>OX645062.1:94573343-104573343 GCA_951905685.1 Eumerus sabulonum | reverse complement strand
TGTATAGAGGTGAGCTGTACAAAGCCATGTCTAGTCCGACTGTGCAGGTTGAAAATGGAGAATTCTTGCTGCTCCATTAAGGTCGCAATGAGCAAACCGAGACCTTTGATATTAAAAAAGGACAAGGTGACGCGCTGTCATGCAGCTTTTTCAACATCGTGCTTGAAAAGTTCGTGCAAGAATCACTGGCCAACACAAGAGGTACGATTTATTCCAAGTTTACGCAATTGCTTGCGTACGCCGACGATATTGACGTGATTGGACGAACACAGCAAGACGTCAATGAGGCCTTTGTAAGCATTGAGGTAGAAGCGGCTAAGGTTAATGAAGGTAAAACCAAATATCCGGGCGGATATTATTTTGAAGTTGTCAAGGAATTCGTCTACCTTGGCTCACTGATAACCGGCGACAACAACACCAGCGCTGAGATAAAAGGCAGAATCACTCTTACCAACCGCTGTTGCTTTGGGCTCCAGAGGCAATTGAGAAGTAGAGCCCTCTCTCGGAAAGTTTACACTATATAAGACCTTGATTATCCCAGCCCTCCTTCATGGCGCAGAGGCGTGGACCTTAACAAAAGCGGATGAGACGCCCTTGGGCGTTTCGAGAGGAAAATTCTGCGCACTATCTACGGTCCCGCTTCTTCAAACGGTTTATGGAGGAGAAGATTTAATAAAGAACGGTACGGGTTGTACAGCGACATCAGGCTGGTACGACGTCTACGGATACAGCGTCTAAAGTTGCTAGGCCATGTAGAGCGCAAGGAAAATACAGTTCCGACCCGACGAGTCGTCGGACCCACCCCGGAAAGAAGTCGCGGCAGAGGACGACCGCATCTACGGTGGCGCACGCTGGTGGAAGGGGACCTTAACCAACTGGGCGTGCGGCGCTGGAAATACCTGGCCAAATACGGTGCCAGCTGGAGACGCTTGTTGGTTGAGGCCCAGATTCACCACGGACTGGAGCGCCACCTAAGTAAGTAAGTAAGTATGCGTAATTCCTCCTATAATTCTTTGGAGACGTTCCGTCCAACACGCTGGATCCCCTTACGTTGGCCTCTTCCTCTCTGCCAGTGGCCACGGCATATAGTGCCGGGCACGGTTTCAAATAGCTCACCCCACAACTGGAAAAGGGTTGACTATCTCTGGTTCCGGACCTGGGAACGGGCCAGTCTAAGTCCCAGCACCACGACAAGGTGGATAGTCACGGTGACTAAAAATCTGTTAGCACGTAAGTAACTTGTAGATTAATGAAAAAATAAATAAACTCGTCAAATCCACACGAAAATCAACTGAACTGAATCAGCGATTTCTCACGCAGTCGGACAGCTACCTCTTGCACAGATTAAATACTTTCATCAACTCGATAAATTTACAAATTTAAGTTGTGACATTGCGGTGTAACGTGTGTCCTTTTTGATTCTTTTTCGTTTTTTTTTTATTTTTTGACACTTCCTCTTCCGATAAAATCACGTACAGCATGACTTTACAGATTACATTAGTAGCATTAGGTGGGTGGACCCACACTCCCTAATCTTTCCAAGAAAATATATACAAATCACATCGCGCATGTAGATATACATATCTCAATATTACGGTGACAAGGAAAAAGGAAAAGTTCACTCTACACATGGTGATTCATCATCGCATCTTGACATAATGAGAACTTAACGTTTGAACATGTACACGAGAATGAAGCCGCTTCTTTCATGAATTCAATACCCGTCCCTGTAGCGTCTGGCCAGCAGCGTTACAATAACTTATTCCCCAGCTACCTATAAGCTCTTATGTGTAGATAAGTGTCGACAATAGCAACGGTAAACGACAACGTGATGACGATGTTGAAAACCAGGACAAGACCTTAAAGAAATATCAACAGGATATTAAGAGACATAACTCATGTTCCTTGTAAGAGTGCGACAAGGTATACCCGAAAAATCCCAGCATCGTCTCCTATCCACATGCCGGCAATGGCTTTCCGAACCAAGTGGGAGAGGTGGAGCAATTTTGTGGTTTCTTTCCTTCGTTGGTTATTTTTTTTTTCGAATCGAGATTCGTTTATCATTTAAGGGACCTAAGGGAGACATTGAGGGCGCCGTGGCGCAGTAGTTAGTGTGATGGACTCTGACACACGATGAGCGAGTTCGGATCCCGATAACACCAATGCCATCAAATGTTTATTTCGCGGCGTCCCTCCTCGGCGGGGTACTGGCAAAACCCCCCGTAGTATAACTTGCCTAGAAAAAGCTTCTCGACTCACGCCGTTCGGAATCGGCATTAAACTGTAGGTCCCTTTCACCTGTGTGAAAAGTAGAATCACACACAACATGGGTGATTGAAGGGAAGCTTGGCTCTGGTCCTTCATGGGCTGTAACACCACCAAAGAAGAAGAAGAAGAAGGGAGACATTAAGGGAAAGATCCAATATCGCCCATTTTGAATAACAGGCATCCGTCGTGATGATTTAGGGATTTTAAGTTGTTCAGAATTTAATTCCCATCCGATGGATATGAGCATGTTGTTGGATTTTTAATTTGCTTCTCCACAATGAGGCGGGATGGTTTATTGGGCTAAAAACAACTTGTTCCGAACTAGCGACCTTGCATTTGAGAAAGTATTTAAGGCAGGGGTGTTGCCCTATATCCATATATGTACATATATATTAATTTCACATGATTGGTGCATCTGATGCTTTAATAAGGATGAACGATTGATGGTTCCATGGTTCCTACTGTGTAAAATATATAAGTCACACAATCTCACAATCAATTGAACGGCTGTCATGTTACAATACGAATATCGTCTTTTGTGGAGATTTTAATTGTAACCTTCTCGATTCTACGCGGTCTCGGCTCTTTGTTGGTAATATACTTACTTACTTAGGTGGCGCTACAGTCCGGGGCGAACCTGGCCCGCCTCAACCAACAGGCGTCTCCAACTGGCACGGTCATTGGCCAGCTGTTTCCAGCGCCGCACGCCCAGTTGGTTAAGGTCCCCATTCACCTGCGTGCGCCGCCGTAGATGCGGCCGTCCTCTGTCGCGCCTTCCTTCCGGGGTGGATTCGAAGACTCTTCGGGTCGGAGCTGTATTTTCCATGCGCTCTACATGGCACAGCCACCTTAGACACTGTATCCGTAGACGTCGTACCAGGCCGATGTCGCTGTACAACCCGTACAGTTTTTCATTATATCTTCTCCTCCATACTCCGTTTGAACAAACGGGATCGGAGAAACAGCGCAGAATTTTCTTCTAGAAACGACCAAGGTCACCTTCATCCGCTTTTGTTAATGTCCAAGCCTCTGCGCCGTAAAGGAGGACTGGGATGATCTCATATTTTTTATTTATTTATTTATTTTTTTTTTTTTTGTGAAGGCTTCTGCTATCCGCTAGAGCACTCAGACGCAATCACTGGTCCATTGGACTCCAGATAGACACCATACATTACTGTATTTTCCCCGTTTTCCGGGGAAAAATTTGAAGGAGCTTCAAGGATGTAGAGCTAAGGGATTCGGCACACACCACGTCGGCTCCAAGGGTGCGCCACCGTGCGCGAGCAAAGGCGGGACAATCACAGAGGAAATGCTCTGCAGTGTCATCCTCCTCCTCCTCGCAACATGCAGCACAGGTAGGCGTCTCACTGATGCCAAGCGCGTAGAGATGCTTGGCAATAGTGTAATGGCCCGTGATAACTCCCACAAGCCTTGCGCAGTCAATTCTCCTTAAAGAGAGGAGGAATGCTGCAGATTTTTTGCGGACATCAGGGCATACGCGCTTAGTCATCCTGCAACCCGGACAATCCCTCCATCTACGGTTCTGTGTATTAAATACACAATCGTTAATGTAGGAATTTACCGTGGACGTAGGTAGACCTAGAGCGTGTTCAGAGAAGCTCTCCTTTGAACCCATTCTAGCGAGTCCATCAGAGATCTCATTTCCTGGGATCCCAGAGTGGCCTGGAACCCATACAAGCCTTAATGAATTTAATATGTGGACTCTGCTCAAGACGGGCTTGAGTTCAAGCACAAATTTGGAGCTAGTTAGGGGGTTACACACAGCTTTTAGTGCAGCTTGGCTGTCACTACAGACGCATATGCCTTCCTCCTTCCACCTGTGCTTCACAACATAGTGCATGGCCGTTAGGATTGCGTATATCTCTGATTGGAAGACAGACGCATCCATTCCTAGCGAGAAGTGCAGTCGGATGTTTTCGCGCTCAAAGAAGACCCCAGCACCGAACCCCCGCCCAGACCTGGAGCCATCCGAGAAAATGCGAAGACTATCCTTTCCAGGTTCATTATCCCGCCAGAGCCAATCCTGATGCCATGGAAACTCGACTGTGAAATTACGACGCAATAGGGCGTCAGTGCGTCAGAAGGCATGTCCATGAGACAGGGGTCGCAGGACAATTCTTGCGCAAGCACACCGTTATTCCTATGCGAGTTGTACCAAAAGCCATTTCTCTTCAGACGAGACATGGCTTTCAGAGCACACCCTCTGCTAAATATATCAAGAGGTGGAAGGTTCATCATAACATCGAGAGCAGCGCCCGGGGTGCTGGGGAAAGCCCACGTGCAGCTGAGACAAACCGTTCTTTGGAGTTTGCTGAAAGGGGCTACGACGTGTTTGCGTTTTAGTCTGTTCCACCAGACAACCGATGCATATGAGATTATAGGTCTTATCATTGCCGTGTTGATCCAGAGGACCTTTGCCGGCGATAAACCTCATGTTTTGCCAAAAGCTCCTTTGCATTGCCAGAAAGCTGACACCGCCTTGGTGGTTTTTGACTCAACATGCTTTGACCAGAGAAGCTTGCTCTCTAAGATGACTCCTAGATACTTGCCTCCCTGGATATCGGGATGGAAGTGCGTTTTAGTACCAGCTGAGTCATGTCATTATTTTTCCTCCTTCTCGTAAAGAGAACGACATCGGTCTTAAGAGGAATGACCCGGAGTCCATTTCTGGTACAGCAATCATCGATCACATCTTGCGCCGCCTGTGCTTTTAGACGGACAGTCGCTAAACATGAGCCGACTGAAAGAATGGCGACATCATCCGCATAGGCCTGCTAGCCGCACTTAGAGACTTGATTTCTTCGCAGATAGTCCTATAACAATCGTTCTTAGATTTACGAATAAGTTTCTTATATTCTTTCTGCTTCGACCGATACTTGTTCCAGTCATCTCCGAATTCGATGTGAGCGATCTATTCAGAAGAGTTCTGGCTTCCCTGCGAAGACTTTGGAGCTCGGCATTCCACCAGGGGACCAATTTTCTGCAGGGACGGCTGCTGACAGGACATGCGAGTTCAAAACAACTGGTGATGACGCTATTCGAGTGATGAACAGCGTTCTCTACCAATTGTTTCGTTCTAGGTTAAGGTAGGGCCTGAGTGAATTTCTCAACCTCCTCTCTAAACCGTACCCAGTCTGTCCCTCTCGGAATCCATCTAGGTTGCAAGGAAGAGATCCCACAACCTAATCGGAATTCGATATATTTATGGTCCGACAACGTAGCATCAGGCAAGACTCGCCAGTTGGTGATGTCCTTCACATATCTGTTGGATAGGGTCAGGTCAATCACCTCCTGTCGTCTTGTCGTAACAAACGATGGCTGAGAGCCAACATTGTTGACGGTAAGATCAGACGAGAGAATGAAGTCTAAAAGACGGTCCCTCTTGTGTTACACTTGCTGCTGCCCCAAGCACTGTTTTGGGCATTAGCATCGCAACACAAGATGAGACCAATCCTTTTGGCTTCACAGTACTCTACGAGTTCAGAGACTTCCTTCGGTGGTGGAGGTAGTAACGAATCGTAGGGAAAGTAGGCAGACGCGACGACGAAGTGTTCTATTGCTCCGTGCGTTTTGTAGCTTACTCTAGCAGCCACCAGATCTTGTCTACAAAAGTGCCCAAGTTTGGTTGCCGATAGTGAATTCGATATGATAAGGCCGACCCTAGGCCTTTCGGATCGCTCATCATAAAGAATCGTGGCATCAATCGTGGCGATACAACGTGATGATTAGTTCTACTGCAAGCAATTCTACTACTTGAAAGAGCAGTAGCGGCCTTGCAATGCTGTATATTGATCTGGATAAAAACTATCCTGAGCTTTTCAGAGGAGATGGCCGTCTCTTTATAAGAGAGCTGCTTCTCTCGACTCCTTACGGTCGTTTGGATCTCCTTCTGGGAGGAAGGGGTTTTGTTGTGTGATGTGCCCGCCTCCGAGGACTGGTTTATGGCTATCTTCGCCTTCTGGCCTATGCTTTGATCCTTCTGGGTCGTCACACCTGCCCACCGCCCCACCGGAGAGGGAGGCATCGCACACTCTCTCCCTAGCAAGGCTATCCTTAGCGGCGGTCTTCCGTTTACGGGAGCCTTTACCTTTTTCGGTTAAAGCACCTGCTCCCTTCGGACGACGGTTCGGGACAGCCTTACCAGTTCGAGGATTGCTAGGACCCGTAAAGACTTCGCCTTCTGCGTTCGGAGTCTGGTAGTTGAACCTTCCCAGTAAGAGGAAGAAAGTTGGAGGCGCATGCCGAAAGTGCAGACATGCTTATGCCTCCTTTAGCAGCCTTTCCCAATCGCCGACGCTTTCCGCGCTGCGTACCTTCGGGAGAGGGGTGGAGCTCAGGAAGGAGGGTCGGATTGATTTCGGTGCGAGATACCTCCGTCGACCTAACTCTCTTAACTGATTCCCCCAGAGGTTTAGCCTCGACCATTGTGCCTTCGGCTTTGTCAACGTCTTTGCACAGTTTTCGGGCACGCCTCTTACCTCTACTTTTTGGGCACTTAGCAGTGCATTCAGCAGTACGTCCCAATTCTGGGGCGCGTTCCACCTTTGCGGTTTCCCGTGCCGCGCCATAGTTGGTGTCGCCTCCGCTGGATGCACCGCTCATGCTCGGTCGGACCAGGTGTTCAGATAGTGAGCCGCAGGGGCCGGTGTCGTTCCGGGTTAAAAATAATTGTTGGGGCCTCCAGAATCCTTGCCCCGGCGGCGATCAAAGAGGTCGCGGGTGGATTTTCGCTACTGCGAGTACCACCTGGAGTACACAATTCCTTTGGTTTGTCCATTCATTTTTGAGTCTTCATATAGTGTCACCTTGATTTTCCGAGAGAGGGCTCCACTTCTCAATTGCCCCTTGAGCCCAAAGAAACAGCGGTTGGCAAGAGTGATTCTGCATTTTATCTCAGCGCGGGTGTTGTTGTCACCGGTCATCAGTGAGCCATGGTAGACGAATTCCTTGACCACTTCAAATTTATATCCGCCCATGGTGACATTCTGATCCATACGTCGGTGTTGACCGTCTTTTTTCGATGAAAGCAGATATTTGGTTTTACCCTCATTAACCTTGAGGCCCATCATAGCCGCTTCTGCCTCAAAGGCCTCACTGACGTCTCGTTGTGTCCGTTCAATCACGTCAATGTCGTCGGCGTATGCAAGCGTAGACTTGAAATAAATCGTATACCTCTTGAGTTGGCCAGCGATTCTTGCACGTTCTTTTCAAGCACGATGTTGAAAAGATTGCATGACACCGCGTCACCTTGTCTAAGTCCTTTTTTAACATCAAAGGTCTCGGTTTGTTCATTACCGACCTTAATGGAGCAGCGAGAATTCTCCATTGTCATCCTGCACAGTTGGACGAGTTTGGCAGGGATGTTAAAACTAGACATGGCTTTGTATAGCTCATCCTAGACACACTTTCATATGCAGCCTTGAAATCGACGAAAAAGGTGGTGAGTGTCGATTTGGTATTCCTGTGTCTTCTCCAAGACCTGCCGTAGCGTAAATATTTGGTCTATTGTGGATTTATCTGGCCTGAAACCACACTAATAAGAGCCGATTAGGTTGTCTACAAACGGTTTCAGGCATTCACATAATACGGCAGAGAAGATCTTATATGTCATTATTCAATCTGCAGAAGTGGTATTTCCAAATCCCCAGCATCGACTGTGATTCTATTACCAGTTCTCCCTTTTCAACCCTGCAGGCCACCGCTCTGGCTTTGTAGCCATGGCATGTTCGTTTAGCCTTATTGTAAAATTTTCGGGCGTCATTCCTGCGGAAGCATCTCTCCATCTCCTCGATCTCACGCTTTCCGTGCTCTCTCTTCTTTCTTCTGAAAAGCGTGTGTTCCTCTCTTCTCTTCTGCTCATAGATTTCGCGAGCAGGTCTCGTCCGTCGTTGCAGCATGGCTTTATATGTGTGCCTCTTGTTTTGCTGCATGGGCTTGTTCGCATTGTTCATCGAACCAGGGGTTTGAGGGTTTTGAGAGAGCTTGAAGGAGACACGATCGGCAAAGATTCTTGCGCTTGCAGCTTTCCCACGTCAAACTTACGTCGTCCTACTCGACTCCGAAGCATTCTTGATATCCTCATTCGCTCCTTGGCTACAACAAGGTCGAGTCTGAGCCGATGTTGGCTCCTCGGAAGGTTTGTACGTCGAGAATACTGAAGGAGTTTCTGGCGTCGATCGCAATGTGCTCAATCTGGTTGGTTGGTAATATGGCTGCATTAAACCTTCAAGTTGTAAACTTAACCCACCCAACTCATTCTTCTAACGAAACTAGTACTCTACTTAGCAATGATCAGCGATTAGGTCCAGATTTCTCAAAACATGAGTTAATTTGCCTTACTCTTGCTTTCGAGACGTATTTGGGAACACACACTTTCCAGTTCAGAGACTTTAACAATTTTGATCGCACAGAGTTGTAAATGACTTACGGAACACTAACTGGGATAGAATATTTTACATGACCTACGTCAACGAGCAAGTTGCTTTAAAGGACAGGGATTTAGTGTACCACCATTGGAAGAGATATAGGGTGGACTTTTTGCGTCGGAAATACCGAGAACTCAGGACCCTTGAGATACGAAAGGCAAAGGTAACCTTCTACCCAAACCGTCTCGACCCCACTGCAGTCGGAGAGAAACTATGGAAGAACTTACGCCAAATGGTTGTTGTTAAGGCTCAGCCCAGGCCTATGGACGACCTTCACTCTGACACTGTTAATTCCCTATTTACCAAAACCTCCTCTCCTAATGTCTTAGATCAATTGTTATTGGAAGAAGAGAAAGCATTCTTACCCCAAATTAATAGCGCATGCGTGCCCAAACGTTCGCAACGGCAACCGACATAATCAAGTGAAGGACGTGGTTAGAGCGAAATTTGGCTTGATTATTGCTCCTCGCTCGTCGCTTCGGCAGAAAAGCTGCAGTCGAAGCTATGGAAGGATCGCTGTTAACATACATATGAATGTACATACAGCACAACAATAAAAGCTTAACTACAACGACAATAAAGGTTACCTCGAGAGCGAAATGAACTGTTGTGCTCTCTTCACAACCTTGGAGACAGAGGAGCTCGAAGACGAAGAAAGTATTCTTTCAGCCAAACTCCTTACTTACTTACTCTGGTGGCGCTACAGTCCGGTGTGAACCTGGGCCTCAACCAACAAGCTTTTCCAGCTGGCACGATCTTTTGCCAGCACCACACGCCCAGTTGGTTAAGGTCCCCTTCCATCTGTTTGCGCCACTTCAAATTCGGTTGTCCTCTGCGTTGTAGCTCCGGGCTGTATTCGAAGACTCTTCCGGGCCAGAGGTGTCTTGTCCATTCACTCTTCATGGCCTAGCCTTCTTAAACTTATCCGAACTTATCCGTATCCGAAGACGTCGTATTAGGCCCGTCGCTGTATAGCCAGAACAGTACGTCGTCGTGTCTTCCCCTCCACTCTCCGCTTATATAAATGGGACCATAGATTGAACGCAGAATTTTCCTCTCGAAACGACTAATGGGGCCATAGAGTTTTGTATACCGAAAAACCCCAATGTCATCCGCATAAGCAGGCAGTTGCGCAGACTTGAAATGGATCGTTCATCTTCTCTTGTGTTGGCCAGTGACTCTTGCACGATCTTTTCAAGCACAATGTTGAAAAAATTACATGACAGCGCGTCACCTTTTTTTAACATCAAAGGCCTCCGTTAATTCGTTAATTGTCATCCTGCACAAACCGACGAGTTTGTGTCATACGCAGCCTTGAAATCGCCGAATAGTTGGTGGCTGTCGATTTGGCATTCTTGGATCTGATAAGAACCTATCAGATTATCCACAAAGCGTTTTAAGCGTTCACGCAGTACGGCAGAGAAGATCTTATATGCGATGCTAAGGAGACTTATTCCCTTGTAGGTGGCGCATGAGGGCGCCGTGGCGCAGTGGTTAGTGTGATGGCGTTCCTCCTCGGCGGGGTACTGGCAAAGCCTCCCGTAGTATACTTGCCTGGAAAAAGCTTCTCGACTCAAGCCATTCGGAGTCGGCATTAAACTGTAGGTCCCTTTCATCTGTGTAAAAAAAAAAAATAATCACACACAGCATGGGAAATTGAGAGAAGCTTGGCTCTGGCCCTTCACAGACTGTAACGCCACCAAAAGCAAGCAAAGTAACGAGTAGAAAGTGACCTCTACTCAATCGTTTGAGATTAAAAATGGACTGCAACAGGCCGCTTCTAAAATATGCTGAAAAGTTTGTAAAGAATACGGTACGAATGCTGTGAGTATATGCTGGACCCAGCAGTGGTTTGCTCGTTTCCGTTCTGGAAATTTCAGGGTCAAAGGTGTACATCACTCTGGTCGATAAATCACTGAAAATGTCGATACAATATCGCAGCTGTTGATACAATTGACCGTTTGAATGAAGCAACCAAGAAAAAGTGTCCAGAATTGAAAAGAAGTTTTGCTCCATTACGACAATGCCAGGACACACACATTTTTGATGTCTCGAAATAAATTAACGGAGCTCGGCTGGAAAGTTTTGATTCATCCACCGTAGAGCCCCGGTCTTTGCACCCTCTGGCTACCAATTGCTTCGGTCTTTGAAAAACTTTTTTGATGCCGAGTTTTAATATAATGTTGTGTGTTAAGTGAGGTCACTGAGGTCCGCCACATCATCGGCATAATGCTTAAAGGGAGTACATACCGAGTGTGGGTATTTGCATCAGAAATCCTTTCCATTTAAAGCCCTAATGCGAATATATACAAGTACACAAGTTGAGGGTAATTAAATCCCATGCATTTCATTACATTTAATTAATCATGAGCTTGGCGCTTTGTTTTGTGTGTTTTTGCGAGTAATTAAAATTGTTTACATCTTCTTTGTTGGCCCCAACATCAAGGATTCAAGTCGTTTCAAAATGCTCGAAAAACAAAACATAAATACTCTTAGCACTAACGGTATGAAATTAACTCCTTTAAGCTCCTTAACAAGATCCCTTCACTAGCACTATCCTCGCCTGGCGTTGTTTCCCATAACAATTATTCGCATTAAATAATTCACTTTAATTGCATCATGGAATTGAATACCATACGTCTGCAATTTCAACAGAAGGAAGTGAATTAATTACCTGTTTCCTCTTGAAAGGTTGGATGTACATGCACTTGACTCCTGTGTGAACTCAATACCATGCACTCTCTGCATCCATGCAGACCGTACAAAGGATTGGAAAAAAAAAATACATAGTCAAGCAGAAGAACTTCTCACCATTCTTTGCCTTTTTACCTCAAAAGGACGAAAGTCATTTCGTCTGCACTTCTCCATTATTGCAAGGATTTTTTCCTTCCTCTTCTTCTTATTTTTTTTTCTATTGTCGCCCACCTGCATTTCCATTGCATTTCCGTTGATGTGTTCTCACTTACGTAAGCCCCTCTAGTAGTCCCACTCGGAAGGGCACAATATTAAAGGACACAATTTGATTTTAATGTAATTTCCCTCCCCGATCCCCTCTAAGTATGCACACGTGTGCAATGAGCTTAGTTGAGCACGTTCATTTCACAAATACGTTCGTTTTTAAGTTCGTTTCATTTATTCACCTCAAAGGACGAAAAAGGCTCTATTGTGTGTACACGAACCGGCGACTTTTGCTGCAAGGGCAGCGGAATGGAAAAAAAGGAGCAGAAACTAGAAACGGAAAGAGGAAATTATCCCTTAAATTTGATTCGTCCATAAGACAAAGTGGTAAAGGATAACCCCTTGGCGTCATATTTTCAGTGAAAAAGAAAAGGCAAAAGGATATAAACGACCGGGAAAAAGGTACTGGTGTTAATGACTTAATGTCCTTATGTTTCGCCCTCAAGGGCGTGCTGGTAATACCCAAAAATGAATTGAAGGTTCAAAGAGACAGGTTTTTAGAAAAAGCCGAATATTAATTGGGGCATATCTAAAGAGTTGCACGGACGGTGCTGTAATACTGGCCCATTGTACTCCAGACAGACACCTTACATTAATGTATTTTTCCCGTTTTTCGGAGAAAAATAAGAAGGAGCTTCAGTGATGTAGAGCTAAGAGATTCGGCACACACCAAGTCGCGTGGGCTCCGGAGATGCTTAGCAAAAGTGTAATGGCCCGTAATGACGTCTTCTGACTGTAGAACTCTCCTTAAGGACAGGACGTATGCTGCGGATTTCTTGCAGATATTAGTGCATGCGTGCTTAGTCATCCTGCATCCTGGATAACCCCTCCATCTACGATTGTGGAAGCAGGTAGACCTAGAGCAGGTTCAGGTACTGAGAAAATCTCCTGTGAACCCATTCTGGTGAGTTCATCAGTGGTCTACAGTCTCTGTTCAAGAAGGTCTTGAGTTCACGTACTAACTTGGAACTAGCTGAAGGGTTGGACACAGCTTTAAGTGCAGCTATGCTGGCACAGCAGACGCATATGATTTTTCCCTTCCACCTGTGCTTCACAACATAGTGCATGACCATTACGATTGCGTATTTCTCTAATCGAAAGACAGATGAATATTTTCCTAACGAGAAGTGCAGTCGGATGTTTTCGCGCTTAAAGAAAAGCCCAGCTCCGTACCCCCGCCCAGACCTGGAGCTATCCGCGCAAATGCGAAGACAATCCCTTCCAGTTTCAGTATGTGGCCAGGCCAATCCTTACCCTATGGAAATTTGATTGGGAAGTTATAGCGCAATATAGCGATAGACCAAGCTATGCACTGATGTTAGTGGATAACTGGGTCAAGGGGCGAGGCCTGGAAGTAAATCCGGCGAAAACAGAGGTAGTACTCCTCACAAGGAAAAAATCTGTATCAAGATACACCTACCCCCGTATGAATGGTATAGATCTGATCACTGGAAAATCTGTCAAATATCATAATCTTGGACTCCAAGCTTAGTTGGAGAGAAAATGTGAGGAAGGAATCAAAAAGGCCTACGTGGCACAATATTCGTGCAAGGTAGCCTTTGGAAAGACATGAGGCCTCAAACCGAGGTTAGTACATTGGTTGTACACTGCGGTGGCAAAACCTATTCTAGTCTATGGTTCGGTTTTCTGGTGAAAAGCGCTTGAGAGGAAATGTCATCTTCAGAGTGTGTCAAGGGTTCAAAGGGCAGGCTGTCTGGTGGTGACGGGATCTATGAAGTGCATACCAACGGCGGCCCTTGAAGTCATGCTGAACCTCCCACCCCTGGACATATACTGCGACCAGAACTGCGCTAAGACTACAGGAATCCAGTCTCTGGAAAAAGGGTCCTTACGGGCATGCATCAGTCTTGGATCGAAGGGTCGTCTCGAGATTCAGAACCGTAATGGACTATGTTGCCCGATTTTCTTTCTGGGAGAGGAAATTCTCTATTAGAATTCCCTCCAGGAAGGAATGGACCGGTGATTTGGTACGCATAGATCCAGAATGGCTGTTAGCACAGGTGCCGAAGTCTACTTTGAGTCTCGAGATATGCATCGCTCCTATAGGCTCGATGATATATGCAGTGTCTTCCAAGCTAAGGTCTTCGCTATCAAGCAGGCGGCGGGCATGATCAGCAGAGAGAGTGTCTCAGGAAAAGGGATCAGCATCTATGTTGACAGCCAGGCAGCCATTAAGGCTTTGCAGGCAGCATGGATAAAATCCAAACTCGTCAAACTCTGCGAAGAGAAGTTAGAATATATATCGAATATAAACGGGGTGACCATTTGCTGTGTACCTGGTCATGTGAATATCTCTGGAAACGAGAGGGCGGACGAGATGGCTAGGCTGGGATCAAGTGCAAATTTTGCGCAGATCTCAGCTGAGGCGAAAGCACCACTCAGTGCGCTCTACAGGGAGATAGAGACGAAACTATTAGTGAAAGCCAATAAGCGATGCTGTCGCTTAGCTACATGCGCAACGGCGATACCGACTTGGCCCGTTTATGATAAGAAAAGGACGGAAAATCTGCTGAAGTTCAATAGTTCGACTGGCAGTCGGTGCTCTCACCGGCACCGGCTATCCTACCATGCAGCTCGACTAGGCCAGCCCTGCAGAATGACTTCTGCAGAAGCTGCAGGGACGAAGAGGAAATTGAATCCATTCGTCACCTGCTGTGCGAATGTTCGGCGCTAGCCAAAAAAGGAATACATTCCTAGGTACTTCCTTTCGGGACTAGAAGAGGTAGGTAATATTGGGCTGAACAGGATACAGAGATTCTTATCCTCGTCTGGATGGTTCAGCTCAACTGTAAATGTCTAGGTATCAACGGGTTAAATAAATCAATTGGGCAGAATGGACTCTACGTGGTCTACGTAAAGGGTTGACCATAATAGACTTAAGCGAGCGTACGCCAGCTTACGGAAATGTCTGATTACATGCAAAGCCTATGACATACCCATAATGAGAATATGCGAGGTTTCGTTAAGTGTTCGTTGACTTAAGCGAGCTTACGGAACGTCTTAATGAAAGAAGATATTCCGCGCAGAATTTTGACAGCTAACAGTGAGAGAAACCAAAATTACAATAAATAAAAATAATAACAAATTTAAATATGTCGGAACAGGATTTTATTAATTTATTTTTATTTTTCTCGCTTTAAACAAAACGACTGTAGCCACAGCGAAACTAATCAAACCGAATGAAAACAATTTGACAGATCCTTCGCTTAAGTTCACTTTGGGTAGCTTGACTTTTCGTTAAAACTTAAGTGAGATTTTCTTTCGGTTCTGACATAAGCTTAAGTTCGCTTAAGTCTATTGTGCTCAACCCTTAAGCCTTGACTTTTCGTCAATAGGGCTAACCTAACCTATAGGGCAATAAGGTGACAGGTGTCAAAGCGTCAGAAGGCATGTCCATGAGACAGGGGTCGCAGGACATTTCGTGCGACACTACACTGTTATTCCTGTGCGATTTTTACCAACTGCTATTTATCTTAAGACGGGACATGGCTATTAGTGCACTTCCTTTGCATCATGTTGGAGTTTGTTGAAAGAGGCTACTACGGGTTTGCGTGTTATCCTGTTCTAACCGATAACCGTTGCATATGTTATTATCGGTCTTATCATTACTTTTATGATGTTTGTTCCACAACCTGGACCAAGTAGGTACAGATGGTTTGGGTCGTAGATGTTTATTCACTAATCTTCAGGGGTGGTTGTCCTAGATGGGAGGAGGAGCAAAAGTTCCAAGCCATTATGGTCTCATATTAGAACAGCACACACTGAGTATGAATGTGAAGTGATCCTTTTTCAAAGGATGTGCCTTAATCAGTACTTTTGATGACTTCCCATTCACAACAGCTGTGTTGCACAGTTTTTTCGTATAGCTTCCGCTCGATAGTCGGTCATGTTTACCACTGCCCACGGCCATTCCCTTGATATCGGGATGGGAGCGCCTTTTAGCACCAGCTGAGTCACGCCTGTATTTTACCTCTTTTTCGTAAAGATTAACTGACTGTCCGTTTTTGGTGCCTCGCTCATCGATCACATTTAGCGCTTCGTGTTCTTCGAGATAGACAGTCGCTAAACATGTTTCGACAGGGAAAATGGCGAAATCATCCACATAGGCCTGGGCATAGATTCCAGAGACATTGAGGGCATCAAGCAGAAGGTCGACCATCAAGCGCCATAATAGAGGAGAAGGGCCGCCACCTTGCGGGCAGCCCCGCCCGTCAAATTTAACAGAACGTCGGGGACCTGCATCAGCGATCAATGTTTCGCGCACGAGTATTGCTTTGATCCCAAAACGGGTTGTTGTCTGGTAGCGTTGCACTTGCTGTCAAAAGTTGCGTTATTAAACGCTCCCTCAATGTCGACGAAAATGTCTTTTCGCGTGCGCATTTTATCCTCCCAACTAAGTTCTAGAGAGCAGTCTCGCAGCATTTTCCGCGCTGATAAGCATGATGCATCTCCGAAAGAAGATGGATCCCAAAAGCAGCTTTGCGCAAGATAGATAATCCCAATCGCCGCAAGGGACGCCGAATGGATAAATCACAATTTTCGTTAACACTATAGCTAGAACTATTCGCTTAGTAAGTCGATTACGATGACCATGAAATGGTCGGAGTGTGCGAAAAATCATTTTTCAGAGGACGAATTTTGATAATAAATTTTTGTAATTTGTACGTGTTGATGAGATCCTTTCACAATAAAATGGCAGAACTATCTGATCATGCTCGCCTTTAATATGTGAAAGGTCAAACGCTCGCAGTCAGGAGTAATTCACTGAAGAGAATCACTCGTTCATGAAAGTGCCTCTAAGGTCGTCCTCAATTGGTAAGAGTAGTCCCTATTTTAGTAAATTTAGTTGCATTTAGCCTAACATATCTGATTTTTGTACTCTATGGCATGTACAATATTGAAATTGATTTGTAGAATTCGCCAATACTTTAGAACCAAGTCAGATGCTTAGTGAGCTTGGTGAGCCTCAACCAAAATGTCTCTTCAACTGGCACGACCTCTGATCAGCTGTTTCAGCTGTATGCCGCACACCCAGTTGGTTGAGGTCCTTGTCCACCTGCCTGCGGAACCTTAGATGCGGCCATTCTCTGTTGCGTCATCATTCGCGGTTGGATTCGACTAGGCCGATATCACTGTAGAGCCCGTGGAGTTCGTGGTTGAATATTCTCCCCCACTCTCCGTTAACACAAACGAGATCGAAGATTACACACAGAATTTTTCATTCCAAGCATTCAAGTGCCTCCTTATCTATTCTCGATATGGTCGATGCCACTCCGCCATAAAGGAGGACAAGGATGGGTGCGTCCTTCATGGACTGTAACACCAACATACATAGAGCACCGTGGCGCAGTGTAATGTGTTGGCCTCTGACGCCGATGACAGAGGATCGAATCCCGACAACAGCCATGTCATCGCACGTGTTTTCACGGTGATTCTTTTAGCGGAGTTCTACCATGTAGTATAATTGCTATGAAAAGCTTCTGGAAATTCACCGTTCGGAACCGAAAATATGCTGTGGGTTCCTTTCACCTATGGGAAAATGAAATCACACACAACATGGGTGATTGAGAGAAGCTCGGCCTTGATCCTTAATGGACTGTGACGCCAACATACAGACCCACTTTAGCCGCTTCCGCTTCAATGCACACAAAAGCTTCACTGACGGCCTGCTGTGCTCTCCTTTTTACATCAGACGGATCGTGTTTCTTGCATTGGATAGTGAGCTCAGCACAACAGGATGATGTTGTAAAATTCAAACGACAATGCATCGCCGCCCCTGAATCTTTTTTATACCATCAAAGGTATCGGTTAATTTGGCGCCCACCCTGACGGAGAAGCGCCCTCGAGGGCAGTGGTTAGTGTGTTAGACTCTGACGCACGATGAGCGAGTTCGGATCCCGATAACACCAACGCCATCGAATATTTATTTCGCGGCGTCCCTCCTCAGCGGGGTACTGGCGAACCCCTTAGTATAGTTGCCATGAAAAACCTTCTCAACTCATGCCGTTTGGAATCGGCATTAAACTGTAGGTCCCTTTCACCTATGTTTTTTTTTTTTTTTTTTTTTTTAGAGACTCGCGCAGGTTCAAGAGTTTTTATATTCTCTTATGATGTGTTGACACACACAACCTGAACGGAGTGCAGTGGTTGGGGTCGTTGATGTTCGTTCACTACTCTCAGGGGTGGTTGTCCTAGACCTAGATAGGACGAGAGCGGACCAAATTCCGCGTTGGTTATAGTCCGTAGTAATTCGTTCAAGCACTTTAGTATTACATACGCAGAGGATGAATTTCGGTTGACCATATACTGTGAGTGTTATGCCTGCAGCAGTACGTCTGGTCAATTTCAATTCTCAACTGCGTTCCATACTTTTTGTCCGTATAGGAATTACTTTTTCTTGGCTATGAAGCGAATTTGAACCATAAACCTTCCGCTCGGCGGTCGATGATGTTAACCACTGCACCACGGCCATCCCCAAAATGTGGAAAATAAATCACATACAACATGGGTGATTGAGAGAAGCTTGGCTCTGTTCGTTCATGGGCTGTAACGGCACCAAAAGAAGAAGATCCTTGTACAAACTGATGATGTATACTGATCAACAGGGATGTCAAAGCGCGACCTACAAGAAACCCGTGGTATGATGGCGAGTATGAGCATAAAAAGCGAGCGACCGAGGAGGCGTATCAAAAGATGCTGTAAAGGTACGCTGTGGCAAAAGGAGAGAATTTTCGCAGCCTCCCAGCTCAAGTCCAGAGACCTGGACTCTAAAAGGACATTAAAGCCAAAAACCTAGCAAGCGGGCTGTGAAAACGAAACCCATACTTTTCGAAATTGCGAGAAAAATCTTGTTACCGACCTGCAGGGAATAGTGGATGTTTTCAAACAGCCTACCCAGCGCCTGTTTAACGAGCATGGAGAAAAGAGAGTGGTAGTAGCCGAAGAGATGTTGCATCCAATCCACAAAGTTGTCCCCGTTCCCAGCATTGAAGGAGAAGGTGTAACTATTGAAAAGCTGAAGGACAACAAGGCTACAGGCTCGGATGGATTATTATTATTTTGGAATATTCTCGTAGGGTGCATTCACCAGATCATCTGTAGAATTTGTGAGGATGAATGCATGCCCAACGACTTCACGCCGCGACAAATCCTGGAGAAGACCAGCAAGTTTCAAGTCGATATTCACCACCACTTTATCGATTTAAAAGCCGCATATGACGCGATGCCCGAATTCGCGATCCGGGGAAACCTAACCGGATGTTTCGAATCGCGCTAATAGACATTCGACGCACCATGCAGTTCGGTTCCTGAACCTCCGAGCCTTTTGAAATCTGCACCGGATTTTGAAAAGAAATGCGCTTTCAGGTGACTTATTCAATCTCGTTTTGGAACAAATAGTGCGGCCGGACAACATCCACTGAAGGAAGGCACTATCAAATCCGTCCAGTTACTGGCCTACGCAGACGATATTGATATTGTCGCAAGTTTCCAGAGCTCCATTGTGGAAGCGTTCACGGCGAAACAAGCTGGTTTTCACATCAATGAGGAGAAGACGTGGACCGTCACTGATCGCTTAGGGAAACATGTATGAACGACATCATAGTGGCATAGTGACAGCCGAGTCACCCTCGGCAACCGCTGCTACTTCAGCTTTTCAAAACAGGTAGGGTCCAAACTGCTGTCGCGAGGAACCAAGGTAATGCTCTACGATACTCTTATCCTGCCAGTCCGGATATATGGAGCCCAAATCTGAACGATGAGCAGGACAGCAGAGTTGCTCCTTGGCTGCTTCGAAAGAGGAATTCTGTGACGGTAAGTCGGTCATCTCTGCGAGGAAGTTAGATGGAGGAGAAGACATATCTGCATCCGGAAAGTAGGAATGTGTTGACTACAATCGCTCGGCGACATCGACAACAACGCTCCAGCTAAGAGGGTGAATGGTTAGACCGATCGTCCAGTATAAAGACCAAGTGATCACGGACAACTTGGTCTTTCCGACTGAAAGGAGCGTGCCCGGGACCGTCAAGGATGGAAGGCTGTATTAACTAAAGCTCAGCCCTCCATGAGTTGCTGGCCTGAAAAGTGAGTAAGTAAGTAAGTCAAAACGCATATTGGCTTTGCATAGCTGGTCCGTATAACACTGTCATACGCGACCTTAAATTCGACGAAGAGGTGGTTCGTATTCACTTGGGTCTTCTCCAGAATCTACCGCGGTGCGAACACCTTGTCTACCGAGAATACGAAGCTGATGCTCCACTCATCGGGCACGCTTTCTTCCAACCATATTCTACATACGATTTGGTGCATGCTCCCTATCAACTCATCTCCAGCTGCTTTAAACAACCCCAGTAAACAGTCTATCTGCGCCAGCAGCTTTATTCCGATTTCTAGGTCGGGTGGACGGAATTCTCTTTCATAATCGTCCAAGTCGAATAGCTCATTCTGTCTGACAGCGCTATTGTGCCTATCATCGCGTTATACAATCTCCAGATTCCCAGCATTGACTGTAAGTCGATTACCGGAAAACCTTTGTAAGCCCGTTGCCCTTAGGAAAAAAGCATCAAAGCGTGATAGTGCAACAGCTGGATACTTAGCTTCTAAACGAGAGGCGAGTGTAAGTGTTAGGGTAAGTGTGTCAGAATAATTTCATCCTACCGCTTACAAATGACTTGTTCCTCAAAACATAAAACCAAAATGATGACGAACGTCACGCTATATATCACACTCGGAGACATGACACACCCATTTATGCATTACGCTTTATGCATACTAAATAGTCAATTCCTGGTCGTTCCATTCTGATGATTATTCTCAACACTTAATTTAACATTTTCGACCACGACCAATTTGCATACTATCAAGCGTTGGACGCAGCGATTTAATCAGATCTACTTCCTGCCCCTTGCGAAAAAACGAGATTTTCGCACTTATTGCCAACCATGAACGATCCACTGCTAAGTGGCTACTTGACTCTTAACATGCGGTGGAGTGACGCAATACTACATGGAGATTGCGAGGCACACAAAAATCTGGGTCATACTCTATAAGTCTGCATTGGAACACTCAACTGGTGTGCTAGAGCTGCCAAGCCCGTTGTGAGGGGCGATGATCCCACAGTAGATATGTACATCTACTCGTATATAGAATTAGATGCAGTGGATTTCCGACCTCGCGGTTCCTTGTCCGTGGTCATAGCATTATTGGTTGGTCCACATACTAATGAAATTCTTATTTTATAAATATATAAATTTTTTAAATGTGCGCGCACTCAAGGCTTCATAACCTTATTATGTCGGCGACACAATGCAGGCAGAAGGTAGAAAGGAAGAGGGATAGAGGAGATGCCTTTTTATCTTTAATGCTTGCATGTTGTATTGAGTGGGGAAGACCGAATCCGGCAGGGAATTCCAGATTCGTGTGGTTCGGCTAATGAAAGATTCTCTATATTTGACGGTACGTCCGAAAGCGGGCTTCAGGGTATGTTGGTGGGCATTCCTCTTGAGACGCGTATTGCGGGAGACATATTGAAGGGGCGGTATGCAACTGGCATTTCAACAGAGCATTTTTGGTGGAAGTCATTATAAAACAGGGAGAGGCAGGAAACATTACTGCGATGTTGCAGCGAGTCTAACGTTTTGGTAATGCTGGAGTCACCTACCAGCTTTATCGCGCGCTTTTGTATTCTATCTATTAGGAGCAATGACGTCTTGGAAGCACCGGACCAGACATGAGCGTTAAACTCTAATTTGGGACGAATGAACGCCTTATAGATAGTAGCCAGATCTAAGAGTGAGAAATACTTATTACTAGCATCTGTATAAGAAGCCTAAGCCTTTCGCAGCATTCCTTACGAAACTGAATATGTGGTCGCTCCAATTAGGATTGTGGGCAGTAAGCATACCCTGGATGGAAAGATTTTCGGTTTCTAAGATGCAAGTGCCATTCATAGATAACGGCTGCAGGCAGCATTGTGTTTTGGATGCAATCAATTCTACTCTATTGTTTTTACCCCCCTGGATGATGCTCTCGATATGGGAATTTAATGAGCTTAACATACGCTGCCGCCCACTATCTACAACCGAAGTGCAGTATCGTAAACTAGTGAACGAATATGAGAATCTGAAGGTACTGTCGTCAGCGAAGTAGTGAATTGGATTAGAAGTAACAGACAAGAGATCATTTATAAAAATGAGAAATAGTGTTGGAGATAAGACGGAGCCCTGGGGAACACCAGCATTCACAAAGTGAGTATCAGACTTGAATCCGTCCAAAACAACTTGAATTGAACGATTCGAAAGGTAGCTTCTAATCCATTGAAGAAGAGACTCATCGATCCCAAAATCTCGCATTTTCGACAAAAGGGCTTCGTGTTAAACTCTGTCAAATGCTTTCGAAATAACAAGTGTTACTATGTTGCTTTCACCTGCCTGGTGAAGCGAGCGATTCCAATTTTCGGCGAGATATGCTATCAAATCAGCAGTGGATATTTGCTGCGGAAACCGTACTGACAACCAGTGAGGAGTTTCCGGGATTGAAGACATTTCATAAGTATGTATGTTGGCGTTACAGTCCATGAAGAACCAAAACCGAGCTTCTCTCAATCACCCATGTTGTGTGAGATTTTATTTTCCCATAGGTCAAAGGGACCTACAGTTTATTGCCGGTTCCGAACGGCGAGATTCGAGAAGCTTTTCTTGACAATTATACAACAGGGGGTTTTGTCAGTACCCCGCTGAGGAGAACCACTGTGAAAAACACGCTCGATGACATAGCTCTTGTCGGGATTCGATTCTGTGTCGTCGGCGTTAGAGGCCAACACACTACCTACTGCGCCACGGAGCTCTTAAGATATTTCATAAGCTGACGGTTAATCAGTGTTTCCATGACCTTGGAAAGAAGGGACGTTAGATAAAGTGGTCGTTAGTTGGAGGGAGGAGATGATTCGCCTTTTTTGGTTACAGGCTGGACAAACGCTGTTTTCCACCTACTCGAAAAGAGCCCAGACGAGTAGAAAACGTGAAACGTGAAAGGCGGTGGTTTTGCTAGCGTAGAAGAACATCTCTTCAGAACTTTTGGGGCAATACCATCTGGACCAGTAGATTTGTGTATGTGGAGGTCGTTGAAAACCCTTGCGACTGTACGAGTGCGGAAGTGGATTAGTCCAGTGGTGGAATTGATGCACTCTAGTACAGGCGGAGACAAAACAGGCTGGGAGCTGAGAACTGTTTGCGAAGTGAGCACCAAGTAGGTAAGCTTTGTCTAAGGGTATGACGGCTGGAATGTCATTGTGGGTGAGCGTTGGTATAGATGACGTAGTTGAGTTTTTTTATATTTTTTACAAACGACCAGAAACCTTTGCTACCTTTGGGACATTGAAGGATTTTGGGCCTTATTTTTTGGTCGAATTTGAATTTAACCCATTGAATGTAGGTGTTGCATTCACTTCTGGCTCGAATGTATTTTTTTTCGGTTTTCCTCAAAACCGTTTGCCCTATAGGCCCGAAAATTTAGCTCGCTGAGCCTAATAGCCTCGTCCCAGCTCAAATCAAACCACGTCTTTGGTCTGATGCTTTTTTCCTTGTTAGGAATAAAATTTGCCATGGCGATTCGGACAATATTTGCGATAATATCAGTTGCGGCGTCCACGTCGTTGTCGAAGAAGCACAGCGACCAGTTAAAGATCCGAAAGAAGTTGTCAACGCCGCACCAGTTGGCTTTCTCGTATAGCCATAGCCATAGTGTTCTCTTAGGAGCTTTTTCTTTAATTGAATCATGGGAAAATTTAGCTGATGTCACGCAGTGGCGACAATACATCGATCGGCTTGGAGGTAAGATTGTTTCTTCTTGGACTTGTCCAATGTGTTGATTTAATTGATCTAACTCCGCAGAAATGTCAACATGCCTTCCTTCGGGTCGCTAGAAGAGGAAGGGTAAGCTGTGACCGCCTATGCAGATGACGTTGCTATTGCCGTCACAGGAAAATTTTCCAACACCCTAAGCGATCTAATGCAGGGTGCGTTACATACAGTAAAAGTAAAAGTCATACGGAAGGATTCGATGTCCCTCTATACCGATGGCTCAAAGATGGAGACGGGGTAAGTAGTGGGGTCTTCTCCAAGGAACTTAACTTCAACCTATCATTCAGACTCCCAAGTCACTGCAGTGTGTACTAAGCAGAAATAAAGGCGATAACTGAGGCCCTTGCATAGCTTAGGATCAATGTAATAGCCGCTAGAGATCTTATCATCATCTGTAGACGAGATGGCTGAACAGTTCAACATTAAGGTACTGTGGGTTCCCGGGCATAGGGATATTCCAGGAAACTGCGCTGCAGCTGTAAAGTTAGGGTCAAGCACACTCAGTCTTCCAACCAACGGGTACGGTACGGTAAACCACATGATAAAACTTCGAACCCAAGAGGTACAAACATCCAATGGAACGCAACTAATATCGGCTTTATCACTAAACATATCTGGCCTAAGCTAAACTTAAGACGAACGATGAACCTTGTGGCTACCAAAAGGGCAACCTTAAGCACTTTAGTGGGTGTCATCACAGATCATCGCACCATTGGAAAATACGCCGCCAGACTAGGGTTACCCTCGAATGACTTCTGCCGCGGCTGCATGGAGGAGGAGGAAGAGGAATCGATACACCACCTCCTCTGCTCATGCCCTTCTTTTTCGAATCGCAGGAGGATCAACCTCGGCGCGCCTTTCTATGACAACTTAAGTGAGCTGGCAGATATAAGAATAGCTCAACTCCATCGCTTCAAAAGAAGCACCGATTGATTTTCAGGTAGCGGATCAAGGTTATATGATCCCTGGGGTATTACAATGGGCCGGCTTGGGCATACGTGTGGCGTATGCCAACCTAACCTAACCTTCCTTCGGGTGTTGTTTGTCCAGAATGTCGAAGCCACTGAGAATTGTGTACAATGAAATCGCCCGCTAAAACCATTTCAGTGCGGGGGAACATGGAAACAATTCTTCGAATGGAATTGACAGTGCATCGAATGCATCAAATATTGCATCCCTGTCTAGATTTGGGTTTCTATAAAAAAAACAGTAGTGAACGGAGGGCTTACGTAATGTGAATTTAATCCACATGAACTTAAATTCCGAGGTGAACGTTTGGCTATACTGTGCAAGTAGCTGGTAAGCAATGTCACTAAGGACATATATGGCGTCCTATATCCAGGAAGACTAAAATCCCAAGGATCAGATCTTTCATCGACCTGTGTTTCACAAAGTGCCAAAACAGCCGGTTTGTGGAAAGAGAGATGAACCAACGAGGCCAAGAAATTCTTCCGTAGCCCACGAATGTTACAGAACTGCACACATAAATCCCTCATGATACAAACTATTAAGCATGTATAGATACAATTCCGTCTAATCAGGGCCTTGAGCTCTATCGCCGGATTCGGAACAACCTCTAGTTGCTCCAGTATGAATGCTCTGCCCACTGTTCCAGTCTTCCTTTTGTCGCACACAATTTGTCGCTTACCTTCCCCACTCGCCCCCCTCACAAATTTCCAATTCAAACCGAAACCTAAAAATAATTCGAAACAAGTTCGGATACCCGATTCCAACAAAGAATTAAAAATTGTGGAAGGTAATTACATTTTAATGAGAATTCTCTACTCAACGGCAAAGCATTAATTCCACACCTTGACGTAATATTCGAATGGCTGCTGGAGCAACATCCCGACTCCAGACACTGGGATATGGGATAAAAACCAACACGACTGCTATGTTTTGCTATGCAGAGGGTATTCTTTATCCCTTAATGCTGCGTTATTGCTTCTGTTTTCGTGTACCATTTCTCATGCTCATCCCTCCGGTCTCTTGGATGTACTCGTATGAATGGTGGTAGCATGGCAACATGGGTATGCCGTGCATCCAGTTTTACATAATTAAATGGGGAACCAGTGGTTCGGTCCTTGTAGTTGGTTGACGTCGATTATGGTAGGGAATACCCTGGCCGGACATAGTCACTGTGCTTGCTTAATGAAGGTATACATGACGACCGACGAGTTGTGGATATAGTGTGCGATAGCGGGTATGTAATTGTGAATATAGTAGGTGTGGAAAGGATGAGAACAATTTGTCTTGTGAAGTCGGTCTTACATTTTAACCGGGAATACTTGGGCTAATTAACGTGGCACTTGTGTGCGAACTGGTAGGAAAGCCACAGAAGGGAAACGGTGGACTGAGAAGACAAAAAAAAAACAATTTAAAAGCCAGAGTGGTACTTACTTACTTAGATGGCGCTACAGTTCGGGGTGAACCAAGGCCCCAACCAACAAGCCTCTCCAGCCGGCACGATCTTTGGCCAGATTCTTCCAGTGCCGCACGTCCAGTTGGCTGAGGTCCCTTCCCACCTGTGCGCGCCACTTTAGGTGCGTTCGTCCACTGCTGCGTCGTCCCTCGGGGTTGGAGTCGAATAATCTTGGGATCGGAGCGTCCATTGGATCCGTAGACGTCTAACTAGGCGGATGCCGCTGTACGGCCCGTACAGTTCTTGGTTTAATCTTCTCCTCCACTCTCCGTTTACACAAACGGGACCAAATATTGCACGCATCATCCGCTTTTGATAACGTCCAAGCCTCAGCGCCCTTTAGGAGGACCGAGATGATTAAGGTTTTATTGAGGCACTCTTTGGTTTTTCGAGAGGAGGCTTTACTACTCGGCTGCCTCTTGAGCCCAAAGAAGCAGCGGTTGGCAAGAGAACTTCAGCGTTTTATCTCAGCGCTGGTATCGTTGCTTCTTGTCACCATCGAGCCAAAGTAGACAAAGTCCTTGACTACTTCAAAAATATAGCTGTTGTTTTCCGCGTCTTTCTTTGACGACAGTGTATATTTGGTCTTGTTCCCATTTACCCTTAGACCCACTTTAGCCGCTTCTGCTTCAACGCCTAATTGACGTCTCGCTTTGTCCGTCCAATACCGTCACTGTCATCTGCGTATGCAAGCAATTGTGTAGACTTAAAGTAGATCGTACCTTTTGTATTGGCCGCAGAGTCCCGCACAGAACAGTGCGTCACCCAGTCTAAAACCTTATTTTAAATCGAAGGGGTCGGTTAGTTCGTCTCCGACCTTAATGGAGCAGCGAGAATTCTTCGTAGTCATCCTGCACAGTCTGACGAGTTTGGCAGAAATGTTAAAACATGACATGGCTCTGTATAACTCGTCTCTATAAACACTGTTATATTCGGCTATAACGCCGACAAAAAGATGGTGCGTGTCACATACCAGGTCTTCTCCAAGATCGGCCGTAGTATAAATATTTGGTCCGTCGTGGATTTTCCTGGCCTTAAACTACACTGGCAGGAACCTACCTGCTGAGATTCAATTCATCGGGCATGCATTCTTCCGACCATATCTTGCATATGAGTTGATGCATGTTCCTGACCTGATGCTCATCGCCAGCTGCATTCTGTTTTTCTACATGGATCTGTCTGCACTCGTCATCAAACCAGGGGTTTCTCGAAAGTGGTAGCTTGAAACTGAGTACATCTGAGGCGACCTCTCTGATGGCGTTCTGATAACGTCTCCATTGCTGTTATACGGTTTGTGTAGGTTGCATCGGGGCTTGAAAGAGCTTGAGGGAGACTTGATTGGCAAAGGTCCTGGCGGTCTCTTGCGATTGCAGCGTTCCGACGTTAAATGTTGGTGTTCTTATTCGACTCCGTTGGTTCCGAGAAAATCGCATCCGTACCTTGGCGGCAACAAGGTAATGATCTGAGTCGATTTTGGCTCCTTGAAAGGTATGGACTTCCAGGGTGCCGGAGGAATGTCTGCCGTCGATCGCAATGGGACCGCCAGGTCCCCTTATGGATATTAAGGTGTGGGAATCGTGTACTTGCTACTGCGATATTATATCCCCGCATATAGTCCACTAGCCTTAGACCTCGTTCAATGATAGCTTCTTTTCCCAGCTTCGCGTTGAAATCTGCTAGAACCATTTTGGTGTCATAGCTGGGGCATTGGGCATATGTTCTGTCTAGGAGATCATAGAAGTCGTCTGTATATCGGTCGTCTCCTCTGCGGGGGCGTGGACATATGTCAAGCCTATGGTGGCGAGAATGGCATTAATGCGGAAGTTTTGAGGCATTCCCTTACATACTGGAAGCTTAAGACTTTTTTGAGGAGTCTGCCCCGAATAACAAATCCGCATCCGAATAAGCGTTGTTCATTTTCTCTGTAGCAGTTTCCGTAGTATATATCACAGTTTTTCATCCATTTTTTGCATGGCCTATCCCATCGCACTTCCCATAGCAGTCTAAAGAGTTGACCAGTTGACCGGCCGCACTTGGTCTGTTGAGGGACCTAACGTTCCAGGTGTAGATCTGAAATTCGTTTCCTTTTAGACGTTTGCGGGGGTTGTCAACTTGTAAGCGCAACCCCCAATCTGGAGGACAAAGTTCTTGTTTAGCCAAAGAACAAACGGCCGGCTGTGCCGTTCCTTATCAGCTTGAGTTCCAATTGCAATAGCCCGAAATAAGGTATTCAACAGGTAGTTCTTCTCAATCGAAGCGTGGTTCTCGCCGTTGACTCCGTCTTGGGATTTCTTTCGCCGCCATCCTGAAGAAGGAGCTGGGCCCTGGTGGCGTTTGCTGCCCCAACAACCTTACAAAGGGGTCTACCCGATCTACAGTTGAGGTTCTAAGCACTCAGGAGCCACCTCGTGGTGATAAGAGTATTAGTTGGCAGACAGAGGCTAGAGTGTCGGCGTTTGTGCTTGCATATGTTCGCATTGTCTACCCCTTTAGCACCCAAAAAAGCCAGAGTGCTAGGCCAACACTCATTTGAAACCAGTGATTTGCGAAACTTCCAACAATAGGTGTAAAGTCGACATTCTGCAATGCCCCCTTTCCACTGCCGGAACGAATGCAAATGATAGTTGTTTAAACCACAGTCCTTGGCAACACACACAACACTCCAGAATCAGATTTGTGAAACCATCTAACCAGCATCCTACAAGGTCAACAACCACGTTTGGCTTCAAGGTGTTAAACATACCTACATATACAAAGCTGTGGTTGGCAACTGAAAGGCGTCACAGGTGTATCTTCGTTTACCTGATGAGCTGGCAGTGTCAATTCAACCATCATCGCCACCACAGACATCATTGCATTTACCCAGCGGTTAGGCACAAACATTTGTGGAGTTCACGGACCAGAAAATCACGCCATCCTTCCACGCCAGGATGGGTATCGATTTCATGGCGACCGATATACGTGAAAAAGAATTTCATATTCATTCTATACATGGAATACACGAGACTATATATGCATGCGGAAATGTGTGCCTCATGTTTTGGCACATAATCCTACCCTGCCACCTCATGGAGCTTAAGATCAGGAGCCTTAGTGTCACCACCGACTAACGAAAAATAGGAAAAACCCGAAAAGTTCACGAGCGTCGAAAAAGTCTCAGTAAACGGCCAAGAACATTCTGCTCCAGACATCGGTGTACATGGGCAAGTGGTACCATTCCCCTGACGAGAGGAATGTTGAAAAACATCGGGACAAACAGGATAACAATCCATTCTTGCCTACCACGAAAAAAGGGAAAACTGTAATAAATTTTGATGATTATTCGTTCCTGTCGCATTGCGGTTGTAATTTAAATCACCAGGAACTCCCTAGAAAATTGCATCTCACCATGCTCGCTTGTGCACATCTACACTCTACCGATTGCCATCCTGTAGATACTTTTCCGACGTTTTTGTTACTGTTTTCCTTACGTCCAATACAGAATGCGACATGGGCTGGCTGCATGCATGCCAGCACACAGGACTATGCTATTCATACGAATATCCGTGCATATGAGTGGGTGCTTGTCCCTAAAGGCGGCTGATGACCTTATACTCCGATAAATTTCTCTCTTTCCTCTCTGCCTCACTTTGAACGGCATGAAGCAAGACTACAGGGCAAAAGGAAACCAAAAAAAAATGTTGTGGGAAACGTTGCCAAAATCTATGCTATCCCTTGTTTATCCTCTGTCGCAGTCTGAGCCAGCCTAAAGGCCTATGCTCAATCTCTGACTAGAGATTAAGTGTGTTGATTGAATGGGCAAAAACAACTACTGTCGGAAGTTATTTTATGGCAGGATATTCCTCTTGCTGAAGAGAAATGGCGTAATTCCTTTTAGTGGATCTTGCTTCAGACTAACCATGTGCTTTTCGTTTTTTCATTTGTTTTTTCCGTCGCTTGTGAGGTTTTTTGGGTTTTGTTTTGAGCTATGGTCCCATTTAGTTGATTGGTTATGCGAATAGCTTGTAAAAAGATATATCGCAATATCTGAGGTTTTGGAACTTGTGTCCATACACATGAAAGCCGATGACCGCATTTGGCCTTTTCTCTTAATTCTGATGTCAAAAAGAAAACCGGACATGACGGAAAGGAGGTCTGTGCCATTGCCAATCTGAGCGAATCCTGTGTGTACACGTCCCAGGAAAAAAAAAATCATAAAAATAGCGGTGATAACATTAGTCCAAAATATTGATTAACAGAGGAAGTCTCTGCAAAGGCACCGCGGTGCAGTGGTAAGTGTCTTAGACTTAACATCAATGCCATTGAATGTTTATATCGCGACGTTCCTCCTCGGCGGAGTACTGGCAGAACCCCTTATGGTATACTTGTCATGAAAAAGCTTCTCAACTCCCGCCGTTCACAATAGGCATGATTCCTTTCTCCTGTGTTAAAAATAAATCACACACAACATGGGTAATAGAGAGAAGCTTGGTTCTGGTTCTACATGGGCTGTAACACCACCAAAGCAAGAGGAAGGCTCGACGGTTATTTGTACATTTTTGAACAAAAAGTCTTCTTTGGTGGGACTCAGTTCAGTCAAGTGCATTTCGGCCCTGGTGCAATGGTAAACACGATGGGCAAAGGACTAATAAAGGCATCGTAGGGGTAGCATCTATCCGACGGATGCTGGCCTGCTAAAAAGCGAGAAGAGCCACCGCAGTCGAATAACTTGCAGCACTGTTAGTAAATCCCATCCCCACCTCCTTGTGGTGCCATTTCCATTTCCTATGGAAACTGCAGACGGGTAAGGGCGAATGGCGAACCTCCTGCGCACAAAAAACAGGATTAGTCGGTTGGGCTACGGCCTAGTAAGCCGTAACCGTAAAAAAAATAACACAAACTCCGAAACAACCACAAGCCTCGGATATAACGGACCGGATTAATGTTGACGACCCTTGCAAAAAACGAAAAAAGAACGATGATCTTCGGCTCTGTACGTGGAATGTTAGGTACCTAGACAGGCCACGTTCAGCCGAACAACTTGCGGACGCCCTATACCGCTATAAAGCGGACATAACCGCTATCCAGGAAATGCGAATGAATGGACCGGGTATAAAGCGGATGAAAAACTGCGATAATTACTACGCCGACTGCTATAGGGAGGGAGGACAACGATTGTTTGGATGCAGATTTGATGTTCGAGGTGGACTAAGGCAAATAGTCCTAAGCTTTCGGAATGTGAGCGAAGGCTATCAAGGCTAAATTTTTTAATATCAGCCTGATCTGCGTCCACGCTCCCACAGAAGACAAGGATGAAACCACCAAAGATGAGTTCGTATGCCCAATGTCCCAGCTATGTCCTATTGTACTCCTACTTCAATGCTAAGCTGGGTAAGGAAAGTCATCGGCAAACATAGCCTACACGACACCACATCCGATAACGGACACAGGCTGATTGATCTTGCTACGGGGCGAAAATTCCTTCAAGCCAGTACGCGCTTCCCGCACCTCGATATACACAAAGGCACCTGGCGGTCTTTTGATCAATCGACCAACAACCAGAATGATCACATAGCGATCGACGTCAGACACTCCTCCACTATTCTTGATGTTCGAACTTTCCGAGGGGCTAACATCGACCCGGACCACTATCTTGTAGTAGCCAAGAAGCGCCTTTGGATATCACGAATGCAGCTGAGTTGAGTAAGAATACAAAGTTATGACATCGGAAAGCTACTTTCGCCAGAAAACGCTCGTGCTTTTACCGATCGCGTCTCCCTTAAGCTCTCCAATACACTTCAACCCTCTACGCTATCAATAGAACAGCAGTAGAACCTTTGCAAGCAAGCCCTGAAAAGCTCAGCATCCGAAATTTTGGGCTTCAAAGCTCCACCACGAAGAAACGCCTGCTTCGATAACGAGTGCAGGATGTATGCCCGATCCACACGAAAGGAAACCCCTCTGACTGCCCCAACTACAGAGGAATAAGTCTTCTTAACATCGCCTACAAAATCTTCTCTACCGTTTTTTGTGAACGCCTGAAGCCTTTTGTAAATAAGCTGATTGGTCCTTATCAGTGCGGATTCGGGCTAGGGAAGTCCACCATCGACCAAATCTTCACACTACGGCAGATCCTGGAAAAAGCCAATGAATTTCAAGTCGACACTCACCACCTATTTGCGAACTTCAAAGCCGCATACGACAGCGTAAATAGAGACGAGCTATACAACGCTATATCTACCATTGACATACCTGCTAAACTCGTCAGACTATGCAGGATGACTCTGGAGAATGCTCGCTGCTCCATCCGAATCGCTGAACAGCTTACCGATAGTTTTGATGTCAAAAAAGGATTTAGGCGATGCGCTGTCGTGTGATTCCTTTAACATCATATTAGAAATTATTGTGCAAAAACGACTGGCCAATAAAGGAGGCACAATCTATTTCAAATCCTCGCAACTCCTTGCATACGCCGTTGATATTGACATAACAGGTAGACCACGAGGCGAGATGTCAATGAGGCGTTTGCAAGTATTGAGTTCGAGTTTCTTTCACTTTTTTCACAATATAACGTACATACGGAGCTGACGGTGCTTCTCTTCTTCCAAAATCCATACGCAATTTTCGCACACATTCTGCAACATTACCATGAATAAAGTAAAGTAATGTCGCAATATTTCCCAGCGTTGTTCAAGCACATACTCAACCATATTCGTTCAGCGGAAGGATAAAACTAATTATCTGTCAAATAAGACATGAGCTAAGTGTTACCATTCACGAAATAAGCACGACTTGAAAAAAAAAAACGTTAGATGGCGGACCCTTTATATGCTGTCAGCAAAAAAGGACGCTCACCTCCGACGTCTTGGCCAGAACGTTTGTATTGGTAGATATAAGTTCGAGGTAGTTAAGGACTTCGTCTGCCTTGGCTCCGGAGTGACCTGGAGCAACGACATCAGTTCCGAAATCAAACGCAGAATCACACTTGCCAAAAGCTGTTTCTTTAGACTCAGGAGGCAATTGAGTAATAGAGCCCTCTCCCGAACGACAAAGTTAACTCTATGTAAGACCCATATCATCCCGGTCCTGCTGTACGGCGCAGAAGCATGGGCACTATCAATAGCGGATGAGAGGCCTTTGGTCGATTCGAGAGAAAGATTTTGCACGTGATTTTCAGGCCTATGTATAAGCGCAGACGGGGTTTGGAGGAAAAGATTCAACCACGAACTTTACGGGCTGTACAGCGACATGTGTCTAGTCAGGCGACTACTGATTTAACGCCTAAGATGGCCAGGCCATGTAGAGCGGATGGACATCACCGCTTCGGCCCGAAGAATCTTCGAATCCAACACCGAGGGACCAAGAAGCAGAGGACGGCCGCACTTAAGATGGCGCACACAGGTGGAAGGGGACCTCAGCCAACTGAGTGTTCGGCAATGGAAAAGGCTAACAAAAGATCGTGCTAGTTGGAGGGACATGTTGGTTGAGGCCTAGGTTCACCCAGAACTGTAGCGCCCGTTAAGAAGTAGAAGCAGTGGTAAACATCACCGACTGTCGAGCGGAAGCTATTTAGTTCAAAGTTTGTCCATAGCCAAAGAAATGCAACTCCTATTCGGAAAAATTGTTCAACACAGCTGTTGTGAATGGGAAGTGAATAAAAATGCTGATGAAGGCATAACACTCAGAGCATATGGTCACTTCAAATTCATGCTCTGTGTAGGTAGTTCTAATGGAATACCATAATGGCATATAATATTTGTGGGGAGCAAAAGTTCCCAGCAATCGAATACCTCCCCTCCTCCTATCTAGGACAACCACCTCTGGAGGGTAGCGAACGAATATCTACGACGCAAACCATCTGCACTCCGTTCAGGTGGTGTGACAAGCATCATAAAGGAATAACTCTGGAACCTACGCGAACTATAAAACAAAAATATATATCTTTGGAAGTTTTTCAGGACTTCTATGGCATAGAGCCGGCAGCTCGACAGCTCACCAGGCCAGTATAGGTTGCCGGCAGCACAACAGCTCAAATTTTTACAATCAAGAACATTTTGGAAGGACCAAGATAAATGGTAGTCACACAGTGCACCGTGACCAAGTTCAAAATGATGTGGATTGCCATTGCCATGGTTGAACCTATTTTCTAGGCCAAATCCGGTCGCTCTGTTTTGATTGCTCACTCAAACGGTGGAGTTGTGCACAGTAGATAGCCGAATTGTAGCAGCTTATAATGGATAAAACCCTCCCAAATCCAACAAAAATTCAGGATCACATAGTTTGCCGTAATAATTCGTTTCAAGACTGTTTCGATTTCGTTGCATTTTATAGCGTTTAACTGATAGTAATTCGGTCAATCCACATGGCATCCAAACACCGAATTTCTTCGACTAGTCTACTCGCTTAAATGATTTCAAACTGTCATATGGTTAACGTTTTATGATTCTGCCATCTCTGATTGCGTGCCGCTCTGGCTGCACCAACTGCAAAATCTCACCGACTTTTTCAGTGACTGACCGATCCGAGCATGGAGCACCTATGACACCGACATGAATGGAATCGAGGAAACCAATGCTGAGTCCGGGATTCATTCATGGCGCACATATTTTTCGGCATGATTTTGAAGAGATTTGCTGCGTTTGCCGACCGTTTCGGATGAAGTAAGTTTTTTACTAATTTGAGCGCTTTTTACTACACTCCACAGTTTCCAGTCGTTCTACAAACAATTTACTTTTCAAAGGATGTTTTATTAGAGGTATACAAATTTAGCAAACATCCTGGATGTGCGAACATTCAGGGGGGCAAACGTCGAGTCTGACCATTTCCTCGTAGCAACAAAATTCAGAGCTCGACTGTCCAATGTCAGCTGCACAAGCCCACCATGAGGGCATTCGACATTGGATGCCAGAGCACACCGGCAGTTACCAGAGTCTACAGGGAGCAACTGAGCAAAAGGCTATCGGTATGCCTACGTCGTGTACGAATGTCGACAATGTATTTTGCATTGCCGCTCAGCCATTCAGAAAGTAGGCGAGAATACCTTAGGCTACTTACTACCCCCAACAAGAAGCCCGTAGTATGATGGCTAGTGTGAGCAGAAGAAGACAGCGATCGACGAGGCGTATCAAAAGGTGTTGCAGCGAAAAACCGAGGCTAGAGCAATACCGAGCCAGAAGAAGGGAGGAGAAAAAACTGCTAATGACTAATGAAAAAAACCATCGCGGAACCCAACTCAAGGATTTCGAGGAGTCTAGGGACATGCATAAAATACGGGCTTTTTATAAGAAAGCAAATAGCCAAGCAGGAAGTTTCAAGAAAGGCACCCAGGCTCTTCAGAATGTCGAGGGTAGCGTTGTCACCGACCCACAGGGAATGTATTTAGGCAGCATTTCCAGCAGCTGCTTAACGAGAATGACCAAGATAGGGTGCTAGGAACTGGGGAAATCCGAGCTCCAGCTGCTGAAGTAGTCCTGCTATTCAGCTTCGTAGAAGTCGGCACAGCTTTTCAAAAGCTGAAGAACTGCAAGGACGCATCAGAGCTCTTCAAGACTGGTGGCGGTGTTCTGGTAGGGAGCATGCATCAGATTATCTGTAGAATTTGGGAAGATGAAAGCACCCCCGCCGACTCAAATATCAGCTCTACTTGCCACATCCACAAAAAAGCGATCCTACCTCTTGCAAGAACTATAGAGAAAAATCCGTGCTATATGATGCATACAAGATCCTGTCCAGGGTACTATGTGAACGTTTAAAGCCCTATTGCACCGCACCAATCGGCAGCTACCTGCTTCCGGCCCGGAAAATCGATTATAGACCAAATCCTGGAAAAGACCCGCCAATTTCAAATCGATACACACCATCTCTTTATCGATTTTAAAGCCGCATACGACAGTATTGAGAGAAGCTTGGCCTTGCCCTTCATGGGCTGTAACGCCACCAAAGAAGAAGTGTATATTCGGGAAAACTGATCCGGCTGTGTCGTGCCACTCTAAAAAATACGCGGTGCACTATTCAGTTCGGTTCTGGGACACTTGAATCATTTGAAAGCGTTCGGCTGTCGTGTGATTTCTTCAATTTGCTGTCGAAGCAGATAGTGCGACCTGCAAACGTCAACAGGAAGTGCATTATCTTCTACAAGTCTGTTAAGCTGCTACGATACGCGGATGATATTGACATCACCGCACGGTCTTCGCGTAACAGTCAACAAAGGTAAGAAAAGTACATGCTGTCAAGCAAGAGCCGATCCTTTGCTCACCACCTGAGATAGAATATAACGATTTGCTTGTACTGCCTGTTCGGAGCCGATAGCTGGACGATGAGCAGGGCGGCGGGGCTGGTTTGGGGTTTTTTCGATAGAAAAATTCTGAGCCGAATATTTGGTTCTGTCTGTAAGGAAGGTGAATGGAGAACAAGACAGAACCGCGATCTCTACGAGCTGCACAAAGATGTGGGTATAGTCGAGAAGGCAAGGACCCCTCGACTAGATTGGCTTGAGCACATCGAGCGCATGAACACCAACGCTCCAGCTAAGAGGGTCTTGGACTACGAGCCTTCTGGTTCGAGAAGAACAGGAAGACAGAACTTCCGGTATAAGGACCAAGTAATCGCGGAAGAAGGACAACGTGGTCTTAGTAACTGGCAGCAACGTGCCCGGAGGCTCAGATGCTCCGTGGAGTGCTGACCTAATAAGTAAGTAGTAAGTAATACAAATTTAATTGATATCGTTATACCTTTAGTACTTAAATGAGTCCGGACATATGCGCACCACAGTTAGCTCGAATGAAACGCAATTGTGAAGTCCAAGTTTTGACAATTTTATCGAGTAACTGCGGCCGTATATCAGCAATAATACGGGGAATGTTGACTTCCAAATCGTCCAGCGTCTCTGGTGTTTCGGCATAGACATGTGACTTCAAACATCCCCTAAGAAAGTAATTTAAAAGTGTGAGCCCACAGGATCGTGGAGGCCAGTTCACAGGTCCGTTAAACGAAATTATGCTCTCAGCAAATGTTTCCCGCAATAAATTGATAGTGTCGCGCTGGGTGTGGCATATTGCGCCATCTTGTTGAAACCAAGGCTCTGTCACGTCCATGCCATTCATCTGAGGAACGAAGAAGTTAGAAATCTCCACTGACGGTAACATTATGGTTGGCATCGTCCTCAAAGTATATGGGCCGATGATTCCGCCAGCCCGTAAAGCACACTAAAGAGTGCGTTTTAACGGTTATAAGGGCGTCCGGTAATTTGGCTTTTTCACATATCCGTTTATCCCAAAGTGGGCCTCATCGGTTAACAAAATTTTGCGTTGAAGATGAGGATCATGCCTAATAATGTTTACGGCCCATTCACCGAAACTACGACGCCTATAATGGTCACGCGGCTTAAGCTCTTGTACAACCTGGATTTCACAAGCTTTTAAGCCAAGATCTTTCCTTAAAATCTTCGACAAATCTTCGGCGAATAGACTCATTCGAATTCTCCTCAACACTGGGAATTAGTATTATCCACTAGAGTGTATCTGGTGCTGAAATGACTCATTGTGTTCCGAATAATTCGGGCGCTTACACAATTTGCACGCGTTCTTCTGGCATCAATATATTCGTCGTAAAATGAAAAAGCATACTAAGCACAAGTCAACGTTCAACTGTCAAATTGACAATCTGAAGGAACAGTGTTGCCAGTTTAAAAACCAAACCCTTAAAAAAACCTCCAAGAAAGATGTATGCTTTAGTTGTAAGATTCGAGTATAAATAGTTTTTTGGTGGCGTTAGAGCCCGTAAAGGGCCAGGGCCAAGCTTCTCTTAGTCACCCATGTTGTTTTCCCATAGGTGAAAGGGACCTACAGTTAAATGCCGATTCCGAACGGCCTGAACCGAGAAGTTTTCTCATGGCAAGTATACTACGGGGGGTTTTACTAGTACCCCGCAGACCATGGACGCCACGAAATAAAAATTCGATCTCGTTCATTTTATCCGGATTCGAACTCGTTCGAATCCCTGATGCTCGTTGCTTCAGAGTCCAACATACTTACCACTGCGCCACGGCGCCCAGCATGGCATTATACAGCACGTCTCTAAAGACTTCCCTGACTTGAAATCTTACTGATAAAGACCTATTAGCTTAATTACAAAAGACTTCAGGCGAAGAAGATGTCGTAGGCGATTATAAGGCGACTTATTCCTCTGTAATTTGCGCAGTCAAGGGGGTCTTCTTGACTGCGTTCCTCTGGCATGCTTTCCTCTGACCATATCTGGAAAGTGAATTAATGCATGCTCATAACCAGATCATCTCCAGCGGCTTGGAAGATCTCTGCAGACAGTCCGAAAGCGCCAGCACCCTTTTTCGACATGAGTTTCGATATGGCGATCTTAACTTCGTCGAGGTCAGGAGGACGGAATTCTCTGCGATCTTCATCACTAAGAAATGGCTCATTCTACCTGACAGCGGTACATTGACTAACATCGCTTTTTAACCGCCAAGATGTGACGAACTAAAACCTGCTGCCACATCTGGGCCGACGACCACTAAGGGTCGTCCAAAAAAAAGAACTAAACGTCCCCCAACCAAACAAGGGGAATCCTCAATGGGAAGTATAGCGGAGGATCACTTCCATCGGGCCGGTAACTTCAGGCGTGGCAACAACAAGCCATACCGAATGAAGGACATGGCCTACCGTCGCAAGTAATGGGTGGGTTGCGTGTGCTGCAGGGCAACCTGCGCCATGCCAAAAGTGCCTCGGACACATTGAGCCTGCTACTCTATCGCGACGGCATCAGCATTGGGCTAATCCAAGAACCATGGGTCCATAAAGTAAGATTATGGGCCTGCAAATCAGGTCGCGTAAAAAAGTTTACGCTACAGGAGGTTCTCCTCCTAGGGCCGCATGTGTGATCGGCACTAATATAAATTTCCTCCCCATTCCAGAATTCATCACAAGGGACCTGGCAGCCGTCATTCCCACCGATGGAGGAGTAAAGGAGATTGTATGCGCCACCGCTTACGTTCCTGGAGACGGCCAACAAATCCCTCCATCGAAGTACAGGATCTGGTTAGGTATTGCAACTAGAAGAAACACCACCTGGTCATTGGATGCGATGCTAACGCGCATCATATGGAATAGGGCAGCAGCAATACAAATAAACTAGGTGAGTCGTCACTCTTTGAATTTGTAATAAGTAATGAGCTCACCGTTGCCAGCAGAGGCTACAAACCCACATTTATAAATGCGGTCAAAGAAGAGGTGATTGACCTCACTATCTCCAGCCCCTTTATTTCAAACGCGATTGGTGACTGGCACGTCTCCAATGAAGCCTCACTGTCTGATCACCCGCATACCAGGCAGCCCTGCTCAATCTTTCTAGATGGCACACGCGATGACCGCAGACTCAACTGGAACTCCAATAGGAAAACTAAACTTATGAAAGCGACTAAGGCCATGTGGGCTTGTCGACGCACTTACGGTAATCCTGGGGACTGAAACCTAAGAAAGTCCACTGGTTATACACCGCGATAGTAAGAGCTATCGTTACCTACGGGTCCACCGTATGGTCCGTACGGTATGTCCACCGTATGGTGGACAAGAGTTGAGCAAAAAACTACAATTTGAAACCTCTCCAACTGGCACGGTCTTTCGCCAGCAGTCTCCGGTGCCGCACGCCTGGGTGGTTAAGGTCCTCTTCCACTTGGTTGCGCCACCCTAAATTTGGCCATCCTCGACCCTCGGGGTTGGATTCAAAGACTTTTCGGGCCGGAGCTGTGTTTTCCATGCACTCAACATGACCTAGCCATCTTAGGCGTTGGATCCGAAGACGCCGTGCTAGGTTCATGTCGCTGTACAGCCCGTACAGTTTTCTATTAAGTCTTCTCCTCCACTCCCCATTTATGCAGGTCGGGCCGAAAATCGTAGGCAGAACTTTTCTCTGAAAATGACCGAGGGCCTCCTCATCCGATGACGAAAAGGTCCATGTCTCTGCGCCATAAAGCAGGACCGGGATGATAAGAGTCTTGAATATGGTCACCTTGGTGTTTCGAGAGAGGGCTCTGCTTCTTAATTGCCTCCCGAGCCGAAAGAAACAGCGGTTGGCAAGGTGGCGGGTGGTTCGTGTCCTTCTTCGACGACAGCATATATTACGTTTTGCCCTCATTTACCGCCAGCACCATTTTAGCCGCTCCGTCACAATGCTCGTAAGGGCCCCAATGACATCTCGCTGACTTCGTCCAATTATGTCAATGTCATCGGCATATGCGAGCAGCTGTACTTCTTCTTCTCTATTACTCAGTGAGCCCAAAGAAACAGCGATTGGCAAGAGTGATTCTGCGTTTGATTTCGGAACTGATGTCGTTGTTCCAGGTCACTGCGGAGCCAAGGTAGACGAAGTCCTTAACTACCTCGAACTTATATCTGCCAAAACAAACGTTCTGGCCAAGACGCCGGTGGTGAGCGTCCTTTTCCGATGACAGCATATATTTAGTTTTGCCCTCGTTCACCGCCAGAACAACTTTCGCCGCCTCGAACTCAATACTTGCAAACGCCTCATTGACATCTAGCTGTGGTCTACCTGTTATGTCAATATCGCCGGCGTATGCAAGGAGTTGCGAGGATTTTAAATAGATTCTGCCTCTTTTATTGGCCTGTCATTTTTGCACAATCATTTCTAATATGATGTTAAAGGAATCATACGACAGCGCATCGCCTAAATACCTTTTTGACATCAAAACTATCGGTAAGCTGTTCACCGATTCGGATGGAGCAGCGAGCATTCTGCAAAGGCAACCTGCATAGTCTGACGAGTTTAGCAGGTACGTCAAAGGTAGCGTTGTATAGCTCGTCTCTAATTACGCTGTCGTATGCGGCTTAGAAGTCGACAAATAGATGGTGAGTGTCGAATTTAAATTCATTGGTTTTTTCCAGGATCTGTCGTAGTGTGAAGATTTGGTCGATGGTGGACTTCCCTGGCCTGAATCTGCACTGATAAGGACCTATCAGGTAATTTACAAAAGGCTTCAGGCACTCAACCAAAATGGCAGCGAAGATTTTGTATACGATGTTAAGGAGACTTATTCCTCTATAGTTGGCTCAATCAGAGGGGTCTCCTTTCTTGTGGATAGGGCATACATACGATGCTGAGACTCCATTCCTCGGGCATGCTTTCCTCTAGCCATATCTTACGGATGAGCTGGTGCATGCTTCAAACCAGGTCATCCCCAGCTGCCTTGAAGAGCTCAGCAGACAGTCCGTCTGCGCCAGCAGCTTTATTCGACTTGAGCTTCGATATGGCAATCTTAACTTCGTCGAGGTCAGGGGGAGAGAATTCTCTGCGGTCTCCGTCGATTAGAAATGGATCATTCTGCCTGACAGCGGTATATTGACTAACATCGCCGTTATACAGTCTGCAGAAGTGGTTTTTCTCAGCATCGACAGCGATTCTACTACTAGGTTCCCGTTCTCCTCCCTGCAGGCTTCCGTTCTGGCTTTATAACCTTGGCTTGTTCGCTTAATCTGTTGATAAGACTTTCGAACTTTCTCAGCATCGAGAGCGATTCTACTACTAGGTGCCCGTTCTCATCCCTGCAGGCTTCCGTTCTGGCTTTATAGCCTTGGCATGTGCGCTTTATTTGTTGATAAAACTTTCGAACGTCATGCCTGCAGTAACACCTCTCCAAATCCTCAATCGCGCCCTTTTCGTGCTCTTTCTCCTTTCTTCTAAGGAGCTTATGCTCTTCCCTTCTTTTTAACTCGTAGAGCTCACGAGCTGCTCTTGTTCTTTTATGCAGCGAGGCCTTATGTGCATCCTGCTTCGCTGTGTGAATCCTACACTCATCATCGAACCAGATGTTTCTTCGTGGTGGAGTCTTGAAACCCAAAACTTCGGATGCAGAGCTTTTCAGGGCTTGTTTACAAAGGCTCCGCTGCTGTTCTATTGACAGCGTGGAGGATTCAGGTGTATTGGAGAGTTTAAGGGAGATCACCGCACGAGCGGTTTCAGGCGATAGTAGCTTTCCGACACCACAACATTGTATTCTTACTCTACTCCGCTGCATTCGCGATATCCATAGGCGCATCTTGGCTGCTACAATATGGTCCGGGTCGATGTTAGCTCCTCGGAAAGTTCGACCGTCAAGAATAGTGGAGGAGTGTCTGACGTCGATCGCGATGTGATCAATCTGGTTGGTTGGTGATCTGGCGACCGCCAAGTGCCTTTTTGCATATCGAGGTGCGGAAAGCGCGTACTGGCTAGGACGAGATTTCGCCCCGTAGCAAGATCAATCAGCCTGTGTCCGTTTTCGGATGTGGTGTCGTGTAGGCTATGTTTGCCGATGACTTTCCTTACTCAGCTTAGCATTGAAGTCTCCTAGTACAATTTTGATGTCATAGCTGGGACATTGGGCATACGTTCTGTCTAGGAGATCGTAGAACTCATCTTTGGTGGAGTCATCCTTGTCTTCTGTGGGAGGTGGACGCAGATCAGGCGGATGCGGATTGTTATGAGGCGTTCGCTCACATGCCGAAGGCTTAGGACTTTTTGCCTTAGTCCACCTCGAACAACAAATCCGCATCCAAACAATCGCTGTCCTCTCTCCCTATAGCAGTCGCCGTAGTAAATATCGCAGTTTTTCATCCGCTTTATACCCGGTCCATTCCATCGCATTTCCTGGATGGCGGTTATGTCCGCAGCGGTCTAGGGCGTCAGCAAGTTGTTCGGCTGCACGTGGCCTGTTTAGGGACCTAACATTCCACTTACAAAGCAGAAGATCATTGTCCTTTTTTCGTTTTTTGCAAGGGTCGTCAACATAAATCCGGTCCGTGGTTGTTTCGGAGCAGTTGTACGGACTTGTAAAAAATAGTGCCCTCGTATTGACCAGCGAGTTTTGTACTATCCTTTCAAGGACGATGTTGAAAAAGTCACACTGTAACGTGTCGCCCTACCTAAAACCTTTTTTGACATAAAGGGTATCGGCTAGGTCGCTTCCGACTCTGATGGAGCAGCGAGAGTTCTCCAATGTCATCCTGCACAATCTAACGTGTTTGGCAGGGATGTAAAACCCAGACATGGTGTTGTATAGCTCGTCTCTATCGTATTCAGCCTTAAAGTTGATAAACGGGTAGTGGGTGTCGATCTGAAACTCGTTTGTTTTTTCCAGGATCTGCCGCAGTGTGAATAATTGGTCTATAATGGACTTCCCGGGCATGAAACCACACTGATATGACCTATCAGTTTATTAACGAATGGTTTCAAGCGTTCACACAGAACAGCAGAGAAGATTTTATAAGCGATGTTCAGAAGACTTACACCACGGTAGTTGGCACACACAAAGGGGTCTCCTTTCCTGTGGATCGGACAAAAGATACTAAGATTCCATTCATCGAGCATGCATTCCTCTGACCATATCTTACGGATGAGCTGATGCATACTCCCAGCCAGGTCATCACCAGCTGCCTTAAAGAGCTCGGCAGGTAGTCCGTCTACTCCAGCAGCTTTGTTGGACTTAAGCTTAGAAAACGCATTCCTAACTTCGCCCAGGACGGAATTCTCTGCTATCATCGTCCGCTGTGAAAGGGTTATTCTGCCTAACAGCGGGACCTATTTCGTCATCGCCGTTATACAGTCTGCAGATGTAGTCTTTCCAGATCTTTAGTACCGACGTTCGAGCTTCTCATGCTCTCTTTTTATTGTTCTGAGAAGCTTATGCTCCTCCCTCCTCTTTTGCTCATAATGCTCACGAGTAGCTCTCGTCTTTCTATGCAGCGCCTCTTGATAGGCTTGCTGCTTGGCTGCGTGTGCCCCCCTATACTCGTCGTCAACCCATGGGTTTCTTGTTGGTGGCGGTTTGAAACCCAGTACCTCAGAAGCAGCACTTTCTTAAGGCTTGTTGACAAAGGGTCCATTAGTGTTGTTAGGTCTGAACAGCTGTTGGAGGGTTTTCCGAGAGCTTGAGGGAGACGCAATTGGCATAGGCGCTGGCGGTTGTAGCAATGCGACGTTGTATGCCGCTGGCCTTACTCGATTTTTCTGGACCAGGCATATTCGTTGTCGCAACCTGGCTGCCACAAGATGGTAGTCCGGGTCGATTGTGGCTCCTCTAAAAGTCCGCACATCCAGAATGTCGGATGCATGCCTACCTTCAATCGCAATGTGGTCAATCTGGTTGACGGTTGATTGATCTGAATATCGCCAAGTCCCTTTGTGGATGTTGAGATGTGGGAAACGCGTGCTAGAAACTAGAAGATTGAAGAAGTCTATCAGCCTAAATCCATTTTCGGATGTGGTGTTGTGTAGGCTGTGCTTGCCAATAACCCTATCAAAGACGACTTCCTTCCCCAGTTTTGCGTTAAAGTCTCCCAGTACGATTTTTACATCATAACTGGGACATTGGGCATATGTGCTATATAGGAGGCCGTAGAAGCTGTCTTTTGTAGCGTCCCCCATTTCCTCAGTAGGGGCGTGAGCGCAAACTAGGCTGATGATTGCGAATTTAGCCTTGATGCGGATTGTCATGAGGCGTTCGTTTACATGCCTGAAGCTCAAGACTTTTTGCCTATGTCTACCTCCAATAACAAATCCGCATCCGAATAATCGTTGTCTTCTCTCCTTGTAGCAGTCGCAGTTTCACAGTTTCTCATCCTGTTTTTGCCCAGTCCATCCCATCGCACTTCCTGGATTGCGGTAATATCTGCCTTATAACAGTTTAGGGCCTCCGCAATTTGTTCGGCTGCACGTGGTCTGTTGAGGGACCTTACATTCCACGTACAAAGCCGAATATCATTTTTTCCTTTCATTTGGTTGTTTCCTGGGTCGTAATTGGTTAATCCGTCCGTTTTTTCGTATCCGAGGCTTTTTTCGGGTTTTTTGGCTTGCTTTTGGCTTTTTCAGGTATGGCTTGCCGGGCCATAGCCTAACCGACACTTATCCTGTTTTGTGGCGCAGGAAACTCGCCGTTCGCTCTTTCCGTTGGCGATTTCAAAAAGAATTCCCCAGGTGGCACCACGAGGAGGTGGAAATAGGGCTTAATAACAGAGCTGCTAGATGTTCGGCTGCAGTGGCTTTTTTAAGGGCCGGCGCATGCCGGATACCCTACCCCTACGAGGCCTTTCTTAGTCGTTGCCACCCTATGTTTTTAACTCGGAATCTGACATCTCACGTGGGACATCTGAATGTCGAATCACAAACTTATTGGTTCTGGGTGAACTTTGTGTGAGCCAAACAAAGTTCGTTTAAATGAAAGTTAAATAAAAACTGTGGCGTCAGACACATACCTAATCTTTGATAGTACTGGTTGTTCTTACTTCTCCAAATCAAGGGATCATTTCAGTGGAACACCTTTAAAACTACACTGTCGCACTACTTGTATGTATACTTGTAGCCAAACCACTATGAAGTCTTAAGTACGTATAACGATTTTCCAATATTAAAGACCGTAGACTCGCATCGCGAGGCTTTAATAGTCTTTTTAAGCTGCTTAATTGCATTTACAAGAATAACTGCCACTTTCTGGATATGCGTAACCGCCCTCAGACCAAAGAAAGAACAAAAAATCCTAAACCGAAACTTCGAATCCTCCCGTGCTGAAATAAAAATCCTTTCCGTCCCAATCGGAAACCACATAAAAGCTCTGAACATTGTCCTTTCACAGCTCGTTGATTTACTTCGTTTACACCCAAGCATCAACCAGATACACTTACACGTTCCATAAATGTGAATATGTGTTATTTGCACGGCTCCATAAGATGCCTAAGGCCATGAACCACGTGCACGCATCAGTCGACAATAATGTTTATCAATAAAAACCCTCGATGGTTTTTATTTCCTGTCTAATTGCCTGGAACTATTTGTGGAAGCCTCGCCCAAAAGGGGTTTCATCCACGAAAAGACATGCGAGGTCAGAGCCAGATACCAGCACGCAGTTTTCGTCCTGTCAAATGTCCTTTAATCGCGTAATTTGCTTAGCCTTTGCCCTCCTCGAAACCAGCCAAACTGCGATGAAAGGCAAACGATAATGACATCCTCTCACCGCTTGGACACGAGGGTTGTATCCCGACCCAGTAATTATCATTTTATACCTTTTATATATGTAGGTGGCACGATAGCATATTTTCCATAATGTTAGCGGAAAATATGAGCCTCAGACCTTCTCCGTTGAAATGTTCAACATCCAAACTGAGGAAACAAGGTCATGACTGGAAGGGAATTTAATTACGTTGAAGGATTTTCCTTAAAGGCGGATTTGAAGGCTTTCAACTTCAACTACTACATCCGAGAACAATTGCTGACGATTGCCTTTTGCGTTCCTTTCCCCACATTTCTTCAACTTCTCGGATTCTATTTTTTTTTGTGTTTTTTGCTGACTGTTCTAAGGATGGTCAGGTATTGTTTTGGAATGATTGGTTTTCTTACCCTCTCAGAGTGGATTCAGATGCTGGGAAATGGTCAACAGGTGGAGGAGCAGTGGGAAGCAGAAGGGAGAAGCGTTAATGGGTTTTCTTTTCATCTCTGCGGGACGACGAAGGGTAATGCCATTTAATGAGAAACGATGGCATGTGTCATCGGTTTTCCTACTTTAACAAGCAAACGAATTGCAGTCAACATCTCGTCTCGGATCCAATAGAAACCAAAGCTCTAATTTATTATTTACTTTGATTGAAGATCATAAAATCGCAGCTCGTCGGCAACGTATTCGTACGTGCCACGTCCTGAGAGTGCTTCCCTTGAAAAAGGGACCACCTGCAGAATCATGGTGTGGTAGATAGATAGTGCATGAGTAGCCCAGAAAACGAGCTCTACTGCAGCTTGATAAAAAACAGAAAAACAAAAAGGTAAAATGGAATGGTCCGATTACGTTCTATCCAGAAATTCATTCCTTCGATTACCACTTGGCGGACGCGACTGCACTGGTTGGCCGATGCAGGGAGTAGACGAATCACGAACAACTCTCACGTCCACCATACACAAGTGTACTTACCTCAACCAACATGTACGTAGATAATTTCTTCTGGGTTTTATCTTCTTTTCTCTCCTCTGCTCTTTTGCTACCAGTAAAGCTTATAAAAATGTGAGCATTAGAAAAATTCGGGAACAGCATATGCGAGATGATGGTCATCATAGGAATACCAAACGACCAGGACGCAAATAGCTGCAGTCGTAAAATTTGTTTGTAGTTTCCGCCAAGGGTAGTTTACTATAGTTTTTAGGATTCACAAAGGATCTGCGGGGGTGAATTGATTTATCTTTGATATTGCGATATCAAGAGTTGGCTAAAAACTAAAGCTACCAAAGTAAAGGCTGGTTTTCCTTCCACGTCTGTCTGTATTAATATTGGCAGTTGATACTCAGAATACACTATGACCATTGACCATTCAGAATACACTATCCACTTACTTCCTTCCTATCTTTAAAATAAAATAAAAATAATAAGTAAGTGTGAGATATCGTCGACAATTTTTTTTATGGTTTGCGCCAAAGGATGCGGAATCTTCGGAAGATAATGGCAAGCCTGGTTACCAGCATGTACGATTACTTATTTACTTACGTACTTAGGTGGAGCTACAGTTCAGGCTGACCCTGGGCCTCAACCAACAAACTTTTCCAACCAGAAAGATTCCTTGCTAGTAGTGTCGCACGCCCAGTTGGCTAAAGTCCCTTTCCAACTGTGTGCACCACCTTAGATGCGGCCGTCCTCTGCAATACTGTCCTTCCGGGTTGGAGTCAAAGACTCTTCGGGCCGGAGCTGTGCTGTCCATTCACTCTACATAGCGTAGCCATCTAAGACGTTGAATCCGAAGACGACGTACTAGGCCGATGTCGCTGTACAGCACGTACAGTTCGTGGTTTAATCTTCTCCTCCACTCTCCGTCAACATAAATAGGACCGAAGATTGTACGCAGAATTTTCCTCTCGAAACGACCAAGTGCCTCTCTTTCACCTTTAACAAGGTCGCCGTAAAAGAGGACCGGGATGATTAAAGTTTTATTGAGGGTCATCTTAGTTTTCCGAGAGAGGGCTCTACTACTCAATTGCCTCTTGAGCCCGAACAAACAGCGGTTTGCAAGTGAGCCAAGGTAGACCAAATCCTTGCCGATAGCCACGTTCTGCCCAACATGTCGGCGTTGTGCCCTCGTCTACCTTCAGACCCACCTTAGCCGTTTCTGCTTCAATGCTCTAAAAGCTTCATTGACGTCTCGCTGCGTTCTTCCAATTACGTCGATGTCATCAGCGAGCAATTGTGCAGACTTTAAGTAGATCGTGCCTCTTGTATTAATGTAAAAAAAATCACACGACAGTGTGTCGTCCTGCCTGAGTCCTTTTTTGACATCAAACTCCTTACCGACCTTAATGGAGCAGCGAGAATTCTCTATTGTCGTTCTGTACAGCCTGACGAGTTTGGCATAACATGGCTTTTATAGCTCGTCCTTATACTGTCATATGCGACCTTTAAAACGACGAAAAGGTGGTGTGTGTCGATCTGAAATTCATTGGTCTGCTCCAAGATCTGCCACAGTGTGAATAGTTGGTCTATCGTGGATTTTCCTGGCTTGAAGCGACATTGCCTGCCAAATTGTCCACGGATGGTTTCAGGCACGGCAGAAAAGATCTTATACGCGATGTTAAGAAGAGTTATTCCCCTAGAGTTAGCGCAATACTTCTTTATGAACCGGGCGATAGTGCAAATGCTGTAGCTGTTGAAGGTTATAAAGTATTTCGAGCGGACAGAGCAATTCGAGTAGGGGAAGGTGTAGCGATATACGTACGAAATGAAATAAACTGCAAACTTGTATGCAAGTCAAACGCCGAGCCCTGCGATCACCTGTTTATCAACATATTGTGCGGTTCAGAGCATATTTTTTAGGTGTAGTGTATAGACCAAACAAGCAGTTTTAGAGGAAATATCATGCATTGCGCCGAGTATAATTTTCTGTGGTGATCTAGATAACAATCTCCTTGCTGATTCTTCCTCTAATATGATTAACAATTTCAAAACAATTTCAGTCTCCAACTTACAAACCCAAAATACGAGATCTCAACTTGAATCCCTCGCATGGCAAAACAGGCACGAATTCGAAGAGGAACGTATTTTAGATTCATTCGCCTTATAGACGAGGACATAGTCGGGGCCATTTTGACAATAAAGTCAAACGCGGTAGGCCTCGATGAAATTAGTCCTCAGTTTACTAAAATCATCCTTCCTTACGTACTGCAAAACCGCACTCCTATGTATTGTGGATGACATACGATTGGCAATGGACTCAAATTATAATACATTTCTAACATTTCTGAATTTTTCCAAGGCATTTGATACAGTAAATTACCATGTGGTGTCTAGAAAACTGTTAACCAAAAACAAGTTTCCCCATTTGACAGTAAAACATATATTTTCCTATCTATCTGGCCAACAGCAATGTTTCTCAACCAATAACCAAATTCATCGTACATTGAGATTTCGGCAGGAGTTCCCCAAGGATCCATTCTTGGACCATTATTATTTTCGTTATACATCAACGAGCTTCCGAACCATGTAACTCGTTCCTCTATGCACATGTTTGCTGACGACGTACAACTTTACTTAAGCTGTCCGGTGGCCATCATTTCAAACGTCACAAGTTATATGAATGAAGATTTACAGAAAATCCAAGAATGGGCATTGGAACACAATCTATCACTCAATCTTAAAAAGTCAAAGACGTTGTCTATATGCAAACGTGTGTTAGATACTTCGAATTTTCCCCGTATTTTATTATAAAATGCAGCTATTGAATACGTTAGCACAGCCAGAAATCTTGGAGTCATATTCAATAACACCCTAACTTGGTCAGACCACTCATATCCAGCCGCTTTAAATAGCTCAGCAGATATTGCTACCTTAACCTCGTCTAAGTCGGGTGGACGGTATTTTCTCTCATCTTCATCAAGTGTGGTTGGTGCGTTGTGCCTGGCAGCGATGTCTTGGCCATCTCCACCATTATACAGTCCGCAGAAATAGTCTTTCCTCATTCTCAGCATCGACTGTGATTCAAATACCAGGTGTCCGTGTCCTCTGGTAAAACCTTCGAACATCTTTCCTGCTATAACAACTTTCCATTTCCTTGATTGCGCGTTTCCCATACTCTTTGTTTTTCCCTCTGCGTATGCTCTTCCCTTCTTTTCCGCTCATAGAGCTCACGAGCAGCTCTCGTACGTCGATGCAACGTGGCCATGTATGCATTCTGTTTTTCTGCATGGACCTGTCTGCACTCATCATCAAACCAAGGGATTCTCCTAGGTGGTGGCTGAAAACCTAGTACATCAGAGAAAGCATCCCTGATGGCACTTTGACAACGTCTCCATTGCTGTTCCATGGTTTGTGCAATTTGCATCGGCTCTTGAGAGAGCTCGAGGGAGACACTATTGGCGACTGCAGCTTCCCGACGTCAAATTTTGCTGATCCTACTCGACTCCGCAGTGTTCAAGATATCCGCATATGTACCTTTCCTGCAACAAGGTAATGATCCGAGTCCACATTGGGTCCTCGAAAAGTTCGGACCTTCAGGATGCTGGAGGGGTGTCTGGCGTCGACAGCAATATGATTGATTCGATTAACAGATATTTGATCAGGAGACCGCCTGGTTCCCTTATGGATATTGAGATGTGGGAATCTCCTAGATATCTAGAATCTGCCATAGCCTCGAATATACTAATATCGAATATCTACCGTGTCCGTCATGTAAGGGACCAGGTTTTGGAGGCTTGGAATGTTCACCCTTTGTCTATCTAGCGCAAAGCGACTACAGACAAAAAGTGAATACTCTGCTTTCTCTTCAGAACTTGGACTTTTTGGACACAGCGGCGACCCATCATGTCCACATCTATGAAGTCGTCGTGTCCAGACAGAAACTGCGAAAGGTGGTAAATCCAGTCTCCTGCCATTCTTGATGGCCAAGTCAGTCAATCTATCAGTTCAGGTAGGGGATAGAATATAGCCGAGGTAAGGCATGCCTATCGTAAGAAGCGACTAAAACCCGGATGCTGGATTAAGGTGGGGAAATACTGCCTAATCCAGAGTTGGGAGTCGAGGGGCTAAAGGTGCCCAGATATTTAAAAGAATTCCTTGAGTTTTCTTGGGCTGGAGGCCCATTTCAAAAACATCCCAGTCGAGTGTGCTGAACTTCTGGGCACACTCAAGTATAACTGTATGAAAGGGGAAGTGTCCATGGGCTTTGGGGGGCTTATCTGGAAGTGACCTTGGTCGCAAAGCTGTATTCCGGTACCACGCGGACAGGAGCCCCCGGAACTGATTGTCGCTAGTCTTTCGCCGAACATCAGTTCGGTCCTGTCGTTAGGTAGGGCCCCTAGTGGGAGCATTGTGGTGGCTATGGTTGTCAAATATCGCGGGAACATGTGGCATCGAGGTATCCTAGGGGAGGCTGATACAAGAACTATTCGGTTGACCTCGGCCTTCAACAAAGATAGTAAACATGCCTCAAAATGTTCACTAAATTGTAATCAGGGTGGTACTTGTACAGCCCTGGGGCGTTGACTTATGCTTTCTTTGGTCCCGACATGTGGGAAGGCCCACCGTGAAATTAATCCATAATTCGCAGGTGTCTACCTAAAACCCTCCTGAGCTCGTCCGCCAGGATGTCGAAGGAGCATTCTTGCTATGACGAAAGCCGCGTCATCTGAGAAGGTCCTGAGTCCTGAGTCCTGAGTCCTGATTGTACTTATTGCACAGGGTCTATGGACTGACGTGATCATCCGTTTCAGTCCTCTTACTGCAAGTGCTCGAACCCGAATTGGGGCAGCGTACAGTAGGACTGAAATGACTAGTGAGAGTAGGTCTCTGCGCGCAAATCTGGCCTCACCTACATTCGGGAGCATTCGTGCGAGTGCTCCTTGTGTAGATGATACCTTCTTGCTGGCTTACCTTATTTGTTCCCTAAATGAGAGCTGAACACAGCCTCTGCTATGTGGACAGCTAGTCCCAGGCGAATACTTACAAGCAAATGTGCGTATGTGCACTTTGAAGATAGCTGTGTTCATAGCCACCTCCACTTCCTCCATGTGCTTGGTCACTGTGACAATAGTTACATCGTTGGCAAAACCGATGATTCGTACTCCGAATACTGATTCCTGTGGACCTCCCGCCGATATTCTGTAGAACTTGCTTCCTTCGTCGGTCGTCGGTAAGCCTCCTATTGTTGAAATAGTCCATAACTAGGTTCAGCAAATAGGTGTAGGGGGTACCCATGGCATTTAGAGACCCTCGTATGTGCATCTACACGGACCTTCGACTTCCCAAAAGAAAATCCCAAAAGAAATAGTCGAACAGGGTCAAATCCCACGACCTCTTAGACCAGTTCACGCGAAATGACAATGCCCTCGAATCGTTTGTGCAGAATTTCCAATGTGTGCTGTGTGACTTCTCGTATAGCGCTGTTCTGTTGAATCACATAGCATTCGTGTCCATATCATCCAATCCAGACCAAAAAAGGTGGTGATCATCGACCTATAGCGCTCTCCGTTGATCTGACCAACGTCGTTCTCAAAGATATATGTACCGCCGACGCCAACCCAAAATCCACACCAAACGGTAACTTTCTCGGGGATCTCATGTAGATTGGTATCGTCCTAAGTTCGACAATTTTGCTTGTTGACATACCGATTCATCCAGACATGGGCCTCATCGCTGTAGATGATTTTTCGATGAAAATTAGGGTCAGAGTTTCCAACTGCTCCAGAGCCCGTTGAGCAAACACACGTTATTGTCTATAGTCGTTTACCTTCAGCTCTTGAGCCAGTTTTATTTTGTATGTTGCAGGCCCATGTCATGACGCGAAGTTTGGGTTTCGTCACGGCAGAAGTACAACCAACCAGCTTTTCACTCTAAGAATGGTACTCCAGAAGGCTTGGGAGTACGCCAAACCGATCTACAGCTGCTTTGTAGATTCGGAAAACGCGTATGACCGTGTTCCTCGAGGTAAACTCTGGAGTGTTCTGCAGGAGTATGGGATTGATGGTCCTCTGTTGAGGGCCATTCGGTCTCTATACACAAACTGTAGTCGCTGCGTTAACGGTAGTAAATCAACACCTTTCACCGTGGGCGTTGGACTTCGCCAAGGGTGCGTCTTGTAACCTCTCCTTTTCATTATATATGGACTGGATGTTGCAACGCAGTCGAGGCGATGAGTGTTTCACATTGGGAGAGTTGAGGATAAGCCATCTTCTTTTTGCAGGTAACTTAGTTGTCCTCACATCCTCCCAGACAGAACTTTAGCGCGCGCTAGATAGGTTTGGGGCCGTATATGCTGATGTTGGAATGAGGGTTAACGTGGACAAATCCGAGGTTATGATTATTTCCAGAACACCTGCCTAATGCACTCTACATGTTAGCGAAGTCCCATTGAAGCAGGTGGAGAAGTTTAAGTACCTCCGGGTCTTTCTTACGAATGATGGAAGGAGTAATACTGAGCTTTCTTGCAGGATTGGCCAAGCTGGGTCAATTATGAAACAGCTTGGAAGATCTGTAATCAGGAAGCCCGAGCTTGGTGTCAAAGCCAAGTTAGCGGCTTTTAACTTAGTATTTGTTCCAACTCTCACCTTTGGTCATGAAATTTGAGTATTGACCGAAAGAATAAAATCGCGAATACAAGCTGCCGAAATGAGATTCTTCGTGCTGTTGTGGGAGTTACTCGCCGGGATAGGGTGAGAAACACGGCAGTGCGCGGTGAACTCAATGTTGAGCAGCTGCTTCTCCGAACGGAAAGGGCTATGCTTCGACGGTTTAGTCACGTAAGACGAATGTCGCCATCATCACGACTTCCGAAGCGTGCCTTGGATGCAATACCATCAGGCGGGCAACCGCTTAGCAGACCCAGGACGAGATGGTTGGACCAAGTCCAAAAACTCGTCTGGGTGCACTTGGGCATAGCTCCTGATGAGTTAGAGTCGATGGCGGAGGATCGAATGGCCTGTAGATCCCGCGTGCGCGCAATACCCCCCTGACTCATTTAGTGGAACATGCGGGCCACTGAAAATGTATATATATTGGTATGTACAGCGTGGGTGATTGAAGCTTGTCTCTGGCCTTTCACGGGCTGTGATGCCACCAAAGCAAGCAAGCAAAGGAGCGCAATTTATAATTATATTGAATCAGACGGACATTTCAAACGACGACGACTGAATTTTTTTTTCTCAACCCACACCAAGCGCAACATTTCGTCCGAAACATTTTGCTTGTCGGTAAGTGTTGGGCTTGGCGTGGGTTAGAATGAAAAACGTTTTCTTGTCGTACGACAAAAAAAAACGTTTTGTCGTCTTCGGTGTGGGTTCAGCCTTATGGGTGCTGATTTATAGTTTACTGAACCAGTGGACTTAAACTCATATTGCCAATAGTCCTCCTAGTAGTTGCGCGAATACCCAATTCGATCAATTTGATCATTTGTTGTTGAACGCTACGGATGTATGTAGCTTCAACAATGTGGCCACTATCAACTGTCAAAGTTCAGAAGTTCCTATTGGAAGACCCTTTATCTGTGCAAAGAGATTCAGCATTTATTTCCTCTTTCGGATAATTAAAATATATAGTGCAATGTCTAGAGCTTACATTTTTTATCTGATCTATCGAGCGACCTTCCATAACATTTTCCGGCAGGTGGCCGCAGTTCAGACGTTGAACAAGTGAAAGTTCACACTTTATTCTAATGACTGGCACAGTAGGTATACGACAGCCCGGCTGTGTCGATTGCCACTAGATGACGTAATATTTAATTCAAATTACATCAGCGTTCCACTATAAATACTCATGCCTCTGTAGAACCTAAACATAATTGAATCGACATCAAGTCACTTCAGTCACTTTAAATCCAATCTAGCAATGAAGGTACGGCTTAATCCTAATTGGTGCATATTGCTTAATATCCTTTTCATCTCAAACAGGTCATCATTTTCTTCGCTCTTGTTGCCTTTTTGGCCATCGCTAGTGCATCCGTTATTGGACCAATTGGTGCTCCACTAGCCGTTGGACACTTGGGATTGGGATTACCCGTAGCATCAGTCCAAGTTGCCGGTCTGCATGGTTCAACTTTGGTTGCCGGTCCTGCTGTTCATGGCATTCTTGGTTAAAAAGTGCAAATATCAAATATGTGAATAATGAAAATAAATTACTAGTTTTTCCCTCAACTTTAAGAATTTTGAAATTTAATTTTTTAAATAACTTGTCAGTGGGTGGTCATTGCCTTCAGGCGTGTTTGATTTCAGGGAATTATGTCAACAACAATGGAGTTATTAAAGCGAACAAATGCGATATGGTTTCGAGGGATTTTCATTGTATCGATTGAGAATAGTCAGCCTTAACCTTTAATTAGTATATCTTTATCAGTGTACCTTAAACGCCTACGTCCGCATACCTAATATGCTATATGCCTTTTTAGTGATGGATAATATAGCCTTTTAAGAAGCCATACATGGAGAGCCTGACATTTCCATTATTAGGAACAAATTGTCACACTGACCGGGTATTACTCTTTGTTAGTGAACAAATTACACTATCGTAAGGACATAACATTGGGAGGGAGGGAGCGAGCAAACAGAGCAAAGAAGTTGATCGCGTTTAACATGGCAAACGCCAGCTTCGATCTCTGTCCCTGCTCAATCCAAGTTGACACACAGCCTCTGCGTGGTCCCCCCCGAATAGCTACGCTGGCACCCGCCAGGTAGTGAACCAATGTGTGCAGCGACCCAACCCTTGTTCCTGGGGAAAGAGGAACCTGGCCCTCCAGATTGGGGGTTGTGCTTAGGGGTAACATCCCTATCACGTAAAATCCTACTTGTTCCGAAACGACAACAAGCCTCGGATTCGGACGGATACAAAGCTGACGACCCCTGCAAACGACTAACGGACTTGAGAGTCTGCACCTGGAATGTGACGTCCCTTAACAGACCGGGTGCAGGCGATCAATTGGAGCAAACCCTCAATTGCTATAAAGCAGATATAACCGCACTCCAAGAAGTGCGATGGGATGGACCAGGCAAAAAACGGATGAAAAACTGCGACATCTACTACGGGAACTGCTACAGGGAGAACAAACAGCGCCTATTCGAGTGCGGATTCGTTATTAGAGGAAGACAAAAAGTCTTGAGCTTCCGAGATGTAAGCGAACGCCTCATAACAATCCGCATCAATGCTAAATTTGGAGACATTAGCGCTCACGCCCCAACGGAAGAAAAGGACGATCGACTCAAAGAAGAATTCTACGATATCCTAGACAGAACATATGCCCCATGTCCCAGCTACGACACAAAAATAGTCCTAGGAGATTTTAATGCCAAACTGGGCAAGGAGGACATATTTGAGTCGATCATAGGAAAGCATAGCCTCCATAACACCACATCCGACAGCGGATTACGGCTAATCGATTTCCTAGCGGAGCGTAATCTCCTTGTAGCAAGCACGCGATTCCCCCATCTCAACATCCACAAGGGTACCTGGCGGTCTTGTGATCAATCGACCACCAAGCAGATTGATCATATTGCGATCGACGCCAGACACTCCTCCTGTATTCTCGACGTACGAAGCTTCCGAGGGACCAACATCGACTCGGACCACTAACTTGTTGTAGCCAAGGTACGAATGAGGAAATCAAGAATGCTTAGGAGTCGAGTAGGACTACGTAAGTTTGACGTTGGAAGGCTACAATCGCAAGAGACTGCCAGAATCTTTGCCGATCGTGTCTCCTCAAAGCTCTCTCAAAATCCGCCCACAGCAGCACAAACAATAGAGCAGGAATGGGCTCATTGCCAGAGCGCCGTCAGAGATGCTGCCTCAGAGGTGCTGGGTTTCAAACAGCCACCACCTAGAAACCCCTGGTTCGATGAACAATGCAAACAAGCCCATGCAGCAAAACAAGAGGCATATAAAGCCATGCTGCAACGACGGACGAGAGCTGCTCACGAAATCTATGAGCAGAAGAGAAGAGAGAAGCCGACGCTTTTCAGAAGAAATAAGAGAGAGCACGGAAAGCGTGAGATCGAGGAGATGGAGAGATGCTTCCGCAGGAATGACGCCCGTAAGTTTTACAACAAGGTAAAACGAACAAGCCAGAGTGGCGGCCTGCAGGGATGAAAATGGAGAACTGGTAGAAGAGTCGCAGTCGATGCTGAGGATTTGGAAAGACAACTTCTGCAGACTGTATAACGGCGATGATAGACAAGATACCGCTGTCAGGCAGAACGAGCCATTCGCAATGGACCACGAAGTAACAGAATTCGGTCCACCCGACCTAGACGAAGTCAAAATAGCGATATCAAGACTTAAGTCTAATAAAGCCGCTGGCGCAGACGGCCTGTCTGCTGAGTTTTTTAAGGCGGCTGGAGATGAGCTGGTAAGGTGCATGCACCATCTCATCCATTAAGGTCGGAAATGAGCAAACCGAGACCTTTGATGTTAAAAAAGGATTTAGGCAGGGCGACGCGCTGTCGTGCAACTTTTTCAACATCGTGCTTGAAAAGATCGTGCAAGAGTCACGGGTCAACACAAGAGGTACGATTTATTTCAGGCCTACGCAATTGCTTGCGTACGCCGACGATATTGACGTAATTGGACGAAAACAGCAAGACGTCAATGAGGCTTTCGTGAGCGTTGAGGTAGAAGCAGCTAAGATGGGTCTCAAGGTTAATGAGGGTAAAACCAAATATCTACTTTCATCTAAAAGAGACGGACAACACCGACGTATTGGCCAGAACGTCACCATGGGCGGATATAACTTCGAAGTGGTCAAGGAATTCGTCTACCTCGGCTCACTGATGACCAGCGACAACAACACCAGCGCTGAGATAAAACGCAGAATCACTCTTGCCAACCGCTGTTTCTTTGGGCTCAAGAGGCAATTGAGAAGTAGAGCCCTCTCTCGGAAAACCAAGGTGACACTATATAAGACCTTGATTATCCCAGTCCTCCTTTACGGCGCAGAGGCTTGGACCTTAACAAAAGCGGATGAAGATGCCCTTGGTCGTTTCGAGAGGAAAATTCTGCGCACTATCTACGGTCCCGTTTGTTCAAACGGTGTATGGAGGAGAAGATATAACGAAGAACTGTACGGGTTGTACAGCGACATCGGCCTGGTACGACGTCTACGGATACAGCGTCTAAGGTGGCTAGGCCATGTAGAGCGCATGGAAGAGTACAGCTCCGACCCGAAAAGTCTTCGAATACACTCCGGAAGGAAGGCGCGGCAGTAGACGGCCGCCTCAGCGGTGGCGCACGCAGGTGGAAGGTGACCTCAACCAACTGGGCGTGCGGCACTGGAAACAGCTGGCCAAAGACCGTGCCGGCTGGAAACGCTTGTTGGTTGAGGCCCAGGTTCACCACGGACTGTAGCGCCACCTAAGTAAGTAAGTAGTAAGGACATAATACCTACGGTGTTTTTCAAAACCGGCGATAGGCCTTCACTCAACGACCTTGCTCGTCGGTGCTTCAAGACCACTGGTGCCTCTTTCTTAACTCCCTATTTGAACCTTCTGCCCGCACTGTGTCACTGACATTATACAGTTTTAACCTTGAATGCGCGATTAGTTTAAAGAAAATGGAGAAAACAACACAAACACAAACTTGCGGTCTAATATCACTAATATCAAGTCAACCTCCAAGTCAGTTTCTTACAATAATCGGTATAAGGTCCAAAAGGAAAAACAGGGCTCTACGAGAAAGCAGCTGGTGCGGCCTTAAAAACAGCTTTTATAGCTTCAATTAGTCGCTATGTTTCTCCGATAACGACGTGGATACCTTCGTAAATATGATTCGAATTGACGTGGTCAGTTTCATTCCAAGTAGGATAAAAAGCACTATGCCAAAGGGCAGTAATTGATTTGATATAAACTGTTAAGAGGCTTTTAGGTTGAATACGGAAAGTTTTCGGTCCTATAAGGCAACTAGTTCTGTAAAGCCAGAAATTACTGTAAGACCCCCATACGAGGAATCAAATTCCAATCCGACCCAAAACTGAGGCGTTAAATCCTCCGCTGTCCCAAAGGTAGCAAAAGTACTCGTCCCCACTTATCTTTATGACATTCTAGGTGTCACTCCCTTAGACAAAGCGAAGTTTCCTTCCCGACTTGCTAGCAGCTTTGTCTTTTTTTTCGTGGCGCTACACACCGGTGTGATCTTGGGCGTCAACTAACAAGCGACTCCGGCCAGCGCGATTTCTTACCAATCGCCTCCAGTCGCGCACACCAAGTTGGTTGAGGTACTTCTCCACTAGTGTGGTGCGCCATATGAGTCGAGGGCATCCTCTTTTGTGTTATTCTAATGGTTCGGATTCGAAGATTCTTCGGGTCGAAGCTATGTTGTCCATACGTTTTACATAGCCCTTCTTAAGCATTGTATCCGCAGACGTCTAACCAGGCACATGTCGCCGCACAGCCCGTACAGTTCTTGGCTGAATCTTCTTCTTCAGATGCCATCAATGCAAATGCGATCAAAGATCGCACGCAGAACTTTTCTCTCGAGAAGACCAAGAGCTTCTTCATCTGCTTTCAATAGCGTCTATGCCTCTGCATAAAGCAGGACTTATCCCAGTCCCAAAGCCAGCTTGGTTTCTCGAGAGACGGCTCTGTTACTTAACTGCCTTTTGAACCAAAAAAAAAACAGCGATTAGGTTAGGGTTATTCTGCGTTTAATCTCGGTACTGATGTCGTTCGTATTTGTTACTGCGAATCCAAAGTAGACGAAGTCTTTGACTACCTCAAAGTTCTTGCCACTGTCACGCTTCATCCGAGGCGTCCGTTTCGGGCCTCGAAATCGACAAATAGGTGGTGAGTGTCGATCTGCATTCCTTGGGTATTTTCTAGGATCTGCCGAAGTGTGAACATTTTGTGTATTGTGGACTTCCCTGGCCTGAAGCCACACTGATAAGGACCTATCAGGGTGTTGACGAAGGGTCCAGGACATTCGCACAAAAGAGCAGATAATATTTTGTATGTTAAGGAGACTGACCCCTTCTTGTGGATCGGGCAAACGACACTGAGATTCCACTCATCGGGCATACATTCCTCCGACCATATCTTACAGATGAGCTGGTGCGTATGCACCAGGGCGTATGCCCTGTCAGATCATCCCCAGCTGCCTTAAACTGCCCCCGGACAGCCCGACCGCTCCAGGATTTTTGTTTGACTTCAGCGTTGATATTGTTATCTTGACTTCGTCGAAGTCGGGACGGAATTTTTATCTATTGTCGCCCAAACTGAGTGGAGCACTCTGCCTGACAGCGGTATTTGAGTTTTCCTCGCCGTATAACAGTCCCCAGATATGATAAAAATCATCAGTCAAAGCTGTGTCCAACCCTTTGACTATGGTTCTATGGTTCGGTTGTCTCGTTGAGGGCACTTGCGGGGAAATGCCATCTTCTAAGTCAAAGGTTCAGAGGGCAGGTTGTTTGGCGGTCGTTTGAAGTTCACAATAACGGCGGCTGTTGATGCAATGCTGAACCTCCCACATTAGCACATATACTGCGAGAGCATTGCAGCCAGGACTGCGCTAAGACGACAGGAATCCGGTTTCTGGACAGTCGGTCCTGGATCGATGGGCCATCCTGAGATTCAGAACCTAATCGGCCTGTACTATCCGACTTCTTCCTGCGAGAGGTGATTCTTCATATGAATCCCCTCCAGAAAGGAATGGACCAGTGGTATGGTACGTATGGAAAATGAACTGGCAATCTACACTGACGAATTCAAAATGGATTCCGGCACAGGAGCCGGGGTCTATTTTGAATTTCGGGGAGTACATCGCTCGTATATGATGGATAATGGCTGCAGCGTCTTCGCAATCACGTAGGCGACAAACCTGAATTTTAGAGAAGATCTCTCAGGAAAAAGGATCAAGCCAGGCATCCATAAGGCTCTGCAGGCAGCATGGATAAGATCCAAACTCGTCAAACTTTGCAAAGAGAGGCTAGAAGCGATATCAGATGTAAGCCTGGTAGCGCTATCCTGGGTACCAGGTCATGTGAATATCTTTGAAAATGAGAGGGCGGACGAGCTAGCTATATTAGGATCAGTTGCAAACGCCACCAATATATTCTACAAAGAAATAGGGACGGAGATATTAGTTAAGACCAATAAGCGCAACGGCAAGATCAATTTGGCCCGTCTATGTAAAGAAAAGTACAGAAAGTCTGCTAAAGTTCAGTCGTGGGAAAATTCGAATGGCAGTCGTTGACGTCAGTGAACACTGCATGTTATCCTGCCATATAGCCAGACTAGGCCAGTCCCAAAATAACTTCTCCAGAAGCTGCAGGGACGAAGAGGAAATTGAGTCCAATCATCACCTGCTGTGTGGATTCCCAGCACTAGACCAAAAAAGGAACACGTTTCTTGGAAGTCACTTCTTTTCCGGACTAAGAGGTAAGTAACACTGGACCGAACAGAATACTAGGATTCTTATCTTCGGTGGTGGTGGTTCAGCTCAATGGGAGGTTAGGTAAGGTTAAAGTGATTGGCATACGTCACACGTAGGCCGAAGTCGGCCCATTGTGATACCACACGGATCATATTAGCTTGATCCGCTACCTGAAAACCAATCGGTGCTTCTGATGATGCGATGGAGTTGAGTTATTTTAATATCTGCCAGCTCACTTAAGTTGTCATAGAAGGGCGCGCCGAGGTTGATCCTCCTGCGAGTCGCAAAAGAAGGGCATGAGCAGGGGAGGTGGTGTATCAAATCCTCTTCCTCCTCATCCATGCAGCCGAGGCAGAAGTCATTGGAGGATAGCCTTAGTCTGGCGGCGTGTTTTCCAATGCAGCAATGACCTGTGATGACACCCACTAAAGTGCTTAGGGTTGCCGTCTTGGTTGTCGCAAGGTCCGTGGTTCGTCCTAAGTTTAGCTCAGGCCTGATTTGTTTAGTGATGAAGCCGATATTACTTTCATTCCATTGGAGGTTGGAAGCGTCTATAGTTCGAAGTTTTGTCAAGTGCCTTACCGTACTTACTAGTGTTTTAAGATACCCGTGGGTTGGAAGACTGCGTGTGCTTGACCCTAACTTTGCGAGTTCGTCGGCCGCGCAGTTTCCTGGAATATCCATAGGGAATAGGCCCGGGAGCTCACAGTATTTTTATGTTGAACTGTTCAACCATTTCATCTACAGATAGGGATGTGTTTGATTTGTGGGTTACCGCGGCCAGGGATTTGATCGCAGATTGGATACTACATTGATCTGAAGACATACAAGGGCGTCCGTTATCGCTGTTATTTTCTAATAATAAGTTGAGGTTAAGCTCCTTGGAGAAGACTCCACTACCTACACCCGTCTCCATCTTGGAGCCATCGATATAGAGGGAAATCGAGTCCTTTGGTATGACTCTCCCTTCAGCCCGTTCCTCCCTGGATGGAAAGATAACTTCGAAGTTCTTAGTGAACACATTCTGATGTGATGATGTAGTCTGTGTCAATGGGTACTTCGAAATGATTAAGAATGCTAGTATGGCCTTTATGTGATGTGGGCCATTTTCCTATGCCCCAGCAATCTGTTTGCTTAGAGGTCCTATGGTAGAAACAGTAATAGAATATTCAGGGCCTCCGTGGGGGTTGATCTGATCGCGCCGCTTACATATAAGCTGGCCGATTTTTGTACTTTCCCCAGTAGGTTTCGATAGACTTCCTTGTCCAGAACAGTCCACCAGGCTACCATGCCGTACAGGAGGATGGGCCTTATGGCTGCTATATAAGCCCAGTGCATAATACTTGGCTGGAGACCACACTTTTTGCCCACCACTTTCTTACAGCTATACAGCTCAATGGAAACCGCTTTTTTAAAATTTAATTCTAAAATAAGTGATAACAAAAAAGAATTAAATTTGGAAATACATGTGTGTCTCTACCCATGCCGCGTACTGCACTGTGTTCAAAGTGTATTGCTCAAGACATCTAATGTAATAACTGATTGATGCCCTTATTAAATTATGTTTCTTTGCCTTTTCCGACTCCGTGTCATACTCTACATATTCTCGTTACTTAACCCTCACATATGCGACAATTTTTGCCCCTAAATAAGCACCTTACTAGCCCAGGTTAATATTATTATTCCCTTTGTGTTTGGGTTTCTGTTTACAAAATCGGAATTCTTACTTCCTGTCTACATTTGTGGTTTCACACGGCAAGGGGAATCCCCCAATAGGTATCGTAAGCTTGGAAAAATTAAATTGTATGCGAACAGAGCGAATTTCTTCTTACGTGAAGTTGTGAATACGGATCAAATTGATTTGAAATTTCTTTCAATTGTGGCATTATCCAGGTGAGTATTTATAAAGGGTGTGTCGTCCAGTGTTTTTGACACTGACAGCTGTTTTCCGCTCGAAATCTTGACAGGAAGTCAGCATCTAATCTCCGCGGAACGATATGAGTCGCTTTACGGAACCTATTTGCAAAATGAGTACTGTGCAGCGCAAACAGTTTTCACCGAAATGAAGCACCTACTGCTGTATGCAAGTTTGTGCAAAAATTTCGTGAGACTGGTATGCTAGTGGACAACACTCATGGTCCCCGTCATCGTACGTTGCGCACAGATGAGAATTTGGCTAATGTGGCCGGGAGTGTGAGACTCAATTCACCAACATCAACTCGCCATCGATCTCAACAGCTCAACATTTCACGCACTAGCCTGAGCAGAATTCCGCATAAAGATTTTGGATTATTCGCCTACAAGGTCCAAATGACCATATGACTTAGCAATTGAAGGCGCGCGACCGTTTGCTTCGTTAGTGCTTCGCAGTTTGGGCCTTAGAGCAGCTTGAATTGGACAACGATTTTGCTCGAAAAATCATCTTTTCGGACGAGGCGCATTTTCAATTCGGCGGCTACGTTAACAAACAAAATTGCCACATCTGGGGCTCAGGAAACCCGCGCGTTATTGTCGAGAAGCCATTGTATCCACAGAGAGTGCAGTTTGGTGATGACAGTGGTGGCATCACTGTACCATTTCTTGCAATAATGAGGCTGGAAACAACGTCTCAGTCAACGGTTACAGAATTTGAGTTAGAAAGCCATGTTATCCGCCTTTTTTTTTTTTTTTTACTGAATTTGAAGACATGGATTTGGACGACCTCTGGTTCATGCAGGATGGCGCGCACTGCCACACAGCCTATGCCACAGTCGATATTTTGTGCACCAAATTCCCAAATCATGTTATCAGCCGTCTGGCGGCGCCTCGGTGTTGCCATTTGACCCCTTTTAACTTTTTTTTTTTTTTGGTGGAGGACCGTGACGGACGGATGTTATGCTATAAATCCGGAAACGAACAAAGCACCTAAGGCCAATATCATCCAAGCAATCCGTGAGCTACAGCCCGAACCCATCAACAAGGTCTTAGAAAATTGCATGGAAAAAAATAACTTTGTGGATTTTATTGCATTTTTAAAAAGCAACTTGTATTTGGCCCACTCTGTATTACAAGTACAATTGAACAAATATAGGACGAGCATACGAAGAGCCACAGAAATCGATTTTGGATACACTTCAGCCTGATGATGATGAAGAAAATATTCCAGAGTCTTTACCCGGACAGTCAGCAGATGCTGGAGATGTAAATTTAGTTCAGGTTGTTGTGGATTCGGATGCTGAAGCAGAAGCAGAAGATGTAAATGTGGAATACAACGTTTTTTTTTTTTTTGTTTTCTTTTTTATAACAAAATGCATTGCTCATTCTGTGACAAAAAAATAGAGCGCAACTGCGTTTCTAAAATCAATTGCGCAGACTGTAATTTACTCTTTCATTGTTCGTGCGTTCAAATTAATCCAGCCGACCTTGAGTATATGCGCACTCAAGGCGTGAAATATCGATGCGACAAGTGTAGTGCTCTTCGTAGAAAATCTCTGCATCTGCAAAGTGCAACAATAACACCGATAGCCGCAACAACAAAATCTCCAACAGAGCATCAAATTATATCCCGGGCAAAACGCAATCAGCTGACAACACCAAAGCCACGGGACGAAGGGGAATCAGTAGAAGTGCATCAAGCGGCCTTTTGTGAAAGAACAGCTGATCGCCAACAACAGTCCAGCAGTTCAATAACCCTGCAAATGCTCTACGAAGAAATTCTTTGTTTAAAAAAAATCAACAGTGATTTCTTCAACACTGTACAACAGCTGAGAGAATCAAACGAAGTACTGCAACGAAAGGTTACATCTCTTGAGAGCAAACTAAACTGGAGAGAGCAAAAACAAATGGAGAACACGATAGAGATCGTTGGTATACCAGGTGTCAACAATGAGAATGCAAGAGAATGTTTGCAGACAATTCTCAGCGAAGCACTGAGTGTATCTGTTCCCGTCACTGATGTTCAGCAATGCTACGTCAAACGCATATTCAAAAGGAATACTGGCAACAATGTACCGAGCAACCATCAACATAGGGACATTTTATGCGTTCACTTCTCTTCGCAAGATATAAAAAAAAGGTAATGATGAAAAAGAAGACTGCAATGAAGAATTTAAACTCTTCGTTATTTGTTACTGGTAGTAAGAGTAGAATTTTTATTAATCATAGCTACACTAAAGCTCTGTTTATGGAAGCAAAAAAATGTAAAAATGAAAAAAAGTATAAATACCTGTGGTATCAAAACTCCCAAATTCTGATGAGAAAAGTAGATAAGGGTAGAGTTGTTGTTATAAGATCGTTTGAGGATTTGCAGAAATTGGAAGACTAATTGGTCTTTCGCTAAATATTAGTCTGTTATTTATGTTTGATTTAAACAACACCCTCGATCTTTTTAGCAACATCCCAACCATTACTACTATACGGAACATTAATGACGATATTTTTAATTCAAACTCCTTTTACGCTATCCATCAAAACATTCGTAGTCTACGGCAAAACTTTGATTTATTAGTGTGTAATCTTGAGACATTCGTCTATCTGCCGGACTTGATATTTGTGACTGAAATATGGATTTTTTCATGTGAAGTTGACGACTATCATATACCTGGTTATATATTCCACTCCAATACTAATGAATCGTATGCTGCAGGTGGAGTCGGTGTCTTTGTACGTGATACATATGAGTGTGAAACAACATCTTTCAAGTGGGCGAGTGGGGATGTACTAAAGATCTCCTTTAGCATTAACAACACTCGTCTTAATTTTGTTTGTGTCTACAGGTTTCATTCTCTGCCTCCTCAAACATTTTTGGATGATTTTTCTAATTTTCTTATTAATGAAAAAACCTCAAATCTCATCATATTAGGCGATTTCAATTTAGATCTTTTAACCTGCTCTGTTGCTTCAGATACCTACCTGTCGCTTACAGCAGAACACGGCTTAGCGTTTTTCTTAAATGAACCTACTAGGCCTTTATCCAATACTTGCCTTGATCATGTTTTTGGGCGTTTTATGGAAAAGACATTAAATCAGGTTGCTGGGATTAACTTTGATCTCCAAATCACTGATCACTGCATGACGGGTATTGTGATCAGCAGCTTAAAAAAAGCAAAGCGCCCTAATCATTGTTTTTCGACTAATGTGACTAAGGTCAGGTATGACCTCTTGAATGATCTACTTCGTCGTGAAAATTGGGAAGAAGTTTATACTATTACAAATGTTTCTAATGCGTACGAATTATTCATAAATACGTTGAATGGTCATATTGAAACTTCTAGCTTCACAGTGGTACAAAAGAAGTCTGATATGAGACTTAAGCCTTGGATAAGTCGAACACTTCTTCAAAAAATAAAACTCAAAAACAAACTTCACAAAAAGTGTATTAAACACCCACTGAATTCTAACTTAAAATGCCGTTACAGAAGAATGAGTCAGAGAGTTAATAGGGAAATTCGAACGTGTCGTGATAACTACTTCAGCTCTAAAATGTTAAGTTCACGGGGAAATTCTAGAAAGGAATGGGAAGTTATAAACAATATTATTAGCGGTAGCTTTTCAAAACACGATAGACCAATTGTTTTAAGAGAAGAAAATGTCGAAATTACTGATCCTAATATAATAGCTAATACTTTCAACCACTACTTTTCTACAATTGGACAAATGCCGATTGTTAGTGATCGCCCTTCGTATTGCGAATACTGTGTTGAAACTGTGGAAAGAGCATTCTGTGGAAATAGCTTCTATTTTCAAGAAATTACTGGGTTCGAGCTATTAAAAATTATCAACTCTCTTAATAACAAGAAATCTTGTGGTAACGATGGGATTTCTAACATAACCCTCAAGAATATCGCGTATAATATCGTTGACATTTTAGCTCATCTTTTCAACCTTAGTATTTCAACTGGAAGTTTTCCCGAGAAATTAAAATGTGCGTACGTGGTACCACTTTTCAAAAAAGGTAACAAACAGGATAAAAATAACTACAGGCCGATTTCCCTACTACCCTCAATTTCGAAAATTTTTGAAAAGGCTGTCAAAAGGAGAGTATGTGGTTTCCTGAATAGTTACAATTTTTTTAGTCCCGTACAGTTTGGATTTAGAGAGGGCCTCTCCACTGAGGATGCCCTTCTGGCGTTTTGTTCGTATATAAACAAGGGACTGGATGACAAAAAATGTTGCGCCGGTCTCTTTGTAGATATTACCAAGGCGTTCGACATGGTAAACCACAACATTCTTTTAAGCAAGCTTTATGATGCCGGTTTTCGGGGTTTTATGTACAATTGGTTTGATTCTTACCTCAAAGACAGAATACAAAGAGTTAATGTGGGTGGTTGTCTTAGCGACCCCAAAGCTATATCATTGGGTGTACCACAAGGGTCTGTTCTTGGCCCCATCCTTTTTTTAATCTACATCAACTCTCTCTTTAATCAAACTTTTGTAGGTAAAGTTACTGCTTTTGCGGACGACCTTGCCATTGCTTACAGCTCAAATAATAACCGTCTTGATTTGGTTGCTGATATAAACCACGATGTACACCTGTTAAGAATCTGGTTTGCGGAACACAGACTAATTATCAGCAGTAAAACGAAAATTATGCTTTTTGGCCTAGGCATGCAGGAATCCCCCGACTTCGAAATAATTTTCCACACACATTGTTGCTGTCGCTACAACATGGTAAATTGTACATGCACTGGCGAAATCTCTAAACCCATGTATAATGATGGATTATCTTGCAATGTAAATTGCTTCAAAGTTGATGAAGTAAAACAATTTAGATACTTAGGCATTACTATAGACCAAAAGCTGAGCTGGGGCGAACACATCGCGGTCCTAAAAAATTGTCTACGTTCATCCATTCGTGGTCTCTACCGACTCAGAAAATGCTGTACGAATCATACTTTGAAAAAAGTTTACCATGCAATTTTTCATTCGAAGTTACAATATGGTATAAGTTGTTGGGGGGGTGCCTACTTCACTTATCTCCATCCAGTTGTTATCTTACAAAAATGTGCCGCCAGACTAATATGTAAGGCTCACCGTTTATCCAACTCGATGATGCTGTTCAGGTCCCTGAAGATCTTACCAGTTAGACACCTTTATTATTTCAAGGTCTTAAAAGTATTTTATATAAGAGGCGGTTATATGCAAAGCCCAATATATGACAGACACAACTTAAGAAGCAATTCCCGTTGCATCGTCGAAATACCCTCTTTTCGTACCACTCATTTCAGAAACTTTTTTTCTGTTGTATCTTGTAAACTGTTCAATAAACTCCCTGTAGACATACGACGTATTAGAACACTCAACGAATTTCTAATAAAATTAAAACTATGGCTACTAAATATTAATTATAATGATATCGAAGCTTTGCCGTCCTACGTTGTTTGAGTTTTCTTAAATCGTTTTATTAATCGTTTTATTCACACTTTTTTTCATTTAATTTTCTGTTTGTATTTTGCATTTAAATGAATTACTGTTCACCCCACAATGAATAACTTTATCTTGAAGTGACATTTACCTCTATTATTTGTTTAATATGAAATGTCACTAACTGTTCTCTTATGTACTGCTTTAAAATTGTGTAATAATATACCTGAATAAGTAATTTTGTATATTTTGTGAGAGAATAATGGAAGAATAAAAAAAAAAAAAAAAAAAAAATCTGAGGATGATGAAAAAGATACGAACGCATCTGGTCAACACAATGAAAATAATCTTTGTTTCCCTGGAAAAGATTGAACGGTATGGTAGAAAGCCCCACTAAAATTCAGAGACAAAACCTCTTAGCGATTAGTCCTCTTAAGCAATAATACGCAGATACACGAATAGGAAAGCACAAGAACTGTACAAGGTTATTACATGATATCATACTTCAAGTACGACGTGTTTTCATCTCGTTCGGCAAAGTGTTGTTCTTTTGTTCATTTTTTAAGTAGTTTCTTTCGTAGCCAAGTATATTTTAGTGTTTCGCGTATACTATAATAGAGTTCAATTTTATTTTTGTATAATCGTGGTCGGTTTCCTAAAAACAAAGAAACGCAGAAACAGCAAAAAAAAAAAAAAAAGGAACAACAACAAAACATCGCTGTACCAAACTTCCACTTAGTTTCGTTGGAATCGTTTACTGCAAACGACAATTTTTCGCTGCAAACATGCCGTTTGAATCTTTCTCAAGCTCCTCCGTGAACACCCGCTCCAAGAAGCAAGCCATCCCCAACAGTTCAGCAACAACACATCGGCACCAACACCTACATCAAAGAGCACAGCACTCGCTCCGCTGGACCACTTCACTACTGCTGCACTTGAAGAGCGTTTAACCCAACAGAAAGAAACCATTCTTGCACGGTTCTATGCAGAAATTAACACCTTACGCAACCATATTATGCAGCAGATTGCCCTCTTTGAAGTGAATTAGATCAAACGTTTCAATGAATAACAAACATCTCTAGGCGATTTAGTGCACCGGGTTGAGGAAGTAGAAAGAATGAACGCACAACTTCAAATAACGAACGACGAACTCGCAAACTTAAGTGCACGAGGTGACGCACTCGAAAGAAATGAGTTGGCTCCGGATGCCATTTCATTTGAAGTTCCTTTACTACCAGATGAGAATGTAAAATCTATTTTTCACCATCTTTGTCATTCCATCGAATGCAAACCACCTCCATTGAAATTTTTCGTACCCGGCAGGAAAGCGGTTCCACTGACCCACCAATAGTAATAAAATTCGCGACAAGGCAAGAGCGCAACTCAGTCTTGAAGTCAGTGGCTCTACATCGAAAAACTCATGCGAGACAACTGTGCCTAAGTGATGTTGGTTTGGACTCAACCAACACATCTTCTTAAATGAAAGCCTCACAGCCAAAAATCGCTCTCTGCTAAAACTTGCAACCCACATGAAACGTCGTGGTCAGCTGGGGACTGTGTTTACTAAACACGGGTCTATCATCGTAAAGGAACTGGGAACCAGTAACAACATAATTATTAACGACAAAGAGACGCTGAGCACAATTGCCACGAGATGGTCACCAGCCAATGAAGAAGAGGAAACCAAAAGAAAGATTACCAGAGAGTCAATTCCTATCTTAAAGTACAAGATCGATGACCTGCGGCATCATCTAAACAATAGCTCAATCGATGTTGCCCTTTTTTTCTTTTTTTTTTTTAGAAACTCGAGTTTATATTCTCTTATGATGTACCTATAGACATACAACCTGAACGGAGTGCAGGGGTTGGGTCGTTGGTGTTCGTTCACTACTCTCAGGGATGGTTGTCCTAGATAGGACGAGAGCCGACCAAATTCCGGGTTGGTTATAGTCCGTACTAATTCGTTTGAGCACTTTAGTATTGCATACGCAGAGGATGAATTTCAGTGAGTGAGTGTTATGCCTGCAGGCAGTACGTCTGGTCACTTTCCATTCACAACTGCGTTGCATACTTTTTGTTCGAATAGGAATTACTTTTTCTTGGCTGTCTTTCTGAAACGTGGTTAAAACCTGAAATGTGTTCTGATCTTCTTAAAGTTGATTCTTATCGACTGGTAAGAGCTGATACGGAAAAAGGAGCAGGTGGAGGTGTCGGAATGTACATAAAAAATTCTCTAAACTTCAACGTGGTAAAAAAGTCTTCAGTAGATGATGTTTTTGAATACATTTTCGTTGAAGTTGTCCTAAGGCGTGGTAAAATGTTAGTTGGGTGCATCTATATGCCTCCACATTTGGCTAGTTCAACTCTTGCCTCTAGTGTATTAGTGACGTTAACCCCATTTTATACTGACGTGATGGTGTGTGGAGATTTTAATCTTCACATATTAGAAAACAATAACCGACAATTTAAAGAATCCATGGAATCACTTGACCTGTCCTTCGCCAACACTACGCACCCCACACACCCTAATTGTTCCCCAACTTTACTTGACTACTTTACGACCAACTTTCTGCACCTGCCTTTTCATTTCATGACTTAATATTTATTGCTATAGACCTATAGACTATATTCACCTCCTGTCAAAGAAAAAAAATGTGCAGTTTTACAGCTTTAAAGATATAAATGTAGGAGCCCTGTTTAATGACTACCAATGCATAGACTGGTCACCATTGTATGTTACAAACGATGTTAGCGATCAAGTAAGATTCTTTAATCAACATATCACTAGTTTGTTCAAAGCACATGTACCTTTAAGAATTAGGAAAAGAAAAACTTGTCTTCCTTGGATAACACAGGAAGTTACATCTCTGATGAAATCTCGAGACTTATTATACTTGAGGTGGAAGAAATATAAATGTTCACATATTTTCAACGAGTTCAAGAAAGTACGTAACTCTGTTACTTCTCTTATACGAAAAAGTAAGATGCTCTATTACAAAACCCTTTTCAATAACTGTAACTCAAACTCCAGTTTTTGGAAAAATATTCGCCAGATTGGTATTCACTCAAAGAAAAGATTGATAACCGATGTAATTGATGTACAAGAACTAAACTCCAATTTCGTACGACGTCCAGTAAATACGAGTACATCAAATGTAACACCTACACCCTTCTACGTCCTTGCAATCAATCTAACTTTTTCTCTTTCTGTGGTGTTGATGAAATCTCCGTTGGTACGAGTATCTTATCTTATCCAAGGCTATAGGACCAGATGGCATTCATCCGGACTTCGTAAAAATACTTCTTCCGCTCGCGCTCCATCATATCACCCACATATTCAACACTATTCTTACAACATCAATTTTTCCTGATAGCTGGAAAATTGCAAAAGTCATACCACTACCCAAGGCATCAATATCCCGACATGTTGAATATCGTCCTATCGCGCTGCTTCCTTTCCTAAGTAAAGTTTTTGAATGCATTGCAAGCCAACAAATTAAAAAATACCTTATTCGCTCGAAACTAATTACAGAACTCCAATCGGGTTTTCGCTCCAAGCATAACAGCACTACCGCCCTACTTAAAGTGTCTGACGACATCCGTGCCGGTTTGGATGGTGATATGGTTGGAATAATGGTATTTTTGGACTTTTCAAAGGCCTTTGATTGTGTTGACCATAACATACTTCTTTCTAAACTTAGTACGGAGTTTCGTTTCCAAAGTTCCTCTTGTAAACTCATAAAATCGTATCTCTCAAATCGCCCGCAATATGTGCCTCTCAATGGTACTTGTTCTACGTGTTTATCAGTCCTCTCAGGCGTTCCACAAGGTTCTGTCCTAGGTCCCCTCCTATTCTCTTGTTTTATCAACGATATTTCAACATGTTTTTCATACTGTAACTACCACATTTATGCCGATGGCGTCCAAATGTATTGTATGTTTCCAAGACAACAATGTTCTCAAGCAATAAATAGCTTAACTAGCAAGTTGAATAATGTTTATATGTGGTCTAAACTTAACAGACTAGGCCTTAACCCATCAAAAACAAAAGCTTTAATCATCGACAGACGTAGGCAACCATTCACATGTCCGCCACTTCATATTAATGGGTCTCCTATTGAGTATGTTGAGCATTACAAGAACCTGGGTATCTTCTTTACATCGAATCTCAGCTGGAAGTTGCATATAAATAATGTTGCTCTCCGCGGACTTAGTCCCACAGTACATTTTCTACCAAAAAATGATAATCGCAAACATGTTGAGGCATATATTGTACCAATAATATTATATGGCAGTGAGCTATTTTAAATATGGACTACGAATCTGAAAGGAAATTGACAGTCGCTTATTACTGTTGCGCAAGGTACATACTTGGTATCAGTAGATATGAACACATTTCCAAATACACAAGACAGATAACCGATTGCTGTCTGTTTATCAAACAGGTGACAGGACGTACAGTATAACGGCGTAAGTGAGAAGCTTTTTCATGGCAAGTATGCTACGGGTGGTTTTGTCGGAACCCCACCGAGGAAGTACCCCACGAAACAAGCATTCAATGGCGTTGGTGTTATGACGCCCGCAGGTTTTCTGCAGTCATTTCTCCTCAAAAATATGTAGAGGGCATGGGCTCGGACATACAGGGTAAAGTTTTTGATTGCTCTCAACCTGGCGAGATGCCAGCAACGATCCCTGTTTAAATGCCCGCGTCAAGTTGGCGTACGGCCTCCTCGCGGCGCCCTCTGGATAGCCTCCTCAACAACCGTTGGGAGGTGAACAAACGTATGCAGCGAAAAAACCCCGACCAGAATGGCGGTTGTGCGGAGGGCTAACAATCCGCCCAAAGACTCGTCGGCCCGGAGCTGTATTTTCCATGCGCTCTACATGACCTAGCCACCTTAGACGCTGTATCCATAGGCGTCGTACCAGGCCGATGTCGCTCTACAACGCGTACAGTTCTCCATTAAATAGATAGAGAACAGAATTTTCCTCTCGAAACGACCAAGGTCATCTTCATCCGCTTTTGTCCGAGCCTCTGCACCGTAGAGGAGGACTGGGATGATCAAGGACTTATAGAGTATCACCTTGGCTTTCCGATAGTGGGCTCAACTTCTCAATTGCCTCTTGAGTCCAAACAGCGGTTGGCAAGGGTGATTCTGCGTTTCGTCTCAGCGCTGGTGTTGATGTCGCCAGTCGTCAGTGAGCCAAGGTGGACAACCACTTCAAAGTGATATCTGCCCATAGTAACATTCTGGACAATACTTCGGAGTTCTTCTTCTTCTTCTCAGCGGGCGCTTCAGTTCGGGGTGAACCCGGGCCTCAACCAACATACTCGTCCATTTAGCACGCTCTTTTGCTAGCCTTTTTCATTGCCGCATACCCAGTTGGCTGAGGTCCCCTTCCACCTATGTGGTGTCCATTCGCTCTACATGGCCCAGCCCTCTTAGGCATTGAATTCATAGACGCCTGACTAGGCTTATGTCGCTGTACAGCCCGTAAGGTTCGTGGTTGAATCTTTTCCTCCATCCCCCGTCTGCGTTTATAGGCCCGAAAATCACGCGCAAAATCTTTCTCTCGAACCGACCAAGGGCCTCCTCATCCGCTTTTGGCAGTGTCCATGCTTCTGCTCCGTACAACAGCACCGGGATGATAAGGGTCTTATATAGAGTCAACTTTGTCGTTCGGGAGAGGACTATATTACCCAATTGCCTCGTGAGCCCAAAGAATCAGCGATTGGCAAGAGTGATTCTGCGTTTGATTTCGGAACTGATGTCGTTGTTCCAGGTAACTGCGGAGCCAAGGTAGAAGAAGTCCTTAACTACCTCGAACTTATATCTGCCAATACAAACGTTCTGGCCAAGACGCCGGTGGTGAGCGTCCTTTTTTGAAGACAGCATATATTTAGTTTTGCCCTCGTTTACCGCCAAACCAACTTTCGCCGCCTCGAAATCAATACTCGCAAATGCCTCATTGACATCTCGCTGTCAATACCGTCGGCGTACGCAAGGAGTTGCGAGGATTTGAAACAGATTGTGCCTCTGTCGTTTCTGTCAATCGTTTCCAATACGATGTTGAAGAAATCACACGACAGCACATCGCCCCGCCTAAATCCTTTTTTGACATCAAAACTATCGGCATGGTGTTCACCGATTCGGATGGAGCAGCGAGCATTCTGCAAAGTCATCCTGATGAGTTTACCAGGTATGGCAAAAGTAGACATAGCATTGTATAGCTCGTCTCTACGCGCTGTCTTATGTGGCTTTGAAGTCGACAAATAGGTGGTGAGTGTCGACTTGAAATTCATTGGTTTTTTCCAGGATCTGTCGTAGTGTGAAGATTTGGTCGATGGTGGACTTCCCTAGCCTGAATCCGCACTGATAAGGATATATCAGCTTATTTATAAAAGGCATCAGGCGCTCAACCAAAAACGGCATAGAAGATTTTGTAGGCGATGTTAAGGAGACTTATTCCTCTATAGTTCCCACAATCAGAGGGGTCTCCTTTCTTGTGGATCGGGCATACGATGGTGAGATTCCATTCCTCGGGCATGTTTTCCTCTGACTATATCTTATAGATGAGCTGGTACATGCTCCTAACCAGGTCATCCCCAGCTGCCTTGAGGATCTCAGCAGACAGTCCGTCTGCGCCAGCAGGTTTATTTGACTTGAGTTTCGATATGGCAATCTTAACTTCGTCGAGGCCAGGGGGACGGAGTTCTCCGCGGTCTTCGTCGATTAGAAATGGATCATTCTGCCTGACAGCAGTAAATTGACTAACAACATTCTTAGCATCGACTGCGATTCTACTACTACGTGTCCGTTCTCATCTCTGTGTGTAGACTATGTTTGCCGATGACTGGTTCAAAGATGCTTTCCTTACCCAGCTTAGCATTGTACAATTTTGATGTCATAGCTGGGACATTGGGCATACGTTCTGTCTAGGAGATCATAGAACTCATCTTTGGCGGAGTCATCCTTGTCTTCCGTGGGGGCGTGGACGCAGATCAGGCTGATGTTCAAAAATGTAGCCTTGATACGGATTGTTATGAGGCGTTCGCTCACATGCCGAAAGCTTAGGACTTTTTGCCTTAGTCCACCTCGAACAACAAATCCGCATCCAAACAATCGTTGCCCTCTCTCCCTATGGCAGTCGTCGTAGTAAATATCTCAGTTTTTCATGCGCTTTATACCCCGGTTCATTCCATCGCATTTCCTGGATGACTGTTATGTCCGCTTTATAGCGGTGTAGGGCGTCCGCAAGTTGTTCGGCTGCACGTGGCCTGTTTAGGGACCTTCCATTCCACGTACAAAGCCGAAGATCATTGTCCTCTTTCCGTTTTTTGCAAGGGTGGTGATCATAAATCCGGTCCGTTATATCCGAGGCTTGTGGTTGTTTCGGAGTTTGTGGTTTTTTTACGGTTGCGGCTTACTAGGCCGTAGTCCAATCGACTAATCCTGATTTTTGGCGCAGAAGGCTCGCCATTCGCCCTTCCCCGTCTGCAATTTCCATAGGAAATCTCCAGATGGCACCACGAGGAGGTGGGGATAGAACTTACCAACAGTGCCGCAAGATGTTCGACTGCGGTGGCTCTTCTCGCTTTTTAGCAGGCCAGCATCCGTCGGATAGATGCTACCCCTACGAGGCCTTTGTTAGTCCTTTGCCATCCATACGTCGGTGTTGCCCATCTCTTTTTGATGAAAGCAGGTATTTGGTTTTACCCTCATTAACCTTACGATCCATCTTATCCGCTTCTACCTTAATGCTTGCAAAGGCCCCATTGACGTCTCGCTGTGTCCGTCCAATCACGTCAATGTCGTCGGCGTATGCAAGCAAATCGCGTAGACATCATGTTCATCACCGATCTTAATGGAGCAACGAGAATTCTCCATTGTCATCCTGCACAGTCGGACGAGTTTGGCAAGGACATTAAAACTAGACATGGCTTTGTGTAGCTCGTCCTATAGACGCTGTCATACGCTGCCTTCAAATCGACGAAAAGGTGGTGGGTGTCGATTTGGTATTCCTGGGTCTTCTCCAAGATCTGCCGTGGCGTAAATATTTGGTCTATTGCGGATTTACCTAGCCTGAAACCACACTGACAAGAGTCGATCATATTATCCACAAACGGTTTCAGGCGTTCACACAATACGACAGAGATGATCTTACATGCGACGTTAAGGAGACTCCTTCCCCTATATTTGGCGCAATTATAGGGGTTTCCTTTCTTATGGACCGAGAAAACGATGCTGAGATTCCATTTGTCGAGCATGCTATCCTCCGACATACCTTGCAAATGAGATAGTGCATGCACCTTACCATCTAGCCGCCTTAAAAAGCTCAATAGACAGGCCGTTTGATATTGATATTGATATTTTGACTTCGTCTAGGTCGGGTGGAGGCAATTCCCTTACACGTCGTCGATTACGAATGCATCGTTTTGCCTGACAGCAGTATCTTGTCTGTCATCACCGTTATACAGTCTGCAGAAGTGGTCTTGCCGAATCCGCAGCAACGACTGTCATCCGAATACCAGTTCTCCGCCAGTTCTCTCCTGCAGGCCCCCGCTCTGTCTTTGTAGCCATGGCATGTTCGTTTTACCTTATTGTAAAACTTCCGGGCGTCATTCCTGCTGACGTATCTCTCTATCTCCTCGATCTCACGCTTTCCGTACTCTCTTTTCTTTCTGCCGAGAAGCGTGCGTTCCTCTCTTCCCTTCTGCTCATAGATTTCTCGAGCAGCTCTTGTCCGTCGCTGCAGCTTGGTTTTATATGCCTCTTGTTTTGCTGCATGAGCTTGTTCGCATTGTTTCTAGGTGGTGGCAATTTGAAACCCAACACCTCTGAGGCAGCGTCTCTGACGGCGCTCTGGCAATGCGGCCATTCCTGCTCTATTGTTTGCGCTGCTGTGGGCGGATTTTGAGAGAGCTTGAAAGAGACACGAACGGCAAAGATTCTGGCAGTCTCTTGCGATTGTAGCTTTCCGATGTCAAACTTATGTTGTCCTACTCAACTCCTAAGCATTCTATCAAGAATGTTCGACAACCACTACCTTGTTGTAGCCACGGTACGAATGATGATATCACCTCATTCACCTCATATACCGTGGCTACAACAAGGTAGTGGTCCTAGTCGATGTTGGCTCCTCGGGAGAATCGTACCTCGAGAATGCTGGAGGAGTGTCTGGCGTTGATTGCAATGTGATCATTCTGGATGGTGGTCGATTGATCAGGCGACCGCCAGGTACCCTTGTGGATGTTGAGATGGGGAATCGTGTGTTAAGAAGTCGATTAGCCTAAATCCGTTGTCGGATCTAGAGTTATGGAGCCTATTCTTCCCTATGATCCACCTAAATATGTCTTCTTTGCCCAGCTTTGAGTTGAAATCTCCTAGTATGATTTTGGTGTCATAATTGACGCATTGGGCGTACGTTCGGTCCAGGGGATCATAAAAGTCAAACAGAAATAGCGACACTCTTTCTTAAATCATAGTGTCCCAATACCAAATTTTCGAACAATGGGTCCTGGCTCCAGAAAGTCTGAACTCCAACTAACCTTTTATTGATTCTGGCTAGCACCATTTCCGTATTACAACTAAGGTCTTTCTAACAAACTTATTTGCTACTAACTTCCACTAACTATGCACATACATACATATGTATGTACAGGTACGCCGCGTAAGAAAGATTTAATACCTTATGGGTGATGCCTAAAACTGTGTTTTTCCCCCCATCAAAGGATCACAATCACACTATCACCGAGTTGCGCCGTATCTATGCGGCATATGTCGCTTTCTCGAATTACAGGAACATGCTTTCAAAAACAAATAAACAGTTGCCTCAAAGGCTCACAGAACAAGGTACAGGTACGAACCGCGATGATAACCTGAAAGCCGCTTCACCAAACAATAAATACGCAAGTAATAAAATCTTGTTCAAGGCGAGCACGTCTGTGGAAATACTTTTATCACCTAAGCACCACATGCCGTCCATAAAGTCAAGTCAATCAAAACTTCTACGAATCGCGAATACCAAAGTTGTTCCTGAAAATCGTGAGACTTAAGTGATAACGTAACCAAGCTTTTCCAACAGAAGTAAACAACAACGAAACAAAGGATTTTGTTGGAGTCCATCACCGCACCTTTTTTTTTTTTTTTTTTTGTCATGTCATGTGCACGCATTTATTTACGACTCGAAGGATGTCTCTCATCCTGCGACGTACTCTCAGAAAATCCCTTAAAAGGATTTGATTCAGATGGGGGGGAGGTTTAAATTTCCCTACGAAAGCGAATACTTGTTGTTTCTGCCGCTGAAGTGGCAGAAGTGCTCGGTGAAAATGAAATGCATACCACGTTTGTCACATATTGATTTTTTATCACCTGGTGATCCCAAATTAAACACGCTCCAGGAAATCTGTGGTTTCGAAAAACGCTCTTCACGACTAAATGAGAGTGAATTCGTAAAAGCTCACCTTTTGTTAAGGTGAATCTCATTTTAAATGAGGTTCTTTGGATGGGTTGAAGGTTTTTGGTTTGATCTTGCATTCCGAAAACATTAGGATAATCCCCTTCGAACCTGATTTAATACAACACATTATTAAATGTATTGTTAGTATTTTTTGGTGCAGATAGGATCTAATTGAAGGATATATGCCGAAAAAATAATTTTGCTTCTTACAGATTCTCGGAAAATTCTATGTCCACTCACATGGACATGAGGTCTGTAGTGTTGATTTTCATACGAGTTTCAGTTACCTACAAATTATTATTGTAACACTACAACAATTAATGTCTCATCCTATGTCAAAATTATATTTTATTATTTTTATTATAACGAAAAATGTTAAACTTTATTTATGTAAAAAAATACATGGCAACCCTAAACCTACGAATTACAGGGTAACGGTCCGCACCCATGGCACAAAATGGTATAAAAGCCGAGACGAAATCGGTGCAGAGACACACAGGTTTGGTACTTCACTCAAACCGGTCGGGTTATTTCCACCGACAGAAAAGTGCCACACTTGCGTGTTGACTAAGCTGAGTTTGGTTTGACTATTCGGCGGTCGGGTACTCCACTGCCATTCGTCCATCCACACTCATGCAAAATTACCCTTCTCTCTTGCAAATCCGCGCATATTTTCTGGGGTTGCCATCATCTTTTTTCTTTTGAATTTCTCTTTCTATTTTTTCGATTTTGTTTCTGTAATTTTATTTTCTTATATTTTTGAATTCCCTTTAATTTTGTTTTTCTTTATTTAATATTTTTTTTTTCTTTTTCTTGTTAATTTTCCTTTTACCTTTATTAAAATAAGGAGTAAAAAAGGCAACCACGTTTTTTATTTTTCTCTTTTTACTTTTCTCTCTTTTGATACATTTGCCTAGCTGCCTGTTCAGCGATTGCTGCGGTCCTCGGACAGCACGTAACGCGGCGGAGAGCTCGGCAAAGCGGCGTACGTGAACTTATGTTCCCTGGATGTTTTGGGGTTAGGGCTGGGAAACTCACTTCTCTGAGAAGAAGATCTCATTTTACAATTGGCACCCCACGTGTGGTGTCCACGACAGTGTCACGTCAACGTGCCACATATTACATTATGTTTTAATAATTATTCAACCGTAAATAAATATACACGGTTGGTTTCAATCTTCTTTAAGTAAAATACAAATGTTTTTAATTATATTTCAGGATACACATGTACGTATGTATGACTGTTATAAATTATAAAAAAATTAAAGTTTTTGGTGGAATATTCGGAAACAATTTCTCTCACTAGTGAAACATAGATGTATTTTGCATTTTAGACAGTAAACATGTGTTTTTCCTGTGCATTCCGGTTTTTAACATCTTTGTAGCTTCCTTCTTTTTATCATATTCCGGCAGATGATCGACGGTGTCATACTGGATTTCACTTGGTGGTCTAATTTCAGTACGGCATCGAGGTCGCTTTGAAACACTAGTTTGTGTATTGGCTGGACTGCTATTACCAGAAGAAGGACGTCCTCTTTTCCTGATTAATGATTGTCCCATTTTCATTAGAGCATCAGCAGTACGCTGCCGAAAGTGCAACACGTCTAATACATCTTTCCTTGGTAGCCAGCTGGTTAGTGCTATGTCAATGGCGTGAAAAATCATTCGCAAAGTCCATTTTCGGGATCTGATAAAAATTCGGTACAAAATAATAAGATGGTCAGCTTTGTCTACATCACCCATTCCATTGTTATACAATCGTACAAGTCCGGGACGCGGTATCGGTATATATTCCTTGGAGGCTTTGTCCCATCTTCGCGCTTGATTTTGGTCTCCGATTCCGACAACCTTTGTTGTCCATCCATTTGATAACCACCACGTCTTTGGTGCTGTTCGTAACTTGACCAGTTTATCCTCTTTCCTTTTTTGCCTCTTCCCTGTCCGTTATGAGTGGTGGTTTTCCAAATCTATTTATTCTGACAGTCCCTAGTTCGAGATATCGTTTTCTGACCGAATCATACAATGGCCGGACTTTGATAAGGCGATCAGAGTTATCATGTCCAATAGAGTTATTATCAATTACATATAAATTATTTCTCAACTGAAGAAATCAATATCTACTCATGTTCTCTGAAAATATTTTCATATCTAGACTGGAATTCCAATATAAACGAATACGGGGAAACTTTAGATTTCCCATTATGACATGAAGACCCAAAGACAGTACACGGTTTGAAATTACTGACTTCTTTTCTGACAGCATACAAATTTGTATTGAAAACCAAGTCTTCAATAAGGGGTTCCGTGATGTATTTTGAAAAATATTCGATCGGTGCAAGTGGTGAATTTATTCCAGAAGTTGGTGGAGCCGACCAGGCGAATTGTGGTGATTCAAACTGCAAATGTCTTTTCATGTTTCGGCTTACTTGATTCGGCTTTTGACTCTTCTTCCTCCGCAGTTTCTTTGTGCTCCTCAAGGTCATTCTCATTAGCAACCACTGGAGTTTCATTCGGATGCACAATATTACTACCTACACGAACTATTTTTTCTGGTATAGTCTGGACGATGACATTATCGTCTGATTCCTCATCGAGGTCTGCTATAACTCCATTTTCTAGTACATGAAGTATTCTGTCAAAATCTTGACGTTTGGTGAGATCAAAACCTAAAACGAAATATAAACATCATGCATTTTCTAATAGTACTTCATAATATACGTCCACTTATCTACGACTATTGAGACCTGAAGTCCACTGAAATGGACAATCAAACTGACATGCAAATTTCTATTAAAACACGGAAATTGTTTTTGTTTATGTACAAATTAACCATAATAAATACTTTTTTTTCGAGAGCACCGTGGCGCAGTGGGTAGTGTGTTGGCCTCTAACGCCGATGGTGTTTCTCCTCAGCGGGGCTCTGACAAAACCCCATGTAGTAAAATTGTCATGAAAAGCTTCTCGAAATTCGCCGTTCGGAACGGGCAATAAATTGTAGGTCCCTTTCACCTATGGAAAAATGAAACCACACACAACATGGGTGACTACATCACAAATACTTTTTTTCACGAAAAAAAATATATTCGGTACAAAAAAATCATAAATAAAACTGACGACTTACTTGCTTGGTGTCTGTCCATGGCTGGTTAGGACTTGACTCTATTTTTCGAGTTAAACCCATAAGACCCAATGACGCTATGTTCGAAATGGTCTGTATTCCTAGAGAAAGCACGAATTCAGTAAAACTTGTTCAGTTAGTTTGTACTAATTCAGTCTCATTTTACACGAGCTAGTTTGTTTGTCCATTGAGATGGACACCAGGAACGAAAGGGTTAAGTTGTTAGTGTTTGGGAGCCCCCAGTAATGAATCGTCGGTGTTTCTTCCTTTTCCACACTTACCAAATTGACTATGTAAATTAACTTTTTTTAAATTAAAACAAGAAAGAAAGAATTCTATTCGTTCTGGTACCACTTTATTTTATCATATCCAGCTTAGAACTAACTTACATGTTTCAATTCTCACTCAACCCAAGCTTGGAATACAGGAACATGAGGAAATGCGTCTATTGGAAAGGGCGCTCATTCCATCCCATGTACCACTTCTCTCCTCTCTGCCTATTCGGCAACGGCGTGATAACTCCGGTGTTCCGTTGATGGCTTGCAAACTCGGGTGATGGTGATAAGCCCATCATTGCAGGTGCTGCGTCGGTGTAAATGTTCATATTTGCATGATGTTGGGTGTTGGAGTGGGTAAATGTATTTTTTGTTAATTTATGTATTAGAGAAAGTTGCATTTTCGTTTTCTTTAGAGTTGTAGTGTTTGTGAAAGTTAGAACTGAGAGACTCAGTGCAAGGTACCGACATCGATCAGATGATGTAATATTTTATGCAAATTACATCAGACGTTTACTATAAAAACTCATGCTCCAGTAAAGCCAATGCATAATTGAATCGACATCAAGTCACTTCAGTCACTTTAAATCCAATCTAACAATGAAGGTACGACTTCATCCTAATTGATGCAAAGTGCATATTGCTTAATATCCTTTTCATTTCAAATAGGTCCTCATTTTATTCGCTCTTGTTGCCTCTTTGGCCATCGCTAGTGCATCCGTTATTGGTCCAATTGGTGCTCCACTAGCCGTTGGACACTTGGGATTGGGATTACCTGTTGCATCAGTCCAAGTTGCCGGTCTGAATGGTCCAGCTTTGGTTGCCAGCCCGGCCATTCACGGTATTCATGGTTAGAAAGTCGAAGTTGAAAACGAATTACTTAAATATTAATATGTAAAGAAAAAGAAATAAATTTCTCGTTTCCCCCCCAAACCTTTACGACTTTATGATATAAGGCTTTCAGAAGATAAACTCAATCTCATTTCAAGACCTTGTTGAAAATCTATCAAGAAAATGTACAATTTTTAGGTTGCCACAAGATATACCTTAGACGGATTGGTTTTAACTTTGTATACATTAATTCCAATTTTTTAAGGCACTAGCCAGCTAGGCACGTAGGGTTGGCCGCCTGGTATCAGGGAAATCAATGAACAATTAGGGCGTGTGCAACGTTTTGATGCCACCACTCAAGTGACCTAGTGCATCGATTTGTTTTTCACATCCATGCTGTGGAGTTGAGTAATTTAATGATGTTGCAGAATTCTATGTTACCGGATTCTGAGGTCTTGCGACTTCGACAGTGGGTGTTAGATGGGATACCTAATTTGGCAGCGTGAGGGCCGACAGGCCAATGACCATTACTGATACCTACAATTCTGGCAATCAACTGTCGTGTTCTGATAATTAGGTCGTGAGTTAGTGCTGTATATAGGCTATATCTTCCTTGAAATGAGACAACTACCCAGTCCTATGGGAGTCTTCTGCCAGGGAACTATCGAGGGTGTTTTGCCAGCGCATCAGCTCGTTCGTTTCCCTTTATGTTGCTATGGCTTGAAATAATCACCTACACAGCTGATTTCGTCTTTGCACTGTGCTACTAATTTGGATTTTATGGGTGTGTGAATCGAGAGTTTTGATGGCTGTCTGGCTGTCAGTATAAATGACGAGGTCCCTCGTCAGGTGAGTGGCGAGGGTGACGGGTGAGTAACTTACAAATCTCCTTAACCGCTAGTAGCTCTGCTTGGTACACACTACACACACAAGATTTAGAAATACCTAGTTTGGCCGAGAAGATACTCAAGCCGACTCCGCACTTCATCTTCGAGCTGTCGCTGAAAAACGCTACCGATGGTTTGTGAAGTGCTATCAATTCTTCCATAACATTCTGGATGGGAAATGAACTTGGGCGGACTAGCCAGCTACTTTGTCGGAAATTTTGCTTTTGTAAAAAGAACCGACTAAAGTTGAACAGGTGTGTGAGGCACTCGATTGTATGAAATTAAGTCCGTAAAGCTGCTTTTTGTTGGAGGCTTCTTCTATCTGTTGGAGTACTCAGCCGCAAATAGTGGTCCAATGTACTCCGGATAGACACCTTACATTAACGTATTTCCCCGTTTTCCGGAACAAAAATGAGAAGGAGGTTCAGTGGTGTAGAGCTAAGAGATTCCGCACACACCACGTCGACCCCAAGGGTGCGCCACCCGACGCGGGCAAAGGCGGGACAGTCGCAAAGAAAATGCTCTGCCTTGTCAACCTCCTCACAACATGCAGCACAAGTAGGCATCTCACTGTTACTAAGTACGCAGAGATAAGTGTAATGACCCGTATGACGACTTCCACAAGTCTCCTGCAGTCATGGACAGGAGGAATGCCGAGGATTTCTCGCAAACATCAGGGCATTAGTCATACTACATCCTGTATAATCCCTCCATCTACGGTTGTGTGTATTAAAGACCTATCTGTAATGTAGGAATTTTCCGTGGAAGTAGGTAGACCTAGAGCAGGTTCAGGTACCGAGAAAATCTCATCTGAACCCACGTTGGCGAGTTCATCAGAGGTCTCATTTCCTGGGATTCCAGAGTGACCTGGAACCACACAAGCCTCAGTGAATTTAGCCTACCGACTCTTTTCAAGAAGGCCTTGAGCTTACGCACTCACTTGGAACTAGTTAAAGGGTTGGACACAGCTTTAAGTGCAGCTAGGTTAGCACTGCAGACGCATATATTTTTTCCCTCTGCATCACAACATGTATGTTGGCGTTACAGACCATGGAGGACCAAAGCCGAGCTTCACAACATAGTACATGGAAATTAGGATTGCGTATATCTCTGACTGAAAGACTGACGCATATTCTCCTAACGAGAAATGCTGTCGGATGTTTTCGCGCTCAAAGAAGACCCCAGCTCCGGACCCCTGCCCAGACTTGGAGCCTTCCATGAAAATGCGAAGACCGTCTTTTCCAGGTTCAATACCAGAGCCATACCTGACACCAGGGAAACTCGACTGTGAAATTACAGCGCAGTAGGATAATGGGTGTCAATGCATGTTTATGAAACAGAGGTCGCAGGACATTTCTTGCGCAACCACGCTGTTTCTTTGCCAGGTGTACTAAAAGCCATTTCTTTTAAGACGAGACATATATCAAGGGGTGGAAGGTTCATCGTAGCATCTGGAGCAGTGCCCGTCGTGCCGGGGAAAGCCGCTGTGCAGCTGAGACAAACTGTTCCTGGGAGTTTGGCGATAGAGGCTACGACGTGTATGCGTGCTCCTTAAGTCCGTGCGTTACAGTCCATGAAGAACCAGAGCCGAGCTTCTCTCAATCACCCATGTTGTGTGTGATTTCATTTTTCCCATAGTTGGACCTACAGTTTATTGCCGGTTCCGAACGGCGAATTTCGAGAAGCTTTTCATGACAATTTTACTACAGGGGGTTTTGTCAGAACCCCGCTGAGGAGAAACACCGTGAAAAACACGTTCGATGACATGGCTGTGTTGGTATTCGTTCCCGTGTCATCGGCGTCAGAGGCCAACACACTACCCACTACGCCACGGTGCTCTCTGACAGCCGATCTTAGGTCTTATTATCCCCAGCGGGACTATCCACCTTGCCGTGGTGCTGGGGCTTACACTGGCCAGGGAAGCCTTGTCAACGACATGGGTTCCGGGCCGGGAACCAAGAGATAGTCAACCCTACTCCAGTGGTGGTGTGAGCTTCTTAAAACCGTGCCGAAGGATGAAAGGTTGGAGGGTTTATTTCCAACCGCTAACGAGCTCCCTTAGGTGCACAGGCGAGGCCTAAGGTATTCAAATGCCTTACTCCGATATTCGGCGGCTCTGTCGGAGTGGACCCATATTTCCGGCCGTACTCGTGGGTACAAAATTTCAAATTTAAACAAAACAAAAACACAAAAAGAAAGTAAAGAGGAAGAGCTCTCTCTCGAGTCGGTGGCAGACGCACTACTTGCTGTGGTCAGTGACAGAGAGGAAGAAGCCAAACCTAGGGGATCCAGCGTGTTAGACGAGGTCATCTCCAAGGAATTAGAGGAGGAATTACTCGCTGATTCTGAAGAGACAGCCCAAGAAGGTTTAACACGGAGAAAGGATGCCAAGAAACCTAAGAAATTAACCCAAGGAAAGCTGAGGCTTAAGGAGTACAAAAAAGCTGTACACCTTAAGCGCTTGCTTGAGGAAAAGGGCAGACCCCTGCTCTCCGATATGGAGAAGGAGAAGCTCGCTTGGGCAGAAGAGGTGATTGCCAAGGATGTCCTAACGAGACCAAGGGCTGACAAGGGCACATCCGGCAAAAAAGCCAGAGAAGGCAAGGGGGATAAAAAGACCATAAATCCCCCCAAGAAAAGGGAGCGGAGGGCTGGGCCAGGTGGAACCGAAGCCGATAAGGCGGGTTCTAGCTGCACCCAGACCCTAGGCGAAGGTGAGAACCTGAAAACCAAGGGCACGGGAAGGACTGTAGCCGCTAAGGCAGGTTCTACTAAGGTGGCCCCTAACGCGGTCGATAAGACTGGTAAGGGCAAACCAGAAAACGTGCCAGCTCCCAAGAAAAGAGAGGATTTCAAGGCGAAGAGGGTAAGATCCCAAGAGGAAGCCGGAAATCCATCAAAAAGAGTGAAGGTCAACACGGCAGTGCAGTTCGGAGGGGCTGCTCGGAATGCTTTACAGCTAGCTGTGATAGATTCCGGCAGGCCGAGTGGCCAGTATACCTTCGAACAGGGGAAGATGATCGAGAAGGCTTTGGCTAGAGCGATCTTCGACCACATTCGAGGGAATGCTGGGAAAACTGCGCCAACGTTTGGTCTCACTAACTGGAGGCGAGGTGTGAGTAGGCTGGACTGCAAGGACCAGCTATCACATGACTTTGCGAAGAAGGTTGTACCCACCTTCAAACTGTGGGAGGGGGCTGCACTAAAGGCAGTCCCCTTGGACGAGGTACCAGAGAGGCCTAAAGCCAAGATGAGCGTACCGGAAATGGAATTTGAGAAAAGCGAGATCCTCGGCTTTCTAAAGGCACAAAACCCAGCGGTCCCTATGGATGACTGGGAAGTAGTAGCAATTGAGAGCAACGAAGACGGCACAAAAAGCATAATCTTTGTTATCGAGGATCCGCCGGAAGCGATGAAAAAAGAGAGGCATATGCGCCTATTCTTCGGGGCTGGTGAGTTTCCTGTGAGACTCATGAAGAAGGCGCAGCCTGGCGGTACGGCAGCTGTGGTGAAGGAAAGTGCTACTAAAAATGAAAGTAGTGCAAATAAACCTGCATCACAGTAAGGCCGCATCAGCCAATCTTATGCTGCTCATGAACAAGGAGCAGCTTGATGTGGCCCTGATCCAAGAACCATGGATCCTCCATAATCGGGTTAAGGGATTAGGGTCATCGAAATACAGCCTCTTTTATAACAGCAGCGAAGGCAAGGTTAGAACTTGTATCGTTGCTAGCAAAGATCTCCACGTACTAATGTTAACTAATTTCAGCTCGGGTGACCAGACGGTGGTGGAGGTTACGGGAAAGGAGGGTGAACTAACGATGGCTTCGGTTTACCTACCGTACGACGAAGGCACGGACGTCCCCTCTAGAGAAACAAGGTCATTGATCGCAATGGCCGAACAAGGTAAGAAGAACTTAGTCGTAGGGTGTGATGCTAACGCCCATCACACTACTTGGGGTAGCTCTAATACCAATAGTAGGGGTGAGGCTTTGTTCAGTTTTGTCCTTAGTACTAACCTAGTTATATGTAATAGGGGTGATTCACCAACATTTATTACTAGTAACAGAAGGGAAGTCTTAGACATAACGCTTATAAATGATAATGGTACTGCGGAGATCTCGAACTGGAGAGTATCTGACAAAGCATCACTTTCTGATCACTGTTGGATCCTCTTCGACTTGAATGTCCGTAAGCCGGATAGGAAAGTGTTTCGGAATCCCCGGAAGGCGAACTGGCAGAGGTTTAACGCGGAGCTGGGTGGGACCCTCAACCGGCTTCCGGATGGGAACCCCGACTCCACGGAAGACATCGATGAGATGGTACTGAACCTTACCAGCAAGCTAAATCGGTCATTTGAGAAGGCATGTCCTACCAGACGACCCAGTAAAAGAAACCACCCACCATGGTGGAATGCTAAAATAGCAGAGCGGCTTCGTATCTCTAGGCTCAGTTGGAACCTGGCAAAGGAGGGGGCCATTGAATGGTCAACCTATAGAGATAATGTTAAGCGACTCAAAAAAGAAATTAGATTCGCCAAGAAGGACTCTTGGAGAAGCTTCTGCGGCTCTATTGAATCATGTACGGGTGCAGCTCGTCTGAGGAAGGTCCTTGCAAAAGCTCCCACACAGATGTCCTCTATAAAGAGATCTGATGGTAGCTGGACAGACTCAAACGAGAGCGTGCTTGATTCACTATTGAAAGGTCATTTCCCTGGCTGCGAGGATGCAGGAATCTTCAATTCAGCGGACACGTTGCCAAGGGAATGTATTGAGCATGAGACAGTCGATAAGATTGTTACGGGGAATAAGATCCTGTGGGCAATCAAATCTTTTGACCCCTACAAGGCACCGGGAATGGATGGGATCTTTCCGATCATGTTGCAGGAGTCATGCGAAGTCATTCTTCCATGGCTGGAGCGCATCTACTCCTGGTGCCTCAGGATGGGATATGTTCCTCAAGCGTGGAGGGAAGTTAGGGTGGTTTTCATACCCAAATCGGGTAAAGTCAGCCACACTACTGCAAAGGACTTCAGGCCTATTAGTCTGTCGTCCTTCCTGATGAAAACGCTGGAGCGAATAATAGATTTGTACGTAAGAGAAGAGATTGGGGACGGTTATCTGTCACAATCACATAATGCGTACATAAGGGGAAAGTCGGTGGATACTGCTCTGCATAGGGTAGTCTCTGCGATAGAAAAATCGCTCAGTATCAAGGAATTCACTCTAGGTGCTTTCCTGGACATTGAGGGTGCCTTTAACAACGTGAGTACCGAGGCAATAGTGTCCAGCCTTCATATGGCCCAAATAAACCCGGGTGTATGCAGGTGGATTGGGCAAATGCTGGGTACTCGTATAGTAAATTCGACGATAGGGGGAGCATGCGGAAGGGTGAGGGTAAATAAAGGCACACCACAAGGTGGCGTTCTGTCACCCCTCCTATGGCTCCTTGTGGTCGACGGAATGGTCAAGATTCTGGAGACGGAGGGTTTTAATGTTACGGCCTACGCCGATGACATTGCCATTTTAGTCTCTGGAAAATTTACGCAGGTCCTCAGCGATAGACTAAGCTATGCACTGATGTTAGTGGATAGCTGGGTCAAGGGGCGAGGCCTGGGAGTAAATCCGGCGAAAACAGAGGTAGTACTCTTTACAAGGAGAAGATCTGTACCAAGATACACCTACCCCCGTATGAATGGTATAGATCTGATCCCTGGACAATCTGCGAAATATCTGGGCACAATCCTGGACTCCAAACTTAGTTGGAGAGAAAATATTGAGGAAAGAATCAAAAAGGCCTATGTGGCACTATATTCGTGCAAGGTAGCCTTTGGAAAGACATGGGGCCTCAAACCGAGGTTAGTACATTGGTTATACACTGCGGTAGTAAGACCTATCCTAGTCTATGGCTCGGTTGTCTGGTGGAAAGCGCTTGAGAAAAAGTGTCATCTTCAGAGTGTGTCAAAGGTTCAAAGGGCGGGCTGTCTGGCGGTGACGGGATCTATGAAGTCCACACCAACGGCGGCCCTTGAAGTCATGCTGAGCCTCCCACCCCTGGACTTGTACTGCGAGAGCGTCGCAACCAGAACTGCGCTAAGATTACAGGAATTAGGTCTCTGGAAAAAGAGTCCTCATGGACATGCATCAGTCTTGGATCGATGGGCCGTTTCGAGATTCAGAACCGTAACGGACTATGTCACCCGACTTCCTTCCTGGGAGAGGAGATTCTCTATTAGAATTCCCTCCAGGGAGGAATGGACCGGTGACATGGTACGCACGGAAAGTGAACTGGCACTCTACACCGACGGATCCAAAATGGATGTTGGCACAGGTGCCGGAGTCTACTTTGAGTCTCGGGATATGCATCGCTCCTACAGGCTAGATGATGGATGCAGTGTCTTCCAAGCTGAGGTCTTCGCTATCAAGCAAGCGGCGGACCTGATCAGCAAAGAGAATATCACAGGAAAAAGGATCAGCATCTATGTTGACAGCCAGGCAGCCATTAAGGCTCTGCAGGCAGCATGGATAAGATCCAAACTCGTCAAAATCTGTAAGGAGAAGTTAGAAGAGATATCCAATGTAAATGAGGTGACCCTTTGCTGGGTACCTGGTCATATGAATATCTCCGGAAACGAGAGGGCGGACGAGTTGGCTAGGGTGGGATCAGGTGCTAATATTGCGCAGATCTCAGCTGATGCCAAAACACCACTCAGTGCGCTCTACAGGGAGATACAGACGGAGCTATTGGCGAAAGCCAATAAGCGATGGTGTCGCTTAGATACATGCGCAACGGCGAAATTGACCTGGCCCGTCTATGATAAGAAAAGAACGGAAAATCTGCTGAAGTTCAATCGTGGGAACATTCGACTGGCAGTCGGTGCCCTCACCGGGCATTGCATGCTATCTTATCATGCAGCTCGACTAGGCCAGCCCTACAATGACTTCTGTAGAAGCTGCAGGGACGAAGAGGAAATTGAGTCCGTTCGTCACCTGCTGTGCGAATGCCCGGCGCTAGCCCAAAAAAGGAATATTTTCCTGGGAAGATACTTCCTTTCGGGACTAGAAGAGGTAGGTAATATCGGGCTGAACAGAATACTAGGATTTTTATCCTCGTCTGGCTGGTTCAGCTCGACAGTAAATGTATAGGTATCAACGGGTTAAACAAAACAGGTGGGCACAATGGACTCAACGTAGTCTACGTGAGCCTTGACTTTACGTCAATAGGGCACCCATATACCTAACCTAACCTAGGTCTTATTATTCCCATGTAGATACAGTGGACCTTTGCCGGCAATAAGCCCCATGATTTGCCAAAAGCTAATTACATTGCCAGAAAGCTGACAGCACTTTGGTGGTTTTTGACTCAATATGAATTGACTAAAGAAGCTTGCTATCTAATAGTGGAGACACACTGCTAGTATTGATACCATGGTATAGCAATACTACGATCTATACCACGTGTCTGTCACCCCAAATACCACGTTTAAAGCTAGTATACCACGAAACATAGCTGGTATTGAGATTCGAAAATTTTTGCCAGTATACCATCAACTTACTGATTGCAGCGCCAATTTCTCTCCATTGCCGAATCCCTGAAGCTCCTTTGACAGTTCAAACCAAGTAAACAGACCAAACACTGCGAAATATTTTCTTTCTCTCCGTCCACATTTGTACGCACACATCGACAATGCAAACGTCAAAGGATACTACAGTATGCGTATACTACGAAATGCTGCCTGTCAGGGTATGTGGTATTCACTATACCATGGTATCAATACTAGCAGTGTGTCTCCACTATAAGATGACTCCCAGGTACTTGGCTTCCTAGAATACTGAGAAAGGAGTGCGTTTTAGTACCAGCTGCCTCTTTTCCCTTCTATTTTGGCAGTTGGCAGTGCATTCAGGAGTACGTACTAATTCTGGGGCGCGACTTATGAGACTCAACGCAGCTGAATCAAAAAAAAATTAATTTTTATGACTTTATTCGCCTCAATTACAAAATCAACTGAACTTAACTCATAGCTTAATTTTACTTATGACCTATGTTGCAGAGGTGAACGGATGTGCAGCAGACGCTGATAATGCATTTACCCAATTCACCTGTGCAATTACAATCGATCATGTTATGATTATTTCGCTGGAATTCGCACTACGTTGCTGTTATTGCTGAGCTTGTTTCCGCCGCTGTGTGGAATGCTGTCTGACGGTGTACTCTGCCGCTTGTACTGTTGTTGTTGTGGGTTATTCTGCTGTTTGTGTTGTTGTTGTTATAGGTGGAAGGTTGTTCCTGTAACTCCTCCCCCCTAAGACTGAAGCGAGGGTCCTGGAAAGCTTGATGGACTGGACGGGAGCGAAGTATTGAGTTTAGCCTTAAACTGTCTATTGCATAGAAATATTGGTATTATTATAATTATTGAAATTATTAAAATTGAAAATAGATAAATGTCTCGCCGTGTGCTGTCCCATGTTAGGATTTTGAATTTTTCCTGTTGATGAAATTTGAAATCGTTAAATTTTTTTATATTGAGATTTTCTATTGTAAGGTTAGAGTGGATGATATTATAGTTTGTGGGATAGATGTGGATTTTGTCCCAGTGGGTGTAGGGTTTGCTCCTATAGACTACATTGTTTATATAGACATCACAGTCCTTGTATGTGATCAAGGCTGAGCCCTCAATGGTTTGCTCGAAATTACATGTGGAGTTGATAAAGGTGCGTGGGGCGTCTATAAGGAGTATGTTGTTGTCTTCTGGCTGGGTAATGGACTTTATTTCATTGATGTCTTCCGTTGTGCAGGTAGCGGGCTTATTTCTTAGGATTCTTCCGATGCATGTTGACTGTTGTAGCGTTTCTTGATGCGTTGATTCCTTGCAGATGAATATCTTCTCCACTTTAGGGCACATGTGTTCAAAGTACTGTATAACATTATCGTCTATAGCTAGGTATGGTTTTACAATTATTTGTTTAGTTTCATTAATAGGTATTGGGATAATGTGGAAAAAGGAAAAAGTGTGTTGGGAAAATATAGGGATTCTAATGTTGAAAATAATTTTAGAGCCATTGCAGAAAGCCTGAAGTTCGAGTAATTCGTATAAGTTTTCGTCTGATTTTATTTCTATCGTATTGTTAAGGACTTCATGGATGAGAGAAAGTTCGTCAGGATTTAGTATAATTTTTGGAACGCTATTAGTCTTGGCTAGTACCATTGCTTCCGAAATGTCGCGTATATGATTGGTTAAAAGGTCAACGTTAAAACTGATTCGGTTCAGGTATTGAGAGTGGATGAATGAATCTGCGTTTGATCGTATTATGACTAATGTTCTGTTATTGTAATCGGCTATGTACTTCTGAATAAGATTCTGTTGGTATGAGTTAAAGTGTTATTGAATTTATATGGTCTTCCGTAGAAAAGTTCAAAGGGAGTGAGTTTTGTAGCAGAGTGGATTGCATTGTTATACGTGAATATTGTTTCAGAAAAAATTTCTTCATGATCTAATTCTAGTCTATTTTCTCTGAACGTTGAAAGGATGATTCGATAAATTTCTGTTAAGGATGAGTGTAGTCGTTCGACAGGAGAGTTGCTACTCGTCTGTTGAAACGAGGTGGTATGAAGTTCGATTTGAAACCGCCTGCAGAAGTCTTTAAAAATGTTGGACATAAATTCGGATCCTTGGTCGACGACGATTTTGGATGGGATGCCGTGTAGGCTAATAAAGTTCTTAAGTGATTTCAGTACGTTAATGCTATTTCTGGAAGGGAGAGTATATCCCGTTGCGAATTTCGAAAATTTGTCTAAAATTGTTAGGATGTGTCTGTTGTTAATTGCATATATGTCGATATGGAGGATGTCGAGGGGTTTTGCCGGGGTTTCGGGTTTTTCGTATTTAATTTTTTGGGGGTTTCGTTCGTACTTTAGTGTTTGACATTTTTCGCAGTTATTAATCGTTTCCGAGATTTTAGTTTTCATATAGGGGAAATAGAAATTTCGTTTCAGATGCAAAAGGGTTTCCTCTATACCTCTATGGTTATTGTCTTTGTGGTAAGTTTCGATTAGTTTTTCTTGCTCGTCTGTGCTTCTTATGTCTTTTAGGATATCTGTACACCGAATAAGTCGAAAGGATTTCCTACTTGCGAAAAATTTAGAATAGGTTGATTGTATTTTGCGAAAGGTTTCGTCGTCCGTATAGATTGCGTTCAGTTTCTTCGGGGAAAACAGTCTTTTGAAGATGTCGATAATAGTACTCTCGTTAAATGTTTTGTCTCTAATAGTTCTGCGTTGTTTGTTTCTGAAGATAATCTCTAGTGTCATGGGTGATCCCTTGTCAGATTTTTGTAGTATGTATTGTAGACTGAATTCATTGAGAGGTCTTTCAGAGATGGGAATACCATCGTCTAAGTTTTCTATTGCCGAGTGTGTGGTTGAACCACTGGTGCCTTGAACTGATTCGGTATCGTTAACGTTGATATCTAAGCTCTGAAATGTTTTCGGACAATCAATTCTAACCCTGCTGAGAGCATCTGCGTTCGTATTGCTCTTACCTTTCTTATATCCTATTTCATAGTCATATTCCTCTAGTTTGAGGCGCCAGCGTAACAATTTTGAATTGGGATCTTGAAGATTCATAATCCATGTTAGTGGCTTATGATCTGTTATGATGTTAAATTTACGGCCAAAAAGGTAGGGTCGAAAGTACTTGGTTGCCCAAACGATGGCAAGAAGCTCTTTCTCTATTGTGGAGTAGCCAATTTCGGTTGTAGTCAAGGTTCTGCTCGCGAAGCATATTGGCTTGTCGCCTCCAATTGGACCCTGTGACAATATTGCGCCGATGGCAAAGTTACTTGCATCGGTTGTTAAGTTAAACGGCTTAGTAAAATCGGGGTACTGTAGAATTGGATCATTCGACAGTATATCTTTACAGGTCTGAAATGTTCTAATGTATTCTTCGTTGATCTCGATCTTCTTGTCCTTCTTTAAGCATGTTGTCAGGGGTTTAACAAGTTTCGCGAAGTCCTTAATGAACTTCCTGTAGTATCCCAATAGCCCGAGGAAAGCTCTTATTTCCTTTTGTGTGCGTGGGAGTGGAAACTGTTTGATGGCGTGAACTTTGTTGGGGTTTGGTTTAACGCCTTCAGTTGAGACAATATGACCCAGGAACGCAATTTCTTTTTTTAGGAAGTCAGATTTTTCTAGTTGGATTTTGAGATTGGCCTCTTTAAGTTTTGTAAATACCTTTTTTAGGTTTTCGAGGTGCTCTTGTAGAGATGTGGAGAACACAATTATGTCGTCCATGTATACCAGACAACATTTTCCTACCAAATCTCTCAGGATATTGTCCATAATCCTCTGGAATGTAGAGGGGGCATTCTTCAAGCCGAATGGCATCCTTAAGAATTCATAGTGGCCACCATCTACGGAGAAAGCGGTTTTAGCGATGTCTTTCGGATCCATCTCGATTTGATGGAAACCGCTTGCTAAGTCCAATGTCGAGAAATACAAGCATTTTCCCAATTTATCTAGTATCTCATTTATGTTGGGAATAGGATACTTGTCGGAAATTGTTTTCTCGTTTAATTTTCTGAAGTCGATCACGAGTCTCCATTTCTGGTTCCCGTTATGATCTTTCTTCTTGGGTACTACCCAAACGGGCGCACTCCACGGGGAATAACTATGCTTTATTATCCCTTGATCAAGCATTGATGTTACTTGCTTTCGGATTTCCTCCTTATGGCAGTATGGATATCGGTATGTTTTCGTATATATGGGGATGTCATCTATCGTGTGTATTCTATGTTTGATTTGGTTGGTGAAACTTAGATTCTGACCTTCTTTGAAGAAAATGTCTTCAAATTCTCTACACAATCTTATGAGACCTTTCTTTTCTTCGGAGTTCAAATGCTCTGTATGAAGGAGTTCTGCAATTTCGGGGTCACTTTGGGGACTATTGAGATTTATATTGAAATTGTTTATTTCTATGAAGTGAGAGGAAAGGTAGGGTTCGACCTTGAGGGGTTGTTCGACAAGAAAGGGTTTATCGATGGGGGAATTATTGGTTACTTCGATTACACAGTACCAATCTTTCGCTGTGTAAATGCCCTCTGATATGGCAAGATTAGGTTCGACAAGAGTGTTTCGAATGAAGACGTCTCCGCTTTGCACGTCTACAGGTACTTTAACTATCGCTTTCGTATTGGAAGGGATTATGTGTTTTCCAGAGCTGAAATTAGGTTTGAACAAAAGTGGAATAGTGGAACTGGGAGTAGTCAACAGTTTGTTCTCTAAGTCTATTTTTGCACGAAGTTGGGATAAAATGTCTAATCCTAAGAGACCATCGAAATAGTTGTGGAATCTAAACAGAAGGAATTTAAATTTACCGGTTTCGTTAAATTCGTTAAATATAGGTACGGATACCCTTTTATTTAGTTCGTGGTTATTGGGAATTGTGGAAATTTTAATAGGGGAACAATTTTCGACTTTTAGGTTGCGGGCAAATTCGGGGTTTAAGAAGGAAGCTGATGCTCCTGTATCAATTAGGAATTTTAATGGGCGACCAAATGGGGATGAAATGTGGATATAAGGTAATATGAATCCGTGCTTATTGATATCTAAGTATCCGACGGGTTTTCTGAGGCAGTGTCTTGAAAATTTTCGTTTTCTAATTCCTGCATCGCAGCTAGTGTTTGTTGGTCTTGCTCGTTAAGGTCCTGGTCCTGGTAGACGTAGTGCTGGTCTAAGTTAGGTAGGTACGATGGTGGTAGATTGTTTCTTGAGTTATGTGCGTTTACATTGTGTACTTCTTCTATTGTGTATCTGGGTGTATTGCTGCGCCTTGTTTGGTTTGACATAGGCGGCCTGTACGTTGTCGGCTGTGTATAGCGAGATTGCGTTGTACCGAGTTCCATTGGTTCTGTCGGGGGAATGGCACGTTGTGGTGTATTTGGTCTGACGGGATGTTGGTTAAATGCTTGGGCGTTGTTTGAGGTTTGGTATGATGATAAAAGAGGGTAATTATATGCTGGTGCGAGAGCTTGGGTATGGTTTCGGGAATATTGAGGATTAGTTACGTTGAATGGAGTTGGTCTGTGGGGTATGTTCTGCTGAGGAGGTCTGTAAGTTTGATTTGGTTGTAATGGTCTTTGGTTTGTAGTGTAGCCTCTTTGTGGGTTGTGGGACTTTTGTTGGTATTGATAAAGGTTGGGTTTCCTTGCTGGTGGGCGATACTCATACTTCATATAGAACATATTCTGCTCTTGTATGCAGTATGAGAGAGCTATGGCTAGAGATGTTGGTTTCATGGCCCTAATGTTAGAGCCAAGTGGCTCTCTTAACCCGGACAGGAAGGCATTTAAGCACATTTCCGAGAAAAGGTCTTTTTTTGCCTTGATAACGTTGTGATCTGTTTCGTGAATGAGGACGTTGTTGTTTAGGGTAGCTTGCAATTCGATCACTTCGCTGTGGAATTCTTCGATGCTTCTGTTGCCCTGTCTCAGGAGATGTAGATCCCTTATTAGCGAGGTCTCGTTGCGTTTATCTGAATAGTGTAGTACTAAATTTGTTTTTATTTCGTCCCAGTTCAAATTTGTACCGTACATATTGAGTACCTCATTTGCTTGGCCGTCTATTTTATTCCGAATGGCCCTGAGAATAATTTGACCTAGAGGACTGTTTGTCACGCCTTTTACGTGCATTATGATTTCCTCGACGTTGTTGATGAAATCATACAACAGTCTTGGATTGCCGTCGAAACGGGGTAAATCCTTTACAGCGTCCGGGATTCGAAGCGAATCGAAAATATCTCGGAAATTAGGGGATGCAATGGTAGCTGCCGCAGAAGTTGTAGCTATATTTGGATTCATGGTGGCGTTTGCGATTGGAGGTGAAGGAAATGAATTAAAGGTGAGGTCGCAATTGGTTTTAAGCACTGATTCCGGGATAGAACTAAGGCTCTTAAATTTGAACAAGTTAGAAAGCTTAGGATAAGGGGATTTCCTAACGGAGGTTTTGTTTGGGGATGGCATACAGTGGAGAAAAATATTATATTCAGGTAATTTTAATTTTCGTGTGGTTTTACAATTGTATATTTTGTTTGCTTAGCGAATTGGAAGTATAGTATAGTATTGGTTAACTTTCAATTAGATACGTGGTGTAATATAGGTCTGATATATAATAATATAAGTTTAATTTTCGTTACAAAAAAAGGTATAATTATTTTCGTTACAAAAGGATATGTAATTTAAACTGGTTTTCGATTAGTATATTTATTAATTTATTATCAATCGATCAATCGTTGTATTTCAATTAATTTTCTATTTACGTAATAACTTCTTTTTCTTTGACCTTATTTGTTGTTATTCTTTTATTTATTTACTTATTTTTTTTTTTCACTGCTTATTTATATACATATATATATATATATTTCTAAAATGAAGACAATGATTATACAGTATCTGACTCACATGTACTGGAGTATTAGGAATATATTCATCCTTGGGTTGACTTCTTGTTGAATAGCGAAGGCTGCGTTGGATCCCGCGATGAAGATTAACAGTAAACCTCTGCTTTTTCCTCTTCGATACTTGGTAGTGTCACAAGACTGAGATTAGTCCAAGCACTTCAACTGTTCTTAGGTTCACGACCGCAAAGAATTTAAAAATTCACTGTTAAACGTAAATCGCGAAACTTCGACACGGAAAACCACCGTTTCTTCGTTTTATTTTTCCTTTACGTACTTAACACCGGTCGGACTACACGACTGCGCCACTTATGAGACTCAACGCAGCTGAATCAAAAAAAAATTAATTTTTATGACTTTATTCGCCTCAATTACAAAATCAACTGAACTTAACTCATAGCTTAATTTTACTTATGACCTATGTTGCAGAGGTGAACGGATGTGCAGCAGACGCTGATAATGCATTTACCCAATTCACCTGTGCAATTACAATCGATCATGTTATGATTATTTCGCTGGAATTCGCACTACGTTGCTGTTATTGCTGAGCTTGTTTCCGCCGCTGTGTGGAATGCTGTCTGACGGTGTACTCTGCCGCTTGTACTGTTGTTGTTGTGGGTTATTCTGCTGTTTGTGTTGTTGTTGTTATAGGTGGAAGGTTGTTCCTGTAACTCGCGTTCAACTTTCGCGCTTTCTCGAGCCATCGGTGTCGCCTGCGCTGGATGCACCGCTCATGCTCAGGCCGAGCAAATGGTCAGACAGTGAACCGCAGGAGTCAGTGTCATTCTGGACTGCCAAAGAGTTCGAAATGAATGGTTGAGCTTCGAGAATCATTGCCCTGCCCGCGGTCAAAAAGATCGCGGATGGATTTCCGCTCCATTCATTTTTTTGGTCTTCGATTCTTAGTTCGAGGTTACGACCTCTTAAGCCTCCCGCCACGAAAAGGTGTCCGAAGAAGAGAGGATTACAAAGGCTTAATAATAGGTACCTACTTCCAATCAATTGTCCTTAGGACGGCTGGTTGGTGATTGAACTGCAGTTGTTGAGCTATAGAAAAGGTAGCGGTGATCCGAGAAAAACGTTCCTCAGAGACCATCCACTCGCTGATTCTGTGGCTGAGCAACGAAGATGCTAGAGTGATGTCTTGTACCTCCATTCGGTTTTTCGTTATTAAGGTTATTGCATATACATACGAATATATGTAAGTGTAAGGTTAAATAAATTCAAGCAACCACTCACCTCTTTCATTTATGTATGTCGTTACTGCCCAAAATCATATGATGCGCTTTGTGTCCGATTAGGACCTAAGCGTGTTGCCTCGGCGCGTTCACGGTTATAACTCCGACATTGTCTCGCAGGATGGCCTTCTCTTGAGGGTACGAGCATATGGATTCATATGATAAGCAGTCGAATGTATGAATGACGAGGACCTCAGAATGTCTGCTCCTGCTACGGACCTGTTGCCCGTGTTTGTTTTCAATCGTTCATGCTGATGAATATTATCTCACTGAAAGCAAATGAATTACTATCAATCAACACAAACTGCTCCCCTGCAGCATCTCGAACCATTTACCAAATCATTCATTCCTACGCCCAAATTAATCTCGTCTACATCATACGTGGCACATCTTTAGCACGTAACGTTTCCAAATTCACAGCACAAGCAGCTGTTACCGCAAACGTGTTTACCACTTAAACTAAAACGCTACAACATCGAGTAATATAAAGTTTACTGCTTCCCACCTGGCAGGATGCAGATGTCTTCAAATGATTAACAGCCAGAATCAACTAAACACTTTCGCTCCATTTGACATCCATAAAGTCCGGCAATCACGTAAACTCACTTTTCGAAATGAACAGCAGGGAACTAGTGCTCAAGAACGTCAACGAGGACATCAAACGAATACAATTGAATGACAATGCAAACAAGCAATAATCCTTAAAACGAAATTCAACAAAAATATTTATAAGCCTTTAGCCTTCAATGGAGCTCGTGAGTGTATTGCCGAAACATCTCTCGCCTGTCCGGAACTATTTTATCTGTCTCAAGGGGATTTTCGACACCCAAAAAAGCACACAGCACATATCACAGGAATTTTATTCCATCCGTGACATAATACAATCGAATGGAACAATACGGCGAAGACGAAGGATCTTTAATGCAAGTGACCGGGAGCGGGAGCGGGAGCGGGAGCTGGAGGACATGAAAATTGATATCAACTACGAACCGAAGAGTTATGGTCGGACGTTGTTGGTAGTCCGGTGAAGCGAATGTTTTAAGTGGATTACCAACAACAGCAAGTAACGCGTAATACCGACAAGGCGGTGGCCACTTCACAATGAGTGAATATAAAAATATACAACAGAAGTGTCCTTGCCAGCAGGACAACAAATAAATACAAAAGCAGTGGCGTCGTACGGGTAGGAGTACTTCCTGATCGACTTGTTAAGAATCAGTAGACATCTGGCATTTTCATTGAAGTGACCAACGTGGAAAGACACACTCAACGTGAATTACGAGAGCTCTTTTCGATTTTCGCATTTGTCCACGGACGGGCTCGTGATGGTTGTGTCGGCATCGTGGGCAATGCGGAACTCAATCTGCATATGAAGTAGTGGAAGTACTTATATGTAGTTGGCCTCAAGTAGATTTTTACAGGGTGGGCCAAATACAAGCTTCTTTTTAAAAATACAGTAAAATGAACAACATTTAATTTTATCCGTATACTATGCTTTGGTCGATAGTCATCGATGATCTACTAAGCAAGCTAACCACTTGGGGCTACGAGGTCATCGGATATGCTGATGACCTAGTAGTCATTGCTACGGTCAAGTGCGAGATCACTGCCTGTGAGCGCATGCAGCTTGCGCTCCAACTTATCTCTGACTGGTGTGGCAGAGAGGGTTTATCTATTAACCCAAATAAGACAATCTTAGTCCCATTTACAAAGAGGAGAAAGGTACAACCCTGCTCAATCATTCTAAATGGCACACACATAGCATTTTCAGAGGAGGTAAAGTATCTAGGTATTGACCTAGACCGCAGACTCAACTGGAACTCCAACGTGAAAAATAAACTCATGAAAGCAACTAAGGACATGTGGGCCTGCCGACGCACCTACGGTAAAACCTGGGAACATAAGCCTAAGGTAGTCCACTGGTTATACACCGCGATAGTAAGACCTGTCGTCACCTACGGATCCACCGTATGGTAGACAAAAGTTGAGCAAAAAACTACAATTGTTAAGCTTCAACGCCTTCAGAGCGTAGTGTGTCTCGGCATCACAGGCGCTATGCCTACCTGCCCCACGGCAGCCCAAGATGCACGCATTGGACTCACTTAATTGCACCTTTTTATCAGAAAGGTGGCATTACGCAGTGCAATCAGAATTCTCTGCTCGGGAACAAATATGCCATGTAGATCCGTAGGCCACATGTCCATATTACAACACCTTCCCGAGCTGGATATGATCACTACGGTCTTGGACACATTGCCACACACCTTCACCTTTGACAAGAGATTTGAGATACTGATCCCAAAGCGCTTAACATGGGAAAACAGTGATCGCCTGCTAAGTGTCAAAGACGTTAGGTGGTACACGGATGGCACCAAGATGGCTTCCGGCGTTGGCGCCGGCATGTTTGGACCAAAACGCAAGATCTCGAAGGCCCTGGGAATAAGTCCCAGCATCTTCCAAGCAGAGCTGCATGCCATCCTAACATGCGTCAATCTAAATCTCGAGACTGGCATTAGAGGAGTAACTATCAATATACTCTCTGATAGCCAAGAAGCGCATAAAGCGCTGAGTTCGAACAGTACTCAAAAACCGTCAAGGAATGCCATGACGCCCTACAAGACCTCGCCAAAAGAAACAATGTAAGGTAAGGCCTTCTTTCTCCAGTTTGGTGAGTAGTTAATTTGCAACTACATTACAGAGAAGAGGAGAGAGGACCCCCCATTTTGGGTACCCCTGAAAACCGATGTAATGTATACTTGGCTTCCCCATTTAGAGCCGATTTCGCGTGTTACCTCGCTGATCAACTCTGTGAGAGTCCTCTCCACTTTTAGATTTTCTAGCCCTTCTATTATTGCTTTCAAAGTGACGTTGTTGAAAGCGTCGTCTATGTCTAGGAAGACTACCAAGGTATATTTTATAAGATGGATTGATTTCTCGAGATCCCTCCCTAGAGTATGCAAGGCTGTACAGATCTACCGTACTGTAGATCAGTGCAGATCTAGGCGTGCTGTGCCTTGGAGACTAGGGAAGGATCGAAATGCCCTTGCGTACTTCCAATTTTCTGGAACGTGTCTTCAAGCTAGGCAGCCTCTAAAGATAGCGACAAACCGGTGTTATACAATCCATAGTTTCTGCATGCTCGATGGGATAGATTCAATCCGGCCCTGGCGATTTGAAGAGCTTGAAACCTTTTGTCGCCCACTACATTTTCTGTTTATCGATTTCATGATGGTTCTATCGCGGAGGAGATTTGAGTTCCCCGCATTTGGACTGAATCTTGCGATTCAGAGCAGCATGGGAAGTGCATATTGAGGAAAACGTTGAGTGTTTGTTAGGCGACAACTCGGAGTCAGTGGATCTTTCGAAAGTATTTATCTCAATCTGGAGGCGTCTGAAATTCTCTTCATATGCAGAGAAGTATCCATGGCTTCCCTTATTATTTTCTCAGAGTTTGTTTATACACTCTGAGTGATTCTTTGTACAGACTCCAGTCCCTGTCGTTTTCTGTGCTCTTTGCTTTATTGAAAAGCCTTCGACAGCCCTGGCGGAGTTTGCTTAGGACTGCGTTCCACAAGGGTGGGTATAATTTTTTCCTGAAATTATGGACTGCGCAGCTATTTTCCCGTGCGTTGACCAATGTGTTTGTCAGGATATCGACCAGCGTGTCTATAACTGATTCCAGTATAGAATTGCTTATGAAGACTTTATAGCGTTCCCAGTCGATATTTGTTGGGTTGTTAGGAGGTTCGGCTGGGGTTAGAACTGTGATTTCTAGTTTGTAAACCAGATAGCGGTGGTCTGAGAAGGTATCTTCTTCAGAGACCCTCTACTCTCTTATTTTGCTATTGAGCTAGGGAGGTGGTAGACTCATGTGTAGTATGTCTTTCCGGTTTTCAGTGCTAAATGTAGGTATGCTTCCCTTATAACATATACTTAGATTGGAGGGTAATATGAATTCAATCAGCCACTCATCTCTCTCGTAAGAACAAACATTCCCAATAATTACGAAATGCAACGTCGTTCAAGTGTCTGCCTCATCGCAGATGACAGCGCATTCTTTCACGCCAATTTTCCAAGACATTGTTGATGGTTTCGGGCTGTAGCTCACGGATTGCTTGGATGATATTGGCCTTAATTGCCTCAATCGTTTCCGGAGTCCAAAGGGTTCAAATCGCAATTCCGAGGCGGCGGATTGACATTGCCTAGACGGCTGATAACATGATTTGGGAATTTGGTGAGCAAAAGAACGATTGTGTCATGGGATGTGTGGCATGGTGCGCCATCTTGCATGATCCAGGGGTAAAAAAAGTAAAAAAAGAAAATGCGTGAGTGGAACGAATTTCCTTTCGTAGCATATTATATTATTATATTGATTACAAATATAAATAAATGAATTACTAGCATCTAAGAGCATTAAAAGAAACGCGAGATGCATTACACAAACGAAATTTTGTCCGGCCGCCTACTTAAACGACCTGCTAGACCACCCAGTCCGACCACCCGGCCAGATAAACCAACCAGACCACCCGATGCGACCGCCCAGCCAAGCCACTCAGCCATACCACCTAGCCAGGCCACCCAGTCCGACCGACCAGCCAGGCCGCCCAGCCAGACCACCCAGTCCGACCACCCAGCCAGACCGCTCAGCTAGACCGCCAAGCCAAACCGTCAAGCCAGATCGCCCAGCCAGACCGACCATTCAGACCGCCCAGCCAGACCACCCAGTCCATACACTCAGCCAGACCACCCAGCCAGACCGCCCAGTGTAACCACTCAACCAGACCGCCCAGACAGACCGCCCAGCAAGCCCACTTAGCCAGACCACCCAGCCCGACCGCCCAGTCAGACCGCCCAGTCAGACGGCCCAGGGAGACCGTCAAGTCAGAACGCCCAGCCAGGCAGACCATCCAGTCCGACCACCCAGCCAGGCCAGTCAGTTCGACAACCCAGTCCGACCATCCAGCCAGACCGCCCAGCAAGGCGATCCAGCCAGGCCACCCAGCCAGACCGCACAGTCAGACTCCTATGGTTGTTTCGGAATTTGTAGTTTTTTTAAGGTTACGGCTTACTAGGCCCTAGCCTAACAGACTAAGCCCATCTGTTTGGCACAGGATGCTTGCCATTCGCCCTTCTACGTCTGTAATTTCTAGATGGCACCAGCAGAAGGTGAGGATGGATCTTACTAACAGTGCCGTAAGATGTTCGCATGCGGCGGCTCTTCGCGCTTTTAAGCAGGCCAGCATCCGTCGGATAGATGCTACACCTACGAGGCCTTTGTTAGTCAAAATAACCTATGATGTAAAAAAAAAAAAAAACTACTAAATAGCCCACCCTATATTTTTATTTTCCTGGAAACACTCAGTCCATATTGTCTTGTAATTTTAATCGATATAATTCCATAATTTCATTCCCTGTACCCATTCAAGGGCCTCTCGAACGCACACCATCCTCATATCTCAGTAATGAAGTCCTAAAATCACTCCCAACCGACTCAATCAAGCGCACATTTAAGTGGAAACTCAATAGCTAGCACGCTCGCCATCATCATCACCAGTTCGAAGGAAAAGCAATTTGTTTATGGTACAGCAGGTTTTCCAGCTGCCACAAGCTATATGCTTCGTGTGCCGTAAAACGAATAATAGGCCGCTCTTATCTGCCCCCGACCACAAGGCACTAGACGAACAATTAACCTCGAACAGTTGAGCAGCCGTGACCACAATCGTGCACCATCGACCAAAAGTGGTGTTAACCTCGCTCTTTGCCCAAGGCGGTGATTTGGTTGGCTTGATTCTAATAATAGCGGTATTATACCGCAACTTATCAATATGGCGATGGTTTCCTTTTCCTCCTACTTCCCAATGAATGGATTTTCTTCTTCTGCAATAACCATTCATTCGATAGTTAAAAGTAAAAGTTCAAACATGGAAAGTACTTCGTAAACAAATGCGAGTGCGGCCTTCAATGGAAACAATCAAACGGAAATCGGACTGAGTGGACCACTTGCGTTGTATAAAAAAGTTCTTGTGGTCAGATTATTTGAATTGTATATTATGTAGTTGTGTTCTGACTAAATGTTTGCCTCGATCAAAAGGCAAATATATTTGCTACGGAGGCAAAACGTAGAATTGATGAGAAAGTTTATTGGCCGCAGTGCCAACGAAGTTGCAGTTGTTTATCGCAGCAAAGTTGAAAGTTGTGAAGTCGTTGACTTTTCTGATTTGCAGTTCAGCATAGTTATCTTGTCTTAATCTATCGCAATATACGTTTTTGGTTTTGCGTTCAACTGAGAAGGCCTTTTCGTTGTATGGGGTGGGAGAGGATAGTAGCGTTCCAGTAAAATGCCTTAGATTCTCTATCTATGTATCCATTTTATCTGATTTCAAAGAAAGTATTCTGAAGACCAGCTCCAGGTCTATTTTTTGTTTTCCCTATACAGGAGTGCTAGTGCTTAGTAGAAAAACGAGTTTTGCCAAAAGAAAAATAAAGAATGAACCCATTAGCCCTTTGGTATTAAAAATCTTATTGGTGGCGACTGGCCACTTTAACGCAAAAAACACGTAAGATGCATCTCAAAGGGAGGCAAAACGCATTCCAGAAGCTTATATGAATTACGGTGGCAATTCTTATTCATCTGCAAAGCCGATATATTGTAGGTAGTGCCACAGTTTGAGGTGAACCTGGGCCTCAAACAACAAGCCTTTCCAGCCAGCACAATATATTGCTCTTTCCAGTGATGTACGCCTAATTGATTAAAGTCCCTTTCCACTTGTGTGCACCACCATAGATGTGGACGTCCTCTGCAATGTCGTCCTTCCGGGTTGGAGTCGAAAACTTTTCGGGCCAGAGCGGTGCTGTCCATTCGCTCTACACGGCCAAGCCATCTTAAACCTTGCTCCGCAGATGTCGTACTAGGCGATGTCGCTCTGCAGCCCGTACAGTTCTTGGTTGAATTCTATTCTCCAATTTCCGTCAACACAAACGGGGCCGAAGATTGTACGCAGAATTTTTCCCTCGAAATAACCAAGGGCCTCTTTATCCATTTTTCATAAGGTCTAAGCCTCTGGAGGACCGAGATGATTGAGACGGCTCTACTACTCAATTGCCTCTTGAGCCCGAAGAAACAGCGGTTGGTAGAAGTTATTCTGCGTTTAATCTCAGCACTGTTGATATGGTCGCTTCTTACCAGTGAGCCAAGGTAGACAAAATCCTTGACAACATCAACGTGATAGCTGCCAGTAGTGACTGGTTGGCCAAGACGTCGGCGTTGTACGTCCTTAATTGACGACAGCATATATTTGGTTTTGCCCCCGTTTACCAGTGGAAAAGATGGTGCGTGTCGACCTGAAATTCATGGGTCTCCTTCATGTTCTGCCGCCTCGTGAATATTTGGCTTATTGTGGACTTACCTGGCCTGAAACCATACTAATTACGGCAGAGATGACCTTACATGTCTTCTTTCTTGTGGACTGGGCAAGCGACGTTGAGACTCCATTCATCCGGCATGCTTTCCTTCGACTATATTTTACAGATGAGCTGGTGTTTGCTTCCTACCAGCTCATCTCCAACCGCTTTAAGAAGCTCGGCAGACATGTCGTCTGCGCCCGTGGCTCTTTTGGCCTTAAACTTCGAAATTAGCAGCTAGGCCGGGCGGATGGAGTGCTCTTACATTTTCGTGTGTTGTGAATTTATCAATCTGCTCGACAGCGGCATAAGATCTTTCATTGCGGTTAAACAGTCTACCATATTCTCAGAATTGATTGTGACTCTACTACTAGTTGTCCGTCTTCACCCCTACAGGCTTCCGCTCTGGCTTTATAGCACTGCCATGGGCCTTATAACCTTGGCATGTTCGCTTTTTCTGTTGATAGAACTTTCGAACTTCACGCCTGCAGTAACACCTCTCTACATCCTCCATCGCGCGCTTCTCGCAATATTTCTTCTTTCTCATAAGAAGCGTATGCTCCTCTCTTCTTTTTAAGTCGTAGAGCTCGCGAGCTGCTCTTCTTCTTCTATGCAGCGAGACTTTATATGCATCCTGCTTCGTTGCATGAATCCCCCTGCACTTGTCATCGAGGCAGGCCTTCGTGCTGGAGCCTTGAAGCCCAAAACTTCAGAGTCAGTTCTTTTAAAGGCTTGTTTGCAAAGATTCCACTGTTGTTCTATTGACAGCGTGGAGGGTTAAGATGTATTGGAGAGCTTAAGGGAGACGCGGTCGGTGAAAGCACGAGCGGTTTCTGGCGATAGTAGCTTCCGACGTCATAACTTTGTATCCTTACTCTACTCCGCTGCATTCGTGATATCAGTGGGCGCATCTGGGCTACTACAAGATAGTGGTCCGACATCGAGAAAAGTGGAGGAGTGCCTGACGTCGATCGCCATGTGATCAATCTGGACTTTTTTTGTTTTTGGAGCGCTAGTGCTACCATTAGCATTTGGCACTGCGACCTATACAGATCTATTGTGCGTGCTAGCCGATTACCCGAGGAGCTTTTCCAGTTTTCTAATGAAGTTGAGAATGCTTCTCGTAGGTCATAACTTCGCTGAGAAAGCTACGCTTCCTAAGATGGCAGTGAGTAACACACTCATACAGTGAGTGTTCCACCGCTTCTTCCTCATCGAGACAGATTCGACACTCAGTTTTAGAAGATGGGCTAATTTCGTTAAGATGATATCATCTGCCGAGCTGCCTAAAGCGGTTGGGTATGAGCTGGTAGGATCCCAGACCGCAGTGTCCTGTCAGATAGCAGATTAGTCTTCTAATAACCACCCTATTGAGTTTGAGTACGTCAATAGAGTGTTTGTTCGGGGGTCGTAAAAGTCATTTCGATTGACGGAGTCCCCGAACTCTGTTCCAAAAGAACAGGTGTTGCGATTTTTCCCACTTGTCTAAGAAGAAATTGATCTTAGACTAAGGAGCGCCGCAGAATGGTTCTGGACCTAATATTTATAGCTGGAACCTTTCCTGGCGAGTTAGTCGGCAATTTCATTGCCCTTGATACCTTTATGCCCTGGCACCCACCAAAGTTTGACATTGTTTCTTTTGGCGAGGTCTCGTAGGGCATCAAGGTATTCCTTGACGGTTGTCGAGTTCGTGCTGTACGAACATGGCACCTTAAGCGCTGCTTGGCTATCAGAAAGTATGTTGATGACAGTCTCAACATTTAGATTGGCGCATATTAGATGGCATGGAACTCTGTTTGAAGATGCTGCGAATCAAAGATGCCGGCGCCATCGCCAGAAGCCACTTTGGAGCCATCCGTATACCACCATCAATCTGGTTAGTGATTGATTGATCTGGTGACGACCAGGTGCTAAAAGCAGTTTTTGCCCCATAGTAATCAGACTGTGTCCCTTATCGGATGTGGTGTCGTGTAAGCTACGTTTTGCCGACAACTCAAAGATGCCTTTCTTACCCAGCCTTGAAGTCTCCTAGTACAATTTTGATATCATAGCCGGGACATTGTGCATACGTTCTGTCTAGGAGATCGTAGAACTCATCTTTGGTGGAGTCATGCTTGTCTTTCCTTGGGGCGTGGATGCAAATCAGGCTGATGTTAAAAAATTTAGCCTTGATACCGATCGTTATGAGGCGTTCGCTTACATGCCGAAAACTTAGGCCTTTTTGCCTTTGCCCGCCGGATTTAACTTGGTGCAATTTATCTGAGGAAGTTCAAATCTTCATTGCTACAACTGGCTACCTACAAATAATTTTTCCAAGATATCTTTCCCCATAGTCATATGAGTAGATGCTCCTGAGCCTACGTATGAAGTAGTTTTAAAATCTGAACTATTCTCCTGAAAGTCGTGTATAAACAGTCACGCTACTTTTCCTTCCGCGTTTCCTTGATGTGCTTAGCTCTATTTGGGAAAAGTTAACATTTGGCACTAGTGATCTGATGATACTTGTTCAGTTTGGGGGTGGCCGTGGTGCAGTGGTTAACATCATCGACCGCCGAGCGAAAGGTTTATGGTTCAAATTCGCTTCATAGCCAAGAAAAAGTAATTCCTATACGGGCTTTGTATGTAACGCAATTGTGAATGGAAAGTGACCAGACGTACTGCTGCAGGCATAACACCCACAGTATATGGTCAACCGATATTCATCCTCTGTGTATGCAATACTAAAGTGCTTGAACGAATTACCACGGACTATAACCAACGCGGAATTTGGTCGGCCCTCGTCCTATCTAGATCTAGGGCAACCACCCCTGAGAGTAGTGCATCAACGACCCCAACCACTGCACTCCGTTCAGGTTGTGTGTGTCAACACATCATAAGAGAATATAAGAACTTGCGCGAGTCTCTAAAAAAAAATAGCCTCCTTAACCAAAGTTGAACGCCCCAATTAAATGCTATCTAAGGACTAATAACTAATATTCAACAAATCGTTTTGCTTGCGGCTGAGTCTCAGCTCTGCTCCCTCTTTTAATGAATCACGTGTTTGCGTCAACAGCGAAATCATAGAAACATCAACCCCCATGGCATCATTTTTAACACATGAGAATATGGCTTCATTCGACCTCCTGAAGCAATCAATTTTCGAAGCATTTGAAGGATCTCTGAGTTTAGATTTATTAGTGATATCAACGAAATCTGAATTTATCACTGAACTCAACTTTACGTGTCGTGGGACCAATCGTTTATTCAAATCGCTCTGAAACCGAATTGTTCAGCGTTTCCCTTCAAGGACGATGGAGTTCACCCGCATAAATAGAACATTTCGCCCTCCTGAATCCAATATTTCGAGCCCACCTTCTGTAAGGCATTTACGCTTCAAATGGCATGGGAAAAAATTAAAATATTTCGAAATGGGGCCCACTGGTATTTTGTGGCGTTTTAAATTATAAATGTCTGTCGTTATCCGCTCATCCAATCCCTAAACGCATCTTCCTTCGGCTTTTCTCCCTGTTTTTTTTTTTTTTTGTTTTTGGCTTAAATGGGATATTTCCATTCGCAAGGGATTCATCTGTTTCAATAGTAAATTGTACACGTCATCGATTTCATCTGTTCCGCATGAAAGTTTCCTATTCAACAAATCTGCAAACTCATCCGAGAATACCACTTGCTTCATTTGGTTCCTTCCTCTCGTCTCTCTGTTATTCGGAGGAAAGGCCCAACTATTTATCTACATACGCGAATGCCCTTTTCCTCCTTGCAAATGACAATCGTCAATATTCTGTTTATGATTCAAACTTCTGGTCGGTTGTCCTTTTGTTCGTCCCCGATCGGAATATAGTCATATTTTAGTCTTAAGCAGAAGGACCAAAGAATTTTTCGAGAAATCGAGGAAGGTGACGGAGGATGACTATGGAGCACGAAGTAGTAGATATGAGATAAATAATATCTTGTACCCATGTCATACACTGGTGTGAGTGTGATTTTTTATGGCACATTTTTGCTTTTCATCTTGGGCTGGTTTTTGTTTTTTCTGTCATTTCTGTTGTCCTCCGGGGACACTCTTATATCAATATGAAAACTCACGATGGAGCTTATACTATGTACATTGTTATCTTTGTCAGAAATGTATATATTTGCATGTAGAAGTGTGTAAGGATTAAGTATGCAAAGGGTCTGCGATTATTATTTATGTTTTCCGACATGCCTGTTAAATGTCGTTGTGCTGCGGATACGGCTAGCCCTCCCTAATGCTTTTATGGGTGATTTTAAAATGTGAAAATTGAATAATTCCATAAGTTATGTGCGTCTTTGAACCCGGATATGGTTGGGGGCGATATGAAGGCCACAAATTTCCTATAAATTCACAATGATGTACATCATTTATTCTTGCCCAGAAATGTAAACGCTCCCATGGGGTTCGGGAAGATGCGTTATTTTTGTCTTTTGTTTGTTTTTTTTTCGGTCACAGATACTAGCTATCTGTAAAAATATGAGACTATTTGCGTGGGGCTCGACATTCCAACAATAATTTTGTGCTACTCAAGGGAGACTGTTGTATGTATATGTATGTATGTTGGCGTTACAGCCCATGAAGGACAAGAGCCAAGCTTCTCTCAATCACCCATGTTGTGTGTGATTTATTTTTTCACACAGGTGAAAGGGACCTACAGTTTATTGCCGATTCCGAACGGCGTGAGTCGAGAAGCTTTTTCAAGGCAAGTTTGTACTACGGGGGGTTTTGCCAGTACCCCGCCGAGGAGGGACACCGCGAAATAAACAGTGGAAGGCGTTGGTGTTATCGGGATCCGAACTCCCTCATCGTGCACCAGAGTCTAACACACTAACCACTGCGCCACGGCGCCCTCAAAAAAAGTGAGACTGTTACTATTGTAAATTGCGTAAGAGCCCATGAAGGGCTAGAGCCAAGCTTCCCTCACAATCACCCATGTTGTGTGTGATTTATTTTTACCACAGGTGAAATAGAACTAAACTTTAATGGCGATTCCGACTGGCTTGAGTGGAGAAGATTTTTCTTGGTAAGCATACAAGTTAAGGTCAAAAGCCCAAAGCAGCGATGACCTTCATTACTTGAGTAATATTTCCGCCACACGACCCACTGCCAGGAAATTGCACACATATTATATTTCCTTTCACACTACATTTTGCACTTCGCACATTTCCTTTCCCACATTCTGCACTTCACACTTTTTCTCTGCCACTACACATTGCCGAATAAGCATAGCTATCCAATATCATATTAAAGTAGATTTAAGAAATACAGAAAATAAAGAGCAGTCATAGACTGAAATTGTACCAACACGGTTGTTTAAAATAATTTACAGAAGGGATTTTGCCAGAAATAAATATAAGATTACGTTGGTGCTACCGGCATCCGAACTCGCTCATCGTGCGACAGAATCAGTCCATCATACTAACCATTGATGACCGTCAAGAGCCGAGAGAAAACATCAGTAGATGTAGAACTAATTGCTGTAGAAAAACCTACAACCAGCAGTATGCTGGTTGCACCTACTGCTGTAGTAGAGACGCCAAGATGTGACGAACTAAAACCCGCTGCCACATCTGGGTCGACGACCACTAAGGGTCGCTCAAACAAAATAACAAAACGTCTCCCAACCAAACAAGAGGAACCCTCGACGGGAAGTAGATCAGAGGATGACTTCCATCGGGCCGGAAACTTCAGGTATGGCAATAACAAGCCATACCGGACGAAGGACCCGGCCTACTGCAAGGAATGAGTGGGCTACGTGTTTTGCAGGGCAACCTGCACCATGCCAAATGTGCCTCGGAAACCTTTAGCCTGCGACACTATCGCGGCAGGATTAGCGTTGGACTAATCCAAGAACCATGGCTCCATAAAGGTAAGATTATGGGCCTGCAAAACGGATCGCGTAAACTAGTTTTCGCTCCTCCTAGGGTCGCAAGTGTGATCGGCAGTAATATCAATTTTCTCCCCGTTCCAGAATTCATCACAAGGGAACTGGCAGCTTCGTTGTGGAGGTTCCCACCGACGGAGGAGTAAGGGAAATTGTATGCATCTCCGCTTACTTTCCTGGAGACGGCCAATATATCCCTCCCACTGAAGTACAGGACCTGGTTAGGTATTGCGACCAGAAGAAACGTCACCTGATCATCGGATGTGACGTTAACGCGCATCATACGGAATGCGGCAGCAGCAATACGAATAAACGAGGTGTGCCAATCTTTGAATTTTTAATAACTAACGATCTCACCGTTGCCAATAGAGGCAACAAACCTATGTACATTCATAAATGCAGTTAGAGAAGAGGTGCTTGACCTCACTACCTCTAGCCCATTTATTTTAATCGCAATCGCTGACTGGCACGTCTCTAATGAAGCCTCACTGTCTGATCACCAGAAAATCAGATTCAACATCTCCGGTGAGGTTAAAGAGGCTGGGCCTGGATACCAGCCCAAAAGAACAAATTGGGCTCTGTTCCAGGCTCAACTCTCCCCTAAAGAAGAAATGCTTCTCAAGTCGATTGAATCGACAGATGATATCGATGAAGTGGCTTACCAGTTCAATGCATCTATAGATCTGCTTTAACTAAATACAACCTCAAACTGAAGAAATCCAAGAGAATGGTTGGAGGAAACACTGCGAGAAGATAGACTCACTTCCAACTGCGGCCCGACTCCATAAAGCGCTATCTCAACAGCACGCAAATGGACTCCGCCTCGCCTCCCCACTCGATGTCCTCTGACGACCAAACATTACCCTATAAGGCTCCATGAAAGACGGTGTCTTTCCTGCCATCTTACAGAAAGACCTGAACACCATTTTATCACCACTGATAGTTCTTTTTAGGTCCTGCTTCAACCTTGGATGTATGTATGTATGTATGTTGGTGTTACAGTCCATGAAGGACCAAAGCCGAGCGTTTCTCATTCACCCATGTTGTGTGAGATTTTATTTTCCCATAGGAGAAAGGGACCTGCAGTTTATTGCCGGTTCCGAGCGGCGAGATTCGAGAAACTTTTCTTGACAATCATACTACAGGGGATTTTGTCAGTACCCCACTGAGGAGAAGCACCGTGAAAAACACGTTCAATGACATGGCTGTTGTTCAAATTGGGATACATGCTCTAAATCTGGAGAGAAGTGAATCTTGTCTTACATGCGCTATACCAACCTGCAGCACGGCAGCTCAAGAAGCCCTCATTGAACTCACCCCACAGCACCTTTTTATCAATTAGGTGGCATTACGCAGTGCAATCAGAATTCTTTGTTCGGGAACAAATATGCCATGTAGACCCGAGGGTCACATGTCCATACTACAACACCTCGTCTCGGACGCATTGCCACACACCTCCACTTTTGATAAGAGATTTGAGATATTGATCCCAAATCGCTCAGCACGGGAAAACAGTGATCCGTTGCTAAATGTCAAAGGCCTTAGTTGGTATACGGTTGGCTCAAAGATGGCTTCTAGCGTTGACGCCGACATCTTTGGATCAGACCGCAAGATCTCGAAGACCCTGGGAACGAGTCCCAGCATCTTTTAAGCAGAGTTGCATGCCATCCTAACATGCGCCAATCTAAGTCTTGAGACTGGCATAAGAGGAGTAACCAACAACATACTCTCTGGTAGCCAAGCAGCGCTTAAAGTGCAGTTCTTACAGCACGAAATCAAAAACCGTCAAGGAATGCCATCATGCCATCAATTTCTTCTTAGACAAGTGGGGAAAATTGCAACGCCTGTCCTTATGGAACAGCATTCGGGGACTCCGTCAATCGAAACGACTTAGACGACCCCTGAACAAACACTCTATTGACATACTCAATCTCAATAAGGTGTGTATCAGAAGACTAGTCAGCTATCTGACAGAACACTGCGGTCTGAGATATTATCTTAGCAAAATTAGCCTCTCGTCTAAAACTGAGTGTCGATTCTGTCTCGAGGACGAAGAAAGGGCGGAAAACACACTATGTGAGTGTGCTGCTCTCTGTCATCTTAGGAAACGTACTCTTCTCAGCGAAGTTATGACTCCTGAGAAGATCACCTTGGCTCCTACGAGAAGCAATCTTAACTTCATTATGGAAGTGGAGAAGCTCCCCGGCTAATTGGCTAGCAGGCACAATAGATCTGCACAGGTCGCAATGCCAAATGCTAATGGTAGCACTAGCCCCAAAAAAAAAAAAAAAAATTTACGCCACGGTGCCCTCTGCTACCTACTATTGTGAATACGGATTTTCATATATACATAGGTACATACATACATACATCATTTCACCAAATGTAGTGATTGTGGCAATAATGTATCAAACACTAAAGGGAGCCTGATAAGCCACTGGTGGGTCGTGCGCAACATTGAATAAATCGGAAAATCCTTCGTTTTCGAGAACCTTTTTCCATTTGGATCTTATGCTGCTTTACTAGCTACCGAGACTGCGAACTGCCTACTGACCGTCGAATGCGACAGTGACCATTGCGGACTTAGTGCCGTAGTCCAAATACCGGACGAGTTTGCAGAAATAACAGAGTATATTGAAACGCACTTCTACTATTATAGCAGGTCCTACCGCCCGACTAGAGAGCGCACTCCGAAACACCACTATACACTACACATGGTAAGTGTGCTTCTGCAACACACCAAAAGGTGTGTCTTCATTGTAATTATTTTTAGTGCAATTTAAAATGTGTTATTATGAGAGCACCCACAAAAGGAAATTTCCCAATCATACAGACAAAAAGGAACTTCTCAACCCGTACCCATGGTGTATTGGTTAACACACTGGACTCCCAACCCATTCCACGTTCAAATCTCAAGGTTCCGTGAAAATGTTTGGCAGCGAAAAAACAAAGGACCCATCCAGTTCTCGCCCTCCGAGCATCTGTCGCTTCGAGGCCTCATCAAGCCCGAAGGGCCGATGTAGAATGGGAAAGGAAAGGTTGAGTGTCTCTGATTTTTGGTGACTGCGGATATTGCGATTTGAACTCGGATCACTGGGTTGAGAGTCCAGTGGGTCCAGTGGTATTTCCCTTTGATTTTATTGGTTAATCCAAAGTGTGTTAATTATTATTAAGGGTGTCCCGGCAACTCACTTAATGTGCCATTAGAGTTTCTATTCATGACATGCAATAGAACGTGCTATAGTTTTAACACGAGTAGGTGTCTCAATTTCAAACATCAAACGTGTTTAGTGACACGCTTACACTTAAAATGGGTCGAATGACACACTTGCTGCGTGCTGTTTAACACACTAGCATTTGCAGTACTATATAAACTCACGCGCAGGGCGCGCTGTAGAATCCGCAAAGTTGACTGAGACAAGAGCATCCAATCCGGTTTCAGGGGAAAGCATGTATAGTAACATATCGTGTAGAAACTGGTCGAAAGCAATATATGGGTGCTTGTCCGAATGACTTGGAAAAAGCCTTCCGCACCGTATGGCCACCGGGACTTTATAACAAACTCATATGTAAACCGTTGCTATATATGATCCATGGCCAACTTAACGTCTACTAATATGTTTGATATTAAAAATGGTCCGCAATGGGGATAGTGAACACAACGATCCTTTTCAACATTTACATCAGTGGCTTGATAGTTTCTTTTGATCATTCGATTTGGGTCCAACGATCGACGTCATGGTTATCTTATCTTATGACTGGAAGTGGACAATAAGCCCCTTTGCCTAGGGCCTCTATTCACAGTAAAGGACACTGGTGAAAGTCCTTAATCAATTTAATAAACGGGTGTCCGTAGTATATGCAGGTATACTGGATCCGGCTGGGTCATCTTACTAATATTATAAATGTGAAAGTGTGTGTGTCTGTTTGTCCGTCTTTCACGGCAAAACGGAGGGACGAATTGACGTGATTTTTTAAGTGGAGATAGTTGAAAGGATGAAGAGTGACGTAGGCTATTTTTCGTTTCTTTCTAGCCCCCGTTAAGTTTGTATGCAGCAAAAAAACAACAATAGGGGATGGAAATTTGTGTGAGACTCTCCGCAAAACTAGTATGGGGTCTATGATACAAACGAATAATAAGATGATTTAATTAAATCAACCATAAATCAATCAGCTTTTGAGAAAACAAGTCATGCTTATACGAAATGTAGATGCCCCGAGATTATGTAATGGGACGAGACTTCGTGTCACACAACTTCGCCACAATATCATTAGCGCCACTATCTTAACCGGCGTAGAAAAGGGTGAAAATGTAATGAGCCCACGAATCCCAATAAATCCCACAGATCTCCCGTTCCAGTTTAAAAAGCTACAATTTCCTCTAAATCTTAGTTTCGCTATGACCATTAACAAAGCACAAGGTCAAACATTAGATGTGTCTGGGATGAACTTAGAAAAGCCGTGCTTTTCCCATGGACACTTGTATGTAGCATGTTCGCGTGTGTTCAATGCCCAGAACCTTTACATTCGCCCTCTTCGCCCTCAACACAGAGTTATCACTCAGTTTCAGACGAGATGTTCATCAGATGTCCGTCAGATAACGGACTAGTCTTCTGATATCTACATGCTTAAGTTTGAGTATACTAATAGAGTGTGTTTAGGGGCAGTATAAGTCGTTTCGATTGGCGAAGTCCTTGAACACTGTTCAAGAAGAACAGGTGTCGCGATTTTTTCCACTTGTCTAAGAAAAAGTTTGCTGCAACCTTTCCTGGCGAGTTGATCGAAGATTTCGTTGCCCTTAATACCTTGGTGCCCTGGAACCCCCAGAGTTTAACTTTGTTTCTTTTGGCGAGGTCTTGTAGGGCGTCATGGCATTCCTTCGCGGTTTTTGAGTTCGTGCTGTACGAACTCAACGCTCTAAGCGCTGTTTGGCTATTAGAGAGTACGTTGATGGTTACTCCTTTTATGTCAGTCTCTAAGTTTAGACTGACGCAGGTTAGGATGGCATATAATTCTGCTAGGAAGATACTCGGACTCATTCCCAGGGCTTTCGGAATCTTCCGATTTGGTCCAAAGATGCCGTCAGTGTGCCACCTAACGCCTTTGACATTAAGCAAGGGACCACTGGTTTTCCAAGCTGAGTGGTTTGAGATCAATATCTCAAAGCTCTTGTTAAAAGTGAGGGTGTGTGGTAATGCATCCGAGGCCGTGGTAATCATACCCAACTCAGGAAGATGTTGTAGGATATACATGTGGCACATACATAGGTCTGTATGGTAAGACTATTTCTGAGCGAAGAATTCTGGTTGCACTATGTAATGCAACCTTTTAAATGAAAAGGTGTAGTGGAGTAAGTCCAATCAGTGCTTCCTGGGCTGCCGCTGGGCAGGTTGGCATAGCACCCGTAATGCCGAGACACGTTAGTCTCTGGAGGCGTTGAAGCTTAAATAAATGTTGCTCAAACTTTTTTCACCATGCCGTGGACAGATGATAAGCATAGGTGCTATCGCGGTATATAGCCAGTGGATTACCTTAGGTTTCGATTCCAAGGTTTTGCCCTAAGTGCATCGATAGGCCTTAGTCGCCTTTGTAAGTTTGTTTTTAATATTGGAGTTCCAGTTAAGTCTGCGATCAAGCTCAATACCTAGATACTTAACTTCTTCTAAGAACCCTATGCTTGTGCCATTTAGAAAGACGGAGCAGGGTTGCAACCTTCTCTTCTTTGTAAACGGGGCTAAGATTTTCTTATTTGAGTTGATCGGTAAACCCTCTCTACCACACTGGTCAGAAATGAACTGAAGCACAGGTTGCCTGCTCTCACAAGGAGACATTTCGCACCTGCCCGTAACAATAACTACTAGGTCATCAGCATATCCGATTACCTCTTAGCCGCTAGTAGTACTAGATGAAAGAACTCCTCCTTGGGAACACCCCTTAGCTCCCGGATGTGGCCGATATAATATGGCTCTTTAGCATCGCCATTCTCAGTATATCGTTCTTTTGCGATATGTATAAAGACATAAACTGGGGAGTAGAACCAGGGAAATGCAACTCAAGCAAGGTCTCCAGGGTTTCCCTGCGATTGACAGTTAGTCAGTTGTCATAATAGTTCTGTACCCACTCGTAGCCCCTTGTAGCTACCAGTAGGACGTCAGCTGTAGGCTGGCGCTAACGTGACTGTAGGCTGGCGTATTGACGTGACAACGTCTTATAAATCGATGAACACCGATCGCACGTACGAAAAAGTATGACCCATTGTCACGTTCCGCCTGAGCGAAACAAGCGTTAGATAGGCATCCATTTAAAACAACCGTCGTTGAAGTCACTGTTGGCGGTGCGCGCTAATCTGGGTACGGGTGGGATTGGAGTTTCATTTTCTTCCTTTTTTTTTTTATTGTAATAAGTTGTAAATAAGTAATAAGTTGTAATAAGTTGTAAATCTAGATTAAGTTAGGTTAAGAAATTAAAATTGTGAATTTATTGGAAACGTATAGTGTTGTTCGCTCATCATTGTGCTTTTGACGTGATGACGTCTTATAAAACGATGAACACCGGCTGCACGTACGAAAAAGTATGACTCATCGTCACTATCCGCCTGAGCTGAGCGTGCAAGCAAGAGCGCGAAACAAGCGATAGAGAGGCATCTATTTTCCCTATGGGATAGAATTTTGTTTGCATACTTGGGGGAAAAAAAATTGCGATGACGTAGGCATACTTTTAGGAGTAATCAGTAATCCAGGTGATACATACATACATACATGCACACACCCTAATTCTGTTTTAAGACGACAAATACGATTCTGAAGAAATCGTGTGAAAGTCTGGAGCTTGTATGTTGGATATACATATATGTACACATATACATACATACATATGTACATATGAATGTGCCCATTTCCAAATCGAAAAAAACTGCTCACAGCCAATTACCCATTAACGCGTGCGCTCGTCCTTACCAAACCACAACACTGTCCGAGCAATCTCATATGTATCGGCTGTCGTCCGAATACCGTAATCAACCAGCATCGGGTGCTGTTAGTACTTAGATGGTGGACCGCTTGGGAATACCGCGTGTTGTTCATTTTTCATCAATGTTTTCTAATGACGTTATCACTCAAAATAATGGTCCGCAAACCGACTTTACAGACAACCAACATTTTTTTTGAAACAAATAAAAAGAATTCCACGGAAACCCCAAAAGATTTTGAGGGCCAAATGACCAACCGAAGTTGTTCAATCCGTCCACTCGCCAAAAAAAAAAACAACAATCTTGCTAGTAGTATAGCTCCAAAGAAAGGCTTTGTATGCTTACACTGTCCTCGCAAGACTGCCGATCTACTCCTATTAGCGTCGCTCTTTTATACACACAATTGAAACGGTACCTTGTTATTACTTTATTGACACATGTTCAATTGTGTGTATAAAGAGACAACACGTCACGTGTCATTGAAATACTGCGTTTACATGGGAGGGTTGTTTCCTTTTTGTTTTTTGTTTTGTTAATTCAGATAATATAATAATAAAGAATAATTCAAAGAAATAATAAAAAAATAATAAAAATAATAAAGTAAACAAAAATAACAGAATGTTGGAAAAATAGGATGGCTGCTACAATCTCCGCCTCTGCCGCATAGATCGTCCCGATGAAGTGGCAGGAACAGGTATAGTCATCCTTCAGTGTCTTCTTTGAAACGTCAGGTTCTTCAGTAGTCTCAATAGGTCGGCCTCTCTCCTTGATCGAAACCATTGGTTCAGGTGTGCTGACGGAGCCGCTTACATATGGTGTTGGCATTGATACGTGGAAGGTTCCCAATGGGGTTGTTGGACTACTCTCGGCAGCAACCGTGAAGCTTTTGGATCCCTTTTTCGCTATAATGATGTAGGGACCATCCCTTTTTGGTGCAAACTTGGAGGTGAACCCCATTTTTGCTCTGCTGATGGGATGTGTTCTAACCAGGACTTTGTCACCTACTTGAACGATCGCATGTGGTCTTCTTCCTTTGTGTGAAGTCTTCTTGGAACACCAAACCTACATCGAAAGAAATAATATTAGGCCTTTTAATCAGCCATGCAACAATGACAACCGAAAGTAGTATTGTACACCCGAAAGACTAGAGGTAAAAAACAAAGTGCTTTCCCTCCATATCAACTGTTTCCTGACATGACGAAAATTCCATCGAACTGCATAGAAGAAGAATTAAACCAAACCAGAAGCAACACAACAACCACGACGCTGATGATGGACCCTCGTAATGAGAATGAAAATATTGATCTTTGATATACAGATGGATAGCAGCCTTCAACTGTATTTAACAACTCCCTTCCGTCAGAATGGGTGAATACATACTTACATGTCCTTGCCTCATCCCTACCAATAAGTCCAGGGAAACAAGGGCGCACAGTAGAAGCTTTACATGCCGACTATAATGAAAGGGAAATTAATTTCAATGATTAATTTCCTTCGTGTGTGAACTACTCATTTCCGTCCGTTCCGTTTTTGTTTGCTGCTTACCTGGTGATCCTTTAATCCCAGAAATCGGTAATCGTCATTGTCATTATAATGCAAGGGTTTTACTTTTTGACCTCATTTAAAATTTCTCATTTGGGATATGGCAACAGATGGCTATTAATCTTTTGAAATTAATATCATTGACTCTGTACACTGAATCTGTGTGGCCCTATTTAAGAATTGTCTCTAATTGTAAATGGATACCGATTAAGTGGAAGAAAAAAATGCTTGTGGTGTGCTGTGTAATTCCCTTTCTTTTTGGCTGACCCATTGACGGCTTTTGCAGGCATGTCATAGAGACTAATTTGGACCAAGGGGTTAAGAGTCATGTCAGTGGAATACGAAGAATAGGATTTATGCACCGTTGTTGCTAAATGAGATCACGTTCATCTTTTTATACTTTTTTACACGTTTAAAAGACTTAGGCTTGGGTTGAGTGCCTTTGCTTTTTGACGGTTGCTGACAATGAGATTTAAACCCGGTTCACTGGATTGAGAGTCCAGGGTGTTAACCATTACGCGATGGATCTGACTCGCAAATAACTTTCTGACAAGGTGGCATATATGATGTTGGGAATTTTCCCTTTTATTTGATTGATCGATCCAAAGTGTGTCACTGCAATACACCTCGGGTGTCATTTGAATTTTTTTACTGACACGCAATAGATCGTGTTATATGTTAGACACGAATAAGTGTCTCTATTTCAAATATCAAACATATAGAAATTTTCGACTGTTAAAGTTCGGTTCTTTACAAAGTAACCTTGTATAAGCTAAAGGCAAATACTGGTTGAAAGGGATAGACCTGTTGTTGTATCTGATTTTCCAGTGTATACTTTCATATTATTAGTAAAGCTATCAGTATCAGTATCTGATAGCGAGCAAACAGAGCAAAGAAGCTGATCGTGTTTAACACGGTAAACGCCAGCTTCGATCTCTGTCCCTACTCAATCCAAGTTGACATACAGCCTCCGAATGGCCCCTACTGGATAGTTGCCCAGGCACCCACTGGGGTAAACCGAACCTGGCCCTCCAGGTAGGGGGTTGTGCTTAAGGTTAACATCCCTATCACGGAAAAACCATATTGTTAAGAATCGACGACAAGCCTCGGATACTGACGACCCCTGCAAACGCAATTAGGACCTACAAGTCTGCACCTGGAATGTGAGGTCCCTCGACAAGTTAAGTCCAGGAAATCAATCGGAATAAACCCTGGACTTCTACAATGCAGACATTACCTTGCCACAAGAAGTGCGATGGAACGAACCAGGCAAAAAACGAATGAAAAACTGTGATATCTATTGCGGTAGTTGCTACAAGGAAAACAAGAAACGCTCGCGGATTTGTTATTCGAGGTAGACTTAGACAAAAAGTCTGAAGCTTCCGTCATGTCTCATAACAATCCACATCAAGGGTACACTGGGGAACATCACCCTAATATGCGTGCACGCCCCCACGGAAGAAAACAACATCGACTCAAGGATGACCTTTATGATCGTCTGGACCGAACATACGCCCCATACCCCAGTTATGACACCAAAGTCGTATTAAGAGATTTCAACGCAAAGCTAGGCAAAGAAGATATATTTGGATCGATCATAGGAAAGGAGAGCCTCCATAACACCACATCCGGCAACTGACTCAGGCTAATCGATTTCCTAACGGGGCGTAACCTCCTTGTAGCGAACACAGAATTCCCCCATCTCGACATCCACAAGGACACCTGGCGGTCTTTTGATCAATCGACTACCAACCAGGCTGATCACATTGCGATCGACGTCAGACACTCCTCCAGTATTCTCGACGTACGAACCTTCCGAGGAGCCAACATCGACTCGGAGCACTAGCTTGTTGTAGTCACGGTACGAGTGAGGATATCAAGAATGCTTAGGAGTTGAGTAGGACAACGTAAGTTTGACATCGGAAAGCTACAATTGCAAGATTCTATCTACGGCCCCGTTTGTTCAAACGGAGCGTGGAGGAGAAGATATAGCGAAGAACCGTATGGGTTGTACAGCGACATCGGCCTGGTACGACGTCTACGGATACAGCGTCTAAGGTGGCTAGGCCATGTAGAGCGCATGGAAAATCCAGCTCCGACCCGAAGTCTTAGAATCCACCCTGGAAGAAAGGCGCGGCAGAGGGTGGCCGTATTTACGGTGGCGCACGCAGGTGAAAGGGGACATTAACCAACTGGGCGTGCAGCACTGGAAACAGCTGGCCAAAGAGCGTGCCAGCTGGAGACGCTTGTTGTTTGAGGCCCAGGTTCACCACAGACTGTAGTACTGTAATATCAGATACTGATAACCTGATTTTCATCAGAGATGCTATAACTTCTGAATGACTAGAACTTTTACTTGAAAGTCGCCTCAAACATTTCAATTATTTTTTCGGGATCCATTTTTCTATCAATTTTATAATACACCAAATAAAAAAAAATATAATGCACGTCCACTCTCAGCTCTAACCTTACTCTGAATGACTTCTTTCGCCGTGTGATCACAGGTGACACATATTTAGGTTAGGTTAGGTTAAGATGGTGGGCATACGCCACACGTGGGCCGAAATCGGCGCATTGTGATACCACAGGGATCACATTACCTTGATCCGCTACCTGATAACCAATCGGTGCTTTCTGTTCTAGCAACAGTAGTAGTTCATTGACCACCACGTTTCAGAGGAGAGGGGCGAGTACTCCACCTTGGGGTGTACCTCTGCTGACCATTCCAGTTGAGACTTGGCACCAGCCAAGTTGGCTTTAACAACTCTATGCGTTAGCAGTTGTCATACCAGTTCTATCACTGATCCCGTAACACCCAGATCATACAGCGCTTAGGGGACAGCCCATGGTTCGACATTGTTAAAGACGCCCTCAATATCGAGAAAGGCCGCTAGAGACTATTCCTTACAATCCAGTGACCTTTCTATGGTGCTAACCAGTGAGTGGAGTGCTGTTTCCACCGATTTGCTCTTGTTGTAGGCATGTTGGTTATCTGACAGCCTGCCTGAGATATGTCTGCGTCGAAAATCTTCTCTAGAGTTTTTAGTAGAAAAGAAATGAGACAAAGAGGCCCCAAGTCATTTGCATACGTGTGAGAGCTTTTTCCTGCCTTGGGTATGAAAATGACTTTGGTTACCTTCCAGGGATGTAGGATAATACATATATATTACAACAGGCCAGGGAAGGATGAGATTTGCTACCTCCTGGAGCTCCGATGGTATGATCCCATCCGGTCCTGGAGACTTGTAAGGTTCAAAGCTTTGTAGAGCCCAGTGGACAATATACATTTTTTAATAAATGTTAAAAAAAAAAAAAACAAAAAAACAAATTCGTGTTTTAAACACAAACGTATCACCGGTGGGCCTACACATAAGAAAGCATGCTCAAACATTTGTTGACATTCCCGCTATTGTCTCTGCCAAAGACCTCAGTCAGCAACTCATCATAGCATGCATATTTTTGCTTGGCACCTGGGGAACGATTTTTGATGTGATCACCGGTGATACATTGACCTCTAGGGGGGGGGGGGAATATTGTGTTTCGATCACCGGTGATACACTGGCATCGAATGTGTTAACTGCGCACAATGGACTCCTCGTAGTCTAAGTGGGCCTTGACCTTTTGTCAATTGGGCACCCATTCGCCTAACCAAATGGGTCGGGTTAGGTTAGATGAATGGGTTAGGGTTAGGTGAATTCCGGATAAACAATTCGTTTTTTGGGTAGGGAATTATACTAAACATGTCGTGTCGATACTCATGGAGACCATTGCACGGGTACCTGCCCGAATGAATTGGAAAGGTTCGTCAACACCGTATGGTTAGAAGACGTCTCCGCAGATAGTATTTTCCGCAGAATTTTATTTCACAAAATTACATCTCAACCCCATTCTACTTGGTTTCTATTTAAGGAAAGTCCTTAAAGAGTTTATCTGAACGGAAATTAAAGCAAAACTGAAACTTCTGTCCATAAAATAAAATAATTGGAACGCGTCAGTGAGTTCATGCATTCAACTGGAAATGAAAGCTTCTGTAACTGTCGTTGTAAGCAAACTGCCCAGATAAAATTTGGCCCAAAGTAATTCATCAAGAGAGTTAGTATAACTAACAAAGCCCAAAACGTATCTTGTTTTTAATATTTCTTTCGTCTCTTTCGTATTCTGTCTCATTGCCTCCAGGTGATTGTTGTTCGAGGCATTTATTGTTTTTCTGGTATTCTTTCATTGTTGCTTACTATACTCGAGAAATAATGACGCCAATAACGAGGATGGATGCTTTCTTTTTTTCTTTTTAATGGATGGAAAGTGTAAGAAATTTTGTGTAAATGCTTTCAATTTCTCGTACAAGTTTAAAACAAACGTTTTCGAAGGCGCGGACCGTGCGTTACTAGTTAAGATATCTTCCTTGCTTTTAAGGCTTGCCTCTGCTGCTCTCATAGAGTGGCCCATAGAAACCTTCCAAATTTGTTTGTTTAATTACCGGAGGGAAACACGTTTTCGGAAATGATTTAAAAAGCAAAATGAAGTAGAAACATGCCGTTTTAATACTATGTAATTACAATTTTGTATAACAATTTATGTTTTGAAAATGATTCAGTTGATATGATTTCCAATTAGGCGGTCCTCGACTTGTCTACATACACTTTAGACCTGAGGTATCTCCATAAAAGGCGTCCGAGAAATGTCGGTAATGCGCGAAATTACTCGGTGACGGAAATGTTTCCGCCCCTCCTGGTTGAAACCAAGTGTTCGGATATTTTCGTCTACGTTTCAATTGGGGTACGAGATACTCGTTTAACATTGTGCGATAGTGCTCACCGTTCATAGTTCCGTCGAAAACCTAGGGTCCCACTATAACTTGGCAAATTGAAGAGGTTTCTCCTACACGATCGTCGGGTTTTCGGTATGTTTCTTATGTTTTGTTTGTTTACATCGCCATTAATGTAAAAAAGAGCTTCGTCGGTGATCAGTAGCGAACGGAATTTCGCCAGAATCAAGTTTTCGAGCATATCCTCAGCAAAGGGTTTCCTGCCCGCTAGATTGGTTGTTTCTAGCTTCTTCATAATTAAAATGTTGGTTAAAATTCGCTGCCCAGAAATCCGTTTAGTTCCCGAGTTCAAAGCTCGTTTTCGCGTTAATCTGCCAGGACTTATCTTTACTGACTGTGTGACTAACTCGTTCTACCGTTCCTGGCATCCTTACGGATTTTTTTCGATCACTAGGTCTTTTTTCCAGGCACGGTCGGTTTCTACCAAGTTTTTTACCCATAATATCACCATTTGTTGCGGTGGAACTGCATTTATACCGACAACTTTAAAATGATTACGAAATGCGCAAATTGGACTACGCCTTTGCGATAAATGCGCGCTGCACTGCCGCCCACTGCTCCATAGCGACAAAATGTGGAACATAATTGGGCATTTGTTGGCTCTCTGGAATCGAGTTTAAAATTCCCCTAACCTAGAATGAACACAAATACATAAGTGTATGTAGGTATGTATATATGTTGGCGTTACAGTCCATGAAGGACCAGAAGCGAGCTTGTCTCAATCACCCATATTGTGTATGATTTAATTTTCCCATAGGTGAAAGGGACCTACAGTTTGTTGCCGGTTCCGAACGGCGAATATCGAGAAGCTTTTAATGATAATTTTACTACAGGGGGTTTTGTCAGAACCCCGCTGAGGAGAAACACCGTGAAAACAAGTTCGATGACATGGCTGTGTCAGGATTCGATCCCGTGTCATCGGCGTCAGAGGCCAACACACTACCCACTGCGCCACGGTGCTCTCTTTTTTTGACCACCCTGTACTTTTTTGAGTTTCAGAAAGTACATCATTCTGTTGTCTTTGATTGTCCCTGAGGTATCAACACTTGATAGGATACCAACATGTTTTTTTTTTCGTTTTCGCAGTATGATTGGAAGGAAAGGAAGCGAACAAGCAGATCGCGTTTAACATGCCAAACGGCTACCTCGATCTTTGTCCCTGCTCAAATCAAGTTAACACACTGCCTCCGCGTAGCCTCGCCTGGATAGCTGCCTCTACCAGGTAGTGAACCAATATGCCCAATGACCCGACCCCTCGTTTCTGGGTAAAAGGAACCTGGCTATCCAGGTTGGTTGTTGTACTTAAGGGTAACATCCCTATCACGAAAAAATAAATAAAATGTTTTGAAGTGACAGGAAGCCTCAGATACGGATGGAATGTAGGGTACCTTAACAGGTCGGGTGCAGGCAACCCATTGGAGCAAAACCTCAAGTGCTATAACCGCACTCCAAGTGTGCGATGAGATAGCCCAGGAAAAGGACGGGGGAAGAACTGCGATAGAAATTGCTACAAGGAGAACAAACAACGCTCATTCGGATACGGATTCGTTATTCGGGGAAGACTCCGACAGAAAATCTTTATCTTTGAGGGTGTGAGCGATTCGGGAACATTAGCTTGATATGCGCTCACGCCCCAACCGGATAAAAGGACGATTGACTCATAGACGACAGCCCGATTTCCTAGAACTTATATATGCCCAATGTGCCAGCTACGATATAAAAATAGTGCTATGAGATATTAATGCGAGACTGGGCAAGGAGGATATATTTGAGTCGATCACGGGGAAATATAGCCTACACAAGACCAACGACCGAAAACGAACATCGGCTACTTGAATTTCTGGCGGGGCGTAGATTCCTTCTAGCTAGCACAAGATTCCCGCATCTCAACATCCACAAAGGAACCTGGTGATCACCTGTCATTTGATCAACAATCAGATCACTTTGCAACCGATGCGGGACTCTCCTCCAGCATCCTAGATGTAGGAATCGTCCGAGGAGCTAACATAGACTCGGATCACTACCTTGTTGTAGCCAAGGTACAAACAAAGATATCAAGGATGTTGGACAACGAAAATGTGATGTCGAAAAGCTACACTCTCAGGAGACCGCTAGGATCATTGCCGATCGAATTTCCCCCAACTTCACGCAAATTCCGATGACACCGGCGGAACCCACAGAGCAGGAGAGGGAGCATTGCCAGCACGCCATCAAAGAAGCTACCTCTGAAGTGTGATGCTATCACAAAACTAACACTCGCAAATTTTACGAAAAAGCAGAATGAACATGCCAAGGCTCTAAAGCGAGAGCGGAAGCATATAGGGATGCAGATGGACAAGTCACAGTCGACGCTGAGAATATGGAAGGAACGCTTCTGTAGACTGTTTAACGGCGATGAAAAATCTAATACCGCTCTCAGGCAAAGTGATCCATTCACAACGGAAGAACATGTTAGAGAATTTCGTCCATCCGACCTAGATAAAACGAAGCTGATAATTTCGTAGCTTAAGGCTAATAAAGCTACGGCCTTTTTACGCCGAGCTATTTAAACTGAATTCGGAGGAAAGTTTACTCGACGAATAGAGTCTCGCCATCCTTCGCCCAGTTCACAAGAAAAGAAACCCATATAACTGCGCCAACTCTAAGTTTCCCTAACATCGCCTACAAAATCTACTCTGCTGTTTTGTTTGAACGCCTGAAGCCATTTGTAAATAAGCTGATAGCTCCTTATCAGTGTGGCTTCAGGCCAGGAAAGTCCACCATCAACCAACTCTTCACACTACGCAGATGCTGGAAAAAATCAATGAATTTCAAGTCGACACGCAGCATCTATTTGATGACTTTAAAGCCGCATACGACAGCGTAATTAGAGACGAACTATACAACGCCATGGCTGCCTTTGACATCTTTGCTAAACTCATCAGACTACGCAGGATCACAATGAAGAATTCTCGCTGCTCCATTAAAGTCGGTAAAGGGTTAACCGAGACCTTCTATCATGTGATTTTTCTACATCATCTTCGAAAATATCAAGAGTCACTATTTACTTCAAGTCTGCACAATTGCTCGCATACGCCGGCGACATTGACGTGATTGGGAGAATGCAACGAGACATCAATGAAGCTTTTGTGAGCATTGAAGCAGAAGTGGCTAAAGCTAAACGAGGGCAAAACCAAATATTTGCTGTCGTCAAAGAAAGACGCACATCACTGACGTCTTGACCAGTACGTCACTATTGGCAGCTATAACTTTGAGCTAGTCAAGGATTTCGTCTACCTTGGCTCACTGGTAACAAGCGGCAACGACACCAGCGCTGAGATTAGATGCATAACCCTCTATAAAACATTAATCATCTCGGTTCTCCTCTACGGTGCAGAGACTTGTACCTTATTGAAAATGAAAGAAGAATCCCTTGGCATAAGATCCGGTTTGTGTTCACGGAGAATAGGAGGAGAAAACTTAGCCAAGAACTGTACGGGCTGTACAGCGAAATCGGCCTAGTACGACGTCTCGGATCCAACGTCTAAGATGGCTAGGCCATGTAGAGCGAATGGACAGCACAGCTCCGGCCCGAAGAGTCTTTGACTCCAACCTGGAAGGACGACGATGCAGAGGACGGCCGTATCTAAGGTGGCGCACACAAGCGGAAAGGGACCTAAACCACTGGAAACAGATAGCAAAATATCATGCTAGCTCGAAAGGCTTATATATTGAGACCCAGGTTCACCCCGAACTGGAGCGCCAGCTAAATGGGTAAGTACTCTCTCTCTCTGATCCATTAAGGACAAGACTTGAGCCAAGCTTCTCTGACTAACCCATGTTCGGTGTGATTTATTTTCCACACGGGTGAATGGGTCCTACAGTTTAGTGCCGGTTCCAAACGATGTAAGTCGAGAAGCTTTTTCGAGTTAAGTATTAAACTATAGGGGGTACCCATACCCCGCCGAGGAGGGACACCGTGAAATAAATGTTCGATGGCGTTGTTGTTTTCGGGATCCGAACTCGCTCAACGTGCGCCAGAGTCCAACATACTAACCACTGCGCCACGGCAACCTCAAGTCGGTCAGTACATTATTTTCAGTCGGTCAGTACATATTTTCTATGAAGCAGATTGGTCTTTCAATTTCTCTCACCGTAGTACGTAAAACCATTTCAACAGATTTACCTCTGCAATAGGCATCTTTTGCGGTGGAAAGTAGGGATGGATCAAAATATTGGCGTATATCTAAATCCATCAATCTTTCTAGGGTTTTATTAGGCAGGTCTAATGGGTGTAGTGTGGCAGCTTCTGATAGCCTTGGTATGAAAAGTACCCTTGCGGACTTCCACTTTTCTGGTTTGTGTCTCCAGACTAGGCAGCATGTGAAGACGGGTGGATGCGATTTCTCCCTGGGCTTGTGCATGGCACAGCTGGTTGTTTGTGTGTTTTCCAGTGTTTATGTTAGAATATGGATTAGCGGTGCGGGGTATCAGGGGCTGGTTTCACTACAGAATTGCCTACAAAGGCTTGGTAAGCTCTCCTTGTGTTGATAGGACGGCCGGTTGGAGAACTGTAGTTGTTGAGCTGTAGAACAGGTAGCGGTGATCCGAGAAAAAATGTTCTTCGGAGACCATGCACTCGCTGAATTTGTTGCTGACAGATGAAGATGGTTAATTGATATGTATGCCCTCCCTTCGGTTATATTACCCTTATTGTTTATATGGAAATTTAAGGTTAAGCAACCGCCCACCTCTTTCATTTATATCGTTACTGCCCCAAATCGTAAGGATGCGCGTTTGCGTTCGCGCCAGGATGTTGCCTCGACGTATCCTCTACTAGTCGTCTGACGGTATCTTGCGTGATGACCTTCCCCTGGGCCATATACATATATTGAGGATATCCAGAATTTGGCTCCCGGCGATTCTATCGCGATCACCGTGGTATCAGGACAGTTATAGTTTGGGAAAAGGTAAACGTTTAAAGTTTTCTTTGCAAGAATGGAAGTTTTATCTTCCTTTCGTGGTATGTTAGTTAATAGGTTAGGGTCCTTATTCCACGAGCCCTATGGTCGTGCAGCATTGGCTCTGGGATTGCGACTATATTCTCTTCTTTTCTGACCTTTGCGGATGCCGCTTTTGAGTGATGGAGGTTGATATAAATTAATTTCGGCATTGAGCCTGTTGTTAAATCGATTCACCACCTTCGGTGTTGGAGTCTTCGGGATCTAAGTTTAGAAGGTTCTCTTCCATTGACGACCTCGTTAAGTTATTTGTCTAAAAAGGCTTGAATAGTGGCGAGATATCACTTGGTTTTTGCACCACATTCTCCTATCTTCATTTCGTCCTTGCTAAACTATACACCTTGGCGAGGTGCAAGGGCGCAGTAAGGTCAAAGATTCTCGGGGTATCCCCAGGGGAGACTTGAAGCTAAGAGGTAGCCAATCAGCCTTGCTGGGCCATGTCAAAATGGTCCATTATGTACGTAGTGTCCTAACAATAGGCACTCAGGACGGTCAATGGGCCTGACTGGAGTTCAATTTAAAAAATAGCCCAGTAATGAACGGAGTCTCCTGTGCATCAGGCACTCAGAATTGAATGGTTTTTTAGTGGGCGCGGCTGGGGGCCCATTTCCAAAATAGCCCAGTCGGGTTCGGGGTGTCCTGAGCAAAACCACGCACCCAGGAATTGAACGCGTCAATGGTCCTGACTGGGGGCTCGATTCAAAAATAGCTCAGTAGTGAGTGGAGTGTTGACACTATGTGTCAAGAGAAGAAATACGCTGGTAACGGTGGGAGTAACTATTCCCTCAAGGTTGCAGAATGTCATCTAAGGAAGTTTTCAAAAATATCCCATTCGTGTGTCCTGAACTCCTAGGCACACTCAGAAATTGACGGAAGTGGAGGTGCCAGCCTTCCAGCTTTGGGGATGCACATCTTGTAGCGACCTCGCTCGCGAAGCCTCACCAGAAGCTAGATTCTGGTACACGGGGGTCAGTCCTGCCCCGTCTTTGAGATAGGCCCAAAATCTTGGGAACATATGACATCCAAGTGCCAGGTAGGAACCTGGATGCAAGAGGTTGTGGGTAGACCTCGGCCCTCTGCAAGGGCTGTGAACCTGCTACAACATGTTTACTAAATTGCAACCGGGGTGGTACTTGTCCTGCCCTGGGGCGCTGACCAACGCTTAATTTGGTTCCGACATGTGGTAATACCCACCGTGGAGTTAGGCCGTAATTGGCAGGTGTGCACGTTATGCCATAAATATTCACCTTCATTTCGACCCATATCGGTCCATAACTAATGTGTTCACCTCACTTGGCGTATGACTTCTGACTATTCAACAAACGTAAAAGACCGCTTCGGGTCTGAGTCGATAAAGGAGGTACAAGTCGCATCGAAAAGGGAGCATAGAGCCTTCCCGGAAAAGGCTTTAACAACTTTTTCGAAGATTGGAAAATCCACTGTCAATCGATTATTAATCCCTTGCTCGTCCTAGAACTGTGTGAGAAAATTATGTTCTTTTCATGCTAAGAGAAGCAGGATTTCTTCCACAATTCTCTGTTTAAATAGGTTTTCGATAAACTCTCATTCAGTTGTCCCATCGCATCGCACAATCCTCTTTACAACTTCTATCACTCGGCACGCTCACGCCTTGAAAAGATTACTTTTTTTCACTTACCCAAGAAGTGGACAAAGACTTAAGGGAAATGTGAAAATGAAAAATAAAATGCAATGAACAGAACAGGAACAAAGAAACTGTAGAAGAAAATTTACTTTATTATCTATCACAAGCAGAAAAGTCAACTTTTCCAATCAAGCTCCCTCACTCGAAGGCTGAAGTGAGATTTTATTATTTTCACTTTCTGTTCTTCATTCACATTTTGCCTTATTCTCCGGCGTGATAGTGTTGGTGTTACCCTGAAGGATAATTAATTTCAAGATAATAAAAGTGTGTCAACCAACCAAACCCAAACACCATAATTCCATGCCTTCCGTGGTTGAAAGTTGATTATGTTTTCAAGAACAAGTGTAGTATGACGACGACAATGAGAGAATGAGTTCTTCGGCATCAAGGATGCGTTAATAAAAACAGATTTTATTATATGATGTACATATATACCTTTATATGGAAATAGTAAGTAAGAAAACCGGAAGAGACCAGGATAATACATACATATTATGGGATTCCCTGGGGAAACATGCCACCGTGGATCTACATACAACTTTATGGGTGTGGATGGATCTTATTTTTTTAAGGTATCGGCCTCTTTTTATGATTGCTGGTGTGTTGGTAATAAAGAAATAAAATGATTAATTGGCTGATAGCGGTTGATGGCCACTGACTTGACCAGGATTTATGACTAGGCATGAAGGTTGAAGTGCCTGGTGAATGAAATGGAGATGATACACACTGAAATCTTGTATAACTATTTCGTTTATCAAATTGAATGGTGTACCATACATGAAGGATGAACGTGAGTTGACAGGGAATCAATGAAGATAGTGTATAATGTATTCAGAACATTATTATACTACTGAACCTTGGAGCTGGATAAGACAGGAGCATACATGGTGGGTAATTTGTAGCCTTCACGAGGGTTAGTATACATCAAGGCTAGATAGGCCCTTTGTGTTGCTACGATGGGGACGACCATTGGGTGGAACCATTTTGCACTTTTACAAATTATAAAGATCCTTATCCGCTAAACGTCAGTCAAATCATTAAGACCTAGGATCATAGGTATCGTTTCCTGCTTTTGGCAGCAAACCGGACGGGCGCAGAGCAGGTTTTGAATGGATTCAAACTTCTCTTCACCTTTAAGGGTTGACCATAATAGACTTAAGCGAACTTAAGCTTATGTCAGAACCGATCGAAAATCTCACTTAAGTTTCAACGAAAAGTCAAGTTACCCATAACGAACTTAAGCGAATGATCTGTCAAATAGTTTTCATTCGGTTTGATTATTTTCGGTGTGGCTACAATCGTTTTGTTTAAAGTAAGAAAAATAAAAATAAATTAATAAAATCGTGTTGCGACATATTTAAATTTGTTATTATTTTTCTTTATTGTACTTTTGGTTTCTCTCACTGTCAGCTGTCAAAATTCCGCGCGGAATATCTTCTTTCATTAAGATGTTCCGTAAACTCGCTTAAGTTAACGAACATTTAACGAAACCGCGCATATTCCCATTATGGGTATGTCATAGGCTTTGCATGTAATAAGACATTTCCGTAAGCTGGCGTACGCTCGCTTAAGTCTATTATGGTCAACCCTTTACAGCTGCTGCAGAAGTCATTCGAAATTTACCCTAGTCTTTGTGCATGACTGCCAATAAGACAGTGACCAGTGATGACACCAACGATTATGCTGATGTCGGTTAGTTTTAGGGAGATTTGTCCCACGGGTGCCTATCGGTATCGGTCCAGTCGTCGCCATATTTGCCTGGTTGCCTGGTGGTTAGGCAGGTATGCCCTTGGGTCCGTCTCAGGTTCGTACAAGCCGTGATTTGAGTAGTTAGTTTTGGTTTAAGCGCTGTTAATGCTATTCCAGCGTGTGCCATATTTATTTGTTTGTTCCTCCTTGTCTGGAGAGCACATCAGCTCTTTCATTTCCTGAAATCTCGTTCTATCCTGGTACCCATGAGAGGTATAGGTTAAACTGCTTAGCTATCTCGTTAAGAGATAGGAGGCAGTCAAAGTTTGCCTTGCATCTGTAAGCATAAGGCTCCAGCGATTTCTGGGTCAATGGCTTTATTGCTAGCAGTTCCGCCTGGAAGACCCCGGCGTTTTCCTATCAGGGTATGCGGGATAGAAGCGTGGCCGACAATATGCTACCAAGTACGCTCGTCCATTTTAAACAGGCCATTAATCTGGTTGTCATATATCTGGCTAGTTGCCTATCGATTGGGGTTTGGTGGAGCAGCATGTTTGTCGCCGCCGTTGGAGTAGACTTTAGGGCCCCGGTGATGCACTTGCTTGCTAACCTCTGCATTTTTTCGATTTGATCCTGGTATGTTGTTTTGTCTACTGCAGTTCACCAGGCTAAAACACTGTACAATAGAATAGGTCTTACCACTGTGATGTACAACCGTAAGGTTATTTCGGGGCTGAAGCCCCATTTTTTCCCTAAGGCTCTCTTGTAAGTATAGAGAGCTATGGTTTATGGAAGAATAAATTAGCCTGCTACCGATTAGAGTGATTGGACCTGTGTCATGTGCTTCTTCGTGCACACTTATGTAATGACAAAACCCTGTCGTCAGGGAAAATTATTCACTCATGATGAACTATGATAAAAGGGAAATCTACGTTTTTTGTTGGATTAGTCAGACATGATTTGGTAGGATGCATGCGTATTATATGGATGAGTGGATCAGTCTGTAAGTAAGCCTATCGGCCCTTATCACGTATCACATCTCGATGTTCCATAAGAGTCGAGATGTCGGAAAAAGTTGTAGAGCAAGGCTAGGTATTCTTACTTACTTACGTATCAGGGTAGCGATCCATGTAGGATCTGAGCCTGAGCTATAGCTGCTTTCCATCCTTGACGGTCCCGGGCACGCTGCTTCCAGTTACCAAGATCAAGACGTCTTACATCCGCGATTACATCGTCTTTATACCGGAGGTTCGGTTTTCCTCTTCTTCCCAAACCAGGAGACTCAGAGTCGAAGACCCTCTTAGCTGGAGCGTTGATGTCCATGCGCTCAATGTGGCCGAGCCAGTGTAGTCGACGGATCTTTGCCTTTCGGACTACATCCACATATATGTACAGCTCGTAGAGTTCGCGGTTATGTCTCTTCTCCATTCACCTTCCTCGCAGAGAGGACCAAATATCCGGCGCAGAATTTTCCTTTCGAAAGAACCCAAAATCAGCTACGCTGTCCTGCTTATCGTCCAGCTGTCGGCTCCGTACAGCAGGACTGGCTATATGAGCGTTTTGTAAAGCATGACTTTGGTCTTTCGAGTGAGGAGATTTGACCCAAGTTGTTTGGACGAGCCGAAGTAGCAGCGGTTGCCAAGGGCGATTCCATACCGGATCTCCACTGTGGTGTCATTTTGTGGAATTTACGTTTGCCCCGAGGTAGACAAACTCCTTAACTACCTCGAAATGGTAGCTCTCAATTGTTACATTTTGTCCAAGGTGGTGAGCGACAGATTGGTTTTTGCTTGACAGCATGTACTTCCTTTTGTCCTCATTGACCTTAAGACCAACTCGTTTCGCCTGTTCTTCAATTGCTGTGAATGCTTCCACAATGTAACGGCGAGAACACGCGATGATGTCGATATCATCTGCGTATCCTAGCAGCTGGACGGACTTGTAGAAGATAGTGCCTTCCCTGTTGACGCCTGCCCGTCGCACTATCTGCTCCAGCACCAGATTGAAGAAGTCACATGATAGCGCATCTCCTTGCCGAAATACGGGCATGTTTCAAACGGTTCCAAAGTCTTAGAACCGAGTTGCACAGTGCATCGCGTATTTTTTAGCGAATTCGGCTATCGGACCAAACAGTTCTTGAATGCTATTAATGCTGTCGTATGCGGCTTTGAAATCGATGAAAGGATGGTGTGTATCGATTCCAAACTCTTTGGTCTTTTCCAGGATTTGTCGAAGTGTGAAAATGTGGTCTATAGTCGATTTGACGTGTCGGAAGCCGCACTGGTAGCTGCGATTATTGCGGTGCAAAACGGCCTTACACGTTCACACAATACGCTGGAAAGGATCTTGTATGCGACGTGTTATTGCGTAATTTAATTCATCTCCCACTCAAATGTATTGTGAAGAAATTCCTGGTCAGTACAAGAAGACTATGCGAAACGTCAAGGATGTACTTGCGACTTTAAATCAGAAGCAGATGGAATAGGACTGAGGATAAATGAGACCCAAATGAAGTATATCATTGACCTTAGCTCCACGGTAACATGCACCAACAATGATGAAGAAGCCGTTGGCCGTTTCGAGAGGAGGACTTTCGGTCTAATCCATGAAAGCGGAATCAATAGATAGGAAGATGCAAAAAATATTTTTTAAATGAAAATGTTTGGATCTCTCAATTGATTTCTTTTGCTTAGATCACATGCTCTTCTGTATTAGTATCATGGAAATCACTGAATTTTAACTATGGCACATCCATCATAGGAATAAGAATCCATGAAAATAAATGTAATACTAAGTTGTTTTAACAAATTCCTAATTTGGCCAGAATGAGGATTTACCTAAGTATCAAGGGACTCACCCTTTGAAACTTTGGCAGTGAGATTATCTATGTATATGTACCATTACCAATTTTTATTCATACAGTTGTATCGAACTCTTCATATATGTATAGCGAAACATTTTTGGCGATAAAGAAGATGTGCTCATGACCCCAATACATAGTACTTTCTTTTACTGTCCCAAAAACCTGGACTGCTTCACTTTTAAAAGTGCCTAAGAGTCTCGTGACCAGCATAGCTCTGTGTTATATCTTTATGGATAGGTTTTTTTTTCTCAAGGGCGAAGCTGCTTGCAAAAAAAAAAAAAACGAAAAACTTGCCCTGAAGTTTTTGGCTGTTATCACGTTCGGTTTATTTGGTTTCGTGTTTTGTATCTTTTCCATTCTTGTAGATAGAACTGTGTCGTGCATTGTCATGCTGATGGAACTTACGCATAATATGAGTGCTATAGAAGGGTCGTCTTCTTCAAATTGCAATTGTTTTTCTTTTTATGTGATAGCATAACCCTTGTATATTATACGCACTCAAGCTAGTCTAAAAATATTGACACTTTTTCACCAATTTTCGGCGATTCAAGAAGACGGAACCGCACTTCCATGTGTCAGGGTCAGAAGCAGTGTAACATCTTTTGAAACTCGATGGTGTTGATGCCCTTACATTGGGTTTGACTGATTCAAACAAACGCGCGTTTATGAAAAAATACAAATGTTGCAAGAACGTGCCGAAAAATTTGTGAAGTCCACAGTAAGAATGTTGTGAGTGAACGCCGGAACCTGGGGAAGTTAGCTCAATTTCAGTATCGAAGATGCACTCTCTCTGGTTGGTCAATCGTTGAAAAGTCAATGAAATTTCGCAGCTGGTGGAGTAGGTGCGGCAAGTAAACATAGATCGCGAAAGTAGTAAATATTAATCATATGGCAGTTTGGTATCATCTTAAAGGGGCAAATGAATTAACGCAAAGACATTTGATTGGTCAAATTACCATCAGCAAAACACTGCCGGAACGCAATAAAATGCCGCCATTTTTAAAACGATTTATTACGAGGACATTTGCAAACAATAAACAGCCTGAATTGACGTCAAACAAGGATTGTATAGGAATTGCTTATAATGGGCCGCTAAAACCGCATCAGGAGTGGTATTGTGTCTTGTCGTAGATTTTGCTGGGTCATTATTAATTTGTAAATCAAATTCGTCCGAAAGGAATCCGAAAATCGGTTTTGTACATTTTGCGCTCAAGTTACTAATATTGTTCAAGATTACATCCATGTGCGGTGTCACAATATTAACCGTATCACTTTGGTCTTGGTATATTGCAACGAACAGAATCACGCTTAAAGTATATAATATAATTGAAATTAGTTAAATCACGTCTCAGAAAGTAATAAGATGTTTCTTTTGCGTGTAACGGAGTCTTTTCTATCAATCGATTGTATCCGAAGACTTTGGACATTGAGACTTTTCAATGTAATACCTTATTTTCATATCCATGAAATCAATTATAGTCTGCGCTTTTGTTTGTTGTTTATTCAACGATAGGCACCTCAACTCTTGTAAAAAAGATTTGTTTGATGCAGTTTGTTTTCGACTATTATGAAAATTAAATTTTGATTCACCATCGATAGGTGTAACGATGAACAAGGATTAGATATTCGTTACACGCGACAGTGCAACATAAACAAGTTCTTGTGGGTTTTTTTCATCATACTCGTAATCAGTTTGATCAAAACTCCCATGAATGGTCATAGCAAAAGCTGAAATTATAGGAAAGTGCTTGTTTACCAACTTTACTTCGTACAGCTAGTCAAGCAGCTTTTTCTCTTGCTTTTCTCAAAATTCAAACAAAACTCGGCAAACGACGTTGTCTTCATTTGTATCAAGATCAAGTAGTTTACCAACTGCGCTATCAGGGATGTCGATGTTTGTCGTGATAACGTAATACTTTCCTCACACTAAAATGATTTCGTACGGTCATCTACCCGTATCAGACCGCCTGGTCCAATCACCCAGCCAGACCGGCTGGACCGACCACCCTGTCCCACCACCTAGCCCGATCCACAGCCAGACCGGCTGGTCCGACCGCCCCGCCAGGCCGACCACCAAGCCAGACCGTCTAGTCCGCCCCCCAGCCAGACTGGCCGGACGTCTGGTCCGACTCCCAAAACCAGACCGGCCCCCCAGGCAGACCAACCACCCAGCCAGACCGGCTGGTCCGACCGCCCCGCCAGACCGACCACCAAGCCAGACCATCTAGTCCGCCCCCCAGCCAGACTGGCCGGACGGCTGGTCCGACTCCCAAAGCCAGACCGGCCCCCCAGGCAGACCAACCACCCAGGCAGACCAACCACCCAGCCAGACCGGCTGGTCCGACCGCCCCGCCAGACCGACCCCCAAGCCTGACTGCCCCCCAGCCGCTCCGAACGGCTGGTCCGACCCACAGCCATACCACCCAGTCCGCCCCCTAGCCAGACCATCCAGCCAGACCATCCAGCCCGACCACCCAGTCCAACCGCCAATTTGAATGATTTCTTACTTTTTATTATTTTAAATGCTAACTGCCAAGAAATACTTATGTGTCAATCTGCTTGAAGTGGATGCGAATTATATTACGAACGAAATTTTATCAGGCCGGCCAGTCAACCCGATCAGATAGACCATCGGTGAAGGGGATCTGTAATTTATTGCCGACTCTAAACGGTGAATTTCGATAAGTTCTTCGTGACAATTATAATCAGTCTTCCAATTGGGGCTTCCCAAGTTTGAGAGTTGTTGGCGGCCATTGTGTTTAAGCTATGTCCATCAAGTTGGTGGTTGATTATTGAGCCTGTCTTGCCAAATTACCACCCATCGACATAGCATTCAACAATATGTGGAAATGATAAAATTGTTTTATCAAAATGTGTGTTCTGTACGGGCAACGTACGGCGCGCTCCGCTTACTTTACGGTCGACCTAATCGCCCTAACGAGAGGACTATTCGCAGTGTGGTGGATAGATTTGAGTCAATTGGTTTAGTAAACAATAAAGCAGCATCTGTGAGTTGACGAAACGGAAGATCTGCCGAAAACAACGCCGCTGTCCGTGAGAGTATGCAGGAGAATCCGAGACACTTGATTTCGCGTCGCTCACACGAACTCGACCTTTCGCATGGCCAATTATGCGTCGTAATTTGGGGCTGCATCCGTACAAAATCCCGCAGATCATGGAGCTGAAGGTAAACGACCATAGACAACGACGTGTGTTCGCTGAATGGGCTCTAGAGCAGTTGGAAACTGACCCTAATTTTCATCGGAAAATCATCTTTAGCGATGAGGCCCATTTCTGGATGAATCTGTATGTCAACCAACAAAATTGTCGAATTTAGGACGACACCAATCCACATGAGATCCAAGAGCGTCCAAGCATCCCGAGCTGGAGGATTTATCGGTCCAAATATCTTTGAGAACGACGTTGGCCAGTACATCAACGTCAACGGCGAGCGCCATATGTCGATGGCTACGAATTTCTTTTGGCCGACGATATGTGCTTCCAACAAGATGACGCTTGGGGCCACACAGCTCATGGCACATTGGATATTCTGCAAGAGTGGGGTTTTCTGAAATCGCAGGCGAATAAGCCACAAGCCATAGTGGCGCTCAAAGCGATCCCATGCCATCGATCGAATTCAGACTGGTTTATGTGCCAGAGTCATGGAAAATTTGACATTTCGGATGTTTAGGACCCAGAGAAGCCTTGGGGGAAATATGAACATAATGGCATCGATAGGCTTTTCAAACGAATAAAAAATGTCGATGATGTCTCACACGTTCAGTGTGAGACCCAATCATACAGGGGATTTTGGCAGAACCCGCTGAGGAGAAGCACCGTGAAAAACACTATCGATAACATGGCTGTGGTCGGGATTCGGTTCCGGTACCCACTGCCGCACGGTTTTGATGTATGTTCCGGATTTCGCACCGTCTGACTACTTCCTGTTTCGGCCTTTCTAAAACTCTTTTGATGGTAAAAAACGGCCAAATAGCAGCAGGAAATCACTTGCCCAAGTTTTTCGCCGACAAGCCACAGAATCTCTATACAATGAATCCATGAATTACTCGCGAGAGTTTTGGAAAATGTATCGCAGGTAGGCTCCTTCTAGTGCCACGTCAGCCCACCACTCTAACACACCCTAAACCAATCTATTGCAATTCACTTTAGCTTTAATGGACCAGGCAAATTAATTTCCTTTAATTGGGATTCAGATCATCTACTAGAACTCACAGCTATCTGGGTGCATTCCCTTAGTCGCCTCCAATTCTCCACTTCAGTGAATTGCACTTGGGAGCGCTTCGAAACGATTTTCTGATATTCATACGCCCTCATCAAGGTTAAGCTCTGTGTATGTGTATCTATGTTGCTATGTGCGTAATGCAATTGAGAAACTAATATCTGTGAGGAAACGTGATTAGTCCACACGAGTGCTCGTGTGTACGTAGCTCTTCTTGACTGCGCACTATATGAAGGTTCATAATTGCCTTAGAAATGATGAACATCCATTTTTCTTTTGAGTATACCTTTCACAGGGCCCTTCAGAGCAGGATAGTAGTGAGGAAACTATAACTCGGTCTGCCGCCAAGTATTCAGTCGCATTCTCATTACAGTTCAAAGTCAACAACACAATAGGGTCTGGAATGGGCTAGAGGACGAGTTCTAATGGCAGATATCTACTTCGTTAAAAAGTAAGCCATGAATGCTCCTTCAATTGACCCATAGTTCGGAACAACAGCCTGACCTTCAGGCTGGTGACTTATGTGTACCAGAAGGTTTTTGCGATAAAAAAAACCTGTGGGCTATCATCAGGTACTTATTTTTTTTTTTTTAATAAGGGGCTAGGCCTAAAATATATCATAAGGCACTTCGAACTTTATAGATATATTGTGCCTACGTGCCGATTAAACGAGGAACTTCTCCTCTTCCTTAATTAAGCTGAGAATGCCTCTCGTAGGAGCTCAAATGATCCCCTCAGAAGCCATAATTCCACTGAGAAGAATACGCTTCCTAAAACGGCAAAGGCAGCACACTCACATAGTTGTGCCCTACAGTTTCTTCGTTCTCAAGGCAATTTTAGATGAAAGGTTCATTTTAATGAAATGATATCTCAGACCACAGTGTCCCGTAAGGTAGCGGACCAGTCTTCTAATATCTGCTCTACTAAGTTTGAGTATATTACAAGAGTGTCTGTTCAGGGGCCGTATAAATATTTTCGATTGGCCGAGCCCTTGAACACTTGTCCCAAAGACAGGTGTTGCGATTTTTACCACTTGTTCAAGAAGTTAACCCTAGACTTGGAAATGCCGCAAAAAGGCCCTGGCATAAAGGTTTCAAAGGCAATATCCTCTGGGACATCAGGACACTCCTTGACATATTTAGAGTTCGTGCTGTATGAACTCAGCGCTTTGAGCGCTACTTGGCTGTCAGAGAGTATATTAATGGTGACTCATCCTATGCCGGTCTCTAAGTTTAGATTGACGAGCGCTAAGACTTTTTTTTTTTAATTCGCGCAAGCTCAAGAGTTTTATATTCTTATAATGTTTATCACACAATCTGAACGGAGTGCAGAGGTTTGGATCGTAGGCGTTCGTTCACTACTCTACAGGATGGCATTTAATTCAACTTGGGAGATACTAGGACTCCTTTCTAGGAGGGCGTAGGTCCCTTTCACCTGTGTAAAAAATAAATCACACACATCATAGGTGATTGATGAGAAGCTTAGCTCTGGCCCTTCATGGGCTGTAATGCCACCAACGCAAAGCAGGACTCATTCCTAGAGCCCTCGAGATCTTCTGATTTGGTCCAAAGATGCTTACGCCAACGCCAGCAGTTATCTTGGATCCATCAGTGCACCACCTAAGGCCTTTGGTCTAGAGCAAGGGATCACTGTGCGGATTGGGAGTTCATCTGAGAGCATACTCACATAATTCCCGTCGAATGTGGTATCGGAATCGGAGAGTGAAGTGACATTTTTTGCTTTCCCTCCGGCTGCAATGTCGGCAAAGGATACCGACATCGCTCCTATTTGTTGCGCCACTGAGGGCTCGATGATATATGTATGAGAGTCCTCACTTAATATTTTTGGTGGAAATGTTGTTTCCACAATTACACGGGAAAGTACGATGACCTACAGCGGAGTCCGAGACACTGCAGGAAGGCTTTTATGAAATCGGAGGTCGCCCGGTACCCGAAGTTTGCACACTAGTAGCTAAGCACCTTATTAGCCATGCATCCATCGGTGTATAGTTTTCCACCTTGGAGTTAGGGGTGTGAGTGATGGGTGCGAAGGAGTAGGAGAAGTGACGAAGGGTCAGTTATACTAAACAGTCAAACTAAACATATGTGTTAATCAACAGAAACTCCAATATTGAACGCGGTTCCACGCGATGTTTCTCGATTTCACGCAATTTGCTTACATCCGCTATTGCACATTTACACAGTGTTATGCGTTCACATCAGACGCTTCCAGGCTCGCCGTCAGGCCTAATGTTTGCATTCAATTCACTCGCATTCGATATCCTGTACAAAGTTGTACCACAGGTAATAGATTTGTTGCTAATATGTATTTACATATCTATAAAATACACATCCCATTGCCCTCATTTGTGATTATCTTTATGAATCTGAGGGTGGATATGTTACAGTCGGTAAATTTACATATAAGCTCATGGGAATTCCCCTGATACGATACGTTGTAAATTCAAAATCGAGGTAATAACCTCTTTACCACATTCGTTGCGTCCACAAACTGATGAATATGTACAGTGTATGCAACATATGCGAGGTTCAACATTTGTTTCTAATCACAGCGACATCACTGATAAACCAATCCGTTGTCCCGGTAAACTAAATATTTCCACAACGTTATCGCTACTAAGTGGAATATTGAATGCCATAAGCCAGGCGGACAAAATACAAAACAACTTTATTCATAGGTCAACAAGATACTTATTTAGTGCTCCTGAATAAATCAGAGTGTCCAGGTGGATGTATGTATCTGGTCGCGGATGCAACGACGTGGATGTGCATTTGCAGTTGCTCCTGTCCGGGGCACCTGTGCTCCCACTAATCTCCACGGTAATACCATAGATGGTACTATTCATTGGAATGATCTACGAAATGTTTTACTGCAGTTGATCATGATGATGATGGCATAATCGAATTTCATAATTGACATGGACACTGAGTGGATGTAAAAGTGAGCATCAGACGACAAAAGGCACTTAAAAATGTATGTTCATGGTCCACTGAATTACTATTTTAGGCTTCGACATATTGCATGTGTTTAATCACGACGGAAGTGGAAAAAACACCGAATGGCACTACACATGCCGTGCCCCGAATATGACACAATCTCCTCAGTTGAACTGGAGTAAATACTTTGCTAGAAAAAATCGTTTGCGAGTTGTTTTTTTTTCGCCTAACATATCCTGTGTGTAGTGAAATATGAAAGTGGCATAGAATGCCTTACGGATTGTAAATACTCAAAAACATAAAAGCGGACATTTTGTATGACACATGAAAAATACGGGCTTTCGCGGGGTCTTTACTAGGTCAGCAGGATAAAAATTCTCAAACGAAACAACGACTATAATGAGCCTTAGCTAGGTGGTGCTTACTCCACTCCGTTCATATAATCTGACAACAGTGAAAGTTCAAAGGGGCAACCAAGGCTACATGGGGTTTTTTGGTTTTTTTTTCAAGTTGACAATGTGGGCTTATCTCGAGAGAATTTATGATTAGAAGTAACACTATGCTTTCAGAACGCAATTAAACTAAGACGAATATCATCTTTAATATAGATAGGCAGATAATACAATTTAATAAGATAAGTGGTCTTCTATCAACGACGTTACGTATTGAGTATTGCATTGTCGCAATGGCCCTTTGTGGCATAGATCAAGATGAATAGGAGTGATGTACGAGTTATGTTGATTTTGAAGTTACCAGTCCTTTAAGTGGTTTCACGAGTATAAGCCACACGACTTTGTTAACGAGTTCATGCCGCTACCGACTGAGATCAGTCGCACAGAATGTCTATTGTACCATCAGCTGTGTGGCTTGTAGAGCTACCCTTTTAAAACGTTTACTACTGTGTCCGAGGAACTAAGCAAAGAGATTCAGAAACCGGCAGATAAAGGCCTTACATATATCGGCCTTATGCTAACGATATATTTTGCTAACGAGAAGTGCAGTCGAATGTTTTCTCGCTTAAAAAGCCCCAGCACCGGAACCCCGCCCAGACCTGGAGCCATCCATGAAAATGCGAAGACTGTCCTTTCCAGGTTCAGTATTCAGCCAGAGCCAATCCTGATGCCATGTAACTCGACTATGAAATTACAGCGGAGTAGGATAACGGGTGTCAATGCGACAGAAGGCATGTCCATGAGTCAGGGGAATATTTCTTGCGCAAGCACACTGTTATTCCTGTGCGAATTGTGCCAAACGAGCATACCCTCTAATAAATACATATATTAAGGGGTGCATGATGATGAACCCTAGCATCTAGAGCAGTGCCCTGCGTGCTGAGAAAAGCCCCCGTACTGCTGAGACAAACCGTTCTTTGGACCTTGGTGAGAGAGGCTACGACGTGTTTACGTGATAGCCTGTTCCAGCAGCTAACCGACGCATATGAGGTTATAGGCATTATCATTGCCATATAGATCCAGAGGATCTTTGCCGGCTACAAACCCCATGTTTTGCCAAAAACTCTTTTGCATTGCCAGCTGAGAGAGCTGAGAGCGCTTCGGTGGTTCTTGGCTCAATATGCCTTGGCCAAAGAAGATTGCTATCTTAGATGGCTTCCAGGTACTTAGCTTCCTTGGATACCGGGACGGAAGTGCTTTTTAGTACCAGCTGGATCATGGCAGGATTTTTTTTTCCTTCTCGTGAAGAGAATGACATCGGTCTTAAGAGGACTTACCGACAGCCCATTTCTTGTACACCAATCATCGATAACATTTACCGCCGCCTGTGCTTTAAGACAGAAAGACGCTCAGCATGAGCCGACGGAAATAACAGCGAAATCATCCCTATAGGCCTAGGCATAGATTCAAGAAGCAGTGAGAGCATCGAGCATAGGGTCGACCACCACGCGAACCGGAGACAGGCCACCTAGCGGGCAGCGCCTGTTTACCCCAGATTTGACACAGTATCCGAGACCTGCGTCTGAAATCACTGTCCTGTGCACGAGCATTGCTTGATCCACAAGACCAGTGCTTCATCTACGCCATGCCGACTAGCAGGGTTACATATGCTGTCGGAAGTTGCGTTATCAAAAGCTCGCACAATTACTCTCACTCAATTATTCCAACTAAGTTTTGAAGCGAAGTCTGGCAGGATTTTCCGCGCTGATAAGCATGTTGCATCTCCGAAAGAGGATGCATTCGAATGGCATGTTTGCGCGCGTGCATCTCCACCAATCTCTCCATGCTTTTTAGCAGGAAGGGTGTTAGACTAATTGGTCTAGAACTCTTGGCAAAGTGAGTCGTCCTCTTTTCGTATTTTGGAAATAAGGACACTTTCACGGTGTGCCTGAAAATTGGTATATGAGCAAGTGCTAGGCTAGCAGTGAAAATTCTTTTAAAAGTAGGAAGCAGCAGCCTTATACCTCTTTGCAGCATAACAGAATACATCCCGTCGCGTTGGTGCATGGCGATTTGAGGCCATCGAAGGATGCCACAGCAAATTCAATGGCTTCAGCCGTAGCCACGCGCGACGCAATAAACCAGCTACGCCAAGTTGTTTTCATCATTTCAGTTGCAGTTTCAATTGAAGGAGTGTGCAACGAGCCGATAGCGATTTGGTTTCCCGCGAAATGAGTCTGAAGCAATAAACTAAGAGTTTCCGCTTTAGACACAGTAAAGATATAATCAGATTTTCTAAGTGCATCCAGTTTTGTCGATTTTCCCCGTTTGAGGGCTTAATAGTCGCACTCAGAGACTTGATCGCTTCGCAGAGAGGGTAATAAGAATCATTTTCAGATTTACGAATATGATTCTCATTCTTCTCATTCTTATCTTCTGAATTCGACTTGAGTGATTGATTGATTCAGAAGACCTCCGGCTTCTCTGAGAAGGCTTTAGGGCTCGGCATTCCACCAGGGAACTAATTACCTGCAGGGAGGTTTGTGGACAGGGCATGCAAGTTCAAAACAATTGGTAATGACGCTATTCAGGTTATCAACAACGTCCCCATCCAACTGTTTTGTTTAAGGTTTAGGTAGGGCCTGAGTGGGTTTCTCAAATTCGTTTCTAAACCATACCCAGTCCGTCCTTCTCGGATTCCATCTGAGTTGCAAGGGAGAGGTCCCACAACTTAATCCGAATTCGATATATCTATGGTTCAACAGCGTAGCATCAGGCAAGACTCTCCAGTTAGTGATGTCCTTCACATATCTGCTGGGTAGGGTCCGGTCAATCACTCCCTATCGTCGAGGTGACGAAAGAGTAAAATCCAAACGGCGTTGTGTCCGAATACAAACTCTTAATGTTACATATAATTCATTTATTAATTAAGACACAAAATAATTCAAAAGGGAAAACGTGGTGTTAGGTTGACGGCCGATGATGGAAAGATGGTGCCGTTCTGACAACGTAGTGCATGTTGGCACCCGCACGTACGAGGTATTGCCAGATATGACGGATACATCATTTCCCTCCTTTTAATGAGGAATACGCAGAAGGATCGAATCTGATAACAGGTCTACGAATACGCCTGGGACGATCAACTCGAACTTGTACGTGTTCTGAGTCCACTTGGGGTAATTTGCTGGAATCTGTTTCACCCTCGGTTTGCTGTAACTTGCTGGTAGTGTCTTGCAGATTCCGGTAACTTTGTTCCCTGCAATCAGAAGAAGAATCATTAGGATTACTACTTGCGATATTATTATCCACTGGAACAATTTCTTCTAGTTCAATTTGCGTTTTTTCATTTTCAACCTGAACTGGGTATTCCAAGGTCTCTTCCGATAAGCAATCTACTCCTCTGTTCTTTAGCTGATTAAGATGCCTTTTCCAATATTGACCCTTGGCTCGTACGATATACATCATCTGACCGATTCGTTTATGAATAATTCCTGGCAACCATGGCTCGCGTTTAGCGTAATTTTTTGCAAATACCTTTTGGCCTATTTCATACATTTTTCGATCGGTGGTTGTTAAGAGTTTAGTTCTTTTAGGTGCGGGAAGTAATATCGACAATAAATTTCGACAGGGTCTACCATGCAACAGTTCCGCTGGCGTCTTCAATGAACCAGGAAATGGCGTGCCTCTATAGCTAATTAAAAACGTCAAGACGGCATCTTCTTTATTACTGCCACTAACAATTGCTTTGGAGAATGAGCTCTTAAACGACCGAACGAAACGTTCAGCCAAACCATTGGAAGCTGGATGAAAAGGCGCTGTGGTGAGATGAACTATACCGGATCCACTGCAAAATTGTTTAAATTCACGCGATGAGAATTGCGTACCATTATCGGTAACGATTGTTCTGGGGAATCCTTCAATTGCGAATATTGCCTTCAGTGCTTTTATAGAGCTAGCGCTGGTCATATTACCCATTTTTACTACAAATGGGAATCTTGAATAAGCATCGATGCAAAGCAGCCACATTTCTCCGAAAAATGGCCCAGCAAAATCTAAATGCACCCTTTCCCACGGCTCTACGGCCTTTGGCCATGGTTGAAACTCTCTAGGTTGGCTACTTCCGTTTGTTTGGCAAATATTACATTGCTTAACTAGCTGCTCAATATCTTTACAGATCCCTGGCCACCAGCAGTGCTTCCGTGCCAATTGTTTTGTTCTCACCATTCCCCAATGGCCACGATGTAGTAATTTTAGGACTCTTTGCTTTAATGACGAAGGTATAACTACTCGATCTTCGTGTCCGCTCAAAATTAAAACTCCCTCTAAAATACTCAAGGCTAGGCGCAGATGGAAAAATGTCATAAGTCGCTTCTCTGATGTAGGTAGCTTCCTAGGCCATCCTTTTGAAACATACTCAATCACTTTACCCAAAAGCTTATCACACTTAGATTCATCCGCAATTACTTTTGCATTTAAGGGCAAATCGTTTATAACGTCTTCGGCTCCACTATCCACTTGCATTGAGTACTCGACATCAAACTCTTTATCGATCCCAGATGGTAGACGAGATAGTGCGTCGGCATTGGCATTCCTGGCAGTGTTTCTATATCGAATTTCATAATTATATCCCATGAGCACTAGGGCCCAACGTTGTAATCGGTGTGATACCATCGTTGGTAAATTCTTTGATGGGTGAAAAATTGTAATCAGTGGCTGGTGGTCTGTAAATAAAATAAAACGACGCCCGTATAAATATTGGTTAAATTTCTTTACACCGAATACAATAGCCAGAGCCTCTTTTTCTACCATACTATACTTTTGTTGATGTACATCTAAGGTTTTAGATGCATAAGCTATTGGACGTTCAGTTCCATCTGGATAAATATGGGAGAGCACTGCTCCAATCCCATAATCGGATGCATCGGTTGCCAAGATCACTGGATAATCGTTGCTGTAATGAGATAGCTGAGTTGTATTTATTATGGCTTCTTTAAGCGCATTAAAAGCAGCTTCCTGTTTGCTTTCCCAGCTAAATGGCACACCTTTCTTCTTAAGCGCATTGAGTGGTGCGCAAATTTGTGAATAATTATTAATAAATTTGTGGTAATAATTAATCTTACCAATCAGTGACTCCAGCTGCTTCAAATTTTTTGGTCTGGGAAGATTTCTGATGGCCTCTGTTCCACTATTCGAAGGCCTGATGCCGTCGGCTCCAATAGTGTATCCTAAGTACTCAACCTGCGACTCCATGAAGTGACATTTGTTAAATCGACATCTTAAACCATGCTCTTGCAACCTTTTGAACACGTTTGCTAAATTTTCGTAGTGTTCCTGATCGTTGTTGCCAGTGACTATAATGTCATCCAAGTAATTCGCACAATGGGGAATGTCGGCTACAATATGTTCCACTAAGCGCTGGAAAATTGCAGGAGCCGAAGCAACACCAAAAGGTAACCTCTGGTATTCGAACAGACCCAACGGAGTGTTAACTACCATAATCTTTTTGGACGCTTCATCCAATTCTATTTGTAAATAAGCATCGGAGAGATCAATTGTCGAGAATTTCTGACCACCCCGTAGCTTAAGCATTAAATCGTCAACCCGTGGAATTGGATGCCGATCGATTAATAACTGGGCATTGACAGTTGCTTTAAAATCTCCACAAATACGAAGATTGCCATTTCTTTTACGTACCAGCACAATTGGTGATGCCCAATCGCTTACCTTTACACGTCTCCAGATACTAGCAGCTTCCAATCGACTCGCTTCCTTACGAAATTCTTCGTATAACGTGAAAGGTATTGGCCTTGGCTTACAGAATTTCGGCTTAGCATCTGCTTTCAAATATAACCGTGCCTTCAGCGTCGTACATTTACCCAGTGAAGGCTCAAAAACTTCTGAAAACTTCTCACGAAGTTCGCGCACTTTTTCCTGTTGCATACCTTGAACGACACAGACCGCAGCGGTGTGGGGACCGATAGAGAGGTTAAGTTCATCCAACCAATCTACTCCCAAAATATTTGCTCCTTCTTCCATATCAGTGACAAGCAAAGACAGATTTTTTATACCATTCAGCATTGACACAGACACAACGATCTTTCCTAGCACTTTAATTGGTAAGTTACCATATGCATTAAGTGTCAAATCCGATCGTGAGCATGGTGGGGAACCCAATTGGCGATAACCTCTAAGACCAATCATTGAGCATGTGGCTCCTGTGTCGATCTGAAAATTAAGAGGAATCGAATTAATTTGCAGATTAATCATAAATCTATTTCCAAAACGCTTGGCTTCTAACACTACGGTATGAACTTGATGTTGTACTTGGTTCACTGACTTTCTTCGTTGGTTGCAGTTTGGACGGCTCATTTTATCTGCCTCAAAGTTTCTTTTGCATACTGGCGCAATATGCCCAGTTTTAAAACACTTGTAACATTTGGCATCACGGAATTTACACTCGTTGACGTTATGTGAAATTCCACACCCTGAGCAAGACTGCCTTGTTACTTTGTTTTGGCATTTCGAGAATCGAAAATTTCTATTTTCTCCACCGGATGATGCTTTTCGTCGTATTTGATTTATCTCAGGCATCGTACAATCACTAGCAATTGTTTTAACTGTTTTCTGAGTGGCCTCATATGCTGCAGCTATTCCCAAGACTTCCTCAAGAGTGGGGTTCGGCTTTTGTAAGGCTGCAGCTCGAACCGTTTCGTGCGGAGTATTAAGGATAACTACATCACGTATAAGGTCATCCACAAATTCTTCTTTGCACTCTTCCTTCCTGCATATAAACTTGCATTTACGAGCGATGCCACGAAGTTCAGCTATCCATTCCGAATATGTTTGTCCATCTGCCATTTTTTTCTTATGAAATTTATATCTTTCCGCCAATATGTGAGTTTTTGAATCGAAGTGCTTAGTCAATTGATCAATTAAGCTCTGATACGTTTGACTTTCTGGTTTTTCGCTACCACATAGCTTTATTAGTAACTCATATATTTCTGAACCAACCCAAGATAGAAAATATGCTCGCTTCTTAATGTCGTCCACTACTCCATAAGCCATAAAGTGTTGCTCCAACTGCGCTATATATGTACACCACTGTTGCTCAGATTTAACAAACCTTTTGTATACCGGCACAACTACTCCGCCCGTTTGTAGATCGTTGTTAACCCCATTTCTACACTCCATCATCCATTCCTTTTGTTCTTTCAGGATTTTTTCCATAAAAGCATGCTGCTGTTGCAGCAGGCGCTCAGCAAATTGCTCCATTGTGAATTTTAGTCCTCGTCGCCAAGATTTGTTGTGTCCGAATACAAACTCTTAATGTTACATATAATTCATTTATTAATTAAGACACAAAATAATTCAAAAGGGAAAACGTGGTGTTAGGTTGACGGCCGATGATGGAAAGATGGTGCCGTTCTGACAACGTAGTGCATGTTGGCACCCGCACGTACGAGGTATTGCCAGATATGACGGATACATCAGTACTATTCATTGGAATGATCTACGAAATGTTTTACTGCAGTTGATCATGATGATGATGGCATAATCGAATTTCATAATTGACATGGACACTGAGTGGATGTAAAAGTGAGCATCACGACGGAAGTGGAAAAAACACCGAATGGCACTACACATGCCGTGCCCCGAATATGACACAATCTCCTCAGTTGAACTGGAGTAAATACTTTGCTAGAAAAAATCGTTTGCGAGTTGTTTTTTTTTCGCCTAACATATCCTGTGTGTAGTGAAATATGAAAGTGGCATAGAATGCCTTACGGATTGTAAATACTCAAAAACATAAAAGCGGACATTTTGTATGACACATGAAAAATACGGGCTTTCGCGGGGTCTTTACTAGGTCAGCAGGATAAAAATTCTCAAACGAAACAACGACTATAATGAGCCTTAGCTAGGTGGTGCTTACTCCACTCCGTTCATATAATCTGACAACAGTGAAAGTTCAAAGGGGCAACCAAGGCTACATGGGGTTTTTTGGTTTTTTTTTCAAGTTGACAATGTGGGCTTATCTCGAGAGAATTTATGATTAGAAGTAACACTATGCTTTCAGAACGCAATTAAACTAAGACGAATATCATCTTTAATATAGATAGGCAGATAATACAATTTAATAAGATAAGTGGTCTTCTATCAACGACGTTACGTATTGAGTATTGCATTGTCGCAATGGCCCTTTGTGGCATAGATCAAGATGAATAGGAGTGATGTACGAGTTATGTTGATTTTGAAGTTACCAGTCCTTTAAGTGGTTTCACGAGTATAAGCCACACGACTTTGTTAACGAGTTCATGCCGCTACCGACTGAGATCAGTCGCACAGAATGTCTATTGTACCATCAGCTGTGTGGCTTGTAGAGCTACCCTTTTAAAACGTTTACTACTGTGTCCGAGGAACTAAGCAAAGAGATTCAGAAACCGGCAGATAAAGGCCTTACATATATCGGCCTTATGCTAACGATATATTTTGCTAACGAGAAGTGCAGTCGAATGTTTTCTCGCTTAAAAAGCCCCAGCACCGGAACCCCGCCCAGACCTGGAGCCATCCATGAAAATGCGAAGACTGTCCTTTCCAGGTTCAGTATTCAGCCAGAGCCAATCCTGATGCCATGTAACTCGACTATGAAATTACAGCGGAGTAGGATAACGGGTGTCAATGCGACAGAAGGCATGTCCATGAGTCAGGGGAATATTTCTTGCGCAAGCACACTGTTATTCCTGTGCGAATTGTGCCAAACGAGCATACCCTCTAATAAATACATATATTAAGGGGTGCATGATGATGAACCCTAGCATCTAGAGCAGTGCCCTGCGTGCTGAGAAAAGCCCCCGTACTGCTGAGACAAACCGTTCTTTGGACCTTGGTGAGAGAGGCTACGACGTGTTTACGTGATAGCCTGTTCCAGCAGCTAACCGACGCATATGAGGTTATAGGCATTATCATTGCCATATAGATCCAGAGGATCTTTGCCGGCTACAAACCCCATGTTTTGCCAAAAACTCTTTTGCATTGCCAGCTGAGAGAGCTGAGAGCGCTTCGGTGGTTCTTGGCTCAATATGCCTTGGCCAAAGAAGATTGCTATCTTAGATGGCTTCCAGGTACTTAGCTTCCTTGGATACCGGGACGGAAGTGCTTTTTAGTACCAGCTGGATCATGGCAGGATTTTTTTTTCCTTCTCGTGAAGAGAATGACATCGGTCTTAAGAGGACTTACCGACAGCCCATTTCTTGTACACCAATCATCGATAACATTTACCGCCGCCTGTGCTTTAAGACAGAAAGACGCTCAGCATGAGCCGACGGAAATAACAGCGAAATCATCCCTATAGGCCTAGGCATAGATTCAAGAAGCAGTGAGAGCATCGAGCATAGGGTCGACCACCACGCGAACCGGAGACAGGCCACCTAGCGGGCAGCGCCTGTTTACCCCAGATTTGACACAGTATCCGAGACCTGCGTCTGAAATCACTGTCCTGTGCACGAGCATTGCTTGATCCACAAGACCAGTGCTTCATCTACGCCATGCCGACTAGCAGGGTTACATATGCTGTCGGAAGTTGCGTTATCAAAAGCTCGCACAATTACTCTCACTCAATTATTCCAACTAAGTTTTGAAGCGAAGTCTGGCAGGATTTTCCGCGCTGATAAGCATGTTGCATCTCCGAAAGAGGATGCATTCGAATGGCATGTTTGCGCGCGTGCATCTCCACCAATCTCTCCATGCTTTTTAGCAGGAAGGGTGTTAGACTAATTGGTCTAGAACTCTTGGCAAAGTGAGTCGTCCTCTTTTCGTATTTTGGAAATAAGGACACTTTCACGGTGTGCCTGAAAATTGGTATATGAGCAAGTGCTAGGCTAGCAGTGAAAATTCTTTTAAAAGTAGGAAGCAGCAGCCTTATACCTCTTTGCAGCATAACAGAATACATCCCGTCGCGTTGGTGCATGGCGATTTGAGGCCATCGAAGGATGCCACAGCAAATTCAATGGCTTCAGCCGTAGCCACGCGCGACGCAATAAACCAGCTACGCCAAGTTGTTTTCATCATTTCAGTTGCAGTTTCAATTGAAGGAGTGTGCAACGAGCCGATAGCGATTTGGTTTCCCGCGAAATGAGTCTGAAGCAATAAACTAAGAGTTTCCGCTTTAGACACAGTAAAGATATAATCAGATTTTCTAAGTGCATCCAGTTTTGTCGATTTTCCCCGTTTGAGGGCTTAATAGTCGCACTCAGAGACTTGATCGCTTCGCAGAGAGGGTAATAAGAATCATTTTCAGATTTACGAATATGATTCTCATTCTTCTCATTCTTATCTTCTGAATTCGACTTGAGTGATTGATTGATTCAGAAGACCTCCGGCTTCTCTGAGAAGGCTTTAGGGCTCGGCATTCCACCAGGGAACTAATTACCTGCAGGGAGGTTTGTGGACAGGGCATGCAAGTTCAAAACAATTGGTAATGACGCTATTCAGGTTATCAACAACGTCCCCATCCAACTGTTTTGTTTAAGGTTTAGGTAGGGCCTGAGTGGGTTTCTCAAATTCGTTTCTAAACCATACCCAGTCCGTCCTTCTCGGATTCCATCTGAGTTGCAAGGGAGAGGTCCCACAACTTAATCCGAATTCGATATATCTATGGTTCAACAGCGTAGCATCAGGCAAGACTCTCCAGTTAGTGATGTCCTTCACATATCTGCTGGGTAGGGTCCGGTCAATCACTCCCTATCGTCGAGGTGACGAAAGAGTAAAATCCAAACGGCGGTCTCCTCTTGTATTGCATTTATTGCATTTGCTGCTGCCCCAAGCAGTGTTTTGGGCATTAGCATTGCAACACATGCTGATACCAATCTTTCTGGCTTCATTGGCGGTGAAAGCAGCGCGGAGTCGTAAGGAAAGTAGGTAGACGCAACGACGAAGTGTTCAATTACTCCGTGCGCATTGTAGCTTATTCCGGCAGCCACCAGAGAGAAATGTACATTTCAAGATTATGATAGAGGTCACCATTAACTTTCGTACTGTAGTGACAGATAAACTTTCTTCTCATTCGACAAATGTCCAATTCGATAAACCGCCCAAAGGCCTCATCGACGTATTAAATAGATTAATACGATGCGAGTTTGCTGGCTCACAATGAACACAGTTCATCACCTACATACTTACTCCCCCAACGAGCAACTCAGATTCGAAGGATACGTATCATATTCAATAACCGTCATTCTGAAAGGTTTTCCACAAAATTATTTGTGTCATACCTATCCTTCCTGACAAGTTGAGCGTTCCTTAATTTGGAATTATATTTCCCCTCTTCCTGGCTTTCCTTTTTTGTTTTCAACATAAGGATATACGTTTTCTTGTAAATTTAACCAACAACCAAACTGATACTGAGGTAAACCGTCCTCATAGAGAATGAATCATCATGGCAGGCGCACAATATGATTATCTTCTTTCCTTTTCATCAGCAGCGACGAAAAGGATATTACGAGAAGTTGTGTGTATTTGCGGGAAAACAAATTTGTTTTCATCGTCCTTGTTGTGCGGCGTTTTCTATCCTCTTATTTCAGCTAAGCATATTTAATATGTAACCTCTGCGGTGTAGAGCAGTTACGATATCCGAAAACTGAGTCGTGATGTGTAAGCAAGAATGAGCCGTTTCTAGTCGTCCTTTTTTTTTCTCTTACGACAATTTTTCATTTCATTTTATCATTCTACAAAATGCGTGAATCCTTCAACTTTCTTGCATCAGTGATCATGTAGAAAGAGATGTATGAATTTGGTATAAGGCATAGGTAGATACTAGTACACCTCTACGCTATAGGTAACATTTTTTGTTCCTTCTGTTCATTCGAGTTCTTAAATTCCTTTTGGTTTTGTTTTCTTCTTTTCATTGGCTTCATTTGCCTATTCCTCTTTGGAGGAAGAACTGATTCCACCGGCATGGAGTCCATCCAATTGAATGGATTTTAATAAATTTTACCATTCCTCACTATTCCTCAAACGGTATTCGTTTTTGTTGGTTTCAAAATTCAATTGAAGACAATTTATTGGAATTTTAATTTCACTGTTCAAGGATAAAAGAGTATATGTACGTATGTGCACGCTGCTCGACGAAATATGCAAACAGCGCCAACCAACGAAGCGTCGATAGTGTTTACATCCAAGAATCGTTTTCTAGCTATAAAGCGTTTCAATTGCGCACAATACTCCATAACCATGCCACCGGCCTAGAATCCTGCAACATCACCTATTCCCAACAAACACCATCGTCCATATGGTTGCTGGGTACTTTGTTAACTGCGATCGAAGGAGCAGAAACGGTGGGCGACTGGTGCTCGAACAAATTCAAATAATCCCAATTGGAATGTTTTCACGTCCTCAAAAATGGCTACAAATGAATTTCCGATTTCCCCGTGATTTTCTGATTTTTCCTGTTTTCTTTTTCTCTCTCTCTCTCTTCCGCCGTATGGATATTTACATACCCAATAGTCAGAAGGGAAGGCCCCATTGTATGACGACCCTAGCACCTAGTCAACCGACAATTTGGACGATAATTAAATCATTCATTTCCACACAAGGATCTAGATCTAATAATCTGATCCAATTTAGCTGACAGTATCTATTTGTCAACCTAATACAGCCGATGCTGAATATTAATTGTATAGGTGTTACTATCACATTAGCGACACTATGATGATCCTTATTAAAACCCCGAACATATGACTCAGCTTGGTGGGCTACAAATTGACAGCTTCTCAATGCGATGTGAAATACAAAATTCGAATAAGCGTCGAGCTCATGTGGAATTGTTATACAGTCCTCGAATACAATATACATTAGTACACATACGGAATTGTATTCATTTCGCCGCGGGTTGATTGCCCCGGAATATGAGAATATAATGATTTATATAGATACGTATCTGCATCTATGTATATAGACAGTTATGTTCCCATGTGGATGCGAGGAATGTCAAAAGTATTTGTTTGCCAATTTGTAGAGAGAATTAAAATGGGAGCCAAAAAGTTGAATTAATTAATTTAACAAAGCCAATTTGTGGTGCAATTGGAGTTATCCCTAGTGACTGCGGTTAGTTTGCAATGATAACGACTGTTTTATTGAAGTTTTTTGGTCGAGTGTCTGGGTTAATTGTGCTTCACATATGCTTGCCCCGATGGGCTTTGTTTATAGTATAGGGCTTGTAGTAGATTTTGCCTGTTTTAGGTTTTACGGATTTTACGACTATACTTTACTTTAGCGAACAGGTTAACCCTCACGTGGACAGTATCTACCCGGGTAGATATTTGAATTTTCATTTCTAAATATCTCTTTGGTTTTTTATGTAGCAGTGCCGAGTAGTACGTATGGTGTTATTACCCTCTCTTAGTGATAATTCAACCAATGTAAAAGAGAACGACAGCAACCAAGACTGTCAGACATTGCCGTCGGTCTCTCGTTAGTTTTAAGAGAAACTGTGAAAAATACGAATAAAGAACATTCTGTGTGTGACAAGCAAACGAGAAGGACGTGTTGGGTGTTTCTTTTAGTACATAATTATATTTTTCCTACATTTATTAGATTTTAATGCAGCTTCGAATCAGTGACTAAATTTTTGTTTTATTGCAGATAATTATCAAAAAGTTACTAAGAGATTATCCTTTCTCACCATTTTTTAATTTTGTCTGTTTTTTGTCGTACATGGACAGTATCTACCCAGGTAGATATTCGTTGACGTTACATGAATACTATTTGGTTTCGATACGAAAATAAGAACGTGCACCAAATAGAGCTAGAAAGTATACAAATAAACAATCAAAAAACAAACACCTAGCGAAGTAGCAAACCATAGCAAAATAAAGACATCCACAAATTTACTCACAAAAATATAATACTTTTATTTACTCATATAACATTTTTCACCCTTTGTCTGAGTGAGACTATGTTCAGCGTATACAGATTTTTTGCACCTAACACAGGCTTGTCGCGTAGCACGTTTTTTTTTTTCTTCAGCTGGTAGCACATATAACATCCACCCTTTTGCCGTAAACGACCGCTGGAGTCCCGATCTTCTGGGTCGTTAGGAATGAAATCTTCATCTGCAGGTTCGTTTGCATAGCGTTTTTTATTGCAAAAATGCCTGTCACTCTGTGATTCTGGGCTCGACACCCGATGTGTGGCATACACAAATTCTCTCCCAATCGTTCAAGAAATTTATGTCTTTGGCTACTCTTTACATCCGCCGGACTTTGAAATTTGTTTTTCGAAAAAATTATATAAGCTGCAAGCCCTGAAAGGTCCAGCAAATATATAAAATATAGCCTGGGGCCATCTGTTAGTTTTTCTTTTCGTTGTATATTGACTCAACATTTTATCCATGACATCAACTCCCCCTTTAGTCTGATTGTAGTAGTGTATAATCTCTGGTTTCTGTTTGGGCCCGGAAACAGATTTATCACGATGAAAAGTGGAGAGCAAAACAACGGCTTTGTCTTTCTTGGGTACATAGGAGCACAACACAGCATTTTGACTGAACCCGAACTCAGAAGACAAAGGAACCCGGTTCTTCGACGGCTTGAAATCAAGAGGTAAGCAGCGTTTGTTTTTTTTTATAGTTCCAACAATCGACAATTTCCAAGAAACTAATTCGCTTGCTAGTGGGAGGGTTGTGAAAAAATTGTCCATAGTCACGTTTCGTCCAGTATTTTTGTATGGAGCTACCAGTTGCTTCACTATTCGCTCACCTTGGTTTACATCTCTGGTGCTACTAATCTTCCCAGTGTAAATTTGCCCATTTAGTGGGTATGCTGTTGCGGAATCACAAGCCCACCAGAATTTGATTCCGTACTTGGCCGGCTTCGAAGGCATATATTGGGTAAACCTCGTGTGACCTCTATAACGAAACAACTGCTCATCCACTGTGATCGATTCGTATGGTCTGAAGTTGAGCTTTAAATTTGCATTTATCATATCAAAGATATCACTTATGGCAGCAGCTTTATCAGTGGCCAGCCGAGTTGCACGTGTTGCATCTGAATCAAACCGAATGAACCTCGAAATTGCCTTGAAGCGCCTCACCGACATCGTTGCTCGATAAATGGGAAGCGCTTTGCTTTTCCACAGCTCTTCCACTGTTTCATAGTTAGATCGGTGACAGCCCATCACAAGCAAAATACCCAAATAAGCGGAAAACTCCTGTACGTGAAGAGGTTTCCATTCTAAAGGAGTTTTCTCAGGATGCTGTTCATTCCATTTATTCAAATCACTAACAGCCCTTTTGTTGGTGTGACGGCAAATTATATCCTGAATAGAAGGACTCATTATACAGAAGAAAGTGTCCACATCTGTAAGACCTTTACTAACAGGATTTGGGCCCACAAATAGCGTGTCCCGTAAAATATTACGCGCCCCTTGACGTTGCAAATTTGGTGCATTTTTATACCACTTAGTACCATCCTTACCAGTCCAAAAACTACGTCCTGCTTCCGTGACGCCTGATCCTTCGCTATCAGCGATGACGTTCTTGCACAATAACCCATCTACCGATACATTGTCATCTTGACTATCAGAATTAGAATCAGAATCGCAATCATTATTTAGCTCTACTTCTATTTGCTGATTTCTGTCTGGAACACTTGCTTCTACAGGCAACAAGTTGTCTTCAGGGTCAGCATCTGTGTCACCTTCCTCTAATTCTGAGACAACCTATCGAAAGAATAATTACTACGATTTTATAAACCCTGCTAGCATTTTTTTTTACCTAGAAACAGCTGCTACTGAAAGGTATTCAAAATCACTTTCAATGTCCTCCATTTGTACAAAAAGTGCGTGCTTTAGCAATCGACTACTCACTGAAAAAAATACTTCCAAATGAACCTAATTGAAGAAATAACGGCTATCTGGAGAGATAATAAAACAAGAACCCAAGTAAAGCCAATGAGTGAAAAACTTTACTCTGAAATGCAAAAGAGCTCGACAGATGCACTCAAAACAAAACAAAAGAACGAAAAAAAAAAAAAAACTTAACTTGGAAGAAATACCGTTATCTGACACAAGTAGACGTAACGAAATAAAGAGAATGAGTGCAAAAAAGCTAATATTCAAAGAAAAACTGTAGCCTGCTGAAGAAAACTTATGGAGAACGCATACGATTTTTTTGTATCTACCCTGGTAGATACTGTCCATGTGGGTACATTTAAATTTCCGTCCACGTGAGGGTTAAGCACATTTTTCATTTTCTTATACGGATGTAAGGTTATCCATTTTGTTACTTGCGGAAGTAAACTTAAATAAAATAAATTGGTAAGTCAAACCGCGGCCTGGGTAAAGATTCTGTAGACTCCAGTATTCATTTCTAACTCTCCGGCAGTACAGAACGACACCGATGCTGCGGTTCACTGTCTGATCACTTAGTCGGCAAGCTCTTCGATATGCTACAGCTCTTAGGATCGACGGATCTGCTCCTTGCTGCTGATTTCAATCCGAGATTACGATTATCGCAAAATAATCTTACAGGTGGGCCAGTACCATCTATTATAAATGCAGCGTGAAACTTTAAAGACGAACTGAGCGATACTGAAGGTTCTAAAATCTTGGAAACTGCTGATGCGTATGACTTCATGAACCTCAATGGTAGCTGTAAGGGCGACGTAGATGTTGAATATACTTTCATCCGGGGAACGTCGTGCTCCGTTATAGATTATTGTTTACCGTCCGGAAATTGGAGCTCAATTGTTCGTGATTTTTCTGTTGCTGCGCAAACATTTCCCGAACATATACCCTTAGAAATTTCATGCGCTAATTGGAACGCAGGAGTAATGGCTAACTCAAGGCAACTGTTCCTTCTCTCGAAGTTGATTTGGAATGAGCTCTGTGCCAACAAGCGCTAATACAAGACGTTCTTTAGTAAAAAAAGCAGATGTGGTTCGATAGTGACTGCCCAAAAGCAAGAAAAAGGTAATTTGCACTACTAGAACATCTAAGGAAAAAAAATTCCATCGCAGAAGCAAACAAACGCCTTTGTCCTGAAAAACGGAAACGATTCAACCAGCAAATCATCGCAGTTCTTAACTCGTCTGCAGGTGAATACTGGAAAGCGGCTAAATTTGTAGATGGAAAAACCAACATGATCTCGACGACTTTGCAAGTGTCAGAGCTGAGGGAGCATTTTAGAAATCTACTCAACTCTCCCCAGTTTTCCCCGTTACTGCAATATGCCGCGCCATTCTTTCCGGACGAACTCTTGGATGCACAATTTAGCTTTGAAATGACGATAATTCTCCCACTGCATAAAAAAGGCGAGCTGGATAATCCTGCTAACTACAGAGGCATTTCTTTTTTAAACACGTCGGTTAAACTATTCAGTGCTGTCAGTTTTAAGAGGCTCACGCAATGGATAGCAAACAACAAAATTTATGAATGAATATCGGAAAGGCTTCAGGAAGCATTATTCAACAATAGCACGGGAAGCTCTCTTCTGCAAGCTGTACAATTTAGGTTTGTAAAGCAAAGTAATAAATGTACTGAAAGCGATGTATAGAAATAACGTGGCGTAAGTTTGGAACGGAGAGTTTTTTTCTGAAGAAATTGGAACGCAAATGGGAGTTAAGAAAGGGATGCATCTTAAGCACTTTACTTTTCATTTTATTTATAAATGACATAATCCAGAAAGAAGGAGGAGGGGTTGAGCTTGGTGGTGTGAGGATACCTGCGCTAAAGCTTGCGGAAGATTAAGTGTTCCTGTCGGGGTCGATAGAAGGGATGCAGTTCGTGATGAACCGTCTTGAAAACTGCTGCAACCAATGGAACCTTACGGTGAATTTATCGAAACCGATTTTTAGGAATGGCGGTGGAAGATACTCTCGCAACGAAAAAAAGGTTGGCAAAACTTTTCGTGTATACTTGCTATAAAAAAGCTCCTCGACTCACGCCGTTCGGAATCGGCATTAAACTGTACGTCCCTTTCACCTGTGTGAAAAATCCCACACAACACGGCAACTCGGATGATTGAGAGAAGCTTGACTCTGGTAATTAGTGGGCTGTAACGCTACCAAAGAAAAACAAAATCGAAAGATGGGACGTGCCCTGCAGTGTGAATCCATGATTTTTACCTAGAAGTTTCTGAATGCGCAGGCTAGCTCCAGAAAGATTGATCTCATCTTGTGTTGCGATGCTGTTGCTCATTCTAAGAGGGAACCGTCTTTTAGACTCCACTCTTTCGTCTGGCCTTGCCATCAAAAGTGTTGGCTCTCAACCAACGTTTGTTATGACAAGACGACAGGAGATGATTGACCTGATCCTATCCAACGGATATGTGGAGGACATCACTAACTGGCGAGCCTTGCCTGATGCTACGCTGTCGGACCATAAATATATAGAATTCCGATTAGGTTGTTGGATTTCTTCCTTGCAACCTAGACGGAATCTGAGAAGGACGGACTGGGTACGGTTTAGAGAGGAGCTTGAGAAATCCACTCAGGCCCTACCTAAACTTAGAACTAAACAATTGCTAGAGAACGCTGTTCATAACTTGAATATCGTCATCACCAGTTGTTTTGAACTCGCATGTCCTCCCTGCAAGAAATTGGTTCCCTAGTTGAATGCCGATCTCCAAAGTCCTCGCAGAGAAGCCAGAAGTCTTCTGGATCAATCGCTCAAGGCGATTTCGGAAGATGACTGGAAGAAGTATGGGTCGAACCAGAAAGGATGTGAGAAGCACATCGTAATTCAAAAAAACTATTCCTATTAGAACTTCTGTGAAGAGACCAAGTCTCTGAGTGCGACTAGCAAGTTGGTTAAAGTCCTCAATCGGGGAAAACCGACAAAGCTGGATGAAATCAGAAAATCTAATGGTACCCTTACTGAGTCTAAACCGGAAACTCCTAGTTTACTGCTTCAGACTCATTTCCCGGGAAACCAGATCACCATCGCCATCCTTCAAAGGAAACTGCAACCGAAACGATGAAAACAACTCGGCGTAGCTGGTTTATTGCGATGCGCATTGTTACGCTTGAAGCCGTTCCTACTTTGAAAAGAATTTTCACTGCTAGCACTTGCTCATATACCCATTCCTTGGCGCACGGTGAAAATAGTATTTATTCCCAAAATATGAAAAGAGGATTACTCACTTGCCAAGAGTTCTAGACCAACTAGTCTAACATCCTTCCTGCTGAAAAGCATGGAGAGACTGGCAGAGATGCACTGTTTCAAACTTGCCCTTCGACTGTATCCTCTTTCGGAGATGCAACATGCTTGTCATCGCGGAAAATCCTGCGAGACTGCGCATCAAAAGCTAGTTGGAAAAATTGAATGCGCTCTCGTGAGGAAAGCGTACGCGCTGGGTGTTTTCGTCGACATTGAGCGAGCTTCTGATAACGCAACTTTTGACACCATGTGTAACGCTGCCAGACGGCATGGCGTAGATGGAGCACTAGTCTTGTGGATCAAAGCCATGCTTGTGCACAGGATATTGACCGCTGATCCAGGCCTCGACCAGTGTGTCAAATCGGTCGTAAACAGGCACTGCCCGCAAGGCGGCCTCCTGTTTCGCTGTTATGGTGCATGGTGGTCGATTCTCTGTGTGATGCTCTCAATGCTTCTGGAATCCAAGCCCAGGCCTATTCGGATGATGTCGCCGTCCCCTCTGTCGGCTCATCCTTAGCGACTGCCCGTCTCAAAGCACAGACGGCGCCAAGGTGGGTTCAGAGTAGAGCCTCTCCGGACACGCCCGCATTAGGAATATCCAGGTTGCAGGATGACAAAGCGCGTATGCCCTAATGTCTGCGAGAAATGCACGGCATTCCTCCTGTCTTTAAGGTGAATCAACTGCAGAAGACTTGTGGTAGTCATGACGGGCCATTACACTTTTGCTATACATCTCTGCGTGCTTGGAATAAGTTAGCACCTGTGCTGATTTTTGCGGGGGAGATGACACGGCAGAGCATTTTCTCTGTTAATGTCCTACCTTTGCTCGCGCACGGTGGCGCACCCTTGGGGCCGACGTGATGTGTGCCGAATCTGTAAGCTCTACATCACTGAAGCTTCTTCCCATTTTTCTCCGAAAAACAATGGACCAGTATTTGCGCCTGAGTGCTCCAACAGATAGCAGAAGCCTTCAGTAAACAGAAAAAAAGGGCTATCATAATTTTTCACTCAAACTATCCACCTGTCTATCAATCTATATTCCAATGGAATGAGAGAATAAATATTTCCACCATTTTGTCCACCATCCGGCCAAGGAAGGCCGCTATCAGCAGCTTGTTTAGCTATAGTTACGACTTGCTGCCTGATTTATTGGATTAGTCCGTACAGATCGTATTGGGCCAAATAAGCTGAGTAAATGAACTTGAGTAGTAGCTGTTGCGAAATAAGAACATATATACTCGTTCTCATATGTTTCAATACATATACGAGTAAAGGAAGATAGAAGATAGAAGCCAAATCAATTTACGGTTCAGCGAAACAGATTTCCTCACATGGTGGACTGTCGTCATATGAGACAAACGACCCATTTCCGGGTAGATTTTCTAAACCAAAGGACACCAGCCATTTTTCACATCCACGGTAATAGAACGGGATGGGACATCTGTGGACATTAGGGCATATCTTATTAAATTTTCAGCAGTCCATAGAACCTTTAATGCATTTAAATCCATCCTCGGTGAGTGTGTATGACACGAAGACTTCTCTCGTGTCTGAAAAATGAAGAAATGCACTAGACAACAAAGCAACTGCACCAGTTCAAGAGGGGACCTACGGAAAAACAGAAAATACAAAACAAAGAAATCTCAGAGAAGCAGACATCACAGTTGGTAGAAGGGATCGATAAGGAGTTTAAATGGAGTTGAACAAAACGAATGGGTCTGCTATCAATCCATGGCATGCTCTTACTCCTTGCCTACAATCCACAATCAATCCTCCGTGGAGCTGTTTGTTTGTCTGCGAGCGTGGGCGTGCTCATTTTCCTCTGTGACAGCATAAGTGATGAGGTTCTAAGTGTTTTCTGAGTTGTTGCATTCAAGCTGTCATCAAAGGATGAGGGAAATAAAAGAGATATGTATGTGTATGCGAAATCATATCCTTCCCATCCCTATGTGGGGGTTGTGCGTGCGAAAGCCCGTATATTATACCCTCACGCCCTCTGTTCTAGGTGGCATATTGTTTGAACACCTGTATATCTAGTTGCTTATACCATCTATTATCAAGCTATTAAAATACTAGTAGCACGAGGGAAATTGCTTCAAGTGATTGGAGTTCAAGTGTCAACCACTTACCGCCATTAATGCCCGCATGGGTCTAATAAAGACATCCGTTTGCTTAGCCCGCCAAGATGCAAACGCATCGTATGATGTTGACACAGTCTCATTCGGTAGATAGGATCTCATCAAGCACATACTATCTATATTGCTTATGTTATCCTAATCATCATCGTCGTCATCAAGACCGGTGGGAGACACATTAGCAACGAGATGCACCAGTGGATATGTCAACTTGATTATGCCCAAAGTAATGGTGAAGTCCCGTTCATATATTTAACCCCGTGAACACATAGACTTGGGGTGATTGTCACGTGAAGTGCAATGATCTCCTAATCAGGTTGAATGGATATACTCTCGGCATTGTATTGGCGGTATTGCCCGGTGGATATTGTGAATTGTAGTGCGCTTTGGGATCTAGGAAGTTTTGTTTGCTGTCGGTCGTTAATACGCCAAGAAAGGTGATGTCACGTGCTCGGAACTGTGAAGTGAACAGTGAATTGGTAGTGTGAATAATGGTAAATACCATCTACCGGCCGTTAAGAGCCCTGATAGTTATATAATTCGCTTTCAGCTAATGTCAAACAAAATCAGCAAATCTATCCTGGATCAGCCCACAATAATCCAAATAGAATAAAGCTTCTGAGGGGACAAAGTCGTTCGCTTGCACTCTCTCATGAAACATATTATTGGGGTAGTAAATCACAGTGGTCGAGTTGTTGACCGAAGTCATTGCCCTTGCAACGTGACGTCGAATTATCTTAATAATGTGGAGTGGTAGTCTGGTAGACTGCACTGGACAAAAAAACATACCATAAGCAAACCCAACGACAGCACTCAACACAATACTCCACCTTACATCACTCGATATACTTGGCAAGCAAATAGCCACATACACGACCATCAGACACCTCTCCTATGGGTACCAAGACACAGCGACATCTCAGGTAATGAAAGATCCGACACACTCGCTAAATAAGGGACGGCGCAACAATCAAACATGGCATGGGCTGGTATAATTCTAGCAGCCATTAAACTTTAACTTACAAACCTCGCCATGGTTAAGATGAACCTTAGATGGGCCCAGGGGCACACCTGCCTCATCACCAGGCAAATCTGGGCTCGGCTTGACAGTCAACCGACCAGGGGACTAACGTCCCTAAAACGAACGACTTGCCGGTTCCGAACGGAGAAATTCGAGAAGCTTTTCTTGACAATTATACTACAGGGGGTTTTGTCAGTACCCCGCTGAGGAGAAGCACCGTGAAAAACACGTTCGATGACATGGCTGTTGTCGGGATTCGATCCCGTGTCATCGGCGTCAGAGGCCGACAAACTACCCACTGCGCCACGGCGCTCGCAATGTATTAGACAATGCTTTCTGATATTCTAGAAAGCGTCGGACTCTGTATGTTATTTGCGGGAACATATTCGCGTTGTTGGATGCTTTTAGAAGCTTTTAAGTTTTGGCAGAAGTCAGCTTTTTTGTTGACTTCTCGCTCGAAGTGCGCACTCTTGTCAGGCAGTTTGCAGAGCATGTTTAACATGCTCTGCTATAAAAGTAGGTGTACGTTTGGACATTCTCTGCCATTTCTGCATTCTCGTCTGCAATGGTCACTGTCGTATTCGACGGTCCGTAATCAGATCAAATACCATTCTTTCGTATCAGCCAGTCTTAGCCGCGAATCAAGAAGTATAAGATGCAGGTAGGAACCGAATCTAGAAAACGACGGACCATCCGTTGCGAGCAACTTGAGTTTATACTCAATGTTGCACCGGGCCCACCTATGGTTTAGAAGGTTTCCTCTAGTGTTGGGTACATTGTTGGTTTCGAGCTCTATGATGAAGATATTGGCCTGAGGTACTTTATATGTACTTTCCGAATTCGATTTCGAAGGAAGTACACAATACATGCTTCTAGCACGTGGAATCTCCGCACTTCCACATTATATGTGTATGACTTTGTATCCAGCAGTTTTCTGAATGAAAATTGCGACACCTCCTCCTTAGGTAATGTGCCGGATTTTGTGCTTCACGCAATAAGTTAAAAAAAACAGCACGTCGTTTGATCATAAACAGCGGACCACGATCATCAAGGAACTATCTGCCGGCATAATAATTACGTTCGTAAAGGCGCTAGGTTCAGGAGAACAGAGTAGCTCCTGTCCAGTCGCTTTGTCTGCTGTGTGATCTGCGTCAATAGAGAGCATAATCGATCGTGTACCTTAGGGCACAGCCTTTGGCATTTTTACCGCTTTTCCTTGATCTGCCGCCATTTGTGCGTAGGTCGATTGCGATGTGACGGTTGGACGTCCCAAGCGACCTATGTATCTTCTTGACTTTCCGGCGAGCCACGTATACTTTTCTGTCTTGCTGGGTTCTAGGGCAATCCCGATAGTTTGCGGCGGGCCCCAGGTTTCCTTAATGCATGAATGAGAATTACTCTTTGGGCCTGTATACACGAGAATATCGCTAGCAGCAGGAAGACCGGTTTGATGCTCTACACTGAAGCATACACGGGATTCATTTTTCTAGAAGAAAAAATTGTATATGTGAACCTTGTTCAATTGTGTTAGTGTTCCTGTCTTTTTGACATTTCATTTGAAAGAGATATTTCCTTTGACAGAGATATTAAGTGCAACCACGCACTAAAATGTCCCTTTGTTTTTTCCGATGTTCACTGCTTGAAAGACCAATGACGATTGAAGCGCAACACCAGGCAAAAAAAGTGCGGACTCGAAAACTGAAGAGTTGTATATGTATTAGTTTTCCACTTCTGTTCACCCACTAAATTTGCGGAGGAGAATGGTATTCCGTTTCGTACCGCAACCTTCAGCTCCCTCTCCCACAAAACCGGTTTTTTTCGGATGATATATTCTCGTGTATACACCCTCTTTTTCTGTGACTTTGTAAAGACAAAACCCTTATTGATCGTCATGTTCCTTTCAGTCTGCTTTTTCTGACGTGATACTATCCCGCTTGTCTATTATGATCACGGTAAGGATTTTGCAAGAATCCCATTGTCGCTTTATAAAGTCCAAATCGAATAACTTGGCTCCATTCCTCAACATAACACACATGTTTCCGAACAGGATCATACGTCTCAACTGACAGAAGACGATTCAATGGATCTCCAACTGTCATATGCTGGACAATAAAACAAAACAATCAAATGACGACCAACTTACTTTGCAAATTCTATCTGTCAAATGTTTTTTTCTTTCTACAACTTACTGTTGTCGCATTTGTTTTTGGCCACCCGGGGATCGCATACTAACAACGGTAACTAAAGCGGATTGAGTCAATAGGTGCATATAGGGACATACCCTCTAGAGGATACAGCAATGAGGATAACAACGTACACATAGTAAACGTCAATTTGTTCACTTGGTCCAGATCCGAAACATTCATAAGCTGTTTGCTGTATCCTCAAGCAGGACACAACAACTGTACGTATTCCGTGTATTTGCGAATGTCATCATCCACTTGGTTCCTCAATCATACGGCAAAGTCATTTCACTTCATCCTCTGCTGCACAAATAAGTGAATTTTATTTGAAAAAATCAAGTAGATATTCAAGGGATAGGTTATTAGGAAGCACTAATATCCTGTTTTCTATGAAGTCGTTATTGGGTCACGTTAAGTGAACTCGTCGAGGTGTGAAGTACGCACACCTTTAATACCACCTTGAAAGATGTCGTCAGATGGCGGAGAGCATCTCCGCTGCGGAGGGTGATTAAATAGGCAGGGAAACGTATGCATATGGGTATAGTACTTGAATTGTATATTGACAGCTTCTTGATCCTGTTCTGAGACGTTGAGTTACTATAGCATTAAGTGATAATAGAAGCAGGCTTGTCGTGGACACTGTATCCTGCGTATCAATTAAGTACGAGTGTTCGTGCAGGATCCGTAGGATTTTTGAGTTCCCTTTTTAATATATGTATATTCACACTTAACCTGGTTTTCGGTAGATGGGAAAAGAATAGCAGTTGAGAATGTGTGCTTGTGCAAGGATATGAATTGTGCATTATACGTTCTGACGGTTGGGTGAAGTACAGGAAGGGGAGGACAAAAAAATATACTTTTGATGGATTGAGGATGATGGGAAGCGTCTGTCTATAAAACAATGTCACTTACATGTGTGGAAAGGACTCTAACCGGTCATTTATTATTCAGTGTCCTTAATTTGAGTTACGCCGACGACGATGACGACGATGTGGAGTTGACGACGATGAATGAATACTTCCACCCCTTGAGTCGTTCTCCGCTTCCGTATGGCCAACACTTTTGACTAGTAGTGGCATTAACTGCATGCGGATCTTATTGCGCAAATGGGGAAAGTGAATGCTTTCATAGCGAGAACAAAAAGTTGAAACACAACGAGGAAGTAATTTAAAAAGAATCACCACTCGCGCATCCTGTGCTATGCGGTCGTGCTTCAGTTATTCTCATTTCAGTTATGAAAGGCTTGAGATTGTCATCATTGACTTTTGTAGTCTACACAGAAGATCATTAATTTTTATTAGAAAAAAGAGAGAAGAACAGACAATTCTTAACGAGAAATTGATTTAACTTGACAACTCTTAGCTTCGAGTAAATAAGGAACAAACCTACAATGGAAAAGAGAAAGATGACATGTGGCCGTCACAAGGATCCGCACACTGTAATCTGTACTATTGTCTCGACTGGGTTCGAGGACCGAGAAAATAACGAGAAGGAAAATGTAAGGAACTACAACAGATTTTAACAAAATTATTTACTTCATGCTTGATATCACAAGCAGAAAACATCTATAACGCTAGGTTGGAGCGTGCCGTGGATCAGTGGGTAAATGTCCTGATCTCTGATGTCGATAAGATAAGAATATTATTGAACACGTAATTTTCCACGTCTCTTTATAACAGACCAGTTGTTATGTTTGCGAGCCCCAATGGGTAGTCCTCTGTTTTCACTATCAACCACTTCTTACTAGTTTGCTTCCAGTCAACAGATTCAAGGAATTATTATATGTTCTTTTTAGAGGTATACAAATTTAATATAAAATCGAATAGTTGAAGCTCATGTTAACGTATATGATGTTCACTTTATTTAATAGCTATTTGCATGCCAGTAGTCCGTAGATATAATTTTGGACATATGCGCCCCACGGCTAGCTCGAATGAATCGCAATCGCGAAGTCCAATTTCCGACAATTTTATCAGCACTGACAGGCCGAATGTTGACTTCAAAATCGTCCAACGTCTGTGGTATATCGGCATATGTAGGTATACCAGTGACTTCGCATGCCCCCAACGGAAGGATGTGAGATCACAGGATCGTGGAGGCTAGTTCACAGGCCATTATGCGAAATTATGCACTCAGCAAATCATTCCCACAATAAATTGATGGTGTCGCGCCGTGTGTCATGTTACACAATCTTGTTGAAACCAGAGCTCTTTCATGTCAATGCAATTGAACTAAGGAACGAAAAGTTAAAAATGACATTTCTATAGCGCTCTCCATTGACGGTAACATTCTGGCCGGCATAGTCCTTAAGGAAATATGGTTCAATGATTCCACAAGCCCGTGCAGCACAACAAACAGTGAGTTTCAGTGGTTGTAAGAGAGCCTCGACAAAGGCTTCTGGGTTTTCCCCACTCCAAATTCAGCAATTTTGTTGGTTTACATATGTATGTATCTAAAGATCATCGAAGAACAAAATTTTCCGCTGAAAATGCGAATCAACCGAACCTACCATGATTATAATGATCACGGGGTTTCTACTCTTGCACTGCATCTTATAAGCTTTTAAGCCAAGATCTTTCTTTAAAATCTTACACAAAGTGGACGGGCAGTGCACGATGGCGTATCGACTCATTCGGATTTTCCCTCAACATTGCGCTCCACAACGGCGACCTACAGTTTGTTTCCGATTCCAAAAGAATTTCTGTGAATCTCCAGAAGCTCTCCTTGACAATTATACAACAGAGGGCTTTGTCAGTACCCCACCGAGATGAGGCACTATGAAAAACACATTCGATTATATGGATGTTATTGCGATTCAATTTCGTTTCATCGACATTTTCTGTTTATGTTTCTTTTTGGTTAGATGGTGCTATAGTTCAAACTGATCTTAGATTTGTACCTAATTGGTGTCTAACCAGGCAGATTTATAGTGCTACGACTTCACTCAGTCGCCTCCTAGCCAGAACGGACAGCCAGCACCTCGATATACACAAAGGCAACTGGCGGTCGAAAGACCAATCAATCACTAACCACATTGATCACATCGTAATCGACGTCAGACACTCCTCCACTATTCTTGATTTTTGAACTTTCCGAGGAACTAACATGGACTCAGACCACTATCTTGCAGCAGCCAGGACGCGTCTACGGATATCACGAGTGCAGCGGAGTGGAGTAAGAATAAAAAGTTATGACTATCGCAAGAAACCGCTCATGCTTTTGCCGATCGCGTCTCGCTTAAGCTCAAAAGTACAACCGTTGAACCTTTGCAAACAAGCTCTGAAAAACATTGCTTCTCAAGTTTTGGGCTTCAAGGTTCCAACACGAAGAAACACCTGGTTCGATGATCAGTGCACGAGTCACACAGCGAAGCAGGAGGCATATAAAGACCCGCTGCATTGAAGAACAAGAGCATCTCATGAGCTCTACGCGTCAAAAGGAAGGGACGAGCATAAGCTTCTTAGGAGAAAGCAGCAAGAGCACGCGAACTGCGCGATTGAGGACTTGGAAAGGTGTTGCTGCAGGCATGACGTTCGAGGATAAAGCGAATATGCCGAGGTTAAAAAGGCAGAACGGAAGCTTGTAGATATGAGAACGGACAGCCAATAGTAGTATCCTAGTCGAAGCTGATAATATGGAAAAACCACTTCTGTAAACAATATAACGGCGATGGTAGTCAATATTCTCCTTTCAGGCAGAATGACCCATTTCTTAATGACGAAGTTCGGAGAAAATTCCGTCCCCCTGACCTTGACGAAGTTAAGATCGCCATATCGAAACTCAAGTCGAATAAAGCTGCTGGCGCAGACGGACTGTTTGCTGTGCTCTTGAAGGCAGCTGGAGGCGAGGCGAAAGCATGTCCGATGAATGGAGTCGTCGCATCGTTTGCCCAATCCATAAGAATGGAGAACCCTTTGACGGTGGCAACTACAGAGGAATAAGTCTTCTTAACATCACGTACAAAACCTTCTCTGCCGTTTTGTGCGAACGCCTAAAGCCTTTTGTAAATAAGCTTCAATGTGGCTTTAGACAAGGGAAGTCCACCATCGACTAAATCTTCCCACTACGGCAATTCCTAGAAAAACCCAATCAATTTCAAGTCAACACTCACCACCTTTTTTTTCGACCTTAAAGCCGCATACAACAGCGTAATTCAAGACGAGCTATACAACGACATGTCTATTTCGGACATACCTGCTAAGCTCATCAGACGATACAGGACGATTTTAGAGCATACTCTCTACCCCATCCGAATCGGTAAAGACTTGACCGATAGTTTTAATGTCAAAAAAATATTTAGGCAAGGCGAAGCGCTGTTGTGATTTCTTCAACATCGTATTAGAAATGATTGCGCCAAAGTCACTGGTCAACACAAGAGAAACAATTTCAAATCCTCAGAACTCCTCGCTTACGTGGATGATATTGACATAATCGGAAGAACAACGAAATGTCAATGAAGCGTTTACGAGTACTGATGCGAGGGCGGCAAAAATTGGTTTGGCAGTAAGCGTGAGCAAAGCCAAAAATATGCTAGCATCGAAAAAGGACGCCCACCATCGACGTTTTGGCTAGAACGTTTGTATTGGCGATATAAGTTTGAGATGTAAATTCGGCTAATCGATTTCCTAACGGAGCGTAACCTCGTTGTGGCAAGCACACAATTCGCTCATCTCGACATCCATAAGGGTACCTGGCGGTCTCCTGGTGAATTGACCACCAACCAGGTTGATCACATTGCGATCGACGCCAGACACTCCTACAGTATTCTCGACGTACGAACCTTTCCGAGGAGCCAACATCGACTCGGAACACTACCTTGATGTAGCCAAGGTGCGGATGAGGATATCAAGAATGCTTAGGAGTCGAGTAGGACAAAGTAAATTTGACGTCGGAAAGCTGCAATCGCAAGAGATGGCCAGAACCTTTATCGATCGTGTCTCCTTAAAGCCAACTGCAGCACAAACAATAGAGCAGGAATGGGCGCATTGCCAGAGCGCCGTCAGAGACGCTGCCTCAGAGGTGCTGGGTTTCAAACCGCCACCACCTAGAAACCCCTGTTTCGATGAACAATGTGAACAAGCCCATGCAGCAAAACAAGAGGCATATAAAGCCATGCTGCAACGACGGACGAGAGCTGCTCGCGAAATCTATGAGCAGAAGAGAAGAGAGGAACACACGCTTTTCAGAAGAAAGAAGAGAGCACGGAAAGCGTGAGATCGAAGAGATGAAGAGATGCTTCCGCAGGAATGACGCCCGTAAGTTTTACAGTAAGGTAAAACGAACATGCCATGGCTACAAAGCCAGAGCGGATGCCAGAGTGGAATCACAGTCGATGCTGAAGATTTGGCAAGACCACTTCTGCAGACTGTATAACGGCGATGACAGACAGAAGGATCATTTCGGATCCAACGGACGACGATGTAAGAGAATTTCGTCCACCCCACCTCGACGAAGTCAAAATAGCGATGTGAAGACTTACCTAAGTCTAAAATGGCCGCGGGCGCAGACGGCATGTCTACTGAGCTTTTTAAGGCGGCTGGAGATGAGCTGGTAGGTGCATGCAACATCTCATTCGCATGGTATAGTCGGACGAAAGCATGCCCGACGAATCTCAGCATCGTTTGCTCGGTCCATAAGAAATGAGACTCCTATAACTGCGCCAACTAAAGTTTCCTTAACATCGCATATAAAATCTTCTCTGCTGTACTGCTTGAACGCCTGAAACCGTTTGTGGATAACCTGGTCGATCTTATGAGTGTGGTTTCACGCCAGGTAAAATCCGGCGGATTTTGGAGAAGGCCCATGATTACCAGTTCGACGCTCACCACCTTTTCGTCGACTCCAAGGCCGCGTAAGACTGCGTGTATGGAGATGAGCTATACAAAGCCATGTCGAGTTTTATCATCCCTGCCAAACTCGTCTGACTTTGCAGGGTGACAATGAAGAACTCTCGCTGCTCCATTAAGGTCGGTAATTAACAAACTGAGACCTTTGATGTTGAAGAAGGATTTAGACAAGGCGACGCGCTGTCAAGCAACTTTTCCAACATTATGCTTGAAAAGATCGTGCAAGAGTCGCTGGCCAACACAAGCGGTACGATTTATTTCAAGTCTATGCAATTGCTTGCGTACGCCGACGACATTGACGTGATTGGACGGACACAGCCAGACGTCAATGCGGCCTTTGTAAGTATTGAGGTAGAAGCAGTTAAGATGGCTCAAGTTTAATGAGGGTAAATCCAAATATCTGCTTTCATCAAAAAGAGAAATTCACCAAGGGCAGATATAACTTTGAATTGGTCAAGGAATTCGTCTACCTTGGCTCACTGATGACCGGCGACAACAACACCAGCGCTGGGAAAAAACACAGATTCATTCTTGCCAAACGCTGTTTCTTTGGGCTCAAGAGGCAATTGAGAAGTAGAGCCCTCTCTCGGAAAACCAAGGCGACACTATATTAAACCTCGATCATCCCAGTCCTCTTTTACGGCGCAGAGGCTTGGACCTCAACGAAAGCGGATGAAGATGCCGTTGGCGTTTCGAGGGAAAAATTCTGCCCTCTATCTATTGTGCCATTTGTTCAAACGGGGAATGGAGGAGAAGATTTAATCATGAATTGTACGGGTCATACAGCGACATCGGCCTGGTACTACGTCTACGGATACAGCGTCTAAGGTGGCTAGGCCATGTAGAGCGCATGTAAAATACAGATCCGACCCGAAGGTTTTCGAATCCACCCTGCGCACGCAGGTGGACCTTAACTTACTGGGCGTGCGGCGCTGGAAACATCTGGCCAAAGACCGTACCAGCGGGAGACTCTCGTTGGTTGAGGCCCAGGTTCACCACGGTATCTAGCGCCACCTTAGTAAGTAAGTAAGTCAGAACTTCGTCTACCGTGGCTCGGCAGTAACCTGGAACAACGGCATCAGTTCCAAAATCAAACGCAGTGTCACTCTTCCCAATCGATGTTTCCTGGGACTCAGGAGGCAATTCAGTAATTGAGCCCTCTCCCGAACGACAAAGTTGATTCTATGCAGGACCCTTATTATTCCTGTCCTGCTGTATGAGTTGTACTTAGAAGTATGGACACTATTAAGATCGGATGATGAGCTCCTTGGTCGTTTCGAGGGAAAGATTTTGCGTGTGATTTTCGGTCCTATAGACGGGAGATGATGGATAATATTCAACCGCGAGCTATAAGGGGTGTACAGCAGCACGAATGTAGTCAGGCGTCTATGGATTCAACGCCTAAGTTGGCTAAGCCATGCAGAGCGAATGGACACCACCGGTCCAAGCCCGGAGAGTCTTAGAATCTAATCCCGTGGGATGAGCGAACTTAGAATGGCGCACACAGTTGGAAAGGGCAATGGGGAAGGCTAGCAAAAGACCATGCCAGGGAGAGGCATGTTGGTTGAGGCCCAGGTTCACCCCGAACTGTAGCACCTGATAAGAAGGAAATCATATCTATTTTTCTGTTAAAAAAATGTTTATTGTTTCCCCAATTTAGGAATATTTCTTTGCAAGGAATTGTATTTTCGGTTGGCTTTGAAGGGATATTTCTATTTGGCAAAATCCATATTTACTTTAATGGAAAATTCAAACCCATCGGCAAGGAGATTGAATTACATAAATCCTTACAAACTCAACGATGTTTGCATCATGCCATCAGAACCCTATCACTGCTATGTACTCGGTCGAGTGTCTAGACAAACACAAATAGGCAGAAATAACAACTCCCACAAAATCGAATTGACGCGAATAAAATAGGAAATAAAAAATAAAAATAAAAATCTGGCCTGCAAATGAGGGTGTTGCCTTGAGGGTGGCACTTAAAAAATGTTCCCAGACAGTCGTCCACGGTGAAAGGTTGAGGTTTAAATTGGATCCCGACTGGCATTCAATCATAATGCTAATTCCGCGGTTAGCTTCGGGGTTCGGAGAAATTCAAAATGGAACGTTTGAATACGTAACAATGAAGTGATTATGGCAGATGGATGAGGCCACTTGCGATAGCAGTTTGTGGGACTATGGGCCAAGAAGGCCATGTTTTGGATCGTCTGAGTTCGGGTCAAGAGGTTTGCACACAAACTTCTTAATACCTCTCGAAGACACAACAGACAATTTTCGAAAAAGTCTCCAGCTTGACAATAATTGAATGTTATCAAACAAACGACCCGACTTGTGAGTCTGAAGTAGGTTATTGCTATTCAGTTCGGTTTTCTTTTGTTGTGCAATTGAATTTTGAAATTCTATAAGTTACCTCGTCCGAAGACCTTCTTCCAAGAACCCAATATCCAATGGCTTTAATCGAACAAAATCACATTCCAATTCAATCGCAGTGTATTGAAGTGATATGTGTCTATCTCGTTGGTAAGAGCAACAGTAATTCCCCAATCGAATGCAGAGCATTTCCTATGAAATCCACAAGATTATACGGACAAATCCTGATGCATGTCTCTGTACATATATTGTCCTCAACTCGTATAGTGTAGGATGTGTGCTGTGGCATAGTAGGAGCCTATTATTTTCATTTATTATCTCCGCAATAGCCGTCCAAAACAAGTGACGTAAAGCTAATCACCACAACAAACAATCGAATTTATCAACTTAAAGAATGGCCACTCAATTTGCTCCCATTGCACAGGATAACAAATGTAAAACTGTCGGGCCTTCGCAAAGTTACGAGTAACCCGAAAAAGTTATTCAATCCTTGCCGGAGTAACATCACTGCGGGGCAAGAGTCAAAAAGAAAAACAGACAAACGGCAACAACAAAATATCGTTTTTTCAATTCTATTTATCTACTGTTCGATTCTGTCGCATAGCACAATAAAAACGAGAAGTACACAAACTCGGATTTCCTATAAACGACAGACACCCTGCTCGCAGCCAGTAGAACGCCGATGGAGACGGGACGAATGCCCTTCGAAGATGGAGCAAATACAAAGTAAAGGACACGAAAATGTCACAACCATGCCATAGTACGCAGTCGAAGGGTAAGCAATAGAAAATCGACACCTTGACTCGCTTAGCTTTGGCGGCATGACAGCATGACTGATTTATAGGTGAAAACCTCCTGGTCAAATGGCAATTTTCAGAAGTGTTGACACGAAAAAAGGATACCAGAACCCGTTGTCAGAGAAAGATGTTCATCGAAATAGTGTGGGTTGTTTGTTGGATGCAATTAAATAAATACTTCACCTCTATGTTCTACCCCCTGGTTATATGATAAAACCTGTGACTCTCTCACTTCAGGTGGTCGTCGGATTACTTTTGTTTGATAAATGTCCCGGCAATGTGGTCCAGTGTGGGTATAGCAACAGGGAGGGTTTTGTGAATTCTTTCATAAAATTCAAATGGTTTATGGGTGGATTGGAACACCTGCAGGGCAACGGTAATAAGCGATGGCCAGACATGATGGTATGCCACAGGAGTGTAATTTGGAACCGATATTTATTATGGGGTATTATTATTACTTTTTCGGACCATGTCTGAGGTTCCTTGCCGACAAATGACGGAGTAGGAGTGTATGTATATGGTAAATATAGGTAAATGCGGGATTAGAAGAAGGCAACAACGTCTTGCCGCAATGGGGACTTTGGGTGGTAAGATTAGGGTACAAAACTTGTGGTATGTATTGCTGATGGGCGGAGATATTGTTCTTTAGCATTCCATTGGAAATGTCTGTTTTGAATTTGCGAATGAAGAATATGGACAACGAATTGTATACTTTATTTTGAGAGAGTTATCTCTGTGTGTACGTTCGTGAGTCTTTTTTCGTCAGTGGTATTTTAATAAAGGATAGTGGTATCGATTTGGGACTGATTTTATATGACGCGCGCACTTAAGGTTTTAATAACCCTGCTATGTCGGCGACATAATGCGGGCAGAAGGTAGAAAAGATGTGGGATAGAGGAGATGCCGATGAACATTGATCTTAAATGCTTGCGTGTAGTATTGAGGGGGGAAGACTGAATCCGGCAAGGAATTCCAGATTCGTATGGTGGAGAGATTGTCAAAACGAGAGAAAAGCATAAAGAAGGAATGAGGAATGGAACGAGAGCTACCAGTGGTGAAATACTGAAACGAGTAGTCAGTAGGCCAGAGAATGTCCATCAGTGCGGATGTTTAAATTGAAAAGTTAAAATAAAGAAATAGGCGAAATAAGCAAATAAATAAAACACAAAACTGAAAGCGAAAAAAGAAGATTTGATTTTTAATTTTGACGAATCGGTATAAACCTTAAACATTTTCACCCTTACAGTATGGTTCGGTTAAAGAAGGATTCCTTATATTTGGCAGTACGTCCGAAAACGCGCTTCAGGGTATGTTGGTGAACATTCCGAGAGAGACGTGTATTGCGGGAGAAATTTATATTTCTGCCAATTCATCAGATCGTTCTTGGTGGAAGTAACGATAAAACAGGGAGAGTCAGGAAATATTCTTGTGATGTAACAGCGAGTCTAATGTTTTGGTGATGCTGGAGTTGTGTTTTGGTACTCTATCTAGTAGGTGCAATGGGGTCTTAAAAGCACTGGACCAGACATGAGCGTTAAACTCTAATTTAGGGCGAATGAAAGCCTTATAGATTGTATCCAGATCTAGGGGTGAGAACTATTTCTTGCATATGTATAAGACACCTAGGCATTTCACAGCATTCTTGGCGATACTGAATACGAGGTCGCTCCAATTATGATTGTGAGCAACACGTATTCCCCGGATGAAAAGCTTCTCGGTTTGTGAGATGCAAGTGCCATTCATGGATAATGGCTGCCGGTTAGTTATGCGCTTTAATGACAGGAGACAGCATTATGTTTTGGAGGTATTCAATTCTACTCTATTGTTTTTCCCCATTGAATGATGCCGTCGATATCGGAAGTTAATGAGCTTAACATACTCTGCCACTCACTATCTACAACCGGAGTGCAGGGTCGTAAACTGGTAAACTAGTCGTGAGCGAAGGAGTGAATTGAATTAGGAGTAGCAGACAAGATATCATTTGTAAAAATGAGAAAGAGTGATGGAGACAACAATACCAATATTTATGAAATGGATGTCAGATTTGAATCCGTTCAAAACAACTTGAATTGAACGATTCGAAAGGTAACTTCTAATCCATTGAAGAAGAGACTCATCGATCCCGAAAGCACGCATTTTCGACAAAAGGGCATCATGCCAAACTCTGTCAAATGCTTTCGAAGTATCCAGTGCATCAATTCTGCTTTCACCTGCTTGATGAAGCGAGCGATGATTCAACTTTTCGGCGAAATATGCCATATAATCACCAGTGGATCTGTTGCGGCTGAAAACGTACTGAAGGTCATTGAGGAGTGTCCGTGATTCAAGATATCGCGTTTCCACGACCTTGGAAAGGAGGAACTTTAGTGCAATGGGTCGGTAATTGGTGGGAGAAGATGATTCCCTTTTTTGGGTATGTGCTGGACAAACGCTGTTTTCCACCTATTCGGAAAGAGCCCAGAGGAGTAGGAAATGTGGAAGAGCTTAAGCAGTGGTTTTTCCAGCGTGGAAGAACACCACCTTAGAACTATTGGGGCAATACCATCTGGGCCAATGAACTAAAAGCTCGAAAACTTAGCTCCCTGTGCCTTATAGCCGTTTATCCTTTGGTCTGGTTCTTTTAACGATTTAACGATTCGGATAATATCAGTTGCGGCATCCATGTCGTTGTTGAGGAAGCACTGCGACCCGTGAAAGATCCGAAAGGCGTTGTTAGGGCCGCATCGATTTTTTTTTTTTTTTTTTTTTTTTTTTGTAGAAACTCGCGCAGTTTCAAGAGTTTTTATATTCTCTTATGCTCTTATGATGTGTTTTTTTTAGACACATAACCTAAACGGAGTGTAGTGGTTTGGGTCGTTGATGTTCGTTCACTACTCTCAGGGGTGGTTGTCCTAGATAGGACGAGAGACGACCAATTCCGGGTTGGTTATAGTCCGTAGTAATTCGTTCGAGCAATTTAATATTGCATACGCAGGAGATGAATTTCAGCTAACCATATACTGTGAGTGTTATGCCTGCAGCAGTACGTCTGGTCACCTTCCATTCACAACTGCGTTGCATACTTTTTGTCTGTATAGGAATTACTTTTTCTTGGCTACGAAGCGAATTTGAACTGAATGCACCACAGCCACCCCACGAGATTATCTTACTCATAAGGCCGTATAGTTCCTCTGGAGGCTTTTTCTTTAACTGCGTGGTGGTAGTTCGAGAATTTAGCTGATACCACGGACAAACCTAGAGGCGGCAATACATTAATCGTGTATTTGTTAGGCTGGGAGGTGAGAAATAAGTCCAGTGTGTTCGGGGTAGGACAGTAACATCGGGGATAGGCGCCGGCTTATTCACAAGATAAGTTAAAAGATTTAACCCAGCGAAAATTTCAATTTCGGGTGTTGTCTCTCCAGAATGTCGAGGCCACTGAGAATTGTGTACATCACCCGCTAAAACGGTTTCGAGGAAACAGGGAAGCAATTCTTTGGATGGAATCAGACAGTGTGTCTGTTGCATTCCCGTCTAGTTTGTGGCTTATATGTATAAAGAAAACAGTAAAGAATGAAGTGCTTTCGGAGTGCGAATTGAAGGTGGATGTTTGGCTACAATGTGGAAGCAGCTGGTAAGCAATATCACTACGAACATGGATGGCGATACCGCGGTGAGCCACTAATAATGACACTAAGTATAGCTTAGCTCCAGGAAGGCTGAAATCCGAAGGACCAGACTTTTAATCGACCTGTGCCAAAATCGCCGGTTTATGGCGTGAGAAATGGGCATACGTGGCCAAGAAATTCTTCCGTACTCCACGAATGTTGCAGAACTACACAAAAATCTCTCATCAGCACAAATTACAAAACATACAATACCGTGTAAGCAGAGCCGTGAAGTGAAGCTCTATCGCCGGATTTGCAAAGAATAAACTACCGTAGGTGCTATGCCCTTACGAGAGATTTGCTCCACCAAAAAGCACAACACCCGCGCGGCGGTTGCGGTAGCACTCATTCAGTGTATATGTTGAGTGCGAACAATGGTCACGAAGAGGGAAAGGTGACTGACAGGAGAACGGCCAAGCGCTGCTGCCGACCAAGTGTTCGGTTGCACCACTTTTCGTTTTCTTTTTCCTTCGTTTCTAGGGAGGGTTGACTGCAGAAGACTTGTGGGGTTATTACGGGCCGGGACATTACCCTTTTGCTAAGCATCCCTGCGTGCTTGGCATCAGTGAGACGCCTACTTGTGCTGCATGTTGCGAGAAGGATGAAACGGCAGAGCATTTTCTCTGTGACTGTCCGCCCTTGCTCGCTGACGGTGGCGCACCCTTGGGTCCGAGGTGGTGTGTGCCGAATCTCTAAGCGAAGCTTATTCTCAATTTTCTCCGGAAAGCGGGGAAAGTACACTAGTGGAAGGTGTCTGTCTGGAGTGCAATGACCAGCATTTTCGTGTGAGTGCTCTAACAAATAGCAGAATCTTCCGCCAAATAAACAAAAAGCATTACTTTGTTTGCTGTGAATCTAGGCTATTATGCTGCTTACTGAGGGTCACCGACCTTTGACCAAGATCGCTTGCGTGTCTAATTTGATGGCAAACAAGGTGATGCTGTTTGACTGGTCGGATTGGAGCTGTTACATCCTGGCGAAACGGTCACCTTCTGCTGTGCACAGCTCGACCATGTGAACGAAGCATTCAAGAAAGCTTTAAGATTACACTTGGATCTTAGCAATAAGGCCGAGATTTAAGTCTCCATGGCCTGTAGAAGATTTAGTCTTTCAAAGGAATAGCAAATGAATATCATAATTTGAGTTTGCTGAACTTTTGGAGCCCTGGCGACTGCTCATGTGAAAAATCACGTGTTCTTCAAATGCACACACTAGAAATTCTAGCTAAACTAAACTGAAAAGAAGGGGTATCCCAGGTTACATAAAGGTAATCACAATTAAGGTTCATCAGTGGATCCCATCGTTCCAGATTTAGTCGAAATCCAATCATTCAATCACACTCCTTCTTCTTTGATGGCGTTATAGCCCATGAAGGACCAGAGCCAAGCTTCTCTCAATCACCCATGTTGTGTGTGATTTATTTTTCACACAGGTGAAAGGGACCTACAGTTTAATGCCGATTCCGAGCGGCGTGAGTCGAGAAGCTTTTTCATGGCAAGTTTACTACGGGGGGTTTTGCCAGTACCCCGCCGAGGAGGAACGTCGCGAAATAAACATTCGATGGCGTTGGTGTTATCGGGATCCGAACTCGCTCATCGTGCGCCAGAGTCCAACACACTAACCACTGCGCTACGGCGCCCTCTATTTCAATTCACACTCGTTTGCGTTTAGTTTACTCAAACGTCGCCTTCTTACTCTCGGACAGGTCTTACATCCACCCATCGTAATAACGCAACATTGGTAGGAATAATGTATTTTAAATACAATTTTCGGTCCTTTCCCTTTTCTCGGCCGAAATCCTTTTCCACTCCACGGAACTAATTCCAATCCAAAACCGACGAAGGATGTCATTTGGTTTGTATTTCTGTTTTCCGTACCTGAGATATTGTACTTCCTCTCCTTGTTTTTCACTTCAGGTTTCTTATTTTCTCCATTTGGTGCATTCCGTGGTTATCTCAAATTTTATTTTTTTCCTTTTTCGATTTCTAATTAAAAGTTGTGAAATTAAAAAGGAAGACAACGACGACAAGATAGTGGGTATTATTATAATTTCCGCAAACATCCCCAAGGATTTTCGCCACTAAAAGAGGAAGCGAATTCCTATTCGGCAACTACGTCATAAAATAAACCGAAGAAAAAGGGAAGAGCAAAATAGAATCTTTTGCCTTCAGATAGCAATTAAAACTCCCCGACAAATTAGTATCTCATTTAATGCGAGTTACGCTCGGTAATAATTTCCAATTACAATTCCTCTCCGCTAACTTATCGTTGTCCTTTCAACTTTCACGTGCATATTGTACATAGTAGATCCGTCTGTAAACATGTATCCTGGACCGATGAGTGCGTTCTGTAGTAGTGTCGTTGCTCATTTAATAAATAACAATTTATTCATATGCGACATGACTTAATAATTGCAAGTAGATTCCTACATCCTTACGCAATAACCATAAACTATAAATATTTTGAATTCCAAGGATTATCTTACGTAAAGTTACATACATCGTTGGAGTGCAGGCCAACGACCAGGATAGTTGAGGTACACATGTGGACATGTGTGTATAAAAGTTTCAAGCAATAACAATAAATAATTTGAAACGTGTTTTTGGTGGTGTGCGCATATGTATGACCGCAAACAATTATTCGATTTTAATCCTTCCGACGAGCTGCACTTACCCCATGCATTGGTGTGGGATGGGAAATGGATCTTAATTATCTTGTATCTTCTTAACGTTTCGGATAGTAAAGTGCAATTGTGTAGACCGCATACAGTCACAAGTGTGTTAGCAATTCGACCAATTTGACAGCAATTGTATGAGAGCGCAGCGAAGGACACACAAGTCGTACATAAAAGTCTTGGTCTCCAGAGGCACACTTGACAATGTGAGGACATCTTAGTAGTGACGAAGGAGGCGAAACGATACTCCTTGCTGTCGTCATCTTCATCGTTTGTGTCGTCGACGCTGTGGGTCGATAGTTGAAGTCGTCTGTGACTCTTGAAATGATGCAATTACACTTACTTGCAATTGTAGCTTCTTGCGGCAAGGACGAGAGATGTGTTGGATTCCATACGACATGGACAAGCATTGCTACTGTTGAATCATGTTAACGATGTAGCAATTGGGAATACACAGTCTCAACTCAGTAGTCTGGAAAAGTATTCCTTTAAGCAAAATGATTTCCCTGTAAAATTGTTGTAGTCGTAGATTGCCGAAAGGACAATTTGAAATGGAATTCGAATTGCTAGAACCCCGTGGAAGGCGGGAGTTACAAAGTAGAGACATGTCGATAAAATAGTTTTTAATGATGAGTTGAAATGTCTAGCTTATAGGCTGGCTCAAGGCCAATCTCTAATTTATAGTACACTCATCGTACAATTGTACCTTCATGTCAGTATCATTTCTCGTTGACCTTACATCTCTCCAGACAAAGTCCTACATTATTACCAATTTTCGTACAATGTACGGGGAGGATTGTCTCGATACATTGCTACGAGAATTTGTTGTTTCCACTCCACACTCTGGCACCATATAATGCATTTCAAATCAACAAATCAGTAACAGTGTTCCGCAGCTAGCATTTCAATGATGTTCTCCGTATCCGAACGTACATGAGAGATACTATATGTATGCACATACATCACTGGTCCGGATCAGGGCTACATTACGATGTGATTGCATTTGCTTGTTATAATAGTTGCATTATACAAACAATACAAGGTGGGTGGATGCAATTCGTTCAGTTTTTGATGTTGGAAACCGTGTTTGGGTTGGTTTCGTCGGGCAGTATTTATATGTGCACATTACATCCTTTTTGCTTTAGAGCTCCTTGTGGCAATAGCAGCTGGAGACGGGGTGAAATCATTTCGCTGTAAGACAGCTCTACGCTAAGGAAAATTAGTGGCAACAAATTCAATCAAGTTTTACGAGTAGCAATCGTTATCGCTATAGAGGACGCCATGGCGCAGTGGTTAGTGTGTTGGACTCTGACGCATGACGAGCGAGTTCGGATCCCGATAACAGGAACGCCATCGAATGTTTATTTCGCGGCGTTCCTCCTCGGCGGGGTACTGGCAAAACCATCCGTAGTATACGTGAAAAAGCCGTGAAAAAGCTTCTCAACTCATGCCGTTTGGAATCGGCATTAAACTGTAGGTCCCTTTCACCTGTGGGAAAAATAAATCATCAACATTATGGGTGATTGGCCGAAGCTTGGCTCTGGTCCTTCATGGGCTGTAACGCCATCAAAGATGAAGAAGAATAGAATAAGGAGGAATAAGGGAGGAGCATAAGCTTCTCAGTAGAATAAAGAAAGAGCATGAGAGGCGCGTGAATGAGGACTTTGGTGTCCTCAGGTGTTAGTGCAGGAATGACGTTCGAAGGTTTTAACAATGAGAATGGGCACCTAGTAGTGGAATGGCTGAGAATATGAGAATATGGAAAAACCACATCTGCGGACTGTATAACGGCGATGTTAGTCAATATGCCGCTGACAGGCAGAATGATCCATTTCTTAACGATGAAGACCGCAGACATTTCCGTCCCCCTGACCATTAACGAAGTTAAGATGGCCATATCGAAACTCAAGTCGAATGAAGCTGCTGGGGCAGACGGGCAGACTGTCTGCTGAATGTTAGGTACATTCACCAACTCATCATTGAGATATGGTCAGAGGGAAGCATGCACGTCTTATGTTCGATCCACAAGAAAGGAGATCCCTCTGACTGCGCCAACTACAGAGGATTAAGTTTCCTTAACATCGCTTAGAAAATTTTTTCTGCCGTTTTGTGTGAACGCCTAAAGATAAGCCTGTAAATAAACTGATGGCTCCTTATGGGACCAAATCTTCACACTACGGCACATTCTGGAAAAAACCAAGGAATTTCGTGTCGACACTCACCAAATACGACAGCGTAATTAAAGACGAGCTATACAACGCCTCTGATACCCTTGCTAAGCTCGTCAGACTATACAGGATAACATTGGAGAATGCTTTCTGCTCCATCCGATTCGATGAAGTCCAGATGTTAAAATAGAATTTAGGCAGGGCGGTGCGCTGTTGTGTGATTTCTTTAACATCGTATTAGAAACCATTGTGCAAAAGTCACTGGCCAACACAACAGGCACAATTTATTTCAAATCCTCGCAACTCCTTGCATATGCCGACGACATTGACATAATAGGTAGATCAGAGCGAGATGTCGATGAGGCGTTTGCGAGTATTGAGATGGAGGCGGCGAAAATTGGTCTGGCAGAAAGTGAGGGCTGTCATCCCCACCGACGTTTAGGTCAGAACGTTTGTATTGGCAGATATAAGTTTGGGTAGTTAAGGACTTCATCTACCTTTGCCCCGCAGTGACCAGGAACAACAACATCAGTTCCGAAATCAAAGGCAGAGTCACTCTTGCCAATCGCTGTTTCTATGGGCTTAGGGAGCAATTGAGTAATAGAGCCCTCTCCCGAACGAAAAAATTGACTCTATACCAGAATCTGGCTTCAGATTCGGAAGCAGAAGCCATAGAGATGCAATTGCAGCTTCGAACATTTTTAAAGCGAGGAGGCTTTTCACTTCGAAAATGAGCAAGTAACTTAGAGAAGCTATTGGCATGCGTTGAAGATAAGGATAGAGAGATACAGCTACCGTTATCATTCGACAAAGAAGATGCAGTCAAAACATTAGGCATCCAGTGGCATCCGCAAGGGACGAGTTTGCCTTTAAGATTTCTCTGCAGGATGCGAAGAAAACTACAAAGCGAACAGTCCTACCGGATACTGCGCGACTATATGATCCAATGGCTGGATTTCGCCTAGCGTCATCATTGGTAAAATGTTAATGCGAGGGATCTGAAAAGAAGACAAAACGCGAGATGTTATCCAGCACTTGCCCCTATCTAACAGATATGTGAAGGACATCACTAACTGGCGAGTCTTGCCTGATCATGCGCTTTCGGACCATAAACATATCGAATTCCGGTTAAGTTGTGGGATCTCTACCTTGCAACCTAGACGGAATCCGAAAAGGACGAACTAGGCACAGTTTCGAGAGGAGCAGGGAGGTCTGCTCCTCCTGGTTTTGAGTGGGATTTCTTCCTTGCAACCTAGGCTAGGGCTACGGCATAGTAAGCCGTAATCGTAAAAATAATGCACGCTCCGAAACAACCACAAGCCTCGGATAAAACGGGCCGGATTAATGTTGCAAAAAGCGAAAAAAGGACAATTATCTTCGGCTCTGCACGTGGAATGTTAGGTCCCTATACACACCAAGCGCAGCTTAGACACCCTAGACCGCTATAAAGCGGACATAACTGCCTGGGTATAAAACAGATGGAAAACTGCCACATTTACTACGGCAAGTACTTAGGGAGAGAGGACATCAATTGTGCGGATGAGGATTTGTTATTCGAGGTGAACTAAAACAAAAAGTTCTAAGCTTTCGGCGTGTGAGCGAACAGTAGGGATCCGTATCAAGGCTACATTTTTTAAAATCAGCCTGATCTGTGTCCATGCCCCCGCGGACGACAAGGATGTCCCCACAAAAGATGAGTTCTAGGATCCCTAGACAAAACGTATGCCCAATGTCCCAGTTATGACATTAAAATTGTACTAGGAGACTTCAGTGCTAAGCTGAGGTAGGAAAGCAGCTTTGAACGAGTCATCGGCAAACACTGCCTACACGACAGCACATCTGATAACGGTACCAGGCTGATTGATCTTGCTGCGAGGCGAAATCTACTTCCAGACATTATGCGCTTCGCGCACCTAAATGTACACAAATGTACCTGGCGGTCGCCAGATCAGTCAATCGCTAACGAGATTGATCACATCGCGATCGACGTCAGACTTTTAACGGGCGCTAGAGCTCGGGGTGAACCTGGGCCCCAACCAACATGCTCCTCAACTAGCACAATCTTTTGCTAGTCTTTTCCAACTGTGTGCGCCATCTGAAGTGCGGCCGCCCTCTGTTTCTTCGTCCCTCCCTGTTTCTTCTTCGTGGATTCGAAAACTCTCCGGTCTGGAGCTGTGGTGTCCATTCGCTCTACATCGCCTAGCCATTTTAGGCATCCTGCATAGTCTGACGAGCTTAGAAAGGATGTCAAAGGCAGATATATCGTTGTAAAGCTCGTCTCTAATTACGCTGTCGTATGCGGCCTTGAACTGGACAAAGAAGGTGGTGACTTGACTTGACTCGCCTTGAAATTTATTGGTTTTTCCAGAATCTGCCGTAGTGTGAGGATTTGGTTGATGGTGGACTTCCCTGGCCTGAATCTGTACTGATAGGGAGCTATCAGCTTATTTACAAAAGGCTTCGGGCGTTCACACAACACGACAGAGAAGATTTTATGGGCGACGCCTCTGTAGTTGGCGCAGTCAGAGAGGTCTCTCTTCTTGTGGATCGGGCAAACGGTGGCGAGATTCCATTCATCGGACATACTTCCCCTGACCATCTCTTCCATCTTTAATGCGGTTGGTTATGAGGCGCTCGCTCACATGCCGGAAGCGTAGCCGTTGTTTGTTCTCCTTGTATTAGTTTCCGTAGTAAATTGTGTTTTTTTTAGAGATATAGACGATTAAGTTTGCAACGCTATTTTAACTGGCGGCCATTTTGTCAGCTCTTGATTTAATCTTTGGTATTTTAACGTAAATAGGCCGACGCACTACACACGTCCAATTTTCATACGCGAATTTTGTGAAGCGATGAAGCTCACTTTTGGCTGAATGGATACGTCAATAAACAAAACTGCCGTATTTGGAGAGATGTTGATGAGTGTCCTCAAGTGTCTGTTGACGCACCGTTACATCCACAAAAACTGACTGTTTGGTGAGCTTCCTGGGTTGGTGGAATAATCGGTTCGTACTTCTTTAAAAACGATGCTGGCCAGATCGTTACAGGCAATGGTGACCGCTATAGAGCCATGATTACTGACTTGTCACATAGCTCGTGCCACAATTGATTTATTGAAGGAAACGTTCGGTAACTACGTAGTTTCACGTTACGGATTGTGCGATTTAACGCCGCTTGATTGTTTTCTGCGGGGATATGTGAAGTCGCTAGTCTACGCCGATAAGCCCGAAACGATTGATCACTTGGACGACAACATTTGCCAAAAATGTTGGAAAAAACTCATCGAAATTTGGACCTCCAGATTAGACTACGTCCGAGCCAGTCGTGGCTGTCATATGCCAACAATTATATTTAAGATATAATGCCGGAAGATTATCTTTTGAATGAAGTAAATTTCATGTCAATTTAAAGAAAACATCTTTGCTTTATTCTATTTCAAAGTTCTATACGTCTAAAAAAACACCCTTTATATGTCACCGTTTTTCGTCCTCTTTTACCCGGTCCATCCCATCGCACTTCTTGTTGTGCGGTAGTGTCTGCTTTATAGCAGTTAAGAGCTTATTTTAACTGTTCGGTAGCACCCGGTCTCTTAAGCGACTAGCAAACCAAGTACAGAACCGATACTCCTCTCCTTTTACACGTTCCCGGGGGTCGCCAACATGTAGACCGTCCGCTAAATCCGAGGCTTGTGATTGAGTGGTTGTGGCTAAGTGAGCTAGCAGGCATAAAAATAGTTCAACTCCATTGTTTCATCCGAAGCACTAATTGGTTTTCAGGTGGCAGATCTAACGTTACGCTCCATATGGTACCATAATGGACCGATTCCGGTCTATGTGTGACGTATGCCGACCACTACAACCTAACCGAACTTATTTTAGTACCCTTGTGTAATCAGCATTGTGAAAAGCTTATTTGATTGACCAAAGCAGTCGTAAGTACATACATACATATGTTAATATTTAATGTGCAATGGAAACATGTCAATGTCAGAGGCAAGAGTAGAAGTTCCGACATTCATGTATATTCTTTCGCCCATCGAGTTGCTACTGATTACGAGTATCTCCGGCGAATTTCATTAAAATCGTTCACTCAACTCCTTGCCATCAAAACATCCAATTAAAAGCGAAAATAGATTGATACAAGAAGTTCGTCATCGATTTCACCCCCTCAGTGTCATGCAATCTAATTTAGTTGTGTCTTAAGCATCTGAGCAGTGGTAAACATAAGGGTTCATCTAAATAGGTCGATACCTATTGTACTACAGTCAGTAACTGTCACATGTACCTGATTTTACAGGTATTAAGCTAACTGCAATTAAGTAGTGTAATAAAGCAACGTCAGAGGAACAAATGGCTGAATACCTTATCTCCTTCACGCAATCGGATTTCCGGCAGCTTCATAAGAAAATAAGCTTTAATTCGGAGATTCATTTGAAATCATTTCAAATGTCGTGTCCGTCCCATCCATATTGATGCTTTTCAATCCGAACCTGGTTAATCAACTTCACCGTCACATGCATGTCCTTCGCTTTATGCTTGTGCTTGATGCTTGAATCGACCATCCTGGATTGCATTTTTCGTTTTCACGAAGAGCATAAAAAAAGATGTAATGAAGTGAGCATATGCTCGTACCTAAGAACGACACTTCAAAGGACCATGAGATCCGTCCACAGATACTAACTTATGCAAATGATTACTTTTGGCTCCATCCTCCTATTCCGTCCAATCATGGGCAGACATAATACATATAAAGAATCTAATTAAAATTCCGCCTGTCAAGAGCAAACTATTATCGAAGCACTCGAAATGGAGAGAATACCGTGCAAAGGCTGTCAGCGCTGCCAAATGGTGCTGAACGGAGATCTGATTGTGTTTACTGAAAAGCGAAATATCTAAAAAGAAAACAAAAATTGCTGCAGTGAATTGATTAAGCATACGGATAAGCTATTCAATCTCCCGAGCAAATGTGATTAAAACAGTGATTGACATTGAAAGTGGTGCTTTGGCATAAGTGGTTTTAGCAATTAGACGGATTTCTATCTATTCTTTGTTTGGTTAGCGTCCGATTCGGTGTCTAATTGGAATCTAGTCTGGATTGATGTATAGGTTGCGAAGGCTTTCGATTGTTTCCATATGATTCTCGTGCATTTCCCTATTATTTTCTTCAAGCCTTATTGGGATTGGGCCAAACTCAATGTTTATAAAAAGGATGGGAAAATGCCATCATCCGGCAGGAAAACCCTCTGGCTGTCACAGAAAGCACAACTAAACAGGAATCTCTAACTCCCTTGGGAAGCAAGGGTCCTGCGAAGGTTGATGCCGCAATAACAACAACTGATCCGGTAAATATGTTTCTCGACTCTGGAACCGAAGCTGCTATGAACTCAATGGGTTCGCCCATGAAAGAGGACCTTCTGGATTCAGATTCGGAAGACTCCAACACCACGGTGATGGAGGTAATTCGAATTAACAACAGGCCCGATGCTGAAATTAATTCAGATTAGCCTCCATCTCTCAAAAGTGGCATCCGCGAATCTTCTTCTAAGGCTGGCAAGAGAAGAAGAAGACCTGGTCCTAATCCAAGAGCCGTAGCTACACGGCCACAAGGTTTTCGGACTAAGGAACCCAGCTCCCCACCGGGACTATCCACCTTGCCGTGGTGCTGGGGCTTACACTGGCCAGGGAAGCTTTGTCAACGACATGGTCTCCGGGCCGGGAACCAAGAGATAGTCAACCCTATTCCAGTGGTGGTGTGAGCTTTTTAAAGACGTGCCGAAGGGTGAAAGGTTGGAGGGTTTATTTCCAACCGCTAACGAGCTCCCTTAGGTGCACAGGCGAGGCCTAAGGCATTCAAATGCCTTACTCCGATATTTGGCTGCTCTGTCGGAGTGGACCCATATTTCCGGCCGTACTCGTGGGTACAAAATTTCACACATAAATACAACAACAAAAACGCAAAAAGGAAATAAAAGGAAGAACTCTCTCTCGAGTCGGTGGCAGACACACTACTTGCCGTGGCCAGTGGCAGAGAGGAAGAGGCCAAACCAAGGGGATCCGGCGTTATAGACGGGGACATCTCCAAAGAATTAGAGGAGGAATTACTCGCTGATTCTGAGGAGACAGCCCAGGAAGGTATAACACGGAAAAAGGATGCCAAGAAGGCCAAGAATTAACTCAAGGAAAGCTGAGGCTTAAGGAGTATAAAAAAGCTGTACACCTTAAGCGCTTGCTTGAGAAGAAGGGCATACCCCTGCTCTCCGATATGGAGAAGGAGAAGCTCGCTTGGGCCGAGGAGGTGATTGCCAAGGATGTCCCAACAAGACCAAGGGCTGACAAGGGCACACCCAGTAAAACAGCCAGAGAAGGCAAGGGGGATAAAAACACCAAAAATCCCCACAAGAAAAGGGAGCGGAGGGCTGGGCCAGGTGGAACCGAAGCCGATAAGGCGGGTTCTAACTGCACGGATGGAATTTATCCCATCAAACATATAGAGACTATGCAATGGATAACATCATGGCTAAAAATCATCTTCAAAGGATGTCTAGAGACACATACCAGAAAAGTGAGAGTCCGCAAGGGTAATTTTCATCCCCAAGGCTTGCAGAAGATGCCACACGACACCCAAGGATCTTAGACCTATCTGTCTATCTTTCCACTGGAAAGGCTGATAGACGTACACAGACGACACAATCTTGATCCAGCATCAATCTCAAAGGCACACCGGGCTTATTGCAAAAATAGATATGTCAAAACGGCCTTGCTCACTCTGGTGAGGAAGATTTAAAGATGAAACCACCTCAAAGAATACACCTTAGTAGCCTTTTTAGACATAGAGGGCGTCTTCAACAACGTCACACCGAAAGCAATTTGGTTAGGTTAGGTAAGTGGGTGCCCTGCTGAGAAAAGATCGAGGCTCACTTAAACTACGAAGAGTCCATTGCGCTCATTTAGCTTTTAACCTATAGAAACCCAAACATTTTCCGTTGAGCTGAAGCACCTGGACGAGGATAAGAATCCTCCTCCAGTCCCGAGAGGAAAGGACTTCCAAGGAATGTGTTCCTTTTTTAGACTAGTGCACACAGCAGGTGATGAATGGACTCAATTTCCTCTTCGTCCCTGCAGCTTCTGCAGAAGTCCTTGTGGGGCTGGCCTAGTGGTACGATAACATGCAGTGCCCAGTGAGGGCACCGACTGCGAGTTGAATATTCCCACGACTGAACTTTAGCCGACTTCCTGTCCTTTCCTTATCATAGAAGGGCCAAGTTGATTTCACCCATGTATCTATTTGATACCATCGCCTATTGGGTTTCATTCATAGCTCCGTCTGTATCTCTCTGTAGAGCGTACTGAGTGGCGTTTCAGCCTAGCTAGCTCGTCCGCCCTCTCATTTCCTGAGATATTCACATCACCTGATACCCATCCTATTTACATCCAATATCTCTTCTGGTCTCTCCTTGCAGAGTTTTTCGAGTTTGCCATGCTGCGTGCAGAGCCTTAATGGCTGCCTGGCTGTCAACGTAGATGTTGATCCTTTTTCCTGAGACATTCTCTCTTATAATAAGGTCTGCCGCCTGCTTGATTGCGAAGACCTCAGTTACAACCTGAGCCATCATCAGGTCTATAGGAGCGATGTATATCCGAAACCATCTTCGGTCTGCGGCTCCATGTCATTCCAAAGGCTACTCTGCACGAATATAGCCCACGTAGGCCTTTTTGACTTTTTCATCGATATTTTCCTTCCAGCTAATTTTGGAGTCTAGGATTATGCCGAGATATTTGGCAGATTTTCCGGGGATCAGATAGGTACCATTCATACGGTAAGTGTATCTTGGTATAGATCATTTCCTTGTGAGTAGTACTATCTCGGTTTTCGCCGGGTTTACTCCCAGGCCTCGCCCCTTGACCAAATTATCAACTAGCATCAGTGCATAACTTGGTCTATCGTTGAGGACCTGCAGGTGGGTACAAAATAATGGACCCGGGATAACTTACTTACTTATCAGGCCATCGATCCATGGAGGATCTGAGCCGGAGCTATAGCTGCCTTCCATCCTTGATGGTCCCGGGCACGCTGCTTCAAGTTATCAAGACCAAGATGTCTTACATCCGCTATTACTTGGTCTTTATATCGGAGGTTCGGTCTTCCTCTTCTTCTCGAACCAGGAGGCTCGGAGTCGAAGACCCTCTTAGCTGGAGCGTTGATGTCCATGCACTCGATGTGGCCGAGCCAGTGTAGTCGACGGATCCTTGCCTTCCGGACTACATCCACATCTTTGTACAGCTCGTAGAGTTCGCGGTTGTGTCTTCTTCTCCATTCACCGTCCTCACAGACAGGACCAAATATCCGGCGCAGAATTTTTCTTTCGAAAAAACCTAAAATCAGTTCCGCTGTCCTGCTTATCGTCCAGCTTTCGGCCCCGTACAGCAAGACTGGCAGTATGAGCGTTTTGTAAAGCATGACTTTGGTCCTTCGAGTGAGGAGTTTTAAAACCAGTTGTTTGGACCAGCCGAAGTAGCAGCAGTTGCCAAGGCCGATTCTATGCCGGATCTCCACTGTGGTGTCATTTGTGGAATTTACGTTTCCCCCGAGGTAAACAAACTCCTTAACTACCTCGAAATTGTAGCTGTCAATTGTTATATTTTGTCCCAGGTGGTGAGCGACGGATTGGCTTTTGCTTGACAGCATGTATTTCGTTTTGTCCTCATTGATCTTAGGACCAACTCGTTTCGCCTGTTCTTCAATCGCCGTGAATGCTTCCACAATGCCACGGCGAGAAAACGCGATGATGTCGATATCATCCGCGTATCCTAACAGCTGGAGGGACTTGTAGAAGATAGTGCCTTCCCTGTTGACGCCTGCCCGTCGCACTATCTGCCTCAGCACCAAGTTGAAGAAGTCACACGACAGCGCATTGCCGAAATCCGGTGCATGTTTCAAATGGTTCCGAGGTCCTAGAACCGAGTTGCACGGTGCATCGCGTGTTTTTTAGCGTGGCGCGACACAACTGGATCAGTTTTCCCGGGATCCCGAATTCGGCCAACGCACCAAACAGTTCTTCGCGATGAATGCTGTCGTATGCGGCTTTGAAATCGATGAAAAGATGGTGTGTATCGATTCGAAACTCGTTGGTCTTTTCCAGGATTTTTCGAAGTGTGAAAATTTGGTTTATAGTTGATTTGCCGGGCCGGAAGTCGCACTGGTAGCTGCCGATTAGTGCGGTGCAAAATGGTTTTAGACGTTCACACAATACGCTGGACAGGATCTTGTATGCGACATTGAGCAGGGATATGCCTCTATAGTTCTTGTAAGAGGCAGGATCGCCTTTTTTGTGGATGGGGCATATAGAGCTGGTATTCCAGTCGTCGGGCATACTTTCACCTTCCCAAATTCTGCAGATGATCTGGTGCATGTTCCCTGTCACAACATCGCCAGGCAAGCCATCTGAGCCTGCGGCCTTGTTATTCTTCAGCTTCTGAATAGCTGTGCCGACTTCTTCGATGCTGGATGGGAGGACTACTTCAGCGGCTGGAGTTGGGATTTCCTCGGTCCCTACCACTCTCTCTTGGTCATGCTCGTTAAGCATCTGCTGGAAATGCTGCTTAAATACATCCACTATTACCTGCGGGTCGGTGAAAAAGATTACCCTCGCGGTTTCGAAGAGCCAGGGTGCCCTTTTTGAAGCCTGCTGCAGGGCCTTTGGCTTTCTTGTAAAAGGCTCGTGTTTTATGTTTATCCCTAGACTCCTCGATATCCTCGAGCTGGGAGGCTGCGAAGATTCCTTTCTTTTCTTTTTGTCTTTTTCTCCTCCCCTCTTCTGGCTCGGTACTCTTTTTGCGCTGCCCTGGTTTTCCTCTGCAGCGCCTTTTGGTACGCCTCGTCGGTTGCTGCCTTTTTCTGCTCACACTCGCCATCATACCACGGGTTCCTTGTCGGGGGTGGTAGGTATCCTAAAGTGGTTTCGGCTACTTCCTGAATGGCTGAGCGGCAATGCAGCCACATATTATTGGCATTTGTGTTCGACGTAGGCATATCGTAGAGTCTTTCGCTTAGCTGCTCCCTGTAGACTCTGGTAACCTCCGGTGTGCTGATGCGCCGAATGTCGAACCTCCTCCTAATGGGCTGGTACAGCTTTCTGATATTGGACAGTCGAGCACCAGTGCGTCGACAGTCTGAATCTTGCTGCTACGAGGAAGTGGTCAGAGTCGACATTTGCCCCTTTGAATGTTCGTACATACAGGATGTTTGACGAGTGCCTTGCGTCAATGAGCACATGGTCGATCTGGTTGGCGGTTCGACCGTTCGGAGATCGCCAGGTTGCTGTGTGGATTCGCTTACGAGGGAATCTTGTGCTACTTATCACCGCATTACGAGCTGTCGCAAAGTCCGTGAGTCGGAAGCTGTTATCTGTTGTTGTATCGTGGAGGCTGTGCTTTCCGATCACTCCGCCAAGGGTGTTCTCCTTACCGATTTTGGCGTTGAAGTCCCCTAGCACGATTCTTACATCGTACTCCGGACAAGCTCTGTAGGCGATGTCCAGGAGGTCCTAGAAGTCCTCCTTGATAGGGTCTTCAGCCTCGTCGGTAGTGGCGTGTGCACATATAAGGCTGATGTTATAAAATCTGCCTCTGATGCGGATCACAGCCAGGCGATCACTTATAGGTTTAAAGTCGATGACCTTCGACCTTAACCGCTTTCCCACGACAAATCCGCATCCCAGTAAGTGCAACCTTTTGTGACAGCTGTAATAAATGTCGCAATTTTTCTTCCTAATCATATCGTTTCCTATCCAGCGTATTTCCTGGACCGCAGTAATATCCGCCTTGTACTGCGTGAGGATTCCTTCTAGTTTATGAGCAGCTCCGTACGTACTCGCAAATCGTGTTCCTTTTTCGTGCTTTGTCGTCGTCAAGTATCCGTCCGTGTATCCGAGGCATCTTGCTCATTCAAAATTTTGTTTTTTTTTACGTGGGCGGATTGTTAGCCCGCCGCAAAACCGCCATTCTGGCCGGGGTTTTGTCGCTGCATACGTTTGTTCACCTCCCAACGGTTGTTGAAGAGGCTATCCAGAGGGCGCCGCGAGGAGGCCGTATGTCAACTTGACCCGGGCATTTAAACAGGGATCGTTGCTGGCATCTCGCCAGGTTGAGAGCGATCAACAACTTTACTCTGTATGTCCGAGCCCATGCCCTCTGGACCCGGGATAAGCCCCCAGAAAATGCTTGTTCTCTTCACTAGAAAGCAAATTATCCTATTCCCCTAGTGCCAAATACCTTGGTATCATACTGGACAGAAAACTAACATTCTGTCCTGTCGTTCCTACGAAGCGAGCAAGGAGGGCACCATAGTGCTTTACACTTGCTCAAAAGCCTTAGGGAAAAAATAGAGCTTCAGCCCCAAAATAACCCAATGTCGTTTTAGTAAGGTGGATTGCATTAGACAATACAACATCCCATAAAGAAATCGAGAAGGTGTAGAGGTTAACAGGCATGTGCATATCCGGGCTCTTAAGGTCTACTCCAACGGCGGCGATCAACAAGTTACAAACCCACTCGATATCCACGGCAAGCAGCTAGGCAAATATATAGCTGCGAGACTTAAGGCAAGCTCAAAATGGACGAGCCATATTACGGGTCACGCCACTATCCTGAACACCAAGACAACTTTGGCAGAGGACTCCGACTACACTAAGCCCTCCATGGTGTTTGCCAAATGTTCAAATTCAAATTCAAATTGGGTGGATCAATTAGATGGATCAAAAACCATGACGGACGGGTAGCGGAGTGTTCTTAAAACTGAATCTGGCCTTAAAAGTACTAGACTACTGCAGCGTCTTCCAGGTAAGAAGTCCTGTCATGCCTATGGTGGAACGTGATATCTGTCCCTGATATTCGAATTTTCACTGACAGCCAAGGTGCCCTGAAATCACTGCCTACACATTCACGGCAAGCCTTGACTGCAGCCGATCCCTTAGCCAGATGGCTGAACAGCTTAACATTCACCTTTTATAGGTACCAGGACAAAGCAACATTTCAGGAAATGAGAGAGCTGACATGCTCGCCAAACAAGGAACGACGCAACCAACTAACATGGCATACATTGGTACTCCACTAGCAGCAATTAAATAAGAGCTAATGTATCAAGCTATGGCTGAGATGAACCTGAGATGGACCCAAGGGCATACATGCCTAATCACCAGACAAACCTGGCCACGACTTGACCGGCAGCAAACCACGAGACAAATCTCTCTAAAAAGAACTGACATCAGCATAATCGGTGGTGTCAATCAGACAGTGATTTGCAGTCATGCAAACAATCAAGTCTCGACTGACTTCTGCAGCAGCTGTGAAGACGAAGAGGAGACTGAGTCCATTCAACACCTGCTTTGTGCCTGTTCGGCCCTCTGTCATAGGAGGAAACATTACCTAGGGTCTTACTTCCTTCACGAATCGACTGACGCTCAGCGGATTAGGATAACTGACCTTCTTAATTACGTAAGAAGTCGAAAACAGTTCCATGAATAGGGGGTCGACCCCTCTCGTAGCAACACAAAGGGTATACCTGGCCTATATGTGCACTTTCTTCCCCCGGAGGGGCTACGTAATACCTACCTACCTACCTATCGGGCTTGGAGATTACTTAATTTGCTTAAAGGATAGAAAAAAACCGTCGAATCTTACCGTTTATCGAGATTGCCTCCTGCTGTTGCTGCCACCAACATGTCAATAGTCATAAAAGTGTAAACCAAAAATTATATTAATGGAAAACAAAAGAAAAAGAAGTTTAAAAAAGGTTCCACAAGATTGCCTATTGCAAACAAGGAAAGAAAGAAATTCAGTGGAAACCAATTTGGTTAATACCATTCGCATTAAAGATACATTTCGTTGCTTCCACCATAGCGCGTTGCTCGTAAAATCGGCACATGCATTCGATCTCATTAAACCCATCACGTGGGTTAGGCGCAAGGATGTGAGCGTGCATGGACAACTCAGCGTTTTCTTCACCAATTTAGGATTTCTTGTCTTCGTTTGCGTCGTAAAGTTACGTCTTTTCGTCTTTTTTTTTATATCACGTTTGTTACTGAGATTATCGCAACATTTAAGCATCATTGGACGCGTACTCTTTCGCATCCTTAATGAGATTGTTTGAAGAAAAATAAACGCAAGGACGCTCGTAAAACAAAATAGGGAAACACGGATATAACTTTGCAGTTTCGTTGAGGATGAAGAAAGTTTTTCGATGAGAATATTTTTCTTACTATGTGTTATGTGCTGAATACCACCTTAACTGTGCACAGGATAGCATTTGAATTGCCTACAACTAAAATTGTTAGCTTAAAGCTGTGGAGCTTTCGACTACTTTAAGTAAATAAGGAATAAGTTAAATTGAACTTGAGGGATGTTTAAAGGTTTGTCTATCACTCCGCTAAACATCAGTCAAGTCTTGTTGAAGACAAACGATTATTTTTAATAAAAAATGTAGAACTCTTGACACGAACCTTATTACGAAAAACACCTTGGGAATGATTTATCACTTAGTATAGATGACTTGCGCGGATGGCAAAAGACTAACAAAGGCCTCGAAGGGGTAGCATTTTTCCGACGGCGGTTGGCCTGCTAACAAGCGAGAAGAGCCCCCGCAGATGAACACCTTGCGGCACTGTTAGGAAGTCCCATCGCCACCTCCTCGTGGTGCCATCTGGAGATCTCCTATGGAAAATGCAGACGAAGAAGGGCGAATGGCGGGCCTCCTGCGCCAAAAAACAGGATCAGCCGGCTGGTCTACGGCCTAGAAAGCCGTAACCGTAAAAAAACTACAAATTCCGAAACAGCAGTAAGCCTCGGACCGGATTAATGTAGACGACCATTGCAGGAAACAAAAAAAGGACAATGGTCTTCAGCTCTGTACGTGGAATGTTAGGTCCCTAAACAGGCCACATGCAGCCGAACAACTTGCGGATGCCCTAGACCGCAATAAAGCGGACTTAACCGCCATCTATGAAATGCGATGGAATGGACCCGGAATGAAGGGCATAATAAACTGCGACATTTACTACGGCGAATGCTATAGGGAGAGAGGACAACTATTGTTCGGATGCGGATTTGTTATACGAGGTGGACTACGGCAAAAATTCCTAATGATCCGTATGAAGGCTACATTTTCTAACGTCAGTCTGATCTGCATTCATACGAATACGGAGTACATGGATGACCCCCCTCCTAAATAAGAGTTGTACGACCTCCTACACAGAACGTATCCCAGGCATGACATTAAAATTGTATTGGGAGACTTCAATACTAAGCTGGGTAAGGAAAGCATCATTAAACGGGTCATCAGCAAACACAGCCTACACGACAATACCTCCCAGAACGGACACAGGGCAATTGATTTAACTACTGGTCGAAATCTCCTTACGCGCTTCCCACAATATCAATATCAATAGATAAAGCGAACACGCCAAGTTTATAAAGTCAGTACGGAAGTCTGCAGGGATAGGAGCGGACGCCTAGTAGTAGAATCGCTGTTGAGGCCGAGAATATGGACAAACCACTTATGCAGACTGTATAACGGCGAAGACCGCTGAGAATTCTGTCCCCTTAATCTCGACGAAGTTAAGATCGCCAAATCGAAACTCAAGTCGAATAAAGCTGCTGGCGCAGACGGACTGCTCTTCAGGGCAGCTGGAGATGACCTGGTTATGAGCATGCACCAGCTCATCTGTAAGATATTGTCAGAGGAAAGCATGCCCGAGAAATGGAGTCCCAGCATCGTATGCCCGATCCACAAGAAAGGAGACCCCTCTGACTGCGCCAACTACAGAGGAATAAATCTTCTTAATATCGCCTACAAAATCTTCTCTGACGTTTTGTGTGAACGCCTGAAGCCGTTTGTAAATAAGCCGATAGGTGCTTATCAGTGTAGCTTCAGGGCAAGGAAGTCCGCCGTCGATCAAATCTTCACACTACGCAGATCCTCGGAAAAACCAATGAATTTGAAGTCGACACTCACCACCTATTAGTAGACTTCGAAGGACCAAAGCCGAGCTTCTCTCAATCACCTATGTTGTGTATTGCCGGCTTATTGCCGGTTCCGGATGGCGAGATTCGAGAAGCTTTTCTTGACAATTTTACTACAGGGGATTTTGTCATTACCCCGCTGATGAGAAGCACCGTGAAAACAGGTTTTTTTTATGACATTGCTGTTGTTGGGGTTCGATCCCGTATCATAGGCGTCAGAGGCCAATACTCTACCCACCCAGAGGCCACAGCACTCTCAAAGCCGCATACGACAGCGTAATTAGAGACGAGTTGTACAACGCTATGTCTACCTTTGACGTCTCTTCTAAACTCGTCAGACTATGCAAGATGACTTTGGAGAAAGCTCGCTGCTCCAAAGCAGATGAGGAGGTCCTAGGTTGTTGTTTCGAGAGAAAGATTTTGCTGAATGGACACCACAGTTCCAGTCCGAAGAGTCTTTGAATCCAACGTCGAGAAATGAAGAAAAATAGGAGAGCCGCACCAAAGATGGCGCACATAGGTTAAAGGGGACCTCAGCCAATTGGATGTGCGGCATTGGCAAAGGCTAGCAAAAGGCCGTACTATTTGGATGGGAATGTTGTTTGAGGCCCAGGTTCAGCCCGGACTGTAGCGCCCGATAATAAGAAGAGTTTAACTTTTTTGTAAAAAACGTTGTATACTATCCAAACGCTATGTATCTACACAATATATGTATATCAATAAATAAAATAAAGAAATATAAGGAAACAAATTCTTCTGGCAACACCAACGAGCGATTAGGGATGTTCGGTCAAAACCCCCCCCTCGATTCGAGCGGATTAAATCAGACTTACAACTATTAAAAAAAAAGTTGTAAGGTATACTACGTCTGGTTGTAATTGTTGTCAGTTGTTAAACAAAGGAAGGAAAAAAAAAAAACTGTTTAAGATAAGCAGATGACATCGTCTTAACAAAGGCGCGACTTTAAAGAAACCATAACGACATTTTCTGTTTACCTGGACGAACTGAATATGTCCTCCACCATCATATTATACCATGATTGACTCCGGAATTCACTTACCTAAAACGCATTTACACCAGAATAAAGGTTAACACAAAAGTGAACCATGAACCTGCCCCCATATATATCCTGGTCTAAGTGTCTGACTAATAGACTCTAGGATCAAAGGCTACAAAAGTCAATTTGCCCTTGTGCAGGCCAATCTGCAAATATCACCCTTAAAATAGTTTTATATAAAAAAGACGATAACCACATCAGCCCTTCCCTAACCAGCTCAATCAATCACTTTCAACTTCCATAAGTCTTCACTCTTTCTATCCACGGCCTCTCAAAAGGGATCCAACAAACCTAAAACGAAAAAAAAGATACTTCCATCAATAAAAGAAGACTCCCGATTGGATTCTGAGGTGCGGTGATGAAAGTGTTATTAGTGGCATGAGTATGTTCCGGGAGGGCTTCGCTTCGAAGGAAGACCTAAAATGTTTCGCAACACAATGGCACAAACTAAAGGAGTACTTGCTTAGAGGTTAGAGGTGAATAAGAGTAGGCAATACGTAGAAGATATTATTTGGAAGATTTTATTCTCTTTGGGGAAAAGTTAACCCTTTTAAGGGGTTACGGGTGATAAGGCGGTAAATTGTTTGCTACACTGTGCAGAAAAAAAAGGGAAACAAGTAGCTGTAATGGGCTTTTGGGACTTAAAATTCTATCTTTAAAAAGTTCATTAGCATTTGAGTGAAATTGCTTGGGGAGGACAAGGGAAATCTTGTGCTGTGCTGTTAGGATACAAATTGATATTCAAACGAAATGATGTTACAATCTAGTTAGATAGGAAAGTAGCTTACGAGTTAGGAGGTGCACTTTAGATATGTTCCAATCTATGCTGATAGTTCGAAACGTGTATTGAATTGGAATAGTTTCAGAATACATTTTCTATGATTGAAATCAATGGTTAGATTAGGTCAATAAGTCCTTAGTTTGAAATGGTTCATGAAAAATGAGGATATGTAGATGTACCAAACGAAAGGTGATAGAGTTAGATTGGTTCTCAATAAGAATCTAGTTTAGACTCACATTCAGGACCAAGAAAATCGTGTTCAGATGGTAAACCACCTAAATTTGCGTGGATTAGAGACACCTTTCTTAAAGGAGCGGCAAACGTTGCTGCGAAGCTACAAGAGTGGAGTAAAAACATATCTTACAGATTATGTATACAATTTGCAGGACAACATCTGGCGACTAGTTGAGGACGCGTCAGGACAACAAGCCGAGCTCCTAATCGACGCGGACGAAAATGCGTATAACACAATTTAGGGCAGAAGGATCGACTGGAAACGCTATAAACCCTTTATAGGAAATTCTATAGTAAAAAGGGCACCTGGTAGCCCGCGATCCCCGTCGCATATAGACACGCTGGTCGATATATTGACAAATACACTGAGTAACGCACGGGCAAGAGGACACATGCGTAATCCACAAGATCAGGAAGAATTCGTACCCACCTTGGTGGAACGCAGCTCTAAGCAAACTCCGCAAGGACTGTCGTAGGCTCTTTAACAAAGCAAGGGGCCCTAAAAACGTCTGGGACTGGAGTCTGTACAAAGAATCACTCAAGGTGTACAAGCAAACTCTAAGAGAACAACAAAGAAGGTCGTGGAAACTCTTCTGCAGCAATATGGAGAGAATCTCAGACGCCTCCAGTTTGGGAAAAATCCTCTTGAAAGATCCACTTAGTCCGAGCTGCCTCTTAACAGATGGAATATGGACAGCGCCAGAAGACGGAACTCTCCATCTTTCTTTAATATCCACTTCTCAGGTTGCTCTGAGACGCAGGACTCAGTGTGCAAACGCAAAGAACCCATACCTCTCCCGCGATAGAGTGACAGTATGATCTCTAAAGAAAAAGAGTTTCAATCCCTTCACATCGCCAGGGCTGGATGGCTAGACACTATCTTCAAAATCTTGGAGACACATTCCAGAAAATTGAAAGTGCGCAGGGGTACTCTTTATTCTCCCACACTCCCACACCTCCCTCAAGAATCTAAGACCTACCTGTCTACCATCCATTGTATTAAAAACCCTACAAAGGCTGAAAGACTTACATACACGCCATAATTTCCATCAATCCCTAATCTCTAAAGCACAACACGCCTACTGCAAAGGTAGATCTGTTGAAACAGACTTGCATGCACTGATGAGGAAAATTGAGAGACCAATCCATCTTGAAAAATATACTCTAACAGCCTTCCTAGACATAAAGAGCGCTTTCAACAACGTCACTCCGAAAGTAAGAATAGAAGGGCTAGAAAATCTAAAAGTGGAGAGGACTCTCCCAGAGTTGATCAGCGAATTACTTTCAACACGCAAAATCCACTCTAAATGGGGAAGTAAAGCAAACACTAAAGTGGTTACTAGGGTGGTGGGGGGTCTTCTCTGGAATGTAGTTGCAAATGAGCTATTGACCAAACTGGAGAAAGAAGGCCACGTCGTTATTGCCTACGCTGATGACGTTGCTATTACCATCTCAGGGAAATATCTACCCACTGCATGACCGTATTCACACGACATTCTCCATACTGTGCAAATGGGCACAACAGAAGACAGAGGTTGCGCTGTTCACCAGAAAGCATAAGATTCCGGAAACATCACTTTACTGGGCACAAGGTTAACCTACTCTTCCAATGTCAAATGCCTTGGCATTGTACTAGTTAGGAAACTAACCTGGAAGAACAACACAAGAGAGCCTGGAAAAAAAGCAACTGTAGCTCTCATCACCTGTCAGAAAGCCCTAGGGAAAAACGGGGATTCAACCCTAAGCTTGCCCTATGGCTTTACATTACAGTTGTTATACCTTTTCGAATGTGTGGAATGATAGTCTGGTGGATTAGACTGGACAAAACAACATACCATAAACAGCTTGAAAAGGTGCAAAGGTTGGCATGCACGTGCATCACCGGGACATTAAGGTCCACCCCAACGGCAGCACTCAACATGATACAAGGCCTTACACCACTCGATATACTTGGCAGGCAAATAGTCACATACTTGGCGATCAGACTAAAAGCCAGCCAGCCAGCAAATGGACGAGCTACATCACTAACCATCCACCCATCCTCAACAACAGGATGGCCTTGGCGGAAAACACTGGCCAGATAGAACCCAACACAGTTTTTGAGGAGAAATTCAAAATAACATTCCCGGACCGACGGAACTGGTCCCGCCAGACGCAACCTCGCAAGAGCGGCAAGGACTCCTACACCGACGGGGAGTCCCCCCCAAAGACGGGGGGGATAGTGGAGTACTCTGCGAACAATTAAACCTGAGCCAAGCTCTAAAACTACCAGATCAATGCAGCGTCTTTCAGACGAAACTGTTGACAATAAAGTGGATTTTGTCCTGACTTAAGTGGAACGTAATATCTACTACGGATATTCGAATTCTCACGGACAGTCAAGCAGCCTGGAGTTCCAAAAGTAAGCCTTGACTGCCGCCTATCTGCTAACGGGATGGCCGGACAGTTTAATATACATCTCCTATGGGTATCAGGACATAGCGACATCTCAGGTAACGAAAGAGCCGACGCACTCGCCAGACAAGGAACGACGCAATAATCAAACATGGGATGCGCCGATATACCTCTAGCAGCCATTCAATTTAAACCTACAGATCTCGCCATGGCTGAACACACCTGCGTCATCACCTCGGCTCGACAGGCGATGGGCCAGGGGACTAATCTCCCTAAAACAAACTGATATCTACAAAATGATGGGGGGTGGGGGTCCACCCCACCGGATGGATAAGTGACTTGTGTGGAATGTGAGGTCCCTTAACAGACCGGGTGCAGGCGATCAACTGGACTAAGCCCTCAGCTGCTTAAAAGCAAATATAACCGCACTCCAAGAAGTGCGATGGGATGGACCAGGCAATTGACGGATCAAAGACTGCGACATCTACTACGAGAACAAACAGCGCCTGTTCGGCTGCAGATTCGTTATACGAGGAAAACTCCGACAAAAGGTCTTAAGTTTTCGGGATGTAAGCGAACGCCTCATAACAATCCTCATCAAAGCAAAGTTTGGAATCATTAGCTCACGCCCCAACCGAAGAAAAGCACGATCGACTCACAGAAGATTTCTGCGATTTCTTAGATAGAATCTGTGCCCAATGTTCCAGCTACGACACACAAGTAGGAGATTTTAATGCAAAACTGGACAAAGAGGACATATTTGAGTCGATCACGGGTAAATATAGCCTACACGACACCACGTCCGAAAACGGACATCGGCTACTCGACTTCCTGGCGGGCGCAATCTCCTTCTGGCTAGCACGCGATTCCCGCATCTCAATATTCACAAAGGAACCCGGCGATCACCTGATCAATCTACCACCAATCAGAGTGATCAACGTTGCGATCGACGCCAGACACTCCTCCAGCACCCTAGAAGTACGAACCTCCCGAGGACCCAATATCGACTCGGATCCCTATCTTGTTGTAGCCAAGGTACGAATGAAGATATTAAGGATGTCACGGAATCGAGCTGGACAGCGAAAGTTTGACGTCGGAAAGCTACAATCGCAGGAGGTCGCTAGGACCTTTGCCGATCGAGTTTCCCTCAACCTCTCGCAAACTCCAATGACACCGGAGCAACAGAACAACAGCGTGCCATCAGGGACGCTCGTCAGATTGTGCAGAATGACAATGGAGAAGTCCGGCTGCTCCATTAAGTTAAAGCGAGTTAGCTTTTGACGTCAGAAAAGGTTTGAAAAGATCATACGAGACTCACTGGCCAACACGAAAGATACGATGTACATATTTCAAGTCTGCGCAACTGCTTCCGTACGCGGATGACATTGACGTAATTGGACGAACCCAGCGGGACGTATATGAAGCATTCGATGCAGAAGCGGCTAAAATGGGTATTTCGGTTAACGAGGGTAAAACGAAATATATGCTGTCAACCAAAAAAGACGCGCAACACCGACGTCTCGGCCAGAACGTCACAATTGGCAGCTACAGACACCAGCGCTGAGATCAAACGCAGATTTACTCTTACCGCAGAATACCAACCGCTGCTTTCTTGGGCTCAAGAGGCAATTGAGAAGTAGAGCCCTCTCTCGAAGACCAACGTTGCGCTGTACAAAATCTTAATCATCCCGGTCCTCCTCTATGGCGCAGAGGCCTGGACTTTAACTTTAGAGGAAAATCCTACGGTCAGTTTGTGGTCCCGTTTGTATAAACGGAGAGTGGAGGAGGAATACAATGACGAACTATACGGGCTGTACATCGACATCGACCTAATACGAATTCTGCCGATCCAACCTCTAAGATGGCTAGGCCATGTAGAGCGCATGGAAAATTACAGCACCGGCCCGAAGAGTCATCGAGTCCAACCCTGAGGGACGACGCAGCAGGGGACGACCGAATCTAAGGTGGCGCACACAGGTGGAAGGGAACCTTAACCAACTGTGAGTGCGTCGCTGGAAACAGCTGGTTTCGCGTCGCTCACAGGAAATCGGCCTTTTTGGCCATAGGCAAAGACGAGTGTTGGCTGAATGGGCTCTGGAGTAGTTGGAAAATAACTCTAGTTTTCATTGGAAAACCATCGTCAGCGAAGGGGCCCATTTCTGAATGACAAACAAATTTGTCGAATTTGGGACAATACCAATCCAGAGCGTCCAATGCATCCCGAAAAAATTACTGTTTGATGTGGATTTTGGGCTGGCAGCGTCATCGGGTCATATTTTTTTGAGAATGACATTGGCCAGGCCATCACCGTCAACGGCGAGCGCTATAGGTCGATGATTACCAACTTCTTTGGTCCTGAATTGAATGATGCGGACATCAAAGATATGTGGTTTCAACAGGACGTCGCTACATACCACACAGCTCATGCCGCATTGGAAATTCTGCGCAAGCTATTCGAGGGCATGGTCACATTTGTACCATATTTTTGAATCCATTTGCAGAAAATTGGTGTCTTGAAACATCGCTTCACTTTCCAAACTCGTCATAACCCTATTGGGTCCGAGGTTAGTTCCCTGTGGATTTTTGTCACTACGTTGTTGACGCCCATATATTGGGTAGCACAAGTCCCACTCTGTCGCGTTTGAAAGGCGACATTTCAGACTACATTTTTGCGGTTTGAAAACGAGTAAAATATGCGACGAATTGCGCTTTATGATGCTTTTTTCTATAAAAAAAATAAGGCGAAAACCATACAAAAAGATTTCGAAAATTTTGTGAAGTGCACGGAAAGAATGCTGTGAGTTAACGCCGCACTCAGGAGCGGTCGGCTCGAGGGTGAGCAGGAAAAGGGAGCGACCCCCGGCATCATCCAGTGGGGTAAAAAGAGTAGAGTAGAATTTAATGCATCCAAAACACAATGCCGTCTCCTGTCGTTAAAGCGCATAACTAACCCTCAGTCATTAATGCATGGCACTTGTATCTCACAAACCGAAAAGCTTTCCATCCCGGGTATGTATGTTGATCACAATCTTAATTGGAGCGACCACGTATTCAGGTTCGCCAGAAATTATGCGAAATGCATGAGGTTGTTATACAGATACAAGAAATATTTCTCATCCATAGATCTGGATACAATCTATAAGGCGTTCGTCCGCCCCAAATTAGAGTTTAACACTCATGTCTGGCCGGGTGCTTCCAAAACCTCATTACCACTACTAGATAGAATACGCGATTAAACTGGTGGGTGACTCCAGCATTACCAAGACATTAGACTCGCTGGAACATCGCAGGAATGTTTCCTACCTCTCCCTGTTTTATGGTTACTTCCACCAAGAATGTTCTGATGAAATAGCCAGTTGTGTAACGCCCCTTCAACATTTCTCCCGCAAGGCATGTCTCCCTAGGAATGCTCACCAATATGCCCTGAAGCCCATTTTCGGACGTACTGCCAAATATAAGGAATCCTTCTTTAACTGAACCAGACAAATCTGGAATTCCCTGTCGGATCCGCTCTTCCCCTTCAACCGTAGGTGCGCGCATATTATTAAAAAATAAATAAACAAAAAAAGGCAGTCCGTCTGCACCAGCAGCCTTATTCGACTTGAGTTTTGCTATGGTGATCTAAACGTCATCGCCGTCAGGGGGACGAAAATCTCTGCGATCTTCGTTGTTAAGAAATGGATCATTCTGCCTAATCGCGGCATATTGACTAACACCGCCGTTACACAGTCTGCAGAAGTGGTTTTTCCATATTCTCGGCATCGACTGCGATTCTACTACTCGGTGTTCGTTATCATGCTTGTTCATCATGCCAGCAGTAACACCTCTCCAAGTCGTCAATCGCGGGGTTCTCGTGCTCTTTCCTCTTTCTCCTGAAAAGCTTCTGTTCCTGCCTTCTTTTTAACTCGAAAAGCTCATGAGCTGCTATTGGTCTTTATATGCCTCATGCTTCGCTATGTGAATCCTCCTGCACTCGTCATCGAACCAGGTGTTTCTTGATAGTGGAGCCCAGAAGCCCAAAACTTCAGAGGTAGTTGGGGTGTATGAGAGAGCTTAAGGGAGACGCGAACGGTAAAATCACGAGTGGTTTCCGGCGATAGTAGCTTCACGACGTTATAACTTTGTATTCTCTCTCTACTTCGCTGCGTTCGTGGTATCCATATGCGCATCTTGGCTACTACAAGATTGTGGTTTGAGTCGATCTTAGCTCTTCGGAATGTTCGACATCAAGAATAGTGGAGGAGTGTCTGACGTCGATCGTGATGTGATCAATCTGGTTAGTGATTGATTGATCTGATGACCGCCAGATGCCTTTGTGTATATCGAAGTGTGGGAAGCGCGTACTGGCTAGAAGGTGTCGTGTGGCATGTGGTGTCGTGTAGGTTGTATTTGCCGATTACTCGTTCAAAGATGCTTTCCTTACCCAGCTTAGCATTGAAGCCTACTGGAAGATGCCTTCTTTACCCAGCTTAGCATTGAAGTCTACTAGTACAATTTTGTTATCATAGCTGGGACATTGGACATATGTTCTGTCTAGGAGGTCGAACAACTCATGGCGTCATCCTTATCCTCCGTGGGGGCGTGGTCGCAGATCAGACTATTGTTATAAAAGTTAACCTTGCTATGGATCGTTATGAGGCATTCGCTCATATGCCAAAAGCTTTAGACTTTTTGCCTAAGTCCACCTCAAACAACGAATCCGCATCCGATCAATCGTTTTCCTCTCTCCCCATAGCAGTCGACGTAGTAGATGTCGCAGTTTTTCATCCGCTTCATTCCATCAAATCCCCGGGATGGCGGTTAAGTCCGCTTTATAGCGGTCTCGGGTGTCCGCAAGGTGTTCGTCTGCAAATGGTCTGTTAAGCGGCCCAACGTTCCACGTATAGAGCCGAAGATCATTGTCCTTTTTTCGCTTTTTTGCAAGGGTCGTCAACATTGGTCCTCTTCCCTTTAGTAATTTCTATGGTCAGGAAATTTCTAGTTGGTACAACAAGGAGGTGGAAGTAAGACCTGGCTAACAGAGCTGCAAGGTGTTCGACTACGGTGGCTTTTACTCGCTTTTTTAGCGGACCAGCACCCGTCGGCAGATACTACTCTTGCCAGGCCTTTGTTAGTCTTTTACCGTTCGAAAAACCCCTTTACTCTAGTAAATTCGAACAAATTCATGTCTTACCGAATTCTATATCAAAGAAGGCCATAAGAAGATGTATGAACAGCAGCTTCGTATTCACGAAACCGACTCAAAGCATATGCCAGTAAGCAGCCATGCTTAAGACGTGCTACTTGGAATTTCAATTTCATTTTTGTCGGCAAACAAACACTCTCTCCTTACAAAGAAGTATCATATTAATGTGGAACATTTCCTGGACGTGACATGTGATGCATATGCAGCTTACAATGTTGTCTAGCTACATCTGATTTTTCCTTGGACCATCTGTTGACGTCTGAATGGCCAAATATCTTTTGCATGATGAGCGATGTTAGAAAGGATTCTCTTTTTCGCATTGGAAAAATTCTGTTTGCATATTCTCCACATCAGCACTTTCGATTCCGTGAATATGTGAATACGATTGCCTTTGATGTTTCGATTTTATATGAAGAAAATATTTTCCACGTGATTGCTGTCCAAAGGACCCAACAGCATTGGTTTGGATCGAAATATATGTACATAAGTAGCAGCATTTGCTTGAAGGAACCGACATTTTAGAATCAAACCTAAATGGTTGAGTAATACTTTGAATGCTTCGTCCTTTAAATGGACCCATCATGAAAAGCCCTCATCATTCATGAAACTTTAAATAGAAACACAAAACGCAACGCGTTTTCTGACCACCGAGGTTCATTATTTTGTGTAATTCCTCCACTTAGTCTTCCAGCCGTTCCTTTTATGAACTTTCACCAAGTAAACATTATCCTGACAGGATAGGATTGATTTATAGCGCCATTAAAATGCCACAAATTACAAAACAAAAACAAAATCTCAAGCCACGAAGCACACACACTGAATGGCTTGCACAACTTTCACACCTCCCAATAGAGCCGTCTGATGTTGTGTTTAAAATTACACACTTCCCGCCGCCGTCCTGTTTGACTGGCTTCTGTATGTACTCGTCCTTCTTCTCTCCTTTATGACCAATAAGTCTACATCATCGGAAGTTTTATTGAATGTTTCGGATCGTCATTAATCACTCTAACACGAGGAAAACGAAGAACGGCTCTCATGTTCATCCTCTTCCTCCGGGTTGACGTCAAGGAGAAAAGTTCCCGAAACTTTTTCGTTATGACTTTATCGTTTTTCTGTTTCTCTTTTCTTCACTTTATGTAGTATACTACAATATATCCTTCAGTCTTATCTGGAAATCATAAACATCGAATCCATTGAGTGCTTGATCAAAGTTGGAGGCTTATATAGACGGAATGGAGTGTGTGCGACAAGAAATTCCCTCGATCAAAGCCATTCGTATCTGCTAAAGCGGAAATCCTTTCATGTTTCCATGATTAATTTCTCCTCCATACGAGTGCTACTACATACTTTGAGTTTTCTGTTTTTATTCCTGGAAATTGATTTCTTCATGTCGTTACCTGTGTGCATTTGGTTTTGTGGATACAACACATCACGTTCGAATGATTCCAGTCGAATAGCTAGATAGATGTTGCCCCATATGCCGTCATTGCGCCAGTAAAGGCATCTATCGCCATTAGAGCAACGTGGCAATAAATGAAGAGCCAAGCTAATGACTGAACGTTAACTTGACAGGATATTAATGATGTTGAATTTGCATGCAATGGTAGAGATTTTCGCTTTTTGCTTTTTCGACATTTTATTTTCCTTTCGATGCTGCTGTCCTTTGCCTGCCGTTGGGAAATGTGCCAAGGATGATTATCACTAACATTATATGAACGTATGTATATCAGATATCCTTATCTACATGTCGTACGGAATTGAATTATTCGAAGGAAATTTCCTATCTCATGTGTAGTTCGCTCAATTTTTCATTCTATATGTATAAGGCCAAGGACCTTAACGTAGAAAGATGACTTAAGCCTGAAACGGGAAACTAGAGAAATATGGATTGCAATCTGTAAATATTTATCTTTAGGAAACGAAGAAAAATGAGTTCTGTGAGTTGACGATTTTTATTTACGACCGAGGGCGGTACATCCCTTTCGTTTCGATGAGGTCGGGTCAATTCGGTTTCCGTATTGAAATAATTCATTCGAGGATAGGCTTATAAATATCTTTTTTAAAAACAGCGCTATGGCTAATGTTACTTCTTCTTCTTTGTGGCGCTACAGACCAGTGCGATATCTTGCCAGCCGACTTCAGTCGCGCACACCAAGTTGATTGAGGTCCTTCTCCATTTTTGTGCGCCATTTGAGTCGAAAGCGTCCTCTGTTGCGTTGGCCCAGTACCTGGTATCCGAAGATCCTTCGGACCGGAGTTATGTTGTCCATACGCTGACGCCATGGCTGAGCGACTATAAGTGTTGTATCCGTGGACGCTTAACCAGGCGCATGCTGCCGTATACTTCGTATTTTAACCTTCTCCTCCAGATGCCATCAACGCAAACAGGATCAAAGATCGCAAGCAGAACTTTTCTCTCGAAAAGACCAAGAGCTTCCACGACCGGTTTGATTAGGATATTAGAGAAAGCCAGCTTGGTTTTACGAGAGACGGCTCTGTCACGCAATTGCCGTTTGAGCCCAAAAAATGAGTGATTGGCAAGAGGTATTCTGTGTTTAATCTTGGTACTGATGTTGTTCGTATTTGTCACTGCGGATCTAAGTGAGACGAAGCCCCTGACTACCTAGAAGTTCTTGCTGCCCATTGTGATGCTCTGTCCGAAGCGTCGATGCTGTATCTCCTTTCTTGATGACAGCATATATTTCGTATTGCCCTCATTTACCGCCAGACCCATTTTGGCCGCCTCAGTTTAATGCCAGCAAATGCCTCATTGACGTCGAACAGCGTTTGACCAATCACGTCAATATCATCGGCTTAAGCTGGCAGTTGAATGGACTTTAGAAAGATTGTGCCCCTAGTGCTGACTTGTGAGTTTCGCACGATCTTCTCAAGAATGATGTTAAAAAATGCACATGATAGCGTATCGCCTTGTCTAAAAGCCTTTTTTTTAGAATTTTCCAGCTTCATCCTACACAATCTGACGAGTTTAAATTGTATTGCTCGTCTCTATGCACGCTATCATATCGATCCGCATTTCTTGGGTATTTTCCAGGATCTGCGGTAGTGTGAAAATTTGGTCTATTGTGGACTTCCCTGGCTTAAGGCCACACTGATAAGGACGAACGGTTTCAGGCGTTCACACAAAACAGCAGGGAAGATTTTGTATGCGATGTGAAGGAGACTGATCCCTCTGTAATTGACGTGATCAAAGGGCTCTCCTTTCTTGTGGATCGAGTAAACGATACTAAGATTCCACTCGTCTCGCAAGTAATCCTCCGACCATATCTTACAGGTGCATGCACCCAGTCAGATCATTCCCTGTGTTTTTTTTTTTTTTCGTAATAATGTGCGCGCACTCAAGTTTTAATAACCTTATTGTGTTATTATATGGTTGACACAGTGGGGGAGAAGGTAGAAAGGAAGAGAGTTAGAGGAGATGCCGATAGACATTAATCTTAAATGCTTGCATGTTGTATTGAGGGAGGAAGACCGAATCCGGCAGGGAATTCCAGATTCATGTGGTTCGGTTAAGGAAGGATTCCTTAGTGGCAGTACGTCCGAAAACGGTCTTCAGGGTATATTGGTCAGCATTCGTAGAGAAACGTGTGTTGCGGGGGAAATGTTGAAGAGGCGGGATGCAGTTGGCTATTTCATCAGAGCATTTTTGATGGAAGTAACGATAAAACAGGGAGAGGCAGGAAACATTCCTGCGATGTTCCACCGAGTTTAATGTTTTGTAATGCTGCAGTCACATATCAGTTTTATCGCGCGTTTTTATACTCTATCTAGTAAGTGCAATGGGGTCTTGGAAGCACTGGATTATACATGAGCGTTAAGTTATAATTAAGGGCGAATAAAACCCTGTTTATTGTAGCCAGATCTAAGGGTGAGAAATATTTCTTGCCTCTGTATAAGAAGCCTAGGCATTTCGCAGCATTTTTGGCGACACTGAATATGTGGTCGCCCCAAATTAGGATTGTGAGCCACACATATACCCAGGATGGATAGCTTTTCGATAATGACTGCGGGTTAGTTAAACGCTTTAACGACAAAAGACAGCATTGCGTTTTGGATGCATTGAATTCCACTCTATTGTTTTTGACCCCAACGATATCGGAGTTTAATGAGCTTAACTTACGCTGCCGCTCACTATCTACAAGAAGTGAAGGGTCGTAAAGTAATGGACGAATATGGGAAGATAAGGGTGATGTCATCAGCAGAGGAGTGAATTGGATTAGAACTGACAGACAAGAGATCATTTATAAAAATAAGAAAGAGTGTCGGAGACAACACGGAGCCCTGGGGAACACCAGTATTTATGAAATGGATGTCAGACTCGAATGGTAGCTTCTAATCCATTGAAGAAGAGACCATTCGTTTCCGAAAGCACGCATTTCCGGCAAAAGGGCTTCATGTCAAACCCTGTCAAATGCTTTCGAAATATACAGTGCACCTATTTTGCTTTCACCTCCATGGTGAAGCCAGATATGCCATCAAATCAACAGCGGATCTGTTGCTACGGAAACTGTACTGAGGGTCATTGAGGAGTTTACACGAATCAAGATATTTCATAGGCTGACAATTAGTCAGCGTTTCCATGACCTTGGAAAGATGGGACGTTGGTGCAATGGGATAGGGTATTTTTTTTTTTGGTATGGGCTAGACAAATGTCGTTTTCTGCCAACTCAGAGAGAGCCCAGACGAGTAGGAATGATGAAAAACCTTACGCAGTGGTTTTTCCAGCGTAGAAGAACGCTTCTTCAGAACTATTGGGGCAATACCATCTGGACAAGCGGATTTGTGTATGTCGAGGTCCTTAAGACTGTACTGGTTGCGAAGTAGGCAGCAAGGAGGTTAGCTTTGTCTAAGGTGGTGACAGTTGGAATGTCATTGCAGATAAGCGTCGGTACAGACGATGTAATTGGGTTTTTTTGGTACCTTTGTGTCATTGGAGGATTTCGTGCCTTAATTTTTGGTCGGATTGGAGTTTAACGCGCCAAATGTGTATGATGCAGTCATTTTTGGCTCGTATCTAATTTTTTGGGTTCCCTCAGTACTAATAGCCTCTTTGCAGATCTAGCCAAATCACGTATTATCCTTTGGCCTGGTGCTTTTAATCTTGCTAGGACTAAAATTGGCCATGCCGGTTCGGATAATGTTAGCGATAAAAAGTTGCGGCGTCCACGTCGTTGTCCAGGAAGCACAACGACTAGTTAAGGATCCGAAAGAAGTTGTTAAGGCCGCACCAGTTGGCTTTCTCGTGTACCCATATTGTTCTTTTAAGAGCTTTTGCTTTGACTGGATGGTGGGTCCGAGTATTTAGCAGATATCACGTAGTGGTCAGACGACAATAATTCGATAGTGTATTTGTTAGGCTGAAAGGTAAGAAACAAGTCCAGTGTGTTGGCGGTATGACCAGCGACATCGGGGATACGCTGCGCCTTATTCACAAGTTAAGTTAATTGATTTAACTCAGCAAAAATTTCAACATACCTTCCTTCGGGTGTTGTCGAATTCATCAAATGTTGCATTACTGTCTAGATTCGGTTTTATACATACGTACATATGTATGTATAAAGAAAACAGTACTAAACGGAGTGCTTACGGAGGATGAATTTAAGCCATATGAAATTAAATTCCAAGGTGGATCCTTGGCTATACTGCGGCAGCAGCTGGTAAGCAATATCACTACGAACATAGATGGCGAGACCGCGGCGAGAAATGAATAATGGCACTAAGCAAGAGCTTAGTGGCTTAGCTCCCGAATATATCCACGAAGGCTAAAATCCGAAGTTTTGTTTCGCAAAGTGCCAAAACAGCCGGTTTGTGGAGAGGGATATGGGCAAAGAGACTCTTTTCGACGGCCAACTGCTCATGCAATATTGAACGTATGCTCAAACATACCTCAACCTCTTGGTATGTCACATGACGATTTTGCTAAATCAGTTCATGTCCTGTATCTGGTTTAAGTGACACAACACCCATTCTGGCCAACATTTACGAAATTTCATGTTGTAGCGACTACGACTGAATTTGGTAAGCCAGCGAAACACGGTGGACCGCGATAGTGCCCGAGCCGAGTTAATCGGCACATTTTGTTTGGTTTAACCTACGTCAAGGCTTGCATGACAAAAAGTTCTGAGTACGATCACCGTTTGACATATTCATATTATTGTTGCCATATATCAGGACTTAGGTAGCAAGCCAAATAAACCTTCTTTTGAACCACCTTGTGATAAATGAGAAGTTTCTTTACAGGGCCTTTATCTAAAGCCCATTTTTAGACACAATATTAACCCTAGAAAGGTAACCTTCTTCGATTCGACGAACACCAATTTTATTGTTTTTATTTTTCTCCTTAGTTCTCTAACTGATTGGACTTTCTTTGTGCGTAAATCAAGTCATCTCTAAACTATTTTTTTTTTCTTTAATTTAATAAACAACACCTAATGAACATAAATTGTTTAGCTTTAGAAGAATTACTTAATAACTTTTCTTTAAAAACGCAGTTGAATATCACTTCGTCGTTTCGACGAAAAATATGGTTACCTTCCTAGGGTTAAGAGAGTAATTAAGAAAACCTCTTCTTAGCTAGAGTGTTACCAATGCCATTACTGTCGGAATATATTTTACAGACTCTCATAAATAAAACAGTTTAAATGAGACATAAATTTTCCATTAACGGCCATCAAAAAAGGCTTTTTTGGAGCCCTAAGTCACCCAGATGCACTAATGAGCATCAAAATAACTGAGCCTCTCTTTATACACGTTCCACACTAGTAGGCAGTAGGGATTTTTTTTTAATTTCCTTCTCACATCTCCCACTCTTGCATCATGTGTCGTCCTAAATTTTGTAACAATTAATTCATCTCCCAGTCATCTCCGTCCTACGCCAGGGATAACAAGTGTGTCTGAAACGATAGCTTCCTTACCAAACGACATAGGGTAATAGCAACTCATTGGGTGACCTCACTTCCCCGAAAGATATATCCTCTCAACTCCGGAGATAGGAGAAAGAGCATAAATTTAACCAAACGTGTAGCCCATAATTTTTGAACCAGCACAATGGGCACTTTAACCACTCACCACCACTCTGTCTCCAACACAGAGGAAGACTTGTGCAAAGGCAGCCACCAGACTTTATGACATTCATACGTACATATATATGACGTATACATTGTGATGTGGAAGAAATGCTACCAACTGCACAACCTGAACACGACCAAGTGTCGATATCCTAGTTCATATTCCAGATGCCTAAAATGTGTTGTCGAACTAAAGAATCAGCAATCCTGACCCTGGTGTCGTTGACGACGTACACACATATATGTATGTGTGTACATAGTCATATTTAACACTAGGAATTACGTATTTTAAAAAAATAGTACATATGTATATTAGTATCTCTAGAAAACCTATGAGAAGGACTACTCCCACGAACGAAGGTTATGGAAAGGTTTGAACGCAATTAGGACTTTTGCTGCTATTTCTGCTGTCGCTTCCTATATGAACACCTCAACTACACACAGAGGTGAAAGGACAACGGGCTGCAGTTCGCATCCAAACATCCATTGGAATGTCAGTTGACTTTAGCTCTTACTGTGCCAAAGTGAGAAAAAAACTTGGAAAATAAGAGCTCAGTAGAGCACGGTCACAAGCACTGCTTCCGACATTTGTCACTTTAATGAGCGTACAACTGGAAAATGTTCATACGTCGCCCGGAGCAGGACATGTTGGATATCCTCCTCCTCTTTTCACTTGCTCGCATCAAGTCGTTTATGGGAGGCGCCTTACAACATGAAGAATTCCCTTAATTGCTTTAATAGCTACACGACGGTGTTGTAGAATATTTTTTTGCCTTCAGAATACACATAAAAATCTTTACACTTAACGAGAACTTAAGAGGAAACTGTTAATACAAATACCACAAAAGCTTATTGAAGAAAACTAACAACATGCTTTAAGGGCGCTACAAGGACGGTCGAGTGCCTTAAAGGAGGCCAGGCATTCATCCAGATTCCGGTTATCAGCCCTCGCTTTGATGTGAAATTAATTTTATTAACTTGACTGCTGTCTGCTCCTATTTGACTATAGTGGTTCTCATGTTGCGGAATGTTTGAGCATTCCTGCCACGTGCCTCAATTTAGGACGGAAATGTCCTGTATATAAGGAAAGATGCCCTCTAAATATTGAATGAGGAAAATTAAGGTTTTAGGAATTCAATCAGAGAACAAGTAGTAGAAGTTACCAACGAAAACCAATACGAAGGAAATGAAAATGTTTTCACATTTTCAGATCCGAAGACTTTTAAGACACCTTCACTGAAGTGAAATGATTTATTTCGCCGTATTGTCCATTGTATGATGTGGAAATGAAAGCGCATTAGGTGCTTTTCAAAGGGGCACAAATGGTAATGACCCATGTGACTAAATTGCAAAGAGGTCTATGACTTAGAGTATCTGGAAATGTATTTCTAAGTTGACATCAATATTCTCGGCTGAACGAGCCGAGCGACATAAGTGTTTCAGATTTTGCGACGTGGTTATAAATGTAAAATAGATACCTAATGAAGAAAAAGGTGGTAAAGCATTATAGTATCCAACATGCGCTGGCTCGTAAAATAGCGTACGGAACGCCTAGCAGCTCTGTTAGCAAGTCCTATTTTCACCTCCTCGTGGTGCCACCTAGGGATTTATATATGAAATCGCGAACGGAAAAGGGCGAATGGCAGGTTTACTGTGCCACAAAACAGGATAAGTGTCGATAAGTGTGGCAAGCCATACCTACCTGGAAAAAAGCCTACACGCCTAAAATACCAAACAAAGCCTCGGATTAAAAACAGAAGGATTAACTGATGAAGACCCAGGAAACAAAAACAAAAGGAAAAAAGATGTTCGGCTTTGTACGTGGAATGTAAGGTCCCTCAACAGACCAGTTGCAGGAGGCCCTAGCAATCCAGGAAGGGCGATAGGATGGACCGGCCAAAAAGCGGATGAGAAACTCTGACATATATAACGCGGCTGCTACAAGTAGAGAAGACAACGCTTAATCGGATGCGGATTTGTTATTAGAGGTAGACTTAGGCAAAAAGTCTTGAGCTTCCGGCATATAGACGAAAGCCTCATAACAACCCGCATCAAGGCCTAACTCCGACAACATCAGCCTAATTTGCGCTCACGTCCCAATCGAGGACCAGGATGATGCTACAAAACACGACTTCTACGATCTCCTAGATAGAACATATGCCCAGTGTCCCAATTTCGATGTTTACTGGAAGAGTTTAAAGCGAAACTGGACAATGAAGTCGCTTTTGATAGGGTCATTGGCAAGCACAACACAACACCACATTCGAAATTGGATTTAGGCTGATAAACTTTACAACGGAGAGAAAACTTCTAGTTGCTAGCACGCGTTTCCCACATTTCAACACCCACAAAGGGACTTGGAGACCTCCGGATTAATCAACCGTCAACAAGATTGACCACAATGCGATTGGTGGCAAGCGAGCATCCGATATTCAGAGGAGCCAACATCGAGTCGTACCACTAGCTTTTGGCATCCCGGTTACGACTACGAATATGCCTGGAGCAGTCTAGTCCCGCTTTCAGGTGGATAGGTTGCCAGGAGTGCTGGCGGGTGGCCAGCGTGCAACGTACAACGTGCAGCATGCAACGTGCAGCATGCAACGTGCAACGTGCAACGTGCGACGTCCAAAGTGGTGAAAGACTGTCTTAGTCAGAGCGTTGGTTTTCATGCGTCCGACATTTTTTTTTATATAATTTGCGCTGTCAGGCAGACTGATCCATTCGCAATGGACGAAGATGCAAGAGGATTTCGTCCACCGGGCCTAGATTAAATTTAGCAAATACAAATACAAAGCCGCGGGTGCAAGCAGTCTGTGTGGCGAGCTATTTAAAGTGGCTGGAGATGAGTTTGTAGGGCGCATGCACCAGTTCATCTGTAGGAGGAGGCATACCCTCACCATCGGTTGCCCGGTCTACAAGAGAGATACCGCTATAACTGCTCCAACTACAAGGGAATAGGTCTCCTTGGCATCTCATATAAGATCTTCTCTGCCGTGCTATATGAACGCCTGGTACCCTTTATGGTTAATCTGATAGGTTCCTATCCGAGTGGTGTCACGCCAGGTAAATCCACAATGGACCAAATACTCAGATTGTGGCAGATCTTGGAGAAGACCCAAGAATGCCAAATCAATACCTATAACCTCTTTGTCGATTTTAAAGCCGCGTGTGCATAGAGACGAGCTATACAGCGCCATGTCTAGTTTTGACATCCCTGCCAAACTCGTCAGGTTGTGCAGAATGACAATGGAGAACTCTCGCTGCTCCGTTAAGGTAGGTAGGGAATTACCTACTCGTCCCTTCCTTTCCGTTAATAGGGTCCGCAGGTGGAAGCATGTCCCTAGATATACTGCCTTAGCAAGTAGACCAACTGTTAGTCAACCTGGCAACACTTTAAAACTTGTCACCCCCTAAGATATAGTAAAATTATAGACGACCGTCATACCTCCTGGATGGTGCAATATGCCAATACTAAGACAGTAGTTTCGTTACTATGCGGGGATGCCATGGCCAGCATTTCAGTTGAATATAACCCGTAGACATCTCGTGTGCTCCAAGGCGAATAGAGTGCTGTTACTTGTTTTATAAGCTTCTTAGTAGAACTTCGTAATTTATCTTAATTTCCCTATGCAATTTCCCAACCATCGGCGATATGTATCGCAAGGACTACTACTTAACATAAGTCTCCTGTGCATACCTAACTAACATCCGTTCCTGAAGTATATTTCCTCCATTACCAGTAACCAACAGTCGTCTATTCATTACAGACATAAATTGCCACCCAATTCCAACTCACACATAACTGATTTGACCGGGCAATTACCACCGTATTATCCTGTCGCCCAAGGCTGTTTAATCGAACTGCATTCAAAACTCACTTCCTTTGATTCAACTAAGCCGAAGCAAAGGGCACCAGAAATACGGGTGGACAGAACGGTAGAGATTATACGCATTGGATCGAATTCAAGTCGAGACCATCAGGTTGCGATTCCTTGTGCCTGACTGCATGTCCTCCTCAATGTTAACATACTTATGTACGTACTTTAGAAATTAGGAACTATGCTAATAACCAGTTAAGCTAGTCGATTGACAGATACGAGTATGTACATATACTGCCATCGACTGGGACTGACTGAGAGAAGTGTATATAGGTTACGGGGGGAAAAATATGGAATTCCTGCTTCTATCCCCTGTTTTCCTTTTCGGATATCCATGCTTGTGGCGTATACATGTAGAGCGTTTAATTATTCACTTCTAACCCAGAAGCAATTTTATCTATGTAAACATAACCAAGACAATCCCGGTTAGGCCGACAGCTATAGTATATGGACTGTTGGCAGTAAGTTTTCCGCTTTCTGTTGATAACCTCCTAAGTCAGACAACTGCCGGAGATGGTATTGTTTAGACCTCTTGATTGCATCGCGAGATGAGTGTTGTGTGATAAATGATAAGGTTTAGCCGCGTAGTCCTTACGGGATTTGTTCATATGTTGTACTCGAACCTTTGACTATTTATGACGGTGAAGATTATGCCTTATAGCAGCGCTTCCTGTAACGTCTGGAATATAAATGAATACACTTTGTGTGTCGGCTATTTCATGTTCCTGATACTGCTCACGTCCTTGCGGATGCGGATACAAGTGTATATAGAAATCCTCATTCCAGCTAAAGTAGAGATGAAACTTCTTCAAGTAAACTTCTGCGAATTAATATCCCAAGAGACGACATGACTACTGGATTTGATTTTCGGTAACGAATATAAGCAACAAACCAGGGCTGTGAGCAGTTCTTCCTACCACTAACCTCCCCTTTATAGTACATATATCATATCCTGATTTTCACGCATGAATCTTATTCACGAAGGATGAGAATTTCCAATCTGCCATTACACCGCAGAATAAAATCATAAAAACTCTACGCCCACGAAGCAAAAGGTTGTTTTTCGCGTCAATTATTCAAACAATCATCGATCGCTTTTGCAAGTCATACACATCCATCCGAAAGATACACAATTCATCCATAAATAATTCACACAAATTCTACATCGACATCTTGTCACATTTGTCACCATAAGCAATTCATAGGATCGTGTTCCTGTCATGATTCCCATTGCTCCGTCGTCAGCGAAATGGGACCAAACAAATCAGTGCCGCCACCCCAATCTGCCTCTCTCTTCATGCGGCTATCAAATATTCAATTTCGATTGTTTTAGTGTTGGGATCCTTTAAATAAAATACAAAACCGACGACGATATCAATGTCACCGTGTAAGGGGCAATAACTCAATCGCGCAAATAAATTGCTTGGAATAACAATAAAAAAAATTGAGAACAAATCGACGTGATTGTCCATCACCCCCTGCCGACCCCATAAGGATACAACTCATCGAAATTTATTTATGAAATCTCCATTTGTCGAGTGACTCGAATATGGAAAAGTCGGACATTTTTTCTGTTACCATGTTACCCCGATTAGGTCCTATTCGAAAGTGAATGAATTATTCGTTGTGTTCCTGGAAGCGCCTGTGAGGGACACAGGATTCAGAGCTATGATTTGCTACATACAAAAGGATAAGCTATTTTAAGTGCAATACTCGTTGCAGAGAGGATGTTGCACTTCCGGCTCGATGGTACGTGCTATTGTAAATCCCGTCTATGCATTTTACTATGGAAATATTTATTGGATTTGTTGCATCTGTTATTTCCTGTAAATGTGATTGAAAGTTAGAATCCCTGAATAGGATGGGAATTACCTGCGATTGCAGTTTTTCCGCTCTACTTGCCGGAGCTGGGACACACATCACTTTTGTTTAAATAAATTTCAATCGACCCATAGCGAATTGAAAGTCCAGTGAGGCATGAGTGCAAGAAAAAATAAATCGATTATCCGGAACGAAGCAGTCTTTTTTTGGTTTTCTCTATACAGGGTGGGACAAATACAAGTTTCTTTTTAAAAATGCAACAATATGAATAGAATCAATTTTTTTCGTACGTTATGGCTTTATTAGGTCCTCTCTCCTCTTCTCTGGAATGTAGTTGCAAATGAACTACTGACCAAAATAGAGAAAAAAGGCCTCGACGTTACTGCCTATGCTGATGACGTTGCCATTACCATCTTAGGTAAAAATCTCCCAACACTGAATGACCGTATGCACACGGCATTCTCCATATTGTGCAAGTGGGTACAGTATAATGGGCTCGGAGTAAGCCCCAGAAAACGGAGCTTGTGCTATTCACCAGAAAGTATTAAATTCTGGAAACTTGCCCAATCACTCTACTTGGCACCAGGTTAACCTACTCCTCCAGTGGCAAATACCCGGTATTGTACTAGTTTCCTACTAGCCTGGCATAACAAATGATTGAGCGTGAAAAAAAAAAGCAACTATAACTCTTTACACCTGTAAGAAAGCCTAAGGAAAAAAAATGGAAATTCAACCCTAAGCTTACCCTGGGGGTCAATGAACTACTACTATTGCTATACAGATGACATGGGGGGTGCAGGGTGCATTACATACAGTAGAAACCTGGACTCAGTACTGTGGACTTGGAGTCAACCCTAGTACTCTTTAGAAATAAAAATAAAATTCCGCCCTTCAACCCACCGAGGCTGGGTGGAACCCAATTAATAATCAAAGATCAGGCTAAATACCTATATAAGCTTAGTCTCTGACTAAGCTTATATAGGTATTTAGGTATTTAGCCTCCAATTCAGGAGGCTGAATTGGAAACCCAACATTCTCGATCATGTTAAGAAAGCAACCACTGCCCTCTACAGTTGTAAGAAAGAGGTGGGCAAAAAGTGGAGTCTCCAAGCAAGTACTATGTACTGGCTCTATATATCAGTCATAAGGCCCATCCTCCTGTAACGGCACCGTAGTTCGGTGGACTGCTTTTGACAAGGCTGTCTATCGAAACCTTCGAGGGAAAGTACAAAGATCGGGCAGCTTATATGTAAGCGGCGCGATCATATCAACTCCCATGAAGGCCCTAAATATTCTACCACATTTTCCACTATTGAACCTTTTCAGCAGGCGGGCATGCGCGGCCCTATGGATTAGGGGCATAGGAAAATGGCCCACATCACATAAAGGCCATACGCATTCTTAATCTATTAGAAGTACCCATGGAGGCAGACTACATCATCCCGCAGAATGAGTTCACTAAGAACTTCGAAGTTATTTTTCCATCCAGGGAGGAATTTGCTAAAGGGAAAGTCATACCGAAGGACTTGATTTCCCTATATACCGATGGCTCCAAGATGGAGATGGGTGTGGCAACCAAAAGGGCAACATTAAGCACTTTAGTGGGTGTCATCACAGGTGACTGCATCATTGTAAAACATGCCGCCAGACTAAAGCTACCCTTCTATGACTTCTGCCGCGGCTGCATGGATGAGGTGGAAGAGGAATCGATACATCACCTTCTCTGCTCATGCCCTTCTTTTGCGATCAAGGTAATATGATCTATGTGGTATCACAATGGGCCGGCTTCGGCCCACGTGCGACTTATGCCAACCGAATTTATCTAACCTAACCTAACCTAAGCTTTCCGTATGGCTTTACATTACGGTCGTTAGATCTATTCTAATGTATCGAGTGATAGTCTGATAGACCGCACTGGATATACCATAAACAAATCGAGGAGCTAAAAAGGCTAGCATGCATGTACATACATCACCCTAGAGTCCACCCCAACAGCAGCGCTGAGCATGATACTTCACCTTACACCACTCGCTATACTTGGCAAGCAAAGTCCCACATAATCGACAATACATCACTGGTCACTTCTCCATCCTGAACAACAGGATAACAATGGCGGAAAACTCGGACCACATAAAGCCCACCATAGTCTTTGAGAAGAAATTCAAAATAACATACCCGGACAGACGGAACTAGTCCCGCCAGACGCAACCTCGCAAGAGCTCGTGGACTTCTACACCGACGGGTCAAAAACCAAAGACAAGGTAGGTAGTGCAGCATTCTGCAAAAAATTAGAAGCGTCTTTCAGCCGGAGCTGTTGGCAATAAAGGAGGCTCTGTCTTGGATTAAGTGCAGACACAGCGACATCATAGGCAACGGAACAATCAATCATGGCATGCGAGAGTATACCTCTTGCAGCCATAAAATCTAAGCTCACGAAGCTCGCCAAGGCTGAGATGAACCTGAGATGGGCTCAGGGGCACACCTGCCCCATCGCCAGGTAAATCTGGCCTCGGCTCGACAGTCAATGGACCCGGGGACTAATTTCCCTAAAGCAACATTTACAATATCATTGGTGTCATCACCGGTCACTGTCTCATTGGCAGTTATGAGCAAAAACCAGGGCCAGTTCCGAAGGATTTCTGCAGAAGCTGCCTAGACGAAGAGGAGGTTTAATCCATCCATCACCTACTCTGCGCCTGTCTGGCTTTCTGCTCAATCAGGAAACGCTACCTAAATTCCTACTTCCTAGACGACCTGACATATGTTTAGCGAGTAGCGATAACTGACCTTCTGAACTATTTAAGATGCACTAGGTGGTTCCACGTGGTGCCTTGGCGCAGTGGTTAGTGTGTTGGACTCTGACGTACGATGAGCGAGTTCTTATCCCGATAGCACTAACGCCATCTAGTGTTATTTCGCTGCGCCCTTCCTTGGTGCGGTACTGGTAAAACCCTCCATAGTATACTTGCCACGAAAAAGCTTCTCGACTCACGCCGTTCGGAATGAGCATTAAATTGTAAGTCCCTATCACCTGTGTCAAAAATATATCAAACACAACATCGGTGATTGAGAGAAGCTTGGCTCTGGTCCTCCATGGGCTGTAATGCCATCAAAGAAGAAGAAAAAGCAGTTCCATGATTAGGGGGCCAACCCCCACGTAACAACACAACGGGTCTCTCTGGCCTAAGTGTATTCTTCCCACTCTGACGAGGCTACGAAATGTCCTACCTACCTATCCATGGCTTTATTAATAAGAACAAACATTCTTTTTAATTATGGGATACAACGTCGTTCAAGTGGCTGCCTAAACTGGCTTCGCAGTAGCGTATTCCGTCACCCTACTTTTCCTAGACGTTGTTGATGGCTTCAGGCTGTAGCTGACAGATTACTTGAATAAAATTGGCCTTAAGTGCTTGGATCGTTTCCGAGTCGTTGACATAACATCGGTCCTTCACAGTTCCCTACAAAAAAAAAAAAAAAAAAAAATCCAAAGGAGTAAAATCACCGCTCCGAGGCGGCCAATTGAGATCGCCAAGACGACTGATAACACGATTTGGGAATTTGGTGCGAAAAAGATAAATTGTGGTATGGCGCGCCACCCTGCATGAACCAGACGTTGGTTAACATGGCTGTAACGCCCACCGTTGACCGAAGCATTGTTCCCAGCATCATTTTCGAACTAAAATGGTCCAATGATGCCACCACTATACAATCCGCACCAAACTGTAACTCTCTGTGGATGCATTGGATACTCGAAAATACTTACTTACTTAGGTGGCGCTAAAGTCCGTGTTGAACCTGGCACGGTCTTTGGCCAGCTGTTTCCAGCGCCGCACGCCCAGTCGGTTAAGATCCCCTTCCACCGTGCGCCATCGTAGATGCGGCCGTCCTCTGCCGCGCCGTCCTTCCAGGGTGGATTCAAAAACTCTTCGGGTCAGAGCTGTATTTTCCATGCGCTCTACATGGCCCAGTCATTTTAGACGCTGTATCCGTAGACGTCGTACCAGGCAGATGTCGCTGTGCAACCCGTACAGTTCTTCGTTAAATTTTCTCCCCTATACCCCGTTTGAATAAACGGGACCGTAGATAGTGCGTAGAATTTTCCCCTCGAAACGACCAAGGGCATCTTCACCCGCTTCTGTGCCGTAAAGGAGGACTGGCATGATCGAGGTTTATATAGTGTCACCTTGGTTTTCTAAGAGAGGGCTCTACTTCTCAATTGCCTCTTGAGCCCAAAGAAACAGCGCTTGGCAAGAGTGATTCTGCGTTTTATCTCAGCTTTGGTGTTGTTGTCGCCGGTCATCAGTGAGCCACATAAAAGTTATATCCGCCCATGGTGGCGTTCTCTTTTAGATGAAAGCAGATATTTGGTTTTACCCTCATTAACCTTGAGACCCATGTTGGCCGCTTTTACCTCAATGCTTACAAGGGCCTAATTGACATCTCGCTGTGCCCGTCCAATCACGTCAATGTCGTCGGCGTACGCAAGCAATTTCGTACATTTGGAATAAATCGTACCTCTTGTATTGGCTGTGACTCTTGCACGATCTTTTCAAGCACGATGTTGTAAAAGTTGCATAAGAGCGCGTCACCTTGCCTAAATCCCTTTTTAAAATCAAAGGTCTGGGTTTGCTCATTACCGACCTTAATGGAGCAGGGACAATTCTCTGACGAAATCGGAAAACGATTCTTATAGGACCTTCTGCGAAAAGGTCAAGTCTCTGAGTGCGACTAGCAAGTTGGTTAAAGTCCTCAAGCGGGGAAAACCGACAGAGCTGGATGCACTCAGAAAATTTGATGGTATCTTTACTGAATCTAAAGCGGAAACTCTTCGTTTACAGCTTCAGCCTCATTTCCCGGGAAATTAGACCGCCATAGGCTCGTTGCACACTCCTTCAAGGGAAACTGCAACCGAAAACAACGCGGCGTAGCTGCTATATTGCGTCGCGCGTGGTTACGACTGAAGCCATTCAATTTGCTGTGGCATCCTTCGATGGCTTCAAATCGTCGACGGAATATATCCTGTTATGCTGCAAAAGGTATAAGGCACTTCTTGGCCCACGGTGAAAGTGCCAAGAATTCTAGACCAATTAGTCTAACATCCTTCCTGCTGAAAATCATGGAGAGACTGGTGCAGTTGCACGAGCGCAAAGTTGCTCTTCGAATGCATCCTCTGTCGGAGATGCAACATGCTTATGAGCACGGAAAATCCTGCGAGACTGCGCCTCAAAACCTGGTAGGGAGAATTGAATACGCGCTTGAAAGAAGAGTACGCGCTCTGCATTTTCATCGACATTGAGGGAGCTTTTGATGACACAACATTCGACAGCACGTGCAACGCTGCCAATCATCATGCCGTAGATGAAGCACTGGTCTTGTGGATCAAAGAAATGCTTGTGCACAGGGCATTGACCACGGATGCAGGCATCGACCAATGTGTCAAGCCCGGCGTAAACAGGGGCTGCCCGCAAGGTGGCGTAATGTCTCCCCTGTTATGGTGCATGGTGAACGACTCTCTGCCTGATGCTCTCTATCCCCAGGTCTATGCGGATGATACCGCCGTTCTTTCTGTCGACTCATGCTGGTCCGTCTCACAGGCGGCGCAAAATGTGATCGATGATAGGTGTACCAGATATGGGCTGTCGGTCAATCCTCTTAAGACCTTCTCTTCACGAGAAGGAGGAAAATTACTGATATGACTCAGCTGGTACTAAAAGGCACTTCCATACCGATATCCAAGAAGGCTAAGTATCTAGGAGTCATCCTAGATAGCAAGCTTCTCTGGTCAACTCATGTTAAGTCAAAAATCCCCAAAGCACTGTCAGCTTTCTGGCAATGCAAAGGACCTTTTGACAAAACATGGGGCTTATCGCCGGTAAAGGTCCTCTGGATCTACACGGCAATGATAAAACCTATAATCTCATATGCATCGGTTGTCTGGTGGAACAGACAAAAACGCAAACACGTCTTAGCCCTTTCACCAAACTCCAAAGAACGGTTTGTCTCAGCTGCTCTGTGGCTGCGACCCCGTCTCATGGACGTGCCTTCTGACGCACTGACGCCTGTTATCCATGGCGTCAGGATTGGCTATGGCTGGATAATGAACCTGGAAAGGATAGTCTTCGCATTTTCTCGAATGGCTCCAGGTCTGGGCGGGGGTTCGGTGCTGGGGTCTTCTTTGAGAGCGAAATCATCTGACTGCACTTATCGTTAGGAAAATATGCGCCTGTCTTCCAATCAGAGATATACGCAGTCCTAATGGCCATGCACAATGTTGTGGAGCAAAGGTGGAGGGGGAAAAGCATATTCGTCTGCAGTGACAGCCAAGCTGCACTCAAAGCTGTGTGCAACCCCTTAACTAGTTCCAAATTAGTGCTTGAACTCAAGACCTTCTCGAACAGAGTCGGTAGACTAAATTCGTTAAGGCTTGTGTGGGTTCCAAGCCACTCTGGAAATCCTAGGAAATGAGATATCTGATGAACTGGCCAGAATGGGTTCAGAGGAGAGCTTCTCAGGACCTGAACCCGCTGTAGGTCGACCTGCGTCCACGGTTAATTACCCCATTAACGACCTGTTGTTTAATATACACAACCGTATATGGAGGATTTGTCCAGGATGCAGGATGACAAAGCGCGTATGCCCTGATGTCTACAAGAAACTCGGAGCATTCCTCCTGTCTTTAAGGAGAATCGACTGCAGAAGACTTCTGGGAGTTATTACGGGCCTATAAACTTTTGCTAAGCCTATCTGTGCTGCATGTTGCGAGGAGGATGACACCGCTGAGCATTTTCTCTGTGACTGTCTCGAAGTGTCTCGATCTCTAACATTTTAAATGACACACCTAATCTCAAAGTGTGTCGAGTGACACAATTGCTGCGTGTTGTTTAACACACTAGAATTTGCAGTGTACTAGCTATTTAATGTCACTTAAGTGTGTCACTTAAGAACAGCGCGGCAACTGGTTCACCAATAATATTACTATTTCATTTCAAATTGACATGATTGCAGATACTATAAATGCAAACAACAAAACTGAAAAGCCAAAAAGACTGTCAACATCGTGCAACCGCGACACAGGTGTCGTTTAAGAATTTATTAAAAATTTGCACCGCACGTACGACTATGTGGCACTCATGGTCCGCGCAACAGCACATCCGCCGCATTCATTAAACCATTCCACTTTCATTACTCGTCAAATTGTACAGCTCAATGCCTGAGTGGAGCACGTGAATATTTCATCTCCACAAACACTCGCCCGCCACAATGGCGCATATGCTTAGAATAATCCTTAATGAAACCCATCTAGTTTTGAAGAGTTAGCTTTCACTGCAGATATATGTATATTCTCAGGTCGTTTCTGGGAATATTTCAAATCATCTTTCGGCATCCGGGATAGATTCAAATGTTAATTAATTTCTTTTCTCCATCGTTAGCGTTTTCAATTTAGATTTGTGGTTGTGTGACGCTTTCGAGCGAGTAGATTGACCACTGACCAGCAGGACAACCAAAATTGCCATCCACCACTGCTGACAGGCTAACCAACAGCGAATGAACCAGAGGACATCCGATGGGGAACAATGGTTTCGCAAGGTTACCCAGACTGGAGTAACTCATTGCACATAGGCAAACGTAAACAAATGTACATACGAGCAGGCGTGGGCACATTGTCATGCCATGCCGCATGGTGATACGTTGAATGCGATGTGGCATGCCGTTACGCTGCGGTAGCTGATGTCGGTTTAGTGTAATACTGCTTCGCCTGGAATGGGGTACATTCACCTATATAGGAGTCCGTGGGCAGCAGCATGAAACAGATTCTCGCTTCTCTCAAGGTCCTGCGGATGCAGTGCGGGCAATCGTCAATAATAAAATTGAATTTGCAAGGCTATCTGGAAAGCCATTAAATCGATTGTTATGTCAACTGGACGAGGTTTGGGTGGGATGGACGATGTCCTAGTTCGGCACGTCCTTGGAGACCGGCTTATTTAGCAGCTGCGTCATTTAATCAATAATTGTGTCATCCGCACTAGTTGTCAATGTTTCTTTTGTTTTTGTGCTCCATTTTCATTAAAGAGCAAATATACGGCCATTAAGGTAATAGTGTGTTCCATTGTCCTCTAGGTCCGATTTATAGCCGATTGCCATGCAGTGTCTGCGGTGGTTTTTGCATGGTTAATGGTTTTGGGGTTTTTTCCCAATTTTTTTTCGCACATTTTTTTCTACTACATCGTCTGGTATTTTAGTGTTGAATGAAACATGTATTTGTGGTCCAGCATGGGTAAATAGTTTCATTACTCAAAAATAAACACAATTGTTTGCGCACTCTGTGAATGCAGCTAAAGTAGCCGCAGGGAACATGGGATTTCAACGCAGGTTTAGGGTTAAATGGAGGTATCATTGATTAATCATGTTCTGGCAACCGACGGAATAATCATATTTTAAAATCACTCAGCCCAATAAATATTAAAACAAAACTAGACGCTACTCTGAAAGCGGGACGGTAATGGAATCACAGCGATCTTTCAGTTATGCTTTGCTTTCTCTATCCGGCGGATGCTGGCCAGCTAAAAAGCGAGAAAGCCACCGGAGACGAACACCCTGCCATCGCCACCTACTCGTGGTGCCACCCAGAGATTTCCTTTGGAAATTACAGACGGGAAAGGGCGAATTGCAAGTTTCCTGCGTTAAAAAGCAGGTTTGGGCTACGGACCTAGTATAAACCGTAGCCGTATAAAATATAAACTTAGAGATGCCTACAAGTCTCGGATTTAGCAGACCGAATACATGTTGACGAGGAGGGAGGGACCGAGTAAACAAAGCAAATAAGTTGATCGCGTTTAACATGACAAACACCAGTTTCGATCTCTGTCCCTGCTCAATCCAAGTTGACACACAGCCTCCGCGTGGCCCCCCTGGATAGCTGACCTGCCACCCGCCAGGTAGTGAACCAATGTGTGCAACGACCCAACCCCTTGTTCGTGGCGAACAAGGAACCTGGCCCTCCAGGTTGGGGGTTGTGCTTAGAGTTAACATCCCTATTACGGAGAATCCATAAGGCTCGGATACGGACGGATACAAGGCTGACGACCCCTGCAAACGACTAAAGCACTTGAGAGTCTGCACCCGGAATGTGAGGTCCCTTAACAGACCGGGTGCAATAAAGCACCCATAACCGCACTCCAAGAAGTGCGCAATGGGATGGACCAGCCAAAAGGCCGATGAAAAGCTGCGAATCTACTACGGGAACTGCTACAAGGGGGTGGCCGTGGTGCAGTGGTTAACATCATCGACCGCCGAGCGGAAGGTTTATGGTTCAAATTCGCTTCATAGCCAAGAAAAAGTAGTTTCTATACCGCCAAAAAGTATGCAACGCTGTTGAGAATGGAAAGTGACCAGACGTACTGCTGCAGGCATAACACTCACAGTATATGGTCAAACGAAATTCATCCTCTGCGTATGCAATACTAAAAGTGCTTGAACGAATTACTACGGACTATAACCAACGCGGAATTTGGTCGGCTCTCGTCCTATCTAGGTCTAGGACAACCACCCCAGAGTGTAGTGAACGAACATCGACGACCCCAACCACTGTACTCCGTTCAGGTTGTGTGTGTCAACACATCATAAGAGAATATAAAAAACTCTTGAACCTGCGCGAGTCTCTAAAAAAAAAAAAAAAAAAAAAACAGCGCTTATTCGGAAGCGGATTCGTTATTCGAGAAAGACTCCGACAAAATGTATTAAGCTTTCGGGATGTAAACGAACGCCTTATAAAAATCCACATCAAAGTTAAGTTTGGAATCATTAGCTTGATATGCGCTCACGCCCCAACCGAAGAAAAGGACGATCGACTAAAAGAAGAATTATATGATCCCCTAGACTGAACCCAATCTTCCAGCTACGACACATAAATAGTTCAAGGAATTTAATGCAAAACTGGGCAAAGAGGACATATTTAAATCGATCACGGGAAAATATAGCCTGCACGACACCACATCCGGAAACGGACATCGGCTACTCGACTTCCTGGGGGGGGGCGCAATCTCTTTTCTGGCTAGCACACGATTCCCGTATCTTAATATTCACAAACGAACCTGGCAATCATCTGATCAATCTACCACCAATCAAATTATTCACGTTGCCAGACACTCCTCCATCATCTTAGATGTACGAACCTTCCGAGGAGCCAACATTAACTCGGATCACTACCTTGTTGTAGCCAAGGTACGAACGAAGATATCAAGGATGCCACGGAGTCGAGATGGACAACGAAAGTTTGACGTCGGAGAGCTACAATCGCAGGAGGCCTCTAGGACCTCTACCAATCGAGTTTCCCTCAACCTCTAGCAAACTCGAATGACACCGGAGCAACCCACAGAACAACAGTAGGAGCATTGCCAGTGTGCCATCAGAGACGCTGCCTCTGATGTGTTGGGTTTCAAGCCACCGTCAGCTAGAAACCCCTGGTTTGATGAACAATACTGGCAAGCCCATGTAGCAAAGCAAGACGCCTACAAAGTCATGCTACATAGACGGACGAGAGCCACTCGTGATCACTACGAGCAAAAACGGAGAGAGGAACACGCGCTTTTAAGGAAAACGAAAAAAACCGGCCAAGTGCGAGTCGGACTCGCGCACGAAGGGTTCCGTACCAAGTGTATATAAAAATATGAAAGGGACGTTGTATGTTAACTCATCAGTGATCACATTAAAACGGCTAATCCGTTTGAAATGATTTTTTGCATGATGACAGATCTTGGTTGCAGGTAGGTTATAGGCATATTACTTTGATGATCAAAAATCTCCATGATGAGATAGTTGACCATCAAAGTGTCCATTGAATTCAAGTCAACTATCTTACTTGACAGCAAGTATGTAGTTGAAAAAGTGAATAACAATAACGTATGGGAACGAGGTTTGCAGTCAGGATTAATATATCAATGACACAATAGATCAATGCTTGGAAGTGTTTTATTGGTTGTGGGATATGATCGAAAGTTAATTTCACAACAATTGAGTTTGTTCCAACATTTGACATCTTAACCTAGCAGGATGGAAAAGGAGGCGAATAGCAATTGTACGAAAGGGTTTGCAGCAGGGATTAACTTAGCTGTGACACAATAGGGTCATCAAAGCTTAAAGGGTATTCATTGTTGGTTGTTCGTAATTACAGAAAAAGGGGTTGCAGCTAGGATTAATACATTAAAGACACAATAGGGATAAAAGCTGGGAAGTCTGCTACCGGCTGTGGGATATTGTCGACTAACCTTACTTCAGTATGTGAGCAAGGGGATTTTTTGGATGAAAATCATGTTTGTTGTACGGGAGCCCCCCTCAAATATTCATTTTGTTCTGTTTTTAGTATTTGTCGTGGTAGCGACAACAGAAATACGTCATCTACAATATACATACAAATATCACGGTTCATGAGATACCGTGACAGACGGACGGACGGACGGACAGCGAAGTCTCAGTAATAGGGTTCCGTTTTACCTTTGGGTACGAAACCCTAAAAAGAGAGCATGGAGATTATGAGATCGAGGAGATGGAGAAATGCTAGCATGTTTTACGAAAAAGTAAAACGGACATGCCAAGGCAGAAGCCTGTAGAGATGAAGACGGACTTCTAGTAGTAGAGTCACAGTCGATGCTGAGAATACGGAAAGAACACTTCTGTAGACTGTTTAACGGCGATGAAAGATCTAATACCGCTGCCAGGCAGAATGATCCATTGGCAACGGACGAAGATGCAGGAGAATTTCATCCACCTGACCGAGATGAAATTAAGCTAATAATAAATAAAGCCGCGGGCGCAGACGTGCTGTCTGCCGAGCTATTAAAAGCGGCTGTTTAAAGCACGCCCGACGAATGGAATCTCAGCATCGTTTGCCCAGTCCACAAGAAAGGAGACCCCGAAAACTGCGCCAGCTAGAGGGAAATAAGTCTCCTTAACATCGTATACCAGATCTTTTCTGCCGTACTCTGTGAACGCCTGAAACCTTTTGTGGATAATCTGACAGGCTTTTATCAGTGTGGTTTCATGTCAGGGAAGTCCACAATAGACCAGGTATTCACACTGTGGCAGATCTTGGAGAAGACCCAAGAATACCAAATCGACACCCATCATCTTTTCATCGATTTCAAGGCGGCGTATGACGAGCTATACAGCGCCATGTCTAGTTTTGACATCCCTGGCAAACTCGTCAGATTGTGTAGAATGACAATGGAGAACTCTCGTCGTCGGTAACGAATTAACCGAGACCTTTGATGTTAAAAAAGGACTTAGGCAAGGTGAGGCGCTGTCATGCAACTTTTTCAACTTTTTCAGCAACTTGAAAATATCGTGGAAGAGTCACTGGCCAACACAAGAGGTACGATTTATTTCATTGGTAGAAATACGGATTTCGTCTACCTTCTCTCGGCAGTGGCCTGGAACAGCGACATCAGTTCCAAAATCATAAATAGGATCTTTGTAACTTTGGGCTCAGGAGGCAATTGACAGGTGGAAGGGGACCTCTGCCAACTGGGTGTGTACGCCAATAGAAAGGGCTAGTGAAAGATCGTGCTAGTTGATGGCGCATGTTATTTGAGGCCCATGTTCAGCCCGAACTGTAGCGTCCGATAAAAAGAAGAATAATTTGTAAAACTTAAGCTGACATTGTAGACCAAAAAAAGAAAAACAATTTTAAAAATTTAATTTTTGTTTGGTTCCATCCTTCTTTGCGAAACTGTATTTTCTCGGTGTTTTGAACTACCCCGTACATGGCTATCTTATCACATGATTTACCCGAAATGTCTCCAAATCTGTAACTAACATGAACATAATACACGTACATAGAAGGTCTATAAAAGCCAAAGAAAATGTACAGTTTACGAGAATTAAAGGAGTGACTGCCAAGTTAATCGTTGGCTAATTTTTTTCGCTCTGTTTCTCTTTCGCTTCCTTACAACATGAAACTACTTGCGGAAACTAATAGACATATTTACACCCTGGAAGAAACTTCAAAGTAACCTTCAATCGTAGTTGAAAACTTATCACAAGTTACGGTAATCAAAACCGCCAAAACCCGAATATGAACCAAGGAATATGTTGCTTTACTCCAAAGTAAAATGAATGTGTTTTCCACATAACGTACGCAGGAAACCACACAAGTACATATTCGTGGGCACATACCTGTATCATCCTCCTCGACCGAACCCACCGTTTCCAACCTCAATTCCCACTCTTGAATTTATTATTAAATTCTGCATTTAATTTTCATGTTTACACAGCCCCTATCCACTGCCAAATCCTTTATCTTCGGCCAGTTCAACGTAGTGCAAAACTCGACTAAAAGAGAATCAACTTTCCTCTTAAAAAAAAAAAAAAAAAAACAAGAAAAGGAGCGAAATAAAATAATATAACAAACAAAACCCTTTTAGTGGAGTATAATACCTCATGGAAGGAAGCCTCTCGCAGCAATCTTGTTTTCGGTTTTTTTTTTTTTTTTTTGGAAACCACAGGATGGAACAAACCAAAAAGAAAAAACACAAAAACGTGGTGAGTAAGGAACAAGAGAGCAAAAACAGGGAAAAAATATGCATGAACGGGAGTAACTTTCAAGGATAATCAACCGAACATGCCAATGGAGTACGGGAGTGAACTGACTCTTAACGTACTCGCATGAGTATGGCGAACTCGAAGCGTGCACCGCTCACCGTGCACATCACTTTTGTTGTTTTTTTTTTTTTTGAGTTTCAATGTGAGCGAAGGACGATGATACACAGAGGACACTCTCTACTGAACACTTATTCTTCGTTGAATCATGGGCAGGGATAAACAATGAGATGCCAAACTTTCGTACGTCTGCCCGTTGATCCCCGCAGGGGTTGGTTTTTTTTTGTTTTTATTACACCGATACTATGCGTGTTATTCTCCGTTTAAAAACGACGCTATTGACTAACACAATGATAGTCTTAAGACGTCGATGTGTAGAGTCAAGACGTGGCAAAATGGTCGCAACAAGGCAAAATGACATAGTCAAGACGCCGTCAAACCGCAACGCGTTTGTAGGGGCTAGTTGTCAAAATGCCTGTCAAAGCCAAAAGATTGGTATCTCATTCTTTATCCCTGATCATGGGGCGGTAAGTATTCATGTTGTATTCTCGACCATCGGGTTGTTGCGAAAGTTTGTCGCTTTTTCTGTTTTTAGCAATTTAGGGAGTTTTAGTAGTTGAAAAGCACTTTTGCTTCGAACAGGAAGGGTGCAAAAGTGTGGGGGTCAACAAAAACACAATATTATATAAAGTAACGATGATAAGTTCGTAATGAAACAATGGGAAGGAAGCACAACAACAAGCCCAAAAAATAAAAAAAGCAAAACTGGTGGAACTTGACTAATTTGGTAATTGAATTAGGATCAACGTCAGGAACGGTAAGACCTTGTTAAAGTTGCTTAGTTGGCTAGTTTTTCGCATGTAAAATAAAAGGATTACAAACGAGGAACAATCTAATAGTTAACATCCCTGAGTTCGAGTGCCATTGCCCGGGAATACCAAACAGAATGGTACTAGATAATGCATTGTAACCATATCTTGCTGGAGCTAATTAGTGATTACTGGCGATGAATGTTAACACTAATTAGTGTCCTTTTGCTCCAACAAGGCTTTGAGCTGTTTACACGATTTTTCTCTATTTGCATAGGATTAAAGGATATTAGGCTACTCGTAAGGACAACATCTATCCGACGCATGCCGATCTAAGCAAAACAAGGGTCACTACGGATGGACATGTTGCGGGTGTGTTGGTATATGCTATTTACATTTCCTCGAGGTAACGACGTGATAAAGAACAGGCTTCAAAGGAAAGAGTTGATGGCGTTTAACATGGCAAACGTCAGCCTCATCCTGTGGCTCTCCGCAATTCAAGTTGACACACATCCGACCTCCCCTGTATACCAGCCTGGCACCCGCCAAGTAGTGAACCACTGTTTGCAGCGACCCGAACCTGGGGAGAAAAGAATCTGGCCCTCCAGGTTGGGGTCTGTCCCTATCGCAGAAAAAATAAATTGTTGCGAGACAAACACAAGCATCGGATACGGACGGATACAAAGCTGGCAAACGACTAAATGACTTGCGAGTCTACAGGGAGGTCCCTTAATAGACCGGGTACAGGCAATCGATTGAAGCAAACCCTCAACTGCTATAAAGCAGATATAACCGCAGTCCAAGAAGAACGATTGGATGGACCAGGCAAAAGGAGGATGAATAACTGCGACATCTACTACGGGAATTGCTACAAGGAGGACAAACAACGCTTATTAGGATGCGGATTCGATACTCAAAGAAGACGTCGACAAAGCTTTCGGCATGTAAGCGAATAACTCATAACAATCCTCATCAAAGCTAACTTCGGGAACATTAGATTGATATGCCATCATGCCCCAACGGAAGAAAAGGACGATCGATTTAAAGACGACTTCTACGATCTCCTAGACAGAACCTACGACCAATGGCCCAGTTACGGTATAAAATAGTACTAGGAGAATTTACAGCGAAACTGGGCAAAGAGGACATATTTGAATCGATCACGGGGAAATATAGCCTACACGACACCACTTCCGAAAACGGACACAGGCTACTTAACGTGAGCTAACACATGATTCGCGTATCTCAACAGCCAAAAACGAACCTGCCGATCATCTGATCAGTCGATCATCAATCAGATCGATCACGTTGCGATCGACACCAGACACTCCTCCAGCTATCTACATGTACGGACCTTCCGAGGAGCCAACATAAACTCGGATCACTACCTCGTTGTAGCCAAGGTACGAATGAAGATGCCAAGGATGAAACATAGTTGAGCTGGATAACGAAAGTTTAACGTCGGAAAGCTACAATCGCAGGAGACCGCTAGGACCTTTGCCGATCGAATTTTCCTCAACCTCACGCAAAATCCGATGACACCGGCACAATTAACAGAACAACAGAGGGAGCATTACCAGCGCGTAATCAGAGACACTGCCTCCGATGTGTTCGGTTTCAAACCACCGCCAACTCGAAACCCCTGCCGCTGTCATGTAGAACGCAGTATTCACACCGGATGATGAAGAGAGACAATTCCATTCATCCGAATTAGACGGCCTTAAGAAAGCGATATGAAAACTAAAGTCTAATAAAGGCTGCTAGCCTTTGAGTTGGTTGGGAACATGCACCAGCTCATCTGTAAAATATGGTCGGAAGAAAGCATGCCCGATGAATGGAATCTCAGTATCGTTTGTCCAGTCCATATCAAAGGAGGCCCGTAAAGCTGCGCCAACTACAGGGGAATACGTCTCCTTAACATCGCGTATAAGATCTTTTCTGCCTTGCTGTATGAACGTCTGAAATCGATCGTGCACAATTTAATAGGTTCCTGTAAAAGTGGCTTCAGGCCAGGAAAATCCACGACAGACCAAATATTCACACTGCGGCAGATCTTGGAAATGACCCATGAATTTCAGGTCGACACACACCACCTTCTTGCCGAATTTAAGGCCGCATATGACAGTGTCTATACGGACGAGCTATATAGAGCCATGTCATGTTTTGGCATCTCAGCTAAACTCCTCAGGTTGAGCAGTATGACAATGGAGAATTTTCGCTGCTCCATGAAGGTCGGTAAGGAGTTAACCAAGACGTTCAAGGTCGAAAAGGCTTCAGACAGGACGACGCACTGTCATGTGATTTTTTCAACATCATCCTCGAAAAGGTCGTGCGAAATTATCCCGCCAATACAAGAGGTACGATCTACATCAAGTCTATACAATTGCTCCAATACGCTGATGACTTTGACGTGGATGAGAGAACGCAGCGGGACGTCAATGAGGCTTTTGTAAGCATTAAAGAAGAAGCGGCTAAAGTGGGTCTGAAGGTAAATGAGAGCAAAACCAAATGTATGCTGTCGTCAAAGAAAGACGCAAAACACCGACGTCTCGGCCAGAATGTCACTATAGGGAGCTATAACTTTGATGTAGCCAAGGCTTTTGTCTACCTGGGCTCATTGTTAAAAAGCGGCAATGAAGCCAGCGCTGAGATTAGACGCAGATTGACTCTGTTTCACCGGGCTTATAAGGCAATTTAGGTGACCCTCTATAAAACCTTAATAATCCCGGTCCCTCTCTATGGCGCTGAGGCTTAGATGATGGATGAAGAGGCCCTTGGTCATTTTGAGAGGAAAATTCTGCGTACAATCTTCGGTCCCGTTTCTGTTGACAGAGAGTGGAGAAGAAAATTCGACCACGAACTGTACGGCCTGTACTGCGACATCGGCCTAGTACGACGTCTACAGGTCCAACGTCTAATGTGGCTGGGCCATGAAGACCGAATGGACAGTGCAACTCCAGCCCGAAGAGTTTTCGACTCCAACCCCGAATCACAACGTTACAGAGGACAGCCGCATCTCAGGTGGCGCACACAGGTGCAAAGGGACCTTAGCCAACTGGGAGTAGGACACTAGAAACGGTTAACAAAAGATCGTGCTAGCTGAAAAGGCTTGTAGGTTGAGGCCCAGGTTCACCCCGATTTGTAGCGCCACCTAAGTAAGTTAGTAAAGACGGAACAAGACGATCACTGAGTTTTAAAAGGAAGATCTTCTCAATAATACTTGCTTACTTATAAGGCCGGGCGATCCACGGAGGATCTGAGCCTGAGCTATAGCTGCCTTCCATCCATGACGGTCCAAGACCAAATTGTCTTACATCCGCGATTACTTGGTCTTCATACCGGAGGTTCGGTCTTCATCTTCTTCTCAAACCAGGAGGCTCGGAGCCGAAGAACCTCTTAGCTGGAGCGTTGGTGTTCATGCGCTCGATATGGCCGAGCCAATAAAGCCAGCGGATCTTTGCCTTCCGGACTATATCCACATCTCGTAGAGTTGGCGGTTATGTCTTCTCCTCCATTCACATTCCTCGCAGGCAGGACCAAATATCCGGCGCAGAACTTTTCGAAGAGATCCAAAAATCAGCATCGCCGCCCTGCTTATCGTCCAGCATTCAGCTCCGTATAGCAAGACTGGCAGTATAAGCGTTTTATAAAGCATGACTTTGGTTCTTCAAGTGAATAGTTTACACACAAGTTGTTTGGATACTCGAAGTAGCAGCGGTTGCCAAGAGCGATTCAATGCTGAATCTCCACTGTGGTGTCGTTTGTGGAGTTTATGTTTGCCCCGTCGTAAGCAAACTCGTTCACCACCTCAAAATTATAGCTGTCAATCATGGTCGCTGTCCAAGGTGGTGGTGACGCATTGGTTTTTGCTTGACAGCATGTATGTACCTTATCATATCCTCGTTGAACTTAGTGCCTTCCCTGATGACTCCTTCCCGTCGTACTATCTGCTCCAGCGCCAAATTGAAGAAGTCACACGACAGCGCATCTCCTCGCTGAAATCGGGTGCACGTTTCAAATGGTTCAGTTGTCCTAGAACCGAACTGCACGGTGCATCGGGTATTTTCTATCGCGGTGCGACACAGCCGGATGAGTTTTCCTGGGATCCCGAATTCGACCATCGCATCAAAAATTTCTTTGCGATAAATGCTGTCGAATGCGGCTTTAGAATCGATAAAGAGATGGTCAGTATCGATTTGAAATTCGCTGGTCTTTACCAGGAATTTTGGAAATGTGAATATTTGGTCTATAGTCGATTTGCAGGGCCGGAAGCCGCACTGTTAACTGGCAATTAGTGCGGTGCAAATGGGCATGCATTAGACATTCACACAGTACGCTGGACAGGATCTTGTATGCGACATTGAGCAGGAATGTACCTCTATACTTTTTACAAGAGGTAGAATCGCTTTTTTTGTGGTTGGTGCAAATAGAGCTGATATTCCAGTCGTCGAGCATGCTTTAATCTTCCCAAATTCTACAGATGATCTGGTGCATGCTCCCTACCAGACTATCGCCGCCAGTCTTGAAGAGCTCTGATGGTAAGCCATCTGATCTGCGGCTTTGTTGTTCTTCAGCTTTTAAATAGCTGTGCCGACTTCTTCGCAGCTGGGTGGAAGGACTGCTTCAGCGGCTGGAGTTGGGATTTCCTCAGTCCCTACCACTCTCATGCTCGTTAAGCAGCTTCTGGTAATAATTTTGAAAACAGTAATGGTCGTCGTCCCTGGCCTACACTTTAAACTTGAGGAGGTAGACGCCAGTTGACGGCCGCGAAGTGGATCGATTGAGTACTGAAAAATACGAATTAATCTTGCAGATGTATATGTGTACAACAGCAGCTTCAACATTGCGGCGTTGGCAAAATTACAATCATTTTCACGTCGAATTAGGCACGAGTGCATCCGATAGTACATAGTTGATGCAATCACCGCATTCTAATTAATTCAATACCTGACCCTAATACGCTCTACTCCTCAATTATCCAACCGGCCAATACTAGTATTTAACAAACTAGATTGAACCAATTAGATACCAACATTAAATGTACCCTCCACGCACCTTCCTATGCCATCAGTCTCTCATCCACATCCATTCATTCCAATATTCGATATGGCGATCATTTCGCTCCGGTTGCAATATCCTTACCCAATCAAATTGTTTCGCTGGCTTATTGGTTTAACCAATTATGCAACTCTGCATTTGATCCTTCAGAGCGTCCTGTCCCTCCCTCCGCCAAGTATCATCCTTCACTTGTCATCAACAGCAGCATCGACTAATTGATGCACCATATGTCGCTAACGACCGTAATGATGATGATAATGGGTTCTCATCCATGTTGAAAATATTTGCTTCCCACATACCATATGCCATTGGCCCTTGCGTGTTAATATGTATCCGTATATCTGTCCTTCCGTAGGTATGTTTATATGTATGTATACAGAAGCGTCCTTTTGCTGGCATGTTATGCATTCAAATTATGTGAAGGAAAGTACTGCGTCAATGCGGTAAGTTTGGGATGCATAATGCCATCCATAGCCGCGTATGTTATTGTTTAGCCTTTCATGGCTGTCGCCATGACAGGATAATGCTTCATTTTTGCATGTTTTGTTAACGATTTATCTCAAGACTTTATGAGTTTCGCGACGAAAAATAAGCAGCAACGAATTAAAAGGACGAAAAATGAGAAAATGTTAAAGATCGTCATTTTTGAAGCCACGCTGTGTCGCAGACGTTATCCTTTCGCTTTGAAATTTCTTTTTTACTTTTTTAAGGTTATGGGTGGCGGCAAGTAACGTGACTTGAAAGTAACACCACGACACGAGAGAAAGAAGGGTTTCGTTGGTTCGTTGGTAGAATCATGTAAACGTTCTTTGCATCTCATCGGTTCGAGGACAATTTCCTTTTTGCAGCTGTGACGGACAGAAGCTGTGAGGAGCAGGCGACGATGGATAATGATGGGTGGAGGTGATTTGCTAGTTGTACCTACCCTCATAACAGATGTAATTATTTCTTCTCTCCCGGTAAGTCGGGCCAGCAATTAATTCCATGGAAATATTTTCGTTTACAACCATTGGACATAGTTGAGCAGTGGTAGTTCGAGCAGTCTTGCCGTAGCAGGTGTGTTTGGGTGGTTTTCTATTGCAGTAAAATGACTGCCACGTGGCCAGAATGTTTTCATTTTGAATGGTAGTATTGACCTAGAACGACAATGCTGTGGAATATAGAATGAGGTTCGGTTAGGAGAAGTTAATGGGACCGATGTGATTTGACTGTACGAGTAGATAGAACAATCGAGCAAAAGGAGAAGATGAGCAATTTGTTTTTGACTTAATGGGCGTTCAAAGCAACTGCCATTATGTAAACAAGGATTTAGTGCAAATGAGCACATGTCACGAGTTTGGCTTTAAGAAATTCACCAAATTAGCTTTATTTCTTCCGTGCAATATACAATCTCGTCCGTCTTAATAGGTGGCGCAAATGACGAAAGCACATTCACACGCATTTTAATCAACCACCATCCTAACACCATTTCCAGTCACATCTTCCTCATATCCTTGCTTTCCCATATACCTACATAAATAAATTAAATTAATTTGCAGATTTTTTCCTTCATCGCATCATCTAGTCGCATACGTTTTCGTCCAATCTAGTGTTCCAGTTACCATATGACCTCATCACATCGTCCTACATAAGGCCTATAGGATGTTGTGCACGTCATATATCCAGATAGTAGAAACGAAGGTAATTACCAAAAACAGGACAACTGGTAAGAATTTAATGAAATTTTTGATCCTTACCCATTATTCCACTCGTGTTGACACTTATTTTAATCCCAGGACACCACGATATGGGTGCACAAGCTGTCCCCGTATACATTGTACTATCGTCGTTCTTCAACAACATTCCGATGAATCCTTGGGATGCAAAAACAAAAAAACACAAAAGAGGAAACGGCCATTCCTGACGCGATCACACGTTCATCATGGGAAGGAATCCCTCGAATCCATATAGCTCACAGTTGGTGTGCAATGGAAACTCCTTTTTTCCTGTTTTTCTTCTATACCATTACAGCTCATCCTTCTTTCATTTCACTTCTCACCTTTGTTCTGTTTGGTGTGTCCTTTCGCCTTAATTAAATGAAAAGAACTTTGTCACTTCGTGTCGTCTTTGGTAAAGGTAGTTTCCGATGGCACTGGCGCATACACGATAGTGTGTACATGAAAGTATGCTTTATGGCCTTTACTCCTCTTTCGTCCTTGCAACTTACTACAACATTTTGCATGTTGTTCCTATCAACCTTTTTTACTGGCTTCGCTTATGAATTGCTGGAGCGTGACATACCTGCTGGGATCAGAGCTGGCGGCATAAAGGTGACGGAGAAAACCAAGACGGAGTTTTTTGGTTTTTCTTTTCATTTCGGTATGGTGGCGATGAGTTCGGTTCATGTGTAAACATTTATTTGAATAATTAAATAGTAATTTCTATGCTGGGACTTTTAATCTGTCAGATGGAATGAGATATTTGATGAGAAAGGACGCAGCGCGATAGTTTACAGAGCTTACTGAGTAATGGTGACGTTGATTGTGGCATATACAAGGCGCACATGCCTTGGAAGTTATATATTTCTTCTTCGTGACAGAGCAGGTGAAAAACTTAGCACGACTTCGGGCGGTAGTTAAAATGAACGCATGGAGCTTGGAGTGGACGCTCAAATTAAGAGTAATCAGACGATAAAAAGCTAATTACATCGAGGACGAAATACTGCTCTGCTGAAGTCTTACTGGATGGGTACAGCTTATAGGACAGTAATGGAGAAACTCTAAAGAATTCGCATACCCTCATGCAGTCTTTTAACGCTAACGATAGTTTCAGGATCTTTTTCTCAGCAAGAACTAATAAGGCGCCAAGAGCATTTTCAGAACCTGAATAAGACCGAATTGGTGATGCCAAATCACGGTATCAGGCAGCATTCAACTTAAAGCTTATAATTAATATTAAACCAGAGCCATCTGCGAACCTGTAAAATAGATGCCCGGAAGACGCGGTATTTACAAACTCATGGAAAAACTCAACGGCCATTTTAATACTACATTCATCTACCCAAGGTTAAGTTAGGTTAGGTAGTCCACTGCCTCGCAAGAGTGGAAAAATACACTTAGGCCAGAGCGGCCCGAATTGCGGTTTCGGAGTGTGTATGTGTGTGTGTGTGTGTGGGGGGGGGGGGGGGGGGGGGGGTCATGGTTCATGGAACCATTAGTGGTTTTTAAGTAGGTAAGGAGGCCAGTTACACATATCCGAGTAGGTAGTGAATGGATTAGACCTCTTCTTCGTCTAAGCAGCTTCTACAGAAGTCATTCGGAACTTTCCCAGTCAGTTGTTGTAGGGAGATTATTCTCCTTATCGCAGCTTCTCAGGTTCATCTCAGCCATGGCGAGATTTGTAAGTTTAAGTTTAATGGCTCCTAGAAGTATAACTGAGAAGGGAGGGAGCGAACAAACAGAGCAAAGAAGTTGATCGCGTTTAACATGGCAAACGCCAGCTTCGATCTCTGTCACTGCTCAATCTAAGTTGACACACAGCCTCCCCGTGCCCCCCCCTAGATAGCTATACTAGCACCCGCCAGGTAGTGAACCAATGTGTGCAGCGACCCGACCCCTTGTTCCTGGGGAAAGAGGAACCTGATCCTCCAGGTTGGGGGTTGCGCTTAGAGTTAACATCCCTATCGCATAAAACAAACACTTGTTCAGAGACAACTAACAGCCTCGGATATGGACGGATTACATGTTGACGACCCACAGTGTGTTATTTTGCAAATCCAGCGGAACTTTATTTGTTGAGCTTTTAAATGATTTGTTATTTATGTTTAACTTTTAAATTATATACTTGTATGTTATTATGAGAGTTTCTTAGGCTTCCCTGAGATATTTTTTAATATGTTTTTTATATGATAAAAGTGTATATAAATGAATGATTAGAACTATTCATCTTCTCCATCTGAGCTTGCATTTTCCGCATGTGGGGCCTTTAATAATGCAATACATTCTGGTGGGAGTGGGTTTCTTTTTCTACGAAGCATTGCACTTCGGCTGGAAAAATATGAATCAAAGGAAAGTAAAAACCTCTTAATGACATCTCGATTTAAGTTTTGCCGTGAAAGCTTTCGACTGAAATGCTCTCGGAATCGCCTATATTCTTTATTGCTTGCTTCTTGGGCTTCTTCGGACAACTGTCCATGTGGTAATATATGTACAAGCTTAAATTATTTGTTTTGAGTGCATAAGCACCTTATGTATGTATACTTGTAGGCATATAATACCAAGAAACTTAGTCCAACCTTTTCTGCATCTGTTTGATATTCACTTAATATTAATTCAAGCAAATCTCGGAAATGATTTATCAGGTCGATATATAAGGCTTGTAATCTCTGCTGTTACTATTGCTGGTACTGTAATATTTTTGTTCTAGTCACCGCGGATTCTTTTTCTATAGGGGTCTTTGCTTGCCACTTCTTTATGTCCAACTTGTATGAAATGTGCAACAGATACTCGAAAGCCCGTATCCAGGAGTGCTACGGCGAACTGCCAAAGTTGAACATTTTTTCATCTGCCTGTCTTACTAAGCATTTCTCGGTGTACACTTCTTTCGGAGTGATTCCACAAATATAGCATTTTTGCGAAGAGCTATACTGCGACAACGCACTATAAACCTTGCCGTCCACCATTGTCAAAAGAAGATCGTGTCTGCAATAGACTTCGAAACCATTCAGTATTAATCTTGTTGGCTCAAGATTTTCTTTTTTAAAAACAAATTTCAACAGCTCGCAATACCCTGTGGAATTTGGCCTAGGGTTTTGCCATAAAACTTTTCCAGATATGTATATCATCAACCAACCGAAGTGGGACGAATGTTACCGAAAAGAGGTCTTCGTCACTATATTCAGCATCGTTCATACTTATTTTATATCTGCTTTTCGCTGAGCTTCCATCACAGCCCAATTTAGATATAAGTCGCAAAGATAACATTTGCGTACCTAAATATTTTAAGTGCTTAACAAGGTCGTTTTGAGCTTTTGTGATGCGCTCCACTGTAAAACAGATCTCATTTCATATCTCTGATATCCTGAGCTTTATATTTAATCTTAGTATTAAGCAAGGTATCTTTCCTGAACCACTGAAGACAGCTATAGTGGTGCCACTTCATAAGAAAGGCGATACTCTGACGGTCAATAACTATCGTCCTATTTCGCTATTATCTGTTTTTTCTAAAATACTCGAAAGAGGTATGAAGTCCAGAATTCTTTCGTTTTTTAGTAGGACAAAGTTTTTTAATAACTGTCAATTTGGCTTCAGAAGTGGTAGGTCCACAGAAAGTGCCTTACAAAAATTCACCGGAGAAATATATGATATGATTGAAGCAGAAACGTTTTCAGTGAATCCAAAAAAGACGCACAACACCGACATCTCGGCCAGAACGTCACAATTGACAGCTACAATTTCGAAGTGGTCAAGGACTTCATCTACCTTGGCTCACTAGTGACCAGCGACAACAACGCCAGCGCTTAGATTAAACGCAGAATTACTCTGGACAACCGCTGCTTCTTTGGACTCAAGAAGCAATTGAGAAATAGAGCGTCGAAAGATCAAGGTTGCGCTATACAAAACCTTATTCATCTCGGTCTTCCTTTATGGCGCAGACACCTGGATTTTAACGAAAGTGAATTAGAATCCCTTGGTCGGTTTGAAAAGAAAATTGTGCGTTCAGTATATGGCTCTCTTACTCAAACGGAAGGAGGAGGAGAAGACGTAACGACGAGCTGTACGCGCTGTACAGCGACATCAGCCTAGTACGGCGTCTTCGGATCCAACGTATGAGATAACTAGTCCATGTAGAACAAATGGACAACACAGCTTTGGCCCGAAGAGTCTTCGAGTCTAAGGTGCGCACGCAGGTGGGAGGGAACTGGGCGTGCGGCACTGGAGGCAGCTGGCAAAAGATCGTGCCATCTGGAGAACAGCGAGACTATGGATGAGCTTAACTGTGTTTGAACTAGCGGGACATAAAACAGAGGCTATACTAGTGAACAGCCACAATAAAAGGGTGAAGCAGAATTCCTTCTTAACTGGACATAAAGTATGATAATCGACTCAAAACTCACCTCCAAAAAGTATCTAGAGGTACGTTAAGGTTTCTCGTGTTCCGACAGATAGTCACTTTGGGTCTCTAACTTTTGTCCTAACCGTGAATGCTGTCGAGCTTATCATAAACGTCTCCAATCTGTTAATCTGTGTATACTCCGATTGACTTGATCGCGTTGTACACCTCGCTCCGTATCCTCAATATGCTTACAGGTTAAATATCTAAGTTCGTTGTTGTTTTTTTTTTTTTTTTTGTAATATCATACACCTACTTTTTGCATACAAGTACCACAACAGTCATCTGTCACATGGACCTGATGGCCGATGGTTTCCGCTCTCCACTCCTGTTAGAAACACAGCGCATCACACCAATACTTACTGATTTATCATCACCTCCGCCCACAACCATGCAATCGCTCGTGCATGTCCATCTAATAAATAAATCCTCATAACCGTTAATCAACCGCCACTCTCAGTTCCCAACACAAATTCCTTTCACTGAACTGAAACATGTCGACTTCGTCACAAACATAAACATTTATGACTGCCAGCATCTCTCGACCAGCATATTGTCCCCGGTCACTCATAGTACTTAACATCATGTTACATCCATGAAATACTACAATTCATCTCTCCGTACCGAAAAGCCATACGCACACAAATGGTTTTCCATCCACTATGTAATAGCGTGCATGCTACCCGAGCTATTCACTTTTGGAAGAGTTTACGAGAGGAAACAAAACGCCAGGAGCAAATATGGTGCTAGTACATTCCGCAGCTCGGCGTTGTCATGTCCATCATACATACTAGGACCTATTAGATAACGACCTTCGCACTTTACGTTAAGTATTTCATTTGCATCCACGTAAAGAAATGAATGGTGCCTCTACTGGGTGCATGTTCCGAAAACGGAAACACTCACATTCGATTTGGCGGAATTTTGCATAAATCCTTGCTGCTTTCGCGCCGTCCTTATAGTCCTACACGCATACCACAAAAAACAAAAAAGGAAAAAAAGAAATGAAAGGCCTGTTCACGTGGTACAGGCATCCGGATTCGAAGTTGATTTATGCTGGTGCCAGGATATGTCCTAGGGCGATGCAAAGTGCCCAAAAAATGGATAGCTAGTTTGGGAGCGCATTGAAGGTTTGCGATTTTGATGCCCAAAAAATGTGTTTTTGTTCCACGTTTCTTGTTTTTTACCACTGCCTCGCTCCCGCCATCAGTCGTGGATAATGGAATAGAATAGTACGTGTCAGTGATTACTAACTCCAGAGTCTATATGTACTCGTATATGGTGTGGTGGTGCATTTCTGTCGAGGATGAAAACTTCCAGTAGTACCCACCGCTACGCCTGAAACGATTGCAAGAGAACCCGGCTGCAAGGTGCTGATTGTTGGTAGTTTCTCGTTCCCAGGGGTTGACCTTTGGCATTTATAATTACCTTGTTAGTGGAAATGAATTACCTTTGGTGCTCTTAAGGCTTTGTGTGTCGAATGTACTGCAGTAAAATATTTGACCTTCGGAAGGGCGCTCTTTGGCACGGTATTGAAAGCAGAGTCCTTATCGAGGAGTATGCCAACATTTTAAGTATGCTTTCCACATGGTGCGATATCAGCAAAGTTTGTGGAACTGATTGGCTTGCGCCTTTTTAGTCGCACATTCAGTCAGGAAATATTACACGCGTACGTGGACTAATTGGCCTTAGAAAAGCGAGTACTTGGAAGTGGAATTGACATATGTCATATACATGTATGTATGAATATCTACACCCAGTACACACGTGAGGCCTTAACAGCCTTGCAATAGTTATTCTAGCCTGGACGCCGTGGTTTCATAATGAGCCAATAGATGGTGTCACATGGGCTTTCCTTTTAGTCAATTACTTAATCAGTTTTACAGATTTCTAGCACAATCGTACGTGGTAGGATTTTGATATCATAGCTGCGACATTGTACATACGTTGTCTCTAGGAGATTGTAGAACTCATCTTTCGGGGGTCTTCCTTGTGGGCGTCGACGCAAATCAAGCAGATCTTGGAAAATTTAGCCTGAGTCTACCTCGAACAATAAATCCGCATCCGAACAAACGTTGTCACATCATTGTCCTTTTTCATTTCTTGCGAGCGTCTTCAATATTAGACCGGGTCCATTTTACCCGAGACTTGTCGTTGCCTTTAATCATTGTGGGGTTTTCCGGTTATGGCTTGCTAGACCGTTGCGCAACCGACCTTGATCCTAGTTTGTGTAGCAGGATACTTGCCATTCATCCTCCTTCGTTAGTAATTTCCATGGCCAGGAATTTTTCAGATATTACCAGGAGGAGGAGAAGGTGGGACCTGGTTAACCAGTCTGCAAGGTGTTTGGCTGCATATGCTTTTGCTCCCTTTTTTTACCGGACCAGCACCTTTCGGTGTATGCTGCAAGGCCTTTGTTAGTCTTTTACCATTCAAAAAAGCGTCATCACCAAAGGCTTGCACTGTCCTCATTGAATCAACAGTCGCAAATTCATTCCGTAAACAATAGGTGTTTTTTATTATGCATCCGTATCAGTATCCGGATCATGGGCAAAATAAAACAGTCCGGATCATTGAGTAGCAGATCAACGAGTAGCGTTCTTGACATTTCGTTCTGTCAAGGATCTGACACTTGAAAACAAAATAAACAAATTGAAAATCGAAGCAGCTGCTATTTAAATTGAAGTGTGGAATTGCCATGACAAAGAAAATTTTTCTTTTCATAAAAATTTGATACGATTGATTCAATGCTGATGATGATAATTTTTATCGATATACACTAATTGGGGGTAATATATCTCCAATTCACTCAAGGGTTTTACAAATTTAAATTAATACACACATTTTATAGTGTTATGAGTGCAATTAGTTCATACTAAAGGGAAAACTTTTTAATCAAATCAGGGTCACAATTTCATATGTTCATCTGGCAATGACCTTCCTAATTTTAATGCGAACCCAACGGGAAATAGTGTGAACTAATTTTCGGATCACAAAAATTGATCCAGATAAAATTTGGATCACGTGTTGTTATTGTAATGTATGTAAATCGTGATCCGGATACTGATACGGATGCATAATAAAAAACACCTATTATTGATTAAAAATTCTGTGGTGGTTTCTTCTTCTTCTTTGGTGGCATTACAGCCCATGAAGGACAAGAGCCAAGCTTCTCTCAGTGACCCATGTTGTGTGTGATCTATTTTTTACACAGGTGAAAGGGACGTACAGTTTAATGCCGATTTCGAAGGGCGTGAGTCAGGAAGCTTTTTCATGGCAAGTATACTGCGGTGGCTTTGCCAGTACCCCGCAGAGGAGGGACGCCGCGAAATAAACATTCGATGGCGTTGGTGTTATGGGGATCCAAACTCGCTCATCGTGTCCATCGTGCTCAGAGTCCAACACACTAACCACTGCGCCACCGTGGTGGTTTACTTCTTCTTATATGGCTCCTGCTATCTGTTTGAGCACTCAGACTAAAATACTGGTCAATGGATCAGTACAATGGTACAATGGCGGTACAATGGTATTTTGTATTTTACTCGTTTTTTACGAAATAAATGAGAAGAAGCTTCAGTGATGTAGAGCTGAGAGATTTGGCACACACCACGTCGCGTCGGCCGAAGGGTGCGCCACTGTGCGCGACCAAAGACGGGAAAGTAATGACGCCCGCAAGTCTTCTGCAATCAATTATCCTGCGGATGCTGCGGTTTTCTTTCAGACATCAGGCTGGACGTGCCGTCATCCTGCATCCTGGATGTTTCCTCCATCTACGATTGCGTGCAATACTCAATTGACCATGGAACCAGGTAGAAAAAAGGTGGGTTAAGATCCTGAGAAACTCTTCCCTGATCCCATCCTAGTGAAACTGTGTCTTAAAGAGGCTTTGAAAATTTCGATTTGTTGATGAGATTTTGAAAGCTTTTGGGTGTTCCAACATATTGTGCCATAACTTGGCTCAGATCCAAAATGGTCACCTATGGTACTTTTAAAACAAGATCATAAACCCAAGTATCTTGAGAAGAGCTAGTATATGGTGTCCCACATAAAAGTTCTGAACAGAAGTGGCATCGAAATGGCCTTCATTATTGGCTCAAAAGAGGACCACAAATTATTGGCGAAACTATCTGTTCCCTCCGGAAAGTCTATACATACCTAACAAATGCGTCACGGAACAATTAAATTGTATGCAAAAATGTCCTTCGATGTAGGGTAGGGTCATGGAAACTCTTCTGCAGCCATGTGGAGAGAATCTCAGAGGCCTCCAGTTTAAGAAAAATCCTCTCGAAAGATCCACTAACTCCGAACTACATCCTATCAAATGGCTTATGAACAACGTCAAAAAAGAAACACTTGATCTTCTCCTCAATGCACACTTTCCAGGCTGCTCTGAGACGCAGGACTCAGCGCAAACGCGGAGAATTCATATCGATCATATAATCTCTAAACAGAATATCAATTGGGCGGTAAAAAGTTTCAAGCCCTTGAAATTGCCAGGGCCGGACGGAATCTACCCCATCTAACTTGCACAAACTATGGGGTGGATGGAATTTATCTTTAAAGGCTGCCTAGCTTTGAGACACATTCCAGAAATGGAAGTGCGCAAGGGTACTCTTCATCCCTAAGGCCGGCGGAAGCTCCCAGACGTCCTCCAGAGACCTAAGGTCTATCTGTCTATCGTTCTTTGTATTAAAAACCCTAGAAAGGCTAATAGACTTATAAATACGCACGCGTACTGCAAAGGTAGATCTGTCGAAACCGACTTGCATACACTGGTGAGGAAAAGATCAATCCATCTAAAAGAATAAACCTTAACAGCCTTTCTAGACATAGAGAGCGCTTTCAACAACATCGCTACCAAAGCAATAGAGTTGATTAGCGAGTTACTCTCAACACACAAAAACTGCTCTAAATGGGGAAGCCAAGTAACCAATAGATCGATTACCAGAGGCACTCCACATGGGGGTCCTCTCTTCTCTTCTCTGGAGTGTAGTTGCAAATGAACCACTCCAAACTAGAGAAAGAAGACATCGACGTTATTGCCTACGCTGATGACGTTGTCATTACCATAAGGGCAAATACCTACCCACACTGAATGACCGTATGCAAACGGCATTCTTCATACTATGCAAATAGGCACAATGCAATGGGCTCAGGGTAAGTCCCCAGAAAATGGAGCTTATGATATGCACCAGAAAGCACAAATTTCCGGAAACCTGCCAAACCACTTTACTTGGCACCAGGTTAATTTGCAACAACTCCTCCAGTGCCAAATACCTCGGCATTGTACTAGATAGGAAACTAACACAACCGTGAGCAAAAAGAGCAACTAAAGCTCTCTACACTTGCAAGAAAGCCTTGGGGAAAAGATGGGGATTCAGCCCCCAGCTCACCCTATGGCTCTACATTACAGTCGTTAGGCCTGTACTAATGTATGAAGTGATACTCTAAAAGACCGCACTGGACAAAACGACATACCATAAACAATTCAAGAAGGTACAAAGGCTAGCATGTATGTGCATCACGGGGCCTTAAGGTCCACTCCAACAGTAGCGCTCAACATGATACTTCACCCTACACCGCTCGATATACTTGGCAAGCAAATAGCCATATATACGGCTATTGGACTATAAGCCAAATGGACGAGCTATATCACTGGCCACTTCTCCATCCTGAAGAACAGGATAACCATTGCAGAAAAACCGGACCACATAGAGCCCATAAATTCTTTGAGAAGAAATTGAAGATAACATACCCGGACAGATGGAACTGAACCCGCCAAACACAACCTCGCAGGAGCTGCGTGGATTTCTATTCTGACGGGTCAAAAACCAAAGACGAGGAGGGTAGTGAAGTATTCTGCAAGCAACTAAACCTGAGCCAAGCTCTGAAACGCCAAGATTATTGCAGCGTCGTTCAGGCGGAGCTGTTGGCAATAAAGGAGGCTCTGTCTGGGCTTAAGAGGAACGTTATATCTACTACGGATATCCAAATTCTCACGGATAGTCAAGCAGCCTTGAAATCGTTGGAGTCCCATGTGTACACCTCAAAAACAAGACTCGACTATCGCCTATCTCTTAACGAGATGGCTGAACAGTTTAATATACAACTACTATGGGTATAAGGACACAGCGATATCTTAGGTAACGAAAGGGCCGACACACTCGCCAGACAAGGAACAAGCAGTCATGACACGCGAGGGAATACCTCCTGCAACCATTGGACTCAAACTCTTAAATCTCGCCAGGGCTGAGACGAACTTGAGTTGGACCCAGGGACACACCTGCCTCATCACCGGGCAAAACTGACCCCGGCCGATAGTCAACGGACTATAAGATCCGCCTAAAAAAAACTGACATCTATAAGATCATTGGTGGCATCACAGGTCACTGCCTTATTGGCAGTCACGCGCTAAAACTAGGAATAGTTCCGAATGATTTCTGCAGAAGCTGCCTAGACAAAGAGGAGGTCGAATCCATTCACCACCTACTCTGCGCCGATCCGGCCTTCTGCGCAATCAGGAAACTCTACCTAGGATCCTACTTTCCAATCGACTTGACAGCAAGTGGGGATAACTGACCTTCTTAATTTCCTAAGACGCACTAAGTAGTTCCCTCAATAGGGGAATAAACGCCCCTCGAAGCAACACAACGGGTCTCCTTGGCCTATGTGTATTCTTCCCCTTATGGTTAGGCTACGAACCTACCTACATGACAGTGCGTCACCTTGTCTAAATCCTTCTTTAACACCAAAGGTCTCGGTTAATTCGCTACCGACCTTAGTGGTGAGAGTTCTCCATTGTCATCCTGCACAATCTGACGCGTTTGGCAGGGATGTCAAGAATGGATGTGGCACTTTATAGCTCGTCTCTATGCACACTATCATACGCGGCCTTGAAATCGACGAAAATGTGATGGAGGTCGATTTGGAATTCTTGGGTCTTCTCCAAGATCTGCCGCAGTGTGAATATCTGGTCTATTGTGGACTTCCTTGGCCTCAAACCACACTGATAAGAACCTTGCAGATTATCTACAAAGGGTTTCAGGCGTTCAAAGAGTACGGCAGAGAAGATCTTGCTGGGATGCTAAGGTGTAGTTGGTGCAGCTATACGGGTCTCCTTTCTAATGGGTCGGACAAACGATGCTGAGATGAGATTCGTCGGGCATGCTTTCCTCCGACCATGTTTTACAGATGAGCTTGTGCTCGCACCCTGCTAGCTCATCTCTAGCAGTGACCAGACGTACTGCTGCAGGCATAACACTCACAGTATATGGTCATCTGAAATTCATCCTCTGCGTATGCAATATTAAAGTGCTCGAACTCGGAATTTGGCCGGCTCTCGTCCTATCTAGGATAACCACCCCTGGGAGTAGTGAACGAACATCAACGACCCAACCACTGCACTCCATTCAGGTTGTGTGTCTATAGGCACATCATAAGAGAATATATAAATAAAAGCTCTTGAACCTGCGCGAGTTTCTAAAAAAAAAAAACAAAAAAAAAAACAGATCCGAATCCGAATAAGCATTGCCTATTTTTCTTCTAGCAGTCGCCGTAATAGGTGTCACAGTTTCTCTTTCGCTTGTTTCCCGGTCCATCCCATCGCACTTTCTGGATTGAGGTAATATCTGCCTTAAAGCAGTCTAGAGTCTCTACTACCTACTTTACATATATTTCGTTTAGACTATCGCCCACACTTCATCCATTACATATTGAGTTTCCCTAGACAAAGGTCATCTTTTTTCCTTCTTACTAAAATAATCTCATCATTCCACGAAGATGAGAAAACTCTATATCGGTCCCTCATCAAATCTTATCGGATTCTGTAAAAGAACTCTTCTCAGAATTCCGACACAGACGGGAGATTGATTAAATCACAATCCTTTGTATGATGGTGATTAAAGAACTTCTTATCGATAATCCTTTTGTTTCCATCGGATGGTAAATTAATGGAGAAACCTACAACGAGGGTCTGTAATCTGATGCACAGCTACGTACATGGCCATACAAAAAAAGGGGAGAAAACTGGATAGAGAAACAAACAGGAAAGTATAAAAAAGCTGGACACAGACCCAAGCCCACCCAAGCCCGGTCCGTTTCGTCCCCCGCTTTTGACCAGTCAAACATCCTTATGCCATCAACTCAGAGGACATCCAACCGGTAGCCATAAACATCCGCTGACATCGTCGACACTGTACACCGGCGGTCACCAACCGCTAAGTTGAGGTACGCAAATTCTGATTATTTTCCGACAAAAGTCAACCTCAAATGTGTCCTGCCAGTCAGTCCGATCCCTATGCAAGAGGGCGTATGAGCCATAGGTCATAGCAACAAAAACTATCCTTTTGCAAAGGGAAGCCACAGAAACACGAGCAAAAACGTCCGCGAGTTTCAGCTTTGCCACCGGGGAAATAGCCGCTTACGGGTGGAAGCCCCCCCCCCAAAGCAAAAAAGGAAAAACTAAGTTGTCCGTACCACAATCACGGCAAATTCTGACTCTAGTTTAAGAGCGAATTTTTTTCACTCATGCGTTTGGCCCTCAAAGGACATTCAAAACTTATGTGTGTACCGCGCGAAAAGATAGGTGTACTCACACCTCTGAGTAGACTTGACGTATACCAAAGAGCTACAGGAAACCAAGGCATTACAACAACTCATGGACGTATGGGACCGAGAGATCGACCAGCTAATTTGGTTCGAAGGATATACATAAATGTCACAAAGGCACATGTCCAATTTAAGCAAATTGTTTAAACAGACTCTTGAAATTCCTGCAATAATCAAATCCGTCGAATATTGAATTTGGCCTTTTGGATACATGTCTACGTATGTATGTGTGTATGGGAAGGCAGCCTTGAAGAATGTGGCAAAGGACACGTATAATAGAGGGACAAGTCCAGAGCCAGAGGACCTGGTGGCGAAAATTACATTTTAAATTGTGTTTACATTCGCCGAATCTCATTTTCATTATCAATTAGCCCGGCGCTTAGGAATATGTATCCTTCGGTGGTATGGTGTCAGTTGTGGCACAACGAGTGGAATGTCCTGTTTTCGCGCACACGATTTTAAGGGTCCTTCTCTTGTCCGTTGTTTTTTGTGTTTTTTTTTTTTTTTGCTGTCCTTCCTCACTGTACCGCTGCTGTTAGTGACGGTGCTAATGCCCGAACTCATGCCCCAGTCCGTGGCGCTACAAGCTAATGGTGACTGCGGAGGGAAAGTGATATATGAAAGAGTCGAGTATTGTGTTTGTTTTTCTCATCATAAATTAGATCCAAGAATGGTCTAGTGGAAGGAGGTGTATGGGAATTGAATACATGAGTGTGGGAGTGAAAAACGAGAGGAGGTCCGGTCCGAGATGGTGTTGCGTTTCGCGGTATTTTGTATTCTTCGCTAGAGCAAGGATATAAATTTTATGGGAAAAGGAAGTCGAGATTTTTTACGGGTTCCGCTGTAACTTTTCTCTTTCGTTTCAGTTTTTATTAATATTCATTTTAATGCGTTGTGCTATTAGTTGACATAACAAAAGGATTTTTATATCCATTTTCTGCGTTGCCTTCGGGGGGCAAATCCCTAATGGTGCTGGACTAACGTTGTACGATTGTATGACTGGAAGGTATTACGCTTATAATAATGGAGGTTGGGTTACCGTGTTTGTTGTGTTTTACTGTCTATAATTTCTGGATTTAACGAGTTACTATTATCACGAACCAATCCTCAGTGGCGGCGAGTTTCATTGTTTTTTGTTTTTTGGGTGGAAGATAGGAAGTAACTGATTTGTTAGGCTTGCGGGCGCTACTTTCTGGGCTTTACTGATGAAGATAATATGAATCTAAATAGGAGGCGGGAGAATGGAATATTCGTACCTTCTGGGGGCTTAGGAGGCGTATAATTTTATTTAAAAAAGCCGTTTTATAAAGGGTTGTCCAATTGATGTGCAGAAACGTAAGCGTAAATTCTACAGAGACGATGAGGCTCGGATTCGAAGACCCCCTTAGCCGGAGCATTGGTGTCCATGTACTCGATGTGGCCGAGTCATTATGGTAGACGGATTTTGGCCTTCCAAACTATATCCACATCTTTATACAGTTCATGGAGTTCGCGGCTATGCTTTCGCCCCCATTCGCCTTCCTCGCAGACAGGACCGAATACCCGTCGCAGAAATCTTCTTTCGACGGAGCCACGGATCAGCTCTGCTGTCTTGTTTATTGTCCGGCTTTCGGATCCAAATAGCAAGACTAGCAGGATAAGAGTCTTATAGGGAATAACCTTGGCTCTTCGAAACAGGAGTTTGGACCCTACCTGTTTTGACAAGCCGAAGTAGCAGCGGTGATCCTACGCCGGATCTCCACTATGATGTCCAGTTTATGTGTGCCCCGAGTCATGGGAACGACTTCTTCTTCTTCTTAACGGGCGCTACAGTTCGGAGTAAACCTTGGCCCCAATCAACATACCCCTCCAACTAGACTTTTCCATTGATATCGACATCATTGCATGTTCTCGCCGTGACATTGTGGAAGCATTCACGGCGATTGAAGAACAGGCGAAACGAGATGATCTTAAGGTAAATGAGGACAAAACGAAGTACATGCTGTCAAGCAAAAACCAATCCGTCGCTCACCATCTGGGACAAAATATAACAATTGACAGCTACAATTTCGAGGTAGTTAAGGAGTTTGTCTACCTCGGGGCAAACGTAAATTCCACAAATGACTACACAGTGGAGATCCGGCGTAGAATCGCCCTTGGCAACCGCTGCTACTTCGGCTTGTCCAAACAACAGGGGTCAAAACTCCTCACTCGAAAGACCAAAGTCATGCTGTACGTTTTGCCGTACGGAGCCGAGAGCTGGACGATAAGCAGGAAAGCGGAACTGATTTTGGGTTCTTTCGAAAGAAAAATTCTGCGCCGGATATTTAGTCCTGTCTGTGAGGAAGGTGAATGGAGAAGAAGACACAACCGCGAACTCTACGAGCTGTACAAAGATGTGGCTCGGCCACATCGAGCGCATGGACATCAACGCTCCAGCTAAGAGGGTCCTCGACTCTGAGCCTCCTGGTTCGAGAAGAAAAGAAAGACCGAACCTCCGGTATAAAGACCAAGTAATCGCGGATGTAAGACATCTTGGTCTTGATAGCAGCGTGCCCGGGACCGTCAAGGATGGAAGGCAGCTATAGCTCAGGCTCAGATCCCCCATGGATCGCTGGCCTGATAAGTAAGTAAGTTGGTGGCAACCACCACAGGACAACGCAGAAAAATTGGCTTTACATTGCGGGCAAAAGCGCGAGATGGTAACTGGGAATGGAGAGGAAATACTTTTGTGAAATACACTGTATGTCATGAGTCACACGGGAGCTCTCATAACGTACAATACCGAACAACCAAAGAGCAAACTTATTATCCCAGACTGTTCCAAAGGGATTATTTCCCCAACTTGATGAAGAAGAATTGCAATAGAGAGACGACAATATTTCCGTTTCCTTATCTCATCCTCAACTTTAGCATTTCACACTAGTCTTTGAATAACTTCCAGCTACGTCGGGTATAAGATCCTTCAGCGTATTCGTACGTACGTATACGTAGGGTTTATTGTCGCTGGTGTATGATTCTGTCTTTTGAAATTCTGTATAAATTGTTCCTAGACAGCTCCATGGTACCATACCTTTGATCCCTGGGTGGTTCACCTTGGTACCCGGTAAATCCCTGTGTTTTGTGGTCCGTGTTAATCTCGTTCCATTTTAAGACTTCTTGAGTAGATGATTGGGTTGTCGTCTACTATGGGGTTGAGGTAAATATTTTCTATCTTTTGTCACTGGCAAACATTTACCTGGTGGGAGCTATTATATGTACATATGTGTACATATGTACACATATGTTTATCTCGAGGATATTAAAATGCGTTCTAGGAACTCTGGTCTTAGATGTAGGTTTATCGGTTCTCCATTTAATTTTTTCCAACTTAATGCCAAGGTTTACGCTGCACGCTTGTAGAAGGCTTCATGTCATGATTTACTTTTCATTCGAGTTCCTGAATTCAAATGTTATGAGCCGGGAGAAGAGTTCTTCTTTTCTCGTCTTTGACTATGGGCGCTTCTCTGGTATCTGGGACCTTTTTGCCAAAATTGACTAATCCCAGAGCCTGGATGCTATTTGCGTAGGTTATGTGTCCTTGTTACGAATAAAAACGTCATAAGACTGTCCAAGATGAATATATTGTTACGAAAATTACTAGTTCGTTCAGAGTGGGGGTTCGATCACTGGATTGCTATAAACTACCATTGCCTACCTTTTATTCAATGCACCCACTTTATTTTTGCAGCTTAGATCAATTATCTGGGCAGACCAGATTTATTATAAGCTTTTACACACTTTACATTTTATTGCTTACACACACCTTTATTACACACTTTGTCTCCACAACTCACTAGGCGGCTAGATTATTTTCACAGTGAATACCGACTGATCACTGGTTATTGAATCCCAAAAAATGAGTTCAATATCATATTCTGACCGCCACCGGGCGAGTGTTCCCGCTTATATAGCTCTCGGTCCACCTTCTCGAACGCTCCCAGTCAGACGCTCCCTTTCAGAAGTCTATAGAACGCTCTGGAATTGACATTCAGCAGTACGTCGCTCGAAATTACCATCATTTCCTTTTTCAGCTGTAACAGAGCATTCCAAACTTTGACAGCGAAATTAGAACACAACCGTCGGTTCGTGTCCGCAACAGTGCCCTTCACCTAGACTTGTTCGTCCTCGAACAAGCGATTTGATCCTTCTCCGCGGTATCGTGCTAACGTCATCAAGTGGATAACCTTAGACTTCGCCCATCTGTTTCCCGTCTGCTGTATTCGGTATACCACGTTTTTTGATGACCTTATACGGCCCGTCGTTGCGGGTTCTACAGCAATACCAATTGTCCTGGCCGGAATCCAGAAGTGTTCGCCCTTAAGTTATATCTCGCCTTTATTTTATCACTAACCAAGTTTAATCGCTCCCGGATGAACTGATGGATGATGGATAGGGTTCAGCTGCTCCTTCTTTTCGGTTACAAAGTCCACCCTACCGCTAGTTGTCGGTAGTACCACGCCGAACTTTTCTATGGAAGTCGCAGATCAAATCAGAACAAAAATGGCTTCAGCCGTCAAATTGTGCTGTGCCGATCTATGCGCCGATCGCTCCTTCTGATCTCCGACCACGACTTTTCTCGAGTATTCGACCATGGAAATGGTTTTGACTTCTTGGTTCGGTATGCAAAACACTTCAGGCCATTTGCTGAAGTAGTCGATAACCACCAGCGCAGCGCGTATTTGTTTCCAGCGTTGCTTGTTGGGAATGAGCTTGCATTCTCCATGTACGTTCACACGGTACTTCAACACTGTACTGCTGCATATTTCGTCGAGTTTGCCTATGTGGTCCCTTTGCCTTCGCACACTGTTCACATGAAATTGGTGGCCGATTCATGGTACTCCACCCAGCAGAAACGTCTTTTTATCTTTTCAACAGTCTTGTTAACACCCCAGATGACCCCAGCTTAGCCCCTTGTGAAATTCCCGGGTAACCTCGTCGGTTTGTCCCTTTAGAATTACCAGCAGATCGTTTACAGTCTGCCCGTTCTCACTTTCCCAACTACGGTAGAGGCAACCGTTCTTCAGCTTCAAACTCTACCATTGAGCCTTGTAAGCTCTTGCGATTGGGCTTTCATTGGATATGACGCTGCTCGGCAGTTCAGGAATCTTCTTGTAGCACATGATTCAACGTCGAAAGGTCGTCTCGACAAGGCATCCCTTCCGGTGTTCGCGTTCAGATATACAACCCAATTCTATGGAGGGTCGGCAAATCAAGAGCAATTTTTTACATGCGAGAGCGCTGGCAAGTGCCTCCTTGAATGATGTCTTTGGCAAGAATCAAGCTTCGTTGCGTATCGGGGTCCCTTAGCCCTTGGATGAAGGGCTCTTCAGTTTCTCCACCACATCAATTGGAACATCCGCGTAGGGTAGATGAGATAGCCTCTCAATGTCGGAGGCACACTGCTGGATGGTCTAGTTTCCACGCTGCTTGCGCCCTATAAGCTCGAGCTTGTTTATTTCCAGCATTTGCTGACTGCCGTATCCCAGATGGCTGTGTAGTTCCTTCTCCGGAATGATCTGTAGTACATCAGCTTCTTCACATTCAAGGGAAATTACCAGGGCGGCCACCCGGTCTTCTTCTCCCCATTGATTCCATTCCGCTGTTGTCCCAAATTGGAGCTTAGAGATGTTAAACGCGCTCGTGCCGTCGAATTTGGGAGCTGTAAATTTCGATGCTGCAGCCGGTATGACAATTCCTTGATGCTGAACTTTCTGGATAGTTTTCTCGAATACCTTCTCGTCGAACCTCGACTCTAGTGTCTCGATTCTCTTTTCTAATACCTGGAATCGCTCGTTGACAATCTGCTGGATGTTTCTTAATATTTCTCGATTGTTCTCTAGCATCCCTGCTAACGTCTCCAGCTTCTGGCTCAGGAAAGTGAAAATTTCCTTTAACTTTCTACTTACGGCAGTGGAATTTTCCTCCAGTTTTTGATGTATATTGTATGTGTATGAGGCAAATATGTTCCAGCAAACATGCACGAGAGCACCGTGGCGCAGTGGGTAGTGTGTTGGCCTCTGACACCGATGACACGGGATCGAATCCCGACACATCGAACGGGTTTTCACGGTGTTTCTCCTCAGTGGGGTTCTGACAAAACCCCCTGTAGTAAAATTGTCATGAAAAGCTTCTCGAAACTTGTCGTTCGGAACCGGCAGTAAACTGTAGGTCACTTTCACCTATGGGAAAATTAAATCACACACAACATGGGTGATTGAGAGAAGTTCGGCTCAGGTCCTTCATGGACTGTAACGCCAATATAAATACATACATTTTGATGTACATACATACATACATATGTCGCCTCTAGTTTCTGGCTTTTGGAAGCCGAATTTTCCTCCAAACTTTTTACTTACGGCAACGAATTTTCTTCAAGCTGGGTCAAAGCATTCATAGCCGCGAGAATTTGTTGCATATCGAATGTCGGCTCACTGGATGTCGACGGCTTCTCCACTCCAAACTAATGATTCTCCCAGTCGACACCTTCTTCCTCCAAAGCTGGTCGGAGCCTTTTCGCTGGGTTGGCTTTGCTACCCACTGTGGAGAGTTCTTGAGCATCCAGCTCACTGTTCTCTCTAACAGCTGATAGTTAGTTTCTCTAATTTCAGCACTTTTCTTGTACCCTCGTATACACTTTTAGTAATTCACTTCACAATTCGAATAGTCCACCCGTTTCACACGTTTACTCGCAATCAGACTTCTGCACTAAATGTTACGAAAATGAATACGAGTCCGAAAAGGGATCGATCACTGGATTGCGATAAACTACAACTGTATACTTTTTATTCATCACACACACTATATTTATTGTTACATCTTCAGATCAATTATCTAGGCGCTTCACATTTATTACAAGGTTTCACACACTTTGTCTCTACAACTCACTAGGTAGCTTGTCTACATTCGCACTAAATGCTGACTGATCACTCGTAATTGAATCCCGAAAACTGACTGCACCCGAAGGCGAGTGTTTCCGCTATATAGCCCTTGGTCCACTTTCTCGAATGTTCGCCGCCAAACGTTCCCCTTCAGAAGTTTGCTTTCTAGCTTATCTGGAGGATCTTAAAAATCAGATGTAGTTTATCGGTTCTCCATTTAATTTTTTCCAACTTAATGGCCAGGTTTACGCTGCATGACTCGTGGAAAGCTTCATGTCATGTTTTACTTTTCATTCGAATCCCTGAATTCAAATGTTATGAGCCGGGACAAGAGTTATTCTTTGCTCGTCTTTAACTTTGGGCGTTTCTCTGGTATTTGGGACCTTTTTGCCAAAATCCTAGAGCCTAGATGCAATTTGCGTAGGCCTTTTTTTTTCAGATGGGGGGCTAGTGCTATCAAATAGCATTTGGCACTGCGGCCTTTACAGATCTATTGTGCCGAGGAGCTTTTCTAGTTTCCTAATGAAGTTGACAACACTTCTCGTGGGAGCCGAGGTGATCCGCTCAAGAATCATGACATCACTGAGAAGGATACGCTCCCTAAGATCGCAAAGTGCAGCACACTCACAGAGTCACACTTCGTCCTCAAGACAGAGTCGGCATTTAGTTTCTGACGAGAGGATTATGTTAAGATGATATCTCAGACCGCAGTATTCCGTCAGGTAGCTGACTAGACTTCTGATACCCACCCTATTCAATTTGGGTATGTTAATAGAGTGTTTGTTCAAGGGCCGTATCAGTCGTTTCGATTGGCGAAGTCCCCGAATGCTGTTCCGAAAGGACAGGTGTTGCGTTTTTTCCACTTGTATAAGAAGAAATTGATCTTAGAGTTGGGAGTGCCGCAGAAAGGTTCCGGAACCTTTCCTGGGAAGTTGATCGGCAATTTCATTGCCCTTAATACCTTTGTGCCTTGGTACGTACCAGAGTTGGGCATTGTTTCTTATGTCGACTTCTTGTAGGGCATCATGGCATTCCTTGACGGTTCTTGAGTTCGTGCTGTACGAACTCAGCGCATTAACCCCTGCTTGGCTATCAGAGAGTATGTTGATGGTTACTCCTCTTATGGACGTCTCCAGATTTAGATTGACGCATGTTCTAGAACTCATTCCCAGGGCCTTCGAGATCTTACGATTTGGTCCAAAAATGCCGGCGCCAACGCCAGAAGCCATCTTGGAGCCATCAGATGAGAATTCAGCAGAGATATCCGACCCCCTGACCTCAACCAAATTAAGATCGCCATATCGACACTCAAGTCGAATAAAGCTACTGGCGTAGATGGACTGTCTGCCGAGCCCTTCAAGGCAGCTGGGGATGACCTGGGTAGAGAAATGGAGTCGTATGCCCGAACCACAAGAAGGAGACCCCTCTGACTGCGCCAAACATAAATCTTCTCTGCAGTTTTTTGTGAACGCCTGAAGCCTTTTGTAAATAAGCTGATCAGTGCGGATTCAGGCCGCGAAGTCCACCATCGACCAAATCTTCACACTACGGCAGATTCTGGAAAAAGCCAATGAATTTCAAGTCGACACTCACCACCCATTTGTCGACTTCAAAGCCGCATACGACAGCGTTATTAGAGACGAGTTATACAACGATATGTCTACCCTTACCTGCTAAACTCGTCAGACTCGTCAGACTATGCCTAAATAGGATTTTGGCAGGGCGATGTGCTGTCGTGTTATTTCTTCAACATCCTATTAGAAATGATTGTGCAAAAATCACTGGCCAACACAAGTGTGCCTCTTTATTTAAAATCCTCGCACCTCCTTGCATATGCCGATGACATTGACATAAAAGGTAGATTACAGCGAGATGTCAATGAGGCGTTTACGAGTATTGAGATGGAGGCGGCGAAAACAGGTCTGGCAGTAATCGAGGGCAAAACTTAATATACATATACTATCATCCGAAAAGGACGCTCACCACCTACGCCTTGACCAGAACGTTTGTATTGGCAGATGTAAGTTTGAGATAGCTAAGGACTTCGTCTACCTTCACTGACCTCGAACAACGACATCAGTTCCGAAATCAAACTCAGAATCACTCTTGCCAATCGCTGTTTCTTTGGGCTCAGGAGGTAATTGAGTAATAGAGTCCTCTCCCGAACGACAAAGTTGACTCTATATAAGACTCTTATCATCTCGGTCCTGCTGTGCGGCGCAGAAGCAAGGATACTATCAAAAGCGGATGAGGAAGCCCTTGGTCGGTTCGAGAGAAAGATTTTGGGTGTGATTGTCGGGCCTATAAGCGCAGACGGGGGATGGAGGACAAGATTCAACCACGAACTTTACGGGCTGTACAGCGACATGGATCTAGTCAGGCGTCTACGAATTCAATGCCTAAGATGGCTGGGCCACGTAAAGCGAAGGGACACCGCGGCTCCAGCCCGGAGAGTCCTTGAATCCAACCCTGAGGGACGAAGAAACAATGGACGGCCGCACTTAAGATGGCGCACACAGGCGGAAGGGGACCTCAGTCAACTGGGTGTGCGGCAATAGAAAAGGCTAGCAAAATATCGTGCTAGTTGGAAGGGCCGCGGAGCCCGGGACACTACAGGTAGACTTTATTGAAATCGGAGGTCACCCGGTATCCGTCGTTCGCATACTAGTAGCTAAGCACCACGCATCCGTCCGCGTCTGCTATTCCACCTTGGAGTTAGGGGAGTGAGGGAGTTATGGGTACAGAGGAAGTGGAGTGGCAGGAAGGGGATTTACGTAAGTTATGTGTCCTTGTTACAGATATAAATGTCGAAAGACTGTGCAAGACGAATCTATATGTATATATGATAGATTCAAGGAATATGTCGTTGTTCTTGTGTATCGAAAGCAAATTGGTGATTAGTATCGCCAAGGACTCGACCTGTTTTCAAATTCCTGTTCCCGGTTCCCTGTTTCACAAAACATCAGACAATAAGTAAATGTATTCAACAATTGCTTTTGTTTTTTGTGTTGTCTTTATGCAAAAGATGTTTTCTCAACAGTTGTTATCCCCTCAAAGACTTTTTCAAAATAATCGACATCATTCCGGTAGAGATTACGACCTTTCGATCTTATCCAGTGACTACCATGGATTGATTTTCATAATCAATCTCCTCCCCTAGAGCTGGATTTGAATCACATAATCGAGCTTCAATCAGAATTGCTAATGGTGCATAAACCTTGTCAAGAGCAAATCTCATCCCATCATCCCCGGGGTAGTCTTTCATTCTTCCGTTTGTCATTCGTCGCTCTGCGTATCTATCAGCGAATCGCGTGCACTTATTGATCTATTGGTCCCTAACGCATCGTCTGGTTATAATAATTTCCTTCAGCCCCCTTCCTTCATTTGTTTATCTCCATCGTCCTAATGATCCTCCATGTGAAGCTCTAGACGTCGTCGTCAGATTGTCTAATGTAACATTATCTTAATATCGATTACGTTCCAGCCCGGGTTGTTCGACTGAACAATTTATGACTTCTCCTCTTCGCTACGTTGTTAACTCATCAATTTCCCACACCCCACTCCTTCCATCTATACATAGCGATAGGTTATCATCGCAGCCCTGCCGCCATGCCGCGGAACTGTGATAAAACGGAAACATTGATGTAAATTTATTACCTGCAGAAAGAAATTGTCTTAATGTAAACGAATGAATTTCCCTTTTGATGAACGATGGTGATGTATGTGCTGGGGAGAGGGTGAGTCTGCGGTGCAGAAATCAAAGTGGAACCAAGGTAAAACGAGATGATTCTCGGCTTCAAAACATTTTGGAACACATCTCCTGGGGCGACCTACCGTGCTGATTGTAGAGTTTCGCCTTTAAAACTCCATCATCTCTCGAGTGTATCGCGCTCGACTATGACAGCGAAATTAGTTAAGTGATTTTGATGTCGACAGCGACACTTCTCGATGCCAGGTGGCGATGTCCTTACTTACTACCCCCGAGAGAGTTGTACCTAATCGATAGAATGGGTGGAACTGATGCGATGAAACCACTTGAGCAACTGCTCGAGTAGCTTGACTCACCGATGACATTCATAATGCATGCTGTGTGGACCTGATTGGAGTATGGTGTCGTGCACCATGTGAGCATATGAAATTTTTAAGAAATGCTTACATATCAGCAAGGTTCATTTGCATGTTTATTACTAGCGGTGGAGGAGATGCGAAACTGGATGTAGACATTTGTATGCAACGCATCGAGTAGGTGGATGGGAACGTGGGAATGTGATGTGCACTCGTGGATGGAGTGTGACATTTCGTTGAATCCTTTATGTACCTATATTGTGTGATTTGATTAGAAATGATAACCAAGATGTGACTTCAAGGCGATGGTCGCTCGTGCAGTGCACATTTACATGGAGAACATGCAAGTGGTTATCAATACTTGATTTGTACCACTGCGAGGGCAATGAATATCTGAATATCTGAAATGGGTATGAAAGCATATAAGGCTAATCGGATGGCAGTAAACGTTCTCGGACTGATCGTAATGGTAGTTGGTTGGTTGGTAGTCTCTTGAAGAGATTTTTCTTACTCGAAGGTAGGAAGGCAACTGGAGGAGATTGTGAGAACCGACACCGAAGAACACACCACGATTGTAAAAAGCGAATGCAGATGAAACCGTAGTCAAGTAAAAACTCATGCAATGCTGGGGACTGGAGTTCGAGCCTGGTTGCCGAAAAAAAATTCTAATCACTTTGCCACATAATTCTTGTCATTTGCGGCTGTTCTCTAGTAGAGAGTTTTCTGCCCTCTTCTGGGTAATTAGGCTCAGAGAATCTGGGTTCTGGTCGCCGAAACCCTACGGTCGTAGTAAGGTGCTGGATCTGTTGCCCGGAGACCCTGCTAAACAAAGCCGCCCAAGTCTATTTTCCATTGAGAAGGGTATGGAAAAATCGATAGCACTTCACGAACCATCCGGTGGCGCTTTTTACCGAAGGCTCGAAGAAGGAGTGCGGAGTCGGCTCGGATAACTTCGAGCCGATATGAATATCTGCAAATCACTTTGACTTCGGGACTCCGCTAGTATGTTCCAAGCGTAAGTACTAGCGATTAAGAAGGTTTGCTATATCACCCCGCTATCCCTATTTTTTTTTTCTTTTTTTTTTTGTTGAAGGCTTCTGCTATCCGCTGGAGCACTCACCCCGCTATCCCATTTTTTTTTTTTTTTTTTTGTTGAAGTCTGCTGCTATCCGCTGGAGCACTCTGACGCAAACACTGGCCCATTGTACTCTAGGCAGACACCTTACACTGGTCCATTGTACTCTAGACAGACACCTTACATTACTGTATTTTCTCCGTTTCTCAGAGAAAAATTTGAAGGAGCTTCAGTCATGTAGAGCTAAGGTATTCGGCATATACCACGTCGGCTCCAAGGGTGCGCCACCGTGCGCGAGCAAAGGCGGGACAATCACAGAGGATATGCTCTGCAGTGTCATCCTCCTCCACGCAACATGCAGCTCAGATAGGCACCTACTGATGCCAAGCACGTAGAGATGCTTGGCAAAAGTATAATGGCCCGTGATAACTCCCACAAGCCTTCTGCAATCGATTCTCCTTAAAGATAGGAGGAATGCTGCGGATTTCTTGCAGACATCAGGGCATACGCTCCTCCATCTTCGGTTGTGTGTATTAAACACCCAATCGTTAGGAATTACCGTGGACGCAGGTAGACCTATAGTGGGTTCAGGTCCTTAGAATTTCTCCTCTGAACCCATTCTGGCGAGTTCATCAGATATGTCATTTCCTGGGATCCCAGATCAACCCTACCAACTCTGTACAAGAAGGACTTGAGTTCAAGTACTGAATTGGAGCTAGTTAGGGGGTTGCGTACGGCTTTGAGTGCAGCATGGCTGTCACTGCAGATGTATATGCTTCCCCCCAACCATGCTTCACAACATAGTGCATCGCCAGTAGGATTGCGTATATCTCTGATCGAATCCCGACACAGCCATGTCAATAAACTGTAGGTCCCTTTCACCTATGGGAAAATTAAATCACACACAACATGGGTGATTGAGAGAAGCTCGGCTCTGGTCCTTCATGGGCTGTAACGCCAACATACATACATACATATCTCTAATTAGAAGACAGACGCATATTTTCCTAACGAGAAGTGCAGTTGGCTGTTTTCGCGCTCAAAGAAAACTCCAGATTCGGACCCCCGTCAAGAAGCGGAGCCATCCGTGAAAATGCGAAGACTATCCTTGCCAGTCTCAGTATCCAGCCAAAGTCAATCCTGACGCCGTGGAAACTCGACTGTGAAATAACGGCGCAGTAGGATAACGAGCGTCAATGCGTCAGAAAGCATGTCCATGAAACAGAGTTCGCAGGACAATTCTTGCGCAAGCCACTGTTATTATTACGCGAGTTGTACCAAGACCCATTTCTCTTCACACGAGGCATGGCTTTCACAGCACAACCTCTGATAAATACATCAAGAGCTGCGAGGTACATCATAGCATCTAGAGCAGCGCCCGGCGAGCTAGGGAAAGCCCACATTCAGCTGTGTCAAACCGTTCCCTGGGGTTTGGTGAAAGAGGCTACGACGTGTTTGCGTTTTAGTCTGTCCCACCAGACAACCGATGCATATGACATTATAGGTATTGTCATTGCCGTGTAGATCAAAAGGACCTTTGCCGACGATAGACCCCATCTCTTGCCAAAAGCTCCCTTGCATTGCCAGAAAGCTGACAGCGCTTTGGTGGTGTAGGCTCAGCAGGTCTCGACCAGAGAAACTTGCTATTTAAGGAGACTCCTAGATAATTAGCATCTTTGGATACCGGGACGGAGGTGCCAGCTGAGTCATATCAGTATTTTTCCTCCTTTTCGTGAAGAGAACGACATCGGCCTTAAGAGGATTGACCGACGGCCCATTTCTGATACACCAATCATCGATCACATTTAACGCCGCCTGTGCTTTGAGATGGACAGCTACTAAGCATGAGCCGACAGAAAAAACAGACAGAGGCATTGGGAGCATCAAGCAGAGAGCCGAGCACCAAGCGCCATAACAGTGGAGACAGGACGCCACCTTGCGGGCAGCCCCTGCACGGTCGGGACGTGCACCAGCGGTCAGTATCCTGTGCACAAGCATTGCTTTGATCCACAGGACCAGTGCCTCATCTACGCCATGATGTCTGGCAGCGTTGCACATGCTGTCAAAAGTTGCTTTGTCAAAAGCTCCCTTAATGTCTATGAAGATGCCCAGCACGCATTCAATTCTCCCTACTAGGTTTTGAAGCGCAGTCTCGCAGGATTTTCCGCGCTAATAAGCATGTTGCATTGAGGGCGCCGTGGCGCAGTAGTTAGTCTGTTGGACTCTAACGCACGATGAGCGAGTTCGGATCCCGATAACACCAACGCCATCGAATGTTTATTTCGCGGCGTCCCTCCTCGGCGGGGTACTGGCAAAACCCCCGTAGTATACTTGCCTTGAAAAAGCTTCTCAACTCACGCCGTTCGAAATCGGCGTTAAACTGTAGGTCCCTTTCACCTGTGTGAAAAATAGAATCACACACAACATGGGTGATGGAAGAGAAGTTTGGCTCTAGTCCTTCATGGGCTGTAACGCCACCAAAGAAGATTTCCCAAAGAGGATGCATTCGAAGGATAACTTTGCGCACATGCAACTGCACCAGCCTCTCCATGCTTTTCAGCAGGAAGGTTGTTAGACTGTTCGGTCTAAAACTCTAAGCAAGTGAGTTTTTTCCTTTTTTTTGAAAAAACACAACTTTTACCGTGCGCAAAGTAATGGGTATGTGATAGTCTTGCTAGGGTAGCAGTGAAAGTTCTTTTCAAAGTAGGAAGCAGCTGGCTTATACCTTTTTGCAGCATAACAGGATATATCCCGTCGGTGCCCGGCGATTTGAAGCCATTGACGGATGCCACAGCAAATTCAATGGTTTCAGTCGCAACCACATGCGACGCAATATACTTGTGTAGGCGGCTATTTCAACATGATTCTCTTCTAGGTTCCTGGTGATGACAACATAGAGGGAAACGAAGAAGTTTATGCGATGGCAAGGCACGGCTATAGCTCACTTGAGTGGTGGCAACAAAACAGCGCGCACGCGCTAATTGAGGTTTGGTCTCTCTGAAACCAGGCGGCCACTCCTACCTAAATACTTTCGGAGTCTATAGTCCCGCCCCGGATGTTCACTTACCGGATAACTCCAGTAAAACTTAATATCAAATGAAAACTGTTGGCAACCTAACGCAAGAACCAATATGCTGTAGACAATACATAGCTTTAAAACTCAAAACCTCGAGATTCTATGGGACAATGTCGATTGAGTTACTTCTCCTTCCCGAGGTTGTCTGCATCCTTGATGCATCCTGTTAATAAACACACTCTACTCTACACTAAGAATCACTAGAAGAAAACAATATGTGCATCCTTGTAGCTTTCCTCGGTATCGAGGACTGATTTAACCATATCGAATTGCTGATGGTTATTAGGTCGTTTACAACTCTGATGTCGATCTATCATCGATCGATCGATGCGGATCAGGCAGTTTATTTCCAAATTTGCTAGGGCCGCTGCCTTCAAGATTAAGAATTTTATTACAATTCCCAACAACTGCTGGACTAAAGTCGAATCCTGACATTTCTTACAGCCCTGCTCGACAATACCCCTCGCGACAAATCGTTGGCGAGGAGTGGGTTTCATCTGTTAAACTATGAAACAAATTTGATTAAAGCCTTAATTAGACGAACATTTCATGTGCCTGCTGTGTTAAGTCTACGCATCTTTCTGTGACTAGGTAAAATATAGACAATATATATAGCTCATAGTTGACCTATAAAGAATACGTTATCAAGGTTATATGGGATTGAGGACTATGCAGATACTCTGGAAGAGGTTTATGAGCTGGGAATTTTCCAGGTTGTTAAATAAAAAAAAAATGTACCTTTACTCTATAAAAATGATGTATTAACCGAGCCTACTGTAAACAAATTTAGAAGGACGTCTTGAGTAATGTAATTAAAAAGACGTACGAACCTGAGCTCGATAACCCCTGCTTACTGCAGACTCTTGTATTTGCTCATTTGCCTACTAGTTTGTATGCAAGTTTTTGCAAAGATTAAGGTCTGCTTTACTCATGCAATAACCGGACCTCATACTCATATTAGCAGTGAATTTGTCCGTTGATTACGTGGATCCTATAGGCCTTTTCTTTCTTCTATTTAACAGACCACAACAGGGTGAAAAACACTGGAGCAGAATAAACAGGTCCAACCTTTATTGCAAGACATCCGGTGGAGTTCCATTCCGTGGATTCGATCTCTGCCCCTGAGAAATTGCTTTCAGAACTAAAGAATTTCGTGAGCGATTACCAGAGCATTGTGAGAGTCAGAATGTTTGCCATGTTGAGGGCGAAATGGGAGAAGCGGAAAATATCCTTGCTGCTGGTACAGCTCACTCATAATAGCAGGCGGGATAGTATAAGCGACCTAAGAAGTCGCATATACGTTTTACATGTGACCGCTGTCAATCAGTTTAGGCATATCGTGTCAGACTGCCAACTGCAGGATCGATGTGCGAAGGACCATAAAAGCGAGGAATGTAATAGGGCACACGGTTTTGCTCGCTAGTCAAGGGCGGTTTGGCCAGCATATTCAACAGTTGTTCCAAAGCAGGGTAGATAGGATCTACCCGCTTCTGCCGGGCCTAGCGCCCCCAAAGTCGTAATGGGTACGCCAAGATTCCCTGAAGGATGGGCGAAACCAGGAATATAAAATTCGATACAGTTCTTATAAAGTCAGAAGAGACCGACTCAACCTCTCTTAAGGCGGAGGTGTCGCTATCTTCATTCATAGAAACATGAAATATAAAGTCGTTGTAGCAGGGCTCTTGAATATCTTCAGTGCGGTCTACGAATGGGTAGTTGCTTATTGAACTCAATATGGCGAGACGCTAAGAACGATCCCTGCTCAGGTCAAGTTGACACACAGCCTCCTCGCGGCCTGCTCAACCCCCGTTGAGACATGAATTGATGTATGCAGCTTCCGGCTTAGGCAAGAGGGCCCAACCCGACCAGGTTGGCGGTTATACGGACGGCTAACAATTGTCATGAATGAGAATATGGCCTCAGGTACCCAACGACGACCGAGAGCACCGTGGCGCAGTGGGTAGTGTGTTGGCCTCTGACGCCGATGACACGGGATCGAATCCCGACACAGCCGTGTCATCGAACGTGTTTTTCACGGTGTTTCTCCTCAGCGGGGTTCTGACAAAACCCCCTGTAGTAAAATTGTCATGAAAAGCTTCTCGAAACTCGTCGTTCGGAACCGGCAATAAACTGTAGGTCCCTTTCACCTATGGGAAAATGAAATCACACACAACATGGGTGATTGAGAGAAGCTCGGCTCAGGTTCTTCATGGACTGTAACGCCAACATACATACATACATACCCAACGACGACACAAAAAGAAAAAGGACCACGATTTGCGAGTATGCTCCTTGAAACCTGGGTAGTTGTCCCAGAACACTGATGGTAATTGGTTTGTAGGAAAAACAAAACCAATGATGACAAACTGGGTTGATGTCCCAGTGGAAATAAGCCTTAAGGTATTTCTGTATCAGTATAAGGCGGATATTAGTACTATGGATAGAAGAAGCAATTGTAAGGAAGGATTGCGCCTTCCTTTTCGTGGGAAAAAGGCTAACGTCGAAAGTCATCGATTTTAAGCCAATACGCGATCGCCTAGCATCCACGCAGATTTTACAACACCTGCCTCATCTGTGCACACGCCGCTACCGACAAGGCTGAAGAAACGATCAAACAGTATTTTTACGACTTCCTGGACGTCACCTACGGAGCTTGTCTAAAGTACGGCATTAAATTCGTACTGGGAGTTCAACACCAAAATCGGTAAGGAGAATATCTTTGGCGGAGAAATCGGGAAGTACAGCCTCCAAGATAGACAACAGATAACGGCTTCCGACTTCCGGGCCTGGCGGCAACTTGTAATGCGGTAATAGGTAGCATAAGTTTTCCTCACAAGATGATCCCCACAGCAACCTGGCGGCCTCCATATGGTCCAACTGCTATTTAAATTGACCATGTACTCATAGACACTAGACGTGCGTCAAACCTCCTGGATGTTAGAACTTTCAGAGGTGCAAACATCGGCTCTGAGCATTTCCTGGTGATAGCAAGACTCAGAGCCCACATTTCCAATGTTAGAAGGCTACATTAGCCCACCAAAATGAGGTTCAACATTGGGAGCCTGAGCATCTCAGGGACCGCCAGAGAGCAACTGAGCAGACGACTCGCAAAGTATGCCTACCTCGGACACAAACGCCAACAATATGTGGCTCTATAGCCGCTCAGCCATCAAGGAAGCAGCTGAAATTACTAAAGGCTACACGCCGCCGCCGACAAGAAATCCGTGGTATGAGTGTGAGCATAAAAAGCGAGCGACCGACGAAGCGTATCAAAAGATACTCCGAAGGAGAACACGCGCAGCGTATGAGGAATGCCTAGCAAGAAGGAGGGAGGAAAAAAAGACGCTGCGGCGAAAGAAGAGAATCTTCGCAGCCTCCTAGCTTAAGGATATCGAGTCTAGGGACAAAAACGTGATAAGAAAAAGCCTCGCAGCGGTCTTTAAAAACGGCACCCAGGCTCTTCGAAATTGCGAGAACAATCTTGTGACTGACCCGCAGGGGACAGTGGATCTTTTCAAACAATATTTGCAGTGGCTGCTTAATGGGCACCGAGAAGGGATCCAGGCTTCAGTCGACGAAGTTGTCCCCCCTTCCAGAGTTGAACAAATAGGCATAGCTATTAAAAATCTTAAGAGCAACAAGGCGGCAGGCTCGGATGGATTACCATAAGAGTTCTTCAGAGTTGAAGGCGATGTTCTGGTGGGGAGCATACATCAGGTCATCCGTAGAATTTAGGAGTATGAATGCATGCCCGACGACTAGAATGCCAGCTCTATATGCTCCATCCACATTGCCAAAATAGCAGAGGTATATCTGTTTTGTAACGTACTAATCGGCACATACTAGTGCGACTTCCGGCCAGGCAGATCGCCCCGACAGAAGACCAGCGAGTTTCAAATCGATACCCACAATGTCTATATCGATTTTAAAGCCGCATACGACAGCATTCGCAAAGTTTTATTTAACGTGATGGCCAAATCAGGGATCCCGATTTGGGATGTGTCGATCCACTCTAACAAATACTCGATGCACCGTGCAGTTCGGCTCCAGAATCTCCGAGCGTATTGAAGACTAAACCGGATTTCGCAAGCAGATGCGACTTCTTCAGTGCGGCGAGCCAATGTCAACAGGCACGTCAGAAGGCAGTATCTTCCACAAATCGTGGGCTACGCACACGATACTGATATTTTCGCCAGTACCCAGCGCACCATTGTGGAAGCGTCCAGGGCGATTGAAGAACAGGCGAAACGAGCTGGTCTTTACATCGATGAGAAGATGACGAAATATATGCTGTCAGCAAAAAGCGGTCCGTTACCTGTCACCTAGGACAAAACATAAAGGTCGGTAGCCCTTAGCGGAGCTGATCCTTGGCTCCTTCGAAAGAATTATTCCGATAGGGTTATTTGGTCCTGTCTGGGAGGAAAGCGAATGGAGGAGAAAACATAACTCCCAACTCTATGAGTTGTACAAAGGTGTGCATATAGTCTGGAAGGCCAAAATCTGTCGACCACAATGTCTCGGCCACATCGAAAGCATAAATACCAACGCTCCAACTAAGAGGGTATTCGAATCCGAGCCTCCTGGTTCAAGAAGAAGGGGACCGAATCTCTGGTATAAAGACCAAGTGATTGATGAAGAAAGATTGGTCTTTCCGATTAGAAGCAGCGTGCCCAGAGCTGCCAAAAAGGAAGAACTCTATTACATCAGGCCCAGATCCTCCATGGATTGCTGGCCTGAAAAGTAGGTAAGTAAGAATATTGGACTTTAATGAGCTCATAATAGACTGCCGCTCACTATTTTCAGCCGAGGAGAAGGGTCGTAAGTTAATCAACATAAGTATATGTGAAGCTACGATACTGTCATTAGCAAGGGACGGTAGTTGGAGGAAGAAGAAATTGGCCTTCTTTGAGGGTGGATTGGACAAATGCTGTTTTCCACCTAAGAGTATCCATTCAAGAACCGTGGGTGTGGTAAAGACGCCTATGTGGCCCTTGTGGTATATGTGATACCACGATTTTTTATGATGAGCGATCCGGGGTCGGCCTCATCGAACTCATTATCGGCAACCAAATTTGGACGCTTTTGTGGACAAGATCTGGTGGCTGCTAGAGTAAGCTACAAAATGTGCTACGTGAAGGACAACACTAACTGACGAATCTTGCCCGATGCTACGCTGTCGGCCCATAAATATATCGAATTCCGATTAAGTTGTGGGATCTCTTCTATGCAACCTAGACGGAATCCGAGAAAGACGGACTGGGCACAGTTTAGAGAGGAGCTTGAGAAATCCACTCAGGCCCTACCTAAACTTAGAATGAAACAATTGGTAGAGAACGCCATTCATAATCAGATAACCATTCATAATCGGGAAATGAGATCGCCATCAGCTCGTTGCACACTCCTTCAAGGGAAACTGCAACCGAAACGATGAAAACAACTCGGCGTAGCTGGTTTATTTCATCACGCGTGGTTACGGCTGAAGCCATTGAATTTGCTGCGGCATCCGTCGACGGACTCAAATCGCCAGACACCGACGGGATATATGCTGTTCTGCTGCAAAAAGGTATAAGGCAGCTGCTTCCTACTTTGAAAAGCATATTCACTGCTAGCCTAGCACTTGCTCCCATACCCATTCCTTGGCGCCAGGTAAAAGTGGTCTCCATTCCCAAAATAGGAAAAGAGGACTACTCACTTGCCAAGAGCTTCAGACTAATTAGTCTAACATCCTTCCTGCTGAAAATCATGGAGAGACTGGTAGAGCTCCACGTGCGCAAAGTTGCCCTTCGAATGCACCCTCTTTCGGAGATACAACATGCTTATCAGCGCGGAAAATCCTGCAGGATTGCGCTTCAAAACCTGGTTGGGAGAACCGAATGCGCGCTCGAAAGGAAAAAGTACGCGCTGGGCATTTTTATCTACATTGAGGGAGTTTTTGATAACGGTCATTTTGACAGCATGTCAGCGCTGTCAGCTTTCTGTCAATGCAAAGGAGCTTTTTGCAAAACATGGGGTTTATCACCGTTAAAGGTCCTCTGGATCTACACGGCAATGATAAGACCTATAATCTCATATGCATCTGTTGTCTGGTGGAACAGACTTAAACGCAAACACGTCGTAGCCTCTTACACCAAACTCCAGAGAACGGTTTGTCTCAGCTGCACGGGGGCTTTCCCCAGCACGCCGGGATGCTCTAGATGCTGTGATGAACCTCGCATCTCTTGATATACATACATATGTATGTATTTATCAGAGGGTGTGCTGTGAAAGCCATGTCTCGTCTGAAGAGATATGGCTTTTGGTACAACTCGCATAGGAATAACAGTGTGCTTGCGCAAGAATTGTCCTGCGACCCCTGTCTCATCGACATGCCTTCTGACGCACCGACGCCCGATACCCTACTGCGCCGTAATTTCACAGTCGAGTTTCCATGGCGTCAGGATTGGCTCTGGCCGGATACTGAACCTGGAAGGGATAGTCTTCGCATTTTCACGGATGGCACCAGGTCTGGGCGGGGGTCCGGTGCTGTGGTCTTCTTTGAGCCTGAAAACATCCTACTGCACTTCTCGTTAGGGAAATATGCGTCTGTCTTCCAATCAGAGATATACGCAATCCTATTGGCCTTGCACTATATTGTAAAACACAGGTGAAGGGGGAAAAGCATATGCGTCTGCAGTGACAGCCAAGCTGCACTCAAAGCCTAACAAGCTCCAAATTAGTGCTCGAAATTAAGTCCTTCTTGAATAGAGTCGGTAGACTAAATTCATTAAGGCTTGTATGGGTTCCAGGCCACTCCGGGATCCCAGGGAATGAGATCTCTGATGAACTCGCCAGAAGGGGTTCAGAGGAGAACTTCTCAGGACCTGAACCCACTATAGGTCTACCTGCGTCCACGGTAAATTCCTCCATTAACGATTGGGTGTTTAATACACAACCGTAGATGGAGGGATTGTCCAGGTTGTAGGATGACTAAGCTCGTATGCCCTGATGTCTGCAAGAAATCCGCAGCATTCCTCCTGTCTTTAAGGAGAATCGACTGCAGAAGGCTTGTGGGAGTCATCACGGGCCATTACACTTTTGCTTAGCATCTCTGTGTGCTACCTGTGCTGCATGTTGCGCGGAGAATGACACAGCAGAGCATTTCCTCTGTGATCGTCCTGCCTTTGCTCGCGCACGTTGGCGCACCCTTGGAGCCGACGTGGTGTGTGCCGAATCCCTTAGCTCTACATCACTAAAGCTCCTTCAAATTTTTCTTCGGAAAACGGTGAAAATACAGTAATGTAAGGTGTCTGTCTGAAGTATAATGGACCAGTGTTTGTCTGAGTGTCTAAGTGCTCCAACAGATAGCAGAAGCCTTAACCAAAAAAAAAGGATTTGAAAATGTAAAAAATACATACGCAGAGGTCTTGCCATCGTAGAAGAACACCTCTCCGGATAATCTGGCACCCTGTACGAGCGTAGGTACGAGAGTAGGTTTGTACCTTGTAGGGGCGGAGGCTAAGTGCAAGGTGAGGCCTGCGAACTGGCTGCGAAGTGGACAGCAAGAAGGTTATTGATAACAGCTGGACTGTCGTTATGGATAAATTTTCCTATATTCGACGAGGACGAGTTTTCAATTTTTTTTTTGGCAAATGACCAGAAACTTCTCCTACCTTTGGAACATTGAAGGATAATACCAGTGGCGGCGTCTACCTAATTGTTGAGGAAACACAGCCACCAATTGAAGCTCCGAAAGAAATTGTTAAGACCACACCAGTTGGCTTTCTCTCAAGGCCATATTGTTCTCTTCGAAGCATTTACTCCACTTGGGTGGTGGAGTGAGTTGATCTCACCTTTCATCTTCAACTATAGACCACGTTTTGGAGTTTCGACAGTACCCCGCCGAAGAGGGAGGTCCCGAAATGCACATTCGGTGGCGTTGGTGCTATCGGGATCCCAACTAGCTCGCTGCTCCACGGCATACTTCCAATGCTATCTTACCTCTAAAAAAATGAGTGTCTTTTTGTTTGGAATATAGTGAGCTCCAATAGGGACTGAATCCGTAAGTAGATGAAACGGAAGATCTGCTGAAATCATCGTCGCTTTCCATGAGATTATGCAGGAGAAACTGAGGCAGTCGATTTCGCGTCGCTCACAAGAACTCGTTCTTTCGGAGACCACAACTTAGCTAATTTTGCGTCGTGACATGGGCTTGCACCCGTACAAAATTCAACTGGCCCAGGAGCTTAAGGTAAAAGACAATAGAGAACGAATTGTGTTTGCTATATGGGCTGTTGAAAACTGACCCTAATTTTCATTGAAAATCATCTTCAGTGATCAGGCCCATTTGTGGATGAATGGGTCGTCGGCAAACTATTCGTGAGAATACCAATCCACATGAGATCAAAGTCACTGTTTGGTGTGGATTTTGGGCTGGCGGCTTCATCGGTTCATATGTATTTGAGAACGACGTTAGCAAGGCCATTAACGCGCTAAAGGTCTATGATTACCAACTTCCTTTCGCCTGAATTGGATGATATGGACACCAAGGATATATGTATGTGGTTTCAACAGGACAGCGCTACGTGCTACACAGCTCAGGCCACATTGGAAATTCTACACAAGCGATTCGAGGGCATGGTCATCTCACGTGAAGGTGATGTGAAGTGGCCAACGAGATCGTGTGATTTCACCCAGTTAGAGCTTTATTTTTTTAGCTTTTCTGAAGTCGAAATTCTATGCGAATAAGTCTCAAACCACAGCAGCCCTCAAAACGACTAAAACGTTTCGATAATATCTTATACACACTTTCTTCTTCTTCCTAATGGGCGCTACAGTTCGGGGTGAACCTGGGCCTCAACCCTCCAACTAGCACGATCTGTTGCTAGCCTTTTCCATTGCCGCACACCCAGTTGGCCGAGGTCCCCTTTCACCTGTGTGCGCCATCTTAAGTGCGGCCATCCTCCGCTTCTTTGTCCCTCGGGGTTCGATTCAAAGACTCTCCGGGCTGGAGCTGTGGTGACCATTCGCTCTACATGGCCCAGCCATCTTAGGCGTTGAACCCGTAGACGCCTGACTAGGCTCATATCGCTGTACAGCCCGTAAAGTTCGTAGTTGAATCTTCTCCTCCATCCCCCGTCTGCGTTTATTGGCCCGAAAATCACACGCAAAATCTTTCTCTTGAATCGACCAAGGGCCTCCTCATCCGCTTTTGATAGTGCCCATGCTTCTTCGCAGTATAATAGGACCGGGATGATAAGGGTCTTATATAGAGTCAACTTTGTCATTCGGGAGAGGGCTCTATTACTCAGTTGCCTCCTGAGCCCAAAGAAACAGCGATTGGCAAGAGTGATTCTGTGTTTGTATTCGGAACTAATGTCGTTGTTCCAGGTCACTGCGAAGCCAAGGTAGACGAAGTCCTTAACTACTTCGAACTTATATCTGCCAATACAAACGGCAGCATATATTTAGTTTTGCCCTCGTTTACCGACAAACCAATTTTCGCCGCCTCCATCTCAATACCCGCAAACGCCTCATTGACATCTCGCTGTCTACCTATTATGTCAATATCGTCGGCGTATGCAAGGAGTTGTGAGGATTTGAACCAGGTTGTGCCTCTTATATTGGCCAGTGATTTTTGCACAATCATTTCCAATATGATGTGGAAGAAATCACACGACAGCGCATCGCCCTGCCTAAATCCTTTTTTGACATCAAAGCTATCGGTAAGGTGTTCACCGATTCGGATGGAGCAGCGAGCATTCTCCAAAGTCATCCTGCATAGTCTGATGAGTTTAGCAGGTAAGTCAAAGGTAGACGTAGCGTTGTATAGCTCGTCTCTAATTACGCTGTCGTATGCGGCTTTGAAGTCGACAAATAGGTGGTGAGTGTCGACTTGAAGTTCATTGGTTTTTCCAGAATCTGCCGTAGTGTGAAGATTTGGTCGGTGGTGGACTACCCTGGCCTGAATCCGCACTGATAAGGACCTGTCAGCTTTTTTACAAAAATCTTCAGGCGTTCACACAAAACGGCAGAGAAGATTTTGTAGGCGATGTTAAGGAGATTTATTCCCCTGTAGTTGGCGCAATCAGAGGGTCTTCTTTCTTGTGGATCGGGCATACGATGCTGAGACTCCATTCCTCGGGCATGCTTTCCTCTGACCATATCTTACAGATGAGCTTGTGCATGCTCCTAACCAGGTCATCCCCAGCTGCCTTGAAGAGCTTAGCAGACAGTCCGTCTGCGCCAGCAGCTTGGCAATCTTAACTTCGTCGAGATCAGGGGGACAGAATTCTCTGTGGTCTTCGTCGATTAGAAATGGATCATTCTGCCTGACAGCGGTATATTGACCAACATCGCCGTTATACAGTCTGCAGAAGTGGTTTTTCCATATTCTCGTCATCGACTGCGATTATACTACTAGGTGTCCGTTCTCATCCCTGCAGGCTTCCGTTCTGGCTTTATAACCTTGGCATGTTCGCTTTATCTGTAGATAAAACATTCGAACGTCACGCCTGCAGTAACACCTCTCCAAATCCTCAATCGCGTGCTTCTCGTGCTCTTTCTTCTTTCTTCTAAGAGGCTTATGCTCCTCCCTTCATATCATATCTTAGAGCTTACGAGCTGCTCTTGTTCTTTTATGCAGCGAGGCTTCGTTGTGTGAATCCTCCTGCACTCGTCATCGAACCAAGTGTTTCTTCGTGGTGAAGCCTTGAAATCCAAAATTTCGGATGCAGAGCTGTTTCAGGGCTTGTTTGCAAAGGCTCTACTCCTGTTCTATTGATAGCGTGGACGATTGAGGTGTATTGGAGAGCTTAAGGCAGAGGCGATCGGTAAAAACACCAGCGGTTTCTGGCGACGTCATAACTTTGTATTCTTACTCTACTCCGCTGCGTTCGTGATATCCATAAGCCCATCCTGGCTACTACAAGGTAGTGGTCCGAGTCGATGTTAGCCCCTCGGAAAGTTCGAACATCAAGAATAGTGGAGGAGTGTCTGACATCGATCGCGATGTGATCAATCTGGTTGGTAGTCGATTGATCAAAAGACCGCCTTTGTGTATATCGAGGTGCGGGAAGCGCGTACACACACTCTGCTTTATTTAAATTAAGTAATAAAAGGCGCTTACGGAAAGGCCCTGCCTGGCTGTAGAAAAGATTAAGTTGAAGAGATAAGAGGACGGCTTTAAAGCCTGCAGTGGATTTGTACATTTTGCATAGTAAGCCTCTATGCTTATGATATCCGTTTGAGTACTCAGACACACCTATAAGCCTATTGCGCTAGTCCTGTAAGCCTCGTTCTCGTGTGTCATTGCATTAAACATGAACAAAAGTAAAATAAACACTTCACGGTCGGGCGTAAAATAAGAAAACCAAACAAAAACTCCTATCATTTCGGGACATGCTTGTATCCTATTTAAGCAATACTACTGAACTTAATAATCCTGAAATATAAAGACTCCGGGGTATTCTGCATAACCAACATGTAACACAGAACATACTCGTAGATAGATGAGAGTCAAGGCAAGCGAACAACTAGCTAACTCGACGCATGAATGCTCCAAGCGTTAGCTCAATACATCCTACAAACACTAACATGGGCAAGGCCTTGTAATGGAAAAAGGATATTGAAGCGAATACTTAAATTAACTCTATCATGCAGGGATGTGTTTTTGGGTCTGGTATGGCTACAAACATGGTGTGGGTATCACCAGCGGCCAGTTATATGTTTTGTGTTTTGGCTGCTCCTTTTTAGTAACTCTGTAACTGTACTTATTGCGCATATATATGTGGGTTTCATCCTGTTAGCCAGATGCATTCTTAATGCTTCATAGTTTTCCTTTCAGTGAATTTCATATTTTCGGATTATACCCTCACTTTTTGGTTTCTGTTTTTCGTGGTTCCATATGTGCATACACCCTCGAATAGTGAAAAAGGATTACGGCTCGCCTCTGTCTGTTTGCTTACTTTGAGTCGGTTTTAAGCGCTCTGTTTATATTTATTTTCTCACACTGTTTAAGTCCTTTACAGTTGGAAGGAGGAAGTGGCCAGCTAAAGTTAAACACATTGCTTAATTTACCGTCCCTAGATGAACACCTAAATCTAGTTTAGTCTCGATTCAAGTGGTCATTGTGACTAATGTTTTTAAACCTGCACATGAGTTTTTTGCATTTTTAGTAAGATATAAGGTTTAGTGATGTGCAATACAATGCAACCTATTTATATCTTAGCCCTTTCCAGATTAATATCAGACTCCGAATCTTCACCTGGTACACCCTGGGTGCCGAGCAACTCATAAGGAGATTGGGTATCCAACTCCTGGGAACTATGGGTCGGCAGCTAATCAGAGAGGGTTCATGACTCACGTCGCGTTTAGACTGGATGCGCAAGCGTATCTACGACTTCTAGTAACATTCTACCTCAGCGTCTACCTCAGTGTCTTGGAGCAAGGGGCTCGCTATATAAATGCTTTACGGGTAAGTTCAGGGATCGGAATCCTCCACAATGTAAAACAGAATCGTCAATGAAACAGTAAATAGAGGATTAAACGGACAGGAATCAACGGCAAAGATTTTTGACTATCAAAATCGAACTCGAACCCGGAACGTGCGAACCCTCTCTGAGACCTCCAGATTGAGTCAAGTCTGCTCCAAGATGCAACGATACCTCTGACAGGTCCTTAGACTCCCTGAAATGTGATGGAAAGTGCGAGGCGATTTCCAGACGCAAACGGAAGAGCATCTAATTTTTGGTTACATCACCCACCTCAAGAACGGAGTAGGTACTCTACTATCCTCAGTTTGGAAGATATCGCTTTTGTAATACAACCCCATCTCAACTAGGATCATATCAATCCGACTCCAGTCGACGTTCGGCAGTATAACGGTCATAAAATGCTATGTCTCCACCGAACAAGAAGACGATGAACACAAGGACACCTTCTACGACCAGTTAGAAGCATGCATTACGTCCTCCCCCACGAGCGCTAAAGTAAGCTGGGGCAGCATCGTGAACCTCAAGGGCGTTATTGGTCGACACAGCCTTCACGCTGAAAGCTATGGCAACGAAAATCGTCGTCTCGACCTCTGCTCCGCTTATCATGTTTGTTGGTGGCACCAAAGTCCCCCACAAAGACATCCGTAAATACACCTGGCAGTTTCCAGGCGGTATTCCTCGCAATCAGATCTTTCACTTTCTGATCAGCAGAAGATCCCTTAGCCCTCTGTAGAGCGGGAACGTTTACTTTTACGTTAACTTTTCCTGGGTATTGTAGGGTTTCGGTCGGCTGCCGCCTACCACCAGGCTCCCGCAAAAAGACGCTATCACACCGAGTGGCTGCAGAACCGGAGATAGCCAGGCGATTTGTAAAAAGATCGAAGCGGTAGGTCGGTCAGACACAACACCTCGTGGCGCAACTTGGTGTGTGCTTTAAGGTCAAGTGCAAAGGAAACAGTGGGCTTTCGACAACACAAATATAAGCGTTGGTACAGCGACGCTACTTGTAGACACCAACCTGAGAGACAGAGACAAAGGCACGCTCACATCAGATCAGCAACAACTTGATCGCTGGAGGAAATTCTTCGCAGAGTCACTTTCAACTGATGGTGAGGCGTACATCCCATTCTCCCCTTATATGCAAAGAAATCCACAAAGAACGATCAGGATAACGCTTCCAACAATTCCTGAACTCGAAGTCGCGATTCACAGACAAAAGAGCGCCAACGTCTGCGGAACTTTTTACAGCAAATGCGTCACAAATGGCTCCGATTCTGCATCCCATCATCGCCGAGGTTGGGCTCCTCGTCGTAACCCCGAGAGTTGGAAGGAGGGAGTCGTCATCACCATCCCGAAATAAGGGTGGGGGTGGGGGTGGCCGTGGTGCAGTAGTTAACATCATCGACCGCCGAGCGGAAGGTTTATGGTTCAAATTCGCTTCATAGCCAAGAAAAAGTAATTCCTATACGGACAAAAAGTATGCAACGCAGTTGTGAATGTAAAGTGACCAGACGTACTGCTGCAGGCATAACACTCACAGTATATGGTCAACCGATATTCATCCTCTGCGTATGCAATACCAAAGTGCTCGAACGAATTACTACGGACTATAACCAACGCGGAATTTGGTCGGCTCTCGTCCTATCTAGGTCTAGGACAACCACCCCTGAGAGTAGTGAACGAACATCAACGACCCCAACCACTGCCCTCCGTTCAGGTTGTATGTGTCAACACATCATAAGAGAATATGAAAAACTCTTTAACCTGCGCGAGTCTCTAAAAAAAAAAAAAAAGACAACCTGAGTGAGTGTAAAAACTGGATAGGCATCACACTTGTCTTAACACCATTCAGAAACTGCTTGCCACCCTGATACTTTCGAGGATCGTTACAACTATCGAGGAACATCTTCGTCACGAGCAGGCTAGATTTAGACCTAATCGTTCTTGTGTTGACCACTCAAACACAAGAGAATGATTATCGAACAATGTGTTGAGTGGAACAGGCCGGTCCGCAGAGATGTTATTTGGAACGCCTTGAAGAACATTGGGATCGTAAACTCTATCATTGACCTCGTACGCGAGGTGTGATTCGAAGGCAAAGAGAGCACAGCTTTAACCAACACCAGAAGAGCGAGCCAAGGGTGCACTATATTTCCCTTGCTTTCCATCGCTGTCCTCGAGCTTGTCCTCATGCTTAGCAACTCGGAAACTCCCAATGGAACCTATTGGTCTGCGACCGAGAAACTCCATGACTTAGACTACGCGGAGGACATCAGTCTCTTGACTAACTTGTTTACTGCACAAATTAAATGCGCCCAACACAACGTTTCCAAAGATAGACTCAGAACCAACATCGCAAAAATGAAGCTAATGAGAATCAGCACGAGATGTGAGACAATCCTCTCTCTCAACGGGGTGCCGATCGAAGATGCTGACGAGCCCGGCTGCATGCTCTGCAAGGACGGGGGAACAGAACTCGACGTCTTGATGCGCATCAACAAGGCTCGTTCGGCCTACTTTGCGTTAAAGAATGTATGGGTTGATCACTCTGTGATCGACGCCAGACACTCCTCCAAGACCTGAGATGTACGAACCTTCCGAAGAGCCAACATCGACTCGGATCACTACCTTGTTGTAGCCAAGATACGAACGGAGTCGAGTTGGGCAACGAAAGTTTGAATGCGTGAGTTCGAGGAGGTGGAGAGATGCTACCACAGGAATGATGCTCGCAAGTTTTAGGAAAAAGTAAAACGAACATGCCTGGGCTGTAAAGGCAGAGCGGAAGCCTGTGGGGATGAAGACGGACTAGTAGTTGAGCCACAATCGATGCTGAGAATATGGAAGGAATACTTCTGTAGACTGTTTAACGGCGTTGAAAGATCTAATAGCGCTGTCAGACAGATTGATCCATTCACAACGGACGAAGATGTAAGAGAATTCCGTCCACCCGACCTAGATTAAAATAAAGCCGATAATATCGAAGCTTAAGGCTAATAGAGCTGCGGGCGCAGACGGCTTGTCTGTCGAGCTATTTCAGGCACCAGCTCATCCATAAGATATGGTCGGAGAAAAGCATGCCTGACGAATGGGTTCTCAGCATCGTTTGCCCGGTCTAAAAAAAAGTCTCCTTAACATCGCAAACAAGATCGTTTAAGGCCTGGAAAATCAACGATAGACCAAAGATTCACACTGCGGCTGATCTTAGAGAAGACCGACACCCGTCACCTTTCCGTCGATTTTAAAGCCGCGCACGATAGTGTACTGCAGAAGGCTTGTGGGAGTAATTACGGGCCATTGCGCTTTTGCTAAGCACCTCTGCGTACTTGGCATCAGTGAGACGCCTACATGTGCTGCATATGCGAGGAGGATGATACTGCAGAGCATTTCCTCCGTGATTGTCCCGCTTTTGCTCGCGCACGGTGGCTCACCCTCGGAGCCGACGTGGTGTGTGTCGAAACTCTTAGCTCTACATCACTGAAGCTCCTCCTTACTTTTCTCCGGACAACGGGGAAAATACAGTTATGTAAGGTGTCTGTCTGGAGTACAATGTACCAGTGTCGGGCTATACGGGCTGTACAGCGACATCGGCCTAGTACGATGTCTGCGGATCCAACGTTTAAGGTGGCTAGGCCATGTAGAGTGGATGGATAACACAGCTCCGCCCCGAAGAGTCTTCGAATTCAACCCCGAAGGACGACGCAGCAGAGGACGGCCGAATCGAAGGTGACGCACGCAAGTGGAAGGGGACCTTTCGCTGGAAACAGTTGGCAAAATACCGTCCCTGCTGCAGAAGCTTGTTGATTGAGGCCCAGGTTCACATCGGACTGTAGCGCTACCTAAGTAAGTATGTAAAGCTAGCAGCTTGGCGTTTGAATGTTCTTTTACTATCTTAACTGGATTCCGTAAAAAATAACTGATCCTTTTTGGGAGAAGAAATTAAAATTGTTTTTGAATAACATCTTTACTCCTAACACGACTACTCACCGACTTAACCTCGTACTTATCGTTGGGTAAAAATAATTGTTGGTCATTTGTTTTGGAATCCAGGAACGTGCATCCTACACTCCCGGAATTTGAATCGAATATAAACTTATGTACTTCATTCCAACAAACGGTTCTTACAAACACAAAGCAAATTCCCAAGCCACTCCGCATACTAGTCCACCCTATGTAGCTGCAGACACAAATCAAATTCACACCCCTTGAACCTAATCCAGCTTATCTCCCTCTTTCATCCCTTACTCACTATTAATACTTCTGTTCACAACAAAATGACTAATAAACATCCATCCGGGGAGCCAGCCTGGGATGTCCTGTCATATTCCGGTTCGACGATCACACCAACATCGACAGGACTCTAACAAAATACCAAAAATTATTTATGTCATAGCAATATGGATAAACTCCAGCAATAAGGAATTGACAGAAAGGAACACAACAGCGGAAAAGCAGGAAGAATGTACTAACGCAAATGGAATGGCTGAAAATGGAAATGGAAGGTATCCGTTCAGGGAGTCAGATGCAGTCAAGCTGGCAAAGAGATAAAGCAAATCCCACCCCTGGTGGGCCACACCATCGAAAAACAAGACGAAAAAAAAGGAAAACAACTTGTCACTCGGCAGTGTATTCCCAGGAGCGTAATCCCATTGAAGTAACCGTACAAATTGGTGGCCATTTACCTATGCGTGTATGATGACACACTCATACTCGATGTACGTACGTACGTCCAACAGGGTAGGTGTTCCTTGTCCAATGCCCCAAAGAACAGGACGAAAATTCGATAATAACTCCAATAAAATGTGACAAATAAATGGGTCATTTGTATTCAGTGACAAACGCTGACGTCCATTCATTCCCCGACCGGGTCGAGCCTCTAGTTAGCCATTAAGTTCGTGAAAAGGGCCAATGCGAGTCGAGGTCATGCTGAACGGTTCTAGAACAAGGTAGTGTGACGGAAAGTTTGTCTCTGTTGCTGATGGTAATTTCCATATTTTTATCTGAATGGATGAATGAGAATGATTTCCTCGAAGAGCGGGAGTTTGGGCTTGATGTGGCTTGGGGAGTTTCGTGATCCTTGCGATCACTGAGCAGATTTCCGGTGTGTGCCATATCCTTTATTGTCTGGTTTGTGTATCTGATTGGTTGTGAATTCTAATTTTCTTGGAGTTGTGGTTTTTTATAATAGAGAGGACATGACAAAGTTTTATGCGTGATTTACGGTGACGGTCTCTGTTGATATACGATAAGAGAAAAACTGACGAAATATGAAACGAAATTAGACGGCAACGGGGAACTTTCTGGATTAATGGGTGGTCTCGGTTTTGGGAGTGTCAAGTTTTCTTAAACGAGACATCATTTTATTTCGTATATCTTCTGTAAACGCTTAATATTGAAATAAATCGAAACTTCTAAACACTGCTTATGAGGCTAAAGGACGTTGTATGAGTGCTACGGTTGCAGGTCCTCCGTGAAAGACTAAGTTATGCGATTCTATTGGTGAATAACTGGGTCAAAGAACGAGATCTAGGGGTAAATCCAGATAAAACTGAGATTGTCCTCTTCACAAGAAAAAGATCAAGTTACAAGTTACACGTATAAATGGTATCGACCTGGTTCCAAAGAGGTCCGCTAGGTATCTTGGCATAATCCTAGATTCCAAGATTAGCTGGAAGGATAACCTAAACGAAAGAACCAAGAAAACTTAGGTGGCACTATGCCACGTGCAGGGTAGCTTTCGGAAAGTCATGGGGCTTTAACCAAAGGTTGTATACTGGCTATACACCGCGGTGGTAAAACTTATTTTTGTCTTTGGATCAATTGTCTGGTGGAAAGCACTTGAGAAGAAATGCAACCTTCAATGTCTCACAAGGATTCAGAGGGCCGGCTGTCTGGCGGTGACGGGAGCTGTGAAGTCCACACCAACGGCAGCCCTTGAAGCGATGCTGAACCTTCCACCACTAAACATGTACTGTGAAACCATTACAGCTAGGGCTGCGCTAAGGATGCAGGAATCCAGTCTTTGGAAAAGATGTGTTCATGGCCACGCATCAATCCTGGATCGATTTACCATCCTGAGGTCCGCCACCGAAACGGACTATACAACCCCACTTTCTCGCTGCGAGAGGGGATTCTCTATTAGGATTCCCTCCAGCGAGGAATGGGCCACGGAAGAGGAACTGGCAATCTATACCGACGGATCCACACCGGTACAGGAGCCGGAGTCTACTTCGAACCTCAGGAACGTATCACTCCTACAGACTTGATGATGGCTGTAGTGTCTTCCAGGCTGAGATCTACGCAATTAAAAAAGGCGCGGATCTGATTCTTAGGGAGAAACTCACAGCACCCATTAAGACTCTGCAAGCAACATGGATAAGATCCAAACTCGTAAAACTCTGTAAAGAGAAACTAGAAGAAATATCGAAAGTCAATGAGGTAACCATCTGCTGGGTACCAGGGCATGTGAATATTCCCGGAAATGAGAAGGCTGACGAACTAGCCAGACTGGGATCAGGTGCAGATACTTCTCAGATCACAACTGAGGCTAGAACGCCACTCAGCACACTATTCAGAGAAATAGGGGTGGAACTACTAGAAAAAGCCAACAAGCTATGGTGTCAATTAGACACATACGCTACGGCAAGGCTAACATGGCCTGTCTATGACAAGAAAAGGACGGAAAGTCTTAGTAGAGGGAACATGCGATTGGTAGTCGGTGCGCTCACTGGGCATTGCATGATATCATATCATGCAGCTAGACTAGGCCAGCCCTACAACGATTTTTGCAGAAGCTGTAGGAACGAAGAGGAAATAGAATCCATTCGTCACCTACTGTGACGTGCCAGTGCCCGGCACTGGCCCGAAAGAGATTTACGTTCCTCGGGAGCTACTTCTTTTCGGGTTTAGAGGAGACTAGAGATATTAAGCTGAAGAAACTGCTAAGATTCTTAATTGCATCTAGGTGGTTCAGCTCAGCGGCAACTAATAGATTCCCCTCAGGTTAGATGTTCAAACTGGGAGCAATGGACTCCTCGTAGTCTAAATGAGCCTTGACCTCATGTCAATAGGGCACCCAACTACCCTTACCTACGGTTGCAGACTTAGAGTACCAAAGCGAGTCACGAGGCAGTACAGGATTTGCAAGAAGAAGATCTTCGGAAATGAATTAACTATGCCTGCCCTCTGAACAGGGCAAATGGGACAACCACCTTATTTGAGCCTGACGATGAATCAGATGTAGAAAGCGATACTTACTTTGATCAGGAAAGATAACAGAAATATGTAGTTAAGTTAGAACAGTTGTATGTATGTATGTTTGCGTTACAGTCCATTAAGGATCAAACCGAGCTTCTATCAGTCACCCATGTTGAGTTTATTCAGTTTATTGCCGATTTCAAACGGCGAATTTCGAGAAGCTTTTCATGACAATTATCCTAATGAGGGATGGTAAGGATAGTAAAGGACTAGCAAAGGCCTGGTAGGGATAGCAAAAAGCGAATAAGAGCCTCTGCAGCCGAACACCTTGCAGCTCTGCTAGTCACTTCCTACTTCCACCTCCTCGTGGTGTCATCTGGAAATTTCCTTACAAGAGAAATTACTGACGGAAGAGGCCGAATGGCGAGTATCCCGCACCACCAAACAGGACTAGTGTCGATTGGAGTATGGTCTAGCAAACCATAATCGTAAAAGCGCAAATTGCTCAGAACCAAAAAGCAGCCTCGGATGACCCTTTTATAAGACAAAAAACAAACAAGGACCTTCGGTTCTGTACGTGGAATGTTAGGTCCCTAAACAGACCACGTGTAGCCGAGCAACTTGCGGACGCTATAAAGCGGACATAACCGCCATCTAGGAAATGCCATGGAATGGACCGGGTAAAAAGCGAATGAAAAAATACGATATCTACCACAGTGACTGCTATAGGGAGAGAGGACAGAGACTATTTGGATGCGGATTTGTTGTTAGAGGTGGACTAAGGCACAAAATCCTAAGCTTTCAGTATGTGAGTGAACGCCTCATAACGATCCGCATCAAGGCAAAATTTTGCAACAACAGCCTCATATGTGTCAATGCCCCCACGGAAGACGAGGATGACCACATCGAAGATGATTTCTTTGATCTCTTAGACGGAACATGTGCCATATGATACCAAAATCATAGGAGATTTTAACGCTAAGCTGGGTAAAGAAAACATCTTTGACCGGGTCATCGGCAAACACAGCCTACATGACACCACATCCTGTGTTAACGGGCACAGGCTGATCGACCTTGCCACGGGGCGAAATCTTCTTTTAGCTAGCACACGCCTTCTGCACCTCGATATTTACAAAGGTACCTGGCGGTCGCCAGATTAATCACATCGCGATTGACGTCAGACACTCTCCTACTATTCTTGATGTTCGTACTTTCCGAGGAGCGAGTATCGACTCAGACCACTATCTTGTAGTAGCCAAGATACGTCAACGGATAACACGAACTAGGCGGAGTAGGGTTAGAACATCTAGCTATGACGTCGGAAGGCTATCGCCGGAGATCCGCAGTGCCTGTTTCAATGTTTTCGAACGCCTCATTGGGGTCTCGCTGTATTCGCCCAATTTCGTCAATGTCATCCGCGTACGCAAGCAGTTGCGCTGCTTTGATCAAAGGTCTCAGTCAATTCGCTACTGTCCTTAACGGAGCAGCGTTGTCATCACTATCATCCTGCATAATCTGACGAGTTTGTCAGGGGAGTTAAAACTAGACATGGCTCCGTATAGCTCGTCATACGCGGCTTTGAAATTGACAAAAAGGTGATGAGTGTCGATTTGGTACTCTTGGGTCTTCTCCAAGATCTGCCGCAGTGTAACTATTTAGTCTATCGTGGATTTGCGAGAACTAAATCCATACTGATGAGAACCTATCAGATTATCAGATTATGCATACAGTACGACAGCGAAGATCTTATACATATGCAATGTTGAGGAGACTTTTTCCCACGAGTAGTAAGCGCAGTTATAGGGAGTCTAAGTCGGGTGGACGGAATGCTCTTATATCTTCGTCCGTTGTGAATGGACCATTCTGCCTGAAAGCTGTAATAAAAGTGTTCCTTCGATATTCTCAGCATCGATTGTGACTCTATTATTAGTTGTCAGTCTTCATCCCTGCAGGCTTCCACTCTGGCTTCATAGCTCTGGCATGTTCCTTTTTTTTTTCGTAAATCTTGCGTACGTCATTCCTGTGGTAGGATCTCTCCACCTCCTCCATCTCACACTCTTCATGCTTTCTTTTTTTCTACCTTCTTTTTTCTGCTTGTAGTGTTCACGAGCGGGGGCGCCGTGGCTCAGTGGTTAGTGTGTTGGACTCTGACGTACGATGAGCGAGTTCGGATCCCGATGACACCAACGCCATCGAATGTTCAATTCGCGACATCCCCCCTCGGCGGGGTACTGGCATAGGTCCCTTTCACCTGTGTGAAAAATAAATCACACACAGCGTGGGTGATTGAAAGATGCTTGGCTCTGGTCCTTCATGTGCTGTAACGCTACCAAGGAAAGACAGAATGTTCACGAGCGGTTGTCATTTGTCTATGTCATAAAACCAGGGGTTTCTAGTTTTCAGTGGTTTGAAACCCAAAATATCAGAGGCAGAAGCACGCTGGCAATGCTCCCACTGCTGTTCTGTGGATTGTGCCGGTGTTATCGGATTTTGTGAGAGGTTGAGGGAAACTCGGTCGGCAAAGATCCTAGCGATCTCCTGCGATTGTAGCTTTCCGACGTCAAACTTTCGTTATCCATCTCGACTCCGTAGCATCCTTGACATCCTCATTCGTACCTTGGCTACAACGAGGTACTGATCCGAGTCGATGTTGGCTCCTCGGATGGTCCGTACATGTAGGTAGCTGGAAGAGTGTCTGCTGCCGATCGCAACGTGATCAATCTGATTGATGATCGACTGATCAAGTGATCGCCAGGTCTCTTTGTGGCTGTTGACATGCGCGAATCGAGTTTTAGCTCAAGTTAAGTAGCTTGTGTCCGTTTTCGGACGTGCTGTTGTGTAGGCTATATTTCCCCGTGGTCGCCTTAAATATGTCCTCTTTGCCCAGTTTCACAATAAGAGCCCCTAGTACTACAATGTCTTAGCAATGTAGCTGGTCCCTTTCACCTATGTGAAAAAAAAATCACACACAACATGGGTGATTGAGAGAAGCTTGACGCTGGTCCTTCATGGGCTGTAACGCCACCAAAGAAGAAAGCAAAGCTAGGACATTGGACATAGGTTTTGTCTAGAAGGGCATCGTATAATTCATATCTGAATCCATCGTCCTTTTCTTCGGTTGGGGTGTGAACGCATATCAAGCTAATGCTCCCGAGGTTAAGGTTAAACTTGTAACTGATGCTTACATGCCGAAAGCTTAAGACTTTTTGTCGGAGTCTTCCTTGAATAATGAACCCGCATCCGAATAAGTGTTGTTTGTTCTCCTTGTAGCAATTCCAGTAGTAGATGTCACAGTTTTTCGTCCATCCCTTCGCATTTCTTGGAGTGAGATTACATCTGCCAGGTTGATGCCAGGCAGCTATGGGGAGGCCACGCGGAGGCTGTGAGTCAACTTGAATTGAAGATGGACAGAATACGAGGCTGGCATTTGCTATGTTAAACGCGATCAGTTTCTTTCCTCTGTTTGCTCGCTCCCTCTCACCTGGGCTTTCTTCCTGCTACAAGTTAAAAAGAACGACGCGTCACTCACAACCAGATACTTTATGAAACTATCTCGGTAGATCCTGTCCACTCGTTTCGCCTGCTTTGTGATCTGGCCAATCTACCAGAATTGTGTGCAGGTCCTCCAGGTTGTTTGAAGGTTTTGCTACTTATTTCGAAGAAGAGTGGCTGTTTTTTCCCTATACTCCTACAAATGCATTTAAGCAGACACCTCTTTACGTTTCCTTGGAAAATGTAGGATCTCATGCAATTATCGTATTTTTTCTCGAGTTCCCATCCGTTCGTGCAACATCCTGTTCATCTAATATACAAGTTGGCAGGAGTAAAATTGAATTGCAATCAAAACAGAGAACAGGAACTCAATGCAACTTGCAGCAAACAAAAACTTTACCTGCAGCTCCTCTTCTACCACACAAAGGACTCTCATTCCTCTCCAATGACACTAAAGTCGAAATTAGTTTGCATTACCATTACCCTACTTATTAATTTCAATTTGAGACCATCCCCCCGCCCGAAAGTAGGCGTTGCACGAATGCAAAAAAACCAAATAGGAGTTTGAGGAAGCAACAAATGCAAATAAATACACACTCAAGGCTCCTGCTCCCTGTGCCAATGTTGTTATCTGGTTAGGAGTGTAGAAAGTAAAAAGTTTTCCGCGCGTACTTCCTTTCTATACGGAGGAAAAGTTCCCTTTCTCCCCATGTCGTCGTTGTTCTCTGTTTTGTTTTTGCGTTGGTCCTCTTAAGAACCACACGCACCACGGAGTACGTTAAGAGGCGGTGGGCACATGGAACCAGATAAAGGAATCTGGCGGAAAAACTCGAGAAACAACAAAGAAAACTTTTTACTCGCCACCCATTAAAATGTTTGCGTATTTAACGAAATGTTTTCATGTTTTTCAAACATTTCTTCCTTGCATAGCCCGCCCCCCGCGTCTCACACAACCTCCGGGAGTCTGAAAGCGGGCAGGAGAGAAGCAATGAAGGAAAAGTTGCTTCCATCAGTCGTTCCAAGTACTTAAGGATACAAATTTTCCGCGAGTAATTTAATTTTCTTCTTGTTATTTGTGGATAGACATGATGTAGGGTCCAGGACATTAGGCCAAAGTACTGATGAAACTGGAAGTACCACCAGTTGTACTCGCCCCCGTTGAGTAGGCCTGTCAACATACGAACGTACATACTCGGGATTATCACATCAATGCTGGGGTGGCAGATCACCTTGTCGGGATTGTTAAGATCCGACATCTTCCTTTCTATCCTGCGTCCGCATACTGTATGTAGTAGGGACACTTTGGACAATCGCGTAGGCTTGTGTCGACGTTTTGAAATGAAGTGCTCTTATTTAATTGCACAATTAATTATGCAGAAAAAAGGACGAGAAAATTGGATTTAGGTGGCTGCTGGCGCAAATCAGCAGAGTGTCCATCATTTCTTTGGTGTTTCTTTCGGACTTTTCTGCGTTGCCACTTTTAAGGCCATCTGATTGAATGATGTCATTTGGCAGACAAATGGCGTGATTATGTCATTTGTGGGTAGGTGAACTCGGTGGAAGTTCGAGGAAGCTGTTCTAAGTGAAAGCATTTTGTATTTGTTTTTCGGGAAATTATTTTCGAACACACTCTCGCTATCTGATGCGCGGACTTGAGTTGAGATGAGCTCTGGAAGTTCATTAAGTCAAAAGATAAGTGGAAGATGACAAGTTGTCACAGAGTGCAAGAAAGGTGGATTTTGGCAAAAATGATTGGATATTAATTGGAAATGGGGAGAGGCTTGAGAGAGATGGTTTGTCCTTAGAGCAAGGTCTGTATTTAAAGATTGGGCAATCAAGATTTTTATATGGTGAGCCTCTATGACGTAGGCCCCCTTTGGGTGAGTCAGTCATTTTGACACACTCTTTAATCTGTATGAGTATTTATTGCGATACTGCTTACAGATTATACATAGTTTGCTGCGTCGTCCCTCGGGGTTGGACTCGAAGACTCTTCGGGCCGGAGCTGTGTAATCCATTCGCTTACATGGCCTAGCCACCTTAGACGTTGGATCCTTAGACGCTGTACTAGACCGATGTCGCTGTGTAGCCCGTATAGCTCGTCCCTCCACACTCCGCTTAAACAAACGGGACCCATAGATCGAACGCACAATTTTCCTCTCGAAACGGCCAAGGGCCTCTTCGTCCGCTTTCGTTAACGTCCAGGCCTCTGCGCCATAGAGGTGGGCCGGAATGACTAAGATTTTGTACAGAGCAACCTTGGTCCCTGGGATGTCCGTTTTCCTTTTTCGTAAAACTGTGATAGCATCTCTCGATCCCACGCTCTTCATGCTCTCTTTTCTTCTTCTCTAAAAGCGTGTGTTCCTCTCTCCGTTTCTGCTGGTATTGTTCACGAGTGGCTCTCGTCCGTCTATGTAGCATAGCTTTGAAGGCGTTTTGCTTTGCTACATGGGCTTGCCCGCATTGTTCATCAAGCCAGGGGTTTCTAACTGACGGTGGCTTAAAACCCACTTTTTAGAGACACCGTCTCTGATGACACGCTGGCAATGCTCCCATTGTTGTTCCATGTCATTTGAGTTTGCGGGAGACCGATCGTCAAAGGTCTTAGCGGTCTCCTGCGATTGTAGTTGTCCGACGTCAAACTTTCGTTATCCAGCTCGACTCCGTGGCATCCTTGATATCTTCATTCATACCTTGGCTACAACAAGGTAGTCATCGGAGTCGACGTTGGCTTCTCGAAAAGTTCGTACATCTAGAATACTGGAGGAGTGGCGTCGATCGCAACGTGATCAATCTGATTGGTGGTAGACTGATCAGGTGATCGCCGGGTTTCTTTGTGAATATTGAGATACGGGAATGCTGTTCTAGCCAGAAGGGGATTGCACCCCGCCAGGAAGTTGACAGAAGTTATGGCTATATTTCCCCGTGATCGACTCAAATATGTTCTCTTTGGCTTTATTTCGCATTAAGATCTTCTAGAACTATTTTCGTGCCGTAGCTGGGACATTGGGCATAGGTTCTGTCTAGGAAACCGTAGAATTCTTCTTTGAGTCGATCGTCCTATTCTTTGTTTGGGGCGTGTGCGCGTATCAAGCTAATAGTTCCAAATGTTTAGAGGCATTCGCTTGTATCCCGAAAGCTTTAGACTTTTTGTCGGATTCTTCCTCGGATAACGAATCTGCATCCGAGTAAGCGTTGTTTATTCTCCTTGTACCAGTTCCTTTAGATAGATGTCGCAGCTTTTCATCTGTCTTTTGGCTGGTCCATCCCATCGCACTCCCTGGAGTGCGGTTATGTCTGCTTTATTGCAGCTGAGGGTTCGCTCCAGTTGATCGCCTGCTGCCGGTCTGTCAAGGGAACTCACCTTCCATGTGCAGACTCCCAAGTCCTTTAGTCGTTTACAGGGGCGTCAGCCTTGTATCCGTTAGTATCCGAGGCTTGTGGTTGTGTCGGGACAATTGGATTTTTCCGTGTTAGGGGTATTACCCCTAAGCACAACCTGCAACCTGAGGGCCAGGTTCCTCTTTGCCCAGGAACAAGGGGTCGGGTCGCTATACACACTGGTTTACTACCTGGTGGGTGCCAGGACAGCTATCCAGGGGCGGCCAAGCGGAGGTTGTGTGTCAACTTGGATTGAGCAGTGTAAGAGTTCGAAGCTGGCGTTTGCCATGTTAAACGCAATCAACTTCTATGCTCTGTTTACTCACTCCCTCATCCCCTATCCTTGAATATCATAGAAATATATTTCGACATTGTAACAGGAGGGCAATAGTGGGTCGTTCGTCAACATTTGTCTTTCAGTCTTCATCCAAGGCTGAAGTCAACATCTCATTTTGTTCGTGTGTTGTGCGTACATATTCCTCGAAAAAAAACCTTTTAGCAGCGTCGTATAAAAAAAGTGATTCACATTACAAGCAACGTGTTGTGATTCAATTTTCAGTGAAATCTGGTGAAAAAGCGTCGAAAATCCTCCGAAAATTGCAGGTGGTGTATGAAGAGACGAGTGTACCTATGTCGAAGCACGTGTGCTTGAATGGGCAAGGGGATTTAAAAACACAAGGATGTCAAAATCGCGACTGAAGGAAATTTTGTTCCTACCAACCAGACGGTGACTGGACGGTTCTATGTTGGCGTTCTGGAGAGGCTGGGATCACGTGTTTTCCGTATGCGGCGCGAATTCTATGTGCAAGAGTTCTTGGCGCAAAAAAAGCATTTCAATGTAGTCGCATCTACCCTATAGACTCGATGTTGCGTCCTGCTCCTTTATATTCCCCAGGATGAAATCATACTTCAGGGGAACTCATCACGACGCTGTAGGGAAGGTCAAAGAGGCAGTAACTAAGGTTCCGAGCTAACTTCGCAGAGGCTCAGGCCATGAAAACCATGAAGGCAATGAAAAGGCTGACATACTAGCTAAGATAGGCCTTTCACAAGACCCTTCCCACTTTATGATTTCAACAATGTGGATACAAAACCACATCTACGCAAATGGGTCATAAAACAAATGAACCAGTTCTGGAACAGCTTAGAGGGTATTAAATACTCAAAGAAGTTCACGGAACAAAATTACTACCCAAAAAGGGATAAGGAAGCTCAGAAACTAAACAAAGCTGACCTAGAAGTTAGTGAAGCACTAACAGACACGGGGTAGCACAGATATCTGTAGGTCTAAAGAAGGGCGCCCTGTCGTAGTTCTTCCTAATCATTTTTGTATGCTGTGGAATGTCCTATGCATTAAGTAAACATCTGGAGCAAACTTTGATTTTTTACAAGAAACTTTGACTATTTTCTTTCATGAGCTTAAACTGGCATAATGCGTCTCTATCAGTGAAAAACATAAATGAACGCAACAACGGATAACGGCTTCCGATTCACGTAATGCGTAATGCTCGTAATGCGGTGATAAGTTGCACAAGGTTTCCCCGCGAACCGCACCTGACGATCTCCGGATGGTCGAACCGCCAACCAAATCAACCATATGCTCATTGACGCAACACACTCGCCAAATATCCTGGACCTATGAACATTCAGGGCACAAAGGTCGACTCTGGCTATTTCCTCGTAGCAGCAAGATTGTCCAATAGGAGGTACGACATAAGACGACCGAGCACACCGGAGGTTACCAGAATAAACAGGGAGCAACTGAGTGAAAGGCTCTCCGGTATGCCTACGTCGAGCACAAATGTCAACGATATGTATGTGGCTGCATTCAGAAAGCAGTCGAGAACACCTTAAGCTACCTACCACCCCCGACGAGAAATCCGTGGTATGATGGCGAGTGTGAGCAGAAAAAGGCAAGTACCGACGGTGCTTACCAAAAAGCGCTGCAGCGAAAAACCACGGCAGCGCGAGAGCCGTACCAAGCCAGAAAAAGGGAGGAGAAAAAATGCTGCGACTAAAGAAAATAATCTTCGCGGGCATTTTATAAAAAAACAAAAAGCCTTGCAGCACCCAAGAAAGGCACCCAGGATCTTCGAAATTACGAAGGCAATCTTGTCACCGACCTGCAGGGAATAGTGGATGTATCTAAGCAGCATTTCTTGCAGCTGCTTAACGAGCACGACCATGAGAAAATCCTAACTCCAGCCGGCAGAGGCGGCACAGCTATTCAAAAGCTGAAGAACAACAAGGTCGAAGGCTCAGATGGCTTGCTGGTGACGATGTTCTGGTAGGGAGCATGCACCAGATCATCCGTAGAATTCGGAAAGATGTAAGCATGCCCGACGACTGGAATGTCAGCACTATTTGCTTCATCCCCAAAAAAGGTGATCTTACCTCTTGCAAGAACTATAGAGGTATATCTCTGCTCAGTGCCGCATACAAGATCCTCTGCAGTTTGTTGTGTGAACGTCTAAAGCCCTTTTGCACCGCACTAATCGCTTCCGGCCCGGCAAATCTACTATAGGCCAAATATTCGCGTTGTGTGAAATCCTGGAGAAGGCCAGTGAGTTTCAAATCGATACCCACAATCTCTTTATCGATTTTAAAGCCGTATGCGCAAAGAATTGTCTGGTGCGATAGCTGAATTAAGGATCCCAGGGAAACTGATCCGGCTGTATCGCGCGATGCTTAAAAACACGCCATGCACCGTGCAATTCAGTTCTAGAACATCTGAACCGTTTGAAACACGCACCAGATTACGGCAAGGAGATGCGCTATTGTGTGACTTCTTCAATTTGGTGCCGGACCAGATAGTGCAACGGGCAGGCGTTAACAGGGAAGGCACTATCTTCTACAAGTCTATCCAGCTGCTAAGATGCGCCCACCACCTTGGACAAAATGACTGACAGCTATCATTTCCAGGTGGTCAAGGAGTGTATCTACCTCAGGGCAAACGTAAACTTCACAAACGACATCACAGTGGAGATCCGGCATAGAATCGTCCTTGGCAACCGTTGCTACTTCGGTTTGCCCAAAAAACTTGGATCACTGATAACTCGAAGAACCAAAGTCATGCTTTACAAAACGCTTGTACTGCCAGTCTTGCTGGCGAGCCGAAAGCTGGCTGGCGGAGCTGATGTTGGGTTCTTTCGAAATAAAAATTCTGCGTCGGATATTTGGTCCTATCTGTGAGGAAGGAGAACCGCGACTCTACGAGTTGTACAAAGATTTTCCGGAAAGCAGAGATCCGTCGACTACAATGGCTCGGCCACATCGAGCGTATCAACACCAATGCTCCAGCTAAGAGGATCTTCGACTCCCAGCCTCCTGGTTCGAGAAGAGGTGGAAAACTGAACCTCCGGTATAAAGACAAACTAGTCGCGGATGTAAGACAACTTGGTCTCGATAACTAAAAGCAGCGTACCCGTAACCGTCAAGGATGGAAGACAGCTATATCTCAGGCTCAGATCCTCCATGGATTGTTGGCCTGATAAGTGAGTAAGTTGTTTTAAAAGAAGAACAACAGTATGGGACCTTACACTGAGAGTATCTGCAATGGCAAAAATCGACACCTACCCCTAATCTTCTTCTTCTTAATGGGCGCTACAGTTCGGGTTGAACCTGGACCTCAACCAACATGCCCCTCCAACTAGCGCGATCTTTTGCTAGCATTTTCCATTGCCGCACACCCAGTTGAAACAGCGATTTGCAAGAGTGATTCTGCGTTTGATTTCGGAACTGATGTCGTTGTTCCAGGTCACTGCGGAGCCGAGGTGGACGAAGTCCTTAACTACTTTGAACTTATATCTGCCAATACAAACGTTCTGGCCAAGACGTCGGTGGTGAGCGTCCTTTTTCGATGACAGCATATATTCAGTTTTGCCCTCGTTTACCACCAAACCAATTTTCGCCGCCTCCATCTCGATACTCGCAAACACCTCACTGACATCTCGCTGTGATCTACCTATATATCAGTATCGTCGGCGTATGCAAGGAGTTGTGAGGATCAGAAATAGATTGTGCCTCTTGTATCGGCCAGTGACTTTTGCACAATCATTTCCAATATGATGTTGAAGAAATCACACCACAACGCATCGTCCTGCCTAAATCCTTTGATATCAAAACTATCGGTATCACCGATTCGGATGGAGCAGCGAGCATTCTCCAAAGTCATCCTGCATAGCCTGGCGAGTTTAGCGGGTATGTCAAAGGTAGACATAGCGTTGTATAGCTGGTCTCTAATTACGCTGTCGTATGCGGCTTTGAAGTCGACAAATAGGTGGTGAGTGTCGACTTGAAATTCATTGGTTTTTTCCAGGATCTGCCGTAGTGTAAAGATTTGGTCGATGGTAGACTTCCCAGGCCTGAATCCGCACTGATAAGGACCTATCAGCTTATTTACAAGAGGCTTCGGGCGTTCACACAAAACGGCAGAGAAGATTTTGTAGGCGATGTTAAGGAGACTTATCCCTCTATAGTTGGCGCAATCAGAGGGGTCTCCTTTCTTGTGGTTCGGGCATACGATGCTGAGACTGCATTCCTCGGGCATGCTTTCCTCTGGTCATATCTTACATATGAGCTGGTGCATGTTTTTAACCAGGTTATCCCCAGCTGCCTTGAAGAGCTCAGCAGACAGTCCGTCTGCGCCAGCAGCTTTATTAGGCTTGAGCTTCGCTATGGCAATCTTAACTTCGTCGAGGTCAGGGGACAGGATTCTCTGCGATCTCCGCGGATTAGAAATAGATCATACCGCCTGACAGCGGTATATTGACTAACATCGCCGTTATACAGTCTGCAGAAGTGGTTTTTTCCATATTCTCAGCATCGACTGCGATTCTACTACTAGGTGTCCATTCTCATCCCTGCAGGCTTTCGTGCCGGCTTCATAACCTTGGCGTGTTCGCTTTATCTGTTGATAAAACTTTCCAACGTCACGCCTGCAGTAACACCTCTTCGAATCCTCAATCGCGCGTTTCTCGTGCTATTTCTTCTGAGGAGCCTATGCTCCTCCCTTCTTTTTAACTCGTAGAGTTCACGAGCTATTTTTGTTCTTTTATGCAGCGACGCTGCACTATATCGAGGTGCGGAATGCGCGTACTGGCCAGAAGGAGCTTTCGCCCCGTAGCAAGATCAACCAGCCTGTGCCCGATATCGGATGTGGTGTCATGTAGGCTTTGTTCGCTGATGACTCGTTCAAATATGCTTTCCTTAGCCAGCTAAGCATTGAAGTCTCCTATTAAAATTTTGATGTCATTGCTGGGACATTGGGCATACGTCCTGTCTAGGAGATCGTAGAACTCATCTTTGGCGGTGTCATCCTTGACTTCCGTGGGGGCGTGGACGCAGATCAGGCCGATGTTTAAGAATTTAGCCTTGATACGGATCGTTATGACGCGTTCGCTCACATGTCGAGAGCTTAGGAGTATTTGCCTTAGTCCACTTCGAACAGCAAGTCCGCATCCGAACAATCGTTGTCCTCTCTCCCTATAGCAGTCGCCGTAGTAAATATCGCAGTTTTTCACCCGGTCCATTCCACCGCATTTCCTGGATGGCGGTTATGTCCGCTTTATAGCGGTCTAGGGCGTCCGCGAGTTTTTCGGCTGCACGTGGCCGTTTAGGCACCTAACGTTCCACGTACAGAGCCGAAGATCATTGTCCCTTTTTCGTTTTTTGCAAGGGTCGTCAACATTAGTCCGGTGTATTATATCCGAGGCTTGTGGTTGTTTCGGAGTTTGTGGTTATCTTACGGTTACGGCTTACGGCTGTAGCCCAACCGACTAATCCTGTTTTTTAGCGCAGGAGGCTCGCCATTCGCCCTTCCCCGTCTGGAATTTCCATATGAAATCTCCAGATGGCACCACGAGGAGATGGGGATGGGACTTACTAATAGTGCCGCAAGATGGTCGACTGCGCTAGCTTTTCTCCCTTTTTAGCAGGCCAGCATCCGTCGGATAGATGCTACCCCTAAGAGGCCTGTCCGGTCATATATGTCCTCCACCTTTCCATTTCCTCTAAGCGTTTGATTTTCTCTCGCAGCTCATCCTGTTCCCGTTACACACTTCGTCTATCGCTGTCCTCAGCAACTCCTTCTGTCTCTTCAACAGATCCCTCAAACTCCAACAGTCTCTCAGCAGTTCTACCTTGCTGCGTGGTTGCTCCAGCCCTCGCGTTCGAAACTCTTCGTGTAACTCATCCCTCGTTAGGGCTGAGAAGGCTTCTATCCTTCCTTCCATGGTGCACGTCTGACTCTGTTGTTAGTTAGGTAGGCCACTCGACAAGTTGGCACTTATTTGCGCTATCACAAGTTTTATAAAAATCAACTAAGGGTTTAAAAGTTACGTCAGAAAACGTATTTCTCGCTCTGCATTCTAGGGAATTCACTTCATATAGGGCATACTCATGTTACTCTACAGTTGTGAACAAAACCATTTCATTTTCGCTTCCAGGTACATGGAAGCCAACAATTTTACCTGGAGTATGGGATCGAATACTGACGTATGAGATTCAAGTTAAAGTCACGCTGGAACGAAAATAGTCAGTTATTCTTTACAAGATTGTTTTTCTAAAAAAAAAAAACAGATACGATGCGAATAAACCTAAATTCTTTATCGCGGGAAAATGTTCAATCAATGCACATGCCCAGGAAAAGAGAAATGCATCATAGTTCGATGAAACGTGGCAATTGCCGGAATTTCAATTACGACGCCGCCATTCTCGAAACGATTGAATCCAATTGCTTTGAATACGGTTCACAAGCGAACCTACCAATATTTCTGACACACATTCAATCGCATCTGTATCCTCCTACGCTTCCTTCGACAAAAAAAAAATAAAAACCGGAAAAAAACAAATTTGCGGAACTCTCGGATGCCACAAAAGTACGCGTCCAAAGAGACCAAACTTGTGTTGATCCTGATCATTGGCTCTATTTCGATACACACAATTCAGGTGAATTCCAGTGTAAAAATTTGATTTTCATTACACCACATAGCCACGGCGCATCGGGCATGAGACGGGACAGAAAAGTATCTCTAGCTGAAAGCGTACCAACAAAACCTTCAGAAACAAGAACATCCATATGGAGTTGCTTGTTCAATTGTGGTGAGTGCGGAAAACGTTACGCTTGTATGGCTTGAAACCGCGAACTATTCACCAACGTAGGAACAGAGAAAAAACCACCGAAAGTGAAGGAATGCGATAACAACCGTCCGAAGTAGGTCGTATCAGAGATACTCCCGCATTGGCGGTGGTACTATGTAGTCAGTACGGAATTAATTAAAATCCATAAAATTGTTTTCGTTCATTGAAAGGTATCTGATGTGGTCGCTTCTAGGTTTTCGGAAATGCATCGAGCATCAGGAGCATTCGCCGGTTTCGGTTCCACGAAAATTCAGTTTCATGGATTCGAGATGACTTTTAATTATATTTCCTTTGGTTACAGCCGCCAGAGATTTCGACATGTTATAGATACATTACGTACAACTACAATGGAAGCTGAAATTCTTCGGTTGTAGAAACGTATGGCGCCCGGGGTGACCACAATAGACAGCTGTAAGACCCAAACTATTGCAATCTGGTGTTGTGTTTTCACACCATAAGTGCCACTTCAAGGCGTCCATAATTACTCTCCCTAACATCCATCTAAGCTCTTTCATTTAAATCGCATGAAAATCACGTTTATGTGGCCAGAACGGACAGGTCTACCACCGACTGCTATTGCGGTGGCTCAGTCGCAAATCCACACACACAATTGTGACCACTCTGGGGATTATTTGTGATTGCGGTACGCCTCAATGCCAAGGACCATCATCACTTCCATCGAGGATTGCAATCAAGCGAAATTGCTTAGGAAAAATTCGTTTTGTACGGGTTAGTTGGGGCTAGGCTATCACCGGTGTACCTGTTTGAGGGTATATTCCCAGGAAACACAGACCGTCTGTCCTTTCACTAGTAATTAGGTTTCTCCTTTTCATTCGTCCTGTTTGCCACTTTCTTCCTTCTCTGTTCACAAAGGCATTTAACTGATTTTTTCGGTTATTCGTATTTTCCTCTACTCGATTGAGGTGAGCCATAAAAGAAAATCATACAAAAAGCAGATACATGAGAGATAGGAAGGAGAAAAGATAAAAGTAAAAGATAAAAGTTTGTAGAGAGGATTTTCCTGAGAAGTGAATTGGGAAATCACCTTGCGAATGTAATATTAGTTTCGATTGTGTGGTTATTCGATACAGTGGCGTGTCCTTGCGTAACGAAAGGGATGTTTATCGGTTTAGTTGGTGATAATGGAGATGAAAATGTGATGGCGGATTAAATGTCATAGCACTGGGTCAAGTTAGGACTTGGGTGAATTGGAGTGGAAATCGTTTTCTTTAATTTTTGTTTTTATTCGTTTAAGGACACTTATTGGAACGGCTCAAGTGCCATACAACTTCGATGATTTTGGCATATCTATGCATAATTTCTATTATAAGGTTCGGAAAACAGGGGGTTTCAAGCCATCATCTACAGGAAACAACTGGTACAATGGCTAGAGTGGACAAGTTAATGACGACTAATATAGGAACTGTGACGTATGAGACATCTAAGCGGGTATGGCTGGCCAACAGTACCCCGTGACCAATGGCAAATGCGTTATTACGCTGTCTATTAGCGCGAAGGACGACAAAGTGGGAAGAGAACAGCTTGGAGTCAAGAGTACTAGGATTGTTTCAGTTAAGGCCATGATATCATAGGGTCGCTACTTAGAACATGGACAAAAACCCATCATCAAAGAAGACAGTTCCAGTTGTCAAAGGAAGAAACTAAGTAACTGGCAAGGCAAACAAAAGAAAAACAGACAATTTCCAGGCTTTGCTATTCGATTTCTTGCTGTTTATGCACCGTTGCGCACGATATCCTCCCAAATAGGTACACAAATTGAATAACAGAACCAACTATATACCGAATTCCTTACCATAATCCAAGAATTAAGCTCATTAAAAGGACATTTCCTGTCATCGTATTCACGACAAACATTCAAGGCCATTTGGAGATAAACAAATGTTAGCACTGTAACTCTAACTGCCTCATAAGCACCCGCAATGAGAACTCGCCTGACTAATCACAACTCAATAAACTTACAGAAATGTCACTGCCGCCTCTCCCCCCTCAAAACTTTATCTAAGGACCTGAAAGAGCAGTATTTAGTTATTTAATATCCCCGTTGGCCCTCTCCAGCATTTCGAACATCATCGTCGTGTTGAGGATTTCCTTCTGACCAATATTCGTTATAAGCTTCAAGTCCTTAAAATGCTATTACAATAAAAATTAACACAACTCCGGTAGTGCCGGGAGGAATCTGAAGTCATCCTCATCGCAAATGGCATACCCCAGGCCATACTATTGCCCGCTGGTCGTACTTCCTTTTGATCCTGCAAAAGGACTCCACTTTCGTGTAATTTTTCAAGCAAATATTTGACTTTGACTCTGTGATCTGTAAAATGCGGACGACGAGATATAAAACGATTCGGATGGGGCCACCAGATAGACCCTCCAGCTAGATGAAACAGGAAGCAACAGCTTTCAACCGTTATATACGACTATAAGCATGCTCGTATTGTCGTAGTAAGTACCACTTATTCCACACCCGGCACTGAGGGCTGGTCGTTGTCTGATAAGCAAAAAAGGACACTCGAATACCATTTTAGCATTTAACAAAATTTAATGAAACGCTCCTTAAGGACTCCACACAACTCTGTCCATTCGTTCGACCTTCGAGTGCAAGTAATTTGCAGAATTTCAACGTTTGTATCTAATTTCATATTCCAATCGTAGAAGGAAACGTATCAGTCTTACTCCGACCTCCCCCACAGTTAGCGACGACTTAACTATTGTTGGCACAAAACAGAATCGTCATTCTTACTTACGATGGCCATGTGAGACGACAGTTGGGGGTAAATTCAATTAAACTCAACGGTGGAATTATTGTCGCCACAAATGAAAGTAAGCAATTGTCGCGTGTTTCTATGATAGCGCGCTCGCCTTGGTCGACATCTTTACGGATATTTTCGCTGCTCAAACGGCCAGCAGCGTGGCGGTAAAGTAATTAGAAAATATATTCATGCTGACTACCGCGCGATTTTTCATTTTCATAATCGGCTTAAGGCTATTGGGGGAGGACCCGTGTGCGCCCAAATAACCGAAATTGCTTTTTCTGACCGAGAAATGTTGTTGGGGGTAGCCGAGCCTGAGGACGAGTAGGTGATTTTCGTCAATTCGCTTGGTAGACAGTTTGGTGTGCGTTGCCCTGGAAGCAACTTTGCTCTCTTTTTTTTTTTTTGCAATTAATTTCGGTTTATTAAGTGGATTTTCAGTTAATTACGCAAACGTCGCAGTTTATTTACTTTCGTTTCAATTAAATCTGATACATTCCACAAGTACTTACAACTCGGGTTGAATATGAGCCTTGAACGTAACGCTGGCGGATAATAGGGCATTCACCCGTTGAAATATAATGAAATAAAGACCGTACTTCAACGTATTTCTGTTGCTCTTGAAGGTTCAAGTTTTTATCTGATAACCGGCAAAAGCCATTCCAGTTCGGTTGTGAAGCTTCAACGCTTTTGTGAGTGCTCTATCGCAGTAGGGAATCTTTGTCGTGTGACAGTCACTCGTTTTCAGGGATTTTGGTGGATAATTCTCTGATCAGATAAAATGCGTTTGCTCGATTGGTGTAATTGATTTCGATGATTGCTCTTCTAGTGTTTAATCAATTAAATACTTTATTTGAATAACTGGTAATCAATCGCATTATTGTATGCTAAGCCTGATCGTTGATAACAATCAATTACTGTCTGATGATTGTGTTGCCGAAATACTTAGCTAAACTGTCGGGTTAATACCTTATCATCGTCTACATTCACTGATTTGTCACGTTCTATTCCACTTCAATAAGCTCGTTTCAAATACCTGTAGGTTACTGACACTCTATAGGTCTTTTGTCAATATTTTTAAAACCGAACAAGAAAGTCCGTGCGGTACAAACAATTTCAAATAAAAATCGCCAAAAAGCGAGTAAAAGCCGAACACCTTGCAGCTCTGTTAGCAACTTCCTACTTCCATCTTCTCGTGGAACCATCTGAAAATTTCCCGGCTATGAAAATTACTAACGGAAGAGGACGAATGGCTAGAATCCTGCGCCACATGCTCCAGCAAACCGTAACCGAAAAACCACACAATGCACACCACACAAAGGGACAACGACAACTTACTTACTTAGCGGGCGCTACAGTTCGGGGTGAACCGGGGCCTCAACCAACATGCCTCTCCACCTAGCACGATCTTTCGCTAGTCTTTTCCAGTGCCGCACGCCCAGTTGTTGAGGTCCCTTTCCACCTGTACGCGCCACCTTAGATGCGGTCGTCTTCGATTTCTTCGTCCCTCGGGGTCGGATTCAAAGACTCTACGGGCTGGAGCCGCCTGACTGGACTCATGTCGCTGTACAACCCGTACAGTTCGTGATTGGATCTTCTTCTCCAACCCCCCATCATCGGTTTTCTCCAGGATCTGCCGTAGTGTATAGATTTGGTCGATGGTGGACTCCCCTGGCCTGAAGTCACACTGATTTGTTGTTCAGAGTGGAATAAAGCAAAAAGTCCTAAGCTTTCGGCATGTGAGCCAGGGTTACATTTTTTTAACATCATCCTCATCTACATCCACACCCCCACGGACAAGGATGATTCCACCAAAGATGAGTTCTGCGTTCCCCTATGCAGAACGTTTGCCCAATGTCCCAGCTATGAGATCAAAATTGTAATAGGACACTTGGATGCTAAGCTGGGTAAGGAAATCATCTTGGAACTAGTCACCAGCAAACACGGCCTACACAACACCCCATGCGTTAACGGATACAGGCTGATTGATCTTGCTACAGGGCGAAATCGCCTTTTAGCCAGTACGCGCTTCCCCCACCTCGATATACAAAGGTATATGGTGGTCGGCAGATCAATCAATCACTAATCAGATTGAACCCATCGCGGTCGACGTCAACCACTCCTCTACTCTCCTTGATATTCGATATTTCAGAGGAGCTAATATCTACTTGGACCACTGTAGTAGCCCAGATGCGCCTACGAATACACGAACGCAGTGGAGTAGAGTAATCATACAAAGTTATGACTTCGGAAAGTTGCTATCGCCAGAAGACGCTCGTGACTTTATCGAACTCATCTCCCTCTAGCTCTCCCATACAACACAACCCTCCAGGCACACAATAGAACAACAGTGCTCTCAGAGCCTTTGCAAACAAGCCCCGGGAGCACTGCTTCTGAAGTTTTGGTCTTCAAGGCTCGACCACGAAGAAACACCTGGTTCGATGACGAGTGCAGGAGGAATCACACAGCAAAGCAGGAGGCATACAAAGCCTCCAAGAGTATCTCATGAGCCCTATGAGTTAAAAAGAAGGGACGAGCATAAGCTTATCAGGAGATAGAAGAAAGAAAGAAAAAAAAGCGAACACGCCAAGGTTATAAAGCCAGAAGAACAGAAGCCTGTAGGGATGAGAACGGAAACCTAGTAGTAGAATCGCAGTCGATGCTGAGCATATGGAAAAAACACATTTGCAGACTGTAAGATATCGTCAGAGGAATGCATGCCCGAGGAATGGAATCTCAGCATTGTATGCCCGATTCACAAGAAAGAAGACGCCTCTGACTGCGCCAACTACAGAGGAATAAGTCTTCTTAACATTGCCAACAAAATCCTCTCTGCCATTTTGTGGCTTCAGACCAGGGAAGTCCACCATCGACCAAATCTTCCCACTATGGCAGATCCTGAAAAAAACCAACGAATTTCGGGTCGACACTCACCACTTATTTGTCGACTTCAAAGCCGCATACGACAGCTTAATTAGAGACGAGCTATACAACGCTATGTCTACCTTTGACGTACCTGCTAAACTCGTCAGACTATGCAGGATGACTTTGGAGAATGCTCGCTGCTCCATCCGAATCGGTGAACACCGATAGTTTTGACGTCAATAAAGAATTAAGGTTGGGCGATGCGCTGTCGTGTGATTTCTTCAACGTCATATTAGAAACGATTGTGCAAAAATCACTGGCCAATTCAAGGGGCCCAATCTATTTCAAATCCTCGCAACTCCTTGCATACGCCGACGATATTGACATAGTAGGTAGATCACAGCGAGATGTCAATGAGGCGTTTGCGTGCATTGAGATGGAGGCGGTGTAAATTGGTTTGGCAGTAAACGAGGGCTGTTATCAAAAAAGGGCGCTCACCACCGACGTCTTGGCCAGAACGTTTGTATTTGCAGATATAAATTCGAGGTAGTTACGGACTTCGTCTACCTTGGCTCTGCAGTGACCTGGAAAAACGACATCAGTTCCGGTATAAAAAGCAGAATCACTCATGCCAATCGCTGTTTCTTTGGGCTCAGGAGGCAATTGAGTAATAGAGCCCTCTCCCGAGCGACAAAGTTGGCCCTATATAAGACCTATATCATCCCGCCCCTGCTGTACGGCGCAGAAGCATGGACTCTATCAAAGGCGGATGAAGAGGCCCCGGGTCGGTTCGAGAGAAAGATTTTGCGCATGATTTTCGGGCCTAGAAACGCAGACGGGTGATGAAGGAAAAGATTCAACCACGAACCTGCGGGCTGTACAGCGACCTGAGTCTAGTCAGGCTGTACAGGCTGTACGGATTCAACGCCTAAGATGGCTGGGGCATGTTACAGCTCCAGCTCGGAGAGTCTTTGAATCCAACCTGGTTGAGGCCCAGGTTCGCCTCGAACTATAGCGCCCGTTAAGAAGAAGAAGTAATCAATTATGGACCACTCTTCATCACCTTCCGTACAAAAACAGCACTAAAATGATGCCTCAAGCAAGCTTCTTCCTCTTCCATGAATAGAAGAAAATATAAATATTGAAGGACCCTTATTTCGCAAGGGTACGAATAAACGATAAGGCTAAAAGCAGATTGCTGGGAAAACTTAATGCTATCAAGATCGAGTTGCAGAAGAGTTTCCGGGATTAGGAGAAGCGCTGGCAAAACGCGCATGATGCATAATTGCATTACTTCATTAAGAACAAAGGATTTATAAAAGAGGATTAGTGGCAATGTAAAGTGACTTCAGTTCCCTGTAACATCTTAAGACTTAAATGCACGCAAACAAACGCTAGAAAATCCGATTTCCAGGACCTCTCCATTCACCGTTTTCACATTATAAACACCTGTTTCAGGTGAACTGAAGCAACAAGTAAGTTGTCGATAAGAAATAAATCTTCAAAGTTCCCAACCAAACGTATATGGGTCAAGAGAAAAAACTTTCCACCCTATGTTCTCACTTACCAAAGTGCCGCGTCCACAAACTTTGAACGTATTTCTTGGTCCTTTATGTCAAAGATTGCAAATTAATGAGTCACCAATACACTAAATCGATGGAAAAGGTTTATCGAAATAAAGTACACTCAATCCATGCTCCTCGCACATACTAAATCTTGCAACGATTGAGGTATCCCTAACGATAAATTTATCACCACACTACCATTTACAGGATCCACAGATTATTTCCTAATCAAGTTCATGTCCATTAATATTAATTCCTTTCAATTAACGTGACCACATCACCCCAGTTCCGTGGATTGACCATAGCGATACCGAACCGAATTCGATTTCAGCCCATGTCCTTATTCTTTCAGGACTAGCGTTTTCGGAAACAATCGAAGATAGAAGTAAAAGCAAAACGAAAAGAGAGAAAGAAAAATGGAAATATGTTTACTCGTCCTTTAATGGACCGGAAGAAGAACATTTGAGAACATATCACCTACCGGCTGTTGTATGTATCTACTTAGTGAAAGACCAGTGTATTCACCAAGGATATTCGCACAAGAGTATTCCGAGGATTTATGGAGCCCGCTAGGGTATAAGATCTCGGTCTATCTGACCCACGTTAGCAGTACCAAAGTGCTTTTGCCTCCGCATAACATCATGTCCAGGCGGCGGTGCGAGAAGGTCCTGTCAGTCGCAGGCATTCAGCCAGCCAGTTGGCTGGCACGATATACTACTAATCTACAGCGTTACAATCAACTACACTATGACAATCCTACGAATGAAATGAAGGCAATTACATTTTAATGAAATTTTTGTCTCTGGGCTCCTAATTTAACACGTTGACACTTGTTTTAATTTCCCCCCTCTTGTAAGGGTCCTCCTGCCAAGTGACGGAGTTCCAAGTTATGCGGAGACATTAAGTGGGTGGCGTGCTACCCTACTCCGCATACCTCGTCGTAGTTCCTAGCCGCTGTTACTTGTCCTAGCGATACCGAATCGGGTTAGAATTACTATAACTGGTGATGGTTATAACGCCATATCAGGATTCTCGCATTCCTCAAGGCAAACAATTAAATATAACGAAAGTAGCAAGGATGAAAAAAGTACAGCTCTGATCCGCCATCTTTCTACCACGCGCATACAAACCGGAAGTGAGAGAGAGGAAGTGACTGAAAAATAGGAAAACAGAGGTAAACATTTAATGGTGCGCCAACTTAGAAGGACGTGTTCTTGAGATTCGTGACGAACGACAGGACGAGATGAACGACGTCAACGATGACGACGAGGAACGAGCAAATGTGCTCAGTACACGCACGTTGAGTAATTGTGAGACTCTGAATGTATGTACTTATACAACTGCCAGTTGCACTGCTTCCACTTCAGATTAGGTGAAGCGAACATTTGTCACATGTCAACGGTATTGTGTTGAAAGGTGACTTTTGCTTTGCACCTGCGTTGACGCCTTTCAAGTGTGTGACGTATGATATGTAATTACTCGTACTCTTTAACCGATGAGAAGTGAACATGTACTTCACACATGGCAACATTCAATTTAGTCACAATTTGACGCTTGAGTACCCTTTAACCTCGTCACCTACGACCGTGTAGGCCTCTGTTACTTCTTGCGATTTCTAGAGCACATTATTCCGGCCCTTGAGCCTTATGTGACATTCATTTGTTCAACCTTTGACTTTTTTGACGTTCTAATCTCAGTCTTACTGAGGGCATGGGCTCGGACATACAGGGTAAAGTTGTTGATTGCTCTCAACCTGGCGAGATGCCAGCAACGATCCCTGTTTAAATGCCCGGGTCAAGTTGACATACGGCCTCCTCGCGGCGCCCCCTGGATAGCCTCTTCAACAACCGTTGGGAGGTGAACAAACGTATGCAGCGAAAAAAAACCCCAACCAGAATGGCGGTTGTGCGGCGGGCTAACAATCCGCCCACGTTAAAAAAACCTAAAGTTATGAATGAGCAAGATGCCTCGGATACACGGACGGATACTCGACGACGAAAACGCACGAAAAAGGAACACGATTTGCGAGTATGCTCCTGGAATGTCAGAACCCTGTACAATACCGGAGCTACTCATAAACTAGAAGGATTGCTCACGCAGTACAAGGCGGATATTACTGCGGTCCAGGATAAACGCTGGATAGGAAACGGTATGATAAGGAAGAAAAATTGCGACCTTTATTACAGCTGTCACAAAATATTGCTCTTACTGGGATGCGGATTTGTCGTGGGAAAGCGGTTAAGGTCGAAGGTCATCGACTTTAAACCTATAAGTGATCACCTGGCTGTGATCCGCATCAGAGGCAGATTTAATAACATCAGCCTTATATGTGCACATACACCTACCGACGAGGCTGAAGACCCTATCAAGGACTTCTTCTATGACCTCCTGGACAACGCCTACGTGCTCGGGGATCGGTAAGGAGAACATCCTTGGCGGATTGATCGAAAAGCACAGCCTCCACAATACAACGGCTTTCGACTCACGGACTTTGCGACAGCTCGTAATGCGGGGATAAGTAGCACAAAATTCCCTCGTAAGCGAATCCACACAGCAACCTAGCGATCTCCGGACGGTCGAACCGCCAACCAAATCGACCATGTGCTCATTGACGCAAGGCACTCGTCAAATATCCTGGATGTGCGAACATTCAGAAGGGCAAATGTCAACTCTGACCACTTCCTCGTAGCAGCAAGATTCAGAGCTCGACTGTCCAATGTCAGAAAGCTGCACCAGCCCATCAGGAGGAGGTTCGACATTGGGCGCCTGAGCACACCGGAGGTTGCCAGAGTCTACAGGGAGCAGCTGAGCGAAAGACTCTACGGTATGCCTACGTCGAACACAAATGCCAATAATATGTGGCTGCATTGCCGCTCAGCCATTCAGGAAGTAGCCGAAACCACCTTAGGATACCTACCACCCCCGACAAGAAACCCGTAGTATGATGGCGACTGTGAGCAGAAAAAGGCAGCAACCGACGAGGCGTACCAAAAGGCGCTGCAGAGAAAAACCAGGGCAGCGCAAGAAGAGTACCGAGCCAGAAGAAGGGAGAAGAAAAAACTACTGCGACAACAAAAGAAAAGAATCTTCGCAGCCTCCCAGCTCAAGGATATCGAGGAGTCTAGGGATAAACATAAAACACGAGCCTTTTACAAGAAAGCCAAAGGCCTTGCACCCAGGCTCTTCGAAACTGCTAGGGTAATCTTGTCACCGACCAGCAGGGAATAGTGGATGCATTTAGGCAGCATTTACAGCAGCTGCTTAACGAGCATGACCAAGAGAGAGTGGTAGGGACCGAGGAAACCCCAACTCCAGCCGCTGAAGTAGTCCTCCCACCCAGCATCGAAGAAGTCGGCACAGCTATTCAGAAGCTGAAGAATAACAAGGCCGCAGGTTCAGATGGCTTGCCATCAGAGCTCTTCAAGACTGGCGGCGATGTTCTGGTAGGGAGCATGCACCAGATCATCTGCAGAATTTGGGAAGATGAAAGCATGCCCGACGACTGGAATACCAGCTCTATTTGCCCCATCCACAAAAAAGGCAATCCTACCTCTTGCAAGAGCTATAGAGGTATATCCCTGCTCAATGTTGCATCCTGTCCAGCGGACTGTGTGGACGTCTAAAGCCCTTTTGCACCGCACTAATCGGCAGCTTCCAGTGCGGCTTCCGGCCCGGCAATATAGACCAAATTTTCAAACTTCGACAAATCCTGGAAAAGACAAACGAGTTTCGAATCGATACACACCATCTTTTCATCGATTTCAAAGCCGCTCACGACAGTATTCATAGTGGAGGACTGTTTGGTGCGATGGCCGAATTCGGGATCCCGGGAAAACTTATCCAGTTGTGTCGCGCTACGGAACCGTTTGAAGCATGCACCGGATTTCGGCAAGGAGATGCGCTGTCATGTGACTTCTTCAACCTAGTGCTGGAGCAGATAGTGCGACGGGCAGGCGTCAACAGGGAAGATACAATCTTCTACAAGTCCATTCAGCTGCTAGGAAACGCGGATGATATCGATATCATCGCGTGTTCTCGCCGAGGCATTGTGGAAGCATTCACGGCGATTGAAGGACAGGCGAATCGAGTTGGTCTGAAGGTCAATGAGGACAAGACGAAGTACATGCTGTCAAGCAAAAACCAATTCGTCGCTCATCAACTGGGACAAAATATAACAATTGACAGCTACAATTTCGAGGTGGTTAAGGAGTTTGTCTACCTCGGGGCAATGTAAATTCCACAAATGACACCAGATTGGAGATCCGGCATAGAATTGCCCTTAGTCGAAGGACCAAAGTCATGCTTTACAAAACGCTCATACTGCCAGTCTTGCTGTACGGAGCCGAAAACTGGACGATAACCAGGACAGCGGAGCTGATTTTGGGTTCTTTCGAAAGAAGGATTCCGGGCCGGATATTTGGTCCTGTCTGTGAGGAAGGTGAATGGAGAAGAAGACACAACCGCGAACTCTACGAGCTGTACAAAGAGTGGATGTAGTCCGAAAGGCAAAGATCCGTCGACTACACTGGCTCGGCCACATCGAGCGCATGGACATCAACGCTACAGCTAAGAGGGTCTTCGACTCCGAGTCCCCTGGTTCCAGAAGAAGAGGAAGGCCGAACCTCCGGATGTAAGATATCTTGGTCTTGATAACTGGAAGCAGCGTGCCCGGGACCGTCAATGATGGAAGGCAGCTATAGCTCAGGCTCAGATCCTTCATGGATGATAAGTATGTAAGTAGGTGAATCAGTAGAACATGATTCACATGAAGGAACTTCCGTCTCTTTCCCGTAGTGCGGCATCGTTCGTCGTGAACTTGACTCTTGAGCCAGAGTTTTTGGCTAAAAAAAGCATTTCGGTGTTACTGCATCCGCCCTACATCCCCGATATTGCCGAAGTCGGCATAGAGAATGTCTTAGAGGCTGAAACCATAGTTCTGAAGGAATCAATTTCGGAAGATTATCAAGGGTGCATCGAATCGTAGGAGCATTGTTGAAATCGTTGTATAGAGTTAGAGGGAGGCTATTGTGAAGATCGATTATAAAATTTTGCGACAAACTTAATTTCAGGATCTTAATTACCTCATCTCGCGTCCTATGATGCATTAGGATGATTATTTCGTTTATGAGATGAAATGACTTAGTCGTGGGACATGTGATATATAAAATCCAAGTTCGTCAGCATTTTTCTGGGAATAGTACCAAAGTCAAGGATTCCATATAGAAGGAAAATATTCATCACGACATTCAGAGCAGAGGCAAGCGTCCTTCGAAAAAATACCCTATGAGGCCCAGATAGTTCGCGTTTTTGAATTTGGCCGGGAAGACCTTAGACGGTCTTCGGGTGACTCCATAATTCCATCGGTTTAGAACTTCTGTTGTTAATCGGCAAAAAACTGGCCAAGTGATTTCCAACGCCTGCTGGACCGGCCATTTTTTTAACATCAACATCGGTATCCTAAATACCGAAGCAAATTGCAGTCAGCAAGGTAAGATCTGAGCTATGCGTTAGATGCATCAAAGGTTCCCAACGAAGTTTCACATATTTGTTCCTAGACAACAAAGATGTGCGAGGCTTAACAACTCCTTTTCTGTTGGCCAATTCTGTGCGTTTTTTTTTTTATTACTCTGTTCAAACAGTCGAGTTGCGCACAGTAGAGGACCGAGTTTTCCAGGTTATAGCATTGTCATGACCAACAATTCCCCTTCAATCCACTAATCACTCCATATCCCCTTGTTTGCACTCAATCCAGGCTTTGAAGGCGTTTATGGAAGATCACCGGCCTTTGCCTATCTCTTTTTTTTAGATGAGTCCAATTATCTCTTGACAGTTTGCGTGCTTCTCCTGCCTCTCCTCATCAACTTTTGGCTGACCAGAGCGGGGTTCAGCCTTGACAGCGAGATGTCCGGAACGGAAGCAACCAAACCATTTGTGGTTTGGTTGATTTGGCGTCAACTTAAAGCGTTCACACCGTTAGCTTAGGTTAGGTTAAAGTGGTTGGCATAAGCCCCACTTTGGCCGAAGTCGGCCCATTGTGACACCACATGGATCATATTTCCCTGATCCGCTACCTGAGAACCAACTGGTGCTTCTGATGAAGTGATGGAGTTGAGCTATTTTTAGGTCTGCTAGCTCACTTAAGTTTTCATAGAAGGACGCGCCGATTCCTGCGATTCGCAAAAGAGGGACATTAGCAGACAAGGTGATGTATTGATTCCTCTTCCTCCTCGTCCATGCACCCATGGCAGAAGTTATTGGAGGGTAGCCCTAGTCTGGCGGCGTGTTTTCCAATGATGCAGTGACCTGTAATGACACCCACTAGAGTGCTTAAGGTTGCCCTTTAGGTAGCCACTAGTTCCCTGGTTCGTCCTAGATTTAACTTACTTTCATTCCATTAGAGGTTGGTCGCCTCTATGGCTCGAAGTTTTATCATGTGCTTTACCGTACTTATTGGTGTTTCTATGTACCCGAGGGTAGGAAGACTGAGTGTGCTTGACCCTAACTTTGCAATTTCGTCGGCCGCGCAGTTTCCTGGAATATCCCTATGCCCGGGAACCCAGAGTATTTTAATGTTGAACCGTTCAGCCATCTCGTCTAGAGATAGGCGGTAGTTAAGGGATGTCTTTGATTTGTGGGTTACCGCAGCTATGATGATTGATTCTGAGACATGCAAGGGCCTCCGTTATCGCTATTATTTCTGCCTGATACACATTGCAGTGACATGGCAGTCTGAATGATAGGTTGAGGTTGAGTTCCTTAGAGAAGACTCCACTACCTACACCCGACTCCAACTTAGAGCCGTCGGTATAGAGGGAAATCGAGTCTTTGATATGACTTTCCCTTCAGCCCATTCCTCCCTGGATGGAAAGACAACTTCGAGGTTCCAAGTGAATACATTCTGCGGGATGATTTAATCTGTGTCCATGGGTACTTCGAAGTGATTAAGAATGCTAGTATGGCCTTTATGTGATGTGGGTCATTTTCCTATGCCCCTAATCCGTAGGGCCGCGCAGGCAGCAGCTTGCTTGCTGAAAAGGTCCAACGGTGGAAGATGTAATAATTTAAGGCCTCCGTGGGGTTGATCTGATCGCTCCGCTTATACATATATATACTGGCCGATCTTCTTACCTTCCCCAGATGGTTTCGATAGACTGCCTTGTCCAGAGCAGTCCACCAGACTACGACGCCAAACAGGAGGATGGGCCTAATGACTGCTCTGTAGAGCCAGTGCATAATGCTTGGTTGGAAGCCCCACTTTCTTGCAACTGTAGAGGGCAGTTGTTGCTTTTCTGATGCGATCAAGAATATTGGGTTTCCAATTCAGCCTCATTTAAAGGACTAGGCCTAGGTATTTAGCCTGATCTTTGATTATTAGTTGGGTTCCACCCGGCCTCGGTGGGTTGAAGGGCGGAATCTTATATTTATTGGTAAACAGTGCTAGGTCGGTCTTCTTAGGACTTACCCCAAATCCAGGTTTCTACTATATGTAATGCACCCTGCATTAGGTCGCTTAGAGTGCTGGAAAATTTTCCTGTAGTGGCAAAAGCAATGCATAAGCGGTCACAGCGTGCCCTTCCTGGTCCACCCTGTGCTGTACCTCTGCTGGCCATTATAGTTGAGACGGAACTACTTTTTGCGTTAGCAGTTGTCGTACTTGTTATCACTGATCGCGTAACAGAGAGCGCTGTGGTGACGGCCCATGTCTCAATGCATGGCATGCGCCCTCACTATCGAGAAAGGCGACTAGAGTATATTCCTTACAGTCCAGTGACCTTTCTATTTTACTGACCAGTGAGTGGAGTGCTATTTCCACCGATTTGCCTTTGCATGTCGATTGAGTTGTGCGGATAGGTGGGGTGTCTTGTCCCTAGGTAGGGTTCAACATAGGTTCTATATTTTTGCCAATCAGTTCTCTTGTAGTTCCTGAAGGGAGCTGGGGAACTGACGTGGCTGACTATGCTGAATTGAATATTGCGATGTTCAGAGAGGGAGTGCTCTTTTAGGACTTTCCATTTCCTGACTTGGTTGACAATGTCCTGCGATGCAACAGTTACATCCAAAACTTCCTGTCTATTTTTGGTGATGAAAGTTGGTCCACAGCCATTACTACAAACGGCGAGGTTGCCATGTAATAAATAATTAAACAAAGACTCACCTCGATCGTTGATGTTGCTGCTGCCCCATATCGTGTGGTGTGCATTCGCATCACACCCTATAATAAGTCTAGCATTTGTTTGCTCAGCATCCTTGACCAGATTCTCCAAGTTGGCCGGAGAATGAGGACTTGGGTGGTCGCGGGCTAAATAGGCCGAGGCAATCCAGAGCTTGAAGGAGTTGCCCTCGACACTGATAGCCGTGATATCCTGGTCACTGTACGATGAGAGTAGAAGAGTTTGTATATGTGTTTTGGTTAAGATACAAGCTCTTGGCTTACCTGCATTGCGCACGTAGGTGAGCTTGTATTCTGATGTTGCGAGTCCACGTACCATGTTGTTCACTATCCATGGTTCATGGATCAGAACTACGTCTTCACCGCTTTTGGTGAGGCGGAGCATTAGGGCGGCCTTACTACAACTAAGATCACCCTGGAAAGTTTGTAGTTGTAGATGAATATGTTATCCTATTAAGGCTTTCGGCAGCCGAACACTCTGCCGCTCTATTAACCAGGTCCTACTTCCGTTTATTTATGGTACCATCTGGAAATCTGCCGACCATGTAAATTATTGACAGAAAAGGACGAATAGCGAGTATCCTTCGCCACAAAACCGGATTAATGTCGGTTGCGTCATAGTCCAGAAAACCGTAACCGGAAAACTCCACAAAGCTCAGAGACAATGACAAACCTCGGATAAAATGGAGTGGATTTATGTTGACGAACCTTTCAAGAAACGAAAAGCGGAAAATGATTTTCGGCTCTGTACCTAGAATGTTAGGTCCCTAAACAGTCATCGGCAAACAAAGCCTACATCACACCAAATTCGATAACGGACACAGGCTGATTGATCTTGCTACGGTGCAAAATCTCCTTCCAGTCAGTACGCGCTTCCCGCACCTCGATATACACAAAGGTACCTGGCGGCCGCCAGATCAATCAGCCGCTAACCAAATTGATCACATCGCGATAGCCATTAGACACTCCTCCACTGTTCTCGGTGTTCGAACTTCCCGAGGAACTAAGACCGACTCAGACGACTATTGTTTAGTTGACAAGGTACGCATACGGATATCACGAAGGCGGCAGAGTAGAGGACGCTTGAAAGCAACTCTCTCCAGAAACCGCTCGTGCTTTTACCGATAGCGTATCCCTTAAGCTCTCGCATACTCAACCCTCCAGTTGAACCTTTGCCAGTAGCCCTGAAAATCGCTGCATTTGAAGTCTTGGGCTTCAAGACTCCACGACGTAGAAACACCGGGTTTGATGACTAGTGCAGGAGGACTCACACAGCGAGGCATATAAAGCCTTGATAGATAGATAAACAAGAGCAGCTCGTGAGTTCTACGAGTTAGAAAGAAGGGAGGTGCATTAGCTTCTCAAGTGAAAGAAGAAAGAGCATGAGAAGCGTGTGATTAAGAACTTGGAGAGTGCAGGCATGACGTTCGAAGGCTTTATCAACGGATGAAGCAAACGTGTCAATATTATACAATCAAAACGGGAGCCTATTCTGCAGATAGTACATATAACGGCGATATTAGTCAATATGCCTCTGTCAGGCAGAATGATCCATTTCCTAGTGACGAAAATCACAGAGAATTCCGTCCCCCTGACGTCGACGATGTTAAGATCGCCATATCCAAAATCAAGTAGGATAAAACTGCTGGCGCAAGTGGACTGTCTGCTGAGCTTTTCAAAGCAGGTGGAGATAACCCGGTTAGGAGCATGCACCAGCGCATCTGTAAGATACGATCAGAGGAAGGGGTGCCCATGGAATAGTGTCTCAGCATCTTTTGCCCTAACAACAAGAACGAAGAACCCTTTAACTGCGCTACCTACATCGCCTGCAAAATCTATCCTGCCGTTTTGTGCGAACGCCTGAAGCCTTTTGTGAATAAGCTGATAGGTCTTTATCAGTGTAACTTCAGGCCAGGGAAGTCCACCACGGATCAAATCTTCACACCACGGATCCTGGAAAAAACTAGTGAATTCCAGGTCAAGACTCAGCACCTATTTGTCGACTTCAAAGTCGCATACGACAGCGTGATTAGAGACGAGCTACATATAAAACACCATTTCTGCCTTTGAAATCCCTGCTAAACCTGTCAGACTATGAAGGGTGACTTTGGAGAATGCTCGCTGCTCCATCCGAATCGGTGCGCACCTGACCAGTAGTTTTGATGTCAAAATGGGATTAAGGCAGGGCGATGCGCTGTCGTGACCCACCAAAAGGCAAAACTATTTCAAATCCTCGCAACTTCTCGTAAACATAATCGGAAGAACACAGCGAGATGTCAATGAGGCATTTGCGAGTATTAAGGTGGGGGCGGCCAAAATTTGTTTGGCAGTAATTGGGAGCAAGCCTAAATACATACATATGACAGGTATATGCTGTCATCAAAATAAGGACATTCACCACCGACGTCTCGACCAGAACGTTTGTATTGGCAGATATATGTAAGTTTGAGGTAGTTAAGGACTTCGTCTATCTTGGCCCAGCAGTGACCTGGAACAACGACAGTCCCAAAATCAAAGGCAGATTCACTCTTGCCAAACGCTGTTGCTTTGGGCTCAGGGGGCAATTGAGTAATAGCACCCTCTCCTGAACGACAAAGTTGACTCTGAACAAGACCCGCATTAACCCGGCCCTACTGTACGGCGCAAAAACATGGACGGATGAAGAGAAAAATTTCGCGCGTTATTTTCGGTCCTTTAAGCACAGGGGGGATAGAGGAAAAGATTAAACCGCGAGTTTTACGGGCTGTAGAGCGACATGAGTCTAATCAGGCGCCTACGGATTCAGCGTAGGAAGAGCGAATGTACACCACAGCCCTAGCTTGGAGAGTCTTTGAATCCAATCATCAGGAGCGAAGAAACTGAGGACGGTCGCAGCTAAGGTAGCACATACATGTGGAAGTTGACCTCAGCCAACTGGGTGTGAGACAATGAGAAAGGTTAGCAAAAGTTCGTACTAGTTGGAGGGGCATGTTGGTTGAGACCCAGGTTCACCCCAAATTGTAGCGCCCGATAAGAAGAAGTAAAGGCTTTTACTTGACTCTGGATCGGAAAAGAAGTATTTTTGCAATCTTTATGCTAAAGTCTCTCTACTGAACAGAAACACGGCAGCACAGCATCTAGACAGGAAGTAGTGTGTGGCAAGGAACATATGTATTCCCAGTGATAGACGAGTTATGATCGAGTCCTCTTTGAAAAAGAATCTTAGAAACTACTTCCAGGTCATTATGGAAGTCCCAATAATTAGACCTAAAATGGGCTTATCAAAATGCTTTGTCGTTGAAATTCTGCTGTCCATTCTTGTCATCGACAGTGAAGTACTCAGTGACTTGCCAACTGCTGACTTTGTAACCGCGGCAATAAGTGATAAAAAAGTTGCATGACAGCAAGTTGGTTTAACCTAGATGCTTTCCAGTCGAAGGCGTTCACATTCCTTCAAACCTTGCTTGCTTCTAGCTCCTAACAGCCCCTTGCTATAGTTGTCATATCGAAGTGACCAATCCTCACAACGTGGCCAACGTCACAACGAAGGCGGAAAATGACCTTCCTGAAAACTGCGACCGACAATCTAAAGCATTTAAATTAAACCAAATCTTCCGAAAAGATAAATATCCATTTCCTTGTTCTTTTACGTTTCGTCCTTATTCCTCTCCTTGTCATCCTTGAAACCAAAGCCTGAAGATGAAAGCTTCAAGTCAAAGACGGAAGGAACACTTTTCAAATGTCCCTTTTTGTTTGGTTTCCCCGAATCGGAATGAAGATTTATTATACGTCGCAAATCCTTGCGGTGGTGCATACATACATATATGTAGGATCTATTGGATGCAAGAGACCTTTTCCGCCCATTTTTTCTTCGTACGGCAAAGGTTTCCACGTTCTCTCAGTTTAACTTTTTCCCATTGTCCTAGTTAGGTTTTGCGCTGGCACGGTTTTACAAATTCTATTCGAAGCGACAAAGATTTTTTTTTTTTTTTCGCCGGTTCTACTTTTGAGTCCTTTTTCCCATTTTTTTTTCTTTTTTTTCGTTTTTCCTTCCTAAGACTTTGGTAGAAGATGAGAGATAACTATCTCCCCTCATTGCATTCCAACAAAGATGGGTGAAGGAAAACAATCGGAATAATCAAGTCGGGAGCAGACGAGTAATACGGGTGTTCCTGGCAGTCGACCGGCAACTAGAACCATCAGTTTGATAGGTGGTATTTGTTATCCTCTACCCGCTGTTCCTAAACATTGTACTCGTGTCTCTTTCATTGCGCGTATCGGGGTTCTGTTTTCAATAAACCAAATGTCACAAGTCTGGCGTCTACTGGATAAAGCACGCCAAAGAACGTTTGCCCGAAAATAAAGATATTGAAATTGTCTCCTTCTTGTGGTACCCAAATACCACACTGGCATGTCCTTTGAACCTAGAACCGAGTGATGTCGGTGATTTGTGAAGATTTTTTTCTTCTCCCCTTATGCTAGACTTCATAAACGAAACACAACGTGACTGCTGCTGCCATTCCGTATCCTTGATATCTCTATCTGCTACTGGCATAGAGTGTCGGGCCAGTCGATGAATTCATTTGCATCGCATTAAGCCGGGTAGTAGGTCTGTCGAACCGGATTCTGAAATCGAACCGGCCGAGATATACAACTAAGACGATAGACTCAATGTGGTGACATGAACTTAGATATGGGGCCGAATCTACGACGGATTTTAGTTTTCATTTAGTTTGCTGAGTTGGATCATTTCCTGGGTTTTGAACTAACGTATGTGGTGAGAGTGGAAATGTTTTCATGGAAATTGCTCTGTTAAACGTGCACACACAATATGGTTGTACCATAGCAGTCGAGCAAAAATATTGAAAGCGTTTCAGTTGGGAATCCATCCAAGGAACTATGTACTCTATGTTCGGGTAAGGATCGGTGGTTTATGGTCAATAAAGCCTCTTGACGGTAAAGGGTCAGTTTTGAATGATTTGCGCCTAAGCATCTGGGCAAGTATTTCGATGGGAATTTTAAATGAGCATTGTAATTCACTTCTTGTGATGTTTATACGATCTGTTCCGCTTCAGCGCGAGCAATCATTGCCACATTTTTACCAACAGCTCTGGCGAAGGACTTGTTTTGTATGGAGTGGAGACTAGGACCATTTTGGCGAATTGAAAAAGAAAACGCTAAGCAATACGTCAACGATCATCTTCTAGTGACTCATTTTCGCAATTTAGACGAAGGGCGTAGCGAAGCCTAGTTAGATAGAGAGAAGCTGAACAACTTATCCTGATGGTATTCAACAGTAGTTCAGTACATCCCTAATCTCAGGACACTTTCTTGCGTCCTGTCATAGGGGATGGTACCAGGGCTCAATCAAGCTGGTTTCGCAGCCAACTACGAGCCGACAGGAGATACAGGTGATCTCTTCGAGTTTTTTTTTTTTTTTCATAATTCGCGCAGGTTCAAAAGTCATACTCTTATATTTTCATGTTTTGTCACACAACCTGGGCGGAGCGCAGATGATTTGGGTCGTAGATGTTCGTTCACTACTCTCCACGGGTTATTGTCCTAGATAGAATTCGGGAGGAACTCGACTGAATCTTCACGTTAGTTGTAGTTCTCAGCAAATGTTCCATGCACTAATGGTGTTATATTAGAATTGCGCACACAGAGTATGAACTTGAAGTGATCATATGCTGTGAGTGTTATGCCTTCATCAGTATTTTGATCAGTTCCCATTCAAAACAGCTGTGTTGCACAATTTTTCCGTATTGGAGTTGCATTTTTTGGTTATGGGCGTACTACAGACCCTCCGCTTGACAGTCGGCGATGTTTACCACTGCGGGATGCCACGAAATGTCCGAAAAATCACATGTTAGTTTATGACTGAGTGTTTATACCCAAATCGGCCAAAATATCACATCTTCTAATGTCTTTCTTTTCTTTCCGCACATTTCTTGTAATGCTGATTCAAAGGAAATGTTCTATTCCTGCAGATCTGAAAACGAAATCCATCAACTTCTCACCTCTGCGGGCAGTCGCTAAGGTTTGACACCATCTGTGATATACGCAATCCTGATGGCCATGCACTATGTTGTAAAGCACAGGTTGTGGGGGGAAAGCATATGCGTCTGCAGTGACAGCCAAGCTGCACTCAAAGCTATGTGCAACCCCCTACATAGCTCCAAATTAGTGCTTGAACTCAAGTCCTTTTTGAACAGAGTCGGTAGACTAAATTCAATAAGGCTTGTATAGGTTCCAGGCCACTCCGGGATCCCAGGAAATGAGATGCCATCAAAAACATAACTTGTAAAAACACCAAGTCTCGCAACTCAGTTCTTCTGCCGTAAAAAGTTGTGAGATCCATGTAATACCAAGTCAGTTAATTTATTCAGTCCCTACTTAAAGAGACCTTCTGTCTTAAGTTATTACGTAATTAGCTAACCTAACAATATCTTATAGTGACCTAATCAATAATAAAAATCTTTCATGTTTTTGATAAATAAATTGACCTGGCCATCGCACGAAAACACAATGTATCTCATATGTAATACATATTATATTAAATTAGATTGTTTAGTGCGAGTTAGATGGATTGATTATATTTTTACAACCATTTAAAACAGCAACGTTGCTGTCTGAGGGGGATAGAAAGCCTAAAATTCATTTAGTGCTCTTACACAAGCAAAAGGAAAGCTAACGTAACTATACAATGAACCAACATGGATCGAAGTCCAAGTGGTTATTCGACATTGTTTGGATAATGTTTTCGACACTAAATTTCAACTACATCGCGCTCATAAAATAGCTGCATATTTATGGCCCGAATATACACAACTACATACACTTCTTCGACGATAATACGCGTGACGAAAAGTATGCTCTTGTAAAGGATGAGCTAACTTGTATTTCTGCGAATTCTGAAAACTTTTCTACCACACTCTCGTCTTCTTCTGATTTCCACGAAATATATCTTCATGGCACTACATCGGTCTGCAGCGAAGCTCAAGACGAGGAGCAGTTCTCTAATAAATATAAAGATACTTACATGGATAACGATAATAATTGGCAGCCACAAGTTAATGTTGAAATGGAGCGGTAAAAAGGAAGCTATCACTGACCGAAATATTTTACGATGGTGGCGAAGCCATGGAAAGGATTTTCCTTTACTCCCCCAACTAGGACGAAAAATCTCCTAAAGTGAACAAGCGCTCAGTTCTGCAAACAGAGTGTTAGAGGAGAGGAGAAATAATCTAAAGGGGGAGAATATCGATCCCATACTGCTATTACATTCTGCAGGAAAGGTTTAATAAACCAATTATAGAACAAAGTACTTCTTTCTTTACTTATGTATAATATATCGAGGATCGTTATTTTTATCTTTTCTTAAAAACTGAGTTACTTTCTTTTTGCTAGATGGTAGAAACTACATATTAGATATAACCAAAGAAACTTTTTATTACTTTTTAATGTATTTATATTTATTGATTTTGGGTGATAAAGTTAACCTTCTACTTTAAATTTGTGTAATCACCCATTTCTCACCCGTCCTATGTATCCCTCATACAATGTTATGTTCATACATAAGTATGTATTTCTTCAGCATAAGCACAGTTTCGCTGATACCAATGCCTAAGCCAGATATACACTGTTCAAATGCCATGCAATGCAAAAATTCACACGTATAGATTGGGTGTATACTTACTTACATCGGTGGCGCTACAGTTAGTGGTGAACCTGGGCCTCAACCAACAAGCGTCTCCAGCTTGCACGGTCTTTGGCCAGCTGTTTCCAGTTGGGACCTCCTTCCACCTGCGTGCGGCACGATGACGCGGCCGTCGTCTGCCGCGCCTTCTTTCCGGAGTGGATTCGAAGACTCTTCGGAGCGGAGCTCTATTTTCCATGTGCTCTACATGGCCTAGCCACCTTAGACGCTGTATCCGTAGACGTCGTACCAGGCTTATGTCGCTGTACAACCCGTACAGTTCTTCGTTATATCTTCTTCTCCATACACCGTTTGAACAAACGGGACCGTAGATAGTACGCAGAATTTTCCTCTCAAAACGACCAAGGGCATCTTCATCCGCTTTTGTTAAGGTCCAAGCATCCGCGCCGTAAAGGAGGACTGGGATGATTAAGGTCTTATATAGTGTCACCTTGGTTTTCCGAGAGAGGGCTCTACTTCTCAATTGCCTCTTGAGCCCCAAGAAACAGCGGTTGGCAAGAGTGATTCTGCGTTTCATCTCATCAATCATCAGTGAGCCAAGGTAGACGAATTCCTTGACCACTTCTAAATTATATCCGCCCATGGTGACATTCTGGCCAATACGTCGGTGTTGTCCGTCTCTCTTAGATGAAAGCAAATATTTGGTTTTACCCTCATTAACCTTGAGACCCATCTTAGCCGCTTCTACCTCAATGCTTACAAAGGCCTCATTGACGTCTCGCTGTGTCCGTCCAATCACGTCAATGTCGTCGGCGTACGCAAGCAATTGAGTAGACTTGAAATAAATCGTACCTCTTGTGTTGGCCAGTGACTCTTGCACGATCTTTTCAAGCACGATGTTGAAAAAGTTGCATGACAGCGCGTCACCTTGCCTAATTCCTTTTTTAACATCAAAGGTATCGGTTTGCTCATTACCGACCTTAATGGAGCAGCGAGAATTCTCCATTGTCATCCTGCACAGTCGGATGATTTTGGCAGGGATGTTAAAACTAGACATAGTTTTGTATAGCTCATCTCTATACACGCTGTCATATGCAGCCTTGAAATCGACGAAGAGGTGGTGAGTGTCGATTGGGTCTTCTCCAAGATCTGCCGTAGCGTAAATATTTGGTCTATTGTGGATTTACCTGGCCTGAAACCACACTGGTAAGAGCCGATCAGGTTATCCACAAACGGTTTCAGGCGTTCACACAATGCGGCAGAGAAGATCTTATATGCTATGTTAAGGAGACTTGTTCCCCTATAGTTTGCGCAGTTATAGGGGTCTCCTTTCTTATGGACCGGGCAAACGATGCTGAGATTCCATTCGTCGGGCATGCTTTCCTCAGACCATACCTTGCAAATGAGATGGTGCATGCACCTTACCAGCTCATCTCCAGCCGCCTTAAGAAGCTCAGCAGACAGGCCATCTGCGCCCGCGGCTTTATAAGACTTAAGTCTTGATATTGCTATTTTGACTTCGTCTAGGTCGGGTGGACTGAATTCTGTTTCACTGTGGTCCATTACGAATGGCTCGTTCTGCCTGACTGCGGCATCTTGTCTATCATCACCGTAATACAGTCTGCAGAAGTGGTCTTTCCAAATCCTCAGCATCGACTGCGATTCTACTACCAGTTCTCCATTTTCATACCTGCAGGCCGCCGCTCTGGCTTTGTAGCCATGGCATGTTCGTTTTACCCTATTGTAAAACTTACGGGCGTCATTCCTGCGGAAGCATCTCTCCATCTCCTCGATCTCACGCTCTCCGTGCTCTTGAAGTAAAATCAAATATGTACTCACCGATACCGAATACAGTAAGCCTACCTACCCCTATTATTCCATTGCTAATACATATTGTAATATAATCGCAGGATGAACATCCGCCCTAAACACTTTCGTCAAAGCCGTGCTTGACATTTGTCTACAAACGTCAAAGCACAACTTTAACGACTTCGTCAAGCTCTAGCTTCCTTCCTTTGTTCTTTTCAAAAAGACAATGCTGTAAGGCAAGCTCGCTGACTCGTTCTCCTTTTGCTGCCGACCTTCAACAAGAAAAGAAGCCGAGGAGAGAAGAATACCCAATTGCTTTATACCAAATCAAAAATAAAGTAAATTCCAGTAAATTCCTATATTAACCATTGGGTGTTTAATACACACAACCGTAGATTGATGGATTATCCAGGTTGCTGGATGACTAGGCGCGTATGCCCAGATGTCTGCAAGAAATTCGCAGTTTTCCTCCTATCCTTAAGGAGAATTGACTGCAGAAGACTTATGGGAGTCATTACGGGCCGTTACCGAAATGACTCCCATCTCTTAGCTCTACATCACTGAAGCTTCTTCTCATTTTTCACCGAAAAACGGGGAAAATAAAGTAATGTAAGGTGTCGAGGACGCCGTGGCGCAGTGGTTAATATGTTGGACTCTGACGCACGATGAGCAAGTTCAGATCCCGATAACACCGACGCCATCGAATATTTATTTCGTGGCGTTCCTTCTTCGCGGGGTCCATGCAAAACCTCATGTAGTACACTTGCCGTGAAAAAGCTTCTCGACGCACGCCGTTCGGAATCGGCATTAAACTGTAGGCCCCTTTCACCTATGTGGAAAATAAATCACACACAAAATGGGTGATTGATAGAAGCTTGGCTCTGGTCCTTCATGGGCTGTAACGCCATCAAAGAAGAAGATGGCGATGTCTGGTGTACAATGAACCAGTATTTGCGCCTGAGTGCTCCAACAGATGCCAGAAGCCTTCAACAAAAAAAAAAAAAAAAAAAAAGAAAAAAATTGCTTTGAAAAAGCTTCTCGACTCAAGCCGTAGGTCCTTTTCACCAGTGGGAAAAATAAATCACACACAACATGGGTGATTGAAGAGAAGCTTGGCTGTGGTCCTTCATGCGCTGTTACGCCCTTTTGATAACACTGCCTAATCTATGTTAAAGTTTTGTCCCTTACTTTTACTAAAAAAAAAAAAAATGTGGCAAGGCCCACACGACCATCTTTCCAGTGGGAAAAATCGAAACATCCATTTAGTTCCATATTTTTTCATTTTTAACCCCCGACGCAAAAAGAGGGGTATTATAAGTTTGATGTGTCTGTGTGTCTGTCTTTTGCATAGTAGCTCATGAACGAATTGACCGATTATGAAGCCTTTGTGATTTTTTTTTTTTAAAGCTAACGTGATCGAAATGCTTCTTCGCTACAATTTGTGAAGACCTGTTCAGGTGTTTCAACGTCATTAGCTCTTTTTGTTAGCTGCGGTAGGATTCTTAGACGAATAATAGGTAATGCATAGGTTCTCGCCCGATCACCGCAACCAACCAGCATCGGGCGCGGTCAGTACACCGCATGTTGTTGGCATCAAGTCGCCTATTTGCTGTCGCTCCATGTAACCATGTAATCTATTGCTCATAAACTGCTCACGTGCGTGTGCAATTTCGGTTGCTGAAATTTTCTAATTTAGACTTTATAGAAAATGAAGCTACCTTAGACTAAAATACTATAAAAATGGAAAATAAGAAAGAATTGTTCAAGTGAAATGTTTCCATGTTTTATCATTCTGCAAACAACTCCCGAGGCCCAGGTTCACCACGGACTGTAGCTCCACCTAAGTAAACAACTCCCGAGCAGTAAACCAACTCATTTTGGTTCACGAACGCGAGTGTGTGCATTTTTAGAAACTCACCACTTGTGCGCACTACACATATGCGTTAAACAGAACCCAGCCTCCAGAGTACACATAAATGTGCGTTCTCTTTAACGAACATATGAAGTGAGCACAGGGGCGAGTTTCTACGAATGTACACACTCGTGTTCGAGAGCGGAAATAAAAACGCTTACAGCCAATTACTTATGAGCGCGTGCGTTTAACCTTCCTATACCCGCGCATTGATCTGTGAGAACGCCAAATTACTTTTTCGCAAATATTTCAATAACCGTGCAATTTACGGCAGTATGCTTTATGACAGCTTCGTTATTTGTTTCATTCCTCATTTTAGTGCGGCTTAGGCATCATTCGGTCTGACCGGCGCGGGTATACACGTAACAAAATTGAACAGGAATTTTTTTCTCTTTTATGCATCTAAACCACCAACAACTCAACTATCCCGCAGCCCACAAGACGTATAAGTTAGAAGAGGATTACAGACTGACGGTGCTAGGCACGATTCGCAGAAATAAGAGGGAACTGCCTAAACACTTCTCCGACATAAGGCGCCGAAAAGAAAAATTGAGTTTATTCGGACATACATACATATGCAGAGGCATTTGTACCCTTGTTTCCTATGTGCCAAAAAAGAACAAAAATGTTCTTCTTGTATCAAGTATGCACGATGATCAAAAAATCAATGAAGAGACAGGGAAGCCTGAGATAATAATGGATTATAATGCGACAAAAAGAGGCGTTGACGGAGTTGATAAAATGTGTGCAACTTACAATGTTGCAAGGGGTACCAACAGATGGCCGATGGTGATTTTTTATAGCCTGATGAACGTAGCGGGTATAATCCGTTCGTCATATATGTATGTATTGTTACGAAATTTAATCCCACACCGAATAGGGTTCGCACCACTGGATTGCGATAAACTACAATTGTCCTTTTTATCCAAATAAAAACACACGCACTTTTCTTAATTTCACCACAGATCAATTATCTGTGCAGCTTCACCACTTTTCTTTATTATCCAAAACCTATTGAGCACTTTAAACTTTCACACAAATTTTATTGAAAGCTTTTATTTTTCCACTGTTTTATCGATTGATCACACCGACTTGTCACACGCTGTTCAATTCCACAAACTGAATGAATCCCGGGGGCGAGCGTTCGCGCTTATATAGCTATCGGTCCACCTTCTCGAATGTTCGCCGTCGGGAGTTCCCCTTCGGAAATCTCTAGAATGCTCTGACAATTTGCATTACGCAGTTGACAGTTGACATTATTTCAATTTCCGCTCCACCAGATCTTTCGAACTTCGACAGCGAAATTCGAACTTAACCGTCGGTTTTTTGTGTCTCCGCAACAATACTGAAGTTCGAAAGCTCTCTTGAAGCGGGGATTGGAATGATGTCAACTGTCAACGGCGTAATGTTAATTGTTTTGTTTTGTTTCGTTAACAATTGATTGAAATTGATTAAAATTAAACTTCATAAAAATATTCGAAGTAGAAGGGAAACTATGGACCCTTGAGTTTCGGCCCCAGAGACCGTGCGCGGGTATACGTGTTTGTTTTTTTGACGCGGGTATAGGAAGGTTAATAATTACTCGTTGGGTAGCACACGCTCGCGAGCAGCTCATGAGTGTGCGTTTCCTTACCCAACCACATCACTGCCCGAGCAATCTCATATGTATCGGTTCTCGTCTGATCACCGCAATTAGCCAGCGTCGGGCGCGGTTAGTACTTAGATGAGGGACCGCTTGGGAACACCGCGTGTTGTTAATTTTTTTTTTTTGCCTATTTTTTAATTATTTAATTTCTAACAAAAAACGGTTGGAGCAGATCTTACTGCAAACTTCATCGGTTCTAAGTTGCGTAATTACGCGTGAAAGGGATCTGGTGCCATGGGGTTCTCGAGATAATCGAGGCGAAAATTCATACATACGCACATAACTCTCTATGAAAACTTGGATTTGGATTCTGGTGACCTTGAAACGATGTGATATAACAACATTTGGAATTTGCAAAATCGGCCCCATTACAATAACCTCCTGATGGGAAGTTAAAAAATGTCAAAAAATACCTCATAGCAGCAGGTACTTAATAAGAGATTTTTATTTTTTTTTATGGACACACGCGCACTCAAGGCCAAGGCCTTATAACGTTACGTTGTGTGAGCAGAAGATAACAGGGAGGGGGAGAGGAGGTGCCTATTGACATTGGTCTTAAATGTCTGCATATTGTATTGAGGAGGGAAGACCGAACGAGGTAGCGCGTTCCACATTCCTGTGGTTCGGTTGAAGAAAGAGTCTCTGTATTTGACAGTACGATCGAATACGGGTTCAGGGTGAATTCACACGCATTCCGGGAGAGACGTGTATCGCAGGAGAAGTTTTGAAGGGGCGGAATGCAACTGGCTATTTCATCAGAGCATTTATGGTTGAAAATAACGAAAAAAGAATGAAAGACAGGAGACGTTCCTATGGTGACCCAGCGAGTGTAATGAGTTTGTGATACTGGAATCTCCTATGAGTTTTATCGCACGATTTTGTATTCTGTCAAGTAAGTGCAGTGAGGTGTTAGATGCGCCAGACCAAACATGGCCTTATAAATTATAGCCAGATCGGTGGGTGTGAAGAATCTCTTGCATCTGTATAGGAAACCTAGGCATTTCGCGGCATTCTTAGCGACACTAAATATGTGACCGTTCCAACAAAGGTTGTCACTGATGCACATGCCCAGGATGGAAGGCTTGTCGGTTTCAGAGATACAAGTGCCATTCATGGATAATGGCAATGGGTCAGTGTTACGCTTTAGCGACAGAAGACAGCATTGTGTTTTGGAAGCATTAAATTCCACTCTATTATTTTTCCCCATTGAATGATGCTGTCAATATCGGAATTTAATGAGCCAAGCATACGCTGCCGCTCACTATTTACAACTGAAGTGCAGGGTCGTAAAGAAGTGAACGAATATGAAAAGCTGAGGGTACTGTCGTCAGCGAAGGAGTGGATTGGATTAGAAGTAACAGACAAGAGATCATTTATAAAAATGAGAAAGAGTGTCGGAGACAAAACGGAGCCCTGGGGAACACCAGCATTTACAAAGTGAGAATCAGACTTGAATCTGTCCAAGATAACTTGAATTGAACGATTCGAAAGGTAGCTTCTAATCTATAGAAGAAGAGAGTCGTCGATCCCGAATGCACGCATTTTCGACAAAAGAGCTTCATGCCAAACTCTGTCAAATGCTTTAAAATATTAAGTGCAACTACTTTGCTCTCACCTGCCTGGTGGAGCTAGCGATTCCACTTCTCGGTGAGATGCACCATCAAATCACCAGTGGATCTGTTGCTGCGGAAACCATACTGCCGGTCATTGAGGAGATTCTGCGACTCGAGATATTTCATAAGCTGACGATTTATCAGCGTTTCCATGACCTTGGGAAGAAGGGACGTTAGTGCAATGGGTCGGTAATTGGGGAGAGAAGAAGATTCGCCTTTTTTGGGAATGGGCTGGACAAATGCTGTTTTCCACCTACTCGGGTAGTGTCCAGAAGAGTAGGAAAGGCGAAAAAGCTTACGCAGTGGTTTTGCTAGCGTGGAAGAACACCTCTTCAGAATTATTGGGGAAATACCATCTGGACCAGCGGATTCGTGTATGTCATGTTCTTTAAGAACCCTTGCAACTGTACAAGTACGGAAGTAAACTTGTCCCATGGTGAAATTAACGTACCCCAGAACAGGCGGAGAAAAAGATGATCTGGGAAGCTGCGAGTTTGCTGCGAAATGGGCAGCAAGCAGATTGGCTTTGTCTAAGGGTTTGACAGCTGGAATGTCAATGTGGATGAGCGTGGGTATAGACGACGAGACGGAGTACTTAATGTTTTTGACGAAAGATCAAAAACTTCTGCTACCTTTGGGACATTGTAGGATCTTACGCCTCAGTTTTTGGTCGTGTAAAAATTTAGCTCGTCGGATGAGGGAGTTGCAGTCATTTCTGGTTTGTATATATCTTTTTCGGTTTTCCTCAGTAGTGTTTGCTTTATAATTCCGAAAGCTTATCTCTCTCAACCTAATAATCTCTTTACAGCTCAAGTCAAACCACGCATTATCCTCTGGCTTAACACTTTTTATCTTGTTGGGGATGAAAGTGGTAATGCCAGTATGGATAATGTTTGTGATCATATCAGCCGCGGCGTCCACGTCGTTGTCGAGGAAGCACAACGACCAATTAAAGCTCCGAAAGAAGTTGTTACGGCCACACCAGTTAGCTTTCTTATATATCCATACCATTCTTTTTGGAGCTTTTTCTTTAACTGTGTCGAATGAATATGGGGATTTATGTAGCTGATATGACACAGTGATCGGACAAGCCTAGAGGAGATAATACTTTCAAAGCGTATTTATTAGGTTGAGAGGTAAGAAACAAGTCCAGGGTATTGGCGATATGACTGGCAACATCCGGTATACGAGATGGCTCATTCACAAGCTGGGTTAATTGATTCAACTCAGCGAAAATTTTTCGACATACCTTCCTTCGGGTGTTGTCTGTCCAGAATGTCGAAGCCTCTGAGAATTGTGAACATTGAAGTCGCCCGCTTTAGAGATTTCAGTGCGAGGAAACAGGGAAACAATTCTTTGGATGGAGTCGGACAGTGCATCAAACGAGCCGAACGTGATGTCTCTGTCCAGGTTTGGGCTTCTGTAAGAAAACAGTAGTGAATTTTGTGCTTACGAAGAGTGAATTTGAGCCATAAGAAATTAGATTCCGAGGTGGATGTTTGGCTATACTGCGGAAGCAGCTGGTAAGCGATATCGCTACGGACATAGATAGCGAGATCGCGGTGAGAAACGAATAATGGCACTAAGCTATATCCAGAAGACTAAAATCCGAGGGATCGGACTTTTCATCAACCTGTGTTTCACAAAGTGCCAAAACAGCCGGTTTGTAGAGAGAGAGATGGACATACGTGGCAAAGAAGTTCTTCCTTAACCCACGAATGTTGCAGAATTGTAAATCGAATTCCCACATCAACACAACACGCAAAACATTAACGGACGCAACACCAACTAAGCAGAGCCGCGAAGTGAAGATTGGTAAACAACAAACTATACTTCTGGGATTACACGACACTCTGCATGTCGCTGAAATCGATTTGTTAAATTGCCAATTTCCATCTATCCCATCAGCGTCGCCTATTTTATCACTTTCTATGCAGGTAGCACTATTTAATAGCGCATAACTGCTGCTCCAAAACGCGGCCCAGAGCCAGACAGATTTCTGGAATTGCTTTTGTTTTTTTTTTTTTTTTTCAATTTTTCGTTACTTAAGTGAAAACAATTGGATAGTCGTTATTATTCGATGAAGTGGATGCATCATAAACAGCACTTGTGTCTGCCATGGATTTCTACTTCTGCTTTCTATCGCCCTAACTGTCTTAAAACAGCCGCAGCGCAGATTTGTAAACCACATTGCATTTTCCGGACATGTCACAACGACAAAGGATATTTCCGAAACTACACGTTCAGGGGAAAGACATTTCATTAAGCCGCGTTGTTCCTTGATTTTATTTAACCCTGAAACCACCTAACTATAACTACGAGTAGTTGGTTGGGTGGTTCTTTCTTCATTCCTCGGTGCAGCAGTCATTTTGACTGCCACATAGAATGCCGAAAGACAATTTTCCCGACCAAAAAAGTCCAAAAAAAAAAAAAGTAAAATTCATATTTCGAATAGAATGACTGAATCGTAAAATAGAAAAACTGCACATACGAGCAGCAAAGGACATTCATGGCAACGAAGGATACACGATTTTGTAATATACGAGTACGGACATGTGGTGTAAAACATCTGCCACGGCTAGATCTGCAGCCTCTGTTGCAGTTCTAAGCAATTCATGCAAATCTGGTCATTCAGACGGAAGCTACACATTTGTGAAATTTCCAGAAATTACATCATTTGAAAATGTCAGATGGGCAGCATATCCTGACCAGAATCGAGCACGGCCATTCTGTCACCACTATGCGGATCCCGGGCGCTTTTGCATGTGTACAATATCCTTGCATCCCTTACTCATTGATTTCGTTCACATGTAATCCTTTCATTTTGTATTATTTACTCGTAGTTGAACGTGAATCGGAAATTGCCGAACCAACAATTTGCCAATGTGGACATTTGGTGAATAGGAGCTGGCGGCGGGCGTGGTATGGGCAGATATAAATTTTGCTTCCGCCGGATTTCAGGAAAACGAAACGAATTGAAATAGAAGAGATGAATTGGACCAATGCAATTCTACGTTGTGAATAGCGAGAAAAGCCCTAATTAATACCCGGATTGTGAACAAAATGCATGAATTGAATCTTATTTTGACTAGGGTTTTCTAAAATTTGCGGCGGCAGACGGGAAACTTGTGCTTAAAGGAGAAAGGATATTACTGTCTTTACGACTATATATCAGGGGTAATGAATGTATTAATGGCAAGTGCCTGCAATCAAGCTCCTTATTCACAATTCTCTTGTAGCACAGATTTTGGTATTCGTGTAATATTTTTTTACTTGTTATCCTTTTATTAAGGAAGATGGTACTAATTCTCGGTGGCCACTTGGCGATTTAAGGCACTGCATCGACGTTCCATCTTAAGGTGGTAAAATAAGGTACGGCCCAACCGAACTGGCTGCCCAACACATTATCGTAGTTTGGGGTCCTCCAATAGAGACTTTCGAACTTTGACAGTTGATAGCGGCCATATTGTTGAAGCCAGATCTGTCAAATCTATTGTGCCCGCTAGCCGATTACCCGAGGAGCCTCTCCACTTCTATAACGAAGTTGAGAATGGTTCTCGTAGACGCCAAGGTGATCCCCTCAAGAGTCGTAACTTCACTGAGACGGATACGCTTCCTAAGATGGCAGAGAGCAGCACACTCACATATTATGTGTTCCGCCGTCTTTTTGTCCCCCAGCCAGAGCCGAGACTCAGTTTCGGACGAGGGGCTAATTTTGTTTAGATGATATCTCAGACCGCAGTGTCCTGGAGTTTGAGTGTGTCACTAGAGTGATTGTTCAGGGGTCGTATGAGTTGTTTAGATTGACGGAGTCCCCGAACGCTGTTCCAAAAGGACAGGTGTTCCAATTTTTCCCACTTGTCTAAGAAGAAATTTACCTTAGACCCGGTAGTGCCGCAGAATGGTTCCGGACCTATATATTTATCGCTGGAACCTTTCCTGGCAAGTTGGTTGGCAATTTCATTGCCCTTGATACCTTTATGTCATGGCACCCACCAAAGTTAAACACTGTTTCTTTTGGCGAGGTCTTGTAGGGCGTCATGGAATTTCTTGACGGTTTTTGGGTTCGTACTTAACGAACCCAGCGCTTTAAGCGCTGCTTGGCTATCAGAGAGTATGTTGATGGTTATTCCTCTAATGCCAGTCTCGAGATTTAGATTGACGCATGTTAGGATGGCATGCAGCTTTGCTTGGAAGATGCTGGGACTTATTCCCAGGGCCCTCGAGATCTTGCGGTTTGGTCCAATGATGTCGGCGCCATCGCCGGAAGCCATCTTGGAGCCATCCGTGTACCACCTAAGGCCTTTGACATTTAGCAGGGGATCACTGTTTTCCCATGCTGAGCGATTTGGGATCAGAATCGCGATTTAAAACCAGTGGACTACCTTAGGTTTAAGTCCCCAGGTTTTACCGTAGGTGCGCCGACAGGCCCACATGGCCTTAGTCGGTTTCATGAGTTTATTTTTCATATTGCAGTTCCAGTTGAGTCTGCGGTCTAGGTCAATACCTAGATACTTTACCTCCTCTGAAAATCCTATGTATGTGCCATTTATTAAATTACGATGAGGCTCAAGAAGCAAAATTTCCGAATTTGGGACGATACCAATCCACATGAGATCCAAGCGCGTCCAATGCATCTCGAAAAAGAGAGAAGTCACGATGTTTGCCAGGGCAGCACCATCATTAAGAATTAAGAATTCTGCACGGACGATTCGAGGGCATGGTCGTCTCACGTGGAGGCGATGTGGACTGGCCATCGAGACTGTGCGATTTGACCCCGTTCGAATTATTTCTTGTGGGGTTTCCTGAAATCACCGGTCTATGCGAATAAGCCACAAGCTACAGCGGCCCTTAAGGCCAACATAACCGATGCCATCGATCAAATTTAGCCTGATTTATGCGCCAGAGTCATGGAAAATCTGACGTTTCGGATCGGACCCACCAGAGAAGCTGCGGCGGACACTTGAACAGTTTTGTGTGTATTTCGTACATAATGGCATCGATGGGCCTTTTAAACGGATTAAAATCTTTAGAAAAGCCTTGTTTCATAGATGTGTATAAATAAAAAAGACTATTATGCCTTCAAGTAACTTTCAAGAGGGATCAAGCATATTGAAATAAGAGGGAGTGCTTGAGTACGTGATAAGATCAGATAACGTAGTCGTATATGCAGGAACCGCTAATCAATAATCGTCATTACAGAACGAACAAATTTACCAACACCTCCACCCAATTTGATGACGAGACGAGTGGGCTGTCTGTAAAAATGGGCAGGACAATTCGAAGCAGTTGATTCTGGGCCCCACACAAAAACTCAACCCTTTGAGGCATTAACTTGGAAAATGTTACGGTAACACATGATGACTTCTTGAATGACTTCTTACGCCAGAAAACAAATCAGCCGGTTGGACTGCGGTCCATAATGCCGTAAACGTATAAAAAGCACCTGCCATGGAAAGGACTTAAGCGATGGATGGAACGAACGGATTATATTTCAACCACTCCCACAGGCATTTGAAAGGATACCAATTTCCGTTCTGTACCTAAAATGTCCCTTCCCTCCCTTCATCAGGCGTCTAATCGTGATGGAAGGCTTAAGAGATCATAAGCCTCGGGCTAAGACTCGAAGACCTAAATGAATTGACAACCATAAGGGTACTCCAGGGGGTACGCGCAATTGCAGAAATCCACCCGCCTCCTGGAGACCCAACCATTTATTTTCAACTCATCGGCAGCACGGAACGACGCCGAGTCTGGTGGTTCAGTATCCGACCACCTGGTTGGACTGAGCTTAAGTAGTGCATCCAGCAAACTCGATACGGATGATGGCGTGTCACGGGAAACCGATAAGGTTGAACGCGCTCCAGAGTTGGGTTCTACTGCTAAGTGTGCTGCTAGGTCCCAATAAAAAACAAAAGAGGCGCGCCAGGAAATTGTGCAAAGAGGCTCCCAAAGTCGTAGGCACAATAGAAGAGATTAAGCCTTTGGATGAATCAGGTATGAGGGTTAGGTTGTGGGAGGTATCCCTTACCGAAATCTGAGGTCCCTTCCTTTTCGGCGATGCGCAGCGCAGAAAAGTTAAGCGTTGACTGGGTACAATGGACTCCCCGTAGTCTAAGTAAGTCATGACCTTTCGTCAATATAAATAGCACCCCCTCACCTAACTCAACCTTTCAAAATTTTTCTTTATGACTTCTACCGATGTACACTTTCGCTACTTTTTTAACTTCCCAGTGTGAAGTTCTTGTAATGGGCCGATTTTGCGAATTCCAAATTTTGACATATCTCCACATTTCAGAGTCACCAGAATCCAAACCCATGGTCTTTTTCGAATATCGTGAAATACATCGCTCTCGCTCCTATAGACTTGATGATGGCTGCAGCGTTTTCCAAGCTGAGATTTTCGCAATCAATCATTCGGCGAACTTGTTTCTCAGAGAAAACCTCTCAGGAAAAATTATCAATATATCTGTATACTGTATGTGGACAGTCAGGCAGCCATTAAGGCTCTGCAGGCAGCATGGATAAGATCCAAGCTCGTCAAACTCTGCAAAGAGAGGCTGGAGGAGATGTCATATCTCAATAAGGTGACCCTCTGCTGGGTACCAGGTCTTGTGAATATTTCCAGAAATGAGAAGGCGGACGAGCTAACTAGAACAGGATCAGGCGGAAGCTCCGCGCAGCCTCACAATTGAGGCTAAAATTCAATTGAGGCTAAAATTTCAGAAAAACAGGGGCGGAGTTACTAATAATGAAAGCCCATAAACGATGGCATCAATTAGATACATGCGCAACGGCAAGGTCAACTTTTGCTGTCTATGATAAGAAAAGAATTGTAAGTCTGCTAAGGTTCAGTCGTAGGAATATTCGATTGACAATAGGTGCACTGCATGATATTCTACCATGCAGCCCGACTAGGCCAACCCCACAATGATTTCTGCAGAAGCTGCAGGGACAAGGAGGAAATTGAATCAAATTTATCAGCTAACGTGCGAATGTCCTGCACTAACCCACAAAAGGAGCACATTCCTCGGAAGACGCTCCCTTTCAGAACTAGAAGAGGTTAGTTATATGGGGCTGAACAGACTACTAGGACTTCTATCTGTAACCAAGTGGTTCAGCTCAATGGGATTTAGTGAGCTCTGACCTTTCTTCAATATGGCACTCACTCTCCCCAACCTAACTTTTCAAATTTTTTCTTTATGACATCTACCACCACCGACACCGAGGCAATACTACTTCGACTACCGATCACTGATGTAAGCACTATTGTATACTTTCGGTTTCTCTTTCATATTTGCCCATTTACCACCAAAGCCATTCGGAAGAGCTCCCAGACATCTGTAACACACTACAGGCAATCATTCCATCTACCAATGTGTCGTCCATTCGGCAATTAGCAGCATGGTTGTATGCACATATGCAAACCTTGAAAATTCCTATTAACGCACTGGTTTAATGAGACGCATTTCATTAACGCGCCATTAACATAGATCACCGACTGGGCCGGTCAATACACTCTGTCATTGGCACTTTTTCCTGATTTCCATACTAACCTGCGCTTGAAATGAGCTGATCGGTTCTGCTCGGTTTTGCCATTGTGGCAGTTCTATTTCAATCGCGGCCTTCTTACGTTACTATAGTCCTTTGAGAGTGGTTAGGTGAGTTCCAAATACAAAAACAAACAAATCTCGATTGGACCCAGGACAAATGGCTTTAATAATAAAGTATGTCTACTCATGGATATCGTACTGGTTCAACGAGTATAAAGGTGTGTTGATGTGAAAATAAGAGTGAAACTCACGAATGTGGACCGTTATTTTGTTGAGTTTAGATCCACGAGTTGAAGGATATCCACTCTTGGGATCGCCGTGGCCAATGTATGGGATCATAGTGCTATACTTGGCATTTGTCCTGAAATGGGGCCCGAAATGGATGGAAAAACGGCCGCCGTACGATCTGAAAAATGTGATACGTGTATACAATGCTATACAAGTTGTCAGTAATTTGAGTTTATTCATCTATGTAAGTTGGGCTCCTAAGCAGTTGAGATGTGTACTTGAGATTTGTGTGTTTTTAGGGCCTTCGGAACTCATATTTCCGCAAGGAATTCAGTGCATTATGTCAGCCTATAGATACTAGCAACAATGAACCGTATATGCAAAATGTACTCCGTGCCACATTCGGATACTATATTATCAAATATGTGGATCTGCTCGATACAGTGCGTACATCAAGGGATTTTTTAAAGAGCATTGACCTATATGTACGTTCTCTTTCAGGTATTTTTCGTCCTGCGAAAGAAGAATAATCAAATCACATTTCTTCATGTTTACCATCATGCCGGTATGGTGTTTGCCGTCTACATATTCACAAAATTCCTTGCAGGTAAAATGGCTCAATATTTTTCAAAACATCACATTACCCATCTCTCGCGCAGGAAGCCATTCAACGATGCTGGGCGTCATTAATCTACTCATCCATAGCATAATGTACTCGTACTATTTTGTTACATCGGTGAATCCCAAGTATGCGAAAAGTATTTGGTGGAAACGATACATCACCCAGATGCAATTGGCTCAATTCGGATACTTGATCTTTCATTTTGCCATTGTGATTGTGAAGAACGATTGCGGACATCCAGCGCTGGTGGCATTTGTTGGCCTCATTCAAAATCTTTTCATGTTCGTCCTGTTTTTCGACTTTTATCTCAAAGCCTACGTGCGAAGGAATACCTTAAATACCAAAAAGGACAACTAACGAATGTGATTGCTTTTTTTTTTTTGAATTGTTTTTCCTCTTTCCTTTGCAATTCCTACTTCCGATGCATATTAAAATCCACCAAATTGCTCGGAACGTTCTCACACGTCAACGATTCGTCATCTCATGCATCTGTATGCACGTAGTATTAAATGAATAAATAAATATTTTTTTTTTCTCTTTTTTGGATTGTTTTAATTAAAGCACTGTAGCGAGTAGAAAGCGAAATGCATACGGTTGGTAGAGGTTAATTCTCAAACGGAAAACCAAAATTGAAAAAAAATGTTTTCTTTTTTTCGTTATCTAATTTCCAGCATTTGTCGGCATGAATAAATGGTAAATACTCAACGAACCAGTAGCGAGATACAAAAAAAAAAAAACAAAAACTCGGATTTCATTAAAATGTAATTTCCTTTAGTTTAAAATAAAATATTTTAAACAAAACGGTCCGTTCCATGTGTACAATGGGTTCTCAACTAATTATGCAATTTGTATTTCGAAATTGAAAAATGCATATATTTGGATATCCAACGTTTGCGTTTTGTGTCGGGGGTGAAAGGGTTAAATAAAATATCTTCCAAATTGCCTTCCATGGAGGTTTTATCCCCCTTTTTTTTTTTTTTTTTTCGTTTTGTATTTTTATTAATTTAGGTGCAGCGGAAAATTACGGGACGGATTCATAGAGACCCGATTTTTTTGAAATTAGATAATTTGACTGTTGGTTTAGTGCTTTCACAGGACTTTTGTGATGAATATGAATATATTTTTTGCACTGCGGATATTAATTCAAAAAGAATTAACTGGATTCGTCTGAATATGGGCACGGTAAAGATAGGGATTTAATGCTATGATGTGGGAGGACCTCTGCCTAAGAGAAGGCAGTACAAAAAGAAATGCGTAAAGAACACTCAACTACCCCCAAAAGATAAAATAAAAATAAAACGCACGTCTAATTGTTCAACCACTCTATTTGAATTCCTTCGGAACTTCTTCTTCTAAATGGGCGCTACAGTTCGGGGTGAACCTGGGCCTCAACCAACATTCCCCTCCAACTAGCACGATCTTTTGCTAGCCTTTTCCATTGCCGCACACCCAGTTGGCTGAGGTTCCCTTCCACCTGTGTGCGCCATCTTAAGTGTGTCTGTCCTCTGCTTCTTCGTCCCTCGGGGTTGGATTCAAGGACTCTCCGGGCTGGAGCTGTGGTGTCCATTCGCTCTACATGGCCCAGCCATCTTAGGCGTTGAATCCGTAGACGCCTGACTAGGTTCATGTCGCTGTACAGCCCGTAAAGTTCGTGGTTGAATCTTCTCCTCCATCCCCCGTCTGCGTTTATAGGCCCGAAAATCACGCGCAAAATCTTTCTCTCGAACCGACCAAGGGCCTCCTCATCCGCTTTTGATAGTGTCCATGCTTCTGCGCCGTAAAACAGGACCGGGATGATAAGGGTCTTATATAGAGTCAACTTTGTCGTTCGGGAGAGGGCTCTATTACTCAGTTGCCTATTGAGCCCAAAGAAACAGCGATTTGCAAGAGTGATTCTGCGTTTGATTTCGGAACTGATGTCGTTGTTCCAGGTCACTGCGGAGCCAAGGTAGACGAAGTCCTTAACTACCTCGAACTTATATCTGCCAATACAAACGTTCTGGCCAAGACGTCGGTGGTGAGCGTCCTTTTTCGATGACAGCATATATTTAGTTTTGCCCTCGTTTACCGCCAAACCAATTTTCGCCGCCTCCATCTCAATACTCGCAAACGCCTCACTGACATCTCGCTCTGATCTACCTATATATCAATATCGTCGGCGTATGCAAGGAGTTGCGAGGATTTGAAATAGATTGTGCCTCTTGTATTGGCCAGTGATTTTTGCACAATCATTTCTAATATGATGTTGAAGAAATCACACGACAGCGCATCGCCCCGCCTAAATCTTTTTTGACATCAAAACTATCGGTAAGGTGTTCACCGATTCGGATGGAGCAGCGAGCATTCTCCAGAGTCATCCTGCTTAGCAGGTATGTCAAAGGTAGACATAGTGTTGTATAGCTCGTCTCTAATTACGCTGTCGTATGCGGCTTTGAAGTCGACAAATGGGTGGTGAATGTCGACTTGAAATTCATCGGTCTGTTCCAGGATCTGCCGTAGTGTGAAGATTTGGTCGATCGTGGACTTCCCTGGCCTGAATCCGCACTAATCAGGACCTATCAGCTTATTTACAAAAGGCTTCAGGTGTTCACACAAAACGGCAGAAAAGATTTTGTAGGCGATGTTAAGGCGACTTATCCCTCTATAGTTGGCGCAATCAGAGGGGTCTCCTTTCTTGTGGATCGGGCATACGATGCTGAGACTCCATTCCTCGGGCATGCTTTCCTCTGACCATATCTTACAGATGAGCTGGTGCATGCTCCTAACCAGGTCATCCCCAGCTGCCTTGAAGAGCTCAGCAGATAGTCCATCTGTGCCAGCAGCTTTATTCGACTTGAGCTTCGATATGGCAATCTTAATTTCGTCGAGGTCAGGTGGATAGTATTCCCTGCGGTCTCCGCCGATTAGAAATGGGTCATTCTGCCTGACAGCGGTATATTGACTAACATCGCCGTTATAAAGTCTGCAGCAGTGGTTTTTCCATATTCTCAGCATCGACTGCGATTCTACTACTAGGTGTCCGTTCTCATCCCTGCAGGCTTCCGTTGTGGCTTTATAACCTTGGCATGTTCGCTTTATCTGTTGATAAACCATTCGAACGTCACGCCTGCAGTAACACTTCTCCAAATCCTCAATCGCGCGCTTCTCGTGCTCTTTCTTCTTTCTTCTAAGAAGCTTATGCCCCTCCCTTCTTTTTAACTAGTAGAGCTCACGAGCTGCTCTTGTTCTTTTATGCAACGAGGCCTTATATGCATCCTGCTTCGCTGTATGAATCCTTCTGCACTCGTCATCGAACCAGGTGTTTCTTCGTGGTGGAGCTTTGAAACCCAAAACTTCGGATGCAGAGCTTTTCACGGCTTGTTTGCAAATGCTGCACTGTTGTTCTATTGATAGCGTGGAGAATTGAGTTGTTTTGGAGAGCTTAAGGGAGACACGATCGAACTTTGTATTCTTACTCTACTCCGCTGCGTTCATAATATCTGTAAGCCCATCCTGGCTACTACAAGATAGTGGTCCGAGTCGATGTTAGCCCCTCGGAAAGTTCGAACATCAAGAATAGTGGAGGAGTGTCTGACGTCGATCGCGATGTGATCAATCTGGTTGGTAGTCGATTGATCAAAATACCGCCAGGTGCCTTTGTGTATATCCAGGTGCGGGAAGCGCGTACTGGCTAGAAGGAGATTTCGCCCCGTAACAGTGTACGTAGCCTGTGTCCGTTATCGGATGTGGTGTCGTGTAGGCTATGTTTGCCGATGATTCGTTCAAAGATGCTTTCCTTACCCAGCTTAGCATTGAAGTCTCCTAGTACAATTTTGATGTCATAACTGGGACATTGGGCATACGTTCTGTCTAGGAGATCGTAGAACTCATCTTTGGCGGAGTCGTCCTTGTCTTCTGTGGGGGCGTGGACGCAGATCAGGCTGATGTTAAAAAATGTAGCCTTGATACGGATCGCTACTGTTCGCTCACATGCCGAAAGCTTAGGACTTTTTGCCTTAGTTCACCTCGAACAACAAGTCCGCATCCAAACAATCGTTGCCCTCTCTCCCTATAGCAGTCGCCGTAGTAAATATCGAAGTTTTTCATCCGCTTTATACCCGGTCCATTCCATCGCATTTCCTGGATGGCGGCTATGTCCGCTTTATAGCGGTCTAGGGCGACTGCAAGTTATTCGGCTGCACGTGGCCTTCGGAACAATGACCAGAAATAATAGAAACGACAAAGATCATGCGAGTGCGTTATAGCCTAGCTGTAACTTCCCCGTTAGTGTGATGTTCGTAGTATATAGTGATCGTGATGGTTCGTTCTCTGAAGCAGTTGCCCAGTAGATTCGGTGGGGACATTTCCAGGCGAGAGATCAGGAGTGGAATGACACACATATTCAATCTTAAGGGCGCTATCGTTGAAAACGGCGTTACAAATGTTTATCGGAAAAAAAGGCCAAGGAAATGGGATGAGAGCATTAGGCCAGCTAATAGCCTATTTGTTCAATTTAAAAGAAAAACTTTTTTTTTTAATAAGCCTATAAATATGCTACACAGTGAGACATTTGCTGACTTAGTCGAAGTATTGGGTGATTTCTTTTAGGGATGATACGGAGCTTCGACGTCTCAGCCCGTCGCCTCCTAACCACCCAACGACTCAACTATCCCGCAGGCCACAATACACTTAACTATTAACTCTTATATGTATGGATATGTATAATTTTGTGATTGCATAGATGAACCTTCTTCTTCTTCTTTTGGCGAACTTGGGCCTCCTTCAAAAAACCTCTCCAACTGGCACGGTCTTTCGCCAGCAGTCTCCAGTGCCGCACGCCTAATTGGTTAAGGTCCTCTTCCAATTGGTTGCGCCGCCTAAAATTTGGCCGTCCTCGACCGCGCCGCCCCTCGGGGTAGGATTGCTAGACCTTCCGGGCCAGAGCTGTGTTTTCCATGCGCTCAACATGACCTAGCCATCTTAGGCGTTGGATCCGAAGACGCAATGCTATGTTCATGTCGCTGTACAGCCCGTACAGTTCACTGTTAAGTCTTCTCCTCCACTCCCCATTTATGCAGGTCGGGCCGAAAATCGCACGCAATTTATTTTTTTTTCTCAACGACCAAGGGCCTCCTCATCTGCTTTCAATAAGATCCATGTCTCTGCGCCATAGAGCAGGACCGGGATGACAAGGGTCTTGTATATGCTCACCTTCGCGTTTCGAGAGAGGGCTTTGCTTTTCAATTGCCTCCCGAGCCCAAAGAAACAGCGGTTGGCAAGAGTTATTCTGCGTTTGATTTCGGCACTGATGTCATTTCTGCATGTCACTGCGGTAGACGAAGTCCTTGACTACCTCGTATATGTGCACCCTGGCCAAGACGCCGGTGGTTCGTGGCCTTTTTCGACGACAGCATATAATTCGTTTTGCCCTCATTTACCGCCAGTCCCATTTTAGCCGCTTCCGTCTCAATGCTCGTAAAGGCCTCAATGACATCTCGCTGACTTCGTCCAATTATGTCAATGTCATCGGCATATGCGAGCAGTTGTATGGGCTTGAAAAAGATGGTGCCCCTAGTATTGACCAGTGAGTTTTGCACGATCCTTTCAAGGACGATGTTAATAAAGTCACATGATAGCGTGTCGCCCTATCTAAAAACTTTCCGACCCTGATGGAGCAGCGAGAGTTCTCCAATGTCATCCTGCACAATCTGACGAGATTGGCAGGGATGTCAAAACTAGACATGGCGTTGTATAGCTCGTCTATATTTATACTATCGTATGCAGCCTTAAAGTCGACAATCAGGTGGTGGGTGTCGATCTAGAACTCGTTTGTTTTTTCCAGGATCTGTCGCAGTGTGAATAATTGATCTATAGAGGACTACTCGGGCCTGAAACCACACTGACATGGACCAATCAGTTTATTAACGAACGGTTTCAAGAGTTCACACAGAACAGCAGAGATGTTTTTTTAAGCGATGTTCAGAAGACTTATTCCTCTGTAGTTGGCCCAGACAAAGGGGTCTCCTTTCTTGTGGATCGGGCAAACGATACTAAGACTCCATTCACCGGTAATGCATTCCTTTGACCACATCATACAGATGAGTTCATGCATACTCCCAACGAGGTCATCTCTAGCTGCCTTAAAGAGCTCGGCAGGTAGTCCGTCTACTCCAGCAGCTTTGTTGGACTTAAGCTTAGAAAAAGCATTTCTAACTTCGTCCAGTTCAGGGGGACGGAATTCTCTGCTATCATCGTCCGTTGTGAAAGGATTATTTTACGATCGCGAGCTTCTCATGCTCCCTTTTTTTTTGTTTTATGGACCTTATGCTCCTCCCTCCTCTTCTGTCCATAATGCTCACGAGCAGCTCTTGTCCTTCTGTGCAGCGCCTCTTGATAGGCGTGCTGCTTTGCTGCGTGTGCCGTCCTACACTCGTCGTCAAACCATGGGTTTCTTGTTGGTGGCGGTTTGAAACCCAGTACCTCAGAAGCAACACTTTCTAAGGCTTGTTGACAACGGGTCCATTGGTGCTGTATGGTCTGAGCAAGTGTTGGAGGGTTTCCCGAGAGCTTAAGGGAGACGCGATTGGCATAGGCTCTGGCGGTCTCTTGCGATTGTATCATTGCCACGTTGAATGCTGATAGCCTTAGTCGATTTTTCTGGGCCAGGCATATTCGAAGTCGAAACCTGGCTGCCATAAGATAGTGGTCCGAGTCTGTGTTGGCGATGAATCTAATAACAGTAAATATGCGCCTGAGACACTTCCGTCGTAATTGCAAGTTCCTAGAATTCATCTATGCAAAGGATTATGTTTATGATTCATATTTACACTAATGTTACCCGTGAACAAAAAGGGAAACTAAAGGAGCTTTTGTATATAAAAAAGTAACGAAGTGGTAGTATTTTCGCTGCTTGAAATAAGGGCATTGAGGGCTCAAATCTGTTTTTACATATGTAGTAGGATTCGAACTATTTGCTGATGTAAGCACACCCCCAACATGCAAGACCATATTCGAGGCGTGATTGCACCATTGTGTAATATATAGTTAAAAGTAGCCTATGCGGAACAAGCTTACGATCAATGCTAGGTATAGTATTTTTCTAAAGACGTCATGTGTGACTTCCAGTTCAATTTGTTATCTATAATGACCCCTAGATACTTGATTTCCTTTACGAAATCAAAGACAAAACATTTATTTGTGCAATTCTGATAGTCACAAAGCACATGATGAGAGGTAATACCTTCAATTATTGTACTTGGATACGATAATGAAAAACACATAGCCTTGGACTTTGCACTAAGTAAGAGTAGATGATAATTGAGCCAAATACTGATTAAATGCAAGTCGGAATTTATTTGGTCGCGGATTGTAGCTAGACAATAATCTACATACGATAGGGCTAGATCGTCAGCATAACCAATTTACTTGCCGTTGACCAGTAGATTAAATACAGAATTTATGTAAACAAGGAACAGTATTGGACCCAGAACTGAGCCATGAGGTACACCAGTGTTGGGACACATTTCTTCCCTGGCTACAAAACCATTTATCTTGACACGCTGTTTTCGATTAGACAAGTAGGACTTAAACGAATCGGACATATTGCCTCTAAAACCAGCGTTAATGAGTAATTCTAGTAATAAGTTATGGCTAACTAGGTCAAATGCTTTTGTTAGATCGAGAAATAGTCCAACTGTTTTGATATTGATATCTAATCCACTACATATTCTTTTTAAGAAAGCCAGAATTGCGTCTTGAGGGCGCCGTGGCGCAGTGGTTAGTGTGTTGGACTCTGGCGCACGATGAGCGAGTTCGGATCCCGATAACACCAACGCGATCGAATGTTTATTTCGCGACGTTCCTCCTCGGCGGGATACCGGCAAAACCCCCCGTAGTAAACTTGCCATGAAAAAGCTTCTCTACTCACGCCGTTCGGAATCGGCATTAAACTGTAGGTCCCTTTCACCTGTGGGAAAAATAAATCCCACACACCATGGGTGATTGAAGAGAAGCTTGGCTCTGGTCCTTCATGGGCTGTAACGCCACCAAAGAAGAAGAATAGCGTCCTCAGTGCACTTACTTATTTACTTAGGTGGCGCTACAGCCCGTGGTGAATCTGGGTCTCCAGCTGGCACGGTCTTTGGCCAGCTGTTTCCAGCGAGGCACGCCCAGTTGGTTAAGGTCCCCTTCCACCTGCGTGCGCCATGGTAGATGTGGCCGTCTTCTGCCGCGCCTTCCTTCCGGGGTGGATACGAAGACTCTTCGGGTCGGAGCTGTATTTTCCATGCGCTCTATATGGCCTAGCCACTATAGACGCTGCATCCGTAGACGTCGTAGAAGGCCGATGTCGCTGTACAACACGTACGGTTCTTTGTTAAATCTTCCCCTCCATACACCGTTTGAACAAACGGAACCTCTGCGCCGTAAAGGAGGACTGGGGTGATCAAGGTCTTATATAGTGCCACCTTGGTTTTCCGAGAGAGGCCTCTACTTCTCAATTGCCGCTTGAGCCCAAAGAAATAGCGGTTGGCAAGAGTGATTCTGCGTTTTATCTCAGCGCTCAGCGTTGTCGCTGGTCATCAGTGAGCCAAGGTAGACGATTTCCTTGACCAATTCAAAGCTATATCCGCCCATGGTGACGTACTGGCCAGTACGTCGGTGTTGTCCGTCTCTTTTAGATGAAAGAAGATATTTGGTTTTACCCTCACTAACCATGAGACCCATCTTAGCCGCTTCTACCTCAATGCTTACAAAGGCATCATTGACGTCTCGCTGTGTCCGTCCAATCACGTCAATGTCGACGGCGATAATTCTATGCAAGCAATTGCGTAGACTTGAAATAAATCGTACCTCTTGTGTTGGCCAGTGACTCTTGCACGATCTTTTCAAGCACGATGTTGAAAAAGTTGCATGACAGCGCGTCACCTTGCCTAAATCCTTTTTTAACGCCAAAGGTCTGGGTTTTCTCATTACCGACCTTAATGGAGCAGCGAGAATTCTCCATTGTCATCCTGCACAGTCGGACAAGTTTGGCAGGGATGTTAAATCTAGACATGGTTTTTTATAGCTCATTTCTATACACGCTGTCATATGCAGCCTTGAAATCGACGAAGAGGTGGTGAGTGTCGATTTGGTATTCCTGGGTCTTCTCCAAGATCTGCCGTAGAAATTCTTACCTAGTTTTAATTTTATGATAACGCAATCAGCACTTTCTATATCTGGAGTGGAGACCTCGTTTACTCCTCTACTTCTAAAAGGATAAAACCGCATTTCGGAAGTAGAGTCCAAAAAATAAAGTCATTTTATAACGATTTCTGTTTTTGAAGTGATTAAGAAATAATTGATATAACTCGATGAGTTAGTGATTGGTTTGTTGGTTAAGTAAACAAATAGCTTGCCGCTTACTAACTAGACTTTATTAACTATGAAGCCTAAAACAAGTGTAATATGGAACTATTTCAGTGAAATTGATTCGGATACGGCGAAGTGCAATGTTTGTGAAAAAAAATATTCCAGGAAAGGTGGCACCACGACATCGTTAAAAGGGCATTTTAAATCGTAGCATGCTGATGAATATGAAGTAATGTTGAAACTAGAGAAAAACAAGTGTCTCAAAAACTCCATTAGAAATTGCTAAAAGACAGGTATTGTAGTGACCGGTGCACTCAACACACTTCAACACTTCAATATTTATATAAACAAACTTAAATATCCTTCAAAACTTCAATATACATATATAACAAACAAATCAGTCCGAACTCTGATTCACAAAACACAATAATATCATGTGACGATGGTATCGCCTGCGCTTTTCGCGATCGACTGACTACAAAGCCAAATACACCTGTTGCTAAGAATGTGTTTGCATGCTCGTTTGGCTGGAGTCGGCAGGTTTCTACAAGAGCACGTGTGTGCATGCTCATTTGCTGGAATCGGCAGTCTCTACAGAGAGCATGTGTTTGCATGCTCATTTGCTGGAATCGGCAGGTCACCACAGGTATCATTGCACGACATCTTAAATAAGAAGCAAAAATGCGATACGTCACATTCTAAATCCAAAGAAATTGACAAATTAATATCCGAAATGATCGCCTTCCTTTCAGTTTTGTAGAAAGTCTAGGATTTCGCCGGCTCATGCAAAATATTGTGCCAAATAACAATATGAGAGGACGCCAATTTTTCACCGACAATATTTGTGACGAATTATATTCTAAAATTGCTAATAAAATTATCGCATTACTGAGAAACTTCCATAAATTGCCAATCACCGCGGATATTTGGTCTGAGCCAAGTGCTAATGTATCGTTAATAAGCTTAACGACACATGGAATAACCGAAGAATTAGAACGAGTAAGAGTTGTATTAAAATGTCGACCGCTGTATGAACGTCACACTGGGGATATAATCGCTGAAGTACTTAGGGACATGATGCATGAGTGGGAAATAGAAGACGATACAATTCACTGCTGTATTCGGGACGGTTGGTCGGTTGGTTGGTTGGACGGTTGATGTGAATTGCACTGTACATCAACTACAGCTTTGTGTTCGAAATGCTTTGAGTAAAGACAACGATATCACAACTTTAATAGCTAAATGCAAGAACATAGCGACACATTTTAGCCACTCACTGATTGCACAGTCTCTTCCCTTCTTCGGGCGCCTTGTCGTGGCGGGAGGCTTAAGAGGTCACTGACCTCGAACTAAGACTCGAAGACCCCAAAAATGAATGAACAAACAAAAGGAATTGAGTACTCCAGGTGGTACCCGCAGCAGCGGAAGTCCACCCGCGATCTCCTTGAATGTGGCTGGGGCACGGATTCTGGAGGCCCCGACATTAATTTTTAGCACTACGGCAGCCCGGAACGACACCAACTCCTGCGGCTCACTGACTGACCACCTGGTCGGACTGAGCATGAGCGGTGCATCCAGCGGAGGCGACACCAACGATGGCATGGCACGGGAAACTGCAAAGGTGGAACGCGCCCCAGAATTGGGACGTACCGCTGAATGCACTACTAAGTGCCAGAAAAGAAAGGGAAAGAGGCATGCCCGAAAATTGCACAAAGAAGCTCACAAAGCTGAAGGCGCAATGGTCGAGGCTATACCTGTGGAGGAACCAGTTAAGAGGGTCAGGTCGACGGAGGTATCTCCTACCGAAATTGGCCCGACCCTCTTTTCTGAGGTCCTACCCTCTCTCGAAGGTGCGCAGCGCGGTAAACGTCGGCGATTAGGAAAGGCTGTTGAAGGAGGCGTAAGCATGCTCGCACTTTCGGCATGTGCCTCCAACTCCCTTTCTCTTACTGGGACTGTTCATCCATCCAGTAAGAGCGTGATCAGTTCCCGTAACGACGGGGCCAGAAGCGCTCAGGTTTCTGCCATGGCTTGAAAACGGCCGCCAAAGATATCCTTGTTAGGGAGGGAGTTTATGATGCCTCCCCCTCCGGTGGGGCGGTGGGAAATCGGAGTCTAATAGCAGATGTGGCCACCCAGATGGATCAAAGTATTGGCCAGAAGACGAAGATAGCGCAAAACTGCTCCTCGGAGGCGGGGACATCACTTAAAAAAACCCCTTCCTCCGAGAAGGAGATCCAAGTGACCGCAGGGAGTCGAAAGAAGCAGCCCTCTTATAGAGAGGCGGCCATCTCCTCTGAAATGGTTAGGATAGGGAAAGCTGGCGATGATAGTAGAATGACCAACGCAGATTGCAAGCAGTGTGAACATCGTATAACATTTTTACATTTTCTTTTGTTTCTTAAACTCAGCTTGCACAGAGATACGATAACTAATTATCTTACTACTGAGAAATGCATTCATTTTCAAATACACTTTTTGATGGATGGCTTTTGAAGGAAAAACAATGAGAAAAAAACCTTCACTTAATTAACATGTTTATGATTTGTTCTTCATTAGAACATGATAAGCATTAAATAGAGTGAATTTTAATGGATAAAAAATATAAACAAATGAGGAGTATAGAATATAAATGAATAAACGAATAAATAGATAAATAAATAAATAAATAAGTAAATAGATAAATGACTAAATAAATAAATAAATAAATAAATAAATAACAAAAAAAAAAAATAAATAAATAACAAATAAATAAATAAATAATAAATAAATTTTACTAAATTTTTAAAACTATGGTATTATCTATAACTTTTTACAGTGTATTAGTACTTAGATTAACAATGAGAGGATTGTCTGAGTATTGACATTTTGCAAAGAATTTTTCATTTGTGATCTCAATTTTTCTGCTGATTTGCAAAACACCAGTTTGTTCATGCAGTACAAGCGTAGAATAAAGCCAGGGGAGGTTGAGCATCATTTTTAATGTTTTGTTTTGAGCAATTTGGAGTTTTTTAAGGTGTGATTTTGCACAGGCACCCCAAACAGGACATGCATAAAGTATTATAGCTTGGAAAATTACTTTATACAGCAATATTTTGTTACATTTGCTTAAATTAGATCGCCGGTTTATAAGGGGATAAAGAATTTTTGTTGCTAAACTTATTTTATTTAGAATATGTTTGACGTGACCACAATAAGTAAGTCTCTGGTCTAAGTATACGCCAAGATACTTTACAGAAGCTACCCATGGAATGTCAAAATTATTTATCCTTAATCGGCTATTGGGTAAGAAACAAGCTTTCCTCTTTCGCGTGAAAAAAATAGCTTGGGACTTATTACTATTAATATTAATCTTCCAGTTTTCGCAAAAATCTACAACGGCATAAAGAGCATTTTGCAGGTTTTCAACTATTGCACTACCGATCTCGTTGGAGCTATAGAAGGCAGTATCATCTGCAAACATGGCTATTTCACAGCTCGAAATATTGGGAATATCAGCCACGTATATTAAATAGAGAATAGGGCCCAGAACAGAACCTTGAGGGACTCCGGACTTTATAGGCCTAGACCCAGAATGTGCTTTGTTAAGAAAAACTAGAAAAGTTCTATTTTCTAAAAAACTTTTAATCAATTTTATCAGATATATAGGGCAATCAAAGCTTAAAAGCTTATACAAAAGTCCATTGTGCCATATCGAATCAAACGCTTTTTCGAAGTCGAGAAGGACAAGTCCTGTGGATTGCTTATTGGACAGTTTTTCTTTGACATGTTTACATATACGAAGTACTTGATGGGACGTACTATGACCTAGCCTAAAACCGAACTGTTGGTCTGGTAAAATGTGAGCAGATTCTATGAATTTAAGTAGCTTTTCTTTGATAATCTTTTCGAACATCTTACTTAAGATGCTTAGTAGACTTATTGGACGATAGCTGTTTGCATTATTGGGGGGTTTCCCAGGTTTGTGGATCGGGATCACTTTAGAAACCTTCCATTTAACAGGGAAATATTTTAACTTTAGGCAAGAGTTTATTAAGAAGCACAGAAAATGTATGCCTATAGTTGGAAGTTTCTTGAGAACAATGTTTCTGATTCCATCGAGACCCGGAGATTTGCGATTTCGAAGAGCACTCAGATAGAACTGAACATCTTCATAATTAATAAAGAAGCTAGCAGGAGTAGGATCTGCGCTGCTTTCTATTGTCTGCACAGCATTTTGAACTCGCACATCCAGACGATTGGGTACAGCCAATAAGGGGTTATTAAAGTTTTTGGAGAAAGTATCTGCAAGCACCTCACACTTCTCTTCATCAGTTATACAATAAGAAGTTGGTGTTTCAATGTGGGGAATGAAATTGCTTCTATTTCTTAAAATTTTAGTAATATTCCAGAAGGGTTTACTGCTTTTATCCAACGTACTAAGTCGTTTGTTCCATGATAGGTTCCTGAATTTGTGGATTTCAGCTACTATTATGTTTTTCAGAAGCTTCATCCGCGTGCGAAAAACGTTCTGTCTATAGCGTTGCCATTGCCTTCTATAGTAGTTCCTCTCTTTTATTAATGTAAGTATAAATTTTGGAAGCACCGTAGTTCGCATTGTAATTGTCTTTTTAGGTACAGCTTCGGATGTGCTTTCTCTGACAGAGATTGAAAAATGGTCAATATATCTATCTACCTGCTCAATATTAGTTGTATTTTCTAAGTTGAGTGGAATGTCCTTAAGTCTCAGTTTGAGATTTCGTCGAAACTTATTCCACTTTGCATTTTTAAAATCTAAGTAATATAGATCAGCACTAACTCCATAAAAAAGAACCTGAAATTTTATTGGAAGGTGGTCAGAACAAAGCGCATTTAGAGTAACTGGTAGTGTGACGGTTTCAGGACAGTTAGTAATGAGGATATCTAACACCGAAGGAGAGCCTCTACTACCAGACGGGAAATATGTAGGCGTGTTTGGGTGTAATATTCTTATAGGATATCTCATTGAGAAGTCCTTTAGCATATTACCCCACTTATTTGCTCTGAGACAACCCCATGTACGATGTCTGCAATTCATATCTCCACCGATCACAAATCTATCCTAAGGTCATTTATAAAGTGATCTCTTCTTAGAGAGATTTTCCCTGGAAAGTAGACCGAAAAGATTTTAATTCTGGAATTATTTACTCCTTCAAGTTCTACTCCAATTGCTTCAATAATGTTAGTGTTGACAGGGGGTAGTAATTTGTGTACCAGCCCCTTTTTGATGATAATGGCAACTCCACCTCCCTGTCTATTACTACGATCTAGTCTATGGCAAATATATTGACTATGGGAAAAACCTATACTAGGATTAAGTCCAGTTTCACATACAAGACATATATCAACATTATTAACACATAAAAAATTGAAAAATTCAGTGCATTTGTTTCGGATGCCTCTAGCATTCCAACATACAGCATTAAGGGATGAATTACTTATCATTGGAAAAGAGAAATTTTAGTGCAAGCTGAGTAACTGCTTCATATTGTTCAAACTTAGTTCTACAATGACTTAGCTTTGTTATCAACTCCATCGTGAGAGCACATAACTCCTCCTGGGTGAAAAGATCATTTTCTTTGCTCACTTTTCCAGTGGGTTCGCGGAGAGCAGCAGGTGTATCGGGTCTCTTAGCCGTCCATTGATGGCGTGACGTCTGTGCGACAGGAACAGAGATAGTGTTGTTTTTCATCTGAGTTTTTTTAGGGAGAGACGGGAAATCACGCGTACTCTGAATATTAGGTGCATCTACGTATTTGTTCTTCAGTTGGTGATGAGAGTTAGCTTATTATTTGCGCTCAACCTCATTTCACAATATTTTACGCGAATGGGACAATTAATGTCTGTGGCTCTATGGTTTTCCTTACAGTTGGAACATTTAAATAATCCATTAGACTTACAGTCCACTGTTTTGTGGTTCTCAGCACAATTAGCACAAGAAGTTTTTACCCGGCAGTTTTTTTTCACCGTGGCCATGCATTTGGCAATTGCGACACTGGGTGATTTTGTTTTTTATTTGTCTCTGGAATTCCCATCTCACTTGAGTACGAAGGATTGATTTAATTCTACTTCGTAAATCAGCTAATTTAACAGACCCATTTACTAAATATACGATGTAAATAATGTCTGTGTAACGTTCATAGATTTTCTTCACTAACTTAACTTCTTTACATTGTAAACCCAATTTTTGAAGTTCATTTTTAAGCAAAGTAGTATCATACTCATCTAAACCGAACAGTGCAACCTTGAATGACCTTTCCTTTTTCGAGTCACGCGAAAAAAATTGAATCTTTTGTTTACTAAGCTCATTGCAAACACGATTGTACGAATCGGAAGTATCACAATCTAATTTGACACCAATTGAGATATTTTTTAAACAATAGTCTGTAATATTGATTTTCTTCATTAAAGCATGAACAAATTCACCAGTTTTTTGTAGGATTTTAATTGGTGGCATAGAAATAGTTTCATTTTTGTTTGTCTTAGGATGCGACATTTCATCATCGTTGTCTGAGTCCGGGAGATTTTGCAGAGGACTGAAATAATTGGCATCCTTTAACCGCTTTGACGAATCCATAATTGGATCTTTTTTTTTAGCTTTAGAAGATCTAAGATCTTCGTCACTAAGACTACGCGCACGCTTTATAATTTTTATATTTTTTTTTTGAGATTGACACGAGAGAGAAAAGATTGGTACGTCTTACTCGAATTAGAGCGCGACAACAACTGAAGCAGTGTGAAGATCGTCTACTGGAGCTAACCTCGGCAACGGGTTTCTGCTTACAGGCAGAAAAGTCAGCTTTGATTAATTGCACATTTGCGGTGAGTTGTTCATCACAGCAGACATCGGCCTGGATCAGGAACACGGTGCCGAAAATCTCCCCTCTGGGAATTGATACTTACTAGGTACTTATTCTCCCGAAATTAACGCGCGCCATCTGCCAGATTCCGGGGAAACATGGAAATAAGGTGGATGTGCTGACGCGCTTACGCACACAGAATCCAGGGCTTGACACGAGAGCTTGGGTTATCTACTCCTACAAGGAGAGTAAGGGCTCTCTGAAAAAAGAGGGCTCTACTGTGGTTATGGTGATGGATGAAGCCTCTGTCAGGACTCTGAAATCTGCGTACGATTCACGCCACTACTTCGGCCTTGGTAGGATCTCTTTCCATTTTAATGTCGAGTAGTCGAAAGAGACAAGAGACAAGAAAGGAGACCCCTCTGATTGCGCCAACTATAGAGGAATAAGTCTCCTTAACATCGCCTACAAAATCTTCTCTGCCGTTTTGTGTGAACGCCTGAAGCCTTTTGTAAATAAGCTGATAGGTCCTTATCAGTGCGGATTCAGGCCAGGGAAGTCCACCATCGACCAAACCTTCACACTACGGCAGATACTGGAGAAAATCAATGAATTTCAAGTCGACACTCACCACCTATTTGTCGACTTCAAAGCCGCATACGACAGCGTAATTAGAGACGAGCTATACAACGCTATGTCTACCTTTGACATACCTGCTAAACTCGTCAGACTATGCAGGATGACTTTGGAGAACGCTCGCTGCTCCATCCGAATCGGTGAACACCTTACTGATAGTTTTGATGTCAAAAAAGGATTTAGGCAGGGCGATGCGCTGTCGTGTGATTTCTTCAACATCATATTGGAAATGATTGTGCAAAAATCACTGGCCAATAGAAGAGGCACAATCTATTTCAAACCCTCGCAACTCCTTGCATACGCCGACGATATTGACATAATAGGTAGATCACAGCGAGATGTCAATGAAGCGTTTGCGAGTATTGAGATGGAAGTGGCGAAAGTTGGTTTGGCGGTAAACGAGGGCAAAACTAAATATATGCTGTCATCAAAAAAGGACGCTCAACACCGACGTCTCGGCCAGAACGTTTGTATAGGCAGATATAAGTTCGAGGTAGTTAAGGACTTCGTCTACCTTGGCTCCGCAGTGACCTGGAACAACGACATCAGTTCCGAAATCAAACGCAGAATCACTCTTGCCAATCGCTGTTTCTTTGGGCTCAGGAGGCAACTGAGTAATAGAGCTCTCTCCCGAACGACAAAGTTGACTCTATATAAGACCCTTATCATCCCGGTCTGTTGTACGGCGCAGAAGCATGGACACTATCAAAAGCGGATGAGGAGGCCCTTGGTCGGTTCGAGAGAAAGAATTTGCGGGTGATTTATGGGCCTATAAACGCAGACGGGGAATGGAGGAAAAGATTCAACCACGAACTTTACAGGCTGTTCAGCGACATGAGTCTAGTCAGGCGTCTACCGATTCAACGCCTAAGATGGCTGTGCCATGTAAAGACTCTCCAGCCCGGAGAGTCTTTGAATCCAACCCCGAGGGACGAAGAAGCAGAGGACGGCCGCCCTTAAGATGGCGCACACAGGTGGAAGGGGACCTCAGCCAACTGGGTGTGCGGCAATGGAAAAGGCTAGCGAAAGATCGTGCTAGATGGAGGGGCATGTTGGTTGAGGCCCAGGTTCACCCCGAACTGTAGCACCCACTAAGAAGAAGAAGAAGTCGAAAGATGAGACGTGTCCTGCAGTATGAATGTTTGATTTATACTCCGATCGATCTACAGTATTACGAGGCTGCTACCGCTCATAAGTAGCAGAATTGCATGCAGTAGTACAAACCCTTCAAGAACCATGGGTGTGGAATAAACGCCTCTGTGGCCTTGGTGGTATACGTGATGTTACCATTCTTTATGATGAGCGATCCGAAAGGCCCAGGGTCGGCCTCATTATATCGAACTCACTATCGGCAACCAAACTTGGGCACTTTTGTGGACAAGATCTGGTGGCTGCTAGAGTAAGCTACAAAACGCACGGAGTTATAGAACACTTCGTCGTTGCATCTGCCTACTTTCCCTACGACTCGATACTGCCTCCACCAACAAAGGAAGTTTCTGAACTCGTAGAGTATTGTGAAGCCAAAAAAAAAGGTTTCATCTTGTGTTGTGATGCTTAACACTACTTGGGGTAGCAGCAAGTGTAATACAAGGGTGGACCGTATTTTAGACTTCATTCTCTCGTCTGACCTTACCGTCAACAATGTTGGCTCTCAACCAACTTGTGTTACGACAAGACGACAGGAGGTGATTGGCCTGACCCTATCCAACAGATATGTGTGTGAAGGACATCACTAACTGGCGAGTCTTGCCTAATGCTACGCTGTCGCACCATAAATATATCGAAATCCGATTAAGTTGTGGGGTCTCTTCCTTGCAACCTAACGGAATCTGAGAAGGACGGACTGGATACGGTTTAGAGAGGAGCTTGAGAAATCCACTCAGGTCCTACCTAAACTCAGAACGAAACAATTGTTAAAGAACGCTGTTCATAATCTGAATAGCGTCATCACCAGTTGTTTTGAGCTCGCATGTCCTGTCAGCAAACCTCCCTGCAGGAAATTGGTCCCCTGGTGGAATGCCGAGCTCCAAAATCTTCGCAGGGAAGCCAGAAGTCTTCTGAATAGATCGCTCAAATCGAATTCGGAAGATGACTGAAACAAATATCGGTCGAAGCAGAAAGAATATAAGAAACGTTTTCGTAAATCGAAAAATGATTTTTATAGGACCTTCTGCGAAGAGATCAAGTCCCTGAGTGTGACTAGCAAGTTAGTTAAAGTCCTTAAACGGGGAAAACCGACAAAGCTGGATGCAATCAGAAAATCTGATGGTACCTTTACTGAGTTCAAAGCGAAAACTCTTAGTTTACTGTTTGAGACTCATTTCCCGGAAAATCAGATCAACATCGGCTTGTTGCACACTCCTTCAAGGGAAACTGCAACTGAAACGATAAAAACAACTCGGCGTAGCTGGTATATTGCGTCGCGCGTGGTTATGACTGAAACCATTGAATTTGCTGTGTCATCCGTCGAAGGTTTCAAACCGCCGGGTACCGACGGAATATATCCTGTTATGCTGCAAAAAGGTATAAGGCAGTTTCTTCCTACTTTGAAAAGAATTTTCACTTCTAGCCCAGCAGTTGCTCACATACCCATTCCTTGGCGCACAGTGAAAGTGGTCTTCATTCCCGAAATAGGAAAAGAGGACTACTCACTTGCCAAGAGCCTCAGACCAATTAGTCCAACATCCTTCCTGCTGAAAAGCATGGAGAGACTGGTAGAGTTGCACGTGCGCAAAGTTGCCCTTCGAAAGCACTCTCTTTCGGAAATGCAACATGCTTACCAGCGCGGAAAATCTTGCGAGACTGCGCTTCAGAACCCAGTTGGGCGAATTGAATGCGCGCACGAAAGGAAAGAGTACGCGCTGGGCATTTTCATCGACATTGAGGGAGCTTTTGATAACGCAACTTTTGACAGCATGTGCAACGCTGCCAGAAATCATGGCGCAGATGAAGCACTGGTCCTTTGGATCAAAGCAATGCTCATGCACAGGACATTGACAGCTGATGCAGGCCTCGACCAGTGTGTCAAATCCGGCGTAAACAGGGGCTGCCCTCAAGGTGGCGTTCTGTCTCCGCTGTTATGGTGCATGGTGGTCGATTCTCTGCTTGATGCTCTCAATGCCTCTAGAATCTATGCCCAGGCCTATGCGGATGACGTCGCCATTCTTTCTGTCGGCTCATGTTAAGCGACTGTCCGTCTCAAAGCACAGGCGGCGCTAAATGTGATCGTTGATTGGTGTATCAGGAATGGGCTGTTGGCCAATTATCTTAAGACCGATGTCGTTCTGTTCACGAGAAGGAGGAAAAATATTGACATGACTCAGCTGGTGCTAAAGGGCACTTCCATCCCGATATCCAAGGAGGCCAAATACCTAGGAGTCATCTTAGATAGCAAGCTTCTCTGGTCAAAACATGTTGAGTCAAAAACTACCAAAGCGCTGTCAGCTTTCTGGCGATGCAAAGGAGCTTTTGGCAAAACATGGGGTTTATCGCCGGCAATGGTCCTGCGGATCTACACCGCCATAATAAGACCTATAATCTCAAATGCATCGGCACGCAAACACGTCGTAGCCTCTTTCACCAAACTCCAAAAACGGTTTGTCCCAGCTGGACGGGGGCTTTCCTCAGCACGCCGGGCGCTGCTCTTAATGCTATGATGAACCTCCCACCTCTTGACATATGCATATATATATCAGAGGGTGTGCTCTGAAAGCCATGTCTCGTCTGAGGAGAAATGGACTCTGGTACATATCGCGCAGGAATAACAGTGTTCTTGTGCAAGAATTGTCCTGCGACCCCTGTCTCATAGACATGTCTTCTGACGCATTGACGCCCGTTATCCTACTGCGATGCAATTTCACAGTCGAGTTTCCCTGGCCGGATACCGAACCGGGAAAGGATAGTTCGCATTTTCACGGATGGCTCCAGGCCTGGGCGGGGGTCCGGTGCTGGGGTTTTCTTTGAGCGCGAAAACATCCAACTGCACTTCTCGTTAGGAAAATATGCGTCTGCCTTCCAATCAGAGATATACGCAATCCTAATGGCCATGCACTATGTTGTGAAGCACAGGTGGAAGGGGAAAAGCATATATATACGTCTGCAGTGACAGCCAAGCTGCACTCAAAGCCGTACGCAACCCCCTAATAAGCTCCAAATTAGTGCTTGAACTCAAGTACTTCTTGTACAGAGTTGGTAGACTAAATTCACTAAAGCTTGTATGGGTCCCAGGTCACTTTGGGGTCCCAGGAAATGAGATCTCTGATGAACTCACCAGAATGGGTTTAGAGGAGGGCTTCTCAGGACCTGAACCCGGTCTAGGCCTACCTGCGTCCACGGTAAATTCCCACATTAACGATTGGCTGTTTGATATACACAACCGTAGATGGAGGGATTGTCCAGGTTGCAGGATAATTAGGCGCGTTTGATGTCTGCAAGAAACCCGCAGCATTCCTCCCGTCTTTAAGGAGAATCGAGAGAATTCCTCTGTGATTGTCCCGCCTTTGCTCACCCGGAGCCGACGTGGTATGTGCCGAATCTCTTAGCTCTACATCACTGAAGCCTCTCCTCACTTTTCTCCGGACATCGGGGAAAATATAGTAATGTAAGGTGTCTATCTGGCGTACAATGGACCAGTGTTTGCGTCTGAGCGCTCCAACAGATAGCAGAAGCGTTCAACAAAAAAAAAAAAAAAAACAAAAAAAGACATGTCAGTCAGCCCACTATAGTGATAACCCCATATAACGAGTATTTGTTTTAGAGATTTGGTTTTTAAACTGGCAATACTGTTTGCAATACATAATCGTAATCGTCCATCTGAGCAAGTTTTTTGGAACACGGTGTATAGTGGATAACACGCATCCCCAAAGACGACAGACAATGCGAATAGAAGAAATGATTGCCGTAGTGGAGCGCAGTGATGAAGAGAATCCGAAAGTAATTTGAGTTATGACCATCTACATTGTGCAAGATTTTACTAAAAGATCTTGCAGTCAAAGCTTATAAGATCCAGCTTGTGCAAGAGTTAAAACCGCGTGACCATTATACGCGTCGTAGTTCGGAGAATGGGCCGAAAATATGATTCAGTTTGATCTTCATTTTTAACGCAGAAATTTGTGGTTAAATGGATATGCAAACCAGCAAAATTGCCCCTAAATTTGGAGAAGAGAAGACCAAGAAGTCAACCATTAAAACTCACTGCTTGGTGTACTTTATGGGCTGGTGGAATCATCGGCCCAAATGCTTTGAGGACGATGCCAACCAGGGTCTTACCTCCACCACAGTAAAGCCGCCTCGGTAAACCTCATGCTGCTCCTCAACAAGGAACAGCTTGACTTGGCCCTAGTCCAGGAACCATGGATTCTCCACAATCGGGTAAAAGGACTAGGGTCATCAAAATACAAAATAATTTATAACGGTAACGAAGGCAAGGTAAGGACCTGTATTGTTGCCAGGAAAGAACTCCACACACTAATGCTAACCAATTTCAGCTCGGGTGATCAGACGGTTGTGGAAGTCAAAGGAAAAGACGGCACCTTCACGATGGCGTCGGTTTACCTACCATATGACGAAGGCACGGACGTCCCCTCGGAAGGAGTAAGGAAACTGGTCTCTATGACCAAACAAGGTAAGAAGAACTTAGTCTTAGGGTGTGATGCTAACGCCCATCATACCATTTGGGGTAGCACTAACACAAATAGTAGAGGTGAGACTCTGTTCAGTTATGTCCTAAATACTAATCTAACTATATGTAACCGTGGTAATTCACCAACCTTTATCACTAGAAATAGAAGGGAGGTTATAGACGTTACTTTAGTAAATGGAAACGGTAATGCAAAGGTCTCAGACTGGAGAGTGTCCGACAAAGCGTCACTTTCTGACCATTGCTGGATACTCTTTGATCTGAATCTCTGTGTAACGGATGGCAATGTCTTTCGGAATCCGCGGAAGGCGAATTGGCAAAAGTTCAACATGGAATTGGGAAAAACCCTAGTTCGACCTCCGAATGGAAATCCCAACTCCACAAAAGACATCGATAATATGATACTGAACCTAACCGATAAGCTAAACCGGTCCTTCGAGAGATCTTGCCCTATCAAAAATCCAGGTAAAAAGAACCACCCACCGTGGTGGAACGCAAAAATAGCAGAGCGGCTACGTATCTCCAGACATAGTTGGAACCTCGCTAAAGAGGGCTCCATCGAATGGTCAACTTATAGAGATAATGTTAAGTGACTCAAAAAGGAAATTAGATTCGCTAAAAAGAGCTCGTGGAGAAATTTCTGCGGGTCTATCGAATCATGTACGGATGCGGCTCGTCTGAGAAAGGTCCTTGCCAAGGCTCCCACGCAGGTTTCTTCAATCAGGAAATCTGATGGAAGCTGGACAGACTCAAACGAAAGCATGCTTGACGCCCTACTAAAGTGTCACTTCCCTAACTGTGTAAACGCGGGAACATTCGAGACGGCGAATACACTGGTAAGGGAACAGACTGGGCCTGAAATAATCGATAAGATCGTTACCAAAGAAAAAATTTTGTGGGCGGTAAAATCATTCGACCCATACAAGGCGCCAGGAATAGACGGTATATATCCGAAAATGCTGCAAGAACCAGGGGAACTTATCATCCCCTGGCTAGAACGCATATACTGCTGGTGCCTCAGGATGGGGCATGTCCCACAAGCATGGAGAGAGGTTAGGGTGGTGTTTATACCCAAATCAGGAAAGGTCAACCATGCCACAGCAAAGGAGTATAGACCCATCAGCCTATCCTCCTTCCTTATGAAAACACTGGAACGACTAATCGACAAATACATAAGAGATGAGATTGGTGATAGCTACTTATCACAATCACACAACGCATACATAAAGGGAAGATCGGTAGACACCGCTCTTCACAGGGTGGTCTATACGATAGAAAAGGCACTCAATGCTAAGGAATATGCCCTGGGGGCCTTTCTAGATGTTGAGGGTGCCTTCAATAACGTCAGTACCGAGGCAATAATGTCCAGTCTACGGATGGCCCACATAAACTCGGGAATCTGTAGATGGATTGAACAAATGCTAAGTACTCGCATAGTAAACTCGTCGATAGGAGGAGCAAACGGAAGGGTGAGAGTCAACCAAGGCACACCACAGGGGGGTGTTCTATCGCCTCTCCTGTGGCTCCTCGTAATCGATGAACTGCTAAAGCTCCTAGCGACACAGGGTTTCAATGTCACGGCCTATGCTGATGACATTACCATCCTGATACCTGGGAAATTTCCTCAGGTCCTTAGTGAAAGACTAAGTTATGCGCTGCTATTGGTGAATAACTGGGTCAAGGAACGGGGCCTAGGGGTAAATCCAACCAAAACTGAGATTGTCCTCTTCACACGAAAAAGATCAATACCTAGTTATACATATCCACGTATAAATGGCATCGACCTGATTCCGAAGAAATCCGCTAGGTATCTTGGCATAATTCTAGATTCCAAGCTTAGCTGGAAGGACAACATAAACGAAAGGACCAAGAAAGCTTACGTGGCACTATATTCGTGCAGGGTAGCTTTCGGAAAGACATGGGGCCTTAAACCAAAGGTGGTATACTGGCTATACACCGCGGTGGTAAGACCTATTTTAGTCTATGGATCAATTGTCTGGTGGAAAGCACTTGAAAAGAAATGCAACCTTCAAAGTCTTACAAGGATTCAGAGGGCTGGCTGCCTGGCGGTGACCGGATCTATGAAATCCACACCAACGGCGGCCCTTGAGGCAATGCTGAACCTACCACCACTAGACATGTATTGCGAAAGCATTGCAAGAATCCAGTCTTTGGAAAAGATGTCCTCATGGCCACGCATCAATCCTGGATCGATGGGCTATCCTGAGATCCGTAACCGAAACGGACTATACCACCCCACTTTCTTGCTGTGAGAGGAGATTCTCTACTAGGATTCCCTCCAGGGAGGAATGGGTCAGTGGTATGGTAAACACGGAAGAGGAACTGGCAGTCTATACCGACGGATCCAAAACGGATACCGGTACAGGAGCCGGAGTCTACTTCGAATCTCAGGAAGCGGGTCACTCCTACAGACTTGATGATGGCTGTAGCGTCTTCCAGGCTGAGATCTTTGCAATCAAAAAAGGTGCGGATCTGATTCTTAGGGAGAATTTCTCAGGTAAGAGAATCAAAATCTATGTTGACAGTCAGGCAGCCATTAAGGCTCTGCAGGCAACATGGATAAGATCCAAGCTCGTAAAACTCTGTAAAGAGAAACTAGAAGAAATATCGGATGTCAATGAGGTAACCATCTGCTGGGTACCAGGACATGTGAATATTTCCGGAAATGAGAAGGCGGACGAACTAGCCAGACTGGGATCAGGCGCAGATACCTCGCAGATCACAACAGAGGCTAGAACGCCACTCAGCGCACTATTCAGAGAAATAGGGGTGGAACTGCTGGGAAAGGCCAACAAGCGATGGTGTCAATTAGACACATGCGCTACGGCAAGGCTAACATGGCCTGTCTATGACAAAAAAAGGACGGAAAGTCTGCTAAATCTTGGTAGAGGGAATATACGACTGGTAGTCGGTGCTCTCACTGGGCACTGCATGATATCATATCATGCAGCTAGACTAGGCCAGCCCTACAACGATTTTTGCAGAAGCTGTAGGGACGAAGAGGAAATAGAATCCATTCGTCACCTACTGTGTGAATGCCCTGCACTGGCCCGTAAAAGATTTACGTACCTCGGGAACTATTTCTTTTCGGGTTTAGAGGAGGCAAGAGACATTAAGCTGAACAAACTGCTAAGATTCTTAATTGAATGTGGGTGGTTTAGCTCAGCGGGTAAATAACAGGTTCCCCTCGGGTTAGTTTTCAAAATGGGCACAATGGACTCTTAGTAGTCTAAGTGAGCCGTGACCTCATGTCAATAGGGCACCCAACTAACCTAACCTAACCTACCGTCAATGGAGAGCGCTATAGTAACATGGTTTCTAACTTCTTCGTTCCACAGTGGGATGGCATTGACGTAACAGAGCTTCGATTTGAACAAGATGACACAACATGCCATACATGCGCGCGACACCACCCATTTACTGCGGAAAACATTTGCTGAGCGCATAATTTCGAGTAATGGACTTGTGAACTGGCCTCCACGATCCTGTGATCTCATACCTTCAAATTACTTTCTGTGGGAGTATGTGAAATCCCTATTCTACTCGTATGCCAATAAACCAGAGATTTTGGACGATTGCAAGTCAACATTCGCCGTGTTATTGCTGATATATGGCCTCAGTAGCTGGATAAAGTTGTCGAAAATTGAACTTCACGATTGCACTTCATTCGAACTAGCCATGGCGTGCATATGACGCAACAACTTTTTCCCGAAAATTCTGTGTTTTCATTACCCGTTGTCACCTTAATTTTTGGACACTGTAGTACATAATAACACAGAAATTAGATATCGTATTACATAAATGTCAGACGCATGATCAAACACTTTATAAGAATTCAAATGAAATTTGGATATTCCCTCCAGTTACGATTGTGTGCATTAAAGACCCAATCGTTGACCCAAGGTGGGTTCAGGTCCTGAGAAACTCTGCTCTAACACCCATCGGGCGAGTTCCTCAGAGATCTCATTTCCTGGGATTGCAAAATGACCTGAGACCTGAGACCTGAGACCCAGGCAAGCCTTAGTGAGTTTAGTCTATCGACTTTGTTCAGGAAGTCCTTAAGTACATTCACCAACTTGGAGCTTGTTAAAGGGTTGGAAACAGCTTTGAGTGCAGCTTGGCTCTCAATACAAACGCATATGTTTCTACCATTGTATGTGCATGGCCATCAGGATTGCCTTTATCTCTGACTGAAAGACATATTTTCCTAGCGAAAGGTACAGTCGGACGTTTTTGCATTCAACGGAATCCCCAGCCCAGACTTGAAGCTATTTGTGAAAATACGAAGACAATCCGTTCCAGGTTCCAGTATGTGGCCAGAACCAATCCTGACGCCATGAAAAATCGACCGTGCAGTTATAGCGCAATACGATAACAGGTGTCATTGCGTCCCATTGTGTCCTCGCACTGTCATTTCAAAGCGAGTTGTACTAAAAACAATTTCCCTTGAGGCGAGGCCTGGCTTTGCGAGCACACTTTCTGATAAATATATCAAGGGGTGGAAGGTTCATCATAGCATCTAATGCAGTGCCCGGCGGGGAAAGCCCCCGTATAGCGAGACAAACTGTTTTTTGGAGTTTGGTGAAAGAGCCTACTACAACACTCTTGGGAGGATTGACCGACAGCCCATTTCTTGTACACCAATCGTCGATCACATTTAGCGTCACCTGTGCTTTGAGACGGACATCCGCTAAGCATGAGCAGACAGCAAGAACGGCGACATCATCCGCATAGGCCTGGAGATATATTCCAGAGGCATTGAGAGCATCAAGGAGAGAATCGACCACCATGCCCCATAACAGCGGAGACAGGACGCCACCTTGCGGGCAGCCATCGTCTATGCTGGATCTGACACACTGGTCGAGGCCTGCATCAGTGGTCAATATGCTGTGCACTTGCATTGCTTTGATCCACAAGACCAGTGCTTCATCTACACCATGCCGTCTGGCAGCATTACACAAGCTGTCATTTCAAGCGCGCATTCCTCCAAAAGAGGATGCATTCGATGGACAACTTTGCGGACGTGCATCTCTAGCATGCTTTTCAGCTGGAAGGATGTTAGTTTTATTGTTCTAGAACTCTTCGCGGATTATTCACTCTTTTCCTATTTTGGGATTAAAGACTACTTTCACCCGCCACCAGGGGGCTTACGGGCTCGTATTTTTTTGAAAATTACCATTAAAACTACGTTACCGTGTATAGCGCTCGCTATAGTACAATGATTTCCATCGATTAGTCACTGTCACTGTCATTTGCATGCTTGGAAGACACAAGTACACTTATTACTAGCGAGATACCATGCTTGAGAAATTAACTAAAAATACACTCCTCTATCGGACCACTTAAAACGTACCAATGGTCAACATTAACACAAAAAAATGTTTACGAAGACCTTGACACCTTGAGAGTGCCGTGTCCCAGTGGGTAGTATGTATTTTGGCCTCCCCATAACAGCCATTCCTGAGAGCACCGTGGCGCAGTGGGTAGTGTGTTGGCCTCTGATGCCGATGACACGGGATCGAATCCCGACACAGCCATGTCATCGAACGTGTTTTTCACGGTGTTTCTCCTCAGCGATGTTCTGACGATGTTCCCCCTGTAGTAAAATTGTCATGAAAAAGCTTCTCGAAATTCGCCGTTCGGAACCGGCAATAAATTGTAGGTCCCTTTCACCTATGGGAAAATGAAATCACACACAACATGGGTGATTGAGAGAAGCTCGGCTCAGGTCCTCATTGGACTGTAACGCCAACATACATACATAACAGCCATTCCGTCGAATGTCTTTCACATGGACATTGATCTTAAATGCCGGCATGATGTATTGAGGGGGGAAGACCGAATCTGGCAGGATAAGATACTTTATGTTTGACGGTACGTCCGAGAGAGGGCTTCAGGGTATATTGGTGAGCATTCCTCGAGAGACGTGTGTTGTGGGAGAAATGTTGAAAGGGCGGAATGCAACTGGCTATTACATCAGAGCATTTTTGGTGTAAGTAAAGATAGAACAGGGAAAGGCAGGAAACATTCTTGCGATGTTCCAGCGAGTCTAATGTTTTGGTAATGCTGGAGTCACCTATCAGTTTTATCGCGCGTTCTTGTGTTCTGTCTAGTAAGTGCAATGAGGTTTTGGAAGCACCAGACCAGACATGAGCATTAAACTCTTATTAAGGGCGAATGAACGCCTTATAGATTGTATCCAAGTCTAGGGGAGAGAATTATTTCTTGCATCTGTATAAGAAGCTTAGGCATTTCGCAGCATTCTTGGCGAGACTGAATATGTGGTCGCTCCAATTAAGATTGTGAGCAACACATACCCAGGATGGAAAGCTTTTTGGTTTCTTAGATGCAAGAGTCATTCATGGATAATGGCTGTGGGTAGGTTATACGCTTTAACGACAAAAGAAAGCATTGTTGTTTTCTTCCTCTTCTTCTTTTTTGGCGCTACAGTTCATTGCGAACATGGGCCTCCTTTAAAAAACCTCTCCAACTGGCACAGTCTTTCGCCAGCAGTCTCCAGTGACGCACGCCTAGTTGGTTAAGGTCCTCTTTTACTTGGTTGTATGTATGTTGGCGTTACAGTCCATGAAGGACCGAAGCCGAGCTTCTCTCAATCACCCATGTTGTGTGTGATTTTATTTTCCCATAGGTGAAAGGGACCTACAGATTATTGTCGGTTCCGAACGGTGAAATTTGAGGAGCTTTCTTTGACAATTATACTACAAGGGGTTTTGTCAGAACCCCGCTGAGGAGAAACACCGTGGAAAAAACACGTTCGATGACATGGCTGTTGTCGGGATTCGAACCCGTGTCATCGGCGTCAGAGGCCAACACACTACCCACTGCGCCACGGCGCTCTCTCTTTCACTTGGTTGCGCCACCTTAAATGTGGCCGTCCTCGACCGCGTCGTCCCTCGGAGATGGATTCAAAGATCTTCGGGGCCGGTGCAATGTTCTGCATACGCTCAACATGACCTAGCCATCTTAGCCGAAGACGCCGTGCTACGTTCATGTCGCTGTACAGCCCGTACTATTATGTAAGTCTTCTCCTCCACTCCCCGTTTATGCAGGTCGGGTCGAAAATCGTAAGCAGAATTTTTCTCTCAAAACGACCAAGGGCCGCCTCATCCGTTTTCGATAAGGTCCATGTCTCTGGGTCATAAAGCAGGACCGGGATGATAATAGCCTTGTATATGGTTACCTTGGTTTTTCGAGAGAGGGCCCTTCTTCTCAATTGCCTTCCGAGCCCAAAGAAACAGCGGTTGGCAAGAGTTATTCTGCGTTTGATTTTGGCACTGATGTCAATTCTGCATGTCACTGCGGAGTCTAGGTAGACGAAGTCCTTGATTACCTCGAAATTATACCTAACAATATGTGCTCCCTGGCCAAGGCACTGGTGATTCGTGTCCCTTATTGGACGACAGCATATATTTCATTTTGCCTTTATTTACTGCCCTCGCTGACTTCGTCCAATTGTGTCAATGTCGTCGGCATATGCGAGCAGTTATACGGACTTGACCAGTGAGTGAGTGAGTTTTGCACGATCCTTTCAAGGACGATGTTGATAAAGTCACATGATAGCGTGTCGCCTTTCTAAAAACTTTCCGACCCTGATTGAGCAGCGAGAGTTCTCCAATGTCATCCCGCACAATCTGACGAGATTGGCAGGGATGTCAAAACTAGACATGGCGTTGTATAGCTCGTCTCTATTTATACTATCGTATGCAGCCTTAAAGTCGACAAACAGGTGGTGGGTGTCGATCTAGAACTCGTTTGTATTTTCTGGGATCTGCCGCAATGTGAATAATTGATCTATAGAGGACTTCTCGGGCCTGAAACCACACTGACATGGACCAATCAGTTTATTGACGAACGGTTTCAAGAGTTCACACAGAACAGCAGAGAAGTTTTTCTAAGCGATGTTCAGAAGACTTATTCCTCTGTAGTTGGCGCAGACAAAAGGGTCTCCTTTCTTGTGGATCGGGCAAACGATACCAGGACTCCATTCATCGGTCATGCATTCCTTTGACCATATCTTACAGACGAGTTCATGCATACTCCCAACGAGGTCATCTCTTGCTGCCTTAAAGAGCTCGGCAGGTAGTCCGTCTACTTCAACAGCTTTGTTGGACTTAAGCTTAGAAGAAGCATTCCTAACTTCGTCCAGGTCAGGTGGACCTGGGAATAGCGGGATCTGTTCGGGATCTACAGTCTGCAGAAGTAGTCTTTCTAGATTCCTAGTACCGACTGTGAATCCACTACTAGGTTTTCACTTTCGTCCCTGTAGGCTTCCGTTTCAATCCTTTTTTTTTTTTTTTTTGGTGGCGTTACAGCCACCCCTCTGAGACCCCTCTGATTGCGCCAACTATAGAGGAATAAGTCTCCTTAACATCGCCTACAAAATCTTCTCTGCCGTTTTGTGTGAACGCCTGAAGCCTTTTGTAAATAAGCTGATAGGTCCTTATCAGTACGGATTCAGGCCAGGGAAGTCCACCATCGACCAAATCTTCATACTTGGCAGATCCTGGAAAAAACCAATGAATTTCAAGTCGACACTCACCCACCTATTTGTCGACTTCATAGCCGCATACGACAGCGTATGCTGTCGTTGAGCTATAGCGTTGAGCTATACAACGCTATGTGTACCTTTGCCATACCCGGTAAACTCATCAGACTATGCAGGATGACTTTGCAGAATGCTCGCTTCTCCATCCGAATCGGTGAAGACCTTACCGATAGTTTTGATGTCAAAAACGGATTTAGCCGGGGCGATGCGCTATCGTGTGATTTCTTCAACATCATATTGGAAATGATTGTGCAAAAATTACTGGCCAATACAAGAGGCACAATCTGTTTCAAATCCTCGCAACTCCTTGCATACGCCGAAGATATTGACATAATAGGTAGATCACAGCGAGATTTCAATGAGGCGTTTGCGAGTATTGAGTTCGAGGCGGCGAAAGTTGGTCTGGCGGTAAACGAGGGCAAAACTAAATATATGCTGTCATCAAAAAAGGACGCTCACCGCCGACGTCTTGGCCAGAACGTTAGTATTGGCAGTAATAAGTTCGAGGTAGTTAAGGACTTCGTCTACTTTGGCTCCGCAGTGACCTGAAACAACGTCATCAGTTCCGAAATCAAACGCAGAATCACTCTTGCTAATCGCTGTTTCTTTGGGCTCAGGAGGCAATTGAGTAATAGAGCCCTCTCCCGAACGACAAAGTTGACTCTATATAAGACCCTTATCATCCCGGTCCTGTTGTACGGCGCAGATGCATGGGCACTATCAAATGCGGATGAGGAGGCCCTTGGTCGGTTCGAGAGAAAGATTTTGCGCGTGGGGGAGGAGAATGGAGGAGAAGATTCAACCACGAACTTTACGGGCTGTACAGCGACATGAGCCTAGTCAGGCGTCTACGGATTCAACGCCTAAGATGGCTAGGCCATGTAGAGCGAATGGACACCACAGCTCCAGCCCGGAGAGTCCATGAATCAAACTCCGAGGGACGTAGAAGCAGAGGAAGGCCGCACTTAAGATGGCGCACACAGGTGGGAGGGGACCTCAGCCAACTAGGTGTGCGGCAGTAGAAAAGGCTAGCAAAAGATCGTGCTGGATGGAGGGGTATGTTTGTTGAGGCTTAGGTTCACCCCGAACTGTAGCGCCCGCTAAGAAGAAGAAGAATTATTGCACTAGCCTTATTATCGCCTGTCTACTAGGGTGAGAATTACGACCGACAATTGGAGTTAACGCTTTTAAAGTTGCAGCCACCGACTCCGATTTTCGGTGGAAAATTTTTATTATTTGCAGACGTTGCTCGTTCGTGTATTTTACCGCGACGAACGTGTTGAGTTTACTGAATAAATCAACAATGACAGTTCGATAATTAGTGAGAGGGTGCATCCACAAATTGAATTCAAAGTTGCCAATTCCCTATTGGAAAACCCTGTACAATAACAATCCTCGAACAATTCCGGCCTTACAATAGAGTATTCGCCACGAAACTGCCGCCATTAAGCCAGCTCTTTGATCCCGCGTGATTGCAGGTGTGAGGATTCGGCTGCAAGAGTGCCTAGAAAGAAACGGGTGTCAATTAGAAGAAATTGTATATTTTCCCAGAATAAAGCATTGCCAAAATTTTCACTGAAAAATTCCAACTGGACATCCTTTACTTCCCATGTTTGGAATGAACGATGAAATCAAAAACATTCCAACAATAACTAAAGTCATTGACATCGATCGATACCTAGAAGCCTTTATGGTATTAGGTTGTATATTAGTTCTATATAAGGGTACAGTGAGAAACAAGACTCACTCGAGCCCATATCGAAACGAAATTGTGAATTTGCTTTGCCCAATCGTAACCATAACTTCTGATTCGCTCATCTTCTCCCACCACCTGTACGTGACTATAGTAAAACAGAAATCCTTTTCACGTACATTGTTAACACTGTCCCCGCTCTTTACAGCACTTCCATAAATATGCAACACTTCCATATGATCGGGCAAAGTGCAACAGCACTCAATGCCTTCAAGCCCGTGGTAACCATTTGAAATGGAATTCCATTCCCCAACTAATGAGTATAGAGTTAAATATTCATGACGTAAGGTAGCAAATAGTGGCAGTGGGCTAATGCACAGCCTAAGCGGCTCTATTTTGAACCGAACCGATGAAATCGACTCCCGAATATTTCACAATTCAGTAGTTCTATTAAACCGATAAAAACCAGGTTCGTGGTTTTCGATCAGTGATTACGGTAGCCCCGAACTAAACGGACCTCGGTCGTGAACATTTTTTTTTATAGATATTTATGATTAGCCAGTGTTCGAACTACATACTCGTATTTATTTCATTCATAGAAAATGTTTTTAATACTAAAACAGATATATCGAATACTGGTCACTGCCAGTGAACATTTCAAAAGAGGTAAACTAACGAATGTGGTGTTTCAAGATATCTTTTATACGTCGAATTGGATGATTTTTGTTTCTTAGATCCTCGAGTACAGCATTTGCCGTTGGTTGGATCGCCATATCTGCCTTTAATTGTGATATCTCTATATATATTGTTTGCTAAGAAATGGGGTCCCAAATGGATGGAGAATCGGAAGCCAATGAATTTAAAATTGATTATCCAAGTTCATAACGTCATACAGGTCCTGCTGAACGGATTTGCTTTTGTTTTTGTAAGTTCGATTGAATGATTGTTATCTTAGAATTAGATATTTCTATAGGACTTCCAAATATTGGAATTTCATACAAGTGGAATTTAATTTAGAAGAAAAAACCAATAAAACGGACTGGCCGTGCATTGAAGTAATATTCAAATACACTATTTACGTATGAATTCTTGGCCGGTCACAGGCTAATCACCATTTGAAATTTGAATAAATTCGAATCAACTTATATTTTCCATTACGCTGTTCCATTCTTCTTTATTCAGGGTTGCATCTATTCATATTTACGAGTATCTGAATATAGTTTAACGTGTCAAAAAGCGGATCCCAATGATACATCGCCAGCTACCATGAAGTTGATACAGATAGCGTATATCTACTATTTAACCAAATATCTAGACTTGCTCGATACGGTAAGGCGATTCCGTTTAAAATATATTCTATTTCACGTAATCGATTTTGTATCTATTCCTTTCAGGTATTCTTTGTGCTTCGGAAGAAAAATCAGCATGTATCGTTCCTGCATGTCTATCATCATGCGATAATGGTGGCTGCCGTCTGGATTTACATGACCCTCCTCGTTGGTAAGTTACGAAATCTCATTTATTTACAATTTCTCTACAATTGATTGTCCTTTTATAGGAGCACATCCCACCATGTTAGGTATAATCAACACTTTCGTTCATTTAATTATGTACACATATTATCTGGTGTCATCGCTGGATTTGAACATTGATCTTCTGCCATGGAAGAAGCGCATCACCCAAGTGCAGATAGTGCAGTTCTGCTATTTAGTGATACATTTTCTTATGCCATTACTTAACAACTGGTGTAATTTGCCGTACCTGTGGATTTTAGTGATAGCTGTCATTCAGAATGTTTTTATGGCAGCAATGTTTTTAGACTTTTACTACAAGACCTATATAAGAAGAGCAAAATCTAAACTTGATGTTGAATAAAAGATTATAACCATAAAGTATTGCAACGTTCTGTTATTGTATTCACTGTCAATCCTCTCTAGCTATACATAGTGCTTCTAGACCACCAGCTATAAAGTGTTATGAAAGAAGCAATTACCTTTTCCCCTTTTTTGTTTTGTTTTGGTTTATTGTTTTGTTTTACATAAGCTTCGCCGTTTTGCGTGCTTTCCTTTCAGACTTAGAAATAGGAACCTTGACATTCATTACTCACACGACTGGGTTTATTTCTAACTACGAAAATGGATTATGGTAATTTTGAGAAGCACACACTTCTTTTGAAATGAAATGCACACGTTTTAATTATGCGCTGAAGTTCGAATGAATTTAGAAAAAAAATCAAACTACCCGGCAGGGGTGATTGTGCCGCTCTTACCGCCCCACTTGTGAAAGAATGTTGATAACGTCATAGTTGCACGTGATGGTAAGGATGTTTGGTCGGGTTGCCGGGATGTTTGGGAGGGTGCTCCTAGTAGTGTGTGCTCATAGTAGTGTAAGATTTGACTCACTAAAAACACCATTTCCCGAGTTAATTATTTTTCGTTTTCCCGACTACAACTAAGTCAATTGTTTTATCTAGCAGTTTTCCGTTCTCGAGGTAATCACATTTAGCAGGCAGCTTTCCAGTGAGAGTTCCTGCAATGTCAGTGTGAACAGACATGTTGTGAATCTCATCCGGCATACAATATAATTTCTGCACTCTTTATTATAAAATACCAAGCAAAAAATAAACACTGAAGTATAGTCGCCCTAAACAATCGTTTAGGAATGCCAAAGACGAAACTTTTTATAAAATAATCATAAATAGCCACTCCAACGTTTGCTTTAATTCACATTTCTACTACCATAATGTCGCATACACGGAATAACAACAAAGACAAAGAATGTCATGGTATACAGACCCCGGATAACACATCATCATCTATGAAGCCAACACCAACCAAAGCAGGAGAAACAATCGCCTCGACCGAGAAATCTACCCATAGACAACTAATTTCTTGGGTACATCTGGACGAACGCATAAGCAAGCTTACAGATGAAATTGTGGATCGAATCACCTCCGACGTAAAACTTTTAATTGTTTTATTGTTTTAAATGCGAATTAAGCGAAGGAATCGACACCATCGAAAGAAATCTTTCATCTCATGTGGCAACGGTAGACGCATTTTTGTATGTATGTATGTATGTTGGCGTTACAGTCCATGAAGAACATGAGCCGAGCTTCTCTCAATCACCCATGTTGTGTGTGATTTCATTTTTCCCATAGGTGAAAGGGGCCTACAGTTTATTGCCGGTTCCGAACGGCGAATTTCGAGAAGCTTTTCATGACAATTTTACTACAGGGGGTTTTGTCAGAACCCCACTGAGGAGAAACACCGTGAAAAATACGTTCGATGACATGGCTGTGTCGGGATTCGATCCCGTGTCATCGGCGTCAGACGCATTTTTAAACAGTTTTAATTTACAACAACAAAAAATCGAAGTGCACTTAAATGACATTGAAAAAGACCGTCAACCATTGCAACACCAAGCTGAAGAAATGGAGAGACACTTGAATACACTGAACAATTATGGCCGAGAAATCGATGACTTGCGCAAGAGGTTTGAACGACAGAAAGTCGCATCGGATGCCATCATTTTTGGTATTCCCCAACTTCCAAATGAAAATTTAAAAGCAACTTTCAACTATATTTGTAACTGCACCGATTGCCCACCACCCACTATCAAAGCAATTTTTCGCTCCAGGAGCCACAACCAATAACCATCAAGAGACACCAAAACGAGCTCTCCTATAATATTCACATTCGGCTCTCCCCGCGAAAGAAATATTGCACGCGGTTTCGCAGTTTTGCAAGAACAAATGACAACTGTGCTTCCAAGATGCTAACATTCAAACCAACAAAAATATTAACATCTATATGTATGAAAGTTCGACACCAAAAAATCGGTATTACGACCAACAAGCCAACCTACTCAAGCGTAACCACAAGTTGTTCGCCGTGTACACCCGCTCAGGAAGTATTTTCATTAAAGAGAACGCCCTCGGCGAAAGTATATTCATTGAGAGTGATCAAGTTTGGAACGCCATAGCCATGAGATGTCAACCAGATACGGCATGATGCCGATCACAATTCTAAGTATTTGTCTTCCTTGTCCTATATATTTATTTTATATGTCCTCTTTTAGACCTGCTTCGGAAAATGTCTACCCTGGTGTGCCAGGGCCCCATTCGGTGCCAGGCCTAAATGGTGGCAGTATGCGAAGTCACGATCAATCCGGCAGTGGCCTCGTGAGCCATTACGGTGGTGGAGGGGGATGCGCGCCATGTACTTACCAGTACATGCGGGGAGTAAAAGGCAACAGACAACAGCATCGACTTAGGATGGGCACATGGAACGTCTCATCGCTCACAGGAAATGCTTAAGGCAATGGGTAAAGAGGGAGTATTATGGCTCTCTCGTGTCATTAAGGTGGCCTGGGAATGCGGTGAGACACCTAGCGATTGGCAGACTGGGGTGATTATCCCTCTTTTCAAAAAGGGGGATAAAAAAGAGTGCTCCAACTATAGGGGCATATCTCTTTTAAGTGTCCCCGGTAAAGTCTACGCTTAGGTGCTGGAGGCGCGTTCTAGAGCTATGGTCGAATCCTGGATAGGGGATGAACAGTGCGGGTTTCACCAAGGCAGAAGTACAACCGACCAGCTTTTCACTCTAATAATGGTAGTCGAGAAGGATTAGAAGTGCGTAAAACCGATCTACAGCTGTTTTGTAGATTTGGAAAAGGCATACGACCGAGTTCCTCGAGGTAAACTCTGGAGTGTTTTGCAGTAGTATGGGACTGATAGTCATCTGTTGCGGGCCATTCAGTCTCTATACACAAACTGTTGCAGCTGGGTTTGGGTTAACGGTAGTAAATCAACCTTTCACAATGGGCGCCGGACTTCGCCAAGCGTGCATCTTGTCACCTTACTTCTCATTATACATATATATGGACTGGATGTTGAAGCGCAGTCGAGGCGAGGAGTGTTTCACATTGGGAGAGTTGAGGATAAGCCATCTTCTTTTTGCGGATGACTTAGTTGTCCTTACATCCTCCCAGACGGAACTTCAGCGCGCGCTAGATATGTTTGTGGCCGTATGTGCTGGTGCTGGAATGAGGGTTAACGTGGATAAATCCGAGGTTATGGTTATTTCCAGAACACCTGTCTAATGCACTCTACATGTTACTGGAGTCCCATTGAAACAGGTGGAGAAATGTAAGTATCTCGGGGTCTTCTTTACGAGTGATGGGAGGAGTAATACTGAGCTTTCCTGCAGGATTGGCCAAGCTAGGTCAATTTTGAAACAGAAGATCTGTAATCAGGAAGACCGAGCTTGGTGTTAAAACCAAGTTAGCGGTTTTTAGCTCAGTATTTGTTCTAACTCTCATCTATGGTCATGAAATTTGGGTATTAACCGAAAGAATAAGATCGCGAATACAAGCCGCCGAAATGAGATTTCTTCGTGCTATTGTGGGAGTTACTCGCCGGGATAGGGTGAGAAACACGGCAGTGCGCGGGGAGCTCAATGTTGAGCAGCTGGTTCTCCGAATGGAAAGGGCTATGCGTGCTTTGGATGCAGTGCCATCAGGCAGGCGACCCCTTGGCAGAACCAGGACTTCATTTACAAAGGCAGGTAGTGCACCTGCTTTTCTATAACTAAAATTTACTTACCTACTTATCAGGCCAGCAATCCATGGAGGATCTGAACCTGAGCTACAGCTGCCTTTCATCCTTGACGGCTCCGGGCACGATGTTTCCTGTTATCAAGTTCAACTGGAAGGAGGTTCGGGCTTCCTCTTATTCTCGAACCAGGAGGCTCGGAGCCGAAGACCCTCATAGCTGGAGTGTTGATGTTCATGCGCTCGATGCGGCCGGCCCACTGTAGTCGACGGATCATTGCCTTCGGGACTATGTTATCATCCTTCTACAACTCACCATTCGCCTTCTTCACAGAAAGGACCAAATATCCGGTACAGAATTTTTTTTCGAAAAAACCCAAAAAAAACTCCGCCATCCTGCTTTAGGCTCCGTACAGCAAGACTGGCAGTATGAGCGTTCTGTAAAGCATGACTAGGGTTCTTCGAGCGAGTAGTTTTGATCCAAGGGCAATTCTATGCCGGATCTTCACTGTGGTGTCCTCTGTGGAGTTTACGCTTGCCCCGAGGTAGACAAACGTCTTAACCCCCTCGAAATTATAGCTCTCAATTGTTATTTCATTGTCATTTTGTCCAATGTGGTGAGTCACGGACATAGCCAGATCAATTTTCCTGGGATTTTGAATTCGGCCATCGTATCAAACTATTCTTTGCGATGAATACTGTCGTACGCGGCTTTAAAATCAACAAAGAGTCATAATGTATCGATTTGAAACGCTGGTCTTTTCCAGGATTTGCCGAAGGGTGAATATTTGGTATATAGTCGATTTGCCGCACTGGTAACTGGCAATTAGTGCGGTGCAAATGGGCATTTGTCATAGACACAGTACGCTGGACAGGATTTTGTATGCGACATTGAACAGGGGTGTACCTCTATACGTTTTACAAGAGGTAGAATCGCCTTTTTTGTGGTTGGTGCAAATAGAGCTGTTATTCCAGTCGTCGGGCATGCTTTCATCTTCCCAAATTCTACAGATGATCTGGTGAATGCTCCCTACCAGAACGCCGTCGCCAGCTCTGAAAACCTTTGAAGCTGTGCTTCTTCGATGCTGGGCAGGAGGACTACTTCAGCGGCATTAGTTGGGGATTCCTCAGTCTCTACAACTCTCTCTTGGTCATGCCCGTTACGCAGCTGCTGAAAATGCTGCTTAAATACATCCACTATTCTCTGTGGGTCGGTGAAAAGATTATCCGTCTCGTCGATATCCTTGAGCATCTTTTCGTAAGCCTCGTCGATTGCTGCCTTTTTCTGCTCACACTCGCCATCATACCACGGGTTTCTTGTCAGGGGAGGTAGGTATCCTAAGGTGTTCTCGGCTATTTCCTGAACGGCTGAGCGGCAATGTAGCCACATGTTGTTGACATTTGTGCTCGACGTAGGCAAGCCGGAGAGCTTTTCGCTCGGTTGCTCCCTATAGACTCTGGTAGCCTATGGTTGCTGAGGCGTCCAATGTCGAACCTCCTCATGATGGGCTAGTGCAGCTTTCTGACATTGGCCAGTCGAGCTCTGAATCTTGCTGCTACGAGGAAATAGTCAGAGTCGAGATTTGATCCCCTGAATGTTCGCACATCCAGAATGTTTGACGAGTGTCTTTCGTCAATGAGCACATGGTGGATTTGCTTGGCGGATCGATCATCCGGAGATCGCCAGATTGCTGTTTGGTGGAGAAATCTTGTGCTACTTATCACCGTATTACGAGCTTCGCAAAGTCCGTGAGTCGGAAGCCGTCACCTGTTTTTGTATCACTCTGCAAAAGGTGTTCTCCTTACCGATTTTGGTGTTGCAGTCACCGAGTACGATCTTAATACCAAACTCCGGACAAGCTCTGTAGGCGCTGTCCAAGAGATCATATAAGTGATGAGTCCTCAGTCTCTTCGGTAGGGGCGTGTGCACATATGTTGAGGCTGATGTTGTAGAATCTGCTTTTAATGTGGATCACAGCCAGCCGGTCACTTACAGGTTTAAAGTCGATGACCTTCGACTTTAACCACTTTTCCACTTAACCACTTTTCTTTTGTGAAAGCTGTAATAGGTGTCGCAATTTTGAGCAGCTTCAGGAGTGTACAGAGTTCTGGCATTTCATGATCATACTAGCATATCGTGTTCCTTTTTCGCGCCATGTCCTTTACGAGAATCCGTCCGTTTATCTGAGGCATCTTGCCCATTCGTAAATTGGTTTTTTTATTACATGTACGAGTTGTCGGCCCGCCACGCGATAGCTGTACAGGAAGACCAATTACTCTAGCAAGTAGCAATCGAGTGCTAAGTGCTGGGATAGCCAGTGACTTCAAAGAATGCCATATGTATTCTCGGTAGTTGAATTTATGTGGTCGTTCCAGTTAAGACTTTTATTAAAAAGTATGCCTAAGTTTTTGACGTGTTAACGAGCTCTAGAGGTGAGTTGTTTCATATTCTGCTTCTTTGATGGCGTTACAGCCCATGAAATACCAAAGCCAAAATTCTCTTCAATTGCCCATGTTTTGTGTGATTTGTTTCTTACATAGGTGAAAGAGACCTACAGTTTAACGCCGAATCCGTACGGCGTGAGTCGAGAAGCTTTGTTGAGGCAAGGTACTATACGGGGGGTTTTGCCAGTACCCCGCTGAGGAGGGAAACCACGAAAGTAACATTCGATGGCGTTGGTGTTATCGGGATCCGAACTCGCTCGTTGAAATTAAACCAACAATAAAAAGCCTTGCATGTGGTACATGTTTTTTGGGAGATGCACAAATGGGCCAATACCATTCTTTCGTCATGTAATCATTTCTCCATCTTTACACATTTATACACCTTTCGGGTAGAAAGAGTTCAACTTTTTAAGTTTTTACGAAATGCATTACTGTAGGTACTCCTTTCGTATGAATAGCATTTAATACGTTTTTCTCCCACAGAAAATGCAGTGTCAGAAAATGTGTAAGGCGTTCATTAGGACCACTTATTCGTCATACTTCATTCGTAGTTAAGTATTTTACTTCCGATTTGAATGTCATTCAATTTGAAGTTTAAGTTGTTCTTAGTCTTTGGTGAGTTCTCCTACGAACTTTTTTCAAATTAAGGATCTTGAACTCTAACCTGTTCCACATGCCAGGACATAGTTCCCTCAAATTTTCAACGAAATCATTGGTGATTAAGCCTCTTCAAGACTTTCCTCACGTACAGACATCCAGTTGTCGTGACAGCCAAGTAAAAATATTATGTCATAACAACTTCCCTTGAAACATCCAAGCGCACACATTCATAAGTCATCACTGTATCTCGGTTGTCAGTTTCAGCATCTGAAAACTTTTCTTTAAAACACCCATTCAAGAAGTTCAAAATTCGCCTTAAACTATCTCCATCTTGGAAAAAGGTGGCAAGTCCAATTGGTTATTCGGTTTATGGTTTGATCCATAGGTGTCCGCAGGACTTCAATCAATTGATGGCATCTTAGACCAGTGTCTTGGATACTTCACCGTAAGCTCAGGAGCACAGAATACGTAGAGTTTCCCCCCATTTTACTCTCTATTACCATGTCGACCGAAACTTTCAACTTTAACTTGAATGTATGTACTCGAGACTTCGCTCCAGACTTTAGGGTGACTATAGTCTATGAATCCGGCAACAATTGTCCCGAGACAAGCTTACAATGAGACGAGTCCATTACATGTATCCAATTGTATCTACAGTTTCGGAGAAAATTGGTTAGTTAAGCGGGACGATATGTATGTCGGCCACAACGATGGATCCAAGAATAAGATAATTTTAAGGGTCCCCTTCCAACTTACTGTCGCACTCTCATCAACACTGTCTTTGCACGCACATGGCTAGCGACAGAGAATTGTGAAAACACATTTAATGATCTGCAATGCATAATGGGTCACTTCCTAGAACCGGCTTCTTACCACCGACCACTAACTGTCGACTACCGACCACCGGTGTAGAGTAGCATCCGGTTACATGTTTTTCGTGTTGCTCGGAAAGAACCTTGCAAGGACGGTTTTACACACTCGTACCAGAATATTTCCATTTCCTGTTTGTGCTACTCGTGCTGTTGGTAGGGCTGCTTGCGGTTGACATTGCAGGTTTCCTTTATTCCTTACTTTTCTTTTGTTTTGGATAAAAAAAAATAATAATTTCCCTTAAATTCTGTAGGTTCACTTCCGATGTGAACGTTGATGGCAAGGTCGGTAACGGAAGGGAAGATGTTGACAACGACAACGACGACGACGATGAGGTTAATAGTGAAAGCTAAAGCGACTGGGAGGAGAATGACAATAACAGGAGACGCCCGGAAATACGTAGGAGAATAGTACTAAGGCAGAGAGTGTATCCTGCAATAACTAATCAGGATGTTGAGATGTTGTTAACCACGGATAGGTGGTTTCAATTTACTGTACGTTTCTATCTGTTCGTAGACCGAATTGGTAGTGGGGGTGGTATTCTTAAGGAAATTGTTTTACAGTCGTGTTATTGCAATGCTATGGTGGAATGGAGAACAGGAAGGACTGCAATTGCTTGTCAGGGTAATGAGTGTTTGTCAGGACTTTGGTAAATATTTTCTGCAACATTGAATGAGAATTCATTTTCTGTTCTATTCAATAAGGGTTTTGTTTTCTTAGCTTTTTCTGCATTACTATTTTATGGAACTATCGAATAATTGCAACGGGGCTGCTGTTGTGGTCGACGTCTTTAGCTCCACAATAAGACATTAGGACATTTGCGAAAGACGAAGATAGGAAGTCAAAACCAGAGAGCGTTATAATCAATTCTAAGGCTAAGAATCTGTATGGAACTCTTCATAACATACGATTGCTGTGGAACTATTTTTTTCAGGCTAACAATTAAAACTCTTTGTATACAATTTACCTTCTTGTAAGCCCGAAATGTGTGCCTTAAAACGTCCCGATGCCTCCTCATCAAACCTTGAGAAAGTTCAAACAAATGTGTCCAAGAGATTTGTATACCAAGGAGACCAGAATTCCGTAAGGCCAAGTAATATCTGGCGCAAGCTATTTCACATCTAAGCTCGTTGTCTGGCACAGTTTCTGCCACTAGAGAGCCAAGATAAATGATGCCCTCACCATACGAAGGATTTTGCTAAGCTAGATAAGCTATGGTAGACCAGCTTACTCCGAAAAGATCAATACACTTTTGTATGCGTTTGAGCCAATTTTTGGGGCACTTTTTCCACTCCCATTGAACGAATCAACCACCATATAGTGGTATTATATAGCATGGGGCACTGCGACCTGTGCGACCTGTGTGTAAATCTATTGTGCCTTCTAGCCGAACATACGAGGGGCTTCTCCATTTCAGATGATTCCTTCAGGAATCATAGTTTCACTGAGAAGGAAATGCTCTCTAAGCTCGCAAGGGCCAACACACTCACATAGTATGTGCTCTGCAGCTTCTTCGTCCTCAGCACAGAGTCGACACTCAGTTACAGACAAGAGGTTAATTTTGTTGAGGTGATATCTGAGACCACAGTGTCCCGTAAAGTAGTTGACCAGTCTTATGATACGTATTAAGTTTCAGGATCTTAATAGAGTGCTCATTCAGGGGCCGTATGAAACTTTTCGATTGACGGAGTCCTTAAACGTTGTTTCAAAAGGAAAGAAAAGTAAGGCACCTACGCACCTTTCGCTAGCACCTTTTCTAGCAAGTTGATCGACGATTTCATTGCCCTCAATGCCTTTGTCACCTGGCACCCAGCTGAGTTTGACTTTATTTCTTTTGGCTAGGCCTTGTAGGGCATCTTTTCCTTAAAGGATTTTGAGTTCATGTTTTAGGAGCTCAGCGCTTTGAGCGCTGCTTTACTGTCAGAGTGTATATTGATGGTTATTCCTCTTATGCCAGTCTCTAAGTTTAGGTTGGCGCACGTCACTATGGCGTACAATTCGGCCTGGAAGATACCAGGCCTCATTCCTAAAGATACCGTCGCCAAGCCCGGAACCCATCTTGGAGCCATCTGTGTATCACCTAAGGCCTTTAACATTGAGCAAGGGATCGCAGTTTGGGAAAACGGCTAGACTGTGCGATTTGGGATCAATATCTCAAATCCCTTGTCAAAAGTGAGGATGTGTGGTAATGTCAAAATTGAGGATGTGTGGTAATGGGTCCGAGACTGTGGTAATCATTTCCAGCTCGGGAAGATGTTGCAGATGGACATATGACCCAATGTGCTACACGGTAGGCCTGTTTCTGACCGTAGAATTCTGGTTGCCCTACAAACCTTTTTAATAGAAAAGTGCAGAGAAGCTTGGCAGAAGAAAGAAGAAAGAAAGAAGTGTCACTGCAACACACTTACGGTGTCATTAGAGTTTTTATTCATGACACAAAATAGAACGTGTTATTAACGTAATAAGTGTCCCAATTTCAAAGATCAAATTTGTTAAGTGACACACTTAGTCTTAAAGTGTGTCGAATGACACACTTGCTGCATGTTGTTTAACACTCTAGTATTTGCAGTGTAGTCTCTCAAACGTTGCAAATACATAAATTCATCACTGCCGTTTTATGTGAACGACTGAAACTATTGTAAATAAACTGATCGGTCCATATTAGTGTGGTTTCAGGCCCGCAAAGTATATCAACGATAAGCTATTTACACAGCGATATATCTTGGAGAAAACCAATGACACTCATCACAGCTATACAGCGTTAAGCTTTGGCATTCCTGCTGAGCTCGTCAAGCACTGCAGGATGATGTTGATAAACCTTCAATGCTCCATAAGAAGTGGGAGTCTTTTTTTTTTTTGTTTGTTTTTTCCCATAGTTCGCACAGGTTCAAGAGTCATATTCTTATGATTTTTGTCAAACAACCTGGACGGAGTGCAAATGGTTTGGGTCGTAGATGTTCGTTCACTACTCTCCAGGGGTGGTTGTCCTAGGTAGGATTCAAGAGGAACTCGACTGAATTTTCACGTTGGTTGTAGTTCTTAGCTTATATTCCATGCCATAATGGTGTTATATTAGAACTGCAGTTGATTTACTTAAAATGGCGATATTTCAAGTCAAGTAAATTATTCCTTTACGTGAATGACATAAAATGAAGCTTATGCTGTTATCAAAAAAGGACCCCAGCCCCCCGATCAGAATGTATGCACTAACAGGGACAACTCCGAGGTGGCCACAGATTTCATCTACCTTGGTTCCGCGGTAACGTAATATGCCCAAATACTCTTCTTTGAGTTTAGGAGTAGAACCCTTTTTATCATCCCGGTCCAGCTCTCCAAGGCCCAGAAACATTGGTCTTGTCCAAGTCAGATGAAGAAGCCCTTGGTCATTTCGAGAGGATGAATTCCAACGTCCGAAAGTAACAAATGGAATAGGTATAATAGTATTATACAGACAGTTTCGTTGGCCTAGTCAGGCGCCTACGAGTTAAACGCCTGAGACGTCTGGGTCACGTTGAGCATATAGACAGTACAGCTCCAGTCCCAAGAATCTTTGAATCCAAGCTCGAGGGGTGACGTAACGGAAAAAGGCCACATTTTAGTGGTGCACACAAGTATTGAAATATCTCACCAATCGGAAACACGACACTGGACACAGCTTGTGAATGATCGATCTGGCTGAAGAGGCATGTCCACCGAGACACTAGTGCGTCCTGGATTGTAAAGTAATTTCAGAAAAAGGAGAATCCAATCCACAGCACGAGGAATCCAGTCAGCGAACACACGGCCTCGTCCATCGCCATTTACCTTTAGCTCTTGGGTCAGTGGGTATACGAACATAGTCCCAAGTCCCAAAGCAAAATTTGCCAAATTGATGTCTTCGAAGGGCTAAGTTCTTGTATGCGGCGTAGATATGATTGCCGTGCATTCTTAAGTTTCCTCATGAACAAGGCTGATGTCTTTCAAACATCAGCAAATCTTTCCTTTCGTTGGTGTATGGATTCGGTTGATTCGAAATTGTCTACCAAACGTTGCATAGTAGACTGAAAGGGAAGATCATATAACCTGTCAATCAAAATCCAGAAGAGCTACACAGCACTCACAGAAGGGCTACATGTATGTATGTATGTATGTATGTTGGCGTTACAGTCCATGAAGGACCTGAGCCGAGCTTCTCTCAATCACCCATGTTGTGTGTGATTTCATTTTCCCATAGGTGAAAGGGACCTACAGTTTATGCCGGTTCCGAACGCCGAATTTCGAGAAGCTTTTCATGGCGATTTTACTACAGGGGGTTTTGTCAGAACCCCGGTGTCAGAGGCCAACACACTACCCACTGCGCCACGATGCTCTCTGTAGGCTCCGAAGGGCTACATATCACTCACAAATGCGCCGATCTCTAAATAGTTTACCAAATCACATTTCGAACGAACAGCTCCAGGTATCTTCCGCCTCAATTCACATCAGAAGCGTGCAATCTAATAATTCGAAAAGGATAATTCATCGGCAGTAACCTGCGTTTCAGGTCCCTAATATTCGAATCCTGATTGCTAGCCGTTACCGATGCATATGTACCAATTCATCCTTACCACAAGCAATCAGGGCCTGCCCACTGGTCCTATATGAATGCCACGGCCCACATTAGATGTAATATCTGTATGTACATACTTTGTTGCGACATTTCGTTTTGCTTATTTATTATAAGCGAGTGTGTGATAGATGACACAATGTGGTGAGCTTAATAGCATGCCTTCTCCGCTTTAGCGGAGAAATTCTGTATGCCTAACTATCGCATGAAGATTTATCCTTAGATCTGGCATCCTGCTGTATATGCGTTCTGTGGGAGATTCGAATGTTTCGCATTTGGAATGCAGATCCATACAATACACATAGCAATTGTCAGAAAATGGCTACAAACCACCACCGTCTACGAGTAGGTGTAGATGAAGCGGCAGCACCTTGATAAACCAAATGAACAAACAAAACACATATGGATCGAAGGCATAGGTGGAAGGTACCCGTATCTATCTATGCAAAACCACTAGCATCACCATCACCGATACTGAGTGTAAACAAGGCTCGAGTGAAACAAAACTAAATCAAATGCAGGGATGTAATAAATCTCAGGTGTACGTAGGAACAGATACTCGTAATACGAGTATGTACACATCCATAGAACTACGTTCGAGGTAGGGTAGGTGATAAATTATTTAAAGCTAAGCCCAGCCATGTCCTGGTGTGGCACAAATAGTCAGTGTAGGTGGCATCGCGTAACGTGGCGTTGCTTGGTATGGTTGTGTTTTCGAAAGTCCTTTGCTTCACTTCATTCATTCTTTCATTTACTATATTTGCCCATCGGACATGTGTTCGGTTCTATACGATGACTTAGGGGCTAGATGCAGCTTGCCAGTCTCTGTATTCCTATGCTGCGGTTGTTCTGTTGCCTCATAATGAAAACATCAAGTCAGGAAATTCACGGCAAGGCAAACAAGTCGACCAGGGACCAAACGGTGGCTCTGGGTTGCTTTCAAATACAAACGACTTGTCAGGTAAGGATTGGAAATTAAACAATAGAAATGTTTGGGTAAATTGACAGGACGAAAGGGGGACTTTTTAAAAGGCAATCAGTTTAGAGAGACACTGGAAAGGTTTTCTCTTCTTTTCTGTCTCCCTTTTCGTCGTGAAGGTGCGGGGAGAGGTGCGGATGCCATGGTTTTGATACTCGGGTTACTGATGTGACTATGTTACATAGTATATGTCTATGTGCGGTTGTATCTTTCCTAATTGTTTGATGTTTGATTTTACTTAGTTAATGCATTTTGCGATAATAAGGAAAACAAGTCATTCTTCCAGTGTCCTTGGTCGTCCTTTGATTGAGCTTTTGAGTGAACACTTTGTCTTCGCCTCAAGTGTGTGTTTGTTTTTTTGCAGGGTCTTATGAAATATACACAGGGAGGGATAATGGATACTTTATGACCATCGTGCATAATTGGAAAATAATTTATTTTGTCCTTTGTTTTCAAAATCAACGAAACCATGCGTTGCAGTCGAGGACTTTTGGTTTTATTTGAAGTTTGCCTTTTGTGTTAGTTTTAGCAATTTATTTTTAGTATTTAATTGTAAATAATGAAATTGGGGCTTATAGGAAATAGGAACCTGTGCTTAGAGTCTGAAAAGAGCTTGAGAGTGCAACAAACAGTATTTGAAAGGAAGGACAAAGTATGCCTAGGTTGATTTCTGTTGAAATAAATGGAATTCCAACAGCTTAGACAGGGAACCATTTTCTACGACTTTGGATTGTAATGACAGTAGAAACATACACAGGGTCGCCTCTTATTATAAATGGATGACATCACTCAAATGTGCTCTACAGCAGGTTTTGCAGGACTCTTTTTGGAAATGTGGGCATGGGTTCGGATGTACAAGGTAAAGTTGTTGATTGCTCTCAACATGGCGAGAAGCCAGCAACGATCCCTGCTTCAATGCCCGGGTCAAGTTGATATACAACCTCCTCACGGCGGGGCCCTCTGGATAAGCTCTACAAGAACGGTTGAGAGTTGAACAAATGTATGCAACTACCGTCCTAGGCAAGAGGGCGCTAGAATACCCCGACCAGACCGGTCAACAACCTGTCCATGTGAAACAAAACAAGTTATGAAAGAGAGAAATTCCTTGGATAAATGGACGGATTCTCGAAGACGACATGGTGCGAAAAAGAGACACGATTTGCGAGTATCATCCTGGAATGTCAGAACTCTGTACACTCCTTGAGCTGTTCATAAGTTTGAGAGAATCCTCAGGCAGTACAAGGCAGATACTATTGCGGTCCAGGAAATACGCTGGATAGGAAACGGTGTGATGAGGAAAAAAGATTGCGCGTGCGCATATCGTGAAAGAGAGGTCAAAGTCGAAAGTCATCGACGTTAAACCTATTAGTGATCGCCTGGCTGTTATCCGCATCACAGGCAGATTCTAAATACAACATCGGCCTCATTTATGCACACGCTCCTACCGAAGAGACTGAAGACCCCACCAAAGAGGGCATCTATGAACTCCTGGACAACGCCTACGGAGTACGATGTTTAAATCTAGCTCGGGGACTTCAACGCCAAAATCGGTAAGGAGAACACATTTGGCAGAGTGATCGGAAAGCAAAGCCTCCACGATACAACAACAGATAACGATTTCCGACTCACGGACTTTACGACAGCTTATAATGCGGTGATAAGTAGTACAAGATTCCCCCGCAAGCGAATTCACACAGCAAACTGCCAATTTCGAAACGCCAACCAATAGACCATGGGCTCATTGACACAAGACACTCGTCAAATATCCTGGACGTGCGAACATTCAGGGGGCAAACGTCGACTCTGACCATTTCCTTATAGCAGTAAGATTCAGAGCTCGATTGTCCAATGTCCGAAAGCTGCACCAGCCCACCATGAGCGGGTACGACAATGGAAGCCGGAGCACACCGGAGGTTAGCAGAGTCTACAGGGAGCAACTGGGCGAAGGGCTCTCCAATATGCCTACGTCGAGCATGTATGTACCTGTATTGTTGCTCAGTGCCTGAAAGCACCGTGTCGCAGTGGGTAGTGACAAAACCCCCTGTAGTAAAATTGTCATGAAAAGCTTCTCGAAATTCGCCGTTCGGAACCGGAAATAAACTGTAGGTCCCTTTCACCTATGGGAAAATGAAATCACACACAACATGGGTGATTGAGAGAAGCTCGGCTCAGGTTCTTCATGGACTGTAACGCCAACATACATACATACATACATACACTGGCGCTCAGCCATTCATGAAGTAGTCAAGAACACCTTAGGCTACCTACCACCCCTGACAAGAAGCTCGTGGTATGATTGCGAGTGTGAGCAAAAAAAGCCAGAGGAATACCGAGCCGACTAAAGAAAAGAATCTTCGCATCCTCCCAGCCTATGAGTATCGAGGAGTCTAGGGACAGATATAAAATACGGGTCTTTTATAAGAAAGCAAAGAGCCTTGCAGGAGGCTTCAAGTAGGGCACCCAGGCTTTTTGAAATTTCGAAAGTTTCGAGGGTAATCTTGTCACCGACCCGAAGGGAATAGTGAATGTATTTAAGTAGCATTTCTAGCATCTTCTTAAATGGCGTGATCAAGAGAGAGTGGTAGAGCCTGAGAAAATTCCAACTCCAGCCGCTGAAGTGGTTCTCCCACCCAGCATCGAAGAAGTCGCACAGCTATTCAAAAGCTAAAGAGCAACGAGGCCGTAGGCTCATATGGGTTGCCATCCCATCAGAGCTCTCTTTAAAGATGGCGGCGATGTTCTGGTAGGGAGCATGCACCAGTTCATCTGTAGAACATGAGAAGATGAAAGCATGCCCGACCATTGGAATATCAGCTCTATTAGCCCCATCCGCAAAAAAGGCGATCCTACCTCTTCAAGAACTATAGAGGTACATCCCTGCGACGTGCAGGCGTCGACAGGGAAGGCGCTATCCTCGACAAGTCTGTCCAGCTGCTAAGATATGCGGATGATATTGCCAGCATCGTGTGGTCTCAGCGTGACGTTGTAGAAGCTCTCACGGCGATTGAGAAACAGGCAAAACGAGTTGGTCATAAAGTCAACGAGGACAAGACAAAGTACATGCTGTCGAGCAAAATCCAATCCGTGCCTCACCACTTTGGACAAAATATAATGATTGACAGCTACAATTGCGAAGTGGTTAAGGAGTTTGGCTACCGCGGGGCAAACGTAAAGTCCGCAAAAGACTCCACAGTGTAGATCCAGCCAGCAGAGAATCGTCCTTGGCAACCTCTCCTACCTCGGTTTGTCCAAAGAACTTGGGTCAAAACTCCTCACTCGAAGAACCAAAGTCATGCTTGACAAAACGCTTATACTGCCAGTCTTGCTGTACCGAGCCGAAACATGGACGGTGAGCAGCTCGGCGGAGCTGATTTTGAGTTACTTCGGAAACTCATTCTGTGCCGGATATTTGGTCCTCTCTGTGAGGAAGGCGAGTGGAGGAGAAGAAGTGCGAACTCTACGAGCCGTACAAAGGTGTGGATATAGTCCGGAAGGTAAAGATCCGTTGACTATAATGGGTTGGCCACATCGAGCGCATTAACCCCAATGATCCAGCTAAGAGGGTCTACGACTCCGAGCCTCCTGGTTCGAGAGGAAGATGAAGACCGAGCCTCGGGTATAAAGATTAAGTAATCACGGATGTAAGACAACTTGGTCTTGAAGCAACTGGAAGCAACGTGCCCAGCAGTTATAGCTGAGGCTCAGATCTTCCATGGATTGCGGGCCTGATAAGTAAGTAAGTAAATTTTTGGAAACGTGATTTTCGGTTTTTGCCATAACTTGGCAAATGTTCGTCTTTGAAGTGTTAAGGCTCACATAATTCTGGTGAATAAATCACATTAGAGAAACGAAATAACTCATTCGTGGTAGTATCTTGTTGAAACCCCACGTCTTCTACACCCATATATTTTATTTAAGGCCTAGGAAAACCGAAATGTTTACTATGACTATGGTTTGAGTGATCCAGACAGAAAATCAACTTTTTAGTTCTTTTTCTAGCAAAGATAGGCAGGGGAAAATCTTCTGAAGACACAATGAGGATCATAAGCACGTGCCCGTAGAAGTGTGAGATCTCTACTCACTACTCAGGGGCAGGGGCAATGTGCGCACGCATGATTTCCCGGCTATTCATTCCTCCGCCATCGACTCTAACTGATCAGGAGCAAGCGCAACCGGGCGAGTTTTTTGGGCTTGGCCCAACCACCTCGTCCTGGGTCCGCCGGGCGGTCGCATTCCAGGCACGCTTCGAATGTCGTGATCATTTTGACATTCGTCTCACGTTACCAAACCATCGAAGCATATCCCATTCCGTTCAGAGAAGCAACTACTCAACATTGAGCTCCTCGCGCACTGCCCTGTTTCTCACACTATCCCGGCGAGTAACTCCCACAACAGCGCGAATAAATCTCATCTCAGATCTTATTCCTTCGGTCAGTACCCACATTTCGTGGTCGTAGATGAGAGTTGGAACAAATATTGGAGTAGAAATCGCTAACTTGGCTACGACACCCAGCTCGGCTTTCCTGTTTACAGATTTTCCAAGCTGTTTCGAAATTGATCCAGCTTGGCCAATCCTACACGAAAACTCAGCATAACTTCTCCCACTAAATGTGAAGAAGACCGAGAGATACTTAAACTTCTCCGCCTGTTTCAATGGAACTCCGTTAACATATAGAGGTGACGAGACGCACTCTTGGTCAAGTACAACGCCCACTGTTAAGGTGTGGTCGGGTTCCTACCGTTAACCCAGAAACAGGTGGTAAGATTTGTGTATAGGGACTGAATTGCCCTCGTCAGAGGACCATCAATCCTATACTCCTTCAGAACACTCCTCCAGAGTCTCGTAAGACCCGGTCGTATGCCTTTTCCAAATCTACAAAACAACTATTTGGCATACTCTCAAGCTTTCTCGAGTACCTTGTTCAGAGTGAAAAGCTGGTCGGTTGTACATTTGCCGTGACGAAAATGGTACTGTTAATCCTCTTTCCTGGATTCGACCATAGCTCTAGAACGCGCCTCCATTAGCTTGGCGTAGACTTTACCGGGGAGACCTAAAAGAGATAGCCCCCTGTAGTTTTAGCACTATCTTTTATCTCCCTTTTTGAAAAGGGTGTCAATCGCTAGGTGTCTCACCGCGTTCCCATTTCTGGCCGGATTTTATCTACTCCATTGGATTTGCCAACTTTTAGTAATTTAGTCGCTGGAATGACTGCCTCAACCGTTGACTATTCTCCGCCCCACTCAAGACTGCAGGTCTGTCCCCATTAGAAGCTACGAGAAGTGCTCGCTCCATCTGCGCAAAATGTCCATCTCAATGGAAAGAAACACGCCATCTTTGGATTTGACTGCTTCGGTTATGTTGAATTTTCTTCCTCACAGATCTGTGCTCACTTTCCAACTTCTCCCAGAACTCTTTCCAACTGCCCTTTAGCTACTCGTACAGCCAATTTGCAGAGTCCTCCAGGAGAATTCAGTCCCTTTAGGTCTTCTTCTTCTCTCTGATTGCTTCTTGAGTCCCAGGTGTTTTAAACCACGCAATTCATTTCTCACCACCAACCGCCACACTCAGCCGCCTCAATCCACAAACATCACATGCAGAGGCAATGACAGCTGTTGAAAATAGTGGCCATTCCTCTTCTATATGCGATGGAACTGTTGGAATTTGTTCAAGGCTTTCGGATATGTGCCGTGCAAAATGTGGCCGCTCCTCACTACTCTGTAATTTTATGCGTGTAACCACTATTGGTAACAAGCCACCCGTTTTACACACGATGGTGCCACAAAGAAATTATCAACGATTTCCGTTGAAGACTCCGAGGCACTACGATTATTTATGAATGCCTTTGTGCGGAAAGAAGGTGTTCATAATGGACATGCCATTTGTACAGCGAAAATCGGACAGCCTCTCTCCGTTCGCGTTTTGTTGATTTTTCAAGCTTGAGCTTTAAGATCCTGACTCCCCCCCCCTATCAGTATCCACTCCAATACCTTGCCTGCTAGCCTGGCACTTGTGAGTATCCCCACTCACACCTGTGCACCCTCCCGACAGAAAGAGTTTCAACCGTTCCACCTTCTGTATCCTCTTTGCTTGGTCGAAGAGATACCTACGATATCTATTTCGATATTTTCCTGTGAGCGGTGAGAAGTTCCATGGGCCTATCCCAAGTCGATGCCGCTGCCCGTTGCCCTTTACTCCCCGCACACACCGGTTAGTGAATGGTGTGACGTCTTATTTTGGAACGTCGGTATGACGTTTCACTCTACCTGGTGCAACCTCAGAGTAATTTTTTTCCATTTTAATTTTGGAACGGAATTCTTGCTTCGTTTACAAAAGCGGGAAATGAGATTTAGAGTTATTAAGTTCTGTCGCCAAGCCTTTATACAGTTATTTACACGATCAAGGGCAAGTTGCAGCTTCGCAGTTGATTCTTCAACCGATCTACCCGTTGCAAGAATACAAAATTAGCCAAGAATACGAATGGCCAACCAAAACGACCATGTGCTCATTGACGCAAGGCACTCCTCAAACATCCTGGATGTGCGAACATTCAGAGGGGCAAATGTCGACCCTGACCACTTCCTCGTAGCAGCAAGATTCAGAGCTCTACTGTCTATGGTATGCCTACGTCGAACACAAATGCCAATAATATGTGGCTGCATTGCCGCTCAGCCATTCAGGAAGTAGCCGAAATCACCTTTGGATACCTACCGCCCCCGACAAGAAACCCGTGGAACGATGGCGAGTGTGAGCAGAAAAAGGCAGCAACCGACGAGGCGAACCAAAAGGCGCTGCAGAGGAAAACCAGGGCAGCGCAAGAAGAGTACCGAGCCAGAAGAAGGGAGAAGAAAAAACGACTACGACAAAAGAAAAGAATCTTCGCAGCCTTCCAGCTCAAGGATATCGAGAAGTCTAGGGATAAGCACAAAACACTATCCTTTTACAAGAAAGCCAAAGACCTTGCAGAAGGTTTTAAAAAGGGCACCCAGGCTCTTCGAAACTGCGAGGGTAATCTTGCCACCGACCCGCGGGGAATGGTGGATGTATTTATGCAGCATTTCCAGCAGCTGATTAATGAGCATGACCAAGAGAGAGTGGTAGGGACCGAGGAAATCCCAACTCCAGCCGCTGAAGTATTCCTCCCACCCAGCATCGAAGAAGTCGGCACAGCTATTCAGAAGCTGAAGAATAACAAGGCCGCAGGCTCAGATGGCTTGTCATCAGAGCTCTTCACGGTTGGCGGCGATGTTCTGCTAGAGAGCATTGAATTTGGGAAAATGAAAGCTTGCCCGACGACTGGAATACCAGCTCTATTTGCCACATCCACAAAAAGGGCGATCCTACCTCTTACTAGAACTATAGAGGTATATCCCTGCTCAATGTCTCATACAAGATCCTGTCCAGCATATTGTGTGAACGTCTAAAGCCATTTTGCACCGCACTAATCGGCATTTACCAGTGCGGCTTTCGGCCCGGCAAATCGACTATAGATCAAATGTTCACACTTCGACGAATCCTGGAAAAGACTAACGAGTTTCGAATCGATACACACCATCATTTCATCGATTTCAAAGCCACAAGTCGTGAAGGACTGTTTGGTGCGATGGCCATTCGGGATACGCGATGCACCGTGCAACTCGGTTTTAAAACTTCGGAACCGTTTGAAACATGCACCGGAATTCGGCAAGGAGATGCGTTGTCATGTGACTTGTTCAACCTGGTGCTGAAGCAGATAGTGCGACGGGCAGGCGCGTCAACAGGGAAGGCATTATCTCCAGTCCGTCCAGCTGCTAGGATACGCGGATGATATCGACATCATCGCATGCTCTCGCCGTGACATTGTGGAAGCATTCACGGCGATTGAAGAACAGGCGAAACGAGATGGTCTTAAGGTAAATGCGGACAAAACGAAGTACATGCTGTCAAGCAAAAACCAATCCGTCGCTCACCACCTGGGACAAAATATAACAATTGACAGCTACAATTTCGAGGTAGTTAAAGAGTTTGTCTACCTCGGGGCAAATGTAAGTTCCACAAATGACACCACAGTGGAGATCCGGCATAGAATCGCCCGCTGCTACTTCGGCTTGTCCAAACAATTGGGGTCAAAACTCCTCATTCGAAAGACCAAAGTCATGCTTTACAAAACGCTCATACTGCCAGTCTTGCTGTACGCAGCCGAAAGCTGGACGACAAGCAGGACAGCGGAGCTGACTTTAGGTTCTTTCGAAAGAAAAATTCTGAATGGTGAAAGGTGAAAGGAGAAGAAGACACAACCGCGAACTCTACGAGCTGTACAAAGATGTGGAAATAGTCCGGAAGGCAAAGATTCGTCGAGTACAGTGGCTCGGCCACATCGAGCGTATGGACATCGACGCTCCAGCTAAGAGGGTCTTCGACTACGAGCCTCCTGGTTCGAGAAGGAGAGGAAGACCGAACCTCCGGTACAAAGACCAAGTATTCGCGGATGTAAGACATCTTGGTCTTGGTCTGAATGCCAGCCGAAATCATTTTAAAGTTGATGTACGCACTTTCGTATTTAATCCGAAGGATACTTACTTGGGTGGCGCTAGAGTTCGGGGTGCACCTTGGCCTCAACCAACAAATCTTTGCAGCTAGCACGATCTTTTACTAGCTGTTTCAAGTGTCGAACGCCCAGTTGGTTAAGTTCCCTTTCCATCGGTGTAAGCCACTTTAGATGCGGCCGTCCTCTGCAACGTCGTCCTTCGGGATTGGAGTCCTGGCCTAAAATTATCCACCAATGGTTTCAGGCCTTCACACAGCATGGCAGAGAATACCTTATACGCGACGTTGAGGAGACTTATTCCCCCTTGGTGCAGCTATAACTTACTTACGCTACAGTCCGTGGTGAACCTGGGCTTCAACCAACGAGCGTTTCCAACTGGCACGGTCTTTGGCCAGCCGTAGTTGATTAAGGTCCCCTTCCACCTGCGTGCGCCACCGTTGATGCGGCGTCCACTGCCGTGCCTTCCTTCCGGGGTGGATTCGAAAACTTTTCGGGTCGGAGCTGTACTTTCCATGCGCTCCGCATGGCCTAGCCACCTTAGACGCTGTATCCATAGACGTCGTACCAGGCCGATGTCGCTGTACAACCCTTCGTTATACCTTCTCCTCCATACACCGTTTGAACAAACGGAACCGTAGATAGTGCGCAGAATTTTCCTCTCAAAACGACCAAGGGCATCTTCATTCGCTTTTGTTAAGGACCAAGCCCCTGCGCCGTATAAGAGGACTGGGATGATCAAGGTCTTATATAGTGTCACCTTGGTTTTCCGAGAGAGGGCTCTACTTCTCAATTGCCTCTTGAGCCCATAGAAACAACGGTTGGCAAGAGTGATTTTGCGTTTTATCTCAGCGCTGGTGTTGTTGTCGCTGGTCATCAGTGAGCCAAGGTAGACGAACTCCTTGACCACTTCAAAGTTATATCCGCCCATGGTGACGTTCTGGCCAATACGTCGGTGTTGTCCGTCTCTTTTAGATGAAAGCAGATTGTGTTGGTTTTACCCTCATTAACCTTGAGACCCATCTTAGCCGCTTCTACCTCAATGCTTACAAAGGCCTCATTGAAGTCTCGCTGTGTCCGTCCAATTACGTCAATGTCGTCGGCGATAAGTCTACGCAAGCAATTGCGTAGACTTGAAATAAATCGTACTTCTTGTGTTGGCCAGTGACTCTTGCACGATCTTTTCAAGCACGATGTTGAAAAAGTTGCATGACAGCGCGTCACCTTGCCTAAATCTTTTTTAAACATCAAAGGTCTCGGTTTGCTCATTATCGACCTTAATGGAGCAGCGAGAATTCTCCATTGTCATCCTGCACAGTCGGGCTCGTTTGGCAGGGATGTTAAAGCTAGACATGGCTCTGTATAGCTCATCTCTATACACGCTGTCATATGCAGCCTTGAAATCGACGAAGAGGTGGTGAGTGTCGATTTGGTATTCCTGGGTCTTCTCCAACCTCTGCCGTAGCGTAAATATTTGGTCTATTGTGGATTTACCTGGCCTGAAACCACACTGATAAGAGCCGATCAGGTTATCCACACACTACGGCAGAGAAGATCTTATATGCGATGTTAGGGAGAGTCATTCCCCTATAGTTGGCGCAGTTATAGGGGTCTCCTTTCTTATGGACCGGGCAAACGATGCTGAGATTCCATTCCTCGGGCATGCTTTCCTCCGACCATACCTTGCAAATAAGATGGTGCATGCAACTTACCAGCTCATCTCCAGCCGCCCTAAGAAGCTCAGCACACAGACCGTCTGCGCCCGCAGCCTTATTAGACTTAAGTCTTGATATCGCTATTTTGAATTCTGATACATCGTCGTGCATTAGGAATGAGTCGTTCTGCCTGACAGCGGTATCATGTCTATCATCGCCGTTATTCAGTCTGCAGAAGTGGTCTTTACAAATCCTCAACATCGACTGTGACTCTACTACCAGTTCTCCATTGTCATCCCTGCAGGCCGCCCCTCTGGCTTTGTAGCCATGGCATGTTCGTTTTACCTTAACGTAAAACTTACGGGTGTCATTCCTGCGGAAGCATCTCTCCATCTCCTCGATCTCACGCTTTCCGTGCTCTCTCTTCTTTCTTCTGAAAAGCGTGTGTTCCTCTCTTCTCTTCAGCTCATAGATTTCGCGAGCAACTCTCGTCCGTCGTTGCAGCGTGGCTTAATATGGCTCTTGTTTTGCTGCATGGGCTTGTTCGCTTTGTTCATCGAACCAGGGGTTTCTAGGTGGTGGTGGTGGATGTTTGAAGCCCAGCACCTCTGAGGCAGCGTCTCTGACGGCGCTCTGGCAATGCGCCCATTCCTGCTCTATTGTCTGTGCTGCTGTGGGCGGATTTTGAGAGAGCTGGGAGGAGACACGATCGGCAAAGATTCTGGCAGTCTCTTGCGATTGTAGCTTTTCGACGTCAAACTTACGTTGTCCTACTCGACTCCTAAGCATTCTTGATATCCTCATTCATACCTTGGCTACAACAAGGTAGTGGTCCGAGTCGATGTTGGCCCTCGAGAATACAGGAGGAGTGTCTGGTGTCGATTGCAATGTGATCAATCTGGTTGGTGGTCGATTGATCAAAAGATCGCCGGGTACCCTTGTGGATGTTGAGATGGGGGAATCTCGTGCTTGCCACAAGGAGGTTACGCCCCACTAGGGAATCGATTAGCCTACGTACGTTATCGGATGTGGTGTTATGGAGGCTATGCTTTCCAATGAACGACTCAAATATGTCCTCTTTGCTCAGTTTTGCATTAAAATCTCCTAGGACTATATTTGTGCTGGTGCAGCTATAAGGGTTTCCTTTTTTATGGGCCGGCCAAACGATGCAGAGATTTCATTCATCGGGCATGCTTTCGTCCGACCATGTTTTACAGATGTGCTGGTGCATGTTCCCAACCAACTCATCTCCAGCTGCTTTAAATAGCTCAGCAGGCAACTTTATTCGACTTGAGTTTGATATCCCTATCTTAACCTCGTCTAAGTCGGGGGACGGAATTCTCTGTCATCTTCGTCCAGTGTGAATGGTATGTTCTGCCTGACAGATAAAACCCTAACCACTGAGCTATTCACCGAAGTCTCTGTACGGATGAATACAAGAAGGTCGAAAAAACTCTTGAGTATTTATATATGTGAATGTCGGAACCTTTTTACCGCAATTGGACTTTCCCAATGTTCTTGTTTCCAGTTATCCTACATTTAATTCATTAAAATGTATCTCCCTATACACATGTACATGTATACTCCTAAAATGATCATACTCGTCGCAAGTGATTAGATATTCATGCCTAAGGGTCGGTTGGATAGCTGCTTCCTATAGGTAGGGGAACCTAACTTACTTTCAATTTATGCTTGAAATGCAAATGTACTTTAGACTATTTGGGACTATATCATTTGAATAGAGTTTTCGTAATTTATTTCTATCTATTTATCCATGAAATTGTAAAATACTTTGTGTAAATGAAAATATATGCAACGGTAGTCCACCCAATTTATGTTCATTCAGCTTATTTCCTCGACTAGCTCAATAGTATGTGTTCGGGCTTACAATTTTCTTTTGTCGTAAAATGCAGATAAAAAATGCAAATCTCGTTTCATCGGAACTTTGGATTTTCCAATTTATAGCTTCTATTTAAAGTAAATAAACAAAGTGAAGCATCTTCGCGGAAAGATATAATTTGGTTACGAAATGAAGACGCCTCCGCTAAGTGTGTTTTTCTTTTTGAAAACATATTTATCTTGAAGACTGTTTGCTTGCAATAGCAAGTTTAAAACATTAGCATGCCGAAAGGCGGGTAAATCAAAACACAATTTTGACGGAATTAGGGGCTACAGATAAGAATGATTAAGTGCGTTGAGGACAAACTCATATGCTTTTGCTGCTTGTATTGCTGCTATGTGTCAGTTGAATGTGAATTTGTTTATATTCGAAACTCTCAGGGATCAAGTCAAGTACGTAAACAACAATAGGCTGGTAAGGAACGGGAAGTTTTATTTAATGTAAGGAATGTACTCGTATGTTGTAATTACTTACTTACTTAGATGGCGCTAGAGTTCGGGGTGAACCAGGGCCTCAACCAACAAGCCTCTCGAGCCGGCACGATCTTTTGCTAGCTGTTTCAAGTGTCCGACGCCAAGTTGGTTAAGTTCCCTATCCACCTGTGCGCGCCACCTTAGATGCGCCCGTCCTCTGCTGGAGAGGTGATGTTAATTCGCTCTACATGGCCCAGCCATCTTAGACGTTGGATCCGAAGACGTCTAACTAGGCCGATGTTGCTGTACAGCCCGTACATTTCTTGGTTGAATCTCCTCCTCCACTCTCCGTTTACACAAACGGGCCCATAGATTGAACGCAGAATATTCCTCTCGAAACGCCCAACAGCCACTTCATCCGCTTTTGATAACGTCCAAGCCTTAGCGCCATTGAGGAGGACCGGCATGATAAAGGTTTTAAAGAGGGTCACCTTAGTTTTTCGAGAGTGGGCTCTACTACTCAGTCGCCTTTTGAGCCCAAAGAAGTAGCGGTTCTTCTTCTTTTGTGGCGTTACAGCCCATGAAGGACCAGAGCCAAGCTTCTCTCGATCACCCATGTTGTGTGCGATTTATTTTTCACACAGGTGAAAGGGACCTACAGTTTAATGCCCAACGGCGTGAGTCGAGAAGCTTTTTCATGTTATCGGGATCCGAACTCGCTCATCGTGTGCCAGAGTCCAACACACTAACCACTGCGCCACAGCGCCCTCAAAAAAGAAGCAGCGGTTGGCGAGAGTTATTCTGCGTTTTATCTCACCGCTGCTCGCCACTATCGAGCCAAGGTAGACGAAGTTCTTGACTACTTCAAAAATATAACTGCCGAAGGTGACGTTCTGACCAAGACGTCGTTGTTGCGCGTCTCTCTTTGATGACAGCATATATTTGGTCTTGTCCGCATTCACCCTTAGACCCGCTTTAGCCGCTTCTGCTTTATTGCTTACGAACGCCTCACGGGCGTCTCGCTTTGTCAATGTCATCTGCGTAGGCAAGCAATTGTGTAGACTTGAAGTAGATCGTACCTCTTGTATTGACCGCAAAGTCCCGAACGATCTTTTGAAGTGTGATGTTAAAGAAATCACATGACAGTCGAAGGTCTCGGTTAGTTCACCTCGAACCCTAATGGAGCAGCGGGAATTCTCCATAGTCATCCTGCACAGTCTGACGAGTTTGGCAGGAATGTTGAAACATAACATGGCTCTGCATAGCTCGTCTCTTTAAACACTGTCATATGCAGCTCTAAAGTCGACAAAAAGATGGTGCGTGTCTTCTCCAAGATCTGCCGTGGTGTAAATAGACCAAATGGTCTATCGTGGATTTTCTTGGCCTGAAACCACACTGGTTCGAACCTACCAGATTGTTCACGAATGGTTTCAAGCGCTTACACGGTACAGCAGCGGCTATCTTGTACGCGATGTTCAGGATACTTATCCCCCTGTAATTGGCGCAGTCATAGGGGTCTCCTTCGTTATGGACCGGGCCAAAGGTGCTGAGATTCCATTCGTCGGGTATGCATTCTATCATGCATCTGTTCAGGATGCTTATTCCTCTGTAATTAGCGCAGTCATAGGGGTCTCATTTGTTATGGACCGGGCCAAAGGTGCTGAGATTCAATTCGTCGGGTATGCATTCTTAACCGGCTCATCGCTAGCTGCTTTAAATAGTTAAGCGGGAAGTCTGTCTGCTCCAGCAGCTTTATAGAGCTTAAGTTTCGATGTCACTATCTTGTCATCGTCTAGGTCGGGTGGACGAGATTCTCTTTCATCTTCGTCCATTGTGGAAGGTTTGTTCTGCCTGACGGTGGCATTTTGATTATCATCGCGGTTATACAGTCTGCAGAAGTGGTCTTTCCACAATGTCAGCATCGACTGTTAGTTGTCCGTGCTCAGCCACTGTTAGTTGTCCGTGCTCAGCTCTGCAGGCTTCTGCTCTGGCTTTACAGCCTTGGCATGTTCATTTTACTTTTTGGTAGAACTTTCGTACATCGTACCTGCAATAGCGTCTCTCCACATCCTCGATCTCGCGCTTCTTGTGCTCATTCTTTTTTCTTCTCAGAAGCGCAGTGTAGCCATATATGCATTCTGTTTCTCTACATGGGCCTGTCTGCATTCGTCATCAAACCAGGGGTTTCTCGAAGGTGGTGTGTTGAAACCGAGTACATCTGAGGCGGCCTCTCTGATGGCGTTCTGACAACGACTCCATTGCTTTTATGGTTTGTGCAGATTGCGTCGGGACTTGAGAGAGCTTGAGGGAGACTTGAGAAGGTACTGGCGGTCTCTTGCGATTGCAGCTTTTCGACGTTAAATCTTGGTGTTCTTAGTCGACTTCGAGATTCCGAGAAATTCGCATCCGTACCTTGGCTGCAAATAGGTAATGATCCGAGTCGATGTTGGCTCCTCGAAAGTTTCGGACCTCTAGGATGCTGGAGGAGTGTCTGCCGTCGATCGCAATGTGATCACTTTGATCGGTTGTTGATTGATCGGGGGACCGCCAGGTCCCTTTATGGACGTTGAGGTGTGGGAATCGTGTACTTGCTACACGAGATTATGTCCCGTCATAAAGTCCACTAGCCTTAGTCCGTTTTCGGACGTGATGTTGTGTAGGCTATGCTTTCCTATGACTCGTTCAATGATAGCTTCTATACCCAGCTTGGCATTGAAATCTCCTAGGACGATTTTGGTGTCACTGGACATATGTTCTGCCTAGGAGATGATAGAAGTCGTCTTTATGTGGGTCATCTTTCTCTTTTGTGGCGTGGACACATATTAAGCTTATATTGTTGAAGCTGGCGTTTGCCATGTTAAACGCGATCAACTTCTTTACTCTGTTTGCTCGCTCCCTCCTGCCCTGTATGTTGTAACTAGGTGTTGGAAAATTTTGAATAACGAACAGATGTGGTCATTGTTTTGCAAAATGGGCGCTTAAATAAAACAAAAGATTAGACCAGACCATGTTGTAGACATATTTTCTAGGATGAAGAAAAAAATGGCTTTTGGTGACCTGTACAGCGGTTTTTTGTTTTTTTGTAAGAAAGGTCGAAAGGCTTTCGACTTTAACCCACTAAAAGCGTCTCCTGCTTCTGGTCCATGGACCCCACGTGACCAGTACCGACTTCAGACGTAGCTTTTCCTCTTCTTCACACGTGTTTGTCTTTGAGTTAGCGTGCCTTTGTGGGCGCATGTATCTTCAAACATCCGCCTATCTATGCGTTTGTATGTATGTATGTTGGCGTTACAGTCCATGAAGAACCTGAGCCGAGCTTCTCTCAATCACCCATGTTGTGTGTGATTTCATTTTCACATAGGTGAAAGGGACCTACAGTTTTATTGCCGGTTCCGAACGGCGAATTTCGAGAAGCTTTTCATGACAATTTTACTACAGGGGGTTTTGTCAGAACCCCGCTGAGGAGAAACACCATGAAAAACACGTTCGATGACATGGCTGTGTCGGGATTCGATCCCGAGTCATCGGCGTCAGAGGCCAACACACTACCCACTGCGCCACGGTGCGTTTGCGTAGGTATATTTTGGTGTAGAGCTGCGCAGCCGCTCAATTCCTTTCTGTTGGTTCCTGTATTTCCCTCCCTCCCTCTTCTTTCTCGCTCTAGTCTAGCTGTTGAAGCTTCTTCTGTCCAATTAGCCTTTATTAGTTTGGTCTGTTCATGCAAATGATAAAATTGATTTATCAAAAAGGTTGTTCTGTTCGGGCAACGTCGCCATAATCGTCCTACCGAGAGGACTATTCGCAGTGTGATATAAATTTGAGTCCACTGGTTCAGTAAACGATAAACCAACACCCATACTTCGAAGAGTGTTTCCGTGAGAGTGTGCACGAGAATCCAAAGCAGTCGACTTCGCGTCACTCACAAGTACTTGGCCTTTTGTAGACCACAACTTGGCAAATTTTCCATCGTAACTTGGGCCTGCACCCGTACAAAATCCGACTGACCCAGGAGATGAAGGCAAACGACCATAAAAACCGAGTTGTGGTTTTCTCATGCCCTATCACCCTCTCTTGGTCATGCCCGTCAACCAGATGCTGGATATGCTGCTTACATACATCAGCTATTCCCTGCGGGTCGGTGACAAGATTGCCTCCGCAAATTCGAAGAGCCTAGGTGCCTTTCTTGAAGCCTTTTGCACGGCTTTTAGCTTTCGTATTGAAGGCCCGTATTTTATGTTTGTCCATGGAATCCTCGATACCCTTGAGCTGGGAGGCGGCGAAGATTCTTTTCTTAGTCGCAACAGTTTTTTTCCTCCCTTCTTCTGGGTCGGCATTCCTCCCGCGCTGGCCTGGTTTTTCGCTGGAGCGCCTTTTGGTAAGCCCCATCGGTTGCTGCCTTTTTCGCCTCACACTCACCATCATACCATGGGTTTCTTGGATAGCCTAAGGTGTTCATGGCTACTTCCTGAATGAATGGCTGAATTTGTCCGCGACGTAGGCATACTGGAGCGCCCTTCGCTCAGTTGCTTCTTGTAGGCTCTGGTAACCTCCAGTGTGCTCAGGCGGCCAATGTCGAACCTCTTCATGATGCGTTGGTGCAGGTTTCTGATACTGGAGAGTCGAGCTCTGAATCTTGCTGTTACGAGCAAATGGTGAAAGTCGACGTGGCCGTGGTGCAGTGGTAAACATTACCGACCGTCGAGCAGTAGGTCTGTTATTCATAGCCGTTCCATAGCCAAGAAAAACAATTCCTATACAGAAAAAAGGATTATGCAACACAGTTGTTGTGAATGAGAAGTGTTCAAACATACTGATGAAGGCATAACACTTACAGTATATGTTCACTTCAAATTCTTAATCTGTGTGTGCAATTCTAATATAACACCATGAATGGTTGGAAAAGTTGCTGAGAACTACAACCAACGGGAAAATTGGGTCGGTTCCTCTCCTCCTATTTAGGACAACCACCCTTGGAGAGTAGTGAACGAGCATCCACGAACCAAACCACTATACTCCGTTCAGGTTATGTGATGAACTATATAAGAGTATATAAACTCTTGAACCTGCGCGAACTTTAGAAAAAAATGTTCGCACATCCAGGATGTTTGGCGTCTTGCGTCAATGAGCACATGCTCGAGTTAGTTGCCGGTTCGACCATCCGGAGATCGTCAGGTTGCTGTGTGGATTCGCTTGCGGGAAAATCGTGTGCTACTTATCACCGCATTACGAGCTGTCGCAAAGCCCGTGTGTCGTTATATCGTGGAGGCTGTGCTTTCCGATCACTCTACCAAAGGTGTTCACCTTATCGATTTTGGCATTAAGGTCCCCGAGTACGATTTTAACATCGTACTCTGGACAAGCTCTGTAGGCGTTGTCCAAGGGATCACAAAAGCCCTCTTTGGAGGGGTCTTCAGTCTCTTCGCTAGGGACGTGTGCACATATGAGGCTGATGTTGTAGAATCTGCCTTTTATGCGGTTCACAGCCAGGTGATCACTTATAGGTGTAAAGTCGATGACCTTCCACTTTAACCGCTTTTCCACGGCGAATCCGCACCCCAACATGTGCAGTCTTTTGTGACAACTGTGATAGATGCCACAATCTGATTTCCTCATCATACCGTTTCCTATCCAATGTGTTTTACGGATCGCAGTAATATCCGCCTTGTACTGCTTGAGGGCTCCTTCCAGTGTACATCCATATAGTGTACAGAGTTCTGACATTCCAGGAGCACACTCGCAAGTCGTGTTCCTTTTTCGTACCATGTCGTGTTCGAGAACCCGTCCCTTTATCCGAGGCATTTCATAACTTGTTTTGTTTTACATGGGCGGGTTGTTGGCCCGCCGCACAACCACTAGTCTGATCAGGGTATTGTAGCGCCCTCTTGCCTAGGGCGATAGCTGCATACGTTGGTTCACCTCTCAACGGTTGTTGTAGAGGCCCTCCAGAGGGTGCCGCAAATGGGGTGTATGTCAACTTGACCCGGGCGCTGAAAGAGGGATCGTTGCTGGCACATACTTGCACCTCCTTAAGGCAAGACCAGTATTCGTTTTTTCAAATTAATGCTAGCAATTATATGCAGACATGAGAAGCTCTTACGGGTGATGATCATGAACCTGTAGGCAGTGGAAATCGGTGGGGAACTTAAAAATTGAAAAATCCGCTTCTTCTAACAGACGAGGTAAGCGTTGACAGCTGAGAAGGAATCAAGCTCATTAGAAAGGAGATGAAAGGAGCTCAAACTGGTTAGAGCGCGGCGCCATCGTTGATGCCCGATGTTCCCTTAAGATTGAAAATACTTGAGCGAAAGCCAGCTGATAACCCTTAGCTTCTCATTTTAAATCCCCCTAACTGACATACCGGCCAAATATGGCGAGATCTCAAAAAAATATATATATCTCTGAATAACCCCGCCGTTATAAATCAACTGCAAAATGGACAATTTAATCCCTCCTGTCCAAAATACAAAATTCAATCAGAAAGTAAAATCTCTGCGAAAAAAGCGCGAACCAATGAAACAGAAAAGTACAATTAAAAAACTTTTCTCTTCAAAACATTTTCGTAATCATCGAAAATTTATTAACTTACCCCCAAAAAGGACATCGGTTCGATTCATCCGAAGGGCGAAGGCAATGGCAATCTTAAAAGTCGGTCCAACAATAAGGGGTGAAACTTCCTTCCTAAAGAATTCATAAGCCTATAAATACTTGCCGGACGTATCTTTCCTAAGTGCGTTTAATTGTTTTTTGGGCGATCTGCTCGCTGTATTTCATCGTCCTTGTTTGCGTCGCACTCGCTGCCAGGGCTGATGTAAAGTGACCCGATTTCGGTCTCGGGCAGAATTTCAAATTTCGCTGATTCCACACCGAACGCAATCGGAATCATAATTGCTACAATTCATTGGGAAATTAATGTCGTACTCCGATATTAATTCCCGAATGTTGGCGGGGATGCGGGATTTGACTGCGGCGGAGATGATGATGCTATCGTTGTAGCGGCACCGGTAGTAGTGAAAAGGATGAAAACAACGACGATGGGATTACAAGTTTACAGAAAGGGTGATGCGCGATGATGATGCCGAAGCAGGAAGGTAACAAAAACTTTCCATAGGACCCGCACATACCTACTTGTGTGCGGACGACGCCCAAAGGCGCCAATCACCATGGACCAACAGCAGTGGTACGAGCAGAAAGCGTTCCAGCAGCGGACGTGGTGCTGCCACATACCGTGCTGTGCAAATCAAATTGAACTTGATACCTGGACTTAATGGCTTAGTAATAATTCATTTTGAACAGTTGCCAAGTTATTTCGTCCTCGATATCCTTCTCAATAGTTGATGTTCACAAGTGTTTGTGTGCGCGAGTCGTTCGCGAATTGAGGACGATGAAAAACACGAAGGGACCACCCATATCGCGTATGCGAATTCATTTGCACATTGTGGCTTTTCGATACGGTTCTGTGGTATTTCCCGAACACGGACACGATTCCGCTGTTGACTGGATATAGTCATCTGCAGCGCGCGACACACAGTATCCATGACAGTGGAGGACAACAAATCTTCACAAAATATGGCAGTTTTAAATGGCTTACAAATCATGCTTTGTATTAATGTCGTTACCGTATCCTGTGAGTGTATATATTACGGATGCCATTCGGTCCCGTGTTCGAAGGCACATTTGTTCAAATAGCTATTGATTAGGTGGCTTGATGGCATGAGCTTCAGGGTAAGAACTGATTCGGGTCATATTGATGACGTTAATGTATTTTACATTGTCGCATGGCATTTTAGTTTTAATTGGTTATCGTTGAGATTGATTGCCAGCTTTAGTGATGAGTTAGTAAGTGGTTTAGAGAGATCGGTGTAAAACTGATTGCTGTCGAGCATGTGGGTTCATTTGGGTTACATTCAGGCCATTGTGTGGCCTACATTCAAATAAAAATCAATTTTTGGTTAAATTAGCTATTATATTGTTGCCAAAATGAATAGCACTAACTCGCTAGATGGCTTGATAACTTTCACGCTGGATTACCGGCTGATCACTGATACTGAATACTGAATGCCCACGAGGGCGAGTGTTATCGATTATATACCCCTCGCTCCAATCTCTCGAATGTTCGCCACCAGACGTGCTCTTCAGAAGTCTCTAGTATGCTCTGGCATTGACATTCAGCAGTATGCCGCTGAATATTAGCATAATTTCCTTATCAGCTATATCAAAGCATTCCTCAACAATATGATATTATATTCAATTGGAAGCTACCTGTGCTTCGAATAATTTTTCTCACTTTGGTGTTCAGGTTTTGAAAGTGTCATCCATGGCAAAGTTGAGATAGAACTACGGTATGGTTAGTGTGACGGTACTTGGTTGCCGAACATTTTTTTTACAATATCTATCCTCAGTTAGGTGTTTACAAGGTCCCCCATTGGCTTCTACTTCTTCTTTGATCGCGTTACAGCGCATGAAGGACCAAAGCCAAGCGTCTCTTCAATCACCCATGCTGTGTGTGATTTGTTTTTCCCACAGGTGGAATGGACCTACAGCTTAATGCCGACTCCGAACGTCGTGAGTTGAGAAGCTTTTTCGAGGCAAGTTATACAACGGGGGGGTTTGCCAGCACCCCGCCGAGGAGAGACGCCGCGAAATAAACGCAAAATGGCATTCGCATTATCGGGATCTGAGCTCGTTCATCGTGCGTCAGAGTCCAACATACTTACTACTGCGCCACGTCGCCCTCGACTGCATTGACTCAGCTGGTACTAAAAGGCTCTTCCATCCCAGTATCCAAAGATGCTAACTATCTACGAATCATCTTAGATAGCAAGCTTCTTTGGTCAAAGCATGTTTAATCAAAAATATGGGGCTTATCGCCGGCAAAGGTCCTCTGGATCTACATGGCAATGATAAGTCCTTTGATCTCATATGCATCGGTTGTTTGGTGGAACAGACTAAAACCCAAATACGTCGCAGCCTCTTTCACCAAACTCGAAAGAACGGGCTGTCTCAGCTGTACGGGGGCTTTCCCCTTTACGCTGCGCGCTGCTCCAGATGTTATGATGAACCTTCCACCTCTTGATGTATTTATCAGAAGGTGTGCTCTGAAAGCCACAAAAGGTGTGCTCTGAAAGCCATGTCCCGTCTGAAGAAAAATAACTGTGTGCTTGCGCAAGAATTGTCCTGCGACGCCTGCCTCATGGCACGGAAACATCCAACTGCACTTCTCGTTAGGAAAACATGCGTCTGTCTTCCAATCATAGATATACGCAATCCTAATGGCCATGCATTATGTTGTGAAGCACAACATAAGGTTTATCCAACCCCCTAACTAGCTCCAAATTAGTGCATGAAATAAAGTCCTTCTTGAACAGAATCGGAAGACTAAATTCGGTAAAGCTTGTATGGGTTCTACTTCACTCTGGGATCCCAGGAAATGAGATCTCTGATTAACTCGCCAAAATGGGTTCAGAAGAGAGCTTCTCAGGACCTGAACCCGCTCTAGCTCTACCTGCGTCCACGGCAAATTTGGATTTAGATTTTAATTTCATTCATTCATTTTTACACATTTTACAATTAGATTTGAACATATGTAAATAAATTTTAGGTAGATTTGAGAGTGATAAAAGCAAATAAATAATAGTAATCATTCCTAACTTATCGTTAGTGTTGAATGGAACTTTACAATATAAATTTTACAGAAATTCAAGTGGGGTGACAATCTGGAGTAGTTTTAGTGAAAATGGTTTAAATTTAAATTTAAGTTAATTTGTTTTTCTAATATACAAGTATGAACAAGAGGAGAAAAGGGAAAAAAGGAAAAGAAATATTGAGAACAAGAGGTTCAAAACAAAAAAAGAAATTTATTTTTACAGATAGTTTACGATTTCTTTTAAGTCTTGTGTAAAGAGCCATTCTTTTACTTTATTCAGAAATGAGTTGATATTTTTTGTACTTCTGATGGATAGCGTTAATTTGTTGAATATCTTGGGCGCTTTGGCGGTGTAAAAGTTAGAGAAATGAGATTTATGAGAAGGTGGTTCAACGAATAGGTTCATGTTGTTTATACGAAGGTTGTAAAGTTGCGAATTTCTACTGGGAATATTACCACTTTGTTTGAAAAACACCCTCAATACTTTAAAAATATATAGATATCTTAAGGGTAGTATTCGTAATTGTTTGAATAAAGGCCAACATTCTGTGTAACGATTTTTGTTGCAAGTAATAGGAATAAGGTGTTTTTGTGCAATCAATAAAGGTCTAAATGTAGTTGTGTAAGAACCACCCCAGCCAGATAATCTGTATTGGAGTTTTGAGTGCGCAAGACCATAGTATACTAAAGTTAAAATTCTTTTGGAGCAGAATTGTTTTAATAGATACATTTTGCGCGTGATAAGCAACAGGAAAATTTTGAGATTGTATATATGATCTTTCCAATTCAACTTAGAGTCGATGGTAATACCTAGTTACTTAAAATTTTTTACTGATTCTATTTTAACACAAGAATTTGAACAGCGATTGGTATCAAGGAGGTTTGGTTTGCCACATTCATGTATAGGAAAGTTAAATTGCATGCAGTTAGGGGCATGAAAGAATAAGTTATAGTCGAGAAGTTGGTGGTCAGATATTTTAAAAGTCATCAGTCTAGTCTTTTCACTAACAATTAGTTTATGTACAAAAAACCAAGGTCCTAAAATTTCGAGGTCTTCTTGAATTTGTGTGACACAGTAAAGATCAGAATAAGATTCATACGTTAGAGCAATATCGTCAGCAAAGGCCGTTAAAAGGCCACTAAGCGGAAGCTCAAGAAATTAATTTATGTACACTAAAAAAACAGAGGACCGAGTACGGATCCCTGAGGTACACCATTTTTCAAAGATTCCAGCTAACCTGTGTATACCACTAGCAATGACTTTTTGTACTCTTTCCTTCAAATATGATGTTCTACTTCTTCTTCTTTGGTGGCGTTACAGCCCATTGAGGACCAGAGCCTTGACGTTAGCCATTGAAAAATAAAGCCTCGAAAACCTGCATTAAATAGTTTACTTAGTAAAAGATCGTGATTAACTAAATCGAACGCTTTGGTCATATCTATAAAGAGGGCCATAGTTGAGTTGTGGTTATTTAGACTGCCGTAAAGCTGAGCGCATAACCTCAGAATTGCATCTTCAGTTGACTTACCTGGACGGAAACCGAATTGTTTTTGGCTAAAAAAATTGTTTTTGTTCAAGAAGGAAGTAATTCTTTTGGTCATGAGTTTCTCGAAAACTTTTGAAAGTGTGGGGAGAAGGCCTATAGGCCTATAATTTGTGATGTTTTTTTATCCCCTTTTTTAAAAAGTGGTATTACTTCAGCACATTTGAGATGTGGGCAGTTGCCCTGTTCAACACTTGTATTGAATATGTAGCACAAGACATCTGAGACATAAAAGGCAATTTTTTTCAGTAGCTTACTTGATATATCATCTGAAGTGCACGAGTTATTACTTTCCAATGACATTGTTGTTTTGTATGTTTCAAAGGAGGAGAAAGGACTGAAGACAAAACTGTTTGGTTGATGATGATCATTTCCCAATTCGTCTTGGTTAAAGCAATTACAGTCAGCATCGCAATCTGTTAAGGGATTCAATACTTCAGATACATTAGTAAAATATACGTTAAATGTGTTTGAAATGCAGTCCTGATCTGTAATGGGAACATTATTAACGACTACAGATTCTATTATATTAGGCTTCTTGCTTTTTCCTAATATGCTAACAATTACTTTCCATTCCTCTTTAATATTGCCCTTTGAATTTTGAAGTAAATTCTCGTAGTATTTATCTCGAGTGAGTTCGATATTTTTAGGGTTCCGTATCCAAAGGTAAAACGGAACCCTATTACTAAGACTTCGCTGTCCGTCCGTCCGTCCGTCTGTCACCAGGCTGTATCTCATGAACCGTGATAGTTAGAGAGTTGAAATTTTCACAGATGATGTATTTCTGTTGCCGCTACCACGGCAAATACTAAAAACAGAACAAAACTAATATTTAAGGGGGGCTCCCCTTATGATTTTCATCCAAAAAATCCCCTTGGTCACATACTGAACTAAGGTTAGTCGACGATATCCCACAACCAGTAGCAAACTTCCCAGTTTTGATCTCTTTTGTGCCTTTGATGAGTTAATCCTAGCTGCAAACCTTTTTCCCATATTTCCCATTATTGTTATTCACCTTTTCATATCGTTGCTGTCAAGTAAGATATTTGATTTGAATGCAATGGACACTTTGATGATCAACTTTTTCTTATCATGAAGATTTTTGATTATCAAAGTAATATGCCGATAACCTGCCTGCAACCAAGATCTGTCATCATACAAAAAATGTGATTTAATGTGATGACTGATGAGGTAACATACATAGTTCCTTTCATATTTATATATACAGATGGTACGGAACCCTTCGAGCGCGAGTCCGACTCGCACTTGGCCGGTTTTTTATTAACATTTTGGCAAAGTTTAAAATAATAATTTTTTAGTTTCTTGTTACTTGGATGTTTTTTTAGTTTGATGCTAAACTTGTTCTTTTTTTTTGATCTGCTTTAGTAGGCATTCATTCATCCAAGGTTTGAGATAACATTTTTTAAAGTGATTTTTGATTGATGTGCAAGATGTAGTTTGTTTATGAAGTTTTGTAAAATTGATATAAAAAGGTCGATCGAGGTAGATGGTGTGTTTGCCGTGTATACATACTATAAACCAAAATTCATTTTGTAACATATTTTTCAGTGAAGTATAATCAATGGTAAAATGGGATTAAGAATGTATGTCTTTAGATGGATAAGTACTTTTTTTACAGTCATTGGATAGGACTAACATTTTATGATCACTGATATTTAGATCAGCAACATAGCCAAAGTGTCGTAATGTACTATGTCCTCTAAATCGGGCAAAACTCTGGTCAATGCAAGTACCCGAAGTTTCGGTTTCGCGAGTTGGTTCATTGATTATTCCCTTGAGACCATTCAATGCCATGAGATATAAATAATTCTCAGTATCTTTGTCTAATAAATTCCTACAATAACGATAGTAGTTTAATACTCGCATGGAGGTATTATCCGCATACTCGATTGAGGTATTATCCGGGATGCAGGATGACTAAGCGCGTATGTCCTGATGTCTGCAAAAAATCCGCAGCTTTCTTCCTGCCTTTAAGGAGAATGGACTGCAGAAGACTTGTGGAAGTCACTACGGGGCATTACACAAGCATCTCCGCGTGCTTGACATCAGTGGGACACTTACTTGTGCTGCATGTTGCAAAAAGGATGGCACAGCAGAACATTTTCTCTGCGACTGTCCCGCCTTTGCTTGCGCGTGGTGGCGCACCCTTGGGGCCGACATGGTGTGAGCCGAAGCTCTAAACTCTACATCAGGGAAGCTCCTCATTTTTTCCGGAAAACGAGAATACATTAATGTGAGGTGTCTGTCTGGAGTACAAAAGACCAGTATATGCGTCTGAGTACTCCAACAAATAGCAGAAGCCTTCAACAAAAAAACCACACCACCATGATGAGTCCCTTGTGGTGTGACCTCATCTTTTTGAATTAAAAAAGTCTCAGGGGCTATAAGGTAGAGGTGACAATGGAGGAATACTTTTTTCGCCAACAACTTTTCCACGATCAACGAGGTAAGGGCCGGCGCATTGTCGTGGTGCAGATCATCTTGGCGAGTTCGGTTCGTCGGTAGGAACGCGGACGTTCGATATTTACATCGCTACAGGAGCTCCTTCAAGTAGATCATCTTCTACTTATTCACTGCACTTCTTAAGCCGCTTTGCTTATTCCGACAGACGTCTTTTCGACATACGCTCATATCAATACACCACCTACAATTTTTGGATGATTTTACTCCATGTAACCCCACTCGATATCTACGGTAAGCAGCTAGCAACATACACGGCTGCGAGATTAAAGGCCGAGCTATATCGCCGACTAGGCTTTTATCGCGAGCTCCGACTTGATTGAGCCCACCACAGAGAAAAATTTAAAATTTACGTAACCCGAATGACAAAAATGATTTCGACAAGCGCGGCCCCACAGGGGCTGCATGGAGTTTTACACAGATGAGTCGAAAACCATGGACGAGGTGGGTGGCGGAGTCTTCTGCAAGCAATTAAAACTAAGTCAGGCCCTAAAACTATCAGACTATTTCAGTGTCTTGCAGGCGGAGCTGCTAACAATAAGGGAAGTCCTGTCTTGGCTAAGGTGGGACGTGATATCTGTCATTGATATTAAAATCTTTCAGTGTCCCGAAATCGCTGGAGTCTTATGCCTACACATCCTAGGCAAGCCTTGACTGTCACCCGTCTCTAAACGAGATGGCTGAACAGTCTAACATTCATCTCTCATGGGTACCAGGTTACAGCGATATATCAGGAAATGGAAGAACTGACATGCTCGCCAAACAAGGAACGACGCAACAAACAAACATGGCATACACTGGTACATCACTCACTTACTTACATAGGTGGCGTTATAGTCCGGTGTGAACCTGAGCCTCAACCAACAAACTTCTCCAGCTGGCACAGTCTTTTGCCAGATATTTCCAGCGACGCACTCCAATTGGTTAAGGTCCCCTTCCACCTCTGTGAGCCACCTTAGGTTTGGTCCCGCGCCCTCCCTCGGGGTTGGACTCGAAGACTCTTTGCGCCGGAACTGTGTTAGCCATCTTGGACGATGGATCTGTAGATGTCGTACTATGCCGATGTCGCGGTACAATCCGTATAGTTCGTCGATGTATCGTCTCCTCCACTCCCCGTTTATACAAACGGAAACATAGATTGAAAGCAGAATTTTCCTCTCAAAACGACCAAGGCCCACCTCAACCGCTTTCGTTAAAGTCCAGGCCTCTGCGCCATAGAAGAGGACCCGGATGATTAAGGTTTAGTATAGCACAATCTTGGTCTTTCGAGAGAGGGCTCTACCTTTCAATTGCTGATTGGGCCCAAAGCGGTGGAGTTGAGTTATTTTTACAACTGCTCACTTAATTTATCGTAGTAGGGCGCCCCGAGGTAGCTCCTCCTGCGATTCGCAAAAGAAGGACATGAGCTGAGGAGGTGGTGAATTGATAGCTCTTCCTCCTCATCCATACAGCCTCGGCAGAAGTCATTGGCAGGTAGCCTTAGTTTGACGACATGTTTTCAATGGTACAGTGACCTGTATGACACCCACTAAAGTGCTTAACGTTTCTCTTTTGGTTGCCACAAGGTCCCTGGTCCGTCCGAAGTAGGGCAGATTTGTTGAGTGATAAAGCCGATGTTAGTCTCGTTCCATCGATGGTAGGAAGCCTGAATGGTTCGAAGTTTTATCATGTGCTTTACCGTGCTTATTAGTGTTTTAGATAGGGTTGGAAGACTGAGTGTGCTTGACCCTAACCTTGCCAGTTTGTCGGCTGCGCTGTTTCCTGGAATATGCCTATGCCCAGGAACCCACAGTAGTTTAATGTTGAACTGTTCAGCCATCTCGTCTAAAGATAGGCGGCAGTTATGAGATGTCTTTCATTTGCTACCCGTGCAAATGATAGTATCCTTAAAATTCCTAAGCCATGCAAGGGCCTCCGTTACCGCTGTTATTTCTGCTTGGTACACACTGCAGTGATTTGGGAGTCTAATTGCTAGGTTCAGGTTAAGCTCCTTGAAGAAGACTCCACTACCCACACCCCACTCCATCTTGGAGCCATCGGTATAGAGGAAAATCGAGACCTTTGGTATGACTTTTCCTTCAGCCCATTCCTCCCGGGATAGAAAGATAACTTTGAAGTCCTTAGTGAACACGTTCTGCGGGATCGTGTAGTCCGTGTCCATGGGTTCTACGAAGGGGTTACGAATGCTAGTATAGCCTTTGTGTGATGTGGGCCATTTTCTTATGCCCCTAACCGGTAGGGTCGCACAGAGAGGCACTTGTTTGCTGAAGAGGTCTAATGGTGGGAGCTGTAGTAGAATGGACTCCGTGGGGGTCGATCTGATCGATCCACTTATGCATATGCATATGTTGGCCGATCTTTGCGCTTTCCCCAGAAGGTTTCGACAGACAGATCAGTCCACCAAACTACGATGCCGTACAGAAGGATAAGCCTCATGACTGCTGTATAAAGCCAGTGCATAATGCTTGGTTGAAGACCCCAGTTTTCGCCCACCAGTTTCTTGCAGTTGTAGAGGGCAGGGATTGCTTTCTTGACATGACCAATAATGTTGGGTTTCCAATTCAGCCTCCTATCAAGGACTAGGCCAAAGATATTTAGCCTGGTCTTTAATTCTTAACTGGGTTCCGCCCAGCCTCGGTGAGTTGAACGGCGGAATTTCTGTGTTTACTAATTGAAAAACAAGCGGGTAGTTGTTTGTTTTATTTATAATTCAATTGTTTCACGGAATAAAACAAATTAATCAGACCCGCATACCTTGATTTGGCAATGAAAAAATGCGCAGTCGGCAGAGACAGGACAGCCATGGTCAGAAACCAGGTCAAATACAATTAGAAAAAGTTTCCATTCTAAAACGAAATGAAAAACAAAACAGAAATAAACGCGAACTTGAGTCAAACTTTCCGAGGTCATTGAAATGGAATTGTTTTTTGTATCGGTGCGCTCGCATAGGGAATAATTAGTTTCACACTGGACAGTAAATTAAAAATCACGCCGGGCATTAATGGATATTCGCCTTAAGACACCCTTTAATGTTTAGATACTATTGTTCATTCACTGTTTCGCTTGGCAGAACAATTTACAAGTAAACAACACCGCATATATCTTGACTTTAGAGCGGTAATATTTCGATACTTATTGACTTGATTCTCCAATATGTCAAGCTTGCTCACATCTAATGACAAATCTTTCAATGATGCTCCTGGGCAATTGGTAGATTTAAGCCCTATAAGGCCCCAGGCAAAGACGGTGTCTTTCATGCTATCTTACAGAAAAGCCTGAACGCCATTTTATCACCACTGATAGTTCTCTTTAGGTCCTGCTTCAACCTGGGATATATACCCCAAATCTGGAGGGAAGTCAATCTTGCGTTCATTCCCAAGATTGGAAAGCCAAGTGAGCAACCTAAATCCTATCGCCCTATCAGCTCGACTTCGTTCCTTCTAAAAACAATGGAAAAACTGATAGAGCTCCTTATTAGAGGAGTTGTGGAGAATCAGATATCACTACATCCCAATCAGTATGCATATCGTAAAGAACGATCTACTGAGAATGCCCTACACCACCTGGCGACGCGTGCTGAAACCAGTTTTACACACAAGGAGATCGCAATTTGCGCCTTCCTCGATACAGAGGGAGCTTTGATAATACTAGCTATGATTCGATCACCACTGCACTATCCTGCAGGGGTGTTGACCATTCCACTAATCACTGGATTACGGCGATGCTGAATAGTCCTATTGTATCAGCCACATGCGGAGAGGTCTCAGTGACAGTATCCGCGGCTAGAGGATGTCCACAAGGAGGAGTCCTTTCACCTCTTCTCTGATCCAAGGTCATCGATGACCTACTACGCAAGCTAACCACTTGGGACTACGAGGTCATCGGATATGCTGATGACCAAGTAGTCATTGTTACTGCCTGTGAACGCAAGCAGCGTGCGCTTCAGTTTAGCCCTGACTGGTATGGCAGAGAGTGTTTATCGATCAACCCAAATAAGACAGTCTTAGTCCCATTTACAAAGAGGAGAAAGGTACAGTCCTGCTCAATCTTCTAAATGGCACAAACATAGAATTTTCAGAAGAAGTGAAGTATCTAGGTATTGACCTAGACCGCAGATCCAACTGGAACTCCAATATTAAAACTAAACTTACAAAAGCGACTAAGGCCATGTGGGCCTGTCGACGCACTTACTGTAAAACCTGGAGACTTAAACCTAAGGTAGTCCACTGGCTATACACCACGATAGTGAGACCTATCGGAACCTATGTGTCCACCGCACGGTGGACAAAAGTTGAGCAAAAACCCACAATTGTTAAGCTTCAACGCCTTCAGAGACTAGCGTGTCTCGGCATTAAAGGCGCTATGCCAATCTGTCCCGAGACAACCCAAGAAGCACTCATTGGACTCACCCCACTGCTACTTTTCATCAAACAGGTGGCATTACGAAGTGCATTCAGAATTCCTTGTTCAGGAGGAAATATGCCATGTGACCCGAGGGTCACATGACCATATTACAACAACTTCCCGAGCTGGATATGATTACCACGGTCTCGGACGCATTGCCACACACCTTCACTTTCGACAAGAGATTTGAGATATCGATCTCAAATCGCTCAGCATGGGAAACCAGTGATCTCTTGCTCAATGTCAAGGGCCTTAGGTGGTATACGGATGGCTCCAAGATGGCTTATGGCATTGGCGTCGTAACTTTGGACCAACTCGGAAGTTCTCGAAGGCATTGGGAATGAGTCCTAGCATCTCTCAAGCAGAATTGCATGCCATTTTAACAATCTAAATTTGGAGACTGGCATAAGAGGAATAGCTATCAACATAAACTCTGGTAGCCAAGCAGCGCTCAAAGCGCTGAGTTCGTACAGTACGAACTCAAAAACTGTCAAGGAATGCCATGATGCCCTACAAGACCTCGCCAAAAAAAACGGTATCAAACTCTGGTGGGTGCCGGAGCACAAAGGTATTAACGGCAATGAAATTGCTGACTAATTAGCCAGGAAAGGTTCGAGCGATAAATATATATACCCAGAACCATCCAGCGGCACTCCCAAGTCTAAGATCAATTTCTTCTAGACAAGTGGGACAGCGTCCGGGGACTTCCTCACTCGAAACGACTTACACGGCCCCTGAACAAACACCCTATTAACATACTCAAACTTAATAGGGTGGGTATCAGAAGACTGGTCAACTACCTTACAGAACACTGCGGTCTGAGATACTATCTTAACAAAATTAGTCTTATGTCTGAAACTGATTGCCGACTCTGTCTTGAGGACGAAGAGACGGCGGAACACGTACTGTGTGAAAGTTCTGCTCTTTGCCATCCTAGGAAGCGCATCCTCCTCAACGAAGTGATGACTCCTGAGGGATCACCTCGGTACCTACGAGAAGCATTCTCAAGTTCATTACGGAAGTGGAGTAGCTCCTCGGCTAATGGGCTAGCAGGCACCATCGATCTGCAAAGGTCGCAGTGCCAAATGCTAATTGATAGCACTAGCCCCACAAAAAACAAAAAAAAAAAAAACGATGATCACTTGAAAAATAATTCAGCTCTTTTGTGGGAAGCAGTATTGTGAATAAGATGTGGCAAGTATTACGCCGATCTGTTTCGTACGATATTGAGGTCCCCGATTAGACCAATCTTTTTTATGTTGTCCTTACCTTAAGGTCGATTTAATATAAGTGTTTGGAATCCTTACTTCGGACCCCTTCGCTTCTAAGACCCGAAGACCCAAAAATAAATTGACAACCACAAGGATTGCAATACTCCAGGTGGCACTCGCAACAGCGGAAATCGACCCACGATCTTTTCGACCGCTGCCGGAGCAAGGATACTGGAGGCCCCAACGTTCATTTCGAACTCTCCGACAACCCAGGACGACACCCACTTCTGCGGTCCACTGTCCGACCGCTTGGTCGGACTGAGCATGAGCGGTACATCCAGCGGACACGACACCGCCAATGGTGTGGTACGGGAAACCGCAAAGGTTAAACGCGACCCAGAATTGGGACGTACTTCTGAATGAACCGATAAGTGTCAAAAAAGGATGGGAAGGAATCATGTCCGAAAACTACGGAAAGAGGCTCACATAGCCGATGGCACAATAATCGAGGCTAAACGTCTGGGGGAACCAGCTACGAGGGTTAGGTCAATAGAGTTATTTCCTACCAAAACAGATCCGAGCCTTATATGTATATGAGGTCCCTTCTCCTCTCGGATGTGTACAACGCAGAAAGCGTCGGCGGTTGGGAAAGGCTGCTCTGGAGGCACAAGCATGGCAGCACTATAAGGGTGCGCCTCTAACTCCCTTCCTCTTTCTGGGTAGGTTCAACCACCCAATAAGAGCGTGATCAGTTGAGGAAATGACGGGGTTGGAAACGTTCAGGATTCTGCTATGGCCGGCGCTGTCGCCGAAAACGGTAATGATTCTAGCGACTCTCAAACCGGCAAGGCTGTCTTAAAGCAGCGTCTGAAGGAAGAGGGAGCTCAAACCAAAAAAGGAAAAAGCGCTCGCAAGCGAAAGACCGCCGCCAAGGATAGCTTCGATAGGGAGAGAGTGTGTGATGCCTCCTTCTTCGTCGGGGCGGTGGAAAATCGAAGTCCAGTGGTGACCCACATGTAGCCGGAAGGCGAAGAAGGCCAATAACCACAACTCGGAGGGGGGCACATAACACAGCAAACCCCCTTCCTGCGGAAAGGAGATCCTAAGGACCGTCAGGAGTCGCGAAAAGCAGCCCTCTTATAAAGAGGCGCACATCTCCTCTGAAAAGGTCAGAATAAGGAAAGTTGGAAGTGACAGTAGAATGACCGACGCAGATTGCAAACACCGGGGCGTCAGTTGGAGCTAGCTTCGGCAGCGGGTTTCTGTATTCAGGCAGAGAAGTCTGATGAATGGCATCTACGTGTTGAGCTGTTCCTCACAGCAGACATCGGCCTGGATCAGGAACATGGTGCCGAAAATCTCTCTTTGGGAACTGCGGCCGACCAGGTAGTCAGCCTCCCGAAACTAGCGTTCACCTGGGAATAAGTTAGATGGGCTGACGCATTTACGCTCGCAGAATCCAGGGCTTGACATGAAGACTCGGGTTGTCTATTCCCACAGGGGGAGTAAGGGCTCTCTGACAAAAGATGGTTATACTCTGGTCTACTCTGTCGCGACTCTAAAATCTGCGTCGATTCACTGTCCTACTTTGGTCTTGGTAGGATCTTATTCCATTTTAATGTCAAGTAATCGAAGGATGGGACGTGCTCGGACCATAGATATATTGAATTCCAATTATGTTGTGGGATCTCTTCGGTGCATCTCAGACGGATTGGGTACGTTTAGAGAGGAGGTTGGAAAATTTACTCAGGCCCTACCTTAACTTAAGACGGAACAGTTGGTAGAGAGCGTTCGTAACCAGAATAGCGTCATCACCAATTGTTTTGAGCTCGCCTGTGCTATCAGCAAACCTTCCTGAAGGAAATTGGTTCCCTGCAGATCGCTGAATCGATCGTTCAAATCGAAATTGGAAGATGACTGGAATAAGTATAGGTCGAAGCATAAGGAATATAAAGAACTTATTTGTAAATCGAAAAACGTTTCTTATAAGACTTTTGGGAAGAGACCAAGTCTCTGAGTGCGACTAGAATGTTGGTTAAAGTCCTCAAATGGGGAAAACCGACAAAGCTGGCCACACTCAGAATACCTGATGGTACCTTTACTGAGTCTATAAAGGAAACTCTTAGTTTACTGCTTCAGACTTATTTTCCGGGAAATCAGATCGCCATCGGCTCGTTGCAAACTCCTCCAAGAGAAACTGCAACTGAAACGATAAAAACAACTCGGCCTATACCAATTGCGTCGCGCGTGGGAACGTGGTGTAACAGGCTAATACGCAAACACGTTGTAGCCTCTTTCATCAAACTCCAAAGAACGGTTCGCCACGGCTGTACGAGGGATTTCCCCAGCACGCTGGGCGCTGCTCTAGATGCTATAAAAGCCATGTAACGCTTAAGAGAAATGCTTTTTTTTTACAACTAGCACTGGAATGACAGTGCGCTTGCGCAAGAAATGACCTACGACCCATGTCTCATAGATATGTATGCCCTCTGATGCGATAACGCCTGTCATCCTATTACGCTAAAACTTCACAGTTGAATTTCCATGGCGTCACGATTGGCTATGGCAGCATACTGGAAAGGATTGTCTTCACATTTTCACAGATGGTTCCAAGTCTGGGCTGGGGTCAGGCGTTGGAGTTTTCTTTGAATGCGGAAACGTCCGACTGAATCTTTCGTAAGGAAAAAATACGTAATCCTAATGGCCATACACTATGTCGTGAAGCTTAGGTGGAGGGGTAAAAACGGGTGCGTTTGCAGTGACAGCCAAGCTATGCACTCAAAGCGGTTTCCAACTCTTTAATCAAGTTTGTGTGGACCTAAGGCCATCCTGAACAATGTGGATAGACTATACTCACTAAGGCTTCCTTGGGTCCTAGTTCGTTCTGTTATCTCAGGAAATGAGGTCTCTAATGTACTCGATAGAATTTCTTTTTTATAATTCGCGCAGGTTCAAGAGTCATACTCTAATTCCGTTTTTTCACACAACCTGGGTATGCAGGGGTGGTTGTCCTAACTAAGATTCAAGAGGAACTTGACTGAATTTTCACGTTGGTTGTAATTCTCAGCAAATATTCCATGCTATTATGGTGTTATATTAGAACCGCACACAGGAGAGTATGGATTAGAAGTGACCATATACTGTGAGCTTGAGTCAACGACTGGGTCTTTGATGCACACAATCGTAGATGGAGGGAATATCCAGGATGCAGGATGACTAAGTGCGTACATCCTGATGTCTGTAAGAAGTGCTGGGGACTGCGGAAGGCTTGGGGACGCCATTACCGGCCATTACACTTTTGCCAAGCATCTCTGCATGCTCCGCATCAGTGCGATACAGCAGAACACTTTCTCTGCGACTGTCCTGCCTTTACTCGTGCGGTATTGCACCCTAGGAACCTAGGTGGTGCTCTTAGCTCTAAGCCACTGAAGTTCCTACTCATTTTGCTGCGGCAAACGACGTAAATACAGTAAAGATAGGTGTCTGTGTTCCAACAGATAGTAGAGACATTTCGTTACCGAAGCTACCGAAGACATATGTCTTACCGATCCCAAAGCGTGGTTGGTGTAGATGCTCATATTCAAAGCCGGTATTGTAAATTTGGTTAGGAGTTGCGAGGATTTGAAATAAATTGTGCCTCTTGTATTGGCCAGTGATTTTTGCAAATTAATTTCTAATATGATGTTGAAGAAATCACACGACAGCGCATCGCCGCCCTGCCAGAATCCTTTCATGACATCAAAACTATCGGTCAGATGTTCGCCGATTTAGATAGAGCAGCGAGCATTCTCCAAAGTCCTCCTGCATAGTCTGACAAGTTTAGCAGGTATGTCAAAGGTAGACATAGCTCGTCTCTAATTACGCTGTAGTATACGGCTTTGAATTCGACAAATAGATGGTGAGTGTCGACCACCAATTCAATGGTTTTTTTCAGGATCTGCCGTAGTGTGAGGATTTGATCGATGGTGGACTTCCCTGGCCTGAATCCACACTGATAAGGACCTATCAGGTTATTTACAAAAGGCTTCAGGCGTTCACACAAAACGGCAGAGAAGATTTTGTAGGCGATGTTGAGGAGACCTATTCCTCTGTATTTGGCGCAGTCAGAGGAGTCTACTTTCTTGTGGACCGGGCAAACGATGCTGAGACACCATTCCTCGAGCATGCATTCCTCCGACCATATCTTACAAACGAGCTGCACATTCCTAACCAGGTCATCTCCAGCTGCTTTGAAGATCTGAGCAGAGAATCCGTCTACGCCAGCAACTTTATTCGACTTGAATTCGATATGGTGATCTTGACTTCGTCGAGGCCGGGGGGACGGAATTCTCTGCGACCATCGTCGTAAAGAAATGGATCAATCTGCCAGATAGCAGTATATTGGCTAACGTCGACGTTATATAGTCTATAGGAGTGTTATTTCCATATTCTCAACCGCGACTGCGATTCTACTATTAGATGTCCTTTCTCATCCGTACAGGCTGCCGTTCTGGCTTTCCAACGTTATGCCTGCAGTAACACCTCTCCAAGTCCTCAAACGTGCACTCCTCGTGCTCTTTCTTCTTTCTCCTGAGAACCTTATTTTTAACACATAGGGCTCACGAGCTGCTCTTGTTCTTCTAGGCAGCGAGGCTTTATATACCTCCTGCTTTGCTCTGTGAATTCTCCCGCACTCGTCATTGAACCAGGTGTTTCTTCGTGGTGGAGCCTTGAAGCCCAAGACTTCATATGCAGTGCTTTTCATGGCTTGTTTGCAAAGGTTTCTCTGTTGTTCTATTGACTGCGTGGAGGGTTGCGGTGTAGAAGAGATTTTAATGTAGATGCGATCGGTAAAAGCACGTTCGTGATATCCGTAGGCGCATCTTGGCTACTACAAGATAGTGGTCCTAGTCGATGTTAGCTACTTGGAAAGTTCGAACATCAAGAATAGTGGAGGAGTGTCAGATCATCGATCACGATGTGATCAATCTGGTTATTAATTGACCTGGCGACCGCCAGGTGCCTTTGTGTATATCGAGGTGTGGGAAGCGCTAGAAGGTGATTTTGCCCCGTAACAAAATCAATCAGCCTGTGTCCGTTATCGGCTGTGGTATCGTGTAGGCTGTGTTTGCCGATGACTCGTTCTAGATATTTCCCTTACCCAGCATAGCAGCAAAGTATCCTAGTACAATTTTGAGGTCATAGCTGGGACCTTGGCCATAACTTGCCGTTGTAGATGTCGCAGTTTTCATACATTTTTTGCCAGGTCCAGTCTATCGCTTTTCAGCGGTCTAGGGCGTCCGCGGGTTGTTCGGCTGCACGTGGTCTATTCGTCAAGCCACGGCCTTTATTTTAGGTTGCCAACACTGTAATCGGCGACACTAAATGCGAGGGATGGGAGGGAAAACAGGCAGCATCGACATAGCCTTAGTGACACTACTGATAAACAAAATAATTAAGTATCCATGAGACGCCTAAATACTAACAACAAAGCTTTATGTCAGAAAAATGACATATCGATCAACAACACCACGACGCTTCTATCTATATACAATGTGTGCTCGCAATGAGTTACTGTTCTCAAGATAAAGATTTAATCATTTTAAACGACAGAAGGCAGAAGCAAAACACGTTCTCGACCAAATGAAAATGCCAGAAAACGAAAACAAATCTGTTCATCAGTCACTAGCGTGCCTTAGGCTCGTCTCCCATCTCTGCTTCTATTTAGCAAGTGAAATCTGTACGAAAGCAAACTATGGATACATAAGAGTCGTGGAAATATCTGCCGGCGGACGTAAACAAAACGATCAAAATCGCTTGTATAACATCCCGTCCCGACGCTATCGCGCCCCATAAAGTGCATTTCTAAAAGTAAATATTTGAGTGAATACATATACAAAATGCATGATAGTGTAGAGGTATACATGTAAAATGAGAAGAACCACTTGCCAGCTGATAGCGCAGCGGTTTCGCGTTGACATTGAACACTTATCTCACCACACTTGTCGTGCTCTCAATTCTCTCGCATTCGAAACGATCCGATAACGAACGGTAATTGCACTGAGAGTTTAGAATGGTTCTACGAGTATATAAAGGCGAACGTAAGGCTTGACTCTTCCCCCATTAACATTGACAAGATTTTGTGTAGTGCAGTTCATACATTTTTCGGTTTAATTAAGTTATAGTACCTACTACTCGTAACATCTGATCGAAACTGACCTAATGGAGAAGGAACCGTCCGGCGATAGCCCCAGTCACCATATGGTGTGCGAGGATGTCTTCGGCTTTGCAACCGATCCACTCACTAAGGAAGAGAAGTTAATCCGTCGCTTTACGTTCAGCAATAACAATAGAATGGTCGTTCAGGTGAGTAACATTAAAAGTGACCGTTGAAACTGTGCACGAAAGTAACTGATATCATATCGGTATTACATGGTGCAATTGTGGAAACGGTACTTGCTCCTAGTTTACGGTTCCAATACCTAGTGATTTTTTTTTTTTTTTTCAATTACAGGTTATCACTTATGGTGCAACTATCACTCGCATGACAGTTCCCGATAACCGTCACCGCTATGCCGATGTTGTCCTTGGTTTCGAAAACATCTCGGGTGAGTAGGCTACACTGCTAGAACTCATGTATACCTAATACTGGCCTTTATTACCACAGATTACGTACAAGATCGGAAAAAAAATCCATACTTTGGTGCGACAATAGGACGAGTGGCTAACCGAATAGCAAATGCTAGCTTTTACCTTGATGGTAAAAAGATACAATTAACTCGTAACCACAATGGACAACACATGCTTCATGGCGGTGACATTGGCTTCGATAGCGTAATTTGGACTGTCGACAATATATCGAGACAAAATTGCTCCATTAGGCTCAGACACATTTCGCTTGAGGGGCATGAAGGCTTTCCAGGAGCAGTGACGGCAACGATCGATTTTAAGTTAACTGAAAATAATGAATTTCAAATGGTATTCAAGGCAAACACTACTCGCCCAACTCCGGTGAACTTGACAAATCACTCATACTTTAACCTGGCTGGACACGTAAGGCTTTTACTCTCAAACGTATCAATCAAATTTTGATTTTTGATTTTGATGGATTACAGAGCGCAGGGAGAGAAAAACTCCTCGACCATTATATAAAAATAAATGCTGACAAGATAACCGCAACCCGAAAGGAAGACCTCATACCAACCGGGGAATTTGTGGACGTCGAAAGGACTCCATATGATTTTAGAAATATGGTAAGACTGAGAGAACGTGTGGAACAAAGATCCGGAGAAGGATTCGACGACAATTTTTGCATTATTCAGGATCCAGATAATGCAGTGAGGGTAGTAGCTACGTAAGACCGAGTTACTGTGGCATTTTGTTTGCGACTATCTTAAATGTAATCATTTGCAGTGCTGTAGAGAACAGTTCGGGAAGGAAACTAGAAGTTCTATCTGATCAAATAGGACTACAATTCTACACTGGTAACGGCCTTCCAGATCCAAAATCTCAGGTAAGCCAATCGAGATCTACCTTACAGTCATAACGTTATTATTTATTTATTTTCAGGATCGTCCCATCGTCGGTAAAGATAACGCAGCTTACAGTCAACAAGGTGCATTCTGTTTCGAGACTCAGGCTTACCCGGATGCGGTTAATCACGTAAGCTTCCTCTTCATATTTTTCTTAATGCCTCTGTGACTATCACTTTTATGTTTTTAAATTTTTGCCGCAGGAGAACTTTCCGTCCATTATTCTGGAGCCTGGAAAAATGTACACTCATCATCTGACGTACAAATTTAGCACAATAACGCCGCCTTAAATGGCCCGCTCAACCTCTCAACTGGTTCTTCTTAACACCTATCCGTGTAAACGGAAAACAAAATTCTTTCATGAACTTTAGCATGTCGAATATTGCATGTTAGATACATCAATATTCGCCTTGTCTCAAGATCTTGTAAGAATGATGACTAAGCAGCTTACAGCAATTACGTTTTACTACCCAGGACGCATATAGACAGTTGGGAAACTCTTAGACACAAAAACCAAAAAAACTGACACGTTCGCATTGCATGGCTTATTATATGAAATGTATAATAAATCGTTGCTCGCTACCAACAAAAATTGTTTTATTGTTTTGTAATCATTTTTAGCTGCTTGATTGTCGACATCGATCACTTGCTTGTAACATTTTGTCGCACGCATTTTCTATTTGACATGCAGCTCAATATTGATGTCGTAATATCGTATGACCTACTTGGGAAAATATTCAATTGGAATATCCTGGAACTCTCATTTAGGCCGAAAGTCACAGAAATCAAGAAATCACAGAGAAAATGCTCTGCCCCGTGTCATCCTCCTCGCAACGTGCAGCACAAGTAGGCTTTTCACTGATACAAAGCTTGCAGGGATGCTTAGCAAAGTGTAATGGCCCGTAGTGACTCCAACAAGTCTTCTGCAGTAGATTCCGGTAGTGACTCCCACAAGTCTCCTGCAGTCAATTCTCTTTAAAGACAGGAGGAATGGTGCGGATTCCGTGCTTTCTCATCCTGCATCCTGGATAATCCCTCCATCTACAGTTGTGTGTATTAAACACACAATCGTTAAAATAGGATTTTACCATGGACACAGGTAGATCTAGAGCGGGTTCAGGTTGTGAGAAACTCTTTTCTAAACCCATTCTGGCTAGTTCATCAGAGATCTTTTTTCCCGGGATCCCAGAGGGACATGGAACCCATACAAACCTACCGACTGTGTTCAAGAAGATCTTGAGGTTTAATCATTGCCGTGTAGATCCAAAGAACCTTTACCGACGATAAGCCCCATGTTTTGTCAAAATCTTTTTTGCATTGCCGGAATGCTAATTGCGCTTTGGTGGTTTTTGACTCAACACGCTTTGGCCAAAGAAGCTTTTTTCTTGTTAAAGGATTCTGCTATCCGCTGGAGCACTCAGACGCAAACACTGGTCCATTGTACTCCAGACAGACACCTTGCATTGTTGTATTATTTTCCCCGTTTTCCAGAGAAAAACGAGAGAAGCTTCAGTGATGTAGATCTAAGAAATTCGGAACAACACCACGTCGGCCCTAAGGGTGCGCTACCGTGCACGAGCTAAGGCGGAACAGTTACAGAGAAAATGCTCTGCAGTGTCATCCTCCTTCGCAACATGCAGCACAGATAGGTGTCTCACTTATGTCAAGCACGCAGAGATGTTTAGTAAAAGTGTAATGGCCCGTAGTGACTCCCACAAGTCTTCTGTAGTAGCGGACGCAGGTGGACCTAGAGTGGGTTCAGGTCCAGAGAAGCTCTCCTCTGAACCCATTCTGGTGAATTCATCAGCGATCTCATTTCCTGGGATCGAAAGTGGCCTGGAACCCATCCGAGCCTTCAGGAATTTAGTCTACCGACTCTGATCAAGAAGGACTTGAGTTCAAGCACTAATTTGGAGCTTGGACAGCTTGGCTGCCACTGCAGACGCATATGCTTTTCTCCCTCCACCTCTGCTTCACAACATAGTGCATGGACATTAGCCTTGCGTATATCTCTGATTGGAAGACAGACGCATATTTTCTAAACGAGAAGTGCAGTTGGATGGGAAGAACCCAGCACCGGACCCCCGGCCAGACCTGGAGCCCTCCGTGAAAATGGAAGACTATACTTTCCAGGTTCAGTATCCAGCCAGAGCCAATCCTGACGCCATGGAAATTCGACTGTGAAATTGCGGCGCAGTAGAATAACGGGCGTCAGTGCGTCATAAGGCATGTCCATGAGACAGGGATCGCAGGACAATTCTTGCGCAAGCACACTGTTATTCCCATGTGAGTTGTACCAAAAGTCATTTCTCTTCAGACGAGACATGGCTTTCAGAGCACACCCTCTGATAAATATATCAAGAGGTGGAAGGTTCATCATAGCATCTAGCATAGCGTGCCGGGGAAAGCCCCCGTGCAGCTGAGACAAACCGTTCTTTGGAATGTGGTGAAAGAGGCTACGACGTGTTTGCGTTTTAGCCTGTTCCACCAGACAACCGTTGCATATGAGATTATAGGTCTCATCATTGCCGTGTAGATCCAGAGGACCCTTACCGCCGATAAACCCCATGTTTTGCCAAAAGCTCCTTTGCATTGCCGGAAAGCTGACGGCGCTTTGGTGTTTTTTGACTCAACATGCTTTGACCAGAGAAGCTCGCTATCTAAGATGACTCCTAGATATTTAGCCTCCTTGGATATCGGGATGGAAGTACCTTTTAGTACCAGCTTAGTCATATCAGTATTTTTCCTCCTTCCCGTGAAGAGAACGATATCCGTCTTAGGAGGATTGACCGACAGCCCATTTCTGGTACACCAATCATCGATCACATTTAGCGCCTCCTGTGCATTGAGACGGACAGTTGCTAAGCATGAGTGGACAGACAGAACGGCGACATCATCCGCATAGGCCTGGGCATAGATTCTAGAGGCATTGAGAACATCAAACAGAGAGTCGACCACCATGCACCATAACAGCGGAGACAGGATGCCACCTTGCGGGCAGCCCCTGTTTACGCCGTATTTGACACATTGTCAATGTCCTGTGCGCAAGCATTGCTTTGATCCACAAGACCAGTGCTTCATCTACGCCACGATGTCTGGCAGTGTTGCACATGCTGGCGAGAGCTGCGTTATCAAAAGCTCCCTTAATGTCGACAAAAATGCCCAGCGCGTAGGTACTCTTTCGTCTCGAGCGCGCATTCAATTCTTCCAACTATGTTTTAAAGCGCAGTCTCGCAGGATTTTCCGCGCTGAGAAGCATGTTGCGTCTCCGAAAGAGGGTGCATTCAAGGGGCATCATTGCGCACGTGCATCTCTACCAGCCTCTTCATGCTTTTCAGCAGGAAGGATGTTAGACTAATTGGTCTAAAACTCCTGGCAAGTGAGTAATCTTCTTTTCCTATTGTAGGACTAAAGACTATTTTCACCTTTTTTGCAGCATAGCAGGATACATATATCCCGTCGGTGCCGACGGGACCACACGCGACACAACTGGTATATGCCGAGTTGCTTTTATCGTTTCAGTTGCAGTTTCCCTATAAGGAGTGTCCAGTGAGTCGGGGCTGATCTGATTTTCCGGGAAATGAGTCTGAAGCAGCATACTGAGAGTTTCCGCATTAGGCTCACTTGCTGGTCGCGCTCAGAAATTTGATCATTTCACAAGAGGTCTTATAAGAATAATTTCTTACATTCTTTCTGCTTCGACCGAAACTTGTTCCACTCATCTCCCGATTGATCCTTATCTGTTCTACACTTTTTAAAAATCTGCTGTTTGCTCCTGCTCATCGAGCTCAGGGCAGCACTAATTACGCTTATAATGTTTTGTAGACTGATTGATTACTATGCTCAGACACCTTACATATAAGAATACGAGACTTCCGAGTCTCTGTAGAGAACTGTCTTTTTCCGTTTATCGTTTAACTCCACTGTACTATACGAACCGTATGAACTAAAACTTATGGAGGCATTATGCTTATGCGTCATTCCTTGACCAATCGTGCAAATTTTAGCAAGATCGTGATCTGTGGCTCGGCCTGCCTTTTTCGACAAAGACGATAAAAGAAAACATTACCAACCCCGTTAGCACACCATTTTATCTGACAAGGTTTTTATGGGCACAATGACTTTATGTAGTTCACTCCGTGTATCATACATTGTTCAAGTTTTAAAGTAGGAATAAAATGTTCTGCCGCGATCTGACATTCGATGCCACAAATGCCTTCAGACAGGGCGACGCACTTTCATAAAATTTTCTCAACGTCATGCTTGTAAAGATAGTGCGGGATTCGCTGGCCAATACAACGATGTACTTCACTGCACAATTGCTCGCGTACGCTGATGACATTGACGTGATGTAGTCAATAATTTCGCTCACGGTAACAAGCGGCAAGACACCAGCGCTTGGACCTTATCAGAAATGGATGAAGGGGCCCTTGGTCGTTTCGAGAGGAAAATTCTGCGTACAATATTCGATCCCGTTTGTGTTAACGGAGAGTGAAGGAGAAGATTAAACCAAGAACTGTATGAGCTTTACAACGATATTGGCCTAGTATGACGTCTACGGCTCCAACGTCTACGATGGCTGGACCATGTAGAGCGAATGTACAGCACAGCACAGTAATGAAGAATCCAAGGCAATTGATTTCGCGTCGCTCAAAAGAACTCGGCCTTTCGCAGACCACATCTTGAAGAATTTTACATCGTGACTGGGGCTTGCACCTGCACCCGTGTAAGGTTCAACTGACCCTGGAGCTGAAAGTAAACGGCTATAGGCAACGACGTATATTCCCTGAATGGCATCTTGAGTGGTTGGAGACTGACCTTAATTTTCATCGAAAAATCATCCTAAGCGATAAGGCCCATTTCTAGATGAATGGGTACGTCAACAAACAAAATTATCGAATTTGGGACGATACCAATCTACATGAGAATCAAGAACATCCCGGATTTAGGGCCATCGGTCCATTTTCCTTGAGAACGACGAAAGACCCATACTTTCAAGGCAAACTGTAGCCCAGAAAAGGAAAATTACTGATCACACCAGTTTCGAGTGCTGTTTAATCTTAATAATTTAATTCAGGAACAAAAAATCAAATCAACTGCTTATTAGTTTTAAGTGCACAAGTAAACAAACCGCGACACATAGCATTCAAGAAAGTCTCCAGTAGATACTGTCGCTAATACCACGGCGATATTAATCCAATTAGTCGTTTGTTGTATGTACGACTAGTACACCCCCACACTATGTATTGCATATAAATAGTCCACTGAGTGGTATTTGTATTTGGTACTAATACATAGGAGTTTGAGTGCACACATAGAAGACAGAGAGCAGCAATAAATTGAGCAGCGTTCTCATGTTGAGATACAACACTCAATTCACCACACTTGCGCTCAATGCGATATTGTAGCAAAGAGTAAATGCAGAATTGGTTGGGCAAAGCATTTTATTCACAAAAACCTTAGGTACTTAGTTCCCTAAAGTTCTTTCGGCTCGCCTTTTCACTGTTACTAGTTATTTCTCGGAGTCAAGGATCAACGATTAGCAGCTATGGCCGAAAATAAGGGATTTACTGCAAGATTTACCGGATAGCTTTCCACCGATAATAGATAACGAAACGCCGCCCAGCGCACGAGAATCCCGAAGAAGGCCCACTAAGCTACCATACCATTGTTGAGGATATCCTTGGTATTGCAATAGATCCGATCAATAAGAGGGAGCACTGCATCCGACGCTTCACTTTTTCGAATAATAACCAAATGGTTAAGGAATGGAGCCGATGGACCAGAAGCATGTAACGGCCAACTTATCTACTTGGCTCACCCAACAGTCTTTCCTTAGATTTCGTGTTTACCATTTTAGTCTACAGGTTATCACCAGCCATCTCCAGCATTTCTGTTCCAGACAGTCAAAATGAGTTTGCTGACGTTGTTCTCGGCTACCGAGACATCATTGGTTAGTTCGTTGCGATCCGATTTATTTGATTCATTTACTTAAAGATCGTTTGAATCAGACTACACCTTACCCAGAAACAATTTTCCAATAAATCTCTGGTACATGGATGCCGCGATAGGGTGGCCAAGAAGGGCTTGGAAGTCTTGGCTTGGAAGAGCTTGTTTCACCCTAAGCGACAGAAGACCAGACCATACATGGCGGAGAAATTGGATTCGACAAAAATGTCTGGAATATTGATGCGATATCGCGACAGAATTCCACGTTAAGGCTAAAGCATATATCCCCTGACGGACATGAAGGCTTTTCAGGGAGACTAGTAACCACCATTGAATTTAAATTGACAGAAGACAATGAGTTTCCTATGCATTTTAAAGCTGTAACGGACAAAGCAACTCCCGTGAGCCTGGCATACCATACCTACATACTTTCATTTGGCCGGCCAGGTAAGTGACTTGTTAAGCCTTCTACAATATACGAGTGTGGATTTGCAAGTGATTTTTTATGTTGAATAAAAAAGAGTGTTGAATAAGAAGAGGAATCTTACTTACTTACTTACTTAGATGGCGCTACAGTTCGGGGTGAATCAAGGCCTCAACCAACAAGCCTCTCCAGCCGGCACGATCTTCGGCAAGCCTCTTCCAGTGCCGCACTCCCAGTTGGTGGAGGTCCTTTTCCACCTGTGCGCGCCGCCTTAGATGCGGTCGTCCTCTGCTGCGTCGTACCTCGGGGTTGGTGTCGAAGACTCTTCGGGCCGGAGCGATGATGTCCATTCGTTCTACATGGCCCAGCCATCTTAGACGTTGGATCCGACGACGTCTAACTAGGTCGATATCACTGTACAGCCCGTACAGTTCTTGGTTGAATCTCCTCCTCCACTCTCCGTTTACACAAACGGGGCCAATGATTGCACGCATAATTTTCCTCTTGAAATGCCCAAGGGCCTCTTCATCCGCTTTTGATAAAGTCCAAGCCTCAGCGCCGTAGAGCAGGACCGGGATGATTAAGGTTTTGTAGAGGGATACCTTAGTTTTTCGAGGGAGGGCTCTACTACTCAGTTGGCTATTGAGCCCAAAGAAGCAGCAGTTGGAAAGAGTTATTCTGCGTTTTATGCCAGCGCTGGCTTTGCTGCTTGTCACTATCGAGGCAAGGTAGACGAAGTCTTTTTAGTTTAGTTTAGTTTAGTTTAGTTTATTTACAGTAAATGCTAACACATTAAGATAAATCTTATAAACTAGTGATAGCTAATGAGTACAGTTATATACGTTTTACAATGAATTTCAAGTAAGTAATATACAAATATTGGTTTTAATTACAAATAAGATACAGATTTAAAAGTAAATAGAAGTTAATAACGAGAGGAAATTGAAGTTGAAGTTCGTTGCTTTGATTAAACATTATTAAAAAAGATTTTAAGCTTATTTTGGAATTGTTGCATGCTGTTCGACTCACGTAGGCGAGCGGGGAGTGAATTCCACAAGCGGATTGCAGCAATGAAAAATTGTCTTTCGGATGTGAGGCATGAGAAACGAGGAAGTGTCAAGTTGTTTGTTCTATTTGACGCTGGGAATTGAAGGATTTCGTACAAATATGCAGGTTGTTTTGTATGGAGTATTGTGTAAAGTAATTTCATAGTACGAAACTTGATGAAACTTTCGAATGACATTTTAAGGAGGCTTGTAGATAAATGGGAAATGTGATCGTATCTTCTTAAAACGTAAATGTAACGGAGAATACTGTTGAATGCTACTTTCAGTTTTACATTGCTTGCATAGTCACAGTTGTAGTAAATTTCACAACCGTACGTGAGAACTGGAATCACAAGGGTCCTTGCAAGGAGCATTCTGGTGTCAAGCGAAGTGAAATGTTGGACTGGCCATAGAGATCTAAGAATTCCATAGGTTTTACCTACTACTGAGTTAACGTGGTCGTTCCAAGTTAATGTCCTGTTGAAAACAATACCTAGGTTTCTTGATTTGTCTGTGAACTCTAAGGGGATGCCGTTTAGTTCGATAGATGGGAAATAAGATAAGTCCAAAACCTTTTTCGATATCACTAAGCATTTGCATTTTGTTGGATTAAGCAGCAGTGAATTGCGTTCTGCCCAAGCATTAATCCTTTCAAGTTCAGCATTTATAGTGCAGACACAGTTTTCGATAAGACCGATAGGGCAACTTTTGTATATTTGTATGTCGTCTGCATAAAAATGCCTTGAGACGTTATTTAAGATGGATGCTAATTCATTGATATACAAGGAAAACAATAGGGGAGAGAGAATCGATCCTTGAGGAACACCACGTCGAATCGGAAGGAACTCGGAGAGTTCATTGCCTACAGAGACAGACTGCATCCTATCGAGCAGAAACGAGGAAATAAGTTTGATAGCCTCTATAGAAACATTGAATTTATACCGTAGCTTGTTTAATAGGAGCGAATGGTTGACCATATCGAAAGCTTTGGAAAAATCTAAAAGGATCAAGAAGGTAACCCAGTTATTATCCAGCTGAACTCTAATGTCTTCAATGACTTTGAGGAGTGCTGTTGTGCAGCTATGTTTTGCTCGGAAACCAGATTGAACGTTTACCGTGAGGTTGTGCCGCATTATGTAGTCATTGAGTTGGTTTTGCATTATACGTTCACATACTTTAGCTAAAAAAGGTAAGATGGAAATTGGTCGAAATTCATCGCAAAGAGTATTTTTGGGCACTGGTATAACTTTGGCTATTTTCCATTGATGTGGAAAGATTCCAGTTGTTATGATTGTATTAAAAATATGTGTTAGAAAGGGTAGTATTAATGGTAGTATACATTTCAGAAATTTGGGACTTATATCGTCTACACCAGATGCGTTCGATTTTATCGATAGCAAACTTCGTAAAACCTCTTGATTGCTAACGCAGGAAAAGCTAAAGGGAGAGAATGAGAAATCTAAAGGCGGTTCGGCAAATTCCTGATTAGTGTTGGGAGTTATACTTGGTAAAGATAAAAACTTTTGATTTAATTCGTCGGCGTTGATGTTGGTTAGTGGACATATTTTTTGCTTTCCTATACCAAGATCTCGAAGATTTCTCCAGAGTTTCTGAGAGTCAGAGGACACGTTGAGGTGATTTGTATAAAATTGTATTTTGGCCTCTCTTATTTTTTGAACAGCCTTATTACGCAGTATTTTATATACCCCATGAATCTCTTCAATCCTTGTACGAACCCAGCGTTTATAAGCTTGATCACGTTGATTGATTAAATCTTTAATTGCTTGGGTGAGCCAAGGTTTTGACGCGTTGATGTACCTTTTTGTTGTAATTGGAACATGGGTATTAAAAATATTTATTATATTATTATTTATAAACTGAACTTGTTCGTCGGGTGAGGTCATATAGTAAACATTTTCCCAAGGTATAGTTCTAATATGTTGTTCGAGATGTAAGAGATTGATATTTTTAAAGTTTCTAAACCCTGTTGGCCGATTTTCAGCTTGGTTACCCGTTTGGAAATCAAAACTCAAGAAGATAAGGTCATGATAGGAGAAGACGGGTGCAGAAAGTTGGTCATAGCATAGCACTTGGTCACTTTTACTACTTCAAAAATATAGCTGCCGAAGGTGACGTTCTGACTAAGACGTCGTTATTGCGCGTCTTTCTTTGATGACAGCATATATTTGGTCTCGTCCGCATTCACCCGTAGACCCGCTTTAGCCGCTTCTGCTTCAATGCTTGCGAACGCCTCATGGACGTCTCGCTTTGTCAATGTCATCTGCGTAGGCAAGCAATTGTATAGATTTGAAGTAGATCGTACCACTTGTATTGGCCGCAGTCCCGCGCGATCTTTTCAGGAATGATGCTAAAGATATCACAAGACAGTGCGTCAGCCTGTCTTAAACCTTTTTTAACATCGAAGGGGTCGGTTAGTTCACCTCCGACCTTAATGGAGCAGCTAGAGTTCTCCATAGTCATCCTGCACAGTCTGACGAGTTCGGCAGGAATGTTAAAACAAGACATGGCTCTATATAGCATGTCTCTATAAGCGGCTTTAGAGTCGACAAAAAGATGGTGCGTGTCGACCTGGAATTCATGGGTCTTCTCCAACATCTTTTTTTTTGGGGGCGTTACAGCCCCTGAAGGACCAGAGCCAAGCCTCTCTCAATCACCCATGTTGTGTGTGATTTATTTTTCACACAGGTGAAATGAACCTACAGTTTAATGCCGATTCCGAACGGCGTGAGTCGAGAAGCTTTTTCATGGCAAGTTTACTACGGGGGGTTTTGCCAGTACCCCGCCGAGGAGGAACGCCGCGAAATAAACATTCGATGGCGTTGGTGGTATCGGGATCCGAACTCGCTCATCGTGCGCCAGAGTCCAACACACTAAACACTGCGCCACGGCGCGGCGCCCTCTTCTCCAACATCTGGCGTAGTGTAAATATTTGGTCTATCATCGATTTTCCTGGAACTAATTGTTCCATTGAACGATCGCCGTACAGATCCTAACGCTCTTTAGAGGAGAGAAGTCGAAAGCATACGATCAGTGTCGGAAGGAGAACGACACTTTGGCCAGCTTTAACCAATGTCACTTAAAAGTACTTACTCGAAATACTGAGAAATCTAAACTCCTTAAAGATCGGAACGGTGCCATCCTTGCCTTATTTGCCTCATTTGTTTGTTCCTTCCTCTTAAGAGAAGTTCAAGTTAAATTCGAAAAATGTTAACTAATGGCTCACTACTCAAGCTTAAGTCATCACATCTAGTGCTAGCGGCAACATCATCCATGTAAGACTACGCGTAGTCTTGAGAGGTATTCAAAGTAAGCGAGGTTCTATATCCACTGCGAGCTGCCCATCGCCTTTTACATACTGTGACTAGCACCGTGGCGCTGGTGTTGGACTCTGACGCACGATGAGCGAGTTCGGATCCCGACAACACCAACGCCATCGAATGTTTATTTCGCGGCGTCCCTCCTCGGCGGGATACTGGCAAAATCCCCCGTAATATACTTGCTATGAAAAAGCCTCTCGACTCACGCCGTTCGCAATCGGCATTAACCAGTGTGAAAAATACACACAACATGGATGATAAGAAAGAAGATTGGCTCTGGTCCTTCATGGGCTGTAACGCCACCAAAGCAAGCAACACCTAAACTCTATAAGACTTTTCCAGTTCTTATTAGTTTCAGTTTCAATATATCCAAATTTAGTTGAGTTCTCTTCAATCATATGAACCATTATGCTATCACTGCCAGATCTTATGATAAGCTGTTTCGACTATTTCGGCGAAGATGGTCAAGATACTGCCGTCAGACTATTCACACTGGAAAAAGATGAGAGAGAATTACGTTCACCAGATTTAGAAAAGGTTAAGCTAGCGATATCAACATTTAATCCTAATAAAGTTGCTGGCGTAGACGGCCTACCTGCTGGACTATTTAAAGTAGCTGGAGATGACTTGATTGGGAACATGAATCAGCTCATCTGTTGATGGTCGGAAGAAAGCATGCCAGATCAATGGAATTTCAGCATCGTTTGCCCGGTCCATAAAAAAGAAGACCCCTATAACTGTGCCAACTAATGGGGAATAAGTCTCCTTAACATCCCTGCCGTGCTGTGTGAACGCCTGATAGGTTTGATAGGTTTCTATCAATGTGGCTTCAGGCCAGCAAAATCCAAGATAAACCAAATATTCACACTGCGGCAGATCTTAGAGAAGACTCATGCACTTCAGGTCGACGCACACCACCTTTTCGTCGATTTGAAGGCCGCGTATGACAGTGTCTATAGGGACGAGCTATATAAAGCCATATTACGTTTCATCCCTACCAAACTCGTCAGGCTGTGCATAATGACAATGGAGAATTCTCACTTCTCCATTAAGGTCAGTAAGGTATTAAGCGATACCTTCGATGTCAAAAAAGGATTCAGCATGTGACAGTGCGAATGGACAGCACAGCTCCGGCCCGACTTCGACCCCGAGGGACGACGTTACAGAGGGCGGCCACATCTAAGGTGGCACACACAGATGGAAAGGGACCTCGACCAACTGAGCGTGTGACACTGGAAACGGCTAGCTGGAAAGGCTGGTTGGTTGAGGCCCAGCTTCATTCCGCATTGTAACACCACCTAGTAAATAAGTGTTTTCATTTCATTAAGCGTTTAGTTTTTGTTTTTGTAAAAAAGACTTATCCTGTTTATATAGGTCATACACAAAATCTCCATGGTGTTAGTAGTTAATGTTGATATATTGGGTTGTTCTGAACTGATTCATTCAAGCGAACGTGTCTTTATATGGATTTGAAAGTGAATGAAATATATGAAGAAATAAGCATTGTGATGTTTTTTTACTACAAAAAAGTTGAAAACGCAGCGAAAACACACCGAAAAATGTGTGAAGTGAGAATACTGAGAGTGAACGCCGGAACTAGGGTAGGTGTGCTAAATTTCGTTCTGGAAATTTTACTATCAAAGGTGCACCCCGCGTTGGCCAAATAATTACTAAAAAAGTTTGACATGGCAGGTTGTAATCATCTAAAAAGGGTAGGCTGCTCAAGAACAAAACTTGATATTTCATTATTACCGGCGATGAAATATGGCCTAAATACGAACATAGTCAGTGCAGATGACCATGGTCAAACACTGGTGACCTTGCACAAACGACTTTAAAGCATAGATTGATTACAAACAAGGTGGTGGTGAGTGTTTAGTGGGGCTTTTGCCACAACCTAGCAAAAGGGTCAATTGACTCTTTGAATGAAGCAGTCATGAAAGAAGAAGGAGATGTTTTCCCTTATGCGTGTTTGCCTTGGAGGGACCAATTACGACACGGGTTGATGCCGGACAACGTCTGTTCGATCAAGGCCTGAAACCGACCTGTTGAACCTGAGGCGTACTCACTCACATGGTATGATGTCAAGTTTGTATGTAATCCACCGGCCTACAGAATCGCGGGCCACGTGGAAGATTAGTGAAACCGTCAGTCTATCCTAGACTAGCCCACAGTATTCTACATAAAGCACTGCTTTATAGAGGACAAAGCCGTTTACTATGGTAAATATCGTTGGGGTAGTAAGCCCTAGAGATCAAGTTATTGATAGAAGTCATTGCCCTTGCAACCTCAAAATATGTAACTATCCGTGAAATCATTGCCCTTTTATATAGAATTGGGATAACGTTTCTTATAATCCGATTTCGATGTTCTGTGTAATCTGAGGCAAGTCCTAAGACATTGCCACTTAGACACACGAATCTTTTCCCATAAAATTGCATCCACCTCAAACCAACCGGAGCATCCATAGGCAATTATAGACTTGGTTAATATCATGCAACAGATATCATCCAATATAATGCAATAAATACAGATACTGATTCCCGATTTAGTCCGATCCTAAGGTATCTAACTACACTTCTATTTGCTAGCCGACGAATGTTCGCTATTGTTGCTTAGTGTCCCTAGACGCCCTAGACACAATGACATCGATCGTTTGACCCAACTTGATTAAGTGATTAAGTCGCCCACGTACGCTATCGAGGTGAGTTGATCATACTCTGTTGCAGTCCATTTCTAATGTCAAATGATTGAGTAGAAGTCACGATGGCAATTTTCACAACGAGCTCTATAACCCCCAAAATGTCATAGATCATATAAAGCAATGGCTTACTTATGCTTAGCTTCTTGAGCTCGCAATAAAGTCCTGCTAACCATATGGTGTGGAAGGGCTTTTCGAAACTAATCAGGCAGGCCTCCGTATATTGATTGCTGAATTCGTTCCACTGAATATCCGAAACGGGTATCGACCTGACATGTATAATATCACGCCCTGCCTTGAAATCGAATTGGTTATGCGGAATGATGTGAAACCAAGGCTCTCGAATCGCCAATATTCTATATAATTTCGAAGTTAGAAGTCTTGGAGCAAAACTCTATTCTCCAGGGCGTGGTTCTGGTGAATGCTATCATTCACCTTGTACTTTTCCTAGAAAACAGCTTCCACTGCCACTGAATGTACGTAATAGACGGTACCTGCCTTTTGGACTTTGGGAAGCAGGCGATAGAGGCACTTTCGTCAGGGAACAAGCATATAGCAAACGTCCCCTGCTTTCATCATTGGTACATATATGTTTGGACATACTTTGCCATCTCCGCGACCTTGTATCTTGGTCACAGCACTCAGTCCGCAATGGTTACTGTCATATTCAACGGCCCATAAACAGTTTGTAGACCATTCTAGCTAGCCCTTGCATCAACTCTCTGTTGAATGCTCACTCGCTTCTCCTATCCCGATTTTGATTCACAGTCGCACTGGATTTTTCTCTACCATAGGCCTCGACTTAAGTTTAACTGAAGCTTTAGTAGTTTTCTTCACCTCCTCCATTAGAAATTAAGCTCAATGATCTCGTAAGAATTGGTAATCGTAGAACACCCCATATATTTGTCCTTGATTGACATTTGAATCCACGTCTCCAGGTGCTTCCTGCACTGATTCCCTTCATTAATTATCCAAATGCTTATCCCAAAAAGTGAAAAAAGCAAGGGAAACACACAAACAACGCGATTCGAAGGAACGAAGGACGGAAATACATACAAACTCACAGGTGTCAAGCAAGGATAATTGAATGTTAGCTCGATTGGTTTTGATGCCGCGAAATTAATTTGAATTCGTGGAAACGTAAACGTAAGTAAATTCGATTGGGGTGCTTAGCTTGGTAGCTTTTGCTTATTGTCGTGGTATAAGTCGATTATTGAATTAGTCCTTGACTTTCTGTTCCGTCGACAATGTGATGTGACATTGAATCAATTCAATTGAATTCCTATTGCTGGAGTGTGTTATTGTAAATGGAAGCTTTAGTGACAATTTTTTTTTTCATTTATTAACCAACCCAACGTGACTATTCACCTTGACGTGGTGCTGGGGTTACCATGTTGAACAACATGGTCTCTATGCCAGAAACCAAGAGGTAGTCAACCTTATTCCAGTAGTGGTGTGAGCTTCTTGAAACCGTGCCGAAGGATGAAAGGTTGGAGGGTCTATTTCCAACCGTTAACGAACTCCCTTAGGTGCCCAGGCGAGACCTAAGGTATTAAATGCCTTACTCCGATAATCAGCGGCTCTGTCGGAGTGTATTTCATATTTCCGTCCGCACTGGTGGAAACAAAATTTCGGACAAACACATAAAAATAAAAAAAGATGAAGGGAAAGAAAAGCCCTGTCTTTCTCTCTCTCCGATCCCGAAGATACAGTCCAGGAGAGCAAGGAAAAAGGCAAGATTGCCGAAAAGGGGGAAAAACTTTCTCAAGGTGAGCTAAAGCTCTTAGGGAGTACAGGAATGCTGTGTTTGGAGAAGGGGAAGCTCAGATGGGCTGAGGAAACTATTGCCAAAGATGCCCTGATAAAGCCAAAGATCGGCAAAGGGGCAACGGGCAATGGTAGAAAATCGGGCAATGACGGGAAATATCAACATTGCAGCCAGAGCTGCGTTGAGGATGTAGGAATCCGGTCTTTGAAAAGATGTCCTCATGGCCACGCATCAATTCTGGATCGATGGACTGTCTTGAGGTCCGTAACCGAAACGAACTATACCACCCCACTTTCTTGCTGCGAGAGGAGATTCCCTATCAGGATTCCCTCCAAGGAGAAATGGGTCAGTGATATTGTAAGCTCGGAAGAGGAACTGGCAATCTATACCGACAGATCCAAAACGGATACCGGTACAGGAGCCGGAGTCTACTTCGATCCAAAGGTTCGAAGTAGACTTGACGAAGTAGTCTGCTACAGACTTGATGATGGCTGTAGTGTCTTCCAGACTGAAATCTTCGCAATTTAAAAAGTTACGGATCTGATTCGTAGGGAGAATTTCTCAGGTAAGAGAATCAAGATCTATGCTGTAAGTCAGGCAGCCATTAAGGCTCTACAAGCAACGCAGATAAGATCCAAAGTCATAAAACTCTGTAAAAAGAGAGTAGAAGAGATTTCGGATGTCAATGGGGTGACCATCTGCTGGGTACCAGGGCATGTGAATATTCCCGAAAATCAGAAGGCGGACGAACTAGCTAGACTGGGATCAGGAGCAGATGCTACGCAGATCACAACTGAGGCTAGAACGCCACTCAGCACACTATTCAGAGAAATAGAGGCGGAACTACTAGAAAAAGCCAACAAGCGATGATTACATTTAGACACATGCGCCATGGCAAGGTTAACATGGCCCGTCTATGACAAGAAAAGCACGGAAAGTCTGCTAATTATTAGTAGAGTGAATATACGACTGGTAGTCGGTGCCCTCACCGGTTTCATATCATGCAGCTAGACTAGGCCAGCCCTGCAACGATTTTCGCAGAAGCCTGGGTGGCTCCTTATTCTTTTCCAGTATACACGTGAATGCTCCACACATAACCGTTTTTGCTATCGCAGAGCACCCAAAATGGGAATTTTCCACGATATGCCACTAATTGTTCATCAATCGTTACATACTCACCTGGATTATACAACTGCGATAATACTTCAACCCACTTTTCCCACAATATTCGAATAGGAGCCAATTTACCGAAACTTCTTCTAGCTAATTGTGTGCTTCTGTCGTCGAATCGCAGAACCCTTGATATTACCTTGAAACGTTTCAGGGACATAGTAGATCGAAACATACATACGTATTCCGTTGATCTCGTGCCACAAGTTCTCTAAAGATTCATTATTTGATTTATATACACCTGCTAATATCAAAAGGCCAATAAAAGCCTCGAGTACAGTGCAATCTACGCGAATCCAATCTTCTTTATAGACATTTACAAATGTTCTCGCTGGGAATGCTGCTTGAAAACATCCACGTCCACGATGTCGTAGGAATCCTCTTCGATGGGTTTATCAGCTTAGTCGGTAGGGGCTAATACACAGATGAGGCTTATGTTGCAAAATCTGCCGTGAATGCTAGGCGATAGCTGATTGGCTTAAAATCGATGACTTTTGATTTTAGCATTATTCCCATGACGAATCCGCGTCCCATTAAGTGCATCCTTTTGTGACAACTGTGATAAGGTTGGCACTTCTTTCTTACCATTCCATGTCTTATCCAGCGTATTTCCTGGATTGAAGTAATATCCGCCTTATACTGCTTGAGGGTCTTGTCTTGTCTAGTTGATGAGTAGCACTAGGAGTGTTCTCACATTCCAGGTGCCCCCTCTGAAGTCATCGTCCTTTTTCTTTCCTTGTCGTCGTTGGGTATCCGTCCTCGTATCTGAGGCTATATTCTCATTCAAAACAATTTTACTTTTTACAGGGGCGGGTTGTTAGCCCTCCGCCATTCTGGTCGGGTTGGGCCCATTTGCCTTGGACGGTAGCTGCATACATGAGTTCACTTCTCAACGGGTGTTGAGGAAGCTACCCAGAAAGTGTCGCGAGGAGGCTGTATGTCAACTTAGCCTGACCATAAGCAGGGATGGTTGCTGGCGGTACGCCATGTTAAGTATGTATGTATGTTGGGGTTACAGTCCATGAAGAACCTGAGCCGAGCTTCTCTCAATCACCCATGTTGTGTGTGATTTAATTTTCTCATAGGTGGAAGGAACCTACAGTTTATTGCCGGATCCGAACGGCGAATTTCGAGAAGCTTTTCATGACAATTTTACTACAGGGGGTTTTGTCAGAACCCCGCTGAGGAGAAACACCGTGAAAAACACGTTCGATGACATGGCTGTGTCGGGATTCGATCCCGTGTCATCGGCGTCAGAGGCCAACACACTACCCACTGCGCCACGGTGCTCTCGCCATGTTAAGTGCAATCAGCAATTTTGTCCAGGTCCTAACCCCCTTGCTCTCCTTGCCCATCCATTCCAAAAAATTAAAATGTGGTCTAGCTGCGACCGGCAGGGCCCACACAACTTCCCAGTGGGAAAAATGAAAACACCCATTTAATTTCATATTTTTTCGTTTTTACCCCCGACGCAAAAGGAGGGGTTATAAGTTTTAGGTGTCTGTGTGCCTGTCTGTGGTATCGTAGCTCCTGAACGAATGAACCGAATATGATGCCTTTTTTTTTTGCAGGTTAACGTGATCGAAATGGTTCTTAGCTACAATTTGTGAAGGTGTTTCAAGGTCATTAGCTCTTTTTATTAGCTGCAGTAGGATTCTTAGACAAATTATGGGTAATTGATCGGTTCACGTCCGATCCAAAGCTACATCATTTTCCTATAACCTATCGCCGAAACACCTACATCATTGACGCATCACCATCTCAATTATTCACTGAATCAGATCACGTATATATGCGTAATAAGCGTGCAAACATTACAAAACTTACCATAGTATACCATAACTAACTGCTCTACAAGAAAACGGAAAATTAACAATTATTTACCACTTCATAAACTCGGGTTTCTGGTTGTTGTGCGAGGTTATGTGGATGTTGCTTACCCAAATCAAGGACAGCTTACCAACCCACAATAAGTAGCCAGCCGGCAGCTCGACAGCTCACCAGGCCACCATATTTAGCCGCCGGCCCTGCAGCTTACCAGGCCACCATAGATGGCAGGTAGCTCGACAGCTTGCCAGCTTGCTAGGGCAGCATAGGTGGCCGGCAACTCGACAACAACTCTGTAGCTTACCAGGCCACCATAGATGGCAGGTGGCTTTACAGCTTGCCAGGCCACCATATGTCGCCGGCAGCTCTGCTGCTTACAAGGCCACCATAGGTGGCCGTTAGGTCGACAGCTTACCAGATCACTATAGGTAGCTTGCAGTTCTGCTGCTTACCAGGCCACGATAGATAGCCGGTAGGTAGCTCGACAGCTTGCCAGGGCAGCGTAGGTGACCGACAGCTCGACAGTTTACCAGGCCACCACAGGTGGCCAGTACTCAAGGTAACTTAACCATTTATTTCAAAACTCCTATTACTAAAAACACTTCGTTGTTCATTGTGTCATTAACTTTCATCGAACGCAATATCATTCAATGACTATTTTGTAAGTTAATCCCTTCAAGAAGTGCATGATCAACCCAACCTTGATTGACAGAAACCGACTCATTCATTGCTCCTTCTACTCGCACGAAGGATGCATCACAGAGGTGAATGGAAAGTGACCAGACGTACTGCTGCAGGCATAACACTCACAGTATATGATCAACTAAAAATTCATCCTCTGTGTATGCAATACTAAAGTGCTTGAACATATTACTACTGACTATAACCAACGCGGAATTCGGTCGGCTCTCGTCCTATCTAGGACAACCATCCCTGAGAGTAGTTAACTAACATTAACGATCCAAACCACTGCACTCCGTCCAGGTTGAACCTGCGCGAGTCTCTAAAAAAAAAAAAAAAAACAACTATTGGAGAGTGCCTCAACGGTAAGCTACTTTGACGAGATCAGCAAGAGAGACCCGGCTTCAGTACCCTCAACCAAATCCACTAAATGAAACTGTCAACCACTAAATATCTAATATCGACACTGTCGACAGCTACAATTTGTAACAATTACAGATTACGAAATACATTATATTTCCTTTTGGGTTTGACAAAGTCAAGTGCAATTTGAGGTTTTTGTTTAGTAAAAATATTTTTTTTTATATTCAAAATTCAAAGGAATACTTACCTGGGGTAATACACTCAACCTGAATCTTTCAGGATATGTATATATGTATGTTGGCGTTACAAGTCCATGAAGGACCAAAGCCGAGCGCTTCTCTCAATCACCCATGTTGTGAGTGATTTTATTTTCCCATAGGTGAAAGGGACCTACAGTTTATAGCCGGATCGAACGCCGGGCGAATAACACTTTTTCCTTTTTTTTCACGAATTACTACTGAGCAACTGAGCATGATTGCCTTTATTGCACGACACAGCAAACACAAATTTGAAACATTGAAGCGAACGGAACCAGAATTCGCGAAAAACAAATAACACCATTTGAGGGGAAACACACCTTTTTCTAAATTTTTCTTCATCTTCACACAAAACACTAAAAAACACAAATTGCTTAAACTACTAACCATGATTCACTTAAATAGCCATTTTTGCAGCAATTTTCACTTTTGCACTTAAACGATTGAAAACGCCAAAAATTTAACGGCACGCCACATTTGAATTTCAAATTTTGAAAACTTTCTAGCCGCTAAAACGGACGAACGATCGAGAAGCCAATGCGCGAACCGTTTGACTTTCACTGAGACCCGGGAGTAACTGAGTTTAATGCACGGAAAGAAAACTGCAGTATGTGTCAAAGCTAAGCTCGCCACCAGGCTCTCCAATAAATTGCTGAGTGATTGAGTGGAGAGAGTTTACGGTGGTAATTAAGTTTCACCTCTGGTGGTGATCATTTTTCGTGCTCCAAAAATCATGCAGAATATTTTCGAGCAGTTTTTGTGGGAAAATCATTTTTCGCAATTGAATTTACGTTGCATTTTTTTTACATTTTTTTTTTTTTAAGCTAACGTGGTCGAAATGGTTCCTAGCTTCAATTTGTGAAGATCTGTTCAGTTGTATCAAGGTCATTAGCTCTTTTTGTCAGCTAGGGTAGGATTCTTAGACAATGAATGGGTAATGTATCGGTTCTCGTCGGATCACTCGTGTTCGTGAGCGAAAATAGAAATGCTCACAGCCATTTACACATAAGTCCGTGCTTTTAACAATTGCTCGTTGGGTAGTGTACACTCACGAACAGCTCATGCGTGTGCCTTTCCTTAGCCATAACCACAACACTGTCCGAGCAGTCTCATATGAGGATTCGTGTGTTTGAGAGACAATGTCTGAGCACATGTCTTGGATTGCACAGAACACCAGAGTCTGAGTACAGAAAGTTCCATCCGAACGAGGTCCTATACGTTAGGGCAGGAACTTTATGGATAGACAATTGTTCAGCACTGGATTCACTGAATGCTGCTTATTATCCTCGAGTTTCGACAGCTGATGAAGCGGCCATTATTGCAAGACATTTTCCGTCTGCCAGTTCTGGTTGGTATCTCACGTTGACAACATGGCAAAGGACTAACAAAGGCCTCGTAGGGGTAGCATCTATCCGACGGATGCTGGCCTGCTAAAAAGCGAGAAGAGCCACCGCAGTTGATCATCTTGCGGCACTGTTAGTAAGTCACATCCCCACCTCCTCGTGGTGCCATCTGGAGATTTCCTATGAAAATTGCAGACGGGGAAGTGTGAATGGTGAGCTTCCTGCACCAAAAAAACAGGAGTCGGTTGGGCTACGGCCTAGTAAGCCGTAAAAAAACACAAGCTCCGAAACAACCACAAGCCTCGGATAAAGCGGACCGGATTAATGTTGATGACCCCTGCAAAAAACGAAAAAAGGACAACCATATTCGGCTCTGTACGCGGAGTGTTAGGTCCCTAAACAGGCCACGTGCAGCCGAACAACTTGCGGACGCCCTGGACCACTATGAAGCGGACATAACCGCCTTCCAAGAAATGCGAATGAAAAACTGCGACATCTACTACAGCGACTGCTAGAGAGAGATAGGACAACGCTTGTTCGGATGCGGATTTGCTGTTTGATGTGGACTAAAGCAAGAAGTCCTACGCTTTCGGCATGTGAGCGAACGCCTCATAACGATCCGCATCAAGGCTACATTTTTTAACATCAGCCTCATCTGCGTCCACGCCCCCACGAAGGACAAGAATCATTCCGCCAAAGATGAGTTCTACGATCTCCTAGACAGAACGTATGCTCAATGCCCCAGCTATGACATCAAAATTGTACTAGGAGACTTCAATGCTAAGCTGGGTAAGGAAAGCATCTTTGAACGAGTCATCGGCAAACATAGCCTACACGATACCACATCCGATAACGGACACAGGCTGATTGACCTTGCTTCTAGCCAGCATGCGCTTCCCGTACCTCGATATACACAAAGGCACCTGCGGTCGCCAGATCAATCAATCACTAACCAAATTGATAGCATCGCGATCGAAGTCATACACTCCTCCACTATATGCACCTACGGATATCATGAACGCAGAGGAGAGTAAGAATACAAAGTTATGACGTGCGTCGGAAAGCTACTATCGCTAGAAACCGCTCGTGCTTTTACCGAACTACAGAGGAACCTTTCCAAATAAGCCCTGAAAAACTCTGCATCCGAAGTCTTGGGCTTCGAGGCTCCACCACGAAGAAACACCTGATTCGATGACGAGTGCAGAAGGATTCACACAGTGAAGCAGGATGCATATAAAGCCTCGCTGCATAAAAAAAGCAAGAGCAGCTCGTGAGCTCTACGAGTTAAAAAAAAGGGAGGAGCATAGGCTTCTTAGAAGAAAGAGCACGAGAAGCGCGCGATTGAGGATTTGGAGACTGCAGGCGTGACGTTCGATAGTTTTATCAACAGATAAAGCGAACATGCCAAGGTTATAAATCCGGAACGGAAGCCTGCAGGGATGAGAACGGAAACCTAGCAGTAAAGTCGCATTCGATGCTGGGAATATGGAAAGACCACTTCTGCAGACTGTACAACGGCGATGTTAGTCAATATACCGCTGTCAGGCAGAATGATCCATTTCTAATCGACGGAGACCGCAGAGAATTCTGTCCCCCTGACCTCGACGAGGTTAAGATTGCCATATGGAAACTCAAGTCGAATAAAGCTGCTGGCGCAGACGGACTGTCTGCTGAGCTCTTCAAAGCAGCTGGGTTGACCTGGTTAGGAGCATGCGTCAGCTCATCTCTAACATATGGTCAGGGGAAAGCATGCCCGAGGAATGGAGTCTCAGCATCGTTTGCCTGATCCACAAGAAAGGAGACCCCTCTAACTGCGCCAACTACAGAGGAATAAGTCTCCTTAACATCACCCACAAAATCCCCTCTGCCTATGAAGGACCAGAGCCAAGCTTCTCTCATTCACCCATGTTGTGTGTGATTTATTTTTCACACAGGTGAAAGGGACCTACAGTTTAATGCCGATTCCGAACGGCGGGGGTCGAGAAGCTTTTTCAATGCAAGTATACTACGGGGGGTTTTGCCAGAACCCCGCCGAGGAGGAACACCCCGAAATAAACATTCGATGGCGTTGATGTTATCGGAATCCGAACTCGCTCATCATGCGTCAGGGTCTAACACACTAACCACTGCGCCACGGGCGGGGAGTCCACCATCGACCAAATCTTCACACTACGGCAGATCCTGGAAAAAACCAATGAATTTCAGGTCCACACTCACCATCTATTTTTCGGCTTCAAAGCCGCATACGATAGTGTAATAAGAGACAAGCTGCACAACGCTATATCTACCTTTGACATACCTGCTAAGCTCGTCAGACTATGCAGGATGACTTTGGAGAAGTCAACCCGGTGCTTCATCCTAATCGGTGAACACCTTACGGATAGTTTTGATGTCAAAAAAGGATTTAGGCAGGGCGATGCGCTGTTGTGTGATTTCTTCAACATCCTAAATCACTGGCCAATACAAAAGGCACAATCCATTTTAAATCCCTGCATACGCCGACGAAATTGACATAATAGGTAGATCGCAGCGAGATGTCAATAAGGCGTTTGCGAGTATTGATATGGAGGAGACGAAAATTGGTTTTGCAGTAAACGAGGGAAAATCTATAAAACTATCAAAAAAGGACACTCGCCACCGACGTCTTGGACAGAACGTTTGTAATGGCAGATAAGTTTGAGGTAGTTAAGGACTTTGTCTACCTCGGCTCCGCAGTGACCTGGAACAACGACATCAGTTCTCAGTTGTTCAGGAGGCAATTGAGTAATGGAGCCCTCTCCCGCACGACTCTATATAAGACCCTAATCATCCCGGTCCTGCTGTACAACACAGAAGCATGGACACTATCAAAAGCGGATGAGGAGGCCCTTGGTCGGTTCGAGAGAAGGAATTTGCGAGTGATTTTTGGGCCTATAAACGCAGACGGGGGATGGAGAAAAAGATTCCACCACGAACTATACGGGCTGTACAGCGACATGAGTCTAGTCAGGCGTCTACGGATTCAACCCCTAAGATGGCTGGACCATGTAGAGCGAATGGACACCACAGCTCCAGTCCGGAGAGTTTTTGAATCCAACCCCGAGGGACGAAGAAAGAGAGGACGGCCGCACTTAAGATGGCGCACACAGGTGAAAGGGACCTCAGCCAACTGGGTGTGCAGAAATGGAGAAGGCTAGCAAAAGATCGTGCTAGTTGGAGGGGCATGTTGGTTGAGGCCCAGGTTCACCCCGAACGCGTTAAGAAGAAGACAAAGAAGATCCAGGATAGATTGGCGGTACCGCTGATCTACCACGTGGCCCGTAACTCTGTGGAGCGGCGACTCCTTTACGAACCTGACGTCGTGCTCTGTTATCCCGAGCGCCTCAGGATCAGTAAAGCGGTTTCCCGCCGAGATAGAGAAGACGTTGTGCGACAGCATCAACGCTTTTGGTGGCTGGAACGGACTCCGTAGTGGAATCTTTTAACATAGCTTCTACAAAGCGCAGTCCGCCGACACCAATGGCGGACTTATATAGAGTAGGGTAGACTAGATTTCCTTGGTTGTAATTTTTTTGATGGGTTCGGTCGGTGTCTTGTATAGTCCGGGTGGGATGTGATGCTGGATCCTTGTCCTTGTCGAAGTTTGTAAAAGTTGACTGAAAGTAATTAGCTAAGTTTGTTGCCTTGTCCAAATTGTTTCTAGCCCATGTATTGTCAGTTTTTTTTTTTTATGGGGGGATGGTGTTGTGTTCTGTTTGTCTTGTCTCTCATTGCTGTGCATGAGGAGAAGCTTGTCGCGGATGTTGGGGTCAGGTTTTTTAAATGGAAAGTGAGGTTTTTTCCTGCATTTCCTTTGATTTTTGTTTGACAATTTTGGTGATTTCATTCAGTTTTGTCCTGTCGGTGGGTGCTTTTGTCAACTGCCATTTTTTTCTCATTTTCCTTTTGGTCTGTATGAGCTCCGGGGGGCGTTGGAGCGTTGTTGGATTTTTACTTTAGGGAGGGCCCCTTCATTTCTTTAGTCATTAAGATACCCAATTGCTCTTTCGATGTTGTCATGGTGTTTAAGGGAAATATTCGAGTTTAGGGACATTTCTATGTATTGACGAAATGTATCCCAGTCAGTTTTTGAGTTTTAGAGCTTGATAGATGCTTGCACTTTTTTGGGATTTGTGAAGTATTTTATGGTTACAGGGGAGTGGTCTGAAGAAAGGTCAAAGGAGGACTTTATTTCCATGTTGTTACAGTTGACGTTCTAGGTTTCTTGGTCGTATTTGTGGGCCAGTAAGTTGGTTCACCTATGGTTAGATGCTTGCACTTACTTACTTATTTAGGTGGCGCTACAGTTCTTGATGAACCTGGGCCTCAACCAACAAGCGTCTCCAGCTTGCACGGTCTTTGACCAGCTGTTTCCAGCGCCGCACGCCCGGTTGGTTAAGGTCCCCTTCCACCTGCGTACGCCACCGTTAATGCGGCGTCCTCTGCCGTGCCTTCCTTCCGGGGTGAATTCGAAGACTTTTCGGATCGGAGCTGTACTTTCCATGCACTCCACATGGCCTAGCCACCTTAGACGCTGTATCCGTAGACGTCGTACCAGGCCGATGTCGCTATACAACCCGTACAGTTCTTCGTTATATCTTCTCCTCCATACACCGCTTGAACAAACGGTACCGTAGATGGTGCGCAGAATTTTCCTCTCAAAACGACCAAGGGTATCTTCATCCGCTTTTGTGAAGGTCCAAGCCTCTGCGCCGTATAAGAGGACTGGGATGATTAAGGTCTTATACAGTGTCACCTTGGTTTCCCGAGAGAGGACTCTACTTCTCAATTGCCTCTTGAGCCCAAAGAAACAGCGGTTGGCAAGAGTGATTCTGCGTTTTATCTCAGCGCTGGTGTTGTTGTCGCTGGTCATCAGTGAGCCAAGGCAGACGAATTCCTTGATCACTCAAGAGTTATATCCGCCCATGGTGACGTTCTGGCCAATACGTCGGTGTTGTCCGTCTCTTTTAGATGCAATCAGATATTTGGATTTACCCTCATTAATCTTGAGACCCATCTTAGCCGCTTCTACCTCAATGCTTACAAAGGCCTCATTGACGTCTCGCTGTGTCCGTCCAATCACGTCAATGTCATCGACGTACACAAGCAATTGCATAGATTTAAAATTAGTCGTACCTCTTGTATTGGCAAGTGACTCTTGCACGACTCTTGACTCTTGAAAAAGTTGCATGACAGCGCGTCACCTTGCCTAACTCCTTTTTTAACATCAAAGGTCTCGCTTTGTTCATTACTGACCTTAATGGAGCAGAGAATTTTCCATTGTCATCCTGCACAGTCGAGCGAGTTTGGCAGGGATGTTAAAACTAGACATGGCTCATCTCTATACACGCCACGTCATATGCAGCCTTGAAATCGACGAAGAGGTGGTGAGTGTCGATTTGGTCTTCTCCAAGATCCGTAGCGTAAATATTTGGTCTATTGTGGATTTGCCTGGCCTGAAACCACACTGATAAAAGCCGATCAGGTTATCCACAAACGGTTTCAGGCGTTCACACAATACGGTAGACAAAACCTTATATTCGATGTTAAGGAGACTTATCCCCCTATAGTTGGCGCAGTTATAGGGGTTTCCTTTCTTATAGTCCGGGGAAACGATGCCGAGATTCCATTCGTCGGACATGCTATCCTCCGGCCATACCTTGCAAATGAGATGGTGTTGGCAGCTTACCAGCTCATCTCCATCCGCATTAAGGAGCTCAGCAGACAGGCGGTATGCGTCCGCGGCTTTATTAGACTTACATAAGTCTTGATATCGCTATTTTGACTGGGTGGACTGAATTCATTACGAATGGTTCGCTCTGCCTGACGGCGGCGGTATCTTGTCTATCATCGCCGTTGTACAGTCTGCAGAAGTGATCTTTCCAAATCCTCAGCATCGACTGCGACTCTACTACCTTCTTTCTTCTTTTGGTGGCGTTACAGCCCATGAAGTACCAGAGCCAAGCTTCTCTCAATCACCCATGTTGTGTGTGATTTATTTCTCACATAGGTGAAAGGGACCTACAGTTTAATGCCGATTCCGAACGGCGTGAGTCGAGAAGCTTTTTCACGGCAAGTTTACTACCGGGAGTTTTGCCAGTACCCCGCCGAGGAGGAACGTCGCCAAACAAACATTCGATGGCGTTGGTGTTATCGGGATCCGAACTCGCTCATCGTGCGCCAGAGCCCAACACACTAACCACTGCGCCACGGCGCCCTCGCGACTCTACTCTACTACCAGTTCTCCATTTACGTCCCTGCAGGCTACCGCTCTGGCTTTGTAGCCGTGACGTGTTCGTTTTACCTTATTGTAAAACTTACGGGCGTCATACCCGCGAGCATCTCTCCATCTCCTCGATCTCACGCTTTCCGTGCTCTCTCTTCTTTCTTTTGAAAAGCATGTGCTCCTCTCTTCTCTTCTGCTCATAGATTTCGCGAGTAGCATTTGTCCATCGTTGCAGCATGGGCTTGTTCGCATTGTTCATCGAAGCAGGGGTTTCTAGGTGGTGCGGTTTGAAACCAAGCACCTCTGAGGCAGCGTCTCTGACGGCGCTCTGGCAATGCGCCAATTACTGCTCTATTGATTGTGCTGCTGTGGGCGGATTTTGAGGGAGCTTGAAGGAGACACGATCGGCAACGATTCTGGCAGTCTCTTGCGATTGTAGCTTTCCGATGTCAAACTTACGTAGTTCTACTCGACTCCTAAGCACTCTTGATATCCTCATTCGTACCTTGGCTACAACAAGGTAGTGGTCCGAGTCGATGTTGGTCCCTCGGAAGGTTCGTACGTCAAGAATACAGGAGAAGTGTCTGGCGTCGATCGCAATGTGATCAATTTGGTTGGTAGTCGATTGATCATAAGACCGCCAGGCACCCTTGTGGATGTTGAGATGGGGGAATCGCGTGTTTGCTATAAGGACGTTACGCCCCGTTAGGAAATCGATTAGCCTAAGTCCGCTGTCGGTTCCGGTGTTATGAAGGCTATGCTTTCCTATGATCAACTCAAATATTTCCTCTTTGCCCAGTTTTGCTTTAAAATCTCCTAGAACTATTTTGGTGTCGTAGCCGGGGCATTGGGCATAAGTTCTAGGAGATCGTAGAATCCTTCTTTGAGTCGATCGTCCTTTTCTTCCATTGAGGCGTGAGCCCATATTAAGCTAATGTTTCCAAATTTAGCTTTGATGCGGATTGTAATGAGGTGATCGCTTACATCCCGGAAGCTTAAGACTTTTTGTCGGAGTCTTCCTCGAATAACGAATCCGCACCCGAATGGGCGCTGTTTGTTCTCCATGTAGCAGTTCCCGTAGTAGATGTCGCAGTTTTTCATCCGTCTTTTGCCTGGTTCATCCCATCGCACTTCTTGGAGTGCGGTTATATCTGCTTTATAGCAGTTGAGGGTTTGCTTCAATTGAATGCCTGCACCCGGTCTGTTAAGGGACGTCACATCTCAGGTGCAGACTCTCAAGTCAGTTAGTCGTTTGCAGGCGTCGTCAGCTTTGTATCCGCCCTTATCCGAGGCTTGTTGTCGTTTCGGAACAGAAACGACACACTTATTCATTTTAATTGCGTCTAGAAGATGTTTGCCCTTTTTGTTTGTGAGTCTGGAGCCCCAGTCTGTGTGTTTGGCGTTGAAATCACCTCCCACCAGAAAACGGTTGCCTAAGGATTTTAAGTAAGAGTCATACTGTGGGGTAGTTATCTTTTGTTTTGGTGGACAGTAAATTGAGGTAATCCCCATGGATCCATGTGTGTCTTATAGTTGAATTGATGTGGCTTGAATGTAGTCAGTTCGAAAACTGTTTAATTCAATGAACCTGATTCGGTTGCTTATAATTATTGCCTTTCCCCCGTGTCCTGTACCATCCTCTTAGACTTCTTTTTCAGGAACAACCTCAATATCATAAACCGTGGAAATAGTCCCTCCTTTATGAATAGAATTAGAGAAGAGGTATTATACCTCACCCTAACCACTCCGTTCAAAGGCAATTCTGTCCTAAACTGGCATGTCTCAACAGAAACATCGACAGATCTGTTTTGGCATAAAAGTGGGAGATCGAATTAGCACAACATATATCAGAGACATGGACAGCTGTGACAGCCTCAATGCTACCATCCTATCTGCCTTTCACAACGCTTGCTCAGAGAAAGTCAAGTCAAGCAATCGTACCACTCCGTGGTGGAACAGCAATCTGGCCAAGCTAAGAGCACTTGACCAGAAAACTGTTCAACAGAGCTAAACGGACCGGTGACTGGACACTGTACCGTGCCTCACTCACCAACTACAACTAAATAAAACGTTGCATTCTCAGCACAGGGGTGGATAACACCACATGATATTGGATCCAACACATGCTTAGCAACAGGAAAATAAACACCTCACTAGGCAATGATAAAATCAGTGTAAATACCGCGAAAGGATGCCCTCAAGGCGGGGTTCTCTCATCACTCCTGTGGTCCATCGTGGTAAATGAACTGATTAACATACTCAGCAACAGTGGTTTTTATGTCCAAGGCTATGTTGACGACATAGTGATCCTGGTCAGAGGCAAATTCGAACTGGTGCATAAAGGTTGCACTAAAGGTCAACCTTAGGAAAAGCACTATAGTCGCCTTCACCAAAAGGAGGAATAGGCACATACTTACCAAACCTACCCTCTTTGGTGAAGCGATAGAGTTCTCAAAAGGAGTCAAATACCTAGGGATAACTCTAGACGAAAAGCACACTTGGAACTCTCACATTACAACACACAGCCTTTCTGCGGCATACTCATCAGCTCCACAAAATACTGCATAATCAATTGGTTAAGGAATACGAAGTATCACTACTGGTTACAAACGAAAGGTAGCAGACAAGCCAAGGTGTTCCTCCCAACTACATCTCTCAGAAGAAGGAAACAACTCCTCATGCTTTCGAGGAGTCGGATTGGCTTAATCACAGGTTTCCTTACTGAACACTGCCCAGTCAATAAACACCTCAAAACAATGGGCATTATACAAGATGGCACCTGCAGAATGTGTAAAAAGGCCCACAGGCCTCACACTTGTGTGCAGACATGTGTCGGTGTGCGGACATGTGTGCTGTCTGTGGGCTGGTGCCCACACCATTTTTGGTGTCAGACACGGAGCGAGTAAAAATCAAAAGTCTTTGATTTTTGGTGTCGATGTCTCTATCGGTGTGACGTATGTGGCGGAATCACACACCGATATCGATACACATGTGTGCACACAAGTGTGAGGTCTGTGGGCCCTATAATGAAGACGAAGAAACAGCACAGCACATACTGTGCCACTGTAACTGCCTTGTCAATTCTTGTCATCGTCACTTAGGCAAGTATTATCTGGAAGCAGAAGAAATCGCTGCTGGCTCACTCAAAAGCATACTAAGTTCTATCACGAACTCAGGTTTTCTGAGTGAACTGTAAGTGGGGGACATCACAATAGGCCCACTCGTGGCCGCAGTGATCAGGCGACTCTGTCCCTCTGTCCTCTCTAACTCTAACTCTGGGGTCGATAAGACACGTAATGTTAGTTATAATCTAAGCTAGTACTAGCCATTTTGTCTAGCGCGTAACATAGTAGTTATAAGCTTTTTTTTGAAAATAAAATTGATTTAAAATGTAAAAAAAAATGTCAAATGCAATCTCATATGTATCGGTTGTCGTCCGATCACCGCAGTAAACCGGCGTCGGGTGCGGGTAGTACTTAGATGGTAGACCGCTTGGGAACGTCGCATCTTGTCCATTGCCTATTATTTAGTTATTTAATTTCTAACAAAAAACGGCTTGACTGGTTTTGCTGAAAACTTAGTCGGTTCTAAGCTGCGTAATTTCGCGTGGAATGAACTCAATCTTATGTCAATATTGTCTTTGGTTCTCGAGATATGTGCACATACGCACATATGTTCATACGCACATACATTCTGATGACCTTGAAACCTGGAGATATGTCAAAATTTGGAATTGGCAAGATCGGCGCCATTACAATAATCCAACTGGGAAGACAAAATTCCGAAAATAAAGAAACTGGTCATATGCTCATACGGTTAGTCGATCTATCACCAAAAAGCTAGCACTTGCAATGCACAATACATCAGATGCTACAAAAATGGTGTCAACAAACCACCGGACAGGCAAAACTGGACCCGCAAGAACTGCAATCCCGTCTAAAACCAAAGACGGGGTGGGTAGTGGACTATTCTGCAAACAACTAAAGCTGAGTAAAGCTCTAAAATTAACAGATCACCTCAGCGTCTTCCAGGCGGAACTGATGGTAATAAAGGAGGCTTTGTCTTGACTGAAGTGGAACGTCATATCCACTACGGATATCCGTATTCTCACGGATAGTCAAGTAGCCTTAAAGTCGCTGGAGTCCTAGGTGTACACATTAAAACCGGCCAAGTGCGAGTCGGACGAAGGGTTCCGTACCATCTGTATATATAAATATGAAGGAGACTATGTATGTATGTTACCTCATCAGTCATCACTTTAAATCACATTTTTCGTATGATAACAGATCTTGGTTGCAGGCAGGCTATCGGCATATTACTTTGATAATCAAAAATCTTCATGATGAAATATATGTAGTTGATCATGAAAGTGTCAATTGAATTCAAATCAATTTTCTTACTTGACAGCAACGATGTGAAAAGGTGAATAACAATAAATATGAGGAAAAGGTTTGCAACTAGGATTAATTCATCAAAGACACCACCATATTGTCGACTAACCTTAGTTCAGTATGTGACCAAGGGGATTTTTTGGATGAAAATCATGTCTGTTGTATGGGCGCCCCCCTTAAATATTCATTTTGTTTTGTTTTTAGTATTTGTCGTGGTAGCGGCAACAGAAATACATCTTCTGTGAAAATTTCAACTGTCTAACTATCACGGTTCATGAGATACAGCCTGGTGACAGACGGACGGACGGACGGACAGCGAAGTCTTAGTAATAGGGTTCCGTTTTACCTTTGGGTACGGAACCCTAAAAACTAGTCTCGACTGTCGCCTACCTCTTAACATATCTCTGATGGCCGAACAGTTTAACATACAACTTATGACATTCCAGGAAATGAGATAGCCGACACATTCGCCAGACAAGGAACGACGCTACAATCAATCGTGGCTCTTGCAAATTTCGCCAGGGCCGAGACGAACCTGAGATGGGCCCATGGATATACCTGCCTCATCACCAGGCAATTCTGGCCCCGGCTCGACAGTCAACGGACTAGGATTATAATCTCCCTAAAAAGAAGGGACATCTACAAAATCATTGGTGTCATCACGAGACACTGCCTTATTGGCAGTCACGCGCAAAAACTAGGAATAGTTTCGTATGATTTCTGCAGAAGCTGTCTAGACGAGGAGGAGGTCGAGTCCATTCACCACCTTCTCTGCGTCTACGCAGCATACTGCACAATCAGGAAACGATGTTTCTTACTTCCTTAACGATCTGACAGATGTTCAGCAAGCAGGAATACCTGATCTTCCTAACTTCTTAAGAAGCACAAAATGGTTCCACGAATAGCGGATAAACCGCCTTCGTATGTATCTGCACAACGGATCTCCCTGGCCTATGTGTATTCTTTTCAACCCTGCGAAGGCTACGAACCTACCTACCGACCTACCTACCGACCTAACCACCTTGTGCGAAGAAAAACAATTCATACGGTAATTTAGTGACCAAATCAATGTAACTGTTGGGGAGAAGGTATTTGCCCCTTGCTGGACCACTGCCACTTCATTCCACACGCGTTGCGCCGCTTATCAAAATACTCACATTTAAAAACGCCCTGGTAACCCTAAAATTCCTGAACAAACTTTACATTGATTATGTAGTGAGAAAACATGTATAAAAGCTTTCAAGCGTAGGCCATTCACAATAGTCTTCACCACGGTTCGTATCTCCAATGTAGCCAAATGTGTCGAAAGTCGAGGGTTTAGATATTTGATTGTCGTTTGAACTAGTACACCAAATCCTTAAACCTACTTAGTTCAATACACCACCATCACAACATCCTGCTTTTGTCAATTGATTGTGACCTAGAATCCGGCTCAAAGCTCAACTAAATACCGTGATGTAGGAGAATGTATTGAGGAAGTCCGTTACGTAAACGTTAAATTTGAATGCCCTTTTCGAATTTTTGTTCGCACGATTAATTTTTTAAAATTAAATCAAACTGTCGTCTCCCATTTCGACGGCTCTCTCTTTGATATTCAACCGCGATACACAAATCGTATATCCGAATAACCTAATTACCATCTAATTACGTTGATTGACTTTATGAGAATGACCTTCTCGCGGAAAAATTATGCGAAAGAATTGCAAAATAATCAAGTCCAGCAAGTTCAAGACCATATCGATGGCCCGAAGCTTACAGCACCGTCGCTCAATCACGTTTCCATATGTATCAACTGAATCATCTATCTACCCCTCCAAAATGGCACCACGCTTATGCCCCTCCAGTATTTTGAGTTCATTTCAATATAAACTACCCGAAGAGTGCACGTATGCTCAATGGCAAATTACATGCATGGCACTGCAGCCCAACTTGCCCTCCCTCGGATCGAGGAACGATGCATTATAGTTCTATTTACCGGCACAAAAGCTTAGTCCCGTCAAGCCGCGTTCTTTTCTACCTCAATTAGACCATCTTATTCAGCTTATTGTATATTTTCATTTATTTATTTATTTTTTCTTTTTATATTACGACCAGTCATCCGCCTGCTGTGCCATTTCTCAAGTCGAGTCGGTGATAGTGCATCTGTATGATGATCTTCAATAGTCACTTGAATGAATGGCTTAAGTTTTGATGTCTCTGATGCATCGGCTGATCTCCGATGATGATGCTGCAAATGACAGTCATATATGCCTGCATATACGTGCATATTGCTGAAAGGGGGCTTGGTCATTGAATTTGATCACGTAGCGGGTGATACCACATTTACTACATTCGTCGGTATGTGGCGAGAAGATTCCACTTCCTCCGACCTTAGTTAGGTAATCGGTCAACGGTTGTACCACGGGACATGATAGGCGGCAAAGCCAGTGCAATAAATACTTTATAGATCGATCTGTTGTATGCATTCAATTACACCCTAATGTCTTTGGATATTGAGATCTAATTGAAAAACAAAAAAGTCATTAGTGGCATGTGGACTGAGGTACTTATCTCTGCAATTAATATTCAAGACCACAAGCGTCAACAAACTGTTGGTTGAATGGAAGACAGCGTGTGAGGTAGTTCTAGGATTGGTCATGTTAATAGGCTTTCGGCTTCGCATGGATATATGTATAATTGAATTCATTCGTTTTGTGGCTTGAAGTTTGGGGTTTGATAAGTGCACAATAATGTGGTAGATGCGAAAAGTCACGTAGCCTTTTCTATGGACTATAATTGAAGGAAGGCGTCACTGCCTCTAGAAATTCACTCACTCACTTCCCATTTACATGTCATTTAAAGGGCCGACAGACCTCACACTTGTGTGCACACATGTGTCGGTGTGCGAACAAGTGTGCTGTCTGTGGGCTGGTGCACACACCCTTTTCGGTGTCAGACACGGAGCGAGTAAAAATCAAAAGTCTTTGATTTTTGGTGTCGGTGTCTCTATCGGTGTGACGTGTGTGGCGGAATCACACACCGGTGTCGGTACACATGTGTGCACACAAGTGTGAGGTCTGTGGGCCCTTTTAATTGCTTGCATTTCAGTATTCGTCACAAATTCAAACACCATTCCACAGCATATGGGGCAAGGACTTCAAATACTGTTCACAAACACGCACATTTGCTGGACTTGCAACTCTATCGACGACTTCACAGCAAACTTCTCACTAATCGCTATTGCCTGCAATTAAACTGTGAAAGAAAAATGTTTTATTAACCACTATCACATCCGATTCCACACGAAACGTGTCCAATTAAAATGAAACCCCATTCCCACAGGAGGTAGAGAGCACTGGGGTTATAGACACTAGCAAGGCTACATAAGTGTGTCAAAGGGCAAAACTCAGAAATCGATTTCCGGCCACTTGTGCACTTAAAGCTGAATGGGTAAATCAACACCAAGAGGATCCGGACACATGTTTTCATATTTTTTTTTTTTTCTGCTTCAGTCCCCTTGGCGTTGATGGCAATTAAGCATTCCAATCAGATCAGCCAGGCAATGACATCCCTCATCACATTCACATTGAAATCGTTGTCGTTGCTGGTGGGAATTTATGAATTTCTATTTATGGCATGATACGCTATGACTTTGGCTTCGACTTTGGGTAGTCTTCCGCCTTCTTCGGCGCGGTTCATTCGACCGGTTCAATACGTTAGTGTTGAATGAAACCCAAAACATGGGAGTGTTGCAGGTTCTGGAAACGCGAATAATAATTCAGTTTTATCAAGGAAATGTACGCACGTTGCGTTTGATTGGGGTTATTGTAAAATATGTTAAGGAAGTGAATGGAAACTTGGACAGACAAGCAGACGCTATGATTTTGGATAACTCCTCTCAAATCTCAGGTAACTCATATGTATGTATATCCATCCAAAGATTTCTAGAAATCGACCTAAGCAAAATAGCTATTAGATCGGCACTCTATTTGTGTTTTTCTAATTCGTTAAGTGGATAAGCAACCAAATCAAACAACCCTTAGACCCAATTAGTCACCTAATACGTTCCACATGTTCCTCGTAGCTGGTCGCACAGCAGACTTCTTTTCTTGCTTACAAGTTGCTATTGGAAGCCACTTCACTTCGTCAACATTTTATGTGATTTTGCGAGGAGGTACTTCTTCAGGGAGATATAATCTTCAATAATCTACAATTCCGACCACTTTTAGATGATAATTGGAAACGGTTCTAACCTTAGAATTTCTCCGCTGTTTTTTGTCGCTAGATAGTGTTGATGCCGATATATTGAGTAATCCGAATCTGACGCGCGATTGAAAAGCGAAATTTCCGACTACATATACATACCTACTTAGGTGGCGCTACATTCCGTGGTGAACTTGGGCCTCAACCAACAAGCGTCTTCAGCTGGCAAGGTCTTTGGCCAGCTGTTTCTAGCGCCGCACGCACAGTTGGTTAAGGTCCCCTTCCACCTGCGTGCACCACCGTAGATGCGGCCGTCCTCTGCCCCGCCTCCCTTACGGAGTGGATTCAAGGACTATTCGGATCGGAGCTGTATTTTCCATGCGCTCTACATGGCCTAGTCACCTTAGACTTTTTGCCGTAGACGTCGTACCAGGCCAATGTCGCTGTAAAATCCGTACAGTTTTTCGTTATATCTTCTCCTCCATACACCGTTTGATCAAACAGAACCGTAGATAGTGCGTAGAGTTTTCCTCTTGAAATGACCAAGGGCATCTTCATCCGTTTTTGTTAAGGTCCAAGCCTTGTGCGCCGTGAAGGAGGACTGGGATAACCAAGAACTTATATAGTGTCACCTCGGTTTTCCCAGTGAGGGCTCTACTTCTCAATTGCCTCTTGAGCCCAAAGAAACAGCGGTTGGCAAGAGTGATTCTGCGTTTTATCTCAGCGCTGGTATTGTTGTCGACGGTCATCAGTGAGCCAATGTAGACGAATTCCGTCCCATGGTGACGTTCGGGCCAATACGGCGGTGTTGACCGTCTCTTTTTGATGAAAGCAGATATTTGGATGGCAAAGGACTAACAAAGGCCTCGTAGGGCCTTTGCTGGCCTGCTAAAAAGCGAGAAGAACCACCGCATTCGAACATCTTGCGGCACTGTTAGTTAGTCCCATCCCTACCTCCTCGTGGTGCCATCTGGAAGTTTCCTATGGAAATTGCAGACGGGGAACAGGATTAGTCGGTTGGGCTAGTAGCCCGCTAAGCTTTCGGTATGTGAGCGAACGCCTCATAACGATCCGTATCAAGGCTACATTTTTTAACATCAGCCTGATCTGCGTCCACGCCCCCACGGAAGACAAGAATGACTCCGCCAAAGATGAGTTCTACGATCTCCTAGACAGAACGACAGAATGTATGCCAAATGTCCCAGCTATGACATCAAGGTCATATGCTAAGCTCGGCAAGAAAATAATCTTTGAACGAGTCATCGGCAAATATAGCCCACACGACACCATATCCGATAACGGCCATATGCTGATTGATTTTGCTACGGGGCGAAATCTCCTTCTAGCCAGTATGCGTTTCCCGCACCTCGATATACACAAAGGCACCTGGCGGTCGCCAGACCAATCAATCACTAATCAGATTGATTTCATCGCGATCGACGTCGGACACTCCTCCACTATTCTTGATGTTCGAACTTTCCGAGAAGCTAACATCGATCCGGACCACTATCTCGTAGCAGCCAATATGCGTCTACGGAAATCATGAACCCAGCGGAGTAGAGTAAGAATAGAAAGTTATGACGTCGGAAAGATACTATCGCCAGAAACCGCTCGTGCTTTTACCGATCGCGTCTCACTTAAGCTCTCTAATACACCTCAACCCTCCAGTGGAACCTTTGCAAACAAGCTCTGAAAAGCTCTGCATCCGAAGTTTTGGGCTTCAAGGCTCCACCACGAAGAAAACACCTGGTTCGTTGACGAGTGCCGGAGGATTCACACAGCGAAGCAGGATGCAGATAAAGCCCCGCTGCATAGAAGAACAAGAGCAGCTCGTAAGCTGTACAAGTTAAAAAGAAGGGAGGAGAATAAGCTTATCAGGACAATAAAAAAAAAGAGTGCGGAAAACGCGCGATATTCCTGAAGTATGACTGTGCAGAGACTATTTTTATTTCACTATACCAGATTAGTATGTCACTATAATAGTGACTACTGCTTGGCCGAATGTTCAGAAACTAAAGTCATAAACATTACCAAGACTGCTCGACCGGACTACTCATTGCATTGCTTTACTTGAAAACATTGAATAATATTAACGCTCGAGGAAGATCTTTGATGTTGGTGCGTGAAAAGTGCTTGTCAGGGGATCCCAGCAGTTGGAAAAAGTCTGTTGCATATCATTCATAGTCAAGTAATAAGTGTCAAGTGTAGAATATGTTAACGAGCAATTAATGTAGACTTATGAGATAGTATTTACCTTGTAGCTCAAGCATTACACTCTTACCTCAACGCAATAAAACATGAAAGGCAGCAGAAACATTCTTCTCTCGGAGGTATTTATTAAGAATGAAAGTAAGTGTAGAAAACCCCGAGTTTAATATCATTGTAGGAGCGCATACACTTAATAAGCCAATATTTGGGATAGTCCCACCGTGATTTCTTGAGTGCTCAAAGGATTTTTGTTGGTCTTGAAGGCTTCTTCTATCTGTTGGAGCACTCAGACGCAAATACTGGTCTATTGTACTCCAGACAGACACCTTAGGTTACTGTATTTACCCGTTTTCTAGAGAAAAATTAGTGATGTAGAACTAGGAGGTTCGGCACACATCACTTCGGCCCCGATGGTGCGCCATCGTGCGCGAGCAAAGGCGGTTCAGTCCCAGAGAAAATGGTCTGCAAGCAGCAAAGGAAGGCGTCTCACTTATGCCAAGCACGCAGAGATGCTCAGCAAAAGTGTAATGGCCCGTAATGACTCCACAAGTCTTCTGCAGTCGATTCTCGTTAGGGGTGGCCGTGGTGCAGTGGTTAACATTATCGACCGCCGAGCGGAAGGTCTATAGTTCAAATTCGCTTCATAGCCAAGAAAAAGTAATTCCTATACGGACAGAAAGTATGTAACCCAGTTGTGAATAGAAAGTGACCAGACGTACTGCTGCACGCATAGCACTCACAGTATATGGCCAACTGAAAATTCCTCCTCTGCGTATGCAATACTAAAGTGCTCGAACGAATTATTACGGCCTGTAACCAACGCAGAATTTGGAATTTGATCGTCCTATCTAGGACAATCACCCAACATTAACGACCCAAACCACTGCACTCCGTATGGTGTAACACACCATAGGAGAATATAAAAGAATTCTTGAAACTACGCGAGTCTCTAAAATCAAAAAAAAAAGAAAAAGAAAAACAGGAGGAATGCTGCAGATCTCTTGCAGGCATCCGGGCACACGCAAACGATGTTCGAAAATTCTACCAAAAAGTAAAACGAACATGCCAAGGCTATAAAGCCAGGGCAGAAGCCCGCAGGGATGAGCACGGGCAACTAGTAGTGGAATCACAGTCGATGCTGAGATTGTGGAAGGACCACTTCTGCAGACTTTATAACGGCGATGATATTCAAAACGCCGCCGTCAGGCAGAAGGAACCATTCACAATGGACGAAGACGAAAGAGAATCCCGTCCATCCGACCTAGACGATGTTAAGATAGTGATATCGAAACTTAAGTCCTATAAAGCTGCTCGAGCAGACGGACTTCCCGCGGAAATGTTTAAAGCAGCTAGCTGGCCGTATCTGCAAGATACGGTCGGAAGAATGCATGCCCGATAAATGGAATCTCAGCATCGCTTGCCCGGTCCATAAGAAAGGAGACCCCTATGATTGCGCCAATTACAGAGGGATAAGCCTCCTGAACATCGCGTACAAGATCCTCTTTGCCGTACTGTGTAAGCGCCTGAAACTGTTCGTGGACAATCTGATAGGTTCCTACCAGTGTGGACTCAGGCCAGGAAAATCCACGATAGACCAAATATTTACACTACGGCAGATCTTGGGGAAGACTGTCGATACGCACCATCTTTTGTAGACTTTAAAGCTGCATATGACAGAGACGAGCAATACAGAGCCATGTCATGTTTTAACATTGCTGCCAAACTCGCCAGACTGTGCAGGATGACTATTCCCGCTGGTCCATTAAGGTCGGAGGTGAACTAGCCGAGACCTTCGATGTTAACAGAGGTTTTAGACGGGGTGACGCAATGTCATGTGATTTCTTTAACATCATTCTTGAAAAGATCGTGCGGGACTCTGCGGCCAATACAAGAGGTACGATCTATATCAAGTCTACATAATTGCTTGCCTATGCAGATGACGTTGACGTTATCGGATGGACAAAGCGCGACATCAATGAAGCGTTTACAAGCATTGAACCAGAAGCGGCTAAAGTGGGTCTAAGAGTAAATGGAGACAAGACCAAGTATATGCTGTCATCAAAGAAAGTCGCGCAACACCGACGTCTTGGTCAGAACGTCGCCTTCGGCAGCTATATATTTGATGTAGTCTACCATGGCTCGATAGTGACAAGCAGCAACGACACCGTTGAGCGTTGAGATAAAATGCAGAATAACTTTTGCCAACTGCTGCTTCTTTGGGCTCAAGAGGCAACTGAGTAGTAGAGCCCTCTATCGAAAAACTGAAACTACAAAACCTTCATCATCCCGGTCCTCCTCTACGGCGCTGAGGCTTGGACGTTATCAAAAGGGGATGAAGAGGCTATTGGGCGTTTCGAGAGGAAAATTCTGGGTACAATCTTCGGTCCAGTTTGTGTAAACGGAGAGTGGAGGAGGAGATTCAACCAAGAACTGTACGGGCTGTACAGCGACATTAGCCTAGTTAGACGTCTTCGGATCCAACGTCTAAGATGGATGGGCCATGTAGAGCGAATGGACATCACCACTCCGGTCCGAAGAGTCTTCGACACCAACCCCGAGGGACGACGCAGCAGAGAACGACCGCATCTAAGGTGGCGTGCACAAGTGGAAAGGGACCTCAACCAACTGGGCATGCGGCACTAGAGGAGGCTGGCCAAAGATCGTGCCGGCTGGAGAGGCTTGTTGGTTGAGGCCCTGGTTCACCCCGAACTGCAGCGCTATCTAAATAAGTAAGTAAGTATCAGGGCATGCGCGCTGAGTCATCCTACAACCTGGGTAATCCCTCCATCTAAGATTATGTATATTAAACGCCCAATCGTTAATGTAGGAATTTACTGCGGACGCAGGTAGACCCAGAGCGGGTTCAGGTTCTGAGAAGCTCTCTTATGAACCCATTCTGGCGAATTCATTGGAGGTCTCATTTCCTGGGATTCAGTGGCCAATATAAGAGGAACGATCTACTTCAATTCTGCACAATTGCTCGCATACGCTGATGATATTGACATGTTTGAGAGCACGCAGCAAGACGTCAATGAAGCTTCTGTGGGTCTGAAAGTAAACGAGGGCAAAACCGAATATAAGCTGTCGTCAAAGAAAGACTCACAATACCGACGTCTAGGCCAGGGAGTCACTATGGGCAGCTATAACTATGATGTAGTCGAGGATTTCGTCTATCTGAACTCACTTGTAATAAGTGAGTGAGTGTTTCTTCGGGCTCAAGAGGCTATTGAGTAGTTGAGCCCTCTCTCAGAAAGCTAAGGTGGTCACCTCTAGAGGCTTGGACCTTATCAAAAATGATTGAAGAGGCCCTTGGTAGTCTCGGTTCTGTTTGTATTGACGGAGAGTGGAGGAGAGGATACAACTACGAAGTGTGCGAGCTGTACAGCGACATCGGCCTAGCATGACGTCTACGGATCCAACGGCTAAGATGGCTAGGCCATGTAGACCGAATATGCAGTACAGCTCCGGCCCGATGAGTCTTCGACTCCAACCTGGAAGGACAACGTTGCAGAGGACGACCGCATCTAAGGTGGTGCACACAGTTGGAAAGAGACCTTAACCATCCGGACGTGCGACACTGGAAACAGCTAGCAAAAGATCGTTCTAGACGGAAAGGCTTGTTGATTGAGGCCCAGGTTTACCCCGAAATGTAGTGCCACCTAAGTAGGTAATGGGAAATGTCCTACGCAAGCGACCATGGCCGGTGACCCTCCACAAACGGCTCAAAGTCTGGATCGATAGCCAACACGGTGATGAATTGCCCTATTATAAGCTATTACAGCCTGGCCGAATTGACGCTTTACTGTACTGTGTGATCATTTGAACAAAGCAATCGAGAAAGAGCGATTGGAATTGTCCAGCAGAAAAGGAGGCCATTTGATGTCTCGAAGCCAATTGACGACATTTGGTTGAAAAGTTTTGACGCATCTGCTGTATAGCCTAGATCCTGAACCGGCTGACTATCAGGTGTTTCGGACTCTGTAAAACTTCCATGATGGAAAAAAATAATTACCGGCCACATAGCCGTTTGGCAAAGTTTTCCGCAGATAAGTTCCACACCGATGAAGCTACCCGAAATGACAATGTCAATATAAATTGATTCCCAATAAAGAGATTTTTGGTTCAAACTGCTACAACTCTTTATGTTACCAAATATTGGAACTCCAAACCAAGCGTTACTTCAAAATCAAAGCCCAATAGATGGTCAGGTGACCTACAGTTCTCAAATCTTTATATGGAAGACTTAGAACCCCCGCACACTGCAGGCTTTCTGTCGGCCGGTAGTTGGGTCGGGCTGTTAAACAGCAACATATTATCCGATTGTCCAATTAGTAGAAACCTCCCAAGGCGTATAATAATGGAATATTTTCGTACGCCATCCGCATTTCGTCTGACCATGAGATTCCTATTTCAATGTCACTTCCGCCTGTTGCAGCATGCATGGCATGCTTCGCTTGCCATATGAGTTAGAAGGCAAAAAAGCAATCGGATTTTGTCACTTGCACTCGTAAACCGAGCAATTAAGTCCTAGAACTTTTGAACTGATGACCAAATACCCCCCTAGGAAAAAAGGTACTTGATCACGTGAAGCTTAAGAGAACATTTCTACGTAACCAGGTGATTTGTGGTTACACGCTGGTTTAGATTTGTTTACAATTTACTGTATATCCTCAGCCTATCAATAGACCCGTAAACAATTTTGGGTGAACAGAAAACACTTAACAAGTCGTGTACTTCCGCCGAATAAACATCTGTCTATAGAGTACGTATAGGTATAGTAAGATGCTAGAGGCTAGTAAGCAACGAGCAGTCATGTAAAATGTTAAACACAATTCGCCACAAGGTGCCAAGGAGCGTTTGTTTAAATTTTTTATTTCAACGAAACCCATTGTGTTGAGTTTCACAAGAGGTGCTAAGTTTTATAAGCTTGTTGATTAGACAGACATGCAATATATAGGTACATGGTTCATTCGGTCCTTTTGATTACTCGCTAAGTACCTCACAATGAACTTTGTGAGTAGAATCACATAACATCTACCCCGTTAGGGTAGAGTTCATAGATGTTTTACTTTGGCCAGATGGTGGAGGAATCACATTTTTTTATCGTTTCCCCTTGCTTTGAAATCAAAGTTTGAACAGTTTCTATCCGGCCTACAATTCTGTTTAAAGTGATGCTATGTATCCATATAATGAGCGATCCAAAAAGCCCCCGGTCTGCCTCATCATATCAAAGTCACTATTGGCAACCAAACTTCGACAATTCTGTGGACAAGCCTTGGTGGCTGCCAGGGTAAGCTACGAAGCTCACGGAGAAATAGAACACTTCCTACCTTGACTACCTTTACCTTTACTGAGTCTAAGGCGGAAACTCTCAATTTACTGTTTCAGGCCCATTTTTCAGGAAATCAGACTGTCATCGGCTCGTTGCATATACCCTGCTATGCTGCAAAAAAGTATAAGACAGCTGCTTCCTACTTTGAAAAGAATTTTCACTGCTAGCTTGGCACTTGCCTACATACCTATCCCATGGCGCACAGTGAAAGTAATCTTTATTCCCAAAATAGGCAAAGAGGATTCCTCGCTCGCCAAGAGATTTAGACCAATCAGACTAACATCCTTCTTGCTGAAAAGCACTTGCGCAAAGTTGGCCTTCGAATGCAGCCTCTTTCGGAGATGCAACATGCTTATCAGCGCAGAAAATCCTGCGAGATGGTGCCTTAAAACCTAGTTGAATGTGCACTCGAAAGGAAAGAGTACGCGTTGGGCATTTTCGTCGACATTGAGGGAGCTTTTGATAACGCAACTTTTGCAAGCGTGTGCAACGCTACTAGACGACAGGGCTTAGATGAAGCACTGGGCTTGTGGATCTAAGCAATGCTCGTGCACAAGACATTGATCGCTGATGCAGGTCGCAGACAAAAAGTCAAATATGGCGTAAACAGGGGCTGCCCGCAGAGTGGCGTCCTGTCTATGCTGTTATGGTGCATGCTGGTTGACTTTCTGCTCGATGCTCTCAAATCCTCTGGAATCTACGTTCTCTCGGTCGGCTCATGCTTAGCGACTGTCCGTCTCAAGGCACAGGCAGCGCTAAGTGTGATCGATGATGGGTGTACAGAAATACTCTCAAGACTGATGACGTTCTCTTCGAGAAGGAGGAAAAATACTGACATGACTCAGCTGATACTAAAAGGCACTTCCATCCCGGTATCCAAGGAAGCTAAGTATCTAGGAGTCGTGTTATATAGCAAGCTTCTCCCGTCAAGGCAAGTTGAGTCAAAAACCACCAAAACGCAGTCAGCTTTCTGGTAATGCAATGGAGCTTTTGTAGCAAAACATGGGGTCTATCGCCGGCAAAGGTCCTCTGGATTTACATGGCAATGATAAGAACATTCAGAGGGGCAAATGTCGACTCTGACCACATCTTCGCAGCAGCATGATTCAGAGCTCGACTGTCCAATGTCAGAAAGCTACACCAGCCCACCAGGAGGAGGTTCGACATTGGGCGCCCGAGCACACCGGAGGTTACCAGAGTCTACAGGGAGCAGCTGAACGAAAGACTCTACGGTATGCCTACGCCGAACACAAATGCCAATAATATGTGGCTGCATTGCCGCTCAGCCATTCAGAAAGTAGCCGAAACCCCCTTAAGATACCTACTACCCCCGACAAGAAACCCGTGGTATGATGGCGAGTGTGAGAAGAAAAAGGCAGCAACCGACGAGGGGTATCAAAAGGCGCTGCAGAGGAAAACCAGGGCAGCGCAAGAAGGGTAACGAGCCAGAAGAAGTGAGGAGAAAAAACTACTTCGACAAAAGAAAAGAATCTTCGCAGCCTCGCAGTTCAAGGATATCGAGGAGTCTAGGGATAAGCATAAAACATGAGCCTTTTACAGGAAAGCCAGAGACCTTGCTGGAGGCCTCAAAAAGGTCAAAAAGGGCACTCAGGCTCTTCGAATTTGCGAGGGTAATCTTGTCACCGACCCGCAGGGAATAGTGGATGTATTTAAGCAGCATATCCAGCAGCTGCTTAGCGAGCATAATCAACAGAGTGTAGTAGGAACCGAGGAAATCCCAACTCCAGCCGCTGAAGTACTCCTCCCACCCTGCATCGAGGAATTCGGCACAGCTATAAAGAAGCTGAAGAACAACAAGGCCGCAGGCTAAGATGCCTTGCCATCAGAGCTCTTCAAGGCAGGCGGCGATGTTGTGGTAGGGAGCATGCACCAGATCATCTGCAGAATTTGGGAAGATGAAAGCATGCCTGACGACTTGAATACCAACTCTTTTTGCCCCATCCACAAAAAAGGCGATCCTACCTCTTGCAAAAACTATACCTATACTACTACCCTACTCAATGTCGCATACAAGATCCGGTCCAGCGTATTGTGTGAACGTCTAAGGCCATTTTGCACAGCACTAATCGGCAGCTATCAGTGCGGCTCCCGGCCCGGCAAATCGACTATAGACCCAATTTTCACACTTTGACAAATCCTGGAAATGACCTACGAGTTTCGAATTGATACACACCATCTTTTCATCGATTTCAAAGCCGCATATGACAGCATTCATCGTGAAGAACTGTTTGGTGCGATGGCCGAATTCGAGATCCAGGGAAAACTGTTCTAGTTGTATCGTGCCACGCCAAAAAATACGCGATGCACCGTGCGACTCGGCTCTAGGACTTCGGAACCTTTTGAAACATGCACCGGATTTCGGCAAGGAGATGCGCTCCCAATCTGGTGCTGAAGTAAATAGTGCGATGGGCAGGCGTTAACAGGAAAGGCACGATCTTCTACAAGTCAGTCTAGCTGCTAGAATACGCGGATGATTCGACGTCATCGCGTGGTCTCTCCGTGATATTGTGGAAGCATTCAGGCGATTGAAGAACAGGCGAAACAAGTTGGTTTTAAGGTCAATGAGGATAAATCGAAGTACATGCTGTCAAGCCAAAACTGATCCGTCGCTCACTGCCTTGGATAAAATATGACGAGTGACAGCTATAAATTCGAGGTGGTTAAGGAGTTTGTCCACCTCGGGGCAAACGTACACTCCGTCACCCTTGGCAACTTCGGCTTGTCCAAACAACTTGGGTCAAAACTCCTGACACTAAAGACTTGCTTTACAAGACGCTGATACCCCCAGAAATTTGGTCCTGTCTGTGAGGAGGTGAATAGAGAAAAAAAACATAGCCGCGAACTCTACGAGCTGTAACGAGATGTAGATTAGTTCGGAAGGCAAAGATCCGTCGACTAACTGGCTCGGCCACATCGAGCGCATGGACATCAACGCTTCAAATAAGAGGGTCTTCGACTCCGAGCCTCCTGGTTCGAGAAGAAAAGGAAGACCGAACCTCCGGTATAAAAACCAAGTAATGGCGGATGTAAGACGTCTTGGTCTTGATAACTGGCAGCAGCCGGGCACGCTGCCGTCAAGGATGGAAGACAGCTATAGCTCAGCCTCAAATCCTCCATGGATCGCTGGCCTGATAAGTAAGTAAGATAAGACCTATAATCTCATTTGCATCGGTTGTCTGGTGGAAAAGACTAACACGCAAACATGTCGTAGCCTCTTTCGCCAAACTCCAAAAAACGGTTTGTCTCAGCTATACGGGAGCTTTCCTTAGCACTCGGGGCGCTGCTCTAGATGCTATGATGAACCAACTACCCCTCGAAATATTTATCAGAAGATATGCACTGAAGGCCATGTCTCGTATCAAGAGAAATGTTTTTTTGGTACAACTCGCATTGGAATGACTGCGCTTGCGAGTCATTCCTACGATTCGTCTCTTGGATATGCCCTCTGACACAATGACACCTGTCATCTTATTGTGCTATTATCGTGCAAAGTCGAATTGCCATGGCGTCGTGATTGGCTCTGGCCACATACTGAACCTGGAAAGGATTGTCTTCCCATTTTCACAGATGGTTGCAAGTCTGGGCTGGGGTCCGAGTTTATTTTGAATGCGAAAACGTCCCACTGTACTTTTCGTTGGGAAACTATACGTCTGTCTTTCAGCCAGAGATATACGCAATCCTGATGGCCATCCACTATGTCGTTAGGCACATGAGGAGGGGAAAAAGCATATGCGTCTGCAGTTACAGAATAGATGCACTCAAAGCTTTGTCCAACCCTTTAACCAGCACCAAGTAAGTGTATGAACTTAAGGCGTTCCTGACGAAAGTCGCTCGACTAAACTCACAAAGGCTTGTTTGGGTCCCGGGTCATTCTGGTATCCCAGGAATGAGATCTCTGACGAAGTCGGTAGAATGGGCTCAGAGGAGAGCTTCTCAGGTCCTGAACCCACTCTAGGTCTACCTGCGTCCATGGTTAATTCCTACATTAACGATTAGGTGTTTAATATACACAACCGTAGATGGAGAGATTATCCAGGATGCAGGATGACAAAGCGCGTACACCCTGATACATGCAAGAGATTCGTATCATTCCTCTTATTCTTAAGGAGAATTGACTGCAAAAGACTTGTGGGCATCATTACGGGCGATTACACTGTTGCCAAGCATTTCTGTATGATCGGCATCAGTGAGACGCCTACCTGTGCTGTATGCTGCGTAGAGGACGACACAGCAGAACACTTGCTCTTTGACTGTCCCGCCTTTGCTCGCGCAAGATGGGGCCGACACGTGGTGTGTGCCAAATCTCCTAGCTCTACATCTCTGAAGCTCCTTCTCATTTTGCTTCGGAAAACGGGGAAAATACATTAATGTAAGGTGTATGTCTCAGGGACAATGGACCAGAATTTGCGTCCGGTGGCTGTTGGAGCCACAGCAGAAGAATCCGACACAAATGGCGGTAGAGTTCTGATGGCCAGAACCCGTATTCTCTGAATAAACTGTGGGTCCCTTTCACATGTGTGAACAATAGTCTACACGCAACATGGGTGATTAAGAGAAGCTTGGCTCTGACCCTTCATGGGCTGTAACGCCAACATACGTGTTCACATACGTACACAGAATTCTTCTTGAAGAATACGACCAGCAGATATTGGTTTCTTCGATAATAACTTCGACTTTGAAGATGAAGAACCCTCTGGCGAACCAAAATAGTTATATAGTTTGAAACGCTTGAAAGCAATAGGATTGATGCCGAAGCAAGTAAGTTAGGTGTCGTACAAGTTGAAGTTGAGAAATGGTAAATAGCAATTTTCCCAAGTGTAAACTGCTGCGGCAGAATATCGTCAATGGAAAGTGGGTGCTGTTCGGTAAACCCAATCATAAAGGATTGTGCGGGAAGGCCAGACTTTCATCCATGGTTCGAGTGTTTATTATAATTATCGCCAGATATCGCTATCGATTGCAGTTGATGCGCTTAGGCTAAATATTTTAGGCCACAGCCTAAATACAGAAGATGTCATTAGATTGATTTCTAGAAATGCTGAAATCCAATCATACAACCAAAAATTACGTCGAAATGGAAACGCTGTTGTGTTGATCAAGGCTAAGCACAATGATCCTCGGGCTGCATCGGCAACATCAGATGAGGCAAGAGGGCTCAGTAGTAAGCTTTATGGGTCGAAAGGTGCTCAAGTGATTCTGCGGCAGAATTTGTTTACAGCTGCTGGACTTTGTAATGGCTCAATAGGAAAAGTCGTGGATGTTATATACGCAGACAACGATTCTACTATTGACCAGTTTCCAGTGTGTGTAATGGTTGAATTTCCCATCTACACTGGTCCGAAATTCAACGGCACAAACGTTCTGCCAATCCCTCCAGTCACTGTATCCTTCAGACATGGAACTTCTATTTTCAGAAGAAAACAGTTTCCCCTTCAACTGACATATGCAATCAGCATTCACCGATCCCAAGGTTTAACTTTAGATCAAGCTATTGTATATATTGGTGACATTGAATTTGCATTAGGGTTGTCATATATTGCTTTTTCGAGAGTTAGAAGTATCCATGGTTTATTCATCTCTCCGTCTTTTCCCTTTGAGAGGCTTTTGAAAATCAACAACAAAAAAGGCTTAACAGAAAAAGGCGTTGAATTAGAAAGAATATTATCATTGAATCAATTATGAATTTCTATCAGTAAACAGATAAAATATTTTCAATTTAATGATCTAAGACTAAAGCTTCGCTCCAATTATGCTGCGAACATAGGTTCCACCTTTGAGACTGCGGCGACCTAGTTATTTAAACAGCAAAGGAATTGTACATGAAACGACTGTCAGTTACACCAGCCAGAAGAACGGTAGAGCGGAAAGGGCCAACAAGACGTTTGTGGAAATGGCTAGGTGCATGCTGGGAATGTCTCAACTACCTCAGTATTTGTGGGCCGAGGCGGTAAATACGTCAGCATACATCCGAAATCGCTCGTGCACATAAGTGCTTAAAAATAAAACGTCGTTTGAAATATGGTTCGGTAAAAGACCAAGTGTAAAGCATTTTAAAATATTCGATTGTGAAGCGGTAGTGCTTGATAAGCGTAACAAAAAATCGAAGTTCGGAGCTAAAGGAGTCAAAATGGTATTCGTGGGTTATGCAATGACCAAAAAAGGATATAAGCTCTTTGACTTAAAAGATAGAAAAATAGTGATTGCAAGGGACATTGTATTTTTTGAAGAGAATTTGTATAGACCGGAAACTTCATGCGGAACTGAAACAGAAGAAAGTTTTTATGAGTTCGATATGAAAAGAAAATGAGATTGAAAGCAGTGACAATGAAGGGTTAAATAAAAAGGAAATCAAAGAAAGTGTTCAAAGCCCTAATAATAGTGAAAATAGTGACAACAGCGAGTACGACGATATCGAAACGATAGCAAGTTGAGTTTTGGCGCGTAAGAAACAAAATGGATTACATTCAAATAAAGTCGGTGAACCTAAAAAAGTGATTGAACATGGAAAGCACTATCTGCACTCGGTAATTGAAAATCCTAAACCGGTCAAGGAAGCGTTCGATTCGTTAAGTAACGGCGAATGGAAAGATGCAAAGGCACCTGGCGGTCGTCAGATCAATCAATCACTAATCAAATTGATCACATCGCAATCGACGTCAGACACTCCTCTACTATTCTTGATGTTTGAATCTTCCGAGGTGCTAAGACCGACTCAGACCACTATCTTGTAGTAGCCCAGATGCGCCTTCAGATATCATGAACGCAGCGGAGTAGACTAAGTATATAAAGTTATGACGTCGGAAAGCTACTATTGCCAGAAACCGCTCGGGTTTTTATCGATCGCGTCTTCCTTAAGCTCTCTAATATACCTCAACCCTCCACGCTGTCAATAGAACAGCAGTGGAACCTTTGCAAATAAGCCCTGAAAAGCACTGCATTCGAAGTCTTGGGCTTCAAGGCTCGAAGAAACACGTGGTTCGGTGATGAGTGCAGGAGGATTCAAACAGCGAAGCAGGATGCTTATAAAGCCCCGCTGCATAGATGAACAAGAGCAGCTCGTGAGCTCTACGTAAATTGAAAAGAAGGGAGGAATATAGGCATCTCAGGAGAAAGAAGAAAGAGCACTAGAAGCGCACGATTGAGGCGCACGTCATGCCTGCACATTCGAAAGTTTTATAAAGTCAGAACGGAAGCCTATAGGGATGAGAACGGACACCTTGTAGTGGAGTCATAGTCGATGTTGAATATATCGTTAAACCGTTTCTGCAGACTGTATAACGGCGATGTTAGTCAATATACCGCTCTCAGCCAGAAAAGATGGCACACACAGGTGGAAGGGGACCTCAACCAACTTGGTGTGCGGCAATGGAAAAGGCTAGCAAAAGATCGTGCTAGTTGGAGGAGAATGTTGGTTGGGGCCCAGGTTCACCCCGAACTGTAGCGCCCATTAAGAAGAAGCAGAAGCTGGGACATTGGGCAAACGTACTGTCTAGGAGATCGTAGAACTCATCTTTGGCGGAGTCATCCTTGTCTTCCGTGGGGGCATGGACGCAGATCAGTCTGATGTCAAAAAATTTAGCCTTGATACGGATCGTTATGAGGCCTTCACTCACATGCCGAAAACTTACGACTTTTTGCCTTAAGCCACCTCGACCAGCAAATCCGCATCCGAATAATCGTTGTCCTCTCTCCCAATAGCAATCGCCGTAGTAAATATCGCAGTTTTTCATCCGCCTATACCTGGTCCATTCCATCGCATTTCCTGGATGGCGGTTATGTTCGCTTTATGGCGGTCTAGGGCTAACACTCCGAAGATCGTTGTCCTTTTTTCGTTTTGCAATTTCCATAGGAAGTCTATAGATCGCACCACGAGGAGGTGGGGATGGGACTTACTAACAGTGCCGCAAGATGTTCGTCTGCGGTGGCTCTTCTTTCTTTTTAGCAGGACAGCATCCGTCGGATAGATGCTACCCCTACGTTTCATAGTGAATATTATTTGCCCGTTATGCGTCGTTTTGGATTACTTTGAAGGCAATGATACTGATTTGGAAGTATAAATCAAGAGTCAATAATTAGTTTCAGTTAGAGGTCTACCGTTAATCCGAAAAATTGGCTTAAAATATGTTTCAATGGCTTAAGAGGTTATTCTAAGACCTTGTAAACCTAATGCTGCGCAAAACTACTCGTATCCAGCAATTACTAAATAAAAATCAACGTATTCAAGTATATGGAGAAAACCAAGTCAAGTCAGAAAAAAAATATTTCATAGGTCGTGAGCAAAATGTTCACTACACTCAAATCTAGGCAGCAGTTGCCTCTCAGTTCAATGGCAGTATGATTGAAGAACTTGACATTGGGAGCACATACCGATGGACAAAGAGCTTAAGGTCAAGGCAGTGCACTGACCGCTTACCAAGGTATGGTCAACCACAAGCAACCCCCACAGTTCAGTTGACCGATTGTTTAGTTAAACAAAAATAATAAATAATGAAATTGTATTGCAAAATGTACGCACGCAATAAAGCACTTCATATCGACGTTGCCGACACTACATTTGCATACAAATATCCATTCATTCGTGTTATAGATATTGTGATCTTTGATTTATTGACAGCTAATAATGCATGCATCGCGCTTGCTTGTTAAAATAATTATCTCGCGTTTAAAAGGCACTTTTGAAGGCACATGATTACGGCGGATGATCTGATGCCTACAACAGCGTGAAACACTATGATTGTTGATAGGAATAAATATGTTTTTTTTCTTTCATATGTACATACTCGTACCTAGTAGCAAATGAGACAAAAACATGGCCAATACCGGTGGTGTGAACTTGGTTATAGTGTAGAAAGGTAACTCAAAATGAAGAGTAAATATTGTTCCAAATATTTGCAATCCAAACTGGTTTAAAAAATCGCCCAAAGTCACCACTACATCCATGTGAGATAAAGAATTCCACCACGACCGTTGTGAAAGCTCTGCGAATTCGTCCATATGTATCTAACAGTATAAAAAAGCCCTCAACTCAAAACCACCCCGTCTCATGTGGCCTAGTTCCTTTCGGGGGATGGTATTCAATAACTAAACAAGAACAAGAAGCATTCAAATAATGTATCTCAACATTTCGTCGGTTTTCCCACCCAATTCGCCCGCGCACAAGCCCTCCAATAACACACAACGTACTCATCCGTTGACCGGAACAGTAGTCGTTCGCTGTCGTACCATACGTTTGACATAAATCATTCGCGTGCCGCGTTTTCAAATTCGTCCAATACATTATCGTCTAGATTACGAGTATTCGCTACAAATTTGCTTCTGTTTTATGTATATTTACATTTAATTCATTTTGATAGAAATTTCTGCAATGTGTTGTCTAAATTTTGTGCGCGTCAGAAAGGGAAATCCCCGTTTGAAACTAGGCAATTGTGCCCAATTCTGGCCGTGCGCCTAGAGTGGGAGTGTAGTTTTCTATCTCAAGTTTAAATTAAAGAAATTACAGTGTATCTAAATAGAGAAATTATAGAAGAAAAAAAAAGAAATTTATAGTGAGATACGTGAACGTGAGATACGTATAAAAAGAAAAAGTACATACTATGTACAAGTGGTCGGATGGCCTGCGTGCAAAGAAGCAACAAATGTGGATTAATTAATTAAATTAAAAATTTCCTGTTTAAGCTGCATCAACTAAGATAGTACACTCGTATATACATAAACAGACTAGGCACAGATTGAGGACTAGATTTTACAAAAAGAACGACTAACCCTGTTCGCACGAATATAGTGAACAAGTAAGTGAGAATTCAATCTGATTTTGAGCAATATTTCCTTTCACACTTCTTAGAGGTAAACAATTATTCAATTAACTTGTCTCCCGTGATGTAATCCATCGACTGGACTCCTTTGATTTATCCGTAAACATCATCAACTATCGCTCCTATTCCGGAGAGGTTCGTTGCCATTTGGCTGACACCTGTTGAATTTACAATTTTATCCGACGCACCATGTCGAATTTGTGTCTGTCTATCGGTATAGACTATAGATACAGATTTGAGGTAATTTTTTCGGGCGTTCTTCGATGTCGAACAACCAGCGTCTGATTATTTTGTGGTTGCAGTCATCACTTAGCATCATCTGGCGAAAAATTGAAAAAAATTAGTTTTACCAGTGATATCGGGTTCGCATCGTACCAGGGTCCCGGGTGATCATTACACCCGATCATTGGCATTCGCCTCGTGTTCATGTATCATTTGTTTACTATCGGGTTTGTTAGCCTTTCTAGTTAAAAAGTCGAGTCGGAAAATGTTTGCCATTCCATCGATCTGCGGTAGTTAAGTAGTTTTGCTTATTTTTTCTCCGGGAAACAAAGACGTCACTATCTGAAGGCACCGTTCATTGCAGGTTGGTACGATAAATTCCTCATTAGCAAAGTGCTAATATAAAACGCAAGTAAGAGAGAGAGCTTGGTGACAAACACTTAAGACGCTGAGTCTCTATGTTATTTACTAAAAGGTTCGAAAAGAAAAAAAAATCACTTGGTTTGATTCTTGGAAATGTTATCCATTGGAATGCTTACTCCATTGAAATATCTGTCAATTGCCCCGCGGATGCAAGTAATACATATGTCAGCTGTGTTCGGTGAATTTAGTTTTTCTAATCGTCCCCCCTTCCAGGGCAGTTAATCACCTTTTGATGAAATTGCATTAAGAGTGCCTTATCGTATGTCAGCTGTGTTGTCTTGTACGTCGCATCATCGGCGAGTGAAATACACTCGGGTTACTCGATCCTATGCTAGTCGGTTTGAAGAACTCACATGAATCATAGAATGCAAAGTAGCTGCTCTATCAAGCACGTGAAATTCGAAACATGTTTTACTGCAATACGCATGTCTTGAACTCTACTATGTAGAACAACAAGTATAGCGACGTAATCAGCGGCTAATCAATTACGTCCCCCTTTTTTGTGGAAAATTTAGCAATTGTGTTTTATGGATATTTTCTAATAAATTGAGGTGTGAATTGATTTATACTGTACTCAACAAGTTTATTTGGTATCTGATACTCTCACATATCATCGCTTGAATCACCTAAGCCAGTATACTCGTATGACCCCATTATAAGGGGTGGCCATCTAGTGGTTTTTTTCAAATAGGTTATTCTGACACTGACAGCTGTTTCCCGCTCGAAATTATGACAAAAAGTCAGTATCATACCTCCGCAGAACGAAATGAGTAGCTTTATGCTTGAACAACACTTTGTTGTGTAGCCCAATCAGTGCGTTTTTTGAAAATAAGTTTTAGCCGAAATTAAGCACCTGATGAGACTGGTATGCTAGTGGACAACACTCATGGTCATGGTACACACAAATAGGAATGTGGTACTGCTATGGCCGAGAGTGTAAGACTCAATTCACGAATATCAATGCGCCATCGATCTCAACAGCTCAACATCTCACGCACTAGCCTGAAGAGACTTCTGCACAAAGATCTCGTATTATACGTTTACAAGATCCGATTGACTCAGCAATTGAAGGCGCGCGACCATCTGCTTCGTTATCGCTTCGCAGTTTGGACCATTGTGACGTGGCGCAATTGCATCTCGGCGGCTACGTTAACGATGAAAATTGCCGCATTATGGGCTTGGAAAACCCACACGTTATTGTCGAGAAGCCAATGCATCCACAGAGAGTGACAGTTTGGTACGGATTGTGGAGTGGTGGCATAATTGGACAATTTTTCTTCGAAAATGAGGCTGGGAACAACGTTTCGGTCAATGGTGGGCGTTACAGAGCCATGTTAACCGACTTCTTTTCTACTGAAATTGAAGACATGGATTTGGACGACCTTTGGTTTCAGCACGCGATGCCCCACAGCCCATGCCATAATCGATATTTTGCGCACCACATTCCCAAATCGTGTTATCAGCCGTCTTGCCGATGTCAATTGGCCGCCTCGGAACTGCGATTTACCCTTTTGGACTTTTTTTTTTTGTGAGGAACCGTGAAGGACTGATGTTATGCCAACAATCAGGAAACGACTCAAGCACTTAAAGCTAATATCATCCAAACAAACCGTGACCTACAGCCCGAAACCATCAACAGCTTACTTATTTTGATGGCGCTACAGTTTGGGGTGAACAAGGCCCTCAACCAACAAGTCTCTCCAGCCGGCACGATCTTTAGCCAGTCGTTCCAGTGCCGCACGCCCAGTTGGTTAGGTCCCTTTCTACCTGCTGCGTCGTCCGTCGGGGTTGGTGTCAAAGACTCTTCTGGCCGGAGCAGTGATGTCTATTCGCTTTACATGGCCCAGCCATCTTAGACGTTGGATCCGAAGACGTCTAACTAGGCCGATGTCGCTGTACAGCCCATATGGTTCTTGGTTGAATCTCCTCCTCCACTCGCCGTTTACACAAACGGGACCAAAAACTGCACGCAGAATTTTCCTCTCGAAACGTCCAAGAGCCTCTTCATCCGCTTTTGATAACGTCCAAGCCTCAGCGCCGTAGAGGAGGACCGGGATGATGAAGGTTTTGTAGTTTTGTAGTTTCAGTTTTTCGGTAGAGGGCTCTACTACTCAGTTGCCTCTTGAGCCCAAAGAAGCAGCAGTTGGCAAAAGTTATTCTGCATTTTATCTCATCGCTGGTGTTGTTGCTGCATGTCACTATCGAGCCATGGTAGACTACATCAAATATATAGCTGCCGAAGGCGACGTTCTGACCAAGACGTCGGTGTTGCGCGTCTTTCTTTGATGACAGCATATACTTGGTCTTGTCTCCAATTACTCTTAGACCCACTTTAGCCGCTTCTGGTTCAATGCTTGTGAACGCTTCTTTGATGTCGCGCTTTGTCCATCCGATAACGTCAATGTCATCTGCATAGGCAAGCAATGATGAAGACTTGAAGTAGATCGTACCTCTTGTATTGGCCTCAGAGTCCCGCACGATCTTTTCAAGAATGACGTTAAGGAAATCACATGACAGTGCGTCACCCTGTCTTAAACCTTTTTAAACATCGACGATCTCGGTTAGTTTACATCCGACCCTATGGAGCAGCGGGAATTCTTCATAGTCATCCTACATAATCTGACGAGTTTGGCAATAATGTTAAAACATGACATGGCTCTGTATAGCATAGTATAACACTGTCATATGCGGCTTTAAAGTTGACAAAAAGATGGTGCTTGTCGACCTGGAATTCATGTGTCATCTCCAAGATCTGCCGTAGTGTAAATAAGTGGCCTGAAACCACACTGGTAGGAACCTATTAGATTGTCCACGAACGGTTTCAAGCGCTTACACAGTACGGCAGAGAGGATCTTGTACGCAATGTTCAGGAGACTTATCCCACTGTAATTGGCACAGTGAGCACCGTGGCGCAGTGGGTAGTGTGTTGGCCTCTGACGCCGATGACGTTTCTCCTCAGCGGGGTTCTGACAAAACCCCCTGTAGTAAAATTGGCATGAAAAGCTTATCGAAGTTTGCCGTTCGGAACCGGCAATAAATTGTAGGTCCCTTTCACCTATGGGCAAATTAAATCACACACAACACACACAACATGGACTGTTACGCCAACATACATACAATTGGCACAGTCATACGGGTTCCTTTCTTTAGGACCCGGCAAACGATGCTGAGATTCCATTCATCGGGCATGCATTCTTCCGACCTTATGTTGCGGATGAGTTGGTGCATGTTCCTAACCAGCTCATCGTCAGCTGCTTTGAACAGTTCCGCGGGAAGTCCGTCTGCTCCAGCAACTTTATAAGACTTAAGTTTCGATATTGCTATCTTAACATCGTCTAGGACGGGTGGACGGGATTCTCTTTCGTCTTCGTCCATTGTGAATGGTTCGTTCTGCCTGACGGCGGCGTTTTGTTTATGTTATTTATGCAGTCTGCAGAAGTGGTCCCTCCACAATCTCAGCATCGACTCTGACTCCACTACTAGTTGTCCGTGCTCATCCCTGCATGCTTCTGCTCTGGCTTCATAGCCTTGGCATGTTCGTTTTACTTTTTGGTAACATTTTCGAACGTCATTCCTGCAATAACATCTCTCCATATCCTCGATATTGCGCTTCTCGTGTTCCTTCTTTTTTCTTCTAAGAAGCGCATGCACCTTTCCCTTTTTCTGTTCATAGAGCTCGCGGGCAGCTCTCGTCCGTCGATGCAATGTAGCCATGTATGCATTCTGTTTCCCTGCATGAGGCTGTCTGCACTCATCATCAAACCATGGGTTTCTCGACGGTGGTGGCTCGAAACCAAGTACATCTGAGGAGGCCTCTCTGAAGGCGTTCTGACAACAACTCAATTGCTGTTCTATGGTTCTGCAGATTGCATCGGGACTTGAGAGAGCTTGAGGGAGACTTGATCGGCGAAGGTCCTGGCGGTCTTCTGCGATTGCAGCTTTCCGACATTAAACTTTGGTGTTCTTACTAGAGTCCATTGATTCCGAGAAATTCGCATCCGACCCTTAGCTGCAACAAGGTAATTATCCGAGTCGATGTTGGCTCCACGAAAGGTTGGGACTTCTAGGATGCTGGAGGAGTGTCTGCCGTTGATCGCAATGTGATCAATTTGATTGATTGTCGATTGATCGAAAGGTCCTTTTATGGATGTTGAGGTGTGGGAATCGTGTACTTGCTACCACGAGATTATGTCCCATAAGCAAGGCTTTGGAAAATTGGGGTGACAGAATGCGCAACTGCGCAGCCACCCTAGGCAGCCACATGAACAACGTTGTATTTAGTAATTAATGGGAATGTTTGTTCTTACTAATAAAGCCATAATGCATGGAAAAATTTAGTTTTGTTAATTTTATTGTATTTTTAAAAAGAAATTAGTATTTGGCCCACCCTGCATAACATGGGTGATTGAAGGAAGCTTGGCTGTGGTCCTTCATGGGCTGTACAGGGTGGGCCAAACACAAGCTTCTTTTTTAAAATGCAATAGAATGAACAAATTAATTATGAAATACAACGTCGGTTAAGTTGCAGCCTCGGCTGGTAGCGCATTATGTCATCCCAATTTTCCAAGACCTTGTTCACGGTTTCGAGCTGTAGCTCGGATGATATTGGCCTTAAGTGCTTGAATCGTTTCCAGGTTGTTGGCATAACATCGGTTCTTCACGGTTCCCCACAAAAAAAAAAGTGCAAGGGGGTCAAATCACAACTGCGAGGTGGCCAATTGACATCAACAAGACGGCTGATAACACGATTTGGGAATTTGTTGCACAAAGAGCGATTAAGGCGAGCCATCCCGCACGAACCAGAGGTAGTGCAAATCCATGCCTCCAATTTCAGTAAAAAAAAAAGTCGGTTAACATGGCTCTGTAACGCCCACCTTTGACCGAAACATTGTTCCCAGTCTCATTTTCGAATAAAAATTGTCCAATGATGTCACCACTCCGCAATCCGCACCAAACTGTCACACTCTGTGAATGCATTGGCTTGTCGACAAAAACGTGTGGGTTTTCCGAGCCCCAAATGTTGTAATTTTGTTCGTTAGCGTAGCCGCCGAGATGAAAATGCGCCCTTTCCGTTCAGGTTGTGTGTAAACCTGCGCGAAACTCTCCCTTTCCCCGTTGCCTTCGCTCGCACAGCGTTCAAAACGTTATAAGGCCTTAGTCTTGAATGCGGATGTAACTATAAAAAAAAAACGAAAAGATGATTTTTCGCCCAAGATCGTTGTCCAACTCAAGCTGTTCAAAGGCCCAAACTGCGAAGCGATAACGAAGCGAATAATCCGAAATCTTTGTGTAGAATTCTCCTCAGGCTAATGCGTGAAATGTTGAGCGGTTGAGATCGAATGCGAGTTGAGGTTCGTGAATTGAGTCTCACACTCTAAGCCACAGCAGCCACATTCTCATCTGTGCGCACCATACGACGACGGAGACCATGAGTGTTGTCCACTAGCATACCAGTCTAACGAACTTTTTGCACAAACTTGCGTATACCAGCCGCGGTGGGTGCTTCAATTCGGCCAAAAGTCCTTTTCAAAAAACGCACTGTTTGGGTTACATAGCACTCACTTTGGAATTAAGTTTTCACTATTTCTAACGTTGTTCAAGCGTAACGCGACTCATTTCGTCCCACGGATATATGGTACTGACTTTCTGTCAAGATTTCGAGCGGGAAACAGCTGTCAGTGTCAAAATAAAAACAGAGTATTCTACTATGCTACTTTCTAATCAATTTCATCGCCCTCAAGTTCCCCAATCGCCGTGAAGCTTCTACAACGTCATGCCGAGACCGCGAGATAATGTCAATATCATCCGCGTATTCTAGCAGCTGGACAGACTTGTAGAAGATAGTGCCCTCCCTGTTGACGCCTGCCCGTCGCACTATCTGCTCCAGCACCAGGTTGAAGAAGTCACATGACAGCGCATTTCCTTGCCGAAATCCGGTGCATGTTTCGAATGGTTCCGAGGTCCTAGAAACGTGTTGGACGGTGCATCTCGTGTTTTTTAGCGTGCCGCGACACAGCCGGAATTCGGCCATCGCATTAAACAATTCTTTATGATTAATGCTGTCGTAAGCTACTTTAAAATCGATAAAGTGATGGTGTGTATCGATTGGAAACTCGTTGGTCTTGTTCACATTTTGTCGAAGTGTGAATATTTGGCCTTGCCGGGCCGGAAGCCGCACTGGTAGCTGCCACTTAGTGCAGTGCATAAGGGCTTTAGACGTTCACACAGTACGCTGGACAGGATGCGACATTGAGCAGGGATATACCTCTATAGTTCTTACAGGAGATAGGATCGCCTTTTTTGTGGATGGGGCAAATAGAGCTCATATTCCAGTCGTCGGGCATGCTTTCATCTCCCCAAATTCTACAGATGATCTGGTGCATGCTTCCTACCAGAACATCGCCGCCAGCCTTGAAGAGCTCTGATGGCAAGCCATCTAAGCTTGCGGCCTAGTTGTTCTTAAACTTTTGAATAGCTTTGCCGACTTCTTTGATGCTGGGAGGACTACTTTAGCGGCTGGAGTGGGGATTTTCTCAGTCCCTACCACTCTCTCTTGGTCATGCTCGTTAAGCGGCTGATGGACATGCTGCTTAAATACATTCACTATTCCCTGCGGGTCGGTGACCCTCGAGATTTCGAAGAGCCTGGGAGCCTTTCTTAAAGCTTTTTGCTTTCTTATAAAAGGCCCGTATTTTATGTTTGTCCCTAGACTTCTTAATACCCTTGAGCTGAGTGGCTGCGAGTATTTTTTTTTAGTCGCAGCAGTTTTTTCTCCTCCCTTCTTCAGGCTCGGTACTCCTCTTCCGCTGCCCTGGATTTTCGCTGCAGCGCCTTTTGGTGCGCCTCGTCAGTTGCTGTCTTTTTTCTGCTTACATTCCCATCATACCATGGGTTTCTTGTCGTGGGTGGTAGGTAGCCTAAGCTATTCTCCGCTACTTCCTGAATGGCTGAGCGGCAATGCACCCACATATTGTTGACAATTGTGCTCGACGTAGGCATACCGGAGAGCCTATCGCTCAGGCGTGCTCAGGCGTCCAATGTCGTACCTCATCATGATGGGCTGGTGCAGCATTCTGGCATTGGACAGTCGAGATCTGAATGGTCAGAGTCGACGTTTTCCCCCCTGGATGTTCGCACGATTTGGTTGGCGGAAATCACCAGAATGTTGTGTGGATCCACTCGCGGGAAAATCTTATGCTACTTACTCGTCGGAAACCATTATCTGTTGTTGTATCGTGGAGGCTGTGCTTTCTGATCACTACGTCAAAGATGTTCTCCTTACCGATTTTGGCATTGAAGTCCCCGAATACGATTTTAACATCGTACTCCGGGCAAGCTGCGTAGGCATTGTCCAAGAGATCAAGAGTCCTCTTTGATGGGGTCTTCAGTCTCTTCGGTAGGGGCGTGTGCACATATGTACATATGAGGCCGATGTTGTAGAATCTGCCTTTGATGCGGGTCGACCTTAACCGCTTTCCCACGACGAATCCGCACCCCAACATGTGCAATCTTTTGTGACAGCCGTAATAGATGTCGCAATCTTTTTTCCTCATCATACCGTTTCTTATAAGGCGTATTTCCTGGATCGCAGTAATATCCGCCTTATACTGCGTGAGGGTTCTTTCCAGTTTATGAGCAGCTCCAGTAGTGTACATGGTTCTGACATTCCAGGAGCATACTCGCAAATCGTGTTCCTTTTCTGCGCCATGTCGTCTTAGAGAATCCGTCCGTTTATCCGAGGAATTTTGTTCTTTCATAACTTGTTGTGTTTTACGTGGGCGGGTTGTATGATCGCAGCACAACCGCCAGTCTGGACAGGGTATTGTAGCGCCCTCTTGGTTAGGGCGATCGCTGCATACATTTGTTCACCTCTCAACGGTTGTTGTAGAGGCTATCACAGAACTTAAAACCCAAAAAAGGTGTCATAATGGGTCTTTTTAATGAGTCTCTCTGGCTCGTGTCACACGTATACATAGTATGTACATATGTCTTAAGCCTTTTTCTAAAAACTTCACCTTTTTTGGCTAAGTAAACAAAATAATCCCATTAAAAAACAATAGCTTACTAAAAAGAAAAACAACCTCGGTAGTGGAAACTACTCTTCACGTTAAATAAGACAAGACTACTAAATGAGCAACCATTAGGTTAGACTTTACACTAGTGCTAAAAGTGTAATACTACATATTCTAAGATTTTATGTGGATCCCATAAGCTCAGTAATTTTATAACGTGCGATCCAGCCCACGTGCGCGTTCATAATAGAAATAGTATCTACATTGTATGTTGTTTCACTGATTCTCTTCTTCAAAAGCAATAAAAAAATCAGCAAATAAACAAATCCACTGAATTCACCCGATTCAGTATATAAACACTTAGCCACGAGCTCCACTTACCCAAAGTCGACTACGTATTTGCATAAATGCGTTTCCTTCTTAAGGTTCAGAAAAATTGATTCGAAGAACACGTTCTCTTCCTAACTAGATCCATTATGATTTCGTTGATTTCACAACAATCATCAGATACATGAATGAATGGATAAATATTTCAATTCAAGGAAGTCCGTAGCATGCAGCTTCCCGACCATGACTTGTGTGATGACTTATGCAAGTGGAAGTTCCCTGTGTGTATGTAAATCTTTAGTGTGAATTAAGCTGTATGAGAACAATTTTACGAATAATGAGTGACAGGATAATCGGAAAAGTGGGGCTTCTGCATTATGAAGTGGAATATTTCCCGCCTTACGTTTATGGGGCAGGAAGTGATGCGTGGAAACATCTACTAGAGCGAGTGGAAATTTTGAGATGTGGATGTTAATTGAATTACAATAGTCGGATGTGCTTTACGTCTTTAATGTCTGCGATAATAGTACGTACCTAGGTGTGACCTACTTATATATGTATGTACATATATGTATAGGTATGTATGTAGCTTCAGTTAAAATGATTTAGTAATGCAGTAATGTTGCAATAAGTTTAAACTGTAGGACAGCTGATTAAGATTGAAACAGAATTATAACTAATAACTTTACCACAATTAAGACCAGAATGCGGAATAGACAAGTAAGAATATCGGTATGAGAGGTAAAGCTTTATTAGTATAGCGAGAATACTCCGATTTATGTCAAACATGTGCTGTTAGTGTATAGGACTCTGACGCACGATGAGCGAGTTTGGATCCCGATAACACCAACGCCATCGAATGCTCATTTCGCAGCGTTTCTCCTCGGCGGGGTACTGGCAAAACCCCCCGTAATATGCCTTGCTTTGGAAAAGCAAGGTTCGGAATCGGCATTATACTGGAAGTACCTTTCACCTGTGTAAAAAATAAATCACATACAGCTTGGCTCTGGTCCTTCATGGGCTGTAACGCCACAAAAAACGATGTGGCCTAAGTGCGACCCGCAAGGCCGGCACGACTAAGTTCCCAGTGGGAAAAATGAAAACAACCATTTAATTTCGCATTTTTTTCATTTTTAACCCCCGAAGCAAAAAGAGGGGTGTTATAAGTTTGAGGTGTCTGTAACTGAGTGTCCATCTGTGGCATCGTAGCTCCTGAACGAATGGACCGATTATGAAACCCGTTTTGTTTTGTTTGTTTTTTTTTTTTTTTTTTAAAGCTCAGGTGTTTCAACTTCATTAGCTCTTTTGGTTAGATGCGGTATGATTGTTATCAGTCCTCGTCCGATCACCGCAATCAACCAGCATCGGGCGCGGTCAGTACTTAAATGGGGAACGGTTTGTTAACACCGCGTGTTGTTGGCATCAAGCCGCCTATTTGTTATTGCTCCATGTAACCAAGGGTAAGGAAACGCACACTCATGCATGTACGCACATTAAACAATCTATTGCTCATAAGTTTATAAGCTCACGAGTGTGTGCAATTTCGATTGCTGTAATTTTCTAAGTTAGACTTTATAGAAAATGAAGCCTTGGACTAAATTATTATAAAAATGGAAAATAAAAAAAAATGTTCAGGCGAAATGTTTCCATGTTTTGTCATCGTGGAAACAACTCCCGAGCAGTAAATCAACTCATTTTAGCTCAGGAACGCGAGTGTGTGCATTTATGGAAACTCACTACATGTGCGTTAAACAGAACCCACCCTATAGAGCGCACTTAAGTGTGCGTTCAAAGTTCACAGCGTCGGGCGCGGTTAGTAATTAGATGGGGGACCGCGTGCATTCTAGAGATAATTGAGGCAAAAATTCCGGCACGCGCATACGCACATAAGTACACACACACAAACATCTCTATAAAGTCGTTTTTCACAAGCCCTTCTTGAGGTCAGTATTTTTTTTTTGTACCAACAAAATCGTTCACTGTTGTCAGGTGTACCCTTGGTGTGGATTTTTATAAGGCATTCGCTTACATGACGAAAGCTTAAGACTTTTTGTCTAAGTCCACCTCGAATAACAAATCCGCACCCAAATAAGCGTTGCTTGTTTCCCTCGTAGCAATTGCCGTAATAGATACCACAGTTGTCCGTCCGTTTTTTGGCAGGTCCATCCCATCGCACTTCTTGGAGCGCGGTAATGTCTGCATTGTAGCAGTCCTGGGTTTTTTTTTCAATTGATTGCCCGTATCTGGCCTGTTGAGGGACTCCACATTCCAGGTGCAGACTCGTAGATCCTTATTGCGTTTGCAGGGGTCGTCAATGTTGGAATCGTCCGTATACGAGGCTTGTTGTTGTTTCGTAACGAGATGGTTTTTCCGTGATAGGGATGTTAGCCCTAAGCACAACACTCAACCTGGAGGACCACGTTCCTCAGAAACCTTGTTCCCCAGGAACAACGGGTTTGAGCAGGGACACAGATCGAAGCTGGTGTTTGCCGTGTTAAACACGATCAGCTTCTTTGCTCTGTTGTCTCGCTTCCCTCCCCCTGTTTATCTAGTACACACATTTTATTATTTCACCTCTGATCAACTATCTGGGCACTTCACCTTTAATACAAGCTTTTATAACACTTGACACTTTATTGCTAACCTACATCTGTTTTACACACTTTGTCTCTACAACTGTTAGGTAATTATTCACTAAATTACTAGATGGCTTGGTTACTTTCAGACTGGATTACCGACTGATCACTGAGTCACTGATCGTGAATGCACTGAATAAATACTGAAAGACGGCATACTGAATGCCGCCGGAGGCGAGTGTTCCCACTAATATATCCATCGGTTTAATCTCTCGAATGTTCCCTGTCAGACGTTCCTCTTGAGAAGTCTCTAGAATGCTCTGGCTTTGACATTCAGCAGTATGCCGCTGAAAATTACCATCATTTCCTTTTCAGCTGCATCTGAGCATTCCAAACTTTGGCAGCGAAATTCGAACAAAACCAACGGTTCGTGTCTTTAACAATATTGTTACGGAATTCCGAAGGGGGGCGTCTGATGGCGAACATTTGAGCAAGGGAGCTATATAAGCGCGAGCGTTTACGGAATTGAATAATGCGTGACTAGTCGGTATACAGTGTGATCAGTCGATAAACTGGTGTGAAAATCTGAGGCGAAATAGGAAAAGTGTGTGTATTTAATTCGAATAAAAAGTAGACAGTTGTAATTTATCGCAATCCAGTGATACGAACCCTAATCGAAGTGCAATTAAATTTCATAACAGTATGTACATATGCACCGTGGCGCAGTGTGATGGTCTCTGACGCCGATGACACGGGATCGAGTCTCGACACAGCCATGTCATCGAACGTGTTTTTCAAGGTGTTTCTCCTCAGCGGGGTTCTGACAAAACCCCCTGTAGTAAAGTTGTCATGAAAAGCTTCTCGAAATTCGCCGTTCGGAACCGGCAATAAACTGTAGGTCCCTTTCACATATGGGAAAATCACACACAACATTGGTGATTGAGAGAAGCTCGGCTCAGGTTCTTCATGGACTGTAACGCCAACATACATACATATATACATGTACATATGTTTGGAGTTATTATCATGCATACAATTAGAATTGTTATTTTAATTCCTCGGCCTTCTGTGTGAGGTTTTGATTTAGAATATCTAGATACCCATATTTGTTTAAACAATGTCTATTTCTCCTACCACAGAACTTCCTATACACCCCGAAACCACTTATCCACGACCACGATGCTTAACAGTTGGAATTAGATTTTCTTCGTTTAAGGCAATCTTTCGTCCTTTAATGCTAAATATACAATATTTGCTTTCATCGTTCAAAATGACATGCTGGCAGAAGTCTAATGGCTTATTTATATGGTAACAAATATATTTGAGTATTTTTTTTTTAATTAACGACTGATATGAAGGGTATGAAGAGAAGTGCCGTGGCGCAGCAGGTAGTGTGTTGGCCTCTGACGCCGATCGAATCACGACAACAGCCATGTCATTGAACGTGTTTTTCACGGTGCTTCTCCTCAGCGGGCTACTGACAAAACTCCCTGTAGTATAATTGTTAAGAAAAGCTTCTCGGATTTCGCCGTTCGGAACCGGCAATAAACTGTAGGTCCCTTTCACCTGTGGGAAAACAAAATCACACACAACATGGATGATTGAGAGAAGCTCACTTTGGTCCTTAATGGACCGTAAAGCCAACATACATACATGAAGGGTATTTTATAACCAGCTTTAAAATTGTCCTTGCTGTATTAGAGCAATTTTTTTTTATAAACTCCTTCTGCAATATTTTTTCCAATTTGTGAAGTCCTTGTTGCGGGATTTTTCTTCAAGAAACCAATTAGACTCAGCGTTTCTCAGAGAGATAATATTGAAGAGCGACCACAACGAGGATTTGGAAGCAGGAAGCCTTACGCAAACACGTCGTAGTCTCTTTCACCAAACTCCATTGAACGATTTGTCTTAATTCTACGGGTGCTTTCCCCCACACGAGGTCTTCTACCGTTTGATATATTTATTAGAGGTGCGCCCTGAAAGCCATGTTTCATCTCAAGAGAAATGAATGTTGGTACAACTAGCATTGGAATGACAGTGCGATTGCGCGGGATGTGCCCTCTGATTCAATGACACCTGTCATCCTACTGCGCTATAACTTCACAGTCGTCCATGGCGTCAGAAATAGCACTGACCACATACTGAACCTGGTAAGGATTGTCTTCGCATTTTTATAGTTAGATCTAAGTCGGGGCGGGGGGGGGGGGGGGTATTAAATCCATCTGCAGTGATAACCATGCTGCACTCACGGCTGCGTCCAACCTTTTAACTACCTAGTTAATGTATAGTGAACTTAAGGCCTTCCTGAACAAAGTCGGTAGACTAAAGTCACAAATGCTGGGGCAGAACACTTCCGGGCATCATTACAGGTCATTACACTTTTGCCAAGCATCTCTGCGTGATCGGCATCAGTGAGGCGCCTACCTGTGCTGCGTGTTGAAGAGGACGACACAGTAGAACACTCTTTCTGTGACTGTCCCGCCTTTGCTCGCGCACCTTTAGGGCCGACGTGGTATGTGCCGTATTTTTTAGCTCTACTTTACTGAAGCTCCTTCTCATTTTTCTCCGGAAGATGGGGAAAACATAGTAAATGGAAGTGTCTGTTTGGCAGTTTTCTTGTTTAGTGGCGTTATTTATTTTTTATGATTTATTTTTTACACAGGTGAAAGTTACCTACCTTTTGTAAATAAGCTGATAGGTCCTTATCAGTGCGGATTCAGGCCAGGGAAGTCCGCCATCGCCCAAATCACTTTCGACACTCACCACCTATTTGTCGACTTCAAAGCCGCATAAGACAGCGCAGTTACAGAGGAGCTATACAACGTTATGTCTACCTTTGACATCCCTGCTAAACTCGTCAGGCTATGCAGGATGACTTTCGAGAATGCTCACTGCTCCATCCGAATCAGTGAACACCTTACCGATAGTTTTGATGTCAAAAAAGGATTTAGGCAGGGCGATGCGCTGTCGTATTTTAAATGATTGTGCAAAAATCACTGGCCAATACAAGAGGCACAATTTATTTCAAATCCTCGCAGCTCCTTGCATACGCCGACGACATTGACATAATAGGTAGATTGCAGCGATATGTCGATGAGGCATTTGCGAGTATTGAGATGGAGGCGGCGAAAATTGGTTTGGCAGTAAATGAGGGCAAAACTAAATATGTATATGCTGTCATCAAAAAAGGTCGCTCATCACCGACGTCTTGGCCAGAACGTTTTGTATTGGCAGATATAAGTTTGAGGTAGTTAAGATCTTCATCTACGTTGGCTCCGCAGTGACCTGGAACAACGACATCAGTTCCGAAATCAAACGCAGGATCACTCTTGCCAATCGCTGCTTCCTTGGGTTCAGGAGGCAATTGAGTAATAGAGCCATCTCCCGAACGACAAAGTTGACTCTATACGGCCCAAAAGCATGGACACTATCAAAAGCAGATGAGGAGGTCCTTGGTCGGTTCGAGAGAAAGATTTTGCGCAGACGGGGGTTAGAGGAAATGATTCAACCACGAGCTTTACGGGCTGTACAGCGACATGAGTCTAGTCAGGCGTTTATGGATTCAACACCTAAGATGGCTAGACCATGTAGAGCGAATGAACATCACAGCTCCAGCCCGGAGAGTGTTCGAATCAAACCCCCAGGGACGATGGAACAGAGGACGGCCGCACTTAAGGTGGCGCATACAGGTGGAAGGAGACCTCAGCCAACTGGGTGTGCGGCAATGGAAAAGGCTAGCAAAAGGTCGTTCTAGTTGAAGGGGCATGTTGGTTGAGACCCAGGTTCTCCTCGGTCTATAGCGCCCGTTAAGAGGAAGAAGAAATGGACCTACAGTTTAATGCCGATTCTGAACGGCGTAAGTCTAAAAGCAATTTCTGACAGTAAAATGGACCAGTATTTGCGACTGAGTGCTCCAACAGATAGGAATTCGATTTTTTTCCATTTTTACCAAGACTTTTTCAAACCCTTTATAGCCCTTAGAACTTTTGTCTGCGCTGAGAAAGTATACATTTCAGAAATAAAATTCGTCTATACTATCCGTGCGATAACTTGCATCAAAGTCAATAAATTGTCGACAAGCCTACGCCAAAAAAATGACTTTTCGTGGGTTGTCTGTAAGCTTCGTAGTTAGTCAGAGCCAATTCTTTAACTTAATGCCTGATGATAAACGTGGATTATTTGCTAGAGGACTATTCTGCGAAAATTCTGATTTACAAAAAACCGTCTTGTTAACCAAACAAAACGGCTCAAGCCAGGTCCACAGACAACGGGAACAAACTATCTTTTAAGGCCAAGATTTATAATCATGATCAATTACCGTTAATTCCAGTCTAATATACTGAATTATGTTTGTTAATATGGCATGGATGTGTCAATAAGTCCAAAATAATTTTTAGACTTGAATCGGTTATTTTTAAATTCCTCGGTAGGCTCTTTCTAGAATGCTTCTTGTTGGTGATAATTAATAAATGTAAAAATATTGGGGAGTGCGTATAAGGAATTCGACCGTTTTTGAGAACTTCATTATTGAGGGGTTATGCATATATGTATATGAAATCATATTTGAGTAAAAATCCTTTTACCAAATACTATTCAGTCCGATACTATGACATACGTGATAATTAACGACCTTTCCAAGCGATGACGCTAAGTTTGTTTCCGCAGAAGCAGACGCTTATCAGCATTATCAAAATACGTTCTGCTGACGTAAGTAACATTCAAACAAGCATAGACAGTCAATTAGCATTTCACTTTTTTTTTTATTGGTAGTCCTGTGAACCTTTAAGCCATGAAGAGATCTCACTTTTTTTCCAAAGTTCCCGCATTTTTGCTAAATTCGATTTTGTTATTCTGTGAATAATGTATCTCGCTTAGTTAGGTCGCTGTTTTCAATCAGATGTAATGTTATTTGGCAAGCTTCATTTTAAAATTAAATCAACACTTCTATTCAGTGTATCCGCCAGCCCATGGAAAATACGTATTTACACAAGAAAGGTTCTTTACAAAAGTCGACATCAAATAACCCCCTCCACTCTGACGGATTTCCTCATAAAATTCTGGTTCCGTTCCATTAGCTTTTCACGCTACTCACCTGTAAATCCTTTTGATCGATTATAATATAATTTTGTAAGATTTCAACGTTATATACAAGGTTATTGTATCACGTAATTGTAGTCGTCAAAGTCATTGAAATGAAGTCATCGTGGCAAGGAGGAAAATTGGTTTGAATAATACACGTGAGTTTGGATTGATATTTATTTAGGGAAAATGTCGAGGTTGAAAACAAATTTACATTAGGCCAGTTAACTACATATACATATGCGAAGTTCGATATCTAAACTTGGAATTTTCTCCCACAAAAAAGGAACAACGAATCAGGATACTCACCCACCTCTACACAGTCCCTTAAAATAGCATGGTCAATGGGGTTAGCATATTTGTGTCTACTTTACATAATTTCCACATTATTACCTTTTTGAGTGTAGTTTCAAAAGCTACTTCTGTGAGCTAATTCCTGCCCTGATTAGACATTTACCTTATGCGGGAGCTTTTATGTATGTACATTTGCAAAGAGGAACTCATAAGTACATACAGCCGCTAGAAATACTTAAATACATGCCACGATTTATGGTAGTCAGAAGCTTGATATATATTTCAAGGGGATGCTCCAATCCCATGATCTGCGTCTGCCTGGACCCATGTTTTGCCATGTCATCATATACCGCTTACCACTAAACCGTTCAACGTCGTCAATCGATTATTCCATATGCGTAAGGTCTTTAGCTAGAGAAAACAAAACCCTGTCAGTCTACCTAATCTGGGATATGTTGGGCAACAACAACATTATTACCGTTGACGTCTTTTTTATTTCCTTGTTTTCTGTGACAAGGAAAACGTGTCCGACCATTACTTACATGTGTACGCGTAACCAATAAAGGCACCACCCACACCATAGGTCAAGCCTTTATGTCAATCCAAAAACAAAAAAAAAAAAGCGCAGTCACAACAGACCAGATACAAGATAGCACACATAATGATGGATATTGCTTAGAATCATTGGCCGGAAGCAAAAAGCTTCGATGTAGGATTGCAGCTACGTGCAGTTAGCTGGAAAATGTTGGGATTGACTTTATGGGGAGTCACGGTTTGCCATTTTTATGCACGTATCTTGTGATGTTTAGCTACAGCAGAGTTGTGAAAGATTTGAAAGAAAAACCGATAAAATAAAGTAATTCCTCATCCTATATAGGCAAGGTTTTTATGTCATAGCAAATAAACATTTTCATTGACCAGTCCTAATACAGACGCCAACACTTGGTATACTTACCGATAAATTTCACCCTCCGAGGTACCTGACAAAACATTTTCATCTGTGTCTTCTTCTAATATGTATCTATCAGTTTAATGTATGAAACTCTTAAGCTTTTTTAAAATTGATTAGCCCCCTAAAGCTACTATAGTCCGATACTGAATTACTGAACCACAATATTTGGTAAAATCTTCTTCTTCTTCTTCTTCTTCTTAATGGGCGCTACAGTTCGGGGTGAACCTGGGCCTCAACCAACATACCCCTCCAACTAGCACGATCTTTTGCTAGCATTTTCCATTGCCGCACACCCAGAGATGACTGAGGTCCCCTTCCACCTGTGTGCGCCATCTTAAGTGCGGCCGTCCTCAGCTTCTTCGTCTCTCGGGGTCGGATTCAAAGACTCTCCGGGCTAGAGCTGTGGTGTCCATTCGCTCTACATGGCCCAGCCATCTTAGGCGTTGAATTCGTAGACGCCTGACTAGATTCATGTCGCTGTACAGCCCGTAAAGTTCGTGGTTAAATCTTTTCCTCCATCCCCCGTCTGCATTTATAGGCCCGAAATCACGCGCAAAATCTTTCTCTTGAACCGACCAAGGGCCTCTTTATCCGCCTTTTATAGTGTCCATGTTTCTGCGCCGTTCAGCAGGATCGGAATGATGAGAGTCTTGTATAGAGTATTGCCTCTAGAGCCCAAAGAAACAGCGATTGGCAAAAGTGATTCTGCGTTTGATTTCGGAACTGATGTCGTTCTTCCAGGTAACTGCGGAGCCAACGTAGATGGAGATCTTAGCTACCTCAAACTTATATCTGCAAATACAAAACGTTCTGGCCAAGACGTCGGTGATGAGCGTCCCTTTTGATGACAGCATACATACATATTTAGTTTTGCCCTCATTTACTGCCAAACCAATTTTCGCCGCCTCCATCTCAATACTCGCAAATGCCTCATCGACATATCGCTGCGATCTACCTATTATGTCAATGTCGTCGGCGTATGCAAGGAGTTGCGAGGATTTGAAACAAATTGTGCCTCTTGTGTCGGCCAGTGTTTTTTGCACAATAATTTGTAATATGATGTTGAAGAAATCACACGACAGCGCATCGCCCTGCCCAAATCCTTTTTTGACATCAAAACTTTCGATAAGGTGTTCACCGATTCGGATGGAACAGCGAGCATTCTCCAAAGTCATCCTTCATATTCTGACGAGTTTAGCAGGTATGTTAAAGGTAGACAGCGTTGTATAACTGGTCTCTAATTACGCTGTCGTATGCGGCTTTGAAGACGATAAATAAGTGGTGAGTGTCGATTTGAAATTCATTGGTTTTTTCCAGGATCTGCCGTAGTGTGAAGATTTGGTCGATGGTGGAATTCCCTGGCCTGAATCCGCACTAATAACGACCTATCAGCTTATCTACAAAAGGCTTCTGACCTTCACACAAAACGGCAGAGAAGATTTTGTAGGCGATTTTAAGAAGACATATTCCTCTGTAGTTGGCGCAGTCATAGTGGTCTCCTTTCTTGTGGTTCGGACCGTACGATGATGAGACTCCATTCCTCTGGCATGCTTTCCTCTGACCATACCTTACAGATGAGCTGGTGCATGCTCCTAATCAGGTCATTCCCAGCTGCCTTGAAGAGCTTAGCAGACAGTCCGTCTGCGCCAGCAGATTTATTCGACTAGAGTTTCGATATGGCAATCTTAACTTCGTCGAGGTCAGGGGGACGGAAATCTCTGCGGTCTTCGTCGATTAGAAATGGATCATTCTGCCTGACAGCGCTATATTGACTAACATCGCCGCTGTACAGTCTGCAGTCTTAGTGGTTTTTCCATATTTTCAGCATCGACTGCGATTCTACTACTAGGTGTCCGTTCTCATCCCTGCGGGCTTCCGTTCTGGCTTTATAACCTTGGCATGTTCGCTTTATCTGCTAATGAAACTTTGGAACGTCATGCCTGCAGTAACACCTCTCCAAATACTCAATCGCGCGCTTCCCGTGCTCTTTCCTCTTTCTTCTGAGAAGCTTATGCTCCTCCCTTCTTTTTAACTCGTAGAGCTCACGAGCGAGGCTTTACATGCATCCTGCTTCACTGTGTGAATCCTCCTGCACTCGTCGTCGAACCAGGTGTTCCTTCGTGGTAAAGCCCTGAAGCCCAAAACTTCGGATGGAGAGCTTTTCAGGGCTTGTTTGCAAAGGTTCCACTGCTGTTCTATTGATAGCGTAGAAGGTTAAGGTGTATTGGAGAACTTAAGGGAGACGCGATCGGTAAAAGCACGAGCGGTTTCTGGCGATAGTAGCTTTCCGACGTTATAACTTTGTATTCTTACTCTACTTCGCTGCGTTCGTGTCTAGAAGATCGTAGAACTCATTTTTGGCGGAGTCTTCCTTGCTTTCCGTGGGGGCGTGGCCGCAGATCGAGTTGCTATTAAAAAATTTAGCCTTGATACGGATCGTTATGAGGCGTTTGCTCACATGCCGAAAGCTTAGGACTCACAGTTTTTCATCCGCTTTATACCCGGCCCATTCCATCGCATTTCCTGGATGGCGGTTATGTCCGCTTTATAGCGGTCTAGGGCGTCCACAAGTTGTTCGACCGTACGTGGACTGTTTAGAGACCTAACATTTCACGTACAAAACCGAAGGTCTTTGTTTGTTTTTTGTTTTATTATAGGATCGTCAACATAGGTCCGTTCCGTTTTTCTATCCGAGGCTGTTGTTTTGCTTCTAAGCAATCAGTGGACTTACGGTTATGGTTTGCTAGACCATAGCCCAACCGACAAAGCTAAATATACCCGCTTGCAAGAGGATTGGGACCTCCACAAGGAGGCACTCAAATCTTTCAAAGCAGCGACCAGGAAGAGACAATCCTCGAGGGACTACTGCGAGAGTATAAGGGCGGTTTCCGAAGCCTCAAGAATAAGGAAGATTCTGGCCTCGGTTCCGTATAATCCAAGCCACCTGATGCGTAATGACGGCTCCTGGACAACCTCCAGAGAGGAAGCCCTGGAACTTCTCCTAAGCGCACACTTCACAGGCAGTAGTGACTCGGATATGACGACCCCTCGGGTCAATCAGCCGACGACACCCTCCTTCGAGCGTAAACAACTTTGAACCCTACAAGTCTCCGGGACCGGATGGGATCATACCAGCTGAGCTCCAGCAGGTAGCAGATATCATCCTCCCCTGGCTTGTGGTTACATATAATAGTTGCCTCACCCTTTCCTACATCCCCAGCAAGTGGAAGGTAGCCAAAGTCATTTTCATACCCTAGGCAGGCAAAAGCTCCCACACGTACACGTACGTATGCAAATGACCTAATGCAGGGATAGCGAACCTATGACCCGTGGGTCAGACACCGACCCACGCAAATTTTTAACTGACCCACGATTGCTAAGCAACCATTTAGATTTTCTAATTTGGGTGGATAGTTTATATTCATGTCTGTTATTCTCGATAGTTATGCTAGAGTAAAAACTAGTAGAATCGGTAACGTACCAGCGAAACTAAAGATTCTTAGAACCAACCGTTCTTAGATACAAGTTCCAGGCCATATCAAGCTGAATAGTTTGATAAATCATACAACGGACACAAGCTGATTAATCCTGCTACGGGGCGAAATCTCCTTCTAGCCAGTACACGCTTACCGCACTTCGATATATACAAAGGCACCTGGCGGTCGCCAGATCTATCAATTACTAACCAGATTGATCACATAGCGATCCACGTCAGACACTCCTCCATTTCCTCCTATTCTTGATGTTCGAACTTTCCGAGGAGCTAACATCGACTTGGACCACTATCTTGTAGTAGCCAAGATGCGCCTACGCAGCGGAGTAGAGTAAGAATACAAAGTTATGACGTCGGAAAGTCGCTATCACCACAAACCGCTCGTGCTTTTACCAATCGCGTCTCCCAATATACCTTAACCCTTCACCCTGTCAATAGAACAACAGTGGACCCTTTGCAAACAAGCCCCGAAAAGCACTCCATCTGAAGTTTTAAGGCTTCAAGGCTCCACCACGAAGAAACACCTGGTTCGATGATGAGTGCAGGAGGATTCACACAGCGAAGCAGGATGCATATAAAGCCTCGCTCCATAGAAGAACAAGAGCAGCTCGTGAGCTCAGAAGAAAGAAGAAAGAGCGTGAGAAAACCGCGATTGAGGATTTGGAGAGGTGTTACTGCAGGCGTGACATTCAAAAGTTTTATCAACATGCGAACATGCCAAGGTTACAAAGCCATAACGAAAGCCTGCAGGGATGAGAACGGACACCTACTAGTAGAATCGCAGTCGATGCTGAAAATATGGGAAAACCACTCCTGCAGACTGTATAACGGCGATGTTAGCTAATATGCCGCTGTCAGGCATAATGACCCATTTTTCAACGACGAAGACCGCAGGGAACTCCGTCCCCCTGACCTCGACGAGGTTAAGATCACCATATCGAAACTCAAATCGAATAAAGCTGCTAGCGCAGACGGACTGTCTGCAGAGCTCTTCAAGGCAGCTGGGGATGACCTGGTTAGGAGCATGCACCAGCTTATCTGTAAAATATGGTCAGAGGAAAGCATGCCCGAGGAATGGAGTCTCAGCATGGTATGCCCGATTCACAAGAAAGGATTCCCCTCTAACTGCGCCAACTACAGAGGAATAAGCCTTCTTAACATCGCCTACAATATCTGCTCCGCCGTTTTGTGTAAACGCCTGAAGCCTTTAATAAATAAGATGGTAGGTCCTTATCAGTGCGGTTTCAGGCCAAATCTTCACACTACGGCAAATACTGAAAAAAAACCTATGAATTTCAAGTCGACATCCACCACCTATTTGTCGATTTCAAAGCCACGTACGACAGCGTAATTAGAGACCATCTATACAACGCTATGTCTACCTTTGACATCTCTGCTAAACTCGTCAGAATATGTAGGATGACTTTGGAGAATGCTCGCTGCTCCATCCGAATCGGTGAAGACCTTACCGATAGTTTTGATGTTAAAAAAAGGATTTAGGCAAAAAGTGCTAACTGAGCATTCTGAGCACTTTGGTGCAAATGAGCGTTAGTGACCCACGAGCTAGTAATGAAAAAATATTAACATAAGTTGACCCACGTCTTAAAAAGGTTCGCCATCCCTGACATAAGGCCTATTAGGCTCACTTCATTTCTACTAAAAACTCCCGAGAAGATTTAAGACGCACACCTGCCGGTACAGTTGCATCTCAGAAAGGCTGTCGGATAACCAACATGCGTGCAACAAAGGCAAATCGGTGGAAACAGCACTCCACTCATTGGTCAGTAAAATAGAAAGGTCACTGGACAGTAAGCAATACACTCTAGTCGCCTGTCTCGACATTGATGGCACCCTTAACAATGTTGAACCATGGGCCGTCATCAAGGCGCTGTCTGATCTGGGTGTTACGGGATCAGTGATAAAACTGGTACGACAGCTGCTAACACAAAGAGTTGTCAAAGCCAACTTCGCTGGTGCCGTCTCAACCAGAATGGTCAGCAAAGGTACACCACAGGGTGGAGTACTCCCCCCTCTCCTCTGGAACGTTGTGGTCAACGAACTACTGCTGCTGCTGGAACAGGAAGGGTACGCTGTGATCGCTTATGCGGATGACATTGCTATTACCGTCACAGGAAAATTTCCCAGCACTCTATGCGACCTTATGCAGAGTGCACTACATACAGTAGAAACCTGGACACGGTACTGTGGACTTGGGGTGAACCCAAAGAAGACCGATCTAGTACTGTTCACTTACAAATACAAAATTCCGCCACTCAACCCACCGAGGCTGGGTGGAACCCAACTAACAATCAAAGAACAGGCTTAATATCTAGGCCTAGTCCTTGACAGTAGGCCGAATGGGAAGCCCAACATTCTTGATCGGGTCAAGAAAGCAACTGTGACCCTCTACAGCTGTAAGAAAGTAGTGGACAGGAGGTGGGGTCTCCAACCAAGCATTATGTACTGGCTCTACACAGCAGTCATAAGGCCTATCTTTCTGTATGGCGTCGTAGTCTGGTGGACTAAATAAAATGGCCCATATCTCAAGAAGGCCACACCACTATCCTAAAACACTTCAAAGTACCCATGGACACTGACTACATCACCCCGCAGAATGTGTTCACCAGGAACTTCGAAGTTGTCTTTCCATCCAGGGAGGAATGGGCTGGAGGGAAAGTTATACCAAAAGACTCGATCTCCCTCTATACCGATGGCTCTAAGATGGAGTCGGGTGTAGGCAGTGGGGTCTTCTCCAAGGAACATAACCTCAACCTATCATTTAGACTCCCAAATTGCTGTAGTGTGTACCAGGCAGAAATAACAGCGATAACGGAGGCCCTGGCATTGCTTAGGATCAATGTAATATCCGCAAGGGATATTATCATTTGCACGGATAGCCAATCTGCGAAAAAATCCCTGGCAGCGGTAACCCACAAATCAAAGGCATCTCTTAACTGTCCCCTATCTCTAGATGAGATAGCTGAACAGTTCAACATTAAAATACTGTGGGCTCCCGGGAATAGGGATATTCCAGGAAACTGCGCGGCCGATGAACTCGCAAAGTTAGGGTCAAGCTCACTCAGCCTACCTACCCTCGGGTACCTAGAAACACCAATAAGTACGGTAAAGCACATGATAAAGCTTCAAACCATAGAGTAGACTAACCTCCAATGGAATGAGAGCAATATCGGCTTTATCACCAAACAATTGTGGCTTAAGTTAAGCTTAGGATGAACCAGGGACCTAGTGGCAACCAAAAGGGCAACCTTAAGAACTCTAGTGGGTGTCATTACAGGTCACTGCACCATTGGAAAACACGCCGCCAGACTGGGGCTACCCTACAATGACTTCTGTCACGGCTGCATGGACGAGGAGGAGGAGCGTCAGACCTAGAGAATTACAACATTCTCCTCATATCAGCCAGGCAGCGTGTGAAAGTTGACACTATCGACGCTACCTATCGTTTGTGAGTGAAGGGCTTGACCTGTCTAAAAACACGACATATCTAGCTAAAGCTTTGGTGTGTTATCATGACGTTAATCAATTGCATTAAAAACACAACCTACTTCCGATTTTTAGAGAAGCTTTACAGAAAATTAAGAGGAGGCATCAGTACACTCCTTTTTTTGTTAAGGTGCCTCTCCCTCCCTGCGGTGAAGTGTTTTCCGTCATAGGGTACTGATTTAAAGACCTCAGTAACCCACAAAATATCAGCATCATTTGCCTAATTCACATTAAAAATAGCAGATGGCTTCAAGGACAGCAAATTTGAAAGTCGCATGAAAGCGTCAACACAAAGGATCTGTATTAGTCCATGTGGGACAAGTATGTCTACCACACTATCCTAACTCCCTGGCATGGATGCGTCTATTAATTTCATGCGGTTTCCCGAACATCTTTTCATCAAAGCTGCGGCACTCTAAAAGATCTGTGTCGATAGCAGCCCCATCTCCTACGATGCTTATACGACCGGAATGGGCATAGCTTATTTCTATGACGCCTATATAACTTTATCGACGCATGGGTGAATGACTTCCTCTTTACAGAATTTACTTTACTGTTCACGAGCACACGTAGGCAATACCGCATACTGAAGATTACTCATGTAACTCAGATTACCGAATGTCAACGGTATGTAAATGGATTTGGAAAGTAAGCTCTCAGTCCAGTAGTCTAAAATTAGAAATGGTAGCAAAAAAACGATAAACACTACAGAAAATGGACTGAAATCTCCGCCTAATCCTGTCTGACTTTACTACCGAATAAGCCATTAATCCCGGTATCGCCACTGGGAACATTTTAATCGCAGGGGATAGAATAGAATAAAATGAAGGAAGCTCCTCCGAAGCACTTTTCAATTTCCTATGGCCCATTAAGCCGTGAAGTGGAAGATGCCAACTGACTTGTCCTTAATAGCTCCACACGCTATTTGCCCTTTTGCAACATTGCTGACAACAGACAGTCAAATGCCTCCCGACAGTCAGGCAGGCAGACAGGAACAATGAATTCTATTCGAAACAGCTCACCACCATAGTGTGCAAGATTTACTTCTCGCTTTCCATATCCCATCAGTTAAAGTCCTTATTCTCTCCTCGCTGATGGGGCACCGATGTCACCTCCTGGGAACCATATCATCGCGTCACATAGTTCGGGGCGTCTTGGAAATTTATTACATCAACCCCGAGCAGTGGGTGGAGTTTGCGGGTCAGTGGATGATATTTCGTAGTCCTTGCAACGTCTCATGCATCATACATTATACTTCCATCCCACTCATATATAGGTCCACACCTACACAATTAAGACGCTTTATTCGGACCTGAAGTGAAGCGTTCACGTTTGCCACTAACGACCATCGGTTGATGTGACAGACTCATGTGAAACTACCGAGAGCTCAGGTGAAAATAATAAATAAATTCAATTAGTTTGATCACACGAAAGGAATTGTCGTTCAGTCCGTCCAAATGTTGACTCATACCCTGATGACTTTGCTGTATGTCCCCCAGGACATGCTCTCTATGTACAGTGTACGGGGGAAGGTGTGACCTTAACGTGACTTGTTTCCCGCACGAAGAGATCCATTAAAGTTGATGTACTCGTTCGTGATGATACCTACTACGCGCCAGATGAAAGGTGTCAACTTTAACTTGGCATATGGGCAGGGAGCAACAAGAACTGTTTACTGAAGTTGAATCTTGGATTAAGATATCTAATAAAAGCGAAAAGGTTACTGCCGGCGGGTGGAAATTCGTGTTAATTTCTTCGTAATCATAATAGATGGGACGAAGGAAGGACGGTGCAATTCGGACGTGAACTTAATAGGCAACTGCGTTGGGGGATATTAAACCCTGTTCGAGGTCATGGCGGATAGAGCACGGGATTAGTCATACTTCATAATGAAAGTGTTATAAATGGTGAAATGATGGTCAATATCTCCCTTTGCAGACGATTGTAGAGTATTTTGCGTGTTAAGGACCTAGTCGAATACGGCCGAGTTCAATACTTACTTACTTAGGTGCCGCTGCAGGCCGGTGTGAACCTAGGCCTTAACCAACAAACCTCTCCAACTGGCACGGTCTTTTGCCCGCTGTTTCCAGCGACGCAATTCCAGTGGGTTAAGGTCCCCCTGCACATGTGTGCGCTACCTTTGATTCGGTCGTCCTCTGCTGCGTCGTCTCTCGGGATTGGACTCGAAGACTCTTCGGAGCTGTACAGCCCGTATAGTTCGTCATTGTATCTTCTCCTCCACTTCCCGCTTATACAAACGGGACAATAGATTGAACGCATAATTTTCCTCTCGAAACGACCAAGGGCCTCCTCATCCGTTTTTGTTAAAGTCCAGGCCTCTGCGCCACAGAGGAGGACCGGGATGATTTAGGTCTTGTACAGCGCAACTTTAGTCTTTCCAAACAGGGCTCTACTTCTCAATTGCCTCTTGAGCCCATAGAAGCAGCGGTTGGCAAGAAGAATTCTGCGCTTGATTTCGAAACTGATGTCGTTGTTCCAGGTCACTGCGGAGCCGAGGTATATGAAGTCCTTAACTACCTCAAGCATATATCTGCCAATATGCACGCTCTGACCAAGACGTTGGTGGTAAATGTCCCTTTTCGATAACAGCAGATATTTAGTCTTACCCAATTTTTGCCGCCTCCATCTCAAAACTCGCAAACGCCTCATTGATATCTCGCTGGAATCTATCTATTATGTCGACGTCGTCGGCGTATGCAAGGAGTTGCGAGGATTTGAACAAGATTGTGCCTCTTGTATTGAGGAAATGAAGAAATCACACGAGAGTGTATCGCCCTATCTAAATCCTTTTTGACTTCGAAACTATCGGTCAGTTCTGCACCGATTCGGGCGGAGCAGCGAGCGTTCTCCAAAGTCATCCTGCAAAGTCTAGTGAGCTAAGCAGGAATGTCAAAAGTAAACATGGCGTTATATAGCTCGTCTCTAATTACGCTGTCGTATGCGACGTAAGGTGTTGACTTGAAATTCATTGGTTTTCTCGAGGATCTGCCGTAGTGTGAAGATTTGGTCGATGGTGGAATTCCCTGCATGAAGCCACACTGATAAGAACCTATCAGCTTATTTACGAACGGCTTCAGGTGTTCGTCACTAAGTCATTCTGCTTGACGGCGGTATGTTGGCTGCCTTCGCCGTTATAGGGTCTGCAGAAGTGGTTTTACCAAATTCTCAGCATCGACTCCCATTCTACTACTAGGTGTCCGTTCTCATCCTTACAGGCCTCCGTTCGTGCTTTATAGCCTTGAGACATTCGTTTTATCTTTTGATAAAATCTTCAAACGTAGTGCCGGCAGTAACACCTCTCCGAGTTTTCAATTGAACGCTTCTCCTGCTCCTTCGTTTTTTTTCTTGTGAAGCTTATGTTCATCCCTTCTTTTAAGCTCGTACAGCTCACGAGCCGCTCTCGTTTTTTTGTGTAGTGAGGCTTTGTATGCCTCATGCTTTTCTGCATGAACCCTTCTGCACTCGTCATCGAACCAGGTGTTTTGTCGTGGTGGAACTTTGAGGCCCAACACTCCGGTTGCTATGCTCTTCAGGGCTTGTTTGCACTGGCTCCATTGTTGCTCTACTGACTGAGTGGAGGATTGAGGTGTATCGGAGAGCTTGAGGGAGAAGCGGTTGGCAAAGGCACTGGCGATCTTCGGCGATATTAGCTTTCCGACGTCATAGCTTGGTGTTCTAACTCTACTCCGCGGAGTTCGGGTTATCCGTTGACGTATCTTGGCTACTACAAGATAGTGGTCTGAGTCGATGTTCGCTCCTCGAAAAGTGCGAACATTAAGAATAGTGGAGGAGTGTCTGACGAAAATCGCGATGTGATCAATCTGGTTGGTGATTGATTGATATGGTGACCGCCAGGTGACTTTGTGTATATCGAGGTAAGGAAAGCGTGGCGAAGTCGATCAGCCTCGTGTCCGTTATCGGATGTGGTATCATGTAGGCTGTGTTTGCCGATGACCCGTTCAAAGATGCTTTGTTTGCCCAGCTTAGTGTTAAAATCTCCTAGTATGATTTTGGTATCATAGCTCTGGCATTCGGCACATGTTCTGTCTAGGAGATCATAGAAATCATCTCTGATGGAGTCATCCTTGTCTTCCGTGGGGGCATGGACACATATGAGGCTGACGCTGCAAAATTTTTCCTTGATGCGGGTCGTTATGAGGGGTTCACTCACATACTGGAAGCTTAGGACTTTATGTTTTAGTCCTATAGCAATCACCACAGTAGATGTCGCAGTTTCTCATCCGCTTTTTGTCCGGTCCATTCCCTCGCATTTCCTGGATGACGGTTATGTCCGCCTTATAGCGGTCCAGGCTGTCCGTAAGTTATTCGGCCGTACGTGGACTATTTAGCGATCTAACATTCCACATACAGAACCGAAGGTCCTTGTTTATTTTTTGTTTTGATTACCCGATGCTGTTTTTTGTTTCTGAGCAATATGTGGTTTTACGGTTATGGTTTGCTAGACCGTAGCCCAACCGACATTTATCCTGTTTAGTGGCGCAGGATACCCGCCATTCGGCTTCTTTCGTCAGTAACTTCCCTTGTAAGGAAATTTCCAGGTGGTACCACGAGGAGTGGAAGCAGAGTTGCGAGATGTTCGGCTGTAGAGGCTCTTACTCGCTTTTTGTTGGGCCAGCATCCGTCGACAGGACGGCATTTGCTAGTCCTTTACCATCCTATAGGCTTCTGCTCTGGTTTTATAGCCCTGGCAAGTTCGTTTTACTTTTTCGTAAAACTTGCGAGCATTATGCCTGTGATTAGCATCTCTCCATCTCCTCGATCTCACGCTTTCCATGCTCTCTTTTTTGCTTTCTTAAAAGCGTGTGTTCCTCTCTCCGTTTAGTATGGCTTTGGAGGCGCTTTGCTTTGCTACATGAGCTTGCCCGTATTGCTCATCAAACCAGGGGTTTCTAGTTGTCGGTTGTTTGAAACCCAGATGCGGCGTCTCTGATGGCATGATGGCAATGCTCCCATTTTTGTTCTGTGGATTGCTCCGGTGTCGTTGGAGTTTGCGAGAGGTTGGGGGAAATTCGATCGGCAAAAGTCGAAGCGATCTCCTGCGACAATCTGGGACGGGCCATATGAGGCATAAAGAAGCTTAACTTAACGACGAATACATCCGACGGGCGAAGTATAAAATTGTCCACTTAGAGAGATTAGCGCCATACTACGGAGAAGGATCAAATCGCTTGTTCGAGGACGAACAAGCTTATGAGGAGGGTAGTGTTGCGGACACGAATCCACGGCTATGTTCGAATTTCACTTTCGAAGTTTGGAATGCTCTGGTAAAGCTGAAATGAAATTGATGGTAGCTTTGAGCGGCATACTACTGAATGTCAGAGCATTCTAGAGACTATTGAAGGGGAACTTTGGCAGCGAGCATTGGAGAAAGTGGACTGAGGGCTATATAAGCGCGAACCCTCGCCCTCGGGAGCATTCAGTTGCCGGGATTCAGTAACGAGTGATCGGTCGGTAATCAAGCCATCTAGCGAGATATGAAGCGCACAGGTATAAGTGATCTGTGGTGGAATAGTAAAGTGTGTGTAATAAAGTGTAACGTGTGTTTAAAAGGTTGTAACAATAAATAATGGTGAAGTATTGAGATAATTGATCTGAGGCGAGATAATATAAGAGTGTGTGTATTGAATCCGAATAAAAAGCAGTTTGAGTTAATCGCAATCCAGTGATACGAACCCTATTCGAAGTGGGATTAATTTTCGTAACAATATGCTCTGGGGACATGCAACAAATCCATGGCAATCTGCCGTTGGTATGGACTGCAATCACTGGTCATTGAATCAACTCTTTCCATATGTACGCACCCGCCAGACTCCAAGTGATTATCAACCACGACCACGATGAGGATGACGACGATGTCGATGGGAACATTCTGTCCGATAACCATATGATATCAACAACTAACCGGCGATACAATGTCAAGAGAGAGAGAGAGAGTATGTCAAATAACACACTGAGAATGCACTTCCGAGTACAGACTCTCAGGGACTTGAATGTCTGTACTCCCTGAAGTGACACTGGCACCCGGCGATCACATGCCGCTGTTCAGCGTGACGACACTCGTGTTATCTATGTATTGTGTCTGGAGGTGTTAAACACCGACAAACGACAGTAAATCAAATGTTTCCCTCTTTTTTTGTGTGCCTCGTACTGCTCAATGGAGGATAAGGTAAGACCTCGTGGCAGCAGGATGACGTGAATGGTGGCGGTTTTCGTATGGCCGATTGTTTAGGAAGTGGGCCATAAAAAAAGCAGCACGTAACTGAAGAGCTGATCATACCTACAGACGTGATGCGCTTACGATTGGAAATTGTGTAAATATACAAAACAGTACGACGAGTGTTTTGTGGCTTTTTCTGTCTTGATTTTGGGATATTTTTAGAACACATGAACGTATGGCCGATAGCGTATGTTCCCACTCAAATTGACGGGCGCGAGAAAGAAGATTGACTTCGAAACTTGTTTTATGAATGCGTCGTGTTATTTTTCAGAGCACAGCGGAAGGCTTCCTTCAATGGAGTTAATGCCTTCTTGGGGCAAGGAAACATCTGACCGTCTAGGTATGGGGTTGGACTTAAATTATTAGAGACAACAAACAGCAAGGTTTTAAACAGCTACTTACTACCTAAAGCAGATTTTAGCTCGCTCGACTATCATCTATCATCTTTGGTATGACTTAACATTTTTGCCAAAACTACTCCAAAAATTTAGACTATGGTAACGCACTAGTGAAAAGAACAAATGTTACTAACTGCAACTATTTGGGTTTAAGAGAAAATGACAAAATTGACTTCCTGCTCCCGAAAACCAAGGCTCCAAACCTTGGTCATTTGAGGAAAAAATTCTCATCCCATGGGCTTATCTAAAGTATCGCTCTCAGTGTAATGGACTTCCACCAGTGAATCAGTGATCGCACCTTATTTGAAAAAAAAAGTCCGACCTCAGCGATAGTTCGTAAGTTGCAGCATCTAAACGTGAATCGTATCCTCGTTTACCGGACCATAAAGTGATAGAGGGCTACCTGCTCAGGGAACAAAAAATATGGTGGAAGACGTCGGCCGACTACAACACTAGCTGAGAACAACAAGAAGGTGAGAGGGAAATTGCAGCAACGTCCACTTCCCAGCGGAACACAATAGCAAAGGAGGTAGGTATGTAGCAAGCAAGCAACGCATTTTACGGAACAAGGGGCAGTGCTATCCAATAGCATTAGGCACTGCGATCGAGGAGTTTCTCCACTTCCCTAATGAAGTTGGGAATGCTTCCCGTAGGAGCCGAGATGATCCCTTCAGGAGTCATAACTTCACTGAGAAGGATACACTTCCTGAGATGGCAGAGAGCAGCACACTCGCACAGTATGTGCTCTGCCGTCTCTTCGTCCTCAAGACGGAGTCGGCACTCAGTTTCAGATGAGAGGTTAATTGTGTTAAGTTGATATCTCAGACCGTAGTGTTCTGGCAGGTAGCTGTCTTGTCGTCTGATATCTACTTTACTAAGCATCGGTATATTAATAGAGTGTTTGTTCCGGGACCGTTTAAATCGTTCCGATTGGCGAAGTTCCTAAACGCTATTCCTAAAGGACAGGTGTTGCGATTTTTCCCACTTGTCTGAGAAGAAGTTGATCTTAGACTTGGGAATGCCGTAGAAAGGTTCAGGACCTATCTATTTTTCGCTGAAAACTTAGCAGGCGAGTTGATCGGCAATTTCGTTTCCCTTAATACCTTTGTGCCCTGGCACCCACCAGAGTTTGATTTTGATTCTTTTGGCAAGGTCTTGCAGGGCACCATGGCACTCCTTGACGGTTTTTGAGTTCGTGCCATACGAACTAAGTGCTTTAAGCGCCGCTTGGCTATCAATTGTTACTCCTCTTAAGCCTATAGGCTTAGATTCACCCATGCTAGAATGGCATATAATTCGATGCTAGGACTCATTCGCAGGACCTTCGAGATCTTACGATTTGGTCAAAAGATGCCGGCGCCAACGCCAGAAGCCATCTTGGAGCCATCAGTATACCACCTAAGGCCTTTGATATTAAGCAAGGTTTCCCATGCTTGGCGATTTGGGATCAATATCTTGTCAAAAGTGAAGGTGTGAGCGTTTGAGGCCGTAGTAATCATATCCAGCTCGGGAAGGTGTTGTAAGATGGTCATGTGACCCCCGGACCTGCATGGCAGGTTTCTTTTCGAGCGAAGGATTTTCTAATTGCAATGCGTAATACCACCTTTTTGATAAAAAGGTGCAGTGGAGTGAGTCCAATGAGTGCTTCTTGGGCTGCCGTGGGGCAGGTTGGCATAGCGTTGGGGCCTAACAATTATCGTTTTTTGCTCAACTTCTGTCCACCTTATGGTGGATGCATAGGTGATGATAGGTCTTACTTTCGCGGTGTATAACCAGTGGACTACATTGGGTTTAAGTTCCTAGGTTTTACCGTAAGTGCGACAACAGGCTCACATGGCCTTAGTCGCTTTTGTGAGTTTGGTTTTAATATCGGAGTTCCAGTTGAGTCTGCGATCTAGGTCAATACCTAGATACTTGACTTCCTCTGAATACCCTGTGTTTGTGCCATTTGCAAAGACGGGGCTAAATGGGTTAATCGAAAAACCCTCTCTGGCACACCAGTCAGAGATAAACTGAAGCGCGAGCTGCATGCGCTCACAGGCAGCAGTTTCACACTTGCCCGTAATGACTACTAGGTCATCAGCATATCCGATGAGCTCGTAGCCCCGATTGGTTAGCTTGCGTAGTAGGTCATCGATAACTATCGACCAGAGAAGGGGTCAAAGGACTCCTCCTTGTGGACATCCTCTAGCCGCCGATACTGTCACTGAGACCTCTCCGCATGTGGCTGATATAATACGGCTATTTATCATCGCCCTAATCCAGTGATTAGTGGGATAGTCTACTCCCCTGCAGGATAGTGAAGTGGTGATCGAACCATAGCCAATGTTATCAAATGTATGTATGTATGTTGGCGTTACAGTCCATGAAGAAAGAACCTGAGCCGAGCTTCTCTCAATCACCCATGTTGTGTGTGATTTCATTTTCACATAGGTGAAAGGGGCCTACAGTTTTATTGCCGGTTCCGAACGGCGAATTTCGAGAAGCTTTTCATGACAAATTTTACTACAGGGGGTTTTGTCAGAACCCCGCTGAGGAGAAACACCGTGAAAAACACGTTCGATGACATGGCTGTGTCGGGATTCGATCCCCAGTCATCGGCGTCAGAGGCCAACACACTACCCACTGCGCCACGGTGCTCTCATCAAGGGCCACTTCTATATCGAGGAGGGCGCAATTTGCGATCTCCTTGTGTGTGAAACTGTTTTCAACGTGCGTCATCAAGTGGTGTAGCGCATTCTCAGTACATCGGTCTTTGCGATATGCATACTGATTGGGATGCAGCGGTATCTGAATCTCCTCTAATATGGAGCTCTATCAGTTTTTCCATTGTTTTAAGAAGGATCGATGTCAAACTGATAGGGGGATAGGATTTAGGTTGTTCACTTGGCTTTCCAATCAGGGGGATGAAGACAAGATTGACTTCCCTCCAGATTTGGGGTATATGTATCTCCCATGTTGAAACAAAACCTACAATTATCTATCAGTGGTGGCAAAATGGTGTTCAGGACTTTCTGTAAGATAGCAGGAAAGACACCGTCTTTGCCTGGGGCATTATAGGGCTTAAATGAACCAATTGCCCATTTAACCCTATCAGGAGTAAAAAGTCTGCCAGAGAGGCTATTCGTTCTACTGTCGATGCTTTTTATAACGTTCATCTGATCGTCAGAGGGCACCGACTGGGGAGTAGAACCAGGGAAGTGCACGTCAAACATAGTCCCCAGGGTTTCCCTGCGATTGACGGTAAAGGTGGCCCGAGTCCATTTGTGAACTCATGGGATAGCGCTTTATGGAGTCGCAGTTGGAAGCGAGTCTGTGTTCTCACAGTGTTTCCTTCAAGACATTCTATTGGATTTCCGCAGTTCAAGGTTGTATTTAGTTGGAGCAGATCTGTAATCAGTCTAACTATTATTCCGTATGGCTCTGTTAAACAGAGATCTCACCTGTTTCCTTAGAGATTCAAGCTGTGCATACCACCAAGGTACACACCGCTTGTGTGTACTTGTCCTGGGTGAACAGCTGTTTCTAAAGGATGAGATGAGTGCTGCATTGAGCCGCTTAAGAATGACATCATAGTGGGACACTTCTGTCCCAAAGAACCAAGGTTATGCTCTACAAGACTTTTATTCTGCCAGTCCTGCTATATGAAGGCGAAAGCTGAACGATAAGCAGGAGAGCAGAGCTGATCTTTGGCTTCTTCGAAAGAAGAATTCTGTGACGGATATTCGGTCGCGTCTGCGAGAAAGGTGAGTGGAGGAGAAGACATCACCATGAACTGTATGGGCTGTACAAAGATGTGGATATAGTCCGGAATTAATAAAAGAATCATTAACAGTACCTATATAGAATGTCTTAGTTTTGAGCAACGACCTTTAAGCCTGCAGAAAAGACACAACTTATACAGCCAGCTTTAAATACTAAAGAACGGGATGAAGACGACATACAACCTGGAGTGGGGTCACAAAACAGCGAAACAATCTTTAAAAAGGAAGACTCAAAACGCAGTTGCTCCGTAGAAACACACAGATGGTATGAAAAGAAAGTTAGAAGATATTTGTCCTGAAAATCCAGGAATAAAAAATTAACTATCCCTGAGGGATTCAGTGGGACGTCCTAGCCTAGAAAACGATTAACTAATACTATTGAAAACAATTGCGCTCATTACTTTATTTGGAAGTGCAGCAGGCCATAGAAGACGATCGGAATCTATTCGCAGTGTTAAAACTCTTGATGAACTCACAAACTAATTACTTACTTAACGGGCGCTACAGTTCGGGGTGAACCTGGGCCTCAACCAACATGCCTCTCCACCTAGCACGATCTTTCGCTAGTCTTTTCCAATGCCGCACGCCCAGTTGGTTGAGGTCCCTTTCCACCTGTGCGCGCCACCTTAGGTGCGGCCGCCCTCTATTGCTTCGTCCCTCGGGGTTCGATTCAAAGACTCTACGGGCTGGAGCTGTGGTGTCCATTCACTCTACATGGTCTCAGCACTTCTCCTCCAACCCCCCTCTGTGTTTATAGGACCGAAAATCGCACGCAGAATCTTTCTCTCGAAACGACCAAGGATTTCCTCATCCGCTTTAGATAAAGTCCATGTTTCTGCGCCGTATAACAGGACCGGGATAATTAAGGTCTTATATAAGGTCAACTTAGTCGTACGAGAGAGGGCTCTACTTCTCAGTTGCCTCTTGAGCCCAAAGAAGCAGCGGTTGGCAAGAGTAATTCTACGCTTGATTTCGAAACTGGTTTCGTTATTCCAAGTCACTGCGGAGCCGAGGTATAAGAAGTCCTTAACTACCTCAAACTTATATCTGCCAATATGCACGTTCTGTCCAAGACGTCGGTGGCAAATGTCCTTTTTCGATGACAGCAGATATTTAGTCTTGCCCCCATTAACTGCCAAACCAATTTTCGCCGCCTCCATCTCAATACTCGTAAACGCCTCACCGACATATCGCTGCGATCTACCTATTATGTCGATGTCGTCGGCGTATGTAAGGAGTTGCGAGGATTTGAAATAGATTGTGCCTCTTGTATTGGCCTGTGATTTTTACACAATAATTTCCAATATGATGTTGAAGAAATGACACGACAGCGCATCGCCCTGTATAAATCCTGCGTCAGCACCGATTCGGATGGAGCAGTGAGCATTTTCCAGAGTTATCCTGCATAGTCTGACGAGCTTAGCAGGGATGTCAAAAGTAAACATGGCGTTATATAGCTCGTCTCCAATTACGCTGTCGTATGCGGCCTTGAAGTCGACGAATAGATGGCGAGTGTCGACATGAAATTCATTGGTTTTCTCCACGATCTGCCGTAGTGCGAAAATTTGATCGTTGATGGACTTCCCTGGCCTGAGCCCACACTGATAAGGACCTATCAGCTTATTTACGAATGGCTTCAGGCGTTCACACAAAACGCCAACGAAGATCTTGTATGCGACATAAAGGAAACTTATTCCTCTATAGTTGGCGCAGTCTAAGGGGGTCTCCTTTTTTGTGGATCGGGCAAACAATGCTGAGACTCCATTCCTCGGGAATGCTTTCCTCCGACCATATCTTACAGATGAGCCAGTGCATGCTCCTAGCCAGCTCACCCCCAGCCGCTTTAAGGAGCTCAACAGACAATCCATCTGCGCCAGCAGCTTTATTTGACTTGAGTTTCGACATGGCAATCTCAACTTCGTCGAGGTCAGGGAGACGGAATTCTCTGCGATCTTCGTCGTTAAGAAATGGATCATTCTGCCTGGCGGCGGTATGTTGGCTGTCATCACCCTTATACAGTCTACAGAAGTGGTTTTTCCAAATTCTCAGCATCGACCGCGATTCTACTACTCCGTTCTCATCCTTACAGGCCTCCGTTCGTGCTTTATAGCCTTGAGACATTCGTTCGTATAAAACTTCGAACGTGGTGCCTGCAGTTTTAAATCGCCCGCTTCTCGTGCTCTTTCTTTTTTCTCTTGAGATGCTTATGTTCCTCCCTTTTTTCTAGCTCGTAGAGCTCACGAGCCGCTCTTGTTTTTTTGTGTAGTGAGGCTTTGTATACCTCCTACTTTTCTGCATGAATCCTCTACACTCGTCATCGAACCAGGTGTTTCGTCATGGTGGAGCTTTAAGGCCCAGCACTTCCGTTGGTGTGCTCTTCAGGGCTTATTTGCACAGGCTCCATTGTTGCTCTACTGACTGATAGGAGGATTGAGGTGTATCGGAGAGCTTAAGGGAGACGCGGTTGGCAAAGGCACTGGCGATCTCCGGCGATAGTAGCTTTCCGACGTCATAGCTTGGTGTTCTAACTCTACTCCTCGGTGTTCGTGTTATCCGTTGACGTATCTTGGCTACTACAAGATAGCGGTCTGAGTCGATGTTCGCTCCTCGGAAAGTGCGAACATCAAGAATAGTGGAGGAGTGTCTGACGTCAATCGCGATGTGATCAATCTGGTTGGTGACTGATTGATCTGGCGACCACCAGTTGTCTTTGTGTATATCGAGAAGGGGAAAGCGTGTACTGGCCAAAAGAAGATTTCGTCCCGTGGCAAGGTCGATCAGCCTGTGTCCGTTATTGGATGTGGTGTCATGTAGGCTGTGTTTGCCGATGACCCTTTCGAAGATGCTTTCTTTACCCATCTCAGCGTTAAGATCTCCTAGTATGATTTTGGTATCATAGCTGGGGCATTTGGTATATGTTCTGTCTAGGAGATCGAAGAAATCATCTTTGATGGAGTTATCCTTGTCTTCCGTGGGGCCATGGTCGCATATGAGGCTGATGTTACAGAAATCTGCTTTGATGTGGATCGATATCAGGCGTTCACTTACATACTGGAAACTTAGAACTTTATGTCTTAGTACACCTCTAACAACAAATCCGCATACAAATGGTCTCTGTTCTCTCTCCCTATAGTAGCCACCGTAGTAAATGTCGCAGTTTTTCATCCGCTTTTTACCCGGTTCATTCCATCGCGTTTCCTGGATGGCGGTTATGTCCGCTTTATAGCGATTTAGGGCGTCCGCAAGTTGTTCGGTCGCACGTGGTCTGTTTAGAGACCTAACATTCCACGTACAGAACCGAAGGCCCTTGTTTGTTTTTTGTGTTATTTAGGGTTGTCAACATAGATCCGTTCCGTTTTTCTATGCGAGGCTGTTTTTTGCTTCTGAGCAATCAGTGGTTTTACGGTTATGGTTTGCTAGACCATAGCCCAACCGACACTAATCCTGTTTGGTGGCGCAGGATACTCGCCATTCGGTCTCTTCGGTCAGTAATTTCCTTTGTAAGCAAATTTCCAGATGGCACCACGAGGAGGTGGAAGTAAGACCTGACTAGCAGAGCTGCAAGATGATCGGCTACAGAGGCTCTTACTCGCTTTTTGTCGGGCCAGCATCCGCCGGCAGATGCTACCCCTACGAGGCCTTTGCTAGTCCTTTACCATCCCACACAAGAATTACGTAAAATAGAATTTGACATTAGTCGAAGTGGGACATATCTTCGATTGATTCCCAGACAATCTAATTCTGCGGAGGCACGAAGGCATGCATCGACAGTCCCTGTTAAGCTGTCTGGGGCTCAGACTGATCACCACAAAAGCCATTTAGATAGTAATTTGGCTTGAACATCAATCCATTATTTGGACAACAAAGCATCAATACTTGGAACAGATTAGGCATTGACTGATCACGACTGGGTAATCGCTGAGGGACATAGATTAATATCATCAGTTTATGCATACTTCCAGTATGCTAGGACAACCGCAAGCAATTGGATATTTTGGACCAACATATGTTCATCGCTAAACGAAGTGGAGAGCATAGTTCTTCTACTGCTAATACTCATGCTCAGGATTTCGAGACGCTTCTCGAACTTGAAGAGTTTCAAGCATTAGCTAATACTGACCATGGATTGGTAAAACCAGTGGTAATCATGACGGGTGATGGAGAGCCAGATGAATATCCGCGTTATCAAAAGGTTATAGAGTTTGCTATACAACACTTGAAGCAACATGATCTCGATGCAATGTTTTTAGCTACTAATGCTTCTGGCAGAAGTGCGTATAACAGAATAGAGCGCAGAATGGCTCGTCGTAGTCGGGAACTGGCTGGTTTGGTATTGCCTAATTTTTTATTTTTTTTTCTTAGAGACTCGCGCAGGTTCAAGAGTTTTTTTATATTCTCTTATGATGTCAGTAGTTGGGGTCGTTGATGTTCGTTCACTACTCTCAGGGGTGGTTGTCCTAGACCTCGATAGGACGATAGCCGACCAAAGTCCGCGTTGGTTATAGTCCGTAGTAATTCGTTCAAGTACTTTAGTATTGCATACGCAGAGGACGAATTTCGGTTGACCATATACTGTGAGTGTTATGCCGGCAGCAGTACGTCTGGTCACTTTCCATTCCATTTTGTCCGTATGGGAATTTCTTGGCTATGAAACGAATTTGAACCATAAACCTTCCGGTCGGCGGTCGATGATGTTAACCACTACACCACGGCTACCCCCATGGCCTCATGACCATTTTGGGTCTCATTTGGATGAACGTGGATGGGTAAGAGCTTTGCTTACTTTTGCTGACAAGGGGGATGGGAGAGTAAGTAATTGTAATAAATCTGCTTACGTGATACTTGAACGGCCCCTAAGCAGCAACTCCCGTATATGTGTTTTCAATGTGAACACGTCGCAAATGTAGATGAAAAAAAATGAATTGTTTCAACGCGAAATCCCTCACATCCACATGTTGTCGGTAATTTATAAACGAACTGCAGCTAGCCAGTGGAAGACCACAACTTCACGTTCCTTTCCTTAAACCCTTTTTTATTAATTCTTCTAATTGCTAAAATTCCTACTCAGAAATTAACTTGCTTGATCCTTAAAACACTTTCTGTTGGTCGCATTCTTAAGTATTCCGGGAAGGCGGAAATAATTGCGCTAGCCCCACGTATCCTGCTTTAAAATGTACTTCTTTAAGATTGAACTTGAAATCTATTGCAGAGTTTCTATTCCCACGAACGTAATTTTCTTTCGGTACGGCGGAAACGATAACGAAATCCTCATTATCCATTCTTCGGTGAAGTATTATAGTTACGGCAAGGATGAAAGAAAAAAAGAAAACTAGTCAAGGATGTATTCTCCTTTAGACAACATAATAAACGATGCCGCTCTTCTCTACAAGGATCAGTATGAGAAAAGAAAGTTATCCTCTCGTGATAGAGACCGTCAATCGCATAATGAAATATGTTCGAGCACTCAATCCATCCTCTGGATGTTCCTGACAACAAGTCTATTTTAGACTGACTCTTCAATCGAAAAGACGACAGATTACTCCAAGCATAACATATGCTATTGATTCACACGATAAAAATGTAATTAGATTAGAGTACAGGCCAAGGTATCAAATTGTATCTCGGCGGCGATTTATTATTGCTCATGGCGGAAGATATTAATATCAGGTTGTCCCTGAACTTGAGTTTGAGACTCCATAAAACGATATTTGATATAACACTTGTTAGAATTTACAACGTGTGAATATCGTTTAAATATGTATAAGAATCCTGTACCACCAAATACCATCCTTATGTCTACACTCATGGCCTTGTAAGGAGAGCGATATAAATTTCAAATCGATTTTCCTCGAAAATCTTTCGAGAGCAAGCTTTTCACACTCCTTCCAGCAGATGCACATAACTTTAAACTTTCATAACTTAAAAATGAGGCACGCCCCTGACGTGATAACAATCCTATCTGGACCATAAATTTCCCCCTCGCATTCAACTCATAACATTGTTCCATCGCAGTTGTTCTTGAGGATTGACGGCGCGGCCGTATAAATTAATAGAACAACGTCACGACAATGGCAACCAGCCAACCGGAAGTGCCTCTCCAGACAGCAGAAAATGAATGAAAGTCAAGACCGCGTTAATTTGTTGCCTAGATAAGAGCATTAAAAAGGAATGGAGTATCTGCGAGTGTAAACAAATCCAAGGAATGAAGGAAGGAATTTAAATTTAAATTCAAATGCAAATGCAACGACAATGAGCTTTGGTTAAAGAGTTGATGTTTTGTTTTCGTTGTACTGCCCTTGTGGATCTTTCACTAGGGGTATACATGTTAGCTGTTTGATTTGGTCTTGCCGGGGCTTTAATGAAGAAGAGTAAGGAGCGACGTTTTACGTATATCTATCCATTTTTCATGGTAGGTGCCAACCTTACGTGATGCTGCTTGAAACCAGATCGATAATTAGAAAATTCCTATATGAGATATACATATGTACATATGTACTAGGGGACTTGAAATGTGGTTCACGTAGTCTATTAAAAAAATATTGATTCAGCACCACATCCGGGGATACCTTTGAAGAAAAAAAACCCTGTATTACGCCTCATGGCGTACCACACAACTATATGCGCACTTGCCCGAAAAATTGCGTTCCGACACTTCCGCATTGTTTACCAGCAAGACGAACATTCTCTAGTGTTTCGTCCCCTATTCGATATTCAATAAAATACGCAAATATTTACTATGGCTCTAATCAACGGTTTTTTAATTATATTGCGTCCATACAAATATATAAAATTTCACGCAACAGAAAATTGACCTAAATAGGCTTCCCTAAAGGACAAAACAGAAAATTCCTTGTCACGATACAATTTCTGCATCGTAGTAAGTCTTGTATACCTAAAACGGAAGCCTATCAAAGGGTATTTCCAATAACAATGCTTCCTGGCAATAATTTTGAAGTCACGCAGCGGGCAGAAGCCGGCGTACGGAGAAGGAATTTGCATAACCGCACAATAGAAAGGCAATCGATTTAATACATTTGAGCTCCATTTTTTCTACGACCCTCTTAATATAAGGAAGCTCACGTAGCAGTGTGTGGGAGACCACGGTAACTTTTGAAAATCAATTAGTTAGACGATTTATCAGCAAGTATACTAAGAAATGAGGTAATCAAAGGCGAGTTATTCTGCTAAGGTAACGTTGGCTTTGACGTCAGATTAAGTTGTAAAAATTCATTTCTTTTGTAGTGCTAACGTAAAGCATGGGGCACATCAGTTCGGGGTGAACCTTGGCCTCAACCAACATGCCCCTCCAACTAGCATGATCTTTTGCTAGCTTTTTCCATTGCCGCACACCCAGTTGGCCGAGGTCCCCTTCCACCTGTGTGCGCCATCTTAAGTGCGGCCGTCCTCTGTTTCTTCGTCCCTCGGGGTTGGATTCAAAGACTCTCCGGACTGAAGCTGTGGTGTCTATTCGCTCTACATGGCCCAGCCATCTTAGGCGTTGAATCCATAGACGCCTGACTAGACTCATGTCGCTGTACAGCCCGTAAAGTTCGTGGTTGAATCTTTTCCTCCATCCCCTGTCTGCGTTTATAGGCCCGTAAATCACGCGCAAAATCATCCACTTTTGATAGTGTCCATGCTTCTGCACCGTACAGCAGGACCGGGATGATAAGGGTCTTATATAGAGTCAACTTTGTCGTTCGGAAGAGGGCTCTATTACTCAATTGCCTCCTGAGCCCAAAGAAACAGCAATTGGCAAGAGTAATTATGCGTTTGATTTCGGAACTGATGTCACTACCGGAGCCAAGGTAGTCGAAGACCTTAACTACCTCAAACTCTGCCAATACAAACATCCAGGTCAAGACGTCGGTGGTGAGCGTCGTTTTTTAATGACAGCATACATTCAGTTTTGCCCTCGTTTACAGCCAAACCAATTTTCGCCGCCTCCATCTCAATACTCGCAGACGCCTCATTGACATCTCGCTGTGATCTACCTATTATGCCAATATCGTCGGCGTATGCAAGGATTTGCGAGGATTTGAAATAGATTGTGCCTCTTGTATTGGCCAGTGATTTTTGCACAATCATTTCCAATATGATGTTGAGGAAATCACACGACAGCGCATCGCCCTGCCTAAATCTTTTTTTGACATCAAAACTATCGGTAAGATGTTCACCGATTCGGATGGAGTAGCGAGCATTCTCCAAATTAATCCTGCATAGCCTGACGAGTTTAGCAGGTATGTCAAAGGTAGACATAGCGTTGTATAGCTCGTCTCTAATTAGGCTGTCGTATGCGGCTTTGAAGTCGACAAATAGGTGTTGGGCGTCGACTTGAAATTCATTGGTTTTTTCCAGGGTTTGCCATAGTGTGAGGATTTGGTCGACGGTGGACTTCCCTGGCCTGAATCCGCACTGATAAGGACCTACCAGCTTATTTACAAAAGGCTTCAGGCCTTCACACAAAACGGAAGAGAAGATTTTGTAGGTGATGTTAAGAAGACTTATTCCTATGTAATTGTCGCAGTCAGAGGGGTCTCCTTTCTTGTACATCGGGCATACGAAGCTAAGACTCCATTTCTCGGGCATGCTTTCCTCTGACCATATCTTACAGGTGAGCTGGTGCTGCCTTGAAGAGCTCAGCAGACAATCCGTCTGCGCCAGCAACTTTTTTCGTCTTGAGTTTCGATATGGCAATCTTAACTCTTAGCATCGTGGTCAGGGGGACGGAATTCTCTGCTGACTTCGTCGATTAGAAATGGATCGTTCTGCCTGACAGCGGTATATTGACTAACATCGGTGTCCGTTCTCATCCCTGCAGGCTTTCGTCCTGGCTTTATAACCTTGGCATGTTGGCTTTATCTGTTGATAAAACTTTCAAACGTCACGTCTGCAGTAACACCTCTCCAAATCCTCAATCGCGTGCTTCTCGTGCCCTTTCTTCTTTCTTCTGAGAAGATTTTGCTCTTCCCTTCTTTTTAACTCGTAGAGCTCACGAGCTGCTCTCGTTCTTTTGTGCAGCGAGGCTTTATATGCATCCTGCTTCGCTGTGTAAATCCTCCTGCACTCGTCATCGAACTAGGTGTTTCTTCGTGGTGGAACCTTGAAGCCCAAAACTTCGGATGCAGAGCTTTTCAGGGCTTGTTTGCAAAGGTTCCCCTGTTGTTATATTGATGGCGTGGAGGGTTGAGGTGTATTGGAGAGCTTATGGGAGTCACGATCGGTAAAAGCATAAAAGCAAGTAGTTTTTGGCGATAGTATCTTTCCAACGTCATGACTTTGTATTCTTACTTTACTAGCATGGGACACTGCGACCTCTATAAATCCATTGCGCCTGCTAGTCGATCGGAGCCTGCGTGAAAATTGCTCAACTTGCCGTGGTACGGAGGCTTGGTACAGGTAATGAATCTCGAAAATGCGTCTCAAGAGGAACCCGAATCCAAGAAGCAATTACTGACCCCTCCTCACCTCTCCTCTTCTTTCGTAGCCATCACTACCCCATTCCTTTAACTCCAAGGCGGAACAGCATATGCCGATAGATGCATGGCTAAGAGGGTGCTTAGCTACTAGTACTTCGGACACGTGACGTCCGATTTCATTCTAGCCTTCCTGCAGCGTCTCGGGCCCGCTGAGGTGACCATTCCCCCGTGAAATTGGGGGAACAAAATTTCTACACTAGAGTGATGACTCCTGTCAGGACCTGCTAGGTCCTGTGAGCCCTCAGCGGCTCAACAAATAAAAGCTATGTCAGTATCCTTTGCCGACATTGCAGCAGGGCGGAAAGCGAATTATGTGTCTTCACTCTCCGATTCGGACACCACACTTGGTCGGGATTCTGTGTGTATGCTCTCAGATGAACTTCTAGATGTGACAGTAAAAATTTGGAGAACAAATCTGTACCACCCGGTGATTTTGTTAAACTAATGTCGTCTGACTAGCGACGCCTAGGAGGGATGCCATCAAGTAGGGCACAACTAGAGACGAAGCTCTTACTTACTTACTTAGGTGGCGCTACAGTCCGTGGTGAACCTGGGCCTCAACCAACAAGTGTCTAAAGCTGGCACGGTCTTTGGCCAACTGTTTCCAGCGCCATACGCCCAGTTGGTTAAGGTTCCCTTCAAACTGCGCGCGCCACCGTGGATGCGGCCGTCCTCTGCCGCGCCTTCCTTCCGGGGTGGATTCGAAGACTCTTCGGGTCGCAGCTGTATTTCCCATGCGCTCTACATGGCCTAACCACCTTAGACGCTGTATCCGTAGATGTCGTACCAGGCCGATGTCGCTGTGCAACCCGTTCAGTTCTTCACAAAATCTTCTCCTCAATGCTCCGTTTGAACAAACGAGATCGTAGATAGAGCGCAGAGTTTTCCTGTCGAATCGACTAAGGGCATCTTCATCTGCCTTTGTTAAGGTCCAAGCCTCAGAGGAGGACTGAGATGATTGAGGTCTTGTATGTAGTGTCACCTTGGTTTTACGAGAGAGGCCTATACTTCTCAATTGCCTCTTGAACCCAAAGACACAGCGGTTGGCAAGAGTGATTCTGCGTTTTATCTCAGCGCTGGTGTTGTTGTCGCCGGTCATGAGTGAGCCAAGGTAGACGAATTCCTTGACCACTTCAAAGTTATATCCGCCCATAGTGACGTTCTGGCCAATACATCGGTGTTGATATTTGGTTTTACCCTCATCAACCTTGAGACCCATCTTAGCCGCTTCTACCTCAGTGCTTACAAAGGCCTCCTTGACGTCTCGCTATGTCCGTTCAATCACGTCAATGTCATCGGCAAACGACATCAATTGCGTAAACTTGAAATAGATCCTACCTCTTGACATGACAGCGCGTCACCTTGTCTATTTCCTTTTTTAACATCAAAGATCTCGGTTTGTTCATTACTGACCTTAATGGAGCAGCGAGAATTCCCCATTGTCATCCTGGTCAGCCGGATGAGTTTGGCAGGGATGTTAAAACTGGTCATGGCTTCGAATAGCTCGCCTCTATACACGTTGTCATACGTGGCATTGAAATCGAAGATGAGGTCTGGAGATCGTCTCCAAGATCTGCCGTAGCGTAAATATTAGGTCTAAAACCACACTGATAAGAACCTATTAGATTATCCATAAAGGGTTTCAGGCATTCACACTGTACGGCAGACAAGATCTTTTATGCGATGTTAAGGAAACTTATTCCCCTGTAGTTGGCGCAGTTATATGGGTCTCCTTTCTTATGGATCAGGCAAACGATGCTGAGATTCCATTCGTCGGGCTTGCTCTCCTCCGATCATACCTTGCAGATGAGATGGTGCATGCACCTTGCCAGCTCATCTTCAGCCGCCTTGAAAAGCTCAGCAGGCAGGCCGACTGCGCTCGCGGCTTTATTAGACTTGAGTCTTGATATCGCTGTTTTGACTTCGTCTAGGTCGGGTGAACGGCATTTTCTCACATCGTCGTCCATTACGAATGGAACGTTGAGCCTAACAGCGGTATCTTGTCTGACATCGCTGTTATGGAGTCTGCAGAAGTGGTCTTGCCAAATCCTCAGCATCGAGTGTGATTGCACTACCAGTTCTCCATTTTCATCCATGCAGGCCTCCGCACTGGCTTTGTAGCCATGGCATGTTCGTTTTACCTTATTGTAAAACTGTTTTTGTTTTTTTTTTTTTTTTTTTTTTTTTTTTTAGAGTCACACGCGCACTCAAGGCTAAGGCCTTATAACGTATTGAATGTTGTGCGAGCGAAGATAACAGGGAGAAGGAAAGTTTCGCCCAGGTTGATGTTGATGTTTTGACACACAACCTGAACGGAGTGCAGTGGTTTTTGGGTCGTAGATGTTCGCTGACTACTCTCAGGGGTTGTTTGTACTACATAGGACGAGAGCCGACCAAATTTCGTGTTGGTTATAGTTCTCAATAATTCGTTCATGCACCTCTGGAGTTAGTATTGCATACGCAGAGGATGAATTTCAATTGACCATATACTGTGAGTGTTATGCCTGCAGCAGTACGTTTGGTCACTTACCATTCACAACTGTGTTGCATACTGTTTTCCGTATAGGAATTGCTTTTTCTTGACTATAAAACGAATTTGATCTATAAACCTTCCGCTCGACGGCCGATGATGTTAACCACTGCACCACGGCCACCCCCTAAACTACCGGGCGTTATTCCTGTGGAAGCATCTCTCCATCTCCTCGATCTAACGCTTTCCGTATTCTCTTTCTTTCTTCTGAGAAGCGTGTGTTCCTCTCTTCTCTTCTGCTCATAGAAATCGCAAGCAGCTCTCGTCGGTCGTTGCAGCGTGGCTTATATGCCTCTTGTTTTGTTGCATGGGCTTGATTGCATTGTTTATCGAACCAGGGGTTTCTAGGTGGTGGAGGTTTGAAACCCAGCACCTCAGAGGCAGCGTCTCTGATGGCACTCTGGCAATGCGCCCATTCCTGTTCTATTGTTTGCGCCTTGTGGACGGATTTTGAGAGAGCTTGAAGGAGACACGATCGGCAGATTCCGGAAGTCTCTTGCGATTGTAGCTTTCCGACGTCAAACTTACGTTGTTCTACTTGACTCCTAAGCATTCTTGAAACTCTCATTCGTACCTTGGCTACAACAAGGTAGTAATCCGAGTCGATGTTAGCTCCTCGGAAGTTTCGTACGTCGAAAATGCTGGAGGAGTGTCTAGCGTCGATCGCAGTGTGATCAATCTGGTTGGTGTTCGATTGATCAGGAGACCGGCAGGAACCCTTGTGGATGTTAAGATGGGAGAATCGTGTGCTTGCTACAAGGAGGTTACGCCTCGTTAAGAAGTCGGTTAGCCTAAGTCCGTTGTCGGATGTGGTATTATGGAAGCTATGCTTTCCTATGGTTGATCTAAATATGTCTTCTTTGCCCAGCTATGCGTTGAAATGAGATGAGGCTCTAGTATATGCAAAATCTGCCTCTGCTATCAAGGGTCCGAAACTGAAACGAGATCGTTCCGCCGACAATACCCCGCCGAATCCTGCTGCTGAACGCAGCAAAACCGACAACCCCCAAGCCGACAAAGAGAGCTACAGCAATGTAGCTGGGAAAATCAGACTCGGCATCGTTCTGGGCTCAAACCCTCCTCACCACAACGCAGATGACAGCCATTCAGGAGGCTATAATTGACATCTCCACTGAACTGTTGGGTAGGGTGTCGGAACATTACTGTAGGGGATCGACATACAAGTCAGGTTGGCTCTAATTTGTATGTGCCGACGCGACTACGGCCGATTGGATGAGGACCAATTCCACGGTCATAAAAGAAAAGAGTAGACTTGATGTCATACTGGTGGAAGAAGAAACGTTCCCCAAACTTCACTTCGTTCGGGGCTACTTCCCATCACCAAGCGAGCAATGTAGAGCACGCTAGACAAGGAATAATGCCCCCTGCATCTAGTTATAGCAACCAGTGAAAGGTCCTTGGACCGGTTGCTAGAACTTGATTGCAAAGTTGCTTACCGCTTTGGTGATGTCAGGATTACCATAAAAAGCCGCGAAAAGACATCAGCTGATGTATTACCGTTTGCAGCAGCAAACTACAACGAACAATACGGTGGTTGCATCTACTATTTCAATAGGGACACCAAAATGTGGCAACCCAAACACCACTGCCACACCTGGGTCGAAGACCTTTGAGGGTCGCCCATACATCCACTATACTCGGGGAATCCTCGAATAAATAATTTCATTGCGGAGGATACGTGTCCTAAGGTGGTAAAATGCAACACACGCGCATAGTACGTATGTGCTCTGCAGTTTCTTCGTCGACACTCAGTTTCAGATGAGGGTTTAATTTCGTTGAGATGATATTTCAAACCACAGACCAGTCGTGTGAACTGATGAGGGATCCATACACTCTAATCAATACACCCTAACGACTTTTATAGATATCGAAGGCGCTTTCAATAAGGTTATTACCCAATCAATTGAAAAGTCCTTAAACGTTATTGGAGTAGAAGGTTTCTTCAGTGAGTGGATAGTTACCATGTTTGGAACCAGATTCATCCCATTCGTTCGTTATTAGAGGAACTCTCCAAGGTGGAGTTATTCTACCTCTTTTAGGGCTGTTAGTCATCAACGGTATCCTAATCGATCTGGACAGCAAGGAAATAAAAGTGGTAGCGCAAGCGGCCAACAGGAATCGGAACCACAGGAGCCACAATACCATACTCTATCCTCCCCTTTGGACCTTCACAATTAATATATGGCGGTATGTGGCGCCATTGGACTGAAGGAAGACGGCTACTGGCCACCCAGGCCGTATGGACATGACAGAGCACTTCTGCCAACGAATTAGAATCCAAATCCAAGGTTTTTAAAGAGATGTCTGTGTGGGGGCGTATGTACGTATGTGCATGCGGAATTTTCACTTCGATTATCTCGAGAACCAAAGATGATATTGACTTGAGATCGGGTTCATTCCACACGTTCATTCGAACGCGAGTGTGTGGATTTAAAGAAACTCACTCCATGTGCGCACTCCGCATGTGCGTTAAACAGAACGCACCCTACAAAGTGCACATAAGGGTGCGTTCTCTTTAACGAACATATGAAGTGCGCACACACTCGTGTTCGTGAGCGAAAATAAAAATGCTCACTGCTCACGAGTGTGCGTTTCCTTACCCAACCACAACACTGTCCGAGCAGTCTCATATGTATCTGTTCTCGTCTGACCACCGTAATCAACTAGCCTCGGGTGCGGTTAGTACTTACGTAGATGGGAGACCGCTTGAAAACACACCGCGTGTTGTTCACTTTTTTTGCCTATTTTTTAGTTACTTAATTTCTGAAATATGGAATTCGCAAGATCAGCCCCATTCCCACTGGGAAATTAACAATAAAATAACTTGCTACAAGGGGAGGAACCACTACTGCGTCTTAAATAACTAAGAAGGTCAGTTGTCTTTATCCGCTGAACATCGGTCAAGTCGTTAAGGAAGTAGGGTCCCAGGTAGCGTTTCCTGATTAAACAGGGAGCCGAACAGGGGCAGAGTAGCTGATGAATGGATTCGACCTCCTCTTCGTCTAAGCAGTTTCTGCGGAAGTCATTCGAAACTTGCCCTAGTTTTTGTGCATGACTGCCAGTGACACAGTGACCGGTGATGACACCATTCATTTTGTAGATGTCAGTTCGTTTTAGGGAGACTAGTCCTTTGGTTCGTTGACTGTCAAACCGAGGCCAGATTTGCCTGGTGATAAGGCAGGTGTGCCCCTTGGGCCCATCCCAGTTTCATCTCAGCCATGGCGAGATTTGTAAATTTAAGTTTAATGCCTGCTAGAGATATACCTGCGCATGCCATGTTTGATTGTTGCGTCGTTCTTTGTCTGGCGAATGTGTCGGCTCTTTCATTACTTGAGATGTGTCCTGGTACCCATAGGAGAGGTATGTTAAAGTGTTCGGCCATCTCGTTAAGGGATAGGCCACAGTCGAGGCTTGTTTTTGAGGTGTACACATACATAGGACCCCAACGATTTCAAGGCTGCTTGACTCGCGCAGGTTCAAGAGTTTTTATATAGACACACAACCTGAACGGAGTGCAGAGGTTTGGGTCGTTGATGTTCGTTAACTCTCAGGGGTGGTTCTCCTAGATAGGACGAGAGCCGACCGAATTCCGCGTTTTTGGTTGTAGTCCGTACTAATTCGTTCAAGCACTTTTTAGTATTGCATACGCACAGGATGAATTCCAGTTGACCATCTACTGTGAGTGTTATGCCTGCAGCAGTACATCTGGTAACTTTCCATTCACAACTGCGTTGCATACTTTTGTCCGTAGAGGAATTACTTTTTTCTTGGCTATGAAGCGAATTGAACTATAGACCTTCCGCTCGGCGGTCGATGATGTTAACCACTGCACCACGGCCACCCCGAGGAGGATTCGAATATTCGTAGTAGATATTACGTTTCACTTCAGCCAAGACAAGGCCTCCTTTATTGCCAACAGTTCCGCCTGAAAAACGCTGTAATAATCCGGTAATTTTAGAGCTTGGCTCAGGTTTAATCGTTTGCTAAATACTCCACTGTCCACCCCGTCCTTGGTTTTTGACCCGTTGCTGTAGAAGTCCACGCAGCTCTTACAATGTTGCGGCTGGCGGGACCAGTTCCGGCTATCCGGGTATATTAATTTAAATTTTTTCTAAAAGGCTGTGGTGGCTTAATGTGGTCAGAGTTTTCTGCCAAGGTTACCTGTTGTGCAGGATGGAGGAGTGGCCAGTGATGTAGCTCGTCCATTTTGAGCTGACTTTTAATTTGGTTGCCGTGTATATATGTATGTATATGGCTATTCGCTTGCTAAGTATATCGATTGGTGTAAGGTGGGGTATCATGTTGAGCGCTGACGTTGGGGTGAACCTTAGAACCCCGGTGATGTACATCCATGCCAGCTTTTGTATATTGCTTTGTTCAGTGCAGTCCACCACTTTAGAATAGGTTTGACAACTATAATACATAGACATAGAATGAGCATAGGGTTCAATCCCCACTTTTTCCCTAAGGCTTTCTTACAGGTTTAGAGTTGTCCTTCCAAGTTAGTTTCCTATCTAGCACTATGCCTGAGAGCGCCGTGGCACAGGGGTAGTGTGTTGGCCCCTGACGCCGATGACACAGGATCGAACCCCGACAACAGATAAGGGGCACTGACAATACAGCCTGCAGTATAATTGTCAAGAAAAGCTTCTCAAATTTCGCCGTTCGGATCCGACAATAAACTGTAGGTCTCTTTCACGTATGGAAAAATAAAATCACACACAGCATGGGTGATAGAAGGGTAGGTTAACCTGGTGCCAAGTAGAGTAATTGGGCATGTTTCCGGGATCTTATGCTTTCTGGTGAACAGCACAAGCTCCGTCATCTGGGGGTTTACTCCGAGCCCATTGTGTTGTGCCCATTCGCACAGTATGGAGAATTCCGTACACATACGAGCATTCAGTGTGGAGAGGTACTTGCCCGAGATGGCAATAGCAACGTCGTCTGCGTAGGCAATAACATCGAGGCCTTCTTTCTCCAGTTTGGTCAGTGGTACATTTGCAACTACATTCCAGAGAAGGAGGAAAGGGACCTCCCTTGAAGGGTACCTCTGGTAATTGATTTTAAATATTACTCGCGTATTGAGAGTAACTCGCCAATCAACTCTATCAGAGTCTTCTCCACTTTTCAATGCTCTAGCCCTTCCATTATTGCTTTCGAAGTGACGTTGTTGAAAGCGCCCTCTTTATCTAGGAAGACTGCTAAAGTGTTTTATTTAAGAAGGATTGATCTCTCAATTTTCTTCATCAGTGTATGCAAGGCTGTTTCGACAGATCTGCCCTTGCAGTAGGCGTGCTGTGCCTTGGAGATTAGGGATGGTTCGAGGCTATTGCTTATATGTAAATCTAGGCGCCTTTCTAGGGGTTTTAATACAAAGGATGATAGATAGATAGCCTTTAGGATCCTGACTAAGGTGACGTTGCAATACAAGTATCTATTACTCGATGTTCTAATAGCTACCCTCATTTTCACTGATGTAAAGAACTATGAAACCTGCACGAACCGCATACAAGGGTATCCCAAGTTATCTATAAATTATCAGATATTCACATATCCATCCATATCATAACTATCATGTCATGAGGCAGTGAACGAATATGACCGCCAAACACGCAATTAGCCAGGGATGCTTGTTTTTCTATTCTTGAATGGGAAAGGAGCTACAGCGAAGCCCACAAAGGAGTTTCAATTTCGAGTACTTCCGAGGTAGGTCGTCATATAATAAATTACAGACACTACTGATGAGGTGACATTAATCACTTTTGTGTGCTGTTGTTTTGGTTTTGTCTTATCTCCTTTCCCACCTAGTGACACGTGTACGCTGACTTGGTGACGGTTTTCCGGAAAAGAGATATCGTGATTCTTTGAGGTTACTAGGCCGGTAATTATCAAGGTGAAAAATCACCTTGAAATGCCACCCATACAGCGTTTAATAATCATTCCCTAATTACCCGAACAGCTTTCTCACAAACTGATTACGCAACAAACTGGAACGCAGTCGTCAAGCAGTAACTGAAGGCATTCGAACAGATAAATTTGAAAACAGTGTTGCATATGATGTGAACAATTAAATCCTTACAGCCTGTGTGGCTTCTTTTATAAGCGTCCTGATTTATGGTTTCATCGGCGCTTTTATACGACGTGCTAAATATTGTGCCATTACTCTTAGAGTAGACAACTTGGAATACGACTCGTAACCGTAGTAGCAATGTGATCTATTGCCCTTCTTCCCGATGCTAATTGCTGTCAACACTGTCGAATGGATCAATAACCCGTCTCCCAGGTGAGGATAGAGACATTCAGGACATGCAACAAAAGACACGAAGCGGAAGTTTTCAGTAATTAGCTTGTCATGGTAATTGCCAATTCGGGAAGCAAAAGGGCTCTCCAGAGCTGATTTAATGAGAATGTGGATGCGTAATTCGGGTAAATAACCGACAGCAGCTTGAACAACTACGTAATTCGCAAGTTGCTCGAATTCAAAGAACAAACGTACACGAGTGTATTCCCAAAGTGTCGGCTAAAGGAAAACCTTAAAGTGTATGTCTCTGTTTAAGTAAACACAACAAAGCGCGCCATTTTTCCCCGGAAATTACATTTTCAATCAACCGGGACGAATATCTACGCACGCAACCATAATTCAAGGGAATGATTACCTCTGCTCTTTGTGAAAATGGAAAACAACAGCCTGCTCATGGCTACTGGTCCCTTGAACCCACCATTTCCCTAAAAGCAACTTTTTTCATTTCGAACTTAGCCACAACAGAAGACACAAATGTGGTTTTAATGGTCTCGTATTGTAGCTTTTCCTATTTTCGTAAATTACAACAATCAGTCATGGGGAGAGATGAACCATATTGCATAAAGCGTCAACGAAATTGCAAAGAACAACTTAGATGGAAGGGCAACCAGACAGGAAGAACGAATAAAAACGAGTCCTTGGCTGACATTGAAAAAGTCGTGTTTAATGCTCATGGAATTAGTTGACGCCTTCTGAACTTGGTGGTGTCAAAGTTGGGAGAGAAAAAGGATAAGCGAGGGTCGCATGGAACCCATCAAGTAGGTTGAGTATATCCTTATGTTTTCTATGGTAACTTGTGCACGCTGAACTTTATGTGCAGCTATTTAATTCACTTTTAAACTTATAAGGCCGTCTTGTCACACTTTGACAACCGCATCTGTAGTTTGTTTAAAACTGTTCGCGACAAGGTTTGATATTTCACTTCGAAATTGAAATTGAAATTGCATTTAGGTCGCGCGTCTTGAAGTGACATTTGTTCCGCTTCATCCGAATAAGTTTTAAAATGAGCTGTGGTTTATGTGAAACATAATACGGAAGATTCTGGCTTCGGCCCCGTACAACCGAATTTATCTAATGCGGAATGATGGTTCCTGGGCGACCTCCAGCACAAAAACCCTGGAACTTCTTCTGAATGCACACTTCTTCTGAATGCAGTTATCTTTCTGCGCAGTAGTGACTCGGCTATGACACCTCCTCAAGTCACCCAGCCGAGAATATCCTCCTTTGGACGTGCTACTATCCTGGTAACAGCGGTATTGTCCTCTGAGAGCTTTAAAAGGCTTTGACCCTTACAAGTCTCCAGGACCGGAGGGGATCATACCAAAGGAGTTCCAGCAGGTAGCGGATCTCATGCTTCCGTGGCTTGTCCTTATCCTACAGGACGGCAAAAGCCGAGGCAGGCAAAAGCTCCCACACCTATGCAAATGACTTCAGGCCTAGTAGTTTAACTTCCTTTCTACTAAAAATTCTAGAGAAGATCTTAATCGTACACATTCGATACCGCTGTATCTCAGGAAGGCTGTCAGATAACCAATATGCCTACAACAAAGGCAAATCGGTGGAAGCAGCACTCCACTCACTGGTCAGCCCAATAGAAAAGTCACTGGAATACAAGGAATATACCCTAATGGTCATTCTCGATAATGAGCGCGCCTTTAACAATGTTGAACTATGGGCCACCACCAAAGCGCTATCTGATCTGGGTGTTACGGAATCGGTGTTAGAACTGGTACGACAACTGCTAACACAAAGAGTCGTCAAGGCCAACTTCGCTGATGCCGTCTGAGCAAGAATGGTCAGCAGAAGTACACCTCTGGAGCGTGATGGTCAATGAACTACTACTGTTGCTATAACAGGAAGGGTACGCTCGCTGTGACCGCCTATGCAGATGACATTGCTATTGCCGTCATAGGAAAATTTCCCAGCACTCTAAGCGGCCTAATGCAGAGTGAATTACATACAGTAGAAACCTGGAGGCAGTACAGTACTAGTACTGTTTACAAATAAATACAAAATTCCGCCCTTCAACCCACGGAGGCTGGGTGGAACCCAATTAATAATCAAAGATCAAGCTAAATACCTAGAAACCCAACATTCTCGATCGTGTCAAGGAAGCAACTACTGCCCTTCATAGCTGTAAGAATGTGGTGGGCAAAAAGTGGGGTCTCCAACCATGCATTATGCACTGGCTCTATATATCAGTCATAAGGCCCATCCTCCTATACGCCAAAGTAGTCTGGTAGACTGCTCTGGACAAGGACATCTATACCGATGGCTCCAACGTTTAGACGGGTGTAGGTAGTGGAGTGTTCCCCAAGGAACTTAACCTCAACCTATCATTCAGACGCCCAAATCATTGCAGAGTGAATCCAGCTGAAATAACAGCGATAACGCAGGCCCTTGCATGACTCAGGATCAATTTAATATCCGCTAAGGATATTATCATTTGCATTTATCTGCGATAAAATCCCTGACCGCGGTAACCCACAAATTAAAAACATCCCTTAACTACTACTACAGGCAGGCCCATGTAGCTAGGCAAGACGCCTACAGGGCAATTCTGCATCGAAAAAAAGAAAGAGCTGTTCGTAAGCTCTACAAACAGAAAAAAAAGGAGCATGAGAAGCGCGCGGTCGAGATAATGTAGAGGTGTTACAGCAGGAATGAAGTCCGGAAGCATTACCTAAAGGTAAAAGAGCTATCCAGTGGATACCAACCTCGGGCCAAAGCCTGCCGGGACGGGAATGGACAACTTGTAGTAGAGTCGCAGTCGGTACTGAGAATCTGGAAGAATCATTTCTGCAGACTGTTAAATGGCGAGAAAGACTCAAATATGCTGTCAGGCAGAATGTTCCCCCGACTTTGACGAGGTTAAGATACCAATATCAAGGCTGGAGTAGACGGACAGTTCGCGGAACTGTGAAAGCAGCTGGCGATGATCTGGCAGGACACATGCACCAGCTCATATACAAAATGTAAGATATGGTCGGAGGAATGCATGCCCGACGAGTGGAATCTCAATTTCGTTTGCCCGATCCAGAAAAAAGGAGACCTTTTTGACTGCGGCAATTACAGAGGGATCAGTCTCCTTAACATCGCATACAAAATCCTTACTGTTGTTTTGTAAGAATGTCTGAAACCGTTCGTCAACACTCTGATAGGTCCTTAGCAGTGTGGTTTCAGGCCAGGGAAGTCCACAATAGACCAAATTTTCACACTGCGGCAGATCCTGGAAAAGACCAAAGAAATGCAGATCGACATTCACCACCTCTTTGCCGTGTTCAAGGCTGCATACAGTCGAGTTATAGAGAATCATGTCTAGTTTTGACATCCCTATCAAACTCGTCAGATTGTGTAGGAGGACGATGCTGCATATTGTGACGCCCTTTCCGACACGTCAATGTTGTTAACGCCAGATCCATTTTGGCCGCCTCTGCTTCAATGCCAGGAAACGTCCCATTAATGGCACGCTGCATTTGATCGTTATCGGCGTAAGCTAGCAGTTGAACGGACTTTTGAAAGATCGTGTCCCTAGTGCTGACTTGTGAGTTTCGCGCGATCTTCTGAAATATGATGTTAAAATAGTCGCATGATAACGCGTCGAATTGTCCAAGACCTTTTTTGACATTGAAGATCTCGGTAAGTTCGTTACTTCGAGGTAGTCAAAGACTTCCTCCGCAGTAACAAATACGAACAACTTTATGACTTTATGACTTTATTTCAAGTCGACACTCACCACCTATTTGTCGACTTGAAAGCCGCATATGACAGCGTAATTTGAGACGAGCTACGCCATGTTTACCTTTGACATTCCTACTTAACCCATCAGACTATGCAGGATGACTTTGGAGAATGCTCGCTGCTCCATTCGAATCGGTGAACACCGTACCGTAAATTTTGATGTCAAAAAACGATTTAGGCGAGGCGATACGATGTCGAATTAGAAATGATTGTGCAAAAATCACTGGCCAATACAAGAGGCACAATTTATTTTAAATCCTCGCAACCAATTGCATACGCTGACGACTATGACATAATAGGGGCAGATCACAGCGAGATGTCAATGAGGCGTCTGCGAGTATTGAGATGGAGGCGGCGAAAATCGGCGAAAATCGAAAAATCACTCGCTTTCGAGTGAGGAGTTGAAGGGCGATCCTATGCCGGCTCTCTACTGTGGTGTCGTGTGTGGAATTTACGTTTGCCCCAAGGTAGACAAACTCCTTAACTACCTCGAAATTGTAGCTGTCAATTGTTATATTTTGTCCCAGGTGGTGGGCGACGGATTGGTTTTTGCTTGACAGCATGTATTTCGGTTTGTCCTCATTGATCTTAAGACCAACTCGTTTCGCCTGTTCTTCAATCGCCGTGAATGCTTCCACAATGCCATGGCGAGAACACGCGATGATGTCGATATCATCCGCGTATCCTAGACTGGATGGACTTGTAGAAGATAGTGCCTTTCCTGTTGACGCCTGCCCGTCGCACTATCTGCTCCAGCACCAGGTTGAAGAAGTCTCATGACAGCGCATCTCCTTGCCTAAATCCGGTGCATGTTTCGAATGGTTCCGAGGTCCAAGAAACGAGTTGGACGGTGCATCGCGTGTTTTTTAGCGTGGCGCGACACAATTGGATCAGTTTTTCCGGGATCCCGAATTCGGCTATCGCACCAAACAGTTCTTCACGATGAATGCTGTCGTATGCGGCTGTGAAATCGATGAAAAGATGGTGTGTATCGATTCCAAACTCGTTTGTCTTTTCCAGGATTTGTCGAAGTGTGAAAATTTGGTCTATAGTTGATTTGCCCGGCCGGAAGCCGCACTGGTAGCTGCTGATTAGTGCGGTGCAAAATGGTTTTAGACGTTCACACAATACGCTGGACAGGATCTTGTATGCGACATTTAGCAGGGATATACGTCTATAGTTTTTGCAAGAGGTAGGATCGCCCTTTTTGTGGATGGGGCATATAGAGCTGGTATTACAGTCGTCGGGCATGCTTTCATCTTCCCAAATTCTGCAGATGATCTGGTGCATGCTCCCTACCAGAACATGGCCGCCTGCCTTGAGGAGCTCTGATGGCAAGCCATCTGAGCCTGCGGTCTTGTTGTTCTTCAGCTTCTAAATAGCTGTGCCGACTTCTTCGATGCTGGGTGGGAGGACTACTTCAGCGGCTGGAGTTGGGATTTCCTCAGTCCCAACCACTCTCTCTTGGTCATGCTCATTAAGCAGCTACTGGAAATGCTGCTTAAATACATCCACTATTCCCTGCGGGTCGGTGACAAGATTACCCTCGCAGTTTCGAAGAACCTGGGTGCCCTTTTTGAAGCCTTCTGCAAGAAATTTGGCTTTCTTTTAAAAGGCTCGTGTTTTATATTCATCCCTAGACTCCTCGATATCCTCTGGCTCGGTACTCTCCTCCCTTCCTCTGGCTCGGTACTCTTCTTGCGCTGCCCTGGTTTTCCTCTGCAGCGCTTTTTGGTGCGCCTCGTCGGTTGCTGCCTTTTTCTGCTCACACTCGCCATCATACCACGGGTTTCTTGTCGGGGGTGGTAGGTATCCTAAAGTGGCTTCGGCTACTTCCTGAATGGCTGAGCGTCAATGCAGCCGTATATTATTGGCATTTGTGTTCGACGTAGGCATACCGTAGAATCTTTCGCTCAGCTGCTCCTTGTAGACTCTGGCAACCTCCTGTGTGCTCAGGCGCCCAATGTCGAACCTCCTCCTGATGGGCTGGTGCAGCTTTCTGACATTGGACAGTCGAACTCTGAATCTTGCTGCTACGAGGAAGTGGTCAGAGTCGACATTTGCCCCTCTGAATGTTCGCACATCCAGGATGTTTGACGAGTGCCTTGCGTCAATGAGCACATGGTCGGTTTAGTTGGCGGTTCGACCGTCCGGAGGTCGCTAGGTTGCTGTGTGGATTCGCTTACGAGGGAATCTTGTGCTACTTATCACCGCATTACGAGCTGTCGCAAAGTCAGCGAGTCGGAAGCCGTTATCTGTTGTTGTATCGTGGAGTCTGTGCTTTCCGTTCACTCCGCTAAGGGTGTTTTCCTTACCGATTTTGGCGTTGAAGTCCCCGAGCACGATTTTTACATCGTACTCCGGACAAGCTCCGGAGGCGTTGTCCAGGAGGTCATAGAAGTCCTCCTTGATAGGGTCTTCAGCCTCGTCGGTAGGGGCGTGTACACATATAAGGCTGATGTTATAAAATCTGCCTCTGACGCGGATCACAGCCAAGCGATCACTTACGGGTTTAAAGTCGTTGACCTTCGACCTTAACCGCTTTCCCACGACAAATCCGCATCCCAGTAAGTGCAACCTTATGTGACAGCTGTAATAAATGTCGCAACTTTTCTTCCTAATCATACCGTTTCCTATACAGTGCATCACCTGGACCGCAGTAATATCCGCCTTGTACTGCGTGAGGATTCTTCCTAGTTTATGAGCAGCTCATGGAGTGTACAGGGTTCTGACATTCCAGGAGCATACTCGGAAATAGTGTTCTTTTTTCGTGCATTGTCGTCGTCGAGTATCCGTCCGTGTATCCGAGGCATCTTGCTCATTTGCAACTTTTAGGTTTTTTACGTCGGCCATTGTGGTCGGGGTCTTGTCGCTACATACGTTTGTTCACCTCCCAACGGTTGTTGAAGAGGCTATCCAGAGGGCGCCGCGAGGAGGCCATATGTCAACTTTACCCGGGCATTCAAACAGGGATCGTTGCTGGCATTTCGCCAATTTGAGAGCGATCAACAACTTTAATCTGTATGTCCGAGCCCATGCCCTCTAAAAAATATATGCTGTCATCAAAAAAAGACACTCACCCCCGACGTCTTGGCCAGAACGTTTGTATTGATTCGAGGTTCGAAGTAGTTAAGGACTTCGTCTACCTTAGAGGAAAGGACTCAACCACGAACTTTACGGGCTCTTCAGTGACAAGTCAGGCGTCTACGGATTCAACGCCTAGGATGGCTAGGCCATGCAGAGCGAATGTCCATTCCACCACAGCTCCAGCCCGGAGAATCTTTGAATCCAACCCCGATGGACGAAGAAACAGAGGACGGCCGCACTTAAGATGGCGCACACAGGTGGAAGGGGACCATAGCCAACTGGGTGTGCGTCAATGGAAAAGGCTAACAAAAGATCGTGCTAGTTGGCTGGTCATGTTGGTTGCGGACCAGGTTGCCCCAAACTGTAGCGCCCGTGAAGCAGAAGAAGTTGGTAGACCACCTTGTGGCAAAAGTAAACTCCACAAACGATACCACAGTGGAATAGAATCGGAAAAACTCCTCACTCGAAGAACCAAAGTCGTGCTTTACAAGACGCTTATGCTGCCAGTCTTGCTGTACTGAGCCGAAACCTGGACGATAAGTAGGACGGCGAAGCTGATTTTGGATTCTTTCGAAAGAAAAATTCACCGCCGGATACTTGGTCCTGTCTGTAAGGACAGTGAATGGACGCGAAGAGTTAACCGCAAATTCTACGAGCAACACATAGATGCTGATATAGTCCGGAAGGCAAAGGTCTGTCGACTACATTGGCTCGGCTACATCGAACGCATGAACACGAACGCTCCAGCTGAGAGTTACTTCGACTCCGAGCCTCCTGGTTTGAGAAGAAGGGGAAGACCGAATCTCCGGAATAAAAACCAAGTAATCGCAAATAGTAGCAGCAAGTGCACGATTCCCACACTTCAACATCCATAAGGGGACCTGGCGGTCTTTCGATCAATCGACAACCAACCAAATTGATCACATTGCGATCGACGGCAGACACTCAAGGAGCCAGCATCGACTCGGATCATTACCTTGTTGCAGCCAGGATACGGATGCGAATTTCTCGGAATCAACGGAATCGAGTAAGAACACCAACATTTAACGTCGGAAAGCTGCAATCGCAGGAGACCGCCGGGACCTTCGCCGATCAAGTCTCCCTCAAGCTCTCTCAAGTCCCGATGCAATCTGTAGAAACCATAGAACAGCAATCGAGTCGTTGTCAGAACGCCATTAGAGAGGCCGCCTCAGATGTACTCGATTTCGAGCCACCACCGTCGAGAAACCCCTGGTTTGATGATGAGTGCAGGCAGGCTCATGTAGAGAAACAGAATGCATACATGGCCACATTGTATCGACGGACGAGAGCTGCCCGCGAGCTCTATGAACAGGAAAGGAGGGAGGAGCATGCGCTTCTGAGAAGGAAAAAGAAGGAGTACGAGAAGCGCGAGATTGAGGAGATGGAGAGATGTTACTGCAGGAACGACGTTCGAAAATTTTACCAAAAAGTAAAACTAACATGTCAAGGCTACAGATCCAGAGCAGAAGCCTGCAGGGATGAGCAGGCTAGTAATGCCGCCGTCAGGCAGAACGAACCATTGACAATGGACGAAGATGAAGGAGAATCCCGTCCACCCGACCTAGACGATGTTAAGATAGCGATATCGAAACTTAAGTTATATAAGGCAGCTGGAGCAGACGGACTTCCCGCGGAACTGTTTAAAAAAGCGATGAGCATGCACCAACTCATCTGCAAGATATGGTCGGAAGAACGCATGCCCGATGAATGGAATCTCAGTATCGTTTGCCTGGTCCATAAGAAAGGAGACCCCTATGACTGCGCCAATTATAGAGGGATAAGCCTCCTGAACATCGCGTACAAGATCCTCTCTGCCGTACTGTGTAAGCGCCTGAAACCGTTCGTGGACAATCTGATAGGTTCCTACCAGGGTGGTTTCAGGCCGGGAAAATCCCCGATAGACCAAATATTTACACGGTCAGATCTTGAGAAGACCCATGAATTCCAGGTCGACACGCCCATCTTTTTGTCGATTAAAACCGCGTACGTATTTATAGAGACGAGCTATACAGAGCCATGCCATGTTTTACCATTCCTCCTGCCAAACTCGTCAGACTGTGCAGGATGACTATGGAGAACTCTCGCTGCTCCATTAAGGTCGGATGTGAACTAAACGACCCCTTTGATGTTAAAAAAGGTTTTAGAGAGGGTGGCGAACTGTCATGTGATTTCCTTAACATTATTCTTGAAAAGATCGTGCGGGACTCTGCGGCCAATACAAAGGTACGAGCTACTTCAAGTCCACACAATTGCTTGCCTACGCAGATGACATTGACGTTATTGGACGGACAAAGCGAGACGTCAATGAGGCGTTCGCAGGCATTGAAGCAGAAGCGGCTAAAGTGGGTCTAAGGGTAAATGGTGACAAGACCAAATATATGCTGTCATCAAAGAAAGACGCGCAACACCGACGTCTTGGTCAGAACGTCACCTTCGGCAGCTATATTTTTGAAGTAGTCAAGGACTTCGTCTACCTTGGCTCAATAGTTACAAGCAGCAACGATACCAGCGCTGAGATAAAACGCAGAATAACTCTTGCCAACCGCTGCTTCTTCGGGCTCAAGAGGCAATTGAGTAGTAGACCCCTCTCTCGAAAAACTAAGGTATCCCTCTACAAAACCTTAATCATCCCGGTCCTCCTCTACGGCGCTGAGGCTTGGACGTTATCAAAAGCGGATGGAGAGGCTCTCGGGCGTTTCGAGAGGAAAATTCTGCGTGCAATCTTTGGTCCCGTTTGTGTAAACGGACCCTCAACCAACTGGGTGTTCGGCGCTGGAAGCGGTTGGCCAAATATCGGGCCGGCTGGAGAGGCTTGTTGGTTAAGGCCCTGGTTCACCCCGAACTGTAGCGCCATCAAAGTAGGTATGTAAGTAAGTAAGTAATCGCATATATAATAAAAATTGGTCTCGATAACTGGAAGCAGCGTGCCCGAGACCGCCAAGAATGGAAGGCAGCTATATCTCAGGCTCAGATCTTCAATTGATTGCCGGCCTGATAAACACACAAAGCATATGGATGGATCGATAAACAGTGGCTTCCCTAAACATGCCTGAATGTTGGGCACGTTATTCTTGTTTAAGGAATGTGCTTAACCAAATCTCTACAACAACATTGACCAATTTTTTTTTTTTTTGAGTCCCTCCACCATCGTTAATCATTCAAATTTCCAAATGAGATTCAGCTTTTGCAGAAACTGTCACACACAGTATTTTGTCGAATGACATCACCTTTTAAACATCGTAAATGTCTAAATGCTTAGGTCCAACAACGAAGTTATTAATTTCCACTCCATAAATCAAAGGTCTTTTGATTTAATTAATCGTTAATCCTCCCGAACACATTCATACGCGTGTAGTGCTGGTCTCTATTGTCTTAGGCAAATGACAGTTTCTTCCCCCGGGTTCAGGACTTCCACCACTCGTTCCGAGCAATATTTCCATAAATAATCCCCCATTGTAAGGAGTTGCTTTACTTCTCATGTACATATGTAGGAATTGTATGGGACAATTGCACGATTGTATTAATTACAACAACTCAAAGAGGAATCTGGTCGCAATCCTTTTAAATCAACAATCCTTTAACTGATTGTTTGTAGAATGGCAAAAAATGCCTATTATCCCTAACGATGTGTGAAAAGGATACAATTCCATATACTCGGGTGGTCTTCTCAAATGTCTGTTACCGAAACTCAGAATTCACGCAAATGGTTACAACTATCGTGTCATCTTCATATAACCACATTGTAGAATATCTCGCTATAAATTCAATGAGCAACTTCGGGCAGTGTCCGATTTCATAATTATAGCCTTGCAAGGCTGCCAATATTAGATTTTATCCGTGACGTAGAATAATGTGCAAATTCACACAAAATTCCTTAACCACCCAGGGAGCACTGCTAAGATATGAGATACTCTCGCCTAGTCTTTGGATTCATGAATACAGACTTCTGGTAGTTAGATCAGTGAAAAATTGACTCAAGTGACTCAAACGAGAACGTAATAGATACGAGCGTGTGGTAAGTTGGTCTTTTTGTTTTAATGAGTCGCTCCGCTGCGTTGTTTTCGATTTTTACGAGCTTGTGCCTTTGACCTACACCGGAACCGCGATGTATACATACTTGGGTTTTAGTTTTCCTCTTTATTCGATGATGCGCTACGCAATTATTCCGTCCTAGGTATCCTAGGTAAGGACGCAACACATAAAAATTAGAAACAAAATAAACTTCTACCTCAAAGTTGCTCGTAAAGTGCAAAAGAATAAAACAACAACTTTCTACTTTGGAAAAGGGACACCGTGAGTAGTAAATATTCTTTTTCACTTCTTGATTTTGGTATTGTGGGAATGGAGCTACTAGCATATAGAATTGAATGCTTAGGAAATAAGGTAAAATTGGGATTGATTTGGATACGAGTTGACAATAAAAAAGTTGACAAACTTTCTCCTGAACTGAAAATCAGCGCTCTGTATTGAATTTTCCGAATACAAGTTAGGAGGTACGAGTAGATACAAATTGATTTGTTTATGTAGCTAACAGAGTCGAAGGAACGTAGATAGATACATTTCGTGCGTTAATATTAGATGTGGTGACTCAGAACTTTACCAAGAAGTTCCAATCTCTCAAGTACCTATTCCTGATTTTATTTTTGTTTTCTTTTAATGAAATGAGATATATGTAAGGGCGAGCACTAAGATTCTTTCGTTTGCACGCTGGCGTATGCGCAATTTTTTTTTTTTTTTTTTAACGGTAGTTCAAACGACTCTTTCAAATATTAATAGTCCTCATTCTCATTCTCAAAACCCCTCTGGATGACAAAACTGCCCACCCTGATGTACCAGGGCCCCATTAGGAGCCAGGCCTAAATGGTGGCAGTATGCGAGCGTCTGGTGGAGGGTTTGTCCCGCTCAGCAGCCGGTCGGGCTTAGCATCGACTTAGGATGGGCACATGGAACATCTCATTGCTCGCAAGAAAGCATCTTGAGCTAGTTGAGGAAGCTGCCAGGTATCGGTTAGATATCGTAGGTATCTCTTTGACAAAGCAAAGAGGATGTAGAACCGTGGACCTTTCGGACGGGTGGAAACTCTTCCTGTCGGGAGTTGCACCTCCTATGTCTGCACAGGCGGGGGTGGGGATACTCATAAGTTCCAGGCTGACGGACAGGGTATTGGAGTAGATACCATTAGGAGAGAGAGTCGCGATCTTAAAACTCAAGCTTGAAAGATCAACTTTGGCTCTCGTGTAGGTGTATGCACCGAATCTAGAGTCAGAGTATGCGACTTTCTTGGCTGAAGTTAATGGTACCCCTGATAGGGTGGTTGAGATCGATTCCTATATCCTGATTGGGAACATCAACTCCACATATGTAGGTGTGGATGTAACGATACAGGGGACTGTGATTGGGAGGAACGGTGATCTTCATCAAAACGCGAACGGAGAGAGGTTGTGCAAATGGTATGTCCATTATGAACACATTCTTTCCACACAAAGGCATTCATAAATATACGTGGTATCGTCGGAGTCTTCGACAGAAATCGTTGATAGTTTTTTTTTTTTGCGGTACCATCATTGCTTGAGAGGGGCTGAACTGTCAACTTATCCTCAACTGGTGTCGTGTAAGCTATATCTTACTTATAGAGTACCTCGTCTGCCAAGGCGGATATCAAGAGTAGTTACACGCATACGGTGGGAGAAACTACAGAGCAGTGAGGTGCGGCAACACTTCGCACGACACATATCCGAAAGGTTTGAGCAAATTCCAACTGTCCATCGCATGTGGAGGAAGAAAGGCGACTATTTTCAACAGCTGCCATTACCTCTGCACGTGATGTTTGTGGAGAGAAGCGGCTTGGTTTGGCGGCTGTTGATGAGAAAAGAACTGCATGGTTTAAAACACCCGGAGTTTAAGAAACCATCCGAGAGAAAAAGAAGGCCTACATGGACTGGATTCTCTAGGGGGACTCTGCTTCCCGTGACCGGTACACTGTGGCGCGAAAAATTTGCGTATTGGCTGTGCGAGCAGCTAAAGAGCAATCCTAGAAGGAGTTCGACGAGAAGTTGGAAGACGACCATAGATCTGCGAAAAAGGTGTTCTGGCAAACCATTCGCCTTAGAGGAAGGAAATTCAACATAATCTAAGGAGTTAAATCCAAAGATGGTGTGTTGCTTCCTAATGAGATGGACATCTTACGCAGATGGAGCGAACACTTTTCGGAGCTGCTCAATCCCGAACAGGGCGCTTTGGGGGACAGACCTATAGGCTTGAGTGGGGCGCAGAATAGTCCAACGGTGGAGGAAGTTGTTTTAGCGATTGAATTGCTAAGGTGTTGGAGGCGCGTTCTATAGCTGTGGTCGAATCCAGGATAGGGGATGAACAGAGCGGGTTTTGTCACGGCAGAAGTACAACCGACCAGATTTTCACACTTAGAATGGTACTCGAGAAGAAGATTTGGAAAAGGCAAATAACCGAGTTCCTCGAGGTAAGCTCTGAAGTGTTCTGCAGGAATATATATTGATGGTCCTCTGTTAAGGGGTAGTAAATCAATACCGTTTACCGTGGACGTTGGACCTCGCCAAGGGTGCGTCTTGTCACCTCTCCTTTTCATTATATATAAGAACTGGATGTTGCAGCGCGATCGAGGCGAGGAGGGTTTCACATTGCTAGAGTTGGAGTAAGCCATCTTCAGTTTGCAGATGACTAAGTTGTCCTTACATCCTCCCAGACGGAACTCCAGCGCGCGCTAGATAGGTTTGTTTGTTAACATGGACAAATCCGATGTTATGGTTATTTCCAGAACCCCTGTCCAATGCACTCTACATGTTAGTGAAGTCCAATTGAAGCAGGTGGAGAAGTTTAAGTATCTTGGGTCTTCTTCACGAGTGATGGGAGGAGTAATTCTGAGCTCCCCTGCAGGATTGGCCAAGCTGGGTCAATTTTGAAACAGCTTGGATCTGTAATCAGAAAGATCGAGCTTAGTGTCAAAGCCAAGCCAGGTGTTTTAGCTCTCACCTATGGTCATGAAATTTGGGTATTGATCGAAAGAATAAGATCGCGAATACAAGTTGCCGAAATGTGATTTCTTCGTGCTGTTGAGGGAATTACTTGCCGGGATAGGGTGAGAAACACGGCAGAGCGCAGGGAGCTCAATGTTGAGCAGCTGCCTCGCCGAACGGAAGGGGCTATGCTTCGATGGTTTGGTCACGTGAGACGAATGTCGCCATCATCACGACTTCCGAAGAGTGTATTGAATGCGATACCATCAGATAGGCGACAGCTTGGCAGACCCAGGACCCAGGACCCAGGAGGTGGTTGGACCAAGTCCAAAACCATCTGTCCCGTAATGCACTTCTTAGTCCTTTCCAATCGGGCTTCAGGAGAGGCCATAGTTGTTCTTCTGCTATGGTCAACATAATAGAAGAGATAAGATGTGACTTTGATAAGGGGTATCTGACTCTTCTCTGTCTGCTTGATTTTTCGAAAGCGTTCGACACTATCAGTCATTACGTTCTCTGCTGAAAACTTGAACACCTAATCGGATTCAAGGAAAGGGGCCCTAAAACTCATAAAGAGTTTTCTTATCAACAGGAAGCAAAGAGTGGTCAACGGTGACTCTTTTTCGGCATTCAAAACTGTGACACCAGGCGTTCCTCGGGGTTCTATTCTAGGGCCCGTCTTATTTTGCATTTTTATAAATGATTTGCCACTCGTATGCTTATATGCCTCAATACACCTCTATGCGGATGACGTCCAGCTATACCTAGGTCGCCCTTTCCATAAAATTGACGAGCCCGTTAGCTTGCTCAATGCTTACTTGCCGAACATAAACCGATGGGCTGCACAAAATTTTCCCTATAGCAAACTAAAAAATTCAGCCTGATATAATTCTCCTATTATTTGCTTGGAAAAGAGCAAACATAGTTGAATCTGCTAATTAATTATGATATGAATCTGCTAATTAATTATGATTAATTAATTAAAATGTAAGTGTGTTCCAGTGACACACTTATTAATAATTAACAAAATTTGGATCAATCAATCAAACAAATGGAAATTTTTCCAACTATATGCAACCTTGCCAGAAAGTAATTGCGGGTCGGATCCATGGCGTAGTGGTTAACACACTTTCAACCCAGTCATCCGAGTTCAAATCTGAATGTCCGCAGCCACCAAATAGCAAAGACACTCAACCTCTCCTTTCCCATTCTACATTGGTCCGTCAAGCCGAATGGCACGATCATCATGATGTTGCTTCACAACAAAAAGAAACAATCAACTCAATCAAACAAGAGCAAAGAACAATGTTTCGGGCTTGATAAGAATCGAGAGCGAGGACTAGATGAATCCTTTTTTATTTGTTCGCTGCGAAAAATGTTCACAGGAACCTTGAGATTTAAATACGGGATCACTGGGCTTAGGGATCCAGTGTGGTAACCATTACACCATGGGTCCGGGTCGCAATTTGCTTTCCGGCAAGGTTGTATAAAGTGGAGTTTCCCTTTTGTGTGTATATTTGGGAAAATTACCTTTTTGTGTGCTTTCATAATAACGCATTTTAAATTGCACTAAAAATGAATGCAATGAAAACACACCTTTTAGTGTGTTACAGTAACACACTTACCATTTGCAGTGTATGTTTTCGGGCGAAAAGCTTAGCGCCATTTTCGACATTTTCAATGTCTAACTCACGATGATTACCGTCATTTCGAATGTACCACGGTGCGTTAACAACGACTCGCGATTCTTTATTTTGAAACGTGTGTACATATAATAGAAGAATTGTAGAACTGTATTCCGTAAACCCAAATAGATTTAAGCACTTCCTTGCACAGAAGCAGCTTGTTTTCAGTATTAAGCTGGGAATGCGTTCCTAGCAGACAGTACATATCTCTATATTTCAATTCAAGCTCTTCACGTTTTTTTCCCTACATTCATTTTCCACTCGAGTTTCCAAGATACCAAGAAGAAAACCGCTAGGACCTTTGCTGATCGAGTTTCCCTCAACCTCTTGCAAACTTCAATGACACCGGAATAATCCACAGAACAACAGTGGGAGCATTGCCAGCGTGCCATTAGAGACGCTACATCTGATGTGTTGGGTTTCAAACAACCGCCAACTAGAAACTGATAGTTTGATGAGCAATGCGGGCAAGCCCAAGTAGCAAAGCAAAACATCTACAAAGCCATGCTACATAGACGGATGAGAGCCGCTCGTGAACACTAAGAGCAGAAAAGGAGAGAGGAACACACACTTTTCTTCTTTTTCTTTGGTGGCGTTACAGTCCATGAAGGACCAGAGCCAAGCTTCTCTCAATCACCCATGTTGTGTGCGATTTATTTTTCACACAGGTGAAAAATGTAATGTAATTTTTCCAACATCGTTCTTGAAAAGATCATACGAGACTCACTGGTCAACATAGGGGGTGCAATCTATTTCAAATCTACACAACTGCTTGCGTAAGCAGATGACATTGACGTAGTTGGATGAACACAGCGGGACGTCAATGGTGCGTTCGAAAGCATCGAAACAGAAGCGGCTAAAATGGATCTTTCGGTTAACGAGGGTAAATGCTGTCATCTAAAAAGACACACAACACCGACGTCTCGGCCAGAACGTCACAATTAACAGCTACAGCGACAACAACACCAGCGCTGAGATCAATCGCAGAATTACCCTTGTCAACCGCTGCTTCTTTGGGCTCAAGAGGCAATTGAGAAGTAGAGCTCTGTCTCGAATGAGCAAAGTTGCGCTGTACAAAACCTTAATCATTCCGGTCCTCCTCTATGGCGCAGAAGCCTGGACTATAACGAAAGCGGGCGTGGGAGCCCTTGGTCGTTTCGAGAGGAAAATTCTCCATTCAATCTATGGTCCCCCGTTTGTATAAACGGGGAGTGAATGAGAAAATACAACGACGAATTATACGGGCTGTACAGCCGCATCGGCCTAATACGACGTTTACGGATCTAACGTCTAAGATGTCTAGGTCATGTAGAGCGAATGAATAACACGGCTCCGGCCCGAAGAGTCTTCGAGTCCGACCCCGAGGGACGACGCAGCAGAGGACGACCGAATCTAAGATGGTGCCCACAGGTGGAAGGGGACCTTAACCAACTGGGAGTACGTCGCTGGAAACAACTGACAAAAGAGCGTGCCAGTTGGAGAAGTTTGTTGGTTGAAGCCCAGGTTCACACCGAACTGTAGCGCCATCTAAGTGAGTATTATTATTAAGCTTATTACAAGCTATTCTTAAACAATCTAAACTTAAATTTAAACTTAAATATTAGCTACTTAACTTACGGGTGAATAGGGTGAAGTAGTGTGTGGGAGATATAGGGATTAGATTAGATTTTTTTTTTTGATTTTTTTTTTATTTAATTGGACCTTAGGAGAGATTTTTTAATGGTAATACAGTCCTGTCAGACCATGGGAGACCTCTTAAGGCAAAACGCAGAAATCTGCGTTGCACAGCTTCAATTCGTGCAGAATGGCTAACGTAGTAAGGAGACCAGGCTTGACTGGCATATTCCAGGATAGGTCTGACGTATGTAATGTAGAGGGATTTAGTGACGTAGGGATTCGAGAATTCCTTAGACCAACGTTTTATAAAACCAAGGGCACAATTAACTTTGTGTATGATATGATTGATGTGGGAGACAAAGTTTAGCTCTCTGTCGAATATGATACCTAGGTCACGTATGAAGGAGACGTGGGGTACAGGCTCGTTAAGTAGATAACGAGTAAGTAAGCCTTGGTCATCCCTTATTAAATGACGAATTTCTAAATAGTCTCACAACGGACGAGAGTTCATTTTTAACCCGACATTTATTATGTTTCAAAGGAAAATGTTACAAAATTCAGATCTAGCTTAAAACTGCTCTTACCGCCTCTTCCCCAGGACTACTTTGAATGCCATTTCATTGTTAAATGCACAACGCTGCAGGTTGCCGAATCACATCCGAATGACCCGATTAGTTAAAGTCTCTAGCCTTGATTTGAGTAGCCACAAGGATCCTGGGCCTCAACCTACATGCGTCTCCAGCTGGCACGGTCTTTGGCCAACTGTTTCCAGCGCCGCACGGCCAGTTGGTTAAAGTCCCCTTCCACCTGCTTGCGTCACCGTAGATGCGGCTGTTAAAACAAGACATGGCTTTGTATAGCTTGTCTCTATACATGCTGTCATACGCAGCCCTGAAATCGACGAAAAGGTGGTGGGTGTCTTCTCCAAGATTTGCCGTAGCGTAAATGTTTGGTCTATAGTGGATTTACATGGCCTGAAAGCACACTAATAAGAGCCGATTATCCACACACAATACGGCAAAGAAGATCTTGTATGTGATGTTAAGGAGACTTATTCCCCTATAGTTGGCGCAGTTATACAGTTCTCCTTTCTTATGGACCGGGCACGCGATGCTGAGATTCCATTCGTCGTTTTGCTCCGACCATACCTTGCAAATGAGATGGTGCATGCACCTTACCAGCTCATCTCCAGCCGCCTTAAGAAGCTCAGCAGACAGGCCGTCTGCGCCCGCGGCTTTATTAGACTTAAGTCTCGATATCGCTATTTTGACGTCGTCTAGGACTGGTGGACGGAATTCTCTTACATCGTCGTCCATTACAAACGGATCGTTCTGCCTGACAGCGGTATCTTGTCTGTCATCGCCGTTATACAGTCTGTCAGAAGTGGTCTTTCCAAATCCTCAGCATCGACAGTGATTCTACTACCAGTTCTCCATTTTCATCCCTGCAGGCCGCCGATCTGGCTTTGTAGCCATGGCATGTTCGTGATATCCGCTCCAATTGATCGCCTGCACCCGGTCTGTTAAGGGACCTCACATTTCAGGTGCAGACTCTCAAGTCCGTTAGTCGTTTGCAGGGGTCGTCAGCTTTGTATCCGTCCGTATCCGAGGCTTGTGGCTGCTTCTGAACAAGTGAGTTTTTACGTGATAGGGATGTTACCCATAAGCACAACCCCCAACCTGGAGGGCCAGGTTCCTCAGGAACAAGTGGTTGGGTCGCTGCACTCATTGGATCACTACCTGGCGAGTGCCAGGGTAGCTATCCAGGGGGGCCACGCGGAGGCTGTGTGTCAACTTGGATTGGAAGGGACAGAAATCGAAGTTGGCGTTTACCATATTAAGCGCGATCAACTTCTTTGCTCTGTTTGCTCGCTCCCTCCCCCCTCACAGAATCAATTAGCTCTTGAATAACACGACATCATAAGAGTCGAATATCGGAATAATCACAGTAAAGCTTCACTACAGTTTACGCCTCAATTGCTAGTTTATCTTCCAATTTGCAAATTTCACCCGCTCGTCTCGCCCACACCGTATTTCGGTTAATGGAAGTTTCGAACTTCTAACGTGCAGCCGAAAGCAAATGAAAACAAATTACATTCGCATCGAAGCGAACGAGAGTTGTTCGTACCGACATCAGATACTCAGTATTCTACCCAGACTATAGGGCATCCCGCCCCGAAAATTTCACATTTGATTACTTTGCACAACGGTGTTAAATGTCATAATTCGATAATTTTGATAAATCACCAATACACCGATGGTCGTGTGCTTGCTCTAGTATGCGATTTGTATCTGGAACGCTTTTCGACACTACACTACAAGGAGAAAATGCGTCTATGCGATTGGCATTGTCAACATTGTCATCATTCAATTACATATATTTATGCTCATTAGTAATAGACTACAATATGTGGATACGACAGGCAAATATCTTTGTATCTGCATACATAATCCAAGCGCATACGTTGAGGTCGTACGTGGTCGGAAGGCATTTGTTTACTTGGCCGAAGGTAATTCGCCGCAGATTTTGTGTGTGTATTTAAGTGGAGATATAGTAGTTGCGTACGGGAAGTGGCATCAAACCTGTAGGTATGCTAGATAGAGCTGAAATTTGTATTCATAATTTGTTAGAAATTGGTTTAACGACCTTTTAGGCGAAGTGGACGAGGCCGCTAGGCTGCCTAACACTTACCATAAGCATAATAGGAATCAAAGTCGTTTTTAGAAGCACCAATGGCAACAATTTGAAGGGAATGAACGATGGAATATTACGGTATACTGTTTTTTAGTAGTCATAAACGAATATATGTAGTGTCGGGGAAGTAAACAAATTTAATAAGAATGACATTGCCATGTCAGCAGGATTTCAAGATCCTTTTCCCTTACACATACACCACCAACACGCAGGTTATTATTATTGATTGTTTACAACCTACATATGTACATACAAATGTACACCACTCACCACTTGTGCATGTTTAATTAAAAGTCAATAAAACCAATTAAATCCGCTTTCGATTCACCGACCTTCATCTCTCGTCTTTCTTTCCAGATAGCATTCGAACCCGTCGCAGCGAATAGCATCCCATCGAGTCATGTCCAGTCCTCTGCTAGATTAAGCACTAACAAAAACACTAAGCCAAAAAAAACCAAAGGATTAATTCAATAAAGAAGAACAATCAATTCGAATTTGTCGAATGGATACGGATACATACGTACGTCGCAGCAACGGATTTATTTGCATTTCAACGATGTCCTATGACCTCACAGTCACGATAAAACCGAACGTCTACACGGATACTGAACTGCGTCCCATGCGAAAATTACTTGTAACCTATCCTGCAAAGAACTACACATGAAATTCGGAACACAACAACAAAACTGTAATTGAATCTCCCACACCGACACTCTGTCTTTCGGTCCGTTAAAGATATTCGTTCGCATTTAGCTGAAGGAATCCCCAGCCTAGTGCAACCAATTTATATAAAGAAAGCAATTTATCACTTCAGCACGGACAGGACGTCTATCTACATATCTCAACGATTCGAACACGTACCATAGAGCTAATCTGTATTGTGTCGTTATGTCCGAGTTCCGGTTCTTTCCATATCCCGATTTCGAGCAACCCAACCGCTCGGAATACATTATTCAATTACCCATCCAGCCATACCAGCCGACAAATCATCCGTCCCGCGGTAGTAATAGTTATCAAATCGACGAGGTCTCCACGGAACTAAACATCCCGTATGCGATCTTTGAGATACTCGTTGCGATATTCGCCATTGTCGGTAACTTGATGGTGATTATTGTGTTCCATCGCGACCGGAAGTTGCGGAGGAGAACGAATTATTACATTGTCTCACTCGCAATGGCCGACTTCCTTGTGGGCTCGCTGGGTGTGCCGTTCGCGGTACTCGCATCCGTTGGATTACCGCGCAATTTACATGCCTGTCTATTTACGGTGTCGCTGCTAGTGGTTTTGTGTACCATATCAATTTTTTGCCTTGTCGCCGTGTCTGTAGATAGATATTGGGCAATACTATATCCCATGGCGTATTCGAGGAATGTGCGGACCAAGACAGCTATTGGTGAGATTTTTTTCCATTTTTCATTTTTTTTTTTTTTTTTTGGATTTCTATTTGTCCTTTTGCTGCTCCCTGTGGCTTCGGGAGAACAATGTCTAGGATGCTTTTGAATGAGATTTTTCGTTGTCGTATTGTTTTCAAGAATGAATGTCCGATTCTAAGTGGGATAAAATGGATATTGTCGAAAGGAATCTTTGTGTTAAATCTGAATATATCTAACGTGTTAGGGATTATCGTTGTCATTTATAGGAATTTTTATTTTTCCAACTCAATGTCATGGTTTTTTTTTTTGGGTCATATAATGCCTTAAAGAAAAGCATTATGTTCAGAAATGATGCCAGTAGGTTGAAAGTAAATGTCCCCGCCATCGAATTGGGTCGTTACTATGGTGCTTTTCTCTTCAATGGTAATTCGTGATCGATGGGAACACACGCATAGAATACGTGAATGCACTCTTTTGTTTGAAATCTTAAAATAACGTTTAACTCTTATGAGGGCATCGTGGCGCAATGGTTAGTGTGTTGGACTCTGACGCACGATGAGCGAGATCGGGTCCCGATAACACCAACGCCATCGAATGCTTATTTCTCGACGTCCCACCTAGCGTCACACACAGAAGAAAATCAAATCTTGTCGACGCTCCCATAAATCCACCTGCTGACATCTCTTCTGTCTCTTCTGGAGGTACAATCAGCACTCGCACTACAACTACATCAGCAAGGGTCAAAAGTCCAGCAGCTCCGGTCTCCTCGCTTGCTTTCCGTAATAAGGAGAGTATTAAACTGGGTCAAGTTAATTCCGAGGCACTTGTATGTATGTACATATGTATGTTGGCGTTATAGTCTATGAAGGATCGAAGCCGAGCTTCTCTCAATTACCTATGTTGTGTATGATTTTATTTTCCCATAGGTGAAAGGGACCTACAGTTTATTGACGGTTCCGAACGGTGAGATCCGAGAAGCTTTTCTTGACAATTGTACTACAGGGGGTTTTAACAGTAATCCGCTGAGGAGAAGCACTGTGAAAAACACTTTCGATGACATGGCTGTTGTCGGGATTCGATCCCGTGTCATCGGCGTCAGAGGCCAACACACTACCTACTGCGCCGAGGCGCTCTCGGAGGCACTTACCAAAATGAAATGCTTAGAGGAATCAACTATTTCTTGGAGTTAGAATTGAACTTAATACTCGAACTTTCCGAGCAGCTAACATCGACTCGGACCACAATCCTGTAGTAGCCAAGATACGCCTGCGAATATCACGAACGCAGTGGATTAGAGTAAGAATACAAAGTTATGACGTCCAAAAGCTACTATCGCCAGAAACCGCTCGTGCTTTTGCCGATCGCGTCTCCATCAAGCTCTCTCATACACCCCAACCCTGCACGTAGTCAATAGAACAGCAGTGGGACCTTTGCAAACAAGCTCTGAAAAGCACTGCATCTGAAGTTTCGGGCTTTAAGGCTCCACCATGAAGCAATACTTGGTTCGATGATGAGTACAGCAGGATCCACACAGCGAAGTATAAGGCTAATAAAGCCTCGATGCATAGAAGAACAAAGGCAGCTCTTGAGCTCTATGAGCTAAAAAGAAGGAGGTACCATAAGCTTCTCAGGAGAAAGAAGAAAGAGCACGAGAAGCGCACGATTGAGGACTGGAAGGGGTATTACTGCAGGCGTGACGTTCGAAAGTTTTATTAACAGTTAAAGCGAACATGCCAAGGTTATAAAGCCAGAACGGAAGACTACAGGTATGAGAACGGACACCTAGTAATAGAATCGCAGTCGATGCTGAGAATATGGAAAAAACCACTTCTACAGACTGTATAACGGCGAAGTTAGTCAATATGCCGCTGTCAGGCAAAATGATCCATTTCTTAACGACGAAGGCCACAGAGAATTCAGTCCCCCTAACCTCGAAGAAGTTTAGATCGCCATATCGAAACTCAAACCGAATAAAGCTGCTGGCGCAGACGCTTACGCAGTGTAAGCGCCTGAAGCCTTTTGTAAATAAGCTGATAGGTCTATATGAATGTGGCTTCAGGCCAGGGAAGTTCACCGTCGACCAAATCCTCACACTACGGCAGATCCTGGAAAAAAACCAATGAATTTCAAGTCGACACTCACCACCTACATATTTGTCGACTTCAAAGCCGCATTCGACAGCATAATTAGAAACGATCCATACAACGCCATGTCTACCTTTGACGTCCCTACTTAACTCGTCAGACTATGCAGCATGACTTTGGAGAATGCTCGCTGCTCTATACGAATTGGTGAACACCTGACCGATGGTTTTGATGTTAGAAAACCGGGCAAGTGCGAGTCGGACTCGCGCACAAAGGGTTCCGTGCCATTATCAATAACAAGACACTAGCGCACAAATCGGTCTCAAGTAGAGCAACGTGAACGTCTCACAAGCATGACTCACAATGCCGTAGTAAGGGCCTACGCCTTACTAAGAATTTTTATTTTTATTTTTTATGCCGCGGGCGGCATAAATTGCAAAATTAATATCTCCTAAAATATGGGTCGTAGAATGCTCATTGTGGGCTTATTTTTTTCACTAAACATTCATCTACAAACCGGTTCAACAAAACTTAACATTGGAGTTGAAAAATATGTTTTCTTTATATTAACTATTTATTTTAAAATTACAAAAAAAAAATACACAGAAATTGATGCCAAATTTCAACTTAATCGGTCCAGTAGATTCGGAGATAATTGATTGTGAACGACGGACAGACGGACACACGAGTGATCCTATAAGGGTTCCGTTTTTTTTTTCGGACGCACGGAACCCTAAAAAGATCTTAAGCAATCATTTCTTAATCGTTTTAGAAATGATTGTGCAAAAATCACTGACCAACACAAGAGACACGCGGACACATACGCGGATGATACTGATATAATCGGAAGAACACGGCGAGATGTCGATAAGGCGTTTGCGAGTATAGAGATGGAGGCGGCGAAAATTGGTTTGGCAGTAAACGAGGGCGAAACGTAATATATGCTGTCATCAAAAAAGGACGCTCACCACCGACGTCTTGGCCAGAACGTTTGTATTGGCAGATATAAGTTCGAGGTAGTTAAGGACTTCGCTATAAACGGTGCTATAAACGCAGAAGGGAGATGGAGGAAAAGATTTAACCACGAGCTTTACGGGCTGTACATGAGTCTGCGTCTACGGATTCAACGCTCAAGGTGGCTAGGCCATGTAGAGCGAATGGACACCACAACTCCAGTCCGGAGTGTCTTTGAATATAACCCCGAAGGACGAAGAAACAGAGGACCGTCGCACTTGAGATGGCGCACACAGGTGAAAGGGGACCTAGGCCAACTACGTGTGCGGCAATGGAAAAGGCTAACAAAAGATCGTGCTAGTTGGAGGGGCATGTTGGTTGAGGCCCAGGTTCACCCCTAACTGTAGCGCCCGTTAAGAAGAAGAGGAAGAGAATACCTTAAAGAAAAGCATTATATTAAGAAATGGGGCTGGTAGATTGAAAGTAGATGTCCTCGCCATCAAATTGGGTGATTGCTATAGTGCTCTTCTCATTCTTGCAGATTTCATGGCAATTCGTAAGTAAGCAACTAGGCAGCCGTAAGTTGTAATTGCCACTTTGCATTGCTGTAGATCTATTTAGATGATAATTACGAACTTTTACAGCACGAACAAACCAGCATTTCCCCCACGGACAGTGCACGATTTCACAAACTTCAAGGACTCTAGCAAGATTATTCATTTCCCCAAAACAAAAAAAAAAAAAAAAGAAAACGAATAATATATACAAGTTCTGGCAATTAAATTGCGGGTATTTGTAAACAAACATCAAGCAAATTAAGTTTGTCGCAAACATTTATTATCGACCTTCGCAATAGGCCGACCAACTACCGGCGTAACTCTGCTCAATGTCGCCTTCAAGATTCTATCCGTGTACTATGTAAACGTCTTAAGCCGTTTTGCACCAGACTAATAGGCACGTATCGGGGTGATTTTCGGCATGGCAAATTGACCCGGTCTTCACATTACACCAGATCCTCGAAAAAATCAAACGAGTTCCAGATTGATACTCACTAACTTTTTATCGACCTTAAAGCCGCATAGGAAGCATTCATCGTCAAGTGCTCTACAGGATTTCCGATTTTAGAATCCCGGGAAATTGATTCCGGTTTCGGCAAGGAGTCGAGTGATTTCTTCAATTTAGTCCTTGAAAGGATACTGAGGAAGGCAGGTGTCAACATGGAAGGCACTGTCTTCTTCAAGAGCGTCCAACTGTTGGGGTACGCGGACGATAATGACATCATTGCAAGCTTTCAGCGGGCCGTAGTAGAGGCAGCCGAGGCAATTGAAGAAAAGGTAGGCCTCGTTTGTTTAAACGGAGATGAGGATAAAACAAAATATATGCTATCAGCTAAGACCCGTTCCGTCGAACACCGCCTTTTGCAGAATAAACCTTCGAGAGATATAATTTTGAGATACTTAAGGAGTTAAGGAACCACGCGCGGCTAGTTACTGGAAAATCTGCGGGATGTACCAAGAGATCAGCTCTCGGAAAGGTTGAAGAAGGCTCTTGATTGGGCGGAAAGCATAATTAAGAACACTGGAAACTCATCCTGTAAGAAGCAGGATGGCAAATAAAGCGCGGTAACACAGCATCTCCTCAGATCCCGAACACAACTCTCCTATCGCGACATGCTGAAGGTCTCGACCACAATGGCTGTTGTCGATGGAAGTGATGTGGATGGAAATGTCCCTGTGGTGAAGTGGCTTTTAATTAGCACTGTGCTACTCCAGGAATACCCTGGACCCTTCTCTATTGCCCATCATGCAGGGTATTATCAAGGCAGGATCAAGCTGACCTCCTTCGAAGACCAAAGGTCAATGGATCTTTTAAGCTTGCACTCAGCAGAGTCGGCGAGGTCTGGGAGGGAACTCAACTTGAGGTTGTACCCTTGAGCCAAATCCCAAAGAATCCTAAGGAGATTTTGGCACTCATGCAAAATTGCAATCCGCAAGTCCCCACCAAGGATTGCAAAATAGCCAAGCATTCTAAGCGACCTAATCCAAGCATTCTAAGCGACCTAATGTTTCTTTCTTCTTTGGTGGCGTTACAGCCCATGAAGGACCAGAGCCAAGCATCCCTCAATTGTGTGTGTCTGGGGAAAGTACAATGATCGGCCAGTTTATATATAAGCGGAGCGATCAAATCCACCCCCACAGAGGCCCTAAATATCCTATTACATCTTCCACCGTTGGACTTCTTCAGCAAGCAAGTTGCTGCGTACGCTGCCCTACGGATTAGGCGCATAGAAAAATGGCCCACATCACATAAAGTCCAAACTAGCATTCTTAATCACTTCGAAGAACCCATGGACACAGACTACATCATCCCGCAGAATGTGTTCACTAGGAACTTCGAAGTTGTTTTTCCATCCAGGGAAGAATGGGCTGAAGGGTAGTCATACCGAAGGAATCGATTGCCCTCTACACCGATGGCTCCAAGATGGAGACGCGTGTAGGTAGTGGAGTATTCTCCAAGGAACTTAACGTCAACCTATCATTCAGACTCCCAATCACTGCAGTGTGTATCAAGCAGAAATAACGCAGACCCTTGCATGGCTCAGGATCAACGTAATATCTGCTAAGGATATTATCATTTGCATGGAAAGCCAATCTGCGATAAAATCCCTGGCAGCGGTAACCCACAACTTAAAGACATCCTTTAACTGCCGCCTATCTCTAGACGAGATGGCTGAACAGTTCAACATTAAAATACTGTGGGTCTCCGGGCATAGGGATATTCTAGGAAACTGCGCGGCCGACGAAACACCAATAAGTACGAAACACCAATGAGTTCGGTAAAGCACATGATAAAACTTCGAACCAGAGAGGCGACCAACCTTCAATGGAATGAAAGTAACATCGGCCTTATCACTAAACAAATCTGGCCTAAGGTAGACCTAGGATGAACCAGGGACCTAGTGGCAACCAAAAGGGCGACCTTAAGCACTCTAGTGGGTGTCACGCCGGCAGACTAGGGCTACCCTACAATGACTTTCGCCATGGCTGCATGGACGAGGAGGAAGAGGAATCAATACATCACCTTCTCTGCGCTAGTGAGCTAGCAGACCTAAAAATAGCTCAACAGCGTCGCTTCATCAGAAGCACCGGTTGGTTCTCAGGTAGTGGATCAGAATAATATGATCCATGTGGTATTACAATGGGCCGACTTCGGCCTACGTGTGGCTTATGCCAACCTAACCTAACCTAAGGAGTTTGTCTACCTCGGGGCAAATATTAACTCCACAAATGACAACTCAGTGGAGAGTCGCCCTGGGCAAACGGTGCTACTTCGGTTTGTCAAAACATCTAGGGTCAAAACTCTTAACAAAGAAGTTCAAAATTATTCTCTACAGAACACGGATCTTGCCAGTCCTGCTTTACGGAGCCGAATGCTGGACGATAAGCAAGAAAGCGGAGATGATTTCGGGCTCTTTCGGTACTTGCAGCCTCTTCAGGACGCCAACCTGAAACCGCCCAGTCACTGCCTGGTCCGTAGGAGCATATTCAGGTTAACCGATGCCGCGAACTCCTTCACGTGGATCGTTTTCTACTGCCCTTCTACGGCCCTTCTTGATCAGCTTTGTCCATTCAAACACATACACCCGTCTCCATACACTACCTGTAATTTCGTAGGATTTCCCAGGGTTTCTCACTAGATTTTACTAAAAATTTAATCACAATGTGCTGCTTGTAATGTGGGAAGTTTGATAATTGTTTAAAATTGTCAATTTTATCAAGATACCCATCCTCCTCTTCTATTCAATTTTGCCAGATTCCCTTTAAGCCCTGGTAGACAATCAGCTAGTGTTATCTTAAATTCAATTAAATACGACTGTCCATGTTCCAGTTCGGGTTCAATGCTACCAAAGACAGACATTCTATTCTATTGTACCTCCTCGTATGAAAGTCCATTTATCTAAACGGGCCATTCATGGTATTCGCCAACTGTTCATTTTTCCGTCTCATTGTCAATAAACATCTCCCATTTCAGCACAATTATCAACAGCCACTCCACTACAAAATATCCTTTTTCTATTTATAATGGCGAGCGAAGCCCTAAAACATATCCATCCCCACATGTATCCCATTTCAATGGCTGATTGACAACAAAATAATTATTTTTCAACCATTCATTACGTCAACGGACCAAGCCTCCTTCACTGGTCGTTCTTGTTGTTGTCCTATTGGTTGATATCCTTGTGACGACATACGCGTAAATTCCGAGTGTAAGGATATAATTCAGTCGAGTACTAACTGCTCCCGACCGCTGTTGCATTGTTGCATGTGACTGACAGTGGTGAATGATTAGCATGTGATGGCAGCATTCATTATGTCTAGCTCGAGGTCCTCAGTGCAGTGAAATTGAATGGCAATGGAGGAGGAGACGCCTCCACAATTTATTTGCAAGAACTAATTAATTAAACGCGCTTTATGGGTGAGCTTTAGGTTTGAAGGTCTCCCGAGTCGCAGTATAACTAGGAGCAAATGAATTATAAGATCATGCTACAGATACACTGTTGTAGGAAAAGATTTTTAATATTTCCCTTATTTCAGGAATAATTTCCATGTGCTGGGTCGCAGGAACTATTGTCGGATTCTTGCCGCTATTTGGTTGGCACGCCGATGTCGGCTACAATGAGGCTTGCCTCTTCGTAAAAGTCATGGACTACAACTACCTGGTCTTTCTCTACTTTGCCACAATCATAACACCAGCGCTCTTGCTCTTGGCATTCTACGCTCACATCTATCGAGTGATCGTTAAACAAGTAAGTAGACCCTATCCCAATCAGTTCTTTTCTCATTGTATGAATAACTTTATAGGTTCGACAAATCGTGACGATGAACCCGGTTGGTGATCTAAGTCGAAGATCATCGACGGCACAAATCCAAACCACACATGGCCGGATGTGCCACGGTGGCACAATGTTACGTGTTTTGGGTGCAGCACGAAAACGAGACGTTAAAGCAACACAAAACCTTTCCATCATAGTTCTTTTCTTCATGATTTGCTGGATACCGCTATACACAATCAATTGCATCAAAGCATTCTGTCCAGATTGCTACGTCCATCCCAAACTCACCTTCTTCGGTATAATACTGTCGCACTTAAACTCAGCGGTTAACCCGATTTTATATGCTTACCACTTGAAGGACTTCAGAGCCGCCCTCAAGACGCTGATATTGAAAATATTTGGCGTCGAGGTGGATCCGCAAGTCGATGTCACGCATCGATTCTCATTAGCTAGCCAACACCGTCTTCATTCGATCGATAACAAACGATCTTCACTCCAAGCCCGGATCTATGTTGGTAAGATTAGTCATCGGACCCATTTACCCATTTCAATAGCTCATTCGAATGTGCACGTTGCAGACTCGCCCATTTGGCTTCGTCAGCAGCAACAACAGAGTCTTAAAAACGACTTAAGCGGGCAAATCAGTCCACGTAATCCACCATCGATCACGAATAGCCTGGCCGGTGTTCATCAAACTGTGGCCGCCGTGGCATCCGTCACTGCCGACATCGATCGCGACATTTGGAACATCATGGAAGCATCGAGCAATGCCGAAAAGGAAGAACCCACACCGAAACATGCGTCATCTTCGATTGATGGTCGTGACAGTCCGTATACTTACGACAACCAAAACTACTCATCCAGTCCCGACGACATGGACTACGACGATGTCTTCCTAAGCGCCAACCAAAATGATCATCATGTAACGACTGCCTGCTCTCTACGCGACAGACTTCGGTCTGATGATGATTCCTTCAATGAAAAGTACAAATTAGCACAAAGAGCTCTCACCGACTCCTCGTTTAGTGATTACGAAATACCAAAGAGTCATCTGATTCCAGCTTCCAGCGAGACGACAATTAGCATAAGTCCATCACAGGTGGGTCTGGAAAATTGCCAGCCACTAACCATGAACACGGACAGTCGACATTCGTCGAGTATCTTCGTCATCGAGAACGACACGAATCCCCTATCGCCCGGTCATAAGCCGAAGTTTCGAAAATCCCCACGACTATCGTCCGTGGGTGTGACCGAAACGAAGGCCAAGAGCAAAATCACAAGATCCTGCAGTTGTACCGGTGATACCGAGCTGGCATCGTCAATTACTAATAATAGAATAAATAATTTAAGTAGAAATAACCACATGAATAACTCAACCATCAACAACAACAACACTTTAAGCTACGGCGATACGTTTAGCCAGCTGAAGGCCGTGACTAATTTCATCTTTCCGCCCGTCAAGCATTCCAGTTTTATGCAAATATTTTCCGGCGGCGATGGTCAGCACACTGACCAGCGAATGTCCAGTCAGGAGAGTTGCACGTCGAATGGTAAAACAACGGTAGCTAGATTGAGAACTTCGTCGGACAGTTAAAACCCGGACAAATGATTTTCGTTGAAAAATACTCAGAGCGGTAAAGTAAGTTGATGTGCAATAATGGATTCCATAGATACGCTATTGCTTAGCTTAAAAATAAGTTGTCTTGCAATTTAACAGAGAGTGATGACGAATTTATAAAAAGGTTTCCAATAGGTTATCGAGCAGAAAGCAATCAAATATTATTCGTTACTTTTTGAATTTAAATGTATGTCCATTCACAATAGTTTTTTTTTTTTTTTGTTTTTTTTTTTTTTATAATTTTTTCTTTAAACAACTAAAAGTTCGTTTACATAGTCTGCATCGATTGAAAATAGCTAAATCTAGCTCAGTGATTTCAATATCTCAACTTAATCAAATTGAAATATTAAAGGTTTCCCATACAAATACAAAATTACAAAGAAAACATAATAAAGTTCTTGATGAACGTCAACAGAAAGACGGCTAAAAAGAGATACGAATTCGCGTGCACTTCTATTGCAAATCGCAATTGATTATTCTAAAACCGAATAAATTGCTCAAGTATTAAATGTACCTATGTATAAATGTTTATTAACGGTGTATACGTGTACGTTAAAAGACCTCTTCAAATATTCTCTGTTAAAGTCAATTGTGAATAAAAACGAATTCCTACGGTTTTATTAGTGTATCTGTATACTATAGAATAAGAATACCGTTAAGTGTGAAACTGTTATTTTTAAATGTGTATTGTATTTATTTATTGATAAGATATTTACCGTTATTATAAGAAGTGAAACCAATGAACATGGAATGTCATGTAAATCCCAAATAAATAGTTAAGGATCAAAACTTACTTTCCACTGACTTTTATTCACCTCTTTAGGTATTGGAAAGCAAGTACGTGATGTGTCAATTAAGTTCCGGGAATCTGTAGACAGAAAATAAGCAAATTAAATTTGTCGCAAGAACTTTTTGTGCTCCTCCGAAGTTAACTCGTTTAGAACCATCATTACAATCTCGTTGACCTACTCTACACCGTCATATTGAGCTCCTTTGTGGTGTGTAGGGTGCAATATCAGGGCTATAGGGTGGTTGAGCAGCGCTGGAATGTTTTTTTTGTTCCGCCAAAAACTCTTGCACAATCAACGAGGATTGGACCGGCGCTTTGCCATGTTACAGGATTCAGCTCTTTTTGGAAAAAAAAAAACCAAATCCTTTACGTCTTCTACTGATTCAGGCCCTTCTTGAACGACTTTGCCCATTTAAACACAAGTGTTTTCGACATGCATTCGTCTCCATACACCACCTGCGATTTTCAAACGCTTCCCATAGTTTTTCACCAGATTTTACTAAAAATTTAACGACAACACGTTGCTTGTACTGTGGACCAGTATTTTGTATGACGCCGCTATTTTTTTTTTTTTAAAAATACGCACACAACACACAAAAAACGCTGTTGTCTTCAGCCTTGCATCTTCTTCTTATCGAGCGCTACAGTTCGTGGTTAACCTGGGCCTCAACCAACATGCCCCTCCAACTAACACGATATTTTGCTGGCCTTTTCCATTGCCGCACACCCAGTTGACTGAGGTCCCCTTTCACCTGTGTGGAAGGGTGCAGCCGTCCTCTGTTTCTTCGCCTCTCAAAGTTGGATTCACGGACGCTCCGAGCTGGAGCTGTGGTGTCCATTCGCTTTACATGGCCTAGCCATCTTAAGCGTTGAATTTGTAAACGTCTGACTTGACTCATGTCGCTGTACAGTGTATAGCCCGTAAAACTCGTGGTTTAATCTTTTCCTCCATACCCCGTCTGCGTCTATTGGACCGGAAATCACACGCAAAATCGTTCTCTCGGAACGGCCAAGGGCTTCCTCATCCGTTTTTGATAGTGTCCATGCTTCTGCGCCGTACAGCAGGACCGGAATGATAAGGGTCTTGCATAGAGTCAACTTTGTCGTTCGGGAGAGGGCTCCATTACTCAATTGCGGAGTGATTCTCCGTCCCAATACTTGTAAAGGCTTCATTGACATCTCGCTGTAATCTACCTATTATGTCAATGTCGTCGGTGTATGCAAGGAGTTGCGGGGATTTGAAATAGATTCTACCTCTTGTATTACCCAGTGATTTTTGCACAATAATTTCTAAAGCGATGTTGAAGAAATCACACGACAGCGCATCGCCCTCTCTAAATCCTTTTTTGACATCAAAACTATCGGCAAGGTGGGTGTTCACCGATTCGGATGGAGCAGCGAGCATTTTTCAAAGTCATCCTGCATAGTCTGACGAGCTAAGTAGGGATGTCAAAGGTAGACATGGCGTTGTATAGCTCGTCTCTAATTACGCTGTCGTATACGGTCGAAGGAGAACTTCCCTGGCCTGAAGACACACTCATAAGCCTATTTACAAAAGACTTCAGAGGTTCACACAAAACGGCGGAGAGGATTTTGTAGGCGATGTTAAGGAGACTTATTTCTTTTTAGTTGGTACAGTCAAAGGGGTCGCATTTCTTGTGGATCGGGCATACGATGCTAAGACCCCTTTCCTCGGGCATACAGATGAGCTGGTGCATGCTCCTAACCTGGTCATCTCCAGCTGCCTTGAAGGGCCCAGGAGACAGTCCATCTGCGCCAACAGCTTTATTCGGCTTGAGTTTCGATATGGCGATCTTAACTTCGTCGGGGTCAGTGGGACGGAATTCTCCGCTATCTTCTTCGTTAAGAAATGGATCATTCTGCCAGACGACGGTATACTGACGGACATCACCGTTATACAGTATGCACAAGTAGTTTTTCCACATTCTCAGCATGGACTGCGATTCTACTGCCAAGTGTCCGTTTTCATCTCTGCAGGCTTCCGTTCTAGCTTTATAACTTTGGCATGTTCGCTTTACCTGTCGATAAAACTTTCGAACTTCATGCAGTAACATCTCTCCCCGTCCTTAATCGCGCGCTTCTTCTGCTCTTACTTCTTTCTCGTGAGAAGCTTATGCACCTCCATTCTTTTTAAATCCAAGAGCTTACGAGCTGCTCCTGTTCTTCTATGCAGCGAGGCTTTATATGCCTCATACTTCGCTGTGTGGATCCTGTTGCACTCGTTGTCGATCCCGGTATTGCTTCGTGGTGGAGCCTTAAAGCCCAAAACTTCAGATGCAGTGCTTTTCAGAGCATGTTTGTAAAGGTTCCACTGTTATTCTATTGACTACGTGCAGGGTTGGGGTGTATGAGAGAGTTTGAGGGAGACGCGGCAAAAGCACGAGCGGTTTCTGGCGATAGTAGCTTTCCGACGTCATAAGTTTGTGTTTTTACTCTACTCCGCTGCGTTCGTGATATCCGCACGCGTATCTTGGCGACTACAAGATTGTGGTCCGAGTCGATGTTAGCTCCTCGGAAAGTTCGAACATCAAGAATAGTGAGGGAGTGTCGGGCGCCGATCGCAGTGTGATCAAGCTGGTTAATGATGAATCGATCTGGCTACCGCCAGGTGGCTTTGTGTAAATTGAGATGCAGGAAGCACGTACTGGCTAGAAGGCGATTTCGCCCCGTAGGAAGATCAGTCCGCCTGTGTATGACTGATGTGGTATCGTGTGGGCTAGGTTCGCCGATGACTCGTTCAAAGATGTTTTACCCAGCTTAGCATTGAAGTTTCAATTTTGATGTCATAGGTGGAACATTGGGCATACGTTCTGTCTAGGAGATCGTAGAACTCATCATCGGAGTCATCTTTGTCTTCCGTGGGGGCAGACCAGGCTGATGTTAGGAAATTTAGCCTTGATGCGGATCGTTATGAGGCGCTTGCTCGCCGAAAGCTTATGACTTTTTGCCTTAATTCACCTCGAACAACAAATCCACACCCGAACAATCATTGTCCTCTCTCCCCATAACAGTCGCCGTAGTAGATGTCGCAGTTTTTCATTCCCTTTTTACCCCGTCCATTTCATTGCATTTCCACCATCCAGGTGGTTAAGTCTGCTTTATAGTGGCCTAGGGCGTTCGCAAGTTGTTCGGCTGCACGTGGTCTGTCTACGGACCTAACATTCCACGTACATAGCCGAAGATCATTGTTCATTTTTCGTTTCTTTAAAAGGTCGTCAACATTAGTCTGGACCGTTTTAAAAGCTTTATCTGAAGATAATTTTATCTGAAGAACAAACCTCTCGATTTCTCGTCTAATGAATTGACAGTCAGGCAGCCATTAAGGCTCTGCAGGCAGCATGGATAAGATCCAAACTCGTCAAACTCTGCAAAGAGAAGTTAGAGGAGATATCGAATGTAATCGAGGTGACACTCTCCTGGATACATAAGGGCGGACGAGCTAACTAGGCTGGGATCAGGTGCAAACTTCGCGCAGATCGCAACTGAAGCCAAAACGCCACTCAGTGTGCTCTACAGAGAGATAAAAACGGAGCTATTAATGAAAGCCAATAAGCGATGGAGTCACTTAGATATGTACATGCGCTATAATAAGAAAAGGACAGAAAATCTGCTGAAGTTCAATCGTGGGCAATATTCGACTGGCAGTCGGTGCCCTCACCGGGCATTGCATGCTATCCAACCATGTAGCTCGAATTGGCCAGTGCTACAATGACTTCTGCAGAAGATGCAGGGACGAAGAGGAAATTGAATCCATTCGTCACCTGCTTTGCGAATGCCCGGCGCTAGCCCAAAAAAGGAACGTATTCCTAGGAAGACAATTCCTTTCGGGACTGGAAGGGGTAAGTAACATTGGGCTGAGCAGAATACTAGGATTCTTATCCTCGTCTGGATGGTTCAGCTCAACGGAAAATGTCTGGGTCTCAACAGGTTAATAATTAATCGAGCACAATGGACTCCATGTAGTCTAGGTGAGCCTTGACTTTTCGTCAATTGGACACCCACTTACCTAACCTACCGCCCGATTTTGAATTCTGTCTATCAGGTTCAATGAGGTTTTAGATGCACTGGATCGGACATGAGCACTAAACTCTAATTTAGGTCGAATAAATGCCTTATATACTATAGCTAGAGGCATAAGCTTACGCAGTAGTTTTGCCAGCGTAAAGGAATCCAGAAAAATAAAAAGAACAAATTAAATAAAAGAAAGATCAACCTAGAATGGTAAGTGAATTTTCCAAAGCCGGTAGAAGCACATGATGTGATAGTTTAGTACGTCTTTATTTCAATGAGTAAGTGTAGGTAATATGACAATTGGTTTAGTACAGAATAATGGTCATGCCTATCATTATATATAACAGTGATGCCTATTATTATATTTTATAAGGTATGTAGTAAGATAGTACCATTCGTACTAACATGATTACAATGCTACTTATCACATCTTCTCTTTTTTTTTTTTTTTTTTTTTTTTTTTATAAAGTTCATTTTTAATATGTGAGTTTAATAACTGGTTTTACAATTCTGCGGCTCCTCCTAGTACATATCATCCCTGGTAAGTCAGCCGCTGTTTGGTCTGCTTGCTGTGACAATAGTTGACATTTCGACTCGTGCTTGTTTCTACTGTTGACTGTCAAATTTTTATTGTTTACCTCCGCTTCACGTACTTCTGTGTTTATTGATGAATCTTTTATCTGAGGATATGATGTTATGTTATGGGGAATTTCTGCCTTTGTACTTTGAACTTGTGTTGTATTTCGTCGATATGTTTGTCCATCTTTAGTTGAAACTATCATTGATCTTGGGTATTGTGTCTCGCGAACTACTCTAGCTCCTATCCACTTGCGATGTTTTTCTTGTAATCGAACTTTTTCCCCTTTCATGTTTTGAATCCTGGCCGTGCGATCGTAATAGAATTTTTGCTTATCTCTTGATTTTTTTATTTCAGTGGAAACGTTTGGTTGGACCCTTGGGATAAGGAGTTGTTTGCACATTGGAATCGTTGTTCTTGTTCTTCGACTCATCAAACACTGATTTGGAGATCCTAATGTATTGCTTCTAGGAGTATTGCGATAATTCAGCAGAGCCAAATAATAGTCTGTACCATCCATTCCACACTTCCGAAGCATGTTTTTGGCCGTTTGGACGTATCTTTCACTCAGTCCATTTGATTGAGCGTATTTTGGAGTCGATGTGATGTGATTGAAATTCCAGGCTTTTCCGAATGCACGAAATTCCATTGACGAAAATTGTGGTCCATTATCACTTTCAAGGATGTACGGGATGCCGTGGACTGAAAAGTTTCTTTTCAGGTGTGTGATGACTTCTTTTGATGATCCTTGTTGCAATTCTGCTATTTCAAAGTATCCACTGAAACTATCAACTATTAGTAAAAAATTTTTGTTTTGTAATGTAAATATATCAATTCCAACTATTTCATATGGGAGCTGAGGGATTGGCTTTTGTATCAAAGGTTGCCTCTGTGGTTTCCGCTGAGTGCTTTGGCATACGTGGCATCGTTCGACAAAATTGGTGATGTCCTTCGTCATACCGATCCAAAATACGTTCTCTCTGGCTCTGGCTAGTGTGCGCTGGATTCCTATGTGGCCCTTGTGCACCTGCTCTAGAATTCGTCGTTTTTGCTTTGACGGTACTATTATCTTACTGCCTTTGTACAGAATATCTTCATCGTGTGTGATCTCATCACGAAATTTGAAATAAGGCTTTATATCGTCCGGTAAATTTTTTTCTTCCTCTGGCCAACCTCTGTGTGCAATGTCTCTTAATTTTGTTAAATGTTCATCAATTTTCGTATCGTTTTGTAGATCTAACAGAGTCTTTTGCGAAATTGAGTGCATTTGAAGCACTTCGAATTCTTCGTTGTTTTCTTCCAAATGTTCGTCATTAATGCAGTCTCGACTTAGAGTGTCAGCTAGTTTCATGCTAGTACCTTTCTTATAGACTACGGTGGGTGCATACTGGTGTGTTTCCATCAAAATTCGTTTTATTCTTGTTGGTGCTGAGTATATGTTTTTTTTGTATATGGATTCTAGAGGCTTATGGTCGCTCTCTATGACGAGTTTTTTCCCATATATATATGGATGGAACTTTCTACAGGCAAATCGAATAGCAAGGGCTTCTTTTTCTATTTGAGGGTAATTCATTTCGGTTTTTGTCAGCGCTCTGCTACTGTACCCTATTGGTTGGTCGTCTTGCAACAATGTTGCTCCGATTGCAAATGAACTTGCGTCTGTTTGGATTTTAACTTCGCTGTTAACGTCGTAAGGTTTTAGTACTGGAACAGTTGTTAATAAGTTTTTGATCTTGTCTAACGCAGTTTGTTGTTCTGTGTTCCATTGAAATTGTACGTTTTTTTCCAATAGCTTGCGCAGCGGTTGTGTTATTTCTGAGGCGTTTTTAATGAACTTTGACAAGTACGTAACCATACCGAGAAGGCGTTGGAGCTGTTTTTTATTTTCTGGTGTCTTTAACTGCTGAATCGCTTGGACTTTTTCGGGATCAATTTCTATTCCTTTAGCACTTATGTAGTGACCCAAGAACTTGATTTTTTCTTTTTCAAAAACGCATTTTTCCATGTTTAGTTTTAGTCCTTTATGTAGTAAGGCTCTTATGACTTGATTTTGTGTTTCTTTTAATTTGTCCAACGTTTCAGCGTGGACCAGTATGTCGTCCATTGATACTTCTGTGTTGGGAATATGTTTTAGTATATCAGTCATAATCTGCTGAAATATTTCTGGTGCCGGTGCTAGGCCGAATGGTAAAACAAGGAAGCTGTATCTCCCCCACGGTGTGGCGAATGTTAGGTATTTCGTTGTTCGCTCCGTAACTTTGATTTGCCAAAACCCTCGTTTGCAGTCAAGCAAAGTGAAGTATTTCGAGTTTGTTATGTTAGTTGATATTTCTTCTAACGTATTTAATGGGAAATATCTACGCAATATATTTTTATTTAAATCCGTCGGATCGATACATATGCGTAACTTTCCTTTTTGTTTAACGACCACCATTGGGGACACGCAAGGTGTCGCTTCCGTAGTTGGTTTTATAACACCTTTTTTTACCATGTCGTCTAGCTCGGCCTTTACTGCTTCCCTAATAGTATAAGGTATTCTACGCGCGGGGTGAACTTTTAGGTTCGCTGGTTCCTTCAGATCGATTTCATACTGAAAGTCTTTTAGACAACCAAACCTGTCGCTGTTTTCTTTTTCAATTTTATTTTGTTTTGTTTTTTCGTTTATCGCGTTCACCCGCATTATTAATTTGGCTTCTTGGCAAGCCTTCTTGCCCAGAATTGGAGAGACTTTGGCGTCAACAACGAAAAATTTCATGTGGAAGATTTTTTTTCTTATTACGACGTGTGTTGTAACCTCGGCTACTACTGGCATTTCGTGTTTACTGAATGTTACTAGCTTCACGTTACTAGTAGAGGGGTTTGTCTTTATATTAGCTGCTTCTACTAGGCATTTTGGTAGAACGTTACACTGAGCTCCTGAATCAAGTTTCATTTTAATCTTTTTGTTGTTAATGCCTATGACCTCGTACCAATTTTTTTCATCATCTTTATTGTTTTCAGATACTTCATTTAGTTCGTATTCTTGGTCACTTTCATCTTCGGTTTCTACGGTATGTATTTTTTGTTTGCTTCTGCACATCGATGGGAAATGGTTTTTTTTTTGACATTTTGTGCATCTGTTTCGAAATGCTGGGCATGATCTTTTGCCATGACGAGTTCCGCATCTGTTGCAGTCAAACATCTCAGATTGTGCCATTTGTTTGTTTTTGCTAAATGATTTGCTATTAGCTTTCGATTTGTAAACTACGTCTATTTTTTCTTCTCTATGTATCTCCTTCAACTGCTTTGAAGTTATTTCACTTGCCCTACATATGCTTATTGTCTTTTCTAGGCTCAGTTCTTCTTCTGAAAGCAGTTTTTCTCTGAGAAACTCATTGTAGATTCCTATTATTATTTTGTCTCTTAAAAAACTGTCGTTTAGGCTTTCAAATGCACACATTTTGATTTGCGATTTTGCCCTTGTTAGAAACTCATCAAACGGCTCGCCTTCACTTTGTTGCATCTTATTGAAAATGTACCTCTCGTAGGTGATATTTGCTTTCGGTATAAAGTAACTATTAAATTTATTTTTTATTGATGTTACCTGGTTTTTCTCGTCCTCATTGAGTTGAAATGTATTGTATATTGCAACTGCTTCTGAACCAATGGTTGACATTAGTGTTGCTACCTGTACTCCTTGGGGCCTGGTCTGTAATTGCGTCGCTATTTCGAACCATTCATATTGTTGAATCCAGTTTTTCCAGTTCATTGCAGCATCGCCTGTAGTGATTAATTCCTTTGGTGGTCTGATGAAATTGGCTCCGGGGTTCCCGAGTAGGTTAGAATTGGTCTCTTCTTGCTGTGTTGGTTTTTTAGATGTGGTTGCACATTTTGCCTTACTCTTGTCGGTTTCCATTTTTCTCCCGTTCTTAGTCAGATCTAGGTTTGATAGTTTGTTAATTTAAAACGGTCTTTTTTCTAAATTTTTCCACCGCTTCTGACACCATGTGATAGTTTAGTACGTCTTTATTTCAATGAGTAAGTGTAGGTAATATGACAATTGGTTTAGTACAGAATAATGGTCATGCCTATCATTATATATAACAGTGATGCCTATTATTATATTTTATAAGGTATGTAGTAAGATAGTACCATTCGTACTAACATGATTACAATGCTACTTATCACACATGAGGCCCTGACCAAGGTAGTTATATATTTCCGTACCTCCTAAGAACTCGACTATTTAATAAGAATGTCTGCAGAATATAGCAAATAAATTTTTGACCATTTAATATCCTATTAATTAATCAATAGGTTTCAACAAATATGTATATATGTTCCAACGGTAGAAATTAATGTCTCTTGAGGGTAGACACAGCATTCATTTTCCAGTTTAAAAATATAACATTCTTTAAAGGTCAGTGTAAGTACCTCATTGCTTCAAATCAAATTCCCCATTGTGAACTGAACCTTACTTTTGACATCGGAAACTGTCAACCAACAACTAGGAAGGTTATGTAGAAACGTCAAAACAAATCGTCGACTCTCACGTGTACAAAGCAGATTCAGGCGCGTTCCATTCAAATATCCAAGCAATTCCGCGAAAATGTCTTCGTTTTTTCTCAAAAAAAAACCGAAAACAATAAATAAACGAAAAGTAAGTGTATCTATCTCCACCTGAACTTGCTCTAATTTAAAGTTTCGCAGCACGAAGGTCCGAAGGCAAAAAAATCGACTAAACAAACCCGAAAGACAACTGCGCCAAAGGATGACGAGGAGATCGACAGTGATGATGCATTTGGCGAGGGTGAAGGTGCTGGTACCACTACAGGAAACTATGTAAGCGATGAAGAGATCGAGGAAAGTGCACAAGACAAACGTCTTCGACTGGCCAAACAATACCTGGAAGAGATCGAACGACAGGAGCGGAGCCGGGCTGAAGATAAAAAATTCCATGATCCGGTATCGCATCGACTGCAGGAAGAGTATCTGGACAGCGTGGGCAAACTGAGACGTCAGATCGCAGCATCGATTGTTGGATTTAGTAAAGAAACGGTGTTGAAGCACAAGAAACAGAAACTCCCAGTGACCGCGTGCGCGCTGACGAGTGATGGGAAATACCTGTTCACAGGGGCCAAGACACAGTATGTCGTGAAGTGGGATTTGGCCACCTTGCGACCTGTGGGGACGTTTGACGTTCATCCACATACCGAAGATCCGGATCGAGGTATTAAACGACGCTCGCATGTCATCGCCATGTGCTTGTCGACGGATGTACGATTCTTGGCTCTGGCCGAGGGTGGAAATAACATTCAAATCTGGTGCCCCAAGGAGCTGAAACACTTGAAGACCTTCACCGGACATCGGGATGTTGTCAGTGGGCTTGTATTCAGGAAGGACACACATGAGCTGTACTCGGGCAGTAAGGACAGATCTGTGAAAATCTGGTCGCTGGACGAGATGGCCTACGTCGAGACCTTGTAAGTAGTCGTGTGTACTTTGTCGGGAAGCAACCAGTCTAAGCGCTTTTTCTTTCGTTTAAGGTTTGGTCATCAGGCTCCGATAACAGGAATAGATGCACTGTCTCGCGAGCGCCCTATTACCTCCGGGGGCATTGATTGCAGCCTGCGGATATGGAAGATCACGGACGAGTCCCAGCTGATCTACAACGGCCATCATGGTAGTATAGAAGGCGTGAAGTTCATCAACGACGAGAACTTTGTTTCCAGCGGCAATGACGGTTCGTTGTGTCTATGGAGCGCATTGAAGAAGAAAGCACTTGTCACACAACCGACGGTGCATGGTATACAGCCGAATGGTGATGCGAATTGGATAACCGCAATCGCTGTTGTCGTCAACACTGACTTGATTGCTTCAGGTAACGTATTCCCAAGCTCCGCTGGCGTGATTCATCAGTTTTATATACGATTTCGGTTCACAGGTTCATGCGATGGGTACATCCGTCTCTGGCAGATGAGCGACAATGGCCGTAAGCTGACACAAATCCACGAGATTCCCGTGACCGGTTTCATCAACAATCTCACGTTCACCGCAGACGGTCGTCGCCTGATCGCATGCGTCGGTCAAGAACATCGTCTCGGCCGATGGTGGCGAATAAAGGAAGCCAAAAACCAAGTGTTACTGATAGACCTAAAGACTAATATAAGCTGAACATCTAGAGAACGACATCGCATCTCTGTTTCTTGTGACATTTATTTAAAATTCTGCTTGAGACTAGAAAACATGATACGCATACGGTAATACATTGGAATGTAGATTGCACTTTACCCTATATCCGAGCCGCCGCCCTCGCCAACAACATCGGCAATGGTGGCCACCAAACGGCGGCAATGCTCGATTGCACAGGTGGTCGTTACCAAGCCCAGATGCATGCAGTAGATCTCGTAGCATCTGATCTTACCCGGCGACATTTTCGGAAAGCCGATTTCGGTGAATTGATGATAGAAATCCGAGGCCAGAAGCCCGGGTGCGTGTTGTGGTTTGACGGCGGAATGATTGTAGAAATGGCTTTGCAGGTCGATGGGTTTCATAGCGACGGAGTTCTGGTCCTCGAACCACAGAAAGTACGAGTAACTGAAGGTTTTATCCTTCCACATGACCGTGGTGTGCCCTTTCTGCAGGTAGGAGCGTACGAATTCGACCATTGACCAAATGCGCGGAATCACCGGAGCCATTTTCTCGTCTATGGTCAGATCCGGTGCGATCATAGTTCCCCTCGTCCGATTGATGTAGATGAAATGCACTAGACCCGGGAATTCTTCCAGGTATGATTCGATCGTGAGATTTCGTTCGGCTTTGACCGTCAGGAATTCGGAGAATTCCAGTAGTTTTCCCTCGACGAAAGATGCGACGTCTGAGATCTGTTCCAGGGCAACTTGACTGCTGTCACAGCACGTGCAGGTGAAAAGCGACCGAAGATCCTCGAGAAACGGTGGAATGTTGGATTCTATACGTACGGCAATCTCCTTGTCGTAGTTCTTGAAGTACTCGGTATACATTTTCCTGATGTTCTCCCACTTGGCGGCGAACCGTTTGTGATTGGCTTCGATTTCGTCGCCACGAAGCTTTGCCTTCTTAAGCGCGTCGAGCGTTTGTTTAACGTAAATCTCGAGATTATCGAAAGAGGGCTTCACAGCGTCCGTATCGCCCTGCACTTGAACGTTCAAGATCTTCTGTAGCACGAAAAACGCATCGAACATACTACTCGCGACTTGTAAGTTGCAGTATTCGATGACGAAAATCACGATTATTCCCTTGTCCAGCTCGGAGCAGTGAACTATACATGGAATGCATCCTGAGACGGGGCTAGCGTGGTCGCCTTCCAGGAACACAGCCACAGATCGGCTCAATTGTCGTGTTTTCTTCGTCTTCTGCAGCGTGCGTCCAAGCAGCGAGAGAAACAGAATGTCGGAAGCGCTTAATCCCTGTGCTGTGCGTGACGAAAACACATCGACGAACTTATTACTCACAAACAACAGTGCATGCGAGCGATTTGAGCCGACATCTTTCAATTTCTCGGTGGCCACTTCCAGTGTCCGCTTGATTGAGCTCTTAATTTCCGAATTGATCATCAACTGAGGCATTGCCTCGACGTGCATAGCTTGATCCGTACGCGATAATCCCTCATACACCTCGATGAGATCATCGAATAACTCCTCTTGTGTCTTATCGGCGGCAAACAAATTCGGTCCATAGAGACGTCGCGCGAGCGAAATAGCAACGTCGCAATTTCTGCGCATAACTTCGATAGGAACCTGTCCGATTTTGATGAAGGAGAATCCGAGAAAATCACCAAAAGTGAAATTCAAATCCTCCTCGCACTGAATGCTACTGTACGTATTATCGAATTGACAAAACATAATTCGTTGGGAGCTCACCAGCGGCGAGAATATCTGGAGAATTATATTCGAATCGATGGGAGTGTCTCCGTCGACGAGTCCTTGTTTCTCGGCGATTTCATGGATTTTCCGCTTAAGTTCGGCGTTGAATTTCTTGAACACAACATCACTGGAACTATTGAATGCTATTATGCCATTCATGGTGACCGATAGATGGATTTTCGTGAGCGTTTTATTGCATTTTCTCGGGGTTAACGAAGCGAGTGATAAGAAAAGTAATTCACGTAAACAAATTTTTTTGTTTGTACTTTGACGTAACTGGTCAGGGATGGCAGTGACGTTCGACGCATTCACAATAGCAATTAGCGAGAAAATATTTTTCTGATTTTTAAATAAAGTGAAAATTAAAGGTATCCCGAGAGACGTTACACTGACCCATTGTTTACGCTTCCGTGCAGCTTATTAAAAGATTCATTAGCAGTATGCTGAGCCTTTTCTCTACCAAATCCTCATTGTCCTGTAATGAAACCTGCAATAGCGCTAACTAGTATCCTATATGGATGGCAAAGGACTAAAAAAGGCCTCGTAGGGGTAGCATCTATCCAAAGGATGCTGGCCTGCTAAAAGAACATCTTGCGGCATTGTTAGTAAGTCCCATCCCAACTTCTTCGTGGGGCCATCTGGAGATGTCCTATGAAAATTGCAGACAATGCAATGGCGAATGGCGAGCATCCTGCGCCAAAAAACAGGATTAGTGAGTTTTGCTACGGCTGAGTAAGCCGTAACCGTAAGTAAACCACAAACTCCAAAACAACCACAAGCCTCGGATATAACAGACCGGACTAATGTTGACGACCCTTGCAAAAAATGAAAAAAGGACAATGATCTTCGGCTCTGTAAGTGGAATGTTAGGTCCCTAAACAAGCCACGTGCAGCCGAACAACTTGCGGACGCCCTAGACCGCTATAAAGCGGTCATAACCGCCTTCCAGGACTTGCGCTGGAATTGACCGGGTATAAAGCGGATGAAAAACTGCGATATTTACTACGACGACTGCGGAGACTGGGGAGAAAGGAAAACGATTGTTCGGATGCGGATTTGCCGTTCGAGGTGGACTAAGGCAAAAAGTCCTAAGCTTTCGGCATGTGAGCGAACGCCTCATAACGATCCGTATCAAAGCTACATTTTTTAACATCAGCCTGATCTGCGCCCACGCCCCCACGGAAGACAAGGATGACTCCGCCAAAGATGAGTTATACGATCTCCTAGACAGAACGTATGCCGAATGTCCCAGCTATAACATCAAGGTTGTACTAGGAGACTTCAATGCTAAGTTGGGTAAGAAAAGCATCTTTGAACGAGTCATCGGCAAACATAGCCTACACGACACGACATCCGATAACGGACACATGCTGATTGATCTTGCTACGGGGCGAAATCTCCTTCTAGCCAGTACGCGCTTCCCGCACCTCGATATGTACAAGGGCACCTGGCGGTCTTTTGATCAATCGACCACCAACCAGGTGGATCACATCGCGATCGACGTCAGACACTCCCCCACTATTATTGATGTTTGAACTTTCCGAGGGGCTAACATTAACCCGGACCACTATCTTGTAGTAACCAAGATACACCTACGGATATCACGAACGCAGCGGAGTAGAGTAAGAATACAAAGTTATGACGTCGGAAAGCTACTATCACCAGAAACCGCTCGTGCTTTTACCGATCATATCTCCCTTAAGCTCTCCAATACACCTCAACCCTCCACGCTATCAATAGAACAGAAGTGGAACCTTTGCAAACAAGCCTTGAAAAGCTCTGCATCCGAAGATTTGGGCTTCAAGGCTCCACCGCGAAGAAACACCTGGCTCGATGACGAGTGCAGGAGGATTCACACAGCGAAGCAGGATGCTTATAAAGCCCCGCTGCATAGAAGAACAAGAGCAGCTCGTGAGCTCTACGAGTTTTAAAGAAGGGAGGAGAATAGGCATCTCAGAAAGAGTACGAGAAGCGCACGATTGAGGCGCACGTCATGCCTGCACGTTCGAAAGTTTTATAAAGCCAGAACGGAAGCCTATAGAAAAGAGAACGGACACCTTGTAGTGGAATCATAGTCGATGTTGAATATATCGATAAACCGTTTCTGCAGACTGTATAACGGCGATGTTGATCAATATACCGCTCTCAGCCAGAAAAGATGGCGCACACAGGTGGAAGGGGACCTCAGCCAACTGGGTGTGCGGCAATGGAAAAGGCTAGCAAAAGATCGTGCTAGTTGGAGGGGCATGTTGGTTGAGGTCCAGGCTCAACCCGAACCGTAGCGCCCGTTAAGAAGAAGAAGAAGATGGTAATGATGTTCATATATTCGCTAGCACTACTCCGGTTCTGTCAAAAACGGCACGTTTGAAAGTTTATTTATTGTGTGCCTCTGTAATTCGTTAATTCTTTTTCTTAGCGGGCGCTACAGTTCGGGGTGAACCTGGGCCTCAACCAACGTCAATTGCGTAAGAGATTAAGAGACCAACCAAGTGTACGGTGAGAATAGCATGGGTCAATGCCACACCGAGGAGTGGTTTGCTCGATTCCGTTCCGGAAATTTCTGTATCAAAACGCACCTCGCTCTGATCAACCGATCACGGAAAAACAATTCAATAACATATGAATTAGCGCAAAAAAGTTAATTGACCGGATTATCATCAGTGGAATGCTGCTCAAACGCAACGAAATCAAATCATTCTTAAAAAGAATTATTACGGGCAATGAAAAATCGAAAACATCAAACACAAACACAGTGGTTACTATAAATTCATACTCTGTGCATGCAATTCTAACATAAGTGCATGCAACAGTTGCTGAGAACTACAAGCAACGTGAAAACTCGATCGGTTTCTCTCGAATCTTATCTAGAACAACCACTCCTGAAAAGTAGTGAACGAACGCTTACGACCCAAACCGCTGCACTCCGTCCAGGTTATGTGATAAACATTACTTACTTATCAGGCCAGCGATCCATGGAGGATCTGAGCCTGAGCTATAGCCGCCTTCCATCCTTGAAGGTCCCGGGCACGCTGCTTCCAGTTGTCAAGACCAAGATGTCTTACATCCGCGATTACTTGGTCTTTATACCGGAGGTTCGGTCTTCCTCTTCTTCTCGAACCAGGAGGCTCGGAGTCGAAGACCCTCTTAGCTGGAGCGTTGATGTCCATGCGCTCGATGTGGCCGAACCAGTGTAGTCGACGGATCCTTACCTTCCGGACTACATCCACATCTTGGTACAGCTCGTAGAGTTCGCGGTTGTGTCTTCTTCTCCATTCACCTTCCTCACAGACAGGACCAGATATCCGGCGCAGAATTTTCCTTTCGAAAGAACCCAAAATCAGCTTGGCTGTCCTGCTTATCGTCCAGCTTTCGGCTCCGTACAGCAAGACTGGCAGAATGAGCGTTTTGTAAATCATGACTTTGGTCTTTCGAGTGAGGAGTTTTGACCCCAGTTGTTTGGACAAGCCGAAGTAGCAGCGGTTGCCAAGGGCGATTCTATGCCGGATCTCCACTGTGGTGTCATTTGTGGAATTTACGTTTGCCCCGAGGTAGACAAACTCCTTAACTACCTCGTAATTGTAGCTGTCAATTGTTATATTTTGTCCCAGGTGGTGAGCGACGGATTGGTTTTTGCTTGACAGCATGTATTTCGTTTTGTCCTCATTGATCTTAAGACCATCTCGTTCGCCTGTTCTTCAATCGCCCTGAATGCTTCCACAATGCCACGGCGAGAACACGCGATGATGTCGATATCATCCGCGTATTCTGGCAGCTGGATGGACTTGTAAAAGATAGTGCCTTCCCTGTTGACGCCTGCCCGTCGCACTATCTGCTCCAGCACCAGGTTGAAGAAGTCACATGACAGCGCATCTCCTTGCCGAAATCCGGTGCATGTTTCGAATGGTTCCGAGGTCCTAGAACCGAGTTGCACGGTGCATCGCGTGTTTTTTAGCGTGGCGCGACACAACTGGATCAGTTTTACCGGGATCCCGAATTCGGCCATCGCCCCAAACAGTTCTTCACGATGAATGCTGTCATATGCGGCTTTGAAATCAATGAAAAGATGGTGTGTATCGATTCGAAACTCGTTGGTCTTTTCCAGGGCTTGTCGATGTGTGAAAATTTGTTCCCAACCGGTGATAAACATTATAAGAGCGTAAACTCTTGAAACTGGGCGAACTATAAAAAAAAAGCGACAAAAAAACCGATGATGATGCTGATTGGGGGGAAATTGTACAGTATGAGCTGTTGCAGCCAAGCGAAACGGACAATTCGAACCTTTGCTGTACACAACTCGACTGTTAGAACGAAGCAATTAAGAGGGAGCGACCAGAATTGGTAGAGGAGTTGTTTTCCTTCAAGACAATTCCAGACTATACACGTTTATGATATCTTGGAACGAATTGGCGGAACTCGGTTGGGAAAATTTGAAGCAATTACTGTATATCCCGGTCCTTGCATCATCTGGCTACCATTCCTGTCAGTCTCTGCAAAACTCCCATGTTGATAAAAATAGGCGCTGAATAGCGTTTGGCATAAAAACTTTAAAAAAACCTATAAACTAATTTTAGCTATTGTGAACGGACATACGTGTTGAATCACTCATCGGCTTAATGGTGACAGCTCGTGCGATAACGCACGATTGACAACCAACTGTCAGCTACGATTATGACATCCAAAGTCAAAATCCATATGGTTCCTCGACTGTGATTAAACTTTGCTCGCGACTTGTATTTTGCACACGAAGAATTAGAGAAAATGGGAAAGCTCGTGGAAGAATATGTCCTCCAAGGTCACAAGGGTAGGATTTGGGGCGTCGATTGGCATTTTAAGGGCAACGCCTTTGCTTCTTGTGGCGAAGACAAAACGATACGCATCTGGGCACTGAGTGGTAATAGCTGGACAACGAAAACGATTCTTTCCGATGGACACAAACGCACAATCCGAGAAGTGTCATGGTCGCCGTGTGGGCAATTGCTTGCTTCTGCCAGCTTCGATGCCACTACAGCAATTTGGAGTAAAACATCAGGTAAGAATGCCTCAAGCAAAAGAGAAGAGAAAAGTTAATTATTGTCTGCTTTCAACATATAGGTGAATTCGAATGCAATGCAACCCTGGAGGGTCACGAAAACGAAGTGAAAAGTGTATGTTGGGCGAAATCCGGTTCATTGTTGGCGACTTGCAGCCGTGACAAGTCCGTCTGGATATGGGAAGTGGTCGGAGACGATGAATTCGATTGTGCCGCAGTTCTGAACTCACATTCGCAAGATGTCAAGAAAGTTGTTTGGCATCCGCACGAGGAAATACTCGCTTCGGCCAGTTATGACAACACAATAAATCTGTACAAGGAAGACACGCTGGACAACGACTGGGAATGTATGGCAACTCTAGCGTCACATACGTCGACCGTTTGGAGTATTGCTTTCGATGAAACTGGCAATCGATTGGCTTCGTGTTCCGACGACAAGACAATCAAAATCTGGCAGTCCTATCCACCGGGTAACGAAGAAGGCATTCCAACTCCTGAAAACCAGCCGGTATGGAAGTGTGTATGTACAATTTCTGGCGAGCATACAAGAGCTGTATACGACATAGATTGGTGTCACAAGACCGGATTGATCGCCACCGCAAGCGGTGACGACTCGATACGAGTTTTCAAGGAAGACGAAGGTTCATCGAAGAATGAGCCGACTTTCTCGCTAGTTACGTCGGTCAATAAGGCACATTTACAGGACGTGAACTGTGTCAAATGGAATCCTTCGACGCCGGGCCAACTTCTGTCGTGCAGCGATGATGGTAACATTAAGATTTGGAAGTATGTCGAATGAAGTGGTTTGTTTTTGCGTAGCTGGTGAAGAGAAATATATTTTTAATGGAAGATTGGACTTTATTTGGCCATGAATGGTTCGTGTAGGGTTTTGTGCAGTTTTTTCGCTTTTCTCGGGCCCAAGCCGGTCACCAGGGATAGCCCTTCCTCGCTGGCATTGATGATATTCTCTAGAGTTCCGAAGTTTTGGAGCAACAACACGGCATCGGTTTTATTCACTGGTTTGATATTCGTAAGCGCTGTCACGAGCTGGAATAGACTTAATGAGATTGCATTCATGGGAAAGGACTCGCTTGGCTACCTTTTGATGAGGATTGGACTCGGCACGTTCCATGATCAGATCAGGAGGACGATTCTCAAACAGTTTATACGTTTCGATGATTTTCGCTGCTTCATCTGCGTTCCAAGCAAGCATGAGAGTTAGGTCGGTCAGTAGACTTATCCTCGTCAAACTCTTTAGCGCATTGTGTGGCTCCTGAAACGACCATTCGTCTTTTACTTAACTCTCTCAATTCAAATCATGCCTTTGCACTTACTGCAGCGTCAACCTGTACCAGGAGCACCCGCAAACAATACTGTTTTCCCAAATCCTTCAAGCGTTGACAGATGTAATCCGGATTCAATATATGATATTTGAGTGATAAATAAAGAATGCAGGAGTTCTTGCCTACCACGTAGTCCGGAACGATTTCACAGAACTCGTAAGGGCAGCTAGAGAAGTTTTTCAAAAGTGGATTTCCTCTCTGGTTTGGATGAACTTGAATACAATGCGAGTTTGCTAGTGAGACGATTTTTGGTTTTTCTGGAGCTGAAGTTGCCGGTGCTGATGCCGAAGTTGAGCTTGATTCGGATGTTTTTGGAAGTTTATTTGGTGGCGGAATGTCAATACTAGCGAGGACATCGTCTACCGATTCATCAAACACGTCCTCATCCATTTCGTAATGTGTATTTCTTAATAATAAACTTAATTAGCTTGATTCACATACAAACAGAAGAAATGTCCGAATTGCTTGTCTTCACTTCGACAGTTGACATTTCACAATTAACATTCAGTTAAGCAAGCCCTCAAACCATTGTAGTCCAGTATTAAGCGGGGCTCACACTGTGCGATTTGCTTGCCAACCAAAAGTAACTAGCATTCACACCATACTGCATGTTTGATAGACTCCATTTGTGAGAGAGACTTTGTGTCATGAAGCTGTGAACATGGCGCGTGCTCTTGTTGCGGATCTTTTAATATATGAGTTGTTAGAAAATGAGGAGAATGAAAGAACATTTTGGAAAAGATCTACCTATTGTATTTGTGGCGCACCTCCCTTCGGGTTGTGGTTAGAATATACCCGGGGTAAGGCATACCTGTCGTAAGACGTGACTAAGATCTAGGGGTGGATTGAGATGGTAGAACACTGCCTTGTTCCAGAGTTGGGAGTTTTTTTAGGGTAAGGTGCAGGACCACGAGCTTTGCAGGGCTCATCTGGAAGCACCACCGAAAATTATAATCTGGTACCACGGGAGGCAGGAGCCCCCGAAACTGACGGTCGGTACCTCGGTGCCTGACCTGGTTCCCGGCCTGTATACGAGGTAGGCCCCCTTGAGGCCCAAAAAACAGTACATTGGGTGCGTTCACGTTTGCAATGAATGATCATTCCTTTCCCGATATTACAACAACCTGAAAATTGATCGTGCCCGATCAACCGAGTAGCAATTAACAAGCCACATTACATAAATGGGGCGGCGAAACTATAGGGTGCTACTTTCTTCTTTTGGTGGCGTTACAGCCCATGAAGGACCAGAGCCAAGCTTCTCTTCAATCACCCACGGTGTGTGTGATTTATTTTTCCCACAGGTGAAAGGGACCTACAGTTTAATGCCGATTCCGAACGGCGTGAGTCGAGGAGCTTTTTCCAGGCAAGTTATACTACGGGGGGTTTTGCCAGTACCCCGCCGAGGAGGGACGCCGCGACGAAATAAACATTCGATGGCCTTGGTGTTATCGGGATCCGAACTCCCTCATCGTGCGTCAGAGTCCAACACACTAGCTACTGCGCCACGGCGCCCTCCCTTAGTGCAACTAGACAACACTAATACCAAGCCATCAATGAAGATCCAGTCGCTGAGGAACCAGTAGTCGAAGAACCAGTCGCTGCAGAACCAGTCGCTGAAGAACCAGTTGCTGAAAAACCACTCGCTGAAGAAGCAGTAGTTGAAGAGCCAGTCGTTTAAGCACCAGTCGCAGAAGAACCAGTCGCTGAAGAACCAGTAGTTGAAGAACCAGTCGCTGAAGAACCACTTGCTGAAGAACCAGTAAATGAAGAACCAGTCGCTGAAGAAGCAGTCATTTAAGAACCGGTCGCTGAAGAACCAGTCGTTGAAGAACCGGTCGCAGAAGAACCAGTCGCGGAAGAACCGGTAGTTGAAGAACCAGTCGCTTAAGAACCAGTCGCTAAAGAACCAGTCGTTGAAGAACCGGTCGCTGAGCAACCAGTCGCTGAAGAACCAGTAGTTGAAGAAGCAGTTGTTGAAGAGTAAGTCGTTGAAGAACCAGTCGCTGAAGAACCAGCAGTTGAAGAACCAGTCGCTAAAGAACTAATACTTGAAGAACCAGTAGTTGAAGAACCAGTCGCTGAAGAACTAGTTGCTGAAGAACAAGTCGCTGAAGAACCAGTAGCTGAAGAACCAGTAGTTGAAGAACCTGTCGCTGAAGAATCCGTCGTTGAAGAACCGGTCGCTGAAGAACCAGTCGCTGAAGAACCGGTCGCTGAGCAACCAGTCGCTGAAAAAACAGTAGTTGAAGAACCAATTGCTGAAGAACAAGTTGCTGAAGAACCGGTCGCTGAAGAACCAGTCGCTAAAGAACTAATACTTGAAGAACCAGTAGTTGAAGAACCAGTCGCTGAAGAACTAGTTGCTGAAGAACAAGTCGCTGAAGAACCAGTTGCTGAAAAACCACTCGCTGAAGAAGCAGTAGTTGAAGAGCCAGTCGTTTAAGCACCAGTCGCAGAAGAACCAGTCGCTGAAGAACCCGTAGTTGAAGAACTAGTCGCCGAAGAACCACTCGCTGAAGAACCAGTAAATGAAGAACCAGTCGCTGAAGAAGCAGTCATTTAAGTACCGGCAGAAGAACAAGTCGCTGAAGAACCAGTCGCTCAAGAACCAGTCGTTGAAGAACCGGTCGCTGAGCAACCAGTCGCTGAAGAACCAGTAGTTGAAGAAGCAGTTGCTGAAGAGCAAGTCGCTGAAGAACCAGTCGCTGAAGAACCAGCAGTTGAAGAACCAGTCGCTGAAGAACCAGCAGTTGAAGAACCAGTCGCTAAAGAACTAATACTTGAAGAACCAGTAGTTGAAGAACCAGTCGCTGAAGAACTAGTTGCTGAAGAACAAGTCGCTGAAGAACCAGTAGCTGAAGAACCAGTAGTTGAAGAACCTGTCGCTGAAGAATCCGTCGTTGAAGAACCGGTCGCTGAAGAACCAGTCGCTGAAGAACCGGTCGCTGAGCAACCAGTCGCTGAAAAAACAGTAGTTGAAGAACCAATTGCTGAAGAACAAGTTGCTGAAGAACCAGTCGCCGAAGAACCAGTCGCTAAAGAACTAATACTTGAAGAACCAGTAGTTGAAGAACCAGTCGCTGAAGAACTAGTTGCTGAAGAACAAGTCGCTGAAGAACCAGTTGCTGAAAAACCACTCGCTGAAGAAGCAGTAGTTGAAGAGCCAGTCGTTTAAGCACCAGTCGCAGAAGAACCAGTCGCTGAAGAACCCGTAGTTGAAGAACTAGTCGCCGAAGAACCACTCGCTGAAGAACCAGTAAATGAAGAACCAGTCGCTGAAGAAGCAGTCATTTAAGTACCGGCAGAAGAACAAGTCGCTGAAGAACCAGTCGCTCAAGAACCAGTCGTTGAAGAACCGGTCGCTGAGCAACCAGTCGCTGAAGAACCAGTAGTTGAAGAAGCAGTTGCTGAAGAGCAAGTCGCTGAAGAACCAGTCGCTGAAGAACCAGCAGTTGAAGAACCAGTCGCTAAAGAACTAATACTTGAAGAACCAGTAGTTGAAGAACCAGTCGCTGAAGAACAAGTTGCTGAAGAACCAGTCGCCGAAGAACCAGTCGCTAAAGAACTAATACTTGAAGAACCAGTAGTTGAAGAACCAGTCGCTGAAGAACTAGTTGCTGAAGAACAAGTCGCTGAAGAACCAGTTGCTGAAAAACCACTCGCTGAAGAAGCAGTAGTTGAAGAGCCAGTCGTTTAAGCACCAGTCGCAGAAGAACCAGTCGCTGAAGAACCCGTAGTTGAAGAACTAGTCGCCGAAGAACCACTCGCTGAAGAACCAGTAAATGAAGAACCAGTCGCTGAAGAAGCAGTCATTTAAGTACCGGCAGAAGAACAAGTCGCTGAAGAACCAGTCGCTCAAGAACCAGTCGTTGAAGAACCGGTCGCTGAGCAACCAGTCGCTGAAGAACCAGTAGTTGAAGAAGCAGTTGCTGAAGAGCAAGTCGCTGAAGAACCAGTCGCTGAAGAACCAGCAGTTGAAGAACCAGTCGCTAAAGAACTAATACTTGAAGAACCAGTAGTTGAAGAACCAGTCGCTGAAGAACTAGTTGCTGAAGAACAAGTCGCTGAAGAACCAGTAGCTGAAGAACCAGTAGTTGAAGAACCTGTCGCTGAAGAATCCGTCGTTGAAGAACGGGTCACTGAAGAACCAGTCGCTGAAGAATCGGTACTTGAAGAATCAGTAGTTGAAGAACCAGTCGTTGAAGAACCGGTCGCTGAACGACCAGTCACTGAAGAAACAGTGAAAAACGAATAAAACTAGCCGGACATTCGTCCTATTGGTTATCATCGTGTTCCTCGACTATGCCGACTCGGTTCTGTTGAGTGCGCTGGGGCAATCCTTAGGTGTGTGTGTGTGGGGTCCCCACAACGGAAGCAGGACCCAGGAGGGCGTCTCTCCTTCGGACATCTATCGGAGGGGTGTCCCGAACAATTGAAGCAGCGCATCTTTTCGGAGGTTGGTGCTTGAAGTTCGGAGGCGGCTGGACTTCTCGCTGAAGTTGGCGGTCGGAAGTCTTCGTTGGAGCGTGGCACGACCCCTTCACTGAATATGGGTTGGCCATTCTTCTCTTCGTCAGTTCAGCTGCGACCAGACATCGGTTGTTCCCTCTCTGCAGGGGTGTCGTGAATTTCAAGAGGTCCGGAAAGCGCAAGAACTTCGGAGTGTTCGGAAATGATTGTCAATCCATCAGTCTTGTTTGGGAATGCGTCAAAACACAACGCTCTAATTTGTCCCACGGTCATGGTTGGCGTGCTGTCAATGTCGACCGCTCTGAGCGTATCCGCCATGTGTTTTATTGTTGGATTGTTGGCACTCGGTTCATTGCTCCTTCTTGTTTTTTTTTTTAATCCGGGAATATCTCACAGATCCGATGAGGTTTCGGTTTTTTAATGTGGTTATACCCCACACCTGAGCTCTAGTATTTATTTTTTCCACACATTTTTTGTGACTTTTAACAATATGCTCGATAATTATTAACAAAAGAAAAAATAATTAACGTTCGAAAGAACATGTTGCTTTTCGGAAGGTTAACACAAGAAGACGGAAGGAACCAGATGTTAATGAAATGCCCGCTTTCGGTGTGGTGTGTTACGTAAAGGAAATGTCCAACATCGCGGCTCCGTTCACTGAACCAATACTGATCGCTAACATTGGGTGCGTTCACGCTTGCAATGAATGACTCTTTCTCTCTCCGTACTTCAAACTATTGCTTTTATTTGGTGACTTTGTCGGAGCCTTCATTTAAAAACTAATAAACCAAACTCCGGAGGGAGTCCGGACCGCTACAATCCGATATGACTCTGGGTCTCAACCAACAAGCTTCTCCCACTGGCACGATCTTTTGCCAGCGGCTTCTAGCGCCGCAGGTCCAGTTGGGGAAGGACCCCTTCCACCTGTTTGTGCCACCTTTGATTCGGTCGTCCTCTGCTGCGTCGTCCTTCGGGGTTGGACTCGAACACTCTTCGGGCCAGAGCTGTGTTGTCCATTCACTCTACATGACCTATCCATCTTGGACGTTGGATCCGTAGACGTCGTACTAAGCCGATGTCGCCCGTACAGTTCTTGAGTGAATTTTCTCCTCCACTCTTCGTCAACACAAACGGGACCGAAGACTGTAAACAGAATTTTCTTCTGGAAACGACCAAGAGCCTTTTCATTCATTTTTGATAAGGTCCAAGACTCTGCGCCTTAGAGGAGGACCGGGATGATTAAGGTTTAATAGAGGGTGACGTTAGGGTTCTGAGAGAGGTCCCTACTTCTCAATTGCCTCTTGAGCACCAAGAAACAGCGGCTGGCAACAGTCACTCTGCGTCTAATCTCAGCGCTGGTGTCGTTCCGGCTGGTTACCAGCGAGCCAAGGTAGACGAAATCCTTGACTACATTAAAGTTATAGCTGTAACGTTCTGGCCAAGATGTCGATGTTGTGCGTCTTTCCATGATGATAGCATATATTTGGTTTTGCCCTCGTTTACCTCCAGACCCTCCAGTACACTTAAGCCTCTTTTGTTTCAATGCCTAAAAAAGCTCCATTGATGTGTCGCTGTGTCCTCCCAATCACGTAAATGTCGTCGGCGTATGCGAGCAAATGTGCAGACTTGAAGTAGTTCGTGCCTCTTGTATTGGCCATCGAAGGTTCTTAATGGAGACACTGTCAAGGTGATATGTGTCGACCTGAAATTTATGGGTATTCACCAAGATCTGCCGTAGTTGAATATTTTACGGTCGATTTTCCTGGCGTGAAGCCACATTAATAGGAACCTATCAAATTGTCAGATTGTTCACATAGCACGGCAGAGAATGTCTTATATGCGTTGTTAAGGGTCTGCTTTTTCATAGACCGGGCAAATGATTCCGAAATTCGACTCATCGGACGTGCTCTCTTCTGACCATATTCTATGGAAAGTTGGTGCATGCTCCACATCAACTCATCTCCAGCTGCCTTAAATAGCTCAGAAGGCAGGCCGTCTGCGCCAGCAGCTTTATTATACTTCAATTTTGATATCGCTATCTTAACCTCATCTAAGTCGGGTGGACGGATCTCTCTCTCATCTTCGTCCTGTGTGAATGTTGCGTTCTGCCTGATAGCGGTATCTTAACAATCTTCGCCGTTTTACAGTCCGCAGACTGCGACAGCGACATGGGTCTAGTCAGGCATCTATGACACCACAGCTCCAGTCCGGAGAGTCTTTGAATCCAACCCCAAGGGACGAATGAAATTTGATGGGAACAATTCGGAGTTATTTATGCTGGGGTTCAGGTTCGTTTCGGTCAAAGCAAAGATTTCAAAGGGTAGGACATGTGACTGTTGGAAGACAATTTGAGTTTTTGAGCGAAGACCTCTTACATTTTGACAGAGTGAAGGTATTGCCGGAAGCGAGAGAGATTTAGGAACGAAAAAACTTATCGTGATCAGCTCTACTTCATTGAAGGTGCGATATTCGTTTTGAATGAATATATTGGTGGGATGTATCAAGAAATTCCTTTTTCAAAAACGGAAAAACAAAAGAGCTTAAGTAAGCCATGTTATGAGTAGATTTACAATGTGTAGCCTTAGCCAAGGACTAGCAAAGGCCTCGTAGGGGTAGCATCTGCCGACGGATGCTGGCCCGACAAAAAGCGAGTAAGAGCCTCTGCAGCCGAACATCTTGCAGCTCTGCTAGTCAGGTCCTACTTCCACCTCCTCGTGGTGCCATCTGGAAATTTCCTTAAAAGGGAAATTACTGACGGAAGAGGCCGAATGGCGAGTATCCTGCGCCACCAAACAGGATTAGTGTCGGTTGGGCTATGGTCTAGCGAACCATAACCGTAAAACCACTAATTGCTCAGAAACAAAAAACAGTCTCGGATAATAAAACGGAACGGATCTATGTTGACGACCCTATAAGAAAACAAAAAACAAACAGGGACCTTCGGTTCTGTACGTGGAATGTTAGGTCCCTAAACAGACCACGTGCGGCCGAACAACTTGCGGACGCCCTAGACCGCTATAAAGCGGACATAACCGCCATCCAGGAAATGCGATGGAATGGACCGGGTAAAAAGCGGATAAAAACTGCGACATTTACTACGGTGACTGTTATAGGGAGAGAGGACAGAGACCAGGGATAAAGAATGAGATACCAAACTTTCGTACGTCTGCCCGTTGATCCCCGCAGGGGTTGGTTGTTGCTTTTGTAATTAAAGCGGCCCCTAGACGCCTAATAATATTGTGCAATATTTGATATTGCACAATATTATTGTTCGTCTGTAGATAATATTGCAAGATTGTGCGATATATTGCGTAAAATCAAAACGCTTTTGACTTTTAATACAAATATGAGCGGTCAACTAAATTATTGGGAAAAATATTGAACCGTCTGGGGCTGCAAGCCAATAAAATTGTGCAATATTTTGCACAATAATATTGAGCGTCTAGAGGCCGCTTTAAAAACAACGCTTTTGACTTAAGAGTCAAGACGTCGAATGACATAGTCAAGACGTCGTATGACATAGTCAAGACGCCGTCAAACCGCAATGCGTTCGTAGGGGCTAGTTGTCAAAATGGCTGTCAAAGCCAAAAGATTGGTATCTCATTCTTTATCCCTGACAGAGACTATTTGGATGCGGATTTGTTGTTAGAGGTGGACTAAGACATAAAGTCCTAAGTTTCCAGTATGTGAGTGAACGCCTCATAACGATCCGCATCAAGGCAAATTTCTGTAACATCAGCCTCATATGCGACCATGGCCCCACGGAAGACAAGGATAACTCCATCAAAGATGATTTCTTCGATCTCCTAGACAGAACATATACCAAATGCCCCAGCTATGATACCAAAATCAAACTAGGAGATTTTAACGCTAAGCTGGGTAAAGAAAGCATCTTTGAGCGGGTCATCGGCAAACACAGCCTACATGACACCACATCCGATAACGGGGCCACGGGGCGAAATCTTCTTGTAGCCAGCACACGATTTTCCCACCTCGATATACACAAAGGCACCTGGCGGTCGCCAGATCAATCAGTCACCAACCAGATTGACCACATCGCGATTGACGTCAGACACTCCTCCACTATTCTTGATGTTCGCACTTTCCGAGGAGCGAACATCGATTCAGACCACTATCTTGTAGTAGCCAAGATACGTCAGCGCATAACACGAACACCGCGGAGTAGAGTTAGAACACCAAGCTATGACGTCGGAAAGCTACTATCGCCGGAGACCGCCAGTGCTTTTGCCAACCGCGTCTCCCTTAAGCTCTCCGATACACCTCAATCCTCCACCCAGTGAGTAGAGCAACAATGGAGCCTGTGCAAACAAGCCCTGAAGAGCACAGCAACGGAAGTGCTGGGCCTTAAAGCTCCACCACGACGAAACACCTGGTTCAATGACGAGTGCAGAAGGATTCATGCGGAAAAGCAGGAGACATACAAAGCCTCACTACACAAAAAAACAAGAGCGGCTCGTGAGCTCTACGTGCTTAAGAGAAGGGAGGAACATGAGCTTCTCAAGAGAAAAAAGAAAGAGCACGAGAAGCGGGCGATTGAAACCTTGGAGAGGTGCTATTGCAGGCACGACGTTCGAAGATTTTATCAGCGGATAAAACGAAAGTCTCAAGGCTATAAAGCCCGAACGGAGGGCTGTAAGGATGAGAACGGGCACCTAGTAGTAGAATCGCAGTCGATGCTGAGAATTTGGAAAAACCACTTCTGCAGACTGTATAACGGCGATGACAACCAACATACCGCCGTCAGGCAGAATGATCCATTTTTTAACGACGAAGATCGCAGAGAATTCCGTCTCCCTGACCTCGACGAAGTTGAGATTGCCATGTCGAAGCTCAAGTCGAATAAAGCTGCTGGCGCAGATGGACTGTCTGCTGAGCTCTTCAAAGCGGCTGGGGGTGAGCTGGTTAGGAGCATGCACCGGCTCATCTGTAAGATATGGTCAGAGGAAAGCATGCCCGAGGAATGGAGTCTCAGCATTGTTTGCCCGATCCACAAAAAAGGAGATCTCTTGGACTGCGCCAACTATAGAGGAATAAGTCTCCTTAATGTCGCATACAAGATCTTCGCTGCCGTTTTGTGTGAACGCCTGAAGCCATTCGTAAACAAGCTGATAGGTCCTTATCAGTGTGGCTTCAGGCCAGGGAAGTCCACCATCGATCAAATCTTCACACTACGGCAGATCCTGGAGAAAACCAATGAGTTTCAAGTCGATACGCACCATCTATTCGTCGACTTCAAGGCCGCATACGACAGCGTAATTAGAGACGAGCTATATAACGCCATGTTTACTTTTGACATCCCTGGGAAGCTCGTCAGACTATGCAGGATGACCTTGGAAAATGCTCGCTGCTCCATCCGACTCGGTGAGCACCTTACCGATAGTTTTGATGTCAAAAAAGGATTTAGGCAGGGCGATGCGCTGTCGTGTGATTTCTTCAACATCGTATTGGAAATGATTGTGCAAAAATCACAGGCCAATACAAGACGCACAATCTACTTCAAATCCTCGCAACTCCTTGCATACGCCGATGACATTGACATAATAGGTAGATCGCAGCGAGATATCAATGAGGCGTTTGCGAGTATTGAGATGGAGGCGGCAAAAATTGGTTTGGCAGTTAATGAGGGCAAGACTAAATATCTGCTGTCATCGAAAAAGGACATTTACCACCGACGTCTTGGACATTTACCACCGACGTCTTGGACAGAACGTGCATATTGGCAGATATGAGTTCGAGGTAGTTAAGGACTTCATATACCTCGGCTCCGCGGTGACTTGGAACAACGACACCAGTTTCGAAATCAAGCGCAGAATTACTCTTGCCAACCGCTGCTTCTTTGGGCTCAAGAGGCAACTGAGAAGTAGAGCCCTCTCTCGTACGACCAAGTTGACCTGATATAAGACCTTAATTATCCCGGTCCTGTTATACGGCGCAGAAACATGGACTTTATCTAAAGCGGATGAGGAAATCCTTGGTCGTTTCGAGAGAAAGATTCTGCGTTCGATTTTCGGTCCCATAAACACAGAGGAGGGTTGGAGGAGAAGATTCAATCACGAACTGTACGGGTTGTACAGCGACATGAGTCTGGTCAGGCGTCTACGGATCCAACGCCTAAGATGGCTAGGCTATGTAGAGCGAATGGACACCACAGCTCCAGCCCGTAGAGTCTTTGATTCCAGCCCCGAGGGACGAAGAAATAGAGGACGGCCGCACCTGAGGTGGCGCGCACAGGTGGAAGGGGACCTCAACCAACTGGGCGTGCGGCATTGGAAAACACTAGCGAAAGATCGTGCTAGGTGGAGAGGCATGTTGGTTGAGGCCCAGGTTCACCCCGAACTGTAGCGCCCGTTAAGTAAGTAAGTAAGCCTTAGCCATCAACTGCACAATATATTACTCTAAGGTTAAACTCACTTCACATTTCTATAGTTCAGGGCTTTTACTTGTAGTCTTAATAGATGTATACTCGCTTTCGACATCGTGGGATTCTAATCAACTTTTTTTGCCGTGCCATACCTCTGTCATAAGAACACCATGCATATACCACATCTCATCGTATGAGCATTAATCTGCTACTGAACATAAAGCAATAAACAGACTATGTTTATTTACATCTCAATTGAGGGTGCCTTGAAGAATGGATGCGTATACGCACCGTTGACCTACCTCAATAAACTACAACCCTGCACTCTCTCCCCGCATACGAAAATGAAAGCGAAAACGGATCCATCGCAATTCATCAGTTACATTTTGCACTAACTTTCCTCTCACTTTCATCTTCAGTCAGCGGCAATTAGGTAATAACCACAACTATCAGCACTAAACAATCTGTGGAAAGAAAACAAAACTGGTAGAACGACAACAAAAGCCAATGGAATCAACGGAATGCCAATGACTCGAGCTTGTAGCCCCTTACATCCCACCTAACTCACATACACCGGGCGAGAGTATAAAACTGCGCTTAAAGCTTTCCGGCTTGCTTGTCATAGCTCTCCACAACTGACCAAAAGAAACAACACAACCGACTCAACTATAGTACATCTATCTTATGGCACTATAACCCACCAAGGTAACCCAGCGCCTCTAGACCTGGTTTCCATTCAGTTTGCAATTTAGAGTCGTGACGACTATACAAGTCACAGTTTCGTGGTCGTGCCTTGAATCTTTTTCGACTTTCGGTTTTGTCTATGTGAGAAAATGGAGAAAAAGTCTTGTCTAGTTTTCGTCCTTGTGCTTATGGTAGGTGCTGCCTTAGCTACCCCAATGCTCTATAAGCGAAATGGTAATGATAAATACGAGCCAGGTGCGTGTGTCGACATAAGATTGGGATGAGTTTGGTGAAAGTGCAAGCGTTGAGTTGGATTTGTAATTTTCCGCAGATCTGATACCTGTTTCGTCGACTGTGATTCCATTAACGGTGTATGAAGTAAGCTATGGCTTGGGCGGAAAACCAAGTGAGGAATACAAGATGGCGTATTTGAAGAAGTTACGGAAGAAGGTCAAGCACACGGACGAGGAAGAGGATCCGGATACACTGATCACAAGTTAGGATTCAATCAAATACGAGTACGTCTATCGGCTATTTTTGGAATAATCGGTTTTTCGTTGTCGTTACAGTCAAAAAGAAGCTCCAAGATTCGAGTAAGGCTAAAGTCAAGGGTGTTTAGATGAAACACAATGCAGACGATGATTAAGAATAGCTTGGTAGCTAGATATGTTTTGTAATATATTTTGTGAAAATAAAGATTGTTTGACATGACGGGATGGCGATACAAAAACGAGCGAAAAATGACTTCATTGGTTTGAGTATCTTCTTTTTTTATATCTTTTTGTATTTGGAGACAATTAGTCACGATGGACGTTGGTAGCACGTGGGAGTTACTGATTCCATCATAGTGTTCAGGTAAAAATACAAAGAAAGCTACCGCTAGTTGCTTAAACGAATATATGAATCTCTTAGTAACGTGGGCTTAGATGCTTCTAATTTGGCAATAAGGTCATCAAACTTTTTTCTTTCTCTTGATCTTTATGAAATAAGCTTTTTGGTAAAGATTTTTTGGTTTGAAGTCTAAGACGCAAGATTGTTCACAAAATTAAGTTAAGTTGGTATTTTGGCTAAAATATCTTTACTCACGGGTAACCAAATTCGACACCAGGACCTTAACGAAGGCGGGATTATGAGACCCATAGTTTGGAGAGGATTATTCAGCGTTTAATCTACGGTCCCGTTTTTATAAACGAGTTTGAAGAAGAATATCCAACGGAAAACTGTACCAGCTGTACCGCGACATCGGCCTAGTTTGGAACCATCGTCTAAGATCGCTGGTCAGGTAGAGCGTATGAACAATGCAGCTCCGCCCGAAGAGTGTTCGAATTTATCCCGAAGGAACGACACTCCAGAGGATGACCGCATCTACGTAGGTGGAAGGGGACCTTTAACAACGGAAAATGGGACACTGGACACAGTTAGTCGAAACCGGCGCTGGCTGGAAACGCTTGTTAGTTGAGCCCCAGATTCACCCCTGTGGGGTACTGTGGGGTACTCCTTTCTCCAAAAGGAGAAAAAGTTTACTCTTGACACGCATTTAAAACTATTGTTAAGATAGCAGCAGTAACACCAACAAACGAGTTGAGTCACTTTTTGAATTTTTACTTAGCGACCTCACCGTTGTCACATTCTCGACGTTCGAACCTTCCGAGGAGCCAACATCGGATCGGACCACTACGTTGTTGTAGCCAAGGTACGAATGAGGATATCAAAAATGATTAGGAGTTGAGTAGGACAACATAAGTATGACGTCGGAAAGCTACAATCGCAAGAGATTGCCAGAATCTTTGCCGATCGTGTCTCCTTCAAGCTCTCTCAGAATCCGCCCACAGCAGCACAAACAATAGAGCAGGAATCGGCGCATTGCCAGAGCGTCGTCAGAGACGCTGGCTCAGAGGTGCTGGGTTTCAAATCGCCACCACCTAGAAACCCCTGGTTTGATGAACAATGCGAACAAGCCCAAGCAGCAAAACAAGAAGCTTATAAAACCACGCTACAACCACGAACGAGAGCTGCTCGCGAAATCTATGAGCAGAAGAGAAGAGAGGAACACACGCTTCTCAGAGGAAAGAAGAGAGAGCAAAGAAAGCGTGAGATCGAGGAGATGGAGAGATGCTTCCGCAGGAATGACGCCTGGAATTTTTACAATATGATAAAACTAAACTATAAAGCCAGAGCGGCGGCCTGCAGGGATGGAAATGGAGAACTGGTAGAAGAGTCACAGTCGATGCTGAGGATTTGGAAAGACCACTTCTGCAGACTGTATAAGGGCGATGACAGAGAGGATACCGCTGTCAGGCAAAACGATCCGTTCGTAATGGACGACGATGTGAGAGACTACCATCCACCCGACCTAGACGAAGTAAAAATAACGATATCAAGACTTAAGGACTTAAGACTTAATAAAGCCGCCGGCGCAAACTGCCTGTCTGCTGAGCTACTTAAGGCGGCTCGAGATGAGCTGGTAAGGTGCATGCACCATCTCATTTGCAAGGTATGGTCGGAGGAAAACATGCCCGATGAATGGAATCTCAGCATCGTTTGCCTGGTCCACAAGAAAGGAGAGCAATATAACTGCGCCAACTACAGGGGAATAAGTCTCCTTAACATCGCATACAAGATCTTCTGTGCCGTACTGTGTGAACGCTTGAAACCCTTCGTGGATAATCTGATAGGTTCTTATCAGTGTGGTTTCAGGCCTGGTAAATCCACAATAGACCAGATATTCACACTGCGGCAGATTTTGGAGAAGACCCAAGAATACCAAGTCGACACCGACAGGCCGCGTATAACAGTGTGCAAAGAAACGAGCTTTACAGCGCCATGTCTAGTTTTGACATCCTTGCCAAACTCGTCAGATTATGCAGGACGATAATGGAGAATTCTCGCTGCTCCATTAGGTTAGGTTATGTTAGGTTGACGTGGTAGGCATAAGCCACACTTAGGCCGAAGCCGGCCCATTGTGATACCACCTGGATCAGGTTAACCTGATCCGCTACCTCGGAACCAACGGGTGCTTCTAATAAAGCGGTGGAGTTGAGCTATTTTTTTGGTTTGCTAGCTCACTTAGATTGTCGAAGAAGGGCGCGCCGAGGTGAATCCTCCTGCGATTCGCAAAAGAGGGACATGAGCAGAGGAGGTGGTGTATTGATTCCTCCTCCTCCTCGTCCATGCAGCCACGACAGAAGTCATTGTAGGGTAGCCCCAGTCTGGCGGCGTGTTTTCCAATGGTGCAGTGACCTGTAATGACACCCACTAGAGTACTTAAGGTTGCCGTTTTGGTTGCCAACAGGTCCCTGGTTCGTCCTAGGTTTAACTTAGGCACAATTGTCTCGTGATAAAGCCGATATTGCTCTCATTCCATTGGAGGTTGGTCTCCTCTATGGTTTGAAGCTTTATCATGTGCTTTACCGTACTTATTGGTGTTTCTAGGTACCCGAGGGTAGGTAGGCTGAGTGTGCTTGACCCTAACTTTGCGAGTTCGTCGGCCGCGCAGTTTCCTGGAATATCCCTATGCCCGGGAACCCACAGTATTTTAATGTTGAACTGTTCAGCCATCTCATCTAGAGATAGGCGACAGTTAAGAGATGCCTTTGATTTGTGGGTTACCGCTGCCAGGGATTATATCTCAGAGTGGCTATCCATGCAAATGATAATATCCTTTGTGGATATTACATCCATTAAGGTTGGTGGCGAATTAACCGAGACTTTTGATGTTAAAAAAGATTTGGACAAGGTGACGCACTGTCATTTCATCGTCCTTGAAAAGGTCATACGAGACTCACTGGCCAACACAAGAGGTACGATCTATTTCAAGTCCGCGCAACTGCTTGCGTACGCGGATGAGCGCTGAGATCAAACGCAGAATGACTCTTGCCAACCACTGCTTCTTTGGGTTCAAGAGGCAATTGAGAAGTAGAGCCCTCTCGCGAAAGACCCAAATTGTGCTGTACAAAACCTTAATCATACCAGTCTTCCTCTATGGCGCAGAGGCCTGGACTTTAACGAAAGCGGATGAAGAGGCCCTTGATCGTTTTGAGAGGAAAATTGTACGTTCAATCTATGGTCCCGTTTGTATAAACAGGGAGTGGAGGAGAAGATACAACGACGAACTACATGGCTGTACAGCGAAATCGGCCTGTAACGACGTCTGCTGATCCAACGTCTAAGATGGCTAGGCCTTGTAGAGCGAATGAAAAATACAGCTCCGGCCCGAAGAGTCTTCGAATTCAACCCCGAGTAGCAGTGTACGACCGAATTTAAGGTGGTGCGCACAGGTGGAAGGGAACCTTAACCAACTGGGAGTGCGTCGTGGAAACAGTTGGCAAAATACCGTGCCAGCTGGAGAAGTTTGTTGGTTGAGGCTCATGTTCACACCGAACTGTAGCGCCACCTAAATAAGTAAGTAACACTTTGTAAAATGGTATTGGTTTATTAATGCCAATAAAAGATGTAAACATTTTTGTAATCTTCCTGCTCTTTCTTTTAACAATTAAAAACCAAACGCTTAAAAAATCACACGATGTTATCGATATATGTTATATGTTGTCGATGTACTCAATGGTCTCTTCAGGGATAGCTGCAGGTTTTCCAGTTCCAAAGCTACACCAGTAATAACCCTCTATTCATTAAAATGAAATGGAACGTAAAACATGCTATGCTTCCTTCTTAAGGACCTTGCAATATGGTGCTGGTGGTCAGGGTTGTCTCTATCGAGATGTTGGGTGTTTTTTTTTTTTTTTTGTTGATATTATGACCATGGATTATACTAAATTGTCTCTTCGACTGTACCATGAAATGTGTGCCCATATTCTCAACTAAACTGAATCCTTACTCATCGCATACTTCAGTAAAGTCAAGGACTTTTGTAACGAACGAACTTGCTAGGAAGATGTACATATTTTATTGGACCACTTGGTAAAAGATTGAGCTTTTAATTCCCATCAATCCCAACTAGATCGAATAACTTCAAGTTCAATAGTGAGCACCTGCCACTAATTATCTACTAATATCATCAAAAGTCAATCAAAACAAAAATACGTCCACTCTCAAGTGGATACATTCAAGTACGAGTACGTGAATTCCATACTTAACTCTAAGTCAATTAAATCGCAAAATACCAAACAGATTCAGATACTATAGCATTACACACCGCCCACTTCTGTCGGCATACTCCATGTCAATGCATACTCGAATACTTGATCTCCTTTCATTCCACTTGATAGCTAAACAGCTAACATATTAAATCACAACTGGAAAAAAGCAAGAAAAATAACGATAAGTGTATCTACTCGGTCTTGTGCCTCCAGACTGAAGGTTGCTCAAGGCGACTTGAAAAACGGCAAACTGTTCCATTTCGTTGGCTCAACCTGAAACTGAAAGTCTTGCAAGTGTACTTTTTTTTTTAGTGTTACGTACTTGGAATCTATCGTTTGTATCTAACTCCACACGGTTTGCAATTGTTTTTGTGTGAAGTCATTTTCACAACCAATGCCATATGTACCCGTAGTCGTGTGGCATATCAATTGAGATACACATGTATCTCGCGAGATTTTTTTGAAACAATACACGATCTAGTGCATACTTACATGAGGTATATGCATTTCCGAGATATATTAGTTCGTGACTAATTTATTTTTTTTTTTAATTTTCATTAAGACATAGATGATTTCATAAATCAAGAAATGTGGCACTCGGTACGATATTCTGGCATTATCGTGACGGGTAATTGCAGTGAGAATTTGAGATATACATATGTACATAGGTGTATAGCTAATTGAGCGAGAAAGGAGCTACAAGATGTTGTCACTATGCGTACGAGAATGTTTAATTAATATTGCCGGTTGACTACACAACACTATCAACAGTCAACTGTATCTCTACTCTCGACTAGAAATTCAGGCACCGAGTTACGTGTTTACATTAATATATGAAACAAGCTATAACTCAAGGCTCATAAAATTTCAAAAGCTTGCTTTCTACTTACTTACTTATCAGGCCAGCGATCCATGGAGGATCTGAGCCTGAGCTATAGCTGCCTTCCATCCTTGACGGTCCGGGCACGCAGCTTCCAGTTGTCAAGACCAAGATGTCTTACATCCGTGATGACTTGGTCTTTACACCGGAGGTTCGGTCTTCCTCTTCTTCTCGAACCAGGAGGCTCGGAGTCGAAGACCCTCTTAGCTGGAGCGTTGATGTCCATGCGCTCGATGTGGCCGAGCCAGTGTAGTCGACGGATCCTTGCCTTCCGGACTACATCCACATCTTGGTACAGCTCGTAGAGTTCGCGGTTGTGTCTTCTTCTCCATTCACCTTCCTCACAGATAGGACCAAATATCCGGCGCAGAATTTTTCTTTCGAAAGAACCCAAAATCAGCTCCGCTGTCCTGCTTATCGTCAAGCTTTCGGCTCCGTAGAGCAAGACTGGCAGAATGAGCGTTTTGTAAAGCATGACTTTGGTCTTTCGAGTGAGGAGTTTTGACCCCAGTTGTTTGGACAAGCCGAAGTAGCAGCGGTTGCCAAGGGCGATTCTATGCCGGATCTCCACTGTGGTGTCATTTGTGGAATTTACGTTTGCCCTGAGGTAGACAAACTCCTTAACTACCTCGAAATTGTAGCTGTCAATTGTTATATTTTGTCCCAGGTGGTGAGCGACGGATTGATTTTTGCTTGACAGCATGTATTTCGTTTTGTCCTCATTGATCTTAAGACCAACTCGTTTCGCCTGTTCTTCAATCGCCGTGAATGCTTCCACAATGCCACAGCGAGAACACGCGATGATGTCGGTATCATCCGCGTATCCTAGCAGCTGGATGGACTTGTAAAAGATAGTGCCTTCCCTGTTGACGCCTGCCCGTCGCACTATCTGCTCCAGCACCAGGTTGAAGAAGTCACATGACAGCGCATCTCCTTGCCGAAATCCGGTGCATGTTTCGAATGGTTCCGAGGTCCTAGAACCGAATTGCACGGTGCATCGCGTGTTTTTTAGCGTGGCGCGACACAACTGGATCAGTTTTCCTGGGATCCCGAATTCGGCCATCGCACCAAACAGTTCTTCACGATGAATGCTGTCGTATGCGGCTTTGAAATCAATGAAAAGATGGTGTGTATCGATTCGAAACTCGTTGGTCTTTTCCAGGATTTGCCGAAGTGTGAAAATTTGGTCTATAGTTGATTTGCCGAGCCGGAAGCCGCACTGGTAGCTGCCGATTAGTGCGGTGCAAAATGGTTTTAGACGTTCACAAAATACGCTGGACAGGATCTTGTATGCGACATTGAGCAGGGATATACCTCTATAGTTCTTGCAAGAGGTAGGATCGCCTTTTTTGTGGATGGGGCATATGGAGCTGGTATTCCAGTCGTCGGGCATGCTTTCATCTTCCTAAATTCTGCAGATGATCTGGTGCATGCTCCCTACCAGAACATCGCCGCCAGCCTTGAAGAGCTCTGATGGCAAGCCATCTGAGCCTGTGGCCTTGTTGTTCTTCAGCAGTAGGAGGACTACTTCAGCGGCTGGAGTTGGGATTTCCTCGGTCCCTACCACTCTCTCTTGGTCATGCCCGTTAAGCAGCTACTGGAAATGCTGCTTAAATACATCCACTATTCCCTGCGGGTCGGTGACAAGATTACCCTCGCAGTTTCGAAGAGCCTGGGTGCCCTTTTTGAAGCCTCCTGCAAGGCCTTTGGCTTTCTTTTAAAAGGCTCGTGTTTTATGTTTATCCCTAGACTCCTCGATATCCTTGAGCTGGAAGGCTGCGAAGATTATTTTCTTTTGTCGCAGTAGTTTTTTCTCCTCCCTTCTTCTGACTCGGTACTCTTCTTGCGCTGCCCTGGTTTTCCTCTGCAGCGCCTTTTGGTACGCCTCGTCGGTTGCTGCCCTTTTCTGCTCACACTCGCCATCATACCACGGGTTTCTTGTCGGGGGTGGTAGGTATCCTAAGGTGGTTAAAAGCTTGCTTTCACCAATTAGAAATGTTTTTTGTCTTAAAACAAGACCGATATTGGCGATCTTGGCATGGCGTATAAGATCTTTTCGGCCGTGCTATGTGAATACCTGAAACCATTCGTGGACAATTTGATAGGTTCCTATCAATGTGGCTTTGTATGTACATATGTTGGCGTAACAGCCTATGAAGGACCTAAGTCGAACTTCTCTCAATCACCCATGTTGTGTGTGATTTAATTTTCCCATAGGTGATAGGGACCTACAGTCTATTGCCGGATCCAAACAACGAATTTCGAGAAGCTTTTCATGACAATTTTACTACAGGGGGTTTTGTCAGAACCCCGCTGAGGAGAAACACCGTGAAAAACACGTTCGATGACATAGCTGTGTCGGGATTCGATCCCGTGTCATCGGCGTCAGAGGCCAACACACTACCCACTGCGCCACGGTGCTCTCTCAATGTGGCTTTAGGCTAGAAAAATCCACGACAGACCAAATATTCCACTGCGACAGATCTCGAGGAAGGCCCATGAATTTCAGATCGTCACACATTTTCGTCGATTTTAAGGCCGCATATGACAGTGTCTATAGGGACGAGCTATATAGAGCCATGTTATGTTTTGACAACCCTACCAAACTCGTCAGGCTGTGCAGGTTCACAATGGAGAATTCTCGCTGGTCCATTAAGGCCGGTAAGGAGTTAACCCAGACCTTCGAAGTAAAAAATAGGATTCAGGCAGGGCGATGCACTGTCATGTGATTTTTTCAACCTAATCCTTTAAAATATCGTACTTCAAGTCTGCACAATTGCTCGCATACGCCGACGACATTGACTTGCTTGAAAGAACGCAGCGAGGCGTCAATGAAGCTTTTGTGGTCTGAGGTAAACAAGGGCAGAACTAAATGTATGCTCTCGTCAAAGAAATAAGCACAACACCGACGTTTTGGTCAGAACGCCACTATTGGCAGCTATAACTTTGATGCAGTCAAGGATTTCGTCTACCTTGGCTCACTGGTAGCAAGCGGCTACAACGCCAGCGCTGAGATTCTTCTTTCTTCTTTGGTGGCGTTACAGCCCGTGAAGGGCCAGAGCCAAGCTTCTCTCAATCACCCATGTTGTGTGTGATTTCTTTTTTACGCAGGTGAAGGGGACCTACAGTTTAATGCCAATTCCGAACGGCGTGAGTCGAGAAGCTTTTTCATGGCAAGCGCTGAAATTAGGCGCGGAATAACTATTGCCATCTCAACTATTTCTATCTCAAGAGGTAATTGGGTACGTAGTGGAGCTCTCTCTCGGAAAACTAAGATGACCGTCTATAAATCCTTAATCATCCCGGTCCTGCTGTACGGCGCTGAGGCATGGACACTATCAAAAGGGGATAAGGAAGCCATTGGCCGTTTCGAGAGAAAGATTTTGCGTGTGATTTTCGATCCTATAAACGCAGACGCGGGATGAAGGAAAATATTCACTGACGAGCTTTATGGGCTGTACAGCGACAAGAGTATAGTCAGGCGCCCCCGGATTCAACGCCTAAGATGGCTTAGCCTTGTATAGTGAATGGACACCACAGCTCAAGGGCGGAAAGTCTTTGAATCCAACCCCGAGGGACGAAGAAACAGAGGACGGCCGCACCTAAGATGGCGCACATAGGTGGAAAGAGACCTCCACCAACTGGGTGTGCAACACTGGAAACAGCTAACAAAAGATAGTGCTAGCTGGAAAGGTCTGTTGGTTGAGGCCCAGGTCTACCCCGAACTGTAGCCCCAACTAAGTAAGTAAGTAAGGACTGTTTTTGATATTCATGCCAAGTTTCACATCAAAATATTAATTAGTGTTTGAGATACGTTTCGTTTTGTGAGCGGCCAAAAGCGAATTTTTCGATTTTTACGATGTCTAAATTGGTTAAGCAAAGAATTTGCCTTAAGTTTTGTTTGCGGTGGAGTAGGCCTTTGGTGATGAGGCTTTGTCGAAAAAAATGTTTACGAGTGGTATAAAGAGCTCCGAGAAGGCCGAAAACATGTCGAAAATGAAGAGCGTCCCAGAGAACATCAGCTCAACCGACGAAGCTTCCGTCTAAAAATATAATAATAAGGTGCTTGCAAGCCATTGACTAACATTGATTTCGGGTGTTAGTGACATTTCAGTCGAGTAGTATTAGTGATTGTGTCTAGGCGTGATTTTCGTTGCTCTCTAATAATGTCAGTTGTGTGCCCTAAATGCGACAATTCAATATTCCGCTGAAAGTACTATTTCATGTGACATTTATCACATTAACGTCCACTCAACCTGTGCTAAATTAGCGACAACACTGTGAAGTTAATAAACTCGATCGTTAACCTACATTGGAGGTGTAACGCGTGTACAAATGGCCCTTTGTCGGTTTGTTTAAATAAAATTCGTAATTTATCACACATCACTGACCAATAAGTCAACAACAAATAAAGGATCTAATCACGAACTTACTCATATCGGCGTAGTATACCTACATATAAACTCAAATCGTTCCACGTGGGGAGTTTTCGCCCATCTACCACTTCGGACACCATTTGCAACTACGTAGTCTCTAAACTTAATGTTAGCCCGACATTGATCTCATGCTAGTAGGGGAGCCCGGGATGCTAAATTTGCAGTTACTAGAGCGTCATGGGGACCTATTGGATTGTGAAGATTAAGTTCTCAAACCAAAAATTGTATGTTAAGTTTTCCATTTTAGTGGGGAAAGGAGCGTGTAGAAATTTTTAAAAATGTAAAAAAAAACAGTCAGATATTAATAGAGTATACTCGCTTCGTCATTCTGATAACCGTTAGATATTAATCTGACGATTAGATAGCGGTGGGCGGCTGAGAAGAGCGGTAAAAAAGCAAAACAAAAAAAAAGTTATTCGAGCGTGTCAGATATTGAAAGGGGACGTTTAGTGAACTCAAGACAGTGTTCGATTTAAATTACTGACGATTTGGACGTGGCCTACACTCATGACTGATTTTTGAAAATGTTAAAAAAAAATCGTTAAATTGAAATACTCGAGCGCGTCAGATTTTTCCACTGTTGGTTCAACTCGATGTCAGAGTCACCCTAAATGATAATCTGACAATTATGTAGAGGAGTATTGTTAATCTGACAATTTAGAAAACTTTGCATGTGAAACACTGGGAAAGAGTGGGAAGGAACGAGAGGCGAGGAGTGGGGAATACATAGATATCAGCATCTCTACGCTCATGCTTTATCGATGGTTTTAGCTATATCGCCCCATGAAAACCGTCAGATTATATGTTTTTCGTAATCCTGATAGAATTTCCTTCAAAATAAAAAAAAATTAATCGCGCTCGAGTATTTCGAGGTGACGTGTTTTTTTTACAACCTTGCGACTCCCCCATTTCCTTATGCCACGCTCAAATTGTCAGATTATTGAAACATACACTTCTCAGGATGTACTTAACTTACCTGTTCTTAATCTGACGCGCTCGAGTTTTTCCGAGGATAGATTTTTTTTTACTAATCTGACGGGCTGCCCTCAACGCACCCCCCCTATATTAAGGGTTCATATTTGGTAGGGGTACATTACAGGGTGCAAGGTTTCTCCCCATATGATTTTCTGACGCGCTCGAGTAACGCGCAAAATCCCCGCTTGGGCTCCCCTACTATAACTAAGAGGGATAGTGACGACTCAAGTCTAAAATTCTTCTTCAAAATTGGTGTTCCAGCTGAATTAAAGAATGCAATTTATGAGGCGAAAATCTGGCCTGTTGGTGTGACGCTGCGTTCCTTCCTACAATGTTAAAAAAACGAAAAAGTTCAGAAGGTGCGCATCAAGACTTAATGAATACCTTATCACCGTCAGCTAATACCAATAATGTACCATCGAAAAAGCTCACTCCGATTAAATTTTATTACCACAATGCCAGTGGAATGTGGTCCAAGGTTTATGACTTGTTTGTCTCCTCGTCCCAACTTATGTATGAGGTTGTTATGATAACAGAGTCCTGGCTTTATGGTGGTATACTCTCGCCGGAAATATTTGATAGCAGACTCTACACCGTATTCTGATTTGACCAATGTAATACTGCCATGGACAGAAACACAACAACTATGTATTTTAATTAATGTAAATTCTAACTCTCAACTAATAATTATTGCTAGCTATATACCGCCTAATAACGTTCCAACTACTTATTTAAGACACATAGATAATATTGAGTATGTATCTAAAATTTACAATAAGACATCTCATTATTTATGTGTGTTACTTACTTACTTAACGGGCGCTACAGTTCGGGGTGAACCTGGGCCTCAACCCACATGCCTCTCCACCTAGCACAATCTTTCGCTAATCTTTTTCAATGCGGCACACCCAGTTGATTGAGGTCCCTTTCCCCCTGTGTGCGCCACCATAGGTGCGGCCGTCCCCTATTTCTTCGTCCCTCGGGGTTGGATTCAAATACTCTACGGGCTGGAGCTCTGGTGTCCATTCGCTCTACATGGCCTCGCCATCTTAGGCGCTGGATCCGTAGACGCCTGACTAGACTCATGTCGCTGTAAAACCCGTACAGTTCGTGATTGAATCTTCTCCTCCAACCCCCCCTCTGTGTTTATAGGACCGAACAGCGCACGCAGAATCTTTCTCTCGAAACGACCAAGGATTTCCCCACCCGTTTTAGATAAAGTCCCTGTTTCTGCGCCAGAAACAAGACCGAGATAATTATGGTCTTATATAAGGTCCACTTGGTCGTACGAGAGAGGGCTCTACTTCTCAGTTGCCTCTTGAGCCCAAAGAAGCAGCGGTTGGCAAGTGTAATTCTGCGCTTGGATTCGAAACTGTTGTCGTTGTTCCAGGTCACTGCGGAGCCGAGGTATATGAAGTCCTTGACTACATCAATCTTATATCTGCCAATATGCACGTTCTGGCCAAGAGGTAGGTGTTAAATGTCCTTTCTCGATGACAGCAGATTTTCAGTCTTGCCCTCATTAACTGCCAAACCAATTTTTGCCGCCTCCATCTCAATACTCGCAAATGCCTCATTGACATCTCGCTGCGATCTACCTATTATGTCAATGTCGTCGGCGTATGCAAGGAGTTGCGAGGATTTGAAATACATTTTCCCTCTTGTATTGGCCTGTGATTTTTGCACAATCATTTCTAAAATGTTAAAAAAGTCACAGGACAGCGCATCGCCCTGTCTAAATCCTTTTTTGACTTCGAAGCTATCGGTCAGTTCTGCAGCGATCCGGATGGAGCAGCGAGCATTTTCCAGCGAGCGTCATCCTGCATAGTCTGACGAGCTTAGCAGGGATGTCAAAAGTAAACATGGCGTTATATAGCTCATCTCTAATTACGCTGTCGTATGCGGCCTTGAAGTCGACAAATAGATGGTGAGTGTCGACTTGAAATTCATTGGTTTTCTCCAGGATCTGCCGTAGTGTGAAGATTTGATCGATGGTGGACTTCCCTGGCCTGAAGCCACACTGATAAGCACCTATCAGCTTATTTGCGAATGGCTTCAGGCGTTCACACAGAACGGTAGCGAAGACCTTGTAAGCGACATTAAGGAGAATTATTCCTCTGTAGTTGGCGCAGTCCAAGGGGTCTCTTTTTTTGTGGATCGGACAATTCTGAGACTCCATTCCTCGGGCATGCTTTCCTCTGACCATGTGCCGGTGCATGCTCCTAACTAGCTCACCCCCAGCCGCTTTGAAGAGCTGAGCAGACAGTCCATCTGCGCCAGCAGCTTTATTTGACTTGAGTTTCGACATAGCAATCTCAACTTCGTCGAGGTCAGGAAGTCGGAATTCTCTGCGATCCTCGTCGTTAAGAAATGGATCATTCTGCCTGACGGCGGTATGTTGGCTGTCATCGCCGTTATACGGTCTGCAGAAGTGGTTTTTCCAAATTCTCAGCATCGACTGCGATTCTACTACTAGGTGTCCGTTATCATCCTTACAGGCCTCCGTTCGGGCTTTACAGCCTTGAGACATTCATTTTATCCGTTGATAAAACCTTCGAACGTCGTGCCTGCAACAGCACCTCTCCAAGTTTTCATTCGCCCGCTTCTCGTGCTCTTTCTTTTTTTCTTGAGAAGCTTATGTTCCTCCCTTCTTTGAAGCTCGTAGAGCTCATGAGTCGCTCTTGTTTTTTTGCGTAGTGAGGCTTTGTATGCCCTACTTTTCTGCATGAATCCTTCTACACTCGTCATCGAACCAGGTGTTTCGTCGTGGTGGAGCTCTAAGGCTCAGCACTTCCGTTGCTGTGCTCTTCAGGGCTTATTTGCACAGGCTCCATTGTTGCTATACTGACTGAGTGAAGGATTGAGATGCATCGGAGAGTTTAAGGGAGACGCGGTTGGCAAAGGCACTGGCGATCTCCGGTGAAAGAAGCTTTCCGACGTCATAGCTTGGTGTTCTAACTCTACTCCGCGGTGTTCATGTTATGCGTTGACGTATCTTGGCTACTACAAGATAGTGGTCTGAGTCGATGTTCGCTCCTCGGAAAGTGCGAACATCAAGAATAGTGGAGGGGTGTCTGACGTCAATCGCGATATGATCAATCTGGTTGGTGACTGACTGATCTGGAGACCACCAGGTGCCTTTATGTATATAGAGGTGAGGAAATCGTGTGCTGGCTAAAAGAATATTTCGTCCCGTGGCAAGGTCGATCAGCCTGTGTCCGTTATCGGATGTGGTGTCATGTAGGCTGTGTTTGCCGATGACCCGTTCAAAGATGTTTTCTTTACCCAGCTTAGCGTTAAAATCTCCTATTATGATTTTGGTATTATATGTAGCTGGGGCTGCATGCAGCAAAACAAGAGGCATATAAAGCCACCCTGCAACGACGGACGAGAGCTGCTCGCGAAATCTATGAGTTGAAGAGAAGAGAGGAACACACGCTTTTCAGAAGAAAGAAGAGAGAGCACGGAAAGCGTGAGATCGAGGAGATGGAGAGATGCTTCCGCAGGAATGACGCCCGAAAGTTTTACAATAAGGTAAAACGAACATGCCATGGCTACAAAGCCAGAGCGGCGGCCTGCAGGGATGAAAATGGAGGGTAGTAGAGTCGCAGTCGATGCTGAGGATTTGGAAAGACCACTTCTGCAGACTGTATAACGGCGATGATAGACAAGATACCGCTTTCAGGCAGAACGAGCCATTCGTAATGGACGACAATGAAACAGAATTCAGTCCACCCGACCTAGACGAAGTCAAAATAACGATATCAAGACTAAAGTCTAATAAAGCCGAGGGCGCAGACGGCCTGTCTGCTGAGCTTCTTAAGTCGGCTGGAGATGAGCTGGTAAGGTGCATGCACCATCTCATTTGCAAGGTATGATCGGAGGAAAGCATGCCCGAAGAATGGAATCTCAGCATCGTTTGTCCGGTCCGTAAGAAAGGAGACCCCTATAACTGCGCCAACTATAGGGAAATAAGTCTCCTTAACATCGCATAATAGATCATCTCTGCCATATTGTGTGAACGCCTGAAAACCTTTGTGGATAACCTGATCGCCTCTTATTAGTGTGGTTTCAGGCCAGGTAAGTCCGCAATATACCAAATATTTACGCTACGGCAGATCTTGGAGAAGACCCAGAAATACCAAATCGACACTCACCACCTCTTCGTCGATTTCAAGGCTGCATATGACAGCGTGTATAGAGATGAGCTATACAAAGTCATGTCTAGTTTTATCATTCCTGCCAAACTCGTACGACTGTGCAGGATGACAATGGAGAATTCTCGCTGCTCCATTAAGGTCGGTAATGAGCAAACCGAGACCTTTGATGTTAAAAAAGGATTTAGGCTAGGTGACGCGCTGTCATGCAACTTTTTCAACATCGTGCTTGAAAAGATCGTGGAAGAGTCACTGGCGAACACAAGAGGTACGATTTATTTCAAGTCTAAGCAATTGCTTGCTTACGCCGACGACATTGACTTGATTGGATGGACACAGCGAGACGTCAATGAGGCCTTTGTAAGCATTGAGGTAGAAGCGGCTAAGTATGTACATATGTATGTTGGCGTTACAGTCCATGAAGAACCTGAGCCGAGCTTCTCTCAAGCGGCTAAGGTAGGTCTTAAAGTTAATGAGGGTAAAACAAAATATTTGCTTTCATCAAAAAGAGACGGGCAACACCGGCGTATGGGCCAGTACGTCACCATTGGCAGATATAACTTTGAAGTGGTTAAGGAATTCTTCTACCTTGGCTCACTGATGACCAGCGACAACAACACCAGCGCTGAGATAAAACGCAGAATCACTCTTGCTGAGCTGAGTTGGTCTTTTTTGGGCTCAAGAGGCAATTGAGAAGTAGAGTTCTCTCTCGGAAAACCAGGGTGACACTATATAAGTCCTTGATTATCCCAGTCCTCCTTTACGGCGTAGAGGCTTGGACCTTAACAAAAGCGGATGAAGATGCCCTTGGTCGTTTCGAGAGGAAAATTCTACGCACTATCTACAGTCCCGTTTGTTCAAACGGAGTATGAAGGAGAAGACTTAACGATGAACTGTAGGGGTTGTACAGCGACATCGGTCTAGTACCGCGTCTACGGATCCAACGCCTAAGGTGTCTAGGCCATATAAGGCGAATGAATAATCATAATAATCATTTTCTTGCCCAACACCTGGGCGTCAACAGTGCACCTTCAACACGCGTCACGAATATTTCATCTCAACTATCTAAATATAGACAGTACATATATACACATACTTCGGCGTAGATAAAGATAGTCAGTGTCAATTGGCCGGTAGACCCATTTTGTTTGTGTCGAATACTCAGTTCGGTTGCTGACAGCGAGTCTGAGAGTTATGTCCATGCGCTCGATGTGGCCGAGCCAGTGTAGTCGACGGATCCTTGCCTTCCGGACTACATCCACATCTTGGTACAGCTCGTAGAGTTCGCGGTTGTGTCTTCTTCTCCATTCACCTTCCTCACAGACTGGACCAAATATCCGGCGCAGAAATTTTCTTTCGAAAGAACCCAAAATCAGCTCCGCTGTCCTGCTTATCGTCCAGCTTTCGGCTCCGTACAGCAAGACTGGCAGAATGAGCGTTTTGTAAAGCATGACTTTGGTCTTTCCAATGAGGAGTTTTGACCCCAGTTGTTTGGACAAGCCGAAGTAGCAGCGGTTGCCAAGGGCGATTCTATGCCGGATCTCCACTGTGGTGTCATTTGTGGAATTTACGTTTGCCCCGAGGTAGACAAACTCCTTAACTACCTCGAAATTGTAGCTGTCAATTGTTATATTTGGCCCAGGTGGTGAGCGACGGATTGGTTTTTGCTTGACAGCATGTATTTCGTTTTGTCCTCATTGATCTTAAGACCAACTCGTTTCGCCTGTTCTTCAATCGCCGTGAATGCTTCCACAATGCCACGGCGAGAACACGCGATGATGTCGATATCATCCGCGTATCCTAGCAGCTGGGTGGATTTGTAAATGATAGTGCCTTCCCTGTTGACGCCTGCCCGTCGCACTATCTGCTCCAGCACCAGGTTGAAGAAGTCACATGACAGCGCATCTCCTTGCCGAAATCCGGTGCATGTTTCGAATGGTTCCGAGGTCCTAGAACCGAGTTGCACGGTGCATCGCGTGTTTTTTTAGCGTGGCGCGACACAACTGGATCAGTTTTACCGGGATCCCGAATTCGGCCATCGCCCCAAACAGTTCTTCGCGATGAATGCTGTCGTATGCGGCTTTGAAATCGATGAAAAGATGGTGTGTATCGATTCGAAACTCGTTGGTCTTTTCCAGGATTTGTCGAAGTGTGAAAATTTGGTCTATAGTTGATTTGCCGGGCCGGAAGCCGCACTGGTAGCTGCCGATTAGTGCGGTGCAAAATGATTTTAGACGTTCACACAATACGCTGGACAGGATCTTGTACTACTACTACTACTACTATCCAAAAACCCCGGTCTCATGTGATTAAAAACAGACTGTTAGATCCTTATGCGAATACGTGAGCAGAGGGATGGCGTATCCTGCAATTAGTTTAAGATAGCGCTGAACAGGTAAGGCAGCATCATCGTTACTAAAATCGAAAATAAAAACTCGTTAAATCGTTCTTTTAATATACATTTATTGCATTGTTACTGCCGTCTGTATCTACACAATCATTTAACAAACACCACTTCATTTCCAAGTTCGTACACATTATCTTGGATTTATTTTGCTTTTGGTTGTGTTCTGTTGATTCATTTGTGTATATATTTTCAAAAAAAGCAATTAAATAAATTTCAAATAAATCAATTTTCGTAAAAACAACTTCTCCATTTTTCGTTTTTATACATATATATATAATTCTCATTTTATTTTAATTTCTTCTTTGAATTCAAGTGATCCATTTTAGGAATGGGAATTGCTTTCTTATTTATTTTTAAATTTCATTTTATTTTAAATATGTATATATATACCTTTGTGTTGTTCTTTTTAATTTTTCACAAACTATTTACAGGCTTATCAAAAAGGAAACAAAAATCAAAAATTACTACATGTTAACTTTAGTACTCAAACAACTCAAACCTGACGCCTGGTTGGTTGTTGTTTTGTGTTTGAATTTTCCCGCTTTTTTGCTTGCTGCTGTTTCTAGATTTTGTATCTATTTCTTTTTGAAATTGTTGTTCTTGTTGTTTTTATATTCCATTCGGCAGTGTCGTTTTTTTTTTTATTTTTGAGATTTTAAATTTGTTGAAAAACATTTATTTATTTTTTTAAAGCGTTGTTGGTTTTGGATTTTATTTTATTCTCTGTGTGAATTTCAATGTTTATTTCTCTTAGGTGTTGTTATTCGAAGCTAACGGTATTAGTTTATTTAGAATTTCACATTCAAAGTAAATATATGATACATGTCTCTTGTATATATATATAAATATTTCTTTAAAATAATTATCTACAGTAAATTTTTAAAAATAATTCTTTAACTACAATACATTAACAAAAACAAATTAAATACATCTATGCACCTGACTGATTGCGGAAATTATAAAAAAAACTAAAATTAAACATACTTCTCTCTTTTCTCTATGTAAATAACAAATATACTATATTCTCTGTTTTTAATAAGCGCTTTGGTTTCATTTCATAAAGTTTCTTTAATTTTATATATTTAAACAAAATCGAATAGATAATTGCAACTGAATATGAAAAAACACACTTTTCAATCTGCTTCTTGACGGGGGGAATCGATTTCGAATAGATGACACAAATACCAACGTAACATTTAACATTTAACACTTTTTGTTTATATTTATTCCATTTAATTATTACACTGCATTTTATTTAATTTCTAATATTTATTTGATTTTTTTATTTCTCCGCGTTGGAGGTTCATGTTTTTCTTTTTTTAATTAAGTTGGAGTTAGAAATACATATTTAATACTACACACATATTTAGCATATTTTGTTTAAATATTTAAATTTATGTTGGCTTTGCTTCATAGTTACTTTTCACGTCCAATTGAAAATCATTCTCACTTGCAAAAGCTATAGGAATTCACTTTCTACACGTTGTTTTTTCAACAATTTTTTTTAAAATAAAATTTTTTGATTAGGGTTAAATGGGTTTTTAGCTCAAAATATTTTTTTACTACTGGTAAACGAGTGCAAAACTATCATAAAACTCAGATACGTGCCCTCTATTAATCTGTATAGCAATAAAGCTAAAAAATATTTAAAATGGTTTTAAAAATAACTTTTTTTACGACGGACGTTGAATAGAATATCTAGCACAATGCACAAAGCACAAAGCGTTGAAATCGTTCAACGCGAAGCTGGATTAGGAAGCTATCTTTGAACGGGTCATTGGAAAGCACAGCCTACACAACACCACGTCAGAAAACGGACTAAGGCTAGTGGACTTTATGGCGTGACATAATCTGGTAGTAGCAAGTACACGATTTCCCACACCTCAACATCCATAAGCGGACCTGGCCAAGGTACGGATGCGAATTTCTCGGAATCAACGGATTCGAGTAAGAGAGGAGACCGCCAGGACCCTCGCCGATCAAGTCTCCCTTAAGCTCTCTCAATTCCCAATGCAATCTGTAGAAACCATAGAACAGCGATGGAGTCGTTGTCCGAACGCCATTAGAGAGGCCGCCTCAGATGTACTCGGTTTCGAGCCAACACCGTCGAGAAACCCCTGGTTTGATGATGAGTGCAGATAGGCCCATGTAGAGAAACAAAATGCATACATGGCCACATTGCATCGACGGACGAGAGCTGCCCGCGAGCTCTATGAGCAGAAAAGGAGGGAGGAGCATGCGCTTCTGAGAAGGAAAAAGAAGGAGTACGAGAAGCGCGAGATCGAAGAGATGGAGAGATATTACTGCAGGAACGACGTTCGAAAATTTGACCAGAAAGCAAAACGAACATGCCAAGGCTATAAAGCCAGAGCAGAAGCCTGTAGGGATGAGCACGGACAACTAGTAGTGGAGTCACAGTCGATGCTGAGATTGTGAAAGGACCACTTCGGCAGACTGTATAAATGCCGCCTTCAGGCAGAGCGAACCATTCACAATGGACGAAGACGAAGGAGAATCCCGTCCACCCGACCTAGACGATGTTAAGATAGCGATATCGAAACTTAAGTCTTATAAAGCTGCTGAAGCAGACGGACTCCCCGCGGAACTGTTTAAAGCAGCTGGCGATGAGCTGGACTGGAACATTCTCGATGAATGGAATCTCAGTATCGTTTGCCCGGTCCATGAGGTCCCTATGACTGCGCCAATTACAGAGGGATAAGCCTCCTGAACATCGCGTACAAGATCCTCTCTGCCTTACTGTGTAAGTGCCTGAAACCGTCCGTGGACTCTGGAAGGTGGAAAGGTCATTACAGTAAAATCTTTTAATGACCTTGCACTCATCTAGTGCACTCTTCTCTTACATATGTATTGTCCCAAAAATGTTTGATGTATATGATTTGATGGATTATTTTTCTCCCTCCCACAGCCATACTATCACTGATTTTAAACTCATAGGTAATAGTAGCTTCTTGTGGCCGATGAAATGGTTAAAATTCTAGAGGCATCAGGACCTATACTGTCAACATTCCCATTCTGTTATCTGGGAAGTTTCGTCAAATCCTCAGCGATAGACTAAGTTATGCACTGCTACTAGTTAGTAACTCGGTCAAGGGGCGAGGCCTGGGAGTTCTCCTAGTTCTCTTCACGAGGAGAAGATCTATACCAAGATTCACGTACCCCCGTATGAATGGTATCGATTTGATCCCCGGAAAATCTGCCTTCAAGCTTGGCTGGAAGGAACACATTAATGAAAAGACCAAAAAAAAGCCTACGTGGCACTACATTCGTGCAAAGTAGCTTTTGGAAAGACATGGGGCCTCAGACCGAATGTGGTATATTGGTCATACACTGAGGTGGTATGACCTATTCTAGTCTAAGGTTCGGTTGTCTGATGGAGGACACTGGGAAGAAATGCCATTTTCAAAGTGTTTCAAAGGTTCATGGGGCAGGTTGTCTGGCGATTACGTTATCTATGAAGTCCAGACCAACGGCGGCTCTTGAAACAGTACTGAACCTCCCACCCCTGGACATATGTATACAGCGAGAGCATCGCAGCCAGGACTGCGCTAAGACTACAGGAATCCGGTCATTATGGCCACGCAACAATCTTGGATAGATGAGCAATCTCGAGATTGAGAACTGAAACGGACTATATCACCCGACTTCCTTGCTTCGAGAGAAGATTCCCTATCATAATTCCCTCCAGGGAAGATCGGACCAGCGGTATGGTACGCACGGGAAATGAACTGGCGATCTACACCGACGGATCCAAAATCGATATCGGGAAATCTCGGGAAATACATCGCTCCTAAAGACTTGATGATGGCTGCAGCGTCTTCTAAGCTGAGGTTTTCACAATCAAGCAGGCGGCAGACCCGATTATTAGAGAGAATCTCTCAGGAAAAAGGATCAACATCTGCATATGTTGACAGCCGGGCAGCATGGATAAGATCCAAACTCGTCAAACTCTGCAAAGAGAGGTTAGGAGAGATATCAGATGTTGAATAACTTCGGAAATGAGAAGGCGGACGAACCAGCTAGATTAGGATCAGGCGTAAACTTCGCGCAGATTGTAACTGAAGCTAAAACGCCACTCAGTACATTGTACAGGGAATTAGAGGCGAAGCTTATAGTGATGACCTACAAGCGATGGTATTAATTAGCTACATGCGCGACGGCAAGATCAACCTGGCCCGTCTATGATAAGAAAAGGACAGAAAGTCTGCTAAAGTTCAGTCGTGGGAATATTCGATTGGAAGTCGGTGCCCTCACTGGGCACTGTATGTTATCCTACCATGCAGCCAGACTAGCCCAGCCCCACAATGACTTCTGCAGAAGCTTCAGGGACGAAGAGGAAATTGAGTTCATTCGTCACCTACTGTGTGAATGCCCAGCACTAGTCCAAAAAAGGAACATATTCCTTGGAAGTCACTTCTTTTCGGGACTAGAAGAGGTAAGTAACATTGGGCTGAACAGACTACTAGGTTCAGCTCAACGGAAAATGTTAAGGTTTCTACGGGTTAAGGGTTAACTGAGCACAATGGACTCCTCGTAGTCTAAATGAGCCTTGACCAATCAATAAGGTAACAATGGTCTGAGCACATAGCACTATCGATGAAACTGGGTGAACACAAATCATAGTTGCAGTCGCGATTTAGGCAAAACCTTGAGCAACAAGGTGAGTGATCTTTAAGGGAAATTGCTTCATACTTGCCAGCTCTATCTGTTGTTTTAGGGTTTATGAAAAGTTTATGAACTCCAAACCACCTAAGAAGGGTTCACAAATCAAAGTTAATATCCGCATATAAATTAAAGTGGGTGCTGTTGGTAAAGGACATGGCAATATTATCAGCGAAAGTTGTTATTTTACCCTTAAGGGGTTGACTAAATAATGAATTCACATAAATCAAAAACAATAAAGGTCCATGTACAGATCCTTGCGGAACGCCCAATTCAGTGAAACGCCCAGAGCATAGAGAAGATTGAATCTTAGCTCTTTGTCCATTGTACTGTAGATAGGATATTAACCATAGATTAGTAGAACCTCTGGAGCCAGCATTAAATAACTTATCAAGTGATAGCATGTGGACTACCATGTCGAAGGCCTTGTGACGTCAATAAAAAGAGCGGCAGGCAATTCATTTTAATCGGCACTATAGTAGATCTCACCGCAAAGCTTAAGTAATGCGTCTACAGTAGATCTTCCACATCTAAAGCGATACAGAAAGTCACTTAAAACTTAATTTTATTTAAGAATGCCGGCATACGTGATTTTACACCGCGATTTACACATAATAATAAAATCACTAAACTCAAATAAGCTGTACACATTTTAAGACTAGTAGGAGCTAGGTGGTAATCGACTAACAAACGCCCCGTATGGGTAGCGTATCCGTCATGCGCTGGTCCGTAAAATCGCAGCTCTATTAGTAAGTCCTATTTTCAACTCGTCGTGGTGCCATCTGGGGATTTCTATACACAATCGCGAACGGAAAAGGACGGATGGCGAGTTTCCTGCGCCATGAAACAGGATAAATGTCTGTTAGGCTATGGGCCGGTAAGTCATACCTGGAAAAAAAACCAACACGCCAAACATGAAAAATACACCAAATCGAAAAAAGCCTCGGAATAAAAATGACGACCCAGGAAACAAAAACAGACCACGTGCAGCCGACCGACTTGCGGAGGCCCTAGACTGCTATAAGGCAGATATTACCGCAATCCAGGAAGTGCGATGGGATGGACCGGGCAAAAAGCGGATGAGAAACTGTGACGTCTATTACGGGGGCTGCTACAAGGAGAGAAAAAGTCTCGAGCTTCCGGCATGTAAGCGAACGCTCCCACCGAAGACAAGGATGACGCTACAAAAGACGACCTCCTAGATAGAACATATGACTAATGTCCCAATTACGATGTAAAAATCGTACTGGGAGACTGGTAACGCGAAACTGGGCAAGGAAGTCGCTTTTGATAGGGGCATTGGTGGCCAGCACAGCCTACACAACACCACATCTGAAAATGGATTTAGGCTGATAGACTTCGCATCGGGGCGAAATCTTCCTGTTGCTAGCACGCGTTTCCCATATCTCAAAAGCATCCAAGGGACTTGGCGATCTCCGAAACAATCAACCGGCGACCAGATTAACCACATTGCGATTGATGGCAGGCACACATCCGAGATTCTGAATATACGAACGTTCAGAGGAGCCAACATCGACCAATCATGTCTTCTTCAAGCTCTCGGAAAACCCTTCAACACCTGCTCAGATCATACAACACCCATGAATTCGCTGTCAACCAGCCTTAGAGAGTGCTACATTTGAGGTACTGGGTTTCAAAACGCCACCAACAAGAAACCCATGGTTTAACGACGAGTGTGGATGGTACACGTAGCCAAGCAGCAAGTCTATTAAGATGCGCTGAACAGAAGGACGAGAGCTGCTCGTGAGCATTATGAGCAAAAGGGGAGGGAGGAGCATAAGCTTATCAAACCAAAAAAAGAGAGCATGAGAAGCTCGCGATCGAAGAGATGAAGGGATGCTATAGCAGGAACGACGTTCGGAGGTTTTATCAACGAATAAAACAACCATGCCTGGGATATAAGGCCAGAACGGAAGCCTGCAGGGACGAAAATGGAAACCTAGTACGGAATTCACAGTTGATACTAAGATCCTAGAAAGACTACTTCTGCAGACTATATAACGGCGATGACGAAACAGATCCGGCTGTCAGGCAGAATGACTCATTCACAACGGATGATGATAGCAGAGAATTCCGTCCCCCTGACCTGGACGAAGTTAGGAATGCTTTTTCTTTGCTTAAGTTCAATAAAGCTGCTGGAGCAGACGGACTACCTGCCGAGCTCTTTAAGGCAGCTGAAGATGACCTGGTTGGAAGCATTCACCAGCTCATCTATGAGATATGGTCAGAGGAATGCATGCCCGATGAATGGAATCTTGCCCGGTCCACAAGAAAGGATACCCCTTTATCTGCGCCAATTACAAAGATATAAGTCTTCTGAACATCGCTTATAAAATCTTCTCTGCTGCACTGTGTGAACGCCTGAAACCATTTGTTAATAAACTGATTGGTTTATATTAGTGTGGTTTCAGACCCGGGAAGTCCACTATCGATCAATTATTCACACTGCGCCAGATCGAGGAAAAAACAAACGGGTTCCAGATCGACACCCTACAACTGTTTGTCGACTTTAAGGCCGCATACGATAGCATACGTAGAGACGAGCTATACAACGCCATGTCTAGTTTTGACATCCCTGTCAAACTCGTCAGATTGTGCGACTTGACCGATGACTTTTATAGCGAAAAAAGTTTTAGACAGGGCGACACGCTATCGTGTGACTTTTTCAACATCATCCTTGAAAGGATCGCGCAAAACTGACCGGTCAATACGAGGGGTACGGTCTTTTTCAGGTCCGTAGAACTGCTCGCATATGCCGATGACATTGACATAATTGGACGAAGTCAGCGAGATGTCATTGAGCCCTTTACGAGCATTGAGGCGGAAGCGGCTAAAATGGGACTGTCGGTAAATGAGGGAAAGACGAACTTTATGCTGCTGTCGAAAAAGGACACGAACCCCCGGCGTTTTGGCCAGTGCGCACATACTGGCAGGTGTAATTTCGAGGTAGTCAAGGACTTCATCTACCTAGGCTCCGCAGTGACATGCAGCAATGACATAAGTGCCCAAATCAAACGCAGAATAACTCTTGCCAACCGATGTTTCTGTGGGCTCGGGAGCAATTGAGAAGCAGAGCCGTTTCTCGGAAAACCCTTATCATCCCGATCCTGCTTTATGGCCCAGAGATATGGACTTTATCGAAAGGGGATGAGGAGGCCCTTGGTCGTTTTGAGAGAAAAATTCTGCGTACGATTTTCGGCACGACCTGCATAAATTGGGAGTGGAGGAGAAGACCCAATAGTGAATTGTACAGGTTGTACAGCCACATGAGCGTACAACGGCACATGCGAATTCAACGCCTGAGATGGCTAGCTCATGTAGAGCGCATTAAAACTACAGCTTCGGCCCGGAAGGTCTTCAAATCCAACCCTGAGGGGTGACGCGGTCAAGGATGGCCAAATTTAAGGACCTCAACCAACTAGGCGTGCGGCATTGGAGACAGCTAAAAAAAGACCATGCCATTTAGAGAGGTTTTAAAACGAGGCCCACGTTCGCCATTTTTCATAAAAAACATGTAAACTTCTCTCTTGTATTAACAGAAATGCGTATCGAAAGTCATCTTCAAATTCGCCACATTATGCTGTACCACTTCGAGAAATGTTGGAAGGCGGCAGAGTCATTTCGCGATCTCAAGGAACTTTTCGGGGAGGGAACATTAAGGAAAAGCTGATTCAAAAGGTTCAAGCTGAGCGACACAAGCCCTGTAGATGAAGAAGGGAGAGGACGACCATCGGAGTTTAATGACCAGGCCCTTCTAGCGGCCATGGAAGAAGACGAAAGCCTGACAATATGAATGCTAGCCGATGACTTCGGTGTCAACCAGTCGACGATCATCCCTCGTCTCAAAAAGCTCGGAAAGGTGTGGAAATTGACAGGATTGGTCCCCACGAACTCTCAGACAACAACAAACCAAAACGTGTGCGTACTGATTTGCTGCAACGAATTGAGCAAGCTCCGTTCCTGAAGAATCTCGTCACGGGCTATTCTTCGAAAACGTCAAAAGAAAGGTTTGTGTGTTCGCCGGGAGTTTCTTCAAAAGGAATACCAAAAGGTGTTCACAGTAAGAAGGCTATATAGTGTGTATGGTGGGATTGAAACCGAATCATCCACTGGGAATTCATCTCAAATGGCATTTGCTATTGGGGGAATGACAATGATGTCGGATGCCGGACAAGAATGGCAGGCGGCAGTTCAACAGTAACAGCGGCGTCTATCTGGCTCAACTCGGCCGCCTTCATGCTGCAAACGAAGTGAAAGGACCACGAAAAAGGAACCACACCATGATAACGCCCGTCCTCATGTTGAACGTCTTATCGTCGAATAGATCACCACTAAGGGATGGGATCTGCTCCTATATCCGCCATCTTCACCGACCAAACCTCCTACAGACTACCACGTCAATCGGTCCTTGAAAAACAGGTGTGGCCAGAAGGTACAAAGGAAGAGCGGGCTTCAGGGTATTATGGTGAGCTTTCCTAGAGAGTCGTGTGTTGCGGGAGAAATGTTGAAGGGAGGGAATGGAACTGGCTATTTCATCAGAGCATTTTTTGGGGAATCGACGACAAAACAAGGAAAGGCAAGACGCCTATCAGTTTTATCGCGTGACTTTGTATTCCATCTAATAGGTGGAATGAGGTCTAGGAAGTACCGGACCAGACATGACCGTTAACCTCTAATTTAGAGCGAATGAACGCCTTATACCTAGATTACAGCCAGGTCTAAGGGTGAGAGATATTTCTTGCATCTGTATAAGAAGCCTAGGCATTTCGCAGCATTCTGGGCGACACTGAATATGTGGTCGTTCCCAGGATGGAAAGCTTATCCGTTTCTGAGATGCGAGTGCATGGATAATGCCTGCGGATTAGTTATAGGTTTTATCGACAGAAGACAGCATTGTGTTTTGGATGCATTATATTCAACTCTATTGTTTTTACCATATTGGATGAAGCTGTCGATATCGGAATTTAATGAGCTCGGCGTACGCGGCTGCTCACTATCTACAGCTGAAGTGCAAGGTTATAAAGTAGTGAACGAATATGAGAAGCTAAGGGTACTGTCGTCAGCAAAGGAATGAATTGGATTAGAAATGGCAGACAAGAGACCATTTATAAAAATTAGAAAAAGTGCTGGGGACAAAACGGAGCCCTGGGGAATACCAGCATTTAAGAAATGGATGTCAGACTTGATTCCGTCCAAAACGAACAATTCGAAAGGTAGCTTCTAATCCATTGAAGAAGAGACTCATCGATCCCGAAAGCAAGCATTTTCGATAAGGGGCTTCATGCCAAATCTTGTCAAACGCTTTCGAAATATCCAAGCAACCTGCTTGGTGAAGCGAGCGATTCCACTTTTCGGCGAGATATACCATCAAATCACCAGTGGATCTGTGGCTGCGAAAAACATATTAACGGCCAATGAGAAATTCCCGTGTTTCAGGATATTTTATAAGCTGACGGTTAATCAGCATTTCCATGACCTTGAAAAGAAGGGACGTTAGTGCAATGGGTCGGTAGTTGGGCTGAACAAATGCTGTTTTCCACCTACTCGGAGAGAGCCCAGAGGAGTAGGAAAGGTGAAAAAGCTTACGCAGTGGTTTTGCCAGCGTAGAAGAACAGCTCAGAACTATTGGGACAATACTATCTGGACCAGCGAATTTGTTTATGTCGAGGTCCTTAAGAGTCCTTGCGACTGTACGAGTGCGGAAGTGGATTAGTCCCATGGTGGAGTTGAGGCGCTCTAGTGCAGGCGGAGACAAAGTACGAGCTGAGAGCTGGGAACTGGCTGCGAAGTGTGCTGCAAGTAGGTAAACCTTGTCTAAGGGGGTGACAGCTGGAATGTCATTGTGGATGAGTGTCGGTATAGACGACGTATGTAGTTGAGTTTTTGTTCCTTTTTTACAAACGACCAGAAACTTTTGCTATGTTTGGGACATTGAAGGTATTGGTCGTATTGGAATTTAACCCGTCGAATGTGGGTGTTGCAGTCATTTCCGTCTCGTATGTACTTTTTCCGGTTTTTCTCAGAACCGTTTGCCTTAAACATAGGCGCAAAAGCTTAGCTTCCTGAGCCTAATAGCTACTTTGCAGCTCGAGTCAAGCCAGGTATTATCCTTTGGCCTGGGAATATAATTTGCTATGTTGATTCGGATAATATTTGCGATAATATCAGTTGCGGCGTCCACGTCGTTGTCGGGGAAGCACAACGACCAGTTAAAGATCCGAAAAAAGTTTGTTAAGTTGTTGAATTGGCTTTCTCGTACAGCCATAATGTTCTCTTAGGAGCTTTTTCTTTAACTGGGTGGTGGGAGTTTGAAAGTTGAGCTGATATCACGCAGTGGTCGGACGAGTCTTGAGGCGACAATAAATCGATCGTGTATTTGTTAGGTTGGGAGGTAAGAAACAGTATGACCAGCAACATCAGAGGTACGCGACGGCTCATTCACAAGTTGAATTAATTGATTTAACTCAGCAAACAGCAAACTGGCAAACCAACAAAATTTACGACGATTTGGATGACTTGATGGCTGATGTTAAATCGTAAAGCGCTACGAAGGATCGTGACTTCTTTGCCCGTGGAATCAACAGACTGCCAAGCAAATGGGAAGCAGTTCTTGAAGTGAATCGTGACTACGCTTCGGAATAATCTTTTGATCATGTTTTTGTTAAATATTTTTATCGTTTTTGCTGAATGAAATTTGTTGACAAAAAGGATGCATCAACCTAATGTTTTTATGTTTGCCGAATAGACTTAGAAGTCATGGTCTGCCTTGATCTGATTTTCCAATCGTTTTCCTTTAGACCTACCGCACTATTTAGGGTATTGAAATAGGTTTTCGATACATGTGGGAAACAACCCACTGCATGTATACCAAATGAATCTTAAACAAAAAAATAAACTACTCGTACGAATGCGGTTACTAATTTTTACTTAAAATAGAGTAATGCGTTTTTTCTCCAAAGAACCCAACCCAAACAATCAAGTTTAGCTAAAACCACGTCCGTCGAAATAGACAAAAAATTAAATTAGTTACTGTCTTGCAGTGCGAAGACAATAGAATCCTTTCTGTTAACTCTAGTAGGGTCTCAGAAAAATTAACAAATTACAAATATAAAATTGTCTACAGCTTCGTATGTGTCTGATAAAAAAACAAGCCCCATCCAAAGCTCTGTTTTAAACATTTTACAATCATATGCAAGGGAAAGTCGTTGCTTCCAAAAATAAAAATAAATAATTAAAAATAAATACTTATAATTCCTACAACAGGAATGGTCTAAGGACCAAGAAACCCTTAAATCAACTTATAACACGATGGTAATTTAATTGTAAATTAATTTTCAGAATATACGTATCGTTCTTCGTACAGAGACTTGTGGGAAACTATTGGTGGTATTTAATTGAATATCTGTTTTTAATTTTACTTTTCCTTCGTTTTTTTTGTTTTCTTTTTTTGTTATATATATATAAAAAATTGTAACAACTTACTCAACAATATATATATTTTTTGTGTTTAAATTTAAAAGTATATATAATTACCATTTTCGTAGTTTGATTTTATTTGTTTTCATTTTTAATTTAATTTTAATGAAAATGTTTGTTTTACGAGGAAGTGTTTTTATTTTTCATTTGTTTAATTAAATTAAATTTTATTATATTTTATTGGAGTTTGCTTATTTTTCCTTTGTGTGTTTATATTATTTTAGAATATTTGAATGGAAATCATGGAAGGGTTTTTTTTATTTTTCATTTATAAATAAGACTATTATGTGATGCATCATTATTTCTTTTTACATAAATGCTTAGTTATTCCACTTGTCTTGAAAATTATTAAAAATAAATTCCACTTTTGCTACACATTTTTATTTATTGCAACTTCTTTTCGCATTGGGATTTTCTTTTTTAAGCTATTTTGATTTTTATTAAACTTTGTTGTTTTCATTTCGATTCTAAAGATAATGTCGCTTGGTTTCTTTAAAATATAAATCTTCCGTTTGTGTTAACTTATTGCTATTTAAATATACCTTTTTCTTAGGTATTTAAATGTTGGCTTTTTATTTATTATTTTATTTGTTTCAGAATTGAACTAGGACTCGGATGCAAATGTTTTAAAGGACAGTTTCCATTTCAGCTATTTCCGTTTTGTATGACCTAAAAATAATTTCTAGTTACAAAATGTTTTTTCTAGGACGCATTTACCATCACAATATAATTAAATACAACTTTGCATATGAGCATAGAGAGTTACCATGCAAAAAGTAAGCATCTATAAACAGCAAGCATCAAGCCTTACCTTATTTTAGGAATTAAGCACACGAATACATAGGAATTCATAGTATGAGGGAGCTACCTTAGTGGGCCTACTTTCAAGGGCTCATCATGCACATTCTGTTGCAAGCAACGACACTGATAGAAACAAACTTACCACCTGTATAAATCTTGAGCACTGCCTCCTAAGCTGAGATTTCCCAGGAGTGGCGGACGTTCTTTCATATGATGATGGTTGAGCAAATCAGAGGACGATGCTAACCTAAAAAGTAGATACTTTTAATCCAGGAAGATAATCAAAAACAAACCATATCTGAACCCACCTTAATTGTGGCGGCTTAATACCATGCTTATCCATGGCCTTCTCCAATTGCCGAATTCTCAGCCTTGCCATGTCTAGCTCATGTTTGACCTTCCACAAATGTGTATCGCAAATCGGGTCCGTACAGCGGTGTTTTTTTAAAATCTCTGTCGCTTCAAACACTGCACCACGGAAAGTTAATGATTTTCCCATCGAAAGTGATATCAAGGCGCAGCAGCCACCGCGATCGGATTTCGCCAAACGCTTGCGAAAATACTTAAAGTACACATGTTCGAGCAATAAAAGTAAGGCGGCCAGTAGTATACCAGCCATAAGTAGTAGAAAGGCGGACAAGAACTGCTCTAGGGCTAAAGGATCGGATGATTTGTGTTCTTGTTTACCGGGCCGACAAGTTCCAGTCATCCAATATCTTCGCAAGCGTTCTAGGTCGCCATTGGCACGAAATTCCAAAAGACGTTTGTTAAACATTTGAACGTATTTTGAGTTTCGGCTAAAGGCAAGACCGTATCCTGTAAAAAAAAAAAACACAACAAAACCGAAAATGTTCATTTGATATCCATGATTAGGTTTAGTGGATGCTCACCTGTCATTGCATACCAACTACCAACTGTGAGTAACCTACAATCTTCATCCTGTGCAACTAGGTAGTCCAAAACGGTTCCATCGTAAATGAAACAGTCCAGATTTCCATTCAGGACTGCAGCTACCCCATCAGCTACACTCGTCTTGTTGAACCTTTTTTTAAAACAATGAATATCAAGACCCGATGCATGTCATTTGATAGTACTTACTCTTTCATGTAGTAATGCATGTCCTTAAAATACTTAAAAATAGTTGAATCGGTGTGACTGTAAGGAATCGTACCGAATTTAAATGAGGGCTTATGCGAGTATGGATGAGTCAAACGGGAGTCGTTTAATCCACTGAATTCATGAAACTCTTCCCTAAAAACAAAGTCGATCACAATCTTCACATTGCCTTTGAGTATGTTAATGTACTCACCTCGTTATCATGAAGGCAGCCAAGTTGGCAGTGTATATAGCCAAAAACACTACAGCAAATAAGGCCCAAACATTGGTCATAAAACGTGATGTAAAACCTCTAGGTGAATCTACATGAACAGCGGCTTGAAACAATACTGCCCACACGAGCCAATACGTCCGAAACAATGAGAATCGATAGGGTATAACCGAACCCGTTTGCAGTGAAAGCTTCATGTCAAATCCACTCGGCGAAAGCCATTCAAATAGGAATATCATGAATGTTGCCGCTTGAATAGCCACAATGCCAACCTACAAAACAATTATAATTCACTCAACACAAGGGGAGAAGGGATAAAAATAAACATACCAACATCCAAGATGCAGTATCAAAAGGTTCGAGAAATGCAGTTGGCGATATAATACCCGTCCTTTTTGCTACAACTATAGCAATTCCAGTCTCCATAAATGGCTCGCTAAAATCCACCACCGCCTCCCGTTCGGTGTTTATCATCAACGATGTAAGAACCATATCCGTTTTCCGGTTAACCAGATCCGCAATTAATCCATTCCACTTGCCATTCTCCAAAGTACCCCATTTGCCATCCTCCACCCGTACCAGCTCATACGTGAAACCTAATTCTTCGGCAAACTTCTCGAGGAGATCTATACAAAATCCACTGCAACATTGGTAAAATGATTCATTACGATGTGCTTGTCCTATATCGACATCGGCAGCCATTTCATGGTCCGCTGCCACACGACATAGAACGCCTCTGTCCATTAAGCACTTCCCGCTTACTGGATCGGCTGGTGAGAGATTAATGTAAGGTGCCTCTTCGAGGAACGTGATTTTTAAATGAAACTTTTCCGGTACACCTTGCGGCGGAGCGTGCGAGTTACCTGGCCATGCTATGTCTCTAATATCTAACTTTTGTGTTTCCCATGACTTCCAAACGCCAATCTGTGGAAAAATGGGACTTCTTTTTCCTTTCTCTCTTTAAGGTATTTATGTGGTAATTAAAAAGTATCTCATTAATTATGACAGCCTCGAGAACTGTTTGAACATTTACTTTTTGCTTAATCCTTGGTTTTCGGTTTCAGATTCTTTATTCTAATTATATGGGATGCGGGGACAATAACTATGTAGGAAAGGATATTCCTATATTAAGATCAGGAGTACTGTTTGCACTGAAGTAATGAGTGGCAGCTATATTCAGCCGAGTAGGTACAGTTTCAAGGACACAACAGACACAATATGGTAAACATTTGAAACCAGGGCGAACACATCAGCCGAACTGCATTAAAGCGTACATGAACGGAATGGTATTGGCAGATTAGAAGAGCTAGAAGGGCCTTAATCCTCGTATGTTATGAGTGATTTTTTGCTGTTTGATTTCTTAACATCCCTGTGGGAAGTTATTGTATTGAATTCCAAATTTTGACATATCTCCACGTTCCAAGGTCATCAGAATCCAAATCCAAGGTTCTATAGAGATGCATGCGTGTGTGTATGTACGTATGGGCGTATGTACGCACGTGCGTATGTGCGTACTGGAACTTTCGCCTCGATTATCTCGAAAATCATATATGGCATTTACATAAGATTGGATTTCACGTGTAATTATGCAACTTAGAAATGAGTAGGTTTTCAGTAAGAGCGGTCTAGGCGTTTTTTGTTAGAAATTAAATAACTAAAGAGTTGTTCACAAGCGGTCCCCCATCTAAGTACTTACCGCGCCCGACGCTGGTTGATTGCGGTGATCGGATGACAACCGATACATATAAGATTGCTCGGACAATGTTGTGGTTGGGTAAGGGAACGCACACTCATAACCTGATCTTGCACTACCTAACGAGCAATTATTAAACGAACGCGCCCATGACTGTTAGCATTTTTAGGGTTCCGTACACAAAGGGTACAACGGAACCCTATTACTAAGACTTCGCTGTCCGCCCGTCCATCTGTCACGAGGCTATATCTTATGAACCGTGATAGGTAGATAGTTGAAATTTTCACAGATGATCTATTTCTATTGCCGCTATAGCAACAAATACTAAAAACAGAATAATATAAATATTTAAAAGGGGCTCCAATACAACAGACATGATTTTCATCCAAAAATTCCCACATACTGTAACCTTAGGTCAGTCGACAATATCCCAAAACCAGTAGAAAACTTCCGAGCTTTGATCGCTATTGTGTTTTTGTTATATTAATCTTAGCTGCAAACCTTTTTTCTGCAATTATTGCTATTCACCTTTTCACCTTCTTACTGTCAAGCAAGATAATTGATTTGAATTCAATGGACAATTTGATGATCAACTATCCCACCATGGAGATTTTTTATCATCAAAGCCAGTTGCTTGCAGGTGAGTGCGAATGATTCTGAGATTTATGGAGGCTCTCCACAGTACCAGTCCAAGGTCGAAAAGCTGATCCGCGAGTATTACCCAGAACTTATAAAGATGACCAATGTTCAGATGAAAATCGGCTGACCAGCGATACGCCAATTGCTCACCGCCCACGTAGGTTGGCACCGATGGAAAAGAAGATTGTCGAGAAGTAAATAGACGAGTGGTTGAAGGCGGGAATCATACGGAAAAGCACTTCGGACTACGCTTCGCCAATTGTGCTAGCAAACAAAAAGGACGGCAGCAAACGTCTATCTGTCGATTACAGAGGTCTGAACAAACTGATAGATAGTCAGAGATCGCTTTCCATTGCCATTGGTGGGCGACCAAATGAGTTCCGCGAACATTTTTTCAACTATGGACGTAGAGAATGGGTTCTTCCACTTAGTGGTCAGCGAGGGTAGCCGAAAGTTTACGTCGTTCGTCACATCGCTGGGTCAGTATGAGTTCAATAAAGTACCATTTGGGCTCTGTACTTTGCCAGCGGTGTTTCAAAGACATCTCTACCAAGTGTTCCAAGAGCTGTTAGAAAGGAAGGTCGTGTTGGTGTACATTGATGATTTCGTTATCTTGAGTAAAAACTACGAGGTGGCTATCGTCAATTTGAAATTAGTTTTGGAGGTGGCAAAGGAGTATGGACTCGCGTTTCGATGGAAAAAATGCCAATTCTTATGTACATCAATCGAGTATCTGGGATTTAGTATATAGAACAGTGAGATTAAGCCATCGGAAAACAAGATTAACGCAGTCCGAAAACTCAAGCCGCCCGTAGATCGACAGCAGATCCAGAGGTTCCTAGGCTTAACGGGATATTTCCGTCGTTTTCACTCATCGTCCGGACTCGAAGTTTTACTTCCGTTCTAAGACTCTATCGACCGGAAGCAGAGACGGAGCTCCCCACGGATGGTTCGAAGTGGGCCTCGTCGCGATTTTGCTCCAAAAAAGCGATGATCATTTCCAATCGCATCCTTCAGCAAAAAAAACTTCAGAAATCGAACAAAGGTATAGTAGTTAAGAGCTTGAAGCATTGGCTGTCGTCAGGTCTCTCAAAAAGTTTGGGCATTACCTACAACAACCCTTATAGGAACCATCGAAAGGAAGAAGTTCTCATCGCGGATAGCCGGCTGGGTCCTCATCCTGTAGAAGTCGGACTACACCCTGGAACATGGGAGTGCAACAAGACTACGACATGCACATGCATTGAGTTGGTATGCGGTGAGCGTGATAACCAGCGAGTTCCTGTCCAGAATAACAGAAGCCCAAGAAGACGACGAACAGATAAAACTTATCCGAGCACTTCTGCTCGGTGAGTACGAGATAGGGAAGTTATATTTAAACGAGACGAGGAAGGACGAAGGCTTCGGGTGGTTCCAAAAAAGATGCAAGCTGAGCTGTTGGGGAGCGTACATCAGGAGGGACATTTTGCATTGAAAAAGATGGAAGAGCTAGGGATTAATTCATTCCACAGCTAACGAAGAAGTTGGAAGAGCTACGGCAAAACTGCGTTCCGTGTATATCGGCCGAGCGGAACGCGGGCAAGCAGGAAGGTTTCCTATCCCCCATAGACAAGGAGAGTGTACCACTTAGAACATATCACGTGGACCATCTCGGTTCACTCTCTAAAACGACCAAGCAGTACTCCTATAGCCTTTGCGCAGTGGATGCCTTTTCCAAATTCACGTGGATATACCCACCGAAAACAACTTCGGCGGAAGAAACTATAGCGAGGCTGGAGATTCAAAGCTCTGCCTATGGTAACCCTCAAGGGATTATATCCAACATTTTCGAAGATTATTGCCGAGGCAATAAGATTCAACACTTGGTAATTACAACAGGCGTCCCGAGAAGCAATGGACAAGCGGAGCGTACCAAGCGGATAATAGTTTCAGTTCTGACCAAGCTTTCAGTAGATAATCCAAGCAAATGGTTTATTCACGTAAGCAAGGTTCAACACTGCATCAATGCTACTTGGCAGCGCAGTGTCAAGCTAACACCGTTCGAGCTTATGTTCGGTACACGGAAGCGAGGAAACACGGATCCTGAATTGGTGAGCGTGATTATTGACGAGATCTAACAACTGTTTATTGCAAAGCGAGACGAAGAGAGAGATACAGGAGGCGCAATAGGGGAAAAGCAGCACGTCCAATCGCGGCAGGAAGCACGCTACACAGTACAGCGAAGGAGACCTTGTCGCAATCAAGCGGACACTATTTAGATCGAGCCGGAAACTCGCGAGGAAGTATCTTGCACTATATAGGGTAACATCAGTTGCCGAGCACGACCAGTACGGGGTTCAGAAGCTGGGTGACCATGAAGGCCAATGTAACAACGACATGCGCGGAAATGATGCAAGCATGGCGAAAAACTGACATTGACAATAGTTCGTCGAAGGAGGAGTACTCTTAGCGTTGGACAAGCTGTGGTCAGCTTATGAGAGGATGGCCGGATGTGGGATGACCCTAAGGCAAGAGTGTAAGCCGACCACAACACGTCAAACTGAAAAAAAAAAAAACGTTTGGCTTGCTTCGGCGGAACAACCTCGGACACTTTTCCTTAGACTCTCCTCGCGCCCAGACGGTCAAGCCATTTTATCCGTCAATTTTTTATCATCAAGACTTTTATTATCATCAAAGTCAGTATTACTATTGTGCAGCCAGCGTTTTTTACATTTATTTGACGCGTCGATTTGTCCTTCTTCTACGCGGATGGTTACAAAAACTGACAACAAACTTGGGGAAAAACCAGCAAGACCGTGCGACAACAACGCTGCCTATGGACTTTCTTGCAAGAATCCCATCTCATCTCTCATCTCATTCAACCATCCCTTACACGACCACATGATCTTATTTAAAATGAATCTTTCGTACCTTAGATTGATCTGCCTATTTGACTGATGGCCTTCGACAAATAATCCATCTGTCACAGACTGTAACGCGTATTCGAAATGGTTTGACCTTAATAGTTACCCACTTACCTTTGAATCTTCAACATTGTCAAATATACTTAATATCTAGTGCCATTAAAGCTTTCTGTGAAACAGGCGATGGAGTGAAGGAATACGCAGTAACTGGAGGAGTCCTCCAGGATTCAGTTCTGGGGCCAATACTGTGGAACCTCATGGACGATGGCATCCTTCTCTTGAAATACCAGCCGAAGCTAAAATCGTCAGATTCGCGGGCGACATAGAAATAGTTGTAACCGTAAAAATACTGGAAGAGGTCGTTCAAATTAGCAGCAAAGCCATTTCGACTGTTCGACAGTGGCTGACGTCAGTTGGCCTCACGCTAGCTGAACAAAAAACCGAAGCGGTCCTCATACAGGCACTACCTAGGAAAAACCCTTGGTTTGATGACGAGTGTAGACAGTTATATGTAGAAAAACAGAACGCATACATGGCCCCGTTGCATCGACCTACGAGAGCTGCTTGTGAGTTTTATGAGCGGAAAAGAAGGGAGAAGCACGCGCTTTTCAGAAGGAAAAAGAAAGAGAATGAGAGGCGCGCGATCGAGGCGCAAAAACGACGTTCGAAAGTTTTACCAAAGAGTAAAACGAACATGCCAAGGTTATAAAGCCAGAACGGAAGCCTGTAGGGATGAAAGATGGCCAAGATGTCGCTGTCAGGCAGAATGTACCATTCGCACTGGACGAAGATGAGATAGAATTCCGGCCACCCGGCTTGGACGAGGTTAAGACTGCGAAATCAAAACTGAAGTCTAATAAAGCTGCTGGCGCGGACACCCTGTCTGCTGAGCTATTTAAAGCAGCTGAGGATCAGTTAGTTGGGAACATGCACCAGCTCTTCTGTAAGATATGGTCAGAAGAAAGCATGCCCGATGAATGGAATCTCAGCAAGCATCGTTTTAAAGGAGACCCCTATAATTGCGCCAGCTATAGCGGAATACGTCTCCTTAACATCGCGTATAAAATGTTTTCTGCCGTATTATTTGAACGCCTGAAACCATTCGTGGACAATTTGATAGGTTCCTATCAATGTGGCTTCTTCTCCTTCTTTTTCTTAACGGGCGCTACAGTTCGGGGTGAACCAACAAGCCCCTCCAACTAGCATGATCTTTTGCTGACCTTTTCCATTGCCGCACACACAGTTGACTGAGGTTCCGGGCCGGAGCTGTGGTGTCCATTCGCTCTACATGGCCCAGCCATCTTAGGCGTTGAATCCGCCTGACTAGACTCATGTCGCTGTACAACCCATAAAATTCGTGGTTGAATCTTTTCTCCCATCCCCCGTCTGCGTTTATAACACCGACAATCACGCGCAAAATCTTTCTCTCGGACCGACCAGCTCCATTACTTAATTGCCTCCTGAGCCTAAAGAAACAGCAATTGGCAAGAGTGATTCTGGGTTTGATTTCGGAACTGTTGTCGTTATTTCAGGTCACTGCGAAGCCAAGGTAGACGAAGTCCTTAACTACCTCGAACTTATATCTGCCAATACAAACGTTCTAGCCAAGAAGTCAATGGTGAGCGTCGTTTTTTGATATACTTAGTTTTGCCCTCATTTACTGCCAAACCAATTTTCGCCGCCTACATCTCGAAACTCGTAAACGCGCCATTGACATCGTCGACCTGAAATTCATTGGTTTTCTCCAGAAACTGAAGAGATCTGTCCAAATCTGTAAACATTTGGTCGATGGTGGACATCTCTGGCCTGAAGCCACACTGATAAGGACATATCAGCTTATTTACAAAAGGCCTCAGGGGTCCACACAAAACGGCAAAGAAGATTTTATAGGCGAGGTTATAGCGAATTACTCCACTGTAGTTGGCTCAGTCAAGGGGTCTCCTTTCTTGTGGATCGGGCATACGATCCAAAGACTCTATTCCTCGGGCATGCTTTCCTCTGACGATTTCTTACAGATGAGATGGGGCATGCTCCTAACCAGATCATCTCCAGCTGCCTTGAAGAGCTCAGCAGACAGTCCATCTGCGGCAGCAGCTTTATTCGACTGAGTTTCTCTGCGGTCTTTGTCGTTAGGAAATTAATCATTCTGCCTGACAGCGACATAGTGACTAACATCGCCGTTATACAGTCTGCAGAAGTGGTTTTTCCATATTTTCAGCATCGACTGCGATTTTACAGCCAAGCGTCCATTCTCTTCCCTACAGGCTTCCGTTTTGGCCTTATAACCTTGGCATGTTCGCTTTATCTGTTGATAAAACTTTCTTACGTCACGCCTGCTGTAACACCTCTCCAAATCCTCAATCGCGCGCTTCTCGTGCTCTTTCTTCTTTCTTCTGAGAAGCCTATGCTCCTTCCCTCTTTTTAACTCATAGAACTCACGAGCTGCTCTGGTTCTTTTATGCAGCGAGGCTTTATATGCATCCTGCTTCGCTGTGTAAATCCTCCTTCACTCGTCATCGAACCAGGTGTTTCTTCGTGGTGGAGCCTAGAAGCCCAAAACTTCAGAAGCAGTGCTTTTCAGGTCTTGTTTGTAAAGGTTCCACTACTGTCCATTGACAGCGTGGATGGTTGAACTGTATTGGAGAGCTTAGGGGAGACGCGATCGGTAAAAGCACAAGCGGTTTCTGGCGATAGTAGCTTTCCGACGTTATAACTTTGCATTCTTACTCCACTCTGCTGCGTTCGTGATATCCGTAGGCGCATCTTAGCTTTTTTTTTTTTTAGAGACTCGCGCAATTTCAAGAGTTTTTATATTCTCTTATGATGTGCTGTTATACACACAACCTGAACGGAGTGCAGTGGTTTGGGTAATTTATGTTCGTTCACCACTGTCAGGGGTGGTTGTCCTAGATAGAACGAGAGCCGACTCAATTCCGCTTTGGTATAACCAACCAACGGACTATAAGTCCGTAATAATTCGTTCGAGCACTTTTAATATCGCATACGCAGAGGATGAACTTCAGTTGACCATATACTGAGAGTGTTATGCCTGCAGCAGTACGTCTGGTCACTTACCATTCAAAACTGCGTTGCATACTTTTCTTCCGTATAGAAATTACTTTTTCTTGGCTATGAAGCGAATTTGAACTATAGACCTTCTGCTCGGCGGTCGATGATGTTAACCACTGCACCACGGCTACTACAAGATAGTGGTCCGAGTCGATGTTAGCCCCTCGAAAGGTTCGAACATCAAGAATAGTGGAGGAGTGTCTGGCGTCGCTCGCGATGTGATCAATCTGGTTAGTGATTGATTAATCTGGTGACCGCCAGGTGCCTTTGTGTACATCGGGATGCGGGAAGTGCGTACTGGCTAGAAGGAGATTTCGCCCCGTAGCAAGATCAATCAGGCTGTGTCCGTTATCGGATGTGGTGTCGTGTAGGCTATGTTTGCCGATGACTCGTTCAAGGATGCTTTCCTTATCCAGCTTAGCATTGAAGTCTCCTAGTACAACGTTGATGTCATAGCTGGGACATTGGGCATACGTTCTGTCTAGGAGATCGCAGAGCTCATCTTTGATGGAGTCATCCTTGTCTTCCGTGGGGGCTTGGACGCAGATCAGGCTGATGCTAAAAAATGTAGTCCTGATACGGATCGTTATGTGGCGTTCACTCACATGCTGAAAGCTTAGGACTTTTTGTCTTAGTCCACCTCGAGCAACAAATCCGGATTTATTCAATGTGGCTTCAAGCCAGGAAAATCCACGATAGACCAGATATTTACACTGCGACAGATCTTGGAGGAAACCCATGAATTTCAGGTCGACACACAACTCTTTTCGTCCATTTTAAGGCCGGATATGACATTGTCTATGGGGACGAGCTATATATTTACACATGTATAGAGCTATATTATGTCTTGACATCCTTACACAATTCGAAGTTAAAAATAAGATTTAAACAGGGCGACGCACTGTTATGTGATTTTTTCAACATCGTCCTTAAAAAGATCGTGCGGGTTTCACTGGACAATACAAGAGGCAGAAGCGTCTAATGTGGGTCTGAAGGAAAAACCAAATATATGCTGTCGTAAAAGAAAGACGCACAACACCGACGTATTGGCATTATTGGCAGCTATAACCTTTATGAAGTCAAGGATTTCGTCGACCTTTGCTCACTGGTAATAAACGGTAACGACACTAGCGCAGAGATCAGATGCAGAATAGCTCTTGCCAACCACTATTTTTTCGGGCTCAATTGAGTAGTGGAGCCCTTTCTCGGAAAACTGTGGTGACCCTCTATAAAACTTTAGTCCTCCTATACGGCGCAGAGGCGTGGACCTTATTAAAAATGGATGGAGAGGCCCTTGGCCGTTTCGAGAGGAAAATTATGCGTATAATCTTCGGTTCCGTTTGTGTTGACGGAGAGTAGAGGAGAAGATTCAACTACCATCGACCTAGTACGACGTCTACAGATCCAACGTCTAAGATGGCTAGGCCATGTAGAGCGACAGTATAGCTCCGGCCCGAAGAGTCTTCGATTTCAACCTGGAAGGACGACGTTGTAGAGGATGGCCGCATCTACGGTGTCGCACGCAGCTGGAAGGGGACCTTAACCAACTGGACGTGCCACACTGGAAACAGCTGTTAAAATATCGTACTAGCTGGAAAAGCTTGTTGGTTGAGGCCCAAATTTGCCCCGAACTGTAGCGCCGCCTAAGTAAGTAAACAAGGTCCTCATCATCAGTAGAAAGAAACGAAAAACGACTATGCTCGCGGTAGGTGGGTATGAGATAGCATCTAAACCAGCTACTAAACACCTTGGTGTTAAGATCGACTAAAGGCTTACATTTAAAAACACCTGGAGTACGTAAGTAACAAATCCTATCGTGTGGGTACCTCAATTTCGCGGATTATTCCGAATTCAGGAGGACATAGATGTGGTCGTAGACTACTTTTAGCTAAGGTAGTCAAATTCGTAGTTTTTTATGCATCGCCAGTTTGAGTTATGAAAGTGACTTCATACAGGAGGAAGATCATAGCAGTAAATCGACTATGTGCGCTAAAGGTGAGTAGCGCTTGCTGCACGATCTCGGAACACGCAGCTTGCGTTATCGCAGGTATGTTACCCATTGATAAACGGGCGAAAGAACTACAGAAAAAGTTCGTAGAAAGCAGAGAGGAAGGACGACTAACAGACAGTGAAGCGGACATAAGAGAAGAAGCGAAAGCCTTAATGAGTGGCAATAACGCTGGAGCCTTTCGTCTAAGACCCGTTGGACTTATCGCCTTATTCCGAGAGTAGAAATTTGGATAAACTGCAGATATGGTGAAGTTAATTTCTACGTCACGCAACTGCTTACGGGGCATGGCTGCTTCCGGACAAACCTGTACAAACGTAGGAATGATGACTTCTCCACTTGTTCATCGTGCAGTAACATCCCCGAAGATGTATACTTCCACTGCCCACGATTCCATCTACAAAGAGAAGCTATACAAGCAGTAGTTGGATAAATACCGACTCTGGAATCCGAAAACAAGTGGAACGCAGTGAGCGCTTATGCCAAAGACATATGCGAGGACGAAGAGATAGGTAGGGAAACACAAGAACCAACAGAGTGGAACTAAGTGGCTACGCATCTGTGTACCAACATGTAACTTCGCAAACGAACAGCTAGGTAGATATACGCAGATAGATGCGCCCACAAAGGCACGTAAGCATATAGACAAACGCGTTTGAAGAAGAGGAAAAGCTACATCTGAAGTATGATAAAATCGACAGAATGATTCCATGAAACAAACGTCTTCAGATAGCCACTTGGTCATGGCCAAATAATTTATCAACGTACTTTCGGGAATGTGTAAGATCTGAGGACTATCGGAATTTGTTATCCCAGAAAATATCTGAATTTGACTAATGCCTCTGTACTGAATCAAATGGACACAAGAAAAAACCAAACTCACAAGTCACGAGCGCTTGAATGAGGACTGGCCATTTCACCATCCCAATTGTATGGACAATCAAAAAAAGATTAATCGACGTAATGTCGTTTTCAAATAGCGACCAGATCTTCGTTGGAGAACCATCAATCTTAAGGATTGAATCCTCTTATGCGGTGGCCAACTGTTTAAAATTCAAATTGAAATTTTCAAATTCAGTTGATTGGCCTCCAAGTCGGAAAAACTTTTGTGTTACTTTGTTGCCGTTCAAAAAATTCACAGATACAACTTAACGTAATCCATTCTAAGCAAACGAATCAAAGACCGTAAATTACAAGATATTTGTAACTGTGTGCGTCAGTGCTAGAAATCTTACTAAATTCGATTTCATCTTTATTGCCTTTTTGTGAGTGAGGAAATGTTGCTCTTCTCAAGCATGGCATGGCATGGTTATGGGGCAAGATAGATAATTGTGCATTGCTTCCAAGCCATTTAGTATCGTACACAATTTGTTACATGTATCCACTGAACTTAAATCGGTAGTAACCGCAATTTAAGCGACTGCCAATGGCAAAAGGAAATTTCGCCGATAATCCTTCGCCGCTGGTATTAGCTCGTCCTGGAAACCATTCATGGCACATGTTGGACTGATGCCAGACGACAACTGACTTAGCAAAAACTCCATTAATATAACAACATACACACGTATATACTGTATTCCTATCAATGTCATCCTTTAAAATGTATCTTTGTACTCGGGTTTAGTTTTTGCTGCTCTGTGCTACTTTAAGTCGGTCTTTGCCATGAAATTAATATCATTCGATGAATCCCATCATACGTATATCACGTTTTGTTTAATTTCTTTTTTTCTACTTTTTTAATTCTGAACATTCATAGTTCCATCAAGAATACAATCAGATTAATATCAACAGATCCCCCACTCGATGGGATGTGCAACACAAATACTCGTCCTCGTACAAGAGCACTCGTGTACTTGAATGTATGATGTGTATCCTCCGGATGAATAAATCAGTGAAGCAAATACGGCCGACGAGAATGAGAATAATAGAGCTTCTCGAGAAGAATCTCATTGAGAACTACAGTATATGTAATTTAAAAGTATCTATACACTCCATTCGAGGACGGAAAGAATTTAACATTACGTAATGTACCGTGAAATGTAAACCTTCTCATCACTCACCTCTTCCCAAACTAGATTCTTGTTATTCGCACTTGGACGGAGATTCATGATTTTCAATTCGGCTGACTTTAGATCACCATCGGCTGTGAATTCGATATTCGGTTTATTCAGGTCGCCCTCGATCGATACATTTCGCAAATACTTGAAGAATCTGCAACGAAATATAAAATAAACACAAAACGAAGAGACGAGGAAATAGGATATAAATTAGTTGACTATCAACGTATCACACATAGTATTAGTGTTTACTTACATTTCGCCACTATCCCATCGACCACGACCTTCATCCTCGCACGACAGTGATTGTGTTGTCAGTTTTCGTCCGGCATTTGCCGGATCTGTCAAGTATGCCTCCACTCCATATCCATAGATCTTAATCGCATTTGATATCTCATTCATCAACGCTCCGCTACTGGTGTCGAAATGCACGCCCAACATACCGACCGGAAATTGAGGATGTGCATCCTTCTTTTCAATGACCGATTGACTAACTACCCATACGTAATTCTCTCCCGTTAACTTCAATTCTTCAGCTTGTCTAAGGATATTGATGGCTTCACCTTGAGTGGCATAGAGGAGCATTACTCTGGCCTCACTGTTTACTAACTCAACTAGGTCACTGGCACGTGTAACGACGATTGAATTTAGAATTGTAAATTTAAAATGATCCTGCATCTCGGCAACACGTTCTCGCACAGCTTGAACAAAATCATCGTGTCCGGCTATTTGAGATGTGACCACCGAGAATTGATGCCATTTGTAACGTTCGAGAATGCTCAACATGGCCGCACTTTGGTGTTCTATGCTTGGAGCTAGCTGAAGTTGAAGTGTCGATTGGGAGGCACGTCGTTCCAGCCCGGAATTATCGGCATTCCATGAGATAACCGGAATGCCCAAGTATCCAGCCAATTGTAGGAAATATTGTGCTGATGCTGTACTATGACCGAATTGCTCATTGTTCATCATATAAAGGATAGCCGATACGTTGACGCGTAGAAATTCCTTACATAGCGTGCTAAGAATGGCTGAAAAGAAAATGAAAAATGTTTGTGAGCTTCACATCAATAAGAAAAATAAAACTTTCCAATCGTCCTTCACTTCAATGTCCTCACGACAAATGCCTAACCTATTATTGCTTCTTATTTACAATGATACCTTTTTACGGCTTTAGATTTGGTGAGGTGCAAAGAGGATAGGTCATAAAGTCGAAACTTGAAAGCAGATACGCGTCGAATGCCATCATCGCTTTGATGTCCCAAAAGAGCTAAAACAAATCGGAGTGTCATTTGTTATCGTACCAGGAAGATGGCTCCTGTTTGATGACAATTTATTCGAACTTTATGTGGACTGAGGTGTTTCTGGCTATAGCATTGATTGGTTATCGAATCCAAACGCCGCTGGTCAGTTGCCGGAGAGAGGGAAAAGAGCTTTCGTTGAAAAATGATTCCAGGTGTATGGATCCCAGGTTGAATTTATGTGTCCAGATGGGAGTTGGGCTGACCGTGGGATGTATGATAAATATAGAATTGAGTAAATTATGCTCCTTATGAATGAACGATTTGATTTCCTAATAAGATTAAGGTGCCATCAGAAGTGGTTTTAATAAATCAACTAGGAACAGGATTTTGACAATGAACAATGTCCACTCCAGCAGCAGAAGAGATAAACCTATAGAAGCATGGTATCATTAGTTCTTCTTTTTTGGCACCGGGTTGAATTCAAATCAGAACTACCACTAGCACCTTGTATTCTCACCTTTGTGCGGTGACTTGTCCATGATGTCAATTATCTCGACAACATCGTAGATCATAGTGCGTAGTGACCACCCAAGCCGGTCTCCACCTTCTGGACGTCGGAGAAGAATTATAGAAATAGATATATTGCAGAGTCTGTGAATCCAGTGAGAAGGTCTTGTCCATTGTACTCCAGACAGACACCTTGCTGTATTTTCCCTGTTCTCCGGAAAAAAATGAGAAGGTGCTTCAGTGATGTAGAGCTAAGAGATTCGGCACACACCATGTCGTCCCTAAGAGTGCGCACCATGCGCGAGCAAAGCCGAGACAGTCAGAGATAAAATGCAACATGCAGCACAGCTAAGCGTCTCACTTATGCCTAGCACGTAGAGATGCTTAGCAAAAGTGTAATGGCCCGTAATGACTCCCACAAGTCTTCTGTAGTCGATTTTCCTTAAAGACAGGAGAAATGCTGCGGATTTCCTGCAAACATCAGGGCATACGCGCTTAGTCATCTAGCATCTGGATAATCCCTCAATCTACAATTTTGTGTATTAAACACCCAATCGTTAATGTGGGAATTTACCGTGGACGCAGATAGACCTAGAGCGGGCTCAGGTCCTGAGAAGCTCTTCTCTGAACCCTTTCTAGTGAGTTCATCAGAGATCCCAGAATGACCTGGAACTCATACAAGCCTTAGTGAATATAGTCTACCAACTCTGTAAAAGAAGGACTTGAGTTCAAGCACTAAATTGGAGCTAGTTAGGGTTGCGTACGGCTTTGAGTGCAGCTTGGCTGTCACTGCAGACGCATATGCTTTTCCCCCTCCACCTGTGCTTCAAAAAATAGTGCATGGCCATATGCAAGGCGTATATTTTCCTAACGAGAAGTGCAGTCAGATGTTTTCGCGCTCAAAGAAGACCCCACCACCGGACCCCCGCCTAGATCTGGAGCCATTCGTGAAATTGCGAAGACTATGCCTTCCAGGTTCAGTATCCGGCCAGAGCCAATCCTGATGCCATGAAAACCCGACAGTGAAATTGCAACGCAGTAGGATAACGGGCGTCAATGCATCAGAAGGCATGTTCATGAGACAGGGGTTCCAGGACAATTCTTGCGCAAGCACACTGTTATTCCTGTGCAAGGCCATTTCTCCTCAGACGAGACATGGCTTTCAAAGCACACCTCTGATCATATCACCTAGAGCAGCGCCCGGGGTGTTGGGGAAAGCCCCCATGCAGCTGAGACAAGCCAAACCATTGGAGTTTGGTGAAAGAGGCTTCGACGTGTTTGCGTGTTAGTCTGGTCCACTAGAAAACCGATGCGTATGAGATTATAGGTCTTATAATTGCTATGTAGATCCAGAGGACCTTTGCCGGCGATAAACTCCATGTTTTTCCAAAAGCTCCCTTGCATTCCCAGAAAGCTGAAAGCATTTTGGTGGTTTTTGACTCAACATATTTTGACTTAACTTCCTTGGATATCAGGATGAAAGTGCCCTTTAGTACCAGCTGAGTCATGTCAGTATTTTTCTTCCTTCTCGTGAAGCGGACGACATCGGTCTTGACCGACCGGATTGACCGCCAACCCATTCCTGATACACCAATCATCGATCACATTTAGCGCCATCTGTGCTTTGAGACAGACAGCCGCTAAGCATGAGCCGACAGAAGGAACGGCGACATCATCCACATAGGCCTGGGCATAGATTCCAGAGGCATTGAGAGCATCGAGCAGAGAGTCGATAACCATAGCAGCGAAGACAGGACGCCACCTTGTGGGCAGCCCCTGTTTATGCCGGATTTGACACACTGATCGAGGCCTGCATCAGCGGTCAATGTCCTGTGCGCAAACATTGCCAGTGACCAGTGCTTCATCTAAGCCATACCGTCTGGCAGCGTTACATATGCTGTCGAAAGTTGCGTTATCAAAGGCTCCCTCAATGTCTATGAAAATGCCCAGCGCGCACTCTTTCCTTTCGAGCGCGCATTCAATTCTTCCAGCTAGATCTTGAAGCGCAGTCTCGCGGGATTTTTCGCGCTGATAAGCATGTTGCATCTTCGCAAGAGAATGCATTCGAAGGGCAACTTTCCGCACGTGCATCTCTACCAGTCTCTCGATGCTTTCCAGTAGGAAGGACCAATGTTAGACTAATTGGTCTAAAACTCTTGACATGTGAGTAGTGCTGTTTTCCCGTTTTGGGAATAGAGACTACTTTCACCGTCCGCCAAGGAACGGATATATGGGCAAGTGCTAGGCTAGCAGTGAACATTCTTTTCAAAGTAGGGAGAAGCTGCCTTATACCTTTTTGCAGCAAAGCAGTATATATCTCGTCGGTGTCTGGGTATTTGATGCTATGGATGGATGCCACAGCAAATTCAATGGCTTCAGTCGTAACCACGCGCGACGCAATATTCCAGTTTCAGTTTCCCTTGATGTTTCCGCTTTAGACTCAATAATGGTACCATCAGGTTTCCTGAGTGTATAGGTAGGTATATATGCTGGCGTTACAACCCATGAAAGACCTAAGCCGAGCTTCTCTCAATCACCCATGGTGTGTTATTCTATTTGCCCATATGTGAAAGGGACCTAGTTATAAGGGCGCAGTGGTTAGTGTGTTAGCGAGTTCGGGTCCTAATAACACCAACGCAACGCCACCAAAGGAAGAAGAGGGAAAGGGACCTATAGTTGATTGCCCTTTCTGAACGGCAAATTTCGAGAAGCATTTCTTGACAATTATACTAGAGGGGATTTTGTCCGAACCCCTGTGAATAGAAGCACCGCAAAAAACACAGGAGTCGATCCTCTACTATGGTTCATGGTTATAGACAAAATCTTGAAGGAGTTTGAGAGAATCGGAATTACGGCAGTCGTTTATGTAGATGACGTGGTGATTCTGGTATCGGGTATGTTCTCCTCGGCAGTTAGCGAAATCACAGAGAGGGCTCTGATTAAGCGAAGCACCTCGGCAACAGGATGTGGCCTTAACGTAAATCCGAGTTAAATGGAACTGATATTATTTACACCTATGAATAAGATACCGACTTTTAATCTCTCTGTCTTCCGAGGCCACATATCTAGGAGGTACCCTAGATCCATAAAACATCAGGAACGGAAAGCGCTTAATCGAGTCCAGACGTAGGCCGGCAATAGTGTAACAGGTGCCCTTCGGTCCTGCCCGGCCGAAGCACTCAACGTACTCCTAAACCTCCACCCTCTGGATCTCCACATTAAACATACCACATCTTGTAGCGCAATTAGGTTCAGAGAATCCGGGTTCTGTTCATCAAAACTCTACGGTCATAGTAAGGTGTAGGACCTGCTATCTGGATATTTGGCTAAAATTTCAATCGACTACATAACACTCAAACATAACCTTAACAAAGTCGCTCAAGTCCATTTCCCAACCAAAAAGGTATGGAAAAATGGATTGCTCTAAGGAGATTTGCAAGATACTCACCCGTTTTCCCATTACTAAGAGAGACGCTGCCATTTGTATTGACAGCCTCAATTCACACACCATAACACACACTCCTGTGTAGGCGTTTTCAGCATTATCTGGGTTCCTGTCCATAGCATAAAGGAAAACGAAAAAGACTAGTGCGTTGGCAAGGCACGGCTCTACTCTCTATAGTTCGGTGGCAGTGTCCCCTCTCATATGACGGGTCAGGACACATTTTTTAACATTTTCTCTCAAGGGTGATGGAGCACCCTGGGCAACTATGTCATATCAAGGAAGATATGGCCTACCTACGACGCGAAAATAACTCACGACCTAACTTACAGAACTCAACAGGAAATTGCCAGAATTGTAGCTATCGGTACTGGTCATTTCCCTGTCAGCACTCATGCTGTCAAGTTAGGCATCCCATTTAACATACACTGCCGAAGTTGCAAAAATCCGATGAAAAATTAAGCCGTTTAACCGTTTCTTTTGCGAATACCCGGCTCTAACTAGAGCCAGACAGCGCACACTCGGCAAAGTCTTGTTGGACGACCTATCAGAACATAGAATTCTCCAACATCATTCAAATTCTCAATTCCACAGGATGGATTTGAAACACAGATCGACATACTAGGTCACTTAAGTGGTGGGATCAAAACGGCTCACACGAGCTAATTCAATTCTATGCATCACATCATTCAAGCTGGCACCCCCCCATGTTAGTGCACTGGGACCACGACTTTAACTGATATATATCCACGCCAACAGAGCGGACGACACTACCTAAAAAATGCAACTTATATGTATATTGCCAGGTATTCCTCCAATATCTTAAAATGTCTGAGCCTTCCCAGATTCAGGGAGGCCGGCAAGGATGAACTAAACCAACTAAACTAGCAGACAGTATAATAGGGACGATAGTTTAAGTGCCGCCGTCAAAGATCCGAAAGGAAAAAAATGTTGTCATTGCGATTCCGGCCCAAAGAAAGACCGGGGAAACCCACTGGACAATGACGAAGTAGCGTATATAAATACAAGCGCCCATCAATCCGACTTTGGAGCATTGCAGACTTTGTGGAAAAATGTACCTTACACCGTTGGGCAGAAGGAGGCACCCAGATTACAGACGAATCTTCTAAGTCCTAACTTAATAGATTCTTTCATTGCACAAGTCTCGCTTTACACCATATTCATTTGCGAGTACTTCCAGTAGCATTTCCCAGTTAGACAGGATTTTGTTTTTATTGACATACAACTAACAGAGTTACGAGTTTAGATGCCACTTGACTATAAGACACCATAGATCCACAAATCAAATTTTATTCGCCCTTAAAGGAATCCAAACACTCGTGACAGAAAAGAGACGCCAAAGTCCTTCGGCGCAACTATAAAGATGAAAAGATGATTACCCGAACATAAATCCATTATAAATGAATTTAATGAGATTTGAAATATGGGCTATCCCAGGAATTATAGAGTCAATTAAAAACGAATTAAATTGGCTGCTGGTTGGTGGTAGATTCACGAAGAGACCATCATAATACACCAAAGCTACGACCGAAAACTCCGCATAAGTAGGAGATTTTTAAATCTCCAAATAGATTTTGGGTAGAAGCTATTTGAAATGCTACTACTATCGAACCTCAGTCTAATAGACTATCGGCATCACATTTAGATTTTCACAAGGTGCTTCCAATTCCTTGAGCTCAGATTCCATCAACTTCTATTCAGTTCTATAATTAACTTCCATTAGTATAGATCTTGACCTGTAGTTTCTGTCAGACAGACCGAAACATTGGTCTTCTTTTGATTGTATGTATGTATGTTGGCGTTACAGTCCATGAAGAACCGGAGCCGAGCTTCTCTCAATCATCCATGTTGTGTGTGATTTCATTTTCCCAAAGGTGAAAGGGACCTACAGTTTATTGGCGGCTCCGAACGGCGAATTTCGAGAAGCTTTTCACAACAATTTTACTACAGGGGGTCTTGTCAGAACCCTGCTGAGGAGAAACACCGTGAAAAACACGTTCGATGACATGGCTGTGTCGGGATTCGATCCCGTGTCCAACTGAATACCCTGCTTGGATTGTAATTGGACATCGCAAGAGATACCATCGATTGATAATATTTCTTTTCGGATTGACGCTGCCTATTTAGTCACTTCAATTCGCAGCCTATCTTCTTTGATGGCGTTACAGCCCATGAAGGACCAGAGCCAAGCTTCTCTCAATCACCCATGTTGTGTGTGATTTATTTTTCACATAGGTGAAAGAGACCTACAGTTTAATGCCGATTCCGAACGGCGTGAGTCGAGAAGCTTTTTCACGGCAAGTATACTACGGGGGGTTCTGCCAGTACCCCGCCGAGGAGGAACACCGCGAAATAAACATTCGATGGCGTCGGTGTTATCGGGATCCGAACTCGCTCATCGTGCGTCAGAGTTCAACACACTAACCACTGCGCCACGGCGTCCTCTATAGCAGATTTTAATACTTAGGTCCTTCGAGAACACACCACCGCATCAGTGACCAGTGATGACACCAATGATTTTGTAGATGTCAGTTCTTTTTAGGGAAATTATTCTCCTAGTCCGGTGACTATCGAGCCAGATTTGCCTGGTGATGAGGCAGGTATGCCCCTGGGTTCATCTCAGGTTCGCCTCAGCCCTGGCGAAATATATCAGATTATGTTTAATGGTTGCAAATCACATGCCGTGATTGATTGTTGCCCCATTCCTTGTCTGACGAGTGTGTCGGCTCTTTCGTTACCTGGGATGTCGCTGTGCGGATTCGGAAATCCATAGTGGATATCACGTTCCACTAAAACCAAGACAAAGCCTCCTTTATTGCCAATAACTCCGCCCGAAAGACGTTGCAATGATCTGGTAGTTTTAGAGCTTTGCTCAGCTTGTTTGCAGAATACTCCACTACCCACCACGTCTTTGGTTTTTGATCCGTCAGTGCAGAAATCCACGCAGTTCCTACGAGGTTGCGTTTGACGGGTCCAGTTCCGTCTATCTGGGTATGTTATCTTGAAGCTCTTCTCAAAGACTGTGGTGGGTTCTATGTGATCCGAGTTTCCCGCCATAATTATCGTGTTGTTTAGGATGGACGTGTGGCCAGTGATATATCTCGTCCATTTTGAGTTGGCTTTTAGTCCTATGGGGGGCATGGGCTCGGACATACAGGGTAAAGTTGTTGATTGCTCTCAACCTGGCGAGATGCCAGCAACGATCCCTGTTTAAATGCCCGGGTCAAGTTGACATACGGCCTCCTCGCGGCGCCCTCTGGATAGCCTCTTCGACAACCGTTGGGAGGTGAACAAACGTATGCAGCGAAAAAAACCCCGACCAGAATGGCGGTTGTGCGGCGGGCTAACAATCCGCCCACGTAAAAAAAACCCAAAGTTATGAATGAGCAAGATGCCTCGGATACACGGACGGATACTCGACGACGACAACGCACGAAAAAGGAACACGATTTGCGAGTAGGTATGCTCCTGGAATGTCAGGACCCTGTACACTCCCGGAGCTGCTCATAAACTAGAAGGAATCCTCACGCAGTACAAGGCGGATATTACTGCGGTCCAGGAAATACGCTGGATAGGAAACGGTATGATTAGGAAGAAAAATTGCGACATTTATTACAGCTGTCACAAAAGGTTGCACTTACTGGGATGCGGATTTGTCGTGGGAAAGCGGTTAAGGTCGAAGGTCATCGACCTTAAACCTATAAGTGATCGCCTGGCTGTGATCCGCATCAGAGGCAGATTTTATAACATCAGCCTTATATGTGCACACGCCCCTACCGACGAGGCTGAAGACCCTATCAAGGAGGACTTCTATGACCTCCTGGACAACGCCTACGGAGCTTGTCCGGAGTACGATGTAAAAATCGTGCTCGGGGACTTCAACGCCAAAATCGGAAAGGAAAACACCCTTGGCGGAGTGATCGGAAAGCACAGCCTCCACGATACAACAACAGATAACGGCTTCCGACTCGCTGACTTTGCGACAGCTCGTAATGCGGTGATAAGTAGCACAAGATTCCCTCGCAAGCGAATCCACACAGCAACCTGGCGATCTCCGGACGGTCGAACCGCCAACCAAATCGACCATGTGCTCATTGACGCAAGGCACGAGTCAAACATCCTGGATGTGCGAACATTCAGAGGGGCAAATGTCGACTCTGACCACTTCCTCGTAGCAGCAAGATTCAGAGCTCGACTATCCAATGTCAGAAAGCTGCACCAGCCCATCAGGAGGAGGTTCGACATTGGGCGCCTGAGCACACCGGAGGTTGCCAGAGTCTACAGGGAGCAGCTGAGCGAAAGACTCTACGGTATGCCTACGTCGAACACAAATGCCAATAATATGTGGCTGCATTGCCGCTCAGCCATTCAGGAAGTAGCCGAAACCACCTTAGGATACCTACCACCCCCGACAGGAAACCCGTGGTATGATGGCGAGTGTGAGCAGAAAAAGGCAGCAACCGACGAGGCGTACCAAAAGGCGCTGCAGAGGAAAACCAGGGCAGCGCGAGAAGAGTACCGAGCCAGAAGAAGGGAGGAGAAGAAACTACTGCGACAAAAGAAAAGAATCTTCGCAGCCTCCCAGCTCAAGGATATCAGGGAGTCTAGGGATAGACATAAAATACGAGCCTTTTACAAGAAAGCCAAAGGCCTTGCAGGAAGCTTCAAAAAGGGCACCCTGGCTCTTCGAAACTGCGAGGGTAATCTTGTCACCGACCCGCAGGGAATAGTGGATGTATTTAAGCAGCACTTCCAGCAGCTGCTTAACGAGCATGACCAAGAGAGAGTGGTAGGGACTGAGGAAATCCCAACTCCAGCCGCTGAAGTAGTCCTCCCACCCAGCATAGAAGAAGTCGGCACAGCTATTCAGAAGCTGAAGAACAACAAGGTCGCAGGCTCAGATGGCTTGCCATCAGAGCTCTTCAAGGCTGGCGACGATGTTCTGGTAGGGAGCATGCACCAGATCATCTGCAGAATTTGGGAAGATGAGAGCATGCCCGACGACTGGAATACCAGCTCTATATGCCCCATCCACAAAAAAGGCGTCCCTACCTCTTGTAAGAACTATAGAGGTATATCCCTGCTCAATGTCGCATACAAGATCCTGTCCAGCGTATTGTGTGAACGTCTAAAACCATTTTGCACTACACTAATCGGCAGCTACCAGTGCGGCTTCCGGCCCGGCAAATCAACTATAGACCAAATTTTCACACTTCGACAAATCCTGGAAAAGACCAACGAGTTTCGAATCGATACACACCATCTTTTCATCGATTTCAAAGCCGCATACGACAGCATTCATCTTGAAGAACTGTTTGGGGCGATGGCCGAATTCGGGATCCCGGTAAAACTGATCCTGTTGTGTCGCGCCACGCTAAAAAACACGCGATGCACCGTGCAACTCGGTTCTAGGACCTCGGAACCATTCGAAACATGCACCGGATTTCGGCAAGGAGATGCGCTGTCATGTGACTTCTTCAACCTGGTGCTGGAGCAGATAGTGCGACGGGCAGGCGTCAACAGGGAAGGCACTATCTTTTACAAGTCCATCCAGCTTCTAGGATACGCGGATGATATCGTCATCATCGCGTGTTCTCGCCGTGGCATTGTGGAAGCATTCACGGCGATTGAAGAACAGGCGAAACGAATTGGTCTTAAGATCAATGAGGACAAAACGAAATACATGCTGTCAAGCAAAAACCAATCCGTCGCCCACCACCTGGGACAAAACATAACAATTGACAGCTACAATTTCGAGGTAGTTAAGGAGTTTGTCTACCTCGGGGCAAACGTAAATTCCACAAATGACACCACAGTGGAGATCCGGCGTAGAATCGCCCTTGGCAACCGCTGCTACTTCGGCTTGTCCAAACAACTGGGGTCAAAACTCCTCACTCGAAAGACCAAAGTCATGCTTTACAAAACGCTCATTCTGCCAGTCTTGCTGTACGGAGCCGAAAGCTGGACGATAAGCAGGACAGCGGAGCTGATTTTGGGTTCTTTCGAAAGAAAAATTCTGCGCCGGATATTTGGTCCTGTCTGTGAGGAAGGTGAATGGAGACGAAGACACAACCGCGAACTCTACGAGCTGTACCAAGATGTGGATGTAGTCCGGAAGGCAAGGAGCCGTCGACTACACTGGCTCGGCCACATCGAGCGCATGGACATCAACACTCCAGCTAAGAGGGTCTTCGACTCCGAGCCTCCTGGTTCGAGAAGAAGAGGAAGACCGAACCTCCGGTATAAAGACCAAGTAATCGCGGATGTAAGACATCTTGGTCTTGACAACTGGAAGCAGCGTGCCCGGGACCGTCAAGGATGGAAGGCAGCTATAGCTCAGGCTCAGATCCTCCATGGATCGCAGGCCTGATAAGTAAAGTAAGTAAGTAAGTTTTAGTCCTATAGCCGTACATGTGGCAATTTTGCTTGCCAAATATACCGAGTGGCTTAAGGTGAAGTATCATGTTGAGCGCTGCCGTTGTGGTGGACCTTAGGGCCTCGGTGATGCACATACATGCTAGCCTTTGTACCTTCTCGAGTTGCTTATGGTATGATGTTTTGTCCAATGCAGTCCACCGGACTATCACTCCATACATTAGTATAGGTCTAACGACTGTAATGTAGAGCCTAGGGTGAGCTTGGGGTTGAATCCCCATTTTTTCCCGAAGGCTTTCTTGCAGGTTGTTTTTTTTGCTCTCTCGGTTGTATTGTTATTTCAGGTTAGTTTCCTGTCTAGTACAATGCCACAGTATTTGGCACTGGAGGAATAGGTTAACCTGGTGCCAAGTAAAGTGTTTGCCCGAGATAGAAATGGCAACGTCATCAGCATAGGCAATAATCTCGAGGCCTTCTTTCTCCAATTTGGTCAGTAGTTCATTTGCGACTACATTGCAGAGAAGAGGTAAAAGAACCCCCCTTGTGGGGTTCCCCTGGTAACCGCTCTAGTGGTTGCTTGGCTTCCCCATTGGAGTGGATTTTGCGTGAAAGTAACTCGCTAATCAACTTTATGAGAGTCCTCTCCACCTTTAGCTTTTCTAGCCCTTCTATTATTGCTTTTGGAGTGACAGTGTTGAAAGCGCCCTCTATGACTAGGAAGGCTGTCAAGGTATATTCTTGAGATGTATTGATTTCTTGATTTTCCTCACTAGTGTGTGCAAGGCAGTTTCGACAGATCTAGTCTTGCAATACGCTTGCTGTGACTTAGAGATTAGGGAGGGATCGAAATTATGGCGTGCATGTAAGTCTATCAGCCTTTCCAAGGTTTCTAGTGCAAAGGATATTAGACAAAAAGGCTTTAAATGGTTAAATTGTAGAATTGAAGTTTGAATTGATAGGCCATCCACTGTATTCATCAGATCTAGCCGGTTGACTTCTTCTTAATTCGAAATTTTAAAAAATGACATAGCGGACAACGTTTTACGTCGAATAAGAAGGCTCACACAAATGGTCATTTCAATGTACTACCAAATTCATTTTTTCTGAAGACTTGAAAATCTGGAGGGACGTCTGTCGAAGTGTACTGAACTAAAAGGAGATTACTTACTTAAGTGGCGCTACAGTCCGTGGTAAGCCTGGGCCTCAACAAACAGCGTCTCCTGCTGGCACGGTCTTTGGCCAGCTGTTTCCAGCGCCGCATGCCCAGTTGGCTAAAGTCCCCTTCCACCATAGATGCTGCCGTCCTCTGCCGCGCCTTCCTTTCGGGGTGGATTCGAAAACTCTTCGGGTCGGAACTGTATTTTCCATGCGCTCTAAATGGCCTAGCCACCTTAGACGCTGTATCCGTAGACGTGGTACCAGGCCGATGTCGCTGTACTACCCGTACAATTCTTCGGTAAATCTTCTCCTCCATAAACCTTTTGAACAAACGGGACCGTAGGCAGTGCGCAGAATTTTCCTCTCGAAACGACCAAGGGCATCTTCTTCCGCTTTTATTAAGGCCCAAGCTTCTGCTCCATAAAGGAGGACTGGGATGATCAAGGTCTTATATAGTGTCACCATGGTTTTCCGAGAGAGGGCTCTACTTCTCAATTGCCTCTTGAGCCCAAAGGAACAGCGGTTGATAAGATTGATTCAGTGTTTTATCTCAGCCCTGATGTTATTGTCGCCGGTCGTCAGTGAGCCAAGGTAGACGAATTCCCTGACCACTTCAAAGTTATATCTGCCCATGGTGACATTCTGGCTAATACGTTGGTGTTGACCGTCTCTTTTTGATGAAAGCAGATATATTCGGTTTTACCCTCATTAACCTTAAGACCCATCTTAGCCGCTTCTACCTCAATGCTTACAAGGGCCTCATTGACGTCTCGTCGGCGTACGCAAGCAATTGCGTAGACTTGAAATTAATCGTACCTCTTGTGTTGCCCTGTGACTCTTGCACGATCTTTTCAACCAGGATGTTGAAAAAGTTTTTAACATCAAAGGTCTCGGTTTGCTCATTATCGACCTTAATGGAGCAGCGAGAATTCTCCATTGTCATCCTGCACAGTCGGACGAGTTTGGCAGGGATGTTAAAATAAAACATGGCTTTGTATAGCTCATCTCTTTACACGCTGTCATATGTAGCCTTGAAATCGACGAAGAGGTGGTGAGTGTCGATTTGGTATTCCTGGGGCTTCTCCAAGATCTGCCGTAGCGTAAATATTTGGTCTATCGTGGATTTACCTGGCCTGAAACTACACTGATAAGAGCCGATCGGGTTATCCACAAACGGTTTCAGGCGTTCACACAACACGAAAGAGAAGATCTTATATGGGATGTTATGGAGACTCATTCCCCTATAGTTGGCTCAGTCATAGGGGTCTCCTTTCTTATGGACCGGGCAGGCGATGCTGACCTTACCAACTCATGGCGACCCGCCTTAAGAAGCTCAGCAGACAGGCCGTCTGCGCCCGCGGTTTAAGTCTTAAGTCTTGGTATCGCTATTTTGACTTCGTCTACGTCGAGTGGACGGAATTCTCTTACCTCGTCGTCTATTACGAATGGATCGTTCTGCCTGACAGCGGTATCTTTTCTGTCATCGACGTTATACAGTCTGCAGAAGTGGTCTTGCCAAATCCTCAGTATCGACTGTGATTCCACTACCAGTTCTCCATTTTCATTCTGCAGGCCGCCGCTCTGGCTTTGTAGCCATGGCATATTCGATTTACCTTTTTGTAAAACTTCCGGGCGGAAGCAGAAACTTCGATCCCACGCTTTCCGTGTTCTCTCTTTTTTCTTCTGAGAAGCGTGTGCTCCTCTCTTCTATTGCACTCATAGATTTCGCGAGCAGCTCTCGTCCGAGGTTGCAGCGTGGCTTTATTTGCTTCTTGTTTTGCTGCATGGGCTTGTTCGCATTGATCATCGAACCAGGGGTTTCTAGGTTTTGGCGGTTTGAAACCTAGCACCTCTGAGGCAGCGTCTCTGACGGCGTTCTTGCAATGCGCCCATTCCTGCTCTATTGTTTGCGCTGCTATGGGCGGATTTTGAGTGAGTTGAAAGAGATACGATCGGCAAAGATTCTGGCATTCTCTTGCGATTGTAGCTTTCCGACGTCAAACTGACGTTGTCCTACTCGACTCCTAAGCATTCTTGATATCCTCATTCGTACCTTGGCTACAACAAGGTAGTGGTCCGAGTCGATGTTGGCTCCTCGGGAGGTTCGTACGTCGAGAATACTGGAGGAGTGTCCGGCGTCGATCGCATGGTGTTCAATCTGGTTGGTGGTCGATTAACCAGGAGACCGCTAGGTTCCCTTGTAGATGTCGAAATGACGGAATCGTGTGCTTGCTACAAGCAGGTTACGCCCGCGTATGTTCGGTCCAGGAGATCATAAAAGTCATCCTTTAGTCGATCATCTATTTCTTCCGTAGACGTGCACGCATATTAGGGCGATATTCAGCAGCGACCCTTGATGCGGATTGTTATGAGGCGTTCGCTTACATGACGAAAACTTAAGGCTCTTTGTCTATGTCTACTTCGACTAACAAATCCGCACCCAAATAAGCGTTGCTTGTTTTCCTTGTAGCAATTACCGTAATAGATATCACAGTTTTTCATCCGTTTCTTGCCTGGTCCATCCCATCGCACTTCTTGAAGCGCGGTAATGTCTGCATTGTAGCAGTCCAGGGCTTTTTCCAAATGATTGCCTGCACCTGGCTTGTTGAGAGACCTTACACAGGTGCAGACTCGTAAATTCTTATTGCATTTGCAGAGGTCGTCCACATTGAAATCGTCCGTATCCGAGGCTTGTTCTCGGTTCATCACAAGTGGTTTTCCGTGATAACCCTAAGCACAACCCCCAACCTTGAGGGCCAGGTTCCTTTCACCCCAGGAACAACGGACAAGGAGATTATGGTGATAAAAAACAAAAATGATAAAAAAAAATTGTTTTACTATCTTTCTCTAAAGACTTATTGACCCGCCCGTATCTTTGCCAACATGAAGAATCTAACAAAAATTGCTCCAAGTAAATGTGGAAATTCCCAACAGAAATGTCGGTCACATTTGCTATTTGACCTCCCACCAGCATTTATCTGTAGACCAAGCAATTCTCTTTTATACATCTTACATGTCATCAGAATTGCTTACCCAAATTCCTATTACAAGCTCCATTCCAGAAGGCTATCTTCTTCCAGAAACGTAAATCCTAATCAAATTATGAACCAGATTCAGTCATCATGGGCCCAACAATCCGAAGGATAATTGATTCCCGATTGTCCGGATATTCCACCAAATACTCTGTCCCCATCCGACCAATTGCCGTCCATTCAGTAAAACCCATTGCGTAATCCCTAAACAAATTCATGTATGTCTGTGTCCTTTTTATAGATACATCTACAATATGTACACGTGTATGTGTTACAAATTGCCTACAAACAACCGCTTTTTAAAGGCAACAAACTTGATTGAATAAATTTAAATAGAAATAACGTAACGTAACGCAAATATTTATACTCGGATTGGCCGCAAACGGACTGCTACGCGAATAAATTGTATACCTCCCCCCCTCCCCCTTCTCTTTCGACAGAAATCTAATCTCCAATTTTCATTATAGTTACAAATGTCTCAAGTGTTATCATTCACATAAATTTCTAAAGAATTTCCACAGAAAAGATAAACAACGTAACGAACGGCATGGTAATGGTAAGGGAACGCAAGCAAAATCCCATTGGAAAAGTTGAGGAAACTCGAGGAAGAAATTTCGCAACTCCCTCGTCTGCCGTTTTCTTGTTTTCATTCTCTCTTCTCTTATAACACAAAGGACATCCCATATTTTGTCTTAATGACTTTTTAAACAAAAAATTTAACAGACAATGCACACTTTTAAGCTCGAGTGTATCCAGTAGGGAATGGCTATATGAGTAGTGAGTGGCTTAGTCGAACAATCTCTACTTGGTACTTGAGTATGTGTGCATGTAAGTGACAGGTATACTCATCGGTATGAAGATACTGCCACATGTCATCACTCGTAACACAAGTATTGTCAAATCCGCTTCACGTTAATTTCCGTTTCCGGCGTTTTAATACCTTTCTCAAGCAATCAGGATGTGAAATGAAGTTTGTTCATGGAAGTCATTACAACTTTTTTCACTTGTTGGCGATCACTTAGGTTTTTCTGGTTTTTTGCCAGCTAAGACGATTAGTATTAATAAGAAAGTACAAACAGGCACCCATACACGCTTAATCCAAGCGAAAGAGGTCCTCGTTTAAGGGGGACTTCTAAATGATTTCTGGTTGCACAGAAATGTCGACATAAATTGCAGAAATTCTATTCGACTCCCACTGCACTCGATTACCGAATTTTCCGTAGCCATCTCGTTGGTGGAAAGAGGAGTAGGGTTTATGGTTCGGTAACTTAACGAGTCAGCGGCTCAATTGTTCTATAGCTCCATGGCTCCATGGTTTCTCGATTCCATTTCGTATTTCGAAGTAAAGGCGAGGCAGCCGGGAAACATCTGAAAATATCTGAAAGGAAAACAGAAGAAAGTACGGCTACCATCTCAGGCTGAATTCATTCGCTTTATCCTTCTCCATCATCAGATTTATTAAATTTTTTTCTTTTACGTGCACATTCCCTCGATGTAAAGTTTCTGCGATTCGCTGTGCAAGATGATGAAGGAGTTGTTGCTCCTGTTGTGCACTGACGTAGCAAGTACTTGGACCTCCCAACTCCCACACATTTTGCTCTTCCTCTCCTTCTTCTTGTTGTTGTTTTTCGAAAACCATGAAAAGTGCTTCAACTTTAGCACAGTGATGAAGTGAGTGACGGAAAAGGACGAGAGAAAAAATCTCTTCAAAGACAGGATAGTGACAAATTGGAAAGTGTGAAACCTTTGTGTGTATGTGTCAAGTGAATTTTGGGATATTGAAGAGAACTTTATTGCCTGCGATTGGTAAATTGACAAATGTAGGTCATGAAAGGCATGACAGTATATCGAGGCGTGAAAACTTTCAAGAAAATTACGGCATAATGTGCCCCAAAAGCAAATGGGCAACGAGGTCGGCATACACGTACTCGTGCATATGACATGTGTACATTTGGAGCACTTGGTTTCCATCACATTGCCAAAGTAAACGTACTTGAACGTACGTTTACAGGCCCTTTTTGTAGCGTAAAAGATTGCTGGAAATGTTATAATTTCTTCGCGAAATATACAGGGTGGTCAAAATACAAGTCTCTTTTTAAAAATACATTAAATTGAAGAAACTTACATTTTTTCCATGTATTGTGGCTTTTTTAGTAAGAACAAATAGTCCCATTAACTATAAAATACGACGTCGTTCAAGTGGTTGCCTCGGTCGGCTTCCCAGTAGCGCATTTTGTCACCCCAACTTTCCAAGATCTTGTCGATTATTTCGGGCTGTAGGGTGATAATGGCATCGGTCCTTCACTGTTTCTCACAAGAAAATGTGGTTTACATAGGTGCGACCCGCAAGGCCCACACGACTAGCTTCCCAGTGGGAAAACACCCATTTTATTAAATTGTTTTTCATTTTTAACCACCGACGCAAAAAGAGGGGTGTTATAAGTTTGAGGTGTCTGTGTGTCTGTCTGTGGCATCGTAGCTCCTGAACGGATGGACCGATTATGATGCCTTTTTTTTCGTGATCGAAATGGTTCTTAGCTACAATTTGTGAAGATCTGCTAAGGTTTTTCAAGGCCATTAGCTCTTTTTGTTAGCTGCGATAGGATTCTTAGACGAATAATGGGTAATGCATCGGTTCTCGTCCGATCACCGCAATCAGCCATCATCGGGCGCGGTCAGTACTTAGATGGGCAACCGCTTGGAAACACCGCGTGTTGTTGGCATCAAGCCGCCTATTTGATGTCGCTCAGTGTAAGGAAACACACATTCATGTGCGCACATTAAACAATCTATTGCTCATAAGCTGCTCATGTGCGTATAGAAATTGAAGCCATCTTAGACTAAAATATTATAAAAATGGAAAATGAAAAAAAAAAAAATGTCCAAGTGAAATGTTTCCATGTTTTACCATTCTGCAAACAACTCCATAAATGCACACACTTGCATTTGTGAGCGAAAATAAAAACGCTCAAAGCCAATTACTCATGAGCGCGTGCGTTTAATAATTGCTCGTTGGGTAGTGCACACTTATGAACAGCTCATGCGTGCGCGTTTCCTTACCCAACCACAACACTGTCCGAGCAATCTCATATGAATCACTTCTCACCCGATCACGGCAATTAACCAGCTTGGGGGACCATTTAGGAACACCGCGTATTGTTCATACATACATACAGGCATCTCTATAAAACCCTGTGATTCGGATTCTGGTGACCTTGAAACGTGGAGATATGTTAAAATTTGAAATTCGCAAAATCGGCCCCATTACAATAACTTCCCACTGAGAAGTTAAAAAAGTCGGTTAACATGGCTCTGTAACGCCCACCGTTGACCGAAACGTTTTGCCCAGCCTAATTTTTGAAGAAAACTGGTCCAATGATGCAACCACTCCACAATCCGCACTAAACTGTAACTCTCTGTGGATGCATTGGCTTCTCGACAATAACGTGCGGAATTTCCGAGCTCCAGATGCGGCAATTTTGTTTGTTAACGTAGCCGCCGAGATGAAAATGCGCCTCGTCAGAAAAGATGATTTTTCGCCCAGAATCGTTGTCCAATTCAAGCTACTCTAAGGCCCAAACTGCAACTGCGAAGCGATAATAAAGCGGATGGTCCCGCGTCTTCAATTGCTGAGTCAATTGGACTTTGTAAGTGAATAATGTAAGGGATGCCAGCGAATGCCTTATAACAATCCGCATCAAAGCTAAGCTTGGAAACATTAGCTTGATATGCGCTCACGCCCCAACGGAGGAAAAGGACGATCGACTCAAAGAGGAGTTCTACGATCTCCTAGCCAGAACCTATGCCCAATGTATAATGCAAAACTGGGCAAAGAGGACATATTTGAGTCGATCATAGGAAAGCATAGCCTTCATAACACCACTTCCGACAACGGACTTAGGCTAATCGATTTCCTAACGGGGCGTAACCTCCTTGTAGCAAGCACACGATTTCCCCCATCTCAACATCCATTAGGTACCTGGCGGTCTTTTGATCAATCAACCACCAACCAGATTGATCACATTGCGATCGACGCCCGGCACTCCTCCAGTATTCTCGACGTACGAATCTTCCGAGGAGCCAACATCGACTGGGCCACTACCTTGTTGTAGTCAAGGTACGAATGAGAATATCAAGAATGCTTAGGAGTCGAGCAGGACAACGTAAGTTTGACGTCAGAAAGCTACAATCGCAGGAGACCGGAGCAATCCACAGAACACCAGTGGGAGCATTTCCAGCGCGCCATCAGAGACGCTGCCTCTGATGTTTTGGGTTTAAAGCCACCTTCAGCTAGAAACCCCTGGTTTGATGAACACTGCTGGCAAGCCCATGTAACAAAGCAAAATGCCTACAAAGCCATGCTACATAGACGGACGGGAGTCACTCGTGAACATTACGAGCAGAACCGGAGGAACACATGCTTTTAAGGAAGAAAAGCTATCACAGGAATAATGCTCGCAAGTTTTACGGAAAAGTGAAACGAACATGACAGGGCTATAAAGCCAGAGCAGAAGCCTGTAGGGATGAAGACGGACAGCTAGTAGTAGAGTCACAGTCGGTGCTGATAATATGGAAAGATCGCTTCTGTAGACTGTTTAACAGCGATGAAAGATCTAATACCGCTGACAGGTAGAATGATCCATTCGCAGCGGACGATGATGTAAGCGAACTTCGTCCACCCGACCTAGATGAAATTAAACTAGTAATTACAAGGCTCAAGAAGAATAAATCCGCGGGCGCAGACGGGCTCTCTGCCGAGCTATTTAAAGCGGCTGGAGATTTTTTTGCATTATCTCTAAAACATGGTGGAAGAAAGATGTAGGCCTCCTTAACATCGCATACCAGATCTTTTCTGTGCGAACGCCTGAAATCCTTCGTGGTTAATCTTATAGGTTCTTATCAGTGTGGTTTCAGGCCAGGTAAGTTCACAATAGACCAGAAATTCACACTGCGGCAGATCTTGGAGAAGACCCAAGAATACCAAGTCGACACCCATCATCTTTTCGTCGATTTCAAGGCCGCGTATGACAGCGTGCATAGAGACGAGATATAAAGCGCCATGTCTAGTTTTGACATCCCTGCCAAACTCTTCAGATTGTGCAGGATGACAATGGAGAACCCTCGCTGCTCCATTAAGGTCGGCAACGAATGATGACGTGTTATATTGACGTAATTGGACGAACACAATGGGACGTCAATGAAGCGTTCGAAAGTATTGAATCAGAAGCGGCTAAAATGGGTATTTGGTTAACGAAGATAAAACGAAATATATGCTGTCAACCAAAAAAGACGCGCAACACCGACGTCTCGGTCAGAACGTCACAATTGGCAGCTACAGATTCGAAGTGGTCAAGGAATTCGTCTACCTCGGCTCACTAGTGACCAGCGACAATAACATCAGCGCTGAGATCAAACGCAGAATTACTCTTGCCAACAGCTGCTTCTCTAGGCTCAAGAGGCAATTGAGAAGTAGAGCCCTCTCTCGAAAAACCAAAGTTGCGCTGTACAAAGCCTTAATCAACCCAGTCCTGCTCACTGGCGCAAAGGCCTGGATTTTAAAGAAAGCGGATGAAGAGGTCCTTGGTCGTTTCGATAGCAAGATTCTGCGTTCAATCTGTGGTCCCGTATGTATAAACGGGGAGTGGAGGTGGAGATAAAACGACGAGCTCTACGGACTGTACTGCGACATCGGCCTGGTACGACGTCTGCGGATCCAACGTCTAAGATGGCTAGGCCATGTAAAGCGAATGGATAAAACAGCTGCGACCCGAAGAGTCTTCGACTCCAACCCGGAGCGACGACGCAGCAGAGGACGACCGAATCTAAGGTGGCGCACACAGGTGGCAGGGGACCTTAATCTATTGGGAGTGCGTCGCTGGAAACAGCTGGCAAAAAACCGTGCCAGCTTTAGAAGTTTGTTGGTTGAGGCCCAAGTGCACACCGAACTGTAGTGAATAATCCGAGATCTTTGTGCAAAATTCTCCTCAGGCTAGTTCATGAATTGTTGAGCTGTTGAGATCGATGGCGAGTTGATGTTCATGAATTAATTCTCACACTCTCAGCCACAGCAGCCACATTCTCATCTATGCGCACCGTACGACGACGGGGAACAAGAGTGTTGTCCACTAGCATACCAGTCTCACGAACGTTTTGCACAAACTTGCGTACAGCAGTCGCGGTGGGTGCTTCATTTCGGTCAAAACTTCCTTACAAAAAATGCACTTCTTGGGCTACACAGCACTTACTTTGGAAATAAGTTTTCAATATTTCCCAACGTCGTTCAAGCGTGAAGCGACTCATTTCGTCCCGGGGAAGTATGGTACTGACTTTCTGTCAAGATTTCGAGCGGGAAACAGCTGTCAGTGTCAAAACAACCTATGATTTAAATAAAACCACTGGATGGCCCACCCCTTATATGCATTTCGTACCTGAAATGAAAAGATGCCCAGAGTGATGAAGGAACTTTAAATTTACATGGAAAATCAAAGTCGTAACATCAGCATACCAACTACGAGTACATCGTAATCAATTTCGGAAAGTACATTTCCTGGGGTGCCCTTAAGTACACAAGTAATAACTCTGTCGTTTCTCCCCTTTACATCCAGGTAGGAATTATGATTTACATATCTGAACCTCGAGTTGATATAGTTTAAAACTGGATCAGGAAGAGTGCTTTAGGCAAATATGGTTGCGGTCGGAATATTGTTTCAACTTGGATGATGAAAGTTATCAATTGTAAGATGTTCTGATTGCATGCTCGTATCTCGAATAATTGGACAAAAGTTTTACACAAATGCAATTTCAATTCGAATCTAGATCCATCTCCGTGCATCAAATAATTACCTAGACCTACATAGATAGGATGTTATCACTTCTAAGTTACTTACGTGGCACTGCAATTATGGAGTACAATTGAACAGATAGCAGAAGGCTTCAACTGCAGTTATGGGTGTGTTGCCAATTTGTACAGTATCTAGAAAGCATTTACGAAACATGGGCATCAAATTGATTGAGGTTTCTTCGAGTATACTGCAGCACCAAAACCCATTTTTTTTTATCTTTCATGTAAGTCTTCTGTCTTATCTCAGTTTTCAAAGTTTTCAGTTTATTCAAGGCTCGAATATTGTCGAGTATCAAATAATACTTCGGAGAGCACTGTGGCGCAGTGGGTAGTGGGATGGCCTCTGACGCCGATGACTCGGGATCGAATCCCGACACAGCCATGTCATCGAACGTGTTTTTCACGGTGTTTCTCCTCAACGGGGTTCTGACAAAACCCCCTGTAGTAAAATTGTCATGAAAAGCTTCTCGAAATTCGCCGTTCGGAACCGGCAATAAAACTGTAGGTCCCTTTCACCTATGGGAATATTAAATCACACACAACATGGGTGATTGAGAGAAGCTCGGCTCAGGTTCTTCATGAACTGTAACGCCAACATACATACATACATACATACATACATCAAATAATACTTCGGTGGTCTATTACCATATTAAATGCCGTATGGATAAAAGACTAACAAAGGCCTCGTAGGAATAGCATCTAAGAGCGGGTAAGGGCATTTGCAGCCGAACACCTTGCAACTCTGTTAGTCAGGTCCTACTTAAACCTTCTTGTGGTACCATCTGAAAATTTCCTGGCTATGGAAATTACTAACGAAAGAGCGAGTATCCTGGCCACAAAACAGGATTTATGTCGGTTGGGCTATGGTCTAGCAAACCCTAACCAGAAAACCCAACAATTGCTCAGAAGCAACCACAAGCCTCGGATAAAACGGACCGTATTAATGTTGACGACCCTTGCAAAAAACACAAAATGGACAATGATCTTCGGCTCTGTACGTGGAATGTTAGGTTCCTAAACAGAACACGTACAGCCGAAAAATGTGTGGACGTCCTAGACCGCTATCAAGCGGACTTAATCGCCATTCAGGAACTGCGATAGAATGAACCGGGTACATATAAAGCGGATGAAAATCTGCGACATCTACTACGGCAACTGCTATAAGGAGAGTAGATGTTCGGATGCGATTCGTTCTTCAAGGTGGACAGAGACAAAAAGTCCTAAGCTTAACATCAGCCTGATCTGCGTCCATGCCCCCACGGAAGACAAGGATGACCAGATTAATCACATCGCGATCGACGCCAGACATTCCTCCACTATTGCTGATGTTCGAACTTTCCGAGGAGCTAGCATCGACTGGGACCACTATCTTGTAGTGGCCAAAATGCGTCTACGTACATATATCACGAACGCAGCCTAGTAGAGGAAGAATACAAAGTAATGGCGTCGGAAAGCTATTAACGCCAAAAACCGCTCGTGCTTTTACCGAACGCGTAATAGAACAACAGAGGAACCTTTGCAAACAAGCCCTGAAAAGCACTGCATCTGAAGTTTTGGGCTTCAAGGCTCCACCACGAAGAAACACCTGGTTCGATGACGCGTGCAGGAGGATTCACACAGCGAAGCAGGAGGCATATAAAGCCTCGCTGCATAGAAAAACAAGAGCAGCTCGTGAGCTCTATGAGTTAAACAAAAGTAAGGAGCATAAGCTTCTCACGAGGAAGAAGAAAGAGCACGAGAAGCGCGAGATTGAGGATTTGAAGAGGTATTACTGTATGCGTAACGTTCAAAAGTTGTATCAACAAATAAAGCGTACATGCCAAGGTTATAAAGCCAGTACGGAAGCCTGCAGGGATGAGAACGGACACCTAGTAGTAGAATCGCAGTCGATGCTGAGAATATGGAAAAACCACTTCTGCACACTGTATAAAGGCGATATTAGTCAATATACAGCTGTCAGGCAGAATGATACATTTCTTAACGACGAAAGTCGCGAAAAATTCCGTCCCCCTGACCTCGATTAAGTTAAGGTCGCCATGTCGAAACTCAAGTCGAATAAAGCTGCTGGCGCAGATGGACTATCTGCTGAGCTCTTCAAGCCAGCTGGAGATGACCTGTTTAGGAGCATGCACCAGCTCATCTGTAAGATATGGTCAGAGGAAAGCATGCCCGAGGAATGGAGTCTCAGCAACGTTTGCCCGATCCACAAAAAAGGAGACCCCTTTGATTACGTCAACTTAACATCGCTTACAAAATCTTCTCTGCCGTTTTGTGTGAATGCCTGTAGCCTTTTTTAAATAAGCTGATAGGTCCTTGTCAGTGTGGCTCCAGGCCAGGGAAGTCCGCCATCGACCAAATCTTTACAGATGTGGACGGATCTCTTCAGATCCTGGAGGAATCCAATGAATTTCAGGTCGACATCCACCATCTTTTTGTCATTTTCAAAGCCGCATACGACAGTGTAATTAGAGACGAGCTAGACAGCGCCATGCCTACCTTTGACATCACTGCTAGGCTCGTCAGACTGTCAAGGATGACTTTGGAGAATGCTCGCTCCTCCATCCAAATCGGTGAAAACCTGACCGATAGTTTCGATGTCAGAAAAGGATTTAGGCAGGCGATGCGCTGTCCTGTGATTTCTTCAACATCGTATTAGAAATTATTGTGCAAAAATCACTAGCCAACACAAGAGGCACAGTTCATTTCAAATCCTCAATGACATTGACATAATCGGAAGATCACGGAGAGATGTCAATGAGGCGTTTACGAGTATTGAGGCGGAGGAGGTGAAAATTGGTTTGGCAGTAAACGAGGGCAAAACTAAATATATGCTGTCATCAAGAAAGGACACTCACCACCGACGTTTTGGCCAGAACGATTGTATTGGTAGATATAAGTTTGAGGTGGTTAAGGACTTCGTCTACCTTTTATCCACAGTGACCTGGAACAAGGATATCAGTTCGGAAATCAAACGTTGGATCCCTCTTGCCAATCGCTGTTTCTTTGGTATGTGTTAGGAGGCAATTAAGTAATTGAGCTGTACAGCGACGTGAGTATAGTCAGGCGTCTACGGATTCAACGCCTAGGATGACTAGGCTATGTAGAGCAAATGGACACCACAGCTCAAGCCCGGAGACTCTCCGAATCCTATCCCGAGGGACACTGCACACCCAGTTGGCTTAGGTCCTCTTTCATCTGTGTGGAATGGAAAAGACTATCAAAATATCGGGGTAGTTGGAGGAGGTATGTTGGTTGAGGCCCAGGTTCACCCCTAATTGTGGCGCCCAACAAGAAGAAGATGGTAGGTAGAGACTGTTGATAAAAGCCTTCCCATTTTTGTATGGAGTTCGAAAGAGGATGAAGCAATGAATGAAGAGGTTTTCTCCATCAGGCCAACGTTCCACTGATCAAAGATATCGAAAGATAGCGTATGTACCTAGTTAAGCAATTTTCCACACAGGCTAGCTAGAAATGCTCATCATTGTCCAAATTGAGTGACGCTTTTCTGACTCTTCCATACCCTCAGTACCGATATCGATTTCGTTTTCTTATCTGCTTCCCTTAACTCTTACTACTTTATAGTATTCAACAACCTCGCCAACGAAATCAGTTAACGATGTCTATCCATAGAGCCCATGTTTCTCTTCCCCCGCTTGTTTGTCTTCATCACACACGTATTCTTCAGAGGCGCATTTGTTTCTTCTGCTTCTCTACATGTTCTGTGTTATACTCCCTGTGGTTGTTTAACACAACACAAGATGACAGTAGCGCCTCCGTATCCTGGTGGTTTCATGACAATATTGTCACTGGTGTTCATATGTACATCAAATAAGCGGTAAAGGATAGTTTTTCATCGGATGTGAAGACATTTATAGCGTCAACATTATCACTTTGATTTCCTACATAAAACGTTGATAGATCTATCAGGACCTTGTCGAGATGACAAGGAACTTTAACTAAAAACGCAGCTAAACCTTTTCGGCTTGGTAATTTTTTTATCAAGACAACTTAAGGAAAGTATCTTTTTGGTACCATTTGAACTGAAACACACAATGTCCCCGCACAATGTCATAGCTACGATACCAAGGTTGTTCTAGGAGGCCTTAATGCGAATCTGTGGAAATCACAGTTTACACGACACCATATCAGAAAGCGGATAGAAGCTGGCAGACTTTGTGGGGCGTAATGTCCTTGTAGCCAGTACACGATTTCCTCATCTCGGCCCTCATAAGGGTACCTGGCGGTCTCCTTGTCAATCAACCGTCAACCAGATCGATCATATTACGATCGATGTCAGACACTCCTCCAGCATATTGAATGTCCGAACTTTCCGTGGAGCCAACCTTGGGTCGGATCATTACCTTGCTGCAGCCAAGGCACAGGTGCGGATATCGCGGACATTGCGGAGTCGAGTGAGTAAGGCCAGCAAGATTTGAGGTCGAAAAGTTGCAGTCACAAGAGACCGCCAAGATTTTCGCCTATCACGTCTCCCTCAATCTCTCCCAAGATTAGTTACAACCTGCACAATCAAGGGTGCCACCTTTGATAAATTAGGTTCCCAACCGCCACCTAGAAGAAACCATTCGTTGACGACGATTGCAGAAAGGCTCATGTTGAAAAACAGAATGCATACATGGCCATGTTGCATCGACCGACGAGCGCCAATCGTGAGCTCCTTTTCAAAAGGAAAAAGAAGGAGAACGAGAAGCGCGTGGTCAGGGAGATGAAGAGATGTTAACACAGGAATGACGCTCGACTTGACGGAATGCCAAGGATATAAAGCCAGAGCACGAGCCTGCCGAGCGGACATCTAGTAGTTGACTCACGGTCGAAGCTGAGAATATGGAAAGACTACTTCTGTAGGCTGTCAAGCAGAATGAACCATTCACCGCGGACGACTGTGAAAGCAATAACCGCCCACCCGATCTAGACTAAGTTAGGATAGCAATATCTAGACTAAAGCTATCGCAGTTAGACTGTCTTACTTACTTAGATGGCGCTACAGTTCGGGGTGGGCCAGGGCCTCATCCAACGAGCCTCTCCAGCATGCACGATCTTTGGCCAGCCGCTTCCAGTGCCGCACGATCAGTTGGTTACGGTCCCTTTTCACATGTGCGCGCCACCTTAGATGCGGTCGTCCTCTGCTGCGTCGTCCCTCGGTGTTGGTATCGAAGACTCTTCGGATCGAAGCGATGATGTCCATTCGCTCTACATGGCCCAGCCATCTTAGACGTTGGATCCAAAGACGTCTAACTAGGCCGATGTCGCTGTACAGCCCGTACAGTTCCTGGTTGAATCTCCTCCTCCACTCTCCGTTTACGCAAACGGGACCAAAATTGCACGCAGAATTTTCCTCTCGAAACGCCAAGAGCCTCTTCACCTTAGTTTTTCGAGAGAGGTCATAGGGGTCTCCTTTCTTATGGACCGGGAAAACGATGCTGAGATTCCATTCATCGGGCATGCATTCTTCCGACCATATCGTGCAGATGTGTTGGTGCATGTTCCTAACCAGCTCATCGCCAGCTGCTTTAAACAGTTCCGCGGGAAGTCCGCCTGTTCCAGCAGCTTTATAAGACTTAAGTTTCGATACCTCTATCTTAACATCGTCTAGGTCGTCTGGACGGGTTTCTCTTTCGTCTTTGTCCATTGTGAATGGTTCGTTCTGCCTGACGGCGGCATTTTGACTACCATCGCCGTTATACAGTCTGCAGAAGTGGTCCTTCCGCAATCTCAGCATCGACTATGACTCCACTATTAGTTGTCCGTGCTCAATCCTGCAGGCTTCTGCTCTGGCTTTATAGCCTGGAGATGTTCGTTTAACTTTTTGGCAAAACTTTCGAACCTCGTTCCTGCAATAACATCTTTCGATCTCGCGCTTCTCGTGCTTCTTCTTGTTTCTTCTCAGAAGCGCATGCTCCTCTCTCCTTTTCTGTTCATAGAGCTCGCGGCCATGTATGCATTCTGTTTCTCTACATGGGCCTGTTTGCATTCGTCATCAAATCAGGGGTTTCTGATGGCGTTCTGACAACGACTCCATTGCTGTTCTATGGCTTGTGCAGTTTGCATCAGCTGTTGAGAGAACTGGAAGGAGACTTGATCGGCGAAGGTCCTGGCGGTCTCCTGCGATTGCACCTTTCCGACGTTAAATTTTGGCGTTCTTATTCGACTCCGTTGATTCCAAGAAATTCGCATTTGATCCGAGTCAATGCTGGCTCCTCGAAAGGTTCGAACATCTAGGATGCTGGAGGAATATCTGCCGTCGATCGGAATGTGATCAATTTGATTGATTGTCGATTGACCGAAAGACCGCCAAGTCCCCTTATGGATGTTGAGGTGTGAGAATCGTGTACTTGCTACTACGAGATTATGTCCCGCCATAAAGTCTACTAGCCTTAGTCCGTTTTCTGACGTGGTGTTGTGTAGGCTGTGCTTTCCTATGACTAGTTCAAGGATAGCTTCCCTACCCAGCTTCGCATTGAAATCTCATAGAATGATTTTTTCGTAATAGCTGGGACATTGGGCATATGTTCTGCCTAGGAGGTCATAGAAGTCGCCTTTATGTCGGTCATTTTTCTCCTCTGTGGGGGCGTGGACACATTAAGTTTATTTTGCCGAGATTGGCCATGATGCGGAGAATTATGAGGCGTTCGCTTACATGTTGGAAGCCTAAGGCTTTTTTCCTGTGTCTGCCTCGAATAACAAATCCAAATCCGAATAAGCGTTGTTTATTTTCTCCGTATCAGTTTCCGTAGTATATATCAGTGCCCATCCCATCGCACTTCTTGGAGCGCGGTAATGTCTGCGGAGGCTGTGTGTCAACTTGGATTGAGCAGGGACAGAGATCGAAGCTGGCGTTCGCCAAGTTAAACGCGATCAACTTCTTTGCTCTGTTTGCTCGTTCTTCTACTGTAAAATATGGTCAGAAGAGAGCATGCCGATGAGTGGAACCTTAACATTGTTTGCTCAGTCCATAAGAAAAGAGATCCATATAATTGCGCCCCATTATAGGGGAATAAGCCATCTTTGCCTTGCTGTGTGAACGCCTGAAGCCATTCATGAACAATCTGATAGGTTCCTATCAGTGTGGTTTTAGGCCAGAAAAATCCACGATAGACCAGCAATGAGAGCCATTGCGGGGGACATTCGAGTTTCGGAAGACCAAATCTGTGGAGTTGTTCACGAAGACCTTCGCTATAAATGCACGGAGGATAGTTTATACCAGCACAAAGTCGGGAATAGACAACTATCCGTGTAAAGTGTTTTTAAACAAGCTTAAGCAACCAGAAGCTCCGAAAATTTATATGTAGAAACAATTTTGGTCAGGACCAAAGACCAGCGGCTATGTTTAGATCCTACAGAGGTTCCCCATGTTAGATATACAGAATTCAGAGCTACTGTCATGGTTGTAGGAGTTGTGAGCAACGAAGGACATGTTATACCCTCTCATACGCGAGGACATACCATACATATTTCAGCAAGACTTAGCTCTTTCATACAAAGTAATAGCTATACAGGATTCTATAGCCGAACATTTCCGTGACCACATCACCCGGAATTTATGGCCTCCTTGCTCCCCAGGCCTTAATCCCCTAAATTATTATGTATTATATGGCGCGCAGTTGAGCATAAGACCAGTAAGCATCGTCATAACACAATATCTTCATTGAAGGATACTGTAACTGCCAGCATGATCAACATGAATAAAAAGCGTTTAATTCGGGCATGCAATCGTTCCCCGCCCAGGATTGAGTAGGTTATTGCCACTAACGGAGATTTTATTGAATAATTTTATAATCAAGGAATCACGCAATGTTATGGAAACATTTCATGGAAATATAGTTTTAAAGACCATATGCACACTTTATTTAGCTGTCAGGTTCCTCTAGGGGCAAATGCAAAGATGAGATTGTCAAGGCTAGACACACAATTCATTTCTATCACAGCCACTGACATTAATGTACGATATGGTTTTAAATAATTTTTTCGAACTGTAAAGTAATCACATATGCAAACGAGGTTTCTGATGCTCCATAAAGTAGCTCGTTCCTAAGTATTCAGTGAACTCCTTAATGGAAGGAAACCCATTATATGTAAGTAGACTTGGCATGCCAACTTGCCTAATTTATTTACCAGTTGCATAAAAAGTTTCGAGAAGGCCAAGAACATCATTCCGATCTACCATCAGCACCAACCGACGAAGGTTAAGTGCAAAAAATCAAAGACCTGCAAGCCATCAGTTAACAATAAGAGATCTTGCTGATGATGTTGGCATTTCTAGGGATTAGTCAATATCATTTCAAAGGCTGTCTTTGACCATACCGCATTTTTACGCCGTTGGGGAGCTTTTGATAAGGCAATATTCGACAGAATATGTAACATTGCTATACAGCATGGCGTAGATGAAGTACTGGTTTTGTGGATCAAAGCACCGCTTGTGCACAGGACATCACTGGAGCAGGTCTCGAACAATGTGCCAAATCTGGCATAAACATCAGTTACCCGCAAGGTGGTGTCCTGTCTCGGTTGTGATGGTGCATGGTGGTCGACTCTCTGCTCCATGCTCTCAATGCGTCCGGAATCTATGCCCAGGCTTATGCGGATGATGGTGCCGTTCTCTCAAACGGCTCATGTTTAGCGACTGACTGTCTGTCTCAAAGGACTTCTTCTTCTATCGGACGCCACAGTTTGGAGTGAACATGGGCTTCAACCAACATGCCCCTCCAAGTAGCACGATCTTTTGCCAGCCTTTTCCATTACCGCACAACTAGTTGGCTGAGGTCCCCTTCCACCTGTATGCGCCCATCTTAGGTGCGGCCGTCCTGGAGCTGTGGTGTCCATTCGTTCTGCATGGCCTAGCCATCTTAGGCATTGAATCCGTAGACGCCTGACTAGACACATGTCGCTGTACAGCCCGTAAAGTTCGTAGTTAGATCTTTTCCTCCATCCCCCGTCTGCGTATATAGGACCGAAAATCACACGTTTCTCTCGAAACGGCCAAGAACCTCCTCATCCGCTTTTGATAGCGTCCATACTTCTGCGCCGTACAGCAGGACCTGGATGATAAGGGTCTTGTATAGAGTCAACTCTGTCGCTCGGGAGAGGGTTCTATCATTCAATTGCCTGCTGAGCCCAAAGAAACAGCGGTTGGCACGAGTAATTCCGCGCTTGATTTCGAAACTAGTGTCGTTGTTGCAGGTCACTGCGGAGCCGTGGTATATGAAGTCCTTAACTACCTCAAACTCATATCTGCCAATATGTACGTTCTGGCCAAGAGGTCGGTGGTAAATGTCCTTTTTCGACGACAGCAGATATTTAGTCTTACCTCATTTTGCCGTATCCATCTCAATCTCGCAAATGCCTCATTGACACCTCGCTGTGATCTATCTATTATTTCAATGTCGTCGGCGTGTGCAAGGAGTTGCGAGGATTTGAAATAGATCGTGCCCCTTGTATGTATTGGCCTGTGATTTTTGCACAATTATTCCTAATATGATGTTGAAGAAATCACACGACAGCGCATCGCCCTGTCTAAATCCTTTTTTGACTTCGAAACTATCGGTCAGTTCTGCACCGATTCGAGCATTCCCCAGAGTTATCCTGCAAAGTCTGACGAGCTTAGCAGGAATGTCAAAAGTAAACATTGCGTTATATAGCTCGTCTCTAATTACACTGTCTTTTGCGGCCTTGAAGTCGACGAATAGATTTTGGGTGTGGACTTGAAATTCATTGGTTTTCTCCAAGATCTGCCGTAGTGTGAGGGTTTGGTCGATGGTGGACTTCCCTTTCCTGAATCCGCACAGATAAGGACCTATCAGCTTATTTACAAAAGGCTTCAGGCGTTCACACAAAACGGCAGAGAAGACTTTGTATGCGATATTAAGGAGACTTATTCTTCTGTAGTTGGTACAGTCAAAGGGGTCTCCTTTCTTGTGGATTGGGCAAACAATGCTGAGACTCCATTCCTCGGGCCATATCGTACAGATGGCATGGTGCATCCTACCCAGTTCATCTCCAGCTGCCTTGAAGAGCTCAGCAGACAATCCATCTGCGCTAGCAGCTTTATTCGACTTGAGTTTCGACAGGGCAATCCTAACTTCGTCGAGGTCAGGGGGACGGAATTCTCTGTGATATTTGTCATTAAGAAATGGGTCACTCTGCCTGACGGCAGTATGTTGGCTGTCATCCCCGTTATACGGTCTGCAGAAGTGGTTTTTCCAAATTCTCAGCATCGACTGCAATTCTACTACTTCTGTATAACCTTGAGACATTCGTTCTATCTGTTGATAAAATCTTCGAACGTCGCGCCCGCTTCTCGTGCTCTTTCTTTTTTCTCTTGAGAAGCTTATGTTCCTCTCTTCTTTTAGGCCCATAGAGCTCATGAGCCGCTCTTGTTTTTTTGTGTAGTGAGGCTTTGTATGGCGCACGTGGTCTGTTCTGGGACCTAACATTCCACGTAAAGAACCGAAGGTCCTTATTTGTTTGCTGTTTTATTAAAGGGTCGTCAACATAGGTCCGTTCCATTTGTTTATCCGAGGCTGATTTTTGTTTCTGAGCAATATGTGGTTTTACGGTTACCCGGGGAGAACCCTATCCCGACACTAGTCCTGTTTGGTCGAGCAGCATACTCGCTATTGGCCTCTTCCGTCAGTAGTTTCCCTTGTAAGTAAATTTCGAGGAGGTGGAAGTAGGACCTGACTAGCAGAGCTACAGGTTGTTTGGCTGCAGAGGTTCTTACTCGCTTTTTGTCGGGCCAGCATCCGTCGGCAGATGCGGGTGTCATCACGGGCCATTACAATTTTGCTAAACGTCTTTGCGTGCTTGGAATCAGTGAGACGCCAACCTGTGCTGCACGCTGCGAGGAGGATGACCTTCAGAATACTTTCTCTGCGACCTACTCGCTTTTGCTCGCGTACCTCCTCGCTCCTCCTCATTTTCTCCAGAAAACGGGGACTACAATAAAGTTTTTTTTTTTAAATAAAGGCTATATCACCATATTGTTTCGGCACAGTAGTATATTTGCGTCAACTGATACCACTCCTTCAACTTTTTTATATGAACTTCATACCTCACTTCGAGCGGGCGATATTTGAACAGACTAACATGGGAGAGTCGATGATGAAACACAGCCCGCCTAAGTTCGTTTCAATTTAATTAAAGTTGACCCAAAAAGTATTTATGGCAACTGCCTGATTTAAAATCACCACATGGTCCAGACTTTGCATCCTCCGGATTACCAATTGTTTCGGTCATTACAGAACTTTCTCAATACCAAAAAGTTGACGTCTCCTGTAGACCATTATGTGAAAATGTTTATTAGAGTTTCTCGCCCCTAAATAACAGAAATCACTTTGTTTTACGATAAAGTTACGGTCCTGTCCTGATAATATTTGGTTTAATAACATTCATCTCAACCGTGGAAAAATTCGTTGAGAATTATCCCAAAAAATCGATAAATACTTACTAGCTAACCGGGACAAAGTTTGAAAGAACGACTATGACGAGTAGACTAAGAACGATTCCATTAGCATTTTAAAATGTAAGCATTGCATCATTGTATACGAAATATGAGCCGAGTACTTCGTGGTGGATATGCCCTTAATAAATTCGTGCTGCAGTACCAGAACGATTGTGCCACGTTGGAAGAAAAAAGAGAATTTTTTCTGCAACAATAATTAGATGATTTTGCTCAAGAATAATAGCCACCAAAAAGGAGCCATTCCGATTATATATTCCAGGCTCTCACGTCCAGAAAAATAATTGATACAAAGAGATAGAACTAAGCTTCTCCTCAAAGACTGCAGTAATTCCATAAATCTCACACAGCATTCACTTAAAAGATTTGCATAAAGCCCGACGAGCAATTACTACTATCGAGCTAACTGCTTTTGCTCCACTGTCTCCGAGTTTAATTTGCTGGCACTCAATTTGCATATTTGTCACCGGAATGTGGATGAATGTCTCTATTTTTATATGTCACTTTTAGTGCTTTTAGTTACAGATATTGGATTTAGTAGATTATCATTCCCTGCTAGCTTAGTGCTGCACCTTGTTTATTACTCGGTGCAAAAACGCTTGCAATCAAAACAGAGAATGTGGCCAAATTTAGTGTATAATCCAACTATCGATTTTGTTGTTCGGATTTGCATTCATTCTCGTGGAAACCTAGATAAAAAAGTCAAGGACACTGGATAAACTCTGGAATATTGTGAATAGAAATCCTTTTCAATCGGACTGGCTATTTGTATGCTCTCAACACCTACCTCCATGTAAGTACAACGAGGTGCGTCAATTTACGTAAGGAGTGGACCATCCAGTGTTTCTTTTAGACAGATAGATGTTTTAGATATATATGTACATAGATGTACGTATGTATGTTGGCGTTACACTCCATGAAGGACCTAAGCCGAGCTTCTCTCAATCACCCATGTTGTGTGTGATTTCATTTTCCCATAGGTGAAAGGGACCTACAGTTTATTGACGATTCCGAACGGCGAATTTCGAGAAGCTTTTCACAACAATTCTACTACAGGGGGTTTTGTCAGAACCCCGCTGAGGAGAACCACCGTGAAAACACGTTCGATGACATGGCTTTGTCGGGATGTAGATGTAGATAGATAGATGCACCAAATAACAGGATTAGTCGGTTGGGCTACGGCCTAGTAAGCCGTAACAGTAAAAAAAGCCACAAACTCCGAAACAACCACAAGCCTCGGATATAACGGACCGGATTAATGTTGACGACTCTTGCAAAAAACGAAAAAAGGACAATGAACTTCGGCTTTGTACGTGGAATGTTAGGTCCCTAAACAGGCCACGTGCAGCCGAACAACTTGCGGACGCCCTAGACCGTTATAAAGCGGACATCACCGCCATCCAGGAAATGCGATGGAATGGACCGGGCATAAAGCGGATGAAAAACTACGGCGACTGCTATAGGCAGAGAGGGCAACGATTGTTTGGATGCGGATTTGTTGTTCGAGGTGGACTAAGGAGCGAACGCCTCATAACATCATGTATCAAGGCTAAATTTTTTAACATCAGCCTGATATGCGTCCAAGCCCCCACGGAAGACAAGGATGACTCCGCCAAAGATGAGTTCTACAATCTCCTAGACAGAACGTATGCCCAATGTCCCAGCTATGACATCAAAATTGTACTAGGAGACTTGAATGCTAAGCTGGGTAAGGAAAGCATCTTTGAACGAGTCATCGGCAAACATAGCCTACACGACACCACCTCCGATAACGGACACAGGCTGATTGATCTTGCTACGGGGCGAAATCTCCTTCTAGACAGTATGCGCTTCCCGCACCTCGATATACACAAAGGCACCTGGCGGTCTTTTGATCAATCGACTACCAACCAGATTAGTCACATCGCGATCGGCGTCAGACACTCCTCTACTATTCTTGATGTTCGAACTTTCCGAGGGGCTAACATCGACTCGGACCACTATCTTGTAGTAGCCAAGATGCGCTTACATGCCAAGGTTATAAAGCCAGAAGGGAAGCCTGCAGGGATGAGAACGGACACCTACAAGTAGAATCGCAGTCGATGCGGAGATTATGGAAAAACCACTTCCGCAGACTGTATAACGGCGATGTTAGTCAATATACCGCTGTCAGGCAGAATGATCCATTTCTAATCGACGAAAACTGTCCCCCTGACCTCGACGAAGTTAAGATTGCCATATCGAAGCTCAAGTCAAATAAAGCGCAGACGGACTGTCTGCTGAGCTCTTCAAGGCAGCTGGAGATGACCTGGTTATGAGGAAAGCATGCCCGAGGAATGGAGTCTCAGCATCGTATGCCCGATCCACAAGAAAGGAGACCCCTCTGATTGCGCCAACTATAAAGAAATAAGTCTCCCTAACATCGCCTACAAAATCTTCCCTGCCGTTTTGTGTGAACACCTGAAGTTTTTGTAAATAAGCTGATAGGTCCTTATCAGTGCGGATTCAGACCAGGGAAGTCCACCATCGACCAAATCTTCACACTACGGCAGATCCTGAAAAAAGCCAATGAATTTCAAGTCGACACTCACCACCTATTTGTCGACTTCAAAGCCGCATACGACAGCGTAATTAGAGACGAGCTATAACGCTATGTCTACCTTTGCCATACCTGCTAAACTCATCAGACTATGCAGGATGACTTTGGAGAATGCTCGCTGCTCCATCCGAATCGGTGAACACCTTACCGATAGTTTTGATGTCAAAAAAGGATTTAGGCATGGCGATGCGCTGTCATGTGATTTCTTCACCATCATATTGGAAATGATTGTGCAAAAATCACTGGCCAATACAAGAGGCACAATCTATTTCAAATCCTCGCAACTCCTTGCATACGCCGACGATATTGACATAATAGGTAGATCACAGCCAGATGTCAATGAGGCGTTTGCGAGTATTGAGTTCGAGGCGGCGAAAGTTGGTCTGGCGGTAAACGAGGGCAAAACTAAATATATTCTTCTTCTTTAGTGGCGTTACAGCCCATGAAGGACCAGAGCCGAGCTTCCCTTCAATCACTCATGTTGTGTGTGATTGATTTTTCACACGGGTGAAAGGGACCTACAGTTTAATGCCGATTCCGAACGGCGTGAGTCGAGAAGCTTTTTCGAGGCAAGTTATACTACGGGGGGTTTTGCCGGTACCTCGCCGAGGAGGGACGCCGCGAAATAAACATTCGATGACGTTGGTGTTATCGGGATCCGAACTCGCTCATCGTGCGTCAGAGTCCAACACACTAACTACTGACGCTACACGGCGCCCTCAAAAAAACTAAAAAGATGCTGTCTTCAAAAAAGGACGCTCACCACCGACGTCTTGGCCAAAACGTTAGTATTGGCAGTTATAAGTTCGAGGTAGTTAAGGACTTCGTCTACCCTGGCCCCGCAGTGACCTGGAACAACGACATCAGTTCCGAAATCAAACGCAGAATCACTCTTGCTAATCGCTGTTTCTTTGGGCTCAGGAGGCAATTGAGTAATAGAGCCCTCTCCCGAACGACAAAGTTGACTCTATATAAAACCCTTATCATCCCGGTCCTGTTGTAGGGCGCAAAAGCATGGACACTATCAGAAGCGGATGAGGAGGCCCTTGGTCGGTTCGAGAGAAAGATTTTGCGCGTGATTTTCGGGCCTATAAACGCAGACGGGGGATAGAGGAAAGATTCAACCACGAACTTTACGGGCTATACAGCGTCATGAGCCTAGTCAGGCGTCTAAGGATTCAACGCCTAAGATGGCTGGGCCATGTAGAGCGAATGGACACCACAGCTCCAGCCCGGAAAGTCTTTGAGCCCAAGCCCGAGGGACGAAGAAGCAGAGGACGGCCGCACTTAAGATGGCGCACACAGGTTAAAGGGGACCTCAGCACGCGTCGAACTATACCACCGTAAATTGAGCATCATTTTGAGTAATTTGTTTTGAAAAATCTGTAGTTTCTTAAGGTGGCTCTTTGCGCAATTGCCCCACACTTGGCAACCATACAGCAGAATTGCATGAAAAATTGCTTTGTGTATAATAATTGTGTTGCCTTTTGAGAGCTGTGACTTCCAATTTATAAGAGGATACAACATCCTGGTCGAAATCGATATTTTTTTAAGTGTGTTTGTAACATGAGCATTGAATGTTAGTTTGGTGTCCAAGAATATTCCTGGATACTGGACGGAGGGTACCCAACTAATGTTTGTCCCATTCATCTGTAATTGCCTACTAGGGAGAAGGTGAAAAAGATGGCTTGCATCTTGTCTTGATTTAATTTAATTTTCCATCTTTTGTAATATTCTTCCAATATTATCATCGCATTGTTTAGATTCCTCTCTATGTCGAGAGCGAATTCATGGGATGAAAATATCGATCGCAGTGTCGTCAGTAAAGATAGCTGCTTCACAATTAGGTATTGATGGGAGATCGGACGTATACAGGTTATATAAAATAGCTGCAAGAACTGAGCCTTGGGGAACACCAGAGTGAAAGTGAACGATTGTTGAAACATCATTATTGACATGTACTTGGAAACAACGATTTGACAGGAAACTAGGGATAACTTTGCAAATATGGGGAGAAAAGTTAAAATGTATCATTTTGAATATAAGCCCGTCGTGCCAGACCGTATCAAAAGCTTTCTCTATATCAAGAAGTATCATTCCAGTTGACTTACCAGCTGCTCGGAAAGACTTCACATGGTTAACTATCCTTAATACTTGATGAGACGTACTGTGGCCGCACCTAAAACCAAATTGTTCCTTGCGAAGTATATTATCGTCTGCAATATGCTTGGAGATTATCTCCTTTAACACCTTTTTATAGATGGGTACTACCTTAGCAATTTTTCATACATCGGGGAAGTAACCCAATTTAAGGCAAGCATTGATAATAAAAATTAAACGCCTCATACCAGATTTAGGTTTTTGCTTAATATATGTATATACTTTTGATTAGGTCAATGCCTCCAGCTTTACGTAATTGTAGTTCCCTAACCAGAAATTCAGTATCTTCTACCGAGATATATATATTTGGGGCTGAATGACTGGTACTATCATTTATCAAATTTCGGATAGCACTATTGACTGCATCGATGTTTTCGGAGTCTCCTAAGCTGGATGCATGGTTCTTGGTGAAATTCGAGGTACATGCATTTGCTTTATCTAAATCCGTATAGAAAGTATTTACCGAATCTTTAAGAGGGAGGAATTGTCTGTTTTTAGTTCTTACCACCTTCACAATGTTCCGAATGGGGTTGCGCGTTTTTGTCCAGCGAGTGTAGTTTTATACTCCACTCTTGGCTTCGATGTTCAAAAATAAGTTTGGAAATTAAATTATTAAGATACGAAACTTGATATTTGTAGAAAGGCAGGCGATATCTTTGCCAGTGTCTTCGGCAAGCATTTCTAGTTTTAATGACATCAAGAATATATGAAGGTAGCTTAACTAAGGCAGGTAAAACTCCTGCAAACGGAAGATCGCCACCAAGCATAGCCTTGCTAGGGAGAGAGTATGTGATGAATCCCTCTCCGGTGAAGCGGTGGAAATTTGGAGTCCAATGGCAGATGTGACGACACAGACGGATCAAAGCATAGGTCAGAAGGCGAAGATAGCCACAAACCGCTCCCCGGAGGCGGGCAAACCCCTTCCTTCGAGAAGGAGATCCAATTGACCGTAAGGAGCCAAGAGAAGCAGCCCTCTTATAGAGAGGCGGCCACGTTGTATCCATTCAAGAACCGTGGGTGTGGAATAAACGCCTATGTGGCCGTGGGGGTATACGTGGAGCTACGATTCTTTATGGTAAGCGATCCGAAAGGCCTAGGGTCTGCCTCATCATATCGAACTCATTATCGGCGCAACGAAACTTGGACACTTTTGTGGACAAGATCTTGTGGGGGCTAGAGTAAACTACAAAAAGCACGGACCAATAGAATACTTCGTCATTGCGTCTGCCCACTTTCCCTACGACTCTATACTACCTCCACCACCGAAGGAAGTTTCCGAATTCGAAGAGTACTTCGAAGCCAGAAAGATTGGTCTCGTCTTGTGTTGCGATGCTAATGCTCAAAACACTGCTTTGGGCAGTAGCAAATGCAATACAAGAGGAGACCGTCTTTAGACTTCACTCTCTCGTCTGACCTTACCATCAAAACAATGTTGGCTCTCAACCAACGTTTATTACGACAAGACGACAGGAGGTGATTGACCTGACCCTATTCAACAGATATGTGAAGGACATCACTAACTGGCGAGTTTTGCCTGATGCTATCCTGTCGGACCATAAGTACATCGAATTTCGATTAAGTTGTGGGATCTCCTCCTTGCAACCTAGACGTAATCCGAGAAAGACGGACTGGGTACGATTTAAAGAGGAGCTTGAGAAATCCACCCAGGCCCTATCTAAACTTAGAACGAAACAATTGGTAGAGAACGCTGTTCATGACCTGAATAGCGCCATCACCAATTGTTTTGAACTCGCACGTCCTTTCAGCAAACCTCTCTGCTGAAAATTGTCCAGCACGCCGGGCGTTGCTCTAGATGCGCTGATGAACTTTCCACCTCTTGATACATATATCAGAGGATATGCTCTGAAAGCCATATTTCATCTGAGGAGAAATGGCCTTTGGTACAAGTCGCACAGGAATAACAGTGTGCTTGCGCAAGAATTGTTCTGCGACCCCTGTCTCATGGACATGCCTTTTGACGCATTGGCGCCCGTTATCCTAGTGCGTTGCAATTTCACAGTCGAGTTTCCATGGCGTCAGGTCTAGCTCTAGCCGGATACTGAACCTGGAAACGCATTTTCACGGATGGCTCCAGATCTGGGCGGGGGTCCGGTGCTGGAATCTTCTTTGAGCGCAAAAACATCCGACTGCACTTCTCGTTAGGAAAATATGCGCCTGTCTTCCAACCAGATATATACGCAATCCTAATGGCTATGCACTATGTTGTGAAGCACAGGTGGAGAGGGGAAAGCACATGCGTCTGCAGTGACAGCCAAGCTGCACTCAAAGCCGTACTTTGAACTCAAGTCCTATCCCAAGTCCCTGAACCCACTATAGGTCTACTTTCGTCCACGGTAAATTCCTGCATTAACGATTAGGTGCTTAATACACACAACCGTAGATGGAGGGATTGTCCAGGTTGCAGGATGACTAAGCGCGTATGCCCTGATGTCTGCGAGAAATCCGCAGCATTCCTCCTGTCTTTAAGGAGAATTGACTGCAGAAGGCTTGTGGGAGTCATTACGGGTCACTACACTTTTGCCATGCACCTCTGCGTACTTGGCATCAGTGAGACGCCTATTTGTGCTGCATGTTGCGAGGAGGATGATACTGATACTCTGTGACTGTCCCGCTTTTGCTCGCGCACGGTGGCTCACCCTTGGAGCCGACGTGGTGTATGCGGAATCTCTTAGCTCTACATCACTGAAGCTCCTCATCACTTTTCCGCGGACAACGGGGAAATACAATGGACCAGTGCTTGCGTCGGAGTGCTCCAACAGATAGTAGAAGCCGACAACACTCTCGGTCTCCGTCATCGTACGCTGCGCACAGATGAGAATGTGACTGCTGTGGCCCAGAGTGTGAGACTCAATTAACGAACATCATCTCACCATCGATCTCCACAGCTCAACATTTCACGCACTAGACTAAGGAAAATTGTAGGCAAATATCTCGGATTATTCACTTACTTACTTACTTACTCAGGTGGCGCTACAGTCCGGTGTGAACCAGGGCCTCAACCAACAAACTTCTCCAGCTGGCACGATCTTTTGCCAACTGTTTCCAGCGACGCACTCCCAGTTGGTTAAGGTCCCCTTCCACCTGTGTGCACCACCTTAGATTCGGTCGTCCTCTCCTGCGTCGTCCCTCCGGGTTGGACTCGAAGACTCTTCGGACCGGAGCTGTGTTTTCCATTCGCTCTACATTGCCTATCCATCTTAGACGTTGGATCCGCAGACATCGTATCAGGCCGATGTCGCTGTACAGCCCGTATAGTTCGTCGTTTTATCTCCTCCTCCACTCCCCGTTTATACAAACGGGACCACAGATTGAACGCAGAATTTTCCTATCGAAACGACCAAGGACCTCTTCATCCGCTGTCGTTAAAGTCCAGGCCTCTGCGCCATAGAGGGGGACTGGGATGATTAAGGTTTTATACAGCGCAACTTTGGTCTTTCGAGAGAGAGCTCCACTTCAAAGAAGCAGCGGTTAGCAAGAGGAATTCTGCGTTTGATTTCAGAGCTGGTGTTATTGTCGCTGGTCACTAGTGAACCAAGGTAGACGAAGTCCTTGGCCACTTCGAATCTGTAGTTGTCAATTGTGACGTTCTGGCGGAGACGTAGGTGTTGCGCGTCTTTTTTGGTTGAAAGCATATATGTAATTCGCTTTACCCTCGTTAACCAAAAGACCCATTTTAGCTGCTTCTGCTTCAATGCTTTCGAACGCTTCATTGACGTCCCGATGTGATCGTTCAAATAGGTCAATATCATCTGCGTACGCAAGCAGTTGTGCAGACTTGAAATAAATCAACCAATCTCTTGTGTTGGTCAGTGAGTCTCGTATGATCTTTTCAAGCACCACCAAACCTTTTTTAACATCAAAGGTATCGGTTAATTCGTTACCGACCTTAGTGGAGCAGCGAGAGTTCTCCATTGTCATCCTGCATAATCTGACGAGTTTGGCAGGGATGTCAAAACTAGACATGGCGCTGTATAGCTCATCTCTATACACGCTGTCATACGCGGCCTTGAAATCGACGGAAAGATGCTCATCTCCAGCCGCTTTAAATAGCTCGGTAGACAGTCCGTTTGCGCCCGCGGCTTTATTATTCTTGAGCTTTGAAATTACTAGCTTAATTTCATCTAGGTCGGGTAGACGAAATTCTCTTGCATCTTTGTCCGTTGCGAATTGGTCATTCTACCTGACAGCAGTATTAGATCTTTAATCGCCGTTAAACAGTCTACAGAAGTGTTCTTTCCATATTATCAGCATCGACTGTGACTCTACTACTAGCTGTCCGTCTTCATCCCTACAGGCTTCTGCTCTGGCTTTATAGCCCTGTCATGTTCGTTTCACTTTTCCGTAAAACTTGCAAGCATTATTCCTGTGATAGCTTTTCTTCCTTAAAAGCGTGTGTTCCTCCGTTTCTGCTCGTAACGTTTACGAAAGGCTCTCGTCCGTCTATGTAGCATGGCTTTGTAGGCGTTTTGTTTTGCTACATGGGCTTGCCTGCATTGTTCATCAAGCCAGGAGTTTTTAGCTGACGGTGGCTTAAAACCCAACACATCAGAGGCAGCGTCTCTGATGGCACTCTGGCAAACTCCTCCTGCTGTTCTGTGGGTTGCTCCGGTGTTATTGAAGCTTGCGAGAGGTTGAGGGAAAGTCGATCGGCAATTGTAGCTATCCGACGTCAAACTTTGGTTGTCCAGCTCGACTCCGTGGCATCCTTGATATCTTCATTCGTACCTTGGATACAACAAGGTAGTGATCCAAGTCGATGTTGGCTCCTCGGAAGGTTCGTAAGGTTCGGATGCTGGAAGAGTGTCTGGCGTCGATCGCAACGTGATCAATCTGATTGGTGGTAGAGTGATCAGGTGATTGAAGTCACCAGGTTGGATTAAACTCGCCAAACCCGCCCCAAATGTGCGTGTGTGGCATGTGCGCGAACCGGTTGGAGTGGAAAATGGTCACCACCAGCAATCAAAGAAAGAATAAAACAAAAGGCGAACGAAACAGCAAGGAGCGGAGGAAGTATGAGAAGAGTACCACAGGCATTTACCATCCCCCGGGAAGTATTTCTCTTTTTACTCATTTTTAATTATTTTTTGATTACCGCCCCTTAAAAATACCCACTATCCCCCATCCCTAAAAATGAAACCCATATTGGGTATCGTGGCTCCTAGTAACAGATGCCGAACAAGCCGAACTCTGAAAAGAAAAAAATAACTTCCCCAATAAGAGTGTTCCCCCCAATTTCTAAACGAACCTGGTCGTTTTCCTTTTCTGTTTTCGCAGTTTCAGCCGTGTGCGTGACGCGAATGCACGCACACCAGCCGTTGTGTCAATTTGTCACAACACCCGGACATTGCACCGTCTGACTACCATTTGTTCGGTCTTTGCCAAACTCTCTTGATGGTAAGAAATGTACCGGCCGAAAAGCCGCTGCAAATCACTTGGCCAAGCTTGAAGCCAGCCGAAAAATGACAAAAGGTCGTGAACAATAATGACCAATATGTACTTGAATCGTAATTTTACTAAAACTTATACTAGTCGTTGGAGGGCATGGGCTCGGCCATACAGGGTAAAGTTGTTGATCGCTCTCAACCTGGCGAGATGCCAGCAACGATTCCTGTTTAAATGCCCGGGTCAAGTTGATATACGGCCTCCTCGCGGCGCCCTCTGGATAGCGTCTTCAACAGCCGTTGGGAAGTGAACAAACGTATACAGCGACAAACCCCGACCAGAATGGCGGTGGTGCGGCGGGCTAACAAAACGCCCACGTAAAAAACCCAAAACGGATACTCAACGACGACAACGCACGATTATGCGATTATGCTCCTGGAATGTCAGAACCCTGTACACTCCCGGAGCTACTCGTAAACTGGAAAGAATCCTCACGCAGTACAAGGCGGATATTACTGCGGTCCAGGAAATACGCTGGATAGGAAACGGTATGATGAGGAAGAAAAATTGCGACATTTATTACACTTACTGGGATGCGGATTTGTCGTGGGAAAGCGGTTAAGGTCGAAGGTCATCGACTTTAAACCCATAAGTGTTCGCCTGGCTGTGATCAGAGAAAGATTTTATAGCATCAGCCATATATGTGCACACGCCCCTACCGAAAAGGCTGAGGATTCTTTCAAGGAGGACTTCTATGACCTCCTGGACAACGCCTACGGAGCTTGCCCGGAGTACGATGTTAAAATCGTATTGGGGGACTTCAACGGGGATTTGGCGGAGTGATCGGAAAGCACAGCCTCCACGATACAACAACAGATAACGGCTTCCGACTCACGAACCTTGCGACAGCTCGTAATGCGGTGATAAGTAGCACAAGATTCCCTCGTAAACGAATCCACACAGCACCCTGGCGATCTCCGGACGGTTGAACCGCCAACCAAATCGACCATGTGCTCATTGACGCAAGGCACTTGTCAAACATCCTGGATGTGCGAACATTCAGAGGGGCAAATGTCGACTCTGACCACTTCCTCGAGGAGGTTCGACATTGGGCGCCTGAGCACACCGGAGGTTACCAGAGTCTACAGGGAGCAGCTGAGCGAAAGACTCTACGGTATGCCTACGTCGAACACAAATGCCACTAATATGTGGCTGCATTGCCGCTCAGCCATTCAGGAAGTAGCCAAAACCACCTTGGGATACCTACTACCCCCGATGAGAAACCCATGGTATGATTACCCATGAGCCTTTTACAAGAAAGCCAAAGACCTTGCACCCAGGGCACCCAGGCTCTTCGATACTGCGAGGGTAATATTGTCATCGACCCGCAGGAAATAGTGGATGTATTTAAGCAGCATTTCGAGCAGCTGCTTAACGAGCATGACCAATAGAGAGTGGTAGGCACCGAGGAAATCCCAACTCCTGCCGCTGAAGTCGTCCTCCCACCCAGCATCGAAGAAGTCGGCACAGCTATCCAGAAGCAGAAGAACAACAAGGCCGCAGGCTCAGATGGCTTGCCATCAGAGCTCTTCAAAGCTGGCGGCGATGTTCTGGTAGGGAGCATGCACCAGATCAGAATTTGGGAAGATGAAAGCATGCCCGACGACTGGAATACCAGCTCTATTTGCCCCATCCACAAAAAAGGCGATCCTACCTCTTGCAAGAACTATAGAGGTATATCCCTGCTCGCATACATCCTGTCCAGCGTATTGTGGGAACGTCTAAAGCCGTTTTGCACCGCACTAATCAAATTCTGGAAAAGACCAACGAGTTTCGAATCGATACACACCATCTTTTCATCGATTTCAAAGTCGCATACGACAGCATTCATTGTGAAGAACTGTTTGGTGCGATGGCCGAATTCGGGATCCCGGGAAAACTGATCCAGTTGTGTCGCGCCACGCTAAAAAACACGCGATGCAACGTGCAACTCGGTTCTAGGACCTCGGAACCATTCGAAACATGCACCGGATTTCGGCAAGGAGATGCGCTGTCATGTGACTTCTTCAACCTGGTGCTGGAGCAGATAGTGCGACGGGTTGGCGTCAACAGGGAAGGCACTATCTTTTACAAGTCCATCCAGCTGCTAGGATACGCGGATGATATCGACATCATCGCGTGTTCTCGCCGTGGCATTGTGGAAGCATTCACGGCGATTGAAGAACAGGCGAAACGAATTGGTCTTAAGATCAATGAGGACAAAACGAAATACATGCTGTCAAGCAAAAACCAATCCGTCGCCCACCACCTGGGACAAAACATAACAATTGACAGCTACAATTTCGAGGTAGTTAAGGAGTTTGTCTACCTCGGGGCAAACGTAAATTCCACAAATGACACCACAGTGGAGATCCGGCGTAGAATCGCCCTTGGCAACCGCTGCTACTTCGGCTTGTCCAAACAACTGGGGTCAAAACTCCTCACCCGAAAGACCAAAGTCATGCTTTACAAAACGCTCATACTGCCGGTCTTGCTGTACGGAGCCGAAAGCTGGACGATAAGCAGGACAGCGGAGCTGATTTTAGGTTATTTCGAAAGAAAAATTCTGCGCCGGATATTTGGTCCTGTCTGTCAGAAAAGTGAATGGAGAAGAAGACACAATCATGAACTCTACGAGCTGTATAAAGATGTGGATGTAGTCCGGAAGGCAAGGATCCGTCGACCACACTGGCTCGGCCACATCGAGCGCATGGACATCAACGCTCCAGCTAAGAGGGTCTTCGACTCCGAGCCTCTTGGTTCGAGAAGAAGAGGAAGACCGAACCTCCTTTATAAAGACCAAATAATGGCGGATGTAAGACATCTTGGTCTTGATAACTGGAAGCAGCGTGCCCTGGGCCGTCAAGGATGAAAGGCAGCTATAGTCCAGGCTCAGATTCTCCATGGATCGCTGGCCTGATAAGTAAGTAAGTAATACTAGTCCTGTATCAGTCATAGAAACTACCCCTAATAGCAAACAAGAGCCATCCAATTAGAAAGAGGAAAGATACACATGAAAAGCTTGATGTTTACAATAAACAAAATCTACTTAAGCCTCAACGACTTGCAGACTTTAGTTACAAGCTAATCGATACATCATGCGATACCCAAGATTCAGTCGTATAATTCGTCTATCCTAAAAGTGATTTATAGTTAAAAAGGCAAACATTTGGCTCGCAAACAATGTAACTAATCCATAAACACACAAGTAGACTTAATCAGTCTCACATAACATGGATTTTCCATTACATTAATCACGTATCGAGAACATGTCACATCACAACACCCACCCACAGTTTCCAAGCCAATATCCCTCAAACCACAAAACTAATTCCTACATCTTGTCACCTCATCACACGACATTAATGACTCATTATCTCCGGGGGGAAAATCAATAAACTACATTAACCCTAACCACTGGTCGTGTCAACCCAAGCAAAACTCGAAAATAATTCGCTATCAGGAGGCACAAGAAGAAGAAGTCCCAAGTCAGAGACTCGACACTTAAAGGTCCTCACTTCATTGAACCACTTTCTAGCATTCACTAATTATCTCATTAATAGGAACATTAAATGTTAGATGCAATTCCCAACACAGGATACGCTACCCTCATCATCGTTTAATAAGTATTTAAGTAACATGATAATCAATAAATACCATTCGTCCCCTGACAACGTACACAGTGAGTATTCGTGCCGCATTGTGTCTTTATGAGCATGAATCGTTCAACAGCTTCATTTTAAATAACCATCACTGTCGCAAAAACCAAAGAATCCTTGAACGTCCTCATCATCATCAGCTATGGAGTGAAAACAACTATGACTATGACTACGTCAACAGGAAATGCTGTACAGCACTAGGGCTCCTTCAGTCACGACGAGAACCATTCCACTGAGCACTGAGCAGTCCGCCCATCCACTACAAAGTGGGGAATCTCAAAACTGGTATCTATGCTGAGCGTGAAAATATTGTCATATAAACTCTTATAGCTAAGGGCTAATAGCTAATAGACCATCACCCCCCCTTTCATCGCCAACTAATTTCTATTCACCTCATGTGTACTAGCCATTAATTGATGTTAAGTAGCAATTCACCACAGAGAGAAAGAGGAGGAGGAGAGAAACACATTTTAAATTTCGTTCGAACGAAGGACATGAAAGCACTTTGCACCATGTCGGGCGCCAGTGTCTCTAAGCCACAAACATCGGTTTCGGGTGGGCGGGGTGCGAAAATACTGCATGAATATTTCACAATTCGTTAGTGAATACATCATGATCGTTCATCATCACCGCACACCCACAAAAAGGAACATTTGTATCGTACAAGACCATGTAACGCATGCATAGCTAAGCCCGACGAATGGTCGTCACTTAGTCAGTTTGGATACAAAGCCAAATGCCAAGTTACTTGTGTATAAGGCGAATGGATACCTACATACGTATGTACCTACATTAATATCTTTAAAAGTAAAAAAGAGGAAAACGCAATAAAAAAAGGATAAGCAGGAAACAGAGTTACTAAACTCACCTGTTGGACTTGGGGTCAACGACATCATGTCGAAATGAATGTTTCTCGGCTCGAAAATATAATCCCTGAGAAATGTCAATTTGGCGCCACGTGTTTTCGTCAATCCCTGAACGGCCGTGTTAATTGCCCGCAAATATTCACGTTTACCAAAATTCGTGTGCGGCGCTATGAGACCAATGTTCAATTGTTCTTTACTGGCGCTCGACGATTTCCCAATCCCGTTCGTCAATCGTAGACCCTCGACTGGGTGTGGTGCCAAAGTTAAACTTATAACGGTGATGAGCGCTATCGGTAATAGAAACTTCCACATCTTGTCGTCAGATATTGTCGTCGTCGTCGTCGTGGACGTGGTCGACACCATCATCATCATCATCATTGTCATTGTCGTTTGTCGTTTAGATGTGGTTCGGTTTGGTTTTTGGCTTTTACTTGGTTCGTCCTCGTCGTTGTTGTTTTATGCAATGAAAATCCTTGCTCGTGTCCTTTGCGATGCCCTTCTTGTTTGAAACTCCTATCTATCGTCGTTTGTCACACTGAACCTCGTTGCTCTCTCCCTATCTCTCTCTCTCTCTCTCTCCCTGCGTTTCTCTATTTTCTATCTCCTACAACACTCTTTCTTTCTCTCTGTTATTTAGTGTTGTTGTTCGATTTGTTCTTGCTGTTGTTCCTCCTCGGTTTGGTGTTATTACTATTGGTGTCGTTGGTTATGCCTCATAGCTTCATGTACCTACGTATCTATCGAATTCAAGTAAATAGTTTGTAAAGAGAGTTTTTGTTCTAAAATAAACCAAAAATTCAATTGCTTTTAGTACATTACATGTCACCAACCATTGTCACGAGCGAGAGAGAGTGTGGCGAACAATAATTATTGTTTCTATTGTTGTTGTTTTTTTCCTCGCTGATTTTTGGTTTTTCTAATATTTTCAACTCGCTGCTCCTGAACCTGCTGCTGCTCCCCACACGCGTTCAATTCCTTGAATTTCACGCAATTCCAGTTAAATGCGATATTATTTCGAAAATATGTTAACGGTAATGAAGCAATCCAAAAAAAAACAGAATTTAAAACAACAGACGAAAAAACAAAAAACTAATTGAACAGAAAAAAAAAACAAAAAATTAAGAATTTAACAATATACAACGCGGCCCCTCCCTTCGTCGCGTTTTTCTACTTTCGAAACCGTTTACGACCTATAGACATATTTCCAAGCACTCGCGAAGGCTTTGCATAATTTTCGTTTTGGGCGTTCACTGCTTTTCATTCTTCTGATTTGATTTGATGTCCGCGACGCGACGTTGCTACATTAATTCAAATATTCCCTCCGCACTTTCCTGCTAGATTTTTCTTAAATTTTTATCACAAATTTCCCTGAACAATTTCACATTTTTTTGCTTTTTTTTAAACACAGCACATACAGGTCCACACCCAAAAAATGTTATCTTATTACACACAGCGTGTCGCGGAGGAGCGCACAGCATCAGCAGTGTGTTAGCAGTGTGACACGAAAAACAGCATCAGCATTGGAGCATCGTTGTTTCGCGTCGTGTCCTGTGAGAGCAGTTGGAGATGGAAATTGTTTCCTTTTAGTACTCGAGTTCTAAAAAAAAAAAAAAACAAAACATAAAATCCTTTGAATGTAGACTTCGGATGGTGTTTCCCCAACAGTGGTGGACTTTGGGGTTCATGCTAACGAACCAAACCCATTTTGACAGTTGACAGTGAAAGTTTTGGACGCATGGTCGAACGGGAGCGATGGGGGGTAAACAACATTTCAGTTACGCATGGTGTAAACAGTAGGGAGACCACGTGTTGCATGTTGTTTTGATTGTGCGCATTGAACAAACTCGGGCGTGGGGAAGTGTCCTTTTTTGTTTTCTAAATTTTGCCACAATGACACATTGCCTTCAAGACACGGAGAGAGAGAGAACGAGTGAGATAAAGAGAGCCACAGAAAGAAAGAGAGATGGGTGTGGAGGCTAAGGGTCGATAGAGACTTTATATTTTTATGTCCTACCTTCCCTTTGCATAACATTATTATTGTGACGTAAATACATAGTTCGAATCGCTTATCCTTTCTTTCTTGCACCTCAGAGAATAGGACGTACACAAATCAGCTGCTGCCTTTCTCCATCAACAACAATGGCGGCGAGTACCAACATTCAAAGTCTCTGTACTCTCAGCTAGTGGGTATTTAGTTATCGTTAGAAGGAAACATAGAATGTTCACACGTGTGACCTAGAAAAGGGGAAACAAAGGGTAAACGAGCGACATCTGTAGGTGACTAAATACGAGTTAAATATTTTTCCCACTTCTCATCCTTTATTACACCGAGTTACACCCTTCTCTTTGCTTAGTTGTCCTTTTATTTTCTTGAGTTTATTGTGATGAAGACGTCTTAACCTCTTTAGGCGGATCGAGTGTTAAATACAAACACCAAAGCCCATCACTCACTATCTACCAAAATATAGACCCGGCCTGGGGGGATAGTGATGGGTATTGTGATTCTTCAATCAAGTAAATGGAAATTATGTAGCGACCTATCGGGAGTCAGACAACGAGTAGGTGGTATCTTATGATGGAAAAAACGTAATGATGGGTTCCTCGTAAAGTTTGGTCATGTCTTGAAATAAGCAAGAGATGTCTGTTGGGAGGTTTCTTGTGGTTTTTATGATACCTACTAAGTGGATGCGTCGTTAGTTGACACCGTGTCGTCTATTTTTGGTGTCTTACTCGTATTTCGTCGGCACAGCATTTTATCGGTGTAGTAAATTAAATTGGATGGCAAAGGACTAACAAAGGCCTCCTAGCGGTAGCATCTATCCGACGGATGCTGGCCTGCTAAAAAGCGAGAAAAGCCACCGCAGACGAACATCTTGCGGCACTGTTAGTAAGTCCTATCCCCATCTCCTCGCGGTGCCATCTGGCGATTTCCTATGGAATATGCAGACGGGGAAGGGCGAATGGCGAGCCTCCTGCGCCAAAAAAAAACAGGTTTAGTCGGTTGGGCTATGGCCTAGTAAGCCGCAGCAGTAAAAAAAGCCACAAGCTCCGAAACAACCACAAGCCTCGGATATAACGGACCGGATTAATGTTGACGACTCTTGCAAAAAACGAAAAAAGGACAATGATCTTCGGCCTTGTACGTGGAATGTTAGGTCCCTAAACAGGCCACGTGCAGCCGAACAACTTGCGGACGCCCTAGACCGCTATAAAGCGGACATAACCGCCATCCAGGAAATACGATGGAATGGACCGGGTATAAAGCGGATGAAAAACTGCGATATTTACTACGGCGACTGCTATAGGGAGAGAGGGCAACGATTGTTTGGATGCGGATTTGTTGTTCGAGGTGGACTAAGGCACAAAGTCCTAAGCTTCCGGCATGTGAGCGAACGCCTCATAACAATGTGTTATGTATCATATTATTCATTTCTCTTTGTCAATCACTTAAATACATGAAGTCACAGTGAGCGGGTGTCTAATTTCTTACACAATCCGTATCGAGGCTACATTTTTTAACATCAGCCTGATCTGCGGAAGACAAGGATGACTCCGCCAAAGATGAGTTCTACAATCTCCTAGACAGAACGTATGCCCCATGTCCCAGCTGCGACATCAAATTTGTACTAGGAGACTTGAATGCTAAGCTGGGTAAGGAAAGCATCGTTGAACGAGTCACCAGCAAACATAGCCTACACGACACCACCTCCGATAACGGACACAGGCTGATTGATCTTGCTACGGGGCGAAATCTCCTTCTAGCCAGTACGCGCTTCCCGCACCTCGATATACACAAAGGCACTTGGCGGTCTTTTGATCAATCGATTACCAACCAGATTAAACACATCGCGATCAGCGTCAGACACTCCTCCACTATTCTTGATGTTAGTTGATGAACTTACCGAGGGGCGAACATCGACTCGGACCACTATCTTGTAGGAGCCAAGATGCGTAAGAATACAAAGTTATGACGTCGGAAAGCCACTATTGCCAGATACACCTCAATCCTCCACGCTATCAATAGAACAGCAGTAGAGCCTTTGCAAACAAGCCATGAAAAGCTCTGCATTCGAAGTTTTGGGTTTCAAGGCTCCACCGCGAAGAAACACCTGGTTCGATGACGAGTGCAGGAGGATTCACACAGCGAAGCAGGATGCATATTAGGCCTCGCTGCATAAAACAACAAGAGCAGCTCGTGAGCTCTACGAGTTAAAAAGAAGGGAAGAGCATACGCTTCTCAGGAGAAAGAAGAAAGAGCACGAGAAGCGCGCGATTGAGGATTTGGAGAGGTGTTACTGTAGGCGCGACATTCGAAAGTTTTATCAACAGATAAATCGAACATGCCAAGGTTATAAAGCCAGAACGGAAGCCTGCAGGGATGAGAACGGACACGGAAAAACCACTTCTGCAGACTGTATAACGGCGATGTTAGTCAATATACCGCTGTCAGGCAGAATGACCCATTTCTAATCGACGAAGACCGCAGAGAACTCCGTCCCCCTGACCTCGACGAGGTTAAGATTGCCATATGGAAACTCAAGTCGAATAAAACTGCTGGCGCAGACGGACTGTCTACTGAGCTCTTCAAGGCAGCTGGGGATGACCTGGTTAGGAGCATGTACCAGCTCATCTGTAAGATATGGTCAGAGGAAAGCATGCCCGAGGAATGGAGTCTCAGCATCGTATGTCCGATCCACAGGAAAGGAGACCCCTTTGATTGCGCCAACTATAGAGGAATAAGTCTCCTTAACATCGCCTACAAAATCTTGTCTGCCGTTTTGTCTGAACACCTGAAGCCTTTTGTAAATAAGCTGATATGTCCTTATCAGTGCGGATTCAGGCCAGGGAAGTCCACCATCGACCAAATCTTCACACTTCGGCAGATCCTGGAAAAAACCAATGAATTTCAAGTCGAGACTCACCACCTATTTGTCGACTTCAAAGCCGCATACGACAGTGTAATTAGAGACGAGCTATACAACGCTATGTCTACTTTTGCCATGCCTGCTAAACTCATCAGACTATGCAGGATGACTTTGAATGCTCGCTGCTCCATCCGAATCGGTGAACCTTACCTTACCGATAGTTTTGATGTCAGAAAAGGATTTAGGCAGGGCGATGCGCTGTCGAGTGATTTCTTCAACATCATATTGGAAATTATTGTGCAAAAATCACTGGCCAATAGAAGAGGCACAACTCAACTCGCAACTCCTTGCATACGCCGACGATATTGACATAATAGGTAGATCACAGCGAGATGTCAATGAGGCGTTTGCGAGTATTGAGTTCGAGGCGGCGAAAGTTGGTCTGGCGGTAAACGAGGGCAAAACTAAATATGTGCTGTCATCAAAAAAGACGCTCACCACCGACGTCTCGGCCAGAACGTTTGTATAGGCAGATATAAGTTCGAGGTAGTTAAGGACTTCGTCTACCTTGGCTCCACAGTGACCTGGGACAAGGACATCAGTTCCGAAATCAAACGCAGAATCACTCTTGCTAATCGCTGTTTCTTTGGGCTCGGGAGGCAATTGAGTAATAGAGCCTCCTCCCGAACGACAAAGTTGACTCTATATAAGACCCTTATCATCCCGGTCCTGTTGTACGGCGCAGAAGCATAGACACTATCAAAAGCGGGTGAGGAGGCCCTTGGTCGGTTCGAGAGAAAGATTAAGCGCGTGATTTTCGGGCCTATAAACGCAGACGGGGGATGAAGGAAATGATTCAACCACGAACTTTACGGGCTGTACAGCGACATGGGCTGTGCCATGTAGAGCGAATGGACACCACAGCTCCAGCGCGGAGAGTCTTTGAATCCAACCCCGAGGGACGAAGAAGCAGAGGACGGCGCATTTAAGATGGCGCACACAGGTGGAAGGGGACCTCAGCCAACTGGGTGTGCGGCAATGGAAAAGGCTAGCAAAAGATCGTGCTAGATGGAGGGGCATTAACGTTATTCCTAGTTAATTTTGTTTTTTGTCATACCAGTTATAGGTTGCATAGACGGAACCCACATAAATCTCATAAGACCAAGAGAGAATGAACACATGTTTTTCAACAGGAAAGAGAGGCATAGTGTTAATGCTATGATTGTAAGTATCTCACATAGATTACATTATCATTGAGGCTCAAATAAATTAAACAATTGAACAATTAGATATGCGACGAAAAAAAAATTATGGCTGTGAATGGGATGTACGGGGGATGCGCTCACGATAGTTTTGGTTGGCGACAAAGCAAAGAAAGGGAAGCATTGCAACAAGGGCATATTTTGGGAAATTCGTTCTGGCTTTTAGGTAAAAAAATGGATTGGATTTTAATGGTTCTCTTCATAATTTAGCTTTTATTTCAAGGTGATTCTGGTTACCCACTGGAACCATTTCTAATAACACCCTTTAGGAACGCTGAAATTAACTCTCCCGAGGCGCGTTTTAACCTAGTACATTCCCAGGCCAGGAACATCGTTGAACGGTGTATCGGAATATTAAATGGTCTAATTTATACATACATATACTTATTTTATGCTATGCTATTTAATATGTATGTATCTATTTCAGTTCGAAGGCGTATACTTCTGGAGGAAAGAAAGTGTAGATACGCACCGGAACGTGTAGTACAAATAATTAATGTTTGTGCTGCGCTGCACAACATTTGCTGCGATTTGAATGATGAAGGTGACATTGCCCAACCACCAACCAATCGCACCCACCAATCCAATATGCCAGAAGACCTCCAACCATCCAACAGAGAAGCGGCGAGAATTCGTGATGCTCTTAGAGACAATCTAATGTAAAAAAAAGCAACGATTTTGCAACAAATGTAATTTATTGCAGCACAAAATAAAAGTTTTGAAAAAATATCACAAATCATATTCATATTCACAAAAAAATAAAATTATGAAATACATCACAAATAGAATTAAATTATGGATAATATCACAAACAACAAAACGAAACGTAAAAAAAAATGAGGAATTCACTTCATATTTCCTCCAGCTCTCCAGGCCAAGGGTCTTCAGTTCTTTCATATTATTATTTCCTCAAGTACTGCAGCTCAAGGGTAGCTCGTTTGCTTTTTTTGCAATCTCCAACTCCATTTTCTTAATTTCGAGCTCCTGCCGCTTAGAATAGGCTTGAGCCTCTCGATCGCGTTTCTTTTGCGCGCACAGGTATTTTAAAACATCCCGGACCTCTGCCAGGGATTGCCTGATTGTCTCCCGCTCCTTTTTTTTCTCAGCGCACAATTCTTGAATCGCATTCTTTACTCCTTGCATCGCCTCATTAGAAGACCGTTGCTGTTTGAGGTGTTCTTCCAGCATATCGTCCCTTTTCGCTGACGATCTTATCTGTGGCTCCGATGATGTGGGAATACAACCGCTGGGGGCGGGAGTGGACTTAGAGGAGCTTCGAATAGGATGGGAAATGATGGGAGCCGGGTCGTAGCTAGGGGGAGAGGTGTATCCTTCATTTGACAGCTTTCTTACCTGTCATTAACTCCGAAAAAGCAAGTGTTGCCCCTTTTCTAAACTTTTTTTGTGATAATTTTAGCCGATACCAAAAGATGGTGATAGTCACAAATGACTGTCACCAAAGTGACTATCACCTTAGCCGATTCCAGACCAGAATCATTACACAAATTATTGTTTTAATCTATGTTCGATGCATGATTCTGGTACATTTGTTGCATACTTCTAGGTGGTATGTAACTTGAAACCAAAGAAAGAAATTGAAACACAAAATTGTTCAATGTCTGTGATCAATAGGGAAATTTGTTTACATGGAAAACAAATACGGACTGCGACAATTATACCACCACCACGATCCTTCGTTGTAATGTCTCGGGTTGAAGATCTCGGGTACAGCCAGGTTTCAACAACGACGATGACATCGTAGAATGTATGTGATGTGTTGTTAAAGATATCTGTTATTTTCGTCCATATGCCGCTTGCATTTGGTAATAGATATTAAGAGAAAGGGAGGAGGAAGAAACGCATTTCAGTTTGGGGCCGGTGACTTCGGAACATTGGCAAAAGTTTTAAATTGTATTTCCAGTGGCCAAGATGTGTAAGATAACACAAAAAAAGTATAGAAAAGGAGCAACATTTGCTTTTTCGGAGTTACTGATAGATAAAGGTAGCCCTAAACATGTTCGCCGTTCGCGTTACTCTCTACACGGCGAACACATTTGGAGAACATTCATTTCGTGCTGATTCTTCAGAGTGTAAACATGTACGATAAAGTGGTTGCGCTTATGGTTATTTATTTATGTTTACTCGTCGACATTCACAGCAAATTCACGAACAAAATCGGCGAACATGTTCGCCGTGTAGGGTTGCCTTAAGACAGCTGTTAGATAGTTAAAAAGAAATTTTGAAATTTAAATCAGGGCCGTTGTCACCGATTGTTGCAGAACAACATACATACATATTGTTACGAATTTATTCGATTCCCACACCAAATAGGGTTCGCACCACTGGATTGCGATAAACTACAATGTCTACGTTTTTTCCAATTAAAACACACACACTTTTCTTTGTTTCACCACAGATCAACTATCTGTACAGCTTCACCACTTTTATTTATTATCCAATACTATCCACTTTATTACACAAACAAACCTTTATTGAGCTTTTATTTTCACACTGTTTGATCACACTGACTTGTCACACGCTATTCGATACCACAAACTGAATGAATGTTAAGGGCGAGTGTTCGCGCTTATATAGCTCTCGGTCCACTGTCTCGAACGTTCGCCGTTGGAAGTTCCCCTTCGGAAATCTCTAGAACGCTCTGACAATTCCATTGGAAGTTGACATCATTCCAATCCCCGCTTCCAGAGAGTTTTCGAACTCCGACAGCGAAATTCGAACTTAACGGTCCGCTTGCATCTCCGCAACACTGCCCTCCTCCTAAACTTGTTCGTCCTCGAACAAGCGATTGGACCCTTCTCCGTAATATGGTGCTAACCTCTCTACGTGGACAATTTTATACTTCGCCCGTCTGTTTCCCATCTGCTGTATCCGGTATACCACGTCATTGAGTTTCTTGATGACTTCATATGGTCCGTCCCAGGCTGATTGCAATTCGGGGCACAAGCCTTTTTCCCGTTGTGGGTTATACAGCAATACCAATTGTCCGGTCTCGAATCCAGAAGTATTCGCCCTCAAGTCGTATCGCGCCTTCATTTTATCGCTGACCAAGTTCAGTCGCTCCCGGATGAACTGATGGATGGAGTTCAGCTGTTCCTTCTTTTCGGTTACGAAGTCCTCCCTGCCGCTAGTTGTCGGTAGTACCGCGCCGAACTTCAAGTCCGATGGAAGTCGGAGATCAGTTCCAAAAATGGCTTCGGCGCGTGTTGTTGCCGTTGAATTGTGCTGTGCCGAACGGTATGCCATTAGGAAGAGGGGGAGATGTTCATCCCAGTCCTTCTGATCTCCGACGACGACTTTTCTCAGGTATTCCTCCATCGTCCGGTTGAACCTTTCGACCATGCCATCAGATTGTGGATGTAATGGCGTTGTCCGCGTCTTTCTGATACCTAGCATGTCACAGAGTTCTTTGAACACCGACGACTCGAAGTTTCTCCCTTGGTCTGAGTGCAGTTCCATTGGTACTCCATAACGCGAAACCCAGTTATTCACGAATGCATCCGAAATGGTTTTGGCTTCCTGGTTCGGGATGCAAAACACCTCAGGCCACTTGCTGAAGTATTCGATCACCACTAGCGCGTACTTGTTTCCAGCGTTGCTCGTTGGGAATGGGCCTGCAATGTCCATTGCGATACGTTCGAACGGTGCTCCAACATTGTACTGCTGCATATTTCCTCGAGTTTTCCTAACTGGACCCGTTGCCTTCGCACACTGTTCACACCTGCGAATGAAACGCGTAACCGACTCATGGCATCCTACCCAGTAGAAACGTTTCTTGATCTTTTCTACAGTCTTGTTAACACCAAGATGACCCCCGCTTGGTCCCTCGTGGTATTCTCGGATGACCTCTTCGATTTGTCCTTTCGGAATTACCAGCAGATCGTTTACAATGTTCCCGTCCTCACTTTCCCAACTGCGGTAGAGGCAACCGCTCTTCAGCTTCAAACTCTGCCATTGAGCCCAGTAAGCTTTCACGATTGGGCTTTCACTGGATATTTGCTGCCAACTTGGTCGAAAACCTCGTTCTTGGTAGTCGATGATGACTGCCAGATCGGCATCTTCTCGCTGCTTTCTTCCAACCTTCTCGACAGTCCATGAATCTTCTGGCAGCACATGAAAACGACGGATATCGGTGACCCCTTCTTTGGTTTCCGCACGTGAACAATGCTTGCATTCAACGCCGCGAGGTCGGCTCGTTAATGCATCCGCGTTTCTATGGCTGCTTCCCTTCCGGTAATCGCGTGCTTTCGCTTGATCTCCTTTTGGCGAATTCGACCTCGGCCGCCTTCTTACCAGATGGCAATTTCTCGCCATGTGCCCCTGCTGGTTGCAGATGTAGCATTTACCTGGGAACGGGCGGCTCCTACTCACCGTTGTTTCTCTGGAACTACGCCGTAATTTGCTGGATGAACGCTTTCTCCGCAGACGACAGTCTTTTGCAATGTGCCCCTGCTGGTCGCAGATATAGCAGCTACCTGAGAACGAGCGACACCTACTCACTGTCGTTGCTCTGGAATTACGTCGCAATTTGCTGAAGGAACGCTTTCTCCGCAGACGGCAGTTTCTCGCAATGTGCCCCTGCTGGTCGCAGATGTAGCATCTACCCGGGAATGAATCACTCTTACTAGCCGTTGTTGTTCTCGAACTATCCTGGTCTTGAGATATGCGCCGTAGTTTGATGGAAGGTCGGCATATCAAGAGCGATGTTTCACATGCGAGAGCGCTGGCAACCGTCTCCTTGAAAGACGTCTTCGGCAGGAGAATCAAGCTTCGTTGCGTATCGGGGTCCCTCAGCCCTTGGATGAAAGAATCCGTTTTCAGTTTTTCCACCACATCAACTGGAACATCCGCATAGGCAAGATGGGATAGCCTCTCGATGTCGGAAGCATACTGTTGGATGGTCTCGTTTCCACGCTGCTTCCGCCCTTTAAGTCCCAGCATGTGCATCTCCTGCATGTGCTCACTGCCGTATCTTCGATGAAGAGCTTCCCATATGGCTGTGTAGTTCCTTCTCTGGGTCTCCGGGATGGTCTGTAGAACACCAGCAGCTTCGCCTTTGAGCGAAATTACTAGAGCGGCCACACGATCTTCTTCTCCCCATTGATTCCGTTCCACTGTTGTCTCGAACTGAAGTTTAAAGATGTTGAAAGCGCTCGTGCCGTCGAAGTTGGGAGCAGTGAATTTCGATGCTGCCGTTGGTACAACGATTCCTTGATGCAGAACGTCCTGGACAGTTTTCTCGAGTTCCAGAACCTTATTGTCGAACCTCGATTCCATAGTCTCGATTATCTTTTCTTGATTATTTTCGAGATCTAGAACCTTCTTGTCGAACCTCGATTCTAGTGTCTCGATTCTCTCCTCGACGTTCTGGAATCGATCGTCGACGGCCTGCTGGATGTTTCTTAAGCTTTCTCGAGTGTTCTCTAGCATCTCTCCAGCTTCTGATTCAGGTAAGTGGAATTTTCCTCCAACTTTCTACCTACGGCCGCGGAATTTACCTCAAGTTTCTCCAGTTTCTGGCTTAGAGAAGTGGAATTTTCCTCCAGCTTTTGATGGAGTTTCTGGCTCAGGGAAGCACTCATAGCATTCATAGCCGCGAGAATTTGCTGCATATCGAACGCTGGCTCAGTGGATGTCGACGGCTTCTCCACCCCGAATTCATGACTCTCCCAGTCGACACCTTCTTCCTGCAACGCTGATCGCAGTCTCTCCACCAGGTTGGCTTTACTTCCCACTGTGGATAATTGCCGAGCATCCAGCTCTCTTTTCAGTTGTTCGATTGTCAACTTTACCAATTTCACCATTTTTTCTATCTCTTAACAATTCACTTTGTGCAATTCCCATTTTAAATAAACGTTCCACTCGTTTACTCGCAATCCCACTTCTGACACCAAATGTTACGAATTTATTCGATTCCCACACCAAATAGGGTTCGCAACACTGGATTGCGATAAACTACAATGTCTACGTTTTTTCCAATTAAAACACACACACTTTTCTTTGATCCATTCTAAGATCATTCCATTTTTGACAGTTTTTCTTCATTTATTCTTGACTGTTGGACATAAGCAAGTTGATTCGGTTTGTGAAGATGACTTCTTTCGCTGGTAATAGAATGAAAATGACCCGATTCATGCGTTCCACTTGTCGAAAATTCAAGTGTGCCTCCGCCAATGTGAACACTATTTAGGAAAGTGATAGCTAAGTAGCTGTCACCAGAAAACTGTCACAAAAGTGTGACAATCACAGTGACTATCACCTTACACGATACCGAAACCGAGAATGTGACTGTCACTTGTCACAAATCACCTTAGCCGATTCCACCCCAGGAATCCCCAACTTAAAATTCCTATAATGAAGCGACTTCAGATCAGCATCTTTTTTAGTTAATTTTTTACAACAGAGCACATCTTCCGGAAGCTTTAGCTTATGTGCCGCATATGAAACTATGTTTTCTTCAGTTACATTTGTTTTTAACCGAGAGAGATGTAAGAATTTGAGTTTCGGTACAGATGACAGCGTTGCACCTTCCTCTTGAGCATCGGCTGTTCCAAACAGTTTTGTAGGACGTTGATCCTTTTTTTTTTTTTTTTGTTTCGCAATTTTCCACGGATTTTTATCTTCATGTAATTGGTCAGTGACAGTAAATATCTGTGTGCTGTGGTTTTTGACGTCGATGGTTGATGATATGGTGTTCTTACCCGCGATGAAGGGGACGATACAGCAATCACTTTGTTTATTTTTGGTATTAAAATTGAAGGAATTTCTGGTGGTGCAGTGGCTTGGATGATTGTAGTTTCCGATGTTCGGCTTTTATTTTGAGCAGCAGACTTTTTGGAACTCCCATTAATTGGAGGAATATAAGAATTTTGCAGGAACGATTTAATTTCTGCGACATTGCTTTGTAGTTGGGCGAAAGCGGAGAGTAAACACTGACACTTGCACAGTTATTACAACGCCATTGCCGATTTTGATCCGATTGCAATGCTTTGATGGATTCGTCAGAGATGAAAATGCACTTTTTGTGAAAGGATTGACCACACAAGGCATCACATCACATAAAATTGTCAAGAAGTCTAGTTTTGCAAATGGAGCACTTTTCGGACATTTCAAGAAAAATAGGAAATATAAATAAGTGCGGAAAAAAATATGTAGCGATTGGTTTAAGAAGTTTATTAGAGAGAGGGAAGAGAAGCACGTCCACACCGTTCAATTACTTTCGCGAGAAGCGAGACTAAGAATTCCAAGGGGGTAACGCCGCTCAATCTGGATGTCCCGAAGAGGATGCGCACGTTCCAATTGCATATTCAGGCTTGAGTTCGTGGTCCAAAATTCAAAGCCGTTAATACCTGACCGTTTATATCTCTGTGTTCTCCGTGTTCCATTCTATCCATCGTTTTTCTACTTTTTTTTGCAGTTTTGTTACCAAAGGCTTCTGCGCGAAATTTGCCCACGAAGTCTAATCTCAACTAAACGATATACAATCATACAATCGTGCGTTTGGATATTGTTTCATTGGTTCCAACAAAACTTCACGCATCATATCAGTGGCACTGGCCAACCTTATGCTAACTGAGACGCTATAGCAATGTTTACAGCCATATAGAAAGCAATGTTTGCCTTAAATTTTTTGACGATTCGATATTTCCAAAATGGCAAAATCCTCAACCTCAGCAACAACAGGTTGCCCGCAATAATTGTTAGATAACAAGCCAACCCTTCGAAAACTCTTCATTTAACAACTGAAATTGACAGCTATAAAATACCCACGAACTCGTACCCTACATGACCCCTCAAGAGCATTTTCCAACCCAATTGTACTTAAAAGAGACAGAAAAGTGGTATTCACGATGTGTCATAAAAAACCAGAACATTACAAATTGTTTATCCTGAAATAACTCGTCAAACAAACCACAAAATTAATAAAAAATCTGACACGGGGCTCAAACGGCCCCTAGACCCTATGCTAGTGACTCTAGTATAGCGACTTGGGATCAACAAGTCGCCTGAGTGAAATTCTCCTCTGTTAATCGTAGGGCTTTGGAACAAAGGAAAGTACATGTACATATACTGTTCATTGAAATCACTGAAAAATGTTGTTTCATTTGATGAGTCTTAAACTCGTCTGTCGTTTTTCGCAGTTTAGGATTAAATTGTTTTCGGATCCGTCGCTGTGTAAGCCCATCCTTACTCCTCTTATAAAAAATCTACTTTTCGAACGAGCCCCTAAGATAATCTACTACATAACCGAGCGAAACACGTTTATTTGCGGTGACAGAAATGCCGCTCTGCCATTTTGTTCTCACTCCCAGTGGCATACACAACGTAAGTTCCGTTTTTCTTCAATTTTCCAATGATTCGTTAGCATAATTACGTGCATTTCAATTGGAAACAGTAAAACACTGATTATGTTAACAACCAGTAAAAGAAAATATGCACCATTCAATTGTAGAACACAATTAACCTCATCCGCCACGTGCTCCTGTCTTGAGGTTATCGATTGTTAAAACGTTGCATTTTCCAATTGCAGGTTCTCGTGACTCGTAATAAACGTTAAAATGTCGGGAGGTTTAGGTATTTTATCCCTCGAAGAGGAGGATGTCACCAAGATGTTGGCCGCCTGCACCCATTTGGGCAGCGAAACTGTAAACTTCCAAATGGAGCAATACGTCTTCAAGCGCCGCCCCGATGGCGTTAATATCATCAACTTGGGCAAGACCTGGGAGAAGCTTATGTTGGCCGCACGTGCCATCGCTGCCATCGACTATCCCCAAGACGTAAGTGTTCTTACAACGATTTCATCCAAATTCCGTGCATTTTGCTTCCTGATGAGTTACGTACTAATCTTTCGGGTCTGAAATTCACTGACGACACTTCAATTCTGATCATGAACTGCACAGAAACTAAATCCTCTGTGTCATAGCCGATTGTCTAAAATGGTTCTCTTCGGTTTCTTTAAAGGTCTACGTCATCTCATCTCGCCCGGTCGGACAACGTGCCGTACTCAAATTCGCCAAATACACGGATACGACCCCAATTGCTGGACGCTTCACTCCTGGTGCATTTACCAATCAAATTCAGGCTGCTTTCCGTGAGCCTAGATTGCTGGTCGTTACCGATCCATCAACCGATCACCAACCCATCATCGAAGCTTCGTATGTGAACGTTCCGGTCATTGCATTCACCAACACGGACAGTCCACTTCGCTATGTCGATATTGCTATTCCGTGCAACACCAAGTCACCACATTCGATTGGTTTGATGTGGTGGTTCTTAGCTCGTGAGGTGCTCCGTCTACGTGGTACAATTTCGCGCCAAACTGATTGGGGTATAGTCGTCGATTTGTTCTTCTTCCGCGATCCCGAGGAAAGTGAGAAGGAGGAAGCTGCAGCGAAGGAATTGTTGCCACCACCAGTCAAGGTCGAGGAGGTGGTTCCTGACCATCCAGTCGAAGAGACAAGTAACTGGGCCGAAGAAGTCGTGGCTGCAGAAAGTGCCAGCGTTGCTGGTGCTGAAGACTGGACGGACGATAATGTCAAGACATCATGGGGCGGAGACGGAAACTTCTAAGCAGTCGCTGGTGGTCTCACATAAAGTCCCTTTTTTTATTCCCTGGAAATAAAGGTTTTCAAGAGTAAACTTGACTTTTTCATTGAACCTTAATTGCAAATTGATTTTTTTTTTTGTTAATTAAGAGGCTAGTGCTGCCAAACGCCACGAGGCACTGCGACCTTTACAGATCTATTGTGCCTGCCAGCCGAGAAGCTTCTCCACTTCTTTATAAAGTTGAAAATGTTCCTCGTAGTAGCCGAGATGATCCCCTCAGGAGTCATAGTTTCACTGAGAAGGATACGCTTCCTGAGATGAGAACACTAACACAGTATGTGCTCTGCCCTCTCTTCGTCCTCGAGGTAGAGCCGACACTCAGTTCCAGACGAGAGGTTAATTTTATTGAGGTGATTTCTCAGGCCACAGTGTTCCGTAAGGTAGGTTCGTAGCATTCCCAGAATTGAAAAGAATACACATAGGCCAGGGAGGCCCGTTGTGCATCTACGAGGGAGGTTTATCCCTCTATTCGTGGAACCATTTTGTACTTAAGGTCAGATATCCCTACTTGTTGAACATCTGTCAGGTTGTTAAGGAAGTATCGTTTCCTGATTGTGTAGAATGCTGGGCAGGCCCAGAGAAGGTAGTGAATGGACTCAACCTCCTCCTCGTCTAGACAGCTTCTGCAGAAATCATTCGGAACTATTCCTAGTTTTTGGTTTTTCCGCGTAACTGCCAATAAGGCAGTGTCCTGTAATGACACCGTTGATTTTGTGGATGTCAATTCTTTTTAGGGCGCAGTGGGTAGTGTGTTGGCCTCTGACGCCGATGACTCGGGATCGAATCCCGACACAGCCATGTCATCGAACGTGTTTTTCACGGTGTTTCTCCTCAGCGGGGTTCTGACAAAACCCCCTGTAGTAAAATTGTCATGAAAAGCTTCTCGAAATCGCCGTTCGGAACCGGCAATAAAACTGTAGGTCCCTTTCACCTATGTGAAAATGAAATCACACACAACATGGGTGATTGAGAGAAGCTCGGCTCAGTATCTTCATGGACTGTAACGCCAACATACATACATACAGTTCTTTTTAGGGAGATTATACTCTTAGTCCGTTGACTGTCGAGCCGGGGGCAGATTTGCCTGGTGATGAGGCAGGTATGTCCCTGGATCCATCTCAGGTTCGTCTCGGCCCTGGCGAAATTTGCCAGGTTATGTTTAATGGTTGCAAGAGGTATTCCCTTACAAGCCACGATTGATTGTAGCGTCGTACATTGTCTGGCGAGTGTGTCGGCTCTCTCATTTCCTGGAATGTCGCTGTGTCCCGGTACCCGATAAGTTGTATGTTAAACTGTTCGGCCATCTCGTTAAGGGATAGGCGACTGTTGAGACTAATTTTTGATGTGTACACATAGGACTCCAGCGACTTTAAGGCTGCTTAACTATCCGTGAGAATACGGATATCCGTAGTGGATATCACGTTCCACTTCAACAAAGACAAAGCCTTCTTTATTACCAACAGTTCCGCTTGGAAGATGCTGCAATGATCTAGTAATTTTAGACCTTTATTCAGCTTTTGTTGCTTGCAGAATACTCCACTACCCACCCCGTCTCTGGTTTTAGACCCGTCAGAGTAAGAATCCACGCAGTTCCTGCCAGGTTGCGTTTGGCGGGTCCAGTTCCGTCTGTCCGGGTATGTTATAGTGAAGTTCTTCTCAAAGACTGTGGTGGGTTCTGTGAGGTCTAAGTTTTCTGCCATAGTTGACCTGTTATTCAGGATGGAGGAGTGGCCAGTGACATGGCTCGTTCAGTTCGAGTTGGCTTTGAGTCTAATGGCCGCTTGTGTGGCAATTTGCTTGCCGAAAATATCGAATGGTGTAAGGCCGAGTATCATGTTCAGCGCAGCCGTTGGGGTGGACCTGTGGGCCCCGGTAATGCACATATGTACATGCCAGCCTTTGTACCTTCTCGAGTTGTTAGTGGTATGTTGTCTTGTCCAGAGCTCTATCAGAGTCCTCTCCACCTTTAGCTTTTCAGCCTTTCTGCTTTCGGAGTGACGTTGTCAAAGGCGCCCTCTATGTCTAGTGAAGCTGTTAGGGTATATTTCTTTAGTTGGATTGATCTTTCCATTTTCCTCACTAGTGTGCCCTTACAGTAGGCGTGTTGTGCCTTAGAGATTAGGAAAGGATCAAAGCTGTGGCGTATGTGTAAGTCTATCAGCCTTTCCAAAGTTTTTAGTGCAAAGGATGATAGACAGATAGGCTTTAGATCCTTGAGGGAAGTGTGAGAGTTTCTGCCGGCCTTGGCGATGAAAAGTACCCTTGCGCACTTCCACTTTTCTGGAATGTGACTCCAAGCTAGGCATCCTTTAAAGATTATCTCTAGCCATGGTATAGTCCATTCCATAGTTTGTGTGAGTTCATTAGGATAAATTTCATCCGGACCTGGCGATTTGTAGGGCGTGAAGCTTTTCAACGCCCACATAATTTTCTCTCTAGAGTTAATATGATCGTACTGTCCCTCTATCGCGGAGGAGAAGTGAGTTCCCCGCGAATGCACTGAATCTTGCGATTCAGAGCAGCCTGGGAAGTGCGTGTTGAGGAGAAGATTTAGTGTTTCTTCTTCAGACGTTGTCCAAACTGCGTTTGCTATAAGGCAACTCGGAGATTGTGGGCCTTTGGAGAGTATTTTCCTCACTGTAAGTGTCTGAAATTTTCTCCATGTTGTTGCAAAAGAGGTTCCAAGACATCCTTTGTTCTTCCCTCAGGGTTTGTTTGTACACCCTGAGTGATTCTTTATATGTATAGGCTCCAGTCTCTGTCGTTTCTTGTACTCTTTGCTTTATTGAAGAATTTTCGACAGTGCTTGCGGAGCTGGCTTAGATCTGCGTTCCTCCAAGAAGGGTAAGAGTTTTTTCTTGGTTCGTGGATTGCGCAGCTGTTGACCCGTGCGTTACCCAGAGTAATTGTTAGGATGTCGACCAAATTGTCTATATCTATACGTGGACCGCGGGGTGTGAGGGGTCCTGTTTACTATAGAATTGCCAATGAAGGCTCTCCCAATCAATTCTTCTTGGGTTGCAGGATGAGTCAATTGTAAAGATTTGAGGTTAGAATGAATTCAATGAGCCACTCATAACATTGAACATTTAGATAATTCTTTGCAAGTATGCAAGTACAAGGCTTACCTTCTTCTTGTGGTGTAAATAAGTTGTAGGCTGGGGTTCCTAATCCATGAACCTTGTGTTCATGTACCCAAGGTTCTTGGATTAAGGCTATGTCTTCTTCTCCTTTAGCCAGCCTGAATCTCTTCTCTGAATTAATCTCAGCATCATGGCTGCTATCAATTCTATTAGCCTCCACCATGGTGGTGTTGAGGTCTTCCAGATCCAAGTCGAGCTAGTTGAACAGTCCTCGCTTCCGGAGTCGAGCAATGACTCCTGGTCTTTAATGACCAGGGACCGGCTTCATCTTCTACCGTCGCAGGGCCCTTGCTCTGCGAGGGGATTGGGGGTTCCTGCTCCGTCGAGCTTCCACTCTTGACCTCGGTGTTAGCCGTATCTTCGTGGCCGAATGGTGGCACTACCTCATCAATTTTTATAAATATTGAGTTTGACTTTTTTAAAGTAGTCGCTTTGGGCCAGAGGTTCCAAGGCTTCACAGTTCAATACAGTGATTGCCTGTATTGATCAACCTTTTGGTTCGTCCAGCTTCACGACTCTCCAATCTCTTGTTGGGAGATTGGGGTTACAGTAATTGATTGTTTCAACTATTTCGAGGGGGTTGTCTGGTACCAGCAGGAGCCAGCATATTGCTCGCGCTCGTTTCAGGATCTTGTCCTTAGTTACGACCTTGAGTCTAGCCCCCTCCCATATTTCCCCTATTTCGGCAACTGTAGCCTTTAGAAGATTAACGGATCTTTCGTCGGCACAGCTTAGTAATTTGACCCTGCCTTAGTAGCATCCAGCATCCTGTTCCCGAGCGAAGAATTCTAATTCCACGACGTAATGCAACCTTTTTAATAAAAAGGTGCAGTGGAGTAGGTCCAATCAATGCTTCTTGAGCTGCCGTAGGGCAGGTTGACATAGCGCCTGTATTACCGAGGCACGCTAGTCTCTGGAAGCGCTGAAGCTTAACGATTATCGTGGACGCATAGATGATAAGTCTTACTATCGCGGTATATAGCCAGCAGATTACCTTATGTTTCAATCTCCAGGTATTACCGTAAGTGCGTCGACAGGCCCACAATGCCTTAGTCGCCTTTGTACGTTTGTTCTTAATGTTGGAGTCAAGTCTGCGATCAAGGTCAATACTTAGAAATTTCGTTTATAGTCACACCTGGAAGTTCAACTGGGAGCATGTTCACAGAATATCCACCGAGTATGGTGTCGTAATCGAAGAGGAAAACACATCTTATCCTTTCCGTCCAGCTGCAATGTCGGCAAAAGATACCGAGGACTTACAAGCCCTAGCGACGATGGCATTTGAGAGGCATCATTCTCATCAAAAGTATTGATATTCGAAATGGTTCCCACAAAGACACGGGAAAATACGGCCACCTGCAGCGGAGCCCGAGACTGCAGGAAGACTTTGATGAAATCAGAGGTCGCCCAGTATCTAAAGTTCACATACTAGTAACTAAGCACCCTCTTAGCCATGTGTCCATCACCCTGGAGTCAGGGGAGTGAAGGAGTGATGAAGAAGTGGGTAAGGGTTAGTAATTGCTTCCTAGCTTCGGGTTTCTCGAGAGTCATTACCTATACTGAGCCTCCGTACCACGGCAAGGTAAGCAATTTTCACAGAGGTTCCTAATTTGATTACCGCTGATGCCCATTCTCTTTACCAGAAGACGATTCAGCTGGTGCTCGAAGGTTTATCATCCCTTGCATCCAGAAGACAACTATTGAGTTGAATGCCTTTTGATAAAAAGCTTGATTTTAGGACGCTATCTATTCTTCATGGAGGGCATGGGCTCGGACATACAGGGTAAAGTTGTTGATTGCTCTCAACCTGGCGAGATGCCAGCAACGATCCCTGTTTAAATGCCCGGGTCAAGTTGACATACGGCCTCCTCGCGGCGCCCTCTGGATAGCCTCTTCAACAACCGTTGGGAGGTGAACAAACGTATGCAGCGAAGAAAACCCCGACCAGAATGGCGGTTGTGCGGCGGGCTAACAATCCGCCCACGTAAAAAAACCCAAGTTATGAATGAGCAAGATGCCTCGGATATACGGACGGATACTCGACGACGACAACGCACGAAAAAGGAACACGATTTGCGAGTATGCTCCTGGAATGTCAGAACCCTGTACACTCCCGGAGCTGCTCATAAACTAGAAGGAATCCTCACGCAGTACAAGGCGGATATTACTGCGGTCCAGGAAATACGCTGGATAGGAAACGGTATGATTAGGAAGAAAAATTGCGACATTTATTACAGCTGTCACAAAAGGTTGCACTTACTGGGATGCGGATTCGTCGTGGGAAAGCGGTTAAGGTCGAAGGTCATCGACTTTAAACCTATAAGTGATCGCCTGGCTGTGATCCGCATCAGAGGCAGATTTTATAACATTAGCCTTATATGTGCACACGCCCCTACCGACGAGGCTGAAGACCCTATCAAGGAGGACTTCTATGACCTCCTGGACAACGCCTACGGAGCTTGTCCGGAGTACGATGTAAAAATCGTGCTCGGGGACTTCAACGCCAAAATCGGAAAGGAAAACACCCTTGGCGGAGTGATCGGAAAGCACAGCCTCCACGATACAACAACAGATAACGGCTTCCGACTCGCTGACTTTGCGACAGCTCGTAATGCGGTGATAAGTAGCACAAGATTCCCTCGCAAGCGAATCCACACAGCAACCTGGCGATCTCCGGACGGTCGAACCGCCAACCAAATCGACCATGTGCTCATTGACGCAAGGCACGCGTCAAACATCCTGGATGTGCGAACATTCAGAGGGGCAAATGTCGACTCTGACCACTTCCTCGTAGCAGCAAGATTCAGAGCTCGACTGTCCAATGTCAGAAAGCTGCACCAGCCCATCAGGAGGAGGTTCGACATTGGGCGCCTGAGCACACCGGAGGTTGCCAGAGTCTACAGGGAGCAGCTGAGCGAAAGACTCTACGGTATGCCTACGTCGAACACAAATGCCAATAATATGTGGCTGCATTGCCGCTCAGCCATTCAGGAAGTAGCCGAAACCACCTTAGGATACCTACCACCCCCGACAAGAAACCCGTGGTATGATGGCGAGTGTGAGCAGAAAAAGGCAGCAACCGACGAGGCGTACCAAAAGGCGCTGCAGAGGAAAACCAGGGCAGCGCGAGAAGAGTACCGAGCCAGAAGAAGGGAGGAGAAGAAACTACTGCGACAAAAGAAAAGAATCTTCGCAGCCTCCCAGCTCAAGGATATCGAGGAGTCTAGGGATAGACATAAAATACGAGCCTTTTACAAGAAAGCCAAAGGCCTTGCAGGAGGCTTCAAAAAGGGCACCCTGGCTCTTCGAAACTGCGAGGGTAATCTTGTCACCGACCCGCAGGGAATAGTGGATGTATTTAAGCAGCACTTCCAGCAGCTGCTTAACGAGCATGACCAAGAGAGAGTGGTAGGGACTGAGGAAATCCCAACTCCAGCCGCTGAAGTAGTCCTCCCACCCAGCATAGAAGAAGTCGGCACAGCTATTCAGAAGCTGAAGAACAACAAGGCCGCAGGCTCAGATGGCTTGCCATCAGAGCTCTTCAAGGCTGGCGGCGATGTTCTGGTAGGGAGCATGCACCAGATCATCTGCAGAATTTGGGAAGATGAGAGCATGCCCGACGACTGGAATACCAGCTCTATATGCCCCATCCACAAAAAAGGCGATCCTACCTCTTGTAAGAACTATAGAGGTATATCCCTGCTCAATGTCGCATACAAGATCCTGTCCAGCGTATTGTGTGAACGTCTAAAACCATTTTGCACCGCACTAATCGGCAGCTACCAGTGCGGCTTCCGGCCCGGCAAATCAACTATAGACCAAATTTTCACACTTCGACAAATCCTGGAAAAGACCAACGAGTTTCGAATCGATACACACCATCTTTTCATCGATTTCAAAGCCGCATACGACAGCATTCATCTTGAAGAACTGTTTGGGGCGATGGCCGAATTCGGGATCCCGGTAAAACTGATCCTGTTGTGTCGCGCCACGCTAAAAAACACGCGATGCACCGTGCAACTCGGTTCTAGGACCTCGGAACCATTCGAAACATGCACCGGATTTCGGCAAGGAGATGCGCTGTCATGTGACTTCTTCAACCTGGTGCTGGAGCAGATAGTGCGACGGGCAGGCGTCAACAGGGAAGGCACTATCTTTTACAAGTCCATCCAGCTGCTAGGATACGCGGATGATATCGACATCATCGCGTGTTCTCGCCGTGGCATTGTGGAAGCATTCACGGCGATTGAAGAACAGGCGAAACGAATTGGCCTTAAGATCAATGAGGACAAAACGAAATACATGCTGTCAAGCAAAAACCAATCCGTCGCTCACCACCTGGGACAAAACATAACAATTGACAGCTACAATTTCGAGGTAGTTAAGGAGTTTGTCTACCTCGGGGCAAACGTAAATTCCACAAATGACACCACAGTGGAGATCCGGCGTAGAATCGCCCTTGGCAACCGCTGCTACTTCGGCTTGTCCAAACAACTGGGGTCAAAACTCCTCACTCGAAAGACCAAAGTCATGCTTTACAAAACGCTCATTCTGCCAGTCTTGCTGTACGGAGCCGAAAGCTGGACGATAAGCAGGACAGCGGAGCTGATTTTGGGTTCTTTCGAAAGAAAAATTCTGCGCCGGATATTTGGTCCTGTCTGTGAGGAAGGTGAATGGAGAAGAAGACACAACCGCGAACTCTACGAGCTGTACCAAGATGTGGATGTAGTCCGGAAAGCAAGGACCCGTCGACTACACTGGCTCGGCCACATCGAGCGCATGGACATCAACGCTCCAGCTAAGAGGGTCTTCGACTCCGAGCCTCCTGGTTCGAGAAGAAGAGGAAGACCGAACCTCCGGTATAAAGACCAAGTAATCGCGGATGTAAGACATCTTGGTCTTGACAACTGGAAGCAGCGTGCCCGGGACCGTCAAGGATGGAAGGCAGCTATAGCTCAGGCTCAGATCCTTCATGGATCGCAGGCCTGATAAGTAAGTAAGTATCTATTCTTCATAGGCTTTTGTGCTCTCTACTCGGTTCCGGGATACCTTCTGTCGACAAAATTACTCCAGAGAAGGAAAACGTGATAATCCATTAGAAAAACCTCAGAAGAGTACCGTGGATGCGGAAGAATTCCAATTGATTCGTTTCGCGTGACGTATGGGGTCTAAAGAGGTCATGCAACGAATTGAACCATGCCTATTTGGCAATGCAGGCTCATGTTCAGGCAATTTAGCAAGGCTATGGCGATCCCCTCACAATATGTGACAGCATTTATCGTTTCTGTGGTGAAAGAAATAAAAAGTGAATTGCTCCTTTCCAGCATTTCTTCTGGGTGAAGACCTAGTTTGGGTGTGGTTCTGAGTATTTCCCCTACACCCAACCATTACCCAAGATACCTTTCATATGTAATTCCCTTATTCTTCTTAGGTGGCCTTAGAGTTCAGGGTGTATCAAGGACTCAACATTCCCTTCTAGCTAGCCCGATCTTTCGTTAGTTGTCTCCAGTGTCTCCCCCTCGTCTACCAGTGTGCACCACCTGCGTTTACTTATCGCCAGTCCCATTTAGTTCACATTTAACCAAGCGGGACACCCTTAGGCAATCAGGAGCTTGATTAAGGCTATGCAGCAGGTTACTTTCACATTGGAGTCACGTTGGCTGCTATGAAACAGCAATTTTGTCAGAATGAAAACGCTCCGGACCCTGGCTAGAGCACCATTACTGTAATTAAAGACAGGCCGAATCCAGCTAGGTATCTGGCTATACTTTTATTGGCTAGTAGATCCCCGCCCGGTCCAATTATTTCGAGTTTTCGTCAGTCACGAGTCGAAGTCACGTTGCAATCGTTGGATTCGATCTGTACGCGATTAAGTCGTCCGTAAACGCTATCGAATGGTGGAGGGGAATTACCAGATGATGTAAATGCTAAAAAGGATCAGATAGGGCACGGCCACTATTGCAGTTCCATTTTTAAGGCCAAGTTTCATTAGAATCCACGCTGATAATTTTCACAACGAACTTTCTGCCCATCAACGTGCCCATGTATTTGAGCTTGTAATAAAGTCCCTCTAACCATAGGGACAAGTCAATCGAGCAGGCACTCGTACATTGGCATCATAGCATAATGCATTGCCTGAAATGGAAATTGTTATCGTTGTCCTCAACCTATTTAGACATGGCTGTGGAGCACCTTCTTAAGGGCCTTGTTGGTACTCGGAAGGAGTTCTGCTGGGTTAGAAGTCTTTACCCCTTCTAGCGATTGGCTGCACCACCGTAGTTTTCTAATGCATGGGATAGTACACGTTATTCAGCGCATTGCTCAACAGGATAGTGTATCTGTCTAGTCACTGATTGATATTTTCTCTTTCAGTGACTCGAAGATCAACTGGAAACCATCCGTCAAAACGAATAGGATGTTAGCACATTCATTGGCGGTGGATGTTGATTGTCAGTCATCATTTAACCTGGTGAAATCATTTTGTGGTGAAGCCGGTAGACTCTTCGGGGTCGTGATCAACCAACATCTTTGCCCTGATAATATGCCACAGAAACGTCTCTATTGGAAGACGTTAACAAAAATGTTTACCATCGGATCGACGTCTGCACAACCAACCATGGCCAGCGGACTATCCATATTTACAATTGTAGTTCAATGAAAAACACTCGAGTTTACTCTTGAAAACTTTTATTCCAAAGCAATAAAAAAGGGACTTTATACGAGGCCACCGCCTGCTTAGAAGTTTCCGTCTCCGCCCCATGATGTCTTGACATTATCATCAGTCCAGTCTTCAGCACCAGCAACGCTGGCACTTTCGGCAGCCACGACTTCTTCGGCCCAGTTACTGGCCTCTTCGACTGGATGGTCAGGAACCACCTCCTCGACCTTGACTGGTGGTGGCAACAATTCCTTCGCTGCAGCTTCCTCCTTCTCACTTTCCTCGGGATCGCGGAAGAAGAACAAATCGACGACTATACCCCAATCAGTTTGGCGCGAAATTGTACCACGTAGACGAAGCACCTCACGAGCCAAGAACCACCACATCAAACCAATCGAATGTGGCGACTTGGTGTTGCACGGAATAGCAATATCGACATAGCGAAGTGGACTGTCCGTGTTGGTGAATGCAATGACCGGAACGTTCACATACGAAGCTTCGATGATGGGTTGGTGATCGGTCGATGGATCAGTAACGACCAGCAGTCTGGGCTCACGGAAAGCAGCCTGAATTTGATTGGTGAATGCACCAGGAGTGAAGCGTCCAGCAATAGGGGTCGTATCGGTGTATTTGGCGAACTTGAGTACGGCACGTTGTCCGACCGGGCGAGATGAGATGACGTAGACCTTTAAAGAAACCGAAGAGAACCATTTTAGACATTCGGCTAGGACACAGAGAATTTAGTTTCTGTGCAGTGCATGATCAGAATTGAAGTGTCGTCATTGAATTTCAGACCCGAAAGATTAGTACGTGACTCATCAGGAAGCAAAATGCACGGAATTTGGATGAAATCTTTGTAAGAACACTTACGTCTTGGGGATAGTCAATGGCAGCGATGGCACGTGCGGCCAACATTAGCTTCTCCCAGGTCTTGCCCAAGTTGATGATGTTAACGCCATCGGGGCGGCGCTTGAAGACGTATTGCTCCATTTGGAAGTTTACAGTTTCGCTGCCCAAATGGGTGCAGGCGGCCAACATCTTGGTGACATCTTCCTCTTCGAGGGATAAAATACCTAAACCTCCCGACATTTAAACGTTTATTACGAGTCACGAGAACCTGCAATTGGAAAATGCAACTTTTTAACAATCGATAACCTCAAGACAGGAGCACGTGGCGGATGAGATTAATCATGTTCTCCAATTGAATGGTGCACATTTTCTTTTACTGGTGGTTAACATAATCAGCGTTTTACTGTTTCCAATTGAAATGCACGTAATTATGCTAACGAATCATTGGAAAATTCAAGAAAATCGGAACTTACGTTGTGTATGCCACTGGGAGTGCGAACAAAATGGCAGAGCGGCATTTCTGTCACCGCGACCAGACGTGTCAAACCATTTTTCGCTCGTTCAGTTATGTAGTAGATTATCTGTGGGGCCAGTTCGAAAAGTAGATTATTTTTAAGTGATGTGAGGAGAGCGGATACATTTGAGGGCGTACGCGCTGAGTGCATACTGGTTATTCAGGCTCATCATGAATTCCGAGGGACCTTGTTGTTTCTCCATCTTTTTTCTTTCCAGGGAAAAAGTTACCCCTATTGTCAATTTCCATCGGAAGTTATTTCCCCCAGACTGAATTCGAAATTAAATTCAAAGATTTTATCGGCTGTCATTTGTTTGTTTTTTTCTTGGCTGAAGGCTTCTGCTATCTGTTGGAGCACTCAGACGCCAACACTGGTCCATTGTACTCCAGACAGATACCTTACGTTACTGTATTTTTATCGTTTTCCGGAGAAAAATGAGAAGGAGCTTCAGTGTTGTAGAGCTAAGAGATTTGGCACACAACACGTCGGCTCCAAGGGTGAGCCACCGTGTGCGAGCAAAGGCGGGACAGTCACAGAGCAAATGCTCTGCAGTGTCATCCTCCTCGCAACATGCAACACAGGTGGGCGTCTCATTGATGCCAAGTACGCAGAGATGCTTAACAAAAGAGAAAATACATACATACATTTTTAGTGGCTCTCATGTTCCACTAAAAGGATCGACTCTAACTCATCAGGAGCTATGCCCAAGCGCACCCAGCGAGTTTTTGGACTTGGTCCAACTAACTTGGCTTTGACACCTAGCTCAGTCTTCCTGATTAGAGATCTTCCAAGCTGTTTCAAAACTGACCCAGCTTGGCCAAACCTGCAGGAAAGCTTTGTGTTACTCCTCCAATCACTCGGGAAGAAGACCCCGAGATACCTAAACTTCTCCACCTGCTTCACTGGGACTCCACTAACATGTAGAGTGCATTGGGCAGGTGTTCTGGAAATAACCATAACCTCGGATTTGTCCACGTCAACCCTCAATCCAGCATCAGCACATACGGCCACAAACCTATTTAGCGCGCTGGAGTTCCGTCTGGAAGATGTAAGGACAACTAAGTCATCTGCAAAAAGAAGATTGTATGTATGTTGGCGTTACAGTCCATGAAGAACCTGAGCCGAGCTTCTCTCAATCACCCATGTTGTGTGTGATTTCATTTTCCCATAGGTGAAAGGGACCTACAGTTTATTGCCGGTTCCGAACGGCGAATTTCGAGAAGCTTTTCATGACAATTTTACTGCAGGGGGTTTTGTCAGAACCCCGCTGAGGAGAAACACCGTGAAAAACACGTTCGATGACATGGTTGTGTCAGGATTCGATCCCGTGTCATCGGCGTCAGAGGCCAACACACTACCCACTGCGCCACGGTGCTCTCAAAAAGAAGATTGCTTACCCTCAATTTTCACAATGTGAAACACTCCTTGCCTCAAGCCAAATATGTATATAACGAAAAGGAGAGATGACAAGACGCACCCTTGGGGAAATCCAACGCTCACGGTGAAAGGTGTTGATTTACTACCGTTAGCCCGAACGCATCTGCTACAGTTCTTGTATAGAGACTGAATGGCACTCAACAGAGTACCATCAATCCTATAATCCTGCAGAACACTCCAGAGTTTACCTCGAGGAACGCCGTTTCCAAATCTACAAAACAGCTGTAGATCGATTGGGCGTACTCCCAAGCCTTCTCGAGTACCATTCTTAGAGTGAAAAGCTGGTCGGTTGTACTTCTGCCGTGACAAAACCCTCAATGTTCATTCTCTATCCTGGATTCGACCATAGCTCTAGAAAGCGCCTCCAACACCTTAGCGTAGACTTTACCGGAAACACTTAAAAGAGATAAACCCCTATAGTTGGAGTGCTCTTTTTATCCTCCTTTTTGAAAAGAGGGACAATCACCCCAGTCTGCCAATCGCTAGGCCTCTCACCGCATTGCCAGGCCACCTCAATGACACGAGATGCCTTAAGCATTTCTGGCTGAATTTCATCTACACCGGCGGATTTGCCAAATTTTAGCGATTCAATCCCTAAAATTACTTTCTCTACCGTTGGACTATTCTCCGCCCCACTCAAGACTATAGGTCTGCCCCCTCAGTGCCCTGCTCGGGATTGAGCAGCTCCGAAAAGTGCACGCTCCATCTGCGTAAGATGTCCATCTCATTGGAAAGCAACACACCATCTTTGGATAACCCCTTCGATTATGTTGAATTCCCTTCCTCTGAGCCGACGAATGGTTTGCCAGAACACCTTTTACGCAGATCTATGATCGCCTTTCAATTTCTCGCCGAACTGCTTCGAGGACTGCTCTTTAGCTGCTCGCACAGCTAATTTGCAAGTTCTTCGCGCCACAGTGTACCGGCCACGGGAAGCAGAGTCCCCCAAGAGAATCCAGTCCCTATAGGCCTTAATCGGAATTCAATATATTGCTATTCGACAGCGCAGCAACAGGCAAGACTCGCCAGTTAAAGATGTCCTTCACATATCTGTTGTATGGGATCAGGTCAATCACCTCCTGTCGTCTTGTCGTAACAAACGTTGGTTGAGAACCAACATTGTAAGGTCAGACGAGAGAGTGAAGTCTAAAAGACGGTCCCCTTTTGTATTGCATTTGCTGCTGCGCCAAGCAGTGTTTTGGGCATTAGCATCGCAACACAAGATGAGGCCAATCTTTCTGGCCTTACAGTACTCTAGGAGCTCTGAAACTTCCTTTGGTGGTGGAGGTAGTATCGAGTCGTAGGGAAAGTGGGCAGACGCAACGGCGAAGTGTTCTATTGCTCCTTGCGTTTTGTAGCTTACTCTAGCAGCCACCAGATCTTATCATAAGTTTAATATGATAAGGCAGACTCTAGGCCTTTTGGATAGCTCATCATAAGGAATCGTAGCATCACGTATACCACATAGGCGTTTATTCCACACTCACCGGTCTTGAATGGATACCATAAGTTTTACCAAAAAACCATTTCTCTTGAGACGAGACATGGCTTTCAGAGCGCATCCTCCGATAAATATATCAAGGGGCGGAAGGTTCATCATAGCATCTAGAGCAGTGCCCGGTGTTTGGTGATTAATGTGACATAAACGGACTTATCATTGCCGTGTAGATCCAGCGGACCTTTATCGGCGGTAAGCGTCTTGTGGCTTGTGACACAACATGCTTTGACCAATCAAGCTTGCTATCTAAGATGACTCCCGGGTACTTAGTTTCCTTGGATATCGGGATAGGAATGGCTTTTAGCACCAGCTGAATCATGCCAGTATTTTTCCTCCTTCTCGTGAAGAGAACGACATCAGTCTTAAGAGTATTAACCGACAGCCCATTTTGGACACAGTAGTATAGTGTTGAGCCCAGATTTCATCTGCTGTTATGATTTGGCGCATATGCTCCTGCGGATTTTGTCGATACATCCGTGCAACATACCTATGGTCTGCACACATCGGAGAAGACATGGGCTCGGACATACAGGGTAAAGTTGTTGATTGCTCTCAACCTGGCGAGATGCCAGCAACGATTCCTGTTTAAGGTCAAGTTGGCATACAGCCTCCTCGCGGCGCCCTCTGGATTGCCTCTACAAGAACCGTTGAGAGGTGAACAAATGTATGCAGCGATCGCTCCAGGCAAGAGAGCACTACAATACCCCGACCGGACTGACGGTTGTGCGGCGGGCCAACAACCCGCCCACTTAAAAAAACAAGTTATGCAAAATGCCTCGGATAAACGGACGGATTCCCAAAGACGACATGGCCCGTAAAAGGAACACGATTTGCGAGTATGCTCCTGGAATGTCAGAACCCTGTGTACTCCTGGTGTTGTATATTAAAACAAACTCGCGATGTCGGTATCTAGTGGTCTTTATTCCATGAGAGTTGAACAGCAACTGACTGTAGAAGAGCGGAGATCAGCAACAGCAACTGTACATATTAATGCCAATATATACATCACCTGGAGCTGCTCATAAACTGGTAGCACAAGATTTCCCCGCAAGTGAATCCACACAGCAATTTGGCGATCTCCGGATGGTCGAACCGCCAACTAAATCGACAATATGCTCATTGACGCAAGACACTCGTCAATGTGCGAACTTTCAGGGGGGCAAACGTCGACTCTGACCATTTCCTCGTAGAAGCAAGATTCAGAGCTCAACTGTCCAATGTCAGAAAGCTGCACCAGCCGGCCATGAGGAGGTTCAACAACGGAGGTTACCAGAGTGTACAGGGAGCAACTAAACGAAAGGCTCTCCGGTATGTCTATGTCAAGCACAAATGTCAACAGTATGAGGCTGCTTTGCCGCTCAGCCATTCAGGAAGTAGCCGAGTACACCTTAGGTTACCTACCAGCCCCGACAAGAAACCCGTGGTATGATGGCGAGTTGTAGCTTCGCGACGAACGAACCTTGGCTGCAACAACGTTATGGTCCTAGTTAACATTTGCTCAACGGAATGATCGGTAATCCCAGATGCTGGATAGTGTCCGTTATCGATCGCGATATGATCGATTTGGATAACTGGTTAGTGATAATGGGTCACTAGTATATACAGGGTGGGCCAAATACAAGTTTCTTTTTTAAAATCCAATAAAGTAAGAACAAAGATCCCCTTTAATTTGGCTGTGTCGGCTGGCTTCCTAGTACCGCATTCTGTCACCCCAATTTTTCAACACCCTGTCGAATGTCGATAGTTTCAGGCTGTGGCTTACGGATTGCTTGGATGATATTGGCCTTAAGTGCTTGAATCGTTTCCAGATTGTTGGCATAAAATCGATCCTTCACGATTTTCCACAAAAAAAGTCCAAATCGCAGCTTCAAGGCGGTCAATTGACATCGCCAAGACGGCTGATAACACAATTTGGGAATTTTGTGCGCAAAAGATCGATTGTGGCATGGGCTGTGTGGCATGGCGCCCCATCCTGCATGAGCCAGAGGTCGTCCAAATCCATGTCGTCCATTTTAGTAAAAAAAAAGTCGGTTAACAAGACTCTGTAAAGTGGGGCACACACCGTCGATCAAAAGTGACATCAGTTTTGAGTGAAGTGTCTCATGTACACACTATAGATTTTGTTTGACACTCAAAACATAATTCAAGTACCCATGTATGTACATAATTTTGCGCAGTCACCATGGACAGCGAATTTGTATTTTTTCATAAAATTCACTAATTCCTGGTAACCTTCGTCTTTTTTGTCCCGACTCGTTAAGCAGTTGATATTCGGGTTTTGTTATAAAGTTAGAGATGACTTTTCCGCGACAGTTGTTCAGCCATTGAAGCAGCATTGAAGTCGCCTAGTATTAGGGACGGTTGGTCTCTCGGGAAGAGGACATTTTCTCAGGGGGTAGGGGTCAGGTTATGTGAAGGGGGGACGTAGACGTTTATTAAAGAGAAATTTAACTTGGAAACAATTGAAACGCCTAGGGCTTCCATGTCAATAGGTGTTCTTTATTATGCCTAATGTTCTATAATGGATCATTGGGCATAATAAAGAACAGTGAATCACTCAAACGTTTGAGTCGTGTGTGGTTCTGTCAAATATTTGACATTTAGATATTTGTCATTTAGAAGAAATAAACAGAGAACAGAAATGGAAGCATCTGCTATTGAAGTAATTAAATTGAACATATTCGCCTAATTTAATTTATTATTGATTGTATTATAGTACAATACAATATTTTCGTTTGCCTGTTCCATTTTCTTCCAGCATTAAAATAATTTTTGACATTGAATGACGGAGTTGCCATGCCAACGATAATATTTCTTCGTATAATCTTTAAAGGTGTTCTTTATTTTATACTGATGTTTATATTTATTATCGATACACACTAAATAACGATAATTCACACACGATTCTGCCAATGCTTTTAAAACATTTTATTAATTTACACATTACATATTGATCTGAGTAACATATTACCCTTTGTATACATTTAGTACTATTTAACTAAATTCCGCCATCCTGCGGAAAATGTTTGTGAGCCTTGTGATGGGCTCCTGGCGGACGGTCTGAGGATGTCGGGGTCGGTCGGTAGGGTTGTTGATAGTTGTGGGTTTAAGATGAATCATCGTGGTTTGATGAGATGAGTGAAGTAAAGTTGTTTATGTAGTTTTTCTTGTCGATGGTGTGTGGGTTGTTGAGTGGAGTGGATTGCGTTGCGATTATATTCTTCTTCTTCTTAATGGCCGCTACAGTTCGGGGTGAACCTGGGCCTCAACCAACATGCCCCTCCAACTAGCACGATCTATTGCTAGCCTTTTCCATTGCCACACACCCGGTTGGCTGAGGTCCCCTTCCACCTGTGTGCGCCATCTTTAGTGCGGCCGTCCTCTGCTTCTTCGTCCCTCGGGGTTGGATTCAAAGACTCTCCGCGCTGGAGCTGTGGTGTCCATCCAGTCTACATGGCCCAGCCATCTTAGGCGTTGAATCCGTAGACGCCTGACTAGGCTCATGTCGCTGTACAGCCCGTAAAGTTCGGGGTTGAATCATTTCCTCCATCCCCCGTCTGCGTTTATAGGCCTGAAAATCACGCGCAAAATCTTTCCCTCGAACCGACCAAGGGCCTCCTCATCAGCTTTTGATAGTGTCTATGCTTCTGTGCCGTACAACAAAGTGATTTTGCGATTGATTTCGGAACTGATGTCCTTGTCCCAGGTCACTACGGAGCCAAGGTAAACGAAGTCCTTAACTACCTCGAACTTATAACGGCCAATACGAACGTTCTGGCCAAGACGTTGGTGGTGAGCGTCTTTTTTCATGACAGCATATATTTAGTTTTGCCCTCGTTCACCGCCAGACCAACTTCCGCCGCCCCGAACTCAATACTCGCAAACGCCTCATTGATATCTCGCTCTGATCTACCTATTATGTCAATATCGTCGGCATATGCAAGGAGTTGCGAGGACTTGAAATAGATTGTGCTTCTTGTATTGGCCAGTGATTCTTGCACAATCGTTTTCAATATGATGTTGAAAAAATCACACGACAGCGCATCGCCCTGCCTAAATCCTTTTTTGACATCAAAACTATCGGTAAGGTGTACACCGATTCGGATGGAGCAGCGAGCATTCTCCAAAGTCTTCCTGCATAGTCTGATGAGTTTAGCAGGTATGGCAAAAGTAGACATAGCGTTGTATAGCTCGTCTCTAATTACGCTGTCGTATGCGGCTTTGAATTCGACAAAAAAGTGATGAGTGTCGATTTGGAGTTCATTGGTTTTTTCCAGAATCTGCCGTAGTGTGAAGATTTGGTCGATGGTGGACTTCCCTGGCCTGAATCCGCACTGATAGGGAGCTTATTTACAAAAGCCTTCAGGCGTTCACACAAAACGGCAGAGAAGATTTTGTAGGCGATGATAAGGAGACTTATTCCTCTATAGTTGGCGCAATCAGAGGGGTCTCCTTTCTTGTGGATCGGGCATACGATGCTGGACTCCATTCCTCGGGCATGCTTTCCTCTGACCATATCTTACAGACGAGCATGCTCCTAACCAGGTCATCCCTAGCTGCCTTGAAGAGCTAAGCAGACAGTCCGTCTGCGCCAGCAGATATGGCAATATTAACTTCGTCGAGGTCAGAGGGACAGGATTCTCTGCGGTCTCCGCTGATTAGAAATGGATCATTCTCCCTAACAGCGGTATATGTGTTCTTTATTATGCCTACTTGATCCACTTCTGATCATTGATTACATGCATTACAACAACAATACGTGATCCAGCCTTTTATCCGGATCAATTTCTTGATCAGAAAAGTGAGTTTACTCATTCACAACTGAGTTTTTAATTGAGTGAGTGAATTTGGTATGTGTACAAAAAAATGCGAACTTACGTCATTGCCACGTAAGCATAAAAAATATTGCTCACTTGATGGAATTTAGTTAAAAAGTACTAAATGTATACTATAGGTAATATTTTACTCAGATTAATATGTAATGTGTAAATTAATAAAATATTTTAAGAGCCTTGGCTGAATTGTGTGTGAATTATCATTATTTAGTGTGTATCGATAAAAAAAAAAAATACACATCAGTATAAAATAAGAACACGTTTAAAGTTTATACGAGGAAATATCATCGTTGGCATGGCAACTCCATCATTCAATGTCAAAAATTATTTTAATGCTGGAAGAAAATGGAACAGGCAAACGAAAAAATCTTTGACAGAACCACACACGACTCAAACGTTTGAGTGATTCACTGTTTTATTAAGCCCAGTGATCCAGAATCGATCATGTGGCATAATAAAGAACACCTATTGACTAACATCGACGTTATACAGTCCGCAGAAGTGGTTTTTCCATATTCTCAGCATCGACTGCGATTCTACTACTAGGTGTCCGTTCTCATCCCTGCAGGCTTCCGTTCTGGCTTTATAACCTTGGCATGTTCGCATTATCTGTTGATACAACTTTCGAACGTCACGCCTGCAGTAACACCTCTCCAAATCCTAAATCGCGCGCTTCTCGTGCTCTTTCTTCTAAGAAGCTTATGCTCCTCCCTTCTTTTTAACTCGTAGAGCTCACGGCTGCTCTTGTTCTTTTATGCAACGAGGCTTTATATGCATCCTGCTTCGCTGTGTGAATCCTCCTGCACTCGTCATCGAACCAGGTGTTTCTTCGTGGTGGAGCCTTGAAACTCAAAACTTCGGATGCGGAACTTTTCAGGGCTTGTTTGCAAAGGCTCCACTGCTATTCTATTGACAGCGTGGTGGATTGGAGAGCTTAAGGGAGACGCGATCGGTAAAAGCACTAGCGGTTTCTGGCGATAGTAGCTTTGCGACGTCATAACTTTGTATTCTTACTCTACTCCGCTGCGTTCGTGATATCCGTAAGCGCATCTTGGCTACTACAAGAGTACAAGATAGTGGTCCAGTCGATGTTAGCCCCTCGGAAAGTTCGAACATCAAGAATAGTGGAAGAGTGTCTGACGTCGATCGCGATGTGATCAATCTGGTTGGTAGTCGATTGATCAAAAGACCGCCAGGTGCCCTTGTGCATATCGAGGTGCGGGAAGCTCGAACTGGCTAGGAGATTTCGGCAAGATCAATCAACATGTGTCCATTATCGGATGTGGTGTCGTGTAGGCTATGCTTGCCGATGACTTCGAAGATGCTTTCCTTACCCAGCTTAGGATTGAAGTCTCCTAGTACAATTTTGATGTAATAGCTGGGACATTGGACATACGTTCTGTCTAGGAGATCGTAGAACTCATCTTTGGTGGAGTCCTTGTCTTCCGTGGGGGCGTGGACGCAGATCGGGCTGATCTTAAAAAATGTATGTAGCCTTGATACGGATTGTATTGGGTGAGTATAATATTTATTTTGACATATGAGTTTATGAGTGAGTTCAGAGATTGGAGATTTGAGTTGTTTGTGTTTTATGGGGAGAGTTTATGAGAGTTGGGGTAAGAGTCATTTTCTGTTACGGGCTTGGATTGAGTTTCAGGGTTTGGAGTAGTTGGTCGCATGGTGACTTTCTTGTGAGGTGAAGTAGGGAGTTTTGTGGCTATTTGGTTTGGTGTATTTGGTGATGTAGAGACTGGTGGATTAGTAGTGGTGTTGGTTATGACGGCGGCGTTGGTGATAGTCGGTGGCACATGTGATTGCGTTTGATTAGCTTCTTGCCTGTGTCACAATGCTACAACACGGCGATGCGACAGCGCGACTACAAAACGCCGTAGCTGTCAAATCCATATTCATACAATGGAATTATATAAAGTCACATTGGCACCTGTGTAGTCTTGTCGCAGCGCTGTAATTTCGAAACACTGTCGCAACGACACGGTGGCGTGGTGCCATTTCGAATTCGACATTGGAGGCATACGTTTGATAACTTGGTCTTACCCACCACCTTCCTCTGACTTTTTTTTTTTGCTTTGAACTTTTTATAGGCCAAAGCAGCCACACATGTTAGCAATAATGTTTTTTCAAATGGTTTTAGCCATTTATGAAATAATTTCAGTTTAACTCTTCAAGGTTTTTTACTGATGCCAACTTCACTCTATAGAATTCACCTCCAACTTCACTCACAGAAGTAACCTCGGTGTCAAAAAAAACTCGCTCCAACGTGTATTGATTGAACGACTTTACAACGACAGCGTTTGTAGTTGCGCTGTCGCATCGCCGTGTAGTAGCATTGTGACACAGGCATCTTTCGCAACTTCTACGAAGGATGATGAGTATCGGTTGGAGTTTGCTTCGTTCATGGTGCATTTTCTTATGGTTTTCATCTTGCGGATTTCTTTCGTTTGAATGTAACGAGGGCACATTTTGGAGGAAGCGGGGTGGGGATCATCGCAGTTTGCACAAGTTGTTTATATGAGTTATGGGACATAATCTTATGTTCCCAGCAATCATCATTATCTGATGTGTTTGTCAACACATCAAATTCCACCTGTCCGTGCTTCCAGCATCTATCAACATGCTCCCCGTAACTCAAATCCAACGCGATATCAAGTGGCACAGGCACTAGAGATGCCTCTAGATAATAAGAACTTAATGTTAAGTAGCATAGATTAGATGTAAGCTGAAATGAAATAATAAAATCAGTTCATAGTAAACTCCCGACAGAAATAGTCGTTTAACTTATGCACTTTGCAGGGGGTAGGCTGCATGACACAAGTAGGGTTATTCTTGCAACGCTTGGTGGTGTGGCCCCAGGAGTTGGCAATTCTGGCAGCGCATGGAGCTAGGGTAGTATTCAGAGACGTTGTACCAGCCTATGTTTTACCGTGTCTGGAGGGCCGAAGAAGTCGCATGTGAAGAGCATCAGTCCAGTTGGGCGTTGGGTGCCGTCAATGTTTTTTTTTTTTTTAATTTAAAGACATCTCTCTTTAAACGCAAGGTTTTCATTTCTTCAATGATCTCGGCTTCTGGGACATTTATAAGGTATGGTGCATAGACTATGCCTTTGGAAGAGTTTAGTTGCGAGTGGGGGGATACCGATATTGGGAAAGCGATTTTTTCGAAGATATCACTATGTACTTTGGGTTGGTGGGGTGTTAGTTTTTTTTCTTTTTTTAATTTTGGGTTCGGGGGGACGATCTACTTCGAGATCGCTGAAGCGGTTGCCCGAAGGCATGATAATTTAATTGTATTTGCCACTATTCAATAGAGTTCTTTTGATTCGTTTTTGCAAGAGAAAAGAGAAATATGTAGCTGTTTATTGGGACTTAGTAAAGAACGTTACTTCCGAAAGAGAGCAAGCACACTGCAGGAGATTGAAATAACACGATCCGCTGAGAGATGTTGCCGGTTCGAGTCTTAGTCGATGACTGTTGTAGAATGATAAAACATTGAAACATTTCACTTCCATTTTTATAATATTTAAGTCTAAGATGGGTTCATTTTCTATAAAATCCAAATTAGAAACTTTCAGCCATCGAAATTTCACACGCACGTGAGCAGTTTGTGAGCAATAGATTGTTTAATGTGCGCACATGAGTGTGCGTTTCCTTACCCTGGGTTATATGGAGCGGCAGCAAATAGGCCAATAGGCGACTTGAGGCCAACAACACGCGATGTTTCTAAGCGGTTCCCCATCTAAGTACTGATTGCGCCCGATGCTGGTTGATTACGGTGATCGTACGAGAACCGATACATTACCCATCATTCGTCTAAGAATCCTATCGCAGCTAACAAAAAGAGCTAAGAGCTCGAAACACCTGAACAGATATTCACAAATTGTAGCTCAGAACCATTAGCTTTCAAAAAAAAAAAAAAAACACCATAATCGGTCCATTCGTTCAGAAGTTATGATGCCACAGACAGACACACAGATACAGAGCTGTTCAAAATAATAGGGAATATTGCTGATAACCAATTTGTTTGTTTATTTTGAACCCTTTTTATCTCTTTTTCGAAAAGTAATTATAGCAGCTATTTGTACAGCTGCATTGCTTTTCTTATGATGCATCTCTGGTCAATTCTTCATTCGTGTTATTCGTGCTGTGGTATAAAGTGGGAAAAAGGATTATTTTAAGGTGTTCAAAATAATAGGGAATTTTGCTGATTCGTTGTTTTATCGTTCGTATTTCTGTCAAAAATAATTGAAAAGGTAATGTTGTTTTTCGTAGACGTAAGAATTATACAAATTTTACATTTTTAAAATCTACGCAATGTTAAAAATGGGACGTTATAGACATTGCACTGCTGAAGAAAGTCGCATTATTAAACATTTAGGAGACCAAGGAAAGACCATTAAATTTATAGCCAATACATTGGGAAGGTCAGTTAATTTTGTTTTTAATGCGCTTTCAAGAACCCCAGCACGAGAAACTAGAGGTAGACCAAGAAAAATTACTCCCATCGATGACTCTCTTATTGTGCTGTTAGCGAAAAAGGATCCCTTTATGTCATCAAGGGCGATTGCCGCGGAATTGAATAATGCAGTAAGTGCACCAACTATCCGGAGAAGGTTGCTCGATAATAAACTGCCCGGTAGAATTGCTCGCAAAGTACCACTACTAAGTAGAAAAAACATAAAAGCGAGAATGGAGTTTGCCTTGCATTTTAGAAATCACTCCAAAGAGATGTTTCGCAACATTCTTTGGAGTGATGAAACTAAAATAAATTTATTTGGTTCCGATAGCGGTAGAAATGTTCGGCGTCCTCAGGGGAAGGAGTTTCATGTCCGGTTTACTAAAAAAACCGTGAAACATGGGGGTGGTAGCATCATGGTATGGGGCTGCTTTTCTTGGTTTGGTGTTGGACCCATTTACCAAATAAATGACATCATGAACAAGGAGAGCTATCGTGGTATTTTAAAGGATGTTATGCTACCGTACGCCGAAGACAATATGCCGTTGCGATGGCACTTTTAACACGATAACGATCCCAAGCATTCATCGAAATTGGTTCGTGCTTGGTTGGAAGACCATCAAGTGTCAGTGCTACAATGGCCCTCTCAGTCCCCCGATCTCAACCCCATCGAGAATTTGTGGGCGGAACTGAAAAAATCTTTTGGCCAGACAGACCTTTCAAAATAAACATCAGTTGTGGGCGGCCATTGAAAACCATTGGAGAAATATTCCCATCTGTAAATGCCAAAAACTGATAGATTCAATGTCTGCTGGTATAACTGCTGTCATAAAAAACAAGGGTGGTCATTCGGGACACTGATCTACCATATTTTGTTTTTCACTATTATCTTAACGAATAAATATAAGTTTTAATGTATTATTTTAAGAAAATCGGATGTAAACTATAAATTTCCCTATTATTTTGAACAACCAAATTCGAAGGCATTTTAGTTGATTAAAAAAAAAAAAAAAAACTACAATGAATAAAAGAAATATATATAGTAATACAGATCAGATATTACGTGTTTTACTTATTAAAATACTAATATGAAACTATTCGGTTACAACATTTCGGAAAACCCTTAGAAATTCTTCGGCTAATTCCTTTCCCTATTATTTTGAACAGCTCTGTACCTCAAACTTATAATACCACTCTTTTTGCGTCGGGGGTTAAAAATGAATAAATATTAAATTAAATGTGTTTTCATTTTTCCCACTGGGAAGTTAGACGTGCGGGCTTTGCGGGTCGCACCTAGACCAGATTTTCTGATCGGTATTTGGCTTCACCATTTTCATCATCTTATTTTTAAACACTTCATGACTTGATTCCCTTATTTGACATCAAATAATGACAGATCATACAGCTACTGACATTACAACTAGGAGTTTTTCTTTTTAGAGTTTACTCCTTAAGAACCGTTTCATATGTATATAGAGTGAAGGGTCACATTTCCTCTGCGCAATATACTCGTGCATCTTCAGACCGGGCTGGACGCGACTGGACTCGAGGGGGCTGGCCTGGACGGGATTTGGCTGGACTGGAATGGACGGATCTGGACTGCACTGAACGGGGCTTGTCTGGACTGGAATGGACAGAACTGGACTGGACGAAACTGATCTGGACAAGGTGGGACTGGACGGGGCTGGTCTGGACGGGATCGGACTGGACGGGTCTGGTCTGAACCTGACTGGATGGAACTGGACTTGAGGGGGCTGACCTGGACTGGATGGGAATGGAATTGACAGTTCTGGACGGGACGGGTCTGGACTGGGCGGGACCCGATTGAAATGGACTGGACTAGACCGGGCTGGACTGGACTGGACAAGACTGGGCTGGGTGGGACTGGACTGGACAAGACTGGGCTGGGTGGGACTGATCTCGATAGGACCGAACGGGACTGGTCTGGACAAAGATGAGGGATTACGGCTAGTACAAATTTGAAATAAGAACTCAACTTAAATCTAGTTTCTGGTAGAACACTGGGGACAACTAGATATGGTACAACCATTGATGCAATGTTTTCACGATTCGTAACTCACGTTTTTTTTTTTTTTAGTCACACGCGCACTCAAGGCCAAGGCCTTAGAACGTATTGAACGTTGTGCGAGCGAAGGTAACAGGGTGAGGGAAAGTTTCGCACAGGTTGATGTTTTTTTCGTTTGACACACAACCTGAACGGAGTGCAGTGGTTTTTGGGTCCTAGATGTTCGTTGAATACTCTCAGGGGTGGTTTGTCCTATATAGGACGAGGGTCGACCAACGCGAAGTTGGTTATAATCCTCAGTAATTCGTTCATACACTTTTGGTGTTAGTATTGCATACGCAGAGGATGAATTTCAATTGACCACATACTGAGTGTTATGCCTGCAGCAGTACGTTTAGTCACTTTCCATTTACAACTGTGTTGCATACTTTTTTCTGTATAGGAATTGCTTTTTCTTGGCTATGAAACGAATTTGAACTATAGACCTTCCGCTCGACGGTCGATGATGTTAACCACTGTAACTTCTGATGTTCATGAATCGTATTTTAGTTTTCACAAACCTACTGTCACAGTATTTAACAATGATGTTACTATTTCCGAAATAAATAAGGTAGTGTAAGAGTTATGTTTTTGTGTACCATCATTTAAGTAATATATTTTATCAAATTAATATGAATAAACATACATATCAATATAAGAATTAATTTACTTTCTTTGCTTATTATATACAGATACATATTTAAGGATAATCATTTTTATGGAGTAAACTCCAGTTACGCGTCGGAGCTGACACGCACAATTTTTTTTCTTTGCCGTTTAACAATCCACAACAAAATTGTCGAGTCGCTCAACTTTCGGAATACGCATTGAAGAAACGATACGACGAAGAAAGCGACAAACGACAATGGGAAGAGGGGGAAGGAGTGTCTGCCATCGATCGCAATATGATCGATTTGGATAACAGATCAGTGAGAACGGGTCACTAGAATCTATAAAGATTCCACATCCGTTTGGCGCTTTGGCACAGTGTGCTATCGTGAGCCTTTTCATCAATTCTGATCGATCTATCAGAGCAAACGCATTCTTTAGATTTTTGTGTAAAAAATAATTTATTTAGTATTTTTCATTTTACTTGTTTGCTTCTTATAAAATTAATAATGAAATCATATTGTAGTGGATAATAGAAAACAATTACGATTAACCACAACTTGTATTTCCTCGATATCCACTATAACCGCCCCTTCATCAATATATTAATATTATTTATAATAAACCATTAAGAATCTGTTTCTCATTATTTATATATATATATAGAACAATAATTAAGAATGCAAAATATATTAGAAAACAATCAAAGAGGAGACAGAGAGGGAAACGGTCAGTGATGCGACAAGGATCGTTTTGTCTTCGTTCGAAAATTGCTCTTCAGTGTTTGTGAGACCTTTGCTGGAGGGATAATACAATCATTTACTACATAACACGTGTGTACATCAAATTGTTTCTTTTTTAATTCCTTTTAATCACTTGTTATTTTATTAAATTACAAATAAAAAATGAAAATAAAAACGAAACAATTTCGCGCGGATCGACTAACAAGTGTGAGTGTTAATTTAAAATATGAATACAAAAGAAATATATTAAAAAAAATAATAATAATAAACGAAGGATACTAAGGGAACAACCTTAACAACTATTATTAGTAAGTTGACGATATTTGTATATGAATATATGGATGTATATGTGAAATGTATATGGATTAGAGTAAAATGAGTGAAGAAAAATATAGAAAAGAGTTAATTCAGATTTAATTGATTTCCATTTTCCTTTCGTTTCGCTCTAATTCCTCGATCACGAGTGTTGTAGAGTTTCGTTGGTGAGCTTTTTTGTTTTTTTATTGAATTGGGTTTTGGTGTGCTTGAGAGGAGAGAGAGAGAGAGAGAGTGCTGCTGTATTAAGGTATTCGGATCAACAAGTTGATTTATTTGAAAGGATTTGGTCGTGCTTTGAAGATTGCCAGCTTCCGGAGTTCTTTGCTCAGTTCTGCTTCACGCCGCTTACGTTCTTCTTCCTCCTGTGAATGGGAAAACAAATACAATGGTTAAATAGGCACTTTAACAGGCTTCATTTAAAATGCTACGCTACAATACGTTTGGGATAAAAATATAAGGCAGACAACAACCTCCTGCCAGCTTTAACTTGGCAAACGCCAGCTTCGATCTCTGTCCCTGCTCAATCCAAGTCGAGACACAGAGTCCGCGTGGCCTCCCCTGGATAGCTATACTGGCACCCGCCAGGTAGTGAACCAATGTGTGCCGCGACCCAACCCCTTGTTCCTGGGGAAAGAGGAATCTGGTTCTCCAGGTTGGGGGTTGCGCTTAGGATTAGCATCCCTATCGCATTAAACAAACACTTGTTCAGAGACAAAAAACAGCCTCGGATACGGACGGATTACATGTTGACGACCCCCGCAAACGTCAAAAAGGAAACGAATTCCGGATCTGCACCTGGAACGTTAGGTCCCTCAACAGACCAGGTGCAGCCGGACAACTGGTCAACTCTTTGGACTGCTATAAGGCAAACATTACCGCGCTCCAAAAAGTGCGACGGGATGGGTCAGGCAAAAAGCGGATGAAAAACTGTGATATCTGCTACGGAAACTGCTACAGAGAAAATAAACAACGCTTATTCGAATGCGGATTAGGAATTCGAAGCAGACTCAGGAAAAACGTCTTAAGCTTCCTACATGTAAGCGAACGCCTCATAACTATCCGCATCAAGGACAATCTCGGCAATATAAGTTTAATATGTCCACGCCCCCACAGAGGAGTAAGATGACCGACATAAAGGCGACTTCTATGATCTCCTAGGCAGAATATATGTCCAATGTCCCAGCTATGACACCAAAATCGTTCTAGGAGATTTCAATGCGAAGCTGACGAGTCATAGGAAAGCACAGCCTACACAACACCACGTCAGAAAACGGACTAAGGCTAGTGGACTTTATGGCGGGATATAATCTCATATGTAGTAGCAAGTACACGATTCCCACACCTCAACATCCATAAGGGGACCTGGCGATCTTTCGATCAATCGACAATCAATCAAATTGATCACATTGCGATCGACGGCAGACACTCCTCCAGGACACCTAGATGTACGAACCTTTCGAGGGGCCAACATCGATTTAGATCAGTACCTTGTTGCAGCCAAGGTACGGATGCAAATTTCTCGGAGTCAACGGAGTCGAGTAAGAACACCAAAATTTAACGTCGGAAAGCTGCAATCGCAGGAGACCACGAGGTCCTTCGCCAATCAAGTCTCCCTCAAGTCCCGATGCAATCTGCAGAAACCATAGAACAGCAATGGAGTCGTTGTCAGAACGCCATCAGAGAGGCCGCCTCAGATGTACTCGGTTTCGAGCCACCACCGTCGAGAAACCCTTGGTTTGGTGATGAGTGCAGACAGGCCCATGCAGAGAAACAGAATGCATACATGGCTACATTGCATCGACGGACGAGAGCTGCGCGCGAGCTCTTTGAACAGAAAAGGAGGGAGAAGCATCCGCTTCTGAGAAAGAAAAAGAAGGAGCGCGAGATGTAGAGATGATACCGCAAGAACGACGTTCGAAAATTTTACCAAAAAGTAAAACATGTAGTAGAACATGCTAACAAGTCACTGCAGAAGCCTGCAGGGATGAGCACGGACAACTAGTAGTGGAGTCACAGTTGATGCTGAGATTGTGGAAGGATCACTTCTGCAGACTGTATAACGGCGATAATAGTCAAAATGCCGCCGTCAGGCAGAGCGAACTATTCACAATGGACGAAGACGAAAGAGAATCCCGTCCACCCGACCTAGACGATGTTAAGATAGCGACATCGAAACTAAAATCTTATAAAGCTGCTGGAGCAGACGGACTCCCCGCGGAACTGTTTAAAGCAGCTGGCGATGAGCTGGTCAGGATCATGCACCAACTCATCGGCAAGATATGTATGGTCGGAAGAATGCATGCCCGATGAATGGAATCGCAGTATCGTTTTCCCGGTCCATAAGAAAGGGGACCCCTATGACTGCGCCAATTACAGAGGGATAAGTCTCCTGTACATTGCGTACAAGATGCTCTCTACCGTACTGTGTAAGCGCCTTAAAACTGTTCGTGTGGATTCAGGCCAGGAAAATCCACGATAGACCAAATATTTACGCTACGGCAGATCTTGGAGAAGACCCATGAATTCCAGGTCGACACGCTCTAGCTTTTCGTCGACTTCAAAGCTGCGTATGACAGAGTTCATAGAGACGAGCTATACAGAGCCATGTCATGTTTTAACATTCCTGCCAAACTCGTCAGACTGTGCAGGATAACTATGGAGAGCTCTCGCTGCTTCATTAAGGTCGGAGGTGAACTAACAGACCCCTTTGATGTTAAAAAAGGATGTAGACAGGGTGACGCACTGTCATGTGATTTCTTGAACATCATACCTGAAAAGATCGTGCGGAACTCTGCGGCCAATACAAGAGGTACGATCTACTTCAAGTCCACACAATTGCTTGCCTACGCAGATGACATTGACGTTATTGGACGGACAAAGCGAGACGTCAATGAGGTGTTCGCAGGCATTGAAGCAGAAGCGGATAAGGCTCACCTTCGGCAGCTATATTTTTGAATTAGTCAAGGACTTCGTCTTCCTTGGCTCGATAGTGACAAGCAGCAACGACACCAGCGCTAAGATGAAACGCAGAATAACTCTTGCCAACCGCTGCTTCTTCGGGCTCAAGAGGCAATTGAGTAGTAGAGCCCTCTCTCGAAAAACTAAGGTATCCCTCTTCAAAACCTTAATCATACCGGTCCTCCTCTACGGTGCTGATGCTTGGACGTTATTAAAAGCGGGGGAAGAGGCTCTTGGGCGTTTCGAGAGGAAAATTCTGCGTGCAATCTTTGGTCCCGTTTGTGTAAACGGAGTGTGGAGGAGATTTAGCCGAGAACTGTACGGGCTGTACAGCGACATCGGCCTAGTTAGACGTATTCGGATCCAACGTCTAAGAAGTCTTCGAATCCAACCCCGAGGGACGACGCAGCAGAGAACGACCGCATCTAGGGTGGCGTGCACAGGTGGAAAGGGACCTCAACCAACTGGGCGTGCCGTACTGGAAGAGACTGGCCAAAAATCGTGCCGGCTGGAGAGGCTTGTTGGTTGAGGCCCTGGTTCACCCCGAACTGTAGCGCCACCTAAGTAAGTAAGTAGCATAACCGATGGCAGTAAAGCCATTATTATTAAGTATGTACATAGAGCGAGTTCGGATCCCGATAACACCGACGCCATCGAATGTTTATTTCACGGCGTTCCTCCTCGGCGGGGCACTAGCAAAACCCCCCGTAGTATACTTGCCGTGAAAAAGCTTCTCGACTTACGCCGTTCGGGATCGGCATTAAACTGTAGGTCCTTTTCACCTATGTATGTGAAAAAGAAATCAAACACAACATGGGTGATTGAGAGAAGCTTGGCTCTGGTCCTTCATGGACTGTAACGCCATCAAAGAAAATGTACATAGAGGAGTTCGTCTACTAGAATTAACCATAAAAGTGGGGATAAGACATCCTCTGATAGTTTTGATCAATATATGTACCTGATGTGCCTAATTTAGCTGTTATATGCCTCTCTTTTAGCAAAACGTTTATTCATTTGATAATTGAGGGGTCGACCTTTCTTTTGATGAGTGACTTGCATTATAAAGTTATATATCCTTCGGTGTCCATAAAGATGCCAATCGGGACCTCCTTTATTTTCTGGGATTATTTTGAGTCGATAGAAGAGATACAAGCTACATCGAGGAGGGAGCTGAAGACCATCCCGGAAATCGATATTAACAATTGTTTCGAAGACTGAAAAATCCGGTTGGACACAGTAGTAATTAAAAGCGAATCAAAAGTTATGTTTACATGAACGAGGAATATAGGTGAAGAATCTGTCAAGAATTGGACGGGCCACACAACGGCATCATTAAGTGTGCGCGGATCCATAAACCAAGAAAACAGTTTCTCAAGTGAATGCTATGAAAACACCCAATTTCTAAGCTGTAGACCCTGCGTGTTTCGTCATTTCGTAACAAGGTTGCTAGAGCGCCGTCAGAGGTGCTGGGTTTCAAACCGCCACCACCTAGAAACCCCTGGTTCGATGATCAATGCGAACAAGCCCATGCAGCAAAACAAGAGGCATATAAAGCCACGCTGCAACGAAGGACTAGAGCTGCTCGCGAAATCATGAGCAGAAGAGAAGAGAGGTACACACGCTTCTCAGAAGAAAGAAAAGAAAATACGGAAAGCGTGAGATTGAGGAGATGGAGATATGCTTCCGCAGGAATGACGCCCGGAAATTTTACAATAAGGTAAAGCGAACATGCCATGGCTACAAAGCCAGAGTGGAGGCCTGCAGGGATGAAAATGGAGGATTGGTAGCGAAATCACAGTCGATGCTGAGAATTTGGCAAGACCACTTTTACAGATTGTATAATGGCGATGACAGAGAAGATACCGCTGTCAGGCAGAATGATCCGTTCGTAATGGACGACGATGTAAGAGAATTCCGTCCACCCGACCTAGACGAAATCAAAATAGCGATATCACGACTTAAGTCTAATAAAGCCGTGGGCGCAGACGGCGGCTGGAGATGAGGTAAGGTGCATGCACCATCTCATTTGCCAGGTATGGTCGGAGGAAAGCATGTCGGACGATTGGAATCTCAGCATCGTTTGCCCGGTCCATAAGAAGACCCCTATAACTGCGCTGACTATAGGGAAATAAGTCTCCTTAACATCGCATATAAGATCTTCTCTGCCGTATTGTGTGAACGCCTGAACCCGTTGGTGGATAACCTGATCGGCTCTTATCTGTGTGGTCAGGTAAATCCACAATAGACCAAATATTTACGCTACGGCAGATCTTGGAGAAGACCCAGGAATACCAAATCAACACTCACCACCTTTTCGTCGATTTCAAGACGGCGTATGATAGCGTGTATAGAGGCGAGCTATACAATGTCAAAGCTGCCAAATTCGTCCGATTGTGCAGGATGACAATGGAGAACTCTCGCCGCTCCATTAAGGTCGGTAATGAACAAAACGAGACCTTTAATGTTAACGAAGGATTTAGACAGTGTGACGCGCTGTCATGCTACTTTTTCAACATCGGGCTTGAAAAGAGCGTGCCAGAGTCGCTGACCAATACAAGACGTACGAGTTATTTCAAGTCTACGTAATTGCTTTTGTACGCCGACGACATTAACGTGATTGGGCGGACACAGCGAGACGCCTTTGTAAGCATTGAGGTAGAAGCGGCTACGATGGGTGGGTCTTAAGGTTAATGAGGGTAAACATCTGCTTTCATCAAAAAGAGACGGGCAAGGACGTATTGGTCAGGACGTCACCATGGGCTAATATAACTTTGAAGTGGTCAAGGAATTCGTCTACTTGGCTCACTGATGACCGGCGACAACACTAGCGCTGAGATTAAACGCAGAATCACTCTTGTCAACCGCTGTCCCTCTGGGCTCAAGAGGCAATTGAGAAGTATAGCCCTCTATCGGAAAACCAAGATGACACTATATAAGACCTTGATCATCCCAGTCCTTCTTTACGGCGCAGAGGCCGTGACCCTAACAAAAGCGGTCGTTTCGAGAGGAAAATTCTGCCCTCTATCTACGGTCCCGTTTGTTCAAACGGAGTATGGAGGAGATTTAATGAAGAACTGTACGGGTTGTACGACGTCTACGGATACAGCGTCTAAGGTGGCTGGGCCATGTAGAGCGCATGAAAAATATAGCCCCGACAGGTGGAAGGGGATCTTAACCAACTAGGCGTACGCCGCTGGAAACAGCTGGCCAAAGACCGTGCCAGCTGGAGACGCTTGTTGGTTGAGGTCCAGGTTCAGCACGGACTTTAGCGACATCTAAGTAAGACCCTGCGTCTTTTATGCCCAATAGAAGCCACTTAACACTAAAGGCAATTTTCGTAGAATACTCGAGAGTTACCTGCATACACACACACGAAAAAGATCTGGGCTCACTCAACGTAGAGGACCACTGTCCGCCTGTTCTGTTCGTAGAGTTTTAAGAAGCAAGCATCAGTAAAATGTTCACACAATCACAGATTACCAGACGAAAATCGTCAAAAGTTAAGTGAAGCATTGTCCAGACAGGCAAACTACCAAGGTAAGGCTCTGACTCAACCAACGAATCATGTGTTATTACATCAGTAGTAAATCAGCCAAGTGGCGCTTAGTACAAAAATGGCATTGGCGACTTAAACAATGAAAGTGATAACGAAACTCAAGGTCATATGTATAACTCAGCCTATTACCCATTCAACGGACAAACAAGGTATGTTTGTTAACACTCGTCAAACAGAAAAAAAAAACGAATTTATCTCCAAAAACAATTGTTCCAGATAAGCTCCTTATCAAAATTGTGTGTTTGACGACAGATCTTTTCGCATTGAGCTTCTAGAACAAAAACAAGTTGAGCATAAACTTTATCGTCGTCACTGGAACCACCAAGTCGTGCGCTTATCACAGACCATTGACGTAGAAAAGATCCAATGACGTATTTCAACTTAATAAACTATTTATATACAACAAAATCAAAAGATCACATTTTCCAGCTCGCATTCAGTCAGTTGACGCCAAAAGCATTAAGCCATTGAGTATCTGAACCGAAATGATTCACTGCAATCATCATTATAAATGCTTATTCATCGCCCGCATACGAGGACAAGTACAATACGGGCGTGTAGTTTGTCTCTGTAATTGCTAGCAAGCGTTGCCTAAAGCAGATAGCTATTTTGGCAAAGCGATCATCTAAAGGTGTACATCAGTACATGATACGAGAGTGAAAGCTTGATTAGGAGCATGTATGGAAAAACTTCACGATTGATAACTAAAGTGGCGTGTTAAGCCATGAGCGTTTCCGAGTACTTGTCCGATTGAATTGGATGTCACAAAAGGGCACACACGGTAGACTGTCGGGAGACATGTGTTGTAGTTGGTAGAGTATGACGATTTGAACATCAATATCCACTTTTAGTGTTTATCGTTGTTCTAAGGTGTTCACTCATTACGATGATGAATGTGTACTTCTATATATGTAGGTATGCAACCATCTAGCTAGGAACAAAGAATATTCCATAAGTAAAACAAAAACATGGGAAAACCTCTATCATGCGCCTGACTCATGTTTGGGTGCAACAAAGTGCATTTTTACTCGCAATGATCGACACGATCTCAATGAATCATTTGTTCCCGGTCTGAGAATTTGCATTGTCTCATATCGGTATTAGGTTATTGACGGGCGGAGATACAGATTATTGAATAGGCAATGCATGAGTAGTCCAAGTTCTTGAGAAAATACCCAAATATTTCGAATATGATTGGCGCAGTTGAATAGTAGCAAGAATGGTCATTGTAAACAAGAGATTTGTGGGGGAAAATTAGGAGCACAGTACGGACTGTGAATATAAATGATTTCATCCACCCACAGTTTTCATTTTTGGCTACATAATATTCAAAATAAAAAGGTGAACGGAGCAAATATTTTATCGGCAGAACTTAACGGATTCAGACAATCACGCCAGTTTGAAGAGCTAAACTCTCAACTTACAGTCAAATTCCTTCCGAACTGGCCTTTTCTAAAAACTCATAAAGTTCTCAATTTTTTTAAGGGAATTCTGTACGCTCTTAAATTACTTCGGTGATTACTTCACCACTTGAGCCCTGCTTCACTACTTGCACCTTACTTTCCCACTTGAGCCTGCTTCACCACTTGAGCCTTGCATCACCATTTGAGCCCTGTTTCACCACTTTCACCTTGTTTCACTACTTTAGCCCTGCCTCACCACCTCAGCCTTGCTTCACCATTTGAGCCCTGCTTCACCACTTGCTTCACTACTTGAGCCCTGCTTCACCACTTGAGCCTTGCTTCACAACTTGTGCCCTGCTTCACCATTTGAGTCAGCTACCCCACTTGAGCTATGCTTCACCACTTGAGCCATGCCTCACCACTTGAGCTCTGCTTCACCACTTGTGTTCTACTTCACTACTTGAGGCCTGCTTCACCACTCGAGGTGTGCTTCACCACTTGAGGCCTGCTTGCCCACTTGAGCCTTGTTTCATCACTTGAACTCTGCTTCACCATTTAAGCCTTGCATCACCACTTGAGCCCTCCTGCCCACTTGAGTTCTGCTCCCCACTTGAACTCGGCTCCCCACTTGACCTCTGCTTCACCACTTGAGCCATGCTTCACCACTTGCACCGTGCTTCACTACTTGAGCCATGCTTCACCACTTGAGCTATGCTTCACCACTTGAGCTATGCTTCACTACTTGAGCCCTGCTTCACTACTTGAGCCCTTCTTCACCACTTAAGCTCTGTTTCACCACTTGAGGCAAGCTTCATTACATCTACCTTGGAAAAGATATCGAATATTGGCCTTCCGAGAGTCTGGGTTTAGGATTCGATGACGACTTTGCGGCAAACAACGCCATTGCCAATGCAAGTGCTAACACCCAGTTCATTTCGACAGAGGATTTCCAGTTGATCCTCGAGCAACTCAAAAAGAAGAAATCCGTGGGTACTGACGGAATACCAAATGATGTGATTAGGTACTTTCCACCAGCGGCTATAGAGAGGTACACCGTCCTGTTTAACAATGCACTAGTGGTGCAACCAATGTCTGAGAGCGAGAAATCAGGCGAATTTCCGGTGAGGCTTCAATACTGATGATTGGTTGACAGTTCAGTTCCTTAGTGAAAAAAGTCCAACAGTTTTTCTTCAACTTTTCAATATCAATTGTCATGGCATCAGCAGAAGAATTCACATCCCATTTATCCTATTGAAACAACCAGATCGTCAAGAGAAGCCAAACACTCCAATGCCAGAACAAAAGCATCACAGACTAAGCCGATCTTTAAAGCTTAAGCTCCAATAACCTGATCGCCTTAGGAAGGCGACGTAAACATCGACGAATTTTCTGGATCATCTCTCTATTGTATCCAGTATCAGTATTGACTTCTCAGTCAGCTTGAGGTCGCCTTTTAGGAGCGACCAGATCTTCCATTAGCGTGATCCGAACCGATAACGTTAAGCACTTGTAGGCTAAAGTTTATAGTAACTCATAATACTGCAAACTGGACGCTCGTAAGCCTTTCTGGTTAACATCTCCTGACCATAGCACCGAAAACCAAAATCCATCACATAAAAAACTTATCCAAAGAAACGGCAAAAACAGTCTCGGATCATACGAACCCCGTTTTCTGATGACGACCATAGCAAACGAATAAAAGGCTACGACTTGAGAGTATGGTACGCATCTGGTAAGTGTCGTCGATGAACACAAAGCGGACATTACCGCCTTCCAGGAGGTACGATTGACGGGACACGGATGTTGCAAAACGCCATCATGTGATATCTATTTACTATAGCTGCCATGAAAAGCAGCACAAATTCGGTGTCGGAATCGTGTTGGGCCGGACACTTCGCCAATTCGCCTCTGGTTTTGAGCCCACCAATAAGAGACTCGAGAGCACCATGGCGCAGTGGGTAGTGTGTTGGCCTCTGACGCCGATTACACGGGATCGAATCCCGACACAGCCATGTCATCGAACGTGTTTTTCACGGTGTTTCTCCTCAGCGGGGTTCTGCCAAAACCCCCTGCAGTAAAATTGTCATGAAAAGCTTTTCGAAATTCGCCGTTCGGAACCGGCAATAAACTGTAGGTCCCTTTCACTATGTGAAAATTAAATCACACACAACATGGGTGATTGAGAGAAGCTCGGCTCAGGTTCTTCATGGACTGTAACGCCAACATACATACATACATACATAAGAGACTCGCTACGATTCGCATCCGAGCTAACTTTTTATTTTTTTGCCGTATTTGTGCTCACGTCCCAACGGATGAAGGGACGAGGAGGATAAGGACTCTTTCTATTCGCTCCTTGATCAAGCTTATGAGCGCTTGCCCCGACACGATGTCAAAATCATGCCTTGCGACCTCAACGATAGGGTAGGCAAAGAAGGAATTTTCGGCCTGGCAGTCGGAGAATTCGGCCTCCACGACCAAACCTCCAATAACGGACTGAGGCTGCTCGACTTCGCCGCAGCACGAAATATGGTGGTTAGTAACATCAGATTTCAACATAAAAAGATTCATCAAGCAACTTAGCTATCCCCTGATCAAAGGCCAGGGAATCAAAATGATCACGTTGTGATAGACAGAAGGAATTCTTCCAATGTGCTTAATCCGAGATGCCAAGATCGACACAGATCTGTGCCGCAAAAAACACGCTAAAATTGGACGTCGACAAGCTGCGGTCACAACGAACAGCTAATAACTTCGCTGCTTGAGTCTCATTGCTTCTACTCGAAAAACTTATCAGAACTTAGCCGGCAGAAACATGGCCCGAAGATTCGTCTAAAAGATCGGAAGAATGACTAAAGGTTTTAAGACTGTGGCCAATTACTTTAAAAACAAGCACGGCAATCTGGTGACAGATGTCATAGTTACTTATGATATGGAAGAAACACTTCCCGGACCTGCTAAATAGCAGCAACAGTGCAATAGACGATACTGAATTGGAGCCCGTCTTGCCACCTGATTATAATGAGTTTTTGAATAACAAAGCTGCGGGCTCTGATATGTTGCCGGCGGAGCTATTTAAATTCGGAGACAAGGAGCTGGTACGACACATGAACCAGCTGTTATGCCAAATATGGTCAGAAGAAAGCATGCCCAAAGACTGGAAGTGTGCACTGCCCAATCCATAAGAAGGGGGATCATGCAAACTGCGCCAGCCACCGCGGGATCAGCCTTCTGCATATCGCGTGAGATCTTATCATACGTATTACGTGAAAGACGTAAGCCCACCGTCAACAAACTGATTTGACCTTAGTAGAGTGGCTTTAGACTAGGAAAATCCAGACCAGTTCTTCCCAATACGCTAAATCCTGGAAAAGACTTATGTACATATGTATGTGAAACAAATTGACACCCACCACCTTTTTATCAATTTCAAGGTCGCTCTCGATAGCATGAAAAGAAGTTGTTTGTACACCGCTATTCTCTGATTGTCAAACTTATACGGCTGTGCAAAATGTCGTACCACCAGTTCTGTTAGAATAGGAATGGATCTCTTTGAGCCATTCAACACGAGGTTTTAGGCAAGACGACTTCTTATTGTGCGACATCTTTAACCTAATGCTGGAGAAGATAATACGAGCTCCAGTCCTTAACCGCACCGTACAGATGCTGGTTATATTGACATAGCTGGCACAAACCATCGAGCAGTGTCTGCAGCCTTCTCCAGTTTGGGGCGGGAAGCAAAGCGAATGGGTCTAGTGGTAAACGAGGACATCATCATCCCAAGGCCTTGGGACCCATATCACTGTTGAGACTTACACCTATGAGAAAGTGAAGGACTTTGTCTATTTGGGTACCAGCATTAACGCTAAAAACGATGTCATATCGGGGATCTTCCGGAGAATAAATCTTGCCAACAGATGCTACTTTGGACTCAGTAGGCAATTGAAAAGTGAGCCCTCTCTTGACGGACAAAAGTAATGCTTTATAAGTCGCTTATTGTGCTCGTCCTACCATACGATGCCGAAGCACGGACGATGACAAGCACTTTGGGAGCGTTCGAGAGGAAATTTCTCCGAAAGATCTTCGGTCAATTTCACGTAGGCGACGAATACCAAATTCGATGGAATGGATGAAATGTATGAGCTTTTCGGCGACATGAATAGGTATAGTGCGTCGCATAAAAATACAGCGGCTGCGTTGGCTCAGCCATGATATCTGAATGGATGAAGACGCCCAGCTCGCAAAGTTTTGAATTCGGTACCGCCACTCTGATGGAAAGAGGACCTGAAGGCAGATGGTGTTTCCAACTGGAGTCGATGCGCATTAGATTGAGGCGACTAACTGGTACAAGGAGAACAAGCAACGCCTATTTGGGTGCCGATTTGTTGTTCGAGGTGGACTTAAGCGAAAAAATCCTAAGCCTGGGCATGTGAGCGAGCGCCTCATAACAATCCTCATGAAAGCTATCTTCGGGATCATCGGCTTGATATGCGGAGAAAAAGCCGACAGAATCAAAGATAAACATACGCTTAGTCTCCGAGCTAAGATTGAACGAGTCGTAGGAAAGCACAGCCTACACAACATTACGTCCGAAAACGGATTCAGGCTAATAGACTTTGTGACGTGGCGTAATCTTCTAGTATGTAGCTAGCACACGATTCCCACAGCTCAATATCTATAAGGGGACCTTATGGTCTCCAGTATCCTCGAATATTCCGAGGAGCCAATGTTGACTCGGATCATTACCTTGTTGCAGCCAAGGTACGGATGCGAATTTCCCGGAATCAACGGAGTCGAGTAAGAACACCAAAATTTAACATCGGAAAGTTGCAATCGCAGGAGACCGCCAGCCCTTGGCCGATCGTGTCTCCCTCAAGCTCTCTCAAGAGCCGATGCAAACTGCACAAACCATATGTAGAACAGCAATGGAGACGTTGTCAAAGCGCCATCAGGGATGATGCCTCTGATGTATTAGGTTTCCAGCCACCACCTAGCAGAAACCTGTTGACGAGTGCAGAAAGGTACATGCAGAAAAACAATGCATCCATTGCCACGTTGCGTCGACGAACGAGAGCTGCTCCTGAGCTCTACGAGCGGAAAAGAAGGGAGGAGCACGCGTTTTTAAGAAGGAATAAGAAAGAGAATGAAAAGCGCGCGATCGAGGAGATGGAGAGATGTTATCGCAGGAACGACGTTCGAAAGTTTTACCAAAGAGTAAAGCGAACATGCCAATGTAATAAAGCCAGAGCGGAAGCCTGCAGGTATGAACACGGACCTCAGTCGATGCTGAGAATGTGGGAAGACTGTTTGTGCGGACTGTATAACGGGGAAGATGGTCAAGATACCGCCGTCAGGCAGAACCAACCATTCACACTGGACGAAGATGAGAGACTTTCGCCCACCCGGCTTAGACGAGGTTAAGATAGCGACATCAAAACTGAAGTCTAATAAAGCTGCTGGTGTAGACAACCTGCCTGCTGAGCTATTTAAAGCGGCTGGAGGTGAGTTGTTTAGCAACATGCAACAGCTAACCTGTAAGAAATGGTCGGAAGAAAGCTTGCCCGATGAATAGAATCTTAGCATCGTTTGCCTAGTCCATAAAAAAGGGGACACATACATAAAACTTCGCTAACTATAGGGGAATATGTCTCCTTAACATCGCGTATAAGATAAGATCTGCAGTGCTGTGTGAAGGCCTGAAACCATTTGTGGACCATTTGATAGGTTCTCATCAATGTGGCTTCAGGCCAGGAAAATCCATGATAGAATATTCACACTGTGGCAGATCTTGGAGAAGACCCATGAGTTTCAAGTCGACAGGCACCATCTTTTCGTCGATTTTAAAGTCGCATATGACAGCCATGTGCCATGTGATGTTTTGACATCACCATGTACAGGATGACAATGAAGAATTCTCGCTGCTCCATTAAGGTCGGTAAGGAATTAACCGAGACCTTTCAATGTCGAAAAAGGATTCAGACAGGGCGACGACGCACTGTCATGTGTTTGTTTTAACGCCAATGCGTGAAAAAAATGATGAAGAGGTCGTTTCGAGAGGAAAACTCTGTTGACGAAAAAGGGAGCGAGCAAACAGAGCAAAGAAGTTGATCGCGTTTAATTTGGCAAACGCCGGCTTCGATCTCTGTCCCTGTTCAATCCAAGTTGACACACAGCCTCCGCGTGGCCTCCCCTGGATAGTTAAGCTATACTGGCACCCGCCAGGTAGTGAACCAATGTGTGCAGCGACCCGAGCCATTGTTCCTGCGGAAAGAGAAACTTGGTCCTCCAGGTTGGGAGTTGCGCTTAGGGTTAACATCCCTATCGCATAAAACAAACACTTGTTCAGAGACAATTAACAGCCTCGGATACGGACGGATTACATGTTGACGACCCCCGCAAACGTCAAAAAGGAAACGAATTCCCGATCTGCACCAGGAACGTTAGACCTGGAACAGACCAGGCAAAAACCAGATGAAAAACTGTGATATCTACTACGGAAACTGCTACAGAGAAAATAAACAACGCTTATTCGGATGCGGACTTGTTATTCGAGTCAAACTGAGGAAAAAATCTCAAGCTTCCAGTATGTAAGCGAACGCCTCATAACTATCCGCATCAAGACCAGGCAATATAAGTTTATTATGTGTCCACGCCCCCACAGAGGAGAAAGATGACCGACATAAGGACGACTTCTATGATCTCCTAAGTAGAACATATGTATGCCCAATGTCCCATCTATGATACCAAAATCGTTCTAGGAGATTTCAATGCGAAGCTGGGTAAGGAAGCTATCTTTGAAAGCTGCAATCGCAGGAGACCGGCAGGACCTTCGCCGATCAGGTCTCCCTCAAGTCCCGATGCAATCTGCAGAAACCATGGAACAGCAATGGAGTCGTTGTCAGAATGCCATCAGAGAGGCCGCCTCAGATGTACTCGGTTTCGAGCCACCACCGTCGAGAAACCCCTGGTTTGATGATGAGTGCAGACAGGCCCATGTAGAGAAACAGAATGCACAGAATGCATACATGGCTACATTGCATCGACGGACGAGAGCTGCCCGCAAGCTCTATGAACAGATAAGGAGGGAGGACCATGCGCTTCTGAGGAGGAAAATGAAGGAGCGCGAGATCGAGGAGATGGAGAGATGTTACTGCAGGAACGACGTTCGAAAATGTTACCAAAATGTAAAACGAACATGCCAAGGCTATAAAGCCAGAGCAGAAGCCTGCAGGGAAGAGCACGGACAATTAGGAGTGGAGTTACAGTCGATGCTGAGATTGTGCAGGGACCACTTCTGCGATAATAATCAAAATGACGCCACACACGGTTCGCAGAGCGAACCATTTACAATGAACGAAGACGAAAGAGAATTCCGTCCACCCAACCTAGACGATGTTAAGATAGCGATATCGAAACTTAATTCTTATAAAGCTGCTGGAGCAGACGGACTCCCCGCGAACTGTTTAAAGCAGCTGGCGATGAGCTGGTCAGGAACATGCACCAACTCATCTGCAAGATATGGTCGGAAGAATGCATGCCCGATGAATGGAATCTCAGTACCGTTTGCCCGGTCCATAAGAAAGGAGACCCCTATGACTGCGCCAATTACAGAGGAATAAGTCTCCTGAACATTGCGTAGTAAGTCGAGGACTTCGACTACCCTGGCTCGATAGTGACAAGGAGCAACGACACCAGCGCTGAGATAAAACGCAGAATAATTCTTGCCAACCGCTGCTTCTTTGGGCTCAAGAGGCAATTGAGTAGTAGAGCCCTCTCTCGAAAAGCTAAGGTATCCCTCTACAAAACCTTAATCATCCCGGTTCTCCTCTACGGCGCTGAGGCTTGGACGTTATCAAAAGCGGATGAAGAGGCTCTTGGGCGTTTTGAGAGCAAAATTCTGCGTGCGATCTTTGGTCCCGTTTGTGTAAACAGAGAGTAGAGGAGAAGACTCCACCAAGAACTGTACAGGCTGTACAGCGACATTGGCCTAGTTAGACGTCTAAGATGACTGGACCATGTAAAGTGAATGGACATCACCGCCCGAAGTCTTCGACTCCAACCCCGAGGGACGACGCAGCAGAGGACGACCGCATCTAAGGTGGCGTGCACAGGTGGAAAGGGACCTCAACCAACCGGGCGTGCCGTACTGGAAGAGGCTGGTCAAAGATCGTGCCGGCTGGAGAGGCTTGTTGGTTGAGGCCCTGGTACACCCCGAACTGTAGCGCCATCAAAGTAAGTAAGTAAGGAGAAGGTTAAACCAAGAACTGTACAGCGACATCGGCCTAGTACGGCCTTATTGCGACATGGATCTATTGACTGCTCTTGCAATTGATGTTAGGTGTTGGTTACAGAGGAATTTAGCATCGGAATGCTGATACACTAGCGACTGTAACGACAATGTGCCGCCCAACTACATACATACATACGTATGTATTTCCGAGGTAAATTGCAATCCGATTAAGCACAAATCAATACGCACACTGATACCCTATTAAAATACCCACGCTTTTGAAAGCTGATACTCATCTCCACGTCAATCAGCACTTTCCTACCGCGCTCTAAAATGATAATACGAAATGGGGTCGTTACGAGTATGAAACACTATACGATTCAGATTGTCATCTGCATTACTTGGAAATGATGGAGAAGGCTGTTTCGTGAAACAAACAACGGTCTTACGTAATCGTAAGAATCTTAAACAATAGACCGGTGTAGGTAGTTTATAAGCATGAGGAAAGGAACAATTTCTGCACTGTCTTGTGGGTACGATCCTAGATAGGAGACACGTGAGTATGTACTAGGCGGTACGACGATGTTAATCTCAAACGCATACCATAGGCGTCGTGAGGAAATAAGCACGAAGATAACGAAAGACGAGAGTTAGAGTTAACCTTCGTCATCACATGGGCGAAACAGGTTAGCTGAATGGTGGTAGACCTAATTGAAGTTGGCGAAATTTGAATGAACGTGGCAAGGCACTTTGCGTATCCTGTGTTATGTAGGTATGACATGCGAGGGCATTCATATTCTCGAAGGTCACTAACCACACGCTGCAGTATTTTGACAGTTGAGCGGCGTTCAACAAGTGTTTTGCGAGCAGCTGACATTCTTTTATTTGTGCTTAACCGCGCAAAAGATAGGGAAGAATGATAGGTTAACGTAGAAAAGTCGAAATCGCATGGACAATGTCAACAAAACAGAAGAAGACACACAACCGACAGACACTACGCAGAAAGAATAACTTGTTTTTGTGGAATGTGTAAAAGAGAAAATGAGCTTGGAATTTACATTACAAATAGATAAACACCCACCAGATACATATGTACGTAAGGGAAAAGGAAAAAAGAAATGCATACCGTACATACGTTTGAAGTACTTAGTACTGGTCTTCGGTCGAAAGAGCTTTATTGTGTTTCGCTGATTATAAAAACTAATTCGTCCACATGGCATGCTGTCGTAGTTGGGTGAATGATGGTTGGTTATGATGCTAAATCTTTCCCGTCCTTCGCCAAGCAACAAAATTGATAACTGTTGCCAGCAGACCAGCCGCTGATGTTTCCTCTGTTCGTTCTTCAACTGCTCCTCTTGCACGACCACGACTTTCGCTCCCTTCGGTACGACGCACCAACCCTGTCGATCTCTGTCCTTCATCTGTTCGTCTGTTTCGCACTCCGCCCACGTGGTTCCCCCCTCCTCGCTCACTAACATTCGTTATACATCACTTGCTGCTGCTATTGTTATTGGTATTCGCCACTGGCTGACTGCCACCCTCCTCGACTTTATCGGATATGACTGACGTATCGCCGTAGAATGTTGGCTCGCTATGCTGTTGTTGTGATTGTTTCTGTTGTTCATCATCATCACCGTCCGAGTCATCCTCGCCCGAACTATCAGCGGTCGCTGCAACAGCAGCAGCTGCTGCCGATGATGAATTATTGTTCGTCGTTGCTTTGTTCATCGCTGAAACACCACCCGTTGCATTACCACCCGCTTTCAGGGGTTCCTGTTGTGCCTTGGCTTTGCTCAATTGTTCATAACAACCGAGGCACACTCGCACCGATTTGCTACTCTGTTGCGGTAGTAAGAACTTCTTGGACGAACATGGTCCGCATACGACAGCGCCACAATTGCGACAATGATGACGACGGACAATCATAGTGAATTGAGTTTTTTTGCAGTGCATACATACCGATGCCTCATTATCTGGCACCCAGACGGCTGCATGATTCTCGACGGGTTTCTTGCCGCTCTTTCGGAGCAAATCTTCCACGCACTTGTTGATATGGGCCATCCATTCTTGTTTCTCTGTCGTGGTGGCCGCATAAACGACAAATGATTTTGTTGTGGTTCGGATAAGCCAACCGTTGCGGAAATGCCCATTATCTTCGATACTCTCCAGTTGAACCTCTTCGAGCGGCATAATGTGTTGTTTGTTATATTTCTTCTTGCCAAGAACGATGTTGCCGTAAACGAGAATGTCGTTGAAGAGAAAGAATTGTCGGCTTTTTGGACGTTTGCGGCACATTTTTGTGAGTACACCTTCGCCGACGAGTACACGACCGGGGATGGCCAATGGTTGGCCCGAGCTACCAAAGCAGCTCTCCACCAATGCGATACGGCGTGAATTTGCTTCACTGTTAACTAGACGGTCCACCATGCTTCTGGTAGATGGCGTTAAATACGTCGTCGTCGATTCACACAAAAAGAGATTTCACTTTTCCCCGACCTGTCTCTCTCGATGCTCGCCTCACCCTTTGATGAGTCTTTTCGTTTTTTTTTTTTTACGGTTATTTCACTTCCGACTATTTACTTTTGTTTTCTATGCGCCTTATCACACGGCACGGCTGGTAGGCGAATGAAAGGAAAAAACAATTTAATCCTCAAATGGAGAAGCAAAAAACGAAAAATTCAGAACCAAAAAAGGACGCACGAAAAAAATGGAAAATCAAAAAATTCTGTTGATTTCTCCACCGATTCTCGCACTTTCCACTTTTGACAAACGGGCCGCAGGAAGGTGAGGTGCAGCGCAGTCAACTGTGTCTTCCTTTTCGTCTTTTCTTTTTTTCACTTTATTTTATGGTTCGCTCTCGCCCTCCCCGTATGTTAATGGCGTTTTTCTTTTCTGCCGTTTTTTTCTTTAGTGAGTCACAAGAAAGGAATTAAAAATTAAAATCGTTTACGTTCGAATGCTTGCCGAGGACACAGGGGAAATATGCCGAGCGATATTCGATTAGATCGCGCTGTCGACGAGTTATTTTCACATTTTCCAATTGATGGGGTAATTGCACCGCGAAATGTTTTGTTGAAATACAACTGCGACGACGACGACGAAGACAAAATCTACGGGCCGATTGGGTTGAGGGCTTTTTGACAGTCATGTTGACATTTGGTTTGGCTCTTTTCGGGGACAGTCTGAAATACGGAATGGTTGTGGTCTTGGAGTGACGGCGGTGTTCGTGAAGTGTGATGGAAATCTATTTATGATGTGGAGACGGTGTATTGCGTTTCACATGACGCAGAATGTCATTTTTCATGCCTGATCTACAATACTGCGTTGGTGCGAGGCACTTTACGTGTTACGAGAAATGCTTCGACGCATGCTTACATCAATTTTATCAGCTGTTCCATGTCAAAACACTGACGTAAACGTACACAACACAGCATAAAATACACAGATACAGCATACACATCAATACACAGCAACAGTCGTTCAAACGCACAGAAATTTCCGACGTGTTTGACTTTTGTCTCCTTTGGTTACGTGAGCTTACGTTTTCTCTCGCTCTCATTTTTTCTTATTTCCTCTCATTTTTTAATGAACGTAAGCTCGCCAACGCAAACGCAGTATTTTGGACTACCCCATTGAATTGCTTGTGTTGGTAGTCTCAGCTAGCACTAACGCAGTATTGTGGATCAGGCATTAGTCTCTAGCGATTATGTAGTATCATTACTTTTTTACATATATGCACACATACATACATTTTCAGGGTCACGGGGGAAATGCGCGCACGCGGGATCTCCAGGCCACTCGGCTCTAACTCATCAGGAGCTATGCCCAACCGCACCCAGGCGGGTTTTTGGACTTGGTCCAACCACCTCGTCCTGGGTGAGCCAAGCGGTCACCTGCCTTATGGTATTGCATCCAAGGCACGCTTCGGAAGTCGTGATGATGGCGACATTCGTCTCACGTGACCAAACCATCGAAGCATAATCCTTTCCATTCGGAGAAGCAGCTGCTCAACATTGAGCTCCCCGCGCACTGTCGTGTTTCCTACCCTATCCCGGCGAGTAACTCCCACAACAGCACGAAGAAATCTCATTTCGGCAGCTTGTATTCTCCATCTCATTCTTTCGGTCAATACCCAACTTTCCTGACCATAGGTGAGAGTTGGAACTAATACTGAGTTAAAAACCGCTAACTTGGCTTTGACACCAAACTCGGTCTTCCTGATTACAGATCTTCCAAGCTGTTTCAAAATTAACCCAGCTTGGCCAATCCTGCAGGAAAGCTCGGTATTACTCCTTCCATCATTCGTGAAGAAGACCCCCGAGATACTACCCTCAACTCTCCCAATGTGAAACACTTCTCGCCGCGATTGCGCTGCAACATCCAGTCCATATATATAATGAAAAGGAGAGGTGACAAGACGCACCCTTGGCGAAGTCCAACGTCCACGGTGAAAGGTGTTGATTTAGGTTTGATTTATCGTTAGCCCGAACGGAGCTGCTACAGTTTGTGTAAAGTGTTCCGCAGAACACTTCAGAGTTTCCCTCGAGGAACTCGGTCATACGCCTTCTCCAAATGTACAAGACAGTTGTAGATCGATTGGGCGTACTCCCAAGCCTTCTCGAGTACCATTCTTAGAGTGAAAAGCTGGTCTGTTGTACTTCTGCCGTGCCGAAACCTGCACTGTTCATCCCCTATCCTGGATTCGACCATAGCTCTAGAACGCGCCCCCAGCACCTGAGCGTAGACTTTACCGGGGACACTTAAGAGATATGGCCCTATAGTTGGAGCACTCTTTCTTGTACCCCTTTTTGAAAAGAGGGACAATCACCTCAGTTTGCCAATCGCTAGGTGTGTCACCGCATTCCCAGGCCACCTTAACAACACGAGATGCCTTAAGCATTTCTGGCCGAATTTCATCCACACCGGCGGATTCGCCAACTTTTAGGCGATTCAATCGCTAAAATGACTTCCTCTACCGTTGGACTATTCTCCGCCCCACTCAAGACTATAGGTATGTCCCCCTCAATCTATCAACGATTTCCGTTGAAGACTCCGACGATACTATGTATATTTATGAATGTCCTTGTGCGGAAGGGTGTTCATAATGGACATACCATTTGCACAGTAAAAATCCAACAACCTATCTCCGTTCGCGTTTTGATGAGTATCAACGTTCCTCCCAATCCCACTCCCCCGTGTCGTTACATCGTCTACATCAGGATATAGGAAACCATCTCAACCACCCTTTCGTGGGCAGCATCAACTTCATCCAGGAAAGTCGCATACTCTCGACTCTAGATTCGGTGCATACACCTGCACCAGAATCAAAGTTGATCTTTCAAGCTTGAGTTTTAAGATCGCGACTCTCCCTCCTAATGGTATCCACTCCAATACCCTGTCTGCCAGCCTGGGACTTATAAGTATCCCCACTCCCGCCTGTGCAGACAGAGGAGGTGCAACTCCCGACAGGAAGAGTTTCCACCCGTCCGAAAGGTCCACAATTCTACATCCTCTTTGCTTTGTCAAAGAGATACCTACGATATCTAACCGATACCTGGGAGCTTCCTCAACCAGCTTGAGATGCTTTCCTGTGAGCGATGAGACGTTCCATGTGCCCATCCTAAGTCGATGCAGTTATCTGTTGCCTTTTACTCCCCACTGGTTAGTGCATGGCGTGCATCCCCCATTACTTCTTTCATTTTTAATTTTTCATTCGTTTATCACGCCAGCGATCGATGGAGGATTCAAGCCTGAGCTATAGCTGCCTTCCAAATTGTCTTACATCCGCGATTACTTGGTCTTTATACCCGAGGTTCGGTCTCCATCTTCTTCTCGAACCAGGAGGATCGGAGTCGAAGGCCCTCTTAGCTGGAGCGTTGGTGTTCAATCGGTCGATGTGGCCGAGTCAATGTAGACCACGGATCTTTGCCTTCCAGACTATATCCACATCTTTGTTCAGATCGTAGGATTCGCGGTTATGTCTTCTCCTCTATTCGCCTTCCTCGCAGGACAGGACCAAATATCCAGCGTAGAACTTTTCTTTCGAAAGAGCCCAAAATCAGCTCCGGCGACGTGCTTATCGTCCAGTTTTCGGCTCCGTAGAGCAGGACTGGCTGTATAGACGCTTTTTGTAAGGCATGGCTTTGGTTCTTCGAGTGAGGAGCTTTAACCCAAGCTGTTTGGACAAACCGAAGTAGCGGCAGTTGCCAAAGGCGATTTTATGTCGGATCTCCACCGTGGTGTCCTTTGTGGAGTTTACGTTTGCTCCGAGGTATGTATACATATAAACTCCTTAGCTACACGTATCTTGAAATCATAGCTGTCGATCGTTATATTTTGTTCCAGGTGTATTTCGTCTTACCCTCATTAACGTTAAGATCAAATCGTTTCGCCTGTTCTTCAATCGCTGTGGAAACTTCTACAACGGCTCCCTGTGACCGCGCAATGTCCATACCTCCTTCGTATCCCATCAGATGGATGGACTTTTAGAAGATAGTGTCTTCCGTGTTGACCCCTGCCCACCTCACTATCTGCTCCAGAACCAAGCCAAGAAGTGGTTTGTTCGATTCCGGAAATTTCAGTGTCAAAAGCTATCAGGAGACAGCGATGGCATCATTAACCACATCACAGTTCAGACTGATTGAAAACAAGCATGCGAATGACAAAGTGCGGACCGATGGTAAGGAGGTAGAATAGAGGAGATAACGATGGAAGTTGCTTTTAAATTCTTGTATGTTGTACAGTGAGGGAAGAGCGAATCTGTCGAGAAATTCCAGATATTTCCTAGAGAGACGTGTGTTGCGGGAAAATTGCTGAAGCTATTTCTTCATAACACTTACTGTGAAAGTAACGATAAAACAGAGACACTCGTGTGTTGTTCTAGCGAATTTAATGAATTGGTGATGCTCGGGCCTGCTATCAGCCTTATCGCGCGTCAACAAAGGAATGGATTGGATTAGAAGTGGTCAGGAAGAGGTTATTCATAAAAATTTAAAAGAGTGTAGGAGACAAAACGGAGCCCTGGGGAACACCAGCATTTGTCGGATTTGAATCCGTCCAAAACAACTTGAACTAAGCAACTCGAAAGGTAGTTTGAAATCCGTTCAATAAGAGACTCATCAATCCCAAAAGCAAGCATTTTCGACAAAAGGGCTTTGTGCCAAACCCTATCAAAGGCTGTCGAAATATACAGCGCAACTACTCTGTTTGCATCTACTTGATGAGGCCAACGATTTCACTTTTCGGTAAGAAGTGACATCACATCTCACCAGTGGATCTGTTGCTATAGAAACCATACCGACGGTCATTGAGGAGCTTCCGCGATTCAATCGTTGACGGTTGATAAGCGTTTCCATGGCCTTGGAGAGAAGGGACATTAGTGCAATAGACCGATAGTTGGAGGGAGAAAAATATTTGGGAAATGAGCTGGACACATACTGTTTTCCACCTAATCGGAGAACCCAGTAGAGTAGGAAAGGTGAAAAAACTTACGCAGTGGTTTCGCCAACGTAGAACACCTCTAGGGACTTTGTGCATGTCGGATTCCTTGAGAGCATTGGCATCTGTACGACAAAGGGCAAGCTGGGAGCTCTGAGCTGGAAACTATGAGCTGGAAGCTGTGATCTGGGAGCTTTGAGCTGAAAACTGTGATATGGGAGCTGTGATCTGGAAGCTTTGAGCTGTGAGCTAGGAACTGGGAGACGTGACGTTGTAAGCTGTGTACTGGGGGCTGTGAGCTGTGTACTGGGAGACGTAAACTGTGTGCTGGTAGATGTGAGCTGGGAATTGTGAGCTATGAGCTGTGAACTATGAGCTGAGCGCTGAACTGGAATCTGTGAGCTTGAAGCTGTGAGCTGGAAGCTGTGACCCGGGAGCCCTGACCTGGGAGCGGTGAGTTGGGAGCTGGAAACTGTGAGCTGTGATCTGGGAGCTGGAATCTTGAAGTTTTGAGCTGAGAACTTTGAGTTAGGAGCTATAAGCTGGAAGCTGTGAGCTGGGATTTTTCAACTGGGAGTTGTTAGCTGTGAGCTGTGTACTGGGAGATGTGAGCTGGGAATCGTGGGCTGAGAGTTGTAAACTGTGTGCTGGGAGGTGTGAGCTGGGAGTTGTGAGCTGGTAGCTTGGAACTTTGAGCTGAGCTGGAAACTGCGAGCTAGAAACTGTGAGCTGTGACTTGGGAGCTGAGCTGGAAACTGTGAGCTAGGTGCCGTGATCTGGGAGCTGTGATCTGAAAGCTTTGAGCTGAGCTGGAAACTGTGAGATAGGTGCCGCGATCTGGGAGCTGTGATCTGAAAACTTTGAGCTGGGAGTTGTTAGCTGTGTGCTGGGAGTTGTGTACTGGGAGATGTAAACTTTGTGCTAAGAGATGTGAGCTGGGACCTGTGAACTTAGAATTGAGAGCTAAGCTGAAAAATGTGAGCTGGGAGCCGAGACCTAGGATCTTTGAGCTGGGAGATGTGAGCTGTGTGCTGGGAGATATGAGCTGTGTGCGGGGAAATGTGAGCTGTGACCTAGGAGGGTGAGTTATAAGCTGGGAGCAGTGACCTGGGAGCTATAAGCTGGGAGCAGTGATCTGGGAGCTATAAGCTAGGAGATGTGAGCTGGGATCTTTGAGCTGGAAGTTTCGAGCTGGGAACTTTGAGTTGGAAGTCGTAAGCTAAGAGCTGGCTGCGAGCTGACTCTCCTCGGAATTATTTGCCTTTACAGCTTTTGTCACACCACGTATTATCGTTGCCACGCCTATTCGGATAATATTTGTAATAATATCAGCGGCGGGAACCACGACGACCAGTTAAAGCTCTGAAAGAAGTTGTCAAGGCCGCACGAGGGTTTTTTTTCAAAGTTTTCCTTTACTTGAGTGATGGAAGTACAAGAATTTGGCCGGGCGAGCTAAGAGACTGTAAGACATCAATTGTGTATTTGTTAGGCTGGGAGGAAGGAGCAAGTCCAGTTTATTGGCAGTATAAGTAGCAATATCGGGGATACGTGACGGCTTAGTGATTTAAATCAGAGAATAATTCGACATACCTTCCTTTGGGTAATGTGCGTCCAGAGTGTCGAAACCCCGGAGAATTTCGTACATTGAAATCGCCCGCTAAAACGATTTTAGGATGACACCGCGGTGAAGCATAAATGATGGCTCTACTCAGCACCCAGGCAGCCCCATAGTAGGCATGGTCATTGAACATAATGTTGAAGATCGTCTAGAAGATTGTGTCCGTATCCATTTTTGATTATGTCTTCTTGCCTATCTCAAAACTTTATGTGCGACCCTCGAACGTTCCGTTTTATTTGATAACATGTTGCCATTTTGGAGCTAATTCCATTACGATTCTCTCACAGAAGCTCGTGTCCATATTGACAAAAAACTGGGGCAGTCGTTGGTGCCTATCTTGAGGCAAGTTGTTCACTTTCAACACTTAAGGTGGTCATTACTTGGTGCTAGTTTCGGACTATACAAGTAAGATGGATTCATAAGAACCTTCCAACCAAGTTTTCGGAACTTCTGACGAGTCACTATCAACGTGTGTGGCTTGGCGTTGTCCTGATGAAACATAATTCCTCTCCTATGGGACAAAGCTGGCCGCTTCTGAGCGATTGGTTCCTTCAGACGGTCCAATGGTTGACAGTACTGGTCCGAGTTGTGTTTTTGCTGTAAGAGATGATCCCCTGCCAATCTCACCGAGTCCATTGAAAAATCCCTAATGGCCATTGGAGCAGAAGGTGTCATCCGTAAGTCGATAGTCTCCGTTGAGCTGAACAGCAAGGGAATGCGGATGACGTGGTATATTTAGTATCGGGGATGTTCCCTTCTCTGATTAGTGACATCTTAGAACGGACTTTGGCCAGAGCTGCTGCTATTCATCATCAAGACGACTAAACAATTCGACCCTATCTCTTTCCTCCAGATAGTGTAACTTTCTACGACTGTCCCTGTAGATGTACACGGTCGTTGTCGCCCTATTATCGCCTATAACTCCTTTGTTTTGTGGCCCGCCCTAAGCAAAGCGTACAATGTCGATAAGCTCAAAAAAAAATTCAAAGATCAGCAGGAATAGAAACCACGGGAGCCATTGAGAACATGCCCCTCCGAAGCGCTTAATACCCTACTGCATCTCCTCCATATACATGCTGCACCACCAGACTTAAGGAACGGGCTTCTGGGCACACAGACCGCATGACCACGTGACGTTCTGTTAATTGACTTGGCTTCTTACGGACTACACCACACCTTCCCTCGACTTCCAATATTCTGCTGCACTCTCACTTTAAATCCCGAGAAGAATGGAATGCGCGTATCCACCGCTATTTGTAGCGACAGCCAAACCACTATTAAAGCTCTTTCGTCTGCTACCACCTTCTCTAAACAGCAACATAGATGGGAATGGGAGCGCCGAAAAGCAAACCAAGCTGGGAGCCACCTCAAACTCACCTACTGAAACTGTGGGCCTGTCGCTGAACTTGTCAAAGGCAATATAGTCAATGGGCAACATCGTCTAGATACAGGATATCAGGAAAAGCCTGGTCCTCCTCATCGAAAACCAAAACGAACGACCCCCTCAATAGACACTGCTCCAACATAGCTAGAATCGTGGCAGTCAGTACGGGCCATTGGCCTATAGGAAGTCATGCTGCCAGAATTGGCCTTGGACTAACAACCACTGCCGTAGCTGTCACAACATCTACGCAGAGGAAACCCTGCACCAGTTTCTCTGCGAATGCCCAGTATTGATAAGTCACAAGATCGAGCCTTTGACCAATACAGTTGGTGTTGTTACCTCGCCACAAGTAAATAGGAAAGAAACAAGCGAAGGGATATTGCAACGAAATACTCCTTTGAAGACAACCGGATTAAGATGGGACAAGAAATGAACACTTTACACAACACGCATGCACGACTTACCTGCTTCTTCTTCTCTTCAACAGTTCGCCTGTGTTGCTCGTCATATTTCTTGCGTTCCTCTAACCTCCGTTCAACGTTCAAATTGAACGGTTGCGCCGTAATAGTTCGCGTTGTTTTCTTTGGTTTGAATGGTTCCTCTTGCAAGACAACAGCCTCTCGACTCGAGAACTTCGACGCTGAATTCTTCCGCTTCCACTCTTCCAACTAAACCAAAAGAAACGAATAAGAACACCACCAATTAGCACCATTAAATGCTGTACGAACCCTTTCCTTCCGTCTCTCGATGGCCTCACGGGAATGTTTCAACACCAGCGGAGTTTTTGCAACCGTCACCTTATGCAACTGCGGCAGTTTGTTCTCTGCCAATTCTCGTAGGCTGGTTATGGACCTGGGAGCTGGTCGACTATGAAAAATACGATTCTTCTTCTCCTCCTCCAGCAATTTTCGCATCTTCTCTTCCTTGTTCTTCTGATATATGTCCACGAATTCATATACATGCGGCGGTTCGGCCTTTGTTAATGGTTTTCTACTCTTGGCGGCCGGCGGAGCGCTACTTGTAGGCTTCGTCTTCACCTGTGGGGTTTTGGGACGCGTCAAGAGATTTGCCGGCCGGCGGTTACTGGTCGAGGATGTTTGCGATGACGATGATTTATTGTCCGACTTATTCGGCGAGGCTTCTACTTTGCTTGTTTGAGGAGAGTCTATGGTTGGTTGGTGCTGCTGATGGGGTGATGGAATGGCATTTTCCTTATTATCTGGGCTCTCAATGGCAATCTCACCAACGAGTCCACTGATATTTGCTTCAGCTACACAGGGATATATGGAATCAGTTGGATTCTATGTGAAGAAACAAGCGGATGGAGTGGATCGACTTACCCATTGCACAGATTAGTTCAAATTCTTCGGAGAATTTTTCGTGCTTAAGATGCTTTTGAGCTAGTTTTACAAATATGCAAAAGGAGGATATAAGAATATCACTGGAATGGAAGGACGTGGTGGAACTTACAAAAGAAATTCTCGGAGTGGTTCAAGTCGAAACGCCCAACTTCTATATCGTCCCAATTGTATGTGATTTCAGCTTGCATAATACTTTATTTGATTATGTCGTGAGCTGTGTCTTTTCCCTACAAATTGTGTTTGTCGGCGGAAAAAATGTGTAAAATCGAACGAATCGCGCAATATTTGGCTGGGAACGTTTAAATCAAAATTTGAATAAGACCCGTAAAGTCGTGTTTGACAGCTCAGTGTACTGTTTAATTTCTGTTGAGATTGTTGGTATGTCGGTAATATTGCGATAAGGTGGTGCTGAGCGCGTTCGATAATGCGATCAGATTATTTTATTTTATTTATTTATTATATGGTTAAATGAACACTTCATATAATTAGGGGAGAGGGAACGAGCAAACAGGGCAAAGAATTTGATCGCGTTCACGTGGCAAACGTTAGCTTCCACCTCTGTCCCTGCTCAATCCAAGTTGACACACAGCCTCCCCTGGATAGCTGCTCTGGCATCCGCCAGGTAGTGAACCAATGTGTGCAGCGACCCGACCCCTTGTTCTTGGGGAAAAGGAACCAGGCCCACCATGTTGGGGGTTGGGCTTAGGGGTAACATCCCCAATACGTAAAAAATGATTTGTTGCGAAGAAAACACAAGGATAAGGACGGATACAAGGCTGGCGAGTCTGCATCTAAAATGTGAGGTCCCTTAACAGACCGGGTGCAGGCAATCAATTGGAGCAAGCCCTCAACCTTCTATAAAGCAGATATAACCACACTCCAAGAAGTGTTATGGGATAGACCAGGTGAAAGGAGGATGAAAAATTGCGACGTCTACTGCGGGAATCGCTACAAGGAGAACAAACAACGCTTATTCAGATGCGGATTCATTGCTCGAGGAAGACTCTGACAAAAGGTCTTAAGCTTTGGGATGTAAGTGAACGCTTCATAACAATTCGCATCAAAACTAATATCAAAGCCTGATATGCGCTCACGGCCCAACCGAAGAAAAGGACGATCGACTCAACGAAAAATTCTACGACCTCCTAGACAGAACCCATGCCCAGTGCCCAATGCCCCAATGTCCCAATGCTACGATACAAAAATAGTTCTTCTCCTTCTTCTTTTTCGGCGCTACAGTTCATGGCGAACCTGGGCCTCCTTTAAAAAAACGCTCCAACTGGCACGGTCTTTCGGCAGCAGTCTCCAGTGCCGCACACCTAGTTGGTTAAGGTCCTCTTCCACTTGGTTGTGCCACCTTAAATGACCGCGTCGTCCCTCGGGGTTGGATTCAAAGACATTACGGGCCGGAGCTATGTTTTCCATGCGCTCAACATAACCTAGCTATCTTAGGCGTGTGATCCGAAGACGCCATGCTACGTTCATGTCGCTGTACAGCCCGTACAGTTCACTATTAAGTCTTCTCCCACATTCCCCATTTATGCAGATCGGGCCGAAAATCGTACGCAGCATTTTTCTCTCAAAACGACCAAGGGCCTCCTCATTCGCTTTCGATAAGGTCCATGACTCTGTGCAATAAAGCAGGACCGGAATGATAAGGGTTTTGTATATGGTCACCTTCGTTTTCCGAGAGATGGCTCTGCTACCCAATTGCCTCCCGAGCCCAAAGAAACAGCGGTTGGCAAGGGTTATTCTGCGTTTTCGATACTGATGTCCGGAAGCCAGGGAAGAACACTGAAAACGCATCGGTCTCGGGCCAAGTACAAAATTTTACAGATACGCCTCCGTGTGTGGAACAGAGGGACAAAAATCAGCTGTAACATATCACCCTCGAAATCAACCGCTTGCACTTTTCAAAGGTCATGGAAAGAACCTGCATGTCACTGCGGAGCATAGGTAGTCCATCTACTCCAGCAGCTCTGTTGAACATAATCTTAGAAAAAGCATTCCTAGCTGCGTCCTGGTCAGGGGGGCGGATTTCTCTGCTATCATCGTTCGCTGTGAAAGGGTCATTCTGCCTGACCTTGATAGGCTTGCTGCTTGGCTGCGTGTGCTCTCCTACACTCGTCGACAGAATATGGGTTTCTTGTTGGTGGCGGGTTGAAACCAAGAACCTCAGAAGCAGCACTCTCTAAGGCTTGTTGACAACGGGTCTAGTGGTATTGTACGGTCTGAGCAGGTGTTGGAGGGTTTTCCAAGAGCTTGAGGGAGACGCGATTTGCATAGGCTCTGGCGGTCTCTTGCCATGTTTTTTTTTTAGAGACTCGCGCAGGTTCAAGAGTTTCTATATTCTCTTATGATGTGTTGTGACACCCACAACCTGAACGGAGTGCAGTGGTTGGGGTCGTTGATGTTCGTTCACTACTCTCAGGGGTGGTTTTCCTAGACCTAGATAGGACGGAAAGCCGACCAAATTTCGCGTTGGTTAGAGTCCGAAGTAATTCGTTTAAGCGCTTTAGTATTGCATACGCAGAGGATGAATTTCGGTTGACCATATACTGTGAGTGTTGTGCCTGCAAGCAGTACGTCTGGTCACTTTCCATTCACGACTGCGTTGCATACTTTTTGTCCGTATAGGAATTACTTTCTCTTGGCTAAGAAGCGAATTTGAACTATTGACCTTCCGCTCGGCGGTCGATGATGTTAACCACTGCACCACGGCCACCCCTTGCCATTGTAGCATTGCGACCTTGTACGCCGCTGGCCTTACTCGATTTTTCTGGGCCAGGCATATTCGCAGTCGCAACCCATTGGTCATTTCGAGAGGAAAATTTTGCGTTCAGTCTATGGTCCCGTTTGTATAAACGGGGAGTGAAGGAGAAGATACAACAACGAACTGTATGTGCCTTACAGCGACATCGGCCTAGTACGAGGTCTACGGATCCAACGTCTAAGATGACCAGGGTATGTAGAGCTAATGGATAACACAGCTTCTACGCCGAGGGACGACGCAGTAGAGGACGACCGAAACTAAGGCGACGCACACAGGTGGATACAGCTGGCAAAGACCGTGCCAGCTGGAGAAGTTTGTTGGTTGAGGCCCAGGTTGACATCGGACTATAGCGCTACCTAAGTAACTTACTTACTTACTTACCAGGCCGGCAATCCATGGAGGATCTGAGCTGCTTCCAGTTATCAAGACCAAATTGTCTTGCATCCGCCAATACTTGGTCTTCATACTGGAGGTTCGGTCTTCCTCTTCTTCTCGAACCAGGAGGTTCGAAATCGAATACCTTCTTAGCTGGAGCGTTGGTGTTCATGTGCTCGATGTGGCCGAGCAAATGTAGTCGACGGATCTTTGTCTTCCGGACTATATCCACATCTTAGTACAGCTCGTAGAATTTGCGGTTCTGTCTTCTCCTCCATTCACCTTTCTCACAGACAGGACTTTTCTTTCGAAAGAACCCAAAATCAGCTCCGCCTTCCTGCTTATCGTCGTATGCGTCTTTAAAATCGATGAAGAGGTGATGTGTGTCGATTTAAAACTCACTGGTCTTTTCCAGGTTTTGTCGCTGGGTGGAGATTAGGTCCATAGTCGATTTACCGGGCCGGAAGCCGCACTGGTACCTGCCGCAACGGTTCCAGGTCACTCTGGGATCATAGGAAACGAGATCTCTGATGAATTCGCCAGAATGGGTTCAGAGGAGAGCTTCGCAGGACCTGAACCCGTTCTAGGTCTACCCTACATTAACGATTGGTTATTTAATACATACAATCGTAGATGGAGGGATTATCTAGGTCGCTGGATGACTAAGCGCATATGCCCTGATGTTTGCAAGAAATCCTCAGCATTCCTCCTGTCTTTAAGGAGAATTGACAAAGAGACTTGTGGGAGTCATTTCGGGCCATTCCACTTTGGCTAAGCATCTCTGCGTGCATGGCATCTCCTCTTTGACTGCATGTTGTGAGGAGGATGACACAGCATAACTCCTTCCCTGCAACTGTCCCTCCTTTACTCGCGCACAATGGCATAGCCTTGGGACCGGTGTGGTATGTGTCCAATCTCTCAGCTCTACATCACTGAAGCTCCTCCTTTGTAATCTCCGGGAAACGGGGAAAATATAGTCATGTAATGCGTCTGGCAGTATGATGGACCAGTATTTATGTCTGAGTGGAAATAAAGTCCAAGCTGGGAGTAGCGAGCTGGCTGCGAAGTGTGCAGCAAGAAGATTAGCTTCGTCTAAGAGTGTGACAGCTAGCTATGCCATTGTGGGTAAGAGTCTTTGGTGTGAAGATTGGTGAGGCATCAATGTGGCATCCATATCGCTATCGAAGAAAAAACAATGACCAGTTAAAGCTTCTGATGAGGTTAAGTCCATCCGAGTTGGCACATAATGCCAAAGCGTCCTTTTGGGAGTTTTTTCCTGAGCTGTGTTCCTCGAAAACAAGAAATTTGCTAATATGACAAAGTGATCAGACGAGCCTAGATGTATATGTATGGGACTGAGAAGTAAGAAACAAGTCCAGCGAGCGACTGCTTAGTCGGGTGTACCGCGACACTTTTTCAAGAACTGGGATGTACAGCTTCCTGTTTATATACCAAAAAGATAATATGACTTAAGTTCAATTTAAAGGCTTGTAACTTGGAGTTATCATACTATACACTATACTACGCCATCCGGTTGGTCCCATAGATCCAAAAACGTGCTTTCGTCAGTGCACAGGCTCGAAAAAAGGTTAAGACGACCTTGCGTCCATAAAAACTGAAAATATCATTGACTTAGATGCAAAGTCAGTTCCAGACAAGACCTCAGCACTAACCTAACCCAACGCAGAATATTAAATTCAGACTTAGCAACGGACATCATTAGCGCATAGTCTGCCGACATATCTCGAAGAAAGTATCTAAAGCTAATAAAACACGTCGTCCGAGAAGGTCAAAGTCAAAAGCGGTCTCTATCAGTCGATCTAAGTGATTCATTAATGTGTAATAGATAGACGGATTTTGTCTAATAAATTTCTTTAACCAAATAGTTCATCGGTCGGTTGCATTGGTGAATCATCATTGATTGACTTAATTTACTACAATCCCCAGCAAAGTAGATAGGTAAACAAACGTTCAGATCACCATTGTGGGAAGTCATTTTCGCTAAAGATAGACACTTATCGATAGATTCGTTTGAAGGACCATAAATATCCAAAAAGACAAGGATTATCCGATTGAAATGTATCTCTAACGACGCTGGTGACTATAAAATATCGGATTTAGTTCCAATTCAAGTCAGTCTTACTTCAACAATGAAGGTAACTCGACTATGGGATAATGGCATTTCGATAAAATTGAACTTAACCCTTGTTTCTTACAGGTTTTGGTATGCCAAACGTTGCTCATTGTGGCTGTGGTTACTTGTGACGTGATTTGCGATGACGATGCAGAGATTGAAATAACCTCGCCACAGTACTCGAGACGTTTGCAGGACGATTACAAGACCTACACCGTTTCGGAGCCGACTGTCGTAAGATCGGGAAGACCATCGTCATCCTCTACGCCGAAGAACGTTAAAACTGTACGAACGGGATCGACTCCGAAAACTGTGAAATCATCACCTACACCACCGTTTGTTAGGAGATTAATCGAAGATATCGGTCCAGTGGCCTACAAGACGCATACCTACTCCGTGCCCAAGAGGATATCGCAAACCTTCTCAACGCCATCAGTGAGAGTTGTGAGCCGAGATGACGATGATGTCGATGACACCAGTGGCGAATTGGTTTCGGATGACTATCAGCCTGATGACTACTCGAATGATACGCCCACTTCACAACCAATCACCGTGTATAACGTGTATCCAGTAATCCGTCGTGAGGGAGTGCGCGCTAGGAGCTATCGGCGATTGTCTCCATACCGACGAGCTCAGCCACTGTATAGGACCATTCGCTATGGCGATCGTGGGTCATATACTGTAAGACGTATCCCATCTAGATACGTAGCACCCCTGGATGACGTACAATATCCTCTTCCAGTGGAACCTGCTAGATATTCACCCCTTGTAAACCTTGTCGATGACGATATTGAATACGACGATTACGGGAAGAAGAAATAGGGTTCCGGCCTTTGTGTTAACCACTATTCTATAAGTCGTAAGAAAGAAAATATATATTAACTGCATGCAAACGATTTTGTGAGGTTTTGTCAATTTTAAAATCTGTTCCTAGCCGAAGGCCTACGTTGCTGTGGCTAATACAGCTGGCTAATAATTTTAACTAAGGTATTACTTACTTACTTGGGCATGGGCTCGTACATACAGGGTAAAGTTGTTGATTGGTCTCAACCTGGCGAGATGCCAGCAACGATCCCTGTTTAAGGTCAAGTCGGCATACAGCCTCCTTGCGGCGCCCTCTGGAACGCCTCTACAAGAACCGTTGAGAGGTGAACAAATGTATGCAGCGATCGCTCTAGGCAAGAGAGCGCTACAATACTCCGACCGGACTGGCGGTTGTGCGGCGGGCCAACAACCCGCCCACGTAAAAAAACAACAAATTGTCTCGGATAAACGGACGCATTCTCAAAGACGACATGGCGCGAAAAAGGAACACGATTTGCGAGTATGCAACGTCAGAACCCTGTGCACTCCTGGAGCTGCTCATAAGCTGGAAAGAACCTTCACGCAGTATAAAGCGGATATTACTGCGATCCAGGAAATACGCTGGATAGGAAACGGTATGATGAGGAGAAAAGATTGCGACATCTATTACAGCTGTCACAAAAGATTGCACATGCTGAGGTGCGGATTGGTTGAGGGAAAGCGGTTAAGTGGTCGCCTGGCTGTGATCCGCTTCAAAGGCAGATTTTACAACATCAGCCTCATATGTGCACACGCTCCTACCGAAGAGGCTGAAGATCCCATCAAAGAGGAGCACGATGTCAAAATCGTACTCGGGGACTCCATTGCCAAAATCGGTAAGGAGAACACCCTTGGGGGAGTGGTCGGAAAGCACAGCGTCCACGATACAACAACAGATAACGGCTTCCGACTCACGGACTTTGCGGCAGCTCGTAATGCGGTGATTTTCCCGCAAGCGAATCCACACAACAACCTGGCGATCTCCGGATGGTCGAACCGCCCACCAAATGGACAATGGGCTCATTGACGCAAGACACTCGGGGGCAAACGTCGACTCTGACCATTTCCTCGTAGTAGCCAGATTCAGAGCTCGACTGTCCAATGTCAGAAAGCTGCACCAGCCCACCATGAGGAGGTTCGACATCGGACACCTGAGCACACCGGAGATTACCAGAGTATACAGGGAGCAACTAGGCGAAAGAATACCGGAGGCCTACGTCGGGCACAAATGTCAACAGTATGTGACTGCATTGCTGCACAGCCATTCAGGAAGTAGCCGAGAGCACCTTAGGCTACCTAGCACCCCCGACAAGAAACCCGTGGTATGATGGCGAATGCGAGCAGAAAAAGGCGGCAACCGAGAAAAACTGCTGGGGCTAAAGAAAATAATCTTTGCAGCTCAAGGATATCGAGGAGTCTAGGGACAAAAATAAAATACGGGCCTTTTATAAGAAAGCTAAAAGCCTTGCAGGAGGCTTTAAGAAAGGCACCTAGGCTCTTCGAAATTGCAAAGGCAATCTTGTCACCGATCCGCAGGGAATAGTGGATGTACTGAAGCTGCATTTCCAGCAGCTGCTTAACGAGCATGACCAAGAGAGAGTGATAGGGACTGAGGAAATCCCAACTCCAGCACAGTCGGCACAGCTATTGAAAAGCTGAAGAACAACAAAGCCGCAGGATCAGATGACTGGCGACGATGTTCTGGTAGGGAGCATGCACCAGATCATCTGTAGAATTTGGGAAGATGAAAACATGCCCGACGACTGGAATATTAGCTTTATTTGCCCCATCCACAAAAAAGGCAATCCTACCTCCTGCAAGAACTAGAACTATAAAGGTATATCCCTGCTCAATATCGCATTCAAGATCCTCCAGCGTACGGTGTGGACGTCTAAGGCCAGCTTGCACCGGACTAATCGGCACCTACCAGTGCGGCTTCCGGCCCGGCAAATCAACTATAGACCAAATATTCAAGCTTCGACAAATCCTGTAAAAGACCAACGAGTTTCAAATCGACACATCCATCTCTTGGTTGATTTAAAGCCGCATACGACAGCATTCACCGCAAAGAACTGTTTGATACGATGGCCGAAATCGGAATTCCAGGAAAACTGATCCGGCTGTGTCGCGCCACGCTAAAAAAATACGTGATACACCGTGCAGTTTGGCTTCTAGGACATCTGAACCGTTTGAAACATGCACCGCATTTCGGCAAGGAAACGCGCTGTCATGCGACTTCTTCAATTTAGTGCTGGAGCAGTTAGTGCGACGGACAGGCGTCTACAAGGAAGGCACGATCTTCTACAAATCTGTCCAGTTGCTAGGATACGCCCACCACCTTAGACGAAATATAACGATTAACAGCTATCATATCCGTTTAAGGAGTTAAGGAGTTTGTCTACCTCAGGGCAAACGTAAACTTCACAAAAGACACTACCGTGGGGACCCGGCGTTGCTACTTCGGTTTGTCCCAAAAATTTGGATCAAAACTCAGAGAAACAAAGTCATACTTTAAAAAAAGCTTATACTGCCAGCCTTGCTATACGGAGCCGATAGCTGGACAATAAGCAGGACGGCGGAGCTGATTTTGGGCTCTTTCGAAAGAAAAGAAAGAAAAATCGAGCGCATGACCACCAACGCTCCAGCTAACAGGGTCTTGGACTCCGAGGCTCCTGGTTCGAGAAGAAGAGGAAGACCGAACTTCCGGTATAAAAACCAAGTATTCGCGGATGCAAGACAACTTGGTCTTGATAACTGGAGGCAGCGTGCCCGTTACCGTCAAAGATGGAAGGCAGCTATAGCTCAGGCTCAGATCCCCCATGGATCACCGGCCTGATAAGTAAGTAAGTAAGATTTTGCCGCATGTTTACAAGTGGTATAAAGATTTACAGGAAGGCCGAGAATCTGTCAAAGACGAAGGTCGTTCCGAACGACCATCAACCTCAACCGACGAAGCTCACGTCCAAAAAAATCAAACAATCCGGTCTTGCGAACTGTGGATTAACAGTTAGAGATCTTGTTGATGATGTTGGCATGTCAAATCTCGATTGGTATCAAAAACACTGAATTTTTTGGAAAGAACGTCGTTACGTTGAGTGTGTTAATCATTGCTTTCTGAATATCAGGACAAGAAGAAACGGATTATTATATCGTACCAAAGGTGGAGCAATAAAAATTAGGGTCATGTTGATTGTTCTCTTCGATTACCGTGGTGTTGTGCATTTTGGGTTTCTTCCACCCCGTCAAACTGTCTACAATCTGATGATATCCATGATCTTATACCCGATCGTGTCTCCCTCCAGCTCTCTCAAGAATCGATGCAAACTGCACAAACCATAGAACAGCAATGAGACGTCACATCAGGGATGCTGCCTCTGATGTAATGGGTTTCTAGCCACCACCTAGGAGAAATCCTTGGTTTGATGAAGAGTGCAGACAGGTACATGCAGAAAAACAGAATGCAGAAATGGCCACGTTGCATCGGCGTACGGGAGCTGCTCGTGAGCTCTATGAGCGGAATGGAAGGGAGGAGCACGCGCTTTTCAGAAGGAAAAAGAAAGAGTACGAGATGCGCACGATGGGAGGAGATAGAGACATGTTATCGCAGGAATGACGTTCGAAAGTTTTACCAAAGTGTAAAACGAACATGCCAAGGTTATGAAGCCAGAGCGGAAGGCAGCAGTGATGACCACGGACACATCGTAGTTGAATCACAGTTGATGCTGAGAACGTGGAAAAAACTATTTCCACCGACTGTATAACGGCGAAGATGGCCAAGATGCCGCATCCAGTCAGAACGCACCATTCACACTGGACGAAGATGAGAGAGAATTCCCTCCACCCGACTTAGACGAGGTTAAGATAGCGATATCAAAACTTAAGTCTAGTAAATCCTCTGGCGCAACAGCCTACCTGCTGATCTATTTAAAGCAACTGGAGATGAGTTGGTTGAGAACATGTACCAGCTCATTTGTAAGATATGGTCGGAAGAAAGCATGCCCGATGAATGGAATCTCAGCATCGTTTGCCCGGTCCATGAGGTGATTACGAGATCGCAGCGAGACCCCAATTAAGCTTTTGTGAGCATTGAAGCATAAGCGGCTAAAATGGGTCTGAAGGTAAACGAGGTATACTTGCCTTGAAAAAGCTTCTCACGCTGTTCGGAACCGGCATTAAACTGTAGGCCCCTTACACCTGTGTGAAAAATAAATCACACACAACATGGGTGATTGAGAGAAGCTTGGCTCTAGTCCTTCATGGGCTCTAACGCCAAGAAGGCTCACTGGTAACAAGCGGCAACGACATCAGCGCTGAGATTAGACGCAGAATAACTCTTGCCAACCACTGTTTCAGGCTTAAGAGTTCTACTCTCAATTGAGTAGTAGAGCCCTCTCTCGGAAAACTAAGGTGACCCTCTATAAGACCTTAATTACCCCGGTTCTCCTCTACGGCGCAGGGGCTTGGACCTTATCAAAAATAGATGAAGAGGCCATTGGTCGTTTCGAGAGGAAAATTCTGCGTACAATCCTCGGTCGCGGTTGTGTTGACGAAGAGTGGAGGAGAAGATTATACCATGAACTGTTAGGGCTGCACTGCGACATCGGCCTAGTACGACATCTCCGGATCCAACGTCCAAGATGGCTAGGCCATGTAGAACGAATGGACAGCACAGCTCCGGCCCGGGGAGTCTTCGACTACAACTCGGAAGGACGACGTTGCAAAGGACGGCCGTATCTAAGGGGGAGTACACTAGTAGAAAAGGGCCTTAACCAATTGGGCATGCGATACTGGAAACACGCAGCAAAAGATCGTGCTAGCTGAGAAGGCTTGTTGGTTAAGGCCCGAACTGGAGCGCCACTTAAGTAAGTAAGTAATATACTATCACACGAACTCGTCTTTCGAGTAATCTTCCTCTTTTACGATATTCCTAAAAAAGCTTGTCTCGGATGCATTGGACTGTTTCTCAGCACGTTCACCTTGAAGGCCATATCTCGTCTCGGGATAGTGCCATCGGACGTACCAGTCATTCTGATGCGGCTATCATCGGATATCATCGTACCTTCATGCACGACTCCATACGTTGAACATACATATGTACTCGCACATACCTTATTTTGTCAACACTTTTTGCCCTTCTAAAGTACTTCGTGACCTTAATACCTCTCTTAACTATATAGGAAAATTAGATAGGTTTGTGGCCGTATGTGCTGATGCTGGAATGAGGGTTAACGTGGACGAATCCGAGGTTATGATTATTTTCAGAACACCTGTCCAATGCACTTTACATATTAGTGGTGTCCCATTGAAGCAGGTGCAGAAGTTTAAGTAACTCGGGGTCTTCTTCACGAGTTAATGGAGGAGTAATACTGAGCTGTTCCGCAGAATTACCCAAGTTGGGTCAATTTTGAAACAGCTTGGAAGATCTGTAATCAGGAAGACCGAGCTTGGTGTCAAATCCAAGTTAACTGTTTTTAACTAAGTATTTGTTCTACCCCAGTATTTGTGGTGGCCGTGGTGCAGCGATCGACCTTCAAGGGGAAGGTCTATAGTTCAACGTCGTTTCATACTTACTTACTTACTTACTTATCAGGCCTGCGATCCATGGAGGATCTGAGCCTGAGCTATAGCTGCCTTCCATCCTTGACGGTCCCGGGCACGCTGCTTCCAGTTGTCAAGACCAAGATGTCCTACATCCGCGATTACTTGGTCTTTATACCGGAGGTTCGGTCTTCCTCTTCTTCTCGAACCAGGAGGCTCGGAGTGGAAGACCCTCTTAGCTGGAGCGTTGATGTCCATGCGCTCGATGTGGCCGAGCCAGTGTAGTCGACGGATCCTTGCCTTCCGGACTACATCCACATCTTGGTACAGCTCGTAGAGTTCGCGGTTGTGTCTTCTTCTCCATTCACCTTCCTCACAGACAGGACCAAATATCCGGCGCAGAATTTTTCTTTCGAAAGAACCCAAAATCAACTCCGCTGTCCTGCTTATCGTCCAGCTTTCGGCTCCGTACAGCAAGACTGGCAGAATGAGCGTTTTGTAAAGCATGACTTTGGTCTTTCGAGTGAGGAGTTTTGACCCCAGTTGTTTGGACAAGCCGAAGTAGCAGCGGTTGCCAAGGGCGATTCTACGCCGGATCTCCACTGTGGTGTCATTTGTGGAATTTACGTTTGCCCCGAGGTAGACAAAATCCTTAACTACCTCGAAATTGTAGCTGTCAATTGTTATGTTTTGTCCCAGGTGGTGAGCGACGGATTGGTCTTTGCTTGACAGCATGTATTTCGTTTTGTCCTCATTGATCTTAAGACCAATTCGTTTCGCCTGTTCTTCAATCGCCATGAATGCTTCCACAATGCCACGGCAAGAACACGCGGTGATGTCGATATCATCCGCGTATCCTAGCAGCTGGATGGACTTCCCTGTTGAAGCCTGCCCGTCGCACTATCTGCTCCAGCACCAGGTTGAAGAAGTCACATGACAGCGCATCTCCTTGCCGAAATCCGGTGCATGTTTCGAATGGTTCCGAGGTCCTAGAACCGAGTTGCACGGTGCATCGCGTGTTTTTTAGCGTGATCCCGAATTCGGCCATCGCCCCAAACAGTGCTTCACGATGAATGCTGTCGTATGCGGCTTTGAAATCGATGAAAAGATGGTGTGTATCGATTCGAAACTCGTTGGTCTTTTCCAGGATTTGTCGAAGTCGTTTCATAGCCAAGAAAAAGCAACGGAAAAACTATGCAACATAGTTGTGAATGAGAAGTGATCACATGTACTGCTGCAAGCATAACACTCACAGTATATTGTCAAATCAAATTCGTCTTCTGCATATGCCATATAACACCAAAAGCGCCTAAAACAATTGCTGAGAATTATACACAACGCGAAATTCGGTCGGCGCTCGTCTTATCTAGGACAACCACCCCTAAGAGTAGTGAACGAACATCTACGACCCAAACAACTGCATTCCGTTCAGGTTGTGTGTCAAACATCTAAAAGACCATAAGAGTACATAACTCTTGAACCTGCGTGAAATTCTTCCTCTCCCTGTTATCTTCGCTCGCACAACGTTCAACGTTATAAGGCCTTAATCTTGAGTGCGGGTGTGACCCACACGACTAACTTCCCAGTGGGAAAAATGAAAACACCCATTTAATTCCATTTTTTTTTTCATTTTTAATCCCCGACGCAAAAAGAGGGGTGTCAAAAGTTTGAGATGTCTGTGTGTCTGTCTGTGGCATCGTAACTCCCCAACGAATGGACCGATTATGATGCCTTTTTTATTTTGAAAGCTAACATCGTCGAAATGGTTCTTAGCTACAATTTGTGAAGATCTGTTCAGGTGTTTCAATGTCGTTAGCTCTTTTTGTAAGCTGCGGTAGGAATGGGTAATGTATCGGTTCCCGTCCGATCACCGCAATCAACCAGCACCGGCTGCGGTCAGTACTTAGATGGGGAACCGTTTGGAAACACCGCGTGTTGTTGGCATCAAGCCGTCTATTTGCTATCGCTCCATGTAACCCAGGGTAAGGAAACGCACACTCATGTGCAATTAAACAATCTATTGCTCATAAACTGTTCACATGCGTGCGTAATTTCGATTGCTGTACGTTTCTAATTTCGACTTTATAAAAAATGGAGCCATCTTAAACAAAAATATTATAAAAACGGGAAAAATAAAAATGTGCAAGTGAAATGTTTCCATGTTTTATCACTCTGCATACAACTCCCGAGCAGTAAATCAACTCAGTTTAGCTCACGAACGCGAGTGTATGAATTTATGGAAACTCACCCCATGTGCGCACTCCACATGTGCGTTTAACAAAACCCACCCTACAGAGTGCACATAAGTGTGCGTTCTCGAACGCAACATATGCATGAAGTGCGCACAGGAGTGAGTTTCCATAAATGCACACACACTCGTGTTCGTGAGCGAAAATAGAAATGGTCACATCCAATTAATCATGAGCGCGTGCGTTTAATGATTACTCGTTGGGTAGTGAACACTCACAACCAGCTCATGAGTGTTGGTATCCTTACCCGACCACAACATTGTCCGAGCAATTTCATATGTATCGGTTGTCGTCCGATCACCGCAATCAACTAGCATCAGGTGCGGTTAGTACTTCGATGGGGGACCGCTTGGGAACACCGCCTGTTGTCCATTTTTTTTTTGCATGTTTTTTAGTTATTTAATTTCTAACAAAAAAGGGTTGAACCGAGTTTTCTGAAAACTTACTCAGTTCTAAGTTGCGTAATTACGCGTGGAATTAACTCAATCTTATGTCAATATCGCCTTGGGTTCTCGAGACGATCGAGACTAAAATTCCTATACGCACATATGTACGTACATACATACACACACACATATGTACGTATCTATAAAAGCTTGGATTTGGATTCTGGTGACCTTGAAACGTGGAGATATGTCAACATTTGGAAGTTAAAACAAAAAAAGCTCAATGTTGAGCAGCTGCTTCTCTGAACCGAAAAAGGTATGCTCCGATGCCATCATCACGACTTCCGAAGCGTGCCTTGAATGCAATACCATCAGGCGGGAGTTATGATTGTTTATTGTAAGAAAGGGAATAAAATTAAATAAAATACGTCCCTTTTACTTCGTTTCTCGATCGAGAGTGAGTTCTATTTTCCTTGTACATATTGCTTTTATAAACATTTGTTTCCTTTGGTTTGCACAGTCGACACAAAGAACGGATGTGACCTAAACGCTGTTTAATCCGCTCTTTGGATCGTCTGTGCAACTACATTTTATGACCTTTGGTTTGCACAGTCGACACAAAGAACGGATGTGACCTAGACGCTGTTTAATCCGCTCTTTGGGTCGTCTGTGCAATTACATTTTATGACCTTGTTCTGTGTCTTCGGATTTTATCTTTTTATGGTGTATGTATATTTGTACTAAATACTTTTAAGAGTATTGTCCGTATTCGTCTGCGGGAATGTAGCTGGATTCAGGTCACTATCTTTGATGAGGCAGCGGGAAGTTTGGTTGTTGGCCGGTTAGGGGGCGACGGGTTGAGACGTGCTCGTCGTAACTCCTCCCCCCTTAGAGTAGAGCGAAGGCCTCAATGATGTCGTTGGGGCTGAAGCGAAGGGTTGTAGGGCCGGTTTTGGAGTTGGGGTGATAGAGCTTCCTTCGGTTGGATTTGATGATGATGACTGCTATGATGATGGTGATGATGATGAGTGTTATGGCCGTTGATGTCGTAACGTGATGTAGTATTTCAGTTTTAGTGTCCAGGCTGGTGAGTTGGGCATTTGTTTGGAAGTTGTACTCCTTCAGTTTTTCCATGCTAAGGACTTCGTTGGTAGAATTTGGCTCAATGATGCTGTCCGGTCTTGGTGGAATATGGACTTCGTCCCAGTAGGCATTTGGGTCGTCATCGTAGGAAACACCATTCACTTTGTTGGTGCAGTTTTGGAATTGAAGGAGTCCTGTACCTTCTATAGATGTGGCTTTAGTACTGCAAGTGGAATTTATTAGTATTTTTGGAGAATAAATAAATAGGATAAAATTGGATCCTGGTTGCAAGATTTCCTCGGTCCTCCCAACATCGCTAAGAGAGCAGTTAGCCGCTTCGTTTGCCATCAATTTGCCGATACAGTATGCGAGTTTGTGATGTCTTCTTGGATGATTGGTCTCGTATATTAATATGATCCTTCTATTTGGGGGCAAGGTGCATTGAAGCACTGTATGCTTTTTTTTTTTTCGTTAATGCTTATGTAGGGTTTTGTTATTATGCGCTTTGTATTATTGATAGGGAGTGGGATAATATGATAAAAGAAGGATGTGAGGGGTGATAAGATTGGTATGCGTGTTTTAAATATAATATTGTTATTGTTGTGACATGTCTGCAAGCTCAGAAATTCGTATTTTTGTTCAGTAGATGTTGTTTGTATTATTATTATTATTATTTTTTATTTTTTTTTTTTATTTGGTTTTTGGTGGCAATGAAGTATATAGACATTTTGCTTCCGCTAATGAATGGATAGGTAATAAAATCATATTCCGTGATTACATATACTAATCCCATTCATTTGTAGCAGATATGTTCTTGGTTGTATATTGTAAGTTTATGTATTATAGTATAGTAGTAGTGGTAAAATTGATGTGTTATACTATTGCTTATTTCCTATCTAAAACTAGGGTTATCTTAAAGCTATCTTATATTATCTTATAGTTAAAGGGTAGCCTCTGAATCATATGCATTGATTCTACTACCATGTTTACATTCATATGCAGTGAATGTATTTAAGTGTTATATGAGTGTATATGTATATATCTATATTCAGGTTTTTTTTTTTTTTTTTTTTTTTTGTTTGCTATCGTATTTGCATTTATTCTATAATGCATGTATTGTACACATTGTCTGGAGTGCCCAGCAATAGGGATCGCAGAAGGTACAGCATACAAAAGTCTTAGAATAAATTGTACACATTGTCTGGAGTGCCCAGCAGTAGGGATCGCAGAATGTACAAAATGCAAAGGTCTTAGAATGTATAATATGTGCATATTGTCTGGAGTGCCCAACAGTAGGGATTGCAGAATGCACAGGATACAAAAGCCTTTTTTATTTTTTTTTTGGTTGAATAATGCTAACCATATTCCCTGGTTACATATTCATTCAAAAAAAAAAAAAAAAATTTATTTTGTTTTTTTTGTTCGCCTTAATTTGCTTTTATGTATTTTTTTGTTTTGTTTCGTTAATATAGTGATTTTATTGTTCTTGCTTGCAGTATGTTTTGAGAATCTGGGGGTGAGTTTATTTCGCCTAACTTCTTTTCTAAAGACAGTTTCGTTATCGGCAATCTGTTCTGGTTCTTCCCTAGATAGGTTTAATTTTTTGATTCTCGATTCAGTAATATCATTGACCTTCTCTTGGACTTGGGGGTATAGTTTTTCGAGGAATTCATTTAATTTAGACAGATATTCATGTTCGTTGGAGTAATCTAACGTTTTGCTGAACCTGTATGGTCGTCCGAAAAACAGTTCGTAGGGAGTATGCTTGGTAATTGAATGGATGGCATTATTATACGTTATAAAGGCTTCTGCTAGAATTTCGTCATGGTCGGTACTAAGTTTCTGTTCTTTTCTCTTCGACAAGATTAATCTATAGATTTCCGTTAAAGTGGAATGGAGTCTCTCGACTGGGGAGTTACTACTTGTTTGTTGATGCGACGTAAAGTGTAGGGATATTCTATGTTGCTTACAAAAGTCTTGGAAAATGTTAGCCACAAATTCGGAACCCTGATCACAAACGATTTTCTTCGGGATACCAAATAGGGAGATGAATTTTTTTAGAGATTTAAGGATAGTTATGCTGCTTCTACACGTTAAAGTGTATCCGCTAGCGAAACGGGAGAATTTATCGATTATGGTGAGGACTTGGTTATAGTTTATACTATAGATGTCCATGTGAAGGATTTCGAGAGGTTTAAGGGGGATTTCTGGCTTCGTATATTGTGGTTTTGGAGGGTTCCTGTCGTATTTGAATATTTTGCATTTATCGCAATTGTTCAGTGTTTTCGTTATTTTGTTTTTCATGTTTGGGAAGAAGAATTCCCGTTTCAAGTGGAGGTGTGTTTCGTTTATACCCCTGTGGTTAGATTGTTCATGATAGTCGCGGATTAGTTTTTCCTGTTCGTCGTCTTGCCTGACATCGATTAGGATTTCTGAACAACGTACAATGCGGAATAGCTTGCTTTGTGAAAAATATTTCGAAAATGTGGATTGAATTATTGGGAAAATTTCATCTGAAGTAAATATAGCGCTAAGTTTATTTGATGGAAGGAATTTTTTAAAAATGTCGGTCACTGTACTTTCATCATATGTTTCTCTGCGTATTATTCTACGTTGTTTATTCTTGAATATGTTTTCTACCGTCATTTGGCTTCCTGTGGAACTTCTTTCTAGGATAATTTGGATGTTGTATTCGTTTAAGGTTTTCTCGGAAATGGGTATGTGGTCGTTTAAATTTTCTTGGGCGCTATGGACGGTATTAGTGTCGTCGTCGTTGTTGAATAGCTCCTTCTCATTTTCTGGGTTTTGGATTTTTATTCGACTTAGTGCATCGGCGTTGGTGTTTGCCTTGCCCTTTTTATAAATGACTTCGTAGTCGAATTCCTCTAGTTTTAGACGCCACCTTATGAGTCTTGAGTTTGGTTCTCTTAAACTCATTAGGTATGTTAGAGGTTTGTGGTCTGTTACTATTTGAAATTTTCTTCAAAATAGATACGGTCGAAAGTATCGCGTTGCCCAGATGATCGCCAGAAGTTCCTTCTCTATAGTGGAGTAGTTACATTCACTACTAGAGAGAGTTCGGCTGGCGAAACAAATTGGCTTGTCGCTTCCTATGCGACCTTGTGACAGAACGGCCCCTAGTGCGAAGTTGCTCGCGTCGGTTGTTAGGACGAAGGGCTTACTGAAGTCTGGGTGTTGTAGAATTGGGTCATTGATTAAGAGATTCTTGCAGGTCTCAAAGGCTTCGATGTAATCTTCATCTGTTTCAATTTGCGCTCCCTTCTTTAGGCATTTTGTTAGTGGTTTTGTTAGTCTAGCGAGGTCCCTGATGAATTTCCTGTAATACCCTATTAGGCCCAGGAACGCTTTAATTTCCGTACGAGTTCTGGGGGTAGGGAAATCCTTGATGGCTTGTATTTTCGCGGGATTTGGCTTGATGCCTTCAGGGGTTATTATGTGTCCCAGGAAAGCGATCTCCTTGTGCAAAAATTCGCATTTGTTCATCTGGATTTTGAGATTAGATTCTCGTAGTTTGTCAAAGACTCGTTTGATGGATTCGAGGTGTTCCTGGAGTGATGTTGAATAGATAATAATGTCATCTAGATAGACGAGGCATATTTTCCCTATCAACTCCTTCAGTACGTTATCCATTACCCGTTGGAACGTAGATGGTGCGTTCTTTAACCCGAAGGGCATTCTTAGGAATTCGTAGTGCCCCCCCTCGACTGTAAACGCAGTTTTCTTGATGTGTTTAGGATCCATCTCGATTTGATGGAACCCACTTGCTAGGTCGAGGGTGGTAAAGTACAGGCATTTACCGAGTTTGTCCAATATTTCGTTTATATTGGGTAACGGGTATCGGTTAGTTATGGTTTTCTCATTTAGTTTCCTAAAATCGATAACCAGTCTCCATTTTTGTTGTCCGCTGGCGTCTTGTTTTTTGGGGACGATCCAGACGGGAGAACTCCATGGAGAGTAACTGTGCCGTATTATACCCTGTTCCAGCATTTTCGAAATTTGTTTGTGAACTTCTTCCTTGTGTATGTATGGGTACCTGTAGGACCTCGTATAAATTGGAGCGTCATCTGTAGTATTTACTTGGTGTTTTATTTGATTTGTGAATGTTAATTGTTCACTTTCTATGTAGATTATATCGCTGTAAGCCTTACATATCTTCAAGATACCTTTACGTTCTTCTGTATTTAAATGGTCGGTACGAATAAGGTTAGCCACGTCCTTTGGGGGTAAGGCTGCGTTCCTTTCTTCGTTGAAGTTATGGGTTTCGAAAAAATGTTCAGATTTGTAGTGTGTAGTGTTCAAGGGTTCTTCTAATATAATGGATTGTTCGATTTCTGCGTGATTTACAATTTCTACGCTGCTATATCCGTTTTCGACGTCGTAAAGACCCTCTGTTATATATAGATTGGGTTTAAGGCTAATGGAATCGATTAATACACTGCCATTCGTTTGGTTAATAGGAACTTTGGCTAGGATTTTGCTTTTAGCAGGAACTGTTAGCTTCCCGGAAGAGTAGTTAGGCCTTATGTTAATAGTTAAAGTGGAATTTTTGGTAATTAGGACTTCATTTTCGAGGTCGATTTTGGCTCCAAGTGCCATTAGTGCATCTAACCCTAGCAAGCCATCGAAGAAATTGTGGAATTGAAATATGAGGAATCTTAAGGTACCGGTTTGGTTGAATTCTACGAAAAAGGGTAAATTTACTTGTTTGGATAGTTGGTATCTCTTAAAAACGGTCGTGATGTGGACAGGTCTGCAACTAATTTGTTTATTATGAGGGATGTATTCTGGGTTGATAAATGAGGTTGAAGCTCCGGTGTCAAGCAGAAATCTGAGAGATCTACCGAAAGGGGAAGAAATGTTGATGAAAGGGAGTGTTGTTGGGTGAGTTTTCGGGTCTAAGTATCCTGTCGGGTCTTGGAGGCAGGATTGAAAAAATTTCCATTGTCTAGAATATTTGTAAGGTTAGGATTGTGTGGATGGTCTACCTGTTGAGTAAAATCTGTGTGTGTATTTCCTGATTCTAGGAAATTGAAGTTAGAGTTCCGAGTCTGAACACTTGGGTTGGGACGGTTACGGGAGAATGTCGTTGAATTTGAGTTGTCGGGTGTTGGGCCTTGTTGTGTTTGTCTGAAAGTGTTAGATGGGGTGCTCGTGTTCTTTCTAAAATTTGAGTAAGGGTGGGCCGTGTGCTGTTGTCGATATTGACCTTCCCTTTCTTTGAATGGTGTTGATCTTGGGTTTGACGGTGCTGGTGGGTTGGGGAACCGTTTCCAAGGCTTATTTCGAGAGAAGTTATTTTGCGTCTGAGGTCTAAAGGAATTGCTGTATGTAGGTCTGGGGTTTACTGAATATTCCTGGTAGGAAATATTCTGCTCTTTGATGCAATAGTTAAATGCTGTTGCCAAAGAGTTTGGCTGCATCGTTCTAACCCTAGAGCCTAGCGGTTCCTTAAGGCCACTCAAAAATGAGTTGAGGCACATTTCGGCATATAGATCTTTCTTAGCCTTGATGACCCCAGCGTCAGTCTCGTGAATGAGTATATTATTACAGAGAGCTGATTGGATCTCAACCACCTCTCCGTAGAACAACTCAATCGAGTTTCCGTATTGCTTTAAATTATGTAGGTCTCTTATCAGAGACGTCTCTGTCCTTTTGTCTGAGTAATGAAGGACGAGATTCTTCTTGATCTCATCCCATACGAGTGGAGTGCCGTACATGTTCAGCACCTCGTTAGCTTGGCCCTCAATTTTATTTCTAATTGCCCTTAGGAGGATTTGTCCATAAGGGGTGTTATCTGTTCCACGTATATATAGCAGAATTTCCTCAACGTTGTTGAGAAATTCATATAGCAGTCTTGGATTCCCGTCGAACTTAGGCAGGTCCTTGATTGCGTCGGGAATCCTTAGAGAGTTAAATATATCTGTGTGGTTCATGGCAGGGTTTCTGGGGGATTGGTCGGGATTGCTCATGTTATCTGATTGAGTGCTGTTATTCGAATTAGAGTCAGAATTTTCAAAGGAGGTCTCAAGAGGGGTTTCAATTAAGATATTTTCTGGAATCGAGAGTAGTTTTTTAGATATATTTCTTAGTCGGTATGGAAAGGATCTGTTCGTATGTTCTTGTTTTTTAGTGGGGTTTGGCATTTGATTGTCTAGGTAGGGAAGTAGGGGAGAGAAGTGGTTGGGAAAATTTCCCAGTCAATTTTACTCGTAAAAGCCCTTTGTTTTTTGTTTTTGGATTAAATGTACATACATATATAAGGGTAATTTAATGTACAGCATGCACCCAAAGATAGTTGGTAGAAGCACGATCGGGGTTCTTTTGGAGTACTTGAGGTTCCGCGGTGGCAGTTCAGTTCGCGTACTATATGTATTTCTTATGTCTCTCGTATTTTTCTCTTTGTTATTTTCGTGTATATTCTGATTTTTATTTAACTATTTTCACATACACTATATGCACTTTATTGAGGGTTTTCTTCCCTTTTTGTTTTTTTTTTTTTTTTTTTATTTATCTATTTTTTTTTTTTTTTTGTTTCTGTACGTATAACAACTATGTATTTGCACTTGATTTAGTTTATTTTTGTCGCACAGCACAATTAATTTTACTTGTTTTTTTTTTCAATAACCGCGAACTTAACTGGGCACCACGCCGCACGACTGCGCCAGTTATGATTGTTTATTGTAAGAAAGGGAATAAAATTAAATAAAATATGTCCCTTTTACTTCGTTTCTCGATCGAGAGTGAGTTCTATTTTCCTTGTACATATTGCTTTTATAAACATTTGTTTCCTTTGGTTTGCACAGTCGACACAAAGAACGGATGTGACCTAAACGCTGTTTAATCCGCTCTTTGGATCGTCTGTGCAATTACATTTTATGACCTTTGGTTTGCACAGTCGACACAAAGAACGGATGTGACCTAGACGCTGTTTAATCCGCTCTTTGGGTCGTCTGTGCAATTACATTTTATGACCTTGTTCTGTGTCTTCGGATTTTATCTTTTTATGGTGTATATTTGTACTAAATACTTTTAAGAGTATTGTCCGTATTCGTCTGCGGGAATGTAGCTGGATTCAGGTCACTATCTTTGATGAGGCAGCGGGAAGTTTGGTTGTTGGCCGGTTAGGGGGCGACGGGTTGAGACGTGCTCGTCGTAACTCGGGCGACCGCTTGGGGACCCATGGCGAGGTGGTTGGACCAAGTCGAAAAACTTGCCTGGTTGCGCTTGGGCATAGTTCCTGATGAGTTAGAGTCAATGGCCGAGAATCGAGTGGCCTGGAGATCGCGCGTGCGCGCATTACCCTCGCAACCCTTTTAGTGGAACATGCGGGCCACTGAAAATGTTTGTATGTATGTATTCTTCCAAATTATATACCGACGTTTGTCTGCTCTTTTCAGATTTGTCATTCATTCACTAATAAAAATGCGTCTTACACGAATATTGCTTAAACGAATCATGTATTATATACGTATTAACACATTCACTTTATCTGTGCAATTCATTAACCTAAGCCACCTGCTACTACTGAAAGGATATTTTGTGCAAGACCAAGTCCCGCATGCGCACCCACTGCAGCAGAAGCTGGAGGAACTGCACCGAAATTCACATCAACTGGAAACTGTGCAAACGCAACCGGAGGACCGACAGCACCCGCAGCACCAAACTGTTGTCCTGCAACGAAACCTTGAGAAGCACCGGTCGGAGCACCGACAAATTGTAGTGGGATGGTAAGCGTTCCTTGTGCAGGCCTCCTATGAGCTGAGACAACAGCGAAGATTAACATCAGAAACACCAATAACTGAAATGAAATTAGATTAGAATAGACGGAACAACAGTCATCAATGAAGCTCTTCTCCTTACTTTCATTCTAACTTTTTTCTCTCAACTCAACACCCCAAATACTCGATTGAAACTAAATTAACCGGATAAATGTAAACTCAATTTATATCGAACATTTGAATATTTATTTGTTTTCGAATCGCGGGTACTTGTTTTCACTACAGGATTGCAATTGATGACAGAGATACTCGTAACGTATGCACCTACTTGTATTAACATTCAAAAACGCCAACGGATTTATTAAGAGCAAAGTCAACAAATTGTATTTCAAAACAAGATAGAATAAGCTTCCTGATTAAGGATAGTAAAACAACAACAATATCGAACAGGAATCTTGAAGCATCAGCACATGGTTTGTTAGGACATTGACCGGCGGTTAGTAGTAACCGAACGTGTCCAGCTGGTTTTTTTAGAGATACATACTTGTATCTTTTTGAAAAAAAAAATGTTGAAAATCAGCAAAAAACCAATTGCCACAATCGTTACACGTCCAAATTCTAATAATTTTTTTGTTTTCCGTTTATTAAATCAATTATTCCGTGCGGTGAAACAGGATTTAGGTGTAGTTGTTGCAGACTAAGTTCAATGGACGAATAACGTGCCAGCAGTGATCAAATGAGCATGGTCAACATGAGCATAATTCAAAGTGACATTCTTGACACAAAGAACTCTTAGAAAACGTTCGTAACTTGGTAGAACCAATCGCTGTAGAAAAACCTACAGCCAGCAGTATGGTGGTTGCACCTACTGCTGAAGTAGAGACGCCAAGATGTGACGAACCAAAACCCGCCGCCACATCTGGGTCGACGACCACTAAGGGTCGTCCAAACAGAAGAACAAAACGTCCCCCAACTAAACAAGGGGAATCCTCGATGGGTAGTAGATCAGAGGATCACTTCCATTGGGTCGGTAACTTCAGGCGTGCCAATAATAAGCAATACCGAACGAAGGACCCGGCCTACCGTCTGACAACCCCGCTACGGCCATCAAGGACAAGCGTGGACTTGTTATTATGCTTGAGGAAGAGGAAGCTTTCCCGAAGCCACATATCGTTCGGGGCTACTTCCCACAAAGCACCGGCTTACCCATCACAAGGGTGTTGGCGACGCTGGACTCTCAAAATGACGGCTTACATGCATAGAACTGGAGAGTAATGCAGAGCAAGTCAAATAAGGAGAAAAACCTCCTGCATTTCGTTTTGGCAGTCAGCGACAAGTCTCTGGCTCGACTAATAGAACTCAAGTGCCAAGTGGCTTATAGATCTGAAATCATTAAGACGATCATCAAAAGGCAGATGAAAACATCCGTAGATGTAGTAGCAATCGCTGTAGGAAAACCTACAGCCAGCAGTATGGTGGTTGGAACTACTGCTGTAGTAGAGACGCCCAGATGTAACGAGCTAAAACCCGCTGCCACATCTGGGCCGACGGCCACTAAGCGTCGTCCAAACAGAAGAACAAAACGTCCCCCAACTAAACACGGGGAATCCTCGATGGGTAGTAGATCAGAGGATCACTTCCATCGGGTCGGTAACTTCAGGCGTGGCAATAATAAGTAATACCGAACGAAGGACCCGGCCTACCGTGTGACAACCCAGCTACGGCCATCAAGGACAAGTGTGGACTTGTTATTATGTGAACACCTTACCGATAGTTTTGATGTCAAAAAAGGATGTAGGCAGGGCGATGCGCTGTCGTGTGATTTCTTCAACATCATATTGGAAATGATTGTGCAAAAATCACTGGCCAATTCAAGAGGCACAATCTATTTCAAATCCTCGCATCGCATACGCTGATGATATTGACATAATAGGTAGATCACAGCGAGATGTCAATGAGGCGTTTGCGAGTATTGAGATGGAGACGGCGGAAATTGGTTTGGCAGTAAACGAGGGCAAAACTAAATATTTGCTGTCGTCAAAAACGACGCTCACCACCGACGTCTTGGCCAGAACGTTTGTATTGGCAGATATAAGTTCGAGGTAGTTAAGGACTTCGTCTACCTTGGCTCCGCAGTGACCTGGAACAACGACATCAGTTCCGAAATCAAACGCAGAATCACCCTTGCCAATCGCTGTTTCTTTGGGCTCAGGAGGCAACTGAGTAATAGAGCCCTCTCCCGAACGACAAAGTTGACACTATCTAAGACCCTTATCATCCCGGTCCTGTTGTACGGCGCAGAAGCACGGACACTATCAAACACGGATGAGGAGGCCCTTGGTCGGTTCGAGAGAAAGATTTTGCGAGTGATTTTTGGGCCTATAAACGCAGACGGGGGATGGAGGAGAAGATTCAACCACGAACCTTACGGGCTGTACAGCGACATGAGCCTAGTCAGGCGTCTACGGATTCAGCGCCTAAGATGGCTGGGCCATGTAGAGCGAATGGACACCACAGCTCCAGCCCGGAGAGTCTTTGAATCCAACCCCGAGGGACGAAGAAGCAGAAGACGGTCGCACTTAAGATGGCGCACATAGGTGGAAGGGGACCTCAGCCAACTGGGTGTGCTGAGGGAGGGGCATGTTGGTTGAGGCCCAGGTTCACCCCGAACTGTAGCGCCCACTAAGAAGAAGAAGATGAGAAAAGAATATAATATAAAGAGAAAAAATAAACAGGGTGTACATTTAATTTTCAACACTTCAGGCGTAGAAACAACAAGCCATACAGAACGAAGAATCTGGCCTACCGTCGCAAGTAATGGGTGGGCTGCGTGTGCTGCAGGGCAACCTGCACCATGTCAAAGGTGCCTCCGATACCTTTAGCCTGCGACTCTATCGCGACAGGATCAACATTGGACTAACCCATGAACCATGGGTCCATAAAGATAAGATTATGGGCCTGCAAAACAGGTCGCGTGAACTAGCTTACGCTACTGGAAATTCTCCTCCTAGGGCCGCATGTGTGATCGGCACTAATTTAAATTTTCTCCCCATTCCAGAATTCATCACAAGAAACCTGGCAGCCGTCATTGTGGAAGTCCCCACCGATGGAGGAGTAAGGGAGGTTGTATGCGCATTCGCTCACTTTCCTGGAGACGACCAACAAATCCCTCCCACTGAAGTCCAGGATCTGGTTAAGTATTGCAACCAGAAAAAAACACCACCACCAATGAAGCCTCGCTGTCTGATCACCAGCATATCAGATTTAACATCTCCGGTGAGGTTAAAGAGGCTAAGCCTGGATACCAACCCTAACAAATAAATTGGGCTCTGTTCCATGCTCAACTCGCCGCTAAAGAAGATATGCTTCTCAAGTCGATTAAATCGACAGATGATATCGATGAAGCGGCTTACCAGCTCAATGCAGCACTTTTCTCATCCTTAACCCTTAGATGCATGATTTTTCCAAATTTGGATTAAAAATTATCCCGACTAGGTACAATTGTAACACATACATATATCAGTTTTTTAAAGAGATAATAAATAAATGTGAATATACTGCGTTCATGGATATGGACGTTATGATATGGCACATTATGCATTTGTGCCGATATTATGTCTACAAGCTAAAATATTGATCGAAAATCGGTTTGTGCCATATATGGCACACTATGCATCTAAGGGTTAAGAGACAGCTGTACACCCAGGTCAAATACACACAAACGGTGTGTGCCCTGATGGACTACTCAGCTTGATTCCCTAAGGAAGCACGTGAGATCGCTGTTTAACAGAGCTAAACGGAATAATAGTTGGACTGGTTATAGATTTGCTCTGACTAAATAAACCTCGAACTGAGGAAATGCAAGAGAACGTAGTGGAGGAAACATTGCGAGAACATAGACTCGCTTCCAACTGCAGCCCGACTCCAAAAAACACTCTCTCGAGAGCACACAAATGAGCTCGGGCTGCTTCGCAAATCAGAGGGCACCTTTACCGTCAATCGCAGGGAAACACTGGAGACTTTGCTCGAGGTGCACTTCCTCAGTTCTACTCCTCACTCGATGTCCTCTGACGATCAAATGAACGTCACAGATAACGTCGACAGTAGAACAAATAGCCCATCTGGAGGACTCTTCAGCCCTGACAGGGTAAAATGGGCAATTGGTTCATTCAAACCCTACAAAGCTCCAGGCAAAGACGGTGTCTTTCCTGCGATCTTTCAGAAAGGCTTGAATACAATTCTATCACCACTCATAGTTCTTTTTAGGTCTTGCTTCAACCTGGGATACATACCCCAATTCTGGAGAGGGGTCAATCTTGTCTTCAAGATCAGGAAGCCAAGTGAGCAACCTAAATTCTATCGCCCTATCAGTTTGACTTCGTTCTTTCTCAAAACAATGGAGAAACTGATAGAGCTCCATATTAGAGGTATCTTGGAGAGCCAGATACCCCTGCATACCAATCAATATGCATATCGCAAAGAGCGATCTACTGAGAATGCGTTACACCATCTGGTGACGTGTATTGAAAACAGCTTCACACACAAAGAGGTCGCAATTTGCGCCTTCCTCGGTATAGAAGGGGCCTTCGATAATACGGGCTATGATTCGATCACCACTGCACTATACTGCGGGGTTGTGGACCATCCCACTAATCACTGAATTAGGGCGATGCTAAATAGCCATATCATATCAGCCACATGCAGAGAGGTCTCAGTGACAGTATGGGCGGCTAGAAGATGTCCACAAGGAGGAGTCATTTCATCACTGCTCTGGTCGATAGTCATCGATGACCTACTACGCAAGCTAACCACTCGGGGCTACGAGGTCTTCGGATATGCTGATGACCTAGTAGTCATTGTTACGGGCAAGTGCGAAACCACTGCCTGAGAGCGCATGCAGCTTGCGCTCCAATTTATCTCTGACTGGTGTGGCAGAAAGCCCTCTCTGCCTCTCGATTAACCCAAATAAGACAATCTTAGTCCCGTTTACAAAGAGGAGGAAGGTACAGCCTTGCCCAATCTTTCTGAATGGCACATGCATAGGATTTTCAGAGGAAGTAAGTTATCTAGGTATTGACCTAGACCAGCATGTGGGAAACAGTGATCCCTTGCTAAATGTCAAAGGCCTTAGGTGGTATACGGATGGCTTCAAGATAGCTTCTGGCGTTGGCGACGGCTTTTGGTGTTGGCGCCGGCTTCTTTGGACCAAATCGCAAGAGCTCGAAGGCCCTGGGAACGAGCCCCAATGTCTTTCAAGTAGAACTGCATGCCAACCTAACATGCACCAACCTAAACCCTGAGACTGGCATAAGAGGAGTAACCATCAACATACACTCTGATAGCCAAGCAGCGCTTAAAGCGCTGGGTTCGTAAGCAGAAACTCAAAAACCGTTAGAGAATGCCATGACCTCGCTCTACAAAACCTCGCCAAAAGAAGCGATGTCAAACTTTGGTGGGTGCCAGGGCACAAAGGTATTAAGGGCAATGAAACACTTGCCAACAATTTTGTGAAGTGTATCGTGAGAATGTTGTAAGTGAACGTGAGACCCAGAAGTGATCTCGCTCGATTCCGTTACGGAAATTTCCGTGTCAAAGACGCACCTCGTCTTGGTTGGCCAATCACTGGGAAAGCCGATGAAATTTTTGCGGCTGGTGGAGCAAGAGCGACACGCAAGCTCTCAGAAGATAGTGGTAGGTAGGTTGATGTGGTTACCCGATTTTGCCTGTCAGTGTACAATTAGCGCATACCTCTGAGGGATCGTCATGGAAGTATTTGCCAAAAGTGTACAATCTGCGACTTGCAGTACTGCCATTCGCAGAGAAAAAGGTACAGGGTTTCGTCTGCGTGACTATTTTAACAATTGCCGCAGTAAGTGTTAGAATGTATGCCTATTCTAGAAGCGTGAGTTCCAAGAAGCCAATGGCTCGCACTGACTCCATGAAGGGCCAGAGCCAAGCTTCTCTTATTCACCCATGTTGTGTGTGATTTATTTTTCACACAGGTAAAAGGGACCTACAGTTTAATGCCGATTCCGACTAGCCTGAGTCGAGAAGCTTTTTCAAGGCAAGTTGGGTTTTGCCGGTACTCCGTCGAGGAGGGACGCCGCGAAATAAAGAGTCGATGGGCTTGATGGCGTCAGAGTCCAACACTTTAACTTGCACATTAACTGCGCAACAGCGCCCTCAAAATACGATGTTCAAATCGAGCTAGGAGATTTTAATGTGAAACTGGGCATAGAAGCCGCTTTTGGTTGTTGACAAGCGCAGCCTACACAAGGGACAGGCTTCGCAACGGGGTGAAATCTTCCAGTTGCTTTCCGCATCTCAATATTCACAAGGGGACCTGGTGGTCTCCGGACCAATCAGCCGTCAACCAGATTGACCACACTGCGATTGAAGGCAAGCACGCATCCGATTTTCTGGATGCACGAACTTTCTGAGGAGCCAACATCGACTCGGATCACTATCTTGTGGTAGTCAGATTACGACCACGAATATGCCTGGCCCAGAAAAATCGTGTAAGGCAGGAGACCGCCAGAGCCTATGCCAATCGCGCTTCTCTCAAGCTATCGGAAAACCCTCCAAATACCTGTTCAAACCGTACAACACCAATGAACCCGTTGTCAACATGCCTTAGAGAGTGCTGTCTCTGAGGTACTGAGTTTCAAAAAGGCCCCCAACCCCTGGTTTGACGACGAGTGTAGGAGGGCACACGTAGTCAAGCAGCAAGCCTATCAATTGGCGATGTACAGAAGGACGATAGTTGCTCGTGAGCATTATGAGTAGATGAGGAGGGAAGAGCATAAGCTTCTTAAAACAAGGGAAAAAGGGTATGATAAGCTCGCGATTGAAGAGATGGAGAGATGCCTTCGCAGAAATGACTATCGAAGGTTTAATCAACGAATAAAACAAATATGCCAGGGATATAAAGCCAGAACGGAAGCCTGCAGGGACGAAAATGGAAACCTGGTAGTAGATTCACAGTCGGTACAAAGAATCGGGAAAGACTACTTTTGCAGACTGTATAACGGCGATGACGAAACAGATTTCGCTGTCAGGCAGAATGACCCATTCACAACGGACGATGTTAGCAGAAAATTCCTTCCCCCTGACCGGGATTAAGTTAGGAATGAGTTTTCTAAGCTTAAGTCCAACAAAGTTGCTGGAACAGATGGATTGCCTGCTGAGCTTTTCAAAGCAGACGGAGATGATCTGGTTGAGAACATGCACCAGCTCATATATAGGATATGGTTAGAAGAAAGCATATCCGAGCAATGGAATCGTTTGTCCAATTCACAAAAAAGGAGAACCTTTTGGCTGCACCTACTATAAAGGGATAAGTCTCGTAAACATCGCCTACAAAATCTTCTCAGCTGAACTGTTTGAATGTCTGAATAAACTGATGGGTCCATATTAGGTGCCTGTTTGTCGACTTTAAAGCCGCATACTATAGCGTACATAGAGACGAGTTATACAGCGCCATGCCTAGTTTTGACATCCCTGCCAATTTCGTCAGATTGTGCAGGACGACATTAGAAAACTCTCGCTGCTCCATCAGGGTTGATACCTTATACCGATACCTTTTTATGTTAAAACAGGCCTTAGAGAGGGCGTCCCGTCATCGTGAGACTTTTCAACATCGTCCTTGCAGGATCGTGCAAAACTCATTGACCAATACGAGGGACACGATCTTTTTCAAGTCCTTACAACTGCTCGCATATGCCAATGGCATGATATAATTGGGCGAAGTCAAGGAGATGTCGATGAGACCTTCGCGACCATTGAGGCGAAAGAGGCTAAAATGTGACTTGCGGTAAATGAGGACAAGACGATATACATATATGCTGTCGCCGTAAAGTTCGTGGTTGAATATTTTCCTCCAACCCCCGTCTGCGTTTATAAGACCGAAAATCACGCATGCATAGTCTGACGAGTTTAGCGGGTATGTCAAAGGTAGACATAGCGTTGTATAGCTCGTCTCTAATTACGCTGTCGTATGCGGCCTTGAAGTCGGCGAATAGTTGGTGAGTGTCGACTTGAAATTCATTGGTTTTCTCCAGGATCTGCCGTAGTGTGAAGATTTGATCGGTGGTGGACTTCCCTGGCCCAAGCCACACTGATATGGACCAATCAGATTATTTGGTTTCAGGCGTTCAACCGAAACCGCAGAGAAGATTTTGAAGGCGATGTTAAGAAGACTTATTCCTCTTTAGTTGTCGCAGTCAGAGGGGTCTCCTTTCTTGTGAATCGGGCATACGATGCTGAGATTCCATTCCTCGAGCATGCTTTCCTCTGACCATACGTTACAAATGAGCCGGTGCATGCTCCTAACCAGCTCACCCGCAGCTGCTTTGAAGAGCTCAGCTGACCATCCATCTGCGCTAGCAGCTTTATTGACTTGAGTTTCAACATGATAATCTCAACTTCGTCGAGGTCAAGGGGACTGAGTTCTCTGCGATCTTCGTCGTTAAGAAATGGATCTTTCTGCCTGACGGCGGTATATTGGCTGCCATCGCCGTTATACAGTCTGCAGAAGTGGTTTTTCTCAGCATCAACTACGATTCTACTACTAGGTGTCCGTTCTCATCCTTACAGGCCTCCGTTCGGGCTTTATAGCCTTGAGACATTCGTTTAATCCGTTGATAAAATTTTCGAACGTCGTGTTTGTGTTATCCGTTGACTTATCGATGTTCGCTCCTCGGAAAGTACAAACATCAAGAATAGTGGAGGAGTGTCTGACGTCGATCGCGATGTGATCAATCTGGTTGGTGACTGATTGATCTGGCGACCGCCAGGTGCCTTTGTGTATATCGAGGGGGGAAAATCGTGTGCTGGCTAAAAGAAGATTTTGCTCCGTAGCAAGGTCGATCAGCCTGTGTCCATTATCGGATATGGTGACATGGAGGCTGTGTTTGCCGATGACCCGTTTAAAGATCCAATTACCCAGCTTAGCGTTAAAATCTCCTAGTTTGATTTGATCACAGCTGGGGCACATGTTCTGTCTAGGAGATCAAAGAAATCATCTTTGATGGAGTCATCCGTGTCTTCCGTGGGGGCGTGGACACATATGAGGCTGATATTACAAGAGCTTGCTTTGACGCGGATCGTTATGAGGCGTTCACTCACAAAATGGAAGGTTAGGACTTTATGCCTTACTTCACCTCTTACAACAAACCCGCATCCAATTAGTCTCTGTCCTCTGTCCCTATAGCAGGCACCGTAGTAGCTGTCGTAGTTTTCATCCGCTTTTTACCCGGTACATTCCATCGTATTTCCTGGGTGGCGGTTATGTCCACTTTATAGCGGTCTAGGACGTCCGCAAGTTGTTTGGGCGCACGTGGTCTGTTTAGAGACCTAACATTCCACAAAGAGAACCGAAGGTCCTTGTTTGTTTTTCGTTTTATTAAAGGGTCTTCAACATATGTCCGTTCCGTTTTTTTATCCGAGGCTGTTTTTTGCTTCTGAGCAATCAGCGGTTTTACGGTTATGGTTTTCTAGACCATAGCCCATAGCCCAACCGACCATATGCAAGACCCTTGTCATCCCGGTCCTGCTTTATGGCACAGAGAAATGGACCTTATCGTAAGTGAATGAGGAGGCCCATGGTCGTTTTGAGAGAAAAATTCTGCGTACGATTTTCGGCCCGATCTGCATAAATGGGAAGTGGGGGAGAAGACTTAATAGTGAGTTGTTGTATAGTGACATGAACGTAGCACGGCGTCTGCGGATCCAATGGCTAAGATGCCTAGGTCATGTGGAGCGCATGGAAACCACAGTTCCTCCCCGGAAGGTCTTTGAATCCAACCCTGAGGGGCGACGCGTTCGAGGACAAATTGAAAGGAACGCACGCAAGTGGAAGAGGACCTCAACCAACGAGGCGTGTGGCACTGCAGACGGCTGGCGAAAGACTGTGCCAGTTTGAGAGGTTTTTTAAATAAGCCCCAGGTTCGCCATGAACTGTGGCGCCAAAGAAGAAGAAGGCGAATATGTACTCGATAAAATTAAAGAAAAACCGCAGAGAATTTTGACGTCTCTCAATATATTGAAATAAATTCGAATATGTTTTATTTGACATTGTCTGGAATATAAACTGAATGTTCCCCTAATAGATAATCTGCATAACTGCGATCGTAGATATTAGCTTGAAATGGTGCCATCTTTCTAAACCCAAAGCCATTGAACGACGATGCAATACATCCCAATATGGAGCTGATTAGCATTATCGGAGTATTTAGCAGGTTGCCTGTTGTTAACAGAAAAATACCAATCAACGATTGCTCATTAGTTCCAGTGCCACTGGGAGCAAGATTTAGATCAGCAGCAGGAACATCTCGAATACTTGGACGGATTATAGCGTAGGCGTGTAGAGTCACGAACGTCCACAGAAGGACAACATTGAAAAGAAGACACTAAGTATTTCAGTTTATTAGAAGAAATTGAATTGAAATTGTAGATAGCTTTACCTTCCAGTGCATCGTATTCGTATTTTCGTAGGATACAATAAGACGCCATCGGCAAGTTGTGTATTTATACTAAAAACAAGAGGTATTTTCGGGCTTGATTAATGCGGAATATTTATCGGCAACCTTATTCAATTGGCACCATGTCGAATAAAAATTACCTTTTACAATTGATCGCAAGTAATTAATACACTACCTATTAATCCTGTTGACGCTTTCGCGGATGATAAAGTATCTTTACCATTGATGACTACACGGATGACAGGAATATTTGTTTTACCTGCCAACAAAGAGACAGTGACAGCAATATTTCAAGATCTCATTCGTCTTATTTATAATATATTGCGCAGTTGCTAACTAAACATTTAACATTTAGATACATAAGCGTGAAATGAAATATTTTCTCTAAGGGCGTTAAAACGGTGTAAGATACCAACGGGTTGTCCATTTGATTCATGACCTCAGTATTGTCTCATACGTAAAAAATCGAAATGCATGCTTGCTCCGATAGTCGCTCCACCAGTACTACAAGATTCATTTGCGTTTAGTCAGTTTATTAGGTTTGCATAAGCATTTGTGTAAAGCATTTCAATGCCTAACAATATGTCGCAGTTTTTAATGTATTTACTGAACCAAGAAAGATAGAATGCGACGTGTATCTTTAGTCATATTCGCTTAATTTTTTTTTTCTTTTGTGTGCTTGCTGTCTTTAGAGATGACAAAGCTGATGGAATTTCTGGATACCCATCAGCACTTTTTTAATACTAACCGACATCTTAACCTCTCTATCTAGCGCGATCTTTCACTAATTCTATCCAGTACCGCATCCCCCGATGGTTGAGGTCATCTTCCAGCTGTAGGGGCCACCCTATGTGAGGCCACCCTAGAACCAAAAATCACATGCAGAATCTTCCTCTCGAAACCTACCAAGGGCCCCTTTGTCCGCTTTTGATAGAGTCCGTGATTCTGCGCCGTGCAGTAGGGTCGGGATGATAAGGGTCTTATATAGTGCCAACTTGGTCGTACGGGATAGGGATCCATTACTCAATTGTCTCCTGAGCCCGAAGAAACAGCGATTGGCAAGAGTGATTCTGCGTTTGATTTCGGGACTGATGTCGCTATTCCAGGTCACTGCGGAGCCAATGTAGACGAAGTCCTTAACTACCTCGAACTTATATCTGCCAATACACACGTTTTGGCCAAGACGTCGGTGGTGAGCGTCCTTTTTTGACGACATCATATATTTAGTTTTGCCCTCGTTTACTGCCAAACCAATTTTCGCCGTCTCCATCTCAATACTCGCAAACGCTTCATTGACATCTCGCTGTGATCTACCTATTATGTCAATATCGTCGGCGTATGCAAGGAGTTGCGAGAATTTGAAATTGTGATTGTGCTTCTTTTATTGGTCAGTGATTTTTGCACAACCATTTCTAATATGATCTTGAAGAAATCATACGACAGCGCATCGCCCTGCCGAAAGACTTTTTCGACATCAAAACTATCGGTAAGATGTTAACTGATTCGGATGGAGCAGCGAGCATTCTCCAAAGTCATCCTGCATAGTCTGACGAGTTTAGCAGGGATGTCAAAGGTAGATATGGCGTTCTTTAGCTCGTCTCTAATTACACTGTCGACTTCAAAGCCGCATAAGTCAACAAATAAGTGGTGAGTGTCGACTTGAAATTCGTTAGGTTTTCCCAGGATCTGCCGTAATGTGAAGGGTTGATCGATGGCGGACTTCCCTGGCCTGAAGCCACACTGATAGGGATATATCAGCTAATTTACAAAACGCTTTAGGCGTTCACTCAAAACGGCAGAAAATATTTGTTAGACTTTGTTAAGTAGACTTATTCCTCTGTAGTTGGTGCGGTCAAAGGGGTCTCTTTTCTTGTGGATCGGGCATACGATGATCAGACTCCATTACTCTGACCATATCTTACAGATGAGCATGCTCCTAACCAGGTCCATCCCAGCTGCCTTGAAGAGCCCAGCAGACAGTCCGTCTTCGCCCGCAGCTTTTTTCGACTTGAGTTTCGATATGGCGTTCTTACATAACTTTGTCGTGGTCAGGGGAGCGGAATTCTCTGCGGACTTCGTCGTTAAGAAATGGATCATTCTGCCTGGCACCGGCATATTGACTAACATCGCCGTTATACAGTCTGCAAAAGTGGTTTTCCCATAATCTCAGCATCGACTGCGATTCTACTACTAGGTGTCCGTTCTCATCCCTGCAGGCTTCCGCTCTGGCTTTATAACCTTGGCGTGTTCGCTTTATTTGTTGATAAAACTTTCGAACGTCACGCCTGCAGTAACACCTCTCCAAATCCTAAATCGGGCGCTTCTCGTGCTCTTTCTTCTTTCTCCTGAGAAGCTTATGCTCTTCCCCTCTTTTTACTCGTTGAACCAGGTATTTCTTTGTGGTAGAGCTTTAAAGCCCAAGATTTCAGATGCAGTGCTTTTCAGAGCTTGTTTTTGTATTATGCAAAGATTCCTCTGTTGTTTTATTGACTGCGGGGAGGGTTGACTTTGTATTCTTCCTCTACCATGCTGCGTTCGTGATATCCGTAGCCGCACATTGGTCACTACAAGATAGTGGTCTGAATCGATGTTAGCTCCTCGGAAAGTTCGAACATCCGTGGTGAACCTGGGCCTCAACCAACAAGCGTCTCCAGCTGGCACGGTCTTTGGCCAGCTGTTTCCTGCGCCGCACGCTCAGTTCGTTAACGTCCCCTTCCACCTTCGCGCGCCACCGTAGCTGCGGCCGTCCTCTGCCGCGCCTTCTTTCCGGGTGGATTCGAAGACTCTTCGGGCCGGTGCTGTATTTTCCATGCGCTCTACATGGCATAGGCACCTTACACGCTGTACCCGTAGACGTTGTACCAGGCTGATGTCGCTGTACAATCCGTACAATTCTTCGTTAAAACTTCTCCTCCATACTGCGTTTCAACAAACGGGACCGTAGATAGTGCGCGAAACGACCAAGGGCATCTTCAACCGCTTTAGTTAAGGTCCAAGCCTCTGCGCCGTAAAGGAGGACTGAGATGATCAGGGTCTTATAAAGTGTCACCTTGGTTTTTCGAGAGAGGACTCTACTTCTCAATTGCCTCTTGAGCCCAAAGAAACAGCGGTTGGCAAGAGTGATTCTGCGGTTTTTCTCAGCGCTGGTGTTGTTGTCGCCGGTCATCAGTGAGCCCAGGTAGACGAAATCCTTTATCACTTCAAAAGTATATCTGCCCATGGTGACGTTGTGACCAAGACGTCGGTGTTGCGCGTCTTTCTTTGATGACAGCATATATTTGGTCATGTACCCATTTACCCTTAGGCCCACTTTAGCCGCTTCTGCTTCAATGCTTGCGAACGCCACCTCATTGACGTCTCGCTTTGTCCGTCCAATAACGTCGATGTCATTTGCGGAGGCAAGCAATTGTGTAGACTTGAAGTAGATCGTACCTCTTCTATTAGCCGCAGAGTCCCGCACGATCTTTTCAAGTATGATGTTAAAGAAATCACATCAGAGAGCGCCACCTTGTCGAAACCTTTTTTAACATCGACGGGGTCGGTAGGTTTACATCCGACCTTAATGGAGTAGCGAGAGTTCTCCATAGTCATCCTGCACAGTCTGACGAGTTTGGCAGGAATCTTCAAACATGACATGGCTCTGTATAGCTTGTCCCTATAAACACTGTCATATGCGGTTTTAAAGTCGACAAAAAGGTGGTGCGTGGAATTCATTGGTCTTCTCCCAGATCTGCCGTAGTGTAAATATTTGGTCTATCGTGTATTTTCCTGCCCTGAAATCACACTGGTAGCAGCTGATCAGATTGTCCACGAACGGTTTCAGGCGCTTACATAGTACAGCAGAGAGAATGTTCAGAAGACTTATCCCTCTGTAATTGGCGCAGTCATAGGGGTCATCTTTTTTCTTATGGACCGGACAAACGATGCTGAGATCGGGCATGCATTCTTCCGACCATATCTTGCAGATGAGTTGGTGCATGTTCGTGACCAGCTCATCGCCAGCTTCTTTAAATAGTTCCGCGGGAAGTCCGTCTGCTCCAGCAGCTTATAAGACTTAAGTTTCGATATCGTTATCTTAACATCGTCTAGGTCGGGTGGACCGGATTCTCTTTCGTCTTCGTCCATTGTCAATGGTTCGTTCTGCCTGACGGCGACATTTTGACTATCATCGCCGTTACACAATCTGTAGAAGTGGTCCTTCCACAATCTCAGCATCGAATGTGACTCCACTATTAGTTGTCTATGCTCATCCCTGCAGGTTTCTGCCCTGGCTTTATAGCTTTGGCATGCTCGTTTTACTTTTTGGTAAAACTTTCGAACGTCCTCCCTGCAATAGCATCCTCCTTCTCCTCGATCTCACGCTTCTCGTGCTCCTTCTTTTTTCTTCTCTTACTTGGTGAGCTTAAGTGAGCTAGCAGAGATAAAAATAGCTCAATCCTATCGCTCTTCATCAGAAGCACTGATTGTTTTCCAGGTAGCGAATCGAAGTAATATGATCAATGTGGTATCATAGTGGCCTACATGTGGCGTATGCCAACCATTAAAACTCAAAAGTCAAAAACTCTTCTCCATAAGGCCATCTCTTATAGTTTATGATACAAAACAAAATCATAATTTAGTGCTACCATTATACGAGAAGAAAAACATTGAATGAAAAATAATTCTATTATGAATTCAATCGAATCGGTTCAGGTATTGACCTTAAAACGAGTTTAGAAGCACAACTTTCAATGCTCGATCTGCCATATTAGGTCAGAAAAGCCTTTGTTTTCCTAATACACTCATCCAAATTCTAACCTTCCCGCCAACAAGCAGGAACCAAACAACTATGAAAAACTTATCTCAAATTCAGTGCTAGTGACAATAAGTAATCTCTCGAGAATGTTACGTCACTGGTAATATTTACAAAACAAAAAAATTAATTTTAGAAATGAAATATTCCTAAACTATGTACATAGTTACAGATGCCCATGCATATTTCATTCGCCCGTGAAATCAACCTAATCTCAAATCTGGTATAAAAAGGCTGTAAGATGCTCGATTAGATATCAGTACCTTTGTGTAACTGCCATAGAAATCTATAAGATGAAAGTAAGAGGGATATTCCCTTCCACTATAAATAGGAAAATATTAATTTCGTTTGATTTTTTACAGACTATCATTGCATTCGCACTCTTCATTGCAGTCGCTTCGGCCGGTATTGTGAGCATTGGCCACCAACCGGTGTTGACAGCAGCACCCGTGATTAGAACTATAACTCCAATTGCTGTCAGTGCTCCAGTAGTCACCCGAGTTCACCATGTTGTCTCGACACCAGTTGTTGCGGCTCCGGTTGCAATCCATAGTGTTCCGATAATTTCCAAGGTTTTGACTCCAGTCACTCTTACTCATAGGGTCATTACTCATTTTTAATTGAATCTTAATGGAATAAACTGACCTACTGATTGGCTATAGATAAATTTGTTGGTTGTTTCTTCCCACCTTTTAAAAATGAGGATACGAAGGATAGGGAATATTAGAAGCAGACTTTAGCGAACCCTAAATTAGGTCTAGCAATTGAAAGTACGACAAAGATCGGCAGTGGAATAATCGGTTCCACATTTGGGGATAAGTACATATATCAACACAACTTACCCGCAAGCATCTCACTTTGCAAAAGACTATGGAAAATATGTGCAAAATACAATTCATCAAGGATAACGACAAAATGCTTGAGCTTGACTCGTAGCTCAGTCCGCCACCACAACCAGAAGCGACCGATATGTGGACCTCATTCGGGTTTCGTCACTTGACAGTTTTTTAACTTCAGAGTGGGAAGTTATTGTAATGGGGCCGATTTTGTGAATACCAAATGTTGACATGTCTCCACGTTTCAATACCACTAGAATCCAAATCCAAGTTTTATAGAGATGCATGTGTGTGTGTGTGCGTATGTACGTATGCGCGAATGTGCGTATCGCAAATTTACCTGAAAAATTCCCCTATGGAGTCCGTTCCAGCCACCAAAAAAAGCGTTGATGCTGTCGGACATCGTCTTCTCTGTCTTGGCGAGAAACCGCTCTACTGAACCTGAGTTGCTCGAGCTCACAGAGTACGACGTCAGGATCGTAAAGGAGCAGCCGCTCCACAGAATTGCGGGACACATGGAAGATTAACGGTACCGCCAATTTGTCCTGGATCGGCCCACAACTATCAAAACAAGAAAAATGCTTCCGGAGGCACAAAGCCGTTCAGACGCACTTTTTCATAATACATACATATAGTTGGGGTAGTAAGCCCCAGAGATTAAATTATTGGTTGAAGTCATTGCCCTTGTAACGTGACCTCGAATTATTTTAATCATAAAGTTGCCTATCCATAAAGTTCCGCCCTATTGTATAGGACCCCGTTGGAATAGAACTTTCTGTACTCAGACTTTGGTGTAATCCAAGACAAGTCCTCAGACATTGTCTCTCAAACACCCGGATCCTTTCCATTAAGCTTGCGCTCACATTAAGCCAGACGGGAAATCCATAGGCAATCATGGGCCTGATTAAGGCCATGTCGCAGATTACCTTCACCCTGGAATCAAGTTGGCTGCAGTGAAACAGCCGTCCTTCACACTTTTATCAAAATATAGATACTGATCTAGCTAGAGCCCAAGGTATCTGGCTACACTTTTACTTGCCAGTGGACGCCCGCCCGGTCCAATCAATGCGAACTTTCGCCAATATTTTCTAGTGTCCTTAGAGGCCCTAGACAATGGCGTTCCGAATAAAATAGTCTCTGATTTCTTTAAGTTGATCACAAAACTTTTGAATTTTGCCGAAGTCACGTTGCAATAAAATGGCAATGACATCGATCGTTGGACCTGATCTGTACGCAAGGTAATGCTCCGAGTCGATGCTTGCTCCTCGAATGGTTCGGACATCTAGGATGCTGGAGGATTGGTTGTTGATTGATCGGGGGACCGCTAGGTCCCCTTATGGATGTTGAGGTGTGAAAATCGTGTACTTGCTACTACGAGATTATGTCTGGCCATAAGGCCCACTAGCCTTAGTCCGTTTTCTGACGTGGTGTTGTGTAGGCTGTGCTTTTCTATGACTCGTTCAGAGATAGCTTCGCTGGGACATTCGGCATATGCTTTGTCTAGGAGATCATAGAAGTCGTCTTTATGTCGGTCGTCTTTCTTCTCTGTGGGGGCGTAATTGGCCTATATTAACGCGATTGGCCTTAATGCGGATAGTTATGAGGCGTTCGCTTACATACTGGAAGCTAAGGACTTTTTTCGGCCTCGAATAGCAAATCCGCATCCGAATAAGGGTTGTTTATTTTCTCTGTAGTAGTTTCCGTAGTAGACATCACAGTTTTTCATCCGCTTTTTGCCTAGCCCATCCTAACGCCTTATAGCAGTCCATATGATTTGGCCAACTGTCCGGCTACACCTGGTCTGTTGAGGGACCTAACGTTCTAGGTGCAGATCCGAAAAGAGTTTCCTTTTAGGTAATTGCGGGGTCGTCAACATGTAATCTGTCCGTATCCAAGGCTATTGGTTGTCTCTGGACAAATATTTGTTTTACGCGATAACCCGATTCACCAGGTATTCTCGCTCGAACTGTGGGCACCGCCGCCGTTGACTCTATCTTATGATTTTTTCCGGCGCCTTTTCGGAAAGGGAGCTGAGCACTGGTGGCGGCTCAGACTCCCCCCCTCTCTCGTTTGCTGCCCCCAATAACCTTATAAACGGGTCTACCCGATATACAGTTGAGGTACTAGGCACCCAGAAGTCACCTCGTGGAGGTGAGATTAGGAGTCGGTAGACAGAGACTGAAGTGTCGGCATAGTCTACCCCATTAGCACCCATTCATGCTAAATAGTTACAACGTGTTTTGTTTTTTCTAAATCGGTATAGAAAAAAATCGAACGAAATGTTTGTGTCAAAATTCCGGAAACGACAGAATGATGATCGACCATTCAAAAATATTGCCAGGGTCAAGAGATTGTATTAACGGTTCTATAATATTTACATTACTCAAGGCCAAAAAACAGAAAAAACAACATTTGTAAAACGTATTCATCTTTTCATAGTAGATTTAGGCAAATATCTGTATGAGGCATTCACCTCAACAGCGTGAGTGACAAAAACGTGAATGAATTTCGATAAGGTCATGGCGTCTTCGTAACAAGCTTACAATACAAAATTGAATAGCGCTAGTGGCGGGAGTTGTAATTTATGTAAATGTGAAAACCGAGACAGTCGACAGCGGTTGGGGTACATAATTATGCGAAATTATGCTTCAGGTCTGCTGAAACGCTGTGTAGTTACCTTCTTCTTCTTCTTTTTCGGCGCTACAGTTTATGGTGAACCTGGGCCTCCTTTGAAAACCTCACCAACCTGCATGGTCTTTCGCCAGGAGGCTCCAGTGCCGCACACCTAGTTGGTTAAGGTCCTCTTCTACTTGGTTGCGCCACCTTAAATTTGGCCGTCCTCGACCACGTCGCCCCTTGGGGTTGGATTCAAAGACATTCCGGGCCGGAGCTGTGTGACACATGACCCAGCCATCTTAAGCGTGTGATCCGAAGACGCCATGCTACGTTCATGTCGCTGTACAGCTCGTACAGTTCACTATTAAGTCTTCTCCTTCACTCCCCATTTATGCAGGTCGGGCCGAAAATTGTACGCAGAATTTTTCTCTCAAAATGACCAAGGGCCTCCTTATCCGCTTTCGATAAGGTCCATGTCTCGGCGCCAAAAAGCAGGACCGGGATGATAAGGGTCTTGTATATGGTAACCTTGGTTTTCCGAGAGATGGCTCTGCTTCTCAACTGCCTCCCGAGCTCAAAGAAACAGCGGTTGGCAAGAGCCATTCTGCGTTTGATTTCGGCACTGATGTCATTGCTGCGGAGCCTAGGTAGATGAAGTCCTTGACTACCTCGAGATTATACCTGCCAATATGTGTGTCGTTTTCGACGACTACATATATTTCGTTTTACCCTCATTTACCGCCAGCCTCAATGACATCTCGCTGACTTCGTCCAATTATGTCAATGTAATCGGCATATGTGAGCAGTTGTACGGACTGGAAAAAGACGTTGCCCCTCGTATTGACCAGTGAGTTTTCCACTATACTTTCAAGGACGAAGTTGGAAAAGTCACACGATAGCGTGTCGCCCTGTCTAAAACCTTTTTTGAAATAAAAGGTGTCGGTTAGGTCGCTTCCGACTCTGATGGTGCAGCGAGAGTTCTCCAATGTCACCCTGCACAATCTGACGAGTTTGGCAGGAATGTCAAAACTAGACATGGCGTTGTATAGCTCGTCTCTATACTATCGTATGCCGCCTTAAAGTCGACAAACAGATGGTGGGTGTGTATCTAAAATACTTGTGTTTTTTCCAGGATCTGCCGCAGTGTGAATAATTAATCTATATTGGACTTCCCCGGCCTGAAACCACACTGATATGGACCAATCGGTTTATTAACGAACGGTCTCAGGCGTTCACACAGTACAGCAGAGAAGATTTTACAAGCGATGTTCAGAAGACTTATACCTTTGTAGTTGGTGCAGACAAAGGCGTCTCTTTTCTTGTGGATCGGGCAAAAAATACTAAGATTTCATTCATCGGGCATGCATTCCTCTGACTACATCTTGCAGATGAGCTGGTGCATACTCCCAACCAGGTCATCTCCAGCTGCCTTAAAGAGCTCGGCAAGTAGTCCGTCTACTCCAGCAGCTCTGTTGGACTTAAGCTTACAAAAAGCATTCCTAGCTTCGTCCTGGTCAGAAGGACGGAATTCTTTGCTGACATCGTCCGTTGTGAATTGGTCATTCTGCCTGACAACGGAATCTCTTTCTTCATCGCCGTTATACAGTCTGCAGAAGTAGTCCTTCCAGATTCTTAGTACTGACTGTGAATCCACTACTAGGTGTCCATTTTCGTCCCTGCAGGCTTCCGTGCTGGCCTTATATCCCTGGCATGTTTGTTTTATTCGTTGATAAAACCTCCGTACGTCATTCCTGCGATATCATCTCTTCATCTCTACGATCGCGAACTTCTCATGCTCTCTTTTTTTTTTTGGTTTGAGAAGTTTATGCTCCTCCCTCCTCTTCTGCTCATAATGCTCACGAGCAGTTCTCGTCTTTCTATGCAGCGCCTCTTGATAGGCTTGAAGCTTGGCTGCGTGTGCCCTCCTAAACTCGTCGTCAAACCATGGGGTTTTTTGTTGGTGGCGATTTGAAACAAGACAACGGGTGCATTGGTGTTGTACGGTCTGAGCAGGTGTTGGAGGGGTTTCCGAGAGCTTGAGGGAGATGCGATTGGCATAGGCTCTGGCGGTCTCTTGCAATTGTAACATTGCGATGACAATGGCAATATGGTCAATCTGGTTGACGGTTGATTAATCCGGAGATCCCCAAGTCCCTTGATGGATGTTGAGATGTAAAAAACACGTGCTAGCAACTGGAAGATTTCGCTCCGTTGTGAAGTCTATCAGCCTAAATCCATTTTCGAATATGATGTTGTGTAGGCTGTGATTGCCAATAACCCTATCAAAGGCGACTTTCTTGCCCAGTTTTGCGTTAAAGTATCCCAGCACGATTTTAACATCGTAACTGGAATATGTCCTACCTAGGAGGTCGTAGAAGTCGTCTTTTGTAGCGTCATCCTTGTCCTCGGTAGGGGCGTAAACGCAAATTAGGTTGATGTTTACGAATTTAGCCTTGATGCGGATTGTCATGAGGCGTTTGCTTACATGCCTGAAGCTCAAGACTTTTGCTTAAGTCTACCTCTAATAACAAATCCGCACCCGAATAAGCGTTGCCTTTTCTACTTGTAGCAGTCGCCGTAATATATATAACAGTTCCTCATCCTCCTTTTGCCCGGTCCATCCCATCGCACTAAGGCTTTTTTGGGTTTTTTGTCTTGTTGGTTTTTTTCCGGGTATGGCTTGCCGAGCTATAACCTAACCGACACTAATCCTGTTTTGTGGCGCAGGAAACTCGCCAGTCGCCCTTTTCCGTTCGCGATTTCAAATAGAAATCTCCAGAGAGCACCACGAGTATGTTGAAATAGGACTTACTAACAGAGCTGCTAGATGTTCGGCTGCAGTGGCTTCTACTGGCTATTTTATGGGCCAGCGCATGTCGGATACGCTACCCCCACGATGCCATTGTTAGTCATTTACCACCTGTATTAACAGCTGTTAAAAATCACTTATTCACTATTTAGATGGCACCTTTACATGCACCGATGTATACATGATTGCTTTTCATCTTATATTCAAATCTCTAAATAACCGAATCAACTAGACCTTCTTAGACAAGTAAGTTAAAAAGTCATATACGACTTCTAATTAATCGTTCCCATTAGCACCTTCGTCGTTACTTGTATACGAGCCGCATAAATACGAGATAAAGACCTGTTTTACGATTCTAGAATCGAGTTCAATGCAACTCTTCTCTTTATCATAATTAAAAAATTACCATAAACGATTTCGATTAGAAACGGAAAAACCCTATTTACTTTCGTATTAAAATTTCTTGGCCAAAGGGCAAACGAGTTCATTCGATTCTGGTTTGCTCCTTTGTTTTGCTTCCCACTCTAAAATCCATTTAAATTAAAAGGGGTATTACGAGGTGATTAACAAGCGAGACGCTGTCTCATTATAATAGAAAGGCGTCCCAGGCTATGGTTAAGCTATCGGAAGTTGAGTCATTGCTTGCCTTGGATAATTCAGAATGCGACAACCAGTATTTGCTGGATAGTTGCTAGTTAGATATTTCGCGTAACAATTGTTGCAGGATTTACATATACTGTTTGATCTGAAAAAACCGGCCAAGTTCGAGTCGGACTCGCGCAAGAAGGGTTCCGTACCATCTGTATATATAAATATGAAAGAGACTATGTATGTACTATCTTCATGATGAGATATAGTTGATCATCAAAGTGTCCATTGAATTCAAATCAATTATCTTACTTGACAGCAACGATGTGAGAAGGTGAATAACAATAATGGGAAATATAGGAAAAAGGCTTGCAGCTAGGATTAATTCATCAAAGACACAAACGGGATCAAAACTGGGAAGTTTTCTACTGGTTGTGGGATATTGTCGACTAACCTTAGTTCAGTATGTGACCAAGGGGATTTTCTGGATGAAAATCATGTCTGTTGTATGGGAGCCCCCCTTAAATATTCATTTTGTTCTGTTTTTAGTATTTGTCGTGGTAGCGGCAACAGAAATACATCATCTGTGAAAATTTCAACTCCCTAACTATCACGGTTCATGAGATACAGCCTGGTGACAGACGGACGGACGGACGGACAGCGAAGTCTTAGTAATAGGGTTCCGTTTTACCTTTGGGTACGGAACCCTAAAAAAGATCCTGGGAATGGCAGCTGATGGCGATGATGGGCATTGGTTGATTTAGAGTTCAGTCTTAGGCGCCTGAAGCCGTATTTAAAGTAGTCTAGCGCAGACTAGCTTCATGAGAAAAACCTGTTTTAGTCGTAGGCTGAGATCTAATTGATTTCTTGTCAGATTTTTTCAAAAAAATATAAATAAGTCTTAATTGTGCATTGTCTTTCATTTTTAAAGAGTACGACTATGTTACCCCCTTTTTTGTCTAGGACTTATGTTATTGCTGTCTATAGATGATCCATGGTTCCTAAGCATTGCTATATCGCCTACAGATTTCTGTGCTGTTGAAACCGAATTTGTAATGGTGGTAATTCTTCTTCTTAACGGGCGCTACAGTTCGGGGTGAACCTGGGCCTCAACCAATATGCCCCTCCAACTAGCACGATCTTTTGCCAGCCTTTTCCATTGCCGCATACCCAGTTGGCTGAGGTTCCCTTCCACCTGTGTACGACTTCTTAAGTGCGGCCGTCCTCTGCTTCGTGTCCAGCCCTTCTTCTTCTTCTTAATGAGCGCTACAATTCGGGGTGAATCTGGGACTCAGCTAATATGCCCTTCTAGCTAGCACGATATTTTGCTAGCCTTTTCCATTGCCGCACACCCAGTTGGCTGAGCTCCCCTTCCACCTGTGTGCGCCATCTTAAGTGCGGCTGTGTTCTGCTTCTTCGTCCCTTGGGGTTGGATTCAAAGACTCTCCGGGCTGGAGCTGTGGAGTCTATTCGCTTTACATGGCCCAGCCATCTTAGGCGTTGAATCCGTAGATGCCTGACTAGACTCATGTCGCTTTACAGCCCTTTTCCTCCAACCCCCGTCTGCGTTTATAAGACCGAACCGACCAAGGGCCTCCTCATCCGCTTTTAATAGTGTCCATGATGATAGGGGTCTTATATAGAGTCATCTTTGTCGTTCGGGAGTGGGCTTTATTACTCAATTGCCTCCTGAGTCCAAAGAAACAGCGATTGGCAAGAGTGATTCTGCGTTTGATTTCGGAACTGATGTTGTTGTTCCAAGTCACTGCGGGGCCAAGGTAGACGAAGTCTTTAACTACCTCAAACTTATATCTGCCAATACAAGGGTTCTGGCCAAGACGTCCGTGGTGATCGTCCTTTTTTGATGACAGCATATATTTGCCCTCGTTTACTGCAAACGCTTCCATCTCAATACTCGCAAACGCCTCATTGACAGCTGTGATCTACCTATGATGTTAACGTCGTCGGCGTATGCAAGGAGTTGCGAGAATCTGAAATAAATTGTGCCTCTTGTATTGGCCAGTGATTTTTGCACAATCATTTCCAATATGATGTTGAAGAAATCACACGACAGCGCATCGCCCTGCCTACATCCTTTTTTGACATCAAAACTATCGACCAGGTCATCACCGATTCGGATGGAGCAGCGAGTATTCTCCAAAGTCATCCTGCATAGTCTGACGAGTTTAGCAGCGAAGTCAAGGGTAGACATGGCGTTCTATAGCTCGTCTCTAATTACACTGTCGTATGTGGAAGTCGACAAAAAGGTTGCCAGTGTTCACTTGAAATTCATTGATTTTTTCCAGGATCTGCCGTAGTGTGAAGATTTGGTCGATGGTGGACTTCCCTGGCCTGAAACCACATTGATAAGGACCTATCAGCTAACTTACAAAAGGCTTCAGGCGTTCACACAAAACGGCAGCGAAGCTTTTGTATGCGACATTAAGGAGACTTATTCCTCTGTAGTTGGTGCAGTCAAAGGGGTCTCCTTTCTTGTGGATCGGGCATACGATGCTCAGACTCCATTCCTCGGGCATACATTCCTTGATTGACTTGAGTTTCGATATGGCGTTCTTAACGTCGTCGAGGTCAAGGGAGGCGGAATTCTCTGTGGTCTTCGTCGTTAAGAAATGGATCATTCTGCCTGACACCGGCATATTGACTAACATCGCCGTTATACAGTCTGCAGAAGTGGTTTTTCCATATTCTCAGCATCGACTGCGATTCTACTACTAGGTGTCCGGCCATGTTTGCCGATGACTCGTTCAAAGATGCTTTCCATACCCAGCTTAGCATTGAAGTCTTCTAGTACGATTTTGATGTCATTGTTGGGACATTGGGCATACGTTCTGTCTAGGAAATCGGAGAACTCATCTTTGGCGGAGTCATCCTTGTCTTCCGTGGGGGCGTGGATGCAGATCAGGCTGATGTTAAAAAATGTGGCCTTGATACGGATCGTTATGAGGCGTTCGCTCATATGCCAAAAGCTTATGACTTTTTGCCTTAGTCCACCTTGAACAAAAAATCCGCATCCGAACAATCGTTGTCCTCTCTCCCTATAGCAGTCGCCGTAGTAAACATCGCAGTTTTTCATCCGCTTTATACCCGGTCCATTCCATCGCATTTCGGAATGGTTGTTCGGCTGCACGTGGCCTGTTTAGGCACCTAAGATTCCACGTACAGAGCCGGAGATTAGTGTCCTTTTTTCGTTTTTCGCAAGAATCGTCAACATTAATCCGGCCCGTTATATCTGAGGCTTGTGGTTGTTTCGGAGTTTAAGGTTTTTTTACGTTTACGGCTTACTAGGCCGTAGCCCAACCGACTAATCCTGTTTTTTGGCGCAGGAGGCTCGCCATTCGCCCTTCCCCGTCTGCAATTTCTATAGGAAATCTCCAGATGGCACCATGAGAAGGTGGGGATGGGACTTACTAACAGCGCCGCAAGATATTCGTCTGCGGTGGCTCTTCTCGCTTTTTAGCAGGCCAGCATCGGTCGGATAGATGCAACCCCTACGAGGCCTTTATTAACCCTTTGCCATCCTCGTGTCCTATTAGTGCTTCATATAGTATTTATAGATCGGCTTTTTTAAGTTTTGAAGCACGTTTTGGATTGTAGTTTTGTTCCATGAAGTTGTTTGAGTGTTTAATATCCTCTCGGCTGTTCTAACACAGATTGCTTTGTTTTATGATCCACTTATGTAGGTTTAGATTCGGATCTTTTGTTTTCTTTTTTTTCTTTTTGGTCACACGCGCACTCAAGGATATGCTCTTGCGTGCACGTTGCGAGAGGGAGAGGAGGAGCCTATTGACCTAGGTCTTATAAAATATCCGCATATTGTATTGAGGGGGGAAGAAAGAAACGAGGTAGCGCGTTCCACATAAGTGCGGTTCGAAGTCCTCAATGGTGTTACGCCTATCAACGTACACTTAGCTATTCAAACATTCCCAGAAAAAGTAATTTTAATTTGGACGATCTTGCAGGTTAATTCATATTCGGCGACCAACAATTAGGTAGTTTCCGAAGAACCGCTGTAATTGGTCAATATTCTCATGTCCAAGTTTGAATTATACAGGGTGCCCCACGAGCAGTGTGCCAAAAAGCTAGGGCGTGTAGGTCTGGTCAAGGCCAGTAACCTCTTCTTTCGTTCTGTTTTCAAGCGAAGCTATTTTAAGGAATAGTTTTTGAGAAATGAATTTTCAAACTCAAAATTTAAAAAAAAAAATTAAAAAAACAAATTTCGAACTAATTTTTTTCAAAATTGAATCATTGACACCTTCTTTATTAAATTTAAAAAAAAAATCGGAGTTTTATGAGGATACAATAAAGTGACACAGTATTGGAGTAGTCATGGATTAATCCTTTTTTTCATTGATAACGCCTGAAAACTGACCTGTCAATTTCGTCTGGGTCCGTCCACCGTCGATGGGTTCTACCCGGTAGGACCTTAAGACAATAAAAACGCAATTTTTCTTTATTGAAAAACAAAATATTTGCAACCCAAATGTAAATAGAAAAGGCATCGCATTTTTAATAAAAAAGCATTTCCAAATTGGATGTTAACTCATCAACAGATTACGATGTCAAACTCATACTCTCGAGAAGAATTGACGGACATGCACTTCTGCTACGGTTAAGCTAATGGTCTAGATCGTGAAGCCGAAAGACTCTACGCTGAAAGATATCCCAATCGGAGGTGTCCCAGTCGTAGCATGTTTTCAAGAATCCACCGACGTCTGCGGGAGCACAGAGTGTAAGAAGATCGAAGAAGCGATAGACCAATTACAGATGGATCAGCAACCTTAGATGAAAGAATTTTGAATTTGGTCCGACGTAATCCCTTCCTTAGTACAAGGAGGATAGCTTTTATGCTTGGAGTGCCCAAATCTAGAATATGGAGGGTGCTTCATACCGAAAACTTACACCCGTACCATTTTACGCCAGTCCAGCCGTGTTAAAACCAAAAAAAAGTGGTTTGGTGTTTTTTTTTTTAATTTCTCAAAAAGTGCAAAACATTTTTCCATCCGGTTTTCAGTTTTCAACTAAAAACTAATAAAAGAAATGAATTCTTGAAAAAAATTGGTACCTAATTACATACAATTTTGAAAAAAAAAAAATAGATCGACATTTTTTTTTTTTCAAAATGTTGAGTTTGAAAATTAATTTCTCAAAAACTGTTCATTTAAATAGCTTCGTTTAAAAACAGAACGAAAGAAGAGGTTACTGGCCTTACAAAAAAGTATATCACGGCATTTCGGATGTAACCGTTGATTTTTAATATTTTTTTTTCTAAATTAAGTATTTTTTTAGAAAATCCCCCCCCCCCCCCAGACTTGTCTTGACCAGACCTACACGCTCTAGCTTTTTGGCACACTGCTCGTGGGGCACCCTGTATTTACTCAACGGTTGCAAAACACCGGGTCAAAAAAAAGTAAGATTTACACGTCTCCCAACTTTCCCCTCGAGAAAATTTGTTGTAAGGGAAGGCATTCAAAATGTAGTCCTTCGGTTGCACAAAGTTCGAAAAGGACATGACTTAAGTTATCTTCTAACTATTCCTGGCTTACGTTTTTAAAAATCTAAGATCTAAGATCTACGGTGTCAATAAGCTTAGTTTTCATGCGAAACTTGATCTTATCAATTTCAACTAAAAGCCTAAGATATCTGCCAGTGAAGTGTCCTGAACTGTGCTCAATTGTATCCTAAGGAAACACAAAGTTTTCTTCTGCTTGAGTTATATAAAGGTTAGATTCCCTTATACCGGATATGAAATTGACATTGTCACATCGACCAGGACTACCATTCAAGCTATATATTGCGGGAAAAGATCCTAATGAGTGTAATGTAAGACATTTTAAAGATATGCTTAAGTCGGCGAATAAAGAATAATTCAATTGATTCATTTTGTCTAGTCGTTTATATTTATTCCTTCCTTGGACATTTTCTCGGACTTATTTAAACTTTCTTGGTGAAGTATCCATCGTATAATCCAGATCCGTAGGCCGAGTGCACACTTGGAGCAACAATATTTGAAACAAATGGAGCTGAGTGCAAACCATAGGAAGAAAGTGGAGACACGACACTAGTGGCGAGTGGAACACTTCTTACGCTGGTCAAAACTGGACTGGAAACATACTTAGTGACGAGTGGAGCAGCCCCTACGTGATGGACATACGACGGACCATAGTTCAGAGTTGAGATTGGCGATACATGGGATGATACATAGGGTGCGCCGATTGGGTTAATTGTCCTTAGTCCAATGGACGGTGAAGCAACCCAAGCTGAAGCTGTGGCTACGATGGCAACGAGAGCGACGAATACCTGAATAAACAAAAACAATTTAAGATAGCAATCGCGTATCACGTCCTGTTGAGTACTCACCTTCATATTGAAAACAGTGGATTGGATTTGGTTCAAGGATTAAATTGAATTGAGATACAAAGCTGTACTGATACCTAGATCATAGGCTTGTTGCCTATTTATACTTTAAACAATCGTCTTGATCGAATAATGATAGTTGGCTAAGTTCATTTGCAAAATACTATCGATTTCTGTAAACCTGTTTGCAAATTTTTTTGTTAATTTTTTACTTCATTGCTCTTATAGGGGAGGCGGGAGGCTTACGAACTCAAGAGAGTCTGTTTCTTTTATTTAAATGTTCTTAATTTTATTTTCTCGTATATCTATATTGTGACAAAAGCATAATCATCAAGTTTAGTTCTAGGCTACTTCGCGACGTCCTTTCCTAGGTTTTATTTCTATTTTAGAAGTAGAGGCTTTTTATGGTTGATGGAGAAGACCTGTTTTGAGTTTGTTGACTGTGCAGCAGATGAACTCATTAGGCTTGGTATGATGACGGTGTAGTTGCTGGTTGTGAAAGTTGTTAAGTCGTTATCGCCGCAGATAAGAGACTATACCTATCGACCCACGTAACAAATTCTTTCACAGAATGCTGATCAGTTCTATTAGATAATAGGCGCCGTCCTTATATACTTCAAATTTGGTTGATTGTTGGATCCGACCGGCAACACAATTAACCAAACTTAGTCAAGATATTGGAAACAAATTCTAAATGAAAATTAGTATGGTCATGTAGTGTGTTCGGATTTCGTTTACCCAAAAAGACAGTCTTTTGTGTGATTTTTAGTCTACTCTTTGGCGCCTTTAGGACTAACTTATAATGTAGCTTAAACCAAACTTAGGAGGCTTGCCTAAGGTTTTAGAATAAAAGTATGTAAGTAATACAAAAGCCTAGCAATTACTTTCTAGTGAAATGTTAGTACTGATGGATACTTTAGTATTAAATAACTAGAATCCTTGGCACCATTATATTAAAGAAAAAAAGAAATGAGAGAAATATTAGTAGAAATGTTAGGTATTGTTAAACCTCGCAGCGTATTTTGAATGAGGCGCATGATAATGACCATGATTGTAGCCAACTGACGTATTACAGAGTCTTTTCATTAAGCGCTTCCTATCTTTAAATTTAAAGAATCGGAAGAAAGAAAGAGTACGCGAGATGTCATCGACATTACTTATTCGCCATTATGTATATATATAACTTCGTTGAAAGAATCTCCGCGGCTTCTTTGGGTGCCGTGCATCCGAAACTCTGGCGCGTTAATCAGGCTGTAGGTTGTCCCTTATTCGCACAGATCTGCGACTTCAGAAAACCCCATAAAAAAAAATCGAATCGGGGTCAAACCGCACGATCTGGATGGCCAGTTCACGTCACCTCCACGTGAGATGACCATGCCCTCGAATCATCACATAGTGGCGCGTGATCAAAAATAGTTTCACACGTAAGGAGATCGCAATTTGCGCCTTCCTCGATAATCACCATTACACTATCCTGCAGAGGTGTAGACCATCTCACTAATCACTGGATTAGAGCGATGCTAAATAGCCGTATTATATCGGCTACATCGTCGGCTAAGGGGTGTCCACAAGCAAGAGTCCTTTCACTCTTTCTCTGGTCGATAGTTATCGACGACCTACTCTGCAAGCCTAGTAGTTATTGTTACAGGCAGGTGCTGTGAGCGCATGCAGCTTGCGCTTCAGTTTATCTCTGACTGGTGGGCAGAGAGGGGTTATCGATAAACCCAAATAAGACAATATTAGGGCCGTTCACAAAGAGGAGAAGGTTGAAGCCCTGCCCCGTCTTTGTAAATGGCACAAACATATGATTTTCAAAAGAACTTAAGTATCTGGGTATGGAACTTGGTCGCAGACTTAACTGGAACTCCAACATTAAAAACAAATTTACAAAGGCGATTAAGGCCTTGTAGGCATGACGACGCACTTACGGTAAAATCTGGGGATTGAAACCTAAGGTAATCCGCTGACTATAACCGCGCTAGTAAGATCTATTATCACGTATGCGTTGAGCAAAAAAACGATAATTGTTAAGCTTTAACTCCTCCAGAGACTAGCGTGACTCGTCATTACAGGCGCTATGCCAACCTGTCCTATGGCAGCTCAAGAGCACTGATTGAACTTACTTCACTGCACCTTTTTATTACAAGGTTGCAATCAGAATTCTTCGCTCGAGAACAATTTATTCTGTCATGTAGACCTATGGGTCACATGTCTATCCTGCAACATCTTCCTGAGCTGGATATGATTACCATGGTATCGGACACATTATCCCACACCTTCACTTTTGACAAGAGATTTGAGATATTGATCCCAAACCGCTCAGCCTGGTAAACCAGTGATCTCTTGCTCAACGTCAAAGGCCCTAGGTAGTACACTTTTGACTCCAAGATGATTTCTGGTGTTGGCGCGGGCATCTTTAGACCAAATAGTAGGATTTCGAAGGCCTTAGGAATGAGTACATGCTGTTATATACCAGATTGTCAATCAAACACATTTAATCCGTACTTATTCCGTTTTTTATTTAGGGTTACTCGATATCTCACACAAGTGTCCGTTCTCGTTCGCATCGCACACCGGAAGAAGTGACAGCAAGAAAAGACAGGGTGATCATAGTTGCCAATTGATTATAGGTCACCTCGCCAAACTTATTTAATATATGACATTCTTCCCCTTTTAGATCGCCCTTACAAGTCCAATCTCGGGGGTGGTTTACTTATTCTGCCGTACCTGGTAACTTGGGGATTACTGGATACTAGTGGTGTCTCAAATGGCAAACATCTCCCGTTCGGTGTTTTTAAATTAGTTGCGGCGGTTTCAATCGGATTTTCTATTGCTGCTTTGGTGTTGGTCGGGAATTGTTGTTGGTCTCGGGGATGTAGATTAGAAATTGGTGAGGGGGAATGGAGGTCTTTACATGTCGGTATTTCCTCCCTGTTCGCACTTGCTGGTATTTGTAAGCCAGGTGACGAAAATTGACTCGCTGTATCTCTCGGCTCGTTAAAAGAGATCCCATTGTTATCAACTCGTTTCATTAGTTGATCAACGTGCCGTGTAGCGATCTGGTTTTCGGTCGTTTTAATGACGTAAGATACTGGCCCAGTTATTTCCAAAATTGTTCCCTTCATCCACTTTGGTCCATGAGAATAGTTCCGGATAAAGACTAGATCTTCGATATTAAAACATCTCAATGATTTACCTGCATCCATGCCTTGCTCAATACCATTATCCGAGATCACTCTCTTCGGAATACCGTGAACCGCGAAAGTTTCCCGCACCTTTCTCACCACCTCCTCTGATATTTGATTCGATACTATTCTTACTTTCAACCATTTGGACATGGCATCCACTACGATTAAAAAAACCTTGCCTTTGTAAGGCCCAGCAAAGTCGATATGAAGTGTTGACCACGGATTCGTTTCCGGGTAACGAGCTGTCGTGTCGCGGTGGGTGGATTCGGGCGATTTAGTTGACACTGCTCGCACATCCTTACCTGTTCCTCGATCTGTTGATTTAACTGAGGCCACCATACGTTACTCCTTGCTAAAGCTTTCATGAGAGTCAACCATACTCTACGACTACCCCATAGTATACATCCTTTCTGGGTTGATAATTCCGCCCTTCTTTGGAATGAGGGTTAAAAAACTGCATCTAATTTTGGAGGCCAGCCGTGAAGTATCCATCGCAAAACTTTAGCATAATGTGGGCCCCTTGCTGTTTGTTCTGAGATTTCTTTTGCCCCGATTGACGATATATTGTGCCTTTCCAGAAGTAGGACCTCAGTTGGTTCACTGATCACCTCGTTGATACACTTTAAAGGCAACCTGCTTAAACAATCAGCGTTGGCATTACATTTTCCTTGCCGGTATTCAATATCGTAATCGTAAGCTGCCAGTAATAGTGACCATCTTAACATACGGGGTGAGATCATAACCGGGATAGTTTTCCTTTTGTTAAAAAGGCCCAACAAAGGTTTATGGTCCATTACTATGGCGATGTGCCTGCCAGCGATATATTGATGAAAATGTTTCATCCCAAAGATGATAGCCAAAGCTTCTCTATCAATCTGTGCATAATTGCGCTCACTACGAGACAGTGTGCGGGAAGCATATGCAATCGGTCGCTCAACTTCTTCCATTTCTCGATGTGCTAATACAGCGCCTACTCAGCGCTTGGCTTCATCATGATGGGTTAGTACCCTGTCAGATCGTAGCAAGGTTTTAAATCTTTGAACACTTGAGTGTGTTCCTCCGTCCAACATCAGTTGACATTCTTATCTAATAAAACATGGAGTTTCTCTGCCTTGGTGTCTTTGTTGGGTAGAAACTTATTGTAAAAATTGAACATGCCTAAAAAGGACTGAAGCATCTCTTTGTTCTGTGGAATCGCTGCATTTTGTATGGCCTCAACCATAGACCTACTTGGGGTGATTCCCGCTCCGGATATGTGAAACCCTAGAAATCAATTTCAGATTTGCCGTATACACATTGAGTTCTTCGCACAGTTACATTGGCTTTTGCTAATTTATTCAAAACTTTCTCGAGATTCGTTCCACACCAACGGCTGCGCTTATCATGATACTAGATCTTACACCACTCGATATTTTTGGCAAGCAATTTGCAACACACCCGTCCATAAGACTAAAAGCCAACTCGAAATGGTCGATCTATGTCACTGGTCACTCCTCCAGGATAACAGGATAACTATGACAGAAAACTTGGACCACACAAAACCCACCACAGTCTTGGACAAAAACTTTACGACGATATATCCGGACTAGCCGAACTCAACCCCGCAGAATATGCGTGGATTCTTACACTGACGGGTCTAAAACCAAGGACGGGGTGGGCCGTGGAGTATTCTGCAAACAACTTAAACTGTAGATAGATAGATAGGGTTAGGGGGTGGGACAGAGTCGCCTGATCACTGCGGCCACGAGTGGGCCTATTGTGATGTCCCCCACTTACAGTTCACTCAAGAATCCTGAGTTAGTGATAGAACTTAGTATGCTTTTGGGTGAGCTAGCAGCGATTTCTTCTGCTTCAAGATAATACTTGCCTAGGTGACGAAGACGTGTACTGACAAGGCAGTTACAGTGGCATAGTATGTGCTCTGCTGTTTCTTCGCCTTCATTACACATTCGGCAAGCGTCATCTTGTATGATGCCCATTGTTTTGAGGTGTTTATTAACTGGGCAGTGTCCAGTAAGGAAACCTGTGATTAAACGAATCTGACTCCTCGAAAGCATGAGAAGTTGTTTCGTTCTTTAGAGGGATGTAGTTGGGAGGAACAGCTTGGCTTGTCTGCTACCTTTCGTTTGTAACCAGTAGTGATCCGTCGTGTTCCTTAACCGATTGTTAAGCTGTATAAAGCTCTAAAATTACCAGATCACTGCAGCGTTTTCCAGGCGGAACTGTTTGCAATAAAAGAGGCCTTGTCTTGGCGGAAGTGGAACGTAATATCCACCACGGATATTCGTATTCTCACAGACAGTCAAGCAGCCTTAAAGTCGTTGGAGTCCTATGTGTACACATCAAAATCTAGTCTCGACTGTCGCCTATCTCTTAACGAGATGGCAGAACAGTTCAACATACAGCTTATCTGGGTACCGGGACACAGCGACATTACAGGAAATGAAAAAGCCAACACACTCGCCAAACAAGGAACGACGCTACAATCAATCGTGGCTTGTGAGGGAGTACCCCTTACAACCATTAAACATAATTTGACCAATCTCGCCAGGGCTGAGACGAACCTGAGATGGACCCAGGGAGATATCTGCGTCATCACCAGGCAAGTCTGGCCTCGGCTTGACAGTCAACGAACAAGGAGTATAATCTCCCTAAAAAGAACTGACATCTACAAAGTCATCGGTGTCATCACAGGACACTGCCTCATTGGCAGTCACGCACAAAAACTAGGAATAGTTCCGAATGATTTCTACAGAAGCTGTCAGGACGAGGAGGAGGTCGAATCCATTCACCACCTTCTCTGTGCCTCTCCAGCATTTTGCAATATCAGGAAACGTTACCTAGGCTCTTACTTCCTTAACGGTCTGACAGATGTTCAGAAAGTAGGGATATCTGATCTTCTTAACTTCTTAAGAAGCACAAAATGGTTCCACGAATAGGAGCGCGAAACCCCCTCGTAGCTGCACAACGGGCCTCCCTGGCCTATGTGCATTCTTCTCAATTCTGGGAAGGCTACGATCCAACCTACATACCTACCTACCTACCTTCTCGAGATTCTGATTATGTGACATCTCGTCTTGCCCTGACACTATAATATAGTCCAAAAAAACTTTTACTCCAGGTATTCCACACAGTAAATCATCCATAAATCTTTGGAAAATTCCTGGGGCGGCTAAGGAAAGGAAGCTATTTTATCTTGTATAAACCTTTATGAGTCTTTAACGTAAGTATCTCCGCTGTAGTGTCATCTACAGGTCATCATTGGTAGGCCTGTTGTAAATCGAGCTTCGTAAACAACTTTCCCGATGATATTCCAGCCATCACATCCGAATACAATGGTAAGGGGCATGCGTTAGTCTTTATAACTGAATTGACTGTACTGCGATAATCACCACAAATTCTCACCGACCCATCCTTCTTGTGTACCGGAACGATTGGCGTGGCCCAGCGTGAGAATTGAACCGGTTCGAGAATCTGTTGTTGCACCAACTTACTGATTTCATTTTCAACCAGTTTTCTTAACGCAAAATCCTCCTAAATCCTCCTTAAACACCGCTGCATATCTGTTCTTAATATCATCCCAATACCCGCTTCGGATTCGTTTCCAGGTCTTACCAGAAATGACTGTACAAGATGCTCCAGAATCCACCTCAAACTCTTCTGCAATCCCGTTTACAACTAGTCTCGTCATTATCTTTGCAGCATCAGTGCATATGTTGTTTATTTCATAAAATAAATTAAGTGCCGCCGGTTTCCCCTGCGTGGAATCCGACTCCTGAATGATGTGGACTTGACGACCTTGTTCATCTTGTTTGCTCGCTGCCCTTTTCTTATAACATGCTCTGCTGGAATGCCCCATTTGTAAACAAAAATGACAATGTTTGTCTTTGAAAAAAAACATTTGTCTGGTAACCTTCACATTTTTGTACGTTTGTCGAGGCTCTTATGCTGTGTCGAGATTGCCATTATTTCGTTACTCCCTCGTACCTCTAGGAAGTTTTTATAGGCGCAGTTCTGGCTTCGACGCTCTCGCAGTATATGTTCAAGGGTGGGAGGTTCAGCATAACTTCAAGAGCCGACGTTGGTGTGGACTTCATAGATCCCGTCACCGCCAGCCTGCCCTTTAAAGCCATACTAGAAGACTGGCCAGCTATCTCACGGACCACTTTGGTCTGAGATATTATCTCAATAAAATTAACCTCCCATCAGAAACTGAGTGTCGGCTCTGTCTTGAGGACGAAGAAGCTACTGGGCACATACTATCTGAGTGTGTTCCTCTTTACCATATTAGGAAGCGTATCCCCTTCTCAGCGAAAGGATCCCGAGGGGATTATCTCAACTCCTACGAGAGACCTTCTCAACTTCATTAAGGAAGTGGAGAAGCTCCTTGTCTAATCGGCTAGTATTCACAATAGATCTATGAAGGTGGAAGTTGCGACATTTACAGCTTATTAGTTTTTTTTTTGTTTGTTGAAGGCTTCTGCTAACCGCTGGACCACTCAGACGCAATCACTGGTCCATTGTACTCCAGACAGACACCTTACATTACTGTATTTTCTCCGTTTTTCGGAGAAAAATTTGAAGGAGCTTCAGTGATGTAGAGCTAAGAGATTCGGCACACACCACGTCGGCTCCAAGGGTGCGCCACGGTATGCGAGCAAAGGCGGGACAATAACAGAGGAAATGCTCTGCAATATCATCCTCCTCTTCGCCACATGCAGCACAGGTAGGCGTCTCACTGATGCCGAGCACGTAGAGATGCTTGGCAAAAGTGTAATGGCCCGTGATAACTCCCACAAGCCTTCTGCAGTCGATTCCCCTTAAAGACAGGAGGAATGCTGCAGATTTTTTGCAGACATCAGGGCATACGCGCTTAGTCATCCTGCAACCCGGGCAATCCCTCCATCTATGGTTGTGTGTGTTAGATACTTGTTAGTACTAGCCCCTTATAAAAAACAACTTGAAAAAAAAATAACGTTTTTAAAAATTTGAGATCTAAGATCTACGCGGAGCTTGATCTTTTTCAGCTAAAAACCTAAGATATCCACCAATAAAGTGTCCTGAACTGTGCTCAATTGCATCCTAAAGAAACACAAAGTTTTCTGCTATTTGAGTTATCTAAAGGTTAGATTCCCATATACCGGACATAAAATTGACTCTGTCACTGACAGCATCGACCAAGACTACCATCCAAGCTATATATTGCGGGAAAGGATCCTGATGAGTATCATGTAAGTCGGCGAATAAAGAATAATTCAATTGATTCATTTTGTCTAGTCGTTTATATTTATTCCTTCCTTGGACATTTTCTCGGACTTATTTAAACTTTCTTGGTGAAGTATCCATCGTATAATCCAGATCCGTAGGCCGAGTGCACACTTGGAGCAACAATATTTGAAACAAATGGAGCTGAGTGCAAACCGTACGAAGAAAGTGGAGACACGACACTAGTGGCGACTGGAACACTTCTTACGCTGGTCAAAACTGGACTGGACACATACTTAGGGACGAGTGGAGCAGCCCCTACGTGATGGACATACGACGGACCATAGTTCAGAGTTGAGATTGGCGATACATGGGATGATACATAGGGTGCGCCTATTGGGTTAATTGTCCTTAGCCCAATGGACGGTGAAGCAACCCAAGCTGAAGCTGTGGCAACGATGGCAACGAGAGCGACGAATACCTGAATAAACAAAAACAATTTAAGATAGCAATCGCGTATCACGTCTTGTTGAGTACTCACCTTCATATTGAAGACAGTGGATTGGATTTGGTTCAAGGATTAAATTGAATTGAGATACAAAGCTGTACTGATACCTAGATCATAGGCTTGTTGCCTATTTATACTCTAAACAATCGTCTTGATCGAATAATGATAGCTGGCTAAGTTCATTTGCAAAATACTATCGATTTCTGTAAACCTGTTTGCAAATTTTTTTTGTTAATTTTTTACTTCATTGCTCTTATAGGGGAGGCGGGAGGCTTACGAACTCAAGAGAGGCTGTTTCTTTTATTTAAATGTTCTTAATTTTATTTGCTCGTATATCTATATTGTGACAAAAGCATCATCATCAAGTTTAGTTCTAGGCTAATCTGCGATGTCCCTTCTCAGGTTTTATTTCTATTTTAGAAGTACATAGAGGCTTTTTATGGTTGATGGAGAAGACCTGTTTTGAGTTTGTTGACTGTGCAGCAGATGAACTCATTAGGCTTGGTATGATGACGGTGTAGTTGCTGGTTGTGAAAGTTGTTAAGTCGTTATCGCCGCAGATAAGAGACTATACCCATCGAACCACGTAACAAATTCTTTCACGGAATGCTAAATCAGTTGTATTAGATAGTAGGCGCCATCATTACATAAGTACTTCAAATATGGTTGGTTGTTGGATCCGACCGGAAACGCAACTAACCAAACTCAATATCTTGATTGAGAACCAAATTCTAAATGAAAATCAGTATGGTCATGTAGTGTGTTCGGATTTCGTTTACCCAAAAAGACTGTCTTTTGTGCAATTTGTAGTCTTCCTCTGGCGGCTTAAGAGCTAACTTGTAATGTAGTTTAGATCGAGCTTAGAAGGCTCGCCTAAGGTATCAGGCGCCCCACCTGCAGGGATGAAAATGGAGAACTGGTAGTAGAGTCACAGTTGATGCTGAGGATTTGGAAAGACCACTTCTGCAGACTGTATAACGGCGATGACAGACAAGATACCGCTGTCAGGCAGAACGATCTGTTCGTAATGGACGACGATGTAAGAGATTTCTGTCCATCCGACCTAGACGAAGTCAAAATAGCGATATCACGACTTAAGTCTGCTGCAGGCATAACACTCACAGTATATGGTCAACCAAAATTAATCCTCTGTGTATGCAATACTAAAAGTGCTTAAACGAATTACTGCGGACTATAACCAACGCGCAATTTGGTCGGCTCTCGCCCTATCAAATCGGCACCCATCACCTTTTCGTCGATTTCAAGGCCGCGTATGAGAGTGTGTATAGAAACGAACTATACAGCGCCATGTCTAGTTTTGACATCCCTGCCAAACTCATCAGATTGTGCAGAATGACAATGGAGAATTCTCGCTGCTCCATTAAGATCGGTAAAGAATTAACCGATACCTTTGATGTTAAAGAAGGATTTAGACAAGGTGACGCACTGTCATGTAATTTCTTCAACATCGTGCTTGAAAAGATCGTTCGAGACTCACTGGCCAATACAAGAGGTACGATCTATTCCAAGTCTGCGCAACTGCTTGCGTACGCGGATGACATTGACGTAATTGGATGACTACAGCGGGGCGTCAATGAAGCGTTCGAAAGCATTGAAGCAGAAACGGCTAAAATGGGTCTTTCGGATAACGAGGGTAAAACAAAACATATGCTCTCAGCCAAAAAGACGCGCAACACCGACGTCTCGGCCGGAACGTCACAATTGGCAGCTACAGATTCGAAGTGGTCAAGGACTTCGTCTACCTTGGCTCACTAGTGACCAGCGACACCAGCGCTGAGATTAAACGCAGAATTACTATTGCCAACTGCTGCTTCTTTGGGCTTAAGAGACAATTGAGAAGTAGAGCCCTCTCTCGAAAAATCAAAGATGCGCAGTAATCGTCCTCAATCGTCCCGGTCCTCCTCCATGGCGCAGAGGTCGTTTCGAGAGGAAAATTCTGCGTTCAGTCTATGGTCCCGTTTTTATAACCAGAGAGTGGAGGAGAAGATACAACGACGAACTATACGGGCTGTACTGCTACATCGGCCTGGTACGACGTTTCCAAATCCAACGTCTATGATGGCTAGACCATTTAAAGCGAATGGAAAACGGCCCGAAGAGTCTTCGAGTCCAACCCCGCGGGACGACACAGTAGAGGACGACGGAATCTAAGGTGGCGCACACAAGTGGATGGGGACCTTAACCAACTGAAAACAGCTGGCAAAGTTTGTTGGTTGAGGCCCGAGCTCACACCGGACTGTAGCGCCACCTATAAGTAAGTAAGTAGGTAAGTAAGGCTAAAGGAAGGGGGGGGGGGGGGGGGGGGGGGGGAGCGCCCCGACGACTTGCGGGCTATGCGGCAACTCGTGATACGGTAATAATTAGCACAAGATTTCCTCACAAGAAGATCCACACAATAACCTGGCAGTCTTCAGATGGTCGAACTACCTACCAAATTGACCATATGCTAATAGATGCAAGGCATGCGCTAAACATCAACATGCTTCAAAGGAGAACACGAACAGCGGGTGGGAAATACCAAGCCAGAAGAAGAGAGGAAAAAAGGATGCTGCGGCAAAAGAAGAGAATCATCGCAGTCTTCCAGCTGAAGGACGTCGAAGCGTCCAGGGACAAAAACGCGATAAGAACCTTCTATAAAAAAAAGTCAAAAGCCTTGCAGTGGGTTTTAAAAGCGGCACACAGGCTCTTCGAAATTGCGATAACAATCTTGTTACCGACCCGCGGGGAACAGTGGATGTATTTAAGCAGCATTTCCAGCGGCTGCTTAACGAGTATGGAGAAAAGAGAGTGGTAGTGGACGAAGAGATACCGCCTCCAGTCTACGAAGTTGTTGCAGAAATAGGCATAGTTATTCAAAAGCTGAAGAACAATAAGATCGCAGGCTTGGATGGATTTCCATTCAAAGCTGGAGGCGATGTTCTATTAGAATTTGGGACGACGAATGCATGCCCAACGACTGGTATACCAGCTTTATATGACCCATAAACAAAAAAGGCGTCCTACCTCTTGCGAAGCCCCACAAAGGTACATACATATATCCTTGCCCAATATCGCCTACGAGATCCTAACCAGTGTATTGTGTGAACGTCTAAAGCCATTTTGCACCGCACTAATCGACACGTATCAGTGCGGCATCCGGCCCGAAAAATCGACTATAAACCAAATCCTCATGCTGCGACAAATCCTGGTGAAGACCAGCGAGTTTCAAATCGATACCCACAACCTCTTTATCGATTTTCAGTATTCATCGCGAAGTCTTCTTTAACGCGATGGCCGAATTCGGGATCCCTGGAAAACTGATCCGGATCTATCGAGCCACGCTATCAAACACTCGAAGCACTGTGTAGTTCGGCTCTAGAACCTTTCGAAACCAACAGCGCAGCAAGGGGATGCGCTGTTCCTCAATTTCGCGATGGGACAAAGAGTGTGCCGGGCAGACGTCAACATGGAAGGCACTGTCTTTCACAAATCGGTCCAGTTGCTGGCCTACGCAGATGATATTGATATTGTCGAAAGTCTCTAGTGCACCATCGTGGAAGCTTTCACGGCGACTGAAGATCAGGCGAAAGGAGCTAGTCTTCACATCAATGTGGGGAAGACGAAATATGTATATGCTGTCTACAAAAAAGCGGTCCGTCACCCATCACCTAGGACAAAACATAACTATTTCGAGGTGGTGAACGAGTTCACATGCCTGGCGGCAAACATAAATTCCACGAATGACATCCTGGAGGAGATCTGGCGCAGAATCACCCTTGGCAACCACTGCTACTTCGGCATCTCAAAACAGCAAGAATCCAAACTCTTGTCACGAAGAACCAAGATTATGCTCTATAAGAATCTTATCCTGCCAGTCCAGCTATATGGAACCAATAGCTATACGAGCAGGATAGTAGAGCTGATCCTTGGCTCCCCCGAAAGAAGAATTCTGCGACGGATATTCGGTCGAGGAAGGCGAATGGAGGCGAAGACATAACTGTGAACAATATGAGTTGTACAAAGATGTGGATATAGTCCGGAAGGCAAAAATCCGTTGGTTACAATGGTTCGGCCACAACGAGCGTATGGTCACCAATGCTCCAACTAAGAGGATCTTCGAATCCGAGCCTCGCTGTTCGAGAAGAAGGAGGAGACCGAAAGTCTGGTATAAAGACCAAGTGATCGCGGACGTACGACAACTTGAACTTTCCAACCGGAAGCAGCGTGCCCGGAATCGCCTAGGACAGAAGGCTGTATTAACTCAAGCCCAGACCCTCCATGTCTGGGCCAGTAAGAACTTCTGGTATCTCGTAAGATATATGAAAAGCACATTTTATGATATAAATCACTAGAACTTTGAATAGAATAGGTCCTAATTAAGAAAATGTTCTTTGACAACCATACTCTACGATGGTTAGTTAAGCTTATCATCAGTTTCTGTGGTTCTTATTAGCATCCCAAGGTTTCAAGTAATAACCACTCTTGGCTTATGTTGTTGACCTCTTTTATGTACATTCTTGTTTTTTTTTTTTTATAACCAAACGAAGGCTTTCAAAATGTGGCCAAAAAGGTAGCCTTAAAATAGTTTTGAGCTATTAATTAGTGTTGGAAAAACAAAGCCATTTTATGAGTAATTGGGTATTCCTGCTCTTCCTACATTCTAAATCGTAAATCGTCAGTCGTAAAGAACAGAAGTTAAGGAACTCCATGTAAACAGTATACGCCTTGTGTATGATGGCAATGAAAGTGAATGGTTGATGACTTTGTCTGAAGAAACAATAAAATTTGCTAACTGGTTTACAGAAATCGATGGTAATTTGCGAATGAAATTAGATTAGGCCTAACCTAAGCCGACTATCATTATTCCATCAAGACGATTGTTTAAAGTATAAATAGGCTACAAGCCTATGATCTAGGTATCAGTACAGCTTTGTATCTCAATTCAATTTAATCCTTGAACCAAATCCAATCCACTGTTTTCAATATGAAGGTGAGTACTCAACAGGACGTGATACGCGATTGCTATCTTAAATTGTTTTTGTTTATTCAGGTATTCGTCGCTCTCGTTGCCATCGTTGCCACAGCTTCAGCTTGGGTTGCTTCACCGTCCATTGGGGTAAGGACAATTAACCCAATAGGCGCACCCTATGTATCATCCCATGTATCGCCAATCTCAACTCTGAACTATGGTCCGTCGTATGTCCATCACGTAGGGGCTGCTCCACTCGTCACTAAGTATGTGTCCAGTCCAGTTTTGACCAGCGTAAGAAGTGTTCCAGTCGCCACTAGTGTCGTGTCTCCACTTTCTTCGTACGGTTTGCACTCAGCTCCATTTGTTTCAAATATTGTTCCTCCAAGTGTGCACTCGGCCTACGGATCTGGATTATACGATGGATACTTCACCAAGAAAGTTTAAATAAGTCCGAGAAAATGTCCAAGGAAGGAATAAATATAAACGACTAGACAAAATGAATCAATTGAATTATTCTTTATTCGCCCGAATTAAGCATATCTTTAAAATGTCTTACATTACACTCATTAGGATCTTTCCCCGCAATATATAGCTTGGATGGTAGTCTTGGTCGATGTGACAGAGTTAATTTCATATCCGGTGTATGGGAATCTAACCTTTAGATAGCTCAAGGAGCAGAAAACTTTGTGTTTCTTCAGGGTGCAATTGAACACAGTTCAGGACACTTCATTGGCAGATATCTTAGGCTTTTAGTTGAAAATGATAAGATCAAGTTTCGCATGAAAACTACGCTTATTGACACCGTAGATCTTCGATCTTAGATTTTTAAAAACGTAAGCCAGGAATAGTTAGAAGATAACTTAAGTCACGTCCTTTTAGAATTTGTGCAGCCGAAGGACTACATTTTGAATGCCTTCCAACAAATTTTTTCGAGTTGGGAGATGTGTAAATCTCTTTTTTTTTTTTTTTTTGACTAGGTGTTTTGCAACCGTTGAGTAAATATAATCCAAACTTGGACATGAGAATATTGACCAATTACAGCGGTTCTTCGAAAACCACCTAATTGTTGGTTGCCGAATATGAATTAACCTGCAAAATCGTCCAAATTAAAATTACTTTTTATGGGAATGTTTGAAGAGCTAAGTGTACGCTGATAGGCGTAACACCATTGAAGACCTTAACAAAAAAACGAAAACTGTAAAACTAAACGTATTGAAGCTTGATATGAAGATAATACCAACATAACACCAAACTATAGTTAGGAGAGACACATATGTACATAGTAAGGGATTTTCACTTGAGAAAAGCCCACTTGTCTTATATAAACGGAAGCATAGATTGAACGCAAAATTGTTCTCTCGAAACGACCAAGGGCTTCCTCGTCCGCTTTCGTTAAAGTCAAGGCCTCTGTGCCATAGAGGAGGAACGGATGATTAAGGTTTTATATAGCGCAACCTCGGTCCTTCGAGAGAGGACTTTACATACTTCTCAATTGCCTCTTGAGGCCAAAGAAGCAGCGGTTGGCAAGAGTAAATCTCAGCGCTGGTATTGTTATCGCTGGTCACTAGTGAGCCAAGGTAGACGAAATCCTTAACCACCTCAAAGTTATAGCTGCCAAAAGTTACGTTCCGGCCAAGAAGCCTTTGCTTCTTCTTCGAAGACAGCATATATTTGATTTTGACATCGTTTACTTTCAGACCAACTCTAGACACTGTTGCTTCAATGCTCACAAAACCTTCATTGACATCTCGCTGCGTTCTCCCAATCACGTCTATGTCATCCGCGTACGCAAGACTTGAAATAGATCGTACCTCTTGCGTTGGCCAGTGAGTCTCGTATGACCTTTTCAAACATGATGTTGAAAAAATTACATGACAGTGCGTCACCTTGTCTAAATCCCTTTTTAACATCGAAGGTCTCGGTAAATTCGCTACCGACCTTATTGGAGCCGCGAAAGTTCTCCATTGTCATTCTGCAGAATCTGATGAGTTTGACAGGGATGTCAAAACTAGACATGGCACTGTATAGCTCGTCTCTATCCACACCGTCATGTGCGGCCTTGACGAAAAGGTGATGGGTGTCGATTTGGTATTTGAAATTACCAGTTTAATTTCATCTAGGTCAAGTGGACGGAATTCCATTGCACCTTCGTCCGTTACGAGTGGGTAATTCGGCCTGACAGCGGTATTAGATCTGTCATCGCCGTTAAACAATATCCAGAAGTGTTCTTTCCATATTCTCAGCATCGACTGTCACTCTATTACTAGTTGTCCGTCTTCATTCCTACAGGCTTCTGCTCTGGCTTTATGGCCCTGGCATGTTCATTTTACATGTTCGTAAAACTTGTGGGCGTCATTCCTGTGGTAGCATCTCGCCATCTCCTCGATCTCACGCTTCTCATGCTCTCTTTTTTTCTTCCTTAAAAGCGTGTGTTCCTCTCTCCTTTCCTGCTCGTAATGTAATGTAATGTCCTAGCGGCTCTCGTCTGCCTATATAGCATGGCTTTGTTATTGGTATTGTTCGCATTGCTCATCAAACCAAAGGTTTCTAACTGGCGGCAATTTGAAATCCAATACATTAGAAGCAGCCTATCTGAAGGCACGATGACGACGCTCCCACTGTTGTTTCATGGATTATGGCGGATTTTGCGAGAGGTTGGGGGAAACTCGGTCGACAAAGATCCTAGCGACCTCCTGCGAGTGTAGCCTTCCGATACCAAATTTTTGTTTTCCAGATCGACCCCGTGGTATCCTTGATATCCTCATTTGTATTTTGGCAACAACAAATTAGTGATCCGAGCCGATGTTGGCTCAGAGGAAGTCTATTAAATCTAGGTTCCTGGAGGAGTATTCCTTTGTGGATGTTGATATGTGAGAATCGTGTGCTGGCTAGAAGGAGATTATGATTCACTAGGGAGTCAAGTAGCCAGTGTCCGTTTTCAGACGTGGTGTCGTGAGGCCACACCTCCCCGTGACCGACTCAAATATGTCCTCTTTGCCCAGTTTCGCGTTGAAATTTCCTAGTACGATTTTTGTATCGTAGCTGGGACATTGCGTACCTATAAGTTCTGTCTAGGAGATCGTGGAAGTCATCTTTGAATCGATCGTCCCTTTCATCGGTTGGGGCGTGGAGGCATATTAAGCTAATGTTTTCGAAATTAGCTTTGATGCGGATTGTTATAGGGCGTTCGCTTACATGCCGAAAGCTGATCGAATAACGAAACTGCATTCGAATAAGCGTTGTTTGTTCTCCTTGTAGCAATTCGCACTTCTTGGAGTGCAGTTATATTTGCTTTATAGCACTTGAGGGCTTGCTCCAATTGATTGCCTGCACAGGGTACCGCGTACCTGGGACCTCACATTCGAGGTGCAGACATGCAAGTCATTTAGTCGTTTGCAGCGGTCGTCAGCTTTGTATCCGTCCGTATCCGAGGCTTGTGGTTGCTTCGCAACAATTTATTTTGTCCGTGATACGGATGTTACCCCTAAGCATAACCTCCAACCTAGGTTCCTCTTTCCCAATGAACAAAGGGGTCGGATCGGTGCACATTGGTTCACTATTCGATAACTTGGCAGGGACAGAGATCGAAGCTAGCGTTTGCCTTGTTAAACGAGATCAACTTCCTTGCTCTGTTTGCTCTCCCCTCCTCCTCCGCCAATCAACCAAGATAATTACTATAAAAACGTGCTCAATGGAAGATGCCATCAAACATGTTGATGATTGACGACTCGATGTATGTAATACTTATTCCTTAGAAGAATTAATTTCTGAAGGCTTGCTGGCTTCACTTACACTTACACCTTTACACTTTTGAAAGCACAGATAGAACAGTGGAACACATCCTTTGCGATTGTCCTGCTTACGATAGCATCATACGGAATATTCTAAGAACTGGTGTGATGCTCGTATGTGCCAAATTACTTAGCTCTACATCACGTGAACAATGTGACAAAGTTAGTTTCCTACAGATAGCAGATACGGATAGCAGCAACCTTGTAAAAAAGTGAATGTACGAATGAACAGGAAATAAAGAATTCAGGTGCCTCCTAACCCCTCTATGTGGTTATGAACATTTAATACTTTCTAACCGTGGAGCTGTGGGCAGTGTGTTATCCTCTGACGCTAATGTCATGGGGCCGAATCCCCGACAACAGCCAAGTCACCTCCCCGAACGTGTTTTTCACGCAGTTTTTTCTCAGCGGGGTACTGTCAAAACCCCCTGTTGTAGTATGGTTGCCATGAATTACATAGATGATTGGGAGAAGCTAGGCTGAGGTTCTCCGGAGCTGTAATGCCACATATGTACATACGTACATACATATCAAAACGCCACAATCGATCAACCAATTAAAAGTCAGCAACTAAAGAATAATTCAATTGATTTCATTTTTTTGAACATTTTCTCGGACTTATTTAAACTTTCTTGGCGAGGTATCCATCGTATAATCCAGATCCGTAGGCCGAGTGCACACTTGGAGCAACAATATTTGAAACCAATGGAGCTGAGTGCAAACCATAGGAAGAAAGTGGAGACACGACACTAGTGGCGAGTGGAACACTTCCTACGCTGGTCAAAACTGGACTGGAAACATACTTAGTGACGAGTGGAGCAGCCCCTACGTGATGGACATACGACGGACCATACCCGAGAGTCGAGATTGGCGATACATAGGATGCGCCGATTGGGTTAATTGTCCTTAGTCCAATGGACGGTGAAGCAAACCAAGAAGCTGAAGCTGTAGCTACGATAGCAACGAGAGCGACGAATACCTGAATAAACAAAAACAATTTAAGATAGCAGTCGCGTATCATGTTCTGTCGAATACTCACTATCATATTGAAGGCCGGGAGTAGGATTTGGTTAACCGATTAAGTTGAATTGAGATACAAAGCTGGACTGATACCTAGATCATAGGCTTGTAGCCTATTTATACTTTAAACAATCGTCTTGACCGAATAATGATAGTTCGAGGACGACCTAAACTAAATTCATTTGCAAAATACTATCGATTTCTGTAAACCAGTGAGCAAATTTGTTTGTTTGTTTTTTACTTCATTGCTCTTGCAGATGAGGCTTACGAATTCAAGAGAGGCTGTTTCCTTCATTTTTATTTAAATGTTCTTAATTTTATTTTCTCGCATAATCATCAATTTAGTTCTAGACTGTTTCACAATGTCCCTTCTCAGGTTTTATATCTATTTTAGAAGTAGAGGCTTTTTAAGGTTTATGGAGAGGACTTGTTTTGAGTTCGTTGACTGTGCAGCAGATGAACTCATTAGGCCTGGTATGATGATGGTGTAGTTATCGGTTGTGGAAGTTCTTCTTCTTTCTTTGGTGACGTTACAGCCCATGAAGGACCAGAGCCAAGCTTCTCTCAAAGTTGTGAAAGTTGTAAAGTCGTTATCGGCGCAGATAAAAGACTATACCCATCGAATCACGTATCAAATTCTTTCTGAGAATGCTAACCAGTTCTATTAAATAGTAGGCGTCATCATTATATACTGCAAATTCGGTTGGTAGTTGGAGCCGATAGTAGAAACAAGTTCTAAAAATGAAAATCAGTATGGTCGTATAGTGTGTTCGGATTTCGTTGACCCAAGAAGACAGTCTCTTGTGTATTTTTAGTCTCCCTCTGCCAGCTTAAGGGCTAACTTGTAATGTAGTAATGTAAAGCTTTGAAGGCTTGCCTAAGGTTTCAGAATAAAAGTAAGTAAGTAACACAAAAGCCTGGTAATTACCTCCCAGTGAAATATTAGTACTAATGGATACTTTAGTATTAAGTAATTAGAATCCTTAACACCACTATATTAAAGAGAAAAAGAAATGAGAATGTAACTGAATATAAGAAACTAGATCTTTTTGTAGAAATGTTAGGAACCTATTGTAAAACCTCGCGGCGTATTGTGAATGAGGCGCATGATAATGGCCCTGATTGCAGCCAACCAACGTGTAGGTTGGTAGGCAGGTTTTCGTAGCCTCCCCAGAATGGAAAGAATACACTAGGGCCAGAGAGACCCGTTGTGTTGCTACGAGGGATTTTGTTCCCCTATTCAAGGAACCACTTAGTGCTTTTTAAACAGTTAAAAAGGTCAGTTATCCTTACTAGCTGAACATCAGTCAGGTCGTTTAGGAAGTAGGATCCTAGGTATCGTTTTCTGATTTAGCGGAAAGCCGGACAGGCGCAGAGTAGGGGATGGATGGATTCGACTTTCTTTTCGTCTAGGCAGCTTCTGCAGAAATCATTCGGAACTAGCCCTAGTTTTCGTGCCTGACTGCTAATGAGACAGCGACCGGTGATGACATCAATGATTTTGTAAATGTCAGTTCGTTTTAGGGAGAGTAGTCTCCTGGTCCGTTAACTATCGAGCCGAGGCCAGATTTGCCCTGTGTGGGGCAGGCAACGTGTATATATACAGGGTTTTACATTAAATGCTTCCTACCTTTAAATTTAGATAACCGAAATTGTATGAATGTACATAACATCGTTCAGATAACCGCCGCAACTTTTTTGGATGGCGCGCATCCCAAATATCCAATTTTCCATGACCCTGTCGCATAAATCAGGCTGTGCTAAGGCGAGCTGAGACTCGAAGACCTAAAGGATAATAGGATAATAGTACTCCAGGCAATTGCGGAAATCCACCCGCGATCTCTTTGAAGGGGGAAGGAGAAAGAGGATCGCATAGCCGAAGCCACGACAGACGAGATAAAGCCTCTGGAGGAATCAGGTAAAAGGTTTAGTTCGACAGAAGTATCCCTTACCGAAGTCGATCTGAGCCACTCAGCTGAGCCCCAGGGCTAAGCTGAGTCACGGTTGACACCCTGAAAGTTTTTGGTGTGTCTTTGGTGGAATAGGCAGAATATCAACAATTGTACCGTCTTGAGGGTAGCAAGAATGCTGGCCTGCTAAAAAAGCAAGAAGAGCCACCTCAAACGAACACCTTGCGGCACTGTTAGTAAGTCCCATCCCCAACTCCTCGTGGTGCCATCTGGAGATTTCCTATGGAAATTGCAGACGGCGAAGGGAGAATGGCGAGCCTCCTGCCCCAAGAAACAGGATTAGTCGGTTGGGCTACGGCCTAGTAAGCCGTAACCGTAAAAAAAACCACAAACTCCGAAACAACCACAAGCCTCGAATATAACGGACTGGATTTATGTTGATGACCCTTGCAAAAAACGAAGAAAGGACAATGATCTTCAGCTTTGTACGTGGAATGTTGGCTCCCTAAACAGGCCACGTGCAGCCGAACAACTTGTGAACGCCCTAGACCGCTATAAAGAGGACATAACCGCCATCCAGGAAATGCGATGGAATGGACCCGGTATAAAGCGGATGAAAAACTGCGATATTTACTACGGCGACTGCTATAGGGAGAGAGGGCAACGATTGTTTGGATGCGGATTTGTTGTTCGAGGTGGACTAAGGCAAAAAGTCCTAAGGTTTCGGCATGTGAGCGCACGCCTCATAACAATCCGTACCAGGGCTAAATTTTTAAATTTTTGAACATCAGCCTGATCTGCGTCCACGCCCCCACGGAAGACAAGGATGACTCAGCCAAAGATAAGTTCTACGATCTCCTAGACAAAGCGTGGGCATATCCCAGCTATGATATCAAAATTGTACTAGGAGACTTCAATGCTAAGTTGGGTAAGGAAAGCATCTTTGAACGAGTCATAGGCCAACATAGCCAACAAGACACCACCTCCGATAACGGAGCCGGTACGCGCTTCCCGCACCTCGATATACACAAAGGCACCTGGCGGTTTTTTGATCAACCGACAATCAACCAGATTGATCACATCGCGATCGACGTCAGACACTCCTTCACTATTCTTGATGTTCGAACTTTCCGAGGGGCTAACATCAACTCGGACCACTATCTTGTAGTAGCCTAGATGCGCTTACGGATATCACGAACGCAGTGGAGTAGAGTATGAATACAAAGTTATGACGTCGGAAAGCTACTACCGCCAGAAACCGCTCGTGCTTTTACCGATCGGGTCTTTTTAAGCTCCCCAATACACCTCAATCCTCCACGCTAACAAAAGAACAGCAGTGGAGCCTTTGCAAACAAGCCCTGAAAAGCTCTGCATCCGAAGTTTTGGGTTTCAAGGCTCCACCACGAGGAAACACCTGGTTCGATGACGAGTGCAGGAGGATTCACACAGCGAAGCAGGATGCATATCAGGCCTCGCTGCATAAAAGAACAAGAGCAGCTCGTGAGCTCTAAGAGTTAAAAAGAAGGGAAGAACATAAGCTTCTCAGGAGAAAAAAGGAAGAGCACGAGAAGCGCGCGATTGAGGATTTGGAGAGGTGTTACAGCAGGCGTGACGTTCGAAGGTTTTATCAACAAATAAAGCGAACATGCCAAGGTTATAAAGCCACAACGAAAGCCAGTAGGTTTTATCAGTGCGGATTCAGGCCAGGGAAGTCCACCATCGAAAAAAACCAATGAATTTCAAGTGAACACTCACAACCTTTTTGTTGACTTCAAAGCCACATACGACAGTGTAATTGGAGACGAGCTAAAGAACGCCATGTCTACCTTTGACATCCCTGCTAAACTCGTCAGACTATGCAGGATGACTTTGGGGAATACTCGCTGCTCCATCCGAATCGGTGATGACCTGGTCGATAGTTTTGATGTCAAAAAAGGATGTAGGCAGGGCGATGCGCTGTCGTGTGATTTCTTCAACATCATATTGGAAATGATTGTGCAAAAAACACTGGCCAATACAAGAGGCACAATCTATTTCAAATCCTCGCAACTCTTTGCATACGCCGATGACATTGACATAAAAGGTAGATCACAGCGAGATGTCAATGAGGCGTTGGCGAGTATTGAGTTCGAGGCGACGAAAGTTGGTCTGGCGGTAAACGAGGGCAAAACTAAATATATGCCGTCATCGAAAAAAGGACGCTCACCACCGATGTCTTGGCCAAAACCTTTATATTGGCAGTTATAAGTTCGTGGTAGTTAAGGACTTCGTCTACCTTGGCCCTGCAGTGACCTGAAACAACGACATCAGTTCCGAAATCAAACGCAGAATCACTCTTGCCAATCGCTGTTTCTTTGGGCTCAGGAGGCAATTGAGTAATAGAGCCCTCTCCCGAACGACAAAGTTGACTCTATATAAGACCCTTATCATCCCGGTTCTGTTGTACGGCGCAGAAGCATGGACACTATCAAAAGCGGATGAGGAGGCCCGTATACGGATTCAACACCTAAGATGGCTAGGCCATGTAGAGCGAATGGACACCACCGCTCCAGGCCGGAGAGTCTTTGATTCCAACCCCGAGGGACAAAGAAGCAGAGGACGGCCGTACTTAAGATGGCGCACACAGGTGAAAGGGGACCTCAGCCAACTGGGTGTGCGGCAATGGAAAAGGCTAGCAAAAGATCGGAGAGGCATGTTGGTTGAGGCCCAGGTTCACCCCGAACTGTAGCGCCCGTTAAGAAGAAGAGAACGGTATTCTGATCAATTAACAGATAATCAGGTCGATCATATTGCGGTCAATGCCAGACACTCCTCCAGCATCTTGGACGTCCGACCCTTCCGAGGGCCCAATTTTGACTCGGATCATTACCTTGTTGCAGCCAAGGTACAAGAGCCGATGTAAACTACACAAACCATAGAAAAGCAATGGAGACGCCAATCAGCACCATCAGGGATACTGCCTCGGATGTATTTGTTTTGTTTCCAGCCGCCTGGGAGAAACCTCTGGTTTGATGACGGGTACATGCAGAAAAACAGAATGCATACGAACGAGCGCTGCTCGTGAGCTCTATGAGTGGAAAAGAAGGGAGGAGGAAGGGAGGACACTTCGTAGTTGAATCACAGTTGATGCTAAGAATATGAAAAGACGATTTCTGTGGACGATTTCTATCAATCATGGCGAAAATGGTCAAGATAGCGCGATCAAGCAGAACGCACCATTCACACTGGACGAAGATGAGTGAGAATTCCATCCACCCGACTTGGACAGGTCTAATAAATCTGCTGGCGCAACAGCCTGCCTACTGAGCTATTTAAAGCAGCTGGAGATGGGTTGGTTGAGAACATGTACTAGCTCATCTGTAAGATATGGTCGGAAGAAAGCATGCCCGATGAATGGAATCTCAGCATCGTTTGCCAGGTTCATAAAAAGGTGACTATAGGGGAATACGTCTCCTTAGCATCGCACATTAGATCCTCTCGGCCGTGCTGTGTAAGCGCCTGAAACCATAGGTGGACAATTTGATAGGTTCCTATCAATGTGCTTTCAGGCCAGAAAAATCTACGATAGACCAAATATTCACACTGCGGCAGATCTTGGAAAAGACCCATACATTTCAGGTCGACACACATCACCTTTTCGTCGATTTTAAAGCTGCATATAACAGTGTCTATATAGAGCCATGTTATGTTTTAACATCCCTGCTAAGCCCGTCAGATGGTGCAGGATGGCAATGGAGAATTAAAGTTGCTCCATTAAGGTCGGTAAGGAGTTAACCGAGATCTTCGATGTCATAAAAGTATTCAGACAGGGAAATGCACTGTCAACATAATGTTTGAAAAAATCGTGCGGGATTTACTGGCCAATAAAAGAGAGACACGGTTTACTTCAAGTCTGCACAATTGTCCGCATACACTGATGACATTGACGTGATTAGGAGAACGCCAGGAGACGTCAATGAAGCTTTTGTGAGCATCGAAGCTGAAGCGGCTAAAGTGGGTTTGAAGGTAAATGAGGGTACAACCAAATGTACGCTGTCATCAATGAAAGATGCACAACACTGACGTCTTGGCCAAAACCTCATTATTGACAGCTATAACTTTGATGTAGTCAAGGATTACGACACCAGTGCTGACGCAGAATAACTCTTGTCAACCACTGTTTCTTCGGGCTCAAAAGGCAATTTAGTAGTAGAGCCCTCTTTCAGAAAACTAAGGTGACGCTCTATACAACCCTAACTATCCAAGTCCTCCAATATGGTGCAGAGGCTTAGACCTTGTCAAAAGTGGATAAAGAGGCCCTTGATCGTTTTGAGAGAAAAATTCTGCGTTTAATCTTCTTACCCGTTTGTGTTGACAGAGAGTGGAGGAGAATATTCAACCACGAACTGTACGGGCTGTACAGCGAAATCGGTCAGCGAAATCGGTACGGGCTGGACAGCTCAGCTCTGGCCCGAAGAGTCTGCGACTTCAACTCGGAAGAACGACTTTGCAGAGGACAGCCACAACTAAGGTGGCGCACATAGGTTGCAAGGGACCTCAACCAACTGGGAGAGTGACACTGGAAACAGCTAGCAAAAGATCGTACTAGCTGGAAAGGCTTGTTGGTGGAGGCCCAGGTTCAGATCGAACTATAGCGCCACCTGAGTAAGAATGAAAACTAACATATCAGTCATTTAAGGACCTTGTTTTGGACAGCAGTTGCTTAGTTAATTGGAAAATAGGACGTTTATTAACAGCAGAAGATATCGAACTTAGATATCTGAATTACAACGTATAGCATCCTTTCTGTACTACCATAATACAGGTAAATAACAAGTAAATCAGGAACACAACAAATGCAAACCTGTATTAATTCAATTCCTGTTTATAGTGTTGCAGACGAGCAATCTGTTTCAGTTAATGTAGGAAATACCAATTTGCTTGATACCATTTAGTACAAGACACAATATTCCATTTCGATTAGCTAAGCTTCCTCGATACACTGTGCATATTTCAGAAAAGATTTACATATGTATCTAAAGCATGGCGTACGAGGTTGACAATATTTCCATTTATATGCAAAAGAGTGACGTGCCAAAGTATGCGGGTCAGTGTCCAACTGGTTTACTTTCGAAAAGGCGAAAGTAAACCCATTTTTCCAGTAGTCAACAGTCCTGATCCCACAAAATTATCTTTAAAACTCGGCTTTTAGGAAACTTGTCACTTGCACTTTCTAGATGAGTCTCAAGCCAGATTGCCTTTGAATTTCCATATTCTAGTGCATGGCGTTAAATATCGTATTAATGTCAACTGGTTTGAGTGAATTCGTCGCGGACTTCTTTGCCAAAAATAACTTAATGTAATCTGTATAAAAAGGCGGGTGGCAGAAGCTTATTCAGTCAGTACTAGTCTATCTATCAACTAGCAACAATGAAAGTAAGTTTGATTGAACAGTGTTGGAGACGAGTATCTGGAAATAATTTCATTAAAATCCTTTTAGTTCTTCGTCGTCCTCGCCGTATTCGCAGCAGTCGCTTGCACGCCCGCTAGAGCTTCTATCGGTGACTATGGAGTTGGTCTTGCTCATGGTGGTCTCGGCTTAGGAGGCGCTGGTCTTGGCTTAGGAGGCGTTGGTCTCGGTCATGGTGGTCTTGGCTTAGGAGGCTCTGGTCTCGGTTATGGTGGTCTTGGATTAGGAGGTGTTGGTCTCGGCCATAGTGGTGTTGGTATTGGTATTGGAAGCGCTCCGGTGTTGACCAACGTAAGGACAATTCAACCAGTTGCTAGGAATGTGGTTACACCTGTCGTGACACCAATTATCAAGCATGTAGTGACGCCAGTCGTTTCGAGAGTGGTGACACCAACCATTGTTAACACACCAGCTGTTGTCCACGCTCCAGTCTTAAAGGCTGTTCCACTGCATTCGCATTTGATCGCAAGCAGCCCCATCGGTTTGGGGGTACATGGAGTACATGGTGGTATCTTTAAGAAGAAGTAAATGGATTTTTGATCAATGAATTGACCTCTTTCGAAAATAAATTTCAATTTAGCAACTGAACAAACTCCGCTACATTTTTTTATAATTTGGGAACTACGCCATTGGATACTGCTAATGACAAAATCGTACCCACGCAGCCAGGGTACGATCTCCTTCCTAAATCTGGCGGTTGACAAATTTAGCGGAGTCTCACCCAAATCAAACTTCTAGAAAGCGGAGTGATTTCACTGAAAAAATTGGAAATTCCCTTGGCAAGCTCCAAATGAAATCAATATAAGTGGATGTTGGGTACATCTGATGGTAATTTCAGCGAGTGTAAGGTGATGCATCCTGTTCCTGCTTTAGTCTCACTTTCTGAAATATTATAACGATATACTGCGTATTGCGCCTATCCAACATGTGTTCCATTCAGCAGATGAGTTTTCTCATCTTGTAATTTTGGATAATCTCTCGGACCCTCACATCTACGGCAGCATTAAGGCAAACAAGCTATCAGAAATCCAGCAAGCTAACAGCAAAAGAAGATACATAATCACCTGAATACAGGGATTACACTTTTTGTAGTCTCTATCGCTATTAATGGTATCGAACTGTGGGTTTTTCCTTGCCAAAAATATCCAGGGACAGCAGGTGAAGCATCGTGTCGAGGGCTGCAGTAGGGGTTGTTCGCAGAGCTCCGATTATAGCGATGCATACCATCCTTTGCATCCTCCTTGCAAGTTTGACATAGTTAGATATGTAGTGTGCCGTCCACTAGACTAAGCAGCTGTGGGTTAGTATAGGCCTAACAACCGCGGTATACAGGGGGTTTGATACCCCATCTAAGTCCCAAGGCTTTCTTGCAGATGTACTCGCTTAGCACAGTTGTTGCTTTTTTGATGCGTACTTCCGCATTCAATCTCCAGTTGAGCTTCCTTTTGAGTATCATAACAAAGATATTTAGCGTGATCTACGCACCTAAGGTAAGTCCCATCTAGTTTTCGAGGAGAGACTTGAGGTACCTGCCGTTTTATTAACTTCTCAGTAGGAAGTTTTTGTGCCTAATGGGGCCGATTTTGTTTTGACATATGTACATTTGTATGTATCTCCACGTTTCAGGGTCACCAGAATCAAAATCCAAGGCTTTTATAGAAATGTATGTGTATGTACGTATGTATGTGCCCATGTGCGCATGTGCGTATGTACGTGCGTGCACATGTGCGTACCGGAATTTCCTCGTGAATCTAAGATGATATTAACATAAGGTTAGGTTCATCGCAGGCGTAATTACCAGGGATAAAGGATGAGATACCAAATTTTTGGCTTTGACAGGCATTTTGACAACTAGCCCCTACAAACGCGTTGTGTTTGACGGCGTCTTGACTATGTCATTCTGCCTTGTTCCGACGTCTTGACTCTTAAGTCAAAAGCGTCGTTTTTAAAGCGGCCTCTAGATGCTCAATATTATTGTGCAAAATATTGCACAATTTTATTGGCTTGCGGCCCCAGACGGTTCAATAATTTTCCCAATAATTTAGTGGACCGGTCATATTTGTATTAAAAGTCAAAAGCGTTATGATTTTCCGCAATATATCGCACAATCTTGCAATATTATCTACAGACGAACAATAATATTGTGCAATATCAAATATTGCACAATATTATTAGGCGTCTAGGGGCCGCTTTAATTACAAAAGCAACAACCAACCTGTGGTAAATCGGAAAAGGTAAATGAAACTCGCAAGATGGTAGTGGATTTCAAAGGCAGATACACTTTATTCTTTCTTTTTGTCGCCCGTCTGCTCGTCCTCGTCCTCGTACGCGTGCTTCCGGAAGACAGCCTCAAAAACGTCTGTCACCGTGACAGTTGCGTGACATTTCCTCAGCTTCTTCGACAGGGTGTCGCCGAAGTTATCACACAACCCCTGTGGGGATCAACGGGCAGACGTACGAAAGTTTGGTATCTCATTCTTTATCCCTGGTAATTGCGCAACTTAGGACTGAGAAAGTTTTCAGCGAAATCGGTCTAGCCGTTTTTTGTTAGAAGTTAAATAACTAAAAAATAAGCAAAAAAATGAACGACACGGTGTTCCCAAGAGGTCCTCCATCTAAGTACTGACCGCACCCGACGCTGTTGATTGCGGTGATCGGACGAGAACCAATACATTTTTGCATTTAAAATTCATTTTAGTTTCAGAAAAACTTATAGCTATCTTACGCGCTAGACAAAATGATTAATACTAGCTTGCATTATAACTAACATTAGTGTCTTACTGACCCTAAGCGAGCACTCGAAAACAAGCAATATGTATGTATTTTGGCGTTACAGTCCATGAAGGACCTGAGCCGAGCTTCTCTCAATCACCCATGTTGTGTGTGATTTAATTTTCCCATAGGTGAAAGGGACCTACAGTTTATTGCCGGTTCCGGACGGCGAATTTCGAGAAGCTTTTCATGACAATTTTACTACAGGGGGTTTTGTCAGAACCCCGCTGAGGAGAAACACCGTGAAAACAAGTTCGATGACATGGCTGTGTCGATCCTATTCGATCCTGTGTCATCGGCGTCAGAGGCCAACACACTACCCACTGCGCCACGGTGCTCTCAATACATATACAAACAATATACATATACTTAATCTATGTCTTTCGACAACTTAACCCTAGAAAGGTAACCTTATTTTTTAGTACGTTACATGTAACCATTCGTCGATTGACGAAGTGATATTTAACTTCGTTTTTAAGGAAAAGTTATTAAGTTATTCTTGTGAAGTAAAATAATTTTTGTTTATTAGGTGTTGTTTATTAAGCAAACGTAAAAAAATTGTGCTTTTTTTTTTAATTCTTGAGTTTTTATTTTCGAAATAGTCTTTGGAGCCATTGTTTTTGAGATCACTTGCTTTTTTTAATTTTTAATAAAAATGCGTTTCTGTTTTTTTTTTTTTTTTGTAAAAAGAAGTGGAAACTCAAAAGTTTATTCACTAGTTAACAGAACGCATTAAAAATAAAAAAACGGAAATAAAGTATTTGGTCATTTGTTGCAGAGTTCAACTTTATGCTCTTCACATGAGCTTGCATTTTTGAGATAGCTTGTGTTTTTTTTTGTTTTTTATTACTATAAATAAATCGTACTATTCTGCGAGAGGCAATTAAGCTTAAACGCTCGAAACGAATTTTCGCCGCATTTTCATCGCGAGGACTTGTTTATATCAAAACTACACCGACCTCGAGTACTGTGAAAATTGACACCACTGAGAGACTTAATGAAGTTGTACGTAAACAAGATGACAGAACAAATCAGCTGCCGAAACACAGTGGCTCTCAAATCGCAGATTGAGCCTGGTGTTTCTCAAACTCTTCAATTAAAATTATTACTGATTGATTTATTCTATGTAAGAAATGTAGTTAGCTTTTCTACCCTAAATCTTATTTTGATCAAATCATATATGTATTCTTTTTCATGTAATTATATTTATGTATTTATGTGAAAGTTCGTTTTGTGGTTGTCGCTCATTGATTGCAAATACTTTTCTTTTCTCCACTTAAGATATGAACGGTGAACAATACGATAGTAATGGTGACACTCCAATGTCCTATAGAGGAAATAACATATTTTTTAATAAAACCCGTCTGATACTAAATGTTTTTTGTAAAAGGTATACTGGTCTTTCCGTATGCCATATCAATGCTCAAAGTCTGGTTAGACATTTTGACGAATTTAAAACTATCTTTGGGGGTGGAAAAGTTGATGTGGTCTGTGTATCAGAGACATGGCTCCACCCGAACATAAGCAACGAAATGATTGATATAAACGGTTACAAAATGTATCGCGCGGATAGGGTTGGGAAAAGAGGTGGTGGTGTAGCCATTTTTTTCAAAACGGGCTTAAGCTGCAGACCTTTGTGTTCTTCCGGGGCTGGCGACTGTTTTGAGTATCTACTTATTGAACTCCAGTGCGGATCAAACAAATGCTTAATCGGCGTTGTCTACAAGACACCTGATGTTACCGACTCCTCTGTAGTTACTGACCTCCTTGAAAGGACCTCCTTACGGTATAATTACATAGTACTGTGTGGGGATCTCAATATAAACTTATTGAATACGAGTAATCCTAGAGTGCATCGATTTGTATCCGATCTGAATAGTCTCCACTTGTTCCCGGTTAATAACACCTCACCGACCCACTTCAGCAACACCAACTCTACACTGCTGGACATATTTATTGTCAATAAAATAGAGCTTACTAATTTTTATGGTCAACTTAATGTTCCTGGTTTCTCCAGGCATGATCTGATAATTCTCTTCTTCGACCTACACTTTAGTAGGTCTAATGAACCAAAAACCATTACGTACAGAAACTTCAAGTTAATCGACCACGGCTTGCTGATAAGGGACTCCATAACCACAGACTGGCAAAGCATTTATTACACGCCTTCTGTTGATCAACAGGTAGAATCTTTTACTGCAAAAATTAATAATCTTTTCAATAACCATGTCCCCATCTCAAGTCGTGTGATTAATAACAGAAGGTGCGAATGGTTCACTCACAAGATCGAATCGCTCATCGTAGATAGGGACAGGGCCTACAAAAGATGGAAGAAGTACAAAATACTCGAACTCCGTAATGAAATAAAGAGTACCGGCCGATCTCTATACTCTCGTTCATATCAAAAGCTTTTGAAAAACTCATGAGCCAACAAATCCATCATTTTCTGAAGGAATTTGGCTTATTATCCCCACATCAGTCTGGCTTTAGACCACAACATAGCTGTACCACGGCGTTATTAAACCTAGTCGACGACTTTCGATGTGAAATGGATAAAGGCCAACGTAACATCTCTAGTATTGCTTGACTTCTCGAAAGCGTTTGATACTCTGCCACACCAAATATTGCTAGCCAAACTCCAAAATAATTTTAACTTTGACTTCACAGCGCTAAAACTACTTAGGAGTTACCTTAGTGGCCGTACTCAAGCAGTTTATGTTAATAACACACTTTCTAATTTCATAGAAACCAATGCCGGCGTTCCACAAGGATCTATAATGGGGCCACTACTGTTCACGCTATTTAACAACGATTTACCTGCAGTGTTAAATCACTGTAAAATACAAATGTACGCAGACGATGTACAACTGCATCTGAGCTATCCATTGGCACTGGTAAAGAATGCAACTGAACGTTTCAACGCGGATCTGGTTTCCATTGCAGAATGGTCGAAAAATAACAAGCTTACTTTAAATGCTACAAAAAGCCAGGCTATTGTTATTAGTCGATATATTCTAGATACTGCACGCCTACCCCTCTCTTTGTAGACAGTTCAGCCTTAGCCTACGTTCCTACGGTTAAAAACCTTGGAGTTATCTTTAATCAAAGACTAACGTGGGAAGATCACGTGACCATCACAGTGTCAAAAGTGTACGGGACGCTGCGAGCATTAAACCAAGCAGGAAACTGTCTTCCTTTAAATACCAAAGCAACGCTAATAAAGACCCTGCTGTTGCCAATTCTTTTATATGCTCACCCAGTTTTTTGTGTTCTTAACAGCTCCAGTAAGCGAATATTCAAAGTAGCAGTCAACAGTGCTGTAAGATACGTTTACAACCTACGCAGAAGAACACATATATCAGCTTATGTCCATGACTTCCTTGGAATGAGCCTGCAGAATTTCCTCGATTACAAGACACTGACTTTTCTATTTAACCTCAAGAAAAATAAAAAACCGGATTACATTTTCCAAAGACTTCACTTTGCTTCCTCTATCAGAAGCGCAAGTTTTGTCAGTCCAACATTTAGCTTCACTTCAACTAAAAACCAATTTTTCGTTTATGCTATAGGACTATGGAATTCACTTCCAGTTCACATTAGGAGAATTGCAGACATGAGCGACTTCCACAGACAACTCAAACAACATCTATGCACATAATTTGTAATTTAGGGTACTAGGGTATTAGGGTTCTCTATACTTCTCTTCTTCTCTTCTTTTCTTCTCTTGACTCACTTTATTTTTATTTATTTTTTATTTATTTATTTATTTGTTTACTTTTTTTATTTATGTTTTCTTGTTAAATTTTATATTTTATTTTATTGTTATAACTTTTCACATTCTAAATTTTATAAAATTAAACACTTACCATTTGTATGTAACACATCACAGATAATAGTATCTAAGTGTTCAACATGTTATTATAAAATAAATAAAAAAAAAAAAATGTTTTTTTTTAATAAAAAAAAGTGGGAACTTAAGAGATAATTGTTGGTATAACAAAATATAATAAAAGTAAAAAATAAACAAAATTATTTCGAGCATTTAGGTACTGCAGAGTTCAACTTTATGCTCTCCACATTAGCTTACATCACATTTATTGCACGTTGACTTAGTTATGCGTCCTTGTGTGTACGGACAATATTTGCAAATTTTTCTTGTTTTTAATTTTGTTACACTAACGTTGTGCTCCCTTAACGGTTCTTTATTTGCGAGGATATTTTTTTCAATACAAGATCAAATATTAGTGGGTAAAATTGGTGGTTCTAACCGTTTCTTCATCCATGGTACTACGAGTTTTCCCTCTATTATATTTACGGAAATACCTTCGCTTTATTTCGGTGCCGTTCCAAATGCGAATGAACTTAACTGCTAAAGAATAGTCCCAAGGCCAGGCGCAAATTGAGACACGTATAGCGCGTGTGAGGCGACATGACACGAGTGCCATGACGCGTACGTGCCAAACGCGTAGCGTAGTGATCCGCAAATTGAGACGCAGGTACTCGCAGATCGAACGTATAACAGTGAATTTTGTCTTCATATAGTTGGGTATCATATAGTTCTTTATGAACCCTAACTGTCTCTAGTCATTTTTCTTCTGCCATTTCTCCAAAACCAAGAACCACACGCGAGAGAATGGTCCGTGAAACTGTGTCTCGACTACTGCGCCGCGCGTCGGTCGGCTAGCGCGGGTCGCGGCACGTCACACGTGTTTACCAATTTGCGCCGTTCTATTGAAATCTGGAGTTTACAAAAAAATGCGTCACGCTGCGCCACCTCACACGCGCTATACGTGTCTCAATTTGCGCCTGGCCTAACTCTACTACCTGTTTCGCATAGTAAGTCAGCTCGCAATGTTGCACATAAACGGCGATCCGGAAGGCGACCGCGACAGCCAACCTGGTCGTCACCAGTCATGGCGTTAACTTGCTTATTAAAAATCTGATCGTGCACTGAAAGTTACATAGAAGGTAACCTTCGTCGTTTCGACAAACATTTGCGCCGTTTCTCAATAAAAAAATCACTTACCCAAGCAGGTACACTACCGTACGTCCACACACTAAAAGCACTAAGAGATGGCTAGGGTTACACGAAAAGAGGATCCTAACAGTGAGAGGACTAAGGAGAAACTAAAAAAATTAAATTCATGTTCGTCGAATCGACGGTTATCCTTCTAGGGTTAATATTAACAGAAAATATGAACTTTTATTAAATGTATGCTAAGAAAATTACAAAAACTTAGCGTAACGACGGGTTTTAGGGGCATAATAAATAAAACTTAAATCGAACTAAACTGAATCTGAACTGTCACTCTACACCGACGGATCCAAAATGGATGTTGGCACAGGTGCAGGAGTCTACTTTGAGTCTCGGGATATACATCGCTCCTACAGGCTCGATGATGGATGCAGTGTCTTCCAAGCTGAGGTCTTCGCTATCAAGCAGGCGGCGGACCTGATCAGCAAAGAGAATATCACAGGAAAAAGGATCAGCATCTATGTTGACAGCCAGGCAGCCATTAAGGCTCTGCAGGCAGCATGGATAGGATCCAAACTCGTCAAACTCTGCAAGGAGAAGTTAGAAGAGATATCCAATGTAAAAGAGGTGACCCTTTGCTGGGTACCTGGTCATATGAATATCTCCGGAAACGAGAGGGCGGACGAGCTGGCTAGGATGGGATCAGGTGCTAACATTGCGCAGATCTCAGCTGAGGCCAAAGCACCACTCAGTGCGCTCTACAGGGAGATACAGACGGAGCTATTGATGAAAGCCAATAAGCGATGGTGTCGCTTAGATACATGCGCAACTATCCTACCATGCAGCTCGACTAGGCCAGCCCTACAATGACTTTTGCAGAAGCTGCAGGGACGAAGAGGAAATTGAGTCCGTTCGTCACCTGCTGTGCGAATGTCCGGCGCTAGCCCAAAAAAGGAATACATTCCTGGGAAGATACTTTCTTTCGGGGCTAGAAGAGGTAGGTAATATTAGGCTGAATAGAATACTGGAATTTTTATCCTCGTCTGGCTGGTTCAGCTCGACGGAAAACGTATAGGTATCAACGGGTTAAACAAAACAAGTGGGCACAATGGACTCAACGTAGTCTAGGTGAGCCTTGGCTTTATGTCAAAAGGGCACCCATATACCTAACCTAATGTTTTTTTGTTTTATTTAAAATGCCCAACACCCATCTTAGCCTATCCTAGCCTACCTTAGCCTACCCTAGCATACCCTACCCTATCGGGGTCCGCCAATGATGTTCGGTGAACCTGCCTTAAAGAAGCTATATTAAAAGACTGAAGAGTGAATACCTCTCGAGGGAGGTATCTTTTCGGCATTTTGTCGAGCTTTTCTTAGTTGCTTTATGTATTGGAACTTAGGACAGCTCCGATAATTTGCAGGGTGCCCGTTGTTCTCACAGAGTGCGCAAAAAAGTTGTTCCCTTTCGAGAACTTTCTTCTGCACTCCGTTCATCGTATCTGTGGTTCTGCGCACACTTGACACATTGATGCTGCCCGAACCTCTGGCAGCGGATACATTGTATCATGTTTCCGCGTCTATCTCCGTATTTGGTCCTGTCTGTCAGGAAGATGAATGGAGAAGAAGACACAACCGCGAACTCTACGAGCTGTACCAAGATGTGGATGTAGTCCGGAAGGCAAGGACCCGTCGACTACACTGGCTCGGCCACATCGAGTGCATGGACATCAACGCTCCAGCTAAGAGGGTCTTCGACTCCGAGCCTCCTGGTTCGAGAAGAAGAGGAAGACCGAACCTCCGGTATAAAGTCCAAGTAATCGCGGATGTAAGACATCTTGGTCTTGACAACTGGAAGCAGCGTGCCCGGGACCGTCAAGGATGGAAGGCAGCTATAGCTCAGGCTCAGATCCTCCATGGATCGCAGGCCTGATAAGTAAGCAAGTAAGTAGTTCCGCGTCTATCTAATTTCTCCCATCGCACTCTCTGGGTGTTCAAGGTTTTTATTTTCTTTAGGTCCTCGCTCTCGAACTTTTTGAGCTCAGAGAGCAATTCCTCGGGGTCAGTGATCGACTCCACGCCTTAGAGGAGCATTGTCTGCAGCCTCTCGGATCTCGGAGTAAACGTGTAGTACTCCGTCGTGGAATCTTTTAATAACGAACGCATTTTCTTATATTTATATTTCCCATGTTTTGCACTGGAAAACATAGTGTCCTCCGATACAATCTAATACATAGTTATTTTCACCTATGTGATACTTACATAAATCTACTGTCTGCCTAACAGCTAGGGTGTGTGCGTAGATGGGCGGCACCTTCTCCATCTTCCAGGAGCGGCGGCTTCGCTTCCTCTTCTGTTTTGTTTGTTGTTGTTGCTGCTGCTTTTTCGGCTTCAGCTGTTGTTGTTGTAGCTTCTGCTGCTGGGGCTGCTATTGCTGCTCCCGCTGCGGTTGTTGTTGTTGCTGCTGCTTCTTCGGCTGCGGCTGGTTTTGTTGTTGTTTCTGCTGCTGAGGCTGCTGTTGCTGCTCCAGCTGCGATCGTTGTTGTTGTAACTGCTTTGACTGCAGCTGCTTTTGTTGTTGTTGCTGTCGCAGCTTGCGCTGCTTCTCAGCTTCCTTCATTTGCCGGATTTCGGACAGTTTGTCCCTCACGGCTCGGAGCTTCTCTTGGAGGATCTTCTCCTCGACCTCCAATTGACTCTCGTCTTGTTTTTCTTCCTCCGTCTCCGAGGTAGAGAGGAGAGCGAAGGTAATATTTTCTCCCGTGTAGTGACCTTCCCTACCTGCGAAGAGGTAGGCAAAGTCCGCCTCGGACATCTGTAAATTAATGTTGTTGTAGCTGCTGCAGAGCGGCTTTGGAAGTTGATGGCGCCCCTTCTCTCGCCTCGGCCCACAGCTTCTCTGCCGGAGTGGAAAGGGAGGGGCGCTTCACCAAGTTAGGAGTAGGGTTCAGCTTCCTCCTTCGCTTGATGACAGCGCTTGGCGTTGCGAAGTCGGAAGATTTCACGGAATCATCCGACGCTGATGCCGTACAACTTACGGGTTTCTGCCCGTCGTCCGACATTTCCTCTACTACTTCCAATTACTTTGGAAGCAACAGAAGGAAAAAAACTTAAAGAACGAACATTTGTTGTTCCCTATTGGGAACCGAACATTTACATTTATTTACAAATAATACGCTAAACCGAGCACTTGTCCTAATTGATCACTGTGTATTACTCTCCACTAAGTCGAAACACGTCCGTTCGCTTACGTGGTCTGTGAACGACTGACGACAACTGATACATACGAGATTGCTCGGACAGTTATGTGGTTGGTTAAAGAGAACGCACACTTATGTGCACTCTGTAGGGTGGGTTCTGTTTAACGGACATGTGGAGTGCGAATTAATGAGTCGGTAGGTTGGTCGGAGTTTTTAAAAAGATCAACTGATCTTCTCCAGCTTTATTACTCAACTGACTTAAAATTATCTTACAAAAGTTAAGAAAGGCAAGCGACAGTGCAATGCCTGAATACATCTAAATTTCTTATCTCTATCTTACATTCTGAAGTTGCTGCAGGAACGGAAAGTGTGGGCGAGGATTCGATATCTAATATTCCGAAGCTGCTGCAGGAAACGGAAAGTGTGGGCGAGGATTTGGTTCCAAACAACTACAATGTTGCATTGCTACATTGTATCGGGCTACATTGTATCGGGCCATCGCTACATTGTGATGAGTCAACTATTCACTCAAACAAGTGGAGCGATGATCCATGAGTTATTCTTTTTTGAATACTTTAACTCCCCCCTTTCTTAGAAATGGCGTCCCGACATTTCATATTGACTTGTCATTTCCTGTATTTTATCATTTAAATCATTAAATAAAATTTCATGTCGAAGTAACTTTGAACCAACGTTCCGCTTCCAACAACTCTTAACTAAAAACATAATAAGCAACATCGTTACAATAGCAAAAAGCAACTTCCAGATATAATATTTTTCATTTGAGCTATTTTCATACTCTAAGATATCAATGTTTTCGAAATTTAAGTCATTTTTCTTTTCAATATAATTTGTTATTTTAAGAGTATTCACATTGGTAGATCTAATATAATTGTTAACGATTTCTTTTGTGTTAAAATATACAATATCGTCTATTGTAACATTATTAATAAAGGTCACTAAATAGGTGCCATTTAACTTTAACTTATCCACTGTGTGATTGCCTGACAAGAGTATTGCTCCGTCTTTAATGATATCTAATTTTTTATTATTTTCTTTGGTTTTATTACATTCGATTATTTCAGATGTTTTGCTAGGTTCTGATAAGTATAGTTTCTCTATATTATCGTTATGAGTTAAAGTCTCATTTTTTAAGTTTAATATAACATTTGCTTTCTTAAGCAAATTAACGCCTATAAGTAGATCTGTTTCCAGACCTGTTAATTCATAAAATCTTTCTTTGATTCCGAATATAGTTAACTCGGAATAATGAGTTATTAAGATATACTTTTTTACTGTTTTCACTCTTTTGTGAATAGGTAATTCAAATCGCGTTACCAACGTATTTGGCTTGCAGAAGCAGCTCGAAGCTCCTGTGTCAACTAGTATTCTAAGTCGTTTTCCGGACCGGTCACTGGTTCGGTAAATAAAGGGCAGGTTAATCCTTTCTCTAAAAAAGCTGTTTCGTTCAGATTATTAACGCGAAGATTTTTTTGCTGGGGTTGACCACTGTGGTTGTCTGTATTTTCGAAAGATCGTTTTTCAGTAGCCCTGTTAAATTGGTATTGGTTAGGGTTTTGTCTAAAATTGTTTTGCGATCTTAATGGGTTATAAGAAAGGTGTTGATTATGGTTTAATCGGGGTTGGTTAATTGGGTTTCTGGTAAAATTGGGCCTATTCGATTGTGTCGAACTTCCCAGTTCCATTGGTTGATGGTTTTGTTGAAAGGTAGTGTTAAACTTTTTTGGTGGGAATCTTAAAAAGTTTGGTTTAGATCGTGGGAAAAGTTGCTGTCTAAAGAAGTGTCGCAAAACTAGTTCTTTGGTTATTGGCTTCCAGTTCCTGGGCTTTGGCCAGTGCATATGGCAAATTCTCAGGTGATAGGGAAAACAATATATTTGATAAGGGTGGATTTAATCCCGTAATGAATACCCTTAAGGCATTTTGCCGATTTTTGTCGTTCAATTCTTTTGTGATGGCCGCGTCATTGCCATATGTCATTATAGTTTTGTTAATTAACAAAGTTAATTTCTTATTAACTTCGTTGTAATAGTCGATTATAGTCATGGGTCCCTGTCGTAAAATACTGAGTTCCTGCTCTAATATGTGAACGGGTCTCTTGTCTGCGTAAGCAAAGTCAAGTCTGCTTATAATGCCGTCTAAATTTAAAACTGTTCCATGATTAGTTAAAATGTCATTTGCCTCTCCTATTATTTTATTCCTCATTATTGTGAGCGCTGCGAAGTACCGTTTACTTCCATTAATATAAATGCTCATTGTATTGTTGGCGGCTTCTCGCCAACTAACGTAACTAACACTTGTGCCTGAAAATTCCGGTAAGGACCTAATTACCTCTAGTGATTCGTCACACTTAATGTTCGGGTCAATCGTCTGTGTTTTAAATTCTGTAACCACCTCACTGCCTAATATATTTTTAAAACTATTTTTTAATTCCTCTATCTCAGCTTTGAGACTCGCATTGTTTACAGCAATAAGCCTAGTAATAACGTCCGTCGAAATTTCTTCATTACGCGCCATTTTTTCTATTTTTTCTTAATATTATGATTCTATATAATTCACACAATATAATTATATCTGTAACACTTCGTAAAATATATGTATATTTATAGAATACGTATTTATTGTTTTAAATTTCCATTTAGGTGTCTAACTGGCTTACTAGAATATCTTTTTCTTGGATAGCCGCCGTTGCTGCTGGAGATTACTTGTGCTTGAATGTTGTCCTCTGTCTAGTCGTAGGATGTATTTCTATTTTTTCTGCTTGATCACCTTTGTCTCACTTTTTTATGTATATTTGTTGATTACGATTATATTCGTATTTTCGTATTGTTTTTTTCACTTTTCTCCAACTCTGTGGATACTTGATTACGTTTAGTTCGTATAGTACGATTATTTTTTGTTACACTTTTCTCCAACTCGGTGGATACTTGACTACGTTTAGTTCGTATAGTACGATTATTTTTTGTTACACTTTTCTCCAACTCGGTGGATACTTGATTACGTTTAGTTCGTATAGTACGATTATTTTTGTTACACTTTTCTCCAACTCGGTGGATACTTGATTACGTTTAGTTCGTATAGTACGATTATTTTTTGTTACACTTTTCTCCAACTCGGTGGATACTTGATTACGTTTAGTTCGTATAGTACGATTATTTTTGTTACACTTTTCTCCAACTCGGTGGATACTTGATTACGTTTAGTTCGTATAGTACGATTATTTTTGTTACACTTTTCTCCAACTCGGTGGATACTTGATTACGTTTAGTTCGTATAGTACGATTATTTTTGTTACACTTTTCTCCAACTCGGTGGATACTTGATTACGTTTAGTTCGTATAGTACGATTATTTTTTGTTACACTTTTCTCCAACTCGGTGGATACTTGACTACGTTTAGTTCGTATAGTACGATTATTTTTTGTTACACTTTTCTCCAACTCGGTGGATACTTGATTACGTTTAGTTCGTATAGTACGATTATTTTTGTTACACTTTTCTCCAACTCGGTGGATACTTGACTATTTCTTTGGTCCCTAGGAGAATAAAAATTCTCCTCCTGGCAGGATCGCCAATTAATGAGTCGGTAGGTTGGTCGGAGTTTTTAAAAAGATCAACTGATCTTCTCCAGCTTTATTACTCAACTGACTTAAAATTATCTTACAAAAGTTAAGAAAGGCAAGCGACAGTGCAATGCCTGAATACATCTAAATTTCTTATCTCTATCTTACATTCTGAAGTTGCTGCAGGAACGGAAAGTGTGGGCGAGGATTCGATATCTAATATTCCGAAGCTGCTGCAGGAAACGGAAAGTGTGGGCGAGGATTTGGTTCCAAACAATTACAATGTTGCATTGCTACATTGTATCGGGCTACATTGTATCCGGCCATCGCTACATTGTGATGAGTCAACTATTCACTCAAACAAGTGGAGCGATGATCCATGAGTTATTCTTTTTTGAATACTTTAACTTGCGCACATGGGGTGAGTTTCCATAAATGCACACACTTGCGTTCGTGAGCTAAAATGAGTTAATTTACTGCTCGGAAGTTGTTTGCAGAATGATAAAACATGGAAACATTTCACTTGTTTTTATTTTCCATTTTTATAACATTTTCGTCTAAGATGGCTTAATTTTCTCTACAGTCTAAATTAGAAACTTTCAGCAATCGAAATTGCACACGCACGTGAGCAGTTTATGAGCAATAGATTGTTTAATGTGCGCACATGAGTGTGCGTTTCCTGACCCTGGGTTACATGGAGCGACAGCAAATAGGCGGCTTGATGCCAACAACATGTGGTGTTTCCAAGCGGTTCCCCATCTAAGTACTGACCGCGCCCGATGCTGGTTGATTGCTGTGACCGGACAAGAACCGATACATTACCCATTATTCGTCTAAGAATCCTACCGCAGCTACCAAAAAGAGCGAATGACCTTGAAACACCTGAACAGATCTTCATAAATTGTAGCTAGTAACCATTTCGATCACTTAGCTTAGTTAGCTTTGAAAAAAAAGGGCAACATAATCGGTCCATTCGTTCACGAGTTACGATGCCACAGACAGACACACAGACACCTTAAACTTATAACACCCCTCTTTTCGCGTCGGGGGTTAAAATTTAAATAAAATTAAACTAAATGGGGGTTTTCATTTTTCCGCTGTGAAGTGAGTCGTGTGGGCCTTGCGGGTCGCACATAGACCACATTTGTACAATTGGAACGCAACAACAAAGAGGTAAATCAGCAGTTGGACGACCTGGAATATTTTCACCAAATGCTTCTATGCATGGAAACGTTTTTTTTTTCGCCAATAGACCTATCGGCTCGGAATGGGTTTTTTCATATTAAACTGCTCCTCAGCGATGTATAAATAATACATACATACATACGCGAGCGAAGCCGCGCGGGTCAGCTACTACGTAATAAATTATTTGCATTATTTATTCAGTCATGTAGAATGCCAATATGCGTGATACCATTTATCACGAGATACAATATTCCATTCTGATTAGCTAAGCTTCTTCGATACACTTTGCATATTTCAGAAAAGATTTACATATGTATCTAAAGCATGGCGTATGAGGTTGATAATATTTCCATTTATGTATATGCAAAAGAGTGACGTTTCTGTTATAGATTAGCCAAAGTATGTGGGTCAGTGTCCAACTGGTTTATTTTCAAAAACGTAAAAGCAAACGCATCTATCCAGTAATCAAAAGTGCTGATCCAATAAAATTATCTTTAAAACTCGGCTTTTAGGAAACCTATCACTTGCACTTTCTAGATGAGTCTCAAGCCAGATTGCCTTTGAATTTCCATATTCTAGTGCATGGCGTTAAATATCATATTCATGTCAACTGGTTTGAGTGAATTCGTCGCGGACTTCTTTCCCAAAAATAACTTAATGTAATCTGTATAAAAAGGCGAGTGGCAGAAGCTTATTCAGTCAGTACTAGTCTATCTATCAGCTAGCAATAATGAAAGTAAGTTTGATTGAACAGTGTTGTAGACGAGTATCTGGAAATAATTTCATTAAAATCCTTTTAGTTCTTCGTCGTCCTCGCCGTATTCGCAGTAGTCGCTTGCACGCCCGCTAGAGCGTCTATCGGTGGTTATGGAGTGGGAGTTGCTCATGGTGGACTCGGCTTAGGAGGCGCTGGTCTTGGCTTAGGAGGCGTTGGTCTCGGTCATGGTGGTCTTGGCCTAGGAAGCGCTGGCCTCGGTTATGGTGGTCTTGGATTAGGAGGTGTTGGTCTCGGCCATAGTGGTGTTGGTATTGGTATTGGAAGCGCTCCGGTGTTGACCAACATAAGGACAATTCAGCCAGTTGCTAGGAATGTGGTTACACCTGTCGTGACACCAATTGTCAAGCATGTAGTGACGCCAGTCGTTTCGAGAGTGGTGACACCAACCATTGTTAACACACCAGCTGTTGTCCACGCTCCAGTTTTAAAGGCTGTTCCATTGCATTCGCATTTAATCGCAAGCAGCCCCATCGGATTGGGAGTACATGGAGTACATGGAGTACATGGAGTACATGGTGGTATCCTTAAGAAGAAGTAAATGGATTTTTGATCAATGAATTTAAGTCTCGAAATTAAAAAACAATTTAGCAACTCAACAAACTCCGCTACATTTTTTTTACAATTTGGGAACTATGCCTTTAGATATTGCTAATGACAAAATCGCACCCTCTCAGCCTGGGTACGATCTTCTTCCAAAACCTAGCGGTGGACAGCTTTAGTAAAGCCTCACCCCAATCAAAGTTCTAGAAATTGGAGTGATTTTACTGAGAAAATCTGAAATTCCTTCGGGAAGCTCCAAAAAACTCATTAAAGTTTTTTGTTGGATACATCTGATGGTAATTTCAGTGGGTGTGAAGCATCCTGTTTCTGCTTTATTTTAATTTTCTGAAATAGTATAACGATATAGTGCGGATCGCGCCTATCCTATATATGTTCCATAAAGCACGTGAGTTTTCTACTTAGCATTTTGGATAATCGCTCGGACCCTCAAGTGAGCTATCAGAAATCCAGCAAGCTAACAGCAAAAATAGATTCATAATCACTTGGGCACAGGGATTACACTCTTTGTAGTCCTTGTCGCTATTAATAGTATCGAACTGTGGGCGCTCATTAGGGCATTCTGTATGTATCGGGGTTTTTTAAGGTGTTAGTAGGACACGCAAAGACTCCGGTTGTAAGTACAGAAGCATTCAAGGGCAATGGGACTTCTAGAACTAAGTCGCTAATGAACTACTAGTGTATTACAGCTGCGTCGTGATCGCCTATGTAAACAGCATCACTATTGATTTCTTTTGGCAAATACTCTGGTATTATAATCGAGCAGACGTTAAACGGATGGTAAAAAAAGTACAAAAGGCCTCGTAGGAGTAGCATCTGCCGCCCAGTGCTGGCCAGCTGAAAAAAGCGGGTAAGAGCTTTTGCACCCGAAAACTTTGCAGCTTCGTTAAGTGAGGTTCACACCGTCGATCAATAGAGACGGTTTTGTTGGATGTCACTCGAAACTGATAGTGTGTACATGTGATTGATGGTTTGTCGATCAAAACTGATGAGTTGCAAAAATGTGTGCTACTGAGTGACGATCATGTGTGTACATGAATTGTGTCATTCAAGCGTTGGACATGGATGAGAGTGAATGAGAGCAAACAATTTCTGGAAGAATTTATGAATATTGACGAGTCTCATCATTGTCTCTGGGACGTATTGTGTTCAGAATATATACATACGACGGGACAAAAAAGACGACGGTTAGCAGGAATTAGTGAATTTAATGAAAAAAAAAATACAAATTCGCTGTCCATGGTGACTGCGCAAAAATGATGTACTTGAATGACGTTTTGAGTGTCAACTAAATCTATACTGTGTACATGAGACAGTTCACTCAAAACTGATGTCACCTTTGTTTGTCAGTTTTGATCGACGGTGTGTACTTCGCTTTCGACGGATCCTACTACCATCTCCTCGTGGTACCATCTGGAAATTTTGTGGCAATGGAAATTACTAATGGAAGAGGACGAATGTCAAGTACCCAGCGCTAGCCTGGTCAAGCCTCAGATAGAACAGACCGAAGCAGTGTTGCAAGAACCGAAAAAAGGGCAATGGTTTTCGGCTTGAAACTAATAAAATCGACGGCGAAGATGGTAATTTCGCCGAGCTATTTAAAGCGGCTGGAGATAAGCTGGTAGGCCACATGCACCAGGTCTTCATTAAAAACCTGCCCGACGAATGGAATCTCAGCATCGTTTGCCCAGACCACAAGAAAGGAGACCCCTAAAATTGCGCCAACTATAGGGGAATAAGCACCGTGGCGCAGTGGGTAGTGTGTTGGCCTCTGACGCCGATGACACGGGATCGAATCCCGACACAGCCATGTCATCGAACGTGTTTTTCACGGTGTTTCTCCTCAGCGGGGTTCTGACAAAACCCCCTGTAGTAAAATTGTCATCAAAAGCTTCTCGAAATTCGCCGTTCGGAACCGGCAATAAGCTGGAGGTCCCTTTCACCTATGGGAAAAATAAAATCACACTCAACATGGGTGACTGAGAGAAGCTCGGCTCAGGTCCTTCATGGACTGTAACGCCAACATATGTATATACATACATAGGGGAATAAGTAGATAATCTAATAGGTTCTTGTCAGTGTGGTTTCAGACCAAGTAAGTCCATAACGACGTTCCTCCTCGGCGGGGTACTGGCGAAACCCCCCGTAGTATAATTTGCCATGAAAAAGCTTCTCGATTCACGCCGTTCGGAATCGGCATTAAACTGAAGGTCCCTTTTCACCTGTGTGAAAAATAAAATCACACACAACATGGGTGATTGAGAGAAGCTTGGCTCTGATCCTTCATGGGCTGTAACGACACCACAGAATACAAGAGGCACGCCGACGATATTGATAGCGAGATGTCAATAAGGCGTTTGCGAGTATTGAGATGGACGCGGCGAAAATTGGTTTGGCGGTAATCGAGGGCAAAACTAAATATATGTAGTATTTAAAGAAGCACACCCGGTTTTAGTTACAATTACACTTTATTAGTTCCAATTACGCTTTATTCGCTCGTATTTTCTCCTATTCCACGTAGGCACGTCCGCACTCGCTGCTGGTCTGACGGAGAATGTCTCTTCCTTGTTTGTCATTGTCCGTCGTTCTGCTCGTTCTTTGTCCATCTCGTTCCTCTGTTAAATGTTTCGTACATCGTGTGATCTGTCGTCCGTTTGGCGGCGTCCCGTTGCTTCGTAACAATGTCTATGTCTGTGTTGTATGTTCTGTGGCGTCTTCTTTGTCTTTCTATGTGGCTCGTTGTTCGTCTCCGTTCGATCGTATGTCTGTAAGTGTTATGTAATTCCATGTGTCTCGTCCGTTTGTTAGGCTCAATCCCACATTCGGCTATCCTGACGGATCATTCGGCCCGAATGAAGGATTCCATTTTTTCATGTTCTCCACCACAGTGTTTGTCCTCGCCGGTCCTTCTTGACTACCGACTTTCTGGACCTCATATCTTCCGTGACTCAACCTCTTAACGACCTTATAGGGTCCTAAGAACTTGGGACGCAGCCTCATCCCTGTCCCGAACTGAGTGCGCTTGATGGCGACCAACTCGTTCACATCGTAGATTTGCTCCGTTCTACGAATTTTGTCGAAGCCCCTTTTGTTCTCTTGCTGAATTTCAGCAATATTCTCTCGAGCTAGTTCTCGTGTCATTTCTCGTTCCGCATCGAACTCTTGCAGGGCAGTGTCTTCCACCCATTCACGGAGACTTGGAAAATCGGGCAATCGCATCTCCAAACCAGTCAGTATTCTGAAAGGACTGAACTTTGTGCTCCTCGGCGGTGAACTATTGATTACCTGCTGTACGCGATCCACAAACTTGTACCAGTTTTGCGAGCTCCCCTGACACGCTTTGGACAACATCGGCACTACGATTCGGTGAATTCTTTCTACCTGGCCATTTCCGCGAGGTACCCCTGTCGCGATCAGCAAATGTTGGATACCTTCCTCCCTACAGTAATCCTTGAAAACCGTTGATGTGAAAGCTGCACCTCGATCTGATATGATCCTACGCGGGTTGCCAAAAATCACAGACTGCTTCCGCAGATGATTCACCACCTCCTCTGCTCCCGTACTCTTCGTTGGATAAAGCCAGACGAATTTAGAGAATGCATCTACTATTACCAGGATGTAATTGTAATTCTTCCGCGTCTGTTCCATCGGCCCGACGTGATCCACATGGTAAGTCTCTAAGGGTCTGTCCCCCTTGTCGATGGGTCTCAGGAACCCCTCCTTTTTTCCTGCCTTGGCCTCGGTAATGAGGCATTTAACGCAGCCCCTTACTACATCTGTCGCCTTCGCCGCTAACCCAGGTATGAAGAAGGTTTTCTCAACAAAATCTTGAGTCTTCTTGACGGAAAAGTGACCCTGTTGGTGCGCGAGACCGATGATTTCCTTCTCCATAACCGTCGGTATTACCATCAGTTCCTTGACTGGATCCTTAAACAATATACCTGACTTGATATAGAAGTCTTCATACTCGTTGCTTTCTAGAACCTTCCGGACGGCGCGAATCCAATCGTCCTTAAGCTGGGCTTCCTTTATCCGATGACCCAACGAATCTTCAATTAATAGGCATGACACGCGACTCAGGGCATCCACGTGCTTCATCTTAGAACCTGTTCGGTGCTCTATGTCGTATTGAAATTCCTGAAGGAACATTGCCCACCTGGACACTCTCAGTGGAACGTCATCTTTCTTCATTGTCATTGCAAACGCGTTGCAGTCGGTCACGATTTTAAATCTGACTCCTAGGACATATACTCTCCATCGCTTCAGGGCCTCAATGACTGCCATCACCTCCAGTTCGTACGAGTGGTACTTTTCTTCAACCGGGGTTGTCTTCCGACTCATGTACTGTATCGGGTGAAGCTGTTGGTCATTTGGATCTTCTTGCAGAAGCACAGCTCCATATCCGTACTTACTAGCATCAGTATGAATCTCAGTGGGCGCTTTGGGATCGAATAGTTTTAGAACCGGTGCGGTCAGGAGTGCGTTCTTCAGTCTCTGAAAAGCAGTTTGTTGTTCGACTCCCCACTCGAACCCCCTATTCTTACGAAGTAGATCGGATAACGGTTTCGCAATGACTGCAAACCCCTCGATGAAACGCCTAAAATATGACGTCAGGCCCAGAAACCGCTGAAGCGTCTTCTTACAAGCCGGAACTGGGAACTCACTTACCGCCCTTGACTTCTCGGTCGATGGGCATATCGTGTTGTTAGAGATGATGTACCCGAGGAACTCGATTTTTCTCCTAAGGAATTGACACTTATTCCAGTTTAGTTTCAGCCCGTATTCCGATGCTGTCTTTAAGACCAAGTTAAGCTTCTGTATGTTTTCTTCCTCATCCTTGGCGGGAATGATTAGATCGTCTACATACACCATCACTACTCCTTTCTGAATAAGCTCTTGAAACACCGCGAAGATGAACCTTCCAAAGACCGCAGGCGAATTCGAAATTCCGAAAGGTACATACAAGAACTCGAATTGTCCCTCTTGCGTCACAAAAGAAGTGTATTTCCGAGAGTTCGTTTCTACTGGGACGTGGAAGAACCCATTCTTCAAATCCAACGTTGTAAACACTCGGGATCCTTGCAGGCGCTCCAAGACATCGTCTATCAAGACCATTGGGAAGTTGTCCTTAATGACTTTGTGGTTTAACTTCCGGTAGTCGCAGCAAAGTCTCTTCGAGCCATCCTTCTTCGGAACCAACACGATCGGCGACGCGTACTCGGACGTACTTGGCTGTATTATCCCTTCTGCTAGCCACTTCTCGAGTTGTTCCTTTACCGTTTGTCGCTCGCTGAATGGTATGCGTCTAGGTCGATGAACTACCGGGATGTCGTCTGACAAAATCAACTTCATTTCGATGGGCGATTGTTTCGTCTTAATGGGCGTGTAATCGCTTATCATGGTCTGGACCATCCTCTGAGTTCCATAATCTAGGTGACTTAAGTCGACGTCCACCTCTGTTTGGAATACCCCGTCCTGTGCGGCTAAACTAATTGGTTTTAGTTCGTCCGTGACACTCTCTATCTCTTCGCTCTCTTGCGCCCCGCTTACACCGGTACCAGGGCCGCTTACACTTTCTTCTCGACTGGCACTTATGCCCACGCTTTCGACCCTCTGGTCTAATTTTCCAATGCTCCGATTCACTTTTGGCCTAGGAGATTCGTCTCTATCCCCTTCTGCCTTACCATCGAGCCTTTCAGCACTTTTGCCGACTCCCATGGTTTGGTCCACTTTCACCTCACTTTTCGAACCAGGAGATTCGTCTCTATCCCCTTCTGCCTTACCACCGAGCCTTTCAGCACTTTTGCCGACTCCCACGGTTTGGTCCACTCTCATCTCACTCTTCGAACCAGGAGATTCGTCTCTATCCCCTTCTGCCTTACCACCGAGCCTTTCAGCACTTTTGCCGACTCCCATGGTTTGGTCTACTCTCTTATCACTCTTCGAACCAGGAGACCCATATCTACTCCCTTTTGGCTTAAACTCTGCCCCTTCCGTGGTTAGTGTCAAATCAGCATTGTCCAATACGTCGTTGCCCAAAATCGCTGCATAGGGCATATCGGACTCACGTACGACGTGGAATCTAAGTTTGGTGACCATTCCATCTACTATTACGTCGTCCCAAAAACTACCTAGCGTAATTAATCCGCCGCTACCTATGCCAAACACCCGCCTCTTGGTTGAGTCAAGGTCAACGTACTTCATTCTCGACAGGCTATCGTACCTTATCAGGTTCAAATCGCTCCCCGTGTCTATTAGAGCCGATAAATTAGTACCTCGCACCGAAATATCTTTAAAGATGCGATTAGTTCCGGTTGCTAAAGAGACCCTCGCTTCCGGCCAAGATTCGCTTCCGTTGCCTGATGATGCAGGTCGAACGTTGCTTCCCTCAGCCCTTAATCGCGAACTCGTCGTTGGTTCATTTCGGCAATTCACCGCACGGTGTCCTGGTCGTCCGCACCTGAAGCATTTAAGTGCCTTGGATGTGCATTCCCTAGCGAGATGGGACGTCTCTCCACACCTATAGCATTTGCGTTGTGTTGTTTCCACTTTCACTTCTCTTCCTGTAGGCTTCCACGTAGAGCATGGTGTTCTGTGATACCTTCTCAAGCTTGGTTGCTGTGAGTTGGGACCCCGTACCTTTTCGTAAATGCGCAACTGTGTCTTTAACTCTTGTATGCTTCTAGCCTGGTACAGCACAGCCTTGTTCGCTCTACTATCAGGGACACCCTCGACAAAATACTCTACGACACTTTCCTCTTCCAGACTAATAGGTTTTGCCATCTCCATAAGCGCGTACAGGTATTCTATTAGCGATTCACCTGGTTGGTTTTTCCTCTCGGCTAGCGCCCGATGAATTTCGGCTGCCGACGCCCTGCCGCCAAACTCGCTTTGAAGAGCGATCTTTAATGTGGCCCAATCTTTGATGCCTGATTGACTGCGTACAAACGACTTCGCAGCTCCCTGCAGTAATTGTTTCGCGTAAATAAACTTCTGGATGCCGTTCCAATTGACTGCTACTGCGTTATCCTCGAACTCCTGAATCCATGAATCAATGCTCGGTCGACCGCTACCATCGAATGCTGTCAAGGAGTCCTGGATGTCACGAAGTGTAAAATGCGACCTCGTCTCAAGCCCTGACTCACTGCCTACCCTTTCTTCTTCCGCCGAATTAGATCCGTCATCGCCTTCTCTGGACAAACCGTAGTGTTCCATCAGCCTGTTTTGTAGTGACGTCTTAAGTCCCTGCGTCGACAAGTTTAGTTGCGTCAGTCGTTCCCTGAGTCCATCTACCGTCAAACCCAGAATAGCTTCGACGTCCATTATACTTTAACAATATTTTTTATACGTATTTTAATAATTATAAGCTACGGGTAAAAAAAAGGTATTTAGTTTTATACAGTATTAATAATAAAGTATTTATAAACTGCGCAGTGGCCACACCAAAATTCGCACACTGTATAATCCGAAACAATCTCACTCTGATATTCTCGCCGTCTTGCTCTTGACACCGCTACCGCCGCTTTCGTCTTCCTATGCACTGGACACGTGCAGGTGTTTCCTCAGCAATGGGTATGATGACGCCGCCGTCGCCCTGCACACACAAACTGTTCTGACCCTTTCCCAGTTTTTTTTTTTTTTCTCTTCTTCCTTTATTCTGTGCTCTGTCGCGGATTTGCTGATGCCGCCACAGACACCACTACGTGCACACCACTTTGCGGTACTTCTCTTAGTTTTTTAGTTTTATTTTTTTAGTTTTAGTTTTTTGTTTTTTTTTTCCCGTGTGCTACTCACACACTCATATACACGCACGTTGGAGCACACAACCACGGCTCGACTTTTCACACTTTTTGTTTCGTTTCTTTTTTTTTTTTTCGTTTACACTTATTTGCGCACTTGGTGTGTCGACCGCTTTGGGTTGATGCCCTTTATTCGACTTTCACTTTTCACACTATCAAATCCCATCAGTTCACAATTTTTACTTTTTTTTTTTGTTTTTTGGTCAACGGGCATGGCGCTAATTTGACGATTGAACAACCATCCCGGACGAGCCCCCAAAATTGTAGTATTTAAAGAAGCACACCCGGTTTTAGTTACAATTACACTTTATTAGTTCCAATTACGCTTTATTCGCTCGTATTTTCTCCTATTCCACGTAGGCACGTCCGCACTCGCTGCTGGTCTGACGGAGAATGTCTCTTCCTTGTTTGTCATTGTCCGTCGTTCTGCTCGTTCTTTGTCCATCTCGTTCCTCTGTTAAATGTTTCGTACATCGTGTGATCTGTCGTCCGTTTGGCGGCGTCCCGTTGCTTCGTAACAATGTCTATGTCTGTGTTGTATGTTCTGTGGCGTCTTCTTTGTCTTTCTATGTGGCTCGTTGTTCGTCTCCGTTCGATCGTATGTCTGTAAGTGTTATGTAATTCCATGTGTCTCGTCCGTTTGTTAGGCTCAATCCCACATATATGTTATCATCAAAAAAGAACGCTCACCACCGACGTTTTGGCCAGAATGTTTGTATTGGCAGATATAAGTTCGAGGTAGTTAAGGACTACCTTGGCTCCGCAGTGACCGGGAGCAACGACATCAGTTCCGAAATAAAACGTAGAATCACTCTTGCCAATCGCTGTTTCTTTGGGCTCAGGAGGCAATTGAGTAACAGAGCCCTCTCCCGAACGACAAAGTTGAATCTATATAAGACCCTTATCATCCCGGTCCTGTTGTGCGGCGCAGAACCATGGACACTATCAAAAGCGCCCATTAAGAAGAAGAAGAAGTGGGATTCATTTAGTAACAATAGGTATATAATTGTTTTTCCGCTCCTTTTCCTTTCTGATAGGTTAAATGTTGCAACAAATTCAATTGTTGTAAACAAAAATAGTCTATTTTCACTAAACTCCTTGACTTAAGTCAAACTAACTTTCGACAATATCCCCCCACCAATAAATCACCTCCGAGCTTTGATCCCTATTGTGTCCTTGATATATTAATCCTAGCTGCAAACCCTTTTCGTGTAATTATTATTACTCCACCTTTTACTTGCTGTCAAGTAAGATAAATAACAACTTCGGTTGGTTTGTTACTCCCGGCGATCTCCTCTTCAGGATAAAAACAAGTTTCATCGGAATCGGTTAAGCCGTTTTGGAGATTACCCGGAACGAAGAGACAAACAGACAGACAGACATTAGAATTTTATTTATATAGATGTATTTATGAGGTTGATAATATTTTCAGTTATGTATATGCAAAAGAGTAACGCTTCTGTTATAGATTATCCAAAGTATGTGGGTCTGTGTGCAATTGGTTTATTTTCGAAAATGTGAAAGTAAACGCATCTATGCAGTAATCAAAAGTGCTGATCCAATAAAATTCAGGAAACTTGTCACTTCCACTTTCTAGACAAGTTTCAAGCCAGATTGCCTTTGAATTTCCGTATTCTAGTGCATGGCGTTAAATATCGTATTAAAGTCCACTGGTTTGAGTGAATTCGTCACGAACTTCCTTGCCAAAAATAACGTAATGTAATCTGTATAAAAAGGCGAGTATCAGGAGCTAATTCAGTCAGTACTAGTCTATCTATCAGCTAACAACAATGAAAGTAAGTTTGATTGAACAGTGTTATAGACGTTTATCTATAAATAATTTCATTTAAATCCTTTCAGTTCTTCGTCGTCCTCGCCGTATTCGCAGCAGTCGCTTGCACGCCCGCCGTACTTGCTAGAGCTTCTGTCGGTCTTGTTGATGGTGGCCTTGGTTACGGAGGCATTGGTCTGGGTCATGGTGGTCTTGGCTTAGGAGGCGTTGGTCTGGCTCATGACGGTCTTGGCTTAGGAGGCGCTGGTCTTGGATTAGGAGGTGTTGGTCTCAACAATGGTGGTCTTGGATTAGGAGGTGTTGGTCTTGGCCTTGGTGGTCTTGGATTAGGAGGCGCTGGTCTTGGATTAGGAGGTATTGGTCTCAACAATGGTGGTCTTGGATTAGGAGGTGTTAGTCTCGGCCATGGTGGTCTTGGATGGGGAGTACATGGTGGTCTCCTTAAGAAGTAAATAGATTTTTGGTCAATGAATTGACCCCTCTCGAAAATAAATTTCAATTTAGCAAATGAATAAACTCCGCTACATTTTTTTTACAATTTGGGAACTATGCCTTTGGATATTGCTAATGACAAAATCGTGCCCTCGCATCCAGGGTACAGTCTCTTTCCTAAACCTGGCGGTAAACAAATTTAGTGAAGCCTCACCCAAATCAAAGTTCTAGAAGTCGGAGTAGTTTCACTGAGAAAATCTGAAATTCCTTCGGCAAGCTCCAAATGAATTCAATAAAAGTGGATATTGGGTACATCTGATGGTGATTTCTGCTTTAGTTTCACTTTCTGAAATATTATAACGATATAGTGCGGATTGCGCCTATCTGACGTATGTTCCATTAAGCACGTGAGTTTTCTACTGAAAATGTTGGATAATCTCTCGGACCCACACATCTATGGCGGCATTAAAACAAGTAAGCTATCAGAAATCTAGCAGGCTAACAGCAGAAGATGCATAATCACCTGAATACAAGGATTACACTTTTTGTAGTGTTTATTGATCCAAGGAGGGTAGGTAAAGCATCGCGTCGAGGGCTGCAGTAGGGGTTGTTTGCAGTGCATACCATCCTTTGCACCCTCCTTAGAAGTTTTACATAGTTAGATCTGTACAGTTCCGTCCACCAGACTAAGCAGCCGTACGTTGGGGTAGTCCTAACAACCGCGGTATAAACCCAGTATATGGTGTGGTTTGGTACCCCATCTGACGCCCCAGGCTTTCTGGCAGGTGTATAGCACAGTTGTTGCTTTTTTGATGCCTTCATCCGCATTCAATCTCCAGTTGAGCTTCCTGTCGAGTATCACGCCAAGGTATTTAGAATAATCTATAAATCTAAGGTAAGCCCCATTTAGTTTTCGAGGAGAGACTTATCTGCCGTTTTTTTGTAAATGAAACTATCGCCGTTTTGGAGCGATTTGTTCAAAGACCGCAGCTCTCTGCCTATTTGGCAAGTTTGCCTAGGCCTGTTTCCATCAACTCTCGGATTGGTGGGAGGTTTTTCTTCCAACTGCTAGTGCAATACGCATACGCATACTGCATACGCAATGACCTTGCACCGGTTGGCCTCCGGGGATGGCAGTACCTCGTTTACAACTAATGCGGCGATAGTATACCCCTGTGGTGTGCCACGTTTTACTGCCTTATTGTCAGTGAATCAACCTGCTTGAGAGCACTTGTTTGATCCAAAGTATTATATTATCCTAAACCTCTAGCTTGCTTAATGCGGTTGTTATGGCTAGTATTTTGATGTTATTGAAAGCTCCTTCAATGTCGAGGAAGGCAATCATGGTGAATTCTTTGTTGGAAGGTGATTTTTCCGTGGTTCCAACTATAGTGTGTAGAGCTGTGTCTACTGATTTTCTCTTCCAATAAGTATGTTGCGATATCGAAAGCATAATTTCTTGTTAGTTTTCGCGAATACACCCAGTCCGCCAGTCTCTTATGCGTCTTAAGAAGAAAGTAGGGAGACTGTAAGAGTTGCCTTTACCTCCTCCAGGATAGTGGTATGTAAGTTCAGCCTAGGCTGGAAGGGAACAGTACCAAAAGCCTCAGTTCGAGAACATCACAGGCATGTTGCATCTATACCGGGTAGCTTTCATCCATCAGGCTATTTACTGCCCATCTGATCTTTCTTTTGTTTATTACTTGCTTAGAAATGGACGAAGGACTCAGTACGGGTTGTTCAAAACTCTAGTTACTAGTCTCTGCGTTATCAAGAAAATGTGCATTAAGCAAGAGTTCTAACGACTCCTTACTAGTCACCGTTGGGGTGCCATCTGGTTTGTTAATTAATGCGGGTATAGTGGGATCCCTTGACAGAATCTTCCTCACTCTACTGGCCTCACTATTTCCTTCTATTTCTGAGCTGAAATCACGTCAGGATGTCCTTTCCACTTTCCTTATTTTTTTTTTTGTATAGCCTGATGCTGATATTGTAACGGTTCCAGTCCCCATTTCCAATTTGACTCTTTGCCAACACCTACATACCGCCATGGGGGTTTGGTTCTCTTTGCTGGTCCGCTACTTAGCAAAACTTTAGAAATGATTTTTTGATTGCTTCTGTAACTTTAGTCGCTGCATGCGACTTGGGGTTACTTAACTGAGCGGGGTCAAGAGCACCTTTAAGGTTAGGCTCATATTTATCTCAGTTAATCCGTTTAGTATTGCTAAACTCATTTTTAGGTGGGGTTTCAATGTTTAGAAGGAAGCAGGTGTATCGATGACCGGAAAAGCAATTCTTTTCTGATTCCGACCAGTTTGCAACCGAGATTTTGGAAGAACTGTACACCAAGACTAAGTCCAAAATTTCCTGCCCCTATACCCAATACCCAAGACAAGTATACACAAGCGGTGTGTACCCTGGTGGAATGCACAGCCCGAATCTCTAAGAAAACAGGTGAGATCTCTGTTTAACAGGGCCAAACGAAAGAACAGTTGGACTAATTATAGATCTGCTCTTAAGATATACAACCTTGAACTGAATGTCCAATAGAATGTCTTGGAGAAAACATTGTGAGAACATAGACTCGCTACCAACTGCAGCCCGACTCCATAAAGCGCTATCCCAAGAGCACACAAATGCACTCGGGCTGCTTCGTAGATCAGACGGTACCTTTACTGTCAATCGCAAGAGAACCCCGGAGACCTTGCTTGGGCTGCATTTCCCTGGTTCTATTCCCCAGCTGATGCCTTTTGACGATCAGACGAACGTCATAAATGTGGGATTTCCTTCCCAAAATAATACACTAATATGGTTCACTAATTCACTTTATTCCTCGAGCAAGATCCTTAGCGTTTAATGACGTCTGCTCTCGTCGGCGATCACTTCGGAATGTGCGTATAATGCAGAGCATGACCAGGCAAATGGAATGTGTGCGGGACCGTTGGGCTTTCACGCAAGTCATCCGGTCATTGATCGTTCGATGTCGCGTGTCGTTGTTTTTATTGTTTGTCGCGCCCGCTTGTTACTGTCGCCGTTCGTCGTCGTATGTGTTGTTTGTCGTCGTCGCCCGTCATTCGGCACGCATCTCCAAACCTGTGAGAATCCTAAAGGGGGTGTGCCGTGTACTTGTTGCAAAGTCCCCACATGCTTGTACCATTGATGAGCGTTACCAAATCACGCTTTTGTTAACATGGAATTCACGTTCCGGTTCACTCTTTCTAATTGTTCATTTCCGCGTGGGACTCCTCCCACGCTAATTGTACCTCCGCGACTCCGTTTTGGCCGGGATTATATGCAATGGTCAGACGCCTGCCCGTTGTCTGATTGCAGCTTCCTTATACGGGTACCAGCCTCTTTTTCAAATGCTGCTGTTACCTTTTTGAAAATCTCGAAAACTTGATTTTTCGTTTCGATGAAACGTACTTCGCACCACTTCCGAGTGATTCCATCTGCATCGGTCCGCAGACATCCGAGTGCACTATCTCCAGGGGCTTAGTTGTCCGCCTTGATTGTTTTGGAAATGAGCTACACACGCAACCGAAATTCTTGGTGGTTCCGCCGATTTCCATCCCAACTTCCCATCTCTTTCGAACTGCTTCGAATATATATCTTTCACGTTCAAGTGACTTAAGCGTCGATGCCAGATATGAAGCAAATCATTTCCGTTGTCGTCTTGTGGACGAAATACAGTCACTCTTCGCTGTGAGAACAGCATTTCCGGTTAGATCGAGAACTCTTGCATGTTTCTGCTCGAAAATTACTCGGTAGCCTCTGGCGGTTGTTTTTGCTACAGACAGGAAATTCGTGCGCAGATCCGGGGTGAAAAATGCTACTGCCAATTCGACTTTTCTACTTGCATCATGCTGGGGAACTTCCAGCATAACCTTGCCTCTTGCTTTGGTGTCCGTCGAAGCACTACTTGCCAAGTTCAATTTCTCCGCGGTGACCAGCCGCTGTCCAATGCAACAAGATTGTTCGCGACCTATTTCCGGAACTTACTTTGTCCTGTGACCGGACAGATGTTAGGAAAAGAAGATTCCCGCCGTAATTGGCGGTGTGAGGTTGCTTCTCGTGCCTTAAAGGACATTCCGACCTTATGTGTCCTATCCTTTTGAAGGTCACCGAGAGCACCGTGGCGCAGTGGGTAGTGTGTTGGCCTCTGACGCCTATGACTCGGGATCGAATCCCGACACAGCCATGTCATCGAACGTGTTTTTCACGGTGTTTCTCCTCAGCGGGGTTCTGACAAAACCCCCTGTAGTAAAACTGTCATGAAAAGCTTCTCGAAATTCGCCGTTCGGAACCGGCAATAAAACTGTAGGTCCCTTTCACCTATGTGAAAATGAAATCACACACAACATGGGTGATTGAGAGAAGCTCGGCTCAGGTTCTTCATGGACTGTAACGCCAACATACATACAGAAGGTCATCTTTGAAGAACTATCCGGACTTTTGCTTTTATTTTTAAATTGCCTTCTATGTTTTGGATATGATCTACCAGCAACGATTGCGTTCGACACTTCGCCATGTGAATCGTTCTTTCTTGCTTCGAGACTCCTCCACGAATTTGATTCGCAACGATTCCGGGAATGGTAAGTCATCTCTCGACTCTATTGCGCATCGAAAAATTTAATAACTTGATGGCAAACTGTAAAAAGCATGATAGCAAGTAAGTCAGAATTGATCTTTACGTCCATATCACCCAATTCGTCTCCCTCATGCATTCGTTGAAGAATGAACTGCTTGAGAAGGGTAGCCTTGAGCCATACGTCTCGCGCTGTCTCGCATCCCTTGATGCAGCTTAAGTTCTGCTGATCCAATCGACAGGATGATGTCCGACTTGGCGTTTTGATCTTGCGTACACCAGCGTTGATTCGCCTGTACAATTGAGGGTTCCTTCGAGTCAACTGTTGGTTTTGACACCGTGCCATTCACGTAGCCTCATGCATCGTTTCGTTGCTGAATGAACACATTTCGATTTAGTTTTAACCACCGGCTTAGTTGCACCCATCTGCTTCAGCAACACCCATTCTGCTCCCCCTCAATTTCTTCCTCGGCAACACGTTTACTTCTTCTCTCTTTCTTTCCTCCATCAGCTCCTGTTCATCCCTCTTCTGTCTGGGCGGCACATACGGAACTCATTGGAGCACACAATGACGATAGGGTTGAATTTAACTGATTCATCTTAAGTGCACGTGTTGAAAGCCATTTCTGAAGGGGGAAGTCTTCGCGGATTCAGTAACGAGTGATCGGTCAGTAATCAAGCCATCTAGCGAGATGTGAAGACGTAAAGATGCTGTAGTAATGGTGAAGCGCACAGATAATTAATTGTTCTGTGGCGGAATAGTAAAGTGTGTGTAATAAAGTGTAACGTGTGTGTAAAAGGTTGTAACAATAAATATAGGTGAAGTGCTCAGACGATTGATCTGATGCGAAATAATGAAATGGTGTGGATTGAACTCGAATAAAAAGTAGACAGATGTAGTTTATCGCAATCCAGTGATTCGAACCCATTTTTGACGTCGTGGTAATTTTCGTAACATTTGGTATCCGCAGTGGGACTAATTTCATAACAATAGGTATATAATTGTTTTTCCGCTCCTTTTCCTTTCTGATAGGTTAAATGTTGCAACAAATTCAATTGTTGTAAACAAAAATAGTCTATTTTCACTAAACTCCTTGACTTAAGTCAAACTAACTTTCGACAATATCCCCCCACCAATAAATCACCTCCGAGCTTTGATCCCTATTGTGTCCTTGATATATTAATCCTAGCTGCAAACCCTTTTCGTGTAATTATTATTACTCCACCTTTTACTTGCTGTCAAGTAAGATAAATAACAACTTCGGTTGGTTTGTTACTCCCGGCGATCTCCTCTTCAGGATAAAAACAAGTTTCATCGGAATCGGTTAAGCCGTTTTGGAGATTACCCGGAACGAAGAGACAAACAGACAGACAGACATTAGAATTTTATTTATATAGATGTATTTATGAGGTTGATAATATTTTCAGTTATGTATAAGCAAAAGAGTGACGCTTCTGTTATAGATTAGCCAAAGTATGTGGGTCTGTGTGCAACTGGTTTATTTTCGAAAATGTGAAAGTAAATGCATCTATGCAGTAATCAAAAGTGCTGATCCAATAAAATTCAGGAAACTTGTCATTTGCACTTTCTAGATGATTCTCAAGCCAAATTGCCTTTGAATTTCGATATTCTAGTGCATGGCGTTAAATATCGTATTAATGTCAACTGGTTTGAGTGAATTCGTCACGGACTTCCTTGCCAAAAATAATTAAATGTGATCTGTATAAAAAGGCGAGTGGCAGAAGCTTATTCAGTCAGTACTAGTCTGTCTATCAGCATACTATGAAAGTAAGTTTGATTGAACAGTGTTATAGACATTTATCTTTAAATAATTTCATTTAAATCCTTTCAGTTCTTCGTCGTCCTCGCCGTATTCGCAGCAGTCGCTTGCACGCCCGCCGTACTTGCTAGACCTTCTGTTGGTCTTGCTGATGGTGGCCTTGGTTTAGGAGGCGTTGGTCTGGGTCATGGTGATCTTGGCTTAGGAGGCGCTGGTCTTGGATTAGGAGGTGTTGATCTCAACAATGGTGGTCTTGGCTTAGGAGGCGCTGGTCTTGGATTAGGAGGTGTTAATCTCGGCCTTGCTGGTCTTGGATTAGGAAGTGTTGGTCTCAGCCATAGTGCTGTTGGTATTGGTATTGGAAGCCGTCCGGTGTTGACCAACGTAAGGACAATTCATCCAGTTGCTACGAATGTGGTTACACCTGTCGTGACACCAGTCGTCAAGAACGTAGTGACGCCAGTCGTTTCGAGAGTGGTAACGCCAGCCATTCTTGACACACCAGCTGTTGTTCACGCTCCAGTTTTAAAGGCTGTTTCACTGCATTCGAATTTGGTCGCAAGCAACCCCATCGGATGGGGTGGATGGGGAGTACATGGAGTAGATGGACTACATGGTGGTCTCCTTAAGAAGAAGTAAATGGATTTTTGATCAATGAATTGACCCCTCTCGAAAATAAATTTAAATTTACAACTGAACAAACCCCGCTACATTTTTTTTGTAATTTGGGAACTACGCCTTTGGATATTGCTAATGACAAAATCGCACCCTCTCAGCCTGGGTACGATCTTCTTCCAAAACCTAGCGGTGGACAGCTTTAGTAAAGCCTCACCCCAATCAAAGTTCTAGAAATTGGAGTGATTTTACTGAGAAAATCTGAAATTCCTTCGGGAAGCTCCAAAAAACTCATTAAAGTTTTTTGTTGGATACATCTGATGGTAATTTCAGTGGGTGTGAGGTGAAGCATCCTGTTTCTGCTTTATTTTAATTTTCTGAAATAGTATAACGATATAGTGCGGATCGCGCCTATCCTATATATGTTCCATTAAGCACGTGAGTTTTCTACTTAACATTTTGGATAATCTCTCGGACCCTCAAGTAAGCTATCAGAAATCCAGCAAGCTAACAGCAAAAATAGATTCATAATCACTTGGGCACAGGGATTACACTCTTTGTAGTCCTTGTCGCTATTAATAGTATCGAACTGTGGGCGCTCATTAGGGCATTCTGTATTGTTCGGGGTTTTTTTAAGGTGTTAGTAGGACACGCAAAGACTCCGGTTGTAAGTACAGAAACATTCAAAGGCAATGGGACTTCTAGAACTAAATCGCTAATGAACTACTAGTGTATTACAGCTGCGCCGTGATCGCCTATGTAAACAGCATCACTATTGATTTCTCAGCTGAAAAAAGCGGGTAAGAGCTTTTGCACCCGAAAACTTTGCAGCTTCATTAAGTGAGGTTCACACCGTCGATCAATAGAGGCGGTTTTGCTGAATGTCACTCGAAACTGATAGTGTGTACGTGTGAATGATGGTTTGTCGATCAAAACTGATGAGTTGCAAAAATGTGTGCTACTGAGTGACGATCATGTGTGTACATGAATTGTGTCATTCAAGCGTTGGACATGGATGAGAGTGAATGAGAGCAATCAATTTCTGGAAGAATTTATGAATATTGACGAGTCTCATCGTTGTCTCTGGGACGTATTGTGTTCAGAATATATACATACGACGGGACAAAAAAGACGACGGTTAGCAGGAATTAGTGAATTTAATGAAAAAAAATACAAAATTCGCTGTCCATAGTGACTGCGCAAAAATGATGTACTTGAATGACGTTTTGAGTGTCAACTAAATCTATACTGTTTACATGAGACAGTTCACTCAAAACTGATGTCACTTTTGTTTGTCAGTTTTGATCGACGGTGTGTACTTCGCTTTCGACGGATCCTACTACCATCTCCTCGTGGTACCATCTGGAAATTTTGCGGCAATGGAAATTACTAATGGAAGAGGACGAATGTCAAGGACCCAGCGCTAGCCTGGTCAAGCCTCAGATAGAACAGACCGAAGCAGTGTTGCAAGAACCGAAAAAAGGGCAAGGGTTTTCGGCTTGAAACTAATAAAATCGACGGCGAAGATGGTAATTTTGCCGAGCTATTTAAAGCGGCTGGAGATAAGCTAGTACGCCACATGCACCAGGTCTTCACTAAAATCCGGCCAGGGGAAACCTGCCCGACGAATGGAATCTCAGCATCGTTTGCCCAGTCCACAAAAAAGAAGCCCCCTAAAATTGCGCCAACTATAGGGGAATAAGCACCGTGGCGCAGTGGGTAGTGTGTTGGATTCTGACGCCGATGACACGTGTTTTTCACGGTGTTTCTCCTCAGCGGGGTTCTGACAAAACCCCCTGTAGTAAAATTGTCATGAAAAGCTTCTCGAAATTCGCCGTTCGGAACCGGCAATAAACTGGAGGTCCCTTTCACCTATGGGAAAAATTAAATCACACTCAACATGGGTGATTGAGAGAAGCTCGGCTCAGGTTCTTCATGGACTGTAACGCCAACATATATACATACATAGGGGAATAAGTAGATAATCTAATAGGTTCTTATCAGTGTGGTTTCAGACCAAGTAAGTCTGTAATAAACCAAATATTCACACTGCGGCAGTTCCTGAAGAAGACCCAAAAACCAAATCGACACCTATCACCTTTTCGTCAATTTCAAGACCGCGTACGAAAGTATGCATAGAGATGAGCTTTATAGCGCCATGTCCAGTTTTGACCTCCCAGCCAAACTCGTCAGGAAGACAATGGAGAATTCTCTCGCCAAATCGACACCTATCACCTTTTCGTCAAATTCCAAGACCGCGTACGAAAGTATGCATAGAGATGAGCTTTATAGCGCCATGCCCAGTTTCGACCTCCCAGCCAAACTCGTCAGGAAGACAATGGAGAATTCTCGCTGCTCTGATAAGGTTAGCAGCGAATTAACCGTGACCTGTGTTGTTAAAAAAGGATTTGGATAAGGTGACGCACTGTCATGTAACTTTTTCAACATCGTACTTGAAATATCATACGAGACTCACTGGCCACACAAGAGGTACGATCTGTTTCAAGTCAACATTGAAGTCGAAGCGGCTAAAATGAGTCTTGCGGTTAACAAGGATAGAACGAAATATATGCTGTCAACCAAAAAAGGCGTACAAGACCGACGTTTTAAGCAGAACGTCGCAATTAGCAGCTACAATTTCGAAGTGGTCAAGGGCTTCGTCTGCGTTGGTTCACTAGCGACTAACGAGAACAACACCAGCGCTGAGATCAAACGCAGAGTTACTCTTGCCAACCGCTGCTTGTTTAGGCTCAAGAGCCCCTAGATCAACCTTTGAGAGGTGAACAAATGTATGCAGCTATCGCCCTAGGCAAGAGGGCGCTACAACACCCCGGCAAGATTGGCGGTTTTGCGTCGGACCAACAACCCGCCCATGTAAAAAAAAACTATACTATGAATGAGCAAGATGCCTCGGATAAATGGACGGATTCTCAAAGACGACATAGCGCGGAAAAGGAAAACGATTTGCGAGTATGCTCCTTGAATGTCAGAACTCTGTACAATCCTGGAGCTGCTCATAAACTGGAAAGTATTCTCACGCAGAACAACGCGGATATTACTTCGATCCAGGAAATACGCTGGATAGGAAACGCTATGATGAGGAGAACAGATTGCGACATATATTACAGCTGTCACAAAAGATTGCACATATTAGGGTCCGGATTTTTCATGGGAAAGCGGTTAAGGTCGAAGGTCATTGGCTAGTTGTGACCCGCATCGAAGGCAGATTTTACATGAGCCTCATATGTGCACACGCCCCTACCGAAGAGTCTGAAGACCCCGTCAAAGAGGACTTCTATGATACAACAACAGAAAACGGTTTCTGACTCACAGACTTTGCGACAGCTCTTAATGCGGGGATAAGTAGCACAAGATTTCCCCGCAAGCGGATCCACACAGCAACCTGGCGGTCTCCGGATGGTCGAACAGCCAATCAAGTCGACCGTGTGCTCATTGACGCAAGACACTCGTCAAACATCCTGGATATGCGAACATTCGGAGGGACAATATCCAATGTTAAAAAGCTGCACCAGCCAACCATGAGGAGGTACGACACTGGACGCCTGAGCACACCGGAGGTTACCAGAGTTTACAGGGAGCCTATGTCGATCACACTCCGCTGAAGTGATCCTCCCACTCAGCATGGAAGAAGTCGGCACAGCTATTCAAGAGCTGAAGAACAACAAAGCCGCAGGCTCAGATGGATTGCCATCAGAACTCTTCAAGGCGATGTTCTGATAGGGAGCATGCCCCATATTATCTGTAGAATTTGTGAAGATGAAAGCATGCCGAACGACAGTTCTATTTGTCCCATATTTGCCGATTCTACCTCTTGTAAATACTGTAGAGGTATATCCCTGCTCAATGTCACATACAAGAACCCGTCCAGCGTACTGTGTGAATGTCAAAAGCTCTTTTGCAGCGCACTAATCGGGAGCTACCAGTGCGGCTTCCGGACCGACAAACCGACTATAGACCAAATCTCCACGCTGCGACAACCCAGCGAGTTTCAAATCGATACACCATTTCCTTATCGATTTTAAAGCCGCATACGAAAGCAAAGGCCGAATTTGGGATCCAAGGAATCTGATCCGGCTGTGTCGCGCCACGCTAAAAAATACGCCATGCTTCGTGCAATTCGGTTCTGAGGTGAAGAAGGTGAATGGAGGAGAAGTACTGCCGCGAACTCTACGAGCTGTACAATGATGTGGATATAGTCCGAAGGCAAACAACCGTCGACTACATTGGCCACCAATGCTCCAGCTAAGGGGCTCTTCGACTCCGAGCCTCCTGATTCGAGAAGAAAGGAAAGTCCGAAAAAAATTAATAAATATACACTTATGAACTAAGAGAAAGCAACAGATTAAGTAAAATCCTTTTTAAGCGCTCTCGAGTAAATCGTAATTCGATATAATTATAAAGATCATTGGAAGAAACAATGCTCCATCCTTCTTTGCTACCAGAACAATTGGCGACGCATGCTCAGAACAACTTGGTTGAATGATATTTTCTGCTAGCCATTGCCCCACCTGCTCACGTACAAGAACTTAAACGGCGTGAGACGTTCATCTTGTATGTATGTTGGCGTTACAGTCCATGAAGAACCTGAGCCAAGCTTCTCTCAATCACCCATGTTGTGTGTGATTTCATTTTCCCATAGGTGAAAGGGACCTACAGTTTATTGCCGGTTCCGAAAGGCGAATTTCGAGAAGCTTTTCATGACAATTTTACTACAGGGGGTTTTGTCAGAACCCCGCTGAGGAGAAACACCGTGAAAAACACGTTCGATGACATGGCTGTGTCGAGATTCGATCCCGTGTCATCGGCGTCAGAGGCCAACACACTACCCACTGCGCCACGGTGCTCTCGTTCATCTTAGTCCTTGAAAAACTGGAACATGGTCCTTCAAGATCAACTTCTTCGTAACTGGCGATGGCTTCTCACCGGTCGGTCTGTATCCTTCTATGATGCGTAGCAGCTTCTCTCGAGTTTTGGCATCTAAATGGTTCAGCTCCTATTCGCATGGGTCCTAATTGCTCCTTCTTCCGCAGATAAACACACTGACCCAAACTCCTGGGTCAACTCCTTCTGATTCGTGGCCACCAATGCCACAACCAGCAGTGTACCCACAGCCTCCGCCTAATCCGACGTCCTTCACGCCATTCTCTACATCGCAAACGATATCCTTCCCAACCTGCTTTTTCGGTGCAACATCTTCATCTTCTGCCGAAATATGCTCATCTTTCCTGCCCCTGAACTTCACGACTTTGTCGGTGATCACCATGTTCACACTGTCGAGAATGTCGTTCCCGATCATAGCTGCGTACTGCATGTCTTTCTCCCTTACAACATGGAAGCTGATTTCTATCTTCATACCATCCAGCTCGACCTCTGCTTCAAACTTTTCTAGTGTTGTCTCCCTATTCTGCTCGATTCCAAACAGGTTCTGCATTACTGGTGCAAGCCCCATGTAATCCATCATCACCAACATATCGTGTCTAAGGTGACAAATATAGCTGCCCGCGTCCACCAGTGCTGTCAATGAATGACCCTTCACCGTGATGTCCTTGAAGAGTCTATTGGAACCAACTGCCAACATCACTAGAGCCTCCCGTACCGGATTTGCCTCGTCAACTGTTAATGCAGTATGTACGTTGCCTTCCTCTGCTCTTCCCTTCTGCCGCGTAGCTTGAACACCCAACCTGCAGCCGAATGATCGGTGTCCCTGTCGACCACATTTGAAGCACTTCCACGTTTTCATCTGACACTTCCTCGCTAGATTTGTTGTCTCTCCGCATTTAAAACATCTCTTCTCTTTCCTCTCCTCTTTTACTCCAATATGTGAGCTCGATGGTTTACTGCTCAATGATGCGGACTACTGCCCATCGGATGATGTTCGATGACTCCCTCTCGGGGATGATGCCAGCTGATAATGTTGAAGAAGTTGGTCTTGTAAAGTCCTGTCGTCGGTAAACCCACTTCGACGGTCAAACCCAAAATTGTACGCGCATCCATTTCGATTTAGTTTTAACCACGCGCTTGATTGCAGCCTTCTGCTTCAGCAACACCCATTCTGCTTCCACTCAATTTCTTCCTCGGCAACATTTTTTCTTCTTCTCTTTTCCTCTCTTCTATGAGCTGCTGTTCATTCCTCTTCTGTCTGGATGGCGCACACGGAACTTGTTGGCGCACACAACGAAGATAGGGTTGAATTTCGCTGATTCCTCTTCAGTGCATGTGCCTAAAGACAATGTCAGACTATTCCAGAGACTTCTGAAAGCGAAAGTCCTTGCGAGCTTCAGTTCCCGAGATTCCATAAGGAGTGATCCGTCAGTAATCAAGCCATCTAGCGAGATGTGAAGACGTAAAGATGTTGTAGTAATGGTGAAGCGCACAGATAATTAATTGATGTGTGGCGGAATAGTAAAGTGTGTGTAATAAAGTGTAACGTGTGTGTAAAAGGTTGTAGGAATAAATAAAGGTCAAGTGCTTAGATAATTGATCTTCTTCTTTGGTGGCGTTACAGCCCATGAAGGACCAGAGCCAAGCTTCTCTTCAATCACCCATGTTGTGTGTGATTTATTTTTCACACAGGTGAAAGGGACCTACAGTTTAGTGCCGCTTCCGAACAGCGTGAGTCGAAAAGCTTTTTCAAGGCAAGTATACTACGGTGGGTTTTGCCAGTATAAACATTCGATGGCGTTGGTGTTTTACGGATCCGAACTCGCTTATCATGCGTCAGAGTCCAACACACTGACTTCTGCGCCACGGCGTCCTCAGATAATTATCTGAGGCGAAACAATAAAATGGTGTGGATTGAACTCGAAGAAAAAGTAGACAGTTGTAGTTTATCGCAATCCAGTGATTCAAACCCATTTCGAACGTCGTGGTAATTTTCGTAACATTTGGTGTCCGCAGTGGGACTAATTTCATAACAATAGGTATATAATTGTTTTCCCGCTCCTTTTCCATTCTAATAGGTTAAATGGACACGATTAATTTTTTAGAATAAGTTCGGCTCTACCCTATATCGAAAAGAAACTTGACAATTCAATCACATTGAAAATCTTAATCGATACGGGTACAGCCAAGAACTATATTAAAAATATTGCTAGTTTAAAAAATATCATTCCTAACAACAGACCATTCGTAGTTAGAACAATAAATGGCGAAAACAAAATTACTCATAAGTGTAAAATGCATTTTTGTGCATAACTACATCCTTCTTTATTTTACCACAGTTGAAAACTTTCGATGCAATCATCGGGTACGATTTTCTCTCTTTAATAAAGGCAAATATCGATACCAAACATTCTTTGTTGATTTATAATAATGGAAAAATGAAATTTAAGTTACACGAATGTGAACAGGTAAATAATATCAAAATCGATACTGAAACTATCCCTGAATGTGTAAAAAGCGATTTTGATAAATTAATTAAAGATTATATGGAAGTTTTCGCTCAGCCGAAGGAAAAGCTCCCATTCAACACTAACGTGAAAGCGTCCATTAGAACTATAAGTGCGGAACCTATCTATTCTAAACCAAGGCCGTACAATATGTCGGCTGCTCCATTCGTTAATAATGAAATAAAAAGATTACTAGACGATGAAATCATACGTCCATCACATTCTCCTTATAACGCACCCATACTTGTAGTAAACAAGAAAGGAACTAATGAAGATGGTAGCCCTAAATCCAGACTCGTTTTTGATTTTAGGAAACTAAATGAACAAACAGTTCCAGACCGATATCCAATACCCGAAACTTCTGTTATATTAGCCAACTTAGGCCGATCAAAATACTATTCCACAATTGACTTTAAATCAGGTTTCCACCAAATACTTCTTAATGAAAAAGATAGAGAAAAGACAGCCTTCGCAGTTAATAATGGGAAGTATGAATTCTGTCGATTGCCCTTTGGTTTAAAAAATGCTCCAAGCATTTTCCAACGAGCAATCGATGACGTGCTGAGGGACTATGTAGGAAAGAATTGTCATGTTTACATTGATGATGTAATCATTTTTTCTGAAACGAAAGAAAAACATTTAAAAGATATTGACCTAATATTTTCGAAATTACTTGAAGCCAATATGCGTATCTCACCAGAAAAGTGTAAATTCTTTCGTACTGAGGTGGAATTCCTTGGATTTTTAGTATCTGTCGATGGCATAAAAACATGTCCCAATAAAGTTAGAGATATCGTTAACTATGCAGTACCAAAAACACTTCGTGCATTAAGATCCTTTCTGGGATTAGCGGGTTACTACCGGCGATTCATAAAGGATTATGCACAGATAGCAAAACCATTAACGAGATATCTTAGGGGAGAAAATGGTAACATAGGTACGAATAAGTCCAAGACCGTTCATATTCACTTAGATGCAGAAGCTATAGGAGCTTTTAACAGAATTAAACATATTTTATCATCGGATGATGTTTTGCTTTTATATCCTGATTATCGTAAACCTTTCGAGTTGACCACAGACGCATCATCTCACGCGATTGGAGCTGTGCTTTCCCAAGGTAATAGACCAATTACTACGATTTCTCGCACCCTTTCTAAAACTGAGGAAAATTATGCGACAAATGAACGAGAAATGCTTGCAATCGTTTGGGCATTGCGAACTCTTAAGAACTATCTTTATGGTGCACCTAATATTCATATATTCACAGATCACCAGCCATTAACTTTCGCAATATCAGATAAAAATCCAAATATCAAACTTAAAAGATGGAGGGCATTCATCGAAGAATATTCTCCAACTTTCCATTACAAACCAGGCAAAGATAATATAGTGGCGGATGCGTTATCTCGTCAACACATGAATGCGCTATCTAACTGACAGAACACAGTGAGGAATCTCTTACGAAAGTAATAGCTTCAGTAAAAAATCCAATTAATACCTTTAAAAATCAAATTTTCATTAGTCAAGGTCCCGAAAGTACTCAAAGTGTTAAGGTGCTTTTCCAAAGACAAGTTAGGCACACAGTAGTATTTGCACCAATACCTGAATTAATAGAAATTATGAAATGCGTTCTAAATATTGACATAGTCAATGGAATTTACTGTGATCTCAAAACATTAGGCAAAATACAAAATGCCATAATGCATTTATTTCCAAGTGTTAAAATGAGACACACATCCAAACTCGTACACGATGTTTTTAACAAGGACGATCAAGAGGAAATAATTATAAACGAGCACAATAGAGCACACAGAGGTCCGAATGAAAATTATAAACAGATAATAGATGAATATTATTTTCCAAACTTAAAAAAAAGATGTAAAACATATGCATCTAATTGCAGAATATGTAAAGAGAATAAATATCAACGCAGACCAATACAACATCCGATTGGAATTACACCAATCCCCTCTTATGTGGGAGAAATCCTTCACGTAGACATTTATAACACAAGTAAAAATTATTTCATTACTTGTATCGACAAATTTTCTAAATTTGCCATTATAAAGCATATTCCTTCTAGAAACTCTACCGATACACGAAACCCATTAATTGAAATTGTTTCTCTATTTCGAAATCCCAAGATCATTGTAATAGACAATGAAGGAGCTTTTACATCCATTTCTACTCAAGCGTTATTAAAGAATGAGTTCAATATTTCAACACATTCAGTGCCAGCTCTCCATAGTCCTGTCCTCCAACGGACAGGTGGAACGATTTCATTCCACTCTTGCTGAAATTGCCAGATGTACGAAAGAATCCAGTACAGACACAGTGGAACTAATGCTGTTATCTACCCATAAATATAATAATAGACATAGACATAGACATTTTTCATGATATTTCTGTAGAAATAAAAAATGAAATTATTGCAAAACTCAAAACTAAATAGGCTAATGATTTAAAATATCACAATAGTAGGAAAACACCTAAAGAATATAAACCAGGCGATAAAGTATACCTTAAAACCAATAGAAGAATTGGAAATAAACTTTCTAAATTATATAATCAGAAAAAAGTTCAGGCAGATTTAGGAACAGCAGTAGTGATCGAGGGAAGGCAAGCGCATAAAAATAATTTAAGATAATTTTTTTTTTCTAGACTAGTTCAAATATCGCTATGCTCTGCAAGGATTGCTGACTACTCTTCAGCCTTATTTATTCCCATACCAACAGGCAGTGTCGCTATTTATCAAGACTTTTTCTATCTGAAACACGTTACAAATCTTTCATTTATCCAAGATATTATGACCCAAAATATAAATATATTGAATAAGCTTAAGGGCACAAGATGTGAAGAATTATTGAAAGAAGACATAAAAGAAACTGAGCGTTTATTTCAATTGTTAAGAACTCCTATTAGAACCCGACGAGCCATAGATTTTATAGGATCCACCATCAAATTTATAGCAGGTACACCAGACCACTGCGATTTTGAGATACTAAAAATGCAGGAAAATGAATTGATCAGATCTAATAATAGGCAAATTGACATTAACACTCAAGTTCAACTTAAATTAGATGAAATTACAGACAGAATCAACAAACTTAATGCGATTCACAAATACTTTCCAGCTGATGATTGTGAGTCGTTGTATACAATAATATCAAAAAGAAATAGGATTGTAATAGACGATTAAAATAATAACATTTATTTAATCGTCAATCGTCAAAACAATATTGTTAACCTGTTAATTTTAAATATTGAAGAAATAGAACTAGTTAAAATTAAAGAAAGTATTACAACTGAATTGTACGATTTATTCAATGTCGCGGATGTCAAAATGTATTATCAAAATAAAACTCTTGTATATTTAGTTAAGATTCCAAAAATTGAACAAATATGTAAAATTTTCCAAATTGCTCCTGTTATTCATAATGATAGAATTATAGATTTAGAATTAAATTTATCGGCAAACTGTCACACCAATTTCTTTCTTCTTAAAACATGTACAAAAACACCACTCCGTTACTACTGTCAATTAGATCACCAAAACTCTTGCCTCTCACAACTCTTAAACAATCACACAGCTTATTGCCCAACAACGCACGCCTATCATCTGGACAACATCGAAGTGGTTGCGGATGGATTGATTATCGCCAGGGGTAAAAACATCACCATTCAAGACAAAGGCCAGCACCTCGGATTAAACGGATCGTTTCTAATAACATTCGAAGACGCAATTGTAATAAATGGGAAAGAATATCATGCAAAGCAGCCAGCCGATATAGTTCATCTGCCAGCTCCAAAGAAGACAATGTTAGAAGAAGTTGTTTTCAACGAAAAAATATCATTGCCTTTCTTACATAAGTTGCACTTCATTAACAACGAAAAAATTAAAGAAGTTAGCACTTCATTGGAAACGAACAATTGGATATTGTATGGTGTTGTTGGAACACTCATAATGTTTATTCTTATTTTACTTTATGTCAAAGTAAAACCAAGAAAAATTAATGTTACTACTAAAGCCGATCCCATTACAATCAGGACATCAATCGATAATGACAATTTGAAAATGCGTTTAAGCCAAATATTGAACGAGGACGTTCAATCTTAAGGAGGGGAGGAGTTAAGGTCAAAAGCCCAAAGCAGCGATGACCTTCATTACTTGAGTAATATTTCCGCCACACGACCCACTGCCAGGAAATTGCACACATATTATATTTCCTTTCACACTACATTTTGCACTTCGCACATTTCCTTTCCCACATTCTGCACTTCACACTTTTTCTCTGCCACTACACATTGCCGAATAAGCATAGCTATCCAATATCATATTAAGGTAGATTTAAGAAATACAGAAAATAAAGAGCAGTCATAGACTCAAATCGAACCAACACGTTTGTTTAAAATAATTTGTCCAATGTCCCAGCTGTGACATCAAAATTGTACTAGGAGACTTCACTGCGAAGCTGGGTAAGGAAAGCAAACATAACACATCGGCAAACATACCCAACACGACACCACATCAGATAACGGAAACAGGCTAATTGATCTTGCTACGGGGCGAAATCTCCTTCTAGCAAGTACGCGTTTCCCGCACCTCGATATACACAAAGGTACCTGGCGGTCGCCGGATCAATCATTCACTAACCCGATTGATCACATCGCGATCGAGGTCAGGCACTCCGCCACTATTCTTGATGTTCGAACTTTCCGATGGGCTAACATCGACTCGGACCACTATCTTGTAATAGCCAAGATGCGCTTACGGATATCACGCACGCAGCGGAGTTCAGTAAGAATAAAAAGTTACGACGTCGGAAAGCTACTATCGCCAGAAACCGCTCGTGCTTTTACCGATCGCGTCTCCCTTAAGCTCTCCAACCCTCCCCGGTATCAACGGACCAGCAGTGGAACCTTTGCCAACAAGCCCTAAAAAAATCTCCGCATCCGAAGTTATGGACTTCAAAGCTCCATCACGAAGAAACACCTGGTTCGATGAAGCAGGATGCATATAAGGCCTCGCTGCATAAAAGAACAAGAGCAGCTCGTGAGCTCTACGAGTTAAAAAGAAGGAGTATAAGCTTCTTAGAAGATAGGAGAAAGAGCACGAGAAGCGCGCGATTGAGGATTTGGAGAGGTGTTACTGCAGGTGTGACGTTCGAAAGTTTTATCAACAGATAAAGCGAACATGCCAAGGTTATAAAGCCAGAACGGAAGCCTGCAGGGATGAGAACGGACACTTAGTAGTAGAATCGCAGTCGATACTGAGAATAAGAAAAAAACACTTCTGCAGACTGTATAACGGCGATGTTAGTAAATATACCGCTCTCAGGCAGAATGACCCATCTCTAATCGACGAAGACCGCAGAGAATTCTGTCCCCCTGACCTCGACGAAGTTAAGATTGCCATATCGAGGCTCAAGTCGAACAAAGCTGCTGGCGCAGACGGACTGTCTGCTGAGCTCTTCAAGGCAGCTAGGGATGACCTGATTAGGAGCATGCACCAGCTCATCTGTAAGATATGGTCAGAGGAAAGCATGCCCGAGGAATGGAGTCTTAGCATCGTATGCCCGATCCACAAGAAAGGAGACCCCTCTGATTGCGCCAAATACAGAGGAATAAGTATCCTTAACATCGCCTACAAAATCTTCCCTGCCGTTTTGTGTGAACGCCTGAAGCCTTTTGTAAATAAGCTGATAGGTCCTTACCAGTGCGGATTCAGGCCAGGGATGTCCACCATCGACCAAATCTTCACACTACGGCAGATACTGGAGAAAACCAATGAATTTCAAGTCGACACTCACCACCTATTTGTCGACTTCAAAGCCGCATACACCAGCGTAATTAGAGACGAGCTATACAACGCTAAGTCTACCTTTGACATACCTGCTAAACTCGTCAGACTATGCAGGCTGACTTTGGAGAATGTTCGCTGCTCCATCCGAATCGGTGAACACCTTACCGATAGTTTTGATGTCAAAAAAGGATCTAGGCAGGGCGATGCGCTGTCGTTCGATTTTTTCAACATTATATTGGAAATGATTGTGCAAAAAACACTGGCCAATACAAGAGGCACAATCTATTTCAAATCTTCGCAACTTCTTGCATACGCCGTCGATATTGACATAATAGGCAGATCTCAGCGAGATGTCAATGAGGCGTTTGCGAGTATTGAGTTCGAGGCGGCGAAAGTTGGTCTGGCGGTAAACGAGGGCAAAACTAAATATATGCCGTCATCAAAAATGGACGCTCACCACCGACGTCTTGGCCGGAACGTTTGTATTTAGGCCCTTGGCTCCGCAGTGATCTGGAACAACGGCATTAGTTCCGAAATGAAACGCAGAATCGCTCCTGCCAATCGCTGTTTCTTTGGGCTCAGGATCCAATTGAGTAATAGAGCCCTCTCGCGAACGACAAAGTTGACTTTATATAAGACCCTTATCATCCCGGTCCTGCTGTACAGCGCAGAAGCATGGACACTATCAAAAGCGGATGAGGAGGCCCTTGGTCGGTTCGAGTGAAAGATTTTGCGCGTGATTTTCGGGCATATAAACGCAGACGGTGGATGGAGGAAAAGATTCAACTCCGAACTTTACGGGCTGAACAGCGACATGAGCCTAGTCAGGTGTCTACGGATCCAACGAATAAGATGGCTAGGCCATGTAGAGCGAATGGACACCACAGCTCCAGCCCGTAGAGTCATTGAATCCAACCCCGAGGGACGAAGAAATAGAGGACGGCCGCACTTAAGATGGCGCACGCAGGTGGAAGGGAACCTCAGCCAACTGGGTGTGCGGCAATGGAAATGGCTAGCAGAAGATCGTGCTAGTTGTAGGGGCATGTTGGTTGAGGCCCAGGTTCACCCCGAACTGTAGCGCCCATTAAGAAGAAGAAGAAGTGGGATCCATTTCGTAACAATAGGTATATAATTGTTTTTCCGCTCCTTTTCCTTTCTGATAGGTTAAATGTTGCAAGAAATTCAATTGTTGTAAACAAAAATAGCCTATTTTCACTAAACTCCTTGACTTAAGTCAAACTAACTTTCGACAATATCCCCCCACCAATAAATCACCTCCGAGCTTTGATCCCTATTGTGTCCTTGATATATTAATCCTAGCTGCAAACCCTTTTCGTGTAATTATTATTACTCCACCTTTTACTTGCTGTCAAGTAAGATAAGTAACAACTTCGGTTGTTATGTTACTCCCGGCGATCGCCTCTTCAGGATAAAAAAAGTTTCATCGGAATCGGTTAAGCCGTCTTGGAGATTACCCGGAACGAAGAGACAAACAGACAGACAGACATTAGAATTTTATTTATATAGATGTATCTAAAGCATGGCGTATGAAGTTGATAATATTTTCAGTTATGTACATATATGCCAAAGGGTGACGTTTCTGTTATAGATTAGCCAAAGTATGTGGGTCAGTGTGCGACTGGTTTAATTTCGAAAAAGTGAAAGTAATCAAGTATCCAGTAATTAAAAGTGTTGATCCAATAAAATTCAGGAAACTTGTCATTTGCACTTCTTAGATGAGTTTCAAGCCAGATTGCCTCTGAATTTCCATATTCTAGTGCAAAGCGTTAAATATCGTATTAATGTCAACTGGTTTAAGTGAATTCGTCACGGACTTCTTTGCCAAAAATAACTTAATGTGATCTGTATAAAAAGGCGAGTGGCAGAAGCTTATTCAGTCAGTACTAGTCTATCTATCAGCTAACAACAATGAAAGTAAGTTTGATTGAACAGTGTTATAGACGTTTATCTATAAATCATTTCATTTAAATCCTTTCAGTTCTTCGTCGTCCTCGCCGTATTCGCAGCAGTCGCTTGCACGCCCGCCGTACTTGCTAGAGCTTCTGTCGGTCTTATTGATGGTGGCCTTGGTTACGGAGGCATTGGTCTGGGTCATGGTGGCCTTGGTTACGGTGGCATTGGTGTGGGTCATGGTGGCCTTGGCTTAGGAGGCGCTGGTCTTGGATTAGGAGGTGTTGGTCTCAACAATGGTGGTCTTGGATTAGGAGGTGTTGGTCTCAACAATGGTGGTCTTGGATTAGGAGGTGTTGGTCTTGGCCTTGGTGGTCTTGGATTAGGAGGCACTGGTCTTGGATTAGGAGGTATTGGTCTCAACAATGGTGGTCTTGGATTAGGAGGTGTTAGTCTCGGCCATAGTGGTCTTGGATGGGGAGTACATAGTGGTCTCCTTAAGAAGTAAATAGATTTTTGGTAAATGAATTTATCTCTCTAGAAAATAAATTTCAATTTAGCAACTGAATAAACTCCGCTACATTTTTTTACAATTTGGGAATTATGCCTTTGGATATTGCTAATGACAAAATCGTACCCTCGCATCCAGGGAACGGTCTCTTTCCTGAACCTGGCGGTGAACAGATTCACTGAAGTCTCACCCAAATCAAAGCTCTACAAATCGGAGTAGATTCAATGAGAAAATTTCAAATTCCTTCGACAAGCTCCGAATAAAGTCAATAAAAGTGGATATTGGGTACATCTGATGGTAATTTCAGCGAGTGTAAGGTGAAGCATCCTGTTTCGGCTTTAGTTTCACTATCTGAAATATTATAACGATATAGTGTGGATTGCGCCTATCTGACGTGTGTTCCGTTAAGCACGTGAGTTTTCTACTGAAAAAGTTTGATAGTCTCTCGGACCCACACACTTATGGCGGCATTAAAGCAAGTAAGCTATCAGAAATCCAGCAAGCTAATAGCATTATCACTTGAATACAGGGATTACACTCTTTGTAGTCTTTATTGCTCCAAGGAGGGTAGGGGAAGCATTGTGTCGAGGGCTGCAGTAGGGGTTGTTCGCAGTGCATACCATCCTTTGTACCCTCCTTAGAAGTTTTACATAGTTAGATCTGTACAGTGCCGTCCACCAGACTAAGCAGCCGTACGTTGGGGTAGTCCTAACAACCGCGGTATACACCCAGTATATGGTGTGGTTTGGTACCCCATCTGACGCCCCAGGCTTTTTGGCAGATGTATAGCACAGTTGTTGCTTTTTTGAAGCCTTCATCCGTATTCAATCCCCAGTTGAGCTTCCTGTCGAGTATCACGCCAAGGTATTTAGAATAATCTATAAATCGAAGGTAAGCCCCATTTAGTTTTCGAGGAGAGACTTATCTGCCGTTTTATTGTAAATGAAACTATCTCCGGTTTGGAGGGATCTCCTCCAACACGCAATAATCTGCCCATTTGGCAAGTTTGCTTAGGCGTGTTTCCATCAAATCTCGGATTGGTGGAAGCTTTTTCCTGCAACTGCTAGTGCAATATCGTCTGCATACGCACTGACCTTGCACGTTTACAACTAATGCGGCGATAGTACACCCCCTGTGGTGTGCCACGTTTTACTGCCTTATTTGTGTGGTAGCAGCCGAATTTCGAGTGAATCAACCTGCTTGAGAGCAGTTGTTTGATCCAAAGTATTATATTATCATTAACCTCTAGCTGCTTAATACATTGGTGATGGCTAGTAGTTGAATGTTATTGTAAGCTTCTTCAATGTCGACGAAGGCAATCATGGTTAATTATTTGGAAGGTGATTTTTCAATGGTTCCAACTATAGTGTGTAGAGCTGTGTCTACTGATTTCGTCTTCCAATAAGCATGTTGCGATATCGAAAGCATAATTTCTTGTTAGTTTTCGCGAATATACACCAGTCCGCCAGTCTCTTATGCGTCTTAGGAAGAAAGTAGAGAGACTGGAAGAGTTGCCTTTACCTCCTCTAGGATAGTGGTAAGTAAGTTCAGCCTAGGCTGGAAGAGAACAGTACCAAAAGCCTCAGTTCGAGAATGTCACAGGCATGTTGCATATGTACCGGGTAGATTTCATCCGGACCTGCAGATTTGTATGGAAGAGGGCTATTTACTGCCCATCTGATCTTTCTTTTGTTTACTACTTGCTTAAAAATTAATGAAGTACTCAGTACGAGTTGTTCAAAATTCTATTTATTAGTCACTGCGTTATCAGGAAAGTGTATTAAGCAAGAGTTCTAGCGACTCCTTACTAGTAACCGTTGGGGTGCCATGTGGTTTGACAATTAGAGCGGGTATATTGGGATCCTTTGACAGTATCTTCCTCATTTTACTGGCCTCGCTATTTCCTTCTATTTCTGAGCAGAAGTAACGCCAGGATGTCCTCTGCACTTTCCTTAACTTTTTATTATAGCCTGAGGCTGATCTTGTAACGGTGCCAGTCCTCATTTCCAATTTGACTCTTTGCCAAAATCTACATACCACCATAGGAGTTTGGTTCTCTTTGCTGGTCCGCTACTTAGCAAAACTTTAGAAATGATTTTTTCATTGCTTCTGTAACTTTAGTCGCTGCATGCGACTTGGGGTTACTTAATTGGGCGGGGTCAAGGGCACATTTTAGGTTAGGCTCATATTGGTCCCAGTTCATCCGTTTAGGATTTCAAAACTTATTTTTAGGTGGGGATTCAATGTTTAGATGGAAGCAGATGTATCGATGACCGGAAAAGGAATTCTTTTCCGATTCCGACCAGTTTGCAACCGAAATTTTGAAAGAATTGTATACAAAGGTTAAATCCACAACTTCCTGCCCCTGTTCCCTATACCCAAGGCAAGTATTTTTTTTTTTTTTTTTTTTTGTTTGTTGAAGGCTTCTGCTATCCGCTGGAGCACTCAGACGCAATCACTGGTCCATTGTACTCCAGACAGACACCTTACATTACTGTATTTTCTCCGTTTTCCGGAGAAAAATTTGAAGGAGCTTCAGTGATGTAGAGCTAAGGGATTCGGCACACACCACGTCGGCTCCAAGGGTGCGCCACCGTATGCGAGCAAAGGCGGGACAATAACAGAGGAAATGCTCTGCAGTATCATCCTCATCTTCGCCACATGCAGCACAGGTAGGCGTCTCACTGATGCCGAGCACGTAGAGATGCTTGGCAAAAGTGTAATGGCCCGTGATAACTCCCACAAGCCTTCTGCAGTCGATTCTCCTTAAAGACAGGAGGAATGCTGCAGATTTTTTGCAGACATCAGGGCATACGCGCTTAGTCATCCTGCAACCCGGACAATCCCTCCATCTACGGTTGTTTGTGTTAAATACACAATCGTTAATGTAGGAATTTACCGTGGATGTAGGTAGACCTAGAGCGGGTTCAGGTCCTGAGAAGCTCTCCTCTGAACCCATTCTAGTGAGTTCGTCAGAGGTCTCATTTCCTGGGATCCCAGAGTGGCCTGGAACCCATACAAGCCTTAATGAATTTAGTCTGCCGACTCTGTTCAAGAAGGACTTGAGTTCAATCACTAATTTGGAGCTAGTTAAGGGGTTACACACAGCTTTTAGTGCAGCTTGGCTGTCACTACATACGCATATGCTTTCCCCCTTCCACCTGTGCTTCACAACATAGTGCATGGCCATTAGGATTGCGTATATCTCTGATTGGAAGACAGACGCATATTTTCCTAAGGAAAAGTGCAGTCGAATGTTTTCGCGCTCAAAGAAGACCCCAGCACCGGACCCCCGCCCAGATCTGGAGCCATCCGTGAAAATGCGAAGACTGTCCTTTCCAGGTTCAGTATCCGGCCATAGCCAATCCTGACGCCATGGAAACTCGACTGTGAAATTACGACGCAATAGGATAACGGGCGTCAGTGCGTCAGAAGGCATGTCCATGAGACAGGGGTCGCAGGACAATTCTTGCGCAAGCACACCGTTATTCCTATGCGAGTTGTACAAAAAGCCATTTCTCTTCAGACGAGACATGGCTTTCACAGCACACCCTCTGATAAATATATCAAGAGGTGGAAGGTTCATCATAACATCTAGAGCAGCGCCCGGCGTGCTGGGGAAAGCCCCCGTGCAGCTGAGACAAACCGTTCTTTGAAGTTTGGTGAAAGAGGCTACGACGTGTTTGCGTTTTAGTCTGTTCCACCAGACAACCGATGCATATGAGATTATAGGTCTTATCATTGCCGTGTAGATCCAAAGGACCTTTGCCGGCGATAAGCCCCATGTTTTGCCAAAAGCTCCTTTGCATTGCCAGAAAGCTAACAGCGCTTTGGTGGTTTTTGACTCAACATGTTTTGACCAGAGAAGCTTACTATCTAAGATGACTCCTAGATACTTAGCCTCCTTGGATATCGGGATGGAAGTGCCTTTTAGTACCAGCTGAGTCATGTCAGTATTTTTCCTCCTTCTCGTAAAGAGAACGACATCGGTCTTAAGAGGATTGACTGACAGCCCATTACTGGTACACCAATCATCGATCACATTTAGCGCCGCCTGTGCTTTACGACGGACAGTCACCAAACATGAGCCGACAGAAAGAATGGCGACGTCATCCGCATAGGCCTGGGCGTAGATTCCAGAGGCATTGAGAGCATCAAGCAGGGAATCGACCACCATGCACCATAACAGCGGAGACAGGACGCCACCTTGAGGGCAGCCCCTGTTTACGCCAGATTTGACACACTGGTCGAGGCCTGCATCAGCGGTCAATGTCCTGTGCATGAGCATTGCTTTGATCCAAAGGACCAGTGCATCATCCACGCCATGATGTCTGGCAGCGTTACACATGCTGTCAAAAGTTGCGTTATCAAAAGCTCCCTCAATGTCGATGAAAATGCCCAGCGCGTACTCTTTCCTTTCGAGCGCGCACTCAATACGCCCAACTAGGTTCTGAAGCGCAGTCTCGCAAGATTTTCCGCGCTGGTAAGCATGTTGCATCTCCGAAAGAGGGTGCATTCGAAGGGCAACTTTTCGCACGTGCAACTCTACCAGTCTCTCCATGCTTTTCAGCAGGAAGGATGTTAGACTACTTGGTCTGAATCTCTTGGCAAGTGAGTAGTCCTCTTTTCCTATTTTGGGAATGAAGACCACTTTCACTGTGCCAAGGAATGGGTATGTGAGCAAGTGCTAGACTAGCAGTGAAAATTCTTTTCAGAGTAGGAAGCAGCTGCCTTATACCTTTTTGCAGCATAACAGGATATATCCCGTCGGTGCCCGGCGATTTGAAGCCATCGAAGGATGCCACAGCAAATTCAATAGCTTCAGTCGTAACCACGCGCGACGCAATATACCAGCTACGCCGAGTTATTTTCATCGTTTCAGTTGCAGTTTCCCTTGAAGGAGTGTGCAACAAGCCGATGTCGATCTGATTTCCCGGGAAATGAGTCGCAAACAGTAAACTGAGAGTTTCCGCTTTAGACTCAGTAAAGGTACCATCAGATTTTCTAAGTGCGTCTAGCCTAGTCGGTTTTCCCCGTTTGAGGACTTTAACCAACTTGCTAGTCGCACTCAGAGACTTGATCTCTTCGCAGAAGGTCCTATAAGAATCGTTCTTCGATTTACGAATAAGTTTCTTATATTCTTTCTGCTTCGACCGATACTTGTTCCAGTCATCTTCCGAATTTGATTTGAGTGATCTATTCAGAAGAATTCTGGCTTCCCTGCGAAGACCTTGGAGCTCGGCATTCCACCAGGGGACCAATTTCCTGCTGGGAGGTTTGCTGACAGGACATGCGAGTTCAAAACAACTGGTGATGACGCTATTCAGGTTATGAACAGCGTTCTCTACCAATTGTTTCGTTCTTAGCTTAGGTAGGGCCTGAGTGGATTTCTCAAGCTCCTCTCTAAACCGTACCCAGTCCGTCCTTCTCGGATTCCGTCTAGGCTGCAAGGAAGAAATCTCACAACCCAATCGGAATTCGATATATTTATGATCCGACAGCGTAGCATCAGGCAAGACCCGCCAGTTAGTGATGTCCTTCACATATCCTTCAAGGCAAGTATACACAAGCGGTGTGTGGCATGCACAGCTCGAATCGCTAAGAGAACAGGTGAGATCTCTTTTTAACGGGGCTAAACGAAAGAACAGTTGGACTGATTATAGATCTGCTCTTAAGAAATACAACCTTGAACTGAATGTCCAATAGAATGTCTTGGAAAAAACATTGTGAAAACATAGACACGCAACCAACTGCAGTCCGACTCCATAAAGCGCCGTCTTCGTAGATCAGACGGTACCTCTACTGTCAATTGCAAGAAAACCCTGGAGACCTTGTTTGGGGTGCATTTCCCTGGTTCTGCTCCCTAGCTGATGCCTTTTGACGATTCGACCCGAATGAAGGGTTCCACCTCTTCATGTTTTCCACTACCATATTGGCTACATTCGGTACCTCCGTATTACTGACCTTCTCTACTTCGTAGCTCCAGTGATTCAACCTTTTGACAATCTTGTGTAGTCCCTAGAGCTTAGGTCTTAGTTTCATCGTAGTACCGTATTGTGTTCGCTTTATAGCTACTAGCTCGTTCAGGTCGTATTTCTGATCGGGAATTTTAGCCTTGTTGAAAGTTCTCATGTTCGCTTGTTGAATCTTCAAGATATTTTCACGGACTTTTTCTCGAATCTCCTTTCTTTCACCGCCCAGATCCTCCGCATTCGCTTCTTCCGGCGTGTGTGCCTTTACTTGCTGCACAGTCCCCACATGCTTGTAGCAATCTTGAGCGTTACCCAAGCACGCATTTGTTACCATGGAAATCACGATCCGTTTCACTCTTTCTACTTGTCGTGGGACTCCTATTACTTCTTCTTCGCAATAATCTCTGAACGCTATCGAAGTAAAAGCTGTGCCTCTGTCCGTATTAATCCTATTGGGATTCCCGAAGACGCTACTCTGCTTTCTTAGTCTCTCTACAACTTCACCGGTCCCCGTACTCTTATTCCCAAAAGCCTAATTGAAATCGGTGAAGGCCCAGTCAATTTGATGACCATCTTCAATGGAAAATTCAAGTTTGGATTTAACAATGCTTTCAAAAAAGCAGGCAAAGCAGATAACTTATAAATTCCTCTATAATCTTCAATATCGTTCTTAGATCCAGACTTACAAATTGGAATAAGAAAAGACGATTTCCATTCTTCAAGAAAGATACCGGAGGACAGCGACAGGTTCAAAATGTGCAAAAGTGGATTACAAATTGCTTGAGAACACTTTTTAAAAATAATCACGGGAATGCCATCGGGGCCGGGCTTTGAATTGGGCTCGAGTTCATTAAGAGCCAATGTAATGTCGTGAAGACATAGTTGGATGAGGCCAATGTCAATTCTATATTCAGTAGCTGGTACGAAACTAGGGACACAGCGCTCAGAGTATAACGATTCAAAAAATGTCGCAAAAAACTCAAGAGTCAAATTAACATCTTCAGATACAGTATTTTTATAAACCATGGATTTAGGCAGGCTCGTAGGTTTTCTTTTGCTATTTAGGAAAGACCAGAAACGATTGGAGTCCGTTTTTATTTTATCTTCAATTTGAATTATGTAATTATTCTGTGAGAATTAACCTAACTTACTTATCATGCCGGCAATCCATGGAGGATCTGAGCATGAGCTACATATAGCTGCCTTCCATCCTTGACGGTCCCGGGCACGCTGCTTCCAGTTATCAGGACCAAGTTGTCTTGCATCCGCGCGAATACTTGGTCGTTAAACCTGAAGTTCGGTCTTCCTCTTCTTCTCGAACCAGGACGTTCGTAGTCGAAGACCCTCTTAGCTGGAGCGTTGGTGTACATACGCTTGATGTGCCCGAACCAATGTAGTCAACGGTTCTTTGCCTTCCGGACTATATCCACATCTTTGTACAGCTCGGAGAGTTCGCGGTACTGTCTTCTCCTCCATTCACCTTCTTTACAGACAGGACCAAATATCCGACGCAGAACTTTTCTTTCGAAATAACCCAAAATCAGCTCCGCCGTCATGCTTAACGTCCAGCTTTCGTATCCGCATAGCAAGACTGGCAGTATAAGCGTTTTGTAAGGCATGACTTTGGTTCTTCGAGTGAGGAATTTTGACCCAAGTTGTTTAGACAATCCAAAGTACAGCAGTTGCCAAGGGTGATTCTATGCCGGGTCTCCACTGTGGCGTCGTTCGGAAGCTTACGTTTGCCCCGAGGTAGACAAACTCCTTAACCACCTCGAAATTATAGCTGTCAATCATTATGTTTTGTCCAAGGTGGTGAGCGAGAGATCGGTTTTTGCTTGACGGCATGTACTTTGTCTTATCTTCGTTGACTTTAAGACTAACTCGTTTCGCCTGTTCCTCAATCGCCGTGGAAGCTTTTACAACGTCACGCCGAGACCGCGCGATGACGTCAATATCATCCTTCCCTGTTGACGCCTGCCCGTTGCACTATCTGCTCTTGCACTAAATTGAAGAAGTCGCATGACAGCCCATCTCCTTGCCGAAATCCGGTGCTTGTTTCAAACGGTTCAGATATCCTAGAACCGAACTGCACGGTGCATCGCATATTTTTTAGCGTGGCGCGACGCAGCCATGTCAGTTTTCCTCGGATCCCGAATTCGGCCATCACATCGAACAATTCTTTGCGATGAATGCTGTCGTTTGCGGCTTTAAAATCGATAAAGAGATGGTGTGTATCGATTGGAAATTCGTTGGTCTTTTCCAGGATTTGTCGAAGTGTGAATACTTGGTCTATAGTCAATTTGCCGGACCGGGAGCCACACTGGTAGCTGCCAATTAGTGCGGTGCAAAAGGGTTTTAGACGTCCACACAGTACGCTGGCCAGGATCTTGTATGCGACATTGAGCGGGGATATACCTCTTAAGTTCTTGCAAGAGGTACGATCGCTTTTTTTGGTAGATGAGGCTAATAGAGCTGATATTCCTGTCGTTGGGCATGCTTTCACCTTCCCAAATTCTGGTGCTCCATGCTCCTTAACAGAACATCGCCGCCAGCCTTGAAGAGCTCTGATGGCAAGCCATCTGAGCCTGCGGCCTTGTTGTTTTTCAGCTTATGAATAGCTGTGCCGACTTCTTCGATGCTGGGTGAGAGGACTACTTCAGCGGCTGGTAATCGACGGAGGTATACCGGAGAGCCTTTCCGGTGTGCTGAGGCATCCGATGTCGAACCTCGTCACGGTGGGCTGGTGCAGCTTTCTGACATTGGACAGTTGAGCTCTGAATCTTGCTGCTCCGAGGAAATGGTCGGAGTCGACCTTTGCCCCCCTGAATGTTCGCACATCCAGGATGTTTGACGAGTGCCTTGCGTCAATGAGCACACAGTCGATTTGGTTGGCAGTTCGACCATCCGGAGATCACCAGGTTGCTGTGTGGACTCCCTTGGGGGGAATTCTTGTGCTACTTATCACCGCATTACGAGCTGTCGCAGAGTCCGTGAGTCGGAAGCCGTTATCTGTTGTTGTATCGTGGAGGCTGTGCTTTCCGACCACTCCGCCAAAGGTGTTCTCTTTGCCGACTTTGACATTAAAGTCCCCGAGTACGATTTTGACATCGTACTCCGGACAAGCTCCGTAGGCGTTGTCTAAGGGATCATAAAAGTGCTCTTTGATGGGATCTTCGGCCTCTTTGGTAGGGGCGTGAGCACATATGATATAAAATTTGTCATTGATACGGATCACAGCCAGGTGATCACTTATAGTTTTAAAGTCGATTACCTTAACGCTTTCCCACGACAAATCCGCAACCCAACATGTGCATTCTTTTGTGACAGCTGTAATAGATGTCGGTGTCTGGTGCGGCTATTGTAGCGCCCTCTTGCCTAGAGCAGTCGCTGCATACATTTGTTCACCTCTCAACGGTTGTCGTAGAGGCCATCCAGAGGGCGCCGCGAGGAGGCTGTATGTAAACTTGACCCGGGCATTGAAACAGGGATAGTTGCTGGCATTTCGCCAGGTTGAGAGCAATAAACAACTATGTCCGAGCCAACCGGAAACTTTGAATATTTTATGTGCCTTGTTTTTAAGGTTCTTAATATGTGAGGGCCTTCTAATGTACCATGCAGCCTTAGATAAATTCTTCTTCGACCTAAAAGGGACAAACGTCTTAAATCCATTCAACAACACGGACTTGAAACAATTATATGAGTTCTGAAGGGACAAATCTCTCAGAATACTATTCCAATCAATGTCTTCAAACCATTAAAATCAGGTTTTTTAAATCAATCGTTTTAGTTCGAAGAGCCACCGCAGTCGAACATCTTGCGGCACTGTTAGTAAGTCCTATCCCCACCTCCTCGTGGTGCTATCTGGAGATTTCCTATGGAAATTGCAGACGGGGAAGGGCGAATGGCGAGCCTCCTGCGCCAAAAAAAAAAAAAAACAGGATTAGTCGGTTGGGCTACGGCCTAGTAAGCCGTAACCGTAAAAAAACACAAACTCCGAAACAACCGCAAGCCTCGGATATAACGGACCGGATTTATGTTGACGACCCTTGCAAAAAACGAAAAAAGGACAACGATCTTCGGCTTTGTACGTGGAATGTTAGGTCCCTAAACAGGCCACGTGCAGCCGAACAACTTGTGGACGCCCTAGACCGCTATAAAGCGGACATCACCGCCATCCAGGAAATGCGATGGAATGGACCGGGCATAAAGCGGATGAAAAACTGCGATATTTACTACGGCGACTGCTATAGGGAGAGAGGGCAACGATTGTTTGGATGCGGATTTGTTGTTCGAGGTGGACTAAGGCAAAAAGTCCTAAGCTTTCGGCATGTGAGCGAACGCCTCATAACAATCCGTATCAAGGCTAAATTTTTTAACATCAGCCTGATCTGCGTCCACGCCCCCACGGAAGACAAGGATGACTCAGCCAAAGATGAGTTCTACGGTCTCCTAGACAGAACATATGCCCAATGTCCCAGCTATGACATCAAAATTGTACTAGGAGACTTCAATGTTAAGCTGGGTACGGAAAGCATATTTGAACGAGTCATCGGCAAACATAGCCTACACGACACCACCTCCGATAACGGACACAGGCTGATTTATCTTGCTACGGGGCGAAATCTCCTTCTAGCCAGTACGCACTTCCCGCACCTCGATATACACAAAGGCACCTGGCGGTCTTTTGATCAATCGACTACTAACCAGATTGATCACATCGCGATCGACGTCAGACACTCCTCCACTATTCTTGATGTTCGAACTTTCCGAGGGGCTAACATCGACTCGGACCACTATCTTGTAGTAGCCAAGATGCGCTTACGGATATCACGAACGCAACGGAGTAGAGTAAGAATACAAAGTTACGACGTCGGAAAGCTACTATCGCCAGAAACCGCTCGTGCTTTTACCGATCGCGTCTCCCTTAAGCTCTCAAATACACCTCAATCCTCCACGCTATCAACAGAACAGCAGTGGAGCATTTGCAAACAAGCCCTGAAAATCTCTGCATCCGTAGTTTTGGGTTTCAAGGCTCCACCACGAAGAAACACCTGGTTCGATGACGAGTGCAGGAGGATACATACAGCGAAGCAGGATGCATATAAGGCCTCGCTGCATAAAAGAACAAGATCAGCTCGTGAGCTCTACGAGTTAAAAAGAAGGGAGGAGCCTAAGCTTCTTAGAAGAAAGAAGAAAGAGCACGAGAAGCGCGCGATTGAGGATTTGGAGAGGTGTTACTGCAAGCGTGACGTTCGAAAGTTATATCAACAGATAAAGCGAACATGCCAAGGTTATAAAGCCAGAATGGAAGCCTGCAGGGATGAGAACGGACACCTGGTAGTAGAACCGCAGTCGATGCTGAGAATATGGAAAAACCACTTCTGCAGACTGTATAACGGCGATGTTAGTCAATATACCGCTGTCAGGCAGAATGATCCATTTCTAATCGACGGAGACCGCAGAGAACTCTGTCCCCCTGAAATCGACGAAGTTAAGATTGCCATATCGAATCTCAAGTCGAATAAAGCTGCTGGCGCAGACGGACTGTCTGCTGAGCTCTTCAAGGCAGCTGGGGAAGACCTGGTTGGGAGCATGCACCAGCTCATCCGTAAGATATGGTTAGAGGAAAGCATGCCCGAGGAATAGAGTCTCAGCATCGTATGCCCGATCCACAAGAAAGGAGCCCCTCTGATTGCGCCAACTATAGAGGAATAAGTCTCCTTAACATCGCTTACAAAATCTTCTCTGCCGTTTTGTGTGAACGCCTGAAGCCTTTTGTAAATAAGCTGATAGGTCCTATTCAGTGCGGATTCAGGCCAGGGAAGTCCACCATCGACCAAATCTTCACACTACGGCAGATACTGGAGAAAACCAATGAATTTCAAGTCGACACTCACCACCTATTTGTCGACTTCAAAGCCGCATACGACAGCGTAATTAAACACGAGCTATACAACGCTATGTCTACCTTTGACATACCTGCTAAACTCTTCAGACTATGCAGGATGACTTTGGAGAACGCTCGCTGCTCCATCCGAATCGGTGAACACCTTACCGATAGTTTTGATGTCAATAAAGGATTTAGGCAGGGCAATGCGCTGTCGTGTGATTTCTTCAACATCATATTGGAAATGATTGTGCAAAAATCACTGGGCAATAGAAGAGGCACAATCTATTTCAAATCCTCGCAACTCCTTGCATACGCCGACGATATTGACATAATAGGTAGATCACAGCGAGATGTCAATGAGGCGTTTGCGAGTATTGAGATGGAGGCGGCGAAAATTGGTTTGGCGGTAAACTAAATATATGCTGTCATCAAAAAAGGAGATATAAGTTCGAGGTAGTTAAGGACTTCGTCTACCTTGGCTCCGCAGTGACCTGGAACAACGACATCAGTTCCGAAATCAAACGCAGAATAACTCTTGCCAATCGCTGTTTCACCTGAGTAATAGAGCCCTCTCCCGAACGACAAAGTTGACTCTATATAAGACCCTTATCATCCCGGTCCTGTTGTACGGCGCAGAAGAAAGCATGGACACTATCAAAAGCGGATGAGGAGGCCCTTGGCCGGTTCGAGAGAAAGATTTTGCGCGTGATTTTTGGGCCTATAAACGCAGTCGGGGGATGGAGGAGAAGATTCAACCACGAACTTTACGGGCTGTACAGCGATCAATCAGTCACCAACCAGATTGACCACATCGCGATTGACGTCAGACACTCCTCCACTATTCTTGATGTTCGCACTTTCCGAGGAGCGAACATCGATTCAGACCACTATCTTGTAGTAGCTAAGATACGTCAGCGCATAACACGAACACCGCGGAGTAGAGTTAGAACACCAAGCTATGACGTCGGAAAGCTACTATCGCCGGAGATCGCCAGTGCTTTTGCCAACCGCGTCTCCCTTAAGCTCTCCGATACACCTCAATCCTCCACTCAGTCAGTAGAGCAACAATGGAGCCTGTGCAAACAAGCCCTGAAGAGCACAGCAACGGAAGTGCTGGGCCTTAAAGCTCCACCACGACGAAACACCTGGTTCGATGACGAGTGTAGGAGGATAAATGCGGAAAAGCAGGAGGCATACAAAGTCTCACTACAAAAAAAAACAAGAGTGGCTCGTGAGCTCTACGAGCTTAAGAGAAGGGAGGAACATAAGCTTCTCAAGAGAAAAAAGAAAGAGCACGAGAAGCGGGCGATTGAAAACTTGGAGAGGTGCTATTGCAGGCACGACGTTTGAAGATTTTATCAGCGGATAAAACGAATGTCTCAAGGCTATAAAGCCCGAACGGAGGCCTGTAAGGATGGGAACGGACACCTAGTAGTAGAATCGCAGTCGATGCTGAGAATTTGGAAAAACCACTTCTGCAGACTGTATAACGGCGATGACAGCCAACATACCGCCGTCAGGCAGAATGATCCATTTTTTAACGACGAAGATCGCAGAGAATTCCGTCTCCCTGACCTCGACGAAGTTGAGATTGCCATGTCGAAACTCAAGTCGAATAAAGCGGCTGGCGGTGAGCTGGTTAGGAGCATGCACCGGCTCATCTGTAAGATATGGTCAGAGGAAAGCATGCCCGAGGAATGGAGTCTCAGCATTGTTTGCCCGATCCACAAAAAAGGAGATCCCTTGGACTGCGCCAACTATAGAGGAATAAGTCTCCTTAATGCCGTAAACAAGCTGATAGGTCCTTATCAGTGTGGCTTCAGGCCAGGGAAGTCCACCATCGATCAAATCTTCACACTACGGCAGATCCTGGAGAAAACCAATGAATTTCAAGTCGATACACACCATCTATTCGTCGTCTTCAAGGTCGCATACGACAGCGTAATTAGAGACGAACTATATAATGCCATGTTTACTTTTGACATCCCTGCTAAGCTCATCAGACTATGCAGGATGACCCTGGAAAATGCTCGCTGCTCCATCCGAATCGGTGCAGAACTGACCGATAGTTTCGAAGTCAAGAAAGGATTTAGACAGGGCGATGCGTTGTCGTGTGATTTTTTTAACATCATATTAGAAATGATTGTGCAAAAATCACAGGCCAATACAAGAGGCACAAATTATTTCAAATCCTCGCAACTCCTTGCATACACCGACGACATTGACATAATAGGTAGATCGCAGCGAGATGTCGAAGAGGCGTTTGCGAGTATTGAGATGGAGGCGGCAAAAATTGGTTTGGCAGTTAACGAAGGCAAGACTAAATATCTGCTGTCATCGAAAAATGAAATTTACCACCGACGTCTTGGACAGAACGTGCATATTGGCAGATATAAGTTCGAGGTAGTTAAGGACTTCATATACCTCGGCTCCGCGGTGACTTGGAACAACGACACCAGTTTCGAAATCAAGCGCAGAATTACTCTTGCCAACCGCTGCTTCTTTGGGCTCAAGAGGCAACTGAAAAGTAGAGCCCTCTCTCGTACGACCAAGTTGACCTTATATAAGACCTTAATTATCCCGGTCCTGTTATACGGCGCAGAAACATGGACTTTACCTAAAGCGGATGGGGAAATCCTTGGTCGTTTCGAGAGAAAGATTCTGCGTTCGATTTTCGGTCCCATAACCACAGAGGAGGGTTGGAGGAGAAGATTCAATCACGAACTGTACGGGTTGTACAGCGACATGAGTCTGGTCAGGCGTCTACGGATTCAACGCCTAAGATGGCTGGGCCATGTAGAGCGAATGGACACCACAGCTCCAGCCCGTAGAGTATTTGAATTCAACCCCGAGGGACGAAGAAATAGAGGACGGCCGCACCTGAGGTGGCGCGCAAAGGTGGAAGGGGACCTCAAACAACTGGGCGTGCGGCATTGGAAAAGACTAGCGAAAGATCGTGCTAGGTGGAGAGGCATGTTAGTTGAGGCCCAGGTTCACCCCGAACTGTAGCGCCCGTTAAGTAAGTAAGTAAGTATGTTACCTCATCAGTTATCACATTAAAACGGTTTAAAATTATTTTCTGCATGATGACAGATCTTGGTTGCAGGCAGGTTATAGGCATATTACTTGGATAATCAAAAATCTCCATGATGAGATAGTTGATTATCAAAGTGTCCATTACATGACAGCAATGAGGTGAAAGGTGAATAACAATAATTATGGGAAAAAGGTTTCAGCTAGGAATGATATATCCAGAACACAATAGGGTTCAAAACATGGAAGTGTGTTATTGGTTGTGGGATATGATCGAAAGTTAATTTCTCATCAATTGAATTTGATGCACCATTTGATATTATTTACCTATCAGGATGGAAAAGGAGGGGAATAGCAATTATACAAAAGGGTTTGCAGCAAGGATTAACTTAGCAGTGACACAATTGTGATCATCAAAGCTTAAAGGCTATTTATAATTGGTTGTTCGTAATTACAGAAAAAAGGGTTGCAGCTAGGATTGATGCATCAAAGACTAAATAGGGATCAAAACTCGGAAGTTTGCTACTGGTTGTGGGATATTGTCGAATAACCTTAGGTTAGTATGTGACCAAGGAGATTTTTTTGGATGAAAATCATGTCTGTTGTATGGGAGCCCCCCTTAAATATTTTTTTTTATTCTGTTTTTAGTATTTGTTGTTATAGCGGCAACAGAAATACATCATTTGTAAAAATTTCAAATGTCTGCCTATCACGGTTCATGAGATACAGCCTGGTGACAGACGGACGGACGGACAGCGAAGTCTTAGTAATAGGGTCCCGTTTTACCCTTTCGGTACGGAACACTAAAAATAAATAAAACAAAAGATCTGTGTGTATGCATCTTCTAAACCATTGAAAACCGCATACTGTTAGGAGTTACAAAATCCTTACCTGAATTTGATTATTTAAAACGTGTTGCATAGTTCCAGGCAAAACTATGATTGAACTAAAATAAGCCAAATCCATACTTTGTATCTTCAAAAGAATCTGCCTCAATATCATCGCTGCAAATGAAAACCAGATCCAATATTCTAGTTTGTTACACAGTTGAACTGATTTTAGATAAATTATCAGAAAATGAGAAATCAATTAAAATAAATTCAATATTTAGCCAAGTTATACGGGTCGGTATCCAACTGGTTTACTTTCGAAAAGGTGAAAGTAAACGCATCGATCCAGTAATCAAAAGTGCTGAACCAATAAAATTTAGGAAACTTGTCATTTGCACCTTCAAGATGAGTTTCAAGCCAGACGATCACTTATCATTGAATTTCCATATTCTAGTGCATAGCGTTAAATATCGTTTTAATGTCAACTGGTTTGACATGGACCTCTTTGCCAAAAATAACTTAATGTAATCTGTATAAAAAGGCGAGTATCAGGAGCTTATTCAGTCAGTACTAGTCTATCTATCAGCTAGCAACAATGAAAGTAAGTTTGATTGAACAGTGTTATAGACGTTTATCTGGAAATAATTTCATTTAAATCCTTTTAGTTATTCGCCGTCCTTACCGTATTCGCAGCAGTCGCTTGCCCGCCCGCCGTACTTGCTAGAGCTTCTCTCGGTCTTGCTGATGGTGGCCTTGGTTACGGAGGCATTGGTCTGGGTCATGGTGGTCTTGGCTTAGGAGGCGCTGGTCTTGGATTAGGAGGTGTTGGTCTGGGCAGTGGTGGTCTTGGATTAGGAGGTGTTGGTCTGGGCAATGGTGGTCTTGGATTAGGAGGTGTCGGTCTGGGCAATAGTGGTCTTGGATTAGGAGGTGTTGGTCTCGGCCATAGTGGTGTTGGTATTGGTATTGGAAGCCGTCCGGTGTTGACCAACATAAGGACAATTCATCCAGTTGCTACGAATGTGGTTACACCTGTTGTGACCTCAGTTGTCAAGAATGTAGTAACGCCAGTCGTTTCGAGAGTGGTGACGCCAGTCGTTTCGAGAGTGGTGACGCAAGCCATTGTTGATACACCAACTGTTGTCCACGCTCCAGTTTTAAAGGCTGTTTCACTGCATTCGAATTTGGTTGCAAGTAACCCCATTGGATGGGGTGGATGGGGAGTACATGGAGTACATGGTGGTCTCCTTAAGAAGAAGTAAATGGATTTTTGATCAATGAATTGACCTCTCTCGAAAATAAATTTCAATTTAGCAACCGAACAAACTCCGCTGCATTTTTTTATAATTTGGGAATTGCTATTGAGAAAATCGCACCCTCCCAGCCAAGGTACGGTCTCGTTCCTAAAACAGGCAGTGGACAATTTTAGTGCAGCGTCACCTATATCAAAGCTCTAGAAATCGGAGTAATTTCACTGAGAAAATCTGAAATTCCTTCGGCAAGCTCCAAATGAAATCAATAAAAGTGGATGTTGGGTACATCTGATGGTAATTTCAGCGAGTGTAAGGTGAAGCATCCTGTTTCTGCTTTAGTTTCCTTTCTGAAATATTATAATGATATATTGCGGATTGCGCCTATCCGACAGCTGTTTCATTAAGCACCTGAGTTTTCTACTGAAAATTTGGTTAATCTCGGACCCTAAAGTAAGCTGTCAGAAATCCAGCAAGCTAACAGCAAAAGAAGATTCATACTCACTTGAATACAGGGATTACACTCTTTGTAGTCCTTGTCGCTATTAATAGTATCGAACTGTGGGCGCTCATTAGAGCATTCTGTGTGTTTCGGGGATTGTTAAGGTGTTGATGGGACATGCAACCACCCCGATTTTAAGTACAGAAACAGTAAAAGGCAATGAGACTTCTAAAACACAGTCGCCAATGAACTACAAAAACATGACAAAGACAGTATCACTTTTGGATTATAATCGAGCATACGTAAAACGGATGATAAAAGACTAACAAGGGCCTAGTAGGGTAGCATCTGCCGACGGGTGCTGGCATGCTAAAAAAGCGAGTAAGAGCTCTTGCACCTAAAAACCTTCGCAACTTGGTTCGACATTCAACAAGCTTTTCTTGACAATTATACTACAGCGGGTTTTGTCAGTACCCCGCTGAGGAGATGCACCGTGAAAAACACGTTCGATGACATGGCTGTTGTCGGCATTCGATCCCGTGTAATCGGCATCAGAGATCAACACACTACCTACTGCGCCATGGCGTTCTCAATGGCACATGCACCGTGTCGGCAGACCTTAATGTTAAAAAAGAATTTAGACAAGGTGACGCACTGTCATGAAACTTTTTCAACACCGTATTTGAAAAGATCATACGAAACTCACTGGCCAACACAAGCATACGATCTACTTCAAGTCTGCTCGATTGCTTGCGTATAGGGATGACATTGACGTAATAGGACGAACATACCGAGACGCCATTGAAGCGTTTGAAAGTATTTAAGTAGAGGCGGCTGAAATGGGTCTTTCGGCTAACGAGGGTAAAACGAAATACATATATGCTGTCATCCAAAAAAGACGCACAACACCGACGTCTTAGGCAGAACGTCACAATTAGCAGTTTCGAAGTGGTCAAGGACTTCGTCAATGTTGGCTCACTAGTGACTAGCAGCAACAACACCAGCGCTGAGATCAAACGCAGAGTTACTCTTGCCAACCGTTGCTTGTTTGTCCTCAAGAGGTAGAACCTTCTCTCGAAAGACCAAAGTTGCGCCCTTAATCATCCCGGCCATCCTCTTTGGCGCAGAGATCTGGACTCTAACGAAAGTGGACTAAGGGCCGCTTGGTCATTTCGAGAGGGAAATTCTGCGTTCAATCTATGGTCTCGTTTGTTATTATAATCTAGTCTAGGACTAATAAGCAATTTTATTAAGTTCCCAGCGGGAAATTACGTTTCAAGGTAACCAGAATCCAAATCCAAGGTTTTTATTGAGATGTCTGTGTGTTTGTGTACGCATGTGGGTATGTGCGTATGTGCGCCTCGATTATCTTAAGAACCAAAGACGGTATTGACATGGGCCAAGGTTCATTCCACGCGTAATCACGCAATTTAGAGCTAATGAAGCTTTTAGCAAAATCGGTGCAGCCGGTTTTTGTTAGAAATGAAATAACTAAAAAACAGCCAAAAAAAAATGAACTACCCGCGGTATTTCCAAGCGGTTCCACATCTAAGTACTTAAGTACGCCCAGAAGTTTTGCAATAAGGTGAAACGAACATGCTATGGGTACAAAGCCAGAGCGGAGGAATGCAGGGATGAAAATGGAGAACTGGTTGTGGAATCACAGTCGATGCTGAGGATTTGGAAAGACCACTTCTGTAGACTGTATAACGACGATGACAGACAAGATACCGCTTTCAGACAGAACGATCCGTTCGTAATGAACGACAACGCTGGAAAATTCCGGCCACCCGTTTAAAAAAGCCGCAGACGCAGCCGGTCTATCTGCTGAGCTTTTTAAGGCGGCTGAAGGTAAGCTGGTAAGGTCCATGCACCTGCTTCTGCAGGATTCATATTTTTAGGCTTGTTTTTGCAGAGTTTTTACCTTTCGTAGAATGAAAAACCATCATAAAGCGTTGTTCTTCAAATATTTCTCTTTTAAATCAAGATAATTTTTGTCTCAAAAACGTAGGCTGGAATATCAGCTTTTAAACGCGATAAAATCGGCATTAAAAACGTCTAATGAGACATGTTCTATCGATCACATTTTCAGGAGTAACTAAGAACTGTGTCTAAAACCCTGCAAAGGCTGATAGACTTACACATACGCCATAATTTCGATACTTCTCTAATCTCTAAGGCACAGCATGCCTACTGTACATGCCTTGCATACACTAGTGAAGAAAATCGAGAGATCAATCCATCTTAAATAATATACCTTAACAGCCTTCCCAGACATAGAGGACGCTTTGAAGAACGCCACTTCGAAAGCAATAATAGAAGGGTTAGAAAATCTAGAAATGAAGAGGACTCTCACAGAGCTGATCAACTCTCGAGTTACTCTCGTTCCATATGCTCAACATCCACTGTGATTCAATTACAAAGTGTCGATGTTCATCGCTGCAGGCTTGCGCTATGGCTTCATTATCTTGCCATATTCATTTCACTCTTTGGAAAAACTCTCGAACGTCGCCAGAGACAGCATCCCTGACAGCGCTTTGGCAACGTCTCCAATGCTGTTCTATGGTTTGTGCAGTTTGCATCGGTTCTTGAGAGAGCTTGGAGGAGACACAATCGACGAAAGTGCTAGCGCGCACTTCTACCCATGCAATCCAAAAAATAGCCGATATTGCATATGACGTCATCGCAGGATAATAATGGAAGTGGGGATCAAAGAAGTACTGCGTGTTCAATTCTGCCAACTGGACCCTTATAAAAAGATCGTTAGCACGAATGGAAACACCGTACAACCTGCTACGGCAAGTGCCCGATTAGTTTAAAGATAGAAAACTGAGGTATGTCACGGAGGAGGGAACTTAATATTACGACATCTCCGGCGAGGTTCCTCAAGGATCGGTGCTGGGCGCCCTTCTTTGGATTCTAATTTACGATGGAGCCTTGAGACTAAGGTTTCCCCAAGTAGTAAGCATCATCGGATTTGCCGATTACATAGCTAATGTGGTTGTTGCAAAGCACGTACATGAAGTCAAATCAGCCATAAATGCAGCAGTCGTCTAGATAAAGCAGTGTCTCCAATCTGCAAGCCTCGAACTGGTAGACCATAAGATGGAGGCCGTCCTCATAATAGGCAAAAAACCACATAATACACCGATATTCGAGTAGGTAACCATAATATATGATCCAAGGATGCGGTTAGATACCTCTGAGTGATGCTTGATAAACAGCTCTCTCCAGGATACTACCAAACATTAATGGGCTCGGACAAGCGAAGAGGATTGTGTTGAGCAAAGTGGTAAGCTCAGTTATGCTGTATGCTGCACCAGTCTGGGCAAAAACGGTCAAGAGGAAATAAACTTGTCGAAAACTGTCATCAGTGTACCGAATCTGTGCGCTGAGGACAATAAGCGGCTACCGGATGATTTCTAACGAAGCCGCATTTGCCATTGCTGGGATAATCCCCATTGACATTCTCGCCGAGGAGATGAGAAGAATTCACGGGAGAATACCCTCAATGCCATAATTTCTTCATAAAAATGTAACTTTCATTTAGAATTTTATCAGAATGTTCAATATTGTAGGACAAATAAGGGATGAAACCTTAGGTTTGGAAAAAAATGTACTTTGTGCGTCGCCTGCATAATCGTATTTATGAGTATCCACCTACGTCATTGCCACCCTTCTACGCGAAATAAGCCACTCGCACATCTGGTCTGCAATATGTTGTTGAAGCACAAAGAGCTCCAGCCATTTTTGAAACAAGTCTGTTGATGTAAAATGTGTCACATGCGAAAATCAGAGGCGTCATCTTGGCAAAAGATGGTAAGCCGTCCCAAGCGTTTGTAAGTTTTGATACACCTACCTACCATAGAGCCGAGACTATGAGGACCACCCGATTCAGTTGTTCAACTACAAATCACAAAAGTTCTTCACCGATGGCATCATGACTTTATCGGAATAATAGTTTACATCGCTATTTAGTTGTTAATTTTTGGAAAGCTCGGAAGTATGTATTAATTAGCGCAATCAAGAAAAGTTGTAGGTCCAACGTAAGATTCTGTTCCATTTGCTTGTCAACACTACTGCCAAAAAGGTTGCATCCGATAAAGGAGAAGCATTCGTTTTTAGGGAAGTCATTTCTTTATTTGTATGTGCAAAAATAAAAATATAACAAAGGTCGGCAGCCTTAGGAGTTACTCAATGGTCGCGTCATTTTATCTATCCAATTATTCTCACACCTCCAAGTAGTCCTGGTGCGATTAGGCCTGGAGCTCCGACGACAACACCTGGGGAGGCAAGGCCAACTGGACCAGCAATAGCAACACTGCCCAAACCTAGGGGTGCAAGCGAGGGAATAACCGAAGCTGAAGCGACGGCCAAGCAGAAGAGAGCGAAGAAAATGAAGACCTAGAAGATGGAAGAGAAAGATTTTATTAGGTGGTCAGTTTCAGCAGATACGAGTGTAACTTGCCTTCATGGTTGTTGAATTGTTTGGTTTACTGAGTTGACTGGTAGTCGATTCAATTATGATTCTTACTGAGTTCAAGTGCCAGTTTATATACTCTAGTTCGCACTGAAATCATGAAAGATAATTGCATCATTAACCAGCTTATGCAGCGTAGCTAGATGCATATGTAAGAAGGGACTAGAAGCAGTAGTTGCATTCTGTCCGATTCTTGGCGTGGGTCGTACTGCATGATACAAATGTAAGAAGTATAATGACAAGATGCAATGCCAGGAAATGTAATTGAAAAACCTGAAGTAAAAATACGTTGGGAAAGCAATGCTTTTAATGAGAGGATAATAATAGGATAAACCTGAAAGAGAAGCTTGAAAGATATGGAGCAGGACTTCTTCTTTGGTGGCGTTACAACCCATTAAGGACCAGAGCCAAGCTTCTCTCAATCACCCATGTTGTGTGTGATTTATTTAGTTCGTACGAGTTGGCCCCTTACACTTTTTCCTGTGGAGTTCTCTGAGGTCTACGCGAATAAGGCGCAAACCGCAGCGGCGTTCAAAGCTGACATAACCCATGTCATCGGTCAAATTCAGCCTGATGTATGCGCCAGGATTATGGAAAATTGGAGAAGCCGCCATGGATGACATTTAAACGATGTTATATTCCATGAATAATGGCATCGATAGGCCTTTAAAACAAATAAAAAATATCTATGTATGATATCTCACATACACTTTGTTTTATTTGAATTTAGGGATATGAGGCACTTAATAAAGGAGCCTGTAGTAAGACCGGAGGACCTATAGGTGGTGGATTTTGACCTGAAATTCATAGGTTTTCTCCAGAATCTGTCGAGATCTGTCCAGATCTACAAATGAAGATTTAATAGATAGTGGACATCCCTGGTCCGAAACCACACTAATAATGACCTATGGGCTGATTTACGAACGGCTACAGGTGCTCACTCAAAACGGCGGAGAGTCAGGAGACTTACCACTCTGTCTCCCTTCCTGTGGATCGGGCAAACGAAGCAATAATGACTTCGTCTAGGTCGGGGAAATAGAATTCTTTGCGATCTTCGACAATAAGAAATGAAAGATTCTACCTGACAGCGATTTGTTGACTAGCGTCGCCATCATACAGTCTGCAGAAGTAGTTTTTCCATATTCTCAGCATCGACTGTGATTCTACTTCTAGGTGTCCGTTTTCATCTCTACAGGCTTCTGTTTTAGCTGTATAGAGTAGTGGCTGAAGGTATCCCCATAGGCTAGACGACGGCAAAGTGGTCGATAGTTAAATTCAATAACTTTTAAGCATTACTTAGATGCACGTCTTCTTATTATAAAATGGCAATATTAACTAAGTACGCCTGATTTTAAGGTATGTCACAAGTCATACATGACCTGAAAACCCAAACAGCTAGAAAATCAACCATTAGACGATATGTACCAGAGTGTCACAGGAGCCATTTAAAAAAAATTGCTTTGCATTACTATAGGTTACGAGTGAAAATACTGCGGGAATCGTCCTATATTACTGCTTCTGGCGCAGTAATAACATATAGCTTATGTTCGAGTGCTTTCTCGACCACATCGGTTATTCGATGTACTTGGTCTATAATGGAATGCTTGCTTTTGAAACCAAACTAATGTTCCAGCAAAGGACGTCTCTCTTCGACAATCGGCTTTAATCGATTGATTACAATTCTTTCGAAGACCGTCGAAATTACCGGCAACAACGATATAAGCCGGTAAGATTTTTTATCCTTCAGTGGCTTTCCGGGCTTTAGAACAATAATGGAGAATGGTCTGAGGAGGATCAAAGTTCTCTTCGACTTTAACGTAACGATCAGATATATCTTTTGCAACGAAAAACTCGATGAGCTCAGGTTATTTCGCAGTGTATGTAGACCAGAACATTGGATTGCCAATTGAGTAAAAGTTACAACCGCAATCCATACGAGCTAAGTAGAGCATTTTGTCTCTCTCTTGAACCCCAAAACGTGTGTTCGCAGTTAAAGTCACCACCAATAGGAATATTCGGCCCAAGGCCATTAAAAAGATTGATAAACTGGGCTGTCCCCCAACGGAGAGCGTGGTTTGGAAATACACTGATGATACGTTAAAGGAAATTAATGAAAAATTAATTCTTAGATGGCCAAGGACTAACGATAGCCTCGTAGGGCTAGCATCTATCCGGCGGATGCTGGCCTCCCAAAAAGCGAGAAGAGCCATCGCAGACGAACATCTTCCGGCACTGTTAGTAAGTCCCATCCCCATCTCCTCGTGGTGCCATCTGGCGAATGGCGAGCTTCCTGCGCCAAAAAACAGAATTAGTCGGTTGGGCTACGGCTTAGCAACCCGTAACCGCAAAAAAAAAAAAGAAACTCAGAGACAACCAAAAACCTCGGATTTAACGGACGGACTACATGTTGGTGACCCCTGCAAACGTATAAATGGACAAGAGTATCGGTTCTGCACCTGGAGTGTTAGGTTCCTTAACAGATCGGGTGTGGCCGAACAGCCAGAAAACGCGCTAAACTGCTATAAAGCAGGCATTACTGCACGCCAAGAAGTGCAATGGGATGAACCGGATAAAAAGAGGATGAAAAACTGTGACATCCACTACGAAAACTACTCCAATGAGAACAGACAACACCTATTTATTTGGATGCGGATTTGTTTTTCGATGTGGATTTAGGCAAAAAGTCCTAAGCTTCCGGCATGTGATCGAACGCCTTAACTAGCGGATATCGTGAACACTGCGGAGCCGAGTAGGACCACCAAAATTTGACGTGGGGAAGCTGCAACCGCAAGAGTCCGCCAGGAACTTCACCGATCGTGTCTCCCTCCAGCTCTCTCAAGAGAAGATGTAAACTGCACAAATCATAGAAAAGCAATGGAGACGTTGTCGAAGCATCATCAGGGATGCTGCCTCTGATGTATTAAGTTTCCAGCCACCACCTAGAAGAAACCCTTGGTTTGATGACGAGTGCAGACAGGTACATGCAGAAAAACAGAATGCATAAATGGCCACGTTGCATCGGCGTACGAGAGCGCTCGTGAGCTCTATGAGCGGAAAAGAAGGGAGGAGCACGTGCTTTTCAGAAGGAAAAAGAAAGAGAAAGAGCAGCGCGCAATCGAGGATACCGCAGGAACGACGTTCGAAAGTTTTACCAAAGAGTAAAACGAGCATGCCATGGATACAAAGCGAGAACGGAAACCTGCAGTGATGAACACGGACACCTCGTAGTTGAATCACAGTCGAGAATCTGGAAAGACTATTTCTGCGGACTATATAACGGCGAAGATGCTCAAGATGTCGCTACAAGGCAGAACGCACCATTTACACTGAACGAATATGAGAGAGAATACCATCCACTCCACTTAGACAAGGTTAAGATAGCGACATCAAAACTGAACTCTAATAAAGCTGCTGGCGCAGACGACCTGCCTGCTGCGCTGTTTAAAGCGGTTGGAGATGAGTTGGTTGGGAACATGCACCAGCACATCTATAAGATATGGTCGGAAGAAAGCATGCCCGATCCGGGTAAACTCGAGCTTCTCAGGCAACCCGGCGCGTCCCCAGGTGGCGGATAGGGGAAGGCCACGTAATGTGGTAGGGGTCACTGCACCCCCGCGGACCAAGAGCACTTACATTCCCAAGTCAAGGTGGTTGGAATACGTGCCGAGGACTGAATGATGCAGGGAATACAAAAATGTGCATCGCAAACGTACGGTCCCTATGTGATACCGGGCGCCCTCACATAGTAACTAGCCTTACATCTACATGGGAGCTCTGTAGATGGTTGACCATCAATTCTCGCCATACTCGTGGGATCAACATATGAACAACAAACACAAAAAAAACAAAAACAAAACACCAACAGAGTCGGAGGAAGAATCTCTCCTCCGCTCACCAGTACATGAAATGGAGACAGAAGTCACAGAACCATCTCCAAACTCTGCAACCACATTCCCGTCCAACAAGATGGACAACCAAAACGCTCAGGTACCTAAAGGTCCAAGCGCCGAGGTTGTAGTGGTTAACGACGCCAGAAAACCTCGGCAGAAACAAGAGCATTTCACCGGGGCACAAAGGCGACGAATCGCCGCTCTAATCCGGGACGGGATGGAGCCCGAAGAGGCGAAACAAAAAGAAAGAGCAAGATATGCTCTCGTGCTAGCGGAAAGGGAAGCTCAAAAAAATACCGATGCATCAAATCCCAAACGCAGCCGATCTAACGACAACCCCATTGTGGAGAATATCCGCAAGAAGAGTCGACCACACACAGAAGCACCTAGTAGCTCATGTGCTAGTAATAAAAATGATCGTCCTGGGTGCGAAAATAAAACAAAACCCACTAAGGGAAATAGTGGAGGTGCACGAGAGCGCACGGATGCACCCGAGCCATCCTACCGGGATGCCATTGCTCGGTGCAAAGTCGCCATCATGCACTCGCAACACCCGCAAGAGACCCTAACGGACGAACAGATGAAGTTAGTGAGGAAGAGCCTGTTAGTGGAAATGGACAAGGCAGACAAAGATTGTCCTGCACTCCGATTCGAGGCCACCTCAGCCAGAAATGGATGGCTTTCCATCACCTGTCACGACATAGAAACAAAAAATTGGCTCATGTCGTCGATAGAGAAGATCAAGCCATGGAAGAACGCAGATTTGTGTGCAACTCAGGGTAATGACATACCCAAGTTATACACCTGCGTAGCATTCGTCCCCGAAGCCGATGACCTTACCAAGGACACCTTCCTTATGCGCATAATGAGGCAGAATGCGAACATTAGCACAAAAGGATGGAGAGTCCTCAGGATTGCTAAGGAAAAAAGCGGTGGGGATCAAGTAACCTTTGCCATCGATGAGGCTTCTAAAGACGCCATTGTGAAGCAAAGGTTTAAACTATTCCTCAACTTCTCCCAGATCCTTATTAGGATCAAGGGAGTTCCCAAGCAGGCAAAGGTAACTGCGGACAACAAAACTAAGGACAGGGCACTAGCCCATCCGAAGTGCGATGCCCAAGGTATACCGGCCATGCCTAAGAAAGCGAGTGAGGAACTCGGCGCGCATAAGCCAAACCAGAGAGCAACAACCATTGCATCTGGCGTTGGTGCACCAACCATAGAAACAACGAAAGTACCCCAAACGTCAGGGCTACCTGAAGAAACTACTCCGGCAGCCAAGACTTCAGGGGTCAGTCCTATGGTTGGGACAATTACTAACACTGGCAGCCCTGCCAGTACCTCACTGAATCCATCATGTCGGGATTAAGGTGCATCCAAGTAAATCTACAGCATGCAAAGGCCGCGTCCGCGGTACTGAGCCATAGATTTAACAAGGAGCACCTCGATATAGCCTTTATCCAGGAACCGTACACCATTAAAGACCAGATCAAAGGACTATCAGGTGAGCTGCTCTACGACTCCACAAATGAAGGACGACCTAGAGCCTGCTTAATGTTCAATAACAATATTAAAGCCATTCCCATTCCAGAATTCACGAATAAGGACATGGCAGCTGCCATCATCCAGCTATCCACTGCGGAAGGTAGGTCAGAAGCTGTAATCTGCTCAGCCTACCTTGCGGGCGACTCCACGGACCTGGGCTTCACACCACTGCAGGATCTTCTCGACCACTTTGGAAGAAGAGGCTCACACACCATCATATGCTGTGATGCAAACGCACACCACACAGCATGGGGAAGCTCGGACATCAACAAAAGAGGTGAGTACCTATTTGAATTCATATTTAGGAACAACCTCAATATCATAAACCGTGGAAATAATCCCACCTTTATGAATAGAATTAGAGAAGAGGTATTAGACCTCACCCTAACTACCCCGTTCATAGGTAACTCGATTCAAAACTGGCATGTCTCAACAGAAACATCGATGTCAGACCATCGACAGATCTGTTTTGACATAAAAGCGGGAGATAGAATTACTAGAACATATAGACAACCGAGAGCGACAGACTGGGACACTTATAGCCTAGAAATCGCACAAACGATCGGAAACTGTCCAAACAGCATCAGAGACATAGACAGCCTCGAACTCTGCTGCGACAGTCTCAATGCTACCATCTTATCTGCTTTTCACAACGCTTGCCCGGAGAAAGTTAAGCCAGGCAACCGTACCACTCCGTGGTGGAACAACAATCTGGCCAAGCTAAGAGCACTGACCAGAAAACTGTTCAACAGGGCTAAACGGACTGGTGACTGGACGCAGTATCGTGCCTCACTCACCAACTACAACCAAGAGATTAGAAGAGCCAAAAGAGACTCATGGAAAAAGTTCTGCAGCAGTCTTTCAGACATTCAGAGCAGTGCTCGCATCCACAGAGTTCTCGCTAAAGAGCACACTAACCAAATTGGTTTGTTGAGGAGAGCAGATGGCACCTACGCGGAAAATGGTACGGAAGTACTCAAAATTCTGACCAGTACGCACTTCCCGGACTCTAACATCATTCCCTCTGATCTCTCTAACATACCTCCGCAGATCAGGGCAGCTAGACCAAACAGGGAGGATTGGAAGAGAGCACGAACGATATTTCACGAGGGAAGCATAAAATGGGCCATCAATTCTTTTGACCCATACAAATCCCCGGGGGAGGATGGCATCTTCCCAGCACTTCTTCAGAAGGGGAGTGCGCAAATTAGCCCCATGCTCATTAACATCTTTAGAACCAGCTATGCATGGGGACACATACCAACAAGCTGGACAGAGGTAAAGGTAAAATTCATTCCCAAAGTAGGCCGTAGACCCACAGACCTGCCTAAGTCCTACAGACCGATAAGCCTTACCTCTTTCTTCCTAAAAACAATGGAAAAAATCTTGGATAGGCATATCAGGGACGGTGCACTGAGAAGATCACCACTTCACAAAAACCAATATGCCTACCAGCCTGGGAAATCGACCACGCATGCTCTTCAGGAACTAACGGCCCGGATTAATAAATCCCTGAGCGACAAAGAAATTGCGATAGGTTGCTTTCTCGATATTGAGGGTGCCTTCGATAACACCGAATACACCCAAATAAAACGTTGCATCCTCAGCACAGGGGTGGACAACACCACATGCAATTGGATCCAACATATGCTTAGCAACAGGAAAATAAACACCTCGCTAGGCAATGACAAAATCAGCGTTAACGCCGCGAAAGGATGCCCTCAAGGCGGGGTTCTCTCACCACTCCTGTGGTCCATCGTGGTCAACGAACTGATAAGCATACTCAGCAACAATGGCTTCTATGTCCAAGGCTACGCTGACGACATAGTGATCCTGATCAGAGGCAAATTCGAAGACACAGTCTCGGAACTCCTCCAACGGGCACTAAACCTTGTTGCTAACTGGTGCATAAAGGTTGCACTAAATGTAAATCCTAGAAAAAGCACCATAGTCGCCTTCACCAAAAGAAGGAACAGGCACAAACTTACTAAGCCTACCCTCTTTGGTGAAGAGATAGAGTTCTCAAAAGAAGTCAAATATCTAGGGATAACTCTAGACGAAAAGCTCACTTGGAACTCTCACATTACAAAGACCATTGAGAAAGCCAGGATCTCCTTATGGACCAGCAAAAGTCTCACTGGCAAATACTGGGGCACAAACCCCAAAATGTCCCGCTGGCTATATACAGCAATCACCAGACCAATCCTTACATATGCTGCGCCCGTCTGGTGGCACAAAACAAAACAAGTATCAGTGCAAGCCAAGCTCAACAAATTGCAAAGACTAGCTTGCATCTGTATCACTGGGGCCATGAGAACAACCCCCACAGCAGCACTAGAAGTCATCACAGACCTGCCACCTCTTCATCTCCAACTGAAGAAAGAAGCAATGGTCTTCGCCCACAGGATGATCATGGAGGATGACTCTAACCGTAGGCTCTTTCACCCTGACATCCTTACAGAAATAAACAGGCATGAAATCCTAAAGATATCTCTTACAGACAACTGTCTCCCCAGATATAACTTCAGCCAAAACTACAAGGTCACATTCCCTAACCGACAAAACTGGGAACAGGATAGACCCTCCTTCAACCGTGGATCCTACGTGTGGTACACAGATGGCTCCAAAACGGACGAAGGCGTTGGGGCTGGAGTATACGGAGCAAATACAGGCACATGCATTTACGTCAGCATGGACAGTTATAACTCCGTTTTTCAAGCAGAGATATTTGCTATAGAACTCTGCCTCAGAGAAAATATAAACAGAAATATACTTAACAAAAACATTTATATTCTCTCTGACAGCAAAGCTGCACTTCAAGCCCTAAAGAGCTTTGAAATAACCTCCAAGCTGGTATGGGACTCCCTACAGCTACTTCATCAGCTGGCCAGTACAAACAGAGTTCATCTCATTTGGATACCTGGACACAGCGGCCATACAGGCAACGAAAAGGCGGACCTACTAGCAAGGAAAGGCTCTGCATCACCATTTATGATGCCACGGCCTTTCTCCGGCATACCTACTAGCACCACCAAATGCTGCATAAAAAATTGGTTAAGGAACACGACGGATCACTACTGGTCACAAACGAAAGGTAGCAGACAAGCCAAGCTGTTCCTCCCAACTACATCCCTCAAAAGAACGAAACAACTTCTCATGCTTTCGAGGAGTCAGATTCGTTTAATCACAGGTTTCCTTACTGGACACTGCCCAGTTAATAAACACCTCAAAACAATGGGCATCATACAAGATGACACTTGCCGTATGTGTAATGAAGACGAAGAAACAGCAGAGCACATACTATGCCACTGTAACTGCCTGGTCAGTACACGTCTTCGTCACCTAGGCAAGCATTATCTTGAAGCAGATGAAATTGCTGCCAGTTCACTCAAAAGCATACTAAGCTTTATTACGAACTCAGGTTTTCTGAGTGAACTGTAAGTGGGGGACATCACAATAGGCCCAATCGTGGCCGCAGTGATCAGGCGACTCTGTCCCACCCCCCAAGCCCTATCTATCTATCTATCTAAAGCATGCCCGATGAATGGAATCTCAGCTTCGTTTGCCCGGTCCATAAAAAAGGAGACCCTTATAACTGTTATATAGGAGAAGAAGTCCCCTTAACATCGCGTATAAGTTCTTTTCTGCCGTGCTGTGTGAATGCCTGAAACCATTCGTGGAAAATTTGATAGGTTCCTACCAATGTGGCCTCAGGCCAGGAAAGTCCATGACAGACCAAATATTAACACTGTGGCAGATCTTGGAGAAGGCCCATGAATTTCAGGTCGACGTGCGGGATTCACTGGTCAATATAAGAGGCACGATCTACTTCAAATCTGCACAATTGCTCGCATACACTGATGACATTGACGTAATTGGAAGAACACAGAGAGTCGTAAATGAAGCTTTTGTGAGCATTGAAGCGGAAGCGGCTAAGGTTTGTCTGAAAGTAAGCGAGGGAAAAACCAAATATATGCCAAAGAAAGACGCACAACACCGACGTCCTGGCCAGAACGTCACTATTGGCAGCAATGACTTTCATGTAGTCGAGGATTTCGTCTACCTCGGCTCACTGGTGACAAGCGGCAACGACACCAGCCCAGAGATTAAATGCAGAATAACTCTTGCCAACCGCTGTTTCTTCGGCCTAAAGAAGCAATTGAGTAGTAGAGCCCCCTCTCGGAAAACTAAGATGACCTTCTATAAAACCTTAATCATCCCGGTCCTCCTCTACAGCGCAGAGGCTTGGACCTTGCCAAAAGTGGGTAAATAGGCCCTTGGCCGTTTGGAGAGGAAAATCCTGCGTTCAATCTTCTGTCCCGTTTGTGTTGACAGAGAGTGGAGGAGAATATTTAACCACGAACTGTATGGGCTGAACAGCGACATCGGCCTAGTACGACATCTACGGATCAAACGCCTTAGACGGCTAGGCCATGTAGAGCGAATGGTCAGCACAGCTCAGGCCCGAAGAGTCTTTGACTCCAACCCGGGAGGACAACGTTGCGGAGGACGGTCGCATCTAAAGTGGCGCACACAGGTGGAGAGGGACCTTAACCAACTGGGCTATCAAAGATCGTGCTAGCTGGAAAGACTTGTTGAGTGAGGCCCAGGTTAGCCCCGAACTGTAGCGCTTCCTAAGTAAGTAAGTAAGTAGGTAAATGTATATTTCTAATTAGGTAAGTTTTTGTGGAAGGCCATTGGCGCTCCAAGCGAGTATTTCGAGAAATGTCATATTGGACGCGAATGAGGCCTATTTTCATCTTGTTTTGCTCTTCAAGCTGAGCAAGTATAACAGACAAGGAAGGAACTAGGCGGTGTGCTACTGATTGTACGTGTTGATGTCGCAATTTGGGCAAACGTCTTTGGGCATGAAAAGCACAAAAGGCATATTATGCGGAAGAGATAAAGACCAACCAAGTGTTGAATAAATTAATTCATTTTATATTGAGGTACTCAATCTAGTTCTTAATTGAATATACATGTCGGATTGAGGCTTTGTTGAGCCATCCCTTCAATTAGTCGATGCCCTAAGGTATGTGTATTTATCGCTCGTTAAGGCACTACATTTATTATGATACGAACTCACATTAAGACCACTCGAACGGTTAATCGGATTCAAATTAACGCCTACCACACTTGCGGAATCGGATTGATACTTCAGGTTATGAACGTCTTCCTAACTCGCATGTAGATTGCGTTGCAACATGCCATTTACATAAGACCACCGTCATGGTATCTGACCTTTGCACCTAGCATGGACAGTGTAAATAATCACCCAAGCTGTTCCTGATGGCAACTGCGGTTGATGTGGTGCCGAAGTAAATACTCGTTTACGTACTATAAGAAAATTGTGGACATTTCCATCTGTCGATTAATGGAGACAAAGCTAAGGTGTCTTGAATATCACTCCCACCTGCCGCTTACTAGGAAACCTGATCTAGACTTGGAATCGCAATAAAAGCGTTGATAGGGTTTCCAAGTTTTTTGTTTTACTTTTTGTCTAGAAAAAAGTTGATCTTGTCGCTTGTATCTATCCCATAAGTAGATAGATAGCCGGCGCATACAATATGTACATGTATCAAGTGCAGTATTTACAACGCATGAATAGCCACATGAAAATGATGCAATTGTCTAGAAGAATTACAATTTGGGTCACTATAAATACCTTCCATATTCCGGTATAACAATCAGAATCCAACTGACACTCAGTCTATTCAGTTAGCCAGACAAACAACAACAACAAACCAAATCTAACCATGAAGGTATGATTGTCCGCGGAAGCACTCAAACAAACCTAAGGGATTTATACAATTTTTTAATTATACTCATAGGTCTTCATTTTCTTCGCTCTCTTCTGCTTGGCCGTCGCTTCAGCTTCAGTCATTGGACCTTTGTCTCCATTGGGATTGGGCGGTATTGCAGTTTCACCCTTGGGTGTGCCCGTTGCTGCCCCAGGTTTGGTCCTTGGTACTCAGGGACTAATTGCACCAGGACTAATTGGAGGTGTTAAGGTGATTGGTTAAGCGGGAAAAAAGTGGAGTATAGCTGCAAGCAACGAGCCGTTTCATTTGTATTCTGAAAAACTTTTAATTTTTATTTTTTGCTTAATCCAATAAAAGCTCCCTTTTTTGTATTTTTAATCATTTAAAAAGTGTTTTTTATTTACGACCACGGAGGATCCGAGCCTGAGCTATAGTTCCTTTCTTGACGCTGGTTCCAGTTGTCAAGATCGAGTTGTCTTGCATCCGCGGTTACTTGGTCTTTATACCGGAGATTCGGTCTTACTGTTGCCACATCCTTGTTCAGACCGTAGAGTTGGGATTTATGTCTTCTCCTCCCATCGCCTTCCTTAGAGACAGGACCAATTATTTGACGCAGCATTTTTCTTTTGGAAAACCCAAAATCAGTTCGGCCGTTCTGCTTATAGTTCAGCTTTTGGCGCAGGAAGCTCGCCATTCGGCAGATCGCCCCACGAGGATGTGGGTATGGGAACTACTAACAATGCCGGAAGATGTTCGTCTGCGATGGCTCTTCTCGCTTTTTAGCAGGCCAGTATCCGCCGGAGGGCGCCGCGGTGCAGTGGCTACTGTGTTGGGACTCTGGCGCACGATGAGCGAAATCGGATCCCGATAACAACAACGCCCATCGAATGTTTATTTCGCGACGTTCCTCCTCGGCGGGGTATTGGCAAAATCCCCCGTAGTAATACTTGCCATGAAAAAGCTTCTCGACTCAAGCCGTTCGGAACCGGCATTAAACTGTAGGTCCCTTTCACCTGTATGAAAAATAAATCACACACAACATGGGTGATTGAGAGAAGCTTGGCTCTGGTCCTTCATGGGCTGTAACGCCACCAAAGAAGATGAAGTATCCGCCGGATAGATGCTACCCCTACGAGGCCTTTGTTAGTCCTTTGCCATCCAAAAATTAATTTTAAAAATAAAAATTATTTCTTTTATTTATGTATCACCACGCTGTCCGTTGGAGGCAACCCAGTTTATGGTTTGGTTTAATGACCTTGGACCGAATATTCTTTTTGGTGGTGACTTAAACTGCAAACACGTTTTGGGGTTCAAGATGTATTTCACAGAGAGACAAAATGCTCTACATAGCTCGTATGGATTGCGGTTGTAACATTTTCTCCGCTGGCAATCCAATGTACTGGCCTACGGACACTGCGAAAACACCTAACCTCATCGATTTCTTCGTTGCAAAAGATATATCTGATCGTTACATTAAAATCGAAGAGAGGACATTAAGGCCTAAACTGCACCACCAATAAGGAAAAATCAAGTAAGTATTTGCTGAATACCTTGCTGAAACCTTCAAGCCATTCAAAGGAGGTCCGCTACCTGACAATAGCGATACTCTGGAAATGATCGAGGAATACAGAATGACGCGAGCTACGCTTCCCGAAATAGAACATTTCATAAAATCCCTCAAGCAAAATAAAGCACCAAGCTACGACTTAGGTTAGAACACGTACCGAGCCAATGGAAGGTCGCCGAAGTTATTATTATTCTAAAGCTCCGAAAGCCACGGTAGGATAAAAAATCTTACCGCCTAATATCGTTGTTGCCGGAAATTTTGACGGTCTTCGAAAGAATTATAATAAATCGATTAAGGTCGATTGTCGAAAAAAATCGTCCTTTGCAGTCCTAGGCTAGGCTAAAGCGTGCGATTTGGTATCTGCCATTGACAGTCGTCGCGCGCGGTCTCGTGACCGTGGTTGCACTCAACACACTCACTGATTGAGTGCTAACGCAACCGAAGCGTTGCGGGTCGCGTGTGTTGTTCTTTGCTGATGGAGCAAATCTTACTGTCGTAAGGGCATAACACCTACGATAGTTTGTTTTTGCAAATCCGGCGATAGAACTTCACTTACGCGTCTCTGCTTTAACGGTTTTGTATCTATACATGTTTTGTAGTTTGCATTGATGAGGGATTTCTGTGTGCAGTTCTGCAATACTCGTGGGTTACGGAAGAATTTCTTGGCCACGTATATCAATCTCTCTCGCCGCAAACCGGCTATTTTGGCACTTTGTGAAACACAGGTCGATGAAAAGTCTGATCCTTCGGATTCCAGTCTTCCTGGATATAGCTTAGTGCCATTATTCGTTTCTCGCCGCGGTCTCGCCAATTATGTCCGTAGTGACATTGCTTACCAGTTACTTCTAGAGTATAGCCAAACATCCACCCCGGAATTTAATTTCATATGACTTTAACTCATATTCCGTAAGCACTCCGTTCACTACTGTTTTCTTTATAGAAGCCCCAATCTAGACAGGAATGCAACATTTGATGCATTCGACGCACTGTCTTATTCCATCCAAAGAATTGTTTCCCTGTTCCCTCGCACTGAAATCGTTTTAGCGGGCGATTTCAATGTACACAATTCTCAGTGGCTTCGACATTCTGGACAGACAACACCCGAAGGAAGGTATGTTGAAAGTCTTGCTGAGTTAAATCAACTAACTCAACTTGTGAATGAGCCATCACGTATCCCCGATGTTGCTGGTCATACCGCCAACACACTGGACTTGTTTCTTACCTCTCAGCCTGACAAATACACGATCGATGTATTGGAACCCCTAGGCTCGTCTGACCACTGCATGATATCAGCAAAATTCTCGAACTCCCACCATCCAGTTAAAGAAAAAGCTCCTAAGAGAACACTATGGCTATACGAGAAAACCAACTGGTGTGGCCTTAACAACTTCTTTCGGATCATTAACTGGTCGTTGTGCTTCCTCGACAACGACGTGGACGCCGCAACTGATACTATCGCAAACATTATCCGAATCGGCATGGGAAATTTTATTCCCAGCAAAATTAAGAGCACCAGGCCTAAGGATAATTCGTGGTTTGACTTGAGCTGCAAAGAGGCTATCAGGCTCAGGGAGCTTAGTTTTCGGGCCTACAAGGCAAACAGTTCTGAGGAAAAGCGAAAAAGGTACATACGAGCCAGAAATGACTGCAACACCCACATTCGACGGGTTAAATTCCAATGCAACCAAAAATTAAGGCGTAAAATCCTTCAATGTCCCAAAGGTAGCAAAAGTTTCTGGTCGTTTGTAAAAAACGTGAAAAACGTAAAAAACTCAACAAAGTCGTCTATACCGACCCTCATCCACAATGGCATTCCAGCTGTCACTCCCTTAGACAAAGCTAACCTACTTGCTGCGCAGTTCGCAACCAGTTCTCAGCTGCCAGCTTGTACTTTGTCTCCGCCTGTACTAGAGTGCGTCAATTCCACCATGGGACCAATCCACTTCCGCACTCGTACAGTCGCAAGGGTTCTTAAAGACCTCGACATAAACAAATCCGCTGGTCCAGATGGTATTGCCCCAATAGTTCTGAAGAGGTGTTCCTCTACGCTTGCAAAACCCCTGCGTAAGCTTTTTCACCTTTCCTACACCTCTGGGCTCTTTCCGAGTAGGTGGAAAACAGCATTTGTCCAGTCTATACCCAAAAAAGGCGAATCATCTTCTCCCTCCAACTACCGACCCATTGCACTAACGTCCCTTCTTTCCAAGGTCATGGAAACGCTGATTAACCGTTAGCTTATGAAATATCTTGAATCACGGAAACTCCTCAATGACCGCCAATATGGTTTCCGCAGCAACAGATCCACTGGTGATTTGATGGCATATCTCGCTGAAAAGTGGAATCACTCGCTTGATATTTCGAAAGCATTTGACAGGGTTTGGCATGAAGCCCTTTTGTCGAAAATGCGTGCTTTTGGGATCGATGAGTCTCTCTTTCAATGGATTAGAAGCTACCTTTCGAATCGTTCAATTCAAGTTGTTTTGGACGGATTCAAGTCTGATACTCACTTTGTAAATGCCGGTGTTCCCCAGGGCTCTGTTTTGTCTCCGACACTCTTTCTTATTTTTATAAATGATCAATATAAATGATCTTGTCTGTTACTTCTAATCCAATTCACTCCTTCGCTGACGACAGTACCCTCAGCTTCTCATATTCGTTCACCAGTTTACGACCCTGCACTTCGGTTGTAGATAATGAGCGGCAGCGTATGTTAAGCTCATTAAATTCCGATATCGACAGCATCATCCAATGGGGTAAAAACAATAGAGTGGAATTTAATGCTTCCAAAACACAATGCTGAGAGCACCGTGGCGCAGTGGGTAGTGTGTTGGCCTCTGACGCCGATGACTCGGGATCGAATCCCGACGCCGCCATGTCACCGAAAGTGTTTTTCACGGTGTTTCTCCTCAGCGGGGTTCTGACAAAACCCCCTGTAGTAAAACTGTCATGAAAAGCTTCTCGAAATTCGCCGTTCGGAAATCTGTAGGTCCCTTTCACCTATGTGAAAATGAAATCACACACAACGTGGATGATTGAGAGAAGCTCGGCTCAGGTTCTTCATGGACTGTAACGCCAACATACATACATACAAAACACAATGCTGTCTCTTGTCGTTAAAGCGTATAACTAACCCGCAGCCATTATCCATGAATGGCACTTACATCTCAGAAACTGAAAAGCTTTCCATCCTGGGTATAAGTGTTGCTCACAATCTTAATTGGAGCGACCATATATTCATTGTCGCCAAGAATGCTGCGAAATGCCTAGGCTTCTTATACAGATGCAAGAAATATTTCTCACCCTTAGATCTGGCTACAATCTATAAGGCGTTCATTCGCACCAAATTAGAGTTTAACGGTCATGTCTGGTCCGGTGCTTCCAAGACCTCACTGCACCTACTAGACCGAATACAAAAACGAGCCATAAAACTGATAGGTGACTCCAGCATTACCAAAACATTAGACTCGCTGGAACAACGCAGGAATGTTACCTGGCTCTCCCTGTTTTATCGTTACTACCACCAAAAATGCTCCGATGAAATAGCCAGTTGCATTCCGCCCCTTCAACGTTTCTCCCGCAATACACGTCTCTCTACGAATGCTCACCAATATGCCCTGAAGCTTGCTTTCGGACGTATTGTCAAATATAGAGAATCTTTCATTAACCGAACCACACGAATCTGGAACTCCCTGCCGGATTCGGCTTTCCCCCCTCAATGCAACATGCAAACATTTAAGATCAATGTCCATCGGCATCTCCTCTATTCCTCTTCCTTTCTACCTTCTGCCCGCACTGTGTCGCCGACATAATAAGGTTATTAGACCTTGAGTGCGCGCAAATTATTAACAAAAAAAAAAAACAAAAATTATTTGCTGAGAATATCGAAAAACCACTTCTGCAGGCTCTATGAGGGCGATGCTAGTCAACAAACCGCTGTTAGGTAGAATCTTTCATTTCATACTGTCGAAGATCGCAAAGAATTCTGTTCCCCTGACCTAGACGAAGTTTTTATTGCTTCATTTGCCCGATCCACAAAAAAAAAGAAAGCGCCTTGACTGCGCCAACTACAGTGTAAGTGTCCTGAACATCGCATACAAAATCTTCTCCACCGTTTTGTGTGTAGGCCTGTAGCCGTTCGTGAATCAGCTTATAGATCATTATCAGTGTGGCCTCAGGCCAGGGAAGTCCACCATCCATCAGGTCTTCATATATCTGGACAGATCTCTTCAGATTCTGGAGAAAACCAATGAATTTCAGGTCGACACCCACCACCGATTTCAAAGCCGCATACGACAGCGTAATTAGAGACGAGCTTTACAGCGCTATTGTCTATTTTTGACATCTCTGCTAAGCTCGTCAGACTATACAGGATGACTTTGGAGAATGCTCGCAGCTCCATTCGAGTCGGTGCAGACCTAACCGATAGCTTTGATGTCGAAAAATTTGCCGAAATTTGTTCTTATCAAAAAAGGATGCTCACCACCGACATCTTAGCCAGAACGTCAATATTGGCAGCTATAATTTCGAAGTAGTCAAGGAATTTGTCTACCTTGGCAAACGCAGAATCAGTCTTGCCAATCGCGGTCACTTCGGTCTCATGAGGCAATTGAGTAAAAAATTCATCTCCCCTACGACCAAGTGGACTCCACATAATACCCTTATCATCCCACACCTACTACAGGCTCCTTTGTTAAATACTTCCTATCTTTAAATTTAAATAAAACAAAGTGTGTTTGAGATATCATAGATATTTTTTATTTGTTTTAAAGGCCTATCGATGCCATTATTCATGGAATATAACATCGTTTAAATGTCATCCATGGCGGCTTCTCCAATTTTCCATAATCCTGGCGCATACATCAAGCTGAATTTGACCGATGACATAGGTTATGTCTGCCTTGACCGCTGCGGCTTGCGCCTTATTCGCGTAGACCTCAGAAAACTCCACAGGTTAAAGTCTAAGGGGCCAACTCGCACGAACTCCGTGGCCAGTTTACATCCCCTGCACGTGAAATGACCATGTCCTCAAATCGCTTGTGAAGAATTTCCAATGTGGCGTGAGCTGTGTGGCACGTAGCGCCGCCGTCCTGTTGAAACCGCTTGTCGTTGGTGGCCACATAATCCAATTCAGGCCAAAAGAAATTGGTTGTAATCGACCTATAGCGCTCGCCATTGACGGTGATGGCCTGGCCAACGTCTTATTAAAGAAAAATGGACCGATGACGCCGCCAGCCCAATTGCTTCAGAGCACATTTAGCGAACACACGTCGTTGCCTGTGGCCGTTTACTTTCAGCTCCTGGGTCAGTTGAATTTTACACGGGTGCAGGCCTAGTTGTGGTCTGCGGAAGGCCGAGTTCTTGAGAGCGATGCGAGATCGACTACCTCGAATTCTCCTGAATACGGCGATGTTTTCGGCAGATCTTGCGTTTCGTCGACGTACCGGTGTTGGTTAATAGTCTACTAAACCAGTGGACCCAAATGTATTCACCGCACTGCGAATAGTCCTCTCGGCAGGACGATTATGGCGACTGTTAAATGGGCGAGGCGCGCGTAATGTTTCCCGAACAGAACACCCATATGGCAAAACCATTTTATCGTTTGCACAGGCGTTGTGGCGCAGTGGTTAGTGTGTTGGACTCTGCCGAGCGATGAGAGAGTTCGCGTCCCGATAACACCAACGCCATCGACTGTTTATTTCCTCCTCGGCGGGGTACTGGCAAAACCCCCCGTAGTAAACTTGCCATGAAAAAGCTTCTCTACTCACGCCGTTCGGAATCGGCATTGAACTGTAGGTCCCTTTCCCCTGTGTGAAAAATAGATCACACACAACATGGGTGATTGAGAGAAGCTTGGCTCTGGTCTTTCATGGGCTGTAACGCCACCAAAGAAGAAGTCCTGCTCCATATCTTTCAAGCTTCTCTTTCAGGTTTATCCTTTTATTATTCTCTCATTTGGAGCATTGTTTTTCCAACATATTTTTGCTTCAGGTTTTCCAATTACATTTCCTGGCATTGCATCTTTGTCATTATACTTCTTACATATGTATCATGCAGTACGACCCACGCCAAGAATCGAACAGAATGCAACTACTGCTTCTAGTCCCTTCTTACATATGCATCTAGCTACGCTGCATAAGCTGGTTAATGATGCAATTATCTTTCATGATTTCAGTGCGAACTAGAGTATATAAACTGGCACTTGAACTCAGTAAGAATCATAATTGAATCGACTACCAGTCAACTCAGTAAACCAAACAATTCAACAACCATGAAGGCAAGTAACACTCGTATCTGCTGAAACTGACCACCTAATAAAATCTTTCTCTTCCATCTTCTAGGTCTTCATTTTCTTCGCTCTCTTCTGCTTGGCCGTCGCTTCAGCTTCGGTTATTCCCTCGCTTGCACCCCTAGGTTTGGGCAGTGTTGCTATTGCCGGTCCAGTTGGCCTTGCCTCCCCAGGTGTTGTCGTCGGAGCTCCAGGCCTAATCGCACCAGGACTACTTGGAGGTGTGAGAATAATTGGATAGATAAAATGACGCGACCATTGAGTAACTCCTAAGGCTGCCGACCTTTGTTATATTTTTATTTTTGCACATACAAATAAAGAAATGACTTCCCTAAAAACGAATGTTTCCCTTTTATCGGATGCAACCTTTTTGGCTGTAATGTTGACAAGCAAATGGAACGTTGGACCTACAACTTTTTTTGTATGCGCTAATGAATACATACTTCCGAGAATTCAAAATTTACAACTAAATAGCGAAGTAAACTATTCTTCAGAAAAAGTCATGATGTCATAGGTGAAGAACTTTTGTGAACTGAACTGAATCGGGTGGTCCTCATAGTCTCGACACTATGGTAGGTAGGTGTATCAAAACTTACATACGCTTGCCTAAGATCTTTGACGCCTCTGATTTTCTTATGTCGCACATTTTACATCACCAGACTTGTTTCAAAAATGGTTAGAGTTCTTGGTGCTTCAACAACTTATTGCAGACCCGATGTGCGAGTGACGTACTTCGCGGAGAAGGGTGGCAATGATGTACGCGTATACTCATAAATATGAATAATAAGGACACAAACAAAGTTGGTAATGTTTCCAGAATTCAGGTTTCATCCTTTATTCGTGCTATCAAACATGCTGATAAAATTCAAAATAAAAGTTACACATTCAATAAAGCTAAATTATGTATTGCATAGGCTTTGGGCTCGACCAGCCACTTTTCTGGAGCATTTTAACTGTTGGTCCAATTTTGCCTATGAAAACTTCGGACACGATTTCGCGAATTCCAAATTTTGACATATCTCCACGTTTCAAGATTACCAGAATCCAAATCCTAGGTTTTTATAGAGATGTCTTTGTGCATGTATGTACGCATGTGCGTATGTGTGGTCGGAATTTTGGCCTCGATTATCTCGAGCACCAAAGATGATATTGGCATGAGATCGAGTACCTCCACGCGTAATTACGCAACTTAGAACTGACTAAGCTTCCAGCTAAATCCGTAGAACCATTTTATTGTTAGAAATTAAATAACTAAAAAAAGGGGAAAAAAAAATTGCGCCACACAGCTGTTGTGAATTAGAAGTGATGAAACTTAAATTTATACTCTGTTTGCGCAATTCTAATATAAAACCGTAAGTGCATGGAACAGTTGCTGAGAACTACAACCAAACGTGAAAATTCGGTCGGTTGTTCTCCTCCTATCTAGGAGAACCACCACTGAAGACCCAAACCTGGACGGAGTGCAGATTGTGTTATAAACCAGGGGTTCCCAAAGTGTGCTCCGCGGAGCTCTGGTGCGCCGTAGAAAGTGAAGAAGGGCGCCGCGCCGTGAGTTAAAATAAGCTTCGCGCTGCTAGTATACTGAATTTTTAAACATACCTCATTTTGCCTCTCTTTTGACACAACAGTCCAGCGAGAACGAGGTAAATTGCTGTCTCTGGCGAAGTTCGAGAGTTTTTCCAAAGAGTAAAACGAATATGGCAAGATTATGAAGCCATAGGGCAAGCCTGCAGCGATGAACATAGACAATTTGTAGTTGAATCACAGTCGATGTTGAGAATATGGAACGACTATTTCTGCAGACTGTATAATGGGGAAGATGGTCCAGATACCGCTGTCAGGCAGAACGCACCATTCACACTGGACAGGCGGGAGAGAATTCCGTCCACCATCTAAGAGGGTGGTTAATATAGCGATATCGAAACTGAAATCTAATAAAGCGGCTGGAGCAATGACCTGCCTGCTGCGCTATTTAAAGCAGCTGGATATGAGTTGGTTGAGAACATGTACCAGCTTATCTGTAGGATATGGTCGAAGATAATGACACTGACGATATTGGGAGAATGTAGCGAGATGTCAATGAAGCTTATGTGAGCATTGAAGCAGCAGCGGCTAGAAGGGGTCTGAAAGTAAACGAGGTCCTGCCCAGAAAACTACTATTGGCAGCCATAACTTTGATATAGTCACGGATTTTGTCTACCTTGGCTCACTGGTAACAAGCAGCAACGACACCAGCGCTGAGATTAGACGTAGAATAACTCTTGTCAACCGCTGTTTCTTCGGGCTCAAGAGGCAATTGAGTGACCCTCTATAAACCTTAATCATTCCGGTCCTCCTCTACGGCACAGAGGCTTGGACCTTATTAAAGATGTATAAATAGACCCTTTGTCATTTCGAGAGGAAAATTCTGCGTACGATCTTTTGTTCCGTTTGTGTTGATAGAGAGTAGGAGAGAAGATTCAACCTCGACCTGTACGTGCTGTACAGCGACGTCGGACTAGTACGACGTTTATGCATCCAACGGCTAAGATGGTTGGACCATGAGGAGCGAATGGACACCCCAGCTTCCGGCCCGAAGAGTCTTCCACTCCAACCTAAGGACAGTCCCATCTAAGGTGGCGCACACAGGGGGAGACTCTGGCGGCTAGCAAAAGACTAGCTGGAAAGGCTTGTTGGTTGAGGCCTAGGTTCACCCCGAACTGTAGTGCCACCTAAGTAAGCAAGTAGTGGCCAGATTTTCCTGGTGATGAGGCAGGTAAGTCCCTGGGTCCATCTCAGGTTCGTCTCAGCCCTGGCGAGATTTATGAGTTTATGTTTAATGATTGCAAGAGATATTACCCCGCACGCCGTGATTGATTGTTGCGTCGTTCCTTGTCTGGCGAGTCTGTAGGCTCTTTCGTTACCTGGGATGTCGCTGTGTCCTAGTACCCGTAGAAGTTGTATGTTAAGCTGTTCGGTCATCTCATTAAGAGATAGGCGACAGTAAAGGCTTGTTTTTGAAGTGCACACACAGGACTCTAGCGATTTCAAGGCTACTTGACGATCCGTGAGAATTCGAATATACTTAGTAGATATTACGTTCAACTTAAGCCAAGACAGAGCCTCATTTATTGCCAACAACTCCGCCTGAAAGACGCTGCAATAGTCTGGTAGTTTTAGAGCTTGGCTCAGGTTTAATTGTTTGCAGATTACTCCAATACCCACCCCGTCTTTGGTTTTTGTACCCGTCAGTGTAGAAGTCCACGCAGCTCCTGCAGGGTTCTGTTTGGCGGGACCAGTTACGTCCGTCGGGGTAAGTTATCTTGAATTTCTTCTCAAAGACTGTGGTGGGCTCTATGTGGTCCAAGTTTTCTGTCATGGGTGATTGAGAGAAGCTTGGCTCTGGTCCTTCATGGACTGTAACGCCACCAAAGAAGAAGAAGATCTCTCGATTTTCCTCACTAGTGCATGCAAGGCTGTTTCGGCAGATCTGCCCTTACAGTAGGCATGCTGTACCTTAGAGATTAGGGTATCGAAATGATGGCGTATGTGAAAGACGCTGTATCCGTAGACGTCGTACCAGGCGGATGTGTCTGTACAACCCGTCCAGTTCTTCGTCAAATCTTCTCCTCCATACTCCGGTTTAACAAACGGGACCGTAAATGGTGCGCAGAATTTTCCTCTCGAAACGACCAAGGGCATCTTCATCAGCGCAAGTCTCTGCGCCGTAAAGGAGGGCTGGGATGATCAAGGTCTTATATAGTGTCACCTTGGTTTTCCGAGAGAGCTCTACTTCTCAATTGCCTCTTGAGTCCAAAAAAACAGCGGCTGGCAAGGGTGATTCCGCGTCTTATCGCAGCGGTGGTATTGTTGTCGCCGGTCATCAGTAAGCCAAGGTAGACGAATTCCTTGACCACCTCAAATGTATATATGCCGATGGTGACGTTCTGACCAATACGTCGGTGTTGACCGTTTCTTTTTGATGAAAGCAGATATTTGGTTTACCCTCATTACCCTTGAGACCAATCTTAGCCCTTCTACCTCAATGCTTACAAAGGCTTCATTGACGTCTCGCTGTGTCTATCCAATCACGTCACTATCGTCGGCGTACGTAAGCCGTTGGCCGGCGTAGGGTTGGCCAGTGACTCTTGCACGATCTTTTCACGAAAAGTTGCATGCCAGCGCGTCACCTTGCCTACATCCTTTTTTAACAACAAAGGTCTCAGTTTGCTCATTATCGACCTTCATGGAGCAGCGAGAATTCTCCATTGCCATCATGCGGAGTCGGACGAGTTTAGAACTAGACATGGCTTTGTATAGCTCGTCTTCATAGACTCTGTCATACGCAGCCTTGAAATCGACGAAAAGGTGGTGAGTGTCGATTTGCTATTCTAGTCTTCTCCAAGATCAGCCGTAGCGTAAATACTTTTTCTGTTGTGAATTTACCTGGCCTGAAACCACACTGGTAAGAGCCGATCAGATTATCCACAAACGGTTTTAGGCGTTCACACACCAAGGCAGAGAAGATCTTATAATCTTATATGCGATGTTAAGAAGACTTATTCCCCTATAGTTGGCGCAGTTATGGGGGTCTCCCTTCTTATGGACCGGGCTAACGGTGCTGAGATTCCATTCGTCGGGCATGCTTTCCTCCGACCATACCTTGCAAATGAGCTGGTGACTTTACCAGCTCATCTCCAACCGCCCTAAGAAGACTTAAAAAGACTTAGACTTAAGTCTTGAAATCGCTATTTTGACTTCTTACATCGTCGTCCATTACGAATGGATCATTCTGCCTGATAGCGGTATCATGTCTACCATCGCCGTTATACAGTCTGCAGAAGTGGTATTTCCAAATCCTCAGTATCGACTGTGATTCTACTACCAGTTCTCCATTTTCATCTCTGCAGGCTACCGCTCTGACTTTGAAGCCATGGCATGTTCGTTTTACCTTATTGTAAAACTTCCGGGCGTCATTCCTGCGGGAGCATCTCTCCATCTCCCCGATCTCATACTTTGCGTCTTCTCTCTTCCTTCTTCTGAGAAGCGTGTGTTCTTTTCACTTCTGCTCATAGATTTCGAGAGCAGCTCTCGTCCGTCGTTGCAGCTTGGCTTTGCTGCATGGGCTTGTTCGCATTGTTCAAACTAGGGGATTCTAAGTGGTGGCTTTTTGAAACCCAGCACCTCTGAAGCAGCGTCTCTGACGGCGCTCTGGCAATGCGCCCATTCCTGCTCTATTGTTTGCGCTGCTATGAGCGGATTTTGAGAGAGCTTGAACGAGACACGATCGGCAAAGTTTCTGGAAGTCTCTTGCGATTGTAGCTTTCCGACGTCAAACTTACATTGTTCTACTCGACTCCTAAGCATCCTTGATATCCTCACTCGTACCTTGGCTACAACAAGGTAGTGGTCCGAGTCGATGTTGGTTCCTCCGAAGGTTCGTACGTCGAGAATACTGGAGGAGTGTCTGGCGTCGATCGCAATGTGATCAATCTGGTTGGTGGTCGATTGATTCCCCTGAGGGTGTTGAGATGGGGGAATCGTGTGCTTGCTACAGGAAGGTTACGCCCCGTTAGGAAATCGATTAGCCTAAATCCATTGTCGGATGTGGTGTTTTGGAGGCTATGCTTTCCTGTGTTCGATCTAAATATGTCTTCTTCGCCCAGCTTTGCGTTGAGATCTCCTAGTGCAATTTTGGTGTAATAACTGGGGCATTGAGCGTATGTTCGGTCCAAGAGATCATAAAAGTCATGCTTGACTCGATCATCTTTTTCTTCCGTTGGGGCGTGCACGCATATTAGGGTGATATTCCCCAGTGTACCCTTGATGCGAATTGTTATGAGGCGTTCGCTTACATGACGGAAGCTTAAGACTTTTTGTCTAAGTCTACTTTGAATAGCAAATCCGCCCCCGCTTCCTTTTAACAATTGCCTGGTCCATCCCATCGCACTTCGTGGAGCGCGGAAAATGTCTGCATTGTAGAAGTCCAAGTTTTTTTGCAATTGATTGCCCGCACCTGACCTGTGCGGGCCAGGTGCAGGTTTGTACGTCCTTATCGCGTTTGCGGCTCAAGAGGCAATTGAGAAGTAGATCCCTCTCTCGAAAAACAAAGGTGACACTATATAAGACCTTAATTATCTCAGTCCTTCCTTACGGCGCAGAGGCTTGAAACTTAATAAAAGCGTTTGAAGATGCCCTTGGTCGTTTCGAGAGGAAAATTCTGCGCACTATCTACGGTCCCGTTTGTTCACACGGTGTATGGAGGAGAAGATATAGCGAAGAACTGTACGGGTTGTACAGCGACATCGGCCTGGTACGACGTCTACGGATACAGCGTCTAAGGTGGCTAGGCCATGTAGAGCTCATGGAAAATACAGCTCCGACCCGAAGAGTCTTCGAATCCACCCCGGAAGAAAGGCGCGGCAGAGGACGGCCGCATCAACGGTGGCGTACGCAGGTGGAAGGGGACCTTAACCAACGCTTGTTGGTTGAGGCCCAGGTTGACCACGGACTGTAGCGCCACCTAAGTAAGTAAGTATTGCGTTTGCAGGAGTCGTCAAGGTTGGAACCGTCCGTATCCCAGGCTTGTTGTTGTTTCGTATCAAGATAGTTTTTCGTGATAGGGATGTTAACCCTTAGCACAACCACCAACCTGGAGTGACCCCAGGAACAACGGGCTGGTCGGTACACACATTAGTTCACTGTCCGGCGGGTGCCTGGGCAGCTATCCCGGAGGGGCCACTCGGAGGCTGTGTGTCAACTTGGATTGAACAGGGACAGAAATGGAGGCTGATGTTTTCCGTGTTAAACACGATCAGCTTCTTTGCTTTGTTTGCTCGCTCCCTCCCTCCCATATCTTTCAGGTGCACCCTTTTATTATCCTCTCATTTAAAGCATTGCTTTCCCAACGTATTTTTTCTTCAGGTTTTTCAATTACATTTCCTGGCATTGCATCCTTGTCATTATACTTCTTACATATGTATCATGCAGTACGACCCACGCCAAGAACCGAACAGAATGCAACTACTGCTTCTAATCCCTTTTTACATATGTATCTAGCTACGCTGCATAAGCTGGTTAATGATGCAATTATCTTTCATGATTTCAGTGCGAACTAGAGTATATAAACTGGCACTTGAACTCAGTAAGAATCATAATTGAATCGACTACCAGTCAACTTAGTAAACCAAACAATTCAACAACCATGAAGGCAAGTTACACTCGTATCTGCTGAAACTGACCACCTAATAAAATCTTTCTCTTCCATCTTCTAGGTCTTCATTTTCTTCGCTCTCTTCTGCTTGGCCGTCGCTTCAGCTTCGGTTATTCCCTCGCTTGCACCCCTAGGTTTGGGCAGTGTTGCTATTGCCGCTCCAGTTGGCCTTGCCTCCCCAGGTGTTGTCGTCGGAGCTCCAGGCCTAATCGCACCAGGACTACTTGGAGGTGTGAGAATAATTGGATAGATAAAATGACGCGACCATTGAGTAACTCCTAAGGCTGCCGACCTTTGTTATATTTTTATTTTTGCACATACAAATAAAGAAATGACTTCCCTAAAAACGAATGTTTCCCTTTTATCGGATGCAACCTGTAATGTTGACAAGCAAATGGAACAGAATCTTACGTTGGACTTACAACTTTTCTTGATTGCGCTAATGAATACATACTTCCGAGCTTTCAAAATTAACAACTAAATACCGAAGTAAACTATTATTCTGATAAAGTCATAATGCCATCGGTGAAAAACTTTTGGAATTTGTAGTTAAACAACTGAATCGGGTGGTCCTCATAGTCTCGGCTCTATGGTAGGTAGGTGTATCAAAACTTACAAACGCTTGGGACGGCTTACCATCTTTTGCCTAAGATCCTTGACGCCTCTGATTTTCGCATGTCGCACATTTTATATCAACAGACTTGTTTCAAAAATGGCTGTGCTTCAACAACATATTGCATACCAGATTTGCGAGTGGCTTATTTCGCGTAGAAGGGTGGTAATAATGTACGTGAATACTCATAAATATGATTATGCAGGCCACGCACAAAGTAATATTTTTTTTCCAAATTAAGGCTTCATCCTTTATTTGCCCTACAATATTGAACATTCTGATAAAATTCAAAATGAAAGTTACATTTTTATAAAAAAATAACACACAGCCTGAGGCCATGCAAACTTCTAGCCTCTACAAATTCAATTAAGCAAAGTTATGTATTACATAGGCTTTGGAGTCAACCATCCACTTTTTAGAACGCACTTCCTTTACACGATTCGCAGCCCCTGTCCATTTACGTCGAGTCTGCGCCTACACACTAAACCATACCCTGCCCTCTTCTGTCTGACAAGCATTTCATGCTACTCCTAAGTTTGTGAAATCCCTTCTGTTTCTGTTGCTCTTGCCGCCTCTTCTGCTTTTCTTACCGCTTCTACCTTCCTCAGCTCTTTCAGTATTACTCCGACTCCACCATTCGCTGAATTATATTTCCTGGTCTTGGGAGAGTGAACGTCCAATCTGTAAATGGTCTATATTCGAAAATGACGTGCCTCATGCCTTCTTCCTGATTTGGACAACCTGGGCAAAGAGGAGAAGTCTTATGTCCGAGGCTTATTGTAAGGGGTAATCAGTAGATACAGCTCTACATACTATGGTTGGAATCATTAAGAAATCACTTGCCAACACAATGATTGACTTCCTTGACATTGAAGGGGCTTTCAACGACATTAAACCACTAGCTATCACCAATGCATTAAGCAAACTAGAGGTTTGGATCAAACAAATGCTCTCAAGAAGGTTGATTCACTCGGAATTCAGCTGCTATCCCACAGAAAAGGCAATAAAACATGGCACACCACAGGGAGGAGTACTATCGCCGCAGTTATGGGTGTTAATTGTAAACGAGATACTCCTATCCCTGGGGGTCAGCGAGTGCAAGCTCATTACGTATGCAGACGGTATTTCACTAGCAATTAGCGGGCAACTTGCCAAATGGGCAGAGAACTGCAGACTTGGAATAAATCCCTCCAAAACGGAGCTGTTTTATTCACAAGAAAACGGCAGATACGGCAGATACTCGAATCACAGGAATCTCAACTGGAGATTTAACGCAGAAGAACGCATCAAAAATACAACAACTGCACTATACACCTGGAAGAAGGCCTTGGGAACCAGATGGGGTATCAATCTCATACATATATACGCACACGATGTATACCGCGGTTGTTAGGCCTATACTAACGTACGGCTGCTTAGTCTGGTGGACAGCACTCTACAGATCTAACATCTATCCATCTAACGATGGATTGCATGCATCGCCATAACCAGGGCACTACGAACAACCCCCACTGCAGCTCTCGAAACGATGCTTCACCCACTCCCCTTGGATCTTGATCTTTTTAAAAAAAGGCAAAGAAATCGGCGTGGTGACTTAAGGAATCAGCTTATGTTCTCGAAATAGAACAGGCTGGTATTTTACGCGGAGGGCGCCCTGACGCAGTAGTTAGTGTGTTGAACTCTGACGCACGATGAGCATGAATGTTTATTTCGCGACGTCCCTCCTCGGCGGGGTACTGGCAAAATCCCCCGTAGTATAACTTGCCTTGAAAAAGCTTCTCTTCTCGCCGTTCGGAGTCGGCATTAAACTGTATGTAGGTTCCTTTCACTCGTGTAAAAAATAAATCACAAACAATATGGGGGATTGAAGAGAAGCTTGGCTCTGGTCCTTCATGGGCCGTAACGCCAATAAAAAAAGAAAGAAGGTATTTTACTCCAAACCAGTGATTTAAGTGAAGGAGTACTTAACCCCGATCCTGGACTATTCTATATAAAACAATAATTTCCAACCGACGACAATGGGATGGGAATGAATTCCCAAGCAAAGGCTCTGCACTGGAAATATACACGGAGGGGTCCAGGACAGGCAATAGTGTGGGGGCCGGCGTCGATACACCGACCCTGAAAATCAGTCAATCATTTAAACTACGAACCAGTGTAGTGTATTCCAAGCTGAATCAACGGCAATTCGTGAGGCCGCCGACTGGCTGTCTTTGAGATCGATGGACTACAGTGACATTGTGATTTACTCAGACAGCCAAGCGGCAATAAAAGCACTTGAATCGCCAATGATAAAATCGAAATTGGTGAGGCACTGCCGCAAATCTCTAAATGATTTATCGAGCAGCTATACTGTTACGTTGTGCTGGGTACCTGAGCATGCCCCATCGAACTTGCACAGACCATGGAGAGGATGATACTATGGCTAGATGTTATCTGCAAATTATGTCTAGTCTGGAGACACATATCAGAAAAGTGGAAGTCCGCAAGTGAACTTCTCATCCCAAGGCTGGCAGAAGTTCCCCACTACACCCGAAGATTCTAGGCCTATCTGTCTATCATCCTTTGTACTCAAAATCCTGGAAAGGCTGATAGACTTGCACATGCGACACAATCCATCACTAATTTCAAAAGCACAACATGCCTACTGCAAACGTAAATCGGTAATCGGTTGAAACGGCCTTGCACACGTTGGCGAGGAAAATTTAAAGATCAATCCACCTCACAGAACACACCTTACTAGACTTCTTGGATAAAGAGGGCGCCTTGAACAACGTCACATCGAAAGCAATAACGGAAGGCCTAGAAAATCTAAAAGTGGAAAGAACTCTACTAGAGCTGATTGTCGAGCTACTTTCAACACGCAAGATCTTCTCTAAATGGGGCACTCCACAAGAAGGGTCCTCTCTCCTCTTCTCCAGAACGTAGTCACAAACGAACTACTAACTAAACTGGAGAAAGAAGGCCTCGTTGCTATTGCGATCTTAGTCAAATATATTGAATGACCGTATGCATACTGTACAGGTGGGCACGAAATATTGGACTTCGGATAAACCCCCAGAAAATGGAACTTGTACTCTTCACTAGAAAGCACAAGATCCTAGACACATGTCCATTCACTCTACTCGGTACCAGGCTAATCTATTCTTCTAGTGCCAAATATCTTGGCATCATATTGGACAGGAATTTAACCATAGCTCTCTATACTTGCAAGAGAGCCTTAGGGAAAAAATTAGGTTTCAGACCCAAAATAACCTTGTGGTTGTACATCACTGTCATTAGATCTATCCTATTGTACAGTGTTGTAACTGGTGGGCTGCACTAGATAAAACAACATACCACAAACAAATCGAGACAGTACAGAGGTTACGGAGGTAAGCAGGCATGTACTCCAACAGCGGCGATCGACATGCTACTCCACCTAGACCCACTTAATATCCAAGGTAAGCAGCGGGCTTAAAAGCCGGCTCAAAATGGATGAACTACATCGAAGGCAGGCCTTGGTGATGGTTAAACAGTTTAAGACACTTCTCTCATAAGTACCAAGCCACAGCGATATTTCAGGAAATGAAAGAGCTGACATGCTCACCAGACAAGGAACGACGCAACAAGCAAACATACGCTGGTAGACCAATGGCACCCATTAAACTCAAGGTAACGGGTCAAGCCATGGCCGAGACGAACTTGAGATGGATCCAATGGCATGTTTGCCTAACCATAATGCAAATCTGGTCAGGACTTTACCGACAACGAACTGTGAGACTAATCTCCCTAATCACGTCGTATCCATTCAACAACTGTGAGTGTGGAATATGTGGCCTTGGTGGTATATGTGATGCTACGATTCTTTATGATGAGCGATCCGAAAGGCCTAGGGACTGCCTCATCATATCGAACTCATTATCGGCAACCAAATTTAGACACTTTTGTGGACAATATTTGGTGGCTGCTAGAGCAAGCTACAAAACGCACGGAGCAATAGAACACTCCGTCGAAAACCGACAAAGCTGGATGCACTCAGAAAATCTGAGGGTACCTCTACTGAGTCTAAAGCGGAAACTCTTAGTTTACTGCTAGAGACTCATTTCCCGGGAAATCGGATGACCATCGGCTCGTTGCACACTCCTCCAAGGGAAACTGCAACTGAAACAATGAAAACAACGCGATGTATATTGCGTCGCGCGTGGCAACGACTGAGGCCATTGAATTTGCTGTGGCATCCTTTGATGGCTTTAAGCCGCTAGGCACCGATTGGATATACTCTGTTATGCTGCAAAAAGGTATAAGGCAGCTGCTTTCTACTTTCTCACTGCAAGCCTCGCACTTGCCTATACCTATTCCACGGCGCACAGTGAAAGTAGTATTTATTCCCAAAACAGGAAAAGAGGACTGCTCACTTGCCAACAGTTTTAGACCAATTAGTCTAACATCCTACCTGCTGAAAAGCATGGAAAGACTGGTAGAGTTGCACGTGCACAAAGTTGCCCTTCGAATGCATCCTCTTTCGGAGATGCAGCATGCTTATCAACTCGGAAAATCGTGCGAGACTGCGCTTCAAAACCTAACTAGCAGAATTGAATGCGCGCTCAAAACGAAAGAGTACGCGCTGGGCATTTTCATCAACATTGAGGGAGCCTTTGATAACGCAACTTTCGACAGCATGTGTAACGCTGCCAGACATCATGGCGTAGATGAGGCACTGGTCTTGTGGATCAAAGCAATGCTTGTACACAGGACACTGACCACTGATGCAGACTTCGACCTGGGTGTCAAATCCGGCGTTAACAGGAGCTGCCCGCAAGGTGGCGTCCTGGTTCCGCTGTTATGGTGCATGGTGGTCAACTCTCTGCTTGATGCTCTCAATGCCTCTGGAATCTATACCCAGGCCTATGCGGATGATGTCGCCGTTCTTTCTGTCGGCTCATGCTTAGCGGCTGTCCGACTCAAAGCACAGGCGGCGCTAAATGGGATCAATGATTTATGAATCAGGAATGGGCTGTTGGTCAATCGTCTTGAGACCGATGTCGATCTCTTCACGAGAAGGAGGAAAAATACTGACATGACTCAGCTGGTACTAAAGGGCACTTCCATCCAGATATCCAAGGAGGCTAAGTATCTAGGAGTCATCTTAGATAGCAAGTTTCTCTGGTCAAAGCATGTTGAGTCAAAAACCACAAAATCGCTGTCAGCTTTCTGGCAATGCAAAGAAGCTGTTGGCAAAACATGGGATTATCGCCGGCAAGGGTCCCCTGGACCTACACGGCAATGATAATAGGTCTTATGCATCGGTTGTCTGGTGGAACGGAACAGACAAAAAAGCAAACACGTCGTAGCCTCTGTTGCGACAGATCTGGCAACGCCTCTGCCATAATTGACAGATGCCACCAAACGTCACATGCTGGCATTTAAGGCTGCGCGCTTTGACTGGCTTGTTCACCGGCGTCTTTGAGTTGAATAGGAGAAAACACACGAATTTTTAAATATCAATAAATTAAACCCGTATTCAATTTGTTTTATTCTAAAACTTCTACACTCTCCTACACAATTTTAAAAATTCGTTTTACTTAAGCGTACAAAATGCCGCCCAAAGTCCGCAAGACAATTGAAGTGGTGAACGAGAAGAAATCCTATAGCTGCTTATCGTGCAACCAAGAGGATAACCCGCGCATGGTACGTTGCGATAATTGCGAAGGTTGGTTTCATTTTGCATGTGTAGGAGTCACTTCGTCCGTGGCTCACCGAGACTGGCAATGCAGTTCATGTTCCGAGCCATTACCAACTATGCTAATGGAATCCCAGCGAATATCCAGCGTTCAAATAACCACTGCTCTCAAGACCGATGATGTGCGCAGAGAAATTACCACACCAGAAGTCTCTGAAAGAACCGAATTGCCAACGGAGCGATGTAAATCGTTTAACGACGAGCGTAGTCACCAAACACGTTCAGCCCACACCACGGCTATTGAATGTTCTCGGGTACGCTCCACTTCTACGGGAAATCGCTCTGTCCTTCTCATTAACACAGCTTCCAATGCTGCAGACACGAATGAATGTTGTCCAATTACAACAGGTGCTATGTCTAAGGGCGCCGCCAAATCAGTATGTTCCCGGATTTCAAAGCCATCTTCAACACGTGTCCGACGACTGCACGCTGAAATGCAGTTGATACGTGACCAGCAGTCAATTCTTTGTCAACGAGAAACCATCATGCAGCAAAGAGAACACCTGTTATCGAAACAAAGGGATCTGCTGGTGCAATTAGAGGTCGAAGATAGTTCGGAATCCGAGGGCGACGATACCAGCCGTGACCAAGTCGAAAATTGGCTCCGAGAGACTCGCAAAGAAACGGACATATCCGTTACTCCACCAAGAGCCGAAAGTACCGCCGTTCCACAAACAGCCACAGAAGCACAGCATTCCTTTCAGCATGATCCACTTTTGGGACAGATCCTGCAGAAACTCACTGCTTTGGAGCTGCAGTATGCCACTAAGACGGAAAATATGTCGATAAGAACTTGGTTGCCAGGTATTCTTCCCATAAACACTGCGTGCGTGGCAAATGATAGAGGGGCCACCTCCATTGTGAACTTTGAAGAAAATGTAAATCGTCGCGTTAGTCGTGATCAGCTGGCAGCACGCAATGGAATCTGCAAAGATTTACCCAAGTTTACCGGCAATCCTGAAGAGTGGCCATTGTTCATTGCTAGCTATGAGCAAACTACGGCACTCTGTGGATTTTCTGACTATGAAAATCTGATTCGTTTACGGCAAGCACTGGAAGGCCCAGCTAGAAATGCCGTACGGAACCTATTGTTACATGCCTCTTGCGTACCCCAGATATTATCGACGTTGCGTATGAAATTTGGACGACCAGAACTGATAATAGATATATTGCTGACTCGAATCCGAGATATGCCACCGCCCAAAGAAAGCCGGCCGGAAACTATCGTTGATTTTGCCATAGAGGTGCAAAATATATGCGCTACGATGAAGGCATCTGGCCTTTTAAACTACTTAAATAATCCCGAACTGGAACAAGAACTGGTCTGTAAGCTCCCCGGCCTCTTAGGCCCCTTCTGGGGGATGCATAAAGCAACATTAACATCATCCACGCTCGAAGATTTCAGCAATTGGTTGCTTCAACTTGCTCATGGTGCCAATAACGTTATAATTCCTAGCACATCAGCTAAAATACGCCGACGAGGAATGCTTAACATCCATACCGACACCCATAAGGATGTCGTCAAAGAAGGCTGCATCATTTGTCAAGGTAACTGCACTGATATAACTAAATGCAACGTCTTTTCTAACTTCACCAGATCTCAAAAATGGAGAAAGGTGAGGGACAACCAACTTTGTCGTCGATGTCTAAATGCACACTTGCCAACAGAGTGCCCTTCAACAGCGATATGCGGCGTTGATGAGTGTCGCTTTATTCACCACCCTCTTCTACACAAAAAGCCACCAGTTGCTGTTGACTCGTATGCAAAGATGGAGTGCAATACTCACTCCCACAAACAAAATCAAACCTTGTTTCGGGTCCTTCCCATTACTTTATATGGAAACGGTGTGCAGCTATCAACCTTTGCCTTCTTCGACGACGGATCGTCTCTCACTTTGGCCGATGAGAATTTAATACATGCGCTAAATCTGAAGGGGATTCCGGAGCCGCTTTGCCTTAAATGGACAGCAAACACTCATCGCTTCGAAGACGATTCGCACCTCGTTGACTTAGAGATATCTGAACCTGGCGGTGGGCGCCGATTTCCTCTTAAGAACGTCCGCACGGTAAAGGAGCTGGGTCTCCCGTCGCAGACTCTCGACGCACAGAAGCTACAAACTCGATACAAGCATCTGCGAGGGCTACCCCTGACCTCTTATTTCAATGCCGTCCCAAAGTTGCTAATTGGGCTAAATAACAGCAAGCTTGGACTGAGTTCACGATCGAGGGTAGGTTCTGAATTCGAACCGATAGCCGAGAAAACTCCCTTGGGATGGACCGTAAAAGGTCAGCCTACTACTGAAGATGAAGCAAGCCATCACGTCTTTCATATGTGCGACTGTGAGATTCAAGCAAATGCAGAACTACTTGAGGTGGTAAAGAATTACTTTTGCCTCGACAACTTGGGTATAAAGCCGAATGGAGGAGAACTAATGCCTACGGATACTCAACAAGCCATCCAACAACTACAGAAATGTACACGCAGGACGGGCAATGGTTATGAAACTACATTGTTGTGGAAAAGCAAAGACATACCCCTACCAGATAGCGCTCCTATGGCCAAAAAAAGAGCTTACTGCCTATATGCTAAGATGCAGAGAGATCCCGTTTTAGGTCGGGTCCTACAATCTAAACTAGATGACTACATTGCCAAAGGATACGCCAGGAAATTGAGTCCGAACGAAATCGATGTTAACAGATGCTGGTACTTGCCCTTGTTTTCTGTAAGCAATCCTAACAAGCCCGGAAAGCTTCGGCTAGTGTGGGACGGTGCTGCCAAAGTAGACGGTATCTCCCTAAATAGTTTGCTTTTAAAAGGCCCGGATTTGCTCACGTCGTTGGTTTCAACCATTCGCAAGTTTCGACAAAGGAGAGTAGCAATTGGAGGAGACATTGCCGAAATGTATCACCAGGTAAAGATTCGCCAAGAAGATCAGGACTACCAGCGCTTTTTCTGGATCGAACCAGACTCCGTGGAACCAGTGGCATATGTTATGATGGTGATGACCTTCGGCGCTTCCTGTTCACCCAGCTGCGCTCAATATGTCAAAAACAAAAATGCTGAGGAATTTCGGGATCAGTATCCCAGAGCTGCAAGATGCATTTTGGAAAACCACTATGTCGATGATATGTTAGACAGTGTCGACACGGAAGAGGAAGCTATTAAGCTAGCGCTGGACGTTCATCTTATTCACTCCAAAGGAGGCTTTCAAATGCGTAACTGGGTTTCAAATTCCAGGGCGGTATTAGAGGCGCTACACACTAAGGCTGGGAACACAGATGTCAATTTGAATGTGGAACCTGAAATCACAACAGAAAAGGTTTTAGGTATGTGGTGGTCTACCCATGATGACTGTTTTGTATTTAAACTATCGAAGCGCTACGAAAACGAGGATGTGCTGCTGGGAAAACGGCGACCCACAAAAAGAGAAGTGTTAAGCCTAATAATGACGATATACGACCCATTAGGTATTTTGGCCTTTTACGTTATGTATGCAAAAATTATTTTTCAAGGTATATGGCGCTCTGGTTGCGGATGGGACGAACAAATACATGAGGAACAGTACGTCAAATGGCTGTGCTGGATTCGACTTATGCCGGAAGTAACGAGGATGAGAATACCAAGATGTTACGTGAAGGCAAGCTTTGTAACTTTCCCTTCGATGGAAATCCATACATTTGTGGATGCTAGCGAAGGGGGATGTGCGGCTGTATCCTATTTAAGATGTTCTGACGGTAATCTCGTGGACTGCGTTTTGCTAGGTTGCAAGACTAAAGTAGCCCCCCTAAAGATGATGTCAATACCCCGGCTGGAGCTGCAAGCCGCTGTAATGGGAGCCCGATTGACAAATGACATTATAACTACCCACTCCGTTGAATTTTCAAGCGTTACATTTTGGTCTGACTCTCGCACAGTACTTGCATGGATACGATCCGATCATAGGCGCTACCGACAATTTGTAGCCTTCCGCGTGAGTGAGATACTTGAGCTGACAGAAGTCTCCAATTGGCGGTGGATTCCCACCGCGGAAAATGTAGCCGATGAGGCTACAAAATGGCAGCGAATTCCTGATTGTTCGAACAATAGCAGATGGCTGAACGGACCAGAGTTCCTGAAATCGGATCCGAGCACCTGGCCGGATGAACGAATCATAAGATCTACTGACGAAGAACTACGACCTCAATTTGTCGGACATCATGCTAATCCAATCTTCAAATCTTTTATATCAATAGGACATGAGCGATTTTCGTCATGGCGACGACTTCTTCACGTAATGTCCGCAGTAATTTTTTGTGGACGAAAGTGGAGAGACAAGATCCGTAAGCGCTCGTCGAAATACAGTTCACCATCTCAAGAAGACATCTTACTTGCTGAAGTATTTCTGTTGAGGGAAGTGCAGGCCAGGTCGTTCATGGAAGAAATGATAAGCCTTTCGGCAGGAAAACCAGTAAAGAAGACGAGTTGTATCTATAAGCTTTCTCCCTACCTTGACGTAAATAATTTGCTACGCCTCGGCGGGAGAGTTGCTCTCAGTAACGGAGAAAACCCAATCATACTGCCTAAAAATGAATATGTAACTAAACTGATTGTCTCTGATTACCATTACAGATACCATCATGCTAACCACGAAACGGTAGTCAACGAGATTCGGCAAAAGTTCTGGATTACAAGACTTAGAGCTGTCCTGAAAGGAGTACGCCGCACTTGTCAAACCTGTTTAAATTTTCTAGCTCGACCACAACCGCCACAGATGAGTCCTCTACCTGCGGCGCGTGTAGCATCATTTTGTCGGCCATTTAGCTACGTTGGTGTCGACTATTTTGGACCTATATCTGTATCTGTTCGCCGTAGTAGTGAAAAACGGTATGGGGTACTCCTGACATGCCTAACAACAAGAGCGATACATATCGAAATTGCATATTCGCTGTCCACAGACTCCTGCATCATGGCCATCCGCAATTTTATTGCTCGCCGAGGATCTCCAATAGAATTTTGGAGTGACAACGGCACTAATTTTAAGGGCGCAGAACGTGAGCTGCGGGAAGCTTTCAATACAATCGATCGAAACGAGATGGTACGAGCCTTTACGAGCTCCTCCATGAAGTGGAAATTTATACCGCCAGCCTCACCCCACATGGGTGGGGCATGGGAACGACTTGTAAGGTCTGTTAAAGAGGTCCTTAATAGGATATTGCCGTCGCATAATCTTCCGGATGAAATTCTGCGTGCTACGTTGATGGAGATAGAAATGATCGTGAATTCGAGGCCACTTACGTATATTCCCCTCAGTCATGAGGAAGAAGAAGCCTTAACACCGAATCACTTTTTGTTGGGCAGCTCTAGTGGGTCGAAACCACTTACAGAATATTCAAGTGAAGGAATACAACTGAGACGAAACTGGAAAGCCGCACAGCAGCTTTCTAACGCATTTTGGAAAAGGTGGGTGCGGGAATACCTCCCACTAATTACTCGGCGTAGCAAATGGTTCGACGAGGTGAAGCCAATCGAAGTCGATGATATAGTCTACGTAGTCGATCCCAACCACCCCAGGAACGTTTGGCCTAAGGGAAGAATAATGGCAGTTCGAAAGGGCCTGGACGGACGGGTGAGAAGTGCGCTAGTAAAAACCATCAATGGATTATATGAAAGACCTGCAGCGAAATTAGCTGTTCTCGATATCTGTCGGTTAAAGGACAAGGTAGATCCTGTTGAGGACATACCGGGGGGGAGTGTTGCGACAGATCTGGCAACGCCTCTGCCATAATTGACAGATGCCACCAAACGTCACATGCTGACATTTAAGGCTGCGCGCTTTGACTGGCTTGTTCACCGGCGTCTTTGAGTTGAATAGGAGAAAACACACGAATTTTTAAATATCAATAAATTAAACCCGTATTCAATTTGTTTTATTCTAAAACTTCTACACTCTCCTACAGCCTCTTTCACCAAACTCCAAAGAACGGTTTGTCTCACCTGCACAGGGGCTTTCCCCAGCACGCCGGGCGCTGCTCTAGATGCTATGATGAACCTTCCACCTCTTGATATATTTATCAGAGGGTGTGCTCTGAAAGCATATGCGTCTGCAGTGACAGCCAAGCTGCACTCAAGGCTGTGTGCGACCCCTTAACTAGCTCCAAATTAGTGCTTGAACTCAAGTCCTTCTTGAACAGAGTCGGCAGAATAAGTTCATTAAGGCTTGTATGGGTTCCAGGCCCCTCTATGATCCAAGGAAATGAGATCTCTGATGAGCTTGCAGAATGGGTTCAGAGGAGAGCTTCTTAGGACCTGAACCCACTATAGGTCTACCTGCGTCCACGGTAAATTGCTACGTTAACGATTAGGTGTTTAATACACACAACCGTAGATGGAGGGATTTTCCAGGTTGCAGGATGACTAAGCGCGTATGACCTGATGTCGGCAAGAAATCCGCAGCATTCCACCTGTCTTTAAGAAGAATCGACTGCAGAAGGCTTGTGGGAGTCATTACGGGCCACTACACTTTTGCTAAACACCTCTGCGTACTTGGCATCAGAGAGACGCCTGCCTGTGCTGCATGTTGCGAGCAGGATGATACTGCAGAGCATTTCCTCTGTCATTTTCCCGCCTTTCCTCGCGCACGGTGGAGCTGACGTGGTGTGTGCCGAATCTCTTAGCTCTACATCACTAAAGTTCCTTTTCACTTTTCTCCGGACAACGGAGAAAAAACAGTAATGTAAGGTGCCTGTCTGGAGTACAATGGACCAGTGTATGCGTCTGAGTGCTCCAACAGATAGCAAAAGCCTTCAACAAAACAAAAAAAAAAAAAAATCCTTCTTAACATCGCCTACAAAATCTTCTCTGCCGTTTTATGTGAACACCTGATAGGTCCTTATCAGGGCGGATTCAGGCCAGGGAAGTTCACCATTGACTACATCTTCACACTGCGGCAGATACTGGAAAAAACTAGCAATCACCACCTATTTGTCGACTTCAAAGCCGCATACCACAGCGTAATTAGAGTCGAGCTATGCAATGCTATTACTACCTTTGGTATCCCTGCTAAACTCATTAGACTATGCAGGATGACTTTGGAGAATGCTCACTGCTCCATCCGAATCGGTGAACACCTTAGCGATAGATTTGATGTCAAAAAAGGATTTAGGCAGGGCGTTGCGCTGTCGTGTGATTTCTTCAACATCGTATTAGAAATTATTGTGCAAAGATCACTGGCCAATACAAGAGGCACAACGCGAATGACATTGACATAATCGGAAGAAGACGAGGAGATGTCAATGAGGCGTTTACGAGTATTGAGATGGAGGCGGCGAAAATTGGTTTGGCAGTAAACGAGGGCAAAACCAAATGTGTATAGGCTATTATCAAAAATGGACGCTCACCCCCGACGTCTCGGCCGTAACGTTTGTAGTTTGGCCCTTGGCTCCGCTGTGACCTGGAACAACGGCATTAGTTCCGAAATCAAACGCAGAATCGCTCCTGCCAATCGCTGTTTCATTGGGCTCAGGAGCCAATTGAGTAATAGAGCCCTCTCCCGAACGACAAAGTTGACTTTATATAAGACCCTTATCATCCCGGTCCTGTTGTACAGCGCAGAAGCGTGGACACTATCAAAAGCGGATGAGGAGGTCCTTGGTCGTTTCGAGAGAAAGATTCTGCGCGAGATTTTCGGGCTCGTGAACGCAGACGGGGGACGGAGAAAAAGATTCAACCTCAACATTTACGGGCTGAACAGCGACATGAGTCCAGTCAGCCGTCTACAGATCCAACTCCTAAGATGGCTGGGCCATGTAGAGCGAATGGACAGATGGCGCGCACAGGTGGAAGGGGACCTCAGCCAACTGGGTGTGTGGCAATGGGAAAGACTAGCAAAAGATCGTACTAGTTGAAGGGGCATGTTGGTTGAGGCCCAGATTCACCTCGAACTGTAGCGCCCGTTAAGAAAAAGAAGAACAGTTTATCATACACCTCTCATGGGTACCAAAACGCAGCGATATTTCAGAAAATGAAAGAGCTGCCATGCTCGCCAAACAGAAACGACGAAACGAACAAACATGGCATAGGCTGGTAGACCAATAGCAGCCATTAAACTCAAAGTAACGAATCAAGCCAAGGCCGAGACGAACCTGAAATGGACCCAAGGACACTCCTGCTTAACCATCAGGCAAATCTGGTCCGACAACGAATTATGGGACTAATCTCCCTAAAACGAACCGACATCATAAAGTCGTTGCTGTCATCACTGGTCACTGTCTTATTCTGCAGGAGCTGTGAAGACGAAAAGGAGGTTGAATTTATCCAAGACCTGCTCTGCGCCTGCCCAGCCCTCTGTCATAGCAGGAAACGATACCTAAGATCCCATTTCCTTCATGATCTGACTTATTGACGTTCAGCGGATAGAGAATTGATCTTCTTAATTTTGTGTAAAGCGCAACATGGTTCCGTGAATAGGGGGTCGTCCCCTTCGTAGCGACACAAAAGACCTATCTGGCCTAGGTGTTTACGCCCCCTCGTGGAGGCTACGTATTACCTACCTACCTACCTTCCTACCAATTAATGTCATAAACGAGCTCATTTTCTGCATATTCCTTGTGTTGCACTTTGATCTAAGAATGAATTGAAAGAAAAAAATTCGCTCAACTGGAGGTCATGATAACCGGCTTACAACCTAGCCTGCAGTAATATCAACTAATTCTTCCTAGTTCTTTTGGTACGCCTTTGTTACAAGTAATCCCCGCCCCACGGGTAATGTGATGCAATTTTGCATTAGAATTTCATTCAAAGTCACTATAAATACCGGCGCACGAGGCAAACTATAATCATTGAATACACCACCGGTAAACTCAACCAGAATACTCAAACATGAAGGTACATATCGAGTAGTCATTCAAATGGATTGATAGAAAAAAGATACATATCTAAAAGCAATTATCCTCATTTGTATAGGTCTTCATTTTCTTTGCCCTCTTCTGCTTGGCTGTCGCTTCAGCTTCAGTTATTGGACCACTTGGATTGGGAGCTCCAATTGCCGTATCACCATTGGGTCTGCCAATTGCTGGTTCTGGAGTGGTTGTTGGAGGATTGGCTGGTCATGGACTTGTTGCCCCCGGCTTGATTGGAGGAGTTAGAGTGATTGGCTGAATCAGTCGGAAAAACAGACTTTGACCGGATGACTTCTGAAAACGCAATGCTATATCCTTTACATATTTTTTTTTTTTCAAATGAATAAATATTTTGCTTTATAAAAAGAAATCTATCTTTCGCTTTATTTAAGATATTTTTTGGATTTGAGGTCGGATAAAGGCTTTGTTTGAACTTTAGTTCCATGTCGTTTCTTTTTCCGCAAACATAAAATGTACCCATACTAACATGCTGTACTGCAAGCTTGATTTTGGCAAGGATAACAACCGCATTGATATCATACGTCGCTTGTTTGTGTGTGTTCTGAACAGATTGAAACGTTCTCACTAAAAAGTTATTGATTAATTGAGAACTTCGGCAAAACATGGTTTGGGGAAAATCGCTTAATAGTGTTGCGAAGGCTAAGGGCGACTTGTTGAAGGTGCAAGGATTAACCGGGCGTGCTATATCTGAAAAAATTGGACGAGGCTTTGAGGTGATTTATTCTTACATAATGCTCACAGCCAATAACTCATGAGCGCGTGCGTTTAATAAGTGCTCGTTGGATAGTGCACGCTCACAAGCAGCTCATAAGTGTGCTTTTCCTTACCCAACCACAACACTGTCCGAGCAATCTCATATGTATCGGTTGTTGTCCGGTCACCGCAATCAACCAGCGTCGGGTGCGGTTAGTACTTAGAAGGAGGACCGCTTGGGAACACCGCGTGTTGTTCATTTTTTTACCTATTTTTTAGTTATTTAATTTCTAATAAAAAACGGCTGGGCCGATTTTGCTGAAAACCCACTCAGTTCTAAGTTGCGTAAATACGCGTGGAATTGATCCGATCTCATGACAATATCTTGAGATAATCGAGGCGAAAATTCCGGTACGCACACAGACATCTCTATAAAACCCTTGGGTTTGGTTTCTGCTGACCTTGGGACGTAGAGATAAGCCAAAATTTGAAATTCGCAAGATCGGCCCCATTACAAAAACTTCCCACTGAAAAGTTGTATGTATATGCGTCTTCCAAACCATTGAAAACCGCATACTGTTAGGAGTTACAAAACCTGAAAAATTTGGTTATTTAGACTTGTTGCATAGATCCAGGCAAAACTATGATTGATCTAAAACAAGCCAAATCCGTATTTTGTATGGGAAATTCAAAAGCTTATATCCTTGAAACTAGGAAATTCCGACCTAAAATATATCTTCTTCTTCTTAACGGGCGCTACAGTTCGGGATGAACCTGGGCCTCAACCAACATGCCCCTCCAACTAGCATGATCTTTTGCTAGCCTTTTCCATTGCCGCACACCCAGTTGGCTGAGGTCCCCTTCCACCTGTGTGCGCCATCTTAAGTGCTGCTGTCCTCTGTTTCTTCGTCCCTCGGGAGTCGATTTAAATCCTCTCCGAGCTGGAGCGGTGGTGTCCATTCGCTCTACATAGCCTAGCCATCTTAGGCGTTGAATCCGTAGACGCCTGACTAGACTCATGTCGCTGTACAGCCCGTAAAGTTCGTGGTTGAATCTTATCGTCCATTCCCCGTCTGCGTTTATAGGCTCGAAAATCATACGCAAAATCTTTCTCTCGAACCGATCAAGGGCCTCCTCATCCGCTTTTGACAATGTCCATGCTTCTGCGCCGTACAGCAGGACCGGGACGATAAGGGTCTTATATGGAGTCAACTTTGTCGTTCGGGAGAGGGCTCTATTACTCAATTGCCTCCTGGGCCCAAAGAAACAGCGATTGGCAAGAGTGATTCTGTGTTTGATTTCGGAACTGATATCGTTGTTCCAGGTCACTGCGGAGCCAAGGTAGACGAAGTCCTTAACTACCTCGAACTTATATCTGCCAATACAAACGTTCTGACCAAGACGTCGGTGGTGAGCGTCCTTTTTTGATGACAGCATATATTTTGTTATGAATGAGCAAGATGCCTTGGATACACGGACGCACGAAAAAGGAACACGATTTGCGAGTATGTTCCTGGAATGTCAGAACCCTGTACACTCCCGGAGCTGCTCATAAACTAGAAGGAATCCTCACGCAGTACAAGGCGGATATTACTGCGGTCCAGGAAATACGCTGGATAGGAAACGGTATGATTAGGAAGAAAAATTGCGACATTTATTACAGCTGACACAAAAGGTTGCACTTACTGGGATGCGGATTTGTCGTGGGAAAGCGGTTAAGGTCGAAGGTCATCGGCTTTAAACCTATAAGTGATCGCCTGGCTGTGATCCGCATCAGAGGCAGATTTTATAACATCAGCCTTATATGTGCACACGCCCCTACCGACGAGGCTGAAGACCCTATCAAGGAGGACTTCTATGACCTCCTGGACAACGCCTACGGAGCTTGTCCGGAGTACGATGTAAAAATCGTGCTCGGGGACTTCAACGCCAAAATCGGTAAGGAAAACACCCTTGGCGGAGTGATCGGAAAGCACAGCCTCCACGATACAACAACAGATAACGGCTTCCGACTCGCTGACTTTGCGACAGCTCGTAATGCGGTGATAAGTAGCACATGATTCCCTCGCAAGCGAATCCACACAGCAACCTGGCGATCTCTGGACGGTCGAACCGCCAACCAAATCGACCATGTGCTCATTGACGCAAGGCACTCGTCAAACATCCTGGATGTGCGAGCATTCAGAGGGGCAAACGTCGACTCTGACCACTTCCTTGTAGCAGCAAGATTCAGAGCTCGACTGTCCAATGTCAGAAAGCTGCACCAGCCCATCAGGAGGAGGTTCGACATTGGGCGCCTGAGCACATCGGAGGTTGCCAGAGTCTACAGGGAGCAGCTGAGCGAAAGACTCTACGGTATGCCTACGTCGAACACAAATGCCAATAATATGTATGTGGCTGCATTGCCGCTCAGCCATTCAGGAAGTAGCCGAGACCACCTTAGGATACCTACAACCCCTGACAAGAAACCCGTGGTATGATGGCGAGTGTGAGCAGAAAAAGGCAGCAACCGACGAGGCGTACCAAAAGGCGCTGCAGAGGAAAACCAGGGCAGCGCAAGAAGAGTACCGAGCCAGAAGAAGGGAGGAGAAAAAACGACTGCGACAAAAGAAAAGAATCTTCGCAGCCTCCCAGCTCAAGGATATCGAGGAGTCTAGGGATAAACATAAAATACGAGCCTTTTACAAGAAAGCCAAAGGCCTTGCAGGAGGCTTCGAAAAGGGCACACTGGCTCTTCGAAACTGCGAGGGTAATCTTGTCACCGACCCGCAGGGAATAGTGGATGTACTTAAGCAGCACTTCCAGCAGCTACTTAACGGGCATGACCAAGAGAGAGTGGTAGGGTCCGAGGAAATCCCAACTCCAGCCGCTGAAGTAGTCCTCCCACCCAGCATCGAAGAAGTCGGCACAGCTATTCAGAAGCTAAAGAACAACAAGGCCGCAGGCTCAAATGGCTTGCCATCAGAGCTCTTCAAGGCTGGCGGCGATGTTCTGGTAGGGAGCATGCACCAGATCATCTGCAGAATTTGGGAAGATGAAAGCATGCCCGACGACTGGAATACCAGCTCTATATGCCCCATCCACAAAAAAGGCGATCCTACCTCTTGCAAGAACTATAGAGGTATATCCCTGCTCAATGTCGCATACAAGATCCTGTCCAGCGTATTGTGTGAACGTCTAAAACCATTTTGCACCGCACTAATCGGCAGCTACCAGTGCGGCTTCCGGCCCGGCAAATCAACTATAGACCAAATTTTCACACTTCGACAAATCCTGGAAAAGACCAACGAGTTTCGAATCGATACACACCATCTTTTCATCGATTTCAAAGCCGCATACGACAGCATTCATCGTGAAGCACTGTTTGAGGCGATGGCCGAATTCGGGATCCCGGTAAAACTGATCCAGTTGTGTTGCGCCACGCTTAAAAACACGCGATGCACCGTGCAACTCGGTTCTAGGACCTCGGAACCATTCGAAACATGCACCGGATTTCGGCAAGGAGATGCGCTGTCATGTGACTTCTTCAACCTGGTGCTGGAGCAGATAGTGCGACGGGCAGGCGTCAACAGGGAAGGCACTATCTTTTACAAGTCCATCCAGCTGCTAGGATACGCTGATGATATCGACATCATCGCGTGTTCTCGCCGGGGCATTGTGGAAGCATTTACGGCGATTGAAGAACAGGCGAAACGAATTAGTCTTAAGATCAATGAGGACAAAACGAAATACATGCAAAAACCAATCCGTCGCTCACCACCTGGGACAAAATATAACAATTGTCAGCTACAATCAAGTTAAGGAGTTTGTCTACCTCGGGGCAAACGTAAATTCCACAATGACAGCACAGTGGAGATCCGGCATACAATCGCCCTTGGCAACCGCTGCTACTTCGGCTTGTCCAAACAACTGGGGTCAAAACTCCTCACTCGAAAGACCAAAGTCATACTTTACAAAACGCTCATTCCGCCAGTCTTGCTGTACGGAGCCGAAAGCTGGACGATAAGTACGACAGCGGAGCTGATTTTGGGTTCTTTCGAAAGAAAAATTCTGCGCCGGATATTTGGTCCTGTCTGTGAGGAAGGTGAATGGAGAAGAAGACACAACCGCGAACTCTACGAGCTGTACCAAGATGTGGATGTAGTCCGGAAGGCAAAGATCCGTCGACTACACTGGCTCGGCCACATCGAGCGCATGGACATCAACGCTCCAGCTAAGAGGGTCCTCGACTCCTGGTTCGAGAAGAAGAGGAAGACCGAACCTCCGGTATAAAGACCAAGTAATCGCCGATGAATCACATCTTGGTCTTGACAACTGGAAGCAGCGTGCCCGGGACCGTCAAGGATGGATGGCAGCTATAGCTCAGGCTCAGATCCTCCATGGATCATAGCTATGACATCAAAATTGTACTAGGAGACTTCAATACTAAGCTGGGTAAGGAAAGCATCTTTGAACGAGTTATCGGCAAACATAGCCTACATGACACCACCTCCGATAACGGACACAGGCTGATTGATCTTGCTACGCTGCAAAATCTCCTTCTAGCCAGTACGCGCTTCCCGCACCTCGATATACACAAAGGCACCTGGCGGTCTTTTGATCAATCTACTACCAACCAGATTGATCACATCGCGATCGACGTCAGACACTCCTCCACTATTCTTGATGTTCGAACTTTCCGAGGGGCTAACATCGACTCGGACCACTATCTTGTAGTAGCCAAGATGCGCTTACGGATATCACGAACGCAGCGGAGTAGAGTAAGAATACAAAGTTATGACGTCGGAAAGCTACTATCGCCAGAAACCTCTCGTGCTTTTACCGATCGCGTCTCCCTTGAGCTCTCCTATACACCTCCACGCTATCAATAGAACAGAAGTGGAGCCTTTGCACTCAAGCCCTGAAAAGCTCTGCATCCGAAGTTTTGAGTTTCAAGGCTCCACCACGAAGAAATACCTGGTTCGATGACGAGTGCAGGAGGATTCACACAGCGAAGCAGGATGCATATAAGGCCTCGCTGCATAAAAGAACAAGAGCAGCTCGTGAGCTCTATGAGTTAAAAAGAAGAGAGGGGCATAAGCTTCTTAGAGGAAAGAAGAAAGAGCACGAGAAGCGCGCGATTATGGATTTGGAGAGGTGTTACTGCAGGCGTGACGTTCGAAAGTTTTATCAACAGATAAAGCGAACATGCCAAGGTTATAAAGCCAGAACGGAAGCCTGCAGGGATGAGAACGGACACCTAGTAGTAGAATCGCAGTTGATGCTGAGAATACGGAAAAACCACTGCTACAGACTGTATAACGGCGATGTTAGTCAATATACCGCTGTCAGGCAGAATGATCCATTTCTAATCGACGGAGACCGCAGAGAATTCTGTCTCCCTGACCTCGACGAAGTTAAGATTGCCGTATCGAAGCTGAAGTCAAATAAAGCTGCTGGCGCAGACGGACTGTCTGCTAAGCTCTTCAAGGCAGCTGGGGATGACCTGGTTAGGAGCATGCATCTATAAGATATGGTCAGAGGAAAGCATGCCCGAGGAATGGAGTCTCAGCATCGTATGCCGATCCACAAGGAAGGTGACCCCTCTGATTGCGCCAACTACAGAAGAATAAGTCTCCTTAACATCGCCTAGAAAATCTTCTCTGCCGTTTTGTGTGAACACCTGAAAGATTTTGTAAATAAGCTGATAGGTCCTTATCAGTGCGGATTCAGGCCAGGGAAGTCCACCATCGACCAAATCCGCACACTACGGCAGATCCTGGATAAAACCAATGAATTTCAAGTCGATGCTCACCACCTATTTGTCGACTTCAAAGCCGCATACGACAGCTTAGTTAGAGACGAGCTATATAACGCTATGTCTACCTTCGACATCCCTGCTAAACTCATCAGACTATGCAGGCTGACTTTGGAGAATGTTCGCTGCTCCATCCGAATCGGTGAACACCTTACCGATAGTTTTGATGTCAAAAAAGGATTTAGGCAGGGCGATGCGCTGTCGTGTGATTTCTTCAACATCATATTGGAAATGATTATGCAAAAATCACTGGACAATAGAAGAGGCACAACGCAGACGACATTGACATAATCGGACGTACACAGCTAGATGTCCATAAGGCATTTATGAGTATTGAGTGGAGGCGGCGGAAATTGATTTGGCAGTAAACGAGAGCACAACTAAATATATGCTGTCATTAAAATAGGACGTTCACCACCGACGTCTTGGCCAGAACGTTTGTATTGGCAGATATAAGTTCGAGGTAGTTAAAGACTTCGTCTACCTTGGCTCCGCAGTGACCTGGAACAACGACATCAGTTTCGAAATCAAACGCAGAATCACTCTTGCCAATCGCTGTTTCTTTGGACTCAGGAGGCAACGGAGTAATAGAGCCCTCTCCCGAACGACAAAGTTTACTCTATGCAAAACCCTTATCATCCCGGTACTGCTGTACGGCGCAGAAGCATGGACACTAGCAAAAGCGGATGAGGGGGCCCTTGGTCGGTTCGAGAGAAAGATTTTGCGCGTGATTTTCGGGCCTATGAACGCAGACGGGGGATGGAGGAAAAAATTCAAACACGAACTTTACGGGCTGTACAGCGACATGAGTCTAGTCAGGCGTCTACGGATTCAACGGCTAAGATGGCTGGGCCATTTGGAGGAAATGGACACAACAGCTCCAGTCCGGAGAGTCTTTGAATCCAACCCCGAGGAACGAAGAAGCAGAAAACGGCCGCAATTAAGATAGCGCACACAGGTGGAAGGGGACCTCAGCCAACTGGGTGTACTGCAATGGAAAGGGCTAGCAAAAGATCGTGCTAGTTGGAGGGGCATGTTGGTTGAGGCCCAGGTTCACCCCGAACTGTAGCGCCCATTAAGAAGAAGAAGAAGAGCTGGAACATTAGACATACTTTATGTCTAGGATATCGAGTCATCCTTGTCTTCCGTGGAGGCGTGGACGCAGATCAGGCTGATGTTAAAAAATGTAGCCTTGATGCGGATAGTTATGAGGCGTTCGCTCACATGCCGAAAGCTTAGGACTTTTTGCCTTAGTCCACCTCGAACAGCAAATCTCTCCCTATAGTAGTCGCCATAGTAAATGTCGCAGTTTTTCATCCGCTTTATACCCGGTCCATTCCATCGCATTTCCTGGATGGCGGTTTTGTCCGCTTTATAGCGGTCTAGGGTGTGCGCAAATTGTTCGGCTGCACGGTGCCTGTTTGGGGACCTAACATTCCACGTACAGAGCCAAAGATCATTGTCCTTTTCTCGTTTTTTTCAGGAGCCGTCAACATTAATCCGATCCGTTTTATCCGAGGCTTGTGGTTGTTTCTGAGTTTGTGTTTTTTTTTACGGTTACGGCTTACAGGCCGTAGCCCAACCGACAAATCCTGTTTTTTTTTGGCGCAGGAGGCTCGCCGTTCGCCCTTCGTCTACAATTTCCATAGAAAATCTCAAAATGGCACCACGAGGAGGTGGGGATGGGACTTATTAGCAGTGCCGCAAGATGTTCGACTGCGGTGGCTCTTTTCGCTTTTTACCAGGCCAGCATCCGTCGGATAGACGCTACCCCTACTGACCTTTGTTAGTCCTTTGCCATCCACTTTCGGTTAAACTTCGAATGTAACCATAGCTTTTTAGTTTAATGCATATGCATGAATGGCCATCCACGGGAACAATATGTATGTAAAGGTGTTCACATTAAAATACTTTCGACACTCTTTTTTAATTACTTCTCCCATTTCCACACTCTCCCCTATTCGACTTCATATTGTACCTTTTTCCCTAATTTCCAGGTTTTTATATTTTTTCGTCTCTCGTTTCAAACGACAAGTGATTTTTATAAAACGAAATAAAAGAAAAGACGCCATAGTGGTTCTCGAGCTTACGAAAACCGCTTTCGAAATTTCATCACCTAGTCAAAAGGTAGAAATTTAAATAAGACAAATATTAAAAATTGTGTTATTTTCGGTAGTCAAGGTAGACAATTTAAAAAAAACAGAGTTGCTTACCAAAAAGCATTTTTTACGCAGCCGTACAAAGGTAGATACTTTAGCAGGGAATCTTTACTAACGTTCCAAGCCAAGTGCTCAGTGCAAAGTCCAACTACCCATGCTGCAATTCTACTGCAGATGTAATTAGCCCTGAACATGGCTTACTAAGAGATATTGTGCTGTATTGCCGCCTACAACAAAGTGAATTCACTTTCTGTAGGCGTCATTGATATCGCTTGAGGAAGCCAACATTGACTTTGCGGAGGCTAACGACTCGTTCTTTCCAGTTCATTACATGGGTGATCAGGTTTGTATAGCTGCCACTCTATAACTATATGTTAGTAATGAATACTAATCATGTTACTGCACCTTGACAAAGCTTAGAATCATTTTGGTTACTATCAGGTTTGTCATTTGTCATATGGTAATGGCAACTTAATCTAGCTTGGAAAATATATGTTAATGAATTCCATAAAGTATATCATATTCGCAATGGACACGCCTCGGCGATTGAATTATGCTAACGTATTCGGATTTGCAATTTAATCAACCGACGATAGGTGATGGTAGACAAGATGTATCACAACAAGACGAATAAATGTGAACGTCTGAAGTCGAATAAGTGATTTATTGGATTGCTTTCAGATTACGGAAGTTGAGCGCTTTAAATTTGAGAGTTTTTAATAAAAATTGATTGATGGTAAACCACAAGGCTGGGCACTTCTCACTTTCTTTTTCGAAAATTCCCAGTAGTTTTTAAGACTAGGGTAATAGCGCATTAGTTAAATGTCTATGGCCTTCAAGTTGATTTACCAAAACAACCTTCGATTCTAGAACGTATCTGTATCTATATACATATAAGTGTATTGTTTCGACGTTCGCGCGTTGCTTGGTTATTGACACTGAGACGAGACAAGGACATGTTTCGTCGGAATATTAATTTTATGTTTATTTTGCGGCTGCTGGTCAAAGAGAGTGGGACCAAATGATGCATCTTGAGAAGTGTTTTGGTTTTTGCATATTATCATGGAATGTTTACTTGTTTCCGCAGAAAGCATCAACTCAAGATCAAGTTCAAGTTAAGCTACACTTACGTTTGAAATATTGTATGTTTATCATCAAACTATATTTTGCGCTCGAGATTAAACCGGTTACGATAAGTAAACATATTTGCTTTCCCACAATGTCTTCATTAATTGCCCTTGTTGACTAAATTGTATTTAATAACAAACATATTGACGGAAGTAACTTATTTCGGTTACCTGACCTAAGATAAGCGTCAAGCTCTCTCAAAATCCGCCCACAGCGGCACAAGCAATAGAGTCTTTCCTGCTCATTCCCAGAATGCCATCAGAGACGGCGCCTCTGAGGTGCTGGATTTCAAACCGCCACCACCTAAAAACCCCTGGTTTAATGAACAATGCGAACAAGCCCATGCAGCAAAACAAGAGGCATATAAAGCCACGCTGCAACGTTGGACGAGAGCTGCTCGCCAAATCTATGAGCAAAAGATAAAAGACGAACACACGCTTCTCAAAAGAAAGAAGAAGGAATACGGAAAGCGTGAGATCGAGGAGATGGAGAGATACTTTCGCAGGAATGACGCCCAGAAGTTTTACAATAAGATAAAGCGAACACGCCATAGCTACAAAGCCAGAGCGGAAGCCTGAAGGGACGAAAATGGACAACTGGGTATGGAGTCACAGTCGATGCTGAGGATTTGTCAAGACCACTTCTGCAGATTGTTTAACGGCGATGACAGACAAGATAAAGCTGTCAGGCAGAATAATCCATTCTTAATGGACGACGACGTAAGAGAATTCCGTCCACCCGACCTAGGCGAAATCAAAATAGCGATATCAAGGCTTATCTAACAAAGCCGCGGGCGCAGACGGCCTGTCTGCTGAGCTTTTTAAGGCGGCTCGAGATGAGCTGGTAAGGTGCATGCACCATCTCGTTTGCAAGATATGGTCGGAGGAAAGCATGCTCGGCGAATGGAATCTCAGCATCGTTTGCCCGGTCCATAAGTGTAACTGCGCCAACTACAAGGGAAGACGTCTCCTTAACATCGCATGCAAGATCTTCTCTGCCCAATTGTGTGAATGCCTGAAACCGTTTGTGGATGACCTGATCGGCTCTTATCAGTGTGGTTTCAGGTCAGGTAAGTCCACAATTGACCATATATTTAAGCTACGGCAGATCTTGAAAAAGACCCAGGAATACCAAATCGACACTCACTACCACTCGTCGATTTCAAGACTGCGTATGACAGCGTGTATAGAGACGAGCTACACAAAACCATGTCTAGTTTTAACATACCTGCCAAACTCGTCCGATTGTGCAGGATGACAACAGAGAATTCCCGCTGCTCTATTAAGGTGGGTAATGAACAAACCGAGACCTTTGATGTCAAAAAAGGATTTAGACAAGGCTACGTGCTGTCATGTAATTTTTCACTTCGTGATTGAAAATATCGCGCAAGAGTCGTTGGCTAACACAAGAGGTACTATCTATTTCAAGTCTACGCAATTGCTTGCGTACGCCGATGACATAAACGGCCTTTGTAAGCATTGAGTAAGAAGCGGCTAAGATGGGTCTTAAGGTTAATGAGGATAAAACCAAATATCTGCTTTCATCTAAAAGCGACGAGCGACACTGACGTATTGGCCAGAACGTCACCATGGGCAGATATGACTTTGAAGCGGTCAAGGATTGGTTTGCCTTGGCTCACTGATGACCGGCGACAACAACACCAGCGCTGAGATAAAACGCAGAATCACTCTTACCAACCGCTGCTTCTTTGGGCTCAAGAGGCAATTGAGAAGTAGAGCCCTCTCTTGAAAAACCAAGATGACACTATAGAGGACCTTGATCATCCCAGTCCTCCTTAACGGCACAGAGGCTTGGACCTTAACAAAAGCGGATAAAAATGCCCTTGGTCGTTTCGAGAGGAAAATTCAACGCTCTATTCCATGGTCCCGTTTGTTCAAACGGTGTATGGAGGAGAAGATTGAACGAAGTACTGTACGGGTTGTACAGCGACATCGGCCTGGTACAACGTCTACGGATACAGCGTTTAAGGTGGCTAGGCCATGTAGAGCGCATGAAAAATACAACTTCGACCCGAATAGTCTTCGAATTCACCCGCAAGGCCCACACGACTAACTTCCCAGTGGGAAAAATGAGAGCATCCATTTAATTTTTTTTTTTTTTTTTCATTTTTAACCCCCGACGCAAAAAGAGGGGTGTTATAAGTTTGAGGTGTCTGTGTGTCTGTCTGTGGCCTCGTAGTTCCTGAACGAATGGACCGATTATGATGCTTTTTTTTTTTAAGCTAACGTGATCGAGATGGTTCTAAATTAAAATTGTGAAGATCTATGCAGGTGTTTCAAGGTCATTAGCTCTTTTTGTTGGCTGCGGTAGGGTTCTTAGACGAATAATGAGTAACGTATCGGTTCTCGTCCGATCACCGCAATCAGCCAGCGTCAGTAATTAAATGGGGAACTGCTTGGGAACACCGCGTGTTGTTATTTTTTTTTCCTTCGTCAGCTCTAAAATGCGTAATTACGCGTCTCGTGTCAATATCATCATTGACTTTCGAGATAATCGAGGCGAAACCTCCGCACGCACATACGCACATACTATAAAAACCTTGTACTTGGATTCTGATGGCCTTGAAACGTGGAGATATGTCAAAATATATGGAATTCGCAAAGTCGGCCCCATTATAAAAACTTCCAACTGGAAAGTTAAAAAAGGATAAAAAACGTAGTAATGACAGCACATGTAGGTTATTCTTAATCGGTGCTATTTATCTCGTTTTACTTCCGTGTGGCTGAAACTGGAACTGGATTTGAAACTTTACTGACCCTTGCGATTGTAGCATTGCGACGTTGTGTGCCGCTGGCCTAACTCGATTTTTCTGAGCCAGGCATATTCCTGGTCGCAACCTGACCCCCACAAGATAATGGTCCGAGTCGATGCTGGCTCCTCGGAAAGTTCGTACATCCAGACTATCGGATGCGCGCCTGCTATTAATCGCAATGTCGTCAATCTAGTTGACGGTTGATTGATCCGGAGATCGCCAAGTCCCTTTGTGGATATTGAGATGTGGGAAACGTGTGCTAGCAACTATATGGTTTCGCCCCGTTGCGAAGTCTATCAGCTTAAATACATTTCCGGATGTGGTGTTGTGTAGGCTGTGCTTGCAAATGACGTGTTGGTTTTTTTTCCAGGTATAGCTTGCTTATTTTGTTTTGTAGCGCAGGAAACTCGCCATTCGCCCTTTCCGTTCGGGAATTCATATAGAAATCCCCAGGAGGCACCACGGGGAGGTGAGAATAGGACTCACTAACAATCTGCTAAGTGTTCGGCTGCAGCGGCTTCTACTCGCTATTTTACGGGCCAGCTCATGTCGGATACGCTACCCCTACGAGGCCTTCACTAGTTGTTTGCCACCCCTCGTATTCATACTGGTGTTGTCGTATCTTAAGACAAGTAGTATGGCATTTTCGTATGTAATCAATTACTGAAATTGTACCTGTATAGCAACCACATAAAGCCGACAAGAGAAGGTAATTATTTTTCGAAATATGGACATAAATCTTGAGCTGATGTAGCCTAAAATGGGCAAAAACAAACACTAAGGCTAAGGCACTTTGAGTAAAGAAATAAAAACAATCACTTGATCCATGGGAAGGTTGCCTTGTTTACAATAAAAGACAGAAACATTAGCAAATAAACAGAGAGAAGATAGCACGCAGATGGTCTCATTTGCATGTCTCGTTAATAAAGAATGTCCTTGTATAAAAATGCAATGACATGAACAGGGACTTCAAGGATATTACCAGATAAATACAGATAAGAGGAACTTGTCGTCTGTGGGATAGATTTAGCGTTGAATTATAACGTTTGTACATCATACCCCCGTTGTGCCAGACGAAGAATTTAATAAGCAAATATCAAGATTCCTGGAGTCCATGAGATAAGGAGTCCACTGAATTTACATTCATCATTTCATGTCTATTCACTAGATACCATGTGACTTAAGCTGCCATGGTTACTGTTTTCCTTTAGAACATAAACAATCCATAAATCTGTAAACAAGGTCGGTAACGATTTTGCATATCGACGAGATATTTACCATGTCTGAAAGGTAACAAAGCGTTCATTCGACCTGAGCTACCTTCGAACTCGGCTTAAGGAAATATCGTTCAACTTGCATATAATTATATCATACTCGTATAAAGGTAGCATTAGAGATAGAAGTCAATTAAAGCGAACGGGAATCGATTAAGGTTGTGAGAGGTGACACTTTTAGATGGATGTGGTCTGAATACATAATAGCCACGGCTGAATACCTCAATTTCAACCATTTAGTATTCGATAATTAAATTAAAGGTTTAAAGGACAGAGAACATATGTAGAGAACGTACACGTCTACGTTGTTTTTTAACTTCCCAGAGGAAAGTGATTGTAATGGGGCCGATTTTGCGAATTCAAAATTTTGACATATCTCTACGTGTCAAGGTCATCAGAATCCAAATCCAAGGTTTTTAAGGAGACGTCTCTGTGTTTGTATGTATACGTATGTGCGTATGTACGTACGTGCGCATGTACGTATATGCTGATGTTCGTATGGGCGTATGTACGTACGTGCGTACCAATAAGCCTCGATTATCTCGAGAGCCAAAGATGATATTGGCATGAGGTCAGGTTCATTCCACGCGTAATTATGCAACTTAGAACTGAGTAGGTCTTCAGCAAAATCAGTCTAGCCGTTTTTTGTTGGAAAGTTAGAAATTAAATAACAGAAAATAGGCAAAAAAGCCTGTAGGGATGAAGTCCGACAACAAGTAGTAGAGTCATAGTCGATGCTGCGATTATTGAAGGAACACTTCTGTAGACTTTAACGGCCACGAAGGATTTAATACCGCTGTCAAGCAGAATGATCCATTCACAACGGACGAAGATGTTGGAGAATTCAGTCCACCTGACCTATATGAAATTAAGCTGACAGTTTCGAAGCTCAAGGCTAATAAAGCCGCGGGCGCAGATGGCCTGTCTGCCGAGCAATTTAAAGCGGCTGGAGATGAGCTGGTAGGGCGCATACATCATATGTAAAATTTGGTCGGAGGAAAGCATGCCCGACGAATGGAATCTCAGCATCGTTTGCCCAGTCCAAAAGAAAGGAGAATAAGCCTCCTTAACGTTGCGTATAAGATCTTCTCTGCCGTATTTTGTGAACGCTCGATAGGTTCTTATCAGTGTCGTTTCAGGTCAAGTTACTCCTTAATAGACCAAATATTCACACTGCGGTAGTACTTGGAGAAGACCCAAGAACACCAAATCGACACCTATCACCTTTTGGTTGATTTTAAAGCCGTGTATGATAGTGTCTATAGGGGCGAGCTATACGGAGCCTATACATCTCTGCCAAACTCGTCAGATTATGCAGGATGACAATGGAGAATTCTTGCTGCTCCTTAAGGTCGGTAAAAAAGGATTTAGACAAGGTGATATGCTGTCATGTAATTTTTCCAACATCGTACTTGAAAGGATCATACGACACTCAATGAAGCATTGAAGCAAAAGCGGCCAAAATGGGTCTTTCGGCTAACGAGGGTGAAATATAAGCTGTCAACCAAAAACGACGTACAACACCGACGTCTCGACCAGAATGTCACAATTGGCAGCTACAAATTCGAAGTGGTCAAGGACTTCGTCTACCTTGGCTCACTATTGACCAGCGACAACAACACCAACGCTGAGATCAAACACGGAATTATTCTTGCCAACTGTTGCTTCTTTGGGCTCAAGAGGCAATTGAGAAGTAGAGCCCTCTCTTGAAAAACCAAGATGACACTATAGAAGACCTTGATCATCCCAGTCCTCCTTAACGGCACAGAGGCTTGGACCTTAACAAAAGCGGATAAAAATGCCCTTGGTAATTTCGAGAGGAAAATTCTGCGTTTAATCTATGGCCCAGCTGGCAAAATACCGTGCCAGGTGGAGAAGTTTGTTGGTTGAGGCCCAGGTTCACACCGGACTGTAGCGCCACTTAAGTAAGGAGGTAAGTAATGCTAGATCATTTGCAATGGAGGATAAGACATAACCGCGAACTCTACGAGCTGTAGAAAGATGTGGCTATAGTCCGGAAGGCAAAGGACCATCGACTATATTGGCTCGGCCACATTGAGCGCATGAACACCAACGCTCCAGTTAAGAAGGTCTTCGACTCCGAGCCTCCTGGTTCAAGCAGATGAAGACCGAATCTCCTGTATAAAGACCAAGTATTGGCGGATGCAAGACAACTTGGTCTTGATAATTGGAAGCAGCGTGCGCAGGACCGTCAAGGATGGAAGACAGCTATAGCTTAGGCTCAGATCCTTCATGGATCGCCGGCCTGATAAGTAAGTAAGTATACGGACCAACTTTTATAACCAAGAATACACAAGAAGTTCTGGATGTAACTTTTGCATCGCAGGGCATTGTTGACAAAGTCAGGGAATGGAACGGAAAGTCATAAAAGTAGTAAGGTATAGGATACCATATCTCTGTAAAATTAACATGTATCTGACAAAGATTGTAACACTTCCGCCACAATAAAACATGTATGTATGTATGTAACTCCGCGAAATAAGACAGCTTAGTAAATAAGCTGACAGGAACCCTTAACAGAGCACTATCTAATTCTTGTGCGGTTAGCACCCCCAGAGGCAAACCCAAGCCCCCCTGGTGGAATAAAGAGATAGCCTCCCTTAGGAAAGGGAGCAGAAAGCTCTTTGACAATACAGAATTTATCCGCTTGCAAGAGGATTGGGACCTCTATAAGGAGGCACTTAAATCATTCAAAGCAGCGACCAGGAAGGCCAATAGGCAATCATGGTGGAACTATTGCAAAAATATTAAGGCGGTCTCCGAAGCTTCAAGCTTCCTCCAGTACGGAAGCCTTGGAACTTCTTCTGAACGCACACTTTCCGGGCAGTAGTGACTCGGCTATGACACCTCCTCAAATCATCCAGCCGGGAACATCCTCCTTCGAGCGCGCTCCCTACCTGGTAAAGAACATCATTGTCCTATGGGCTTTAAAAAGCTTTGAACCTTACAAGTCCTCAGGACCGGATGGGATCATAGCAGCGGAGCTCCATCAGGTAGCAGATCTCATCTTTCCCTGGCCTGTGGTAATAAATAAGAGTCGCCTCTCCTTATCCTACATCCCCAGCAAGTGGAAGGTAACCAAAGTCATTTTCATACTCAAGGCAGGCAAAAGCTCCCACACGTTTGCAAATGACTTGAGGCCTAGAAGTCTTACTTCTTTTCTACTAAAAACTCTAGAGAAGATTTTAGACGCACACGTTCGATCCAGCTATATCTCAGGAAGGCTGTCGGATAACCAACATGCCTACAAGAAAGGCAAATCGGTGGAAACACCACTTCACTCACTGGTCAGCATATGTGATATGAACTACTACTGTTGTTAGAACAGGAAGGGTACGCTCTGACCGCCTATGCAGAGGACATTGCTATTGCCGCCACAGGAAAATTTGTCGGCACTCTAATCTAATGCAGGGTGCATTACATAAAGAAGAAACCTGGGCGCAGTACTGTGGGCTTAGGGTCAATCCCAAAAAGACCGACCTTGTACTGTTTACATATAAATATAAAACTCCATCCGAGGCTGGGAGGAACCCAATTAATAACCAAAGATCAGGCTAAGTACCTAGGCCTAGTCCTTGACAGGAGGCTGAATTGGAAACCCAAAATTCTTGGCCGCGTCAAGAAAGCAACCACTCCCCTCTAGAGCTGTAAGAAAGTGGAGGGCACAAAGTGGGGTCTCCAATCAAGCATTATGCACTGGCTCTATACAGCAGTCATAAGGCCCATCCTCCTGTATGACATCGTAGTCTGGTGGACTGCTCTGGACAAGGCAGTCAATCGAAACCTTCTGGGGAAAGTACAAAGATCGGCCAGCTTATATATAAACGGAGCCATCAGATCCACCCCCACGGAAGCCTCAAATATTCTATTACATTTTCCACCGTTGGATCTCTTCAGCAAGTAAGTTGCTGCCTGAGCGGCCCTACAGATCAGGGGCATAGGAAAATGGCCCACGTCACAAAAAGGCCATACTAGCATTCTTAATCACTTCAAAGTACCCATTGACACAGACTACCTCATCACGCAGAATATGTTCACTAGGAACTTCGAAGTTGCCTTTCCATCCTGGGAAGAATGGGCTGTAGGGAAAGTCACACCGATTCCCCGCTATACCGATGGCTCCAAGATGGGGATGGGTGTAGGCAGTGGAGTCTTTGCCAAGGAGCTTAACCTTAACCTATCATTCAGACTCCCAAATCACTACAGAGTTTACCAAGCAGGAATAACAGCAATAACAGCCCTTGCATGGCTTAGGATCAATGTAATATCTGCTAGGGATATTATCATTTGCACGGATAGCTAATCCCTGGCCGTGGTAACCCACAAATCAAAAACAGCCCTTAACTACCGCCTATCTCTAGACGAGATGGCTGAACAGTTCAACATTAATATACTGCGGGTTCCCGGTCACATGGATATTCCAGGAAACTGCGCGGCCGACGAACTCGCAAAGTTAGGGTCAAGCACACTCAGTCTTCCTACCCTCGGGTACCTAGAAACAACAATAAGTACGGTAAAGCACATGATAAGACTTCAAGCCATAGAGGTTACCAACCTCCAACGGAATGAAAGTAATATCGGCTTTATCACTAAACAAATCTGGCCTAAATCTAGGACGAACCAGGGACCTAGTGCCAACCAAAAGGGCAACAGATCACTGCATTATTGGAAAACACGCCGCCAGACTAGGGCTACCCTCCAATAACCTCTGCCGCGGCTGCATGGATGAGGAAGAAGAGGAATCGATACATCACTTCCTCTGCGCATGTCCTTCTTTTGCGAATCGCAGACCTAAAAATAGCTCAACTCCATCGCTTCATCAGAAGGACTTATTTGTTTTCAGGTAACGGATCAAGGTATTATGATCCATGTATTATCACAATGGGCCGACTTCGGCCTACGTGTGGCATATGCCAACCACTTTTACTTAACCCTAACCTAAGTACATGAAGTTAAGCAGAAAGGAAACTAATAAGTTGTTGTGGATAAGTGGGAATTACAACTACCTTCACATGCCATTCTCTGAACAATGGACAGACTGCGCCCTACCTTAACACAGACACTGTTCTTCTTTTCTATATACACATACTCGTACTTGTACGTATATCAGAAAGTAAATGTACAGAAATGGTACAACCAATTATCCTTAAGTCCTTAAATGATCCCTTCACGAAATAAATTTCAGTTTGATGCTGTCTCCCTGTTGATAAGATACTGAATCTAAAAAATGGATTCGCATTCATGTCTGTAACCGAAGATTTTCATTTATCCATGGAATTCTATTTGTATATTGCGTTTCTTATCTCTGATAAACTATCTATATAAAACATGTTCTTTGTCATGTTAACATACGAAGGCTTCCTAACATGCTCGTCGTTCTTTTCATTTCATTCTCATTAACTATAAAAAACTGTAGTTAAATGACATATTCGTTGAAACGAGTGATGATTTACAAGAACGGACATATGAATCCGATTTCGCTCCTCAACTTGAAGTACTATCCATGGAAAGGAACTGCACCTACCCTCTAGTAGATAGACTTTAGGTACCTCGTAAATCATACAATGTATCTATTAGTTCTGTAAGTGTACAAAAGCGTTCCATCACCGATGGTATGTACGTCGGTTATAAAACAAAAGAAAGAACAATTAAAATAAACGTAATAGTAGGGTGGAAGTTGCAATTTTTTAAGGAGAAGGCTGATGGAATTAGAATGCATTAAAAAAAAACTAAATACTATGGTAAATGGAAATAACCTATTCCCATATATCTTTCAGCCCTAATGGTATCAAGATGATAGTCTTTCAAAAATGAAATAATTTCATTCCTCTCTGTGACAGATTCAATTCGGATCCTTTTCTTGCCCTATTCGTAAACAAGTATGGATTCAACTTTTGCGCAATGTATCGTTATCCCCACTATCCCACTTTTTATCCTCCGGATAAAAATCTCTACAAGTTGCAAAGGATACTGGGAACAGTTTGTGTTTTCCCCACTTTCGAAAGTCGAAAAGCTCATAGAAGCACTTGTAACTCTCCTCGTCTTAAGGAATTTAAAACTCAACATCATATTCCATGTAATGTGCTTAAAATCTCCTCGTATGTCCGAATTAAAGCCAGTACATCTGAATTTCACCAAACCTGTTATTAAAGTGCGTGGGAAATATTTCTCCAGTTTCATGTGTCCCTTTGAACTGGTTAACAGAGCCATTTTATATCGAGTACATCCAAATATCATAATTGAAACATTGATTTAAGGCACACAGGGACGTATGAGTACCATTTTTTAATTGAAGACGGCTGGTGTCCGCTGAGTTAAACAAAACAATTGATTCCTTGTACATGCTACTACCTTAATATATTTCCTCCAATTCCTGCAAAAAAATGTGAAATGTGTCCTATGGAAAATGCGTCTATGTACCGTAATTTTAAGAAAATGATGGTCGCAAAGGTCTCTAATAAAATTGTAGATACCCATTGTCAGACCTATACTCATATATTATTGCAGTAAATTCCCCTTAGATAAATGTAAGATATACAACGCATATTCTGAATTTGAATAACGTACAAGCAAGAGGCTGTAGTTCCAAAAACTAGGTAGCTTTCATAACTCCAGACATCAAAAAACTCAGTTAACTTCAGACTTGTAATTAATTAAAAAGGTACCATAATCCTATTGGTGTTTCATACGGTCATACTAGAGATAGAATGGGGCAACATCATAGATTATCACAATGATATTGCCATTGTTTCAGTAGTTAAATATTACACTGCAAATGCTAGTGTGTTAGGCAACACGCAGCAAGTGTGTCATTTGACAACTTTAATATTAACTGTGTCACTTAATACGTTTGATCTTTGAAATTGAGACACTTATTCGTGCCAAAACTATAATACGTTATATTGCATATCATGAATAAAAACCATAATGACACCTTAAGTGTGTTGCAGCGACACACTTATTAATAACTAACATACTTTGGCTCAATCAATCAAATGAGTCGGATCCATGCCATAATGGTTAACATACTGGACTCTCAACCACGTGTTCATTGTCCGCAGCTACACTCAACCTCTCCTTTCTCATTCTATATTGGTCCTTCGAGCCGGATGGCATGATCATCATCATGCAACAAAACGAGGAACAATATTTCGAGCGAGGACTAGATGAGTTTTTTTTTTTTTGGTTCGCTGTGAAAAGTGTTTTTCAGGAACCTTGGAACCTTGAGAGACTCGAACACGGGATCACTGGGTTGGGAGTCCAGTATGTTAACCATTACAACATGGGTCTAAGTCGCAATTCGTTTTCTGCCAATGTTGCATATACATATAGTTGGGAATTTCCCTTTTGTGTTCATAGTGTGCATAGGGACGAGCTATACGAAGCCATGTCTAGTCCAGATTATACAGGATGATAATGGAAAACTCCCACTGCTCCATTAAGGTCGGTAGCGAATTAACCGAGACCTTTGAGGTTGAAAAATAATTTAGACAGTGTGACGCGCTGTCACGTAATTTTTTTAACATTGTGGTATGAGGTACGATCTATTTCAAGTCTGCGCAACTGTTTGCATACGCGGATGACACTGACCCAATTGGACGAACATAGTGGGACTTCAATCAAGCGTTCGAAAGCATTGAAGCAGAAGCTGCTAAAATGGGTCTTTCGGTTAATGAGGGTAAAGGGAAATATATGCTGTCAACCAAAAAAGACGTACAACACCGACGTCTCGGCCAGAACGTCACAATTGGCAGCTACAAATTCGAAGTGGTCAAGGACTTTATCTACCATGGCTCACCAGAGCCCTCTCTCGAAAGACTAAGGTTGCACTATACAAAGCCTCAATCATCCCGGTCCTCCCCTATGACGCAGAGTTCTGGACTTTAACGAAAGCGGATAAGGAGGACCTTGGTTGGCTCGAAAGGGAAATTCTGCGTCCAATCTATAGTCCTGTTTGTATAAGCGGAGTGTGGAAGAGAATATACAACGACGAGCTATACAGTAGTGGCTGCCACTTCTTCCAAGGGAAAAAGGACATTGCAACTCAGACTCAATTCGTTTTCCTGATGAAAGATGATTTTTTTTTTCAAGCTAGGACCCTTTTCGTGAATGTTGGCATCAAGCTGATCTGCCTCTTGCAAGGTGATTATTTAACAGGGATCCCATTTCCTAACTAACACACGTTTGCTATGACCTTTCTGACGATGCAATCGACTTCGTTTTCCTTAACGTTCAATCATCGACTATCACCAGGGCTTGGACTACTGTTTCATTTCTGGAATGTCTCACACATGGTGATAAATCGCTGAAGAAAATGGATCACATCTTTACTGAATAGGACCAAGGATTGCTGCCAAAACCGTTAACGCATTTAATTTTGATCGGCAGATGATGCACTCATCTTGCGCAGAGCTTTCGTATTCCTAATTCTTTCGCATCCCTTCTTTCAATATCATCACATCCTCAGCTATCTCTCTCACCTTCACTAGCCTGTCATTCAACATATGTCTTGGACTTTTTCGATAGTTTCCAGTATGGGTCTTCTTCGAAGGATCTACGACCGCGTTCAAATACAGCTGCTCACTTTTTAACCATTGGAATCGAAGGATCGGAGTCCCCGTAAACTTTTACCAATTTCGGATGAATACACCTAGAGGACAATCCACCGAAGACGAAGAATTTTATGACCGCCCAACGTTCAAGTTTATCCATTTTAACGAAGAGCACACAAGACGTCTACTTCAAACATTCGTGTAAACCAACTACTTGAGAGAATAAGTTGAAATGTACATTTTTAACTTTAAATGTTGACACAACTCCATGTTCCAAGGTCACAAGGATCGAAATCCAAGGTTTTTATAGAGATTGATGTATGAGTGTATGTACGTATGTACCTATGTGCGTATGGACGGACGGAATTTTCGGTCTCGACTATCTCGAGAACCAAAGATGTTATTGACAGGGTTTTATTTGTCGTTTTATTCGACGCGTAATTAGGTGGCTTAAAACTGTTTAGGCTTTCAGCAAAATTCGTCTAGTCTTTTTTTGTTATAAATTAAATAACTAAGAAAAAGGCAAACCAGTTGTTTTCTATACAGGTTTGGGGTGGCCGTGGTGCAGTGGTAAATATCCCCGACCGTCAAGCGGAAAGTCTGTAGTTCAAGTCATTCCATAGCCAAGAAAAAACAATTCACATATGGGAAAAAATTATGCAACAGAGCTGTTGTGATTGAGAAGTGATCAAACATACCGATGAAGACATAAGACTCACAGTATATGGTCACTTCAAATTCATACTCTGTGTGTGCACTTCTAATATAACACCATAATAGCATGGAACATTTGCTGAGAACTACAACCAACGTGAAAACTGAGTCGAGTTCCTCTCGAATCCTATCTAGAGCACCCATCTACGAACATCTAAGACCCAAACCACTGCACTCCGTTTAGGTTACTTAAAAAAAAAAAGTGCACTAGGTGCGACCCGCAAGGCCCACATGACTAGCTTCCCAGTGGGAAAATTGAAGTTCAATCGTAGGAATATTCGTTTGGTAGTCGGTGCCCTCCGACTATCTTACCATGCAGCTCGACAAGGCCAGCCCTACAATGATTTCTGCAGAAGCTGCAGGGACGAAGAGGAAATTGAATCCATTCGTCACCTGCTGTGCGAATGTCCGGCTCTAGCCCAAAAAAGGAATGTATTCCTAGGAAGATACTTCCTTTCGGGACTAGAAGAGGTAAGTAACATTGGGCTGAACAGAATACTATAATTCTTATCCTCGTCAGGGGTGAGTTTCCATAAATGCACACACACTCCTGTTCGTGAGCGAAAATAAAAATGCTCACAAGCAATTGGTCATGAGCGCGTGCGTTTAATAATTGCTCGTTGGGCAGTGCACACTCACGAGCAGCTCACAGTTCACAACACTCACCGAGCAATCTCATATGTATCGCTTTTCTTACCCATTAGTACGCTAAGTTTTTTGTAAGCACTTTTCTTAGCAGAATATAATAATCTTCTTCTTCTCAACGGGCGCTACAGTTCGGGGTGAACCTGGGCCTCAACCAACATGCCCCTCCAACTAGCACGATCTTTTGCTAGCTTTTTCCATTGCCGCACAGTTGGCTGAGGTCCCCTTCCCCCTGTGTACGCCATCTTAAGTGCGGCCGTCCTCTGCTTCTTCGTCCCTCAGGGTTGGATTCAAAGACTCTCCGGGCTGGAACTGTGGTGTCCATTTGCTCTACATGGCCCAGCCATGTTAAGCGTTGACGCCTGACTAGACTCATGTCGCTGTACAGCCCGTAAAGTTCGTGGTTGAATCTTTTCCTCCATCTCCCGTCTGCGTTCTTTCACTCGAACCGGCCAAGGGCCTCCTCATCCGCTTTTGATAGTGTCCATGCTTCTGCGCCGCCGTACAGCTGGACCGGGATGATATGTATGTATGTTGGCGTTACAGTCCATGAAGGACCTAAGCCGAGCTTCTCTCAATCACCCACTGTGCCACGGTGTTCTCACCGGGATGATAAGGGTCTTATATAGAGTCAACTTTGTCGTTCGGGAGAGGGCTCTATTACTCAATTGCCTCCTGAGCCCAAAGAAACAGCGATTGGTAAGATCGATTCTGCGTTTGATTTCGGAACTGATGTCGTTATTCCAGGTCACTGCGGAGCCAAGGTAGACGAAGTCCTTAACTACCTCGAACTTATATCTGCCAATACAACTGTTCTGGCCAAGACGTCGGTGGTGAGCGTCCTTTTTTGAAGACAACATATAATTTTCGCCGCCTCCATCTCAATACTCGCAAACGCCTCATTGACTTCTCGCTGTGATCCACCTATTATGTCAATATCGTCCGCGTATGCAAGGAGTTGCGAGGATTTGAAACAGGTTGTGCCTCTTGGATTGGCCAGTGATCTTTGCACAATAATTTCTAATACGATGTTGAAGAAATCACAGGACAGCGCAACGCCCTGCCTAAATCCTAAATCCCACCGAATCGGATGGAGCAGCGAGCATTCTCCAAAGTCATCCTGCATAGTCTGACGAGCTTAGCCGGTATGTCAAAGGTAGACATAGTGTTGTATAGCTCTATTCTATTTACGCTGTCCTATGCGGCCTTGAAGTTGACAAATAGGTGGTGAGTGTCGACTTGTAGTGTGAAGATTTGCGAATGCTTCCACAATGCCACGGCGAGAACACGCGATGATGTCGATATCATCCGCGTATCCTAGCAGCTGGATGGACTTGTAAAAGATAGTGCCTTCCCTGTTGACGCCTGCCCGTCGCACTATCTGCTCCAGTACCAGGTTGAAGAAGTCACATGACAGCGCATCTCCTTGCCGAAATCCGGTGCATGTTTCGAATGGTTCCGAGGTCCTAGAACCGAGTTGCACGGTGCATCGCGTGTTTTTTAGCGTGGCGCGACACAACTGGATCAGTTTTACCGGGATCCCGAATTCGGCCATCGCCCCAAACAGTGCTTCACGATGAATGCTGTCGTATGCGGCTTTGAAATCGATGAAAAGATGGTGTGTATCGATTTGAAACTCGTTGGTCTTTTCCAGGATTTGTCGAAGTGTGAAAATTTGGTCAATAGTTGATTTGCCGGGCCGGAAGCCGCACTGGTAGCTGCCGATTAGTGCGGTGCAAAATGGTTTTAGACGTTCACACAATACGCTGGACAGGATCTTGTATGCGACATTGAGCAGGGATATACCTCTATAGTTCTTACAAGAGGTAGGATCGCCTTTTTTGTGGATGGGGCATATAGAGCTGGTATTCCAGTCGTCGGTGCATGCTCCCTACCAGAACATCGCCGCCAGCCTTGAAGAGCTCTGATGGCAAGCCATCTGAGCCTGCGGCCTTGTTGTTCTTCAGCTTCTGAATAGCTGTGCCGACTTCTTCTATGCTGGGTGGGAGGGCTACTTCAGCGGCTGGAGTTGGGATTTCCTCAGTCCCTACCACTCTCTCTTGGTCATGCTCGTTAAGCAGCTGCTGGAAGTGCTGCTTAAATACATCCACTATTCCCTGCGGGTCGGTGACAAGATTACCCTCGCAGTTTCGAAGAGCCAGGGTGCCCTTTTTGAAGCCTCCTGCAAGGCCTTTGGCTTTCTTGTAAAAGGCTCGTATTTTATGTCTATCCCTAGACTCCTCGATATCCTTGAGCTGGGAGGCTGCGAAGATTCTTTTCTTTTGTCGCAGTAGTTTCTTCTCCTCCCTTCTTCTGGCTCGGTACTCTTCTCGCGCTGCCCTGGTTTTCCCCTGCAGCGCCTTTTGGTACGCCTCGTCGGTTGCTGCCTTTTTCTGCTCACACTCGCCATTATACCACGGGTTTCTTGTCGGGGGTGGTAGGTATCCTAAGGTGGTTTCGGCTACTTCCTGAATGGCTGAGCGGCAATGCAGCCACATATTATTGGCATTTGTGTTCGACGTAGGCATACCGTAGAGTCTTTCGCTCAGCTGCTCCCTGTAGACTCTGGCAACCTCCGGTGTGCTCAGGCGCCCAATGTCGAACCTCCTCCTGATGGGATGGTGCAGCTTTCTGACATTGGACAGTCGAGCTCTGAATCTTGCTGCTACGAGGAAGTGGTCAGAGTCGACATTTGCCCCTCTGAATGTTCGCACATCCAGGATGTTTGACGCGTGCCTTGCGTCAATGAGCACATGGTCGATTTGGTTGGCGGTTCGACCGTCCGGAGATCGCCAGGTTGCTGTGTGGATTCGCTTGCGAGGGAATCTTGTGCTACTTATCACCGCATTACGAGCTGTCGCAAAGTCAGCGAGTCGGAAGCCGTTATCTGTTGTTGTATCGTGGAGGCTGTGCTTTCCGATCACTCCGCCTAGGGTGTTTTCCTTTCCGATTTTGGCATTGAAGTCCCTGAGCACGATTTTTACATCGTACTCCGGACAAGCTCCGTAGGCGTTGTCCAGGAGGTTATAGAAGTCCTCCTTGATAGGGTCTTCAGCCTCGTCGGTAGCGGCGTGTGCACATATGTATAAGGTTGATGTTATAAAATCTGCCTCTGATGCGGATCACAGCCAGGCAATCACTTACAGGTTTAAAGTCGATGACCTTCGACCTAAACCACTTTTCCACGACAAATCCGCATCCCAGTAAGTGTAACCTTTCATGACAGCTGTAATAAATGTCGCAATTTTTCTTCCTAATCATACCGTTTCCTATCCAGCGTATTTCCTGGACCGCAGTAATATCCGCCTTGTACTGCGTGAGGATTCCTTCTAGTTTATGAGCAGCTCCGGGAGTGTACAGGGTTCTGACATTCCAGGAGCATACTCGCAAATCGTGTTCCTTTTTCGTGCGTTGTCGTCGTCGAGTATCCGTCCGTGTATCCGAGGCATCTTGCTCATTCATAACTTTAGGTTTTTTACGTGGGCGGATTGTTAGCCCGCCGCACAACCGCCATTCTGGTCGGGGTTTTTTTCGCTGCATACGTTTGTTCACCTCGCAACGGTTGTTGAATAGGCTATCCAGAGGGCGCCGCGAGGAGGCCGTATGTCAACTTGACCCGGGCATTTAAACAGGGATCGTTGCTGGCATCTCGCCAGGTTGAGAGCAATCAACAACTTTACCCTGTATGTCCGAGCCCATGCCCTCCTTTAAACATAATCTTGCAAATTTCGCCAGGGCGGTTTCGTCAGACGAACCTGAGATGGACCCGGGGACACACCTGCCTCATCACCAGGCAAATCTGACCCTGCTCGACAGTCAACGGACTAGGAGTATAATTTCCCTAAGAAGATCTGCCACCTATAAAATCATTGGTGTTATCACAGGACTCTGCCTTATTAGCAGTCACGCGAATGATTTCTGCAGAAGCTGTCTAGACGAGGAGGAGGTCGAAGCCATTCACCACCTTCTCTGCGCCTGTCCGGCATTCTGCACAATCAGGAAAAGATACCTAGGATCTTACCTCCTTAACGACCTGACAGATGTTCAGCAAGTAGGGATATCTGATCTTCTTAACTTCTTAAGAAGCACAAAATAGGGCGATACCCCCCCCCCCCCCCCCCCCCACAACGGGCGTCCCTGGCCTATGTGTATTTTCCCAAATTCTGGGAAGGCTACGAACCAAGCTACCTACCTACCTAAGGTAAAGCAAAATTTTAGTGTCGGATTTCGGGTTAGGGTTGGAGAGGAGGTTATTGAAATTGTTCTGGGGAAAGATGTTGAGTCGATGGATGTAAAATAGTGAACATTCGGAAAGGATATGGCCAATGGTGATTTAAGTGTGTGTGTGTGTGTTGTGATGTTTTGTCTGGTGTCAGGTGTCAGGTGTTCATGGGTTAGTTTGGTATGACCGAGCCTAGGTCGGGTTATTACTGTCGTTTCGACCCGGGATAGGTGTGTTACCGGAGTCGTTTATGGTCAATTAGATTTTATTATTGGTCTTGTAGCATTCCGATGTTTTATCTCAGGGAAGCATTTGATTGGAGGCTGCCCATTTTTTAATGAAGTTTTAGAGAGGTCTTGGGAGTTGAGGTTGGGTGAACAAATGGATTTTATTTTGATGGTATCCTTTGCGGTTCCGGTGCCCTGGAATCCATATTAGCTTAATTTTGTGGGATTGGAGGTAAAGTAACCCAAGGAAGGATAATAGGTTTGGTTATTTCTATTGAGGGTTGTTCTTGAGTTCAAGGATGTAAGCTCGGAAAATGGGTTTTTTTTTTTTCTATTGATAGTTTGGCGCCAGAGTAGTTGCACCATGAAAGTACATATACATATGTACCTATATGTCTTATATGATGGAGTTAAGGTCAATATTGGGCGAGGAGTTTTTTGCATTTAGTTTCTGAATGGGAGGATTTTGGAAAGCGTTTTGAAGGCTATAAGGAAGAAGGCATTGAGGGATACCATTGAATAGGGGTTATAAAAAGGCCAGAAGTTTCCAATGGGTACAGAGATTTTCCTATTTCCTATTCAACAGGGGGTGGAGGTGGTTTTGGAGATGATTGGCGGAAAGACCTGAATCGTGGGATTTTTTTCGGTAAAGTGTTCAGCTATACTGGCTGGATTGGTAATAACTCTTATCAGAGCGGTATATAGGGGTGATGGAATGAGGAGGAGGTATTGTGTTATTGCCACAAAATTTCATTGTGCCCCGGTAGCAAAAGCGTTTTTCATAGTGTTCCAATGGTCATCCATGATCTTGTGCATTGAACTGCTGATTGTTTCTGCTTCATAAGAGATGAGATTGGTGACAGCTGTCTATCACAATCACACAACGCGCACATAAAGAGTAAATCGATAAATGAGGAGCAGTACTTACAGGGTAGTCTATACGATAGAAAAGGCATTCAATGCCAAAGAATTTATTCTAGGTGCCTTTCTATACATTGCTTTGGTGGCGTTACAGCCCATGAAGGACCAGAGCCAAGCTTCTCTTAATCACCCATGCTGCGTGTGACTTATTTTCTTTACACGGGGTGAAAGGGCCCTGCCTAATGCCGTTTCCGAATGGAGTGAGTCGAGAAGCTTTCTTCATGGCAAGTATACTATGGAGGATTTTGTACCCCCCTCCACCGAGGAGGGACGCCGCAAAATAAACATTCAATGGCGTTGGTGCTATCGGGATCCAAACTCGCTAAGCGTGCATCAGAGTCCAACACACTAACCACTGCGTCACGGCGCCCGTTGAGTTTGCCCTTAATAACGTCAGTACTGAAGCAATAGTATCCGGCCTTCATATGGGCCACATAAACTCGGGAATATGCAAGTGGATTGAACAAATGCTGAGAAGTAAATACGGTGATAGGAGGGGTAAGTGGAAGAGTGAAGATCAATCGGAGTACACCACAAGATGGTGTTCTATCGCCTCTTCTATGGCTCCTTGAATCGACCGAATGGTAAAACTTTTAAAGACTAATGGTTTTAACGTCACGGCCCATGCTGATGACATTGCCATTCGAATATCTGGGAAGTTTCCTCAGGTCCTCAGCGAATGACTAAATTATGCACTGCTGTGAGTTAATAACTGGGTCAAGGGGCGAGGCCTGTGAGTAAGCCCGGCAAAAACCGAGATAGTTCTCTACACAAGGAGAAGATCTACACCAAGATTCACTTAGCCCCGTATGAATAGTATTGATCTGATCAGCAGAAAATCTTGGTATAATTCAAGACTCCAAGCTTAGCTGGAAGGACAACATTAATGAAAGAACCAAAAATGCCTGCGTGGCACTATATTCGTGCAGAGTAGCTTTTGGAAAGGCAAAGGGCCTCAGACCGTAAGTTGTACATATGTATATTGGTTGTACACTGCGGTGGTAAGACCTGTTTTAGTCTATGGTTCGTCGGTTTGGTGGAAGACACTTGAGAAGAAATAGTGTCCTTAGTGTTTCAGGCGTTCAGAGGGCAGGTTGTCGGGCGGTGACTGGATCTATGAGATCTACACCAACGGCGGCTCTTGAAACAATGCTGAATGTTCCTGCCTGGCAATCTATACCGACGGATCCAGTACACGAACCGGGGTCTATTCCGAATGTCGTTAAATACGTCGCTCCTATAGACTTGATAATGGCTGTCTTCCAAGCTGAGGTATTCGCAATCAAACAGGCTGCGGACCTGATTCTTTATAGAAAACCTCTCAGGAAAATGGAGCAACATCTATGTTGACAGCCAGGCATCCATAAGGGCTCTGCAGCCAAAGTTGATAAGATCCAAGCTCGTCAAACTTTGGCAAAGAGAGGCTGGAAGAGATATCCGATGTCAATAAGGTAAGCCTCTGCTGGTTACCATGTCATCTGAATATTTCGGGAAATGAGAAGGCGGACGAGCTAGCTAGAATAGGAAGAGCTAGCTAGAATAGCATCAGCGCAAACTCCGAGCAGTTTACAACTAAAGCTAAACGCCACTCAGTACACTCTACAGGGAAATAGAGGCGAAGCTTATAGTGAAAGCCAATAAGCGATGGTATTTTAGATACGTGCGCTAAAGTCTGGTAAAGTTTAGTTGTGGGAATATTCAACAGTCGGTGCCCTCACCAGGCACTGTACGATATCCTACCATGCAGCCAGACTAAGGCTTCTGCAGAAGCTGTAGGGACGAAAAGGAAATTGAATCCATTCGTCAACTAATGTACGAATACCCAGCACTAGCCAAAAAAAAAGGGACATATTCCTTGGAGGTCACTTACTTTCGGGACTAGACATTGGCCATTGGTCTGAATAGACTACTAGGATTTCTATTTGCATCTATCTAAGTGGTTCAGCTCAACGAGAATTTTTTAGGTTTCTACGGGTTAAGCGTTAACTGAACACAATGGACTCCTCGTAGTCTAAGTGAGCCTTGACCTTTCGTCAATAGGACGTCCACACACCTAACCTAACTCAGACACGTGAAGGGAGTTTACGATGTCTCCATTCGGTGTTTCCTAAGCCGCCTTCTCAGTTGGAGTATAACTTTGGATGACGGTGACCTTCTTTACTCTATTCTGGAATGTGGCTTCTGCTCGCTATCTGGCTTATCAAATTTGGATCATGACGCTGTTTTTTGTTGAGGATTCATATTCCTTCGTATCAAACCATCTTATCCTGCTTAGCCCTAAAATGTCGATTCTCCATCGCACGAATTACTTACTTACTTACTTAGGTGGCGCTACAGTCCGTGATGAACCTGGGCCTCAACCAACAAGCGTCTACAGCTGGCACGGTCTTTGGCCAGCTGTTTCCAGCGCTGCACGCCTAGTTGGTTAAGGTCCCCTTCCACCTGCGTGCGCCTCCGTTTATGCGGCCGTCCTCTGCCGCGCCTTCCTTCCGGGGTGGATTCGAAGACTCTTCGTGTCGGAGCTGTGTTTTCCATGCGCTCTACATGGCCTAGCCACCTTAGACGCTGTATCCGTAGACGTCGTTTGAACAAATGGGACCGTAGATAGTGCGCAGAATTTTCCTCTCGAAACGACTAAGGGCATCTTCATCCGCGCAAGTCTCTGCGCCGTAAAGGAGGACTGGGATGATCAAGGTCTTATATAGTGTCTCCTTGGTTTTCCGAGAGAGCTCTACTTCTCAATTGCCTCTTGAGCCCAAAGCAACAGCGGTTAGCAAGAGTGATTCTGCGTTTTATCTCAGCAATGGTGTTGTTGTCGCCCGTCATCAGTGAGCCAAGGTAGACGAATTCCTTGACCACTTCAAAGTTATATCTGCCCATGGTGACGTTCATCAACCTTGAGACCCATCTTAGCCGCTTCTACCTCAATGCTTACAAGGGCTTCATTGACGTCTCGCTGTGTCCGTCTAATCACGTCAATGTCGTCGGCGTACGCAAGCAATTGCGTAGACTTGAAATAAATCGTATCTCTTGTGGGGGCCAATGACTCTTGCACGATCTTTTCAAGCACGATGTTGAAAATGTTGCATGACAGCGCGTCACCTTGCCTAAATCCTTTTTTAACATTAAAGGTCTCGGTTTGCTCATTACCGACCTTAATGGAGCAGCGAGAATTCTCCATTGTCATCCTGCACAGTCGGACGAGTTTGGGAGGGATTTTAAAACTAGACATGGTTTTGTATAGCTCATCTCTATACACGCTGTCATATGCAGCCTTGAAATCGACGAGTTGTCGTTTTGGTCTTCTCCAAGATCTGCCGTAGCGTAAATATTTGGTCCATTGTGGATTTACCTGGCCCGAAACCACACTGATAAGAGCCGACAGGTTATCCACAAACGGTTTCATACGTCCACACAATACGGCACAGAAGATCTTATATGCGATGTTAAGGAGACTTATTCCCCTATAGTTGGCGCAGTTATAGCGGTCTCCTTTCTTATGGACCGGGCAAACGATGCTGACATTCCATTCGTCAGGCATGCTTTCCTCCGACAATACCTTGCAAATGAGATGGTGCATGCACCTTACCAGCTCATCTCCAGCCGCCTTAAGAAGCTCAGCAGACAGACCGTCTGCGGCCGCGGCTTTATTAGACTTAAGTCTTGATATCGCTATTTTGACTTCGTCTAGGTCGGGTGGACTGAATTCTGTTCTGTCTGACAGCGGTATCATGTCTATCATCGCCGTTATACAGTCTGCAGAAGTGGTATTTCCCATTTTTATCCCTTCAAGCTACCGCTCTGGCTTTGTAACTATGGCATGTTCGTTTTATCTTGTTGTAAAACGTTGTTGTGCGGAAGCACCTCTCCATCTCCTCGATCTCACGCTTTCCGTGTTCTCTCTTTTTTCTTCTGAGAAGCGTGAGTTCCTCTCTTCTCTTCCGCTTATTCGCATTGTTCATCAAACCAGGGGTTTCTAGGTGGTGGCGGTTTGAAACCCAGCACCTCTGAGGCAGTGTCGCCGACGGCGTTCTGGCAATGCGCCAATTCCTGCTCTATTGTTTGTGCTGCTGTGGGCGGATTTTAAAAGAGCTTGGAGGAGACACGATCGGCAAAGATTCTGGCAGTCTCTTGCGATTGTAGCTTTCCGACGTCGAACCTACGTCGTCCTACTCGACTCCTAAGCATTCTTCATATCCTCATTCGTACCTTGGCTACAACAAGGTAGTGGTCCGAGTCGATGTTGGCCCCTCGGAAGGTTCGTACGTCGAGAATACTGGAGGAGTGTCTGGCGTCAATCGCAATGTGATCAATCTGGTTGGTGCTCGATTGATCAGGGGTGGAATCGGCTAAGGTGATTTGTGACAAGTGACAGTCACATTCGCGGTTTCGGTATCGTGTAAGGTGATAGTCACTGTGATTGTCACATTTTTGTGACAGTTTTCTGGTGACAGCTATTTAGCTATCACTTTCATATGTTCTGTGCGTTTGATAAGGCTTTGTGCTTTTGTGTGTTTTATAAAATAGAAAATATGTGTTTCCGTGCTTGGAACTATTTTTAAGCGTAGATGAAGAGCTCAATGAGACATCCCTTGTACCCTTGTGGATGTTGAGATGGGGGAATCGTGTGTTTGCTACAAGGAGGTTACGCTTCGTCAGGAAATTGATTAGTCTAAGTCTGTTGTCGGATGTGGTGTTATGGAGGCTATGCTTTCCTATGATCGACTCAAATATGTCCTCTTTGCCCAGTTTTGCATTGAAATCTCCTAGGACTATTTTTGTGTCGTAGCTGGGGCATTGGGCATATGTTCTGTCTAGGAGATCGTAGAATTCTTCTTTGAGTCGATCGTCCTTTCCTTCCGTTAGGGCGTGAGCGCATATTAAGCTAATGTTTCCACATTTAGCTTTGATGCGGATTGTTATGAGGTGTTCGCTTACAACCCGGAAGCTTAAGACTTTTTGTCGGAGTCTTTCTCGAATAACGAATCCGCACCCGAATAAGGGCTGTTTGTTCTCCTTGTAGCAGTTCCCGTAGTATATGTCGAAGTTTTTCATCCGTCTTTTGCCTGGTCCATCCCATCGCACTTCTGGGAGTGCGGTTATATCTGCTTTATAGCAGTTGAGGGTTTGCTCCAATTGATCGCCTGCACCCGGTCTGTTCTGTTAAGGGAACTCACATTCCAGGTGCAGACTCTGAAGTCCGTTAGTCGTTTGCGGGGGTCGTCAGCTTTGAATCCGTCCTTATCCGAGGCTTATGGTTGTTTCGGAACAAATGGGTTTTTATGTGATAGTGATGTTACCCCTAAGCGGAACCCCCAACCTGGAGGGCCAGGTTCCTCTTTCCCCAGGAACAAGGGGTTGGGTCGCTGCACACATTGGTTCACTACCTGGCGGGTGCCAGGGTAGCTATCCAGGGGGGGGGGGGGGGGCATGCGGAGGCTGTATGTTAATTTGGATTGAATTAGCACAATCTGGCGTTGTAAGGCCCTTGTTAGATCTGGGGGTGTCTGAAGGTTTCAGAATCCGATCGTTGTCCGTGTTCGACAGTCAAAGGTCGTCATCAAGTTGTCTGTCCGTATCCGAGGCGTTAGTTTCGGAAACCCTCACGGCCCCAGACCAACAGACACTTATCCTTCTATAGGGCGCAGAGGCTCGCCATTCGTCTCCCTCCGGAGAAATTCTCAGGTAGCACCACGAGAATGTGGGAGTAAGGCCTACTTCGGCTGTCCCTATCGGGAGAAGTTCCTCCTACGGGCCCTTTGCTCCTTTGTTAGTCGTTTGCTTACCCAGATTTTTTTCACCATTCAGTTGCAAAACAGTGGAACATTTCGCAGGAAGTTATGTGCAGAGTGTCTATTCTACCATAGAAACAACAACAATATTCTCCTTCCTTAGTACATAACTATATTAGTCCTTCTGTATAAGATTACAAACATTCTAAACCAAAACTTAATTTCAACTAAACACTTAAAACACAATAAATTCAAATACGAGATTCGGCGCCTAGATTCTCTGCCCGACAAGCATCAATGGACTCTTTTCGATAGCAAATCTCTCCGACATGTTGGCATGTAAATTGAAATACAACTGCTTTCCCACGTGGGCTCTGAGTCCTCCCACTGTGTCTCTGTTGACCACTCTTTCGTTTCAACATCGTAGATCTGCACATCCGACGAGATGTTTGTAGTGTCGTCCGATAAAAGTCCGCCGACAAAGTAGATTTTCGTGCCAATAGCTGTAATGCCGGCATGAAATGTTGGCACTGGATTAGTCGTCTCCACTGTCCACGTGTTGCTTGTCTCGTCATAGGCATCTATGGTCTCAGCGAGCACACGATACTCTGTCTGCGGATCCTCATACCATCCGCCGCAGGCAAAAACGCGTTCACCGATCAATACCAAAGCATGGTCGGCTCTTGGCTTAAGCATGTCTCTCCGTCGGAACCAATTCCCGCCACACGCCGAATCGAAAGCATAAAACGATGATAAGACCATTTCACGATCGATTCCGCCCGATACGTACACAAGCTGATCGGCCATTACTGCAGCGTGTTGACTTCGATTCTCGTGCAGTGGCGGCAGACAACACCATGTGTCCGTATGGACATTGTAGTTATCAAAGTTCGAATACCTGGCAGTGTCTTCACTTGACTCATGAATACCACCGATGACCATAACATGCTGACCCTTGGCTACCATAGAGAATCGACACCGGTCGCATCGTAACGGCGCCATACTGACCCATTTGTCATGTACCACATTATACCGAAATCCAAACCCGTGAATGTACTCCTTTAGGCATACATCATACGATCCACCGACGATATACAAGTCATTTTCAGCCACTGCCACACCATAGTTGCTCTGTTTAATATGCGGTATTTCGGTCAGTGGGTACCACCGTTTCTCATCGGGAAACGCAAAACTAATCCGATTGTGCAGGCCGTCTTCATTGAAACCTCCAATCTTAAGCAGAGCCGGTTCCATTCCACGTAAATTTACAATTCGCTGGTAGTTCGGCTTGCGGGTAGCATCATTGCCGCCTGCCTCTTGTGGCTGGTAGTACAAATGTTCTATATCCTTCGACCTACGATTAAGAAACGAACTCAAGTCAATGTCGTTCATGTGAATCAAAAGAAATAGACGGCGGGATGCTTCCAATGTAAACGTATTTGTTATGCAGTACTTGGCAACTATGCGCGCCACATCGATCTCTGAACAGTCGATTGGAAACTTATCACTTAGCATATACTCCATTTGTTCGTATCGTAAGCTGAAGAAATGCTTCGTTTCTGCCAATTCCTTAAAGTGAACACACATGAAGTAGTAGGTGGTTAGCTTCAGTTTTCTTAATGAATAAAACTCGGCCAATTCGGCGATGTACAGGCAGTTGTCTAAGTCTATTTGGGATTCCAGGTAGGCGGAACAGGCTAATACTACATTGTTCATTTGAAAATAGTTGGCAGCAGACAGGATGTCGTCGATATTATCACAGTTTAGGTCTAGTTTCGATGTGTACGTGTAGTCGAGGAGTGCACGGACCGCGCTGACCGTGAGCATGTCGTTGAGTTCGATTTCGGTTTCTTGGGACTCTCTCATGGGTTTCGAAAATAACGCTCGAAAGTAATCGCTGCAAGCGGCCAGAACTACACGGTGAGCCTGAAATTAAAGTAAATAAAGGAGAATGAATGTTAAATAATTGAATTGGAGTCGATAGGGTCTGTAGGCGACAGGCCACTTCGAAAAGGCTTAAGTTGCTAGGGAAAACAGAAAGAGATGACTGTTTTTAAACAGGCGATATTTCAAAGAAATCTATAACGTAATGGACTGATGACCGTTTACATAAGTACATCCGAACGACTTCAAGGCCCCATTTTCTTGCCAGTACATATGTGTGAAATGATACATGTTCATTAAAGTCGCCCTCCAGTCAGTGAGAACGTGACAGATCATTTGAACGCTGAGCCTGGGTCGACCCGGGCTTTGATGTACCAGTTTTCCACAAGGAAAGCGATTAGATGTCGATGCTACTACTCGTAGATTCCAACACAAGTACGTCGGTCGCAGGATGGCTGCGCAATGATCGCCTGGGCTCTTACTATTTTTTTTAAGTCGTGTTTGAGACGTGCCATAACTTAGCAAGCTTATGAAGAGCACTTTGTCCAAGTTGTCTACGTGGGCTGCCGCTTAAGTGCTTGTGGTCGACTTCCAAACAACGGATTGCGGGCGCACAAGGGACTATGAATACCATTTCATTAAGCGCTTCCTATCTTTAAACTTAAATAAAACAAAGTATGTGTGAGATAACATCGAAATTTTTTATTCGTTTTAAAGGCCTATCGTTGCCATTATCCATGGAGGATCTGAGCCTAAGCTATAGCTGTCTTCCATCCTTGACGGTCCCGGGCACGCTGCTTCCAGTTATCAAGACCAAATTGTCTTACATCCTCGATTACTTGGTCTTTATATCGGAGGTTCGGTCTTCCTCCTTCCTTTGGGGCCGCAGATACTCTTAGCTGGAGCGTTGGTGTTCATGCGCTCGATGTGGCCGAGCCAATGTAGTCAACGGATCTTTGCCTTCCGGACTGTAACCATATCTTTGCACAGCTCGTAGAGTTCGCGGTTCTGTCTTCTCCTCCATTCACTTTCCTCATAGACAGGACCAAATATCCGGCGCAGAATTTTTCCTGCTTCGCTGTCCTGCTTTTCGTCCAGCTTTCGGCTCCGTACAGCAAGACTGGCAGTATAAGCGTTTTGAAAAGCATGAAATGGTGATTCGAGTGAGGAGTTTTGACCTAAGTTGTTTGGACAAACCGAAGTAGCAGCGGTTGCTAAGGACGATTCAATGCCGGATCTCCACTATGGTGTCGTTTGTGGAGTTTACGTTTGCCCCGAGGTAGACAAACTCCTTAACCACATCGAAATCATAGCTGTCAATCGTTATATTTGGTCCCAGGTGGTAGGCGAGGCGACTGATTGGTTTTTGCTTGACAGCATGTACTTTGTCTTATCCTCGTTGACTTTAAGACCAACTCGTTTCGCTTGTTCTTCCATCGCCGTGAAAGCTTCTACATCGTCACGCTGAGACCGCACGGTGATGTCAATATCATTCGGCTATCCTAGCAGTTTGTAGAAGATAGTGCCTTCCCTATCGATGCCTGCCCGTCGCACTGTCTGGTCCAGCACCAAATTGCAAAAGTCACATGACAGCGCATGTCGTTGCCGAGATCCGGTGCATGTTTCAAACTGATCCCGAATTCGGCCATCGCATCAAACGATTCATTGTCATTGCGGTGAATGCTGCCGTATGCGGCTTTGAAATCGATACAGAGATGGTGTGTGTCGAATTGAAACTCGCTGGATTATCGCAGCGTAGAGATTTGGTCTATAGTCGATTTGTCGGACCGGAAGCCGCACTGGTAGGTGCCGATTAGTGCGGTGCAAAAGGGCTTTAGACGTTCACACAGAAGGCTGGACAGGATCTTGCAAGCGACATTGAGCAGGGATATACCTCTAAAGTTCTTGCAAAATGTAGCATCGCCTTTTTTGTGGATGGGGCACATAGAGCTGGTACTCCAGGCGTTGGGCATGCTTTCATCTTCCCAAATTCTACAGATGATCTGGCGATTTACAGATGAACATCGCCGCCAGCCTTGAAGAGCTCTGATGGCAAGCCGTTTGAGCCTGCGGCCTTGTTGTTCTTCAGCTTTTGAATAGCTGTGCCGACTTCTTCGATGCTGATTGAGAGGACTACTTTAGCGGCTGGAGTTGGGATTCCCCTGCTTCAGCTGTTTCCTGAGGCATCTTGCAAGGCTCTTAGCTTTCTTATAAGAGGCCCGACATTCTTGAGCTGGGAGGCTGCGAAGATTCGTTTCTTTAGTCGCAGCACTTCTTTCTCCCCCCTTCTTCTGGCTCGGTACCTGGTTTTTCGTTGCAGCGCCTTTTGTTACGCCTCATTGGTTGCTCCCTTTTTCTGCTCACGCTCGCCATCATACCACGGGTTTCTTGTTGTGGTGGTAGGTGGCATAAAGTGTTCTCGGCTACTTCCTGAGTGGTTGAGCGGCAATGCAATCACATATTGTTAATATTTGTGCACCTCCTCATGGTGGATTCGCTTGCGGGGAAATCTTGTGCTACTTATCACCGCATTACAAACTGTCGCAAAGTCCGTGAGTCGAAATATGACATCGTTCAAATGTCCGCAGCGGCTTTTCTGGGTGGCGCACATCCAAATTGTCCAATTTTCCATGACTCTTGCGCATAAATCAGGCAGAATTTGACTGATGGCATGGGTTATGCTGGCTTTGAGAGCCGCTGTGGCTTATTCGCAGAGTCAAATTGCACGATCTCGGTGGCCAGTTCATATCACCTCCACGTGAGATGACACCATCTGCCCTCGAATTGCAGAATTTCAAATGTGGCGTGAGCTGTCCTGTTGAAACCATATGTCGTTGGGGTCCATATCAACCAATTCAGGTTACAAAAAGCTAATAATCATCGACCTATAGCGCCCGCCGTTGACGTTGATGGCCGGGCCAACGTCGTTCTCAAAGAAATATGAACCGATGACGCCGTCAGCCCGAAATCCACACCAAACAGTGACTTTTTCGTGATCTTGGATCTCATGTAGATTGGTATGGTCCCATATTCGACAATTTTGTTCGTTGACGTACCCATTCATCCAGAAATCAGCCTCATTGCTGAAGACGATTTTACGATGAAAATTAGGACCAGTTTCCAACTGCTCCAGAGCCCATTCAGGGAACACACGTCATTGTCTATGATCGTTTACCTTCAGCTCCTGAGTCAGTTGTATTTTGTACGGATGCAGGCCCAAATCACGACGCAAAATCGCCAAGTTGTGATTTGCGAGTTCTTGTGAGCGACACGAAATCGACTGCATCGGATTCTCCTGCAGACTCTCACGGACAACGGCAACGTTTTCGGCAAATCTTGCGTTTCGTCGACGTACGGGTGTTGGCTTATCGTTTACTGAACCAGTGGACGCAAATTTATTCCCCGCACTGTGAATAGTCCTCTCGGTAAAATCGGCGAAGCGCGCAGAACGTTGTTCGAAAGGACACCCTATTTGATAAAACAATTTTATCATTTGCACGTGTCCATCCGTGATGATGTGACAAAAGAGACTGAATAAATGACAGCCAATTTGATCGCTATCAACTGTCAAAGTTCGGAAGTCCCTATTGGAAGACTCATCATCTCCTTAGCCTTTGACTTAGTTAGAACACAACGCAACATGGGAATTATACTCTAGCTTGGGGCGCCCGACAAGGACAATATTGCATTTCAGAAGCATGATTTCGGAACTGATGTCGTTGTTCCAGGTCACTGCGAGGCCAAGGTAGACGAAGTCCTTAACTACCTCAAGCTCATATCTGCCGATACAAACGTTCTGGCCAAGACGTCGGTGGTGAGCGTCCTTTTTTGATGACAGCATATATTTAGTTGTGCTCTCGTTTACTGCCAAATCAATTTCCGCCGCCTCCACTCAATACTCATGAACGCCTCATGGACGTCTTGCCGTGTACGTTCGATTATGTCAATGTCGTCCGCGTTGTGCCTATTGTGTCGGCCAGTGACCTTTGCACAATAATTTCTAATATGATGTGGAAGAAATCACATGACAGCGCATAGCCCTGCTTAAAACCTTTTTTGATATCAAAACTATCTGTAAGGTGTTCACCGATTCGGATGGAGCAGCGAGCATTCTCCAAAGTCATCCTGCATAGTCTGACGAGTTTAGCAGGGATGTCGAAGGTAGACATAGCGTTATATAGCTCGTCTCTAATTACGCTGTCGTATGCAGCTTTAAAGTTGAGAAATATGTGGTGAGTGTCGACTTGAAATTCATTGGTTTTTTCCAGGATCTGCCGCAGTGTGAAGATTTGGTCAATGGTGGACTTCCCTGGCCTGAAGCCACACTGATAAAGGCCTATCACCTTAATTATAGCGTTCACAAAAAAACGTCAAAGAAAGAGAAGAAGGCGATGTTAAGGAGACTTATTCCTCTGCAGTTGAGGCAGTCAAAGAGGTCTCCTTTCTTGTAGGTCGGGCAAGCGACGCTGATACTCCATTCCTCGGACATGCTTTCCTCTAACCATATCTGAGCTGGCGCTCCTTACTAGGTCATCTCTAGCTGCTTTGAAGAGCTCAGCAGACAGTCCGTCTGCACCAGCATCTTTATTCGACTTGAGTTTCGATATTACGATCTTAACTTCATCGAAGTCAGGGGGACGGAATTCTCTTCGTTAAGAATTGGATAATTCTGCCTGACAGTGGCATATTGAATAAGATCGCCGTTATACAGTCTGCAGAACTGGTTTTTCCATATTCTCAGCATCGACTGCGATTCTACTACTAGAGGTCCATTCTCATCTCTACAGGCTTCCGTTTTGGGTTTATGACTTTGGTATGTTAGCTTTATCTGTTGACAAAACTTTTGGACGTCACGCCTGCAGTAACACCTCTCCAAGTCCTCATTCGCGCGCTCCTCGTGCTCATGCTCACGCTCGTGCTTATGCTCCTCCCTTCTTTTTAACTCGTAGAGGTCACGAGCTACTCTTGTTCGTCTATGCAGGGCGGCTTTAAGCCTCGTGATTCGATGTGTGTATCCTCCTGGATTCGTCATCCAAAACGGGTGTTTCTTCGTGATGGAGAAGATTTTCAAGGCTTGTTTGCAAAAGTTCCATTGTTGACTGCGTGGGGGTTGAGGTGTATGAGAGAGCTTAAGGGAGGTGCGATCGTCAAAAGCACGAGTGGTTTCCGGCGATATTACCTTTCCGACGTCATAACTTTGTGTTCCTACTCTACTCCGCTGCGTTCGTGATATCCGTAGACGCATCTTGGCTACTACAAGATATTGGTCCGAGTCGATGTTAGCTCCTCGGAAAGTTCGAACATCGAGAATAGTGGAGGAGAGCCTGACGTCGATCGCGATGTTATCAATCGGATTAGTGATTGATTGATCTGGCGACCGCCAGGTGCCTTTGTGTATATCGACGTGCGGGAAGCGCGTACTGACTAGAAGGAGATTTCGCTCCGTAGCAAGATCAATCAGCCTGTGTCCGTTATCGGATGTGGTGTCGGGTAGGCTGCTTTTCTTGCCCAGCATTTGATGTTATAGCTGGGACATTGGACATACATTCTGTCCAGGAGATCATAGAACTCATCTTTGGTGTAGTCATCCTTGTCTTCCGTGAGGGCGCGTATACAGTATGCAGATCAGGACTTTTGCCTAAGTCCATCTTGAATAACAAATCCGCATCCGAACAATCGTTGGCCTTTCTCTCTCGATAGCAGCCGCCGTAGTAGATGGCCCATTCCTTCGCATTTCCTGGATGGCGTTTATGTCCGCTTTATAGCAGTCTAGGGCGTCCGCAAATTTTTCATTAGCACGTGGCCTGTTTAGGGACCTAACATTCCACGTACAGAGCCGAAGATCATTGTCCTATTTTCGTTTCTTGTAAGGGTCGTCAACATTAATCCGGTTTTATCCAAGACTGGTCGTTGTCTCTGAGCATTGTGGGGTTTTCCGGTTACGATTTGTAAGACCATAGCCCAACCGACATTAATCCTGTTTTGTGGCGCTTGATACTCGCCATTCGTGCTCTTCTGTTAGTAATTTCTATGTCCTGGAAATTTCCAGATGGTATCATGAAGAGGTGGGAGTAGGGCCTGGCTAACAGAGCTGCAAGGTGTTCGTCTACAGAGGCTCTTACTCGTTTTTTCTTAGCGGACCAGCACCCGTCGGCAGATGCTACTCCTACGAGGCCTTTAGGTCCTATACAACTGGGCAAGTATTTTACGGAAAGACAACTTTCTAATAAAGCTTATCCCAAGACACGTTGCAAGGACAATGACTTAATCCTTCGGGATTACTACCTCAACAATTCGTAAGATGAGAGAGCGCGATTTATCGGCTTTGTCCCCCAAGAAGCAGTCCTTTATTTGGATCACCATGGGCTGATCCAGGATAGATTGGCGGTTCGGCTAATCTTCCACGATGACGATGGCTCACTTCTTTATGAGCCCGGTTCAACAGAACGGTTGCACGCTGAGCTTGGGGAGACGTTATCCGACAGCACCCACGCTTTTTGGTGACTGAAGACGAGCCCCTGTTGCGGTAAGGTAACTCTCAACCGAACTCAATCTAACATACATGGGAAAAGTGAAAAGCTAGTGAAATGGACACGACACTTCCTTTTTGCAAAATAATCTTCAGCAAAGGCTCCAAGCTTTCACTGCGCTTCCGTTGCATCACAATAAAAGTAGACGTCGCCACCAATGACATGTAACCCCAGAGATGGACTTCACCCAATCAAGGTGTTACTGAATGTGTGGTGGAAAGCTGAGGAAATAATCTGTTACCCCATAACCAGACTATCACCACACTAGATCACGGCATTAGAGCCATAACGGCTAATCGGAGAGGATTAGACCTGCCCGTCATTTCCGGATCAGCCTGAAACTCAGCTTACGGCGAGGAGCAAGAAATGAAGCGCTTTTGTCCCGTAATAAGAAGAACGTCTAAGGTAGTACGGAAGAATAAATGAAACGTTACTAAGAACAAGCCCCGAAGAGGCAATCGAGTGTAAGTCAATTTCTCACCAAAGTTTCACTGCACAAAAGCGTGAGACCACTGTAGAGCCTTTTAACACCATTGTTAGGGCATTTGCAATCACGCTACACACATAACACTCGCCGCAACCAGACAAAATCCTCTTAATCACTTTTTACGATGGGAAATAGACAAAGCAACTCACCTGGATGCGGACACCTTCGACTATAAATGTAACATCCAAGAGCCTGTCGGTACGCCGTAACTCTGCCAATCCATTCATTAAAGCTCTAGAATGGGCATCAATACTTGAGGTTTCCCGCTCTTCAGAGGCTGCGATTCTTTTGTCCATGTATGTAGTCATTCTGCAAGGGTATATACCAAAGCACTACACGTAGGGAACGATAATAGAAACTTGTATTTACTCACGTGAAAGACAAAGCAATAGGAACGCAAATATGAAGTGGTAGACGATGTCCAAATACTGACAGCTCTACGTTAACTAAAATTTACTCTCTTGTACTATAAATCCAGTTCACATTCTTCAAGCAGTAGGTCATCGGGAGAAAAAGAAAGTCATTAATGGGCCAATAGCCTAAGCAATCTCCCACGCCGTCGCGTCGGCCACAAATCGGAGCGTCAGATCTTTCAAAGTTTGTTTACCTAATTAACGCGAATGATGTAATGGGCAGTTTCTAATCAGCAAGTGAAGGTCGGGGAAGCCGTCTTATCAAACGAAATAAATATAAACGCAAGTCACGTTGCTCAGGGTGCACTGCACGGAATCAGCTGTCATCACACTACACACTAATACGAAAGAAAATCGACAAAGAACAGACAAAGAATAGAAACTATTGAGAGAGATGGATGGAGTTTGTTCACGTCACTGGGATAGGAAGAGTGAAATGTGGATGTGTGATCTGAGATGTTGGGTGTACGTAATGTTATTTAAATTTTTCATCTTTTTTGCCGTGATGATTAATAGTTAAAAAACTAGGAGCGCAAGAAGAGAAATGTGTGATTTCGACTAATTTTGTTAGTAAATTGCACAAAGTTTCCCACAAAATCTAAATTACGCACCCACTGAACGCACATCGGAAAATGGCCGCTACATTGCCGACAATAACCAGCGCGCAACTGATAACTGTCAACTTGTCAACCTTGTGTCAAATGTTGCCGGGAATTCGACATTCGAATTCCTCGTTATTCAAGGAAAGAATAAAGGAAAAGCCTTTTGAGCTCGATTTTTACATTATTCAATTGCAGAAATTCACCAACTCATAATGGTTTCGTTACAAAACCTACCCAGCATACCGTCGTCCAGCCATGTCTCCCTCAGCAATAATTGCACGGTGCCCGTACTCGAGCCGCGGGACAACTCCAAAATGGTAAGACACTCCCAAATGCATTTCTCTATTCCGCCAAGTCCTACTAAATACAATTTAGTTGGACTATTATCCAGAAATCAACATGAACTTGGAAATATTCAGTACGGCAGCGATAAAACCCGTCGATTCCTATCGAAACATAATGGTTCCGGTTAACGAGGGTGTAATCAAGCGCATAACACGAACATTTTTCGAAAGTGGCTTTATAGAAGCACTTAACGAAGCTCGTGATCCAGCCACGGCTGAAACGAATCCAATTGTTGTGTCCGTGGCAGAGTACATAGCGCGAGCGTTGGGCTTTTTTCAAAAGATCAATGCGATGGTATTTCCGCACATGAAGGAGCAAGGCGATGAGAGTATTGCAAAATACTCGGAAACCAGGTACCTAATTCGATATCTCATATAGAAAACTTGATATGCACGGCATAATTGTTTTAGGGAGTGGATGAGAAGTTGCATTCGATGTCTCGTGTGGCATCCGAATTGTTTTAAAATCGCCGTTGCCGGATCGGACGATGTGATACGAATCTACACAGATGAACCGGCAGCACACCCTGTTCTCAAAGTATGTTTTCACGCAAAGTTGAATAACTTATTTTCTGTGGAATCTTTTCTGGTAGAATCCCCATCAGAAAGGTATCACCTCGATGGCATGGAGACCGTATAGCGCTGGCGAATTGGCCGTAGGCTGCGAGAGAGGATTATGTCTGTGGACAATGGACAACAACCTTCATATTACCAGATCTTCCTCGCAGTCAGTGTTCTTGAAACAGTAAGTAGACCAATAGGTAGATCCAGCCTTTTTGTATCACCAATTCTCCTCTCAGTCCCAATCACTTGCCGATTACTTCTGTTCAATGGAATTCCGATGGCACGCTCTTGGCCACGTGCAGTATTAGCGATGCTAACGTTGTCATTTGGAATGTGGACAAATCGACTAGTACCACACTAAAGCGAGTTGGGCCGCCATGTTCTATCCTCAAATGGTCCCCCGACGGATCGTGTCTCTTCTCGGCAACAGTCGGAAATATATTTCGTGTATGGTTGGCCGATCAACGTTGGGTGCCCGAACGTTGGACTATTCCTAGCGGGCACATTCAATCCGCCTGTTGGTCACCATGCAGCACGTTTTTATTGTTCGTAACGTCCGAAGATCCCACGCTCTACAGATTGCAGTTCGTCGAAGAGCAAGTGTTTACAAGTAAGTAGACCGACCAATCGATATTTGGCTCATAAACGCTAAGAACACTGAATGCCTACAGAGTTGTTTAGCCCCTAAGAGCCTAGATCAAACAAACAGGCATGCTACAGGTGAGTATTTTCCCGAAATCCGAAAATACTCGTATAATGCTGCCAACAAATCTCCACAACCATCAGCCGACCTACCTATGACTCTATAGCAAGTTATCTCTTCCAGCATCTTCGCTTCCCCGACATGCACTTCCCATTGCCGATCTAACCAAATTCACCATGGGACATCGTGTACTCGGCAGACAACCACAATCTATAGCATGGGATCATAGCGGTCGTTGTCTCGCCATCACATTCAAGGATACTGCATCTATCGCTCTATTCTACACATATGTCGGCAAGTACAGCCTCGGCATATCGCTCTCCTGCTACCTGACCGGAATCGGTGCCGAATACCCGTCCGTCATCTCTTTCCAAAGTAAAAACCGGAAGAACTCGGACAGTGTACTCACCATCGGCTGGTCCAGTGGACGGATACAGTACTTCCCCTTCGATAGAATATAAACCCCGTGCCGTCGTTTTAATTTTTCTTTATTTCATTTGTTATCACTTTTTATACATAAATATCTTGTCTTTAACCTTTTCTTACATAAAATATATAATTTTGGATAAAAACCATTTCGGAGGAGAAGACAACAATTCATAACAAATCCAGACGAGGCTGGAGGAGCACTCCCCAACGCTCATGAAAGCAATGATATTAAATACTTTACATCACATTAACGGCTGGTAAGCAAACACCTAGAGGGACACATAAATGTTGTAGAAACGGGGATAAACCATTCAGATTTCTCCGTAAAAGTAGCCCAGCGCTGTTGCGGCCTTAGTGCGGACGGCATGATTCTCGTCCTTGAGGAGAATAGCGATTTTGTTACCCACAGCCTCGGTGTGTTGATTCTTTTCGCTCAGGAAGTTATGAAGGATCCCTAAACGAATGATGTGAGAATGAAGAAGAGCATGGGCATGAATCAGTTGGCTTACCAATAATGATAGCAGCATTGCCGCGAATCTCGGGCCACTGACTGCGTAGTTTCGGTATGCAGGAGTCGATGAAATCTTGAATTGATTCGGGTAAGTCGGCAGCCTAATTACACAGAGTTAGTTGAGTTGAGTAAATGAGAAAGGTAGTGTCGTATACGTACAATGACTTTGACAAAGTCTATGATGAAGATGTTGTAATTCAATTGACCGTGGTCTAGTAAATGCTTCTGGGCCATTTCGTTCACTTTCGGGGCGTTGAGGAGTGCGCAGACTTTTCGTAGTGTTACTTTGCAAGCCTGGAAAGGAGAAACAAAATTATTAGAAAATAGTGACTGTTGGCGGTCAACTCCTACTTTCACGCGGTAATTCCTAAGTGCGTAATAACTAGTACGACTTTAGATCGAACAGGGAAACATACCTACATTCGATACTAAAAACCGTAGAGAAGTACTAGATATATGTAACTCTAATGGGAGGGTATCTGAAGAACACTTCTCAGATAATCGCTATCTGGTTTTTAACCTAACAAACCCCAGTCGACTCTTCTTACAACCTAATACAACCTAAGAAGAACCGACTGAGAGCGCTATAAAGCCTTTATAGGCAATTCTATAGTAAAAAGGATCCCCGACACCCCGCGATCCCCCTCAGATATAGACAAACTGGTCGATATCTTGACTAATACATTGGGTAACGCACAGGGGAATAGCTGCGTAATCCACAGATCCAGAATGAACCCACACATACCCTGGTGGGACGCAACTCTAAGCAAACTCCGCAAGGACTCGAAGGCTCTTCAATAAAGGTAAGAGCACAAAAAACGACAGAGACTGGAGCCTATATAAAGAATCACTCAGGGTGTATAAGCAAACTCTGAGAAAAGAACAAAGGAAGTCCTGGAAACTTTTCTGCAGCAATGTGGAGTACATTTCAGACGCCTCCAGACTGAGAAAAATCCTCTCGGAAGATCTACTAATTCCGAGCTGTCTCCTAACAATCGGAGTTTGGACAACGTCAGAAGAGGAAACACTCAAACTTCTCCTTAAAACGAACTTCCCAGGCTGCTCGCAAACGCGAGGAACTCATCTCTCCTCCGCGATAGAGGAACGGTACGATCATATAATCCCTAGAGAGAAGATTACGAGGGCGTCTTTAAATCGCCAGGGCCGGATGGAATCTACCCTATCGAGCTTACACAAACTATGGAGTGGATAATACCATGGCTAGAAACTACCTTTAGAGGTTGCCTAGCTTGGAGACACATTCCAGAAAAGTGGAAGTACGCAAGGGTACTCTTCATCCCAAAGGCCAGCAGAAACTCTCACCTCCCCCAAGGATCTAAAGCCTATTGGTCTATCATCCTTTGCATTAAAAACCTTGGAAAGGATGATAGACTTACATATACGCCATAATTTCGATCCTTCCCTAATCTCTAAGACATAGCATGCCTGTTGTAAGGGTAGATCAATCGAAACAGCCTTGCATACACTAATGAGGAAAATCAAATCCATCTTAAAGAATATACCTTAACAGCCTTCCTAGACGTAAAGGGCGCCTTCAACAACGTCACTCCGAAAGCAATAATAGAAGGGCTAGAAAAGCTAAAGGTGGAGAGGACTTTCATAGAGTTGATTGATGAGTTACTCCTAACACGTAAAATCCACTCTAAATGGGGAAGCCAAGCAACCGTCAAAGTGGTTACCAGAGGGCTCAGGGTAAATCCCCAAAAGACGGGGGGCTTGTGCTATTCACCAGAAAGCACAAAATTGCCTAGTCACTTTGCTTAGTACCAGGTTAACCTATTCGTCCAGTGCCAAATATCTTGGCATTGTACTAGACAGGAAACAAACCTGGAAGTACAACACAACAGAGAGAGCAAAAAGAGCAACTTGCAAGAAAGCCTTGGGGATTCAATCCGAAGCTCACCCTATGGCTTTACATCACAGTCGTTAGACCCATACTTATGTATGGAGTGATAGTCTGGTGGACTGCACTGGCCAAAACAAAATACCACAAACAACTCGAGAAGGTACAAAGGCTAGCATGTATGTACATCACCGGGGCCCTAAGGTCCACCCTAACGACAGCACTCAAAATGATACTTCACCTTACACCACTCGATATACTTGGCAAGCAAATTGCCACATATATACATGGCTATAAGACTATAAGCCAAGTCCGAAAGGACGAGTTATATCACTGGTCTCTACCCCATCCTGAACAACAGGATAACCATGGCAGAAAACTCGGACCACATAGAGCCCACCACAGTCTTTGAAAAGAAATTCAAGATAACATACCCGGACAGACGGAACTGAACCGCCAAACGCAACCTCGCAGGAACTGCGTGGATTTCTACACTGACGGGTCAAAAACCAAAGACGGGGTGGGTAGTGGAGTATTCTGCAAACAACTAAACCTGACCCAAGTCCTAAAACTACCAGATTATTGCAGCGTCTTTCAGGCGGCAATAAATTCTCACGGATAGTCAAGCAGCCTTAAAATCGCTGGAGTCCTATGTGTACACCTCAAAAACAAGCCTCAAGCCGCTGAGTGGTACTTTCTTTGGTGGCGTCACAGCCCATGAAGGGCTAGAACCAAGCTTCTCTCAATCACCCATGTTGTGTGTGATTTATTTTTCAAATGTTAAAAGGACCTACAATTTAATGCCGATTCCGAACGGCGTGAGTCGAGAAGCTTTTTCATGGAGGAGGAACGTAGCGAAACAAACATTCGATGGCGTTGGTGTTATCGGGATCCGAACTCGCTCATTGTGCGCCAGAGTCCAACACACTAACCACTGCGCCACGGCGCTCTTTTGTGTGTTTTGCTGATGAGATATTTCTTGTAACATGCGTTGGTTAAGAACAATACGGCATGGGCGAGATGCCAGCAACGGTCTCTATTTCAATGCCCGTGTCAAGCTGACATAAAGCCTCTTCACCCTCTGGATAGCCTCTACAACTGAAGAAATGTTTGCAGCTATCGTCATAGGCAAGAGGGCGTTACAATACCCCGGCCAGACTGGCGGTTGTGGGGCGGGCCATGTTATGAATGAGAAAAATGCATCGGATTCTCAAAGACGACATGGTGTGAAAAAGGAACACTAGAATGTCAGAATTCTGTACACTCCCGGAGCTGCTCATAATCTGAAAATAACGATCACGCAGAACAAGACGGATATTACTACGATCCAGGAAATACGCTGGATAGGAAACGGTATGATGAGAAAAAAAGATTGCGATATTGCACATGATGGGGTGCGGATTTTTCGTGGAGCTTGTTCAGAGTAGGAGTCAAAATCGTACTCGGGGACTTCAATGCCAAAATCTGTAAGGAGTGGTCGGAAAGCACAGCCTCCACGATACAACAACATATAACGGCTTCTGACTCACGGACTTTGCGACAACAGCCGCTGAAGTAATCCTCTCACGCAGTATCGTAGAAATCGGCACAGCTATTCAAAAGCTGAAGAACAACAAGGCCGCAGGCTCAGATGGCTTGCCATCAGTGTTCTTCAAGGCTGGCGGCAATGTTCTGGTGGGGAGCATGCACCAGATCATCTGTAGAATTTGGGAAGATGAAAGCATGCCCGACGCCACAAAAAAGACGATCCTACCTCCTGCAAGAGCTGTAGAAGTATATCCCTGCTCAATGTCACATACAAGATCCTGTCCAACGTACTGTGTGAACGTCTAAAGCCCTTTTGCACCTCACTAATCGGCCACTACCAGTGCGGCTTCCGGCCCGGATAATCGACTATAGACCAAATCTCCACGCTGCGGCAATCCAGCGAGTTTCAAATCGATACACACCATCTCTGTATCGATTTTAAAGCCGCATACGGCAGCATTCACCGCAATGACAATGAATCGTTTAATGCGATGGCCGAATTCGGGATCACTTTGAAACATGCACCGGATCTCGGCAAGGACATGCGCTGTCATGTGACTTTTTCAATTTGGTGCAGGACCAGATAGTGCGACGGGCAGCCATCAACAGGGAAAGGCACTATCTTCTACAAGTCAGTCCAGCTACTAGGATAGCCGAATGATATTGACATCATCGTGCGGTCTCAGCGCGACGATGTAGAAGCTTTCACGGCGATGGAAGAACAAGCGAAACGAGTTGGTCTTAAAGTCAACGAGGATAAGACAAAGTACATGCTGTCAAGCAAAAACCGATCAGTCACCTACCACCCGGGACAATATAACGGTTGACAGCTATCATTTCGAGGTGGTTAAGGAGTTTGCCTACCTCGGGGCAAACGTAAACACCACAGGGGAGATCCGGCTTAGAATCGGCCTTGGCAACCGCTGCCACTTCGGTTTTTCTAAACAACTTGGGTCAAAACTCCTCACTCGAAAAACCAAAGTCATGCCTAACAAAAGGCTTATACTGCCAGTCTTGCTGTACGGAGCCGAAAGCTAGACGATAAACAGGACGGCGGAGCTGATTTTGGGTACTTTCCAAAGAAAAATTCAGCGCCGGATATTTGATCCTGTCTGTGAGGAAGGCGAATGGAGGAGAAGACATAGTCACGAACTCTATGAGCAGTACAAAAATGTGGATATAGTCCGGAAGGCACAGATCTGTTGACTACATTGGCTCGGCCACATCTAGCGCATGAGACCCATGCTCCAGCTAAGAGGGTCTTCGACTCCGAGCCTCCTGGTTCAAGAAGAAGAGTAAGACGGTATAAAGACCAAGTAATGGCGGATGTAAGACAACTGAGTCTTGGTAACTGAAAGCAGCGTGCCCGGGACCGTCAAGGATGGAAAGCAGCTACAGCTCAAGCTCAGATCCTCTTCCTAATTAAGGAAGACTTTGCCACTTGTGCGTCGTCCCTCAGGATTGGTTACGAAAACTCTTCGGGCTATGGTGTCCATTCGCTCTATATGGCCAAGCCGTCTTATACGTTGTATCCCTAGACGTCTGACCAGGCTGATGTCGCTGTACAGCTCTTAGAGTTTTTGGTTGAATCTTCTCCTCCACTCTCTATTGCCATAAACGGGACCGAAGATTACACGTCGGATTTTCCTCTCCAAGCCGCTTGTCACTAGTGAGACAAGATAGACGAAATCCCCGGTCACCTCAAACTTACAGCTGCAAATAGGTATGTTCTGGCCAAGACGTCGGTGTTGTACGTCTTCCTTCGAAAGCATATACATATGTATTTGGTTTTGCCTTCGTTTACCTTCAGACCCACTTTAGCCTCTTCTGCTTCAATGCTCACAGAGGCCTCACCGACGTCTCACTGTGCTCTCCCTCTAACGCCAATATCATCAGCAATTGTGCAGACTTGAAGTAGACAATGCGTCGCCCTGCTTGAATCCTTTTTTGACATCAAAGGTCTCGGGATGATTCTGCCTGACAGCGGTATTTTGACCATCGTCGACTTAGAGTCAACCACTAGATGTCAACTTTCATCCCGGTAGACTTCTATTCTGGCTTTTAACACTAAACTGAGGGCTAACCAACGCAACAATTCATAAGACACACTAAAGGGATCAGCTCTCCGCCAAACAAATCGTTTCACTTACCCTGATTATGGTCGGTTCACTCTCACTCAAATGCAATATCAGCGGGAAAAAGTTGGCGAAAAGCTGTTCCCTCAAAGCTTCAGATGAACAATTTGGCGTCATACTTCCATCATTGTTGTCCATTTTCGACTCGCATAGATCCCCGAACAATATAATCGCCGCCTCCCGAATCTCAATCGAATAGCTTCCGAAGAACGGCCTAATCCGTATGGCCAGTGATACGTGAAACGATTCAACACGATCGGTGGGCAACATTTGGAGGATACGTGACAGACCTCGTTTGCTCTCCAGCGGCACATTGATCAGGCAGTCACTAGAAATACAAATAAGTCATCCATCAGCTTTCGCTTTGAGTTTTCTGCTTACCTTGTGGTGTCATCGATTCCCTTCAGTAGAGCGGTTATTGCCATATCTGCGTACTTGTCGATATCATGTTCGGTCAGGTGTCCAACATAACCAAGTCCTTGTATGCTTAAACCTCGTACCACGGGATTCGGATCACTAAGCGCGGAGCTTAGATGTAGCATGATGACAGACGAGATCTCACCATACGGACGCAATGAGACTAGTCGCGAGTACAATCCAACGGCGGCCACACGTTGCCCATCATACGGACTGGCGACATATTTACTGAGCGAGGTGACGATGTGCTTCATCGAACTCGAGCCGATGGTGAATTGATTGACAACACCGATGGCCATTGGTGTTAGGAGTTCAATGAAATTCTTCAGATCAGTGCTGGTAGACAGATGGGTACAGACGGTCAAGACGCTAGAGATTTGTTCCATTTCAAGGTTGGCGAGAAAGGCTTGAAATGTCTCAAGGACCACTTGGCAGGGATTCAACTTGATCGAATCTTTGTTGGGTATAAATCCGTATTTAGACTTGCCTGTTGGTAATGGTGGTGCTTTCCCCGTAGTCGGTGATGGTTTTGACATCAACATCGGTGGCGCCAAGTTGGTATACGTCGCTAACGAGGTGAGAAGCATGGTGAAGAGCTCGGGGAATTTTTCTTTCAATTGCTACAAGAGAGAATGTCAGCATAATTGAGTTGATTGGCAATTTTAGCGGACGGACTACTTACATCATTGATTTCCTTGCATGGAAACATCTCTCTCATGGCGCAGAAGATGGCAAATGGTTGCACGCTTGCAATCTTTTGCCGATCGCCCGTACTCTCGCTAGGTTCGTAGAGACAAGATGCCGAGAGGATGGCTAAGAAATTGTCCAAAATAAGTCCGGTGAGATCGGAATCAATGCAAATCACATGCCAGTATTCGACGACGTTCCTGTAAAGCAATGAAAATCGATCATGGAGGCTAGAGTTCTTAATAACTTTACTTACTCCTCGAATGGAAGGGGTTGCGAGAGCATTTCTGAGCACACTAGTTTGGGATGATGCTTGGTTAATGCAGCGATTGCCTTAAGTACGCCCGACTTGGCCCTAGAGATATCGCAGTCCTTAATAGTCTACAGAATAGAACGAAACCATTGCATATGAAAGAAATCAAAGAGAACAAAGGAACCTACCGTCAAACTGTCTTTAACTAGATCAGGTATCGCGTGAAACAGTTCAGAGCCCTTCTGCTGAATAAAGAACTTGAGTACAACCGAAGCTCCGATTGCCGAGCTCTGCTCCGGGTCCTTTAGGCAATTCAGCAGAGTTTTGCTGCAACAAAAGCAAAGAAAATTGCAGAGAACCATTGAGTTCTGTAAGGAATAGTCTGCTCACCAGAACTGCAAATACTGAAAGTTGGACATCCGCAACGCAATGATCTTCGCAATATTCCCCGCCAAGTGGTAGATCTTCTTCGGGTCGTCTGTGATAATGTTCTCCTTTACCATCTCAATCTCCTTGACCCAATCCACCGTACTGTCGGCTATTGTCAGCGTCTCATAAATGCACGATATCTCCAGTGTTTTTTGCAGAATCTCCACCGAAACCTGTCGAACTGTAGCATTCGAATCAATACATCGCGGCACAATCTTTCCCAGCATCGATCCGGTTTGATTAAACTTTGACGGAGCCTCACAGCCAATCCGCATCGATTTGATATATACTTCAAGGCAATTGTTCAGCACATGACTGGCACAGATTCGTACCTCACTGTTCGGATCCTTTGTCCAACACTCGAGAATCGATATGGTTAGATCTAACGACGCTGGCGACGGATCATTCTCGATAATCACCTTCACCAGAGAGTTCAATTCCGGCAGTGATTCGTTCAAGTGTTTCGCCAGAAAACTATTCCTCTCATCCTCCTCGGTCGATTCGAATTTGGTGCGCAAAAATCGCGCGCAAGTGAAGAAATTCTTACAAGCAATCTCGAAAATCACCCCGCCATCGAACTCGGCACCATGCTCCGAATCAATGCGAACAAAACTCGTTCCGAGCTTAAGGATCGTCGGGAGCAGTGGTAGCTCATCGAAAGGCGTTTCGATTTGTATGCCAAACACGGCGTCCATCATTTGTTTGCGGAATTTAAGTGGATTGGCGCACTCTTCCTTGCAACGCAGAATTTGACTGCAGATCGAGAGCAACGTTTTCAGAGATTCCTTCATCATCGTGTGATCCTTAGTCTCAGTCAGTTGTTGAATGAGAAAAGCCAAGATAGTGTCATCGATTTGTGACATTCCGACCTCGTCATCGTCCATCATGTGACCGTATGCCTTCACCACCAACAGATTCGTTTTGTACAACTCGATTTCCTTGTGGGTATCCTTTATAAAGTGCAGATTGCTGAAGAAACCTGTAGAATGCTTTCTCGCGCCCAAGTTAGCCAATTCGGAGAGTTTTTTCACCACAAGCGCTGAATGAGATCGCGAAACATAGCCCAGTGCACGCGATGCATTGTAGATCTTCTTCTCATAGTCCGCGTGTGAGACATGTTTGTCCAACTTTTCCTGCTTACCGCAACCGATGATCAAATCGATTTTTGCCAGAATAGTTTGTTGTTCTGTAATGTGACAGAGAGCTAGACCGATAGCCTTAAGCATCATGCCACGCTCCTCGTTCAACGGTGGTATATGAAACTCGTGTGGTGACACCTGAACGGGATACATCATCATCTGATCGGACATTTTATTAATCAATCGCTCAGCAAAGTTCTCATCGTAACGCTGGAGGAATGCCACAGTTTCAGTGATGAATTCGGTGAGTAAAATATAAAACGTTTTCTCCACACCAATGTAGAGCAGTAAATCGGGAATTTTCTTATCCCACAGAGTGCCGAGCTCGGGATTCAAATGGGGGTAGTAGTACCTGAGGAAAGAGAGCACGTTCGAGATCCGTTTGATATCGGCATAGTTACCCAACAGCGCGAGACTCCTTGCGAAGATGGTTTCAGCACTTGGTACGACTATTTTCGACTTTGAATTACCGCCGGCCTCATCGTCCGGTTCGTGGTTAACTTCGAATTCTATGTTGGGATTTTTCGAAAACAGACTTGCTAAGCACTTTGTGATATTCGAGCAGATATCGGTGTAGTCCAGGAGGGTGTAGTAATTCAGAAGTTCACGTTTCAATAGCTCGTCCATCGTGCCAACGGTTGACGATAGCATGAACAGGGAATTCTCACATGACTGCATAAAGTCCTGATACTCTTCCGCCGAGCCATGTTCAGTGTTGATCTTAGTGTAACGACAACTATGCCTGACAATATACCACACGAATTCCTTCTCTTTGATAAAAGACTTTTGGGCCAAAGCTACGATTGTCTTCAGAAGTGTCATTTTCATTTTGATGGACTTTTCGATGAGTAGCATCTGCTTTAGGACATCCATGAAACCGGGAATCTTGCTCTCAATGTTATCGGTGGAAGCATTGGTCAAATGTGTTAGAATGAGAAGGGATTTGATTCGTTCGCGTTCGCTATTGTTGCGGAGATGGATAAGAAGCATGTCCATGATTTTTGTCGGATAAACACTGGACAACAGATGTAGACAGCGAAGTACTTCGTAGTGTCCTTTGACGGTTTGTGGTTTCTCATAATCCGGATACACACAGACCAAATCGAAGAGGCTAGTAATTAGTTGGTCAGCGATTGGATCGAGTATATGCGGTTGAATCTTGATGTTTGTCCGTAGAACTGATGAGAGGAATTGTGTGACGGAGTTTCTTTCGATAGACCGACGGTAAAGGTTAAGAATACTTGGTATTAGACGTTGCGATTGATCCTGTATTTTGTCTTTCGGCAGCAGAGGGTACATGCTTGAGAGCGCTTGCAGGATCTCGACACAGACTTTCGGTTCGCGTGAGTGCAGCCATTGATTAAAGAGAACATCGTAAGCCACGGAGATCTCTGTGGCGCATGAGATTTCATTTGAATCGGATTCCGATTCAGGATCAGTCTTATCCGGTGTTTGCTCTAGCAGAGCCTCGCTGAATCGTCCAATAGCTAAGGGGGAAGTATTTACGTAGTCTCTTCGACAAACAAGTTCGAGTAATAACAAACTTACCAAAGGCATGTGCCTGTTTGATATGATCCTGTTTGATGCCACCCATATTGGGTAGAATTGAGGAGAGAATCGTCTTGATGAACGGTATCGTGCCAGAGACATTTGCAGTAGCTAGACTGCCCATACACTGCATGATCATAAAATGTGCAACAGTTCCTTCCTTCGAGCGCGCTATCAAGGCATCCATTACCTAAAAGAGACACCATACACCAGATAACCAATAGATTTTCACAAGATTGTCACCAATTTTCTTACCAATTGGCAGTCTTCTCTGCCGATGGCAACGAGAATCGCTAGAGCATGCGACTGAATCGAGGGAACAATCTCGTTCGACTTGGTTAGTTCTTCGATTGCCATTTCAATAATCGACTTGTACGTTTCCGTCTTAAATCCCACCCTCGAGCTTACTGCGATTTCAAGAACCCTACGGAGTAAAAGTTGTTAATATTCACTACCCGATCGCCCCTGTCGAAAATCCTCACCTCAGCAGTATGGACACCGATTGATCAGTAAGTTTTCCATGTTTGGATCGATAGTCGGCCAATATCTCTGTCGATTTCTCAGGACATTTTTCGAGGATTTTGACCAAAGAATTCTGTACTGCAATGCGAACTGTTTCATCCTTATCCGACAAACAATCCAAGAGATTGGTCAGAATACCTGAAAATTGTAATCCAAACTCTATAGTAGTCTAATGGCAAGAAGACCACAATGGCAGTGGAGTAATGCAATACTTTAAAGCACTACGGAAGAGGAGCAGTGTGTCACACAAACAAGCAAATAGAAGCCATACGTGATGATATTTAATACATGCCTCTTCCTGGTGTTGCGGATAAGTGTCTAGTTTTGCTGCCCAATCATAACAAGCAGAAATAGGTAAATAAGTCAACGTCATCTTATGCTACAATACAAACAAGTCGGCTTTATTAGCGCCTTTGTCAGCAAAAATCAGCGTACGTTCGCGGGTCGTTGACATGAGAAAGTTTATCGTAAATGTGCGGAGGTAATTGCGTTGATAAAGTGGTTAACGGCAATCGTAAGAGTAACATGCTAGTCTGGAGAGGGGGAATTAAAGTAGTTTAAAGGTAACGTGAGACGTATTCAGTCGATGGCAGATAAGTGGTTTCTCGACCAGTCATGCCGAAAGCTCTTTACAATCGGAATGAAGTCGCCGGCACTAGTGCCTCAGGGCTTAAGTTAAATGGTAACATTCGGTGGTAGTAATGGTTTACAGAAGTTGTTCCACCCACGTGTCCCTCCAACTGCAGGTCCAGAAACAGCATCGCTAGAGGATGTAATCCAAAGTTTTACTCACCAGCACATTGGCGTACACAGATATATTGCCTTGATTAAGCAAAGCTTTCTTTTCCTGGTTCCTGACTCTTTGTCTTTGTTGAGTTTGCCCTATGCTCGGGATCATTATCATTCAGGAATGCTTGGACAATGTTTCCACGGCGCTTCGTGAATGTTGACAAAACATGAATCCATCACTGCACGCCAGTAATGAAAGAACAGTCAAATAGGAAGACGTCCACCGGCGAACTTGCTCTAACGACAGCGAAAACATTTCCACCGACCGGAAAAGCCATTCCAGCTTTGTTTCCGCCTGTATCCGAGGCACGCAGAGTTTTTCTCTCGAAAAGCCCAAAAGCCTCTTCATCCGCTTTTAATAACGTCCAAGCCTCAGCGCCGTAATTCTGCGTTTTATCTCAGCGCTGGTGTTGCTGCTTGCCACTATCGAGCCAAGGTAGACAGAGTCCTTGACTACTTCAAACATATAGCTGCCGAAGGTGACGTTCTGACCAAAACGTCGGTGTTGCGCGTCTTTCTTTGATGACAGCATATATTTGGTCTTGTTCCCATTTACCCTTCGACCCACTTTAGCCGCTTCGCTTGCGAACGCCTCATTGACTTCTCGCTTTGTCCGTCCAATAACGTCAATGTCATACGCGTAGGCAAGAAATTGTGTGGACTTGAAGTAGATCGTACCTTCTGTATTGGCCGCAGAGTCCCGCACGATATTTTCAAAAATGATGTTAAAGAAATCACAGTGCGTCACCTTGTCTAAAACCTTTTTTAACATCGAAGGTCTCGGTTACTTCACCTCGGACCTTAATGGAGCAGCGGGAATTCTCCATAGTCATCCTGTATAGTCTGACGAGATTGGCAGGAATCTTAAAACATGACATGGCTCTATAAACACTGTCATATGCGGCTTTAAAATCGATAAAGATGGAATTCATGGGTCTTCTCCAAGATCTGTATGTATCGAGCTTCTCTCACCCATGTTGTGTGTGATTTCATTTTCCCATAGGTGAAAGGGACCTATAGTTTATTGCCGGTTCCGAACGGCGAATTTCGAGAAGGTTTTCTGGATAATTTTACTGCAGGGGGTTTTGTCACAACCCCGCTAAGAAGAAACACCGTGAAAAGACGTCCGATGTCATGGCTGTGTGGGGATTCGATCTTGTGTCATCGGTGTAAGAGGCCAACACACTACCCACTGCGCCACGGTGCTCCCTCCAAGATCAGCCGTAGTGTAAATATTTGGTCTATCGTGGATTTTCCTGGCCTGAAACCACACTGGTATGAACCTATCAGATTGTCCACGAACGGTTTCAGGCGATTACGCAGTACGGCAGAGAGGATCTTGTACGCAATGTTCAGGTCACTTATCCTTCTGTAATTGGTGTAGTCATATGGGTCTCCGTTCTTATGGATCGGGCAAACGATACTAAGATTCCATTCATCGGGCATGCATTCCTCTGACCATATCTTACAGATGAGCTGGTGCATACTCCCAACCAGGCCATCTCCAACTGCCTAAAAGAGCTCGACAGGTCGTCCGTCTACTCCAGCAGCTTTGTTGGACTTAAGCATTCCTAACTTCGTCCAGGCCAGGGGGACGGAATTCTCTGCTATCATCGTCCGCTGTGAAAGGGTTATTCTTCCTGACAGCGGGATCTGTTTCGTCAGCGCCGTAGAAGTAGTCTTTTCAAATTCTTAGTATCGACTGTGAATCCACTACTAGGTTTCCATTTTCGTCCCTGCAGGCTTCTGTTCTGGCCTTATATCCTTGGCATGTTTGTTTTATTCGTTCCTGCGATATCATCTCTCCATCGCGAGCTTCTCATGCTCTCCTATACTCGTCGTCAAACCATGGGTTTCTTGTTGGTGGTGGTTTGAAACCCAGTACCCCAGAAGCAGCACTCTCTAAGCCTTGTTGACAACGGGTCCATTGCTGTTGTACATATACTCTGAGCAGGTCTTAGAGTTAGAGGGAGACGCGATTGGAATAGGCTCGGGCGTCCTCTTGCGATTGTAGCATTGCGACGTTGTATGCCGCTGGCCTAACTCGATTTTTCTGAGCCAGGCATATTCGTAGTCATAGCCTGACCCCACAAGATAGTGGTCCAAGTTGATGTTGGCTCCTCGGAAAGTTCGTACATCCAGAATATCGAATGCGCGCCTGCATTCAATCACAGTGTCGTCAATCTGGTTGACGGTTGATTGATCCGGAGATCGCCAAGGCCCTTTGTGGATATTGAGATATGGGAAACGCGTGCTAGCAACTAGAATATTTCGCCCCGTTGCGAAGTCTATCAGCCTAAATCCTGATCCTAGATCATGTGCTTGCTAATAACCCTATCAAAGGCGACTTCCTTGCCCAGTTTTGCGTTACGATTTTAACATCGTAACTGGGACATTGGGCATATTTCCTATCTAGGAGTTCGTAGAAGTCGTCTTTTGTAGCGTCATCTTCGTCCTCGGTAGGGGTGTGAGCGCATATTAGGCTGATGTTTGCGAATTTAGCCTTGATGCGTATTGTCATGAGGCGTTCGCTTACATGCCTGAAGTTCAAGACTTTTTGCCTAAGTCTACCTCTAATAACAAATCCGCATCCAAACAATCCGAATGGATGACCACTAGCAGCCATTAAACTAAAGCTAACGTAACCAAGCCATGGCCAATACGAACCTGAGATAGACCCAAAGGCATACCTGCCTAAGCACCAGGCAAATCTGGCCACGACTTGGTCGACAGCGAACCATGGGACTAATATCCCTAAAACGAACCGACATCAACAAAATAGCTGGTGTGATCGCTGGCCACTGTCTTATTGCCAGTCATGCACAACTACTAGGGCAAGTTTCGAATGACTTCTGCAGGAGCTGTGACGTTGGAAACGATACCTTGGAACCTATGTACTTCCTCAACGACCTGACTGACGTTTAGCGAATAAGGATAACTGATTTCAATTTTGTAATGAACACAAAATGGTGCCAAGAATAGGCGGGTCGTCCCCCTCATAGCAACACAAAGGGCCTATCCGACCTAGGTGCTTACTCCCCCTCGTAGAGGCTACGAATTACCTACTTATCTACCTCGGATAGCTTGGAAAAGTTAAAATATTACTTAATTAGTTACACATGTAAAGAGGGCATGGGCTCGGACATACAGGGTAAAGTTGTTGATTGCTCTCAACCTGGCGAGATGCCAGCAACGATCCCTGTTTAAATGCCCGGGTCAAGTTGACATACGGCCTCCTCGCGGCGCCCTCTGGATAGCCTCTTCAACAACCGTTGGGAGGTGAACAAACGTATGCAGCGAAAAAACCCCGACCAGAATGGCGGTTGTGCGGCGGGCTAACAATCCGCCCACGTAAAAAAAACATTAAGTTATGAATGAGCAAGATGCCTCGGATACACGGACGGATACTCGACGACGACAACGCACGAAAAAGGAACACGATTTGCGAGTATGCTCCTGGAATGTCAGAACCCTGTACACTCCCGGAGCTGCTCATAAACTAGAAGGAATCCTCACGCAGTACAAGGCGGATATTACTGCGGTCCAGGAAATACGCTGGATAGGAAACGGTATGATTAGGTAGAAAAATTGCGACATTTATTACAGCTGTCACAAAAGGTTGCACTTACTGGGATGCGGATTTGTCGTGGGAAAGCGGTTAAGGTCGAAGGTCATCGACTTTAAACCTATAAGTGATCGCCTGGCTGTGATCCGCATCAGAGGCAGATTTTATAACATCAGCCTAATATGTGCACACGCCCCTACCGACGAGGCTGAAGACCCTATCAAGGAGGACTTCTATGACCTCCTGGACAACGCCTACGGAGCTTGTCCGGAGTACGATGTAAAAATCGTGCTCGGGGACTTCAACGCCAAAATCGGAAAGGAAAACACCCTTGGCGGAGTGATCGGAAAGCACAGCCTGCACGATACAACAACAGATAACGGCTTCCGACTCGCTGACTTTGCGACAGCTCGTAATGCGGTGATAAGTAGCACAAGATTCCCTCGCAAGCGAATCCACACAGCAACCTGGCGATCTCCGGACGGTCGAACCGCCAACCAAATCGACCATGTGCTCATTGACGCAAGGCACGCGTCAAACATCCTGGATATGCGAACATTCAGAGGGGCAAATGTCGACTCTGACCACTTCCTCGTAGCAGCAAGATTCAGAGCTCGACTGTCCAATGTCAGAAAGCTGCACCAGCCTGAGCACACCGGAGGTTGCCAGAGTTTACAGGGAGCAGCTGAGCGAAAGACTCCACGGTATGCCTACGTCGAACACAAATGCTAATAATATGTGGCTGCATTGCCGCTCAGCCATTCAGGAAGTAGCCGAAACCACCTTAGGATACCTACCACCCCCGACAAGAAACCCGTGGTATGATGGCGAGTGTGAGCAGAAAAAGGCAGCAACCGACGAGGCGTACCAAAAGGCGCTGCAGAGGAAAACCAGGGCAGCGCGAGAAGAGTACCGAGCCAGAAGAAGGGAGGAGAAGAAACTACTGCGACAAAAGAAAAGAATCTTCGCAGCCTCCCAGCTCAAGGATATCGAGGAGTCTAGGGATAAACATAAAATACGAGCCTTTTACAAGAAAGCCAAAGGCCTTGCAGGAGGCTTCAAAAAGGGCACCCTGGCTCTTCGAAACTGCGAGGGTAATCTTGTCACCGACCCGCAGGGAATAGTGGATGTATTTAAGCAGCACTTCCAGCAGCTGCTTAACGAGCATGACCAAGAGAGAGTGGTAGGGACCGAGGAAATCCCAACTCCAGCCGCTGAAGTAGTCCTCCCACCCAGCATAGAAGAAGTCGGCACAGCTATTCAGAAGCTGAAGAACAACAAGGCCGCAGGCTCAGATGGCTTGCCATCAGAGCTCTTCAAGGCTGGCGGCGATGTTCTGGTAGGGAGCATGCACCAGATCATCTGCAGAATTTGGGAAGATGAGAGCATGCCCGACGACTGGAATACCAGCTCTATATGCCCCATCCACAAAAAAGGCGATCCTACCTCTTGCAAGAACTATAGAGGTATATCCCTGCTCAATGTCGCATACAAGATCCTGTCCAGCGTATTGTGTGAACGTCTAAAACCATTTTGCACCGCACTAATCGGCAGCTACCAGTGCGGCTTCCGGCCCGGCAAATCAACTATAGACCAAATTTTCACACTTCGACAGATCCTGGAAAAGACCAACGAGTTTCAAATCGATACACACCATCTTTTCATCGACTTCAAAGCCGCATACGACAGCATTCATCGTGAAGAACTGTTTGGGGCGATGGCCGAATTCGGGATCCCGGTAAAACTGATCCAATTATGTCGCGCCACGCTAAAAAACACGCGATGCACCGTGCAACTCGGTTCTAGGACCTCGGAACCATTCGAAACATGCACCGGATTTCGGCGAGGAGATGCGCTGTCATGTGACTTCTTCAACCTGGTGCTGGAGCAGATAGTGCGACGGGCAGGCGTCAACAGGGAAGGCACTATCTTTTACAAGTCCATCCAGCTGCTAGGATACGCGGATGATATCGACATCATCGCGTGTTCTCGCCGTGGCATTGTGGAAGCATTCACGGCGATTGAAGAACAGGCGAAACGAATTGGTCTTAAGATCAATGAGGACAAAACGAAATACATGCTGTCAAGCAAAAACCAATCCGTCGCTCACCACCTGGGACAAAACATAACAATTGACAGCTACAATTTCGAGGTAGTTAAGGAGTTTGTCTACCTCGGGGCAAACGTACACTCCACAAATGACACCACAGTGGAGATCCGGCGTAGAATCGCCCTTGGCAACCGCTGCTTCTTCGGCTTGTCCAAACAACTGGGGTCAAAACTCCTCACTCGAAAGACCAAAGTCATGCTTTACAAAACGCTCATTCTGCCAGTCTTGCTGTACGGAGCCGAAAGCTGGACGATAAGCAGGACAGCGGAGCTGATTTTGGGTTCTTTCGAAAGAAAAATTCTGCGCCGGATATTTGGTCCTGTCTGTGAGGAAGGTGAATGGAGAAGAAGACACAACCGCGAACTCTACGAGCTGTACCAAGATGTGGATGTAGTCCGGAAGGCAAGGACCCGTCGACTACACTGGCTCGGCCACATCGAGCGCATGGACATCAACGCTCCAGCTAAGAGGGTCTTCGACTCCGAGCCTCCTGGTTCGAGAAGAAGAGGAAGACCGAACCTCCGGTATAAAGACCAAGTAATCGCGGATGTAAGACATCTTGGTCTTGACAACTGGAAGCAGCGTGCCCGGGACCGTCAAGGATGGAAGGCAGCTATAGCTCAGGCTCAGATCCTCCATGGATCGCAGGCCTGATAAGTAAGTAAGTAAGTTACATATGTATATGTATAATGCCTCGAATACTTATAATCTGTATATTCCCAGATCAAACGATTAAAACAATCGAACCGTGTCGAATGCATTTTCGCCACATTTAATCAAAACACATTCAATATCGGTCAAGGAAGAAAATATCATTTGATTAAACCATTTTTGTAACTAACTACTACCTATGATTAAAAAGCAACCATTCTTATCAACATGGCCAAGCTGCTAACAACGAAATTGCAATGCTAGACACGGTCATGTGCGTTAAATCTATCAATTCATCGACGAATGTAGGTACAAACGCCGCGTTTGTTTACTTATATCTATAAACTAAATTGTGCAACAAACAGACTGTAATGTACAAGTAGATGGGATACGTCACTATGAAAGCATTTATTAGTCATTTTTTGGCCTTAAACTTGCGCTTTTTCTTTTTCTACTTCCACTTTAGTAGCGATAAGCCAATCGCACTTGATATTGGTGTAATCAGTAAATGAGACATTTTGCATGAGGAGATGAACTCATCGGGAGTTTGTGAAGTACAGATGCAAGGTTCTAACACGATGGTCTAATCATCCATGAAGGCTTGCTTATCAAATGCACAGTGAAGAGTAGAAGGCGAGGATTTTGATAAGTGAATGCAATTATTTGCAAATAATTATGTGTACACAAGGGAGAAAAGCTTGATTTGCTCAATTCTAAGTGGCTTAAGGCGAGTGATATACGTATGTAACCCATTTGAGAATAAGTCTTCCTCGAAACAATGAAACGAGTACAGTCCTATCATTTCAAACTTTACGATATTGTTTACTAGCATGTTACTCGTTTGAGTCGATATTTACTCCACATCTCAGTGCAAACAAAAAAGCAAATTGCCGTATGAATCATTGAGCAGCATGATACCACATACATATATTGTACTGATAAAAGCTTATTTTAAGGCGGGTTCATATACAGTACACCTATGTCAATGTATGTCAATAATTTCGATCAATTAAACCCAATGGAAAATGGAAAGAAATCACGTCGAGCGAACCAGACAGACGCGCTGAGGCAGATTTTATTACTTCTACTCCAGATATCATTACGAAAACGGTAGTCGATAGCCCCCAACACACTCTGAATGTATGTAGTGAACAGCAACAGGTAGATAAGCCCGGCCGAGGAGAGACAATTGATAAACCGAAGCGATTGGGATTACGATGCGCAGTTTCTATTGGACGACTGTCACTTTATTTATAACTTTCTTCGGTCCAGTAGCCCGAGTAAACTGAAAATTGAGATATGAACTACGTACACATGTACATACAATTAGATGAGTTGACTGTGGCTACTTGGCAACATTCAGTGTGTACCAATCACGGGGTACACCCCCTAATTACATATATGTAATTTAATTATAAATGCGCAGAAGAGCTCATTTCATAAACTCTGTCTTTTTAAGCGGCGCCCGAGAGTATCGGTAGACGACAATATAAAAGTTGTTGACTTTTCCCTTATGCCAATTTGGCAAATGATAACGTACCTTCCAAAGTCGAGAGCTTATCGGCAGTAGCGCTTGGTGCCTCCATTGTTTGTAAACCTTGTTACCCTGTCACTTGCACTGAAGTCGATTTTCCTTTTCTACTTTATTATCTAAGCGTTTGCACTATTTTATGATGAAAGACTTTGCTTTATGTTTACTAATCCTTTCCATCTACAATTCTGCGAACAGGTTTTCCTTTTTTTTTAGTTTAATCCGTTTTTGGTCGCTTAGAAAACAAAGAAAAGCAATGGGTCGATGGGAAAACTTCACATCACATCACTTAAATTACACTAAAAAGCAGGAAATAATCAGAAATCGATCAAGAAAAACGTAACTCATATTTTTATCGATCTAATTGGAACTTAAATTCGTTAATTGGTCCGCGAAATCAAAGCAATCAACCCAATCAACTGAATTCGATATTCCGAACAGAAATCTCAAAAGAAAATACAAAATACTGCGTTGTCAAATGCATCAGCTGTTGCCGACGGGGAAGTAATTGTCAACGAAAACGATAGTACTTCCGCCTGGTTGTCAAAGTTTAATTATCCGATGCTAATGGTGCACCTACACTGTGAATAAGTTATATCTTTAAAAAACGCGATATATATAATATATAAATTGGACCGAATTAAAAAATATGTATATACATACTATACAGACAACATCTGTCAAATTGGCTGTCATTTATTCAGCCTGTTGCTGGTTCCCAATAAGAAACTCTCGGATAAACATCTGTAGCTGAAAGTGATGATGAGCGTGAGATTTTAAGAGATCCTTGCAAGTACATGCATTTTCTCTGGGAATTGTTTAACATACTGTCGAGGTCTTAAACTCGACTCTTTCCCTTTTGCATTTAAACTGGAACATAATGCGTATCTGATAGCGAAAAACACTTTTGACGCATTTTGGAAGTAACGGTTACTACTTACTTAGGTGGCGCTACAGTCCGTGGTGAAACTGGGCCTTAACCAACAAGCGTCTCCAGCTGGCACGGTCTTTGGCCATATGTTTCCAGCGCCGCACGCCCAGTTGGTTAAGGTCCCCTTCCACTTGCGTGCGCCACTGTAGATGTGGCCGTCCTCTGCCGCGCCTTTCTTCCTGGGTGGATTCAAAGACTCTTCGGTTCGGAGCTGTATTTTCCAAGCGCTCTACATGGCCTAGCCACCTTAGACGCTGTATCCGTAGACGTCGTACCCGGCCGATGGCGCTGTACAACCCGTACAATTCTTCATTAAATCTTCTCCTCTATACACCGTTTGAACAAACGAGACCATGGAATAGAGCGCAGAATTTTCCTCTCGAAACGACCAAGGGCATCTTCATTCGCTTTTGTTAAGGTTCAAGCCTCTGCGCCGTAAAAGAGGACTGGGATGATCAGGGTCCTATATTGCCTCTTGAGCACAAAGAAACAGCGGTTGGCAAGAGTGATTCTACGTTTTATCTTAGCGCTGGTGTTGTTGTCGCCGGTCATCAGTGAGCCAAGATAGACGAATTCCTTGACCACTTTAAAGTTATGTCCGCCCATGGTGACGTTCTGGTCAATACGTCGGTGTTGACCGTCTCTTTTAGATGAAAGCAGATATTTGGTTTTACACTCATTAACCTTGAGACCTATCTTACCCGCTTCTACTTCAATGCTTGACGTCTCGCTGTGTCCCTCCAATCACGTCAATGTCGTCGGTGTAGGCAAGCAATTGCGTAGACTTGAAATAAATCCTACCTCTTGTGTTGGCCAGCGACTCTTGCACGATCTTTTCAAGGACGATGTTGAAAAAGTTGACAGCGCATCACCTTGTCTAAGTCCTTTTTTAACATCAAAGGTCTCGGTTTGTTCATTACCGACCTTAATGGAGCAGCGAGAATTCTCCATTGTCATCCTGCACAGTCGGGCGAGCTTGGCAGGGATGTTAAAACTAGACATGGCTTTGTATAGCTCGTCTCTATACACGCTGTCATACGTGGCCTTGAAATCGACGAAAACGTGGTGAGTGTCGATTTGGTCTTCCCCAAGATCTGCCGCACTGTGAATATATGGTTTATTGTGAATTTACCTAGCCTGAAGCCACGAACGGTTTCAGGCATTCACACAATACGGCAGAGAAGATCTTATATGCGATGTTAAGGAGACTTATTCCCCTATAGTTGGTGAGGTTATAAGGGTCTCCTTTCTTATGAACTGGACAAACGATGCTGAGATTCCATTCGTCCATTCGTCGGGCATGCTTTCCTCCGACCATACCTTGCAAATGACTTTTGAGAAGCTCAGCAGACAGTTCATCTGCGCCCGCGGCTTTATCAGACTTAAGTCTTGATATCGCTATTTTGACTTCGTCTAGGTCGGGTGTACAGAACTCTCTTACATAGCCGTCCATTACGAACAGATCGTTCTGCCTGACAGCGGTATCTTGTCTGTCATCGCTGTTATATAGTCTGCAGAAGTGGTCTTTCCAAATCCTCAGCATCGACTGTGACTCTACTACCAGTTCTCCATTTTCATCCCTGTAGGCCACCGCTGAGGGCGCCGTGGCGCAGTGGTTTGTGTGTTGGACCCTGGCGCACGAAGAGCGAGTTCGGATCCCGATAACACCAACGCCTTCGAATGCTTATTTCGCGGCGTCCCTCCTCGGCGGGGTACTGGCAAAAGCCCCCGTAGTATAACTTGCCTGGAAAAAGCTTCTCGACTCACGCCGTTCGGAATCGGCATTAAACTGTAGGTCCCATTTACCTGTGTGAAAAATAAATCACACACAACATAGGTGATTGAGAGAAGCTTGACTCTGGTCCTTCATGGGCTGTAACGCCACCAAAGAAGAAGAAGAAGGCCACCGCTCTGACTTATTGTAAAACTTCCGGGCGTCATTCCTGCGGAAGCATCTCTCCATCTTCTGGATCTCACGCTTTCCGTGTTCTCTCTTCTTTCTTCTGAGAAGCACGCGGAGGCTGTGTATCTACTTGGATTAAGGAGGGACAGAGATCGAAGCTGGCGTTTGCCATGTTAAACGTGATCAACTTCTTTGCTCTGTTTGCTCGCTCCCTCCCCTCTTGGTTGATTTGCTAAGTTGCGTTCAGGAGATCCTATGTAGCTTCGACATCAAAACACGTGAGAAACCAAGAACTGTATTTAACGTCAATTTTTAAAAACAACGGTATAGTCAAACCCTACAAAAACGGCACGGGACATTGCGCAGAATATGGGAGTAGTTCTCATGACAATTAGTCGAGTCGACGCCTATCTCTAATACGATAGATAAAACAAACCCGGCAAATGAGTGCTCCATTTATTGGACGAGGCACAATATCTAACTCGCTTAGAAATAAGGACGTGCGTCGTTGAGCTTAAGGCCTTCAATTGAACAGTTTTCACGTGTAATGAAGAGCGGATTTTTGAAGACGACTGTAAATGATCTGAGCAACAGTTGGATACAGAAAAAAAAATGCGTGGTGGTCGACTCGATGCTCACAATGCTCTTTGAAATCGATGCCTAGGTCATATGAATGATGTTGCCGTTGATGACTCTTTTTTTTTTAGCTTCCCAGCGGGAAGATATTGTAATGGGGATTTTGCGAATTTCAAATTTTGACATATCTCCACGCTTCAAGGTCACCAGAATCCAAATCCAAGGTTTTTATAGAGATGTATATGTGTGTATGTACGCACGTGCGTATGTGCGTGCAGAACCGATACATATTAGATTGCTCGGACAGTGTTGTGGTTGGGTAAGGAAATGCACACTCATGAACTGCTCGTGAGTGTGCACTAACCCCCCCCCCCCCCCCCCCATGATCATGGTGTGATCATTTTCATTTCCGCTCACGAACACGAGGGTGTGTGTATTTATGCAAACTCACCCCAGTGCTTACGTTCTGTTTAACGCACATGTGGAGTGCGCACATGGGGTGTTGAGTTGATTTACTGCTCGGGAGTTGTTTCGCAGAATCATAAAACATGGGTGTTCAAGAATAGCAACTGAATTTAGATGCACCATGTTATTTTGTTTTTCATCTTATTTATTTCTGCTTTTCCTTTGATTGTACATAACTTATTTTCATACTGTTATATAATTCGTTGCTCATTAATGTATGTGTATTTTGTATATTTATCTTATTTCGCTTATTTCATTTCAATTATCACCTCATAGTATTCTCCTAGCAGCTACCATTGGACCACTCCCGCACTTCACTCAGTTCTCGAAAATTCATCACTTTACTCAGTTCTCTCTGATACTGTACTATTCATGCACTTGCTATCTAGTTTCCTGAGCAGGCGTGGGTGGTTTGATGATTGCGAATTGACCAGGTCACTTGGATCTCGATTGTTTTGCGAATAACACTTTGTACTATATATACCTCGTAACAAACATTGACCAAGTCAGTTGTATCTCAATCGCTTCGCGGATAACATTGTCCTTATTCTCCCTCGTACAAATACTCTATTTTATCGAACAATAAAGAAAACCTCGGAAACCATTTGTTTCATTTCTCCTCGCATATTTCTAAACAATACATTACCCATTCCTACCGCAGCTAACAAAAAGAGATAATGACCTTGAAACACCTGAACAGATCTTCGCAAATTATAGCTAAGAACCATTTCGATCACGTTAGCTTTAAAAAAAAAAGGCATCTTAATCGGTCTATTCGTTCAGGAGTTACGATGCCACAGACAGACACACGGACACCTCAAACTTTAACACCCCTCTTTTTGAGTCGGGGGTTAAGAATTAAAAAATGTGAAATTAAAAGGGTGTTTTCATTTTTCCCACTGGGAAGTTAGTCGTGTGGCCTTGCGAGTCGCACCTGGACAGCGCGTGCTCATAGTAGTATGAGACTTGACTCACTAAAAGCACCACCCTTTGAGTTAATTATTTTTTTTACTACAACTAAGTCAGGTGACTTATCTAGCAGTTTTCCGTTCTCAAGGTAATCACATTAAGCAGGCAGCTTTCCAGTGAGAGTTCCTGCAATTCGTAAAGTGCGTACAGTTTAGATTTGTCGCGCTAAACCATGGGGCTTTGTCCTTTTAAGACGTCGCAACAAGTTTCGTTCCTCTATTATTTCAAGAGCTACATTATTGATAAGACCTTCCAGTCGATCTCTTTTTGGGCGGAAAGTTTAGCTTCATTTTCGACGTTTTCAATGTTTAAATCACGATGAATGCCGTCATTTCGAATATACCACGGCGCATTAACAACGGCTCGCAATACAAGAAGAATTACTCTACTTGTTACAACCCCAGAGTTGAATACCGTAAGCCCAAATAGGTTTAAGCACTTACTTGTAGAGAAGCAGCCTGTTTTCAGTACTAAGCTTGGAATTTTTACCTATTAGCTAGTACATTTCCCTAAATTTCAATTCAAGCTCTTCACGTTTTTTCTTTGTATGTACTTTCCACTTGAGTTTCGCGTCGAGAGGCATGTCTAGGTATTTTGCCTCATTTGTGAATGGAATCCGATCGTCATTTACAGAGAGAGATAGTGCACCTGCTTTTCTATAAGTAAAATATCCCCTTCCACCTGTGTGTGCCACCTTAGATTCGGTCGTCCTCTACTGTGTCGGATTGGACTCGAAGACTCTTCGGGCCGAAGCTGTGTTATCCATTCGCTCTACATGTCATAGCCATCTTAGACGTTGGATCCGTAGACGTCGTACTAGGCCGATGTCGCTGTACAGCCCGTACAGTTCGCCGTTGTATCTTCTCCTCCACTCCTGTTTAAACAAACGGGAGCATAGATTGAACGCAGAATTTTCCTCTCGAAACGACCAAGACCAAGACCAAGGCTTCTTCATTCACCTTCATTAAAGTTCAGGCCTCTGCGCCATAGAGGAGGACCGGGATGATTAAGGTTTTGTACAGCCAAACTTTGGTCTTTCAAGAGAGGGTTCTACTTCTCAATTGCCTCTTGAGCCCAAAGAAGCAGCGGTTGGCAAGAGTAATTCTGCGTTTGATCTAAGCACTGGTGTTGTTGTCGCTGGTCATTAGTGAGCCAAGGTAGACGAAGTCCTTGACCACTTCGAATTCGTAGCTGTCAATTGTGACGTTCTGGTCGAGACGACGGTGTTCTTCTTCTTTTTTGGATGACAGCATATATTTCGTTTTACCCTCGTTAACCGAAAGGCCCATTTTAGCCGCTTCTGCTTCAATGCATTTGAACGCATCATTAACGTCCCACTGTATTCGTCCAATTACGTCAATGTCATCCGCGTGCATGTGCAGACTTGAAATAGATCGTACCTCTCGTGTTGGCCAGGGAGTCTCGTATGATCTTTTCAAGCACGATGTTGAAGAAATTACATGACAGTGCGTCACCTCGTCTAAATCCTTTTTTAACATCAAAGGTCTCGGTTAATTCGCCACCGACCTTAATTGAGCAGCGAGAGTTCTCCATTGTCATTCTACACAATCTGACGAGCTTGGCAGGGATGTCAAAACTAGGCATGACGCTATATAACTCGTCTATGCACATTACACTGTCATACGCCGCCTTGAAATCGACGAAAAGGTGATGAGTATCGATTTGGTATTCTTGAATCTTCTTCAAGATCTGCCGCATGTGAATATTTGGTTTATTGTGAATGTACCTGCCCTGAAACCACACTGATACGAACCTATCAGTTTATCCACAAGGGTTTCAGACGTTCACACAGTACAGTAGAGAAGATCTTGTATGCGATATTAAGGAGACTTATTCCCCTGTAGTTGGCGCAATTATAGGGGTCTCCTTTCTTGTGGACGGGGCAAACGATGCTGAGATTCCATTCGTCGGGCATGCTTTCCTCCGACCATATCTTGCAAATGAGATGGTGCATGCACCTTGCCAGCTCATCTCCAGCCGCCTTAAAAAGCTCAGCAGACAGGCCCTCGCGTCTCTGCCCGCGGCTTTATTTGACTTAAGTCTTGATATCGCTATTTTGACTTCGTCTAGGTCGGGTGGACGCAATTCTCTTAAATCGTCGTCCATAACGAATGGATCGTTCTGCCTGACAGCGGTATCTTGTCTGTCATCGCCGTTATACAGTCTGCAGAAATGGTTTTTCCAAATCCTCAGCATCGACTGTGATTCCACTACCAGTTCTCCATTTTCATCCCGGCAGGGTACCGCTCTGGCTTTGCAGCCATGGCATGCATATTCGTTTTACCTTATTGTAAAACTGCCGGGCGTCGATTGATCTCACGCTTTCCGTGTTCTCTCTTCTTTCTTCTGAGAAGCGTGTGTCCCTCTCTTCTCTTCTGCTCATAGAGTTCGCAAGCAACTCTCGTCCGTCGTTGCAGCGTGGCTTTGTCCGCATTGTTCATCGAACTAGGGGTTTCTAGGTGGTGGCGGTTTGACACCCAGCACCTCTGAGGCAGCGTCTCTGACGGTGCTCTGGCAATGCGCCAATTCCTGTTGTTTGTGCTGCTGTGGCCGGATTTTGAGAGAGCTTGGAAGAGACACGATCAGCAAAGATTCTGGCACTCTCTTGCGATTGTAGCTTTCCGACGTCAAACTTACGTTGTCCTACTCGACTCCTAAGCATTCTTGATATCCTCATTCGTACCTTGACTACAACAAGGTAGTGGCCCGAGTCGATGCTCGCTCCTCGGAAGATTCGTACGTCGAGAAGGCTGGAGGAGTGTCTGGCATCGATCGCAATCAATCTGGTTGGTGGCTCGATTGATCAAAGGACTACCAGGTACCCTTATGGATGTTGAGATGGGGGAAAGGAGGTTACGCCCAGTTAGGAAATCGATTAGTCTAAGTCCGTTGTCGGATGTGGTGTTATTGAGGCTATGCTTTCCTATGATCGACTCAAATATGTCCTCTTTGCCCAGTTTTGCATTAAAATCTCTTAGGACTATTTCTGTGTCGTAGCTGGGGAATTGGGGTATCGTCCTTTTCTTCCGTTGGTGCATGAGCGCATATCAAGCTAATATTTCCGAATTTAGCTTTGATGTGGATTGTTATGAGGCGTTCGCTTACATCCCGGAAGCTTAAGACTTTTTATCGGAGTCTTCCTCAAATAACGAATCCGCACCCGAATAAGGGCTGTTTGTTCTCCTTGCAGCAGTTCCCGTAGTAGATGTTGCAGTTTTTCATCCGTCTTTTGCCTGGTTCACCCCATCGCACTTCTTGGAGTGCGGTTATATCTGCTTCATAGCAGTTGAGGGTTTGCTCCTATTAATCGCCTGCACCCGGTCTTAAGGTCCTTTAGTCGTTTGCAGGGGTCGGGTAGCTGCACACATTGGTTTACTACCTGGCGGGTGCCAGGGCAGCTATCCAGAGGCTGCCACGCGGAGGCTGTGTGTCAGCTTGGATTGAGCAGGGACAGATATCGAATCTGGCGGTTGCTATGTTAAACGCGATCAATTTCTTTCCTCTGTTTTGAGCTCTGCTCAAACTTTTATATATTGTTAACCCAGCGCTTAGGTTGAAGCACGTACCGAGCCAATGGAAGTTTACCGAACTTATTAGAGTAATTACGGCGGGCGTTCCACAGGAAAGCGTACTTGGTCCCAAACTGAAATATACTGGCTGCTAGGAAAAAATTTCCTAGCGTTTGGGCTTACTTTATGCAACTCTGGGGTTGTACCAAGAAGAGTAATTCTTCCTCCGAGTCTTTAAATGGCAGCAACTCGTCAGGCATTAGACTCTGCTTGAACAGGACTTCTTAAGTTATTTCCAATCGAATCCCTGGTGTATGAAACACTTTCAAAACAAACACGAAGATTCATTTGTACTTCAATATACATATTCATTTATTAAAGATTATTGACTTAAAAGAAAAAAGAAACCTTAACTACATCCGGAAAGCGATTACGTCTGCGATTACTTGATATATTTTTCCATAAACTTCTTGTGGAACTCTGATCGGAGCGAGTCATTGATGAAATGCGATTTCTTCTCCGGCTCAGTACGAGCGCAATTCTTGAATACAACATCGTCATCCCAACGCCGCTTGACCTTCAAGTCTCCAGCAGCCTTATTTCCAGAGGCGTAATTGATTAGAGGATTGCCGGACAAAATGTTTTCCATCCGGATACGTTCGTCTTCTTGTTTCTTTTCTTGTTCCTTTTTTGCGTTCTCTAGCAAACGTTCTTCTTTGATTTTATTCAATTCAGCTAGCAATGCTGCGGTATCATCTTCAGAATCGGAATCCGAGTCCGAACTGTCATTGTCGACTGGATCGTCAGCGTCAAGATTGGCTGGTGCAGCCTATGGGAAGGAAATGTTAATAATTGTAACGAAAATCCGTGCATTACATATGTATATCGTAACGTACATTCTCCAACTTTGCTCGTTTGTTACTGCTGGCATTGTTTGCTTCGATGGCCTTGCGAACGATTGGTGGCAGATTCTTGGACGGACGGGCTTCACGTTCGCGTTCTTCGAGCTCTTTGCGGAAATCACGGCTACGGAGTTCATCTGCAGTACCTTGGCCGGGTTCTCTATAATATTGAAATCACTTTAAACCAATCAAACAACGAAAATTATATGCGAATAATACCTGTATTTGAGCTTAGTATGTCCAGGAAGATCGCGACTTGAATACTGCTTACTAAGGGCACTTAAATCTTTTTCGCCACGACCAGAACCACCGCGGGCTGGATCAAATGTTGGTCGTGCAGCTGTTGTCATTTTTTATCCCCAAAAATTGACTCCAGTAGCAGTTTATGTATGAAACCTTCGGGCAGATTCCAAAATTCTTGAAGTGATGGTGGAATATAAATCTCACGTCTTTGTCAAAAATCGAACTGTCAAACGTATAGGGAAGTGTTCGGAAAACTGACGCGATGAGTGTGTTCAGCTCCGGTGGATAGTTTGTATGTTTTACCGGCATTTCTTTATAATAAATTATGGAAGATTAAAACAAAAAATAAAATCAACAATTAAATTATGTTTTAAAAGGATCTAGATATAAAAAATATACATCCTTAGTCGGCGGTAGTTCCATTAAAATATTAAAAGTGCATTTGGGGTATTGTCTCGTCAACTACCTCGCACATCTCGGTCAATCGTCGTAATATCATACCGGATATCGGCAATCTGTGGTTCTTCTTGGTCATACTTGAGCGCCCATCCTACCTGATTGGAATTTATCAATTCTTTGCCTTTACCTTACTCTACTGAATACATCAGGTGGAATGTTAATAGATCATCCTGCGCTTATCTGTCCAAAACCGAAATACCATTCGTATCCTTCTCGCTTTTTGTGCATATATACATATCTACCGGGAGCGAGGTCAACGATTCCAGAGTTCAACATCTCGACAACAGGAGCAGATTCGCATGATTATTCGGTTAAAAGTGTGAAACCGCAAGAAACTCTCGGTAGCGATCAATGTTTTCCTTTTCGTTTTTGTTATTCCGATTTCTACTTCTCATCCATTTGGCCGATTCAAGTACATATATCACGCTCTTGATCCGGAGGCTTACCTTATTGAATGAACTTGCTCCGCAAGGTGATCGGATGCAGTGAGTCTTTTTAATTCCTTTCAATTTTCCATGTTCCACTACGGCAATGAAGGAGAGATGTGCAGCAAGGTAGAGAGAATCGAAGGAAGCGCGTAGAAGACGCAATCATCATTATCGTTACGTGCCCTACGTGTGCTACGAACTTCGACATGCTAATGGACGGCAGGTTAATACAATATGGGCAGCTCCCTCATCAGGAGGCAATTATAATGAGAAAATTGGAAATAAGAGCGACTGGAGTGGTTTATTTTTATTTTATTCTTATTTTCTCTTTTTTCACTCTTGCATCACGGCGGAGAAGGGAAAGTTTGGATTGGCCAAGTTGGATTGATATTACAGACAACAACTGGCATTAGTTAATAGCGGGTTTAGCATGATTTTATGTCAAGATACACATCGTTCGGGGCTACTTCCCGATGGGTATCGGCCTACCCATCACCAAGGTGTTGGCGACGCAGGGCTCGTAAAATGATGGCCTGTATACACAGGACTGGAGAGTTATCCAGAGCACGCCAGGTAAGTAGGAAGATCTCCTGCACCTGGTTCTGGTAATTAGTGACAGGTCCTTGGACCGGCTGCTAGAATTTAGATGCAAAGTGGCTTAGCGTTTTGGTGATGTTAAGATCATCCTAAGCAACCTACAGCCAGCAGTACGGTGGTTGCACCTACTGCTGTAACAGAGACACCAACATGTGACAACCCAAAGTCCACAGCCCCATCTGGATCGACGAACACTAAGGGTCGTCCAAATAAAACTACAAATCGTCCCCCCACTAAGCGAGGCGAATCCTCACAGGAAGTAGGTCAATGGATCACTTCCATCGGGCCGGTTACTTCCGGCGTGGCTACAATAAGCCATACCGAACGAAGGACCCAGCCTACCGTCGCAAGAAATGAGTAGGCTACGTGTGCTGCAGGGCAACCTGTACCATGCCAAAGGTATCTCGGACACCTTTAGCCTGCGATTCTATCGCGACAATGATCTCCTTGGAACTCATCCAGAAACCGTGGGTCCTAAAAGGTAAGATTATGGGCTAAGCGTTAGCTAGTTCACGCTATTGGGAATTCCCCTCCTAGGGCCGCATGTTTGGTCTGTTCTAACATTCATCTTCTCCCCATATCAGAGTTTATAACAAGGGACCTGGCGGCCATCATGGTGGAAGTCCTCTCTGATGGAGCAGTAAGGAGTAAAGGTGCGCCTCCGCCTACTTCCCTGGAGACGACCACCAAATTCCACCTACTGAGGTTTTTTTTGTTTTTTTTTCCTGCTATCTGTTCGAGCACTCAGACGCAAATACTGGTCCATTGTACTCCAGACAGACACCTTACATCAATGTCCCAATGTCAACGGGGAAAATACCGTTTTCCGGAGAAGTCGCAGAGAAAATGTCCTGCTGTGTCATCGTCCTCGTAACATGCAACACAAGTAGGTGTCCCACTGGTACCAAGCACGCAGAGATGCTTAGCAAAAATGTTATGGCCCGTAATGGATCCCATTCTGTAGTCGATTCTCCTTAAAGACAGGATGAATGCTGCGAATTCCTTGTAGACATCAGGGCATATGCGCTTAGTCATCCTGCCACCTGGACAATCTCCCATCTACGGTTGTATGTATTAAACACCCAATCGTTAATGTAGGAATTTACCGTGGGCGCAGATAGATCTATAGTGGGTCCAGGTCCTGAGAAGCTCTCCTCTGAACCCATTCTGGCGAGTTCATCAGAGATCTCATTTCTTGGGATCCCAGAGTGGCCTGGAAGCCATGCAAGCTTTAGTGGATTTAGTCTACCGACTCTGTTCAAGAAGGACTTGAGTTCATGCACTAATTTGGAGCAAGTTAGGTGGTTGCACATATGTATCTTTGAGTGCAGCTTGGCTGCCACTGCAGACGCATATGATTATCCCCTTCACCTGTGCTTTACAACATAGTAGCCTTACAACATAGGAAGACAGACGCATATTTTCTTAACGAGAAGTGCAATCGGATGTTTTCGCGCTCAAAGAAGACCCCAGCATAGGACCCCCGCCCTGACCTGGAGCCATCCGTAAAAATGCGAGGACTATCCTTTCCAGGTTTAGTATCCAGCCAGAGCCATTCCTGACGCCATGGAAACGCCATTTCCCTTGAGACGAGATATGGCTTTCAGAGCACACCCTCTGATAAACATTCAGGAGGTGGAAGGTTGATCATAGCATCTAGAGCAATGCCCGGCGTGCTGGGGAAAGCTGCCGTACAGCTGAGACAAACCGTTCTTTGGAGTTTGGTGAAAGAGTATACGACGTGTTTGCGTGTAAGCCTGTTCATATGAGATTATAGGTATTTTCATTGCCGTGTAGATCCAGAGGACCTTTGCCAACTATAAACCCCATGTTTTGCCAAATGCATCTTTGCATTTCCAGAACGCTGACATCGCTTTGGTGGTTTCTTGACTTGACTCAGCATGCTTTGACCAAAGAAGCTTGCTATCCAAAATGACTCCCAGGTACTCAGTTTCCTTGGATACCGGGATAGAAATGCCTTTATTGCCAGCTAAGTCATGTCCGTATTTTTCCTCCTTCTCGGTCTTAAGAGGATTAACCGACAACCCGTTTCTGGTACACCAATCATCGATCACATTTAGCGCCGCCTATGCTTTGAGACGGACAATCGCTAAGCCGACAGAAAGAACGGCGACATCATCCGGATAGCCCTGGGCATAGATTCCAGAGGCATTGAGAGCATCAAGCAGAGAGTCGACCACCATGCACCATAACAGCAGAGACAGGACACCACCTTGGGGACAGCCCCTGTTTACACCAGATTTGACACACGGGTCGAGGCCTGCATCAGCGGTCAATGTCCTGTGCACAAGCATTGCTTTGATCCACAATACCAGTGCTTCATCTACGCCATGACGGCTGGCAGCGATATACATGATGTCGAAAGTTGCATTATCAAAGGCTCCCTCAATGTCGATGAAAATGCCCAGCGCGTACTCTTTCCCTTCGAGCGCGCATTCTAATCTCCCAACTAGGTTTTGAAGCGCAGTCTCACAGGAACTTGCGCGCTGATAAGCATGTAGCATCTCTGAAAGAGGATGCATTCTGTAGGCAACTTTGCGCACGTGTAACTCAGCAAATATCCCTATGCTTTTCAGCAAGGAGGACGTTAGACTGGTTTAAAACTCTTGGCAAGTGAGCAGCCCTCTTTTCCTATTTTGGGAATAAGGACTACTTCCACCATGCGCCAAGGAATGGGTATGTGAGCAAGTGCTAGGCTAGCAGTGAAAATTCTTTCCAAAGTAGGAAGCAGTTGCCTTGGTTGCTTTCTTGACTAGATCGAGAATGCTGGGTTTCCAATTCAGCCTCCTGTCAAGGACTAGGCCTAGGTATTTAGCCTGATCTTTGATTATTAATTGGTTCCACCCAGCCTCGGTGGGTTGAAGGGCTTAATTTTATATTTAATTGTAATTAAGACTCCTGAGGGGTTCATCTCAGCTCCTACGAGAGGCATTCTCAACTTCATTAAGGAAGTGGGCTCCTCGCCTAATCGGCATATGCACATTCGCTTTAAAAAATCGCGACCGAGCGCACTTCCCCGACCAAAGTGAATTTATTACCTCCAATATCCCGGAGTTAACCCAGCGAGGTGACAAATAACTATCATGTAACATTGGCTGACCGCGAAATAATGCCCACGAAACACATGTAATAGGCTCCTCTGACACGCGGGTATCGCCACACCACCACACCAGGCAAAGCCTGGTGGTATCGGGGGTATTAACAAAATATATTTAAATTTTATATCCCAAGTTGCATTATGTACGTAAGTATAAAGAACGTTGTTCCACAGTGAACGAGTCTAGTGAACCATGCAGTCACCGACACCATAACCACCACCACTGAGTTCTGCCGCCGACAAGCCCAACATCATCATTTACATCCAGCGACATGTGCGTCGTCGTCGTCGTCGGCGTTTGCTGCAACATACACAATAGCCATGATTCGGAATTTTGTTGCCAAAGCTGTCCTTTAACGACAGGCACAAGGACCGCACTCACTGGACTAAAAGCACCAGCAGCGTGCCGCGCTTCGGTGACAATTTTATTAAATATGGCAATGGGACATCGCATGCTCTTGGCATATTTACATTCTCCACACCCACTGACATAGTGGTGGAGTGCTCAAGTGCTGAAGTGACATGTTCAAATTCTAAGTACGTAAGCGACCTCACTTAAAGTGAACGCTTTAAAGAGCTCAATTAACACTCGACATTAGGAGTCCAACAGTGCACAGTATACCCTGTTTAAGTTGTACACAATGTTAAGGCGATTGCTTACAATAAGATTATACTACTCGAGTGACAAGTCGCTTCCGAACTACGGACGCGGTCACCCTTGCTGTTCCCCCCCTTGGATACAGGGCTAGTGTCCAAGCAACTGGTGGCCAATCTACCATAAATACCCCAGTAGCCATGAAAGTCACCGAGGAACGTAATAATTCTCAATTTCTTCGACATTTACTGCTTAGGTAGTTTGCAAGTGAGAAGGAATGAAGAGCTAGCCTAGGATGAGCATATGGTCGGTGGGTGAACAGTAGCTGACAGCATATGGAAGTTATCGGCCTTTAGTGTTGGACAGTATGTGAAGAGTAATTTCATGCTATTGTCTTTGGCATGGTGCTTAATCTTAAGCTACACATGTTTAAAATCGACAGAGCTGATTACATGCTTTCTGCATCATCAGTGAGGGTAAGGGTTCGATGGAAAACCGCGAAATAAATTCGCTTCCACATTAACATTTTTGAAAAGGCGAAGAGTGAGTTTTCATTATTGGATAGGGATTGCACTGAATTGCGTTAATATATGGTTTTATTTCAGTCGATGGGTGGTAATTAGCGATGTTCTGTGGTCTTAGTTATGGACGTACTCCTTCATGCGTAAATACTGCTTTTTTGCTGATGCGAAACCATTCATACCATAAGTAGCTACCAAAAAACATTTTTGCACAACCAGAATTGAAGGTTCCCAATATCCATTGCGGAGAGTAGGGCCTGAGCATGTACGGTTGCTGATCGCTGCTAATGCTCAGGTCAAGTTGATATGCAGGCTCCTCGCGGCACCCTCTGGATAGCTCCCTCAACACACGTTGGGGGATGAACTGATGTATGCAGCTACTGTCCTAGGTAAGAGGGCCGGTCCAACCTGGCCAGGAGGGCGGTTATGCGGAGGGCTAACAACCCGTCTATGTATGTAAAAAAAAAAAAAACTTATTATGAATGAGAATATGGCCTCGGACACAAGAACGTATACCCAACGACGACATAGGAGAAAAAAGTACCACGATTTGCGAGTATGCTCCTAGAATCTGAGAACTCTCTGCACTCCTGGAGTTACTCATCATCTAGGAGAGACCCTAAAGCAGTATAAGGCATAGCACTCACAGTATATGGTCACTTCAAGTTCATACCCTATGTGTGCAGTTCTAATATAGCACCATAATGGCATGTTACATTTGCTGGGAACTACAACCAACATGAAAATTCAGTCGAGTTCCCCTAGAATCCTATCTAGGATAACAACCCGTGGAGAGTCTCTGGAAATTTCTTGGTAGCAAGACTCAGAGTCCGACTTTCCAATGTTAGAAAGCTACATCAGCCCACCAAGAGGAGTTTCAACATTGGAAGCCTGAGCACCTAAGAGATCGTCAGATACTACAGAGAGCAACTGAGCGGACGACTCCCATGTATGCCTACGTCGGACACAACCCCTAACAATATGCGACTCCATTGCCTTTCAGCCATCAAGGAAGCAGCTGAAACTACAATAGGCTACGCGCCACCACCGACAAGAAACCCGTGGTATGATGGCGTGTGTGAGCCGACGAGGCGTACAATAAGATGCTGCAAAGGAGAACGAGAACAGCGCGCGAAGAATACTGAGCCAGAAGAAGAGAGGAAAAAAGACGCTGTGCGATAGAAGAGAATCTTCACAGCCTCCCAGCTTAAGGATATCGAAGAGTCCGGGGACAAAAAGACCTCACAGCGGGCTTTAAAAACGGCACTCAGGCTCTTCAAAATTGGGAGAACAATCTTGTTACCGACCCGCAGGGACAGTAGATCCCCCTCTAGCCGACGAAGTTGAAGCCATAACGACGAAGCATTGAAAAAATAGCCATAACTGTTAAAAAGCTGAAGAATAACAAGGCCGCAGGCTCGGATGGATTACCATCAGAGCTCTTCAAAGCTGGAGGCTATGTTCTGATAGGGAGCATGCGCCAAATCATTTGTAGAATTTAGCAGGACGAATGCATGCCCGACGATTGGAATACCAGTTCTATATGCCCCATCCACAAAAAGGCGATTCCACCTCTTGCAAAAACTACAGAGTTGCTCTATGTCGCTTACAAGATCCTATTCAGTGTATTGTGTGAACGTCTAAAAGCCCGGCAGATCGACTTTAGACCAAATATTCACTCAGCGACAAATCCTGGAGAAGACCCGCGAGTTCCAAATCGATACCCAACACCTCTTCATCGATATTAAGAACGCATATGACAGCATGCATCGCAAAGTCTTATTTAACGCGATGTCCGAATTTGGGAGCCCAGGAAAACTGATCCGGATGTGTCGAGCCACGATAACAAACACTCGTTGCATCGTGCAGTTCGGCTCCAGAACCCTCGAGCCTTTTGAAACCCACACCGGATTTCGCAAGGAGATGCGCTCTCATGCGACTTCCTCAATCTCGTGTTGGAACAAAAGTGCGGTGGGCCAACACTTAAGGCACTATCTCCCACAAATCGGTTTATTGATAATGTCGCAAGTTCCCAGCGCACCATTGTAGAAACGTTTACGGAAATTGAAGATCGGGCGAAACGAGCTAGTCTTTACACCAATGAGGAGAAGACGGAATATATGCTGTTTACAAAAAAGCGGTCCGTCACCCATCACCTAGGACAAAACATAACGATCGGCAATTAGAATTTCGAGGTGGTGAAGGAGTTAATATGTATACCTCGGGGCAAATGAATGACATCATAGTGGAGATTCGGCTCAGAACCACCCTCGGCAACCGCTGTTACTTTGGTTTGTCAAAACAGCTAAGGTCCAATCTCCTGACCTGAAGAACCAAGGCTATGCTCTACAAGAATCTTATCCTGCCAGTCCTGCTATATGGAGCCGAAAGCAGGACAGCAGAACTGATCCTTGGCTCCTTCGAAGAAAGAATTCTGCGACCGGTATTCGGTCCTGTCTGCGAGAAGGCGAATGGAGGAGAAGACATAATCACGAACTCTATGAGCTTTACAAAGATGTGAATATAGTCCGGAAGGCTAAAATATGTCGACTACAATGGCTCGGCTACATCGAGCGCATGGACATCAACGCTTTAGCTAAGAGGGTCTTCGAGCCTCCTTCGAGAAGAAAGTGGAGGCCGAATCTCCGGTATAAAGACCAAGTGATCCGATTGGAAGCAGCGTGCGCGGGAGCACCTATTCGAGTAGAACGGAACTGATGCCCTTTACCACTCATTATAAGATACTGTCAATCTCCTAGATATCTAGGAGTTTTCCTAGGAGTTTTCCTAGATCCAAAGCACGATTTGAGGCTAAACATAGGACACCGGGTACGGAAAGCATGTGTAGCTTTCTAAAGTGCTGAACTTGCTACCTGAAGATCTGGCTACGGCTGCAACCGACTTTATGACACCCAAATACCGATGATTCGCAGATGGAGTGCGGAGTCGGCTCGGAGTTGACGATAAGGCAAGGCAGGCTTCAACATGGAAATGAGGAAGCCAAGCCTGTCAAAACACCGACGATCATGAAGAAGGTTTCGTGTGTGCAAGAATAAATGGCATCATGTTTTACAGCTGTTGCGTCAGACCTAGCTGGACAACCAGCCAATGTAGGGGCTTCAATGCATGGGCGACGGAGAGCAGCAGGCTCACCAATGAAAGAGGACAAATACTACTTGAGGCGTTTGTATCTCTAGAAGTAGGCAGAGCCAATAAAGGGCAAGCAAATATGGGGTGGCCGTGGTGCAGTGGTTAACATCATCGACCGCCGAGCGGAAGGTTTATGGTTCAAATTCGCTTCATAGTCAAGAAAAAGTAATTCCTATACGGACAAAAAGTATGCAACGCAATTGTGAATGGAAAGTGACCAGACGTACCGCTGCAGGCATAACACTCACTGTATATGGTCAACCGAAATTCATCCTCTGCGTATGCAATACTGCTTGCTAGCGAAAACTACAGTCACAGCGGTCATCAGACGATTTTCTTCGAAATAACAAAGAAAAGAAATAAGAGGCCGCCTGCGATGCGGCAATGCCAAGGAAAGGCGCCTCATGCTACTGGTGGAACGATGAGATAAAAACCCTCAGAGCAAAGTGCTTACAGGCTCGTCGTAAAGTCCAAAGGTCAAGAAAAAGAGTTGGCTTTCAACAACAAGATGCTTTAAACCTACGACGTTTAAAATGGTGGTGAGCAAATTAAAAGGCTATATGTCCCCGCAACTAACATACCCAATAATGTTAAGAAACATTGTGGAGCACTGGTTGCCCTTAAGGCCAGATACGACGTCAACAATCGTTCGGAAAATAGATGCTGGCAGTATTCCAATCATTACGCTGAACGAACTGCAAAGAGCTCTCGACAGAGTAGGAGACAAAAAAGTGTCTGGACCCGACGGAATTCCGAACAAAGCATTAAAGGCTACCATTCAAACAAATGCTGAGATTTTCATAGCAGTCGTGCAAAGATGCTTAGATGAAGGAGTGTTCCCAAAACTTTGGAAGGGAAACGAACCGCCCTGTGTACCATCGTCATTCCGCCCAGTAAGCCTGCCTGATACAATGGGAAAGATTTTAGAGCGGGTAATATACGATAGGCTACTTACTGTAACAATGGAGAAGGGAGCCCTCTCAAATCACCGTATGGATTAGGAAAGGTAAGCTTTACTGCCGACGCAATCCAAAAAGTAGTCGATATTGCAGCTGATGCCATAGCATGACACTCATAGAGGTGGGGATCAAAGAAGTACTGCGTAGTGGTGACTCTAGACGTCAAAAACGCGTTCAATTCTGCCGACTGGACCCTGATAAGAAGGTCCTTAGCACGAATGGAAATACTGTACCACCTGCTAAAGATAGTGTCCGACTACCTAAAAGATAGAAAACTGTGGTATTTCACGGAGGGGGGAACTAAATATTACGGCATCTCCACCGGGGTTCCTCAGGGATCGGTGCTGGGCCCCCTTCTTTGGAACTTAATGTACGACGAAGTCCTGGGACTAAAGTCTCTCCAAACAGTAAAGATCATCGGATTTGCAGATAACATATGTAGCTATCGTGGTTGTTGTAAAATACATTCAAGAAGTCGGATCAGCCCTAAACGCATCAGTCGCCAATAAAGCAGGTACTCGAATCTGCAAGCATCGAACTGGCAGACCATAAAATAAACGGCTCTCTCCAGGCTACTGCCTAATATTGGTGGGCCCTCACCTGCGAAAAGGATTCTGCTGAGCAGAGTGGTGAGCTCAGTCACGCTATATGCGACACCGGTATGCGCTCACGAGGAAGGAAACTTCTTGCTAGCCCCGCTAAGTAATACCTAGCGGCAGTCACGCGCGGAGAGTGGCAGAAAAGTGAAGGGTATGGTTTAATACATATACATAGGCGCACAGGCCTACGTGCATACTAGCTGTACGGGCCCCTAGTATCTATGAAGATTCCACATACGTATGTTACACCAGCAACGAAATCTCCGGACATAATTCATTCCTATTACGGTTGCTCTAATGGAATCAGCACAACTACGTAAGTCAACAGTTTACTTCTTTTCCAGAAATCGAAAATTGACTCCAAAGTTGGACTTTTCGAGATGGAAACTCAAAATTGCCCAGGAGGACATATTCATATTCATCTGATTCATCTGTTCCTTTATAATACTGTTCTACTCCCAATATTATCTGGTTGTCTGATGTGCAAGGAGAAAAAAACTCTGGCGATCATGCATGGATGAGACTAGCAAAGAGCCCATCCCTTCTTCGGGCGCCTTATAGTGGCGGGGGGGCTTAAGAGGGCATAGACCTCGAACTCGACTCGAAGACCCACAAAATTAATGTACAACCTAAGGGATTGTGGCACAGGGGGAATCCACCCGACATCTTCTTGACCGCGGCCGGGCCAAGGATTCTGGAGGCTCAGCCCAGATCGACACCGACTCCTACGGTTCACTGTCTGACCACTTGGTCGGACTGAGAATGAGCGATGCATCCAGCAGAGCGACACCGACAATGGCGTGACAAGGGAAACCGCGAAGGTTGAAAGCGCCCCAGAATTTGGACGTACTGCTGAATGCACTGGTAAGTGCCAAAAAAAGGGGAAAATTGCGCAGAGGCTGACAAAGCAGAAGGCACAATAGTCGAGGCTAAGCCTCTGAGGAACCAGCTAAGAGGCTTAGGTCGACGGAGGTATCTCCTACTGAAACTGATCCGACCCTCTCATTTGAGGTCCTCTCCCCCCACGGAGATGCCCAGTGCAAAATGCTTCGGCACGGAGTAATTGAATACTTCGTCGTTGCGTCTGCCTACTTTCCATACGACTCGGTGCTACCTCCATCACCGAAGACAGTTTCTGAACTCCTAGAGTACTGTAAAACCAGAAAGAGTGGAGGGGAAAAAGTGTCTCCAGTGACAGCCAAGCTGCACTCAATGCTGTACCAACTCTTTATCTAGCTCCAAATTAGCGCATGAATTTAAGACCTTCTTGAGTCAGAGTCAGTAGATTAAATTCACTAAGACTTGAATACGTTCCAGGTCACTCTGGGATCCCAGGAAATGGGATCTTTGATGAACTCGTCAGAATGGGTTTAAAGGAGAGTTTTTCAGGACCTAGGTCCAGATCTAGGTCTACCTGCGTCCACGGTAAATTTTTACATTTACGATTGGGTGTTTAATACATACAACCGTAGATGAAGGGATTCTCCAGGATTCTAAGCGCATATGCCCTCATGTCTGCAGGAAATTCGCAGCATTCTTTCTCTTCTTAAGGAGAGTTGACTGTAGAAGACTTGTGGAAGTCACTACGGGCCATAACACTTTTGCTAAGCATCTCTGCATGCTTGTGTTGCATGTTACGAGGAGGATGACACAACAGAACATTTTCTCTGCGACTTCTTCTTCTTCTGTGGAAACGGCAAAAATACATTAATGTAAGGTATCTGTCCATCTGAGAAGTTGGCCATATCTGTCCATCTGAAGGCGACCATAGATCTGCAGAAAAGGTGTTCTGACAAACCATTCGCCGGCTCAGAGGAAGGAAATTCAACATAATCGAAGGAGTTAAATCCAAAGATGGTGTGTTGCTTTCTAATGAGACGGACATCTTACGCAGATGGAGCAAGCACTTTTCGGAGCTGCTCAATCCCGAACAGGGCGCTGAGGAGGATACGACCTGTAGTCTTGAGTGGGGCGGATAATAGCCCAACAGTGGAGGAAGTCATTTTAGTGATTGAATCGCTAAAAGTTGGCGAATCCACCGGTGTGGATGAAGTTCGGTCAGAAATGCTTAAGGCAATGGGTAAAGAGGGAGTATCATGGCTCTCTCGTGTCATTAAGGTGGCCTGGGAATGCGGTGAGACACCTAGCGATTGGCAGACTGGGGTGATTGTCCCTCTCTTCAAAAGGGGAGATAAAAAAGAGTGCTCCAACTATAGGGGCATCTCTCTTTTAAGTGTCCCCGGTAAAGTCTACGCTAAGGTGTTGGAGACGCTAAGGTGTTCTAGAGCTTTGGTCGAATCCAGGTTAGGAGATGAACAGTGCGGGTTTCGTCACGGCAGAAGTACAACCGACCAGTTTTTCACTCTAAGAATGGTAGTCGAGGAGGCTTGGGAGTACGCCAAACCGATCTACAGCTGATTTGTCGATTTGGAAAAGGCGTATGACCGAGTTCCTCGAGGTAAACTCTGGAGTGTTCTGCAGGAGTATAGGATTGATAGTCCTCTGTTGAGGGCTATTCTGTCTCTATACACAAACTGTAGCAGCTGCGTTCGGGTTAACGGTAGTAAATCAACACTTTTCACCGTGGACGTTGGACTTCGCCAAGGGTGAGTTTGTTTGTGGCCGTATGTGCTGATGCTGGAATGAGAGTTAACGTGAACAAATCCGAAGTTATGGTTATTTCCAGAACACCTGTCCAATGGACTCTACATGTTAGTGGACTCCCATTGAAGCAGGTGGAAAAGTTTAAGTATCTCGGGGTCTTCTTCACGTGTGATGGGAGGAGTAATACTGAGCTTTCCTGCAGGATTGGCCAAGCTGGGTCAATTTTGAAACAGCTTGGAAGATCTGTAATCAGGAAGACCGAGCTTGGTGGCAAAGCAGAATTCGCGGTTTTTAACTCAGTATTTGTTCCAACTCTCACCAATGGTCATGAAATGTGGGTATTGACCGAAAGAATAAGATCGCGAATACAAGGTGCAGAAATGAGATGTCTTCGTGCTGTTGTGGGAGTTACTCGCCGGGATAGGGTAGGAAACACGGCAGTGCGCGTGGAGCTCAATGTTGAGCAGCTGTTTCTCCGAACAGAAAGGGCTATGCCTCGATGGTTTGGTGACGTGAGACGAATGTCGCCATCATTACGACTTCCGAAGTGTGCCTTGAATGCAATACCATCAGGCAAGCAATCGCTTGGCAGACCCAGGACGAGGTGGTTGGATCAAGTCCAAAAACTCGCCTGGATGTGCTTGGGCATAGCTCCTGATGAGTTAGAGTCGATGGCGGAGGATTGAGTGACCTGGAGATCCCGCGTGCGCACATAACCCGCGCCACCCTTTTAGTGTAACATGCGGGCCACTGAAAATGTTTGTATGTATTCGCGTCTGAGTGCTCCAACAGATAGCAGAGTCCTCCGACAAAAAAAAAAAAAGGAGGAACCAGTAAGACTTCAAAATAACATGCGTATTGCATGTCTCAGTTCATTTTACGCTCTGAGTGAATCTATGGCTTATGAATCTGTGATCCTTAAGTTAGCGCTCACAAGTGCTAGCAATGTGCCAGAAACGACTCGCGAACTAAATTGTTATGCGAACCTAATCACTAACAAAAATAACTGCAATTTCATCGTTAGCACCAGATAAAAGATACGAAAGAAAAAGTAGTATACGAGTATGTTCATCCAAATGTGGTTTTCCTAAGTGCGGTTGTACTTCACATTATGTGAATACAAATCAGATGGGAAATAGATTTGAAAATAAACTGTTGCACTCTAAGTCTAAAGAAGACTGCATAGGTATGCGAGTAACTCAATCTATCTAAGAACGTATCAAGTGGAAAGATTTTATCTACCATGCGTAGTGCGCGTATTGCAATAAAGATGAATTTTAATTGTAACAACTTACTTAGAAAGCTATTGTACTTCGGATGCAAGTTTAAAGTAAAACAAAAGGGAAAGAAACAAAAATAAAAAAAATAAAAATAAAAAAAACACATAGTTGCGGTTGGCGTTTAACTTGAGTTCGTAATTCAAAAAGATTCAAGGCGAAAGGGTAAAAATAAAATCGCAAACCGAAATCACATGCGATAATAAAAGTGAAATTTTTATGGTTTGTGGCTTCAGTTCTAACCGCATAGGTATCGCCATCTGGCGAAGGGCTATTCCCATAAAACAATTCCTGTAAGGGATACTAGTTATTTCCAATCATGACACCCAAAGGCAGACTTGATCACGCATATGTATTTACATAAGTCCCAAGTGAAAGGTAAGCCAACATTTTAAAACAACCGACATGGAGTGATAGATGGTTAAGTTCGAAAACATGCACATTTCATGAATTTATTGAAAATTCATTGCAAAAATGTATTAATCGAATGCAACTTACTTACTTACTTAGATGGCGCTACAGTTCGGGGTGAACCAGGACCTCAACCAACAACTCCTTTGGTCAGCCGCTTCCAGTGCCACACGCCCAGTTGGTTGAGGTCACTTTTCACCTGTGCGCGCCACCCTAGATGCGGTCGTCCTCTGCCGATGTCGCTGTACAGCCCCTACAGTTCTTGGTTGGATCTCCTCCTCCACTCTCCGCTTATACAAACGGGACAAAATATTGCACTCAGAATTTTCCTCTCGAAACGCCCAAGAGCCTCTTCATCCGCTTTTGATAAAGTCCAAGCCTCAGCGCCGTATAGAAGGACCGGGATGATCAAGGTTTTGTAGAGAAATACCTTAGTTTTTCGAAAGAGGGCTCTACTACTCGGTTGGCTCTTGAGCCCAAAGAAGCAGCGGTTGGCAAGAGTAATTCTGCGTTTTATCTCAGCGCGGTGTCGTTGCTGCTTCTCACTATCGAGCCAAGGTAGACGAAGTCCTTGACTACTTCAAGAATATAGCTGCCGAAGGTGACGTTCTGACCTAGACGTCGGTGTTGCGCGTCTTTCTTTGATGACAGCATATATTTGGTCTTGTCCCCATTTAGCCTTAGACCCACTTTAGCCGCTTCTGCTTCAATGCTTACGAATGCCTCATTGACGTCTCGCTTTGTCCGTCCGATAACGTCAATGTCATCTGCGTGGGCAAGCAATTGTGTAGACTTGAAGTAGATTTCTCGTCCTTCGACGCAGTGTAGCCATGTATGCATTCTGTTTCTCTACATGGGCCTGTTTGCATTCGTCATCAAACCAGGGGTTTCTCGAAGGTAGTGGCTTGAAACCGAGTACATCTGAGGCGGCCTCTCTGATGGTGTTCTGACGATGACTCCATTGCTGTTCTATGGTTTGTATAGATTGCATCGGGACTTGAGAGAGTTTGATTGAGACTTGATCGGCGATGATTCTGGCGGTCTCTTGCGATTGCAGCTTTCCGACGTTGAATTTTGGTGTTCTTACTCGACTCCGTTGAGTCCGAGAAATTCGCATCCGTACCTTGGCTGCAACAAAGTAATGATCTGAGTCGATGTTGGCTCCTTGAAAGGTTAGGACATCTATAATGCTGGAGGAGTGTCTGCCGTCGATCGCAATGTGATCAATTTGATTGATTGTCGATTGATCGAAAGACCGCCAGGTCCACTTATGGATTTTGAGGTGTGGGAATCGTGTACTTGCTACTACGAGATTTTTTCCCGCAATAAAGTCCAATAGCCTTAGTCCGTTTTCTGACGTGGTATTGTGTAGGCTATGCTTTCCTATGACTCGTTCAAAGACAGCTTCTTACCCAGCTTCGCTTTAAAATCTCCTATAACGATTTTGGTGTCATAGCTGGGACATTGGGCATATGTTCTGCCTAGGAGAAGTCATCCTTCTCCTCTGTGGGGGCGTGGCACGCGAAGGCTGTGTGTCAACTTGGATTGAGCAGGGACAAATATCGAAGCTGGCGTTTGCCATGTTTGCTCCCTCCCCCCGAATGCAACAGGACGTGAAATAATAATTAACCGACACTGCATCCAACTGACTATCCAATTCAGTCGGAAATCAGAACTTGCTGCGGGTGAGAGAGTAGTAAATGCAATTTCTATGTGATTATTAGTGGAAATCGATTACAATCGCGACAGTGTAATGGAATAACTTGAACAAGAACTGTCGGCAACCGTGCCCATGGTATGTCTAAAGCTTTAAAATTGATTATCCCACACTTGGCCTCATGCAACGTAACGGACATTGTCCAGCAACCTAATCAGTACATAGCATGCATCCTACTCACCGATAATTGAATATCAAGGGCACACATATCGTACGCATCCTGTATACGCACATCCAAATGCATACGCAGACAACACCCACCATTTTAGCATCGAATCGGTGTGAAGGAACCGAAAAACTAAAAGTCATTTCCTGTGCAGTCTGAAAATGTATTTCCTGTTTGTGAATTTTTGAATGTTAGCTTGCAAACAGAACATTTTGTCCTGCTGCTGTCGCATGTAAAACTTGCATTTTACATCTCTAAATACACATGTCCTTCTGCCCACCCATTTATGTTCTGAAATTTAACAAATTGTCCATCGGATGCGTGTTTGTTTTACAACAGGACAACATCTGTTAATGATTAGGCCATATTAATCGCGATGCCTCTACTAGGATGCGATGAGATCTGAGTACGAGAACGAGGATACGCATCGGCACGGATGTAGGGACATTTGTAGGCAAAAATTATCTCACTGTTGGACCAGAGTTAAGGTGGTCAGGATACAAGCAGTACGACAAAGAAACATGTGCACAGCATTGAATGGGAATAAAACACATTCGTACGGAAATGGAAGTCGTCAACGATGACTTTTGTGACTTAACGTCTCCGACAAAAGAACATAAAGTTGCAGTGCATCCTGGAGGAACGAAAACGGTATCATCTGCAATCTACGTGCTCTAATCCAATTGCAGAACACTGGACACTGTAGAAGGAAATGACCAGTTTACTGACGCATCGTGGTTGGGGCTGGTGCTACAAGTACTGGTGCGTTAGTCATGCTAAATAATTGCGTGTATTCAGTGGATGTAAATGGCAGTCATTTTTACCCTCCTACCTAATATATGGTTGTTGAGTACAGGACGTGGCACAGACACAACGTTCAACGTTCAACTCCAAATGGTGTTCTCGGTTTTATTCAGTCTATGACTTTTGTCGTCGTGGCTATTGATTTCTCCCCTATTGTATCGAACGCCTGATGACGTTCGTATTTTCGCTGCAATCGTAAAAATCACACTTTATCTTGACGCATCTTCCTGATCTACTATGAATGACATAAACGCCACGCCAAAAAAGATTTACGATCTTATACCCAATACCTTTGGTCTTTTCTTCGTGCGCTCATAAATCCATCAAAACGGCGAATACAAACTGGAACCGCAACTTTTAATTCTCCACCAACCTGCAGCATGCAGAGTGTAGATATTATGAAATCCACTTTTCCACAGTTCTTCCATTCATGTTAACCCGGTTCAACTGAGATTTTTCATTCAACATACTCGTAAAAGCAGCTCCCTACGCGCGTTATATTTTACCCGCAATAGCTTACGATCTGGTGACGACAGGCAATACCCCTTGTCTGCTAACCAACTTTGCAAAACCGCATAGTTCTTGTGCCAGTGGCTTATAATGGAAGCAGGCCACTAATTAAAATTAATTCTGCGATATGACGGACGAAACGCACTGTACAGTGCTCAATAAACAACAGCACAAAAGGAGCAAAGGAAGCTTCATGCTTACAAAGTGTGAAACTACCGATTGGTCCTTCCTCCTACCTCTGATCATTATACTTCAATCTGAGGGTGCGAAATTGGCGAAATATAATTTACTGCCACGCAGTTATCTGTTCACGATTCTTGATCCACTATGCGATCTACGGGGCAATCACGTCCAAATCATTCGATTCGCAATTCTATCAATTCGCTCGTTTACATGATGATCTTGCCAACACGGTAGTAGTCGATGGATGTATATTACACTCGGAAGGGAGCAATGTGCTCGTCCCTTGGCCTTTAGCTGGCTGGATTGAAGTTTATTTTCAATTTTAGACAGATACAAGAAAAACAAATACTTGAATTGGAAGAGAAGCAGGAAATTTGATGTAAGGTTGCACGTGATGCCGAGGTAATAATGGAAAATTAGGAATGTGTAGCTTCCGATGTTTCACCTTCTGGCCAGTACAGAGTCGGTGAATGGCTAATGACTGAGCTTGTAGTAGATAAAAGAATTTCTTACTTTTGGGCTTCCGAAACGTGGTGGAACTCAACTTCTCTATTCCCTTCCTTGGCCTATTCTAAAAGAAACCCCACTGGAATTCATATCTTTCTCAAATTCACACCTTGGATCGAATCCTTAAATCTCGTTAGATATATTACTTAACTACCAACGGAGCTGACGTATATGTTGACTTCGTTTTCGTAGGCATTTACAGGGACATGTGGAACATTCATTGCCCTGAGGTTGAGTATTTTTATGCTCCATGCGCTTGCAAACAGAGCAAAGAATTTGATCGCGTTTAACATGGCAAACGCCATTTTCGATTTCTGTCCTTGCTCAATCCAAGTTGACACACAGCCTCCGCGTAGCCCCTCCTGGATAGCTATACTGGCACCCGCCAGGTAGTGAACCAATGTGTGCAGCGACCCGACCCGTTGTTCCTGGGGAAAGAGGAACCTGGCCCTCCAGGTTGGGGGTTAACATCCCTATCGCGTAAAACAAATATTTGTTCAGAGACAACCAACAACCTCGGATACGGAAGGATTACATGTTGACGACCCCCACAAACAAAGGGAAACGAATTGCGGATCTGCACCTGGAACGTTAGTTCCCTCAACAGACCAGGCGCAGCCGGACAACTGGTCAACGATTTGGACTGCTATAGGGCAGACATTACCGCGCTCCAAGAAGTGCGATGGGATGGGCCAGGCAAAAAGCGGATGAAAAACTGTGATATATACTACGGAAACTGCTACAGAGAAAATAAACGACGCTTATTCGGATGCGGATTTGTTATCCGAGGCAGACTCAGGAAAAAAGTCTTAAGCTTCCAATATATAAGCGAACGCCTCATAACTATCCGCATCAAGGCCAATTTCGGCAATATAAGATTAATATGTGTCCACGCCCCCACAGAGGAGAAAGATGACCGACATAAAGACGAGCGCGCTTCTGAGAGGAAAAAAGAAGGAGCACGAGAAGCGCGAGATCGAGGAAATGGAGAGATGTTATTGCAGGAACGACGTTCGAAAGTTTTACCAAAAAGTAAAACGAACATGCCAAGGCTATAAAGCCAGAACAGAAGCCTGCAGGGATGAGCACGGACAACTAGTAGTGGAGTCACAGTCGGTACTGAGATTGTGCAGACTGTATAATGGCGATGATAGTCAAAATGCCGCCGTTAGGCAGAACGAACCATTCAAAATGGACGGAGAAGAAAGAGAATCCCATCCACCTGACCTAGACGATGTTAAGATAGCGATATCGAAGCTTAAGTCTTATAAAGCTGCTGGAACAGATGGACTCCCCGCGGAACTGTTTAAAGCAGCTGGCGATGAGCTGGTCAGGAACATGCGTCGACTCATCTGCAAGATATGGTCGGAAGAATGCATGTCCGATGAATGGAATCTAAAAAAGGAGACCGCCATGACTGCGCCAATTACAGAGGGATAAGTCTCCTGAACATTGCGTACGAGATCCTCTCTGCCGTACTGTGTAAGCGCTTGAAACCGTTTGTGAACCATCTGAGAGGTTCCTACCAGTGTGGATTCAGGCCAGGTAAATCCACAATAGACCAAATATTTACGCTACGGCAGATCTTGGAGAAGACCCAGGAATACCAAATCGACACTCACCACCTCTTCGTCGATTTCAAGGCTGCATATGACAGCGTGTATAGAGATGAGTTATACAAAGCCATGTCTAGTTTTAACATCCCTGCCAAACTCGTCCGACTGTGCAGGATGACAATGGAGAATTCTCCCTGCTCCATTAAGGTTGGTAATGAGCAAACCGAGACCTTTGATGTTAAAAAAGGATTTAGGCAAGGTGACGCGCTGTCATGCAACTTTTTCAACATCGTGCTAGAAAAGATCGAGCAAGAGCCACTGGCCAACACAAGTGGTGCGATTTATTTCAAGTCTACTCAATTGGTTGCGTACGCCGACGACATTGACGTGATTGGACGGACACAGCGAGACGTCAATGAGGCCTTTGTAAGCATTGAGGTAGAAGCGGCTAAGATGGGTCTCATAGTTAATGAGGGTAAAACCAAATATCTGATTTCATCTAAAAGAGACGGACAACACCGACGTATTGGCCAGAACGTCACCATGGGCGGATATAACTTTGAAGTGGTCAAGGAATTCGTCTACCTTGTCTCACTGACGACCAGCGACAACAACACCAGCGCTGAGATAAAACGCAGAATTACTCTTGCCAACCGCTGTTTCTTTGGGCTCAAGAGGCAATTGAGAAGTAGAGCCCTCTCTCGGAAAACCAAGGTGACACTATATAAGACCTTAATCATCCCAGTCCTCCTTTACGGCGCAGAGGCTTGGAACTTAACAAAAGCAGATGAAGATGCCCTCTGGTCGTTTCGAGAGGAAAATTCGGCGCACTATCTACGGTCCGTTTGTTCAAACGGTGTATGGAGGAGAAGATATATCGAAGAACTGTACGGGTTGTACAGCGACATTGGCCTGGTACGACGTCTACAGCGATACAGACGATAAAGCGTCTAAGGTGGCTAGGCCATGTAGAGCGCATGGAAAATACAGCGCCGACCCGAAGAGTCTTCGAATCCACTCCGGAAGGAAGGTGCGGCAGAGGACGGCCGCATCATCGGTGGCGCACGCAGGTGGAAGGGGACCTTTACCAACTGGGCGTACGGCGCTGGAAGCAGTTGGCCAAAGACCGCGCCAGCTGGAGACGCTTGTTGGTTGAGGCCCAGGTTTACCAGGCGCCACCTTAGTAAGTAAGTAAGTGACAACTAAACTGATAACTAAACTGACAACCGATCGTCTAGATGGGGCTTAAGAGGTGGTGAATAAATGATGATCATTGGCCAAATATTTGAGTATTCTTCTCAATGCAATGGGGAGAGAGTTCCAAAGGCGTGTGGAACAAAAAATTGTCTTTCAAATGTTAAGCACATGTATCTAGGTTGAATGAGTGTGTTCGTTCGTTCTGATACCGGGAAAGGTATAAAGAGGTATATAGGCTGTCGGGTATGCTGGATCTTATGAAGGCAAGTCAGGGTGTGGTAGGTGAGGATGTTGTCAAATGTGCAGCCAAAAATGGTCTTTGAATAGCTGGAGATATGCTCGTGCCTATGGATGTTAAAAATGAAGCGCGCAATGCTGTTAAAAGCCACATTAAGTTTTCGTTTAGATCTGAAATCCAAATTGCAAAAAATGTCGCAAACATATGTAAAACTTGGAAGCAGTAGAGTCTTGGCGATAATCATTTTAGTCTTTACAGGGATGTAGTGCTGTGATACCCAGAGAGTTCGCAGCATTCCGTACGCCTTTTCGATGTTAGCGTTAAGGTGATCGTCCCATGTAAGAGTGCGGTTAAAGATAAGTCCTAGATTCCTGTGACTTCGATTTACTGGGATTGAGGCAAAGAGTATTGGCTTGGGCCCAGTCAAGGATACCTTGGAGGTCTTCATTCATTTTGGCAACGAATGCTACTCTGAGGGAAATTGAAAGGATATTTGTAACTGCACGTCATCTGCGCACATGTGTACCCGGCAATGTTTGACAATATTGGGTAATTCATTAACATATAGCAGGAATAAAACCGGGCCTATAATGGAACCTTGTGGCACATCGGCATGCGTGGAAAAAAGGTCCGACATTTTATCACCAATTACTACTTTCTGTTGTCTGCCAGCCAAGAACGACTGGAAGAGCCTTGAAAATGTTAAATTTTACAGTAGCTTGTTACACAAGATAGTGTGGTTCACTGTGTCAAAAGCCTTGGAGAAGTCAAGTAGGTAACGTAAGGATTGTCAACTCTTTTTTATCTAAGCCTTTCCTGATTTCATCAACAATAAACAACAGGGCGAAAACCAGATTGGCTATCGTGCAGTAATCTTTCAGCATAACATAAGACATAACATAACATTAAACTGGACCTAGAATATAACCTTGTGGCACACCGGCATGCGTGGAAAAAAGTTCCGACATTTTATCACCAACTACTACTTTCCGTTGTCTGCCAACTAAGTAGGACTGGAAGAACCTTGCGGTATGCCATGAAAATTTAAAATTTGTCAGTAGCTTGTTACTCAAGATAGTGTGGTTCACTGTGTTAAAGGTCTTGGAGAAGTCAAGTAACGTAAGGATTGTCAACTCTTTTTTATCTAAGCCTTTCCTGATCTCATCAACGATAAACAACCGGGCGGAAACCTGATTAGCTATCGTGCAGTAATCTTTCAGCGGAGAGATGTCTAAGTATTTGGGGTAAGATTGCTTTTTCAAAAACTTTAAATAGATAGGGAACGAACGCTATCGGTCGATAATCGGAGAGGTTACGGTTTGGTTTCTTAGGTAGGGAAACTATTTTAGCCTGCTTCCATTCACTGGGAAAAATACAGATGGTGATGATGCGGCTGAAAAAATTTGTGATGAAAGGCAATGTAGCAGGAAGTGTTATTTTTCAAAATTTAGGATTGGCCCCGTCTAAACCAATCGCGTTTGACTTAATCAGCATTTGCGACTTCAACTTCGGCTAAGAGATGCAAATTAAGTAGCCTCGAGCTTGGTGAAACATGTATTTCCTCTTCTTCGAATAACACTTGATTTAAGACATTAGGGGAGGAGGCTGAGGTAAATAATGAATTAAGAGTGTCACAGTCAAGGACGTCCATAGGCATGGGCTGAGGCTTAACCACGCCTATTTAGCCTAAGTTCTTCTATAGTTTCTCTCCGGACATAGTGGAGTCGAGACGGTTTGCGTAGAAGGTTTTTTTTGCCTTTCGTATCTTAAGGGTCACTATATGCCTGAGTTCTCATTACTTCAGACTCAAAATGATACTGACTTTCTGTCAGGATCTCGAGCGGGAAACAGCTGTCATTCTCAAAATAACCAATGATTTAAAAAAAAAGTACCAAATGGCCCAATCCTACAAACGGGGCCATAGATTGAACACGGAGTTTCCCTTTCGAAACGACCAAGGGTCTCCTCATCCGCATTTGTTAAAATCCAGGCCTCTGCGCCATAGAGGAGGACCGAGATGATAAGGGTTTTGTACAGCGCAACTTTGGTCTTTCGAGAGAGGGCTGCACTTCTCAGTTACCTCTTGAGCCCAATAAAAACAGCGTCCTTGCGCGTCTTTTTTGGTTGACAGCATATATTTCGGTTATCCCTCGTTAACCGAAAGATCCATTTTAGCTGCTTCTGCTTCAATGCTTTCGAACGCATTATTGGCTGTCTTCGTCAAATTACGTCAATGTCATCCGCGTACGCAAGCAGTTATGCAGACTTGAAGCACATACATATATAGATCGTTCCTCTTGTGTTGGCCAGTGAGTCTCGTATGAACTTTTCAAGCACGATATTGGAAAAATTGCATGGAAGTCCGTCACCCTGTCTAAATTCTTTTTTAACATCAAAGGTCTTGGTTAATTCCAGTGCATGGTGTCGCATTTCTCTACATATGGCATGAGTTTCATTTATGGATGGGCTTACATACATCAAGTAATAAAGGTCCATTGCTTTCGGATAGATATTAGTCACTCAAATAGACGAAAAATCACTCGTCTCTTTTCCCAATAACTCGACAACTACGCCGTTCCCACATCGAAAAACAAAAAATGTTTTCAGGGACAGGTGTCCAAGTTAACGTTTAACCCCCGCATCGACTACACCGGAAATTCCTTCCGACGCTAACGAGCCTCATTCCGTCAATCGTTCCCTCCAGATATGACCGTCACCATTCGCATACTACGTTCTCACTTGATTACTCAATCATTAAGATACTCGTTCTGAAAATTATCAAAACAATCACAATCCAACGAGAACCATAATTTACTCGCCACTTGTGCGGGCGAGGATGACTTCTCTTCCCACTTGATTCTCACACACTCGTTTCGCCTTCGACATCGGTTTAATGGTTATGCGGCGCCACTAAACGGCTCGCATCTGATCAAATGATTCCTTGAAATACTGTCACTCGTACTAAGTTGTGTTTTATGTTTCAAGACCTTTTTTCTTCTACGGTTCCATTTGGAGTCAAGTTAGAGGCACATTTTTGCAAGGTCCCGAATTAGGTATTCTCACTGAGAGTGACGTGAACTGTGCGTGTTTGATGCAACCAATTATCCTCCATGTCCCATGCAACGAAAGCGAGTACATTGTGACCAGGGAGCGGTACGGCAAGTCTTTCCTTTGCATTTGGCCAGTTGTGCGAATGCGTGTCCGGAACCAATTAATCAGGTGTTATCCTGTCTAACAACTGAAAACGTTCCTCCTCGTTTGGAAATATTTTGACATTTTGGATTTTTCTCCTTTTTGGTTTTAGGTTTTTCTTTTTGTTTTGTTTTCAGTGTTCAGTGGAATCATCATTGTGCGTGTTAAGTGACGGTAAGATTTTCGGTTTTTGGTCAATATTTCCTTTTATCTTCGGTTTGGGTGCGAATCACATGGTACATATTTGGGGACGGAACAATGGTCATTGATGGCCGAAGCTAACTGCCTTTAGAGTAGAGACTCATTAAGTAGGGGTAAAAGTGCAAGATCACTGAATATCCTTACAACTGACAGAGGAATACCGCAGGCAGGAAGAGAATTACCAGAATTCAGGTGCAATTTTCAGGAGTCCACAAAACGTTTTCGATACGTCCCCTCGCAGTTGAAGTAGCTGCCTCTTGTCTTTTTGTCCTTTACTTTGGGAAAACGTCAAATAGTTCATCGTCGTGGGCATAATTGTACATTGAACTTGAATGAGTTAATTGAGATGAGATGTGGGGTATTAGTTGAGGACAGGATTAACGACAGGACAGGAATGAAACTCAATGATGCTTCATAAAATACAGTGATGCCGAAAAGTGTAGAGAAGAGAAGAGTTCTTGGTTCTAAAGTTCGTAGATTATTTGTCGTTCCGTTTGAATAAAATAAGGACTATGTTCGCGCGATGACGATGTTAGTTTTCCATGCCTTAGCATCAGGAATATGAAAGACAACCTCTTGAGTCAGGAGTGCGGATTCGTTGTAAGAAAACGACTTGGAAAGAAGGTCATCGATAAATGATCGCCTAGCCTAATACATATGTGATCTATTTCTTAACGACGAAGATCACAGAGTATTCCGTCCCCCTGACCACGACCATATCACCATATCGAAACCCAAGTCGAATAAAGCTGCTGGCGCAGACGGGCTGTCTACTGAGCTCTTCAAGGCAGCTGGAGATGACCTGGTCAGGAGCATGCATCAGCTCATCTGTAAGATATGGTCCGAGGAAAGCATGTCCGAGGAATGGAGTCGCAGCATCGTATGTCCGATCAACAAGAAAGGAGATCCCTCTGACTGCGCCAACTGTATGTATGTATGTTGGCGTTACAGTCCATGAAGGACCTGAGCCGAGCTTCTCTCAATCACCCATGTTGTGTGTGATTTAATTTCCCCATAGGTGAAAGGGACCTACAGTTTATTGACGGTTCCGAACGGCGAATTTCGAGAAGCTTTTCATGACAATTTTACTACAGGGGGTTTTGTCAGAACCCCGCTGAGGAGAAACACCGTGAAAACACGTTCGATGACATGGCTGTGTCGGAATTCGATCCCGTGTCATCGGCGTCAGAGGCCAACACACTACCCACTGCGCCACGGTGCTCTCTACAGAGCACCAACTACAGAGGAATAAGTCTTCTTAACGTCGCCTACAAAATCTTTTCTGCCGTTTTGTGTGAACGCCTGAAGCCATTTGTAAATAAGCTGATAGGCCCTTATCAGTGCAGATTTAGGCCAAGGAAGTCCACCATCAACCAAATCTTCACACTATGGCAGATCCTGGAAAAAAACAATGAATTTCAAGTCGACACTCACTACCTATTTGTCGTCTTCAAAGCCGCATACGACAGCGTAATTAGAGACGAGCTATACAACGCTATATCTACCTTTGACATCCCTGCAAAACTCGTCAGTGAACCCCTGACCGATAGTTTTGGTGTCAAAAAAGGATTTTTTTTTTTTTTTTTTCATAGTTACACTCGTACTCAAGGCTAAGGCCTTATAACGTTTTGAACTTTGTGTGAGCGAAGGTAACAGGGAGAGGGAGAGTTCCGCACAGGTTGATGTTTTTCCACACAACCTGAACGGAGTGCAGTGGTTTTTGGGTCGTAGATGTTCGTTCACTACTCTCAGGGATGGTTGGTCCTACATAGGACGAGAGCCGACCAAATTTCGCGTTGGTTATAGTTCACAGTAATTCGTTCATGCGCTTTTGGTGTTAATATTGCATACACAGAGGATGAATTTAAATTGACCATATACTGTGAGTGTTATGCCTGCAGCAGTACGTCTGGTCGCTTTCCATTCACAACTGTGTTGCATACTTTTTTCCGTATAGGGATTGCTTTTTCTTGGCTATGAAACGAATTTGAACTATGGACCTCGGGCTCGACGGTCGATTATGTTAACCACTGAACCACAGCCACAAGAGGCACAGTTTACTTGAAATCCTCACAACTCCTGGCATACGCGGTTGACATTGACATATTTGGAAGAACACGTTCACGAGTATTAAGACGGAGGCGGTGAAAATTGGTTTGGCAGGGCAACGAGGACAAAACTAAATATATGCTATCATCAAAAAAGGACGTTCACGACCGTTGTCTTGGCCAGAATATTTGTATTGGCAGAAATAAGTTCGAAGTTGACTCTATACAAGACCCTTATTATCCCGGTCCTTCTGTACGGTGCAGAAGCAGGGACACTATCAAAAGCAGATGAGGATGCCCTTGGTCGGTTCGAGAGAAAGATTTCGCGTGTGGCTTTCGGTCCTATAAACGCAGACGGGGGATGGAGGAAAAGATTAAACCACGAGCTTTACGGGCTGTACAGCGACATGAGTATAGTCAGGCGTCTACGGATTCAACGCCTAAGATGGCTAGGCCATGTAGAGCCCGGAGAGTCTTTGAATCTAACCCCAAAGAAACCGAGGACGGCCGCACTTAAGGCTAGCAAAAGATCGAGCTAGTCGGAGGGGCATGTTGGTTGAGGCCCAGGTTCACCCCGAACTGTAGTGCCCGATAAGAAGAGGAAGAATATGTGCACACACCCCCGCCAATGAAGCTGAAGAGTCCATCGAAGAGGATTTCTATGGTCTCTTGGACGGGGTCTACGGAGCCTCTCCGGAGTACGACATCAAGTACTCGGAGAATTCAATGCCTAAATCGGCGGCGCCGTCGGAACGAAAAGTCTCTACGGCATGACAACAGACAACGCCTAGTTGTAATAGTAATACGGTGTAAAATAGCACAAGATTCCCTCACAAAAAGATCCGCTCAATAACCAGGCTATCTCCAGATGGTCGAACCGCTAACCTAATCGACCATGTGCTGATTGACGTAAGGCACGCGTCAACATCGTCGTCGTCGGAAACGTCAGGACTGAATAATACTTGGTAGCAACACGACTCAGAGCTCAATTGTCCAATGTCGGAAGACTGCAACCACCAACAAAAAGGAGGTTTGACATTGGGCGACTGTACGCACCGGAAATAACGATACCGCCCTGCCATCCAAGAAGTAATTGAAACTACCCTAGGCTACCGACCACTCCCAACCAGAAACCCTTGCTCAAACCCTTGGTATGACGGCGAATGTACGAAAAGGAAGCGAGCAACGGATGAAGCATATCAGAAAGCGCTGCAATGGAAAACGAGAACAGAGCGGGAAGAAGGGAACGTCTTTCGAACTGGCACCCAGTCTCACCGGATTTGTGGAAGTAATCTTGTCACCGACTCACCCATTTTTCCTTACTTGTGGTGCCTGCAGTTTAGTCTTTTTAATGCCCTTAATAGCTTTCCAACGGGAATAATTTGATTCCTTGTCAGCCGACAGGCTTTCTAAGTTCGGACGAACCCCATGATTTTTTAATTCTCTGAGGGATTCCCGCCGCGGGTTACATACTCGGTTTAAATATGTTTTAAGCTTCGGCACTCGACTTTGTTGCCATCTTTTGCGGGACACTTCAAATTCCAGTGTATGGTACTCTTAGACTAATACCTACCTAAAACCTTCATTCTATTCGTAGGCCTAGGTGGTTCAGCCTTTTTGGTAAGAGTTACTTTCATCGTCAATATGATTGGAGAATGGTCAGAGGGGAGATCAAAGTTCTCTTCGACTTTAGTGTAGCTATCAGATATGCCTTTTCGCAATGTCAGTGTCAGTGTCAGTACATTGGTTTGCCAGTTGAGTAAAAGTTGCAACTGCAAGCCATACCAGCTTTGTAGAGCATTTTACCTCTCTGTGAAATACATCTTACTTACTTACTTACTTAGGTCGCGCTGCAGTCCGTGGTGAGCATGGGCCTCAACCAACAAGAGCCTCAAGCTGGCACGGTCTTTAGCCAACTGTTTCGTGCGCCACCGTAGATGCAGCCGTCCTGTGCCGCGCCTTTCTTCCGGAGTGGATTCGAAGACTCTTCGGGTCGGAGGTGTATTTTCCATGCGCTCTACATAGCCTAGCCACCTTAAACGCTGTATCCGTAGACGTCGTACTAGGCCGTCTATACTTCCCCTCCATACTCCGTTTGAACAAGCGAGACCGTAGATAGAGCGCAGAATTTTCCTCTCGTAACGAGCAAGGGCATCTTCATCCGCTTTTGTTAAGGTCCAAGCCTCTTTATCGTAAAGGAGAATTTTCCGAGAGAGGGCTCTACTTCTCAATTGCCTCTTGAGGTCAAAGAAACAGCGGTTGGCAAGAGTGATTATCTCAGCGCTGGCATTGTTGTTGCCGGTCATCAGTGAGCCAAGGTAAGCGAACTCCTTGACCACTTCAAAGTTATATCTGCCCATGGTGACGTTCTGACCAATACGCGTCAGTGTTGCCCGTCTCTTTTGATGAAAGCAGATATTTGGTGTTAGCCTCATTAACCTTGAGACGCTTCTACCTCAATGCTAACAAATGCCTCATTGATGTGTTGCTGTGTCCGTCCAATCACGTCAATTCCGCTGGCGTACGCGGTGTTGGCCAGCGACTTTTGCACGATCTTTTCAAGCACGATGTTGGAAAATTACATGACAGCGCGTCACCTTGTCTAAAGCCTTTTTTAATATCAAAGGTCTCGGTTTGTCCATTACCGACCTTAATGGAGCAGCGAGAATTCTCCTTTGTCATCCTGCACAGTCGGACGAGTTTGGCACGGATGTTTAAACTAGACATGGATTTGTATAGCTCGTCTCTATACACGCTATCATACGCGGCCTTGAGTGTCGATTTGGTATCCTTGGGTCTTTTCCAAGATCTGCCGTAGCGTAAATATTTGGTCCATTGTGGACTTGCCTGGCCTGAAACCACACTGATAAGAGCCGATCAGGTTGTCCACAAACGGTTCACAAGGCGTTCACACAATACGGCAGAGAAGATCTTATATGCGATGTTAAGGAGACTTATATAGTTGGTCCCCTTTCTTATGGACCGGGTAACGATGCTGAGATTCCATTCGCCGGGCATGCTTTCCTCCGACCATACCTTGCAAATGAGATGGTGCATGCACCTTACCAGCTCATCTCCAGCCGCCTTAAAAAGTTCAGCAGATAGGCCGTCTGCGCCCGCGGCTTTATTAGATTTAGGTCTTGATGTCGCTATTTTAACTTCGCCTAGGTCGGGTGGATCGAATGGATCAATCTGCCTGACAGCGGTGTTTGTCATCGCCGTTATACACCCTGCAGGAGTGGTATTGCTAAATCTTCAGCATCAACAGTGATTTCACTACCATTTCTCCATTTTCATCCCTGCAGGCCTCCGCTCTGGCCTTGTAGTCATGGCAAGTTCGTTTTATCTCGTTGGCAAACTTCCGGGCGTCAGTCCTGCGAAAAAATTTCTCCATCTCCTCGATCTCATTTTTTCCGGACTCTCTTTTCTTTCTTCTGAGAAGCGTACGTTTCTCTCTTCTCTTCTGCTCATAGATTTAACGAGCAGCTCTCGTCCGTCGTTGCAGCGTGGCTTTATAAGCCTCTTGTTTTGCTGCATGGGCTTGTTCTCATTGTTCATCAAACCAGGGGTTTCTAAGTGGTGGCGTTTTGAAACCCAGCACCTCAGAGGTAACCTCTCGAATGGTGCTAGAGGAGTGTATGGCGATTGATCAGGAGACCGCCAAGTACCCCTTTGGATGTTGAGATGGGGGAACCGTGTGCTTGCTACGAGGAGGTTACGCCCCGTTAGGAAATCGATTAGCTTAAATGCGTTGTCGGATGTGGTATTATGGAGATTATGCTTTCTTATGATCGATCTAAATATGTCTTCTTTGCTCAGCCTTACGATTTTGGGGTCATAACTGGGGTATTGGGCGGATGTTCGATCCAGGAGCTCATAAAAGTCATCCTTGAGTCGATCATATTTTTCTTTCGTTGGGGCATGCACGCATATTAGTGCGATATTCCCCAGTGTACCCTTGATGCGGATTGTTATGAGGTGTTCGCTTACATGACAAAAGCTTAAGACTTTTTGCCTATGTAAGTCTACCTCGAAGAGCAAATCCGTGTTGCTTGTTTTCCTTGTAGCAATTACCGTTTTTTGCCTGGTCCTTCCATCGCACATCTTGGAGCGCAGTAATGTATGCTTTGTAGCAGTCCAAGGCCTTTTCCTATTGATTGCCCGCACCTGGCCTGTTGAGGGACCTCACATTTCAGGTGCAGACTCGTAAATCCTTATTGCGTTTGCAGGGGTCGTCCACATTGAAATCGTCCGTATCCGAAGCTTATTGTGGGTTAGTAATAATGGTTTGCCCGTGATAGAAATGTTAACCCTAAGCACAACCCCCAACCTGGAGGGCCAGGCTCCTTTTAGCCCAGGAACAATAGAACAATGGTCGCTCCACACATTAGTTCACTGTCCGGCAGCTATCCAGGAGGGGCCACTCGGAGGCTGTGTGTCAACTTGGATTGAGCAAGGACAGAGATCGAAGCTGGTGTTTGCCGTGTTAAACCCGATCAGCTTCTTTGCTCTGTTTGCGCGCTCCCTTCCTCACAAATACATCTTAAGGGTCATTAAAAAGATTGATGAACTAGGCCCCCTCCAACGGATAGCGCGGTTGGCAATACCGTGAAGACGGACAGCGCTGTTGGCAATACACTAAACAATCGACATTTGAATGTTTTCCGCATCTGGTCCCGACCGATGTCACCTGAGGGAAAGTTGGCCAGGCGATTAGACGAATAGGTGATTTCATGCTAAATTGTATTTACTTGACGTTAGCCTTAAGGCGTGCGTAGCGCCCACTGTGCTTAAGCTGGCGTGGGCCGATCATATTATTTATTCATGACAGTCAAAATGTAGGAGTCTTCATGCGGCAATGTATGTATAAAGCCATCTTGGCAAATATTTTTTGATTTTATATGGTTGCTCTCGAAACCGCATTCCATGAAAGAAATCTACATTTGCTGAAGTTCTAAAGGTGAGTTAGTTGTTTAGATCAAGTCCCCAGCATCATCCTTAGGTCGCACTGTTGGCTATTCGTATCAAAATATTCAAATAAAGTTCATCTGTACCCAAAGAAATTCGGGAATTGTAAAAGTGCAATTCATTTAGCATTCAAATGAGTCCTGAGTCCACAACGGGCTCCGAAATGAAGATGCCATAGTTTCGACCATTATCGCCTATATCTACTCCTCTTATCTTACCATTGGTACATAGAACAAGGATTTGCATACCGAACAATTCCACAGGACATCGATACCTGCACATTGCCTATCTCCCAACACTACTCACAACTGAAGCATTGAGTTCCTCTGACGAATGTCTTTTGTGTGATTCTGACGATTAAATTGATTCGTCTTGCCTGATTTGAATACTAATTAGATAGCTGGAAAGTGATACGTGCAACATAGTGTGTTTGCGATACTGAGTCATTTAACACACAGTGATGTAGGCCCAGCTACGTAGAATCCATCGTATCGTATGTACGAAGTGCGAGTCTAGTGTGTTGTACAGTACGTGGGTACACTTTGGTCTTTCTCATTCTTTTTGTTTATCAATAAACTAAATATGGAAATAAAAATCTACTGGGGAATTCCAAGTTAACTTGTACCTCAAGAATCGTTGGGTGTTTTTGTTTTTTTTTTTTCAAGATTGTTACACTAGCGCGTTATTGCAAGTATCAGTTTTGTATCGCGTTTTTCATGTGGTACTCGTACGGTGAACACACGTGCTGATTAAATCGTGGAATATTTAATTCGGAAATTGATTACAAATCGAGAGTGTTAAAGGGAAAAATGGAAATTGTGGGAAAATACTTCTAGCACGGGTAGGGGAAGTATGGTTCCGGTTGTTGCGCGTCCTGTCCTGGGTATGGAGCTTAAGATCTGAAGCATAATACAACACAATGCACCAAATTGTAACAGATACATTAAGCTTTTAAGTTACTGACTTTGCTCTGAGTGTGTCATATTTGAGTCAGAGGCTGAATTTCTATCTCTGCTGCTATACTAATGGGTGATTTTTTTGCTGTTTGGTTTTTCTACATTCTACATGGATCCAAACAATCCAAACCATTTAATATGTGGCCAGTGCTATACTGCGACAAAAGAAAAGAATCTTCGCAGCCTCCCAGCTCAAGGATATCGAGGAGTCTAGGGATAAACATAAAATACGAGCCTTTTACAAGAAAGCCAAAGGCCTTGCAGGAGGCTTCAAAAAGGGCACCCTGGCTCTTCGAAACTGCGAGGGTAATCTTGTCACCGACCCGCAGGGAATAGTGGATGTATTTAAGCAGCACTTCCAGCAGCTGCTTAACGAGCATGACCAAGAGAGAGTGGTAGGGACCGAGGAAATCCCAACTCCAGCCGCTGAAGTAGTCCTCCCACCCAGCATCGAAGAAGTCGGCACAGCTATTCAGAAGCTGAAGAACAACAAGGCCGCAGGCTCAGATGGCTTGCCATCAGAGCTCTTCAAGGCTGGCGGCGATGTTCTGGTAGGGAGCATGCACCAGATCATCTGCAGAATTTGAGAAGATGAAAGCATGCCCGACGACTGGAATACCAGCTCTATATGCCCCATACACAAAAAAGGCGATCCTACCTCTTGCAAGAACTATAGAGGTATATCACTGCTCAATGTCGCATACAAGATCCTGTCCAGCGTATTGTGGGAGCGTCTAAAACCATTTTGCACCGCACTAATCGGCAGCTACCAGTGCGGCTTCCGGCCCGGCAAATCAACTATAGACCAAATTTTCACACTTCGACAGATCCTGGAAAAGACCAACGAGTTTCAAATCGATACACACCATCTTTTCATCGACTTCAAAGCCGCATACGACAGCATTCATCGTGAAGAACTGTTTGGGGCGATGGCCGAATTCGGGATCCCGGTAAAACTGATCCAGTTGTGTCGCGCCACGCTAAAAAACACGCGATGCACCGTGCAACTCGGTTCTAGGACCTCGGAACCATTCGAAACATGCACCGGATTTCGGCGAGGAGATGCGCTGTCATGTGACTTCTTCAACCTGGTGCTGGAGCAGATAGTGCGACGGGCAGGCGTCAACAGGGAAGGCACTATCTTTTACAAGTCCATCCAGCTGCTAGGATATGCGGATGATATCGACATCATCGCGTGTTCTCGCCGTGGCATTGTGGAAGCATTCACGGCGATTGAAGAACAGGCGAAACGAGTTGGTCTTAAGATCAATGAGGACAAAACGAAATACATGCTGTCAAGCAAAAACCAATCCGTCGCTCTCCACCTGGGACAAAATATAACAGTTGACAGCTACAATTTCGAGGTAGTTAAGGAGTTTGTCTACCTCGGGGCAAACGTAAATTCCACAAATGACACCACAGTGGAGATCCGGCATAGAATCGTCCTTGGCAACCGTTGCTACTTCGGCTTGTCCAAACAACTGGGGTCAAAACTCCTCACTCGAAAGACCAAAGTCATGCTTTACAAAACACTCATTCTGCCAGTCTTGCTGTACGGAGCCGAAAGCTGGACGATAAGCAGAATAGCGGAGTTGATTTTGAGTTCTTTCGAAAGAAAAATTCTGCGCCGGATATTTGGTCCTGTCTGTGAGGAAGGTGAATGGAGAAGAAGACACAACCGCGAACTCTACGAGCTGTACCGAGATGTGGATGTAGTCCGGAAGGCAAGGATCCGTCGACTACACTGGCTCGGCCATATCGAGCGTATGGACATCAACGCTCCAGCTAAGAGGGTCTTCGACTCCGAACCTCCTGGTTCGAGAAGAAGAGGAAGACCGAACCTCCGGTATAAAGACCAAGTAATCGCGGATGTAAGACATCTTGGTCTTGACAACTGGAAGCAGCGTGCCCGGGACCATCAAGGAAGGCAGCTATAGCTCAGGCTCAGATCCTCCATGGATCGCTGGCCTGATAAGTAAGTAAGTAAGTGCTATAAATAGGAGAGGAGGGAGCGAGCAAACAGAGGAAAGAAGTTGATCGCGTTTAACACGGAAAACATCAGCTTCGATCTCTGTCCCTGCTCAATCCAAGTTGACCCACAGCCTCCCCTGGATAGCTATATTGGCACCCGCCAGGTAGTGAACCAATGTGTGCAGCGACCCGACCTCCTGTTCCAGGAGAAAGAGGAACCTGGTCCTCCAACTTGGGGGTTGTGCTTAGGGGTAACATCCCTATCACGTAAAACAAAAATTTGTTCAGAAACAACCAACAGCGTCGGATACGGACGGATTACATGTTGACGACCCCCGCAAACGACCCCCGATCTGCATCTGGAACGTTAGGTCCCTCAACAGACCAGGTGCAGCCGGACAACTGGTTAAATCTTTAGACTGCTATAAGGCAGTGCGATGGGATGGGCCAGGGAAAAAGCGGATGAAAAACTGTGATTCACAGTCGATGCTGAGATTGTGGAAGGACCACTTCTGCAGACTATACAACGGCGATGATAGTCAAAATGCCACCGTCAGACAGAACGAATCATTCACAATGGACGGAGACGAAAGAGAATACCGTCCACCCGACCTAGACGATGTTAAGATCGCGATATCGACACTTAAGTCTTATAAAGCTGCCGAAGCATACGGACTTCCCGCGGAACTGTTTAAAGCAGCTGGCGATGACTTGGTTTGGAACATGCACCAACTCATTTGCAGGATATGGTCTTCTCTTTCTTCCGAGAAGCGTGTGTTCCTCTCTTCTCTTCTGCTCATAGATTTTGCGAGCAGCTCTCGTCCGTCGTTTCAGCGTGGCTTTAAACGCTCCTTGTTTTGCTGCATGGGCTTATTCGCATTTATCATCGAACCAGGGTTTCTAGGAGGTGGCGGTTTGAAACCCAGCGTCTTTGAGGCAGCGTCTCTGACGGCGCTCTGGCCATGCGCCCATTCCTGGTCTATTGCTTGTGCTGCTGTGGGCGTATTTTGAGAGAGCTTGGAGGAGACGCGATCGGCAAAGATTCTGGCAGTCTCTTGCGATTGTAGCTTTCCGACGTCAAACTTACGTTGTCCTATTCGGCTTCTAAGCATTTTTGCTATCCTCATCCGTACCTTGGCTACAACAAGGTAGTGGTCCGAGTCGATGTTGACCACTCGGAAGGTTCGTACGTCGAGAATCCTGGAGGAGTGTCTGGCGTCGATCGGAATGTGATCAATCTGGTTGGTGGTCGATTGATCAGGAGACCGCTAAGTACCCCTGTGGATGTTGAGATCGGGGAATCGTGTGCTAGCCAGAAGGAGATTGCGCCCCGCCAGGAAATCGATTAGCCTTAGTTCGTTGTCGGCTATGCTTTCCTATGATCGACTCAATAATGTCCTCTTTGCCCAGTTTTGCATTAATATCTCCTAGGACTATTTTTGTATCGTGGCTGGGGCATTGGGCATATGTATGTTCTGTCTAGGAGATCGTAGAATTCTTCTTTTAGTCGATCGTCCTTTTCTTCCGTTGGGACGTGAGCGCATATTAAGCTAATGTTTCCAAATTTAGCTTTGATGCGGATTGTTATGAGGCGACTGTTTGTCGGAGTCTTCCTCGAATAACGCACCCGAATAAGCGCTGTTTGTTCTCCTTGTAGCAGTTCCCGTAATAGATGTCGCAGTTTTTCATCCGTCTTTTTCCTGGTTCATCCCATCGCACTTCTTGGAGTGCGGTTATACCTCACATGTCAGGTGCAGACTCTCAAGTTCGTTAGTCGTTTGCAGTTGTCGTCAGCTACAAAGCTGATACGGATACAAATCCGTCCGAGGCTTGTGGTTGTTTCGGAACAAGTGGGCTTTTACGTTATAGGCACCACTCCCAACCTGGAGGGCTAGGTTCCTCTTTCCCCAGGAACAAGGGGTTGGGTCGCTGCACACATTGGTTCACTACCTGGTGGGTGCCAGGGCAGCTATCCAGGGGAGGCCACTCGGAGGCTGTTTGTCAACTTGGATTAAGCAAGCAGGGACAGAGATCGAAGCTGGCGTTTGCCATGTTAAACGCGATCAACTTCTGTGCTCTGTTTGCTCGCTCCTTGTCCCCACCTAGTTTACAAGAAACTCAACAAATTATTTGGATTCCGTATGCTAATCACACTTGCTGATTCGTTATTCACTCCTATTCTTAAATTGGTTTAAAGAAATGCAAAAACACATGTTTATGCAAATATTCAATTCGATCTAGATAACGATTTGTATAGTATAGATGCTGAGAAGGAAGTAGTCTAGTCTGAACTAGTCGTTCAGTCTTTCGGTTCGAATTGTTTATCGATGACTTCGATTCAGTCTCAATTCAGTCACTTGCTCGACTCCCTTCCCGTCTTCAACTATAGTATTATATCTTCTGAAAGACAGAAAAAAAAGTTAAAAATTGGAAAGGATTTGAAATGTATCTTTAAATAGACGAATGTCTACTTAGATCAAATATGATTCATTTTTTAAATGCCCAAAGCTACGCGAGCTCAGGTCTTTTAGTATTTCATACATACACATATTGTTATCTTATGAATAAACATATCTAAACAACTTTTCGTCTACACTGGACTTGAATGTATAACCGTTCATAAGCTACATTCGCCCGAGGCGTTCAAATGTCAACGGTCGAAAGTGGCAATAGTCGATGACAAAAATGAACACAATATTGTATCTGCAACTGTTATTTAAATTTCGATTTATTATTTTTGGTTATGCAGGAAATTTCAAACAAATAAATGTATAAGCGTCACCCAGTGAGTAGTACGCGCTACTTTCCAATTCGTTTTATGAAGTTCGTAGTGCGAACGTCATTGCACTCTATCGGATCTATGCAGAGGCGGATTTACGAATACGCCAAGTACGCCATGGCGTAAGGCGCCACGTAAATTGCACAAAAATTTTGGAAGATGTGTGTAATTTAAAATAATGTTCTATAAACACACTAGAGGGATTTATAATTACAATTTTTCAAATAATTAATATACGTACTTACTTACTTGGATGGCGCTACAGTTCGGGATGAGCCAAGGCCTCAACGTAGAAGCCTCCAAGCCTCAACGTCATAGAGGAGGACCGGGATGATTAAGGTTTTGTATAGGGAAACCTTAGTTTTTCGAGAGAGGGCTCTACTACTCAGTTGCCTCTTGAGCTCAAAGAAGCAGCGGTTGGCAAGAGTAATTCTGCGTTTTATCTCAGCGCTGGTGTCATTGCTGGTTGTCACTATCGGGCTAAGGTAGACGAAGTCCTTGACTACTTCAAAAATATAGCTGCGAAAGGTGACGTTCTGACCAAGACGTCGGTGTTGTGCGTCTTTCTTTGATGGCAGCATATATTTGGTATTATCTCCTTTTACCCTTAGACCCACTTTAGCCGCTTCTGCTTCAATGCCTGCGAACGCCTCATTTGTGCAATTGTGTAGACTTGAAGTAAATCGTATCTCTTGTATTGGCCACAGAGTCCTGCACTATCTTTTCAAGAATAATGGTAAAGAACTCACCTGACAGTGCGTCACCCTGTCTAAAACCAATTTTTTACATCGAAGGGGTCAGTTAGTTCACCTCCGACCTTAATGGAGCAGCGAGAGTTCTCCATAGTCGTCCTGCACAGTCTGACGAGTTTGGCAGAAATGTTAAAACATGACATGGCTCTGAATAGCTCGTCTCTATAAACACTATCATATGCGGATTTAAAGTCGACAAAAAGATGGTGCGTGTCTTCTCCAAGATCTGCCGTAGTGTAAATATTGGGTCTATCATGGATTTTCCTGGCCTGAAATTACACTGGTAGGAACCTATCAGATTGTAGTCCATGAACGGCTTCAGACACTTACACAATTCGACAGAGAGGATATTGTACGCAATGTTCAGGAGACTTATCCCTCTGTAAATGGCGCAGTCATAGGGGTCTCCTTTCTTATGGACCGGGCAAACGCTGCTGAGATTCCATTCATCGCGCATGCATTCTTCCGACCATATTTTGCAGATGAGTTGGTGCACGTTCCTGACCATCTCATCGCCAGCTGCTTTAAACACATAGTTCAGCGGGAAGTCCGACTGCTCCAGCAGCTTTATAAGGCTTAAGTTTCGATATCGCCATATTAGCATCGTTCCCTTTCGTCTTCGTCCATTGTGAATGGTTCATTCTGCCTGACGCCGACATTTTGACTATCATCGCCGTTATATGTACACCCTGCAGAAGGGGTATTTCCACAATCTCAGCATCGACCGTGACTCCACTATGACTTGTCCGTGCTCATCCCTGCAGGCTTCCGCTCTGGCTTTATAGCCTTGGCATGTTCGTTTTACTTTTTGGTAGAACTTGCAATAGCATCTCTCCATCTCCTCGATCTCGCGCTTCTCATGCTTCTTCTTTTTTCTTCTCAGAAGCGCATGCTCCTCCCTCCTTTTCTGTTCATAGAGCTCGCGGGCAGTTCTCGTCCGTCGATGCAGTGTAGCCATGTATGCATTCTGTTTGTCCATATGGGCCTATCGGTACTCGTCATCAAACCAGGGATTTCTTGAAGGTAGTGGCTTGAAACCGAGTACATCTAAAGCGGCCTCTCTGATGGCCATCTGACAACGACTCCATTGCTGTTCTATGGTTTGTGCAGATTGCATCGGGACTTGAGAGAGCTTGAGGGTGACTTGATCGGCGAAGGTCCTGGCGGTCTCTCGCTTTCCGATCAGTTTGACTGATTGTCGATTGATCGAAAGATCGCCAGATCCCCTTATGGATGTTGAGGTGTGGGGATCGTGTACTTGCTACTACGAGATTATGTCCCGCCATAAAGTCCACTAGCCTTAGTCCGTTTTCTGACGTGGTGTTGTGTAGGCGATGCTTTCCTATGACTCGTTCAAAGATAGCTTCCTCACCCAGCTTCGCATTGAAATCTCCTAAAACGATTTTGGTGTCATAGCTGGGACATTGATCATGTGTTCTGCCTAGGAGATCACAGAAGTCGTCTTTACGCCGGTCGTCTTTCTCCTCTGATATACATAATATGTATATCAATCACGATTTTTTTTTTTTTTTTTTTTTTTAGAGACTCGCGCAGGTTCAAGAGTTTTTCTTATGATGTGTTGACACACACAACCTGAACGGAGTGCAGTGGTTGGGGTCGTTGATGTTCGTTCCCTACTCTCAGGGGTGGTTGTCCTAGGCCTAGATAGGACGAGAGCCGACCAAATTCCGCGTTGGTTATAGTCCGTAGTAATTCGTTCAAGCACTTTAGTATTGCATACGCAGAGGATGAATTTCGGTTGACCATATACTGTGAGTGTTATGCCTGCAGGCAGTACGTCTGGTCACTTTCCATTCACAACTGCGTTGCATACTTTTTATCATCCGTTTAGGAATTACTTTTACTTGGCTATGAAGCGAATTTGAACTATAGACCTTCCGATCGGCGGTCGATGATGTTAACCACTGCACCACGGCCACCCCTTTATTTTATACATAGGATTTTATACATTCTTATAAGGAAGTATTTTGCCAAAACCTTGGCAGCGGTTTTTGGTTTGTATATTGCTTTTGTATTTAAAAGTTTTTGGAGATCACAGCATTTAAATAGGGCGCCAGCTATGGCGAGCGTAGAGCGCCAAATTTCTAAATCCGCCTCTGGATCTACATATGTACATAGTGCCCGCCACATAAGGTCGCGAAAATCAATATTCTCGAACGACGTGGCTCGCTTACCGATAAGCGTCCACTATCGAAGCAACGTGTCGGCCAGCAGGTGACTTTTTCTATCAGACGAATCTTAAGCATAGATGGGTGTCTGCTGTTTTGGTCTGTCTCAAGGGCACGGACACTGTAGAGTGTCGCCATGATTGTAGATAGTAGAGGGTTTTCCCAATTACCATCTACTTGCGATTCATGCGACTACGCATAAGTCTCGAATGCGAGCTTGTCATCATGCTACGGTCGTAATGGGTGCTTTGAGTCTGGTATTTAAGGACCAGAAATCAAAGTGACACATTAAGGCAGGTTGTAATAAAAAGAGAGTGATTCAAACCACGCTACAATGAATCAGATGGAATAACAATGAATTCGATGAGTTAAACATCCATCGACCATGCAAGCAATTGAGTCTGTTTAACTTGCCCAAAATGACCTACTTCAACACTGACTGAGCTTCTTAGTTTTCCAACAACTCTCGAGTCATCAATGGCTTTGCCACTTCCCGCCACAGATTTTCTGCTTATCTGCGGGGGATCTTTTATGAATTACTGAAATTCATTACCTCATAGTGTGAAGTTGGACAGAATTCTCGTTACAATTTTTCGAAATTTACCTTTTAATCAACGCTCAATCACAAGATCGTGCATAATGAGAGAGCTGGTCCATTCATCAAGCCAACAAGTAACAAACACTAAAAATGCACATGCAGTACACAACGTACTAAATATCCGGTTGGGAATATAGTGTGGGAAACACTCTATACACCTAAGCGCTTCTAATTAGCGGTTGGGATAACCCAACAACTGCATACCGGATGCCGTCCACTAACGCGTTGGTATTTCGGCTTATAAATGCAGCACATTGAAAGGAGACCACATAAATGGCGAGATGGCAAAGTACAACAAAAAAAAATCCTTCTAAAAACCATCAGCTCCATCAAAACCGCTAATCAAGTTCACAGGTCAATCAATGGACATAACCCACATTCTCCCATAGCCCCATAGCGTAGCCGTGCCGCATAGCCTCACATCTTGGCTCTTCCTCCCGTAACGTACTCTATGGTGTGCACTTTTCGGACGTGTCGGAAATAAATTAGCGGATACCCGGTATCGCGTTGTGCGTTTAGCGTTTCTCTTCGATGAAAGCGGTATTCATCCATCGTTCCTTCAATCGGTGGCACGTTGAGGTTAACATTTTCAATCAAATCCGCCAAATGCTCACATACTATTTTCACACCTCCTTCTCGCGGCAGGCAATTTTCGAACGCGCCTGGACCGGGTATCAGATTAATGAATTCCCATTGCTGACTGTAGAACGCCTGATTGATGACGATTTCGAAAAAAATAAAAACTTCGGGTTTGATGGTCACGTCAAGCACGCATATATGTACCTACAAAGGGCACACGTCCTCATTTGGGCGGGAAATAATGAGGCAAACCTCTTCCGACTCCCTAACGTAGGACGACGGTGCAGACAATAAAGCAGAAAACTAATTAAATTTATTTTCTGCCAAATTTTTGTGGTCGAGGACTGTTTTGTTGTTTTGAAATGACACACCACGATCTGCTGCACCACAGGCATGCATATGATTCGGTATGGTATCGGGGTTGCATGATTTGGAATGACGACGGGCTGAGAGATGATTTGAGAGCGTTTAACCGCTGATTAAGGCGGTCAGCGTGGTTAGGGGCTGTTAGAAGCTGTTAGAGGCTTGTTTGCTTTAACGCACTTAAGTGCGGATAGGTTTTATGCAATTTACGATCGGATTGATTGGCTTGAGGTTGCTTTTGAGTGAATGCAATCTACGACAAGTGGTATGTGGATGGTGAAGACCATAAATAATAAGTCGATGCTGATTAGGGAATTTGCATAATCCGCCAGATTTTTTTTTACAATCATTGATACAGGACTCAACCACAGAACTAGACAAATCTACCAGTAAGGCAGTCTTAGTTCCTGGAAAGTCTTCCTCTGAGCTAATTAGAACTATGTAATTCAATGGAACCTTATTTTTTTCGGGATCCCAAGATCACCTGGGACCAACGGATTTAATTGATCGATGTTGACTAGGAATGTTTGGAGTTGATGGCCGTAGCACAATGTGGCGTTCGAGCGGTCCGGCTTTTGACTGGCGTTGCACCGACTTGCAGTAAACATAGGTCAAACGCGCGACTGAGTAGCCAGTGGCTCTACTCTAGCGTTCAGCTCGAGCTTACGATATAGGCCGATACAACGACTGACGTCACATTCCGTGTTACTCCGTATGAGTCATTGTTCCTACTCATGCTGTCAAAAGCCCGAGCCACATTGTGATAGGGCCATTACTCATAAAAACACATGGGCTCCATCCCCTCCCTTTGTACTTACTTACTTATCAGGCCGGCAATGCATGTAGGATTTGAGCCTAAACTATAGCTGCCTTCCATCCTTGACGGTCTTACCAAGTTGTCTTACATCTGCGATTACTTGGTCTTTAGACCGAAGGTTCGGTCTTTCTCTTCTTCTCGAACCAGGAGGCTCGGATTCGAAGGCCCTCTTAGCTGGAGCATTCGTGATCATGCGCTCGATGTGGCCGAGCCAATGTAGTCGACGGAACTTTGCTTTCCGGATTATATCCACATCTTTGTACAGCTCGTCATCTTCACAGACAGGACCAAATATCCGACGCAGAATTTTTCTTTCGAAAGAACCCAAAAGCTCCGCCGTCCTGTTTATCGTCCAGCTTTCGGCTCCGTACAGCAAGACTGGCAGTATAAGCGTTTTGTAATGCACGCCTTTGGTTCTTCTAGTGAGGAGTCTTGACCCAAGTTGTTTGGACCAACCGAAGTAGCAGTGGCTTCCAAGGGCGATTTGTGGGGCTTACCTTTCCCAGAATTAGACAAACTCCTTAACCACTTCGAAATTATAGCTGTGAATCATTATATTTTGTCCGAGGTGGTGAGCCACGGATCGGCTTTTACGTGACAGCTTGTACTTTGTCTTATATTTGTTGACTTTAAGACCAACTCGTTTCGCTTGTTCCTCAATCGCCAAGAAAGCTTTTACAACGTCACGCCGAGACCGCGCGATGATGTCAATATCATCCGCGTATCCTAGCAGCTGGACAGATTTGTAGAAGGTAGTACCTTCACTATTGACTCCTGCCCGTCGCACTATCTGCTCCAGTACCAAATTGAAGAAGTCACACGACAGCGCATCTCCTTGCCGAAATCCGGTGGATGTTTCAAACAAGTTAGTTGTCCTAGAACCAAACTACACGATGCATCGCGTATTTTTTAGCGTGGCGCGACACAGCCGGATCAGTTTTACCGGGATCCCGTTTTCGGCCATCGCATCAAACAATTCTTTGCGATGAATGCTATCGTGTGCGGCTTTAAAATCCATAAAGAGATGATGTGTATCGATTTGAAACTCGCCGGACTTCTTCGATGCTGGATGGGAGGACTACTTCAGCGGCTGGAGTTGGGATTTTTTCAGTCCCTACTACTCTCTCTTCGTCATGCTCGTTAAGTAGCTGCTGGAAATGCTGCTTAAATACATCTACTATTCCCTCCGGGTCGGTGACAAGACTGCCTTCGCAATTTTTCTTGAAGCCTCCTGAAAGGCATTTAGCTTTCTTACAAGATCATGTATTTTATGCTGGTTCCTAGACTCCTCGATATCCTTGAGCTGGGAGGCTGCGATGATTATTTTCTTTTGTCGCAACAGCTCCCTTCTTCTGGCTCGGTGTTCCTCTAGCGCTGCCCTGGTTTTCCGTTGCAGCGCCTTTTGGAACGCCTCGTCGGTTGCTGCCTTTTCCGCTCATGCTCGCTAACATACTCCAGCCTCCTTGTCAGGGTGGTAGGTAGCCTAAGGTGTTCTCGGCTACTTCCTTAATGGCTGAGCGGCAATGCAGCCACATATTGTTGACATTTGTGCTCGTACGCATACCGAAGAGCCTTTCGCTCAGTTGCTCCCTGTAGGCTCTGGTAACCTGCGGTGTGCTCAGGCGTCGAACTTCCTCATGGTGGGCTGGTGCAGCTTTCTGACATTGGACAGCCGAGCTCTGAATCTTGCTGCTACGAGGAAATGGTCAGAGTCGATGTTTACCCCCCTGAATGTTCTTGCGTCAATGAGCGCATGGTCGATTTGGTTGGCGGTTCGACCATCCAGAGAGCGCCAGGTTGCTGTGTGGATTAACTTGCGGGGAAATTTTGTGCTACTTATCCCCGCATTACTAGCTGTCGCAAAGTCCGTTTGTCGGAAGCCGTTTTCTGTTGTTGTATCATGGAGGCTGTGCTTTCCTATCACTTCGCCAAAGGTGTTTTCCTTACCGATTTTGGCATTGAAGTCCCTGATTACGATTTTGACATTGAAGTCATAGAAGTCCTCTTTGATGGGGTCTTCAGCCTCTTCGGTAGGCGCGTGTGCACATATGAGGATGTTGTAAAATCTGCCTTTGATGCGGATTACAGCCAGGCGATCACTTACAGGTTTAAAGTCGACGACCTTCGACCTTAACCGCTTTCCAACGACAAATCGGCACCCCAACCTGTGCAATCTTTTGTGACAGCAGTAATAGATGTCGCAGTCTTTTTTCCTCATCATACCGTTTCCTATCCAGCAGTTTATGAGCAGCTTCAGGAGTGTACAGAGTTCTGACATTCCAGTAGCATACCCGCAAATCGTGCTCCTTTTTCGCGCAAGTCATCTTGGAGCTTTTCTGTTTTATATTAATTAATGGCATTATTTGTAATATGAACATCGCAGTCGAACGTTGTCATAAGGTCTCAATCCTAACCGTGAAGATTCATAAATAATTTTAACGCGTTGGTCAACAGAAAGAGTTTGAGGCATTACTTCAAGGAAGCTCATGTCAAACGTTAGCGGAACATTTTAGTATTACAAGTTTATGGTTGCTGGTTGCTGTATGAGTTGAAGCCGAGAAACATCGTATGCCATTTCTTCACGTGTTGATTGCTACCCCAATGGCAGAACAGTGCAAATGATAAGTGTGTTACTGTAACACACCAAAAGATATGTTTTCATTGTAGTCATTTTTAATGCAATTTAAAATGTGTTTTTATGAAAGCACACACAAAGGAAACTCCCAACTATTTATATGCAACCTTGCCAGGAAGCAAATGGTGATCCGCACCCATGGTGTAATGATTAACACACTGGACTCCAACCAAGTGATCGTAGCGAACAAAAAAAAAAGACACATCTAGTCTTCGCTCTCTGACCATTTGTCTCAGAATGACCGATGTAGAATGGGAAAGTAGAGATTGAGTGTCTTTGCTCTTTGGTGGCTGCGGATATTGAGTTTTACACTCGGATCACTGGGTTGAGAGTCCAGTGTGTTAACCATTACGCCATGGATCCGACTAGTAAATTAATATCTGGCCAGGTTCCAGGGCACCGGGGGATCCCGATAACACCAACGCCATCGAATGTTTATTTCGCGGCGTCCCTCCTCGGCGGGGTACTGGCAAAGCCCTCTGTAGCATACTTGCCTTGAAAAAGCTTCTCGACTCACGCCGTTCGGAATCGGCATTAAACTGTAGGTCCCTTTCACCTGTGGGAAAAGTAAATCACACACAACATAGGTGATTGAGAGAAGTTTGGCTCTGATCCTTCATGGGCTGTAACGCATCGACGGACGAGAGCTGCCCGCGAGCTCTATGAACAGAAAAGTAGAGAGGAGCATGCGCTTCTGAGAAGAAAAAGAAGGAGCACGAGAAGCGCGAGGTCGAGGAGATGGAGAGATGCTATTGCAAGAACGATGTTCGAAAGTTCTCCCTAAAAGTTAAATGAACATGCCAAGGCTATAAAGTCAGAGCAGAAGCCTGCAGGGCTGAGCACGAACAACTAGTAGTGGAGTCACAGTCGATGCTGAGATTGTGGAAGGACCACTGGTATAACGGCGATGATAGTCAAAATGCCACCAGGCAGAACGAACCATTCACAATGGACGAAGACGAAAGAGAATCCCGTCCACCTGACCTAGACGATGTTAAGATAGCGATATCGAAACTTAAGTCTTATGAAGCTGCTGGCACAGAGGGACTTCCCGCGGAACTATTTAAAGCAGCTGGCGATGAGCTGGAAAGGAACATGCACCAACTCATCTGCAAGATATGGTCGGATGAATGCATGCCCGATGAATGGAATCTCAGCATCGTTTGCCCGGTCCAGAAGAAAGGAGACCCCTATGACTGCGCCATTTACAGAGGGATAAGTCTCCTGAACATTGCGTACAAAATCCTCTCTGTCGTACTGTGTAAGCGTCTGAAGCCGTTCGTAGGCAACAATCTGATAGGTTCCTACCAGTGCAGTTTCAGGCCAGGAATATCCACAATAGACCCATTATTTACACTACGGCAGATGTTGGAGAAGACACGCACCATCTTTTTATCGACTTTAAATATGCATATGGCAGTGTTTATAGAGACGAGCTATACAGAGCCATGTCATGTTTTAACATTCCTGCCAAACTCGTCAGACGGTACAGGACGACTATGGAGAACTCTCGCTGCTCCATTAAGGTCGGAGGTGAACTAACCGATCCCTTTGATTGACGCACTGTCATGTGATTTCTTTAACATAATACTTGAAAAGATCGTGCGGGACTCTGCGGCCAATACAAGAGGTACGATCTACTTCAAGTCCATACAATTGCTTGCCTACGTAGATGACATTGACGGACAAAGCGAGACGTCAATGAGGCGTTCGCAAGCATTGAAGCAGAAGCGGCTAAAGTGGGTCTAAGAGTGAATGGGGACAAGACCAAATATACGCTGTCATCCAAGAAAGACGCGCAACACCGACGTCTTGTTCAGAACGTCACCTTTGGCAGCTATATTTTTTAAGTAGTCAAGGACTTCGTCTACCTTGGCTCGATAGTGACAAGCAACAACGACACCAGCGCTGGGATAAAACGCAGAATAACTCTTGCCAATCGCTGCTTCTTCGGGCTCAAGAGGCAATTGAGTAGTAGAGCCCTCTCTCTACTAAGGTATCCCTAAGGTATCCCTCTACAAAACCTTAATCATCCCGGTCCTCCTCTACCGCGTAGAGGCTTGGACGTTATCAAAAGGGGATGAAGAGGCTCTTGGGCGTTTCGAGAGGAAAATTCTGCGTGCAATCTTTGGTCCCGTTTGTGTAAACGGAGAGTGGAGGAGAAGATTCAACCAAGAACTGTACGGGCTGTACAGCAACATCGGCCTAGTTAGACGTATTCGGATCCAACGTCTAAGATGGCTGGGCCATGTAGTGCGGCTCGAAAAGTCTTCGACACCAACCCCGAGGGCGCCACATCTAAGGTGGCGCGCACAGGTGGAAAGGGACCTCAACAAACTGGGCGTGCGGCACTGGAAGAGGCTGGCCAAAGATCGTGCCGGCTGAAGAAGCTTGTTGGTTGAGGCCTTGGCTCACCCCGAACTGTAGCCCCATCTAAGTAAGTAAGTAGTAGTAGTAGTAGGAGACATTTAAAAGAAAATAATCCCACGAAAGAGTAACAATTTATCGGCTTAAAGGCATCCCTTAAGTAACTTTTGATTTGCGATTATCCCTATATACATATGTATTTGTGAAGTACTTGCGCTATTCAATAAAAAGAACAAAATAAAATCCCAAACTTGTCGCGAACGAGTTTCACTATTAGCAGTTATTCCACGATCACATTAATCAGTACTTATACAAATACAGATAAAGTATTGACGAATCATTTTAACGAGCATGAGATATTCCCGATAAAAAGAAATCCCCTTTCACGTAGTACAGATACAAGTATTAATGTGTTTTCCGCTTCCTTTCTCCATACATATCTCGTTCTACCAGACTACCAGTTAGTCTAACAGTTCCCGCCACAAAACCCTTGGATTAAAAATAGACTTAAATCGAATGAAATCAGTAGATTTGGTAACAGATAGCCAAGCTATAAGTGGCCAGTAACTTGCGATAATTTCGCGTGACGTGTCGATTCTTGGAAACAAACTGACGTCTCACATGTTTTGGGGCCACTCAGCTGATGGCTTACTATACAGATTGAAAGCTTACGGGCAATTTAATCAACTGCCAGATACTATACATCCATGCAACTTACGGTGAAAGCTTACGAACGACAAATGTGGTTGTGAATTAATTACGTGAATATTTCATTCCCGGTGAGGGGAAATGTAAGCAACTGGTTTAAGTTAATGAGTTTTATTATGGATGTGCTGAATTTGGAGATGTGAGGCTCTCTCGTTGGAGAGCTGATGATGGTCGAGTGATGCTACGTAGAGAATGAGATGTGGACTTTTGCGCAGTGTCGACTGGAGGAGGTGTGTCTTTGAAGTGGTTGGCAACGCCTACTTAATCGAAAAGAGAGATATGATAAAACCTTATAGATACAAGTATGTGTGGATATAGGACACCGATTTATACATTTTTTGGGATATTTGGTTCTTATTTTTAAGCGGATTTGTACAATAAAAAATACAAAGTTCAAACTGATGTACTGTATATGTATGTACATGTATGAAAATGTTGATAACAAACGTCATATTAAAGATAGAAATCTAATGAGTAAGTAATTAAGGATGTTTGTCAACCAGGATATTACCTACATTCACATATACATCCATATGTACATACCGTGGTGGTCAGAGAATTAGAAACGGCTGCTTATGCCTTTAGTGTTTTTGATTATTATCTTTCTTTTTTCAAGGGCGCCTAAAACAGTAACATTATGAAAAATAAATAAAAGCCTGACAAGTGCGAGTCAGACTCCTGCACGAAGAGTTCCGTACCATCTGTATATGTATGTATATAAAAATAAAAGAGACGTTGTATGTCACCTCATCAGTGATCACATTAAAACGGCTAATCCGTTTGAAATGATCTTTTCCATGATGACAGATCTTGGTTGCAGGCAGGTTATATAGGCATATTACTTCGATGATCAAAAATCTCCATGATGAGATATATAATCGATCATCAAAGTGTCCATTGAATTATCTTACTTGACAGCAAGGAGGTGAAAAGGTGAATAACAATAATTATGGAAAAAAGTTTTGCAGCTAGGGTTAATATGTATATCAAGGGCACAATAGGGATCAAAGCTTGGAAGTGTGTTATTGGTTGTGGGATATGATCGAAAGTTCACTTCGCAACAATTGAATTCGTTGCAACATTTGATATCTTAACCTATCAGGATGGAAAAGGAGGGGAATAGCAATTGTCCGAAAGGGTTTGCAGCAAGGAGTAACTTAGCAGTGCCGCAATAGGGATCATCAAAGCTTAAAGGGTATTTATTATTGGTTGTTCGTAATTATAGAAAAAGGGGTTGCAGCTAGGATTAATACATCAAAGATACAAAAGGGATCAAAGCTGGGAAGTTTGCTACTGGTTGTGGGATATTGTCGACTAACCTTAAGTCAGTATGTAACCAAGGGGATTTTTTGTATGAAAATCATGTCTGTTGTATGGGAGCCCCCCTTAAATATTAATTTTATTCTGTTTTTAGTATTTGTTGTCATAGCGGCAGTAGAAATACATCATCTGTGAAAATTTCAACTGTCTAACTATCACGGTTCATGAGATACAGCCTGGTGACAGACGGACGGACGGACGGACGTACAGCGAGGTCTTAGTAATATGGTCCCATTTTACCCTCTGGGTACGGAGCCCTAAAAAAGGTCAGTATTTTGTTGGAAATCCTTTGTTTACTATAATAGCACAAAGGCTTCGGGGCATGCTTTCAACCAGAGCCTGTCGTCTTGAAAGAGGTATGCTTTCCCATATGTACTTAGTTTTTTGGAAGAAGTCTGTCAAGTTTTTCGATTTTCCATGCTTAAGTCCTTTTCGAGGGCGTCGTGGCGCAGTGGTTAATGTGTTGGACTCTGGCGCACGATGAGCGAGTTCGGATCTCGATAACACCAACGCCATCGAATGTTTATTTCGCGGCGTCCCTCTTCGGCGGGGTACTGGCAACCCCTTAGTAAACTTGCCAAGAAAAAGCTTCTCGACTCAAGCCGTTCGGAATTGGCATTAAATCTGTAGGTCCCTTTCACCTGTGGGAAAAAGAAATCACACACGCCATGGGTGATTGAAGAGAAGCTTGGCTCTCGTCCTTCATGGACTGTAACGCCACCAAAATAAAGAAAGAAAGAAGGCCTTTTTTCACGTCTGTCCATAAATTTTCGATGGGATTTAAGTAGGGACTTTGTGCTGCCCAATCTAAAACATTCATATACCAAATGCCCCAGCTATGATACCAAAATCACACTAGGAGATTTTAACGCTAAGCTGGGTAAAGAAGGCATCTTTGAACGGGTCATTCGCAAACACAGCCTACATGACACCACATTCGATAAACGGACACAGGCTGATCGACATTGCCACGGGGCGAAATCTTCTTTTAGACAGCACAAGGTTTTCCCACCTCGATATATGTACACAAAGGCACCTGGCGAACGCCAGATCAATCAGTCACCAACCAGACTGATCACATCGCGATTGACGTCAGACACTCCTCCACTATTCTTGATGTTCGCACTTTCCGAGGAGCGAACATCGACTCAGACCACTGTCTTGTAGTAGTCAAGATACGTCACCGTCTAACACGAACACCGCGGAGTAGAGTGAGAACACCAAACTATGACGTCGGAGAGCTACAATCGCCGGAGATCGCCAGTGCCTTTGCCAACCAAGGTACCCTTACACGATCATTCGAATGACATCAATTATTTACGTGTGTTTGTGAAAATGCGTCTGTGTGCGTCACACACATTCGTTGGTGACCGATTGACAAAAATCAAAACATTTTTGATATTGCATGATTGCATGAATGTGTAAGGGTTGGATTGACCAAATAAGCTGTGTCGTGCAGGTGTGTTGTCGCGAGCGTGGAATGTGATGTGTGTCGGGAGCGGAAAATTTAAGTTAAAGGAGGATGAAGAACGGGAGATGCAGATTCTTTTAATTCACTTAAAAGATTTGCATGAGTGAACTGATTCCTTTTTTTAAACCACTGTTTCATCCAAATCCTTCTTTTTTGCCATTCTATTCTTCTTCATTTTTACACAAAGTGCCAGAGCAACGGACGCAATACAGTCGTCAGAATCACTCATCGCACGTCCGTACACGACCGAAATTCACAAAATTTCACTAGAAATTTGCACATAGGCACGATGCATGATGTCAACTGATTGATCGTGTAAGGGCCACTTTAAGCTCTCCGATACACCTCAATCCTCCACTCAGTCAGTAGAGCAAAAATGGAGCCTGTGCAAACAAGCCCTGAAGAACACAGCAACGGAAGTGCTGGGCCTTAAAGCTCCACCATGACGAAACACCTGGTTCGATGACGAGTGTTGAAGGACTCATGCAGAAAAGCAGGAGGCATACAAAGCCTCGCTACACAAAAAAACAAGAGCGGTGAGCTTTACGAGCTTAAAAGAAGGGAGGAACATTAGGTTCTCAAAAGAAAAAAGAAAGAGCACGAGAAGCGGGCGATTGAAAACTTGGGGAGGTGCTATTGCAGGCACGACGTTCGAAGAATTTATCAACGGATAAAACGAATGTCTCAAGGCTATAAGGACCTAAAAGAGGCCTGTAGAGATGAGAACGGACACCTAGTAGTAGAATCGCAGTCGATGCTGAGAATTTGGAAATACCACTTCTGCAGACTGTATAACGGCGATGACAGGCAACATTCCGCCGTCAGGCAGAATGATCCATTTCTTAACGACGAAGATCGCAGAGAATTCCGTCTCCCTGACCTCGACGAAGTTGCCATGTCGAAACTCAAGTCGAATAAAACTGCTGACGCAGATTGACTGTCTGCTGAGCTCATCAAAGCGGCTGGGGGTCAGCGGGTTAGGAGCATGCACCGGCTCATCTGTAAGATATCGTCAGAGGAAAAGTTTGTTTAATGTCGCATACAAGATCTTCGTTGCCGTTTTGTGTGAACGCCTGAAGCCGTTCGTAAATAAGCTGATAGCACCTTATCAGTGTGGCTTCAGGCCAGGGAAGTCCACCATCGATCAAATCTTCACACTACGGCAGATCCTGGAGAAAACCAATGAATTTCAAGTCGACACTAACCATCTATTCGTCGACTTCAAGGCCGCATACGACAGCGTAATTAGAGACGAGCTATATGTATAACGCCATGTTTACTTTTGACATCCCTGCAAAGTTCGTCAGAGTATGCAAGATGACTCTGGAAAATGCTCGCTGCTCCATCCGAATCGGTGCAGAACTGACCGTAGTAAGGGCGATGCGCTGTCGTGTGATTTTTTTAACATCATATCAGAAATGATTGTACAAAAATCACAGGCCAATACAAGAGGCACAATCTATTTCAAATCCTCGCAACTCCTTGCATACGCCGACGATATTGACATAATAGGTAGATCACAGCGAGATGTCAATGAGGCGTCTGCGAGTATTGAGATGGAGGCGGCAAAAATTGGTTTGGCAGTTAGTGAGGGCAAGACTAAATATCTGCTGTCATCGAAAAAGGACATTTACCACCGACGTCTTGGACAGAACGTGCATATTGGCAGAAATAAGTTTGAGGTAGTTAAGGACTTCATATACCTCGGTTCCGCAGTGACTTGGAACAACGACACCAGTTTCGAAATCAATCGCAGAATTACTCTTGCCAACCGCTGCTTCTTTGGGCTCACAAGGCAACTTGGTCATTTCGAGAGGAAAATTCTGCGCTCTATCTACGGTCCCGTTTGTTCAAACGGAGTATGGAAGAAGATTTAGTGAAAAACTGTGCGGGTAGTATAGTGACATCGGCCTGGTAGAAAGTCTACGGATACAGCGTCTAAGGTGGCTAGGCCATGTAGAGCGCATGGAGTACACTGCTCCGACCCGAAGAGTCTTCGAATCCACCCCGGAAGGAAGGCGCAGCAGAGAACGGCCGCATCTGCGGTGGCGCACGCAGGTGAAAAAGGACCTTAACCAACTGATCGTGCGGGGCTGGAAACAGCTGGCGAAAGACCGTGTCAGCTGGTGACGCTTGTTGGTTGAGGCCCAGGTTCACCATGGACTGTAGAGCCACCTTAGTAAGTAAGTATTTCACCAAACTTACTCCGGTATTGTTGCATGCAATGTTTCTCATAACAAGCTCGAACAATAGTTCACGCCTTGTCCATATCCGAGAGCAAGTAAAGCGACAAGGATTATAACAAGCTTCATGGTGCGAAAACTCGCGAAATAGTACGATCCACGGCGAGAACATGTGTTATTTATTGCATCCCAGAGTAGGTTCATGTGCGAACTTTGGTCAGTCAACGTACAGATTTATGCCTTGGAGCACATGAGCAAATATACTAAAAATGATCATAAACAAAACAGACAGCCCTTTCTCCAATTCCCTAAGCGTCTATTTCGATGCCCAGGCCCAAAAGGAGATCTCCAAGGAGATGAACCCTACATAGTAGAGCCAACGACGGCGTTCACAACCTCAGCGAGGTTACCGACACCGGATACACCCGGACCCTTCGCCCAAGGGTAAAAAAGGGGCACGGCCTCTCAGTTGGGGATTGTGCGTGGGGCTATCTCCCTCACCACGTAAAAAATAGCGGCTCAGAAACAACCACAAGCCTCGGACAGCGACGGATTTTCTGTTGACGATCCCACCAAACGGAAAAAGGACAATGAATTTCGGTTCTGCACGTGGAATGTGAGGTCCCTTAACAGAGCACGTGCAGCCGATGAATTCGCGGTGCCCTTGACTGCTACGAAGAAGAAATTAGCGCAATCCAGGAAGTGCGGTGGGTTGGGAAGAGTAAAAAGAAGATGAGAAACTGTTCCTCTACCACGGCGATTGCTACAGATGGGGAAGGCAGCCACTAGGCAAGAAGTCAATCAATCTGCGGGCGCGGTGGCGCAGTGGTTAGTGTGTTGGACTCTGACGCACGGTGAGCGAGTACGGATCCCGATAACACCAGCGCCATCGAATGTTTATTTCGCGGCGTTCCTTCTCGGCGGGGTACTGGCAAAACCCCCCGTAATATACTTGCAGTGAAAAAGCTTCTCGACTCACGCCATTCGGAATGCGCATTTAACTGTAGGTCCGTTTTACCTGTGTGAAAAATAAATCACACAAAACACGGGTGATTGAGAGAAGCTTATCTCTAGCCCTTCATGGGCTGTGACGCCCAACGTTAGTCTGATTTGCGACCACGCCCCGACAGAGGACAAGGATGACAACAGCAAAGATGACTTCTAGGATCTCCTAGAAAGACATATGATAGATACCCCAGCTACGACACCAACATATTTTTAAGAGACTTCAATGCACAGTTGGGTAAGCAAGAAGTTTTTGCCAGAGTCATCGGAAAACACAGCCTGCATGACAACACATCCAAGAACGAACTCAGACTGGTGGATTTCGCCTCGGGGCGGAAGCTCTCTGTAGTGAGTACTCGGGCCCCTGATCACTTAACCGTTAGCCAGAATGATCACACTCCTCCAGTATTTCTAGTAATCTCGATGTCCGAACCTTCTGAGGAGCCAACATCGACTCGGATCATTTCGTTGTTGTGGCCAAGGTAAGAGCACAGATATCAAAAAGCTACGGAGGTAAGAAAGAACACCAACGTTTGACGTACTTACGTACCAACAAGCCTCTCCAGCCGGCCCGATCTTTGGCCAGCCGCTTCCAGTGCCGCACGCCCAGTTGGTTGAGGTCTCTTTCCACCTGTGCGCGCCGCCTTAAATGCCATCTTAGACGTTGGATCCGAAGACGTCTAAACAGGGCGATGTCGCTGTATAGCCCGTACAGTTCTTGGTTGGATCTTCTCCTCCACTCTCCGTTTACACAAATGGGACCAAAGATTGCACGCAGAATTTTTCTCACGAAACGCCCAAGAGCCTCTTCATCCGCTTTTGATAACGTCCAAGCCTCAGCGCTGTAGAGGAGGTTCGGGGTGATTAAGGTTTTGTAGAGGGATACCTTAGTTTTTCGAGAGAGGGCTCTACTACTCGATTGCCTCTTGAGCCCGAAGAAGCAGCGGTTGGCAAGAGTTATTCTGCGTTTTATCTCAGCGCTGGTGTCGTTGCTGCTTGTCACTATCGAGCCAAGGTAGACGAAGTCCTTGACTACTTCAAAAATATAGCTGCCGAAGGTGACGTTCTGACCAAGACGTCGGTGTTGCGCGTCTTTCTTGGATGACAACATATATTTGGTCTTGTCCCCATTTACCCTCAAACCCACTTTAGCCGCTTCTGCTTCGATGCTTGCGAACGCCTCATTGATGTCTCGCTTTGTCCGTCATTGTCATCTGCGTAGGCAAGCAATTGTGTGGACTTGAAGTAGATTGTACCTCTCGTATTGGCCGCAGAGTCCCGCATGATCTATTCAAGTATGATGTTAATGAAATCACAAGACAGTGCGTCAATCAAAGGGGTCGGTTAGTTCACCTCCGACCTTAATGGAGCAGCGAGAGTTCTCCATAGTCATCCCGCACAGTCTGACGAGTTTGGCAGGAATGTTAATACATGACATGGATCTGTATAGCTCGTCTCTATAAACACTGTCGTACGCGGCTTTAAAGTCGACGAAAAGATGGTGCGTGTCGAACTGGAATTCATGGGTCTTCTCCAAGATCTGCCGTAGTGTAAATATTTGGTGTACCGTGGATTTTCCTGGCCTGAAACCACACTGGTAGGAACTTATCTGATTGTCCACGAACGGCTTCAGGCACTTACACAATACGGCAGAGAGGATCTTGTACGCGATGTTCAGGAGGCTTATCCCTCTGTAATTGGCGCAGTCATAGGGGTCTCGTTTCTTATGGACCGGGCAAGCGATACTGAGATTCCATTCATCCGTCATGCGTTCTTCCGATCATATCTTGCAGATGAGTTGGTCCATGTTCCTGACCAGCTCATCGCCAGCTGCTTTAAACAGTTCCGCGGGGAGTCCGTATAGTCCGGGAGACGTAGGAAAGCTATAATTGCAACCTACGGCTAGGAACTTCGCCGACCGAATAACCCAAAAACTATCTGAAAATTCGACGTCGCCGGCACTAACGGTAGAAGAAGAATGGAAACGTTTTCAAAAAGCTATTAAAGAAGCTGCCACTGATGTGCTGGGTCTTAAGACACCACGACCTGGAAACATCAGTGGTTTGACGATGAGTGCAGGCGGGCCGACAGCTAAGCAAGGCTACAAGGCATTGCTGCTGCAAGCCTACAAGACAACGCTGCGCCGAAAGACGAGAGCCCTACGAACAGAAAAGGAGAGTAGAGAACCGGCTTCTCAGAAAGAGAAAGAAGGTGCATGAAAAGCGCGCGGTGTTACAGCAGGAAAGAAGTCCGGAATTAAAACAGATAAAACAGGGGATACAAATTTCGGGCCGAAGCCTGCAGGGATGAAAATTGACACCTAGTAGTAGACTCGCAGTCGATACTGAGAATTTAGAAGGATCATTTCCGCACGCTGGTAAATGGCGATTAAGATTCAAAAACCGCTGTCAGGCAAAATGTTCCAATCAACTTGAATGACAATGGATAAAAATTCCCCGAGTTTGACGAGTTCAAGATAGAATTATCAATGCTGAAGTCAAACAAAGACCCTGGAGCAGACAGACTGACCGCGGAACTATTTAAAGCAGCTGGGGATGATCTGGCAGGGCGCATGCACCATATCTGTAAGATATGGTCGGACGAAAGAATGCCCGACAAATGGAATCTCTGGGTCGTTTTCCCGATCCACAAGAAAGGAGGCCCCTTTGACTGCGCCAATTACAGAGGGATCAGTCCCCTTAACATCGCATCCAAAATACTCTCTGTTGTTTTATGCTCACGCCTGAAACCGCTTTCAGGCCAGGGAATTTCACAATCGACCAAATCTTCACACTGCGGCAGATCCTGGAAAAGACCCAAGAAATGCAGATCGACACTCACCACCTATTTGTCGATTTCAATTCCGCATATGATAGCGGTCATAGAGATGAGCTATTTAGAGTCATGTCTGATTTTGGCAACCCTACCAAACGCGTCAGATTGGAAAATTCCCGCTTCTCCATCAAGGTCGGTAACGAACTTACTGATACCTTCAACGTCAAAAAAAGTTTTAGGCAAGGCGACGTGCTATCATATGACTTTTTTAACATTGTACTTGAGAAAAACATGCTCACGGGCACGATCTTCCAACGGTCTATAAAACTGCTAGCTTACGCGGATGATATTGACGTGATTGGTGCAACGCAGCGGGCCGTCAATGAGGCATTTGCTGGAATTCGAAGGAAGAGGTTTGCTGGGTCTGGCGTAAAATGAATGCTGTCATTAAGAAAGGACACACAACATAGACTTCTCGGACAGAGCGTTACAATGGGCAGCAACAACTTCGGCGTAGTCAAGGACTTCGTCTACCTGGGATCTATCGAGCCAAGGTATACAAAGTCCTTGACTGCTTCAAAAATATAGCTACCGAAGGTGACGTTCTCACCAAGACGTCGGTGTTGCGCGTCTTTCTTTGATGACAGCATATATTTGGTCGTGTCCCCATCTACCCTAGACCCACTTTAGCCGCTTCTGCTTCAAGGCTTGCGAAAGCCTCATTGGCGTCTCGCTTTGTCCGTCCAATAACGTTAATGTCATCTGCGTAGGCAAACAATGTGTAGACTTGAAGTAAATGATACCTCTTGTATTGGCCGCAGAGTCCCGCACGATCTTTTCAAGTATGATGTTGAAGAAATCACATGACAGTGCGTCACCCTGTCTAAAACCTTGTTTAGCATCGAAGGTCTCGGTTAGTTCACCTCCGACCTAAATTGAGCAGCGAGAGTTCTCCATAGTCATCCTGCACAGCCTGACGAGTTTGGCAGGAATGTTGAAATATGGCATGGCTCTGTATAGCTCGTCTCTATAAACACTGCCATATGCGGATTTAAAGTCGATAAAAAGATTGTGCGTGTCGATCTGGAATTCATGGGTCTTCTCCAAGATCTGCCGTAGTGTATCGTGAATTTTCCTGGCCTGTATCCACACTGGTAGGAACCTATCAGATTGTTCACGAACGGTTTCCGACGCTTACGCAGTACGGCAGAGAGGATCTTGTATTGGCGCAGTCATAGGGGTCTCCTTTCGAAACGGACTGTACCACCCCACCTTCTTGCTGCGAGAGGAGATTCTATATTAGGATTCCCTCCATGGATGAATAGGCTAGTGGTACTCTAAACACGGTAGAGGAACTGGCAGTCTACACCGACGGATCCAAAACGGATATCGGTACAGGAGTCGGAGTCCTCTTCAAATCTCCTACAGACTTGATGATGGCTGTAGTGTGTTCCAGGCTGAAATCGTCGCAATTAAGCAACAAGCTACGGATCTGATTCTTAGGGAGAATCTCTCAGGTAAGTGAGTCAAAATCTATGTTGACAGTCAGGCAGCCATTAGGGCTCTGCAGGCAACATGGGTAAGATCCAAACTCGTAAAACTCTGTAAAGAGAGACTAGAAGAGGCAGCAGATGTCAGCGAGGTGACCATCTGCTAGGTACCAGGGCATGTGAATATCCCCTAGATTGGGATCAGGAGCAGATTTCCCGCAGATCACAACTGAGACTTAAACGCCACTCAGCACGCTATTCAGAGAGAGGCGGAACTACTATAAAAAGCCAACAAGTGTTGTTGTCAATTAAACACATGTGCTACGACAAGGTTAACATGGCCCGTCGATGACCAGAAAAGGACGGAAAGTCTGCTAAATTTTAGTAGAGGAAATATACGACTGGACAATGCATTTTTTTTATTTATTTATTTTTTTTTGCGAGGGTCGGTGAAAATCTTCAAAAGACGCTATGAGGACCGACAGCGTCCACGGCGCATTAACAATTGCCCGTAATACGTTGTTTTGAAAAGTCTGCAGGATCTCAGCATTACTCTTTTTGGTACAACCCCATAGTTGTATACCATAAGTCCATATAGGTTTGAGCACTTGCTTATGTTATAAATACTGAGCTTAGAATACTTTCCTAATAGCCAGTACGATTCCCGATACCTATGTTCGAGTTCTCCACGTTTTTTCTTAACGTGAGTTTTTCATTTTAATTTCGCATCAAGTGTCATTCCGAGGTACAAACCTTTGTCCAATTCCTTACACGATCTACAGCATACTATAGTGTGACATTTGCTTCTTCAACAGTTACCCTGTAGCCTTCTGTCTGTGGTATATCACGAGTATAAAGTAAGTATAATAGCGGGCCTAAAACACCAACCTGCGGTACACCGGCCGTTATCGCCTTCAGCTCGGAATATTCGTTTCCGTGTTTAACACGGAAGAGTCTGTGTGATAGGTAGGATCTTAGAATATAATATAGCTGTTCTGGTAGAACAGGTCGTAGTTTGTACTCCAAGCCTTTGTGCCATACTTTATCAAAGGCTTGTGAGATGTCAAGAAAAACGGTTGAACAAATTAACTTGTGTTCTAGCGCTTTTTCAATTACATCAGTTATTCGATGTACTTGATCTATGGTGGAATGCATGCTTCTGAAACCAAACTGATGATCCGGTAAGAGACCTTCAGTAATTGGCTTAAGTCGATTAAGTAGAATTCTCTCGAATACTTTGGAGATGATCGGTAGAAGAGAAATCGGTCTATACGACGTAACTTCAGTCGGCGGTTTCCCGGGTTTCGGAACCATGATAACTTCTGCGACTTTCCATTGGCTTGCTACATGTTCTAACCTAAGTGCCGCATTTACGAGAAAAAGAAGTGCTTTCTTCGGCAATGCTTTAAGAATTTCTCCCGTGGTTAAGTCGTAACCAGGAGCTTTGTTCGACTTTAACGATTTTAATACTTTTTTAAGTTCCGAGAGCGTGGCTACTGGTAGTCGATAGTCCGTTTCTGTATTCGAGCGATTGTCGTTATCCTGGACCGGTTGGCCCTGGATGGTTTTAAAAGTATCCTCTAGGTAACAGACGAAGGTGTCTGCTTTTTCCTTATCTTCCTTAGCCCATTCGCCTTGACCTTTTCTTATTGGTGGTGTCTGGATTTGCGGCTTTTTAGCACTTTTTACAACTCTCCAAAGAGAGTAACTTGATTTTTTCTCGAAAGTCAAGTTTTCTAGATAAATGCCGATACGTTCATTCTTGTAGTCTTTGATTGCCCTTTTGAGCGATTTTGCCCAAGTGGTTTAATCGGGTTTTATCCAGCGGTGCGCGAGCTTGTTGCCATCGCTTCCGCACTTTCCGTTTTTCGTTCACCATTTGTCTTATTTCAGGCGGGTAGGATACCTTTTGACTGACCGGAATTCGATCATGGTGTGGACGCCGCATATTGCACTGCTTGGACAAAACGATCAGCTTCGACTTCTAATTCATAGGATGTTCTTAGCGGTACTCTGAGTTCAGTGCTTTCCTCAACGTAGTTTCTGAATCTTTCCCAGTTAGTTCTGCTACTAGTTAGTCTAGGTGGTATTTAAATTTTAATTAGAGCTGCATGATATCATATAATGCAGCTAGATTAGGCCAACCATATAACGATTTTTGCAGAAGCTGCAGGGATGAAGAGGAAGTAGAATCAATTCTTCACATACTGTGCGAATGCTTGGTACTGGCCCGGAAAAGATGTACGTTCCTTGCGAGCGACTTCTTTTCGGGTTTAGAGAAGGCACGGGAGGTTAAGCTGAACAAACTGCTGAGATTCTTAACTGCATCTCGGTGGTTCAACTCAGCGCGCAACTAATAGGGTTAGATCTTAAACTGGGCACAATGGACTCCTCGTAGTCTACGTGGACCTTGACCTTGCGTCAATAGGGCACCCAACTAACCTAACCTAACATAACAGGGGTCTGTAGTTACAAGAATACTTATTTGAAAATAATTTTAAATATATGTACATATGTATCTTTGCAGTACAAATATGCATAAACCCTAAGTAAACGAAACATGCGGGTAGTTTGACTCTTCAAAATATTCTATGAAAATTCAGTGTCGAATACACACAGTTCAATACAGTTTAAACTGGAATATCTCCAGCACCAAATCCATTCATTTGCCCATTGATTACTCAATTATTTCCGCCACCCACGAGTGCGCACATCCTCAACAAACTATTCATGTAACACTTAATTAGCATCCACCAAACCGGGGAGACCCACCAACATGCATGCGCCACTGTTACGGGGCACCCATTACCAGTGTGCGACGTCAACTTCTTTGTCGTCGACCTTCTCATACGACAATCACCAGCAACAACATCAACGAAGCCAATAAGAAGAACGACCACGTCGAAGAAGCAAACTGTATCTACTCCATAGTTACTATCGGCTTCTGTCAGCACTTCAGAGGATCACCTATTGAGTTACTTGTACTCCTGCCGCGCATCAAGCATCGCCGTACCTTCGTTACCAGGTAATGCTTCATTTCTCGTTTTGATTAGAAAGTTCTTACCGCAAGGTGATCGAATATTTCCCAGGTACTCGTATCTACGTACATACGTTGATTTGGTTCGATCAGTAGATACGTGGCTGCAGAAAACTATCCAATGAGATGTAATAAAATCTGGAAAACGGAGAACACGGATTTTTCTCATTTTCTCGCATTGATTCGCTATCGATTCGAGATACATATGTTTAGTGTGCCGCTGATGCTTCCAGCGCTGTAGGCTGCTTGGCCTCCGATTGATCGCGAGCTATTTGCATACATATGTAGCGGCAGTCGTATCTACGAGTACGAATACTACTTACAGATACGAGTATTGTGTTGTGTGAGCAGCGAATTTGATATTATGCCGAGACTTTAATGTCGCTGTCGATTTTGCGCTCGAATGCTGATGCATGTCTGTCCGAGTGCACGGCAATGGTGTGTGCATGGTGGCGTGTACGCTCGGCTTTCGTTTGGCTTCAGTTGCTGCTGCTATGACAGGAGAGGCTGTCTTACTCGTTTTCTCATACTATTTTTTTTTCTGTCTCAATGAAGCTTGAAACTGCCGTGTTTGTGACAGCTCGATGCGTTAGGTAGCGCGGTATACTTTTAGTTCTATAATTGGACTGCTTACATGCAATTGTAATGCAGCTTTTCGAGTATATTACATAACTGAGTGAACAGATTCCGATGTGATTGGATGTGGTAGGTGTCGGTGAATTTGAATACACAATGGCGACTATGTGTCGCTGTTACAGGCTTGCGTCTTGCTGCCTACGTAGGTAGATGTTGGCTAGCTGCTAATATTTTCTAAAGCAATGCAATGGGAACTCGTTACTTCTGTAGCAAAGATCTAATAAGAGGATCTTAGTCTCAGGGTCTTCTTAATCGAGCCCAACAACATTTAAGCTTTTCATGACAATTATACTACAGGGGGTTTTGTCAGTACCCCGCTGAGGAAAAGCACCGTGAAAACACGTCCGATGACATGGCTGTTGTCGGAATTCGATCCCGTGTCATCGACGTCAGAGGCCAACACACTACCCACTGCGCCACGGTGCTCTCCGGATTACTCCTTACCGACCTTAATGGAGGAGCGAGAATTCTCCTTTGTCATCCTGCTAAGCCTGACGAGCTTGGCAGGGATGTCAAAACATAACATGGCTTTATATAGCTCGTCCCTATAGACACTATCATATGCCGCCTTAAAATCGACAGAAAGTTGGTGCGTGTCGACCTGGAATTCATGAGCCCTCTCCAAGAACTGCCACAGTGTGAATATTTGGTCTATCGTGGATTTTCCTTGCCTTAAGCCACATTGATAGGAACCTATCATGGGCAGCTCCTCAGAAATGTTCAGCAGTACTCTGCGGCCAGTCAAAAAGCCAAGCAGCTTTCGCTTGGCTTCAGAAAAGCCTTCCTGAAATTATTTCAAATGCCAAATCAGGAAGCCATCAGACAGGCCGCCTTAAATATACCCTTCCAGAAACCCCTGTTTGATGACGTATGCAGACAGGCCCATGTAGAGAAACAGAATGCATACATGGCTACACTGCGTCGAAGGACGAGAACTGCCCGCGAGCTCTATGAACAGAAAAGGAGAGAGGAGCATGCGCTTCTGAGAAGAAAAAAGAGGGAGCACCAGAAGCGCGAGATCGAGGAGATGGAGAGATGTTATTGCAGGAACGACGTTCGAAAGTTTTACCAAAAAGTAAAACGAACATGCCAAGGCTATAAAGTCAGAGCGAAAGCCTGCAGGGATGAGCACGGACAACTAGTAGTGGAGTCACAGTCGATGCTGAGATTGTGGAAGGACCACTTCTGCAGGCTGTATAACGGCGATGATAGTCAAAATGCCGCCGTCAGGCAGAACGAACCATTCACAATGGACGAAGACCAAAGAGAATCCCCTCCACCCGACCTAGACGATGTTAAGATAGCAATATCGAAACTTAAGTCCTATAAAGCTGCTGGAGCAGACGGACTTCCCGCGGAACTGTTTAAAGTAGCTGGCGATGAGCTGGTTAGGAATATGCACCAACTCATCTGCAAGATATGGTCGGAAGAATGCATGATTAATGGAATCTCAGCATCGTTTGCCAGGTCCAAAAGAAAGAAGACCCCTATGACTGCGCCAATTACAGAGGGATAAGTCCCCTGAACATTGCGTACAATATCCTCTCTGCCGAACTGTGTATGCGCCTGAAACAGTTCGTGGACAATCTGAAAGGTTCCTACCAGTGTGGTTTCAGGCCAGGAAAATCCACGATAGGCCAAATATTTACACTACGGCAGATCTTGGAGAAGACCCATGAATTCCAGGCCGACACGCAGAGACGAGCTATACAGAGCCATGTCATGTTTCTACATTGATGCAAAACTCGTCAGACTGTGCAGGATGACTATGGAGAATTCCCGCTGCTCCATTAAGGTCGGAGGTGAAGTAACCGAGACCTTCGATGTTGGAAAAGTTTTTAGAGAGAGTGACGCACTATCATGTGATTTCTTTAACATTATATACCTTCATGTACCAATACAAGAGGTACGATCTACTTCAAGTCTAGCCTTGCAGATGACATTGACGTTATCGGATGGACAAAGCGAGACGTCAATGAGGCATTCGCAAGCATTGAAACAGAAGCGGCTAAAGTGGTTCTAGGGGTAAATGGGGACAAGACCAAATATATGCTGGCATCAAAGAAAGACGCGCAATACCGACGTCTTGGTCAGAACGTCACCTTCGGCAGCTATATTCTTGAAGTAATCACGGACTTCGTCTACATACATACTCTTGCCAACCGCTGCTTCTTTGGGCTCAAGAGGCAACTGAGTTGTAGAGCCTTCTCTCGAAAAACTAAGGTATCCTTCTACAAAACCTTAATTATCCCGGTTCTCCTCTACGTCGCTGAGGCTTTGACGTTATCGAAAGCGGATGAAGAGGCTCTTGGGCATTTCGAGAGGAAAATTCTGCGTGCAATCATTGGTCCCCTTTGTGTAAACGGAGAGTGGAGGAGAAGATTTAACCAGAACTGTATGGGCTGTACAGCGACATCGGCCTAGTTAGACGTCTTCGGATCCAACGTCTAAGATGGCTGGGCCATGTAGAACGAATGGACATCACCGCTCCGGCCCGAAGAGTCTTCGACACCAACCCAGAGGGACGACGCAGCGGAGGACGACCGCATCTAGGGTGGTGTGCACAGGTGGAAAAGAACCTCAACCAACTGGGCGTGCGGCACTGGAGGCGGCTGGCCAAAGATCGCGCCGGCTGGAGAAACTTGTTGTTTGAGGCCCTGGTTCACCCCGAACTGTAGCGCCATCTAAGAAAGTAAGTATGTCCTCACTCGACCTTAACCTCGTGGACTTCGCCATATTCGAAAGTGTTGAAACCTATTCCACAAATAAAACAAAGTTTCGCAGAGTGTCGTTCGAGACGCATACAATGCTGGTCACTGTGATCCCTGCTAGGATGTTTGTATTAATGAATTTTTTGTCCACGCGACTTTTAAGAACTCACTTTACTGGATATTCCTTTCAAAAGCTCAGTCTCGCTCCATGTTTTGCTGAACAGCACCCACCGGAAAAGGAAACATTTCAATAAAATATCCCAAAAATGTATTTTGTTACAAATGGCAATTCGATAGCGGTTTTATTTGTTTAAGTATAAATTACTCTTTTCATATTACTCGTATGTACACTGATCTAACTAAGCAGTTTGTGCTTCTCATCTTCATTCTTTTATTCTACATTACATTTTACAATTAAAAACAAACAATTAACTAAAACACCGTCACTTGCTACACAGACCAAACAATACACTTATGTACTTGCACATGGAATAGCGACACAGTATCTTCTAACTATCTATTGTACTTACAAATTACACCTTAGCTAGTATCTCTAAAGTAAAATCCAAAATCACTCTCACGGCACTCGATGACTGTCCTAGTTTAATTCGATTTCGAAATAATTCATTGACGGTCAGTAGGGCCGCCAAACGCTTCCCGGATCGACGACATCGTCTTCGGTCCGATGATCCTGCGGAACATCGGTGTCCTGTTGAACATGCTGCTGGTGTTGTGGGTCTGTTGTCTCGCTGTTCATCATCCCCGATTCGTGGTCGGAGGTGCTGATGCCGATTTCGATGCTGGAACGATTGCCACCGATCGAGCTGATCGTCAACGAATTCTCTGGTCCGAGATACTGTTCGAGTTTATCGGTGCCGTGGAGATGCAGATGGATTTGATTTTGGTTTACAGTCGAATAGAGTTGCGGATACAGAACCATAGTCGGTCCCGTGTGGCCCGAGTACTGAGATTGCGTCGCACAGCTACCGTATTGGTAGTTGTTGTAGCCGTTCGACCAGTTATTGTACGATGGATAAGATGCATTGAGTGGATCGACGATTTCAGACTTTGTCGAACCATAAGTCGGACTACAGATGGTTGGCTGGGTGTGTGGAAGGATTCCAGTCGCCGCGACAGTCGGCGCAATCCCGGTGTGATGATAGTCGGAAGAAGCACAGAAGGGTTGCATATCAGTCAGGACAGTTGGCAGATGGAAGTTTGTATGATGATCTGGTGGTGGTGGCGGTGGTGGTGGAGGTGGCGGACCGGGTGCTGGATTACCTGCTGTGTGACTATCATAGCCATAAGCAGCTGCAGCCGCTACTGCTGCTGCCGCTGCACTTGATGCGTTCGCCTGTAATGGCTGATAGCTGTGGTATGAGCCGCTGGTCTGTGCCGTCGTGCTCGGTGTGTAGCCTGTCCATTCTGCTGCGCCCATCAAATTGTTTTCTGTAAAGAGACATGCGAGGATATTAATCAAAACCTGTTATTTCAAATAGAACCGAACGAAGATGATGGACTGAGATGGTGGACGATTTAATAGAGCTATTAGCAGCGGGTATACAACTCATTAGGGTTATAATTAATGGGGTTGTCGTTGAACGATGACAGGTTCCTTGCAATTATCAAACGTCAATTGAGGGCAAATTAATGGCATTCGAGTGGAGTCGATGAAGTTATTTCCTTCTAGAGCGAAGGGTTGTACTCTAAATAGGGGGTGTGTAGGTCGCGTGCGCTGATGGGAGTGGGGTGTGTGTTGTTTCTCTTGGATAAATTAAAATGCGAAACGGTGACAACTGACATGTTCACCTGAGAATTGCACAGGATTGCTACGGGTTAATAATTTAGAGTATCGAAAGGGACAACTGTTTTCGATTGAAGGTACTAATTTCGGGGGGATACTGAGTTGTTTTCATACTCTAGGATCATTGAGATAGGTTGTTAGCTATGAGTCGAACAATGTAGTAGTTGTAACCAATATGTTGTTGCAGTCGTCATCATATTCACGTGATACGGCTCCTGTGGGATTAGTGTCAGCACTGAAATGAAGACTTTAGCCGTGAATTATGAATAAGCTCTAAACAGCTTGGTGTCAGGATAATGGGACCGCCACTCACATATGTAAGTCACAAAGGTATTGAGGGTATGTGAGCTTCTGGCGGTGTCCTGTTCCTCTCCTATTGGTCAATTGCTTGCTTTAGACATGCCAATTATAAGCAATATAGGTCCAAGTTAAGAGTTTTATTATAGGGGAGGGCCTTCCTGGCCGTCTATCCCAGCTGGCCACCATAAGCGCCGGCAAACCTCAGTTCAACCACGACCATTTCCACTTAAGGTTGTCGTAAATGATACACTCTTCACTACCATTCACATATTTGCTTGAGATATGGGTCGATTTTAATACGTTCCTATGGGCAGTTAAATCGTTTGACCCCTGCAAGGCGACAGGAATTGACGGTATATATCCCATAATGCTACGAGAACCGGAAGAATCTTTAATCTCATGGCCGAAGCGCATTTACTCCTGGTACCTTAAGATCGGTTATGATTATGATCCACAAGCATGGATGAAAGTTAGGTTGGTTTTCATACCCAAGTCGGGTAAGGTCAACCACATCACCGCAAAGGGTTATAGACCTATGAGTCTATCGTCCTTTCTTATGAAAAAACTGGAACGATTGATCGACATGTACATATATACGAGATGAGATTGATGACAGCTACATATCTTCCACAATCATATAGGGTAGCCTATATGATACAAAATGCACTCAATGCCAAATACCGTCAGTAGGTACTCAGGCAATAATGTCCAGCCTCCAGATGGCCCAAATGAACTCGGGAATATGCAGGTGGATTGAACAAATGCTGAGTACTCGTATAATAAATTTGGCCATACCTCAACCGAGGTACACCTCAAGGTAGTGCTCTATCGCCTCTCCTATGGCTCCTTGTAGTCGACGAAATGGTAAAACTTCTAGAGGCAGGTAGTTTTAATGTCACACGGCCTATGCTGACGATATTACGATTCTGATATCTGGAAAATGTTCTTGGGTCAAGGAGCGAAGCCTGTGAGTAAGTCCGCCGAACACCGAGATAGTCATCTTCACAAGGAGAAGATATATACCAAAACATGCTTACCTCCGTATGAATGGTATCGATTTAGTTCCCAAAAAATCCGCTAAGTACATTGGCATAGTTTAAGACTTCAAGCTTAGGTGGAAGGACAACATTAATGAAGGAACCAAAAAAGCTTACCTGGCACTGTATTCGTGCAGAGTAGCCTTTGGAAAGATATGGGGCTTCAAACCAAAAATGGTATATTGGTTGTATACTGCGGTTCGATTGTCGGTGGAAGGCACTTAAGAAGAAATACCATCTTGAAACAATGCTGAGCCTTCCGCCCTTAGACAGATGTATATATGTATATTCCGAAAGCATCGTAGCCAGAACTGTGCTAAGGATGCAGGAATCCCGTCTCTGGGCAAGGAGTGCTCATGACAGTGCGTCAATCTTGGATCGATGGGCCATCTTGTGGTTCAAAACCGAAACGGTCTATATCACCCCACTTCCTTGCTGCGAGAGGAGATTCTCTATCAGAATTCCTTCCAGGGAGGAATGGATCAGCGGCATGGCACGCTTGGAAATTGCACTTGCAATCTATATCGGCTGATTAAAAATGGATTCCGGTAAAGGAGCCGGGGTCTATTTTGAGTTTCGTGAAATAAATCGCTCCTATAGACTTGATGAGGGCTGTTGCGTTTTCCAAGCTGGGGTCTTCGCTGCTGACCCGTTTCTTAGAGAAAACCTCCCAGGAAAAAGGATCAACATTTATGTTGACAGCCAAGCAGTCGTTAAAGCTCTGCGGGCGACACGGATAAGATCCAAGCTCGTAAAACTCTGGAAAGAGAGACTGGAAAAGATATCAGATGTCAATAAGGTGACCCTCTGCTGGGTACCAGGTCATCAGACACAAACTCTGCGCAGATCACCACTCAGTACACTCTACAAAGAAATAGAGGCGGAGCTAATAGTAAGCGATGGTATCAATTAGGTATATGCGCGACGGCAAGATCAATTTGGCCCGCCTATGATAAGAAAAGCGAGTTCGGATCCCGATAACACCAGCGCCATCAAATGTTTATTTCGTGGCGTCCCTTCTCGGCGGGGTACTGGCAAAACCCTCCGTAGTATACTTACATTGGAAAAGCTCCTCGACTCACGTCGTTCGGAATCGGCATTAAATTGTAGGTCCCTTTCACCTGTGTCAAAAATAAATTACACACAACATGGGTGATTGAGAGAAGCTTGGCTCTGGTCCTTCATGGGCTGTAACGCCACCACGGATAGACAGATGATAAGAAAAGGACAGAAAGTCTGCTAAAGCTCAGTCGTGCGAATATTCTTTTGGCAGTCGGTGGCCTCACTGGGCACTGCATGTTATCCTACCATGTACGAAGAGGAAATTGAATCTGTCACCTACTGTGCGAATGCCCAGAACTAGCCCAAAAAAGGAACCTATTCCTTGAAAGTCACTTCCTTTCGGGATTAGAAGACGGAAGTAACAGGTTAAGTTAAGTTAAGTTAAACGCCTCCTTACGCCGCCCTTGGGATAGCCTCTACAACAACCGCATGCAGCTATCGGCCTAGAGAAGAGGATGCTACAATACCCCGACCAGACTGGCGGTTGTGCGGTGAACCAATGTAAAAAAAACCGGCCAAGTGCGAGTCGGACTCGCGCAGAAAAAAAGATTACACATCTTGAGGTGCACAAGATTTCTCCGCAGGCGAGTCCGCCTAGCAACCTGGCGATTTCTGCATGCTCGAACCGCCAACCAAATCAACCATATGCTCATCGACGGAAGACACTCGTCAAACATCCTGATAATGCGAACATTCAAGGGGCAAACGTCGACTCTGACCATCTCCTCGTAGCAGGAAGATTCAGAGCACGGCTGTCCAATGTCAGAAAGCTGCACCAGCCCACCATGAGGAGGTTCAACATCGGACGCCTGAACACACCGGAGGTTACCAGAGTCTACAGGGAGCAACTGAGCGAAAGGCTCTCCGGTATGCCTATGTCGAGTACAAATGTCAACAATATGTGGCTGCTTTGCCACTCAGCCATTCAGGAATAAGCCGAGGCTACCTATCACTCCCGACAAGCGACCCGTGGTATGATGGCGAGTGTGAGCAGAAAAAGGCAGCAACCGACGAGGCGTACCAAAAGGCGCTCAGGGCAGCGCGAGAGGGATACCGAGCCAGAAGAAGAGAGTAGAAAAAACTGCTGCGACTAAAGAAAAGAATCTTCGCAGCCTCCCAGATCAAAGATATCAAGCAATCTAGGGACAAACATAATATATGGGCCTTTTATAAGAAAGCTAAAAGCCTTGCAGGAGGCTTTAAGAAAGGCACTCAAGCTCTTCGAAATTGCGAAGGCTATCTGTCACAGACCCGCAGGGAATAGTGGATATATTTAAGCAGCATTTCCAAGAGAAAGTGGTAGGGACTGAGGAAATCCCAACTCCAGCCGCTGAAGATGTCCTCCCACCTAGCATCGAAGAAATCCAGCGAATTTCAAATCGATACACATCATCTCTTTATCGATTTTAAAGCCGCACACGACAGTATTCATCGCAAAGAATTGTTTGATGCGATGGCCGAATACGGGATCCCAGTAAAACTGATCCGGCTGTGTCGCGCCACGCTAAAATATACGCGATGCACCGTGCAGTTCGGTTCTAGGACATCTGAACCGTTTGAAACATACACCAGATTTCGGCAAGGAGATGCGCTGTGATGCGACTTCTTCAATTTAGGCATGTCGTTGGATAGTTTTATCAAATGATTAAGCGAACATGGCAAGGTTATAAAACCAGAACAGAAGCCTGTAGGGATGAGAACGGACACCTAGTAGTAGAATCGCAGTCGATGCTGAGAATAAGGAAAAACCACTTCTGCAGACTGTAAAACGGCGATGTTAGTCAATACGCCGTTGTCAGGCAGAATGATCCATTTCTTAACGACGATTGCCAATCTGCGATAAAATCCCTGGCAGCGGTAACCTACAAATCAAAGGCATCTTTTAACTGTCGCCTATCTCTAGATGAGATGGCTGAGCAGTTCCACATTAAAGTATTGTGGGTTCCCGGGCATAGGGATATTCCTGGAAACTGCGCCGCCGACGAACTCGCAAAGTTAGGGTCAAGCACACTCAGCCTACCTACCCAGGGGTACCTAGAAACACCAATAAGTATGGTAAAGCACATAATAAAGCTTCAAACCATAGAAGAGACCAACCTCGAATGGAATGAGAGCAATATCGGCTTTATCACCAAACAATTGTGGCCTAAGTTAAACTTAGGACGAACCAGGGACCTGGTGGCAACCAAAAGGGCAACCTTAAGTACTCTAGTGGGTGTCATTACAGGTCACTGCACCATTGGAAAACACGCCGCCAGACTGGGGCTACCCTACAATGACTTCTGACGCGGCTGCATGGACGAGGAGGAGGAGGAATCAATACACCACCTCCTCTGCGCATGTCCCTCTTTTGCGAATCGCAGGAGGATTTACCTCGGCGCGCCTTTCTTCGACATCGGAGCTGATGCCAATGCAAGATCAGATGGGCTTCAGACTCCTTTGCATGTCGCTGCCACCGTCTCGAATTGCAGGAATACGGCGATGACACTACTTTTGGATCGTAATATCGATGCACAAGCGGAAAATAACTCCGAGGAGAAAGCGGACGAGATTGCACGGCGAACTGGCTTGACGTATCCGATCTTTGAGATCGGCCATCCAGCTCCAGGTCGAGACGGGGCTAATCGATTGAATTTCTTCCTTAATTGTTGAATAAATAAAAGAATAAACCAAAAATTGCTCGACTCCACTGCTTTATTAGAAGCACCGGTTGGTTCCCAGGTAGCGGATCAGGGTAACCTGATCCAGGTGGTATCACAATGGGCCGGCTTGGGCCTAAGTGTGGCTTAGGTAGATCACAGCGAGATCTCAATGAGGCATTTGCGAGTGTTGAGATGGAGGCGGCGAAAACTGGTTTGGCAGTAAACAAGGGCAAAATTAAATATATACTTACTTACTTATCAGGCCAGCGATCCATGGAAGATCTGAGCCTGAGCTATAGCTGCCTTCCATCCTTGACGGTCCCGGGCACGCTGCTTCCAGTTGTCAAGACCAAGATGTCTTACATCCGCGATTACTTGGTCTTTATACCGGAGGTTTGGTCTTCCTCTTCTTCTCGAACCAGGAGGCTCGGAGTCGAAGACCCTCTTAGCTGGAGCGTTGATGTCCATGCGCTCGATGTGGCCGAGCCAGTGTAGTCGACGGATCCTTGCCTTCCGGACTACATCCACATCTTGGTACAGCTCGTAGAGTTCTTCTCCATTCACCTTCCTCACAGACAGGACCAAATATCCGGCGCAGAATTTTTCTTTCGAAAGAACCCAAAATCAGCTCCGCTGTCCTGCTTATCGTCCAGCTTTCAGCTCCGTACAGCAAGACTGGCAGTATGAGCGTTTTGTTAAGCATGACTTTGGTCTTTCGAGTGAGGAGTTTTGACCCCAGTTGTTTGGACAAGCCGAAGTAGCAGCGCTTGCCAAGGGCGATTCTATGCCGGATCTCCACTGTGGTGTCATTTGTGGAATTTACGTTTGCCAGGAGGTAGACAAACTCCTTAACTACCTCGAAATTGTAGCTGTCAATTGTTATATTTTGTCCCAGGTGGTGAACGACGGATTGGTTTTTGCTTGACAGCATGTATTTCGTTTTGTCCTCATTGATCTTAGGACCAACTCGTTTCGCCTATTCTGCAATCGCCGTGAATGCTTCCACAATGCCACGGCGAGAACACGCGTTGATGCCGATATCATCCGCGTATCCTAGCAGCTGGATGGACTTGTAGAAGATAGTGCCTTCCCTGTTGACGCCTGCCCGTCGCACTATCTGCTCCAGCACCAGGTTGAAGAAGTCACATGACAGCGCATCTCCTTGCCGAAATCCGGTGCATGTTTCGAATGGTTCCGAGGTCCTAGAACCGAGTTGCACGGTGCATCGCGTGTTTTTTAGGGTGGCGCGTAACAACTGGATCAATTTTCCCGGGATCCCGAATTCGGCCATCGCTCCAAACAGTTCTTCACGATGAATGCTGTCGTATGCGGCTTTGAAATCGATGAAAAGATGGTGTGTATCGATTCAAAACTCGTTGGTCTTTTCCAGGATTTGTTGAAGTGTGAAAGTTTGGTCTATAGTCGATTTGTCGGGCCGGAAGCCGCACTGGTAGCTTCCGATAAGTGCGGTGCAAAATGGCTTTAGACGTTCACACAATTCGCTGGACAGGATCTTGTATGCGACATTGAGCAGGGATACACCTCTATAGTTCTTGCAAGAGGTAGGATCGCCTTTTTTGTGGATGGGGCATATAGAGCTGGTATTCCAGTCGTCGGGCATGCTTTCATCTTCCCAAATTCTGCAGATGATCTAGTGCATGCTCCCTACCAGAACATCGCCACCAGCCTTAAAGAGCTCTGATGGCAAGAAAATTCGTTTCTTTTGTTGCAGTCGTTTTTTCTCCTCCCTTCTTTTGGCTCGGTACTCTTCTTGCGCTGCCCTGGTTGTCCTCTTCAGCGCCTTTCGGTACGCCTCATCGGTTGCTGCCTTTTTCTGCTCACACTCGCCATCATACCACGGGTTTCTTGTCGGGGGTGGTAGGTATCCTAAGGTGGTTTCGGCTACTTCCTGAATGGCTGAGGGGCATGCAGCCACATATTATTGGCATTTGTGTTCGACGTAGGCATATCGTAGAGTCTTTCACTCAGCTGCTCCCTGTATACTCTAGCAACCTCCGGTGTGCTCAGGCGCCCAATGTCGAACCTCCTCCTGATAGGCTGGTGCAGCTTTCTGACATTGGACAGTCGAGTCGAATCTTGTTGCTACGAGGAAGTGGTCAAAATCGACATTTGCCCCTCTGAATGTTCGCACATCCAGGATGTATGACGAGTGCCTTGCGTCAATGAGCACATGGTGGATTTGTTGGCGGTTCGACCGTCCGGAGATCGCCAGGTTGTTGTGTGGATTCGCTGCGAGGGAATCTTGTGCTACTTATCACCGCATTACCAGCTGTCGCAAAGTCCGTGAGTAGGAAGCCGTTATCTGTTGTTGTATCGTGGAGACTGTGCTTCCGATCACTCCGCCAAGGGTGTTCTCCTTACCGATTTTGGCGTTGAAGTCCCCGAGCACGATTTTTACATCGTACTCCGGACAAGCTCCGTAGGCGTTGTCCAGGAGGTTATAGAAGTCGGTAGGGGCGTGTGCACATATGTATGAGGCTGATGACCACAGTAATATCCGCCTTGTACTGCGTGAGGGTTCCTTCTAGTTTATGAGCAGTTCCGGGAGTGTACAGGGTTCTGACATTCCAGGAGCATACTCGCAAATCGTGTTCCTTTTTCGTGCGTTGTCGTCGTCGAGTATCCGTCCGTGTATCCAAGGCATCTTGCTCATTCATAACAAAATATATGCTGTCATCAAAAAAGGATGCTCACCACCGACGTCTTGGCCAGAACGTTTGTATTAGCAGTTAAGGTTACCTTGGTTCCGTAGTGAGCTGGAACAACGACATCAGTTCCGAAATCAAACGCAGAATCACTCTTGCCGATCGCTGTTACTTTGGGCTCAGGAGGCAATTAAGTAATAGAGCCCTTTCCCGAACGACAAAGTTGACTCTATATAAGACGCTTATCATACCGGTTCTGGGGTACGGCGCAGAAGCATGGACACTATCAACAGCGGATGAGGAGGCCATTGGTCGGTTCGAGAGAAAGATTTTGCGCGTGATTTTCGGGCCTATAAACGCAGACGGGCAGAGGGTGCCGTGGCGCAGTATTTAGTGTGTTGGACTCTGCCGCACGATGAGCGAGTTCGGATCTCGATAACACCAACGCCATCGAATGTTTATTTCGCGTGGTCCCTCCTCGGCGGGGTACTGGCAAAACCCCCCGTAGTATAACTTGCCTTGAAAAAGCTTCTTGATTCACGCCGTTCGGAATCGGCATTAAACTGTAGGTCCCTTCAGCTGTGTGAAAAATAAATCACATACAACATGGATGATGGGTTGGGCTGTACCGTCCCCAAAAGAAGAAAGAAGGAACGCAGACGGGGGATGGAGGAAAAGATTCAAGCGCGAACTTTACGAGCTGCACAGCGACTTGAGTCTAGTCTACGGACTCAACGCCTAAGATAGCCAGGCCATGTAGAGCGAATGGACACTACAGCTGCAGCCCGAAGAGTCGTTGGATCCAACCCCGAGGGGCGAAGAAACAGAGAACGGCCGCATTTAATATGACGTACACAAGTGGAAGGGGACCTCAGCCAACTGGGTGTGCGGCAACGGAAAAGGCTAGCAAAAGATCGTGCTAGTTGGAGGGGCATGTTGGTAGAGGCCCAGGTTCACCCCGAACTGTAGCGCCCGGTAAGAAGAAGAAGGAGTTTGTCTAATTCGGGGAAACGTAAACCCCACAAATCGCCCTTGATAACCACTGCTACTTCGGTTTATACAAACAACTTGGGTTAAAACCAAAGTCGTGCTTTACGAAAGGCTTATACTGCCAGTCGTGCTGTACGGAGCTGAAAGCTGGACGATAAGCAGGACGGCGGAGCTGATTTTTGGGTTCATTCGAAAGAAAAGTTCTACGCCGGATATTTGGTCCTGTCAGTGAGGAAGGTGAATGGAGGAGAAGACATAACCTCGAATTATACGAGCCGTACAGAGAAGTGGATATAGTCCGGAAAGCAAAGACCCGTCGACTATATTGGTTCGGCCACATCGAGCGCATGAACACCAACGCTCCAGCTAAGTGGGTCTTCGACTCAGACTCTGCTGGTTCGGAAAGAAGAAAAAGACCGAAACTCCATTATACTTACTTACTTATCAGGCCTGCGATCCATGGAGGATCTGAGCCTGAGCTATAGCTGCCTTCCATCCTTGACGGTCCCGGGCACGCTGCTTCCAGTTGTCAAGACCAAGATGTCCTACATCCGCGATTACTTGGTCTTTATACCGGAGGTTCGGTCTTCCTCTTCTTCTCGAACCAGGAGGCTCGGAGTCGAAGACCCTCTTAGCTGGAGCGTTGATGTCCATGCGCTCGATGTGGCCGAGCCAGTGTAGTCGACGGATCCTTGCCTTCCGGACTACATCCACATCTTGATACAGCTCGTAGAGTTCGCGGTTGTGTCTTCTTCTCCATTCACCTTCCTCACAGACAGGACCAAACCTAAAGTTATGAATGAGCAAGATGCCTCGGATACACGGACGAAAGACAATGTTATACACCAATGGAACTATGAAGCCCTCCGAGTAATGTGCCAACATTCTTTGATATCCACTTCAAGGGACCTTCTGTCCCATTATTGTAGTGTATTAAATCAGAAAACAAATGTACATCCTGGACAAATCACAAAAGCAACAACAAAAAACCCAATCAAATACGTACATACCTATATAGAAGAATTTCAGTCAGTATCTTTGAGTATGACATTTCATTATTGCATCCGTGAGACTGCTTATTAATACATACATATATTTACACGTGTATGTATGTATAGGAAAAAATCGAAGAGCAAGTCGTGCGCGCACGCTTCTTCCTCTCTTGTTTCTTATTTTTTTTTTTTTTTTGTTTTTTTGCATTTTCAATTCGATACACAACATTGCAAGCTGCCAATGTGAAGCCTGAAAAAATCCCAATCAAGCTATTAACAGCCCTCGTGAGCTCGAGCTCGAGCTCTAGCCCTAGCTGCAACGACAATGACTGACAGAGACGATGTCTACGACGAAGACGACGACAACGCTGACGACAGTGACGACAATTGAAATTCAATCAGTTCAATAAAGTGTATGTTTACCGATTGGAAAATAATATTTTGTCGCAATATTAATTTCACCTTTGTACGACAATAGCATGCGATATCCTTTGCCGCTGCTCCAAGTGCTGCTTCATTCCACTAAACTTCTCGACTCTTCCGCCCCGTATGCTACAGTGCTTCGTTGCTGCATGCGGCACTCGAAGCGATACTCGGTGGAGCGAAAGACGAAAATAAAGAACAAGAACGCAGTGCATATTTGCAAGTTGATGAGAGTGAGGAACTCGCTCCACGAGTTCTCTGTCACATGGTCGACGCGCGTCGGTAGTATGGACGACTCTACGGGAGTGGGTAGCCTATCAAAAATTCTACAGAAGGACGATTGACATGATTCGAAATCGGAATTCTCATCTCTCTCTCTTCCTCTTTCTCTGCTTCTCGTTCATCAGGGGTAGGTATTTGATTACACGCGAAGATCTAGTGCCCCATACCCCGGGCCATTTTCTCTTCACTCCACTCGAACGTGAGTGTCATGAAAACTCGAATCCCTTTCTCACTCGTATCCTTTTCTCACACTCCCGAATCGAAATCCGAAGAACATCGAATGCAACGTAACAATCGTAACTGGTAAGGTCAACTTGTTGCACACTTGACTGCTGTCGTTGTCGTCATCCATCGTCATCGTGGTGGCTGTTGCAGAGCGCTTCTGGAAAATGAAGTTTTTGGCAAAGCAATCGACAAAGACGGAAGTCAATGCGGTTTTGTCTTTACCGCAACTGCGTTTCGGGGGCCAGAACGATGCGGTTTCCATTCATTTTTGTCGTTTGGCCAGTCGATCTTCGGTCCGTCGGTTGGCTGGTCGGTCGGTTAACTTATTTTGTCGGTTAGCATCATCTTCATTTTCATGCTGTAATTGTGCAGCATATTATGGTAGCTCATTACTCTAGTGTTGCATTTGGCTTTGTAACGTACTCTAAATGAAATCGACCTAAGGAGGTGAGTGTGATGGTAGGATTTCCGTCAGCTCTGACCACATTTTGATTGATTTGCGGATATCCGTAATTGGGTGAAGTAGTTCTTCATAAATACGTTTTCCTAATTCTCTTTTTTAATATGTTTCCCTTCTAAGATACTTTATCACAAATATATTCGAGAAAAAAAAATTCTCACTAAATTCGCACGACGATAACACCGAGATTCGGCGTTACGGTAAACAAAAAATGAAGCATTTCCGGTCATTTGTTAGGGACAGTGTTGCCTTTACTCATAAGCCGGTTCGCTGTTTACCGGGCGCTTGTTATTTATCGAGCCTCGCGATAAAGAGCTGAAGGTCTAACCCATACACATACGTACATGTACCTGCTTCTGGAGCGGATTCTCTATGAATGGATGGATGTCCATGGGCTTGGCCTGACCTATTGGTTAACTAACCGAGCTATGTAGTCCGCTTGCATGCGTGTGGGCATGTCGGTAGTTGGTGTTTAGCTCATCTGTATAATTTTTTAACAATTTATTGATTGAATAAATTAAAAGCTCTGCAGCTACGAGAATGAGTCATTGGGTAGAGGTATGCGCGACTTGCAGGAGGTCAGGTAGTCGTGTAATATTTTTGATTCCCATTGCCAATGACGGTTGATGTGATGTTGATTGTTTTGCTGATTCGAATTGCAAGCAGATAGAGTTGTTACTATGACGTATTTGACGAGTTCATCTTCGTATTCGAGTTATTAATATCCGTACATTACACAACGTAATATAGTTTCCTGTAAACACGGTTTAATATTGTCTCCATGACTATTATGGGTTTCTTCTTTTGATAAAAAGTCCCTCCGTGACTTTGTTTACAAGACGATCTGAGAGGTCTAATTTTGTATCAGTCGTTTGATGTTGCTTTTCAGTTAGTCAGTTGGTTTTAGTTTGCCGTCGTACACCTGTGACTTACAGTAGCCCTGCGCGATCTGGAATCACACAACAACTTTAACATTAGGGCACATTGCGCCTTTTTATTCTTCAGGTTCACGTCATCCAACTAAGGCAACATCAAGTCAGATATTATGGCCTGATACCTCTTTCGTTTCATCTCTACCGTCTGGCATTTCTTGCTATTTCGTTTACGATCCTCTTGATACTTCATAGAATACTCTCTCCCCAAATGCGTCAGATATAGACAAACTAGTCGATATCTTAACAAACACACTGGACAACACACGGACCAACAGCTGCGTAGTCCACAAATCAAGAAAAAACTCATACCCATCTTGGTGGGCCGCAGCTCTAAGCAAGCTCCGCAAGGACTGTCGAAGTTTCTTCAATAAAGCAAAGAGTACAATAAACGACAGAGACTGGAGCCTATTTAAAGAATCACTCAGGGTGTACAAACAAGCCCTGAGAAAAGAACAAAGGTAGTCTTGGAATCTCTTCTGCAACAATGGGTAGAAAATTTCAGACGCCTCCAGACTGAGGAAAATACTCTCGAAGGATCCACTAATCCGAGTTGACTCATAACAAATGGAGTTTGGACAACGTCTAAACAAGAAACACTAAATCTTCTCCTCAACATGCACTTCCAAGGCTGCTCTGAATCGCAAGACTCAGTGCATACGCGAGGAACTCATCTCTCCTCCGCGATAGAGCGACAGTACGATCATATAATCTCTGGTCTAGAGAGAAAATTACATGGGCGTTAAAAAGCCATATAAATCCTCAGGACTGGATGAAATTTACCCTATCGAACTTACATAAACTATGGAATGGACTATACCATGGGCTAGAGACTATCTTTAAAGGATGGCTAGCTTGGAGTCACACTCCAGAAAAGTGTAAATTCGTAAGGGTACTCTCCATCCCCAAGGCTGGCAGGAACTCTTACATTTCCCCCAAGGATCTAAATCCCATCTGTCTATCATCCCTTACACTAAAAACCTTGGAAAGGCTGATAGACTTACACATAAACCATAGTTTTGATCCTTCCTAATCTCTAAGCCACAGCACGTCTGCTGTAAGGGTAGATCTGTCGAAACAGAGGAAAATCGAGAGATCAATCCATATTAAAGAATATATCTTAACAGCCTTCCTAGACATAGAGGGCGCCTTCAACAACGTCACTCCGAAAGCAATAATAGAAGGGCTAAAAAAGGTAAAGTTGGAGAGGACTTTCATAGAGTTGATTAGCGAGTTACTCCTAACACGCAAAATCCACTCTAAATGGGGAAGCCAATCAACCATAAAAGTGGTTACTAGGGGGCTTAAGGTAAATCCCCAGAAGACGGAGCTTGTGCTATTCACCAGAAAGCACAAAATTGCCCAGTCACTTTGCTTGGTACCAGGTTAACTTATTCCTCCAGTGCCAAATATCTTGGCATTGTAGTAGACAGGAAACAAACCTGGAAGAACAACACAACCGAGAGAGCAAAAAAAAAACAGCTATAGCTCTCTACACATGAAAGACATGGGAAGACATAGGGAAAACATGGGGATTCAATCCCAAGATAGTCTGGTGGACTGCACTAAAATTACCGGAGCTGTTGGCAATAAAGGAGCCTTTGTCTTGTCAGAAGTGGAACGTGATATCCACTACGGATATCCGTATTCTCACGGATAGTCAAGCAGCCTTAAAGTCGCTGGAGTCCTATGTGCACACCTCAAAAACTAGTCTCGACTGTCGCCTATCTTTTAACGAGATAGCCGAACAGTTTAACATACAACTTCTCTGGCTACCAGGACACAGCGACATTCCAGGAAACATGGCAGCCGACACACTCGCTAGACAAGGAACGACGCAACATTCAATCGTGGCATGTAAGGGAATACCCTTGCAACCAATAAACATAATCTCACAAATTTCGCCAGGGCTAACCTGAACGAACGAACCTGCGATGGGCCCAGGGACACACCTGCCTCACCACCAGGCTAATCGGGCCCCGGTTCGACAGTCAACGGACTAGGAGTATAATCTCCCTAAAAAGAACTGACATCTATAAAATCATTGGTGTCATCACAGGTCACTGCCTTATTGGCAGTCACGCGCAAGAACTAGGAATAGTTCCGAATGATTTTTGCAGAAGCTGACTAGACGAAGAGGAGGTCGAATCCATTTACCCCGTTTCTGCGCATGTCCGCCATTCTGCACAATCAGGAAACGATACCTAGGATCTTACTTCCTCAACGACCTGACAGATGTTCAGCAAGCTGCACAACGGGTCTCTCTGGCCTATGTGTATTCTTCTCTGATCTGGGAATGCTACTAATCTACCTACCTACCTCCCCAAATGCGGCAATTTATCTTGTTCACAAAGATGTTCAATCATAGAAGGTCTTTGTTACCAAAGATTATTTGCTCGCGAATTGTTCTAAGACCCGACTAGCAATCATCCGATGGGTGTCACCATAAAATCGAAATAAAGGCAGACACGCAAAGAGTTTTTGGCCACTTTGACTACTACCTATTCTAACAACCATTATTTGAAAAAGAGAGAAGACATGGACGAAGCTAGTAAAGGAATTACTAAAGCTCTCGTGACCATCTCCTTTTTACGCTGTACGGACCTTCTCCTTCTTCGTGGCGCTACAGACCGAAGTGGTCTTGGGCCTCAACCAACAAGTCACTCCAGCCAGTACGGTTCTCTTGGCCAGTCGTCGCCAGTCACGCACACCAAGTTGGCTGAGGTCATTGTCCACTTGTGTGTACCATTTGAACCAGAGCTATGTTGTCTTACGCTCTACATGACCTAGCCATCTTAAGCGTTGTACCCAGCGTTGATGCCATCAAGTCCAACAGGACCAAAGGTCAATAGGATGATCAAGGTATTATATGTATACAGCTAGCTTGGTTTTTGGAGAGACGGCTCCGTTACTCGAGTGCCTTTTTAAGCCTAAAAAAACAGCGGTTGGCAAGAGTTATTCTGCGTTTAATCTCGATACTGATGTTGTTCGTATTTGTTACTCCGGATCCAAGGTAGACGAAGTCTTTGATTACCTCGAAGTTCTTGCTGCCCATTGTGACGCTTTGTCCGAGACGTCCGTCCTTTCTCGATGACAGCATATACTTCGTTTTGCCCTCATTTACCGACAGACCCATTTTAACCACCTCCGCTTCAATGCCAGCCTCATCAGCGGCCCGCTGCGTTCGACCAATCACGTCAATATCACCCACGTAAGCCACCAGTTGTACAGACTTTTGGAAGATCGTGCTTTTAGCGCTGACTCGTGAGTTTCGCACGATCTTCGTAAATAGTATGTTCAAAAATCACATGATAGCGCGTCGTCTAAAACGTTTTTGACATTGAAGGTCTTGGTAAGCTCGTTATCGACCTAGATGGAGAAGCGAGAGTTTTTCGTCGTCGTCCTACACAATCTAACAAGTAGCCTCTATGCACGCTATCATATGCGGCCTTGAAATCGTGGTGGTGAGTGTCGATTTCCTGTCTTTTACAAGATCTTTCCCTGGCCTGAAACCACACTGATAAGGGCAGATCAGCTTATTTACACAAACTGGCAGAAAAAAATTTGTAGGCAATGTTAAGAAGACTTATTCCCCTGGGGTTGGCGCAGTCAAAGGGGTTTCTGTGGATCGTCGGGCATACTTTCCTCCGACCATGTCTTACAGGTGAGCCAGTGTACGCGCCCTGCCAGATCATCCCCAGCTGCTTTAAACAGTTTCGCGGACTGTCCGCTCCGATCCAGCAGCTGTGTTTGACTTCAGTCTTGATATTGCTATATTGACCTCGTCAAAGTCGGGGGGACTGAATTCTCGTCGTCCAAATTGAGTGGAACATTCTGCCTGACAGCGGTATTTGAGTCTTCCTCGTTGTTTAACAGTCTGCAAAAATGATTCTTCTAAGTTCTTAGTGTCCACTGTGACTCTACTATCAGTTGTCCATTTTCGTTCGGACAGTCTTCGGTCCAAAATTTATATCCACTGGATATCTGTTTTGGTTTATGGTAAAACTTCCGGAATTCATTCCTCGACTGCGTGCTTCTCACACTCCTTCTTTTTCTTTCTGAGAAGCTGGTTCTCTTCTCGCCTCTACTGCTCGTAGAGCTTACGAACAGCTCTCGCCTTTCGGTGCAGATTCGCTTATGGGCGTCTTGCTTAGCTGCGTGAGCCTACCTGCATTCGTCGTCAAACTGCGGGTTTTTCGCAAAACCCAGCACATCAGTGGCAGCTTCCTTAATAGCTTTATGACAGTCGAACTGTTAGAGAGTTTTTGGAAGACTCGGTCGGCAAAGTTCCTAGCGGTCGGAGGCGATTGTAGCTTTCCGACGTCAAACCTTAGTGTTCTCGTGCAGGCTGTGTTTTCCGATGACTCTCGCCAAGACCTCTTGCTTTCCCAGCTGTGCATTGAAGTCTTCTGGAACGATATTGGTGTCATAGCTGGGGCATTTATCGTATGTCCTTTCTAGGATATCATAAAAGTCATCCTTGCTGTTGTCATCCTTGTCCTGAATTTGTTGGCAAATTTAGCCTTGGTGCGGATTGTTATGAGGCCCGCAGCTCCCGATAGGGAGGACCCTCATCACGTGCCCAAGCAGTAAAAAAAAAAAACCAAAGCAGCATTTGAGCCAGCAAAGTTTTTCAAATCTAAAGAGCGAAGAGTTCACGGCCTAACACGGAGACGACGTTCCAATGAGCAAAGGTTTATATTTCCTGCCTTGGTAAACATATCATTAGTTCGTATGACAAGTTTCAACTGATTCTCTCAAGTACATAGTTTGTTTACACGAATTTTCACAGTAGAAGTCTTACACATTTTTCGTTAGAATGGACAAACTGAATATTGGTCATAACATTCCTCTTTTTAGATAAACCGCTAAAAAAGTAATATGAAGCTGGTAGTTCGGCAGCTGAATTTGAACGTAGTCGCACATCACTCGAAGACGACCCATGTGAAGGATGGTAAAAAAAGCGCATCCACTTCGGAAACCATTGCAAAAAATGCACGATATCGTGTTCGACGTTAGCTGAGTGAAGGTGATTGAATATTACTTTAATTTTCTTCTTCTTCAGCTTAATTCCAAAGAAGAGAAAAATCATTTCTCACAGGGCAACCTGTACCTGTACACAAGGATACGTAGGCGATGGCAAAACCATGGGATTAGGATTTACTCGGTCACATACATATATAAATAAGTGTGTCACTTGACACACTTTAAGGTTAAGTGTGTCCCTTAACACGTTTGATCTTTGAAAATGAGACACTTGTTCGTGTAAAAACTATAACGCGTTCTATTGCGTATCATTAAAAAAAACTCTACTGACACCTTAAGTGTGTTGCAGCAACACACTTATTAACAGTTAACACACTTTGGGTCAATCAATCAAACAAAAGAGAAATTTCCCAACTATGTGCAACCTTGCCAGAAAGTAATATGCGATTTGGATCCATGATGTAATGGTTAATACCCCGGACCCAGTGATCCGAGTTCAAACCTCAATGTCCGTAGTCACCAAAAAGCAAAGCCACTCAACTATTCCCCTTTCCCATTCTACATTGGTCCTTCGAGCCGAATGACATAATTATCATGATGTTGCTTCACAATAAAAAGAAACAATCAATTCAATCAAACAAAAAGCAAAGAACAATGTATCGGGCTTGATGAGCCTCGAAGCGACATATGCTCGGAGAGCGAAGACTAGATAAGTCCACTTTCTTTTTTGTTCGCTGCGAAAAGTATTCACAGGAACCTTGAGGGTTAAATACGGGATCTCTGAGTTGAGAGTCCAGAGTTTTAATCATTACACTATGGGTCCGGGCATGGGCTCGGGCATACAGGGTAAGGTTGTTGATTGCTCTCAACCTGGCGAGATGCCAGCAACGATCCCTGATTAAATATCCGGGTCAAGTTGACATACGGCCTCCTCGCGGCGCCCTCTGGATAGCCTCTTCAACAACCGTTGGGAGGTGAACAAACGTATGCAGCGAAAAAAACCCCGACCCGAATGGCGGTTGTGCGGCAGGCTAACAATCCGCCCACGTAAAAAAAACCTAAAGTTATGAATGAGCAAGATGCCTCGGATACACGGACGGATACTCAACGACGACAACGCACGAAAAAGGAACACGATTTGCGAGTATGCTCCTGGAATGTCAGAACCCTGTACACTCCCGGAGCTGCTCATAAACTAGAAGGAATCCTCACGCAGTACAAGGCGGATATTACTGCGGTCCAGGAAATAAGCTGGATAGGAAACGGTATGATTAGGAATAAAAATTGCGACATTTATTACAGCTGTCACAAAAGGTTGCACTTACTGGGATGCGGAATTTGTCGTGGGAAAGCCGTTAAGGTCGAAGGTCATCGACTTCAAACCTATAAGTGATCGCCTGGCTGTGATCCGCATCAGAGGCGGATTTTATAACATCAGCCTTATATGTGCACACGCCCCTACCAACGAGGCTGAAGCCCCTATTAAGGAAGACTTCTATGACCTCCTGGACATCGCCTACGGAGCTTGTCCGGAGTACGATGTAAAAATCGTGCTCGGGGACTTCAACGCCAAAATCGGTAAGGAAAACACCTTTGGCGGAGTGATCGGAAAGCACAGCCTCCACGATACAACAACAGATAACGGCTTCCGACTCGCTACTTTGCGACAGCTCGTAATGCGGTGATAAGTAGCACAAGATTCCCTCGCAAGCGAATCTACACAGCAACCTGGCGATCTCCGGACAGTCGAACCGCCAACCAAATCGACCATGTGTTCATTGACACAAGGCACTCGTCAAACATCCTGGATGTGCGAACATTCAGAGGGGCAAATGTCGACTCTGACCACTTCCTCGTAGCAGCAAGATTCAGAGCTTGACTGTCCAATGTCAGAAAGTTGCACCAGCCCATCAGGAGGAGGTTCGACATTGGGCGCCTGAGCACACCGAAGGTTGCCAGAGTCTACAGGGAGCAGCTGAGCGAAAGACTCTACGGTATGCCTACGTCGAACACAAATGCCAATAATATGTGGCTGCATTGCCGCTCAGCCATTCAGGAAGTAGCCGAAACCACCTTAGGATACCTACCACCCCCGACAAGAAACCCGTGGTATGATGGCGAGTGTGAGCAGAAAAAGGCAGCAACCGACGAGGCGTACCAAAAGGCGCTGCAGAGGAAAACCAGGGCAGCGCAAGAAGAGTACCGAGCCAGAAGAAGGGAGGAGAAAAAACTACTGCGACAAAAGAAAAGAATCTTCGCAGCCTCCCAGCTCAAGGATATCGAGGAGTCTAGGGATAAACATAAAACACGAGCCTTTTACAAGAAAGCCAAAGGCCTTGCAGGAGGTTTCAAAAAGGTCATCCAGGCTCTCCGAAACTGCGAGCGTAATTTTGTCACCGACCCGCAGGAAATATTGGATGTATTTAAGCAGCACTTCTAGCAGCTGCTTAACGAGCATGACCAAGAGAGAGTGGTAGGGACCGAGGAAATCCGAACTCCAGCCGCTGAAGTAGTCCTCCCACCCAGCATCGAAGAAGTCGGCACAGCTATTCAGAAGCTGAAGAACAACAAGGCCGCAGGCTCAGATGGCTTGCCATCAGAGCTCTGCAAGGCTGGCGGCGATGTTCTGGTAGGGAGCATGCACCAGATCACCTGCAGAATTTGGGAAGATGAAAGCATGCCCGACGACTGGAATACCAGCTCTATATGCCCCATCCACAAAAAAGGCGATCCTACCTCGAGCAAGAACTATAGAGGTACATACATATATCCCTTCTCAATGTCGCATACAAGATCCTGTCCAGCGTATTGTGTGAACGTCTAAAACCATTTTGCACCACACCAATCGGCAGCTACTAGTGCGGCTTCCGGCCCAGCAAATCAACTATAGACCAAATTTTCACACTTCGACAAATCCTGGAAAAGACCAACGAGTTTCGAATCGATACACACCATCTTTTCATCGATTTCAAAGCCGCATACGACAGCATTCATCGTGAAGCACTGTTTGGGGCGATGGCCGAATTCGGGATCCCGGTAAAACTGATCCAGTTGTGTCGCGCCACGCTAAAAAACACGCGATGCACCGTGCAACTCGGTTCTAGGACCTCGGAACTATTTGAAACATGCACCGGATTTCGGCAAGGAGATGCGCTGTCATGTGACTTCTTCAACCTGGTGCTGGAGCAGATAGTGCGACGGGCAGGCGTCAACAGGGAAGGCACTATCTTTTACAAGTCCATCCCAGCTGCTAGGATACGCGGATGATATCGACATCATCGCGTGTTCTCGCCGTGGCATTGTGGAAGCATTCACGGCGATTGAAGAACAGGCGAAACGAATTGGTCTTAAGATCAATGAGGACAAAACGAAATACATGCTGTCAAGCAAAAACCAATCCGTCGCTCACCACCTGGGACAAAACATAACAATTGACAGCTACAATTTCGAGGTAGTTAAGGAGTTTGTCTACCTCGGGACAAACGTAAATTCCACAAATGACACCACAGTGGAGATCCGGAGTAGAACCGCCCTTGGCAACCGCTGCTACTTCGGCTTGTCCAAACAACTGGGGTCAAAACTCCTCACTCGAAAGACCAAAGTCATGCTCTACAAAACGCTCATTCTGCCAGTCTTGCTGTACGGAGCCGAAAGCTGGACGATAAGCAGGACAGCGGAGCTGATTTTGGGTTCTATCGAAAGAAAAATTCTGCGCCGGATATTTGGTCCTGTCTGTGAGGAAGGTGAATGGAGAAGAAGACACAACCGCGAACTCTACGAGCTGTACCAAGATATGGATGTAGTTCGGAAGGCAAGGATCCGTCGACTACACTGGCTCGGCCACATCGAGCGCATGGACATCAACGCTCCAGCTAAGAGGGTCTTCGACTCCGAGCCTCCTGGTTCGAGAAGAAGAGGAAGACCGAACCTCCGGTATAAAGACCAAGTAATCGTGGATGTAAGACATCTTGGTCTTGACAACTGGAAGCAGCGTGCCCGGGACCGTCAAGGATAGAAGGCAGCTATAGCTCAGGCTCAGATCCGCCATGGATCGCAGGCCTGATAAGTAAGTAAGTAAGATGCGCTGTCGTGTGATTTCTTCAACATCGTATTAGAAATGATTGTGCAAAAATCACTGGCCAATACCAGAGGCACAATCTATTTCAATTCCTCGCAACTCCTTGCATACACCGACGATATTGACATAATAGGTAGATCACAGCGAGATTTCAATGAGGCGTCTGCGAGTGTTGAGTTCGAGGCGGCGAAAGTTGATCTGGCGGTAAACGTGGGCAAAACTAAATATATGCTGTCATCAAAAAAGGACGCTCACCACCGACGTCTTGGCCAGAACGTTTGTATTGGCAGATATACATAAGTTCGAGGTACTTAAGAACTTCGTCTACCCTGGCTCCGCAGTGACCTGGAACAACGACATCAGTTCCGAAATCAAACGCAGAATCACTCTTGCCAATCGTTGTTTCTTTGGGCTCGGGAGGCAATTGAGTAATAGAGTCCTCTCCCGAACGACAAAGTTGACTCTATATAAGACCCTTATCATCCCGGTCCTGTTGTACGGCGCAGAAGCATGGACACTATCAAAAGCGGATGAGGAGGCCCTTAGTCGATTCGAGAGAAAGATTTTGCGCGTGATTTTCGGGCCTATAAACGCAGACGGGGGATGGAGGTAAAGATTCAACCACGAACTTTATGGGCTGTACAGCGACATGAGTCCAGTCAGGCGTCTACGGCTTCAACGCCTAAGATGGCTAGGCCATGTAGAGCGAATGGACACCACCCAAAGCGTCTTTGAATCCAACCTCGAGGGACGAAGAAACAGAGGACGGCCGCAAATAAGATGGCGCACACAGGTGGAAGGGGACCTCAGGCAACTGGGTGTGCGGCAAAGGAGAAGGCTAGCAAAAGATCGTGCTAGTTGGAGGGGCATGTTGGTTGAGGCCCAGGTTCAGCCCGAACTGTAGCGCCCGTTAAGAAGAAGAAGAAGGAGAAATCGCTGCTAGCTCACTCCAAAGCATACTAAGTTTTATCCCTAACTCAGGATTTTTGGTTGAACTGTAAGTGGGTGACATCACAATAGGCCCACTCGTGGCCGCAGTCATCAGGCGACTTTGTCTCACCCCCTTATCTTCTCTAACTAACTCTGCCTTGGGTATGAAAATGACTTTGGTTACCTTCCACTTGCTGGGGATGTAGGATAGGCAACTATTGTATATGACCATAGTGATATCTGCCACCTGCTGGAGCTCTGCTGATATGATCCCATCCGGTCCTGGGGACTTGTAGGGTTCAAAACCACTTCGCATGTTTTCAGAGAATCTATGCGTTTAGCAAGTTTAGATACAATATCCCTGTTTTCCAACATATTTTCTCACACCCTTCCAATTCACTTTCAATTTAAGTATAATAACATCACACATGTGAATTAATTAAACTCTTTGTACACTGTCAGACGCACTCTTAAATTTCGCTTCTATCCCCTAAGTCCAGAACAGCCAACATACTACCTAAACTCCGACGAATACCTATAATAAATCGAAGTATTCCACGTGTACGAACAATGTCAAAACGAAATTTTTGACGACAAAGTCAAGATATCATTTTTGAAACGCACTTCAAAACATATTTTGATTAATTACCCTTTTGCCTGGTTGAGAATGTTTTCATTATTTAAGTCAATTAGCTGACGAATATCCAAGATACACTCCTCGCTGTTTTCCATAAATTTAATGCCATAATGGAATGGTAATAGCACCGTGCTTTTGAAAGATTAATTAAGAGAATTCCTTAAGATTCGATGAATTTTCGGATTAAACAAAGAAAAGAGAATTGTATTTAAAGGAGCTGAACATGCAAGTTGTAGATAAAAATCCAATTAGAAAGGTCTACTCGAGTTGCGTTGATAAATGTCCTCATCTAAAGTGTATCGGCATTTGAATAGAAACATGAATTACACATGAAACCCGATGTATCTATTTATTTTTTTCGAAATCAACTGTTACAATTAAGGACAAACAACCGCATTTATCTGCTTACAGCATGTTTCCCTCAACGAATAGATCGCTAGAAAGGGGAATTAATCAAATAGATACGTATTTCACTCCTACAATGTCTCCATTAACCGAGTAATAACCTTTTTCTAAACTGAATAGTATCTCAATCTGTACAAAAAAAAAAAAGAATAGGACGTACCTTGTATCTGCGGTGCATTGGGCTTGTAGCCCTGACAGTCCGAATTGATTGTACTATTGGAGGATGAGTGATTGCTGCCTAATGGTGCTAGCGATGCTCCAGCAGGAGCCTTCCGTCTTAATGTTTCTAATTCACGAAAATGGCTTGAGAATGGAGCATCGAGAAATGGTCGTTGACCCAAACCCAAGGCGCGAAATTGATGACCACCGGTCGGACCTAAGAAAGAAAAATAAAAGCAAAAAATGTAAAAAATTAGTTCAATTGTTGTTACTGCTGTTGTTTGCGTTCGGGGAGTGCACTTGTGTTCCTTTACTTGTTTCTTCCTCACTTTTGAGTTTTAAATTAGTTCAACCCTAGTTTTTTCCTTTCCTACCTTCTCAAAACCGCAACTGCAAACAATGAGGAAAAAAAAACGGAACAAAAGGAAGAAAATCTGCAATATTAAGTGACGTTATCCTGACATAGTAACCCAGAACATGACGCCATTCACCGAGAGGAATCAGTCGACCGATCGACTGACGGGGGTGAGAAGCTGGTAATTTTCATGTCAAGTGCGATGGACAATAAGGCGGCATAATAATTTCGAATTAAACAGGATATCCCACCTATTCTCGTATTTCTCGTCAATCTAATGTTTTGACTTGGGACTTGTAAGAAAAGACCGCCCTTGTCATAATTACTCGTGCAACACAACAGCATGCCGAACAGAATGTATCTGTATCAAACAGATGACTTGTGCCTCGATCCGAGGAGAGGCAGATATTAAAATGGTCCATTATAACAGCAGGGTGCCAGTTATTAAATAAAAAAAATGTTTTCCTTCATCTCCTCTAGCTGCAAGGTTGTATAAGTATGTTTTATGCTGGTACACAAGCTAGTCGAGGTCGTAGTTGTGGTAACTTTTGGTTAACAGTCTTTATACTATGGCCAATGGAATAAGGGCCAATGACTATCCCAAAAATTTCTCGCCGAAAAGACTCTAATCAATTCGATGGAGTAGAAGAAGAGAGTGAAAAGACCTACTGATACACATTGGTTTCAAAGGGGTCGCTAAACAGGCGTCTGGTAAACATTTCGAATGAGAGAAGCATTGTAAATACAGTATTTAAAGGTGGGCTTGTCAGCTTGAACTTCTTCTTCTTCTTATCGGACGCTACAGTTTGGGGTGTACCCGGGCCTCAACCAACATGCCCCTGCAACCAGCACGATCCACCTGTGTGCGCTGTCTTATTTGCGGCCGTCCTCCGTTTCTTCGTCCCTCGAGGTTGGATTCAAAGACTCCGGGCTGGAACTGTGGTGTCCATTCGCTCTACATGGCCTACCTATCTCAGGCGTTGAATCCGTAGACTAGACTCGAGTCGCTGTACAGCCCGTAAAGCTCGTGGTTGAATCTCTTCCTCCATCCCCCCTCTGCGTTTATAGGCCCGAAAATCACGAGCGAAATCTTTCTCTCGAACCGACCAAGGGCCTCCTCATCCGCTTTTGATAGTGTCCACGCTTCTGCGCCGTACACCAGAACCGGTACGATAAGCGTCTTATATGCATAGAGTCAACTTTGTCGTTCGGGAGAGGGCTCTATTACTCAATTGCCTCCTGAACCCATAGAAACAGCGATTGGCAAGAGTGATTTTGCGTTTGATTTCTGAACTGAAACCGTTGTTCCAGGTTACTGCGGAACCAAGGTAGTCCTTAACTACCTCAAACTTATATCTCCCAATATGTACAAACGTTCCGGCCAAGACGTCGGTGGTGGGCGTCCTTTTTTGATGCCTGCATATATTTAGTTTTTCTGTCATTTACTGCCAGACCAATTTCGAGCGGGGATGTCAAAGGTAGAAGTGGCGTTGTAAAGCTCGTCTATAATTACGCTGCCTTATGCAGCTTTGAAGTCGATAAATAGGTGGTGAGTGTAGACTTGAAATTCATTAGTTTTTTCCAAGATCTGCCGTAATGTGAAGACTTGGTCAATGGTGGACTTCCCTAGCCTGAAGGCACACTGATAAGGATCTATCAGCTTACTTACAAAAGGCTTCAAGCGTTCGCACAAAATGGCAGAGAAGGAGACTTACATATTCTTCTGTAGTTGGCACAGTGAAAGGGGTCTCCTTTCTTGTGGATCGGGCAAACGATGCTGGGACTCAATTCCTCGGGCATGCTTTTTTTTTTACCATATCTTACCAGGTCATCTTCAGTTGCTCCCAACTAGGTCATCTCCAGTCCGGCAGCAGCTTTATTCGACTTGAGTTTTGATATGGCGATCTTAACTTCGTCGCGGTCAGGGGGACGGGATTCTCTGCGATCTTCGTCGATAAGAAATGGATCATTCTGCCTGACAGCGGAATATTGACTAACATCGCCGTTATACAGTCTGCAGAAGGGGTTTTTCCATATGCTCAGCATCGACTGCGATTCTACTACTAGGTGTCCGTTCTCATCCCTACAGGCTACCGTTCTGGCCTTATAGCCTTGGTATGTTCGTTTTATCTGCTTATAAAACTTTCGAACTTCACGCCTGCAGCAACACGTCTCCAGAACCTCAATCGCGCGCTTCTCGTGCTCTTTCTTCCTTCTTCTAGAAGCTTATGCTCCCCGCTTCTTTTTAACTCGTAGAGCTCACGAGCTGCTCTTGTTCTTCTATGCAGCGAGGCTTTATATGCCTTCTGCTTCGTTGTGTGAATCCTCCTGCATCGTCATCGTACCAGGTGTTTCTTCGTAGTGGGGCCTTGAAGCACAAAACTTCTTGTGCAGTGTTTTTCAGGGCTTATTTGCAAAATTCTACTGACAGCGTGGAGCGTTGAGGTGTATTGGAAAGCTTAAAAGAGACGCGATCGGTAAAAGCACGACCGTGGCGTTAGTAGCTTTCCGACGTCATAACTTTGTATTCTTATTCTACTCCGCGTTCGTGATATCCGTAGGCGCATCTTGGCTCCTCGGAAAGTTCGAGCATCAAGAATAGTGGAGAAGTGTCGATCGCGATGTGATCAATCTGGTTGGTGATTGGTTGATCTGACGACCGCCAGGTGCCTTTGTGTATATCGAGGTGCGGGAAGCGCATACTGGCTAGAAGGAGATTTCGCCCCGAAGCAAAATCAATCAGCCTATGTCCGTTATCGGATGTGGTGTCGTGTAGACTGCTTTTGCCGATGACTCGTTCAAATATGCTTTTCTTACCCAGCCTAGCATTGAAGTCTCCTAGTACAATTCTTATGTCATAGCTGGGACATTGGGACACGAACGACGGTTATGTTCGAATTTCGCTGTCAAAGTTTGGAATACTCTGTTGCAGCTAATGATGGTAACCTGCTGAATGGTAAATGCCAAAGCATTCTAGAGACCTCATAAGGGGAACGTCTGACAGCGAACATTCGAGAAAGTGGACAGAGGGCTATATAAGCGGAAGCACTCGCCCTCGGGCGCATTCAGTTTTCGGGATTCAATAACGAGTGATCAGTAGAGACAAACGTTGTAATAAAGGTGAAGCGCCGAGATAATTGGTCTGTGGTGGATTAGCAAAGTGTGTGTAAGCAATAAAGTGTAAAGTGTGTAAAAGCTTGTAATAAAGGTGAAGAGCCCAGATAATTGATCTGAGGTTGTAATAATAAATAAAGTGTGTATATTGAAAACAACGGTAAACAGTTGTAGTTTATCGCAATCCAGTGATCCTACACATAATTATTCCCAACTAATTAGACAAAAATTATTAAATTTGCATTTAGTCCTTAGTACATACTGTACAAAAGCAAGCGCCTACTGATAGTCATTCGACTACCATCTAGATAAGTGTTTTCTTCTCACACTTAAGCAAAACCTCACCGTTTACATTGCACTGCCTCAACGACATATTTCGCATCGATGTATCCAAATCCTTGCACTTTGTCGTAATCACACATTTTCTATCCAACAACTTACTTGTCTTTGATCTCGGCTCCCGTGGCCCGTCCACCGTCACCTTAATCGCTTTCCCATATGTTGCTACTTGCGGCGGACTTGTCGATACCGTGATAGTCAGCGTGAAACTCTTCCCTACATCGATGGAAAAAGAAAAAAAACAACTCAAAGTTATTACACATTTAACTGGACAGTAAATCAAAACAACACCACCGCGCCAACACCAGACCACCGAAATTCAAAAACAGTTCCGATCGTCGTAAAACGATCGCATAGCGTCTGATTTTTTACCGCCACCACTGCCGAAGTAACGGCAGCAGCAGTCAAATTAATTTAAAGTACCAAAATCCATAAGACTGGCAACACGCGTCAATGCTGCACACACTCACTTCCTCTTGACGTTTATTGCAACAAATTATGTGATCATTCAAAGGATTTATGTCAGAACGATGTGCTCCGCTAAAACAGAATAACAAAGAACGAGCAAATACAAAACGAAAAAGAGCGAAAGTCGAAAAAGGGTAAGGCCATACATTGTTGCAGGAACACGGCTACTTGCATCCCTTTTAATTAACCTCCATTTCGAAGGTACCTACATATGTATATGCATTTTTGCGTTTTTTAAACATATTTACCTCCAAATAGTCTCGAATAAACAAGGACTTAAGTGTAAAGTGAAAAGGTCGTTATGCTAGCAACGGTTACGACAACGCCCGACAACATAGCCATAAGGCCAGTTTCAAAAGGACATTAATTCCTATATTTACAAATAATAAAACCACAAATCGTTCCGTCAAACTACATAAATATGCAAAAGGGAGACTACACTGCCCTGGTTTGATATTCCTGCCACCCGCATGATGCCATACTGTTTCCGCCACCCCATTCCCGAAGGAAGTACAGGTCCGCATAAACCGCAAAAACCTCAGTCGGAAAGCACAACAAAACTGCAGTAAAACGCGCGCAAGGACATCGCACAGAAATTGAAGTCGAGGACGCTAGCTGAAAATGAGGTAGAAAAAATGAAGTCACAAAGCCCATACATAATCACTTGCTGCAGGACAATTACACGTTTAACAGTCGCACAAAGGTGGAGAAGAAAAAACAAATACATCCATCCCATCCGACGTAGTAACTCCGCGGAAGAGGATGATATGCCTTCAGTGACCGAGCGAACGGAGTTCCATGCATTAAAAGTGTCCTTTTTTCGGAGGACTTGTGTTAACTGACTCTCTTCAACTGTCAGTGACAGAACGCATTCGAATTTGATCGGTAGCGAGTTAATTGAAAATATGGGCGGCAAAGGACAGTCAGTCCTTTTGTCTCGGACAAGTGATGTCCTTTTCTCGTTACGAGCGAATGAAATGATTTTTTTTGTTGTGTGCCTTTCCACCTCATCATTCGTCCTGGAGAAACGGATACTGTGACAACTGACGAGATTTTCCTTTTTTATTTTTTGTCTTTTTTTTGTCAACAAATTAACGTACACAACCGCTATATGTTATTTGTCGTTCGTTTTAAAATACGAGTGTTTCAAAACACGGAAAACTACGTCAAACCTACTTAGCACGTGCTGGAGTTCCATCTCGGAGGATGTGAAGACAACTAATTCATCTGCAAAAAGAAGATGGCTTACCCTCAACTCTCCCAATGTGAAACACTCCTTGCCTCGACTGCGCTGCAACATCCAGTCCATTAATGTAATTAAAAGGAGAGGTGACAAGACGCACCCTTGGCGAAGTCCAACGCCCACGTCGAAAGATGTTGATTTACTACCGTTAACCCGAACGCAGCTGCTACAGTTTGTGTATAGAGACTGAATGAGCCTCAACAGAGGACCAACAATCCCATACTCCTGCAGAACACTCCAGAGTGTACCTCGAAGAATTCGGTCATACGCCTTTTCCAAATCTACAAAACAGCTGTAGATCGGTTTGGCGTACGCCTTCTCGAGTAACATTCTTAGAGTGTTAGTTGTACTTCTGCCGCGACGAAACCCACACTGTTCATCCCCTATCCTGGATTCGACCATAGCTCGAGAACGCGCCTCCAACACCTTAACGTACACTTTACCGGGGACACTTAAAATAGATATGCCCCTGAAGTTGGAACCCTCTTTTTCTGTCCCACTTTTTGAAAAGAGGGACAATCACCTCAGTCTGCCAATGGCTAAGTGTCTCACCGCATTCCCAGGCCACCTTAATGACACGGGAGAGCCATAATACTCCCTCTTTACTGATTGCCTTAAGTATTTCTGGTCAAACTTCATCCACACCGGCGGATTTGCCTACTTTTAGCGATTCAATCGCTAAAATGACTTCCTCAACCGTTGGACTTTTCTCCGCCCCACTCAAGACTATAGGTTTGTCCGCCTCAGCGCCCTGTTCGGGATTGAGCAGCTCCGAAAAGTGCTTGCTCCACACCATCTTTGGATTTAACCCCTTCGTCTATGTTGAATTTCCTTCCTCTGAGCCGGCGAATGGTTTGCCAGAACACCTTCTTCGCAGATCTATGGTCGCCTCCCAACTTCTCGCCGAACTTCTTTCGCCGTGCCTGTCCCCCTTCCTCCCTCGTGACCAGTGCTTGCACTCATCACCCACGCATGACTGAGTGCTTAAACAACCGGCGCATAGCAGGTCGTATGTGTTATTCTTTGTAAGTGGAGCCAATCTTATTATCGTACACTGCAAATGCTAGTGTGTTAAACAACACGCAGCAAGCGCATCATTCGACACTCTTTAAGAATAGGCGTGTCACACGTTTGAAATTGAGACGCATGTTCAAACTATAACACGTTTTATTGCGTGTCACGAGTAAAAACTCTAATAACACCTTAAGTGTGTTGCAGCGACACACATATTAATAATGAACACACTTTAAATCAATCGATCAAACAAAAGGGAAATTTCCCAACTATATGCAACCTTGCCAGAAAGTAGTTTACGAGTCGGATCCATGGGAGATGCCATCCTCCCCAGGGGATTTGAAAGGGTCAAATGAGTTAATGGCCCATTCTATACTTCCCTCGTGAAATATTGTTCGTGCTGTCTTCCAATCCTATTCATACAGTCAAACTTGAAAATTTTCCACCTATACTTACTTACATAGGTGGCGCTAGAATCCGTGTTGAACCTGGGCTTCGGTCTTTGGCCAGCTGTTTCCAGTGCCGCACGCTCAGATGTTTAAGGTCCCTTTCCACTTGCGTGCGCCACCGCAGATTCGGCCGTCCTCTGCCGCGCCTTCCTTCCGGGGTGGATTCGAAGACTCTTCGGGTCGGAGCTGTATTTTCCATGCGTTCTACATGGCGTAGCGACCTTAGACGCTGTATCCGTATACGTCGTACCAGACCGATGTCGCGGTACAGCCCGTACGGTTCCTCTCATTAAATCTTCTCCTCCATACTCCCTTTGAACACACGGGACCGTAGATAGCGCGCAGGATTTTCCTCTCGAAACAATCAAGGGCAACCAGTGAGCCAAGGTAGACGAATTCCTTGACAACTCTTCAAAGTTATATCTGCCCATTGTGACCGCCAATACGTCGGTGTCGCCCGTCTCTTTTTGATGAAAGAGGATATTTGGTTTTACCCTCATTAACATTAAGACCCATCGAAGCCCCTTCTACCTCAAGGCTTACAAAGGCCTCCTTGACGTCTCGCTGTCCCCGTCCAATCACGTCAATATCGTCAGCGTACCTCTTGTGTTGGCCAGCGACTCTTGTACGATCTTTTCAAGCACGATGTCGAAAAAGTTGCATCACAGCGCGTCACCTTGCCTAAATCCTTTTTTAACATCAAGGGTATCGGTTTACTCATTACCGACCTTATTGGAGCAGCGAGAATTCTCCATTGTCATCCTGCACAGTCGGACGAGTTTGGCAGGGATGTTAAAACTAGACATGGCTTTGTATACTTCATCTCTATACACGCTGTCATACGCGGCCTTGAAATCAACGAAAAGGTGGTGAGTGTCGATTCGGTATTCCTGGGTCTTCTCCAAAATCTGCAGTATCGTAAATATCTGGTCTATTGTGGACTTACCTGGCCTGAAACCACACTGATAAGAGCCGATCAGGTTAACCCCAAACGGTTTCAGGCGTTCACGCAATATGGCAGAGAAGATCTGGTATGCGATGTTAAGGAGACTTATTCCCCTGTAGTTGGTACAATTATAGGGGTCGCCTTTTTTAAGGACCGGGCAAAAGAGGGTGAGATTCCATTGATCGCGCATGTCTTCCAAATGTGATAGTGTACGCACCTTACCAGCGGCCTTAAAAAGCTCAGCAGACAGGCCGTCTGCGCCCGCGCCTTTATTAGACTTGAGTCTTGATATTGCTATTTTGACTTCGCCTAGGTCGGGTTGACGGAATTCTCTCACGTCGTCGTAAATTACGAATGCATCAGTTTGCCTAACAGCGGTATCTTGTCTGTCATCGCCGTTATACAGTCTGCAGAAGTGGTCTTGCCAAGTCCTCAGCATCGACTGTGATTCCACGACCAGTTCTCCACTTTCATCTATGCAGGCCTCGGCTCTGGCTTTGTAGCCATGGCATGTTCGTTTCATCTTGTTGTAAAGCTTCCGGGCGTAATACCTGCGGAAGCATCTCTCGATCTCCTCGATCTCACGCTTTCCGTGTTCCCTTTTCTTTCTTCTGAGAAGCGTGTGTTTCTCCTTTCTCTTCTGCTCATAGATTTCGCGAGCAGCTCTCGTCCGTCGTTGTCGCGTGGCTCTATATGCTTCTTGTTTTGCTGCATGGGCTTGTTCGCATTGTTCATCGAACCAGGGATTTCTAGGTGGTGGCGGTCTGAAACCCAGCACCCCAGAGGCAGCGTCTCTGATGGCGTTCTGGCAATGCGTCCATTCCTGCTCTATTGTTTGTACCGCTGTAGGCGGATTTTTAGAGAGCTTGAAGGAGACACGATCGGCAAAAATTCTGGCAATCTCTTACGATTGTAGCTTTCCGACGTCAAACTTACGTTGTCCTACTCGACTCCTAAGCATCTGTGATATCCTTATTTGCTCCTTGGCTACAACAAGGCAGTGGTCCGAGTCGGTGTTGACTTCTCAGAAGGTTCGAGAATGATGGAGCAGTGTCTGGCGTCGATCGCTATGTGATCAGTCTGGATGGTGGTCGATAGATCAGGAGATCGCCAGGTACCCGTGTGGATGTTGAGGTGGGGGAATCATGTACTTGCCACAAGGAGGTTACGCCCTGTTAGAAAATCGATTAGCCTAAATCCGCTGTCGGATGTGCTGTTATGGAGGCTATGCTTTCCTATGATTGATCTCTTCTTTGCCCAGCTGTGCGTTGAAATGTCCTAGTACGATTTTGGTGTCATAACTGGGGCATGTTCGGTCTTGGAGGTCATAAAAGTCATCCTTGAGTCGATACTGTTTATATGTATAGCATCTTTGTCGAACTCACGTTTACTTTCCAGGACCCTACTAAAATAACCTCTCTTTTATGCTAGAATGAAGATTGACATAAGCAAGACCAGTTGTAGGTTTTCACTGTAGTATTAGCTAACATTCTCAGATTGAATTCAAACATTCTTCAAAACCAAAGCATTCCAACAGGGCCGCTTTTTAAGTTCTTATTCAGAAACCCAATAGAGACCAACCAAAGCCAACATATTGGATTACATTACAATAATCCACGTACAAGTATAATACCCTGCGCACGTCATGATTCGGACAAACAAAAGGAATTAAAACACAACTACCACCACCGGTGTGCGCTCCTTCATATCATAATCATCAACAACCTCCTCACCGGTCGTCATTATTAATATCACCAAAAATAAATCACTTAAGTAGGACTTCAAAACACCAACCCATCCGCCAGCAAACTATCCTTTCGATAATCGACATAATCACCGCGCGGCACCGAGCACTGGAGCACCGGAGCACCGGGTGTGCTATACAGAGCAGTGAAGACAGGTTTCGCCCGCGTTCTGTGAGGAGTATTTCGGTGATATAGGTATGAGTACCATTGTCCATTGTTTGTGCTCGGGCGAGGGTTTTCTTTGATGATGGAACTCGGTTAATCTAAATTAGTCTTCATCAGTTGATCTTAAACGGGTATATGAATGAAAGGCGCTTATTGATGACGCGTGTCGGTCACTTACAGTTCTTTAGTCGTGTGTTTTCTTCTTTTAGAAGATTCCAACGACGGCAAATTGGTGCTCATTTATATTTTTGGTGTACGGACGTATGGTATGAAAGAAGCCGCAATGGTCATCATTTGATCTTTTCAACTTCTTCATTCTTAGTAAACATACATACGAGTCTGTAGAATGAAGATACCTTGAGTCACGCTTCTAAACAATAAGCGAACGTGTAGTGAAGTCAGCGACAGCTCGTAATACGGTGAAAAGTAACACAAGATTTCCCCGCAAGCGAATCGACATAGCAACCTGGCGATCTCCGGATGGTCGAACCGCCAACCAAATCGACCATGTGCTCGTTGACGCAAGACACTCATCAAACGTCGACTCTGACCGTTTGCTCGTAGCAGCAAGATTCAGAGCTAGACCGTCCAATGTCAGAAAGCTGCACCAGCCCACCATGAGGAGGTTCGACATTGGACGCCTGAGCACACCGGAGGTTACCAAAGTCTACAGGGAGACACTGAGCGAAAGGCTCTCCGGTATGCCTACGTCGAGTACAAGTGTCAACAATATGTCGCTGCACTGCAGCACTGCCATTCAGGAAGTAGCCGAGAACACCTTAGGCTACCTATTACCCCCGATAAACAACCCGTGGTATGATAGCGAGTGTGAGCAGAAAAAGGCAGCGCGAGAGGAATACCAAGCCAGAAGAAGGGAGGAGAAAAAAACTATTGCGAATAAAGAAAAGAATCTTCGCAGCCTCCCAGCTCAAGGATATCGAGGAATCTAGGGACAAACATAAAATATTGGCCCTTTATAAGAAAGCTAAAAGCCTTGGAGGAGGCTTCCAGAAAAATACCCAAGCTCCTCGAAATTGTGAAGACAGTCCTGTCACCGACCCGCAGGGAATAGTGGATGTATTTAAGAAAGCATTTGCAGCAGCTGCATAACGAGCATGACCAAGAGAGAGTGAAAGGGACTGAGGAGATTCAAATTCAGTAGTAGTCCTCCCACCAAGCATCGAAGAAGTCGGCACAGCTATTCAAAAGCTGAAGAACAACAAATCCGCAGGCTCAGATGGCTTGCCATCAGAGCTCTTCAAGGCTGTCGGCGATGTTCGGGTAGGGACATGCACCAGATCATCTGTAGAATGTGGGAGATGAAAGCATGCCCGTCGACTGGAATATCAGCTCTATTTGCCCCATCCAAAAAAAATGCGATCCTACCTCCTGCAAGAAATAGAGGTATATCCCTGCTCAATGTCGCATACAAGATCCTGTCCAGCGTACTGTGTGAACGTCTAACGCCCTTTTGCACCGCACTAATCGCACTAATCGGCAGCTACCAGAGCGGCTTCCGGCCCGGCAAATCGACTATAGACCCAATTTTCACACTTTGGCAAATCCCGAAGAAAAGACTTACTTACTCAGATGACACTACAGTTCGGTGTGAACAAAGGCCTTTACCAACAAGCCTCTCCAGCCGGCACGATCCTTGGCCAGCCGCTTCCAGTGCCGCATGCCCAAATGGTTGAGGTCCCTTTTCACCTGTGCGCGCCACCTTAGATGCGGTCGTTCTCTGCTGCGTCGTTCCTCGGGGTTGGTGTCGAAGACCTTTCGGGCCGGAGCGGTGATGTCCATTCGCTCTACATGGCCCAGCCATCTTAGACATTGGTTCCGAAGACGTCTAACTAGGCCGATGTCGCTGTACAGCCCGTACAGTTCTTGGTTGAATCTCCTCCTCCACTCTCCGTTTACACAAACGGGACCAAAGATTGCACGCTCGAAACGCTCAAGAGCCTCTTAATCCGCTTTTGATAACGTCTAAGCCTCGGCGCCATAGAGGAGAACTATGATGATTAAAGTTTTGAAGAGGGATACCTAAATTTTTAGAGAGAATTCTCCATAGTCATGCTGCACAGTCTGACGAGTTTGCCAGGAATGTTAAGAGATGACATGGCTCTGTGTAGCTCGTCTCTATAAACACTGTCATATGCGGACTTAAAGTCGACAAAAAGTTGGTGTATGTCGACCTGGAATTCATGGGTCTTCTCCAAGATCTGACGTAGTGTAAATATTTGGCCTATCGGGCCGCTCTCGTCGGTCGATGCTGTGTAGCCATGTATGCATTCTGTTTCTCTACATGGGTCTGTCTGCACTTGTTATCAAGCCAGGAGTTTCCCAAAGGTGGTGACTGGAAACCGAGTACATCTGACGCGGCCTCTCTGATGGTGTTCTGACGACTGCATTGCTGTTCTATGGTTTGTGCAGATTGCATCAGGACTTGAGAGAGCTTTAGGGGACTTGATCGGCGAAGATCCTGGCGATTGCAGCTTTCCGACGTTAAATTTTGGCGTTCTTACTAGACTCCGTTGATTCCGAGAAGTTCGCTTTCGTACGTTGGGTGCAACAAGGTAATGATCCGAGTCAATGTTGGTCCTCGAAAGGTTCGGACATCTATAGGATGGTGGAGGGGTGTCTGGCGTCGATCGCATGTGATCAATTTGATTGGTTGTCGATGGATGTTGAGGTGTGGGAATCGTGTACATGCTACTACGAGAGTATGTCCCGCCATAAAGTCCACTAGTTTTAGTCCGTTTTCTGAAAAGACCCACGAGTTTCAAATCGATACACCCCACCTCTTTACCGGTTTTAAAACCGCATACGACAACATTCATCGCAAAGAATTCTTTGATGTGATGCCCGAATTCGGGATCTCAGGAAAACTGACCCGGCTGTGTCGCGCCACGCTAAAAAATACGCGGTGCACCGTGCAATTCGGTTCTAGGACTTCTTAACCGTTTAAAACATGCACCGGATTTCGGCAAGGAGATGCGCTGTCATGTGACTTCTTCAATTTGGTACTGGAGCAGATGTGCGACGGGCAGGCGTCAACAGGGAAGGCACTATATTCTACAAGTCTGTCTAGTCGCTAGAATACGCGGATAATACTGACATCATCGCGCGGTCTTGGCGTGACATAGTAGAAGCTTTCACGGCGATCGAGGAGCAGGCGAAACGAGTTGGTCTTAGAGTCAACGAGAATAAAACAAGGTACATGCTGTCAAGCAAAAACCGATCCGTCGCTCACCACGATTAACAGCTATAATTTCGCGGTGGTTAAGCAGTTTGTCTACCTTGGGGCAAACGTAAACTTCACAAACGACACCACAGTGTGGGCATAGAATCGCCCTTGGCAACAGATGCTACTTGTCCAAACACCTTGGGTCAAAACTGCTCACTCGAAGAATCAAAGTCAAAGTATAAGGTTTACAATACGCTTATACTGCCAGTCTTGTTATACAGAGTCGAAAGCTGGACGATAAGCTGGACGGCGGAGCTGATTTTGGGTTCTTTCGAAAGAAAAATTCTGTGGTCCTGTCTGTGAGGAAGGTGAATAGTACTCGCAAGTTTTACGAAAAGCTGTAAAGCCAAAGCAGAAGCCTGTAGGGATAAAGACGGACAGCTAATAGTAGAGTCACAATCGATACCGAGAATATGTAAAGAACAGTTCTGTAGGATGTTTAGTGGCGATGAAAGATCTAATACCGCTGTCAGACAGAATGATATATTCGCAACGGACGAAGATGCAAGAGAACTTCGTCCACCCGACCTAGATGAAATTAAGCTAGTAATTTCAAAGTTAAACAACAATAAAGCCGCGGGCGCAGACGGGCTGTCTGCCGAGCTATTTATTTACAGGTTCTTATCAGTGTGAATTCAGGCCAGGTAAATCCACAATAGACCGGATATCAACACTGCGGCAGATCTTGGAGAAGACCCAGGAATACCAAATCGACACCCATCACCTTTTTGTTGATTTCAAGGCCGCGTATGACAGTGTGCATAGAGACGAGATATACAGCGCCATGTCTAGTTTCGACATCCCTACCAAACTCGTCAGATTGTGCAAAATGACAATGGAGAACTCTCGCATTAAGGTCGGTAGCGAATTAATCGAGACCTTTGATGTCAAGAAAGGATTCAGATAGGTTCGAAGTGGTCAAGGACTTCGTTTGCCTTGGCTCACTAGTGACCAACGACAACACGACCAGCGCTGAAATCAAACGCGGAATTACACTTGCCAACCGCTACTTCTTCGTTCTCAAGAGGCAGTTGAGAAGCAGAGCTCTCTCTCGAAAGACCAAAGTTGCGCTATACTAAAGCTTAATCAGCCCGGTCCTCTATGGCGCAGAGGTCTGGACTTTAACGAAAGCGGATGAAGAGGCCCTTGGTCGTTTCGAGAGGAAAATTCTGCGTTTAGTCTATGGTCCCGTTTGTATAAACGGGGAGAGGAGAAGATACATCAACGAACTATACGGGCTGTACAGCGACATCAGCCTGGTACGACGTCTGCCGTCTAAAATGGCTAGGCCATGTAGAGCGAATGGAAAACACAGCTCCGGGCCGAAGAGTCTTCGAGTCCAACCCTGAGGGACGACGCAGCAGAGGACGACCGAATCTAAGGTGGCGCACATAGATGGAAGGGGACCTTAATCAACTGGGAGTGCGTCACTGGAAACAGCTGGCAAAAGACCGTGCCAGCTGGAGAAGTTTGTTAGTTGAGGCCCAGGTTCACACCGGACTGTAGCGCCACCTACATATGTAAGTAAGTAAGTTAGTGAGGAAGGTGAATGGAGAAGAAGACATAACCGCGAACTCTACGAGCTATACAAACATGTGAATATAGTCCGAAGGCAAAGATCCGTTGACTTCATTGGCTTGGCCACATCGAGTGCATGAATACCCACGCTACAGCTAAAAGGGTCTTCGACTCTAAGCCTCCTGGTTCGAGAAGAAGAGGAAGACTGAATATCAGGTATAAAGACAGCGTGACCGGGACCGTCAAGGATGGAAGGCAGCTATAGCTCAGGCTCAGATCTTCCATGGATTGCCGCCCTGATAAGTAAGTAAGTAAGTAGTGAAGTCATCGAGTGAGTGCGCTTGGTCTCAAGTACGTTTACACTGTTTGTAAACAAATGCTACATAGTGGCACGTTTGGGGTAATTTATGTTTCCAGTTTCTGACTAAACTGATTATTGGCCACAACCGTGACTCAAAAAATCGCCACGAAATTAATTACTATGCCGAACGAGCCTCCGAAATTCGAGCACAATCAGGGAATGGTGACTAATTAGTGCCCACCGTGTCGTCTAATGCAGAGTTTCGGTTTTCCTAATTTATAATCGATAAATCGAAAACAGTTTTAAAACGATGAATAGATAGAGAGTTATGTAAAGTCATTGATTAAGCACTCATCGCTGACATCCGGAGGAAAGGGATTTTTCACGCTTGCCCATAGTCCACTATTACTCACTCGCTACCGCTACCAAGTGCCGAGATGAATCAATCTCTAATTAATGCAAATTTAGTAACACCATTGGGAAAGTAGATAAAAAATCCACACCCTCGCCTCGTCTTGTATTACTCATTATCCCCGAATTGTGTGTGAGTAAATTACGCCCACATCGTTTCCCCTCAAAGGGCGATTCTTTCCATCATTCCGGTGCTGTGAGTACGCAATTCTGAAATCGATTTAAGCACTTGCGTGACATGCTACCAAACGACTGCTGTTCGTCTACAGATATCGCATGATCGCCTGAGGCATTATGCGCCGAGATGACTTCTGGTGTCCTTTCTTCCCGTCATCCCTCACAGTTAAATGTTCGATGACCAAATGACTCTAGATGGTTGCGCATGCGCAGAAACATTGTAAATACAAAAATGAGTTACAAGTATAAGGCAATAATTAGCAAAAATGATGGTAGCTTGTTGGCGCATGGTGTTCTTCTCCCGTCATATGGTGTACCATCTTGCATATACATTCAATACTAAAAGGACTTACCTCGTCCGCTTCGTCCGACGAATCGTAGGTCGTTAAATTTGGCAACTTGGTTCTTCATGACGGCCGTACAGTTTCTCAGCTCTGCACAATAGTTTTCATCGTTTCCGGCACGTATCGTAACTATCGTGCCATCACCGACATCGACCAGTGCGACTACTTTGAAGGCCAGCGGGAGAGTTTTGTTAGATCGCCAATGTGTGGGCAGGGCTGAGCACAGGAAATAAGGACTACCCGTTCGAACTGAAAGAGGAAAAGTCAAATTGCTTATTCTGTTTAGTGAAAAAAAAAAAAATAAATTTTTAGTTGAAATTGAGCCATCTCTCGTGTACACCAAAAAATAAAATAATCACACGCGTGTAAATTCCCCAAAAAAAGTGGACAAAAAAGTGAAAACTCACTCAAACACACTTTGGTTTGCTCCCACAAATTGGTCGCCCTCGCTCAGAACAAGATATCACTGACAAGGAGTGAATCGTATCGAATTTCGTGGATCCAAAATAAAAAGGATTTGAATTTTGCAAAAGATGAAAAACAATGTAAGCATCACACGAAAGAGGGGAAAAAATATGGATGAAGCCTTAGAAGCTCGGGGGATCAATAGCAATACAATATCAATATCGAGTGATCAACGAGCAGCTTGGGTTTATTTCACGCGCCAAGTCTGCAGTGAATTGATTTTTGTTGTTCTCTTAGGGCATACAGCTGCGAGAAAAATAGTATCTTCTGCTTGTAGGGAAAATCCAGGACGTCAACGTTTTAGTTTCTTCTGAACAATCACTTCTATATCAAATAAAATTATTGTAAAATAACATGTGTTTGCCAAAAGGAAACATAGTACAATTGGGGAATCGTATACTCTGTATATGTATCTCTTTGAGCCAAAAAATTGCCATTTATCTAGCAAGGATTCATTTTTGTAAATATCGACTACAAGTCAGGGCGGTTATACTTTGTGTGTGACACCCCACACACAAACCAATGATGAAAACCAATTTTAGGGCCATCAAGGACAAGAGTGGACTTGATATTATGATTGTGGAAGAGGAAGCTTTCCCAAAGCCACATATCGTACGGGGCTATTTCCCACAAAGCACCGGCTTACCCATCATGAAGGTGTTGGCGACGCTGGACTCCCAAAATGACGGCTTACTCGCACACTCATGCAGAGCACGTCAAACAAGGAGGAAAACCTCCTGCACTTAGTTCTGGCAGTCAGCGACAAGTCTCTGGCTCGACTAATAGAACTTAAGTGCCAAGTGGCTTATAGATTTGAATTCATCAAGATGATTATCAAAAGCCAGGTGAAAACATCCTTGGATGTAGTACCAATCGCTGCAGGAAAACCTACAACCAGCAGTATGGTGGGTGCACCTACTGCCGTAAAAGAAAAACCTACAACCAGTAGTATGGTGGTTGCACCTACTGCCGTCAAAGAAAAACCTACAACCAGTAGTATGGTGGTTGCACCTACTACTGTAGTAGAAAAACCTACAGCCAGCAATATGGTGGTTGCACCTATTGCTGTAGTAGACACGCCCGGATGTGACGAGTCAAAACCCGCTGCCACATCTAGAACGGTGACCACTCAGGGTCGCCGAAATAAAAGAAACAAACGTCCCCCAACCAAACAAGGGGAATCCTCGATGGGAAGTAGATCAGAGGATCACTCTCATCGGGCCGGAAACTTCAGGCGTGGAAACAACAAGCCATCCAGAACGAAACATCCGGCCTACCGTCGCAAATAATGGGTGCGCTGCGTGTGCTGCAGGGCAACCTGCACCATGCCAAAGGTGCCTCGTACACCATTAGCCTGTGACTGTACCGAGACAGGATCAGCATTGGGCTAGTTCAAGAACCATGGGTCCATAAAGGTCCACAGGAGGTTCTTCTCCTAGGGACGCATGTGTGATCGGCACTAATTAAAATTTTCTCGCCATTCCAGAATTCATCACAAGGGACCTGACAGCCGTCATTGTGGAAGTCCCCACCGATGGAGAAGTAAGGGAGGTTGTATGCGCCTCCGCTTACTTTCCTGGAGACGGCCAACAAATCCCTCCCACTGGTAAGGATCCAGGATCCAGGATCTGGTTAGGTATTGCAACCAGAAAAAACACCACCTGGTAATTGGATGCGACGCCAACGCGCACCATATGGAATGGGGCAGCAGCAATACCAACAAACGAGTTGAGTCACTCCTTGAATTTTCAATCATTAACGAACTCACCGTTGCCAATAGAGGCAACAAACCAACATTCACAAATGCGGTTAGAGAAGAGGTGCTTGACCTCAACATCTCTAGACCATTTATCTCAAATGCGATTAGGGACGGGCATGTCCCCAATGAAGCCTAACTGTCTGATCACCAGTTCATCAGACTCAACATCTCCAGTGAGGTTAAAGATTCTCAGCCCGGATATCAGCCCAAGCGAACGAATTAGGCTCGGTTCAAAGCTCAACTCGCCGCCAAAGAGGATATGCTTCTCAAGTCGACTGAATCGAAAGACGATATCGACGAAGCGGCTTACCAGCTCAATGCAGCACTCATCTCATCCTTTAGAGACAGCTGTACACCCAGGTAAATTACACACAAACGGTATGTGTCCTGGTGGAATACTCAGCTTGAGTCCCTAAGGAAACAGGTGAGATCGCTGTTTAAAGAGCTAAACGGTATAATAGTTGGACTGATTATAGATCTGCTCTAACTAAATACAACCTCGAATTGAGGAAATCCAAGAGAACGTCTTGTTGGAAACATTGCGAGAACATAGACTCGCTTCCAACTGCGACCCGACTCTACAAAGCGCTATCTCGAGAGCACACAAATGGGCTCGGGCTGCTTCGCAAATCAGACGGCACCTTTACCATCAATCGCAGGGAAACCCTGGAGACTTTGCTCGAGGTGCCCTTCCCTGGCTCTACTCCTTACTCGATGTCCTCTGGCGTTCAAATGAACGTCATAGATAACATCGACAATAGAACAAATAGCCTCTCTGGTAAACTCTTCAGCCCGGAGAGGTTTAAATGGGCAATTGGTTCATTTAAACTCTATAAGGCCCCAGGCAAGGACGGTGTCTTTCCTGCGATCTTACAGAAAGGCTTGAATACAATTCTATCACCACTGATAGTTCTTTTTAGGTCTTGCTTCAACCTGGGATACATAACCCAAATTTGGAGAGAGGTAAATCTTGTCTTCATCCCCAAGATTGGGAAGCCAAGTGAGCAACCTAAATCCTATCGCCCTATCAGTCTGACTTCGTTCTTTCTAAAAACAATGGAGAAACTGATAGAGCTCCATATTAGAGGTATCTTGGAAAATCAGACACCTGTGCATTCCAACCAGTACGCATATCGCACAAAGCGATCTACCGAAAATGCACTACACCACTTGGTGACGCGCATTGAAAAAAAGGAGATCGCAATCTGCGCGTTCCTCGATATAGAGGGAGCTTTCGATAATACTCGCTATGATTCGACCACCACTGCACTATCCTGCAGGGGTGTGGACCATCCCACTTATCACTTGATTAGGGCGATGCTAGTCAAGTATCATATCAGCCACATGCGGAGAGGTCTCAGTGACAGTATCGGCGGCTAGAGGATGCCCACATGGCGGAGTCCTCTCACCACTGCTTTGGTCGATAGTCATCGATAACCTACTACGTAAGCTAACCATTCGGGGCTACGAAGTCATCGGATATGCTGATGACCTATCTATAACCCAAATAAGACAATCTTAGTCCCATTTACAAAGAGGAGAAAGGTACAACCCTGCTCAATCTTTCTAAATGGCACACATAGCATTTTCAGAGGACCTAGTTATTGACCTAGACCGCAGACTCAACTGGAACTACAATATGAAAATTTAACTCATGAAAGCGACTAAGGCCATTTGGGCCTGCCGACGCACCTACGGTAAAACCTGGGGACTTAAACCTAAGGTAGTCCATTGGCATCTTTGGACCAAAACGCAAGATCTCGAAAGCCCTGGGAATAAGTCCCAGCATCTTCCAAGCAGAGCTGCATGCCATCCTAGCATGCGTCTATCTTAATCTCGAGACTGGCATTAGAGAAGTAACCATCAACATACTCTCTGATAGCCAAGCAGCGTTAAAGCGCTGGATTCGTACAGTACGAACTCAAAAGCCGTCAAGGAATGCCATGACGCCCTACAAGACCTCGTCAAAAGAAACAATGTTAAACTTTGGTGGGTGCCTGGACATAAAGGTATAAAGGGCAATGAAATTGCCGACAAACTTGCCAGGAAAGGTTCCAGAGGTAAATATATAGGCCCGGAACCATTCTGCGGCATTCCCGGGTCTAAGATAAATTTCTTCTTAGACGAGTGGGAAAAATTGCAACACCTGTCTTTTGAAACAGCGTTCGAGGACTCCGTCAATCTAAACGACTTATAGGACCGCTGAACAAACACTCTAGTAACATACTCAAACTCAATAGGGTGGATATCAGAAGACTAGTCAGCTACCTAAAAGGACACTGCGGTCTGAGATATCATCTAAACAAAATTAGCCTCTCGTCCGAAACTGAGTGTCGTCTCTGTCTCGAGGACGAAGAGACGGCGAAACACATACTATGTGAGTGTGCTGCTCTCTGCCATCTTAGAAAACGTATCCTTCTCAGTGAAGTTATGATTCCTGAGGGGATCACCTTGGCTCCTACGAGAAGCATTCTCAACTTTATTACAGAAGTGGAGAGGCTCCTCGGCTAATCGGCTTGCAGGCACAATAGATCTGCAAAGGTCGCAGTGCCGTATTCCTAATGGTAGCACTAGCCCCATGTATATATTGTTACGGAATTTAATCCCACACCGAATAGGGTTCGCACCACTGGCTTGCGATAAACTACAATTGTCTTCGTTTTATTAAAACACACTTTTCTTATTTCTCCTCAGATCAACTATCTGAGTACTTCACCACTTTTATTTATTGTTACCCTTTATTACACACGCAAACCTTTACCCAAAAGCTTTTATTTTCACACTGGTTTATCGACCGAACACACTGTATACAGACTTGTCACACGCTAGTCACTTCCGAAAACAGAATGAATCTTCGGAGATCTCTAGAATGCTCTGGCAACTAGAATTACGCCGTTGACATTTCAATTTCCGCTTCACGAGAGCTTTCGAACTTCGACAGCGAAATTCGAACTTAACCGTCGATTTGTGTCTCCGCAACACGTGGACAATCTTATGCTTCGCCTGTCTGTTTCCCGTCTGCTGTATTCGGTATACCACGTCATTGAGCTTCTTGATGACCTCATATGATCCGTCCCAGGCTGAGTGAAATTCGGGCACAAGCCTTTTTTTCGTTATGGGTTGTACAGCAATACCATTTGCCCTGTCTCGAATCCAGAAGTATTCGCCCTCAAGTCGTACCTCGCCTTCATTTTATCGCTGACCAAGTTCAGTCGCTCCCGGATGAACTGAAGGATGGAGTTCAGCTGTTTCTTCTTTTCGGTTACGAAGTCCTCCCTTCCGTTAGTTGCCGGTAGTACCATGCTGAACTTCAAGTCCGATGGAAGTCGAAGATCAGTTGGAAAAATGGATTCAGCTGGTGTTATTGCCGTCGAACTGTTCTGCGCCGAACGGTACGCCATTAAGAAAAGGGGAAGATGTTCATCCCAGTCCTTCTGATCTCCAACGACGACTTTTCTCAAGTATTCCTCCATCGTCCGGTTGAACCTTTCGACCATGCCATCAGATTGTGGGTGTAACGGTGTTGTCCGTGTCTTTCTGATACCTAGCATGTCGCAGAGTTCTTTGAACACCGACGACTCGAAGTTTCTGCCTTGGTCTGAGTGCAGTTCCATTGGTACTCCATAACGCGCAACAACTGGGTTGCGAACACATCCGAAATGGTTTTGGCTTCCTGGTTCGGGATGCAAAACACCTCAGGCCACTTGCTGAAGTAATCGATCACCACCAGCGCGTATTTGTTTCCAGCGTTGCTCGTTGGGAATGAGCCTGCGATGTCCATGGCGATACGTTCGAACAGTGCTCCAACATTGTACTGCTGCATATTTCCTCGAGTTTTCCTAACTGGAACCTTTGCCTTCGCACACTGTTCACACTTGCGAATGAAATTTGTGACCGACTCATGGCATCCTACCCAGTAGGAACGTCTCTTGGACTTTTCTAAAGTCTTGTTAACACCAAGATGGCCCCCGCTTGGTCTCTCGTGGTATTCTCGGATGACCTCGTCGATTTGTCCCTTTGGAATTACCAGCAGATCGTTTACAATGTTCCCGTCCTCACTTTCCCAACTGCGGTAGAGGCAACCGTTCTTCAGCTTCAAACTCTGCCATTGAGCCCAGTAAGCTTTCACGAATGGGCTTTCACTGGATTTTGCTGCCAAGTTGGCCGAAAACCTCGTTCCTAGTAGTCGATGATGACTGGCAGATCGGCATCTTTCCGCTGCTTTCTTCCGACCTTCTCGACAGTCCAGGAATCTTCTGGCAGCACATGGAAACGACGAATGTCGGTGGCCCGTTCCTTGTTTTCGGCACGTGAACAATTCATTGTATTCAACATCGCAAGGTTGCCTCGATAATGCATCCGCATTTCTATGGCTGCTTCCCTTCCGGTGCTCGATACAGAAGTCATTATTCTGGATTCTGTTTATCCATCTAGCAAGCTGGCTTTCCGGGTTTTTGAACTGCAGCAACCACCTCAACGCTGCGTGGTCCGTCCTAAGATGAAAAGCTTGGCCATCTATGGCTGCATAGATGGTATATGACGTATTCCAATAAAAAATAGCCTAAAGAAGTCAAATCGCAAGATCCAACTTGCCGATTCTCTATGGCTTGAATAGTCTACTCAGTAGGCATATTATGATGACTACTAGGGGGGAATAAATTCCCCAAACCTCTAACTTCACGAACTAAAATGGTTGGACAACTTTTGGCGCTAAAGTATAACATTTTCATAGATTATTGCTGCGATTTTGATGAAACACAATGTATCACTGTTATATTTGTAGAAAATCTTCCCCGTGCCATTGACTGCTCCTTTTTTGGAATGACTTTACGACCTGCGTTATAGGAATAGCGCCTGAAGCGAAAGTCGGTCCCGTGTAAGTTTCAAACTTGACCATGATGCAGATAGGAGCTTCGCTTGGTATGGAGTTCTCGACTCTGTTTTCGGTCGGACCGTAAATAATGTCAATGATTGTGCCCATCGAGCTATTGCACAGTCCGCAATAGGTCCACAGGTTCTGGCGTAACATCACTTTAGCGCCAACGCAGAGTAACAGTTCTGCGCTCAGTCCTTGAGCTTCGTCATCTGACGCTTAAGCGACTGTTGCATTATTGTTTGAGGCATTTATTCGAGTCACTGGGCATCCAAGCGATCGTATGGCGATCTTGTTATAAGCTTTGATGTTTTTGTTGGTCGCCATCAATCGTGTCGCGTTCTTGAAATCTCTGGTCGATCCTGGATTATTGTCGACAAAACAGTAAGATATTGTGCCTCTGATATTTGAAGCAGAGTAGAAAAAATAGGCCATCAGCACCGGATCCTCTCTGGCTTGTGGTTGTAGATACTCCGGGGATCCATTGAAATTTGTCATGTTGGCGTAGATTAAGCCTTTGCTAATTGCGTCGTGGCGTTGCATCGTGTTGAGGCAGAAGAATGGAAACCTCGGGTCTTGCGCAAATCTCTTGTCATGGTAACTCTCATCAAATACCGAGCCCATTCCTGAAATGTTGGTTGATTTTCTCTGGAGCGTGTATTATCATTGAAGTCAGCAGCACCAGAAGGGAACAGATGGGGAAAAGCTTTGACGATGTATCCAACAGTCGTGAATTCGTTTACCGGATTTGCTGAAGCTGCGGGCCAACCGATTACATCACGAACAACCTCGGTTTGTCTCATACCACTTGACACGGGAGGCGCATTAATCACCACATTATCTCTGTCTTAAGCAACATCGGGCATTGAGTCGTTGGCAACACTTCCGTCGACATGTCTAAATTGATCTTGAACCCTTCCGTCTTCTGGTAGTGCCGCCAAGGCGGACATATTAATTTGCAAGTCAGCATAGAAGCGATCCTGTTGCTTTAGAACCACCAGAACATCGTGAACCACCTGTCGTCTGACCCTGAAGTCGTTGTAGCCTTGGACTCCCTGCTTCCTAACCAGCAAGATGTTGACTGTATTAGGAACTCTAGGCAACTCGTTTGCAATCGGTTGGAGATCTTGCTCGACGTTCAGCACGTTTCCTTTGTAACGGAACCAACCAACCAACATCTGCTCGACGATTGACAATGTCTTCATAACCACTGAACATCTCCTGGATCCATATTGTTTTGAGCAGTGTACTTGACAGGGTTTTTAGTGCAGTATTGCAGATGACTTCATGGTGGCTGAGCTGTAACCGTGAGCAGTTGCAGTTGTCGCAGAGTCTGAACACGTGCTTGTCGAGATTCTGGGTGAATGTTCTGATAAATTCAGTGTCTCCAAAATGTGTTGTTTCTATGTTTGAGTTTCGAAGAGGGTCGTCGATAATGTTTTGGCGAACGTTCTTCATTCTGGCTGCGTCTCTGGTCGGTATCGTTTTGGAGGAAGTGGCATATTGTCTCTGTTCAAATTTAAACAATTGCGCGCGCAAATTTTTTTCCGGATATTTTAATTTTTTTCTAGATTTAATTTGGTTTTTAATTTTTTACAATTGAACTAAATCGAAATTCAAAATTCCGGCTTCGTCATGACCCGATTTATATGGTCAACTAATAGTGTGAAAAAAGTCATCTCTCTAAAATGTCAGGAATGTTTTGAGTCCGAGTCAGCACAAAGACAGCTCACCTTCGGTTCGCTTTGATAAAATGGTCGAAGTGCGCGAAAAATGTTTTCTATTGGGCGCGAATTTACGTAATAAAATTAAGTAATTTGTGAGCATTGTTCTACTGTTAATAAAATGGCAATACTAGCTGAGTATTCCTTACTTCAACACAGGGCACGAGTCACACATAAGCTCCCAAGAATACTAAAAAACCAAACAATAAAAAAATCACATTACTTAGTTAATATGTTGTTTTTTTGTTTTTGTAATATTTACGTAAAGGGTGGGCCAACTACAAGTTTCTTTTTAAAAATGCAATAAAATGAATGTATTATGGCTTTATTAATAAGAACAAACATTCCCATTAATTATAAAATAGAACGTCGTTCAAGTGGCTGCCTCGGCTGGCTTCGCAGTAAGGCATTCTATCACCCGAATTTTCCAAGACCATCTTGATGGTTTCGGGCTGCAGCTCACGGATTGCTTGGATGATATTAGCCTTAAGTGCTTGAATCGTTTCCCGATTTTTAGCACAACATCGGTCCTTCACGGTTCCCCACAAAAAAAAAAAAAAATCCAAAGGGGTCAAATCGCAGCTCCGAGGCGGCCAATTGACATCGCCAAGACGGCTGTTAACACGGTTTGGGAATTTGGTGCGCAAAAGATCGATTGCGGCATGGGCTGTGTGGTATGGCGCGCCATCCTGCATGAATCAGAGGTCGTCCAAATCCATGTCTTCAATTTCAGTAGAAAGATGTCGGTTAGCATGACTCTATAACGCCCACCGTTGAACGAAACGTTGTTCCCAGCCTCATTTTTGAAGAAAAATTATCCAATGATGCCACCACTCCACAATCCGCATCGAACTGTCATTTCCTCTGGATGCATTGGCTTTTCGACAATAACGTCCGCGTTTTCCGAGCCCCAGATTCGGCAATTTTGTTGTGTAACGTAGCCACATTTCGTTCCGCGGAGGTATGATACTAATTTTCTGTCATGATTTTGAGCGGGAAACAAGTTACAGTGTCAAAGTAACCTATGATTCAAAAAAAAAAAGCACCAAATGGCCCACGCAGAAAAGAAATGACGATATGCAGTGGTTCGGAACTTGGGTATATGTAGATAAGATGTTTGAAAAATTTCCGCGTAGATTGTAATTTGAAATTATAAAGAATATAAAGAATATTACCAAACCCTTAAAACAGTACAAATGACGAAGAGAACAGCCATCCATTAATTTACTTTAAACTTGAGGCTTTAGGCTTTAGGCTTCTCGCCTCAAATCATCGCATGGCTTAAATCGTACCTTGAGAATCGCCAATATAGAGTATTCTTTAGGAGCTCTATTTCTGACCCCATCATTGCCTGTTCCGGTGTTCCGCAAGGCAGTCATCTCGGCCCCTTAATATTTGTCCTCGCTGTTAACGATGCCGACCTTATCATAAAAGATTCCTATTTGTCAATATACGCAGCGGACATGAAAATCAGACCGACAATATCAACTCCTGCAGACTCGCTCGCACTCCAAAACGACCTTAACTCCTTCGGTAACTGGTGTGATAACAACTTCCTGGAGCTCAACATCGGTAAATGTCAATTCATTACGTTCTCTCGGAAACGCTTCCCCTCCGCTCCTAGAATATACTATCTACTTAACGAGCCTGTACCTTCATACGCGACATACATATGTATCATATGCGACAGAAAGCTAAACTTTCTCTCCCACATCAATCATATCAAGGAATTCTCGATCCCCTACGTCACAAAATCACTCTAGGTTACATACGTCAGGCTTATCCTGGAATATGCCATTCAAGCCTGGTCTCCTTACTACGTTAGCCGTTCTGCACGAATTGAAGCTGTGTAACGTAGATTTCTGCACTTTGCCTTAAGAGGTCCCCACGATCTGAGAGGACAGTATTACCACCTTACGAAGACCCACTGCTATTGATCGGCTTACATCGGCCGTGCATATAGCTGGAACTATCGATTCTCCTGCCCTCCTTGAAATGATTTCGTTTAATACCAACCCTCGTCGCCTAAGATCTACTCTACTTTTTCGACCAATCTCAAATATTCCTTGACTTTCATTTATCTCTACAATCCATAAAGAAATCTCTCTTTAAGTCCAATTAAAAATCCTCCCTCTCATCTTCTACCTCCTACGCGCCACCATTCGCCTTAATGTTCATATCCTCGTCGCACTTCCCTATTCACTCGAAGGTTAAATAGCTAATATTTAAGTTTAAATTTTAAGTTTGTTTAAGTATAGTAGGTAGGTAGGTAGGACCGTAGCCTTCTCAAAAAGAAAATAAGAAGAACACACATAGGCCAGGGAGGCCCGTTGTGCAGCTACGAGGGGGTTTAGCCCCCTATTCGTGGAACCATTTTGTGCTTCTTAAGTTAAGAAGATCAGATATCCCTACTTGCTGAAATTCGCCGTTCGGAACCGGCAATAAAACGTAGATCCCTTTTACCTATGGGAAAATGAAATCACACACAACATGGGTGATTGAGAGAAGCTCGGCTCTGGTCCTTCATGGGCTGAAACGCCAGCATACATACACATACATCGTTAGAAATTTCAAATACCTAGGAGTTATCGTTGATCAAAACATGAATTGGTCCTATCATACCTCAAACCTCAAACAGTATCTTTGTTCTTCAATCCGTGGATTGTTCCATCTTCGTAAATACTGCTCAAATGATAGCTTAAGAACTGTTTACTTCGGGTTAGTTCACTTTAAACTGCAATATGGACTGGGATGCCGGGGCGGTGCCTACTGCACAAAAATTCAGCCTCTGCTTGTATTGCAAACATGCGCTATTAGAACAATAAGCGGTGCTCCTCGTCTTAGCGATTCCATTGAGCTTTTTAGGAACTGAACATTTTGCCAGTTAGACATTTGTACTACTACAAGGTGCCAAACATTTTTTTTATGAAATGTGGTTATTTGCAAAATCCAATCTCTGACATCCACAGCCTACGCAGCAACCTCGAGTTCCTGGTGAACCTACCTTCATTCCGAACCACCCATTTTAGAGGCTTTTATTCCATCGTTAGTCGTAAACTATTTAATCGTCTACCTATCTCGATTCGCGCAGTTAGAACACGAACCTCTTTCCTTAACAATATTTCAGAACAATTAAAGTCGTCATTTTATTCAAACAGTTTCTGCAATTGTTCCACGAATAGGGGGGCAAAACCCCCTCGTAGCTGCACAACGGGCCTCCCTGGCCTATGTGTATTCTTCTCAATTCTGGGAAGGCTACAATCCTACCTACCTACCTTCTGCAATTGTACATTGTCCGAAAATATTATCGAAAATAATGTGAAAGTGAATAGTTTTGTGTATGATAATATTGTTACGAAATATTCATCTCCGCTTCAAGAGAGCTTTCGAACTTCGACAGCGAAATTCGAACTTAACCGTCGGTTTGTGTCTCCGCAACAATATTAACAGTGGTGAACTTTGAAAACTCCTTATGACCTTAAAAAACAAAAACTTATGCACAAATGACGGTATAACAAGTATTTTACTCAAAAGTTCGCTTGGCAAGTATTTGATGTAATAAGTTACTTGTTTAACCGAAGTATTGCAAATGGTTGTTTCCCAAAGTCTCTTAAATGTGCTGAAGTAATTCCACTATTCAAAAAAGGAAATAGAAAAGACGTATCTAACTATAGACCTATATCTCTCCTACCAACTGTCGCGAAACTTTTCGAGAAACTGATTAAAGCCGAAATGTTACGTTTTTTTTTGAAAAAAATGTGTTTTTTTTTTTTCAGTGTATCAATTAGGGTTTAGACCAGGATTATCAACAGAGGATGCTTTTCACAGGGTGTGCAGTTAGCTATATGACGGCTTAGACAGCAATCAATCTACAATGGCTTTATTCATAGATGTGACTAAAGCTTTTGTTATGGTTGACCATCAGTTACTCTTATAAAAATTATACGATGTTGGTTTTAGAGGATCAATGTACGCCTGATTCAAAACGTACCTAAAAGATAGAGAACAGAAAATCAAGCTAAATGGAAATATTAGTAATCCTCGTGTTATTAAAAATGGTGTTCCCCAAGGCTCTGTACTCGGGCCTCTCCTGTTTTTGATGTACATTAATTCGATTTTCAAGCAGCAGTTTAATGGTATGATTACTGCGTTCGCTGATGACAAATATTTCCCAATTTCAGTATATTGCCAAGATTGAAGAAGATTTGGAATAATTAAGATTATGGTTTACTGCTCACAAGTTAATTATTACCGAAAAAAACAAAATTAGTTAACTTTAAAATATCTGGCAACTCGTTAAGTAATTTTAATCTTCGCTTTCATGCACACGATTGTAGGAAGTACAGTCTACCGCTTCACACATGTGGCATTCAGAATTACCATAAGCACAACTCGTGCTCTGATAAGTGTTTTAATATTGAATCAATAAGAAGTATAAAATACCTAGGTGTTTTGACTGGTCATAACTTGAACTGGAAGGATCACTGTCAAACATTGAAAACACATATGAATTTAATAGCTCGTAAGCTTTATCTTATTAAGCCCTACTGCTCCAAAATGGTGTTGTACAAAATTTATTACGGTATTGCACACTCGAAGTTGCAATATGGCATTACTAGTTGCGGCGGATCTACTTTAATACACTTAGACCAGTCTTAACTGCGCAGACATATTTAGTTCGTCTTCTCTCTCATGGAAATCGTCGTACTAATAGTTGACCCTTATATAAAAGGCTTGCAATTTTACCATTGAGGCATCTGTATATTTTCAAGGTTCTTAAAGAATTTTACAAAAAGAGTGGTAACATCCCAAGTAGTAACAATCAGATTTATAACTTACGAATAAATGACATGGCTCTTGTTAATATACCAGTTGCACGTACAACGCATTTTACACACTTCTCCACATTTACTGCCCCAACTTAATTTAATAAGCTTCTGTACTCCATTCGACCACGTAATAACCATAACGTTTATATAAAAAAAAATAAAAACTGTCTATTTAGTATTGATCACGTCAACATTGAATTATTGTAAAAGATTCTTCCTATATTGTAAACTATTCTTATTCTTCTCCTCATATTAAAATTAGTATTAGACAGTTTCTAAAACAACTTTATGTTTTAAATTATTAACAATCCGATTGTCACCCCACATCACAAAAAAATGTTGGGATCCCAAATATTGTCGTTTAACGCTAGTTTAGAACTACGTGTCCATTAAATTATATTCTTCTTTGGTGGCGTTTCAGCCCATGAAAGACCAGAGCCAAGCTTCTCTCAATCACCCATGTTGTGTGTGATTTATTTTTCACACAGCTGAAAGGGACCTACAGTTTAATGCCGATTTCGAACGGCGTGAGTCGAGAAGCGTTTTCATGGAAAAAAAATTCTTTAAAAAAAATGAAGGTAGGTACCACAAAACGTAAAACTGGTACTGGTAAATAAAACAAGAAGAGAACTTGCAAGGGTGACCGAATTTTAAAAAGAATATCATGTTCTAATCGAATAACGGTAGCAAAGCAAGTAGAGTTTTTTTTTTTTTTTTTTTTAAAGAAACATTTAAAAAAATTCGTTACAGAACGGTCAGCAGAAGGCTAAATTCGTTAGGATTGTTAGCCAGAAGACCAAGAAAAAAATTGTCTTTGACTCTAAAAATGAGAGCTGCAAGGTTGAACTTTGCGAGAGCTCATCAGAATTGGCCTGAAAACGATTGGAAACCTGCAATCTTCACCGACGAAATGAAATTCAATTTCAGTTGATCATCCAGTATATCCCGACGGAGAACCGAAGAAGATTTAAACAAGGAATGTGTTTTAACCAGAAACAAATTTCCTGTTACCATTAAATTTTTGGTCAAGGGGAATAAGTATTTTGCACTGGTTCAATAAATGGAAGCAGCTACATTGAGATCATAAGGGCGCGGAAAAAAGTACCCCTTAAGCCATAAGTAGGAATCCTATGTTTGCCAGGTAAAAGAGTTTGCCGGTTCCGAATGGCGAATTTCGAGCAGCTTTTAATGACAATTTTACTAAAGGGGGTTTTGTCAGAACCCCGCTGAGGAGAAACACCGTGAAAAATACGTTCGATGACATGGCTGTGTCGGAATTCGATCCCGTGTCATCGGCGTCAGAGGCCAACACACTACTCACTGCGCCATGGTGCTCTCAAGTTTGTCGCAAGTATTGGATCAAAAACCGGAGGTTGCCAGAGTCTACAGGAAGCAACTGAGCGAAAGAGTCTACGGTATGCCTACGTCGAACACAAATGCCAATAATATGTGGCTGCATTGCCGCTCAGCCATTCAGGAAGTAGCCGAAACCACCGTAGGGTACCTACCACCCCCGACAAGAAACTCGTGGTATGATGACGAGTGTGTGAGCAGAAAAAGGCAGCAACCGACGAGGCGTATCAAAAGGCGCTGCAGAGAAAAACCAGGGCAGCGCAAGAAGAGTACCGAGCCAGAAGAAGGGAGGAGAAAAAACGACTGCGACAAAAGAAAAGAATCTTCGCAGCCTCCCAGCTCAAGGATATCGAGGAGTCTAGGGATAAATACAAGAAAGCCAAAGGCCTTGCAGGAGGCTTCAAAAAGGGCACCCTGGCTCTTCGAAACCGCGAGGGTAATCTTGTCACCGACCCGCAGGGAATAGTGGATGTATTTAAGCAGCACTTCCAGCAGCTGCTTAACGAGCATGACCAAGAGAGAGTGGTAGGGACCGAGGAAATCCCAGCTCCAGCCGCTGAAGTAGTCCTTCCACCCAGCATCGAAGAAGTCGGCACAGCTATTCAGAAGCCGAAGAACAACAAGGCCGCAGGCTCAGATGGCTTGCCATCAGAGCTCTTCAAGGCTGGCGGCGATGTTCTGGTAGGGAGCATGCACCAGATCATCTGCGGAATTTGGGAAGGTGAAAGCATGCCCGACGACTGGAATACCAGCTCTATTTGCCCCATCCACAAAAAAGGCGATCCTACCTCTTGCAAGAACTATAGAGGTATATCCCTGCTCAATGTCGCATACAAGATCCTGTCCAGCGAATTGTGTGAATGTCTAAAACCATTTTGCACCGCACTAATCGGCAGCTACCAGTGCGGCTTCAGGCCCGGCAAATCAACTATAGACCAAATTTTCACACTTCGACAAATCCTGGAAAAGACCAACGAGTTTGGAATCGATACACATCATCTTTTCATCGATTTCAAAGCCGCATACGACAGCATTCATCGTAAAGAACTGTTTGGTGCGATGGTCGAATTCGGGATCCCGGGAAAACTGATCTAGCTGTGTCGCGCCGCGCTAAAAAATACGCGATGTACCGTGTAACTCGGTTCTAGGACCTCGGAACCATTCGAAACATGCACCGGATTTCGGCAAGGAGATGCGCTGTCATGTGACTTCTTCAACGCGGTGCTGGAGCAGACAGTGCGACGGGCAGGCGTCCACAGGGAAGGCACTATCTTCTACAAGCCCGTCCCGCTGCTAGGATACGCGGATGATATCGACATCATCGCGTGTTCTCGCCGTGGCATTGTGGAAGCATTCACGTCGATTGAAGAACAGGCGAAACGAGTTGGTCTTAAGGTCAATGAGGACAAAACGAACTACATGCTGTCAAGCAAAAACCAATCCGTCGCACACCGCCTGGGACAAAAGATAACAATTGACAACTACAATTTCGAGGTAGTTAAGGAGTTTGTCTACCTAGGGGCAAACGTAAATTCCACAAATGGCACCACAGTGGAGATGCGGCATAGAATCGCCCTTGGCAACCGCTGCTACTTCGGCTTGTCCAAACAACTGGGGTCAAAACTCCTCACTCGAAAGACCAAAGTCATGCTTTACAAAACGCTCATACTGCCAGTCTTGCTGTACGGAGCCGAAAGCTGGACAATAAGCAGGACAGCGGAGCAGATTTTGGGTTCTTTCGAGAGAAAAATTCTGCGCCGGATATTTGGTCCTGTCTTTGAGGAAGGTGAATGGAGAAGAAGACACAACCGCGAACTCTACGAGCTGTACAAAGATGTGGATGTAGTCCGGAAGGCAAAGATCCGTCGACTAAACTGACTCGGCCACATCAAGCGCATGTACACCAATGCTCCAGCAAAGAGGGTCTTCGACTCCGAGTCTCCTGGTTCGAGAAGAAGAGGAAGACTGAACCTCCGGTATAAAGACCAAGTAATCGTGGATGTAAGACATCTTGGTCTTGATAACTGGACGCAGCATGCCCGGGACCGTCAAGGATGGAAGGCAGCTATAGCTCAGGCTCAGATACTCCATGGATCGCTGGCCTGATAAGTAAGTAAATATTGGATCAAAAACACTGGATTGGTCTGGCAACAGCCTATTGAGAATTGTTGGGCTCTTTTAAAGGCCAAAATAGCATCGAGAAATCCAAAGGGCACAGAGGAATTTAAAACAATAACTCATGAAACTTGGAAAAATTACGTCACAATAGAATACCTACTGCCAAAAACTAATAAGTTCTAAGCCTCGCAGAGTTCAAGCTGTTATTAAGTCTTGATCGATCTCATTTGTTATGCTCCAATAAAATATTCTGTTAGTTGTTGTATTTGTTCAACGGTTTGAAGGAAGACACTGTCATTGGCTCCTTCCGCAATGCAGTCCATCTCACGCCTTCAGTCAATCTTCCACTCTACATCTGCTAAACATTTTGAATTTTGGGACCTTGTATGGCATGACACACAATTGGTGGACAAACCATTTTTAAGGGACTACTAAAATATTAGGAACGAAGCGAACTTACCTACATTTCGAAAAGGTGATTATGTTAAAAAAATTAGAAAAACAACCCTACAAATACCTATTTTCTTTTTTTTTAAATAATGGATATATACTCCTAAGATAATAGAGTCCAGAGTAACAGAATAGGTCTACAACTGCATATTCCTTGTCCCTAAAACATTGATCACAAGCTTTGTTCGACTTTGACTTTGCCATATCTCACTCTTCAGCATCTTCTCAAAAAGATACCATCGCCAATTTATACCAGCCAAAGTTTCATCATCAATCATAACCTGATAGATCCTTTCTTCGGATGGCAAAGGACTAACAAAGGCCTCGTAGGGGAAGCATCTATCCGACGGATGCTGCCCTGCTAAAAAGCGAGAAGAGCCACCGCAGACGAACATCTTGCGGCACTGTTAATAAGTCCCATCCCCATCTTCTCGAGATTTCCTATCTGGAGATTTCCTATGGAAATTGCAGACGGGGAAGGGCGAATGTGGAGCCTAGTAAGCCGTAACCTTAAAAAAAACACAAACTCCGAAACGACCACAAGCCTCGGATAAAACGGACCGGATTAATGTTGACGACCCCTGCAAATAACGAAAAGAGGACAATGATCTTCGGCTCTGTACGTGGAATGTTAGGTCCCTAAAAAGGCCACGTGCAGCCGAACAACTTGCGGACGCCCTAGACCGCTATAAGGCGAACATAACCGCCATCCAGGAATTGCGATGAAATGGACCGGGTATAAAGCGGATGAAAAACTGCGACCTTTACTACGCGACTACTATAGGGAGAGAGGACAACGATTGTTCGGATGCGGATTTGTTGTTCGAAGTGAACTAAGACAAAAAGTCCTAAGCTTTCGCCATGTGAGCGAACGCCTCATAACGAAAGATGAATGCTACGATCTCCTAGACAGAACGTATGCCAAATGTCCCAGCTATGACATAAAAATTATAGTAGGACTTTAATGCTAAGCTGGGTAAGGAAAGCGTCTTTGAACGAGTCATCGGCAAACGCAGCCTACACGACACCACATCCAATAACGGACACAGGCTGATTGATTCTGCTACGGGGCGAAATCTCGCTTCCTGCACCCCGATAAATACAAAGGCACCAGGCGGTCGTCAGATCAATCAATCACTAACCAGATCGATCACATCGCGATCGACGTCAGATAATCGATAATCAGATAATACGGAAAAACCACTTCTGCAGACTATACAACGGCGATGTTAGTCAATATACCGCTGTCAGGCAGAATGATCCATTTCTAATCGACGAAGACCGCAGAGAATTCCGTCCCCCTGATCTCGACGAAGTTAAAATTGCCATATCGAAACTTAAGTCGAATACAGCTGCTGGCGCAGACGGACTGTCTGCTGAGCTCTTCAAGTCAGCTGGGGATGACCTGGCTAGGAGCATGCACCAGCTGATCTCTAAGATATGGTCAGGGGAGAGCATGCCCGAGGTATGGAGTCTCAGCATCGTATGCCCCTCTGATTGCGCCAACTACAGAGGAATAAGTCTTCTTAACATCGCCTACAAAATAATCTTCTCTGCCGTTTTGTGTGAACGCCTGAAGCCTTTTGTAAATAAGCTGATAGGTCCTTACCAGTGCGGATTCAGGCCAGAGAAGTCCACCATCGACCAAATCTTCACACTACGGCAGATCCTGCAAAAAAAAAAAAACAGAGGATTTGAAGTCGACACTCACCACCTATTTGTCGACTTCAAACCCGCATACGATAGCGTAACTAGAGACGAGCTATACAACGCTATGTCTACCTTTGTCATTCCTGCTAAGCCCGTCAGACTATGTAGGATGACCTTGGATAATGACCGATAGTTTTGATGTCAAAAAAGGATTTAGGCACGGCGATGCGCTGTCGTGTGATTTGTTCACCATCATATTAGAAATGATTGTGCAAAAATTACTGGCCAATACAAGGGGCACAATCGATTTCAAATCCTCGCAACTCCTTGCATACGCCGACGACATTGACATCACAGCGAGTATTGAGAGGGAGGCGGCGAAAATTGGTTTGGCAGTAAACGAGGGCAAAACTAAATATGTATATGCCATCATCAAACAAGGACGCTCGCCACCGACGTCTTGGCCAGAACGTTTCTATTGGCAGACGCAGTTAAGGACTTCGTCTACCTTGGTTCCGCAGTGATCTGCAACAACCACATCAGTTCCGAAGTCAAACGCAGAATCAGCCTTGCCAATTGCTGTTTCTTTGGGCTCAGGAGTCAATTGAGTAATATTGTCCGGTCCTGCTATACACACTAGGACACTATCAAAAGAGGATGAGGAGGCCCTTGGTCGGTTCGAGAGAAAGATTCAGCGCGTGATTTTCGGGCCTATAAACGCAGACGGGGGATGGAGGAAAAGATTCAATCACGAACTTTACGGGCTGTACAGCGACATGAGCCTAGTCAGGAGTCTACGGATTCAACGCCTAAGATGGCTGCGCCATGTAGAGCGAATGGACACCACAACTCCAGCCCGGAGAGTTTTTGAATCCAACCCCGAGGGACGAAAAAGCAGAGGACGGCTGACTTAAGATGGCGCACACAGGTGGAAGGAGACTTCAGCCAACTGGGTGTGCGGCAATGGAAAAGGCTGGCAAAAGATCGTGCTAGATGGAGGGGCATGTTGGTTGAGGCCCAGGTTCACCCCGAACTGTAGCGCCCGCTAAGAAGAAGAAGAAGAATAACAGCCGTGAATAATAATAGCCGTGACTGGATATCAAAAACGTTTTTTGCTCTTTCGTTAATGAAAACAAAAAAAAAAAAGCTGATCTTCTCCAGAGCACGGCCAGGTCAAAGAAATTCAAAGTCTTAGTTATCTCCACTAATTATTGATTGAGTGACTGATGAATAATGCAAAACACCAAAATATTATAATGACAATTAAGAGACATCCAATAGGACAAGTTACCTAATTCGCCGGGATACTCTTGTTGGGCGTCTAAAATCAATCTTTCCGTCCACCAGAGATCCTGGGAAGTTGGTGGCGAACTGCTGCCACTATTATTACTCGGGGGATCAATCATGCCCCCCTTATTGTAAATACCAACGCCACTGGACTGACTCCAATCGGAGGCTGATGCCACCGATGATGTCGACGTTATCGGTCCGGCGGTCGAGCCAGTATACACTGCCGTCGTTGTACCGCTTGGCAGATGCATTCGATGATAGGAATTTTTCGGAGCTATTTTGACGGTTTTTCTTAAACGACCGGCTAAATAAACAACAAAACAAATCCACTACTAGAACGTTTTTAACACTTTGAATGTAAGTACGTATGTAAGTATGTTATGAGCGCGAAAAACAAAAAAGCCAAGGGCCGCAAAGCCAATGTAGAATTTGGTAAGAGCTTGTCACAATATGATGATGATGGTACGTTTCTTTGTATCTTTTCACTTTTTGTATTTATTCACTTTACTAGACGCGAACACAGCAATACACATCAACAACATCCGAAGACTATACCGCGATTAGTCACTACACCGAACACCGCCGCTGCTGTTGTTATTCTTGAGACACGGTTAGTAGCGAGAGCTTTTCGCTTCCTCTGCTGCTCCGCGCGTTCCGCATTTACACACACAAATTTGACAATTCAAAGAAATCATCGCATAATATTTGTATTTAAATTGCTTTTTTTCGGTATTTTTATTTATTTATACGAGCTGTAGATACAAGCCTGCCTTGGCATCAACAAGTTTACTTTTTTCTTTACATCACTAAAGCCGACACAGATATTTTGGTCACAAATCAACTTCTCTTTTTGCGTAACGACATTCACTGAATCACAGAATTTCACGAAGCCACTGTTATCGAGCCGGTAATGAGCTACAAATGCGTACTTATGTATGTCAGTTGAACTGATTTCGCGGATTCGTCAATTCATCATCCAAAATATAAAGAGAATCCCAAAAGCCAAAGCCCAACTCGAAGCACAGCTGACCGAGACTATGAACTTCCTATCCGGAAATACAGTCATGTAAATGTAAACGTCAAAAGCTTGAAATTCCCGCACTTTTCATCGAGCTACTAGTGTCAGATACTCGCGTACACAAATCGAACGTCATATGAGTTTCATTGGAACTGTACGAAGATTAATTAAAGTTTAACCGCGCGACCGAGCTCACAGAATACCCGTACTGACCATGACCGGCTCACCGTTCAAACTGTCTGGTAAGGTTCCTACAAGTGGCTTGGAAACCTGCGATAATACGTGCGTGAGACATTGACAATCGCGTCCAGAGCCGGGAGAGCGAGTGAGAGATTCGAGTTGCTATTCAGCGATTGAGGCATGCTGTGACTGGGTATATTGGCTTCCCCGCTCGACTGGGTGGATACAGAGAGGACCGCCTGTTATTGACGAGCCCACGATTCACAGTTAAAGCGAGAAATATATATAAATATATGTATGTGTATGTATATAGATACATAGTCTGGTGTAGTTCTTCGATACGAGGGTTGGTCGATGTTTCTGAGGTTGAGGGTTGGTCTGTTACCGCGGCAGTTGTGGTTCGTTTTGTGGGTACGTTGTGTGGACGTCGGTTTCTTTTCTGGATTTTTCTTTTCTTTTCTGTATCCGTGGTTTCGCGTTTGCCAGATACGTAGCTATTCTTTTTCTCGTCATTCAAGAAGGTTGTTGCATGCGCAGTGATTGGCAGGAGATGTCAAACTGGTTTGGCTGCACGATGAGTAGGCGGGATCGTCATAGCACTCTTGAGATGTTGAAGGGGAAACGTGTTGCCCTACGCACAGTCACGTATTTGTAAATAAGCGTGTATTTACATAGATAGGAAAAGATGTATAAATATTCTTGTTTGATAACTGATTGTAGATTAGGCGATGGTGTGAGTTGGTGCGTGCAAAGAAAATGAAGGTAAAGAAAGAGCTTTTGCATTCGCGTTAAAAGGTGGTACCTGGCGTCTATTGGCAAGGTCAGGAAATACTCATGTGTGCTAATACTCAATCGATTCAGTGTGGTTTTTGTAACATAACATTTCGAAGTTAGTATGTTATGCCCTACAAGCGACGGGGAATCGTTAGATTTGACGAGTTGGTAACTTATTTAAAACTGCAAATTGTGGCGCTATTAACATAACTTTGGCTCAAGTACACTGCAAATGCAAGTGTGTTAAATAACACGCAACAAGTGTGTCCTTCAACACACTTTAAGATTAAGTGTGTCACTTAACCCGTTTGCTCTTTGAAATTGAGACACTTATTCGTCGTAAAACTATTACATATACACATACATGTTTTATTGCGTTTCATGAATAAAAACTCTAATGACACCTTAAGTGCGTTGCAGAAACTTACTTACTTACTTATCAGGCCAGCGATCCATGAAGGATCTGAGCCTGAGCTATAGCTGCCTTCCATCCTTGACGGTCCCGGGCACGCTGCTTCCAGTTGTCAAGACCAAGATGTCTTACATCCGCGATAACTTGGTCTTTATACCGGAGGTTCGGTCTTCCTCTTCTTCTCGAACCAGGAGGCTCGGAGTCGAAGACCCTCTTAGCTAAAGCGATGATGTCCATGCGCTCGATGTGGCCGAGCCAGTGTAGTCGACGGATCCTTGCCTTCCGGACTATATCCACATCTTGGTACAGCGGTTGTGTCTTCCTCTCCATTCACCTTCCTCATGAGCGTTTTAGAAAGCATGACTTTGGTCTTTCGAGTGAGGAGTTTGTTTGGACAAGCTGAAGTAGCAACGGTTGCCAAGGGCGATTCTATGCCGGATCTCCACTGTGGTGTCATTTGTGGAATTTACGTTTGCCCCGAGGTAGACAAACTCCTTAACTACCTCGAAAATGTAGCTGTCAATTGTTATATTTTGTCCCAGGTGGTGAGCGACGGATTGGTTTTTGCTTGACAGCATGTATTTCGTTTTGTCCTCATTGATCTTAAGACCAATTCGTTTCGCCTGTTCTTCAATCGCCGTGAATGCTTCCACAATGCCACGGCGAGAACACGCGATGATGTCGATATCATCCGGGTATCCTAGCAGCTGGAGGACTTGTAAAAGATAGTGTCTTCCCTGTTGACGCCTGCCCGTCGCACTATCTGCTCCAGCACCAGGTTGAAGAAGTCACATGACAGCGCATCTCCTTGCCGAAATCCGGTGCATGTTTCAAACGGTTCCGAAGTCCTAGAACCGAGTTGCACGGTACATCGCGTTTTTTTTAGCGCGGCACGACACAGCTAGATCAGTTTTCCCGGGATCCCGAATTCGACCATCGCACCAAACAGTTCTTTACGATGAATGCTGTCGTATGCGGCTTTGAAATCGATGAAAAGATGATGTGTATCGATTCCAAACTCGTTGGTCTTTTCCAGGATTTGTCGAAGTGTGAAAATTTGGTCTATAATTGATTTGCCGGGCCGGAAGCCGCACTGGTAGCTGCCGATTAGTGCGGTGCAAAATGGTTTTAGACATTCACACAATTCGCTGGACAGGATCTTGTATGCGACATTGAGCAAGAATATACCTCTATAGTTCTTGCAAGAGGTAGGATCGCCTTTTTTGTGGATGGGGCAAATAGAGCTGGTATTCCAGTCGTCGGGCATGCTTTCACCTTCCCAAATTCTGCAGATGATCTGGTGCATGGTCCCCGTCCAAAACATCGCCGCCAGCCTTGAAGAGCTCTAATAGCATGCCATCTGAGCCTGCGGCCTTATTGTTCTTCAGCTTCTGAATAGTTGTGCCGACTTCTTCGATGCTGGGTGGGAGGACTACTTCAGCGGCTGGAGATGGGTTTTCCTCTGACCCTACCACTCTCTCTTGATCATGCTCGTTAAGCAGCTGCTGGAAATGCTGCTTAAATACATGCACTATTCCCTGCGGGTCGGTGACAAGATTACCCTCGAAGTTTCAAAGAGCCTGGGTGCCCTTTTTGAAGCCTCCTGCAAGATCTTTGGCTCTCTTGTAAAAGGCTCGTGTTTTGTGCTTATCCCTAGACTCCTCGATATTCTTGAGCTGGGAGGCTGCGAAGATTCTTTTCTTTTGTCGCAATAGTTTTTTCTCCTCCCTTCTTCTGGCTCGGTACTCTTCTTGCGCTGCCCTGGTTTTTCTCTGCAGCGCCTTTTGATACGCCTCGTCGGTTGCTGCCTTTTTCTGCTCGCACTCGCCATCATACCACGGGTTTCTTGTCGGGGGTGGTAGGTATCCTAGGGTGGTTTCGGCTACTTCCTGAATGGCTGAACGGCAATGCCACCACATATTATTGGCATTTGTGTTCGACGTAGGCCTACCGTAGAGCCTTTCGCTCAGCTGCTCCCTGTAGACTCTGGTAACCTTCGGTGTGCTTAGGCGCCCAACGTCGGACCTCCTCCTGGTGCAGCTTTCTGACATTAGACAGTCGAGCTCTGAGTCTTGCTGCTACGAGGAAGTGGTCGGAGCTGACAGGGAATCTTGTGCTACTTATCACCGCATTACGAGCTGTCGCAAAGTCCGTGAGTCGGAAGCCGTTATCTCAGTTTTGCATCGTCGAGGCTGTGCTTTCCAATGACTCCGCCAAGGGAGTTCTCTTTACCGATTTTGGCGTCGATTTTAACATCGTACTCCGGACAAGCTCCCGTAGGCTCTGTCCAGGAGGTCATAGAAGTTCTCTTTGATGGGGGATTCAGCCTCTTCGGTAGGGGCGTGTGCACATATGAGGCTGATGTTGTAAATCTGCCCTTGATGCGGATCACAGCCAGGCGGTCACTTATAGGTTTAAAGTCAAATCCGCATCCCAGTAAGTGCAATCTTTTTTGACAGCTGTAATAAATGTCGCAATTTTTCTTCCTCATCATACCGTTTCCTATCCAACGTATTTCTTGGACCGCAGTAATATCCGCCTTGTACTGCATCAGGATTCTTTCCAGTTTACGAGTAGCTCCGGGAGTGTCCAGAGTTCTGACATTCCAGGAGATACTCGTAAATCGTGTTCCTTTTACGTGTATCCGAGGCATCTTGCTCATTCATAACTTTGTTTTTTTTTTACGTGGGCGGATTGTTAGCCCGCCGCACAACCGCCATTCTGGTGGGGTTTTGTCGCTGCATACGTTAGTTCACCTCCCAACGGTTGTTGAAGAGGCTATCCAGAGGGCGCCGCGAGGAGGCCGTACGTCAACTTGACCCGGGCATTTAAACAGGGATCGTTGCTGGCATCTCGCCAGGTTGAGAGCGATCAACAACTTTACCCTGTATGTCCGAGCCCATGCCCTCTAAGCATCACTCCCTACCTTCCATTAAAAAAAGTGAAAGCAGTGGACTTTACCTGGTGATCCTGCAAAATGAAGACGGTTCTATCGGTTCCCGGAAAGTCTTGACCACCGTTTTTTACATTACGAATTGTTGGCTAATCCATTCTATTTGCCCGTCTTGGTCCCACGCAACATTCTTTTTTCCCAATATTGGGAAAAATGGGCTGACGAACACGATTCACGCCAATCGAAGAAGCTATCGTCGCAGCCGGTGCCTACTTTTTCGGAGTTTGAGAAATCGTATTGCTTCGATGGCCTGAAAATTTGAATATCTTTGGATTAAATATATTGAAATAAATAGATCTTCTAACCTAACAGGCACTCGTCATACAGCCCTCCTATGCTCAGCACATCAACGCCTGCAGTTGTTTTCTTCTTTATTTACAAGGAAAACCAGTATTTTTTCTGGCATTGCCATTCTTGTGGTGTCCACAGCAGCCTTTTTCTACGCCTTCCATCAATAGGTCATTTACTTAGCTTTGATACTATGCAAATTACCTTGGTGTCAGAAGTGTCAGACTGTAAGAGAATGGCCGGGAATCGATTGTATCGTATTTTTGGAAAATTCGCTATTTACCAGGAAAAATCGCTGCGAAAACTAAAGGCGATTCCAGAATATGCCTACAAAAACTACGACGACTAGATTGTCCTACAAAAAAACAAAAAAACCAGTTCAGCTTTCAATAGAGCCTATTCTGAAGGACACACAATAAGGTTGATAATTAATTGATTTGAGTTGTTTTCATTGACTTAGTCCCACTTATATAATATTTTAAATGTACCCACCCAACCTTAGTCCACGGAAGGCAATATAATCCTTTAGTCTAACTCCAGCTAGCGACTGGAGGCCACCATCATTCTTTTGAGAGTTCCAAGAAATCTGGGAAAAATGAATAACAAACAAGATTCAGCTCATTATGCGACAAAATATTGAATATCACCTGATTTCCGGATTCCATGATACCATGCTTTGTTGAGTCTCTGGGAACCTAACTTGTGGAGATGATGATATTACATGTTATTTCGGAGGAATGTAAACGTTTTAATTGACTGACATCTTATGGACTTACTAAAAAATCTTCGTGACAAAAAAAAAACGTAATGTGGGTCTATTTTTTGAGAGCATACTTTAAAATAATTGTGCACTAAATTGAGACTTGTACAGCGCATATTTCTTGCATTTGTTTAAACCTCATTCGTGCGCGTATTAAGATTCGTCTATCGACTTACTTTTGAGTCACTTTCTGGTTGACCTTTTCGTTGTGGAAATATTTCGTGAACCAGAATATGTACTTCAATAAGCCGTCAGAAATACCTTTAAGTCAATTAACGTTCATTTTCTTTTTCATGGCGTTACATTCATGGACATGGCTTATCCTCCTACATAATTCGTCCCCATTTTGTTTCCGTCTTGCTGGGTTTTAATAGGGTCTTTCAATAGAACTTCCAAACCTTGACAGTTGATAGTGGCAATATTGTTGAAGCCACATCTGTCAAATTAGCTCTCATTCATTCAGTCCACTTTGCCAAATCATCCTGGTTGACAACACATGCAAATAATAAAATTGTTTTATCAAAATGGGTGTTCTGTTCGGGCAACGATCCGCCCCCCCATTTTACGGTCGCCATAATCATCCTTCACATAGCCTACACGACACCACATCCGATAATGGACACAGGCTGATTGATCTTGCTACGGGGCGAAATCTCCTTCTAGCCAGTACGCGCTTCCCGCACTTCGATATATACAAAGGCACCTAGCGGTCTTTTGATCAATCGACTACCAACCAGATTGATCACATCGCGATCGACGTCAGACTTACCGCGGGCTAACATCGACTCGGACCACTATCTTGTAGTAGCTAAGATGCGCCTACGGATATCATGAACGCAACGGAGTAGGGTAAGAATACAAAGTTTTGACGTCGGAAAGCTACTATGGCCAAAAACTGCTCGTGCCTTTACCGATCCTGTCTCACTTAAGCTCTCCAATACACCTCAATCCTCCACGCTATAATTAAAACAGCAGTGGAGCCTTTACAAATAAGCCCTGAAAAGCCCTGCATCCGAAGTTTTGGGTTTCAAGGCCCCACCACGAAGAAACACCTGGTTCGATGACGAGTGCAGGAGGATTCACACAGCTAAGCAGGATGCATATAAGGCCTCGCTGCATAAAAGAACAAGAGCAGCTCGTGAGCTCTATCTGTTGATAGAGCAACAACGGAAGCCTGCAGGGATGAGAACGGACACCTAGTAGTAGAATCGCAGTCGATGCTGAGAATATGGTAAAACCACTTCTGCAGACTGTATAACGGCAATGTTAGTCAATATACCACCGTCAGGCAGAATGATCCATTTCTAATCAACGAAGATCGCAGAGAATTCCGTCCCCCTGACCGCGACAAAGTTAAGATTGCCATATCGAAACTCAATCGAATAAAGCTGCTGGCGCAGACGGACTGTCTGCTGAGCTCTTCAAGGCAGCTGGGGAACTGGTTAGGAGCATGTTCCAGTTCATCTGTAAGATGTGGTCAGAGGAAAACATGCCCGAGGAATGGAGTTTCAGCATCGTATGCCCGATCCACAAGAAAGGAGACCCCTCTGATTGCGCCCACTACAGAGGAATAAGTCTCCTTAACATCGCCTACAAAATCTTTTCTGCCGTTTTGTGTGAACACCTAAAGCCTTTTATAAATAAGCTGATAGGTCTTTATCAGTGGGGATCCACCATCGACCAAATCTTCACACTACGGCAGATCCTGTAAGAAAACAATGAATTCCAAGTCGACACTCACTACCCATTTGTCGTATGTCGCTATGTCTACCTTTGACATCCCTGCTAAACTCGTCAGACTATGCAGGATGACTTTGGAGAATGCTCGCTGCTCCATCCGAATCGGTCAACACTTTACCGATAGTTTTGATGTCAAATAAGGATTTAGGTAGGGCGATGCGCTGTGGTGTGATTTCTTCAACATCGAATTAGAAATGATTGTGCAAAAATCACTGGTCAACACAAATTTCAAATCCTCACAAATCCTCGCATACGCGGAGAACATTGACATATTTGGAAGAACACGTTCACGAGTATTGAGACGGAGGCGGTGAAAATCGGTTTGGCAGGGCAACGAGTGCAAACCTAAATATATGCTGTCATCAAAAAAGAACGCAGATATAAGTTCGAGGTAGTTAAGGACTTCGTCTACCTTGGCTCCGCAGTGACCTGGAACAACGACATCAGTTCCGAGATCAAACGCAGAATCAGTCTTGCCCATCGCTGTTTCTTTGGGTTCATGAGGCAATTGAGTAATAGAGCCCTCTCCCGAACGACAAAGTTGACTCTATATAAGACCCTTATCATCCCGGTCCTGTTGTATGGCGCAGAAGCATGGACACTATTAAAAGCGGATGAGGAGGCCCTTGGTCGGTTCAAGAGAAAGATTTTGCGCGTGATTTTCGGGCCTATAAACGCCGACGGAGGATGGAGGAAAAATTTAATCACGAACTTTACGGGCTGTACAGCGACATGAGTCTAGTCAGGGGTGTACGGACTCAACGCCTAAGATGGCTGGGCCATGTAGAGCGAATGGACACCACAGCTTCAGCCCGGAGAGTCTTTGAATCAGCCAACTGGGTGTGCGGCAATGGAAAAGGCTGGCAAAAGATCGTGCTAGTTGGAGGGGCATGTTGGTTGAGGCCCAGGTTCACTCCGAAGTGTAGCGCGCGCTAAGAAGAAGACAATCATCCTTCTGAGGGGACTATTCGCAGTGTAGTGAATCAATTTGAGTCCAGTGGTTCGATTTGGTGGCGTTACAGCCCGTGGAGGGCCAAAGCCTAGCTTCTCTCAATCATCCATGCTGTGTGTGTTATTTATTTTTTACACAGGTGAAAGGAACCTACAGTTTAATGCCGATTCCGAATCGCTTGAGTCGAGAAGCTTTTTCATGTCTCCTATATGGTGTACTAGGGGGGGTTTTGCCAGTATCCCGCCGACGAGAGACGCTGTGAAATATACATTCGATGGCGTTGGTGTTATCGGGATCCGAGCTCGCTCATCGTGTGCCAGAGTCCAGCACACCAACCACTGCGCCACGGCACCCTCCACCCACTGGTAAGCGATAAAGTGGGGTACACACCGTCGATCAAAAGTGACATCAGTTCTGAGTGAAGTGTTTCATGTACACACTATAGATTTTGTTTGACACTCAAAACATCATTCAAGTACATCATTTTGCGCAGTCACCATGGACAGCGAATTTGAATCTTTTCAAGAAATTCACTAATTCCTGGGAACCTTCGTCTTTTTTGTCCCGATGTATATATCCTGGACACCTTACGTCCCAGAGATAACGGTGAGACTCGTAAATATTGATAAATTCTTCGAGAAATGGTCTGCTCTCATCCATGTCCAACGCTTGAATGACACTATTCATGTATGTACATACACACTGTCGATCAGTAGCAGACATTTTTGCAACTCTGCAGTTTTGATCGATAAACCATCATTCACATGTATACACCATCAGTTTTGAGTGACAACCAACAAAAGTGTCACTTATGATCGACGGTGTGTACCGCACTTAAACCAGCACTCGAACACCGAACGAACGCAAGATCTGCCGAAAACGTCACCGCTGCCTGTGAGAGTGTGCAGGAGAATCCGAGGCAGTCGATTTCGCATCGCTCACAAGAACTCGGCCTTTCGCAGACCACAACTTGGCGAATTCGGCTCGTGACTGTGGCCTGCACCCGTTTACGACCATAGACAACGACATGTGTTCGTCGATTGGGCTCTGGAGCAGTTGGAATCTGACCCTAATTTCCATCGAAAAATCATCTTGAGCGATGAGACCCATTTCTGGAGGAATGGGTAAGTCAACAAAAAAAAAAAAAAAATATCGAATTTGTGACCATACCAATCCACATAAGAATTAAGAGCGTTCAATGCATCCCGAAAAAGTCATTGTTTGGTGTGGATTTTGGACTGGATGGCGGCGTCCGTATTTCTTTGAGAACGACGTTGGCCACGCCATCACCGTCAACGGCGAGCGCTATACATAGGTCGATGATTGCCAACTTCTTTTGGCCTTAATTGGATTATATGGGCACCAACGACATGTGGTTTCAACAGGATGGTGCTACGTGCCACATAGCTCACGCCACATTGGAAATTCTGAACATGGTCTTCTCACGTGGCGGTAATGTAAACTGGCCACCGAGATCGTGCGATTCAACCCCGTTAGACTTTTTCTTCTGGGGTTTTCTGAAATCACAGGTCTATGCGAAAGTTGGAGCACTCAGACGCAAACACTGGTCCATTGTACTCCAGACAGACACCTAACTTTACTGTACTGTATTTTCGCCGTTGTTCGGAGAAAAGTGAGGAGAAGCTTCAGTGATGTAGAGCTAAGAGATTCGGCACACACCACGTCGGCTCCAAGGGTGAGCCACCGTTCGCAAGTAAAGGCGGGACAACCACAGAGGAAATGCTCTGCAGTATCATCCTCCTCGGAACATGCGACACAGGTAGGCGTCTCACTGATGCCAAGTACGCAGAGTTGTTTAGCAAAAGTGTAGTGGCCCGAAATGACTCCCACAAGTCTTCTGCAGTCGATTCTCCTTAAAAATAGGAGGAATGCTGCGGATTTCTTGCAGACATCAGGGCATATGCGCTTAGTCATTCTGCCACCTGGACAATCCCTCCATCTACGGTTGTATGTATTAAACACCCAACCATTAATGTAGGAATTTACCGTGGACGCAGGTAGACCTACAGTGGGTCCAGGTCCTGAGAAGTCTCCTCTGAACCCATTCTGGCAAGATCATCGGAGATCTCATTTCCTGGAATTGCCAGAGTGTCCTGGAACCTATACACGCCTTAACGAATTTAGTCTGCCGACTCTGTTCAAGAAGAACTTGAGTTCAAGCACTAATTTGGAGCTAATTAAGGGGTTACACATATCTTTTAGTGCAGCCTGGGTGTCACTACAGACGCATATGCTTTGCGTGGCCATTAGGATTGCGTATATCTTTGATTGGAAGACAGACGCATATTTTCCTAACGAGAAGTGCAGTCGGATGTTTTCGCGCTCATAGAAGACCCCAGCACCGAACCCCCGCCCAGACCTAGAGCCATCCGTGAAAATGCGAAGACTATCCTTTCGAGGTTCAGTATCCGGCCAGAGCCAATCCTGACGCCATGGAAACTCGACTGTGAAATTGCGACGCAGTAGGAAACGGGCGTCAATGCATCAGATAGCATGTCCATGAGACAGGGGTCACAGGACAATTCTTGCGCAAGCACACTGTTATTCCTATGCGAGTTGTTCCAGAGGCCATTTCTCCTCAGACGAGATACGACTTTCAGAGCACATCCTCTGTTATAAATATATAACAAGAGGTGGAAGGTTCATCATAGCATCTAGAGCAGCGCCCGGCGTGCTGGGGAAAGCCCCCGTGAAGTTGAGACAAACCCTTCTTTGGAGTTTGGTGAAAGAAGCTACGATATGTTTGCGTGTTAGTCTGTTCTACCAGACTACCGATGCATATGAGATTAGGTCTTATCATTGCCCTGTAGATCCACATGACTTTTGCCGGCCATAAGCCCCCATGTTTTGCCAAAAGCTCCTTTGCATTGCCAAAAAGCTGACAATGGTTTTTGGTGGTTTTTGACTCAACATGTTTTGACCAGAGAAGCTTGCTATCTAAGATGACTCCTAGATACTTAGCCTCCTTGGATATCGGGATGGAAGTGTCCTTTAGCTGAGTCATATCAGTATTTTTCCTCCTTCTCGTGAAGAGAACGACATCGGTTTTAAAAGGATTGACCGACAGCCCATTTCTGGTACACCAATCATCGTTCACATTTAGTGCCGCCTGTGCTTTGAGACGGACAGCTGCTAAGCATGAGCCGACAGAAAGAACGGCAACATCATCCGCATAGGCCTGGGCATAGATTCCAGAGGCATTGAGAGCATCAAGCAGAGAGTCGACCACCATGCACCATAACAACGGAGACAGGACGCCACCTTGCGGGCCTGCATCAGCGGTCAGTGTCATGTGCACAAGCACTGCTTTGATCCACAAGACCAGTGCCTCGTCTACGCCATGATGTCTGGCAGCGTTACACATGCTGTCGAATGTTGCGGTATCAAAAGCGCATACTCTTTCCTTTCGAGCGTGCATTCAATTCTCCCGACCAGGTTTTATAGCCCAGTCTCGCAGGATTTTCCGCGAAGGATGTTAGAATATGGTCTACGACTCTTGGAAAGTGAGTAATCCTCTTTTCCCATTTTGGGAATAAAGACTACTTTCACTGTGCGCCAAGGAGTGGGTATGTGAACAAGTGCTACGCTAGCAGTAAAAATTATTTTCAAAGCAGCAAGCAGCTGCCTTATACCCTTTTGCACCTTTTGCAGCATAACAGGATATATCCCGTCGGTGCCTGGCGATTTGTAGCCATCGAAGGATGCCACAGCAACGACCGGTACTTGTTCCAGTCATCTTCCGAGTTCGATTTGAGCGATCTATTCAGAAGGCTTCTGGCATCCCTGCGAAGACTTTGGGGCTCGGCATTCCACCAGGGAACCAATTTTCTGCAGGGAGGTTTGCTGACAGGACATGCGAGTTCAAAACAATTGGTGATGGCGCTATTCAGGTCATGCACAGCGTTCTCTACCAAATGTTCCGTTTTAAGCTTAGGTGGGGCCTGAGTGGATTTCATAAGCTCCTCTCTAAACCGCACCCAGTCCGTCTTTGTCGGATTCCATCTAGGTTGCAAGGAAGAGATCCCGCAACTTAACCGAAATTCGATATACTTATGGTCCGAGAGCGTAACATCAGGCAAGACTCTCCAGTTAGTGATGTCCCTCACATATCTGATTGATAGGGTCAGGTCTATCACCTCCTGTCGTCTTGTCGTAACAAACGTTGGTTGCCCAATGTTACTTACCTCCTCTAGTCCCGAAAGGAAGTGTCTTCCTAGGATTACGTTCCTTTTTTGGGCTATCGCCGGGTATTCGCAACGCAGGTGACGAATGGTTTCAATTTCCTCTTCGTCCCTGCAGCTTCTGCAGAAGTCATTGTGGGGCTGGCCTAGTCTGGCTGTATGGTACGATAGGATGCAATGCCCAGTGAGGGCACCGACTGTCAGTCGAATATTCCTACGATTGAACTTCAGTAGATTTTCGATCTCGCAGTTGCGCGTGTATCTAAGTGACACCATCGTTTATTGGCCTTCATTAATTGCTCCGTCCCTATCTCTCCGTAGAGCGCCCTGAGTGGCGTTTTGGCTTCGGTTGCGATCTGTTGAAAGTTTGCATCTGATCCAAGCCAAGCTAGCTCACCTGTCACCATCCGATATCTCCTGTTAACATCCGATATCTCTTCTAGCCTCTCTTTGCAAAGTTGAACGAGTTTGGATCTTATCCAGGCTGCCTGTAGAGCCTTAATGGCTGCCTGGCTGTCAACATAGATGTTGATCCTTTTTCCCGAGGGATTCTCTCTGCTAATCAGGTCTCCCGCCTGCTTGATTGCAATGACCTCAGTTTGAAAAACACTGCAGCCATCATCAAGTCTATAGGAGCGATGTATATCCCAAAATTCAAAATAGACCCCAGCACCTGTGCCGACATTCAATTTGGATCCGTCGATGTAGATTGCCAGTTCATTTTCCGTGTGTACCATATCAGCGGTCCATTCCTCCCTGGAGGGAATTCTAATAGAGAATCTCCTCTCACAGGAAGGAAGTCGGGTGACATAGTCTGTTTCGATTCTGAATCTCGAGATGGCCCATCGATCCAAGACTGATGCGTGGCCGTAAAGACTCCTTGTCCAGAGACCGGATTCTTGTAGTTTTAGCCCAGTTCCGGCTGTGATGCTCTCGCAGTCCAAAGGTGGGAGGTTCAGCATAGCTTCAAGAGCTTCAGACTTTGAAGATAACACTTTTGCTCAAGTGTCTTCCACCAGACAACCGAACCATAGACTAGAATAGGTCTTACCACCGCAGTGTATAACCAATGTACCAACTTCGGTCTGAGGCCCCATGTCTTTCCCAAGGCTACCTTGCACGAATATAGTGCCACGTAGGCCTTTTGATTCTTTCATCAATATTTTCTCTCCAGCTAAGCTTGGAGTCCAGGATTATGCTAAGATATTTGACAGATTTTCCAGGGATCAGATCGACACCATTCATACGGGGGTAGGTGTATCTTGAAACAGATCTTTTCCTTGTGAAGAGTACTATCTCTGTTTTTGCCGGGTTTACTCCCAGGCCTCGCCCCTTGACCCAGTTATCAGCTAACATCAGTGCATAACTTAGTCTATCGCTGGGGGCCTGCGGAAACTTTTCAGAAATTAATATGGCAATGTGGTCGGCGTAGGCCGTGACGTTAAAACTATCTGCCTGTAGAATCTTACCCATTCCATCGACCACAAGGAGCCACAGGAGGGGTGATAGAACGCCACCTTGTGGTCTACCTTTATTTACCGTCACCCTTCCATTTGCTCTACCTATTGCCGAGTTTATTATACGAGTACTCAGCATTTGCCCAATCCACCCGCATATTCCCGGGTTTATTTGGGCCATATGGAGGCTGGACACTATTGCATCAGTACTGAAGATATTAAAGGCACCCTCAAGGTCTAGACAGGCACCATGAATTCCTTGATATTGAGTGCCTTTTCTATCGTATAGACTACCCTGTGTGATTGTGATAGATAGCTGTCCCCAATCTCATCCCTTATGTAAATGTCGACCCATCGTTCCAACGTTTTCATAAGGAAGGAGGATAGACTAATACATAGATCTTTAGTCCTTTGCAGTAGTATGGCTGACTTTACCCGGCTTGGGTTTGAAAACCACCCTTTCCTCCACGCTTGTGGAACATAACCCATCCTGAGGCCCCAGGAGTAAATGCGCTTCAGCCATGGAAGAATGACTTCACATGGTTCTTGCAACATAATCGGATAAATACCATCCATTCCCGGCGCCTTGTAGGGATCAAATGAATTGATTACCCACAGGATCTTTTTCTCAGTGACAATCTTATCGATTGTCTCACATGTTCGACATGTTTGGTAGCGTGTCCGCCGAATTGAAGGTTCCTGCGTTTTCGCAGCCAGGGAAATGACACTTTAATAGGAAATCAAGCACGCTGTCGTTTGAGTCTATCCAGCTACCATCAGATCTCCTGATCGAGGATAGTGACTTACTTATTTAGGTGGCGCTACAGTCCGTGGTGAACCTGGGCCTCAACCAACAAGCGTCCCCAGCTGGCACGGTCTTTGGCCAGCTGTTTCCAGCGCCGCACGCCCAGTTAGTTAAGGTCCCCTTCTACGTTCGTGTGCCATCGTAAATGCGGCCGTCATCTGCCGCGCCTTCTTTCCAGGGTGGATTCAAAGACTCTTTGGGTTGGAGCTGTATTTTCCATCCGATCTACATGGCCTAGCCACCTTAGACGCTATATCCGTAGACGTCGTACAGGCCGATGTCGCTGTACAACCCGTACAGTTCTTCGTTTTATATCATCTTCTCCTGCATATTCCGTTTAAACAAACGCCACCGTAGATAGTGCGCAGAATTTTCCTCTCGAAACGACCAAGGGCATCTTCATCCGCGCAAGTCTCTGCGCCGTAAAGGAGGACTGAGATGATCAAGGTCTTATATAGTGTCACCTTGGTTTTCCGAGAGAAGGCTCTACTTCTCAATTGCCTCTTGAGCCCAAAGAAACAGCGGTTGGCAAGAGTGAATCTGCGTTTTACTCAGCGCTGGTGTTGTTGTCGCCGGTCATCAGTGAGCCAAGGTAGACGAATTCCTTGACCACTTCAAAGTTATATCCGCCCATGGTGACGTTCTGGCCAATACGTCGGTGTTGTCCGTCTCTTTTTGATGAAAGCAGATATTTGGTTTTACCCTTATTAACCCTGAGACCCATCATAGCCGCTTCTACCTCAATGCTTACAAAGGCCTCATTGACCCTCGCTGTGTCCGTCCAATCACGTCAATGTCGTCGGCGTATACAAGCAATTGCGTAGACTTGAAATGAATCGTACCTCTTGTGTTGGCCAGTGACTCTTGCACGATGTTGAAAAAGTTGCATGACAGCGCGTCACCTTGCCTAAATCCTTTTTTAACATCAAAGGTATCGGTTTACTCATTACCGACCTTATTGGAGCAGCGAGAATTCTCCATTGTCATCGTGCACAGTCGGACGAGTTTGGCAAGGATGTTAAAACTAGACATGGTTTCGTAGCTCGTCTCTATACACGCTGTCATACGCGGCCTTGAAATCAACGAAAAGGTGATGAGTGTCGATTTGGTCTTCTCCAAAATTTGACGTATCGTAAATATCTGGTCTATTGTGGACTTACCTGGCCTGAAACCACACTGATAAGAGCCGATCAGGTTGTCCACAAACGGTTTCAGACGTTCACACAATACGATAGAGAAGATCTTATATGCGGTGTTAAGGAGCCACCTTAAAAAGCTCAACCTACAGGCCGTCTGCTCCCACGGCTTTATTAGACTTATGTGTTGATATCGCTATTTTGAATTCGTCTAGGTCGGGTGGACGGAATTCTCTTACATCGTCGTCCATTTCGAGTGGACCGTTCTGCCTGACAGCGATATCTTGTCTGTCATCGCCGTATACAGTCTGCAGAAGTGGGCTTGCTAAATCCTCAGCATCGACTGTGATTCCACTACCAGTTCTCCATTTTCATCCCTGCAGGCCACCGCTCTGGCTTGGTAGCCATGGCATGTTCGTTTTATCCTGTTGTAATACTTTCGGGCATCATTCCTGCGAAAGCATTTCTCCATCTTCGCGATCTCACGCTTTCCGTGTTCTCTCTTCTTTCTTCTGAGGAACGTGTGCTCCTCCCTTCTCTTCTGCTCATAGATTTCGCGAGCAGCTCTCGTCCGTCGTTGCAGCACCTCTGAGGCAGCGTCTCTGACGGCGCTCTGGTAATGCGCCCATTCCTGCTCTATTGCTTGTGCTGTTGTGGATTTTGAGAGAGCTTGGAGGAGACACGATCGGCAAAGATTCTGGCAGCCTCTTGCGATTGTAGCTTTCCGAAGTCAAACTTACGTTGTCCTACTCGACTCCTAAGCATTCGTACCTTGGCTACAACAGGGTAGTGGTCCGAGTCGATGTTGACTCCTCGGAAGGTTCGTACGTCGAGAATACTGGAGGAGTGTCTGGCGTCCATCGCAATGTGATCAATCTGGTTGGTGGTCGATTGATCAGGAGACCGCCAGGTACCCTTTTAGTTGTTGCGATGGGAAAAACGTGTGCTTGCTACAAGGGGGTTGCGCCCCATTAGGAAATCGATTAGCCCAAGTCCATTGTCGGATGTGGTGTTATGGAGGCTATGCTTTCCTATGATCTTTGCCCAGTTTTGCATTAAAATCTCCTAGAACTATTTTGGTGTCGTAGCTGGGGCATTGGGCATATGTTCTGTCTAGGAGATCGTAGAATTCTTCTTTGAGTCGATCGTCCTTTTCTTCCGTTGGGGCGTGAGCGCATATTAAGCTAATGTTTCCAAATTTAGCTTTGATGCGGATTGTTATGAGGCGACTGTTTGTCGGAGTCTTCCCCGAATAACGCACCCGAATAAGCGCTGTTTGTTCTCCTTGTAGCAGTTCCCATAGTAGATGTCGCAGTTTACCATCCGTCTTTTGTCTGGTCCATCCCATCGCACTTCTTGGAGTGCGGTTATATCTGCTTTATAGCAGTTGAGGATTTGCTCCAATTGATCGCCTCCACCCGGTCTGTTAAGGGACCTCACATTCCAGGTGCGGATTCTCAAGTCCTTTAGTCTTTTGCGGGGGTCGTCAGCTTTGTATCCGTCCGTATCCGAGGCTTGTTGTCGTTTCGGAAAAAGTAGGTTTCTACGTGATAGGGATGTTACCCCTAAGCACAACCCCCAACCTGGAGGGCCAGATTCCTCTTTCCCCAGGAACAAGGGGTTGAGTCGCTGCACACATTTGTCCACTACCTGACGGGTGCCAGGGTAGCTATCCAGGGGTGGCAACGCGGAGGCTGTGTGTCAACTTGTATTGAGCAGGGACAGAGATCGAAGCTGGCGTTTGGCATGTTAAACGCGATCAACTTCTTTGCTCTGTTTGCTCGCTCCCTCCCCCCTCCATATAGGGGATATGTACATATAATGATACAGTGTGCAGCAAGGCCTCCCAAGGGGTTGCCTGTTTTATTTTTGATCTGATCCTGTCATGCTACCATTCAGTTAACCATCAATCTCTTATAAGATCGTACGTGGAGGTACGAAATCATGTACACCAGAGATGGTAGCCGATCCAGCGTCAAGAGGGCCAGTATGGCAACCATACTAGTTCCTCTATCTCAAGAATAACATTCGCAAAAGCATTTATCTATAGGAAAACACTTGTCATGTTGTTTTAGAACCAAACCACTAACCCAATCGAAACAATAATAACAATAATCCGACAAATGGTCGTGATAAACGAACGAAAATGCACAAATGTGTCCCAACGCCATTCGACCGCACATCGCCACGATACAACCAAGCCAAACATCCGTGAGAAACTCAACGTTTTCCTATGAGCTGCCCACTTAATTTCACTAAACAAATTCCCAGATTAGAGTCTACTGGGCTTATCAATCTGTGGAAGTCTGCCACAAAGCGGTTAACAATAGCGAAACCTAAAGAGTTCGTGTGTGAATATGAGAAAGAGTCTTATCGGCTAGATTGTGAGTTTTTGTTCGTTGAATAGAGGTTTTTGCTGATGTTGGATGGTTGCAGGGACATGTAGTCGACTCGATAGTCTCACGATTCGGAGAGGAAGACTTGTCGCTGGGGGCAATCGAGATGGCTAGTGAGATAAGCGTGATGTGGAGTAATGTCGTTTATGTTTTTCCTTAAAACGCAGAAAATATGAAATTTTAACAAAAATCTTGCTTCAGACTGTAGATGTCATTTATATTTCCGCATCTAGTACAATTCCATTAAGCAATCCACTCGAATCGAGTGACACCCACTATTCGAGTCGGGCTGTGTCTCTTTCACTCCTCTACCTTTCGTACGATTTGTTGATATTTCCCTTTCATTCACCACCACGGCGAAGGCACGTGTTGCGAATTCACCGCGTCAGAGGTGTCATCCCAATCAGCTGTTTAGTGTCAATTGCCTTCGTGACGTTTACAAGTCCGTAGTCCAACTGCCTGGCTGTGTACCTTCTGCGATTACTCGTCGCGTGTAAATTGTACCTGTAGTGCTGTAATTATGTTCGTGTCGTCGCGGTTCTTGCCCAGAAGCGGGCACGTGTTCTCTAGGATAAACAGACAGAAGTTTAACATCATCCAACCGCGGGCGTCTGCGACAAAAGCGCAAACGGTCGAAGGTCAGATAACAATTGGTGATGTAACCAAAGATATTCAAACTCCAGCGAATCCGGAATTGGTGCCACAGAAATATGGTAAGATCAAGCAAGCAGATTGGATTTGTATCCGCCCTAAAGGTCATGTGTGTTTCTAGTGCAATACGCAGAAGATGGGACGATACAGCTGACACAATCGGCCCTCCATCATCTCCGATGGATGCTACAGAAGGATACCTTGAAGCAGGATATGTTTCTTCTCGGCTATCCGGGCCCGTTGCGACGGAATATTGCAATGCAATTCTCCGAGCTGACACAGAGGGAGTTGGAGTACATAGCGCTGAGCCGAGATACAACAGAAAGTGACTTGAAGCAACGCAGAGAGATAAAGAACAAGGGAGCAGTGTACTTTGATCAGGTTTGGCTGATACCACAGTTTGGCGTGTTGTGAAATCATTTTTATGCGCGTCTTTTCGCAGTGTGCTGTGCGAGCAGCGTTAAACGGACGAATTCTGATCCTGGACGGGGTGGAGCATACCGAACGCAACGTCCTTCCGATTCTTAACAATCTGCTAGAGAACAGAGAGATGCATTTGGAGAATGGAAAGTTCCTCATGGCACCTGAACGATACGACAAGCTGCTAGAGGTACTCTACTGTCCCTGTACGTAATTCTAACTAAATTGCTTTGTTGCAGACCTACACAGAGGAGCAATTGGATGAATGGGGGTTACTGCGTGTATCGGAGAACTTCCGGGTGATAGCTTTGGGCTTGCCAACGCAAAGGTACAAAGGCACACCGCTGGATCCGCCACTACGGTCTCGGTTTCAATCCAGGAACATAACGCACTACTCCTTCGAGGTAAGAAACGCCTTCAATTGTAACTCATTCTCAACTGCAACGTTGTGTTAAAGGAAATTATAGGAATCTTAAAGACGCAAGCTGCTAACGCTGACGAAAGCAAGCTGAGAAGTCTGGTTTCCTTCGGAATGGCAGTACACTCGGCAGACTCAGCCGCCAATTTGCCTGATTTTCCTTTGGACAACCTGCATCTCGTCGCTAGAATGCTGGTAAGGTTCAAGCACATATATGTACTACTTTCCGGTGTCATCACTAGATTTTCCACAGGATAGCAACACCGCCGTTACGGTCCACGATTGTATTTGCGCGCTCTATCCCTACGCCACAGCCCTGAAGAAGGAGCATATCGATCGCATCAGTACTCTCCTTGAATCGTTCCAGATCACACGGAGGCCAACTAGACCTGTCAAGTCAATATCAATCGAGAAAAACACTGGCGATGCAGTCCAGATCAAAATCGACGACATCACCCTAGCGCTGCCGGCGGGACAGAGGCCTCACCAGTTCAAGGGTTTTGTTGACCTGGATCATCAGCGTGGAATCCTGTCGTCCATAATTCAAAAGTACGCTGTCGGCGATATCTGTTTGATCGGTATGTTGGCAACCCAAGAATCCATGGACGACAAACAAATTTTTCGATTTTAGGCCAAAAGGGCGTCGGGAAGGCTACGTTGACGAATCAGTTGTTGCACTTGTTAAACCAGTCCGTGGAACCAATGGTTTTGTATGAAGACATGACGTCGAGGGATCTGATTCAACAAAGAATCACTACAGTCGATGGCGACACAGTGTGGCGTGACTCGCCGCTTGTGCGGGCGGCTAAGACCGGATCTGTGGCAGTCTTGAATGGAATTCATCGAGTTCACAAGAGTACGGCTTCTGTTCTGCAGCGGTAAGTGTGATTTCATTTGGTATATCTTCCCAGACAAATGCTCACTCTACTCTCCAGGTTGATACACGATCGAGAACTTCAGCTTTGCGATGGAACGACTCTACTCCGCAGTGATCGCTATGAATCTCTTCTAGCCAAAGGCTTCACCGAAGCTCAATTGACCGAAAAAAATGTTATAAAAATCCACGATTCATTCCGTATCATCGCCTTAGCCGAACCACCGAATCCCAGTTCAACCGCCCCCAATTGGCTGACGCCTGAAATGCTCAGCTTATTCCTATTCCTCGAAGTCCGGCCACTCCAGCAGAGCGAGGAATACGAGATTATCAATCAGCTCTACAGCAATGTCGACAAGAATATCCACAACATCATCAAGCTCTCGCATATCCTGCGTGAGGCTACGGATCCCATTTTGAAAGACCTGTCGGGTACCCTGTCCACTAGGCAACTCCTGAAGATCGCTCGTCGTATGGCAATCTACCCGGTGGACGACAAGGATACGAATCCCTTGAATTCCGTCTATGACATTATTCAGAACACATTCTTGGCCAAATTCCTTCCCGCCTTGCCGCGAGCGGCTTTGGAAAATGCAATCAAAGAAGCTGGAATCGAGAAATCCCGCCGATCAGGCTCCGGAAGTAAACGATCAATCACTGTGGACGGAGATATCCTTCGAATCGGCAGAACAGAGATGAAACTAACCGCCACGGATGAAGAAAGTAAAGTTCCGAGCACACTCTTCTACGATGTGCCACAGCATGTCGAATTGCTTGAACGTCTCCTGCAAGATTTCCTGATTGGCGATCATCTTCTGCTCGTGGGCAATCAGGGTGTCGGCAAGAATAAGCTAATCGACAAACTCCTACAGCTCATGAATAAACCACGTGAATACCTCCAGCTCCACCGAGACACCACCGTCCACAGTTTGACCGTTCAGTCCACATTACGAGACGGCCAGGTTGTGTACGAGGACAGTCCTCTGGTGAAGGCTGTCAAGAAGGGACATATTCTCGTCATTGACGAGGCGGATAAAGCGCCAGTCAACGTAACGTGTATATTGCGAACTCTGGTGGAGAATGGCGAAATGTTTCTCTCCGACGGGCGGAAGATTGTTCCGCCAGGCGAGGGATCAAAACAAGAAGGCGTGATTGAAACTCATCCGAACTTTAGGGTAATCGTTCTGGCCAATCGCCCTGGCTTCCCGTTCTTGGGTAATGACTTCTTTGCCTCTCTGGGCGATGTATTTAGTTGTCATGCTGTCGACAATCCTTCTCCGGACTCCGAGATATTCCTTTTACAGCAATACGGACCATCTGTGCCGAAGAGAACTCTAGCGACCCTGGTGAACGCATTCGGCGAGCTTCGTAGCATGGCCGACGAAGGGCTTCTCAACTATCCCTATTCGACGAGAGAAGTAGTCAATATTGTCAAGCATTTGGAGAAATTCCCCGGCGAATCCATGTCAGAGTTGGTTGGTAACGTTCTCGACTTTGATCGGTACTCACCCGAAGCCTTGGAACAGGTGACAGGTGTTCTAGCGAAACACGGACTGGAGATAGGCGCCTACGCAAAGAATGAGCTTTTCGCGTTGCGCAAGAAGAAGGAACTTCAGTTGACTGTGAATCGAACCAGTGGACTGGGAGTTTCGGGCCCGAAATTCGGAAAAGTCGATCCGGACAATAAGCCCCATGTCGGTGGTAATACATGGGCCGGTGGTACTGGCGGTCGCGATACAGCTGGATTAGGCGGAAAAGGTGGTCCATATCGGTTGGACGCAGGCCATAAGGTCCACCAGTTGTCGGACGAGGAAAAGGATGCGATACCAGAGGAAGTGAAACAAGCTGCACGGGAGATGAACCGCAAGGCATTCGAGAAGAAGCTGAAGGAGATTCGAATGTCAGCGCACGATTATAACTTGTATGCTCAGTTTAGTGCTCCGATCCGGAAGCAGGTGCAGCAGTTGAAAGCAATTATGGATGCGCTACAGACGAAGAGCAAGGAGCGTCAGTGGCAGAAGTACCAAACGCATGGAGAACTGGACGATACGCGCCTGATAGAGGGCATAACGGGTGAGAAGAACATATATCGTCGACGGGCGGACGCAAACCCGTGGGCTGACCATGTCCAGGAGAAGCCGAATCGTCTAAAGCTTGTTGTCGACGTTTCCGGCTCGATGTATCGGTAATATTGTTCTTTATACCATTATTCTCCCGCTTACGTGTCCTCTCTCTTAACAGGTTTAATGGCTATGATCAGCGTCTAGATCGCGAGCTTGAAGCTGTAGCCATGGTGATGGAGGCGTTCGATGGATACGACAAGAAAATATTGTACGACATTGTCGGTCATAGTGGCGAAGCGCATGACGTTCCATTCGTTCGCGAAGGTAAACCTCCCGCAACGGAGAAAGAACGACTGGAGACACTTCGTATGATGCACGCTCATTCGCAATACTGCTGGTCAGGCGATAATACAGTAAAAGCGACCCAAGAAGCCATCGACAGTCTAGCGCAAGAGGACTACGACAATTCCGTAGTGATTGTACTGAGTGATGCCAATCTAGCGCGGTATGGTATAGACCCGAGGCGTCTAGCAAAAGCCCTGAAGAAGGGCGAACCAAAAGTGCGTGGGCATGTGATATTCATCGGGAGCTTGGAAGAAGAAGCTGATCTGTGAGTAAACTTAAATCAAATGCTCTCGATGGAGTACGAGTCAGGGTTTTTGGTTCTTCCTTTCAGAATAAACGCACAAATGCCAGCGGGACATAGCTACGTATGCATGGATCTGTCGACGTTGCCACAGATTCTGAAGCAGATCTTTACCTCGTCGTTGACGTAATGGGCATTTTATGATTGCCCAGGACAAAGGACTATTTTTAGTTAAACTTAAGACCAAAAGTTACCGTTGTTAAGTTTGAGTCTATATTTTTGTATTAAACCGTTCCGCAGTTAGGAGATTTACTTCGTTGTTTATTTACGTATACAGGAGCGTGGGGTGAAGCCGGTTCTCAAGCAACAATCCCCTCCAGTCGGTACGATGGTTAGTCATTACTTCCAGAACTAACGCCCAGTTGTACGCTGCATTAAATGCAGTCGTCATCCTTTTTGTCGTTTCCCGGGGTTATAATCTTAGACTCTTTGGGCCGGTGAGCCTTGTAGACGTCGGATCCGTAGATACTTGACCGAGCCGATGTCGCTATACATTCTGGGCAGTTCGCCCGAATCATGATCTGGCGAACAGAGCCCTGCTCCATTACTTCTTCCTTTGGAATCCGACCACTGGTTTAAGCCACCTGGCCACTATACTTGCCTGGATGGCTACAGTAGCCTGACCACCATACTTGCCTGGCTGTTTATAGCCGCCTGGCCACCATTCTTGCCTGGATGACTACAGTCGCCTGCCCACCATGCTTGCCTGGTTGGCTATAGCCGCCTGTCCACCATACCTGCCTATCTGGCTAGAGCCGCCTGGCCACCATACTGGCTACCATGCTTGCCTGGCTGGTTATAGCCGCCTGGCTACTATGCTTGCCTGGCTGGTTATAGCCGCCTGGCTACCATGCTTGCCTGGCTGGCTATAGCCGCCTCCCCACCATACTTGCCAGGATGGCTACAGTCGCCTACCCACCATGCTTGCCTGGCTGGCTATAGCCGCCTGGCCACCATACCTGTCTGTCTGGCTAGAGCCGCCTGGCCACCATACTTGCCTGGTTGGCTACAGTCGCCTGGCAACCACTCTTGCCTGGCTGGCTATGATCGCCTGGCCACCAAACTTGCCTGCCTGGCTAGAGCCGCCTGGCCACCAATCTTGCCTGCCCACCATGCTTGCCTGGTTGGCTATAGCCGCCTGGCCACCATACCTGCCTGTCTGGCTAGAGCCGCCTGGCCATCGTACTTGCCTGGCTGGCTACAGTCGCCTGGCTGGCTATAGCCGCCTGGCCACTAAACTTGCCTGGCTCACCACAGTCGCCTGCCCACCATGCTTGCCTGGCTGGCTATAGCCGCCTGGCCACCATACCTGCCTGTCTGGCTAGAGCCGCCTGGCCACCATAATTACCTGGCTGACTTTATCCGCCTGGCCACCAAACTTGCCTGCCTGGCTAGAGCCGCCTGGCCACCATGCTTGCCTGGCTGCCTTTCGCCGCATGCCAATCATACTTGCCTGACAGGCTACAGCCGCATGCCCACCAAACCTGCCTGCCTGGTTAGAGCCGCCTGGCCACCATAATTGCCTGGCTGGCTACAGTCGCCTGGCCACCATACTTGCCTGCCTGGCTACAGTCGCCTGGCCACCAAACTTGCCTGCCTGGCTAGAGCCGCCTGGCCACCAAACTTGCCTGCCTGGCTAGAGCCGCCTGGCCACCAAACTTGCCTGCCTGGCTAGAGCCGCCTGGCCACCAAACTTGCCTGCCTGGCTAGAGCCGCCTGGCCACCAAACTTGCCTGCCTGGCTAGAGCCGCCTGGCCACAATGCATGCCTTTCGCCGCATGGCGATCATACTTGCCTGCCTGGCTACAGTCGCCTGGCCACAACACTGGCCTGGCTGCCTATAGCCGCCTGACCACTAAACTTGCCTGGCTGGCCATAGTCGCCTGGCCTTCAAACTTGCCTGCCTGGCTAGAGCCGCCTGGCCACCATAATTGCCTGGCTGGCTACAGGCACCTGGCCACCATACTTGCCTGCTTGGCTACAGTCGCCTGGCTACCACACTGGCATGGCTGGCTTTCGCCTTACCTGCCTGCTAGCTATAACCACCTGATAACACGCTTGCCTGGCTGGCTATAGCCGCCTGCCCACCATGCTTGCCTGTTCGGCTCGAGCCGTCTGGCCACCATACTTGCCTGGCTGGCTACAGTCGCCTGGCCACCATACTTGCCTGGCTGGCTATAGCCGCCTGGCCAGCATGGTTGCCTGGCTGGCTACAGTCGCCTGGCCACCATGGTTGCCTGGCTGGCTATAGCCGCTCGGCCACCATGGCTGCCTGGCTGGCTATAGCCGCCGGGCCACCATGCTTACCTGGCTGGCTACAGTCGCCTGGCCATCACACTTGCCTGGCTGGCTTTCACCGCCTGACCAGCATTCTTGCCTGGCTGGCTTCATCCACCTAGCCATCATACTTGCATGGTTGGCTATAACCGCCTGGCCATCAAACTTGCCTGGCTGGGTTTTTCTCCGGGCCACCATACTTGCCTGGCTGGCTATAGCCACTTGGCCACCATGCTTGCCTGGCTGGCTATAGTCGCCTGGCCACCATGCTTGACTGGCTGGCTACAGTCGCCTGGCCATCATGCTTGCCTGGCTATAGCCGCCTGGCCACCATGCTTGCCTGGCTGGCTATAGTCGCCTGGCCACCATACTTGCCTGGCTGGCTATAGTCGCCTCCCACCATGCTTGCCTGGCTGGCTATAGCCGCCTGGCCACCATACTTGCCTGGTAAACCTGCACCGCAACCAATATGCCCCTCCAACTAGCACGATGTTTTGCTAGCCTTTTCCGTTGCCACACACCCAGTTGGCGCACGTGTGTGCGCCATCTTAGGGCGGCCGTCCTCTGTTTCTTCGTCCCTTGGGGTTGGATTTCAAACTCTCCGGGCTGGAGCTGTCCATTCGCTCTACATGAGCTAGCCACCTTAGGCGTTGATTCCGTAGACGCCTGATTGAACTCATGTCGCTGTATGCGTTTATAGGATCGAAAATCACACGCAAAATCTTTCTCTCGAAACGACCAATGACCTCCGCATCCGCTTTTGCTAGTGTCTATGCTTATATAGAGTCAACTTTGCCGTTCCTGAGAGAGCTTTATTATTCAATTGCCTGAGCCCAAAGAAACAGCGATTGTTTTTGATTTCGGAACTAATGTCGTTCTTCAAGGTCACTACGGAGCCAAGGTAGACGAAGTCCTAAACTGCCTCAAATTTACATCTGTGAATACAAACGTTCTGGCCAAGACATCGGTGAGCTTCCTTTTTTGATGACAGCATAAACGTATTTAGCTTTGACCTCATTTACTGCCAAACCAATTTTCCCCGCCTCCGCCTCAAGACTCGTGAACGCCTCATTGTCATCTCGCTGTGTTTTTCTGATTATGTCAATGTGATCCGCGTACGCGAGGAGTTCTGAGGATTTGAAATAAATTGTGCCTCTTGTGTTGGCCAGTGATTTTTGCACAATCATTTCTAATAGAAAGCGCATGGCCCTGTCTAAATCCTTTTTTGACATCAAAACTATAGGTCAGGTCTTCCCTATTTCGAATGGAGCAGAGAGCATCCAAAGTCAGTCTGACGAGTTTAGCAGCGATGTCAAAGGTACACATGGCGTTGTATAGCTTGTCTCTAATTACGCCGCCCCTCTGCGCCAGCAGCTTTATTCGACTTGAGTTTCGATATGGCGATCTTAACTTCGTCGAGGTCATGGGAACGGAATTTTCTGCGATCTTCGTCGTTTTGAAATTTATCATTCTGCCTGACGGCGGTATGTTGGCTGTCATCGCCGTTATACAGTCTGCAGAAGTGGTTTTTCCACATTCTCAGCATCGACTTCGATTCTACTACTAGGTGTCCGTTCTTATCCCTACAGGCTTCCGTTCTGGCTTTATAACCTTGACATGTTCGCTTTATCGGTAACACCTCTCCAAGTCCTCGTTACCGCATCCACCCTTTTTTGTTTTCCTTTGTTTGCGCGAAAGGATGTGCAATCTTCGAAAGATATGTATCTGTAGCCGGCGCTACTGACATGTACGATTCGCAAACTCGAATACTTGATGTGCCTACGTACTAAAACACACCCTGCAGTCATCAACCACTCTCCCCGCGGGACTGCGGTTAGGTATTACATCACGGGGCTTGTTAGCAACTTCTGCCTTGTGGTCTAATCGGCTGTTTCAGCTCTTCTTATACTTTCCAGTCTTGTTACCTCGTTTTGCACGCTCGTTAAAAATGAGCAGATCTCCAGCCAGTAATCCTCTGAGTGTATAATACGGCTTAGTAGAAGCCCTAATATTGCCTCTTCGGCTTTTTTTATTCCACAAAATAAAGTCACACCTCAGGGCAACTCATCATGGCGGTGTAGAAAAAATCAAAGAGGCCAAGAGGTGAAGAGGCTGGTTCTGAACGAGTTAGCTCGGATGATTAACAAGAGTGGGAGCAACGTTGGAATCGTTATGTAGAATCAGAGAGGAACTATACTTAGGAGGTCTTTGTACTTCTTGAGTCTTGCGAGTTAATACTTACTTACTTACCCAAATAACAAGCGTTTCCAGCTGGCACGGTCTTAAGTCAGCTTTTTCCACCGCCGCACGCCCAGCTGGTTAAGGCCCCGTTCCACCTGCGTGCGCGACCGTAGATGCGGCCGTCCTCTGCCGCGCCTTCTTTCCTGGCTGGATTCGAAGACTCTTCGAGTTGGGGCAGTATTTTCCATGCGCTCTACATGGCATAGCCAGCTTAGACGCTGTATCCACAGACGTCGAGCCAGGTTCATGTCGGTGTACAGCCCGTACAAGTCACTATTAAGTCTTCTCCTCAACTCCCAATTTACGCAGATTGGGCCCAAAAACGTACGTAGAATCGTTCTCTCAAAACGACCAAGGGTCTCCTCATCCGCCTTCTGCACCGTAAAGCCGGATCGGGATGATAACGGGTATATTGTCACTTTGCTTCTTCTTTTTTGCATCCCAATTGTCTCTAGAGCCCAAGGAAAGAGCGGTTGGCAAGAGTTATTCTGCGTTTGATTTCGGCGCTGATGTTGGTGCTGCATATCACTGCGGAACAGAGGTAGATGAAGTTCTTGACTTATTCTTCTTCTTAACGGGCCCTACAGTTCGGGAAGAACCTGGGCCTCAACCAACATGCCCCTCCAACAAGCTCGATCTTTTGCTAGCCTTTTCTATTGCCGCACACCCAGTTGGTTGAGGTCTCCTTCCACCTGTGTGCGCCCTCTTAAGTACGGCCGTCCTCTGTTTCTTCGTCCCTCGAGGTTGGATTCAAAGACGCATTCGCTCTACATGGCCTAGGCATCTTAGGAGTTGAAGCCGTAGACGCCTAACTAGACTCATGTCGCTGTACAGCCCGTAAAGTTCGTGGCTGAATCTTTTCTTTCATCCGCCGTCTGCGTTTATAGGCCCGAAAATCACCCGCAAAATCTTTCTCTTGAACCGACCAAGGGCCTCGTCATTCGCTTTTGATAGTGTCCATGTTTCTGCGCCGTACAGCGAGACCGGGATGATAAGGGTTTTATACAGAGTCAACTTTGTTGATTGGCAAGAGTGATTCTTCGTTTGATTTCGGAACTGATGTCGTTGTTCCAGGTCACTGCTTTTGTTAAGGTCCAAGGCTCTGCGCCTTAAAGGACTGGGATGATCAAGGTCTTATGTAGTGTCACCTTGGTTTTCCGACAAAGGGCTCTACTTCTCAATTGCCTCTTGAGCCCAAAGAAACAGCGGTTGGTAAGAGTGATTCTGCGTTTTATCTCAGCGCTGGTGTTGTTGTCGCTGGTCATCAGTGAGCCAAGGTAGACCAATTCCTTGACCACTTTAAAGTTATATCCGCCCATGGTGACGTTCTGGCCAATACGTCGGTGTTGTCCGTCTCTTTTAGATGAAAACAGATATTTGGTATTACCCTCATTAACCTTGAGACCCATCTTAGCCGCTTCTACCTCAATGCTTACAAAGGCCTCATTGACGTCTCGCTGTGTCCGTCCAATCACGTCAATGTCGTCGGCATACGCAAGCAATTGCGTAGACTTGAAATAAATCGTACCTCTTGTGTTGACCAGTGACTCTTGCACGATCTTTTCAAGCACGATGTTGAAAAAGTTGCACGACAGCGCGTCACCTTGCCTAAACCCTTTTTAAACATCAAAGGTCTCGGTTTGCTCATTACCGATCTTAATGGAGCAGCGAGAATTCTCCATTGTCATCCTGCACTGTCGGACGAGTTTGTCAGGGATGTTAAAACTAGACATGGCTTTGTATAGCTCATCTCTATACACGCTGTCATATTCTTCTTCTTCTTTGGTGGCGTTACAGCCCATGAAGGACCAGAGCCAAGCTACTCTCAATCCCCCATGTTGTGTGTGATTTATTTTCCACATAGGTGATAGGGACCTACAGTTTAATGCCGATTCCGAACGGCGTTAGTCAAGAAGCTTTTTCATGGCAGGGTTACTACGGGGGGTTTTGCCAGTACCCCGCCGAGGAGGGACGCCGCGAAATAAACATTCAATGGCGTTGGTGTTATCGGGATCCGAACTCCGTCAGGATTCAACACACTAACCACTGCGCCACGATGCCCTCGACTGTCAGATGCAGCCTTGAAATCGACGAAAAGGTGGTGAGTGTCGATTTGGTATTCCTGGTTCTCCAAGATCTGCTGTAGCGTAAATATTTGGTTTATTGTGGATTTACCTGGCCTGAAACCACACTGATAAGAGCCGACCAGGTTATCTAAGGAGATTTATTCCTCTATAGTTGGCGCAGTTATAGGGGTCTCCGTTTTCATGGACCGGGCAAACGATGCTGAGATTCCATTCGTCGGGCATGCTTTCCTCTGACCATACCTTGCAAATGAGATGATACATACACCTTACCAGCTCATCTCCAGCCGCCTTAAGAAGCGCCCGCGGCTTTATTAGACTTGAAGTCTTGATATCGCTATTTTGACTTCGTCTAGGTCGGGTGGACGGAATTCTTTTACATCGTCGTCCATTATACAGTCTGCAGAAGTTCTCTTTCCAAATCCTCAGCATCGACTGTGACTCTACTACCAGTTCTCCATTTTCATCCCTGCAGGCCGCCGCTCTGGCTTTGTAGCCATGGTATGCTCGTTTTACCTTATTGTAAAACTTCCGGACGTCATTCCTGCAGAAGCATCTCTCCACTCTCCATCTCCTCGATCTCACGCTTTTCATGCTGTCTTTTTCTCTTCCTTAAAAGCGTGTGTTCCTCTCTCTTTCTACTCGTAATGTTCACGAGTAACTCTCGTGCGTCTATGAAGCATGGCTTTGTAGGCGTTTTGCTTTGCTACATGAGCTTTCCCGTATTGTTTACCGAACGAGGGGTTTCTAGGTGGTGAAACCCAGCACCTCTGAGGCAGCGTCTCTGACGGCGCTCTGGCAATGCGCTCATTCCTGCTCTATTGCTCGTGCGAGTTAATAGCATACAAGTAATTTGGTAACAACCAGGTTAGGATAAAACTAGATTTTCGAACGTTGGGAAGCGTTAATTTTGTATGTATGTATGTTGGCGTTACAGTCCATGAAGGACCTGAGCCGAGCTTCTCTCTCAATCACCCATGTTGTGTTTCGTTTCATTTTCCCATAGGTGAAAGGGACCTACAGTTTATTGCCGGTTCCAAACGGCGAATTTCGAGAAGCTTTTCATGACAATTTTACCACAGGGGGTTTTGTCAAAGCCCCGCTGAGGAGAAACACCGTGAATAACACGTTCGATGACATGGCTGTGTCGGGATTCGATCCCGTGTCATCGGCGTCAGAGGCCAACACACTACCCACTGCGCCACGGTGCTCTCAAGCGTTCATTTTAGATTTATTAAAACGGGGGAAATCGGTGAGTTACCGGAAGGCAGGATAACCGAGATAAGGCGATCTGTTATGAAGAACCTTTTGTTATCGACATATCGGAGGCCGGCTTTGTAAGCATGTTGTTTTACTGGTGTTGTGAGGGAAACCTTTAAACTGCGTCTTTCTGCTGCGTGGTAAGATTGTTTTAGAATATTAAGAGTTTACTTTGGGCATTTTCTGTATAGCTATTTAGCCAACAATTTTAAAGGATACAAAATTGATAATGTCTAGCTTGGAGACCAGTGTTTTTGTTTCTTAATGTTGTGTTGTCCCAACAACAGCTTCTCTAAGACCTGTCGTTGTGCATGGATAGTATATTGCGTGTAAAGAACAGAAAAGTCAGTGTGTTTTATAGCCTATATCCTTAAATATATGGCAACAATTTTTATTTACTTTAAACTTAAATAACAATAATAAACACTCGATTCTACGCGCTCACACATCACACAAGTTTTCCATTTTTTTTTTTGTATATATAAGCTTAAGTACTTATAGAACTAACGTATCCTATTAGATAAATGACTTAGCATCAAGGGTAGGTAGGTAGTAAGACAATCAGCCCGGCGCTACGTATTGTTCTCCTTCGTAGGAATGACCACCCAACCGTCATCGGCCGTATCCGTGGCATTACTCTCGCCACTCATGTGTGATTGTAGTAGACTCGCCGATCGTGATGTCTGCGGATCGGAGCATGCATTCTGATTTTGTTGGGCGGCACGCATTCGTTCTAATTGCTGTTTCAAATCATTATATAACTCAAGCAGTTCCTCCTGTTACAATGTAAGAAGATGACTAGAATCCATAGACAGACGATTTGTTTTGATCTTCTTACCTTCTCTTCGAGTTTCTTCATTAGTTTGAGCTTCTGTTCCCGTTCGTACGGATCCAATTCGGCTAAATACTTATCGCGGCAGTCTGTGGCATAGTACAGCTCGGTATCTACGCGAAAATATTCTTTGGCAAGTCTAGTGTGTTCCTTGTAGATCTCCTGTGATAGTCGATTATTTGGTATTGGTGGTTCGGGCTGTAGTGAAGGATCGAGGACTTGATGCAGTGATTGCGCATCTTCGTAGTCATCGTCTACCGAGCAGGAATTTGAGAGATCGTCATCGTCGCCCGATACCACGGGTTTAGTTTGCGTGACAGTCAAGCGTTCTTTTCCATCACTTTTTGCTGAAAGCAAAAAAAAAAAAAAAAAAAATAAAAAACATTTGTTAAGACGTCTATAGCGAGAGAGAAAAGTGCTATTAGGGATTAAGTGAAAAATGGGGTTCATACTGTAGATGATCCAACAGCTGTGCAGATCAGTTTGCTTAGGCAACAGGGCAGTGGCGTCACACATTGTTGGTCCTTTCTTAATATATGCCTCACAGATGGATTTAATTTTCTTAAAAAAGTGATCTGTAGGACAAAAAATTGAATATTGACACGACACTTGTTGTAGTGGCTCTTCGATTCAATCCGAAAGTCCGGAAATGGATAATATGTATAATGCAGTCATTAAAAAACGATTAAAAGGATTATCAGGACTACGCATCCAGCAGACGTTGTCCCCCAAAGATGAAACGTGTTTGGCCCCTACATTTTATTTCCTAATGTCATTAACGAACGCGTGTGCAGTAAAACAAGGAGATTAACCCAAATAGCCTCGTGTTGTATTTAAAGAGCAATAAATAAAACAAAAAAAAAAAAGTGATAAAAAGGCAGTCACACTTATGGAGACTCGTGTTTGGAAAACATTTTCGTGTGAGAACACTTCGTGCAGCACTTATAATGGGTCATTACGAACATCTAATGCTGGGACATGCCAGACAATGCATCCATGTAAGAGTTAGCTATGTTCTGATGGTGATGTAATAAGCACTCAGTAGTACAATATATGTATTTGTGCAGCTTTATTTCTATTGCTCGTTGGTATCCTTGGAAGTCAATAGCATTATATCACCTCCGTACAACGAGATAAACAACGAATTCTCCGATCAAATCAAAGAGCACTAACCGAAAAGGGAAGGACAATTGTACAAACTTGATTTAGTGACCCGAGATGGAAGAATTCATCAATCATGTCTTGTTGCGTCTTTGGGAGCGAGAACCAACTACATTTGGAAAATATCAAAATATCCCTTTCAACTCATCTCTCGAGTGTGCAATTGAAATACGAAAAACAAAAATAAAAAACTTTCTGCGCGGAATGAATTTCAAAACAAAAAAAAAAAACGATTAATAGGCACTATGTATCTAGATGTAATCGAAATTAGATTATTCCCGGTCTTAGTCTCCGTTTGTATGATATCGACACGGTAGCACTTGAATGCGAACTAACTAAGCAGCTGTGTGCGCCTCCGCATTTCCTCGAAAAACTTTGCTCAGAAACTTTTGGCATTTTGTGGCCAGAAATAAACTCACGCCGTCAGAATGGGGGATACGATTTATACGAATGGAAATATGTTTCGGTACGAGCGGCAAATGTGTTTTATTATAGAAGAGCATGAGGCAGATGAACGGCAACACATTTGTCGTGTAGTCCATGTCGTCGGTCTGAACAAAAAAAAGCACTTGATTCGTACAGTCTGTGTTAAAAGTTCGTATTTTTTTTTTTTTTTTTTTTTTTTTAGGGTCACACGCGCACTCAAGGCTAAGGCCTTATAACGACAGACGTTGTGCGAGCAGAAGGTTGACATTGGTCTTAAATATCTGTATTTATATACAGATATTTAAGACCAATGAGGGGGGGGGAGACCGAACGAGGTAGCGCGTTTCACATTTGCGTGGTTCGGTTGAAGAAAGAATTTCTATATTTGACAGTACGATCGAAAGCGGGCTTCAAAATGAGTTCATGAGCATTCCGGGAGGGACGTGTATCGCGGGAGAAGCTTTGAAGGGACGGAATGCAACTGGCTATATCGGAATTTAATGAGCTCAACATACGCTGCCGCTCACTATTTACAGCCGAAGTGCAGGGTCGTAAAGAAGTGAACGAATATGAAAAGCTGAGGGTACTTTCGTCAGCGGAGGAGTGAATTGGATTAGAAGTAACAGACAAGAGATCATTTATAAAAATGAGAAAGAGTGTCAGAGACAAAACGGAGCCATGGGGTACACTAGCATTTACAAAGTGAGTGTCAGACTTGAATCCGTTCAAGACAACTTGAATTGAACGATTCGAAAGATAGCTTCTAATCCATAGAAGAAGAGAGTCGTCGATCCCGAATGCACCAATTTACGAAAAAAGAGCTTCATGCCAAACTCTGTCAAATGCTTTCGAAATATCAAGTGGGGTGCAGTGGTTAACATTATCGACCGCCGAGCGGAAGGTCTATAGTTCAAATTCGTTTCATAGCAAAAAAAAAAGTAATTCCTATACGGAAAAAAGTATGCAACACAGAGGTGAATGGAAAGTGACCAGATGTACTGCTGCAGGCATAACACTCACAGTATATGGTCAACTGAAATTCATCCTCTGCGTATGCAATATTAAAAGTGCTCGAACGAATTATTACGGACTATAACCAACGCGGAATTTGGTCGGCTCTCCTCCTATTTAGGACGACAACCACCCCTGAGAGTAGTGAACGAACATCAACGACCCAAACCACTGCACTTCGTTCAGGTTGTGTGTGTAACAACACTTCATAAGAGAATATAAAAACTCTTGAACCTGCGTGAGTCTCTAAAAAAAAAAAAAATATCAAGTGCAACGTTTCCATAACCTTGGAAAGAAGGGACGTTAGTGCAATGGGTCGGTAAGTGGAGAGAGAAGATTCGCCTTTTTGGGAATGGGCTGGACATTTGCTGTTTTCCACATACTCGGGTAGAGCCCAGAAGAGTAGGAAAGTTGAAAAAGCTTACGAAATGGTTTTGCCAGCGTAGAAGAACACCTCTTCAGAATGATTGAGAAAATACCATCTGGGCCAGCGGAATTGTGTATGTCAAGTTCTTTAAGAACCCTTGCAAATGTACGAGTACGGAAGTAAATTTGTCCCATGGTGGAATTAACGTACTCCAGAACAGGCGGTGACAAAGATGATTTGGGCGAGTTTGCTGCGAAGTGGGCAGCAAGCAGATTAGCTTTGTCTTAGGGTTTGACAGCTGGAATTTCATGTGCGCGATTACTGATCATACAACAGAAGAACGCGGCTGATCCACCGGTGGTAGAACCAAACATGGGAGAGTCAGAAAATCTACAACATATTTGCAAGTAAAGTGAAATTAAAAGATGTTGAGTTTGCATTTAAGATAGTGTGACAGTTCACACGATGACTGCTATAGGGAGAGAGGGCAACGATTGTTCGGATGCGGATTTGTTGTTCAAGGTGGACTAAGGTAGAAAGTCCTAAGCTTTCGGCATGTGAGCGAACGTCTCATAACGATCTGGATTAAGGCAACATTTTCTAACATCAGCCTGATCTGCGTCCACGCCCCCACGGAGGACAAGGATGCCTTCATCAGAGATGAATTCTACGATCTTCTAGACAGAACGTATGCCCAATGCCCCGGCTATGACATCAAAATTGTACTAGGAAACTTCAATGATAAGGTAAGGAAAGCATATATGAACGAGTCGTTGACGATAATGGACACAGGCTGATTGATCTCGCTACGGGGCAAAATTTCCTTCTAGCCAGCATGCGCTTCCCGATATACATGAAGGCACCTGGCTGCGCCAGACCAATCAACCGTTAACCAGATGGATCACATCGCGATCGACGACAGGCACTCCTCCACTACATAATATTCTTGATGTTCGAAATTTCCGAAGAGCTAACATCGACTCGGACCACTTGCTTATAGTAGCCAAGATGCGCCTATGGATATCACGAACGTAGTGGAGTAGAGTAAGAATAAAAGTTATGACGTCGGAAACTACTATCGCCAGAAACCGCTCATGCTTTTACTGTTCGCGTCTCCTTTAAGCTTTCCCATACACCTCAACCCCCCACGCTTCAATAGAACAGTGGAACCTTTGTAAACAAGCCTTGAAAAGCACTTTACCTGAAGTTTTGAGCTTAAAGGTTCCACCACGAAGAAACATCTGGTTCGATGACGAGTGCAGGAGGATTCACACAGCGAAGCAGGAGGCATATATAGCCTCGCTGCATAGAAGAACATAGAGCTCTAGGAGTTAAAAAGGGAGGGGCATTAGCTTCTCAGGAGAAAGAAGAAAGAGCACTAGAAACACGCGATTGAGTATTTGGAGAAGTGTTACAGCAGGCGTGACGTTCGAAAGTTTTATCAACAGGTAAAGCGAACATGCCAAGAGATGAGAACTGACACCTACTAGTAGAATCGCAGTCGATACTGAGAATATGGAAAAACTACTTCTGCAGACTGTATAACGGCAACGTTAGTCAATATGCCGCTGTCAGGCAGAATAATCCATTTCTCAACGACAAAGATCACATAGAACTCCTTCCCCCTGACCACGACGAAGGTCAGATCGTTATATTGAAACTCAAGCCGAATAAAGCTGCTGGCGCAGACGGACTATCTGCTGAGTTCTTGCCTGGTTAGGAGCATGCATCAGCTCATCTGTAAAATATGGTCAGAGGAAAGCATGCCCGAGGAATGAAGACTCCGCATTGTTTTTTCGATCCACAAGAAAGGAGACCCATTTGACTGCGACAACCACAGAGGAATAATCTCCTTAACATCACTTACAAAATCTTCTCTGCCGTTTTGTGTGAAAGACTGAACCATTTTGTAATAAGCTGATAGGTCTTTATCAGTGCGGATTCAGGCCAGGAAGTCCACTATCGACCAAAGCTTCACACTACGGCGGATCCTGGAAAAAACCAATGAATTTCAAATCACTCACCACATATTTGTCGACTTCAAAGCCGCATACGACAGCGTAATTAGAGACGAGCTATACAACGCTATGCCAACTTTGACATCCCTGCTAAACTCGTCAGACTATGCAGGACGACTTTGGAGAATTCTCACTGCTCCATCCGAGTCGGTGAAGACCTGACCGATAGTTTTGATGTCAAAAAAGGATTTAGGCAGGGCGATGAGCCCTTCTTCAACATCGTATTAGAAGTGATTGTGCAAAAATCAGACGAGGTGAGTGAGACGAGGGCAAAACTAAAAATATGCTGTCATCAAAAAAGGACGATCACCACCGACGTCTTGGCCATAACGTTTGTATTAGCAGTTATAAGTTTGAGGTAGTTAAGGACTTCGTCTACCTTGGCTCAGCAGTGAATTGGAACAACGACATCACGACATCAGTTTCGAAATCAAAGGCAGAGTCACTCTTGCCAATAGCTGTTTCTTGGGGTTCAGGAAGCAATTGAGTAATAAAGCCCTCTCCCGAACGACAGGGTTGACTCTATACAAGATCCTTATCCTCCCGGTGCTGCTGTACGGCGCAGAAGCATGGACACTATCAAAAGCGGATGGGGAAGTCTTTGCCCGGGCTGTACAGCGGCATGAACCTGGTTAGGTGTCTACGGATTGAACGCTTAAGATGGTCAGGCCATGTAGAGCGAATGGTCACCATAGCTCCAGCCCGAAGAGTCTTTGAATTCAACCCCGGGGGACGAAGAAACAGAGGACGGTCGCACTTAAGATGGCGCACACAGGTGGAAGGGAACCTCAGCCAACTGGGTGTGCGGCAATGGGAAAAGCTAACAAAAGATCGTGCTAGTTGGAATGGCATGTTAGTTGAGGTGCAGGTTCACCCCGAACTGTAGCACTCGATAAGAAGAAGAATAGAAACCGCGGTGGTTTTTGGAAATAGTTGCATTGATAGTTATGCAATTAGTAGTTACTAAAGATCGGACAAGTGAGGGAAAAATGAACGATCGACTGGAACACATAATGTTCCAAAATCAATAAAAAAAAAGAAAAGAAAAACAATTCTCTCGAAAACAAGTATAAAGAGAATTGGCTACACACTTTGAGACCATACTGTATCGTTCAACTTCAACCATTCCATCTGTTTGCATAAACAATACCCATGGAGCAAAATGACAAAAGAAAAAAAACATAACAAATCTTATTTTCAGCTAAAAGTGCTGACTAATATTCGGGGATACCCTGGCTTCTTCCAATTTTGGAGAATCTCACTTCGGCGGCAGATTACTCATCTCTTCCATGTCCACTGTCATAATCACAAGATGCTGGCATTTTAAGTGCTTTTGTGGAATTCAAGTTATGTCACTTTTTGAAACACACACGCCTCAGCACATATCGCACGTCCATTTCACTGTAAGATGCGAACACACTTCTATTGAATCATCTTTTAGTCTAGTCGAATTAAGCCATTTCACTTGGATTGCGCACACTCATCGCAAAGATACAACAAAATAAAATGAAAATGAAAAAAAAAAAACAAATTGAAGAAAAAAGGATCACTATACACGAATCGGCTATGAAAAACGATTCGAAGCAAAAACCGGGAACCGCGAGAAATGGCAGTGTTGGGTGGTGATGACTTAACGGTGACTCATCGTTTTGATTTTTCCTAAATCGCGCACACCATCTGTTTATTTTGTTATCTCGAAATAAAATGAAAATCGAAAAAGAGAGGAAAAATAATGAGAAAGAGTTTAGCAAATCTCGCCAAAATTTCGGTAATAAGCGCTCGAGTGCTCAGGGGACCGATACGAACTCTCGTACTGAAAATATACAGTTAATGGCAACTGACTGAAATATAATTGATTTGCCTTCAGTTTTGTTTTTTTGGTTTGCTTTCGGGTTTTGGTTAAAACGTCACGTGTTGAGGAGGAAAACCACGGTCTGGCCAAGCTCACATTCATCATCTTACAAGTTAACTAGGTTAATGAGTCTTGTGTAGAAGGAAGTGCCACACGGAAGGAGAAAGAGATACTTATTCTAATGAGCCCCCGTTTTTTTCATTTTTTTTTTATTTTCAGATCGTTAAGATAACAAAACAAAAATAACTTATTTTGAACACAGAAAAAATTGAAAGGAAAATTCGCTTTATTTGGTGCGAGTGTGCGTAACCTTTTAAGGAGATTTCCCAAGAGAATTTATCCCAGACATGAGGAAGGACTAGGACGGTTCTTTTTGGACTTGAAAAACGAATCAGATTTTGTAGAATATAGTAGGATTAAGTACCAGATGGTAAAGGACTAGCAAAGGCCTCGTAGGCGTAGCATCTGCCGACGGATGCTGGCCCGACAAAAAGCGAGTAAGAGCCTCTGCAGCCGAACATCTTGCAGCTCTGCTAGTCAGGTTCTACTTCCACCTCCTCGTGGTGCCATCTGAAAATTTCCTTACAAGGGAAATTACTGACGGAAGAGGCCGAATGGCGAGTATCGTGCGCCACCAAACAGGATTAGTGTCGGTTGGGCTATGGTCTAGCAAACCATAACCGTAAAACCACTCAGAAACAAAAAAGCTGCCGCGAATAATTAAACGGAACGGATCTATGTTGACGACCCTTTAAAAAAACAAAAAACAAAGAAGGACCTTCGGTTCTGTACGTGGAATGTTAGGTTCCTAAACACACCACGTGCGGCCGAACAACTTGCGGACGCCCTAGACCGCTATAAAGCGGACGTAACATCCAGGAAATGCGATGGAATGGACCGGGTAAAAAGCGGATGAAAAACCGCGACATCCACTACGGCGTCTGTTACAGGGAGATACGAAAGAGACTATTTGGATGCGGATTTGTTGTTAGAGGTGGACTAAGACATAAAGTCCTAAGTTTCTAGTATGTGAGTGAACGCCTCATAACGATCCGTATCAAGGCAAATTTCTGTAATATCAGCCTCATATGCGTCCATGCCCCCACGGAAGACAAGGATGACTCCATCAAAGATGATTTCTATGATCTCCTAGACAAAACATATACCAAATGCCCCAGCTATGATACCAAAATCATACTAGGAGATTTTAACGCTAAGCTGGATAAAGAAAGCATATTTGAACGGGTCATCGGCAAACACAGCCTACATGACACCACATCCGATAACGGACACAGGCTGATCGACCTTGCCACGGGGCGAAATCTTCTTTTAGCCAGCACTCGATTTCCCCACCTCGATATACACAAAGGCACCTGGCGGTCGCCAGATCAGTCAGTCACCAACCAGATTGATCACATCGCGATTGACGTCAGACACTCCTCCACTTTTCTTAATGTTCGCACTTTCCGAGGAGCGAACATCGACTCAGACCACTATCTTGTAGTATAGTAGCCAAGATACGTCAACGCATAACACGAACACCGCGGAGTAGAGTTAGAACACCAAGCTATGACGCCGGAAACCTACTATCGCCGGAGATCTCCGATACACCTCAATCCTCCACTCAGTCAGTAGAGCAACAATGGAACCTGTGCAAACAAGCCCTGAAGAGCACAGCAACGGAAGTGTTGGGCCTTAAAGCTCCACCACGACGAAACACCTGGTTCGATGACGAGTGTAGAAGGATTCACGCAGAAAAGCAGGAGGCATACAAAGCCTCACTACACAAAAAAACAAGAGCGGCTCCTGAGCTCTACGAGCTTAAAAGAAGGGAGGAACATAAGCTTCTCAAGAAAAAAAAGAAAGAGCACGAGAAGCGGGCGATTGAAAATTTGGAGAGGTGCTATTGCAGGCACGACGTTCGAAGATTTTATCAACGGATAGAACGAATGTCTCAATGCTATAAATCCCGAACGGAGGCCTGTAAGGATGAAAACGGACACCTAGTAGTAGAATCGCAGTCGATGCTGAGAATTTGGAAAAACCACTTCTGCAGACTGTATAACGGCGATGACAGCCAACATACCGCCGTCAGGCAGAATGATCCATTTCTCAACGACAAAGATCACATAGAACTCCTTCCCCCTTACCACGACGAAGGTAAAATCGCCATATTGAAACTCAAGTCGAATAAAGCTGCTGGCGCAGATGGACTCTGCTGAGCTCATCAAAGCGGCTGGGGGTGAGCTGGTTAGGAGTATGCACCGGCTCATCTGTAAGATATGGTTAGAGAAAAGCATGCCCAAGGAATGGAGTCTCAGCATTGTTTGCCCGATCCACAAAAAAGGAGATCCCTTTGACTGCGCCAACTACAGAGGAATAAGTCTCCTTAATGTCGCATACAAGATCTTCGCTGCCGTTTTGTGTGAACACCGTTCGTAACTAAGCTGATAGGTCCTTATTAGTGTGGCTCCAGGCCATCAACGAAATCTTCGCACTACGGCAGATCCTGGAATTTCAAGTCGACACCTACCATCTATTCGTCGACTTCAATGCCGCATACGACAGCGTAATAATTAGAGACGAGCTATATAACATTCCATTCCTGCATAGCTCGTCAGACTTTGCAGGATGACTCTGAAGAACGCTCGCTGCTTCATTCGAATCGGTGCAGAACTGACCGATAGTCTAGAAATCAAAAAAGGATTTAGACAGGGCGATGCGCTGTCGTATGATTTTTTTAACATCATATTAGAAATGATTGTGGAAAAATCACAGATTTGAGGTATTTAAGGACTTCATATACCTCGGCTCCGCAGCGACTTGGAACAACGACACCAGTTTCGAAATCAAGCGCAGAATTACTCTTGCCAACCGCTGCTTCTTTGGGGTCAAGAGGCAACTGAGAAGTAGAGCCCTCTCTAGTACGACCAAGTTGACCTGTGGGTGGCTGTGGTGCAGTGGTTAACATCATCGACCGCCGAGCGGAAGGTCTATAGTTCAAATTCGCTTCGTAGCCAAGAAAAAGTAATTCCTATACGGACAAAAAGTATGCAACGCAGTTGTGAATGGAAAGTGACCAGACGTACTGCTGCAGGCATAACACTCACAGTATATGGTCAACTGAAATTCATCCTCTGCGTATGCAATACTAAAGTGCTCGAACGAATTACTTCGGACTATAACCAACACGGAATTGGTCGGCTCTCGTCCACATCATAAGAGAATATAAAAAAAACTCTTGAACCTGAGCGAGTCTCTAACAAAAAAAAAAAAAAAAAAACAAATATATATGTATAAGACCTAAATTATCCCCGTCCTGTTATACGGCGCAGAAACATGGACTTTATCTATAGCGGATGAGGAAATCCTTGGTCGTTTCGAGAGAAAGATTCTGCGTGCGATTTTCGGTCCCATAAAAACAGAGGGGCGTTGGAGGAGAAGATTAAATTACGAACTGTACGGGTTGTACAGCGACATGAGTCTAGTCAGGCGTCTATGGATCCAACGCCTAAGATGGCTAGGTAGTGAACCATTGTGTGCAGCGACCCAAACCCTTGTTTTTGGGGAAAGAGGAACCTGTCCCTCCAGGTTGGGGGTTGTGCTTAGGGGTAACATCCCTATCACGTAAAAACCTACTTGTTCTGAAACAACAACAAGCCTCGGATAGGGACGGATACAATGCTGACGATCCCTGCAAACGACTAACGGCCTTGAGAGTCTACACCTGGAATGTTAGGTCCCTTAACAGACCGGGTGCAGGCGATCAATTGGAGCAAACCCTAAACTGCTATAAAGCAGATATAACCGCACTCCAAGAAGTGCGATAGGATGGACTAGGCAAAAAACGGAACTGCTACAAGGAGAACAAACAGCGCCTATTCGGGTGCGGATTCGTTATTCGAGGAAGACTCCGACAAAAAGTCTTAAGTTTCCGAGACATAAGCGAACGCCACATAACAATCCGCATCAAAGCTAAATTTGGAAACATTAGCCTAATATGCGCTCACGCCCCAACGGAAGAAAAGGACGATCGACTCAAAGAAGAATTCTACGATCTCCTAGACAGAACATATGCCCAATGCCCCAGCTACGACAGAAAAATAGTCCTAGGAGATTTTAATGCAAAACTGGGCAAAGAGGACATATTTGAGTCGATCATAGGAAAGCATAGCCTCCATAACACCACATTCGACAACGGACTAAGACTAATTGATTTCCTAGCGGGGCGTTACCTCCTTGTAGCAAGCACGCGATTCCCCTATCTCAACATCCACAAGGGTACCTGGCGGTCTTTTGATCAATCGACCACCAACCAGATTGATCACATTGCGATCGACGCCAGACACTCCTCCTGTATTCTCGACGTACGAATCTTCCGAGGGGCCAACATCGACTCGGACCACTACCTTGTTGTAGCCAAGGTACGAATGAGGATATCAAGAATGCTTAGGAGTCGAGTAGCACAACGTAAGTTTGACGTCGGAAAGCTAAAATCGCAAGAGACTGCCAAAATCTTTGCCGATCGTGTCTCCTCCAAGCTCTCTCAAAATCCGCCCACAGCAGCACAAACAATAGAGCAGGAATGGGCGCATTGCCAGAGCGCCGTCAGAGATGCTGCCTCTCAGAGGTGCTGGGTTTCAAACCGCCACCACCTAGAAACCCCTGGTTCGATGAACAATGCGAACAAGCCCATGCAGCAAAACAAGAGGCATATAAAGCCATGCTGCAACGACGGACGAGAGCTGCTCGCGAAATCTATGAGCAGAAGAGAAGAGAGGAACACACGCTTTTCAGAAGAAAGAAGAGAGAGCACGGAAAGCATGCTTCCGCAGGAATGACGCCCGTAAGTTTTACAATAAGGTAAAACGAACATGCCATGGCTACAAAGCCAGAGCGGCGGCCTGCAGGGACGAAAATGGAGAACTGGTAGTAGAGTCGCAGTCGATGCTGAGGATTTGGAAAGACCACTTCTGCAGACTGTATAACGGCGATGATAGACAAGATACCGCTGTCAGGCAGAACGAGCCATTTGTAATGGACGACAATTAAACAGAATTCAGTCCACCCGATCAAGACTTAAGTCTAATAAAGCCGCGGGCGCAGACGGCCTGTCTTTTGAGCTTCTTAAGGCGGCTGGAGATGAGCTGGTAAGGTGCATGCACCATCTCATTTGCAAGGTATGGTCGGAGGAGAGCATGCCCGACGAATTGAATCCCAGCATCGTTTGCCCGGTCCATAAGAAAGGAGACCCCTATAACTGCGCCAACTATAGGGGAATAAGTCTCCTAGCCGTATTGTGTGAACGCCTGAAACCGTTTGTGGATAACCTGATCGGCTCTTATCAGTGTGGTCTCAGGCCAGGTAAATCCACAATAGACCAAAATATTTACGCTACGGCAGATCTTGGAGAAGACCCAGGAATACCAATTCGACACTCACCACCTCTTCGTCGATTTCAAGGCCGCATATGACAGCGTGTATAGAGATGAGCTATACAAAGCCATGTCTAGTTTTAACATCCTTGCCAAATTCGTCCGACTGTGCAGGATGACAATGGAGAATTCTCGCTGCTCCATGAGAGCAGAGTCGGTAATGAGCAAACCGATACCTTTGATGTTAAAAAAGGATTTAGGCAAGGTGACGCGCTGTCATGCAACTTTTTCAACATCGTGCTTGAAAAGATCGTGCAGGAGTCACTGGCCAACACAAGAGGTACGACTTATTTCAAGTCTACGCAATTGCTTGCGTATGCCGACGACAATGACGTGATTAGACGGACACAGCGAGACGTCAATGAGGCCTTTGTAAGCATTGAGGTAGAAGCGGTTAAGATGGGTCTCAAGGTTAATGAGGATAATACCAAATACCTATTTTCATCTAAAAGAGACGGACAACACCGACGTATTGGCCAGAACATCACCATGGGCGGATATAACTTTAAAGTGGTCAAGGAATTTGTCTACCTTGGCTCACTGATGACCAGCGACAACAACACCAGCGCTGAGATAAAACGCAGAATCACTCTTGCCAACCGCTGTTTCTTCGGGCTCAAGAGGCAATTGAGAAGTAGAGCCCTCTCTCGGAAAACCAAGGTGACACTATATAAGACCTTAATCATCCCAGTCCTCCTTTACGGCGTAGAGGCTTGGACCTTAACATAAGCGGATGAAGGTGCCCTTGGTCGTTTCGAGAGGAAAATTCTGCGTACTATCTACGGTCCCGTTTGTTCAAACGGTGTATGGAGGAGAAGATATAACGAAGAACTGTACGGGTTGTACAGCGACATCGGCCTGGTACGACATCTACGGATACAGCGTCTAAGGTGGCTGGGCCATGTAGAGCGCATGGAAAATACAGTTCCGACCCGAAGAGTCTTCGAATCCACTCCGGAAGGAAGGCGCGACAGAGGACGGCCGCATCATCGGTGGCGCACGCAGGTGGAAGGGGACCTTTCCCAACTGGGCGTGCGGCGCTGGAAACAGCTGGCCAAAGACCGTGCCAGCTGGAGACGCTTGTTGGTTGAGGCCCAGGTTCACCACGGACTGTAGCGCTACCTAAGTAAGTAAGTAATCTAAAATATCGTTTCAGTTCTTACTGATCTCAGTTAACGAACTAGTCGTAAGACTTTAAATAAACAATTTTATCTTTGTGCCTAAAACTGCTTTCATTTAAAGCAATTAACATTACGCAAAAAAACCATTCATCGATTGCGTGCGATGCGAAACGGATTATCGTTGCTTCCGAACATCTAAAAACTATTCCCGGCATACGAGTACACACAATGTTTGATGTAAACAATTTTACCGGGAAAAAGATTGGAATGAAAAGCAGATTAACAACACCAAAATCGCTGCGTATCCTACTGCTCCGACAGGTGACTCATTGCGAATTGAGAACACCCATAGTAACGTTCATTTTCTTCCAATAGAACCGAATTACAAAAACAAAGAAAAAGCAAAATTGTTTAAATCGGGAAATAGCCAAGCTACAAAATGAGGCGGGTAGAGTGCTGCTTGTGGAAAGGAGGAAAATTTCTTGGCACCAAGGCATTCACTCGGACCGACGACAACAAGTATTTTCCAATTAACAAGATCCAATGTCCGTCACATTGGCACACAGCGCACTCAAGCGAAGAGGACCACGACATCACGTCGCTCAAGAGTTCTTTGGGTACACCTAGCAGTAGGAATATGAGAACTTGGTTTTTTTAAAATTTTTGTTGTGTTTGGTAAAGTGTGAAAAATGATCGCAGATCATGCGATTAACGACCTCGTTAGAAGGTGGACCGTAAGCACTCGTACAAGTACATATGTACGTACGTGATGAGTACGAGCACTTCCCTGCGTACTTTGTGAAACCTGAAAATGCCACGTTCTTGAGTTGTTTACGTCCTCATTACCTGTGCTAGATGACTAATTTACATACTCGTACGTAGTGATAACACATGTGGGAGGTCAGGTATCCTTTCATCTTGAAGTTCCTTGGAACGTGGGGTAACGTTTCAGTCAAAAATGACCTCTACTCGTATTATAATTTGTTTTCAGCGATTTGCGGATAGGAATGCAGATTTGGGCAGTTTCTGAATCCATGCACATTAATATTCCGCCTGAGGTGAGGACGTTTTGTTTTGTTTTCAATAGTGCCTTCGTGAAGTGGGACATTGTATTGGAATGTGGCCAAAGCAAATATTTAAACATTTGCGTTAGGTTGGCCTCAAAATGTTTGCTTTGCCTTTAATAGGTTAAACAAAAGTTTGCTAAGTAAAAATAAACTAATCCTTACCAGTATACAGTATGGTCAGACAGATCAGAGTAGTTGCTATGGTACGTGCGTCTAAACTACCATCTACCATCGCTTGTCGCGATTATATCGTATACTATTATTTCATAACACTCACAGTACATATGGTCACTTTAAACTCATAGTCTGTGTGCAATTCTGATATAACACCATAAGTGCGTGGAAAAGTTGCTGAGAACTACAACCAACGGGAAAATTCTGTCGGTTCCTCTCGAATGCTATCTAGGACAACCACCCGTAAAGAGAAGTGAACATCTATGACCCGAACCACTGTACTCCGTTCAGGTCGTGACAAACATCATAAAAGTATAACTCCTGAGCTTGCGTGAACTATAAAAAAAGTGTCCGTTTGAGTGCGCCTGCATAGCCAAGCAGTCACAACCAAATGTAAAAGGAAATGCGAAATTGATGTCTGTGAGCGCATGCAGCTTGCGCTTCAGTTCAACTCTGACTGGTGTGGCAGAGAGCATTTATCGATTAACCCAACGAAGAGGAGAAGGTTACAGCCCTGCTCCAGCCCTGGGACTCCAACATCAAAAACAAACTTACAAAGGCGACTAAGGTTCTGTGGGTCTGTCGATGCATTTACGGTAAAACCTGGGAATTAAAACCTAAGATAATCCATTGGTTAAATACCACGACCTGCCCTACGTCAGCTCAAGAAGCACTGATTGGACTTACTCCACTGCACCTTTTTTATCAAAAAGGTTGCATTACACAGTGCTATCAGGGTTCATCACTCGGGAACAGGCCTACCATATAGACCAATAGGTGACCTGTCCATCCTGGAATATCTTCCTGAGCTGGATATGATTATCACAGTCTTGGACGCATTTTACCATTCACCCTTACTTTGGACAAAAGATTTGAGATATTGATCCCAAACCACACAGCTATGGGGTGGCCGTGTGCAGTGGTTAACATTATCGACCCCGAACGGAAGGTCTATAATTCAAATTCGTTTCATAGCAAAAAAAAAGTATGCAACACAGAGGTGAATGGAAAGTGACCAGACGTACTGCTGCAGGCATAACACTTACAGTTTATGGTCAACTGAAAATTCATCCTCTGCGTATGTAATACTAAAGTGCTCGAACGAATTACTACGGACTATAACCAACGCGGAATTTGGTCGGCTCTCGTCCTATCTAGGACGACCACCCTTGAGAGTAGTGAACGAACATCAACGACCCAAACCACTGAACTCCGTTCAGGTTATGTGTGTATCACATCATAAGAGAATATTGAACCTGCGCGAGTCTCTAAAAAAAAAGAAAAAACCAGTGATCCTAGCTCAAAGTCAAAGGCCTTGGATGGTAGGATGGTACGCTGATGGCTCCAATATGGTTTCTGCCGTTGGCGCTGGCATCTTTGGACCGAATCGGAAGATTTCGAAGGCTTTAGGAATGAGTCCTAGTATCTTTCAAGCTGAATTATGTATATGCAATCTTGACGTGCGTCAATCTAAACTTAGAGACTGGCATATCAATATGCTCTCTGATAGCCAAGCAGCGTCTAAAGCGCTGAGTTCGTATAGTACGAATTCAAAATCCGTTAAGGAATGCCATGATACCCTACAGGACCTTTAACAAAAAACAAAAATAAGGTCAAACTCTAGTGGGTGCCAGGTACAAAGGCATTAGGGAAAGGTTCCAGCAAAAGGCACATAGGGCGGCACTTTTCTGCGGCATTCCCAAGTCTAAGATTAACTTCTTCTTAGACAAGTGAGAAAAATCGCAACACTTGTCCTTTTGGAACAGCGTTCAAGGACTCTGCGATGTATGTGTGTGTATGTATGTTGGCGTTACAGTTCATGAAGGACCAAGGCCGAGCTTCTCTCAACCACCCATGTTGTGTGTGATTTTATTTTTCCCATAGGTGAAAGGGACCTACAGTTTAATGCCGGTTCCGAACGGCGAAATTCAAGAAGCTTTTCTTGACCATTATACCTACAGGGGGTTTTTACCAGTACCCCGCTGAGGAGAAGAACCGTGATAAACACGTTCGATGACATGGTTGTTGTCGGGATTCGATCCAGTGTCATCGGCGTCAGAAGCCAACACACTAGCCACTGCGCTCTCAATTCTCTGCGATATCATGCAATAATAACGAACTACGAGTTCCGGGAACGTGTAAACAAAACACAAGCACACAAGAAGAACATTCTTCTTCTTTGGTGGCGTTACAGCCCATGAAGGACCAGAGCCAGGCTTCTCTCAATCACCCATGTTGTGTGTGATTTATTTTTCGCACAGGTGAAAGGGACCTAAAGTTTAATGCCGATTCCGAACGGCGTGAGTCGATCTTTTTCATGGCAAATATACTACGGGCATTAGAACATTAGTCCCCCTCTAACTCTACAGAATGATTTGGTTCAATGTGAGTGCAAGGCTAATGGAAAAAATTCGGGTGTTCGAGAGACAGTGCCTGAGAACCCGTCTCGGATTTTACAGAACGCCAGAATCCGTGTACACGAAATTCTATCCCAACGAGGTATTATGAAATACAGCCAACATTATAAGAATTGACAACACGGCGACAGGCCATGTCGCAGGAGCAATGTTTTTGACTAATAACTTGATATCTGGGGCTTATTACCCAAATATATCACGAGAGATCGCACCTTAGCGGCTTTGTTCCTCCAGAAGCATTTCAATATTACGACACCTGCGAACTGATACAGGTCAAATCAGCAATTCCGTTAATCTTCCACGTGGCCCGAAGGTCTGTGGAAAAGAAATGATCTTACGAATGCGATGTTGCACTCCGCGAACCGGGGCATCTCCGTTTCAGTGTGGCAACATCAGAACAAGATCGAGCAGACGTTGCTCGACAAGCACAGCGTTTCTGGTGGTTCGAAGAGACTCCATCGGTGAATCCCTTGGGCCTACTGGCATTAAAAAAAAATATATATACATAGACATATATTGTTTTATAGTTCGCACAGGTTCAAGAGTTATACTCTTATGATGTTTGTCACACAATCTGGTAGGAGTGCAGATGGTTTGGGTCGTAGATGTTCGTTCACTACTCTCCAGGGGTGGTTGTCCTAGATAGAATTCGAGAGGAACTCGACTGAATTTTCACGTTGGTTGTAGTTCCCAGCAAATGTTCCATGCGATTATGGTATAATATTAGAATAGCATACACAGAGTATAAATTTGAAGTGAGCATACACTGTGAGTGTTATGCCTTCATCAGCATTTTTGATCACCTCCCATTCAAAGCAGCTGCGTAGTAAAGGGTCCGCCATATAACGTTTTTTTTCAAGTAGTGCTTATTTCGTGAATGGTAGCTCATGTCTGATTTGACAGATAATTAGTTTTATCCTTCCGCTGAACGAATATGGTTGTGTATACGCTTGAACCACACTGGGAAATATTGCGACATTACTTTGAAAATCATGGTAATGTTGCAGAATGTGTGCGAAAATTGCGTACGGATTTTGGAAGAAGAGAAGCACCGTCAGCCCCGTATGTTCGTTATCTTGTGAAAAAAGTGAAAGAAACTGGCATCCTCATCGATAAACCAAAGCGTGAAAAGCCAAAAACAGTGCGTACACCCGAGAATATTGCTGCTGCGGCAGAAAGTGTGCGTGAAGCGCCATCAACATCAATTCACCGTCGTTCTCAACAATTGAACATTTCGGAGACATCATTGAGACGAATTTTGCATAAAGACCTTGGTATGACGCCATACAAAGTCCAATTGGTTCAGGAGTTGAAGCCAACTGACCATCCAATGCGCTTTCGCTTCGCTAAGTGGGCCTGCGATCGACTTACAGAAGATGCCAATTTCGCCAAAAAAATCATCTTTTCAGATGAAGCCCGTTTTGATCTTGGCGGGTATGTAAACAAGCAAAATTGTCGCATTTGGGGCACAGAAAACCCGCACGCATACATTGAAAAGCCGGTGCATCCAAAACGAGCCACTGTTTGGTGCGGATTTTGGTCCAGAGTCATAATTGGGCCATTTTTCTTCGAAAATGAGCAAGGAGTGGCCGTTACAGTCAATGGCGATCGTTATCGGGCCATGTTGAACGAATTTTTGTTCACAAAAATTGAAGAGGAGCATATTGGCAACATTTGGTTTCAACAGGACGGCGTTACGTGCCACACAGCCGAAGCTACACTCGATGTTTTGCGCCCTGTTTTTGAAGATCGCATTATCAGCCGCAGAGCTGATGTCGTTTGGCCACCTTGGAGCTGCGATTTGACACCGTTGGACTATTATTTGTGGGGTGCCGTCAAAGATAAGTGTTACGCCGACAAGCCAGAGACATATGACGTTGTAAAGGACAATATCTGAGAAGCCATTGGTGAAATACAGCTGCAAACAATCGATAATGTGCTTAAAAATTGGACCGATCGTGTAGGCTACTGCATGGCCAGCCGAGGCAGCCATTTGAATGAAATTATTTTCCATTATTAACCGGAAGGATTGTACTTTCAAATAAAAAAAGAAATTTGAGAAAATATTTAGTCGTTATTTTTTATAGCATTTTCAAAAAAAAAAAAAAGTTATTTGGCGGACCCTTTACAATTTATCCGTGTAGTAGTTACATTTCGTTGACATACTTCATTACGGACATACTTTGAATTACAAACCTTCCGCTCGACAGTCGGCGATGCTTATCATAGCTGACTCATTTGGATTTAGGTAGTAGTAAGTTAGTTAGGCTAGTTGTAAGTTATATATGTATATAGATATGTAGGTATAGACATGTGTGTATGTGTAGGTATATTGCTTTGGTGGCGTTACAGCCCATGAAGGGCCAGACCCAAACTTCTGTCAATCATCCATGTTGCGTGTGATTTTTTTTTTTTTTTTTTACACAGGCGAAAGGGACCTACAGTTTAATGCCGATTTCGAACGGCGTGAGATTTGCCAATACCCCGCCGAGGAGGGACGCCGCGAACAGATCTTTGATCTGTGGTGGAATAGTAAAGTGTGTGTAAAAGGTTGCAAGGTGAAGTGCTCAGATAATTTATCAAAGGGAAAATAACAAAAGTGTGTGTGTATTGCGTACGAATAAAAGGTAGACAGTTATAGTTTATCGCAATCGATTTAATTTTCGTAACAATATAAACATTCCTTCTACTATTACTAAAATATTTGATTTGAATAGTGACATTTTCTTCTTCAAGTTATCATGAAACCATCAATTTGGAGATATCTCATCAATACCATTCATCAACTAAAAATGCAGAATTAACATTTCGGTAATTATTTAGAAAAAGGCCCTAATCACCGATTGGATGAGTTTCGAATATATTAAAATAAGCTTTGTCCTGACAATTTTGATATATATATTTTAGGTCGAACTTTCCTAGTTTCAAAGATATAAGCTTTTAAATTTCCCATACAAAATACGGATTTGGCTTGTTTTAGTTTAATCACAGTTTTGCCTGGAACTATGCAACGAGTTTTAAATAGCCAAATTCACGTAACTCCTAGCAGTATGAGGTTTTCAATGGTATAGAAGATGCAGATACATATATCTTATTTCGTTTTTTTTTTTTTTTTTTTTGTTATAATTTGCGCAGTTTCAGGAGTCATGCTCTTATGATGTTTGTCACACAACCTGGACGGAGGGCAGATGGTTTGGGCCGTAGATGTCAGTTCAGAGGAACCGACCGATCACCGCAATCAACCAGCGTCGGTGCGGTCTTAGTACTTAGATGGGGGCCCGCTTAGAAACACCGCGTGTTGTTGGCATCAAGCTGCTTCATGCAACCACAACACTGTCTGAGCAATCTCATATGTATCGGTTCTCGTCTGATCACCGCAATGAACCAGCGTCGGGCGCGGTGTGTTGTTAATTTTCTTTGCCTATTTTTCAGTTATTTAAAAACGAATGGACCGATTTTGCTAAAAACTCCATCAGTACTAAGTTGCGTAATTACGCCTGAAATTAACCTATCATCCTATATCAATATCATATTTGGTTCTAGGTGAAAATTCCGCACGCACATACGTACATACACACATGCAGACATCTCTATAAAAACCTTAGATTTGGATTCTGGTGACCTCGAAACGTGAAGATATGTCAAAATTTGGACTTAACAAAATCGGCCCTATCACAATAACTTCCCACTGGGAAGTTAAAAAATATCAAAAGGGGAAGATCCATCGCATTTTTATACTATTACAAGATAAGCAATTTTTTCGGACTTTCTTGTTAACAAACTGGTGGAAGTTGTTTTTTGAATGTTTATAATAAAAAAAATTAGATATAAATAAAATAAAAATAATACTAATCGTAAACACACCCCATAGCAAGGTCAGTATATCAAGGAAAGTGAATAAAAATACCGATCGTCATAGCCGAATTTTGGAACGACTTCAGATTGGATTGTTACCATCACCGTTGAATATCATTAAATGTAATAGCTACATATGTATTCATATGACTTCAAACAATTAAAAATGTAAAATGAATTCAACGCTCATTAAAAAAAAGCAGAACACAACCAAGTCTGATTTTACTTCCAGGAAGAAAGAGCAGAAGAATATAATATTCGCAAGAAAAATAAATTAAATGTGAAAAATTGGATGGATCAATGGCTGCTAATGGATGCTCTGCAACCACCATTTCTAAGAAAATTCGACAAAACATCTGATGGTGTTATTTAACATGACTTTGGGTGCTAGATGACATCTCTACAACGTGAAATATTGCGACAATTTATCTTACGATGAACGCAATTTATTTTATTAAAAGACGATTATCATTAGGATTTTCCTTGACACATACATATAAGACAATTTTCTTTATTAATATAATATTAGAGAGTTGGAAATTGTTTATTTGAAATTATTCACAGTTCATAAAGCTTCGGCTTAGCAAAAAAAGTACACATGATCAGAAAGTAGCATTTTTGCTATAGTCTTCCAAGCAGATGGATTGTATTCCTAATTGCCTCTACGTTGCCTTGCGTTTTCCCTACTTCCAATAAATCTCTATCGAGAAAAAAAAACGCATTTTATGTACAATTTGTTCTTCAATGAATCGAATTGAATGTTCGAAATGTCACACCCCCTTAAAACCTGCTAAAAAGAAAAATAGAAAACACGAACTAAGCTAAAATAACATGCAACATCCATATTTCTCATGTCGAATCCTTCTAGTTGGCATTTTTTAATGTCATCTAATATGTATCTGAATCTGTCCTAGCCATTATCTGGCTATTTTAATATTTGATCACGTTAACTGTATGCACGATTTATGGGGGAAACGAATTGAGCGACTCGAACAGCTGCGATCATCAAAAATATGTCGCCATCTATCACAAACACTCAACACTGACTAACTCAACTTTGTCAAACATAAATAAAAGATAGAAATACGAAGAGACATAAAAAGATATTTTGAAATTTAATAAATTTCTCAAATAAAATCTCAATAAATACATGTATCACTCAAAATTAAAAATCTCTCCCAGTCGTGTCTACGTCGTACTAGCCCACATACATGAATCACGAAATTGGTCTGACTAATCGATAGTATTTTCGACTCCAGACAGTATTTTCCATTTTCTGTATTTTCTCTTTTTACGAAATCAAAGTAAAATTAAATTTATCCCTGTCGGCTAAGTTCAATCATTAAAGACATAAAATTCGAAAATCACACGGTTGACTTGAGGCATAAAATAAAAGTTAATTCATAGCTGCACGTACAGTGGTTTTGGGTGGAGAATACATATTTTCTTAATCGCAAGTGTCACAGTAAACGATTAACAATTTATTAATTTCGTAATAAAATTATTTTGGCTTTTATTAATGCGATAAGTGATGGACAGCAACTGCATTTGTTTTTTAAGGTTATTTTGACACTGGCAGCTGTTTCCCGCTCAATTGACAGAAATACAGTATCATACCTCCACAGAACGAAATAAGTCGCTTGAACAACACCACCGTGGCACAGAGAGCCACCGTGAACAGAGAGCACCGTGGCGCAGTGGGTAGTGTGTTGGCCTCTGACGCCGATGACACGGGATCGAATCCCGACACAGCCATGCCATCGAACGTGTTTTTCACGGTGTTTCTCCTCAGCGGGGCTCTGACAAAACCCCCTGTAGTAAAATTGTCATGAAAAGCATCTCGAAATTCGCCGTCCGGAACCGGCAATAAACTGTAGGTCCCTTTCACCTATGGGAAAATGAAACCACACACAACATGGGTGATTGAGAGAGAAGCTCGGCTCAGGTCTTTCATGGACTGTAACGCCAACATACATACAAGCTTGAACAGCTTTGGAAAATATTGAAAACTTATTTCCAAAGTGAATGAGTGCTGTGTAGCCCAAACAGTGACTCAGCAATTGAAGGCGCGCGATCATCCGCTTCGTTATCGCTTCGCAGTTTGGGCCTGAGAGCAGCTTGAATTGGACAACGATTTTGGGAGAAAAATCATCTTTTCATTTTCATCTCGGCGGCTATATAAATTGCCGCATCTGGGGCTCGGAAAACTCGCACGTTATTGTCGAGAAGCCAATGTATCGATAGAAAATGACATTTTGGTGCGAATTGTGGAGTGATGGCATCATTGGACCATTTTTCTTCGAAAAGGAACAACGTTTCGGTCAACGGTGGGCGTTACAGAGCCATGTTAACCGCCTTTTTTTTTTTTTTTTTTTTTTTTTTTTACTGAAATGAATGGATTTGGACGACCTCTGGTTCATGCAGGATGGTGCGCCACACACCCCATCGCTACAATCGATCTTTTACGCACCAAACTCCCAAATCGTGTTATCGGAGTTTGCCGTTGACAGCCGTCGTGTGCGGACGTATACTTGCCGAAAAAAAAAAAAAGATAAAAATTACCCCGTTTATGTGCTAGAAATAAAATAAAAAAATTAAAAAGTGCAGTGCAGTATCAAAGTTGTATCGGGCAGTCCCTCCACCTCCTTTCCTCTTAGACGGGTGTTGGCACTCACTACACCAAACTGAGTGAGTGCTAATACTACTGACGTATAACAGGTCCTGAGTTTTGATTCGTGTTGGTGGAGCGGAAACTACTACTGTATGGGCAAAACACCTACGGTAGTTTGTTTGAGCATTGCTGGCGGTGGATCTTCACTTCACGGCTCTGCTTAGCTGGTGTAGCGTCCGTTAATGCTCTGCATGTTGTGTTGATGGGCGAATTCGACTTACAATTCGACAGAATGCATACATGGCTACACTGAATCGACGGACGAGAGCTGCCCGCGAGCTCTATGAACAGAAAAGGAGGGAGGAGCATGCGCTTCTGAGAAGAAAATAGAAGGAGCACGAGAAGCGCGAGATCGAGGAGATGGAGAAATGCTATTGCAAGAACGAACATGGCAAGGCTATGAAGCTAGGGCAGAAGCCTGCAGGATGAGCACGGACAACTAGTAGTGGAATCATAGTCGTTGCTGAGATTGTAAAAGGACCACCTTTGCAGACTGTATAAAGCCGCCGTCAGGCAGAACGAACCATTCACAATGGACGAAGACGAAAGAGAATCCCGTCCACCCGACCTAGACGATGTTAAGATAGCGATATCGAAACTTTAGTCTTACAAAGCTGCTGGAGCAGACGGACTTCCCGCGGAACTGTTTAAAGCAGCTGGCGATGAGCTAGTTAGGAACATGCATCAGCTCATCTACAAGATATGGTCGGAAGAATGCGTGTCCGATGAATGGAATCTCAGCATCGTTTTCCCGGTTCATAAGAAAGAAGGCCCCTATGACTGCGCCAATTACAGAGGGATAAGTCTCCTAAGCATTGCATACAAGATCCTCTCTGCCGTACTGTGTAAGCGCCTGAAACCGTTCGTGGACAATCTGATAGGTTCCTACCAGTGTGGATTCAGGCCAGGAAAATCCACGATAGACCAAATATTTACACTACGGCAGATCTTGGAGAAGACCCATGAATTCCAGGTCGACACGCACCATCTTTTTGTCGACTTTAAAGCCGCATATAACAGCGTTTATAGAAACGAGCTATACAGAACCATGTCTTGTTTTAACATTCCTGCCAAGTTCGTCAGACTGTGCAGGATGACTATGGAGAACTCTCGCTGCTCCATTAAGGTCGGAGGTGAACTAACCGACCCCTTCGATGTTAAGAAAGGTTTTAGACAGGGTGACGCACTGTCATGTGATTTCTTTAACATCATTTTTGAAAAGATCGTGCGAGACTCTGCGGCCAATACAAGAGGTACGATCTACTTCAAGTCTACACAATTGCTTGCCTACGTAGATGACATTGACGTTATTGGACGGACAAAGCGAAACGTCAATTAGGCCTTCGCAAGCTTTTAAGCAGAAGCGGCTAAAGTGGCTCGAAAGTGATAAGCAGCAATGACACCAGCGCTACGATAATACGCAGAATAACTCTTGCCAACCGCTGCTTCTTTGGGCTCAAGAGGCAACTGAGTAGTAGAGCCCTCCCTCGAAAAACTAAGGTATCCCCCTACAAAACCTTAATCATCCCGGTCTTCCTATACGGCGCTGAGGCTTGGACTTTATCAAAAGCGGATGAAGAGGCTCTTGGGCGTTTCGAGAGGAAAATTCCGCGTGCAATCTTTGGTCCCGTTTGTGTAAACGCAGAGTGGAGGAGGAGATTCAACCAAGAACTATACAGGCTGTACAGCGACACCGGCCTAGTTAGACGTCTTCGGTTCCAATGTCTAAGATGGCTAGGCCATGTAGAGTGTATGGAAAAAAACCGCTCCGGCCAAGAGTCTTCGACACCAACCCCCCGAGGGACGACGCAGCAGAAGACGACCGCATCCAAGGTGGCGCGCACAGGTGGAAAGGGACCTCAACCAACTGGGCGTGCGGCACTGGAAGAGGCTGGAGAGGCTTTGGTTGAGGCCCTGGTTCACCCCGAACTGTAGCGCCATTTAAGTAAGTAAGTTTACAACGCCATGTCTACCTTTGACATCACTGCTAAACTCGTCAGACTATGCAGCGAGAATTCTCACTGCTCCCTCCGAATCGGTGAAGACCTGATCGATAGTTTTGATGTAATAAAAGGATTTAAGCAGGACTATGCGCTCTCGTGCGATTTCTATATTTCTAGTAGAAATAATTGTGCAAAAATCACTGGCCAACACAAAGGGCACAATTTATTTCAAATCCTCACAACTGACATAATCGGAAGAACATAGCGAGATGTCTGACCGATGCCTTGGGCAGAACGTTTGTATTAGCAGATATAAGTTGGAGGTAGTTAAGGACTTCTACTACCTTGGCTCCGCAGTGACCTGGAACAACGACATCAGTTTCGAAATCAAACGCCGACTTACTCTTGCCAATCGCTGTTTTTTTGGGCTCAGGAGGCAATCGAGTAATAGAGCCCTCTCCCGAACGACAAAGTTGATTCTATAAAAACCCTTACCATCCCGGTCCTGCAGTACGGCGCAGAAGCATGGACGCTGTCAAAAGCGGATGAGGAGGTCCTTGGTCGTTTCGAGAGAAAGAAAAGATTGAACAGCGAGCTTTGCGGGTTGTACAGCGATATGAGTCTAGTCAGGCGTCTACGCGTTCAACTTCTATCATGGCTAGACCATATCGAGCGCTAACCGATATTTTATTTTTCTTATTAATAGACTCAATTACTATTATTTATTTTTTGTGTACACATTTTTGAAAAACTAGGGGAGTTTATGGCGGACTCTCTCCGCACGAGTAGGGTAGGGCGGGGCTAGTTGGGCCACTTTCCACTTGAAGTCTTATAAATGTCAACCTATTCATAATACAACTGTGAGGCTAGGATCAATGGAAAGAATGGATATATGGGTTCATTATGAAATTCTGAAAAATTGAAAATATGTGATTACTGAATAGTAATATTGTTTCAAATGCGCCAAGTTCAAGTGGCCCATCTTGCCCCACCAACGGGGCAAGTTGGCCCCAGCGCATGGGGTAAGTTGGGCCAAGGGCTGAAAAGTGGAAAAAGTGAGTTCCATAAAGGACAAAAAGGCAGAGCTTACAACAGAATTTTATTCAAAACATAACATTTATAGAAGTTAGAAATAATAGATTAGGAATCGTAGTCGCTGTTGCAGTTAATGCAAATAAAAACGACCCCAAGTCCAGGTGAGCACTTCGTACGAGCCCAATTTCGGCAAGTATGGCACTGTACCCACTCCTCGCCCGGCAAACTTTCAGAGCATGCTTCCATGCACATTAGACAATAACATTCCGGATCTTCTTCCTCCTCGGAACTTGATTTTTGCAACACCTTTCTCTTAATCTGTGTTTTTTTCTTTCTGTCAACTTTTGCTTTGGCCGTTTTCCTTTGCTTTTGTTCCGCTTGCAAGGCCTCCTTTTCCGGGGTGTCAGTTAAGATTGCAGCTCGTCTCTTCCTTCTTTTGGTAAGTGTTTGCTTCCTTGGCCCAGCTTTTGGAAACGGCAAAACTACTTCTGGCGAAAATGGATGAAATCCTCGAGATGTAGATGGCAAAGGGTTATTTGCTGTGTTCTCAGTAAGGTTCTCAACAACAATATCAGCTCCAATTTGCTGGGGAATAGAATCCTGAAGTTCAATTGGAACGGCTAAATCTACTAAAAATACAAGTTTTTCTTAGCATTGGGATTTCTTAAACCAATAAAGAGTACCTAGGTAACTAACTAACCTGCTTCTGGACGATCTGTCACGTATGATGGGTCGAATTCACTGGGAGTAAAAATTTAAACCCATTGATAATATTTATTGGAGTTGTAGCCAAGGGAAGAGACTCAGCTACAATTCGCGGAATGTCGTAAATTGTAATTGTCCGGCCTGGACAATTGCTACGTAGCCATCCATCTTGGGCTCCGGATAGATATTTTTTAAAGGGTTCAAATACGGAAACGTCTAGGGGCTGAAGCCTATGGCTACAATGAGGTGGAAACGAGAGCATGACAATGCCGTTGGCTTTGGCTATTTCCAGCGTTTCAATTGAGAGGTGAGAGGAATGATTGTCGAGGACCAGTAATACGGGGCATTCTTGAGTTGGTCTCACATGCCGTCATTTGTTCGTCATTTGTGGCCCAACCGCTGGCATTTGCAGTTCCAATGCAGCCTGGAGGACCTCCGTTAATGAAGTGGTCTTTATAATTTTTCCGAGGAAAAATAAACATAGGTGGGATTGCAACCCCAGAAGCTGAGACGGCTACTATTAAAGTCACGTTTGAACCACGTTCGCCTGAAGTCAGCGATCCTACATTCCTTTTGCCTTTTGCCGCAACTATTTTGCCTGGTTTGCATACGGTGGATACACCAGTCTCATCAACGTTCCATAAATTTGAAGCACTGAACTTGTTTCTATCCATAGCCTCAGACAGTTTGTCAAAAAAGCTATACACGTTAGTTCTGTTGAAGGAGGTGGCCCGTCCCAGACTCGTAGCTTCCGGTTTCCTAATTGATAGTTGGTGGTTCCTTTTAAGAAACCGCGTAAGCCAATCTTTACCAGCGATCTTGTTTTCACTCCAGGTATCAGGAAATCGTATTTCGAATTTGATTGCACATTTGTAGGCAAGCGTGCGAACATTCTTTGGCGTTAAGCCATAAAATGTAGAGGATGCTTTTAGCAAATACTCCTTTAATAATATTTCCTGTTGCACATCGAAAACTTGCCTTGGCGCAGCGTAACCCATGCGAGGATTTTCTTGGGACTCTGTTTTTTAATGTACCTTTTTAATGTTGTTCTTGGTATTCCAAATTCAGACGCTGCTGCTCTTATCGATTTTTCTTTAGCCAAGACAGATCTCGCAGCTGTATTTAGCTGTTCTTGACAAGCAGCAGCTCTCTCATTTTTTCGCTTGTATGTACGCATTCTACAACAAGCAATAATGAGCAAAAATTACAATACAGAAAACACATGTATTTTTTTTAATTCAGGGGGGGCAAGTTGGTCCACCTGACACAACTTACCCCACGTCTAGTTTGATGAACATATTGCGTCACAATTAAAAAAAAAAAAACCCAAAACAGTTCAATTGTTCGAAAGACTAAAATATAATAACATGATTCATAGAAAAACTATACCTTGATTTAAAATTTGCACCTTTTCGCCACTAGAATAAAAAAACAATGAAATTTTTTCTTTTTACTTTTCCACTTCAAAAACAAAAAAGTGCACGTGGCTCCCGATGTGCTGATATAATGCCTTGGAGACCGGTTTCGTGGGTTGCTTAGTTTGCATATTTCATTCGTGTATGATCTTTTTCGTGTAGTAGGCTGCGGTTCTTGAGTAATTCGCGTGGCCCAACTAGCCCCGCCCTACCCTATCTCAAAACCGATTGGTTTATGAATTAAAGGTACACACAACCATAACATCAAAGGTTTGCGTACACGGTTTTCGGTTTTTGTGAGTATATTTCTGATTTATGTATTTAACATTTAGTGATGCGTTAAAAAAGTCAGGAACCGGCAATAAAATATGAAATAAATTAAAGAAAAAGAAAAATTGAGAGACTTGTGATTCAAATTTTTTGTCGAGCCATTTCTTTTACCCTAATATCTGCTCGTCCATCTAGAAGTAAAATAGATACAATACCAAAAAAAAAAAAAAAAAATACAAAACATTCCTCTTTCTGTGTTTCTACTTTAATTTTTGGTTTTTTTTTTTAATGACCAACGTAAGCACCGACCACTTCAGATAGCATCTATGTGACAGTTTTGCGTGAATCGCAACACGAGACCAACCATACGAGTATATCGAGTTAATGTTGAGTATTTAAAAAGGAAAAAGAAAAAAATACATTTCAAAACAAATTATGAAAAATAAAGAAGACTTCGAGGCGGACATTTAAACATTTTCATTTCATTTTAATAAGGAAGACAAAGTACCCTCAAAAATTTACAAGTATATTGACCTTCGAGACTGATGTAGACCCGTAGCTACCATAGCTGCCATTATATCGGAATGATTCACTTGTGTCGCGTTGACCCATTTATTAGAATGTGCTGACAAATTTTTATATAACGCATTTAAATCGTTTATTTATACTTTCCTGTTCTTGATTCTTATTTTCATCTCGTATAAATAATAGGAAAGATAGATATGCAAACAGTTGTTACAATTCGATGACGAATTGCCGCGGATTGCGATATATTGTATTCATGTAGGCATGGCATGGGAAAGTCGAGGCATGGTGGATGTAGCGGAAGATCGTAAAACTTAATTGTAAAAATTGTAAATTTGTAACGTCAGCGTTATTCTAAGAATAGAAATGTTTTCTTCTTTTGTTTGGGGCAACAACATTAAATAGGGTAGATGCGACCAACTTTGGTTTTAAGTATGTAAAAGAACAGTTTTAAGGACTTTCTTTTGAAGAGTACAGAGTCAGAGAGTACGAGGACGAATGTGGCCTTAAGATTTTTTGAAATTGCCCTTTCTTTGAAGGCCATTTAAAGAAACACAGAGTAGAATGAAATCGGGGGGCACGGCAGTGCCTCCGCCAAGTCGAGCGCGAAGCAAACACTGCCGTACAATCCTTTACTGGAACCATTTCGCCTTATTTTCAGGCCCCTATTTGAGAACCTCTGGATAAGACCAGAACGCGGAAATGTTCGTCATCCTAGCTATAAGCTATAATCATGTACTTAAAATCCAAAATTTCAAGTCTGTAGGTCATTAAGTTCCGAAGTTAAGCGAAAGCAAAGTTTCGCATTTATGATACTCACTCATGATCATGAGAATAGAATTAGTACTTCCCATTAACTTAGAGAGCTGAAATTTGGTACAGAGTTAGTGTGACTTATTTTTCACACAGGTGTATTGGACCTACAGTTTAGAAGTTTTTTGATGGCAAGTATACTACGGAGGGTTTTGCCAGTACCCCGCTGAGGAGGGACGCCCCGAAATAAACATTCGATGGCGTTGGTGATGATTTCAATGCCCCAGCTATGATACCAAAATCATACTAGGAGATATTAACGCTAAGCTGGGTAAAGAAAGCATATTTGAGCGGGTCATCGGCAAACACAGCCTACATGACACCACATCCGATAACGGACACAGGCTGATCGACCTTGCCACGGGGCGAAATCTTCTTTTAGCCAGCACTCGATTTCCCCACCTCGATATACACAAAGGCACCTGACGGTCGCCAGATCAATCAGTCACCAACCAGATTGACTACGTCGCGATTGACGTCAGACACTCCTCCACTATTCTTGATGTTCGCACTTTCCGGGGAGCGAACATCGATTCAGACCACTACCTTATAATAGCCAAGATAAGTCAACGCATAACACGAACATCGCGGAGTAGAGTTAGAACACCAAGCTATGACGTCGGTAAGCTACTATCGCCGGAGATCGCCAGTGCCTTTGCCAACCGCGTCTCCCTTAAGCTCTCCGATACACCTCAATCCTCCACTCAGTCAGTAGAGCAACAATGGAGCCTGTGCAAACAAGCCCTGAAGAGCACAGCAACGGAAGTGCTGGGCCTTAAAGCTCCACCACGACGAAACATCTGGTTCGATGACAAGTGTAGAAGATTTCATGCGGAAAAGCAGGAGGCATACAAAGCCTCACTACACAAAAAAACCAGAGCGGCTCGTGAGCTCTACGAGCTTAAAAGAAGGGAGGAACATAAGCTTCTCAAGAGAAAAAAGAAAGAGCACGAGAAGCGAGCGATTGAAAACTTGGAGAGGTGCTATTGCAGGCACGACGTTCGAAGATTTTATCAACGGATAAAACGAATGTCTCAAGGCTATAAAGCCCGAACGGAGGCCTGTAAGGATGAGAACGGACACCTGGTAGTAGAATCGCAGTCGATGCTGAGAATTTGGAAAAACCACTTCTGTAGACTGTATAACGGCGATGACAGCCAACATACCGCCGTCAGGCAGAAGGATCCATTTTTTAACGACGACGATCGCAGAGAATTCCGTCTCCCTGACCTCGACGAAGTTGAGATTGCCATGTCGAAACTCAAGTCGAATAAAGCTGCTGGCGCAGATGGACTGTCTGCTGACCTCTTCAAAGCCGCTGGGGGTGAGCTGGTTAGGAGCATGCACCGGCTCATCTGTAAGATATGGTCAGAGGAAAGCATGCCCGAGGAATGGAGTCTCAGCATTGTTTGCCCGATTCACAAAAAGGAGACCCCTTGGACTGCGCCAACTACAGAATAATAAGTCTCCTTAATGTGGCATACAAGATCTTCGCTGCCGTTTTGTGTAAACGTCTGAAGCCATTCGTAAACAAGCTGATAGGTCCTTATCAGTGTAGCTTCAGGCCAGGGAAGTCCACCATCGATCAAATCTTCACACTACGGCAGATCCTGGAGAAAACTAATGAATTTCAAGTCGATACGCACCGATACGTCGACTTCAAGGCCGCATACGACAGCGAAATTAGAGACGAGCTATATAACGCCAGGTTTATTTTTGACATCCCTGCTAAGCTCGTCAGACTATGCAGGATGACCCTGGAAAATGCTCGCTGCTCCATCCGAATCGGTGCAGAACTGACCGATAGTTTTGAAGTCAAGAAAGGATTTAGACAGGGCGATGCGTTGTCGTGCGATTTTTTTAACATCATATTAGAAATGATTGTGGAAAAATCACTGGCCAATACAAGAGGCACAATCTATTTCAAATCCTCGCAACTCCTTGCATACGCCGACGACATTGACATAATAGGTAGATCGCAGCGAGATGTCAATGAGGCGTTTGCGAGTATTGAGATGGAGGCGGACAAAAATTGGTTTGGCAGTTAATGAGGGCAAGACTAAATATCTGCTGTCATCGAAAAAGGACATTTACCACCGACGTCTTGGACAGAACGTGCATATTGGCAGATATAAGTTCGAGGTAGTTAAGGACTTCATATACCTCGGCTCCGCAGTGACTTGGAACAATGACACCAGTTTCGAAATCAAGCGCAGAATTACTCTTGCCAACCGCTGCTTCTTTGGACTCAAGAGGCAACTGAGAAGTAGAGCCCTCTCTCGTACGACCAAGTTGACCTTATATAAGACCTTAATTATCCCGGTCCTGTTATATGGCGCAGAAACATGGACTTTATCTAAAGCGGATGAGGAAATCCTTGGTCGTTTCGAGAGAAAGATTCTGCGTTCGATTTTCGGTCCCATAAACACAGAGGAGGGTTGGAGGAGAAGATTCAATCACGAACTGTACGGGTTGTACAGCGACATGAGTCTGGTCAGGCGTCTACGGGTCCAACGCCTAAGATGGCTAGGCCATGTAGAGCGAATGGACACCACAGCTCCAGCCCGTAGAGTCGTTGAATCCAATCCCGAGGGACGAAGAAATAGAGGACGGCCGCACCTAAGGTGGCGCGCACAGGTGGAAAGGGACCTCAACCAACTGGGCGCGTGGCATTGGAAAAGACTAGCGAAAGATCGTGCTAGGTGGAGAGGCATGTTGGTTGAGGCCCAGGTTCATCCCGAACTGTAGCGCCCGTTAAGTAAGTAAGTAAGGCGTTGGTGTTATCGGGATCCGAACTAACTCATCATGCATGGCGTGGCATGGGAAAGTCCAAACACTAACCACGGTGCCCTCCACTGGTTCAATAAACGAAAAAACAACACCCGTACGTCAACGAGAATGTGCAGGAGAATCCGAGGCAGTCGATTTGGCGTCGCTCACAAGAACTCAGCCTTTCGCAGACCACAACTTGGCGGATTTTGCGTTGTGACTTGGGCCTGCACCCGTACAAAATTTAACTGACCCAGGAGCTAAACGACCATAGACAACGACGTGTGTTTGCCGAATGGACTCTGGAGCATGTGGGAACTGATCCTAATTGTCATTGAATAATCATCTTCGAGAGCACCGTGGCGCAGTGGGTAGTGTGTTGGCCTCTGACGCCGATGACTCGGGATCGAATCCCGACACAGCCATGTCATCGAACGTGTTTTTCACGGTGTTTCTCCTCAGCGGGGTTCTGACAAAACCCCCTGTAGTAAAACTGTGATGAAAAGCTTCTCGAAATTCGCCGTTCGGAACCGGCAATAAAACTGTAGGTCCCTTTCACCTATGTCAAAATGAAATCACACACAACATGGGTGATTGAGAGAAGCTCGGCTCAGGTTCATCATGGACTGTAACGCCAACATACATACATACATACAATCATCTTCAGGGATGAGATCCATTTCTGGATAAATGGGTACATGAACAGACAAAATGGTCGAATTCGGGACGATACCAATCCACATGAGATCCCAGAACGTCCATTGCATCGCGAGAAAGTGTGGATTTTTGGCTGGCGGCGTCATCGGTCCATATTTCCTTGAGAACGACGTTGGCCAGGCCATTACCGTCAACCGCGACTGCCGTCCTTTCTAGGAAGGTTGCATATAGTTGGTAAATTTCCCCTCTGTTTGACTGAATGATTCAAAGTGTGTTAATTATTAATAAGTGTGTCGCTGCAACATACTTAAGTTGTCATTAGAGTTTTTAGTCATGCCACGCAATAGAACGTGTTATAGTTTTAACAGGAATAAGTCTCTCAGCTTCAAATATCAAACGAGTTTAGTGACACACTTAACCTTAATGTGTATGAAATGACGCACTTATATGTATGTATGTGTCATCTAACACACATCTGCGTGTTGTTTAACACACTAGCATTTGCAGTGACATCATAGCGGTGTAGAGAAGATCAAAGAGTCTGTAACCACGGTTCAGAACGAGTTAATTTCGGAGGATTATCAAGGGTGTTGAAATCGTTGTGTTGCATTGTTGCGTTTTGCAACAAACTTAATTTGTATCAAATGTCGTCGGTACTTGGTTGGTTGGGCTTAACTTTTGTAACAGCCTTCATATACGAAGGCATTAAACTCACAAAATTGTGCGTCATTTTTTACCATTCCTCCTGAAGAACGCGCTTTAAATCTTCCCTTTTCTGAATGAGATGTTTCTTTGTCTTCCGATCAAGATGTTCCCCACAAATGTTCAATCGGATTAATATTCGGCGATTATCGTGCCATTTTAAGTTGGTTGGGCGCGTTAAATAATAGCTAATTCCTTACTACGTGGGAGGCATGATTAGAAGCCTACAAATACTAAATCCTGGACGCCCGAGGCTGCCATACACCGCCTACCATCACGCTACCACAACCGTGTTTTACCGTCTTACCTGTTAAGGATCAAGCTCTTAATTTCTTTTTTCTCAAAATTTTTCCTCCTGTGTCTGAGCCATGATGGTTGTTGAACTTGTTTTTTTCGATTGTGTCTAATAGAAGACCCGGCTTGATAGGGCGTCCAGATAGTGTAGTGTATTTGCTAACAGCGCGACATTCTTGTATTTTACAATAACTGAACACACAGTTGATGGGCCACTGTTTACAATTCGACTCATTTCTATTACCGATTTCTTTCCAAAAAGTGTTTAATTATCAATTCCTTTAGGTCATCGCTCATCTCTATTCCGCTGAGTGCCATTTTCTTAAGTAATAGTAATAGAAATATACACGTCCAAGTGTCTCACGTGTTTACCTACTTATGAAAATGCATATTGTTTCAAAAACTGCGATCGATTAAAGGGTTTTCAGTGGGAAATTTTAACTTTAAATTTCGAATGTTTCGAACTTTTGGCAACATATTGTTAAGTGATGAAGCACATTATCATATAGACGGTTACGTAAATAAACAAAACTTCTGTTACTGATGCCCAAGCAACCCTAGAGACCACCTAGAGGCCACCTCGATCTCCGGACGACACACCATGCGACTTTTTCTCCTCGAACAGTTCAGACCCTGAATGAGAATATTTGCCGCGAAACTGTACCCATTGAACCAGCTCTTTGTTCACGCGTTATTGCAAATGTGAGGATCCGGCTGCAAGAGTGCTTTAGTGAAACGGGCGTCATTTAGAAGATATTGGTTTTTAAACAATAAAATACGCCATGACTGTACATTCTCCCAAGATAAAATGATTCAATGGACACCCTTTAGAAGCGATGTCCATTTTTAACCTTAATCTTTGTTCCGCAGGTACTGTGCATTTAATAACCAAAACGAGTGAGGCATAGACAGTAGCTACAATATCTTTAATCCAATTCTTCATATATTTCATTGTACTGAGAAGTCGATGGGTATTTACTTACTCTTGCGATTAATTGTAAGGGGTCGGCCATCTAGGGTCTTTTTTTTTACATCATAGGTTTTTTTTGACACTGACAACTGTTTCCCGCTGGAAATCTTGACAGAAAGCCAGTATCATACCTCCGCGGAACGAAATGAGTCGCTTCACGCTTGAACAACGTTGGGAAATATTGAAAACTTATTTCCAAAGTGAGTGCTGTGTAGCCCAAACAGTGCGTTTTTTGAAAAGAGGTTTTGGCCGAAATGAAGCACCCACCGCGACTGCTGTACGCAAGTTTCGTGCGACTGGTATGGTAGTGGACAACACTCATGGTCGCCGTCGTCGTACGCACCAGGTGAGAATATGGCTGCCTTGGCCAAAAGTGTGAGACTCAATTCACGAACATCAACTCGCCATCGATCTCAACAGCTCAACACTTCACGCACTAGCTTGAGCAGAATTCTGCATAAAGATCTCGGATTATTCGCTTTAAAGGTCCAATTGACTCAGCAATTGAAGGCGCGCGACTATATCGCTTCGCAGTTTGGGCCATAGAGCAGCTTGAATTGGACAACGATTTTTGGCGAAACATCATCTTTTCTTACGAGGCGCATTTTCATCTCGGCGGCTACGTTAACAAACAAAGTTGCCGCATCTGGGGCCTGGAAAACCCGCAAGTTATTCTCGGGAATCCGATGCATCTACCGAGAGTGACAGTTTGGTGCTGATTGTAGAGTGGTGGCATCATTGTCTTCGAAAATGTGGCTGGGAACAAGGATTCGGTCAACGGTGTGCGTTACAGAGCCATGTTAACCGACTTTTTTTTTTACTGTAATGAAAGACATGGATTTGGACGACCACTGGTTCATGCAGGATGGCGCCCCATGTCACAATCGATCTTTTGCGCACCAAATTCCCAAATCGTGCTATCAGCCGTCTTGGCGATGTCAATTGGCCGCGTCGGAGTTTTTCGTTTTTTTATTTTATAGTCGAAGGTTGTGCGAGCGAAGATAACCGGGAGAGGGAGAGTTTCGCCCAGGTTCAAGAGTTATATACTCTTATGGTATCTTCTGATATTTTGACACACGGAGTGCAGTGGTTTGGGTCGTCGAAGTTCGTTCACTACTCTCAGGGGTGGTTGTCCTAGATAGGACGAGAGCCGACCGAATTTCGCATTGGTTATAATTCTCAGCAATTATTGCATGCACATTTGGTCTTATATGCATATGCAGGGGATGAATTTGACTTGACCATATTGTGTGACTGTTATGCCTGCAGCAGTACGTTTGATCACTTTCCATTCATAACTGTGTTGCATAGTTTTTTTCCGTATAGGATTTATTTGATTCCTTTGGACTTTTTTTGTTGGGAACCGTGAAGGACCAATGTTATGCCAACAATCCGGAAACGATTCAAGCACTTAAGGCCAATATCATCCAAGCAATCAATGAGCTACAGCCCGAAGCCGTCAATAAGGTCTTGGAAAATTGGGGTGACAGAATGCGAGGATATCCTTCTTGACTCTCTCTCTCTCTCTCTCTCTCTGAGAATAAGGATCTCGTTTGTAGAAAATAAATGTTTTCATACAAAGGAGTTAATCGTATCGTATGGCTTTCAACGTCTCTTTAATATGTATAACTCAATCAAACGCAATTCAATAAAGTACATCTGTCACTACTTTATAGGATTTTTAAAGCCATCAAAATGTACATACGAGTACGTACATAGATTTGTGGGATATACCACAGACTTTGATGTTTTCCGCAAAGCTAATCGCTACACGTGCTTGCACAAGCCACAAAAAAATACAAAAAATAAAACCAAAATCTAAATCCCCTACATCTAAAACTGACTAAACTTTAAATAGATACTTTTAAGCAATCCATTGTGGTCAAAGGATGGATTATTAGTTAACAATTTGTCGAGAAATCTGCCCAAAAAAAAAAAAAATACTTGACATTTAAAAATGATTCTTGTATGTCGAGTGACATTGACGTTTTGTTGAATGATTGTGATAGAGCTGACGTTTGTTCGGTGTTTTGCAATTTATAATTGCACAATACGTGGTGTGCCTTTCCTTTTTTCAGTAAAAACAAAAAAGCAAAAAAACATCTTAAAAACAGTCGCTAATAGTTTATGACAGCCTGACAGAAGAGAAGAAAATAAACATTAATTTAAAACGATGCATCTGTTCACTCCACGCTCTGATGCGATTAAAATACAATAATGATTCGCAGAAAGATCTCTGTGGGAGACGCAAACCGTCGTCGCTTGAAAGTGCGTAGTGTTGCTCGGATGGATATGATGATGAGTCACATCATCAACAGAAATGCTCTCGTCTTTTATGCGGTCGGTGCCAGCCATTCAGAGGACACACGATGCTATTTTCAAAACAGATCTTTTCTTTTTTTTTTTTTTTTTTTTGTTCAATTATTCATTTTTATGTACATATATACGAGTACATACATATATGAGTATCTTTTTTCTTATCTTTTACTTTCTGTTGTACTGTATAGAGTTTGGTGAAGATGGAAGAAGAGACTGATCTCATATTTTTCATTTTGTTTCCTTTTGTTTTTCATTGGGTTATGGAAAATGTCCAATAAAACTTGAGGTTGCTGAACTTCATTGAGAATAAGATACATATGTACGTACGCATGTACTTTTCTTATTTTTTTCGTACAAACTATTCCAAGTATTACATAAATGAAAACTGCTTATGAAATACAATACGAATGGAATGTTATGTTCACTTACTGCATAAGTTTTTTGAGACTATCTGGCCTTAACCCTAGAAGGGTAACCTTCGTCGATTCGACGAACATGAATTTAATTTTTTTAGTTTTCTCCTTAGTCCTTTCACTGATAGGATCCTCTTTTCGTGTAACCCTAGCCATCTCGAAGTGCTTTAAGTGTGTGGACAGCTTGGATAAGTGCATTTTTTATTGAAAAACGGCGCAAACGACGCAAACGACGAAGGTTACCTTTTATGTAACTTTCAGTGCATGATCAGATTTTTAATAAGCAAGTTAAGGCCATGACTGGTGACGACCGGGTTGGCTGTCGCGGCCACCTTCCGGATCGCCGTTCCGTTTATGTGCAACATTGCGTTGATAATGCAATATACTGCACATTGTGTTTCTTGCAAGGGCATCATAAAATGGCGAAGATCGGGGCAAGCTGGCTTACTATGCGAAACGGGCAGTAGAGTTACGCCATGCGCAAATTGAGACACGTATAGCGCGTGTGAGGTGGTTCAGCGCGACGCATTTTTTTTGTAAACTACAGAATTCAATAGAACGGTGCAGGTTGGTTAACCGACGCGCGGCGCAGTAGTCGAGACACAGTTTCACGTGCCATTCGCTCGCGTGTGGTTCTTGGTTTTGGAGAAATGGCAGAAGAAAAATTAATAGAGGCAGTTAGGGTTCATAAAGAACTATATGAAGACAAAATTATGAATTGACCACTCTTATGCGTTCGATCTGCGAGTACCTGCGTCTCAATTTGCGGATCACCACGCTACGCGTTTGGGACGTACGCATCATGGCACTTGTGTCATGTCACCCCACACGCGCTATACGTGTCTCAATTTGCGCCTTGCCTTAGGACTATTCTTTATCAGTTAAGTTCATTCGCATTTGGAACGGCAGCGAAATAAAGCGAAGGTATTTCCGTAAATATAATCGAGGGAAAACTCGTAGTACCATGGATGAACAAACGGTTAGAAGCACCAATTTTACCCACTAATATTAGATCTTGTATTGAAAAAAATATCCTCGAAAATAAAGAACCGTTAAGGGAGCACAACGTTAGTGTAACAAAAATAAAAACAAGAAAAATTTGCAAATATTGTCCGTACACACAAGGACGCATGACTAAGTCAACGTGCAATAAATGTGATGTAGGCAAATGTGGAGAGCATAAAGTTGAACTCTGTAGTAAATGCTCGAAATAATTTTGTTTATTTTTTACTTTTATTATGTTTTGATATACCAACAATTATCTGTTAAGTTCCTACTTGTTTTTATTAATAAAATATATTTATAATAACACAAAAAACAACAAGCCATCTCAAAAATGCAAGCTCATGTGAAGAGCATAAAGTTGACCTCTGCAACAAATGACCAAATACTTTATTTTCGTTTGTTATCTTTAATGAGTTCTGTTAACTAGTGAATCAACTTTTGAGTTCCCACTTCTTTATACAAAAAAAACACAAACGCATTTTTATTAAAACTAAAAAAGCAAGTGTTCTCAAAAACAATGGCTCCAAAGACTGTTTCGAAAATAAAAACTCAAGAATTAAGAAAAAGACAAAAGACATAAAACAAACACTTGTATTCAGCTTCTGAAATCTGAGTGAAATATCTGCAAATTAGAGACAATTTTAAATCATTTTAAATCATTAAATCACATTTTTTGTATGATGACAGATCTTGGTTTCAGGCAGGTTATAGGCATACTACTTTGATAATCAAAAATCTTCATGATGAGATATAGTTGATCATCAAAGTGTCCATTGAATTCAAATCAATTATCTTACTTGACAGCAAGGATGTGAAAAGGTGAATAACAATAATGGGAAATATGGGCAAAAGGTTTGCAGCTAGGATTTATACATCAAAGACACAAAAGAGATCAAAGCTGGGAAGTTTGCTACTGGTTGTAGGATATTGTCGACTAACCTTAGTTCAGTATGTGACCAAGGGGATTTTTTGGATGAAAATCATGTCTGTAGTATGGGAGCCCCCCTTAAATATTAATTTTGTTCTGTTTTTATTTGTCGTGGTAGCGGCAACAGAAATACATCAGACGGACGGAAGTCTTAGTAATAGGGTTCCGTTTTACCTTTGGGTACGGAATCCTAAAAAAAACCAGCGTCGGGCGCGGTTAGTACCGTTTGGGAACACCGCGTGTGGTCAATTTTTTTTGCCAAGTTTTTAGTTATTTAATTTCTAACAATAAAATGGCTGGAATTTGATCAGTTCTAAGTTGCGTAATTACGCGTAGGATGAACTCGGTCCCATGTCAATATCATCTTTGGTTCTCGAGATAATCGAGGCGAACACGTACGCACATACGTACATACACACACAAACAATCAACCAACCGACTACTTTGTGAGCGTTAGGATAAATGGAATTCTTTTCTATAGCTGTTACGCTCCTCCTAGATTATCACTGGAAGAATTTGAAAGCCTATTATTGCAACTGATGCAAGAGGCAAACATCCCGTTGTAATTGCGGGGGACTTCAATGCTTGGTCTACAGAATGGGGCAGCAGACACACGGATGCACTGGGAAGGATCCTTTTGGAAACGTTTGCGGTTCTAGGTGTGAACATGGTGAATACAGGTACTACAAGTACCTTCCGCAAGGCCGGCAGATCGTCAATAGTTGACATAACCTTTGTGTGCAATTCCCTTGTTAGTAAAACAACATGGAGAGTGAGGGAGGACTACACGCATAGTGAACATCAAGCTATAATAATGGAGATCGGCGAGAGAAAACGCAGGCAGTGTCCAATTCAAAGTGGACCAAAGTGGAAGGAAACATCCTTTGACACCGATGCCTTTGAAGAAGTCCTAAAAGAGGTGACTGTGGATACCGACGCATCTGCCGAGGTAACCTCCAAGCAATTGGCGCTAACTGCAGCATGTGACGCAGCGATGCCCAGGAGGAAACCCAGCAGAAGAGAATCCCGCTAAGGGCGATATGTCTCAGAGAGCGAAGAAAATCCCAACGGTCCAGAAATAGGCCAAACTACCAAGAGCGGCTTCTTCAATTCAAGCTCGCAAGACGTCAGCTAGAAAAAGCAATCAAGGAAAGTAAATCGAGATCCTTCAAAAAACTTTGCGAGGAGGCCGACATAGACCCCTGGGATAAAGCATACAGAGTGGTCACAAAAAAGATAAAAAACAATAGAAGTCCGCCAATATCAAATCCCGAAATGCTCACCTGTATTGTGGAACATCTTTTCCCACAGGGACAGCCGCTTAATAGGAGCAGCATGGTGGGGATTGACATAGATGAAATTCCTGTTATTACTCCAGAGGAGCTATATAACGCAGGCTCGAAAGTCAAAAACAACAAAATGCCCGGACCGGATGGAATCCCAAATAAGGCAGTCAAAGCGGCCATTACGGCTAGACCAGACGCTTTCCAACACACCTTGGGGAAATGCTTGCAGGAGGGGATCTTTCCCACACAGTGGAAGCTGCAGCCCTTGGTACTACTGCCAAAAGGCAAGAAACCATCTGGAGAACCGTCCTCGTATCGGCCAATTTGTCTGTTGGACACATTAGGCAAGATACTAGTACGAATGATCTACGATAGGTTACCGGCGGTGGCGGAAGCTAACGGTGAATTGTCAGCCAACCACTACGGCTTCAGAAAAGGACGATCAACGGTCGACGCCATAGAAACAGTGGTAAACCTGGCTGCGGACGCCATCAAAGGAAAAAGATGGAAATGGGGGGAGAAGAGGTATTATGAAGTAATTACGCTTGACATAAAAAACGCGTTTAACTCGGTTAACTGGACACACATACAAAAGCCTTTAATTGACATGGGTACCCCCTCCTATTTATTAAGGACTGTCATCGACTACTTTAACAACAGGAGGCTAAGGTACAACACCGATGAAGGCGTACAATTCTAACAAGTAACGGCGGGTGTTCCTCAAGGATCAGTCCTTGGACCTCTCATCATCGGCTTCGCTTTCTCTATATGCTTAGCCACTACTTTCTCTAGTGGCTAAGCATATAGAGAAAGTAGAGGCTACTGCGAACGCAGCTATCGCTAAAGTGAAAGATTGGCTCTCAATTGCCGGTCTGGAACTAGCAGCCCGAAAAACGGAGGCTGTGCTCATAACCAGCCGTAAAAAGGTGGAATATGCGAGCTTCTTAGTCGGAGATGCGATAAAGTCCAAGAAAGCAGTCATGTATCTAGGGGTCATCCTAGACAACAGGCCTTCTTTCATGGAACACCTACTGTATGCTAGCGAGAAGGCATCACACGCACAACGAGCTCTTTCGCGAATGCTTCCGACTATAGGCGGTCCTACTCTCATTGGTAGTCAGCTCAGTCCTACTCTACGCAGCTCCAATTTGAGCGGAAGCCCTTGCAGCGAAAGGACTAAAGAGGAAAATGGATTCAGTCTATCGACTGTGCGCAATAAGAGTAACCTGCGGGTTCAGGACCATATCAGATTATGCAGCGTTCGTCATACCAGGAATGCTACCCATCGATATATTGGCAGACGAGCTCAAAAGGGTATACCGCAGGCGAACACCAGACCGGTAACAGACCAGGCTTATAAAAGCAGAAGAACGGGCAGAATCCATGGCAGTGTGGCAAGTCAGATGGGACACTTCCACAAAAGGATGGACGCAGAGGCTCATTCCCGTCATCGAAACTTGGACATCAAGACCGGCAGGAGACTGAAATTATCATCTTTCGCAGTTTTTGTCTGGACATGGTGGCTATCGAAAGTATCTGCATAGATTTGGATATGATAGTTCGCCTTTTTGTCCACAATGCCTAAACTCCGAGGAGGACGCAGAACACACAGTTTTCTACTGCAGTCGCTTTATACAGGACAGGCAAAGGCTAAAGATTCCACATCCATGGGTGCAACCAACAAAAACAAAAAAAAAAAAAAAAAAAAAACACACACACACACACACCTCCATAAAGACAAAATTTGGAATTCGCAAAATCGGCCCCATTACAAGAATTGTTGCCTTTGTGTTTCTACCCACACTCATGGGTCATAAAACCAAAATTTCAAGAGTGTCAACCTTAGTAGCATAAGCTACTTTCCATCGCTCGAAAACATGTCACCAGCAAATACCACCTCAGAGTTTTGAGCCAAGATGGATTCCCAGGGGGGTGGTCGTGGTGCAGTGGAAAACATCACCGACCGTCGAGTGGAAGGTCTGTAGTTTAAAGTCGTTCCATAGCCACGAAAAAACAATTCTTACACGATAAAAAACTATGCAACACAGCTGTTGTGGATGGGAAGTTATTAAACATACTGATGAAGGCATAACACTCACAGTAAATGGTTACTTTAAATTCATATTCTGTGTGTGCAAGTCTAATGTACATATGTATGTATGTTGGCGTTACAGTCTATGAAGGACCAAGGTCGAGCTTCTCTCAATTACCCATGTTGTGTGTGATTTCATTTTCCCATAGGTGAAAGGGACCTACAGTTTATTGCTGGTTCCGAACGGCGAATTTCGAGAAGCTTTTCTGGATAATTTTACCGCAGGGGGTTTTGTCAGAACCCCGGTGAAACACCGTCAAAACACGTTCGATGACATGGCTGTGTCGGGATTCGATTCCGCGTCATCGGCGTCAGAGGCCAACACACTACTCACTGCGCCACGGTGCTCTCAAGTCTTATATAACACCATAAGTGCATGGAAAAGTTACTGAGAACTACAACCAACGTGAAAATTCGGTCGGCTCCTCTCGAATAATATCTAGGACAATCACCCCTGGAGAGTGGTGAACTTACATCTACGACCCAAACCACTGCACTCCGTTCAGGTTGTGTGATAAACGTTATAAGAATATAAACTCTTGAACCTGCGCGAACTATAAAAAAAAACAAAGCATGTAAAAAAATTATACAAGGATACATAAACGACGTTCCTGATCAAAAAGAATAAGCCTCGGAACATAATATTGTTGCGGACACGAACCGACAGTTATGATCGAATTTCGCTGTCAAAGTTAGGGATGCTCTCATGAAGCTGAAATGGATATGATGGTAACTTTCAGCGACATACTGCTGAATGTCAGATCATTCTAGAGACTTCTGAAGGGGAACGTCTGACGGCGAACTTTCGAGAAAGTGGACCGGGGGGCTATATAAGCGCGAAAGCTCGCCCTCGGGGGCATTCAGTTTTCGGAACTCAATAACGAGTGATCAGTCGGTAGACCAGTGCGAAAGTTATCATGCCACCTAGTGAATTAAAGAGACAAATTGTGTAATAAAATGTAAAGTGTGTAAAAGGTTGTAATAAAGGTGAAGCGCCCAGATAATTGATCTGAGGTGGATTCAATAAAGTGTGTCTATTGAATAAAAAGTAAACAGTTGTAGTTTATCGCAATTCAGTGATCGAACCCTATTCGTAACTAGTAATTTTCGTAACATTTGGTGTCAGAAGTGGGATTGCGAGTAAGATTAGAGGAACTGGCAATCGAACAATTGAAAAGAGAGCTGTTTGCTCGGGAACTATCCACAATGGGAAGTAAAGCCAACCTAGTGGAGAAACTCTGTCGACTGGGAGAATCATGAGTTCGGGGTGGAGAAACCGTCGACATCCAGTGAGCGAGCATTCGATATGCAACAAATTCTCGTTGTTATGTTCTATAAGCCAGAAACTAGAGGAGACTATACATCAAAAGCTGGAGGAAAATTCCGTTGCCGTAAGTAGAAATTTGGAAGAAAATTCCACTTTCATAGGCCAGAAACTAGAGAAACTGGAGACACTAGAGAACAATCGAAAAAGCTTAGGAAACATTCAGCAGACCGTCAACGATCGATTCCAGGACATCGAAGAGAGAATTGAGACACTAGAATCAAGGTTCGACAAGAAGGTTCTAGATCTCGAGAATAATCAGGCAAAGAGAATCGAGACACTAGAGTCGAAGTTCGACAAGAAGGCCCTAGATCTCGAGAATAATCAGGCAAAGATAATCGAGACAGAAAGTTCTGGAACTCGAGAAACTATCCAGAGTGTTCAGCATCAAGGAAATGTCGTACCAGCTCCAGCATCGAGATTCACAGTTCCCAACTTCGACGGCACATCTTTAACCTCCAACTTGAGACAATAGTGGAACGGAATCAATGGGGAGAAAAAGACCGTATGGCCGCCCTAGCAATTTCCCTTAAAGATGAAGCAGCTGATGTACTAGAGACCATGGAGACCCAGAGAAGGAACTACACAACCATATGGGATGCTCTTCATTGAAGATAGTTCAGTAACCACACGCAGGAAATGCACAAGCTGAAGCTTAAAGGGCGCAAGCAACGTGGAAACGAGACCATCCAGCAGTATGCTGCCGAGATCGAGAGGAGCATGTTGCTCCTGCCAAATACATCTTTCCAAAACAACAACGGCGAGTAGGAGTGGCTCATTCCCCGGTAGATACTACATCTCGCACATTGCGAGAAACTATCGTCAAAAAGAGAAAAAGTGAGAGCACGCGAAAACCAAAAGAGAAGCAGTAATGGAAAAGCGGCTGCCTGATCGAGGCGACCTTGAATGCAAATATTGTCCACGTGCGGAAATCAAGGAACAGGTCGCCGACATCCGTCGTTTCCATGTGCTACCAGAAGATTCCTGGACTGTCGAGAATGTCGGAAGGAAGCAGCGAGAAGATGCCGACCTGGCAATCATCATCGATCACCAAGAACGAGGTGTTCGACCAACGTGGCAGCAAATATCCAGTGAAACCCCAATTGTAAAAGCTTACTGGGCTCAATGGTAGAGTACGAAGCTGAAGAACGGTTGCCTCTACCGCAGTTGGGAAAGGGAGAACGGCGACATTTTAAACGATCTGCTGGTAATTACAAAGGGACAAATCGACGAGGGACCAAGAGAGGGTCATCTTGGTGTTAAGAAGACTATAAAAAAGATTAAAAGACGTTTCTACTGGGTAGGATGCTATTAGTCGGTCACAAATTTCATTCGCAAGTGTGAACAGTATGTCAAGGCAAAGTTACCACTTAGAAAATGTCGAGGAAATATGCAGCAGTACAAAATTGGAGCACCGATCGAACGTATCGCCATGGACATTACCGGCCCATTCCCAACGAGCAACGCTGGAAACAAATACGCGTTGGTGGTGATCGACTACTTCAGCAAATAGTTCCAAATGTTTTGCATATACCGAATAACTGAGTTGCACGTTACGGAGTACCGCTGGAACTGCACTCAGGCCACTATCTGATCACCAACATATCGGATTCAACATCTCTAGTGAGGTTAAGAAAGCTGAGCCTGAGTACATATCAGCCCAAACGAACAAATTGGGCTCTTTTCCAAGCTCAACTTGCCGCTAAGGAAGATATGATATGATGATATCGAAGAAGCGGCTCATTAACTCAACGTAGCACTTTTCTCATCCTTTAGAAACAGCTGTACACCCAGGACAGATACATACAAACGGTGTATACCCTGGTGGAATGCACAGCTCGAATCTCTAAGGAAACAACTGAGACTTTGTCTTTATTCCCAAGATTGGAAAGCCAAGCGAGCAACCTAAATCCGATCGCCCTATCAGGCTAACATCGTTCCTGCTAAAAACAATGGAAAAACTGATAGAGTTCCATTTTAGAGGCATCCTGGAGAATCAGATACCACTGCATCCCAATCAGTATGCATATCGCAAAGAACGATCTACTGATAATGCGCTACACCACCTAGTGGCGCATGTTGAAAATAGTTTTACACACATGGAGATCGCCATTTGCGCCTTCCTCGATATTGAGGGGCCTTTGACAATACTGGCTATGACTCGATCACCATTGCACTATCCTGTAGGGGTGTAGACCATCCCAATCACTGGATAAGGGCGATGCTAAATAGCCGTATTATATCGGCCACATCTGGAGAGGTCTCTGTGACAGTATCGGCGGCTAAGGGGTGTCCACAAGAAGGAGTCCTTTCACCCCTTCTGTGGTCAATATTTATCGACGACCTACTACGTAAGCTAACCACTCGTGGCTACGAAGTCATCGGATATGCTGATGACCTAGTCGTTATTGTTACGGGCAGGTGCAAAATTGCTGTCTATGAGCGCATGAAGCTCGCGCTTCAGTTTATCTCTGACTAGTGCAGAAAGAGTTTATCGATTAACCCAGATAAGACAATCCTAGTCCCGTTTACATAGAGAAGAAGGGTGCAGCCCTGCTCCGGCTTTGTAAATGGCACAAACATAGGATTTTCATAAGAAGTTAAGTATGTAGGTATTGACCTTGATCGCAGACTTAACTGGAACTCCAATATTAAAAACAAACTTAAAAAAAAGCGACTAAGGCCATGTGAGCCTGTCGACGCACTTACGGTAAAACCTGGGAACTGAAACCTAAGGTAATTCACTGGCTATATACCGCGATAGTAAGACCTATGCGTCCACGGTAACGGACAAGAGTTAAGCAAAAAACGAGAATCGTTAAGCTTTAACGCGTCCAGAGACTAGCGTGTCCCGGCATTAAAGGCGCTATGCCAACCTGCCCCACGGCAGCCCAAGAACCCCTAATTGGACTTGCTCCACTGCACCTTTTATTAAAAAGGTTGCATTATGCAGTGCAATCAGAATTCTTCGCTTGGGAACAAGTTTGCCATGTAGACCCATGGGCCACATGTCCATCTTGTAATATCTTCCTGAGCTGGATATGATTACCACGGTCTCGGACGCATTACCACACACCTTCACTTTTGACAAGAGATTTGAGATATTGATCCCAAAACCGCTCAGCTTGGAAAATCAGTGATCCCTTGCTTAACGTCAAAGGCCTTAGGTGATATACTGATGGCTCCAAGATGGTTTTTGGCGTTGGCACCGACATCTTTGGACCAAATCGGAAGATCTCGAAGGCCCTGGAAATGAGTCCTAGTATCTTCCAAGCAGAATTACAAGCCATTCTATCATGCGTCAATCTAAATTCAACATTCTGTAATCTGGCACCGTGTAGTTCCTAACTATTCGGAAAAATGTATTTGTTGATGATAGGAAAGCGTTATACCGACGTGGAGACGCCCATATTCTCGAGCACATCTCTTCAGGCGACTTATCGCTTTATGAAGACTCAAGGAGACTATTTTAAATAAACTAAAGGAATTTTGTTTATTTGAGTCTGAGTTTGGAATTATTGAGTCTTTGAGTCTGCCATGAACAAAACTCTATATCGATGAGAATCACTAGAAATTGTTCAGTGATTCACAGCGGCCATGGAGTCATCCCTGACATCGGTTATCCTAAGTAAAGCTTGAGGAGCGATGACTACATTTATTTCCCAACCGCACGCTCTGACAGCTGTTGGGATCAAAATACTGCTGGAGGCATAACACTCGCAGTATATGGTCACTTCAAATTCATACTCTATGTGTGCTGTTCTAATTTAACACCATAATGGCATGGAACATTTGCTGAGAACTACAACCAACGTGAAAATTCAGTCGAGTTCCTCTCGAATCCTATCTAGGACAACCACCCCTGGGGACTTGTGAACAAAAATCTACGATCCAAACCATCTGCACTCCGCTCAGGTTGTGTGACAAAACATAACAAGAGTATGACTCCTGAACCTGCGTGAAATATAAAAAAAAGTTGACGACACGATATCAAGTGGTAAGTGGTAAGTAAGGTAACGATCATTCGAAATTGCGTGACGTTTTTCCATTCGATGAATAAATCAGATCGATGGAGCACAATGATGCAGCATTTTTCGCGTACTCTGTTGTTTTTTTTTTTTTGGAAAATGTAAATGTTATTAAGAAAACACCTTACGATTACCCATAGTATTCACTGACGAGGTTATTCACTGGCTGCACTCAAAAAACACTTTGATATCGATAGCTTCAGTTAATTTAATTCGTTTCCGCTAATTATTTTAAAAACAAAAAACACATTGACTCGGCAACTTATTGCCTTCAACTGAATGTTAAACGAGTGGACCCCGTCGTACATTAATTTCAATTGAATCAAGAAACGTAAATTCGCACTAGCACCTACAACTGCATGTTTGTGCCTCGCGCTCTGCATATCTCAACAGCAAGCTGGTGTCGCCTGGTCACCTAGTATCTCATTGTGTCTGTCAATGTGTTTACATCGTGAGTTGACTGACATAGATACGAATACGAGAGCTCATCAAATCAAATAAGACTATGTCATTCTATCGTATGATCCTGCGATGGGGTGCGGTGCATCATCTCAAAAGATGCATATGACGATCATTCACCTTGATTTCATGAGATTATTAAAATCGCTTGCCGATGATTCGACATTAGTTTTTCGTCGAGACGAACTTACAATCCGAATGTGTAGTGTCGACATTGCAATTAGGTAAGTATTCGCCACCGTGCCACACCACCGGGAGCTGATTCATTACCACTCAACGCATCAATTATTCCAAATTAACATAATTAATAGGTGGGTGGGTAGGGGTATGGCGATTTAGTGGACTATTTCACCCTCAAATCGTTCGATAGCCCCATATGCTCTAACTCACAGCGTGTCGGATTCGGGGTAGACGTTCAAACGTCTATTCCGACATCTGTGTGAGACAATGGATTTAGAAGTGATCGTGTAATATCTAGATCGACTGTTGCTGTTAATCGCAAATAACAACAAAAAAACAGATGACGACGTAGTCGCACGCTCGAATCGACCAATTTACCGAGGGATGGTCGATGGTCGGTGAGTCATCGTTTGATTTGTAGCCGATACACATGGGCGCACAGAGCACACATCCCTGACACGAGCATCGGGTGGTGTTTGGGGCCAACCGCCGGGCGATGGTCGCTATTTAATTTAATTTTTTTTTTTTTTTTTGTTAAGTTTAGGAATAACACGGAACAAAAATAAACTCGCGGTAGCAATAGGAGGATGACAGATTTGGGAGTATTTTTTAATCGTGCAATTAGTGTTGAGCGGTGCATCGCCATTGCCGGATTTTATATGCACTAAATAGCCGGGTAATTGTTATTTATAATAGGGAGTGTTGAGTCATATAGAGGCGGTATGTACGAGTACTCTATATCGTAGTCGGAACGCGTTTCCGAGTGCTGTGTCAAGCATAAATCGGCACATCGAATCGGTGAATGCTTATTTTTAAATAGTAAACCGGTTGCAGGTAGTAAAAAGTAAAGAGGCGCGCGTTAGGGTGCGAGTTTGAACTATGGTTTCGGCCTTAGTTTATGTTGACTAAAATTAGATTTTTGTTTACTTGAATACTACTTCTGAACTATACATAAGTCAGAGATTTGTTTTGATTTTATTCGGTTTTTAGGGAAGTCATTACCGGTGATGTTCTGGTAAACAAGGCGGACGTGTTGAAGTACAAATTAATTTTGCTTGTAAGGAAGGCAAGAGACGCGTTGCGTGACGTGCCTCAGTTGCGTAATTGAGTTTCCCGCATCCTCCGGTGAGTACATGATTAAAATAATAATCTTTCTGAATATTTGTATAAATGTTTAAAAGTTGTTGGGAAGCATGAACTGGTTCACCCAATATCGTGATCTATCAGTCGACACACGCCACATTTTCGTCGACTTTAAGGCCACATAAGACAGTGTCTATAGGAACGAGCTATATAAAGCCACGAAACGTTTTGACACCCCTGCCAAACTCGTCAGATTGTGCAGGATGATGATTAAGGTCGGTAAGGAGTTAACCGAGACATTTGATGTCATAAAGGAATTCAGACAGGGCGACGCACTGTTATGTGATTTTTTCAACATCATCCTTGAAAAGATCGTGCGGGACTCTGCGGCCAATACAAGAGGTACGATCTATTTCAAATCTACACAATTGCTTGCAGATGTTATCGACGTTATTGGACGGACAAAGCGAGACGTCAATGAGGCGTTCGCAAGCATTGAAGCAGAAGCGGCTAGATTAGGTCTAAGGGTAAATGGGGACAAGACCAAATATATGTATGCTGTCATCAAAGAAAGACGCGCAACACCGACGTCTTAGTCAGAACGTCACCTTCAACAGCTATATTTTTGAAGTAGGCAAGGGCGTCGTCTACCTTGGCTCACTAGTAACAAGCGCCAACTGTACCAGCGCAGATATTAGACGCAGAATAACTCTTGCCAACCGCTGCTTCTTTGGGATCAAGAGGCAACTGAGTAGTAGAGCCCTCTCGCGAAAAACGAAGGTATCCCTCTACAAAACCTTAATCATCCCGGTCCTCCTCTACGGCGCTGAGGCTTGGACGTTATCAAAAACGGTTGAAGAGGCTCTTGGGCGTTTCGAGAGGAAAATTCTGCGTTTGCATAAACGGAGAGTGGAGGAGGAGATTCAATCAAGTACTGTACGGGCTGTACAGTGACATCCGCCTAGTTAGACGTCATTGGATCCAACGTCTAAAATGGCTGGGCCATGTGGAGCGAATGGACGTCACCGCTCCGGCCCGAATGGTCTTCGACTCCAATCCCGAGGGACGACGCAGCAGTGGACGATCGCATCTAAGGTAGCGCGCACAGACGGAAAGGGACCCCAACCAACTGGGCGTGCGGCACAGAAAGCGACTGGCCAAAGATTGAGGCCCTGTTTCACCCCGAACTGTAGCGCCATCTAAGTAAGTAAGCTGTCATAACAATTACACTACAGAGGGTTTTGTCAGGATCCAGCTGAGGGGAAGTACAATGAAAATACGTTCGATGACATGGCGTTCGTGGCCACTGCGCCACCGCGCTCTCGAATGTCGCAATTGGTAGCTACGAATTCGGAGTGGTTAAGGACTTGTCTCACTAGTGATCAGCGAGATCAAACGCAGAGATACTCTTGCCAACCGAGCAATTGAGAAGTAGAGCCTTATCTCAAAAGACCAAGGTTATGCTTTACAAAACCTTATCCCGATCCTCCTCTACGGGGCAGAGGCCTGGATTTTAAAGAAAGCGAATGAGGAAGCCATCGGTCGTTCCGAGAGAAAATTCTGCGTTAGACGGAGTGCAGATGGTTTGGGTCGTAGTTGTTCGTTCACTACTCTCCAGGGGTAGTTGTCCTAGATAGGATTCAAGCGGAACCCGGCTGAATTTTCAGGTTGGTTGTAGTTCCCAGCAAATATGCCATGCACAAAACTGCACACACAGATTATGAATTTAAAGTGACCATATACTGTGAGGGTTATGTCTTCATCATTAATGTTGATTACTTGCCATTCACACCAGCTGTGTTGGCTACATAGGTATGTACTCTTTAAACAACAGACCTTGCGCTCGATACTCGGTGATATTTACCACTGCACCACGGCCACGGCCTAGCATAAAGTCTTCGGATCCAACGTCTTAGATGGCTAGGCCATGTAGAGCAAATGGATAACACAGCTCCGACCCGAAGAGTCTTTGAGTCGGACCCCGAGGGATGACGCAGCAGAGTACGACCGAATCTTAGGTGGCTCACGCAGAGGGAAGGGGACCTTAACAAACTGGGAGTGTGTCGCTGAAGACAGCTGATTAAAGGCCGCGCCAGCTGGAGAAGCTTGTTTGTTTGAGGCCCAGGTTCACACCGGACTGCAGCGCCACCTAAGTAAGGACTATACCCAAAATTAAAATAAAAAATCATCCAACAAGTATGAAAAAACTCCCCAATATAGTCAAATATATATACGACGGCATAGACTCACGAATAGATGTTAGCTACATCTACGATCAGAGATTTCTGCCGAAGAGACTTCTGATCTTTACCGAAGATCAGTTTCCCGCTTTCTTTCGTTCAATCTATTTTAAAATATTCCCAAGTTATTGTTCAGCGCCCTGCATACATATATAAATTATTAACAAAAGTATGAAAGGAACGTCTCCAAAATTCCATTCATTCTTGAAATATCCCTTAACGAATGCGCACCACTAGTTCAGGACACAGCATTTGTCAATGTTCACTGTCAACATTCTCGTTCTATCGAAACTATTTCATTTTAGCTGACTTTAATCCAAAGACATTTATCAAATGTGTTCTATAACACCCAATTAACTTATGACTAATTAATCTTTTTTGCTTTTCTACCTTAGGGCCGCGTTAGTGTTCAATTTTCCTTTTTCTTTTTTTAAATCAATACTCATAGGTTTAGCATTTAGACGGTACGTGAGCACGTTCCCCCACAGCGGATCGGGAGTATAAATCAATTTCAAAAATCATAAGTCCGTGGGGGCTTATGAAGACAACCATTTCCTGCTCCCGTTTTGCCTCAATCACTCGGACGGGTTCTTGATTCCTTGCGCCAAAGCGTAGCACTTTAAATATAGAGTTGTGCTCTTGTCAACATTTTTTGTTTTTTTGTCATCATCCAAAGAAGATGGGCGTGCGTTGAGCGGTGGCGATGTTGCGACAAGAGTTTCGTAGGGGTGACAAATTGTGGAAAGACAGGCAGTCTAGTGGCAGTCGTGTTTTATTTGACAGCGATTTACAGAATGAGATACGATAGTGATAGCGATCCTCTTCGACGGAAAACCATACAGTGAGTCATGAGATCTTTTAGTGACTTATTTTCGGGAGCGGCCTCTGTTATGCGTAACGGGGGCATTTGAAATTAAAGTCTGTGACATTTGCTTTGTGTGGGGTGCGGTGCTTCGCATTTAGTTTGGAGTGAATCAGTGCCGCCTCATGTGTAAACAATGTGGCGAGAAATCCAAATGAAAATCTAGTGAATAGTAATAATCGTGTGCATGCAGATGACCGCTGTGGCATTGATTCCTCAGTAATTTTTGAACATTTGATATAATTTTTTGGTTTTTTCTAAATTAAGCTGAAGGATTGTTGAGAGTTGTATTAAAAATTCAACCAAGCCGGACGTGAGTATCATCCTATGTTGTTTTTCCGGCCCTTCTGGTCGTCTTTAATTATGAACATCAATTTTTACACTAATACTCCCCTTTATATATAAATATAAAATAATATTTCCTGGGAGTGAATTTCCTGAGCCTCATTTAGAACTCGAATTATTTTGTTGAGCTTAAAAGAAGGAAGACTAAAAATATTCACTTGTATTTTTGCGAAAGCGAATAGCCGTCCTACAAGTGGTTTCAGGCCCACCTTAGCCGCTTCTGCTTCAGTGCTCAATAAAGCTTCATTGACGTCTCGCTGCGTTCTCCCAAGATCACATGAGAATACGTCACCCTGTCTGAATCCTTTTTTGACATAGAAGGTTTCGATTAACTCCTTACCGACCTTAATGGAGCAGCGAGAATTCTCCATTATCTCTCTGCACAACCTGACGAGTTTGGCAGCGATGTCATAGCTCGTCCCTATAGACACTGTCATGTCTTTTTTTCTTTTGGTGGCGTTACAGCCCATGAAGGACCAGAGCCAAGCTTCTCTTCAATCACCCATGACGTGAGTGATTTATTTTTCCCACAAGTGAAAGGTACCTAAAGTTTTAATGCCGATTCCGAACGGCGTGAGTCGAGAAGCTTTTTTCAGGCAATTTATACTACGGGGGGTTTCGCCAGTATCCCGCCGAGGAGGGACGCCGCGAAATAATCATTCGATGGCGTTGGTATTATCGGGATCCGAACTCGCTCATCGTGCGTCAGAGTCAAACATACTGACTACTGCGCCACGGCGCCCTCACACTGTCATATGCGGTTTTAAAATCAAAGAAAATTCATGGGTCTTCTCCAAGACTTGCCGCACTGTGAATATTTGGTCTATCGTGGATTTTCCTGTCCTGAAACCACATTGACTGGAACCTATCAAATTGTCTACGAATCGTTTCAGGCGTCCATCCGGAATGCCAGAAAAGATCTTAGACACGATGTTAAGAACACCTATTCCCCTATAGTTGACGCACCTTTAGGGGGGGGGGGGGGGGGGGGGGCTTCTTTTTCATGGAGCGGCAAACGTCTAAGTCGCATGGACGGGATTCTCTCTCATCTTCGTCCAGTGTGAATGGTATTTTGACCATCTTCACCGTTATACAGACCGCAGAAATAGTTTTTTTCATATTCTCATCATCGACTGTGATTCAACTACGAGTAGTCCGTGTTAATCCTGGCAGGCTTCCTCTCTCGCTTTATAACCCTGACATGTTCGTTTTGCTCTTTGGTAAGACTTTTGAACGTCGCTTCTACGGTAACATATCTCCATCTTCTCAATCGCGCGCTTCTCGTGCTCTTTCTTTTTCCTTCTGAGAAGTGCATGTTTCTCCCTTTTTTCCGCTTAAGAGCTCACGAGCAGCTCTCGTTCGTTGATGCGACGTGGTCATGTATGCATTCTGTTTTTCTGCATGTACTTGTCTGCAATCGTCGTCAAACCAAGACTTTCTCCTAGGTGGTGGCTGGAAACTCAGTACATCAGAGGCAGCATCCCTGATGGCGCTTTGACAACACCTCCATTGTTGTTCTATGGTTTTTGCAGTTTACATCGACTCTGTGGGAGATACGATCGGCGAAGATCCTGGCGGTCTCTTGCGATTGCAGCTTCCCGATGTCAAATATGGATGGTCCTACTCTACTCCGCAGTGTTCGCGATATCCGCATACGTACCTTGGCTACAACAAGGTAATGATCCGTATCAACATTGGCTCTTCGGAAGGTGCGGACATCCAAGATGCTGGAGGAGTGTCTGGCGTCGATCGCAATATGATCGATTTGATTTCTAATTTTTTTTTTAAAGTTCGCGCAGGTTCAAGAGTTTATACCCTTAAAATGTCTATCGCACAACCTGAACAGACTGCAGTGGTTTAGGTCATTAATGGTCGTTCACTACTCTCTAGGGGTGGTTGTCCTAGATAGGGTTCGAGAGAAGTTCGACTGAATTTTCACGTTGGTTGTAGTTCTCAGCAAATGTACCATGCACACAGAGAGTATTAATTTAAAGTGACCATATACTGTGAGTGTTATGTCCTCATCAGTATGTTTGATCACTTCTAACTCACAACAGATGTGTGGCATAATTTCTATTTCGAATAGGAATTGTTTTTTCTCGACTATGGAACGACTTTAAGCGCCGTGGCGCAGTGGATAGTGTGTTGGCCTCTGACGCCGATGACACGGGATCGAGTCCCGACACAGCCATGTCATCGAACGTGTTTTCACGGTGTTTCTCCTCAGCGGGGTTCTGACAAAACCCACTGTAGTAAAATTGTCATGAAAAGCTTCTCGAAATTCGCCGCTCGGAACCGGCAATAAACTGTAGATCCCTTTCACCTATGGGAAAATTAAATCACACACAACATGGGTGATTGAGAGAAGCTCGGCTCAGGTCCTTCATGGACTGTAACGCCAACATACATACATACATGTGCATCAGTGGGCCGTGGCGCAGTAGTTAGTGTTGGACTCTGGCGCACGATGAACGAATTCGGACCCCGATAATACTAAGCCCATCGAATATTTATTTCGCGGTGTCCTTCCTCGACGGGGTATGGCCAAAAACCCCGTAGTATTACTTGCCATAAAAAAACTTCGCGACTTACGCCGTTCGGAATCGGCATTAAACTGTAGGACCTTTTCACCTGTGTGAAAAATAAATCACACACCACTTGAGGGACTGAGAGAAGCTCGGCTCTGGTCGGTCATGGACTGTAACGCCACCACAGAAAGAATGTGCATCAGTGGCTACCTTTATTTGAACGATCATATATTTAGTGTCACCAACAATGCCGCGAAATGCTTAGGTTTCTTACACAGGTGCGAGAAATTCTTCGCATCCTCCGATCGGGCTACAATTTATAATGTGTTCATTCGTCCTAAGTTGGAGCTCAACGCTCAGTTCTGGTCTGGCGCATCTAAGACCTCACTGCACTCAAGGGACGGAATATAAAATCACGCGATAAAACTCATGAAAGATTCCAGCATCACAAATTCGTTACACTCACTTTCTTTCATTGTTTTATCGGTAATTCCGCAATAAGTGCTCTGATGAACTAGCCAGTTATATTCTGCCCCTTCAAAATGTTTCCCGCGATTCACGTCTCTCCTGGAATGCTCACGAATTCACTTTGAAGCCCGTTTTAGGTCGTACTGCAGAAGTGGCTCAAGCAAGTTACAGCTGCCAGTGCAGAGCTTCCAAGCTTATAAGCCCCGCTGATTGTTTCCAAAACGGAAACTGTCTCATATCTTAAATGTACGGATAAGAACTATCAAGGTCGTGTTAAGGGCAGACTCCAGCATGTCCACAAAAGAGACATCGGCGTCTGTACGATAAGATATGGACAATAATACTGTAGTGTCTGTAGTCGTCTCTGGTTGTTTCGTCCGAACTCTTTAAGCGGCTACTTGCTACTTCAAAGGAAATACAATATAAGTGCTCGTAAACCAAGCCAGGTATCTGGCTCGGCTAAAAAAACCGTAACTGTCTGTCCTATTGTAGGATCTTCTGGTAGACTGTTCTCGACACGAACGTCTAGCGCATCAGTTTGCTTTCGCTTTCAACTCCGAACATACATTGGCGTGCACGTAATTAGAAAAGCTTCTGGTGGACAGTTTTTCTTTTTTATTACCCACGCGTTTCTACCTTAAGAAATCCAGATTTCTGTTTTTACCATCCGTAGAAATCGCGGTTATGTCTTTTCCTCAATTCAACTTCCTCACAGACAGGACCAAATATCCGGCGCAGAATTTTCCTTTCGAAAGAACCCAAAATCAGCTCCGCCGTCCTGCTTGGTTCTTCGAGTGAGGAGTCTTGACCCAAGTTGTTTGGACAAACCGAAGTAGCAGCGGTAGCCAAGGATGTTTCTATGCCGGATCTTCAATATGGTGTCATTTGTGGAGTTTACGTTTGCCACGAGGTAGACAAATTCTTTAACCACCTCGAATCGGATCGGCTTTGCTTGACCAAGTCGTTTCGCCTATTCCTCAATCGCCGTGAAAGCTTCTAAAACGTCACGCTGAGACCGCGTGATGATGTCAATATATCTCCTTGCCGAAATTCGGTGCATGTTTCAAAGGGTTCAGATGTTCTAGAACCGAACTGCATGGTGCATCGCGTATGTATTAGCGTCGCGCGACATAGCCGGATAAGTTTTCCTGGGATCCCGTATTCGGCCATCACATCAATCAATTCTTTGCGATGAATGCTGCCGTATGTGGCTTTCAAATCGATAAAGAGGTGGTGTGTATCGATTTAATATTTGGTCTATAGTCGAATGGTCCGACCACAAACCGCACTGGTAGCTGCCGGGCCGGAAGGCTGTCGATTAGTGTGATGCAAAAGGGCTTTAGACGTTCACACAGAACGCTGGATAGGATCTTGTATGCGACATTGAGCAGGGATACACCTCTATAGTTCTTGCAAGAGGTTTATAGATGGGGTAAATAGAGCTGATATTCCAAGCGTCGGGCATGCTTTCATCTTCCCAAATTCTGATGATCTGGTGAATGCTCCCTACCATAACATCACCGCCAGCCTTGAATAGCTCTGATGGCAAGCCTGCGGCCTTGTTATTCTTCAGCTTCTGAATAGCTATGCCGACATCTTCGATGCTGGGCGGGAGGACTACTTCAGCGGCTGGAGTTGGAATTTCCTCAGTCCTTACCACTCTCTCTCTCTCTCTGGTCATGGTCGTTATACAGCTGCTGGAAATGATGCTTAAATACATCCACTATTCCCTGCGGGTTGGTGACAAGATTGCCTTTGCAATTTCGAAGAGCCTGGGTGCCTTTCTTGAAGCCCCTGAAAGGCATTCAGCTTTCTTATAAAAGGCCCGTATTTGATGGTTGTCCCTAGACTCTTCGATATCCTTGAGCTGGAAGGCTGCGAAGATTCTTTTCTTTAATCGCAATAGTGTTTTCTCTTTTCTTCTTCTAACTCAGTATTCCTCTCGCGCTGCGGTTTCTCGCTGCACCGCCTTTCACTACACCTCGTCGGTTGCTGCCTTTTTCTGCCCACACTCGCCATCATAACACGGGTTTCTGTCGGGCATGGTAGGTACCCTAAGGTGTTCTCGTCTACTTCCTGAATGGGTGCGCGGCAATGCAGCCACATACTGTTGACATTTGTGCTCGACGTAGGCATACCGGATAGCCTTTCGCTCAGTTGCTCCCTGTATACTCTCTTCAACCCGAACCTACGACGCGTATAATTGTCAAGCGGTTTCAACTCCTTACACAAGCTGGATCTTCTAAGCTTTTAAGCCAGGATCTTTCTGTAAAATCTTCCACAAAGTGGATGGGCATCTATCCAATTTCTGTGCAGGATGGTGAATCGACTCTGCGACACTGCGATCCACAACGGCAATAACTTTTGTTCGCACGGTTTTATTGTCTTTTGGGATGAGTAGTATCCACAAGAGTGTGATGCGAAAACGATTCATCGTGTTCCGAATAATTTGCTGAGATCGACGACTATGTGGACCGTAAAATGGATGTAGCGCACGATAAGTTTGGCGAACCGAACCATGGTTTTCAAAATAAATGTTCACACGCGTTGTTCTGACGTTAATATACTTACTTAGGTGGCGCTACAGTCCGTGGTGAAGCTGGGCCTAAACCAACAAGCGTCTTCAGCTGGCGCGGTCTTTGGCCAGCTGTTTCCAGCACCTCACGCCCAATTGGTTAATGTCTCTTTGCACCTGCGTGCGCCACCGTAGATCCGGCCGTCCTCTGCCGCGTCTTCCTTCCGGGTGGGATTCGAAAACTCTTCGGGTCCGAGCTGTATTTTTCATGCGCTCTACATGGCCTAGCTATCTTAGACGCTGTATCCGTAGACGTCGTACCAGGACAATGTCGCTGTACAACCCGTACAGTTCTTCGTTATATCTTCTCCTCCATACACCGGTTGGACAAACGGGACCGTAGATAGTGCGCAGAATTTTCCTCTCGAAACGACCAAGGGCATCTTCATCCGCTTTTGTTAAGGTCCAAGGACTGGGCTGATTAAGGTCTTATATAGTGTCACCTTGGTTTTCCGAGAGAGGGCTCTACTTCTCAATTGCCTCTTGAACCCAAAGGAATAGCGGTTAGCAAGAGTGATTCTGCGTTTTATCTCAGCGCTGGTGTTGTGATCGCTGGTCATCAGTGAGCCAAGGTAGACGAATTCCTTGACCACTTCAAAGTTATATCCGCCCACGGTGACGTTATAGCCAATACGTTAGCGTTGACCGTCTCTTTTTGATGAAAGCAGACATTTGGTTTTACCCTCATTAAACTTGAGACCCATCTTAGCCGCTTCTACCTTCAATGCTTACAAAGGCCTCATTGACGTCTTGCTGTGTCCGTCCAATCACGTCAATGTCGTCGGCGTACGCAAGCAATTGCGTAGACTTGAAATAAATCGTGCCTTTTGTGTTGGCCAGTGACTCTTGCACGATCTTTTCAAACACAATGTTGAAAAAGTTGCATGACAGCGCGTCACCTTGCCTAAATCCTTTTTTAACATCAAAGGTTTCGGTTTGTTCATTGGCAACCTTAATGGAGCAGCGAAAATTCTCCATTGTCATCCTGCAGTCGGACGAGTTTTGCAGGGATGTTAAAACTAGGCATGGCTTTGTATAGCTCGTCTCTATACACGCTGTCATAAGCGGCCTTGAAGTCGACGAAAGTGTCGATTTGGTATACCTGGGTCTTCTCCAAGATCTGCCGTAGCGTAAACATTTGGTCTATTGTGGATTTACCTGGCCCGAAACCACACTGATAAGAGCCGATCAGGTTGTCCACAAACGGTTTCAGGCGTTTACACAATACGACAGAGAAGATCTTATATGCGATGTTAAGAAGCTACCTTAAAAAGCTCAGCCTACAGGCCGCCTGCGCCCGCGGCTTTATTAGACTTATGGCTTGATATCGCTATTTTGAATTCGTCTAGGTCCGGTGGGCGGAATTCTCTTACATCGTCGTCCATTACGAGTGGATCGTTCTGCCTGACAGCGGTATCTTGTCTATCATCGCCGTTATACAGTCTGCAGAAGTGGTCTTGCTAAATCCTCAGCATCGACTGTGATTCCACTACCAGTTCTCCATTTTCATCCCTGCAGGCCATCGCTCTGGCTGGTAGCCATGGCATGTTCGTTTTATCCTGTTGTAATACTTTCGGGCATTATTCTCCATCTTCTCGATCTCACGCTTTCCGTTTTCTCTCTTCTTTCTTCTGAGGAACGTGTGCTCCTCTCTTCTCTTCTGCTCATAGATTTCGCGAGCAGCTCTCGTCCGTCGTTGCAGCGTGGCTTTATATGCCTCTTGTTTTGCTGCATGGGCTTGGTCGCATTGATCATCGAACCAGGGCAGAGGTTTCCAGGTGGTGGTGGTTTGAGGCAGCTCTCTGGCAATGCGCCCATTCCTGTTCTATTGTTTGCGCTGCTCTGAGGAGATTTTGAGAGAGCTTGAAGGAGACACGATCGGCAAAGATTCTGGCAGCCTCTTGCGATTGTAGCTTTCCGACGTCAAACTTACGTTGTCCTACTCGACTCCTAAGCATTCTTGATATCCTCATTCGTACCTTGGCTACAACAAGGTAGTGGTCCGAGTCGATTTTGGTTCCTCGGAAGGTTCGTACCTCGGGAATATTGGAGAAGTGTCTGGCGTCAATTGCAATGTGATTAATCTGGTTGGTGGTCGATTGACCAGGAGACCGCCAGGTACCCTTGTGGATGTTGAGATGGGGAAGTCGTGTGCTTGCTACAAGGAGGTTACGCTCCGTTAGGAAATTGATTAGCCTAAATCCGTTGTCGGATGTGGTGTTATGGAGGCTATGCTTTCCTATGATCGATCTAAATATGTCTTCTCTGCCCAGCTTGGCGTTGAAATCTCCTAGTATGATTTTGGTGTCATAACTCTGGGGCATTGGGCGTATGATCGGTCCAGGAGATCATAAAAGTCATCCTTGAGTCGATCATCTTTTCTTCCGTGGGGACGTGCGCCCATATTAGGGTGATATTCCCCAGTGTGGCCTTGATGCGAATTGTTATGAGGCTTACATCCCGGAAGCTTAAGACTTTGTGTCGGAGTCTTCCTTGAATAACGAATCCGCACCCGAATAAGCACTGTTTGTTCTCTTTGTAGCAGTAGATGTCGCAGTTTTTCATCCGTCTTTTGCCTGGTCCATCCCATCGCACTTCTTGGAGCGCGGTAATGTCTGCATTGTAGCAGTCCAGGGATTTTTCCAATTGATTGCCCGCACCTGACCTGTTGAGGGACCTCACATTCCAGGTGCAGACTCTCAAGCCCTTTAGTCGTTCGCAGGGGTCGTCAGCTTTGTATCCGTCTGTATCCGAGGCATGTGGTTGTTTCGGAACAAGTGGGTTTTTACGTGATAGAGATGTTACCCCTAAGCAAAACCCCCAACCTGGGGGGCCCTGTTCCCCAGGAACAAGGAGTTGGTTCGTAGCACACATTGGTTCACTACCTGGCAGGTACCAGGGCAGCTATCCAGGGGAGGCCACGCGGAGGCTGTGTGTCAACTTGGATCGAGCAGGGACAGAGATCGAATCTGGCGTTTGCCGTGTTAAAGACGATCAACTTCTTAATATAATCACTGTAAAATGGCAAAACGTACTAACCACAAATCAACTGTCAACTGTCAAATTGACAATCTGTAGAAACAGTGCTGCCAAAACTTTTAAAAGTTTTTTTTAATTAAACATTTGTCAAAAGAAAGCAGAGAAAAGGTGTCGGAGTGTCATTGTTCTATAGCTTTGGTCGAGAATAGGATAACAGACGAACGACGCAGTTTATGGACCAGCTTTTCACTCAACAAACAGTAGTAATAGAAGTCTAGGATGTAGGTCGCAAACCAATACCGAGCCGTTCGAAGCATGCCCTCAACTGTGGTAGATGTCCGTCATATGTATGGACCGAACGTAGTACCATTGTCGTGTTTTACATTCGAAGAACAGAGGATAACTCCTCGAGTGCACTATTCTTTTGCGAATGTACGATCTCTCCGTGATTTTATTTCGTACGAAGGACATTTTCAAAATGTTTCAATTTAGGGTACTTACTTAGATCAGCAAGGAAGTCAGTCGTTCTATCATTCTTAAGTTCCCATGCGTTCTACAAGAAAGAAAAAAATAATCATTATCCTGTCCCTGCTTAGGACAAAAACAATATCTCGCTCTTACTGGATCGATATCAACAGAAAGCTCGACCATCGGCATGTTGCTCCTCTGCAATAAACCATTTCTAATTGTTTCAGTTCTCTTGGCGGTCTCCGGTGATGGTTTTAATCGGAACGGATCATCCGCGAGCGATGAATTGATCGCCTCAGCCTTAGAATTTACTTCTCTATCTTCCGGTATCGTGTCGTGGTTCAACGTTGACGTAGACACACTAGGACTAAACCGTGGTGATCGTTTTCCTAAACTATTCATATTGCTTGCACTATTTGCCTGACTAAGATTATCAAACATATTCGCCAGGTGACGAACTGATTCCGAATTGGTTGGTGTTTTCTGCGATGAATGGGCAGAGGATATCGAAGATGGTGGACTGAAGCTTGCTCTGCTTATTGTAGCATTAGTATCTGTGGTGTCTTTGGAAGGCTGTGACTGAAAATAGAGGACAAATGCTTGTAGATGAACCGCAAATTTAGTGCTCTTCAGTGGGTTTTTACATTTAGAGTGTTTCTGTAGTCGAGCGGTTTGTCGGCGCCCGGGAAGAACTCGCATAGCGATGTCATGATTTCAACAACATGCTGCATGGATGGGCGTGATGTCGGCTCACTGCACCAACAAGATGTGTACAAATCTTCGATGGGTTTCGGGCAGCCCTCTATCAGTGGTGGTCGATTACCTGAGCGATATGGGAAAACAAAAATAATTGCGAAATGAAATTGTTTCATTACTTGTCGCGTACCTTTGTGAACGCCCCACATGATCGTCAATGCATGATCGGCTTCCTTGAAGGGTTGTTGTCGCGCTAAGATTTCCCAAAAAATGATGCCCCAACTGAAGACGTCGCATTTTTCGGTGTAGTTACTTCCCTCGAAAACCTTTTTGCACCAACAGAACAGTGAAATGTAACAAGAAATTTGAGTTAGTGTAGGAGCTACTCGTATGTACCTCGGGTGCCATCCAGGCAGCGCTGCCTTTGTTGTTTGTCATCCAAGTGGACTTGTCGGCAACTGTTCCGAAATCACAAATTTTTAGGTTCCTTCCTTGGTTGACGAGTAGCAAGTTAGCTGGTTTTAAGTCCCTGTGAATTAATGATTTTGGCTCCATCGCATGTAGGTATGCAACGCCCTGGAAAGGATGGGAAAGAGCACCTAAGAGGTCACTATTGAGAGCAATACCCTTAGAGTGTTGTTCAAAGAAGAACGGTGGAACTATTCAAGTGGGTTACAAGCTTATTATATTGCCCTTTCCTGGAATGTGCTTCCCATTAGTTCATACCAATAAACAAAAACAATTGCGATATGATACAACACACGTCGGCTTATCTCTGAGTTATCTTCCGCCACTGACGTGGCCTTTCTAGTTCTTATCAAATGAATACAAACAACATATTGAACTTCGGGCGTTCATTCGCCTTAATGCGTACCTTCCGCCTGAGAAATTCCTATTATTGCCACTGGAAGATGTAATCGTCACCTCATAAAACAGCCCGAGTCGCGAATACTACAGCGACCGGCGAGCCTCTTCTGCGATAGATAAAAAACGAAAGGAAATGGCCTTAGACAGCTCTGAATGTAGTACTCGCCAGATTAACTTGTTTTCTGGTTTTGTTATCTGTTGGAGCACTCAGACGCAAATACGGGTCCATTGTACTGTCAGGCAGACACCGTCTGGAGAAAAATGAGAAGAAATGAGTCAGCACTAAGGTTGCGCAATCGTGCGCAAGCAAAGGCGAGACAATGGCAGAGAAGAGTTTTGCTGTGTCATCCTTTTCGAAACATGTACAGGTGGACGTCTCACTGATGCCGGGCATGCGAGATGCTTGGCAAAAGTGTAATAGTCCGTCATGACGCCCGTAAGTCTTCTGCAGTTAATTCTAAAGATAAGAAGAATGCTGCGGAGTTCTTGCAGACATCAGGCAGCACGCGCACAGTCATCCTGCACCCTGGTTATTCCCTCCATCTACGATTGTGTGCTTGGAAGACTAATCGTTGATGTGGGTATTGACTGTGGAAGCTGGTAGACCCAAGGCGGGTTCAGGTCCTATGACACGCTTCTCTGAGTCCATTCTGGCGAGTTCATCAGAAATCTCATTTCCTGGCATCCCAAAGTGACCCGAGACTCAAGCAAGCTTCAGTGAGATTAGTCTACCGACTTTGTTCAGGAAGGCCTTAAGTTCATACACTAACTTAGAGCCGATTGAAGGGTTGGGCGCAGCGTGACTGTCACTGCAGACGCATATGTTTTTACTCTTCCACCTGTGCCTGGCCATCAGAAGACGCATATTTCCCTAACGAAAAATGCTGTCGGACGTTTTAGCATTCAAAGAAAACACCAGCACCGGACCCCAGCCCAGACTTAGAGTCATCTGTGAAAATGTGAAGATAATGCTTTCCAGGTTCAGTTTGTGGCCAGAGTCAATCCTGACGCCATGGACATTCGACTGTGAAGTTATAGCACAGTAGGATAACGGGTGTCAATGCGTCCGACGGCACGTTCATGAGACACGGGTCGTAGTATATTTCCCTCGCGAGCGCAGTCATTCGAATGCGAGTTGTACCAAAAACCATTTCTCTTGAGACGAGACATGGCTTTCAGTTTGGAGTTTGGTGAAAGAGGCTACGAGGTGTTTGCGTGTTCCACCAGGATTATAGGTCTTATCATTGGAATGTACATACGGAGGACCTTTGCCGGCAATAAGCCCCATGTTTTGCCAAAGGCAGCTTTGGATTCCCAGAACGCTGACAGAGCTTTGGTGATTTTTGACTCAATATGCTTTGACCAAAGAAGCTTGTTCTCTAAGATAACTCCCAGATACTTAGCTTCCGGGGATGGGAATGCCCTTTAGCACCATCTTAGTCATCCTTCCAACTCCTTCCTCCTTCTTCGCATATTATCTATCTGAGCAGCGCCTTACGTTATGTGAATTGCGACGAGCCTCAAAAGATGAAGAGCTATTCCAACGAGATATCCGAATGCTTTCAGAAAGATGGGAAAAAGTACTAGCTGGAGACTACCCTGTTGTGTCACAAAAAGATATAAGGCAGCTGCTTCCTACCTTGAAAAGAATTTTCACTGCTAGCCTGGCACTTGCCTACAAACCTACTCCATGGCGCACGGTGAAAGTAGCCTTTATTCCCAGAGTAAGAAAAGAGTTTTAGACCAATCCGACTTACTCTCCCCTGCTGAAAAGCCTGGAAAGAACAGTTGAGTTGCATGTGCGCAAAGTTGCCCTTGGAATGCATCCTCTTTCGGAGATGCAACATGCTTATCAGCGCGGAAAATCCTGCGAGACTGCCCTTCAAAACTTAGTTGGGAGGATAGAATGCGCACTCGAAAGGGAAGAGTACGTGCTGGGCATTTTCATCGACATCGAAGGAGTTTTTGATGACATGTGTAACGCTGCTCGACGACATGGCGTAGATGAAGCACTGGTTTCGTGGATCAAAGGAATGCTTGTTCACAGGAAATTGATCGCTGACACAAGTCTCGGCCATTGTGTCAAATCAGTGTAAACAGGGGCTGCCCGCAAGGTGCATGGTGGTCGACTCTTTGCTCGACGCTCTCAATGTCTCTGGAATCTATGCCCAGGCCTATGCGGATGATGTCGCCGTTCTCTTTGTCGACTTACGTTTAGCGACTGTCTCAATGCACATGCGGCGCTTAATGTGATCGATGAGTGGTGCACGAGAAATGAGCTGATGTCGTTTTCTTCACGAGAAGGAGGAAGGAGGTGGAAGCATGACTTAGATGGTGATAAAGAGCATTCCCATCCCGATATCCAAGGAAGCTAAGTACCTGGGAGTTATCTTAGAGAGCAAGCTTCTTTGGTCAAAGCATATTAAGTCAAAAATAATCAAAGCTCTGTCAGCGTTCTGGGAACCCAAAGGTGCCTTTGGCAAAACATGGGGTTTATCGCCGGCAAAGGTCGTCTGGGTCTACACGGCAATTATAAGCCCGATAATCTCATTTGGATCGGCTGTCTGGTGGAATAGGCTAACACGCAAATACGTCGTAGCCTGTTTCACCAAACTCCAAAGAACGGTTTGTCTCAGCTGCACGGGGGCTCTCCCCAGCACGCCGGGCGCTGCTCCAGATGCTATGATGAACCTTCCACGCCTTGATATATTCATCAGAGGATGTGCTCTGAAAGCCATGTCTCGTCTCAGAAGGAATGGCTTTTGGTACAACTCGCACAAGAATAAGTGTGTGCTTGTGCAAGAAATTCCTGGCGTCAGGATTGGCTCTGGCCACAAACTGAACCTGGAAAGGATTATCTTCGTATCTTCACAGATGGCTCCAAGTCTGGGCTGAGGTCCGGCGCTGGCGTTTTCTTTAAATGCTAAAACATCCGACAGCATTTTTCGTTAGGAAAATATGCGTCTTCTGATGGCCAGGCCAGGCTCTAAGTTAGTGTATGAACTGAAGGCCTTCCTGAACAAAATCGGTAGACTAATCTCACTGAGGCTTGCTTGGGTCTCAGGTCACTTTGGGATGCCAGGAAATTACATTTCTGATGAACTCGCCAGAATGGGCTCAGAGAAGAGTTTCTCCGGACCTGAACCCACTTTGGGTCTACCTGTTTCCACGGTCAATACTCATATCAACGATTGGTTCTTCAATGCACACAATCGTAGATAAAAGGAATATCCAGGATTTAGGATGACTATGGGCGTACTCCCTGATGTCTGCAAGAAATCCGCAGCATTCTTCCTGTGCTTAAGGAGAGATCATCACCGGCCATTACACTTTTGCTAAGCTTCTCTGCGTGCTTGGCATCAGTGCGACGCCTACCTGTGCTGCATGTTGTGGTGTGTGCTGAATCTTTTAGGTCTACATCACTGAAGCTCCTTCTCATTTTTCTCCGAAAAACGGGGAAAATAGAGTAAAGGTAGGTGTCTGTCTGGAGCACAATGGACCAGTATTTGCGTCTAAGTGCTCCAGCACTCAGCAAGAGCCCACAAAACAAAAGAAAAACTTGCAAGCTTCCTAAATCGCTAGTATGTACTTCCGCTAGGGACACACTAGCCGAGTCCAGGCGTCGAAAAGATTTGGAGATATTCAGTTCCGCTGAGAAGATACCCGAGCCGATCCGCACTCTGTCTTTGAGCCGTCAGTTAAAAATGCCACCGGATGGTCCGTGAAGTGCAATCCATTTTTCCACATCGTTCTGGATGAGAAATGGACTTGGACGGCTTTGTTTAGGTTGAGTTTGAGTATCATGAAATCGTAGCCAAGACTCCAGGGTTTTGATGACCAGAACCCGGATTCTCTAAGCCTAATTGCGCTGCAAGATGCAGTATAATCTGACATGGAGATCCAAAGGGAGGCGGTTTCGTATACGTTGAGTGCTTCGGTCGGGCTGGGCCGAAGAACACCTGTTACTCCAATGCCGGCCGACCTCGGACCCGGTTAAGTTTGGTGATGTATGCTTTGCTTAAGGCAGGCCACCATACAAGTGAGCCGTAGGTGAGGATAGGGCGTACCAAGGCTGTGTACATCCACAGCATCATTTTGGATCTTCAAAGCTAATAGGTCTAAAACCTTCCGCAGACTCATGCCCATGCTTGACAACCGGGATGAAAACGACCCGAACTCTTCTCCAGAACTGGGGAATGTAACTGAGTTTAAGCGAGCTTCGGTAGATCACCGCTAGCTAGGGTATACTCTTATCCAAATTCTTTTGGAGCATTATCGGTAATATCCCCTCTTAACCTGGTGACTTGTATGGAGAGAAGGTGCAAATGGGCCAGAAAATATTCTCGTTTGTGATGATTGAATTGAATTGATGTCGTCCCATGATGTAAGTTGCATTTGATGTGAGACTTGCACATTTACATTACATCCAGGGAAGTGGGTGTTCATGAAGAGTTCCAGGGATTCTTCTGTGGAAACTGCCCATACACCGTCCGTCATTTCGTTTAGTAAACCACAGGTTGGAGTGTTGTTAAGACAGGATTTAGCTAAACCTAGCAGCATCCTTTAGGGTTTCAATCGACTTGCAGTACTCTGCCCATGCCTGTGACTTGGCCTTACTGATAGCCTTTTTGTAGAGTTTACGGCAGTCTTTATAGGGTTTCCGGAAATTCTGTCTGTGGCAGATATTGGACATGTCTCTGGTAATTTTCCTTAGATCGGAGAGGTCTTTATTTCACCAGTGGGAACGAGGCCTTTTCAAATGTCCTTACTTGGTTCTTGTGCGAGGGAGCAATTCTTTGGATGGAGTCGGACAGTTCGTCGAACGAATCAAATGTTGCGTTCCTGTCTAGATTGGTGTTTCCGTACAGAAAACTGTAATAAACGGAGTGTTCACGGAAGATGAGGTTTATAGAGAAAAGTGTGGGGATAAGGACATCAAGGAAATTCTTCCTTAACCTGCGACTATTTCATTTGGGTGGTCGTAGCGTTGAAATTGCTCGTGAAGTGCATTCAACTTGCTTAATGGCATACAGATGAAAGCAAACAATTATAGCGTCTTTATCAAATTGGCGTTTACTTTCCTTCACCTCATTTGGACAACCCCTTGGCACTTGTTCCGCGATTATTGATCCCAAATGAATGTAAACAACAACGCCGCGTTCCATTAGCACAAACTACATTATGTACGTGTCTGTTGCAACGTGTGATATAAACCTATAGATAAGCCTCTGTTAATCTGCACCCGCCCGTGATTGGAATATGCGATACTAACCGAAGCATAATGGCCCATATTAGTGACCTTTGAAATAAAATTACGACACGACTGTTAATGAACATCTGATAAGTCGTATCTAACCCGAACTTCCAATCAGGCTTCGCATTGTTTGTAATACAATTCAATATCGCGTTGATCGTAGCTATCATTCGTGTGTTTTCTTCTGATTTGAAGCGAAAGGGGGTTTCGTTTCTCCCGAATTTCGATAAAGACCATGCGCGAGGCAGAATGGGCGACACAATTGGGTCGATAACACGCGTTCATTGGTATTTGACAAAACCACACATTTCACAGAAAAGGTAGTGACCCGGGTCCAGGTCCATAGTTTTCTTACCTCCGCACATTGACGTGCCCAGCTCATTCCATGCGCTGCCGAATAGTAGGGCTTCAACTTGCCATGCAGAAAGTTATGCAGCGATCCACCTTCCGCAAACTCCATTATGAGATAAATGCAATCATCTCGTACTGCCACGCCAAACAGTGAGATTATATTCGGATGCACTACACGCGAAAGTTGTTTCACCTACAAAAGCAACACATAAACACGGTATGAAACAGTCCAGTTCACTGGCTTACCTCGGTCTGGATCGCTTTCTGGTCGGCATTCACGTAGAACTCCTTCACAGCCACATACTTGTTCTGCCACCAGGCCTTATAGACCGTTCCAAAGGACCCTCTGCCAACGGTCTATCAATCAAAAGAAAAACAAAGAAGTGAATACCACAACCAATCGAGAACTGCACCGCCAGGCCGCCTCTTCCCATTCCGAAATCAGGCGTAACCTAATTTCATTCCGCCGTTTATATAACGATAAACAAACACTTTTCTCCCCGTTTTCGCCTTTGTTTTGGATGTCTAGGTCGGCGCAACAGTGTCAAAATAAACACACTAAATCGTACGCGAGCTGCACTCCAGTGATTTGATTCTGCAATTGAGATCGGCGTGGCAGCGGAATGCGCGTAGAAAACATTCTTGTAATGGGATGAGGCGCGAGCGAGTTGAGGAACACATTTTCCTTTTCTTTTCAGGAAGTATTAGATTTCAATTAAGGATTGTACAAACCTCAAGGTTGCGAATATCACCGAATTCGATTTGCCGAAGATTCAACATTGGCTGTCTGCAATTTGCCATTGATTTTGTTTTTCCTTGACTTTTCTAGCAACACGAACAATGCGAACGATGGATACTGGGCATGATGGGCACAGTTTTGTGGTGTTGAGCGGGAAAAATTGTGAGATTTCTTGCTGAAAATATCACGGAAAATGCGTTGGAGGATTGGATTGATAAAGAAATTGTTCTGATAAAAGTTGATGGAAGCAAATGTCAGCTGTGACAAGCAGGCGCACCAATCAAATGAGAATGACATATCGAAATGGCAATCTAGTTGGAACACGAACCAAATGGTAGGTGTATATGGTGTTCTTACACTCCGGTACAGTTTGAGCTAAATGTTTAGTTTTAGTTTTAACCCTTCTGTTCTGTTAGAAAAAAATCACACGTGTTACGTTTCGGGTCATAAATGACCCAAATTTTGATTTCGAATATATTTTTATAAAATAACTTCGAAAAACCGGCCAAGTGCGAGTCGGACTCGCGCACGAAGGGTTCCGTACCATCTGTATATATAAATATGAAAGAGACTATGTATGTTACCTCATCAAATGACAGATCTTGGTTGCAGGCAGGATTTTTTGGATGAAAATCATGTCTGTTGTATGGGAGCCCCCCTTAAATATTCATTTTGTTCTGTATTTGTCGTGGTAGCGGCAACAGAAATACATCATCTGTAAAAATTTTAACTGGCTAACTATCACGGTTTATGAGATACAGCCTGGCGACAGACGGACGGACGGACAGCGAAGTCGTAGTAATAGGGTTCCGTTGTACCTTTGGGTACGGAACCCTAAAAAAGGAACAAAAAGGGAACGAGGGATACACATTGTTAATTTGGAGCGTGTTCTTGGCAATATGTTGTTGTAATTGTATGGCGATGGGTGGGACACACTTGTTTGTTGCAAGCTGTGCAACAGGTGAAGGTCTTTTTCTCAAACAAACAAACTTGCAGCGCTTACGGTGACTTGTCTTCGTTTTTTTGGCGGGTGGTAATGATGTTGATGCAAACGCAATACTATTAGCTTGAGTATTGCGAACGATATATGCAGAAGCTTTAGATCTTGGAAGACGATTCCGTTGAACAATATACGGCCGAACTAAGAGTTCTCCTAGCTCATGTAAAAAAATCCTGCGCTTGAACAATATGTTTTGATTCCATTTCGGGTGAATTTCTATCCATAATATAAAAGCACTTAGCGCAGAAATGTCTATAAAATTGGCAAATAGAGCTACTGGCCACCGGTTAGTCTGTCGCTTGCATGAATATGTACGTACTAACGGGTCCATAGTGTCAACGCCTCCCTTAGTCGAATGATTATACTCTATAATCTCGGGAATCTTTTTTGAATGTTCTTCTAACACTTTACCGTCACGATGCATTATACTCAGCAAGGTGACCAACTTATAGTTCTTTGGTACATATTGCACAAGTGTTCCCTTTTCATGAAAGAAGAATTTGCTGGACAACACTGGAAGCTTTCTGGGCTGCTAAGCTGTAGCTAAGGAAAAAGGTTTGCAGCTAGGATTAATTCATCAAAGACACAAAAGAGATCAAAACTGGGAAGTTTGCTACTGGTTGTGGGATATTGTCGACTAACCTTAGTTCAGTATGTGACCAAGGGGATTTTTTGGATGAAAATCATGTCTGTTGTTTGTTCTGTTTTTGGTATTTGTAGTGGTAGCGGCAACAGAAATACATCATCTGTGAAAATTTCAACTCTCTAACTATCACGGTTCATGAGATACAGCCTGGTGACAGACGGACGGACGGAATGACGGTCAGCGAAGCCTTAGTAAAAGGGTTCCGTTTTAGCTTTGGGTACGGAACCCTAAAAATACGGTTATTTCAGCAAAGAAATAGAACGAGCAACGTAGCTGTAATCAATTTTTTGTGCCTGGGTCATAAATGACCCAAACGCAACACGTGCGTACACATACTTTAAATCGCATATTGGACGTAACTGTAATTAATCCGATTTTATTTTTCGAAAATATTCTCAAATGCATGCACTGAGTAGAAAGGAAATTGAAATCAAATGAATATTAGAAGAGATATTAAGCATTAAAGTCGTTTTTGGTCATGAAATGACCCCAACAGAACAGAAGGGTTAAAAAAAGTTTTAATAATTCGTTTGTTGGTTTAGGAACTATAGGAACAAATGCCAAGCGCAATAGCCTGTGTTAAGGGACCGAACATTGCAGGAATAGAATAGAAATTCGTGTCTTTTCAATCCATTGCAATCAGTTGCTCCACATTAAGTGGTTCTTTTACGGTTACGGCTTCATAGGCCGTGTTCAATTGACTGATCCTCTTTTCTGGCACAGGAAACTCGGCATCACCCTTCACTGTTCGTAACTTCCAAGAGAAGTCGCGGATGATCGGGTTGGTTGGGAGGTAAGACTTACTAACAGTATTCCAAGCCATTCGTCTGCGGTGTCTCTTCCTACCTTTTAGTGGACCGAGCCAAACAACCAGGGATTACGAAAGGCGTGAGATCGGGAAGATGAAGAGAAAGCTTTATAAAGCCGAAGGGGAAGCCCGCTGGGATGAATATAGGCAACTAGCTAGCTGTTTCCAGTGTCGCACGCCCAGTTGGTTGAGGTCCCTTTCCAACTGTATTTATGCGCCGAAGCCGCCCATTCGCTCTACATGGCCTAGCCATCTAAGACGTTGTTGTATCCACGTAGACGTCGTACTAGGCCAATGTCGGAGTATACCCCGTACAGTTCTTGGTCAAAGCTTTTCCTATACTCTCCGTTAACACAAACGGGAACGAAGATTTTACTCAGACCGAGATGATTATGGTTTTATAGAGGGTCATCCGAGTTGGTTAAAGGGTTTGTCCAGCTCGGGGTAAACGTAAGCTCCACAAACGACACCAGAGTAGAGATCCGACATAGAATCGCCCTTGGCAACCGTTGCTACTTCGGTTTGTCCAAACAGCTTGGGTCGAATCTTCTCACTCGAATAACTAACGTCATGCTTTACAAAACGCTTATGCTGCCATTCTTGCTGTAAGTAGCCGAAAGCTGGACAATAAGCAGGACGGCGGAGCTGATTCCGGGTTCCTTGGAAAGGGCTCTACTATTCAATTGCCCCTCGAGCCCGAAGAAACAGCGGTTGGCAAGAGTGCTGGTTTCGTTGCCGCTGGTTATTAGGGAGCCAAGGTAGACGCCATCCGTGACCACCTTACATTTATAGCTGTCAATAGTGACGTTCCGACCCAGACGTCGGTGTTGAGCTCATATGTATTTGGTTTTTCCCTCGTTTACCCTCAGACCCATTTTAGCCGCTTCTGCTTCAATGCTCACAAAATTTCGTTGACGTCTCGCTGCAAACAGAGCAAAGAAGTTGATCGCGTTTAATATGGCACACGCCAGCTTCGATCGCTGTCCCTGCACAATCCAACTTGACACACAGCCTCCGCGTGGCCCCCTGGATAGTTATCCTGGCACCCGTTAGGTAGTGAACCAATGTGTGTAGCGACCCGACCCCTTATTCCTGGGAAAAGAGGAACCTGGCCCTCCAGGTTGGGGGATGCGCTTAGGCGTAACATCCCTAGCGCGTAAAACAAAAATTTGTTCAGAAACAACCAATAGCCTCAGATACGGACGGATTACATGTTGACGACCCCCGCAAACGTCAAAAAGGACACGAATTCCGGATCTGCACCTGGAACGTTAGGTCAACTCATTAGACTGCTAAAAGGCAGACATTATCGCGCTCCAAAAAATGCGATGGAATGGGCCAGTCAAAAAGCGGATGAAATACTGTGATATCTACTACGGAAACTGCTACAGAGAAAATAAACAACGTTCATTCGGATGCGGATTTGTTACTCGAGGAGACTCTGGAAAAAACTCTTAAGCTTCCAGTATGTAAGCGAACGCCTAATAACTATCCGCATTAAGGCCAATCTCAGCAATATAAGCTTAATATGTATGTGTCCACGCTCCTAGACAGAACATACGCCCAATGTCCCAGGTATGACACCATCCTGTCACCCAAATCGTTCTAGGAGAATTCAGTGCGAAGCTGGGTAAGAAAGCTATCTTTGAACGAGTCATAGGAAAGCACAGCCTACACAACACCACGTCGGAAAACGGATTAAGGCTAGTGGACTCTATGGCGGGAAATAGTCTCGTAGTAGCACGAGTGTGTGCATTTATAAAAGCTCACCCCTGTGCGCACTTCATCTGATCGTTAAAGAGAACACACACTTATGTGCACTCTGTAGGGTGGGTTCTGTTTAACGCACATGAGGAGTGCGCACATGGGGTCAGTTTCTTTAAATGCACGCACTCGCGTTTGTGAATCAAAATGAGTTGATTTACTGCTCAGGAGTTGTTTGCAGAATGATAAAACATGGAAGCATTTCACTTGCATATAATCTCGTAGTAGCAAGTACACGATTCCCACACCTCAACATCCATAAGGGGACCTGGCGGTCTTTCGATCAATCGACAACCAATCAAATTGATCAGATGTACTCGGTTTCTAGCCTTCACCTTCGAGAAACCCCTGGTTTGATGACGAATGCAGTCAGGCGCATGTAGAGAAACAGAATGCATACATGGCTACACTGCATCGACGGACGAGAGCTTCCCGCGAGCTCTATGAACAGAAAATGAGGTAGGAGCATGCGCTTCTGAGAAGAGGAAAGAAGCAGCACGAGAAGCGCGAGATCGAGGAGATGGAGAGATGTTATTACAGGAACGACATTCGAAAGTCTTACTAAAAAGTAAAACGAACATGCCTAGGCTATAAACCCAAGCAGAAGCCTGCAGGGATGAGCACGGACAACTTATAGTGGAGTCACAGTCGATGATGAAATTGTGGAAGGACCACTTCCGCAGACTGTTTAACGGCGATGATAGTCAAAATGCCACCATTAGGCAGAACGAACCATTCACAATGGACGAAGATGAAAGGGAATCCTATTCACCCGTCTTAGATGATGTTAAGATAGCGACATCGAAATTTAAGTCTTATAAAGCTGCTCGAGCAGACGGACTTCCCGCGGAACTATTTAAAGCACCTGGCGATGAGTTGGACAGGAACATGCACCAACGCGTCTACAAGATATGGTCGGAAGAATGCATGCCCAACGAATGGACTCTCAGGATTATTTGCCCGGTCCATAAGAAAGGAGACCTCGAGGGATAAGTCTCTGCCGTACTGTGTAAGCGGCTGAAACCATTCGCGGACAATCCGGTAGGTTCCTACCAGTGTGCTTTCAGGCCAGGAAAATCCACGATAGACCAAATATTTACACTACGGCAGATCTTGGAGAAGACCCATGAATTCCAGGTTGACACGCACCATCTTCTTGTCGGCTTTAAAGCCGAATATGACAGTGTTTATAGAGACGAGTTATACAGAGCCATGTCATGTATTCACATTCCTGCCAAACTCGTCAGACTGTGCCGGAGGACTATGGAGAATGCTCGCTGCTCCATTAAGGTCCGAGGTGAACTAACCGAGACCTTCGATGTTAAAAAAGGTTTTAGACAAGGTGAGGCACTGTCACGTGATTTCTTTAACATCATCCTTGAAAATATCGTGCGGGACTCTGCGGCCAATACAAGAGGTCTACACAATTGCCTGCCTACGCAGATGACATTGACGTTATTGGACGGACAAAGCGAGACGTCAATGAGGCGTTTGCAAGCATTGAAGCAGAAACGGCTATAGTGGGTCTAAGGGTAAATGGGGACAAGACCAAATACATATATGCTGTCATCAAAGAAAGACGCGCAACACCGACGTCACCCTCGGCAGCTATATTTTTGAAGTAGTCAAGGACTTCGTCTGGCTTGACTCGATGGTGACAAGCAGCAACGACACCAGCGCTGAGTTAAAACACAGAATAACTCTTGCCAACCGCTGCTTCTTGGGGCTCATGAGGCAACTGAGTGGTAGAGCCCTCTGTCGAAAAACTAAAGTATCCCTCTACCCTCTACAAAACCTTAATCATCCCGTATGAAGAGGCTATTGGACGTTTCGAGCGGAAAACTTCCTGCAATCTTTGGACCCGTTTGTGTAAACGGAGAGTGGAGGAGAAGATTCAAATAATAACTGTACGGGCTGTACAGCGACATCGGCCTTAGATGGCTGGGCCATGTAGAGCGAATGGACATCACCGCTCCGGCCCGAAGAGTCTTCAACTCCAACCCCAAGGGACGACGCAGCAGAGGACGATCGCATTTAAGGTGGCGTCCAACTAAAACAGAGATAGTCCTCTTCACAAGAAAAAGATCAATACCAAGGTATACATATTCACGTATAAATGGTATCGACCTGATTCCGAAAAAATCCGCTAGCTATCTTGGCATAATCCTAGACTCCAAGATTAGCTGGAAGGACAACATAAATGAAAGAACCAAGAAAGCTTGCGTGGCACTATATTCGTGCAGAGTAGCTTTCGGAAAGACATGGGGCTTTAAACCAAAGGTGGTATACTGGCTGTACACCGCGGTGGTAAGACCTATTTTAGTCTATGGATCAGTTGTCTGATGGAAAGCACTTGAGAAGAAATGCAACCTTCAAAGTTTTACAAGGATTCAGAGGGCTAACTGTTTGGCGGGGACTGGATCTATGAAATCCACACCAACGGCGGCCCTTGAAGCGATGCTGAACCTTCCACCACTAGACATACATATACTGTGAAAGCATTGCAGCCAGGGCTGCGCTAAGGATGCAAGAATCCAGTCTTTGGAAAAAATGTCCTCATGGCTACGCATCAATCCTGGGTCGAGAGGCAGTGTCCTGTGATGACAGCGATGACTTTGTAGATGTCGGTTCTTTTTAGGGAGATTATACTCCTTGTCCGTTGACTGTCAAGCCGAGGCCAGATTTGCCTGGTGATGAGGCAGGTATGACCCTGGGTCCATCTCAGGTTCGTCTCGGCCCTGGCGAGATTAGTCAGATTATATTTAATGGTTGTGGGGGGTATTCCCTCACAAGCCACGATGGATTCTAGCGTCGTTCCTTGTTTGGCGAGTATGTCGGCTTTTTCATTTCCTGGAATGTCGCTGTGTCCCGGTACCCAGATAAGTTGTATGTTGAACTGTTCTGTCATCTCGTTAAGAGATAGGCGACAGTCGAGACTAGATTTTGATGCGTACACCTAGCACTCCAATGACTTTAAGATATTCGTTGTGGATATCACGTTCCACTTCAGCCAAGACAATGCCTCTTTTATTGCCAACAGTTCCGCCTGGAAAACGCTGCAGTGATCTGGTAGTCTTAGTGCTTTATGCAGCTTAAGTTGTTTGCAGAGTACTCCACTGCCCACCCCGTCTTTGGTTTTAGACCCGTCAGTGTAAAAATCCACGCAGTCTCTGCGAGGTTGAGTTTGGCGAGTCCAGTTTTGTCTGTCCGGGTAAATCGTCGTAAGGTTTTTTTCCAACACTGTGGTGGGTTCTGTGTGGTCCAAGTTTTCTGCAATAGTTATCCTGTTTTGCAGGATGGCGGAGTGGCCAGTGACATAGCTCGACCATTTCGAGTTGGCTTTTAGCCGTGTGTGTGGCAATTTGTTTGTCGTATGTTGTCTTGTCCAGTGCAATCGACCAGACTATCACTCCATACATTTGTATGGGTCTAACGACCGTGATGTAGAGCCATAGGGTGATCTTGGGGTTGAATCCCCATTTTTTTCCTAGGGCTTTCTTGCATGTGTAGAGAGCTATTGTAGCTTTTTTTGCTCTTTCAGTTGTGTTGCTCTTCCAAGTTAATTTCCTATCTAGTATAATGCCAAGGTATTTGGCACTGGAGGAATAGGTTAACCTGGTATCGAGTAAAGTGATTGGGCAGTGTTCCGGGCACGAGCTCCGTTTTCTGGGGACTTATCCTGAGCCCGTTGCTATGCGCCCATTTGCACAGAATTGAGAATGCCGATTGCATACGGTCATTCAGTGTGGATAGGTATTTACCTGAGATTGAAATGGCAACGTCATCAGCCTAGGCAATAACTTCCGGGCCTTCTTTCTCCAGTTTGATTAGTAGTTCGTTTAAAACTACATTCCAGAGAAGTGGTGAGAGGACCCCTCCTTGCGGGGTTCCCTTGGTAACCACTCTGGTAGTTACTAGGTTTCCCCACTTAGAGTGAATCTTGCGCGTTAATAACAACTCGCTGATCAGCTCTATCAGAGTCCTCTCCACCTTTAGCTTTTCTAGCCCTTCTATTACTGCTTTCGGAGTGACGTTGTTAAAGGCGCCCTCTATGTCTAGGAAGGCTGTTAGAGTATATTCTTTGAGATGGATTGATCTTCCGATTTTCCTCACTAGTGTGTGCAAGGCTGTTTCGACCGATCTACCCTTACAGTAGGCGTGCTGTGCCTTAGAAATTAGGGAGGGATCCAAGCTGTGGCGTATGTGTAAGTCTATCAGCCTTTCCAAAGTTTTCAGTGCGAAGGATGATAGACAGATAGGCCTTAGATCCTTCGGGGAAGTATGAGAGTTCCTGCCGGCCTTGGGGATGAAAAGTACCTTTGCGCACTTCCACTTTTCTGGAATATGACTCCAAGCTAGGCATCCTTTAAAGATAATCTCTAGCCATGGTATAGTCCATTCCATAGTTTGTATGAGTTCGATAGGGTAAATTTCATCTCGACCCGGCCATCTGTAGGCCTTGAAACTTTTTAATGCCCATATAATTTTCTCTCTGGAGATAATATGATCGTACTGTCCCTCTGTCGCAGAGGAGATATGAGTTCCTCGTGAGTACACTGAGTCTTGCGATTCAGAGCAGCCTCGGAAGTGCGTATTGAGGAGAAGATTTAGAGTTTCTTCCTCAGACGATGTTCAAACTCCATTTGCTATGAGGCAGTTCGGAGATTGTGAATCTTTCGAGAGTATTTTCCTCAATCTATAGGCGTCTGATATTTTCTCCATGTTATTACATAAGAGTTTCCAAGACAGCCTTTGTTCTTTCCTCAGGTTTTGTTTGTACACTCTGAGTGAATCTTTGAATAGGCTCCAGTCTCTGTCGTTTATTGTACTCTTTATTAAAGAGTTTTCGACAGACTTTGCGGAGCTTGCTTAGATCTGCGTTCCACCAGGAAGGGTAGGATTTTTTTCTTGATTTGTGGATTACGCAGCTATTGGCCCTTGCGTTGCCCAAAGTGATTGTTAGAGTATCGACCATATAGTCTATATCTAACGTGGACCGCGGGGTGTCAGGGGTCCTATTTACTATAGAGTTGCCAATGAAGGCTCTATAACGCTCCCAATCGATTCTTCTTGGGTTGCAGGATGAGTCAATTGGGGTTGGGACCGTGAAGGCTATGTTGAACACCAGGTATCGATGATCTGAGAAGGAGTGTTCCTCAGAAACTTTCCATTCTCTTATTTTGTCGATGAGAGAGGAGGATGCTAGAGTTAAGGCTAATACCTCCCTACGATTTTTTTAAATAAATGTGGGTGTATGACCCTTGTGAGGACGCCGTGGCGCAGTGGTTAGTGTGTTGGACTCTGACGCACGATGAGCGAGTTCGGATCCCGATAACACTGACGGCACCGAATGTTTATTTCGCGGCATTCCTCCTCGGCGGGGTACTGGCAAAACCCCCCGTAGTATACTTGCCGTGAAAAAGCTTCTCGACTCACGCCGTTCGGAATCGGCATTAAACTGTAGGTCCCTTTCACCTGTGTGAAAAATAAATCACACACAACATGGGTGATTGAGAGAAGCTGGGCTCTGGTCCTTCATGGGCTGTAACGCCATCAAAGAAGAAGTATGACCCTTGTTGCAAATAAAAATATTAGAGGTTAGAATGAATTCAATGAGCCACTCACCTCTTTCGATTATATCGCTGCTGCCCCAAATCGTGTGATGCGCATTCGTTTCTGCACCGATAAGGAGCCCAGCTTGATGATCCGACGAGTCCCTGACAAGTCTTTTGATTTCGTCCACTGGAATGGACTCGTCCTGCGCCATGTATGTAGAGGCTATCCATAGTTTGACCCCGGGTGATTGTATTGCAATCACTGTGGAGTCAGCTGTAATTTGGAAGAAGGTAAGCGTTTAGAGATTTCTTTGCAAGTATGCAAGTACGGGGCGTACCTACTTTTTGTGATGTGAATAGGTTGTAGGCTGGGGTTCTTAATCCACGAACCTTTAGGTCATGCACCCACGGTTCTTGGATTAAAGCTATGTCTTCTTCTCCTTTGGCCAGCCTGAGAAGAAGATTCGCGGTTGCCGCTTTCGAGTGATGGAGGTTAATCTGAATTAATCTCAGCATCATAGCTGTTATCAATTCGGTCAGCCTCCACCACGGTGGTGTTAAGGTCTTCCAGATCTGAGTCCAGAAGATCGGGTGTCCATCGGCGAGCTAGTGGAATAGTCCTCGCTTCCGGAGTCGAGCAATGACTCCTGATCTTTAATGACCAGGGATGTTGCTGGGGTTTCAGTTTCTACCGGCGCAGGGCCCTTGCTCCCCGAGGGGATAGGGGGTTCCTGCTTCTGACCTCTAAGTAAGTAAGTAAGTAATTCATATACATAGCTTTGCTTAGCATACAACGGTTTTTAAAATCACCCAGAATGTTCGCATTTAGAACATTTCGGAACTATAAAAAGAAGAAAAGGAAAAAGAAGCAACTGTGCCATCCTTATTGTCTGGTTCGTCATCTGCATGGCAGTTACCATACGATTGGTTGAATAGAAATATCTACTTGTCCCATTGGGTACCAGTAGGGATATCCTTACCCATATCAGCCATTCATCCATGTCCACTGCCGTTCCATCATCTTCCAAATGCAAATGCATATTTAATGTCACGTTATTTGCATTCCTTGTACCGCTATATATAAAACCCGATTTACAGAAAAAAAAGGAACTTGAAAAAAGAAATATTCCTTCCATCCTCTCCAGGGACTCCAATGTGTGCTGGCGTTGTCCTTAGTGTATATGTGTGCGTTTGAGGAACCTTACAACTTTGTTGTTGGATATTTATTTTATTTCAATTTTTGGTTTTTTCCTGGACAGCCAAGAGTGCTTTGGAGTGAAGACTTCAATTTGGCCATCCGTAAGGACTTTCCAGCTGCTACCGACTACCACTATATGTAGCATGATAGCATTTCAACTCGCTCCTTGTCTGTAAATACATAGAAGATACTATTGGTAAAGACAAAACAAAAGTTTCAGGATGCTTTTAATGGCATCGCCATATGCAACCCATTCGATGGCAAAAACCGGCCAACTGGTGGCAAGCAACGGGAGAGGTGGCTAAATCAAACACATCCTTGTGTTGCACATTTTTCGCTTGAGGATATCCTTTTTCAACTCACCCGTTAGCGTTTCATTTTCATGGAAATGCAGAACTAAGAAAGGACAAAAAAACAGTGAAACATAGAAAGTTGAAAATAAGCATATAAAAAGGTCCTTTCCCGGGCCTGTGAAGTTGCTTGCTTGTATAGTTTGCATATTTATTGTACAACGATAATGTGGGTCGTCGTCATGATGGGTTCATCCTTAGACCGACGAAATGGATGTTTCCACTGTGATGAAAGGACGACTAAAACTTTTCAACGCTTTTCTTCCAGGTTTTTACTCATCCTTTTCTTCGGGTTTCTCTTTTTTTTTTTTTTTTGTATGTAGCATCCATCTCTTTGGCTTCCAGCAGCTGCTTTTGCTACTGTAACCCAGTAGTGTTCAAAGGATTTATTTAGAATTTCAAAAACTTCTTTGTGATGAAAGGACTTTCATCATCCTGCACAAGGCACACTAGTACACACGTACGAGTATGCATACTTGTAACATGGATTGTACGTACATATGTCGAGAAAAAAGGGTTAAATGCAAATGGACAAAAGTCCTTATGATGGACATGGGAGTTGTATCCATTCACTATCTATGGGAGTGTAGTTGATGTCCTGATGGGATTTTTATACACTTAAAAACTCATGTTGTACGAATGTTTTGTTGTATCACTTAACATAACATTTTATGAGATGCCACCTGATTTCGTTCGTGTAAGATGAATTGAGGAATGATGAAGGACTGTCCGGTTGTATGCAGTGTTGGGTGGTAGATGATGCCTGGGGAAGGGATGTCCCGACAACTTTTCATGGTTTTTGCCAAATGGGAACTGTGACATATGTGCAGTCAAGTGATGAAATGGAGAAACTTTGTTATTTCGGATATTCATGCAGTCTGAATATTGTGGAATGTAAGCAGAGAATGGGCAATCGTAGCTGATTTTTCGTAAGATAGTTATGGTGGACCATGCTGTATTTAGATTATAAATCCGCGATGGTCTCGAGCAATCATTTTCGTAATAATTGTATGAATGTCTTGAGTTCTGAGAGTTAGAGGGCTGACTTTGTCGTTATTTGAAAAAAAGACAAAGGAAAACTTGAGAGAATAAGACTAATTTTCCCAGGAACATTTTAAGTCCTTGTAACGCATAATGAAGGAAAACGTTATTAGTAATTTTTCTGGAGATGCAGTTCTAATAAAACCCAGAGTTTGAAAACATATGATATTCCTAACATAAGATCAGATCATGGTCATGTGGTGATGTAACACACTAAAGTGTCCGTTTTCATTGTAGTCATTTTTAATTCAATTTTAAGTGTGTTATATGAAAACACTTGTTGTTGAACAACAAGTTGCTTCGCAATAAAACAATCAAATCAATCAAAGAAAAGGGGTATTTCCCAACTATATGCAACCTTGAGCACCGCGGCGCAGTGGGTAAGTTGTTAGTTATCAGGCCAGCGATCCATGAAGGATCTGAGCCTGAGCTATAGCTGCCTTCCATCTTTGACGGTCCCGGGCACGCTGCTTCCAGTTATCAACACCAAGACGTCTTACATCCGCGATTACTTGGTTTCTATACCGGAGGTGCGGTCTACCTCTTCTTCTCGAACCAGGAGGCTCGGAGTCGAAGACCCTCTTAGCTGAAGCGTTGATGTCCATGCGCTCGATGTGGCCGAGCCGGTGTAGTCAACGGATCTTTGTCTTCCGGATTACATCCACATCTTTGTACAGCTCGTAGAGTTCGCGATTGTGTCTTCTTCTCCATTCACAGGACCAAATATGCCGCGCAGAATTTTTCTCTCGAAAGAACCCAAAATCTTATTGTCCTGCTTATTGTCCAGCTTTCGGCTCCGTACAGCAAGACTGGCAGTATGAGCGTTCGAGTGAGGAGTTTTGACCCCAGTTGTTTGGACAAGCCGAAGTAGCAGCGGTTGCCAAAGGCGATTCTATGCCGGATCTCCAATGTGGTGTCATTTGTGGAATTTACGTTTGCGTCGAGGTAGACAAACGCCTTAACTACCTCGAAATTGTAGCTGTCAATTGTTATATTTTGTCTCAGGTGGTGAGCGACGGATTGGTTTCGCTTGACAGCATTGACCTTAAGACCAACTCGTTTCGCCTGTTCTTCAATCGCCGTGAAAGCTTCCACAATGCCACGGCGAGAACACGCAATAATATCGATATCATCCGCGTATCCTAACAGCTGCACGGACTTGTAGAAGATAGTGCCTTCCCTGTTGACGCATGCCCGTCGCACTATCTGCTCCAGCACCAGGTTGAAGAAGTCACATGACAGCGCATCTCCTTGCCGAAAACCGGTGCATGTTTCAAATGGTTCCGAAGTGCTGGAACCGAGTTGCACGGTGCATCGCGTATTTTTTAGCGTGGCGCGAGACAACTGGATCAGTTTTCCCGGTATTCCGAATTCGGCCATCGCACCAAACAGTCCTTCACGATGAATGCTGTCGTATGCGGCTTTGAAATCGATGAAAAGATGGTGTGTATAGATTCGAAACTCGTTGGTCCTTTCCAGGATTTGACGAAGTGTGAAAATTTGGTCTAAGGTCGATTTGCCGGACCGGAAGGCTGCCGATTAGTGCGGTGCAAAAAGGCATTAGACGTTCACACAATACGCTGGACAGGATCTTGTATGCGACATTGAGCAGGGATATACCTCTATAGTTCTTGCAAGAGGTAGGATCGCCTTTTTTGTGGATGGGGTAAATAGAGCTGGTATTCCAGTCGTCGGGCATGCTTTCATCTTCCCAAATTCTGCAGATTCTGCAGATGATCTGGTGCATGCTCCCTACCAGAACATCACCGCCAGCCTTGAAGAGCTCTGATGGCAAGCTATCTGAGCCTGCGGCCTTGTTATTCTTCAGCTTCTGAATAGCTGTGCTGACTTCTTCGATGCTGGGTGGGAGGACTAATTCCGCGGCTGGAGTTGGGATTTCCTCGGTCCCTACCACTCTCTCTTGGTCATGCTCGTTAAGCAGCTGCTGAAAACGCTGCTTAAATACATCCACTATTCCCTGCGGGACGGTGACAAGATTACCCTCGGTACCCTGGGTACCCTTTTTGAAGCCTCCTGCGAGGCCTTTGGCTTTCTTGTAAAGGGCTCGTGTTTTATGTTTATCCCTAGACTCCTCGATATCCTTGAGCTGAGAGACTGCGAAGATTCTTTTCTTTTGTCGCAGTAGATTTTTCTCCTCCCTTCTTCTGGCTCGGTGCTCTTCTTGCGCTGCCTTGGTTTTCCTCTGCAGCGCCTTTTGGTACGCCTCGTCGGTTGCTGCCTTTTTCTGCTCATACTCGCCATCATACCACGGGTTTCTTGTCGGGGGTGGTAGGTACCGTAGGGTGGTTTCGGCTACTTCCTGAATGGCTGAGCGGCAATGCAGCCACATATTATTGGTATTTGTGTTCGACGTAGGCATACCGTAGAGTCTTTCGCTCAGCTGCTCCCTGTAGACTCTGGCAACCTCCGGTGTGCTCAGGCGCCCAATGTCGAACCTCCTCCTGATGGGCTGGCGCAGCTTTCTGACATTGGACAGTCGAGCTCTGAATCTTGCTGCTACGAGGAAGTGGTCAGAGTCGACATTTGCCCCTCTGAATGTTCGCACATCCAGGTTGTTTGACGAGCGCCTTGCGTCAATGAGCACATGGTCGATTTGGTTGGCGGCTCGACCGTCCGGAGATCGAGTCGATAACCTTCGACCTTAACCGCTTTCCCACGACAAATCCGCATCCCAGTAAGTGCAAACTTTTGTGACAGCTGTAATAAATGTCGCAATTTTTCTTCCTCATCATACCGTTTCCTATCCAGGGTATTTCCTGGACCGTAGTAATATCCGCCTTGTACTGCGTGAGAATTCTTTCTAGTTTATGAGCAGCTCCGGAAGTGTACAGGGTTCTGACATTCCAGGAGCATACTCGCAAATCGTGTTCCTTTTTCGTGCGTTGTCGTCGTCGTCGAGTATCCGTCCGTGTATTCGAGGCATCTTGCTCATTCATAACTTTGTTTTTTTTTAAGTGGGCGGTTTGTTAGCCCGCCGCACAACCGCCATTCTGGAGGGGTTTTGTCGCTGCATACGTTAGTTGACCTCCCAACGGTTGTTGAAGAGGGATCGACAAAGATGATGAGGGAAACGAGGCATAGATTCTCCGGAGCTGTAATGCCATATAAAAAAAAGCACCACTTGCCAGAAAGCAATTTGTAAGTCCGACCCATGGTGTAATGGTTAACACACTGGACTCTCAACCCAGTGATGCGTGTTCAAATTTCAAGGTCCTTGTGAACACTTTTTGCAGCGAACAAAAATAAAAATAGTCATCTGGTTCTCGCTCTCTCTGGTTGCCGCTTTGTCGCTTCGAGGCTCATCAAGCTCATCCCAGTGGGAAATTATTGTAAAGGGGCCGATCTTGCGAATTCCAAATTTTGACATATCTCCACGTTTCAAGGTCACCAGAATCCAAATCCAAGGTTTTCATAGAGATGTCTGTGTGTGTGTCAAATGGAATGGATCGATGTTGACGACCCTTTAAGAAAACAAAAAACAAACAGGGACCTTCGGTTCTGTATGTGGAATGTTAGGTCCCTAAACAGACCACGTGCGGCCGAACAACTTGCGGACGCCCTGGACCCCTATAAAGCGGATTTAACCGCCATCCAGGAAATGCTATGGAATGGACGGGGTATAAAGGGGATGAAAAACCGCGACATCTACTACGGCGTCTGCTACAGGGAGAGAGGACAACGATTGTTCGGATGCGGATTTGCTTTTGAAGGTGGACTAAGGCATAAAGTCCTTGGGCCTGTATACACGAGAATATCGCTAGCAGCAGGAAGACCGGTTTGATGCTCTACACTGAAGCATACACGGGATTCATTTTTCTAGAAGAAAAAATTGTATATGTGAACCTTGTTCAATTGTGTTAGTGTTTCTGTCTTTTTGACATTTCATTTGAAAGAGATATTTCCTTTGACAGAGATATTAAGTGCATCCACGCACTAAAATGTCCCTTTGTTTTTTTCCGATGTTCACTGCTTGAAAGACCAATGACGATTGAAGCGCAACACCAGGTAAAAAAAGTGCGGACTCGAAAACTGAAGAGTTGTATATGTATTAGTTTTTCACTTCTGTTCACCCACTAAATTTGCGGAGGAAAATGGTATTCCGTTTCGTACCGCAACCTTCAGCTCCCTCTCCCACAAAACCGGTTTTTTTCGGATGATATATTCTCGTGTATACACCCTACTTAGCTTCCAGTATGTGAGTGAACGCCTTGTAACGATCCGCATCAGGGCAAAATTTTGTAACATCAGCCTGAAATGTGTCCATGCCCCCACAAAAGACAAGGTTGACTCCATCAAAGATGATTTCTATGATCTCCTAGACAAAACGCTAAGCTGGGTAAAGAAAGCATCTTTGAACGGGTCATCGACAAACACAGCCTACATGACACCACATCCGATAACAGACACAGGCTGATCGACCTTACCACGGGAAGAAATCTTTTTTCAGCTAGCACACGCTTTCCGCACCTCGATATACACAAAGGCACCTGGCGGTCGCCATATCAATCAGTCACCAAACCAGATTGATCACATCGCGATTGACGTCAGACACTTCTCCACTATTCTTGATGTTCGTACTTTTCGAGGAGCGAACATAGACTCAGACCACTATCTTGTTGTAGCCAAGATCGCAGAGAATTCCGTCTCCCTGATCTCGACCAAGTTGAGATTGCCATGTCGAAACTCAAGTCGAATAAAGCTGCTTTCGCAGATGGCTTGCCTGCTGAACTCTTCAAGGCAGCTGGTTTGAGCTGGTTAGGAGTATGTACCGGCTCATCTGTAAGATATGGTCAGAGGAAAGCATGCCCAAGGAATGGAGTCTCAGCATTGTTTGCCCGATCCACAAAAAAGGAGATCCCTTTGACTGCGCCAACTACAGAGGAATAAGTCTCCTCTCGCATACAAGATCTTCGCTGCCGTTTTGTGTGAACGCCTGAAGCTGTTCGTAAATAATCTGATAGGTCCTTTTTAGTGTCGCTTCAGGCCATCGACCAAATCTTCACACTACGGCAGATCCTGGAGAAAACCAATGAATTTCAAGTCGACACCTACCATCTATTCGTCGACTTCAAGGCCGCATACGACAGCGTAATTAGAGACGAGCTATACAACGCTATGTCTACCTTTGACATACCTGCTAAGCTCGTCAGACTATGCGGGATGACTTTGGAGAATGCTACCTGCTCCATCCGAATCGGTGAACACCTTACCGATAGTTTTGATGTCAAAAAAGGACTTAGGCAGGGCGATGCGCTGTCGTGTGATTTCTTCAACATCATATTGGAAATGATTGTGCAAAAATCACTGGCCAATACAAGATGCACAATCTATTTCCAATCTACGCAACTCCTTGCATACGCCGACGATATTGACATAATAGGTAGATCACAGCGAAACGCGGTGCGAGTATTGAGATGGAGGCGGCGAAAATTGGTTTGGCAGTAAACGAGGGCATTTATCACCACCGTCTTGGACAGAACGTGCATATGGCAGATATAAGTTTGAGGTAGTTAAGGACTTCATTTACCTCGGCTCCGCAGTGACCTGGAACAGCGACACCAGTTTCGAAATCAAGCCCTCTCTCGTACGACCAAGTTGAATTTATATAAGACCTTAATTATCCCGGTCCTGTTATACGGCGCAGAAACATGGGCTTTATCTAAAGTGGATGAGGAAATCCTTGGTCGTTTCGAGAGAAAAATGTTGCCTACAATTTTCGATACCGATTGTGCTGACGGAGAGTGGAGGAGAGGATTCAACCACGAACTTTACGGCCTGTACAGCGACATGAGCCTAGTCAGGCGTCTACGGATTCAACGCCTAAGATGGCTGGGCCATGTAGAGCGAATGGGCAGCACAGCTCCGGTCCGACTCCAACACCGAGAGACAACGTTGCAGAGGACGGCCGCATTTAAGGTGGCGCACGCAAGTGGAAAGGGACCTCAACCAACTGGGCGTGCGACACTGGAAACAGCTAGCAAAAGATCGTGCTAGTTGGAAAGGCTTGTTGGTTTAGGCTCAGGTTCACCCCGAACTGTAGCGCCCGCTAAGTAAGTAAGTAAGTCAGTGTGTGTATGTACGTATGTGCGTATTAGCGTATGTAAATATGTGCGTAAGTGCGTATGTGCGTATATGAAATTTCGCCTCGATTATCTTGAGAACTAAAGATGATAATGGCATGAAGTCAGGTTCATTCTACGCGTAATTATGCAACTTAGAATTGCGTAAGTTTTCAGCGAAATTGGTTCAGGCGTTTTTTGTTAGAAATTAAATAACTAAAAAATAGGCAAAAAAAATTAACATCACGCGTTGTTCCCAAGCGGTCCTCCATCTAAGAACTGACTGCGCTCGATGCTGGTTGATTGGAGTGATCGGACGAGAACCGATACATGTGAGATTGCTCGGACAGTGTTGTTGTTCAGTAAGGAAACGCACACTCAGGAGCTGCTCGTGAGTGTGCACTACCCAACGAGCAATAATTAATAGCACGCGCTCATGGGGAAATTGGCTCTGAGCATTTTTATTTTCGCTCACGACCACGACTGTGTGCATTTATAAAGCTCACCCCTGTGCGCACTTCATCTGTTCGTTAAAGAGAACGCACACTTACATATGTGCACTCTGTAGGGTGGGTTCTGTTTAACGCACATGTGGAGTGCGCACATGGGGTGAGTTTCTATAAATGTACGCACTCGCGTTCGTGAACCAAAATGAGTTGATTTGCTGCTCGGGAGTTGTTTGTAGAATGATAAAACATGAAACATTTCACTTGAACATATTTTTTATTTTTCAACTTTAGTCTAAGATGGCTTCATCTTAGACTAGAAAATTTCACCAATGGAAATTGCACACGCATGTGAGCAGTTCATGAGCAATATAGTGCTTAATGTGCGCACATGAGTCTGCGTTTTCTTACCCTGAGTTACATGGAGCGACAGCGCCTTGATGCCAACAACACGCGGTGTTCCCAAGCGGTTCCCCATCTAAGTACTGGCCGCGCCCGATGATGGTTGATTGCGGTGATCGGACGAGAACCGATATATTATCCATTATTCGTCTAAGAATTCTACAGCAGCTAACAAAAAAAGTTAATGACTTTGAAACACCTGAACAGATCTTCCCGAATTGTGGCTAAGAACCATTTCGGTTTCAAGAAAAAAAAAAAAAAAACAAAAGGCTGATCGGTCCATTCGTTCCGGAACTACGATGCCACAGACAGACATACAGACACCTTATAAGTTATAACTTATAACTTATAAAATATGAAATTAAATGGGTGTTTTAATTTTTCTCACTGGGAAGTTAGTCGTGCGGGCCTTGCGGTTCGCACCTATACCACATTCTTTCTGTTGTGAAGCCATGCCATCCGGCTCGAAGGATCAAAATAGAATGCGAAAGAGGAGTAACTAAGTATCTCTGTTTTTTGGTACGTGCGGAAGTTGAGATTTGAACTCGGATTCGACTCGCAAATTGCTTTCTGGCACTGCAACACACTTCTGTGTCCCTGAAACACACTATTAGAGTTTTTATTCATGACACGCAATAGAACGTGTTATAGTTTCAAAACGAATAAGTGTCTCGATTGTAAAGATCAAACGTGTTAAGTGAGAAACTTATACCTAAAGTGTTTTAAATGATACTCTTACATGTGTCATCTAACACACCTCTGCGTGTTATTTGACACACTAGCATTTGCAGTGTACTTACTTTCTTTGGTAGCGCTACACTCCGGTGGAAATTTGGGCCTCAACCAACAAGATTCTCTAGCTGGCACGATATTTCGCCAGCTGCTTCAAGCGCCGGACTCCCATTTGGTCAAGGTCCCCTTAAACAAGCCAAGGTAGATGAAATCATCGACGCCTTCAAAATTTAAACGTCGGTGTTGTGCTTCTTTTTTGGATGACAGCATATATTTGATTTTACCCTCATTTACCAAAAGACCCATTTCAGCCGCTTCTGGTTCAAAGCTTTCGAACGCTTCATCGACTTCTCGCTGTGTTCGTCCAATAACGTCAGTGTCATCCACGTACGCAAGCAATTGCGCAGACCTAAAATAGGTCGTACCTCTTCTGTTGGCCAGTGAGTCTCGTATGATATTTTCAAGCACGATGTTAAAAAGATTACATGACAGCGCGTCACCTTGTCTAAATCCGTTTTTAACATCAAAGGTCTCGGTTAAGTCGCCGTAAACTTTAATGGAGCAGCAAGAGCTCTCCATGGCCAACCTGCACAATCTCACGAGTTTGGCAGGGATGTCAAAACTAGACATGGTGCTGTAAGCTCGTCTCTATGCACACTGTCATACGCGACTTTGAAATCGACGAAAAGGTGGTTTCGAAGTGTGATTATTTGGTCTATTGTGGATTTACCTGGCCTGAAACCACACTGGTAAGAACCTATCGATTATCCACAAAGGGTTTCAGGCGTTCACGGAATACGGCATAGAAGATCTTATATGCGATATAGTTGGCGCAGTAATTGGGGTCTCCTTTCTTGTGGACCAGGCAAACGATGCATGCTTTCCTCCAACCATATTTTAAAGAAGAGCTTGTGCATGCGTCCTACCAGCATATCTCCAGCCACTTTAAAAGCTCAGCAGACATGCCGTATGCGACAGCGGTTTTATTAGCTCTTAGCTCTAAAATTAATTCCATCTAGATCGGATGGACGGAATTGCGATTGGCTACAACAAGGTAGTGATCCGAGTCGATGTTGGCTCCTCGGAAGGTTCGTACTTCAAGGATGCTGGAGGAGTGGCGCCGATCGCAACGTGATCAATCTGTTCGGTGGTCGACTGATCAGGGGAGATTATGCGGAGGCTGTGTGTCAACTAGAATTGAGCAGGACCAGGGATCTGTAATATCATCATTTCGGCATTTCTAACTTCCCAGTGGGAAGTTATTGCAATGCGAATTCCTAATTTTGACATATCTCCACTTTTCAAGGTCACCAGAATCAAAATCCAAGGTTTTTATAGAGACGTTCGTGAGTGTGTATGTACGTATGTGCATATGTGCGGAATTTTCGATTATCTCGAGAACCAAAAATGATATTGAGATGAGATCGGATTCATTCCACGCGTAATTATGTAGCTTAGAACTGAGTAAGTTTTGAGCAAAATCGGTCCAGCTGTTTTGTGTTAGAAATTAAATAACTAAAAAATAGGCAAAAAAAAAAACATGAACAACATACGGTGTTCCCATGAGGTCCCTCAGCAATTTCAGCAATTTCAATTTATGAGCAATATATTGTTTAATATGCGCACATGAGTGTGCGTTTCCTTACTCTGAGTTTCATGGAGCGACAGCGACTTAATACCAACAACAGGCGGGTTCCCAAGCGGTTCCCCATCTACATACTGACCGCGCCCGATGATGGTTGATTGCGGTGATCGGACGAGAACCGATGCATTATCCATTATTCGTCTGAGAATCCTACCGCAGCTAACAGAAAGAGTTAATGACTTTAAAACACATGGACAGATCTTCCCAAATTGTAGCTAAGAACCATTTCGATCAAGTTACGATGCCACAGACAGACATAGAGACACCCCAAACTTAAACACCCCTCTTTTTGCGTCCGGGGTTAAAGATGAAAAAATATGAAATTAAACGGGTGTTTTTAGTTTTCCCACTGGGAAGTTAGTCGTGCGGGTCTTGCAGACCAAATTTTTGCTTATTTTTGTTGGGAAGCAACATCATGATGACCGTGCCATCGGGCTCGAAGGATCGATATCGAATGGGAAAAGGGAGTAACTAATTGTCTTTATTTTTTGGTCGTTGCGGAAGTTGAGATCTAAATTCGGATTCGGCCCTCAAATTGCTTTCTGGCACTGCAACACACTTCTGTGTCCCTACAACACACTTCTGTTTCCCTGCAACACACTTCTGTGTTCCTGCAACACACTTAAGGTGTCATTAGAGTTTTTATTCATGGCACGCAATAGAACGTGTTATAGTTTCAAAACGAATAAGCGTCTCGATTTCTCGTTTAATCTTCAAACTTAATCTTAAAGTGTTTCAAATGATGCTCTTACATGTGTCATTTAACACACTTCTGCGTGTTGTTTAGTACACTAGCATTTGCAATGTACTTGCTTTCTTTGGTGGCGCTACAGTCCGGTGGAAACCTGGGCCGTAACCAACAAACTTCTTTAGCTGGCACGATCTTTGGTCAAGGTCCCCTTAACCAAACCAAGGTAGATGAAATCATTGACGCCTTCAAAATTGAAACGTCGTCGTTGTGCTTCTTTTTTGGATGACAGCATATATTTGGTTTTACCAAATTCGGTCATTTACCGAAAGACCCATTTTAACCGCTTCTGCTTTGAAGCTTTTGAACGCTTCATCGACTTCTCGCTGTGTTCGTCCAATTACGGCACTATCATCCGCATACTCAAGCAATTGCGCAGACTTAAAATAGGTCGTACCTCTTCTGTTGGCCAGTGAGTCTCGTATGATATTTTCAAGCACGATGTTAAAAAGATTACATGACAGCGCGTCACCTTGTCTAAATCTGTTTCTAACATCATAGGTCTCGGTTAAGTCGCCAATAACATTAATACAGCAGCAAGAGTTCTCCATTGTCATTTTACACAATCTGACGAGTTTGGCAGGGATGTCAAAACTAGACATGGCGCTGTATAACTCGTCTCTATGCACACTGTCATACGCGGGCTTGAAATTGACGAAAAGGTGGTTTGGTATTCTTGGGTCTCCTCCAAGATCTGCCGAAGTGTGAATATTTGGTCTTTTGTGGATTTACCTGGCCTGAAACCACACTGGTAAGAACCTATCGATTACACGCAAAGGGTTTCAGGCGTTCACGCAATACGGCAGAGAAGATTCTATATGTGATATAGTCGGCGCAGTTATAGGGGTATCCTTTCTTGTGGACCAGGCAAACGATGCATGCTTTCCTCCAACGATATTTTACGAGCTCAACCACGACTTAATTAGCTTTTAGCGTCGAAATTACTATATTAATTCCATCTAGATCGGATGGATGGAATTCTCTTGTATCTTCGTCAATTGCGACGTCTTCATTCCTACAGGCTTCCGCTCTGGCTTTATAGCTCTGGCATGTTCGTTTTACTTTTACGTAAAACTTGCGAGCGTCTTTCTGGTGTTTGTATATTTCATTCTCCTCAATCCCACGCTTTCCATTCTCTCTTTTTTTTCTTCCATAAAAGCGTGTGTTCCTCTCCTCGCACATTCTGCTCGTAGTGTTTACGAGCAGCTATCGTCCGTCTATGTAGCATGGCTTAGTAAGCGGTTTCTTGGTGGCGGCGGCTTGAAACCTAGTATATCAGAGGCAGGGTCTCTGATGGCACGCTAACAATGCTCCCACTGTTGGTCTGTGGATTGTGCCGGTATTATCGAATTTTGCGAGAGGTTGAGGGAAACTCGATCACCAAAGATCCTAGCGGTCTTCTGCGATTGTAGGTTTCCGACGTCAAACTTTCGTTGTCCAGTGCAACTCCGTGGCATCTTTGGTACACTCTTTCGTACCTTGGCTACAACAAACTAGTGATCCGAGTCGATGTTGGCTCCTCGGAAGGTTCGTACATCTAGGATGCTGTAGGGGTGGCGCCGATCGCAACTTGATCAATCTCGGTGGTGCTCCACTGATCAGGTGATCGCAAGGTTCCTTTCTGGATATTGAGATGCGGGAATCGTGTGCTAGCTAGAAGGAGACTACGCCCCGCCAGGAAGTCCTCTAAGCACAACGCCGCGACCTGAAGGGCCAAGTTTCTTTTAATTCCAGAAAGATTGGGCTCGGGTCGCTACACACATTAGCTCATTGCCTGGCGCGTGTCAGGCAGCTATCCAGGGTAGATCATGCGGAGGCTGTATGTCAACTAGAATTGAGCAGGACCAGAGATCGAGGCTGGCGTATGCCGTGTTAACCGCAAAGTTTCAATGAGATGCTGTTGGATATCATTATTTATTAAATCATTTCGGCATTTTTAGCTTCCCAGTGGGAAGTTATTGTAATGGTGCCGATTTTGCGAATTCCATGTATCTCCACTTTTCAAGGGCACCAGAATCCAAATTCAAGGTTTTTATAGAGATGCTCGTATGTGTGTATGTACGTATGTGGGGCATGTGCATATGTACGTATGTGCGTATCAAAGATGATATGGACATGAGATCAGATTCATTCCACGCGCAGCTTAGAACTGAGTAAGTTTTCAGCAAAATCGGCACAGCCGTTTTTTGTTAGAAATGAAATAACTGAAAAATGGGCAAAAAAAATTGATAACACGCGGTGTTCCCAAGCGGGTCCCCATCTATGTACTAACCATACCTGACGCTGGTTAATTGCAGTGATCGGACCAGAACCGATACATTACACGTTATTCGTCTAACAAAAAGAGCTAATGACCTTGAAACACCTAAACAGATCTTCACAAATTGTAGCTAAGAACCATTTCGATGGCTTAGCTTTAAAAAAAAAAAAGGCATCATCATCGGTCCATTCGTTCAGGAGTTACGATGCCACAGACAGACACACAGACATATAGACACCTCAAACTTATAACACCCTCTTTTTGCGTCGGGGGTTAAAAATAAAAAAATATGAAATTAAATGGGAAACTAATCGTGTGGGCCTTGCGGGTCGCACCTAGACCACTTTTTTCATTTTTGATTTACTCTAAATTCTCGTACTGACATCCTCATTTTAAATGTCCTCAGCGATTAGTATTGTCGATTAACGATTGCGACTCGGCTTAAACCTCCCCACATTAAACTCATTAAGGCAAGTAAATAATTTTGATAAGTGCTGCACTTCATTTATCCCCAACACCTTCATGTTGCGATGCCCCCTCAATTTGGATATATCTCCACTCACAAAAAAAAAAAATAAATTAAAATAATTAATATTCGTAGAGCGAAAAATCACTCCCACTTGCAATGTACTGCGGCAAGGTGATATCAGTCCTGGAGCACTCGTATCCTGTCAGATTCAATCACAATCACTCTCTTCCATTTGGGTAAACTTTGACGTACGAGGATGTAGGTAAACAATTTAACTCCAACCTAAATCCTTCGGGGTAAGTGCGTAATTGTATCTCTTCCGACATACAGATAACCTTCGGATACAGAAAGTCTATATGTACATCTGCAAACAACGACCCTTTTCCTGGCCTCCAAAAATAGGACGGGGGCGAACAGTAAAAAAACTGTACCTTTCATATCCTTTTCTTAGCGTTTGGGTACGCAGAGAGAACAAGAGGAGCAAAAATCGTTTGATGCCACCAGGATAATGTGCTGTAATGTAAGATCTTACATATTATAATGGATGTACCATTACCTGTAATTTGTTTAAATTACATCGAAGGAAAGAAAACAAAAACACACGGGCGGTTCAGAGCTTTATTCGCCCCCTCGTTGTTTTGTGTTTTTTAGGCTGACGCAACCTACATCACTCCGTAAAAAGTGGGAATGAAAGGAAAAGGATATGCTTTAATTAGCATTATAACCCGGGAGCAGACAAAGGATTTTTGTATTCTACGAAAATACAAAAACGAGTATGTACCATTCTTACCTTGAAGCAGCATTGGAGTCTGCAAAAAGGACAATTCGAAGCGTATACTTTTGGAATACATACGTAGATACGTACATTTTCAGTGGCCCGCATGTTCTACTAAAAGGGACGGGGTGGTAATGTGCGCACGCGGGATCTCCAGGCCAATCGACCTTCCGCCATCGACTCTAACTCATCAGGCGCTATGCCCAAGCGCACATAGGCGAGTTTTTGGACTTGGTCCAACCACCTCGTCCTGGGTCTGCCAAGCGGTCGCCTGCCTGACGGGGTATTGCATTCAAGGCACGCTTCGGAAGTCGTGATGATGGCGACATTCGTTTCACGTGACCGAATCATCGAAGCATAGCCCTTTCCGTTCGGAGAAGCAGCTGCTCAACATTGAGCTCCCCGCGTATTGCCGTGTTTCTCACCATATCCCGGCGAGTAACTCCCACAAAAGAAATCTCATTTCGGCAGCTTGTATTCGCGATCTCATTCTTTCGGTCAATGCAAACATTTCATGACCATATGTGAGAGTTGATATTCGGCTTTGTACGTGGAATGTTAGGTCCCTAAACAGGCCACGTGCAGCCGAACAACTTGCGGACGCCCTAGACCGCTATAAAGCGGACATAACCGCCATCCAGGAAATGCGATGGAATGGACCGGGTATAAAGCGGATGAAAAACTGAGATATTTACTACGGCGACTGCTATAGGGAGAGAGGACAACGATTGTTTGGATGCGAATTTGTTGTTCGAGGTGGACTAAGGCAAAAAGTCCTCAGTATTCGGCATGTGAGCGAACGCCTCATAACAATCCCTATCAAGCCTGATCTGCGTCCATGCCCCCACGGAAGACAAGGATGATTCCACCAAAGATGAGTTCCACGATCTCCTAGACAGAACGTATGCCCAATATCCCAGCTATGACATCAAAATTGTACTAGGAGACTTCAATGCTAAGCTGGGTAAGGAAAGCATCTTGGAATGAGTCATCGGCAAACATAGCCTACACGACACCACATTCGCTAACGGACACAGGCTGATTGATCTTGCTACGGATCGAAATCTCCTTCTAGCCAGTACGCGCTTTCCGCACCTCGATATACACAAAGGCACCTGGCGGTGTTTTGATCAATCGACTACCAATCGACTACCACCCCCAATCGCGATTGGTTGAGGCCCAGGTTCACCCCGAACTGTAGCGCCCATTAAGAAGAAGAAGAGGTGAGAGTTGGAACGAATACTGAGTTAAAAACTGCTAACTTGGCTTTGATACCAAGTTAGGTCTTCCTAAGTACAGACCTTTTAAGCTGTTACGAAATTGACCCATCTTGGCCAATCCTACAGGAAAGCCCAATATTAGTCCTCCCATCACTAGTGAAGAAGACCCCGAGATACTTAAACTAGAGAAACTTCTTCTTTTAGGTAACCTAGTTATTGATTCGCATGCGATGTGGCATGTAATGTCGTCTTACTGGTACCACATGTTCAGATCATGCATTGCGGGTAAAAGAAATACGATGGTAACGTTGCCCTTTTATAGACCAATGACCCGCCGGAAAATAAGTCGCTCTTAGCAGCACATTTTCCCGGGTGCATTGAGAGCTCTTGTAATGCCTGAGGTTACTTACTTACTTACTTAGGTGGCGTTACAGTCCGGTGTGAACCTGGGCCTCAACCACCAAACTTCTCCAGCTGGCACGGTCCTTTGCCAGCTGTGTCCAGCGACGCACTCCCAGTTGGTTAAAGTCCCCTTCCACCTGTGAGCGCCACTATAGGTTCGGTCGTCCTCTGCTGCGTCGTCCTTTGGTGTTTGATTCGAAAACATTTCGGGCCGGAGCTGTGTTATCCAGCTTAGACGTTGGATCGGTAGGCGTCGTACTAGGCCCATGTCGCTGTACAGCCCGTATAGTTCGTCGTTGTATCTTCTCCTTCATTCGCCTTTTATACAAATGGGACCATCGAAACGACGAACGGCCTCTTCATCCGCTTTCGTTAAAGTCCAGGCCCCGCGCCATAGAGGAGGACCGGGATGATTAAGGTTTTGTACAGCGCAACTTTGAGAGCACCGTGGCCCAGTGGGTAGTGTGTTGGCCTCTGACGCCGATGGCTCGGGATCGAATCCCGACAAAGCCATGTCATCGAACGTGTTTTTTACGGTATTTCTCCTCAGCGGGGCTCTGACAAAACCCCCTCTAGTAAAATTGTCATGAAAAGCTTTTCGAAATTCGCCGTTCGGAACCGGCAATAAACTGTAGGTCCCTTTCATCTATGGGAAAATGAAACCACACACAACATGGGTGATTGAGAGAGAAGCTCGGCTCAGGTCCTTCATGGACTGTAACGCCAACATACATACATACACACACAGCGCAACTTTGGTCTCTCGAGAGAGGGCTCTACCTTTCAATCGCCTCTCGAGCCCAAAGAAGCAGCAGTTGGCAAGAGTAGTTCTGCGTTTGATCTCAGCGCTGGTGTTATTGTAGCTGGTCACTAGTGAGCCAAGGTAGAAGAAGTTCTTAACCACTTCGAATCTGTAGCTGCCAATTGTGACGTTCTGGCCGAGACGTCGGTGTTGCGTTAATCGAAAGACCCATTTTAGCCGCTTCTGCTTCAATGCTTCATTGACGTCCCGCTGTGTTCGTTAAATTACGTCAATGTCAGCTGCGTGCGCAAGCAGTTGTGTAGACTTGAAATAGATCATACCTCTTGTGTTCGCTAGTGAGTCTCGTATAATCTTTTCAAGCACGGTGTTGAAGAAATTGCATGACAGTGCGTTACCTTATCTAAATCCTTTTTTAACACCAAAGGTCTCGGTTAATTCGTTACCGACCTTAATGGAGCAGCGAGAGTTCTCCATTGTCATTCTGCACAACCTGACGAGCTTGGCAGGTATGTCAAAACTAGACATGGCGCTGTATAGCTCGTCTCTATTCACACTGTCCTACGCGGCCTTGAAATCGACGAAAAGGTGTTTTGGTATTCTTGGGTTTCAGGCGTTCACACATTACGGCAGAGGAGATCTTGTATGCAATGTTAAGGAGACTTATTCCCCTGTTGATGGCGCAGTCATAGGGGGCCTCCTTTCTTGTGGACTGGGCAAACGATGCTGAGATTCCATTAGTCGGTAGTGCTTTCCTCCGACCATATTTTACAGATAAGCCTGAGGTTGCTTATTGGACCAAATACGTCAGTTTTGTTTACCAACAAACAGATATGCGGCTTGATAAAAAGGTCTGCAACTTTTTTGAGAAACAGTCACTGAAAATCCACCAGCGCCGTACGGCTTCAGGTCTTGCACGACCTGTATTTGTATTTTGTAAAGTTTTAGTCCAAGATTCTTGCGTAAAGTCTTCCACGTAGACGAGTAACACAATCACCACCAGGTGCCATCTTACGAATTAAAGGAATGGGCTAATGAGTATCGGTCTTATACATTTGCATCCTTTTACCGAGAACAAACGAATGTCTTAGACGTTAGCTTGTTCTCTAACGCTCGCTGAATCGATCGCTCCAAGCAATAAATTCGCTAGTAATGCCCATAAACATGTCTACGAAGAGTTCAAAGGAATATGAATAATTTCGAAACATTAAAGCCAACCGTCACAGTCTCCCCAAAGCCTCTAGTTCAGTTTCCCACCAAAACATATTGTTCTCTCCCCCCATGTAATGTCTGTTTAACCGAACGTGATTCTCAATTACATTGGGTGAAGAAGGGTGGAAAAAAAATCGCGACTCACCCCATACCAGTGAGTCCATGCGTCACGGATCGAAGGATATTAGCTTCGTAAAAAAGGAATATTGCAAATCGAGAAGCATCACACGATTACAGCACACATGGGAGCCGTAACCGCTACATGAATGTTACTCCCGCCACCATCATCCTGCCACCGGAAATCTAATGGGCCGAGCAAATTATCCACCCTCTCCATCCAGCAACAACAACAACAACAACGACTTGTGCAGTAAATTTAAGTTATCTAAAAAGTAATCGAAAAAAAGGGAATAAATGGGAACAGATACAAGGACACTCCTTCGGTTGTGTACAACTTGTACGGCGATGTCGCATGTCATTGGAATGGGCACTATATGGATAACCAATTCGAAATCGAATAGTTAAGTAATTTTAACATCCTTGCCCATGTAAGACGGGACAAGCCCATTTCATCCCGACACATGTGCAAAACGTATAAATAACTGCAAAAAAAAAAAAAAAACAAATTGAATCCAATTCGTATCCCCAACACGGTAGCAAAAAGAACAAAAAAGCGACAAGGACGAAATTAAAAAAAAGGACAAAGTGTGGTCGTGCGTTGAATACGATTTTCCTTACCCTCCACAATCCACATCGTAACCGAGGGGTGACACAAGGTACTCTCGGGTCAATTGGAGAGTCGGATCATCATCATCGTAGTCATTACCATCATTGATGTTCCAATAAAAAACTTGACCGTTGTCATTCTTATCGTTTTCCGTTCTCTATCCCCATGATCCGGTCCCGTTTCAATAGCCTTTCGAACATAGCCGCCGCCGTTCGAATTGAATGACCCATTCAATTAAGCTTAGAAGGGACACGAATCGGATGATGGGAGTGGGATGATGAAGATGAGAGTGAAAAGAAACGAACATCGGATCACCACTTAAGCCAACTAAGGCATCCCCACCGTGTTGCCGAGATACGAGTACCGCTTCTGGTCTAAGGTGTAATACGATTTTATACCATGATACCCCGCAGTATCCGCATCCGTATACACGGCTGCTTGACACATGGACATATGTCGTGTGTCATGGTGGGTGAGGGAACATTCTAGTGAGTTCTTACTGGCCGCAGGCGGCGGAAGAGTACAACGGAAGTTCGTTCGGTTCGTTAGGGTCCTTGACGTGACATAAAATTGCAATTGAGCCAATTTGTAAAGTATCCACTCGTAAGGACGTTTGAAAAAAAAAGGAAAACGGGAAATAAAAAAGATAGCAGGAGGCAAAAGTAATACAGAATGACAAAGTGAACACATGTGGCATAGCGAAACTCTTCCGATCCTTCTCGAGTCCTTTGTTGGATTTTTGTGTGATAACTTTGGCTCGCCATTTAACGCAAATTGGATTGTGTCGCTTTATTGGTGTAATTAAAAGATACTCATGTTATGCTTGTGTCTACCACACCGTGCGTCGTGAGAAGTGTCAGTGTCGAGCGGATGATGGATTGTTGGTTTCCGACAGACCGCGAAGTGGCGGCCGACTCGTTGGTATCCTTTTCAATCAAGAAATCCGAATTCTCGTCGTTGATCGATACTTCGAAATCCTCTTTCAGCTGCACTTGATTTCAATTTAACTCTGATATAATCGATCTACTTAACTGCAAGTTTCATCATCATCCCCTTACCATCGTCTTCATTCCTATACAATGCAAGAATGGGATCCTTGATTTCCTTTTTGCTACCCCAACACGTCTTGCCGTTTCCGATTTCATCGCATTCATCTGCATTGTTTGCTAGACACTTGAAGAAAATTGTCTGACAGCTTGAGTTGTGTTGACAAAAGGTTTTGACACAATTTCATTTTGTGTGTGTGACATGTGGGGAGGCAGTTGGATGATTGGGCGCTACTCTAAAGCCTGTGTTACCTGAGTTAACACCATATGCAAGGTACACAGGATAAAAAGTAAGAAAAAAAAAAGAAGAAACGACTTAAGAACTTGGGCAAACAACTTTGTTGTCGTTGCATAGTAGCAGTAGCACATTCGTCACAGGGTAAGCTGTTTGGTCGGTTGTAGAGTGTCAGGATTTGAATCCACAGCACACAGCACCGGATAATAATTGTCAGTATTTGAATGACTCGTTCATCATGCTGCATGCTGCATAGCCTTCCGGTTATTTGTTATGAGGGGCAGACGATGAGCCCCTATGTTTGATAGATGAAACGGGCAAGGGTGCTTAGGATGCGTGTTTTTAGGTTATGTTTTAATTGGCCATAAAATGTCAGACGGCCTAATGGTCTGAATTGTTCCTTTTTTCTCATCATATATTCAGTGCTTGTGCCTTAAAGGCTATTTGGATATGAACATTTTCCTTTTTTATGAGAATGATGATTGCGCAGCAGATGGTTTTTAAAAGCGGCGGTGTAGGGTTTTCCAATAAGGACGTTGAAAACCTTTTTTTTTAAATAAAACGCAAACCATTTGAGATATTTCAAAAACTTTCTCATCGGCTTGAAGTACGATCGCAACATTTACGAATGGAACTCGACTTGGTTCATATGGTCACCGCGGGCACGTTTGCAGCGGTCGATTCGTTGGACTAAGTTTTCGATGACTCGGCCACACATTTCGAACGAAACGGCCGCTATTTCGCGTTCAATGTTGGCTCTGAGCTCTTCCAACGTCGTCGGCTTGTTGGCATAATTGAATGACTTGACGTAGCCCCAAAGAAAATAGTCTAGAGGCGTTAAATCGCACGAACGAGGCGGCCAATCGACTGGCCCATTTGTTGAGATAACACGCTCTTCAAACCAACTCTACAATAAATCGATTGTAACGTGTACTGTCTCATAACAATCCGCATCAAGGCAACATTTTTTAACATCAGCCTAATCTGCGTCCACGCCCCCACGGAAGACAAGGATGACTCCGCCAAAGATGAGTTCAACGATCTCCTAGACAGAACGTATGCCCAATGTCCCAGTTATGACATCAAAATTGTACTAGAAGACTTCAATGCTAAGCTGGGTAAGGAAAGCATCTTTGAATGAGTCATCGGCAAACATAGCCTACACGACACCACATTCGATAACGGACAGAGGCTGATTAATCTTGCTACGGGGCGAAATCTCCTTCTAGCCAGTACGCGCTTCCCGCACCTCGATATACACAAGGGCAGTCTTTTGATCAATCGACTACCAACCAGACTGATCACATCGCGATCAACGTCAGACACTCCTCCACTATTCTTGATGTTCGAACTTTCCGAGGGGCTTACATCGACTCGGACCACTATCTTGTGGTAGCCAAGATGCGCTTACGGATATCACGAACGCAACGGAGTAGAGTAAGAATACAAAGTTATGACGTCGGAAAGCTACTATCGCCAGAAACCGCTCGTGCTTTTACCGATCGCGTCTCCCTTAAGCTCTCCAATACACCTCAATCCTCCACGCTATCAATAGAACAGCAGAGGAGCCTTTGCAAACAAGCCCTGAAAAGCTCTGCATCAGAAGTTTTGAGTTTCAAGGCTCCACCACGAAGAAACACCTGGTTTGAGGACGAGTGCAGGAGGATTCATACAGCGAAGCAGGATGCATACAAGGCCTCGCTGCATAAAAGAACAAGAGCAGCTCGTGAGCTCTACGAGTTAAAAAGAAGGGAGAAGCATAAGTTTCTTAGAAGAAAGAAGAAAGAGCACGAGAAGCGCGCGATTGAGGATTTGGAGAGGTGTTACTGCAGGCGTGACGTTCGAAAGTTTTATCAACAGATAAAGCGAACATGCCAAGGTTATAAGGCCAGAAGAGAAGCCTGCATGGATGAGAACGGACACCTAGTAGTCGAACCGCAGTCGATGCTGAGAATATGGAAAAACCACTTCTGGAGACTGTGTAGGGGCGATGTTAGTCAATATACCGCTGTCAGGCAGAATGATCCATTTTTAATCGACGGAGACCGCAGAGAATTCTGTCCCCCTGACCTCGACGAAGTTAAGAAGAAGTTAAGTCGAATAACGCTGCTGGCGCAGACGGACTGTCTGCTGAGCTCTTCGCGGCAGCTGGGGATGACCTAGTTGGGAGCATGCACCAGCCCATCCGTAAGATATGGTTAGAGGAAAGCATGCCCGATGAATGGAGTCTGAGCATCGTATGCCCGATCCACAAGAAAGGAGACCCCTCTGATTGCGCCAACTATAAAGGAATAAGCCTCCTTAACATCGCCTACAAAATCTTCTCTGCCATTTTGTGTGAACGCCTGAAGTCTTTTGTAAATAAGCTGATAGGTCCTTATCAGTGCGGATTCAAGCCAGGGGAGTCCACCATCGACCAAATCTTCACATAACGGCAATGAATTTCAAGTCGACACTCACCACCTATTTGTCGACTTCAAAGCCGCATACGACAGCATAATTAGAGACGAGCTATACAACGCTATGTCTACCTTTGACATACTTGCTAAACTCGTCAGACTATGCAGGATGACTTTGGAGAATGCTCGCTGCTCCATCCGAATCGGTGAACACCTTACCTATAGTTTTGATGTCAAAAAAGGACTTAGGTAGGGCGATGCGCTGTCGTGTGATTTCTTCAACATCATATTGGAAATGATTGTGCAAAAATCATTGGCCAATACAAGAGGCACAATCTATTTCAAATCCTCGCAACTTCTTGCATACGCCAACGATATTGACATAATAGGTAGATCACAGCGCGATGTCAATGAGGCGTTTGCGAGTATTGAGATGGAGACGGCGAAAATTGGTTTGACGGTAAACGAGGGCAAAACTAAATATATGCTGTCATCGAAAAAGGACACTCACCACCAACGTCTTGACCAGAACGTTTGTATTGGCAGATATAAATTCGAGGTAGTTAAGGACTTCGTCTACCTTGGCTCCGCAGTGACCTGGAACAACGACATCAGTTCCGAAATCAAACGCAGAACCACTCTTGCCAATCGCTGTTTCTTTGGGCTCAGGGGGCAACTGAGTAATAGAGCCCTCTCCCAAACGGCAAAGTTGACTCTATATCCCGGTCCTGCTGTACGATGTAGAAGCATGGACACTATCAAAAGCGGATGAGGAGGCCCTTGGTCGGTTCGAGAGAAAGATTTTGCGCGTGATTTTTGGGCCTATAAACGCAGACGGGGGATGGAGGAGAAGATTCAACCACGAAGTTTACGGGCTGTACAGCGACATGAGCCTAGTCAGGCGTCTACGGATTCAACGCCTAAGATGGCTTGGCCATGTAGAGCGAATGGGCACCACAGCTCCAGCTCGGAGAGTCTTTGAATCCAACCTCGAGGGACGAAGAAGCAGAGGACGGAAGCACTTAAGATGGCGCACACAGGTGGAAAGGGACCTCAGCCAACTGGGTGTGCGGCAATGGAAAAGGCTAGCAAAAGATCGTGCTAGATGGAGGGGCAAGTTGGTTGAGGCCCAGGTTCACCCCGAACTGTAGCGCCCACTAAGAAGAAGAGAAGAACGTGTGCTGTGTGGCTTGTGGCACCATCCTGTTAAAACCAAATGTCGTCCAAGTCCATACCTTCCAATTCGAGCCAAAAATAATTGGTAATCATGGCGCGATAACGCTGGGCATTCACAGTAACGTGTCGATTGTTATCGTCGACGAAAAAATATGGCCCAATAATGCCGCCGGCATGTAAACTGCACCAACAGTTATTTTTTTGTGGATGAAGTGGTGATTCATGAAGCACATGTGGATTTTCACCCGACCAATAACGCATACTTTGCTTATTGACGAACCCATCGAACCAAAAATGAGTTTCGTCACTGAGGATGATTTTGCGATGGAATTCATCACCTTGGCGCATCTTCTCCAGAGCCCAATTGGAGAACGTACGTCGCTTCAAATGTTCCATGGGCTTCAATTCTTGATCTTGTATGGGTGTAAACCAAGATCCTTACTCAAAATACGCCATAACGTGGCCTGAGCGATGCCCAATTCTTGAGAACGCCGTGGAATTGACCGATTTGGATCGTCTGCTACAGACACCCGAATGGCAGCGATATTTTCGACACTTCGACCAACCCGTTGTCTCACTGACACGGCAACATCACACAACGAATATGTATACACTCATTTTTGCACTAACCTTGTTATTGCCTTTCTACTAGGGCGAGAATTACGGCCGAAAGTAGGAGTTAAGGCTTCTTAAAGTTGTGGTTACCGTGATGAAGATGATGAAAATTTTGAGTTTATTAAATAAATTGACAATAACAGTTCGGTGATTAGTGAAAGAGTGCGTTCACAAATTGAATTCAAAGTTGTCAATTCTCTATTGGAAAACCCTATACATATATCGAACTCCTCGAACTCGGATTACGAAGTTACTTTCACACTGGTTTATCGACTGATCACACTGTATATCGACTGATCACACGTTATTAAATTCCGTAAACGGAATGCTCCGGAAGGCGAGCATTCGCGCTTATATAACCCTCGATCCACTTTCTCGAACGTTCGCCGTCAGACGTTCCCTTTCGAAAGTTTCTAGAAAGCTCTGGCATTCAGCAGTATGCCGCTGAAAGTTACCATCATTTCAATTTCAGCTTCACCAGAGCACATGAACTTCGACAGAAAAATTCGAACACAACAGTATTGTCGCAACACTACTGTTGCGGACACGAACCGATGGTTATGTTCGAATTTCGCTGTCGAAGTTTGGAATGCTCTAATGAAGCAGAAATGGAATGAATGGTGACTTTCAGCGGCATGCTACTGAATGTTAGACCATTCTAGAGGCTTCTGAAGGGGAACGTCTGACGGCGAACATTCGAGAAAGACCGAGGGCTATCTTAGCGTGAACGCTCGCCTTCGGGGGCATTCAGTTTTGGGGACTCAGTAACCGGTAATCAGTCGGTAATGAAGCCATCTAGGGAAATGTAGAGACACACGTTGTAATAAAGGTGATGCACCCAGATAATTGATTGGTCATAAATATTTGAATGTTGTATTGAGGCGGGAAGACCGAACGAGCTAGCGCGTTCCAAATTCGTGTGATTCGATTGAAAAAAAAACGACGAAAACGGGCCTCAAAGTGAATTCGTGAGCATTCCAGGAGAGACATGCATTGCGGGAGAAGTTTTGATGGAGCGGAATGTAACTGGCTATTTCATCAGAGCACTAATGATGAAAATGACGATAAAACCATGAAAGCCAGCATACATTCCTGCGATAATCCAGTGATTGTAATGAATTTGTGATGCTGGAATCTCCTATGAGTTTTATCGCGCGATTTCGTATTCAGTAAGTACGGTCTTGAATGCGCCAGACCAGACATGAGCGTTGAACTCAAACTTAGGACGATGCGCTGCCGATATCGGAATTTAATGAGCTTAACATACGCTGTCGCTCACTGTCTACAGTCGAAGTGCCGGGTCGTAAGGAAGTGAACGAATACGAGAAGCTGAGGGTACTGTCGTCAGCAAAGGAGTGAATTGGATTAGAAGTAACAGACAAGAGATAATTTATAAAAATAAAAAAGAGTGCACACCAGAATTTACAAGTCCAAGTCAACTTGAATTGAATGATTCGAAAGGTAGCAGAAGGGAGTCATCGATCCCGAATGCACGTATTTTCGACAAAAGAGCTTCTTCCCAAACTCTGTCAAATGTTTTCGAATTATCAAGTGCAACTATTTTGCTCTCACCCGCCTGGTGGAGCGAACAATTCCACATCTCGGTGAGATATGCCATCAAATAACCACTGGATCTGTTGCTGCGGAAACCATGCTGCCGGTCATTGAGAAGTTTCTGCTACCTTGGAAAGGAGGAACGTTAGTGCAATGGGTCGGTAATTGGTGAGAGAAGAAGATTCGCCTTTTTTGGGAATCGGCTGGACAAACGCTGTTTTCCACCCATTCGGATAGAGCACAGAAGAGTGCTCTATCCGTGCACACAGTGGTTTTGGCAGCGTAGAACAACACCTCTTAAGAATTATTTGGGATTTGTGTATGTATGTCAAGTTCTTTAAGAACCCTTGCAACTGTACGAGGAAGCAAGTAAATTTGCCCCATGGTGGAATTAACGTACTCCAGAACAGGCGGTGACAAAGATGATTTTGGAATATGCGAGCTTGTGGCGAAGTGGGTCGCCAGCTGATTGGCTTTGTCTGAGGGTTTGACAGTTGGAATGTCATTGTGAATAAGCATGGGTATAGACGACGAGACGGAGTTCTTGATGTTTTTGACGAAAGACCAAAAAGTCTTCTACCTTTGGGACATGGTAGGATTAGACGCCTCAGTTTTCTCGTATAAAAATTTGGCTCCTCGAATGTGGGAGTTGCAGTCATTTCTGGCTTTTATATTATATCTCTTTCGGTTTCACTCGATGGTGTTTGCCCCATAATTCCGAAAACTTATCTCTCTCAGCCTGATAACCTCTTTGCAGCTCAAGTCAAACCACACATTATCCTCCGGCTTAGGACTTTTAACCCTGTTGGGGATAAAATCGGTTATCAGCTGCTTGTGACCAGTTATTACTCCGAAAGTAGTTGTTAAGGCCGCACCAATTAGCTTATATGTATATTATATATACTAGAGCACTGCACGAGTAAGTAAAAAGTACTCGGAGAAATAATCGCCGAGTATAACACCAAACGATGCGATTACGTAGTCGGCATCGTTTCTGAATGCATCGCCGACTACTTTTCGGGGATGATTATGAGTAATAATCGTTAGAACTGCATCGTGGCATCGCGTGAATTTTATGACTGTTATTAGAGTGCTTCTGTGTTTATGTGTTTATGATGGTATTTATGATTGACATGTGCCGATACGAGTAAATACTCGTCGATGCCCCGATGCCCCGATGCAAACAATGCCGAATAAGGTACTACTCGCCGATGCGGATGCGGAATGATGCGAATACTTTTAAGCTGCTCGATGACGAGTATTCGTATTCGTAATCGTACGATGCTGTATGTACTCGTGCAGTGCTCTGTATATACCCATATTATTCTTTTGGGAGCTTTTTCTCTATCTGGGTAAAGTGAATATGGGAATTTAGCTGATATGGCACAGTGATCAAGAGCTCATTTATCAGGTTGAGAGGTAAGAAACAAGTCTAGGGAATTGGCGGTATGAATGGCAACATCCGGGATACGGGATGGCTCATTCACAAGTTGAGTTAATTGGTTCAACTCAGCGAAAATTTAGACATACTTTCCTTCGGGTGTTGTCTGTCCAGAATGTTGAAGCCACTGAGAATTGTGAACATTGAAATCGCCCGCTAGAACGATTTCAGTGCGAGGAAACAGGGAAACAATTCTTTAGATGGAGTCGAAGCATAAAATGCGGTTAACGCGACGTCTCTGTCCAGTTTTGGGCTTCTGTAAAGAAAACAGTAGTGGCTAGTGTGCTTAGGAGCCCAGTTTTGGGCTTCTAAAATGAAAACAGTAGTGGATTGTGTGCTTATGAAGGGTGGTAAGTAATATCACTACGAACATGTGACCGACCGCGGTGGGAAAGGAATAATGGCACTAGGCTATGTGATTTATTTTTCACACAGGTGAAAGGGACCTACAGTTTAATGCCGATTCCGAACGGCGTGAGTCGAGAAGCTTTTTCATGGCAAGTTTACTACGAGCGGTTTTGCCAGTACCCCGCCGAGGAGGAACGTCGCGAAATAAACATTCGATGGCGTTGGTGTTATCGGGATCCGAACTCGCTCATCGTGCGCCAGAGTCCAACACACTAACCACTGCGCCACGGCGCCCTATTGGTCTATTGCGGATTTACCTGGACTGAAACCACACTGATACGAACCTATGAGATTATCCACAAGGGTTTCAGGCATTCACACAGTACGGCAGAGAAGATCTTGTATGCGATGATAAGGAAACTTATTCCCCTGTAGTTGGCGCAGTTATAGGGGTCTCCTTTCTTGTGGACTGGACAAACGATGCTGAGATTCCATTCGTCGGGCATGCTTTCCTTCGACCCTATTTTACAGATGAGCTGGTGCATGCGCCCTACCAGATCATCTCCAGCCGCTTTAAATAGCTCGGCAGGCAGCCTATCTGCGCCCGCGGCTTTATTATTCTTGAGATTTGAAATCACTAGCTTAATTTCATCTACTATGTCGGGTGGACGGAATTCTCTTGCATCTGACAGCGCTATTATATCCTTCATCGCCGTTAAACAGTTTCCAGAAGTGTTCCTTACATATTCTCAGCATCGACTGTGACTCTACTACTAGTTGTTCGTCTTCATCGCTACAGGCTTCCGCTCTGGCTTTATAGCCCTGGCATGTTCATTTAATTTTTTCGTAAAACTTGCGAGCATTATTGCTGTAGTAGCATCTCTCCATCTCCTCGATCTCACGCTTTTCATGCTGTGAAAAGCGTGAAAAGCTGCATCAGAGGCAGCATCTCTGATGGCACACTGGCAATGCTCCCACTGTTGTTCTGTGGATTGTTCCGGTGTCATTGGAGTTTGCGAGAGGTTGAGGGAAACTCGATTGGAAAAGGTCCTAGCGGTATCCTGCGATTGTAGCTTTCCGACGTCAAACTTTCGTTGTCCAGCTCGACTCTGTCTCATACTTGATATCTTCATTCGTACCTTGGCTACAACAAGGTAGTGATCCGAGTAAATGTGTGCTCCTCGGAGGGTTCATACATCTAGGATGCTGAAGGAGTGTCTGGCTTTGATTGTAATGTGACGAATCTGATTGGTGGTAGACTGTTGAGATGCGGGAATCATGTGCTTGCCAGAAGTAGACTGCGCCCCGCCAGGAAGTCGAGTAGTCCATGTCCGTTTTCGGACTTGTTGTCGTAAAGGCTATATTACCCTGTGATCGACTCAAAGATGTCCTTTTTGCGCAATTTCGCATTAAAATCTACTGGAACTATTTTTGTGTCGTAGCTGGGACATTTGGTAGATAGGACCTTCTAAGAGATCGTAGAATTCTTCCTTGAGTCGATCGTCCTTTTCTTCGCTTGGGGCGTGAGCGCATATCAAGCTAATGTTTCCAAATTTAGCCTTGAAGCGGATTATTATGAGGCGTTTGCTTACATCCCGAGAGCTTAAGACCTTTTGTCGGAGTCTTCCTCTATTAGCGAATGCGCATCCGAATAAGCGCTGTTTGTTCTCCTTGTAGCAGTTCCCGTAGTAGTTGTCGCAGTTTTACATCCGTCTTTTGCCTGGTTAATCCCATCGCTCTTCTTGGAGTGCGGTTATGTTTGCTTTATAGCAATTAAGGGTTTTCTCCAATTGATCGCCTGCACCCAGTCTGTTAAGGGTTCGTCAGCTTTGTATCCGTCCATGGCTCGTGGTTGTTTCGGGACAATTGTTTTTTTTGTCGTAGTAGGGATGTCACCCCTAAGCAAAACCCCCTACCTGGAGGGCCAGGTTCCTCTTTCCCAAGGAACAAGGGGTTTAGGTCGCGGCACACATTGGTTCACTACCCGGTGAGTGCCAGGTGCCAGTGCACCAGCTATGACACAAAAATAGTTCTAGGAGATTTTAATGCAAAACTGGGCAAAGAGGACATATTTGAGTCGATCATAGGAAAGCCTAGCCTCCATAACACCACATTCGACAACGGACTGGAATGGAATGGAAGGGAATCTCAGCATTGTTTGCCCGGTCCATAAGAAAGGAGACCCCTCTAACTGCGCAAATCATAGAGGAATAAGTCTCCTTAATATCGCATATAAGATCTTCTCTGCCGTATTGTGTGAACGCCTGAAAACGTTTGGGGATAACCCGATCAGCTCTTATCAGTGTGGTTTCAGGCCAGGTTAATCCACAATAGACCAAATATTTACGCTACGGCAGATCTTGGAGAAGACCCAGGAATACCAAATCGACACTCACCACATTTTCGTCGATTTCCATGTCTAGTTCCAACATCCCTGCTAAACTCGTCCGACTGTGCAGGATGACAATGGAGAATTCTCGCTGTTCCATTAAGGTCGGTAATGAGCAAACCGAGACCTTTGATGTTAACGTCGGCGTAGGCCGACGATATTGACTTGATTCGACGGACACAGCGAAAAGTCAATGAGGCCTTTGTAAGCATAGAGGTAGAAGCGGCTAAGATGGCTCTCAGGGTTAATAAGGGTAAAACCAAATATCTGCTTTCATCTAAAAGAGACGGTCAACACCGACGTATTGGTCAGAACGTCACCATGGGCGGATATAACTTTGAAGTGGCCAAGGAATTCGTCTACCTTGGCTCACTGATTACCGGCAACACCATAACCAAACCAGCGCTGAGATAAAACGCAGAATCATTCTTGCCAACCGCTGTTTCTTTGGGCTCAAGAGGCAATTGAGAAGTAGAGCCTTCTCTTGAAAAACCAAGGTGACACTATATAAGACCTTGATCAGCCCAGTCCTCGCAGAGACTTGGACCTTAGCAAAACTGGATGAAGATGTCACTATCTACGGTCCCGCTTGTTCAAATGGTGTATGGAGGGGAAGATTTAACGAAGAAAGGTACGGGTTGTACAGCGACATCGACCTGGTACGACGTCTATCGATACAGCGTCTAAGGTGGCTAGGCAATGTAGAGCGTATTGAAAATACAGCTCCGACCCGAAGAATCTTTGAATCCACCCCAGAAGGAAGGCGTGGCAGAAGACGGCCGCATCTACGGTGGCGCACGCAGGTGGAAGGAGAGCTTAAACAACTTGGCGTGTGGCGCTGGAAACAGATGGCCAAAGACCGTGCCAGATGGAGACGCTTGTTGGTTGAGGCCCAGGTTCACCACGGACAGTAGCGCCACCTTAGAAAGTAGTAGTAGGGATGTTACACCTGGACTGCCAGATTCCTTTTTCCCCAGGTCGGGTCGCTGCACACATTGATTCACCACCTGGCGGTTGCCAGCGCAGCTATCCAGGGTAGGCCACGCGGAGGCTGTGTTAACTTGGACTTATAAAAATGAAAAAATATGAAATTAAATGGGAAGGTAGTCGTGTGGGCCTTGCGAGTCGCACCTAGACCACATTTTCTAAAATTAGGTTAGGCATGGAACCTGCATTACTCCTAAAAACGGAGAAGAAAACTGCATATGCCAAGAATTGAGTTATTTCTTAAAGCAAATTAATCCTTAACAGCAAGCACAGTCATAGTGGACCAAGGTAACCTCACCACGTTGGTTAGGAGAGCAAAACAAAAATCCCACAGACGACAGCAAGATGTGGCCAATCGTTATCTTCAAGAAAAACTCAACCGCGCTGGGAAATATCCTTAATCTCCGGGGCGCCAGTCCGTCGTGAAGTATCTACAGTAGAAAGAGAGCAGACACGAATGAAGGTATAGTGAGAAACGCGAAGAATCTTAGCAGCGCACAATTTCCCCGCCAAGAAGATGTTGGCTATGGTGTTTGCATCCACCCACAATAAATGAGCAGAAAAAAAACCGAGCGGAAAATTAATAATAATTTTTCTTGCGTTGACGATTCCACTGGAATAACGTCTTCCAGTTGTAGCCGTTCCTATTGTCAGCTTACCCTCTACTTATAGCAGCCGATGGTAAGAGGATGTATAGCCGTAAGCGTTTAAGAGAATTTATTTTTTCGTTAGGCGAAGGAAACGCAACATGAAAGATGGAATGTGATAAGAGTGGGTGAGTGAAATTCTCAGAGCGGACATATCGCCACTGTCGTAGTCGTGGTCGTGGTCGTGGTCCACCATTATAGGGAAACCGCCAATACAGATTTTTTGATGGCTTTCTACTCTCTCAGTGAAGGCACTAGTTACATACGTACTTGTGTATAAAGGAGTGTGAGGTTATGTACTCGAAAGGACGATGGATTGGAAGAGGGTGCCGATTTGGTTGAACTACACCCGTTTGGTTTGTGACAGTTTGATACTCTTTTGTGGTTTTATATCGAAGGTAAATATTGGAGGTGATTTTTGGCTCCGCCTTTCGGTTGTTATGCGGTGCATTGTGGCTTAGGATTCAAGGATATTGTGGCCGTAATGTGGCCGCATGAAGGTTGTAGTTTCGAATGGCCTAATGAAACTGAATCTGTTTTTTATTTTCACCATTTTGGTTATTGTTATTTTAAATTGTATCAGAAACTGCCAAGGATCCTGTATGCTCTTCCTCAGCAGGTGATATATATTAAACCAGATAGGAGCGGTTTTAATAACTCTGTGGTAATTTCTCAGTTTTCCGTCGGCAAATTCACTTTCAATCGTCCCTAGATACATATGTATAATCAGAGGATACCAGTACCCGATTCACGAACCTATTGTGGGCTGGTACGAAATTGTCTTCTGTTTCTTTCCATCCCCAACCGTCATTTCGTTCTTGGCCTTTTTGTATCCCTGTTCTTTTTTCTTTTAGTGGAAAAAACATCTAAGTCAACTCCTCTTCTACGTTTATGGTCGAATACAGCCACAATATTTAGCCACAACACATTGGTTGGATTTCGGGGTAATACTTTCTGCAATTTTGCAACCCTTAAGTTCTAACCACTACCACATCACCACGATGGAGCCCACCGAATTTCCCACAGGAAAAAAAAAATCAGAAAAACTTCGGAGAGGAAAAATGCGAGAAAAAGAATACTCAGTACCCCGACGCATACCTCGAATTTTGTTTCCTCTTTATTGTCCTTTAACATTTGGCCCACACATCGACCGGCAACTTGTAGCTGTAGTTGTACGGAGTGACTTAAGGAACTCACCATCCATAACTATCACTGTCAAAGCGTGCGTCGAAGATTTCTCAAACTCCGTCTTGACACTCTCTTCTTTCGTGGTTATTTCGTTGGGGTTGGTGTGGACCATTTTCGTTATTTGATTTTTTCGTATCTCCGTTTTGGTTCGGATATGAGGGCGTTCGTTTTATGTACATGTAACTGCGACCATTTACCGTTTTGTGGAAAAATCTCTTAAGAAAAATTCAAGACGAAGATGCTGGAGGAGCACGGAAAATGGCTTGTACGAGCGAGAGAGAGAGTTGTCCTGGAATTTTCTTGTTTTTTTCTGTAGCCATTGGGATGAATGGGCTATGGGGGGCAAGGGGGTTGTATTTTTTTGTTGTGTGTGCTCAAGAAAAACGTACCGAAGGGATGAAGACAAATGAGCGGGAAAAAAGAGAAATGGATCCGGTTGCAGGAGACACGATGTTTTGATGTTTATTTTCCTTCTCGCATTCGTTTTTGTCACTCATTTTCATCGTCGTCGATGTCGCTGGAGTGCAAAGTTATGCGGGACAGGATTTGATGACAATGGTGAACGCGATCCAACCTCGCCTCTCAGAAGTCGTTCTTGAGCAATTTACTTTTCTCTTTTCACATTTTTATTTTTTTTTTTGGGGTGGTAGACGTGGGAGAAGTGCGCGTTTAAGGGGTGGCTGGATGGTTGGATGATGGTGATGCAGTTGTTTATGTATTTTGTCGTCTAACTTAAGATACATATTGGAAAAAAGAGCGTGGAAGAGGGGGACAGTGAGTTCTTTTTGGGGTTTTTCTTTTCGTCCTTTCACCATCCGGAGCGGAGGGATGGCAGTTAGAAAGAACACTCATTTCTTATTGGAAATGTGGAAATGTGGAGCGATTTTTGCGTGAAGCCAAAGAGCATACACACAACAACAACAGTCAGAGTCGAAATGATAAGAAGGAAAAAAACACCCGATTGGAAAGAAAGAAAAAAAAAAAAAACAACAGTCTATGTACATAACATAGGTGAACCAGTTATCCTTAAGTTGGTTGTCGGTCGGTCGGTTGGTTGGTAGGTAGTACGGCCTTCCACATAAACCACTGCTACTGGTTCTCGCGGTGACGAAAACGACAACGACGAAGACCATACCACGACGATGTGGTTGTGGACGGGGATGGAGTGGCGCTCAAGTCGTAGCTGGAGCTGGAGATGATGATGATGACGACAACGACTACAACGATGATGATGACGAGTAGTGGTCGGGTTCATGGATACCGCAAAAAATAGTTTAATATCGTTGCGTCGGTCGATTCAATCGGTTTTCGGTAGCTTGGTGCGAGAAAAAAATTATTACATTCGCGCGTCGTAAATATGATCATTAAAAAAATAATAATTTATCACATATTTCTGACGGATCTCAATAAATGTTAATTATTTTTAATTGCGGTATTATTTCACTTTTTTTTTTATTTCGGTGTTGTCAGTTGTGCAAAAATGTGGAAATATCCTTGCAATGCTGTGGTGTATTACGCTGTCCAAGGGGCAAAGACGAAAAATATTGTTTTAAAATCGGAAGTTTTTCAACACTAAAAAGAAAAATAAACAGTGAATTGGCCAATATGCCAATATGATGCCAAAACATCTCTGAATTAAATATTATTCGTCGATTGGAAATAGCTCCAATATGTGTTAATATTACTTTATAAAAAAAGAATCCGCATAATTTATCGTTTGCTATTTTTTATTTTAACCTTTAATCCGACAATGTTTTAGGAATCAATCGCACATTTCACCTACCACCACTATAAGTCTGTAAGACTACTGAGAAATTGGGATACGTCAGACAAAACAATATTACTAACAAACTTCTTTCTGAAAATGCTTATTTTATTTAAAAGATGTGGATCATCATTTTAGTTTTTAAAAGCCAAATTAATTTTTTTTTTTTTTTTTTTAGGAAATACCTCCAAATTTTATTAGACATTTGTAAGCATGTAGCTACAAGCTTACGACGGTTCCTGATTTTTAAAAAGATTATTTCCCGTCTTTTTTCCTAAAAAAAGTAGAATTTAATGAAATTGGTAATCTAAATACACAAGCTATAAGATGCTTGTATAGTGAATCATTTACTTTTATTTTTCTTAAAATTAGCTTAAAATACCCACAAACACTTTCGGCTTTCTAATTTAAGAGAACTTGATGGGTTTCCTATTTTACTGTGTGTCCTCTAAGACTTGTTACATATTCGGAACAAGGCTTATCGACATAAATATTTGGGCCCACATGATGATAAGCATCATGCATAATAGTTGTGGCACTTCGATACATACAGGCACTGGCAAAATTATTTACACCTTACAATGCCTGTTTCGTAAGCAACTTTTTAAACTGCAGAACTTCTGAAATGTAGGTAACAATAAATCGTCCATGATTTTCCATGGATGCCGAAAACTGTCTAACTTTTTCTTGAACAAAGAGCTGGCATCGTAGCAGAGTTTCAGAGAGGTGGTTCGGCCACGGAACTTGCAAAAAACTACGGTTGTACGCGGACGACATTTTATAATCAATTCTCAAAATTTAAAAAATGTGGAAGTACTAAAAATAAAAGTGGGAGAGGCAGAAAAAGGGTGACATCGAATAGAGATGATGCTAATATTGTTCGGTCCTTCAAAAAAAAAAAAAACCCATGTGAAAGTGTCTTAAGTGCATTTGTGGACCTAAAAAAAGATCGGGAAAACAAGATCAAAAACAAGCAGCTCAGATTACAATTTGCCTAGAGATCACATTACCAAGCTATCAGAATTTTGGAGGAACATTCTTTGGACGGATGAAACTGCTCACTCCTTAGATGGTACCTATGGATATAAATATTTTTACTCCGATGCTTAAACTAAGGCAAAACAACCCATCATGCAACCCAAGTTGCATACCATATAGTGGTGTGGGCCCCCTGGTCAGATGCTCCAAAAATATGACACAGTCATATTATTTTAAAATTTTAAATGATGTTGCACTAGTCGTTACATCGTCAGTAATTTTGTACTACAACAGGACAATGCGCTGATACATATATTAAAAAGTGTTTGGCATAAGTAGATCCACAAGTCTTAATATGGCCCCCGGCAAAGTCCTAATCTGAATGTAACAGAAAATCAATGGCATGTTATAAAATTGAAAATGCCCGCAAACATTGGCAGATCTGTTGATCAGGCTTGGAAAGTCTTCATTGCGACTTGGAGTACAGTTTCATTAGAGCAAGTCCAAGGATTAATAGATTCTATGCCCAGATGCCTTGCAGAAGATATTGCGGCAAAAGAAGGAACCACAACTTTTTAAGTACCGTGACTTTAAATAACGGTTTACTTCAACCTTAAAAATATTTATAATTTTTTTTTTGTTGTTTCTTATAGAAGAGAAAAAATTGGATTTGTGTAAATAATGTTGGCAGTGTTCTTGGGTAAAAAGTACACTGTACCTGAGGAACACCAGTCAAAATCACTGTAAAAACGGAGTACGTACCTCCGAATTCAAGACGAAATAATCTATTCGTAAGAAATATATTCAAAATATCAGATACCTTCTCTGGTGAGGCTTGTCTTAGTTTAGACATCAAGCCTTCGTGCCACACTCTGTCATAGGCTTGAGAAACACCAAGGAATATACTCGAACATATCAGTTTGTGTTCAAGTCCTTTTTCTATTACATCAGTTATTCGATGTACTTGGTCAATAGTTGAACGCTTGCTTCGGAAACCAAACTTATGTTCTGGTAAGAGTGGCGCAGTGGTAAGTGTGTTGGACTCTGACGCACAATAAGCGAGTTCGGATACCGATATCACCAACGCCATCGAATGTTCATTTCGCGGCATCCCTCCTCGGCGGGGTACTGGCGAAACCCCCATTGGTATACTTGCCTTGAAAAAGCTTCTAGACTCACGCCGTTCGGCATTAAACTGTAGTTCCCTGTCGCTTACGGGAAAAATAAATCACACACAACATGGGTGGTTGAGAGAAGCTTGGCTCTGGTCCTTCATGAGCTGTAACGCCACCAAAAGAAAAAAACCGGCGAAGTGCGAGTCGGACTCGCCCACAAAGGGTTCCGTACCATCTGCATATATAAATCTGAAAGAGACTGTGTATGTCACCTCATCAGTCATCACATCAAATCACATTTTTCGTATGCATTTTTATAGGCATATTACTTTGATAATCAAAAATCTTCATGATGAGATAGTTGATAAAGTTGATCATCAAAGTGTCCATTGAATTCAAATCAAGTATCTTACTTGACAGCAAGGATGTGAAAAGGTGAATAACAATAATGGGAAATATGGGCAAAAGGATTGCAGCTAGGATTAATACATCAAAGACACAAAAGAGATCAAAACTGGGAAGTTTGCTACTGGTTGTGGGATATTGTCGACTAACCTTAGTTCAGTATGTGACCAAGAGGATTTTTTGGATGAAAATCATGTCTGTTGTATGGGGGCCCCCCTTAAATATTCCTTTTGTTCTGTTTTTAGTATTTGTCGTGGTAGCGGCAACAGAAATACATCATCTGTGAACATTTTAATTGTCTAACTATCACGGTTCATGAGATACAGCCTGGTGACAGACGGACGGACGGACGGACAGCGAAGTCTTAGTAATGGGATTCCGCTTTACCTTTGAGTACGGAACCCTGAAAAAAGAGAAAATTCGTTCGAAATGATCGGCAGCAGTGAAATCGGATGATACGATTTCTTATCTGTTTGTGCTTTACCCGGCTTCTGCGACTTTTCACTGGCTTGGCACATATTCTAACTAAAACAAAGGAGTTTTAGTAAAGCCATTCTTGGTAGAGAACTTCTCCTGTAATTAGATCATAGCCAGCAGCCTTGTTTGCTTTAAGCGATTCTACAATAATCTTTAGTTCAGCGAACGTGGATCGTATTATTGTATATTCCGCTTTATCATCCGTCCGACAAACAAGTTCTGTAAGCGGTTGACCTATGGATGGCTTAAAAGTTTCCTCAGGATATTCATCGAATTTTATTTTTTTTTATGTTTGTCACACAACCTGGGCGGAGTGCAGATGGTTTGGGTCCCTGCTCTCCAGGGGTTGTTGTCCTAGACAGGATTCGAGAGGAACTCGACTGAATTTTCACGTTGGTTATCGTTCTCAGCAAATGTTCCATTCCATTATGGTGTTATATTAGAACTGCACACACAGAGTATGAATTTGAAGTGACCATACATATACTGTGAGTGTTATGCCTTCATCAGTATTTTCATCACTTTCCATTCACAACAGCTGTGTTGCACAATTAAAACTAGTAGAATTGTTATAAATGTATACGGACTTTAGAAAATTAAAGAATACAGATCAGTTGTCTTTAACCGATGGACGGCAATCAGATCATTAAGGAAGTGGGATCCTAGGTATCGTTTCTTGTTATGACAGACGGCCAGACAAGCGCAGACCAGGTGTTGAATGGATTCAAACTCCTCTTCGTCTTCAGAGCTCCTGCGGAAATCATTCAAAATTTGCCCTAGTTTTTGTGCATAATTGCCAATAAGACAGTAATTAGTGATGACAACAACGATTTGTTTATGTCGTTTCGTTTCAGGAAGATTAGTCCCAAGGTTCGCTGTTAGTCAATTCGTGGCCATATTTGCCTGATGGTTAGGCAGGTACGCCCTCGGGGCCATCTCAGGTTCGTCTCGGCCATGAATTGATGTGTAGGCATAAGACTCCAGCGATTTCAGTGCAGTTTGGCTGTCAGTGGAAATTCGAATATCTGTGACAGTTATCACATTCCATTTTACCCAAGACAGAACTTCTTTTATTGCTACCAGCTACGAATGGAAGGCATTGCAGTAGTCTGCTAGTTTTGGGGTCTGTCTTAGCTTAGATTATTTAGAAAAGACTCCGCTACCCACCCCGTCCTTTCTTTTTGACCCATCTGTGTAAAAGTTCATGCTGCCCCTGCGGGGTCGCGCTTGTCGGGACCATTTTTGTCTTTCTGGGTATGTTACTTTGAATTTTTTCTCAAAAACTGTGGTGGACTCAATATAGTTGGAGTTCTCTGCCAAAGTTATCCTGTCGTTCAGGATAGAAGGATAGCTCGTCCATTTTGAGCTCTCCTTAAACTTGCTGCCATGTATATGGTTAGCTGCTTACCATGGATATCGAGTGGGGTTAGGAGGAGTAGCATGTTGATCGCCGCCGTTTTTGTGGACCCTAGGGTTCCGGTGATGCACATGCCTGCTAACCCCTGTACGTTCTAGATTTATTTGTGGTATGTTGTTTTATCTAGCGCAGTCCACCAGATTAAAAGACGGTACAATAGATAAGTCTAATGACAGTAAGCTTATTTTGGAGGTGAAACGCCATGTTTTCCCTACGGCTCTTTTGCAGGTATAGAGAGCTATGATTGCCTTCCTCGCTCGTTCTGTAGTAATTTCTTTCCTGGTTAATTTCCTGTCCAGAATAAAGCTAAGATATTTGGCACTAGAGGTTAGCCTGGTACCAAGTAGAATGATTGGACATTTAATATTTTAAGACATTAGTGCTTGGATATGATTTCGGGCATATGCGTGCCACAGGTACCTCGAATGAAGCGCAACACGTCTACACGGCTACCTCCAAATCTTCCAACGTCTCTGGTTTATCGTTATAGACTTCAGTAACTTCACATACCCCTACAGAAAGTAATCTAAAGTTGTAAGATGACGGGATCATGGAGGCGAGTTCACAGGTCCATTACGCGAATTGATGTGCTCAGCATATGTTTCCCGCACTAAATTGATGGTGTCGTGAACTGTGTGGCATGTTGCGCCATCTCGATGAAATCAAAGCTCTGTCACGTCAATGCCTTTCAACTGAGGAACGAAGAAGTCAGAAATCATATTTCCATAGCGCTCTCTATTAACGGTAACATTTTGGCCTGCATCGTCCTTAAAGAAATGCGGTCTGATGATTCCACCAGACCAGAAAGCACATCAAACAGTGAGTTTTAATGGTTGTAAGGACGGACGCCTCGATGAAGGCTTCTGGGTTTTCTCCACTCCAAATTTGGCAAGTTTGCTAACAAAAAAACGGGCCTCATCGGAGTGGAGGATCAAACTGAACTTCGACGCGTATAATGGTTTCAACTCTTGCACAAGCTGGATCTTATAAGCTTTTAAGCCAAGACCTTCCCTTTACAACTTCCGGGCATAACTCCAATTGCTGTGCAAGAAGGCGAATCGACTCATCCGGATTCTCCTCAACAATGTACTCTACAACTTCTTTTGGTTCTACTGTTTGTCGTCTTTCTTCTTTGGTGGCGTTAAAGCCCATGAAGAACCAGAGCCAAGCTTCTATTCAATCACCCATCAAATCACAGATTTCATTTTTCGAACAGGTAAAAGGGACAGCTTAACGCCGATTCCGAATGGGTGAGTCGAGAAGCTGTTTCTAGGCAAGTTATACTACGTCGGGTTTTACCAGTACCCCGCCGAGGAAGGACACCGCGAAATTAATACTCGGTGACGTTGGTGTTATCGGGATCCGAACTCGCTCATCGTGCGTCAGAGTCCAACACACCATCTACAGCGCCACGGCACCGTTTGTCGTCTTTGGGGATGCGTATTATCTACTAGAGTATACGTGGCGCGAAAACGATTCATCGAGCCGACCGTGAAATGGACATAGCGCACGATAAGCGCACCATGGTTTTCAAAATAAGTTTTCACAATTCGCATGCGTTGCTTTGGCGTTAATATGACCGTCGTAAAATGGCAAAATGTACTTACCACAAATCAACTCTTAGCTGTCAAATTAACAATCTGTGGAAATAGTGTTGCGAGTTTAAATACCGAAGCTTAAGCTTTGTCAAGGACTATAAAAGGGACATTTTCCAAATTCGCTCAGTTTTTATTCATTTTATTTATCCACTTCCTTTCGCGCTTAATAAACATAATTTTGCTGTTTGTAGCCATGGCTCAGCACGTATGTGTGTGTATTTCCTGAAGTTATTTTGGCCATATGTGCGGTTTTCACAGGCGATTGTAGTCCTTTACCGCATACCGTCCCGTGTGTGTTTGGTTTTTAACTTTTTTGTTTTGTTGCCGATTTTTGTATTTTTGTTGTTGTTGTATTGTTTTATTTCTGTTCCGTTTTGTTGTTGTCGCATTGTTATCTGGCCATGTGCTGGCGGCTGTTGCAACAGTCGCATTTCCACAGTCGATTACTGGCATTTTGCAAACTGAAGAGGAAACCCACCGATTGGACTTGTCTGGCACCACGTCATCCATGGTATTCACGGATGGAGGTTGAGTATCAGCCGCTGACAATCGTGATGAGTTTTCGTGTTTCATTCATTTGTGCGAAAGCCCGGAAAATTTTTATCATAAAATGTACATTTAAAATGTTTTTTTGGTTTTGTCTCATTCACTTTTTGTATCGCTCGTATCGTTGCTTTCATTGCGTGAAAAGTACAGCAAGCGACGAAAAATCCGAGTCAGATGAGTTGAGGTAAATCCTTTGAAATCGGATTAATTTTGTTATTAATTAAATAGTTGTCTTTAAACATTGGGGCATCAAAATGAGTTAGAATTTGTTTGTTTATAAATAAGAAACATGGAGTTTTCATTTAAGTACGCATGTATTTATTAATATTTTATTTACTGTAGCGTTCATAATCAGCGTAAGTTTAATTTTTCAAATAAATCCTCAGACAACAGCTTTCGCCGTCATTTGCACAAAATGATTATGTCCATCCCTAAAATCACATTCGCAAAAAACAAAGTGCGATAACATACTTTTATCTAACCGTCAGCAGCCTCCAGTGAAAAATTTTGCAAAATTATTTAAAGAGCAGAAAAGAGCAAAACAAGTTTTAATGAGAACAACAAATATTTTATCGCAGACTCGCGTATCCTTCATTCACAATCAACAGACAGATTGTTCGAATTATTATCTTTGCGGAAAGCATTAAATAAAAATAGAAAATAAGAAGAACATAGAATACGATACTCTGAGTCGCAAAAATAGGGCTGTCCACATTAGTCCTGCGAATTAATTCACATCTGTGGTGGTATTTTTTTTTGTCAACACTTAGCATACACCCTCTCTCACCAGTCCCTTCGGCCACGAGGAGAGTGCACGTTATCCTGTGAAAATGATAATTTGGATTTCTGTATGATTCCCACTTTGTTTTGTTCTTTTTTCATCTCATTTTGCTACAACACACTTTGTCATACTTCACGAAAACACATATGGTCAGGAAAATAAAATAAAAAAAAAACGAGTAGAAAAAAAAGGCGGGAGGACCTCGTCTCCTGGCTGTTTGGCGGCTTCACTTAATCGCCCATCGAACCCATTCGCATCTTGGAACATGTGGAGTGAGATGTATTTTAAATGCTCTGTGTTGTTTGACCAACTCGCAGTTGATCTGTGTGTACTTTGTTTAAGTTTTTTTTTTCTGGTGAGGAAGCTCGTTAACAGTGGAGTTCAAAATTAATCGGACAGTTTTCGTCAGTGTTTCTTCTTGGACAGGAATTACATATAATTTTTGATAGTCACTTATCATCGTTTAGTATTAATTGCGTTTTTATGACATCCTTTTTACTAATGACATTTTTTGGGAAAAACAATGGCTAGCTATGCCTTGCTGAAGAATGCTCGTACAAATATGAGGGCAGGTCGAATGCATGTTTGATGTGAAATGTTATTCAGACATTTTTCATTTTATTATTTTCAAACTCTTATACGCTTCATCCAACCATGCTTTCATTTCTGGATCTCTTTCATAAAAATAATTAATTAATGGAATTAGCCAAGAAAGCCTTTGCTTTGAACATGACCCCTTAGTTGATGTATCTTTTTCGCGGCCCAATTTTTCATACATAGAAATATAAAACAGCTACGGAGAATAAGGTCGCTGCTTAAATTTTGAGTCTTAAGTTTTGAGATGGATTACACTGCAAATGCTAGTGTGTTCAACAACACGCAGAAATGTGTTAAATAACACATATTTTTATAAGTGTGTCATTTGACACACAGAAATGTGCGAATGAGATTAAATGTGTCACTTAATACGTTTGATCTTTGAAATTAATGCACTTAAGTGCGTTGCAGCGACACACAAATTAATAATTAATACACTCGTTGGTATGTAAAAGTGTATTACGTACTTTGTTATGTACAGGATGGGCCAAATACCAGTTTCCTTCTAAAAATGCTATAAAATGAACAAAATAAAATTCTTTCCATTTATTATGGCTTTATAAGTAAGAACAAACATTACGTTAACGCTGTTCCTGTTAACAACGTCACACAAGTGGCTACCTTGGCTGGCTTCGCAGTAGCGCATTCTGTCACGTCAATTTTCGAGACCTTGTTGATGGTTTTGGGCTTACGAATTGCTTGGATGATATTGGCCTTAAGTGCTTGAACCGTTTCCAGATAACATAGCCACAACATCGGTCCTTCCCGGTTCCCCACCAAAAAAGTTCAAAGGGGTTCAAAACGCCGCTCCGAGGCGGCCATTGACATCGGTAAGACGGCTGATAACACGATTTGGGAATTTGGTGCGCAAAAGATCGATCGTGGCTTGGGCTGTGTGGCATGGCGCGCCATCCTGCATGAACCAAAGGTTATCCAGATCCATGCCTTTAATTTCAGAAAAAAAAAAGTCGGTTAACATGGCCTTTAACGACCACCGTTGACCGAATCTTTGTTCCCAGCCACATTTTCGAAGACAAATGGTTCCAATGATGCCACCACTCCACAATCCGCACCAAACTGTCACTCTCTGTGGATGCATTAGCTTCTCGACAATAACGTGCGGGTTTTCCAAGCCCTAGATGCGGAAATTTTGTTTGTTAACGCAGTCACCAAGATGAATATGCGTCCCGTCAGAAAAAAATATTTTTAACTGCCCAATTCACACTGCTCTAAGGCCCGAACTGCGAAGCGATGATGAATGAAGCGGATTGTCGCGCGCCTTCAATTGCTGAGTCAATTGGACCTTGTAATCGAATAATCTGAGATCTTTGTGCAGAATTCTCCTCAGGCTAGTGCGTGAAATGTTGAGCTGTTGAGATCGATGGCGAGTTAATGTTCGTGAATTGAAACTCACACTCTCGGCCATAGCAGCCACATTCTCATCTGTGCGCACCATACGACGACGGGGACCATGAGTGTTGTCCACTAGCATACCAGTCTCACGAACTTTTTGCACAAACTTGCGTACAGCAGTCGCGGTGGGTGCTTCATTTCGGCCAACATTTCTTTTGAAAAAACGCACTGCTTGGGCTACACAGCACTCACTTTGAAAATAAGTTTTCAATATTTCCCAACGTTGTTCAAGTGTAAAGCGACACATTTAGTTAAGCGGAGGTATGATACATACTTTGGGGGCAGGCTGCTACAAATCGCAAGTTATCAAACATGTTTGACATTTATGCAATCGGTAGCGTGTGTATGGCGCGGTTGACGATGCTATTCTAGGAATTTACAATTGGTAGCGTGTCTGTGGCCCGCTTTACTCGATGGCGAACAGCGTGAAATGAATAACGTGCAGCGATCTACAAGTGTGTGGCGAAATTACTTCAAAAAGATCCATTCAATCCGTAGCGTGCCTGTGGGCCGCTTAACGCATGATGTTTACACCAAGGAACGATCGGAAATCAACAACGTCGTCGTAGACACTGCAAAAAGAAAGAAAATTAAAGGAGAGCTAAGAAAAAAAAAAAAAAAAAAAAACATGTTGCGTGTGTGGCTTCACAACTAAAAAGAAAAACAATCCATCAAACAAGTTGTTTCACAACAAGGGTAATCAATTCTATCAAACCAAAAACACAAACAACACACCAAGCAAACAGAACGGGAATTACGAGCGGGATTCATAGTGTAATGGTTAACCCACTGGACTCTAAACCCAGCGTTCTAATCTCAAGTTCCGCAGTGACCACAAAACAAAGACACTCAACTACCCCCCTTTCCCATTCTACATTAGTCCTTTGAGCCGGATGGCATGATCATCATGATGCTGCTTTATGTAACTCGCATTCAAAATTATCACAACGAAAACACATACTTGGGTGTGTTACAGTATACGTTTGAACAATTTTCAAGGCCCGTTTTCCACCCTGATTGTGGAACCCCTCCAAAATATGTGATTGAATGCGTCAACCGCTTCTTCAAGCTCATCTTGAAATGCACACACAGTCGATTGTTGTTTAGTTCCTGGTTGGTATACAGGATTCCTCATTTGTCACAAACACATAAACGTTTTTTGAAGCCAAAGAACACGAGCCTTTTTTTGAGCGATTGTCAATTTATAGTGTATCTAACGCAAACATTTCTTTTTGACAGCCAAATGGAATTATTGCCTAAGCATGCCTCAATCTCACTCTATGTCACATGACGATCTTGCAATATCAGTTCATGCACAGCACCGATTTTTCCTGGTACAACAACCAGTTTTGGATGACCTTCACGAAATTCATTCTGAAGGGTAGGTACCAATAGCCGGCACGAGTAGCATAAGCCGAAGTCTCCTAGACCGTAAGGATGCGTTTCGTCTTGTCTAAGTACTCAGAAAGCATTGTTTCACATACTTCAACGCGACGATGTTTATCCAAAAAAATTAGTGTTTTCGGTACCAATGGAGATTTAACGCGTCTGAGGCCTAAAACATGACTGGTCCTTTTAAACTACCAACAGCAATACCTCTTATTGTTAATTGACGGTTTGCAAGCTCGAAATCTTTAATTTTTTGGACGTGAACTTCGTCGGTTGAGGTTGATTGTGCTCTGGGGCGCTCTTCGCTTTCGACACATTATCGGCCTTCCTGGAACTCTTTATTCCACTTGTACAAATTTTGTTCGTATCAAGAGGCTTGGATTCGAAAACCCTCTTAGCTAGAGCTATAGTGTCCATGCGGTCGGTACGGCCGAGCCTTTGTAGCCGACGGATTTTTGGACTTGTGCCTATATCCACATCTTTGTACAGTTGTTAGAGTTTGCGGTTATGTCTTCTCCTCCATTCGCCTTCGACAGGACGGAATACCCGTTGCATTATTCTTCTTCGAAGGAGCCAAGGATCAGCTCGGCTGTCCTGTTTATCGTTCAGCTTTCGGCTCCATATTTTATTTTTTATTTTGTTTTTATAATTCAGGCAGGTTTTATGGTTTTTTATTTGTCACACAGCCTGAACGGAGTGCAGGTGGTTTGCGTCGTATGTGTTCCGTCACTACTCTCCAGGGGTGGCTGTCCAGGATAGGATTAGAAAAGATTCGACTGAATTTGTACGTTGGTTGTAGTTCTCTGCAAATGCTCCATGCAATTATTGTGTTATGTTAGAATTGCACACACAGAGTATGAATTTGAAGTGACGATATACTGTGAGTGTTATGCCTTCAGTATTTGGATCACTTACCCTTCACAACAGCTGTGTTGCACAATTTTTCCGTATAGGAATTGTATTTCCTGACTTTGAACTACAGACCTTCCACTCGACAGTCGGTGATGTTTGCAACTGCACCACAGGCACGCCCAAAGGACTGGCAGGATAAGAGCCTTGCAGAGCATAACCTTGGTTCTTCGGGACAGGATTTTGAACCCTAGCTGTTTTGACAAGCCGAAGTAGCAGCGGATCCCCACTATAATGTCATTCATGGAGGTTATGTTTGCCCCATATACATAAACTAGATTATCCAGAAATCCAAATAGCAAGCTCATAAAACGTCACACAGATATTCGTGCACTTTTCCCCCCACTGTAGCCATGTTTTGATAATTTAAAGATTTTTTTCCTCGGTGCTGCTACTGATTTGTTTGCTTGTATGGCATGTGGCCCACCACTGTATGGTCTGCGGCCCGAGAACACAAAAGCCACCAATGCTTAAACTTTGTGTGTGAATAAAATTCCAGGACATCCCGCCATATGTTGTACGTGCCTACCACCTCCGAACTGAACGAGTGCCACTAACGAAAATCAACGTTTTGTCTCTGTTTTTTTGTTTTTAATTCGAAAAATTATTTTTCCATTCCATACACAAATTGGGCTAAGAGAAGAATTAATAAATGAAACCCGACTCACACACGATCGGCCAGAAAAAAAAAAATAAATTCATTCGAATGTGGAAAAAAAGCAAAAACCAAGCCAACCGGACGAGTGTCACATATGGGGAAGGACGCACTGCAAAAAAAAGGACATTATTAACGGTGAAAATTATTATTCAACGCGTATATGAGATATTGAGAACTTTACGGTGGGGGAGAAGGAAACACTTTGTTTTCGTTTTTTCCATAATTTTTTTTTGGTTTATTCGAAAGTAGAAATCATAAGCGGCAGGACACGGCCGGATCCGCAGAAATTTCTGTGCGCTATTATGTCGTCGGTTGTTGAAGTGTCAATTCGTGGGAATCTTGCGAATTCGCGCATTTAATTAGTTGTGGAAAATCGCAATGAGGGTTTTTGATGGATTCGAATGAGTATTATCAAGGTCGTTGTGAAAGTCCCTTCGACTATTGACGGAGATGCAAGGACAAGTTCAACAGGTTTTCACCAGGCATTGCAAGGAATAATATTTTTTTTGTATTTTTCGTGGCATATCTAAGTTTTCAATCAGTCTCTTCTACGATTCTAGATAAAATATAAAATATTTAAAAAAATGGTTAACGATATTGTGATATGTCGAAGTGCTGAAAATTGATTTATTTAATCAAAGAGTGCATTTAAGTGAATTGTAATTACACAAACGCAAGAAGTAGATAAAAAGATAATATCCAAGATCAAGTGATATGCATATTTCAAGTGAAGTTAGTTCAACAACGAATCAGTCACATAACGACACGGGCCGACCGAGTCGGAGTAGTGAAGTCAACAATAATAATAATAATTCGAATAATAACAATGGGAATAGTGGTGGTGGAAATGTTAATAGTAACTCTAATAGTACATCGAATAAGAAGACTGTAGATAATAGTCCTTACTTGACGCCAGAGAATTTAATTGAAAGGACTGTCGATGGACTACTGGCGGAACATCCTGGCGAGCTGGTCAAGACTGGATCACCACATGTTGTAAGTAGTGGATGATATTATGTGAGAGTTAGCAAAAAGGATGTCACTCAAAGGTATAAAAAGGTGTGAGTTTCTCAGTTATTCCCTGTTACCTCTCTGTTGTTGCAAGTGATTATTGCAAGCCAGCATTGTTGATGATCAAATTAGACTAAAACAGACACAGAATGGAGTTCAGGATGGTGGAGACCGCCAAGTTTTCTGTCATTCAAGCAATCAAGTTTTATCTACAGAACTGTACAAATTTCTTCACTTTATTAGCTAGTTGTTTTTTAAATAAAACTTATTTTCGTTGTCTTAAAAATCTCTGTCACTTTCATCCAACTCGCACTATAAATCCTTTCTCGCTAAAAAAAAAGAAATCTCTCGCTCCGCATATGTATATCGTTTATCTTACAGGTGCTGCCGCGCACTCGTATTTATACCACTAATCGACCATCTGGATAGTTCTGGGGCATGCTGGAAAACCCTAGCTACATCCGACGTCTCCTGTCATCACCCTACATTCACCTCAAGCCACCGCTTTGTATTCAGGAAGTGTTGCCATCGTTACACTACCCCTTCGTTAAACTTGTTCGTCCCGAAGAAGAGCATCATCCATACTTCCGTGGTACTGATGCAGGCGATCCAGATGCATGACTTTCAGCTTTCCTCTTTGTCCCCGCTGAATTGTGTAAACTACGTTATATATTCGTGTGACTATGCGGTAGAAGCCTTCCCAGTCTTCCTCCAGCTTAGGTGAGTTCCCTTCTTTGTTGATGGGGATTGTACAGCCATAGCAAATCGCCCTCCGGAAGCCCTTGTAGAGATGCCCTGATGTCGTACCTGGTTTTCATCCGATCGCTCGCTATCTTGTTCTTTGCTCGAGTTCTTTTATGGATGTCGAAAATCCTATCTCTAAGGTCCGCCACGTAGGTAGGTAGGTAGGTAAGACCGTAGCCTTCCCAGAGATGGGAAGAACACACATAGGCCAGGGAGGCCCGTTGTGTAGCTACGAGGGGGTTTAGCCCCCTATTCGTGGAACAACTTTGTGCTTCTTAAGAAATTAAGAAGATCAGATATCCCTACTTGCTGAACTTCGGTCAGATCGTTAAGGAGGTATGATCCTAGGTATCGTTTCCTGATTGTGCAGAATGCCGGACAGGCGCAGAGGAGGTGATGGATGGATTCGACCTCTTCCTCGTCCAGACAGCTCCTACAAAAATCATTCGGAGTGATACCTAGTTTTTGCGCGTGACTGCCAATAAGGCAGTGTCCTGTGATGACACCTATGACTTTATAGATGTCAGTTCTATTTAGGGAGATAATACTCCTAGCCCGTCGACTATCGAGCCGGGGCCAGATTTGCCTGGTGATGAGGCAGGTGTGTCCCTGAGTCCATCTCCGGTTCGTCTCGGCCCTGGCGAGGGTAGTGAGATTGTGTTTAATGGTTGCGAAGGGTATACCCTCACAAACCACAGTTGATTGTAGCGTCGTTCCTTATTTGGAGTGTGTCGAGTGTGTCGGCTCTTTCATTTCCAGTGATGTCGCTGTGCCCCGGTACCCATATAAGTTGTATGTTGCACTGTTCAGCCATCTCATTAAGAGATAGGCGACAGTCGAAGCTAGTTTTTGATGTGTACACATAGGACTCCAGCGACTTTAAGGCTGCTTGGCTATCCGTGAGAATGCGGATATCCGTGGTGGATATCACGTTCCACTTCAGCCAGGACAGAGCCTCTTTTATTGCCAACAGCTCCGCCTGGAAAACGCTGCAGTGATTAGATAATTTTAGAGCTTTGTTCAGCTTAAGTTGTTTGCAGAATACTCCACTACCCACCCCGTCTTTGGTTTTAGACCCGTCAGTATAAAAGTCTACGCAATTTCTGCGAGGTTGAGTCTGGCGAGTCCAGTTTTGTCTGTCCGGGTAGAACGTTGTAAAGTTTTTTTCCAAGACTGTGGTGGGCTTTGTGAGGTCTAGGTTTCCTGCCATGGTTGACCTGTTAATCAGGATCGAGGAGTGGCCAAAGACGTAGCTCTTCCAGTTCGAGTTGGCTTTAAGTCTAATGGCCGTTTGTGTGGCAATTTGCTTGCCGAAAATATCGAGTGGTGTAAGGTCGAGTATCATGTTAAGTGCATCCGTCGGGGTGGACCTGAGGGCCCCGGTAATGCATAAACACGCCAGCCTTTGTACCTTCTCGAATTGTTTGAGGTATGTTGTCTTGTCCAGTGCTGTCCACCAGACCGTCGCTCCATACATTAATATGGGTCTAACGACCGTGGTGTAGAGCCATAGGGTAATCTTGGGATTGAACCCCCGTTTTTTCCCTATGGCTTTCTTGCATGTATAGAGAGCTATTGTTGCTTTTTTAGCTCTTTCGATTGTGTTGCTTTTCCAGGTTAATTTCCTGTCCAGTATGATGTCAAGGAATTTGGCACTGGAGGAGTAGTTCAAGCTGGTACCAAGCAAAGTGATAAGGCAGTATTCCGGGATTTTATGCTTTTTGGTGAATAGCACGAGCTCCGTTTTCTGGGGATTAACCCTGAGCCCTTTGCTATGCGCCCATTTGCAAAGAATTGAGAATGCCGTTTGCATACGGTCATTCAGTGTCGATAGGTATTTACCTGAGATTGAAAAGGTCCGCCACGTAATCTTCGACGAATTTCGGTTCAGTAGATGGAGAACCAATCTTTACTTCTCCAGGGTACCGCACAGTGTCACCAAAAATAATTTCGGCTTGAGTATGGACTATGGACTGCATTTGGGTAGGCCAGTTAAAAGAAGAGGAGGTGCCGATCCCAAGTCCGTTGGCAGTCGTCCACTATTTTACAAAGATGTTCCTTTAGCGTCCTGTTGAAACGCTCCGCCATCCCATCTGACTACGGGGTGTCGTCCTTGTTTTGCTGATCTCAAACAATTGGCATACCTCCTGAAATAATTTGGACTCGAAGTTTCTACCCTGGTCCGAGTGTAGCTCCATGAGGACGCCAAAACTGCTCGCCCAATCGTTCCAAAGTATTATAATACCAGTTACCTCTAGCTTGCTTAAGTCATTGATGATGGCTAGTGGTTTAATGAACGTTCCTTCAATGCCAAGGAAGGCAATAATTGTGAATATTTTGTTGGGGCTGGAAGCATACAAATGCAAATTTTCTGCGCAAGAAACATTAAATGCATATATAAATATTGATGTGAAACTTAACACGGACAGTAAAAAACAGTCCTACAAATCTTAAACTAAAAACATTTCCCTTCATCCATCTGTGCACTGTTTATATCCGAATATCACCTTACTTTCTGGACATAGTAGTATGTGACAATGATGGATGTTTACTTACTAGTCGTTAGAAATGCTGGTATATTGCTTTTTGGGACTGATTCAGTGATACAGTTTACATGCGTTGCGAATGCTCTGTTCTTCAGGCAGACACTGTACTGTCCTAAGCCCCTAGGTACTTGCTAGCCGTAAAGCTTGACATCGTTTTTGAAGATAACTATCAGCTTCGCGTCCTTTAGTGATTCGTTTTTCCAGTGAAAGTACTGCATCTGCATTCATTTTGAATTTAATTTTGTTTTAGGTCTGTACAGTGTTGCCTACCCACTGGCGCTCGAACAAGACGCTCCCGGTGGCCTTTAAAGTCTTAGCCCTTGGTGATGTGATGGACGGAACAATAGTGACTATACGGGCTGGAAACGATGAGAATTTTTGCGGTGAACTACGCAACTGTACGGCTGTAATGAAGAATCAAGTAGCAAAATTCAACGATCTGCGATTCGTGGGGCGAAGCGGACGGGGTAAGTTCAATACTCTCAAATAGCTACATCAAACCCTTAATTATAAAAAAAGAGAAAAAAAAATTATATTATTCACACCAACCCTCGAATATCGAGAAAAGATCCAATTTAATCTACATACCGCCGTCTGGTCGTCTGTGGACGCAAATGATTGCTCATTTACTCTGACTGACGCGCCCGCACCGCCTGTTTTATTCCTGAAATTAGGATTCCTTTTCGTTTGCCTTTTTCTTTCATTTAATTCAATCAGATTTCTTTTCTATTTTCAAAAGCACTTGGAAAACAAGAAGAAAACATAAAAAAGGAAAAAGTTTCAAATAGATTGTGAGTGAAGGACGAGACACTGTCGCGCAGCGCCTTGACGGTTTTTTTCTACTTTTTCTGTCAATTTATCACGGTTGACGTACGAAATCAAACGGCGGATGACAGGTTTGAATCCAAACGAATCCTGCGGGGGTGAGCGGTCTTACGATTTCTTTAAAGAAAAGTCGCCTTTTTCCCTAAAATATTAAACAACTCCCCTCGGGGATAATGGTTAGGGAAGATGCTGTGAGATTTGTTTCTGTTTTCGTTTGACTGACTTCATAGCAGTCGTATCCTTAGCGGTAAGTGGGATAATGCTAAAGGATTTACATTTAGTCTTTATCAAACAACGAGAAAAAAAATCAGCGGGAATGAAGCAAAAAAGTATCCTTTGGGGTGCGATGATGGCGAGATTTTGGAAAAAAAAATTGTTTTTTATTTAAACTCGGGCGTCGTACGATAATTTTCCGAAAATTGGAATTATCCTTTTTGTTTTAACAAATTTACAAAAGGATTAGTTGGGTCGTTGTCTCCGTCACGGGGGATTGAGAGAGGTTGGAGCTATCGAGGAGTCTTGGGTCATGTCACAGCTTAAGTAGTCATTTCTAATGGAATCACTTATTTTTAACTTTTTTCCTTGTGTTTGCGAGACGCTTATGCGGATAATGATAATGGTGATTATGGTGATGATGACTGGAGAGATTGTCGGGCTTAAATTGTTTAAAAAGCTGTCTGGAGACTTTTCGAGTTGTTAGTCGCTTGGGAAATGATTTAATTGTTTTATCCTTTTCCCGGAGGCATGTATGGCAAAAGGAGGATAAAAAACTGCGACATCAACTACGAGAACAAACAACGCTCATTCGTATGTGGCTTTGTTATGCGAGGAAGACCCCGACAAAAAGTCTTCGGGATGTAAGCGGACGCCTCATAACAATCTGCATCAAAGCTAAATTCGGGAACGTTAGCTTGATATGCGCTCACGAACCCACCGAAGAAAAGGACGATCGAGTCAAGGACGTATTATACGATTTCCTTGACAGAACTTATGCCCAATGTCCCATCTGCGATATAAAAATAGCACTAGGAGGTTTTAATGCGACACTGGGCAAAGAGGACACATTTGAGTCGATCACGGGAAAGTGTAGTCTACACGACACCACGACGGAAAACGGACATCGGCTACTTGGTGGAGCTTTCTGGTGGAGCGTAATCTCCTTCTAGCTAGCACACGATTCCCGCATCTCAACATGGTGAACCTGACGATCACCTGATCAGTTGGCCACCAATCAGATTAATCACAATGGGATCGACGAAAGACACTCGACCAGTATCCTAGATGTACGAACCTTCCGAGGAGCAAACATCGACCCGGATCACTATCTTGTGGTGAAGATATCAAGGATGCCACGGAGTCGACCTGGACAACGAAAGTTTGACGTCGGAAAGCTACAATCGCAGGATACCGCTAGGACCTTTGTCGATCGAGTTTACCTCAACCTCTCGCGAACTCCAATGACACCGGAACAACCCACAGAACAACAGTGGGAGCATTGCCAGCGTGCCGTCATAGAAGATTCCTCTAATGTGTTGGGTTTCAAACTACCGGCAACTTGAAACCCCTGGTTTAATGAGCAATGCGGGCAAGCCCATGTAGCAAACTAAACCGCCTACAAAGCCATGCTACATGGACGGACGAGGGCCGCTCTTGAACATTACGAGCAGAAAAGGGGGGAGGAGCACACACTTTCAAGGAAGAAAAAAAGACAGCATGAAATGCGTGAGGTCGAGGAGATGGAGAGATGCAACCACAACAATGAAGTGAAACGAACATGCCAGTGCTATAAAGCCAGAGGCGAAGCCTGTAGGGATGAAGACGGACAACTAGTAGCAGAGTCACAGTCGATGCTGAAAATATGGAAGGAGGATTTCTGTAGACTGTTTAGCTGCCTTGATAGACCCGATACCGCTGTCAGGCAGAATGATCCATTCACAACAGACGAAGATATAACAGAATTCCGTCCACCCCACCTAGATGTAATTAAGCTGACAATTTCTCTCGATAATTTAAGCTTTATTTCGCCTGAGGCTAATAAAGCCGCAGGCGCAGACGGGCTGTCTGCCGAGCTATTGAAAGCAGCTGGATATAAGCTGGTAGGGCACATGTGAAATATGGTCGGAGGAAAGCAAGCCCGACGACTGGAATCTCAGCATCGTTTGCCCAGTCCACAAGTAAGGAGACCCCTATAACTGCGCCCAGTACAGGGAAACAAGTCTCCTTAACATGGCATATAATATCTTCCTTGCCGTACTGCGTGAACGCTTGAAACCCTTTGTGGACCATCTGATAGGTTCTTATAAGTGTGGCTTCAGGCCAGGAAAATCCACAAAAGACCAAATATTCACACTGCGGCAGATCTTGGAGAAGACCCAAAAATACCAAAAAAGGTGTCGACCTTTTCACCGATTTCAAGGCAGCGTATGATAGTGTGCATAGAGACGACCTATACGGCGCCATGTCTAATTTTGGCATCCCTACCAAACTCGTCAGACTGCGCAGGATGACTATGGAGAATTCTCCCTGCTCCATTAAGGTCGGAGGTGAACTAACCGACTCCTTCGATGTTAAAAAAAAATTTTAGAAAGGGTGACGCACTGTTTCTTCAACATCGTGCTTGAAAAGATCATGCGAGACTCATTGGCCAACACAAGAGTTACGAACTATTTCAAGTCTACACAACTGCTTGCGTAAGCGGATGACGTTGGTGTAATTGGACGAACACAGCGGGACGTCAATGAAGCATTCAAAAACATTGAAGCAGAAGCGGCTAAAATGAGTCTTTCGGTTAACGAGGGTAAAAGGAAAGTATGCTTTCAACTAAAAAAGACGGACAACACCGGCGTCTCGGCCAAAACATCACAATTCGAAGTGGTCAATGACTTCGTCTACCTTAGCTCACTAGTAACCAGCGACAACACCAGCGCTGAGATCAAACGTAGAATAACTCTTGCCAACCGCTGTTTATTCGCGCTCAAGAGTCATTTGAGTAGTATAGCCCTCTCTCGGAAAACTAGGGTTAGGCGGCCACCTTAATCATTCCGGTCCTCCTCTACGGCCCAGAGGCTTGGACCTTATCAAAAACGCCCTTAGTCGTTTCGAGAGGAAAATTCGGCGTACAATCTTCGATCCCGTTTGTGTTGACGGAGAGTGGAGGAGAAACTCAACCACGATATGTACGGGTTGTACAACGACATCGGCCTGGTACGACGTCTACGGATACAGCGTCTAAGGTGGCTAGGCCATGAAGAGCGCAAGGAAAAAACAGCTTCGACCCGAAGAGTCTTCGAATCCACCCCGGAAGGAAGGCACGACAGTGAACGGCCGCATCTAAGGTGGCGCCCACAGGTAGAAAGGGTCGTGTGACACAGAAAACAGGCCAAAATATCATGCTAGCTGGAAAGGCTTAGTGGTTGGGACCCAGGTTTATCCCGAACTGTAGCGCCACCTCAGTAAGTAAGTAACACAAATATGAGTACATTTCGAAGGGTCATGTAGAAACATTCACCAAAGAATTTATGTTCATATTATGGACCTTGACACGTGACAACGCCTCAAAGCACTCTTCGAAGCTGAAAGAATCTTAGCTTTCACTGAGAAAATTGTCCGTAAAAAATGTCTAAATATAGTAAGCACATACCTACATATGTCATCCATGAAATGTGCACTGACCCTTGGCCTTACACGACAAGACACTTTTTGACATTCGTCCATCAGGGCATCTCTTCTTCGTCTCGTTTTTGTCTGGGGCGGTTGTGTTTGGATTCTTGTCAAGTGATCACGTTTCATAAGAATAAAGAAATCAATCTATAAAAAAGTAATCCTGAGTTTTTTAATTGCCCAAGTTAGTTACTATAATGCATATATACGTTAGTAAGCAATTTCAAATTGTGTACTAGAAGCAGGCTTCATGCATCCCTGCAATGCGGTGCTGTCTCAGTCAATTTCAAATCATCAGCAGAACCATACATCTTTCATTCATTTTTTGTCCACCACGTCAGTTGTTCTCAGATTCCGTTCCTCGCCTCCAATTTCTCACAAATCTACACACCGTCCAAAGAGAATGTCATTTATCTGTGTCCTGAATTTTATCCTGTTTTCCCACTCCATTTCCGCCCTCTTTGTTTACTCATTGTTTTTTTATTGGTATCGAAACTAGATCTCCTCATCCTCAATCCGTGATTTTTGAAAAATGACAGAAGGAAAATTGCGATAATGACGTGATTTTTCGCCTGTGGCAATATGGTCATGCCGGGGCTCGGCACAGGCACATGGTGATGGTTGATTTCGAATGCAGATGTAAGGAAGATTTTGAATCTAAAAGAAACAGAATAAAAAAGCAGGAAACCACCCTCGCCTTCTATGCAAGATTCATTTTTCTTCCATGGGTTTTTGGCTATTTTTTCCTTGTTTTTTAGTACTTCCCGTGCTTCCCTTTAACGCAGAGTTCCATTCTGATTCTTCGCGGGAGTACTTTTATCATGCCGTCGCCTTTGCCGTTGTTAGCTTCCTAACGTCCTGTATAAATTATGGAAACGGAAGTTCATGTTTATCCTAGGTTACTTTCTTGCTGTGCCTTTCTGCTCGTATTGTTGATACTCTTTTTTCGTGTAGTTCCGCCTTCGTTTTGGGTTTGCTTTACGTTAGCTTATTTCTTTAATACAGTTCTTCCGGCGTTATTGGGGGCTCTTGGAAATTAACTTCATCAATTACTTATTGGAATATATACTCAAGGGAAAATGTATTTCGGAGTGTGATGTCAACGGCGCTACTGATAGTATAATTCATGGGAAGATGCTGCCGGTGATAGGAAACCAGTTGTTTCGTAAAGTACTTTAATACCTTAGGATATTTGTATTATCTCTAATTCTTCCTAAGACGAATATCAACCACACCTCTCTCTGTAATAATTCCTCTGCGTATGCAATACTAAAGCGCTGGAACGAATTACTACGGACTATGACCAACGCGAAATTTGGTCGGCTCTCGTCCTATCTAGGTCTAGGACAACCACCCCTGAGAGTAGTGAACGAACATCAACGACCCCAACCACTGCACTCCGTTCAGGTTGTGTTCATGTGTTCTCATCATATGAGAATGTAAAAACTCTTGAACCTGCGCGATTCTAAAAAAAAAAAAAAAGAAAAAAAGCTGTACAGCAGTATCCAGCATTTTATACAAACATGCCTCCTACTTGCACGGTCTGTTGCCAGCTGTTTTCATCGACGCAGTCCCAGTTGGTACAGGACCTTTTGAACTATGTGCGCAGCCTTAGATTCGGTCGCCCTCTGCTGCATCGTCCCTCAGGGTTGGACTTAAAGACTCTTCGGGCCGGAGCTGTGTTATCCATCCATGGCCTAGCCACTGTGGACTTTGGATCCGTATCTGTTACCGATTTAGCCGCTTCTGCTTCAATGCTGGCGAACGCCTCATTGAGGTCTCGGTTTTTCCGTCCAATAACGTCAATGTCATCAGGGTATGCGTATGTGAAGACTTCAACTGGATCGTGCCTCTTGTATTGATCAGTGAATTCCGCTCGATCTTTTCAAATACGATCTTAAAGAAATCACATTAACATCGAAGGTCTAGGTTAGTTCACTTCCGACCTTAATGAAGCAGCGGGAATTCTCTTGCACAGTCTGACGAGTTTGGCAGGAAGGTTAAAACATGACATGGCACTATCATATACGGCTGTAAAGTCGACGAAAAGATGCTGCGTGTCGACCGGGAATTCATGGGTCTTCTCCAAGATCTGCCGAAGTGTAAATATTTGGTCTATCACGGATTTTTCTGGCCTGAAACCACACTGGTAGAAACCAGATTGTCCACGAACGATTTCAGGCGCTTACACAGTACGGCAGAGAGGATCTTGTACGCAATGTAGAGAAGACTTATTCCTCTGTAATTGGCGCAGTCATAGGGGTCTCCTACCTTATGGACCGGGCAAACGATGCTGAGATTCCATTCATCGGACATGCATTCTTCCGACCATATCTTGCAGATTAGTTGGTGCATGTTCCTGACCGGCTCATCGCCAGCTGCAGCTGCTTTAAATAGTTCCGCGGGAAGTCCGTCTGCTCCAGCAGCTTTATAAGACTTAAGTTTCGATTTAGCTTACTTAACATCGTCTAGGTCGGGTGGACAGGATTCTCTTTCGTCTTCGTCCATTGTGAATGGTTCGTTCTGCCTGACGGCATTTTGGCTATCATCGCCGTTATATAGTCTGCAGAAATGGTCCTTCCACAATCTCAGCATCGACTGTGACTCCACTATTAGTTGTCCGTGCACATCCCTCCAGGCTTCTGCCCTGGCTTTATAGCCTGCAGGAAACGGATGGCGTAGTAGTAGTAGTAAGTATACGATTCCAACACCTCAACATCCATAAAGGGACCTGGCGGTCCGTACAACCAATCAAATTTATCACATTGTGATCGACGGCAGACACTCCTCCAGCGTCCTAGATGTCCGAACCTTTTGAGGAGCCAACATCGACTCGGATCATTACCTTGTTGCAACCAAGGTACGGATGCGAATTTCTCGGAATCAACGGAGTCGAGTAAGAACACCAAAATTTAACGTCGGAAAGTTGCAATCGCAAGAGGACCTTCGCCAGGACCTTCGCCGATCAAGTCTCCCTCAGGCTCTCTCAAGTCCCGATTCAATCTGCACAAACCATAGGACAGCAATGGAGTCGTTGTCAGAACGCCATTAGAGAGGTCATCTCAGATGTACCCGGTTTCAAGCCACCACCTTCGAGAAACCCCTGGCTTGATGACGAGTGCAGACAGGCCCATGTAGAGAAACAGAATGCATACATGGCTACAGTGCATCGACGGACGAAAGCTGCCCGCGAGCTCTATGAACATAAAAGGAGGGAGGAGCATGCGCTTCTGAGAAGAAAAAAGAAGGAGCACGAGAAGCGCGAGATCGAGGAGATGGAGAGATGCTATTGCAGGAACGACTTTCGAAAGTTTTACCAAAACCCCTTATATACGAAGATGGCCCACCCCTTATATACGAATTTCTCATTCATATTTCGCAAACCATTTTCAGGACTCACATGAAAAGTTTTAATTAAAAATCATTTTTCCTAAAGTACATATTGTAGGTAAAATACTCTGTCGAAGTTAAAGGCCTTCAGAGCCCAAAAATCGAAAGAGGTAATAGCCACTTCTGAATCGCGACAATCTAGTATTCCTCATTCACCGACAAAGTGCATGTACACAAAAGGACTCCAAAACATCGTCTGTCGTTCCTAGTGATACCGAGTTATGAATTTTTCAAATCTACACCATGGAATGGGCGCGAGCTGGATCCTAAGAGACGAGCAATAAATTTTGAATGAATTTATCGAATCTGTATCCCCTGGAGCGAACAGGGTTGCCCAGACACAAATGTGTCACCAGACGCCAGTATATACCGGTAAAATTGGATGTAAAGTGTTTAAAGGATTACGGGCGAAAATCGATCAATATCCCGGGTTGCTTGGTGTAGCTAACTAATGAATTTGCATTTAACAATGCGCTAAATAGCGAAAAATCAATTCTCGCCCCTTGCTGGCGACATAATTATACATTTCGCCAAAAATCTCTGGATTCTCCTTTATAGTCAGCTTTTTAGCGATATCCCAATCCCATCAACCCCGTTTCACGCTTATTTACCACCCCCGGTATTAGTAAGGACGAGAAAAACGTTCAACCAGCACCTGTTCCTTGGTGTTCTCTGCTATTAATTAAGCTTAACGAGGTTACAACACACCAACAGGGTTCATCTAACCCGAAAACTTTAGCACAACTTCCAACACCAGCAATACCATCCCCACAACAATCTCCACTACGCAACTCTCCTCCTGTCAGCCCTTCTCCGCCTTGTTCGTACACATCTCTATCCCACTCCCTTCTGCGTTAGCCGTCTTTGTATTTAGATGAGTAGCTGAAGGGCGTCATACTTAACCTCGCTATGTACACTTAACAACAGTTTGCCGCTGTCGCTCGTACGTACTCGTACTCGTAGCTGTAAACCCCTTTTTATCTTGAAAGGCTTTTCCTTTTCATAATAATAATTAGGGGGCCATTCTTGTAAAGCACTTGTGGACGGGGCCCTGGGTTGCTATCCTTTTCAGCTACTGTTTCTTCCATCTAATCGGTTTAAGTTTGTTTTTGTTTTTTCTTTCTTCTGCTACTCCAATCCCCGATGCCGGGGACGCACTCACACGACCGTGCACCCTGGCACATACTGACAGGATAAGTAAATAAAATATAAACGAGCATCCCTTCGCGCCCATTTGTCTCCAGGAAGTAAGGATTTTGCTCCGTTGAAATATACGAGTACGTATGACGCGGTATTAATTTTTCAAACAACCGGAACAAGGAGGTGCGGCAACGTATCCGCCAACTATTTGATTTCAGCTTATTATGGAAAATTGCGAATGGTTTTCATTTTCATCTCACAAGGCTGGAGGATGTGGAACGATACAATATGGCGCTGGGAAGCGTTGAAGATCCTCTGAAGATGATTATTAATTATCTGTGTTTGCGCTGCGAATACTAGCGGTACGAAGTGATACCTTGTGTACAGGTGTGTGGCGATGTAGCGGTGTAGCAGTTTGTTGACGCTTTGAAGTGGTACGCTGGGAACAGTGTCCTTCGACGGAGATGCTGTTTGCAAGTTTTTAATTGCAATTCAGTTTTGGTTAAACGCGGGAATTGTACGAGTCTTCATCGAGATTAATGTGGCTGTTTAATTAGATGCTGAGGTGGCTGACACTGACAGATAGTAAACGCGCTTAATTCGAACAAAGAGGTTGATTTGGTAAATAAATGAACGAATTTTGCGAATTCATTTTGAGTAATAAGAGGTTGACCTTTGGAGTGACTCTAGCGATAATCAGTTTGAAACTTCCATCTCGAGCAGATGTAATCTCGTACAGGTGGTTAGGACTGTAGATAGATGTGCTTGTGACTGAGTTTGCTCTTCCTTAGCTTGACAGTTGTACATACATATATACAACGTAATAGTCGTGGAAGTCTTTTTGTCAGGATATGACTGTCAGTGAAGAGATCCAAGCAATCACACACCAATTGATGTGTAATGAACGTTTATTCGCTTGCTTTTGACCTACAAATGTCTAAATTTAATGAGCAGAGAATTTGCATTAAATTTTAGTTTGCGGAATAATATTCTGCTGTTTACAAGCGGTACAAGGTCCAAGAAGGCTGGGATCGTGTCGGAAAACAACGACGAAACTCTTTTTCTTCTTCTGATCGGGCGCTACAGTTCGGGGTGAAAGTGTGCCTCAACCAACATGCCCCTCTAACTAGCACCATATTTTGCTAGCCTTTTCCATTTCCACACACCCAGTTGGTATGCGCCATCTTAGGTGTGACCGTCCTCTGTTTCTTCGTCCTTTGGGGCTAGATTGAAAGAATCTCCGGGCTGCAGTTGGGGTGTCCATTCGCTCTACATGACCTAGCATTTTTAGCCGTTGAATTCGTAGACGCCTGACTAGACTCACGTCCAACCATCTGCGTTTATAGGTCAGAAAATCACATGCAAAATCTTTCTCTCGAAACGACCAAGAACCTCCTGATCGACTTTTGATAGTGCCCATGTTTCTGCGCCGTACAGAGTCAACTTTATCGTTCGGGAGAGGGCTCTATTACTCAATTATCTCCTCACCCCAAAGAAACATCGATTGGCAAGAGTGATTCTGCGTTTGATTTCGGAACTGATGTCATTATTCCAGGTCATTACAGAGCCAAGTTAGACTGAGTCCTTAACTGCCACAAACCTATATCTGCCAATACAAACGTTCTGGCCAAGACGTCGGTGGTGAGCGTCCCTTTTTGATGACAGCATATATTTAGTTTTGCCCTCATTTACTGCCAAACCAATTTTCGGGGGGTCAGCCTTAATACTCGTAAACGCCTCATATGTGGCCGGCAGTTCGACAGCTTACCGGGCACCATAAGTGGGCGGCAGATCGACAGCTTTCCACGCCGCTTTAGGTGGCTAGCAGCTCGATAGTTTAGCAGGCCACCGTAGGTGGCCGGCAGCTCGACAGCTTACCAGGTCACCATAGATGGCCGGCAGCTTTGGCGTTTACCAGGCCACCATCAGTTGCAGATTGACAGCTTTCCAAGCCTGTGGTTAGCAGTTCGACAGTTTAGCAGGCCACCATAAGCTAGCACCATGGTTAGCTCCAGCTAGTTCCGGCTAGCTCTTGCTAGTTCCGGCTAGCTCTGGTCAGCTCCGGCTGGCACCGGCTACCTCCGGCTAACTACGCCTAGCTTCTTCTAGCTCCGGCTAGCTTCAGCTAGCTCCGGCTGACTCAGAATAGTTTCGCCTAGCTCCGACCAGCTCCGCCTAGTTCCGGCTGGCTCCAGCTAACTCCGGCTAGTCTGGCTAGTTCGGTGAGCCTGACTAGTCACTGCTAATTAGCAAGGCCACTGCTAATGACCAATATCACTGCTAATAGGCAAGCAAGGTCAGTGCTAATAAGCAAACAAGGTCACTGCTAATAAGCAAGCAAGGTCGCAAGGTCACTGCTAATAAGCAGACAAGGTCAGTGCTAATAAGCAGTCGAGGTCAGTCCTAATAAGCAATGTCACTGCTAATAAGCAGTCCAGGTCACTGCTAATAAGCATGCAAGGTCTCGATTATCTCGAGAACGAAATATGGTATTGACATGGGACCGGATTCGTTAGACGCGTAATTGCGTAACTTAGAACTGATTGAGTTTCTAACTGAAGTGTAGTCTTTTATTGTTGTTCAGCATTCGTTGTTGATGAATGGTATTGATGTGATATCTCCAAATTGATGGCTTCTTGATAACTTGAAGGAGAAAATTCCACTATTCATCAAGTATTGTAGTAATTGTGGAAGGAAGAATTGTTTATAGGTAACAATATAAACAATATGGTGTTCGGGATTGAGCTTCATTAAACCTTTCCTTATGAGCAAAAATCTTGGTTAGGTATTTGAAAACTGTGTTTTGAAATTCATCGACATAAACATAAGACTTATATAAAATTAAAAATATTTGTTGGCCTTGCGGGTCGTACCTAGACCACATTTTTATATATTGCAATGGACGGGTAAAGTCGACGTGAGCAATACTCGTGGGTTAAAGTCGAATGTCTTGGCTATAGGTCCACTATACTATACTAGGTCGACTTCTCTTTATATAAACCGTCTGTTAGGTACTAAGCCATACTCAAGTAATTAGTAACTGTTCTATGTTCAAGCTACCTGGGTTCCATGTAGTGTCACTATTCTTCTCCCACCGCAGTCTGGCCATATACGTTCGTAGTAATGTAGTTTACCAAACTCAGTCACAAGGTGGCCATTGCGACAACTCGGAATTCAACTTTTAATGGTTCACTGTCCGTAAACAAGCCATCCACTACTGTTTCATTTACAGAATCCCATCCTTGGACAGCAATTCGACTTGTAATGTGTTTGATGTGCTCTTCGAGTCCATTTGAGGAATTGTATTTCTATATCAGTGTCTAGATGGCCCCGACATTCTGGAAAGGCTCAGCTTGTAAATGAGCCGATATGAATACCCGACATTTACCGTCATTGACATTGTTGACGTGTTATCGCCTCTAGGCTTCTCTATTGCATCATATCAGCAAATTTCTCGTTCACGAGCTCCAGAGTTAACGAAAAAATTCTCAAAAGGACGGTATGGCAATATGGGAATACGAAATTGACCGAACTTAACAACTTCTTTACAAATACCATTCTTCTTAATTTGAAAGGCTTTGTTCCTCACAAAGTAAAGAGCACTAATTCGAAGGAGAAAAGATGGTACGACATGAGCTGTAGAGAAACAAGCAGGGTGAGAGATGTACGTTTTCAATGATATTCTATGTAGATGTCAGCTCTTTAGACAAAGTGAATCTATTAGCTGCACATCTCGCAATTAGGTCTACGCCCTCAAATGCAAATTTGTTCCCCCGCCCTCGTACTGTGAAAAGAGTACTCCAAGATCTAAACACTCACAAGACAGTATGCCGCTTATACTTCTGCTCCACTAGCAAAGCCACAGCAGGAAGCCTTTTTATCTATCGTACTCGTTAGGGCCCTTTTCGAATAGATGCAGTATTTGTCCGGCCTGTCCCAAAAAAGGTAAACCTGCCTTACGTGACTGTTGACTCGTCAGCTCATGGAATATCTCGACACATAGAAACTCTTTGATGACCAGCATTATGGTTTTCGTAGCAACAGGTTTACTGATGATTTGATGGTTCTGCTTCTTTCATTAAGTGCTTCCTATCTTTAAATTTAAATAAAAAAGAAGCCTGTGCGAGATACCAATGAAATTTTGTATTTGTTGGAAAGCCCTATTGATGCCATTATATGCATATAGAATATAACACTGTTCATATTTTTTGGGGCATAAATCACGCTGAATTTGACCGCTAATTCACATCATCTCCACGTTAGGTAACCATGCAATCGAATCGCTCATGCAGAATGTGTTCTGTGTGGACCGTAGCGCCATCTTATTGAAACCACATGTCGCCAAGAATGCCGCGAAATGCCTAGATTTCCAATACAAATGCAAGAAATTCTTCGCACCCTTCGATCGGGCTACAATTTTTAAGGCGTTCATCCGCCTTAATTTGGAGTTTATCGCTCATGTCTGCGCTGGCGCATCTAAGACCTCACTGCACTTACTGGACAGAATACAAAAACGCGCGATAAAACTCATAGGAAATTTTAGCATCACAAATTCACTACGCTCGCCTTGTCTGCCCTTGGTCTTGTTAGTACATCCTTGGCAATCACCTCCTCGGCTCATGCGAGCTTCTCCTTCTCCATATCGGAGAGCAGGGAATTCCCTTTTCCTCAAGTATGTGCTTAAGGTGAGTTTTTTTATACTCCTTAAGCCTCAGCTTTCCTTTTTGGCCTACTTGGCATCCTTTTTCCGTGGTACACCTTCCTGGGCTGTCTCTTCAGAATCAGCGAGTAATTGCTCCTCTAATTCTTTGGAGATGTCCCCGTCTAATACGCCAGATCCCACTTTCACCTCTTCCTCTCTGCCAGTGGCCACTTTGGCATTTGAATACCTTACTCGCCTGTGTACCTAAGGGAGCTCGTTAGCGGTTGGAAATAAACCCTCCAACCTTTCACCCTTCGGCACGGTTTTAAATAGCTCACACCACCACTGGAATTGGGTTGACTATCTCTTGGTTCCCGGCCTCGATACCATGTTGTTGACAAGGCTTCCCGGGCCAGTATAAGCCAGCACCACGACAATGTGGATAGTCACGCCTAATCTAATCTCTTGTCAGCGACGCGAATTCTCCTGCACACTCTTAGGGACAGCGGTGCTCTTTTCGGCAGATCTTGCGTTTCATCGATATACGACTGTTGGTTTATCGGTTACTGAACCAGTGGACTCAAAATTTGTCCACCACACTGCGAATAGTCCCCTCGGTAGGACGATTATGGCGACCGTAAAATGGGCGAAGCACGCGGAACATTGTCCGCAGACACTATGTACATCCCTGGTGATTTGGCAAAACAAACTGAATAAATGACAACCAATTTGACAGGTATGGCTTCAACAATATGGCCCGTGTTGGCTGTCAAAATATTCAAGTTTCTATTGAAAGATCCTATATACACATCTCACCGAAAAGTGGAATCAATCTCTGCATAATTGTGGTGGAAGCTAGATACTTCAAAAGCATTTGACAGAGTTTGTTGTAAATGGAATTGACGTTTCTCTTCATCAATGGATTAGAAACTACCTTTTAATTGAAATTGTTTCGGGTGATTTTAAGTCTGCTTCCAATAAATTGAATGTTGGTGTACCCCAAGGCTCTGTTTTGTCACCGATTCTTTTTTCGATATCAACAATCTTTTGTCGACTAGTACTAATCCTATTCATGCCATCACTGATGACAGTACTCTCAGCTTTTCATATTCGTTCTTAGAATCACGGTCCTGCTTTTCAGCCGTGGAACTCGAACGGTTTCGTAAATTAAGCTCATTAAATTCAGATCTGGACAGATCTCCCCTGACTGTATGGGGCATTTTGGAAGGCCATGCCGATAGCAATTACGACCAGAAGAGCATCAAAATACTTTTATTTTACTCGTAATCTAATCTAATAGAAGAATATTAGTTCGATACGTCTGACCTCATACCCATTCATAGATAGTTTGCATAGCACTCACCCATATCACCCCCAAATGCCACTGTACAGGCGAATGTAAACAATTGAATTCCGGCAAATCAAAGAAAAACAGTCACATCATCTCTCATTTCCATTAATCGAATGCCGAATACCATCATCCTGCAGCTGGCTCCCAATGTTCAATTAAATCACATCAAGTTCCACATGCACGCACTCGCTCTCACCCGCTGCAAAAAACCCACATTCGTTCCTGCATGCCTTGGACAAATCGAAGGAATTTAATTGAAGTCACGTTTCAGTCGCTCAAAAATGCAAAGAGCGATCCGAAAAAAACCCATTTGGGTATCATTCGAAAACCACTTCGATCCCTGCATACCCACGACGACACATGTCTTTGCATCCAAAACGTGTAGTATGTACTACTCCACAATGGGGCATGGCTTTGGAGTGAAAGAGCACCTACTTAAAAATGCAAAATTAATTTCTTTCCTTGTTTGCAAAAAAAAAAAAAACCAAAACGAAAAGAACAAGTTCTTTCTATTTGAATTCCGCTCCCACTTTCCTTGGCGGTTGCTTGGTGTATGCTCTTTGTGGGTAACTGACGCCACCCCCCCATGTGCTGGCAACGAGGAAAAGGAAATTAAATTTCACAAAGTCAAAATTACATTGCCAATGACTCCTGTTGTGTTCATGGAAAGTTTATTCTTTTCCTGCTCTTCCGTCTGTTCTTGGTTTTTTTTTTCTGTTCCGTGAAACTTTATGTGAAGCTCGAGGGTTGTTTGAATATAAAAGTGATTATAGGCACAATGTCTACAAGAGTAACGACAATGACGATAGAACAGCATTAAAACGAACGAGAAATAGAGACTATCAGCAAACGAAACCCCAACCTAATGCTAATAGCCCGAGGCGTTGAAATGAAAACAAGAGTTCACAAACAACACAAACAAGGCAAACGAGCTCATGGTCGGAGTGAAGCGCAACAAGGATGCGGCGTACGATTACAGCGTGAACAATAAATGTCACATAATCTTTAATAAAGGACCCAAATCCGTAAGCAATTTATAGCTACCATCTTCGGTAGCTGTTTCGTTGTGCTATATGTACACTTGTCTTGGAGTACTCTGTCGGACGCGTTGGTACATCTTACCACCCTCTCGGTATACAAAACGGGAGGCAAGCAAATCGCTTTTTGTATTATTGAAATCATTAAGCCTTGGCTCCCGCGGCCAAGAGTACTCTACCAGACAAAATGCCACACCGACAGTCCTCATTATCTGCAATCTTCTTTCTGTCTTCGCGAAGAGTCCTTGAGGAAATCGCACTTTCGCTTTCGTATCGAAATTCGGCGGCCCTGATGGGCGTTTATTGCCGACGGGACTTGACTGTTCATTTATAGATAAAGTTGTCTAGAGTGGCTGTTGGAAATATGACGAGAGGACTTTACGCAAAAAAAAAATAAAAAATTTAAATCTCAACGGTTATTTGAAGAATTTACGGTGTTGGGATTTTTAAATTTACGAGAGGTCGTTGCTCTGAAGTGATTGTTGTTCTAGTGTGAATAAGTGGCAACTATGGGATTATGTTTGTCTGAAAATCTTTGGTACCCGCCATCTCTGCGCTTCCTGTCTGTCGCACTATTCCTCGTGGTCGGAAATGAGAATTGTTTGGTCTTAGTCATTGAATTTGCAGAAATAAACCCAAACAATGGTGCTATACCTCACTCTTCGACATAAACGCGATTTTCCTCCCCACATCTACTTTCGACAAATTTTATGTTTTTTTGAGTACCGGGTTGATCAAGATTTGCCTTGGCTTTTCGGGAGGGCACCTCTTAAGTAACCCTTTGGTCTGGTCTGCTCTAAACACCGGTGTCATTAACGCCTGTCATTATATAACTAGAAATGGCGACAATCTAGTTAAAACCTCAGTAATACCGATATTTATTTGAAAAGATATTTTGTTTTTATGATACCTACATACATTGGGAGCTTCATTCCAAGTCATGTGAATGCTACTGTATACGTACGCGGACCTCTGGTTCTGTCCCGTGTATTTACGTGTATGGCAAAGGACTAACAAAGGCCTCGTAGGGGTAGATAACAGGGTTAGTCGGTTGAGCTACGGCCTAGTAAGCCGGAACCGTAAGAAAACCACAAACTCCGAAACAACCACAAGCCACGGATAATGGACCGGATTAATGTTGATGACCCTTTCAAAAAACGAAAAAAGGACAATGATCTTCGGCTCTGTACGTGGAATGTTAGGTCCCTAAACAGGCCACAACTTGCGGACGCCCTAGACCGCTATAAAGCGGACATAACCGCCATCCAGGAAATGCGATGGAATGGACCGGGTATAAAGCGGATAAAAAACTGCGATATTTACTAGGGCGACTGCTATAGGGAGAGAGGACAACGATTGTCCTAAGCGATATTAACAAAGGCACTTGGTGGTCTTTTGATCAATCGACCACCAACCAGATTGATCACATCGCGATCGACGTCAGACTTTCGGAAGGGGCTGACATCGACTCGGATCACTACCTTGTTGTAGCTAAGGTACGAATGAAGATATCAAGGATGCCACGGAGTCGAGATGAATAACGAAAGTTTGACGTCGCTAAGCTACAATCGCAGGAGACCACTAGGACCTTTGTCGACCAAGATTCCCTCAACCTCTCACAACCTCCAATGGCACCGGAACAATCTACAGAACAACAGTAGGAGCATTGCCAGTGTGCCATCATAGAAGTTGCCTCTGATGTGTTGGGTTTCAAACAACCCAGAACTAGAAACCCCTGGTACGGACAAGCCCATGAAGCAAAGCAAAACGGCTACAAAGCCATGCTAGATAGACATGAGCAGAGATGGAAAGAGGAACACACGCTTTTATAGAAGAAAAAAGGACAGCATGAAAGGCTAGAGACCACAGGAATAATGCTCGCAAGTTTTACGAAAAAGTAAAACGAACATGCTAGGGCTATAAAGCCAGAGCAAGAGCCTGTAGGAATGAAGACTAGTTGGTAGTAGGGTCACAGTCGATGCCGAGAATATAGAGGGAATACTTCTGTAGACTGTTTATCGGCGATAAGAAATCTAATACCGCTGTCAGGCAGAATGATTTATTCACAACGGACGTAGATGTAAGAGAATTCAATACACCCGACCTAGATATAATTAAGCTGATAATTTCGAAGCTTAAGGCTAATAAAGCCGCAGGCGCAGACGGGTTGTCTGCCGAGATATTTAAAGCGGCTGGAGATGAGCTGGTAGGGCGCATGCACCAGCTCATCTGTAAAACATGGTCGGAGGAAAGCGTGCCTGACGAATGGAATCTCAGCATCATTTGCTCAGTCCACAAGAAAGGAGACCCCTATAACTGCGTCAATTATAGGGAATTAGTATACTTAACGCGTAATAAGGTCTTCCTTGCCGTGCTGTGTGAACGCCTGAAACCATTTGTGAACAATTCGATAGGTTCTAACAGATGTGGTTTCAGGCTACAAGAATCCACGGTAGACCAAATATTCACACTGCGGCAGATCTTATATAAGACCCATTGTTGATTTCAAAGCCGGACATTACAGTGTTTATAAGGACGAGCTATGTATAGCTATGTATGTATATAGGGCCATGTTATGTTTTGACATCCCTGCCAAACTCGTTAGGTTGTGTGACGGAATAAGAAAGAATTCGAAATTATATGGATAAAGTTATGATTGGACAGCTTTCGCATAACTTAAAAATCCATAAAGGTTCCATTAGAGCTAGATTTGACAAGACGGAACCTAGTACTACTCACTACTTACTTAGGTGGCGCTACAGTCCATGGTGAACCTGGGCCTCAACCAACAAGAGTCTCCAGCTGCCCCGGTTTTTGGCCAGCTGTTTCTAATGCCGCACGCCCAATTGGTTAAGTACCCTTCCACCTGCGTGGGCGACCATAGATGCGGCCGTCCTCTGCCGCGCCTTCCTTCCGAGGTGGATTCGAAAACTCTTCGGGTTGGAGCAGTATTTTCCATACGCTCTAAATAGCCTAGCCACCTAAGACGCTGTATACCTAGACAACGTCGATGTCGCTGTACAACCCGTACAGTTTCTTTTCTTCTAAATCTTCTTCTCCATACTCCTCCTGGACTGTAGATAGAGCGCAGAATTTTCCGCTCGAAACGACCGAGGGCATCTTCATCCGCCTTTGTTAGGGTCCAAGCCTCTGCGCCGTAAAGGAGGACCGCGATGATCAAGGTTTTATATAGTGTCACCTTGGTTTTCCAAGAGAGGGCTCTACTTCTTAATTGCCTCTTGAGTCCAAAAGAACGGCAGTTGCCAAGAGTGATTCTGCGTTTTATCTCAGCGCTGGTGTTGTTGCCGCCGGTCATCAGTGAGCCAAGGTAGACGAATTCCTTGACCACTTCAAAGTTATATCTGCCCATGGTGACGTTCTGGCCAATACGTCGGTGTTGACCGTCTTTTTCTGATGAAAGCAGATATTTGGTTTTGCCCTCATAAACTTTTAGACCCCTTTTAGCCGCTTCTACCTCAATGCTTACCAAGGCCTCATTGACGTCTCGCTGTATCCGTCCAATCACGGCAATGGTGTCGGCGTACGCAGGCAATAGCGTGGACTTGAAATGAATTGTACCCCTTGTGTTGGGCCAGCGACTCTTCAAGCTCGATGTTGAAAAAAAAGCATGCCAGCGCGCCACCTTGTCTAAATCCTTTTTTAACACCAAAGGTCTCGGTTTGTTCATTACTGACCTTAATGGAGCGAGAATTCTCCATTGTCATCCTGCACAGTCGGACGCGTTTGGCAGGGATGTTAAAACTAGACATATCTTTGTATAGCTCGTCTCTATACGCGCTGTCATACGCAGCCTTGAAATCGACGAAAAGGTGGTGAGTCTCGATTTGGTATTCCTGCCTTCTCCAAGATCTGCCGTAGCGTAAATATTTGGCCTTTTGTGGATTTACCTGGCCTGAAACCACACTGATAAGAACCGGTCAGGTTACAAACAAAGGGCTTCAGGCATTCACACAGTACGGCAGAGAGGATCTTATATGTGAAGTTAAGGAGACTTATTCCCCTATAGCTGGCGCAGTTATAGAGGTCTCCTTTCTTATGGACCGGGCAAATGATGCTGAGATTCGATTCTTCGGGCATGACCAGCTCATCTCCAGCCGCCTTAATAAGCTCAGCAGACAGGCCGCCTGCGCCCGCGGCTTTATTAGACTTAAGTCTTGATATCGCTATTTTATCTTCGTTTAGGTCGGGTGGATGGAATTTTCTTACATCGTCGTTCATTAGGAATAAATCTTGTCTGTCATCGCCGTTATACGGTCTGCAGAAGTGGTCTTGCCGAATCCTCAGCATCGACTGTACTATCGATTATACTACCAGTTCTCCATTTTCATCCCTGCAGGCTTCCGATCTGGCTTTGTGGCCATGGCATGATCGTTTTATCTTATTGTAAAACTTCCGGGATTATTCCTGCGGAAGCATCCCTCCGTCTCATCGCTCTCACGCTTTCCGTATTCTCTTTTTTTTCTTCTGGTAAGAGTGTGTTCCTCTCTTTTCTTCTGCTCATAGATTTCACGAGCAGCTCTCGTCCGTCGTTGCAGCGTGGCTTTATGTGCCTCTTGTTTTGCTGCATGGACTTGTTCGCATTTTTCATCGAACCAGGGGTTTTTAGGTGGTGGCGGTTTGAAACCCAGCACCTCTGAGGCAGCTTCTCTGACGGCGCTCTAGCAATGCGCCCATTCCTGCTCTATTGTTTGCGCTGCTGTGGGCGGATTTTGAGAGAGCTTGAAGGAGGCACAATAGGCATAGATTCTGGCAGTCTCCTGCGATTGTAGCTCTCCTACATCAAACTTACATTGTCCTACTCTGCTCCTGAGCATTCTTGGTCCGAGTCGATGCGGGCTGCTCGGAAGGTTCTTACCTCGAGTGTCTGGCGTCGATCGCAATGTGATCAATCTGGTTGGTGGTTGATTGATCAAAAGACCGCCAAGTACCCCTGTGGATGTTGAGATGGGGGAATCGTGTACTTGCTACAAGGAGGTTACGCCCCGTTAGGAAATCGATTAGCCTAAGTCCGTTGTCGGAAAAAGTGTTATGGAGGCCCAGTTTTTCATTAAAATCTCCTAGAACTATTTTTGTGTCGTAGCTGGGACAATGGGCATAGGTTCTATTTAGGAGATCGTATAATTCTTTTTTGAGTCAATGGTCCTTTTCTTCCGTTGGGGTGTGAGCCCATGCTAATCTAATATTTCCAAATTTAGCTTTGATGCGGATGGTTATGAGGCGTTCGCTTATATCCCGGAAACGTCGGAGTCTTCCTCGAATAGGCGCCTGTTTGTTCTCCTTGTTGCAGTTCCCGTAGTAGATGTCACAGTTTTTCATCCGTTTTTTGCCTGGCCCATCCCAACTCACTTCTTGGAGCGCGGTAATGGCTGCATTGTAGCAGTCCAGGGTTTTTTTCCAATTGATTGCCCGCACCTGGCCTGTCGACCTCACATTCCAGGTGCAATATCGCACTGATTCCCAAAGCCAAAATAACTCGTAACTTTTGGTTCGATGTAACTAAAGAATTCTTATGTATCTGATTAAAGTTACAATTAAATTAGAATCAAAGCCGCTAACTACGATTTTTGCAGTGCTAACTACGACGTCGTCTTGAATGCCTGTTCACAATGTAATAAAAGAAGAAAAGGACGACGAGTGTCGACCGTTTACCGCATCGCCCTCTTTAAGTTACTTTTTAATTATTTCGTCGAATTCATTAAGCGAACCTCATGCAAATCCCCAACACTGACTAAGGCATTCCATCTATTACATGTACATTACTGAACGGAGTTCTAATAAGAATCCCATTAAGCGACGCAATTTTCTACTACCCACCCGCTCTACTCATCGGGCGGCAATAGTACAAGATGGAGCGGTAACAGCAGCAACAATTTACCAACCCCCCTCCCGTCACACGCGCCACATTGACATCATTGGGTGCTAAGGTGACAACAAAAACAATTATCTCCCCCTTTTAAATTGTACACTTTGGCATCATCGCCGCCGTCAGTTTCAAGCCGAGAACGGAAAGTGGAAGGCGACAAAGGACGCACCAAGCACTGAACGCTGAGCACTAAGCACCAAGAGTGTTGGCAATTTAATTCGCATTGTTTCGATTTTATGGTCCCATGGGTAGTTAGTGTGCCGCACTAAAACCACCCACCCATGCCGACAAAACTGAATCTATCTGTATTCATCATCGGTTTATAGTGGCGGGGGTAAGGGGTCTGGGCTGAAAGCTACATGTTGTATGACTAATGTGTAGTTGATGTTGTTGTAAGGGCGCAGACACGATGCGAAACCAAATCAACCAACCAACCAGGTTACCAGTTAGCCAAACCAAACGGCGTCGACGACGACAATGACTGCCCCAAAACTTGGCCACACTCGACCTTGTTGCAGCCGGATCCATTGGGCTGCTGCCGGGCTACCAACCAACCAACACTGGATACGCACCGTAGAGTTACGTACCCCTCCCATGTATTCTACAAACGCACCTCGCCACACTTCGTCTATCGGTGTGTGTGCTTGGTGCGGTGCGTATAAGAAATTCATGGGGTGCCATTGTAGTTGACAGTTCTGACAAATGCTTAAATGACTTCTCCGGGCGGTTCATATCACCGTCATTTCTCGCAGGGGCAAGCAGTTACGCCGAGGTTTGAGGTATAAGTGTCAACTCCGACTATGACTCCGACCTCGTTTGTCCGCATCCCTGCCTACCCGCTGTCGTCGTCGTCGTCTACGGTTTGGTTTGCGTTCATGTGCATGCAACAGTCTGTCATAATTTTCACCCCTTCGTTCGACCTAATGGGGGGCGGTGATGTTGTCAGCGAAAAAGTGTTTTTTGTTTGTCCTATTCCGGCCCCCTTCTCTGCTTCCGGTTCCGGAGAAACGTGGCACCATTGGAAGCCCCCAAAAGAATTGGAATTTTCGATACCTCAACCCGCTGGAGTCGGATGGTATTCCTTTATTTTTGATTCATAGCCCTCGATGCTGCGATTGTGCAACCCTTCGTGTTGCCTCAGGCTTTCGTTTCTTGTGTTTTTTTGCTTTTCTCTCCTAACTCCTGCTATTGTTATCCGTAATGTCAACACATTTGAAACAAAACGCCAAAGCCTCGCAGCTACATGTCTTCGAAGTCGCCGACCGACATGGGGAACGGTTAGCTAAATGGAAACGGTGAGACAGGAAAAAAGGGCAGAAAGGACAAAAGGAATGAAAGGGTTGAATTTATGATGAATGGAGATAGCAGGAGAGCAGGAGGAGTGAGAGGGCTCATAAAAGAATGAAATTCCCAAAACAGTGAGAACGATATTTATGAGTGTGACTCGACAGGATCGCAGGACTACAGTAGTACCGTTCTGGTTCTACTGCTTTGTTAAAGATGAATGTGTGCTTAAAATTCCGTTTAATTTTTTTCTGGTTTTTTTGTTTTTCGTTTTCACTTCTGCTGCTTTCTGGATTGTTGGAAGCTTTTCAAGGTGAATCCATTCACCATTTACGTTTGTATTCGTCGTTTTAATGGATCGTTTTTGTGTTCTAAGCTCGGAGTTTGTTGGAAACCATAGGTTGGTGGCCACAGTGACACCACATACAGGTTGTTTTGGCTTTGTGTTCGTTTCGTATGAGATTGGAGCTTGGTAAAATTGATTTTGGGGCTTCGAAGGATTTGACAGGAATAAATCACTAAAGTTTCGGTAGTGGGGGTGCTTCGTTGTTCGACTGGTTGTGGAAGGATTCGATTGAATGGAAAAATCCTCTGGATAGGTGAATACGTTTCACAAGATCTGATTGGATAGAAAAGCACTGTAATACGGAATGAAATGTATAGGAACGTGCGATTGCTTGAGTTGCGAGAGTCACTCCGGATAGTAAGCCACATTTTTATTTGGGCAAAGAACATTGATGACATCCGTCCCTCCCTACTTAAATGGGCCTCAACCGGTGATTTTGCTACTGGTATGTCTGTTCTAGATATTGTCCCGGACAGGAACCGACGGTTTTGCTCGAATTTCGCTGTCAATATTTGGAAAGCTCAGTATCAGCTAAAAAGGAATATCGATTCCCGGAGCACGGAGCATTCTAGAGACTTCTGAAGGGGAACGTCTGACGGCGAACATTCGCCCTCGAGGCCATTCAGTTTTCGGGATTCAGTAACGAGCGATCAGCCGGTATTCAGTGTGAAAGTAATCAAGCCACCTTGTGAGTTGTAGAGACAAAGTGTGTAATAAAAGTGTAAGGTGTCTAAAAACTTGTAATAAAGGTGAAGCGCTCAGATAATTGATCTGAGGTGTATGTATTGAATAAAAAGTAAACAGCTGTAGTTTATCGCGATCCAGTAATGGAACACTATTCTGGATAACTCCAGGGGTTCAAATCCAGGGGTTCCCCAAGGCTCAGTCCTTGGGCCGTTGCTCTTCCTCATCCCTTTTTTTTTTATAAATCAAGCGTACAGTCACGATTAATCACATTATTATGTGTACGACACCGTGCGGGTCGTGAAAATGCAGAGAAACAGGAGATAACGATAGACATTGATCATAAATGACTGAAAGTTGTTCTGATGGAATCGACTCCGCCAAGGAATTCCAGATTCGAATGGTTTGGTTAAAGATTTAACGATACGTTCGAAAGTCGGCTTCAGGGTATAATGGTGAGCATTCCTAGAGACATTTGTGTTGTGGGAAAATTGTTGAAGGGGCGGAAAGCAAGTAACTACACGTATTTCTAAAGAAAGTTTTCTATGGAAGTAACGATAAAACAAAGGAAGGCAAAAATGACCCCTTCGTTCTTCCAGCGAATCTACGGATTTTGTAATGACAGCATCTCCCAAAAGTCTTATCGTGCGACTTTGAATTCTGTCTAGTAGGTGCAATAAGGTCTTAGATACATCAGCGAATAAATGCCTCTTAGATTGTAGCCAAATCCAAGAGTGAGAAATGTTTCGGACATCGGATAAAAGAAGCCAGTCGATCTCGGAAGCTTGACATACGCTGTCGCCCACAATTTCCACCGAAGAGTAGGATCGTAAGAAGAAGAAGTATGAGAAGCAGCAAATGAGATGTCATCAGCAAAGTAGTTGATTTGATTAGAAGTGACGGACAAGGGTTGATTTATAAAAATTATAAAGAATGTGGTGGACAAAACGGAGCCTTGAGGAACGCCAGCATTTAAAAAATGGATGACGGGCTTGAATCCATCCAAAACAACTTGAATTAAGCGTTTTGAGCTGTAGTTTCCAAACCTCTCCAATACATCGAGACTCATCGATTCTAAATACACGCATTTTAGACAAAGGGGCTTCTTGTTAAACCCAGTTAAATCAAATCATTGAAGAGTTTCCACGAGTCAAGGTATTTCGGTAACTGACTATTAAATAGAGACCTTAGTGCAATAGATCAGTACTTAGAGGGAGAAGAAAATTGATATTTTTGGAGAAGTATGTATGTATGTATGTTCCCATAGGTGAAAGGGACCTACAGTTTGTTTCCAGTTCCGAACGTCGAAATTCGAGAAGCTTTTCCTGACAATTGTACTACAGGGGGTTTCGTCAGTACCCCGCTGAGGAGTAGCACCGTAAAAAAAACACATTCGATGACATGGCTGTTGTCGGGATTCGATCCCGTGTCATCGGGGTGAGAGGCCAACACACTACCCAACTACTCAATGCGCCACGGTCCTCTTTTTTTTGGAGATGAGTACGAAAAACATTGTTTTCTACCTTCTCGAAAAGAGCCCATAAGGGTACGAAAAGTGAAAAACTGTATGCAGTGGTTTTGCCAGCGTAGACGGAAGCTCTTTTTATATAACTCTTGCTAATCGCTGTTCTCTTGGGCTCGAAGGCAACAGAGTAGCAGCGCTATCTCTCGAAAAACCAAGCCGTCTTTATATAATACCCTAAGTATCCCATTACTACTTTATGGTGCAGAGGCATGGACACTATTGAAAACGGGCGAGTAAGCTCTTAGTTTTTTCGAGAGAAAAGTTCTGCAAGCGATATTTCGTTTTGTTTGCGTTGATGGCATCTGGAGCAGAAGATTCAGCCACGAACTGTACGGGCTGTACGGTGGCAGTGCCTGGTTAAGCGTCTACGGATACAACGCTGGAGATGACCAGGCTTCAAATGGCGCACTCAGGTGGAGAAGGACCTAAACCAACTTGGTGTGCGTGACTGGAGACGGCTGCAAGAGATCGTGCTGGCTGGAGTCGCTTGTTGGTTAAGGGCCAAGACCACACCTGTCTGTAGCGCCACGAAGAAGAAGAAGAAGACGGAACCGCTCCAGAACTATTGGAGAAACGCCGTCTGGACCAGCGGATTTGTGTAAGTTGAGGTCTTTGAGTATGAAAGTAAATTGACGGGTGGAGACAAAATGTAACCTGGGAACTGCGAGCTGGCTGTGAAGGGAGCAGTAAGAAAGTTCGCTTTAGCTAAGGGAATGATAGCTGGCAAAAGTATAATGACGCCCATAAGTATTCTGCAGTCAATTCTCCTTAAGGACAAGAAGAATGCTGCGGATTTCTTACAGACAACAGGGCGTACGAGCTTAGTCATCCTGCATACTGGATAATCCCTCCATCTATGGTTGTGAGTATTAAACACCCAATCGTTAATGTACGAATTTACTATGGACGCAGGTAGATCTAGAGCGGGTTCAGGTGCCGAGAAGCTCTCCTCTGAACCCATTCTGGCGAGTTTGTCAGAAAACCTCATTTCTCTACTCATCAGGATTGACTGAACAGACGTATATTTTTCTTCGCAATCAAAGGAAACCCCAGCCCAGAGTTTGAGCCATCTTTTGAAATACGAAGTGTGAAGTTATAGCGCAATAGTATGACAGGTGTTATTGCGTCAGAGGGCATATCCATGAGACACGTGTCGTAGGATATTTCTCGCGCAAGCGCACTATCATTCCAATGAGAGTTATATGTACCAAAAACCAATTCTCTTGAGATGAGACATGGATTTTAGTGCACTTACTTACTTACTTAGATGGCGGTACAGTCCGGTGTTAACCTGGGCCTCAACCAAGAAGCTTCTCCAGCTGGCACGCTCTTATGCCAGCTGTTGGTTAAGGTCATCTTCCATCTGTGTGCGACACCTTAAAATCGGTCTACCTCTTCTGCATCGTCCCTCGGGTTTGGATTCGAAGATTCTTCGGGCCGGAGCGGTGGTGTCTATTTGTTGGACATGGGATGATTGAGGTTTTGTATAGTGTAATATTGGTCTGTAAAGAGAATGCTCTACTTCTCAATTGCCTCTTGGGCCCAAAGAAGCAATGTTGCTGTTGTTGTCGCTTGCACTAATTAGCCAAGGTAGACGAAGTCCCTGACCGTTTCGCCTTTCAGTGCACACCCTCTGATAAATATGTCAAGGGGTGGAAAGTTCACCCTAGCATCTAGAACAATGGCCCGCGTGCTTGGCCCCCGTACAGCTGAGTCAGACCGTTTTTTTGGAGTTTGGTGAAAGACGTTACGACGTGTTTGCTTGTTAACCTGTGCTACCAGACAACCGATCGGTCTTATCATTGTCGTGTAAATCCATTCGACATTTGCTGGCGATAAACCCCATGTTTTGCCGAAAGCACTTTTGCATTCCCAGAACGTTGATAATGCTTTGGTGGTTTTTCACTCAACATGCCTTGACCAAAGAAGCTTGCTGTCTGGAATAACTTCCAGGTACATAGCCTCCTTGGATATCGGGATGGGATTACGAGCTGAGTCATGCTAGCATTTTTCCTCCTTCTCGTGAAAAGAACGACAGCAGTCTTGAGAGGGTTAACAGATAGCCCATTTAGCGCCGCCTGGGCTTTGTGACAGACTGTCACTAAACATGAGCCGACAGAGAGAATGACGAAATCATCTGCATAGGCCTGGGCATCGATTCCAAAGGCATTGAGAGTGTCGAGCAGAGTTCAACCACCATAACAGCGGAGAGAGGACGCCACCTTGCGGGCAACTCCTGTTTGTCCAAGGCCTGCACCAGCGTTCAATGCCCTGTGCTATGCTCCCAACTAGGTTTTAAAGTGCAGTCTCGCAGGATTTTCCGCACTGATAAGCATGTTGCATCTATGAAAGTTGATGCATTTAAAGGACAGACTGTTCGGTCTAAGACTCTTGTCGAGTGAGTTATCCTCGCTGTCTACAAAGAATATTACTTGGGCGTTATGCGTCGTTTGCGCGAAGTTATTTGCCTAAATAGGCCGGAATTGTGGCGAGACAACAGTGCATGGATTCTTCGTGACTATTTCGCCAAAAATGCGACCGATATCGACCCCCAAACCACCGTATTCGCTGAAGTGATTTCTGACTGTTCCAGTCATAATGTAAGTTTTTCCTTTTTCATGCCTTAGATCATATTCTTAAGGACTAGTCCAGATTAGTTCAGTCAAGGAACTCAGTAATCTCAGATTGCAATCATTGAAATTGAACCATTCTTGGCTCATATTCAAGAAAATCCATCTGCGACTAAGCCCTCAAGATCCATGCAACACAAACATGTGGAACCGCCTTTAATTACAATGATAATCCAAATCAAGAGATTATCATCATTTTCTGGGCTAAACAAAGTGTCAGCGATTGTGTGTGGAGGCACATTGCATTTGCTCAGCAAAGCAATCCAGATGTGACCCCAAATGTTTGCACTCTAACTTGCATGTGTAAACATTTACGTTGTGCCACATTATGCATCCATCTAACTACATATATGTAATATGAATGTATATATGGATGTATGTGGGCAATTGTAAAGCATTAAATCCTGCAAGACACGGTGCGCTAGAGATGGTGATTATCACGGCGGTATCGGCCAGAGAAGCATAATCGGTAATCCTTATAGACACATCCGCACAGACACACACGATAGCTATACTCGTAGGTAGAAAGCATTATCCTCATGAGGGTATTATTAATGCGAAATAATCGGGCAGATGTGTAAACAAATTTCGATTCCCTTATTAATTACTTGTCAAGGCACCTTGCCAAACATAGCAAACGACTAGAAAATCAGCCGCATGCACCACCAGATGTGTGTTTTCGGGCATAGCTATACCTACATGCTCGAGATACAATTTAGAGGTGGACAGAAAGCAAATAGATTGTAATACGCCCATACCAGCTCGGTACAGCATGACGCCCGAGAATCTCCTATGAAGATTGTCACCTCTACATGCGCTTTGCCAGGCATATCCTTCCCCGTTCTGCGGAACTCATCCATTAAACTCATTATTGCTCGGAAGCTGGTGTTTATCTCCACATGCATGTCATGATCTCGGTGTTGCAGCTTAACTAAGTGTGAGTGTATCATATGCTCTTGGTAATAAGACATTTCCTTTAGCATGTTTGCTGGTGTAGTAGGCACACATGTGTTGTCAGCGTCATTGTCATCGTCGTTGTCATCATCATCGTTCCCAGTCGAATGCGATTCTGGGGCATATTCTGGAAATCTAAGCTGAATACGTTGTGTTGATAATTTTCTGACTAACTTTGGGCAAACAACAACAGTTAGGAGTCGAAGGATTCTGGGAAGTAGTGATAGGATATGTGGAGTCGCTTCTGTGACAGAGGAAGAGCAGAACATTCCATTGTGGACATTTATTGGTGTCAAATACGCTTAAGTGATGACAAAATCGTCGTTAACGTCGTCATGCTCGTCATTCAATCACCGTCGTCGATTCACCTTCACCACCGAACGTTGTTAGGGTTAGTTGAGGAGGTTTGAAGGATGAACCGGATGTTGAATGGTAATTGGCCTGTTCGCAGGAGACGAACAACAGGTTGAGATGGTTGTCATGGGCATTATTTGTGTATGCCCCGTGGGTTTGAGGTACTGTCCTAAAGGTAAGAGGTTAATTGGAAAATGTATGGATAGTGACTTTATCGGGAATTCAATCTGAGAAAGTGTAATCACAATAAACAGTAGTGTTAAGAGGGAAGGCCTTAAATGCAAGTTTGTTAGTTGATTTGTTTCTTAAACTTCTTAAGCCTTCCTTGTCGCTGCATTTTAAAAACGAAAAAATGTGGTCTAGGTGCGACCGGCAAGGCCCACACGACCAATTTAATTTTTTTTTCATTTTTAACCCCTGACGCAAAAAGACACCTTATAAGTTTGAGGTATCTGTGTGTCTGTCTGTGGCATCGTAACTCCTGAACGAATGGACCGATTACGATGCCTTTTTTTTTTGAAAACTAACGTGATCGTAATGGTTCTTAGCTACCATCTATTAAGGTGTTTCAAGGTCATTAGCTCGTTTCTTTAGCTGCGGTAGGATTCTTAGACGAATAATTGGTAATGTATAGTTTCTCGTCCGATCAACGCAATCAATCAGCATCAACCCACCCTACAGAGTGCACATAAGTGTGCGTTTTCTTTAACGAACATATGAAGTGCGCACAGAGGGGAGTTTCCATAAATGCACACAAACTCGTGTTCGTGAAGTATTAAATATTGCACAACTTGTCTGAAATTTGCATAAATACTGTTACGGAATGCATCCCACTTCTGACACCAAATATTACGAAAATAACTAGTTCGTTCCTGAATATGGTTCGACCACAGGATTGCGATAAACTACAATTGTTTACTTTTTTTTTATTCAGTACACACACCTCATTTATTATTACATTCTCAGATTAATTATCAAAGTTTGTCTCTACATCTCGCTAGATGGCTTGGTTACCGACTGATCAATTGTTACTGAATCCCGGAAACTGAATGCTTCCGCTTATATATAGCCCTCGGTCCACTTTCTCCAATGTTCGCCATAAGACGCTCCCCATCATAAGTCTCTACAATGCTCTGACATTCAGCAGTATGCCGCCGAAAGTTACCATAATTTTCTTTTCAGCTTCATCAGAGCATTCTAAACTTCGAAAGCGAAATTCGAACATAACCGACGGTTCGTGTCCGCAACAATACTTCTAAAAATTTTCAGCAGGAAACAATACTGTTTACTTTTAATTCCAGTCTTAAAGCCCAATGATTTCCATATACATATGTACATACATAGATAGGTAATCGAAATGCCTCAGTCAGCCAAGCTTACCAATCAACTGGAAAGCTGTAGACCCATTAGTCTACTAAGTTCTATATTCGATATATCGAATTCCAATTGAGTTGTGGGATCTCGTAACCCAAGCGGAATCCGAGGAAGACGGACTGAGTACGGTTTAGAGAGGAGCTTAAGAAATCCACTCAAACCTTTTCTAAACTCAGAACGAAGCAATTGGTAGAGGATGCTGTTCACAACCTGAGTAGCGCCGTCACCAATTGTTTCGAATTCGCATGTCCTGTCAGAAAAACTTCCCTGCAGGAAATTGGTTCCCTGGTGGAAGGCCGAGTTCCCAAGTCTTCACAGGGAAGCCAGAAGTCTCCTGAATAGATCCCTCAAATCGAATTCGGAAGATGACTGGAACAAGTATTGCTCGAAGCAAAAGTAATATAAGAAGCTTATTCGTGGAAGCTTATGCTGTGGCATCCTTTAATGGCTTAAAATTACCAGGCACTGATGGGGTATACCCTGTCATGCTGCGAAAACCTATAAGGCAGCTGCATCCTGCTTTGAAAATAATTTTCACTGCGAGCCTGGCACTTGCCTACATACCTATTACATAGCCCACGGTGAAAGCAGTTTTAATTTCCAAAATGGGAAAAGAGGATTACTCATTCGCCCAGAGTTTTAGACCAATCCTTCTTGCTAAAAAGCATGGAGAAAATGTTTGAATTGCACAGGCGCAAATTTGCCCTTCAATCGCATTCTCTCTTCGAGATGCAACGTGCTTATCAGCATGGAAAGTCCTGCGAGACTGAGCTTCGAAACCTAGTTGGGAGGACACAATGCGCACTCGAAAGGAAAGAGTACGCGTTGGGCATTCTCACCGACTGCTAGACGACATGGCGTAGATGAAGCACTATTTTTTGCGGATCAAAGGAATGCTCGTGCACATGACATTGATCGCTGGCGCAGGCCTAGGAAAATTGATCGATCCTGTCGTAAACAGGGGCGGCCCGTAAGGTAGCGTCCTGTCTCCGCAGTTATGGTGCATGGTGATCGACTCACTGCTCGATACTTTCAATGCCTATGGAATAGATGCCCAGGCCTATGCGGATGATATGGCCGTTCTCTCTGTTGACTCATGTTTAGCGACTACCTGTCTCAAAGAATAGGTATCGCTTAATGTGATCGGTGAGCGGTGCACGAGAAATGGGCTCATGTCGTTCTCTTCATGAGAAGGAGGAAAAATGCTGGCATGACTCAGCTAGTGCTAAAAGGGATTCCATCCAAGGAAGCTACATAAGTACATGGGAGTTTTCTCCTTTGGTCAAATCATGTTGAGTCAAAAACGCTGTCAGCGTTCTGGCAAATGCAAAGGTGCTTTTAACAAAACATAGGCTTTATCGCCGGCAAAGGGTGCTCTGGATCCACATGGCAATGATAATACCGGGTCCAAGATCATTCTGGGATCCCAGAAAATGAGAACTCTGATGAACTCGCCTGAGTGGGCTATAAAGAGAGTTTCTCAGGATCTGAACCTGCGATTGGGTGTTCAATGCACACAATCGTAGATGGAAAGATTATACAGGATGCAGGATGATTACCGCAAGAAATCCACAGCATTCTTCTTATCGTTAAGGATCATTAACTGCATACGATTCGTTGGCGTCTTTACGGGCTATTACACTTTTGACAAGCATCTCTGCATGCTCGGCATCAGTGACGCGACTACACTGCAAATGCTAATGTGTTAAGCGACCCATTTTAAGATTAAGTGTGTCACTGAACACGTTTGATGTTTGAAATTGCGACACTTGTTCGTGTTAAAACTATAACACGTCCTAACAGGTGTCATGAATAAAAACTCTAATGACACCTTAAGTGTGTTGCAGCGACACACTTATTAATAGTTAACACACTTTGAAAGATCCAATCAAACAAAAGGGAAATTTCCCAACCTTGCCAGGAAATAATTTGTGAGTCGGATCCATGGCGTAATGGTTAACACACTGGAGTATCAGTCCAGTGATCCGAGTTCAAATGCATTGACAACGACGGTTGCCAATTGAATGGTGCATACGCGTGGTTTTGCGCATTAAAAGCATTTTCGAAATAGAGTAGGTTTATGCGAGAAAAACCTTCGACTTCAACTATGATGGATTCCGTAGTAGAAAACGTTGAGTTAAAGAACCAAGTTGAAACACGACATTAGAGACAATCGAGGTATAAGTTCACTTCTGAACATTTTTCTTGTTTGGTCCTTGTATAGAAGCTCCTGGTATAGAAATGATTACAACTAAAAGGTCCAAATATTATTGCCACTGTAGCATTTAAACGTCACATGATTCCTCTTTTCCTATCCCGACTGTAACGCAAAAGCTGTTTACATACCTTACATGCATTCACACGAGCCGCCTTGGTATGAGATCGAATTGCATCTCAATTCGAATGCAACCATGGCAATCATACCATTCAACTGGAAATCATTTCTACCCGTTGACTTAATTAAATTCAAAAATACACAAGCACACATACGCCTACGCACCATACCTTCCTATCACCATGAACCGTTAATTAAAGCACTTTAACATTCTTGCATTTCGACAGGGAAAAGCTTCACCCTAAGCATCGTGATATCATCATCCCCCATCCAAGTGGCCACCTATAATAAAGCCATCAAAGTAACTGTCGATGGACCGCGGGAGCCACGGTCGAAGATACGTCATCAGGGATTCCATCCGTTTGCTTTTGGCCCGCAGCGTTTCGGGCCGGATCCACTTATGGGAGGCTTACCGTTCAAATTGCCAGGTAATTTGAAAATTGATCTACTTACATGCTTTTTATCTTATCTCTTTATTGCGTAAAGCTACTTGTCGAATGTGTACATGGATATTGGGGAGAGCTACCTACCCCCCGGGGCGAGTCATTCCAATTGAATCATAGCAACCGACAAACAGATTAGCGTGTCTGTTTGGTTTGATCTTTTTTTTTTTATTTTGGTGCATTTTGGAGTCTCGGATCCATTGCCAGGTTCAAGCTGTCGCGTAATGTGAAGAATCGGCTCCCATAACCTCCATATGGCAATCATTTGGTTCTTTGTTTCGTTGTTCTTGCATTTTTGTTAATAGACGCATATCTGTCCTTACAAATTAGTTATTCACAACACCACCTCGCGGTTTAAGTGTTCGTCGCGCAAACAGCCCCCAGGGGAAACGAAAGTTGATCTTCTTCTACGACGCAACCCCTTTTTACAAGTCGTGTGGCTGCTAGTGGGCTACGTGTCATTCAGGTCTCGTACCCCGTTCGATGATGCCTTGTGGAATTTATTCAGCTCTCGTTAGGAGATTAAGTGTTTAATGGATTTTAATCTTCCGCCAGCAGTGGCGTCCTGATACGGTACGCGAAGCTGGCGGTACACGTCCTTTATTCGAGATAATTGGGTGACAACGAGATTCGAGTGATGCTGGGCATGGAAGGGGTTTTAATGTTGTTTGTTATTGATGTGTTTATGAAAATGTTGACAGAAATTACGGGGGTGAAAGGGAGAATGATGGCAGCGGGCTGTTTTATCATCATCTGTCTTAAAATCCTCAGCAAAATTGTTATGACTGCTCTTACAGATTCTTAGATGTTGTTCTGGCCAAGCCTCACTTACCTACTTACTTATTAGGCCACCAATGCATGGAGGTTCTGAGTCTGAGATGTAGCTGCCTTCCATCCTTGACGGTCCCGGGCACCCTTCTTCCAGTTACCAAGACCAGGTCGTCTTAGATCCGCAGTTGTATGTTGGCGTTACAGCCCATGAAGGACCTGAGCCGAGATTCTCTCAATCACCCATGTTGTGTGTGATTTAATTTTCCCATAGGTGAAAGGGACCTACAGTTTATTGCCGGATCCGAACGGCGAATTTCGAGAAGCTTTTCATGACAATTTTACTACAGGGGGTTTTGTCAGAACCTCGCTGAGGAGAAACACCGTGAAAACACGTTCGATGACATGGCTGTGTCGGGATTCGATCCCGTGTCATCGGCGTCAGAGGCCAACACAATACCCACTGCGCCACTGTGCTCTCAGTTACATGGTCTTTATAGCGGAGGTTCGGTCTTGCCTTTCTTCTCGAACCAGGAGGCTCGGAGTCTAAGACCTACTTACCTGGAGCGATGGTGTTCATGCGGTCGGGCCAATATAGTCGACGCATCTTTGCTCTCCGGACTATATCCACATCTTTGTACAGCTCGTTGAGTTCGTGGTTATGTCTTTTCCTCCATTCACTTTCCTCATAGACAGGATCGAGTATCTGTCGCATAAGTCCTCTTTAGAAGGAGCCAAGGATCAGCTCTATTGTCCTGCTTATCGTCAGTTTCAGCTCCGTACAGCAAGACTGGCAGTATAAGCGTTTTGTTTAGCAAAAGTCTTTGGTTCTTCGAGTGAGAAGTTTTGACCCAAGATGCTTGGACAAACCGAAGTAGGAGCGGTTGCCAAGGGCGAATCTATGCCGGGTCTCCACTGTGGTGTCGTTTGTGGAGTTTACGTTTGCCCCGAGGTAGACAAACTCCCTAACCACCTCGAAATCATAGCTGTCAATCGTTATATTTTGTTCAAGGTGGTGAGCGACGAATCGGTTTTTGCTTGACAGCATGTACATACATACTTTGTCTTATCCTCGTTACCTTTAAGACCAACCCGTTTCGCCTGTTCCTCAATAGCCGTGAAAGCTTCTACAACGTCACGCTGAGACTGCGTCATGGTGTCAATATCATCTGCTTATCCTAGCAGTTTGATGGCCTTGTAGGAGATAGTGTCTTCCCTGTTGACGCCTGCCAATCGCACTATCTGCTCCAGCATCAAATTGAAGACGTCACACGACAACGCATCTCCTTATCCGAGAACCGAACTGCACGGTGCATCGCGTGTTTTTTAGCGTGGCGCGATACAGCCGGATCAGTTTCCTGGGATTCCGAATTCGGCCATCGAACCAAACGATTCTTTGCCATAAACGCTGTCGTATGCGGCTTTAAAATCGATAAAGAGATGGTGTGTATCGATTTGAAACTCGCTGGTCTTTTCCAGGATTTGTCGCAGCATGAAGATTTGATCTATAGTCGATCTGCCTGGCCAAAAGCCGCACTGTTATATGGCGAATACTGCGGTGCAAAAGGGCTTTAGACGCTCACATAGGACGATGAACAGTATCTTGGTGGCGACATTGAGCAGGGTTATACCTTAGAGATAGGATCGTCTTTTTTGTGGATGGGGCAAATAGAGCCCAGTCCAGTCGTCGGTCATGCTTTCATCTTTCCAAATTCTACAGATGATCTGGTGCCTGCGCCCTACCAGAACATCGCCGATAGCCTTGAAGAGGTCTGATGGCAAGCCATCTGCGCCTACGACCTTGCTGTTCTTCAGCTTTTGAATAGAAGACGGCACGCTTCAGCGGCTGGAGTTGGGATTTCCTCAGTCCCTACCACTCTCTCTTGGTCATGCTCGTTAAGCAGCTGCTGGAAATGCTGCTTAAAAACATCCGCTATTCCCTGCGGGTCTGTGACAAGATTACCCTCGAAATTTCGATGAGCCTGGGTGCCTTTCTTGAAGCTTCCTGCAAGGCTTTTTGTTTTCTTTTAAAAGGCCCGTACTTTATGCTTGTCCCTAGACTCCTCGATGTCCTTGAGCTGGGAGGAAGCAAGAATTCTTTTCTTTAGTCGCAGCTGTTCTTACCCCTCCTTTCTTATGGCCTGGTACTCCTCTCTCACTACCAGGTTTTTTGCTGCAGCGCCTTTTGGTAAGCCTCGTCGGTTGCTGCCATTTACTGTTCACATTCAGCATCATTATATGGGTTTCTTTTCGGGCGTGGTAGGTAGCCTAAGGTGATCTCGGCTACTTCCTTTTTTTGTTTTTTTTTTTTGTGTGCTCGACGTAGGCGTAATGGGGAGCCTTTCGCCCAGTTACTCCCTGTAGACTCTGGTAACCTCGGGTGCGCTCAGGCGTCCAATGTCGTATCTCCTCATGGTGGGCTGGTGAAGCTTTCTGACATTGAAGAGTCGAGCTCTGAATCTTGCTGCTACGAAGAAATGGCCAGAGTCGACGTTTGCCCTCCTGAATGTTCGCACATCCAGGATGTTTGACGAGTGCCTTGCATCAATGAGCCACGGTCGATTGGGTTGGCGAAGGTGGTCAGGTTGTTGTGTGGATTCGCTTGCGGGCGAATCTTGTGCTACTTATCACCGCAAAGTCCCTGAGTCGGAAACCGTTATCTATTGTTGTATCGTGGAGGCTGTGCTTTCCGATCACTCCGCCAAAGGTGTTCTCTTACCGATTTTGACATTGAAGTCCCCGAGTACGATTTTAACATCGTACTCCGGACAAGCTCCGTAGGCGCTGTCCAAGAGATCATAGAAGATCTTCAGCCTCTTCGATAGGGGCGTGTGCACATAGATATGAGGCTGATGTTGTAAAATCTGCCTTTGGTGCGGATCACAGCCAGGCGATCACTTATAGACTTAAAGACGATGACCTACGATCTTAACCGTTTTCCCACGACAAATCCGCACCCCAACATGTGCAATCTTTTGTGACAGCTGTAATGGATGTCGTAATCTTTTTAGGGTTCCGTACCCAAAGGTAAAACGGAACCCTATTACTAAGACTTCGCTGTCCGTCCGTCCGTCCGTCCGTCTGTCACCAGGCTGTATCTCATGAACCGTGATAGTTAGACAGTTGAAATGTTCACAGATGATGTATTTCTGTTGCCGCTACCACGACAAATACTAAAAACAGAACAAAATTAATTATACATATACATAATTACAAACAACCAATAATAAATTGTTTCGAAAGGTTTTCGTTGTCATCTTTCGGTCAGTTCCCATTTGTGAGCGGCTCGTAGTCATCCATTTTGGGAAACAAAACTCAGAGAAAGCGGATAGCCTGAGGGTGCGATCAGCGCTTGACACGCGAACGAGTGGAGTTCAGCCCGCAGAAGGTCAGCATTTTTGTTTTTTTTTTTTTGTTCCTAGTAGCACGTGAGGGAGAGTGGTCGAAGAACTCGGGGAGAAATCTTCGGCGAAGTACTCGGAGAGTGATCTTCGGGGAAGAACTCCGGTACGGTTTTAAGCAGTTCCCGGTGCGCGGCCGTACCGTGTGTCCTATTGCCTACGTTGGTCGCGGATATCACGTTCGTTGTATAAGGTATTGAAATCACAAATTTGCGTGTCGCGATTGGTGATGCGGGCTAAGTCGTTGGTTAGAGGAGTTTCGGTACGAATGTTCGAATACTCAAGCTGCGGTTTATTTACTTTTTTGGACAGTGAATTCCTTTTTTTTTTTTTTTTTTACATATATTTTTTTTTATTTATTTCGACTTTTTTTATTGACATACGGTGTAGGGTAGATTTAAGGATTAATTGTAAACCTAGATTAAGTTACTTACTTACTTATCAGGCCTGCGATCCATGGAGGCTCTGAGCCTGAGCTATAGCTGCCTTCCATCCTTGACGGTCCCGGGCACGCTGCTTCCAGTTGTCAAGACCAAGATCAGGATGTCTTACATCCGCGATTACTTGGTCTTTATACCGGAGGTTCGGTCTTCCTCTTCTTCTCGAACCAGGAGGCTCGGAGTCGAAGACCCTCTTAGCTGGAGCGTTGATGTCCATGCGCTCGATGTGGCCGAGCCAGTGTAGTCGACGGCTCCTTGCCTTCCGGACTACATCCACATCTTGGTACAGCTCGTAGAGTTCGCGGTTGTGTCTTCTTCTCCATTCACCTTCCTCACAGACAGGACCAAATATCCGGCGCAGAATTTTTCTTTCGAAAGAACCCAAAATCAGCTCCGCTGTCCTGCTTATCGTCCAGCTTTCGGCTCCGTACAGCAAGACTGGCAGAATGAGCGTTTTGTAAAGCATGACTTTGGTCTTTTGAGTGAGGAGTTTTGACCCCAGTTGTTTGGACAAGCCGAAGTAGCAGCGGTTGCCAAGGGCGATTCTACGCCGGATCTCCACTGTGGTGTCATTTGTGGAATTTACGTTTGCCCCGAGGTAGACAAACTCCTTAACTACCTCGAAATTATAGCTGTCAATTGTTATGTTTTGTCCCAGGTGGTGAGCGACGGATTGGTTTTTGCTTGACAGCATGTATTTCGTTTTGTCCTCATTGATCTTAAGGCCAATTCGTTTCGCCTGTTCTTCAATCGCCGTGAATGCTTCCACAATGCCACGGCGAGAACACGCGATGATGTCGATATCATCCGCGTATCCTAGCAGCTGGATGGACTTGTAAAAGATAGTGCCTTCCCTGTTGACGCCTGCCCGTCGCACTATCTGCTCCAGCACCAGGTTGAAGAAGTCACATGACAGCGCATCTCCTTGCCGAAATCCGGTGCATGTTTCGAATGGTTCCGAGGTCCTAGAACCGAGTTGCACGGTGCATCGCGTGTTTTTTAGCGTGGCGCGACACAACTGGATCAGTTTTACCGGGATCCCGAATTCGGCCATCGCCCCAAACAGTGCTTCACGATGAATGCTGTCGTATGCGGCTTTGAAATCGATGAAAAGATGGTGTGTATCGATTTGAAACTCGTTGGTCTTTTCCAGGATTTGTCGAAGTGTGAAAATTTGGTCAATAGTTGATTTGCCGGGCCGGAAGCCGCACTGGTAGCTGCCGATTAGTGCGGTGCAAAATGGTTTTAGACGTTCACACAATACGCTGGACAGGATCTTGTATGCGACATTGAGCAGGGATATACCTCTATAGTTCTTACAAGAGGTAGGATCGCCTTTTTTGTGGATGGGGCATATAGAGCTGGTATTCCAGTCGTCGGGCATGCTCTCATCTTCCCAAATTCTGCAGATGATCTGGTGCATGCTCCCTACCAGAACATCGCCGCCAGCCTTGAAGAGCTCTGATGGCAAGCCATCTGAGCCTGCGGCCTTGTTGTTCTTCAGCTTCTGAATAGCTGTGCCGACTTCTTCTATGCTGGGTGGGAGGACTACTTCAGCGGCTGGAGTTGGGATTTCCTCAGTCCCTGCCACTCTCTCTTGGTCATGCTCGTTAAGCAGCTGCTGGAAGTGCTGCTTAAATACATCCACTATTCCCTGCGGGTCGGTGACAAGATTACCCTCGCAGTTTCGAAGAGCCAGGGTGCCCTTTTTGAAGCCTCCTGCAAGGCCTTTGGCTTTCTTGTAAAAGGCTCGTATTTTATGTCTATCCCTAGACTCCTCGATATCCTTGAGCTGGGAGGCTGCGAAGATTCTTTTCTTTTGTCGCAGTAGTTTCTTCTCCTCCCTTCTTCTGGCTCGGTACTCTTCTCGCGCTGCCCTGGTTTTCCTCTGCAGCGCCTTTTGGTACGCCTCGTCGGTTGCTGCCTTTTTCTGCTCACACTCGCCATCATACCACGGGTTTCTTGTCGGGGGTGGTAGGTATCCTAAGGTGGTTTCGGCTACTTCCTGAATGGCTGAGCGGCAATGCAGCCACATATTATTGGCATTTGTGTTCGACGTAGGCATACCGTAGAGTCTTTCGCTCAGCTGCTCCCTGTAGACTCTGGCAACCTCCGGTGTGCTCAGGCGCCCAATGTCGAACCTCCTCCTGATGGGCTGGTGCAGCTTTCTGACATTGGACAGTCGAGCTCTGAATCTTGCTGCTATGAGGAAGTGGTCAGAGTCGACATTTGCCCCTCTGAATGTTCGCACATCCAGGATGTTTGACGCGTGCCTTGCGTCAATGAGCACATGGTCGATTTGGTTGGCGGTTCGACCGTCCGGAGATCGCCAGGTTGCTGTGTGGATTCGCTTGCGAGGGAATCTTGTGCTACTTATCACCGCATTACGAGCTGTCGCAAAGTCAGCGAGTCGGAAGCCGTTATCTGTTGTTGTATCGTGGAGGCTGTGCTTTCCGATCACTCCGCCAAGGGTGTTTTCCTTTCCGATTTTGGCGTTGAAGTCCCCAAGCACGATTTTTACATCGTACTCCGGACAAGCTCCGTAGGCGTTGTCCAGGAGGTCATAGAAGTCCTCCTTGATAGGGTCTTCAGCCTCGTCGGTAGGGGCGTGTGCACATATAAGGCTGATGTTATAAAATCTGCCTCTGATGCGGATCACAGCCAGGCGATCACTTATAGGTTTAAAGTCGATGACCTTCGACCTTAACCGCTTTCCCACGACAAATCCGCATCCCAGTAAGTGCAACCTTTTGTGACAGCTGTAATAAATGTCGCAATTTTTCTTCCTAATCACACGTTTCCTATCCAGCGTATTTCCTGGACCGCAGTAATATCCGCCTTGTACTGCGTGAGGATTCCTTCTAGTTTATGAGCAGCTCCGGGAGTGTACAGGGTTCTGACATTCCAGGAGCATACTCGCAAATCGTGTTCCTTTTTCGTGCGTTGTCGTCGTCGAGTATCCGTCCGTGTATCCGAGGCATCTTGCTCATTCATAACTTTGGGTTTTTTTACGTGGGCGGATTGTTAGCCCGCCGCACAACCGCCATTCTGGTCGGGGTTTTTTTCGCTGCATACGTTTGTTTGTACAAAACGAAAAAAAAAAAAACGTAAATGCAACGAACATGCTTCTCATACGGTATGAGTTATACCCCGTAGTTTTCAAGAAACCCAAAAGTATGGAGATGTGGCGATAAGGCTCGAACAGTTGGTGTACACTGTACAGCACACTTGAACTTAAATGAAGAAAAGAAATGAAAGAATATAATGCCCGCACCGCATGCAACATGGTTTGCAAGTTCCATATCGGTGCGATAATACATTTAGTATGTATTTTAAAACGGGTAGAGATTGCAGTGCATACTGAGATGGAATAATTGTCTTATAACCCCATTTAGATACTGTTTCAAATATATTGAATGGTCTTTCCAACAAAGTTGTTGGTCCAATATAACACCTAAATATTTAAAACTGTCCACGTGTTCAATCAAGAAGCAATTTTCAAACATTCTTGATTGTTGAATACTATATCTTCAAGAACAAATCGATTACACAATGGTGCATGATAATATAAGGGAAGGTCTCTGAAAACTCTACCATTGATATTAAATATCATGTACTTCGTTTTGTTGCTAATTATTAGTTTATGATAGGTAATTAAACCATCTCCTTAACATATCTAGGTCATAATTAACATCTGCAAAAGTATCAATTAAGTTAGTGTTTGAGTGGAAAAGAGAAGTTTCATCAGCAAAGGCAGTTATTTTGCCTTTAAAAGGTTGTAAGAAAAACGAATTAACATAAATTAGAAAATGGATTGGGCCCAATACTGCTCCTTGGGGAACAGCCATATTTAAGAAGTCTATAGAACTGTAAGCATTCCTAATTTTCACAACTTGATAACGGTTGGATAAATAAGAAGAAAGCCATTTATAAATGGAGGCTCTGAAACCCGCTTTGTAAAGTCTATCGAGTAGCAAAGTATGATTAACCATATCAAAGACCTTACTGATATCAACAAATAATGTTGATGGTATTTGAGAAGTGTTTAAACTATTATATATTTCACCAGTTAATTTCAATAAAGCAGTTCCAGTCGATTTGCCACGTCTAAACCCAAATTGGCAATCACTCAAAAAATGAGTATTTTCTAAAAATTACAACATTCTAGATTTTAACTATCCGAAAAGTGAGAATAAAATGTCACTGATTATGTATTCCTGTTGCTGCTTTAACAACAAATACTTAGACAGAATATAATAAATATATGTATAAATGGGGCTCCCATACAACAGACATGCTTTTTTTGCCGTTTTTATACATAATAGTACGGAACCCTTCGTGCGCGAGTCCGACTCGCACTTGGCCGGTTTTTTCCTCATCATACCGTTTCCTATCCAGAGTATTTCCTGGATCACAGTAATATGCGCCCTATCAGTTTAACATCGTTCCTACAAAAATAATGGAAAAACTGCTAGAGCTCCGTATTAGAGGTATCCTGAGAATCAGATACCACTCCATCCCAATCAGTATGCATATCGCAAAGAACGATCAACTGAAAATGCGCTACACCACCTAGTGGCGCGTGTTGAAAATAGTTTCACACACAAGGAGATCGCAATGTGCGCCTCCCTCGACATTGAGGCGGCTTTTGACAGTACTGACTATGACCCAATCACCACTGCACTATCCTACAGGTTTGTAGACCAACCCACTGATCACTGGATTGGGGTGATGCTAAATAGCCGTATTATATGGGCCATATGCGGAGAGGTCTCAGTGACAGTATCGGTGGCTAAAGGGTGCCCATAAGGAGGAGTCCTTTCACCCCTTCTCTGGTCGATAGTTATCGATGACCAACTACGCAAGCTAACCGCTCATGGATACAAGGTCATAGGATATGCTGGTGACCTAGTAGTCATTGTTACGGGTTTATAAATTAACCCAAATAAGGCTATCTAAGTCCCGTTTACATAGACGAGAAAGGCACAGACCTGCTCCGTCTTTCTAAATGGCATAAACATAAGATTTTCAGAGAAAGTCAAGTATCTAGGTATTGACCTACATCGGAGACTCCAATGGAACTCCAATATTAAGACCAAACTCACAAAAGCGACTAAGGCACTTACGGTAAAACCTTATACACCACGATAGCAAGACCTATCGCTACCTACGCGTCCACCGCATGGTGGACAAAAGTTGAGTATACTGATGGCTCCAGCATGGCTTCTGGCGTTAGCGCCGGCATCGTTGGACTAAATCGTAAGAAGGACCTGGGAATGAGTCCTATCATCTTTCAAGCAGAATTGCATGCCATCCTAACATGCGTCAATCTAAACCTAGAGACTGGCATAAGAGGAGTAACCATCAACATTCTCTCTGATAGCCAAGCAGTGCTGAGAGCGCTGAGTTCGTACAGCACGAACTCAACAACCGTCAAGGAATGCCATGATGCTCTACAAGACCTCGTCAAACTCTGGTGGGTGTAAGGGCACAAAGGGCACAAACTCGCCGGGAAAGGTTCCAGCGAAAAATACATAGGTCCTGAACCTTTCTGCGGCAATCCCAAGTCTAAGATGAACTTCTTTTTAGACAAGTGGGAAAAATCGCAACACATGTCCTTTTGGACAGGGTCTTCGCCAACCGAAAAGATTTATACGGCCCCTGAACAAACACTCTATTAACATACCCCAACGTAATAGACTAGATATCAGAAGACTAGTCAGCTACCTGACGGGACAAAATTAACCTCTCGTCTAAAACTGAGCGCCGACTCTGTCCTGTGGACGAAAAGACGGCAGAGCACATACTGTGTGAATGTGCTGCTCTCTGCCATCTCAGGAAGCTTATCCTTCTTAGTGAAGTTACGACTCCTAAGGGGATCATCTCGGCTCCTACGAGAAGCATCTCAACTTCATTAGGGAAGTGGAGATGCTAATCGGCTAGCAGGCACAATAGATCCATAAAGGTCGCAGTGCGTAATGCTATTTGATAGCACTAGCCCCTTAAATAAAAGCAGCTCCAGGTGTGTACAGTGTTCTGACATTCCAGGAGCATACTCGCAAATCGTGTTCCTTCTTCGCGCGATGTCGTCTTCAAGAATATGTTCGTTTATCCGAGGCGTTCATCGAGCCTCAGCCGGAGCCTAATTCTGCAATTTAAGTTTTGACAAAAGATTGTAAGTCACTATACGACATACGCATAGTGGTTAGCGTAGGTTCAAGTATTTATTATCTTACAATGTGTCTCACACAACCTGAACTGAGTGCTGTGGTTTGGGTCGTAGATATTCACTACTCTCCAAGGGTGATTGTCCTAGATAGGATGCGAGAGAAACCAACCGAATTTTCACGTTGGCTGTATGTAATTCTCAGCAACTTTTCCATGCACTTATGGTGTTATATTAGAATGTCGCACACAGAGCATGAATTTAAAATGACCATATACTGTGAGTCTTATACCTTCATCAGTATGTTTGATCACTTCTCATTCACAATAGCTGTGTTGCACCATTTTTTTCCGTATAGGAATTGTTTTTTCTTGGTTATGGAACCACTTTGAACTACAGACCTTCCGCTTGACAGTCGGTTATGGCCGTGCCTTATTCCTGTTAACTTATTTCTTATCAACAGGATTTAAATCTTATTCATACATATGTATGTATTGTTTCTAGAAAGGAGTCATTCTCAGTAACCAATCTACACCCAATCTACTGCCATATCCAATTGAAAGGATCACGTAAAAGTTCCCCGATTTGAAGAAGATCTCCACTTCTTATCCAAGCCCATTAGGAAACTTTCCTTGATACTTTAAAACAGTCCCACATTCAGCCCTCACCCCTCTTACCATTTACCTTCGTTGTTCACCCTTCACAACCTTCATTATCATCAACGACATCATCGTCATCATTACTGTCGCCATCATCAGTGCCAATGTAATTACTCCTCAAGCAAAAGTCCTTCCGACTTAAAAACCCAAATCAATTTCAGAGAATCCTGGTAGTGTAGATCTCCACATCCCATCTTTGACGTTCTATCTAGTTGACGTTACTTCCTAGTAAGGAAAGTGATAACCCTTTACTGCTCCTTCACACCGACCTACAAATCGTTGTCATCTTTTCTCCAATGTGCGATAATATTTTAATGAAATTTTTCCACCTTGTCACACATAGTCATGTGCATGCAATAGCTTTTCTGGTTACTGTATATGTTGAAGGATGACAGGTGCCTTACTATGGTGGCGGTAAGGAACGTTTCTTTTTGCTTTGGGAACTTTCCGATCCCACTAAAACACTCACTCACTCTTCGTTTGGGTTTCTTTCACTTGGAAAAACATCAATCAGGACTCCTTCACGGGTATATCCTTTTCCCGCTTTTAACCCTTGCCATCCCTACCCCCTCATTCGTTTTTTATGAGTGGGGAGTCCTTGCTCTTACGCTGATTAAACTCACATCTTTTGGTGTGTGCAGGTGAAATCCTTTTAACCCGTACCGAAGTCATCAGCATCGCCTTTATGTTTTTTAATTCATTACAAATTTTCCTTAAATTATTTACGAAGCAAAAGCTAAGGAAAAATATAAGTGTACAGGATGTGAATGATTTCCGCATAATCAGGTCACACATACTTGGATGTATACGTATGTAGTACGTAGAGGACTACCGCACGCACTCATGTCATTGGTTGGGCTCATTTGTGTTCTTCTTTTATTCATTCGTTTTCCTTCCATCCGTGTCCGTGTTCGTGTCCGTGTCCTTTTCATTCGGGAAGTTTTGTAAAATTAATTTCAACTTGAAATTCATTTAGTTTCTGGTGTGCGTCAAGTGAGAATAAATTTTCTAATGTAATTTGCATGAGACACACAAGGTTCCATGCGTGTAATATCCTGGTCCCAATATCACACATGTACATGCACCTTTATGTGTATTTGAAAAGTTGGAGTCTGTCCAACCCTTGTTTGAGAAAAACGACAAAACTTTCCTTGTCGTCGACGAGTCCTCCAGATATGTAGATTGAAATGAGCAACACAAAAACAACAACTCAACCTTTTCTGTTAAACTTTTCCGGGTAGAGAACTGTCAAATGGGATTTGAGTGTCGAAAGGCTTACACATGTCCTTCCTACACGCTTACGGAGTAGGAGAATGTGAATGCAGTCGAACGGAACTAACACAGTGGCGGAAGTCCTGCAAAAGATGTGGGTGTGTTTCAGTTTTTTGGAAAAAAACTTGTGTCAAATAGACTTTTCCTGTTTCCGTTCGAAGCGAACCAGACGGACGTATTAGTTGTCATTCGAAGGAAATTTCCAATTTGTGGTTATGAACGGTTTCATGGATATATGTACATGTGTATGTAAATGGTTTCAATTCTAGTTCCTCCCTGCCCATTTCAAAGTGTCGGCAAACACCTGTTACCAGGTCATATGTCATCACCCCTCCGTGGCAGCTAACAAATGCCAAAAATCAAAACAGTCCCTTGCAAAATATGAAAATTTAAAACTCATCAATCCCCTCGAAATTGCAAAAGCCATCCACATGCTGTTCTCCCATATCCATACGAGTAGCTCTCAATAACATCATCTCGTCGTAGCGACTCAATTTAAAATTGTTTAACTTAAAGCAAAGGATCTTCGGCACCCATGGGACGTATTACATTGATTCAATTTTATGTCAATTTTCGTGTCAATTCGAAAGGTCTCAATTCGCCACCCCTTGCCGTACGCGTTTTGTAAACCAAATAACTTACCGTCAGCTCAGCATAACAACACACTTGTACAGGGGAGGGTGGAAAAAATTGGACCATTTTTTGTTGCAATTTTTTTTTTTTTCGTCCTTTGTTGCTGGGTGAACAAATTTGCACTTGATACCTTGTCCTAGACGTGGTATAGTACTTGCACGTTGTCACCCTCGGGTGAGGTGCGGAGAATCCCCGGCCACTGATTGTCGAGTTACACGACACCTTATGTCTTATTTATTAGTTATTGATATAAGCAAGTGTTAAAAAAGGGATGAAGATTGGGCAATTTGCACATCAGAAACATGCGGCAAGTGTATTGAGACCGGTGAATGGTTTGTTGGCATTTGCTATTTCTATCCGAAAGTCTAGTCTAGCCGAGGTCTTAGTTATTCTATATTTTATATCTAATGGCTTGATTATAAAAAACTTACTTACTTACTTAGGCGGCGCTACATTACGTGGTGAACCTGGGCCTCAACCAACAAGCGTCCCCAGCTGGCACCGTCCTTGGCCAGCTGTTTCCAGCGCCGCACGCCAAGTTGGTTAAGGTCAGCGCCTTCCGTCCGAGGTGGATTCGAAGACTCTTCAGATCGGAGCTGTATTTTCCATGCGCTCTACATGGCCTAGCCACCTTAGACGCTGTATATGTAGACGTCGTACCCGGCCGATGACGCTGTATGACCCGTACAGTTCTTAAACCTTCTCCTCCACACACCGTGCCGTTTGAACAAACAGGGCCGCAGATAGTGCGCAGAGTCTTCCGTTTTTGTTAAGGCCCAATCCTCTGCACCGTAAAGGAAGACTGGGATGATCAAGGTCTTATATAGCGTCACCTTAGTTTTCCGAGAGAGAGCTCTACATCTCAATTGCCTCTTGAGCCCAAAGCAACAGCGGTTGGCAAGAGTGATTCTGCGTTTTATCTCAGCGCTAGTGTTGTTGTCGCCGGACATCAGTGAGCCAAGGTAGACGAATTCCTTGACCACTTCTGCCTTGACTGGTGACATGGTGACGTTCTGGCCAATACGTCGGTGTTGCCCGCCTCTTTTTCATGAAAGCAGATATTTGGTTTTACTCTCATTAACCTTAAGATCCATCTTAGCCGCTTCTATCTCAATGCTTACAAAGGCCTTATTGACGTCTCGCTGCGTCCGTCCAAATACGTCAATGTCGTCGGCGTACGCAAGCAATAGAGTAGACTTGAAATAAATCGTACCTCTTGTGTTGGCCAGCGACTTTTGCACGATCTTTTCAAGCTCGATGTTGAAAAGTTGCATGACAGCGCGCCACCTTGTCTAAATCATTTTTTAACATCAAAGGTCTCGGTTTGTCCATTGCCGACCTTAATGGAGTAGCGAGAAATCTCCATTGTCATCCTGCACAGTCGGATGCGTTTGGCAGGGATGTTAAAACCAGACATGGCTCGTCTCTATACACGGTGTCATACGCGGCCTTGAAGTCGACGAAAAGATGGTCAGTGTCGATTTGGTATTCCCAGATCTGCCGTAGCATACATATTTGGTCTATTGTGGATTTACCTGGCCAAAAACCACACTGATGAGAGCCGATCAGGTTATCCACAAACGGTTTCAGGCGTTCACACAATACGACAGAGAAGATCCTATATGCGATATTAAGAAGACTTATTCCCCTATAGTTGGCGCAGTTATAGGGGTCCCCTTTCTTATGGACCGGGCAAGCGATGCTGAGATTCCATTCGTCGGACATGCTTTCCTTCGACCATACCTTGCAAATGAGATGGTGCATGCACCTTACCAGGTCGTCTCCAACCGCCTTAAAAAACTCAGCAGACAGGCCATCTGCGCCCGCGGCTTTATTAAGTCTTGATGTCGCTATTTTGACTTCGTCTAAGTCAGGTGGACGGAATTCTCTTACATCTGGATCGTTCTACCTGAAAGCGGTATCTTGTCTGTCATCGCTGTTATAGTCTGCAGAAGTGGTCTGGTCTTCAGCATCGACTGTGATTACACTACCAGTTCCCCATTTCCATCCCTGCAGGCCTCCGCTCTGACTTTGTAGCCATCGCATGTTCGTTTTGTATGTATGTATGTTGGCGTTACAGTCCATGAAGAACCTGAGCCGAGCTTCTCTCAATCACCCATGTTGTGTGTGATTTCATTTCCACATAGGTAAAAGGGACCTACAGTTTTATTGCCGGTTCCGAACGGCGAATTTCGAGAAGCTTTTCTTGACAATTTTACTACAGGGGGTTTTGTCAGAACCCCGCTGAGGAGAAACACCGTGAAAAACACGTTCGATGACATGGCTGTGTCGGGATTCGATCCCGATCCATCGGCGTCAGAGGCCAACACACTACCCACTGCGCCACGGTGCTCTCGTGTTCGTTTTACCTTATAGTAAAACTTCCGGCTGTCATTCCTGTGGAAGCATCTCTCCTCCTCCCCAATCTCACGCTTTTCGTATTCTCTTTTCTTTCTTCTCAGAAGCGTGAGTTCCTCACTTCTCTTCTGCTCATAGATTTCGCGAGCAACTCTCGTCCGTCGTTGCAGCATGGCTTTATATGCCTCTTGTCTTGCTGCAAGGGCTTGTTCGCATTGTTCATCGAACCAGGGGTTTCTAGGTGGTGGCGGTTTGAAACCCAGCAACTCAGAGGCGACATATCTGATGGCGCTCTGGCAATGGGCCAATTCCTCTTCTATTGTTTGTGCTGCTGTGAGCTTGACGGAGACATGATCGGCAAAAACTCTGGCAGTCTCGATTGTAGCTTTCCGTAGGCAAACTTACGTTGCCCTACTCGACTGCTAAGCATTCTTGATGTCCTCATTCGTACCTTGGCTATAACAAGAAAGTGGTCCGAGTCCATGTTGGCTCTTCGGAAGGTTCGTACGTCGAGAATACTGGAGGAGTGTCTGGTGTCGATCGCTATGTGATCATACTGGTTGGTGGTCGATTGATTAGGAGATCGCCAGGTACCCTTGTTGATGTCGGAATGGGGGAATCGGTCTTAGTTATTCTATAATTTATGTCGAATGGATTGATTATAAAAAGGTAAGTATTAATTATTAAAGTGCCTGATTTGGGGATTCCTCGGCTCGTGGTTGTTTCGTTTTCCCACTTGTCTAAGAATTTCCAGAAGGGTTGTGGACCTATATATTTATCGCTTGAACCTTTCCTGGCGAGTTGATCGGCAACTTTATTGCCCTTAATACCTTTATGCCCTGGCACCCGCCAACGTTTGAAGTTGTTTCTTTTGGCGAGGTCTTGTACGGCATCATGGCATTCCTTTACGGTTTTTGAGCTCGTACTGTACGAACTCAGCGCTTTGAGTGATGCTTGGCTATCAGAGAGTATGTTGATGGTTACTCCTCTTATACCAGTTTCCAGACTTAGATTGACGCGTGGTAGGATGGCATGCAATTCTGCTTGAAAGATGCTAGGTATCATTCCCAGGGCCCTCGAGATCTTACGATTTGGTCCAAAGATGCCGGCGCTAACGCCAGAATCCATCTTAGAGCCATCAGTATACCACCTAAGGCCTTTGACGTTAAGCAAGGGATCACTGGTTTCCGATGCTGAGCGATTTGGGATCAATATCTCAATTCTCTTGTCGAAAGTGAAGGTGTATGGTAATGCGTCCGAGACCGTGGGAATCATGTCCAGCTCGGGAAGGTGTTGTAATATGGGCATGTGACCCTCAGGTCTACATGGCATATTTGTTCCCGAGCAAAGAATTCTGATTGCACTGCGTAATGGCACTTTTTTGATAGGAAGGTGCAGTGGAGTGCGTCCAATGAGTGCTTCGTGGGCTGCCGTGGGGTTGGCTCAACTTTTGTTGACCATACGGTCTTACTATCGCGGTGTATAACCAGTGGACTACCTTAGGTTTAAGACCCAAGGTAAGTGGGTCGACAGACCCACATGGCCTTAGTCACTTTTGTAAGTTTAGTTTTAATATTGGACTTCCAGTTGAGTCTGCGGTCTAGGTTAATACCTAGATACTTTACTTCCTCTGGAAATCTTATTTAACTTCGCCCTAATCCAGTGATTAGTGGGATGGTCCACACCCCTGCAGGATAGTGTGGTGGTGATCAAATCATAGCCTCAGAGGCTCAGAGGCTCAAATTGCGATCTCCTTGGGCGGTAGGATTTAGGCTGCTCACTTGGCTTTCCAATCTTGGGGATGAAGACAGGATTGACCTTCCTCCAGATTTGGGGTATATATCCCAGGTTGAAGCAACGCCTAAAAATAACTATCAGTAGTGATAAAATGGTGTTCAGGCCTTTCTGCAAGATAGCAGGAAAGACACCGTCTTTGCCTGGGGCATTATAGGACGAACGAATCTAAGGTGGTGCACACAGGTAGAAGGGGACCTTAACCAACTGGAAGTACGTCGCTGGAGAAAGCTGGCAAAAGACCGTGCCAGCTGGAGAACTTTGTTGGGTGAGGCCCACGTTCACACGGGACTGTAGCAGTAGCGCCACCTAAGTAAGTAAGTAAGACTTGGGATTAAATTTCCTGAAAATAATATCGGCCTAAGGTAATCCCTCGTTTCTGCGTTCAATTGAGGCAAATTTCTTATGAAGGCTCAATATGTATTTTTTTTTTTTTTTTGTTGTAGGCTTCTGCTATCTGTTGGAGCACCCAGACACAAATACTTATCCAGTGTACTGCCAGGTGGACACCTACCTTTACTGTATTTTCCGTACCCCGTTATCCGGAGAAAAATGAGAAACCCTCTTTTGAGCCCATTCTGGCGAGTTCATCTCATTTACTGGGACCCAAACAAGCCTCAATGAGTTTAGTCTACCGACCGAAGGTTTTCAGTTCATGCGCCAGACCGCATTCCAGACTTGGAGTCGTCTGTGAAAATGCGGAAACAATCCTTTCTAGATTCAGTATGTGGCCGGAGCCAACTTTGACGCCATGGAATTCCGACGGTGAAGGTTCAGTTCAGGATGATAGGTGTCACTGCGTCAGAGGGCATATCCATGAGACACAGGGCGTAGGAAATTTCTCGCGCAAGCGGACGCGAGAGTTGTACCAAAAACCTTTCCTCTTGAGACGAGACATGGCCTTCGGTGCCACCCTCTGATAAATATGTCAAAGGGTGGAAGGTTCATCATAGCGTCTAGAATAGCACTCAGTGTGCTGGGGAAAGCTCCCGTACAGCTGAGGCAAACTGTTCTTTGGAGTTTGGTGAAAGAGGCTACGATGTGTTTGCGTGTTAGCCTGTTCCACTGGACAGTCAATTATCGGTCCAGTCCAGATTATCGGTCTTATCAATGCCAAGTTGATCCAGAGGACCTTTGCCAGCGATAAAACTCATGTTTTGCCAAACGCACCTTTGCATTGCCGGAACGCTGACGGCGCTTTGGTGGTTTTTGACTCAGCATGATTTGACCAAAGAATCTTAATGTCTAAGATAACTCCCATGTACTTATGTAGCTTCCTTGTATATCGGGATAGGAACGCCTTTTAGCCTCGGCTTAGTCATGCAAGTATTTTTCCTCCTTTTCTGAAGAGAACCACAACAGTCTTGGGAGGATTAACTGACAGTCCATTTCTCATGCACCACTCATCGTTCACATTTAGCACCACCTGTGCTCTGAGACAGACAGTCGCTGAATATGAGTCGACAGAGAAAACGGTGACGACACCATCTGCGTCGAGCAGAGTGTCGACCACCATGCACCATAACAGCGGAGACAAGACGCCACCTTGCCGGCAGCCCCTGTTTACGCTAGATTTCTCACAATGTCCCAGACCGGCGTCAGCGATCAATGTTCGGTGCACGGCCATTGCTTTGATCCACGAAATCAGTGCTTCATTAGAGCAATGTCGTCTAGCAGCGTTACACATAATGTCGAAAGTTGCGTTATCAAAAGCTCCCTCAATGTCGACGAAAATGCCCAGCGCGTACTCTCTCCTTTCGATTGCGCATTCTGTCTTTCAAATTGGGTTTTGAAGCGCAGTCTCACAGGACTTTACATGCTGATAAGCTAATTGCTAATTTATCCAAAACAGGATCCATTCGAATGGCAACTTTGCGCAGGTGCATCTCAACTATTCCCTGCATGCTTTTCAGCAAGAAGGATGTGAGACTGATTGGTCTAAAACTCTTGGCGAGTGAGTAATCCTCTTTCCCTATTTTGGAAATAAAGATTAGTTTCACCGTGCGCCATGGAATAGGTACATATGTGCAATGAAAATTCTTTCCAAGGTAGGAAACAGCTGCTTTATATGTACATTGCAGCATAACAGGGTATATTCCGTCAGTGCCTGGCGATTTTAAGCCATCAAAGGATGTCACAGCAAATTCAGTGGCCTCAGTCTTTGCCACAATGCCAATGACCGTTTGATTTCTCGAGAAATGGGTCTGAAACAGTAAACTGAGAGTTTCCGCTTTGGACTCTGTAAAGGTACCATCGGATTTTCTGAGTGCATCGATCGTTGCCGTTTTTCCCAATTTGAGGGCTATAACCAACTTGCTTATCGCGCACAGAAGGGCTTATAAGAATCATTCTTCGATTTACGAATAAGCTTCTTATATTCCTTTTGCTTCGACCGATACTTATTCCAGTCATCTATCAAAATTCGATTTGAGTGATCTATTTAGGAGACTTCTCGCTTCCCTCTGAAGACTTTGGAGCCCGGCATTCCACTAGGGAACCAATTTCCTGCAGCGAGGGTTTCTGACACTACAAGCGTCTTCAAAACAGTTGGTGATGACGCTACTCAGGTTGTGAACAGCATCCTCTACCAATTGGGGGTGGCCGTGGTGCAGTGGTTAACATCATCGACCGCCGAGCGGAAGGTCTATAGTTCAAATTCGCTTCATAGCCGTGGCGCAGTGGTTAGTGTGTTGGACTCTAATGCACGATGAGCGAGTTCGGATCCCGATAACACCAACGCCATCGGACGTTTATTTCGCGGCGTCCCTCCTCGGCGAGGTACTGGCAAAACCCCCCGTAGTATAACTTGCCTTTAAAAAGCTTCTCGACTCACGCCGTTCGGAATCGGCATTAAACTGTAGGTCCCTTTCACCTGTGTAAAAAATAAATCACACACAACATGGGTGATTGAGAGAAGCTTGGCTCTGGTCCTTCATGGGCTGTAATGCCATCAAAGAAGAAGAAGCCAGGAAAAAGTAGTCCATATACGGACAAAAAGTATGCAACGCAGTTGTGAATGGAAAGTGACCAGACGTACTGCTGCAGGCATAAAACTCACAGAATATGGTCAACTGAAATTCATCCTCTGCGTATGCAATACTAAAGTGCTTGAACGAATTACTACGGACTATAAGCAACGCGGAATTTGGTCGGCTCTCATCCTATCTAGGACAACCACCCCTGAGAGTAGTGAACGAACATCAACGACCCAAACCCCTGCACTCTGTTCAGGTTGTGTGTGTAAACACATCATAAGAGAATATAAAAACTCTTGAACCTGCCCGAGTCTCCCCTCTCTACTTGTAAATCGTACTCAGTCCGTCTCCCCCGGATTCCGCTTGGGCTATGGGGGGGGAAATACCACAACTCAATTGGACAGCGTAACATCTGGTAAGACCCACCAGTTAGTGATGGCTTCCACATATCTGTTAGATAGGGTTAGGTCAATCACCTCCTGTCATATCACCGTGAAAAGGTTGGTTGAATGCCTACATTGTTGATGATAAATTCAGACCAACGAGTGAAGTCTAAAAGACAGTCCCCTCTTAGTTTACACTTGCTGCTGCCCCACGCAGCATTTTGAGCATTGGCATCGCAGCATAAGATGCGAGCCATACTTCACCATACTCTATGAGTTCAGAAACTGCCTTCGGAGGGGGACGTAGCACCGAGTCGTAGGGGAAGTAGGCAGGCGCAGCGACGAAGTGTTTAATTTCTCCGTGCGCTTCGTAGCTTACTCTGGCAGCCACCAAGTCCTGTTCACAGAATGATCCAAGTTTGGTTGCCAATAGTGAGTTCGATGCGATGACGCAGACCCTGGGTCTTTCGGATCGCTCATCGTAAAGAATGATAGCATCACGTATAGCACCAAGACCACAGAGGTGTTTATTCCACACCCGGGGTTCCTAAATGGATACGATGTGATGACTTGTACGACTGCATGCAATTCTGCTCAATATGTATACCCCGTGATGGTTTCTATTTTGTAATCTTTTTCGCCAAAGAAACCAGTTTATTGGCTTAGACTTTAGTTTAGGATAACAGTACGAGAAGGGGCCATTTGTGTTTTTTATTGTGCAGTTCTAATATAACACCATAATGGCATGGAACATTTGCTGGGAACTACAACCAACGTGAAAATTCAGTCGAGTTCCTCTCGACCTATCGAAACCTATCTAGGACAACCACCTCTGGAGAGAATTGAACGAACATTTACGACCCAATCCATCTGCACTCCGTCCAGGTTGTATGACAAACCTAATAAAAGTATAACCCTTAAGCCTGCGTAAACTATAACAAAAAAAAAAATGAGTTGTGCCTGCCAGCCGGTCAGACTAGGAGTTCCTCTACATTCTTAATAAAGTTGAGGATGTCTCCCGTTGTATCTGGGGTGATATCCTCATCATTTCTCTGAGAAGGATACGTTTCCTCCGTGCTCTGCAGTTTTCTCGCCCTCAAGTTAGAGTCGACACTCAGCTTCAGACGAGATGTTTTCTGAGATGATATCAAAGACCAGTGTCCCGTAAGGTAGCTGACCAGCGTTCTGATATCGATTCTATTAAGTTGAAGGGTATTAATAGAGTGTTTGTTCAGGAGCCGTAAAATCTTTTCGGTTGGCAGAGTTCCTGAACGCTGTTCCAAAATGACAATTGTTGCGATTTTTCCCACTTTTCTAAGAAGAAGTTAATCTTAGACTTGGGAATCCCGCAGAAAGGTTCGGCACCTATATATGTACATACATATGTACCTTTCGTTGGAACCTTTCCTAGCGAGTTGGCCGGCGATTTCATTGCCCTTAATGGCATCCACTAGAGTTCGACCTTACTTCTTTTGGCTAGATCCTGTAGGGTGCCGTGGCGCAGTGGTTAGTGTGTTGGACTCTGGCGGACGATGAGCGAGTTCGGATCCCAATAACACCAACGCAATCGAATGCTTATTTCGCGACGTTCCTCCTCGGCGGGGTACTGGCAAAACCCCCCGTAGTATACTTGTCAAGAAAAAGCCTCTCGACTCAAGCCGTTCGGAATCGGCATTAAACTGTAGGTCCCTTTCACCTGCGTAAAAAAAAAAAAAAATCATACACAACATGGGTAATCGAGAGAAGCTTGGATCTGGCCCTTCATGGGCTGTAACGCCACCAAAGAAGAAGAAGATCTTGTAGCGCGAGGACGCCGTGGAACAGTGGTTAGTATATTGGACTCTGACGCACGATAAGCGGGTTCGGATCCCGATGACATCAATGCCATCGAATATTTATTTCGCGGCGTCCCTCCTCGGCGAGGTACTGGCGAAAGCCACCGTAGCATACTTGCCTTGAAAAAAACTTCTCGACTCACGCCGTTGGAAATCGGCATTGGGCTGTACATATATCCCTTTCGTCTGTGTGAAAAATAAATCACACACAACATGGGTGATTGAGAGAAGCTTGGCGCTGATCCTCCAACGCTGTAACGCCACTAACGAAGACGATGGTCCTGTAGGGCATCATGGCATTCCTTAACGGACTTTGAGTTCGTGTTATACGATTTCAACATTTTGAGCGCTGCTTGACTGTCCGAGAGTATATGATGGTTACATCTATTATGCCAATCCCTATGTTTAGGTTGACGCACGTCAGAATGGCGTATAATTCGGCCTGAAAGATACTAGGACTCATTCCCAGAGCCTTTGAGCTTATTCCGATTTGGTCCAAAGATGCCAGCGCCAACACCGGAACCAATCTTAGGGCCATGTGTGTTCCACCTAAGACTTTTGACAGTTAGTAAGGGATCGTCACCTTCTGAAGCTGTGCGGTTTGGGATCAATATCTCAAATCTCTTGTCAAAAGTGAACGTGTGTGGCAATGTGTCTGAAACTGTAGTAACCATATCCAGCTCAGGAAGGTGATGCAAGATGGATATGTGATCCAATGGTCTGGTAGGTCTGTTTCTAAGTGAAGAAGTTTGATTGCACTGTATATCGCAACCTTTTTAATAGATAAGAGCAATGGAGTAAGTCCAATCAGTGCATTTTGGGCTGTTGTGTGGCAGGTTGGCATAGCGCCTGTGAGCGGTCTTACTATCGCGGTCAATAGTCAGTGGATCGCCTTAGGTTTTAATCCCTAGGTTTTACGGTAAGTGCGTCGACAAGTCCACAGTGCCTTAGCTGACTTTGTGAATTTGTTTTTGATGTTGGGTATAACTGGCTTCAAGACGGTCTCCTGAAAATTGCAGTACCAACACGTTCCACAAACTTATCAGATTTTTGTTAGGATGTTTAAAAGGTTAAAGGACTATTCAACTGACTGAAGGATGAATATATTGGGCGACTCCTTCAAAATTTGATAATAGAAATTGGTTGAGATGAAAGCTCAGACGAAAGGCGTTCTCAACGAATGAAGGATGATCGTCATTAGGTATTAGTTGCCTCGTTTAAGACTCATGGGATTCCGAGACTCAAACTCTTCAATCTTTAAACTTGACATAGTGCCTCTGGACTCGAAGTTTAAAGCTTACAAAATCACTTTTCCCGTAATAGTGTCCTTAAAACAAATAGAAAGACCTCTAAAGCGTAAACTCTAACGAAATTCGTAGCCAAAAATTCAACAATTGGAGTATGTTGAGTGTGAAAAATATGGCGGCATCCGCAAGTGTGATAACCCTCCCACAAATGTCCCAACCAGTCCGACCAATGCCCTAACCCCAAAAACCCAAAACGAATGGATAAAGAAAAAACCCTACTCTGGAAGAGAACCTCAAAACAAGCAATAGAGAGAAGAAGGAAAAACGTAAACGAAAAATGGAAAACTCGAGAATGCAAAAAACATCCTGAAGGAATAACAAAAAAAAAAAGTTCTAATATAAGAGCAGGACGAAACCACCACGAAAACAGATTTCAATTAATTCCGACAAGTAAATAAAATAGAGATGGTCCCGTGTAACCATTCGCATATGGCACCTAGAATCGCTAGGAAAAAAAAAAGGACTAAAAAGGGACACCCTATATGCATGTACATGAATGAGATCCTAATTTTCCTTTTTTCTTAACTTTGCTGGGACAGAATGGCATGGGGCATCAAGGACGTCCTTTTTCTACACCCTACACATCCTTTCACGTGGATGATAGTAGCAATACCATATACCACACTGCCCTCCAGTTGGTGTGCAGTTTTATATACTCCTTTCCTTGTCGCCTTTTTTTCTTTTGCAGTAAATACAAACCAAGAATGATGGTGGCTGGTTGAACGCAAAAAAGGACACAAAAAGAACGCAAATAGATGCCACAATGTAAGGAAAATATACTTTAGCTGCCACCAGGCGGTGACAGTACGAATAAAGATAGTCGTAACACTCTCTGTGCGCATCCTGGAAATTAGAGAGCAACCATATCTTACATTGTATCAGTAGATGCAGATGAATGTGGAAAAGCTTCGGGTCTCCTTAAGCTTGCACAAATACATCTTCATGGTAAGTGTAAGTATAAGATGTTTGCACTCCTTGGAAGATGTTGTTGATTTACGGAGAAGTTGAGGTACGGATGGGCGACAAGACGAGGAACCCTTTTGCGAGTGCTCCGAATTCCTGGAGAAGTGCTTTATCCCCCCACACATAAGCCTCAAAGAAACAAATGTGTGTACATTAGATTCCTTCGAATAGGGGATGTGACTGCCTCCAAACACTGGCGTATGCTACGTGCTTAGATCTATGTGTGAGTGAGAGAAAATCTCAATTTTATTTCCACAGTTTTATTCGGGTTTTTTCTTCTCCTCATTGGTTTGTGAGTTCTGTGTTTTGCGCTTTTTTTTTTTTGTCCATTATCCTTAAAACACACAAAGGAGTCCGATGTGTTTTTTTGCTCATTTTCTCTGTGTAGGTGTGCCCCGAAATTCAACCAAGAAAATATGTGCGCCATCTCGGCCGACGGGTTGAAGTAGTGACGGCGAGAAGGATATCGGGAATGCGAGGGATTGCGGAGGTGGTAGCGGTTTGGTTTATTTTTTCCATTAAGAAACGGGAGGAGAGTGTTTAGTGGGTAGGACTATGAGTAGCAGTAAAGACGCCGATGGAGACGAAGGCGAAGGAGGAAGGACTAGAACAACGTAGATGAAGAACAAGAAGATGAAGAAGAAGGAAAAGAGAGAAAGATGAAGAGAAGCTTTTTGCGGCGCACCAATGGCACCACGTTATGCCCCACTCCTGGCAACATAACAACGATTTCACCGTACCCAGAGTGGCTAACCCTTTATCGCACATAGGGTTTCCTTACAGGACCGCATATTTAGGTTTTAGTGGGAGTGAAGCAAGCCACCGAACTACGACGACCACGACGACAATATCCGCAGTCTCGACGCCGTTTGTTGTCGTTGTCGTCAAGTTCGTTTATGTGTATGTCGGTAATATTTGTGCCTTCAATAATGTCCTGTTAGAGTAGGTTCTAAAGTATACATATATCGTAGTATTGCGGCAACACACATACATACATAATACATGATTCATATCGACTTATGGTTCAGACTCGATACCCGTGCCTCCGTGTCAATAGGATCTTCGTGGTAGGTTCGACTGACAGATAAACGGCAATATCCTCCAACGGTAATACTTGTGTGCAACTACATATCAACGAGATGACAATAATGATGATGCTTATGCTTCGACTAGCCTCATCTACAGCTGTGCCGTAGCAAGGATAATCATAATGATACCGCTGTTGCGCGTTGTTTGTGTGTGTGGTAATGGGTGGTGACGATGGCAATGATGCTGACCGAGAAATGGTCACTCAGGATCAAAACTCTCAGCCAGATGTACCCCATTCGTTCATTTGTGGGGGAGTCCTATGACTCGGCATGTATGTATACCATTTGAATGGGATTTTGGGGTTTGTCGATCAAGAGAAAGGGGCATCCTCTTAATTTTAGGGAATTTGTTAGATGTAAGATATATTCACAGACACTAGCACATGGACTCACACATTCAGGCACAACGGCCACGTTCACATGTGGACAAAGAAGAAGTAGGTTGTGTCTTATAGCCTTATGGGCGAGGAATGCTCTTGGTGGTGTAATTATAATGAATAGTTAGGTGGGTTTTGCGTGTGTATATTTGGGTTTCATTGGCACTTTCAAAAGAGCTGAAAACGGACGGGACTGGGTGACAGTTTGAGGTTGCCACCAAAGATGGTTACTTTTGGTTATGTACAAGTTTGTTTTCCTTTTTGTGCCTCTCCTGCTTTCTTTCGTTTTTGGTTTGTCACAGAATATTGCCCGTCGTGTTCTGTGCCGGATACGTTTTCGGTGTTCTTATGAAATGTCTTATACCCCCAGCGAAAGATGTGTGTTAGTTGACACCTGTTTAAAGGGATGTCTTATTGAGAAATAAGATTGATAACTTGAAATGGTGAAGACGAGAAATGCCCCCGAGAAGTACTCATTATTTAGTGGACTGGCATGACCAAATTATAGCAAAACTCAATACGCGAAATACATATTGGGCATAAGCCAGCGCTTTTTCTTATCCCCTAAACACTTCTGTTTTGCGATGTTTGGTATAGCCTTAAACTTGTCCAGCGATGCCGGATTCATCTCCCTAATCGTGACAAATTTCTGTCTTTACATGGGTCTCTTCAGTTTTGGGAAGAAAAAAAAAACGTCGGGGGGGGGGGCCATGTACGATGAATATGGTGGCTAAAGCATGGCTATGATATCGTTTTTGGTCATAAACCGTGGGGCGCAGACGGCCTATCTGTCGAGCTATTTAAAGCGTCTGGATATGATCTGGTAGGGCGCATGCACCAGCGCATCTGTAAGTATGTAAATATGGTCGGAGGAAAGCATTGCCCGACGAATAGAATCTCAGCATCGTTAGCCAAGTCCACAAGAAAGGAGACCCTATAACTGCGCCAAGTACAGGAAATAAGTCTTCTTAACATCGCACCGTGGCGCAGTAGTTAGTGTGTTTGACTGGCAAACCCTTCCGTAGTATACTTGCCTTTAAAAAGTTTCTCGACTCGCGCCGCTCAGAATCAGCATTAAACTGTAGGTCCCTTTCACCTGGCTCTGATCCTTCATGGGCTGTAACGCCACCAAAGAAAAAGAAGATCTTCTCTGCCGTATTGTGTGAACGCCTGAAGCCCTTTGTGGACATTCTGACAGGTTCTTATCAGTGTGGTTTCGGTCCAGGTAAATCCATAATATACCAAATATTCACACTGCTGCAGATCTTGGAGAAGACCTACGAATGCCAAATCGACACCCATCACCTTTTTGTCGATTCCAAGGCCATGTATGACAGCGTGCAAAGAGACGAGCTATACAGCACCATGTCTAGTTTTGACATCCCTGCCAAACTCGTCAGAATGTGACAATCTGGCAATGGGGAACTTTCGCTGCCCCATAAAGGTCAGTAGCGAATCAGCCGTTACCTTTGATGTTAAAAACACAAGAGCTACGATCTATTCTAAGATTACGCAACATTGACGTAATTGGACGAACACAGCGGGACGTCAATGATGCGTTCGGAAGCATGGAAGCAGAAGCAGCTAAAATGGGTCTTTCGGTTAACGACGGTAAAATGAAATATACGCTGCCTGCCAAAAAAGACGTCACAATTGGCGGCACTGGCCAAGGACTTCGTCTAGCTTGGCTCACTAGTGACCAGCGACAACAACACCAGCGCTGCTTCTTTGAGCTCAAGAGGCAATTGAGTAATAGAGCCCCATCGTGCTTGAAAAGACCGTGCAAGAGTCACTGGCCAACACAAGAGGTACGCAATTGCTTGCGTACGCCGAAGACATTGACGTGATTGGACGGTCACAGCAAGACGTCAATGAGTAAGCATTGTGAGTATTGAAGTAGAAGCGGCTAATATAGGTCTCAAGGTTAATGAGGGTAAAACCAAATATCTGCTTTCATCTAAAAGAGACGGACAAAACCGACGTATTGGCCAGAACGTCACCATGGGCGGATATAACTTTGAAGTGGTCAAGGAATTCGTCTACCTTGGCTCACTGACGACTAGCGACAACAACACCAGCGCTGAGATAAAACGCAGAATCACTCTTGCCAACCGCTGTTTCTTTGGGCTCAAGAGGCAATTGAGAAGTAGAGCCCTCTCTCGGAAAACCAAGGTGACACTATATAAAACCTTAATCATCCCAGTCCTCCTTTACGGCGCAGAGGCTTGGACCTTGACAAAAGCGGATGAATATGCCCTTGGTCGTTTCGAGAGGAAAATTCTGCGCACTATCCACGGTCCCGTTTGTTCAAAAAGTGTATGGAGGAGAAGATATAACGAAGAACTGTACGGGTTGTACAGCGACATCGGCCTGGTACGACGTCTACGGATACAGCGTCTAAGGTGGCTAGACCATGTAGAGCGCATGGAAAAGATAGCTCCAACCCGAAGAGTCTTCGAATCCACCGCGGAAGAAAGGCGCGGCAGAGGACGGCCGCATCAATGGTGGCGCACGCAGGTGGAGAGGACCTTAACCAACTGGGCGTGCGGCGCTGAAAACAGCTGGCTGACCGTGCCAGCTGGAGACGCTTGTTGGTTGAGGCCCAGGTTCACCACGGACTGTAGCGCCCCCTAAATAAGTCAGTATCTCGCCGAATAGTGGAACCAAGCTCTGAACACCTCTGGTGAAAGCAATATTGTTGCGCTTGATATTTCAAAAGCATTTGACAGAGTTTGGCACTAAGCTCTTAAAGGCTACCCAAAAATCTCCTGTGCGCTTATGCGTATGTATATTATAAAATTCAAATAAATGTAAACAAGCACTTGTGGGTTGATAAGGTATATTGTGGCTTATAGCTAATAAATGTTGAACTATTCCCGAAACTCTGGGGGTAGATTAGATAAAACAATTTTTCGTAAGAGTAAATGCTTTAGGTTTTATTAGTAACAGCACCTAAAATAGTGTCCGCGAGACACTTGTGGGTTGTTGAGGGTCAAGCTTTGTGAGATTGGCATTTTTTTAATCGGAAACTGCAGTCTACGCTCTTATCAGGTCGGGTATTTTTGGGACTACCTATGCACATAAACTGGCAATAGGGATTGAGAAAATGAGACGCTGAAGAATCTACGCTTCTTCGGCTTAAATTCGCTTAGGTTCCTAAGTTTTAACTATTAGTAAGCTTCAAGACAGACAAGAAGTTCTAATTGTAACCTTTGCATCACAGGACATTGTCGATAAAATCAGGGAATGGAAAGTCCTAAAAGACCACTCCTTCTCTGGCCATCGATACATTCAATTCAACGTAGCCAGTCACGCCATTTCCCAAGTTCCTATAAGGTATTACAAGCAAACTGACTGGCACGAATTCAGACCCTATGTTGAGCCCCACCTAGGGGCCAAGCTCCTTACATATCCGCGTAACTCTGCGGAATTAGACAACTTAGTTAATGAACTGACAGGAACTCTCAACAGGGGACTATCCAAACCTTGCGCACCTCCAGAGGAAAACCCAAAAAGATAGTTCCCCTTAGAAAAGAGAGCAGACAACTTTTTAATAAAGCAAAATTTATTCGTTTGCAAGTAGGCTGGGCCTCCTATAAGAAAGCGCTCAAATCCAAAGGCCAAAGACTGCGAGAATATCAAAGCGGTCTCCGAATAAGGAAAATTCTGTCAACGGGCCTTTAAAATCCAGGCCACCTAATGCGGAATAACGGTTACTCGACGACCCTCTGCGCGGAAGCCCTGGAACTGCTTCTTAACACACTCTTTCCGGGAAGTAGTGCTTCGGCTACGACGCTTCCTCAAGATATCCAACCGAGAGTGTCCTCCTACGAGCGCACTTGAAATCTGGTCACAAATAATATTGTCCTTTGGGCTCTTAAAAGCCTGATCCATACAACATGAACATGATAGTTAATGAACGCTGTGATCGCATATGTGGACGATATTACTATAGCCGTCTCAGGAATGTTTCTCAGCATTCTAAGTGACCTGATGCAGGGAGCCTTACAAGCAGTTGTAAGAACGACGAAGAATTGCGGACTTGGGGTGAAACCCAAGAAGACTGATCTAGGACTGTTTACTAATAAATATAAAATTCCGTCCTACACCCACTGAGGATGGGAGGAACCCAATGAGCAATGAAAGATCAGGTCAGCTACCTCGGCCAAATCCTTGACAGGAAATAAAATTGGAAACCCAACATTCTTGTTCGAGTCAAGAAAGCAGCCAATGCCCTCTACAGTTTCAAGAATGTGGTGGGCAAAAACGGGTGGGTGCCGCAGCATAAAGCACTGGCTCTATGCAGCACTCATAAGACCTATCCTTCTTTACGGCATCGTAGTTTGGTGGACTGCTCTGGACAAAGCAGTCTATCGAAACCTTCTGGGGAAAGTGGACAGATCGGCCAGCATTTGCATAAGTGGTGCGATTAGTTCGACCCCCACGGAGACCGTAAACATCCTACTACATCTCTCACCATTGGACCAATTCAGCAAGCAAGGGTCAGGGGCATGGTAAAATGGCCCACACTACACAAAGGCCATATTAACATTTTCATCTTTCCATCCCGGGAGTAATGGACTGAAAGAAAAGTCATACCGTAGGACGAAGGCCGATGTAGGTAGTGGAGTCTACTCCAAGGAACTTAACCTCAACCTATCATTTAGACTCCCAAACCACTGCAGCGTGTAGCAAACGGAAATAACAGCGATAATGGAGGACCTTTCATGGCTTGGTATCAAAGTAATATTAGTAAAGGATATTATCATTTGCACGGATAGCCAATCTGCGATAAAATCCCTGGCAGCGGCAATCCTCAAATCAAAGGCATCTCTCAACTGCCGCCAATCTCTAGACGGGATGGATGAACAGTTCAATATAAAATTACTCTGGGTTCTTGGGCATAGGGATATTCCAGTAAATTGCGCGGCCGATGATCTCGCAAGGTTAGGGTCAAGCTCACCAATAAGCTCGGTAAAGCACACGATAAAATTTCGAGCCATAGAGGCTACCTGCTTTCAATGGAACGAAAGTAACATCGGCTTTATCACTAAACAAATCTGGACTAAGCCAAATTTAGGACGGACCAGGGACCTTGTGGCAACAAAAAGGGAAACCTTAAACACTTTAATGGCTGTCATTAACATGCTGTCAAACAAGGGCTGCTTGCCAATGACTTCTTCTGAAGAGGAAGAGGAATCAATTCATCACCTCCCCTGCGCGCCTGTCTACGATCATTTAAGTGAGCCATTGCTTCATCAGAATTGGTTTTCAGGTAGCGGATTTAGGTAATATGATCCATGTGGTTTGCCCTATGTGTGGTGTATGCCAACCACTACAACCTAACCTAACCTACTTATGAAAGTTAGATAAAAATTTCGATAAAAACATAAATTAAATTCAAAATGAATGTACCAACATACGTTCGTAGCTTTAACATTCATTTCATAAGTAACGTTTCCAATACCTTCTCTCGTTTTAGGATTCGCACATCACTTAGCTGGAATGCATGGGCATCTGCATGCGCCCGACTGGCGGGCTCTGAGTGCTAATCCAGCGTTAGGTCGACCCGGTTTTCCACATACCGCGGCATTTTTCCATCATCAACATCCTATCTTTCCGCCGCATGCCCTAGCGAACACACTAGAACGCCTCGACCGGCCTGGATTACGAACAATTAATGGTAAACAAACATCTTCATCATTTGTTTAAGACACTCGCAGTAAATGATTTATTTATATCTTACAGATAATCACCATCTAACACAACTAAGTCAATTATCAGCATCGTGCAATCCACACAGTACAACTAGTCCCGAAGGTTCGCCGACAACGTGTCCAATTACAACCAATTCCGCGCATCATAACACTAATTCCGCCTCCTCACCACTGACCAGTGAGAATGACAACAACAATAACATCGATGCCGGCTTTGAAAGTGATAGCATATCTGTGACAGGTTCCCCCAGAAAGACTAGTTCCTTGCACGAGGACGATGATCGACGTAGCCCATCACCTCAAACAGGTGCATTTACAGCCCTAATCCAACGCAATCCCTCACTGCGAAAGAACGAAATCTTCTCCGGTTTTGCATCGCACTTTCAACAACCGCACGGATTCAATCCAGCACTCGCCGCTCAACTATTTCTCCAGAATCCCCTTATTCCACAGCCAAGCCAATGGCTCTATACTCAACTCTATGGCAACTACCATGACCTGCCGTGGTTTCGGAATGGCACCTCAACAAGCAGCACGAACAGCAATGGTACATCGAACGGAAGTCTACAGGACACAGCGGCGGCTGGTGTGAATCTTGTCAAACGATGCGTCACTCTCATCACACATTCCAACGACGATAAAGATAGCGAGAATGCGAATCCGAATGCATCGCCACCCGTCTCCTCGACAAGACGATCTCCATCGCCCGATGACATTGTCGACGACAGAAGCAATCGTAGCGGTAGCAGTATCGGACCGATTCGCTCTCGTACACCTAAACACACCGATGTCTGGCGACCATACTAGTATCCGATGGATGCTCGAAAATACTTTGATAAATTTATAAAATTGTTGTGAACTTTCATATCGATGCACGGACCCTCTGATTTCGTGACACACATATCGAATTTACGGTGGACACATTACTCGTGCGGAACAAGATGAGTTGTAGACATGTCATTTCAAAAATTCAATTCGCTGAGTAAATGTATAGTGAAGAGATAAAATACTAAACTAGAATAGACCACTAATAAATTAAGTAAATTAACTATTATAACAGAGCAACAGAATTCCCGAATTAATAAGAAAGAGTTTCGGCTTGAATGGCAAAGTTGATCCTTTTTTAACTATTTCCTTTTAACTAAAAATGTTGATTTTGTATCCTGTACCCGCTTCGAATGCATCGGATTATTTTTACTAATTAAATATAATTTTATTTTATTTGTTTTATTATTTTTTGCAAATATAACAAGAACTTAAATTAACTTAGAAATAAAATTAAATCCTACCTTTGTTGAAAGCATATAAAATTGGAAAAGGATTTCTTTCCGACAAGGATGGAAACAGTCTGCTCTTTGAATGCATGCGATCCTGTTAGTAATGCGAACGTTGTAAAATAAAATTTTGTAAATATACAATTTAAGAATATTAAAGAAAATATGTATAGAAAATTGCGGTTGTTATGGTCTTCATATTTGTACATTTTGTTTGTTAATCCCGTCCAATTGTCTCTTTGCCAGTACTATCTTAAAGGTGTCAGACCAATAAAATGTAGACATTGAGGCACATCTTTTTAAAAGAAAAATCGTATCCACTAAACATGCAGATCTGTCATTTATTTACCGTCATTCTAAAATACACTTGCTCATAAAATTACATGCGACAATAAATCATATTCTTGGACTTAAATTAAAAAGAAATCAAATCTGACTTTAATGTCATAAAGCAGTAAAACAAACAAACAGGACCTAATTCAAACGCATTAAGAAGCTACTTCAATGCCAAAATCGGTAAGGAGGACACCTTTGGCGGAGTCATCGGAAAGCACTGCCTCCACGACATAACAACAGATAGCGATTTCCGACCGACTCACAGACTTTACGACAGCTTGTGATGCGGTGATTGCACAAGATTCCCCCGCAAGTGAATCCACACAGCAACCTGGCAATCTCCGCCAACCGAATCGACCATTGTTCATTGACGCAAGACACTCGTCAAACATCCTGTAGGGCAAACGTTGACTCTGACCATTTACTCGTAGCAGCACGATCAGAGCTCGACTGTCCAATGTCAGAAAGCTGCACCAGCCCTGTGAGGAGATACGACACAGAACGCCTGAGCACGTCGGAGATTACCAGAGTCTACAGGGAGCAATTGAGCGAAAGGCTCCCCATTAAGCCTACGTCAAGCACAAATGTCAGCAATATGTGGCTTCATTGCTGCTCGGCCATTCAGGAAGTAGCCGAGACCACCTTAGGCTACCTACTATGCCCGCCACGAAACCTATGATGATGAATGTGAGCAGTAAATGGCGGCAACTGACGAGGCTTACCAAAAGGCGCTGCAGAGAAAAATCAAGACATTGAGAGAGGAGAAGAAAGGAGGAGAAAGAACTGCTGCGACCAAAGAAAATAATTCTTCCTGCCTCCCAGCTCAAGAATATCGAGAAGTCTAAGGGCAAGCATGAAGTACGAGCCTTTTGAACGAAAACAAAAAGCCTTGCAGGAGGCTTCAAGAAAGGCACCCAGGCTCTTCGAAGTTTCGAGGGTAATCTTGTCACCGAACCTCAAGGAATAGTGGATGTATTTAAGTAGCATTTCCAGCAGCTGCTTAAGGAACATGACCAATAGAGAGTGGTAGGGACTGAGGAAATCCCAACTCCAGCCGCTGAAGTGTGCCGACTTCTATTCAAAAACTGAAGAACAACAAGGCCACAGGCTCAGATGACCTGCCATCATAGCACTTCAAGGCTGGCGGCGATGTTGGGTAGATGAAAGCATACCCGACGACTGGCACATCAGCTCTTTTTGCCCCATCCACAAAAAAGCGATCCTACCTTCTGCAAGAACAATAGAGGTATATCCCTGCTCAATGTCACATACTAGATCCTGTCCAGCGTACTGTGTGAACGTCTAAAGCCCTTTTGCATCGGCAGCTACCAGTGCGGCCTCTGGCCAGGTAAATCGACTATAGACCAAATGTCCACACTTCGACAAATCCTGGAAATCCTGGGACTAGCGAGTTTCAAATGGATACACACCATCTCTTTATCGATTTTAAAGCCGCATACGACAGCACTCATCGTAAATAATTGTTTGATGCGATGGCCGAATTCGGGATCCCAGGAAAACTCATCCGGCCGTGCCGCACCACGCTAAAAAATACGTGATAAACCGTGCAGTTCAGTTCTAAGACCTCTGAGCCGTTTGAAAGATGCACCGGATGTCGGCAAGGAGGTGCGCTATCAAGAGACTTCTTCAATTTGTTGCTGAAGCAGATAGCGCGACGGACAGACGTCAGCAGGGAAGGCACTATTTTCTATAAGTCTGTCCAGCTGCTAGGGTACACGGATGATATTGATACCATCGCGCTGTCTCGGCCTGACGTAGAGGAGAAAACATAACCGCGAACTCTACGAGCTGTACAAAGATTTGGATATAGTCCGGAGGGTAAAGGTCCGTCGATTACATTGGCCCGGCCACAACGAGCGCATGAACACCAACGCTCCAGCTAAGTGGGTCTTCGACTCCGAGCCTCCTGGTTCCAGAAAAAGAGCAAGACCGAACCTCGGGTATAAAGACCAAGTAATCGCGGATGTAGAACAGCTTGGTCTTGAAAACGGGAAGCGGTACCATCATGGATAGAAGGCAGCTATAGCTCAGGCTTAGATCCTCCATAGTAGCGTGAGATTTGATTCAGTAAAAACACCACATTTCGAGTTAGTTCTTTTTTTTTTTTTTGTGAAGATGCAAAAAGCTTGGCTTCATTTTCGATGTTTTTAATGTTTTAATAACGGTGAATGTCGTCGTTTCGAATATAGCACGGCTTGTTAACAACGGCTCGCATTATTCTATTTTGAAACGTTTGTATAATAGAAGAATTACTCTTCTTGGGGTACAACCCCAGAGTTGTATACCGTAAGCCTAAATAGGTTGAAGCACTTGCTTGTAGAGAAGCAGTTTACCTGCGGACGCCAGAACAATCAATCACTAACCAGATTGATCATACGGCGATCGACGTCAGACACGTAGCGGAGTAGAGCAAGAACACAAAGGCATGACACTACTATCGCCAGAAACCGCTCGTGCTTTTGGCGATACAGCTATAGTGGAGTCTTGCAATCAATTCCTGGAAAACACTGGATCTGAAGTTTTGGGCTTGAAGGCTTCACTCCGAAGAAACACCTGGTTCGATGATGAGTGCAAGAGGATTCATACAGCGAAGTAGGAGGCATATAAAGCCTCGGTGCATAGAAGAACAAAAGCAGCTCGTGAGCTCTACGAGTTAGAAAGCTTCTTAGGAGAACGATGAAAAAGTTCGAGAAGCGCGCGATTTGAGGACTTGGAGAGGTGTTACTGCAGGCATGACGTTCAAAGGTTTTATCCACATAAAAAGCGCCAGGGTTATAAAGCCAGAACGGAAGCCTGTTGGGATGAGAACGAACACCTAGTAGTAGAATCGCAGTCGATGCTTAGAATATGGAAAAATCACTTCTGCTTACGACCCGGTTATGTAAATGGGTGACCTATTGACGAGAGGTCAAGGTTCACTTAGGCTACGAGGAGCCCATTGTGGCCAGTTAACGTTTAACCCGCAGAAACCTAAAAATTACCCGTTGAGCTGAACCACATAGATGTAGATAAGAAATCTTAGTATTCTGTTCAGCCCAATGTTACTTACCTCCTCTAGTCCTGAAAGGAAGTGACTTCCAAGGAATATGTCCCTTTATGGGCTAGTGCCGGCCATTCGCACAATGGATTCAATTTCCTCTTCGTCCCTGCAGTTTCCGTAGAAGTTATTGTGGGGCTGGCGGCACGCCAGGATTTCATGCAGTGCCCAGTGAAGGCACCGACTGTATCTGTATATTGGCGTTACAGTCCATGAAGGACCTGAGCCGAGCTTCTCTCAATCACCCATGTTGTGTGTGATTTCATTTTCCCATAGGTGAAAGGGACCTACAGTTTATTGCCGGTTCCGAACGGCGAATTTCGAGAAGCTTTTCATGACAATTTTACTACAGGGGGTTTTGTCAGAACCCCGCTGAGGAGAAACACCGTGAAAAACACGTTCGATGACATGGCTGTGTCGGAATTTGATCCCGATCCATCGGCGTCAGAGGCCAACACACTGCCCACTGCGCCACGGTGTTCTCAAAGGCACCGACTGCCAGTCGAATATTCCCACGGACGAACCTCGGTAGACTTTCTATCTTTTTCTTATTATAGACGGGTCATGTTGATATTGTCGTTGTCTAATTGATACCATCGTTTATTCGCTTTTATTATTAGCTCCACCTCTATTTCTCTGAAAAGTGTACTGAGCAGCGTCTTAGCCTCAGATGCGATCTGCGTGGAGCTTGCGCCTGATCCTAATCTAGCCAGCTCGTCCGCAATCTCAATTCCGGAAATACTCATGTCACCTGGTACCCAGCAGAGGGTTATCTTATTGACATCTGACATCTATCCTAGCCTTTCTTCGCACAGTCTTACCAGCTTGAATTCTATCCATGTTGCCTGCAGAGCCTTGATGGCTGCTTGGCTACCAACATACGTGTTGATCCTTTTACCTGAGAGGTACTCTCTATCAAGTCCGCAGTCTATTTAATTCCGAAAACCTCACCTCACCTAAGTCTATATGAGTGATTTGCCTTACGAGATTAGATAAAGACCCCGACTCTTGTACCGGTATCCATTTTGGATCGGTCGGTATAGATTGCAATTTCATTTTTCGTACCTACCATACCACTGGTCCATTCCTCCCAGGAAGGAATTCTGATAGAGAATCTCGTCTCGCCGAAGGGAAATCGTATAGGAAGTGATATAGTCCGTTTCGGTTTGAATCTCGAAATGGCTCATCGATCCATGACTGATGCATGACCATAAGAACTCCTTCTCCAGAGACCGGATCCCTGCAATGTTAGCATAGTCCTGGCTGCGACGCTTTCGCAGTATATGTCTAAGGGTGGAAGGTTGCCACGTAGGCTTTTTTGGTTCTTTCATTAATGTTATCCTTCCAGCTAAGCTTGGAGGCTAAAATTATCAAGTGGATATCGTATTAGATATTAGACAAGACCATAAAAACCGCGCTAAAATCGCTCAAGGTCAAGTTCGATTGTTGTGGTGTGCATTTTAAGTTCCTACCGCCGAACCAAAATGTTTTTTGTTTTTTTGGGTGCGCCAAAGAACGTATAATCTTTAAAAGATGCCTGTAGCCCGGGCTACTGACATGTACGATTCTCAAACCCTAAAACTCGATGCGCCTACGTACAAAACCACAGCCTGGATTCATCAACTACTTTCCCCGCGGGACTGCTGTTAGGTATTACTTAGCGGAGCTGGTTAGCAACTTATACTATGTGCTCCAAGTCGACCGTTTCAGCTCCTCTTATTCTTTCCAGCCTTCTTAGCTTGTTTTACATGCTCGTTATAAATGAGCAGATCTCTCCAATCAGTACTCCTCTGAGTTTATCAAACGACTTATTAGAAGCACTGGGATCGGTAGGTCCATTCTTGCCTCTTAAAAGCGTCTGCAGGGGAATATGGCGTGCTCAGCGTTTTCTTCTTCCTCTGGACATTCTGGGCAGAAGGGGGAGGTAACGTGCCAGGTCTGTGGAGATATTTTCGATAGCCACCGCGTAAGGTGAAAATTGCATTCCCCTGGGCTCTTTTTCCCCAAACCTCAATCGTAGGGATCAGTTTATAGGACCATCGGCCATTGTCATCTTGTCCCACCTGGCTTGCCATATTGCTAAGGATATTGCCCTTTCTTCGGCTTTTAGCTTCCGGATAACACTGATCTCTTGACGGTCTGTGGTTCGCCGCTATGACACAGGCTGCTTCATCCCAGATTATCCTTATTGCGCAGAGCCCGTATGCAGACGAGAGCTTTCTTCTCGTCATATTCGTTGTAAGGGCTCCCAGACTGGCGCCGCGTATAGGAGCATTAAGCTTACCAATATGGAAAGCATAATTCTCCACGCATTTCCTGGTCCACCGATGTTCGGCAGCAGTCTGGAAAACGATGACTTTTTACTACAGTATTCGACATGAGCTTTAAAATTATGTCGGTTGTCGAGCATTCTTCTTCTTTGATGGCGTTACAGCCCATGAAGGACCAGAGCCAAGCATCTCTCAATCACCCATGTTGTGTGTGATTTAATTTTCACACAGGTGAAAGGGACCTACAGTTTAATGCCGATTCCGAACGGCGTGAGTCGAGAAGCTTTTTCATGGCAAGTTTACCACGGGGGGTTTTGCCAGTACCCCGCCGAGGAGGAACGTCGCGAAATAAACATTCGATGGCGTTGGTGTTATCGGGATCCGAACTGGTTACTAGGACAGCTTCCGTCTTGTGGTCGGCTAGTTCAAGGTCGGCGGACTCTAGTCGATTTTTGATCATGACGACCGCTTCAATTGTAGCAGACTCTACCTCGTGAATGTGTTTTACCTCAGTAACCACAGCGATGTCGTCAGCGAAACTGATAATCTTGACTTCATGTGGCAGCGTTAATCGGAGAATTCCTTTATACATTATGTTCCACAAAAGAGGTCCAAGTACTGAGGGACTCTCACAGAAACATTGTAGTATTTAAGGCCATCGTCCGCTTGATACCTCAGCTTCCTGTCAGTGAAGTAGCTAAGGATTATCTTCAACAAGCTAATGTGGAGTCAGAGACCTCCTAATACAAGACCAGTTTACGGAATTAAAAGCATTTTTTACGTCCAGTGTTACTACCGCATAGTATTTCTTTGTGCCTCCTCGCCATTTTTGTCCTCGTATTGCTTTTAAAGCAGGACGGTAGTCAGCAAGGGGTATTATTTGAACGTGAAGCCATTCGCTTAAAGAGGCCGGAATTGTGGCGAGACGACCGTAGGCAGAGCGCAGAATTTTCCTCTCGAAACGACCAAGGGCATCTTCATCCGCTTTTGTTAGGTTCCAAGCCTATGCGCCGTAAAGGAGCACTGGAATGATCAAGGTCAGTCATCTAGGTTTTCCGAGAGAGGGCTCTACTTCTCTATTGCCTCTTGATCCCAAAGGAACAGCGGTTGGCAAGAGTGATTTTGCGTTTTATTTCAGCGCTGGTGTTGTTTTCGCCGGTCATCAGTGAGCCAAGGTAGACGAATTCTTTAACCACTTTAAAGTGATATTTGCCTATGATGACGTTCATGCCAATACGTCGGTGTTGACCGTCTCATTTAAATGAGAGCAGATATTTGGTTTTACCCTCATTAACCATCTTAGCCGCTTCTACCTTATTGCTTACAAAGGCCTCATTGATGTCTCGCTGTGGCCGTCCAATAACGTCAATGTCGTCGGCGTACGTAAGCAATAGCGTAGACTTGATATAAATCGTACCTCTAGTGTTGGCCAGCGACTCTTGCATGATTTTTTTCAAGCCCGATGTTGAAAACGGTGCGTGACAGCGCGCCACCTTGTCTATATCCTTTTTTAACATCACGAGTCTGGGTTTGTTCATTACCGACCTTAATGTAGCAGGGAAAATTCTCCATTGTCATCCGGCACAATTGGACGCGTTTGGCAAGGATGTTAAATCTCGACATGGCTTTGTATGGCTCGTATCTATCTACACGCTGTCATACGCGGCCTTGAAGTCGACGAAAAGGTGGTCAGTGTCGATTTAGTCTTCTCCAAGATCTGCCGTAGCATAAACATTTGGTCTTTTGTGGATTTACCTGGCCTAAAACGACAGTGATAAGAGCCGATCAGGTTATCCACAAACGGTTTCAAGCGTTCACACAGTACGGCAGAGAAGATCTTATATGCGATGTTAAGGAGACTTATTCCCCTATAGTTGGCGCAGTTATAGGGGTCTCCTTCCTTATGGCCCGGACAAACGATGCTGAGATTCCATTCGTCGGGCATGCGCTCCTCCGACCATACCTTGGAAATGAGATGGTGAATGCACCACACCAGCTCATCTCCAGCCCCCTTAAAAACCGCAGCTTTATTAGACTTAAGTCTTGATATCGCTAATTTGACTTCATCTAGGTCGGGTGGACGGAATTCTCTTACATCGTCGTCCATTACGAATGGGTCGTTCTGCCTGACAGCGGTATCTTGTCTGTCATCGCCGGTATACAGTATGCAGAAGTGGTCTTGCCAAATCGTCAGCGTTGACTATGATTCCATTACTAGTTCTCCATTTTCATCCCTGCAGGCCTCCGCTCTGGCTATGTAGCCATGGCATGTTCCGGGTGTAATTTCTGCGGAAGCATCTCTCCATCTCCTCGCACTCACGCTTTCTTTACGTATTGTCTTTTCTTTCTTGTGAGAAGCGTGAGTTCCTCTCTTCTCTTCTGCGCATAGATTTCGCGAGCAGCTCTCGTCCGTCGTTGCAGCGTAGCTTTATATGCCTTTTGTTTTTGTTGCAGGGGCTTGTTCGCATTGTTCATCGAACCAGGGGTTTCTAAGTGGTGGCGGTTTGAAACGCAGCAACTCTGAGGCAGCGTCTCTGACGGCGCTCTGGCAATGCGCCCATTCCTGCTCTATTGTTCGTGCTGCTGTGAGCTTGAATGGGACACCATGCGGAAAGATTCTGGCAGTCTCGATTGTAGCTTTCCGACGTCAAACTTACGTTGCCCTACTCGACTCCTAAGCATTCTTCATATCCTCATTCGTACCTTGGCTACAAGAAGATAGTGGTCCGAGTCGATGTTGGCTCCTCGGAAGGTTCGTACGTCGAGAATACTGGAGGTGTGTCTGGCGTCGATTGGTCAGGAGACTGCCAAGTACTCTTGTGGATGTTGAGATGGGGGAAACGTATGATTAACCACCCGACCCCAATTTGGGCTTTCTATGTCTGTATGCGTGCGGCACTGGAAGCGGCTGGCCAAAGATCGTGCCGGCTGGAGAGGCTTGTTGGTTGAGGCCCTGGTTCACCCCGGACTGTAGCGCCATCAAAGTAAGTAAGTATGTCTTTAAGCAGAACTCGTCCAGAGTTATCGATTCGAGTTCTATAAATAAGGCATTCGGCTAGACATCCATCGCTCAAGCAGGTTTACCAAAAAAACACAAGAAAAGCAGTATCCCAAAGCTGTATATTTAAGGAACAATCAACGGACGATGACCGTTTATCTAATACACAAATAATGTATCTAAGCAAAGCAATCACCCAAGCATCCAGGCCGTCATCGTCGCCAGGTTTTTGCCATCTACCTTAAATTCGTTTGTCGTTGCTTTTGTCAATTTATCCATTCGGATGGATACGAATGGAGTAATACACACAATCGCCGTCTTCGTCTTCGTCGCCGTCAATCTCGTAGTCATCGTCAGGTGGGGTGACAATAACAAAAGATCCAATTTCACCTTTGACATTGGCATCTAATTGCAAGGATGTCCAACCAACCTTATGGGGTTTCTACGGGTAACCGAGATTCTTCTCAACCGTATAATAAGAATTTACTATTTACCGTGCAGCCCAAGTGGTGGGGTGGTGCTCGGCGTTGCTTTGGGTGAGAGATACACAAAGTCCTTACTCTATGTACCACTGTTGCTCTTATTGTTGTTGTCCTTCGTATCTTCGGCAGCCATACTTGTTAGGTTTATAAGACATGGAGTATAGTTAGTACTTATATATGTACTTGTAGATACTTACTTACGAAATACATTAAGAAATACGTATGTATATAGAGACTGCAAACTGTAGGATTGTACTCGTAGAGTGTAAAGTTGAAGAGAAATCGATTGTCCTTTGTTACCCTGGTGACACATTATGGAGAGCCATCATTAGGCGAATATACCCAAAATGTGACTCCATCTCCGGCCTCTGTGTTGATGGCTTTTCTCTGCTTCTATGGGAATTTGAAGTTTAAGCACCACTGATTTAATAACTTCATCATAACCATTCCTCTAGCAACTCATTTGTCCATACACCAGGAGCGGTTGTGGTGCAGTAAATGAAGGGAGTCAACTTGGTTCAGAGACGAAGTATTGATTTTCGAGTAAGAAACGTATGACAGTGATAGATACTGGGAATCTAAATCTGAATCTGACAGACCATACGCTTAGCATAAGCAATTAAAAGGAATATTTATTAAATGTGGCCAAGTGGATGGATACGAGTGCAGGATGTGTGTGCTGGATAAGGGGGGTTGGTTCGTTGCTTGCTGATGGGTTGGTTAAAATCTAAGAATTTATGACATCGTTAAAGTGAATGTAGTTTAAGAATGTGAAGTGAAAGTTGGGGAAATATGTGTATTTCTGAGATGGGACATGGTCAGAGTGAATGGCGTGAGACTAATGGGTATTGTTCATTCGGAGGAGTGGTCTCGATTTCACACACATTGATTTCATATGCTCGTGTTCAATATCGGAGTCAAGCAAAACGTGCCTCCTGATGCGGAATCGACTGAGAAACGCCATATGTCCTCCTTTGGGTACAGTTTGTTCTGGATGATGCCCAAATTTACCTTAACTGAGCATGATGAGTTTAGGTTAATTTGTTCTTTAACGTTCCACGAGTACATCACAAAAATGAAAGTGTTTTACCCAAGTTAGCCAGATTTCCCTCCAATCCCACCAAACAATCAGCATAGCCTTGTTTGCCATCAATTCAGGCTTTGAAATCATTTGTGGAGGATCACCGGCCTTTGACCATTACCATTACCGCTTGCATTGGATATCTTCGTAATAATTCGCTTCAAAAATTATTCCATCACTCGCACGAGTCTCCCCGTACACTCCACACATTTTTCGGCGTGTTTTTTATATTATTTTACGCAAAAAACATAAAATGTCATCTTTCAGACGCGTGTTTTTATAATAAATTGGAATTAGAGTTCACCTATCTATTTTACATCAACACCATCTAGTGATAAAAACCGCGGAGACTTTATATGACCCAAATAGCAACCACTGACCTCTACAGCTGTAAGAAACTGGTGGACAAGAAGTCGGGTTTCCAACCAAGCATTATGCACTGGCTCTATACAGCAGTCATAAGGTGAATCCTCCTATGGGTGGGGGTGGCCGTGGTGCAGTGGTTAACATCATCGACCGCCGATCGGAAGGTCTATAGTTCAAATTCGCTTCATAGCCAAGTAAAAGCAATTCCTAAACGGATGATAAAAATATGCAACGCAGTTGTGAATGGAAAGTGACCAGACGTACTGCCTGCAGGCATAACACTCACAGTATATGGTCAACCGAAATTCATCCTCTGCGTATGCAATACTAAAGTGCTTGAACGAATTACTACGGACTATAACCAACGCGGAATTTGGTCGGCTCTCGTCCTATCTAGGCCTAGGACAACCACCCCTGAGAGTAGTGAACGAACATCAACGACCCCAACCACTGCACTCCGTTCAGGTTGTGTGTGTCAACACATCATAAGGGAATATGAAAAAACTCTTGAACCTGCGCGAGTCTCTAAAAACAAAAAAAAAAAAAAAAAAAAATATGGCATCGTAGTCTGGTGGACTGCTCTGGACAAGACAGTATATCGAAACCTTCTGGGAAAAGTACAAAGATCGGCAAGTTTATATATAAGGGGAGCGATCAGATCAACCCCCACGGAGGCCCTAAATATCCTATTACATTTTCCACCGTTGGACCTCTTAAGCAAGCAAGTTGCTGCCTGCGCGGCCCTACGGATTAGGGGCATAGGAAAATGGCCCACATCACATAAAGGCCATACTAGCATTCTCAATCACTTCGAAATGCCCGTGGACACAGACTACGTCATCCCGCAGAATGTGTTCACTAGGAACTTCGAGGTTGTCTTTCCATCCAGGGAGGAATGGGCCGAAGGGAAAGTCATACCGAAGGACTCGATTTCACTCCATACCGATGACTCCAAGATGGAGACGGGTATAGGTAGTAGAGTCTTCTCCAAGGAACTTAACCTCAACCTATCTGTCAGACTCCCAAATCACTGCAGTGTGTATCAAGCAGAATGAACAGCGATAACGGAGGCCCTTGCATGGCTCAGGATCAATGTAATATCCGCTAAGGATATTATCATTTGCACGCACAGCCACTCTGCGATAAAATCCCTGACCGCGGTAACCCACAAATCAAAAACATCCTTTAACTGCCGCCTATCTCTAGAGGAGATAGCTGAACAGTTCAACATAAAACTACTGTGGGTTCCCGTTCATAAGAATATTTCGGGAAAACGCGCGACCGCCGAAGGTTAGGGTCAGGCACACTCAGCCTTTCAACCCTCGGGTATCTAACAACACCAATAAGCTCGGTAAAGCACATGATAAAACTACGAGCCATAGAAACTACCAACCTTCAATGGAACGAAAGTAACATCGGGCTTATCACTAACCAAATCTGGCGTAAGCTAAACTTCGGATAGACCAGAAACCTTGTGGCAACCAAAAGGGGAACCTTAGGCACTCTAATGGGTGTCATTACAGGTCACTGCACCATTGGAAAACATGCCGTCAAACGAGGGCTACCTGCCAATGACTTCTACCGCGGCGGCATAGATGAGGAGGAAGAGGAATCAATTCACCACGTCCTCTACTCATGTCCCTCGTTTACGAATCGCAGGTGCATCTACCTCTGCGCGCCCTTCTACGATAACTTAAGGGAGCTAGCGTATATGAAAACAGCTCAACTTCATCGCTTCATCAGAAGCAGTGATCGGTTTCCAGGTGGCGGATCTAGGTACATAATACGATCCATATGGTATCACAATGGGCCGACTTCGGCCTACGTGTGGTGTATGCTAACCACTACAATCTAACCTAACCTAATCATGATCAAGATAGGTTATGGCGACAATCTGATGGTCACCCAAAATTCAGTGCAAATTGGCTGGAAAGCATTGGCTGCGTTGACAAATAGGCATGGCCCGATTCTATTTCATGAGAATGCTAGACCATCTACCTCTCTGCTATTGTTGAGATTTCAAATTCTTACGCATCCATTGTAGTTTCCTGTTGTTTCTCCAATGGACTAAGGAGAAGTGGGTGGGGGCCGGTTATTCAGCGCCAAGGAAAGCAAAGTCGATCGCATCTGCCGGGAAGGTCGTGGACAGGGATGTGAAAGGTTTTCTGTTAATTGTTAATCTTTCAATCACAATTTAATATTACTTCAACCCTTTAATTCAGCTAAAAGCCCGAGTTCGCGAGAAGATGTCTGTCATAAAGAGGAAAAAATCGTCTTTCACAGGATTTGGGGTACGACTTGCTTAGCTATCCCGCCTTTCTTCATGGATTAGAAGCCTTAAACTTTGATCTGTCCAAAACCGAGAAGAAATTTGTCTCGGAGAAGCGCTCGCACCCAGTGAATAAGTTGAGAGCAGAGATGTTGAAAATACTTTATTAAAAGTATTTAAATTCAAATTGCAAATGCTTGGCATTTTTTTTATTTCAAATAAAAATACAAAATGGTTTTCGTAAAAGTATTTAAATACAAAATGCAAAATACATATTTTCAAAATAGGTTTTTCAATAAAATACCTTATTTCACTGATATTAATACTAGTATTTGTTCAAAGAGTTTATCTTTCATGTTTCGTCTATGTGGCCTCATAATCAATCCACCAAAGGAAAATAATCGTTCAACAGGAGCAGAACTTGGCAGGCAAGAAATGTATTTAAGGAAGAGTTTTTTTACACTTGGATATTTGTTCAAGAATTCTAAAGTACTGTCGTCATATTTTAAATATTGTAGTGTTTCAAGGTCTATTGGCGTTATCCCTGGCTGCTGAAGAATCAGAATCTTCAACAAACATACATATGTATACATAATATGATTCAGTCTTTCCCTTTTTTTTTATTAGAATTAGTATGCAGGAAGCTCTGTTCATCTTCTTGTTCCTGTTTTATTTTGCTCACTTCTGAAACAAAAAGTTCTTTAACGTATTTTCTGCTAGCTTTTGGTACCCATTTGATTTTGTAAAAGGGATAGAATATGGATGCTATTATGTCATCTTTTGCTTTTGGTTCCTGTAATTTATAAAATCTTTCAAAACGCATATTAAGACTTTCTTTTAACTTCTATCCATACACCAAAATATTGAAGGTTATCCATTTTCAAACTGCTTAGAATTCTTTGCATCCTCATAAGTTCTGGCATAAGACATCCATAGTAAGTATCTTTGTCGCCTTCTAAACTTCTGATGCCGTCAAAAATAGGTTTCAAACAGCTTACGTACCTATTCATTAGGAAATCGGATTTCAATTTCTTTAAAAACTGCTAATCCAAGTTTCTTTAATGTTTCATTTAGGGTATCCATTACAGCAAGTAGATCTTGAAGGGAATTATAATATGAATTCCATCATGGAGAAGTAGGAGATTTTCCATGCTTTAGGAGACCTTGAACACAGATTCCAAACTGCTTGACATTTTGCCATGGCTGCATCATAAAGTTTCTTGTATGAATTACTTTGGGATCTAGCCTTATTCATATCTCTTGAAGTCACTAAATGTAATGTGTGTGTGGCACAACTTTCTTGATTAGGCAGTTGCAACTCCTCAAATTCTTCACATGGCTCTGGAAATTGTATTACAGTTAACACATTATCATGATCATCATCATCATTGTCAATATTAATATGGGCAACTTCAATATTTTGAATAAGACCTTAATCTCTAACACTTGTTGCAATATCTGAATCTGTTCCATATACCTTGAAAGCTTTGACCATATTTGTTCCGTTGTCGGTAACAGTCTGTACGATTGCTACCAGCTTTAAATCAAATTCAGAATGGATTTCCACAATCAGCTCAGCTACTTTGTCATAACTATGAGTTTCCCTCCTGCAAGCCAAAGTTGCGCTTTTTCTGACGCCGATGACTTGGGATCGAATCCCGACAACAGCCATGACATCGGTGTTCGCGGTGCTTCTCCTTAGCGGGGTACTGACAAAACCCCCTGTAGTATAATTGTCAAGAAAAGCTTCTTGAAACTTGCCGTTCGGAACCGGCAATAAATTGTAGGTCCCTAGCGTATGTAACGCTAACATACATACATACAATCTCGGGTTAGATTACTAGAAATAATTACATTACGATTTTTAACTTCTTAATGCTTAGTTAAATAGAACGTATAAAAATAATGTATTACTTACATTTAAGTCATTTTACTTATTTCTTCTTCTTCTTTGGTGGCGTTACAGTCCATGAAGGACCAGAGCCAAGCTTCTCTCAATCACCCATGTTGTGTGTGATTTATTTTTCACACAGGTGAAAGGGACCTACAGTATAATGCCGATTCCGAACGGCGTGAGTCGAGAAGCTTTTTCCAGGCAAGTTATAATACGGGGGGTTTTGCCAGTACCCCGCCGAGGAGGGACGCCGCGAAATAAATATTCGATGGCGTTGGTGTTATCGGGATCCGAACTCGCTCATCGTGCGCCAGAGTCCAACACACTAACCACTGCGCCACGGCGCCCTCATTTTACTTATTTACATCCACCAAATAAAGAACACTGAACTGAGCTGGTTGCACAAGCGTAAGCGACAGCGTTCGGCTCTCGTCCTGAGCGGTCGATCAGTTTCTGCGTAGAGAACACTGATTCCCATTCGGATCAAAAGTTTGAAACCTCCCTCAGAAGCCGCTCGGTTTTCAACTGCAAATTTGTGCAGTATGCTAGTGGTTTCCACGTGTGCAAGTATGACTTTTTCTTTCTTCCTCATAATTTTGTCATTGGTTGTTGTGTATGGCATTGACAAATACTCAGAAAAAGTTTGAGTTTTACTTGCAATATTATTATTTTTGTTGTTGTCTTCAACATTTAGACCGGGCGTTCATAAACCGAGTTATGTATTTTAAATGTGAATATAAAATATGAATTAAAGAAATAAACAAAACCATTTTGCATTTTACAAATACTAAATATTTACATAAAGAACTTCAAATAAAATACAAAATGCTTTTTTTGAAAAGGTATTTAAATGCAAAATACAAAATAGGCATTTTGCATTTTGTATTTGCATTTTAAATATAAGTATTTCAAATAAGTCGCATCTCTGGTTGAGAGTGCCGTAGATGAACATATCCACGGTATACCTGACTCTCACTTCCTGGAAGAACCAAGTGCGTTGAAGTCAAGAGAGATTAAGAAGAAAACTGAAATCGTTTTCTGAAAGAAAATCACAAAAATCGCAAAAGCTTTCACTGTCAAGCCATAATCTCTTAGAGGTTTGACGCGATTTCAATCGATGGACAGAACTGAGACTCTGGCGGCTACATAGTGAAACGTGATACCATTTTACGGGTACCATATCTAAGGTTTTCTATGGATTCAGTGAACGATTTACTTACTTGTGGTGGTACTTGAGATTAGGCAAGAAGCTTCAGAGTAACATCACTATACGTACTTTTTATGGTTAGCAAAATTCTAGTTGTTCCCTAAAATCTGCTCCATCTAATGATAGATGGCAGGAATCCACATAGACATATTCAGCAAAGACCGTGTCGTGCTCTAAAGACTCAAAGTCAGCCAAGGCGAACATTGTAGAGCGCTCTTACGTTAAGTGATGCGCTTTTACTATAAGAAAAAAAAAAAAAAAAACACAAAGTAGAAAGGTTGCAAACACACCGAAAAATGTGTGAAGTGTACGTTGAGAATGCTCTGATCGAACGCCGGATCCAGTAGTAGTTTATTCAATTCGATTGAGAAAATGTCGGGGTCAATGATGCTACTCTCTTTTGTGGGATAGTTGTGCCCTACTCGACCATTTGAACGAAGCAATCAAGAAAGGGCGACCGAAACTGGCCAACAGGATTTGGGTTCCACTATGACAACATCAAGCCGCACACATTTTTGATGTCGCAGGACAAAAGATGGGGACAGAGGACGTGCAACCGAACAACTTGCGGAAGCCTTAGACTGCTATAAAGCGGACTTAACCGCCATCCAGAAAATGCGATAGAATGGGCCGGGTATAAAGCGGATGAAAAACTGCGACATCTACTGCAGCGACTGCTATAGGGAGAGAGGACAACGATTGTTCGGAGGCGGATTTGTTGTTCGAGGTGGACTAAGGCAAAAAGTCCTAAGCTTTTGGCATGTGAGCGAACACCTCATAACAATCCATATCAAAGCTAAGTCTTCTAACATCAGCTTGATCCACGCCTCCAAGGAGGATAAGCATGACTCCACCAAAGATGAATTCTACAACCTACCAGACAGAACGTATGCCCCAGATATGACATCAAAATTGTAGGAGACTTTAATGCTAAGCTGGGTGAGGAAAGCAGTTTTGAACGAGTCATCGACAAACATAGCCACACGACACCACATCCGATAACGGACACAGGCTGACTAATTCTGGGGGCTGGGGCGAATTCTTCTTCTAGCTCGGTGCCTGTCCTCAAAGGCACCTGGCGGTCGCCAGATCAATAAATCGCTAACCAGATTAATCGAGGAGCTAACATCGACTCGGACCACTATCCTGTAGTAGCCAAGATGCGCCTACAGATACATATAACGAACGCAACGAAGTTGAGTAAGAATATGTATAAAGTTATGACGTCGAAGAGCTACTATCGTCAGAAACCGCTCGTGCTTTTACCGATCGCGTTTCCCTTAAGCTCTCCCATACATCTCAACACTCCACGCAGTCTATAGAACAACAGCGGAACCTTTGCAAAGAAGCCCTGAAAAGCAATGCAATGGGCTGGCCGTGGTGCAGTGGTTAACATCATCGACCGCCGAGCGGAAGGTTTATGGTTCAAATTTGCTTCATAGCCAAGAAAAAGTAATTCCTATACGGACAAAAAGTATGCAACGCAGTTGTGAATGTAAAGTGACCAGACGTACTGCTGCAGGCATAACACTCACAGTATATGGTCAACCGAACTTCATCCTCTGCGTATGCAATACCAAAGTGCTTGAACGAATTACTACGGACTATAACCAACGCGGAATTTGGTCGGCTCTCGTCCTATCTAGGTCTAGGACAACCACCCCTGAGAGTAGTGAACGAACATCAACGACCCCAACCACTGCACTCCGTTCAGGTTGTGTGTGTCAACACTCTTGAACCTGCGCGAGTCTCTAAAACAAGAAAAAAAAAAAAATAAAAAAAAAAATCTGAACTTCAAGGCTCCACCACGTACATACACCTGGTTCGATGACGAGTGCAGGAGGATTCACGCAGTGAAGCAGGAGGCAAATAAAGCCTCGCACCTAGAAGAACGAGAACAGCTCGTGAGCTCTACGAGTTAAGAAGCTTCTAGGAGAGAGAAGAAAGAATACGAGAAGCGCGCGATTTGAGGATTTGGAGAGGTGATCAGCATAAGCGAACATGCCAAGGTTATTAAGCCAGAACGGAAGCCTGTAGGGATGAGAACGGACATCAATCAGTAGAATCGCAGTCGATGTTGAGAATATGGAAAAACCGCTTCAGCAGACAGTATAATGGCGATGTTATTCGAATAAAACTGCTGGCGCAGACCGACTGTCTGATGGTAATGACGGCTTCAAGGCTGCACCGGCTGTAAGATATGGTCAGAGGAAAGCATGCCCGAGAAATGGAGTCTCATCCAGATGGACGCTCACCATCGACGTCTTGGCCGGAACGTTTGTATTGGCAGTTATTAGTTGGAGGTAGTTAAGGACTTCGTCTATCTTGCTCAGGATGCAGTTGAGTAATAGAGCCCTTTCCTGAACGACTAAGCTGACTTTATACAATACCCTTATTATCCCGGTTCTGCTGAACGGCGCAGAAGAATGGACACTGTCAAAAGCAGATGAGGAGGTCCTTGGTCCGTTCGATAGAAAGATTCTGCGTGGGATTTTTGGTTCTATAAACGCAGACGGGGGATGGGAGAATAGATGCAACCATGAGCTTTACTGGCTGAATCCAGTCAGGCGTCTACAGATTCAACGCCTAGATGGCTAGGTCATGTATGTAGAGCGAATGGACACCACAGCTCCAGCCCGGATAGTCTTTGAATCTAACCCCGAGGGAGCAACAAACAGAGCAAGGCCGTACTTAAGATGGCGCACACAGGTGGAATCTCAGCCAACTGCGTGTGCGGCAATGGAAAAGGTTACCAAAATACCGTGGTAGTTGGAGGGGCATGTTGGTCGAGGCTAAGGTTGACCCCGAACTGCAGGCCCGAAAAGAAGAAGAAGAAACAAATGGACGGGACTTGGTTGGGGAGTTTTAATGCATCCAACGTATAACCTAGACCTTGCATCGTCTGACTGCTAATATATTGGCCAGCAGAGCATCTGAAAAACTACGGCATGAAGAACAGCTACTAAGCTGCAAGCCAAACTACCCTATAGTATAGTCTTAAATGTCTCTACTCCCCGATACGTCGATACGTTAATAAAGAAGTTTGAAAGAAAGCTGTGTACAATCGACGCACTGGTTGACTCCCAGATTACGAACATCTTTTTAAAAAGTCGATAAAAATCTGCAAGTGTAGTCATAATACTGGAAATCAATTGTAGTCGAAATGTCAACTTGTCGCAATTATTTTCCCCCAGAGACAGGGATCCCATATGAGCACATGAGGTTTAAGGCTTCAGTTTCATAGCCCCAATGCTCCTGCCCATCGCGAATCGCCTATCAATCCGATTGCCCTCAACCCAGTCGCGTTTATGAAGGCACAAAATCGAATCCATTTGCCACGATGGCACACAATTGGTCTATAAAACCAAAAAAAGCGTTTCGTTCGAGGCAAAATGAAATGAAAATAAAAACCGGAAAAGGGGAAAAAGGATCAGCTGGACAAGGAGTCATCGGTGTTACGGTCATGTTTATCGTTGGCCCATTATAATCAATGACAACGGAAAGGACAACGTACATTATGGTCGACAATCGAGTATAAGGACCATGTCCACTTTGCGTAAATTGGGGATGAATTCCGAAGGATATTTGAACACTGCCCGCATATTGGGTGGACGAAATTTCATTTTTTCTTTGTTTCCCACATCCGCTACTCTTGAGTTGAAGTAGCAAGTTTTTTGTAAGATAATACGTACATATCTTACGGTGGCAGTATCTCGATACATACATGTTTGACGTCATGATGACTTATTAGATTTCAATGCATTAATTGCCCGGGAGGGTGGCAACAAGTCGGGTGGCACTAGGAAAGCAATCAAGCAATGAATGATGTAATTACGTCGCCCTTATGTGCCACCTCCCCAAACGATAAATAGGTATTTCCGCCCGCATATGCTGTACTGCATACGCTAAATCACTGCCTACGCTCGGGTAGTCCTGTGGCAGTGATATGACTCCTGCTGCTTCTAATGCTACTAATGCTGCTGTGGCAATTTATGTTAATTGAACGCTTCCGAGAATGCTTTGATCTTGTCAAATTTGTGACTAATTGCGACACCTCCAGGTTGTGTAGTCAAAACACCCATACCCGAGAACGGGCTTGGAATGATAATGACACTCATATGTGCGTTGACGGGATGAAGAACATCTTGTTGACACACAGATATAGAGTAACATGTTGGGGTACGCAGCAGCATATCTCGAGGCGAAGACAGGTGCAGCACCAAAGGATTGGGATGATGTGCATTGAAAATAATTAATAGCTCGCTCGTGTGTTCCACTACTCGTAGTCAGGTTCGATGGAAACGCATAGATAAATGCTTGTGTGCGTGTATCGTGGCTATTTGATTAAGTGATACGTATTTGATGCCATTGGGGATACAATCAATCGTCGCAGATTGGGCGAATGTTTCAGATTTATAGGGCTTTCGACTGGGATTACGACAGCCAGTATAGATGGGGGACAAGTCATACTTCGTTCACTGATACCACTTAAAAGTCAAGCGTGATAACAACCAAATCGTTCTTCCGTTCATTTAACAACGAAAAAACAGATACCAACGCTCGTCGAACCCCGATTTACGACACATAGATACATACCATATGGCCCCTTGAAAAATTGGCCAAAGCAACTGGATCCAAAGCAAAAGCAGGATGCACAGTGCGCGGCCGAGAAATAATGAACGAAGAATACAATTCATTCGACCATTAATCAAATCAGTCCCTTTAAATTAAAAGTAATTGATTTAACACCAATACCGCTCCGAAACATACCACGGTCGGTCGGCGTTCGGTTTCCCGTTTCAGTACACACATATCCCCTTTTTGGCTTGGCTGGCTCCTCGGATTGCCATTCAGTTTTCGATTGACGACGACAATGCCGCATCATATGATATCATACCCGGGCCTGGTTTGGTCTAACCCGGGGTGGTAGTACTCAGGAATCCGTTCGGTCCGTCTGACTTTGGTTTGTCCCTTCGGTGAAGTCAAATCAATCATTTATTTACAATGACTAGCTGACGGGGGTTACGAATGATAGTTGTATCTAGGGTGGTGGGCATCCAGAGGACGAACAAATTATTCATTACTCCTCAGCATTTCGGTTCATTTCCTTCAGTTTTCTTCGTTTTTCTTCATTTGCCTTCGATTCCTTCTGTTGTTTGTTGTGCGTTGTTTTGCATTTATGGACAATCCAAGCATCATCCATACTATGTATGTACATGGGACCATCCCGGACTTGTGGGTCTTCGAGGAGGGAAATTTAATCAAGTTACTTCAGCACGTTCCGGTAAGAGACATCATTAATTTTCTGAGTCAGATCGTTTATAAGATGAAAGCAGTGAGCAGGAGAATCGGTTTAGGTCGGTTTGGCCTTTTCTGGTTTGGTTTTGCCTGCATTGGTTCGGGTATTGGCCACATGACGGTCAGAAGTAATATCCGTCGGCTTGCCCGACGATTGTCGTCCCTTGTTCGAACGAATTGGACATTTGATATATCGGAGTTAGGCTGAGATTTTGAGCGGCTGTTGTGAACGTAATAAGCGAACTCCTTGTCAAGATAAAATGCCAAGGTGTCAGATTAAGGTGTTGACCACGGTGATGGATGGTGCTGACCGGGGGACATTTTGATGAGGGAGTAATCAAAGGAAACTCTAAGACGTTGAAACGAAGATGTCGGGAGGAAGGATGGGACAAGATGGGACATATGGCAAGCACGTTTGTTCGTCTACTAATTCGAATTTTTGATTTGGTCATAACAAAGCTGATGAGGGGAATACGTGTACCGAGATTTTCGGTAGATAATGTTTCTTTAATGAGTATCTAGTAGATGTTGAACCAACGCACAGGTTTAAGAGTCATACCCTTATGATGTTTGTCACACAACCTGGACGCAGTGCAGATGGTTTGGGTCGTAGATGTTCATTCACTATTCTCTAGGGGTGGTTGTCCCAGATAGGATTCGAGGGAAAACGACCGAATTTCCACGTTGGGTGTAGTTCTCAACAAATGTTCCATACACTTATGGTGTTATATTAGAACTGCTACTCAGAGTATGAATTTGAAGTGACCATATACTTGGACTGAGGGCGGCGTGGCGCAGTGGTTAGTGTGTTGGATCCTGACGCACGATGAGCGAGTTCTGACCCCGATAATACCAACGCCATCGAATGTTTATTTCGCCGAGTCCCTCCTCGGCGGAGTACTGGCAAAACCCCCCGTAGTAACCATGGCATGAAAAAGCTTCTCGATTAACGCCGTTCGGAATCGGCTTTAAACTGTAGGTCCCTTTCACCTGTGTAAAAAATAAATCACTTACAACCTGGATGATTGAGAGAAGCTTGGCTCGGGCCCTTCATGGGCTGTAACATCACCAAAGAAGAAGAATATACTGTGAGTGTTTAGCTTTCATCAGTATTTCTGATCACTTCCCATTCACAGCAGCTGTGTTGCCTAATTTTTCCGCATAGGAGTTACATTTCTTGGTTATGCACATACTTTGAACTACAGACCGTTCACTTTAGAGTCGGTGATGCTTACCACTGCATCACGGCCACCACCTGGTTTCACTAAAGTTTCAGTTTTACCTTCACCCGACAGGGTATTTAGTTTTGAAGAGAAATGTATGGGCGCTGTGGCGCAGTGGAGCAAGTTTGGATCCCGATAACACCAACGTCATCGAATGTTTATTTCACGACATCCCTCCTCGGCGGGGTACTGTCTAAAACCTTCGTAGTATAGTTGCCATGAAAAAGCTTCTTGACTCATGCCGTTCCGAATCGGCATTAAACTGTTGATCTCTTTCACCTGTGTGAAAATTAAATCACACACAACATGGGTGATTGAGAGGGGCTTAGCTCTGATCCTTCACAGACTGTAATGCCACCAAACAAGTATGGCGGAGCAGTATGATTGTCAACAAGGATAGGATAGTGTAGGATAGTACACGTAGCCAAGCAGCAAACCAATCAAGCGGCGGTGCGAGCGAGAACTGCTCGTAAGCATTATAAGCAGAGAAGCAGAGAGGAGAGGGGAGCAAAAGCTTCTCAACACAAAACAAAGAAAGGATGAGAAGCTCACGATCGAAGACATGGAGAGATGCTATCGCAGGAGTGGCGTTCGGAAGTTGTATCAACAAATAAAATATACATGCCGAGGATATAAGGCCAGAAAAGGAAGCTTGTAGGGGCGAAAATGGAAACCTAGTAGTAGATACACAGTCGGTTTTAAGAATCTAGAAAGACTACTTCTGCAGACTGTATAACGGCGATGAAGAAACAGATTCCCCTGACCCATTCACAACGGATGATGATAGCAGAGAATTCCGTGCCCCTGACCTGGACGAAGTTAGGAATGATTTATATAAGCGTAAGTCCAACAAAGCTGCTGGAGCAGACGGACAACCTTCCGAGCTCTTTAAGGCAGCTGGAGATGATCTGGCAGTCCATGGTCAGAGGAATGCATGTCCGATAAATGGAATCTTAGTACCGTTTGCCCGATCCACAAGGAGACCCCTTTGTCTGCGACAATTACAGAGGTATAAGTCTCCTGCACATCGCTTATAAGATCTTCTCTGCTGCACTTTGTGAACGCCTGAAACCGTTCATTAATAAATCGATTGACCCATATCAGACTGGTTTCAGGGCCGGGAAGTCCGCTATAGATCAAGCATTCACACTGTGGCAGATCGTGAAAAAAAACTAACGAGTTCCAGATCGACACCCGCCATCTGTTTGTCGACTTTAAGGTCGCATATAATAGCATACATAGAGACGAGCTGTACAACGCCATGTCTAGTTTTGCCATCCCTGCCAAACTCGTCAGATTGTTCAGGATAACATTGGAAAACTCGATCACACGCGATCGTGTGACTTTTTCAACATCGCCCTCAAAATGATCGTGCAAAACTCACTGATCAATACGAGGGGCACCAACAAGGGGCGACAACTGCTCAGCGAGATGTCTTTGAGATCTTTACGAGTATTAAAGCGGCTAAAATGGGACTGGCGGTAAATAAGGGTAAGACAAAATATATGCTGTAGTTGAAAAAGGACACGAGCCACCGGCGTCTTAGTCAGGGCGCACATTTTGGCAGCTATAATTTCAAGGTGGTCAAGAACTTCATCTACTTAGGATCGGAGTGGCATGCGGCAATGACATCAGTGCCGAAATCCAACGCAGAATAACTGTTGTCAACCGCTCTTTCTTTGGTCTCGGGAGGCAACTGAGAAGCAGAGCCCTTTCTCGAAAACCAAGGTAACCATATACAAGACCCTTACCATCCTGGTCCCGCTTTATGGCGCAGCGACATGGACCTTACCGGAGGTGGCCGTGGTGAAATCGTAAACATCACCGACTATCGAGCAGAAGGTCTGTAGTTCAAAGTATGTCCATAGCTAAGAAATGCCACTCCTATACGGAAAAATTGCGCAACATAGCTATTGTGGATGGAAAGTGATCAAAAATACTGATAAAGTCATAACACTCAGGGTACATATATGGTTACTTCAAATTCATACTCTAATATAGCACCATAAGTGCTTGGAACATTTGCTGGGAAATACAACCAATGTGAAAATTCAGTCGAGCTCCTCTCCTCCTATCTAGGACAACCACCCTTGGAGAGTAGGGAACGACGAACATCTACACTCCGTCCAAGTTGTGTGACAAACATCATAAGACCATGACACTTGAAGCTGTGCGAACTATAAACAAAAAAAAAAAAAAACCAATCAGGCACATGGACCTTATCGAAAGCGGAGGTCCTTGGTCGTTTTGAAAGAAAAATTCTGCGTAAGGCATTCGGCCCGATCTGCATAAATGGGGAGTGGAGGAGAAAACTTAGTAGTAAATTGTACGGGCTGTACAGCGACATGAATGTAGCACGGCGTCTGCGGATCCAACGCCTAAGCTGACTAGGAAACTAGCGCATGGAAAAAACAGTTCCGGCCTGGAAGGTCTTTGAATCCAACCTTGAGGGACGATGCGATCGAGGGCGGCCAAGTGGAAGAGGAAGAGGACCTCAACCAACTAGGCGCGCAACACTGGAGACTGCTGGCGAAGGACCGTTCCAGTTGAAGAGGTTTTTGAGAGGAGGCTCAGGTTCACCATGAACTGTAGCGCCGAAGAAGAAGAAGAAGAGTATGGCGGACAAAAGTTGAATAAAAACCGATAATCATTAAGCTTCAACGCCTTCAGATACTAGCGTGTTCCGGCATAGCGCCTGTACTATGCCAATCTGCCCCACGACAGCCCATGAGGCACTGATTGGACTTACTCTACTGCACCTTTTTATTGAAAAGGTTGCATTACACAGTGTAATCAGAATTCTTCGCTTGGGAACAGGTCTACCATCTAGACCAATAGGTCACATATCCGTCCTGCAACATGCAATGCAGTTGTGAATGGAAAGGGACCAGACGTACTGCTGCAGGCATAACACTCACAGAATATGGTCAACTGAAATTCATCCTCTGCGTATGCAATATTGAAGTGCTTGAACGAATTACTACGGACTATAACTAATGTGGAATTTGGTCGGCTCTCATCCTATACAGGACAGCCACCCCTGAGAGTTAACGAACATTAACCACTGCACACCGTTCAGGTTGTGTGCACATTTATAACACATCATAAGAGAATATAAACTCTTGAACCTGCGCGAGTTTCTAAAGAAAAAAAAAATAACATCTCTGATCACAAACCGCTCAGCCTTGGAAATCAGTGATCCCTTACTTAACGTCAAAGGCCTTAGGTGCGCCGACTGCACGCGCATTCATATCATGTGTGCGACGTGAGGTAGACGTCGTCAGCATAGTCCAGCATAGTTGATTTCTGATTGAGCCTCCATTGTAAAACCTCCAGGACTTCTACAACGCCGTCGAGAGCTACTATAAATAGGAGGGGTGATAAGACGCAGCCTTGCCGGACTCCTTTGTTGACGGAAAATTTGGCGCTGTGCTTTCCTTTGAAGCGCTCTCTAAGCATTGCGTCCGTGCTTAGGGCCTTGATAATATTAACGATTTTATCAGACACGCCGCAGCTTTGTAGGCATCTCCATATGGCATCCCGGGAGATAGGGTCAAAAGCGCGATCGAAGTCAACGAAGAGCAGATCTCCATTCTCTTGGCGATCTCCATTCGTTTGACTGCTCTATGATTACTCGCACGGTGTTAATGTGGTCCACGCAAGACCTGTTTGGTCGGAAACCATTTTGTTCTCTTCGCAATCGTGCATTCAGGGTGGGCGAGATTCTTTTTAATATGACGAGCGGTACTACCAACGCCGTCGAATGTGTGTTTCGCGACGTCCCTTCTCGGCGGGGCAAAACCCCCGTAGTATACAGTACGTATCACGCCGTTCGGACTCAGCATTAAACTGTAGGTCCCTTCCACCTGTGTGAAAAATAAATCACACATAACATGAGTGATTGAGAGAGGTTTGACTCTAGTCCTTCATGGGCTGTAACGCCACCAAAGAAGAAGAAGCCGCACCAATTCTTACATTGGCTGAGGTCACTCTTTTTCGGGATGGTAATGATTATGCCTTCTTTCCAATCTCCAGGGATGCTGGATGCTGTATAATAGGATGCAACGCGCGTGCAATAAAGCTGACACCATGCTTAAGCAACTCGGTGGTTTTATACAGGGTGAGGCACTGTCATTTGATTTCTTTAACATCATTCTTGAAAAGATCGTGCGGGACTCTCCGGCCAATACATGAGGTTCGATCTACTTCAAGTCTACACAATTGCTTGCCTACGTAGATGACATTGATGTTATTGGACGGATAAAGCGAGACGTCAATGAGGCTTTCGCAAGCATTGAAGCAGAAGCGGTTAAAGTGAGTCTACATGCTGTCATCAAAGAAAGACGCGCAACACCGACGTCTTGATCAGAACGTCACATTCGGCAGCTATATTTTTGAAGTGGTCAAGGACTTCGTCTACCTTGGCTCGAAAGTGATAAGCAGCAATGACGCCAGCGCTGAGATAAAACGCAGAATAACTCTTGCCAACCGCTGCTTCTTTGGGCTCAAGAGGAAACTGAGTAGTAGAGCCTTCTCTCGAAAAACTAAGGTATCCCTCTACAAAAGCTTAATCATACCGGTCCTCCTCTACGGCGCTGGGGCTTGGACTTTATCAAAAGTGGATGAAGAGGCTCTTAGGCGTTTCAAGAGGTAAATTCGGCGTGCAATCTTTGGTTCCGTTTGTGTAGACGGAGAATGGAGGAGGAGATTCAACCAAGAATTGTACGGGCTGTACAGTGACATCGGCCTAGTTAGACGTCTTCGGATCCAACGTCTAAGATGGCTGGGCCATGTATAGCGAATGGAAATCACCGCTCCCGCCCGAAGAGTCTTCGACACAGGTGGAAAGGGACCTCAACCAACTGGGCGCTCGGCACTGGAAGCGGCTGGCCAAAGATAGTGCCAGCTGGAGAGGCTTGTTGGTTGAGGCCCTTGTTCACCCCGAACCGTAGCGTCATCTAAGTAAGTAAGTAAGTATACGCCTCGTAGGTTGTTCTTGCCTGGGATACTGTCGTCGAAGTTTGTTTTGTCGTTTTTTACTGAGGCTCAAACTTTTCGGAGCGCGGTATTCTAAGCTTGGAGTATGCTATTGCGCTAAGGTGGTGGGGTATTATTTAGATGAGCTTTTAGTTCCCTGCGCTCTGCAATCAGGTCTCAAGAATGTTACTCATCCAGGGCTTCCCCCTTAGACTGCTTTTTACCCATGGACTTTTTTGCGGCTTGGAAGCATGCATTCGCCATCTGTTTCATAGTCGACACTTGTTGGTATAGCTAGCAGCAGTTGCAGGGTTTTTTAAATTTTCCCAGTTGAGCTTCCGAAGTTTCCGAGCTTCCCGTCTTCTGATGCCTTCAGGTCGAAGACGCAGTTTGCCGACGACCAGGTTGTGGTCGCTGTATATGTCAGCTCCCCTGCGTGTGCGGACATCGGTGAGCGAGTTGTGGAAACGTCTGCTGATAAGAATGTGGTCGAATTAGTGTGGCGTATGACCATCAGGAGATTGCCGCGTGTTTTTGTGGATGTCCCGATGCGGGAATTTCGTACCACCAATGAAAAGATTGTGGCTTGCGCAGAGTTCGAGCAGCCGTTCTCCATTGTTGTTTCTGGTTGATGCTCATGCATGTTTATCCATTAGTCTGCCGAAGTTTGCGTTTGTGTCCCCCAAGGGTAGGATTATGTCTCCTTTTGTGGTCGCGCTGATAGTGGCGTCAAGTAGATCGTAGAATTCGTCTTTTGCGTCTTCTGTGTCTGGTTCTGTAGGCGCATAACCTCGAATTAGCGTTTTGTTGCGGAATCGGCTTCTGAATCGGGGCGATAATATACGCTCCGAGACAGGCTTATAGCCTATTAAAGACAGTCATACCAACCTAAAAATAAAAGCATTCCGCCAAACCCTTTTGCGCGCGCAGCTTAAATTCAAATATTACCCTACTTTTTGGACACCGTAGTATGTCGCTAATAAAGACTTGTGACCGAGAGCACAAAGTGAAGTGGCCTTTATCCCTATCAAGGTAATTCAAAAATCATGCCAGAACAGAATCGTCAGAACATCAGATCCTGGCCTGTTCTACTAAGCATCCAATTACCTTCTTCTTAAATGACCCATTTATCCAAGACGCACGCACACTTTTCTCCCTAAATGCCAACAAATTAAGTGGAACAAGTCCCGGCAGGCCTTAATAAACTTCCGACCGATACCTAAAGGTTCAGGTTAACATTTCCCCAGCTGCTAATCAACCTATGCCCCGTTGTAAATAATCCGGAACTCTATTCTTTCCTGTTCGGGCGTTTTTTTTCATCTTCATCATGCTGACCCCGGCACCTTGTGCTACACGGTCCCTGCTTCACACGAATCAATAATTCACTTCGATAAGGGAGCAAATAAGTCTCTCACCCAACATAATCACTTACTAAGGAACCAAGGGACCAAGGAAGGAGGGCTGAAAATAAAACTCAAAGTCCGTAACGAACGATTTGTTCAGATCACAAGAGATTACAAAGGCAGTTCATTGTCGAAGCATCCTTAACCACCTGATGTTGCTTCTCTGTCCCCTTCGTCCTTGAAAAAATAAAAAAGTCAGAGACTTTTGCAAAAAAGAAAAAATCCTTCGCCTCGACTCCTTGAGACAAACATTAATCTTCCTAACGCTGCTTGCGAGTTTGATTCGGGCACACAACACAACAAGTGCAAATGATAGGATTATGAAGTGAGACAACCAAGGACGAAAAAAGGAAATGAAAAGAACCAAACGGGTTAGTGGAAATTCCTGACAAGCCAACCGATATGTAAGACACGTTCGAGATTTATGCGAGTTCATTTGTTCCATCGGGAGACATTGGACAAACTACGGAATACTACTTCGGCGAATTGTTGCGGAAGAACCCGTCAGGTCCTTGTGAGAGACGCACAAGGACGTGCGTGACACGCCTGCCCCCGACATGGATATGGATGATTTATTGTGTTTATTGGGGGTACGGCTAGGATTAACACTTCATATATCAAAATGCTGTGGCCAGCAGTGAGGGAACGAATTCAATTTTGTAACCAGTGCGTTGGTAAGTGGGGGCGATGCGGTGGCATGACTGCGTGGAAACTAGCTGCGAATGGGTTGATTTATTGCCGACAGATATACTTGGGGTTAGTGGTATTTGTTCCTAACAAGTTTGCCGTGTTGGGCTGATTGAAAATTAGTTTTCACTTTTTGCGGGCAAATTCGTGCCGAGATGGGTTCACAGTTGACACTTTTAATTAATCAGATCGAAACACTGAAGGCGGTTAATGGAATGGACTTGTAGGAAAAAATGTTTACTTTCACTTGGCGGTTTTCGTACGAGTGTGTTCTATGAAGACCTGAATTTAAGGTTTTTTGCTATGCTCGGGTGGACCACTATGACTCTACAGTGGTGCATTGGCTGCTAGTCAGACCTCTTTCTTTGATGCCACTGAAAGTTGTTTGCCTAACAACATTGACATTCTGACCGAAGACAAAGTAATATTCAGAGTATACTACGATTTAAAGGCACCGTAACGCAGTGGTTAGTGTAGTTGACTCCGACGCACGATGAACGAGTTCGGATCCCGATAACACCAATGTCATCGAATGTTCTGGCAAAACCCCCCGTAGTACACCTGCCATAAGAAAGCTTCTCGACTCACGTCGTTCGGAATCGGCAATAAACTGTAGGTCCGTTCCACCTGTGTGAAAAAATAAGTCACACACAGCATGGGTGATTAAGAGTACCTTGGCTCTGGTCCTACATGGGCTGTAACGCCACCAAATAGGCTACGATTCTAAGAAGTTTTCTTCTCAATATTTCTATATATTTCTATAATATTTCTATTTATTTCTATAATATTTCTATTTTCTTATTTTCTGGGATCCAGGCAAGCTCACGTGACTTTGGCCCAGGTTGACTGTCACTCTCTTTAATCCTTTATATATAGTACGATTGAGGTCACTGGCGGTTAAATGGCTAGTTACGAGGTGTCTGCTGACATTGTATCAATATCTTTGTAACAGTGGACCCACAGGAAAAAATTATGCAGTAAGAGTACTAAGCAAGGAAGTGACAACCGTACGTAGTAAAAGTGTCGTAGCACCACCTTGCGGCTATCCTTGGTTTGCGACAAACGTGACACACATATCAAAGTCCTATGCTCTAGCGTTGCCTTAATCTCAAGTCCCAGTGTTGAGGGCGCTAAAAAATATTTTTCTTTTTCCTGGACTGTCAGCGAGGTTAGGCGGACGACAAAAAACGAGGTGAAAAAAAATTAATAAATTCTAAAGCATCAGGTGTGGCGTAGGGGAGAGGGAGCGAGCAAACGGAGCAAAGAAGTTGATCGGGCTTATCGTGGCAAACGCCAGCTTCGATCTCTGCCCCTGCTCAATCCAAGTTGACACACAGCCTCCGCGTGGTCTCTGCTGAATAGCTGCCCTGGCATCCGCCAGGTAGTGGACCAATGTGTGCAGCGTTCCGATCTCCTTGTTCCTTGGGACAGAGGAACCTGGCCCTCCAGATTGGAGGTTGTGCTTAGTGGTAACATCCCTTACTTACTTACTTACTTATCAGGCCTGCGATCCATGGAGGATCTGAGCCTGAGCTATAGCTGCCTTCCATCCTTGACGGTCCCGGGCACGCTGCTTCCAGTTGTCAAGACCAAGATGTCTTACATCCGGGATTACTTGGTCTTTATACCGGAAGTTCGGTCTTCCTCTTCTTCTCGAACCAGGAGCTTGGAGTCGAAGACCCTCTTAGCTGGAGCGTTGATGTCCATGCGCTCAATGTGGCCGAGCCAGTGTAGTCGACGGATCCTTGCCTTCCGGACTACATCCACATCTTGGTACAGCTCGTAGAGTTCGCGGTTGTGTCTTCTTCTCCATTCACCTTCCTCACAGACAGGACCGCTCCGCTGTCCTGCTTATCGTCCAGCTTTCGGCTCCGTACAGCAAGACTGGCAGAATGAGCGTTTTGTAAAGCACGACTTTGGTCTTTCGAGTGAGGAGTATTGACCCCAGTTGTTTGGACAAGCCGAAGTAGCAGCGGTTGCCAAGGGCGATTCTACGCCGGATCTCCACTGTGGTGTCATTTGTGGAATTTACGTTTGCCCCGAGGTAGACAAACTCCTTAACTACCTCGAAATTGTAGCTGTCAATTGTTATGTTTTGTCCCAGGTGGTGAGCGACGGATTGGTTTTTGCTTGACAGCATGTATTTCGTTTTGTTCTCATTGATCTTAAGACCAACTCGTTTCGCCTGTTCTTCAATCGCCGTGAATGCTTTCACAATGCCACGGCGAAAACACGCGATGATGTCGATATCATCCGCGTATCCTAGCAGCTGGATGGACTTGTAAAAGATAGTGCCTTCGCTGTTGACGCCTGCCTGTCGCACTATTTGCTCCAGCACCAGGTTGAAGAAGTCACATGACAGCGCATCTCCTTGCCGAAATCCGGTGCATGTTTCGAATGGTTCCGAGGTCCTAGAACCGAGTTGCACGGTGCATCGCGTGTTTTTTAGCGTGGCGCGACACAACTGGATCAGTTTTACCGGGATCCCGAATTCGGCCATCGCCCCAAACAGTTCTCCACGATGAATGCTGTCGTATGCGGCTTCGAAATCGATGAAAATATCGATTCGAAACTCGTTGGTCTTTTCCAGGATTTGTCGAAGTGTGAAAATTTGGTCTATAGTTGATTTGCCGGGCCGGAAGCCGCACTGGTAGTTGCCGATTAGTGCGGTGCAAAATGGTTTTAGACGTTCACACAATACGCTGGGCAGGATCTTGTATGCGACATTGAGCAGGGATATACCAAGCCATCTGAGCCTGTGGCCTTGTTGTTCTTCAGCTTCCGAATAGCTGTGCCGACTTCTTCGATGCTGGGTGGGAGGACTACTTCAGCGGCTGGAGTTGGGATTTCCTCGGTCGGTAACATCCCTATCATGAAAAAAATTAATTGTTGCGAAACAACCAGAAGTCTCGCAAATGGATGGATACAAAGCTGACGACCCCTGCAAGCGATTAAATGACTTACGAGTCTACACCTGGAATGTGAGGTCTCTTAACAGACCGGGTGCAGGCAATCAATTGGAGCAAACCCTTAGCTGCTATAAAGCAGAGATATCCGCACTCAAAGAAGTGCGATGGCATGGACCAGGCAAAAAACCGATTAAAAAAAAAAAAACTGCGACATCTACTACGGAAATTGCTATAAGGAGAACAAACAACGCTTATTCGGAATCGGATTTGATATTCGAAGAAGACTCCGACAAAAAGTCTAAGCTTTTGGGATGTAAGCGAGCGCGTCATAACAATCGCATCACACCCCAACCGAAGAAAATGGCGATCGACTCAAAGACCACTTCTACGATCTCATAGGTAAAACCTATGCCCAACGTCCCAGCCACGATACAAAAATAGTACTGGGAGACCTTAGTTGGGCGAAGAGAAGATATTGTGAGTAGATCACAGGGAAATATCCTACATGGCACCACATCCGAAAACGACTTCCTGGTGGGGCGTAATTTTTTTCTGGCTAGCACACGATTCCCGCATCTCAACATTCACAAAGGAACCTGGCGATCACCTGATCAGTGCACCACCAATCAGATTGATCACGTTGCGATCCACAGCAGACACTCCAACTATAGAAGACAGACAGCTAGTAGTAGAGTTACTGTCGATGCTGAGAATGTAGAAGGAACACTTCTGTAGACTCTATAACGACGATGAAAGATTTAATACCGCTTTCAGGCAGATTGATCAATTCGCAACGGACGAAGATGCAAGAGAATTTCGACCACCCGAGCTAGATAAAGCTCAAGACTAATAAAGCCGCGGGTGCAGAAGGCCTGTCTGCCGAGATGTTTAAAGCGGCTGGAGATGATCTGGTAGGGCGCATGCACCAGCTCATCTGTAAAATATGGTCAGAGGAAAGTGTGACCGACGTATAGAATCTCAGTCCACGAGAAAGGAGATCACTATAACTGCGCCAACTGCAGGGAAATAAGTCTCCTTAACATCGCGTACAAGATCTTTTCTGCCCTACTGTGCGAACGCCTGAAACACTTTATGAATAATCAGATAAGTTCTTGTTATTATGGTTTCAGGCCAGGTTAATCCACAATAGACCAAATGTTCACACAGTGGCAGACATCGGAGAAGACCCAAGAGTACCAAATTAACACCAGTCACCTTTCCGTGGATTTCAAAGCCGTGTATAACAGTGTGCATAGAGACGAGCTATACGGAGCCATGTTTAGTTTAAACATCCCTGCCAAACTCGTCAGACTATGGATAAATCCTGCTGCTCCATTAAGGTGGTCCGCCTATAATAAGAAAAGGACAGAAAGTCTGCTTAAGCTCAGTCGTGGGAATATTCGATTGACAGTCGGTGCCCTCACTGGGTATTGCATGTTATCCTACCATACAGTCAGACTAGGCCAGCCCCACAATGACTTCTGCAGAAGCTGCAGGGACGAAGAGGAAATTGAGTCCATTCGTCACCTGCTTTGTGAATGCCCAGCACTAACCTAAAAAAGGAACATATTCCCTGGAAGTCACTTCTTTTCGCGACTAGAAGAGGTAAGTAAGATTGGGCTGAATAGACTACTAGGATTCTTATTTTCGTCTAAGTGGAGACTGTTTAGGTTTCTACGGCTTCGACGTTAACTGGGCACAGTGGACTCTTCGTAGTCTTACCTAACCTAACCTTCTCTTACCAACCGCTGCTTCTCTGGGATCAAGCGGAAATCGGGAAGTAGAGCCTTCTCTCGAAAGACAAATGTTGCGCTGTACGGAACCTTAATCATCTCGGTCCTCCTGTATGGCACAGAGGCATGAACTTTAACGAAAGCCGATGAAGAGGCCCTTGTTCGTTTCGAGAGAAAAATTCTGCGTTCAATCTATGGTCCCATTTGTATAAACGGGGAGTGGACGAACGACGAACTATACGGGCTGTACAGTGACATCGGCCTAGTATGAGGTCTACGGATTCAATGCCTAAGATGGCTAGGCCATGTAGAGCGTATAGATAACATAACTTCCGCCCGAAAAGTCTTTGGGCCCAACCGCGAAGACGGCGCGCACACAGGTGGAAGGGAACCTTAACCAACTAGGAGTGCGCCGCTGAAAACAGCTGGCAAAAGACCGTACCAGCTAAAGAAGTTTGTTGGTAGAGACCGATGTTCACACCGGACTGTAGCGCCACCTAAGTGGCCTGGCCTGTCAGCGAGGTTGCGGACGACAAAAAACGAGAGGAAAACATTGTAAACAATTGAGTAAAAGAAGAGAAATAAATGATCTGAGATCTATTACCGCAACATTTTCCTCCGTCCCTCTCCACGTGTCCACTGCTTACTTCTTCACCTATTTACTGCAATTTACCTAGATTGCGCGTGCCGAGATTTAAGTCACCTCATTGCTGTTCGGCTCGTCCTTATATAAGTGGAAGTTGTCAAGTCAACGAGGTTTGCTCGCCCAACATCTCAATATTTTCAGGTTGGAATTATACAATTCCTTCGTACCCACCAGTTCCGCCCCTCCCACCTCAACCTCCAACCTCACCCTTCAACAATTCTCAAACTTTTCCGCCAACTTGGTCAATAAGCATCTCGTCTCTCACGATTCAATTTGATTTATTGGCATCATACCTCGCAACCTTTACCATTCATCCTATTCCGAGATGACTTTGCACATCCTATTGCCCGCCCGGACACTTTTCCCTAAACTCTAGAATGGAATTCTCAACATCGCGATAACGGCTTTCGTCAATCGATGGGAGAAGGTTTCAATTTCACTATTTTACAATCTCCAAATGAAGCTGTCAAAAGCTGCCGAGAAAATCAGGATCGTCAGCACTGTCAGCATGACAAGCGATTTTTTCCTGCCGCTTTTACTCCATTTTCCTCGTTTTCAATTAATCCCAGACGGAATCGTTCCAGGCAAGGTGTCGATGGCGATTTAGTTTAATCATTTCCCGCCTCGTAATCGTATATAGAACCATTGTCGCCGGTTCTAATGACATTGATGGATTGAGTTTTGTGTCGATATCGAAATCTCATGATGTCACTGCTGTGCCTCATTAAAAAGTCGCAATTTCGCGTTATTTTCCACACGAAATACGAACGTGCATCATCAATTCGCGACTGGAACACGAACTGCAATCTCAATGGTTTTTTGTTTCATGGCACGGAGCTGAGGAAAATCGGAACGGGTTGAGATACTTAGATAACAGATGCTGACTCAGAGGTGGTCACCGCTGCCACCGACGCCGCTTGATGGTGGCGATAATACCGGAACGCGAGATGTAATTAACTGCTTGCTGCGTGTTATGTTCGGCGGCGCGTAACCGAAATGGTCACCTTCACTAATCCCACGCCCATGGTACCGTCACAGCCGCCTCGAAAATCCTTTTCGATACGAAGCGACGTACGTACATTTTATGTACTCTGCCGAGCTTATTTGAATGTCTCTCCTATTCTGGTTGTCTTTTCCACGCCGACAAAGTCAGGTCATGCTTTGTAGTCACTGCGAGAGGACGAGAGGCGTCAACGATGACGACGACGTCGATGGTTTTTCGCCCGTGGTTTGTGTTTGCGTTGAGATTTTTCACCGCACTAACTTCATTCTCACTCCCACTGTGCGTGGTGCTGCTGCTTGATGGCGATATCATACGAGAGCATGAAAGGTGTCGGATCGCTATACCAGTGAGTTAACAAAAGGACAACCGGCCCGAATGTAGAGTGATACGGGTCCGTTTTTGACTTTGAAACTAAGCACACCATGGATATACTCACATGACCCGCATCCGCTGGTTCATATGACCGCGGAAAAGCTATCCAAGAAGAAAAAAATGCTCGTAGGTCGTAACATCGTTGTCCGTGTCGTTCGCTCGCCGCGCCGGCCGCCCGGAACGTGAATGTGAAGCGTAATTTCGTGACCGAAAATTGGATACTCACTGGACGTCCTTTCTGCCCGCTCACTAAAAGTGTTGTACCTTTGAGTTGTTGCTCCTTTTTTTCCTACTCGTACTTGTATCTGGTTCATTTTCTCGTACCCGGAACGTTGCATGTTAGGGAATTTAATTGAAGTATATCCCCGACCAGCAATCGGGTTGCTCCGGGCATGATAACAACCCCCGGGATGTGATATATGTATGTACGAGTATGCACTATGTATGTAAAGAGCTGCGGTCATTGGCATTGGGCGGAGCGCTACTTCGTCGAATTCCTCTTTTCTGGGACGCGTAATACTTTTTTCCGTTTCGCTGTCCTGTTTGTAAGCCGGCCAATAACCGTGGCCATTGTGAGAATTATTTATGACTGTTCCGGACACCGGGTGAGTGTGTTAACATGGCATTTTAGATACGATCAGAGAGAAATCATTTTTTTTTGTTTGTTTTTAGACTCAGGCTAGCCGGCGTGTTTGGCGGATTTCCGCCAGCAATATGTGCATAGCTGGTGGGTGCTGGATGGGTAAGGATGAAACCTAAATGTGGTCGTGATTAATGACTGGTTGGGATGTAATAGTATGATTTATGGCGGCGTGAACGATCACCGGAGGGATGATATATCGACGACTAGCCAGGGGAGGAAGTTGTAGGACATGGATTGTACATGCTTTAAGAACGGAGGTATGTCTTTTGGTGGGATGATGTGGGATTTACTTTGTGTCACAAAGTGCTTAGCACAGAGGTTTAAGGCACCGGTTTAGGACAATTGCTTGTAGTGCTGCACGTCCAGTGGATACGGACGGACAAAGCTTCAAATGCCTAAATGACTTGAGAGTCTGCACCTGGAAGTTTAACAGACCGGGTGCAGGCAATCAATTGGGGCAAACCCGCAGTCCAAGAAGTGCGATGGGATGAACCAGACAAAAGATGGATAAAGAACTGTGAGATCTATTATGGAAATTGCTACAAGGAAAAACAACGTTTATTCGGATGCGTATTCGTTATTCGAGGAAGGCTCCATCAAAAAAGTTTTCAGCTTTCGTCATGTAAGCTAACGCCTCATAGCAATCCCCAACAAAGGTAATTTCGAGAACACTAGCTTAATATGAAGATGGCAAAGGACTAACAAAGGCTTCGTAGGGGTAGCATCTATCCGACGGATGCTGGCCTGCTAAACAGCAAGAAGAGCCACTGCAGACGAACACAAATTACAGACAGGGAAGGGCGAATGGCGAGTTTCCTGCGCCAAAAAAAACAGGTTCAGTCAGTTGGGCTACGGCAAAAAATCAGATCTACCCACAAGCCTCGGATTTATGGGACGGACTACATGTTGACGACCCCCGCAAACGAATGAAAGGACTAAAGTATCGGTTCTGCACCTGGAATGTTAGGTCCATTAATAGGCCAAACAGTTATAAAACGCCCTAAACTGCTATAAAGCAGACATTACTGCACTCCAAGAAGGGCGATGGGATGGACCGGGTAAAAAGAGGATGAAAAACTCCGACATATGTATACTACGGAGCAAACAACGCCTATTTGGTTGCGGATTTGTTGTTCGAGGTGGACTTGGATAAAAGGTACTAAGCTTCTGGCATATGAGCGAACGTCTCATAACGATCCGCATCAAAGCTATCTTCGGGAACATCAGCTTGATAGGTATTCACGCTCCCACAGGAGAAAAAGAGGCCAGAGTCTAAAATGACTTCCAACACCTCCCAGATAGAACAGACGCTCAATGTCCCATGTATGACAACAATATTGTTCTAGGAGATTTCAACGCGAAGCTGGGTTAAGAGAGCATATTTGAACGATTCGTAGGAAATAAGAGATTACATGATACTACTTCCCTAGTAGCTAGCACACGATTCCCACATCTCAATATTCAAAAGAGGACCTGGCGGTCTCCTGAAATCGTCAGGATCTTGGCCGGTTGTGTCTCCTTCAAGAGCGGATACAAACTGCACAAACCATAGAACAGCAATGCAGACGTTGTCACAGCGCCATCGGGGATGCTGCCTCTGATGTATTAAGTTTCCAGCCACCACCTAGAAGAAGCCCTTGGTTTAATGACGAGTGAATACAGGTACATGCAGAAAAACGGAATGCATACATGGCCATGTTGCATCGACGAACGAGATCTGCACCTGAGCTCTATGAACGGAAAAGAAGGGAGAAGCATGCGCTACTCAGAAGTAAAAAGAAAGAGCACGAGAAGCGCGCGAACGCGGCCATGCTGAGATGGAATTGTCGGAAGGACGTTCGAAAGTTTTATCAAAGAGTTAAACAAACATGCCAAGGTCATAAAGCTAGAGCGGAAGCCCTGCAGGAGGTAAGGACACCTCGTAGTTGAATCACAGTCGATGCTAGAATATGGAAAGACTATTTCTGCAGACTGTACATATAACAGCGAAGATGGTCAAAATACCGGTGTCAGGCAGAACGCACCATTCACACTGGTCGAAGATGAGAGAGAATTCTGTTCACCCGACTAAGACGAGGTTAAGATGGCGATACCAAAACTGAAGTCTAATAAAGCTGCTGGCGCAGACGGCCTGCCTGCCGAGCTACTTAAAACAGCTGGTGATGAGTTAGGAACATGGGAACATGCATTTGTAAGATATGGTCGGAACTATAAAAAACGAGACGCCTATAACTGCGCCAACTATAGGGAACAAGTCTCCTTAACATCGGCTATGCGATCTTCTCTGCCGTGCAGTGTGAACGCATGATACCATTCGTGGACAAATGGATAGGTTCCTATCAAATTTGGTTTCAGGCCAGGAAAATCCACGATAGCCCAAATGTCCACACTGCGGCAGATCTTGGAAAAGAATTTCAGGTTGACACACACCGCCTTTTCGTCGATTTTAAAGCCGCATTTGGCAGTGTCTATAGGGACGAGCTATATGGAGCCATGTTATGTTTTAACATCCCCACCAAACCTGTCAGGTTGTGTAGGATGACAATAGAAAATTCTGGCTGCTTCATTAGGCTCGGTAAGGAGTAACGAGACCTCTTATTTTAAAAGGGCGATACACTTTTATGTGATTTTTTCAACATCATACTTAAAAAGAACGATCTACTTCAAGTCTGCACGATTGCTCGACTGCGCTGATGGCATTGACGTGATTGGGAGGATGCAGCGAGACATCAATGAAGCTTTTGTGAGCATTGAAGCAAAAGTGGCTGAAGTGGGTCTGAAGGTAAACGAAGGTAAAATCAAATATGTATATGCTGTCGTCAAAGAAAGACGCACAACACCGACGTCTTGGCCAGAGCGTCACTTTTGGCAGCTATAGCTTTGATGTAGTACAGGATTTTACTGGTAACAAGCGGCAACGACAGCAGCGCTGAGACTAGACGCAGACGCCATTTCATTGGACTCAAGAGGCAATTGAGCCTTCGGACTCAAGAGGTAGAACCCTCACTCGGAGAACTAAGATGATCCACTAAAAAGCCTAATTCACCCCGGTCCTCCTCTACGGCGCAGGGGCTTGGACAATGGATGAAGAGGCTCTTAGTCGTTTCGAGAGGAAAATTCTGTGCACAATCTTCGGTCCCGTTTGTGTTGACGGAGTGGAGGAGAAGATTTAGCCAAGAACCTTACGGGCTGTACAGTAACGTTGGGCGTAGTAAGAAGCCTACGGATCCAACGTCTAAGATGGCTCCGCTATGTAGAACGGATGGACAGTACAACCCGGGCCCGAAGCGGCAGAGGACGTCGATTCTTAGGTGCCGCACACAGGCGGAAAGGGACCTTGACAAACTGGGCTTGCGACACTGGAAACAGCTAGCAAAAGATCGTGCTAGCTTGAAAGGCTTGTTGGTTGAGGCCCAGGTTCACTCCGAACAAGACTAACTTTCAAGTGGGAAAGATGAAAACATCCATTTAAGAAAAAAGTCGGTTAACATGGCTCTGTAACGCCCACCGTAGCGAAATGTGGTCCCCAGCCTCATTTTCGTAGCAAAAAGGTCCAACCAGTCCACAATCCGCACCAAACTGTAACTCTCTCTGGATGCATTGGCTTCTCGACAATCACAAGCGGGTTTTCCGAGACCCAGATGGGGCAATTTTCTTTGTCGTCGATAAGAAAATGCGCCTCGTCAGAGAAGATGGTTTTGCTGGATATCAGTACGAAGTTCTATCAGTTCTAAGCTGCGTAATTGTCGAATGACGGAGGTCCCATGTCAATGTCATATTTGGTTCTTGAGATAATCGAGAAAAGTTCCGAACGCACATACGCGCATACGCACGCACGCATATACGCACGTACGCACATACGTAAATACACACAGACATCCCTGCAAAAGCCTTGGATTTGGATTCTGGTGACCTTGAAACCTGGAGATATATCAAAATTTAGAATTCGCAAAATCGGCCCCGTTACAATAGCTTCCCAATGGGAATCTTTCTTTTTTTTTGTCGTTGAAGGCTTCTGCTATCTGTTGGAGCATTCAGACACAATAACATAACTGTATTTTCCCCGTTTTCCGGAGAAAAATGCGAAGAAGCTGTAGTGATGTAGAGCTAAGAGATTCGGCACACACCATGTCGGCCCCAAAGGTGGGCCACAGTGCGCGAGCAAAGCAAATCCTCCTCGCAACATGCAGCACAGATAGGCGTCTCACTTATACCAAACAAGCAGAGTTGCTTGCCAAAAGTGTACAACCGTAAGAAGAATGGTGCGGATTTCTTCCAGGCATCAGGGCGTACGCGCTTTGTCAACCTGCATCCTGGATAATTCCTCCATCTACGGTTGTGTGTATTAAATCCAGTCGCTAATACGGGAATTGACCATGGACGCAGGTAGACCTAGAGCTGGTTCAGATCCTGAGACGCTCCCCTCTGAATCCATTCTGGCGGGTTCATCAGAGATCTCATTTCCTGGGATCCCAGAGTGGTCTGGAACCCATACAAGCCTTAATGAATTTAGTCTGCCGACTCTGTTCAAGAAGGACTTGAGTTCAAGCACTAATTTGGAGCTAGTTAAGGGGTTACACATATCTTTAAGTGCAGCCTGGCTGTCACTACAGACGCATATGCTTTGTGTGGCCATTAGGATTGCGTATATCTTTGATTGGAAGACAGACGCATATTTTCCTAACGAGAAGTGCAGTCGGATGTTTTCGCGCTCAAAGAGGACCCCAACATCGGCCCCCGCCCAGTCCTGGAGCCATCCGTGAAAATGCGATGACTATTCTTTCTCGACTGTGAAATTGCAGTGCAGTTGGACAACGGGTGTCAATGCGTCAGTAGGCATGTGCATGAGACAGGTGTCGGACAATTCGCGCGCAAAAACAGTAGGAAAGACCCCGTGCAGCTGAGACAAACCGTTCATTGGAGTTTGGTGAAAAAGGCTGCTACGTGTTTGCGTGTTAGTCTGTTCCATCAGACAACCGATGCAAATGAGATTATAGGTCTTATCATTGCCGTGTAGATCCAAATGACCTTTTCCGGCCATAGACTACATGTTTTATCAAAAGCTCCCTTGAATTGCCAGAAAGCTGACAGAGCTTTGGTGGTTTTTGACTCAGCATGCCTTGATCACAGAAGATAGGTACTTAGCTTCCTTGGGTACCGGGATGGAAGTGCCTTTTAGTACCAGCTGAGTCATGTCAGTACTTCTCGTGAAGATTGACCGACACTCATTACTGGTACACCAATCATCGATCACATTTAGCGCCGCCTGTCCTTTGAGACGGACAGTAACTAAGCATGAGCCGACAGAAAGTGCGGCGACATCATCCGCGTAGACCTGGGCATAGATTCCAGAGGCATTGTTTATGCCGGATTTGACACACTGGTCGAGGCTTGCATCAGCGGTCACTGTCGCCGACTAAGTTTTGAAGCGCAGTTTCGCAGGATTATCCTCGCTGATAAGCATGTTGCATCTCTGAAAGAGGATGCATTCGGAGGACAACTTTGCGCACGTGCAACTCTACCAGTCTCTCCATGCTTTTCCGCAGGAAGGAAGTTAGACTATTTGGTCTAAAACTCTTGGCAAATGAGTAGTCCTCTTTTTCTATTTTGGGAATAAAGACTACTTTAACCGTGCGCCAAGGAATGGGTATGTGAGCAAGTGCTAGGTTAGCAGTGAAAATTGTTTTCGAAGTAGGAAGCAGCTGCCTTATACCTTTTTGCAGCATAACAGCATATACTCCGTCGGTGTCTGGCGATTTGAAGCCATCGAAGGATGCCACGGCAAAGTGAATGGCTTCAGTCGAGCCTTTCGGATCACTCATCATAGAGAATCGTTGCATCACGTATACCGCCCGGACCACATAGGCGTTTATTCCACACCCACGGTTCTTGAATGGATACAACGTGATGATTTGTAGCAGCAGCAGTATATTGATCTGAATAAAAACTATCCTGTCCTTTTCAGAGGAGATGGCCGCCTCTTTATAAGAGGGCTGCTTCTCTCGACTCCTTACAGTCATTTGGATCTCCTTCTCTGAGGAAGAGGTTTTGTTGTGTGATGTGCCCGCCTCCGAGGAGCGGTTTTTGGCTAACTTCGCTTCTGGCCTATGCTTTGATCCTTCTGGATCGCCACATCTGCCATTGGACTCCGATTTCCCACCGCCCCACCGGAGAGGGAGGCATCGCACACTCTCTCCCTAGCAAGGCTTAGTGTGGCGATCTTCCGTTTGAGGGAGGTTTTACCTTTTTCGGTTAGAGCTCCTGCTTCCTTCGGACGCCGGTTTGGGACAACTGCCAGTTCGAGGACTCCTAGGACCCGTTACGACTTCGCCTTCTGCGTTCGGAGTCTGCCTGTCAGCCCCGCCAGCTTTCTCGGCGGCAGTGCCGACCATAGCAGAAACCTGAAAGCTTCTGGCTCCGTCATTGGGTGGTTGAACCTTCCCAGAAAGAGGAAGAGAGTTGGAGGCGCATGCTAAAAGTGCAGACATGCTTATTCCTCCTTCAGCAGCCTTTCCCATCGATGTTTGGATGGCACAAGAATTAACATAAAGAAATTTGATTGACCGGATTGCCATAAACACAAAAGGCATGCACCGGGTCCTGAGAAATTTGGTGTCGATCACACATAAGTTTCGGTTCAAACAATATGATGGTGCAGAAAACGTTACAAAAGTCTACTAACGTGAACGTGATATCTGACGTTATATAGGCTATATTATACCCTTTCCAAGCTATTTCCGTTAAATTCCATTTGGAACATCAGATTATCAATAAAAGCCATCCCAGGCACCCGCGGCATCTTTTTAATTAAAATAAATTTACCAGAAACCAAAAAAAAAAAAAGAAAGTAATGTGGCTAAGTACCATAAAACTTATCGAAACAATATCATTAAGAAGCGGCCAACGCAGACGGAACCGTCTTTAGACCCGAGGGGTAAGACGGCCTTCGCATAAATAGCACAGCAACCAAAAACGTAAAAGGGTCACATCTCCACGGATTAGGATTTGCGTGATTTGCTTAAGAAAAATGAACAAAAGGGATTTGGTCCTTGGACCAGTCTTAGCACGTTAGCCATTTACTTTCCACAGATAAGCCCACGTCGTTTGGCGTCAACCCCTCCTGCCACTTTTTCTGCTTTTTTCCAGTTTTTGTTTTGTTTTTCTTCGACTCCTGTTTGGATTCAGTTCGCTTATACTTTAACCATTTAGATTTATTCCACGATAATCAGATGCTTTCAGTGAAATTACTTTACCTCCTAACGAACGAACGCGGAAGGAGTGAAGGTTGAAGGCGATTCTGTGTACTTTGCAACCGGCCAAGCCAAAGACAGGGTGCGAGCGCTTCTCAAAGGGGTATGGGCCTTAATGTGCATCCAAAGTTTCTTCGAACGTAATTTTTCTTTTAGCCTTCGCTGGTCTGAATTGGCGAGAAGGGGGGATAGGGGATAGGTTGATTTTTATGTCTCTGTGCCTTGATAAAGTACTTTGGTCAGGATGACTGTGATTGCTACTCAAGCTTAAGCATAATGAATGAGTATTTTTCGTTAGAGTAAAGTGGTAGATGGTTAAATGGAAAACAGGATGTATGTATGTGTGTGAAGGCTGCAACTAGCAAGGAGGAAAAAGGATAAAGTGATGCGGCTGCCGTGGGTGGTATGGACGGTGGCTCTTGAATAAATAATTCGTCCTTAGAAAAAGTTTCCTTTTCGATGTATTATGTTAATGAAAGCTATTCGAACGGCGGATTGCTACCATTCACTAAGGATGAAAAGGACATTTCGATTTTAGTTCCTGGAAAAGATCGGGAAAACCTCTGAAGTTGATTGTGTGAAAACTTTACAGACGCCAAGATGTTGAATGGTTACACGCTTTTTTTTTGAACGAATCAAATGGCCATGATACCTACTGTCCTTACTGCATGCAAAAGGGGTGAGACAAATTCTAAAACATTTCCACGCTTTGCCATCTTTGTTCCATTGACACGTATTCTATTAAACGATTACATCCCCGGAAATAAAGGATTATTAGTTACTTAAAGTCGCCGCACCATTTTCAAAAGGAAACAAAAACCGTCGCAAACCCTTTTCCCTGTCCATGAAAAGAAAAAAGAATAGAAAAATCCTGCAATCAACATTCCTGGGTTAACACAGTCCATTAAAAAAGGAGCAAATGAAAAAGAGGAAAACTGTGAACTGAAAACAACACAGATTCCAATAGAATCAATAAAAGGGGTTAACTTCCGCTCGGCGGCACTGTCAAGGAACACAGTAGCAACAGACGGCAAAGAAGTGCGGAACAGAACACCACGACCACCCATCGGTGGAGGCTAGACACCCGACCATAAATCAAGTCCTTGGTTTTAATTAAATCTTGTGTTGGCGGTGAAGCAAGAACGTTCCACGAACCCGAATCGGAGGATAGATAAAAACAAACTTAAATCGCTATTCCTCGAAAGCAAAGGAGTAAGAATGCGCTTCTAACGCTCGTGCAAGCATTTTTATAGGTTGACGTAAAGATTGCGTTCCTGTGTGTCGAAAAGGAGGATACCATTTGGAGGAGAGAGCTCCGATTGCACAATGCTCTTACATATAGAGGAGCATCTTAAAGGTTTGCTTTAAATGGCCGGATGCTAAACAATGAAACTTGTAAAAAACCATTCTCTACCCTACGAAGTTGCGGAAAGGGTTTTTCACAAGAAATGACAGAAGTAAATCTACGTCAACTTATGTAAGTAGAAGGTTCTATGTTAAAAAAAAAACTGTTTTAGCCCCTCTGTGGCCTTAAAAGAATCTATTTGGAGTTCGAATCGTTGTATATAAGATACATTTATTGACTGCGTAATTTATTGGAATGTTGTCGTATCCACGGACCATCATCGACGCCATTTGCGCATAAGAAATCACTGCAAATAGTAAGTGTGCTACTGCAACACACCAAAAGTGTGTTATTATGAAAGCACACAAAAGGAAAACTCCCAACTATATGCAACCTTGCCAAAAAGCTAATTGCGACCCCGGCCCATGGTATAAAGGTTAATCCCGTGTTCAAATCTCAAGGTGAACATATTTCGCAGCGAACAGGACCCATCTATTGCCCTCGCTTTTTCGCTTCACGTCTCATCAAGCCCGAAATATTGTTCTTTGGTTTTTGTTTCAATGAATTAATTTTGAAGCAACATTATAATAGTCCTGCCATCCGGCTCGATGGACCAATGTGAATGGGAAAGAGAAGCTGAGTGGCTTTGCTTTGCTCAAAGGCTAATCCTAAGTCAAATGTGGACATTGAACATTTTGCGACTAAGGTACAGGAGCAATGAACAAATCCTTTCAAAGTACTGCCGAAACAGTAGGACAGCAAAGGGAACCAAGCCCCCCATGGTGGTCAGCAGATCTTGGTACCCTCAAAAAGGAAAGACCTTTAATTAAGAAAAGGTCAAAATGGAAACGACGACTGGAACCGTTACAAAATCAGACTCAGACTATACAAAAAAGAGATAAGAAAGGCACAAAGGACATCCTGGCGTAATTTCTGGTCAGAAATAGAAGGAAATACTGAGGTCACTAGAGTGAGGACGATACTGTCATAGGCTCCCACTATACCCATATACCCACCCTAATTAACAAACCAGATGGCACCGCAACGGTGACCAGTAAGGAGTCGCTAGAACTCTTGCCTAATACATACTTTTCCGATAATGCAGAAGCTAGCAGCTGTACTCAGTTCATATCAAAAGAAGTAGTAAGCAAACAAAATCTCAAATGGGCGGTAAACTAGTCCGCAGGTCGGATGGAATATACCCGGTAGAGATACAACATGCTTATCGCTTTTTGGAACCGTGGCTTCCAGCCTAGACTTGGGTTATGTACCACTATCCGGGAGAGAGGTAAAAGTACTAATTATACCTATAGCGGGAAAAACCTTCCACACAACTGACAAAGACTACAGACCTATCAGTCTCTCTTCCTTTCTTCTTAAGACGGTGGAGAGACTGGTGTAAAGCTGCAAAAAAAGATACTTTTGACCTCGCAGCCTAACTTTTTTAAGGGGAAATCGGTAGAAACACCTCTACGCACTATAGTTGGATTCACTGAGAAATTGCTTGCCAACAAAGAATTCAAAATTATTGTGGAAATGCGCAAGGGTACTCTTCATCCCCAAGGCCGGCAAGAACTCTCACAGCTCCACCAAGGATCTAAGGCCTATTTGTCTATCATCCTTTGCACCTTGGAAAGGCTGATAGACTTACAGATACACCATCATTTCGATCCTTTCCTAATCTCTAAGACACAGCACGCCTACTGTAAGGGTAGATCTGTCGAAACAGCCTTGCACACACTAGCGAGGAAAATCGGGAGATCAATCCATCTTAAAGAATATACCCTAACAGCCTTCCTGGACATAGAGGGCGCCTCCCACAATGTCATTCCGAAAGCAATAGTGGAAGGGCTAAGAAAGCTAAAGGTGGAGAGGACTCTCACAGAGTTGATCAACTAGTTACTTTCAACACGCAAAATCCACTTTAAATGGGGAAGCTAGCCAACCACTAGAGCGGTTATCAGGAGTACCCCACAAGGGGTGTCCTCTCACCCCTCCTCTGGAATGTAGTCGCGAATGAACTACTGACCAAACTGGAGAAAGAAGGCCTCGACGTTATTGCCTATGCTGATGACGTTGCCATTAACATCTCGGGCAAATAGATATTTGGATATGTATCCACACTGAATTACCCTTTCAAACGGCATTCCCCATACTATGCCAATGGGCAAAAAGCAATAGGCGCAGGGTAAGCCCCCAGAGGATGAAGCTTATGCTATTCTCCAGAATGAACAACATTTCGGAAATCTGCTTAACCACTTTACTTGGCACCAGGTTAGCCTGCTCCTGCCAAATACCTTGGCATTGTACTAGATAGGAAACTAACCTGGAAGAACAACACAACCGAGAGAGCAAAAAAAGTAACTATAGCTCCCTACACTTGCAGGAAAGACTTAGGGAAAAAATGGGAACTCAACCTGAAGCTCACCCGATGACTCTACACTAGAGTCGTTAAACCTATTCTAATGTATGGAGTGGTAGTCTGGTGGACTGCACTGGACAAAACAACATACCATATACAAGTCGAGAAGGTACAAAGACTGGCTTGTATGTGCATAATCGGGGCCCTGAGGTCCACCCCAACGGCAACGCTAAACATGACACTTCACCTTACACCACTCGATATACTAGGTAAGCAAATTGCCATACAGCAATAAGACTAAAAGCCAACTCCAAATGGACGATCCACTGGCCACTCCTCCATCCTGAAGAAGAGGATAATCGTGGCAGAAAACTCGGACTACATAGAGCACACCTCAGTTTTGGAGTAGAAATTCAAGGTAACATACCCGGACAGAGGGAACTGGACCCGCCAAACGCAACCTCGCAGGAGCTGCGTGGATTTCTACACTGACGGGTAAAAAACCAAAGGTGGGCAGTAGAGTATTTTCAAACAAATAAACCTGAACCAAGCACTAAAACTACCAGATTATTGCAGCGTCTTTCAGGCGGAGTTGTTGGCAATAAAGGAGGTTCTGTGTTGGCCTAAGTGGAACGTAATATCTACTACGGACATCCGTATTCTCACAGATAGTCAAACAGCCTCGAAATCGCTGGAGTCCTATGCGTACACCTCAAAAACAAGCCTCGACTGTGGCCTATCTTTTAACGAGATGGTTGAATAGTTTAACATACAATTACAAGTACAAAATATGGCATGCCTCGCTATAAACGGGGCACTGCTAACAACCTCACTGTCGCCCTCGAAATTATGCTCCACGAACACCTCTTGGATCTTTTTGGTAAAGAAAAGGCAAAGAAATCGGCGTTGCGACCTAAGTGATCACCTCATTGGAAGTACTCCGAAATAGGGCACGCTGGTATTCTATACCAAAACAGTGATTTAAACGAAGTCAGGGACTATTTAACCCCGATTCTGGACTTCAAGATTCTATATAAAACAACAATTTCCAGCCGACGTCAATGGGATGGGAAGGCACTGCACTGGAAATATTAACGAACGGGTTCAGGACAGGCAATATGTAACCCTAAGTCGAATGTGGACATTGAACATCTTGAGACTAGGGTTACAAGAGCAACGAACAAATCCTTTCTAAAGTCTTGCCGAAGCACTGAACTGGAAATAGTAACGGACGGGCTCAGGACAGGCAATAGTGTGGATGCCGGTGTCTATCCACCTGCTCTCGAAATCGACCAATCTTTCAGACTATCGAAACACCGTGGTTTATTCCAAGCTGAATTAACCACAATTCGTGAGGCCGCCGATTGGACTATAGTGATGACCATGACCATGTCACTTACACATAGATCCAAGCGGCAATTAAACCATTTCAATCGGACATTTTATAATCAGAATTTGTCAGGCACTGCCGCAAATCTCTAAATGATTTGTCGAACAGCTGTGCTGTTACGTTGTGCTGGGTACCTGAGCTGAGTGCTACATATACCAGGTAACTGTCAAGCAGAACTTGCCAGAATGGACACCAAACCAAAGGGGAAAGCCACCCACCAATGGAATCGCTAAAATATAAAATCTCGAAATAGGCATGGCGATAGGGCGACCCTATGGCAAACGATGACAAGCCTCGGATATGGACGATTCCAACGCTGACGACCCCTGCAAGCGCAAAAAGGATCTAAGAGTCTGCACGTGGAATGTGAGGTCCGTCAACAGGCCAGGTGCGAGCAATCAATTGGAAGAAACCCTGGACTGCTACAATGCAGAATTTACCGCGCTCCAAGAAGTACGATGGGATGGACCAGGCAAAAAACGGATGAAAAACTGTGACATCTAATACGGTAATTGCTACAAGCAAAGCAAGCAACACTTATTTGGGTGCGGATTAGTTATTCGAGGTAGACTTGGACAAAATGTCTAAAGCTGTCGTCATGTAGGCGAAGGCCCCATAACAGTCCGCATAAAGGATACACTGGGGGATATCATCCTAATATGCGTGGACGCCCCGACGCACGGAAGAAAAAAAATGATCTATTCAAGGATGACTTTTATGATCTCCTGGACCGAACATACGCTCAATGCCCCAGTTATGACACCAAAATCATACTAGGAGATTTCAAATCAAAGTTGGGCAGAGAAGACATATTTAGATCGATCATAGGAAAGCAAAGCCACCATAACACCACATCCGACTACGGATTTAGGCACACGATTCCCCCATCTCAGCAACCACAAGGGTACCTGATCAATCGACCATCAAGCAGATTGATCACATGGTGATCTATGAACCTTCCGAGGAGCCAACATCGACTCGGACCACTACCTTGTTGTAGACAAGGTACGAATGAGGATATCAAGAATGCTTAGGAGTCGAGTAAGGCAACGTAGGTTTGACGTCGGAAAGCTACAATCGCAAAAGCCTGTCGGAATCTTTGCCGACCGTGTCTCCTTCAAGCTCTCTCAAAATCCGAAGCGCAAACAATAGAACAGGAATGGATGCATTGTCAGAGGTGCTAGGTTTCAAACCGCCAACACCTAAAAACCCCTGGTTCAATGAACAATGCGAACAAGCTCATGCTGCAAAACAAGAGGCATCTAAAGCCACGCTGCTACGACGGACGAGAGCTGCTCCCGAAATCTATGAGCAGAGGAGAAGAGAGGAACACACGCTTCTCAGAAAAGAGAATACGGAAAGCGTGAGATCAAAGAGATGGAGAGATGCTTCCGCAGGAATGACGCCCGGAAGCGCCAACTATAGGTGAATAAGTCTCCTTAATATCGCATATAAGGTATTCTCTGCCATATTGTGTGAACGACTGAAACCGTTGGTGGATAACCTGATCGGCTCTTATCAGTGTGGTTTCAGGCCAGGTACATCCACAATAAACCAAATCTTTACTGTACGGCTGATCTTGGAGAAGAGCCAGAAATACCAAATCGACACTCACCACCTTTTTGTTGATTTCAAGGTTACGTATGGCAGCATGACAGCGAGCTATACAAAGCCATTTCTATATTCAACATCCGACTACCTTGGCTCACTGATGACCGGCGACAACAACACCAGAGCTGAGATAAAACGCAGATTCACTCCTGCCAACCTCTGTTCCTTTGGGCTCAAGAGGCAATTGAGAAGTAGAGCCCTCTCTCGGAAAACCAAGGTGATATAGATAAGATCTTGATTATTCCAGTCCCCCTCTACGGCACAGAGGCTTGGACCCTAACAAAAGTAGATGAGGATGCCCTTGGTCGTTTCGAGAGGAAAATTCTGCGCTCTATCTACTATCCCGTTTGTTCAAACGGAGGAGGAGAAGATTTAATGAAGAACTGTCCGGGTTGTAAGCGACATCGGCCTCGTACGACGTCCACGGATACAGCGTCTGAGGTGGCTAGGCCATGTAGAGCGCATGGAAAATACAGCTCCGACCCGAAGAGTCTTCGAATCCACTCCGGAAGAAAGGCGCGGCAGAGGAGGGCCGCATCAACGGTGGCGCATGCAGGTGGAAGGGGACCTTATTCAACTGGGCGTGCGGCGCTGGAAACAACTGGCCAAAGAATGTGCCAGCTTGAGACGCTTGTTGGTTGAGGCCCAGGTTCACCACGGACTGTAGCGCAACCTAAGTAAATAGTAAGTAGGTAAGTAAATGAGCGAGTTCGGATCCCGATAACACCAACGCCATCAAATGTTTATTTCGCGGCGTCCCTCCTCGGCGTGGTACTTGCAAAACCCCCCGTAGTATACTTGCCTTGAAAAAGCTTCTCGATGCGCGCCGTTCGGAATCTGCATTAAACTGTAGGTCCCTTTCACCTGTGCAAAACCGGTGGGTGATCGAGAGAAGCTTGGCTCTGGTCCTGCATGGAATGTAGCGCCACCAAATACACAAGCCGCTCATAAATTTTCCTGCGAATTGTCGACTAATATTGCTCACGGAATACAACATTTAAGACAAGCCTAGTGGGAACAGTGAAGGCCAACATATTTTGAGTGATCAGACCTTTTTCTTCTCACCCTTGTTAGAATCAGGAAACGTGCCTGCCTTTTTTTTTAACCAGAGAAAATGTGAAGGTTACGAATCGGGCTGATTCTCACAGCTTCCTTAAAATGAACGATTTCTGGAGAGTTCCTCTACTGTCCATATTTCTTTATCTTATTAACGAAAATGCATTTCATGACGTCTAGCTTAAGTATAAGTAGGTCCTCATCATTTGTGCCCGCACTGTACTAACAAGGGAACCCTTAACAATAAACGTCTTAACCCAAACTTTTCTCTTATCGTCTTGACATCAACAAAATTCTCCTAGACATTGTTCTGAGGGTTATTCAAAATACGTCGTCGCCAAGGCCACCGACCTTTTTGTATACACCCTTAACGAAGCATCAACACCCACGAAATACAATATAATAATCAAGTCCTTCATCAATCCAGGTGTAGGAAGAAACACGAAAAGGTATTCTACTCGAAATGCCAGCTGCTCGGAGTTGAGTAGCACCACTAGCCCCAAGAGACTCCTTGCCACGGTTTGCCTCTAATTATTTCAATAATTTTTTTTAATTAATATCTTCTTGCCCGTTGCCCCAAGTGATTCGAATTCCAAATTTGGCTTTTCAGGTCACTTAGTTGCTCCTTTTTGCGTCTTACTTCTTATTGATAATTTGGTCATAATTTGGTGCTTCGCGTGCTGTCATGGCGATTAAATGTAGCCAAGGGAACAAGGGAGGAAGGTAAGACAAAAGAATGGAAAGAAAGGAAAATGTCTTGAGGGTTGCCCATGTGGCTCGGTTCGTTGGCCAATTGCTGGTCGCGATTCGTTAGCTCTGGAGTGGTTTTCATCTTCCAAACTGAATGCTAATATCGAAATGATTTATTTCTCTTTCTCCTCGTTCGCATTGCCTGTTTACTCGTCCTTGATAGACAAAAGGAATTCCCACTCTCTCTCTCTCTTACTCTCTCTGTCACTCTCGTTGTTGGTCTTCCTCATCGGCATGATGAGGGCGCATCGTCGTAAATCTTTTCATTAAGAAAACTTTTCATAGTTATTAGTCTGATTAATTTGGCTCCTTTTATAAGCGGACAAGGCAAACGACTAACGGTTTACCGGCTGACGGGCGGCCCGGATCCCAAAACACGAAGGGTCACCGTGCATTATGCTTATTTCCAGGCGAGAAGGGATAATGCCTTTTCATTTCTTGTTAACCAGGTCCGGCCAGATACAATATTTGCTGTTTTAGGGTCGTCGTTGCTGTGAAACTGAGTGGAATTCTTAACCTTCCGCCAAGTGAGGATGGTGAGACGGTGAGATGGTCTGTTGGGCTAGAAGCTAATATGATGGAATGAATTAATTAATTCTACTGTTCTTATGTCGAACGAGTGGGGTCACGGATACGACACTTGTCTCGAGAACCCTTTGAGAGCGTTAAAGATTTGAAGAATGTCGACGACGGATATTTAATAACTCAAGAATGTTACCCAAAAAAAAAATGGAGTTGATCCACGACGTTAGTTGCGGTGAAAATGAATTATGGATTTCAATAAAGTTTAAGTTTAAACTCATCCGGTTGAAGCATCCTTAGCTGTTGAATGTGATTTTAATGAATCCTCCTCCGGGAAGAAACTAATCGCTCTTGTGTGCAGTCAAGTATATTGGAGCCGTGCCACAAAACGGGGAGCTACAACGAATTCTCCTCTCGTACGGATCAAGATTCAAGTGCAATACTGCTACGAAGCTTGTTTCCTTATGGAGAATGAGCGAGTCCAGTTGCGGGTATGGCCCGACTACATCGCACATCTCGAGGACTAGCTCGCATTAAATTAATTGATGCAAAGTTAAAAGGATCGCCTCTCAAGTAAAAAACCACCGACAATATTTTACTGAAAGCAAACGCCATTAAACCCCGGTAAAGCACGGGATAAGTTAGATTCACATGCATCCAAGGGAGAATTCCAGACAAAAATAACAAGAAAAAGAGAATAAACACCTCTTAAGTACTAGTCGTATGTAAGTCGACAAAGGAACTTGTGCTCTACCGCGACAGCAACGCTTCTACATACCTCTCTGAGCTATGGTAACATATAAACTAGAAGCACAACAGCCCGAAACGGGTGAACGGGCAATAGGAGCGGCAAGCAACGAAGAAAACATGGAATTTTCCAGGATATATGATGCGATTTACTTGATGCCACTCCACAGTATCCATGTGCTGTAACATTATCCGTATCTAGTGGGAACCTATGTTTTTGAGTGCGACTTTTCTGTAGTTTACTTCCAGGCATCTAGATTAAAATTCATCAAGACAATAAAGGAACAATGTTAATAAAAACGCTCATACTAAGCTGCCAGGATATGAAATACCATATCTTGGTGCTGCACACTGTTCATATCTGTATAGCTATCCTTCGAACCATCCATCGCTCGTCGTTTCGTAGAGTTGCAGCAACGATAATGCGAGTATCTATACAGACATGTTTTTTTTTTTTTAATTTTTCACTTAGAGATTCATGTTTATCGTTCGCATATTAGCCGATATTCACTTACATCCGCGCGGAAAGTAATATTTACAAATTCATCCGATAGATACGCTCAACTGAAATGGTGTACCGTGAATGGGATCGGCGCTGGGAGTAATAAATAAATTTTCACATTTTACTTGGCGATTGGAATTTTATCGTTTGCCGCTGAATCTTCCGAGGAGGATATTAAATGCTGGAATTTGAATTGAACGATATACGATATGCATGAAAGTGCTCATTGGGGAATTTCAATAAAAATGAGCTGGAGCGCGCTGAGATTGATTTTTAAAGAGATTGAATGTGTTCGTCGCGAGGAGTCGATACAGTTTGGTGTCTAATCACAAGGATACGTCGCACAATTGTGAACTAAAGAAGGTGAAGATGGAGTTCTATAGACAAGGCCACTGTTTCAGTTGCCTTTTTAAGATGTGCATGGGAACAAAACAATTAAGGGCGAGTATAGACGAAATTTTCGATGGCAAAGGCCTCGTAGCGGTAGCATCTATCCGACGGACGCTGGCCTGCTAAAAAGCGAGAAGAGCCACCGCAGTCCAACATCTTGCGGCACTGTTAGTAAGTCCCATCCCCACCTCCTCGTGGTACCATCTGGAGATTTCCTATGGAAATTGCAGACGGGGAAGGGCGATAGCGAGCATCCTGTGTCAAAAAACAGGATTAGTCGGTCGGGTTACAGCCTAGTAAGCCGTAACCGTAAAAAAAAAAACACAGAAAGTTCTAAGCTTTCGGCTTGTGAACGCCTCATAACAATCCGTATCAAGGCTAAAGTTTTAACATCAGCCTGATCTGCGTCCACGCCCCCACGAAAGATAAGGATGACTCCGCCAAAGATGAGCTCTACGATCTTCTAGACAGATTGATGCCCAATGTCCCAGCTATAACATCAAAATTGACTTCAATGCTAAGCTGGCTAAGGAAAGCATCTTTGAACGAGTCATCGGCCAACATAACCTACACGACACCACATCCGATATCGGACACAGGCTGACTGATCTTGCTCCGGGGCGAAATCTCCTTCTAGCCAGTACGCGCTTCCCGCACCTCAATATACGCAAAGGTACATGGCGGTCTTTTGATCAATCGATCACCAACCAGATTGATCACATCGCGATCGACGTCAGACACTTCTCCACTATTCTTGATGTTCGAACTTGCCGAGGGGCTAATATGGACTCGGACCACTATCTTGTAGTAGCCAAGATGCGGATATTACGAACGCAGCAGAGAAGAGTACGAATACAAAGTTATGACGTCGGAAAGCTACTATTGCCAGAAACCGCTCGTTCTTTTACCGATCGCATCTCCCTTAAGCTCTCCAATACACCTCAACCCTCCACGCTATCAATAGAACAGCAGTGGAATCTTTGCAAACAAGCCCTAAAAAAGCTCTGCATCCGATGTTTTGGGCATCAAGGCTCCACCACGAAGAAACACCTGGTTCGATGACGAGTGCAGGAGGATTCAAACAGCGAAGCAGGATGCATATAAAGCCTCGCTGCACAAAAGAACAAGAGCAGCTCTTGCGCGCTACGAGTTAAAAAGAAGAAAGGAGCTTAAGCTTCTCAGAAGAAAAAAGAAAGAACACGAGAAGGGCGCGATTGAGGATTTGGAGAGGTGTTACTTCAGGCGTGACGTTCGAAAATTGTATCAACAGACAAAGCAAACATGTCGGTGTTATAAAGTCAGAACGGAAGCCTGACGGAATGAGAGGGATGAGGGTTGAGAATATGGAGAAAAGACTGTACAACGGCGATGGTGGTCAATACACCGCTGTCAGGAACAATGATCCATTTCTAATCGACGAAGACCGCCGAGAATTCCTTCCCCCTGACCGTGACGAAGTTAAGACTGCCATATCGAAACTCAAGTCGAATAAAGCTGCTGGCGCAGACGGACTGTCTGCTGAGCTCTGCCCTCTGAGCAGCTGGAGATGACCTGGTTAGGAGCATGCACCAGCTCATCTGTAAGATATTGTCAGAGGAAAGCATGCCCGAGGAATGAAATCTCAGCGTCGTATGCCCGATACACAAGAAAGGAGACCCCTCTAACTGCGCCAACTATAGAGGAATAAGTTTTCTTAACATTTACAAAAATCTTCTCTGTCTGGAGCCTCTTGTAAGTAAGCTGATAGGTCCTTATCAGTGCGAATTCAGACCAGGGAAGTCCACCATCGACCAAGTCTTCACACTGTGGCAGATCCTCGAAAAAACCAATGAATTTCAAGTCCACACTAACCACGTATTTGTCGACTTCAAAGCCGCATACGACAGCATAATTAGAGACGAGCTATACATCGCCATGACATCTCTGCTTAACTCGTCAGACTTCAACACGATATTAGAAATGATTGTGCAAAAATCACTGGCCAATAGAAGAGGCACAATCTATTTCAAATCCTCGCAACTCATTGCATACGCCGACGGCATTGACATAATATGTAGATCACAGCGAGATGCCAATGACGCGTTTGGCGTTTGGCAGTTATAAGTTTGAGGTAGTTAAGGACTTCGTCTACCTTGGCTCCGCAGTGACCTGGAACAATGACATCAGTTCCGAAATCAAACGCAGAATCACTCTTGCCAATCGCTGTGTCTTTGGGCTCAGGAGGCAATTGAGTAATAGAGCCCTATCCCGAACGACCAAGTTGACTCTATACAAGACCCTTATCATCCCGGTCCTGCTGTACGGCGCAGAAGCATGGACACTATCAAAAACGGATAAGGAAGCCCTTAGTCGGTTCGAGAGAAAGATTTTGCGCGTGATTTTCGGGCCTATAAACGCAGACGGAGGATGGAGGAAAAGATTCAACCACGAACTTTACGGGCTGTACAACGACATGAGTCTAGTCATTCGTCTACGGACTTAACGCCTAAGATGGCTAGGCCATGTAGAGCGAACGGACACTACAGCTCCAGCCCGGAGAGTCTTTGAATCTAACCCCGAGGGACGAAGAAACAGAGGACGGCCGCACTTAGGTGAAAGGGGACCTCAGCCAACTGGGTGTGCGGCAATGGAAAAGGCTAGCAAAAGATCGTGCTAGTTGGAGGGGCATGGTTGTCGAGGCCCAGGTTCACCCCGAACTGTAGCGCCCGTTAAGAAGAAGAAGACGAAATGTTTACTACCCTTTGTGTGGACTAACTCACTTAGATGGCGCTACAGTCTGGTTTGAACTTGGGCCTCAACCAACAAGCTTCCCCAGCTGGCACGCCCTTTGCCAGCTGTTTCCAGCGACGTATTCTCAGTTGGTTAAGGTATCCTTCCACCTGTGTGTGCCACCATAGGTTTTGTCGTCCTCTGAGACGTCTCCCCTCGGGGTTGAATTCGAAAACTCTTTAAGCTGGAGCTGTATTATCTATTCGCTCTACATCACCTAGCTATCTTAGACGTTGGATCTGTAGACATTGTACTGGATGACAAAGGTTTTGTATAGCACAACCTTGGTCTTTCGAGAGGGCTCTACTTCTCAGTTGACTCCTGAGCCCAAAGGAGCAGCGCTTGGCATGAGTAATTCTGCGCTTGATCTCAGCGCTGGTGTTGTTGTCGTTGTTCGCTAGTGAGCAAAGGTAGACGAAGTCCTCAGTCGATCAGTCGATCGGCTTTCGTGTTTATTAAGTGCATTACGTGTGTTCGTGTGTGTGCTCTCCAAGAATCGCAACGGAGCAAAGTCGGTTATTACACGGCGCGTGTTTAGTAAAGATTGAAATAAGTGCGAAAGAGAGGGTCAGTGAAACAGAAATACACTGAACGCGCGGGTGGCTGTCCCGTGCGTCTTTTTGACATTTCCTTATTTCCTTTCTTGGTTTTGCGATGGCTTCACTCGTGTTTCAGAGTGAGGTCCGCGTTCTCCGAATCTGATAATTCGACGAAATCGTCAGACTTCGCAACGCAGTCGGAAGTCGAAAGAAGAAATAAACGGCTTAATCCGAAGCCAAATTTGATTAAGCGCCAATTACTCGCTGCTTCGCTGCCCTTGCAGGCTCCGAGACGGAGGAGCTCGAAGAAAAAAATCTTCGGGCCAATCCCTTAGAAAGATTCGGCTAAAATAGAAAGAAGAGGCTATCGAAAGCCAAAAGAAGCAGCAGCAACAACAACAGCAGCAGCGGCAACAGCAGCAGCAAAAACAACAGCAGCAGCAAAAAAAGCAGCGCCAGTCTAGGGATAAGGTGCCGTCAATCTTCACCCGCACCAAGGGCCTCAGGGAAGCCCTGTAAGTATTGATCTCTGTAAGTATGCCCTTGGTGAAGGAAATTTTGAAAAAGTACCATTAGGGGACATCCGCTATTCTGTTCAATGCGACACAGTGGAACAGCAAAAGCAGGTTAACAGCAGCTTGAAAGACGCCACAGGGGAGTTTTACACCGTCACACCGAAGGCCGAGAGTTTACAGACGATGCTCCTCAAAGGCGTAGAGTCGATTACTGACCCTGAGGAATTGAGAAGGCGCGGAAACATTTTGCAATGTGCATATCTTCTGCCAACGGTTCGGGCACGCCGCATCGAACTGCGAAATGTAGCCACGATGCGTAAAGTGCGCAAAGGACCACAACACCAAGGAATGCGACCTGGGTAAGGACAAAGTCCCAGTGCCCGTCCTTAAGGCACCGGAGGCTGAGGTGGACCTGCGTTCGATTCTGCTCGCCATACAAGGGCAGATCGGCCAGCTCCAACAGCAGACGAATCGGGTGGACACGATCTACTCGCTTTGGCCGGGTCTAGCGCATCTACAGTCGTTTTGGGTACGCTGGTAGAGGGTCCCTTAAAGATCCTGTCTGTGAATGTGAATTCACTGATCAGGACCGAGCTGAATGAAAGCCTTGATGTGCTTCTGGATAGCGAAACTAAGCTAAACCAGAAGACCGTGATCGTAGAGACGTTGTGCGGCAGCTCCAGCGCTTTTGGTGGCTGGAGATGACTTCGCGGGCGTCTTAGAATAAGTAAGCCTCTTCAAGGCAACAATCACCAACACCAATGGCAGGAGGAAACGTCGCAGTTTTACAACCTCCTTTTGCCTGGTCCATCCCATCGCACTCCTTGGAGTTGATGGTTTATTCCAATTGATTTTCTGCACCTGGTCTGTTAAGAGACCTCACATTCCAGGTGCAGACTCGCAAGTCATTCAACCGTTTGCAGCGATCGTCAGCTTTGTATCCGTCGTATCCGAGGCTTGTGGTTGCTTTGTAACAGTTTACATTTTTCATGACAGAGATGCTACCCCTAAGCATAACCCCCAACCTTGAGGGCCAGGTTGCGGCATACATTGACTTACCATCTGGCGGATGCCATGGCAGTTAACCCGGGGAAGGCACGCGGAGACTGTGCGTTACATTGAATCAAGGACAGAGATCGAAGCTTGCATTTGCCACGTTTAACGCGATCAATTTCTTTGCTCGGTTAGCTCGCTCCCTCTCGCCTACCCTTTGCCAGGAAGAGGCTGAAGTATGAAATTATACCACTAGCAGATAACGTCTCCGCGATCTCGATATGAACCATTTGAGTGAATCTGAGGCGTTTGGACTCATTGCGTAAAGGAATCGTCAATCCACTGAAATGCGGCCTTTACAAAAGCCTGATGCGGTGTCATTATTTATCCTGCATCAGCCGATGTTGATCTCATGATACGTTTTGTTGGAATAGTAGCCCCGGGAATCAGATTACTGTAACGAGGCCTTCATATACAAGGTATGGCAATTAAGATACGGGAATTTGTCATAACTCGGGAATTGGCAACACTGCGTCTTTCATCAACATCTGTCTAGAGTGAAACTTTTATTAAAAAGTCTGAACCACCTAGGCTTACGAATAGAATTATAAACTTGGATGGTTTAAGAAATGAAATTCAAGAAGGTATTAAACTAAGAGTGCCACTTAGGACCCCAGCGTCGTCGTACGAATTAGATTTCGAGACCTTGCTGAGACCTTCAAGCCATTCAGAGGACAACTGCTACCTGACAATAGCTATACTCTGGAAATGACCGTGGGGTACATAATGACGTGAGCTACAGTTTCCGAACTGGAAAATATCATAAAATCAATCGACATAAAGCCCTAGGTTAAGACTTGATCATAGGAGGTTTCCTTACAAATTTGCCGAGCGATGCTTTGCTCAAACTTCTAAATATTTCTTTTTAACGCAACTGAAGTTAGAACACTTATCGAGCCAATCGAAGACGACCTGGAATTCATGGATCTTCTCCAAGATCTGCCGTAGTGTAAACATTTGGTCTATCGTGGATTTTCCTGACCTGAAACCACACTGGTAGGTAACTACCAGATTGCCCTCGAACGGTTTCAGGCGCTTACACAGTATGGCAGGGAGGATCTTGCACGCAATGTTCAGGAGACTTATCCCCCTGTAATTGGCGCGGTCATACGGGTCTCCATTCTTATGGACATGCATAGGGCATGCATTCTTCCGGTCATATCTTGCAGATGAGTTGGTGCATGTTCCTGACATGCTCATCGCCAGCTGCTTTAAATAGATCAGCGGGAAGTCCGTCTGTTCCAGCGGCTTCATAAGACTTAAGTTTCGATATCGCTATCTGAACATCTAGGTCGGGTGGACGGGATTCTGTTTTGCCTTCGTCGATTGTCAATCGTTCGTTCTGCCCGACGGCGGAATTTTGACTATCATCGCCGTTATGCAATCTGCAGAGGTGGTCCTTCCACAATCTCAGCATCGACTGTGACTCCACTAGTAGTTGTCCATGCTCATCCCTGCAGGCTTCTCCTCTGGCTTTATAGCCTTGGCATATTCATTTTACTTTTTGCTAGAACTTTCGAACGTCGCTCCTGCAATAGAATCTGGAGAGATTTCTCGATATCGTGCTCCTCGTGCTTCTCGTGCTCCTTCTTTCTTTTTCTCAGGAGCGCATGCTCCGCCTTCCTTTTCTGTTCGTAGAGCTCGCGGGTAGCTCTCAGATTTGATCGGCTAGGGCCGTGGCGGTCTCTTGTGATTGCAGCTTCCCGATGTTAAATTTTGCTGTTGTTACTCGAGTCCATTGATTTCGAGAAATTCGCCTCCGTACCTTGGCTGCAACAAGTAATTATCCGAGTCGATGTTCCCTCCTCGAAAGGTTCGGACATCTAGGATGCTGGAGGAGTGTCTGCCGTCGATCGCAAAGTGATCAATTTGATTGGTTGTCCATTGATCGATAGATCGCGAGGTCCCTTATGGATGTTGAGGTGTGGGAATCGTGTAATTTCTTCTTCTTCTTCTATATCCCACTAGCCTGACTCCGTTTTCTGACGTGTAGGCTGTGCTTTCCTATGACTCGTTCAAATATAGTTTGCTTACCCAACTTCTCCTAGAACGACTTTGGTGTCATAGCTGGGACATTGGGTATATGCTCTGCTTAGGAGATCATAAAAGTCGTCTTTATGTCGATCGGCTTTCTCCTTTGTGGGGGCGTGGACACATATTAAGCTTATATTGCCCAAGATTGGCCTTAATGCGGATAGTTATGAGGCGCTCGCTTACATACTGGAGCCTTAAGACTTTTTTTCTTGAGTGTGGCTTGAATAACAGTCCGCATCCGAATAAGCGTTGTTTATTTTCTCTGTAGCAATTTCCGTAGTAGATATCACAGCTTTTCATCCGCTTTTTCCATGGCCCATTTCATCGCACTTCTTGGAGCGGTATAGCAGTGTAAAGAGTTGACCAGTTGTTGAGTCACACCTGGTCTGTTGAGAGACCTAACGTTCCAGGTGCAGATCCGGAATTCGATAGGGGTGTTACCCTAAACGCAACCCCTAACCTTAAGGACCAAGTTCTTATTTACCCACAATGCAATCACCTGATCTAAGTAAACCTAAACCAGTAAACAACTAGATCGAACCTTGTCCCATTAGATTATCTTGGAGCACAGGCGCTATTTAAAAGGAACATTCCATTTGCAAGTTGATCAGGTATATTAAAATGGAACCCTAAATTTATGACCTCCAAACAGGTGTACAATAAAATACTCCATTGGAATATGCTGACCGCCTAGTGGCTGATTGCACTACCAGACATCTAAGCAAAAAAATAAAAGTAAAAACCTCGACAGCTGTACTTCCTTCGACACGTTTACTTATCGAATGTATCGATACCAGTAGGACTTTATTGCCACCGATAGCTGTCGTAAGTAATTTTAAAAAGAATTTGTTATCAAACTGTCCTCATGATAAGTAAAAACACCAATTAATCACGTTTGGATCACGCTCCAATCTGTTTTATCTAATCTAAATCCATTTGAAGGCTGCTTTGCTCGTGTGTTAATTGATCAGTTGTAAAATCGGGTCACTAGCATGCCTTAAGGCCGTTGCCTATACAGGCTGCATATGCATACAAATGTGGGATTGTACTTTCCTCGTAGACACCCGAGAATAGATGGGCCCATGGGCCGGAGGCATACACTGCCACATCATCGCCGCCATGTGTTTCGGATCCCAAGTAAGCCGTTGAGGGGAAGAGTGCATGTGGGACGGTCTTGTCAACAGTAGTTGGATCCTTGCGTACCTTACGTTCAGGGTCGTAATATTGATAGAAACCGGGACCATTAGCGTAGGTTAAAGTTAAGGTTGGAAATCCATCGGAAGCTGATTTGGTTGCCACGCCAGTTATCTGATTTCCTCGGCTCTATAAAAATCAAATTTAACAATCACAAAGATAGAATGAACTATTTTAAGACTTACAGGATATCCAGACATAGAGAACGCATGTGAGTGGTCTGCCGTTACTACGATGAGAGTGTCCTCCTCACTGGTCATTTTTCTAGCTAACTCGATCGCCTTCGAGAACTGCTCGGTCTCGTCGAGAGCCAAATTCGATTTACCATCATGATGTCCCATATCGATTCTGCCACCTTCAATAAACAGGAAGTATCCCTTTTCCTCTCCTTGCACGAACTCGATGGCCCGCTTTGTCATTTCCTCCAGGGTCGGCTGATTGGTCTCCTCATTCGTGTCGGCATGGTACAATAAATGGTCATTTTGGAAGAGACCCAGCAATCTATCCGCCTTGCTCAAGTCCAATTTTAACAGTTCCTCCCGATTACTAACGAATGCATTTCGTGAGCCTTGGCGTGTGTATTCCTCGATTAGATTTCTGCCATCCGTGCGACGTCCACCTTCATCTTTATCCACAAAGTTTCGCTTGCCACCACCTAACATTACCTTCAACTTGCTGCCCACATCTCCGTGTATTAACTGATGAGCGATGTCTTGAACATATGACTCTTGGCCGCAGGCCTTTCTGATTTCCGCGTCATTTTCCCAATCACGATCGGCAATATGTGCGTAAACTCCTGCTGGCGATGCATGCGTCACTCTTGCCGTGGTCACGAAACCAGCCACCTTGCCAGCATCCATGGCCCACTTGGCCGCCGAGTATACATGATGTGCGGTGTCCTTTCCAGCTTCACAATCACCAACTGGAACCTGTCCATTCACACCGATCGTTCCATAGTTACCCTTAATACCGCATAGATAGGCCGTTGCCGTATTCGCTGAATCGGGAACCATCCGATCGATTGAGTACGTCTTCGAGAGTCCAGTGTATGGGAATTTTTCGAACGATACTTGCTTTTCTTCTCCGCCCATATACATACGTGCCGCGGCAATTGTGGTCAATCCCATGCCATCCCCCAGGAAGAGGATCACGTTCTTGGCGATATTTTTGTTCAGTGTTTGGGCACTTTTATCTTTTACGTGATTCTTGCCAGACTCAAGCCAATAATCGTTTTTACTTTCTTCACTTGAAGCTCGGTTTTTTGTGTCGCTACTTGGAATATCAGGATGCATCTTCGCTTCGTAACAATCGTCCTCCTGGTGGCATGGTGGCGGTAATGCGTTACATGTGACTGTAGTAATTAGAACTAGGAGTAGTAATCCAGTAAAGTAACCCATGACTTGAAACGTTCTTCGACTTCGTTGGTTACGGCGACACTAGTTGCGGTCAGAAATGTACAAACCGACTAGCTTCTATATACCTACGAACCTGATGTCTGGCCGATTAGATAAAGTTTTCGGTTGATTTATGGAAACGATATCTCCGATAATCATCCGATAAAGCCCCGATACTTGAACAAATCCATTGGGAGCGTTGATGACGTACAAAGGTACATGTTTCGTGCAGATACGATAGGGAAATGTAATGCGTCGTTGAAATTCAGTTATCGAAAAGGTTAAACGCGCAATTGGATGGGTGTAAAGTAATTGAGTTATACTATTAGGGCACCTAGTCGGTCTTTATCGACACAACAGGGTGAAGTTGAAGACAGCAGAAAACCATCAAACTGATAAGCGAAACTATTTCGTTTTTACTTACTTACTTATCAGGCCGGCAATCTATGGAGGATCTGAGCCTGGGTTATAGATGCCTTCCATTCTTGACTCACCCGGGCACGCTGCTTCCAGTTGTTAAGACCAAGTTGTCTTGCATTCGCGAATACTTGGTTTTTATACCGGAAGTTCGGTCTTCCTCTTCTTCTCGAACCAGGAGGCTCAGAGTCGAAGACCCTCTAGCTGGAGCGGTGGTGTTCGTGCCCTCGATGTGGCCGAGCCAATGTAGTCGACGGATCTTTGCTTCCGGACTATATTCACATCTTTGTACAGCTCGTAGGGTTCGCGGCTCTGTCTTCTCCTCTATTCACCTTCCGCGTATAACTTTTTTTTCGAAAGAACCCAAAATCAGCTCCGTCGTCCTGCTTATCGCCCAGCTTTCGGCTCCGTATAGCAAGACTGGCAGTAAAAGCGTTTTGTAAAGCATGACTTTGGTTCTTCAAGTGAGGAGTTTTGACGCAAGTTGTTTGGACAAACCGAAGTAGCAGCGGTTGTCAAGGGCAATTTTATGCCAGATCTCGACTGTGGTGTCGTTTGCGGGGCTTACGTTTGCCCCATAGTAGACAAACTCATTAACCACCTCTAAATTATAGCTGTCAATCGTCATATTTTGTCCAAGGTGGTGAGCGACGGATCGGTTTTGCTTGACAGCATGTACTTTGTCTTATCCCCGTTAACCTTACGACCAACTCGTTTCGCCTTTTCCTCAATCGCCGTGGAAGCTTCTACAACGTCATGCCGAGACCGCGCGATGGTGTCAATATCATCCGCGTATCCCAGCAGATGGACAGGTTTGTAAAAGATAGTGCCTTCTTTGTTAACGTCGCCTTCCTGGTAGGATCGCCTTTTTTGTGGATGGGGCAAATAGAGATGATATTCCAGTCGTTGAGCATGCTTTCACCTTCCCATATTCTACAGATGATCTGGTGCATGCCCCCTACCAGAACATCGCCCTCAGCCTTGAAGAGCTCTGATGGCAAGCCATCTGAGCCTGCGGCCTTGTTGTTCTTCTCTTCAACTTTTGAATAGCTTTGTCGACTTCTTCGAGGTTTTGTGGGAGGACTACTTCAGCGGCTGGAGTTGTGATTTGCTCAGTCCTTACCATGATGTTCGTGAATCGAGTCTAACACTTTCGAGTCTAACTTCTTTTCAAAAAAACGCACTGTTTGGGCTACACAGCACTCACTTTGGAAATGAGTTTTTAATATATCCCAACATTGTTCAAGCGTAGAGCGAACTATTTCACTCGGCAGAGGTATGGTACTGATTTTCTGTCAAGATTTCGAGCGGAAATAAAGATTGGGCGGGAAGTTGTACTTCAATTTGCTGAGGTCTTAGGGATAGGAATAATCTAAGATGCTTTTCAGGACTTCGGGTAGATAGAACTAAGTGAATGATGATTTCCAAGAAATTCGGATGCATGCCCTCCTGCACCAATAGCATAACATGGTTGTATATAGCTCATTCCTATCGACACTGCCATATGCGGCTTTAAGATCAACGAATCGGTGTGTGTCGACCTGAAATTCATAGGTCTTCTTCAAGATCTGCCACAGTGTGCAGTGCATATTTGTTCAATTGTAGATTTTCGTGGTCTGAAGCCACATTGATAAGAACCTATCAAGTCGTCCACGAATGGTTTTAGGCGTTCCCACAGCACGGCTGAGAAGGTCTCATGCGCGATGTTGATGATACTTATTCCTCTATACGTGGCCCAGTTATACGGGCCCCTTTCTTATGGACCGGGCAAACGATGTTGAGATTCCATTCATCCTACATGCTTTCTTCCAACCATATCTTACAGATGAGCTTGTGCATGTTCCCAACAGCGGCATCTTGACTCTCTTCGCCGTTATACATACAGTCCACAGAAATCGACTTTAAACATTTTCAGTATCATCAGCATCTACTGTGATTCAACTACGAGGTGTCCGTGTTCAGCCTACAGGCTTCTGCTCTGGCTTTATGACCTTGGCATGCTCGTTTAACGGCCTTCCTGCAATACCATCTCTCTATATTCTCGATCGCTAACTTCTCGCGTCTTTCTTTTTCCTTCAGAAAAGCGCAGCTTTCCGACGTCAAATTTTGCTGGTCCTATTCGACTGCACAGTCGCAATATCCGCACACGTACTTTGGCTGCAACACAATAATGATCCGAGTCCCGGAAGGTTCGGACATTCAAGATGCTGGAGGATCTTGGTGGGGCGTCGGGCCTGGTTGGTTAACAGGCAATTGGTGACGAGACCGCCAGGTGTCCTTATGGAAATGGAGATGTGAGAATCGTGTGCTAGCCTAGGAGATTAGTCGCCATCACAGAGCATATTAGCCTGAGTCCGTTTTCGGACATGGCGTCGTGTAGGCTCTGCTTTCCTACGTTCAAAGATGTCCTCTTTACTCAACTTCGCGTTGAAATCTCCTCTACCAATATTAGTGTCACAGTCATAGAAGCCTTCTTTGACCCTGTCGCTTTTTCTTCTGTGGGGGCGTGAAGGTACATACATCATGCTGATGTTCCCGAAGATAACTTTGGTGCGGATTGTTATGAGGCGTTCGTTCACATGCCGTAGCCGTACGACTTTTTGTCTACGTCGAACAACAAATCCGCATCTAAATAGGTGCGGTTTGTTCTCCTTGTAGCAGTTTCCGTAGTGTGTATGTATCACGGCTTTTCGTCCTCTTTTTTCCCGGGCCATCACATCGCTCTTCTTGGGGTGCGGTAATGTTTGCTTTATAGTAGTGTAGGGCTTTTACTAACTGGTGCTAAGGGACCTATCATTGCAGACACAGAACCGATGCTCCTGTTCTTTTATACGTTTGCGTGGTCGTCAATACGTAGGCCGTTCGTTAAGTTCGAGGCTTGTGGTTGTCTCTGAGTATGTATTTTTTACGGTTACGGCCGTAGCCCAACCGACGAAACCTGTTTTTTGCGGCAGGAAATTCGCCATTCGCCCTTCCCCGTCTGTCATTTCCTGAGAAAATCTATAGATGGCACCACAAGGAAGTGGGAATGGGACTCACTGACAGTGGCGATAGGTGTTCGTCTGCGAAGGCTCTTCCCGCGTTTTGCACGCCAGCGTCAGCAAGGAGGTGAAATGGTGAATAACAATAATTACAGGAAAAAGGTTTGCAGCTAGGATTAATATATCAAGGACACAATAGGGATCAAAGCTCGGAAGTTTGCTACTGGTTGTGGGATTTGTAGACTAACCTTAGGTCAGTATGTGACCAAGGGGACGTGGTCGAAATGGTTCTTAGCTACAATTTGTGACGATCTGTTCAGTAGACGAATAATGGGTAGTGTATCGGTAATGCGTCGGGTGGGATTAGATGGGGGACCGCTTGGGAAAACCGCGTGCTGCTCATTTTTTTTTTTGCCTAATTTTTCGTTATTTAATTTCTAACAAAAACGGCTGGACGGCTGAAAACCTACTCGCATCTAAGTTGCGTAATTACGCGTCGAATGAACCCAATCTTATGTCAATATCATCTTTGGTTTTCGAGATAATCGTACATGCGCACATACGTACATAAGCACATATATATGCACATATTTATAAAAACCTTGGATTTGGATTCTGGTGACCTTGAAAAGTGGAGACATGTCAAAATTTGGAATTCGCAAAATCGGCCCCATTGCAATAGTATCCCACTGGGAAGTTAAAATAACCTAACCTAAGTACCATCGCTCTTCAGCACTTGTCTTCTTCTTTTTTGGTGGCGTTACAGCCCATGAAGGACCAGAGCCAAGCTTCTCTCAATCACCCATGTTGTGTATGATTTATTTTTCACACAGGTGAAAGGGACGTACAGTTTAATGCCGATTACGAACGGCGTGAGTCGAGAAGCTTTTTCATGGCAAGTATACTACGTGGGGTCTTGCCAGTACCCCGCCGAGGAGGGACGCCGCGAAATAAACATTCGATGGCGTTTGTGTTATCGGGATCCGAACTCGCTCTTCGTGCGTCAGAGTCCAACACACTAACCACTGCGCCACGGCGCCCTCACTTGTCTTACAAGCATGAAATATTCTCTCCGCCATTATGGACAAGGTTTCAAAGTAGGCACGAATATGAATAAGTTAGTACATACTTACATACCTACATATATTCGCTAATGAAGCCGAGCAGCGAACACACGCTTCTCAGCTAAAATACGGGCCCACATCTGCCAATGAAAGCTGAACAACTAACACATGCTTCTCAGCCAACATACTGTCAACCAAAGCAACCTACTCTAGCTCAGCGCTGATTGACGTCGCCAGGGCACCGAGCGGTTAGTGTAGTTTTAGTTTTGAAGTGAACACCTGACCATATCGGTCGGACGTATATTGATTAAAAAATAAAGAACTCCTGATAGAGGAAAGAATATTAAAAATTGTCAAATTGTCTACGTCAGCCTATTAGGTACTCCTTACCTTTGCATATAGGCGGAGCCAACTGTGGTTACCCTTAATGTGACAACAACAGAAAAATCGCCTTAAGACATAAAGCCACACGATAAGGGATGAAAAATTCCCATTCATGTGACGCACAATCCAAAATCTTATCCGAAATACGTATTTTGCGGTTAACCGCAAAGTATAATTGGTCGTCTACTGCTCATGTCTATACTGTCCCTAGACCAAACGAGGGTGGGTATTCCAATGCATGTGCCTATACCTCCTCACTCACACGTCCGAACATCAATCAAAATGAAGGTCATCAAAACATCTCGATGCATTTCCGAAAGTATATAGATAGTACATAGGAATAATTACAGAGTGATTTTTCTTAAATTCAAATTCAACTAATCCAACAGCAACGCCAGGTAGCGGGAAACTTTGGAAACTTCTAAGTGGCAGAGTTTTTTCCATAAGACATTATCCTAGACACAGAGTTATGCTTTTCTTTCTTATTCCCCACCATCAACGGACACGGCAAAGTTTTCCCGAAGAAAAAATCCTTGAAGACGTCGAAAAGTTTCCACCCCCAAAGGGGGCGACTCAGAATGGTGGGCGATGACAACCACCCCTCATTTATATACCTTCGCTTCCAGTTACTCTTGGATTTTTCTTAAGAGACTCTCCCGTCTAGATTTCCTTCGTTGGCAAAGTTTTTCTCTTCGTCGATTTCTTTTTCTCCCACCACCGATTTTTCTCATTCCAGATACTTTTTTGACCTGATTTGTGTTGCTTTTTTCGTGGATTTTTACGACACCGGATCCCAATAGATGGCGCCCGGATGTCCTAATTTATATCAATTTCGAGTAATAAATAGCAAATCCTTGTATGGGCGTTTTATTTAAAATTTTAATTAAATGATTTGCTGCGCTAAACCTCAGTGGAAAAGCGGCCGAATTAAAAATCATTTCATAAAACGAAAATAATTCAATTATGCGCGCTTAGCTATGGCTGTGGTAGCGATACTTTGTTCAGTTGCGTTTGTGTTTTATTTTCTGATTTTGTGTGTTTTTCTTTTTGATTTGTATCTTTTATCCGTGGGTGTTGAAGCTAAGTGCTGTGAGTCAGAGAAATTATTTAACAAAAGTTTGAAGTCCTGAAATGAGTTTGTTTGCTTTGTATGTTGCCATGAATGGGGTTACAATATCGCGATTCTTTGTTAGCATAGGTCTACGTTGGTTGAATTGTCTTAGGGAAAATCGACAAATTCGGATACACTCAGAAAATCTGATGGTACCTTTACTAAGTCTAGGTGCCCAGGCGAGGACTATTGAATGCCTTACTCCGATAATCGGCGGCAAAGCATCACTTTCTGACCATTGCTGGATACTCTTTGATTTGAATCTCTGCACAACTAATGGCAATGTCTTTCGGAATTCGCAGAAGACGAATTGGCAGAAGTTCACCACGGAGTTGGGAAAAACCCTTAATAGGCCTCCGAAAGTCATCCGAATATCCCAAAGATGATATTGAACTTAACCAGTGAGCTAAACAGGCCTTTCGAGAGATCCTGCCCTATCAAAAGACCAATTAAAAAGAACAACCCACCGTGGTAAGGTACCACCTGCTGTGGTGGAATAAAAAATATCAGAACGGCTACGCATCTCTAGACATTTTTTTTTTATTTAATTAAGGGGCTAGTTCTGTCCAATAGCATTAGGCAATGTGACCTTTACAGACCTATTGTGCCTGCTAGCCAATTAGTCGAGAAGCGTCCCCACTTCCCTAATGAAGTTAAGAATGCTTCTCGTAGGAGCCGAGGTGATCCCCTCAGGAGTCACGATTTCACTGAGAAGGAAACGCTTCCTGAGATGGCAGAGAGCAGCACAAACACACAGTATGTGCACTGCCGTCTCTTTGTCCACCAAACAGAGTCGGCACTCTGTTTCAGACGAGAGGCTTATATTTTTAAGATCATATCTCAGACCACAGTGTCCTGTCAGGTAGCTGACCAGTCTTCTGATACCCACCCTATTTAGTTTGAGTACGTCAATAGAACGAACGCTGTTCCAACAGGACAGGTGTTGGTGATTTTTCCCACTTGCCTAGGTTAGGTTAGGTTAGGTATATGGGTGCCCTATTGACGTAAAGTCAAGGCTCACGTAGACTACGTTGAGTCCATTGTGCCCACCTGTTTTGTTTAACCCGTTGATACCTATACATTTACTGTCGAGCTGAACCAGCCAGACGAGGATAAAAATCCTAGTATTCTGTTCAGCCCGATATTACCTACCTCTTCTAGTCCCGAAAGGAAGTATCTTCCCAGGAAAATATTCCTTTTTTGGGCTAGCGCCGGGCATTCGCACAGCAGGTGACGAACGGACTCAATTTCCTCTTCGTCCCTGCAGCTTCTACAGAAGTCATTGTAGGGCTGGCCTAGTCGAGCTGCATGATAAGATAGCATGCAATGCCCGGTGAGGGCACCGACTGCCAGTCGAATGTTCCCACGATTGAACTTCAGCAGATTTTCCGTTCTTTTCTTATCATAGACGGGCCAGGTCAATTTCGCCGTTGCGCATGTATCTAAGCGACACCATCGCTTATTGGCTTTCGCCAATAGCTCCGTCTGTATCTCCCTGTAGAGCGCACTGAGTGGTGTTTTGGCATCAGCTGAGATCTGCGCAATATTAGCACCTGATCCCACCCTAGCCAACTCGTCCGCCCTCTCGTTTCCGGAGATATTCATATGACCAGGTACCCAGCAAAGGGTCACCTCATTTACATTGGATATCTCTTCTAACTTCTCCTTACAGATTTTGACGAGTTTGGATCTTATCCATGCTGCCTGCAGAGCCTTAATGGCTGCCTGGCTGTCAACATACTTGCCTAAGAAGATGAAGACTTGGGAGTGCCGCAGAAAGATTCTGGATCTAAGTATTTTACACTGGAACCTTTCCTCACAAGTCGATCGGCAATTTCATTGCCCTTAATACCTTTGTGCTCTGACACCCACCAGAGTTTGGCCTTGTTTCTTTTGGCGAGGTCTTGCAAGGCACGGTTTTTGAGTTCATGCCATACGGCCTCAGCGCTTTAAGCGCTGTTTGACCATAAGAGAGTATGTTGATGCCAGTCTCTAGGTTTAGATTGGCGCATGTTAGGATGTCATGTAATTTTGCTTGAAAGATGCTAGGATGCATTTCCAGAGCCTTCGAGATCTTACGATTTGGTCCACAGATGCCGGCGCGAACGCCAAAGACCACCTTGAAGCCATCAGTACACCACCTAAGACCTTTGACATTAAGCAGGGGTTCACTGGTTTCCCATGCTGAGCGATTTGAGATCAATATCAAAATCTCTTGTCAAAAGTGAAGGTGTTTGGCAATGCGTCCGAGAACGGATCTATATGGTACTGATGCGACCTCATATGTATCGGTTGTCTTGTGGTACAGGTCACACGTCATATCTCTTTCACCAAACAGTGAAAAACGGTTTGTCGCAGCTGTACAGGGGCTTTCACCAGCAAGCCGGGTGTTGCGCTAGATCCTATTGTAAACCTTTCACCACTTGACATATTTTTCAGAGGGTCAAAGGAAATGTTTTTTTCGTACATCTCGCATTGCAGTGACATCGCGCAGGAAATATGCTACGGCCCGTTTCTCATTGGTAGCCCTCTGACACAACGACACCTGTCGAATTCACATGGCGTCAGGTCTAGCATTGGCCACATACTAAACCTGGAAAGATCGTCTTCGCATTTTCGCAGTTGGCTCCAAGTCTAAGCTTGGGTCCGGCGCTGGGTTTTTTTGTTTTTTTGAATGCGGAAACGCCCGACTGCACTTTTCATTAGGAGAATATGCGTCTGTCTTTCAATCAGAGATATACACACTCCCAATGGCCATGCACTTTGGTGGAAAGGTAAAAATATATGCGTCCGCAATGACAGCCAAGCTACACTCCTTCTTCCCCCACCTGATTATCTACCTTGACGTGGTGAGGGGGCTTATCATTAAGGATAATCGACCCCGTCATTCCCTCTCACCAATCCAACTCCCACTTTCCATCATTCCCACCACACCCATCCACACCATATCCCCTGGGCTGGACATAAGGTGTCAACCGAACCGTGCCGAGTATCGACCAGGCTGAGAGCCCAGTTCAAAAATAGCTCAGTCATAAACGGTGTATCCGGATACCTGGCGCCCTCCGGATCAGCTAGCCTTACCTGGGTATTGCGGCTCTCTGCTCAGGTGGACATTTAATTCTCCGCATCTCGTGGGAACCCTATGAACAACTCAAACAAAACAAATAATGAGTCCGGATCTCATAAAAAACCGGAAGGGGACGAAATCCCCTCTACCTCTAAGGCAGAAGAAACTCCGGCAGGAGTATTAAGAAGCCAATCCGTAAAGTTGTCAGAAGACAAGTCCGACAACAAGAGGCAAAACCCATCGACCAAGGCCTACAGAGACCGAAAGGCGGCCTTGAGAATTATAAAACGATGGGGCCACTCAACTGATTTAACAGAGAAGGCTAAAGAGTCGGTCGCCTGGGCGACAGGATTCCTAGCCCAAGACAATGAAAAAGCCAAGAGGCCTAGATCGTCCCCCGAGGAACCAAACCGAGAGGCTAAAAAGGCTAGGTTGGGAGCACCGGCCAAGCTATTAAAGCCCTTCGGCGAGGTTGCGAGGGAGTGCCTGACGGTCGCAATCATACATGATAGCGACCCAGACGGCAAACTGACGGCAGAAAAATGGAAGAAGGTCGACCATGCATTATCGGCTAACTTCCTAAAAATTGCTAGGAAGAACCCTGGACCACCGCCCATCTGCGATGACGCTGGATGGTATCAAGGCAGGGTCAAACAATTAGCTGTGCCGACGAAAGATCAGTTGATCTTTTGAAGGCTACGGTTACTGAAATAGGGGAAATTTGGGAGGGAGCTAGGCTCAAGGTCGTAACCAGGGAGCAAATCCCTAAAGGACCACGTGCTAGATGTTGGCTCCCGCTGGCACCAGATAACCCCCTCGAAATTGTTGAGACCATCAACTACTGCAATCCCAATTTCCCAACAAGGGATTGGAGAATCGCTAAGCTGGAGGAACCAAAGGGCCAATCAAGACCAGCAATCATTGAACTGTGAAGCCCTGGATCCTCTGGCCCAATGCGACCACTATATTAGGTTTGGCTTCAGGAAAGTCAAACTTACTATATATAAAAAGGATGAGAATGTGCCACCATCCGGCAAAGAAAACACGACAATAACCGAGGTCGAAAACGAAAGCTCGAAGGAGCAGGAACCCCCAATCCCCTCAGGGAGCAAGGGCCCTGCGACGGTCGAAGCTGAAACCCCAGCAATATCCATGGTGAATAAAGACCAGGAGTCATTGCTCGACTCCGGAAGCGAGGACTACTCTACCAGCTCGCCGATGGAAGACGATCTTCTGGATTCAGATCTGGAAGATCTGAACACCATCAACAGCCATGATGCTGAGATTAATTCAGATTAACCTCCATCACTCCAAGGCGGCAACCGCGAATCTTCTTCTCAGGCTGGCTAAAGGAGAAGAAGACATAGCCTTAATCCAGGAACCTTGGGTACATGAACACAAGGTTCTTGGATTAAGAACATCAGCCTACAACTTGTTCATACCACAAAAAGAAGGTAAGCCCCGTACTTGCATACTTGCTAAGAAGTCCCTAAACGCTTACCTTCTCCCAAATTATAGCTGCTCTGACACCACAGTGATTGCCATAGAATCACCAGGGCACAAACTAGGGATAGCCTCAGCGTACATGGCGCAGGAAGAGTCCATTCCATCGGACCAAATTAAAAGACTGGTCAGTGACTCGTCGGGACAGCAAGCTGGGCTCCTCATCGGTGCGGATGCGAATGCGCATCACACAATTTGGGGCAGCAGCGATATGAACGAAAGAGGTGAGTGTCTTATTGAATTCATTCTATCCTACAATCTTAACATTTGTAACAAGGGTCACACACCCACATTTATTACTAAAAACCGAAGGGAGGTACTAGACTTAACTCTAGCATCCCCCTCTCTCGCTAATAGAATAAGAGAATGGAAGGTCTCTGAAGAACATTCCTTCTCGGATCATCGATATCTGGTTTTCAACCTAGCTCTTGAGGTCCCAACCCCAATTGAATCATCCTGCAACCCATGAAGAATTGATTGGGAGCGTTTTGGAGCCTTCATTGGCAACTCTATAGTAACGAGGACCCCTGATACCCAGCGGTCCACGTTAGACATAGACAAAATGGTCGACACTCTAACAGTTACTTTGGGCAACGCACGGGTCAACAGCTGCGCAACCCACAAATCAAGAAAGAATTCTTACCCTTCTTGGTGGAACGCAGAGCTAAGTAAGCTCCGCAGGGACTGTCGAAAACTCTTCAATAAAGCAAAGAGTACAGGTAACGACAGAGACTGGAGCCTATATAAAGTTTCACTCAGAGTGTACAAACAAACCCTGAGGAAAGAACAAAGGCTGTCTTGGAAACTCTTCTGCAATAGCATGGAGAAAATTTCAGACGCCTACAGATTGAGAAAAACACTCTCTAAAGATCCACAATCTCCGAGCTGCCTCACAGTGAACGGAGTTTGGACAACATCTGAGGAGGAAACCCTAAATCTTCTCCTCAATACGCACTTCCCGGGCTGCTATGAACAGCAAGACCCAGTACACTCGCGAGGAAATCACCTCTCCTCCGCGATAGAGGAAAAGTACGATCACATTATCTCTAGAGAGAAAATCATATGGGCATTAAAAAGCTTCAAGCCCTACAAATCGCCAGTTCCGGATGAAATTTACCCTATTGAACTCACACAAACTATGGAATGGACTATACCATGGCTAGAGATAATCTTTAAAGGATGCCTAGCTTGGAGTCACATTCCAGAAAAGTGGAAGTGCGCAAAGGTAATTTTCATCCCCAAAGCCGGCAAAAACTCCCACACTTCTCCCAAGGATCTAAGGCCTATCTGTCTATCATCCTTTGTACTAAAAACTTTGGAAAGGCTGATAGACTTACACATACGCCACAATTTAGATCCGTCCCTAATTTCCAAGGCACAGCATGCCTACTGTAAGGGTAGATCTATCGAAACAGCCTTGCACACACTGGTGAGGAAAATCGAAAGATCAATCCATCTAAAAGAATATACTCTAACAGCCTTCCTAGACATAGAGGGCGCTTTCAACAACGTCACTCCCATAGCAATAATAGAAGGGCTAAAAAAGCTTAAGGTAGAGGGGACTCTGACAGAACTGATCAGCGAGTTACTATTAACGCGCAGGAATCAGTCCAAATGGGGAAGCCAAGTAACCACCAGAGTGGTTACCATGGGAACCCCGCAAGGTGGGGTCCTCTCACCTCTTCTCTGGAACGTAGTCGTTAACGAACTACTAATTAAACTGGAGAAAGAAGGCCTGGACGTTATTGCCTACGCTGATGACGTTGCTATTTCAATCTCAGGTAAATACCTTTCCACACTGAATGACCGCATGCAAACGGCATTCTCAATTCTTTGTAATTGGGCGCATAGCAACGGGCTCAGGGTGAGTCCCCAGAAAACGGAGCTCGTGCTATTCACCAAAAAGCATAAAATCCCGGAACATTGCCCTATTACTCTGCTTGGTGCCAGATTAAACTATTCCTCCAATGCCAAATATCTTGGCATAATACTAGATAGGAAATTAACCTGGAAAAGCAACACAATCGAAAGAGTTAAAAAAGCAACTATAGCTCTTTACACATGCAAGAAAGCCATAGGGAAAAAATGGGGATTCAACCCCAAGATTACCTTATGGCTCTACATCACGGTCGTCAGACCCATACTAATGTATGGAGTAACAGTCTGGTGGACAACATACCTCAAGCAATTCGAGAAGGTACAAAGGTTAGCGTGTATGTGCATTACCGGGGCCACCCCAACGGCTGCGCTTAACATGATACTTGACCTTACACCTCTCGATATTTTCGGCAAGCAAATTGCTACACAAGCGGCCATTAGACTTGAAGCAAACTCAAACTGGTCGAGCTATATCACTGGTCACTCCTCCATCCTGAATAACAGGTCAATTATGGCAGAATACCTAGACCTCACAGAACCCACCACAGTCTTGGAAAAAAACTTTACAACGACCTACCCGGATAGACAAAACTGGACTCGCCAGACGCAACCTCGCAGAAACTGCGTAGACTTCTACACTGACGGGTCTAAGACCAAAGACGGGGTGGGTAGTGGGGTATTCTGCAAACAACTTAAGCTGAACAAAGCTCTAAAACTACCAAATCACTGCAGCGTTTTCCAGGCGGAACTGTTGGCTATAAAAGAGGCTTTGTCTTGGCTGAAGTGGAACGTGATATCCACCACGGATATCCGCATTCTCACGGATAGCCAAGCAGCCTTAAAGTCGTTGGAGTCCTATGTGTGCACATCAAAAACTAGCCTCGACTGTCGCCTATCTCTTAACGAGATGGCTGAACAGTTCAACATACAACTTATCTGGGTACCGGGACACAGCGACATTCCAGGAAACGAAAGAGCCGACAAACTCGCCAAACAAGGAACGACGCTACAATCAATCGTGGCTTGTGAGGGTATACCCTTTGCAACCATTAAACACAATCTTATAAATCTCGCCAGGACCGAGACGAACCGGAGATGGACTCAGGGACATACCTGCCTCATCACCAGACAAATCTGGCCCTGGCTCAACAGTCAACGGACTAGGAGTATTATCTCCCTAAAAAGAAATGACATTCACAAAGTCATGGGTGTCATCACTGGACACTGCCTTATTGGTAGTCACGCGCAAAAACTAGGTATAACTCCGAATGATTTTTGCAGGAGCTGTCAGGACGAGGAGGAGGTGGAGTCTATTCATCACCTTCTCTGTGCCTGCCCGGCATTCTGCACAATCAGGAAACGATACCTAGGATCTTACTTCCTTAACGATCTGACCGAAGTTCAGCAAGTTGGGATATCTGATCTTCTTAATTTCCTAAGAAGCACTAAATGGTTCCACGAATAGGGGGCAAAACCCCCTCGTAGCTGCACAACGGGCCTTTTTGGCCTATGTGTATTCTTCTCAATTCTCTTTTGGGGATGGCTACGGTCCTACCTACCTACCTACCTACACTCCTTATTTAACCCGCTCCAGCTTAATGCCCTCCTGAACAACGTCGATAATCTAAACTCACTAAGGCTTACTTGGGTCCCAGATCTCTGATGAACTCGCAAGAATGGGCTCAGAAGAGAGTTTCTCGGGACCTGAACCCATCTTGGGTCTACCTCCTCCCACGAGCAAATGTGGCGAACATGTTCGTCGTTTAGGGCTACCTTAAGCAGTTGCGTGAGGTAGAAGTTAACTCCACTATATCGGCGGTTTACACAAGTTTCTATGCTCGGGCCTTAGACGAAAGGCTGCAGTGTTGTTACTACTCAGACTTCTGCTTCTTTCTCTTAAGGTAGCCCTAAACGACGAACATGTTCGCCAGATTTGCTCGTGTTCGCTTAGTTTTTCACGTGTAGGGGATGGTTCGCGAACAAATCGAAGTTGGCGAAACATATCGATTTTTTCGTGTTCGTTGGCTTCGATGTTCGCCGTGTAGGGCCTTGTTCGCAAACAATCCTCATTGTTGCTGTGAAATAACCATAAGCGCAACCACCTGCGCTTCTTTATCACACATGCTTACCCTATGAAGAATCAACATGAAATGAATGTTCGCCAAATGTGTTCGCCGTGTAGGGGGTAACGCAAGCGAGCAAATCTGGCGAACATATTCGTCGTTTAGGGCTACCTTTATGTCCGCTTCACTATGTAGTAGTCGCCCTTTCTGTCTGCTTTCTACGAACTTTTTCTGTAGTTTCTTCGCCAGTATATCGATGGGTGACGAACATACCTTTGATAACGCAGGCTGCGTGTTCCGAGGTTGTGCGTTAAGCGCTACTCACATAGCGCACATCGTCGATTGACTGCTATGATCTTTCTTCTGTTTGAAGTCACCTTCACAGCTCCGGCCCACACTGACGATGCGTAGACACTACGGAAGTGACATCTTAGCTAAAAGTAGCCTACAACTGTACCTTGGTCCTCCTAAATTCAGAATAATCCGCGCAATGGAGGTACCCACACGTGAGGATTTGTTGATTACGTACTCCAGGTGTTCTTTAAATGAAAGCCTTGAGTCGATCATAATGCCAAGGTATTTAATAGCTGATTTAGATGCTACGTATCTCATGCCTACCTGCTGTGAGTGAAATCGTTTTTTGTTTCTTTCTTATGGTGATGAAGACCGCATCAGTTTTTTGTTCAGCTAGGTTGAGGCCGACTGAGTTAGTGATGGACGCAATTCAATGTGTCATGACTAGTATGAAAAGAGGCAGCTCCATTGCTGTGATGTATAATGGTCATGTGACACCCATAATAGCTCAAGCTTCTTTTAGAAGCCTGCTCTTTTCAGATGAATCCGAACTGTCCTCTGGTTGAAGTTTAATGGCCCCGCTATATCCCGTTTCTACTCCACTAGCTGCGAGATTTTATCGTACTTTTCAGATACCGACCGATAGAGTGGCGCTCACTCACAGCACGCAGTACACTTCACAAATTTTTCAGCATGTTTTTGCATCGTTTTCACCTTTTTTATAGTAAAAAGCACTCAGGAACTGGATGCTTTGGGAGGGTCAGCTACCCGTGATCGCTACCATGTGGAGCGAAGAGCATGCGAGCAGCTTAAGAACAGTCCTGGAAGGAGTTGGGCAAGAAGTTGAAAGGCGACTATAGATCTACGAAAATGTGTTCTGGCAAGCCTTTCGCCGGGTCAGAGGAAGGAATTTCAACATAATCGAGGGAACAAAATCGAAAGATGGTATGTTGCTTTCCAATATCACGGACATCTTGAGCCCCCAAGCACTTTTCGGTGCAGCTTAATCCCGAAGAGTGCACTGAAGGGGCAGACCTTTAGTCTTTAGTTCGGCGGAACATAATCGAATGGCTGAGGAAGTCATTTAAGCTATTGAATAGCTACAAGTTGATAAATCCGCCGGTATGTATGTATGCGGAGCCACATGCGGAGAGGTCTCAGTGAGAGTACCGGCGGCTAGGGGATGCCCACAAGGAGGAGTCCTTTCACTATTGCTTTGGGCGATACTCATCGATGACCTACTATGCAAGCTAACCACGAGGTCATCGGATATGCTGATGACCTTGTAGTCATTGTTACGGGCAAGTGCGAAACCAGTGCTTTTGAGCGTATGCAGCTTGTCTCTGACTGGTGTGGCAGAGAGGGATTATCGATTAACCCAAATAAGACAATCTTAGTCCCATTTACAAAGAGGAGAAAGGTACAATCCTGCTCATTCTTTCTAAATGGCACACGCATAGGATTCTCAGAGGAAGTAAAGTATCTACATAGGTATTGAACTAGACCGCAGACTCAACTGGAACTCCAATATGAAAACTAAACTTATGAAAGCGACTAAGGCAATGTGGGCCTGTCGACGCACTTAGGGTAAAACCTGGGGACTTGAACCTGAGGTAGTCCACTGGTTACACACCGCGATAGTAAGACCTATCGTCACCTACGGGTCCTTCGTATGGTGGACAAAAGTTGAGCAAAAAACGATAGTCGTTAAGCTTCAACGCCTAGCGTGTCTCGGCATCACAGGCGCTATACCAACCTGCCCCGGGGCGGCCCAAGAAGCCCTCATTGGACTCACTCCACTGCACCTTTTTATCAAAAAGCTGGCATTTTGAAGTGAAATCACAGTTCCTTGTTCGGAAACAAATATGCCATGTAGACCCGAGGGTCCATATCCATATTATAACACCTTAACACGGTCTCGGACGCATTGCCACACACCTTCACTTTTGACAAGAGATTTGAGATATTGATCCCAAATCGCTCAGCATGGGAAAACAGTGATCCCTTGCTAAATGTCAAAGGTCTCAGGTAGTATACGGATGGTTCCAAGATAGCTTCTGCCGTTGGCGCCAGCATCTTTGGACCAAATCGCAAGATCTCGAAGGCCCTGGGAATGAGTCCCTGCATCTTTTAAGCAGAATTGCATGCCATCTTAACATGCGCCAATCTAAACCAAGAGATTGGCATCAACATACTCTCTTATTGCCAAACAGCGCTTAAAGCGCTGAGGTCGTAAAGCACGAACACGAAAACCTTTACCTGCAAGATCTCGCCAAAAGAAACTAAGTTGTTGGGGCGCGTTCTAGAGCTTTGGCCGAATCCGAGATGGGAAATAACCAGTGCGGTTTTCGTCATGGCAGAAGTTCAACTGACCAGCTATTCACTCTAGTAATGTTATTCGATAAGGCTTGGGAGTACGCCAAACACATGTGGTGTGTGATTTCATTGTCCCATAGGTAAAAGGGACCTACAGTCCGGTTCCGAACGGCGAATTTCGAGAAGCTTTCATGACAATTTTTTTACAGGGGGTTTTGTCAGAACCCCGCAGGGTAGAAACCCTGTGAAAACAGGTTCGATACGAGGCTGTGTCGGGATTCGATCCCGTGTCATCGGTGTCAGAGGCCAATACACTACCCATTGCGCCACGGTGCGCTCGGTGCTCGGGTTAACGGTAGTAAATCAATACCTTTCACTTTGGACTTCTCCAACATTGCATTATATACATATGTGGACTGGAAGTTGCATCGCTTCTTTTTGCAGATGACTTAATTGTCCTCACATCCACCCAGGCGAAACTCCAGCACGCGCTAGATAGGTTTGTGGCCATATGTGCTGATGCTGGATGCACAAAACCGAGGTTGTGGTCATTTTCAGACCGCCTGTCCAATGCACTTTACTTGTTAGTGAAGTCCAATTGAAGCATATGGAGAAGTTTAAGTATCTCACGTTCTTTTTCACGAATGATGTGAAAAATAATGCTGAGCTTTCCTGCAGGATTGGCGAAGCTGGGTCAACATTGAAACAGTTTAAAAGATCTGTAATTAGGAAGACCGAGCTTGATATCAAAGCCAAGTTAGCGGTTTTTGACTCAGTATTTGTATTTGAATAAGATCGCGAATACAAGCTGCCGAGATGAGATTTCTTGGTGCTGTTGTGGGAGTTACTCGCCGGGATAGAGTGAGAAACACGGCAGTGTACGAAGAGCTCAATGTTGAGCAACTGTTTCTCCGAACGGAAAGGGTTATGCTTCGTTGATCTGGTCACGTGAGACGAATGGGGGGGGACAATGGGGGACAATGATGGGGACAATCATGTTGACCTTCGTAGCATGCCTTGAACGCCAAACCATCAGGTAGGCGACCACTTGGCGGACCTAGGACGAGGTTGTTTTACCAAGTCCAAAAACTCGCCTGTTTGCGCTTGGGCATAGCTCCTGATGAGTTACAATCGATGGCGGCATAGCCTGGAGATCCCGCGTGAGCGCATTGCCCCCGCGATTCCTTTAGTGGAACATGTGAGCCACTGAAAATGATGATGTACACAACGAGCGTATGCTTGACTGAATCGGAGGTAATGCTACATAATGCCGTCTAAACTAGAAAAATCAATTTTTTATCGAATGTGTAAGTTGGGTTCGTAGTATAATTGTCATGAAAGGCTTGTCGAAATTCAGCGTCCGGAATCGGCAATAAAACTGTAGGTCCCTTTTACCCATGGGAATATTGATAGAAGCGACACTGTAAATGCTAGTGTGTTAAGCAACACGCAGTAAATGTGTCATACGACACATTATAAGATTAATTGTTTCACTTAACACGATTGGTCTTTGAAAATGAGATAAGTGCCTCAAAACTATAACACGATCTAATGCGTGCTGTGAATTAGAACTGTAATGACTCCTTAAGTGTGTTGCAGCGACACACTTCTCAATAATTGACACACTTTGGATCAATCAATCAAACAAAAGGGAACATTTCTCAACTATATACAACCTTTCTAGAAAGTATTTGCGAGTCGGATCCATGGTGCAAAGGTTAATACATTGGACTCTCAACCCAGTGATCTGAGCTTAAATTTTAATGTCTTTGCCACCAAAAAGCAAAGACACCCAATTTCTCCTTCCCCATTCTACAATGGTCCTTCGGGCCTGATGGCTTGATCATTATTATAAAGAAACAATCAATCAAAACAAATAACAAAGAACAATGTTTCGGGCCTTATGAGCCGCGAAGCGATAAGTGCTCGGAGAGCGAGGTTCACAGGAATCGTAAGATTTGAACACGGGATCACTGGGTTGGGAATCCAGTGTGTTAACCTCTACACCATGGGTCTGGGTCGCAATTTGCTCTCTGGCAAGGTTGCATATATGTAGTTGGGAATTTCCCTTTAGTTTGTATAGTTGGGAAATTTCCTTTTTTGTATGCCTTCGTAGTCACACACGTTAAATTGCATAAAAAATTAAAACACACTTTTTGGTGTGTTGCTGTAACACACTTACAATTTGCACCGTAGGTTCTCCGTGAGTTGTAATGCCATATTTCTATCCTTTCTTCACGAAATCAGTCTTAGTGTGCGATTTAGTCCTTTATCCCTCTTATAACGTAAGAAAACCATTGGTCTTTTGATTCTATTTCATGCAAGACTTACGTGCTAACTAGGTAATCACTGTACTTATCCCCTTTCCGCGCTACTGTTTTGTTGGCCATTGCCTTTTCTAAAATCATCTGTAAACACGCGTCGGTTTAGGGAGCACCGGCACATTTCCGGGCATGAGTCGGTGGTAAAAATCCTATTACCGCGGATTTATTGCCCACCACGTATGCTGCCATCAGCGGCCATTCCAAACGCAGGGACGTACTAAATTCGTGCGGTCACTTGTGAAGGTTATTTCTAAAATTTTCCAATGATTAGCCAAAATAGGCAAATATTATTATATTGAGCTAAAATGTATACGCCATCGCCATGGTATGGGGTTTCATTTTCCATTGCAATGCAAAAACACAAAAAAGGATAACATGACGCCGCGAACCTTTAGCGGAAATGCCGTCTCGCAACACCGACCATTTTGCTCCCGCTCTAGGGAATTAAATATACGCCTCCGTATGAGTATTTCGCACGTATTAGCATGTATGGGTATTAAAATTAATTAGATTCGAGGGAGTATTACCATGGTTACCACATGAATTAATTGATTCAAATCAATATCCTAAAACTGGACAAACATATTGAATGTGGCGGTAATGTGATCATACCATAGGGGCATAGAGGAAGTGGTTCCACTATGCGCTGGCATTTTTGACCAGGGAGCCTGGTTGCGGTAAGCGGATACTAAAATTGACCCGTAGGAATAGTGTTGCAATGCATATATGTACATATATCTCAGTGATTGTGATATTCGGAATCAATCCGAGGTCGTATCCAAATGTACGAAGATGACATATAGGATAGTGTGTATAGATCGATGATGATTTCGCAGTATGATGTGTCCCTGTGCGGACAAAATAGATTCTTTCCTTGTTTTAAATACATGGACTACGAGTATATGCAACGGGGCATATCGTCTAAATTGAATTTAATTCGGCATAATTGATGTCGGCCAACAAAATGGCCGAGCGTAACTATTCAAAAATTAATAAATTAATTAATTTTGAAACAATTTGAGTGGGGTGGCCATGACCGAAAATATGATGCATATGGATATGGGTATATTCGGAGAGACACACGCAAACGCATGAAGTAAGATGCATGGTTTAATTAAGAGATTAAAACTGATGTTCGAGTTACTCGTTCGTGTAATATGCTACAAGCTATTGGCTTTGCATGAACCAAAATTTTTGTATTTATTTAAAGTTATTCAGATTATTGAGCACATTGGACATAATCTCGTAGTAGCAAGTACATGATTCCCACACATCAACATCCATAATGGGACCTGGCGGTCTTTCGATCAGTCGACAACCAGTCAAACTGATCACATTGCGATCGACGGCAGACACCCCTCCAGCATTCTTGATGTCCGAACCTTTCGAGGAGCCAAGTTCGATTTGGATCATTACCTTGTTGCAGCCAAGGTACGAGTGCGAATTTTCCGGAATCAACGGAGTCGTGTAAGAACACTAACATTTAACGTCGGAAAGCTGCAATCGCAGGAGACCGCCAGGACCTTCGCCGATCAAGTCTCCCTCAAGCTCTCTCAAGTCCCTATATAATCTGCACAAACCATAGAACAGCAATTGAGTCGTTGTCAGAACACCATCAGAGAGGCAGCTTCAGATGTACTTGGTTTCAAGCCACCGCCTTCGAGAAACCCCTGGTTTGATGACAAGTGCAGACAGGCCCATGTAGAAAGACAGAATGCATACATTGCTACACTGCATCGACGGACAAGAGCTGCCCGCGAGATCTACGAACAGAAAAGGAATGAGGAGATGCGCTTCTGAGAAAAAAAAAAAAGGAGCACGAGAAGCGCAAGATCGAGGAGATGGAGAGATGTCATTGCAGAAACGACGTTCGAAAGTTTTATCAAAAAGTAAAACGAACATGCCAAGGCTAATATTTGCCGACTTCAAAGCCGCATATTACAGTGTTTATAGAGACGAGCTATACAGTGCCATGTTATGTTTTAACATTCCTGCCAAACTAGTCTGACGCGCTGCTCCATTAAGGTCGGAGGTGAACTAACCGACCTCTTCGATGTTAAAAAAGGTTTTAGACAGGGTGACGCCCTGATTGAAATCATGTGATTTCTTTTACATCATACTTGAACTATACTTCAAGCTACACAATTGCTTGCCTACGCATTGAAGCAGGGGTGGCTAAAGGGGGGCTGGGTTTAAATGGGGACAAGACCAAATATATGCTGTCATCAAAGAAAGATGCGCAACATCGTTGTCTAGGTCAGAATGTCACCATCGGCAGCTATATTTTTGAAGTAGTCAAGGACTTGGTCTACCTTGGCTCGATAGTGACAAGCAGCAACGACACCAGCGATGAGAGAAAACGCAGAATAACTCTTGCCAATCGTTGCTTCTTTGGGCTGAAGAGGCAACTGAGTGGTAGAGCCTTCTTTCGAAAAACTAAGGTAGGTATAACTATACAAAACCTCAATCATCCTGGTCCTCCTCTATGGCGCTGAGGCTTGGTCATTGTCAATGGCGGATGGAGAGGCTCTTGAATGTCTCGAGAGGAAAATTCTGTTTGCAATTGATGGTCCCGTTTGTGTAAACGAAGAGTGGAGGGAAGATTCCACCAAGGACTGTACGGGCTGTACAGCGAATCGGCCTAGTTAGACGTCTACGGATCCAATGTCTAGGATGGCCGGGCCATGTGGAGCGAATGGACATCACTGCTCTGGCCCGAAGAGTATTTGAATCCAACCCCGAGGGTTGACGCAGCAGGGGACGACCGCATTTAAGGTGGCGCGCACAGGTGGAAAGGGACCTCAACCAACTGGGCGTGCGGCACTGGAAGCAGCTGGCCAAAGATCCAGCCGGCGCTGAAGAGGCTTGTTGGTTGAGGCCTTGGTTCACCCCGAACTGTAGTGCCATCTAAGTAAGTTAGTAAGTAAGATTATTGAGCAAATTAGATCGCTTCGGTCTTCAATATAAAGCTGTTCCACATCATCAGAGTACGAGTGTCATCATCACTTCATCACTAATCATAACTTTTTTTTATCGGGCGAAGAAAATTGGGAACGAGCCTTGACTGACATCATCCAGACGCTACCACCAAACCCACATAAGTGTGAGTAACAATTTTATAGTATAGGGTTGGCCACGTGAGGTGCAGGAAAGTAGATGTCAATTCGGTAAAACCCTATACGAGGTGCAACAATTGAGTTCCGGGAATTCGTAAATAAAAAACGAAAAATTGAGTTTGTTACAAATAGTCCCCCTCTAACTCTACACAACGATTCCGACGTTGCTCTCACGATTAGAAGCACTCTTGATAATCCGCCGAATTCAACTCGTTTAAAACCATGGTTACGGCCTCTATGACCTTCTCTACACCGCCATGATAAGTTTCCGTGAGGTGCGACTTCATCTCGGGAAATAAAAAGATTTACCGAGGTAATATCTGGGCTATAGTGGGAGTGCGGCAACATTGGAATGCCAAAAACCCTTACACGATCAACGGGGAATAGGCCGGCGCATTGTCGTGGTGTAAGAGCTAGTCCTTCTTGGCGAAGTCGAGTCGCACACGGAAAATCACAAATTGAACGATACCTTCACTGTCAATCGTAGGGAAACCCTGGAGACCTTGCTTGAGGTACAATTCCCTGGTTCTACTCCCCAGCGAATACATATTGACGATCAAATGAGCGTCAAATACAACATCGACAGTAGAACAAATAGCTGGCAGACCCTTGAGCCCTGGTAAAGTAAAATGGGAAACAGTCTAATTTTAACCATACAAAGCTCCAGGTAGAGAGGGTGTCATTCCTTCTATTCGCCACAAAGGCCTAGACATAATTCTAGCACCACTGATAGTTCTTTTTAGGTCCTGTATCAACATTGGATGCATGATGCCCCAAAGATTGGAAAACCAAGTTAACAACCTAAATCTTCTCGCCCTATTAGCCTAACATCTTAACTACTAAAAACACTGAAAAATTGACTGAGCTCCATATTAGAGATATACTAGAGAATCAGATACCACTGCATCCAAACCAATTTGCATACCGCGAAGAACGATTTATTGAGAACGCGCTGGTGGTGCGTGTTGAATATCGTTTCACACGCAAAGAGGTCGCAATTTGCGCCTTCCTCGATATTGAGGGGGCTTTTTATTATACTGGCTTCAATTCAATTACCACTACAGGTTTTGGTGATAGTATCGGCAGCTAATGGATGTCCACATGGTGCAATCCTTTCACTCCTTCTCTGCACGATAGGTATCGACGATTTTCTCTACAAGTTAAACAATCTCGGCTACGAAGTCATCGGATACGTCATTGTTAGAGGCGGATGCGAAATTTCTGCATGTGGACGCATGTAACTTACGCTTCAGTTTATATCTGAATGGTGTAGCGGAGAGGGTTTGTCGATAAACCCAAACAAGATAATCTTTGTCCCGTTTACAAAGAGGAGAAAGATATACCTCTAAATGGTACAAACATAGGATTTTGAGAAGAAATTAAGAACGCATAGGTATTGACCTGAAGGCAAACTTAACTGGAACTCCAACACAAAACAAACTCACAAAGGCCAATAAGGCACTATGGGACTGTCGACGCACTTACGGTAAGATCTAGGGTGAAACAATGGTTATATACTGCGACAGTAAGACCTATCGTCACTTATGCGTCTGCCCTACGGTGGACGAAAGTTGAAAAAAAAAAAACAATAACTGTTAAACTTCAACGCCTTCAGAGACTAACATGTCTCGGCATTACAGGCGCTATGCCCACCTGCTCCACGACAGTCCAAGAGGCACTAATTGGACCTTCTTCACTGCACTTATTTATTAAGAAAGTTGCAATGCGATGTGCAATTGAACTCCGTCGCTCAGAAACAGGCCTACCATGTAGACTATTGGGTTGCAAACCGTAAAGCTTGGTGGTACACAGATGGCTCCAAGATGGATTCCGGTGTTAGCGCTGGCATCTTTCGACCTAAGCAGAAAATCTCGAACGCTCCGGAAATGAGTCCCAGTATCTTCCAAGCCGAATTATATGCCATCCTGAGGTGCCTCAACCTAAACCTAAACGAATGAATTGTCCGAAAGTCAAGCAGCGCTCCAAGCGTTGAGCTCGTATAGCACTAATTCAAAGTCCGTTAAGGAATGTTTTGTTGCCCCACTGGACCCTCTTCTTCTTAACGGGCGCTACAGCTCGGGCTGAACCTGGGCCTCAACCAACATTCCTCTCCACCTAGCACGATCGTTCGCTAGTCTTTTTCAGTGCCGCAAGCCCAGTTGGTTGAGGTCCCTTTCCACATGTGCGAGCCACCTTATGTGCGGCCGTCCTCTATTTGGTTGGACTCAAAGACTCTACGGGCTGGAGCTGTGGTGTTCATTCGCTCTAGCCATCTTAGACATTGGATCCGTAGGCGCCTGACTAGCCTCATGCCGCTGTACAACCCGTACAGTTCGTGATTGAATCTTCTCGTCCAACCCCCATCTGTGTTTATCGCATGCTGAATCTTTCTCTCGAAACGACCAGGGATTTAATCATCCGCTTTAGATAAAGTCCATGTTTCTGCGCCATATAGCAGGACCAAGATGATTAAGGTCTTATATAAGGTCAACTTGGTCGTATGAGAGAGAGCCCTATTGCACAACTGCCTCTTGAGCCCAAAGAAACAGCGATTAGTAAGAGTGATTCTGCGTCTTATTTCGGAACTGATGTCGTTATTCCAGGTCACTGCGGAGCCGAGGTATAGGAAGTCCTTAACTACCTCAAACTCATATCAGCCAATATCCTTTTTCGATAATAGCAGATATTTAGCCTTGCCCTCATTAACTGCCAAACCAATTTTTGCCGTTTCCATCTCAATACTCGCAAACGCCTGATTGACATTTCGCTATGATCACATCATATCGATCGTCGGCGTAGCAAGGAGTTGCGAGGATTTGAAATAGATTGTGCCTCTTTTATTAGCCTGTGATTTTTGCACAATCATTTCTAACATGATGTTAAAAAAATCACACGATAGCGTATCGCCCAGTCTTGTATGTGACATTAAGAAGACTTATTCCTCTGTAGTTGGCGCAGTCAAAGGGGTCTCCTCTTTTGTGGATCCGGCAAACAGTCCTGACACTCCATTCCTCGGTCATGCTTTCCTCTGACCATATCTTACAGATGAGTTGCTTTGAAGAGCTCAGCAGATAGTTCATCTGTGCCAGCAGCTTTATTCGATTTAAGTTTCAACATGGCAGTCTTAACTTAGCCGAGGTCAGGGGCACGGAATTCTCTGCGATCTTCGTCATTAAGAAGTGGATCATTCTGCCTGACGGCGGTATGGTGGCTGTCATCGCCGTTATACAGCCTGCAGAAGGGGTTTTTCCGAATTCTCATCCTTACAGGCCTCCGTTCGGGCTTTCAATCGCCTGCTTCTCGTATTCTCTATTTTTTCTCTTAAGTAGCTTATGTTCCTCCCTTCTTTTAAGCTCGTGGAGCTCACGAGCTGCTCTTATTTTTTTGTGTAGTATGTAGTTAGCTTAGTATGCTACCTATTTTTCTGCATGAATCCTTCTACACTCGTCATCGAACCAAGTGTTGCTGTTTGCTTGTCAAGGCTTGTTTGCATAGGCTCCATTGTTGCTCTACTGACTGAGTGGAAAATTGAGGTATGTTGAAGAGCTTAAGGAGACGCGGTTGGAAAGTACGAACATCAAGAATAGTGGAGTGGTGTCTGACGTCAATCGCGATGTGATCAATCTGGTTGGTGACTGATTGATCTGGCGAGGAAATTTCGCCCCGTGGCAAGGTCGGTCAGTACTTAGATGGAACACCGCGTGTTGTTAATTTTTTTTGCTTATTTTTTAGTTAATTAATTTCTAACACAAAACCGTTTTTGCTGAAAACTTCATTAGTTCTAAGTATGAGTAATTGCTCGTGAAATGAATCTGGTCCCATGTCAATATCATCTTTGGTTCTCGAGATGATCGAAACGAAAATTCCGCACTCACACACGTACATACACACACACAGTCATCTCTATGAAAAGCTCAGATTTGGAATCTGGTAACCTTGAAACTTGGAAATATTTCAAAATTTGCAATTCGCAAAATTGGCCCCATTACAATAACTTCCCACTGGGAAGCTAAGAAGGCAATCCCCTGCTAAAGAAGCTCACTCGAGAGCTTCTTATTGCGAACTGAGAGGAAATCGGACCTAATACTATGGCTACTTTCCTTACAAGTAGTCCTTCATTTCATCGTAAAGAGATAATCAAAAGCTACATCGTTATCCTATAACCTATCCTCGAAACTCCTACATCATCATTTCAACTATTCACTGAATCAGATAAGGTTGTATATGTGTTAACAGTTTGCCAGCCCGCAATAAGTAGCGGGTAGCTCAGCAGCTTACCAGGCCACCATAGGTGGTAGGCAGTTCGACGTGGGCGACAGCTTGATAGTTTACTAAGCCGCCCTAGGTGGTCGGCAGCTCGACAGCTTACCAGGCCACCATTGGTGACCGGCAGTTCGACAGCTTGCCAGTCCATCATAGATAGACGGCGCACAGTGTGTTATTTTGCCAATCTAGCGGAACTTTAATAAAAATTAAGAGTCTTCCAAATGAAACAAAATTGGTATCAGATGAAAGGCAAAACCTCCAGCAATAACATGCTAAAAACAAAAACGAAAAGTTAACAGTATCTACCGTTCAACAGAATCACAAACAAGTGGTTGGTTGGTTCAATTGAAAAAAACTTGTAAGTTCGTTGCATTCGTTGTGTCAACTTGATAACTGCGCGGTTAAGTAATTTCTTAGATTTGCTTATCCAATTTATTTTATTTATTTTTTTTTGATATCTTATTAGTTCTCGAGGTAAGTAATTTTTTTGTACACTTACAAATTATAAGAAAATGTTGGTTTGTTTGGAGACCTTAAAAGTGATGTTTTTGTGTTTTGTGACTTTGTGAAGCCTTTTAGGGTACTAATGTATCCATCGTGTAATTGTGCCTAAAATCTCCGTCGGTGTTTTATGTGTCAGAATTCGTTAACTTGTTTTGCTTCTGGTTGCCGACCCCATACAACTTTTTTTTTTTCAATTGACCTATATAGCAAAATGAAAAATTCAGCAATTGTCGGTATTTGGAGAATCTGTACAAAAGAGGATCGCAATAAGAAAATTTCTGACTTTGTTATGCAAGACTTCGGTCTGGCGGAGAGTGCTTCAAATGTATGTAAGCTCATTCAATTCCAAAATAATAAATAGGTGGGAATGAAGTGGGCGAAATCTTCAAAAATTTGAAAAAGCCAATGAAATGTGGTTGAATGAGGATGTTAAGCTACCAAAAGACTTTATTGTAGGTGTCCCTTCAACAAGCTCAAATGCAAATCGGGGACGACCTCCGAAATCATTTGACGAATGCACTTCAAAAGTTCAAAAACGTAAAATAAAAGAACTGGCTGGCTCAAAAACCCCAAGTGAAATCGCACTTGCATCTGAAATTAGTTTAAGATCATCTGGTAAAAGAGATGCATCTACTATTGTAATGGAGCTTGCAACTTTTTCTCGGAAGAGCCACGAACATCAAAGGCTAGACTAAGCCAAGAAAAGGCGAGCAAAATAATAACTCGAGAAGAAGCCCTTATGCTCATCGTAAATACGAAATCGAAACCATGCGTCAGCAGCTGAAAGAGCTTAATGCGAATGTTTATCCGGCATATTATTTAGTGCAAGAAGCAAAAAGAGACTGCTACCCGGCAGAAGAAGCATTTTGTGTGACTGATGTATCTGCAGAAATTAAATTAAAAGCTTTGTTGGATATAACAGTGGAGCGCATCACAAATGCTCAAAACGACCTTGTTGGACACTTAAAATCTTTAGGTACGCAAATGTTATCTCTGCGACTTGTATCTAAATGGGGCTGTGATGGAAGCTCGGCGCAAAACAGATATAAAATAAGTATGAACGATGCTGAATATTGTGACGAAAAACTCTTTTCGGTAACATTCGTCCCACTTCGGTTACTTGCTTACTTATCAGGCCAGCGATCCATGGAGGATCTGAGCCTGAGCTATAGCTGCCTTCCATCCTTGACGGTCCCGGGCACGCTGCTTCCAGTTGTCAAGACCAAGATGTCCTACATCCGCGATTACTTGGTCTTTATACCGGAGGTTCGGTCTTCCTCTTCTTCTCGAACCAGGAGGCTCGGAGTCGAAGACCCTCTTAGCTGGAGCGTTGATGTCCATGCGCTCGATGTGGCCGAGCCAGTGTAGTCGACGGATCCTTGCCTTCCGGACTACATCCACATCTTGGTACAGCTCGTAGAGTTCGCGGTTGTGTCTTCTTCTCCATTCACCTTCCTCACAGACAGGACCAAAGAACTATAGAGGTATATCCCTGCTCAATGTCGCATACAAGATCCTGTCCAGCGTATTGTGTGAACGTCTAAAACCATTTTGCACCGCACTAATCGGCAGCTCCCAGTGCGGCTTCCGGCCCGGAAAATCAACTATAGACCAAATTTTCACACTTCGACAAATCCTGGAAAAGACCAACGAGTTTCGAATCGATACACACCATCTTTTCATCGATTTCAAAGCCGCATACGACAGCATTCATCGTGAAGCACTGTTTGGGGCGATGGCCGAATTCGGGACCCCGGTAAAACTGATCCAGTTGTGTCGCGCCACGCTAAAAAACACGCGATGCACCGTGCAACTCGGTTCTAGGACCTCGGAACCATTCGAAACATGCACCGGATTTCGGCAAGGAGATGCGCTGTCATGTGACTTCTTCAACCTGGTGCTGGAGCAGATAGTGCGACGGGCAGGCGTCAACAGGGAAGGCACTATCTTTTACAAGTCCATCCAGCTGCTAGGATACGCGGATGATATCGACATCATCGCGTGTTCTCGCCGTGGCATTGTGGAAACATTCACGGCGATTGAAGAACAGGCGAAACGAATTGGCCTTAAGATCAATGAGGACAAAACGAAATACATGCTGTCAAGCAAAAACCAATCCGTCGCTCACCACCTGGGACAAAACATAACAATTGACAGCTGCAATTTCGAGGTAGTTAAGGAGTTTGTCTACCTCGGGGCAAACGTAAATTCCACAAATGACACCACAGTGGAGATCCGGCGTAGAATCGCCCTTGGCAACCGCTGCTACTTCGGCTTGTCCAAACAACTGGGGTCAAAACTCCTCACTCGAAAGACCAAAGTCATGCTTTACAAAACGCTCATTCTGCCAGTCTTGCTGTACGGAGCCGAAAGCAGGACAGCGGAGCTGATTTTGGGTTCTTTCGAAAGAAAAATTCTGTGCCGGATATTTGGTCCTGTCTGTGAGGAAGGTGAATGGAGACGAAGACACAACCGCGAACTCTACGAGCTGTACCAAGATGTGGATGTAGTCCGGAAGGCAAGGAGCCGTCGACTACACTGGCTCGGCCACATCGAGCGCATGGACATCAACGCTCCAGCTAAGAGGGTCTTCGACTCCGAGCCTCCTGGTTCGAGAAGAAGAGGAAGACCGAACCTCCGGTATAAAGACCAAGTAATCGCGGATGTAAGACATCTTGGTCTTGACAACTCGAAGCAGCGTGCCCGGGACCGTCAAGGATGGAAGGCAGCTATAGCTCAGGCTCAGATCCTCCATGGATCGCAGGCCTGATAAGTAAGTAAGTAAGAATATCAAACAAATGCAGAAAAGTTTGGATCAAGTTTTTTTGGTATTATATGCCTGCAAGTATACATAAGGTGCTTATGCACTCAAAACAAATAATTTAAGCTTGTATATTACCACTTGGACAGTTGTGCGAAGAAGTCCAAGAAGCAAGCAATAAAGAATATAGGCAATTCCGAGAGAGTTTTCACGGCAAAACTTTAATTGAGATGTCATTAATAGGTTTTTACTTTCCTCTGATCCATATTTTTCCAGCCGAAGTACAATGCTACGTAGAAAAAGAAACCCACTCTCACCAGAATGTATTGCATTATTAAAGGCCCCAGATGCGGAAAATGCAAGCTCAGATGGAGAAGATGAATAGTTCTAATCATTCATTTTTATACACTTTTATCATATAAAAAACATATTAAAAAAGAATTAAAAATAATTGAGAGTGAGTACACTGAGTGCCTTTTTTTGTTCCTTAAACGTATGTAATTAAATATTTAAAACTCAGGGAAGCCTAAGAAACTCTCAAAATAACGTACAAGTATATAATTTAAAAGTTTAACATTAATAACAATCATTTAAAAGCTCAACAAATAAAGTTCGGCTAGATTTGCAAAATAACACACTGTGCGGCGGCACTGCAGCTTACCAGGCCGCCATAGATGTCAGGCAGTTCGACAGCTTGCCAGGGCAGCATAGGTGCCCGACAACTCCACAGCTTACCTGGTCGAACACAGGTGGTCAGCAGCTCGACAGCTTACCAGGCCACCATAGGTAGACAGCAGCTCTGCTGCTTCCAAGGCCAGCATAGGTGACCAGCAGCTCGACAGCTTGCCAGTCCACCATGGATAGCCGGCGGCTCTACAGCAGCATAGGTGCCTGACAGCTAATCAGCTTACTAGGTCTCCATATGTGGCCGGCAACTCGACAGCTTACCAGGCCATCATAGGTATCCGGCAGCTCTACAGCTTACCAGGCCACCATAGGTGGCAGGCAGGTCATCAGCTTGCCAGGCAGCATAGGTGGCCGGCTGCTCGACAACTTACCAGGCCACCATAAGTGGCCAGTGGTAACTTAACCGTCTAACTTAAAAACGCTTTGTTTTGCAGCGTAACATCATTCAATGCCTATTTTGTAACTTCATCCTCTTCAAGAAGTACATGATAAACTGAACCCAGATTCCCAGAAGGATTCCTAGAAGAATGCACCAACTACATTGGAGACTACCTCGACGAAAATGTTATTACTTAGTCCAGCAAACACAAGCTACACTTTGATCGACAAGACAGACCCCGGCTTTAGCACCCTTAACCAAATCCACTAAATGGAACTATCAACCACCAAATACATATGTATGTATCTACTATCGACACTGTCGACAACTACAATTTGAAACAATTACATATTGCGAAATGCACTATATTTTCTTTTGGGCTTTACAAAGCAAGTGCAATTCGCGGTTTTTGTTTAATAAAATCATTTTGTTCATATTCAAAATTCAAAAGAACACTTACCTGGCTAATAGACTCAACCAAGCAATCTTTCAGGATATCTTATTTAAGCTACCATCGAACTGAACCATACCAAACCGAACGGAAAATCGTAAAAAACTGGATCGAGCGCCTGGTGAAAAACACATTTTTCTTTCGTGTGGAGCACGATTGCTTTTTTTGCACAACACGGCAAACACACATTTCAAAAATTGAACCGAACCGCACCGAAATTCGCGAAAAAAAAAAAAACACCGTCGTCTCTTTGAGGAGAACGAGGAGAAAACACGTTTTTTCTCGTTTTTTTCATCTTCACACAAAACACTAAAAAAACACAAATTGCTTGAACGACTAAAACTAAGCATAACTCGCTTAAATAGCCATTTTTGCACCAATTTTCACTATTGCACTTACACGATCGAAAACGCTAAAATTTAACGGCACAGCACATTTGAATTTCAAATTTTGAAAACTTTCTAACCGATAAAACGGATGAACGGTCGAAAATCCAATGCGCGAACCGTTCAACTTCCACTGAGACCCGGGAGAAACTGAGTTGAATTCACGGAAGGAAAACTGCAGTATGTATGAGTCAAAGTTAAGCTCCCCATGATTCACCACCAGGCTCTCCAACTAATAGCTGAGTGATTGAGTGGAGAGAGTTTATGGTGGCTATTGAGTTTCACCTCTGGTCGTGATCATTTTTTGTGCTCCAAAAATCATGCAACTTTTTTCGAGCAGTTTTTGTGGAAAATAATTTTTCGCATTTGAATTTACGTTCCGTGATTTTTTTGGCGTTTGGGTTCTAAATGTTATTTTTTGATAGCGCGCATACCGGTTGTGACATGTGGTCAAAGTCGACATTACGTAGATAATACTGCCAATTCTTCACAAGTTGGTGCAACCGACTAACGACCAGTGGGATAAGTGATAACACCCATTTAATTTCAAATTTTTACATTTCTAACACTCGACGCAAAAAGAGGGGTGTTATCACTCACTAAGCTTGAGGTGTCTGTGTGTCTGACCGTGGCATCGTAACTCCTGAACGAATGGACCGAATTTGACCTTTTCTTTTGAAAGCCAACGTGATCGAAATGGTTCTTAACTACGATTTATGAGGATCTGTTCCGGTGTTTCAAGGTAGCTCTTCTGTTAGCTGTGGTAGGATTCTTAGGCGAATAATGGGTAATGTATCGGTTCCCGTCCGATCACCGCAATCAACCAGCATCGGGTGCGGTCGGTACTTAGATGGAGAACCGCTTGGAAACATCGCGTGTTGTTGGCATCAAGCCGCCTATTTGCTGTCGCTCCATGTAATCCAGGGTTAGGAAACGCACACTCATGTGCGCACATAAAACAATCTATTGCTTACGTGCGTGTGCAATTTCGATTGCATGATGCCGTCTTAGACTAAAATATTATAAAAATGGAAAATATGGGAAATGGGAGGTATAATTCTGAAAACAACTCCCACCCGACAGATAGCTTTACTGGCACCCGTCAGGTAGTGAACCAATGTGTGCAGCGACCCGACTCCGTGTTCCTGGGGAAAGTGGAACCTGGCCCCCTAGCTTGTGGGTTGCGCTAAAACAAAAACCTTCTCAGAAACAACCAATAGCCTCGGATACGGACGGATTACATGTTGCCGACCCCCGCAAACGTCAAAAAGGAATAGATTTTCGGATATGCACCTGGAATGATAGGTCCCTCAACAGACCAGGTTCAGCCGGACAACTGTTCAACTCTTTGGACTTCTATAAGGCAGACATTAGCGCGCTCCAAGAAGTGCGATGGGATGGACCAGGCAAAAAGCGGATAAAAAACTGTGATATCTACTACGGAAACTTACTTACATACTTTGATGGCGCTATAGTTCGGGGCGAACAAGGGCCTCAACCAACAAGCCACCCCAGCCGGCACGATCTTTGGCCAGCCGCTTCCAGTGCCGTACGCCCAGCTGATTGAAGTCCCTTTCTACCTGTGTGCGTCACCTTAGATGCGGTCGTCCTCTGCTGCTTCGTTCCTCGGGGTTGGAGTCGAAGACTCTTCGGGCCGGAACGGTGATGTCCATTCGCTCTATATGGCCCAGCCATCTTAGACGTTGGATCCGAAGACGTCTAACTAGGCCGATGTCGCTGTGCAACCCGTACAGCTCGTGGTTGAACCTCCTCCTCCACTCTCCGTTTACACAAACGGGACCAAAGATTGCCTCTTCGTCCAAGCCTCAGCGCCATAGAGGAGGATCGGGATGATTATGGTTTTGCAGAGGGATACCTTAGTTTTTCGAGAGAGGGCTCTACTACTCAATTGTCTCTTGAGCCCAAAGAAGCATCGGTTGGCAAGAGCTATTCTGCGTTTTATTTCAGCGCTGGTGTCGTGCTGTTTGTCACTATCGAGCCAAGGTAGAGGAAGTCCTTGACTACTTCAAAATATAGCTACCGAAGATGACGTACTGACCAAGACGTCGGTGTTGTGTGTCTTTCTTAGATGACAGCATATATTTGGTTTTATCCCCATATACACTCAGGCCCACTTTATCCGCTTCTGCTTCAATGCTTGCGAACGCCTCATTGACTTCTTGCTTTGTCCGTCCAATAACGTCCATGTCATCTGCGTGGGCAAGAAATTGTGTGGACTTGAAGTAGATCGTACCTCTCGTATTGGCCGCAGAGTCCCGCACGATCTTTTCAAGAATAATGTTAAAGAAATTACATGGCAGTGCGTCACCCTGTCTAAAACCTTTTTTAACTTCAAAGAGGTCGGTAGGTTCACCTCCGACCTTAATGGAGCAGCGAGAGTTCTCCATAGTTATCCTGCACAGTCTGACGAGTTTGGCAGGAATGTTAAAACATGACATGGCTCTGTATAGCTCGTCTGTATAAACACTGTCATACGCGGTATTAAAGTCGGCGAAAAGATGGTGCGTGTCGATCTAGAATTCATGGGTCTTCTCCAAGATCTGCCTTAGTGTAAATATTTGGTTTATCGTGGATTTTCCTGGCCTGAAACCACACTGGTAGGAACCTATCAGATTGTCCACGAACGGTTTCAAACGCTTACACAGTATGGCGGAGAGGATCTTGCACGCAATGTTTAGGAGACTTATCCCTCTATAATTGGCGCAATCATAGGGGTCACCTTTCTTATGGACCGATCCAACGATGCTGAGATTGCAGATGTGTTGGTGCACGTTCCTGACGAGCTCATCGCTAGCTGCTTTAAACAGTCCCGCAGGAAGTCCGTGTGCTCCAGCAGCTTTATAAAGCTTAAGTTTCGATATCGCTATCTTAACATCGTCTACGTTGGGTGCACGAGATTCTCTTTCGTCTTCGTAAATCGTGAATGGTTCGTTCTACCTGACGGCGGCAGTTTAAATATCATCCAGTCTGCAGAAGTGGTCCTTCCACAATTTCAGCATAGACTGTGACTCCACCATTAGTTGTCCGCGCTCATCGCTGCAGACTTCTGATCTGGCTTTATAGCTTTGGCATATTCGTTTCACTTTTTGGTAGAACTCTCGAGCGTCGTTCCTCAATATCATCTCTCCATCTCCTCGATCTCGCGCTTCTCGTGCTCCATCTTCTTTCTTCTCAGAAGCGCAGGCTCCTCCATACTTTTCTGTTGATAAAGCTCGCGGACAGCTCTTGTCCGTCGATGGAGTGTAGCCATGTATGCATTCTGTTTCTCTACATGGGCCTGTCTGCTGTGCTATGGTTTGTATAGATTGCATCGGGACTTGAGAGAGCATGAGGGAGACTTGATCGGCGAAGGTCCTGGCGGTCTCCTGCGATTGCAGCTTTCCGACGTTAAATGTTGGTGTTCTTACTCGACTCCGCTGATTCCGAGAAAATCGCATTCGTACCTTGGCTGCAACAAGGTAATGATCCGAGTCGATGTCATCTCCTCAAATGGTTCGGACATCTAGGATGCTGGAGGAGTGTCTGCCGTCGATCGCAGTATGATCATTTTAATTGGTTGTCGATTGATCGAAAGACCGCCAGGTCCCCTTTTGGAAGTTGAGGTGTGTGAATTTTGTACTTGCAACTACGAAATTATGTCCAGTCACAAAGTCCACTAGCCTTAGTCCGTTTTCTGACATGGTGATGTGTAGACTGTGCTTTCCTATGATTCGTTCAAAGATAGCTTCCTTACCCAGCTTTTTTTGTGTCATAGATGGGACATATGTTCTGCCTAGGAGATCATAGAAGTTGTCTATATGTCGGTCTCTCCTCTGTGGGGGCGTGGACACATTTTAAGTTTATATTGCCGAGATTGGCCTTGGTGCGGATAGTTATGGGGCGTTCGCTTACATACTGAAAGCTTAAGACTTTTTTCGTGAGCGTTGTTTGTTTTCTCTGTAGCAGTTTCCGTATTAGATATCACAGTTTTCCATCCGCCTTTTGCGTGGCCCATCCCATCGTACTTCTTGGAGCGCGGTAATGTCTGCCTTATAGCAGTCTAATGAGTTCACCAGCTGCCCGGCCGCACCTGGTCTGTTGAAGGACTTAACGTTCCAGGTGCAGATCCGGAATTCTTTTCCTTTTTGACGTTTGCGGTGTTCGTCAACATGTAATCCGTCCGTATCCGAGGCTGTTGGTTATTTCTGAACAAATTTTTGTTTTACGTGACAGGGATGTTACCCCTAAGCACAACCCCAACCTGGAAGACCGGGTTCCTCTTTCTCCACGAAGAAGGGGTCGGGTCGCTGCACATATTAGTTCACTGCCTCGCGGGTGCCACTATAGCGGGCCACGCGGAGGCTGTGTCAACTCGGATTGACCAGGGACAGAGATCGAAGCTGGCGTTTGCCATGTTCAACGCGATTAACTTCTTTGTTCTGTTTACTCGCTCCCTCCTCCTCGTTTAGCATATCCGTTTACTAAAAACCTCTCTCTATCCAAACGTTATTCACACTTTAAGAATCTTGATCTAGTATTTTCCTGAACTTGTTAAAACTGTTACGTAAGCATTACAATTGTTAAGTGTTGAGGAGGGATGATAAACAAAAGGAATTATTATTACACTTCGACATCGCTGCCGATTGATGACGTATGTTATCACAGCCAGCGTATCGACGGCAGCAGAATCGCTAAGAGTGACCCGGAGCAGCGTCAGAAAGCCCGAAGAAGTAGAGCAAGAAGATTCTACCAACACCACCTCCCAAGAGGAACTCGATGAAACAATCATGCCAGTCGTCAATGACGAGGCCAACAGAGAGGTACAGGAACTGCCAATTAGAAACCATCACCTAAAAAGTGGACGTCAGGCTTGAATCCATCCGAAGGCACGCATTTTCGACAAAAGGACTTCGTGCCAAAACCTGTCAAAATTGCAACTTTATGCATGGCCATAGGCTGGACAAATGCTGTTCTTCACCTATTGGGAAAGAACCAAAAGGAGTAGGAAGAGTGAAAAAGCTTCCGATTGGGTCTTGGCAGCATAGTACACTTCTTCAGAACTTTTGGGTAAATGTTATCTGGACCAGAGGAATTGCGTACGTCGAGATCTTCGAGAACCCTTGTATGAGCGCGAAAGTAGATTTGTCCCATGGTGAAATTGACACGCTCTAGTACATGCAGATGGATGCTGTTGTGTCAATTTCTGATTATCATGGATTATCAATTGAAGTGCACATTAACAAAAACCTTAACCTATGCACGAGTATCTGTAACACATTGAGAGCACCGTGGCGCAGTGGGTAGTGTGTTTGCCTCTGACGCCGATGACACGGGATCGAATCCCGACACAGCCATGTCATCGACAAAACCCCTATAGTAAAATTGTCATGAAAGGCTTCTCGAAATTCGCTGTTCGGAACCGGCAATAAACTGTAGCTCCCTTTCACCTATGGAAAAATTAAATCACACACAACATGGGTGATTGAGAGAAGGTCGGCTCAGGTCCTTCATGGACTGTAACGCCAACATACATCTGTAACACATTAACACTCAACACAATAACTCCAGTGATAGATACGCAAGGTACACAACTCCTACAACTACGTGCATTGTATATGCTGTTGGCAAGAATTCGAATTTCAACCGAGTTTCTCGAGAACGCAAATAATCAGTTTTTGCAAATTATCCTTCTAAAAGAGAACTGGTATCATCTTTCCCTCCTTCCCGCTGACCGAGAGCCACATATCGTATAGTGTAGCCGAATTTGTACATGCGGTTGCGGTGCAGATACATAAAATCCCACTTTCTATTCAAAAATGATATTTCGTTTGGATGAAGTCTGAGCGTTGGACGGCAAAGGATAACAAAATCTGAAGGATACCAACTGACAGTGTTTTGGGATATTCTTTAAATTTTGCTTAAGCAGCAATCCTGCGGCACGTGGAAATATTCAGTTGCAGTCTTTTGTGGCCGACCACAGTCGTTTCAGTTTTTATCGCGCTTTCAACTCGACTCCCGTAATGCAGTGATTTTCGCCAAAAAGGAGCGAATCTGCTATTTCGGTGGAAAAGTGCAAATATTTGCGAATTTCTGAGGAAGCAATTTTCCAGGGGGTAACGTTTTGTGGTGAAGAGTAAAGAGCCTTGTTTTATGATACAGGGATTTCAGATGGTTGGGCAGGAAAATAGTTTTCTTGATAATACCCTTGGTCACTGCGGTAAAACGAGAGACGCTATTGGGGACTGAGAGAAAAATTGATGTTTCGCAGTGGTAAAGCTTGAATGTCCTTTCGAGTTGTTTCTGTACTTCGAATAAACACGAGATAAAGGGTTTAAGATCCCATCCCGCTGGAAAAGACCAGCGAGTTTCAAATTGATACACACCATTTCTTGATCGATTTTGAAGCCGCATACGACAGCATTCATCGCAAGGAATTGTTTGATGCGATGGCCGAATTCGGAACTCCATGAAAACATTATCCAGCTGTGTCGTGCCACGCTAAAAAATACGCGATGCGCCGTGCAGTTTGGTTCTAGGATCTCTGAACCGTTTGAAACATGCACCGGATGTCGGACTGTCGTGTGACTTCTTCAATTTGGTGATGGGGCAGATAGTGCAATGCAGGCACTATCTTCTACAGGTCTGTCTGCTAGGATACTTACTTACTTAGGTGGCGCTACAGTCCGCCAAAACCAACAAACTGGCACGGTCCTTTGACCCACTCCTAGTGGGTTAAGGGGGCCATATGTGTGCGGCACCTTAGATTCGGCCGTCCTCTGCTGCGTCGTTCCTTGGGATTGGACTCGAAGACTCTTCGGCCCGGAGCTGTGTTTTCCATTAGCTGTACATGGCCTAGCCATCTTAGACGTTGGATCCGCAGACGTCGTACCAGGTCCATGTCGCTGTACAGCCCCTAGAGTTCGTCGTTGTGTCTTCTCCTCCACTCTCCATTTATACAAACGGGATCTAAGACTGAACGCAGAATTTTCCTCTGGAAATGACCAAGGATCTCTTGATCTGATTTCCTTTAAGTCCAGGCCTCTACGCCGGGATGGTTAAGGTTTTTTACAGCGCAACTTTTTTCTTTCGAGAGAGGGCTCTACTACTCAATTGCTATCTGAGGCCAAGGAAGCAGCGACTGGAAAGAGTAATTCTGCCCTTGATCTAAGCGCTGGTGTCGTTGTCGCTAGTCACTATTGAGCCAGTTCGGGGTGATCCAGGGTCTCAACCAACAAGCCTCTCCAGCCAGCACGATCTTTGGCCAGCCGCTTCCAGTGCTGCGGGCCCAGTTGACTGAGGTCCTTTTCCACCTGCGATGCGAGGTTGGAGTCGAAGACTCTTCGGGCCGGAGCGGTGATGTCCATTCACTCTACATGGCCCAGCCATCTTAGACCGAGGTTGGAGTCGAAGACTCTTCGGGCCGGAGCGGTGATGTCCATTCACTCTACATGGCCCAGCCATCTTAGACCTTGGATCCGATTCACTCTACATGGCCCAGCCATCTTAGACCTTGGATCCGAAGACGTCTAATTAGGCCGATGTCGCTGAACAGCCCGTACAGAATTTCCTCCTCCACAAATGGGACGAAAGATTGCACGCTTCTGATAAAGTCCAAGTCTCAGCGCCGTAGAGGAGGACCGGGATGATTAAGGTTTTGTAGAGGGACACCTTAGTTTTTCGAGAGAGGTCTCTACTACTCCGTTGCCTCTTGAGCCCAAGAGGCGGCCTTTCTGGTTGCGTTCTGACAACGGCTCCATTGCTGTTCTGTGCTTTGTGCAGATTGCATCGGGACTTTAGAGTGGTTGAGGGAGACTTGATCGGTGAAGGCCCTGCCGGTCTCCTGCGATTGCGGCTTTCCGACGTTAAATGTTGGTGTTCTTACTCGACTCCGTTGATTCCGAGAAATTCGCATCCGCACCTTGGCTCCAATAAGGTAATAATCCGAGTCGACGTTGGCTCCTGGAAGGGTTCGGACATCTAGGATGCTGGAAGAGTGTCTGCCGTCGATCGCAGTATGATCAATTTAATTGGTTGTCGATCGGTCGAAAGACCACCAGGTCCCCTTATGGATGTTGAGGTATGGGAATGGTGTACTTGCTACTACTAGATTATGTCGCGCCATAAAATTCACTAGCCTTAGTCCGTTTTCTGGCGTGGTGTTGTGTAGACTGTGCTTTCCTATCACTCGTTCAAAGGTAGCTTCCTTACCCAGCTTCGCATTGAAATCTCCTAGAACGATTTTGGTGTCATAGCTGGGACATTGGGCATATGTTCTGTCTAGGAGATCATAAAAGTCGTTTTATGTCGTTCGTCTTTCTCCTCTGTGGGGGCGTAGACCCCCAACCTGGGTTGGGTCAGGGTCAGGTTCCTCTTTCCTCAGGAACCAGGGGTTGGGTTGCTGCACACATTGATTTACTACCTGGCGGGTGCCAGGATAGAGGAGGCCACGCGGAGGTTGTGTGTCACCTTGCATTGAGCAGGGACAGAGATCAAAGCTGGTGTTTGCCGTGTTAAACACGATCAGCTTCTGTTTGCTCGCTCCCTTCCTGCCAAACAACTTGGGTCGAAACTCCTCACTCGAAGAACCAAAGTCATGCTTTACAAAACGATTATACTACCAGTCTTACTGTACGGAGCCGAAAGCTGGACGATAAGCAGGACGGCGGAGCTGATTTTGGGTTCTTTGGAAAGAATAGTTCTGCGCCGGATATTTGATCCTGTCTGTGAGCCAGGTGAATGGAGGAGAAGACAGTACCGCCAACTCTACGAGCTGTACATAAATGTGGATATAGTCCGGAAGGCAAGGATCTGTCGACATGATCACCAACGCTCCAGTTAGGAGGGTCTTCGACTCTGAGCCTCCTGGTTCGAGAAGAAGAGTAAGACCGAACCTCCGGAATAAAGACCAAGTAATCGCGGATGTAAAACAATTTGGCCTTGATAACTGGAAGCAGCGCGCCCGGGAGCATCAAGGACCATCAAGGATAGCTCAGGCTCAAATCTTCCATGGATTGCCGGCCTGATAAGTAAATAATGGGTTCAAGATATGTATATGTCAAACTCACGGTGACAATTTTTTTGCGATTATCGTACCCCAAAAGGCCTTTTCAAGGAAACTTCTTACTCCCACTTCCCTTCTAATTAGGCAATACTTTACTTTGCTTTACTATTCGCTGTTCCATATCACCGTCAACAATTGCCTCCCTTTGTCACGACAGGATCTGAAACTACTCTCTCGAGCCAGCCGTTAAATTGTCCACCATATCACATTTGTGACCGTTCATTTGATTCCTCTGAAGTGGCAATCGCACGCCTCGAAAAGCCTCAATTCGCCTCAGCGATCCAGTCGGCTCGTCTCGACTCCCGGCCATCCTTCGGTCTCTCTATGTCCTTTCCAACTTAATTGGATGCCACAATGTGGAATAAATTGAGCAGAAAATTACTTCATATTCACCTACATATATGAGTGTCTCTCACCCATTATGTGTAACAGTGTATCGCGAACGATAGAAGGCTAAGGACATTAACTCCAGTGCCATCTAGTCATCTAGACTGGGGCTGAGAGTAGAAACGCGCGGTTAGGGTGACGCGCTGTTCGACCATTCAACGTTTAACGTTCAACATTCAATGGTGGGTGCACCACCATTCGCTGTAGCATCTGTTCCGCTCGCTTGCAGAGCAAAAGGTCCTTCAAACAAACGTTCACTATTGGCGGTGTACTTAGCTTAGCCTGAGCATGAGGACATTTTAGTAGGGGGGTGGGTGACTTTAATTATGTAATTCATAGCACGGATTGTGTGTCTGTGGACGATATGCAGACCAAAACAATGAATTGGAGATTTTCGCTTCTCAAGCGGCTACTGTGACGGTTCAGTGTGCTCCTGTGCGACGCAGACCAACGGTTGCAAGGAATACTCCAGGGACATTGTATGGAAACCAAATGTCCCAATACGATGGTGATACCCAGAGCGGTGGAAAGTTTTACGAGTATGTGCTCTATCAGATAGATATAAGGTGCCGGATTAGGTTCGTTTGTTTTGAATCGGCTCATTATGAACACTTCAGTGGATGTTCTCTTAATTAGAGGATTCGGTTAGTTTCATATTAGGAGCTGTCCGGGATATTTGCCCCCCATGCTGTGGTGGTTTGTGCTTAAAGTTGACTTAAAGTATCCCAGGGCTCCATCGGATATTCGAGTTTATAATGAAATTTTTTCACGTGCCAATTCCCTAAAGGACAACAGCACAACAACGCGGAGGAGAACAAACGAGCAAAAAACGGAGAACATCATCCTTTCGCCAATAGCTAATTAAAAATTCCCAGCAACGCATTCTTAGCTTTCAGGATAACGTGCCACGGTGATTGCCGAGCGCTTTTTCGACATCTTAAGCAGATCAACAACTTTCGTTTGAAATCCAAAATTACCAGGCATGTAAGGCACGCATCTTCATATGTGTAGGTCGAGTCTCCGCAAGTATTTCATTACAAACGCACCCCGTACTACCCGTTGTTGAGCGGAATAATCCTTTCTCATCACCATAATCCCCCGAGAGACCGCATACGTTTGTGCAAGACGTATCCGTGTATTCTTACACGCCCATTCTGCTCGCGTCGTATCTAAGATGTTCAACTCCTTCAACAATAATTGCCTAATCCCGAGTAATGGCAACCATTCATATTTATGAAGGATGTGTTCCATAATTAAGGTGCTACTACTTATATGTGTACGATTGTATCATTCAATTGTAGTCACTATGTATGCATTTGAACGTGCCACGATGGCATGATGATGTGATAATTTCAAGTGCCCCCCATCTTGAGAACATCCTTGAGATACATGTACGTATTCTGTATGGAGAATCAGAGTTGTGTTTCGTGGTTCTTCACCTTTTCTTTTGTCTTCGTCCTTTAAGCCCCTACTACGTTTTCTTGACTTGCATGAGCCAAGTTCTAGAATGGCAGGATAGAAATGCTTGTATGAAGTTAATTAAGCAGATACGAGGTAAAGTTTTTTAAGTGCCGGCAATATTTCAAATACTCGAAACCCTTTTTCCGGCCGGCTAGGCGGAACGGGGAGGAACTATGGCCGGAAGGATATGCTTGTCAATAATTGAAAGTCGTAAATGTAAAGTGAAAAGAACGGAAGTCCGGACATTTTATAGCGTGAATAAAAGGCTTAATGAGAACACATGTGGAATGGGAATAAGTTGTGGGATGTGGGCGTTCTTTATTCCTGTTGCTCGAGTCATGGGCAGGGTTATGAGAGTCATTTAATTAAGGGGTCTAGGTATCAAGTTTATAAGCGGTCGTTCCATAAATCGGGACAAAGTTAATCAGAATTTTTTGAAAATTTATATCTCTACTAATCGTACAAGGCGGCAAAGGACTAACAAAGGCCTCGTAGGAGTAGCGTATCCGACATGCAGCCAAACATCTAGCAGCCCTGTTAGTAAGTCCTCCTCGTGGTGCCACCTGGAAATTTCTATTTGAATTTGCGAACAGAAAAGGGCAAATTGCCAGTTTCCTGCGTCACAAAGCCGGATAAGTGTCGGTTTGGCTATGGCCCGGCAAGCCACGCCTGGAAAACACCAACAAGTCAAAAAAGCCGAAAAAAGCCTCGGATTTAATAAAAACGGAAGGATTAACCGATGACGACCCAGGAAACACTTACTTACTTACTTACTTAGCTGGCGCTACAGTCCATGGTGAACCCAGGCCTCAACCAACAAGCGTCTCCAGCTGACACGGTCTTCGGCCGCACGCCCAGTTGGTTAAGGTCCCCTTACACCTGCGTGCGCCACCGTAAATGCGGCCGCCCTCTGCCGCGCCTCCTTTCCGGGGTGGATTCGAAGACTTCTCGGGTCGGAGCTGTATTTTCTATGCGCTTTACATGGCCTAGAGCACCGTGGCGCAGTGGGTAGTGAGTTGGCCTCTGACGCCGATGACAGGGGATCGAATCCCGACACAGCCATGTCATCGAACGTGTTTTTCACGGTGTTTCTCCTCAGCGGGGTTCTGACTAAGCATCTCGAAACTCGCCGTTCGGAACCGGCAATAAACTGTAGGTCCCTTTCACCTATGGGAAAATGAAATCACACACAACATGGGTGATTGAGAGAAGCTCGGCTCAGGTTCTTCATGGACTGTAACGCCAACATACATACATACATACATTTACATGGCCTAGCCACCTTAGACGTTGTATCCGTAGACGTCGTACCAGGCCGATGTCGCTCTACAACCCGTATAGTTCTTCGTTAAATCTTCTCCTCCATACACCGTTTGAACAAACGGGATCGTAGATAGTGCGCAGAATTTTCCTCTCGAAACGACCAAGGATATCTTCATCCGATTTTGTTAGGGTCCAAGCCTCTGTGCCGTAAAGGAGTACTGGGATCATCAAGGTCTTATACAGTGTCACCTTGGTTTTCCGAGAGAGAGCTCCACTTCTCAATTGCCTCTTGAGACCAAGGGAACAGCGATTGGCAACAGTGATTCTGCGTCTTATCTCAGCGCTGGTGTTGTTGTCGCCGGTCATGAGTGAGTCAAGGTAGACGAATTCCTTAACCACTTCAACGTTATATCCGCCCATGGTGACGTTCTGGCCAATACGCCGGTGTCGTTTCTTTTTGATGGAAGCAGATATTTGGTTTTACCCTCATTAACCTTGAAACCCATCTTGGCCGCTTCTACCTTAATGCCTACAAAGGCATCATCTCGCTGTGTCCGTCCAATCACGTCAATGTCGTCGGCGTACGCAAGCAATTGCGTGGACTTGAAATAAATCGTACCTCTTGTGTTGGCCAGCGACTCTTGCACGATCTTTTCAAGCACGATGTTGAAAAATTTGCATGACAGCGCATCACCTTGTCTAATTCCTTTTTTAACATCAAAGCTCTCGGTTTGTTGATTACCGACCTTAACGGAGCATCGAAAATTCTCAATTGTCATCCTGCACAATCGGACGAGTTTGGCAGGGATGTTGAAACTAGACATGGCTTTGTATAGCTCGTGTCATACGCGGTCATACGCAGCCTTGAAGTCTTCTCCAAGATCTGTCGTAGTGTAAATATTTGGTCTATTGTGGGTTTACCGAATAGCCGATCAGGTTATCCACAAACGGATTCAGACGTTCACACAATACGGCAGGGAAAATCTTATATGCAATGTTAAGGAGACTTATTCCCCTATAGTTGGCGCAGTTATAGGGGTCTCCTTTCTTATGGACCGGGCAAACGATGCTGAGATTCCATTCGTCGGGCATTCAAATGAGATGGTGCATGCACCTTACCAGCTCATCCCCAGCCGCCTTAAAAATTTCAGAAGACAGATCGTCTGCGCCTGCGGCTTTATTAGACTTAAGTCTTGATTGACTTTGTCGAAGTCGGGTGGACGGAATACTCTTACATCGTCGTCCATTCCGAATGGACCGTTCTGCCTGATAGCGGTATCTTGTCTATCATCGCCGTTATACGGTCTGTAGAAGTTGTCTTAATCCCTAATCCTTAACATCGACTGACATTCCACTACCAGTTTTCCAGTTTCATCCCTGCCAGCCGCCGCTCTGGCATGTTCGTTTTACCTTATTGTAAAACCTCCGGGCGTCATTCCTGCGAGAGCATCTCTCCATCTCCTCGGTCTCACGCTTTCTGTATTCCCTTTTCTTTCTTCTGAGAAGCGTGTGTTCCTCTCCTCCCTTCTACTCATAGGTTTCTCGAGCAGCTCTCGTCCGTCGTTGCAGCACGCCTTTATATGCCTCTTGTTTTGCCTCATAGGCTGGTTCGCATTGTTCATCGAACCAAGGGTTTCTAGGTGGGGGCGGTTTAAAACTCAGTACCACTGACGCAGCGTCTCTGACGGCGCTCTGGCAATGTGGCCATTCCTGCTCTATTGTAAGTGCTGCTGTGGGTGGATTTTGAGAGAGCTTGGAGGAGACACGATCGGCAAAGATTCTGGCAGTCTGTTGCGATTTTAGCTTTCCGACGTCAAACTTATGTATGTAATTCTACTCGACTCCTAAGCATTCTTGATATCCTCATGCGTACATTGGCTACAACAAGGTAGTGGTCCGAGTCGATGTTGGCCCCTCGGAAGGTTCGTACGTCGAGAATACTGGGAGAGTGTCTGGCGTCGATCGCAATGTAATCAATCTGGTTGGTGGTTGATTGATCAAAAGATCGCTTGGTCTCCTTGTGGATGTTGAGGTGTGTGAATCGTGTACTTGCAACTACGAGATTATGTCCCGCCATACAGTCCACTAGCCTTAGCCCGTTTTCTGACATGGTGATGTGTAGACTGTGCTTTCCTATGATTCGTTCAAAGATAGCTTCCTTACACAGCTTCGCATTGAAATCTCCTAGTCGCTTTTGGTAGGGTCACTGGCAAGCACAGCCTACACAACACTACATCCGGAAATGTATTTAGGTTGATAACGGGGCGAAATCTTCTAGTTGCTAGCACGCGTTTCCCACATCTCAACATCCACAAAGGGACTTGGCGATCTCCGGAACAGTCAACCGTCAACCTATTGACCACATTGCGATTGATGGCAGGCACGCATCCGACATTCCGGATGTAATAGCTTTCCGAGGAGCACATATCGACTCGGAACACTATCTTGTGGCAGCCAGGTTGCGACTGGGAATATGCCTGTCCCAGAAAAATCGGGTAAGGCCAGCGGCATACAACGTCACAATTCTCCAACACCTGCTCAGACTGCACAATATCCATGGACCCGTTGTCAACAAGCCTTAGAAAGTGCTGCTTCTGAGGGGAGGGCACACGCAGCCAAGCACCAAGCCCATCAAGAGGCGCTGCATAGAAGGATGAGAGCTGCTCCTGGGCATTATGAGCAGAAGAAGAGGAAGGAGAAGAAGAGGAGGAGCATAAGCTTTTCAAAACAAAAAAAGGAGAGCATGAGAGGCTTGCGACAGTAAAGATGAAGAGATGCTATAGCTGACGATCGGAGGTTTTATCAACGAATAAAACAAACATACTTACTTACTTATCAGGCCAGCGATCCATGGAGAATCTTAGCCTGAGCTATAGCTGCCGGATGTCTTACATCTGCGATTACTTGTTCTTTATACCGGCGGTTCGGCCTTCCTCTTCTTCTCGAACTAGGAGGCTCGGAGTCGAAGACCTTCTTAGCTGGAGCGTTGATGTCCATGCGCTCGAAGTGGCCGAGCCAGTGTAGTCGACGGATCTTTGCCTTCCGGACTACATCCACATCTTTATACAGCTCGTAGAGTTCGCGGTTGTGTCTTCTCCTCCATATACCTTCCTCACAGACAGGACCATATACCCGGCGCAGAATTTTTCTTTCGAAAGAACCCAAAATCAGCTCCGCTGTTCAGCTTATCGTCCAGCTTTCGGTTCCGTACAGCAAGACTGGCAGTACGAGCGTTTTGTAAAGCATGACTTTGGTCTTTCGAGTGAGATGTTTTGACCCCAGTTGTTTGGACAAGCCGAAGTAGCAGCGGTTGCAAAGGGCGATTTTATGCCGGATCTCCATGTCATTTGTGGAATTTACGTTTGCCCCGAGGTAGACAAACTCCTTAACTACCTCCAAGTTGTAGCTGTAAATTGTTATATAAACATGCCAGGGATATAAGGCCAGAACGGAAGCCTGCAGGGACGAAAATGGAAGCCTACTAGTGGATTCACTGTCGGTACTAAGAATCTGGAAAGACTACTTCTGCAGACTGTATAACGGCGATGACGAAACAGATGTCGCTGTCAAGCAGAATGATCCTTTCACAGCGGACGATGATAGCTGAGAGTTCCGCCCCCCTGACCTGGACGAAGCTAGAAAGCTTTTTCTAAGCTTAAGTTCAACAAAGCTGCTGGAGTAGACGGACTACCTGCCGAGCTCTTTAAGGCAGCTGGAGATAACCTGGTTGGAAGTATGTATGCACCAGCTCATCTGTAAGATATGGTCAGAGGAAGGCATGTCCGATGAATTGAATCCTAGTACCGTTTGTCCGATCCACAAGGAAGGAGACCCCTTTGTCTGCGCCAGCTATAGAGGTATAAGTCTTCTGAACATCGCTTATAAAATCTTCTCTGCGGTACTGTGTGAACGCCTGAAATCGTTCATTACTAAACTGATTGATCCAGATCAGTATGGTTTCAGACCCGGGAAGTCCACTATAGATCAATTATTCACACTGCGGCAGATCCTGGAAAAATGAAACGAGTCCCAAATCGACACCCACCAACTGCTGGCGAAAGACCGTACCAGTTGGAGAGGTTTTTTAAAGGAGGCCCAGGTTCGCCATGAACTGTGGCGCCGAAAAAGAAGAAGAGGAATCGTACAAGGCAATTGTTACCACACTTCTATGGGCCTTGTAGAGAATAGGTGAGGTTAAGCTTGTATTGTATGATCTGGTTGCTTTCTCGAGTGTGGTCCAATATGAACTCACTTCATCGGACCTAAGTGACTCGGCCGATCCTTAAGGAGCACTTGCGCTTGTACATGTATAAGGACTATACTTAGAAACGTTGGCTTTGGTGGGTTTTTTTTGTTTTTTTTTTAGTGACTCGCGCAGGTTCAAGAGTTTTTTATATTCTCTTATGATGTGTTGTTACACACACAACCTGAATGGAGGGCAGTGGTTTGGGTCGTTGATGTTCGTTCACTACTCTCAGGGGTGGTTGTCCTAGATAGGATGAGAGCCGACCAAATTCCGCGTTGGTTATGGTCCGTAGTAATTCGTTCAAGCACTTTAGTATTGCATACGCAGAGGATGAATTTCAGTTGACCATATACTGTGAGTGTTATGCCTGCAGCAGTACGTCTGGTGACTTTCCATTTACAACTGCGTTGCATACTTTTTGTCCGCATAGGAATTACTTTTTCTTAGCTATGAAGCGAACTTGAACTATAGACCTTCCGCTCGGCGGTCGATGATGTTAACTACTGCACCACGGCCACCCCATGGACGTTGCAGTCCATGAAGGGCCGGAGCGAAGCTTGTCTCAATCACCCACGTTGTGTGTGATTTATTTTTCACTCAGGTAATGGGTGAACGACCGAATGACGTGAGTCGACAAGCTTTCTCAAGGCAAGTGTACTAGGGGGTATTTTACCAATACCCACCAAGGACGGACGTCTCGAAATAATTATTCGATGGTGCTGGTGTTATCGGAATCCGAACTTGCCCATCATGCGTCAGAATCCAACACACTAATTACTGCGACACGGCGCCGCTTAGAAACGAACGGTTAGTAATAACCAGTCACTGCCAAAGGACTAACAAGGGCTTCGTAGGGGTAGCATGCATCCGACGGATGCTGGTCTGCTAAAAAGCGAGAAGAGTCATCCCAGACGAACACCTTGCCTCACTGTTGGTAAGTCCCATCCCCATATCCTCGTGACGCCATCTGGGGATTTTTTCTGGAAAATAAAACAGGTATAGTCGGTTGGGCTTCGGCCTAGTAAGCCGTAACCGTAAAAAATGTTGAAGCTAAGAGACAACCACAAACCTCGGATTTAACGGACGGGACTGCATGTTGATGACCCCTGCTCACGTACAAAAGGACAAGAGTATTGCTTTTGCACCTAGAATGCTAGTCCCTTAACAGGCCGGGTGCAGCCGAACAGTTCGAAAAAGGTTTACTCTCCTATAAAGCAGATATTACCGCACTCCAAGAAGTGCGATGGGATGGACTGGGAGAAAAAAAGGATGAAAAACTATGACATATACTACGAAAACTTCTACAAGGAGAAGAAACAACCCCTATTTGAGTGCGGCATGTAAGCGGACGCCTCCAGGGAAGAATAAGACGACATAGTCAAAGGAGACATCTATGGTCTCCTAGATAGAACATACGCTCAATGTCCCAGCTATGACACCAAGATTGCTCTAGAAGATTTAAACACGAAGCTAGGTAAAGAGGACATCTTTGAACGAGTCGTAGTAAAGCACAGCCTTCACGATACCAAGTTCGAACACGGATTAAGGCTAATAGACTTTTTGACATGATTTCCGCATCTCATAAAAGGACCTCTAAATCAAAACGATCATATTGCGCTTGACGCCAGACGCCATCCAGCATCTTGGATGTCCGAACCTTCCGAGGAGCCAATGTTGACGCCGATCATTATTTCGTTGCAGGCAAGACATGTATGCGAATATTGCGAACACTGTGGAGTCGAGCAGGAGTCTTCCTCAAGCCAATGCAAGCTGCCCAAACCATAGAACACCAATGGAGACGATGTCAAAGCGGCATAAGGGATGCTGCATTTGATATCTTAGGTTTCCAGCCACCACTTATGCCTAGGCATAGATGGCCTGCCTACTGAGCTATTTAAATCGGCTGGAGATGAGATGGCTGGGAACATGCACCAGCTTATCTATAAGATATTGTCGAAAGAAGGCGTGTCCGTCATGGAATCTCAGTATCGTTTACCCGGTCTATGAAAAAGGGCACCGGCCCCTATAAATGCGCAAACTATAGGGGAATAAGTCTCCTTAAAATCGCGTATCAGGTCTTCTCTCCCGCGCTGTGTAAATGCCTGAAACCATCCGTGAACAATTTGGCAGGTTCCTATCAAAGTGGTTTAAGCCCAGGAAAATCTACGAAGGACCAAATATTCACACTGCGGCAGATCTTGATTTTAAGGCCGCATATGACAGGACGAGCTATATATATAGAACCATGTTGTGTTGTGACATCCCTGTCAAACTTGTCAGGTTGTACAGGATTACAATAGGGAATTCTCGCTGCTCCAATAAGGCTGGTAAGGAGTTACCTGATACCTTCCATGTCAAAAAAGGATTCAGACAGGGTGACGCATCGGCATGTGATTTTGTCAACACCATCCTTGAAAAGGTCGTGCTGGATTCAGTGGCCAATACAAAAGGCAAGATCTTCTTCAAGTCTGCACAATTGCTCGCATACGCTGATGACATTGACGTCATTGGGAGAGTGCAGCTAGACGCCAATGAAGCTTTTGTGAGAATTGAAGCAGAAGTGGCTAAAGTGGGTCTCAAGGTAAACGAGACGCTGTCGTCAAAGAAAGACACCCAGAACCGACGACTTGGCCAGAACGTCACTATTAGCAGCTAAAACTTTGATGTAGTCAAGAATTTCGTCTACTTTGGCTCACTGGTAACAAGCGGCATCAACGCTAGCGCTGAGACCAGACACAGAATTACTTTTGCCAAAGCTTTCTCCCGGAAAACTAAGAGGGCCCTCACACTTACTTACTTACTTAGGTGGCCCTACAGTCCGGCGTGAACCTGGGCCTCAACCAAACGACTTCTGCACCGACTTTTGCTAGCTGTTTCCAACGATGCACTCCCAGTTAGTTAGGGTCCCCTTCCACTTGTGTGCGCCACCTTAGATACGGTCGTCCTCTGTTGTATGGTCCCTCGTTTAATCCGAAGACGTCGTACTAGGCCGATTTCGCTGTACAGCCCGTATAGTTGATCTTCTCCTCCACTCTCCGTTTGTACAAACGGGACCATAGATTGAACGCAGAAACGACCAAGGGCTTCATCATCCGCTTTCGGTAAAGTCCAGGTCTCTGCGCCAAAGAGGAGGACCGGTATGATTAAGGTTTTGTAAAGCGCAACATTGGTCTTTTGAGAGAGGGCTTGAGCCCAAAGAAGCAGCGGTTGGCAAAAGTAATTCTGCGTTTGATCTCAGCAGGAGTTTGTTGCCGCTGGTCACTAGTGAGCCAAAGAAGACCGAATTTGTAGCTGCCAATTGTGACGTTCTGGCCGAGATGTCGTTGTTGCGCGTCTTTTTTGGTTGACGGAATATATTTCGTTTTACCCTCGTTAACCGAAAAACCCATTTTAGCCGCTTCTGCTTCAATACTTTCGAACGCTTCATTGACGTTCCGCTGCGTTCGCCCAATTACGACAATGTCATCCGCGTACGCAAGCAGTTATGCAGACTTGAAATAGATTGTGTTGGCCAGTGGGTCTCGTGTGATCTTTTCAAGCAAGATGCTTAAGAGTTACATTACAGGGCGTCACCTTATCTAAATAATCATTTTTCACATCAAAGTTCTCGGTTAATTCGCTAACATAACGGAGCAGCGAGAGTTCTCCATTGTCATTCTGCACAACCTGACGAGTTTGGGAGGGATGTCAAAACTAGACATGGCGCTGTATAGCTCGACCCTATGCGCACTGTCATACGTGGCCTTCAAATCCACGAAGATGTGATAGGTGTCGCTTTGGTTTTATTGGGTCTTCTCCAAGATCTGCCGCAGTGTGAGTATTTGGTCTATTGTGGATTTACCTGACCTCAAACCACACTGAAAAGAATATATCAGATTATCCACAAAGGGTTTCAGGCGTTCGCACATTACGGCAGAGAAGATCTTGTATGCGAGGTTAACGAGACTTATTCCCCTGTAGTTGATGCAGTTTTAGGGGTCTGTTTTCTTATGGACCGGGCAAGCGATGCTGAGATTCCATTCGTCGGGCATGCTTTCCTCCGACCATACCTTGCAAATGCATGCACCTTGCCAGCTCATCTCCAGCCGTCTTAAAAAGTTCAGCAGACAGACAGTCTGCGCCCGCGGCTTTATTAGACTTAAGTCTTGATATCGCTATTTGGCTTCGTATAGGTCGGGTGGACGGAATTCTCTTACATCTTCGTCCATTACGAATGGATCGTTCTGCCTGACAGCGGTATGTTGTCTGCCATCGCCGTTAGACAGTCTACAGAAGTGTTCCATCCATATTCTCAGCATCGACTGCGAGTCTTCAACTAGTTGTCCGTCTTCATCCACAAATGCCTCCGCTCTGGTGTTATAGCCCTGGCATGTCCGTTGTACATTTTCGTAAAACTCGGGAGCGTCATTCCTGTGGTAGCATCTCTCCATATCCTCGACCTTACGCTTTTAATGCTGCCTTTTTTCTTCCTTAAAAGCTTGTGTTTCTGTCTGCGTTTCTGATGGTAACTGGTAATATTCACGAGTGGCTCTTGTCCGCGCATGTAGCATGGTTTTGTAGGCGTTTTGCTTTGCTACATGGGCTTGCCCGCATTGCTCATCAAACCAGGTGTGTCTAACTGACGGTGGCTTGAAACCCAACACATCGTTGGGTGGTACGCTGGCAATGCTCCCACTGTTGTTCTGTGGGTTGCTCTGGTGTCATAGGAGTTTGCGAGAGGTTGAGGGAAACGCGATCGGCAAAGGTCCTAGCGGTCTCCTGCGATTGTAGCTTTCCGACGTCAAACTTTCATTGCCCAGCTCATCTGGGCCCTCTATAAGACCTTAATCATCCCGGTCCTCCTCTTCGGCGCCGAGGCTTGGATCTTATCAAAATGGATGAAAAGGCTCTTGGTCCTTTCAAGAAGAAAATTCTGCGTACAATCTTCGGTCCCGTTTGTGTTGACGGAGAGTGGAGGAGAAGACTCAGCCAATAACTGTATGGACCGTACAGCGACATCGGTGCGAAACCTACGGATCCAAGTTCTAAGTTGGCTTCTTCTTCTTTGGTGGCGTTACAGCCGATGAAGGACCAGAGCCAAGCTTCTCTCAATCACCCATATTGTTTGTGATTTATTTTTCACACAGGTGAAAGGGTTTAATGCCGATTCCGAACGGCGTGAATCGAGACGCTTTCTCATGGCAAGTATACCTACTACGGGGGATTTTGCCAGTACCCCGCCGAGGAGGGACGCGAAATAAACATTCGATGGCGTTGGTGTTATCGGGATCCGAACTCGCTCATCGTGCGTCAGAGTCCAACACACTAACCACTGCGCCACGGCGCCCTCTCTAAGTTGGCTAGGCCATGTATATTCCGAATGGAGAGCACAGCTCCGGCCCGAAGAGTCATCGACTCTAACCCAGAGGGACGAGATTGCAGAGGACGACTGCATCTAAAATGGCGCACACAGGTGGAAAGATCGTACTAGCTGGAAAGGCTTGTTGGTTGAGGCCCGAGTACACCCCGAACTGTGGCATCATATAAGTAAGTAAGTAAGTAAATGCCTGTGTATCAATCAGTGCTAGCTTTCGACATTTATACAAAGAAAGGAATGTTCCTTTATTCTCTTCAAGCTTACCGGCAGTGAAAATGACTCTTTCTCAACCCTCAAACAGTCCCTGATATTAATCTTACAATGATGTCAGGTATTTTAGATAACCTCGCATAGCTCTGAACTCTCTTTTGATTTTTATTACACGAATAGAATTAAAGTGTTTCCTACACCTCATTGACGGCATAGGGCCGATTTACTGAACACAACGACGGATAGTTAGGATTCGTGCCAGTTGTACAGCCAGTTGCAGTCGTTCCCCCTGGGTACATACCTAGATCCATAATATTTGTCCTTGCATAGTTGCAGGCTAGTGTTAAGGAATTCCAGTTTTGCATGTCAGGATCGGGGAAGTGAATGGTAGCGCATCCTAAGGCAATATTTTTGTAGGAAGTCATTACCGTAAAATGTCCAATCACATCACTACAATCGAACACACATACAAATGCAGATAAAGGACTTTGGATGTATGTATAGTTTGCTTACGATGGGTTTTCCGGAAACTTTTTGATATCCGCCATTGTAGTGTCCTAGTATTCTGCGGTATGATTTGGATATCAGTCGGATTTCCACCACTCCACCAGGTCTTTGCTAGATTTTGTCCAGAATAATGGATTTGTTCCGTATTACGACAGGCGTCATGTGCAAATTGACACTGCTTAACGTTGAGCTCAGCTTGTCGTGCTAACTCATCGCTTCACACCATTGTAGCCATCGAACGGGCTGGATCGAAGCCAGTCAGTTGGCCTGCCGTAAGGGTATTCCTCTTCGCATTGTGACTATCGAGAATTAGGTTCTTGAGCGTTGTACTTGGACATGTCGAGGAAAGCGCCTTTATATGTAATAGACATTTTCAATCAATCGAAAACATTACCTACAAATGTTGCTTCGAGACTCACCCCGTTATTGTTGCAACCGATATTGACCGAGCCGGGACAAAGTGATTGATCGCATAATTCAGCGGCATATGTAAGGACCACACATTCAATACTTACGACAGTAAGAACAAGCCTAAAAGCCTTCATCATCTCGGATGTTTTCTTGCGAATATTCAAGACTCCCAGACAGACTTGGCTATTTATAAGAAGCTATTGTTTGTTCCGACGGAAACAGCTGGGTAAAGTAATATCACGCTGCTGCGCCGAAAGATTCCGGCAAGTGGCACACACGTTTGTTTTTTTTTGTCTTTATTCGTCATGCCAAGTCTCTAGGGCGTAGTATTGTTGAGTCTTACGTCAAGTCTAGCGTAGGCTGGTGCAAAAGTTACTGAAAACAATCCCACTAACAATGGGCTGTTTTAACAGGTGAACAGACACTGGTTGAATAATAACAACATTTTAGCACAAATATTGACTAAGTTTAATGGAGAATGAACCTTAATTATAGGTCACTTGTTTGGTGATAAACAACTGTTTTGACGTAGTTAATTAAAAGTAATCAGTGGTGTACAGAATGGGACTACAAAACGACAATAGGAGAGCTATGATCCGGGCAGTTATACGTCTGGTGCCAATCAGTCCATTCTTCCCAGTCTCCCCGCCCAATTTTTGAGCCACGATCTCCATAGATCGTCACGAGTTTGAAAATGAGCTTCGATTACAAAAAGATGATGACTTCGCTAACTTTCATCTACATACACATTTGCTATTTGGACCGAATTTCGCCATCTGCCGTATTCGATCAAAGATCGCAATAAAGTTAATCACGAGCACTTCAAAAGTGATAGGGGAGGAGAGAGCGAGCAAACACAGCAAAGTGGTTGATCGCGTTTAACATGGCAAACAACAGCTTCGACTCTGTCGCTGCTCAAAACAAGTTGACACACAGCCTCCGCGTGGCCTCCCTGGATAGCTATACTGGCACCCGCCAGGTAGTGAACCAATGTGTTCACTTGTTCAGCCACCCGACCCTTGTTCCTTGGAAAAGAGGAACCTGGTCCTCCAGGTTAGGAGTTGTGCTTAGGAGTACCATCCCTATCGCGTAAAACAAAAATTAGTTTAGAAACAACGAATAGCCTCGGATACGGATGGATTACATGTTGACGACTCCCGCAAACGTCAAAAAGGAAACGAATTCCGGATCTGCACCTGGAACGTTAGGTCCCTCAACAGACCAGGTGCAGTCGGACAACTGGTCAACTCATTAGACTGCTATAAGGCAGACACTACCGCGCTCCAAGAAGTACGATGAGATGGGCCATGCAAAAGGCGGATGAAAAACTTTGATATCTAATACGGAAACTACAGAGAAAATAAACAACGCTCACGAAAAAAATCTTAAGCTTCCATTATGTAAGCGAACGCCCCACAACTATCCGCATCAAGGCCAATCTCGGCAATATAAGCTTAATATTTGTCCACGACCCCACAGAGGAAAAAGATGACCGACACAAAGATGACTTCTATGATCTCACAGGCAGAACCCAATCAGGCCCAATATCCCAGCTATGACACCAAAATCGTTCTAGGAGATTTCAATGTGGAGCTGGGTACGGAAGCTATCTTTGAACGAATCATAGGAAAGCACAGCCACGTCAGCAACACCACGTCAGAAAACGGACTAAGGCCAGTGGACTTTATGGCGGGACATAATCTCGTAGTAGCAAGGACACGATTCCCACACCTCAACATCCATAAGGGGACCTGGACCCTTCCACCTGTGCGCGCCACCTTAAATGCGGTCGTCCTCTGCTGCGTCGTCCCTCGGGGTTAGAGTCCAAGACTCTTCGGGCCGGAGCGTAGATGTCCATTCGCTCTAAATGGCCTAGCCATCTTAGACGTTTGATCCGAAGACGTCTAACCAGGCCGATGTCGCTGTACAGCCCGTATAGTTCTTGGTTGAATCTCCTCCTCCATTCTCCGTTTACACAAACGGGACCAAAGATTGCACGCAGACTTTTCCTCTCGAAACGTCCAAGAGCCTCTTCATCCGCTTTTGATAACGTCCAAGCCTCAGCGCCGTAGAGGAGGACCGGGATGATTAAGGTTTTGTAGAGGGAAACCTTAGTTTCCCTCTTAGGCTCTACTACTCAATTGCCTCCTGAGCCCGAAGAAGCAGCGATTGGCAAGAGTTATTCTGCGTTTTATCTCAGCGCTGGTGCCGTTACTGCTTGTCACTATCGAACCAAGGTAGACGAAGTCCTTGACTGATTCAAAAATATAGCTGCCGAGGGTGAAGTTCTGACCAAGACGTCGGTGTTGTGCGTCTTTCTTGGATGAGAGCATGTATTTGGTCTTGTCCCCATTTACCCTTAGACCCACTTTAGCCGCTTCTGCTTCAATGCATGAACTGGTCAGGAACATGCACCAATGCTTGAATTCTTGTGAGATCTCGCTTTGTCCGTCCCGATAACGTCAATGTCATCTGCGTAGGCAAGCAATTGTGGCGACTTGAAGTAGATCGTACCACTTGTATTGGCCGCAGAGTCCCGCATGATCTTTTCAAGTATGATGTCAAGGAATCCACATGACAGTGCTTCACCCTCCGTCACCATCCGACCTTAATGGAGCAGCGGGAATTCTATATCGTCATCCTGAACACAGTCCTGACGAGTTTGGCAGGAATTTTGAAACATGACATGGCACTGTATAACCCGTCTCTAAAAATACCGCCGTTTGCGGCTTTAAAGTCGACGAAAAGATGGTGCGTGTCGACCTGGAATTCATGGGTCTTCTCCAAGATCTGCCGAAGTGGTCTACCGTGCATTTTCCTGTCCTAAAACCACACTGGTAGGAACCTAATAGATTGTCCACGAATGGTTTCAGGCGCTTACACAGTACGGCAGAGAGGATCTTGTTCGCGATGTTCAGGAGACTTATACCTCTGTATTTGGCGCAGTCTCCTTTCTTATGGACCGGGCAAACGTTGCTGAGTTTCCTTTCGTCGGGCATGTGTTCTTCCGACCATATCTTGCAGATGAGTTGCTGCATGTTCCTGACCAGCTCATCGCCAGCTGCTTTAAACAGTACAGCGGGAAGTCCGTCTGCTTAAGCAGTTTTATAAGGCTTAAGTTTTGATATCCCTATCTTAACATCGTCTAGGTCGGGTGGACGGGAATCTCTTTCGTCTTTGTCCATTGTGAATTGTTTGTTCTGCCTGACGGCGGCATTTTGACTATTATGGCCCTTATACAGTCTGCAGAAGTGGTCTTTCCATAATCTCAGCATCGACTGTGACTCCACTATTAGTTGTCGGTGCTCATCCCTGCAGGATTCTGCTCTGGCTTGGCATGTTCGTTTTACTTTTTGTTAGAATTTTCGAACATCGTTCCTGCGCCTCTCGTGCTCCTTCTTTTTTCTTCTGTCCATAGAGCTCGCGGGCAGCTCTCGTCCGTCGATGCAATGTAGCCATGTATGCATTATGTTTCTCTACCTTCGTCATCAATCCACGATTTCTCAAAGATGGTGGCTTGAAACCGAGTAGATCTGAGGCGGCCTCTCTAATGGCGTCCTGACAACGACTTCATTGCTGTTCTATGCTAAGTTCAGATTGCATCGGGACTTGAGCTTGAAGAAGACTTGATTGACGAAAGTCCTGGCGAAGGTCTCTGCGATTGCAGCTTTCCGACGTTGAATATTGGGGTTCTTGCTCGACTCCGTTGATTACGAGAGATTCGCATCCGTACGTTGGCTGTAACGAGGTAATGATTCGAGTCGATGTTGGCTTCTCGAAAGGTTCGGACATCTAGGATGCTGGAGGAGTGTCTGCCGTCGATCGCAATGTGATCCATTTGATTTGTTGTCGATTGATCGAAAGACCGCCAGGTCTCCTTATGGATGTTGAGGTGTGGGAATCGTGTCCTTGCTACTACGAGATTATATCCCGCCATAAAGTCCACTGGCCTTAGTCCGTTTTCTGACGTGGTGTTGCTGACGTGGCTGTGAGTAGGGTGTTATAGGCGGTTCAAGCGCTTTTTGGTATGAAGCGATGGTATGAAGCGATGGTATGAAGTGATGGTATGAGGGTATTTGGTATGAAGCGATGGTATGAAGGGATTTGATATGAAGCGGTTGAGGCGCTTTTTGGTATGAGGGGATTTGGTATGAAGTGATTCAGGTGCTTTTTGGTATGAAGGTGTTCTGGCGCTATGTAATTTGTTTATTTAAGTTGTGAATTTGCGTGGGGGTTAGGAAATGTATGGCGGTTGAGGCGCTTTTTGGTATGAAGCGATGGTATGAAGTGATGGTATGAGGGGATTTGATATGAAGAGATGGTATGAAGGGATTTGGTATGAAGCGGTTGAGGTGCTTTTTGGTATGAAGCGATGGTATGAAGTGATGGTATGAGGGGATTTGGTATGAAGCGGTTGAGGTGCTTTTTGGTATGAAGGTGTTCTGGCGCTATGTAATTTGATTATTTAAGTTGTGAATTTGCGTTGCGGTTAGGAAATGTATGGTGGTTGAGGCGCTTTTTGGTATGAAGGTGTTCTGGCGCTATGTAATTTGTTTATTTAAGTTGTTTTTGCGGAAATATATGGGGATGATGGCGCTATCTGTGTTGTGGTTTTGTGTGCGTGCAAGGGCGTTATCATGTAGTATGTTATGGCCGGAGCAATAGATATGTACATATTCTTACGCCTTAAAGAGATAGGTATAGAAGTATTTACTACAAGACAATATAAATATGTATATTTTTGCGGAAATATATGGGGGGTTCTTGCGCTATGTAATTTGTTTATTTAAGTTGTGAATTTGCGTTGCGGTTAGGAAATGTATGGCGGTTCTCGCGTTATTTTAAGTTGGTTTTTGTCACGTGCTGGTTGTGTGCGTGCAAGGTCGTTATCATGTGACGTATTTAGAATAGGAATAGCAATAGATATGTATATATTGTTACGCAGCAAGGCTACGAAGATCTACTAACACATAGCATACAATTTTAAGGGGAGCAGATAAACTATATACATATCTATGTATTAGCAATAGATATGTGATGGTATGAAGAGTTTTGGTATGAGGCGGTTCAGGTGCTTTTTGGTATGAAGCGATGGTATGAAGGGATTTGGTATGAAGCGATGGTATGAAGGGATTTGGTATGAAGCGGTTGAGGTGCTTTTTGGTATGAAGGGGTTCTGGCGCTATTTAATTTGTTTATTTAAGTTGTTTTGCGTGGTGGTTTAACACATAGCATTCAATTTTAAGGGGATCAGATAAACTATATACATATCTATGTATTAGCTATAGATATGTACATATTGTTACGCATTAGGGAATCGCGCTGTCATCTGTAGTGATTTACATATATAAATATGTATATTTTGCGGTAATATATGGGGGTTCTGGCGCTATGTAATTTGTTTATTTAAGTTGTTTTGCGTAACACATAGCAGTCAATTTTAAGGGGACCAGATAAACTACATATATACATATCTACATATGTATTAGCAATAGATGTGTGATGGTATGAAGGGTTTTGGTATGAAGCGGTTCAGCCGCTTTTTGGTATGATGATGTTCTGGCGCTATTTAATTTGTTTATTTAAGTTGTTTTTGCGGAAATATATGGGGATTCTGACGCTATCTGTGTTGTGTGTGTGTGTGAATCAACGTGGAAATACTTTCGCATATTAAAAAGTGGATGTGATTGATTCATTCTTGACAGTATATGTTACATATCTATGTATCTATAAATATTTCTTAGCGTTTCAAATACATATACATACATACACACACGCACATATATATAAATATTACTGGAATAGTATAAACAAATGACCCATTACATTAAAATGGTTCTGTAAGCAACAATTAATCAGTGCGAACAGCTCTATTTAATTTGTTTATTTAAGTTGTTTTTGCGGAAATATATGGGGATTCTAGCGCTATCTGTGTTGTGGTTTTATGTGCGTGCAAGGTCGTTATCATGTCACGTATTTAGAATAGTTGGTATGAAGCGGTTCAAGCGCTTTTTGGTAGGAAGCGATGGTATGAAGCGATGGTATAAATCGATGGTATGAAGGGGTTCTGGCGCTATTTAATTTGTTTATTTAAGTTGTGAATTTGCGTTGGGGTTAGGAAATGTATGGCGGTTCTGGAGCTATTTTAAGTTGGTTTTTTTTTTTTGTCGCGTGCAAGGTCGTTATCAAGTGACGTATTTAGAATAGCAATAGATATGTACATATTGTTACGCGCAAAGCGTGCCGAGTAGCGTGTGCCGAGTTTCACTATGCCGAGTAGCGTGGGCCGAGTTTGGATTCACTCTTCTCTCTCTTCTCTCTCTATGCTTCGCTGATTTCATGGGGGGACAAGTTTAATCATGTTCTGCGTTTTTGTTTTTTTAGTTCCTCCCCCGTACAATTTAAGATAGGTATGTATGTTCATTTGGTAAGTTTGTTTATACCCGGTGTAAACATATTTTCGGGACAAAACGGAAGATCATTATGTATATCGTTATGCGTTAGATCTTCGTAAGAGAAGGAAAACACACACATCGATTCCGAGTAAATCGATCTGTTGGATAAACCATCGCTTTAGCAGCATCCCCATATATATAAATAGGGGAAGTTCCTGTTCAATGTGACATTGCGATAGTAATAACGAACCCGATTTAAGATACGGCATATAATTTATTAGTGCATGTAGTTCCAATTGTGTGTGGAATAGTATAAACAAATGACCCATTACATTAAATTGTTCTGTAAGCAACAATTAATCAGTGCGAAGAGACGTCGAAGACAATGGATCCTCAAAAAGAATTAAATCAGCTTGAAAACTTTGCTTATAAGCAAACCGTAAGATTCCCAGCTTTGACTATCGGGCTACCATATAATATCGAAGGATTAAAGGTTTGCAGTACTATGTATGGAAATGCAGTTCTATGCTATCTGGAAAATTTTAAAGTAAGTTTTTTTTTAAAGTAAGTAAATTACAAACATATTTATTTATTTGTCTTTTCTTATGTGTACAGGTTTTCCTTCCATCTCGATATTCTAAAATGTCTGAGACAACAATTCAAGCAATCAACAAAAAGGGATATACATTGACATACCATGGACCTGTAAATAAAACTTCTCACATAGAGATTTCCAAGAAAAATGTCCACACACCCAGATAATCAATAAATAGAAAAAAAATGTTATTCTGAAGAAAAATCAAGTGTTTTTATTTGTATTATATTTTGATTTGTTTACAACATGACTTCCGCATTCAACATTGAATGATGCGTTAGTTCGATTACATTTTTAAATATAATTTTATACTAAACAACTCTTCTAATCTCGCCCGTAAGTGGAATATATTCTACGAGTCGGTCGTGTATCAGAACGCAATATGCTGAGGTGTTTGGAGGCAAATTTTTGTTGGTAGTAAGTTCTATTTTTATATCGATGGGTCCGGTTTTTACAGATTCATTCTGATGCATCACATCGACCACAATAATTGGAGCTACTTTTGAAAATTCCTCGCGTGATAGTAGAGGCTGAGGTTCTCGCATGTAATAGCTCTGTTGAAATTTAGCATACATATCATAGAGAAGGGCATAACGATTTCGAGTAAAGTTTATCTTCAGATCATCATATGGATATGTATCGGAATTAAGATGTACTTTTACATCTGACAAATCACAGTGCTGCAATCCGGTTGGTGTTTGAAAAATGATTAAGATAAACCGAGGTCTTTCGCTCTGCGGTGAAAGTTTCACCATCCATAAGTTTTGAACGCCTTGCGATAGAACCGGATTAAAATGACAATCCCAGCTTCGAAATGGCATTTTTAAACTCTGTCCCGAGCTTATTGTTTTGAGAATTTCCAATTTCGAAAAATCTGCCAATTGTATGTGAGGAACTTTCCAGGTGATATTCAAAATGTTTAGCTGAACCTTTTCTTTCTCCACAGTTGAGTAGACAGCATTTGCATCCGACTTCGAACGTAATAATATAAGCTCATGCTTGGAGTTCAAAACCACTTTATTAAAGTCTTCAGCAAAACCAAGAAGCATTTTAAGTGGTACGCAAAAATTAAAATAACCATTTTCAATGAATTGATCCTCCGTTGCAAACCATCCAGCATTTTTTAACATTGTACTCTCGTTATGGTTAAGCGATACAAAATTCTTAATCATCGATGTTATTCCTGCGTATCGTGTGCGGTCTACTTCGGTTGCATTGATTTCATAGCGGATTTCATCAAACAAGAACGCTACGCAGTTGTTTTTCAGTTTAACATTAGTTGATGTTGTTCCATTTTCGAGTGTTACAAATCCCTCGATATAAATGTAACTCTCACAAGGCAGCAGATAGAGGTCTTGATTCTGTATTGATATTCTAATTTCATCGTCATTTTTGTATGATTGTAAGTATGGTATGTAGCTGTGATATTCTTTCTTTATAATGCTTTCATCGTAGATAGGTTCTTGTAGAACATTTAGAACGTCATTCATGATTATTTTTTATTTTTTTTCCTTTCACTTGATCCGAAATCCTAGTGATTTTAGAAAATTTTTATTGGCTATTGTCAATTTTTTAGCAGTAGTTGCTGTTGTTGTTGTTGTTACTGTTGACGACGACGGTTTCCTTCTTGGTACTGTCTCTTTGTTGAATGACAACGAGGAAGTGATAGGAGGTCCGAAATTCGTATAGCTTTTATTGTAAATAATCATTTATCCTTTGGTCTTAAATGTAATCTGACGGTAATTGTTTCTCCACGAAAATTTATAAGATTATTGTCCTGATCGACAACTTTAACTGTAATTGAACCTATCTGTCTGACGGTCACAGGTAAATAGATTACATTTCTAGGAATTTCATCTAATTTATGCCCGGGACTAACGTGAAGGGAAAATTCATGAAGTGTGTGTGCGCTTGAACTATTTATATATGATCCGCCCACAATGTTACATTCCACACGTATTACATTAACATTTGTAATGTGAATAGGTCTGTCTGATTCATAATCAGTTTCTGCTTTTAATATTTTCTTGCTAAAGCCAAGTATTGAACCAATAGTTCGATTTTGAGTAAAATCAATAGCGTCACTAGAATAAATTTCCGTTTTGAATGTATTGTAATTGGCATCAATGAAAAGAGTCCCCGATTCGTTTATACTCTCATATTTTTTTTGTATATACCTAACGATATCTTCGAATTCATATGAGCCTACAGGAACTTCAATGATTTGATTGCGTATGTGAAATAAATTATTATTCAAGTCAATGTTGGGCACTGAATTATATGTATGGAAGTCTATTAGTCCACACTCATAATCGCGGTCTAAATCGATTGGCGGAAAGTAATCCGTAGCGAGACTCGATGAATTTCCCGTTAAAGTTAATGTTATTGACATTCTCACGATCAACTATATAATGAAATGGAAAATTAAAATACAACGCTTTTTTAAACAACATATATATTTTTTTCTATTTTTCATTGAATACAAAGGTATGTATATATGTACATATGTATGTGTGTATGTAGATATTTAATACAGGATATTATTTTTACTAATCCAAGAGTTGTGGTCGTTTGAAAAACCCAACCATTTCACGAAAACTCGATCACCCTTTGTGAATAGGATTTTTTCAACAAGATAATTATTTAAATATTGTGTTTTCATCAGTTCATATTCATAGAATCCTCCTCGGATCGCATTCCCCTGATAATCCTCTAATATATATGTAGCCGGATACGTATGTTTAATTGTTTTAATTTTAAAAATTTCCGTTGTCCAATTTGGTGTGTAGCCCTTCTCAAACGTATGTTTATATTTACTGATACGCACGTGATCGCCAACAAGAAATTTTGGTTTGCAATAGGTTTTCACATTGTTGTAGGCAGAGTTTAATATCAGCTTTTCATTCGAAGAATTTACATTACTTGGTCGCATTCCAATAGTCCGATGCTTTGTATTATTGTATTTCATAATTAATTCTTTGTATTCATCAAGCCACTTGTATGAACCATTATAGCTAAACTGCTTCCACATTAAACTCTTTAGGGTTCTATTAAATCGTTCGATAATTGATGCCTTTACAATGCTATACGTTGAATAGTGATTAACGCCATAATTTGTCATTAGATTTTGAAAATGTTTATTGAAGAACTCCTTTCCGTCATCGGTGTGTAAATTTGTTGGCGATCGTTTCTCCCCCACAAATATACTTCTCATAGCTATGGTGACGTCAGAAGCATTTTTCGTTTTAAGTGGAACAGCCCAAGCATATTTGGAGAAGGTATCTATGACTGTTAGAAGAAAGCGATAGTCTCTGTTAAATTTTGAAAATGCACCCATCTCAACTAAATCTGCTTGCCAGAGATCGTCTATTCCTTTCATAGTTACTCGTCGTCTTTTGAAATTTCTACGAGCCTGTCTATGAAGTTCATCTACAATACGTCTCTTTTCATCGTTTTTCATATTCTATCAACGTTTTATTTTTCTATGAATTTGTTTTCTTATTATGATTATCCTCCAACAACTTTGTAAATTTTGGACTGCTTAATTGTTGGAAAATATAATTGTCTATTCCACTAAATCTTGTTTCAGTATATTTTATATGTGATTCTAAAGCTTTTTCGGTATCCTCCTTCAACGTGTTAATCGATTTCGTATGTGCTTCTCTCTCACTTTGAAGTTTCGCAGCTAATTTTTCAATTTCTTCAGTAAATTTATTCTTCAATAGTGTGTTATCTTTTTGAGCTCTCAAGGTCATGTGATTCACTCTATCGTTAACAAATACCTTAGAGGCTGCATCATTGTCGGCAAGGGGTAAACCTACGTTTTTTAATCGTTTAGAAAAAAAATTAATGTTCCTATCGCGATCCAAATGAAAGCCTAAGGCACTTCTCAGACGTCTATCTTGATAATGTGTTGAACTACCAAACTTGTCAACAACCATCTTTGAAATGAATGGGTTTACATACAGATCTATGCAATTATATTGCTTTCTCTCAATTCCTCAATGATGGATACAATTTCATTGTTATGATTCGTATGACCAGCTGATTGTGATGAGATCAAAAGTCGTAATCTGTCAACTAATTCATTAGGATTATCCCAGTATATGTAATTCGGTTTCTGTGTATTTACTGTCATTAGACCAGCGCCCCTTTTTTTCCCACTGTTGAATAATGATTTTATAATCTTTGTGTATTTGATTGCTTTAGTGCCCTTGATTTGTTCGTTTTTATCATGCTTACGCTTATGAGCATTTGTTTCAACTAAAATTTCCCTATACTCTTGCAAGTCATGATCCGTATAGTGCTTTGGCGTTTTGTGAAAGAGCAATTCAAAGAGACCCGGTGTAATCGACCAGGTTTTATCATTGATGAAAATCCCATTTGTGTCTAAGTCAAATTCAGCATTACCCAATTTCCATTTATCATTTCGATCTTTATATGGTCCATATACTTTATCTAATTTGTTGACCCGATCCAACGCAGTCAGATTCATTAACAATGTGTTATTTTCGTCGTTTCTATTGCTTAAAGTGCTGTTGCTATTACCACCGTCATCGTCGTCGTCGTCGTCGTCGTCGTCGTCGTCGTCGTCATCATCGTTGCCGCTTTCATTCCGTTGTGTAGGGAAAGTGGATTCTTTACTCCTATCAAACAACTTTTCTTGTTTTTGTTTTGCTTTGGGAGTACTTGTATGGAATTTTTTTTAAAAATTCTGTGTTTAAATCTATATTAGTTTCAGCGTTTTTTTGCTTAACACCTTCGACTAATTCCCTGAGGGGTTTAGTGATTGGCTTAAAAGTATCCTCCAATAGGTCTGCTTTTACTAAACCATGATTTTTGATACTTTTAAATTTCTTCTTCAACACTCTCCTAGTATTTATGACGTCCATCAGTATTTGTTCTTTTTTCTTATTCATTATCAATGCACGGGGATGTGATTAGCTGCGTTCTTATCAATATATTATCACTACTTGAAACCAACTTATATACTAACTACAAAAGCCTTAGGGCGTAATCGTTTATAGTTGAATAAAAACATCAAATCCTTTTCTATAACGTCCGCCATCTTTAGGATCATCTTTGCATATGACAAGGAAACCATAATTATCCGTCCAACATTCACGGCAAATATTTGAAAATTCTTTGAAATTCATATCCGTACCCACATGATCATTGTACACATGTCTCATATTCATTTCATCTTGTTTAAACATTATAATCAAATTTGCATTGTCGCGTATCAGATGCTTTGGAATTCGTGTGTAAGACTGACACAAGTAAAAAGTATCAATGTTTTTGTGACGTCCCATACAAAAATATAGTCTTATATTATTTTGCTTCTCACATGCCACATCATCGAAAATCATAATAGAATCAGGTTTAGCTGCATCTGGTGCCAGAACTTGATCATTCTCAGAGAATGTATAATATCCCATACCCTTAATGGGTTGTATTAATTCTTGTAGATACTTATATTTCGGTTGGTACAACGATTTCGAATAAATGTATACATTTTTAAACTTTAACCCGTTTGGACTCTCTATTAAACTCAACATTACATTTGTTTTACCACAGTTTGATGGACCAACTAATAGGGCTCTAATTGTATTTGGTAAAAGAGAACTATGCCTCCTTTTTTCCGATAAGCTATTTGTGGTGAAATCGATATTTCGCACCATCAATCCTTTATGTTGTCTCACGAAACGCATACTAACGACTAATTCAAACATTCGACATACATCTGTGTATAAAAGCATGTGCTGTTGATAATTTTATTTCAGTGTTAATCGTACTTTTATTTAATAAAAATGGTGCTGATTTATCGAAGATCAATCAGTCATAATAGAAACGCAATCGGAAGAGGTTTGGTGGATAAAATAATCAATAGTCTACCAATAGAACTTCATCTTCCCGGCTATCAATTTTGTGGACCAGGCACTAAACTCAAAAAACGTCTAGCCAGAGGTGATACAGGAATTAACCCATTGGATGAGGCATGTAAACAACACGACATTGCTTATTCTCAATCAAAAGATATTAATAAGCGACACGAAGCCGATCAAATATTAGCTAACAGCGCGTGGAAAAGAGTTAAATCTAAAGACAGTAATATAGGAGAACGTGCAAACGCATGGTTTGTGACTAATGCTATGAAAACTAAAGTCAAATTCGGTATGGGTAATAATAATAATATGAGTGAAATGAGGAAGAGCAAATGCGGTGGCGCCGGGAAGAATCTCTTCAATGAAGCTATAAGAAAAACTAAAAAAAATTTACGTGAGAAGAAACCGAAAGATATGGAAAATGCAATACAAATTGCACGAAAAACTGTAAATAATGTCTTTAGGAAAAAAAAGAAATCTTCAATTCAAATTCCACGTGTAATACCAATTCCCAAAATTGGCGGTTTTCTCCCTCTCCTACCAATCCTATCCGCTCTCGGAGCAGTTGGAGCCTTGGCAACGGGTGGAAGCTCCATTTATAAGGCAATCAATGAAACCAAATCTGCTAAGAAACAACTTGAAGAAGCAAATCGTCATAATAAAACTATGGAATCCATTGCTATGGGTAAGGGGTTATACCTTAAGCCATACAAAAAGGGTTATGGCTTATTTTATAGTCCGACAGCGATGTCAAAAAACTATTAAGGAACCTACCCAAGCGGGCACTTACCGATAGAGATTTGATGAAGTACTCCAAGTTGTTGCCACATTTCAGAGGTGTATTCATGCTTGATACTCTACCGAAACGCGTACATCAAAGGGAATGCGGCATCGTTAATTTGGATTATTCTCACGGTCCCGGAACCCATTGGGTAGCATATGATAGGAATAAGAATCGCACAGAATATTTCGATAGTTTTGGAAATCTGCAACCACCAAGAGAGATTATTAAATATCTGGGCGGCGGCGGCGACGGAAAAAAATATTCAATACAACTATAGTCAATATCAAAACTATGAATCCTTCAATTGCGGACATCTTTGTTTGAAATTTCTGTACAACTTAAATAATACAAATAAAAACACTTGATTTTTCTTCAGAATAACATTTTTTTTCTATTTATTGATTATCTGGGTGTGTGGACATTTTTCTTGGAAATCTCTATGTGAGAAGTTTTATTTACAGGTCCATGGTATGTCAATGTATATCCCTTTTTGTTGATTGCTTGAATTGTTGTCTCAGACATTTTAGAATATCGAGATGGAAGGAAAACCTGTACACATAAGAAAAGACAAATAAATAAATATGTTTGTAATTTACTAACTTTAAAAAAAAACTTACTTTAAAATTTTCCAGATAGCATAGAACTGCATTTCCATACATAGTACTGCAAACCTTTAATCCTTCGATATTATATGGTAGCCCGATAGTCAAAGCTGGAAATCTTACGGTTTGCTTATAAGCAAAGTTTTCAAGCTGATTTAATTCTTTTTGAGGATCCATTGTCTTCGACGTCTCTTCGCACTGATTAATTGTTGCTTACAGAACAATTTAATGTAATGGGTCATTTGTTTATACTATTCCACACACAATTGGAACTACATGCACTAATAAATTATATGCCGTATCTTAAATCGGGTTCGTTATTACTATCGCAATGTCACATTGAACAGGAACTTCCCCTATTTATATATATGGGGATGCTGCTAAAGCGATGGTTTATCCAACAGATCGATTTACTCGGAATCGATGTGTGTGTTTTCCTTCTCTTACGAAGATCTAACGCATAACGATATACATAATGATCTTCCGTTTTGTCCCGAAAATATGTTTACACCGGGTATAAACAAACTTACCAAATGAACATACATACCTATCTTAAATTGTACGGGGGAGGAACTAAAAAAACAAAAACGCAGAACATGATTAAACTTGTCCCCCCATGAAATCAGCGAAGCATAGAGAGAGAAGAGAGAGAAGAGTGAATCCAAACTCGGCCCACGCTACTCGGCATAGTGAAACTCGGCACACGCTACTCGGCACGCTTTGCGCGTAACAATATGTACATATCTATTGCTATTCTAAATACGTCACTTGATAACGACCTTGCACGCGACAAAAAAAAAAAACCAACTTAAAATAGCTCCAGAACCGCCATACATTTCCTAACCCCAACGCAAATTCACAACTTAAATAAACAAATTAAATAGCGCCAGAACCCCTTCATACCATCGATTTATACCATCGCTTCATACCATCGCTTCCTACCAAAAAGCGCTTGAACCGCTTCATACCAACTATTCTAAATACGTGACATGATAACGACCTTGCACGCACATAAAACCACAACACAGATAGCGCTAGAATCCCCATATATTTCCGCAAAAACAACTTAAATAAACAAATTAAATAGAGCTGTTCGCACTGATTAATTGTTGCTTACAGAACCATTTTAATGTAATGGGTCATTTGTTTATACTATTCCAGTAATATTTATATATATGTGCGTGTGTGTATGTATGTATATGTATTTGAAACGCTAAGAAATATTTATAGATACATAGATATGTAACATATACTGTCAAGAATGAATCAATCACATCCACTTTTTAATATGCGAAAGTATTTCCACGTTGATTCACACACACACACAACACAGATAGCGTCAGAATCCCCATATATTTCCGCAAAAACAACTTAAATAAACAAATTAAATAGCGCCAGAACATCATCATACCAAAAAGCGGCTGAACCGCTTCATACCAAAACCCTTCATACCATCACACATCTATTGCTAATACATATGTAGATATGTATATATGTAGTTTATCTGGTCCCCTTAAAATTGACTGCTATGTGTTACGCAAAACAACTTAAATAAACAAATTACATAGCGCCAGAACCCCCATATATTACCGCAAAATATACATATTTATATATGTAAATCACTACAGATGACAGCGCGATTCCCTAATGCGTAACAATATGTACATATCTATAGCTAATACATAGATATGTATATAGTTTATCTGATCCCCTTAAAATTGAATGCTATGTGTTAAACCACCACGCAAAACAACTTAAATAAACAAATTAAATAGCGCCAGAACCCCTTCATACCAAAAAGCACCTCAACCGCTTCATACCAAATCCCTTCATACCATCGCTTCATACCAAATCCCTTCATACCATCGCTTCATACCAAAAAGCACCTGAACCGCCTCATACCAAAACTCTTCATACCATCACATATCTATTGCTAATACATAGATATGTATATAGTTTATCTGCTCCCCTTAAAATTGTATGCTATGTGTTAGTAGATCTTCGTAGCCTTGCTGCGTAACAATATATACATATCTATTGCTATTCCTATTCTAAATACGTCACATGATAACGACCTTGCACGCACACAACCAGCACGTGACAAAAACCAACTTAAAATAACGCGAGAACCGCCATACATTTCCTAACCGCAACGCAAATTCACAACTTAAATAAACAAATTACATAGCGCAAGAACCCCCCATATATTTCCGCAAAAATATACATATTTATATTGTCTTGTAGTAAATACTTCTATACCTATCTCTTTAAGGCGTAAGAATATGTACATATCTATTGCTCCGGCCATAACATACTACATGATAACGCCCTTGCACGCACACAAAACCACAACACAGATAGCGCCATCATCCCCATATATTTCCGCAAAAACAACTTAAATAAACAAATTACATAGCGCCAGAACACCTTCATACCAAAAAGCGCCTCAACCACCATACATTTCCTAACCGCAACGCAAATTCACAACTTAAATAATCAAATTACATAGCGCCAGAACACCTTCATACCAAAAAGCACCTCAACCGCTTCATACCAAATCCCCTCATACCATCACTTCATACCATCGCTTCATACCAAAAAGCACCTCAACCGCTTCATACCAAATCCCTTCATACCATCTCTTCATATCAAATCCCCTCATACCATCACTTCATACCATCGCTTCATACCAAAAAGCGCCTCAACCGCCATACATTTCCTAACCCCCACGCAAATTCACAACTTAAATAAACAAATTACATAGCGCCAGAACACCTTCATACCAAAAAGCACCTGAATCACTTCATACCAAATCCCCTCATACCAAAAAGCGCCTCAACCGCTTCATATCAAATCCCTTCATACCATCGCTTCATACCAAATACCCTCATACCATCACTTCATACCATCGCTTCATACCATCGCTTCATACCAAAAAGCGCTTGAACCGCCTATAACACCCTACTCACAGCCACGTCAGCAACACCACGTCAGAAAACGGACTAAGGCCAGTGGACTTTATGGCGGGATATAATCTCGTAGTAGCAAGGACACGATTCCCACACCTCAACATCCATAAGGAGACCTGGCGGTCTTTCGATCAATCGACAACAAATCAAATGGATCACATTGCGATCGACGGCAGACACTCCTCCAGCATCCTAGATGTCCGAACCTTTCGAGAAGCCAACATCGACTCGAATCATTACCTCGTTACAGCCAACGTACGGATGCGAATCTCTCGTAATCAACGGAGTCGAGCAAGAACCCCAATATTCAACGTCGGAAAGCTGCAATCGCAGAGACCTTCGCCAGGACTTTCGTCAATCAAGTCTTCTTCAAGCTCAAGTCCCGATGCAATCTGAACTTAGCATAGAACAGCAATGAAGTCGTTGTCAGGACGCCATTAGAGAGGCCGCCTCAGATCTACTCGGTTTCAAGCCACCATCTTTGAGAAATCGTGGATTGATGACGAATGTAGAGAAACATAATGCATACATGGCTACATTGCATCGACGGACGAGAGCTGCCCGAGTTATGTTTCCAATATTCACTTATAAACTTCAGTAATAGTCCTAATATACACTTAGAAACTTTATTTAATCCTTAGTTGAAATATAAATTTATTGTTCACTCTTCAAAGGCTTTTATAAAAGTGACTTGCGCATCATTGTTTTTAGAGAGTCAAACCCCTCTTACATAGTATTACGTTGCTAGTGAATGTTCATATACATGAATATTTATATGCTAAGCATAACATTTAAGTTTAGGAACATGTTGTAGGTAAACTATATCAATAATATAATAATATGTATATATAGGGTGTATACATGGGTTGTGTGTGAATACATAACTCCCGCGAGCTCTATGGACAGAAGAAAAAAGAAGGAGCACGAAAGGCGCAGGAATGATGTTCGTAAATTCTAACAAAAGGTAAAACGAACATGCCAAGCCAGAGCAGAATCCTGCAGGGATGAGCACCGACAACTAATAGTGGAGTCACAGTCGATGCTGAGATTTTGGAAAGACCACTTCTGCAGACTGTATAAGGGCCATAATAGTCAAAATGCCGCCGTCAGGCAGAACAAACAATTCACAATGGACAAAGACGAAAGAGATTCCCGTCCACCCGACCTAGACGATGTTAAGATAGGGATATCAAAACTTAAGCCTTATAAAACTGCTTAAGCAGACGGACTTCCCGCTGTACTGTTTAAAGCAGCTGGCGATGAGCTGGTCAGGAACATGCAGCAACTCATCTGCAAGATATGGTCGGAAGAACACATGCCCGACGAAAGGAAACTCAGCAACGTTTGCCCGGTCCATAAGAAAGGAGACTGCGCCAATTACAGAGGTATAAGTCTCCTGAACATCGCGAACAAGATCCTCTCTGCCGTACTGTGTAAGCGCCTGAAACCCTTCGTGGACAATCTATTAGGACAATCTACAGGAAAATGCACGGTAGACCACTTCGGCAGATCTTGGAGAAGATCCATGAATTCCAGGTCGACACGCAACATCTTTTTATCGACTTTTAAGCCGCATATGACAGTATTTATAGAGACGGGTTATGTCATGCCATGTCATGTTTCAACAGTCCTGCCAAACTCGTCAGACTGTGAAGGATGACTATATAGAATTCCCGCTGCTCCATTAAGGTCGGATGGTGACGGAGGGTGAAGCACTGTCATGTGGATTCCTTAACATCATACTTGAAAAGATCATGCGGGACTCTGCGACCAATACAAGAGGTACGATCTACTTCAAGTCGCCACAATTGCTTGCCTACGCAGATGACATTGACGTTATCGGGACGGACACAGCGAGATCTCACAAGAATTCAAGCATTGGTGCGTGTTCCTGACCAGTTCATGCATTTAAGCAGAAGCGGTTAAAGTGGGTCTAAGGGGTAAATGGAGACAAGACCAAATATATGCTGTCATCAAAGAAAGGCGCGCAACACCGACGCCTTGGTCAGAACGTCACATTCGGCAGCTACATATGTGAAGTAGTCAAGGACTTCGTCTACCTTAGGTTGATAGTGACAAGCAGCAACGACACAAGCGCTGAGATAAAACGCAGAATAACTCTTGCCAACCGCTGCTTCTTTGGGCTCAAGAGTCAATTAAGTAGTAGAGCCCTCTCTCGAAAAACTCCCTCTACAAAACCTTAATCATCCCGGTCCTCCTCTACGGTGCTGAGGCTTGGACTTTATCAAAAGCGGATGAAGAGGCTCTTGGGCGTTTTGAGAGGAAAATTCTGCGTGCAATCTTTGGTACCGTTTGTGTAAACGGAGAGTGGAGGAGGAGATTCAACCAGTAACTGTACGGACTGTTCAGTGATATCGGCCTAGTTAGACGTCTTCGGGTCCAACGTCTAAGATGGCTTGGCCATGTAGAACGAATAGATATCACTGGTCCTGCCCGAAGAGTCTTCGACTCCAACCCCGAGGGACGAGGCAGCAGAGCACGACCGCATCTAAGGTGGCGCGCACAGGTGGAAGGGACCTCAACCAACTGGGCATGCAGCACTGGAAGCGGCTTGCCAAAAATCGTGCCTACTTGAGAGCTTGTTCGTTGCGGCCCTGGTTCACCCCGAACTGTAGCGCCATGTAAGTAAGGAAGTAAGTACTCCAAAAGTGATAGAAAAATAAAAATCATATTTTGCGCACTTCGTCAATATGTTGGTCTTCATTACTGCCCAAATGAAGCAAACATACATGAGGGGTTATGTAGCAGATGCACCAAAGTCGGGCAGGACCAAAACTGCTTGCACATAATATCACTGTTGATAGGCTAAGTGTGGATGGTGATTTGAAACAGTCAACAACGCATCAATCACTTGAAGTGTGCATTTCGAGACCGGGTTGCTGTGAATGATTCACAGGGGCTTTAACCTAAGTTTAACACTCATATAAGCTTTATTAGACTTCAGTTTTAATATCACGGTCTTAACCTGTCTGTACAAATAGTCTTTACATATTCTCAGCATCGACTGTGATTCCGATCTGGCTTTTTGGCCTTGGCATATTCGTTTCACTTTTTGATAAAACTTACTGATCACGCGCTGTTCATTTCTGAAAAGCGCATGGTCCTCCTTTCTTTTTGAACCACAATTTGCTGTAAAATGATCTTAATTCTGCAACAATACAGTTTTTCTCCATCTTCTATAAGTTTTAGAAAGTAGAAGACTGCAAATGCCAGTGTGTTAAAGAACGCGTAGCAAGTGTATCATTCGACGCACTTTAGAATTAAGTGTGTCACTTAACACGTTTGACCTATTCGTGTTAAAACTTTAAGACGTCCTTATTGCGTGTCATAAATAAAAATTCTGATGGCACCTTAAATGTGTTGCTGCGACACATAATTAACACACTTTGGAGCAATCAATCAAACAAATAGGAAGTTTCCCAACTATATGCTGCCTTGCCTTAATGTTATTTGCGAGTCGAATCCATGGTCTACACTACACTACACCCTTACCTAGTGATCGGTGTTCGAATCTCAAAGTTTCTGTGAGCAATTCTTGCAGCGGACGAAAACAAAAATACTCATCTAGTCCACGCTCTCCGAGCATTTGTCGCTTCGATGCTCATCAAGCCCAAAGCACTGTTGTTTGTTTTTATATGTATGATTGAATTGGTCGTTTCTTTATGTTGTGAAGCAACATCGTGATGATCATGCTATCCGGTTCGCATGACCAATATAGATCTCATGTGAATTGGTATCGATCCAAATTCGACAATTCTGTTGTTGACGTACCCATTCATCCGGAAATGCTGAAGGAAATGTCAGTTTCCAACTGCTACAAAGCCTATTCAGTGAACACACGTCGTTGTCTATGGTCGTTTACATTCAGCTCTGGCCCAAGTCACAACGCAAAATTCGCCAAGTTATGGTCTTGGCGAGCTCTTGTGAGCGACGCGAAACCGACTGCCTCGGGTTCTACTGCACCCTCTCACGGATAGCGGCGGTGTTTTTGGCAGATCTGTCGTTTCGTCAACATACGGGTGTTGGTTTGTCGTTTACTGGACCAGCGCGCGTAACGTTGCCCGATGATAACACCCATTTTGATAAAACAATTCTGTCATGTGAATATGTTATTGAACGCTATGGCCATCCACAGTGATTTGGCAGAACAACCAATTTGACACATGTAACTTTAACAATATGCACCGTGGCGCAGTGGGTAGTGTGTTTGGCCTCTGACGCCGATGCCTCGGGATCGAATCCCGACACAGCCATGTCATCGAACGTGTTTTTCACTCTGTTTCTCCTCAGCGGGGTTCTGACAAAACCCCCTGTAGTAAAATTGTCATGAAAAGCTTCTCGAAATTCGCCGTTCGGAACCGGCAATAAAACTGTAGGAGCCTTTCACCTATGTGAAAATGAAATCACACACAACCTGGGTGATTGAGAGAAGCTCAGCTCAGGTTCTTCATGGACTGTAACGCCAACATACATACATACATACAACTTTAACAATATGGCCGTTATCAGCTGTCAAAGTTCCGAAGCCTCTTTTTGAAGACCCTATACATATACCTAGCGAAGGGTACTTTGAAGACGCAATCAATCCAAATGTGATTCCAACGTCATTATATCTGTGTTAAGGTAAGGGAAGAACGAAATCGGCCCCAGTTTAAGCAAATCGATCACTTTGGCTTTAAGTTGTCTCAATGTTTCGTAACTTGTCATACTACCTGTTAAAGTTGTCAGAAGGTTTTCTTTACACGGATGACTTGTAATAGGAATCCGCCCTATTAAGGCCAGCCGTATAAGCACTAAGTTCGCGGACACTTGACTTGGCTGATACTGTTTTACAGCCCGTACAAAAAAAACCTGGTCGATGCAAGTGCTCTTGTTTTAGAAGGTTTAAAATCACATTGATATCGAGCTAAGGTAATGCGGTCATTCCTTGCGCAATAAGTTCTACCATAGGGGTATCGCATGCACAGGTCATTATATTTCAACAAAGTCTTATGGAACATTAACGTTGTATTGCTCTTGGATTGAACACAATGCCGGATAATTAGGATTCGTTCCTGTGGTACAACTTGAAGCAGCTGGTCCAGCGATGTACATTGGAGAACCAGCAATATTTATCCTGGCATAGTTGCATACAATCGTTAGGGATTGCCAATTATTCCTTGCTCTATCACGGTACTGGATGGCGGCACATCCAACAGCGTTATTCTTATACGAAGTCATTACCGTAAAGTGACCGATTTTAGCACTGGAACGAATCATTAGTTACCGAGATTCAAATACAAGAAACAAGTGGCAAGTCGGTTCTTACCGAGTATTTGCCGGAAAGCTGTTAATGTCCGCCATGGTTGTTTGCCTATACTCCGACCACCAAGTGTTAATAAGTTTTAAAATGGCAAATCGTTCGGTACGATTTCCCCTACTCCACCACATCTTGCCAATATTCTGTCCAGATAGTCTGAATCCTGGCGCATTACGGCAAGCATCATGACCGTAAATGCAACGTTTAGCATTGTAGGATGCTATTAGGGCGAGTTCATTGTTCCAACGCATGGTTGCCATTCGAGTTGCTGGCCTAAATCCAGTAAGATTGCCAGATGCAATGGTATTCCTTTTCCTGTTGTGACTATACAGTATGGCGGCCCTGAGTGCTGGAGTCATGGATACCATCCTCGCGCCTGCCGGACACGCTTGCCCGAACGCCTTGAAGTCAAATCATTAAAATCGTATTTTTCATTGTCATATTCCACCCAACCTACTCCGTTATTGTTGCATGCAATGTTTCTCTTTCCGTTGCATAAAACGCTCGAACAATAGTTCACACTTTGCCCATATCCGAGGGCAACTAATGAGACAAAGATTATAACCAACTTCATAGTGCGAAAACTCGCGAATTACTACGATACACGCCGATAACAGGTGATATTTATTGCATTCCAGAGTAGGTTCATAAGTGCGAATTTTGATCAGCCGACGCGACGTGCAAGTCTATAGTTTGGAGCACCTGAGCAAATACACACAAAACCAACATTTGGATAGCATAGGCTCATATAGTCATAATTAAATAAGGAATTTGTATCTGTTCAAAAAAGCAAGTCACTTTCGATCTTACCCGTAAGAATATGTACAAGGTTGCGCAAACTGAATCATCCAATTTTGTTTTTGAATTACTTTTTCTTGTTCTTCTTATCGGGCGCTACGGTTCGGGGTCAACCTGGGCCTCAACCAACATGCCCCCCAACTAGCACGATCTTATGCTAGCCTTTTCCATTGGTGCACACCCAGTTGGCTGAGGTTCTCTTCCATCTGTGTGCGCCATCTTAAGTGCGGCCGTTCTTTGTTTCTCCGTCCCTCGGGGCTCGATTCAAAGACTCTCGGGGCTGGAGCTGTGGTATCCATTCGCTCTACATAGCCTAGCCATCTCAGGCGTTGAATCCGTAGACGCCTGACTAGACTCATGTCGCTGTACAGTGTACAGTCCGTAAAGCTCGTGGTTGAATCTTTCCCTCCATCCGCAAAATCTTTCTCTCGAACCGACCAAGGACCTCCTCATCCGCTTTTGATAGTGTCCATGCTTCTGTGCCGCACAGCAGGACCGGGATGATAAGGGTCTTGTATAGGGTCAACTTAGTCGTCCAGGAAAGGGCTCTATTACTCAATTGCCTCCTGACCCCAAAAAAAAAATATGTTTGACAAGAATGTTTCTGCGTCTTATTTCGGAACTGGTATCGTTGTTCCAGGTTACTGCGGACCTTAGAGTTAGAGTTAGAGAGGGTACGGGGGTGGGACAACGTCGCTTGATCACTGCGGCCACGAGTGGGCCTATTGTGATGTCCCCCACTTACAGTTCACTCAAAAATCCTGAGTTCGTGAGTTCATTGTTAGTATTCTTTTGAGTGAGCTAGCAGCGATTTCTTCTGCTTCAAGATAATACTTGTGACGATGACGTGTAATGATAAGGCAGTTACAGTGGTACAGTATGTGCTCTGCTGTTTCTTCGTCTTGATTACACATTCTGCAAGTGTCATCGTGTATAATGCCCATCATTTTGAGGTGTTTGTTGACTGGGCAGTGTCCAGTAAGGAAATCTGTGATTAAGCGAATCTGACTCCTCGAAAGCATGAGGAGTTGTTTCGTTCTACTGAGAGATGTAGTTGGGAGGAACAACTTGGCTTGTCTGCTACCTTTCGTTTGTAACCAGTCCGTCGTGTTCCTTAACCAATTGTTTATGCAGCATTTGGTGGTGCTGATGGGTATGCCGCAAAAGGGCCATGGCATCATGGTGGTGAAGAGCCTTTCCTTGCTAGTAGGTCCGCCTTTTCGTTGCCTGTATGGCCGCTTTGTCCAGGTATCCAAATGAGATGAACTCTGTTTGTGCTGGCCAGCTGGTGAAGTAGCTGCAGGTAGTCCCATACCAGTTTGGAGGTGATTTCATAGCTCTTTAGGGCCAGAAGTGTAGCCTTGCTGTCAGAGAGAATGTAAATGTTTTTGTTAAGTATATTTCTGTTTATATTTTCTCTGAGGCAGAGTTCTATGGCAAATATCTCTGCTTGAAAAACGGAGTTATATCTGTCCATGCCGACGTAGATGCATGTGCCTCTATTTGCTCCGCATACTCCAGCCCCAACGCTTTCGTTCGTTTCGGAGCCATCTGTGTACCACACGTAGGATCCACGATTGAAGGAGGGTCTATCCTGTTCCCAGTTTTGTCGGTTGGGGAATGTGACCTTGTAGTTTTGGCTGAAGTTGTATCTGGGGAGACAGTTGTCTGTGAGAGATACCATTAGGATTTCATGCCTGTTTATTTCAGTAAGGATATCAGGGTGAAAGAGCCTACGGTTAGAGTCATCCTCCACGATCAGTCTATAGGCGAAGACCATTGCTTCTTTCTTCAGTTGGAGATGAAGAGATGGCAGGTCTGTAATGACTTCTAGTGCTGCTGTGGGGGTTGTTCTCATGGCCCCGGTGACATAGATGCAAGCTAGTCTTTGCAGTTTGTTGAGCTTTTAAACTAAACATCACTTTTGCACTTTTGATGTAACTTAGCTGATTTAAAGCTTGCTTCCTCACCAAACGTTCAAACAAGAAATAACACTCCTCAACTTTCCGCGGTCGTGCGGAAAGTTTTGCCGACTGCGTCAGTAAAATATTTAGTGTTAGACAGAAGAAACGACGAATTCATTTATATTTTCTTTATTTATTTGTTTATTTAATTCGATTTGATTTGTTATACACAAACCAAGGTGTTCCAGCTAAATCCGTCTTGCTTGGAGATTAGTTGATGAAGAACTGATGGACGGCTGGTTAGAAACTCTGATCATTGTCCCCTCCGGAGATAACGGCAGATTCCTAACCAGTCGATCATGCCACCTGTCGCTTGGTTTGTCAAACGACAAGTGTGGTGAGAATGATGGTTGAAAGGTGGAGGAGAGTTCGTTACATCTATATATATAAAAGAGTTCCGTGACTGATTGACTGACAGACAACGCACCGGCCAAACCGCTGAACCTATAAGGCTGAAATTTTGACAGTGTATTCTTATAGTGACATAGATATCCGCTAAGAAAGGATTTTTCAAAATTCCACTCCTAAGTCAGGTATTATTTGATTCAATTATTTGAGTCAATTTTTGTTTCTTCTCTTTTGGGCTCTCTGTTCGTATTCGATGAATCATTACACGATTCAATAGGGAGCTCACCACAAAGTGACACTTAGCCCGCATTTTGTCTTTGTGTTTGTGGATTTTACGTTATGCTGAGAGACACCGCACAAACACTCGCAAAAAAAGAGAAAAAGAAAATGAGAAATGTCAAAGTATTGAATCAAATTCCCAGTATAGGCAATGCAATATAGAGATGCGCAAAATAGTTCCAACCGCGGAACGAACATGGAACCGTTCTTTTCCTGATCGGAACTACAATACATATGTATGTATGTACATATGTATTTAGCTTTTTTGTTACTGAATTCAATGGCAAAATGAAAAGTTACGATAGATTTTTTAAAAACATGTTTTATTATCATTTCAAACCAAAAGCAACCACAAAAAATTAGTTTAGTTTATTTCATTTATTCATTTTATTTATTTGTTTCAGAAACTGAGAAAATAACAAATAAAATATGTACATAAATCATGCATGCATACTCGCACCGATATGGAACTAGCAAACCATGTCCATGTCCGGACCTGAATGCATACTCATTACTCGCACCGAAATGGAACTAGCAAAAACATGTCCATGTCCGGAACTAAATGTATACTCGGACCTATCGGAACTATCAAAAACATGTCCATGTGCGGAACTAAATGTATTATCGCACCGATATGGAACTAGCAAACCATGTCCATGTCCGAACCTGTATGCGTACTCGCACCGATATTGAACTAGCAAACCATGTCCATGTCCGGACCTGAATGCATACATACATGTATGACATTCGTTCACGAATTCATTTCAGTTCCAGTGTGATGTACAGTGTACACCAACTGTTCGAGCTTTATCGCCACATCTCCATACTTTTGGGTTTCGTGAAAACTACGGGGTATAACTCATACCGTATGAGAAGCATGTTCGTTGCATTTATGTTTTTTTTTTTTTCGTCTTGTACATATGTGATTGATGAATAAGGGTTGAATGGAACTATTTTCGTTCAATTTGCGGAACGAGAGGACATGTGTCCGAGAGAGGACATAGTTCCGTGAACTATACATGTCCGGAACTACCCAACTCTACAATGCAACCTACCCCGGACGCTTCTCACTTCTCTATCCAAATGTTCCTGTTTCGGGAGAGAGAATTGAATCGTATAATATCCGACTAAGGGGGTAAAATGAGATGTAAATGTTCATATGAAAAATCGTATTCGCTGCGACTATTCTCAGCGTCTCCTCTTTATGCGGATATTCGTATACTTTGGGAGTGACCATTGTTTAATTGGGTTAGTGTTTTCATTTTTCTGACGTTTCATTTGATAGAGATATGGCCAGGTGTCAAAAAAGACCACGCTTTAGGTAGAGTTTACACGGTGCATCCCAATAATACAGAGTGTTATTATCTCCGTATGTTGCTTCATGAAGTACGTCGCCCAACTTCTTTTGAAGCATTAAGAACGGTAAATAATGTGGTATATCCGACTTTTCAATCTGCTTGCAAGAGTTTAGGCTTGCTTGAAGACGATCAGCACTGGTATGCCACTCTGGAAGAGGCCGTACTTTGTAAATCACCATTTAGGATTCGCGAACTGTTTACAATAATGTTATTGTTTTGTCAAGTATCAGATCCACTAAGCTTATGGGAGAAATTCAAAGAATATTTATCTGAGGATTTCAAACGACAAGTAGAAAGACAAATTAAAGATAATATTGAGCAGTTTTCTGATGAAGTGTACAATAAATGCTTATATGTTATTGAAGAAATGGTCTTGGCATTAGGTGGACGTGCCCTCAAAGAATATGGCTTGCCGCAGCCAAACGGACCACAAGATTTAGGCAATGTTCAATACTTGAGGGAAACTAACTATGACGTTGAAGCTCTGGACCGGTTTGTCATGGAAAATCAGGGTACATTAACCGCAGAACAAAAGTTAGCGTATGATGAAATTATAACCAGTGTTGAGAAAAATGAGGGACGACTTTTCTTTCTAGACGCTCCGGCTGGCACTGGAAAAACCTACCTTATTAACTTGATCTTAGCAAAAGTAAGGAGTGGTCGTAGCATAGCCTTAGCTGTCGCGTCTTCCGGAATCGCTGCCACGCTTCTAGAGGGTGGTCGAACTGCGCATGCCGCTTTTAAGTTGCCACTTGACCTTACACGTGTAGAGACGCCTATATGCAATATATCAAAACCAAGCAATCTGGCCGAGGTATTAAAAAATACTAATATAATTGTCTGGGATGAAATTACAATGGCACACAAGAGAAGCGTTGAGGCTATCAGTAGGTCTCTACAGGATATTCGTAGTAATAAGAACCTGATGGGTGGTGTGACAGTACTATTGGCAGGAGATTTTCGTCAAACATTACCTGTGGTACCTAAAGGAACCCGAGCTGATGAAATTAAAGCCTGTCTGAAATCCTCAAGCTTACCAAAAATATGAGAGTATATCTGAAAGACGATATATCAGCTGCTAAATTTTCAGATATTTTAATGAAAATAGGGAATGGTGATTATCCATCAACAGATAACATGATTGTTGTCCCGGATGAGTTGTGTACATTCGTAACTTCTTCTCAAGAACTGATAGATCGCATTTATCCAGGAATTGCTCAAATACAGGAGAAAAGTATCGAATGGTTTTGTGAGCGGGCAATTTTAACTCCAAAAAATGATCAAGCAGCGCTTATTCATGACATGTTACTGAAGTTCTTTGACGCGGAAGAAATGGTCTACAGGTCGATAGATACTGTGTGTAACGCAGATGAAGCTGTAAATTATCCGGTTGAATTTTTGAATTCGCCTAAACCACCGGGAATTCCATACCACAGGCTTATTTTGCGGAAGGGCACACCGGTAATGCTACTTCGAAACCTACAGCCACCGAAACTGTGTAATGGTACTAGGTTACAAGTCAAAGCAATGCATAAAAATTTAATCGAAGCTATTATTCTGACCGGATGTGCTCGAGGAGATACAGGGTTAATTCCACGTAATCCTTTAATACCCAATGATCTTCCATTCGACTTCAAAAGACTACAGTTCCCCCTGAAAATATGCTTCCCCATGACGATTAATAAATCGCAGGGCCAAACTTTGAAATACGCTGGCAAATATTTAAGGGAAGGTTGTTTTTCCCACGGACAGTTTTACGTAGCTTGCTCGCGTATAAGTTTGCCTAAGAACTTGGTGATGTTGGTGCCACCCAATAAAGAAACAAAAAATATAGTTTATAAGGAAATACATTGAAAAGATCAAAATACGACCCTACTGGAGTTAGAACCTAACCAATGCCCGATACCGTGACCAATGTCTTGGACCCTAGCCAATGCCTCGCGAGCCAAGCCGCGGGTAAGGAAGCTATATATATATGCCAGAGTATTTTTTATTCATGATCTTTCGAGACGCAAGAAAATTTTTACTTCAAATGATGTTAACCACTGCACCACGACCACCCCCGTGGCCGTTTGTTTGATGTTGTGTTTTTTATTACACATAATAAAAATTATAATTATACCATGGAAATTCGACCTCTAAGTATGCAAACGCGGACGAAGTCGCGGGTAAAAGCTAGTATAACTATAAAAAGAACTCTTGAACCTGCGCGAGCCTCTAAAAAAAAAACACAGGGGGTCGAGTCGCTGCACACATTGTTTCACCACCTGGCGGGTGCCAGTACAGCTATCCAGGGAGGCCATGTTGAACGCAATCAACTCCTTTGCTCTGTTTGCTCGCTCCCTGCATTAGTAGAAATTAGAGTTAGAATAAAAGAAGGCATGGGCTCGGACATACAGGGTAACGTTGTTGATTGCTCTCAACCTGGCGAGATGCCAGCAACGATCCCTGTTTAAATGCCCGGGTCAAGTTGACATACGGCCTCCTCCCGGCGCCCTCTGGATAGCCTCTTCAACAACCGTTGGGAGGTGAACAAACGTATGCAGCGAAAAAAAACCCGACCAGAATGGCGGTTGTGCGGCGGGCTAACAATCCGCCCACGTAAAAAAACCTAAAGTTATGAATGAGCAAGATGCCTCGGATACACGGACGGATACTCGACGACGACAACGCACGAAAAAGGAACACGATTTGCGAGTATGCTCCTGGAATGTCAGGACCCTGTACACTCCCGGAGCTGCTCATAAACTAGAAGGAATCCTCACGCAGTACAAGGCGGATATTACTGCGGTCCAGGAAAAACGCTGGACAGGAAACGGTATGATTAGGAGGAAAAATTGCGACATTTATTACAGCTGTCACAAAAGGTTGCACTTACTGGGATGCGGATTTGTCGTGGGAAAGCAGTTAAGGTCGAAGGTCATCGACTTTAAACCTATAAGTGATCGCCTGGCTGTGATTCGCATCAGAGGCAGATTTTATAACAGCAGCCTTATATGTGCACACGCCCCTACCGACGAGGCTGAAGACCCTATCAAGGAGGACTTCTATGACCCCCTGGACAACGCCTACGGAGCTTGTCCGGAGTACGATGTATAAATCGTGCTCGGGGATTTCAACGCCAAAATCGGTAAGGAGAACACCCTTGGCGGAGGATCAGAAAGCACAGCCTCCACCATACAACAACAGATAACGGCTTCCGACTTACGGACTTTGCGACAGCTCGTAATGCGGTGATAAGTAGCACAAGATTCCCTCGTAAGCGAATCCACACAGCAACCTGGCGACCTGCGAACGGTCGAACCGCCAACCAAATCGACCATATGCTCACTGACGCAAGGCACTCGTCAAGCATCCTGGATATGTGAAAATTCAGGGGGGCAAATGTCGACCCTGACCACTTCCTCGTAGCAGCAAGATTCAGAGCTCGACCATCCAATGTAAGAAAGCTGCACCAGCCCACCAGGAGGAGGTTCGACATTGGGCGCCTGAGCACACCGGAGGTTACCAGAGTCTATAGGGAGCAGCTGAGCGAAAGACTTTATGGTATAATATGTGGCTGCATTGCCGCTCAGCCATTCAGAAAGTAGCCGAAACCACCTTAGGGTACCTACCACCCCCGACAAGAAACCCGTGGCGAGTGTGAGCAGAAAAAGGCAGCAACCGACGAGGCGTACCAAAAGGCGCTGCAGAGAAAAACCAGGGTAGCGCAAGAAGATTACCGAGCCAGAAGAAGGGAGGAGAAAAAACTACTGCGACAAAAGAAAAGAATCCTCGCAGCCTCCCAGCTCAAGGATATCGAGGAATCTAGGGATAAACATAAAATACGAGCCTTTTACAAGAAAGCCAAAGGCCTTGCAGGAGGCTTCAAAAAGGGCACCCAGGCTCTTCGAAACTGCGAGGGTAATCTTGTCACCGACCCGCAGGGAATAGTGGATGTACCAGCAGCTGCTTAATGAGCATGACCAAGAGAGAATGGTAGGGACCGAGGAAATTCCAACTCCAGCCGCTGAAGTAGTCCTCCCTCCCAGCATCGAAGAAGTCGGTACAGCTATTCTAAAACTGAAGAACAACAAGGCCCCAGGTTCAGATGACTTGCCATCAGAGCTCTTTAAGGCTGGCGGCGATGTTCTGGTAGGGAGCATACACCAGATCATCTGCAGAGTTTGGGAAGATGAGAGCATGCCCGAAGACTGGAATATCAGCTCTATTTGCCCCATCCACAAGAAAGGCGATCCTACCTCTTGTTAGAGCTATAGAGGTAAATCCCTGCTCGATGTCGCATACAAGATCCTGTCCAGCGTATTGTGTGAACGTCTAAAGCACCGCACTAATCAGCAGCTCGGACACCTAGTAGTAGAATCGCAGTCGATTCTGAGAATATGGAAAACCACTTCTACAGACTGTATAACGGCGATGTTGGTCAATATACCGCTGTCAGGCAGAATGGTCCATTTCTAATCGACGGAGACCGCAGAGAATTCTGTCCCCCTGACCTCGACGAAGTTAAGATTGCCATATCGAAGCTCAAGTCGAATAAAACTGCTGGCGCAGACGGACTGTCTGCTGAGCTCTTCAAGGCAGCTGGGGATGAACTGGCTGGGAGCATGCACCAGCTCATCCGTAAGATATGGTTAGAGGAAAGCATGCCCGAGGAATGGAGTCTCAGCATCGTATGCCCGGTCCACAAGAAAGGAGATCTCTCTGATTGTCTCCTTAACATCGCCTACAAAATCTTCTCTGCCGTTTGCGTTTTGTGTGAACGCCTGAAGCCATTTGTAAATAAGCTGATAGGTCCTTATCAGTGCGGATTCAGGCCAGGGAAGTCCACCATCGACCAAATCTTCACACTACGGCAGATCCTGGAAAAAACAAATGAATTTCAAGTCGACACTCACGACCTATTTGTCCACTTCAAAGCCGCATACGACAGCGTAATTAGAGACGAGCTATACAACGCTCAGGCGTCAGACTATACAGGATGACTTTGGAGAATGTTCGCTGCTCCTTCCGAATCGGTAAACACCTTACCGATAGTTTTGATGTCAAAAAAGGATTTAGGCAGGGCGATGCGCTGTCGTGTGATTTCTTCAACATCATATTGGAAATGATTGTGCAAAAATCACTGGCCAATAGAAGAGGCACAATCTATTTCAAATCCTCGCCATTCCTTGCATACGCCGACGATATTGACATAATAGGTAGATCACAGCGAGATGTCAATGAGGCGTTTGCGAGTATTGAGGTGGAGGTGGCGAAAATTGGTTTGACGGTAAACGAGGGCAAAACTAAATATATGCTATCATTAAAAAAGGACGCTCAACACCGACGTCTCGGCCAGAACGTTTGTATTGCCAGATGTAAGTTCGGGGTAGTTAAGGACTTCGTCTACCTTGGCTCCGCAGTGACCTGGAACAACGACATCAGTTCCGAAATCAAACGCAGAATCACTCTTGCCAATTGCAATTGGGCTCAGGAGGCAACTGAGTAATAGATCCCACTCCCGAACGACAAAGTTGACTCTATATAAGACCCTTATCATCTCGGTCCTGTTGTATGGCGCAGAAGCAGGGACACTATCAAAAGCGGATGGGGAGGCCCTTGGTCGGTTCGAGAGAAAGATTTTGCGCGTGATTTTTGAACCTATAATCGCAGGCGGGGGATGGAGGAGAAGATTCAAAAACGAACTTTACGGGCTGTACAGCGACATGAGCCTAGTCAGGCGTCTACGGATTCAACGTCTAAGATGGCTGGGCCATGCAGAGCGAATGGACACCACAGCTCTCGCCCGGAGAGTCTTTGAATCCAACCCCGAGGGACGAAGAAGCAGAGGACGGCCGCACTTAAGATGGCGCACACAGGTGGAAGGGGACCTCAGCCAACTGGGTGTGCGGCAATGGAAAAGGCTAGCAAAAGATCGTGCTAGATGGAGGGGCACGTTGGTTGAGGCCCAGGTTCATCCCCAACTGTAGCGCCCGATAAGAAGAAGAAGAATCAGCAGCTGCCAGTGCGGCTTCCGGCCCGGCAAATCGACTATAGACCAAATTTTCACAGTTCGACAAATCCTGGAAAAGATCAACGAGTTTCGAATCGATACACACCATCTTTTCATCGATTTCAAAGCCGCATACGACAACATTCATGGTGAAGAACTGTTTGGTGCGATGGCCGAATTCGGGATCCCGGGAAAACTGATCCAGTAGTGTCGCCCCACGCTAAAAAATACGCGATGAACCGTGCAACTCGGTTCTAGGACTTCGGAACCGTTTGATACATGCACCGGATTTCGGCAAGGAGATGCGCTGTCATGTAACTTCTTCAACCTGGTGCTGGAGCAGATAGTGCGACGAGCAGGCGTCAACAGGGAAGGCACTATCTTCTACAAGTCTGTCCAGCTGCTAGGATACGCGGATGATATCGACATCATCGCGTGTTTTCGCCGTGGCATTGTGGAAGCATTCACCGCGATTGAGGAACAGCCGAAACGAGTTGGTCTTAAGGTCAATGAGGACCAAACAAAGTACAAGCTGTCAAGCAAAAAAAAACCGTCGCTCACCACCTGGGACAACATATACCAATTGACAGCTACAATTTCGAGGTAGTTGAGGAGTTTGTCTACCTCGGGGCAAACGTAAATTCCACAAATAACACCACAGTGGAGATCCGGCATAGAATTGCCCTTGGCAACCGCTTCTACTTCGGCTTGTCCAAAAAAACAACTGGGGTCAAAATTCCTTACTCGAAAGACCAAAGTCATGCTTTACAAAACGCTCATACTGCCAATCTTGCTGTACAGAGCCGAAAGCTGGACGATAAGCAGGACAGCGGAGCTGATTTTGGGTTCTTTCGAAAGAAAAATTCTGGTCCTGTCTGTCAGGAAGGCGAATGGAGAAGAAGACATAGCCGCGAACTCTACGAGCTGTACCAAGATGTGGATGTAGTCCGGAAGGCAAGGATCCGTCGACTACACTGGCTCGGCCACATCGAGCGCATGGACATCAACGCTCCAGCTAAGAGGGTCTTCGACGCCGAGCCTCCTGGTTCGAGAAGAAGAGGAAGACCGAACCTCCGGTATAAAGACCAAGTAATCGCGGATGTAAGACATCTTGGTCTTGATAACTGGAAGCAGCGTGCCCGGGACCATCAAGGATGGAAGGCAGCTATAGCTCAGGCTCCGATCCTCCATGGATCGCTGGCCTGATAAGTAAGTAAGTAAGAGTAAGAAAAAAACGAGTTTTATGCGGATTTTTACATATGTATCTCTTATTTATTCGAATTTATCTTGTACATCTGAATAATAATAAATAATGAATGGTCGTTACCGTTAAAGACTACCCCGTACGGGTATCTCACACACTAACTTGATGGGATTTCACTTACATTTTCCATTTACTTTCTGGACTTACTACTTCAACTTAATAAAGATTTTATTCCATTTCGTTATGTACAATAAAATTTATCTATTTTCGTAATACAGAGATACTTAGAACAACTTGCATGAAAGTAATTCCCCTCGAACCAGATACATGATTTAAAAACCTAATCGTAAATTTAATAATTATCCTTAGCCTACACAATAAATAACATCTACAATAAATGTATATATAGATAAGGGGAAACAAAAGACGGTTACATACATAGATTGCTTATTTACAAAACAATTGGGCGGGAAAGTATCTAAAGGATGACAATGCGAAGGAAACGATTAGGAACTTACATACGCTCTTTACACACGACACATTTGCAGCGATTCGTTTCTTGTGCTGGATAATGTACTGACTGACAGCTGTCAAGTGTTACCGTTAAGGTTTTAGTAAAATTATCTAAACATCTATAATGCAATCGTTTGTTTTTGTATCTTAACAATTAATCCGGTATCTTACATTATTTACAAGGTGAAATTGAACTATTTTGAAAAGACGGCTCGTTGACGGTTTGTGGTGACGCACATGGATCTGTCACGCATTAGCTATACGGATAGTCCTACATGATCAGGTGGTCGAACCCTCAATATGGCCGCCAGACTGAATTCCCATTATCGGTCGGATTGTGGTGGCCCCGATGAGCGGCAAGAGCTACTTGTCGATTGGTATTGCCATCATCAACATTACGTGCAGACGCGCCACAATTACCAACGAGAGTAAGGTCACCCGGATGTGTATTACCAGCGCTGCCGGCCATGATATGGTGCTGTTGTCGGGCGCCAACGTTACTGATGTGATCCATGACGCTTTGCAGTTCGCCGTGTACAGCGGTATTCGGAGATGCGTGCGGTGGCAGAGTATGTGAATGGAATCCATGAGTCTGGTTCGCAGCTGTATAGAGTTGAGAGTAGAGTAAACTGGCCGGCAGGACGGGGTACAATGAGCCATTGCATCCGCTACCACCAGTGGAGCTGTATGCTACAGCTGAATTTTGTGTTTGATTAACGATTCCGGGAAAGTTTTGGTTAGCAGAGACGACATTGTTTGTGTTTCCGGCATTGTTGGGCCCGTTGTTGGCGGCACCTGCGTTACCACCCAGATTCGGAGTGTTCGAGGTGAGCAGATCCTCTTGGACGGGAGATTCGGCTTGTGATGAATCACTTAGACTACGTGGGCCATTTTGACTAGAGTGAACGGTGTATTCCTGATTGGAGTTCGAGTGATATCGCGGTACAAGTATCGCGGAGTTGGTGGTGCCTCCATTGACTGTTGAAGAAATCGACGTTTGACCAGTACCGCCTAGTAGACTGTGATGTGTCATTTGTCCGGTAGTGGAACCGACAAGATTGCTTAGATGTTGATCCAAATCCGTGGCCGTCGAGTCGGGTAGCACTGGAAAAAAGAAACGAAAACAAAAACAAAAACATAAGAAGTCATAAGTAGAAAAACAGACTAAGCGGGTTGGGGCCTTATATACTCACTTGGAACACACTCTCTGTTCGCCGTGCCGGTAAAGTCCTGGTTACTCCCCTGATCATTCGACGAGCAGGTAAAACCCAACGCCGGGTTATTGAACTGCGCCGAAGAGGGTGTGGTACACGACGATAACCCACTACTTGCCAAATATGGTGAATAAGCACTAGCTGACCCATAACCCCAGTGTGTATTGGCCGCTCCCAAGCCAAATTGTGACATGTCTACGAATATGGAAACAAAAAAATGGAAGGTTATGGAATTGTTATATATCCTCGACACCCCCAATTTCTACTGCCAGTTAACCCGTGATGTTTAAAAATCAAAGGACCGCTCGCTTCCTTGGTATCTGTGAGTCGATGCTTTTGATTTATCATGGCTCGCCACCGAATCGACCATTCATTCATTTTCGAGAACTTTAAATACCAGCAGCTAGGATGAACCAGTATTGGACCATATATAGGTAGCACTTTAGGGATTTGTTGACTACCCCCCTGCCACCCCTTGAGTGTTTATATCGATTCAGCGGTGTTTCAATGGTTACATACAAACGTTCATCCAAACGTCCTGACGCTTCATCCTCCGAAACCATCCGCGAACCTGTCGAATTCAGGTCCGGAGCTAAAGAGCTAAAATATTGGCGGGGGATTTATAGTCGTGCTGGCATACTGTCGTCGCCGGACACACAGGCTTGTCAAAAAAGAAATGCGCATCTAACGGACGCTATAATGTCACTATGCGTGGTAAGGACACTGACCCTGTCCTCATCCGGGAATTTTACAATATTCCGCACACGCACTGCACGGCATATACATACACACGGATTGTGCGTAAGTTCGAGATCGGGAGTTCGGTGTCGAGCCTGCAATACCAGGCTACGAATCGAGAATTAAGTACGTATGGTGGTATGGTACTCGCACGACATGCTTCATTTAGCGGCCACAACATCAGCACGATACCATTCCCTCGTCCGTTCTTCCTAACAATCTCGTCAACGAACCGAAGTTATGGATGTGGCACTTTAAAAATTCGTAACATTCGCCGCGCAATACCGTTATACATTTTTTATGTAAAATAAATCGAAACAAAAAAGCTGCCGGAGGAGGACACTGCCACTGGCACTGTCCCGAATACGCTGACCAGTCCCTTGTACTCCTGCTCGCCGATCCAGATGGAAGTGACGAGCAGACGAGAACGAGAATGCAATGGCACTGGCCAAAGGTATAATTAGGCTTAATTAATAGCCCATTCGAAAATTATTAATTAGTTTTTATAAGCGAGCGGACTTTAAATGGACGGATATTGATTTTGCGGCCGCTTTATTAATGCTATTGGCTTAAATTTTCAATGCAATTACGGAGGTCCTTGTTGCAATTCGGGATGTATCGGTGTACGTATGTATGCGTGACGTGAGGATTTACTGGAGGACGGATTGGGAGATTTGTAAAAACGCTTACATGCACCCACGGACGGTCAGTGTTTGCGTGATCATGTAACTCAGTTAGAGTGGTTTACATTTTAAATGAATTATATAGTCTGAAACCCCTGGGCTGGCCAAGGTGGGGCGTCGGCGTTCGGATGGAAAAGAATGTTCGTTCAAATCTAATTTGGAATATATGATTAGCGATGGCCTTTGATTTCGTAAATGCGTTCATTTGACAAGCGGCCAAAAAGCATTTTACACAAATGTAGTAATTAGCAGCAAAATGCTGCGAGGGGGCGTCTGAAATCAAATTGAGGCAACTAAATGGGGCTTAATACGACGAGCCACGAAGGCACATAGTGCATTGAACACAATGGCATAATGAAATTGGTTACAATTTTCCCAGCTCCGCTTTATATACGGAAGAGGTTGAGCACTTGTGAAGAACTAATACAATATGCTAACAGAGGGACACAGGTGTTAGGGTTGTCGAGTAGTCACTTTTTGTAGGACAACCTACAGCTTCCAACGGAGGAGAAGCAAACGGAGTATTGAGCATGAATCCAGTCGATGTTGATTACACCACACCAAAGAAGAGGTCCAGGAGCTACTTGATGTCAAATATGTTCTCAAGGATTTTAAGACGAAACAAGATACACAATGACGTACATATAGACAACTACTGGATTTTGGCCTTAAACTCATAAAAAGTCAAATTTTGACTGAGCACCAATCAGAAAAGCCGAAGCTGAGATTAAGTAATTTTTACGACCACTTACCTACTTACTTGGGCCTCAACCAACAAGCCTTTCCAGCTAGGACGATATTTGCCAGCTGTTTCAAACGCCGCATGCCCAGTAAGTCCTCCTCCACCTGTGTGCGCCATCTTAGATTCGGTCGTCCTCAGAATTTTCTCTCATCCGCCGGAATGGTTAAGGTTTTTTACAGCGCAACTTTGGTCTTTCGAAAAAGTGGGCTCTACTTCTCAATTGCCTCTTTAGCCCAAAGAAGCAGCGATTGGCAAGAGTATTTCGCCGCTTGAACTAAGCGCTGGTGTTGTTGTCCCTAGTCACTAGTGAGCCAAGCTAGACGAGGTCGTTGACCATTTCGAATTAGTAGCTGCCAACTGTGACGTTCAGATGGTAAAGGACTAGCAAAGGCCTCGTAGGGGTAGCATCTGCCGCCGGATGCTGGCCCGACAAAAAGCGAGTAAGAGCCTCTGCAGCCGAACACCTTGCAGCTCTGCCAGTCAGGTCCTACTTCCACTTCCTCGTGGTGCCATCTGGATATTTCCTTACAAGGGAAATTACTGACGGAAGAGGCCGAATGGCGAATATCCTGCGCCACCAAACAGGATTAGTGTCCGTTGGGTTATGGTCTAGCAAACCATAACCATAAAACCACTGATTGCTCAGATACAAAAAACAGCCTCCGATATAAAAACGGAGCGAACCTTTGTTGACGACCCTATAACAAGGACCTTCGGTTCTATACGTGGAGTGTTAGGTCCCTAAAAAGACCACGTGCGGCCGAACAACTTGGGAATGCTCTAGACCGCTATAAAGCGGACATAACCGCCATCCAGGAAATGCGATGGAATGGACCGGGTATAAAGCGGATAAAAAACTGCGACTTTTACTACGGTGACTGCTATAGGAAGAGAGGACAGAGATTATTTGGATGCGGATTTGTTGTTAGAGGTGGACTAAGGGATAAAGTCCTAAGATTCCAGTATGTGAGTGAACGCTTCATAACGATCCGCATCAAGGCAAAATTTTGTAACATCAGCCTCATATGTATCCATGACACCACGGAAGACAAGGATGACTCCATCAAAGATGATTTCTATGGTCTCCTAGACATAACATACGCCAAACGCCCCAGCTATGATACCAAAACCACACTAGGAGATTTTAACGCTTAGCTTTGTAAAGAAAGCATCTTTGAACGGGTCATCGGCAAACACAGCCTACATGACACCACATCCGATAACGGTCACAGGCTGATCGACCTTACCACGGGGCGAACTCTTCTTTTAGCCAGCACACGATTTCCCCACCTTGATATACACAAAGGCACCTGGCGGTCGCCAGATCAATCAGTCACGAACCAGACTGATCACGTCGCGATTGACGTCAGATCCAGGAAAAAACTTCAAAGCCGCATACGACAGCGTAATTAGAGACGAGCTGTGTATACAACGCTATGTTGCTCGCTGCTCCATCCGAATCGGTGAACACCTTACCGATAGTTTTGATGTCATTGAAGGATTTAGGTAGGGCGATGCACTCTCGTGTAATTTCTTCAACATCATTTTAGAAATGCTTTTGCAAAAATCACATTTTAAATCCTCGCAACTCCTTGCATACGCCGACGACATTGACATAATAGGTGGATCACAGCGAGATGTCAATGAAGCGTTTGCGAGTATTGCGATGGAGGCGGCAAAAATTGGTTTGGCAGTTAATGAGGGCAAGACCAAACATCTGCTGTCATCGAAAAAGAACATTTACCACCGACGTCTTGGCCAGACGTATATGCCCCGGCTCCGCAGTGACCTGGAACAACGACAACAGTTTCGAAATCAAGCGCAAAATTACTCTTGCTAACCGCTGTTACTTTGGGCTTAGAAGGCAATTGTGCAATAGAGCCCTCTCTCGTACTACCATGTTGGCCTTACATAAGCGCTTAATCGTCCCGGTCCTGCTTACGGCGCGGCGGAGAAACATGGGCTTTATGTAAAGCGGATGAGGAAATCCTTGGCTGTTTCGAGAGAAAGATTCTACTTGCAATTTTCGGTTCCTTGGCTGTTTCGAGAGAAAGATTCTACTTGCAATTTTCGGTTCTATAAACCCAGATGGGGGTTGGAGGAGAAGATTCAATCACGATCTGTAAGGGTTGTATAGCGCCATGAGTCTAGTCAGGCGTCTACAGATCGAACGCCTAAGATGGCTAGGCCATGTAGAGCGAATGAACACCATAGCACCAGCCCGGAGAGTGTTTGAATTCAACCCCGAGGGACGAATAAATAGAGGACGGCCTGAGCTAAGGTGGTGCCCACAGGTGGCAAGGAACCTCAAAAAACTGGGCGTGCAGCACTGGAAAAGACTAGCGAAAGATCGTACTTGGTATGTTGGTTGGTTGAGGCCCAGGCTCACCCCGAACTGTAGCACCCACTAAGTAAGTAAGTAAGACCGATATCTCGTTTATACCATTGACACTGGCTAATAGGCTAAGACGAGCGGTTTAATTCTTTCTTTCTCCTGGACCGAGCATACGCTCAAAGCCCCAGTTATGACACCAAAATCATACTAGGAGATTTCAACGCAAGGCCGGCATATTCAGATCAATCAAAGGAAAGCATATTACCACATCCGAAAACGGATTTCGGCTAATAGATTTCCTAATGGTGCGTAACCTCCTAGTAGCAAGCCCACGATTCCCCCATCTCAACATCCACAAGAGTACCTGTCGGTCTCCTGATCAATCGACCACAAACCAGATTGATCACATAGATCAATAGACGCCAGACACTCCTCCAGTAATCTCGACGTACGAACCTTCCGAGGAGCCAACATCGACTCAGACCACTACCTTGTTGTAGCCAAGGTACGAATGAGGATATCAAGAATGCTTAGGAGCCGAGTAGGACAACGTAAGTTTGACGTCGGAAGGCTACAGTCACCAGAGACTGCCAGAATCTTTGCCGATCGTGTCTCCTTCAAGCTCACTCAAAATCCGGTCACAGCAGCGCAAACAATAGAGCAGGAATGGGCGCATTGCCAGAGCGCCGTCAGGGAGGCTGCCTCAGGGGTGTTCGGTTTCAAACCGCCACCACCTAGAAACCCCTGGTTCGATGAACAATGCGAACAAGAGGCATAACAGCCACGCTGCAACGACAGAAGAGAAGACAGGAGCACACACTTCTTAGAAGAATGAAAAGAGAATACGGAAAGCGTGACATCGTGAGGAAATGGAGAGTTGCTTCCACAGGAATGAAGCCCGGAAGTTCTACAAGGGCAAAAGCGGTGGCCTGAAAATGGAGAACTGGTAGCGGAATTCCAGGTATTTGGCAAGACCCTTCTGCAGACTGTATAACGGCGATGGCAGACAAGAAAAAGCTATTAGGCAGAACGATCCATTCGTAATGGACGACAATGTAAGAGAATTCCGTTCACCCTACGTAGACGAAGTCAAAATAGCGATATCAGGACATAAGCCTAATAAAGCCGTGGGCGCAGACGGCCTGTCTGCTGAGCTTCTTAAGACGGCTGGAGATGAGCTGGTAAGGTGCATGCACCATCTCAGAGGAAAGCATGCCGCCGAATGGAATCTCAGCATCGTTTGCCCGGTCCGTAAGAAAGGAGACCCCTACAACTGCGCCAACTATAGGGGAAAAAGTCTCCTTAGCATCGCATATAAGATCTTCTCTGCCGTATTGTGTGAACGCCTGAAACCTGATCAGCTCTTATCAGTGTGGTTTCAGGCCCGGTAAATCCACAATAGACCAAATATTTACGCTACGGCAGATCTTGGAGAAGACCAAATCGACACTCACCACCTTTTCGTCGATTTCAAGGCCGCGTACGATAGGGTGTATAGAGACGAGCTATAGAAAGCCATGTCTAGTTTTAAGATCCCTGCCAAACTCGTCCGACTGTGCAGGATGACAATGAAGAATTCTCGATGCTCCATTAAGGTCGGTAATGAGCAAACCGAGTCCTTCGATGGATTTAGGCAAGATGACGCGCTGTCATGCATCTTTTTCAAGTCTACGCAATTGCTAACGTACGTCGACGACATCGACGTGATTGGACGGATACAGCGAGACGTCAATGAGGCCTTTGTAAGTACTGTAAGTATTGGGGTAGAAGCGGCTAAGTTGGGTCTTAAGGTTAATGATGGTAAAACCAAATATCCGCTTTCATCAAAAAGAGACGGGCAACACCGAACTATTGGCCGGAACGTCACCATGGGCAGATATTACTTTCAAATGGTCAAGGAATTCGTTTACCTTGGCTCACAATACCAGCACTGCTAAGATAAAACGCAGAATCACTCTTGCCAACCGCTTTTCCTTTGGGCTTAAAAGAAAATTGAGAAGTAGGGCCCTCTCTCGGAAAACCAAGGTGACACTATATAAGACCTTGATCATCCCAGGCCTCCTTTACGGCACAGAGGCTTGGACCCTAACAACAGCGGATGAAGATGCCCTTTGTCGTTTCGAGAGCAAAATTTTGCGCACTATCTACGGTTTCGTTTGTTCAAACGGTGTATGGAGGAGAAGATATAACGAAGAACTGTACGGGTTGTACAGCGACATCGGCCTGGTACGACGTCTACGGATACAGCGTCTAAGGTGGCTAAGCCATGCACAGCGCATCGAAAAAACAGCTCCGACCCGAAGAGTCCTGGAATCCATCCCGGAAGGAAGATGCGCGCAGGTGGAAGCGGACCTTAGCCAACTGGGCGTGCGGCGCTGGAAACAGCTGGTCAAAGACCGTGACAGCTGGAGACGCTTGTTGGTTGAGGCCCAGGTTCACCACAGACTGTAGCGCCACCTTAGTAAGTAAGTAATCTAGTCGGTCAATTTAGGGGTCCAATTTTGTCGAATTTGCCAAACCAGGGTCTTACTTACTCCGCTGTGTCTCGAACGCCAACACTTCCTCTTTGCCTATGTGGGGTATTTTTTGACAGCATATTATCGTGAAACCACTTAGGACTAAAAATTCAATACCAATCATTTACAAATCGATGACCTAATTCAACGTGTTTAGCCCTAAAGGAAAATAATATTAATGATAACAGCCTAAGGGCACTGTCAAAACCATGTCCTCTTAGCCAGACTTTATTCACAATATTTATGCTGAATTCACTGCAACAAATGATCCATGAGTACGACAAAAAAAGAGAAAATATTTAAATGGATTTCTGTGGCCAAGTTACTTGATTTACAATTAACCCCAAAACATTTAACCCCCACTCGTCCTAACAGCTTGTTCTGCTTTGTTCAATAAGCCCTATTACACACTGAGCGAATGGTACTAACAACAACAGGAAAAAACATTTAACAAATAAATTCAAAACACAATTTGGCGGCAACTATTTGTTGTTTAGCAAGGAAAAAGGACAAAAAAATAAACACTGACACACATGCATATATTTTTTCCGGCCAACACTGACGACATTAAATGACCGCGTTCACCCCGTCCTTACCGCAAAAGAACATGCATCCTCGCAATATTTATGCTAAACACTGCGGTTTGGTTTTGCGCGCGTGATTTGTGCCACAACTATTCACAACTTGGTTAACTGGTCGAGATGGTTTCGTCAATTGTGGGTGTCGCTATCAACCGACCTTTAAGGGAGTTACCAAAAGTAGAAAAAAGGGAATCATACTTACTTTGACAGTTTCCGATTGGCGGCATCCGAAATCCTGACAGTGGATCTGCGGAGAAGTGAAACGGTCGCTGGCCGAAGGCAAAGTGGAACTGTTGCTGTTGTCCTAAAAGTGATAACACTGAGTTCTAAGTTAAAATTTCTGCCCTTATACTAACTAGTTTCATATTGGTGTAGTCGCTTTAAATTCATTCTTCTACACAGTCAAGGAACAAGGATACGAAACCGTCAAAAGCTACATTTTTTTGTCAAATTAAGATATATTCAAGGACACGCAAGGATTATCCCATTGATTCATTCTTGACTCTGAACTACTGATCAGATAATACCGAAACAATCTGAAGCATTTTCTTCCAGATACTCGAAATTGCAGATAGTAGAGACAAAGATGGAATACTGAATTTGAAACTGGCATCTTACAATGGGAGACATTAATTAAACACGCAATTCATTAGATATTCGTAGCATGTAATCGGGCATTTGGGGGCAGGACTATGCCAGCACTTAAGCTTCCTCAATTAATTACGAAACTCTGTAGGTTTCAGTGTGAGATGGATGGACTTGAAGTCAATTACGAACGGTAGATCCTTGCAGGATCTAGAAATGCAAATTTTACCAAGGCCCTTCTGCCTATCTAAAGTCTAGTAACCTTCGGTCTCGGACTACATCGGGTACGAAGGTTGAGTTGTTCGGAGTATTGCAAGGATTTTCAGCATTGCGCCAATCCTTTTGTATGCAAAAGATCCCTTACGTTACTCTCACCATAAATAAGTCCGACGTAATTGTATCTCTGTAGCTCATACATTAAATATTTTCCAAAGATAAATCATTTGTGGAATAGATGGGTCCGCCGGTCATCTCATACTCAACTAGTTAGAGATATCTGTCTGACGACATGCATTTCATTCCAGGACCAACGTATCTATATACATGTGTGTCTTGTAGTCGAATGTAGTCATGTGTCAAACTAAACTCTAAAACTGTCTTCTCTAAGCAACTCTATCGAATGTTGACTGTGTAGATTGTTCTCCAAGGCACATACATAGATACAAATATAGTATATGAATGTATGACAATTTGGATGCAAATTAAATTGCCTTCCGGCAAACATTAAAAGGATTCATCGAAGGATATTGTTTACTTACTTGTCTTCGAGCGAGGCTCCCGTGGTCCATCCACTGTGACTTTTATCGCCTTATTGTAGGTGGCTATATGCGGTGGTGATGTCGATACGGTGATAGTTAGGGTAAAGCTTTTCCCTGGAACGAGGCCGGACAAGAGATATGTACTTGTATCGTATATTCTAGTGAATATTTATTTCATATGGATTGATATGAGGGAGGGATTTAACGAAGCGTAGCAAAGTTTTGAGATGTTTTTCATTAAAATGTTGCGGAAAATTGTTGGAACTGTTTGCATTTGCATGTCTGAGGTTTTCGAATTTGTTATTCGATTGACAGATGACGATGGAAGTGATACGGAGAAGGATAGTGTCGCCATAGAACCAGAACTCGAAGGAGGACAACTATTAGGGTTTCATACCACAATGCATTAGATACAATCTGAATAAGGAATTGAGCTAGAGTTGAGCTTTAAATTAAATCCATTTACCATCAGTTCTTGTCAAGTTGATGTACTTGTAAAAATTACGTAGAGGTTAAATAGGACCAACGATTGGACAAGTAGGACAGAATGTGTTAGAACATCAAGATATCTATAAAAATCGGGGTGACTCAGCATGGAGGTACATACATATGTGGTTTGAGCCAACACCGGCCTCAATTCTACAAAAAGCTCCAGAGAAAATCACTATTCAATCAGAAAGAATAAGAAAGGTTCCCAAGCAGCTAGTATACAAAAGTTGTTGGACTTAGTGGTCTATGGTAAATAGCTCATAATGTTCCGCATAAAAGCAAATATGTATAACAACAGCCTAGTAAATTCTTCTACATATGTTGCGCTACAAAGGATGTGGATGGCGAAAGGGCTAACAAAGGCCTCGTAGGGGTAGCATCTATCCGACGGATGCTGGCCTGCTAAAAGCGAGAAGAGCCACCGCAGTACAACATCTTGCGGTACGGTCAGAAAAATGGGTTCTACAATCTCCTAGACAGAACGTTTTCCCAATGTCCCAGCTAAGATTTCAATGATAAGCTGGGTAAGGAAAGCATCTTTGAACGAGTCATCGACAAACATAACCTACACGACACCACATCTAATAACGGACACAGGCTGACTGATCCTGCTACGGGGCGAAATCTCCTTCTAGCCAGTACGCGCTTCCCGCACCTCGATTTACACAAAGGCACCTGGCGGCCGCCAGATCTATCAATCACTAACCACTCCTCCACTTTTCTTGATGTTCCAATTTTCTGACGAGCTAATATCGACTCGGACCACTATCTTATAGTAGCCAACAAGCGCCTAAGGATATCACGAACGCAACGGAGAGGAGTAAGAATACAAAGTGATGACGTCGGAAAGCTACTATCGCCAGAAAATGCACGTGCTTTTACCGATCGCGTCTCCCTTAAGCTCTCAAATACACCTCAACCCTTAACGGTATCAATAGAACAGCAGTGGAACCTTTGCAAACAAGCCATGAACAGCTCTGCATCCGAAGTTTTTGGCTTCAAGGATCCACCACGAAAAAACACCTGGTTCGATGACGAGTGCAGGAGGATTCACACAGCGAAGCAGGATGCATATAAACCCTCGCTGCATAAAAGAACAAGAGCAGCTCGTGAGCTCTACGAGTTAAAAAGAAGGGAGGAGCATAAGCTTTTCAGTAGAAAGAGCACGAGAAGCGCGCGATTGAGGATTTGGAGAGGTGTTACTGCAGGCGTGACGTTCGAAAGTTTTATCAACAGATAAAGCGAACATGCCAAGGTTATAAAGCCAGCACGGAAGCCTGCAGGGATGCGAACGGACACCTAGTAGTAGAACCGCAGTCCATGCTGGGAATATGGAAAAACCACTTCTGCAGACTGTATAACGGCGATGTTAGTCAATATACCGCTGTCAGGCAGAATGATCCATTTCTAATCGACGGAGACCGCAGAGAATTCTTTCCCCCTGACCTCGACGAAGTTAAGATTGCCATATCGAAGCTCAAGTCGAATAAAGCTGCTGGCGCAGACGGACTGTCTGCTGAGCTCTTCAGGGCAGTTGAGGGTGACCTGGTTAGAAGCATGCACCAGCTCATCTGTAAGATATGGTCAGAGGAAAGCATGCCCGAAAAATTGAGTCTCAGCATCGTACGCCCGATCCACGAGAAAGGAGACCCCTCTGACTGCGCCAACTACAGAAGAATAAGTCTTCTCAAAATCGCCTACAAAATCTTCTCTGCCGTTTTTTGTGAACCCCTGAAGCCGTTCGTAAATAAGCTGATAGGTCCTTATCAGTGTGGCTTCAGGCTAGGAAAGTCCACCATCGATCAAATCTTCACTCTACGGCAGATCCTGGAAAAAACCATTGAATTTCAAGTCGACACTCACCACCTATTTGTTGACTTCAAAGCCGCATACGACAGCGTAATTAGAGACGGACTATACAACGCTATGCCTACCTTTGACATACCTGTTATCTCGTCAGACTATGCAGGATGACTTTGGAGAATGCTCGCTACACCATCCGAATCGGTGCAGACCTGACTGATAGTTCAACATCATATTAGAAATGACTGTGCGAAAATCACTGACCAATACAAGAGGCACAATCTATTTCAAGTCCTCGCAACTCGTTGCATACTCCGACGACTTTGACATAATAGGTAGATCACAGCGACATGTCAATGAGGCGTTTGCGAGTATTTGGGGCCGTAAAAATTGATTTGGCTTTTGAACGAGGGCAAAACTAATTACATATATGCTATCATGTCTTCTCGCACCATGCGCTTTACCGATTTCGCGACCTCGTTATAGCAGCCTGGATCTGTCTTCCCTCGCGTAGGCCGGGTTGGTGCAGTTGACCTATGAGTTTCCTTCTGGCCTCGATCTGTCTCCAAGTAGCGTTGTTAATTCAACGCTTACATTTGTGTTGTCAAAAGCCCACAGTTTCCTATGCACTTGACTTCAAAGCACACACCAGGTGTGGCCCCGATGGGTTTGTTTCTGACCCGTCTATCGACAGAAAAGGATTTGGGTTCCATCATGACAATACCATGCCACGCACACATCTTAGAAGACTCTGAACAAACTGACGAAATTTGGCTGGGCAGTTCAGATGCATCCACCATTTACAGCCCAGACCCTGCTCAGTCTTCGATGGTAGTTCGTGAGGTGAACATCGACCGACTGCAACATCAGCCGAGAATATGAAGAGCGTGAGAACCAAGTTGAAGGGTATACATAGCATTTTATGAAATAAGCTGAAAGTCGAGCAGTTCACTTTGCTCAATAATGAGAAAGTGTTCACTGTGCAGCAATTCGTACACTGCAGATGCCAGTGTGTTAAACGATACGCAGCAAGTGTGTCATTCGACACACCTTAAGATTAGGTGCGTAATTTAACAGGTTTGATATTTGAAATTGAGATACTTATCCATGTTAAAACTACAACACGTTCTATTGCGTGTTATAAATAAAAACTCTAATGACATCCTAAGTGTGTTGCAGCAACTCACTTATTAATAATTAACACACTTTGGATCAATCTTTCAAACAAAAGAGACATGTTCCAACTACATGCAACCTTACCAGAAACTAATTTGTGAGTCGGATCCATGGTTAACACACTGGACTCTCAACTCAGTGATCCGAGTTCAAATCTCAATGTCGGCAGCCACCAAAAAGCAAAGATGCTCAAACTTCCCTTTCCCATCCCACATTGGTCCTTCCAGCCGGATGGCATGTTTACATCATCATGTTGCTTCACAACAAAAACAAAAAACAACGAACAGTGTTTTCGGGAAAGATGAGCCTCGAAGGGACAAATGCTCGAGAGAGCGTGGACTAGAGGAGTCTTTTTTTTTTTGTTCACTGCGAAAAATGTTCGCAAGAACGTTGAGACTCAAACACGCGATCACTGTGTTGGTGTAACCATTACACCATTGTTCCAGGTTGCATATCTTTCTTTCTTCTTTGGTGGAATTACAACCCATGAAGGACCAGAGCCAGGATTCTCTCAATTACCCAGGTTGTGTGTGATTTTTTTGCACACAGGTGAAAGGAACCTCCAACTTAATGCCGATTCCGAACGGCGTAAGTCAAGAGGCAAGTTTGGAGTTTTGCCAGTACCTCGCCGAGGAAGGACGCCGTAACATAGACATTCGATGGCGTTAGTGTTATCGGGATCCAAGCTCGCTCATCGTGCGTCAAGGTCGAACACACTAACCACTGAGCCAAGGCGCCCTCGTTGCATATGGTTGGGATATTCCATTTTGTTTGTATAGTTAGGCAATTACCCTTTTTGTGTGTGTGTTATTATGAAACCACTTTAAATTGGATAAAAAATGACTACAATGAAAACACACCTTTTGTTGTGTTGCAGTAACACACTATCCATTTGCAGAGTAAACAAACGAAGCTAACGAGTTGTCTACGGGCAGTACGCAGTATATTCTGTATAATATCTATGGTAAGCACAAGTTTTGTTTATTTTCCCGCAATATCAAGCTGCGACTCAAAATGCAGTTCGCATGTAGAATAATCAGTCAGAGAAGCATCTACGGAATTCTCACAATACCATTCATACAAATACCAATTGATTTAATTACAGTATAATCTCAGATGACCGAATGCACTCAGCCAGCAACAAGGATGGCATCTTAAATGCCCCAAATGCACCAAACCTCACATATCCACCAACAAAGTAGCTCATTTCCAAGTAACAGAGTACATGTACAGGTGCAAAATACCGTCATTGCACACCAGCTAGTATAAGCTTGGAGATGCGTAACGCACAAACGAATGCACGGATATCCTATGAAATCTGATTATAAACCGCATGACCGGAAAACCTCAAAGGATGAACGCATTAATTCCTACCAATAAGCCTCAGCAAATACTCTACGAATGGCAAATAGGTTTGGGGCTACATTCCACATGGTTTTGGGGTGTGTAATAAACCTTACAACTGGTTACGAAAACTGCTGTCTGCTACTGTACGCTGAGTATGCTGAGTAGATAAAATATGTTAGATACTCGGGCGTGTGTATTGGTGTCTATCTGCCCCCCATGTTCGATATTGTTCTAAGGGTAACCAGGTGATGAACAACTATTCCATAATTGATTGTTGGGGTTTGCGTGAGTCTAAACGACTCGGCAAACATTCTGAAGCGTTCTCTTATGTACAGATACATACATATGTATGTATGTATTCTATTTCGGTGTCATTGAGTGCCTTGAACAATTAGGTGCTCATTTGTTATGTGACACTATCGGATGCAGTCACGCGACATGCTTGCTGACACGTAATGTATTTTACTTTTTGGTCGTGAAATATGCGGTTTTTTCATGCAACAAAGGACGAGCTTCTTTCACAAGGACCGATTGCCTTCAAAGTTTTTCAATTCATTCGCTCCTTAATTGTACAACAATTTGTTTCACTTGTAATGGACAACGAAACTTTGTCCTCCAAATGCATTGTTTACTCAATTCCTTTTCCTCTGACGAGACTTTGTCCTTTTTTTTTTTTTTGTTCGTCCTGGTCACGTGGTGTTTTAGTGTTTACCATGAAGCATTTCCATTCTGTCGTCTATTATGAGTAAAGTTTTTGACAACAAAAGGCAGAGCAAGACAAAAAGGCAATTGCGACAGGGACTAGGGACTAAAGCAAATTCTGTTGAATCAGCCTTTCTGGTTTTCATTTATTCTTTCCTTTCGTATCCAGAAATGCTGCGATGCTTCATCCCGAAACACGAAGAGGTTAACTTGTCGCTTGCACATAAATTGCTGTCGCTTAGCTAAGTGTCGAGTGACCTTTTGTTTTAAGTTCTTTCTTAGATCCGAAACCCTACGAGGTAGGATGGAATAGCGCTGATGGTGCATGTATCCTTTTGTTTTGGTTTTTTTTTTATTTTTTTTCTGGTTATCCTTGTTTGGGTTGCTTTTAGCGGCAAGTAAAGTGCTATCCTTAATTATGCTGATTTTGTTTAAACACTTTGAAGTGCATTTTTTGTCGAAGGACTTGAGGGAATTCTCTTGGCGATAGAACGACTAATGGAATTTGGTTCTACAGCACTCAAGTACTTGCATATCCATATCATCTGGTTAAGAGTGAATTTTAGTTTTCTATAGAATGCCTACATATGGGTGCTTGCTCATAGCTCCCCATCCTTCCACGGTTCGTGATGAAATCCCACGAAATGGAAATCCATTTTCCGCACATTTGTTTGCATTTCAAAAATTGTTAGCATTTCAATTTGCACTCCATGCAACACGGTTTACTGTGCGGGCTCTACACTCCGCACTGAAAGAATTCGCAAGACCTAGAGCACGAGGCTTAGTTAGTGGAGGGGGCCCCGTTGCCGTAGTACCGGTAGAACGCTATAATCCGGTTGATATAGCGCTCGCAAAATTTGCGGCAAAGGATGATAATTGTTGGACTTTTCCACATAATACCCGCTGCATTCGATATGCAAGGCAAGCCACGGTTCCATCCGTCCGAATTGGTCGGTTGTATAGCAGTGACTTTCTCCTTTGCTTCTCAATTTCAATTTTTCGCCGCCTTTATTCGCGTCGAATTCGAATGCGAATAGTACTGACATAGTGGAGTTCGGTTTGTAGATAGACAGATAGGAGGGTGCTTTGTTCCCTTTTTTGTGTTCTACGGAGCCGGTTTCGTGCACGTGAATGGATGTGGTGGAGTGAATAGCGACCAAAATGTTGTGTTTTCGTATGGTGTCGACGACCGTGCGGGGCGCATTTCAACCAGTAGAGTTTGTGTTGAACCTCAAACCGAAATTCGGAGGGAAGACTCGTGGTTTCATACACGTAGTACGTGTATGGATTTTCCTTTTTTGTTTTCTTCATTCGCGTGTTGACACCTTTCTTTCAGCAGAATCCTGATTTGGGGGATGAGATTTCTACTAGCAATAGGGCTACGATTAAGGTCGGTTTCCTTGTTACTGAAGCTCCTCTTCTCTGATTAAAGAGAAAACACAGTTTCTGGCTTTTTATGTCCTTCCTGACATTATGCCCATATGTCGGCAGCGATAGTTGGACTTAAGTGATTTATTAGTCACAGACGGCTCCCAAACCGAATAAGGATTTACAGAGAATCCTTTTGGTCAATTGGGTGGGTGAGCTGAATATTGCATGTACCACATCCTTTAAACCCTTTTACAAGAAAGCCAAAGGCCTTGCAGGAGGCTTCAAAAAGGGCACCCTGGCTCTTCGAAACTGCGAGGGTAATCTTGTCACCGACCCGCAGGGAATAGTGGATGTATTTAATCAGCACTTCTAGCAGCTGCTTAACGAGCATGACCAAGAGAGAGTGGTAGGGACCGAGGAAATCCCAACTCCAACCGCTGAAGTAGTCCTCCCACCCAGCATCGAAGAAGTCGGCACAGCTATTCAGACGCTGAAGAACAACAGGGCCGCAGGCTCAGATGGCTTGCCATCAGAGCTCTTCAAGGCTGGCGGCGATGTTCTGGTAGGGAGCATGCACCAGATCATCTGCAGAATTTGGGAAGATGAAAGCATGCCCGACGACTGGAATACCAGCTCTGTATGCCCCATCCACAAAAAAGGCGATCCTACCTCATGCAAGAACTATAGAGGTATATCCCTGCTCAATGTCGCATACAAGATCCTGTCCAGCGTATTGTGTGAAAACCATTTTGCACCGCACTAATCGGCAGCTACCAGTGCGGCTTCCGGCCCGGCAAATCAACTATAGACCAAATTTTCACACTTCGACAAATCCTGGAAAAGACCAACGAGTTTCGAATCGATACACACCATCTCTTCATCGATTTCAAAGCCGCTTCACGATGAATGCTAATTCATCATCAATATACCAATTGACAGCTACAATTTCGAGGTAGTTGAGGAGTTTGTCTACCTCGGGGCAAACGTGAATTCCACAAATGACACCACAGTGGAGATCCGGCATAGAATCGCCCTTGGCAACCGTTGCTACTTCGGCTTGTCCAAACAACTGGGGTCAAAACTCCTCACTCGAAAGACCAAAGTCATGCTTTACAAAATGCTCATTCTGCCAGTCTTGCTGTACGGAGCCGAAAGCTGGAAGGCAGCTAGAGCTCAGGCTCAGATTCTCCATGGATCGCTGGCGTGATAAGTAAGTAAGTAAGTACATCCTTTAAACTTCTTAGAAGCTTTTATTTTTTGGGTCTTTAAAAAAGCAAGCTCGACACACTCCTCCAAGTGTCGTTGTTACTTTCGCACCATCTCCAATTGATATGAAATGTCGACTTGACTCCATCAAAGATGTGTTCTAAGATTCTAGACAGAAGGCATGTCCAATGATCCAGCTGTGACATCAAAATTGTACTAGGAGACCTCAATGCTAAGCTGGCTAAGGAAAGCACTTTTGAACGAGTCATCCGCAGACACAGCCCACACGACACCACATCTGATAACGGATACAGGCTGATTGATCTTGCTACGGGGCGAAATCTCCTTCTAACCAGTACACGCTTCGTACACCTCTAGATACAAGTTAAATTTTGTAAATTGAAACAAAAAGAAAGAATTCTGCTCGTTCTGGTACTGTACTTTATTTGATCATCTCCAACTTAGAACTAGCTTTCATTTTACAATGTCCACTCATCCCAAGCTTTGGAATACAGGAACATCAGGAAATGCGTCCATTGGAAAGGGCGCTCATTCCATCCCACGTACCAGTTCTCTCCTCTCTGCCTATTCGGCCACGGCGTGATAATTCCGGTGTTCCGATGATGGCTTGCAAATTCGGGTGATGGTGATAAGCCCATCATTGCAGGTGCTGCGTTGGTGTAAATGTTTCATGTCATGTTTGCATGTTGGGTGTTGGAGTGGGTAAATGTATTTTTTGTTAATTTACACAAACGCACCTGGCGGCCGCCAGATTGATAACATCGCAATGGACGTCCGATAACCCTCCACTATTCTTGGTGTACGAGCTTTCCGAGGAGCTAATATCGATTGGGACCGCTATCTTGTAGCCAAGATGCGCCTACGGGTATCACGAACGTAGCGGAGTAGAGCAAGAATACCAAGTTATGACGTCGGAAAGTTACTATCGCCAGAAGCCGCTCGTGCATTTGCCGATCGCGTCTGCCTTAAGCTCCCTCATACACGTCAACCCTCCACGCAGTCAATAGAACAGCAAAGGAAACTTTGAAAACAAGCGCTGAAAAGCACTCCATCTGAAGTTTTGGGCTTCAAGGCTCCACCATGAATAAAGACCTGGTTCGATGAGGAGCGCAGGAGGATTCACGCAGCGAAGCAGGAGGCATATAAAGCTTCGCTGCATAATGAGAAGTTACTGTAATGGGGTAGATTTTGCGAATTCCGAATTTCGACATATCTCCAAATTTCAAGGTCACCATAATCTCTGGGTGTGTATATGTACATATGTATGTATGTGCGTTTGTGTGTATGTGCACTCGGGCTCGATTCATTCGACGCGTAATCACGTAGCCTAGAACTGTTTACGTTTTCAGCAAAATCGGTCCAGCCGTTTATTGTTAGAAATTAAATAACTAACAAACAAACAAATTATGCAACACAGCTGTTGTCAATAAGAAATTATCAAAATACTGAAGAAGGTGTAACACTCATAGTGGTTGGTTCTTTTCAGATTCATACCTACTCGGTGTGAGCAATCCCAATATAGCATCATATGTAAGTGCATGAAAAAATTGCTGAAAACTACAACCAATGTGAAAATTTGGTCGGTTCCTCTCTTTCTGCCTAAGACAATCACCCCTGGAAAGTAGTGAACGAACATCTCCGACCCAAACCACTGCACTCCGTTCAGGTTGTGTGATAAACATTCCACAAAAACAGATTGTATATGCACTTCTAAGCCATAGAAAACTGCATACTGTTAGGAGTTAAAACCGCTAATAATTTCATTATTTAAAACTTGTTGCCTAGTTCCAGGAAAAACTATTTTTGTATGGGAAATTCAAAAGCTTATATCTTTAAAACTAGGAAAGCCGGACCTAAAATATATACATCAAAATTGGCAGGACAAAGCCTGGAACTTGAGATGTGGATCTATTGAATGAGTGGTATTTCCGGTATGGCGGATGGGTGAGTGTGAGTGGTATTTCCGGTAAGGCAGATCAGTGAGGGTAAAGAAGAGACCGAAATAAATGACTTTAAAGAAGATACGCGTGTTTTATTAAAAAAACATATTAATCGGTGAATAGGGTCCTTTTCCAACTAATTACCGAAATGTTAATTCAGCATTCTTAATTGATGATTGGTATTGATGAGATATGCATCTCCAAACCGGCGGTTTCTTGATAACTTGAAGAAGAAAATGTCAAATATTGTAGTAATTGTATAACTTACTTACTTTGATGACGCTGAACCAGGGCCTCAACCAACAAGCCTCTCCAGCCAGCCTGATCTTTGGCCAGCGGCTTCCAGTGCCGCACGCCCAGTTGGTTGAGGTCCCTTTCCACCTGTGCGCGCCACCTTAAATGCGATCGTTCTCTGCTGCGTCGTCCCTCGGGGGTTGGAATCGAAGACTCTTCGGGTCGGAGCGTTGATGTCCATTCGCTCTACATGGCCTAGTCATCTTAGACGTTGGATCCGAAGACGTCTACAGGTGGAAGGGGGAAAGCATATGCGTATGTAGTGACAGCCGAGCTGCACTAAAAGCTGTGTCTAACCCCTTAACTAGCTCCAAATTAGTGCTTGAACTCAAGTCCTTCTTGAACGGAGTCGGCAAACTAAATTCATTAAGGCTTGTATGGGTTTCAGGCCACTCTGGGATCCCAGGAAATGAGACCTCTGACGAACTCTCTAGAACGCTCTAGGTCTACCTGCGTCCACGGTAAATTCCTACATTAACGATTGTGTATTTAACACACACAACCGTAGATGGAGGGATTGTCCGGGTTGCAGGATGACTATGCGCGTATGCCCTGATGTCTGCAAAAAATCTGCAGCATTCATCCTGTCTTTAAGGAGAATCGACTGCAGAAGGCTTGTGGGAGTTATCACGGGCCGTTACACTTTTGCCAAGCATCTCTACGTGCTCGGCATCAGTGAGACACCTACCTGTGCTGCATGTGGCGAAGAGGAGGATGATACTGCAGAGTATTTCCTCTGTGACTGTCCCGCCTTTGCTCGCATACGGTGGCGCACCCTTGGAGCCGACGTGGTGTGTGCCGAATCCCTTAGCTCTACATCACTGAAGCTCCTTCAAATTGCGCCTGAGTGCTCCAGCGGATAGCAGAAGCCTTCAACAAAAAAAAAAAAAAACGCCGAAGATCATTGTCCTTTTTTTCGTTTTTTGCAAGGGTCGTCAACATAAATCCGGTCCATTATATCCGAGGCTTGTGGTTGTTTCGGAGTTTGTGGTTTTTCTACCGTTACGGCTTACTAGGCCGTAGCCCAACCTACTAATCCTGTTTTTTGGCGCAGGAGGCTCGCCATTAGCCCTTCCCCGTCTGCAATTTCATTAGGAAATCTTCAGATGGCACCACGAGGTGGTGGGGATAGGACTTATTAACAGTGCCGCAAGATGTTCGACTGCGGTGGCTCTTCTCGCTTTTTAGCAGGCCAGCATCTGTCTGATAGATGCTACCCCTACGAGGCCTTTGTTGGTCCTTTAGTCTTTTGCCAGAAGTGTGTTAGATGAGACATATAAATGTGTCATTGGACACAGTTTTAAGATTAAGTATGTTCAACTCGTTGTTGTTGTTGAACAACAAGTTGCGGCGTGTTTTTATAATAACGCACTTAAAATTGGATTGAAAATTAAACAACAATGAAAAAACACACTTATGTGTGTTACAGCAACACATTAACCATTTGCAGTGGTCAAAAAATATGTATACTGCCATAAAGATAGATATTACGTTCAGTGACATGCTGCATGACATCCGTTTGTTGTCCATCGAGAACCAAAGCGTTTCTTATCGGATTGCTAATAAAAACAGAAGTATTCTGGTCGACAAGCCTGACATCCCAAGTATACCCAAGGAGGTATTGCCAATATCCTTATGCCAATCTTTCGTTATTTACGCAAATTTCCACTTATGTCCGAATTAAAGCGATTTAAACTTACTGGCTTTGGGCTTCATCAGTAGCTGTGTTGATTACCCTCTAAATCGAGTCTTCCTCCGAGGGCAGAATGATAATCAATAGATCCACCATTATCCTGATTACAATGCTAAATGTGATTAAGTTAACAACCGAGCATTTATGTACCATGTGTGGCCGTTTTCAACTGACCCCATGTACATATGAACGTATTAAATCTAGCCGTAGACTTAGGCATAGATACTTATGTATCTATGCCTCGGTCTCTGTCCGAGAATGTGAAAAAAAAAGCGCCACTTTCAATCAGTCAATTTTCACCGACATGAATAATTACCACAGATACATAAACCAGTATATACGGATATATACAAAAATGCTTCTGTACGCATCATGCGTATAGCGCTCCATCAAATATATTTCTACGTCAGACGAGGCATTTAGATAACAGCTGCTACACACATCGGCCTCGTGCCCATTCCTTCATCGTCCTTTAGCATTTGAATAATTGCAATTTCGTATTTGTTATGCGAATCTCTTCATATCGCTCGTACTCAATATGCAGTGCAACGATTGTGTTTGTAGATGCATTTGCTATCTGTCCAGTGCAATCGTTTATAGATACGTAAGCGAACGAATAGGGGGAGAAAAAAGAATTCGCTACTAGTCGGTGAGCAAAGAGTTTGAATAGAATTATTTAAACAGGAAGGATGAGAATGCATCTATTCGCATCTATCCATGTGAGCTAATGTGCTGCGTATACAGATTGTTATCTTTGCATTCTATTTATTGAATGCGAGTGTATGGCTATGGGATGGACAAGTGTTTTATGTATCTATATACATAAAATCTTTGACAATTTCAATAGTTTAGGATTGCAGATTGTTGATTTGTTCTTCTCTCAAAGAAAATAATGGACTCCTCCCCAGTTCATGAACCCTTTGTTTTAGTATCTGGAACACTCGTTAAACAACTGTCAATTGGATGCCTGGTCGATAGCCTTTAACAAGCGGAAGCAGATTGAAGTGCCTTCCTCTCATCATCATTCTATTGCATCAGTCCATGTCAGGACATTACAAAAAAAGGAACGGATAAGCTCCACGGAAAACGTCCCACCCAGTGCACTCGTACAAGGTAGGCAACGCATTCATGTCGATCCAACCGTTCGAGAACAGAAACACCTCGCCCGAGTTATTTGCATGCCAGTTAATTAGATTTATCGATTTGAAAATTTTAATTAACAACGTACGCTGGCTTCACGCACCTTTGCATCGTCACCACTCCTTCCAGTACCTCAGCAACGCCCTTACCTCCATCACATACATGCAAATTCCTCACAATGTGCTATGGTGAAATGGATAAAAAAAAAAAAAGGAAACAAGGCCCTGTTGGGTAGACGACGCGCTACGTATGGAAAATGACAAGCGAGAAATTGCTTAAACCAAAGTATTTAAAACAAAACGCAACTCCTTTCCCCACCCCCACATCCTGTAACCCAATCAAACTGCACCCGGGCGACACAAAAGCTACACAAAACGCGACAAAAGGTACCTAACAATGAGCGTCAAGGCGGGATAAATAACATGGCACCAGGCTACAACGTCACAGGAGCTACAATCAACATGTAAACCATCGAGCTTGTTCATTCCATGCGGCCGTAATTTATTTAACTTTTTCTTAAGTGAAAGACAAAGATTTATTTTTGAGTGAACGCGGAAAAAGCCACTGTGTCGCTCCACCTACCGCAACCGGTCCCATCCCAAGGATCGGGGGCGCGACTACTAACGTTGACAATTCCGCATAATTATTTCTCGCTCAAGGGGTTGGCAAATTGAAAAATGGATTTGTCTCTGTAAACAATAAACGTTTTACTTGGTTTCTAGCTGCAGGAGTATCATCCCATTTCAAGGATGTTGCCGTTGGCAATGGGAGGACGGGCGGACTTGGTGACATGCGAATATGTAACGCGAGAGTTGGAATGCGTTGCAATTGGAGTTGGGTATGAAACGTAACAAGTTGAAGTGACGAATTAAGATACCTTTTCGTTAGATTCTTCTTAGAGATACATACATGGGTATGTACACAGGAGGCGGGGTTGTTTGGGAGTGGGCGGCATGTACGCCGGTAAAACGTATAGGATTTTGGTGAAGGGAATCGGGAGACAGATCTGACGATGAATCCTATTTACATTTTAAGTTCTTTCAAAGTGCTTCATTGTTTTTGCCAACAAAAGCCTTCAGCCAAAGCCAAATTACATGTTTCGATGTTAATCCCCATGTTTTACATACAATAGGTTTCATTTATTCATAAGTCGATTACGTGCTTCTTAACTTACTGTATGTTTATGTAAGTTTGAAGTGCGCCCCTACTGAAGAGGCTCAAGGCCCCATCAAAGAGAACTTCTATGATCTCTTGGACAACGCCTATGAGCTATTTTTTTCTAATAATATGCGCGCACTCAAGGTAATAACCTTATTATGTCGGCGACACAGTGCGTGCACAATGCTTGCATGTTCTATTGAGGAAGGAATACCGAATCCGGCATTGGTGTGGTTCGGTTAAAGAAGGATTCCTTATATTTAGCGGTACGTCTGGTACGGAAGGGAGTGAGCTAGCAAACAGAGCAAAGAAGCTGATCGTGTTTAACACGGCAAGCACCAGCTTCGATCACTGTCCTTGCTCAATCCAAGTTAACACACAGCTTCCGAGTGGCCCCTCCTGGATAGCTGCCCAGCCACCCGCCGGACAGTGAAATAATGTGTGCAACGACCAGCCCGCTGTTTCTGGGGTAAAAGGAACCTGGCCCTCTAGGTTGGTGGTTGTGCTTAGGGTTAACATCCCTATCACGGAAAAACTATCGTGTTACGAAACGACAACAAGCCTCGGGTACGGACGATTCCAACGTTGATAACCCCTGCAAGCGCAATAATGATCTACGAGTCTGCACCTGGAATGTGAGCTCCCTCAACAGGCCAGGTGCGGGCAATCGGATGGGAAAAACCCTGGACTACTACAATGCAGACATTAGCGCGCTCCAAGAAGTGCGATGGGATGGGCCAGGCAAAAAACGGATGAAAAACTGTGACATCTATTAGGTAATTGCTACAAGGAAAAGAAGCAATGCTTATTTGGGTGCGAATTTGTATTCGAGGTAGACTTGAACACAAAGTCTTAATCCGCATCAAGGGCATCATGGGTACACTGGGGAATATCACCCTAATATGCATGCACGCCCCACGGAAGAAAAAGATGATCGACTCAAGGATGACCTTTATGCTCTCCTGGACCGAACATACGCCCAATGTCCCAAAGTTATGACACCAAAATCGTATTAGGAGATTTCAACGCAAAACTGGGCAAAGAAGACATACATAATTAGATCGACCATAGGAAAGCATAGCCTCCATAACCCCACATCCGACCGCGGATTTAGGCTAATTGATTTCCTAATGGGGCGTAACCTCTTGTAGCAAGCACACGATTCCCCCATTCCAACATCCATAAGGGTACCTGGCGATCTCCTGATCAATCGATCACCAACCAGATTGATCACATTGCGATCGACGCCAGACACTCCTCCAGTACATCGACTCGGATCACTAGCTTGTTGTAGCCAAGGTACGAATGCGAATATCAAGAATGCTTAGAAGTCGATTAGGACAACGTAAGTTTGACGCCGGAAAGCTACAATCGCTAAAGACTGCCAGAATCTCTGCCGATCGTGTCTCCTTCAAGCTCTCCCAATATCCGCCCACAGCAGTGCAAACAATAGAGCAGGCATGAGCACATTGCCAGAGCGCCGTCAGAGACGCTGCCTCAGAGGTGCTGGATTTCAAACCACCACCACCTGGTCCGATAAACATTGCGAACAAGCCCATGCAGCACAAAAGAAGCCTATAAAGCCACGCTGCAACGACGGACGAGAGATACTCGCGAAATCTATGATCAGAAGAGAAGAGAGGAACACACGCTTCTCAGAAGAAAGAAAAGAGAATACGGGAAGCGTGAGATCTCGAGGAGATGGAGAGTTGCTTCCACAGGAATGAAGCCCGGAAGTTCTACAAGAGCAAAAGCGGTGGCCTGAAAATGGAGAACTGGTAGCGGAATCACAGGTATTTGGCAAGACCCTTCTGCAGACTGTATAACGGCGATGGCAGACAAGAAAAAGCTATTAGCCAGAACGATCCATTCGTAATGGACGACAACGTAAGAGAATTTCGTTCACCCGACGTAGACTAAGTCAAAATAGCGATATCAAGACTTAAGTCTAATAAAGCCGCGGGCGCAGACGGCCTGTCTGCTGAGCTTCTTAACACGGCTGGAGATGAGCTGGTAAGGTGCATGCACCATCTCAGAGGAAAGCATGCCCGACGAATGGAATCTCAGCATCGTTTGCCTGGTCCGTAAGAAAGGAGACCCCTACAACTGAGCCAACTATAGGGGAATAAGTCTCTTTAACATCGCATATAAGATCTTCTCTGCCGTATTGTGTGAACGCCTGAAACCTGATCGGCTCCAAATTTTTACGCTACGGCAGATCTCGGAGAAGCCCCGGGAATACCAAATCGACACTCACCACCTTTTCGTCAAATTCAAGGCCGCGTATGACAGCGTCTATAGAGATGAGCTATACAAAGCCATGTCTAACTGTGACATTCCTGCCAAGCTCGCCTGACTGTGCAGGATGACAATAGAGAATTCTCGTTGTTCCATAAAGGTCGGTTATAAACAAACCGACCCCTTTGATGTCAAAAAAAGGATTTAGACAAGGTGCCGTGCTGTCATGCAACTGTTTCAACATCATGCTTGGAAAGATCGTGCAAAGGTCGCTGGCTAACACAAGAGTTACGATTTATTTCAAGTTTACGCAATTCCTTGCGTACGCCGATGACATTCATGTGATTGGACGGACACAGCGAGACGTCAAAGAGGCCTTTGTAAGCATTGAGGTAGAAGCGGCTGAGATGGGTCTTAAGATTAATAACGGTAAGACCAAATATCTGCTTTCAGAAAGAGACGGGCAACACCGACGTATTAGCCAGAACGTCACCATGGGCGGTTATAACTTTGAGGTGGTCAAGGAATACGTCTACATTGGCTACCTGATGACCGGCGACAACAGCACCAACGCTGAGATAAAACGCACTCTTGCCCACCGCTGTTCCCTTGGGCTCAAGGGGCAATTGAGAAGTAAAGCCCTCTCTCGGAACGCGAAGGTGACATTATCTGTAAAAGACCTTGATCATCCCAGTCCTCCTTTACGGTGCAGGGGCTTGAACCCTTGGTCGTTTCGAGAGGAAAATTCTGCGCTCTATCACGGTCCCGTTTGTTCAAACGGAGCACGGAGGAGAAGATTCAGAAGATGAAGAACTGTACGGATTGTACAGCGATATCGACGACGTCTACGGATACTGTGTCTAAGGTGGTTAGGCCATGTAGAGCGTATGGAAAATACAGCCCCGACCCGAAGAGTCTTCGAAGGAAGACTCCGGAAAAAAGGCGCGACAGAGGACAGCCGCATCTATGGTGACGCACGCAGATGGAAGGGGACCTTAACCAACTGGCCGTGCGGCGCTGGAAACAGCTGGCCACCAACCGTGCCAGCTGGAAAGGGTGTTAATTGAGGCTCAGGTTCACCACGGACTGTAACGCCACCTAAGTAAGTAAGTAAGTACGTTCGAAAACGGGCTTCAGGGTGTATTGGCGAGCATTCTTAGAGAGGCGTGTCGCGGAATGCGACTGGCTATTTCACCAGAGCAGTTTTGGTGGAAGTAACGTAAAAACAAGGAGAGGCAGGATGTTCCTGGGAATCTGATGTTTTGGTAATGCTGGAGTCACCTACCAGTTCTATCGCGCGTTTTTGTATTCTATCTAGAAGGGCAAGGGAATGCCTTATACATAGATTGTAACCAGATCTAAGGGAGAGAAATGTTTCTTGCATTTGTATGAGAAGATTAGGCATTTCGCAGCATTCTTGGCTCTAATTAAGGTAGTGAGCCACGCACATATCCAGGATGGAAAGCTCTTCGGTTTCTGAGATTCAAGTGCCATTCATGGATAATGACCGCTGCTTGAACGACAGGAGACAGCAATGGGTTTTGGATGCATTCAATTCCACTCTACTGGTTTTACCCTATTGGATGATGCTTTCTATATTGGAATTTAATGAGCTTAACATACGCTGCGGCTTACTGTCTACAGCGGAAGTGCAGGATCGTAAAGTAGTGAATGAATATGAGAAGCAAAGGTACTGTCATCAGCAAACGAATGAATTGGATTGGATCATTTATAAAAATTAGAAAGAGCGTCGGAGACACCTGGGGAACACCAACATTTACACAGTTTCAGACTTGAATCCGTCCAAAACAAATTGAATTGAACGATTCGAAAGGTAGCTTTTAACCCATTGAAGAAGTGACTCATCAATCCCGAAAGCACGCAATTTCGACAAAAGGGCTTCATGCCAAACTCTGTCAAATGCTTTTGAAATACCCAGTGCAGCAAATTTGCTTTCACCTGCTTGGTGAAGCAAGCGATTCCACTTTTCTGCGAGATATGCTATCAAATCACCAGCTGCGGAAACCGTGCTGACGGTCATTGGGGTGTTTCCGTGATTCAAGATATTTCATAAGCTGACGGTTAATCAGCGTTTCCATAACCTTAGGTCGGTAGTTGGGGGTAGAAGATGATTCGCCTTTTTTGGGTATAGGCTGGACAAATGCTCTTTTCCACCTACTCAGAAAGACCAGAGGAATAGGAAAGATGGAAAAGTGTACGCAGTGTTTTTGCCAGCGTAGAAGAACACCCTTCAGAACTATTAGGGAAATACCATCTGGATGAGCGGATTTGTGTATGTCGAGGTCCTTAAGAACCCTTGCGACTGTACGAGTGCGGAAGTGGATTAGTAGACTAGTGGAATTGACGCACTCTACAGGTGGAGACAAAGTACAAGTTGGGAGCTAAAAACTAGGTGCGAAGTTGCCAGCAAGTAGGTTAGCTTTGTCTAAGGGGGTGACAGCTAGAATGTCATTGTGGATGTGCATCGGCATAGACGACGTAGTTGAATTTTTTACAAACGACCAGAATCTTCTGCTACCTTCGGGACATTGTAAGATTTTAGGCCTTCATTTCGGTCTGTTTTCGGTTTTCCTCAGAACTATTTGCCTTGTAGGCCTTTACTCCCTGAGCCTAATAGTCTCTTTGCAGCTCAAGTCAAACGTCTTTGGCCAGGTGCTTTTAATCTTGTTAAGAATAAAATATGCCATGCCGATTCGGATAATATTTGCGATGATATCAGATGCGGCGTCCACGTCGTTGTTGAGGGACCACAACGATCCGAAAGAAGTTGTTGGCTTTCTCGTACAGTCATAATGTTTTCTTAGGAGCCTTTTCCTTAACTAGGCGGTTAAGAAATGAATGAGAATACCGGAGAAGACAGCAATCTACTGCCCGACCTGGACCCTCCCGAGGCAGACTTTGGAGAGACTATGTCAGACTTCGATTTGGTATCTTATGAAGAGTCTGCCAACGTCACAGCAGTGGAAGTAAAAGGCTGCGGCTCCACCACTCTATTGCGGCCTCGGCGCGCCCTAATGATCCGCTTCACCAAAAGCAGAGAAGACGTACATAGTTCTGATCCAGGAACCATGGATAGTGAACAACATGGTCCGTGGACTCGGAACATTAGAATACAAGCTCACCTACGTGCACGATGCAGGTAAGCCAAGAGCTTGTATCTTAACAAAAACACATATAAAATCTCTTCTACTCTCATCCTACAGTGATCAGGGATATCACGGCTATCAGTGTCAAGGGCAACTCCTTCAAGCTCTGGATTGCCTCGGCCTATTTAGCCCACGACCACCCAAGTCCTCCCCCTCCGGCCAACTTGGTGAATCTGGCCAAGGATGCTGAGCAAGCAAATGCCGGACCTATAGGGTGTGATGCGAATGCTCACCACACTATATGGGGCAGCAGCAACATAAACGATCGAGGGGAGTCTTTGTTTGATTATTTATAACATGCTAACCTCACTGTTTGTAATAATCGCTGTTAACCAACCGAGAATAGACAGGAAGTTCTGAATGTAACTTTTGCATCGCAGGACATTATCGACAAAGTCGGGGAATGAAAAGTCCTAAAAGAGCATTCCCTCTCTGATCATCGTTATATTCAATTCAGCATAGTCAGCCACGTCAGTTTCCCAGCTCCCTTCAGGAAATACAGGAGAACTGATTGGCAAAGTTATAGAGCCTATATTAAACCCTACCTTTCTTCACAACTCTGCGGAACTAGACAGATTAGTAAATGAGCCGTCAGGAACCCACTGTCTAAATCTTGTGCGGTTGGCATCCCCAGAGGCAAACCCAAACCCCTCTGGTGGAATAAAGAGATAGTCTCCCTTAGGAAACAGAGCAGAAAGCTCTTTAACAAGGCCAAATGTACCCGGTTGCAAGAGGATTGGGACCTCTATAAGGAGGCACTTAAATCTTTCAAAGCAGCGACCAGGAAGGCCGAAGGCCAATCTTGGAGGAACTACTGCGAAAATATTACGGCGGTCTCCGAAGCTTCAAGAATAAGGAAGATTCTGGCTTCTGGGATCGTACAACCCAATCCACCTAATTCGGAATGATGGTTCCCCGGACGACCCCCCGAACGGAAGCCCTGGAACTTCTTCTGAACGCAAACTTTCCGGGCAGTAGTGAGCCGGCTATGACACCTCCTCAAGTCATCCAGCCGACGACATCCTCCTTCGAGAGTGTTCCCAACCTGGTTAACAACAACAATGTCCTATAGCTTTGAACCCTACAAGTCTCCAGGACCGGATGGGATCATACTAGCAGAGCTTCAGCAGGTAGTAGATCTCATCCTCCCCTGGCTTGTGGTAATATAAAAGAGTTGCCTCTCCCTATCCTACATCCCCAGCAAGTGGAAGGTAACCAAAGTCATTTTCATAACCAAGGCAGGCAAAAGCTCCCACATGTAGCCAAGAAAAAGTATATCCTATACGGACAAAAAGTATGCAACGCAGTTGTGAATGTAAAGTGACCAGACGTACTGCTGCAGGCATAACACTCACAGTATATGGTCAACCGAAATTCATCCTCTGCGTATGCAATACCAAAAGTGCTTGAACGAATTACTACGGACTATAACCAACGCGGAATTTGGTCGGCTCTCGTCCTATCTAGGTCTAGGACAACCACCCCTGAGAGTAGTGAACGAACATCAACGACCCCAACCACTGCATTCCGTTCAGGTTGTGTGTGTCAACACCTCATAAGAGAATATAAAAACTTTTGAACCTGCGCGAGTCTCTAAAAAAAAAAAAAAAAAAATTACTTGAGGCCTATTAGTCTTACTTCTTTTCTATTAAAACCTCTAGAGAAGATGTTAGACGCACATATTCGGTATAGCTGAATCTCTGACTTGGGGTGAACCTTAAGAAGGCCGACCTAGTACAGTTTACTAATAAATATAAAATTCCGCCCTTCAACCCACCGAGGCTGGGTGGAGCCCAACTAATAATCAAAGATCAGGCTAAATACCTAGGCCTAGTCCTTGACAGGAGGCTAAATTGGAATCCCAACATTTTTGATCGCACCAAGAAAGCAACCACTGCCCTCTACAGTTGCAAGAAAGTTGGACAAAAAGTGGGGTTTCCAATCATTATGCACTGGCTCTACACAGCAGTCATAATGCCCATCCCCTTGTTTGGCGTCGAAGTCTGGTGGACTGCTCTGGACAAGGCAGTCTATCGAAAGGCTCTAAATATCCCATTACGGAGGCTCTAAATATCCTATTACATCTTCCACCGTTGGACCTCTTGAGCAAGCAAGTTGATGCCTGCGCGGCCCTACGGGTTAGGGGCATAGGAAAATGATCATACTAGCATGGACACAGACTACAATCATCCCGCAGAATGTGTTCACCAGGAACTTCGAAGTTGTCTTTCCATCCAGGGAGGAATGGGCTGAACGGAAAGTCATACCAAAGGACTCGATTTCCCTCTATACCGATGGCTCTAAGGTGGAGTCGTAGATAGTGGAGTCTTCTCGCGTAGCTAGAAACACCAATACGGTAAAGCACATGATAAAACTTCGAACCATAGAGGCGACCAACCTCAAATGGAATGAAAGTAACATCGGCTTTATCACTAAACAAATCTGGCTTAAGTTAAACCTAGGACGAACCAGGGACCTAGTGGCAACTATTAGCACTCTAGTGGGTTTCACTACAGGTCACTGCATCATTGGAAAACACGTCGCCAGGCTAGGGCTACCCTCCAATGGCATCTGCCGTGGCTGCATGGACGAGGAGGAAGATGAATCAATACATCACCTTCTTTGCTCATGTCCCCCTTTTGCGAATCGCGCGTCCTTCTATGAAAATCTAAGTGAGCTAGCAGACCTAAAAATAGCTCAACTCAATCGCTTCATCAGAAGCGCCGGTTGGTTCTCAGGTAGCAGATCAGGGTAATATGATCCATGTGGTATCACTATGGGCCGACTTCGGCCTACGTGTGGTTTATGCCAACCACTTTAACCTAACCTAACATAACCACAACACTGTCCGAGCAATATCATATGCATCGGTTCCCGTCCGATCACCGCATTAAACCAGCGTCGGGCGCTGTTAGTACTTAGATGGCGGAGCGCTTGGGAACACCGCGTGTTGCTCACTTTTTTTAGTTATCTAATTTCTAATAAAAAACGGCTGGACCGATTTTGCTGAAAACCTACTCAGTTCAAAGTTGCGTAATTACGCGAAGGAACCCAATCTTATGTCAATATCATCTTTGGTTCTGGAGATAACCGAGGCGAAAATTCCTGTACGCACATGCGCACATACACACATACATATATCCCTATAAAAACCTTGGATTTGGATTCTGGTGACCTTGAAACGTGGAGGTATGTCAAAATTGAAATTCGCAAAATCGGCCCCTCTACAATCACTTCCCACTGGGGGGACGGACAGACTATCTTCGTCTAAGTTGTTCAGCTCAACGGGAAATATTTAGGCCTCTACGGATTAAACGTTAACTGGGTACAATAGACACCTCGTAGTCTAAGTGAGCCTTGACATTTTGTCAATAGGGCACCCACTTACCTAACCTAACCGAAGAGTGTTCCCACATTATTCTTGTTGACCAAAGACCACAAAAAATCCTTGGCAATAATAAGAATCCCTATTAGCTCCCCACTTAAATAAACTCCACCGCTGAGAGGATATTGTATAAAAACCTAATTTTTCACAATCCCTAAGCTCACAGCCGTCATCTTCCCATAATCCCCAAACAAATTCACTAAATCATCACTGAGTACCTTCTTCGAGAAAAAATGACTGTCGACAGACTTGGGGTTACCCCAAACCTCAGTTCATCCTAATAAATCTTTTTCCACACAATCGTGTCCTACCCTGTTGCTTCAGAAGACGAATAAGAAACCACACCGTCGTCGCCTTCCGACGACAAGAAAACCTTTTCAAGACAAACAAAGCAAAGACGGTTACACCCCCAAAGAAACCCAGGGAGATCCTGGCCTACCTCAAAACTCCTTCGGCTATCATTCTTTCTGCCACCCCAAGTAAGGGCAACTAAAAAAAAGGAAGGAAAAGTTTGCAATTCTTTTTCCCGCTCCCCGTGAGAAAGGAAAATCTGTTTCCCGGCAAAAGTGACTGTGACACTAACTAAGGGTTGAGGGGGCGATTTTTTATACGAGACTTTTGGACAAAGTTTCTGTCCCGGTGAAATTGATTGCAAACTTTATGGAATCGAACAGTCGGAGTGGTTAATTGTATTACTGATTGATTAGGAAACAATAAAAAGTACTTACCTCGGCCACTGCGTCCGACGAATCGTAGATCGTTGAATTTCGCCACTTGGTTCTTCATCACGGCCGTACAGTTCCTCAACTCGGCACAGTAGTTCTCATCGTTTCCGGCTCGTACTGTTACCATTGTGCCGTCGCCGATGTCACCGAGCGAAACGACCTTGAATGCCACGGGAAGTGTCTTATTCGATCGCCAATGTGGCGGCAATACTGTACAGACAAGAAGTGGACTTCCGGTTCGAATCAGTTCGCCAGGATGTTCGGTAAGGAAATCTCCTAGGGTCCTTTCGGCCAGAATGTCGGACGTCATTTTGGTATAGGCTTCGTTGAGGAGTTGTGCCGCTGTGGGCGGCGTGTTGTCGGTGTTGCCATTTGTATTATTAGTATTTGTACCGCCGCCGGTGTTACTGTTTGTGTTTGTTGTATTACCACCGCCGGTACTGTTCGTTCCGGCGTTGTTCGATGTGTTTGTGTTTGTGACATTCGGCGTTGTGGTTAGATGCATCTTAGCCAGTTTTACCTTTTAGGGGATTCGAGAGATTTGTATTTCACTAATTGTATTGCACCTTCCTGGCTCTATTCAGAACTTTTCATTCTTGAGGATTTCGCCTGAAACGAAAGGATAAATCGTTCTAAGTGCCATGGAAATAAGGAAAGGAAAAGAGTGTGTAATGAACCACCAACCGTGTACAACACAAAGAATCAACTACAAACTGGTGACGAAAAAAAGAAAATGCATACTCTTCACCCCATTTTTGGTCGACTGAAAAATGGAACTACCACAGACAGTGAAAAATCAAGTCCTGCTCCACATCATAGCCGCAATGGCATCATCCACTTAACACACTTTTACTCACATCATCAGCTTGTATACATTTATTGCTCTTTTTTAACAGTATGTATGTTCGTAGGCTCGGTCCAATTTCGTAGCTGTCGACATCCCCATCGTGGACCTTGGCGTCATCGTCATCATTGCCGTCGCGTTGATATTGTTGTTGTTATTGAATTGCAAATAAAGCGATGCGAACAAGTGAAACGGAAAAAAGAACGTAAAAATGCAAAACACACATGGCTAACCACCGCCAGTAACAGCTTCTGTACCATCATCATCACCATTACCATGGTCATCTCGATCAGCAGCATCAGCATCCATAATCCATGCCACCGCATCACACCAGACCGCCAACTGAACTTGGTGGTACCGGACCAACCGGCCACTGCGGCGGAGTCAATTTCAATTCGCCTCGAAAACTCGCAGGAAACTCGTGGAAACTCAAAAACTCCCAATGCGTCCATATTTTCTTTCTTTCCTCTTCTGTCAATGTAACCGAAGGATAACAAAAAAAACAAAAAACAAATTGTACGCTCCCTTTCACAAATTAATAGCATCACGCGAGCAGTGGAATCCGCAAATTGGGTGTCATCATCCCCTTAAGTCGTCGTCGTCCTCACTACCGCTGTCGTTTTCGGTGTCCTTGTCGGTCGTCATCGTCATTGCCGTACCAAATTGTTCAGTGATTTCGTCGCGACAGGCGGTTCATAGTTTATAACGACCCACGACGACGAGGACATGGCTTATGTACGACCCCCACGTAGTAGACAGTGCGATCCTGGGTTAAGGCGGCTATATAGCTGTTGCTGGCCTCCGCGGTAGACAATGCGTGTTTAACGACTTCCAATGGGGTGTCAGATTGTGGACACCCGATCTGGTCATGATTTTTTGCGGGCCGTTAACCAATGGTAGGAAGTTTTTTTTTTGCTCTTTGTTGTTGTACTCCTTTGTACGAACGAAAGTGCACGTTATCCTGTTTGTCTAATTTTTTTTGTTGGTATTTGGGCATTTCCAACCGGAACATGCATATATGTAACAACGTGTGGACAACGAGTTTGCTAGTGGACATGCTTTGTCTTCTGGCCTCAGGATCAAGATAGGTGATAGTCACGGCATGTAAGTATGTCGCTACCAGAATAAAAAAAGGACGAGGACGGGTCAAGGTTTTTGACGGTTGACTCTCCGACAATGGGTAGGCCACATAACATTCCGCAGGATATTAACTCCATTCCTGCTGGAGATCACATGGAGTTCCTTTATTCCTTTTTAGTGAAATTATTCGTTTTTCCCAGTGAATTCCTTTCATTTCATCTTGCACCGTATGTCCGCGTCAGGGAATTTCGAAATGTTGGCGTTCCGTTTCGGTGTTGGGGGGCTTAGTTATGCTTTCGCTCGATTGCGTACTACTACCAACCCCAAATTGGTAAGCGGAACTTGGTTGAAAGGGTTAAATGGGGAAGGGGTTCGTGTTTTTTTTTTTTTTTTTTTGTAAATTTGTTGTTCTTACGCCGACTGCCGATGGATGTGATGATGGCAAAAGTTTTGTGCTTTATGTCCGCAATCAGATTTGGTATTTGCTTTGATGATTGAATACTTGAGCGATTCGGGTGGAGTATCTTTTTCGTTTTTGATTTTTACTACATGCAGATTAACTTGCGGAATTTTCTATATTAATGTAATTTTAGGGAATTTCATTATATTGCCCACACACCTCTGAAAGTAGCTGATTGGATAGGATTATTCGGCGTTGTACTATGCCTAGAGCTGAAGAGTTGAAGTTGAGCTATAAAAGATGAAAAGCATGAAGAAGATTTGAAGACTGGGGCATTAGGCAACATCGCTTTTCTACTAATATATTTAAAACTTCATATCTCTATGTCCCCTTAAACAGGACAACGATAGCTATTCCGTGTTTATACGCTTTCTATAGTATACCAAGCGAATTTGATCTACAGACATATGCAAGAAATAGGACTTGCTTGCACAAATGACATATGTACATACAATTTCAGTGGCCTGCATGTTCCACTAAAAGGGTCGCGTGGGTAATGCGTGCACACGGGATCTCCAGGCCACTCGATCCTCCGGCATCGACTCTAACTCATCGGGAACTATGCCCAAGCGCACCCCGTGCAAGTTTTTGGGCTTGGTCCAACCACCTCGTCATGGGTCTGCCAAGCGGTCGCTTGCCTGATGGTATTGCATCCAAGGCACGCTTCGGAAGTCGTGATGATGGCGACATTCGTCACACGTGACCAAACCATCGAAGCATAGCCCTTTCCGTTCGGAGAAGCAGCTGCTCAACATTGAGCTCCCCGCGCACTGCCGTGTTTCTCACCTTATCCCGGCGAGTAACTTCCACAACAGCGGGAAGACATCTCACTTCGGCAGTCAATACCCAAATGTCATGACCATAGGTGAGAGTTGGAACAAATACAGAGTTAAAAACCGCTAACTTAGCTTTATCGAGAGCGCTGTGGCGCAGTAGGAAGTGTGTTGGCCTCTGACGCCGATGGCACTGGATCGAATCCCGACAACAGCTATGTCATCGAACGTGTTTTTCACGGTGCTTCTCCTCAGCGGGGTACTGACAAAACCCGCTGTAGCAAAATTGTAAAGAAGAGCTTCTCGACTCACGCCGTTCGGAATCGGCATTAAACTGTAGGTCCCTTTCACCTGTATGAAAAATAAATCATTCTCAACGTGGGTGATTGAGAGAAGCTCGGCTTTGGTCCTTCATGGACTGTAACGCCAACATACATACATACTTGGCTTTGACACCGAGCTCGGTCTTCCTGCTTACAGATCTTCCACGCTGTTTCAAAATTGACCCAGCTTGGCCAATACTGCAGTATTACTCCTCCCATCACTCGTGAAGAAAACCCCGAGATACTTAAGATTTTATCAACAGATAAAACGAATATCTAAAGGCTATAAAGCCCGAACGGAGGCCTGAAAGGAAGAGAACGGACTCCTAAAAGTAGAATCACAGTCGATGCAGAGAATTTAATAAAAAACACTTCTGCAGACTGTATAACGATGATAATCAAAATGCCGCCGTCGGGCAGAACGAACCATTCACAATGGACGAAGATGATTGAGAATCCCGTCCACCCGATCTAGACGATGTTAAGATAGCGATATCGAGAGCACCGTGGCGCAGTGGGTAGTGTGTTGGCCTCTGACGCCGATGACACGGGATCGAATCCCGACACAGCCACAGTTTCTCCTCAGCGGGACTCTGACAAAACCCAATGTAGTAAAATTGTCATGAAAAGCTTCTCGAAATTCGCCGTTTGGAACCGGCAATGAGCTGTAGGTCCCTTTCACCTATGGGAAAATGAGACCACACACAACATGGGTGATTGAAAGAGAAGCTCGGCTCAGGTCCTTCATGGACTGTAACGCCAACATATATACATACATCGAAACTTAAGTCGTTTAAAGCAGCGACTGCACCAACTCATCTGCAAGATATGGTCGGAGGAATGCATTCCCGATGAATGGAATATCAGCATCGTTTGCCCGATCATTAAGAAAGGAGACCCCTATTATAACTGCGCCAATTACAGAGGGATAAGTCTCATGAACATCGCGTACAAGATCCTCTCTGCCGTACTGTGTAAGCGCCTGAAACCATACGTGGACAATCTGGTAGGTTCCTACCAGTGTGGTTTCAGGCCAGGAAGATCCACGATAGACTAAATACTTACACTACGGCAGATCTTGGAGAAGACCCATGAAATCCAGGTCGACACGCACCATCTTTTCATCGATTTCAAAGCCGCATACGACACATTCATGGTGAAGAACTGTTTGGTGCGATGGCCGAATTCGGGATCCCGGAAAAACTGATTCAGTTGTGTCGCGCCACGCTAAAAAAATACGCGATGCACCGTGCAACTCTATTCTAGGACTTCGGAACCGTTTGAAACATGCACCGGATTTCGGCAAGGAGATGCGCTGTCATGTGACTTCTTCAACCTGGTGCTGGAGCAGATAGTGCGACGGGCAGGCGTAAACAGGGAAGGCACAAGTCCGTCCAGCTACTAGGATACGCGGATGATAGCGACATCATCGCGTGTTCTCGCCGTGGCATTGTGGAAGCATTCACGGCGATTGAAGAACAGGCGAAACGAGTTGGTCTTAAGGTCAATGAGGACAAAACGAAGTACATGCTGCCAAGCAAAAACCAATCCGTCGCTCACCACCTGGGACAAAATATAACAATTGACAGCTACAATTTCGAGGTAGTTGAGGAGTTTGTCTACCTCGGGGCAAACGTAAATTCCACAAATAACACCACAGTGGAGATCCGGCATAGAATGGCCTTTGGCAACCGCAGCTACTTCGGCTTGTCCAAACAACTGGGATCAAAACTCCTCACTCGAAAGACCAAAGTCATGCTTTACAAAACGCTCATACTGCCAGTCTTGCTGTACGGAGCCGAAAGCTGGACGATAAGCAGGACGGCGGAGCTGATTTTGGGTTCCTTCGAAAGAAAAATCCTGCGCCGGATATTTGGTCATGTCTGTGAGGAAGGTGAATGGAGAAGAAGACACAACCGCGAACTCTACTAGCTGTACAAAGATGTGGATGTAGTCCGGAAGGCAAAGATTCGTCGACTACACTGCCTCGGCCACATCGAGCGCATGGCTCCAGCTAAGAGGGTCTTTGACTCCGAGCCTCCTGGTTCAAGGAGAAGAGGAAGACCGAACCTCCGGTTTAAAGACCAAGTTATCGCGAACGTAAGACATCTTGGTCTTGATAACAGGAAGAAGCGTGCCCGGGACCATCAAGGATGGAAGGCAGTTATAGCTCAGGCTCAGATCCTCCATGGATTCCATGGATCGCTGGCCTGATAAGTAATTAAGTAAGTAAAGACTTCTTATGCCTCGGCTCCGCAGTGACCTGGAACAACGTCACCAGTTTCGAAATCAAGCGCTTTTTTGGGTTTGGCTATTGAGAAGTAGAGCCCTCTCTCGTACAGCCAAGTTGACCTTATATAAGACCTTAATCAATCCGGTCCTGTTGTACGGCGCAGAAACATGGACTTTATCCAAAGCGGATGGAGATGCGTGCGATTTTCGATCCTATAAACTCGGAGGGGGGTTGGAGGAAAAGATTAAATCACGAACTATCCGGATTGTACAGCGACGTGAGTCTAGTCAGGCGTCTACGGATCCAACACCTAAGATGGCTAGGCCACGTAGAGCGAATAGACACCACAGCTCCTGCTCGTAGAGTCTTTGAATCCAACTCCGAGGGACGAAGATATAGAGGATGGCCGCACCCAAGGTGGCGCGCAAAGGTGGAAAAGGACCAAAACCAACTGGGCGTGCGGTACTGGAAAAGACTAGCGAAAGATCGTGCTAGGCGGAGAGGCATGTTGGTTGAGGCCCAGGTTCACCCCGAACTGTAGCGTCCGCTAAGTAAGTAAGTAGTTTATATACGGACATGGCTGCTTCCGAGTCTATGTTTACAGGTTTGGTCTCGATGAATCTCCTATCAGTGTGGAGAGGCTAGAGAAGATGCAGAACTTGTATTTTTCCTGTGCCCACATTTCGAGGCAGAAAACAAATATCTAGAGGATAAAATTGGAGAAAAACCAACTCCCGAGATCATCATAAAACATAGGTTGACATCGAGCGAAATATGGGACGCTGTGAAAAAAAAAACCGCAGCGAGAATCATAAAGGAACTCCGGGGTCTGGAGAGAAACAGGGGAGCAACCAAAACCAAAGGGTAGCTCCCTTGGAATAGGAAACACCAAATAGAGGTTATTCGATTATTCAGGTTTCCGAATCGTACATGCCAGTAGCCCGGGCTACTGGTATCTTTTAAAGATATCACATCCGTTTACTTAGTTTCATGACCCAAATACTGTCCAATGTCGAACTAAAGCATACTCCTGTATGTCAATTTACCATTGTGGAACAGACTGTTAAAAGCTTCAATACTCCTATGCCATCCCAGCATTTTAATGTCGTCACAACAACGCCCACACCCTTTCCAGGGCAAAACAAATCCTTCCGCACAGTGCATTTTCAGATACTTTAAGCGTTACACTGAATTATCCTCCAACCAGCAACCCGTACCACATCAGCCAGCCTAAGCCACTTTAAAATGCACCTTCCTGTTTACATGGCACGTACAGTGTGTGCTAACGCACTAAAAATTACAACACCGCATCACACTCGAACACCAGACGGGGGCGACGATGCACAGGGGAGATAGCAGAAAGGAATGCTCTAAATTGAGATTACGTTGAGTGCGTGGAGCTAAATATTATTGCATCTGACCGGGGAACCAGACTCCGGCGGAAAACCCCGAAACAAGTGACAATCAAACCTCAAAAACCAAAGTCTAGATGCTTTTGGTATCCGTTTTGGTTACGAGTGCATTAAACATGATCATCACCATCATCAGGCGTCGTCACTGCGCCATCATCGTCAGGAAGTAGTAGATACAGGCATAAAAGCAAGCGGGCAGAATATGGGTACTGGTATGGACGACGTCGTCAAAGTCATCGTGTGTCAACCAAAAAACCCTACACCTCAAACCTGGCGAGCTATTCGTAGAGATGAACTGCGTTTTACCTCAGACCTATCGGTACACAACACGAGGCCATAGCACGCACTCCGGAAGGCAACCGTTGATGTCACCAATGTCCCACACCAAAAGAAAAAGAAGACCATCATCCGAAGAGACAACACACCCCCATGGAGAACAATGATTGAGAACGAAAGGAGGAGCACAACAACGTAGCTACGACGATGACGACATCGGCACACATCGGATGCATCCGAACTGCATTCGCTTACACACAGGCGTGCGACACTGTGGTGACACTGCGGATAGCAATTCTGTGCGGCACATGTGAGAAACTCCTCTTAAGTGCATCTCACGGATGCTGCGGTCAATCCATTGTATACGCTGTACATCCTTGCTATACCTCAGAACCATACCATCCACTGGCTGTTGGCTTTCAATCTATGTCCAGCATATGGTTATGTGAAATAAGGGGTTTATGAATGCATAAAGTCGCCACCGCTGCCGCACTCTGGGCAAGTTGGCGTTTAGAGTGGGTTCTAAGCATCCAATTCGCCGCTTTTCAAATTCTCGTCCTTGTCCTTTCATCCATCAATTATGTCCGGAGCATGAGTGCAAGTGTGCGATTGTTGGCCAGGCCAAGCAATGATGACGCGATAGCCATTGGCATGAGGTGCCACCGTAATTACTTCTTCCGGGTGTCACTGAAGAGGAAATCAATTCGTGTCCAGCACCCGGTCGGCGGCGGTAGTGCGAGAAATTTCATTAGGGACAAGTGCCAGACGACAATGGTTCCTTTGGACTATGGTGACATGGTGTCACAACAATGTTGACTGGAAGTCATTTAATTTGTTAAACTGGAGATTTGCTCCTGAGGATACAGCAATTGCAAGGTTTTGAACATACATACGGACGTGTGTGGTCTTTGGATGAAATTTTCTTCATAGCCGACGACGTTTGTAATGTATCTATCTGCGAGACCAGATGTTAGTGATGCGATCGGTTGGCATTTAGTGCAGGAGCATCGCTCACTTTTACGATCTCGTTTTATGCGCCCTAATGAGTGTGTAATAAGCGTCAATAGCACGTCGACGTGCGTCGTCAGCGGCGATGGATGATTCTAATCGAGTGCCGAGGGATAAGAATGGAAATTGAGATCTGGATGAGACTATGGACGATACTCGTCATGTGAATGATGATGACATTTGGGCAAACACGGTAAATACACATACGAGTACTCGTAGTATACGGGCATGAGTGGCGTGAGCGGAAACATTAAACTTTGACGTTGCATGTGGGTGGCTTCTGTCAGAGCGACACCGACGGCACCATTGGCGGCAATGGTGTTGTGTTTTCTCTTAGGCCTTGCTTGGGACCACCCCCAGCGCTGGTGTGTTCTCGAGTTTTATTATAAACAAAAAATGAAAGCGAATGAAAATGCCGAATTTATTTTAAGATACATTACCTTTTGGTGTTCGTTTTGTTTGATGATTTTGATGGACGCAAGTGCACAGATTAATTTGGTCGTTCGAGGCGAGGGCGATTGATGTCGGCGGTGTGTAAACAACACGAGTTGCAAGTGGTAGATTTGGATAGGAAGGAGCAAAATTGATTCAGACTCGCATGGGGGATGGTATCTATGCAAATTCCATGTCCTGACTACATACATATGAGTAGATATATGGAGATATATGTATTTTTTCATTTGTTTGTTTACTATTTGGTACGATGGAACATAAACTATATGCCATTCGCAAGGCATTTTGCATTTTGTAGAGTCCAGAAAAGACAACAAGTGCACGAGTAGTTAGTCATTTGACTTCCTTCTTATTGAATTCGTAATAAATGATTGGTCTGCGATACGGCATTGATGTACATATATTGGCAAGGAGTACGCATATAACATTCGTAAAGTTAGCAGGTATCAATAGGTAATCATATTTATCCGCCAACTTCTCATGATTATTTTTTAAATAAAAGAAAACAGGATAGCAAAGGACTAACGAGGGATGGCAAAGGACTAGAAAAGGCCACGTTAGGGTAGCATCTATTCAACAGATGCTGGCCTGCTAAAAAGCGAGAGAAGCCACCGCAGACGAACACCTTGCGGCACTGTTAGTAAATCCCATCCCACCCTCCGGCATCACGACCATCTGGAGATTTCCTCTGGAAGTTGCAGACGGGGAAGGGCGAGTGGCCAGTTTCCTGTGCCAAAAAACAGGCTTAGTCGATTGGGCTAACTGTCAAAAATGTTGAAACTCAGAGTCAACCACAAGCCTCGGATTTAACGGACGGACGTATTGTACGTATTGTTACGAAAATTAAATCGTTCCCGAATAGGGTTCGATCACTGGATTGCGATAACCTACAACTGTTTACTTTTTTTTCACTCAATACACACACTTTATTTATTATTACAACCTCAGATTTATCATAAGCTTTTACACACTTTACACTTTATTGCTTACACACACCTTTATTACACACTTTGCACTTTATTGCTTATTCGTACACAAACCTTTATTACACACTTTGTCGCTATAACTCACTAGGTGGTTTGATTACTTTCACATTAAATACCGACTGACCACTCGTTATTGTATCCCGAAAACTGAATGCTCCCGATGGCGAATCTTCTTCTTTGATGGCGCTACAATTCGGCACGATCTTTGGTCAGCCGCTTCCAGTACCGCACGCCCAGTTGGTTAAGGTCCCTTTCCACCTGTGCGAGCCACCTTAGATGCGGTCGTCCTCTGCTGCATCGTCCCTCGGGGTTGGAGTCGTAGACTCTTCGGGCCGGAGCGGTGATGTCCATTCGCTCTACATGGACTCATTTTAGCCGTTGGATCCGCAGACGTCGTACCAGGCCGCTGTTGCTGTACAGCCAGTATAATTTGTCGTTGTACCTTGTCCTCCATTCCCCGTTGATACAAACGGGACAATAGACGCAGAAACGCCTAAGAACCTCCTCATCCGCTTTTGATAAAGTCCAAGCCTCAGCGCCGTAGAGGAGGACCGGGATGATTAAGGTTTTGTAGAGGGATACCCTCGTTTTTCGAGAGAGGGCTCTACTACTCAGTTGCCTCTTGAGCCCAAAGAAGCAGCGGTTGGCAAGAGTTATTCTGCGTTTTATCTCAGCGCTCAGTGTCGTTGCTGCTTGTCACTATCGAGCCAAGGCAGACGAAGTCCTTGACTACTTCAAAAATATAGCCGCCGAAGGTGACGTTCTGACCAAGACGTCGGTGTTGCGCGTCTTTCTTTGATGACAGCATAAATGTACTTGGTCTTATCCCCATTTACCCTTAGACCCACTTTAGCTGCGAACGCCTCATTTTTTTTTTTTGTTTTTTAGAGACTCACGCATGTTCAAGAGTTTTTATATTCTCTTATGATGTGTTGACTTCTCGCTTTGTCCGTCCAATGAAGTCAATGTCATCTGCATATGCAAGCAATTGTATTGACTTGAAGTAGATCGTACCCCTTGTATTGGTCCCGCACGATATTTTCAAGAATAATGTTAAAAAAATCACATGACAGCGCGTCACCCTGTCTAAAACCTCTTTTAACATCAAAGGGGTCGGTTAGTTCACCTCCGACCTTAATGGAGCAAGACCTCCTGCACTAAGTTCTGGCAGTCAGCGACAAGTCTCTGGCTCGACTTATAGAACTCAAGCGCCAAGTGGCTTATCAATTTGACATCATTAAGATGATCATCAAAAGCCAGGTAAAAACATCCTTAGATGTAGAACCAATCGCTGCAGCAAAACCTCTAGCCAGCAGTAAGGTGGTTGCACCTACTGCCGCAATAGAAAACCCTACAGCCAGCAGTATGGTGGTTGCACCTACTGCTCTAGCAGATAAACCTACAGCCAGCAGTATGGTTGTTGCACCTACTACTGTAGTAGTGACACCAAGATGTGACGAGCCAAAACCCGCTGCCACATCTGGGCTGACGGCCACCATGGGTCGTCTGAGTAAAAGAGCAAAACGTCCCCAAACCAAACAAGGGGAATCGTCGATGGGAAGTAGATCAGAGGATCATTTCCATCGGACCGGAAACTTCAGGCGTGGTAACAACAAGCCATACCGGATGAAGGACCCGACCTACGGTCGCAAGTAATGGATGGGCTGCGTGTGCTGCAGGGCAACCTGCGCCATGCCAAAGGTGCCTCCTTTAGCCTAAGGCTCTACCGTGACAGGATCAGCATTGGGCTAATCGAAGAACCATGGGTTCATAAAGGTAAGATTATGGGCCTGCAAAACAAGTCGCGTAAACTAGTCTACGCTACAGGAGGTTTTCCTCCTAGGGGCGCATGTGTGATCGACACTAATATAAATGTTCTCCCCATTCCAGAATTCATCACAAGGGACCTGGCAGCAGTCATAGTGGAAATCCCCACCGAGGGGGAGTAAGGGAGGTTGTATGCGCCTCAGCCAACTTCCCATCGAAGTCCAGGATCTGGTCGGGTATTGCGAGGGTTAGAGAAGAGATGCTTGACCTCACCATCTCTAGCCAATTTATCTCAAATGTTATTGGGGACTGGCATGTCTCCAATGAAGCCTCACTGTCTGATCACCAGTATATCAGATTCAACATCTCCGATGAGGTTAATGAGGCCGAGCCCGGATATCAGCCCATACGAACGAATTGTGCTCGGTTCCAAGCTCAACTCGCCGCTAAGGAGGATATGCTTCTTAAGTCGATTGAATCGACAGACGATATCGACGAAGCGATATCGCTTCGATATCCCTTTCACACAGGTGAAAGGGACCTACAGTTTATTGCCAATTCCGAATGGCGCGGGTCGAGAAGCTTTTTCATGGCAAGTTTACTACGGGGGGTTTTGCCAGTACCCCGCCGGAACGTCGCGAAATAAACATTCGATGGCGTTGGTGTTGGAAGAGACTAGCGAAAGATCGTGCTAGGTGGAGAGGCATGTTGGCCCAGGTTCACCCCGAACTGTTGCGCCTGCTAAGTAAGCAAGTAAGTTTTTCATAATGCATTTCTTGACGACATTATTGCAACGTTTAGTTTTAGTCATGAAATTTTGACAGAACATCAGTAAAGGAAGTAGCTCCTAACCAGGGAGCCAATAAAATGTAATATTCTGAAGAAGTTAGGTTTACTTTGGAACTCATATTTTAGAAAACAATACATTTCGAACTGCTTTTGCTTCTGGCCAGTCCGATTTTATAGTGTTTTGTTTTGATTCTATAGAGAACAGTTTTTGGTTTGCGTTTCAAGCGTATTATAAGTATTCTAATTGAAGTGCCCAAAAATATGGAAGAAGTATCCACAGCTAAATTTACTAGGTAAATCACTGGCCAATACAAGAGGCACAATCTATTTCAGATCCTCAGGCGTATGCAAGGGCATGCGCCGACGATTTTGACATAATAGGTAGATCACAGCGAGATTTCAATGAGGCGTTTGCGAGTATTGAGAACGAGTCGGCGAAAGTTGATCTGGCGGTAAACGAGGGCAAAACTAAATATATGCTGTCATCAGAAAAGGACGCTCACCACCGACGTCTTGAGCAGAACGTTTGTATTGGTAGCTATAAGTTCGAGGTAGTTAAGGACTTCGTCTACCTTGGCTCCGCATTGACCTGGAACAACGACATCAGTTCCAAAATTAAACGCAGAATCACTCTTGCTAATCGCTGTCTCTTTGGGCTCAGAAGCGACATAGTTGACTCTATATAAGACCCCTATCATCCCGGTCCTATTGTACGGCGCAGAGGCATGGACACTATCAAATGTGGATGAGGAGGCCCTTGGTCGGTTCGAGAGAAAGATTTTGCGCGTGATTTTCGGGCCTATAAACGCAGACGGGGGATGGTGGGGAAGCTTCAACCACGAACTTTACGGGCTGTACAGCGACATGAGCCTAGTCCGGCGTCTACGGATTCAACGCCTAAGATGGCTGGTTTATGTAGAGCGAATGGACACCACAGCTCCAGCCCGGAGAGTTTGAAGATGGCGCACACAGGTGGAAGGGGACCTCAGCCAACTGGGTGTGCGGCAATGGCAAAGGCTAGCAAAGGATCGTGCTAGTTGGAGGGGCATATTGGTTGAGGCCCAGGCTCACCCCGAACTGTAGCGCCCATTAAGAGGAAGAAATACACGTCGTAATTCAAGTGTGTGTAAATAAAATAATATTGTAAATTATCCTTCAGGATTTGTGCAGCAGAGGAAGATGCTTACATGAATGATAATTGATGATAATTCTGATTTGAATGAACTGTCCAATAGTGAGGACGAAGATTGGTTCCACTACTCCATTTTCAATAAGGAGTCAGAAACTGAAAAAAAAAATAATTCCTGAAGGTACTCGTGAAAATGTCCATAATCATACAGAAGAACACCAAGAGGTCGATGTCCACAGTAGTGAGGATGAAGAAGACGACGAAGGAGAAAATGTCGTGCCGGAAGGATCAGTAGGAGGAAATTCCACCACTGCAACATCAGGTTGGACCTCACAATGTTTTACGTCAGCGGAGTGGTACCGAAACGTTATCAGTAAGCGAAACATTAAAAAAAATGTTCACTGAAAGCAAGTAAGCGTTGCTACTTATGCAATTTATAATGCACAGCACCCGAATTCGCAGCGGACAATGGAAGTCCTTTACGATTCCAGAAATCTATTTATTTTTTGGTGTTTTGATTTGTGCTGGTGCTAATAATTCCAGCGTATTGTGTGAACGTCTAAAGCCATTTTGCACCGCACTAATCGGCAGCTACCAGTGCGGCTTCCGGCCCGGCAAATCAACTATAGACCAAATTTTCACACATCAGCAAATCCTGGAAAAGACCAACGATTGTCGAATCGATACACACCATCTCTTTATCGACAGCATTCATAGTGAAGAACTGTTTAGTGCGATGGCCGAATTCGGGATCCCGGGAAAACTGATCCAGTTGTGTCGCGCCGCGTTAATAAATACGCGATGCACCGTGCAACTCGGTTCTAGGACTTCGGAACCGTTTGAAACATGCACCGGACTTCGGCAAGGAGATGCGCTGTCATGTGACTTCTTCAACCTGGTGCTGGAGCAGAAACTGCGACGGGCAGGCGTCCACAGGGAAGGCACTATCTTCTACAAGTCCGTCCAGCTGCTAAGATACGTGGATGATATCGACATCATCGCATGTTCTCGCCGTGACATTGTGGAAGCATTCACGTCGATTGAAGAACAGGCGAAACGAATTGGTCTTAAGGTCAATGAGGACAGAACGAAGTACATGCTGTCAAGCAACAACCATTCCGTCGCTCACCACCTGGGACAAAATATAACAATTGACAGCTACAATTTCGAGGTAGTTAAGGAGTTTGTCTACCTCGGAGCTAACGTAAATTCCACAAATGACTACACAGTGGAGATCCGGCATAGAATCGCCCTTGGCAACCGCTGCTACTTCTGCTTTTCCAAACAACTTGGGTCAAATCTCCTCACTCGAAAGACCAAAGTCATGCTTTACAAAACGTTCATACTGCCACTCTTGGTGTACGGAGCCAAAAGCCGGACGATAAGCAGGACAGCGGAGCTGATTTTGGGTTCCTTCGAAAGAAAAATTCTGCGCCGGATATTTGGTCCTGTCTGTGAGGAAGGGGAATGGAGAAGAAGACATAACCGCGAACTCTACGCGCTGTACAAAGATGTGGATGTAGTCCGGAAGTCAAAGATCCGTCGACTACACTGGCTCGAGGGTCTTCGACTCCGAGCCTCCTGGTTCGAGAAGAAGAGGAAGACCGAGCCTCCGGTATAAAGACCAAGTAATCGCGGATGGAAGACATCTTGGTCTTGATAACTGGAAGCAGCGTGCCCGGGACCGTCAAGGATGGAAGGCAGCTATAGGTCAGGCTCAGATCAGTACGTAATATTTCCAATACCGACCATACTTTTGACATGTGGCACACTAGCTCGTATACACTGTATCACGCAACAATTGGACTTAACAGATTCGGCAACATTATGCGTTTTTAACCATTTAATGACGGTAATACTCGCAGTCAACCCAAAAAAGACGATAAAGCAGTTCCAATTCGTGATTTGTGGACAATGTTGAACGCGAATTTATCCCAAATGTATAAGCAGAAAACCTAACTATTGATGAACAACTATATTCTTATCGAAAATCAAAATCTGGTGGATTTCCTTTGCTGGAAATGCGTATCCTTTGCAAGATATAATTTACACCGACAACAAAGATGGTATCCGCGAAGAAAATCAGGGAGAGAGAGGGGTAAAAGTGTTACCCCCATATCCATAACGTGGTAGTGGAAGAAATATCTCCATGGAACATTTTTTTACAACTTTGGCTGTTGCAAAACACTCGTCGAATCTCACGATTGTTGGCCAGTGTCATGGCAGCAGATAAATCACGATCGCTATTCTCGACAGTGTTTGCTTTTCAGGAAAAAGTGACGATGTGCTCTTACGTACCTAAAAAAAATAAAGCTGTGATTCTAATATCGAAAATGCATTCAGACAAGATTGTGAGTGACGATACGAAGATGAAATTGTGAAAATAATACGATGATAAGAGAAAAAACTTTCGGGGTGGGTAGTGGAGTCTTCTGCAAACAACTTAAGCTGAATAAAGCTCTAAAATTACCAAATCACTGCAGCGTTTTCCAGGCGGAACTGTTCTCAATAAAAGAGGCCATGTCCTGGCTGAAGTGGAACGTGATATCCACTACGAATATCCGCATTCTTACGTCCTAGGTGTACACATCAAAAACTAGTCTCGACTGTCGCCTATATCTTAACGAGATGGCCGAACAGTTGAACATACAATCATACAGCGGCTTGTGAGGGAATACCCCTTGCAACCATTAAACTTAATCTTACTAATCTCGCCAAGGCCGAGACGAACCGGAGATGGACTCAGGGACATATCTGCGTCATCACCGGGCAAATCTGGCCCCAGCTCGACAGTCAACGGACAAGGAGTAAAATCTCCCTAAAAAGAACTGACATCTACAAGGTTATAGGAATCATCACCGGATACTGCCTTATCGGCAGTCACGCACAATCCATTTACCACCTTCTCTGCACTTGCCCGGCATTCCGCACAATCAGGAAACGATACCTAGGCTCTTACTTCCTTAACGAATTGACAGAGGTTCAGCAAGTAGGGAGACCTGATCTTACAAACTTCTTAAGAAGCACAAAATGGTTCCACGATTAGGAGGCTAAGCCCTCTCGTAGCTGCTAAACGGGCCTCCCTGGCCTATATGTGTTCTTCTCACTTCTGGGAAGGCTACGATCCTACCTACCTGCCTACCTAAGAAAAAAAAACGACGGAAAGACGTCGTTTTATGCGTAAACTAATTGAAGAACTTGTCAAACCAATGGTTGAAGCACGCATGACGAATCCTCAAGTGATGCGCAATTATACCCCTAAAACTGCTATAGAGATTATCATATGGTGTCAGATAGCAACGATCGTAGAAGAACCTGGTCCATTAGTTCAGCGGGACACTACAGAAAGCAAAAATGTCACAGAATCCTGCGATATGTGTTATAAGCTAACAATAGAAAGACGACGGAAAACCCGTAAAAGCTGCGCTCAATGTCAGCTGCCAATTTGTGACGAACACCCACTCAATATTGTAAAATATTCGGAATGCAATAAATAGTATTTTTTATAAACAAATTATTGTTAATTCTTTCTGTTTTTAGGGTTCCGTGCGTCCGAAAAAAAAAACGGAACCCTTATAGGATCACTCGTGTGTCCGTCTGTCCGTCTGTCCGTCGCTCACAGTCAAATATCTCCGAATCTACTGGACCGATCAAGTTGAAATTTGGTACACATATCAATTTCTGTGACCCAAATGTAAATGTATTTTTTTTTGTAATTTTAAAATAAATTGTTTCCAAGTTGTGCAAGAAAATAGACGAAAATTTACAATTCTGAAAAAAATAAGCTCTCAATGAGCATTCTACGGCCAATATTTTAAGAGATATTAATTTTTCAATTTAATTCCGCCCGCGGCATAAAAAATAAAAATAAAAAATCTTAGTAAGGCGTAGGCCCTTACTACGGCATTGTGAGTCATGCTTGTGAGACGTTCACGTTGCTCTACTTGAGACCGATTTTTTACCATTACCTACACTTGCATGCGTAAATAAATATAATATTATACGCATTTGGTACAAATACCGTTGTGGGTACCCGGATACCCGGGTGCAAACGTTTCGATTGTTAAAGTTAACACCCATTTTTTGTAAAAAAAAAACACACACTTCTTTTTGAAAACAACATCCGGGAACTCAAATTAAAATATTAATTTTCCAGTTTTTATCATAAAAAAAAAAAAAAACAACACGGGGGGTACCCGGATATCCGGGTATTAACAGTAGGGCTAAAAATACCTCTGGACTTGAGCGACCAACGATAAACTGACGAATTAACAAAACAGGAACAACCTGATGGGGCTAAAACCTTTGCCGCTTATGCTAGGAATTTTAATCAGAACATGATTAATTTAAATTTTTCCAAAGATTTTCTTTTTCCTCTTAAAATAGGAGACAAATCCGTCTGCATCGTCCCTCGGGGTTGAAGTTGAAGACTCTTCGGGCCGGAGCGGCGATGTCCATTCGCTGTACATGGCTAGCCACCTTCGACGTTGGATCCGAAGACGTCTAACTAGGCCGATGTCGCTGTACAGCCCGTACAGTTCTTGGTTGAATCTCCTCCTCCTCTCACCGTCTACACAAACGGGACCAAGGATTGCACGCAGAATTTACCTCTCGAAACGTCCAAGAGCCTCTTCATTCGCTTTTGATAACGTCCAAGCCTCAGCGCTATAGAGGAGGACCGGGATGATTAAGGTTTTGCATAGGGATACCTTAGTTTTTCGTGAGAGGGCTATACTACATACTCAGTTGCTTCTTGAGGCCAAAGAAGCAGCGGTCGGCAAGAGTTATTCTGCGTTTTATCTCAGCGCCGGTATCATTGCTGCTTGTCACTATCGAGCCAAGGTAGACGAAGTCCTTGACTACTTCCAAAATATAGCTGCCGAGGTTGACGTTCTGACCAAGACATCGGTGTTGCGCCTCTTTCTTTGATGACACATATATTTGGTCTTGTCCCCATTTGGACCCACTTTTCTAACATCAGAGGGGTTGATTAGTTCACCTCCGACCTTAATCGAGCAGCGAGGGTTCTCCATAGTCGAACTGCACAGTCTGACGAGTTTGGCAGGAATATTAAATGGCTCTGTATAGCTCGTCTCTATAAACAGTGTCATAAGCGGCTTTAAAGTCGACAAAAAGATGGTGTGTGTCAACCTGGAATTCATAGGTCTTCTCCAAGATCTGCCGTAGTGTAAAAATATTTGGTCTATCATGGATTTTCCTGGCCTGAATCCGCACTGGTAGGAACCTATCCGATTGTCTACGAATGGTTTCAGGCGCTTACACAGTACGGCAGAGAGGACCTTGTACGCAATGTTCAGGAGACTTATCCCTCTGTAATTGGCGCAGTCATTGGGATTTCCTTTCTTATGGACCGGGCAAACGATACTGAGATTCCATTCATCGAGCATGCATTCTTCCGACCATATCTTGCAGATGAGGTGGTGCATGTTCCTGACCAGCTCATCGCCAGCTGCTTTAAACAGTTCCGGGGGGAGTCCGTCTGCTCCAGAAGCTTTATAAGGAAGTGTGTTATTGGTTAGGGGATATGATCGAAAGTTAATTTCACAACAATTGAATTTGTTGCAACATTTTATATCGTAACCTATCAGGATGGAAAGCGAAGGGAATAGCAATTGGACGAAAGGGTCTGCAGCAAGGATTAACTTAGCGGCGACACAATAGGGTTATTCGTAATTATAGAAAAAAGGGTTGCAGCTAGGATTAATACATCAAAGACACAATAGGGATCAAAGCTCGGAAGTTTACTACTGGTTGTGGGATATTGTCGACTAACCTTAGGTCAGTATGTGACCAAGGGGATTTTTGGATGAAATCTTGTCTGTTGTATAGTAGCCCTACTTTAATATTTATTTTATTTATTTCATTATGTTTTTAATATTTGTTGTTATAGCAATTAACTAACTATCACGGTTCGTGAGATACAGCCTGGTGACAAACGGACGGACAGCGAAGTCTTAGTAATAGGGTCCCCTTTTACCCTTTGGGTACGCAACCCTAATAAAAACCGGCCAAGTGCGAGTCGGACTTGCGCACGAAGAGTTCCGTACCATCTGTATATATAAATATGAAAGAGACGCTGTGTGTTACCTCATCAGTCATCACATTAAATCACATTTTTTGTATGATGACATATCTTGGTTGCAGGCAGGTTGTAGGCATATTACTTTGATAATCAAAAATCCCCATGATGAGATAGTTGATCATCAAATTGTCCATTGAATTCAAATCAATTATCTTATTTGACAGCAACTCTGTGCAAAGGTGAATAACAATAATAGGAAATATGGGAAAAAGGTCTGCAGCTAGGATTAATTCGTCAAAGACACAAAAGAGATCAAAACTCGAAAGTTTGCTACTGGTTATGGGATATTGTCGACTTACCTTAGTTTAGTATCTGACCAAGGGGATTTTTTGGATGAAAATCATGTCTGTTGTATGGGAGCCCCCCTTAGATATTAATTTTGTTCTGTTTTTAGTATTTGTCGTGGTAGCGGCAACAGAAATACATCAACTGTGAAAATTTCAACTCTCTAACTATCACGGTTCATGAGATACAGCCTGGTGACAGACGGACGGACGGAAGTTTTAGTAATAGGGTTCCGTTTTGCCTTTGGGTGCGGAGCCCTAAAAAGCAGTCAAGAATTTCTTACTTACTTACTTATCAGGCCTGCGATCCATGGAGGATCTGAGCCTGAGCTATAGCTGCCTTCCATCCTTGACGGTCCCGGGCACGCTGCTTCCAGTTGTCAAGACCAAGATGTCCTACATCCGCGATTACTTGGTCTTTAACCGGAGGTTCGGTCTTCCTCTTCTTCTCGAACCAGGAGGCTCGGAGTCGAAGACCCTCTTAGCTGGAGCGTTGATGTCCATGCGCTCGATGTGGCCGAGCCAGTGTAGTCGACGGATCCTTGCCTTCCGGACTACATCCACATCTTGGTACAGCTCGTAGAGTTCGCGGTTGTGTCTTCTTCTCCATTCACCTTCCTCACAGACAGGACCAAATATCCGGCGCAGAATTTTTCTTTCGAAAGAACCCAAAATCAGCTCCGCTGTCCTGCTTATCGTCCAGCTTTCGGCTCCGTACAGCAAGACTGGCAGAATGAGCGTTTTGTAAAGCATGGCTTTGGTCTTTCGAGTGAGGAGTCAAGAATTTCAGGGTATATTATTTTATAGGAAAAATATCATGAACAAACTTTATATACATAGTTAATAGATCTTCTTTTTTCTAGCGTATCTAGACCTAATAAAGCGCATCTAGCAGTGCAGGAGGGCATAACATCTAAATTCCAATTTAGTTGCCTTATAACGAATCTAGGGAAAGGTTTTGGACTCTTTCCAAACGCAACTTTGAGATGGTATTCTCAGGACACCATACTGTAGAGCAATATTCTAAAATAGGTCGGACAATTGACATGTAAACCGATTTAAGGGTGTACGGATTAGAAAACTAGCAAAGAATTTGCTATATAGTCAGTATGAGGGGAGAAAAACTAATCTTCATATCAAAGATTGGGAGTTTGGATCTAGATACCGAGAAGGTATGACATTTATTGATATTAAGTAAAATACCGCTTTTACTATACCAATTCAAAATATGATTTATATCAGATTGCAAGTATTCGCAACTATTTTGAATGTGAATGCGCATGAAGAACTTAGATCATCAGCGCACATCAAGCAACTTGCATTTTTAAAGTGATTTGGAATGTCATTCACGAAAATGTTAAAGAGCAAAGGACCCAGATGACTACCTTGTGGTATGCCAGATGACACATTTATAACTCTGGACCCGTAGTTTTTTATCAGACACATATATAGTCTTTTATCCACCGAAGTAATGTAGAGTGAAATCCAAAACGTCTCAATTTATTTATAGGAAACATATGGCTGACAGTATCGAAAGCTTTCAAAAAATATTTATTGTTAATGAATATTAACATTAATATTTCCATCTTTAGCTCCAGGACTTTTGTAAACGTATGTACCTATGTATATATGATGCTGAAAAATACCATAAGATGTGCACGGAAATACTTAAAAGGTTCTCTTTTACGGCAACTAAGTTTAGAGTTCGAGCCGAGAGTCGAGAGAATGATATTAAAATTTAAGTTATATTTAATATTTAATATTTAATTTTAATTTTAATTTAAAAGAAGTCCGAAGATTTTCGAGCTGTTATCTTACTTTAGTGGGACTACAGCCCGTGAAGGGCCAGAGCCAAGCTTCTCTTAATCAGCCTTGCTGTGTGTGATTCTTTTTTTCACACAGGTGAATGAGACCTACAGTTTTATGCCGGTTCCCAGCGGCTTAAGTCGACAAGCTTTTTTATGGGAAGTAAGCAACTGGGGAATTTGCCTATACTCCGCCTAGGAAGGACGCCGCGTTGGTGTTATCGGGATCTGAACTCGCTCATAATGCATCAGAGTCCAATACACTAACCACTGCGCCCTCATAGTTCGAGCTGTTAGATTGGCTTTAAATTTAAAAATCGAATTGTTAATTTATATTGAACCCACGATTTTTTAACTATATTTAACTATAGAATGCTTAGTATACTAAATTATTTATTATATTTAACTACGAAAAATTAGCTGAGAAACCCCGAAAACAAAAATAATTGCGACGGTCAGCTTGTGCTAAGAAGGAAAGGTTTAATAAATTCAATAAATTCAAAGGAATTTATAGCCATTTAAATGCATTTATTTTATTCAATTAATGGTTTTTCAACAAAGTCACTCTATACAAAACAAATGTTTCAAAATATTTGGTCTTTTCATATAGCTTATAAAGGGTCCGCCATCTAACGTTTTTTTTTTTTTTCAAGTAGTGCTTATTTCGTGAATGGTAACACTTAGCTTATGCCTGATTTGACAGATAATTAGTTTTATCCTTCCGCTGAACGAATATGGTTGTGTGTATGCTTGAACAACGCTGGGAAATATTGCGACATTACTTTGAAAATCATGGTAATGTTGCAGAATGTGTGCAAAAATTGCATACGGATTTTGGAAGAAGAGAAGCACCGTCAGCTCCGTATGTTTGTTATCTTGTGAAAAAAGTGAAAGAAACTGGCATCCTCATCGATAAACCAAAGCGTGAAAAGCCAAAAACAGTGCGTACACCCGAGAATATTGCTGCTGCGGCAGAAAGTGTGCGTGAAGCGCCATCAACATTAATTCACCGTCGTTCTCAACAATTGAACATTTCGGAGACATCATTGAGACGAATTTTGCATAAAGACCTTGGTATGACGCTATACAAGTCCAATTGGTTCAGGAGTTGAAGACAACTGACCATCCAATGCGTTTCCGCTTCGCTAAGTGGGCCTGCGATCGACTTATAGAAGATGCCGATTTTGCAAAAAAAAATCATCTTTTCAGGTGAAGCTCATTTTGATCTTGGCGGGTATGTAAACAAGCAAAATTGTCGCATTTGAGGCACAGAAAACCCGCACGCATATATTGAAAAGCCGGAGAACCCAAAACGAGCCACTGTTTGGTGCGGATTTTGGTCCAGAGGCATAATTGAGTCATTTTTATTCGAAAATGAGCAAGGAGTGGCCGTTACAGTCAATGGCGATCGTTATCGGGCCATGTTGAACGAATTTTTGGCAACATTTGGTTTCAACAGGACGACGTTACGTGCCACACAGCCGAAGCTAAACTCGATGTTTTGTGTCCTGTTTTTGAAGATCGCATTATCAGCCGCAGAGCTGATGTCGTTTGACACCGTTGGACTATTATTTGTGGGGTGCCGTCAAAGATAAGTGTTACGCCGACAAGCCAGAGACAATTGACGCTTTAAAGGACAATATTCGTGAAGTCATTGGTGAAATACAGCTGCACACAATCGATAACGTGCTTAAAAATTCGACCGATCGTGTAGGCCAGCCGAGGCAGCCGTTTGAATGAAATTATATTCGATTAACAACCGGAAGGATTGTACTTTCAAATAAAAAAGAAATTTGAGAAAATATTCAGTAGTTTTTTTATAGCATTTTCAAAAAAACAAAAAGTTATTTGGCGGACCCTTTAGTTATTAAATATGTGTGTATGTATGTATGTTTGTGTGTATTTATCAGCTTTAACACTAGAAGCGCCATCGTTCCATTTTTGTCCCACCCGCAAGTTTCATCATCACTAACTTTTTATTTTTTCTACTCAAGACCGCGACACTTTTTGACTTTTCATAATTTATTGTATTTATCAAATTCAATGTTTTCTATTTAATAAATACAATAGCAAATAAAATAATATGCTATTTACCTAGAACTGCCGCCGGGTCGTTTTTGTCCCGCCAAGATTCTAAGCAGTAACGCGACGAAAGGTCATTGCTCTGGTTAGTTGCATGGGTGGAGAGTCGACTAAACAGTTGAGTAGTGATTGTTTCAATTTACTTCCTCGTCGCTTCGCGTAAAGAGTGCAAGTTTTTGTTTTTACAAGCGCAAACCTCACATATGTACATACTATATGTAGTTATGTCTAGTCAACGTCGGTCTAGTCAACTTCGCAGAATATTAAAACTGCAAGAAATTGTGTCCAGTTTGAATGACATTTTAGAGGACGAATCAGATGGCGTGCCTTTGGAATATTCTGACGAAGACTACGAGTTGCACATGTACAAGCTTGTTACATACCTGGGCCGTATAGAACGCTTGACGAACAGCTTTTTCCTTCTAAATGCCGTTGCCGATGTACCCAGTTCATGAGCTCGAAGCCAGATAAGTATGGCCAAAAGTTTTGGATGGCTGTTGACAAAGATGCAAATTATATAATAAATGCTTTCCCTTACCTTGGAAAAGATGATCACAAACCTAATGACGAACCTTTAGGTGACTGGGTGCTGAAGAAATTTATGGAACCTAATATCAACAAAGGTAGGAATGTTCCATGTGACAACTTTTTTACTTCACTTTTACTAGCGGGATATTTGAAGTCTAAGAACACTCGTATCGTAGGCACTGTAAACAGAGTTCGAAGAGAAATACCTATTTCCATAAAAACGGCTAAAGAAGAATTATACAAGACGTCTCTCCTAGAAACTGGTGACACCACTTTGACTATTTATCAGACTAAGCCAAATAAAAATGTTCTAATGCTCAGCACTATGCGTCAAAATATAACCAAGTGTTCTAGTATAAAGAAAAAACCGGAAACAGTGCTTTTCTACAACAGCACGAAGTATGGAATAGATGTCGTAGATTCAATGAGCAAGAAATATACAGTAAAGGCGGCTTCTAGACGTTGACCAGTTCCCACGTTTTATAACTTGTTAGATTTGGTGGCTACAAACGCATGGGTATTGTATAAAATTATCAACAACAGCAACATTACACGTAGAGACTTTTTATTGCAACTGGGAGAAGAATTGGGATCACAGTACATGAATAATAGAAAAACAGCCATTCCTATAGAAACTCCAGAAAACCTACCAGAAAGACAAGAAAAACGTACAAGGTGTCAAGGTCAAGTCAAAATTCTGTGAAGTGCCACATGTGTAAAAAAAAAACTGTCTGTAATAAATGCATTGGTAAAGTTAATAGTTTGGAGATTATTTGAATTTTACAATTACATAGATACTATTTTAGTTGTGATGACTATAATAACAAATGATGAAAAAAATTCATAATTTGTTACGTATTTGTTTTAAAAGGATTAATAATTTGATTTAAATAAATAAATAAACAGGTTTCAAGTTACTTAGATATTGTTTAAATTTTTTTTGTTATACTTTATGCTAATGAACGTTTTGAAAGATATACTGGGACATTATTGTGACGGCGGCGGTTCAAGGGGGATCATAAATTTCGGCACTTCTAGTGTTAATAAAGAATTACAATAATTTACAATTGCATAAGATTAAAGAAATTTGGTGACATTCTGTATTTTGATTACAAGTAATTTAAAATAGTGTCGAATGCCACTTCATGGTACTTAAAACTAAACTAAAAGGTAATTAAACTTGTGGGTAAACGTTAAAGAGCACACATAAAATAAATATATATTGAACTATCATCATTTAAAACTAGAGCTTACATCATTAAAAATAGAATAAAAATTAATTAGCAAATTTTTTAAAATAAATAATAGCACGATTAAATTATAATACGATAAAATTACATAAAAGAGAGAAAGAAATGTGCATTGTAAGGAATGAAGTATTAAGTAAGCAACAATTTTTAGATAAACGGTTATCTCATAGGTCGTCAATAGTTAAAATTAAAGGAGTGAACATGACATTAATGATTCTAGCCTAGTGTAGTTAAAGCTAAATAGCCAACATTTTACTCTTTTTAAAAACAAACCAGACGTTGAAATTGCCCTGAGGGACTGAGGGAGTTTATTAAATAACCGATAAGATGAAATGGATTAAAAATTACGAAAACCAGTTGTATGGAAAGTAGGTACAGGTAGCAAATATGTGTAATTTCCACGTAAATTATAAGCCGAAACTTAACGGTAATTGCGAATTCCCGACCTCATAAAGAAGGTTCTAAAGACCTTAAAACAATATAAATGACGAACAGGAAGAATTTTTACGTCACAAAACAATGAATAACTAGGGTGTCTACTGGGTTTCCGACAAATTTTTCTTAACACATTTTTTTGCAAATATAGTAGCGGTTGTATTCTATGAAAATAAACACCTCCCCAACACGCGATACCGTATTTTAGCTTAGAATCGAAGATTCCATAGTATATCGTTATAAGGAGTTGTTTAGAGCAGATTTTACTGAGGTAAAAGAAATGTCTGAGAGTGTTTCGAAGATACTTTCTTAGGGAATCTACATGGTTAATGAAACTCATTCTTTGGTCAATAATAAGCCCCAGATATTTAAACTTATCAACTCTTTCGATTAAGAAACAATTTTGGTTACAATTTGTTTCGCTACAATGGGATGGGTAAGAATCAGTACAGTTACAAAAGGATAATTTATATCTTTGACACTCAGGCGCATGGAAATAAATATGGGGATCAAAGTTAATTGCTGACAGACCGTAGAACATTATTTTGGTTTTGGAACTTATTATCAAATTATGATGTGCAAGCCACTTTCTCAATAAGTCTAGGTCCCAATTAATGCCAGAGACCAGATTCAAAGGACTACTGCAGCCATAGGAAAAACCGACGTCGTCGGCGAAAGCAGTAAGCTTTCCCTTAAAATTAAGTGAAAACAATGAGTTTATATAAATTAAAAACAAGATAGGTCCCAACACAGAGCCCTGGGGAACTCCTAAATTCAAATATTTGATTTCGCTCCTTATATCATCTAGTTTGACCCTTTTTGCACTATTTGTAAGATATGATTGAAACCATTCCAGTATAAATCCGCGAAAACCTGCTTTTTCCAATTTACCTAGCAATATATTATGGTCAACCATATCAAAGGCTTTGGTGATGTCTATAAATAATCCTGCCGTACATTTTTTTCTGGTCTAGGTTAGACATTAAATGTGAACAAAATTGCAACAGTGCATCTTCTGTTGATTTTCCCTTTCGAAACCCAAATTGAGAATAACTGAAGAACTTGGTAGAGTTGGGAAAGTTAACTATTCAATTTTTCATTAGTTTTTCAAAAACTTTACTCAGAATTGGAAGAATCGAAATTGGCCTATAGTTTGATATTTCCGTATCAGTGCCTTTCTTAAGCAGTGGTATAACATCTGCACATTTAAAAGCTTCCGGGAAGACCCCTTCATAAACACAACAGTTAAAAATATACACCAATACATCCAAAACAATGGAAGCAGTTTTTCTGACAACAATACTGGGAATATTATCTACACCACAAGAATTGGATTTTTTTAGAGTGCCAATCTAAAACAAAAAAATGTGTAACCAATCCAGACGATGTGCCTCAGATTTTGTAGAACCTTTATTTAATTCTATTTATTTTATTATTGGGATTTTTTCAAAGGAACTGCTCAAAACCGCTAATTTCTGATTTCTAGTGTTATTTGCTGGTGAGCGTGGGTGCCGTAATTTTATTTGAAATCCTATCTTGGCATTTAATTTTAAAATATTATGAGTGCGAAGTTACAGGCAAGATTTTAATTTATTATTACTTCACATTTTTGTTATAAAAATATAATTAGAATTTAGTAATAATTGAATAATGTATTAATATCAACACTTGTGCACGGGTGAATTAAATGAATATAAAACGAAAATCTTATTAATAAATATCGTACTCATCCGTGTAGTGGGTTCCTGACAAATAAACATTACAGCCGTCCGGAAACTCCTGTTTTATTAACACCAGCACTTACGCAATTCATAACTCCCGTTTTCATTCCACGAATATAGTATCGCCTATCCCTTTTGGATATACCACTTTTCCATGCTATCACTTAATAACAATTAACACATTTGTTTCTCCACTTAATTTGTTTATTTGTTTAAACACCTTTTGGGGCACGACCGATACCGCGTACGTGCGTAAGTGTGCCGTATGATTCTGGACGAATTTATCGTGAACGGAAATTGTTATGCACTCACGCACGCGACAATCGCATTTCAATAATTTACATGGTAACCGTTAATTAATAAACACAACTACTATACACAATTCTGGATATTTGTTGTCAAATTACCGTTGAATTCTGCCACGGATGGCGTGTTTTTGGGCCAACACTATATAGACACAAGAACGCAATAGTATTAACGCTTTTGTCCGTTTTATTTAGGCACTTGTATCCGACGATTTATTGTTGCTCGTCGCTCATTGTTTTGCGGGCACGATACTGCTGCGTGTGTGCGCTAATTCCATCCACGCCGCTTGATGAGCTTGATAATGATTATAATGTTCGGTTCGGTTCGGTAAGAGTGTGGGACATACAATGATATGACACGACACTATGTAGCAAATAACGATACACGATAGTGGGACAAAACGATTTTAGAGCAAAGACGATGGTGGCGCGGTAACGACCGTACGCTAGATATTCGTATTTGAAATTGTATCCTGTTTATAACTGTTTAACCCGAAAATCTTCCGACCCACGGCGGCGGTAACTCGTATTGTATGTTGTATGTAGTTGATGTTGGCTGCTGTTGATGGTGCTACTTCTGCTGAGGAGAGGAAAACCAACAAAAAGCACTGCTGCTCTCGTTTACACAATTCTTCCATGCCACATTGGATAACATCCACACACACACACATGCCCAGACAAATCACAGATACAGAGGTCTTCGACGAATGACTAAAAATACACGCTGCACACCAGACTCTCCAAAGTAGTGGTGAATATGTATGCCCTGAACGTATGCAACACACATACGATAGCACGAAGGAATCTCCTCCCGCCACACGCCACCCCCAATAAAAGTTCAACCCTTTCGGTCGGTGGATACCAGCAGTAGTAGCAGCAGGCTACTTGCTCTCGCCTCTCTGTCTCGAACAAGTGTATGTATTAGTTGGCTCTATACGAGCGGGTATCCGACCAGTATTGTGTTAAATTCATAATATGGAGACTGTTGCGTGGGGTAGGATCTGGAATTGACTGTTAGCAGCAGGACTTGCATTATGTGGCGTACACTTTTGGGGTAGACCGAAAATTGTTTAAATTATTTCCACCCATACACAACCGCATGTGTGTGCCTCGACTGGAGAGCGTATATGATACAGACCCACACGCATCATACGTTTCATACGCATCACACGCATCACACGCACGATCCAGATGACTTTGTCGCACTTTTGGAGAGTGAAATCGCAGCGGTATTCGCTGCCACACTGATGAAACGTACCTATATGCATGCTGTGAGAGAGGATATTGGTGGTGATGGGTTTTCGGATGAACGGATAGATAGATGGACGGATGGCAAATCGGGACGGGGACGGGGACGCTCTTGAGCTATAAACTCATCGTAAGTGCTGTACAATGATGCACAGTGTGTGTTTTCAGGATTTTCTTGATTATGCCACACCGGGAATAGTTTGGGTATTCCACATCCCCGCTACTGTGCCGCTGTCGAATTAGGTTAACCGATAGTGGGTAGATGCTTCTTCGAAGAGAATTTCAGTGGACATGGGGCTGATTGGTTTTGTTAAATAATTAGAGACAAGAAGAGCATATCCGACGGCAAAACAATAGAAAAGAATTATAGGGTGGGCCATCTAGTGGTCTTTTTTCAAATTATAGGTTATTTTGAAACTGACAACTGTTTGCCGCTCGAAATATTGACAGAAAGTCAGTGTCATACCGCGGAACAAAATGAGTGGCCTCACGTGTGAACAACGCTGGGAAATATTGAAAACGTATTTCCAAATTGAGTGCTGTGTGGCCCAAACAGTGCGTTTTTTTGAAAATAAGTTTTGGCCGAAATCAAGCACCCACCGCGACTGCTGTACCCAAGTTTGTGCAAAAGGTTCATGAGGCTGGTATGCTAGTGGAAAACACTCATGGTCCCCGTCGTCGTACGGTACGCACAGATGAGAATGTGGCTGCTGTGGATGAGAGTGTGAGACTCAATTCATGAACATCAACTCGCCATCGATCTCAACAGCTCAACATTTCTGCACAAAGATCTCGGATGATTCGCTTACAAAAGTCCTATTGAGCCAGTAATTGAAGGCGCACTACAATCCGCTTGATGCAATATGCTTATCAGCGCGGAAAATCCTGCGGAGATTGCGCTTCAAAACCTAGTTGGAAGAATTGAATGCGCGATCGAAAGGAAAGCGTACGCGCTGGGCATCTTCATCGTCATTGAGGGAGATTTTGATAACGCATCATTCAAAAGCATGTGCAACGCTGCCAGACATCATGGCGTAGATGAAGCACTGGTCTTGTGGACCAAAGCGATATTTGTGCACAAGACATTGAGCGCCGATGCAGGCCTCGACCACAATGTGTCAAATCCGGCGTAAACAGGGGCTGCCGGAAAGGTGGCGTCCTGTCTCGGCTGTTATGGTGCATGGTGGTTGACTCTCTGGGTTCTATGCCCAGGCCTATGCGGATGATGTCGCCGTTCGTTCCGTCTGCTCGTGCTTAGCGACTGTCCGTTTCAAGGAACAGGCGGCGCTAAATGTGATCGATGATTGGTGTACCAGAAATGGGCTGTCGGTCAATCCTCTTAAGACCGACGTCGTTCTCTTCAGCTGGTACTAAAAGGCACTTCCATCCCGATATCCAAGGAAGCTAAGTATCTAGGAGTCATCTTAGATAGCACGCTTCTCTGGTCAAAGCATGTTGAGTCAAACGCCACCAAAGCGCTGTCAGCTTTCTGGCAATGCAAAGGAGCAAGGAGCTTTTGGCAAAACATGGGGATTATCGCCGGTAAAGGTCCTCTGGATTTACACCGCATTGATAAGACCTATAATCTCATATGCATGGGTGGTGGAACAGACTAAAACGCATACACGTCGTAGCCTCTTTCACCAAACTCAAAAGAACGGGTTGTCTCAGCTGCACGGGGCTTTCCCCAGCACGCCGGGCGCTGCTCTCGATACTATGATGAACCTTTCACGTCTTGATCCATGCCTTTATCATAGGGTGTGCTCGTCTGAAAAGATATGGCTTTTGTACAACTCGCATAGGAATAACAGTGTGATTGCGCAAGAATTATCCTGCGCCCCCTGTCTCATGGCTATGCCTTCTGACGCACTAACGCCCGTTATACTACTCCGCCGTAATTTCACAGTCGAGTTTCCATGGTGTCAGGATTGGCTCTGGCTGGGTACTGAGCCTGGATAGTCTTCGCATTTTTACGGGTGGCTCCAGGTTTGGGCGGGGGTCCGGTGCTGGGATCTTTTTTGAGCGCGAAAACATCCGACTTCTCGTTATGTGTCTGTCTTCCAATCAGAGATATACGCAATCCTAATGGCCATGCACTACGTTGTGAAGCACAGGTTGAGGGGGAAAAGCATATGCGTCTGCAGTGACAGCCAAGCTGCACTCAAAGCTATGTACAACCCCTTAACCAGCTCCAAATTAGTGTCTGAACTCAAGTCCTTCTTGAACAGAGTCGGTAGACTAAATTCACTACGGCTTGTATGGGTTCGAGGCCACTCTGGGATCCCAGGAATTGGTTCAGAGGAGAGCTTCTCAGGACCTGAACCCACTCTAGGTTTATCTGCGTCCACGGTTAATTCCCACATTAACGACTGGGTGTTTAATACACACAACCGTAGATGGAGGAATTGTCCAGGACGCAGGATGACAAAGCGCGTGTGCCCTGATGTCTGCAAGAAATCCACAGCATTCCTCATGTCTTTAAGGAGAATCGACTGCAGAAGACTGGTGGGAGTCATTACGGGCAACTATATTTTAGCTAAGCATCTCTGTGTGTTTGGTATAAGTGAGACGCCTATCTGTGCTGCATGTTGCGAGGAGAATGACATTGCAGAGAATTTTCTCTGTGATTGTCCCCCCTTTGCTCGCGGACGGTGGCGCACCCTTGGGGCCGACGTGGTGTGCGCCGAATCCTTTAGCTCTACATCACTGAAGCTTCTTCTCATTTTTCTCCGGAAAACAGAGAAAATACAATAATGTAAGGTGTCTGTCTGGAGTACACTGAACCAGCATTTGCTTCTGAGTGCTCCAACAGATAGCAGAAGCCTTCAACAAGAAAAAAAAAATCCATCCTTTTGGGCCTTGAGGCAGCTTGAATTGGACAACGATTTTGGGTGAACAATCGTCTTTTCATTAACAAACAAAATTGCCGGCTCGGAATGCATCCACAGAGAGTGACAGTTTGCTGCGGATTGTTAAGTGCTGGCATCATTGGACCATTTTTCTTCTGAAATGAGGCTGGGAACAACGTTCCGGTCAAGGGTGGGCGTTAACGGACTCTTTTTTACTGAAATTGAAGACATGGATTTGGACGACCTGTGGTTCATACAGCATTGCGCGCCATGACACAAAGCCCATGCCACAATCGATCTTTTGCGCACCAAATCCCCAAATCGTGCTATCAGCCATCTTGGGGAGGGTCGATTGGCCGCCTCAAAGCTGCGATTTGACCCCTTTGGGCCTTTTTTGTGGGAAACCGTGAAGAACTGATGTTATGCCAAAAATCCGGAAATGACTCAAGCACTTAAGGCAAATATCATCCAAGCAATCTGTGAGCTACAGAGGAAAATTAGGGTGAAGAAATGCGCTACTACGAAGACAGCCGGGCCAGCCAGTTGAACGACGTTGCAGTTCGTAATTAATGGGAATGTTGATCCTTACTAACAAGGCCATAACACATGGAAAGAATTTAATTTCGTTAATTTTATTGTGTTTTTAAAAAGAAACTTCTATTTGGCCCACCCTGTATTTTGAGTACAAATCACTAGGCTTCCTGTATCTGCACGCCACAGATTATGTCAGCTACATATCTATGCATCTGATTATCGCTCTCATCAATTACAAAAAAAATGCGACTTTTCCGAATGCATACTTGTCATTTTGTCATTCAAAATGCGACTTTCTCTCAAATTAAATGAATTTTTAACTACAAGTCCATTAAGTGGTTCCGGATATCCCCACCGGCTCCAATCAATCTTTCTATAATTTCCCAATACACATTCGCATTTTATCCTCATCTCGTGAGTGTATCTGACACAAGTGCGGTAGTGTGGAGTATTGCTTAATAAACTTATATTGTAAATTATATTTAATCACAAAATAACTTGCTACAGACACACGCTATATGCTTGCGTTTATGTACGTAAGGATCAGTTTGTCGCCATACCATACACGGAGAATTCAACAACATTCCATATAGTGTCCTTGGATATAGCCAGTCAATTTATGCGTGCAACAAAATAACTGGTAGCCAAGTACAATTGTGCAACTGATAATGACTTAATAATTCATTGGTAGGATACTCATGGCCCGTATCCGCTTGGACGACGTGTTGTTTTGCTTTATTTTTTGTGAAACGTAACAAGGCTGTTGGGACAGTAATTCAATAATAAAATCCACAAATTCCTTTAATCCCCCCAATATTCATTATGATAATAAACCCGATGCCGCACTTACACCGTCAATTAAATCCACTTAAACTGTACACTGCCTCAGTTTATTACCTGACCAACCTGCGAGAGGTTGTGTAGTGTAGTTGCAAAAAGGACGAAACAAAATCGACTGGAAGGGTGAAAAAAGATGACAAGTTACTTGTGTGAATATGATGGGTGTCACGAGGACACACACTATCATCACCGCAACATTCATCGGGCAAGGGACAACAATACACGATGTGGTTTACATCCGAAATTAAGGTGATTCCCCATTAAAAATCATTACTACTCCTTGCATCCGAACGAATGATGCATTTCGTGCAAGGGAATTTTCGTTTTGATTCGTATTGGTTCAATCATTCTGCCACTTCTCGCCCCGGGAAAAGTGTGAAAACAAATTGACAAAAGTACTCGTGTGGCAATCGTAGGTCAGTGCTAACCAAACGTTTGCGGAAGGATACAAAACCCCGGGAAAAATCATGCAAAAATGTAAAAAGAAACGGAAAAGCAAAAGAGATGGAATAAGGGCTACGTGGACAACAAGGATGCCCTTATATCGGCGGGAAACTTTATTTTTTTTTTTTTTGTGTATTCACACGATGTTCTCCCGTTCTGGGCTTTGTGTTTTTTGCTTTTCGCCACCATTCAGTTGTATACAACAATGTGTCCAGAGGATTGAATGATGAGAATACAATAACTAGCGGTGTTGCCAGGGATATTATAAAAAAGGTCAAATCAAATTGTGGTGCTACTGACTATTGGTACAAAATATGATTTTTCAAACTCTGCAAAATAGGTATGTGTTGCATCGATAATCTATGGAGTCAAACCGGAGAATAGGCTGGATGAGGATGCAGTTGACATAACGATTCAGTTAATTTTGCTATTGCTACTGCGGAGCAATAGCATATAAAGCCATGCTGCAACGACGGACGAGAGCTGCTCGCGAAATCTATGAGCAGAAGATAAGAGAGGAGCACACGCTTTTCAGAAGAAAGAAGAGAGAGCACGGAAAACCTGAGGTCGAGGAGATAGAGAGATGCTTCGGCAGGAAGTTTCACAATAAGGTAAAATAAACATGCCATGGCTACAAAGCCCGAACGGCGGCCTGCAGGGATGAAAATGGAGAACTGGTAGTAGAGACACAGTCGATGCTGAGGATTTGGCAAGACCACTTCTGCAGACTGTATAACGGCGATGACAGACAAGATACCGCTGTCAGACAGAACGATCCGTTCGTAATGGACGACGATGTAAGAGAATTCCGTCCACCCGGCCTAGACGAAGTCAAAATAGCGATATCGAGACTTAAGTCTAATAAAGCCGCGGGCGCAGACGGCCTGTTTGCTGAGCTTCTTAAGGCGGCCGGGGATGTGCTTAAGGTGCATGCACCAACTCATTTGCAAGGTATGGTCGAAGAAAAGCATGCCCGACGAATGGAATCTGAGCATCGTTTGCCCGGTCCATAAGAAAGGAGACCCCTATAACTACGCCAACTATAGGGGAATAAGTCTCCTTAAAATCGCATCTAAGATCTTCTCTGCCGTATTAGACGAACGCCTGAAACTGTTTATGGATAACCTGATAGGCGCTTATCAGTGTGGTTTCAGGCCAGGTAAATACACAATAGACCGAATATTTACATTATGGCAGATCTTGGAGAAGACCAGGAGTACCAAATCGACACTCACCACCTTTTCGTCGATTTCAAAGCTGCATATGATAGCGTGTCTAGAGACGAGCTATACAAAGCCATGTCTAATTTTAACATCCATGCCAAACTCGTCCGACTGTGCAGGATGACAATGGAGAATTCTCGCTGCTCCATTAAGGTCGACAATGAGCAAACCGAGTCCTCTCATGTTAAAAAAGGATTTAGGTAAGGTGACCCGCTGTCATGCAACTTTTTCAACATCTTGCTTGAAAAGATCATGCAAGAATCACTGGCCAACACAAGAGGTACGATTTATTTCAAGTCTACGCAATTGCTTGCCGATGACATAGACGTGATTGGACGGACACAGCGAGGCATCAATGAGGCCTTTGTGAGCACTGAGGTAGAATCGGCTAAGATGGGTCTTAAGATTAATGAAGGTAAAACCAAAAATTTGCTTTTATCAAAAAGAGACGGGCTACACCGCAGTTATGGCTAGAACGTTACCATGGGCAGGAATAACCTTGAAGTGGTCAAGGAAATCGTCTACCTTTACTCACTAATGACCGACGACAACAATACCAGCGCGGAGATGAAGCGCAGAATCACTCTTGCCAACCGCTGTTCTTTTCGGCACCGATAGCGTGTTATTGAACGCTGTGTCCATCCATGATGATTTGACAGACTGAATAAATGACAGCCAATTTGACATATCTAGCTTCAACAATATGGCCGCTATCGACTGTCAAAAGTCAACAGACCCTATTGGAAGAACCCATATTAAGGGTGTTTTTTTAGAGGTTTGATTTTTGACTATTTCTACGGATTGTCAGTTTGACATTGTAAAGTTGGCTTGTGGCTATCATGGTTTGCCATTTTATGGCGAATATATTAAGGCCAGAAGAACGAACACAAATTGTGAAAACGTATTTTGTAATCTATGATCAGGTTCGCCAAACGTATCGTGCGCTACGACTATTTACGGTTGACATGAACGTCGACAAACCGAGCGAACAGAAGAAGTTATTGCCGTCGTGGAGCGCAGTGTTGGGGAGAATGCGAATGAGTCGATTCGCCATCGTGAAGTGCAATTGGAGCTAGGCTCATCCTTTTCCTGGGAGATTTTACGGAAAGATCTCGGCTTAGCAGCTTACAATGTCCAGATCTTGAGCAAGAGTTGAAACAGCGCGACTCAGATTGGTGATTCAGATTGGTCCTCGTATTCAACGTAACATTTTGCTCTCCGATGAGGCTCATATTTGGTTAAATAGATATGTAAGCAAGCGAAATTGCCAAATTTGGAGTGGAGAGAACCCAGAAGCCTTTGTCGAAACGCCTTTAAAACCATTAAAACTTACTGTTCGATGTGCTTTATGGGTTGGCGGAATCAGCGGCCCAGTTTTCTTAAAGGACAGTGTTGGTGAGAATGTTACGGTCAGTCGAGAGCTCTATAGAAACATGATTTCAGACTTCTTCGTTCCTCAGTTGAATGGCGTTAACGTGACAGTGTTTAAGTTTCAACAAGATGGCGCAACAAGCCATACGGCGCGCGACACTATCAATTTTTTGCGGGAAACATTTGCTGAGCGCATAATTTGGATTACTCCCTTTAGGGGCATGCGAAGATCGTAGTCTATGCCGATAAACCAGAGACGCTGGACGGTTTGGAAGTCAACATCCGCCGTGTGGCCCCAGTTGCTCGATAAAGTTGTCGATAATTGGACTTTACAATTGCGCTTCATTCGAACTAGCCATGGCGGGCATATGTCTATTAAATAAAGTCTGTAGCACAGACATTAACTTTAGCTTGAAGTGTTTCATTTCATCCTTTGTGTTGGCGGTGGCAACTTTGCTCTAAAGGATTAACCTGGTTTGGCTAGGTCAAAAGAGCTAGACAATGAGCTCCTGATGAACAGCTTCAAAACATATCCCCCTGTTATGATAAGGGGACTCGAAGGCAGACTTAACGTAAGCCATATGATCACCCAACGACACACCAGAGAAATGGGAGAAGTCATAAAACCAGCAAAATCGGTACCACACCACCTCTCACAAACTAATCATCGGTACGGAATAGAAGCTTGCACTGTTTTTGAATCGAATCGGTGTCGGAGATGGTAAACCGGTTCTTTAAACGCCACCACCCCTGGTTTAGGTCAGAAAATCGAGCGGCACAATATGCCTAGGTGCTATTGATTTAGTGATGGAATGCTGAGGGAATAACTCATATCATCGCAGAAGTCTACTAGGTGTTCTACTTCATCAAGATAACGCTTGCCCTCATACAGCTAGAACCGCCTGAAGATATGAAGTTACAGGAGTTCTATTGAGGAAAACTCTAGTACCTTCAGAATACCACTGATCCCTCACCGATAACCAGGTTTTTAACTTCCCAGGGGGAAGTTATTGTAATGGGGTCGATTTTGAAAAACTCGAAATTTTGACATATCTCCACGTTTCGATATCAACAGAATCCAAATCCTCGGTTTTTATAGAGATGCCTGTGTATGTGTATGTACGTATGTGCGTACGTGCGTTCGGAATATTTGCTCTCGATTATCTCGAGAACCAAATACAATATTGACATGGCGCTAATACCATTCGACGCGTAGTTACGTAACTAAGAACTGATTATGCTTCTAGCAAAATCGGTGTTGCCGTTTTTTGTTAGGAATTAAATAACTAAAAAAAAGGCGAACTGCTTTTGTATATGCCTTTTCTAAGCCGTCGATAATTGCATACTGTTAGGAGTTACACAACCTTTACGGAAAAATACTGATTGTTTAAACCTTGTTACATAGTTCCAGGCTAAAACTGTGATTGAACAAAAACAAGCCAAATTTGTATTTTGCGTATGAAATTCAAAAGCTTGTATCTTTGAAACTAGGAAAGTCCGACCTAAAATATATAAAATGTGAGCCATCTCATGTTTTTTTTTTAAATCATAGGTTATTTTGACACTGACAGCTGCTTCCCGCTCGAAATCTTGACAGTGAGTCAGTATCACACTTCCCCGGAACGAAATGAGTCGCTTTACGCTTGAACAACGTTCGAAAATATTGAAAACTTATTTCCAAAATGAGTACTGTGTAAACCCAAATGGTGCGTTTTTTGAAAAGAAGTTTCGGCCGAAACGAAGCACCCACGCGACTCCTGTAGGCACGTTTGTGCAAAAAGTTCTCGTCGTCGTACGGTGCGCACAAATGAGAATGTGGCTGCTGTGACCAAGAGTGTGAGACGCAATTCACAAAAATTAACTCGCAATCGATCTCAACAGCTCAACATTTCGCTCACTAGCCTGAGGAGAATTCTGCACAAAGATCTCGGATTATTCGCTTACAAGGTCCAATTGACTCAACAATTGAAGGCGCGCGACCATCCGCTTCGTTATCGCTTCACAATTTTAACCGTTGAATTGGGCAACGGTTTTGGGCGAGAAATCATATTTTCTGACGAGGTGCATTTTCATCTCGGCGGCTACGTTAACAAACAAATTTGCCGCACCTGGGGCTCGGAAAACCCGCACGTTATTGTCGAAAAGTCAATAAATTCATAGAGATTAACAATTTGGTGCGGATTGTGGAGTGGTGGCATCATTTGACCATTTTTCGAAAATGAGGTAATTGAAGACATGGATTTGGACGACTTCTGGTTCATGCAAGATGGCGCGCCATGCCACACAGCCTATGCCAAAATCGATATTTTGCGCACCAAATTCCCAAGTTATCAGCCGTCTTGGTGATGTCAATTGGCCGCCTCGGAGCAACCTGCGATTTGACACCTTTGGATTTTTTTATGGGAACCGTGAAGGACCGATGTTATGCCAACAATCGGGAAACGATTCAAGCACTTAAGGCCAATATCATATACGCAATTTGTGAGCTACAGCCGGAAACCATCAACAAGGTCCTGGGAAATTAGCGTGGCTGCAGAATGCTCTACTACCAAGCCACCCGGGCCAGTGGGTTGAAGGACGTTGTTCCTTATAATTAACGGGGATATTTCTTCTCACTAATAACATGGAAAAAATTAAATTTTGTTTGTTTTATTGCATTCAAAAAAACTTGTATTTAGCCCACCCCATAGTAGTTACAGCAATTCAATTGAGGAAAATTGGTACATCCGCCTTATTTCCCAGTTCTAGCACTTTCAGAATTCCACTGATCACCTACACTCACCGATACCCAAGTCAACGGTAATGGCGAAAAACCTGCCGAAAGGTGTACCAAAATTTATCAACAATTTTTAAGCAACCGATTAGATTAGACGAATAAAAAGGACTTCGCTTTACCTTATCCATATTGAACAGTATCTGCACCTTAAGAGGAATAATCAAGTTTTGTACTATAATTTTCGTCAGCAAAAAACGGCGGAAATCTACAGGATTAAATACATCGAATGCCTACGGGCTTCCACGTTTTCTCCACTTCCACATATGGTCTGGCAACACTTGACGTAAAAAAAAAAATTGGAAATAAAACCGATTAATATGAAAAACAGCAGTACAAATTGCTATATCCGCCGGATTGCACCAGGAAAAAAAGCAACACAAAGGCAAACAGAAAAGCGTTGTTGCAAAAAAACAAAAAAAGGATAAAAGCAACGCCAACACGAATTTCGCGGCTCAACTTAACTCTATTTGTAGTATTGGTTAAGCGGCGGCAGGTCCTTGCGTTTTCATTTCTTTTTTTTTTTTTTTCTCACTCTCGCTTACCACACACCACCAAGTAACATCCAATTGCGTTCGCGTATACGAACTCGATAAAATCATATGTGATGCTACGCAACTTATGTTTCCTTTTTCGAGACACAGATACCAGCTTGATTTTCGTCTTCGTGTTTATCGGAGCGGTTGACATACTGATTTCGCGTGTTGATATCCTTAACCGTGGACGAACGGAATGATACACGCGAGGATACGGATGATTGAAATAAACTCTCGGAAAAAATCATTAAAAAAGAAAAACCGGACTCTATCGTGCCACACGTTGCACGGCCACGCTGGTTAATTCAATCGATGAAACGGCCAAAAGGATAAAAAGAGAAAAACTTGGACCACGATGATCCTTCTGCGTCCTGGGTTGTCCTTGTTTTTTTTTTTTTTTGTTGGTTTCGTTGCACTCCTCTTTGCATGTTTGCATTTCGAGGAACTGATGATAGTCCATTCAATTGTCACCATCCTATGGGATACAGTAGCACAACTGTTTGTCCTTTTTTCGGTTTGATTTTTCCTGGTTTTCGGATGCGACCACTACCGGCCCCTGTAAGTATGTGCTTTATGTCCAGCGGGGGCTGTATGCAATTTGGCTTGTTTTTTCCGTACATTCTCTCTCAAAAAATGCAACTGAGCAACAGAGTGTCCCTGGCGTACCGCATGTGTACTGTGCACGCGGGAATATGAGTAAAAAAAAAAAACAAAAAATCAAAATGGTGGAAAAAAAGGAGAGTAATACGCAAATCTGCCACAATCGAAAGCCACTTTTGTGTGTTTTTTGATTCACATCGTTTGAGGCCGACATTGAGGTTTGAGAGTGTACTTTACTACACTTACCAACAAATAAAAATGCAAAAACAATACCAACCGAAAAGGAAGAACAAAAAACCGAACTCCTGCCTATCCGCAGGACATTTGGAGGTGCGAAAAAAAAAATGTATTAATCGTGGAAAAAAATATAAAATAAATAAACAACAACTGATAACTGGCAATACGAAGTGTTGTTTATTTGTTTTGGGCACTTGGGTTCACCGCGACCGCAATAATATGGAGATGAGATTTTTTGAAGTGTCCATTCTCACCGGCCGCGACCGAGAGGGTTCGTTGTGCGCATTTTTTAATACCGCAGCTGATTGATCATAAATTGCACGAGGACACCTCGAGAGGTGGGAGCGGTTTTTTTCTCCCTTTTTCTCTATAATTTTTTTTTTAAATGATTTTTTCGATTATGATTGCAAAATGTTTTTTGGATCAAATGCTTTCCACTCACTTATAGAATCGTTACTGGTAGGTAGGTAGGGGGGAGCACTTATTTTTTTAAGCCGATAGTTGTAGTATTTTTCGGTCAACCGAAATCATCGATTTGTGGCGCAGCGGTATACCATAATGCTGGACTAGATGCATGAAGAGCGGCAAAGCACAGCCAATTAAGTCCTTTTCATTTTAGTTCCATGTGAAGCGTAACCACTGCATGTGTGCTTTAAATGGCCACGCGGAAGTAATTTGAATGGCAGCTTTCAGTCTAGGATTTTTAACTTCTCAGAGGGAAGTTATTGTAATGGGGCCGATTTTGTGAATTACAAATTTTCACATATTTTCAAGACCACCAGATTACAGATCCAAGGACTTTATAGAGATGTATGTGTGTGTGCGTATGTGCGCTTGGAATTTTTGGTCTCGGTTATCTCGAGAACCAAAGGCGGTGTTGACATGGGACTGATTTCGTTCGACGTGTAATTATGTAATTTAGACCTGGTTAAATTTCCAGCAAAATCGGTAGAGTCGTTTATTTGTTAGAAATTTAATAACTAAAAAAAGGCAAAAAAAATATGCAACACAGCTGTTGTGAATGAGAAGTGAACGACGAACATACTGATTAAGGCATAACGGTTACTTCAGATTCATACTCTGTTTGTGCAATTATAATATAACACCACAAGTGCATGGAAAAGTCGCTGAGAACTAGGTTAGGTGAGGTTGGATTAAAGTGGTTGGCATACACTACGCGTAGACAGATGTCAGCCCATTGTGATACCACATGGCTCACAATAACTTGATCCGCTTCCTGAAAACCGATCGGTGGTTCTGATGAAGCTATGGAGTTGTGCTATTTTTGGATCTCCCAACTCACTTAAGTTATCATAAAAGGGCGCGCCTCCTGCGATTCGCAAAAGAAGAGCATGAGCAGAGGAGGTGGTGTATTGACTCCTCTTCCTCTTTATCCATGCAGCCATGGCAAAAGTCATTGGAGGGTAGCCCTTTTGGCTGCCACAAGGTCCCTGATTCGTCCTAAGCTTAACTTAGGCCAGATTTATTTAGTGATAAAGCCGATATTACTTTCATTCCATTGGAGGTTGGTAGCCTCTATGGTTCGAAGTTTTACCATGTGCTTTACCGTACTTATTGGTGTTTTTTAGACACCCGAGGGTAGGAAGACTGAGTGTGCTTGACCCTAACTTTGCGAGTTCGTCGGCCGCGCAGTTTCCGGAATATCCCTATGCCCGGGAACCCGCATCTGAGGACTACAACCAATGGGAAAATTCGGTCGGTTCCTATCTTTCTATCTAGGACAACCACCGCTGGAGAGTAGAAAACGAACATCTACGACCTAAACCACCTCCACTCCGTTCAGGTTGTGTGATAAGCATTACAAAAAAAAAAAACAAAATGGCCAAGTGCTAGTCGGATTTGCGGACTGTAAATATAAAAATAAAAGAGACGTTGTACATATGTTACCTCATCAGTCATCACATTAAAACGACTAATCCGTTTAAGATGATTTTTTGCATGACGACAGATCTTGTTTGCAGGCAGGCTACAGGCATATTACTTTGATGATGAAAAATCTCCATGATGAGAAAGTTGAATATCAAAGTGTCCATTGAATTCAAATCAATTATCTTACTTGACAGCAGGGAGGTGAAAAGGTAAATAACAATAATTATAGGAAAAAGGTTTGCAGCTATAGGATAAATACATCAAAGACACAATAGGGATCAAAGCTCGGAAGTTTGCTACTGGTTGTGGGATATTGTCGACTAACCTTAGGTCAGTATGTGACCAAGGGGATTTTTTGGATGAAAATCATGTGTGTTGTATGGGAGCCCCCCTTAAATATTCATATTATTCTGTTTTAAGTATTTGTTGTTATAGCGGCAACAGAAATACAATACCTGTGAAAATTTCAACCGTCTAACTATCACGGTTCATGAGATACATGAACATGGACGGACTGACGGACGGACAGTCTTGGTAAAAGGGTACCGTTTTACCCTTTGGGTACGGAACCCTAAAAGGATTATATGTATGTGCATCTTCTAAACCATTTAAAACGGCATACTGATAGGAGTTACAAAACCTTCGCATGAAAAATATGATTATTTAAAACTTGTTGCATAGCTCCAGGCAAAACTATGGTCGAACTAAAACAAACCAAATTCGTATTTTGTATGGGGAATTCAAAAGCTTATATCTTTGAAACTAAGAAAGCCCGACCTAAAATATATACATCGAAATTGGCAGGACAAAGCCTGTTTTAACATATTCGAATTTCATCAGAATCGGCGATTGGGGTCTTTCCCAAATAATTACCGAAATCTTAATTGAGCATTCTTAGTTGATGATAGTTAGTATTGATGAGGTTTCTCCAAATGGTGGTTTCTTGATAACTTGAAGAACAACATTTCACTGTTCTTCAGATATTTTAGTAATTGTAGAAGCAAGTGCTTATATGTAGGCCATTTGTGTTCAAATACTGTGTTTCAACAGTGGACAGAGAAATGACTGGGTCCGAGATAATAAAAATTATTAAATCTCTTAATAACACGAATTCTTGTGGTAACGACGGCACTTCTAACATAACCCTTTTACTATTGTTGACATTTTAGCTCACCTTTTCAATCTTAGTGTTACAACTGGAAGCTTTCCCCGGAAATTTAAGTGTGCCTACGTGGTACCACTTTTTAAAAAAGGTAAAATAACTAGAGGCCGATTTTCTTACTACTTTCAATTCTAAAAATGTTTGAAAAGGCTGTAAGAAAGAGAGTGTGTGGTTTCCTGGATAGTTACAATTTTCTTAGTCCCGTACAATTTGGATATAGAGGGGGCCTTTCCACTGAGGAAGCCCTTCTGGATGACAAAAAAATGTTGCGACGGTCTCTTTGCAGATATTACCAAGGGTTCGACATGGTAAACCACATCATTCTTTTAAACAAGCTTTATGGTGCCGGTTTTCGAGATTTTATATAGAATACAAAGAGTTAGTGAAGGTAGTTGTCTTAACGAGCCCAAAGCAATATCATTGGGTGTACCATAAGGGTCTGTTCTGTCCCCAGTCTCTTTTTAATCTACATTAACTCTCTAGGATACGCGGATGATATCGACATCATCGCGTGTTCTCGACGTGGCATTGTGGAAGCATTCACGGCGATTGAAGAACAGGCGAAACGAGTTGGTCAATCAATGAGGACAAAACAAAATACATGCTGTCAACCAAAAACCAATCCGTCGCTCACCACCTGGGACAAAATATAACAATTGACAGCTACAATTTCGAGGTAGTTAAGGAGTTTGTCTACCTCGGGGCAAACGTAAATTCCACAAATGACACCACAGTGGAGATCCGGCATAGAATCGCCCTTGGTAACCGCTGTTACTTCGGCTTGTCCATACAACTTGAGTCAAAACTCCTCACTCGAAAGACCAAAGTCATGCTTTACAAAACGCTCATGCTGCCAGTCTTGCTGTACGGAGCCGGAAGCTGAACGATAAGCAGGACAGCGGAGCTGATTTTGGGTTCTTTCGAAAGAAAAATTCCGCGCCGGATATTTGGTCCTGTCTGTGAGAAAGGTGAATGGAGAAGAAGACACAACCGCGAACTCCACGAACTCTTTGTGGATGTAGTCCGGAAGGCAAAGATCCGTCGACTACACTGGCTCGGCCACATCGAGCGCATGGACATCAACGCTCCAGCTAAGAGGGTCTTCGACTCCGAGCCTCCTGGTTCGAGAAGAAGAGGAAGACCGAACCTCCGGTATAAAGACCAAGTAAACGCGGATGTAAGACATCTTGGTCTTGACAACTGGAAGCAGCGTTCCCGGGACCGTCAAGGATGGAAGGTAGCTATAGCTCAGGCTCAGATCCTCCATGGATCGCTGGCCTGATAAGTAAGTAAGTAACTCTCTCTTTGGTCAACCTTTTGTAGGTAAAGTTACTGCTTTCCATTGCCTATAGTTCAAATAATAACCGTCTTGATTTTGTTGCTGAACTAAACCGCAATGTACATTTGCTACGAATCTGGTTTGCGGAACACAGATTAATTATCAGCAGTAGAACGAAAATTATGCTTTTTGGCCTAGACATGCAGGAGTCCTCTGACTGCCGCTAAAACATGGTAAATTGTACATGCACTGGGAAAATCTCTAAACCGATGTATAATGATGGATGATGGATGTCTTGCAATGTAAATTGTTTCAAAGTTGAAAAAGTAAAACAATTTAGGTACTTAGGTATTAGGTACTATGGACCAAAGGCTTAGTTGGGGCGAACACATCGCGGTCCTGAAAATTTGTCTACGTTCGTCTACTAATCTCTACCGAATCAGAAAATGCTGTACGAATCATACTTTGAAAACAGTTTACCACGCAATTTTTCATTCGAAATTACAATATGGTATAAATTGTTGGGTGAGGGCGCCGTGGCGCGGTGGTTAGTGTGTTGGACTCTGGCGCACGATGAGCGTGTTCGGATCCCGATAACACCAACGCCATCGAATGTTTATTTCGAATTGTCCCTCCTCGGCGGGGTACTGGCGAAACCCCCGTAGTATAAACTTGCCTTGAAAAAGCTTCTCGACTCACGCCGTTCGAAATCGGCATTAAACTGTAGGTCCTTTTCACCTGTACGAAAAATAAATCACACACATCATGGATGATTGAGAGAAGCTTGGCTCTGGTCCTTCATGGGCTGTAACGCCAACATACATACATACATAAATTGTTGGGTGGTGGCAACATCTCTTAACTCCAACTAGTTGTTATCTTACACAAATGTGCCGACAAACTAGTACATAAGGCTCACCGCTTATCCAACTCGATGATGCTGTTCAGGTCCCTAAAGATCCTACCAGTTAGACACCTTTATTACTTCAAGGTTATAAAAGTATTTTATATATGAAGGAGGTCGTTATATGCAAAGCCCAATCTATGAAAGACACAACTTAAAAATTAATTCTCGTTGCATCGTCGAAATGCCCTCCGTTCGTACCACTAATTTCAGAAACCTTTTTTGTGTTGTATCTTACAAACTGATCAATAGACTTCCTGTAGACATAAGACAAATTAAAATACTCGTAACCTTTCTAGTAAAATTTGAACTATTGCTACTTAATTTCAATCATAACGGTATCGAAATTTAGCAGAGCAAGGATGTTGATTGCGTTTAATATGGCAAACGCCAGCTTCGATCTCTGTCCCTGCTCAATCCAAGTTGACACACAGCCTCCGCTTCTTTTGATCAATCAACCACATCATCATTGATCACATTGCGATCGACGCCAGACACTCCTCCAGTATTCTCAACGTACGAACCTTCCGAGGGGCCAACATCGACTCGGACCACTACCATGTTTTAGCCAAGGTACGAATGAGGATATCACATTATTGGGAATGGAGTAGGACAACATAAGTTTGATGCCGGAAAGCTGCAATCGCAAGAGACTGCCAGAGTCTTTGCCGATCGTGTCTCCTCCAAGCTCTCTCAAAATCCGCCCACAATAGAGCAGGAATGGGCGCATTGCCAGAGCGCCGTCAGAGACGCTGCCTCTAAGGTGCTGGGTTTCAAACCGCCACCACCTAGAAACCCCTGGTTCGATGAACAATGCGAACAAGCCCATGCAGCAAAACAAAAGGCACATGCTGCAACGACGGACGAGAGCTGCTCGCAAAATCTATGAGCAGAAGAGAAGAGAGGAACACACGCTTCTCATAAAAAAGAAGAGAGAACACGGAAAGCGTGAGATCGAGGGGATGAAGAAATGCTTCCGCTGGAATAACGCCCGGAAGTTTTACAATAAGGTAAAACGAACATGCCATGGCTACAAAGACAGAGTGGCCTGCAGGGATGAAAATGGAGAACTGGTACTAGAATCACAGTCGATGCTGAGGATTTGGCAAGACCACTTCTGCAGGCTGTATAACGGCGATGACAGACAAGACACCGCTGTCAGACAGAACGATCCGGTCGGTCTGGACGACGATGTAAGAGAATTCCGTCCACCCGACCTAGACGAAGTCAAAATAGCGATATCGAGACTTAAGTCTAATAAACCGCGGGCGTAGACGGCCTGTTTGCTGAGCTCTTTAAGGCGGCTGGAGATGAGCTGGTGAGGTGCATGCACCATCTCATTTGCAAGGTATGGTCGAAGGAAAGCATGTCCGACGAATGAAATCTGAGCATCGCTTGCCCGGTCTATAAGAAAGGAGACGGGCGCTACAGTTCGCGGTGAACCTGGGCCTCAACCAACATGCCCCTCCAACTAGCACGATATTTTGCTAGCCTTTTTTTTTGCCACACACCCAGTTGGCTGAGGTCATCCGCTTTTGATAGTGTCCATGCTTCTGCACCATACAACAGGACCGGGATGATTAGGGTCTTATATAGAGTCGACTTTGTCGTTCGGGGGAGGGCTCTATTACTCATTTGCCTCCTGAGCCTAAAGAAACAGCGATCGGCAAGAGTGATTCTGCGTTTGATTTCGGAACTGATGTCACTTTCCAAGTCACTGCGGAGCCAAGGTAGACGAATAATACAACCGGTCTGGCCAAGACGTTGGTGTTTTGCCCTCGTTTACCACCAAACCTCTCAATACTCGCAAACACCTCATTGACATCTCGCTGTGATCTACCTTTTATGTCAATATCGTCGGCGTATGCAAGGAGTTGCAAGGATTTAAAATAGATTGTGCTTCTTGTACTGGCCAGTGACTTTTGCACAATCATTTCTAATATGATGTTGAAGAAATCGCACGACAGCGCATCGCCCTGCCTAAATCCTTTTTTGACAAAACTATCGGTCAGGTGTTCACCGATTCGGATAGAGTAGCGAGCATTCTCTAAAGTCATCCTGCATAGTCTGACGAGTTTGGCAGGTATGTCAAAGGTAGTCGGAACATTGTATAGCTCGTCTCTAATTACGCTGGCGTACGCGGATTTGAAGTCGACAAATAGGTGGTGAGTGTCGACTTGGAATTCATTGTTTTTTTTCAGGATCTGCCGTAGTGTAAAGATTTGGTCGATGGTGGACTTCCCTGGTCTGAATCCGCACAAATAAGGACCTATCAGCTTATTAACAAAAGGCTTCAGGCGTTCACACAAAACGGTAGCGAAGATTTTGTAGGCGATGTTAAGGAGACTTATTCCTCTGTAGTTGGCGCAATTAGAGGGGTCAACTATAGGGGAATAGCTCTCCTTAACATCGCATATAAGATCTTCTCTGCCGTATTGTGTGAACGCCTGAAACCGTTTGTGGATAACCTGATCAACGCTTATCAGTGTGGCAAAGCGTATATTGTTTGTAAACTGAAACGACTAAATAGGCTGTATTCGATTATTTTCCGATTCTATTTTCAGATCATGGCGCCTAATTCGGATTCACCTTGATAGAAAGCAACGGACAAATAAAATAAAACCACAGTGCATATTATGCGCAACCGTACTTGCAAACGATGCTTTGAAGCCGGCGAAATTAAAACGCCACCTGGAAACGGTCCATCCTAATATCTCTAACCGACCGCCACAATTCTTTGAAGGAATACTAGAGAACCTAAAGAAATGAAACTCCTTCCTAGTGGTACGAGTTTTAAAGCTCGAATTGAACTAATGTCAAATGATACTGTGGAGCAATTTTTTTCAGTGTGATGAATCGGCTTGCATTTCTAATTGGTGTCAGTTACTTGTGTTTGTTCGGTGTTTAGACGACAAACATAATCAAGGACGAATTATTGAATTCACGAGAACTGAAAACACTGTCTAAAGGTATCGACGCCACGAACGGTTTCTGTACGGATGGCGCTCCAGCAATTTGGGATCACGTTCCGGTCTGATGACGTTGGTGAAACAAAAGAATCTTAATGCAATAAGAACACATTATAACCTTAAAGTATTTATGGGGGATGAGAAAACATTAAGATCCATCTACAAGTGTTGATTGGTGAATTCAATCGATGTGTATGTATGTATGTTGGCGTTACAGTCCATGAAGAACCTGAGCCGAGCTTCTCTCAATCACCCATGTTGTGTGTGATTTCATTTTCCCATAGGTGAAAGGGACCTACAGTTTATTGCCGGTTCCGAACGGCGAATTTCGAGAAGCTTTTCATGACAATTTTACTACTGTGGGTTTTGTCAGAGCCCCGCTGAGGAGAAACACCGTGAAAAACACGTTCGAAGACATGGGTGTGTCGGGATTCGATCCCGTGTCATCGGCGTCAGAGGCCAACACACTACCCACTGCGCCACGGTGCTCTCGAATTCAATCGATACTTCCCTGAATATTCAGAAATAGAAGTTAATGTTGCTCAAAAACTGATTCGTAACCCTTTTAGCATGGATGCTGGTGAAGTTCCAGAAGAACTCATTGAACTTCAAAATTTTAGAAACTGTAAGGACGCATTTGAATCTGATTCACTTGAGAAGTTTTGGTGTAAAAAAGTTTTTTCTTATGCCAAATCTCGAGAAATCGCCTTGGGCTATCTAATGAATTTTTCAACGACTTGTTTATGCGAACAAGGGGTTTTTGCTTTGTTGGCAATTAAAAACAAGGCCAGGAATGGCTGAAAACTTAGTGATGATTTGCGTGCAACTTTGAGTAATAACATTATTCCTAGGATTACCGAACTTGTGCACAAGATTCAAGCTCAGAAAACACATTGACTCAAAATTGATTTGATTTTCTATAAAATAATATTGTTAACGAAAGTCACATTGAGTTTTTCATTAAAATTTCTTTCCAGATTGGTTTAGTTTATTTTTCTTGTGGTCCCTGAGAACAAGAAAGAAATCACAGTTGTCCGTGGCCAAGAAATGGTTGGGAACCGCTGAATTAGATAGATCTTTCTGTTAATGCAATCCTGGATGGATTTTATGCGTAAGTACAGTATCAGGTCGTCAGCGTTGTTGTACGCAAAGACTATTCGTAAAAAAAAATCTTGATATGTCATTTTATAAAAATTAAAAATAAAAGTGGTCCCAAGTGACTACCTTGGAGGACGCCGGAGGTCACATCGATGGAGTCCGAAAGAACATTATTTATTCGAACGTACTGAACTCTGCCAGCAAGGTAAGATTTTAATCATTTTAAGAAATTAAAACCTATTTTTTTTGAGCTTGTCAACTAAGATGGAGTAATCTACTTTGTCGAACGCTTTTAATAAATCTGTGTAAACTTCGTCGCATTGGAAACCTTGTTCAGGGGAACATAACACATAATTGCTAAATGCAGTAACGTTGATCTTCCACCAATAAAACCCTGTTGCAATGGGGAAATAACTTCTAAAAAAAAAAACACATTTTTTTCGAACAGTTTTGGAATCGCTAATATCTTTCAGATAGGACGGTAGTTCGTTACAAGGTTTTTTGACCCCAACTTAAAAATAGTGGTTATAAAAGAACTCTTCCATCCCATCATAAAATGGAATCAACATCGTATTTGCGTCGCTTATTAAACACAATCTCTGTAAAACTAACAAGCGGGAAAGTTAACTCAAATATTTATAGGTGAAGTTCGACCTTTGTTTAAACACACGACATGCAATTCAGGTATTGAGGGAAAAAACGATAATATCTTACGAATTAATAAAATACAAATTGTATGCAAGTTCTGTTCTTACGGCGAATATTAGAATATTAGAAAAACTGCATTGAAGTGTCATGTCCACATTGCACTGTTTATATAAAAAAAAAACGAAAATCTCCAATTTCATACTGGTCACTGTGTTAAACAATTACAAAAAAGGACACATAATCTCGGGGAATGCTAGAAGAATTATCACTAAATTCAGCTAATTTTTCACTTTCATCGTTCCGTATTTGTGTATCTTAAGATATGAAATTTATAAGTGAGAAACAAACCTCTCTATTATCGCCGATCAATTTAAATTTGGAATTTCAACAACTTTATTAAATATTAGAATTAATTGAAATTACCCTCGAATTTGTGCTCGTTCCACAGACCACAGCTTTTACTAAATTTTTATTGCACAGACAACTCAACCGTTATTTTTAAACCGACACCCCACAAAACTAACGATTTTTCTTCACTAAAACACCTCACTCACTTGTTTGCAACACGTTACCATAAACACTCGTTATTCCTTTTTTTTTATTTTTTGCATAAACTTTTTCTTAGCAATTTTGTATTTAATTTATTCTTTTATACATGGATGTGTATATGTATATTTTTCGATACGACCAAAAAGATAAATATCATCGGATCACTCCCGACGAGTTAGTGGTGAAAACTGTAAGGTGAATGCGAGTGAATTAAAAGCTATGACTCCGCCGCCGTCGTCTAAACATATCGTTGTTCGACAACGTAACGTCCGCTTTTGGCCGCTTTCGAAAATGAGTACGTCGAGCACGGTCGTCGTGCTGTACCGTGTATGTGACACCGCTAACGAGCGAATATCGAGTAAAATGGTATTTCTGTGTTGTTCACAGTGCTTTGTGCCACATATAGTAGAAAGTTTTTGTTTTTTTTTTTTTCGAAATTCCCTTTTGTGTTTCGTTGTTTTTTTTTTTGTTTTTTGTTTTTCAAAAAAGAGGGCTGGAGCTGAAAGGTATCGTAATCAACGTCATGGTTGTTGTCGTCTTCAGCGAGAGTGGAGGTGGCACTATTACATCTGCTTGCCGTATCTCTGCTATTGGATTCAAGCACTAACAGCCGTACTGGTGGTAACTAAACAGCACTTGGCTGTTGATAATGATAATAATGATGAACAGGGCTAAACGGGCATATGTGGAGACTTTTACCTAGTCCCAAGGATTCGCTCCTTTTATCTCCCTCTCATTTGCTCCTTTATTATCCATTAGTTGCCGTTTCATTTTCATCATTTTATCTACCGCGTTTCGAATAACAGAAACATGCAAGAGAACTAGATGGTCACTGCTGCCACCCTGTATACGAACGGACCGCGTCCGAGTCCCGACTCTCGCACGAGGGGAACATTTGCATACACGGCAAATAGCGTCCGGACGATGCTTGTGTCGATGAGGGAAAGAGAAAATTTATTTTAACAAAAACCGGTTTCATAACACAATTCTAACCCCAATCCACCCCCATGACTCATTCTCACGAGCAACCACCCCCTAACGCAGCGTATGTGCGGTCGGTATAATTTCATCTACACACCAGCTTAGTTGAGCTTTTTTAGTTCCTGGACCTCTATGCCTGACTGTATGCCGATGTATCTGTGCTGGGGATCATTAACATACACTCAAGTGAAGCGTGAATGTACATATGAACGATACTCGTATGTGACTATCGAATGGACGGACAAACAACAAACCAACCAAAAACCGTTACAAAAGGGATGCTTCATCACCATCCTTCACCGAAGGACGAGGTATTTTTGTTTTTTCCTGAATATCGCATTGAAAAAAATACAAAACTACATACACATGTACATTAACAAACACTTACAAACGATGCTGCTCCATATGGGTTATAAATAAATGAAAAGCAACATTGAGGAGGGTTGGGGGTGGATGGGCTTGCAATTTACATAATGAAATAGACCTACAACTGCCGGAAGTCAGTGGAATGGGATAGTTGGAAAAATGGGTTGGAAAACACTTGAAGCGAAACGGTGGATGGGTGGCAAGTAGATTCTGTGATTATCTACATGTGCGCTTAAAATCATACACCCCTTGTTGGCCCACTTGAATGAGGGTGATAACAGAGGATAACAGAGAAAAGGCAATAGAGCGGGCGGTGGTTTCGCTTGTAGTTGTGCTTTTCTGTTGGAGGTCTGTTATCGGATGTTGGAATTGCTACCACTGAGGCAGTGGTCCTCGAGTGTGCAACAGATACGTTTGGAGAGATTCATTTGACAGGTACGTGTGCGGAAGGTTGTGAAACTCTGAAGTGTACATTAACAGATTCACGTCGAACGAGCTTTTACGATGGAAATGTCTGCAAAGGGATATGATATGTAGGTACGTTCAAAAGGGTTGTTCGCAATTTTCTCTCTCTTGCAGAGAATACTCTCTCGAAGAAATTCTTTTTTTTTTTTTCGAGGAGAGAATAATGATTTGTTTACGTTTTGAGGAACCACGTGGCAGCTTAACGTGCCGCAAGTAAGGTTCAAAATATGTGTACATAGATGTTAAAGGTGATTACTACACAAAAAGGTGGAAGACATACCATAACTCCTGCAAATAGTAAAAAGTGGTATTAGATATCAATTTTCTTATATTAGGTTGCCACCTTGTCTATTGAATATGAATTATTGTGGTCCGTATGTACTTACTCTGTTTTCATGAAGGAGTGCTCTTCGAATATGAAAGATTTGTACTCATTGCCCAGTCTGCTTTCAATTTCTCCACGCCCTGAGACACCATCTCTTGCTTATGTATCGGAAGCAGATGTAAGCTACTATGTACATATGCATATTGAAAACCTTAATGTCCTATAATCAGGTGGCAAAGATACTTACTTACTTGCTTAGGTGGCGCTACAGTCCGTCGTAAACCTGGGCCTCAAACAACAAGCGTCTCCAGCTCGTACGGTCTTTGGCCAGCTGTTTCCAGCGCCGCACGCCCAGTTGGTTAAGGTCCCCTTCCACCTGCGTGCGCCACCGTATATGCGTCCGTCCTCTGCCGCGCCTTCCTTCCGGGGTGGATTCGAAGACTCTTCGGAGTCTACGCTTTACATGGCCTAGCCACCTAGCCACCTTCATTAAATCTTCTCCTCCATACTCCATTTGAACAACCGGGACCGTAGATAGAGCGCAGAATTTTCCTTTCGAAATGACCAAGGGCATCTTCATCCGCTTTTGTTAGGGTCCAAGCCTCTGCGCCGTAGAAGAGGATTGGGATGGTCAAGGTCTTATATAGTGTCACCTTGGTTTTCCAAGCCCAAGGGAACAGCGTTTGGCAAAAGTGATTCCCCGTTTTATCTCAGTGCTGGTGTTGCTGTCGCGGTATAACTTCAAAGATATATCTGCCCATATTGACGTTTTGGCCAATACGTCGGTGTTGAAAGCAGATATTTGGTTTTACCCTCATTAACCTTAAGACCCATCTTAGCTGCTTCTACCTCAATGCTTACAAAGACCTCATTGACGTCTCGCTGTGTCTGTCCAATCACGTCAATGTCGTCGGCGTACGCAAGCAATTGCGTAGACTTGAAATAAATCGTACCTCTTGTGTTGGCCAGTGACTCTTGAACGATCTTTTCAAGAACGATGTTGAAAAAGTTGCATTACAGCGGGTCACCTTGTCTATATCCTTTTTAACATCAAAGGTCTCGGTCTCGGTCATCCTGCACAGTCGAAGCAGTTTAGCAGGGATGCTGAAACTAGACATGGCATTGTATATCTCGTCTCTGTACACGCTGTCATACGCAGCCTTGAAATCGACGAAAAGGTGGTGAGTGTCGATTTGTTATTTCTGGGTCTTCTCCAACACAATACGGCAGGGAAGATCTTATATGCGATGTTAAGGAGACTTATTCCCCTGTAGTTGGCACAGTTATAGGGGTCTACTTTCTTATGGACCGGGCAAACGATGCTGAGATTCCACTAGCCGGGCATGCTTTCCTCCGACCAAACCTTGCACCTTGCATGATGCATGCACCTTACCAGTTTATCTCCAGCCGCCTTACAAACCTCAGCAGACAGGCTGTCTGCGGCCGCGGCCTTAGGTCGGGTGGACGGAATTCTTTTACATCGTCGTCCACTATGAATGGATCGTTCTGCCTGACGGTCTGTCATCGCCGTTATACAGTCTGCAGAAGTGGTCTTGCCAAATCCTCAGCATCGACTCTGATTCCGCTACCAGGTCTCCATTTTCATTCCTGCAGGCCACCGCTCTGGCTTTGTAGCCATAGCATGTTCGTTTTACTTTATTGTAGAACTTCCGGGCGTCATTCTTGCGGATGCCTCTCTCCATCTCCTCGATCTCACGTTTTCCACGCTCTCTCTTCTTTCTTATGAGAAGTGTGTTCCTCTCTTCTTTTCTGCTCATATGTAGATTGCGCGAGCAGCTCTCGATCGCCGTTGCAGCGTGGCTTTATATGCTTCTTGTTTTGCTGCATGGGCTTGTTAGCATTGTTCATCGAACCAAAGGTTGCTAGGTGGTGGCGGTTTGAAACCCAGCACCTCTGAGGCAGCGTCTCTGATGGCACTCTGGCAATGCGCCCATTCCTGCTCTATTGTAGGCGGATTTTGAGAGAGCTTGAAGGAGACACGATCGGCAAAGATTCTGGCAGCCTCCTGCGATTGTAGCTTTCCGACGTCAAACTTACGTTGTCCTACTCGACTCCGAAGCATTCTTGATATCCTCATTCGTACATTGGCTACAACAAGGTAGTGGTCCGAGTCGATGTTGCTCCTCGGAGGGTTCGTCCGTCGAGAATACTGGAGGAGTGTCTGGCGTCGATCGCAATGTGATCAATCTGGTTGGTGGTTGATTGATCAAAAGACCGCCAGCTACCCTTGTGGATGTTGAGATGGCGGAATCGTGTGCTTACTACAAGGTTGCTATGCTCCGTTGGGAAATCGACTAGCCTAAATCCGTTATCGGATGTAGTGTTATGGAGGCTATGCCTTCCTATGATGGATCCAAATATGTCTTCTTTGCCCAGCTTTAGTTCAATGGACCAGTGTTTGCGTCTGAGTGCTCCAGCGGATAGCAGAAGCATTTGCCCAGCTTTGCGTTGAAATCTTCTTCTTCTTTGGTGGCGTTACAGCCCATGAAGGACCAGAGCCAAGCTTACCTTCAATCGCCCATATTGTGATTCTCTTTTTCACACGGCGTGAGTCGAGAAGCGTTGAAATCTCCTAGTTCGATTTTGGTGTCATAACTGGAGCATTTTGCGTAGGTTCGGTCCAGGAAATCATAAAAGTCACCCTTGAGTCGATCATCTTTTTCTTCCGTGGGGGCATATTAGGGTGATATTCCCCAGTGTACCATTGATGCGGATTGTTATGAGGCGTTCGCTTACATGACGAAAGCTTTAGACTTTTTGTCTAAGTCTACCTCGAATAACAAATCAGCACCAAAGTAAGCGTTGCTTGTTTTCCTTGTAGCAATTACTATAATTGCGAGGGCGCCGTGGCGCAGTGGTTAGTGTGTTGGACTCTGACGCAAGATGGGCGTCTTCAGATCCCGATAACATCAACGCCATCGAATGTTTATTTCGCGACGTTTCTCTTCGGTGGGGTACTGACAAAACCCCCCGTAGTAAGCTTACCATGAAAAAGCATCTCGACTTACGCCGTTCGGAATCGGCATTAAACTGTAGGTCCCTTTCACCTGTTCGAAAAATAAATCACACACAACATGGGTGATTGAGAGAAGCTTGGCCCTGGTCCTTCATGGGCTGTAACGCCACCAAAGAAGAAGCCTCCAGCCTCCGGTTGCATACTGTCTGCCCTAGTATTTTACCCCTTTGTGTCTAAAAAGCATAAAAGCCGGTGTGACGAAGGATGGTAAAAGTCTAACAATGACCTCGTAGGAGCAGCATCTGCCGACGGGTGTTGGTCCGCTACAAAAGCGAGTAAAAGCCTCTGCAGCCGAACACCTTGGAACTCTGCTAGCCAGGTCTTGCTTCCACCTCCTCGTGATACGATTTGAAATTTATCTGAAACAACCTGAAAAGGATATATGGCGAGTATCCTGCGCCACGAAACAGGATTAATGTCGGTTGCGCTATGGTCTAGCACATCGTAACCCCACAATGCTCAGCAACAACTACAACCCTTAGATAGAACAGACCGGATTAATGTTAACGACCCGTGCAAGAAACGAAAAAAGGACGGCTCTGTACGTGGAATATTAAACAGACAACGTGCAGCCGAACAAATTGCGGACGCCATAGACCGCTATAAAGCGGATTTAACCGCCATCCGTAAAAACGGATGGAGAACTGCGAGACTGCTATAGGGAGAGAGGAAAACGATTGTTCGGATGCGGATTTGTTGTTCGAGGGGGACTAAGGCAAAAAGTCCTAGGCTTTCAGTGTGTGAGCGAACGCCTCATAACGATGCGTATGTATGTATGTATATTGGCGTTACAGTCCATGAAGGACCTGAGCCGAGCTTCTCTCAATCACCCATGTTGTGTGTGATTTCATTTTCCCATAGGTGAAAGGGACCTACAGTTTATTGCCGGTTCCGATCGGCGAATTTCGAGAAGATTTTCTTGACAGTTTTACTACAGGGGGTTTTGTCAGAGCCCCGCTGAGGAGAAACACCGTGAAAAACACGTTCGATGACATGGGTGTGTCGGGATTCGATCCCGTGTCATTGGCGTCAGAGGCCAACACACTACCTACTGCGCCACGGTGCTCACCATAACGATGCGTATCAAGGCTAAATTTTCTAACATCAGCATGATCTGCGTCTACACCCCCCTAAATGCAAGGATGATTCCACCAAAGATGACATCCTATGACATGCTATACTAAGTTGGGTAAGGAAAGCATATTTGAACGAGTCATCGGCAAACACGGCCTACACGACACGACATCTGATAAGGGACACAGGTTGATTGATCCTGCTACGGGGCGAAATCTCCTTCTAGCCCGTACGTGCCTTCCGCATTACGATATATGTACCTATGTACACAAAGGCACCAGGCCTGTAGTAGCCAAGATGCACTTACGGATATCAGGAACGCAGCGGAGTAGAGTAAGAACACGAAGCCATGACGTCGGAAGGTTACTATCGCCTGAAACCGCTCATGCCTTTACCGATCGAGTCTCCCTTAAGCTTTCCCACATAACTGAACCCTCCACGCATTCAACAGAACAACAGTGGAACCTTTGTAAACAAACCCTGAAGAGCACTGCATTTGAAGTATTGGGCTTCAAAGCTCCACCATGAAGAAACACCTGGCTCGACGACGAGTGCAAGAGGATTCACGTAGTAAAGCCTCACCACATAGAAGAACAAAAGCAGCTCGTAAGCTCTACGAGTTAAAAAGATGAGGAGAAAAAGCACGAGAAGCGCGCGGATGAGTACTTGGAGAGGTGTTACTCTAGGCATGCCGTTCGAAAATTGTATCAACGGATAAAGCGAACATGCCAAGGTTATAAAGCTAGAATGGAAGCCTGTATGGATGAGAACGGACACCTAGTAGCAGAATCGCAGTCGATGCTGAGAATATGGAAAGACTACTTCTGCAGATCGTATAACGGCGATGTTACTCAATATGCCGCTGTCAGGCAGAACGACCCATTTCTTTACGACGAAGATCGCAGAGAATCCCGTCCCCCTGACCTCGACGGAGTTAAGATCGCCATATCGACACTCAAGTCGAATAAAGCTGCTGGTGCAGACGGACTATCTGCTGAGCTCCTCAAAGTAGCTGGTAATGACCTGATTAGGAGCTTGCACCAGCTAATCTGTAAGATATGGTCGAGGAATGGAGTCTCAACATCGTATGCCCGATTCACAAGAAAGGAGACCCCTCTGACTGCGCCAACTACAGAGTAATAAGTCTTCTTAACACCGCCCACAAATTCTTCTCTGCCGTTGTGTGTGAACGCTTGAAACCTTTTGTAAATAGGCTGATAGGTCCTTATGAGTGTGGCTTCAGGCCAGGGAAATCTTCACACTAGGGCAGATCCTGCAAAAACCAATGAATTTCAGGTCGACACTCACCACCTATTTGTGCCGCATACGACAGCGAAATTAGAGACGAGCTATACCACGCCATGTCTACCATTCACATCCCTGCTAAGCTCGTCAGACTAAGCAGGATGCCTTTGAAGATTGCTCGCGGCTCCATCCGAATCGGTTAACACCTGACTGATAGTTTTGATGTCAAAAAGGGATTTAGGCAACGTCGTAAACGCGGATGACATTGACACAATCGGAATAACACAGCGAGATGTCAATGAGGCGTTGACGAGGGCAAGGCTAAATGTATGCTGTCATCAAAAAAGCGCACCCACTCCCGAACGACCAAGTTGACTCTATACAAGTTCCTTATCACCCTGGTCCTGCGGTATGGCACAGAAGCATGGACACTAACAAAAGCGGGTGAGGAGATCCTTGGTCGATTCGGGAGAAAAATGTTACGTGTGATATTCGTTCTTATAGACGCAAACGGAAGATGGAGGAAAAGATTCAGCCACGAACCTTACGGGCTATACGAATGGACACCACAGCTCCAACCCGGAGAGTCTTTGAATCCAACCCCAAGGGATGAAGAAACAGAGGACGGCCGCACCTAATATGGCGCTCACAGGTGGAAGGGGACCTCAGCCAACTGGGTGTGTGGCAATGGACAAGGCGAGCAAAAGATCGTGCTAGTTGGAGGGGCATGTTGGTTGAAGCCCAGGTTCACCCCGAGCTGTAGCGCCCGATAAGAAGAAGATGAAGGTGAAGATTCTCCTAGTGGCTTACTTCCCTTAGGGATCAGCATTAGGCGTTTTGTTTTTCTTTGGGTCTGGGAAAACCTTGTCTGCCATGCACCTATTATACAGGTTCAAAAAAGGTTCTGTTTTGGTTTTATTGGCTGACATCAAGGTTTCGTTTGGGGTGTCATCTGATTCGGGTGATTTGCCGTCGACAGCTCTTTTGCATACTTCCAGAAACTAATTGGAATAGATGTCATCTTAGTGCTTACCAATAGCTGAATCGCTGCTTAGCTTTTAGTGATGCTAGCTTGATACCATGTTCCGTCATAATTCGTTCCAGCAGAACGGAGCGACCATTCACACACCTGGGATAACGATTCCGACTTTCGGGCAGTGGGATCTCCCAAACTTGGATAATCCGAGACCTTCTTGCAGAATTTCCCTCACTCTAAAACCACTTTCAGTACCGTCTGGAGGCAGAAAATAGGGATATAGTACCAGAGCCAAGTAGCAATAGGACTATTTCTAGTACCGACTAGCTCTTCAATGATTTTACTTCCAATCCAATGCTTGACAGAGTAGCAAGGTATGATGATATGATATTAACCAACAGTACAGCTACTACAAATTAAATTGTTTTTTAAGGCAATGGAACAACATGTGTCCTGCAAAGCTAAAAACAATCTACAGAAAAGCTTCACTCGACCTACGAGTATAATCTTCTCACGAGAGGCAATGATACCGCCTCCGTCCATATCCCATCATCCCATCAACTCCATCGACTAAATCCAAGGACCACACACACGTACATATGTACGTAAATACTCACAGCACACTAACTAAACACGGCCACCCAGAAGCACCTCATACACGCATAACCGAAAACAAATCCAACAGAAGCGAGGTAACACACAGAAGCTTCGAAACAAATCTGAGAGATGCTCAATGCTCACCAACAGCATGTCATACATTCCTCCGACGGGGGAGTGTGTGTATGGGATGCGGGACAGCTTTGCCCCAACCTCTACGCCCGGTCCTAATGCTCGATGGGAATTATATCGCGGTTTCTGGTGGGTTGGGTTTGATACTATTTTGTTGTTGGTCGTAGCTGGTTACTGACATAATACTCCCCCGATTCCAGATCCCAAATCTCAGATCCAAGCATTCAAAAAACAAAACTCGTCGCCGACGAGTGCTGCCGGGGTGGAGCGGGGCGGAGCAACACATTGTGATAATTTTAATGTGGAAAATGAGGAAAATTTACGAGCAGCCCAGCTTACATGCCTCCAACACAGCCACTTGTACGTATGTACGCTCCCCAATGGGTCGGCGGATGCAGTGCACTGTTGCAATGCAATGCTCCTCCATCGAAGTCCTTTTTATTGTTTTTCCAAAACAAAAATACATTCATCCTCCAACTATCATCGGGCGAATAAATAATTCTTGACGCTCTCGGATAGAGACAGAAGAGCCGAGCAATGTTTGGAGCACGTGTACAGGCGGAGCTCCCAGCTGCCTGCCTGCCTCACTGTCGTCGGTCTTCTCTTTTTCCCGTTTTATATCTACGTTTGCGAAAAACAAAGAAAATCGGAAAAGCAAACTGTAAGCACTCTTCTCGGTCGACCGGCCGTCGTCGTAGCTACTCTCGTCGGATACATGCGCGCAACTATTTCGCTTTTCGGCTCCTTCATTGCCTGTTCAACAAAAAACAAAAAAAAAAAAACTTTCAAAATGCGAAAAACTAAAAAAATAAAATCAAAAGAAACGAATGAAAAGCGGAAAAAAGCAGGGGCAGAGGGGACTTTTTCCTTTTAGTTCAGCTTTCGAAAATAGGCTAAAAAACTTTGAGCGATCTCATTTGCTTGCGCAGAATGACTCCGAGGACCTGTGCAATGGCGGCACTTCTCGGAGTGTGATGCACATGTAGCGAGGAAATAGAGATGTGGAATTGAATGAAAGTGCAACCGCAAGAAAGCTTAGAAATGTTGCATTCACTGACGGTGGGAGGTTGATGAGATCCTTGTTCATAAGGACAAGGAATAGGAGGCTCGCGGAGCGGCGGGTGCGCTGTGGTCAGGAAAAGTGAAACTTCATTACTGCAACAGTTTTTATGCAGAACAACGTTGATGTCTCATTCACGATGCTTTTTTCAATTTTAAGTTAAAGCTGATTAAAAGGCGAGTTGTTTCTATTCTATGCAACGATGGATGAACTTACACATATTAGCCAAGCTAGCATAATGGTGGGCATTTAATCACTAGGACTGAGTTGGTAGATAATAGAACGTACCAGCCGTAGGAGACCACGTCAATCGTGTAGCTGTATAACTAGAACAACCGAAACCTTATCTATCTATGCTAATAGGTAACGATTGACACAGATAACCATCCCGGAGAGAAGCCACATTCACATTCTTACATGCACTGCAAATAGCTTGGTTGTCCCAGGAGGCTCTTACTTGCTTTTTTGGGACTCTGTGTAACACAAAAAAAAAAAAAAAGAAAGGCAGCATGGAAGGAGCAACGTTCGGAGGTTTTATCAGCGAAAACAAACATGCCAAGGATATAAGGCCAGAACGAAAACCTGCAGGGAATGGAGACCTAGTAGTGGATTCACAGTAGGTACTAAGAAAGACTACTTCTGCAGACTGTATGACGGCGATGACGAAACTAAACCCGCTGTCAGGCAGAATGACCAATTCACAGCGGACGATGATAGCAGAGAACTCCATTCCCCTGACCAAGACGAAATTAGGAATGCTTTTTCTAAGTTTAAGTACAACAAGGGGGAAGGGAGCGAGCAAACAGAGCAAAGAAGTTGATTGCGTTTAACCTGGCAAATGCCAGCTTCGATCTCACACAGCCTCCGCGTGGCCTACTCTGGATTGCTGCCCTGGCATCCGCCAAGTAGTGAACCAATGTGAGTAGCGACCCGACATCCTTGTTTCTCGAGAAAGAGGAACCTGGCCCTTCAGGTTGGGAGTTGTGCTTATGGGTAACGTCCCTATCACGGAAAAACCAATTGTTCCAAAACAACCACAAGCCTCGGATACAAACGACTAAAGGAATGGAGAGTCTGCACCTGGAATGTGAGGTCCCTTAACAGACCGGGTGTAGGCGAACAATTGGAGCAAGCCCTCAGCTGCTATAAAGCAGATATAACCACACTCCAAGAAGTGCGATGGGATGGACCAGGCAAAAGACGGATGAAAAACTGCGACATCGACTACAGGAACTGCTACAAGGAGAACAAACGAGGCTTATTTGGATGCGGATTCGTTATTCGAGGAAGACTCCGACAAGAAGCCTTAAGCTTTCGGGATGTAAACGAATGCATCATAACAATTCGCACCAAAGCCAGCTTGATAAGCGTTCACGCCCCAACGACTCAAAGAAGAATTCGGCCTATGCCCAATGCCACATTTACGATTAAGAGGAGACCTTAATGCGAAACTGAGCAAAGAGGACATATTTGAGACGGCCATGGGGAAATATAGCCTACACGACACCACGTCCGAAAACGGACATCGGCTACTTGACTTCCTGGCGGGCGAAATCTCCTCCTGGCTAGCACACGAATCCCGCATCTCAATATTCACAAAGGAACCTGGCGATTACAAAATCAGTCTACCACTGATCAGATTGATCACGTTGCGATCGACGCCAGACACTCCTCCAGCATCGTAGAGGTATGAACCTTCCGAGGAGCCAACATCGACTCGGATCACTACCTTGTTGTAACCAAGGTTCGAATAAAGATATCAAGGACGCCACCGAGTGGAGTTGGGCAACGAAAGTTTGGCGTCGGAAAGTTACAGTCGCAGGTGGCCGCTAGGACCATTGCCGATCGAGTTTCCCTCAACCTCTCGCAAACTCCAATGACACCGGAGCAATCCACAGAACAACAGTGGGAGCATTGCCAGCGTGCTGCCTCTGATGTGTTCGGTTTCATGCCGTCGTCAGCTAGAAACCTTTGGTTTGATGAACGATGCTGGCAAGCCCATGTAGTAAAGCCAAACGCCTATAAAGCCATGCTACATAGACGGACGAGAGCCACTCGTGAACACTACGAGCAGACACGGAGAGAGAAACACACGCTTTTAAGGGAATAAAAAAAACAGCACGGAAAGCGTGAGATCGAGGAGATGGAGAGACGCTATTACAGGAATAATGCTCGCAAGTTTTACGAAAAAGTAAAACGAATGTGACAGGGCTATAAGGCCAGAGCGGAAGCCTCTAAGGTTGAAGACGGACATCTAGTAGTAAAACTCGATACCGCTGTCAGGCAGAGTAATCCACTGACGAAGATGGAAGAGAATTCCGTCCATCCGACATATGTAGATGAAAATAAGCTGGTCATTTCGAAGCTTAAGACTAATAAAGCCGCGGGCGCAGATGGCCTGTCTGCTGAGCTACTTAAGGCAGCTGGAGATGAGCTGGTAGGGCGCATGCACCAGCTTATCTATAAAATATCGTCGAGGAAAAGTATATCGAATGGAATCTCAGCATCGTTTGCCCCGTCCACAAGAAAGGAGGCCAAATATTTACACTACCAAATCGATACCGTCGATTTCAAAACCTTGTGCATAGGAACGAACTATACGGAGTAATGTCTAGTTTTAGCATCCCTGCCAAACTCATCCTATTATGCAGGATGATAATGGAGAATTCTCACTGCTCCATTAAGGTCGGTAGCGAACTAACCGATTGATGTTAAAAAAGGATTTAGACAAGGTGATGCACTGTCAGGTAATTTTTCCAACATCGTGCTTGAAGAGATCATACGAGACTCACTGGCCAACACAAGTCTGCACGAATGCTTGCGTACGCGGATGACATTGACGTAATTGAAGCGTTCCAGAGAAGAGCAGAAACGGCTAAATGGGTCTTTCGCTTAATGAGGCTAAAACGAAATATATGCTGTCAACCAAAAAAGACGCACAACACCGATGGCTCTGACAGAACGTCACAATTGGCAGCTACAAATTCGAAGTGGTCAAGGACTTCGTCTACCTTGGCTCACTAGTCGCCGGCGACAACAGCACCAGCACTGAGATCAAACGCAGAATTACTCTTGCCAACTGCTGCTTCTTTGGGCTCAAGCGGCAACAGAGAAGTAGAACCCTCTCTGGAAAGGCCAAAGTTACAAGACCTTAATCATCCTCGTTCCTCCTCTATGGCGCAGAGGCCTGGACTCCAACGAAAACGGATTAGGAGGGCCTTGATGGCTTCGAGAGGAAAATTCCGCGTTCAATCTATGGTCCCATTTGTATAAACGGGGAGAAGAGGAGAAGATGCAACGACGAACTGACCTAGTACGACGTCTACGGATCCAACGTCTAAGATGACTAGGCCTTGTAGAGCAAACAGATAACACAGCTCCGTCCCGAAGGGTCCTCGACTCCAACTCCTAGGGACGACGCAGCAGAGAACGACCGAATCCAAGGTGGACGACACAGATGGAAAGGGACATTAACCAACTGGGAGTGCGTCGCTGGAAGCAGCTGGCAAAAGACCGTGCCAGCTGCACAAGTTTATTGGTTGAGGCCCAGGTGCACACCGGACTGTAGCGCCACCTATGTAAGTAAGAAAGTACGTAAGTCCAACAAAGTTGCTGGAGCAGACGGTCTACCTGCCGAGCTCTTTAGGGCAGGTGGAGACGACGTTGGGAGTATGCACCTGTTCATCTGTAAGATATGGTCAGAAGAATGCATGCCCGATGAATGGATTCTTAGTATCGTTTGCCCGATCCACAAGAATGGAGACCCCTTTGTCTGTCTACTTCTCCTGAACACAGCTTATAAAATCTTCTTTGCTGCCCTGTGTGAACGCCTGAAACCGTTCGTTAACGGTCCATTTGTCCATATCAATGCGGCCGATCCAACGAGTTCCAGATCTATTTGTCGACTTTCAGGCCGCATACGATAGCGTACGTATAGACGAACCATACAGCACCATGGCTGGTTTTGACATCCCTGCCAAACTCGTCGGATTGTGCAGGATATCACTGGAGAACTCTTGCTGCTCCATCAGGGTCGGAAGCGACTTGACCGATACTTTTTATGTCAAAAAAGGATTTAGACTGGGTGACACGCTATCGTGTGACATTTTCAACATCGTCGTGGAAAGGATCGTGCAAAACTCACTGGTCAATTCAAGTCCGTACAACTGCTCGCATTTAATAGCAAACAGAGCAAAGAAGTAGATCGCGTTTAACATAGCAAACGCCAGCTTCGATCTCTGTCCCTGCTCAATCCAAGTTGACACACAGCCTCTGCGTGGCAACCCCTGGATAGCTACCCTTGTTCCTGGGGAAAGAGGAACCTGGCCCTCCAGGTTGGGGGTTGTGCTTAGGGGTAACATCCCTATTACGTAAAAACCTACTTGTTCCGAAACGACAACAAGCCTCGGATACGGACGGATACAAAGCTGAAGACCCCTGCAAACGACTAACGGACTTGAGAGTCTGCACCTGGAATGTGAGGTTCCTAAACAGACCGGTGCATGCGATCAATTGGAGCAAACCCTCAACTGCTTACTTACGTACTTAGGTGGCGCTACAGTCCGTGGTGAACCTGGGCCTCAACCAACAAGCGTCTCCAGCTGGCACGATCTTTGGCCAGCTGTTTCCAGCCCTGCACGCCCAGTTAGTTAAGGTCCCATTCCACCTGCGTGCGCCAGGCCGATGTCGCTGTTCAACCCGTACAGTTCTTCGTTATATCTTCTCCTCCATACACCGTTTGATCAAACGGGACCGTAGATAGTGCGCAGGATTTTCCTCTCGAAACGACCAAGGGCATCTTCATGCGCTTTTGTTAAGGTACAAGCCTCTGCGCCGTAAAGGAGGAATGGGATGATTAAGGTCTTATATAGTGTCACCTTGGTTTTCCGAGAGAGGGGTTTACTTCTCAATTGCCTTTTGGCAATAGTGATTCTGCGTTTTATCTCAGCGCTGGTGTTGTTGTCGCTGGTCATCTGTGAGCCAAGATAGACGAATTCCTTGACTACTTCAAAGTTATATCCGCCCATGGTGTCGTTCTGGCCAATACGTCGGTGTTGTCCGTCTCTTTTGGATGAAAGCAGATATTTGGTTTTACCCTCATTAACCTTCAGACCCATCTTAGCCGTTTCTACCTCAATGCTTACAAAGGCCACATTGACGTCTGACTGTGTCCGTCCAATCACGTCAATGTCGTCGGCGTACAAGCAATTGCGTAGACTTGAAATAAATCGTATCTCTTGTGTTGGCCAGGAACTCTTGCACGATCTTTTCAAGCACGATGTTGAAAAAGTTGCATGGCAGCGCGTCACCTTGCCTAAATCCTTTTTTAACATCAGAGGTCTCGGTTTGCTCATTACCGACCTTAACAGAGCAGCGAAAATTCTCTATTGTCATCCTGCACAGTCGGACGAGTTTGGCAGGGATATTAAAACTAGACATGGCTTTGTATAGCTCATCTCTATACACGCTGTCATATGCAGCCTTGAAATCGACATGTGTCGATTTGGTATTCCTGGGTCTTCTCCAAGATCTGCCGTAGCGTAAATGTTTGGTCTCTTGTGGATTTACCTGGCCTGAAACCACACTGATATTAGAGGGCATGGGCTCGGACATACAGGGTAAAGTTGTTGATTGCTCTCAACCTGGCGAGATGTCAGCAACGATCCCTGTTTAAATGCCCGGGTCAAGTTGACATACGGCCTCCTCGCGGCGCCCTCTGGATAGCCTCTTCAACAACCGTTGGGAGGTGAACAAACGTATGCAGCGAAAAAAACCCCGACCAGAATGGCGGTTGTGCGGCGGGCTAACAATCCGCCCACGTAAAAAAACCCAAAGTTATGAATGAGCAAGATGCCTCGAATACACGGACGGATACTCGACGACGACAACGCACGAAAAAGGAACACGATTTGCGAGTATGCTCCTGGAATGTTAGAAGTCTGTACACTCCCGGAGCTGCTCATAAACTAGAAGGAATCCTCACGCAGTACAAGGCGGATATTACTGCGGTCCAGGAAATACGCTGGATAGGAAACGGTATGATTAGGAAGAAAAATTGCGACATTTATTACAGCTGCCACAAAAGGTTGCACTTACTGGGATGCGGATTTGTCGTGGGAAAGCGGTTAAGGTCGAAGGTCATCGACTTTAAACCTATAAGTGATCGCCTGGCTGTGATCCGCATCAGAGGCAGATTTTATAACATCAGCCTTATATGTGCACACGCCCCTACCGACGAGGCTGAAGACCCTATCAAGGAGGACTTCTATGACCTCCTGGACAACGCGAACATTCAGAGGGGCAAATGTCGACTCTGACCACTTCCTCGTAGCAGCAAGATTCAGAGCTCGACTGTCCAATTTCAGAAAGCTGCACCAGCCCATCAGGAGGAGGTTCGACATTGGGCGCCTGAGCACACCGGAGGTTGCCAGAGTCTACAGGGAGCAGCTGAGCGAAAGACTCTACGGTATGCCTACGTCGAACACAAATACCAATAATATGTGGCTGCATTGCCGCTCAGCCATTCAGGAAGTAGCCGAAACCACCATAGGATGCCTACCACCCCCGACAAGAAACCCGTGGTATGATGGCGAGTGTGAGCAGAAAAAGGCAGCAACCGACGAGGCGTACCAAAAGGCGCTGCAGAGGAAAACCAGGGCAGCGCGAGAAGAGTACCGAGCCAGAAGAAGGGAGGAGAAGAAACTACTTCGCCTTCGCAGCCTCCCAGCTCAAGGATATCGAGGAGTCTAGGGATAGACATAAGATACGAGCCTTTTACAAGAAAGCCAAATGCCTTGCAGGAGGCTTCAAAAAGGGCACCCTGGCTCTTCGAAACTGCGAGGGTAATCTTGTCACCGACCCGCAGGGAATAGTGGATGTATTTAAGCAGCACTTCCAGCAGCTGCTTAACGAGCATGACCAAGAGAGAGTGGTAGGGACCGAGGAAATCTCAACTGCAGCCGCTGAAGTAGTCCTCCCACCCAGCATAGAAGAAGTCGGCACAGCTATTCAGAAGCTGAAGAACAACAAGGCCGCAGGCTCAGATGGCTTGCCATCAGAGCCCTTCAAGGCTGGCGGCGATGTTCTGGTAGGGAGCATGCACCAGATCATCTGCAGAATTTGGGAAGATTTGAGCATGCCCGACGACTGGAATACCAGCTCTATATGCCCCATCCACAAAAAAGGCGATCCTACCTCTTGCAAGAACTATAGAGGTATATCCCTGCTCAATGTCGCATACAAGATCCTGTCCAGCGTATTGTGTGAACGTCTAGAACCATTTTGCACCGCACTAATCGGCAGCTACCAGTGCGGCTTCCGGCTCGGCAAATCAACTATAGACCAAATTTTCACACATCAGCAAATCCTGGAAAAGACCAACGAGTTTCGAATCGATACACACCATCTTTTCATCGATTTCAAAGCCGCATACGATACTGAAGAACTGTTTGGGGCGAGGGCCGAATTTGGGATCCCGATAAAACTGATCCAGTTGTGTCGCGCCACGCTAAAAAACACGCGATGCACCGTACAACTCGGTTCTAGGACCTCGAAACCATTCGAAACATGCACCGGATTTCGGCAAGGAGATGCGCTGTCATGTGACTTCTTCAACCTGGTGCTGGAGCAGATAGTGCGACGGGCAGGCGTCAACAGGGAAGGCACTATCTTTTACAAGTCCATCCAGCTGCTAGGATACGCGGATGATATCGACATCATCGCGTGTTCTCGCCGTGGCATTGTGGAAGCATTCACGGCGATTGAAGAACAGGCGAAACGAATTGGCCTTAAGATCAATGAGGACAAAACGAAATACATGCTGTCAAGCAAAAACCAATCCGTCGCTCACCACCTAGGACAAAACATAACAATTGACAGCTACAATTTCGAGGTAGTTAAGGAGCTTGTCTACCTCGGGGCAAACGTAAATTCCACAAATGACACCACAGTGGAGATCCGGCGTAGAATCGCCCTTGGCAACCGCTGCTACTTCGGCTTGTCCAAACAACTGGGGTCAAAACTCCTCACTCGAAAGACCAAAGTCATGCTTTACAAAACGCTCATTCTGCCAGTCTTGCTGTACGGAGCCGAAAGCTGGACGATAAGCAGGACAGCGGAGCTGATTTTGGGTTCTTTCGAAAGAAAAATTCTGCGCCGGATATTTGGTCCTGTCTGTGAGGAAGGCGAATGGAGAAGAAGACACAACCGCGAACTCTACGAGCTGTACCAAGATGTGGATGTAGTCCGGAAGGCAAGGACCCGTCGACTACACTGGCTCGGCCACATCGAGCGCATGGACATCAACGCTCCAGCTAAGAGGGTCTTCGACTCCGAGCCTCCTGGTTCGAGAAGAAGAGGAAGACCGAACCTCCGGTATAAAGACCAAGTAATCGCGGATGTAGGACATCTTGGTCTTGACAACTGGAAGCATCGTGCCCGGGACCGTCAAGGATGGAAGGCAGCTATAGCTCAGGCTCAGATCCTCCATGGATCGCAGGCCTGATAAGTAAGTAAGTAGAAACCACACTGATAAGAGCCGATCAGGTTATCCACAAACCGTTTCAGGCGTTCACACAGTACGGCAGAGAAGAGCTTATATGCGATGTTAGGGAGACGTATTCCCCTGTAGTTGGCGCAGTTATAGGGATCTCCTTTCTCATGGACCGGGCAAACGATGCTGAGATTCCATTCGTCGGGCATGTTTTCCTCCGACCATACCTTGCAAATGAGATGGTGCATGCACCTTATCAGCTCATCTCCAGCCGCCTTAAGAGGCTCAGCAGACAGGCCGTCTGCACCCGCGGCTTTATTAGACTTAAGTCTTGATATCGCTATTTTGACTTCGTCTAGGTCGGGTGGACTGAATTCTGTTACGTCGTCGTCCATTACGAATGGCTCGTTCTGCCTGACAGCGGCATCTTGTCTATCGTCGCCGTTACACAGTCTGCAGAAGTGGTCTTTCCAAATCCTAAGCATCGACTGCGACTGCGCACATTGGTTCACTTCTTCTCCTCTGCTCATAGATTTCGCGAGCAGCTCTCGTCCGTCGTTGCAGCATGGCTTTATATGCCTCTTGTTTTGCTGCATGGGCTTGTTCGCATTGCGCAATGCACCCATTCCTGCTCTATTGTTTGTGGTGCTGTGGGCGGATTTTGAGAGAGCTTGGAGTAGACACGATCGGCAGAGATTCTGGCAGTCGCTTGCGATTGTAGCTTGCCGACGTCAAACTTACGTAGTCCTACTCGACTCGTAAGCATTCTTGATATCCCCATTCGTACCTTGGCTACAACAAGGTAGTGGTCCGAGTCGATGTTGGCTCCTCGGAGGGTTCGTAGGTCGAGAATATTGGAGGTGTGTCTGGCGTCGATCGCAATGTGATCAGTCTAGTTGGTGGTTGATTGATCAAAAGACCGCCAGGTACCCTTGTGGATGTTGAGATGGGGGAATTGCATGCTTGGTACAAGGTTACGCCCCGCTAGGAAATCGATTAGCCTAAGTCCGTTGTCGGATGTGGTATTATGGAGGCTATGCTTTCCTATGATCGACTCAAATATGTCTTCTTTGGCCCGTTTTGCATTAAAATCTCCTAGGACTATTTTTGTGTCGTAGCTGGGGCATTGGGCGTAGGTTCTGTCTAGGAGATCGTAGATTTCTTCTTTGAATCGACCGTCCTTTTCTTCCGTTGAGGAGCATATTAAGCTAATGTTTCCAAATTTAGCTTTGATGCGGATTGTCAGCTTAAGACTTTTTGCCGAAGTCTTCCTCGAATAACGGATCCGCACCCGAACAGGCGCTGTGTGTTCTCCTTGTAGCAGTTCCCGTAGTATATGTCGCAGTTTTTCATCCGTCTTTTGCCCGGCCCATCCCATCGCACTTCTTGGAGTGCGGTTACATCTGCTTTATAGCAGTTGAGGGTTCGCTCCAATTGATCGCCTGCACCCGGTCTGTTAAGGGACCCCACATTCCAGGTGCAGACTCTCAAGACCATTAGTCATTTGCAGGGGTTGTCAGCCTTGTATCCGTCCGTATCCGAGGCTTGTTGTCGTTTCGGAACAAGTAGGTTTTTACGTAATAGGGATGTTACCCCTAAGCACAACCCCCAACCTGGAGGGCCAGGTTCCTCTTTCCCCAGGATCAAGGGGTTGGGTCGCTGCACACATTGGTTCACTACCTGGCGGGTGCCAGGGTAGCTATCCAGGGGTGCCACGCGGAGGCTGTGTGTCAACTTGTTTTGAGCAGGGACAGAGATCGAAGCTGGCGCTTGCCATGTTAAACGCGATCAACTTCTTTGCTCTATTTGCTTACTCCCTCCTCCCTCCCTGAACAATGCGAACAAGCCCATACAGCAAAACAAGAGGCATATAAAGCCATGCTGCAACGACGGACGAGAGCTGCTCACGAAATATATGAGCAGAAGAGAAGAGAGGAACACACGCTTCTCAGAAGAAAGAAAAGAGAATACGGAAAGCGTGAGGTCGACGAGATGGAGAGATGCTTCCGCAGGAATGACGCCCGGAAGTTTTACAATAAAGTAAAACGAACATGCCCTGGCTACATAGCCAGAGCGGCGGCCTGCAGGGATGAAAACGGAGACCTGGTAGTAGAGTCCCAGTCGGTGCTGAGGATTTGGAAAGACCACTTCTGCAGACTGTTTAACGGCGATGATAAACAAGATACCGCTATCAGGCAGAACGAGCCATTCGTAATGGACGACAATGAAACAGTATTCAGTCCACCCGACCTAGACGAAGTCAAAATAGCGATATCGAGGCTTAAGTCCAATAACGCCGCGGGCGCAGATGGCCTGTCTGCTGAGCTTCTTAAGGCGGCTGGAGATGAGCTTGTAAGGTACATGAACCATCTCATTTGCAAGGTATGGTCGGAGGAAAGCATGCCCGACGAATGGAATCTCAGCATCGTTTGCCCGGTCCATAAGAAAGGAGACCCCTATAACTGCGCCAACTATAGGGGAATAAGTCTCCTTAACATCGCATATAAGATCTTCCCTGCCGTATTGTGTGAACGGCTAAGACCGTTTGTAGATAACCTGATCGGCTCCTCGGTAAATCCACAAGAGACCAAATATTTACGCTACGGCAGATCTCGGAGAACCAAATCGACTCTCACCACCAATGGAGAACTCTCGCTGCTCCATTAAGGTCGGTAATGAATAAACCGAAACCATTGATGTTAGGCAAGGTGACGCGCTGTCATGCAACTTTTTCAACATCGTGCTTGAAAAGATCGTGCAAGAGTTACTGGCCAACACAAGAGGTACGATTTGTTTCAAGTGTACGCAATTGCTTGCGTACGCCGACGACATTGACGTGATTGGACGGTTACAGCGAGACGTCAATGAGGCCTTTGTAAGCATTGAGGTAGAAGCGGGGTCTCAAGGTTAATGAGGAAAAAGCCAAATATCTGCTTTCATCTAAAAGAGACGGTCAACACCGACGTATTGGCCAGGTAGTCACCATGGGCGGATATAACTTTGAAGTGGTCAAGGAATACGTCTACCCTGGCTCACTGATGACCGGCGACAACAACATCAGCGCTGAGATAAAACGCAGAATCACTCTTGCCAGCCGCTGTTTCTTTGGGCTCAAGAGGCAATTGAGAAGTAGAGCCCTCTCTCGGAAAACCAAGGTGACACTATATAAGACCTTAATCATCCCATTCCTCCTTTACGGCGCAGAGGCTTTTACCTTAACAAAAGCGCATGAAGATGGCCTTGGTCGTTCCGAGAGGAAAATCCTGCGCACTATCTACGGTCCCGTTTGTTCAAACGGTGTATAGATGAGAAGATATTATGAAGAACTGTACGGGTTGTACAGGGACATCGGCCTGGTACGACGTCTACGGATACAGCGTCTAAAGTGGCTAGGCCATGTAGAGCGCATGGAAAATACAGCTCCGACCCGAAGAGTCTTTGAATCCACCCCGGAAGGAAGGCGCGGCAGAGGACGGCCGCATAAACGGTGGCGCACGCAGGTGGAGGGGGATCATAACCAACTGGGCGTGCGTAGCTCGAAACAGCTGGCCAAAGACCGTGACAGCTGGAGACGCTTGTTGGTTGAGGTCCAGGTTCACCACGGACTGTAGCACCACCTAAGTAAGTTGTAGTCGTGTCTGAGCAATTGTGGGGTGTTACGGTTACGGCTTGCTAGACCATAGCCCAACCGACATTAATACCGTTTCGTGGCGCAGGATACTCGCCATATTTCCTCTTCAGGATGTTTAAGAAAAATGTCAAATGGTATCACAAGGAGGTGGGGAGCAGGATCTGACTAACAGAGCTGCAAGGCTGCAAGAGCTCCCGTAGACATATGCTACTCCTACGATGCCCTTGTTAGTATTTTACCATCCTACGTTTCTCCTAGCTCTATATACGAAGAAATGGCGATGAGCGCTGAGTATGCTTGGCCTTAACACATTCTGCGAATCATGTGCTACCTATCCAAAATGGAACTCAAACAATAAAAAAATCGCCCAATACTTCCTTGACTAAAACAATCCTGAATTTCGTCTGAAAGGAATTTAAAGCTATTGCCCTATCGTTTGTGCTTCCTCAATACTATTCACTCGATTTTTGAAAACTCACCCCATTAGAGTCGGAAACTTTACGTTCCCCCACCAATCTACGGGAAACTTTACCTCCTTTCTGACCTTCCACCTGACTAACTTTCAATTAGTTTTACTACCGCCAACACTACACATTGTTTCCTTTCTCCATCTCCTCGCCGAAATTGTCGTCCACTTCCAAACACCCCATTCTTATCCGCAAAACCCTTTTCAAAATTTTATCTTCGCATGCATACAGTCTGTAGAGTCCGTAGAGTCCCCCTTATTCGACAACTGAAAATATTCAACTCGACCAACGAGCAAACCAAAAGAGCAATAAATTACGTCCTAGTTAAAAAGGATTCATAAATCCTTAAGCAAATGACCACACCGTCGCGTCGTCGTCGTTGCGACTACTATTCTATTCCGTCATTCTTTGTCCAACGTCCACTTCGTTATTCAAATAAGAATTTCACAGTTAAAGAATGTGTCCGGACCGCTCCGCAGCAGAATGTGAAATGTGCTTCACCCGCTTCACTGTTCCTCCTCCTGAGATTTGGGTTTCGTTGGTATAAGTCAAGAACACAACCACACGCACGATAACTAGCCGAGAGTACAACCGAACAGCAAATGTAATAAAGCAATTTAGTATAATTTCAGGCGCAACTAACACGCTCATTTCGCGCCCAACTGATTCACTTTGCCTGACATTGGTGGTTGGTACTACGTCACTCCTACCATAGTCGGAAGCAGTCTCGGATTTTGGGTCAGTTTCCGGTCCCGTAAATTAGTGATCTACACACACATACATACACTGACTGGAGTGAACGCAGAATGTGGGAGAGTGCGAGTCCTTTTTTCGTTGTTTTCGTTGCTCCTTTGCAATAACTCGACGGAATGACCATAATTAATCCTTTGTTAGGACACGGGATAAGGTGTGAGATGGAAATTAAGCCAAGGGTCAAAGAACGGTTGCTGTGTGCAGAGTGTAAACAAAAAGGGACACATCCACGCAATATCCATATGTGAAGCGTTGCCCTGTGGGACGAGCCATTTGAAAGGAAATCTTTCATTGTGGACCAAGAAAGGACTTCTTCTCGTTTTAATAACAAAGTACTTTGCTCTTTGTAGGTATCCCCTATTTTTTTTCGTATTCAAGTTCAAAGTCTGGACCCCTTTTTCGAGTCATTGGCGTTTTCCAATTCCGACCGAGACTTGGGGCACCACACGACAGTTCAATGAAAGACATACGAGTATCAATCCTCCTATACACAAACTCCCATACGACTTAAGCAAATGAGCTACTGTGACAAGCCCAGGATAGGAGTTAGCAAAAAAAGATTAACTTTGCATCTAATTTCGATTCTCAACCCGAATAATTTGGTCATTAATTTTCAACCCTTTCGCATACGCGTCGTATGTGCGGATACATGTGCTCTGTGCTCGACTGGCATTCATTATTCACTTAGGTACACAGACGCCGAAGCGGAGGATAATGAATGGATGGATGAAAGTTTTGCTACTGGATGTGCCGACGAGCTTTAGTTTTTGAGAGAAAATATTTGGAAATTTCAAAAATGTTCGATGCATCCCTTGCTGCTTAAGATATTTAGTTTCAGAGATGAGTGCGAGTAATTTAGTTTATTGCGGGGTATGGGGAGATGGGTTGGATGGGAGGTTTTAATTAAAGGACTTTTTCGTTTTACTTAGATCGATGCATGGGCAGAGTTCTATAGTTCTCGTTCTTTGAACCCTTGAGGGGGCAAATAGTTTTGACAATTGATATATGCGATTCGAACAGATGTGACTGGGAATGCTGGATGTCGATGTCCTGCTTTGTACATATTTCTAGTATAGTCCGAGGACTCTTGGAGTAGCTTCTGTGGCTCTATTGAATCATATACGGGTGCGGTTCGTCTGAGGAAGGTCCTTGCCGAAGCTCCCACACAGATGTGCTCTATAAGGAGATCTGATAGTAGCCGGACAGACTCAAACGATCGCGTGCTTGATTCCCTACTAAAGTGTCATTTCCCTGGCTGCGAAGATGCAGAAACCTTCAATTCGGCGAACACGCTGCCTATCGATAAGATTGTTACTGAGAAAAAGATCCTGTTGAGCAATCAAGTCTTTTGATCCCTACAAGGCGCCGGGAATGGATGGGATTTTTCCGATTATGTTGCAGGAACCATGTGAAGTCATTCTTCGGTGGCTGAAGCGCCTCAGGATGGGTTATGTTTGGAGGGAAGTTAGGGTGGTTTTCATGCCCAGGTAGGTAGGTAGGTAGGATCGTAGCCTTCCCAGAAATGAGAAGAACACACATAGGCCAGGGAGGCCCGTTGTGCAGCCCGTTGTGTGCTTCTTAAGAAGTTAAGAGGAGCGGGTATCCCTACTTGCTGAACCTCTGTCAGTTTGTTAAGGAAGTAGGAGCCTAGGTATCGTTACCTGGTTGTGCAGAATGCCGGGCAGGCACAGAGAAGGTGATGAACGGATTCGACCTCCTCCTCAACTAGAGAGCTCCTGCAAAAATCATTCCGAGTTATACCTAGTTTTTGCGCGTGACTGCCAATAAGGCAGTGTCCAGTGAAACTGAGGGAGATAGTACTCCTAGTCGGTTGACTGTTGAGCTAGGGCCAGATTTGTCTGGTGATGAGACAGGTATGTCCCTGAGTATATCTCCGGTTCGTCTCGGCCCTGGCGATATTTGTAAGATTGTGTTTAATAGTTGCAAATGGTATACCCTCACAAGCCACTATTGATTGTCGTGGTGTCGTTAATTGTTTGGCGAGTGTGTCGGCTCTTTCATTCCCTGAAATGTTGCTGTGTCCAGGTACCCAGATAAGTTGTATGTTGAACTGTTCGGCCATCTCGCTGCAGTGATTTTGTAATTTTAAAGCTTTATTCAGCTTAAGCTGTTTGCAGAAGACTCCACTACCCACCCCGTCCTTGGTTTTAGACCCGTCAGTGTAAAAGTCTACGCAGTATCTGCGGGGTTGAGTATGGCGGCTCCAGTTTTGTCTGTCCGGGTAAATCGTCATTAAGTTTTTTTCCAAGACCGTGGTGGGTTCTGTGAGGTCCAGGTTTACTGCCATGGTTGTCCTATTGTTTAGGATGGAGGAGTGGCCAGTGACATTATAGATCATCCATTTCGAGTTAGCTTTTAGTCTAATGGCCATGTGTGTGGCAATTTGCTTGCCGAAAATATCGAGTGCTGTAAGGTCGGGTATCGTGTTAAGCGCAGCCGTTCGGGTGGACCTGAGGGCCCCAGTAATGCACATACACGCCAACTTTTGTACCTTCTCGAGTTGCTTGTGGTATGTTGTCTTGTCCAGTACAGTCCACCAGACGATCACTCCATACATGAGTATGGGTCTAACGACCGTGATGAAGAGCCATAGGGTGATCTTGGGGTTAAATCCCCATCTTTTTCTATGGCTTTCTTGCATGTGTAGAGAGCTATTGTTGCTTTTTTAGCAATGCGATTGTGATACTCTTCCAGGTTAATTTCCTGTCTAGTATAATGCCGAGGAATTTGGCATTGGAGGAATAGTTTAATCTGGTACCAAGCAAAGTGATAGGCCAGTGTTCCGGGATTTTATGCTTTTTGGTGAATAGCACGAGCTCCGTTTTCTGGGATTCACCCTGAGCCCGTTGCTATGCGCCCATATGCAAAGGGTTGAAAATGCCATTTGCATACGGTCATTCAATAGGTATTAACCTGAGATTGAAATGGCAACGTCATCAGCGCCAGCAATAACGTCCAGGCCTTCTTTCTCCAGTCTAATTAGTTCGTTCGTTTATAACTACATTCCAGAGAAGACGTGAGAGAACCCCTCCTTGCGGGGTTCCCCTAGTACCCACTCTGGTGGTTACTTGGCTTTCCCATTTGGAGACAATCTTTCGAGTTAATAATATCTCGCTGATCAGTTGTATTAGATTCCTCTCCACCTTTAGCTTGTCTAGCCCTGCTATTATTGCTTTCGGAGTGACGTTGTTAAAGGCGCCCTCTATGTCAAGGAAGGCTGTTATAGTGTATTCCATAAGATGGACTGATCTTTCGATTTTCCTCACTAGTGTATGCAAGGCTGTTTCGACAGATCTACTCTTACAGTAGGCGTGCTGTGCCTTAGAAATTAGGGACGGATCCAAGGCGTATGTGTAAATCTATCAGCCTTTTCAAAGTTTTCAGTGCAAAGGATAATAGACGAGTAGGCCTTAGATCCTTGGGGGAAGTGTGAGAATCAGATTGTCCACGAACGGCTTCAGGCACTTACACAGTACTTCAGAGAGGAGGCTTATCCCTCTGTAATTGGCGCAGTCGTAGGGGTCTCCTTTCTTATGGACCGGGCAAACGATACTGAGATTCCATTCATCGGGCATGCGTTCTTCCGATCATGTCTTGCAGATGAATTGGTGCATGTTCCTGACCAGCTCATCGCCGGCTGGTCCTTCCACAATCTCAGCATCGACTAGGATTCCGCTACTAGTTGTCCGTGCTCATCCCTGCAGGCTTTTGCTCTGGTTTTATAGCCTTGGGATGTTCGTTTTATTTTTTGGTAAAACTTTCGAACGTCGTTCCTGCAATAGCTTCTCTCCAACTACTCGATCATACTGTCTTTTTTTCTTCCTTAAAAGCGTGTGTTCCTCTCTCCGTTTCAGCTCGTAATGCTCACGAACGGCTCTTGTCCGTCTATGTAGCATGGCGTTGTAGGCGTTTTGCTTTGCTATATGGGCTACAGGGGTTTCTAGCTGACGGTGGCTTGAAACCTAACACATCAGAGGCTGCGTCTCTGATAGCTCACTGGCAATGCTCCCACTGTTGTTCTGTGGGTTGCTCCGGTGTCATTGGAGTTTGCGAGAGGTTGAGGGAAACTCGATCGGCAAAGGTCCTAGCGGTCTTCTGCGATTGTAGCTATCCGACGTCAAGCTTTCGTTGTTCAGCTCGACTCCGTGGCATCCTCGGTACCTGCATTTGCACCTTGGATACAACAAGGTAGTGATTCGAGTTGATGTTGGCTCCTCGGAAGGTTCGTACATCTAGAATGCTAGAAGAATGTCCATCGAAACGTGATCAATCTCATTGGAAGAGCTCTCTCTCGAGTCGGTGGCAGACGCACTACATGCCGTGGCCACTGGCAGAGAGGAAGAGGCCAAAGTAAGGGGATCCAGCGTGACGAGGACGTTTCCAAAGAATTAGAGGGGGAATTACTCGCTTATTCTGAAGAGACAGCTCAGGATGCCAAGAAGGTCAAGAAATTAACTCAAGGTAAGCTGAGACTTAAGGAGTATAAAAAAACCGTACACCTTAAGCGCATACTTGAGAAAAACTGCATTCCCCTGCTCTCCGATATGAAGAAGGAGAAGCTCGCATAGGCCGAGGAGGTGATTGCCGAGGAGGTGATTGCCGAGGATGTCCTAACAAGACCAACGGCTGACAAGGGCACGTCCAGCAAAAAAGCCAGAGAAGGCAAGGGTGAGAAAAACACAAAAAAAAATCCCCGACGCGGAGGGAGCGGATGGCAGGGCCAGCTGGAACCGAAGGCGATAAGGCGGGTTTCAGCTGCCTCCAGGCCCTAGACGAAAGTGTAAGCTTGAAAACCAAGGGCACGAAAAGAATCGCAGCCGCTAAGGCAGGTCCTAATAAGGTAACCCCTACCGTGGTCGATAAGACCGGTAAAGGCAAGCCAGAAACCCTGCCAGCTCCCAAAAAAAAAAAAGAGAGGGTTTCATAACGAAGAGGGTATCACTACAGTGCAGTTCGGCGGGGTTGCTCGGAATGCTCTACAGCTAGCTGTGATAGGATCCGGCAGGCCGAGCGGCCAGTACACCTTCGAACAAGGGAAGATGATCGAGAAAGCTTTGGCTAGAGCGATCTTCGACCTCATTCGAGGGAATACTGGAAAAACTGCGCCAACGTTTGGTCTCACAAATTGGAGGCGAGGTGTGAGCAGGCTGGACTGCAAGGACCAGCTCTCGCACGACTTTGCGAGGAAGGTCGATCCCACCTCTAAGCTGTGGGAGGGCGCTGTACTAAAGGCAGTCCCCTTAGACGAGGTACCGGAGAGGCATAAGGCCAAAATGAGTGCACCAGATATGGAGAAAAAAGCGAGATCCTCGGCTCTCTCAGGGCACAAAAACAAACGGTCCCTATGGATGACTGGGAAGTAGTCGCGCTTGAAAGTAACGAAGACGGTACCGAAAGCATAATCTTCGTTATCGAGGATCCGCCGAAAATTATGAAAAAGGAGAGGCATATGCGCTTATTCTTCGGGGCTGGTGAGTTTCATTAGAGACTCACGAAGAAAGAGCCGCCTTGCGGTACGGCAGCTGTGGTGAAGGAGTGTACTACTACAAATGATGGTAGTGCAAATAAGTCTCCATCACAGTAAGGCCGCATCAGCCAACTTCATGCTGCTTCTCAACAAGTAGCCGCTTGATGTTGCCCTGATCGAAGAACCATGGATCCTTCATAATCGGGTTAAGGGATTAGGGTCATCGAAATACAGCCGCTTTTATAACGGTAGCGAAGGCAAGGTTATGTCTTGTGTCGTTGCTAGCAAAGAACTCCACGTACTAATGCCAACTAATTTCAGCTCTTGTGACCAGACTGTGGTCTGGGTGCACTCACGATGGTGTCGATTTGCCTACCGCACGACGAAGGCACGAAGAGGCGAAGCTCTACTAGAGGCTATATCATCACTAGACGTAATACTGCTCAATACAGGATGCGAGCACACCTTTAGCAGAAACGGCATAGGTTCCATAGTTGACATCACATTTGTATCGAGTTCCCTAACGAGAGGCGCAAATTGGAGAGTAAGCAATCAGTACACCCACAGTGACCATATAGCTGTCCTTTTTGGAATACAGCCTAGGAGAGCCAACCAGGAAGCCTCGCTAAAGAAGGCACAACAAAAGGGTTGAAAAATAGAAACACTGGATGAAGACTCTTTCACCTTCACATTTAGAGAGTCTACAATAAGGTCAGGGACAGCATGTGCCATGGCCGCTGATATTATTAAGCAAGTAATGAGGGCTTGCGATGCATCCATGGTCCGGAAAACATCATCAAATCGCCGGTCACCAGTATACTGGTGGAACCAGGAGATAGCAGAACTACGCAGCAACTGTCATAGAGCGAGAAGACTGTCCCAGCGATCCAGAGGTTTGCCCTCTCATCATCACCTACAGGCGCAATACAGAGATAGACGTAGGGATCTGAAATTGGCCATTAGGAGAAGCAAAAATAACAAATTTAAGGAGCTCTGCGAGCAAGCAGGCGTAAATCTTTGGGATACCGCTTACAGGACTGTCATGGCAAAACTCAAAGGCACCACCAGGGCCCCCTCGCCTTCATGCCCTCTCCTAATTAAAAAAATAGTGTCGGGACTGTTTCCACCGCAAAGAACGATATTGCGTATAGAAGCACCCTAGGATGAACAGGAAGTCACAACTATCACGGAAACTGAACTCCTATAGGTGTGCAAAAATTTCGATGACAATAAGTCACCTGGGTTGAATGGCATTCCAAATAAGGCCCTTAAACTAACCATTAAAACAAACACGGGACCATTCCTAGAAATGTACAATAAGTGCCTAACCGAAGGGGTCTTTCCAGACCAATGGAAGAAACAACGCTTGGTACTGCTGCCTAAAGGGAAAAAACAACCAGAGGAGCCGTCGTCATACCGTCCGATTTGCCTATTAGATACAATGGGTAAGATACCGGAGAAAATGATAGCCAACAGACTTGAGGTTGCCGGGGGCTTTCAGACGAACAGTACGGATTCAGGAAAGCCCGTTCTACAATCGATGCTATACGGAGGGTAACCAGAGTTCTGGAAGAAGCTATTCAGGGCAAGAGATGGGCAGGAGGCGCACAGAAATACGGTGCCGTAATAACACTGGACGTAAAAAAAGCGTTCAACTCTGCAAACTGGGGACAAATTGTACACTCACTTAGAGCAAAGATGGTGCCAGGACTCTTCAGCCAAATAATTGAAACTTTTTCGAGAAACGACAACTTTTCTACGATACCGACGAAGGGGTAGTGCAGTACTACTTATCTGGCGGAGTACCACAAGGATCGGTGCTAGGTCCTATTCCGTGGAACCTTTTTTTTGATGGAGTTCTGAGGCTAGAAATTCCCAATGGAGTAAAAATCATAGGCTTCGCTGATGATATTGCAATCGTAGTAGCAGCGAAACACCTGGAAGAAATAGAGGACATAGGGAACGAATGTATCAGAAAAGTGAGACGCTGGCTGAGACTGGAGACAGTCGGGTTAGAGCTTGCCGATCACAAAACAGAAGCAGTACTAGTAAGCAGCCGCAAGAAAAGGGAAACAATCATCATCAGGGTAGGCGATCAATATATAACGTCGAAACCGTCTATCAGATACTTAGGGTGATGATTGACGCAAGGCTCAGCTACAAGAAACACCTTGAAATAAAGAGATATTAAACTGCAAGAAAGACGGCGTAGCATTGAAATAGTGCAAGGGAGATGAAATCAGTCAACAGGGGGAAGACGGACCCATCGACTTATACCGGACATACAAAGTTGGATAAACCGGCATCACGGAGAAGTAGATTTTTATCTCACCCAGTTCATAACCGGACATGGCTGCTTCCGAGCCTATCTTTACAGGTTTGGCCTCGATGAATCTCCTATCTGTGCAAACTGTGGAGAGGCTAGAGAAGATGCAGAGCACGTATTTTTTCAATGCTCACATTTCGAGGCAGAAAATAAATATCTCGAAGATAAAATTGGAGAAACACCGACTCCCGAGAACATCATAAAGCATATGCTGACATCGAGCGAAATATGGGACGCTGTGAAAGAAACCGCAGCGAGAATCATAAACAAACTCCGGCGTCTGGAGAGAAACAGGGAGAACAACCAAAACCAAATGGCAGCTCCCTTGGAACAGGAAACACCAATTAGAGAAAGAAGGGCATAAAGTGGAAAAACCAGCCCCGCGAAGTAATACCTAACGGCAGTCCCGGGGGGAGAGTGTTTGAAGGGTGCAGCGTGTGGTTTAGTACGTAGGCGTCTTTCTGGCATCGATTATTTAGGCTTGCGAATCGTACATGCCAGTAGCCCGAGCTAGTGGTATCTTTTAAAGATTCCGCATCCGTTTGGCGCAACCAAAAAAAAAAAAAAAAAATGAGCACTGTTGGATCCTCTTCGACTTGAATTTCCGTAGGCCGGACAGGAAGGTCTTTCGAAACCCACGGAAGACGAATTGGCAGAGGTTTAACACTGGTGGGACCCTTAACCGACCTCCGGAAGGGAACCCCAACTCTACGGAAGACATCGATGAGATGGTACTAAACCTCACCAGCCAGCTTAACCGGTCCTTCGAGAAGGCGCGTCCTACCAGACGACTCAGTAAAAGAAACCACCCACCATGGTGGAATGCTAAAATAGCGGAGCGGCTTGGTATCTCTAGACTTAGCTGGAACCTTGCAAAAGAGGGGGCCATCGAATGCTCAACCTATGAGATAGTGTTAAGCGGCTCAACACTATTGCGAAGAAGGACTCTTGGAGAAGCTTCTGTGGCTCTATTGAATCATATACGGGTGGGGCTCGTCTGAGGAAGGTCGTTGCCAAAGCTTCCACACAGATGTCCTCTATAAGGAGATCTGATGGTAGGTGGACAGATTCAAACGAGAGCGTGTTTGATTCCCTATTCCCTGGGTGCGAAGATGCAGGAACTTTCAATTCAGCATACACGCTGCCAAGGGAATGTATCGAACATGAGACAATCGATAAGATTGTTACTGAGAAAAATATCCTGTGGGCGATAAACTCTTTTGACCCCTACAAGGCGCCGCGAATGGATGGGATTTTTCCGATTATGTTGCAGGAATCATGTGAAGTCGTTCTTCCGTGGCTGAAGCGCATTTACTCCTGGTGCCTCAGGATAGGTAATGTTCCTCAAGCGTGGAGGGTAGTTAGGGTGGTTTTCATACCCCACTCGGGGAAAGTCAACCATGCTACTGCATAGGACTTTAGTCCTAGTGTGACTAAATGTCCTTCCTTATGAAAATACAGTCGAATTTCTGGCTGTCGTAGTTGATCTACAAACCACCATATTCTGCCCTTACTTTGGGTTCAAGGAATAAAACCTATAAAACCTAGTCGGACCACCTGCTTTGAAAGGACTGTCGATCATTTTCCTATCACAACACATCTATTCAATAGCAAAGGAATAAACATCCTTTACCAAAACGTAGTAAACTGGGAACCCATTTGGTAACAACCTACTGAATCGAAGCCTCATCGCAAGGAACACCTCCCTCCAAAATCATAAAAATAAACATCCTTAAGGACTACTCCAATTACTCGCTCATCAAATTTGTATTCTTCCCTTGACTTCGATACTTTTTCTGTTTCGACTTTATTGTATCTCGTGCATGGCATATGCTGCATTCGGCAACAGTCAAACTCACACCCAAACCATCTGACAATTAGTTGCGGGCTCCCAGAATATGTATCTTCATTCCAACTATTAAATGTAGCGGAGTTTGCTGTTTTTATTAGCGGATCATCCCCTATTCAAACAAACACCCAGGCACCAACTGATGGATGCATAGGATAATAAATCAATTTTAACAGTCAGCCGAAAGAAATGCACACACAGTTCCGGCTATGATGTGCAATGAGCCGAAGGAGGTCTGGAATACGTACTTATTGGGATTCAGTCAACCACGAAACAGTCCATCAAACTGGAGGTTGCTTGCCGCACATTCGGCATGTAAAGCAGTTAATTGGTGCTCGGAGGGGATAAAAATACGTACTGTCGAGTGCAGCCACACACAGTGTATTAACTCGGTGTTAATTCACTTTTAGCTCCGGATAGCCTTAAGGTGCCGCCGCATGGATAACATTTTGCAATGGTAGTACAGCGTTTTTCTTTCGGATTATCCTTTTGATCCATGGATCTTTGGTGCTCCGGATTGCTGAGTATGCACAGATGCCGTTGTTCGTCGCAACAACTCGGTGAAGATATGAAGTACCGATGGATATATCCTTCCGGCTTGCATTGCGTAACAGTCTTTATATCCTGTGGGCGTCGATTTACCAGAAATGGTACACCGACTTCCTCTGATCTCATAGTCAGACCACCACGGTGATCTATATCACGGACAGTCATATGCACATGCAACTGTCTTAAGTGGACATTGTCTGTTCGACCAGACAGTTTGGCGTCTTCAAGTGGCCAAACATGACGTGACTGGAAGGCAAAGAGCACCGCACTATTGTTAGATATCAAGTGGACCACACATGGCCGGTCCAGATAGTGGTGGACGACCAAAAAACCACGGTAACAGCAACTACTAGACAGACAATTTGTCGCCGAGGATTTCCCACTGCACATGTCAATGGCGCACTCATAAATTTACCTCTTCAGGGATGGATTCCTTACACGACGGTATTTGTTTTCTTTTGTCTCGAACGTCAACCAGGATCAAAGAGAGAATGTCGTCTCAGCTGCTTGATGTATGGGATTTGTTACGTACGTACATACGCTCTTGTACAAGGACGAGGATGAGATTCGATCATTTGTCTAAGCCACTTGCTTGCCTTCTTTGTTACTGTAGTTTGTTTGTTGTTCTTATACACAAAGTTGCGATCCTTGGAAGGTATAGTGTCCTGGTGCAACAGCGAATAAATAACTATCGTGTGCTGATTGATTACCAGATCGAATTAAGTGTGTTCAACTCGAGAAGACTCATTTATTAATCACGTACTGCCGTGGGATTTTTCCGCATATGATAACGTTTAATGGCTAGCAAGGCACTTTGCAAACTGCATGCCATGGGTGACCATGTCAACAAAAGTATGTTTTTCGTCCTTTTAAGTCTTAAGGCTTGACCTTCGCTGGTTTTCATCAAATAAGGTTACTCTGGTTTTCTGTAATCTCTAAAACCAGCAGCTTGCGAGAGTGACTTGCTGTCCACGACTCCCAGAATGTTAACACGCATGAACCTCACGTTACATCACCTCAGCTTTTTCAGGCTTGAAAGGCCCATACAGTCGATTGTTGTTCAGTTTCGGGGACATACATATGCACAAATCTATAATTCGCCACCTGTCATTAGCTAATGGACGTCTCACGAAGCACAGCCACTGAATCTTTTAATCTTCTCTTTGCACAATCTGACATTGCAACCGCGTGTTAAACTATCAAGCATACCACGCTTGCCTCCCATCGGGAAGGACACGGGGTAGCGGTAATCGCTATTCTATTAGAGATTGTGTCGAATGTTGCCTCCTGAGCCCAATGAAACAGCGACTGACAGCGATTTCGGAACTGATGTCGTTGTTTCAGGTCACTGCGGAGTCAGGGTAGGCGAGGTCCTTAACTACCTCAAACCTCATAAGGTGTTCTTAATAGTACCCTGTGTTGAACACCTTCTTCAACCTCATTCTTAAAACCTTCCCAGTTTGTTCTTAATCTTAGTAAGCCTAGGTGGGCCAGACTTTTTTATAAGAGTACCACTCGTTAATATAATAGGCAGGTGGTCTACGACTCTGATGTAATTATCAGAAATACCCTTAGTAATAAATCGATGAGACCATCTATAAGACTCGAAGAAACAAGTCATGCTTTACAAAACGCTTATACTGCCAGTTTTGCTATACGGAGCCAAAGCTGGACTATAAGCAGGACAGCGGAGATGATTTTGGGTTCTTTCGAGAAGAGGTTAGAGGACCCCTCCTTGTGGGGTTCCTCTGGTAACCACTTTGGTGGTTGCTTGGCTTCCAAACTTGGAGTGAATTTTGCGCGTTAGTAGTAACTCGCTGATCAGCTTTATCAGAGTCCTCTCCACCTTTAGCTTTTCTAGCCCTTCTACATATTACCGCTTTCGGAGTGACGTTGTTAAAGGCGCCCTCTATGTCTAGGAAGGCTGTTAGGGTATATTCTTTAAGATGGATTGATCTTTCGATTGTCCTCACTAGTGTATGCAAGGATGTTTCGACAGATCTACCTTTACAGTAGGCATGCTTTGCCTTAGAGATTAGGGAGGGATCCAAACTGTGGCGTATGTGTAAGTCTATCAGCCTTTCGAAAGTTTTTAGAGCAAAGGATGATAGACAGATAGGCCTTATATCCTTGGGGGAAGTGTGAGAGTTCCTGCCGGCCTTGGGGATGAAAATTACCTTTGGGCACTTCCACTTTTCTGGAATGTGACTCCAAGCTAGGCATCCTTTAAAGATTATCTCTAGCCATGGTATAGTCCATTCCATAGTTCGTGTGAGTTCGATAAGGTAAATTTTCAGACCTGGCGATTTCTAAGGCTTGAAGCTTTTTAGCGCATATAATTTTCTATCTAGAGATAATGTGATCATACTGTTCCTCCATCGCGGAGGAGAAGATTTAATGTTTCTTCTTCAGAAGATGTCCAAACTCCGTTTGTTATGAAGCGAGTGTGGATCTTTCGAGAGTATTTTCCTCAGTCTGTAGGCGTCTGAAATGTTCTCCAACAGCATCCAGAAGAGTTTCCAAGTCCTTCTCTGTTCTTTCCCCAGAGTTTATTTGCACATCCTAAGTGATCCTTTATATAAGTTCCCAGTCCCTGTCGCTTCTTGTACTCTTTGCTTTAATGAAGAGTTTTCGACAGGCCTTGCGGAGCTTGCTTAGAGCTGCATTCCACCAAGAAGGGTATCAGTTTTTTCTCGATTTGTGTATTGCGCAACTGGGTCCGCGCGTTGCCCAATGTATGTAATTGTTAAGATGTCGACCATATTGTCAATATCTTCCGTGGACCGCGGGGTGTCGGGGGTCCTGTTTAATATAAAATTACCAATGAAGGCTCCATAGCGCTCCCAATCAATTCTTCTTGACGGTTTCAAAGGTTTTCTGTTACAAAGAGAGGGAGATGTTAGAGTTAAGTCTAGTACCTCCCTAACTGTGTCGAAAACTGCTTTAAAATCGACAAAGGCATATACATACACAGTTTCTTCCCCTTCTCTCTAAACCTCCTAGCAATCATTGTTAATGCAAAAAGTTGGTCTACTGTCGAAAACCCTGCCCGAAAACCTGCTTGGAAAACACTAAGACTTTTGTTGGTCTCAACTGTCAACCTATCGTATAAGATTTGTGTGAAGACCTTTCTTAACGTTGAGAGAAGAGGCATCTCTATGGTTTTCTGGGAGACTCTTGTCGCCTTAAAGGACTATCTACCTACCTACCTATCAACAGATCTTGTACGCTAGCCTGCATAACTACCTCGAATACGAGCTAACGTGCACCAACTTAGGACCCTCCAGACAAAGTGACCACCAGCCTTGCTGTATAGTATTCTCTAGGTATTTGGCTTTGACACTGATTTTGGTTAAGAAAAAATTAAATTAAAAAGAAAAGGTGGATTCCGTGGAGCACGGAAGCACCCGATGGATGAAAGATACGCAGCAAGATTTGAGTACAGCCGCACTTTATCCCAGCCCTCATCGACCCATTAAACCAACCACCACCAAGAGAACTTTCTGCCGAAGCACGACTGCCGGAGCTGAAGGAAAAACATAAAACAAAAAAAATCCATCTCTCTTGAGAGGACTTTTTTCTCTCTCCCCACTCGAGTGGCTCTCTTTCGTGTCGTAAAGCTTCTCGCCCAACATCAGAGATGTCGCCCGCATCACTCCACCTCAATTAAATGAAAAATTCACCCCATCGTCATCGTCATCGTCGTCGCCAGCCAACCAATACAGACTATTACCGGCATGGAAAAAAGCTAACGTCACAATCGCGCTACTACCGATGTTTTTCCAAAGATGGAGCTACCTACCCGCCTCGCGTACATATCCTAAAAATAAAACACAAGAAATGCTTCTCCAGCACAACTCGCTCCTTGACGTTTTCTTTTTTCCATTCCTAGTGAGAAAAAAGCGACTAACGAACGAGGCAAACAGCAAATAATAAAAGACAAAACAGAAACCCCACTCGGTCGAAGGACCTCCCCATGCATCCATTAACCCCTACAGTGGCACACGGGCATACACACACGGAAAGTCAAAGGGCAAAGCGAGCAACAGTGCATGATGTACATACCAGGAGTAGTAGTAGTGGAGGAGCAGCATCATCAGCAACAACCAGGACAACGACAAAATGGAAATCTGGAAAACAAATCCGCAATCAAAGCATACACACATGCACTTTACAATGTAGCGATTGTGCGCTACAATCATCGCCCGGCGCCCCATCAGGGGGTTGCTTTTGGGGGTGGGGGTCGTCCTTTTTTTCTCTCGTGTCATGTTCGGTTTTTTGAGTACGTTCCCACTTGAGCGTTGTGCGATACATTTGCAAATTGTGTGTCAGCTGGATGAAGTACAATCGAAACCATTGTGGAGCTCCCTTTTTTGTCAAGGGGATAGATGGATGCTGAAAGCAGGTGGAGATGGTTGCGGAGGTACTTCTTTTGTCCGGTGGATCGTAGTTGTTGTTAACACTCCCATTCACATGCGGAATTTCGAAATCAATTAAACGAAATTATTTGTTGCCGATGTAATTAGCATAACCATGTGCGGTGCGTTGCGGTGTGTTGTGCGAGTACGTGCGTATGACTTGTATCCGATTGCGTGCGGATGCCCACTACCTATGTGCGTGGATACATGAGAATTTAAGTTTTTTTTTTGGGCTACTTGTTACTAGTAGTGCGTGGAGAAGTACAGTGTCTGTAAGCCATCAATCGTTATTTATAACTCACATGGATGCACATTGCAACTGAGAGATACCTTAATATAGCGTCGGGTATAATGAGATAATTGACTTATTGAACTCCGGGTGGTAAACAAGGACGGGCAGCACCTATGTACGTCGTCGTCGTCGTGTATGGAATGACACGCCACAGGTGCAGGTGGGAGCAGCGGTGATGGTAATTTGATGGGTCAGCGAACTGTGGCAGTTCGTTAATCAATTATTTGTTTTAGCTCGATGAGTACGAGGAGTCCGATGTAATACGCTTCAATGATCACGTGTGATGGTCTTGAACGATTTCTGGCCGACTGTCGTCTTCGAAGGTAGCTAGAAACAATAATACTGAACTGGTCATCGGTTAGGTTATGGAAATGCGCTTTTGAAACAAGAGATTGGAAATCAAGCAGACGGCTTTTGCTGCAACAGTGGGCGGTGACCATGAAAACATGGTCATGTTCAAAAGCGATGTGTAGTAGAGAGAGCGACTATAGACTATAGATGGTGTGATGGAATACCTTTCACCCAAGAGTCAGAGACTTAAAAAAACATGTGAGAGTCCATAGGGACTCGACCGGCGCATTTACGTTTAGAAGGACATTGACACGGATGTCAAATAGTCTGTATATCACCTCTAAAGCTTCCTTTGACAAAACTCACAACTAGGGCATCTAATTCCTCAAGTAAATTCCAGTCCGGAACTTGAAAATAAGGCCTTTTGAATAGACGTTTTAGTCACCAGTGCACTGCTACATCACAACACCCATCACATAGCAATCGATGCCGGATACTCCTCCGGATTTTGTGCGGCCCCCAATTTAAAGAAGTCGGCATCAAGTTGAGTATTTTTTTTCTGTTTTGTCGGAAGCTTCTGCTATCTGTTGGAGCACTCAGATGCAAATATTGGTCCAGGCAGATACCTTACATTAGTGTATTTTCCCCGTAGAGCTAAGAGATTCATCCCGAACCAAGTCGGCCTCAAAGTTGCGCCATCATGCGTGAGCTGAAGCTTGACAGTCGCAGACAAAACGTTCTGCTGTGAGGTCCTCTTCGCAACATGTAGCGCAAGTAGGCATCTCACTGATGCCAAGCACGCAGAGAAGCTTACCAAAAGTGTAATGGGCCGTAATGACTCCCACAAGTCTTTTCAGTCAATTCTCTTTAAGGACAGAAGGACTGCTGCGGAATTCACGCAGACATCAGGACATACGAGTCTAGCTATTCTGCATCCTGTATAATCCCTCCATCTACGGTTGCGTGTAATAAACACCCTGTCGTTAACGTAAGAATTTACCGTTGAAGCAGGTAGACCTAGGTCGGGTTCAGGTACTGAGAAACTCTCCTCTGAATCCTGCCTGGCGAGTTCATCAGAGATCTCATTTCCTGGGATCCCAGAGTGGCCGGAACCCATACAGGCCTTAATAAAATTAGTCTACCGACTCTGTTCAGGAAGGTCCTTTAAGCACTAATTTGGAGCTAGTTAAAGGGTAGGAAACAGCTTTGAGCGCAGCTTGACTGTCGCTGCAGACGCATTTGATTTCTCCCTCCACCTGTGCTTCACAACATAGTGCAATGGCTATTAGGATTGCGTATATTCTGATTGAAAGACAGACACATATTTTCTTAACGAAAGTCCATTTTCGCGCTTAAAGCTCCTGACCCCAGCCCAGGCTTGGAGCCATCCGTGAAAACGCGAAGACTATCCAATCCAGGTTCAGTATCAAGCCAGAGCCAGTCCTGACGCCATGGAAACTCGACTGTGAAATTAGACCGCATTAGGATAACGGGTGTCAATGCGTCAGAAGGCATATCTATGAGACATGCGCAAGCGCAAGCGCACTGTCACTCGAATGCGGGTTATGCCAAAAACAAATACTCTTGAGACGAGACATGACTTTCACAGCACACCCTCTGATAAATATATCAAGTGGTGGAAGGTTTATCATAGCATCTGGAGAGCACGCCCGACGTGATGGGGGGAAAGCCCCCGTGCAGCTGAGACCAACCGTTCTTTGGAGTTTGCGTGTTAGTCTGTTCCACCAGACAACCGATGCATATGAGGTTATAGGTCTCATCATTGCCATGTAGATCCAGAAGACCCTTACCGGCACAAGCCCACTCTTTTGCAATCCCAGAAAGTTGACAGCGCTTTGGTAGTTTTTGACTCAACATGCTTTGACCAAAGAAGCTTGCCATTTTAGATGACTCCTAGATACTTAGCTTCCTTGGATACTTTATACTCAGTAAAAGTACCATCGGGTTTTCTGAGTGCATCCAACTTATAGCCTCGATATTGCCCCCTGCGACTTTTATTACCGAGATGAAGTCACACTTCAAGGAAACTCATCACGGCGGTGTACAGAAGGTCAAACAGGCTGTAACCATGGTTCTGAATGTATTAACTTCGGAGGGTCATGGTGCTTTGAAACGTATAATCATTGTGTAGAGTTAGAGGGGGACTATTGTGAAGGTCGATAATAAAATGATGCAACAACGAATTCTCGGACCTTGATTGCCATTTTCGTAAGTCCTGTAGCCTTCTGCGTATCGTTTCACACTTAGGTCAACTTGATACAGATCTCCTCATATGTACATGGACAGCACTCTTGAAGCGATCATCGCACGATGGTGGATTGGAAGGTTAGCCCTTTCTCAGCGAAAGCGGTATTACAACGAAAGTGTGAACCTGGACCTCAACCAAAGGGCTTCTCCAGCTGGCATGAGAGGCACGCACGTGGTTAAGGTCCCCTTCTACCTGTGTGCGCCACCTTCGATTTGATCGTCCTCTACTACGTCGTCCTTTGGGTTGGTTTCCAAGATCTTTCTTAGCCATCTTAGACGTGGGATCCGTAGACGCTGTACTAGGCCGGTGTCGCTGTTCAGCCTGTATAGTTCGCCGCTGTATCTTCTCCTCCGCTTATACAAACGGGACCATGGATTGGACGCAGAATGTTCCTTTCGAAACGATCAAGGGCCTCTTCATCCGGTTTCGTTAAAGTCCAGGCCTCTGTGCAATAGAGGAGGACCGGGATGATTAAGATTTTGTACAGCGCAACTTTGGTCTTTCGAGAGATGGCTCTACTTCTCAATTGCCTCTTGAGCCCAAAGAAGCAGCGGTTGGCAAGAGTAATTCTGCGTATGATCTCAGCGCTGGCGTTGCTTGTCGCTGGTCACTAGTGAGACGAAGTCCTTGACCACTTCGAATCTGTAGCTGCCAATTGTGACGCTCTAGGCGAGACGTCGGTGTTGCGCGTCTTTTTTGGTTAACAGCATATATTTCGTTTTAACCTCGTTAACCGAAAGACCCATTTTAGTCGCTTCTGCTTCAATGCTTTCGAACGCTTTATTGACGTCCCTTTCGTCCTATTACGTCAATGTAATCCCCGTACGCGAGCAGGCCAATGTGTAGGCCAATGACTCTTACACGATCTCATCAAGGACGATGCTGAAAAAGTTGCATGACAGTGCGTCACCTTTCCCAAATTCGTTTCTAACATCAAAGATCGGGTCTCGGTTAATTCGCTACCGACCTTGTTTGTTGAAGGCTTCTGCTATCCGCTGGAGCACTCAGACGCAATCACTGGTCCATTGTACGACCTTAATGGAGCAGCGAGAGTTCTCCATTGCCATCCTGCATAATCGGACAAGGTTGGCAGGGATGTTAAAACTAGACATGGCTATGCACACTGTCATACGCGGCTTTGAAATCGTCATTCCTGTGGTAGCATCTCCCCCATTCCTCGAGCTCATTCTAGCCATGCTCTCTTTTTTTTCTTCCTTAAAAAATGTTCACGAGCGGCTCTCGTCCATGTAGCATGCCTTTGTAGGCGGCTTTCTTTGCTTTGCTTGCCCGCTTTGCTCATCAAACCAGGGGTTTCTAGTAGGCGGTGGTTTGAAACCCAGCACGTCAGAGGCAGCGTCGCTGATGGCGCGCTGGCAATGCTCCCACTGTTGTTCTGTGGATTGTTCCGGTGTCACTCGGTCTGTTAAGGGACCTCACATTCCAGGGGCAGACTCGCAAGTCATTTAATCGTTTGAAATGGCCTTCAGCTTTGTGTCCATCCGTATCTGAGGCTCTTGTGGTTGCTTTGCAACAATTTGTTTTTAGGGATGTTACCCCTAAGCACAACCCCAAACTGGAGGGCCAGGTTCCGCTTTCTCTAGAAAGTAGGCGGTCGGGTCACTGCACACATTGGTTCAGTTCCTAGCGGATGCCAGGCAGCTATCCAGGAGATGCCACGCAGAGGCTGTATGTCAACTTGAATTGAGCAGGGAAAGAGTTCGAGGCTGGCGTTTGACACGTTAAATGCGCTCAGCTCTTGGCTCTGTTTGCTAGAAGTTGTGCGTCTATCCACAAACATAATATCGTTCCAACACATATCGTGTAGACACATTTGTCACTGTGAAGACTTCTAACAGTCCGTTAGTCAACAAGATGAGTAGTGTGGGACCGAGTTCGGAGCCTTCTGGAACTTCATCAACGATAATAAAAGCTTATAACTTGACCAAAGATGGCAAAGACACATACGTACATATGTAGATGTAATTGCTTCCGAATGCTATTGAGTTCCAAAAGCAAACTCTTTTTAAAACGTGGAGGACAAGTATACAAAGCCTCCCCTACATAACCTGTCCTAAAATTGTAATGTCAAACTATTGAACTCGCAAAACGAGTTGCACCATTTACCCAAATTTACTAAAATCAATTCAGACTTTGCATAAAAAAACGAAAACAAATAAACAAAACCTTAAGTACTTAAAGCCATAGAGTCAAGCTTTTGTCAACAAAGCTCCGTTCAGTTGTTTCCCCAGATTGCCAGCGATTTCCGCTCAACAATAGCCAAACAACAGCGGCTTGGAGTAGCGGCCATACCTGTATACGTCTCCAAACCATTCACGACAACCCACATTCACCACCTGGTGGTGGTCTACCCATTTATTTTCGACCAATTCACCAAAGCCCGAATGGAGTGTGAATTTCCTTGTACTCGTCCACTGTATCCAGCCATCCATAACGGTTTACCATAAAAAACAAAACAAAAAAAATGTTTCAGAGAAAGCAACTTGAAAAAGGGCAACAAAAACGTTTATCAACCAACACCAGTCACCCAGAAAATCGGTTTTAAGTTGCACACTTTGGTCGTGTAACTTCCCGAGCTGGTGATCCCCTAGAAAAGTCAACCGAAAGTCCCATTCCAGGGCATGGTTCGAACCCCTTTTTTCACTGTTCCTGTACCCACATACAAAAATACATATTTGTTCGTGTGTAAATGCGAGCACATGCATAGGTTGGCTGGTGGATGCATTTACCGAGGTACGTGGCATGGTAGTTATAAAGTGGTGCGCTCTGATGATGACGAAGGAGGAGCCGGAGCTGTCAAGCGGAAATTGGAGGTGTGCGGCAGAACACGACGTGATGAGCATTTCCTTCTCGAACGTCAAAACATCAAAATGCAAAGTGCATTGCGTGACAGTGCATTTGGCATTTGACAACTACTGCCCGGACCGCGATAACGTCTCAGTACACCCACCACATCGTTGGTGTACACCACACTGTGCTCGCCCTTGTACGCAAAGTGAAATTGGCAAACTGTCGTTGCCACTGCTACTATCGCAGGTACTTAAAACGCCACATGGTGCACCGCGATTGGCTTTGTGCGCGCGGCGGCGGGGTCATGCAATCGAAACACTTAAGGACGCCTGCCACAATTTAATGGGCGCAAATTGCAAATTCACTGACACCCGGAGCAGAGCTGCGATTGAACCGAATGTGCTCCGTCTGGAGGGCACGAAATTCGTGGCGAGGGCGGTTCAAGTGCCTGACACTTGTGTAGAGCTACTCGTGGACTTTACCTTTGATCTTGACGGCCTTTTTTAAACTTGTTTAATTGGCAGGCAAGTGGGTTCCATTTTGTTTAGTTTTCCATCTGTTTGGCGGGAGTTGCTGCCCTGACAGCGGCAGTTATTATGGACTGAGAGTCAACCCAAGTATTTAGACGAACGGAGTGAGCGATGACATTATATTTGCATGCTGTTGTGGAAACTGTGGGTAGGACATGGAAAACGCGACAGTAGACGTTCGTTATTGCTGAAAAACCATTTCTGCATAACCTGACAAGGAGGGCCGCGTCATTGGCCCTTGCTAGCTCTAGAAAGGGATTATACTTCCAATACTTACTGGCCATTATTACTTATGGCCTTTTGCTATTTTTCTGGCAGCTTCATAGTTCCATCGGTGTATAACGTCTGTGGCCTATCGGCAAGAAATTAGGTCAAGTGATTTTCAATGGCTTTTCGGCTGATCCGCCATTGCCATGACGGAACACAATTCCTTTTTGTTGGCCAATTCTGGTCGAGCTTTGATGATTGCATCACACAAAAGGTCGAGTTGTGTACGGTAGAGGACCACATTGACGGTTTCACCAGGTTGTAGCAGCTAATAATGAACGACATCGAGCATACCACTCCTGGGACCGGCATTCAATTACAGCACTCTCACTGTACACTTTACAACTTTTTTGGTATATTTCTTATACTTATATTCATATATGTATAGGTATATGTACTGCGTACACGATAAATGTAGCCTGAAATATCACCTTTCCAACGCGTGTTCGTTTAACAGAGTCGGATTAGTTCTATCCAATACATTTATCTGTCTTCGGCAGAAGCCAACGACAGCAGCTTTAGTACACTCCAAATGGTAAGTGTGTTGCTGTACCACACCAAAGTGTGTGTGCAACTTTAAATGTGTTATTTTGGAAACACGCCCTCCCCGACTTGTTGTTCAACAGCAAGTTGCTTCACAACAAAACAATCGAATCAAACCAAGGGGAATTTCCTAACTATATGCAACTTTGCCGGAAAGCAATTTGCGAGCCGGACGCGGAGTATTGGTTAACACACTGGACTTTCAACCCAGCGATCCGTTTTCTTATCTCACGGTTCCTGTGAACACGTTTCGCAGCGAACAAAACTAAAGACTAATCTAGTCCACGCTCCACGAGCATTTGTCGCTTTGAGGCTCATCAAGCCCGAAAATTATGATGATCATGCCATCCTGCTCGTAGGACCAATGAAGAATGGGAAAGTGGAGGTTGAATGTCTTTGCTTTTTGGTGGCTACGGACAGTGTGAGTTGAGCTCGAACCACTGGGTTACTTTCTGGCAAGTTTGGGAAATTTCCCTTTTGTTTGATTGATTGATTGATCCAAAGTGTGTGAGTTATTAACACCTTAAGGTGTCATTCGAGTTTTTATTCATGACACGCAATGGGACGTGATATAGTTTTAATACGAATAAGTGTCGCAATTTCAATGATCATACGTGTAAGTGATAGACTTAGTCTTAAAGTGTGTCGAATGACACACACTTTGTTCCTTAGTGTTTTCCTGTTTTTTTTTTTATAATTATTTCATTTTGTTTCTTAGTTTCTTCTTTTTTTTATGGCGAGGGTTGGTGAAAATCATCAAAAGATACTATGAGGACCGACAGCGAGTGCTCATAGTAGTGTCAGAATTGACTCACTAAAAACCCCGCCCTTCGAGGTAATTAGCCTTTTTTCAACTGAAACTAAGTCCCACCTCGGAGTGTGCCGTGGCGCAGTGGTTGGCAAAGTGCGGTTCCCTGCGGAACGCTAGTCGTAATTGCTCTAAAATTTGAGTATTCGCACCCCTGCTTAACACGAAAGAAATTCGATAGTTGTTAAGGGAAAACTTGTGTCATTTTATATCCCAAACCTTCGTGCCACATTTGTCAAAGGCTTGGGAGACGTCAAGAAATATACTCGAACATATTGGCTTATGGGATGGCAAAGGACTAACAAAGGCCTAGTAGGGGTAGCATCTATCCGACGGATGCTGGGCTGCTAAAAAGCGAGAAAAGCCACCGCAGTCGAACATCTTGCGGCACTGTTCGTAAGTCCCATCCCCATCTCCTCGTGGTGCCATCTGGAGATTTCCTATGGAAATTGCAGACGGGGAAGCCCGAACGGCGAGCCCCCTGCGCCAGAAAACAGGGTTAGTCGGTTGGGATACGGCCTAGTAAGCCGTAACCGTAAAAAAAAAAACACAAACTCCGAAACAACCACAAGCCTCGGATATAACGGACCGGATTTATGTTGACGACCCTTGCAAAAAACGAAAAAAGGACAATGATCTTCGGCTTTGTACGCGGAATGTTAGGTCCCTAAACAGGCCACGTGCAGCCGAACAACTTGCGGATGCCATAGACCGCTATAAAGCGGACATAACCGCCATCCAGGAAATGCGATGGAATGGACCGGGTATAAAGGGCGGATGAAAAACTGCGATATTTAATACGGCGACTGCTATAGGGAAAGAGGACAACGATCGTTTGGATGCGGATTTGTTGTTCGAGGTGGACTAAGGCAAAAAGTCCTATGCTTTCGGCATGTGGCCGAACGCCTCATAACAATCCATATCAAGGCTAAATTTTTTAATATCGTAGAGTAGAAGACTCTTCGGGCCGGAGCGGTGATGTCCATTCGCTCTACATGGCCCAGCCGTCTTAGATGTTGGATCCGAAGACGTCTAACTAGGCCGATGTCGCTGTAAAACCCGTACAGTTCTTGGCTGAATCTCCTCCTCCACTCTCCGTTTACACAAACGGGACCAAAGATTGCACGCAAAATTTTCCTCTCGAAACGCCCAAGAGCCTCTTCATCCGCTTTTGATAAAGTCCAAGCCTCAGGGCCGTAGAGGAGGACCGGGATGATTGAGGTTTTTCGAGAGAGGGCTCTACTACTCAGTTGCCTCTTGAGCCCAAAGAAGTAGCGGTTGGCAAGAGTTATTCTGCGTTTTATCTCAGCGCTGGTTTCTGCTTGTCACTATCGAGCCAAGGTAGACGAAGTCTTTGACTACTTCAAAAATATAGCTGCCGAAGTTGACGTACTGACCAAGACGTCGGCTCTGTATGGTTCGTCGCTATAAACATTGTCATACGCGGCTTAAAAGTCGACAAAAAGATGGTGCGTGTTGACCTGGAATTAATGGGTTTTCTCCAAGAACTGCCGTAAACCACCCTGTTAGGAACCTACCAGATTGTCCACGAACGGTTCAGGCGCTTACACTGTATGGCAGAGCGGATCTTGTCAGCTTATCGCCAGCTGCTTTAGATAGTTCAGCGGGAAGTCCAGCAGCTTTATAAGATTTAAGATTCGATATCGCTATCTTGACATCGTCTAGGCCAGGTGGACGGGATTCTCTTTCGTCTTCGTCCATTGTGAACGATTCGTTCTGCCTGACGGCGGCATTTTGACTATCATCGCCGTTATACAGTCTGCAGAAGTATTCGTTCCACAATCTCAGCATCGACTGTGAATCCAATATTAGTTGTCCGTGCTCATCTCTGTGGGCTTTTGCTCTGTCTTTATAGCCTTGGCGTTTTTGTCTTACTTTTTGGTAAAACTTTCGAACATCGTTCCTGTAATAGCGCTTCTCGTGCTCCTTCTTTTTTCGTCTCAGAAGCGCATGCTCCTACCTCCTTTTCAGTTCATAGACCCCGCGGGCAGCTCTCGTCCGTTGAAGCATTGTAGCCATGTATGCATTATGTTTCTCTACATCGGCCTGTTTGCATTCGTCATCAAACCAGGGGTTTCTCGAAGGTGGTGTTGAAACCGAGTTCATTTGAGGCGGCCTCTCTGATGGCGTTCTGACAATGTCTCCTGTTCTATGGTTTAGGCAGATTGCAGACTTGGAGACCTGATTGGCGAAGGCCCTGGCAGTCTCTTGCGATCGCAGCTTTCCGGCGTTCAATTTTGGTGTTCTTACTCGGCTCCGCCGATTCCGAGAAATTCGCATCCGTACCTCGGCCGCAATAGGGTATGATCCGAGTCGATGTTGGCTCCTCGAAAGGTTCGGACATCTAGCATGCTGGAGGAGTGTCTGCCGTCGATCGCAATATGATCAATTTGATTGATTGTCGATTGATCGAAAGACCGCCGGGTCCCCTTATGGATGTTGAGGTGTGGGAATCGTGCACTTGCTACTACGAGAATATGTACCGCCGTAAAGTCCACTAGCCTCAGTCCGTTTTCTGAAGTGGTGTTGTGTAGGCTGTGCTTTCCAATGACTCTTTCAAAGATAGCTTCCTTATCCAGCTTCGCATTGAAATCTCCTAAAACGATTTTGGTGTCATAGCTGGGACATTGGGCATATGTTCTGCCTAGGAAATCATAGAAGTCGTCTTTATGTCGGTCATCTTTCTCCTCTGTGGGGGCGTGGACACATAATAAGCTTATATTGCCGAGATTTGCCTTGATGCGGATAGTTATGAGACGTCCGCTTACATACTGAGAGCTTAAAACTTTTTTCCTGAGTCTGCCTCGAATAACGAATCCGCTTCCGAATGAGCGTTGTTTGTTTTCTCTCAACAGTTTCCGTAGTAGATATCACAATTTTTCATCCGCTTTTTGCCTGGCCCATCCCATCGCACTTCTTGGAGCGCGGTAATGTCTGCCTTATAGTATGTGCCTTATAGCACATACATCATACATCTTTACAAAAACCTTGGATTTGGATTCTGGTGACCTTGAAAATCGGCCCCATTACAATAAATTCCCACTGGGAAGTTAAAAATACATAAGTCGTAGCCTGATGCTTTAGTCAGCTTGAGGGATTTGATGATAGTTTCCAGTTCGGAAAGCGTAATCCGCGTCATTCTGCATTCCACGGTCATTTCCAGAGTATTGCTATTGTCAGGTAGCGGTTATCCTCTGAATGGCTTGATGGTTTCAGCCTTATTCTCATCGGCTTTCGCCCATTGATTTCGATTGTTCCTTATTGGTGGTGCCTGCAGTTTAGGCTTTTTAATGACCTTTATAGCTTTCCACAGGGAGTAATTTGATTCCATGTCAGCGGTTAGGCTTGCAATGCCTCACAATGTTTAAAACAACTATCATTCATACAAAAGTCGTTATACTTATGTATGTATGTATGTCAGAAATATTTAAAAAAAAAATATATATATCTAAGCCACCTGGACGCATGTGGTTCCACCCCTCCCTATAAAATCAATAAAAAGAAAAAACCCACAACTCAAAAAATCAAATCCAAAATAAAGATGTCAACGCATATGTTCTGCTATCTGCCGATTCACTGGCTGTCACCCAATTACAAAAGGACGCGAGTAAACAACAAATGTAGACCCTTTAACCAGTCCCCGACAGGAACAGATGATAATGCCTTTCTATTAAATTCTAAGGAAGAAGCAAAAAAAAATGGAACCCTCCAACCAAAACAAATTGCAACTAAATTCATAAAAAAAAAAACTGAAAATCGTCGAAGGATCTTATGGGGTGCAAGGAGATGCACTCTCATCCTGATCACCGCACCGCTACGAATTGATATACCACTATTGAGGCCATCATCTATCATCCCCTTCAAAGGCACCAATGTGTCTACGGTGTCTATGCAACTGTAGAAATGTACATTCGTTATTACAGTTCACTGAATAAGGACAATTGTTTGATTTCTAAAAAAACAAGAAAAAAAAAAAAAAACGAAATAAACTCGCGCCCTTTGCACAAACCCATCGGGAGTTAGGGCTATCGAATTGTATCTAATGTACGAAAAATAATCAAACAAGGATAATAAATTAAATACCAAAGAGGTCGTAGCTAGACTGATCCAGGATGAAATCAATGCACATGCACTGAGATGTCTGATGTCCTTTTTTCGATTTTCCTTGTTTTTGCCGCAAAGGTGTGTAAACAAATGTCCAGCGAACATACATACATATCTGACGTAACAATGTCCTTTAGTCTCAAACAGATATGAACGCATAAACCATTAAGGACATCCTTTCATCGGCGTGAAATGAAGTTATGTTTTCGCACAAGCAAAATAAGAACTATACAAAAACGAGACATTCTATAGGTGACAGTCCTTTGTTATCCTTTTTCATTGGTGATTTATCCATTTTGCACCTTAATAGAGTTGTTCCTTTCGGTGAATGTCAAGGAATACTTTCCCGTCGCATTGTCTAGCCCAGGGCAAGGGAATGTCCTTTCGATTGTTGTACAACTGACTTTTGATTCGAGGACAATGTTTGGTAAACAGACTTTTTAACAAATACACCGACATTCGCCGTTTTCGTAGAATTACACCTTTGCCGGGATACGATCGACCGACAGGATTCCGAAATCATCCTTTTGTCCGGCTTCATTTGGACAGGGCCCAAATCAATTTGTAATTTTCCAAAATAAATCCAAAAAAAAAAAAAAGGAAACAGAAAGATACAGAAATAAATGTTTGATTTAAAAGGGAATTTCATGGATACATTCATGGATGTGGATACGAAAACACAACACGCCCGAGATGTTGTTTACAACACAAAACCATCGAGCGGGTGCGGTAGTAGCGACGGGGTATTAAACACTCGTAAAGAGGATGTCACTGAAATATTTCAGATATTCCTTTGATGATTTGTGATTGAGTCGAAACGTGACTTTTGTCCGATGTTAAGTCGTTCGGTGGCAAGCGAACACATTCATAGAAAGATACATGCCAACTCGTCCAGATGCAAAGTTATACGGCGGCGGGTGGGGTTTGAAAACAACGAACGCATGTAGGAGTTGTCGTACGAGGAATGTCAGGCGTGCCGCAATAATTTAAACGGAAACGCTCGCGCGACTTCAGTGTGTTGAATGCTACGGAACGTACCTACCCATCATACATAGAGCATGGTACATTTCGATTGGCAGACGAGGCAACACATTGTTTAACCAAATGCGGATGCGGATGGGGGAAGAGAAATACGTGCTTTGTGTCATGGAATGAAATAGGAGACGAGCCCGCTGGGTTATATGGCATGCACTTTTGCCACGAGTTGCGGTACGTGATGGTTCCAAGTGACCCGGGAAATTACATCTATTTCAGGGCCACAGCAAAGGCAGTTCGGAAAGGACTCATATTTAGTAGAGAGCTGCGGGACGTCCCTAGAGATCCGCTCTCGGAAAGGAGGAAAAGGGCTCTTGATTGGGTAGACCTGGAAACTCATTCGATAAAGAGCAAGAAGGCAAGTATCAGAGGTCGGCTGATGAGCTTCTTTCCACCACAAAAAAAGCAGCTCCCGAAAGCAACTATTCTATCGCGATGTGCTTAGGGTCTCGACCATAATGGCTGTTGTCAATAGAAGTGATGTAGATGGGAATGTCCCTCCGGCGAAGTGGCTCTTAATAGGCAATGTGCTGCTTAAGAACTACCTTTCGCAGCTCCAAGAACATCCTGGACCGTTCCCTATCACCCATCATGTAGAGTACCATCAAGGCCGAATCAAGCGGTCTCCTTCGAGGACCAAAGGTCAATCGACCTTTTCTAGTTAGCACTCAGCAGAGTCGGCGAGGTCTGTTCCCTTGAACCAAATCCCCAATAGACCAAGGACTGCAATAGACTGCAACCCGCAAATTCCTACAAAGGGACTGGAAAATAGCTATGCTGGAGGATTTGAAGGGACCCTCTAGATTGATCACCATCATAATCAATATGGATTCCCTGGCATCTCTAGCAGAAGCTTATAACGTGATGTCTCTGGGCTTTGACTCAGCAAGGCTTAGAATCTACGAAAAAGAAGGGGAGGACTCAACTAAGAGAGCCTTCGGAACAGCATCAGCCAACTCCAGGGCATCGACGAACCCAGAGCAAGCCCCTCCCCTGGAGCCTATGATCACTGAGGAAATTCTCTCGGATGAGCCCCGCCGTACAGAAGGCAATAAGATTACCGGGGAAGATAGCAATCCACTTTCCGACCTGGACCTCTCCGAGGTCCACCTTGGAGAAATTGTGTCAGATTTCTATCTCGAATCTGACGATGGGTCTCGGGTTCAACCCCAAGAAGACTGAAGAAGTACTGTTTATAAACCCACCCAGGCTGGCTGAAACGCAGTTATTAATCAAAAATCAGGCTGAATACCTTGGTCTAGTCTTGACAGGAGACTGAATTGGAAACCCAACATTCTTGATCGGGTCAAGAAACCTGTATTCTACTACATTTCCCACCATTGGAAGCATAGGAAAATGGCCCATATCACATTAAAGCCATATTAGCATTTTTAACCACTTCTAAGTACCTACCGATGGACACAGACTACATCATCCCACGGAACGTGTTCACTAAGAACTTCAAAGTTATCTTCCCATCACGGGAGGAATGGGCTGAATGGAAAGTCATACCGAAGGACTCGATTTCCCTCTACACCCATGCCGCCAAGATGGAGACGGGTGTAGTTAGTGGAGTCCTCTCCAAAGAGTTTAACCTATCATTTAGACTCCCAAATCACTGCAGTGTGTAACAAGCGGAAATAACAGTGATAACGGGGGCCCTTGCACGGCTTAGGATTAGGATCAATGTAATATCCTTACTTACTTACTTAGATGGTGCTACAGCGTGGGATGAACCAGGGCCTCAACGAACAAGCCTCTCCAGCCGGCACGATCTTTGGCCAGCCTCTTCTAGTGGCGCACGCCCAGTTGGGTAAGGTCCCTTTCCACCTGTGCCACTTTAGATGCGGTCGTCCGTCGGGGTTGGTGTCGAAGACTCTTGGGGCCGGAGCGTTGATGTCCATTCGCTCTACATGGCCCAGCCATCTTAGACGTTGGATCCGAAGACGTCTAACTAGGCCGATGTCGCTGTACAGCCCATATAGTTCTTGGCTGAATCGCCTCCTCCACTCTCCGTTTACACAAACGGGACCAAAGATTGCACGCAGAATTTTCCTGTCGAAAAGCCCAAGAGCCTCTTCATCAGCTTTTGATAAAGTCCAAACCTCAGCGCCGTAGAGGAGGACCGGGATGATTAAGGTTTTGTATAGGGATACCTTAGTTTTTCAAGAGAGGGCTATACTACTCAGTTGCCTCTTGAGCCTAAAGAAGCAGTGGTTGGTTTTATCTCAGTCGTTGCTGCTTGTCACTATCGAGCCAAGGTAGACGAAGTCCTTGACTACTTCAAAAATAGCCTTGGCATGTTCATTTTACTTTTTGGTAAAACTTTCGAACGTCGTTCCTGCATTAGCATCTCTCCATCTCCTCGATCTCACGCTTCTCGTGCTCCTTCTTTTTTCTTCTCAGAAGCGCATGTTTCTCTCTCCTTTTCTGTTCATAGAGCTCGCGGGCAGCTCTCGTCCGTCGATGCAGTGTAGACGTGTAGGCATTCTGTTTCCCTACATGGGCCTGTCTGCATTCGTCATCAAACCAGGGATTTCTCGATGGTGGTGGCTTGAAACCGAGTACATCTGAGGCGGCCTCTCTGATGGCGTTCTGAAAACGACAGCATGTCTGTTCCATGGTTTGTATAGATTGCATCGGGACTTGAGAGAGCTTGAGGTAGATTTGATGTAATGTAATATCCGCTGAGGTTATTATCATTTGCACAGACAGCCAATCTGCGATTAAATCGGTGTCTGCGGTAACCCACAAATCAAAATCTTTCTAGATGAGATGGCTGAACAGTTCAACATAAAAATACTGTGGGTTCCCGGGCATAGGGATATTCCAGGAAACTGCGCGGCCGGCGAACTCGCACGGCTAGGCTTAAGCACATTCAGTCTTCCAACCCTCGGGTATCTAAAAACACCAATAAGTACGGTAAAGCACATGATAAAACTTCGAACAATAGAGGCTACCAATATCGGGTTTATGGCCAGAGCTAAACTTAGGACGAACCATGGACCTTGTGGCAGCTAAAAGGGCAACCTTAAGCACTTTAGTGGGTGTCGTTACAGGTCACTGTGCCATTAGAAAACATGCCGCCAAACTAGGGTGGCATGGCTACCGCCGCTGCATGGATGAGAGCAAGAGGAAACTATTTACCACCTCCTTTGCTCATGCTTTTCTTTTGCGAATCGCAGAAGGATCTACCTCGGCGCGTCCTTCTATGATAACTTAAGTGAGCTAGCAGATATAAAAATAGCTCAACTCCATCGCGTCATCAGAAGCACTGATTGGTTTTCAGGTAGCAGATCTAGGTTGGCCGTATGCCAACCACTACAAGCTAACCTAGTGGGGACCGCACCACTTGATTCTCGAGTGCACATTACCTTTGTGTAGTCTTTCAAATGCACTCTGTGCTTGAGGAGTACATTCATTCATCGGTATGCGTCTCAGTACCTAAGCGGATTAAGGATGTCATGTTTATTTCTATTATTCGAAAGAAAACAACACAACATTCCGGCAAGGACATCTCTCTCAATTACAAATACGGATGATCCCTTCAAACATCGTTCAACCTAATCATCAGCTAATGTATCAATCCGCTCATGTTCCCAAGGAATAACTCCGTGTGTTGTTGAAAGAAATGTCACACAATAGACTTAACCGTGCGTAAGTATGTCATGCCAAAGGACAAGGCATCATCCGCTTAATCCAAATGTGTGCCATATGACATCAAATAGCGACCTGTGCCCTGGGGTCATGGGAAGAAAACAACTAAACGAAATCCGCAACCGATATGTACCTGTCGGACACTAATTCGGTAACGCACAAAAAACATGAAAGAGAATTCCTTCGGTAACGATGGAATCCCATAAAATCGCCATAAACCTGTTCCTCCATCACTCCACCGTTATTTAGCATTTAGTCATTCCACTTAGCGCCGCGAACAGATGGATCCTTACATCACATCGTTTACCTAAGACGGAAGATGCTGTAAAACCAAAAACAAAGACAACCCCTTCGGTCTAATCGCTCTGATCATCGCGGCTCGTTGCCTACGGAGTGATGAATTAAAAACAACAACAAGTAAAACGGAGACATGGTAAGGGCAATGCATCCGTGAACTCAATTGAATTCAATTCAATTCCGCGCGATGTCGTCCTCTCTCCGTGGAGAATTCATCTCATCCCCCAACTATCGCCGCATTAATTAAAACCCAAACAATAGAAGCGGCAAAGACTAGTATGTAGCTACCAACTTTGACAGACTTAATGAGGGATGCCTTAATGCCTTGGCGCTGGTTTTCACTTTCGTTATCGCTTTCGCACTCCCCGTGCAGCACTAAAGGGCTTACGCTGTTAATTGCTTAATTATGTTAAAGAGCCTCTTGTTACTCCCATTCTCATCTGCCACCTCCATCTTCATCTACATCTTTGTCCTTATCTTTATCTAGAATTATCATCACCGCCGCCGTCGTCGTCCTTTTTGGCTTGGATGAAGAGTCTTTTGTTCCAGTTACCCCTCACTTGACATTTCGAAATTATTGCATGCGGTGAGCAGGGGGACACCACTGTCCACCCCCGATTGTTATTGTTTGACTTTTGCTTGTAATCCCACTCTGATTGATGCGGACATTTGGTTTTCTTGAATTTTTTCTTTTTGTCTTCTAAGTTGGTTCTAGACATTTGCCAATGTAGTGGCTCCTGTTGTTTTGTGTTTTGCGTTCAACCAAAGCCATCAATTAGAATCCTTAAGCCCGCTGACATACATCAACCGCCGGGTGGTCAGACATTAACGAAAGAATGATGTAGATTTTGAGTAAATACGTGTATCATGGAATGTGACGGCCACATTCGATGCGTTGGAATTTTTCGAAAGTATCTGTGGAGGCGTACGAAAATAGATGGCCATTGTGTTGGCTGTGTCGCGTCGGTGAAGGTGAAGAACTTTGAGCTGTTGTGACAGATGGATTAAGCGGAATTCTCACCTTCGGGTGACTTGTGGCGTTGGAGGATGACGGAAAAGTCGAAAAGTCAGTGAAGATTTATAGAGACCGTATTTGGAACGTGTGCATTAACAAAATGGGGCTATATGAACCTGTTCACTAGTTCGAAGGAACATTGCTTTCCGAAGAGTCGAGTTGAATTTTTTAATATGTACCAGACAAAAACATGATCACCGATGCTCACAGGTCACAGTCCATCAACGCGGAACCAGGTCTTCTCAGGTGAAATTTGTTTAAAATAGAAAATACTGGTTAACAGAGGTTAAACGCTGCCAACACGAGCATCAGGATGATCTGACATAAGCTGTAAAGAGGCTATTAGGTTAGGGAAAGAAAGATTTCCAAATAATTCTGAGGAAAACCAGAGGAGCCATTGCAAATGGCAAGTGTGTTACTATAACACACCAAAAGGTGTGTTTTTACCGTGCTCATTTTTAATGCAATTTTAAGTTTGTTGTTATGAAAACATACAACAAGGGAAATTCCCAACTATATGCAACCTTGTCAACCATGGTGTAGTGACTAAAACGTGTTCAAATCTCAAGGTTCCTGTGAACACTTTTCGCAGCGAATAAAAATGATGAAGACTACATTTCGAGACTCATCAAGACCGAAATATTGTTCTTTGTTCTTAGGGTACCGTACCTTAAACGGAAAAAAGGGAGGCTTATAGGTTCACTTTGCTGTCCGTCCGTCTGTCGGTCTGTCAGGACCCTTTATCTCGGGAACGGGTGGAGATATCGTGTTGAAATTAAAACGATATACCCACGTGTACAGTCTCTTGAAGCTGTTAACGTTAAAAAAAAGAGGTACGGCCATTTATGCCGCAAAAAACGTATATTTCAACCCTTTCAAGGGCATCAGCATTAATAGGGTATTTTCCGTTAACCTAGAACTATGAAACTTAGCAAGTAACACAACCTTATACTACAAGCATAGGTAACATTTTAAACTCTTCGGCAGCCCAGAATAAAACCGACTCATGCGGCTTACTGTTTGACCAATTTGTCGGACTGAGCATGAGCAGTGCATCCAAAGGAGGCAACACCAACGATGGCGCGGCACGGGAAACCACAAAGGTGGAACGCGCCCCAGAATTGGGACGTACTGTGCACTGCTACATAAGTGCCAAAAAATTAGAGGTAAGAGGCGTGCCCAAATATTGTGTAAAGAGGCTGACAAAGCCGATGGCACAATGGTCGAGGCTAAACCTCTGGGGGAACTAGTCAAGAGAGTTATGTGGACGGAGGTATCTCCTACCGAAATCGATCCGACCCTCCTTCCCGAACTCCACCCCTCTCTCGAAGTTGCGCAGCGCAGAAAGAGTCGGCAGTTGGGAAAGGCTGCTGAAGGAGGCGTAAGCTTGTCTGCACTTTCGGCATGCGCCTCCAACTCTCTTCCTCTTTCTGGGAAGGTTCAACCACCCAATAAGAGCTTGATCAGTTCCCGTTATGACGGGGCCGGAAGCTTTCAGGTTTCTGCCATGGCCGGTGCTGCCGCCGAAAAAGGTGGCGGGGCTGACAGGTAGATTTCGAACGTAGAAAGCGAAGTCGTTACGAGTGCTAGCAGTCCTCGAACTGGCGAGGCTGTCCCAAACCGGCGTCCGAAGAGAGCAGGAGCTCTAACCGAAAAAGGTAACAGCTCCCGCAAACGGGAGACCGCCGCCAAGCACAGCCTCGCTAGGGAGAGAGTGTGCGATGCCTCCCTCTCCGGTGGGGCGGTGGGAAATCGGAGTTCAATGGCAGATGACCCGTTCCTCGGAGAAGCAGATCCAAATGACCGTAAGGATTCGAGAGAAGAAGCCCTCTTATGAAAAGGCGGCCATCTCCTCTGAAAGATCAGGATAGTGTTCATCCAGATCAATCTACAGCATTGCGGGGCTGCTATTGCTCTTTTAATTAGTAGAATTGCATGCAGTAGTACAAATCATCACGTTGTATCCATTCATGAACCGTGGATGTGGAATAAACGCCCATGTGGTCCTGGTGGTATACGTGATGCAACGATTCTTTATTTTGAGCGATCCGAAAGGTCTAGGGTCGGCCTCATCATATCGAACTCCTTATCGGCAACCAAACTTGGACACTTCTGTGGACAAGATCTGGTGACTGCTAGAGTAAGCTACAAAATGCAGGTTACTACCTCCACCACCGAATGAAGTCTCTGAACTCGTAGAGTACTGTGAAGCCAGAAAGATTGGTCTCATCTTGTGTTGCGATGCTAATGCTCAAAACACTGCTTGGGGCAGCAGCAAGTGTAACACAAGAGGGGACCTCTTTTAGACTCCCTTCTCTCGTCGGACCTTCTTCTTCTTCTTTGGTGGCGTTACAGCCCATGAAGGACCAGAGCCAAGCTTCTCTCAATCACCCATGTTGTGTGTGATTTATTTTTCACACAAGTTAAAGGGACCTACAGTTTAATGCCGATTCCGAACGGCTTGAGCCGAGAAGCTTTTTCCAGGCAAGTTATACTACGGGGGTTTTGCCAGTACCCCGCCGAGGAGGGACGCCGCGAAATAAATATTCGATGGCGTTGGTGTTATCGGAATCCGTCGCTCATCGTGCGCCAGAGTCCAACACACTAACCACTGCGCCACGGCGCCCTCGTCGGACCTTACCAGCAACAATTTTGGCTCTCAACCAGCGTTTGTTACGACAAGTCGACAGAAGGTGATTGACCTGACCCTAACCAACAGATATGTGAAGGCTGTCACTAACAAGTCCTCAAACTGGGAAAACCGACAAAGCTGGATACACTCAGAAAATCTGATGGTACCTTTACTGAATCTAAAGCGGAAACTCTTATTTTACTGCTTCAGACTCATTTCCCAACTCGATTTAACTGGTATATTGCGACGCGCGTGGTTACGACTGAAGCAATTGAATTTGCTGTGGTATCCTTCGATGGCTTCAAATCGGCAGGCACCAGGCAAGAAGGTATAAGGCAGTTGCTTCCTACTTTGAAAAGAATTTTCACTGCAAGCCTAGCACTTGCTCACATGCCCATTCCTTGGCACACGGTGAAAGTAGTCTTTATTCCCAAAGTAGGAAAAGAGGTCAAGAGTTTTAGACCAATTAGTCTAACATCCTTCTTGCTGAAAAGCATGGAGAGGCTGGTAGAGTTGCACGTGCGCAAAGTTGTCCTTCGAATGCATCCTCTTTCGGAGATGCAACATGGCTTATCAGGGCGGAAAATCCTGCGAGACTGTGCTTCAAAACCTAGTTGGGAAAATTGAATGCGCGCTCGAAAGGAAAGAGTCCGCGCTATATATTTTCATCGACATTGAGGGAGCTTTTGATAACGCAACATTCGACGGCATGTGCAACGCTGCCAGACATCATGGTGTAGATGAAGCACTGGTCTTGTGCATCAAAGCAATGCTTATGCATAGGACATTAACCGCTGATGCAGGCCTCGACCAATGTGTCAAATTCGGCGTAAACAGAGACTGCGCGCAAGGTGGCGTGCCTCTGGAATCAATGCCCAGGCCTATGCGAATGACGTCGCCATGTTTAGCGACTGTCCGTCTCAAGGCACAGGCGGCGCTAAATGTGATCGATGATTGGTGTACCAGAAATGGGTAGTCGGTCAATCCTCTTAAGACCGATGTCGTTCTCTTCACGAGAAGGAGGAAAAATACTGACATGACTCAGCTGGATCTAAATGGCACTTCCATCCCGACATCCAAGGAGGCTAAGTATCATCTTTTAAATAGCAAGCTTCTCTGGTCAAAGCATGTTGAGTCAAAAACCACCAAAGCGCTGTCAACTTTCTGGCAATGCATATGAGCTTTTCGCAAAACGGTCCTCATAATAAGACCTAAGACCTATAATCTCATATGCACCGGTTGTCTGGTTGAACAGACTCACATGCAAACACGTCGTAGCCTCTCTCACCAAACTCCAAAGAACGGGTTGTGTCAGCTGCACGGGGGCTTTCCCCAGAATGTCGGTCGCTGCTCTAGATGCTATCATGAACCTCTTGATATATTTATCCGAGGGTGTGCTCTGAAAGCCATATATTGTCTGAAGGCAACTGAAAAGCTTTCCATCTTGGGTATGAGTGTTGCTCACAATCTTAATTGGAACGACCATATATTCAGTGTCGCCAAGAATGCTGCTAAATGCCTAGGCTTCTTATACAGATGCAAGAAATATTTCTCATCCTTAGATCTGGCTACAATCTATAAGGCGTTCATTCGCCCCAAATTAGAGTTTAACGCTCATGTCTGGTCCGGTGCTTCCAAGACCTCGTTGCACCTACTAGACAGAATACAAAAACGAGCCATTAAACTGATAGGTGACTTCAGTATTACCAAAACATTAGACTCGCTGGAACACCGGAGGAATGTTACCTGCCTCTCCCTGTTTTATCGTTACTACCACCAAAAATGTTCTGATGAAATAGCCAGTTGTATTCCGCCCCTTCACCATTTCTCCCGCAATACACGTCTCTTTAGGAATGCTCACCAATATACCCTGAAGCCCGCTTACGGACGTACTGTCAAATATTGAGAATCTTTCATTACCCGAACCACACGAATCTGGAACTCCCTGCCGGATTCGGTTTTCCCCCCTCAATGCAACATGCAAACATTTAAAATCAATGTCTATCGGAATCTCCTCTATTCCTCTTCCTTTATACCTTCTGCCCGCACTGTGTCACCGACATAATAAGGTTATTAGACCTTGAGTGCGCGCAAATTATTAAAAAAAAAAAAAAAAGGCAAATGGCTTTTGGTACAACTCGCTTAGGAATAACAATGTGTTTGCGCCAGAATTGTCCTACTACCCCCGTCTCATGGACATGCCTTCTAACGCATGGACGCCCGTTATCCTACTGCGCTGTAATTTCACAGTCGAGTTTCCCTGGTATCAGGATTGGCTCTGGCTGGATACTGAACCTGGCTAGGACAGTCTTCGCATTTCCACGTATGGCTCCAGATCTGGCCGGTGGTCCGGTGACGGGGTCTTCTTTGAGCGCGAAAACATCCGACTGCACTCCTCCTTAGGAAAATATGCGTCTGTCTTCCAATCAGTGATATACGCAATCCTAATGGCCGTGCACTATGTTGTGAAGCGCAGGTGCAGGTGCAGTGACAGCCGAGCTGCACTCAGAGCTGTATGCAACCCCTTAACTAGCTCCAATTAGTGCATGAACTCCTTCTTGAACAGAGTCGGTTGGTTTCTGAATCCCATCTGACATTGCAAATGCGTGCTAAACTAAGAGGCTATCATGCCTACTACGCTCACCATCCATCGGGAAGGGCACGAGGCGGGTCATCGTTTTTATTAAAGATAATAAAAGCTAATATCGAACACTCTCTGGGATTGAGAGTAGAGCTTGAGACGGTACAGATCAGTATTTAATGCGCATTTGAGAACAACAATTATTTTTTTTAATGTATCTTCAGTGTATTGGCAACAGCGCTGTCCATTGGAGGGCACTCAACTCGTCAATCTGTTTAATGACTTAAGACCAACTTTTCTTACTCGTGGGGACTTTAACGCCAAACACACATTTTGGGATTGAAGATATGCTGGTATCATTGTGGTTGCAACTTTTACTCAACTGGCAAACCAACGTACTGGCCTACAGACACTGTGAAAACACCTGACCTCATCGATTTTTTCGTTGCAAAAGGCATACGTGGCGCAGTAGTTAGTGTGTTGGACTCTGATGCAGGATGAGCGAGTTCGGATCCCGATAACACCAACGCCATCGAATGTTTATTTCGCGGCGTCCCTCCTCGGCGGGGTACTGGCCTCTCGACTCACGCCGTTCGGAATCGGCATTAAACTGTAGGTCCCTTTATCCTGTGTGAAAAATAGAATCACACGCAACATGGGTGATTGAAGGGAAGCTTGGCTCTGGTCCTTCATGGGCTGTAACGCCACCAAAGAAGAAAAGGCATACTTGATCGCTACATTAAAGTCGAAGAGAACTTTGATCTTTCTTCAAACCATTCTCCAGTTATATTGACGATGGGTGAAGCTCTTATTAAAAGGTCTGAACCACCTAGGGAAGGTCTTAGGAATGAAATTCAAGCAGGTATTAGTCTTAAAGTGCCAGTTAGGACGCCGCACGAATTAGAATTTGAAGTCGACCGATTCATAGAAACTATTCAGCACGCAGCGTGGAATAATATCAAAGTCGAACACTTTTTCCATAAATGATCGACCAGACACTAAGGAGCTAGTAAAGGGGAAACGAAAAGTCCGTAAACGATGACAACAAAGTCGAGCGCCGCATCATAAAACATATTTAGACCGATTATATAACCTATTGCGGAAGACTCTCAGAGGATTCAAAAATCACGGGGTTCGTTCGTACTTAGAGGGCCAAACCGCTGACAGGGAATCAAATAACTCCCTCTGTAGAGCTAGATAGATAGATAGATAGGATAAGGGGGTGGGACAGAGTCGCCTGATCACTGCGGCCACGAATGGGCCTATTGTGATGTCCTCAAGAATCCTGAGTTAGTGATAAAAATTAGTATGCTTTTGAGTGAGCTAGCAAGATAATACTTGCCTAGGTGACGATGACGTCTACTGACCAGGCAGTTACAGTGGCATAGTATGTGCTCTGTAGTTTTGGCTGAAGTTGTATCTGGGGAGACAGTTGTCTGTGAGAGATATCTTTAGGATTTCATGCCTGTTTATTTCGGTAAGGATAACAGGGTGACAGAGCCTACGGTTAGAGTCATTCTCCACGATCAGTCTATGGGCGAAGACCATTTCTTCATTCTTCAGTTGGAGATGAAGAGGTAGCAGGTCTGTGATGATTTCTAGTGCTGCTGTTCGGGTTGTTCTCATGGTCCCGGTGATACAGATGCAAGCTAGTCTTTGCAATTTATTGAGCTTGGCTTGCACTGATACTTGTTTTGTTTTGTGCCACCAGACGGGCGGAGCATATGTAAGAATTGGTCTGGTGATTGCTGTATATAGCCAGCGGGACATTTTGGGGTTTGTGCCCCAGTTTTTGCCAGTGAGACTTTTGCTGGTCCATAAAGAGATCCTGGCTTTCTCAATGGTCTTTGTAATGTGAGAGTTCCGAGTGAGCTTTTCGTCTAGAGTTATCCCTAGATATTTGACTTCTTTTGAGAACTCTATCGCTTCACCAACGAGGGTAGGTTTGGTCAGTTTGTGCCTATTCCTCCTTTTGGTGAAGGCGACTACGGTGCTTTTCATAGCTCCTCTGCAAAGCTATGTACTAAGGACATTGAAAAGTCTAAACTGTTGGCACCACCAACAAGATAACATCAAAATGAATGGGTAACGAGCGATGAACAAAAGGCTGAAGTTTTTGCTGAATATCTCGCTGCAACTTTCAAGCCATTCAGAGGACAACCGCTACCTGACAATAGCAATACTCTGGAAACGGCCGTGGAATACAAAAAACGCGAGCTACGCTTTTCGAACTGGAAACTATCATCAAATCCCTCAAGCCAAATAAATCAGTAAGCTACGACTTAAATACAGGGAGTGTCCTTAAAAATGTTCCGAGGAATGCTCTGCTCAAACTTTTATGTCTTGCTAATGGAGCGCTTAGATTGAAACACGTACCGACCAATGGAAGGTCGCCGAAGTTATTATGGTTCTAAAGCCAAAAAAGCTACCGACAGATAAAAAATCTTACCGCCCAATGTTATTGCTTGTTTTGCTTTGGTGACGTTACAGCCCGTGAAGGGACAGAGCCAAGCCAAGGTGAAAGGGAACTACAGTTTAATGTCGACTCCGAGCGGCGTGTGTCGAGAGGCTTTTTCAAGGCAAGTATACTACGGAGGGTTTTGCCGTGGAGGGACGCCACGAAATAAATATTCGATGGCGTTGGTGTTATCGAGATCCGAACTCGGTCATCGTGCGTCAGAGTCCAACACACTAACCACTGCGCCACGTCTTAAATATCTGCATATTGTATTGAGGGGGGAAGACCGAACGAGGTAGTGCATCCTACATTAGTGTGATCGGTTGAAGAAAGAATCTCTATATTTGACAGTAAGACCGAAAACGGGTTTCAAAGTGAATTCGTGAGCATTCCGGGAGAGACGTATATCGCGGGAGAAGTCTTGAGGGCGTGGAATGCAACTGGCTATTCCATCAGAGCACTTATGACGAAAGTAACGTTGAAACAACGGCAGGCTGGAGGCATTCCTGCGATGATCCAGCGAGTGTAATGAATTTGTGATGCTAGAATCTCCTATGAGTTTTATGGCGCGATTTTGTATTACGTACAGTAAGTCTAGTGAGGTCTTAGATGCGCCACACCAGACATGAGCGCTTAACTCCATCTTAGGACGAATGAACGGCTTATAAATTGTAGCCAGATCGGTGGGTGCGAAGAACTCCTTGCGTCTGTATAGAAAACCTAGGCATTTCGCCGTATTCTTTGGTGACACTAAATATGTGTTCGTTCCAACAATGGTTGTCACTCATGCACATACCCAGGATAAAAAGCTTGCCGGTTTCAGAGATACAAGAGCCATTCACTGTCTACAGCCGAAGTGCAGGGTCGTAATGAAGTGAACGAATATGAAAAGCTAAAGGTACCGTCGTCAGCGAAACAGTGAATTGGATTTGAAGTGGCAGACAAGAGATAATTTATAAATAAGAGAAAGAGTGTCGGAGACAAAACGGAACCGTGGGGAACACCAGCATTTACAAAGTGAGTGTCAGACTTGAATCCGTCCAAGACAACTTAAGTCTAACGATTCGAAAGGTACCTTATAATCCATTGAGCTTCATGCCAAACTCTGTCAAATGCTTTCGAAATATCAAGTGCAACTGTTTTGCTCTCACCCGCCTAGTGGAGCGAGCGATTTCACTTCTCGGTGAGATATGCCATCAAATCACCAGTGAATCTGTTGCTGCGGAATCCATACAGCCGGTCAGTGAGGAGTTTCTGTGTCTCGAGATAAGAAAGAAAGCACGTTAGTGCAATGGGTCGGTAATTGGTGAGAGAAGAAGATTCGCCTTTTTATAGTTCCAAAATCTCACCGACCAATATCGTTGTTCGCAACAATTTAGAAAGTCATCGAAGGAATTACATATAATCAATCGCATAAAGCCGATGTTGTAACAAAGCGACTTTTGTCAGATCATCAGTTTGGTTTCAGAAGCAAGCATTCCACTATAGACCATCGAATAACCGATGTGGTCGAAAAAGCAGTCGAACATAATCTAATACATACATATGTTCTTGACGTCTCCCAAGCCTTTGATAAAGTGTGCCTCTAAGGTTTGGGATACAAACTGAGACCAGTTTTCACCTAACAATTATCGAACGTCTTTCGCGTTTAACACTGGAGGGAATAGTCACATTTTAGAGCAATTACGGCTGGCGTTCCGCAGAGAAGCGAACTTAGTCCGCTGCTTTACCTGCTGTACACCAGAAACATACCACAAACGGATGGCACTGTGCTGGCCACATTCGCCGATGATACTGCAAAAATCAGTCTAAGAATCAACGACCAAATTGCAATAAGCCCTGAACCGTTAAGGCGATTGAATAAAAATTTGGCGGGTCGGGCTCAACAAAGCCAAATCTTCTTTTTTGATGGCGTTACAGCCTATGAAGGACCAGAGCCAAGCTTCTCTCCATCACCCATGTTGTGTGCGATCTAATTTTCACACAGGGGAAAGGGACCTACAGTTTAATGCCGATTCCGAATGGCTTGAGTCGAGAACCTTTCTCACGACAAGTAAACTATGGGGGGTTTTTTCCAGTACCCCCCCGAGGAGGAAGGTCGCGAAATAAGCATCCGATGGCGGTGGTGTTATAGGGAATTAGACTGGCTGCTGGAAGGACATTTCCAGCTTAGTACTGGAAACAAGCTGCTTCTCTACAAGTGCTTAAACCTATTACGGCTTACGGTATACAATTCTGGGGTGGTACCAAGAAGAGTAATTCTTCTATTATACGCGCCCTGATTTAAACATTGAAAATGTCGAAAATGAAGCAACACATTTTGCCCGAAGACATAGAGATCGACTGGAAGGTCACATCAATAATGCGGCTCTTGGAATAATAGAGGAAGGAGACCCCCTGCGCTGTCTTCAAAGGACAAGCCCACTTGATTTAGTGGAATGAACCTAAACCGCACGCACTCTGCGGATTGCAGGAACTCTTTATTGGAAGCTGCCTGCTAAATGCGATTACCTCCCGAAAACTGCTAGATGAGTCAATTGACTTAGTTGTTGTAGTAAAAGAAAATAATTAACTCGAAGGGTGGTGTTTCTACTGAATCAAATCTCACACTACTATGAGTACCAACTTTTGCAAAAAAAAAAAAGAGGACGAACCATATTATCCAGTGTACGAACTGTTTGAAGTCTGCGAGGCTTTGGTTTATCTCCAATAGAGCCTATAACCCGACTTGACGTACCAAACGGCTTATGACGAGTGCGAGCGTATCCTGCTCGATGACGCCTTCAAACTTCAAACACTTGGATCAGTTCATAGTGTCACCAGTTGTTTGTAGCAACTACACATCCTGCAAATGTCATAAATGTTTAACGTACTATTTTGCTGAGCGTACTTACATACCCAAAAGGATGGAAAGATCATTTGATACCGTCGGAACAACCAAACAATCCTGTCCCTACGCCTGATGCAAAAATCAACATCGATCATCCACCAGTCTATCGATCATCAAACGCCATTTAATGTGTTTCCAAACACTTCAACTGGCGTACACCCGCATCGACCATTCGAACGTGTATACCATAGTCGCGCCCAGCGGCGCCGCTTCAGTTTTATCTAAATAATCACAGCAAAACATACTCGTATCTACTGATATAGCCAGCGCCAATGATCAAACCAAAGACTCTGTATCGGTTGGGGCTGGATCATAAAAAGCCTGCAACACATCTGACAAATAAACTTTGGCTCCTTTCATCGATTTCGGGTTGGCCTACTCTACACCCACACTACGTACGGACGCACTCTCGTCCCATTCGGGCGCTAGGTGGGCGTACATGTAGCCAAAAGGTGGCTGTGTTCCAGCCTCAAATTCATGGCCAAACTGATGGAATGGTATGAGATGAATAGCGCGTGTATATGCTTTTCAGTTTTCCTTTGTTTTCCTGTGTGCTTTGGGGGGAAATTAATGGGGAAGCATTTAAAAATACATGATAATATGGGGATTATGTGTTTCGAGATTGACGCCAGTGCCAGTCTGTGACGGAATTCGAACGCCGCGTTAATGGGATGGATACTCGTAAATGCAGTTTTATTGATTTGTTCCTTTCGACTCGAGACACCAGACGCGGCCCGTATTGATGAGTGGAATTTATTTGCCTTTGGGAATGTGTTCGAGTATTAGAAAATAAACAGATTCACCTCAAGGATGAGTCGGTGTTTTTAATATTTTTTCTATTCGGTTGGTTGGTATTTGGAAACACAACATGGTCGCAATGTTTTCGTTTTATTGAAACGATGGTTTTAAAATTGACGGCAAAAGTTCATTGAAGATTATTGCGATCTACACCTTCTATACTTTCAAGGATGCAAGAAAAAATTACGGCGGCCAATGGAAAATTTAGAAGAATTGCTGTTTGTTAACATCTTGCTTCAAAGATCCAGATAGCATAGTGATCTCGGCACATTTTGGGTTGCTTAGCAGCAATTGCCTAGTGTCATTCTGCAGGGCGATGTCAAAATCTCGTTACTGCTTACGTATGTAGGTGGCGCTAAAGTTCGGGGTGAATCTGGGCCTCAACAAACAAGCCTTTCCAGCCAGCACGATCTTTAGCTAGCTGTTTCCTGCTAGCCCAGTTGGTTAAGGTCCCTTTCCGCCTGTGTGCGCCACCTTAGATGCGGCCATCCTCTGGAACGTCAAAGACTCCATTACTGTCCATTCGCTCTACTTGGCCTAGCCATCTCAGATGTTGGATCGGTAGACGTTGTACTAAATTACCAGATTACTGCAGCGTCTTCCAGGCAGAACTGTTGGCAATAAAGAAGGCCTTGTCTTGGCTGACGTGGAACGTGATATCCACTATTCTCATGGATAGTCAAATAGCCTTGAAGTCGTTGGAGTCCTATGTGTACACATCAAAAACTAGTTTCGAATGTCGCCCAACTCTTAACGAGATGGCCGAACAGTTTAACATACAACTTATCTGGGTACCGGGACTCAGCGACATTCCCGGAAATGAGAGAGCCGACATAATCACCAGACAAAGAACGACGCTACATTCAATAGTGGCTTGTGAGGGAATACCCCTTGCAACCATCAAACACAATCTTGCAAGTTTCGCCAGGGCCGAGACGAACCTGAGATAGACCCAGGAACATACCTGCCTCATTACCAGACAAATCTAGCCCCGGCTCGACAGTCAACGGACTAGGAGCATAATCTCCCTAAAAAGAACTGACATCCATAAAATCATCGGTGTCATCACAGTGACGCGCAAAGACTAGAAATAGTTCCGAATGATGTCTGCAGAAGCTGTCTAGAAGAGGAGGAGGTTGAGTCCATTCACCACATTCTCTGCGCCTGCCAAGCATTCTGCACAATCAGGAAACGATACCCAGGATCTTACTTCCTTAACGACCTGACAGATGTTCAGCAAGTAGGGATATCTGATCTTCTTAACTTTTTAAGAAGCACAAAATGGTTTCCCGAATAGGGGGATAACCCCTCCCCGTAGTTGCACAACGGGCCTCCCTGGCCTATGTATATTCTTCTCAATCCTGAGAAGGCTACGAACTTACCTACCTAGCTCGTCCCTATAGACACTGTCATATCTTCTTCTTTGGTGGCGTTACAGCCCATGAAGGACCAGAGCCAAGCTTCTCTTTAATCACCCATGTTGTGTGTGATTTATTTTACACACAGGTGAAAGGGACTTACAGTTTAATACTGATTCCGAACGGCGTGAATCGAGAAGCTTTTTCAAGGCAAGTTGTATTACGGAGGGTTTTGCCAGTACCCCGCCGAGGAGGGACACCGCGAAATAAACATTCGATGGCATTGCTGTTATCGGGATCCGAACTCGCTCATCGTGCGTCAGAGTCCAACATACTAACTACTGAACCACGGCGCCCTCAGACACTGTCATATGCGGCCTTAAAATCGACGAAAAGGAAATATGTGTCGACCTGAAATGTGTTGTCCAACATCTGCCGCAGTGTGAATATTTGGTCTATCGTGGATTTGTCCTGGCCTGAAGCCACATTGATAGGAACCTATCAAATTGTCCCCAGTTATAGGGGTCCCCTTTTTTATGTACCGGGCAAACTATGAACTGGTGCATGTTCCCAACCAACTCATCTTCAGCCGCTTTAAATGGCTCAGCAGGCAGGCCACCAGCAGCCTTATTAGCCTTCAGTTTTGATATTGCTGTCTTAACCTCTTCTAAGTCGGGTGGACGGAATTCTCTCTCACCTTCGTCCAGTGTGAATGGTGCCTTCTGCTTGACAGCGGCATCTTGGCTATCTTCCATTGTCTTTCCACATTCCTAACATCGACTGTGATTCAACTACGAGGTGTCCGTGTCCCTGCAAGCTTCCGCTCTGGTTTTATAACATTGGCATGTTCGGTTTACTTTTTAGTAAAACTTTCGAACGTCGGTCGTTCCTGCGATAACATCTCACCATCTCCTCGATAGCGCGCTTCTCATGCTTTTCCGCTCATAGAGCTCACAAGCAGCTCTCGTTCGTCGATGCATGTATGCCATGTATGCATTCTGTTTTTCTGCATGAACCTGTCCCGGTTTCTCCACCAGCCACCACATAGCCCGGAAATCTAATAGATACATCAGAGGCAGTATCCCTAAGGGTTCTTTGACAACGTTTCCATTGCGAAGTTCCTGGCGGTCTCAGCTTCCCGGCGACAAGTTCTGATCTCCTTTTAGCGGTTTTTGTAGTACATGTCGCAGTTTTTCATCCTCTTTTTACCCGGTCCATCCCATCACACTTCTAAAATAGCGGTGATGTCTGCTTTATAGCAGTTTAGGGCATTTTCAAAATGTTCGGCGGCACCCGGTCTGTTAAGGGATCTAACATTCTAGATGCAGAATCGAGACTCCTATCTTTTAATACGTGTAATCCAGTTTTTACATTTTTTTACGTCCACTACAGAGGTGAGTGGCTGATTGAATTCATACTAACCTCCAATCTGCGTATATGCAATAAGGGCAACATACCTACATTTATTACTAAAAGCCGTAGGGAGGTGGCCCGCGATCCCCGTCGGATATAGACACGCTGGTCGATATCCTGACAAATACACTGGGCAACGCACGGGGAAACAGCTGCGTAATCCACAAGATCAGGAAGAATTCATACCCACGCTGGCGGAACGAAACTCTAAGCAAACTAAGCTAAGGCTACCTAGATAGGAGACATATTCCAGAAAAGTGAAAGTGTACTCTTCAACCCCAAGGCCGACAGAAGCTTCCACACCTCCCCCAGAGGCCTAAGGTCTATATGTCTATCACCCTTTGTACTAAATACCCTAGAAAGGCTGATAGACTTACATATACGCCACAACTTCGACCCATCCCTAATGTCTAAGCCAGAGCACGTCTACTGCAAGGGTAGATCGGTCGAAACAGCTTTGCTTACAATGGTGAGAAAAATCGAGAGATCAATCCATAGAGGGCGCCTTCAAAAACGTAATTTTGAAAGCAATGATAGAAGGGCTAGAAAATTTAAAAGTGGAGAGACTTGATAGAGTTGATTAGCGAGTTACTCTCAACACGCAAAAACCACTCTATATGGGGAAGCCAAATAACCAGTAGATTGATTACCGGAGGCACTCCACAAGGGGATCCTCTCTCCTCTTCTCTGGAATGTAATGAATGCAAATGAACTACTGACCAAACTGGAGAAAGAAGGTCTCCGTGTTAATGCCCACGCACACGAAGTTGCGTTGCCCATTTCGGGCAAACATCCACCTACATTGATCGACCGTATGTGTATGGCATTTTCCATACTGTGCAAATGGGCACAACACATTGCGCTCGGGGTAAATCCCCAGAAGACAAAGCTTGTGCTGTTCACCAGGAAGCGTAAGGTCCCGGAAATATGCCCAATCACTTTACACTAGCTCTAAAATTACTCTACTTGGCACCAGGTTAACCTACTCTTCCAGTGCCAAATACTTGGCATTGTACTAGAAAGGAAATAAACTATAGCTCTCTACACCTGTAAGAAAGCCTTAGGAAAAAAATGGGGATTCAACCGTATGCTTACCCTATAGCTATACATTACAGTTGTTAGACCTATTCTAATGAATGGAGTGGCAGTCTGGTGGACTGCATTGGACAAACCAATATACCAGAAGCAATTCAAGAAGTTACAAAGGCTGGCATGCATGTGCATCACCGGCGCCCTAAGGTCCACCCCACCGGTAGCACTCAACATGATACTTCACCTTACACCACTCGATATACTTGGCAAGCAAATAGCCACATACATGGCAATAAGACTAAAAGCTAACTCCAAATGAATGAGCTACATCATTGGTCACTCCTCCATTCTAGCGGAAAATTCTGACCACATATGTAGAACCACAGTCCTTCAGAAAAAATAACGTACCCGGACAGACGGAACTGGTCCGGCCCCATCGCAAGAGCTGCGGGGACTTCTACACCTGAGCCAAGCTCTAGAATTACCGGATCATTGCAGCGTCTTTAAGGCGGAGTTGTTGGCAATAATGGAGGCTTTGTCTTGGTTAAAGTGGAACGTAATTTCTACTACGGATATTCGAATTCCCACAGACAGTTAAACAGCCTTGAAATCGCTAGAGTCCTATGTATATTGGCGTTACAGTCCATGAAGGATCAAAGCCGAGCTTCCCTCAATCACCCATGTTGTGTGTGATTTCATTTTCCCATAGGTGAAAGGGACCTACAGTTCATTGCCGGTTCCGAACGGCAAATTTCGAGAAGCTTTTCATGAGAATTTTACTACAGGGGGTTTTGTCAGAACCCCGTTGAGGAGAAACACCGTGAAAATAGGTTCGATGACATGTCATCGGCATCAGTGGCCAACACGCTACCATTGCGCCACGGTGCTATGTGCACACTACAAAAGTAAGACTTGACTGCCGCCTATCTCTTAACTACATGGTCGAACAGTTTAATATACATCTCCGATGGGTACCAGGATACAGCGACATCTCAGGTAATGAAAGAGCCGACACACTCGCTAGACAAGGAACGACGTCAAACATGGCATGGGCAGGTGTATGTACCTCTATCAGCCATGAAACGTGAATTTACGAACCTCGCCATGGCTTAGATGAGCCTGAAATGAGCCCAGGGGTACACCTGCCTCATGAGCAGGCAAATCTGGCCTCGACTTGACATTCCACGGACCAGGGGACTAATCTTCCTAAAACGAACTGACACCTACAAGGTCATTGGTGTCATCACCGGTCACTGTCTCATTGGCAGTCCTGTACAAAAACTAGGCCCAGTTCCGAATAACTTCTGCAGAAGCTGCTTAGGCGAAGAGGAGGTCGAATTCATTCATCACCTACTCTGCGCCTCTCCGGCTCTCTGCTCAATCAGGAAACGCTACCTAGGATCCTGCTTTCATAGCGACCTGACTGAGGGTAAGGATAACTGACCTTCTTAACTACTTAAGATGCACTAAGTGGTTTGTGGTTCCATGAATAGAAGGCCAACCCAGCTCCTACTCTGGGGAGGCTACGGACACCTACCTACCTACCTACCTACGGTTACTGTTTTTTGGCGCAGGAAACTCACCATTCGCCCTTCCCCGTCATCATTTCCAGCGGATATCTCCAGACGGCACCACGAGAAGGTGGGGATGGGACTTACTAACAATGGTCTAAGGTGGTCGCCCGCGGCGGCTCTTCTCATCTTTTAGCAGGCCAACATCCATTGGATGGATGCTACCCCTACGAGGTCTTTGTTAGCTCATCCGTCAAAATCTTGATAATACATAAGTTCAAAAAGTAATTGGTCAACTCGTGGTTTTCAGTGATTGCCAAGCATCAATTTTAGGAGTAGAAGGACATACCTTTCAATACAGTCACCTTAGCCTATCAATTCTAACATATGCACCCGATTACAATGGCTTAAGGAAACCACTGCCACAAACCAAAATGCATATTCATCCCCTCAACCAACCGATACAATCGTATACTTCCACATCCAATAAATCCCAACCGCCTCCAAGCCATTAGCACGTCCGTGGTCTCGAGGCATACCAATTACCCGCGCAACGCACACTACAATGACAATACACAATTGCCCATCGGTCATATCTGCGGGACCACCAAGCATAAATTACTCCAGAAAAACCAATTATACCTCGGTTTACCTGATCGCGTCCACAAAATTCTCTCTTCCTCTCCGCCATCCTGAATATCGCACTTCGATCTTCATTTATTTTTTTTTTTCCAAAACTAAAATAACCAAACCAAATGCCCCTTTTTATTGCAACGCGAAAAGCCAACAACAACGACGTCCATCCGATCAACGAATAAAGGATTCGAATCAACAAACCGAAAAAAAGGGTTTATCTCCTGGCTATGGCTTGTCCAATAAAATCATTCTCTTTCGCGGCCAAACAATTTGAATACCGATCCCGACACAATTACCGACCTCTGATCCTGCCGGCATACAGTTGGTAAGTTGGAATTCAACTGGCAGCGCAAACATGGCTTCTTGGAATCATCATCGTATGCCACTGCACAAACGTGTAAGTAAAGAGAAAAGGATTCACTGTTTACTCGCGCGAAGGAATCGGGATCGGGATTTTCGCAGGAATGCACTATGTAGGTATATGAAAACTAATCGACTTTGAACGCGACTTTAACACGAACCAAGAGGCTTACTCTATCCCTGTCTGTTTGCTAAGAGCGAAGATCAAAAAAAAAAAAAAATGGAAAACAAAACAAACTCACTAATTTCACTGAAAGGCGCAAAACACACAGGACCTTTGGTAGAATGGTTTGCTTCCATTCAACCCGTTCGTTTTTTAATCCTTTTCTTCGTCCTTTTACACCGGTACAGTGAGCCAGTCGTAAAATAATTGTCGCGCGATTTATTCCCGCAAAAAAGGATTTCCAAAAAAGAATTGAAAAAAACGAAATTCATTTTATGACGGATGCATCTAACTATGTATCCTTTTTTTAACCCGTTCGCAAAAGGAAAATAGTGCAATAAAAAAAAGCGTCCATACCTCGATCCTGCGAAATAGAGAAAGGAGGATGTGACCCGATTCTGAAGGATAACAATAAAAAACAGGGCACTTGGCACTCGGATTATTAAAAAAAGGGGTTAAAAGGCCTTCGGCTACAATCGGTTTATGACTTACGATCCGGCGATATGATTTATCCTTAGAGTCCTCAACAAAAAAGAGTTAAAAAAACCGTCCGAAGATCTTCGAACAATCGACAACAAAATACAATTTCCCAGAGATACGGCAAGTGTGTGATACGCATACGGGAACGAATCCTTCGACGGGGAAAGGTGGGATATTTACGACATAGCCTATGCCTAATTCGACCGCAGTAAAAAGCAGAACTATCTATCCTATTCACCTCTGTTAAAGCGTGGAAAGATGTTTTCATTAACGCGTTATTACCCGGTGGGCCTATCTTCTCTCTCCGAACTATGGGAGTAACCCTTTGCTGCGTACCGCTCGGTGGTTTCAAATATGACGGCGGCATCGCTGAAGATTCTCTAGATCACAGTCATAATAATAATAACCATAATCGTAACGATAACAATAAGCCAACCTGTCGGAGTCTGAGACACCGTGTGTCTCATCATGCTTGACTGCGATCGATCCAAACCGCATCAGGTTGTGTGGATCGGAGATGCGATCAGGGAACAACAACTGCTGCCGCATCTACCGTAGCAAATCGAATCAATCAATGAATTCGTATTAAGTTGAAGATACATTTTCCCTCTTTCTTATTCATCTGCATTGTGTGGTGGAAATTTATTTGAATTGCTCTAACCCTCGATTGTTGGCTAATTAAATTCGTGGTGGGCTTGTTCTGGTAGTGTACTAGGTTTCGGAATACCCAAAAATATGGTAATGACGCGTCCTGCTGTGCGGTCTGCGGACTGCCGTGACTGTACATTGGCGCTCTGTACAAAAACGCCGACGATGAAGACCATGTGTGACAAGTGGTGTATATGTAGTTTCGGTGGAATACTAATTGGGCTATCGACGGCCCGGTGTCAGTGACGAAATCGATACGTCGACTTATTTCCATTTTAATTTGATTACCCACATCGCGTCCTTAATTTGGTCGAAGGCGAAGTCTTTCACGAGCTTACTAGCTGCCGATCAGAGTAGGTTAATGGTACGTTGATTAACTGACAAAATTCGAGGAATGAAGCTGAGGAGTTAACAGGTTTTCATTCTCTTGAAAGTATTTGAAGTCTGGATTGGAGGCGGGTGGCGGAGGCTCTTACGGACTTAACGATTGGAGGTGTGATGATCTAAGCGATTTGGTGTTTTTATTTATTAATAATTGCGTTCCTGGAAGCTTTTGGAGCCAAATTCGATTGCAGCGTTCTTTGATGCGCTACGATCAAAGGAACGAGACAAGTTTCTGACATAACCGTAAGAATCACTGGTCTGGGGTAGTGTTTACAAAAATCGGGTAAGCCATTGGTTTCACTGGTTTGCCTGTCACCAAATACCACATCACTAGCATCATCTCCCATCTCCAATAACAACAACTACACCTATGATTCTTGTGGGTATGATATCGTGTACGTAACTCGGATGAAGTAGGTGATTTTGCTACTGCTTGATTTTACAGTGTTCTAGTTTAGGCAGCTCGCGTGTGATTCGTAATATGCGCCAAAATCAGACATACTTTGCAACCATTGCCATTTCACTCTATTATTTCATTTTATTATTAAAGTCGTTCTCTGTCAACAATTTATTTGCACAATTCAATCATTTTACCGTTGTCATCGGTCGACTAGGACATACGATTTGACAACACTCGGCGACCATTCATCTGTACTCCATATCCTGAACCAACTCCATACTCTAAACCGACTTCATATTCTGAAACCGAATCCAGAGCCTGAGCCGACTCTATACCCTGAACCGACTTCAAACCCTAAACCGACTCCGTACCATGAACCGACTCCATACCATGAACCGACTCCATACCCTAAACAGACTCCATACCATGAACCGACTCCATACATACTTATTAGTAGTGACCTCACTTATTAGCAGTGACCTTACTTATTAGCAGTGACCTTACTTATTAGCAGTGGCCTTACCTATTAGCAGGGACCTTGCTTATCAGCAGTGATCTCCCTTATTAGCAGTGGCCTTACTTATTAGAAGCGACCTTACTTATTAATAGCGACCTTACTTAATAGCAGGGACCTTACTTATTAGCAGTCACCGTACTTATTTGTAATGGCCTTACTTATTAGCAGTGACCTTACTTATTAGTAGTGACCTTACTTATTAGTAGCGGCCTTACCTATTAGCAGGGACCTTGCTTATCAGCAGTGATGTTTTTTGGCAGTGACCTTACTTATTAGCAGTTACCTCACTTACTAGCAGTGATCCTACTTGGCAGTGACCTTACCTATTAGCAGTGAACCTACTTATCAGCAGGGACCTTACTTATTAGTAGGGGCCTTCATTATTAGCAGTGACTTCACAGTGACTTATATAGCAGTTGCCTTACTTATTAGAAGTGGCCTTACTTAATAGCAGTGGCCTACTTATTAGCAGTGACCTCACTTATTAGCAGTGGCCTTACTTATTAGAAGTGACCTTACTTATTAATAGTAACCTTACCTAATAGCAGTGACCTCACCTATTAGCAGTGACCTCACTTATTAGCAATAGCCTTACTTATTAGCAGTGGCCTTACTTATAAGCAGTGATCTTTCTTATTTGTAGTGGCCTTACTTATTAGCAGTGACCTTTCTTATCAGCAGTGACATTATTTGGCAGTGACCTTACTTATTAGTAGCAGCCTTACTTATTAACAGTGGCCTTACGTATTAGCAGTGACCTCACCTATTAGCAGTGACCTCACTTATTAGCAATGGCCTTACTTATTAGCAGTGGCCTTACTTATTAGCAGTGATCTTTCTTATTAGCAGTGTCCATACTTATTAGTAGTGGCCCTACTTATTAACAGTGACCTCACTTATTAGCAGCGGCCTTACTTATCAGCAGTGACCTTACTTGCCAGTCACCTTTTTTTCTTTTTTTTTTTTTTAGAAACTCGCGCAGGTTCAAGAGTTTTTTTTTATATTCCCTTATGATGTGTTATTACACACACAACCTGAACGGAGTGCAGTGGTTTGGGTCGTTGATGTTCGTTCACTACTCTCAGGGGTGGTTGTCCTAGACCTAGATAGAACGAGAGCCGACCAAATTCCGCGTTGGTTATAGTCCGTAGTAATTCGTTCGAGCACTTTGGTATTGCATAGGCAGAGCATGAATTTCTTGGCTTGGGCTGTAACGCCACCAAAGAAGAAGAAGAAGACAGCATGGATACAATCCAAGCTCGTCAAACTCTGCAGAAAGAAGTTAGAAGAGATATCGCATGTAAATGAGGTGACCTGGTGGCTGGGTACCTGGTCATGTGAATATTTCTGGAAACGAGAGGGCGGACGAGCTTGGTTAGGCTGGGATCAAGTGCAAACTTTGCGCAGATCTCAGCTAAGGCCGAAGCAGCACTCAGTACGCTCTACAGGGAGATAGAGACGGAGCTATTAGTGAAAGCCAATAAGCGATGGTGTAGCTTAAATACATGCGCAACGACGAGATTTACTTGGCCCGCCTATGATAAGAAAAGGACGGAAAATCTGCTGAAGTTCAATCGTGGGAATATTCAACTGGCAGTCGGTGCCCTCACCGGACACTGCATGCTATTTTACCATGCAGCTCGACTAGGCCAGCCCTACAATGACTTCTGCAGTTGCAGAAGAGGAAATTGAATCACCTGCTTAGCGAATGTCCAGCGCTAGCCAAGAAAAGGAATACATTCCTAGGAAGATACTTGCTTTCGGGACTAGAGGAGGTAGGTAATATTGGGCTGAATAGAATACTGGGATTCTTATCCTCGTCTGGATGGTTCAGCTCAACGGTAAATGTCTAGGTATCAACGGGTTAAATAAATCAATTGGGCACAATGGATTCTACGTAGTCTACGTGAGCCTTGACTTTTCGTCAATAGGGCACCCATGTACCTAACCTAACCTTCGGTAGCGTAAACTAGTTTACGCGATCTGTTTTGCAGGCCCATTATCTTACCTTTATGGACCCATGGTTCTTGGATTAGCCCAATGCTGATACTGTCGCGGTACAGTCGCTGGCTGAAGGTGTCCGAAGCACCTTTGGCATGGTGCAGGTTGCCCTGCAACACACGCAGCCCACCCATTACTTGCGACGGTAGGCCGGATCCTTCGTTCTGTATGGCTTGTTGTTTCCACGTCTGAAGTTTCCGGCCCGATGGGAGTGATCCTCTGATCTACTTCCCATCGAGGTATCCCCTTGTTTTGTTGGGGGACGTTTGCTTCTTTTATTTGGGCGACCCTTAGTGGTTGTCGGCCCAGATGTGGCAGCGAGTTTTACCTCGTCACATCTGGACGTCTCTACTACAGCAATAGGTGCAACTACCATACTACTGGCTGTAGGTTTTCCTATTACGTCAGTAGGTGCACCCGCTATACTGTAGGTTGTAGGTTTTCCTACAGCGATTGGTACTAATCTAAGGATGACTCTTCAGTTCTGTGCGTGTAAGCCGTCATTTTGAGAGTCCAGCGTCGTCGCCAACACCTTCGTGATGGGTAAGCCGGTGCTTTGTGGGAAGTAGCCCCGAACGATATGTGGCTTCGGAAAAGCTTCATCTTCCACAAGCATAATATCAAGTCCACTCCTTGATGGCCGTAAAATTGGTTTTCATCCAATCGGCCGTGGCGGGGTTGTCATACACAAAGATAACCCCCCTGACTTGTAAGTCGATCCTCTGAAGCGAGGTTTGGGTGCCTTACACAGAAGCTCGATGGAGGTGTCAACTACAGCCACCTGAACGTCTGCCATCTGCGCTGTTGTAAGGGGGTTCGTTCCCAAGTCCTTGGGGACGATGCCGAGTCGGATCCTCCCAGCTACACTACTGTAGCTCTTTTTATCGACCTGGTGGTTGCCGATTTTGCTGCGTTTAGCAACCGGGTTTGGTGAAGTAGTGTCAGCGGAACAATCAAGTTTCAGTTCCGGTCCATTGGTTGCAGGGGTAGATTTTGCATAAACCAAAGCCTCATATCTCGTTTTGTCCTGCATTATAGGAGCTTTAGAACGTCGCTGCTCCGACGATTTGAATTTGACGAAGCCACCAGATGGTGAAGGCTTTTCATCTACATGCCTGATTGTTTTGTTCTTTGTTACACTTGGTAGCTCATCTGAGGGTATACTCACATAATCCCCGCCAAATGTAGTGTCGGAATCGGAGAGTGAAGACACATCTTCTGCTTTCCGTCCAGCTGCAATGCCGGCAAAAGGTGCCGGCACCACTTCTGGTTTTTGAGCCGCTGAGGACTCACAAGCCCTAGCCGGCGATGATGTTAGAGAGACATTAGTCTCCACAAATATGTTTATTTTTTCAATAGTTCCCACGAACACACGGGAAAGAAGGGTCACCTGCAGCGGAGCCCGAGACACTGCTGGAAGGCTTTATTGAAATCGCAGGTCGCCCGGTATCCGAAGCTCGCACACGTATAGCTAGGCAACCTCTTAGCCATGCATCCGTCGGCGTATGCTGTTCCACCTTGGAGTTAGGGGAGTGAGGGAGTGATGGGTACAAGGAAGCGGAGAGTTGGGAAGGGGTCCGTAATTGCTTCTTAGCTCCGGGTTCCTCTAGAGATGGACTCTCCAGAGTCATTACCTGTACTGAGCCTCCGTACCATGAGCAATTGTCACGGAGGACGATGATAGATAACACCAGTTACAAAAAGTATGGAACAATGACAGCACGCCATTACTTTTGCTCCACCTTTTGCATAACTCCATTGTTCAGTTGCCGTCATCGCCTTTGATGATTTCGAGTGAGGTTAGTAAGGAAAACACAGAAGGGCTGTTTATCGACAATTTAAACTATCCAATATCCACTGTTGCTTCGCCCCTTGCACATTTCAAATTTGAAGAGTTTTCAATTTTCAGTTAAGACCCTCATTTTCTCAATTACCGTCCTCTTCAAACACATCAGTAGCCCATTAGTGCGCTTCCTTATTGGTACTCCTCCCGATATACGTATCAATTGCGGCTGTGTAATCAAAAATAACAATGTACTCATCCTCTGTAATCCTTGTAACAACATAGAAACGAGAAATTATTAATTTCCAATATTTTCCGCGTTCCATTCTTCATAGTCTTCATCTCACCTGCTCAGTCCACCACCACCGGCGCAATATACACTATCCGTACCCACTTGAACGAGGAAAAGAAAAGAAAAACCTTAAGTCGACAATTGCCTCATCCAGATAGAGATACAAGCATTCAGCTACGAAAGTCGTCGGTCAAGATGTAGGCAACCATCGAACCATTGAAAATTTAATCCGACAGATTATCATTAACGTAACATTACCGGAAAATTTTGATTCCTTTCTAGTGTTGGTATCTTAGATGCCCGGCATCCGTACGGCATGGACAAACAACTCTATTAGTTGATCCGAAAATTGTACACAAACGAATTAGTTACACATCTTCACGCCGCCTAATAGGGGACGATGGGCCTACAGAAGAGCCTAATTCTGTTACGTCCTGCTCTTGGCAAGCCGAGAGACTGACAAACTGAGGTTATCAGCTTGAAAATACCTCGCACATTTGCAATAAAATCTTGCAATTTATCTGCTTTTGATTAAATCCCATAAATTCTAGAAGCTCCACCGTATCTTTTCTTGACTAACCTAGAGTTCCATCTAACTGAATCGCATCCTTAACCACTACCATGCGCAATACCTTCTAAATCACTTTGAAAATGATACTATCAAATCCTCTCTTCCTCTAGGCAAAAAAAAACTTCAAATCAAAGTACGAGTACAGGAGAAGGAAAAAAGATAAACCGAAATGGTAACCATTAAGCGCGCCCATATGTGCCATCGTGTATCCGTCTCCTCAGCGGTTACCATGTTCGGTATCGTTTTCGGTTTGATATTGGGTTCCATATATTGGGATTTTAGTATCGCATCAAGGAGTGAATAAAATTTTAAATTGCCCCACACGCACACACACAACGAACGTGAAACAGAGATGAGCAGAGATAGCTCATGGTAACATGTGTGTTACACACGTATCTATAGTATCTAAGCAAAGAAAGGAAAAAGGATGTTATCTGACATCATCTGAGCTCCTGTGAGGGTATTTCGCTTTACGAGTTGCACAACAGAATGGAACGAATGAACTACTGGTGGAGCTGAGTGTTATCAGTTACTTCGATCTCTGGCGCTGATATCCAGGACCCAGAGGATGCTAGTCCGGGTACATTCATGGGTGGATATGGGTGTGATTTCCTTTTATCCCGACTATAAAATAAAAGTTGATACCACCATTGGGTAATGTCGTACGTTTGGTGCTCTTCTTTTATTCAATCTTTGGAATTAGAGCTTCGGAAGTTTGCATGATGTGAGATGGTGGGACGCCCGATGAGGAATCCTTTATGTGCGGCTTTATCCGCATGTACCAATCAACTCGATGTGGCAGATCAGTTGGCAACATAAAATAGAAATTGAAAGGGATATGCATTCAAAGGGAGCCTTGGAATGACGTTAAGCAAATAAAAATTGAATTGATGGTAATGATTAAAGGATATCAAGGTTCAGGGAAAGCTAAAAACTTAAATTGCAACAGTAGCAGGTCTTGTAGGTAGTTCCTTTATACTTGCTTACATACTTAGTCAGGTGGCGCTACAGTCCGGTGTGAACCGGCCTCAACCAACAAGCTTATCCAACTGGCACGGTCTTTTGATAGCAGTTTCCAACAACGCACTTCCAGTTGGTTAAGGTCCCTTTTCACTTATGTGCGCCACCTTAGATTCGGTCATCCTCTGCTGCATGGTCCCTCGGGGTTGGACTTTGGACTCTGAATTTTCAGAATTTTCCTCTCGAAACGACCATGGGCCTCTTCATCCGTTTTCGTTAAAGTCCAGGTGGCTGCGCCATAGAGGAGGAACGAGAGGATGATTAAGGTCTTTTACAGTGCTATCTTCGTCTTTCGAGAGAGGGCCCTACTTCTCAGTTGCCCCTTGAGCCCAAAGAAGCAGCGGTTAGCAAGAGCAATACTGCGTTTGATCTCAGCGCTGTTGTTGTTGTCGCTGTTCACTAATGAGCCAAGGTAGACGAAGTACTTGACCACCTCGAATATGTAGCTGCCATTTGTGACGTCCTGGCCGAGACATCGGTGTTGCGCGTCTTTTTTGGTTGACAGCATATTTTCCGTTTTACCCTCGTTAACCGAAAGACCCATTTTAGCCGCTTCTGCTTTAATGCTTTCGAAGGCTTAATTGATGTCTCGCTGTGTTCGTCCAATTAAGGCAATGCCATCCACGTACGCAAGCGGTTGCGCAGACTTGAAATAAATCGTACCTCTTGTGTTGGCCAGTGAGTCTCGTATGACTCACGATGTTGAAGAAATTACATGACGGTGCGTGACCTTGTCTAAACCCTTTTTTGACATCAATGGTCTCGATTAATTCGCTACCGACCTTAATGGAACAGCGAGGGCTCTCCATTGTCATTCTGCATAATGTGACTAGTTTGGCAGGGATGCCGAAACTGGACATGGCGCTGTATAGCTCGTCTCTATGCACACTATCATACGCGGCTTTGAAATCGACGAAGAGGTGTTCTTTGGTCTTCTCCAAGATCTGTCGCAGTGTGAATATTTGGTCTATTGTGGATTTACCTAGCCTGAAACCACACTGATACCAGCCTATCAGATTATCCACAAAGGGTTTTAGGCGTTCACACAGTACGGCAGAGAAGATCTTGTATGCGATGTTAAGGAGACTTATTCCCCTGTAGTTGGGGCAGTTATAGGGGCCTCCTTTCTTGTGGAGTGGCAAAACGATACTGAGATTCCAGCCGTCGGGCATGCTTTCCTCCGACTATATTTTACAGATGGGCTAGTACATGCACCCTACCAGCTAATATCCGGCAGTTTTAAATAGCTCGGTAGACAGGCCGTCTGCGCACGCGGCTTTATTTGTCTTAAGGTTCGAAATTACCAGCTTAATTTCATCTAGGTCGGGTGAACAGAATTCTCTTGCATCTTCGTCCGCTGCGAATGGATCGTTATGCCTGACAGCGGTATTAGACCTTTCATCGGCGTTAAACAGTTTACAGAAGTGTTCCATCTATATTCTGAGCATCGACTGTGACTCTACTACTAGCTGTTGGTCTTCATCTCTACAAGACTTCGCCGGCAAGTTCGTTTTACGCAAGTTTTTTCGTTAAACTTGCGAGCCTCATTCCTCAATCCCAAGCTTTCCATGTTCTCTTGTTTCCTTCCTTTGAAGCGTGTGTTCCTCTCTCCGTTTCTGCTCACGAGCGGCTCTCGTCCGCCTATGTAGCACGGCTTTCTAGCGCATTGCTCATCAAACCAGGGTTTTCTAGCTGACGGTGGCTTGAAGCCCAAGACATCATATTCAGCTGGCAATGCTCCCACTGTTGTTCTGTGGATTGTTGCGGTGTCATTGGGGCTTGCGAGAGGTTGTGGGAAACTCGATCGGCAAAGGTCCTAGCGGTGTTCTGCGGTTGTAGCTTTCCGACGCCAAATTTTCGTTGTCCTGCTCGACTCCGTGGCATCCTTTACATCTTCATTCGTACCTTGGCTACAACAAGGTCGAGTCGATGTTGTCTCCTCGGAAGGTTCGTGCATCTAGGATGCTGGAGGAGTGTCTGGCGTCGATCGCAATGTGATCAATCAAGTGATCGCCAGGTTCCTTTCTGAATATTGAGATGCGGGAATTGTGTGCTAGCCAGAAGGAGATTGCGTCCCGCCAGGAAGTCGAGTAGCCGATGTCTGTTTTCGGACGTGGCTATATTTCCCCATGATCGACTCAAATATGTCCTCTTTGCCCAGTTTCGCATTAAAGTCTCCTCCTAATCGTAACTGTGACATTGGACATAGGTTCTGTATAGGAGATCGTGGAAGTCGTCTTTGAGACGATCGTCCTTTTCTTCGACTGGGGCGTGAGCCCATATCAAGCTAATGTTCGCGAAATTAGCTCTGATGCGGATTGTTATGAGGCATTCGCTTACATCCCGAAATCTTAAAACGAATAACGAATCTGCATCCGAGTAAGCGTTGTTTGTACTCCATGAAGCTGTTCGCGTAGTAGATGTCGCAGTTTTTCATCCGTCTTTTGCCTGGTCCATCCCATCGCACTTCTTGGAATGCGGTATGTCAACTTGGACTGAGCATGGAAAAGATTTGAATTCTAGACCTTCTGCTCGACGGTCGGTTGACCACCGCACCACGGCCACTCCCAACTTTATCGAATTCGTCCAATAACACTTCTAGCATTGTTATTCGTCACCTTGTCTCAAAAACGCTTCCCTTTAGCGACTAAAACTGAGTGCCTACTTAACGAGGCTATACCACATGTCTCTCCCATTGGGATCTAAGATTTCTAAATTTTCTGTCCCAGATCAATCATACCATACAAAAAACTAATTCTGTCCTTGGCTTTATAAAATGAGGTTCCAAAGGACTCTCGAACCCCTAGGTTACAAAATCGCTCTGCATCAGTAATTAATGTATCCAGAAATACGCCAGTAAAGTCTAGCCTCCTTACTACGTTAGCCATTCTGGTGTCTGTGCAGGTGATGGAGGGTTTTTCGAGAGGGAGATTCGACTTTTCATAGGCTCTGACGGTGTCTTGGGGTTGTAGCATTGCGACGTTGTTGCCGCTGGCCTTACTCGATTTTTCTTGTCCAGGCATATTCGTAGTCGTAACCTGGTTACCACAAGATAGTGGTCCGAGTCTATGTAGGCTCCCGGGAAAGTTCTTACATCTAGAATATGGGATGCCTGCCTGCCAACAATCGCAATGTGGTCAATCTGGTTGACGGTTGATTGATCCGGAGACCGCCAAGTCCTCGTGATAGCAACTAGAAGGTCTAGCCCCGTTGCGAAGCCTATCAGCCTAAATCCATTTTCGGGTGCGGTGTTGCGTAGGCTGTGCCTGACAATGATCCTATCAAAAGCGACTTCCTTACCCAGTTTCACGCTAAAGTCTCCCAGTACGATTTTAACATCGTAACTGGGACATTGGGCATATGTCCTATCTAGGAGGTCGTAGAAGTCGTCTTTTGTAGCATCACCCTTGTGCTCGGTAAGGGCGTTCGCTTACATGCCGGAAACTCAAGACTTTTTGCCTAGATCTACCTCTAATAACAAACCCGAATCCGAATAAGCGCTGTCGTCTCTCCATGTAGCAGTCGCCGTAGTAGATATCACAGTTTCTCATCCTCTTATTGCCCTGTCGTCTATCTCTAGATGAGATGGCTAAACAGTTCAATATTAAAATACTGTGGGTTCCCGGGCATAGGGATATTTCAGGAAAATGCGCGGCCGACGAACTCGCATAGTTAGGGTCGAGCACAATCAGCCTACCTACCCTCGGGTACATAGATACACCAATTAGTACGGTAAAGCACATGATAAAACTTCAAACCATAGAGGAGACCAATCTCCAATGGAATGAGAGCAATATTGGCTTTATCACCAAACAATTGTGGCCTAAGTTAAGGCTAGGACGAACCAGGGACCTAGTGGCAACCAAAAGGGCAACTTTAAATACTCTAGTGGGTAATGACACCCAGGTCACTGCATTATCGAAAAACACGCCGCCAGATTGGGGCTACCCTCCAATGACTTCTGTCGCGGCTGCATGGACGAGGAGGAGGACGAATCAGTACACCACTTCGTCTGCTCATGTACCTCTTTTGCGAATCGCAGGAGGATCTACCTCGGCGCGCCCTTGTTTGATAATCTAAAAGTGAGCTAGCAATCCAAAAGATAGTTCAACTCCATCGCTTCATTAGAAGCACCGGTTGGTTCTCAGGTAGCGGATCAGGGTAACTTGATCCAAGTGGTATCACAATGGGCCGACTTCGGCCTACGTGTGGCTTATGCCTACCACATTAACCTAACCTAACCTAGTGCTACCATTAGAATTTGGCACTGCGAACTTTGCACATCTATTGTGCCTGCTAGCTGATTAGCCAAAGAGCTTCTCCATTTCCATAATGAAGTTGAGAATGCTTCTCGTAGGAGCCAAGGTGATCCCCTCAGGAGTCATAACTTCGCTGAGAAGGATGCGCTTCCTAAGATGGCAGAGAGCAGCACATTCACACAGTATGTGTTCTGCCGTCTCTTCGTCCTCGAGACAGAGTCGACACTCAGTTTCAGACGAGATGCTGATGGTTACTCCTCTTATGCCAGTCGCAAGATTTAGATTGGCGCATGCTAGGATGGCATGCAACTCTGCTTGATAGATGCTGGGACTCAATCCCAGGGCCTTCCAGATCTTGCGATTTCGTCCAAAGATGACGAAGCCAACGATAAAAAACAATATCTCAAATCTCTTGTCAAAAGTGAAAGTGCGTGACAATGCGTCCGAAGCCGTGGTGATCATATCCAGCTCGGAAGGTGTTGTAATATGGACATGTGACCCTCGGGTATACATGGCATATTTGTTCCCGAACAAAGAATTCTGATTGCACTGCGTAACGCCATCGTTTTGGTGAAAGGTGCAGAGGAGTGAGTCCAATGAGTGCTTCTTGGGCTACCGTGGGGCAGGTTGGCATAGCGTCTGTAATGCCGAGACAAGCTAGTCTCTAAAGGCGTTGAAGCTTAACAATTGTAGTTTTTTGCTCGACTTTTGTTGTGGACCCGTAGGTGACGATAGGTCTTACTATCGCGGTGTATAACCAGGTATCCTTGGGCATGCTTTCCCCAATGTATGTATGTATGTTGGCGTTACAGTCCATGAAGCTGAGCTTCTCACAATAACCCATGTTGTGTGTGATTTCATTTTCCCATAGATGAAAGGGCGAAATTCGAGAAGCTTTTCTTGACAATTATACTACAGGGGGTTTTGTCAATATCCCGCTGAGGAAAAGCACCGGGAAAAACACGTTCGATGACATAGCGAGATTCTTATTATCACGGTCCTGCTGTACGGTGCAGATGCATGACATGCCTTGTTCGAGCGAAAGATTTTGCGTATGATTTTCGGTCCTATAGACGCAGATGGGGGATGGAGAAAAAGATTAAATCACGACATTTACGGGATGTACAGCGACATGAGCCTAGTCAGACATCTACGGATTCAACGCCTAAGATGGCTAGGCCATATAGAACGAATGGACACCAAAGCTCCAGCCCGAAGAATCTTTGAATCTTACCCTGAGGGACGAGGAAACAGAGGACGGCCGTACTTAAGATGGCGCACACAGGTAGAAGGCGCCCTAAGCCAACTGGGTGTGCGGCAATGGAAAAGACCAGCAAACGACCGTGCTAGGTGGAGGGGCATGTTGGTTGAGGCCCACGTTCATCCCGAACTGTAGCGCCCGATAAGAAGAAGAAGGAATATAATTCGAGGACGATATCTCTTTCCGATAAGTTTACATTTTCAATTTTACAAAGCAACAAGTTGATCCACCGCTACCAACTGATCGTGAATTACATGAACCCAATAGTCACACTAACGTTTATCGGTTTAGCTTATTTTATCACCGGCCATCTACTGATTTATTGGAATTTCTTCACAGAAATTGAAAATTTGTTTTCTTCATGACTAACTCGCAATAGGTCACAGGCTATTCGTCGTGTGACTAGAGTTCTATATCTGAACTAGATAACCAGTTATCACAGAGACGCAGTGAGACTTATTTACATTTCGAAGGGCATTAAAAAAGTATTACTTGAAAGTGGGCTATTGTTTCAGGGATTTAGGTTGAAACCTCGCTGAGGTAAATTAGATTTCTGAAAGTGAGAGTAGATAGTGTAGAAACAACTTTTACGACTTTTCACTCCCACTGGTTCCAGGCAGAAGCTTGAGGGAGACTACGACGCAACCACTGTACTCGTAAATAAGCATTTAATGAGCTGCAATTAACGGTTTTAATTAGCTCGCAGCTAAATGAATTGTTTATTTGTAAATATTTCATTTTTGAGGATAGTTATGAGTCTAACAGCAGTAAGGCAAATATGTTAATTCCACTTTTCTTACCAGTGGCTAATGGATGTCTTAATTCTTGCAAGCCACGAATCTCGACTGAATATTGTATTTTCATAATGAAGATAAGAAAACCGATTCCTGTAACATCTTTATGTAGGTCACTCATATTTTCATGTTTTCATATTTTCTTATAAAAACAAAGTTAATGTCTATGATATTACTTACTTACACACTTAGGTAGCGCTACAGTCCGGTATGAACCTGGGCCTTAACCAACAAACTTCTCCAGCTGGCACGGTCTTTTGCCAGCTGTTTCCAGCGACGCACTCCCAGTTAGTTAAGGTCCCCTTCCACCTGTGTGCGCCACCTTAGACTCGCTAGTCCTCAGTTGCGTTGTCCCTCGGGGTCGAACTCGAAGACTCTTGCCTCTTGGGTCCAAAGAGGCAGCGGTTAGCAAGAGTAATATTGCGATTGATCTCAGCGCTGGTGTTGTTGTCGCGGGTCACTAGTGAGCCAAGGTAAACGAAGTCCTTCGAATACGTAGTTGCCAATTATGACGTTCTGGCCGGGACGTCGGTGTTGTGCGTCTTTTTTGGTTGACAGCGTATTTTTTTTTTTTTTTTTTTTTTTTTTTTAGAAACTCGCGCAGGTTCAAGATTTTGTATTCTCTTATGATGTGCCTATAGACATACAACCTGAACGGAGTGCAGTGGTTGGGTCGTTGATGTTCGTTCACAACTCTCAGGGGTGGTTGTCCTAGATAGGACGAGAGCCGACCAAATTGCAGATTGGTTACAGTCCGTACTAATTCGTTCGAGCACTTTAATATTGCATACGCAGAGGGTGAATTTCAGTTGGCCATATACTGTGAGTGTTATGCCTGCAAGCAGTACGTCTGGTCACTTTCCATTCAAAACTGCGTTGCATACTTTTTGTCCGTATAGGAATTACTTTTTCTTGGCTACGAAGCGAATTTGAACTATAGACCTTCCGCTCGGCGGTCGATGATGTTAACCACTGCACCACGGCCACCCCGTTTCGTTTTACCCTCGTTAACCCAAAGACCCATTTTAGCTGCCTCTGCTTCAATGCATCCGAACGCTTCATTGACGTCCCGCTGTATTCGTCAAATTACGTCAATATCATCCGCGTACGCAAGCAGTTATGTAGACTTGAAATAGGTCGTACCTCTTGTGTTGTCCAGTGAGTCTCGTATGATCTTTTCAAGCACGATGTTGAAGAAATTACATGACAGCGCGCCACCTTGTCTAAATCCTTTTTTAACACCGAAGGTCTCGGCTAATTCGTTACCGACCTTAATGGAGCAGCGAGAGTTCTGCATTGTCATTCTGCACAATCTGACGGGCTTGGGAGGGTTGGACATAGCGCTGTATAGCTCGTCTCTATGCACACTATCATACGCGGCTTTGAAATCGACGAAGAGGTGTTCTTGGGTCTTCTCCAAGATCGGTCGATTGGTCAATTGTGGATTTACCTGGCCTGAAACCACACTGATAGGAAACTCACCGATTATCCACAAAGGGTTTCAGGCAATAACACAGTACAGCAGAGAAAATTTTGTAAATTTTTTAAGGAGCGGTGCTGAGATTCCATTCGTCGGGCATGCTTTGGTCTTTGGCTTAAATCGTGACCTGATGTGCTTGGAAATTGTAAAGAGCTCTTCGAATATGTGTTCCTCATACACATACAAAGTTGAAAAGTAAAAATCGTGACCTTTCCTCCGACCATATTTAACAGATGACCTGGCGCATGTGCCCTACCAGATCATCTCCAGCTGCTTTAAATAGCTCAGCAGACAGGCTGTCTGCGCACGCGGCTTTATTAGTCTTAAGGTTCGAAATTACCAGCTTAATTTCATCTAGGTCGAGTGGACGGAATTCTCTTGCATCTTCGTCCGTTGCGAGTGGAGCATTCTATCTGACAGCGGTATTAGATCTTTCATCGCCCTTAAACGGTCTACAGAAGTGTTCTTTCCATATTCTCAGCATCGACTGTGACTCTGCTACTAGCTGTTTGTCTTCATCCCTACAGGCTTCTGCTCTGGCTTTAGAGCTCTGGCATGCTCATTTTACTTTTTTGTAAAACTTGCGAGCATTATTCGCTATCTCCATCTGCTCAATCTCTTGCTTTTCGTGCTAACTTTTTTTTCTTCCTTAAAATCATGTGTTTCTCTCTGTTTCTGATCGTAGTGTTCACGAGTGGCTCCGGCGTCATTGGAGATTGCGAGAGGTTGAGGGAAACTCGATCGGCAAAGGTCCTAGCGGTCCCCTGCGATTGTAACTTTCCGACGTCAAACTTCATTCGTAGCTTGGCTACAACAAGGTGGTGCTCCGAGTCGATGTTGGCTCCTCGGAAGGTTCGTACATCTAGGATGCTGGAGGAGCGTCTGTTGTCGATCAATCTAATTTGTGGTAGACTGATCAGGTAATCTCCAGGTTCCTTTGTGAATACAGGGCAAAGAAGTTGATCGCGTTTTAAGTTGCAAACGCCAGCTTCGATCTTGAGCCATGCCAGGGCCTCTGTTATCGCAGTTATTTCTGCCTGATACACACTACAGTAATTTGGGAGTCTGCCTACACCCGATTCCATCTTAGAGCCATCGGTATAGACGGAGATCGAGTCCTTTGGTATAACTTTCCCTTCAGACCATTCTTCCCTGGATGGAAAGACAACTTCCAAGTTCCTGGTGAACACATTCTGCGGGGTGATGTAGTCAGGGTCCATGGGTACTTTGAAGTGTTTTAGAATAGTGGTGTGGCCTATTTGAGATGTTGGCCATTTTCTTATGCTCGTCATCCTTAGGGCCGCGCATGCAGCAACTTGCTTGCTGAAAAGGTTCATAGGTGGAAGATGTAATAGAATGTTTAGGGCCTCCGTGGGGGTTGATCTGATCGCTCCGCTTATGTATAAGCTGGCTGATCTTTGTACCTTCCCCAGAAGGCTTCGGTTGACTGCCTTGTCCAGAGCAGCCCACCAGACGTCAACAACGTCATACAGGAGGATGGGCCTTATGATTGCTGTGTAGAGCCAGTGCATAATGCTTGGTTGGAGACCCTAATTCCTGCCCACCACTTTCTTACAGCTGTAGGCAACAGTTGCTTTCTTGACCCGATCAAGAATGTTGGGTTTCGAATTCAGCCTCCATTCAAGGACTAGACCTAGATATTTAGCTTTTTCTTTGATTGTTAGTTGGGCTCCACCCAGCCTTGGTGGGTTGAGGGGCGGAGTTTTATATTTGTTAGTGTACAGTACTAGATCGGTCTTCACCCCAAGTCCACAGTACCGTGTCCAGGTATCTACTGTATGTAGTACTGTATAGTGGGTATGAAAATGACTTTGGCTACCTTCCACTTGCTGGGGATGTAGGAAAGGAAGAGGCAACTATTGTATATAACCACAAACCAGGGGAGGATGATATCTTCTACCTGCTGGAGCTCAGCTGGTATGATCCCATCCGGTCCCGGAGACTTGTAGGGTTCAAAGCTCTTTATGGCCCAAAGGACGTTGTTGTAGTTGACCAGGTCAGGAGCACGCTCGAAGGAGGGTGTCGTCGGCTGATTGACCCGAGGAGGTGTTATATCCGGGTCACTACTGCCTGGGAAGTGTGCGCTTAGGAGAAGTTCCAGGGCTTCCTCTCTGGAGGTTGTCCAGGAGCCGTTATTACGCATCAGGTGGCTTGGGTTATACGGAACCGAGGTCAGAATCTTTCTTATTCTTGAGGCTTCGGAAACCGCCCATATATCATCGCAGTAGTCCCTCCAGGATTGTCTCTTTGCCTTCCTGGTCGCTGCTTTGAAAGATTTGAGTGCCTCTTTGTAGAAGTCCCAATCCTCTTGCAAGCGGGTATATTTAGCTTTGTTGAAGAACTTTCTGCTCTCTTTCCTTAGGCAGACTATCCTTTTATTCCACCAGGAGGGTTTGGTTTCGCCTCTGGGGGTGCTAACTGCACAAGATTGAGACAGTTTCGGTCAGCTCATTTACTAAGCTGTCTAATTCCGCTGAGTTTAGCGGATAGGTAGGGTGTCTTGTCCCTAGGTGGGGTTCAATATAGGTTCTATATTTCTGCCAGTCAGTTTTCCTGTAGTTCCTGAAGGGAGCTGGGGCACTGACGTCCTTGACTATGCTGAACTGAATGTAACGATGGTCAGAGAGGGATTGGAAAGTCCTAAAAGAACACCTTTTAGGACTTACCAATCCCTGGTTTTGTCAACAATGTCCTGCGATGCAAAAGTTACATCCAGGACCTCCTGTCTATTTTTGGTAATAAAAGTTGATTCACAGTATGCAATACATAGTCATACAAAGACTCACCTCGCTCGTTTATGTTGCTGCTTCCCCAAGTCGTATGGTGTGCATTCACATCACATCCTGTGATCAGTTCGGCATTTGTTTGCTCCGAATCTTTGACCGGGCTTACCAAGTTGGCCAGAGGGGGAGGACTTGGGTAGTCATGGGCTAAATAGGCCGAGGCCATCCAGATCTTGAGGGAACTGCCCTCGACACTAATAGCCGTGATGTCCTGCTCGCTGTAGGATGGGAGTAGAAGGGTTTTTATGTATGATTTAGTTAGGATACAAGCTCTTGGCTTACCTGCATGTCTACTCCTGCACTAGGCATGCTGTGTCTTAGAGAATAGGGATGGGTCGAAATTATGGCTTTGTAGGGTTTTTAATCCAAAAGATGATAGACAGATAGGCCTTAGGTTCCCGGGGGAGGTGTGGGAGCTTCTGTCGCCCTTGGGGATGAAGATTACCCTTGCGCACATCCACTTTCTAGAATGTGTCTCCATGCGAGGCAGTCTCTAAAGATAGTGTTTAACCATGGTATAATCCATTCCATAGTTTGTGCAAGTTCAATAGGGTGGATTCCATTCGACCCTGGCGATTTGAAGGGCTTGAAACTTTTTATCGCCTATTTTCTCTTTAGAGACTGTATGACCGTAGTCTCCTTCTATCACGGCAGAGGTATGAGTTCTCCGCGTTTGCACTGAATCCTGCGTCTCAGAGCAGCCTGGGAAGTGCTTATTGAGAAAAGATCATAACACAGCAGAACACTTTCTCTATGACCGTTCCGCCTTCGCTAGCGCACGGTATCACACCCGTGGGGCCGATGTGGTGCGTGCCGAATCTCTTAGCTCTACATCACTGACTCTCATCGTCATTTTCCCCTGGAAAACGGGGGAAATACCATAAAGATAGGTGTCTGTCTGGCATTAAAATGGACCAGTATTTGCGTCTGAGTGCTCCCACAAATAGCAGAAGCATACAAGATACGAACAATCAGGGCACTCGTGTGGCACCATAGTGTGCACTAAATGATCCCAGACGTAATTTCCAAATTGCTTTCCCTGACATTTCTAAGTAAATTTGCTCGAATATGATTTGTACATTTTTTACAAAATATTTACGTATCTCCCTACACGCCTCGCAGAGATTTCCCCATCAAAATGCAATAAATCACCGGCCAGAGCTTTCAACAAAACACAAAATGATAACAGACACCCTGCAATTCATTGAGTCATTCACACTTAGTAGACAACCCATTCGCAATCCATTGTCGCAGTAAGGAAACAGATACAGCCAAACCACCTGCTGTTATCAGAAGGCAAACTGAGACTGCAACTCAGTTCAGGTGCCTATAAATACAAGTTACACTTTCAGCCGTCGGTGCAAAGTAAGTATCGCGAACATGAAGCGAGCCTCACTCGTAAGTAGCCTGCTTCTCTTGATGCTAATTGTGACGTCAACGGCCGCCAATAGCCCGTATTGCTCACCGAGTCTCTGTGGGTCAGGCAGAAAGCATATCGGATGCGGGAATGATGGCGTGAGTATGAGATGGATTCATTTCGAGTCGGAGGTTGATGTTTTCCTTTAAATTTTAAGGCTTATGGCGACAAGTGTCCAGATAGTCTTATACCGTTTTCTAATGCCCTCAAATCGAAGATCGTCAGCAGTCACAACGAGAAGCGCAACGAAATTGCAAGTGGAGGTATTCCACAATTCCAGTCAGCGACACGCATGGCCACCATGCATTGGGACGATGAGTTAGCAAATTTGGCGGCCCTCAATGCGAAGACGTGTCTATTTCAACATGATCAGTGCCATGCAACGGACCAGTATCTGTGGTCAGGACAAAATATTGCGCGGATCTGGTGGAGCGGATCCTCTATTTCCGTGGATAGTAAGATATTGGAATTAATCAACAATTGGTGGGCGGAGATCGCCGATGCAACACAGTCGGACATAGACAGCTTCCCAAGTCAATCACCGTAAGTAAGGTCTGTTCCTTTACAGTGCAACTCCGTGACATTTGTGATTTTTTTATTTTAGGAAGACCATTGGACACTTCACCGTAATGGCGGCAGAGAAAAATGCCGCCGTTGGGTGTGCTGCCGTACGATTTCCTGAAAACAATTGGAACGTCCTATCCTTAACCTGCAACTATGCCTGGACAAATATAATCAACAGAGCAATTTACAAAAGTGGATCATCAGCATCAAAATGTACTACTGGAACGAATCCATCGTATCCTGCTCTATGCGGACCCTCGGAGTCATACGATTTCAAAAATGTGGAGTAAGAGAAGTAAACAATTCTGACGAGAATACTGTTCAACACTCAGGTCAATTCCCACACCCAACCTGCCCGAGGCTATCTAGAGATTAATTATACCAAAAAAGAAGGAAGAAAAGAAAAATAAAACGTCTACGTCCGGGGGGATGGCGCTGACGGGGTTGATCGATTGTCAAACGAATCAGCGCTTATTTATTTGATTTACAGATTAAAAATCTTCTCAATACACAGTCGACGATGTCCTTTTTTCCTGCCGGCGGCGGGAAAAGGGAAAATCCGTTGTTTACATACGGGATGATGGGTGAACCGAAAATGTGTCACCCCTCGACAGATTGCATTTGTACCAATACCGAAATCACTTTAAGGACCCTTACCACCGCCTTACCACCTTTCTTAATCCGACGAACCGTAATTACGAAAATAGATGCAAATATTTACCATCGACGGGCATCTGTATCTCTCTATCTATTATAGTACAGAGTGAATAGTAATTTCAGAATTTTCCAAAGTGTCGAACATAACATGCCGCTTCCCACATGGCTTTCAATCACCTTGCAATCTGGAATTTTTGAACCGAACCCATACGAGCGCATGGTACCACCATTCCAGTTCCCGGTATCCAGTTCCCAGTTCGCTTGCGTTTTCAACGCCCGTACCATAAATTCCCAGTGGCGAAATATTAATTCTAGAATTCGTGCATTAAATCAAAGCCCAAGCCGCTGCATAATTATGTCGGTGGCTCCCGACATGGTGGCTTATGGGTATGGTGCGTCAGGGGTTGACTATTTATGGAATGTGTGGAATTAATATTGCACACGAGTATCTGTATGGGTATACGACCGCGCTGATGCATTCATCGAGGGCTTTGTATGGATGAATTATTGGTATGAGCCGAGCTGGAGAGGGACAAATAGGGTCTCCACAGAGATAATAATTAACTGACTACATGGTGGTTAATTCGGGATTTTTCAATGGACTTGCCCGGAAGGAGTGGGTGTACACGACAAAAAACAGAAAAGGCAGAGACCCAGTGGATTGTGGGCTACAGTCCTCGGTGAGTCATTAAGTAATCGAGTACTTTAATGATTGCTATTGGACCTTTGATTACATTTTTTTGCTTTATGGAGAATTAGGTAAATTTGAGTGATTCCTCTGCACTGTGGTTGGGGATTGGTGAGTCAAAATGCTGAAATCCATGGACGACCCTTTGTTTCAAGGTACATCAATGGGTTAGTTGTAATTTTCAAATGTAAATTCGGTTTTAGCGGTTACCAATCGAACGATAGTGATCGCTAAACTACGAACCATGAGCGGCTTTGAATCACGGTGTAGTAGGCTTTATCATCTATCGTCATTGGTCAGTATGACCGCGATAAACGCGGACTTCTTCAACCAAAAGCTTTGTCCGCTTATACGTAAAAATGATTGGTAATTTTGGATGCATTCAATGAAACCTACCGGGATGATATAAATCCTATGCTAAGCCAGTTTAATTAAAAGTATTGATATCAAACTCTATAAGACGACAGTAACTATGTTGCCCACGGCATCGCAGCAAAAATTGGGACGCGGTAACACCCCTGGCGTAAATGGCGTGCTATACAGCGATTTCGTATGTGTCTTTACATACACCTATCGCATGTAAGTGTCCCAGACAGATAGGAACGCGCTTCATCGTTTTTTTATGGGATTTCAGTTTAGATGGTAAAAGACTTTGAAACGCCTCGGTCCAAACTCGTCAAACTCTGCAAAGAAAGGTTAGAAAAGATACCGAATGTAAACGAGGTGACCCTCTGCTGGGTACCTGGTCATGTGAATATCTCTAGAAACTAGAGGGCGGACGAGCTAGCTAGGATGAGATAAGTGCAAATTACGCTCAGATCGCAAACGAGGCCAAAACGCCTCGCCTTGGAAGCCAATAAGCGATGGATTCACTTAGATACATGCGCAACGGCGAGATCGACTTGGCCCGTCTATAGTAAGAAAAGGAATGAAAATCTGCTGAAGTTCAATCGTGGGAATATTCGACTGGCAGCTGGTGCCCTCGCCGGGCACTGCATGCTATCTTACCATGCAGCTCGACTGGGCCAGCCCTACAATGACATCTGTAGAAGCTGCAGGGACGAAGAGGAACTTGAATCCATTCGTCACCTGCTGCGCGAATGTGCGGCGCTAGCCCAAAAAAGGAATGTATTCCTAGGAAGATACATCCTTTCGGGACCGAAAGAGGTAAGTAACATTGGGCTGAATAGAATACCAGGATTCTTATCCTGGATGGTTCAGCTCAACGCAATCTGAACCAATCTTCTGGAGACTAATCCCTCTGTAATTGACGCAGTTATAGTGGTCTCCTTTCTTATGGACCGGGCAAACGATACTCAGATTCCATTCATCGGGCATGCGTTCTGCCAACCATATCTTGCAGATGAGTTGGTGCATGTTCCTGACCAGATCATCGTCAGCTGCTTTAAATAGTTCCGCGGGAACTCCAGCAGCTTTATAAGACTTAAGTTTCGACATTACTACCTTAACATCGTCTAGATCGGGTGGGCGGGATTCTCTTTCGTCTTCGTCCATTGTGAATGGTCTGCCTGACGGCGGCATTTTGACTATCATCGCCATTATACAGTCTGCAGAAGTGGTCCTCCCACAATCAGAGCATCGACTGCGACTCCACTACTAGTTGTCCGCGCTCATCCCTGCCGGTTTCTGCTCTGGCTTTATAGCCTTGGCATGTCCGTTTTACGTTTTGGTAAAATTTACGAACGTCGTTCCTGCAATAGCATCTCTCCATCTCCTCGATCTCGCGCTTCTCATGCTCCTTCTTTTTTCTTCACAGATGCGCATGCTTCTCCCTCCTTTTCTGTTCATAAAGCTCGCGGGCAGCCCTCGTTCGTCGATGCAGTGTAGCCATGTATGCATTCTGTTTCTCTACATAGGCCTGTCTGCATTCGTCATCAAACCAGGGGTTTCTTGATACCGAGTACATATGAGGCGGCCTCTCTGATGGCGTTCTTACAACGACTCCATTGCTGTTCTGTGGTTTGTGCAGATTGCATTGAGACTTCAGAAGGTTTACATCGAGACTTGGAGACTTGATTGGCGAAGGTCCTGGCAGTCTCTCGCGATTACAGCCTTCCGACGTTAAATTTTGGTGTTCTTAGTCGACTCCGTTGATCCCGAGAAATTCGCATCCGTACCTTGGCTGCAACAAGGTAATGATCCGAGTCGATGTTGGCTTCTCGAACGGTTCGGACATCTAGATGCTAGAGGAGTGCTTGCTCTCGATCGCAATGTGATCAATTTGATTGATTGTCGATTGATCGAAAGACCGCCAGGTCCCCTTATGGATGTTGAGGTGTGGGAATCGTGAACTTGCTACTACGAGATCATGTCTCGCCATAAAGTCCACTAGCTTAAGTCCGTTTTCTGGCGTGGTGTTGTGTAGGCTGTGCTTTCCTGTGACACGTTCAAAGATAGCTTCCTTACCCAGAACGATTTTGGTGTCATAGCCGGGACATTGGGCATATGTTCTGCCTAGGAGATCATAGAAGTCGTCTTTATGTCGGTCATCTTTCTCCTCTGTGGGGGAGGCGTGGACACATATTAAACTTATGTTGCCGAGATTGGCCTTGACGCGGATAGTTGTGAGACGTCCGCTTACATGTTGGAAGCTTAAGACGTTTTTCCTGAGTCTGCCTCTAATAACAAATCCGCATCCGAATAGACGTTGTTTCCTCTGTAGCAGTTTCCGCAGTATATATCACAGTTTTTCATCCGCGTTTTGCCTGGCCCATCCCATCGCACTTCTTGGAGCACCTTATAGCAGTCCAAAGAGTTGACCAGTTGTCCGGCTGCACCTGGTCTGTTGAGGGACTTAACGTTCCAGGTGCAGATCCGAAATTCGTTTCCTTTTAGACGTTTGCGGGGGTCGTCATCATATAATCCGTCCGTATCCGAGGATGTTGGTTGGTTGTCTCGGAGCAAATATTTGTTTTATGCTATAGGGATGTTAACCTAACTCTTAAACTAACTCAATATAAGCTTCATATAAACCACCTTTTGGCAAAGAAAATGTCACTATTCAGTTTGCAGTGCCTGACCAGATTATTGGAACGCACTTTTAAACATTCCACGTGCCACTCTCTTGTGCAATTTAAATTCACGGCGTCAATGGTACCAACTAATATGACAACCTAACCACCGTCACTCACAAGCTACCACCTAATAGATTCTATTCGAGGAGCTATGCGTTCGAGGGCAAAGAGCGATGAGCCAGTTAATATAATCTTATCCCTGCAAATGTTGCCTTGTGTTCTCCAACGAAAAATCCTAGTAGCTCCAACCAAAATCTATCGTTGGTCACATCAATTTTACCGAATCCTCTCCGTATGAAATCGTATCGCACAAATCCTTTTATTAACATGCCCCTAATCGTATCTTTCCACTTCATTCCACACAAATTTCCATCCCCAGCAGATACGTATGAAGCTGCATCACTCCTTTGATTCACGACATAAGATAAGACATCCGCGAAATGACTTCGATCCCGTATTAACCATTTACGATTGTCATTTGGTTGTACGCGACGATAAGCATTAGAGGCAAGCCAAACCAATCGATAGCTTTACACGCCCACATACCTCTTACCGAAAGTCTTTCTCCGTGGCGTCGTTTCAAATCACTTGAATGATAAAATCACGACTTTGGTTCAATACTCTGCGCCAGGGACAGGAAAACAGCACGACATCGAGTTGGACGGGTGTAGGCTATAAGAACACATATCAACTCGAATCCGTGGGGTTGGAGATGATATCACCATCAAAGTCAATTGTCTGGAAAAATGGAATAAATTTTTGGGAAAAAAAAAAGGACAAAAGCAAAAATGTCTTAAGGGAGTTGCCTTAGATACTACTACTACTATGTTCGTGCATGCTCCTTGCTTGGAGCAAAACAGTAGCTACTTAGATGGGATGATCTATGTAATGGGCTCTTAGTGCAGCTGGAGCGAAAGGATATTCATAATTATGACAGCGATAACGGGCGTAGGATACATATCTGTCCGATGATATTGCAAGGGTAATTGACTGAACCGAAGAAATGGATCGAGATTTGTAAACAAAATTTCATCGGATTCACTCGGCTGAGGATGAGGTAATTGTCCTGGCCAATATGATCCTTTTCCACGTGGCATGCCTACATATTCCTTTTCATCCAGTCAAAGCCCACACAACATCCACTGATTGTTTACAGACCTCGTACATATTTCCGCATCAGAAGTGTTGTTGATCTGTCAGTAAACTTAACCTGCAATCCGGTTAAGGCCTCCCTGAGCACAATCGTATCCATCAGTAAATCCATTCAATCCGAAACAACTGTCATCAACTTATCATTTCCCACCACACACAATGGCATGTACTCGTATGAGGCACTTACGAACGCATCACTGTCATCAGCTCAACAACAATGACACCGTGCTCTACTGCCATTCACTCGCATCTGGAGGAGTTTCAGGAGTTTCATATCCAACGAAAAGTACCACGCTCACACCGCTCTCACTCTCTTATTCAAATCCCAGAGCCATATGGTCACATTGTGTGTACCCAAAAGTTGATTCAACTTGTGTACAAACAGCACACTTCAAAGCCTTCACCACGACTTTCCTGTTCTGTTTCTGCTTCCACACAGCTCTTCGGTCTACTGCTTCCCAACACGACGATGTTGATGAAGCCATACACATAGTTCCTTTGTGTGTACGAATCTCCTTTGATGATTTCATCCTCAAACAACTCGACCGGATAATTCAATCAAACAAATCAACCCTCTTGATTAGGCCTAGAAACCAACCTCAGCGGTAATGGTGGTAGTAGTGGTGGCGGTATAATGGTTTCCGAATATCTACCATTCTCTAGGTTCATCTTATTTTAAAGCAACCGACTCTGACTACATTTTCTGGCTAACCGAGTGCGTTGGACCGGTCAATGCATTTGGTAGAGCTTGCACAAAAATCTAAGATCCTGATGAATGGCTAACAACTGCAAACTGTAAACTGCAAAACCGACAACCAACAACCGAAAACCAAAAACCAAAAACCCTACAAAGAATAGGTCAAAAACTTCCAATTTGGCCACAAGTACAAACCCAAAAGTCTCACCTTCTCTGCGTCTGCTAGCCAAAATTCCGACTATCAGTTCTAAAGTACTACTGTGCCGCCATCTGGACGGATACCGACCAGAAGGCTTTCCGCAAAACCCAAAAACTGATGCCGTGCGTCGACAACAACGACGACGACAACGACCATGATGATGATGATGATGATGAGGAGGACAATATGTAGTAAATGACCTCCACAGGGGTTGATCGGTGAGAAAATGGCTAAGGGCTGTTACGACTATCGCTTAATTCTCATACTCTCGAATGGGGTGGTTGAATGTTCGGGGTGCTACTTATGAGAAACAACACATCCGAGCCAGCAGCACACACTATTCGTATGCACCACGTTACAAATACACAATTTTCAGGTTAAACAAAACTACCCAAGCCTTTGTGGGCTTAAGGGTCTTGTATCGGTTCACCCCTAAATTGGTATTAGAGGCCAAGGAGTTGCCGCCTGTTCTATACGAGTATGTGGCTGGCATGGTGGTTCAACGCAAAAAGAAAACCGATTGCACACACAAAAGGATACTGAAACGAAGATGCGAATGTGTGAGAGGAACTGAATGATGGCTGTTGGCAAGAGTATCCGCTTACAGCTGAATGAGACAGGAGAAAGTCGACGATGATGACGGACGAAGAGGCAGTTGATGTAATTCGTAAGGCCTGCAGCAGCCCCTTAGGCAGATGGAAATTGAACTTTCAATTTCGATTGTGACCAAGGTGAAGGGGATTTCCCAAAGAGTGCCCTCTTGTGTGCACGTGTGTGTGCGCCTGAGTTTAGACGAGTGCGTACGATTGTGCGTGCATTATCCGCACGCAATGTGGCAATACGAGTATATGGTTACAAGTTCATTTTGGGATTGGAGATTGTTGTAGAAGTGCATTAGATTAAGCAGTTGGAAGTTGGGGAATGAACAGCTCTAGATAACTGAGGGATTACCGCCTGAGTGATAACTAGTTTTTGGATCTATGTGCGGATACGTTGATGTTTTTAAACCTTCTAATCCTTACGATGACAGACAAGGCCTTATCGTGGGCCGAGATGAAGTATGATTCATAAGGCTCCTTGCTCTTATCACCTTTTCCTGGGGATAAAGAGGAATACAGCTAGCACCATGCTTATTATTATTCGGAACAGAAGAGATAACGATGGACTGAGTCCGGCAAGAAATACCAGATTCGTACGGTTCGGCTAAGGAAGATACATATTTAACTCTACGTCCGAAAGTGGGCTTCAGGGTATAAAGGTGAGCATTCCCAGAGGGACGTGTGTTTCAGGAAAATTGTTTTTTTTTTTGTGTTTTTGTCCTAAGGACACGTTTTTTTTTTTGTTTTTGGGGCTAGTGCTACCATTAGCATTTGACATTGCGACCTTTGCCGATCTATTGTGCCTGCTAGCCGATTAGCCGAGAAGTTTCTCCACTTCCACAATAATGTTGAGAATGCTTCTCGTAAGAGCCAGGGTGATCCCCTCAGGAGTTATAACTTCGCTGAGGAGAATACGCTTCCTAAGATGGCAGAGAGCAGCACACTCACACAGTATGTGTTCCGCCATCTCTTCGTCCTCGAGACAGAGTCGACACTCAGTTTCAGACGAGAGGCTAATTTTGTTAAGATGATATCTCAGATGCTGACTAGTCTTCTGATACCCAACCCACCCTATTGAGTTTGAGTATGTCACTGGAGTGTTTGTTCAGGGGTCGTATAAGTCGTTTCGGTTGACGGAGTCCCCTAACGCTGTTCCAAAAGGACAGGTGTTGCGATTTTCCTACTTGTCTAAGAAGAAATTGATCTTAGACTTGGGAGTGCCGCAGAGGGGTTCTGGACCTATATATTTATCGCTGGAACCTATCCTGGCGAGCTGGTCGCCAAATTCATTGCCCTTAATACCTTTGTGCCCTGGCACCCACCACAGTTTGACATTGTTTCTTTTGGCGAGGTCTTGTAGGGCATCATGGCATTCCCAGGCGGTTTTTGAGTTCGCGCTGTACGAACTCAGCACATTCAGCGCTGCTTGGCTGTCCGAAAATATGTTGATGGTTACTCCTCTAGTGCCAGTCTCAAGATCTCGATTGGCGCATGTTAGGATGGCATGCAACTCTGCTTGAAAGATGCTAGGACTCATTCCCAGGACCTTCGAGATCTAGCAATTTGGTCCGAAGATGCCGGCGCCAACGCCAGAAGCCATCCGTATACCACCTAAGGCCTTTGACATTGAGCAACGGATCACTGTTTTCCCATGCTGAGCGATCTGGGATCAATATTTCAAATCTCTTGTCAAAAGTGAAGGTGTGTGGTAATGCGTCCAAGACCGTGGTGATCATATCCAGCTCGGGAAGTTGTTATAATATGGACAAATGACCCTCGGATCTACATGTCATGTTTGTTTCCGAACAAAGAATTCTGATTGCACTGCGTAATGCCACCTTTTTGATAAAAAGGTGCAGTGGAGTGAGTCCAAAGATTGCTTCTTGGGCTGCCGTGGGGCAGGTTGGCATAGCACCTGTAATGCTGAGAGACACGCTAGTCTTTGGAGGCGTTGAAGCCTAACAATTGTAGTTTTTTGCTCAACCCTTGTACGGTGGACCCGTATATGACAATAGGTCTTACTTTCGCGGTGTATAACCAGTGGACTACCTTAGGTTTAAGTCCCAAGGTTTTATCGTGAGTGCGTCGATAGGCCCCCATGACGTTAGTCGCTTTCGTAAATTTAGTTTTCATATTGGAGTTCAAGTTGAGTCTGCGGTCTAGGTCAACACCTAGATACTTCACTTCCTCTGAAAATCCTGTGCGTGTGCCATTTAGAAAGATTGAGCAGGGCTGTACCTTTCTCCTCTTTGTAAACGAGCCTAGGATTGAATTATTTGGGTTAATCGATAAACCCTCTCTGCCACACCAGTCAGAGACAAATTGGAGCCCAAGCTGCATGCGCTCACAGGCAGTGGTTTTGCACTTGCCCGTAACAATGACTAGTAGGTCATCGATGACTATCGACAAGAGCAGTGGTGAAAGGACTCCTTCTTTTGGACATCCTCTAGCCGCCGATACTGTCACTGAGACCTCTCCGCATGTGGCTGATATGATACGGCCATTTAGCATCGCCCTAATCCAGTGATTAGTGGGATGGTCACACCCCTGCAGGATAGTGCAGTGGTGATCGAATCATAGTCAGTATTATCGAAGGCCCCTTATATCGAGGAAGACGCAAATTGCGATCTCTGTAACGCCAACATACATACATACATACATCGTGGAGGGAGTGCACGATGTTGAAAAAGTTGCATGACAGCGCGTCACCTTGCCTAAATCCTTTTTTAACATCAAAGGTCTCGGTTTGTTCAATACCGACCTTAATGGAGCAGCGAGAATTCTCTATTGTCCTCCTACACAGTCGGACGAGTTTGGCAGGGATGTTAAAACTAGACATGGCTTTTTTTTGCTCATCTCTATACACGCTGTCGTATGCAGCTTTGAAATCGACGAAAAAGTGGTGAGGGTAGATCTGACATTCCTGGGTCCTCTCCAAGATCTGCCGTTGCGTAAATATTTGGTCCATTGTGGATTTACCTGGCCTGAAACCACATTGATAAGAGCCGATCAGGTTATCCACAAACGGTTTCAGGCGTTCACACAATACGGCAGAGAAGATCTTATATGCGGTGTTAATTGAGACTTATTCCCCTGTAGTTGGCTCAGTTATAGGGGTCTCCTTTCTTGTGGACGAGGCAAACGATGCTGAGATTCCATTCGTCGGGCATGCTTTCCTCCGACCATACCTTACAAATGAGATGATGCATGCACCTTACCAGCTCATCTCCTTACTTACTTACTTACTTATCAGGCCTGCGATCCATGGAGGATCTGAGCCTGAGCTATAGCTGCCTTCCATCCTTGACGGTCCCGGGCACGCTGCTTCCAGTTGTCAACACCAAGATGTCTTACATCCGCGATTACTTGGTCTTTATACCGGAGGTTCGGTCTTCCTCTTCTTCTCGAACCAGGAGGCTCGGAGTCGAAGACCCTCTTAGCTGGAGCGTTGATGTCCATGCGCTCGCTGTGGCCGAGCCAGTGTAGTCGACGGATCCTTGCCTTCCGGACTACATCCACATCTTGGTACAGCTCGTAGAGTTCGCGGTTGTGTCTTCTTCTCCATTCACCTTCCTCACAGACAGGACCAAATATCCGGCGCAGAATTTTTCTTTCGAATGAACCCAAAATCAGCTCCGCTGTCCTGCTTATCGTCCAGCTTTCGGCTCCGTACAGCAAGACTGGCAGAATGAGCGTTTTGTAAAGCATGACTTTGGTCCTTCGAGTGAGGAGTTTTGACCCCAGTTGTTTGGACAAGCCGAAGTAGCAGCGGTTGCCAAGGGCGATTCTACGCCGGATCTCCACTGTGGTGTCATTTGTGGAATTTACGTTTGCCCCGAGGTAGACAAACTCCTTAACTACCTCGAAATTGTAACTTTCAATTGTTATGTTTTGTCCCAGGTGGTGAGCGACGGATTGGTTTTTGCTTGACAGCATGTATTTCGTTTTGTCCTCATTGATCTTAAGGCCAATTCGTTTCGCCTGTTCTTCAATCGCCGTGAATGCTTCCACAATGCCACGGCGAGAACACGCGATGATGTCGATATCATCCGCGTATCCTAGCAGCTGGATGGACTTGTAAAAGATAGTGCCTTCCCTGTTGACGCCTGCCCGTCGCACTATCTGCTCCAGCACCAGGTTGAAGAAGTCACATGACAGCGCATCTCCTTGCCGAAATCCGGTGCATGTTTCGAATGGTTCCGAGGTCCTAGAACCGATTTGCACGGTGCATCGCGTGTTTTTTAGCGTGGCGCGACACAACTGGATCAGTTTTACCGGGATCCCGAATTCGGCCATCGCCCCAAACAGTGCTTCACGATGAATGCTGTCGTATGCGGCTTTGAAATCGATGAAAAGATGGTGTGTATCGATTTGAAACTCGTTGGTCTTTTCCAGGATTCGTCGAAGTGTGAAAATTTGGTCTATAGTTGATTTGCCGGGCCGGAAGCCGCACTGGTAGCTGCCGATTAGTGCGGTGCAAAATGGTTTTAGACGTTCACACAATACGCTGGACAGGATCTTGTATGCGACATTGAGCAGAGATATACCTCAATAGTTCTTGCAAGAGGTAGGATCGCCTTTTTTGTGGATGGGGCATATGAGCTGGTATTCCAGTCGTCGGGCATGCTCTCATCTTCCCAAATTCTGCAGATGATCTGGTGCATGCTCCCTACCAGAACATCGCCGCCAGCCTTGAAGAGCTCTGATGTCAAGCCATCTGACATCAGCTTGTTCTTCAGCTTCTGAATAGCTGTGCCGACTTCTTCTATGCTGGGTGGGAGGACTACTTCAGCGGCTGGAGTTGGGATTTCCTCAGTCCCTACCACTCTCTCTTGGTCATGCTCGTTAAGCAGCTGCTGGAAGTGCTGCTTAAATACATCCACTATTCCCTGCGGGTCGGTGACAAGATTACCCTCCCAGTTTCGAAGAGCCAGGGTGCCCTTTTTGAAGCCTCCTGCAAGGCCTTTGGCTTTCTTGTAAAAGGCTCGTATTTTATGTTTATCCCTAGACTCCTCGATATCCTTGAGCTGGGAGGCTGCGAAGGCAGCTCATCTCCAGCCGCCTTAAAAAGCTCAGCAGACAGGCGCCCGCAGTTTTATTGGACTTAAGTCTTCATATCGCTATTTTGACTTCCGCGACCTAGCGAAATTCTCTTATATTGTCATCCATTTCGAACGGATGGTTCTGCCTGACAGCGGTATCTTGTCTGTCTTCGCTGTTATACAGTCTGTAGAAGTGGTATTTCCATATCCTCAGGATCGACTGTGACTCTACTACCAGTTCTTCATTTTTATCCCTGCAGGCCGCCGCTCTAGCTTTGTAGCCATGGCATGTTCGTTTTACCTTATTGTAAAACTTCCGGGCGTCATTCCTGCGGAAGCATCTCTCCTTCTCCTCGATCTCACGCTTTCCATGCTCTCTCTTTCTTCTTCTGAGAAGCGTGTGTTCCTCTCTTCTCTTCTGCTCATAGATTTCACGAACAGCTCTCGTCCGTCGTTGGAGCGTGGCTTTATATGCTTCCTGTTTTGCTGCATGGGCTTGTTCATCGAACCAAGGGTTTCTAGGTGGTAGCGGTTTGAAACCCACCACCTCTGAGGCAGCGTTTCTGACGGCGCTCCGGCAATGCGTCCATACCTGCTCTATTGCTCTATTGATTTTGAGAGAGCTTGAAGGAGACGCGACCGGCAAAGATTTTGGCAGTCTCTTACGATTGTAGCTTTCCGACGTCAAACTTACGTTGTCCTACTCGACTCCTACGCATTCTTGATATCCTCATTCGTACCTTTGCTACAACAAGGTAGTGGTCCGAGTAGATGTTGGCTCCTCGGAAGGTTCGTACGTCGAGAATACTGGAGAAATGTCTGAGGTTGATCGCAATGTGGTCAGTCTGGTTGGTGGTCGATTGTCAAAAGACCTCCAGGTACCTTTGAGATGGGGGAGCCGTGTGCTTACTACAAGGAGGCTACGCCCCGATAGGAAATCGTATGTTTATTGAGCGAAATCATTTCAAGAAAGACAGGAGAATCGATAATTCCAGCATAAGCTGGCAAATGAAGAGAATGTCAGCTGCCTCACGGCATGCTTTCAGGGTTTGTAAGCCGATCAATTGCAGTCGGTCTTCGTAGGGTGGTAATACAGTCCTGTCAGACCATGGGAGAGCTCTTAAGGAAACACGCAGAGATCTACCGATTTTGAGTTCCAGGTAGTCGATATCACACCAGTTACTGAAGGATACAAGGTCGCTTTGGAGTGCAAGCGAGTCTGCAGGAGTTGATATTGTCTTGCTGATTTTCATGTCGTCTGCGTATACTGACAAATAGGAATCTTTTAAGATTAGGTCGACATCGTTAACAGCGAGGATAAGTATTAAAGGGCCGATATGACTACCCTGCGGAACACCGGAAGAGGCAGTGATGGGGTCGAAGATAGAACTTCTAAAAAATACTCGATATTGGCGATTCTCAAGGTACGATTTAAGCCATGCGATGATATGGGGTGGGAAGCCTGAAGCCTCGAGTTTAAAATAAATTAATGGATGGCTTAACTTATCGAACGCTTTACTGAAGTTGGGAGTGATACCATCTACCTCGCTGTCGTGCCCCAGAGTTAGAGGTATTTTGGCGGCACATTCGGAATGTTGGTTATGGTGGACATACCTTTTAAGGAAACCATGCTGCCGTGTGAAGAAGATAGATTTGCAGTGGAAGAAAATTCAATCATACGCGGCGGACTCGAAGAGCTTAACGATAGCGGACAGAATTTTTAGAATTTTTCAAAATGGTTTTAAAAGAAGCTTGGCGAGGTGAAAGGCCAAAGAGAATAGGAAGAGGTTTGCAAAGGGAAGCGATACATTTCTTGAGGAGAATGGCTGGGAGACCATCAGGACCCGGAGAGAAGTCGTCTTTAAGTTGGTTTAGTTTGTGGTGAACCAAGTCCTCATTAATATCAATTACGGAGAGCGTTGTCTGAGTGCAGTTATTCATATAGCTGATAAATAAAAGGTCGGGTTTATGCCTGGAACCGTTAAGTGATAGGCTAAAGAATGAGGCTAAAAGGTTCGCGACGATTTAGTGGTCGTCGGAGGTAGTGTTGTTCTATTTGAGAGTGGAAGGGATTCCATCAGGTTTTTTTTTTTGAGGCTAATGAATCGGTAAAAGCGTAGTAATAAGGGACGTCTGCATTCTGTGAAGATATGAGTCGTAGAGAGAGTCACAGAGGATAGAGAAGCGTAGGGAGGCTTGTTGGTACTTCTTCCAAAGTTTATTTCTCGTATTAGAGCTGTTGAGAAACAATTTTTTCGAGGAGAAAGCAATGTAGAAAAAAATTCCAATGCAATGGCAATAGGCGTGTTTTCGTTCATGAAGAGGCTAGAGTCCATATCATTAACTGAATTGATATGTAAGTGGGGCGAAGTCGGCGGGCGATCATAAACGGCGGAAGTTTGGACATAAGTGTCAAAGAAATCTTCTCTACAAAATTGCATATAGAAATCCTCATCAGCAAAAACTTACAAAGCAAGTAAATATACAACACTGACTATTCCAAGTCGTGAAATGAAGCTCCAGCACCGGTTTTAAAAGAAGCAAACTACTATAGGTGTTATGGCCTTACGCAATCCGCTATGCGCCAGTCGTGCTAGCATTCAGTTAGCGTGAGTGCCGAGTATAAACATCGTTAACAGAGGAAGGGGACTGGAAGAATTGTGGCTTGGAGCTGGAGTTGACAAGGTGGGTTTACGGTCTCTCACGTTTGATAGGGACTCATTTTCAATTCATTATTACATATTTTTAGTGTAAATTAAGATATAAATCTATTATAGTACTAGAAATGACAGTTTCGTAATATAAAAATTTGCTAATAAATGACTTAAAACCAAAAAGTGAAGTAAGAGATAAGGAGCAAAAGAAAAGAGAAAGGTAATGGGAAACAGAGGAAGCAGGATTACAGGAAATTAGAAACAGTATAAGGGACAGATGTTCCTTGTAAGGGAGGAGCATAGGGTTCTTAGAAGAAAGAAGAAAGAGCACGAGAGGCGCGCGATTGAGGATTTGGAGAGGTCTTACTGCAGGCGTGACGTTCGAAAGTTTTATCAACAGATAAAGCGAACATGCCAAGGTTATAAAGCCAGAACGGAAGCCTGCAGGGATGAGAACGGACACCTAGTAGTAGAACCGCAGTCGATGCTGAGAAGATGGGAAAACCACTTCTGCGGACTGTATAACGGCGATGTTAGTCAATAGGCATGTATACACGAGAATATGTCATCCGAAAAAAAACCGGTTTTGTTGGAGAGGGAGCTGAAGGTTGCGGTACGAAACGGAATACCATTTTCTTCCGCAAATTTAGTGAAAAACTAATACATATACAACTCTCCAGTTTTCGAGTCCACACTTTTTTTGCCTGGTGTTGCGCTTCAATCGTGATTGGTCTTTCAAGCAGTGAACATCGGAAGAAAACAAAGGGACATTTTAGTGCGTGGTCGCACTTAATATCACTGTCAAAGAAATATCCCTTTGAAATGAAATCATCAAACCGGTTTTCCTGCTGCTAGCGATATTCTCGTGTATACATGCCCAATATACCGCTGTCAGGCATAATGATCCATTTCTAATCGACGGAGACCGCAGAGAATTCTGTCCCCCTAACCTCGACGAAGTTAAGATTGCCATATCGAAGCTCAAGTCGAATAAGGCTGCTGGCGCAAACGGACTGTCTGCTGAGCCCTTCAAGGCAGCTGGGGATGACCTGGTTGGGAGCATGCACCAGCTCATCCGTAAGATATGGTTAGAGGAATGCATGCCCAAGGAATTGAGTCTCAGCATCGTATGCCCGATCCACAAGAAAGGAGACCCCTCTGATTGCGCCAACTATAGAGGAATAAGTCTCCTTAACATCGCCTACAAAATCTTCTCTGCCGTTTTGTGTGAACGCCTGAAGCCTTTTGTAAATAGGCTGATAGCTGATAGTATCAGTGCGGATTCAGGCCAGGGAAGTCCACCATCGACCAAATCTTCACACTACGGCAGATCCTGGAAAAAACCAATGAATTTCAAGTCGACACTCACCACCTATTTGTCGACTTCAAAGCCGCATACGACAGCGTAATTAGAGGCGAGCTATACAACGCTATGTCTACCTTTGACATACCTGCTAAACTCGTCAGACTACGCAGGATGACTTTGGAGAATGCTCGCTGCTCCATCCGAATCGGTGAACACCTTACCGATAGTTTTGATGTCAAAAAAGGATTTAGGCAGGGCGATGCGCTGTCGTGTGATTTCTTCAACATCATATTGGAAATGACTGTGCAAAAATCACTGGCCAATATAAGAGGCACAATCTATTTCAAATCCTCGCAACTCCTTGCATACGCCGACGACATTGACATAATAGGTAGATCGCAGCGAGATGTCAATGAGGCGTTTGCGACAATTAAGATGGAAGCGGCGAAAATTGGTTTGGCGGTAAACGAGGGCAAAACTAAATATATGCTGTCATCAAAAAAGGACGCTCACCACCGACGTCTTGGCCAGAACGTTTGTATAGGCAGATATAAGTTCGAGGTAGTTAAGGACTTCGTCTACCTTGGCTCCGCAGTGACCTGGAACAACGACATCAGTTCCGAAATCATACGCAGAATCACTCTTGCCAATCGCTGTTTCTTTGGGCTCAGGAGGCAACTGAGTAATGGAGCCCTCTCCCGAACGACAAAGTTGACTCTATATAAGACCCTTATCGTCCCGGTCCTGTTGTACGGCGTAGAAGCATGGACACTATCAAAAGCGGATGAGGAGGCCCTTGGTCGGTTCGAGAGAAAGATTTTGCGCGTGATTTTTGGGCCTATAAACGCAGACGGGGAATGGAAGAGAAGATTCAACCACAGCGACATGAGCCTAGTCAGGCGTCTACGGATTCAACGCCTAAGATGGCTGGGCCATCTAGAGCGAATGAACACCACAGCTCCAGCCCGGAGAGTCTTTGAATCCAACCCCGACGGACGAAGAAGAAGAGGACGGCCGCACTTAAGATGGCGCACACAGGTGGAAGGGGACCTCAGCCAACTGGGTGTGCGGCAATGGAAAAGGCTAGCGAAAGATCGTGCTAGATGTAGGGGCATGTTGGTTGAGGCCCAGGTTCACCCCGAACTGTAGCGCCCACTAAGAAGAAGAAGAAGATAAGGAACAGATGTAGGAAAGTAGTATTTAATAGAGAGAAGAGAAATGGAGAAGGACGATAGATTTAAAGCGCGTGGTGTTAGTAATGCATCCGATATTAATAGGTAAAAAGTTCCATAATTTGATAGCATGGATAAAGAACAGACGGGATGAGTTAAGATAATGATGACATGGTGGAATTGGAGTGTGTGTTATAAGTGAACGAGCAAAGATCATTTTGTTATACAGGTACACTGGGGTTTTATTCATAATAATATTATGTAGGAAAATGCAATTTCTACCGTCAACGAAGTGGTTAAGAAAGGTTCCTAGCAAGCCTCTAGCGAACTCAGATACATAGTTATATCTTCGCAAGGAGCCAAGATTACTATAGACAACCTCAGCATAGGCAATTAGGGGCAAAATTAAAGTAGAATGTAGCAAGTTTTCGCCTGGTGTTAGTAGGAGTGAAACTTTTGGTTAACCAGAGCTTACGAAGACATCCATAAATACGTCTTATGACATAGTTTGTGTGGTTGCATGCTAACAGTTTACAATTTATGACAAAACCAAGGCTAGTTACATTTTCGACGAATTCAAGTTTGTGAACAGAGAGTATGATATTAGGTAAAGAATTGAAATGTATTATTCCATTTGATATCGGAATTACCTGCGAATTCCTCGGATTCAAGAACAATCTTTTCGTCACGGAACAATTGTAAAAACTAGCAAGGTCAACATTTAATTCGTGAACTAGCCCAGTTGTATCGCTCATAGGCTTGGATAAATACAATTGGACATCGTCCGCATATAGGTGAACAGTAGAGTATTTACAAACAGACGGTAGGTCATTAACAAACATGCGAAAAAGGATTGGACCTAAGGTTGAACCTTGTGGAACACCCTGCGTAACAGGTAGGAGTTCTGAGGAAGAGGCGCAAATAACGACTCTCTTGAATCTATCAGACAAAAGACTACTTATAAGTCTCACTGCACTTTCACCAAAAGAGAAAACATTTGTCAACTTCTTGCAAAGGGCTTTGTGGTTTACTTTGCCAAAAGCCTTAGAGAAATTAAGTAGACAGAAAAGAGTTAAGTTTCCTCTATCAAACGCCTGTCTAATGTCTTCTAAGATGTTAACCATCGCCGTGGAACAACTGTGGTGTGTTCTAAAACCAGATTGTGTCACGAAAAGAAGGTTAATGATTGACAAGTGTCTTTGAAGCTGTTTAGCTATTCATTTCTTAATGACTTTCGACAGACAAGGTAAGATGTTTATTGGTCTAAAATCAGCGACAATTGTTGGATTTGCTGTTTTGCAAACAGGAACCACTCGAGCTATTTTCCAGGATTTGGAAAAGGTGGAAAAAGTGATACAGTGGTTCAGACTATGGGTTAAGTGAGATATTATATAAGACAGGATCAGCTTTACAAATCGTATGGGTAGCCCATCTTCACCAACAGAGTTTGATTTTATAGTCCTTATACAATTTATAACTTCAATTCCACTGACGGTGTCTAATTCGAAGTTCCTTATCCTTGATTGATTAGGGTCTTCAGTAATATTGAAATTATTTTCCACAGAAATACTTTCAAGAAAGAAGTTGTTTAATAGATCTGGATTGATTTCACATTCAGAAATAACTTTAATACCCGAGATCCCAATGTGTCGAAGATTAATCCAGGGCTTCTTAGAGGGAAGTGATGTATCTAACTTAGAAGCATAGAAATTTCCTTTTGCATTACGTGGAATGACATTCGAGCGGTTACGCATAGTTTTGTAAGCAAGCCATTTGGAATTTGAGGGATTAGGTTTCCTTCTACTATAATGGTATTCATGACTTCAGCTGTAAACCAAGGACAGAGGTTATTTTGGATATTGACTCCAGCCAATTCGACTTCAAATATATTTCTCAAGCGAACTAACTGACATTGATGTGGACCGCCTAAGCTGCTTCATCTGAAGCTCTAAGGATAACGTCTATATATGTATATTGCCAGATCCGATTGGGCTGATTGGCAACTCAACTTAACCTAACCATGGTAGACTTGATAGGTCTATATTCTGACTACCTGACTGCATTAAACCTTTTCGTACTGGAAACATTAGCACGCTCTATATGGCCCAGCCATCCCAGGCGTGGAACCAAATTCCTCTGCCAGGCTACTATCACATATGTACATATCTATCTATGTACATATATGTGTTTGCCTTAACCAATCGATTGCACATCCTCATTAGAATGCTGAAAACCGACGGGCATCGAACCATGAATCATTGATCCATCTATTAACCAACTGACAATAGCTCGAACCAAACTATCAGAAAACCTTTATTTCAATTAAACACAATGTCCTTCCCCCCCATTCATTCATTTTTTGTACAATAAAAGTGTAAAAAGGGATCACAGGGTAACACCAGAGCGGTGGCGTTTAAATTACCATTTCCGGATGGTTAATTGTGAAGCACCGATGGAAATTACCTCATTTAAACCTGCCAATGCGTCTCGCAACAACAAAAACATCAAACGATGGGGGAAACAAGTTAAATGTCCTAATCAACCGTATGGCCGGCCACTTACCAACCAAACGTCTGTCTGTTGTTTGTCCTACAAACACACAAAAACCTAATTAATAAAAAAAAAAAATACAACTATGGGCTAAGGGTGAGAAATTAACATGCCGTTCCCCTGTCTCCTGTCAAATAGTCCCTTCATCGAAAGGCTCGCAACAATTTTCCGCTCTTTGACGTTCATGCTCACGCTCATCGCACATCGAGTCTCCCGCGATTCGAGTGCACGGCCTCTCATTATTAAATTTTTTTATCAATATGCCTGCGAGATGGATAAGGAGGGACATGTTTCCCATGTCCGGAGAGGTATGTTGTAATACCTTTCCGCATGGGCAACCAAAATCCTGGTGTACCTGATCCAACGCACGAATATGTGTTACACTCAATACGAGTGAGTTATATGTATGCTCAGCATCCTGAATATCCTCGAAATCGGATACAACTGATGCATTGTTTACTTTTTCTGTTTAATGTTTTTTTTCCTCTCCCGTTTTCGGTCTCTTCCTTCCGATGGTGATGAGGCCCGATGATGGGAGGATGTGTGTACCCGAATGTATCAATTTAACAAGGACGAAAGAGATAATCACGGATTTGCACTTAAGAAGGGGGAACTGTCAGCATAAGGAAACGTGTAGCGCCAAATAATCCCATTCCCCGTGTGAATTCTGCTACCGTTCGGTGCAAAACAAAAGCCGATGCCGTTGATCGTTATCCTGTTGTGTCCTTTGGTAAGAATATCATTTCTCATTTCTTTTTTCTCCTCTTTATCCACTTCCTTCATAATTCATGGGACGGGTGCACTTATCCTTCCTGGTCGTATGTCGGTCGGTTATATTTCGCATTTGTCCTCCTGCAATCTTACCATACCTGATGCAGTGCAGCATATGACATCGTCCTTATCGGGATGTTACGATTTAAAATTCAGCTCGTTATCCGTACGCAGGATCTAAAGTAATTTTATATCGTTGATGTTTCAAGCGCGGGGCACATCCCTTGCATGCATACATACATATGTAGGTACATCTGATTCAGTGCAGATTGGCGAGGGGTGGAGTGATGGCGTGTAATGGAAAATTGAAGTCCTTAATATGTCCTTGTTTTGTTTTGAAGAGGGATCACATCCGAATGCGGAGCGTTCTGTTGATTGTTGGCTTCTTGTTTTGGGTCATTTGCGTTTCTTTTGTCGGTTGACTATTGTGTCATTGTTGTTGCATGGTCCTTATCACATGTTGACAGTTTGTATCATTCTCAAGGATGACAGCCTTGTTATTGCACACGGTTTGTGCTGTCAATTTGATTTAGGGAAATGCCTCGAACTAAAGTTCCCTTTGTCTGCGGATAATTTATTCACCGTGATTCGTTTTCTGCTGAGTTTTTTTCGTTTATTATGTTGAATGAGGAGAATGAAAGGTTCCCTCTGGATTCGGGATGATTTCAGCGATCTTAGTGGATGGGAATGGGAGGATTTGTGTTTTTTTTTTTTTTTTTTCGTTTGCCTCTAAAGAGGACACGGCGAAGCCATTTAGGTAATGATTTAATGGTCTGGAATTATAATGTCAAGCAGAGTTATACTATTTTTATTATGTCATAAGCCTTAGTGGGTATCAGGGGCTGATAGGGCGCGGATTGCGTGAAGATAATTTATGTGAATTGGCATCATGAGGTTAGCTGACATCTCAATTTTTAGATTTTGTTTATTAAAGTCTTTCGGTTGTGTTTAGTGGCCCTGTATACTTACTATGCACATATATTGGTTTTCAGTTTTAAATTCACGTAATTGATATCTCCCTTTCCACCTTAGATGCGGTAGTCCTCTGTTGCGTCGTGCTTCGGGGTTGGAGTCGAAGACTCTTCGGGCCGGAGCGGTGATGTCCATTCGCTCTAGATGGCCTAGCTATCTTGCACGCATCATTTTCCTCTCGAAACTCCTAAGAGCCCCTTCATCCGTTTTTGATAACGTCCAAGTCTCAGCGCCGTAGAGGAGGACCGGGATGATTAAGGTTTTGTAGAGAGATGTCTTAGTTTTTCGAGAGAGGGCTCTACTACTCAATTGCCTCTTGAGCCCAAAGAAGCAGCGGTTGGTAAGGGTTATTCTGCGTTTTATCTCAGCGCTGGTGTCGTTCCGGTTTGTCACTAAAGAGCCAAGGTAGACGAAGTCCTGGACTACTTCAAAAATATAGCTGCTGAAGGTGACATTCCGACCAAGACGTCGGTGTTGCGCGTCTTTCTTTGATGACAGCACATATTTGGTTTTGTCCCCATTTACCCTTAGACCCACTTCAGCCGCTTCTGCTCCAATGCTTGCGAACGCCTCATTGACGTCTCGATTTGACCGTCCAATAACGTCAATGTCATCTGCGTAGGCAAGCAATTGTGTGGACTTGAAGTAATTCGTGCCTCTTGTATTGGCCGCAGAGTCCCGCACGATCTTTTCAAGTACGATGTTAGAGAAATCACATGACAGTGCGTCACCCTGTCTAAAAACCTTTTTTAACATTTAAGGTCTCGGTTAGTTCACCTCCAAACTTAATGGAGCAGCAAGAGTTCTCCATTGTCATCCTGCACAGTCTGACGAGTTTGGCAGGAATGTTAAAATATGACATGGCTCTCTATGGCTCGTCACTATAAACGCTGTCATAGGCGGCTTTAAAGTCGACGAAAAGATGGTGCGTGTGGACCTGGAATTCATTGGTCTTCTCCGAGATCTGCCGTAGTGTAAATATTTGGTCTATCGTGGATTTTTCTGGCCTGAAATCACACAGGTAGGAACCTATCAGATTGTCCACGAACGGTTTCAGGCGCTTACACAGTACGGCAGAGAGGAACTTGTAAGCCATGTTCAGGAGACTTATCCCTCTGTAATTAGCGCAGTCATGGGGGCCTCCTTTCTTATGGACCGGGTTAACAATGCTGAGATTCCATTGCATTCTTCCGACCATATCTTGCATGCAGTTGGTGCATGTTCCTAACCAGCTCATTGCCACTGCTTTAAATACTTCCGCGGGAAGTCCGTCTGCTCCAGCAGCTTTATAAGGCTTAAGTTTCGATATCGCTATCTTAACATCGTGTAGGTCAGGTGGACGGGATTCTCTTTCGTCTTCGTCCATTGTGAATGGTTCGGTCTGCCTGACAGCGGCATTTTGACTATCATCGCCGTTATACAGGCCTTCCACAATTCTCCTTCCACAATCTCATCATCGACTGTGACTCCACTACTAGTTGTCCGTGCTCATCCCTGTAGGCTTCTACTCTGGCTTTATACCGTTGGCATGTTCGTTTTACTTATTGGTAAAATTTTCGAATATCGTTCCTGCAGTAATATCTCTCCATCTCCTCGATCTCGCGCTTCTCGTGGTCCTTCTTTTTCCATCTCAGAAGCGCATGCTCCTCCCTTCTTTTCTGTTCATAGCTCTCGCGGGCAGCTGTCGTCCGTCGATGCAATGTAGCCATGTATGCATTATGTGTCTCTACATGGGCCTGTCTGCATTCGTCATCAAACCAGGGGTTTCTCGAAGGAGGTGCAGCTGACCTCCTCGTGTGGGGGGGGGCAACAGGTTTGGGGTGTGTGAAGTGATTTTCGTACAGCTCAAACCTGGCTAACGAAGCGCAAAAGCCCTCTGGATGACAAAAAGGAGACCTGCCTCGGAAACTGCCTACCCTGGTGTACCAGGGCCCGATTCGGAGCCAGGCCTAAATGGTGGCAGTGTGCGAGTGTCTGGTGGCCGGTCTGTTCCGCTCGGGCTTAACCCGAAGAAGTCACGAGCAACCCGGCAGTGCCCTCGTGAGCCATTACGGAGGTGGAGGGGGATGCACGCCATGCACTAACCAGTGCATGCGGGGAGTAAAAAGCAACAGACAACGGCATCGACTTTGGGTGAGCACATAGAACGTCTCATCGCTCACAGGAAAGCATCTCGAGCTCGTTGAGGAAGCTGCCAGGTATCGATTAGGTATCGTAGGTATCTCTTCGACAAAGCAAAGAGGATATATGTAGAACTGTGGACCTTTCGGATGGATGGAAACTGTTCCTATCGGGAGTTGCACCTTAAATGTCTGCACAGGCGGGAGTGGGGATACTCATAAGTCCCAGGCTGGCAGACAAGGTAATGGATACCATTAGGAGGGAGAGTCACGATCTTAAAACTCAAGCTTTAGAGATCAAATTTGGCTCTGGTGCAGGTGTATGCATAGAATCTAGAGCCAGAGTATGCGACTTTCCTGGATAAAGTTGATGCTGCTCTTGATAGGGTGGTTGAGATGGATTCCAAAATCCTGATGGAGGACTTCAACGCCCACGTGGGTGTGGATGTAACGACACGGGGAAGTGTGATTGGGAGGAACGGTGATCCTCATCAAAACGCGAACGGAGAGAGGTTGTTGGATTTTTGATGTGCAAATGGCATGTCCATTATGAACACCTTCTTTCCCCTCAAAGACATTCATAAATACATATACGTGGTATCGTAAGAGTCTTCATCTTCAACAGATATCGTTGATAGATTTCTTTGTGGCACCATCGTGTTGTGAAACGGATGGTTTGTGACGTTCGTGTATTGAGAGGGGCTGAACTGTCAATTGGTCATCATCTGGTGCTGTGTAAGCTGTATCTTACTGATAGAGTACCTCTGCCAAGGCGGAAACCAAGAGTGGTTACACGTATACGGTGGGAGAAACTACAAAGCAGTGAGGTGCGGCAACACTTCGCACGACACATGTCCGAAAGGTTTGAGCAAATTCCAACTGTTCCATCGCATATAGAGGAACAATGGCGACTATATTGCACAGCTGTCATTGCCTCTGCACGTGATGTTTGTGGAGAGAAGCAGCTTGGTGTGGCGGCTGTTGGTGAGAAAAGAACTGCGTGGTTTAAAACACCCGGAGTTCAAGAAGCCATCAGAGAGAAAAAGAAGGCCTACAGGGACTGGATTCTCTTGGGGGACTCTGCTTCCCGTGACCGGTACACTGTGGCTCGAAGAACTTCCAAATTGGCTGTGCGAGCAGTTAAAAAGCAGTCCCGGAAGGAGTTCGGCGAGAAGTTGGAAGGCAACCATAGATCTGCGAAAAGGTGTTATGGCAAACCATTCGCCAGCTCAGAGGAAGGAAATTCAACATAATCGAAGGAGTTGAATCCAAAGATGGTGTGTTGCTTTCCAATAAGATGGACTTCTTACGCAGATGAAGTTATCACTTTTCGGAGCTGCTCAATACCGAACATGGCGCTGAGGGGGATAAACCTATAGTCCTGAGCGGGGCGGAGAATAGTCCAACGGTGTGGATGAAGTTCGGCCAGAAATGCTTAAGGCAATGGTAGTATTATAGCTCTCTCATGTCATTAAGGTGGCCTGGGAATGCGGTGAGACACTTAGCGATTGGCAGACTGGGGAGATTGTCCCTTTTTTCAAAAAGGGGAATAGAAAAGAGTGCTCCAACTATAGCGGCATTTCTCTTTAAAGTGTTCCCGGTAAAGTCTACTCTAAGGTGATGGGGGCGCGTTCTAGAGCTATGGTCGAATCCAGGATAGGGGATGAAAAGTGCGGGTTTCATCACGGCGGAGTACAACCGACCAGCTTTTCACTATAAGAATGGTACTCGAGAAGGCTTGGGAGTACGCCAAACCGATCTACAGCTGGTTTGTAGATTTGGAAAAGGCATATTACCAAGTTCCTCGAGGTAAGTTCTGGGGTGTTTTGCAGGCGGATGGGGTCGATGGTCCTCTGTTGAGGGCCATTCAGTCTCTATACACAAACCGAGCAGCTGCGTTCGGGTTAACTGTAGTAAATCAACACCTTTCACCGTGGGCTTCGCGTCTTGTCACCTCTCCTTTTCGTTATACATATATATGGACTGGAAGTTGCAGCGCAGTCGAGGTGAGAAGTGTTTCACATTGGGAGAGTTGAGGATAATCAATTTTCTTTTTGCAGATGACCTAGTTGTCTTCACATCCTCCCAGACGGAACTTCAGCGCGCGCTAGATAGGTTTGTGGAGCAGGTGTATCTCGGGTTCTTCTTCACGGGTGATGGGAGAAGTAATACTGAGCTTTCCTGCAGGATTGGCCAAGCTGGGTCAGCTTGAAAGATCTGTAATCAGGAAGACCGAGCCAAGTTAGCGGCTTTTAACTCAGTATTTGTTCCCACTCTTACCTATGGTTATGAAATTTGGGTATTGACCGGAAGAATAAGATCGCTGATACAGGCTGCGGAAATGAGATTTCTTCGTGCTGTTGTAGGAGTAGGTAGTGTGAGTAACACCGCAGTGCAAATGCTGAGCAGCTGCTTCTCCGAACGGAGTGGGCTATGCTTTGATGGTTTGGTCACGTGAGATGAATGTACCATCCATCCATGTAGCAATACCATCAGGCAGGCGACCGCTTTGGGATTGGACCAAGTCCGAAAACTCACCTGAGTGCACTTGGACATAGCTCCAAGAGTTAGAGTCGATTGCGGAGGATCGAGTGGCCTGAGGATCCTGCGTGTGCGCATTACCTCCGCGACCTTTTAGTAAAAGATAAGGGTCACTTAAAATGTGCTTTTTTTTTGTTTTTTTTTTTTTTTTTTTTATTTGGGGCTAGTGGTTCCCTTAGCATATGGCACTGCGACCTCTGCAGATCTCATGTGCCTGCTAGCCGATTAGCCGAGGAGCTTCTTCACTTCCATAGTGGTTTCGCACTTGCCTATAACAATGACTACTAGGTCTTCAGCGTATCCGATGACCTCGTAGCCCCGAGTGGTTAGCTTTCATAGTAGGTAATCGATGACTATCGACCAGAGTAGTGGTGAGAGGGCTCCCCCTTGTGGGCATCCTCTAGCCGCCGATACAGTCACTGAGACCGCATGTGGCTGATATGATACACCTATTTAGCATCGCCCTAATCCAGTGATTAGTGGGATGGTCCACACCCCTATCTATATCGAGGAAGGCGTAAGTTGCGATCTCCTTGTGCGCGAAGCTGTTTTCAATACACGTCACCTGATGGTGTAGCAAAGGTATCTGATTCTCCAAGATACCGAAGAACGAAGTCAAACTGATGGTTCGGTAGGATTTAGGTTGCTCACTTGGCTTCCCAATTTTGGGGATGAAGACATGATTGACCTCTTTCCAGATGTGGAGTATGTACCGCAGGATAAAGCAGGACCTAAAAAGAACCATAGGTGGTAATAATATTATGTTCAAGCCATTCTGTCCATATTTTTTCCGTTTAGCTCTGTTAAACTGCAATCTCCCCTGTTTCCTTAGGGATTCAAGCTAAGTATTCCACCAGGGCGCACATCGCTTGTGTGTACTTGACCTGGGTGTACAGCTGTCCCTATGTGATGAGATGAGATAAGTGCTGCATTGAGCTGGTAATCGATATCATCTGTCGAGTCAATCTTGACTTGAGAAGCATATACTCTTTAGCGGCGAGTTGAGCCTGAAACAGAGCCCAAATAGTTCCTTTGGGCTGGTATCCAGGCTCAGCCTCTTTAGCCTCACCGGAGATGTTAAATCTGATATGCTGGTGATCAGACAGTGAGGCTTCATTGGAGACGTGCCAGTCACCAATTGCGTTTAAAATAAATAGGCTAGAAATAGTGAGGTCAAGCACCTCTTCTTTCTCAATGTATGTAGGTGTGTCGCCTCTATTGGTGAGATCGTTACTTATAAGAAATTCAAAGAAAGACTCACCTCGTTTATTTGTATTGCTGCTGCCCCATTCCGTATGATGCGCATTTGCATCACAACCGATTACCAGGTGATGTTTCTTCTGGCCGAAATACCTAACCAGGTCTTGCACTTCGTTGAGAGGGACTTGTTGGCCGTAAGGAAAGTAAGCGGAGGCGCATACAATCTCCCTTACTCCTCCATCGGTGAGGACTTCCACAATGACGGTTGCCAGGTCCCTTATGATGAATTCTGGAATGCGGAGAAAATTATATTAGGGCCGATCACCCACACGGCCCTAGGAGGAGAACCTCCTGTAGCGTAAACTAGTTTACGGACTTGTTTTGCAGGCCCATAATCTTACCTTTATGCACTCATGGTTCCTGGATTAGTCCAATGCTGATTCTGTCGCGATAGAGTCGCAGGCTAAAGGTGTCCGAGGCACCTTTGGCATGGTGCAGCTTGCCCTGCAGCACACGCAGCCCACCCATAACTTGGGACGGTAGGCCGTGTCCTTCATTCGGTATGGCTTGTTGTTGCCACGCCTGAAGTTACCGGTCCGATGGAAGTGATCCTCTGATCTACTTCCCATCAAGGATTCCCTTTGTATGGTTGGGGGACGTTTTGTTCTTCTGTTTAGACGACCCTTAATGATCGTCGACCAGGGGGTTTCGGTTCGTCATATCTTGGCGTCTCTACTACAGCAGTAGCTGCAACCACCATACTGCTGGCTATAGATTTTTCTACAGTGATTGGTTCTACATCTACTGGTGTTTTTACTGGGCTCTTGATGATCATCTTTATGATGTCAAATCGATAAGCTACTTTGCACTTGAGTTCTATAAGTCGAGTGGCTGACTGCCAGAACCAAGTGCAGGAGGTCTTTCTCTTTATTTGACGTGCTCTGTATGACTCTCCAGTTTTGTGCATAGAGGCCGTCATTTTGGAAATCGAGCGTCGCCAACACCTTTGTGATGGGTAAGCCGAGGCTTTGTGGGAAGTAGCCCCGAATGATGTGTGGTTTCGGGAAGGCTTCCTCTTCCATGAGCATAATATCAAGTCCAGTCTTGTCCTTAACTGCCGTAAAATTGGTCTTCATCGGCCGTAGCGAAAGTATAACTACTCTGACTTGTAATTCGATCCCCTGAGGCGGGGTTTGAGTTCCTTAGGGGGTGTGAATTACAGCCTTCTGAACGGCTACCATTTGCGCTATGGTACGGGGTTTCACTCCTAAGTCTTTGGGGACGATGCCGAGTGGGATCCTCCCAGCTACACTTATGTAGCTCTTTTAGTCGACTGCTGCGTTTAGCAGCCGAGTTCGGCGGAGTGTAGTCAGCGGAACGATCCCGTTTCAGTTCCCGACCTTTGGTAGCAGGGGTAGATTTTGCATAAATTAGAGCCTCATTTTCCCTGCTTTATCGCATCTTTAAAACGTCGCTGCTCCGACGATTTGAGTTTAACGAAGCCACCAGATGGTGAAGGCTTTTCCTCTACATGCCTGATGGTTTCGTTCCTTGTTACACTTGGGAGTTCATCTGAGTGCATATTCACAGAATCCCCGCCAAGTGTGGTGTCGGTATCGTTGAGTAAAGACACATCTTCTGCTTTTCATTCAGCTGCAATATTGGCAAAAGATGCCGGCATCACTTCCGGTTTTTGAGCCGCTGAGGACTCAAAGGCCCTAGCAGGCGATGACGTTTGAGAGTCATCAGTCTTTTCAAAAATATTTGTTTTTTCTATGGTTCCCACGAACACACGGGAAAGACCGATCACCTGCAGCGGAGTCCGAGACACTGCAGGAAGGCATTATTGAAATCAGAGGTCGCCCGGCATCCGAAGTTCGCATACTAATGGCTAAGCACCATCCATCGGCGTATGCTGTTCCACCTGAGGGAGTGATGGGTTCAGAGGAAACGCAGAGGTGGGGAGGGATCAGTAATTGCTTCTTAGCTTCTGATTCCTCTAGAAATGGACTCTCGAGAATCATTACCTGTACTGAGTCTCCGTACCACGACAAGGTGAACAATTGTCACGGAGGTAAAAATGTTTGTACATAAATGGCAAAATGTCCTAACAACAAATCCTGGACGTTTTACCAAAACGCAAGTTCAAACAAGTTATAGTACAAAGTTAAAATCCACCATTAAACCCATCTTGTGGCCCCAGATGTTTCTGTTGTCATGCTCGGTAGGGTGATCTGAAGGCAACTTTTTCAATATCCGCATCACAAGTTTACGGAACTGCTGAACTGCTCCCTCATCTTCTCCTCTGATAAAGAAAATTTGTGTTCTACTTCTTTAAATTGCAATTACCTATCAAAAGGACTCAATTTACTTTTGTCCTTTTACAAGGAAACTCAATATTCACCAAGATCCCTTCCCAACACCCTTTGGATGTGTTACCCGTTCACACTCACACCCTAGACGTTCATATATCAAAATAATAGCATCACGCCCTCGACTTTATATCCGGCAAAAGTAAAAAACGAAACATCTGGAACGTCGTTACTGCCACGTGTGACATGGCTAATCCGTTTTCTTCCAACATCTCCTTTTTAACTCGCAATCTTTCTACATCCCATCGTGCGATACTCCACTTTCTTCAATGTCACGCAATTCGCAACACGCATCCTGGCTGTAGTTGCAAAACATCCTGCTGCTGGTATGTTGTGAATCAACTTTCAATCAAGAATCCAAAATCTAAACAACAAACGCTAAACAGCCCATTCAACTTGTGTTTCCCGCCCGCTTGGGGGTTGGCTACACTCGCATATCGTATAGACGAAAACGCACGCATATGACAGCCCTCATATTTTATATAAAATGAAAAACAATTATTGCACACCAAACAGACATATCGGCAAAGGGATCTGTCACTAGTATGACAGACGACATACGACAGGCATCGGCTGGGTCAATGGCCACACTATCGCTATTGTTATCATCATCATCATCGTCGACGATGCCACATTGTCGACGGCATCACAACTATCCGAAATCCGATTAGAGGGAAGGCGGTGGTGATTCTCATTAAAACTAACTACGGCCAACGAAAAACCCACCGACTGACTAGATGACTGGGTGACAGGGCAACTGTCGGTCGTCGTGGCAATGGTGTGATGCTGCAGGAGGCATCAATCTATGCGACAACACATTTTGTTGACATTTTAATTAATACCCGCGCCATGGTGTTATTAGTGATTACCGGGGAATTCTGGCTCATTTCCATCCATTTTTCTGCCGTCCTATCACTATCTGCTAGCGCGTTACTGTTGCTAGTTGGATTTAGTTTCGAAATATGATGACAATTGTGGTGATTCCGTATTAGAGTGGCAGATGTGCACTTGATGGATGGAAAGCCAAACACTGATTAATCAGACGCAATAACAGACGACTGATGTTGCTCCGCCATAGCCATAGAACGTATCTAGGTATAGTATGTGCATATGGGCTATTTTCGCACGGGTAGTGTTCGACAATCGAGCGCTTTGTAAAGGCGTTGCGAAACCGACACCAACAGCGGCTGCCTTTCGAAAATCAAACCATAAAAACTGCGTTGCAAATATAGTTTTTAACGATGTAACAATGTAATGTTTAGCGGGATGCACACAAGATGAGCGCTAGTGTGTGATGTTTTGCGTTCGTTTTGATCTTTGGCGGCAGATTGGCAGTAAAGTTGCTTTATTGCAACTCCACTGCGGGAGGAATAGATGCAATCTGTTGATTGTTGATCTTAGCACTAAAGGCGTGGAGGCTGGGCAACGGTTGCCAAATGTATCTATCACTCCTTTGCTTAACAAAGATCTATTCATTCGCGAAAGATTGTATAGTTCGAGTTCTATAGCTTAAGTGCCTGACATTGTCGCAATCGCTCAGCATGTCTTGAGAACTCACTTAATGCCAAGAATTTCCATCAAGGTGGTCTACCAACTACACTGTACAACATCACTGTTGAGTGCCTTTGTACCTTTATCCCTTCTGCTCCTTGGAAGCAAATTTAAAATCCTTAGAAACTCTTCGATTCCACTTTCTGTCACAACAATTCACACTCAAGTGCATTATTCAAATTGGATGTAAACAAAACACACAAATTCATTGCATCCTAAATGGATGGACATTTTCTAAAACTCAGCATGATCTCCAACTGGCGCATACGCCACATACTCTACAACCCTCTAAGTTAAGAAACTAGCACAAGGGTCACACAAAAAAATGGGCCATCCCTCCAGGATATCAATCGTGAATTATTACCACACATCGACTCGTATCCTGTGTGTTCGCAAATCAAAACTGCAAGTTCCTAACATTGCATCTGCACAGCACCGTATACGCAAGGACATACATACATACATAGATGGAAAAAAGTATTGAATTGTTAGATAATATCCCGGCAGGATATGCTCGACCCCCGGCTTTGACAACATCATTTCCCGAGTACATCTCGACAGATTGTCGCTTCTGCTTGGCTTCTCAATCCCGAAAACCAATTCCAAAACACACACTCACGTGCATACGAGCATCCATATGCTCCGGTATGAAGAAATCAATTCATCAACACCCTGTCGTATCGTTGTTAATTGAATCACCAGGGATAACAATCGACAAGTCCTAGTGATAAACAATTATATCGAACCGTAGGATAGGGGGAAGGAAACTACTATTGTTTCGGTTTTGGTATGGTTGCGTTCTGCATGCATTCGTAGTTGGCCTGTCAAAAAGACAGACATGTATTCAGTTGGATTCTGAGATGAATGAAATGTCGAGGGTTTTGCGGAGGACCTCACATCAATGTTGGATTCATTACTCCAACAAATGGCATCATTAGAACGGATTCGCAAATCGACAACTTCACGAGAAAGTCTACAAAAGAAAAAGTCTAATCTAATGAATAGGTTTTGCGAAGGGTTCGAGGAAGCCAATCCCATAGTGGAAGGGTCTTCTCTGGGGAGAGAGAACGTTCTAAAGAAAATATTTTGATTTTCTGGTCCTAATTGAGGATTCAGTTGCAAATGTCATTAATTTCAATTTTCAATCAATAGAATGCCGAATAGGCTGTTAAAGGAAATGACTATGTAAAGGTGACATTCGAATTCGCATGGAAGAGAGGAACACTTGTACACTTTAGACAGTCTAGCTAGGGGCAATCTCACCCTAAACTTTGATGTCATGTCCTTTTATAGCATCTGGATCCTTTGACTTTCTTCCTGTTCGAAATTCACTTGATCCGTTTTGATTTTATTCAAGAACTGGAGCGAACACGAGTCCCGAAGCTAGTTGACTCAGACTGGGTCATATTTTGCCTGGATGTACGGGTGTAAAGAACATCAAACTTCAGGTCGGAAACAGGGCAAACACCGAACAGGGAAGGAACTCGCCTCAGGTGTAACTATCAGAGCGAGAAGGGACCTCAAGCAACACGCTTGCATAATTCGAATACCCAAGATCATCTTGCTCTTGTCAACTTAGGTTAGGTTAGTTTAGTCGTAGCCTCCCCAGGGTGGGGAGTATACACTTAGGCCAGAGAGGTCCATTGTGTTGCTTTTCATGGAACCACCTTACTTACTTACTTAGATCGCGCTACAGTTCGGGGTGAACCAAGGCCTCAACCAACAAGCCTCTCCAGCTGCTTCCAATGCCGCACGCCCAGTTGGTTGAGGTTCCTTTCCACCTCTGCTGCGTCGTCCTTCGGGGTTTTAATCAAAGACTCTTCGGGCAGGAGCGGTGATGTCCATTCGCTCTACATGGCCCAGCCATCTTAAACGTTGGATCCGTAGACATCTAACTAGGCCGATGACTGTAGTCTTGGTTGAATCTCCTCCTCCGTACACAAACGGGACCAAAGATTGCACGTAGAATTTTCCTCTGGAAACGCCCAAGAGCCTCTTCATTTGTTTTTGATAACGTCCAAGCCTCAGCGCCATAGAGGAGGACTGGGCTGATTAAGGTTTTGTTTAGGGATACCTTGGTTTTTCGAGAGAAGGCTCTACTACTCAGTTGCTTTTTGAGCCCAAAGAAGCAGCGGTTGACAAGTGTTATTTGCGTTTTATCTCAGCGCTGGTGTCGCTGCTGCTTGCCACTATCGAGCCAAGGTAGACGAAGTCCTTGACTACTTTAAAAATATAGCTGCCGAAGGTGACGTTCTGACCAAGACGTCGGTGTTGTGCGTCTTTCTTTGACGATAGCATATATTTGGTCTTGACCCCATTTACCCTTAGACCCACTTTAGCCGCTTCTGCTTCAATGCTTGAGAACGCCTCATTAACGTCTCGCTTTGTCCGTCCGATAACGTCGATGTCACCTGCGTAGGCAAGCAATTATGTAGACTTGAAGTAGATTGTACCTCTTGTATTGGCCGCAGAGTCCCGCACGATCTTCTCAAGGATGATGTTAAACAAATCACATGACAGTGCGTCCCCCTGTCTAAAACCTTTTGAACATCGAAGAAGTCGGTTAGTTTACCTCCGACCTTAATGGAGCAGCGGGAATTCTCTATAGTCATCCTGCACTGTGTGACGAGTTTGACACGAATGTTAAAACCTGACATGGCTCAGTATAGCTCGTCCTTATAAACTCTGTCGTATGCGGCTTTAAAGTCGATCTTGGGTCTTCTCCAAGATCTGCCGTAGTGCAAATATTTGGTATATCGTGGACTTTCCTGGCCTGAAACCACACTGATAGGAACCTATCAGATTGTCCACGAACGGTTTCAGGCCCTTACACAGTACGGCAGAGAGGATTTTGTACGCAATGTTCAGGAGACTTATCCCTCTGTAATTGGCGCCGTCATAGGAGCCTCCTTTCTTATGGACCGGGCAGACGATACTGAGATTCCATTCATCGGGCATGTATTCTTCCGACAATATCTTGCAGATGAGTTGGTGCATGTTCCTGACCAGCTCATCGCCAGCTGCTTTAAATAGTTCCGCTGGGCGTCCGTCTGTTCCAGCAGCTTTATAAGACTTAAGTTTTGATATGGCTATCTTAACATCATCTTGGTCGGGTGGACGGGGTTCTTTTCATCTTCGCCCTGCCTGACGGCGGCATTTTGACTATCATCGTCTTTATACAGTCTGCAGAAGTGCTCCTTCCACAATGTCAGCATCGACTGTGACTCCACTAGTAGTTGTCCGTGCACATCAGGCTTCTGCTCTGGCTTTATAGCCTTGGCATGTTCGTTTTCCTTTTTGTTAAAACTTTCGAAGGTCGTTTCTGCAATAGTATATCTCCATCGCCTCGATCTCGCGCTTCTTGCACTCCCTCCTTTTTCTTCTCAGAAGCGCATGCTCCTCCTTCCTTTTCTGTTCATAGAGCTCGCGGGCAGCTCCCGTCCGTCGATGCAGTGTAGTCATGTATGCATTCTACATGGGCCTGTCTGCATTCGTCATCAAACCAGGAGTTTCTCGAAGGTGATGGGTTGAAACCGAGCACATCTGAGGAGGTCTCCCTGATGGCGTTCTGACAACGACTCCATTGCTGTTCTATGATTTGTATAGATTGCATCGGTACTTGGGAGACTTGATCGGCGAAGGTCCTGGCAGTCTCCTGCGATTGCGGCTTTCCGACGTTAAATGTTGGTGTTCTTACTCGACTCCGTTGATTCTGAGAAATAAGCATCCGTACCTTGGCTGCAACAAAGTCCTGATCCGTGTCGATGTTGGCTCCTCGAAAGGTTGGGACATCTAGTATGCTGAAGGAGTGTCTGCCGTCGATCGCAATGTGACCGATTCGGTTGATTGTCGATTGATCGTGAGACCGCCAGGTCCCCTTATGTATGTTGAGGTGTGGGAATTGTGAACTTGCTACTACGAGATTATGTCCCGCCATAAGGTCCACTAACTTTAGTCCGTTTTCTGATGTGGTGTTGTGTAGGCTGTGCTTTCATATGACTCGTCCAAAGATACATAGATTTCTTACCCAGCTTCGCATTGAAATCTCCTAGATCGATTTTGGTGTTATAGCTGGGACATTGAGGGCGCCGTGGCGTGGATCCCAATAACATCATCGGCATTAAACTGTAGATCTCACACAAAATGGGTGATTGAGAGAAGCTTGGCTCTGGTCCTTCATGGGATGTAACGCCACCAAAGGAAAAAAAAAGCTGGGACATTGGGCATGTGTTCTGCCTAGAAGATCATAGAAGTCGTCTTTCTCCTCTGTGGGGGCGTGGACACATATTAAGCTTATATTGCCGAGAGTGGCCTTAGTGCGTATAGTTATGAGGCTTTCGCTTACATACTGGAAGCTTAAGACTTTTTTTCTGAATCTGCCTCGCATCCGAATAAGCGTTGTTTAATTTCCCTGTAGCAGTTTCCGTTGTAAATATCACAGTTTTTCGTCCACTTTTTGCGTGGCACATCCCATCGCACTTCTTCGAGCGCGGTAATGTCTGCCTTATAGCAGTCGAAAGAATTGACCAGTTGTCCGGCTGCACCTGGTCTGTTGAGGGACCTAACATTCCAGGTGCATATACGGAATTCGTTTCCTGGAGGGCCAGGTTCCTCTTTCCCCAGGAACAAGGGGTGGAGTCGCTGCACATATTGGTTCACTACATGGCGGGTGCCAGTGTAGCTATAGCTATAGCTGTGTGGCAACTGGTATTGAGCAGGAACAGAGGTCGAAGCTGTCGTTTGCCATGTTAAACGCGATCAACTTCTTTCCTCTGTTGGCTCGCTCCCTCTCCCCTTTTAACCCTAGCAGGATAATATTTGCGATCATGTCAGCGGCGGTGTACAATACGGTCTCGAGGAAACTTGTAATATCCGAGGTCTATTGTAATTCGCAATGGTTTGTTAGTTTTGCAAAGCCATCCAAGTAGCAAGATCTAGACAATGGACAAGTAAAAAATAAACAAAAATTAAAAAAACAAGAGAATTCAAAAAAGGTACACAAAGTAGTCACAAAAAAATACACAACGAAACCACCTTTTCGAAACGCGCTCCTTACCAATGTCGGTCATGTTCTCGAAACCAGTTTATTAGGCGACATAAAAAATTCTATCTCAACGTCTCCTTAATTCACAGTGTTTTTTTGCAAACATAGTAAAAATCCTCGACCGACCCAGGTTGGCTAAAAAACAAACTATTCGAACAAAAGGACGCTCTACAAAAATGATTCGCAATAATTCGCAACAAAAACGCCTGCAATCCGACAACCTAATAACGAACAAGATTCCGATTCAGAGAATCGTCCTCATTAAAAACGGTTGCAGTTCCAATTTTTTTACGATCCCTATTCATCGAGTTGGTGAAAAAGTATCATCTGGACGGAAGGTTGCCTTAAAACACTCACTGTTTCCCGGGAAGGTGGACGATAATTCGTATTCAGATCGGACGAGAGTACGAAAAAAAACGATAACGATTCGTCCTTTCTGCTGAAATATGCTAAGGAAAAACAAAAACAAAAAATGTTTCCTTTTTTCCCGGTGCCCAAAAGTTAAATACCGGCGAGGGCTATAGTCAATTTTCGGTCATCCAGTGGATTTTTATTTATGGATATATAGTAGTTACGTGTCCGATCTAGTTTTTTTGTTTTTTTCATATAAAAAGGAAGACCATAAAAAAGGTCCTTAGAGATGCATTTGCATTTTATCAAACTCTACAGAAGGACGAAGAAAATAAAGAAAAAAAAAAAAACTATAACTGGAAGGAGAGAGGACATAGAAAAACACTAGCGTGTCATAAAACACCGCGGACTTACAAACCGATGAACGCAGGAAAAATTGACAATCCACCAAGGATATGCCGTGTCCACTCAGGGCAATGACAAAGCCGAGAAGTCAGGACGAAAATGCAAAAACGTTTGTAAAAATGTAAAAATCCACTTTGGCAAGCCGGTGAGGTAGTAAATGTTTTTTTTTATTATCGCCCAACTCTGACAGGATTTATGAAATGTATTGGTCGCCCGAACAACAGAAGGGGGTAATGGTGTCATGCTACTACTACGGTGGCAGTGACAGTCAATAACAAAGATTTCTGGTGGCAATTGGTGGCGGTCGGTTCACTTGATTGATGTCCCTGGACTCGCTTGGATTTTTATTGCCCGTCGAAAGGCTACAAGCCAAAATCCATCTCGTGAAAATGGGATATATTGACAAAATGCATTTCGAGCCCATACCGCTCGAAGAGTACTATTATAGAGCTCCTGAATCGCAGGTAAAGTGGGTGTATGTAGAGTTACACGGCGGCAAAGTGCTCACATTTCGGGTTATTTGACGGTGAAAAATGTCACTATCACACGGCTACGGTAGTTGGGTACCTGACACGATGAACGGAAAACAAAAGGACGAGAATGAGGACGTATCAACGTTTATGATTCCCAAACAGGAACGCCCCCGTTCTGGTCGGCTTTTTGTTCTTTCCAAATATTTTGGATTATATTTAGGAGTAAAGGAGCTAACTATGTATGTATTTGGTGTGCATTCGTTGCGCTCAACGGTGGAAATCTAGGAAAATCGTAGAGTACGTATGTACTCATACATATATCCTGCAGCAGATGAAGGAAAATTTGTGACGATTCAACAGTAAAGGGTGTTGACTGTTTTGGAAACAGATATCATAATGGTTTGAATCCCTCGTTTAGGGAGAAATTGCGGTATTACAAAGGACAGCGGTATGATGGTAGGCGTTTGGTAATGAAAAGGATTCTTCGTGATGGGTAGTGTGACAATTAAACTAATGACTACTGAATGACCTTCAGATGGTGATGTCGCCGAACGTCCGTCTATTGGTGTTGGCTTCTATGGAGTTTTATAACTTGGTTTTGCAGTGGTATGATGGAACGGTAAAGAATTGTAAAGGTTCCGCCTGCTTCAATAAACTTCAGAGTTCGCCCTGGTCTGATTCACCTCTTGTCTGTTCCTTAATTCACGCGTACATCTCCATGGTGGTGTGAAAATCCTGCAGCTCCTGTTTGCCAATTGTTTTGTCGTTGTACATTTCGCGTGAACGCACACTGTTGTTTTGCATTCTTCCTTACTTTTTTTTTTTTTTTTGTTTTGTTGATTTTTCCAGAAAAACAAGTGCTTGGTGTATCCCCTCGCGAAATTTGAGTTTTGTTTTCCTTCTTGTTCGCCACTCTTCCGGTTTTATGGTTTCTCTGGGGATTCCATAGAGTATCCTTCAACCCTCCAACGTGATTACGATTGTTTCGAGTGGTGTTTTCGTTTTTCCTTTCTGTTTTTGCCCTTCAAATTAGCTCAAGTTGATTCCAGGGAAAAATCTATCTACGGAAGGATATTCGTTTTTGCGACGTTTACGGATATATTGTGCCTGCTAGCCGATTAGCTCAGGAGCTTCTCCATTTTCCTAATGAAGTTGAGAATGCTTCTCGTAGGAGCCGAAGTGACCCTCTCAGGAGTCATAACTTCACTGACGGGGATGCGCTTCCTGAGATGGCAGAGAGCAGCACACTCATATAGCATGTGCTCTGCCGTCTGTTCGTCCTTAAGACAGAGTCGGCACTCAGTTTCAGACGAGAGGCTAATTTTGTTTAGATGATATCTCATACCGCAGTGTCCTGTTAGGTAACTGACTAGCCTTCTGATATCCACCCTATTGAGTTTAAGTATGTCCCTAGAGTGTTTGTTCAGGGGCCGCATAGATCGTTTCACTTGGCGAGGTCCCTGAACGCTGTTCCAAAGGGACAGGTGTTGCGATTTTTTCCCACTTGTCTAGGAAGAAATTGGTCGTAGGTTCCGGACCAATACATTTTTCGCTGGAACCTTTCCTGGCAAGTGGATCGGCAATTTCATTGCCCTAAATACCCTTGTGCCCTGGCACCCACCAAAGTTTGACCTTGCTTCTTTTGGCGAGGTCTTTAAGCGCTGCTTGGCCATCAGAGAGTATGGTGATGGTTACTCCTCTTATGCCGGTCTCTAGGTTTATATTGACGCATATTAGGATGGCATGTAATTCTGCTTAAATGATGCTAGGACCCATTCCCAGGGCCTTCGACATCTTACGACTTGGCCATCAGAATACCACTTTTTTTTTTTTTTCTTAAGGCTTATGCTATCTGTTGTCTGTTGGAGCACTCGGACTCAAACACTGGTCCACACAGAACCTTACATTACTGTATTCGCCCCGTTTTCCGGAGAAAGTGAGTAGAAGATGCTGTGATGTAGAGCCGATGTAGAGATTCGGCACACACTACGTCGGCCCCAAGTGCGCCACCATGCGCGAGCAAATGCGGGACAGTCGCGGAGAAAATGCTCTACACTGTCATCCCCCTCGCAACATGCAGCACAGATAGGCGTCTCACTTATGCCAGTGTAATGGCCCGTAATGACTCCCACAAGTGCTCTGCAGTCGATTCTCCTCAAAGACAGGAGGAATGCTTAGGATTTCTTGGGATTGTATTTCTGGGTGTATATTAAACACCCAATCGTAAATGTAGGAATTTACCGTGGACGCAGGAAGAGCTATAGTGGGTTCAGGTCCTGAGAAACTCTCCTCTGAACCCATTCTTCCGAGTTCATCAGATATCTCTTTTCATGGGATCCCAGAGGTGCCTGGAACACATACAAGCCTTAATGAATTTAGTCTACCGACTCTGTCGGTACAGCATGGCTGTCACTGCAGACGCATATGCTCTTCCTTCTCCACCTGTGCTTCACAACATTGTGCAAGGCCATTAGGATTGCGGATATCTCTGATTGGAAGACAGACGCATATTTTCCTAACGAGAAGTGCAGTCGGATGTTTTCGCACCCAAAGATGCATCCAGCACCAGACCCCCGCCCAGACCTACGGTGTCTACACCCCTGCAGTATAGTGTAGTCATAGCTATTATTGTCAAAAGCCCCATCAATATCGAGGAAGGAGGCGCAAATCGTCATCTCCTTGTGTGTGAAACTATTTCCAACACGCGCCACTAGGTGGTGTAGGCCATTCTCAGTAGATCGCTCCTTGCGATATGCATATTGAATAGGTGCAGTGTTATTTGATTCTCTAGGATACTTCTAATATGGAGCTCTATCAGTTTTTCTATTGTTTTCTTTGGAATGACTTTAAGCTGATAGGACGATAGTATTTAAGTTGGTCACTTCGCTTTTCAATCTTGGGGAAGAAGACAAGGTTATCTTCTCTCCAGATTTGGGGGACGTAGCCCAGGTTGAAATAAGACCTATGTAAAAAAAACTATAAGAGGTGATAAAATAGCGGCCAGGCCCGTCTGCAAGATAGCAGGAAAAAGTCTGCCAGAGAGAGGCTATTGGTCCATACTGTCGATGCTACTTCTGACGTTCGTCTGATCGCGGAAGGCATTGACTGGGGAATGGGACCAGGGAAGTGTACCTCAAGCAAAGTCTCCAGGGTTTCCCTGCGATTGACGGTAAAGGTACCGTCTGACTTACGAAGCAGCCCGAGTCTATTTGTGTGCTCCTGGGATAGTCTATGTTCTCGCATTTTTTTTTTTTTCAAAACATTCTTTTGGATTTCCTCATTTCGTGGTTGTATTTCGTTAGAGCAGATCTATGATCAGGTAAATTTACATTTCGTTTGGATCTATTAAACAGAGATCTCTTCTGTTTTCTTAGAGATTCGAGCTGTGCATTCCATCAGAGTACACATCGCTTATGCGTATTTTTCCTGGTTGTAGTGCTGTTTCTAAAGGATGAGATAAGTGCTGTATTGAGCTGATAAGCCGCTTCATCGATATCATAAATCGATTCAATCGACTTAACAAGCATATCTATTTTAGCGGCAAGCTGAGCTTGGAAAAGAACCTAATTTGTTCGTTTGGGCTGATGTCCAGGCTCAGCTTTCTTAGCCTCACTAAAGATCTTGAGTCTGATATGTTGGTGAGGCCTCATTGGAGATGTGCCAGTCACCAATTGTGTTTAGGATAAATGGGCTAGAGATAGTGAGGTCAAGCACCTCTTCTCTAATCGCATTTATGAAGGTGGGCTTGTTGCCTCTATTGGTAACGGTGACTATTGACGACGGATGCTGGCTTGCTAAAAAGCGAGAAGAGCCACCGCAGTCGAACATCTGGCGACACTGTTAGTAAGTCCCATCCCCACTGCCTCGTGGTGCCATCTGGATATTTCCCATGAAAGTTGCAGACGGGGAAGAGCGAATGACGGGCCTCTTGTGCCAAAAAATAGGATCAGTCGGTTGGGCTAAGGCCCAATGTTAAAAAAAAAAACACAAACTCCGAAACAACCACAAACCTCGGATAATACAGACCGGATCCTTTTTTTTTTTTTTTATAGTTGCACCCGCACTCAAGGCTAATGCCTTATAGGAGAGTTTCGCGCAGGTTGATGTTTTTGACACACTACTTGAACGGAGTGCAGTGGTTTTTTGGGTCGTAGATGTTCGTTCACTCCTCTCAGGGGTGGTTGTCCTAGACGAGAGCCGACCAATTCCGGGTAGGTTATAGTCCGTAGTAATTCGTTCGAGCACTTTAGTATTGCATACGCAGAGGATGAATTTCAGTTGATCATATACTGTGAGTGTTATGCCTGCAGCAGTACGTTTGGTCGCTTTCCATTCACAACTGTGTTGCATACTTTTTTCCGTACAGGAATTGCTTTTTTTTCTTGGTATGAAACGAATTTGAACTGTAGACCTTCCGTTCGACGGTCGATTATGTTAACCACTGCACCACGGCCACCCCCATGTTGACGACCCTTGCAAAAAACGAAAAAAGAAGAATGATCTTCGGCCCCGTACGGGGAGTATTAGGTCTCTAAATATACCACGTGCCGCCGACCAACTTGCGGACGCCCTACACCGCTATAAAGTGGACTTACTGCGACCGGGTAGAAAGCGAATGAAAAACTGCGACATCTACTACGACGACTGCTATAGGGAGAGAGGACAACGATTGTTTGAATGCGTATTTGTTGTTAGAGATGGACTAAGGCAAAAAGTCCTAAACTTTCGGCATGTGAGCGAACGCCCTATATCAATCCGTATGGAGGCAAAATTTTTTAACACCAGCCTGATCTGCGACCACGCCCCCACGAAGACGGGGATGACTCCGCCAAAGATGAGTTCTACGATCTCCTAGACAGAACGATTGCCCAACAAACATAGCATACACGACACCACATCCGATAACGGACACAGGCCGATTGATCTTGCTACGGGGCGATATCTCCTGCTAGCCAGTATGGGGTTCCCGCACCTCGATATACACAAAGGCACCTGGAGGTTGCCAGATAAATCAATCCAGATTGATCATATCGCGATCGACATCAGACACTCCTCCACTACTCTTGATGTTCGAACTTTCCTAGGAGCTAACACCTACTCAGACCACTATCTTGTAGTAGCCAAGATGCGCCTACGGATATCGCGAACGGAGAGAAGTAGAGTAAGAATAGGAAATTATGAATTCGGAAAGCTGCTATCGCCAGAAACCGCTCGTTTTCACCGATCGCGTCTCCCTTAAGCTCTCCAATACACCTCAACCCTCCACGCTATCAATAGAACAGCAGTAGAACCTTTGCAAACAAGCCCTGAAAAGCACTGCATCTGAAGTTTTGGGCTTTAAGGCTCCACCACGAAGAAACAACTGGTTCGATGATAAACGCAGGAGGATTCAAACAGCGGAGCAGGAGGCATATAAAACCTCGCTGCATAGAAGAACAAGATCAGCTCGTGAGCTCTACAAGTTACAAAGAAGGTAGAGCTTCTCAGAAGATAGAAGAAACAGCACGAGAAGCGCGCAATTGAGGACTTGGAGAGGTGTTACTGCAGGCGTGACTTTCGAAAGTTTTATCAACAGATAAGGCGAACATGCCAAGGTTATAAAGCCAGAACGGAAGCCTGCAAGGATGAGAGCGGACACCTAGTAGTAGAATCGCAGTCGTTGCTGAGAATATGGAAAAACCACTTCTGCAGACTGTATAACGGCGATGTGAGTCAATATACCGCTGTCAGGCAGAATGATCCGTTTCTTATCGACAAAGACCGCAGAGAATTCCGTCCCCCTGACCTCGACGAAGTTAAGATTGCCATATCGAAACTCAAGTCGAATAAAGCGCTGGCGCAGACGGACTGTCTGCTGAGCTCTTCAAGGCAGCTGGGGATGACCTGGTTAGGAGCATGCACCAGCTCATCTCTAAGATTTAGTCGGAGGAAAGCATGCCCGAGAAATGGAGTCTCAGCATCGTATGCCAGATCCACAAGAAAGGAGACCCATCTGATTGCGCCAACTACAGAGAAATAAGTCTCCTTAACATCGCCTACAAAATCTTCTCTGCCGTTTTGTGTGGACACCTGAAGCCTTTTGTAAATAAGCTGATAGCTCCTTGTCAGTGCGGATTCAGGCCAGGGAGGTCCACCATCGACCAAATCTTCACACTACGGCAGATCCTGGAAAAAACCAATGAATTTCAAGTCGACACTCACAACCTATTTGTCGATTTCAAAGCCGCATACGACAGCTTAATTAGAGACGAGTTATACAACGCTATGTCTACCTTTGACATACCTGCTAAGCTCGTCTGACTATGCAGAATGGCTTTGGAGAATGCTCGCTGCTCCATCCGAATCGATACCTTACCGATAGTTTTGATGTCAAGAAAGGATTTAGGCAGGGCGATGCGCTGTCGTGTGATTTCTTCAACATCATATTGGAAATGATTGTGCAAAAATCACTGGCCAATACAAGAGGCAGAATTTATTTCAAATCCTCGCAACTCCTTGCATACGACATTGACATAATAGGGAGATCAAAGCGAGATGTCAATGAGGCGTTTGCAAATATTGAGTTCGAGGCGGCGAAAGTTGGTCTGGCGGTAAACGAGGGCAAAACTAAATATAAGCTGTCATCAAAAAAGGACGCTCATCACCGACGTCTTGGCCAGAACGTTTGTATTGGCAGATATACATAAGTTCGAGGTAGTTAAGGACTTCGTCTACCTTGGTTCCGCAGTGACCTGGAACGACGACATCAGCTCCGAAATCAAACGCAGAATCACTCTTGCCAATCGCTGTTTGTTTGGGCTCAGGAGGCAACTGAGTAGTAGAGCCCTCTCCCGAACGACAAAGTTGACTCTATATAAGACCCTTATCATGCCAGTCCTGTTGTACGGCGCAGAAGCATGGACTCTATAAAAAGCGGATGAGGAGGCTCTTGGTCGGTTCGAGAGAAAGATTTTGCGCGTGATTTTCGGGCCTATAAACGCAGACGGGGGATGGAGGAAAAGATTCAACCACGAACTTTACGGGCTGTACAGCGATATGAGCCTAGTCAGGCGTCTACGGATTCAACGCCTAAGATGGCTGGGCCATGTAGAGCGAATGGACACCACAGCTCCAGCCCGGAGAGTCTTTGAATCCAACCCCGAGGGACGAAGAAGCAGAGGACGGCCGCACTTAAGATGGCGCACACAGGTGGAAGGGGACCTCAGCCAACTGGGTGTGCGGCAATGGAAAAGGTTAGCAAAAGATCGTGCCAGATGGAGGGGCATGTTGGTTGAGGCCCAGGTTCACCCCGAACTGTAGCGCCCGCTAAAAAGAAAAAGAAGTGAAGTGTTTATTTTCCTATTACTAAGCATGTGTTGGATCCAATTGCATGTGGTGTTGTGTACCCCAGTGCTGAGGATGCAACGTTTTATTTGGGTGTAGTCGATATTGTCGAAGGCACCGTCAATATCAATAAAGCTCCCTATCGCAATTTCTTTGTCGCTCAGGGATTAGTTGATCCGGGCTGTTAGCTCCCAAAAAGCATGCGTGGTTGATTTCCCAGGCTGGTAGGCATATTGGTTACTATGAAGTGGTGATCTTTTCAGAGCACCGACCCTTATATGCCTATCCAGTATTGTCTAGATAGTTTTTAGGAAGAAAGAGGTAAGGCTTATCGGTCTGTAAGACTTGGGCAGGTCTGTAAGTCTATGGCCTGCGTTGGGAATAAATTTTACCCTTACCTCTGTCGGTTGATTAGCATGGGGCTGATTTGCGCACTTCCTTTCTGAAGGAGGGCTGGGAAGACGCCATCCTCTCCCGGGGATTTTAACGGGTCAATTGAGTTATTGGCCAATTTTATACATCCCTCGTGAAATATTGTTGGTGCTCTCTTCCAATCCTCCTTGTTGGGTCTAGTTACCCTGTTCTGCGGAGGTGTATTAATGAGAGTGGATTAAATGATGCTGGAGTCTGGGAAGTGCATACTAGTTAAAATGTCTAATGCTTCTGGACCATTTTCCGCGTAGTTGCCATCTACTCAGATGATCTATATTCAGTCCAATTATTATTTCGTTTGACTCTGTTAAACAGAGGTCTCACGATGGGACTATTACTAATTAAAAATTCAAAAACTAACTCACCTCGTTGAGTGCCCCATACCGTGTGGTGCGCGTTGGCTTCGCATCCGATGACGTTGGGTTAATATTTGAACGCAGCCAGACTGGACTGCATTTTATGGCGGTTTGGTTCATTTATATTTCTTTTGTAGATATCCCGACGTTGCACAGTAAAGAAAACCTCGTCTTTCCTATCCCTAAAAAACCAAAAAAGAAGGGAATTCGAGTACTGTTTTTTGAGGGGCCATAAAAGTATTCGCGTTTTTTACCGCATCTCTTCCAGGATTACGAATACTCAACATCTATGCGCACAATAAGGGCAATTTATTGCCTTGCAACCTTTGCGCGTTTTATTCTTCAAAGATTTTTTTAGGATTACCCTAGGTATTATCCATCGTTTTTTAGACAATCTTTGTTCACAGGAAGGATTTTTTATTGGTTATGATAAAGTCTGTTGTTTTGCGCAATTTTCGGCAAAAAACCACGTAAGAGTCTAATGACCCTCGCTTGGTGGTTTTTTTCGAAAGGTCTGGTGATTTTTCTTAAAGGATTTCAAGGTTTCTGGGAATGTTCCGGAGAATTGTGGTTGGGCGAAGAAAGGATTTGAACGATGGAGTTGTCAATACTTTTTCTTCAAGAACATTGTCTTCTTGTTGTGGGAAGAGTTGCGGGCAAGGGTAATGAGTTCTTTTGTAATGGTGCGCTCTTTTGTTGTCGTAGATTCAATGATTATTGCAGTACAGAAACAAAAGCTTCCTAATGAGTTCTGACAGAAACGTCCTTTAGTAATCTCCGCGTTTTTTACGTCCTAGTGGACGTACACTAAATTTTGATAGAAGGACGAGACTCTAAGAAAAAACAACACCTCTGTGGCAGTGCTACGATTCGTTGAGTTTTGCTATCTGTAAAGTCAATGTCAAAGAAGCACCAAGCCCTAAATGGCCAACTATCGAAGATGTTGATAAGAACATGGGAACAGATTAAGCTATTCGTCTACAAACATGCAGTATGTTGAGTCAAAGGACTCACAAATGTAGCATCTATCCGAAGTATGCTGGCCTGCTAAAAATCGAGAAAAGCCACCATAGACGAACACCTTACGGCACTATTAGTAATTTCCATCCCCACCTCCTCGTGGCGCCATCTGGATTTTTCCTATGGAAAATACAGACTGGGGAGGGCGAATGGCAAGTATCCTGCGACAAAAAACAGGTTTAGTCGGTTGGGCTACGGCCTACTGACCCGTAACCGTCAAAAATGTAAAAACTCAGAGACACCACCCACAAACCTCGGATTTAACGTAGGGACTACATGTTGACAACCCTCGCAATCGTATAGAAGGACAGGAGTATCGGTTGTGCACCTGGAATGTTAGGTCCCTTAACAGACCGCGTTCGGCCAAATAGTTAGAAAACTTAGAGCATTTGCCGTAAAGCAGACATTACTGTGACATATACTACGGAACTCTACTACAAAGAGAACAAAGAACGCATTTTTGACGCCTTCGGGAACATCAGCTTCAATGTCCTAGCTAGGTTAGGTTATGTACAAGTGGTTGGCATAAGCCACACGTAGGCCGAAGTCGGCCCATTGTGATACCACATGGATTATATTACCTTTATCCGCTACCTGAGAACCAACCGGTGCTTCTGATGAAGCGATGGAGTTGAGCTATTTTTAGGACTGCTAACTCACTTAGATTTTCATAGAAGGGCGCGCCGAGGTAGATCCTCCTGCGATTCGCAAAAGAAGAGCATGAGCAGAGAAGGTGATGTATCGATTCCTCCTCCTTCTCGTCCATGCAGCCGCGGCAAAAGTCATTGGAGGGTAACCCTAGCTTAGCGTAAAGACACCCACTAGAATGCTTTTGGTTGCCACTAGGTCCCTGGTTCGAATTGTTTAGTGATAAAGCCGATGTTACTTTCATTCCATTTGAGGGTGGTCGCCTCTATGGTTCGAAGTTTTATCATGTGCTTTACCGTACTAATTGGTGTTTCTAGCTACCCGAGGTTAGGAAGACTGAGTGTGCTTGACCCTAACATCGCGAGTTCGTCGCCCGCGCAGTTTCCTGGAATATCCCTCTGCCCGGAAACCCACAGTACTTTAATGTTGAACTGTTCAGCCATCTCGTCTAGAGATAGACGGCAGTTAAGGGATGTTTTTGATTTGTGAGTTACCGCGGCCAGGGATTTTATCGCAGATGATGTAGTCTGTGTCCATGGGTACTTCGAAGTGATTAGGAATGCTAGTATGGCCTTTATGTCATGTGGGCCATTTTCCTATGCCCCTAATCCCTAGGGCCGCGCAGGCAGAAACTTGCTTGCTAAAGAGGTCCAACGGTGGGAAATGTAATAGGATATTTAGGGCCTCCGTGGGGGTTGATCTGATTGCTCCGCTTATATAAGTTAACACAAACATTGGACATTGACCCCATAAACCAGCCCTCGATGTCACCAGCGCGCTTTCACACAACGTCTCCCGATACCCGTACGTTGAACCAACCTACTTCGCCTTCGCGCACACGAACTGTGGGAAAGTTAGAACAGACGGTTCCCAATCAGGAACATTAGCCCATAAGCTGACACCAGCCTGTGACGCCACCAGGTACTTCGCCTTCACACACTCGTCATCCGATACCAGCGCATTCACCTTCGCGCACATCTGCCGTGGGACAATCATTTTAAGGTTAAGGTAGATTTAAGTATGGAAAAATAGGAACACTTTGTATTTAGTCTCAAAACTAAATCCATTATCCATTATCCATTATCTTATGGAATCTTTGTACTTTCCCCAGAAGGTTTCGATAGACTGCCTCATCTAGAGCAGTCCACCAGACTACGACACCAAACAGGAGGAAGGGCCTTATGAGTTATGACTGCTGTGTAGAGCCAGTGCATAATGCTTGGTTGGAAACCCCACTTTTTGCCGACCACTTTCTTGCAGCTATAGAGGGCAGTCGTTGCTTTCTTGACACGATCAAGTCTGTTGGGTTTCCAATTCAGTCTCCTATCAAGGACTAGGCCTAGGTATTTAGCCTAGGGTTCCACCCAGCTGCGGTGGGTTGAAGGGCGGAATTTTATATTTATTAGTAAACAGTACTAGGTCGGTCTTCTTAGGATTTAGCCCAAGTCCACAGTACCGCTTCAAGGTTTCTACTGCATGTAATGCACCCTGCATTAGGTCGCTTAGAGTGCTGGGTAATTATTCTGTTGCGGCAATAGCAATGCCATCTGCACAGGCGCTCACAGCATACCCTTTCTATTCTAGTAACAGTGTAGTAGTTGGTTGACTACCATGTTCCAGAGGAGAGTACTCCACCCAGTGGTGTACCTCTGCTGACCATTCTAGTTGAGACGGCACCAGCGAACTTGGCTTTAACGGCTCCGTCCGTTAGCAGTTGTCGTACTACTTCTATCACTGATCCCGTAGCACGCAGATCAGACAGCGCTTTGGTGACGGCTCATGGTTCAACATTGTTAAAGGCGCCCCCAATATCGAGAAAGGCGACTAGAGTATACATATTCCTTACGTTCCAGTGAGTTTTCCATTTTGCTGAGCAGTGAGTGGAGTACTGTTTCCACCGATTTGCCTTTGTTGTAGGCATGTTGGTTATCCGACAGCCTTCCTGAGATACAGCTGTAACGAATATGTGCTTCTAAAATCCTCTCTAGAGTTTTTAATAGAAAGGAAGTAAGACTAATAGGCCTCAAGTCATTTGCATACGTATAGGAGCTTTTGCCTGTCTTGGGTATGAAAATGAGTTTGGTTACCTTCCACTTGCTGGGGATGCAGGATAGGGAGAGGCAACTCTTGTATATTACCATATGCTGAAGCTCTGCTGGTATGATCCCATCCGGTCCTGGAGACTTGTAGGGTTCAAAGCTCAACCGAGAGAATCTCCTTAGTGATCATCAGCTCCAGGGTAGGGGGTTGCTCCGGGTTCGTCGATACTATGGAGTCGGCTGATGCAGCTGCAGAGGTTCTCTTAGCTGAGTCGTCCCCGTCTTTTTTATAGATTCTAAGCCTTGCTGAATCAAAGCGCACAGAGATCATATTGTTAGCCTCTGCTAGAGGTGCCAGGGAATCCTGATTGATAGTAATCAATCTTGAGGGTCATTCCATATCCTCCAGCTTGGCTTTTTTCCAATCCTTGGTGAGGATTTGCGGATTGCAATTTTGCATGAGTACCAAAATCTCCTTAGGATCCTCGGGATAGGCCGGTATAATGGCTCTTGCCCTAGGTCTGTTTGGGGTTTGGCTCGAGGGTACAGCCTCAAGTTGACCTCCCTCCCAGACCTCGCCGACTCTGCTGAGTGCAAGCTTAAATAAGTCCATTGACCTTTGGTCTTCGACGGAGATCAGCTTGATCCTGCCTTGATAATACCCTGCATGATGGGTAATAGGGAAGGGTCCAGGGTATTCCTGGAGTAGCGAGAAGTAGTGTTTGTGTAGCACATTGCTAATTAAAAGCCACTTCGCCGGAGGGATGTTCTGTGGATGGGAACATCCCTTCTATCATGACGTTCCTAGTATCGCGTTTTGAGGGCACTCAGGGCTTTGTCTCGAGGAGTATTCCTATCCATATTGTCACCTTAGTGTGCTGGACTAGGCTTTTGTTTAGAGGCCGCTGTCTTAGCATCTTGCCATTCGTCAGTACTAAGACTACTCCTTGACGATGTTGGGCCAAGCTTTCGTACGTGAGCCGATGTCGTAGCACCTTGTCGGATAGCAGCATTTCTGCTGCTTCCTGAAGGTGTTGGACCAGGCTTTTGTACTTATGCCAATGTCTTAGCACCTTGTGGAGCGTGGGTCTTGGTAACGCTATCTGAGGATGCTGGACCAGGCTTATTTGTGGAAGCAACTGTGCCACTTATATATCATAGATGTTCTGCATCGATAGATTCATTGATTTCCAGTATAGAACATTTTTTGTTTAAAAAATTTACAAAAATGAACCCGATTGCTGATATTTTTCCAATCGTCCAATCCGCTAAGTGAATGATACTACATATCTAAAAATTCCGCCACTCAAGCCCCATACTGCCATCAAACTTCAACTAGGACCGTCTTTCAAGGTTTCTCAAAATACCCATCTCCACAAAATAATTCACTTTGTCTTGATTAAAACAAAGCCAAAAATACTCTGTGATATATTCGTCTGGATCTGCGGAGACAATCCGGAATAATTTCTCATTTTCCCAAATAGTACGAGTACTTTGCGTCCCTTCAACCCTATCCATCGTCCTTACAGGCGTGTGCTACTTCAACGCCACATATGCGTTCCTATAACCCCTTCTTTAACGCTAATACGTCCTCGTGCATCAATTCAAAAGACAAAGTCCGGGTAAAGCCCACCAATTTGTTCAGAAAGTCCTCAGCACACAACCGAACGGAATGACAGTATCTTATGGTGAGATAAATGGCATCTTTAAGGGGCCAAACACACACGCCCATACTGATGTACATACACGTTCGAATGTATGACATGTGCGTCTTTTGAACCCTTTTTCGGGTGTTTCTTGAGATATTGAGATGGGGATATCCTTCCTTTTGGTTTCTGGCTAATTCAATTGGGTTTTTATTGCTTGGCTTAGTTAAGGAGAGAGACATCCTTGTAGGAAGTCCTGCTTTACCATACGACATCGAGGTGTTGGTGATGGTTAATGGTGTTGCGCGAAAGTTTCCGAAAATTGTTTTAATTCCTTGGTTTGAATTAATGATGAGGTGTCGACTAGGAAGAAGATTTTATGTCGTCGTCGCTAATCCTTCGGCTCAAAACAGGAGACGACATGGAATAATTTATGTCTTACTGGATGGCTGGAGATGCCTTAAATCGGTAGGAATATTAATCGAAAGGATTCGTGTTGTGCCTATTTACGTACGTATACATATGTACGTATGGTGGAGTAGTAAGTTGTTGCAGTAGATTGACGTCCGGTTGGAGCTGTACGGCGAGTAACCCGTAAGCAGTGGGAACAGAGTCACCGGTTGTGCTCTCCAGCATGTTTAATTGAAAGGATCTAATCGTGTTTGGTGCTGGGCGTCAAAAAGGAATTTACGTACTCTGGGAGCGACTGACAAATGGAATTAGAGGAATTACAAACTTTGGTTGATTGAATCATTTTTATTCGCACTTCCTAGACGATGGATTCATTTGGGGATTCAGAATAAAATATGGAACAGGTTACTTCGTATTGACGATGGTGTCCAATGAGGTGAGGTTACGAATTTGGGTGCTAATCAGGCTTTGAGAATATTGTAATTTTTAAAAGATATCGCGGGGCCTTTGACAATTCCGATCCTTATATTGGACAGTAAGCTCGTAAGTGGGCTTTAGGTAATCTAAAATACCTAGGAAAACGTGCGTTGCGGTAAGAATGTTGAAGGAGCGGAATGCAACCGTCCATTTCTTCAGAGCATATCCTGTGTATATTGATAAAACAGGGAAAGGCAAGTAACATTCCTGCAATGTTAACGATTTGGTGATGCTGGGATCTTCTATAGGTTTTACCGGGCAGGCCTTAATTCTGTCTAGCAGGTGCAATAGAGTGTAGGAAGCAACGTAACGTAAGAAGCGTTAAGCTCTAATTAAGGACGAGTGTGCGCCTTAAGGATTATAACCAGATCCAAAGGTGAAGATTGCCAGTGATACGCACACCCGAGATGGGGGGCTTTTCGGTTTCTAAGATGTAAGTGCCATCCATGGATAATGGCTGGGAGTCGGTGGTACCCTGGACGGTAGTGCTAGTGCTACCATTAGCATATGGCACTGCGATCTTTGCAGATTTATTGTCCCTGCTAGCCGATAAGCCGAGGAACCATCCCCTCAGGAGTCATAACTTCGCTGGGAAGGATGCGCTTCCTAAGATGTCCTCGGGACAGAGCCGACACTCAGTTTCAGACGAGAGGCTAATTTTGTTTAGATGATATCTCAGACCGCAGTGTCCCGATAGATAGCTGACTAGTCTTCTGATATCCACCCTATTGAGTTTGAGTATATCACTAGAATGATTGTTCAGGGGTCGTACAAGTCGTTTAGATTTGGCGGAGTCCCCGAACGCTGTTCCAAAAGGACAGGTATTGCAATTCTTCCCACTTGTCTAAGAAGAAATTTGTCTTAGACTTGGGGGTGCCGCAGAATGGTTCTGGACCTACATATTTACCGCTGGAACCTTTCCTGGCGGGTTGGATCGGGCATATGATACTGAGTCTCCATACCTCGAGGATGCTTTCCTCTGACTTTGTCTCACAGATGATCGGGTGCGTGCTCCTATCCAGGTCATCTCCAGCTGCCTTGAAGAGTTCAGCAGACAGTCCGTCTGGGCCAGCAGCTTTATTCGACTTGAGTTTCGATATGACGATCTTAACTTCGTCGAGGTCAGGGGGACGGAATTATCTGCGCTCTTCGTCGTTAAGAAATGGATCATTCTGCCTGACAGCAGTATATTGACTAACTAACAGTCTGCAGAAGTGGTTTTTCCATATGCTCAACATCGACTGCGATTCACCTACTAGGTGTCCGTTCTCATCTTCACCGGCTTCATTTATAACCTTGGCAGGTTCGCTTCATCTGTTGATAAAACTTTCGAACGTCTCGCCTGCAGTCACACCTCTCCAGATCCTCAACCGCGCGCTTCTCGTGCTCTTTCTTCTTTCTTCTGAGAAGCTTGTGCTCCTCCCTTCATTTTAACTCTTAGAGCTCACGAGCTGCTCTTGTTCTTCTATGCAGCGAAGCTTTATATGCCTCCTGCTGCGCTGTGTGAATCCTCTTGCACTCGTCATCGAACCAGGTGTTTCTTCGTGGTGGAGCCTTGAAGCCAAGAACTTCAGATGCAGTGCTTTTCAGCGCTTGTTCGCAAGGGTTCCACTGTTATTCTATTAGCAGCGTGGTGGGTTTAGGTGTATTGGAGAGCTTAAGGGGGACGCGAGCGGTTTCTAGCGATGGTATTTTTCCGACGACATAACTTTGTATTCTTACTCTACTTCGCGGTCAGCGTGAGTGCCAGGTACAAATGCTGGTCGTTGGAAAGGGCTCAGGCAGGAGTGTGATAACTCTGGCCCATAGGTCAGGCTCTATTGACCTAGACTTACGACTTATGGAGACACCATAAGAAAAATTCGATCGCCTTGTATGAGATATCCATACTCTCGAATCACTCGTACATAATATCAACTATAGCATCAGCTGTATGGCACCTGCCGATGGTTTATATGAACCTCATGTCGAAAAATGAATATTATCAATCGATAGTACACTGATTTGAGGGTGGTGATGCCTAATCCACGGTTTAGTAGTGCATATGGATTGCCTCTCCCAAGTGGCATAGTATGGACTAACATCGTCCCAAATACGGTAAGTTTGCTTGTTTATGGACCCATTCATCTTTATGATCGCTGGATGATTTCTCTTGTCGCATTTGAGGTCCACTTCCAAGCTCCCCAGAACTCAGGCAATAACAAGTCATTGTCTTAATCGCCCTTACCCTTAAGCTCCATGTAGACTCAAGTCCCAATGCTTAGCTTGCCGAGTTAACTGCCTCGCGTTCTCCTGCAATTTCTTATGGTCAACGGCGATGTCTTTGGCCAATCTTGTATTTGTTAACCCTTTCAAGTACGGGTATAGGCGGATGGTTTACTGACCCGGTTTACTGAAATTCAGTTACCATAGTAGTAGTAGACCGGAAAGAACGACCATGCAAACCGTAAGATGTTCGCAACCAATCTGAAGCCTGAAAAATATAAAAACTGGAAAACGAAGAACACAAAGGACATTAGGGCCGCAATGACTTGCCAAAATCGACCCTTTCCTATTGGAAAATATTAAATAATTAATAAAAAAGAAATAGGAGCTTGACAGATGTCTGTAATATCTAGATTTTGTTTTGTTTTTTTTTTTTTTTTTTTCTATCACCAATCACTGGACTTACGTCACACTGCAGTGACTGACTGGACTGAATCTGGAGGGATGCTAAAAGGTGATTTTTTGCAATTTGGTTTTCCCTTGTTCTATTTTCGCCAGTTCATCCATGACTTGTGACATGTGCCAAACTTAGACGCATTTAGTTAGCGTTGCCATTTCTTTATTGGGAGATACATGTACGAAAACTGCTTACGAATTATTGTATTTTGATTTTGTAAAATATGTTTCTCGCACACTTCGACCATTTTAGGCTTATCATATTAGACCTGCCGAGCAAGCGATTCAAGCCGTGGTGGATTGGCTGACTAGGTCATAGTTTAACGTCATTCAACTCGTCTATGCCAATAGGCCAGTGTAGACTGAAAAAAAATCGTTACACTCAAAATTGGATTCTTGGCATGACAGGTGGAAATCGTCGGGACTTTAACCCACTAAAACCACCTCCTGCTTCTGGTCCCTGGACCCCTACGATACCGCCGTAAGCATTTCGCCATGGAGGGGCTTCAGCCATAGGTTTTCCTCTTCTTCACACGCATTTGTCTATATATTTACGTAACTTTGTGGGCGCATGTATCTGCATATGTCTGCCGGTCTATGCGCTTGCGTAGATACATTTTGGTGCACAGCTGGTTCTTGTGTTTTCCTCCCTCACTTTTCCTTCTCATTACGATCTGCCAACTCCTGGTATAGGCCCTTCCAGCATCTTTTGGTGACGTTACAGCCCAAGAAGGACCAAAGCCAAGCTACTCTCAATCACACAAGTGAAAGAGACCTACAGTTTAATGCCGACTCCGGACGATGCGCGTGAGTCGAGAAGCTTTTTCTTGGCAAGGAAGTCGCCAGTACGGAAGGTTTTGCCAGTATTCCGCCGAGGAGGGACGTCGCGAAATAGTCGTTCAAGAATCGCTCAACGAGCGTCAGAGTCCAATACACTAACCCCTGCGCCACGGTGCCCTTCCAGCATGTGCATGTGATGTACATATGTACATACTAAATTCCACGGTGTCGCTGTTTCTCCTGGGACTGCTGGCAATGATTCGCTCTGTAGATGGAATCGTGGGCAGCGAAAATATACTTGCTCCACATCGTCGGTGATATTATTACACGATAGACAAGCGGGAGAGTCATCATTCCTAAACTTGTACAGGTATTACCAGAAGCAGCCATCTCCACAGCCACAGTTGCACAAGGTCGAAAACAATTTCACCATGTCTACAGTTTGGGTGGTGAACGACTAACAAAGACCTCGTAGGGGTAGCATATCCGATGTACGCTGGCTCGCAAAATAGCTAGTAGAAGTCACTGCAGCAGAACATTTAGCAGCTCTGTTAGTAAGTCCTATTTTCACCTCCTCGTGGCGACACCAGGGGATTTCAATATAAAATCGCAAACGGAAAAGGGCGAAATGCTGGAGCAGACGGACTACTTACCGAGCTCTTTAAAGTAGCTGTAGATGGACCTGGTTGGGAGCATGCACCAGCTCATCTGTAAGATATGGTCAGAGGAATGCATGTCCAATGAATGGAATCTTACTATCGTTTGCCCGATCCACAAGAGAGGAGACCCCTTTGTCTGCGCCAATTACAGAGGTATAAGACGCCTAAACATCGCTTATAATATCTTCTCTGCTGCACTGTGTGAACGCCTGAAAGCGTTCGTTAATAAATTGATTGGTCCATATCAGTGTGATTTCAGCCCTGGGAACTCCACTATCGATCAAGAATTCGCATTACGGCAGATCCTGGAAAAAACCAACAAGTTCCAGATCGAAACCTACATACCATCTGTTTGTCGACCTAAGGGCGCATTCGATAGCATACACTGGGCTATACAACGCCATGTCTAGTTTGGCCATCTCTGCTAAGCTCGTGAGATTGTGCAGGATAACATTGGAGAACTCTCGCTCCTCCATTAGGGTCGAAAGCGACACGCTTTCGTATGACTTTTTCAACATCGTCCTTGAAAGGATCGTGCAAAACTCTCTGGTCAATACGAAGGCCACCATCTTTTTGAAGTCCGTACAGTTGCTCGCATATGCCGATGACATTGGACGAAGTCAGCGAGATGTCATTGAGGCCTTTACGAGCATTAGGGAGGAAGCGGAAGCTCTCGGCGAAAAAGGACACGAACCACCGGCGTCTTGGCCAGGGCGCACATATTGGTAGATATAATTCCGAAGTAATCAAGGACTTCATCTCCCTAGGCTCCGCAGTGACTTGCAGCAATGATATCAGTGCCGAAATCAAACGCAGAATGACTCTTGCAAACCGCTGTATTCTTGGGCTCGGGAGGCAATTGAGAAACAGAACCCCCTTATCATCCCGGTCCTGGTTTATGGCGAAGAGATATGGACCTTATCGAAGATGGATGAGGAGGCCCTCGGTTGTTTTGAGAGAAAAATTCTGCGTACGATTTTCGGCCCGACTTTCAAAAATGGGGACTCAATATTACGGCAGGTCATATAGAACTTACTTACTTAAAGGGCGCTACAGTTCGGGGTGAACCTGGGCCTCAATCAACATACTTCTCTACCTAGCACGATCTTTCGCTAGTCTTTTCCAATGCTGCACGCCCAGTTGGTTGCGGTCCCTTTCCACCAGTGCGCGCCACATTAGGTGCGGCCGTCCTCTATTTCTTCATCCCTCGGGGTAGGATTCAAATACTCTACGGGCTGGAGCTGTGGTGTCCATTCACTCTACATGGCCTAGCCATCTTAGGCGTTGAATCCGTAGACGCCTGACTAGGCTCATGTCGCTGTACAGCCCGTAAAGTTCGTGGTTGAATCTTCTCCTCCAACCCTCCTCTGTGTTTATGGGACCGATATCGAACGCAGAATCTTTCTCTCGAAACGACCAAGGATATCATCATCCGCTTTAGACAAAGTCCATGTTTCTGCGCCGTATAACAGGACCGGGATAATTAAGGTCTTATATAAGGTCAACTTGGTCGTACGAGGGTGGGCTCTATTTCACAGTTGCCTCTTGAGCCCAAAGAAGCAACGGTTGGCAAGAGTAATTCTGCGCTTGATTTCGAAACTGGTGTCCAAGTCAGTGCGGAGCCGAGGTACATATATGAAGTCCTTAACTACCTCGAACTTATATCTGCCAATATGCACGTTCTGTCCAAGACGTCGGTGGTAAGTGTCCTTTTTCGATGACAGCTGATATTTAGTCTTGCCCTCATTAACTGCCAAACCAATTTTCGCCGCCTCCATCTTAATACTCGCATACGCCTCAATGACATCTCGCTGTGATCTACCTATTATGTCAATGTCGTCGGCGTATGCAAGGAGTTGCGAGGATTTGAAATAGATTGTGCCTCTTGTATTGGCCTGTGATTTTTGCACAATCATTTCTAATATGATGTAAAAAAAATCACGCGGCAGCGCATCGCCCCGTCTAAATCCTTTTTTGACTTCGAAGCTATCGGTCAGTTCTGCACCGATTCGGATGGAGCAGCGAGCATTTTCCAGGGTCATCCTGCATAGTCTGACGAGCTTGGCAGGGATGTCAAAAGTAAACATGGCGTTATATAGCTCGTCTCTAATTACGCTGTCGTATGCGGCCTTGAAGTCGACGAATAGATGGTGCGTGTCGACGAATTCATTGGTTTTCTCCAGGCATGCTTTCCTCTGACCATATATATAACAGATGAGCCGGTGCATGCTCCTAACCAGCTCACCCCAACTGCTTTGAAGAGCTCAGCAAAACAGTCCATCTGCGCCAGCAGCTTTATTAGACTGAAGTTTCGACATGGCAATCTCAACTTCGTCGAGGTCAGGGAGACGGAATTCTCTGCGATCTTCGTCGCTAAAAACTGGATCATTCTGCCTGACAGCGGTATATTGACTCACATCACCGTTATACAGTCTGCTGAAGTGGTTTTTCCAAATTCTCAGCATCGACTACGATTCTACTACCAGTTGTCCGTTCTCATCCTTACAGGCCTCCGTTCGGGCTTTATAGCCTTGAGACATTCATTTTATCCGCTGATAAAGTCTTCGAACCTCGTGCCTGCAATAGCACCTCTCCAAGTTTTCAATCGCCCGCTTCTCGTGCTCTTTCTTTTTTCTCTTCAGAAGCTTATGTTCCTCCCTTCTTTTAAGCTCGTAGAGCTCACGAGCCGCTCTTGTTTTTTCATGTAGTGAGGCTTTGTATGCCTCCTGCTTTTCCGCATGAATCCTTCTACACTCGTCATCGAACTAGGTCGTGGTGGAGCTTTAAGGCCCAGCACTTCCGTTGCTGTGCTCTTCAGGGCTTGTTTGCACAGACTCCATTGTTTCTCTACTGACTGAGGGGAGGATTGAGGTGCATCGGAGGTCATATAGAGTGCATGGAAATCATAGCTCCGGTCCGGAAGGTCTTTGAATCCAACCCTGAAGGGCGACGCGGTCGAGCATGGCCAAAGTTAGTGTGGCGCACGCTAGTCGAAGAGTACCTCAACGAACTAGACGTGCGGCGCTGGAGATTGCTGGCGAAAGACCTTGCCAGTTGGAGAGGTTTTTTAAAGGAGACAACGCCCCACCAGGAAGTCAAGTAGCCTGTGTCCGCTTTCGTACGTGGTGTTGTGTAGGATATGTATATGTATGTACTTCCCCGTGATCGACTCAAATACATATGTATGTCCTCTTTGCTCAGTTTTGTACTAAAATCTCTTAGTGCTATTTTTGTATCGTAGCTGGGACATTGGGCATAGGTTCTGTCTAGGAGGTCGTAGTATTCGTCTTTGAGTCGATCATCCTCTTCTTCGGTTGGGGTCTGAGCGCATATCAAGCCAATTTTCCCGAAATTGGCTTTGATGGGTATTGTTATGAGGCGTTCGTTTACATCCCGAAGGCTTAAGACTTTTCGCCGATTGATACGACTCATTAGTCTTATCTGAGATGATTTCCTTTTTAGCAAAATCGATGTTGATTCGTATCTGTTCTAAAGTCCAAGCAGAGAATCGGTAACAAAGTCGCTTTGCCCCAGTCCACTTTGCAAACTGTCCTCAATGACACAGTTTAGCGACACCTGCATATATGTATGTATGGATGTGCATATGTATGTAGGTACATGCTAGCTTGACGCCCTTAACCTGGCACGCATACTACAGCTTAAATCTACGGTGACCGAGCGAAACCTAACTGACCACGCAAGCTAACCCCAGCTAACCCAAAACCCCTCATCTTAAGAGAACACATTTCTATTCAGACCAATCCCAATATTGCCCAACATCAATCCAAGAGAACGTCAATTCGTTCGAGCAGCACGAGTACATAAACAGTCAACCACCATCCTTGCTCGATTCAACGCCCCATAATCAATTGCACACACCGCACCGCGACGACGGCGACGGTAGTACACATCGACGAAAGAAAAATACAAAACTGAGTCGAAAATTGCTTAATGGAAACAACCCTTAAAGCAGGAGCACGGGTGGCCACATCTGTAAACCAAGAAACATACACTCCAGGAGCCGCATATAACTGGTCATTATTAACCGTCACCCATAGCCAAAGCGTTTAGTTCAAGAGAAGCACTTTCAATGAACGCCTTTGCTCTATCTCTCTTCGCTTCGCATTCATTCATTTATGTACAATGTCCTCCCACCGACACAATTCTCTAAGGGAATTCCACCCCACCGATTCTGGTTAAACACAGAAAACGCAAAAACCAACCGTCAAGCCTTGAAAGGCTAACCAGAAACAGAGGAAAGAAAACGAACATGCAAAACACAAACAAAAACAACAACCCACCGAAGGCAGGAAGACGAGGAAACCAACAACAAAAACAAGACCATGGCGCGCGCACACTTCTCTCTTCCTTTCGAACATGTAATTCTTTTTGCACATTTTTTCCCTGTGTATTTCTACTCCTTCGTCCTTCTTAAGGACAACCAGAGCGACTGACTATAATGCATCCAAGTGTAGTAGAATTGTACACCTTCCAATCGGGACGTAACAAGCCATGTGCAGGAGAGGGTTGGAAATGGACATCTTGAGGTGGCACACGATAACGTCATCCCTGTAATCACATTGGCTTCCACTTCTTCTTGTGGGCATCCACAGCGCTGTTGAGTTGCGGCCAAAATATCGCGGATGGGGTGTCACCACATATCTACCATTCACTCAATGGAAGGAAACTCTAGCCATTCATCTTCCCCGTACTCATGGTACCATGGTGCGTGGTTGTGTGTGTACTCGACCAAATTAGTGCGAGGGAGAGAGAGACGAAATGAATCAACCACTACAGATGGGTTTGTGGCCAACAAAAACACAAAAAATCTAAAACCTAAAAGCCAACTACATGCCTACGACGCACGCGAAAGAGAGGTTTTTCCAGGGAGGGAGTGAACCAGAGAGAGAGAGTGAGAGAGCGAGAGAGTAGGAAAAAAATTGCATTTTTCCAACTTTTCTCGATTCAGGAGGGGTGTGTAGCCGAGTGGAAAAAATCTGATTGGAAAACCATTGGAAAGCGGGGGAAAAATAACTCGTTGCTACTCAATGATCACGCGAAGGCGGGGTAATGGGAAAAAAGGAAAACAGAGTAGGAGGCAACACTGAGTGGAAGTTGATAAATCACTCAATGAGAGCGAAAATGATGGGCAGTCGAGTGTGAGCGCTGTAGTGGGAGTTGTTGCGAAGAGTAGGGATGAAAGATCGGTTCCTGCCTCCTAGAACTTAAATGCGTTGTAGCCCAATCTAAGTCATTCTATATTAGATACTTGTACTACAAGATCAATGCCTTGATACAACATGATGGAGTCAACAAGTCGCGTTGTGGTTTTCTTTACCACTGTTTCGAATAGGGGCCTCGAGTTCCTTTTTTTTTTTATTAAAAAAAAAAAAGATTTTTGAAACGCTTTCTAGGGTGTTTTGAGACAGGCGAACTAGGGAGAAATGACATTATTTTTTGAAACATTTCAAAAACAATTATGGAGCACATTCAGGTGCGAGATTTGGTTCTATCTACATAGATCGGATAGTAGTCATGTACTTTATTCTCTCATCATTTACTTTAAACATAGGACCCGTTGTATTGTTACGAGGGGGTATATCCCCCTAATCGTGGAACACCTTAGTGCGTCTTAAAAAATTAAGAAGGTCAGTTATCCTTACTTGCTGAACATCTGTCAGGTCGTTTAGGAAGTAGGATCCTAGGTAGCGTTTCCTGATTGCACAGAAGGCCGGGCAGGCGTAGAGTAGGTGGCGGATGGATTGAACATCCCCTTCGTCTAAGCAGCTTCTGCAGAAATCATTCGGAAGTTGCCCTAGTTTTTGCGCATGACTGCTAATAAGACAGTGACCTGTGATGACACCAATAATTTTGTAGATGTCAGCTCTTCTTAGAGAGATTATTCTCCTAGTCCGTTGACTATTGAGCCGAAGCCAGATTTGCCTGGTGATGAGGCAGGTATGTCCCTGGATCCATCTCAGGTTAGTTTCAGGTTTATGAGGTTTATGAGTCTATGTTTAATGGTTGCAAGAGGTATGCCCTCACATGCCATGATTGATTGTTGCGTCGTTCCTTGTCTTTTTTTTTTTTTTTTTAGAGACTCGCGCAGGTTCAAGAGTTTTTTTTTTTTTTTATATATTCTCTTATGATGTGTTGACACACACAACCTGAACGGAGTACAGTGGTTGGGATCGTTGATGTTCGTTCACTACTCTCAGGGGTGGTTGTCCTAGATCTAGATAGGACGAGAGCTGACCAAATTCCGCGTTGGTTACAGTCCGTAGTAATTCGTTCAAGCACTTTAGTATTGCATACGCAGAGGATGAAATTCAGTTGACCATATACTATGAGTGTTATGCCTGCAGCAGTACGTCTGGTCACTTTCCATTCTCAACAGCGTTGCATACTTTATTTGTCCGTATAGGAACTACTTTTTCTTGGCTATGAAGCGAATTTGAACCATAAACCTTCCGCTCGGCGGTCGATGATGTCAACCACTGCACCACGGCCACCCCCACGGTCTGGTGAGTGTGTCGGCCCTTTCGTTGCCTAAGATATCGCTGTGTCCTGGTACCCATAGGAGTTGTATGTTAAACTTTTCAGCCATCTCGTTAATAGATAGGCGACAGTCGAGGCTTGTTTTTGAGGTGTACACATATGTAGGACTCCAGCGATTTTAAGGTTGCTTGCTTGTCTGTGAGAATTCGGATATCCGTAGTAGATATTACGTTCCACTTGAGCCAAGACAGAGCCTCCTTTACAGCCAGCAGCTACGCCTGAAAAACGCTGCAATAATCTGGTAGTTTTAGAGCTTGGCTCAGGTTTAGTTGTTTGCAGAATACTCCACTATCCATTCCGTCTTTGGTTTTTAACCCGACGGAGTAAAAGTCCGCGCAGCTCTTGCGAGGTTGCATTTGGCGGGACCAGTTCCATCTGTCCGGGTATGTTTCTTTTCAAAGACTGTGGTGGCCTCTATGTGATTTGAATTTTCTGCCATCGTTATCCTGTTGTTCAGGATGGAGGAGTGGCCAGTGATATAGCTCGTCCATTTGGAGTTGGCTTTTAGTCTTATTGCCATATACGTGGCTATTTTCTTGCCAAATATATCGAGTGGTGTAAGGTGAAGTATTATGTTTAACGCTGCTGTTGGGGTGGACCTTAGCCCCCGGTGATGCCCATCCATACATGCTAGACTTTGTGCCTTCTCAAATTGTTTATGGTATGTTGTTTTATCCAGAGCAGTCCACCAGAATATTACTCCACCACGAACTATACCACCCCATTTTCTTGCTGCGAGAGGTGATTCTCTAGGACTCCTTCCAGGGATGAAGGGGCCACTGGTATGGTAAACACAGAAGAGGAACTGGCAATCTATACCGACGGATCCAAAACGGATACCGGTACAGGAGCCGGAGTCTACTTCGAACATGTCGAAGCCTATCGTATCTACAGACTTGATGAAGGCTTCCGGCTCAGCCGCAATTAAACAAGTTGCGGATCTGATTTAGAATCTATAAGCCACATGGATAAGATCCAAACTCTTAAAACTCTGTAAAGAGAGACTAGAAGAGATATCGGATGTCAACGAGCTGACCAGCTGCTGGGTACCAGGGCATGTGAATATCTCCGGAAATGAAAAAGTGGTTGCTAGACTGGGATAAGGCGCAGATTTTACGCAGATCAAAACTGAGCACACTATTAAGAGAAATAGAGGCGGAACTACTAGAAAAAGCGCCTCGCCAAGGTTAACATGGCCCGTCTGGGACAAGAAAAGGACGGAAAGTAGCCGGTACCCTCACTGGGCACTGCATGATATCATATCATGGAGCTAGACTAGGCCAGCCCTACAAGAATTTATGCAGAAGCTGTACGGACGAAGAGGAAATAGAATTCATTCGTCACCTACTGTGCGAATGCCCGGCACTGGCCCGGAAAGGATATACGTTCCTTGGGAGCCACTTCTTCTCGGGCTTAGAGAAGGCAAGGGACATTAAATGGTACAAACTGCTAGGACTCTTAACTGCACAACTACATCTAGGTGGTTCAGCCCAGCGGGCGACTTCTCATATCAATAGGGCACCCACTAACCTATCCTGCCTAACCCTCTTAATCGATTAAGACCGATCATTGAAAAAAAAGCATATTTTACCAGATCATCAGTTTAGTTTCAGAAGCAAGCATTCAATTATTGGCCAAGTACCCATGTACATTGAATACTGATGTAATAGAAAAAGCACTCGAACACAAACTGATATGTTCGAGTGTATTCCTTGACGTGTCCCAAACCTTTGACAAACGGTGGCACGAAGGCTTGATGTCTATGCTAAGAAAAATCTTATCAGAGAAGCTATCCCATATTTTAAGTACATACCTTGCGAATAGACTATTCCGCGTTAAATACGGAAGTGCGTACTACGATTTTAAAATAATTTCGGCTGGCGTTCCTCAGGGAAATGTACTCGGGCCTATTCTGTATCTACTTTACACTTGTGATATTCCGCAAACACAAGACTCACTTCTAGCTACGTTCGCCGACGATACAGCTGTTTTTGCAACCGGCAAACCTAACGCTCCCATCTATCCTGTATTTCGCAGGATTATCCAATATAGCCAATATATCACTCCTGTATTTTCTTATTTAAAACCTGTAATTCCCCCATCTCGACATCCACAAGGGTACCTGCCGGTCTCCTGGTCAATCGACCACCAACCAGATTGACCTCATTGTGATCGACGCCAGACACTCCTCCAGTATTCTCGATGTACGAACCTCCCGAGGAGCCAACATCGACTCGGACCACGACCTTGTTGTAGCCAAGGTGCGAATGAGGATATTAAGAATGTTAGGAGCCGAGTAGGACAACGTCAATTTGACGTAGGAAAGCTACAATCGCAAAAGACTGCCGGAATCCATGCCAATCGCACGTCCTTTAACCTCACTCAAAATCCGCCCACAGCAGAGCAAACAATAGAGCAGGAATGGGTGCATTGCCAGAGCGCCGTCAGCCCAGCGCCCAGAGGTGCTGGGTTACAAACGCCACCACCTAGAAACCCCTGGTTCGATGATCAATGCGAACAGGCCCATGCAGCAAAACAAGAGGAATATAAAGCCACGCTGCAACGAGAGGAGCACACGTTTCTCAGAAGAAGGAAGAGAGAAACGGAAGGCGTGAGATCGATTAGATGGAAAGATGCTTCCGCAGGAATGACGCCCGGAAGTTTTACAATAAGGCAAAACGAACATGCCATGGCTACAAAGCCAGAGTGGTGCCCTGCAGGGATGAAAATGGAGAACTGGTAGTGAAATCCCAGTCGATGCTAAGGATTTGGCAAGACCACTTCTGCAGACTGTATAACGGCGATGACAGACACGAAACCGCTGTCAGACAGAACGATCCAATCGTAATGGACGACGATGAAAGAGAATTCAGCCCACCCGGCCTAATAGAGCCGCGGGCGCAGACGGCCTGTCTGCTGAGATTTATAAGGCACCTGGAGATGAGCTTTCAAGGTGCATGCACCATCTCATTTGCATTGCAAGGTATCGCCGGAGGAAAGCATGAGCAAACCGTGCAAGAGTCACTGGCCAACACAAGAGGTACGATTTATTTCAAGTCTACGCAATTGCTTGCGTACGCCGACGACATTGACGTGATTGGACGGACACAGCGAGACGTCAATGAGGCCTTTGTAAGCATTGAGGTGGAAGCGGCTAAGATGGGACTCAAAGTTAATGAGGGTAAAACCAAATATCTGCTTTCATCTAAAAGAGACGGTCAACACCGACGTATTGGCCAGAACGTCACCATGGGCGGATATAACTTTGAAGTGGACAAGGAATTCGTCTACCTTGGCTCACTGATGAACGGCGACAACAACACCAGCGCTGAGATAAAACGCAGAATCACTCTTGCCAACCGCTCTTTCTTTGGACTCAAGAGGCAATCGAAAAGTAGAGCCCTCTCTCGGAAAACCAAGGTGACACTATATAAGACCTTGATCACCCCAGTCCTCCTTTACGGCGCAGAGGCATGGACCTTAAATAAAGCGGATGCCCTCGGTCGTTCCCGTCCCGTTCTGAGTTCAAACTGAGCATGGTGGAGAAGACTTAACGAAGAACTGTACGGGTTGTACAGCGACATCGGCCTGGTATGACGTCTAAGGATACAGTGTCTAAGGTGGCTAGACTACGAAGACTTAACGAAGAACTGTACGGGTTGTACAGCGACATCGGCCTGGTATGACGTCCAAGGATACAGTGTCTAAGGTGGCTAGACTACGAAGGGCGCATGGAAAATACTGCCCCGACCCGAAGAGTCTTCGAATCCCCCCCGGAAGGCGCGGCAGAAGACAGCCGCATCTACGGTGGCGCACGCAGGTGGAAGGGGGCCTTAACCAACTGGGCGTGTTGAACTGGAAACAGTTGCCCAAAGACCGTGCTAGCTGGAGACGCTTGTTGGTTGAGACCCAGGTTCACCACGGACTGTAGCGCCACCTAAGTAAGGAAGTAGTAAGTAAATGACATACATACATATATTTTCCAATTTATGGGAACGTTAGGCAAACCGGTTGAGGAATCAACTATGAAACTGCAACGTACCCTTGACCGTATAAATGACTGGACAAAAACTTGGCGCAAAGCACTTAATGATACTAAATCTGTCCATGAAAAACAGATAGGCTTCCCGTTTTTGTTAACGAAGCGATAATTCCGTTCGCGGATGAGGCTAAATATCGCGGGATGACTCTCGACGCGAAATTAAAATGGTTTAAGAGAAAACGTAAAGAGCTTGAATATAATTACAAAGAAATGTACTAGTTACTAGTGAGGTATTCTAAGCTCAGTATTGAAAAGAAGCTGCGTCTATGCAAGCAAGTACTAAAACCAGTTTAGACTTATGGTATACAACTCTGGGGTTGCACCAAGAAACGTAATTCGAACGTCATACAGACCTTTTAAAAGGTCTCCTAGTATCTTAGCTCCCTAAAATGCACCGTGATATATTAGAAACGAGGATATACACCGAGATCTGAGCATCGTAACTGTGGAAAAGAAAACGAAAAATTTCGCAGAGATACATAAACGTCGACTTGAAGACCACGTGAGTATCAATGCATTTCAATTACTCGACGAGCGAAATGTATTGTGCCGTCTTCAGATGACAAAACCTCTTGACTTAGCGCGATAAACTTCAACCACAGCGGAAATTGCAGGAACCTTCGGTGGAATATCGCCTGCCAACAGTGCTAGATAAGTGGAATGACCCAGTTGCAGTATAAATTCATTTCGAAGGGAGGTGTTTTTAGTGAGTAGAACTCTCATACTACTATGAGGATATGCGAACGATCCTCATAGTGTCTTTAGAAGACTTCCACCTACTCTCAAACAACGACTTCCCAAATAAAAAATTTTCGAAAACTCTCCAAAATGTTTAGGCACAAAGAATAGGTATCGAGTTTTTCAAATCTTTTTCACAAAATTCTTTTATACACCGATCTGTTATTAAAAATAAAAGTTAAGATTTTTTACTTTTTGGATTTTCATAAAATTTGCATTAAAGGTACAGACAGTGAGCGCAGTAACTCACTTCTCCTTGGGAGGTGTCCTTTTGCCCATCCATAGCCACCTCAATGCATCGGCTGTTGCAATTTCGAACTCTGCACCTTTTGAACTTGTCTGCACCAAGATACTAGTCACCAACAACTTTATCTACATCCTTTGCTGTTACATCCGCCCATTCCAACCTGCCCAAGTCTACCAGCTAGCTATTGACATAATAGACTCTATTGTCTCAGAAGTCGATCCAAGAGACGACTTCATCGTTGTTGGAAATTTCAATCTTCCATTCTTGCAATGGGCCCCTTCAGATGACGAGTGGTTTCTTGTCCTTCTTACTGCTTCCTCTGACAAGAAAACTCTTTTCACTGACCGTCTTGTAGAGTCTAACCAATTTCAAATTAGCAGTGTCACCAACAGTCTTGGAAGTCAACTAGGCCTTATATTTTCTTCTAATACCTACAAGTATGTTATTACCGCACGCAACCATCTACTGTCCACTCTGGACCGATATCATCCTCCCTTATAACTAAACCAAACTTCCTCCACTTATAATCATTCTTTCTTTTTTATCTTCCGAAAGGCCGACCTCGCCTCACTTATCAATTCAGTTAACGACATAGACTTTAGCATTTTCTTGGGCGAAAACACGCCTATCGCCATCGCATGGAAATTCTCCTACACTGTTCTCTTTGACTGCATAATCCAATTACTTCCTTACGTCCCTCGAAAAAATTGTTTCTCAACACCTCCCTGGTATAACAAGGAACTACATACTCTCCGTAATACGAGAAATAAACTCTGATTATGCGAAGTACCAACAAGCCTCCCAATGCTTCTCTATCCTCTGTGACACCCCCTACAACTCATATCTTCAAAGAATGCAGACGTCCCTCATTACTGATCCTAGACACTTTTACCAATTCATCAACCCCAAAAAATTAATCCGATGGGAACCCTTCCTCTCTCAAATGAAACAACACCACCTCCGACGACCCCAAAATCGTCGCGAACCTTTTTGCCTTATTCTTTAGCCTATCATTTAACGAATGCAGTCATAAACCCGACCCTGAGTTTTTCAGCTATATGAATAGCTGCTCTCAGACACAGTCTCCCAGTCATTTACTTCAAGAAATGTATCGCTTCCCTCTACAAGCCTCTCTGTTCCCTTTCGCCTTTCACTTCGTCAAGCTTCCTTTCCAACCATTTGGAAAAATTCTTACATCTTCCCCATTCACAAAAAGGGCTCCAAGATGGATACTTCTAACTACAGACCGTCCGTCGTGTACCACTCAATGTTCATCCACTGCAATTACATCTTCTCCTCCCGGCAGCATGGTTTCCTAAAAGGTATAAAGGTAGGTCCCCCACAACCAACATTACCGAATTTGCCTCCAAAATACTTCTAACTCTGGAGCGAGGCAACGAGATTTTAATAAAGCATTCTATAAGTTAAGCCATACAATAATTTATTTTTAATTAGATCCTTCAAGCTTCCCGCCCAAAATCATCGCTTGGCCTAAATCAGACCTTGAGAATCGCCAATATAGAGTATTTTTTAGAAGCTCTATCTCAGACCCCATCATTGCCTCTTCCGGTGTTCCCCACGCTAGTCATCTCGGCCCTTTAATATTTGTCCTCGCTGTTAACGATGTCGACCTTATCTTAAAAGATACCCATTTGCCAATGTACGCGGACGACATGAACATGGACAATATCAACTCCTGCAGGCTCGCTTGCACTCCAAAACGACATTAATTCCTTCAGTAGTTGGTGTGATAACAACTTCCTGGAGCCCAACCTTGGAAACTCTTCCCCTCTGCTTCAAGAACATACTATCTACCTAACGAGCCTGTACCCCACGTATCCATCATACGCGACCTAGGTATCATATGCGACCTTCTCTCCCACATCAATCATATCATACACAAAGCTAATTCTGCCCTTGGTTTTATAAAACGTTGGTCTAAGGAATTCTCGAATCCCTACGTCACTAAATCCCGTTTTGCCTTAAAAGGTCTCCCATGGTCTGATAACACTGTATTACCGCCCTACGAAGACCGACTACAATTGATCGGCTTACAAACCCTGAAAGCATGCCGTGAGGCAGCTGATATTCTCTACATTTACCACCCTATAGCTGGAATTATCGACTTTCCTGCCCTCCTTGAAATGATTTCGCTCAATACCAACGCTCGTCGCCTAAGATCTACTCCACTTTTCAGACTCCCCCCTCTTCAAACTAACTATGGCTACAACGAACGAATAAGTATGTACGTTTGACTAACCACTCTCATCCTCGACCAAGCAAATCGATTGATGGAGGATCCGAGCCTGAGCTGCCTTCCATCCTTGACGCTGCTTCCAGTTATCAAGACCAAGATGTCTTACATCCGCGATTACTTGGTCTTTATACCTGAGGTTCGGTCTTCCTCTTCTTCTCGAACCAGGAAGCTCAGAGTCGAAGACCCTTTTAGCTGGAGCGTTGATGTCCATGCGCTCGATGTGGCCGAGCCAGTGTAGTCGACGGATCTTTGCCTTCCGGACTACATCCACAAAGAGTTCGTGGAATTCGCGGTTGTGTCTTCTTCTCCATTCACCTTTCTCACAGACAGGACCAAATATCCGGCGCGGAATTTTTCTTTCGAAAGAACCCAAAATCAGCTCCGCTGTCCTGCTTATCGTTCAGCTTCCGGATCCGTACAGCAAGACTGGCAGCATGGGCGTTATGTAAAGCATGACTTTGGTCTTTCGAGTGAGGAGTTTTGACCCAAGTTGTATGGATAAGCCGAAGTAACAGCCGTTACCAAGGGCGATTCTATGCCGGATCTCCACTGTGGTGTCATTTGTGGAATTTACGTTTGCCCCGAGGTAGACAAACTCCTTAACTATCTCGAAATTGTAACTTTCAATTGTTATATTTTGTCCCAGGTGGTGAGGGACGGATTGGTTTTTGCTTGACAGCATGTACTTCGTCTTGTCCTCATTGACCTTAAGACCAACTCGTTTCGCCTGTTCTTCAATCGCCGTGAATGCTTCCACAATGCCACGGCGAGAACACGCGATGATGTCGATATCATCCGCGTATCCTAGCAGCTGGATGGACTTGTAAAAGATAGTGCTTTCCCTGTTGACGCCTGCCCGTCGCACTATCTGCTCCAGCACCAGGTTGAAGAAGTCACATGACAGCGCATCTCCTTGCCGAAATCCGGTGCATGTTTCAAACGGTTCCGAATTCTTAGAACCGAGTTGCACGGTGCATCGCGTATTTTTTAGCGTGGCGCAACACAATTGGATCAGTTTTCCCGGGATCCCGAACTCAGCCATCGCACCAAACAGTCCTTCACGATGAATGCTGTCGTATGCGACTTTGAAATCGATGAAAAGATGGTGTGTATCGATCCGAAACTCGTTGATCTTATCCAGGATTTTTCGAAATGTGAATATTTGGTCTATAGTCGATTTGCCGGGCCGGAAGCCGCACTGGTAGCTGCCGATTAGTGCGGTGCAAAATGGCTTCAGACGTTCACACAATACGCTGGACAGGATCTTGTATGCGACATTGAGCAGGGATATACCTCTATAGTTCTTGCAAGAGGTAGGATCGCCTTTTTTGTGGATGGGGCATATAGAGCTGGTATTCCAGTCGTCGGGCATGCTCTCATCTTCCCAAATTCTGCAGATGATCTGGTGCATGCTCCCTACCAGAACGTTGCCGCCAGCCTTGGCAAGCCATCTGAGCCTGCGGCCTTGTTGTTCTTCAGCTTCTGAATAGCTGTGCCGTCTTTTTTGATGCTGGGTGGGAGGTCTAATACAGCGGCTGGAGTTGGGATTTCCTCGGTCCTTACCACTCTGTCTTGGTTATGCTCGTTAAGCAGCTGCTGGAAATGCTGCTTAAATACATCCACTATTCCCTGCGGGTCGGTGACAAGATTACCCTCGCAGTTTCGAAGAGCCAGGGTGCCCTTTTTGAAGCCTCCTGCAAGGCCTTTGGCTTTCTTGTAAAAGGCTCGTATCTTATGTCTATCCCTAGACTCCTCGATATCCTTGAGCTGGGAGGCTGCGAAGATTCTTTTCTTTTGTCGCAGTAGTTTCTTCTCCTCCCTTCTTCTGGCTCGGTACTCTTCTCGCGCTGCCCTGGTTTTCCTCTGCAGCGCCTTTTGGTACGCCTCGTCGGTTGCTGCCTTTTTCTGCTCACACTCGCCATCATACCACGGGTTTCTTGTCGGGGGTGGTAGGTATCCTATGGTGGTTTCGGCTACTTCCTGAATGGCTGAGCGGCAATGCAGCCACATATTATTGGTATTTGTGTTCGACGTAGGCATACCGTAGAGTCTTTCGCTCAGCTGCTCCCTGTAGACTCTGGCAACCTCCGGTGTGCTCAGGCGCCCAATGTCGAACCTCCTCCTGATGGGCTGGTGCAGCTTTCTGACATTGGACAGTCGAGCTCTGAATCTTGCTGCTACGAGGAAGTGGTCAGAGTCGACATTTGCCCCTCTGAATGTTCGCACATCCAGGATGTTTGACGAGTGCCTTGCGTCAATGAGCACATGGTCGATTTGGTTGGCGGTTCGACCGTCCGGAGATCACCAGGTTGCTGTGTGGATTCGCTTGCGAGGGAATCTTGTGCTACTTATCACCGCATTACGAGCTGTCGCAAAGTCAGCGAGTCGGAAGCCGTTATCTGTTGTTGTATCGTGGAGGCTGTGCTTTCCGATCACTCCGCCAAGGGTGTTGTCCTTACCGATTTTGGCGTGTACGATTTCAACATCGTACTCCGGACATGCTCCGTAGGCGTTGGCCAGGAGGTCATAGAAGTCCTCCTTGATAGGGTCATCAGCCTCTTCGGTAGGGACGTGTGCACAATAAGGCTGATGTTATAGAATCAGCCTCTGATGTGGATCACAGCCAGGCGATCATTTATGGGTTTAAAGTCGATAACCTTCGACCTTAACCGCTTTCCCACAACAAATCCGCATCCCAGTAAGCGCAATCTTTTGTGACAGCTGTAATAAATGTCGCAATTTTTCGTCCTCATCATACCGTTTCCTATCCTGGACCGCAGTAATATCCGCCTTGTACTGCGTGAGGATTCCTTCTAGTTTATGAGCAGGGTGCTGACATTCCAGGAGCATACTCGCAAATCGTGTTCCTTTTTCGTGCCGTGTCGTCTCTGAAAATCCGCCCGTTTATCCAAGTCATCTTGCTCATTCATAACTTTTAGCTTTTTTACGTAGGCGGATTGTTAGCCCGCCGCACAACCGCCATTCTGATCGGGGTTTTGTCGCTGCGTACGTATGTTCACCTCCCAACTTCTGTTGAAGAGGCTATCCAGAGGGCGCCGCGAGGAGGCCGTATGTCAACTTGACTCGGGCATTTAAACAGGAATCGTTGCTGGCATCTCGCCAGGTTGAGAGCGATCAACAACTTTACCCTGTATGTCCGAGCCCATGCCCTCTGCTACAAGAAGAAAAAACAGCGCTTATTCGGATGCGGATTCGTTATTCGGGGAAGACTCCGACAAAGTGTCGGAGGGATGTAAGCGAATGCCTCATAACAATCCGCATCAAAACTAGGTTTGGAAACATCAGCTTGATATGCGCTCATGCCCCAATGGAAGAAAACGACGATCGACTCAAAGAAGAATTCTAAGGTTAGACAGAACCTATGCCCAATGAACCAGCTGCGACAGTTCCAGGATATTTAAATGCAAAACTGGCAAAGAGGACATATTTCAGTGGATCATAGGAAACCATAGCCTCCATAAGACCACACCCGACAACGGGCTTAGGCTAATCGATTTTCTAACTGGGCTTTACCTTCTTGTAGCAAGCACGCGATTCCCCCATCTCAACATCCACAAGGGTACCTGGCGGTCTTTTGATCAATCGACCACCAACCAGATTGATCACATTGCGATCGTCGCCAGACACTCCTCCTCTCCTTCCGAGGGGCCAACATCGACTCGGACCACTACCTTGTTGTAGCCAAGGTACGAATGAGGATATCAAGAACGCTGAGGAGTCGGCTAGGTCAACATAAGTTTGACGTCGGAAAGCTACAATCGCAAGAGACTGCCAGAATCTTTGCCGATCGTGTTTCCTCCAAGCTCTCTCAAAATCCGCTCACAGCAGCACAAACAATAGACCAGAAATGGGCGCATTGCTAGAGTGCCGTCAGAGATGCTGCCTCAGTGGTGCTGGGTTTCAAACCGCCACCACCTAGAAACCCCTGGTTCGATGAACAATGCGAACAAGCCCATGCAGCCACGCTGCAACGACGGACGAGAGTTGCTCGCGAAATCTATGAGCAGAAGAGAAGAGAGGAACACACGCTTTTCAGAAGAAAGAAGAGAGAGGAGATGGAGGGATGCTTCCGCAGGAATAACGCCCGGAAGTTTTACAATAAGGTAAACCGAAAATGCCATGGCTATAAAGCCAGAGCGGCGGCCTGCAGGGATGAAAGTGGAAAACTGGTAGTAGAGTCACAGTCGATGTTGAGGATTTGGAAACTTCACTTCACTTCTACGGACTGTATAACGGCGATGACAGACAAGATACCGCTGTCAGGCAGAACGATCCATTCGTAATGGATGACGATGTAAGAGAATTCCGTCCACCCGACCTAGACGAAGTCAAAACAGCGATATTAAGATTTAAGTCTAATAAAGCCGCGGGCGCAGACGGCGTGTCTGCTGAGCTTTTTAAGGCGGCTCGAGATTAGCTGGTAAGGTTATGCGCCATCTCATTTGCAGGGTATGGTCGAAGAAAAGCAAAAAAAGGAATCTCAGCATCGTTTGCCCGGTCCATAAGAGAGGAGACCCCTATAACTGCCTGACAGCGGTATATTGACTAACATCGCCGTTATACAGTCTGCAGAAGTGGTTTTTCCATATTCTCAGCATCGACTGCGGTTCTACTACTAGGTGTCTGTTCTCATCCCTGCAGGTTTCCGCTCTGAATTTATAACCTTGGCATGATCGCTTTATCTGTTGATAAAACTTTCGAACGTCACGCCAGAAGTAACACCTCTCCAAATCCTCAATCGCGCGCTTCTCGTGCTCTTTCTTCTTTCTTCTAAGAACCTTATGCTCCTCCCTTCTTTTTAACTCGTAGAGCTCACGAGCTGCTTTTGTTCTTTTATGGATCCTACTTCGCTGTGTGAATCCTCCTGCCTTCGTCATCGAACCAGGTGTTTCTTCATGGTGGAGCCTTGAAGCCCAAAACTTCGGACGCAGAGCTTTTCAGGGCTTGTTTGCAAAGGTTCCACTGCTTTTCTATTGTTAGCGTGGAGGATTGAGGTGTATTGGAGAGCTTAAAAGGGACGTGATCGGTAAAAGCACTTGCGGTTTCTGGCGATAGTAGCTTTCCGACGTCATAACTTTGTATTCTTACTCTACTCCGTTGCGTTCGTGATATCCGTAAGCGCATCTTGGCTACTACAAGATAGTGGTCCGAGTCGATGTTAGTCCCTCGGAGAATTCGAAGATCAAGAATAGTGGAGGAGTGTTGACGTCGATCGCGATGTGATCAATCTGGTTTGTGGTCGATTGACCAAAAGACAGCCTTTGTTTATATCGAAATGCGGGAAGCGTGTACTAGCTAGAAGGAGATTTCGCCCCGTAGCAAGATCAATCAGCCTGTGTCCGTTATCGGATGTGGTGTTGTGTAGGCTATGTTCGCCGATGAGTCGTTCAAAGATGCTTTCCTTACCCAGCTTACCATTGAAGTTTCCTAGTACAATTTTGATGTCATAGCTGGGACATTGGGCATACGTTCTGTCTAGGAGATCATAGACCTCATCTTAGGCGGAGTCATCCTTGTATTCCGCGGGTGCTGGGACGCAGATTATATTTTCTTATAATGTGTCATGTACACACAACCTGAACGGAGTGCAGTGGCTTGGGTCGTTGATGTTCGTTAATGTTCGTAAACTCTCATGCCGAAAGCTTAGTACTTTTTGCCTTAGTCCACCTCGAACAACAATATCGCAGTGTTTCATTCGCTTTTTTACCTGGTCCGTTCCTGGAGGGCGGTTATGTCCGCTTTATAGCAGTCTAGGGCGGCCGCAAATTGTTCGGCTGCATGTGGCCTGTTCAGGGACACCTAACATTCCACGTACAGCGCCGAAGATTATTGTCCTTTTTTCGTTCTTTGCAAGGGTCGTCCACATTAATCCGGTCCGTTATATCGGAGGCCTGTGGTTGTTTCGGAGTTAGTGGTTTTTTTTTACGGTTACGTCTTACTAGGCCGTAGCCCAACCGACCAATCCTGTTTTTTGGAGCAGGAGGCTCGCCATTCGCCCTTCCCCGTCTGCAATTTCCATGGGAAATCTCCAGATGGCACCGCGAGGAGGTGGGGATAGGACTTACTAACAATGCCTCAAGATGTTCGGATGCGGTGGCTCTTCTCGCTTTTTTGCAGTCCAGCATCCGTCGAATAGACGCTACCCCTACGAGACCTTTGTTAGTCCTTTGCCATCCATTTCTAATAAACGAAGACCGCAGAGATTTCCTTCCCCCTGACCTCGACGAAGTTAAGATTGCCATATCGAAATTCAAGTCGAATAAAATTGCTGGCGCAGACGGACTGTCTGCTGAGCTCTCCAAGGCAGCTGGGGATGACCTGGTAGGAGCATGCACCAGCTCATCTGTAAGATATGGTCAGAGGAAAGCATGCCCGAGGAATGGAGTCTCAGCATCGTATGCCCGATCCACAAGAAAGGAGACCCCTGTGATTGCGCCAACTACAGAAGAATAAGTCTCCTAAACATCGCCTACAAAATCTTCTCTGCCGTTTTGTGTGAACGCCTGAAGCTTTTTGTAAATAAGCTAATAGGTCCTTATCAGTGCGGATTCATGCCAGGGAAGCCTACTTCTACCAAATCTTCACACTACGGCAGATCTTGGAAAAAAACCAATGAATTTCAAGTCGACACTCACCACCTTTTTGTCGACTTCAAAGCCGCATACGACAGCGTAATGAGAGACGAGCTATACAACGCTTTGACATACCTGTTAAACTCGTCAGACTATGCAGAATGACTTTGGAGAATGCTCGCTTCTCCATCCGAATCGGTGCAGACCTGACCTATTGTTTACACAACTCCTCGCATACATAGTAGGTAGATCACTGCGAGATGTCAATGAGGAGTTTGCGAGTATTGAGAAGGAGCCGGCGAAAATTGGTTTGGCAGTAAACGAGGGCTAAACTAAATAGGACGCTCACCACCGACGTCTTGGCCAGAACGTTTGTATTGGCAGATTTAAGTTCGAGGTAGTTAAGGACTTCGTCTACCTTGACTCCGCAGTGACCTGGAACAACGACATCAGTTCCGAAATCAAACGCAGAATCACTCTTGCCAATCGCTATTTCATTGGGCTCAGGAGGCAACTGAGTAATAGGGCCCTCTCCGAACGGTAAAATTGACTCTATATAAGACCCTTATCATCCCGGTCCTGTTGTATGGCGCAGAAGCATGGACACTATCAAAAGCGGATGAGGAGGCCCTTGGTTGGTTCGAGAGAAATATTTGCACGTGATTTTCAGGCCTATACGGGTTCAACACCTAAGATGGCTGGGCCATGTAGAGCGAATGGACACCACAGCTCCAGCCCGGAGAGTCTTTGAATCCAACCCCGAGGACGGCCGCACATAAGATGGCGCACACAGGTGGAAGGGGATCTTAGCCAACTCGGTGTGCGGCAATGGAAAAGGCTAGCAAAAGATCGTGCTACTTGGAGGGGCATGTTGGTTGAAGCCTAGCTTCATCCCGAACTGTAGCGCCCGTTAAGAAGAAGAAGTCTTAAAAAGCTTTTGTACTTGAAAGACGAAATAATTAAATTCTGCTTTATGTCAAACTGTCGTGTAGCTGTTTTAGAAAAGAAAAAATATTTAACTAGTCGTCACATCACGATAGGTGTGATTGCATTTCATTGTATCTAGCTATTCGCAGAAGAATACAGAGTTTACAAAAATCGAAATTATTGTTTCAGTTTCCACTCCTACAACCCTCGCCCTGATAATATCCATCTATTCTTCTAAAACACCACAGTTCTATAGTCAGGATAAGGATTTATTATGCCCTAGTATAAACATACCTTAGTACCTACTACCTGAATTGGTTAGGAATAACCTATGGTTTACCTCACACGTCAAATGTTCGGTTTTCAAACCTATTAACTAAGTATGAGCAATTTGTGCCCCATTAAAAAGATAGAAAAGACCAAAGACTATAAAGGTATTATGGGTTTCGAAAATATTTTGTAACCTGACCGAAAAACCTAAATGCACAACTTGTATCGTACTATGTGCTTACTATAGCTTCGTCAGTGATTTTGTCAGAGCTAATAAAGGAATAAACTGCGCTAGTAAGCCTGACATTTTCACGGGAAAGTGACATAGACCCGAATATACTGTTTGTATTCGACGGTAATTAAACGTTTTATTATGCGACCTGCCGCACGGCAGTCAACGTGGATATGCACTATAGTGTGTCTGATGAAGGGAAATGGTAGGACGACACAATACCTGCCGTGTTTAATCCTTTAAAGCTGTCGCTGTTTAAAACAAAAAAAAAAAAAAGAACAGAAATTCCCTTATCGAGGTCATGGTCGATTGAATATCCCTAGTACTCACATTCATTATGTACTAAAGCGGGTATACTCCCTATTAGTGGCGTCTGTGCACATCCATACATAGGTGGGTTTTAAGAAATAGTTTTCCCACGCAAAATCACAATAATGGACAAAACCCAAAAACCAAACCTCCAAATCACTGTTATTGGTCGGTCATACTACACCCGAAACGGTGCCCCCCCTTACAACAAAACCTACCATGCTCGGGTGTAAAACTTATCCGTATCTACTCCACACACATGTGACCCGAATATTGTGGCTGCCTTCAAGACGTCTGTGGTTGGGAAAATCATTTTCCATTCAACCAACCACAATGCACAGAGAGATAGACTCTCTCCATCCACTCGCCCTCACCATCGACCACTCGGCTAGCACACAAACGCAATCGAACTTATACAGCGATAAAAGCACTCCTCGGTACTAATTTACACTCGGAAAGGATTAGGAATTTGCCGTTGATGTATGCTGACGCAAGGACATGACGTCTTCAATTGAATGCAAACTCATTGACCCTTTTGATTCGCTCTGAATATGTGTGCATCAATGAAATAACTAAATCCATTGATGTTGTGCGTCCACTATACCACTCGTACACAACCCCTTAAGGAGACTGATAATAACTAGGACTGCGGCACACCACCATCCATCGAGTCCTGTCTCTCGTTCTTTGGCTGGCGAACGACTGTGACTGTGTCATTTGTGACTGCGTGCACACTATACCACACCAAACGTTTGTGGTATAGTATTTATTCATTTTTTTTTGTCGGTATACCGTCATGGGTAGTGGGGGAAATAAGGCAACAAACAGGATCCAATGGCAATTCACCACCAAAAAGGACGAAGACCGAGCGCAATGGAATGGAGTGAGTGAAACAGTGACGCGACGAGGACATTGGCAAAGTGTTTCCTTTGCTAAGAGAAATACTTCTCCACTTTCTTGAGTTGAAAGGTACAAGGATCAAGTGATTGCCAAAAAAAAAAAAACCATGTCTATGGGGGTGGGAGGGATGGAAAAGAGAAAAAGTGACGAGAGCACAATGGCTTTCGCGTATTATTTATTTCTTTCCAGGATATCTCTTCTTTCGCTGTGGTAAACAATTGGCAATGGATTCTTTTAAAGGATTTTTCTCTTATCCCGACACCCATACACCCACACTTTGAAGGTGATGTTTTGGGGGGGTGCAGGGGGCTGGAAACCCAGCGGAAGGCACAAAATCAGGGTAAAAAGTGACACGCGATTCATCAGCACATAGTAGCAGGTATGTCCTCATCCATTCGCGCACACTGTCTGTGTCCTTTTTTCAATTCGACCTGCCTATGTATGGGTGCCTCAATTTAAGGGTGTTCCAGTTCTCGACTACATACATATGTACGTATATATCGACTCGGCTCAAAGGCATGAAGGCAACGGAGAGAGTTGGTTTTTGTCTCAAAACAGAACAAAAAAAAAGGAAAAAGCAAATCGGAAAAAATGGGAAAAATGAGAAAAACTCAGTGAATGTATGGGTGTGTAGTATGGATGTACGGATGCGAGGGTAGTAATTCGTTGGAAGGTGATTTTCCTTTTTTTTTTTTCCATTACCATCATCTCCCATTTCTTTTTCGCCCACGGTGGTTGGTTGGCCGAATAGCATCGGGTATTGGAAGAGAAGCAACAAAAAAAAAATTTTTTTTTGAAATTTTTCTATGCGGTTATGTGGTAGTGTGACGGTCGTTTGTAGTGGTGATGGTTGGCTGTGGCATATCGCCTGGTGACCGTCGATTTGCCGACCCTAAATAGAAAAACCTCTGTCGATCGACAAGATTGAGTCAGTTCGCTCTGAGACTTTTACGTGATAGGAACGTTTGTTACCGCGCGTCAAGTACAAACAAACATTCAACCAGATGAAAGCGCACACATCTGTTGTATGAAAACGAAGTGCATAGATAGATAGGAACGAGAGAAAGAATTTTCGTGCTTTCCTCCTTTGACGCATTTATTTTTGTCGGTATTACTCACTCGATTTTATTCAGCGGATTACTGTTGACCGGTATTTCAGTGCTGATCGTGCCCCTGTCTAATCGATAAACGATCAGGATCAAGTGTCGTGTGACCTATAAAAAAAAAATTGAAACAAAGTGATTGAGCAAAGAAAAGCAAGTGAAACAAGTGATATATACTAAGCACAAACCAAAGGATTAAGTTCATAATAAAAACACACAAAACCTATAGTCGCCATGCACCTACCACAAGGACCTACAGTAGTCGCCGCCCCGCCCCCTCCATCGACTGCAAACTCCCCACATCCGGCCAGTCGAAGCTCGGAAACCTGTCATTCGCAGGATAGTAACTCCCCACCAGCTGCCAAAATGCCATCGTCCATGACCGATATGTTCGCCAGCCTACACGAAATGCTCCAGGAATATCACGGCGAATTAGCTCAAACTGGCTCACCGTCGATCCTCTGCTCCGCGTTACCGAATCATTGGCGTAGCAATAAGTCATTACCTGGTGCTTTCAAAGTAATCGCATTAGACGATGTCCAAGACGGCACACTGGTCACAATCAAGTGCGGCAACGACGAGAACTACTGCGGCGAATTGCGAAATAGTACGGCGATTATGAAAAATCAAGTCGCGAAATTCAACGATCTCCGTTTCGTTGGGCGTAGCGGACGCGGCAAATCATTCACACTAATCATCACCATTGCAACGTATCCAATGCAAGTGGCATCGTATACGAAGGCAATTAAAGTAACCGTCGACGGGCCGCGGGAGCCGCGTTCCAAGCAAAGTGAGTATCTATACAGTATGTACATTTCTTGAAATTGTTTATGCCCTAGATGAGTCGGGTTGTTGAGTTGGTTTCTGTTTTATTGCAACCAAATGTGTGTTTTGTTTTCCTTTCCCATAATCATTATCATTCCCAGCCGCCCTTTGGTGTAAACATTGTGGCGCCGATATTCCCATAAAAAATCGATTCCCTTGCATGCTACATACAGACTCGTATGTATAGGCATTAAACCGCATCGCTAAATCATCTCTTAACCAACCCGACCAACAAACCAGCCAGTCATTCAACCGCACGTTACTAAATATCTTCGTTTCTTTCCGCGCTCTGCTCGGCTATTTTGTTTTTTTAGATTATGGATATCCGCATCCTGGAGCATTCAATCCGTTTATGTTAAATCCTGCGTGGTTAGATGCAGCCTACATGACATATGGATATGCGGATTATTTCCGTCATCAAGCAGCGGCTGCTGTACATCATCCGTCGCTGGCTAAAGGTGAGTTATACCCTTTTTTTTCTAGTGATTTCAATAATTAAAATCGAAAGCGAGAAAAGCAAACATCCTTTGTTCGCTCTTTACTTCGTTTTTTTTTTTCTTTTTTTTTTTTTTTTCTTTTAATTCCAACCCCTCCGTTGAGTACATTTGTATGTACTGCTTCATGCCACGAGGGTTGTCGATCTCTCTGTCACCCCATTTCGCATCCTTACCCATGCCACCAACTAATGAAATATTTTCTTATTGTTTGTGTGTCCTTGCAGGATCACCCACACTCCCGACAACAGTGCCTACGACCGTTTTGCCTCCAGCATCTGTCACACAACCGCCACCACCACCACATGCCGGCGGCGGTCCAAATGAATTTCATCCAGCGCCGAATACCCCACCCGGATTACCCCCAATCTCCGCCACCAATGGTCTAATACCATCACCCGGATCAACGGCCAGCAATGGACCCTATTTGCCACAGTTTCCCTTTGGACCCGGTCAACCATTCCTGCCGTATAATTTCCCCGGATTACGCGTACGCAACGGCCTACCTCCGCATGGTATGAATCCACTCAATACCTCACTCGGCAGTCATGGATCCACGGAACACATTAGCACTGCTCACATTTCACCAGCTTCTTCGCGGCCCTCGTCATCCAGTCCAATCTCCGCAAATCAAAGTATCTCGGCAAAGTTAAACATCTCCCTCGAGACGAACTCCCTCCACGAGCATTCATCCGACGATTCGGATGACGAACAAATCGATGTTGTCAAATCTGCCTTCGTACCAATCCTACGACCTAAACTACCCGACACCAATGAGCGTGTTTGCTCCCACGATGATCTTGATAAATCCATCGAATCCAAGCGAAGCAGTCCGTTGGCCACAATTCAACAAACTGCACCACGACCTCGATGTGACCTAAAAGCACCATCTGCCATGAAAGCAATCTACCACGAAACGCCGTCCACGAACAAAACCTCCGCCTCGCCCGAAACCAAACTAAAATCGTCAACCATCTCGGCACAGAAAACCGTCTGGAGGCCATACTGAGGTCCATCCAAGAAGCCCAAGCCACTTTGCAAATGGATTTTCTAAAACCGTAAATAACCTAAAACAAAAGAATTCCATGCAACCAGCTACATATTCGCGGTGCGTGCCGCGCACTACCGGATATCCGAAGAGCCCAGTTAACTTCTCCTTGCCCGCCCCCGGATTCGTCGAGTATGAACGGGTGTAAACGGAGTGATGGTGAGACGATAAAGCCGTTCAAAAACGTGTACGCTGTACGCTGTGTTTTCAATTTTTTTTCCATCGCGATTTAAAAAAAAAAGAAAATTTCGAAAACGACAATCGAAAACCGAAAAGCAGAAACTAAATTGTGATGATGATGTTGCTGATGATGATGATGATGATGACGTACATACATACATACATATATGTGATATTAGTGATGTAAGAGGGTGGTGATACGGGGACAATGTCGATGTCGATGACCGCCATGGAGAATGGATGAACCACGATTTCGAGGGTGATTCCCCCGGTACGAAAACTGTTTTTTTTTTCTTTTTCTGTCTTTTCTTCTACATACTTTCGGCGGCTCGTTTCCACAACGGATACGGATGGATGGATGTGCATGAGAGTGAGAGTACACTATCCACATTCAAGCTACTAGAGATGTACATACGTACATATGTACAAATGTAAAAAGTGTAAATATGTATTGAAAACCAAAAACCATAAATCGCCGACGCACATTCAAAAAAAACCAAATGTACAAAAGCAGCCATTTTCAAAACAGAAATTTTGATTTTTCGTTCCTTTTTGTACATAAAATCAAAAAAACAATAGTTCAAACCAAAAAACATAAAAAACAAATAAGTAAATCGCGAATGAAAATTACAAAAAACAAAAATACAAATTGTTCAATTCGACTGCGAGTTAACGGTGTAGGAAAAGTTTTTTCGATTTTTGTAAATTAGATTTTATTTCTACTTTTTGTGTTTTTGTTTTTTATTTTTGATTTTTCATTACTTTTTGGCCGAAATTAATTGATGTGAATGTGCAGTAGTTTGTGTACAAAATTTTGGATTTCTGATTTCTGATCTGTATCTTTTCGTTTCTGTATCTTTGATTGTAAATTTGTCGATAGGGGATGTGTATTATATGATTTATTGAAGGATTTTATTTTTAAGAATAATTTATAGATAAAAGAAATAAAGATAGAAAACAACAGAATTTTATGAAAGTTTTATAGAAAAGAAAAAACAAAATCGAAAGTTTTTTTCATTAAATGGTTCAAACGCCTAAGGTTGTCCGAGCTTTTTGAAGTCGTCAAAAATCTAAGGAACAACAAGGGCTCTGGGTATCATGGTATTCTTCTCACGGGAGAGTTCCTTACACAATTGCCCTAAAAAGCCTTTATGAAACGCTTCATTTAGACTTTTATACGTACTGCGACAATGGAAAGTAGCCCAAGTGTTAATGTCTCTTAAGCCAGGAAAACCAACAAGCGATTGAAAGCCATATCGGCCGGTATCACTTTTGCAGATTGTCTCAAAAGTACTTAGTACTATCATAAATACTGTTACAACATTTAACTGTTCCCTACAGCTTCTGGTAGGTGGTGCCGTAAAAAACTAACAGAGGCCTCGTACGAGTAGCATTTGCCGACGGGTGCTGGTCCGCTAAAAAAAGCGAGTGAGAGCCTCTGCAGCCGAACATCTTGCATCATTATTAGCGATGCCCTACTTCCAGCTCCTCGGCGTACCATCTGGAAATTTCCTGACCATGGGAATTACTAACGGAAGAGGTCGAACGCCTAGTATTCTGCCCCACAAAACGCAATTAATGTCGATAAGCAATGGTCCAGCAAACCGTAACCGGAAAACTCCACAATGCTCAAAGAAAACGACAAGTCTTGGATGAAACGGACCGGATTAATGTTGATAACCCTTGCAAAAAACGAAAAAAAGACAGTGACGGAAAGATTTACACGTGGAATGTTAGGTTCCTAAACAGACCACGTGCAGCCGACCAGCTTGCGGACGTCCTAGACCGCTATAAAGCCCACTTAACCGCCATCCCGAAAATGCGAAGGAATGAAACAGGTATAAAGCGGATAAAAACTGCTATAGGGAAAGAGGACAACCATTCTTCCGATGCGGATTTGTTGTTCGAGGTGGACTAAGTCGAAAAGACCCAAGCTTTCGGCATGTAAGCGAACACCTCATAACGATCTAAATTTTCTAACAATCCAATCTGTGTTCACGCCCTCACGGAAGACAAGGATGACTCCACCAAAGATGAGTTCTACAATCTCTTAAACCGAACATATGCTCAATGTCCCAGCTATAACATCAAAAGTGTACTAGGAGACTTCCATGCTAAGCTGGGTAAGGAAAGCATCTTTGAACGAGTCATTGGCAAACATTGCCCACACGACACTACATCCGATAACAGACTGATTGACACAGACTGATTGATCTTGCTACGGGGTGAAATCTCCTTCTAGGCAGTACGCGCTTCCTGCACCCCGATTGCCACAAAGGCACCTGGCGGTCGCCAGATCAAACAATCATTAACCAGATTGATCAGATCATGATCGACGTCAGACACTCCTCCACTATTCTTGATGTTCGAACTTTCCGAGGAGCTGACATCGACTCGGACCACCATCATGTAGCAGCCAAGACGCGCCCATGGATATCACGAACACAGAGGAGTAGAGTAAAAAAGTTACGACATCGGAAAACTACTATCGCCAAAAGCTGCTCGTACTCTTGTCGATTGCGTCTCCCTCAAGCCCTCTCAAACACCTTAACCCACCACCACGACGTCGGAAAACTACTATCGCCAAAAGCTGCTCGTACTCTTGGCGATTGCGTCTCCCTCAAGCCCTCTCAAACACCTCAACCCACCACGCAATCAATAGAACAACAGTGGAACCTTTGCAAGTAAGCCCTGAAAGGCACGACATCCGAAATGTTGGGCTTCAAAGCTCCACCACGTTTCTATGACGAGTGCAGAAGGATTCACACAGCGAACTAGTGGGCATATAAAGCCGCGCCGCATAGAGGTACAAAGAAGGGAGGAGCATGAGCTTCTCAGGAGAAAAAAGAAAGGGAACGAGAGGCGTACGATTGCGGATTCGGAGAGGTGTAACTGCAGGCATGATGTTCTAGAGTTTTGTCTACAGATAAAGCCTGTAGGGATGAGAACGAACAGTAGAACGTAGTATGTAGTAGAATCGCTGTCGGTGCTGAAAATATGGAATAACCACTTCTGCAGACTGTATAACTGTGGTGTTAGTCAATATTCGGCTGTCAGGCAGAAAGGTCCATTTCTTAACGACGTATTCACAGATAATTCCGTACCCCTGACATCGACGAAGTTAAGATCGCCATGTCGAAACTCAAGTCGAATAAAGCTGCTGGCGCAGACGGACTGTGTGCTGAACTATTCAAGTCAGCTGGGGATGACCTGGTTAGGAGCATGCACCAGCTCATCTGTAAGATACGGTCAGCGGAAAGCATGCCCGAGGAATGGAGTCTCAGCATCGTATGCCCGATCCACAAGAAAGGAGACCCCTGTGATTGCGCCAACTACAGAAGAATAAGTCTCCTAAACATCGCCTACAAAATCTTCTCTGCCGTCTTGTGTGAACGCCTGAAGCCTTTTGTAAATAAGCTGATAGGTCCTTATCAGTGCGGATTCAGGCCAGGGACGCCCACCACCGACCAAATCTTCATACTACGGCAGATCCTGGAAAAAAACCAATGAATTTCAAGTCGACACTCACCACCTATTTGTCGACTTCAAAGCCGCATACGACAGCGTAATTAGAGGCGAGCTATACAACGCTATGTCTACCTTTGACATAAACTCGTCAGACTATGCAGGATGACTTTGGAGAATGCTCGCTGCTCCATCCGAATCGGTGAACACCTTACAGATAGTTTTGATGTCAAAAAGGGATTTAGGCAGGGCGATGCGCTGTCGTGTGATTTCTTCAACATCATATTGGAAATGATTGTGCAAAAATCACAGGCCAATACAAGAGGCACAATCTATTTCAAATCCTCGCAACCCCTTGCATACGCCAACGACATTGACATAATAGGGAGATCACAGCGAGATGTCAATGAGGCGTTTGCGAGTATTGAGTTCGAGGCGGCGAAAGTTGGTCTGGCGGTAAACGAGGGCAAAACTAAATATATGCTGTCATCACAAAAAGGCGCTCACCAGCAACGTCTTTGGCAGAACGTTTGTAATGGCAGTTATAAGTTTGAGGTAGTTAAGGACTTCGTCTGCCTTGGGTCAGCAGTGACCTGGAACAACAGCATTTGTTCCGAAATCAAACGCAGAATCACTATTGCCAATCGCTGTTTCTTTGGGCTCAGGAGGCAACTGAGTAATAGAGCCCTCTTCCGAACGACAAAGTTGACTCTATACAAAAACCATACCATCCCGGTCCTGCTGTATAGCGCAGAAGCATGGACGCTATCAAAAGCGGATGAGGAGGTCCTTGGTCGTTTCGAGAGAAAGATTTTGCGTGTGCTTTTCGGTTTTTCAAACGTAGACGGGGAATATAGGAAAAGTTTCAACAACGAGCTTTGCCGGCTGTACAGCGACATGAGGCTGTACAGGCGTCTGCGGATTCAAGTTCTAAGATGGCTAGGCCATATACAGCGAATGAACACCACATCTCCAGCCTTGAGATTTCTTAAATCCAATCTCGAGGGACGAAGAAACAGAGGACGGTCACACCTAAAATGGCGCATACAAGTGGAAAGCGACCTCAGCCAATTGGGCGTGAAGCAATGGAAGAGGCTAGCAAAAGATCGTGCTAGTTGGAGGGCCATGTTGGTTGAGGTTCACCCCGAACTGAAGCGCCACTTTAGTAAGTGAGCAAGTAAGTAAGTATCAGATCCTTAAAATGCATATCGCCCTCAGTAGGTTTATTCGTCGAGTAGAGATCCGAATACACATTTTCCTTAAACCACGATTCCTATGCTTGTTTTAAGCCAACTGCCATCAATATTTTCGTGTTTACATCTGTGTTAACTACCTAAGACCGCGCGGTGACTGTTCTCATCGAACGGAGTTTACATACAGTGCTCTACGCAAATGAAGAGCTTAGCTATAAGCATTCTTTTTCTTCTTATCGGGCGCTACAGTTCTGGGTGAACCTGTACCTCAATCAGCATGCCCCTACGAGGCCTTAAAGTCGACATATACATAAGTAGGTAGTGAGTGTCGGCTGAAAATTCATTGGTTGACCATATCATACAGATGAGCATGCTCCTAACCTGGTCATCTCCAGCTGCTTTGAAGAGCTCAGCAAATAGTCTGTCTGCGCCAGCAGCTTTATACGACTTGAGCTTCGTATTGGCAATCTTTACTTCGACGAAGTCAGGGGGACGGAATTCTCTGTGATCTTCGTCGTTAATAAATGGACCATTCTGCCTGACAGCCGAATATTGACTAACATCACCGTTATACAGTTTGCAGAAGTGGTTTTTCCATATTCTCAGCATCGACTGCGATTCTATTGCTAGGTGTCCGTTCTCATCGCTACAGGCATGTTCGCTGTGTCTGTCGATAAAATCTTCGAACGCCATCCGTGCAGTACCAACCCTCCAAGTCCTCGATGCGCCATTCTCCTGCTCTTTCTTCTTTCTACTGAGAAGATTATGCTCCTCCTTTCTTTTTAACTCGCGCAGCGGGGCTTTATGTATATGCCTCCTGCTTCACTGTATGAATCCTCCTGCACTTGTTACCGAACCAGGTGTTTCTTCGTGGTGGAGCATTGAAGCCCAAAACTTTAGAGGCAGGGTTCCACTCTTGTTTTATTGACTGCGTGGAGGGTTGAGGTGTATGAGAGAGCTTAAGGGAGACGCAATCGGTAAAAGCACAAACGGTTTCTGGCGATAGTAGCTTTCCGACGTCATAACTTTGTGTTCTCCTTTGCGTTCGTGATATCCGCAGGCACATCTTGGCTTCTACAAGATTTTGATCCGAGTCGATGTTAGCTCATCGGAAAGTCCGAACATCAAGAATAGTGAAGGACTGTCTGACGTCGATCGCGATGTGATCAATCTAGTTAGTGATTGCCTGATCTGGCGACCGCCAGGTGCCTTTGTGCATATCGGGGTGCGGAAAGCGTGTACTGGGTAGAAGGAGATTTCGCCCCGTGGCAAGATCAATCTGTGTCCGTTATCGGATGTGGTGTCGTGTAGGCTATGTTTGCCGATGACTCGTTCAAAGATACCTTCCTTATCCAGCTTAGCCTTGATGCGGATCGTTATGCGGCATTCACTTACATGCCGAAAACATGGGACTTTTTGCCTTAGTCCTCTTCGAACAACAAATCCGCATCTGAACAATCGTTGCTTTCTCTCCCTATAGTAGTCGCCGTAGTAGATTTACTTTTTTCATTTACTTTTCATCCGATCCATTGCATCGCATTTCCTGGAAGGCGGTTAAGTTCGCTTTATAGCGGTCTAGGGAGTCCGCAGGTTGGTCGGCTGCACGTGGCCTGTTTAGGGACCTAACACTCCACGTATAGAAAAGCTTCTCGAAATTCGCCATTCGGATCCGGCAATAAACTGTAGGTCCCTTTCACCTATGGGAAAATTAAATCACACACAACATGGGTGATTGAGAGAAGCTCGGCTTAGGTCCTTAATGGGCTGTAACGCCAACATACATACATACATTCCACGTATAGAGCCAAGGCAAGGTTCGTCAACATTAATCCGGTTCGTAATATCTGAGGCTTGCTGTAGTCTCTGAGTAATGTGGGGCTTTCCAATCACGGTTTGCTAGACCATAGCCCAACCATCATTAATCCTGTTTTGTGGCACAGAATACCCGCCACTCGCCTTCTTCCGTTAAGGAAGGAAGGAAATTTCCAGGTGGTACCAATAGGGGTTGGTAGTAGAGCCTGGCTAACAGAGCAGCAAGGTTTTTGGCACCCGTCGGCAGATGCTAGTTCTACGAGGCCCTTGTCAGTCTTTCATCATCTGTACATTCAGATTCGGACGATCATTGTAGAAAACCCTACGCTTTCCCAACCTTGAGTTGCGTTTTAGTGTGTCTAATTGTTTTTGTGTTTTCTTTAGTCTGTCTAGGAGAATTCTTTATAAATAGTCTGTCTAAGTCCGAAAAGATAAGAGCTCACTAACAATAGATGAACAATCGGAAGCACTCAGCAGTGATAGATTTAATTATCTTAAAAGTCCTTTCCGAATAAGTCACAAGCCCGGAGTGTCAAACTTCTAAATTTCTCATCCAAATTTGTTGGTCAATAACCTTAGCTTCCAGCAATTAGGAACTTAAAACAAAAACACAACCTCCACGACGTATGTACATACAAGTTTTTCCTTTTTTCATCGCCATCTTTAATGCATGCACTCTCGTCTATCCGGTCTGACACTATATCCTGCATATACTCACACATGATACCAGCCAATGCGATGCATTTTTTAGCCAACCAAACCAACCCATATTGCTGCATATTTTCTGTACTGCGGATAACCTCCTCCTGAATAACATACTGCCCACAAGTTCGCACCACATCCGAGGTCCTACATCCTCCAACCCCATCTGCTCACACGACACAACAAGCAACTAAAAGACTAAGTGTCGTCCACTTGTTAGTCCTTTGACAGCTTCACATGCAGGGCAATGGCAGGCAGACCGTCATCGCCAGCACTCGGTACCGCTGTCGTCCTGTTAAGGCACATTAAGTGCCAAAATATAATAATTATATTGCAACACAATCGAGATGCTACTGTAACGCCTGTGTGCCCGTATCCGAGTATTCAGTGGCAATGGTAAAAAGTTTTCCGGAACCAAATAAAACAGAAAAACATGTCGGGAACGACGAGTAAATAAAATTGAGAAATTGTCCAAATTACTTGCACTTCTATACGAGTACGTATCCGTACGTATGCACTCGTTCAATTCGTGGCCGCTTTGGATGGACGGTGGCGGCACAACAAAATTCAGTGCCATTCTGATTGACGTTGAGATGCCCGCAGAAGTGCATTAGCTTTTATGCTCGTCAGACTCTATCCAACATTTAGTTTATTGCAAATGCCTCTCTGTCGCGGCAACGAACCGATGGCTCTTCACCATTTCAATCGAAACCCCTTTAGCCGGAGTTCGAGGTCCATATCCATGGATGCACATGAAGCGACCAATTGTACGATGTTCTTCACGCCTCCATACTACAAGCTAATGCCACGACCACCGTAGCTACACCTCCACTTACCACTTGAACATGAGTACGGACTAGATACCAGTCCATTGCTATCATGCTATGCCGACCGACCAAGACATTCACCCAGTGATGCTAATATTTAGCGATTTTCGCTTCAATCCATCCGGCTCCGTCTCGTATTGTACAACAATCCACTGGCCCTTTACACCTGAACGGAGTCCCAGCGGAATTGTGCACCTCCCACGCAATGCAATTGTTGAATCAAGCGATTCCCAATACTGAATACGACCGAAAAACAACATCAACAACAAGGGTAATAGTAAAGTCAAAACCAAGAGACCCGGCAAACTGGTTTCGCGTCCACAACGACCTACTCCAACTATCTCGGCATACTAACAGCAACGAGAATAGTAAATACGCGCGAATTGCCTACTCGTTTTCGGTAGAAACTTTCGTATAAATCCTGCCACTGAATCTCCTGCTCCTTTGCACAACGATGCCATCCATGTGCCACCAGTGAGTGGACCAAAAACGCTTCAGCAAAAAAACGAAACCCAAAAGCAACAAACCCAGGCTTGGTATTGATTGCAGGAACTCATGTATAAAATAATGGTCCAGTACGTACCCTCACGCTCGTCGACTGTGGCGACGAGGTGCTTTCAATGATGCGGCGCGAATTCTGGAACTGAGATGGAAAGAACGTGCAATTCGGACGCGTGCTACTTGGAACGAAAACTGCATTCGCGAAGTTGGAGGGTTGACCGCATCCAATTGGAACTATGATGCAACGGTGCATCCCTTTGATGGAATTGCAGTGTAGTGAGAAAAGCTAGCGCCGTGTTTAACTCAAACTCTGATCTCTTGAAAACTCTCGCCAATATCCTTCGGTATCCTGTTTCTTTTCTTACTTCGCCCTAAATACCAATCACGTAGTTGATTTGGAAGCATCATTCAGTAACAAATACCCGTCATGTGAAGCGTGTAATGCAGTTCACTTACCTATCCTTTCGAACTGTACACTAGGGGCGGCAGGCGAAACCCGGAGCTGAAAATACGTTAACTGGTCAGCCAGTATAGTATGTGTAAAGTGACGCGAATCGAAAAACGAAGAACGTGCGCGGTCTTCACCCCGATTTACAAAAGGGATACATTACGATTCTCAAATTGCTTGTGGGACGAAAGAGCTTTGGGGACTGGTGGATATGGAATATCGTTGGAAGACTACTGTGAACGCGATGGTTTCACTTTAGATATTTTAAAAGGGGTCACGACTGGCTGTTCAAAGGGCGGGTTATGGTCTTGTTTAACACACTGAATGTGAATGAAACCGAGACTTGGGGAGCAGATAGGTTATGTTTCTAACCAGAAAGGATTCGTTCGCATTGTGTTGAGAACACTTTAAATATTCGTCTTTCAGAAGGTACATAGTACTCTATTGGCATTAATGCTTACTTACTTATCAGGCCGACAATCTATGGAGGATCTGAGCCTGAGCTATAGCTGATTTCCATCCCTGAAGGTCACGGGCACGCTTCTTCCAGTTATCAAGACCAAGTTATCTTACGCGATTCTTCCTCTTCTTCGTTTGGCGCTACAGTTCATGGCGAACCTGGGCCTCCATTGAAAAACCTCTCCAACTGGCACGGTCTTTTGCCAGCAGTCTCCACTGCCACACGCTTAGTTGGTTAAGGTCATCTTCCACTTGGTTGCGCCACCTTCAATTTGTCCGTCCTCGACCGCGTCGCCCCTCGAAGTTGGATTCGAAGACCTTCCGGGCCGGAGCTGTGTTTTCCATGCGCTCAACATGACCTAGCCATCTTAGGCGTTGGATCCGAAGACGCCGTGCTACGTTCATGCCGCTGTACAGTCCGCACAGTTCACTATTAAGTCTTCCCCTCCACTACCCATTCATGCAGGTCGGGCCGAAAATCGTACGCAGAATTTCTCTCTCCGCTTTCGATAAGGTCAATGTCTCTGCGTCATAAAGCAGGATCACCTTGTCACGTTGGTTTTTCGAGAGAGGGCTCTGCTTCTCAATTGCCACCCGAGCCCAAAGAAACAGCGGTTGGCAATAGTTATTCTGCGTTTGATTTCTGCATGTCACTGCGGAGCCTAGGGAGACGAAGTCCTTGACTACCTAGAAATTATACCTGCCAATATGTGCACCCTGGAGAAGATGCCGGTGGTTCGTGTCCTTTATCGACGACAGCATATATTTCGTTTTGACCTCATTTACCGCCAGTCCCATTTCAGCTGCTTCCGTCTCAATGCTCGTAAAGGCTTCAATGACCTTTCGCTGACTTAGTCCAATTATGTCAATATCATCGGCATACGCGGGCAGTTGTACGGACTTGAAAAAGATGGTGCCCCTCGTATTGACCACTGAGTTTTGCACGATCCTTTCAAGGACGATGTTGAAAAAGTCACACGATAGCGTGTCGCCCTGTCTGAAACCTTTTTTGACATAAAAGGTATTGGTTAGGTCGCTTCCGACCCTGATGGAGCAGCGGGAGTTATCCAATGTCATCCTGCACAATCTGACGAGTTTGGCTCGTCTCTATTACATACTACGGTATGCAGCCTTAAAGTCGACAAACAGGTGGTGGGTGTCAGCCTGGAACCCGCTGGTTTTTTCCAGGATCTGTCGCAGTGTGAGTAATTGATCTATAGTGGATTTCCCGGGCCTGAAACCACACTGATATGGATCAATCAGTTTATTAACGAACGGTTTCAAGCTTTCACACAGAACAGCAGAGAGGATTTTATAAGCGACGTTCAGAAGACTTATTCCTCTGTGGTTGGCGAATACAGAGGGGTCGGCAAATGATACTAAGATTCCATTCATCGGGCATGCATACTCCCATCCAGGTCATCTCCAGTTGCCTTAAAGAGCTTGGCAGGTAGTCCTTCTACTCTAGCAGCTTTGTTGGATTTAAGCTGGGAAAAAGCATTCCTAACTTCGTCCCGATCAGGGGGACGGAATTCTCTGCTATCATCGTCCGCAGTCTGCAGAAGTAGTCTTTCCAGATTCTTAGTACCGACTGTGAATCCACTACTAGGTGTCCATTTTCGTCCCTGCAGGCTTCCGTTCTGGTCTTATATCCCGGGCATGTTTGTTTTATTCGTAATAAACCTCCGAATGTCATTCCTGCTACAGCTTCGTTTTGAGAAGCTAATGCTCCTCCCTCCTCTTCTGCTCACGAGCAGCTCTCGTCTTTCTATGCAGCGCCTCTTGATAGGCTTGCTGCTTGGCTGCGTGTGCCCTCCTACACTCGTCGTCAAACCATGGGTTTCATGTTGGTGGCGGCCAGTACCCAGTACCTCAGAAGCAACACTATCTAAGGCTTGTTGACAACGAGCCCATTGGTGTTGTACGGTCTGGGCAGCCGTTGGAGGGTTATTCGAGAGCTTGAGGGAGACGCGATTGGCATAGGCTCTGGCGGTCTCTTGCGATTGTGGCATTGCGACGTTGTATGCCGCTGGCCTTACTCGATTTTTCTGAACCAGGCATATTGGTAGTCGCAACCTGGCTGCCACAAGATACAGGGCCGAGTCGGCTCGTCTAAAAGTTCGCAGATCCAAAATGTCGGATGCGTGCCTGCCATCAATCGAAATGTGGTCAATCTGGTTGACGGTTGATTGATCCGAAGATCGCCAAGTCCTTTTGTGGATGTTGAGATGTGGGAAACGCGTGCTAGCAACTAGAAGATTTCGCCCCGTTACGAAGTCTATTAGCCTAAATCCATTTTCGGATGTGGTGTTGTGTAAACTGTGCTTCCAAATACGCCTATCAAAGGCGACTTCCTTGCCCAGTTTCGCGTTAAAGTCTCCCAGTACGATTTTAACATCGTAACTGGAACATTGGGCATATGTCCTATCTAGGAGGTCGTAGAAGTCGTCTCTTGTTGTGTCATCCTTGCCCTCGGTAGCGGCGTGAGCGCAACTTAGGCTGATGTTGGCGAATTTAGCCTTACATGCCGGAAGCTCAAAACTTTTCGCCTAAGTCTACCTCTAATAACAAATCCGCAACCGAACAAGCGTTCCCTCCTTGTAGCAGTCGCCGTAATAGACATTACAGTTTCTCATCCGCTTTTTACCCGGTCCATCCCATCGCACTTCCTGGATTGCGGTAATATCTGCCTTATAACAGTCTAGGGCCTCCGCAGGTTATTCGGCTGCACGTGGTCTGTTGAGGGACCTTGCATTCCACGTACAAAGCCGAATATCATTCTTCCTTTTCCTTTGGTTGTTTCCTGGGTCGTCATCTGTTAATCCGTCCATTTTTTTGTATCCGAAGCTTTTTTCGGGTTTTTAGTTGGTTTTTTTACAGGTACGGCTTGCCGGGCCATAGCCTAACCGACACTTATCCTGTTTTGTTGAATGGAAAGTTGCCATTCGCCCTTTTCCGTTCGCGATTTCAAATAGAAATCCTCCGGTGGCACCGCGAGGAGGTAGAAATAGGGCTTACTAACAGAGCTGCAAAATGTTCGGCTGCAGTGGCTTCTGCTCGCTATTTTACGGGCCAACGCTTGTCGGATACGCTACCCCTACGAGGCCTTTTTTAGTCGTTTACCATACTTATCTTACGCGATTACTTGGTCTTTATACCGGAGGTTCGGTCTTCCTCTTATTCGCGAACCATGAGGCTCGGAGTCGAAGACCCTCTTAGCCGGAGGGTTGGTGTTCATGCGTTCGATGTCGTCGAGCCAATGTAGTCCACGAATCTTTGCCTTCCGGACTATACCACATCTTTGTACAGCTCGTAGAGTTCACGGTTATGTTTTCTTCTCTATTCAGCTTCCTCACAGACAGGACCAAAATTTGGCCAAATATTCTTTCTAAAGAACTCACAATCGGCTCCGCTGTCCTGCTTATCGTCCGGCGTTCGGCTTCGTACAGCAAGACTGGCAGTATAAGCGTTTTGTAAAGCATGACTTTGGTCTTTCGAGTGAGGAGTCTCGACCCAAGTTGTTTGGTCAAACCGAAGTAGCAGCGGTTGCCAAGGGCGAATCTACGCCGGATCTCCTGTGGTGTCGTTTGTGGAGTTCTGTCCTAGATGGTGAGCGAAGGACCGATTTTTCCTTGACAGCATGCATTTTGCCTTGACCTTTTCGTTTCGCCTGCTCTTCAATCTTCGTGAAAGCTTCTACAACGTCACGCCGAGACCGCGCAATGTCAATATCATCCGCATATCCCAGCAGCTGGACAGACTTGTAGAAGATAGTGCCTTCCCTGTTAACTCCTGACCGTTGCTCTATCTGCTCCAGCATCAAATTGAGGACGTCACACGAGAGCGCATCTCCTTCCCGAAATCTTGTGCTTGTTTCAGGCGGTTTAAGGTCCTAGAATCGAACTGCACTTTTCCTGCAGTTTTTCTGGGATCCTGAATTCGGCCATCGCATCAAACAATTCTTTGCTGTAATACGCGGCTTTGAAATCAATGAAGAGGTAGTGCGGATTGATTTGAAACTCGTTGGTCTTTTCCAGGAATTGTCGACGTGTGAATATTTGGTCTATTCTCGATTTGCCGGGACTGAAGCCGCACTTCTAACTGCCGATTCTTCTTCTTTGATGGCGTAACAGCCCATGAACGACCAGAGCCAAGCTTGTCTCAATCACTCATGTTGTGTGTGATTTATTTTTCACACAGGTGAAAGGGACCTACAGTTTAATGCCAATTCCGAACGGCGTGAGTCGTGAAGCTTCTTCACGGCAAGTATACCACGGGGGGTTTTGCCAGTACCCCGCCGAGGAAGAACGCCGCGAAATAAGCATTCGATATCGTCAGTGTTATCGGGATCCGAACTCGCTTATCGTGCGTCAGAGTCCAACACACCTCTGCGCCACGGCGTCCTCTGCCTAACTGCCGATTAGTGCCACGCAAAAGGGCGTTAGACGTTCACACAGTACGCTGGACAAGATTTTGTATGAGACATCGAGCAGGGATATACCTCTATATTTCTTGCAAGAGGCAAGAGGCCTTTCTTTTGGATCGGGCAAATAGAGATGATGTTTGAGTCGTCGCGCATGCTTTCATCTTCCCAAATTCTGTAGATGATCTGGTGCATGCTCCCTACCAGAACATCGCCGCCAGCCTTGAATAGCTCTAATAGCAAGCCATCTAAGACTGCGGCCTTGTTGTCCTTCAGCTTTTGATGCTGGATGCTTCGATGCTGGACGGGAGGACTACTTAGCGGCTGGAGTTGGGTTTTCCTCGGTCCCTGCCACTCTCTCCTGGACATGCCCCTTAAGCAACTGCTGGGAATGCTGCTTGACATTATTGACATTATTGTCTTCGCAATTTCGAAGAGCCTGGGTGCCTCACTTGAAGCCTCCTGCAAGGATTTTTGTTTTCTTAAAAAAAGCCCGTATTTTATGGTTGTCCTTAGACTCCTCGATATCCTTGTGCATTTTTTTCTTCTCTCTTCTTCCGACTCGATACTCCCTTCGCGGCGTCCTGGTTTTTCGCCACAGCGTCTTTTGGTAAGCCTCTGTGGTTGCTGCCTCTTTCTGCTCAGACTCGTCATCATACCACGGGTTTTTTGTCGGGGGTGGTAGGTAGCCTAATGTGTTCTCGACTACTTCCTAAATGGTTGAGCGGCAATGCAGCCACATATTGTTGACATTTGTGCTCGATGTAGGTATACCGCTCAGTTGCTCCCTGCAGACTCTGCTAACCTCCGGTGTGCTTAGGCGTCCAATTTCGAACCTCTTCATGGTGGGTTGGTGCAGCTTTCTGACATTGGACAGCCGAGCTCTGAATCTTGCTGCTACGAGGAAATGGTCAGAGTCGACGTTTGCCCCCCTGAATGTTCGCACATCCAGGATGTTTGACGAGTGTCTTGTTACACGCTCGATTTGATTGGCCGTTGGATCATCCGGAGATCACCAGGTTGCTGTGTGGCGTGTGCACATATGAGGCTGATGTTGTAAAATCTGCCTTTGATGCGGATCACAGCCAGGCGATCACTTATAGGTTTAAAGTCGATTTCCTTCGACCTTGACCGCTTTCCCACGACAAATCCGCACCCCAAACATGTGCAATCTTGACAGCTGTAATAGATGTCGCAGCCTTTTTTCCTTACCTTTCCTATTTTCCCTACCGGATCGCAGTAATATCCGCCTTGTACTGCTTGAGGATTCTTTCCAGTTTTTAAGCAGCTCCAGGAGTGTACAGAGTTCTGACAATCCAGGAGCATACTTGCAAATCGTATTCCTTTTTCGTGCCGTGTCGTCTTTGGAAATCCGTCCGCTTATCCGAGACATTTTGCTCTTCTAGAACTTGTTTTGTTTTACATGGGCGGGTTGCTGGTCCGCCGCACAGCCGCCAGTCTGGTCGGGGTATTGTAACGCCGTCCTGCCTATTGTTTTACCTCTCAACGGTTGTTGTGAAGCTATCCAGTGGGCGCCGCGAGGACGCTGTACATATGTCAACTTGACCCGGATGGAGCCAGAAGACCTAGGCACTCTAAGCCTTGTATCCGTCAACGCTTAACCAGGCACCTGCCACCGTAAAGTTCGCGGTTAAAACTTCTCCTCCAGATGCCATCTAGGCAAACAGAACCAAAGATCGCACTCACAACTTTTCTCTCTAAAAAACCAAGAGCATCCTCATCCGCTTTCAATAGCGTCTATGCCTCTGCAGCACAAAGCAGGACTGGGATACTCTGTTACTCAATTGCCTTTTGAGCCTAGAAAACAGCGATTGTATGTATGTTGACGTTACAGTCCATGAAGGACCTGACCCGAGCTCCCGAGCTTCTCTCAATCACCCATGTTGTGTGTGATTTCATTTTCCCATAGGTGAAAGGGACCTACAGTTTATTGCCGGTTCCGAACAACGAATTTCGAGAAGCTTTTCATGACAATTTTACTACAGGGGGTTTTGTCAGAACCCCGCTGAGGAGAAACACCGTGAAAAACACGTTCGATGACATGGCTGTGTCGGGATTCGATCCCATGTCATCGGCGTCAGAGGCCAACACACTACCCACTGCGCCACGGTGCTCTCAGCGATTGGCGAGAGTTATTCTGCGTTTAATCTCGGCACTGATGTTGTTCGTATTCATACTGCATTACTTGATGACAGCATATACATACTTCGTCATAGGCGGCGTAAGCTAGCAGTTGAACGGACTTTTGGAAGATCGTGCCTCAGTGCTGAATTGTGAGTTCCGCGCGATCTTCTCATGTATGATGTTAAAAGAGCCACATGATAACGCGTCGCCTTGTCTAAAACCTGTTTTGATATTGAAGGTCTCGGTAAGTTCGTTACCAACCCTGATGGAACAGCGAGGATTTTCTAAAGCCATCTTAGACAATCTGACGAGATTGGTAGGGATGCCAAAACTAGACATTTCTCTGTATAGCTCGTCTCTATGAACGATAGCATATGTTTGCGGCCTTGGAACCGAAAAATAGGTGGTGAGTAACGATCAACATTTCTTAGGTCTTTTCCAGGATCCGCCACAACGTGAACATTTTGTCTAATGTGGACTTTCCTGGCCTGAAACCACACTGATAAATACCTATCGGTATTGACGAAAGGCTTCAGGCGTTCACACAAAACAACAGAGAAGATTTTGTAGGTGAGGTTACGGAGGTTACGGACAGTTCGTCCGCTCCAGCAGTTTTGTGTAACTTCAGCCTTGACTACGCCAAGTCGGGGACGGAATTTTTGTCTATCGTCGCCCAAGTTGAGTGGAACATTCTGCCTGACAGCGGTTTTTGAGTCTTACTCGTCGTTTAGCAGTCTGCAGAAATGATTCCTCAAATTTCTCAGGATCGACTGCGCCTCTACTACAAGTTGTCCATTCTCGTCCCGGCAGGCTTCTCCATCTCCCCGACCGCGCGCTTCTCATGCTCCTTCTTTTTCTTTCTGAGAAGCCGGTTCACATCTCTCTCTTTGCGTTTGTAGAGCTCACGAAGAGCTCCCGTCCTTCGATGCAGCATTGCCTTGTAGGCGAATGGACCTCCCTGCACTCGTCGTCACACCACGGGTTTTTCCTGGGCGGTGGTGTCGTAAATCCCAGCACATCAGTGGCAGCTTCTTTAATCTATTTGATAACGCTTCCATTCTTTTTCTATCGTTAGTGAGGGCGGCGTCGAATTTTCGAAGAGTTCTTGGGAGACTCCAAAGTTCCTAGTAGTCGGATGTGATTGTAGCATTCCGACGTGAAACCTTGGTGTTATTTCTCGCCTTCGTTGTTTTTAACTTACCAATTGATAAGTTATTGTAATGGGGCCGATTTTGTGAATTCCAAATTCTGACATATCTCCACGTTTCAAGGTCACCAGAACCCAAATCCAAGATTCTTTTTTTTAGAGATGTATGTATGTATGTGTATGTACGTATGGAAGTACGAGGGCACGTGCGTACCGGAATTTTCGCCTCGATTATCTCGAGAACCAACGACGATATTGGCGACGACATGAGATTGGATTCATTCCACGCGTATTTACACAACTTAGAACTGAGTAGGTTTTCAGCTAGGTTAAACCGTTTTTTGTTAGAAATTAAATAACTAAAAAATAGGCAAGAAAAATGAACAACACCCAGTGTTCCCATGTGGTCCCTCATCCAAGTACTAATCGCAACCAACCGCTGGTTGATTGCGGTGATCGGACGACAACCGATACATATGAGATTGCTCGGACAGTGTTGTGGTTTGGTAAGGAAACGCACACTCATGAGCTGCTCGTGGGTGTGCACTACCCAACGAGCAATTATTAAACGCACGCGCTCATGAGTAATTTTCTGTGAACATTTTTATTTTCGCATGTGTGCATTTATTCATGGAAACTCAAACCAGTGCGCACTTCATATGGTCGTTAAACAGAACGCACACTTATGTGCACTCTGTGGGGTGGGTTCTGTCTAACGCAAAATGTAGTGCGCACATGGGGTGAGTTTTCATAAATGCAAACACACTCGTGTTCGTGAACGAAAATAAAAATGCCAAGAACGGAAGCCTGTTGGGATGAGAACGGACACCTAGTACTAGAATCGCGGTCGACGCTGAGAATATGGAAAAACCGCTTCTGAAGACCGTATAACGGCGATGTTAGTCAATATTCCGCTGTCAGACAAATTGATCTATGCCCGAGGAGTGGAGTCTCAACATCGTTTGCCCGGTCCAAATGCGCCAACGCCTGAAGCCTTTTGTTAATAAATTTGAGCAGTGTAGTTCCAGGCCAGGGAAGTTCACCATCGACCAAATCTTCACATGACGGTAGATCCTGGAAAAAGCCAATAAATTTCAGGTCAATATGTCAGCGAGATGTCACTCATCACCTATTTGTCGACTTCAAAGCCGCATACGACAGCGTTATTAGAGACGAGTTATACAACACCCTGTCTACCTCTGACATCCCTGCTAAACTCGTCAGACTACGGAGGAAGACTTTGGTGAACGCTCGCTGCTCCATCCGAATCGGTGAAGACCTGACTGATAGTTTTGATATCAAAAAAGGATCTATTCAGGGCGATGCGTAAACAACACAGCGAGATGTCAATGTGGCGTTACGAGTATTGAGGCGGAGGCGGCGAAAATTGGTTTGGCGGTAAATGAGGGAAAACCAATTATATGTTCTCATTAAAAAAGGCCGCTTACCACCGATGTCTTGGCCAGAATGCTTGTATTGGCAGATATAATTTTGAGGTAGTTAAGAGCCTCGTCTATATTGGCTCCGCAGTGATCTGGACCAACGAGGTAGTTGAGAGCCTCGTCTATATTGGCTCCGCAGTGATCTGGACCAACGACATCAAATGCATAATCACTCTTGCCAATCGCTGTTCTTTGGACTCAGGGGGCAACTAAGTAATAAAGCCCTCTCCGGAGCGACAGAGTTGACTCTATGCAATGCCCCTATTATCCCGGTCATGCTATACGACGCAGAAGCATAGACACTACCAAAAGCAGATGAGGAGGTCCTTGGTCGTTACGAGAGAAAGCTTTTGCGTGTGATTTTCGGTCCTATAATTAAACCACAGTAACCGTCTTCGGATTAAACGCCTAAGATGGCTGGGCCATGTAGAGCGAATGGACACCACAGCTCCAGCCCGGAGAGTCTTGGAATCCAACCCCGAGAGGCGAAGAAACAGAGTATGGCCGCACCTAAGATGGCGCACACAGGTGGAAGGGGACTACAGCCAACTAGGTGTGCGGCAATGGAAAAGCCTAACAGTGCTAGTTGGAGGGGCATGTTGGTTGAGGTCTGGGTTCACCCCAAACTGTAGCGCCCGGCAAGAAGAAGAGTCTAATTGCCTTCTTCTGCTTCATATATCACTTCCTTCTTTCTCTGTTTGTGCCAGGTTATATGCATATTGTATTATTTTCAGAGAATACTAATAGTACAGGACGACTGAATGTCAAATGTCATTTCAAAAACTATGTATGTGTGTTAGTAGACCTTACTATAAGTAGACTAGGCTAGGGTCCTTAAAATCTCTCGTTTAGCTCGTCCACTACTAAGACTAACTCTACGTCGTCCTTGACGCAAATGAAAGCAATTACTTAATTGTCACGCGATGAATGAGCCCAACACGGGACCCACAGCGCTTAAATCTTATCACAATACGTCACTGTCTACGCAAAAAGTATTCTTAACAGATAGCGAACCATTCTAGTGCCATCTGGGGAAAGGTAAATCTCCTTATGCGCCCATAAAATCAAACGAGTTTAAAATCCTGCCAATTACCTCCACAACTGTTGACTTTATTCCAGTCGCTTCGGCGCCACAAAGAATCGCTAACCAAAAAAACGACAAATTCGCGTCACCTTCGTCAGTCAACCGCAAACCGCTGTCACATTTGGAACACCCTATAAAACAAAAGCAAACAAGTCAGAAACCAAGCAAAAAAAAAACAAGAAAGTAGGAATCCCTTAACCATTGACCACAATCCCGATTTTATCGTCAACGTCCTTCCGAACTTAAAATAGGCGAGAAAAAACCTCAACAAAACAACCACAAGTCCGACTCGACTATGGTAACAACAGCCGCCATGAATGGTGTGCACCTCTCCGCCGTCTTAAATCACACGAAAAACAAAGAACAAATAAATGAAGACGACACTTCACTAAATTAATTTCATTCCAATAAACTTAATTAACAAAAGTCCTCGAACCCTAGTTCCTGTCAAACAACAAAAGAGTTAACCTCCATCAATCGACACTGTCGTCGAACCACTGATGTTCTGTTGATATTTGGATATTTGATAATTAAAATAGCAACGAGTTGGTCCTTAGCAAGGACTCACAGGGACAGCAAATAGAGGAGAGAGGGAGAGGTAAAAAAAAAAGCACACAGGATCCAAGTATGTCCAACTGGCACTACCCAGTGGAGTGGATGGTGGCCTTTACTAATGAACTTTGGCGTTGATTGCTAATTGATTTGTCAACATCCGACGCTTGTCGTTCAAGTTATGACAATCTCTGAACTTTTAAGCCGAATCCAAGGACCATTCCACCAACTGGTTTCATAGCGAATGTATGTACATAGAAGCTACATTCCGTGATGAGGACTATCAAAATTGTGCAAACGATTGCGTTCGTTTGCATTCAAGCTTACTATGTCATACCAGGCCAGTACCCAGTGGTCCTTGAAGCTTGAGTGAATTCTTCAAACATCATCACCACCGATAACAGGAGACCAGCGACTAATGAAGACCAACTAGAATCCGGATTGTGTGTTGGCACAATCCCTGAATACTTGGTTCAATCAACGACGGATTGTGAAGGTGGTGTGCCACGATGAACGGCAGGACATAACACAAAAAAGTGGTCCTGATACGGTAATTAACGGTGTTGAAGTTTCTTTCCCGTTCGCTTTAATTGCCCTCTTTACGTTTTCATTCCTCCGGATTTGGTCAAACACAATTGTCAATGTCGACGTGAAGACTCCTGCCCCCCCGTTCGATTCTATAACGAGTTGGAACAATGAATTTTCGTCCTTTTTGGGGCTCTTGCTTAAAAGATTGTCAGTGAAAATGAGTTGCGCATCAATCAAGCGTGTTAAAAGGATTGACGAACACGATTGTCGGTTTTCGTATTTTATTGATTGTGGTTTAGTAAGTCCTATTTTCACCTCCTCGTGGGGCTACCCGGGAATTCCAATTTAAAATCGCAAATGGAAAAGGGCGAATGACGAGTTTTCTGCGCCACAAAACAGGATAAGTGACGGTTAGGCTATGGCCCGGCAAGCCATACCTGGAAGAGAAATCAACACGCCAAATAATCAAAATAAGCCTCGGATTTAAAAAAAGGAAAAGTAAGAATGATATTCGGCATTGGACGAGGAATGTAAGGTCCCTCAATAGACCACGTGCAGCCGAACAACTTGCGGAAGCCCTAGACTGTTATAAGGTATATATTACCCCAATCCAGGATGTGCGATGGAATGGACCGGGCAAAAAGAGGATGAGAAACTGTGATGTCCATTACGGCGATTGCTACAAGGAGAGAAGGCAACCCTTGTTCCGATGCGAATTTGTTATTAGAGGTAGACTTAGGCAAAAAGTCTTGAGCTTCCGGCGTGTAAGGCTAAATTCGTCAACATCAGCCTGAATTGCGCCCACGAGGGCAAGGATGACACAACAAAAGGCGACTTCTACGACGTCCTAGTTGGGACATATGCGCAATGTCCCAGTTACAATGTTAAAATCATACTGGGAGACTTTAATGTGAAACTGGCAAGGAAGTCGCTTTTAATAGGGTCATTGGCATGCACAGCCTACACAACATCACATCCGAAAATGGATTTAGGCTGATAGACTTCGCAGCGGGGCGACATCTTCTAGTTGCTAGCACGCGCTTCCCAAATCTCAACATCCACAAAGGGACTTGACGATCTCCGGATCAATCCACCGTCAATCAGATTGACGACATTGCGATTGATGGCAGCGACGCATCCGATATTCTGGGTGATCGAACTTTTAGAGGAGCCAACATCGGCTCAGACCACTATCTTGTGGCAGCCATGTTGCGACTGCGAATATGCCTGGCCCCGAAAAATCGGGTAAGGCCAGCGGCATACAACGTCGCAATGCTACAATCGCAGAGACCGCCAGAGCCTATGCCAATCGCGTCTTCCTCAAGCTCTCAGAAAACCCTTCAAGACCTGCTCGGATGGTACAACACCAATGAATCCATTGCCAACAAGCCTTGTATGTATGTATGTATGTTGGCGTTACAGTCCATGAAGGACCTGAGCCGAGCTTCTCTCAATCACCCATGTTTTGTGTGATTTCATTTTCCCATGGATGAAAGGGGCCTACAGTTCATTGCCGAATCCGAACGGCGAATTTCGAGAAGCTTTTCGTGACAATTATACTACAGTGGGTTTCGTCAGAGCCCCGCTGAGGAGAAACACCGTGAAAACACGTTCGATGACATGGCTGTGTCGGGATTCGATCCCGTGTCATCGGCGTCAGAGGCCAACACACTACCCACTGCGCACGGTGCCAACAAGCCTTAGAGAGTACTACTTCAGAGGTAGTGGGTTTCAAAACGCTACCAAGTATAAGCCCATGGCTTGACGATGAGCTTAGAAAGCACACGCAGCCAACCAGCCAGCCTATCAAGCGGCGCTACACAGAAGAACGAGAGCTGCTCGTGAGCGTTATGAGCAGAAGAGGCCGGAACCGAAGCCTGCAGGGACGAAAATGGAAACCTGTTAGTGGATTCACCTTCGGAACTAAGAATCTGGATAGACTACTTCTGCAGACTGTATATTCACAATGGACGATGATAGCAGAGAATCTCGTCACCCCGACCTGGACGAAGATAGAAATGCGTTTTCCAAGCTTAAGTCCAACAAAGCTGTGGAGCAGAGGGACTTCCTACCGAGCTCTTTAAGGCAGCTGGAGATGACCTGGCTGGGAGTATGCACCAGCTCATCTGTAAGATACGGTCAGGGGAATGCATGCCCGATGAATGGGGTCTTAGTATCGTTTGCCCGATCCACAAGAAAGGAGACCCTTTGTCTGCGCCAATTACAGTCTCCAGAACATCGCTTATAAAATCTTCTCTGCTGCACTGTGTGCCCGCTTGAAATCGCTCGTTAATAAACTGATTGGTCCATATCAGTGCGGTTTCAGGCCCGGAAAGTCCACTATCGATCAATTATTCACAGTGCGGCAGGCCTGGAAAAAACCAACAAGGTCCAGATCGACACCAACCATCTGTTTGTCGACTTTAAGGGCGCATTCGGCAGCATACACGCAAATACTGGTCCAATGTACTCCAGACAGACACCTTACATTACTGTTTTTGCCCCGTTTTCCGGAGAAAAATGAGAAGAAGCTTCAGTGCCAACATGTAGAGCTAATAGATTCGGCAGACACCACGTCGGGTGCGCGACCGTCCGCAAAGAAAGGCGGGACAGTCACAGAGAAAATGCTCTGCTGTATCATCCTCTTCGCAACATGCAGCACAGGTAGGCGTCTCACTGATGCCAAGTACGCAGTGGTGCTTAGCAAAAGTGTAGTGGCCCGTAATGACTCCCACAAGCCTTCTGCAGTCGATTCTCCTTAAAGACAGGAGGACTGCTGCGGATTTCTTGCAGACATCAGGGCATACGCGCTTTGTCATCCTGCATCCTGGACAATTCCTCCGTCTACGGTTGTGTGTATTAATCACCCAGTCGTTAATGTGGGTATCAACCGTGGACGCAGGTAGGCCTAGACCGGTTCCAGGTCCTGAGAAGTCTCCCCTGAACCCATTCTGGCAAGTTGATCAGAGATCTCATTTCCTGGATTATCCAGAGTGACCTGGAACGCATACACGCCTTAACGAATTTAGTTTACCGACTCTGTTCGAGAAGGAAATGAGTTCATGCACTAATTTGGAGTTTAACCAGCTCCACACAGCTTTAAGTGCAGCTTGGCTGTTACTGCAGACGCATATGCTTTTCCCCCTTCACCTGTGCTTCGCAACATAGTGCATGGCCATTAGGATTGCGTCTATCTCTGATTGGAAGACGGACGCATATTTTCCTAATGAGAAGTGCAGTCGGATGTTTCGCGCTCACAGAAGACCCCAGCACGGGACCCCCGCCCAGACCTGGAGCCATTCGTGAAAATGCGTGTTGGGGAAAGCCCCCGTGCAGCTGAGACAAACCGTTATTTGAAGTTGGGTGAAAGAGCCTACGACGTGTTTGCGTGTCAGTCTGTTCTACCACACAACCAATGCTTATGAGATTATAGGTTCTATCATTGCCATGGCGTTCCAGAGGACGTTTGCCGGCGATAAACCCCATGTTTTGCCAAAAGCTCCTTTGTATTGCCAGAAAGCTGACAGCGCTTTTTTGGTTTTTGACTCAACATGTTTTGACCAAAGATGCTAGCTATCTGATATGACTCCTAGCCTCCTTGGATATCGGGATGGAAGTGCCCTTTAGTAGCAGCTGAGTCACGTCAGTATTTTTCCTCCTTCTCGTGAAGAGAACGACATCCGTCTTAAGAGGATTGACCGACAGCCCATTCCTGATACAACAATTATCGATCACATTTAGCGCCGCCTGTGCTTTGAGACGGACAGCCGCTAAGCATGAGCCGACAAAAAGAACAGCGACATAATCCGCATAGGCCTGGGCATAAATTCCAGAGGCATTCAAAGCATCAAGCAGAGAGTCGACCACCATGCACCATAACAGCGGAGACAGGACGCCACCTTGCGGACAACCCATGTTTAGGCCGGATTGGACACATTGGTTGAGGCCTGCATCAGCGGTCAGTGTCCTGTGCACAAACATTGCTTTGATCCACAAGACCCGTGCCTCATCTACGCTATGATGTCTGGCAGCGTTACACATGCTGTCGAAAGTTGCGTTATCAAAGGCTCCCTCAATGTCGATGTAGATGCCCCGCACCGCACGTACCCTTTCCTTTCGAGCGCGCATTCAATTCTCCCAACTAGGCTTTGAAGCGCAGTCTCGCAGGATTTTCCGCGAGAGGATGCATTCGAAGGGCAACCTTACCAGTCTCTCCATGATTTTCAGCAGGAAGGATGTTAGGCTAATTGGTCTGAAGCTTTTGGCAAGTCCTCTTTTCCTAATTGGGAATTAAAGACTACTGTCAGCATGCGCCAAGGAATGGGTATGAGAGCAAATGCAGTCTAGCAGTAAAAATTCATTTCAGCATAACAGGATATATCCCGTCGGTGCCTGGCGATTTAGAGCCATCGAAGAATGACACAGCAATTTCAATGGCTTCAGTCCACTCGCGACGCAATATGCCAGCTACGCCGAGTTGTTTTCATCGTTTCAATTGCAGTTTCCCTTGAAGGAGTGTGCAACGAGCCGATGGCGATCTGATTTCCCGGGTAATGAGTCTGAAGCAGTAACCTAAGAGTTTCCGCTTTAGACTCAGTAAAGGTACCATCAGATTTTCTGAGTACTTTGTCGGTTTTCCCCGTTTGAGGACCAACTTGCTAGTCGCACTCAGACACTTGATCTCTTCGCAGAAGGCTTTATAAGAATCGTTCTTCGATTTGCGAATGAGTTTCTTATATTCTTTCTGCTTCGACAGAAAGATATGAGTTTCTTATATCTTTATGGTTCGACAGCGTAGCATCAGACAAGATTCGCCAGTTAGTGATGTCCTTCATACATCTGTTGGATAGGGTCAGGTCAATCACCTCCTGTCGTCCTGTCATAACAAACGTTGGTTGAGAGCCAACATTGTTGATGGTAAGGTCAGAGGAGAGTGTGAAGTCTAAAAGACGGTCGCCTCTTGTATTGCATTTGCTACTGCCCCAAGCAGAGTTTTGGGCATTAGCATCGCAACAGAAGATGAGACCAATCTTTCTGGCTTCACAGTACTCTACGAGTTCAGCAACTTCTTTCCGTGGTGGAGGTAGTATCGAGTCGTAGGGAAAGTAGACTGACGGAACGGAAGTGTTCTATTGCTCCGTGCTTCTTGTAGCTTACTCTAGCAGCCACCAGATCTTGTCCACAAAAGTACTCAAGTTTGGTTGCCGATAGTGAGCTCGATATGATGAGGCCGACCCTAGGCCTTTCGGATCGTTCATCATAAAAAATCGTAGCATTACGTATACCACCAAGGCCAAATAGGCGTTTATTCCACACCCACGGTTCTTGAATGGATACAACGATTTGTACTACATCATGCAATTCTACTACTTAAAAGAGCAGTAGCAGCCTTGCAATACCGTAGATTGATCGGGATAAAAATTATCCTGACCTTTTCAGAGGAGATGGCCGCCTCTTTATAAGAGAGCTGCTTCTCTTGTCTCCTTACGGTCATTTGTATCTCCTTCTGGGAGGAAGGGGTGTTGTTGTGTGATGTGCCCGCCTCCGAGGAGTGGTTTTTGGCTATCTTCGCCCTTTGGCCTATGCTTTGATCCTTCTGGGTCCCCACATCTCCCATTGGACTCCGATTTCCCACCGCCCCACCGGAGAGGGAGGCATCGCACACTCTCTCCAAGCGAGGTTATCCTTGGCCGCGGTCTTCCGTTTGCGGGAGCTTTTACGTTTTTCGGTTAGAGCTCCTGCTCCCTTCGGACGCCGGTGTGGGACAACTTTGCCAGTTCGAGGACCGCTAGAAGTCAACATAGTCAAGGACTTCATCTACAAGGGCTCCGAAGTGCATGCAGCAATGATATCAGTGCCGAAATCAAACGCAGAATAACTCTTGCCAATCGATGTTTCTTTGGGCGCGGCAAGAAATTAAGAGGCAGAGCCCTCTCTCGTAAAGCCAAGGTGACCATATGCGAGGCCCTTATCATCCCGGTCCTGCTTTATGACGCAGAGAGTTGGACCTTATCGAAAGCGGATGAGGAGACGCTTGGGCGTTTTGAGAGATAAATGCTGCGGCCGATTTTCGGCCCAATCTGCATAATTGGGGAGTGGAGGAGAAGACTTAATAGTGAACTGTACGGGCTGTACAGTGACATGAACGTAGCACGGCGTATTCGGATCCAACGCCTAAGATGGCTGGGTCATGTAGAGCGCATATAAATCCCAGCTCCGGCCCGGAAGGTCACTTGAATCCAACTCCGAGGGGCGACGCGGTCGAGGAAAGCCAAAGTTAGAGTGGCGCACGCCTAGTTGGTTGAAGAGAACTTCAACCAACTAGGCGTGCAGCATTGGGGACTGCTGGCGAAAGACCGTGCCAGTTGGAGAGGGTTTTTTCAACCTTTGCTATCCTTTTTATTTTTTCAAATTACTTGTTTAAACACTTTGTGTAACATCCTCCTTTTCCGACAGGTTATTTACGAGATGCACACGCTAGAATTCCTAAGATCAGTCAATTCATTCCATGACCCGGTAGTTTCAGCTCCTGACAATGACTTTCTCTAAGGACTAAATTGCGTTGCTTACACGTAGTCGTACGTATAAACACCACAGCGCCTTTTAGCACCTTACGTTTCTTAGGAATCCTGATTTCTCTCCTTCTTTATCTGGTCCTTCTCCTTTTTTTTTTCTTGTCTTGTGTCCTTTATTCCAATTGAACGTCAACGTTAAAATGGTCCGCATTGATTGTTCTCTAAAACAAATACGGATATATCGTCGAGCTACCTACAAATTGTGGTGTCGATTGTGCCGACCAATGCTTCTTACTGTCCAACAAGGATGCACATGAGAAACAATTGCGAGCAAAGCAATTAAGTCATAAACGAATAGATTTGAGGTGTATTCGGGCACGAAATGTCCTTGAAGTAAATTGCCATTTTGGTAGGGAATGATTCTAACACTCCTGGAAGCAAGCCAATATCCCCCGGTGAGCGAAAGGACATAGGGAATCTGTGGATTGAGCGAGGTTTGTCGCGTGGGTTCTGTTTAGGAAATTTTCAAATTTATGACGGGGAATGTAGTAAAACGACGTGATATGGTACGGTAGCAGGGTTCGACGAATTGAGTGACAATAACTAGACAATCACCAGAACTAAAATGTCCTTTTGGGCAAATATTACCGGGATGACGTAGGGATAAACAAGGCAATTATCAGCGATCAGGCTGATTATTAGAAATCACTGGGGTAGGATGTCTAACGAAGTAGCTATCAAACACGTCGTAAAGGATTTGTCCTCGCGGATATTGGTGACAAAGCCGAAAACATCCAACGATCCAGTGTCACCCATTCACTTGATCCCCAAGCTTCCAAGTGAAAAAATCACAAAAGAAGAGGTTGTTTTCGCAATCAATGGGACAAAGCAAACCTACTCTAACACGTTGTAAATGAAGAACCTGTCCCCAGCAACATCACCATATCATAAAGGACGAAAATGAAAAAAGATAAAAGCCCGGAAGTATCCCACCCGTATTCATCCTACTCCCGACAAAATTAATATTCCCTACCAGTACACACATTCGAATGCGGTATTGCCGGATACCGGGATAACGAGACGAATGAATCCTTGCACATCAACACAGTACTGTTGCACTTTATACTCGTATACCCGCAGGAATATCCTTTGATTCGTGCAAGCCATTCATGTTGTATTACTCCATACAGCCAACGCTATTGCTTCATCTCGTGGTCCTGATTTTCGTCCTGTTTTCTGGTGTTCGTTTTTTCTTAAATCACACTTTGACAGGCGAATCCACCAAATTGAATGAGAGAGATCCTGGTAACTATGCACTGACTGAATGTGCATGTCGTAAATGGACTTGATGGCGCGAATATCTGATTTTTCCCTTTTCCATTCGACATTCACAACAAGAACACTTAAGCTCTTGCCATGTATTCGAGGATTGTGGTGGTCTTCATGTACAAATTGTCGCCACGTATAGAGTGCACCCCATCATTAAGGCAGGTACCTGTCCAACCCAACCAACTGCACCTGCTCGCAACCACCATATCCTCGAAGGATGTATAATGTGTAATGTATGTTTGTATATATCTAACGTATTCTCAATGCATTTAATTAAAATTCATCTGGGAAATTGAGGTTGGTAGCCGGTCGAACAAATTCAGCATTTGCCAAACGTTGTGTCCCATCTCGTATGCCACGGACTCGTTCTTGTATTGATGCATTAGAATCACTACACTGCTCTTACCATTAGTGTGACCATCGTCCATACCCTGTTTGCTGACCACTACACTAAAAAGTCTACACGCTGATAGGACGGCTTGGCTGCGTTTCAAGTACCCCTCGGCACTATGAAAGTCGCAGTAGTCATTTTCGATAGAAAAATGACTAAAGGGATGCACGCGAACATCATGGCGATGACGATGACGATAACGACAACGGACGGACGTAGTAGTCCAGTGCTGCTACTGCAACTTTTTGGTATTTTACCACATAGTCCGACCGATATCATCGTGGTTTCCTGCATCCTGGCGATGCACCCCCAACAAAAAGTAAACCATGGCAACAAAGAGAGAGCAAACAAAAAAATGAGTTAAGCAAGTATCGGCGTTAGTTCCATTAAAACACAGAACAGCACCGTAGCTATGCCGACCAACGTATACGCGAACCTCTCATGTGCACACGTCCAACTCTAGCATTATATGAAACGCCATCAAATCACTTGCCATTACGCGTCAGCTGTTCTCAGCTCTTCAGAAGTTCAACGAATTTTCACATATCGTTCCGTCGATGACTTGCAGCAACAGTGTATACGCGTCCACTACTGGCGATGCACCCTTAATGTGGTCAACAAATGCCGCATCCCTTAGCGTTGGCCTGCACACAAAGTTCCATTGAGTACGCGGAGATGATGTGCACGAATACGAGTACTCGTACCAATGACGCGTATGTGGTCAAAGCAACCAAATTTCGTCGAATCCCATTGACAGGATAATTAACGAATTCTAACGATTCGCTCGATGCTTCCGAGTAGACGCGCATCCGAGTTTCTATTGTTGGATACAATCACAGAGATCGCGCGATGTAGTGAATAAAAGTAATTGGAGCGGGTTTTAACGGTCACATGATGGAACACCATTTATTCAAATTTTGCAAAAGTGAAGAGCCTACCGTTAGCCTTAGTCCTAATTAAAAGATGGAAGTCTTTTTCTACTTAATTAGGCTAAGATCCTGTGCAGGCTGTCCGATAGCGGCGTCCGAAAGGAGCAGGAGCTCTAACCGAAAAAAGCCAAAGCTCCCGCAAACGGAAGACCGCCGCCTCGCTAGGGAGAGGGTGTGCGATGCCTCCCTCTCTGGAGGAGCGGATCAAGGCATAGGCCAGAAGGCGAAGATAGCCACAAACCGCTCCTCGGAGACGGGCACATCACACAACAAAACCCCTTCCTCCGAGAAGGAGATCCAAATGACCGTAAGTAGTCAAAAGAAGCAGCCCTCTTAAAAAGAGGGCTGAAAAAGTCAGGATAATTTGTATCCAGATCAATCTACAGCATTGCAAGGCTGCTACCGCTCTTTTAAGTAGCAGAATTGCATGCAGTAGTGCAAATCATCACGTTGTATCCACTCAAGAACCGTGGGTGTGGAATAAACGCCTATGTGGCCTTGGTGGTATACGTGATGCAACGATTGTCTACGATTAGCAATCCGAAAGTCCTAGGGTCGGCCTCCTCATATCGAACTCATTACCGGCAACAAAACTTGGACACTTCTGTGGACAAGATCTGGTGGCTGCTAAAGTAAGTTACAAAGCGCACGGGGCAATAGAACACTTCGTCGTTGCGTCTGCCTACTTTCCATACGACTCGATACTACCTCCACCACCGAACGAAGTTTCTGAACTCGTAGAGTACTGTGAAAGATTGGTCTCATCTTCTGTTGCGATGCTAATGCCCAAAACACTGCTTGGGGCAGTAGCAAATGCAATACAAGAGGGGACCGCCTTTTAGGCTTCACACTCTTCCCTGACCTTACCATCAACAATGTTGGCTCTCCACCAACGTTTATTATGACAAGACGTTCTGTCTGTGTAGCATGGCATTGTAGGCGTTTTGCTTTGGTACATGGGCTTGCCAGCATTGTTCATCAAACCAGGGGTTTCTAGCTGTCGGTGGCTTGAAACACAACACATAAGAGGCAGCGTATCTGATGGCATGCTTACAATGCTACCACTGTTATTCTGTGGGCTGCTCCGTTGTCATTGGAGTTTGCGAGAGGTTGAGGGAAACTCGATCGGCAAAGGTCCTAGCGGTATCCTGCGATTGTAGCTTTCCGACGTCAAACTTTCGTTGTCCAGCTCGACTCCGTGGCATCCTTAATATCTTCATTCGTTCCCTGGCTACAACAAGGAAGTGATCTGGTGATCTGAGTCGATGTTGGCTCCTCGGAAGGTTCGGACATCCAAGATGCTGGAGGAGTGTCTAGCGGCGATCGCAATATGACCGATTTGGGTACGGATAATTGATCAGGAGACCGCCAGGTTCCCTTATGGATATTGAGATATGGGAATCGTGTGCTAACTACCAGGAAACTACGGCCCGTCACAAAGTCTATTAGCCTGAATTCAATTTCGCACATGGTGTCGTGTCGGCTGTGCTTTCCTACGACTCGTTCAAAGATGTCCTCTTTCCCCATCTATGCGTTGAAATCTCCTAGATAGGTTATAAAAGTCGTCTTTGACTCTGTCGCCCTTTTTGTTCTGTGGGGGCTTGAACGCACATCAAGCTGCTGTTCCCTAAGATAGGTTTGATCCGGATTGCTATGAGGCGTTCGCTCACATGCCGGAGCTTAAGACGTCCACCTCGCACAACAAATCCGCATCTAAATAAGCCTTGTTTGCTCTCCTTGTAGCAGTTCCTATAGTATATGTCACAGTTTTTCATCCTTTTTTTACCCGGCCCATCCCACTGCACTTCTTGGAGTGCGGTAATGTCTGCTTTATACCAGCTTATGGCTTTTTCTAACTGTTCGGCCACATCCAGTCTGTTAAGGGACCTAACATTCCAGGTGCAGAACTGATACTCTTGTCCTTTTATACGTTGGCGAGGGTCATCCGTAAATCCGAGGCTTGTGGTTGTCTTTGAATGATGATGTTTTTATTACGGTATGGCTTACTACGACGTACCCCAACCGACTTCGCCTTTCCCCGTCTGTATTTTCCAAAGGAAATCTCCAGATGAGCGTTGCACTGCAAAGTGTTCGTCTGCGATTGCTCCTCTCGCTTTTTACCCCTACGAGGCCTTTATTGGTCCTTTGTCATCCACACCGCAAGATATAGCTTACTAAATCACCTCGTGGATGATTCTTACTGCACTGCGAATGGTAAGTGTGTTACTGCAACACAGCAAAGTGTGTTTTCATTTTAGTAATTTTTAATGCAATTTAAAGTGCGTTATTATAAAAGCAAACAAAGAGAGAATTTCCCAACTATTCGCAACCTTGATAGAAAACAAGCTGCGCCAAGGACCCAGTGATCCGGTGTTCAAGTCTCAGGATTCCTGTGATCATTTTTCGCAGCGAAAAAAAAAATGCTCATCTAGTCCTGGCTCTCCCAGCATTGTCCAGCCCGAAACATTGTTCTTCGATTTTTGTTTGATTGAATTTATTGATTTTTTTTTTGTGAAGCAACATCATGATGATCCTGCCATCCGGCTTGAAGGAGCAATGTGGAATGGAAAAGAAGACGAAGAGTGTATTTGCCTTTTGGTCGCTGCGGACGTTGAGATTTTAACTCGGATCACTGGGTTGAGAGTCCAGTGTGTTAACCATTACGCCATGGATTCGCAAATTTCTTTCTGGCAGGGTTGCATATAGGTGGGGAATTTCGTTTTGTTTGATTGATTAATCCAAAGTTTGTCAATTATTAATAAGTGTGTCGCTGCAACACACTTAAAGTGTTATTAGAGTTCTTATTCAAAGCACGCAATAGAACGTATTATAGTTCAAAGATCAAACGTTTTAAGTGACACACATAAGGTTAAACTGTGTCGAATGACACTCTTGCTGCGTGTTATTTAGCATACTAGCATTTGCAGTAATGGTAAAGGACTAACAAAGGCCTCGTAGGGGTAGCATCTGTCCGATGGATGCTGGCCTGCTAAAAAGCGGGTAGAGCCACCGCAGTCGAACATCTTGCGGCATTGTTAGTAAGTCCCATCCCCACCTCCTCGTGGTGCCATCTGGAGATTTCCTATGGAAATTGCAGACGGGGCCAAAAAACAGGATTAGTCGGTTTGGGCTACGGCCTAGTAAGCCGTAACCGTAAAAAAACCACAAACTCCGAAACGTACACATACCTCGGAAATAACCGACCGGATTTATGTTGACGACCCTTGCAAAAAAACGAAAAAAGGACAATGATCTTCGGCTTTGTACGTGGAATGTTAGGTCTTCAAGCCAGTACACGCTTCCCGCACCTCGATATACACAAAGGCACTTGGCGGTCTTTTGATCAATCGACTACCAACCAGATTGATCACATCGCGATCGACGTCAGACACTCCTCCACTATTCTTGATGTTCGAACTTTCCGAGGGGTTAACATCGACTCGGACCATTATCTTGTAGTAGCCAAGATGCGCTTACGGATATCACGAACGCAACGGAGTAGAGTAAGAATACAAAGTTATGACGTCGGAAAGTTACTATCGCCAAAAACTGCTCCTGCTATTACCGATCGCGACTCCCTCAAGCTCTCCAATACACCTGAATCCTCCACGTTATCAACAGAACAGCAGTGGAGCCTTTGCAAACAAGCCCTGAAAAGCTCTGCATCCGAAGTTTTGGGTTTCAAGGCTCCACCAAGGTGATTCCACGAAAAAATACCTGGTTCGACGACGAGTGCAGGAGGATTCATACAGCGAAGCAGGATGCATATAAGGCCTCGCTGCATATAAGAACAAGAGCAGCTCGTGAGCTCTACGAGTTAAAAAGAAAGGAGGAGAATAAGCTTCTCAGAAGAAAGAAGAAAGAGCACGAGAAGCGCGCGATTGAGGATATGGAGAGGTGTTGCTGCAGGCGTGACGTTCGAAAGTTTTATCAACAGATAAAGCGAACATGCCAAGGTTATAAATCCAGAACGGAAGCCTGCAGGGATGAGAACAGACACCTAGTAGTAGAACCGCAGTCGATGCTGAGAATATGGAAAAACCACTTCTGCAGACTGTATAACGGCGAAGTTAGTCATATACCGCTGTCAGGCAGAATGATCCATTTCTAATCGACGGAGACCGCAGAGAATTCTGTCGCCCTGACCTCGACGAAGTTATGATTGCCATATCGAAGCTCAAGTCGAATAAAGCCGCTGGCGCAGACGGACTGTCTGCTGAGCTCCTCAAGGCAGCTGGGGATGACCTGGTTAGGAGCATGTACCAGCTCATCTATAAGATATGGCCAGAGGAAAGCATGCCCGAAGAATGGAGTCTCAGTACCGTATGCCCGATCCACAAGAAAGGAGACCCCTGTGATTGCGCCAACTACAGAAGAATAAGTCTCCTAAACATCGCCCACAAAATCTTCTCTGCCGTTTTGTGTGAACGCCTGAAGCCTTTTGTAAATTACCTGATAGGTCCCTATCAGTGCGGATTCAGGCCAGGGAAGTCCACCACCGAGTAAATCTTCACACTACGGCAGATCCTGGAAAAAGCCAATGAATTTCTAATCGACACTCACCACCTATTTGTCGACTTCAAAGCCGCATACGACAGCGTAATTAGAGACGAGCTATACAACGCTACGTCTACCTTTGACATACCTGCTAAACTCGTCTGACTATGCAGAATGGCTTTGGAGAATGCTCGCTGCTCCATCCGAATCGATACCTTACCGATAGTTTTGATGTCAAGAAATGATTTAGGCAGGGCGATGCGCTGTCGTGTGATTTCCTCAACATCATATTGGAAATGATTGTGCAAAAACCACTGGCCAATACATGAGGCACAATCTTTTTCAAATCCTCGCAACTCCTTGCATACGCCAACGACATTGACATAATATGGAGATCACAGCGAGATGTCAATGCGGCGTTTGCGAGTATTGAGATGGAGGCGGCGAAAATTAGTTTGGCGATAAACGAGGGCAAAACTAAATATATGCCGTCATCAAAAAAGGACGTTCACCAGCAATGCCTTGGCCAGAACCTTTGTATTGGCAGATATAAGTTCGGGGTAGTTAAGGACTTCGTCTACCTTGGCTCCGCAGTCACCTGGAACAACGACATTTGTTCTGAAATCAAACGCAGAATCACTCTTGCCAATCGCGGTTTGTTTGGGCTCAGGAGGCAATTGAGTAATAGAGCCCTCATCCGAACGACAAAGTTGACTCTATATAAGACCCTTATCATCCCGGTCCTGTTGTACGGCGCAGAAGCATGGACACTATCAAAAGCGGTTAAGGGGCCCTTGGTCGGTTTGGGAAAAAGATTTTGCACGTAATTTTCGGGCCTATAAACGCAGACGGGGGATGAAGGAAAAGATTCGGCCAAGAACTTTGTGGGCTGTACAGCGACATGAGTCTAGTGAGGCGTCTACGGATTTAACGCCTAAGATGGCTGGGCCATATAGAGCGAATGGACACCACAATTCCAGCCCGGAGAGTCTTTGAATCCAACCCCAAGGGACGAAGAAGCAGAGGATGGCCGCACTTAAGATGGCGCACATAGGTGGAAGACGACCTGAGCCAACTGGGTGTGCGGCAATGGAAAAGGCTAGCAAAAGATCGTGCTAAGTGGAGGGGCATGTTGGTCGAGGCCCACCTTCACCCCGAACTGTCGCGCCCATTAAGAAGAAGAAGAAGAGCATTTGCAGTGTAAATTTATTACCGAGTGTTACAGACTTTGTAGATCTATTTCTAAATTTATTTTGCAGAATTCGATATAGCACAAGTTGGCATCTGGATAAAAATGCTCCGCTTTTGGAACGGTTGCTATCACGGTTTCTAACGTTATCCTCAGTTCAACCTGAAATGCTGAAAAGGATTCCAAATACCTCATGCAATAGGTATTGCATTTCATGGAGTATTTGTTTCAAACCATGCCACATACAAAACCTGCATTTCTTGCGTTTAATTTAACCTGAACCAATATGTGTTCCATTCAGTCATAGCTAACAACATCCTGCAATAGACGTCATAACTCCCGCCCCGTTTCTTCACCACATAGTCCAGGCCAGTATATTTAATTAAAAATTACAAATCACATTTCTGTAATCCAATCCTAGTCCTCTTTATTTCGTCCTTGTTCTTTCATTTAAACTTTTTCACCGCCGGTTGAGAATAAAGGAGCAGTAGATCTACGGTCTCGTGCCATTTAACACCGTGGAGGGATTTTTGCATGATACCAAGGAGAAAAACCATTTTTTGGAGTCCTTACAAGGTCCCATTGGTTGCTAACTAGCCATTTCGTTTTCTCCACTGCAACTGGGTAGTCGTGTTGCTATTGATGTTAGTTCCTCTTGTTACGGTCGCTATTGGTTGGTTAGGATATTTTGAGAATACCACTTGAGCTCCTGTTTTGTCCTTGTTTCCTGGTGATGGGGTATTGCGTGTCCACTTATTAAATTTGGCTTACACTCGGACGAGTAGGCGAGTATGTTTCATGTGGGAAACAACACAAGTCCTGTTTTATTATGTACGATACATATTTCGATTGTTACTATGCAACCAGGTTGCCCGGGTATCCGTGGTGAACCTGCACTGATTCCTCCTCTTCAAAATGTTTAAAGAAAGAGGAGGACACAAAAAGAACAGAGCAATGATGAGCATTTTTCGCACATTTATTAAGATTGAGTGAATGGTCCTTGAAGTAATAATCCTTGATACTGAAATCCAGTTACTGGTGAGCAGACTGTTGTTGGTGACAAATTCCAACAACTTCCAAGTGGCAATATGATACTGCTCCCGTAGAGTATGCATCATGTATTTTGCTTGAATTAACATTTTAGTTGGAGGGCATGGGCTCGGATATACAGGGTGAAGTTGTTGATTGCTCTCAACTTGGCGAGGTGCCAGCAACGATCCCTGTTTCAATGACCGGGTCAAGTTGACGTGCCGCCTCCTCGCGGCGCCCTCTGGATAGCCTCTACAACAACCGTTGAGAGGTAAACAAATGTATACTGCTATCGCCCTAGTCAAAACACTGAAGATCCCATCAAAGAGGACTTCTATGATCTCTTGGACATCGCCTACGGAGCTTGTCCGGAGTACGATGTTCCAATTGGACTTCAATGCCAAAATCGTTAAGGAGAACACTTTGGCGAAATGATCGGAAAGCACGACTTCAACGATACAAAAACGGATAACTGCTTAAGCCTCACGAACTTTGCGACAGCTCGTAGTGCGGTGATAAGTAGCACAAGAGTTCCCCTCAAGCGAATCCACACAGCAACCTGGCGATCTCCGGATGTTCGAACCGCCAACCAATTTGACCACGTGCTCATTGACGCAAGACACTCGTCAATCATCCTGGATGTGCGAACATTCAGGGGGGAAAAGCTCGACTCCGGCTATTTTCTCGTAGCAGCAAGATTCATAGCTCGACTGTCCAATGTCAGAATGCTGCATCAGCGCACCATGAGGAGGTTCGACATAGGACACCTGAGCACACCGCAGGTTACCAGCGAAAGGCTCTCCGGTATGTCTACGTCGAGCACAAGTGTCAACAATGTGTGGCCGTATTGCCGCTCAGCCATTCAGGAAGTAACCGAGAACACCTTAGGTTACCTACCACCCCCGACAAGAAATCCGTGGTACGATGGCGAATGTAAGCAGAAAAAGGCAGCAACCGACGAGGCGTACCAAACGGCGCTGCAGCGAAAAACCACGGCACCGCAAGAGAGGTACCGAGTCTGAGGAAGGGAGGGGAAAAAACTGCTGCGACTAAAGAAAACAATCCTTGCAGTTTCCCAGCTCAAGGATTTCGCGGAGTCTAGGGACAAACATAAAATACGTATCCTTTAAAAGAAAGCTAAAAGTCTTGCAGGAGGCTTCAAGGAAGACACACAGGCTCTTAGAAATTGCGAAGGTAGTCTTGTCACCGACCCGCAGAGAATAGTGGATGTATTTAAGCAGCATTTCCAGCAGCTGCTAAACGAGAGTGGTAAGGACTGAGGAACTCCCAACTCCAGCCGCTGAAGTAGTCCTCCCACCCTGCATCGAAGAAGTCGGCACAGCTATTCAAAAGCTAAAGAACAACAAGGCCGCAGGCACAGGTGGCTTGCCATCAGAGCTCTTCAAGGCTGGCGGCGTTGTTCTTTTTAAAGCCGCATACGACAGCATTCATCGCAAAGAATTGCTTTATGCAATGGCCGAATTCGGGATCCCAGGAACTCTGCTCCGGATGGATCGCGCCACGCTAAGTGCAGTTCGGTTCTAGGACCTTAAACCGTAGGAAACATGGATCTGATTTCGGTAAGGAGATGCGCTCTCGTGTGACTTCTTCAATTTGATGCCGGAGCAGATAGAGCAACGGGCAGGAGTTAACACGGAAGGCGCTATCTTCTACAAGTCTGTCCAGCTGCTATCATACGCGTATGATATTGACATCATCGCACGGTTTCGGCGTGACGTTGTGGAAGCTTTCACGGTGATGGGGAACAGGCTAAATGAGTTGGTCTTAAAGTCAACGAGGATAAGACAGAAGACATGCTGTCAAGCAAAAACCGGTCCATCGCTCACCATCTAGGACAAAACTCCACAAATCGACACCAGAGTGGAGATCCGGCATAAAATCGCCCTTGGCAGCCCCTTCTACTTCGGTTTGACTCAAAAACTTGGCTTCTGTCCCGAAGAACCAAGGTTATGCTCTACAAGACTCTTATCCTGCCAGCCCTGCTATATGGAGCCGAAAGCTAGATGATAGGCAGGACAGCAGAGCTGATCATTGGTTCCTTCGAAAGAAGAATTCTGTGCCGGATAATTGTCCTGTCCGTGAGGAAGGTGAATGGAGGAGAAGCGACCTCTACGAGTTATACAAAGATGTGGATATAGTTCGGAAGACAAAGATCCGTGGACTACATTGGCTGGGTCACATCGAGCGCATGAACACAAACGCTCCAGCTAAGTGAGTCTTCGACTCCGAGCCTTCTGGTTTGAGAAGAAGAGGAAAACCGAACTTCCGGTATAAAGACCAAGTAATCGCAGATGTAAGACAACTTGGTCTTGATAACTGGAAGTAGCGTGCCCGGGACCATCAAGGTTGGAACTCAGCTATATCTCATGCTCAGATCCTCCATGGATTGCCGACCTGATAAGTAAGTAAGTAAGTAACGTTTTAGTTCATTCTTACTAATCCTTTCCATAGTTCAATAGTTCGTAAAATGCTCTGCCAATCGTCCAAGGACTCGTCCTCAATAAGTGTCCTGTTCCCTGGCAATATAATAGGATTATATCCAATCACCATATAATACCCTTCCCCCTGACATGCTAATCCTACCCTCGACTAATTGAATTTTCAAATATTTACCCCTATTTAGCGAACGGGTTAATTGATATGTTCGAATGTCCTTAACACTTACCCGCATGTGGTATATGTCACTCATGTACAAACTACACAAAATGCGAGAATATCGTTCAAACGCCCACGAAAACTATTTGTGGAAAAAGGGTTAATCCGTATCCTAAACAGTGACTCCTACTAGCATCAACAAGACGATCCTTCAAGCGAATCCTAGTGTCGTCTATCAATCATTCGTCCATTTACCTGTGATCGTGTGCCATAATTAAAGTAAATCCTATTAAACACAGCATTCGTTTGGCCGTGATCTTTCATCAGGTCTAATCCTTCCTGTACTGAGAACGTGTACCGAACAAAAGGACAATAGGGTATTGGCAACCCGTTAAGTAGGGTTGAACACAAGAACAGGAATAGAATAAAACAAACAAATCAGGACAAGAGGACTGATGAAACGCGAATACATATATCGTCGGTTGTCTGACTGGCCACCTATGGTTGTGGCGGCGTGTCCTGTCATTGTTTACTTTGGATTTTCTTTGGCCGAGGTTTCTTGGCAGTCGGCTCAACTCTTCCACTGTTATTGTGTGTGCAAAATTCGAACGGGTTCAAACCGTGGTCAAGGACACACGGGGTCCTTGATTGTTCTTGCAATCATTTTCCAATAACTCCAGATACCGAGGCGAATGACGTTAGAGGAGAACTGGATTGTGTATGTATTTTGCAATAAAAAGGATACACGAAGTATTGTTACCATTATTACTTTGTAGGTAATGATGGTGGTTGAGGGAAGCAGGGTGCGGATAAGTTGAATCGAAAATCCTTTATCCGTGACATGTTCAAGTCGGTTCAGGTGATGGGTGCTTCTTGCGTTCGTGATGCATCAACGGTGGTGCCTTGGTGGAAGGATGAACTTATTTTTATTGTTCTGTGCCGTATAATTGACACCCTGTTGGTTAATGGCTTCGGGCGAATTTCCCTTCACTCAAGGACATTTGCAGTGCTCGGTGCAGTGCCAAAAGTATTCGAGTGGTTACAATCTACATGCTGATGGAACAGGAAAGAGTTATACTATATATGTAGGAGCCTTGGTTCGTTTTTGCTGTTGCTTCGCGTTGTGTTCGTTGTTTATTTGGCGGAGGTGGGACAGGTCCTTTACAAGTACATACATGAGTATGTACATACGTAGATGGTTAGGGCTCGCCTGATGTAGCAACACTCGGCCTGTCAATTTCGGTTTGAAGGATCTCGAGTAGTTACAGTGGCAGTAGCCCTACAAGCGCTTGCATACATATGTACATACATAGGTACGTCGAGCCCGATTCGAATTGGTAATAGGGACTGGAAGTAGCGGGCCTAGGAGTAATGGTTCGGCGCCGTCACCCGTTGGTATGTAATGTTATTAATTGATTGATGGCTGAAGGAGAGACAGCCTGAATGGGTGCATTGATGGAATGATTGACAGGATGTGAAATGTGAATGCAAAAAGGAAAATTGTACTTTGGGCAAGTAACAAGCAAGCGGACGAGGTGCAAATGCCTTTGGATGGATATTCGAGGTCTACGCGTTTGTTTTTCTTTTGAACTTTTGTGTCTACGGTTTTAATGGAGTACTGCTGATTAACGGGAAGCTTGATAAGATGAAAGGGAGGAAACTTGGGGTGGAAAGGTAGTTCATTCTTTTTCCCTAAAAGCAGGACTGGAAGCACTATTAAGCATTCCTCATTCACGCACTGCCATACAGACTGAAGCTGCAAAACAAGCCCTAAAATTACGGAGAACCTAGAATTACAAAGAAGGGTACCTGGTTGGACGTTTAGAGATTCTTAAAAGGATAGATAATATCTGGGATTTGAACTTTAAAAAACACTACGAAGTACTCATACCAAGCATAGAAGAATGGAATAACAACCCCTCGTGAATGAACGATGGAGACCAGAAATGGTTCACTGATGGGTCGAAATCCGGAAGCAAAGTAGGGGCTGGAATCTTTGGGGCTGGGTGCAGACTACACATTCCTCTCTGGGATGAGTCAAAAATATTCCAGGCGGAACTGGTCGCAATTAATCAAGCAGCACACTGCATGAGCTACTGAAAACCTATAAATATAAAGATATCAGTGTTCTCAACAAGGCCAAAGAAACCAAGGAGCATATACTAACTATCTGCCCAAGTCTGGCCGCAGAAAGACTCAGAAGGACAAAAAAAGCAACAGTATCAGGGAAAGACTTTCAAGAAATTCCATCTAGAGATGTTGTCCAATTTTTGAGGACAGCACTAAAATCCTAGACCACAGGAAGTGGGTACAAAGGTCTATTGTACCCCCTTTCTTTGGACGCAGTACAAGTGTCATAATGTGACGCACCCTAATTCCTTGAATTCAATTCAATATCCCTAAAAAGTGTTTACACACGTTTTTCCTTCTGAACACCAATCGTGAAAGGCGAATAACAACGCTGATTGAATGCTGCCAAAAAAGCTGACGCTTATGGCTTCAACCAATATGTCTCTCCTGCCGACGTGTTGTTTTCAGTTGACCACACACTCAGTTGGTTGAGGTTCCTTTTCACCTGTGTATGACGCCTCAGATGCGCCCATCTCCTTCTACACTATCCCTTAAAAAGACTTTTCGGGTCGGGGCTCATTCGCTCGTAATGACCCAGACTTAGACATGGAATTCGTCGATGTCTGAAAAGCTAATTTCTTCTAGACTCTCCGTCGATTCAAACAAGACCGAAGATTGAAACCAAAAATTGTATGCGGAACGTCTATGGGCTACTCATCCACTTTTGCTAGACCGCTATGATTTAGCTTTTGTAGAAGGTTACGTTGGGGAAAGATCGCCCTCGATTGTCACACGAGTTCAAAGAGACAGCGGTTGGCAAGAATTATGTTGAGTCTAATCTCTTAGGAAATCCTTTACCACTTACAAAGTTATAGCTACCAATAAAAACGTTCTGGTCAAGGCGTCGGTGTTTTACTGTGTTATGCTCTCATTTGCATACAACCTGACTAGTTTGACAGGATTCTCAAAATATGATATGGCTTTAGACAGACCGTCCCTATAAACGCGGCTTAACTGGCGTTGACAAGCTGGTGTATGTCAATTTGTGTTTTTATTTAAGGTAAAAGACTAATAAAGGCCTCCTAGGAGGAGCATCTGCCGACGGGTGCGAAAAAAGCAAGTATGAACCTCTGCAGTCTAACAACTTGCAGCATTGTTAGCTACGTCCTTTTTCCACCGCCTCGTGGTACCATCTGAACATTTCTTAACCATCGAAATTTCTCATGGAACAGGACGAATGACAAGTATCCTGCGCCACAAAATAGGATTAATGTCGGTTGGGCTATGGTCTAGCAAACAGTAACCGGAAAACCCTACATTGCTCAGAGACAACGACAAACCTCGAACAAAACAGACCGAACCAATGTTGACGATCCTTGCAAGAAATGGAAAAAGGACAATGATTTTGGGCTCTGTACGTGGAGTGTTAGATCCCTAAACAGACCACGTTCAGGCGAACAACTTGTGGGCGCCTTAGACCGCTATAAAGCGGACAGGAAATGCGATGGAATGGACCAAGTAAAAAGTGAATGAAAAACTGCAACATCTACTACATCACTGTTATAGAGGGAGAGGATAACGATTATTTGAATGCGGATTTGTTGTTCGAGGTGGACTAAGGCAAAAAGTTCTTATCTTTTGGCATGTGAGCGAACGCCTTATAACGATCCGTATCAAGTCTAAATTTTCAAACATCAGCCTGATCTGCATCCACGCCCCCATAGAAGACAAGGATGACTTCAGCAAAGATGAGTTCTACAATCTTCTAGACCAATGTCCCAGCTATGATATCTATTTTTACTATCAGTTTCATCAGATTCGTTGCCGAGTCATCGGCAATCATATCGGCAACATCCAATAATGTACAGAAACTGATTAATCTTGCTCCGGGGCGAAATCTCCTTCTAGACAGTACACGCTTCCCGCACCTCGATATACACAAAGGCACCTGAAGGTCGCCAGTTCAATCAATCCCTAGCCAAATTTTTCACATCGCGATCGACGTCAGATATTCCTCCACTATTTTGATGTTAAGACTTTCCGAGGAGCTAACATCGACTCGGGCCACTATCTTGTAGTAGCCAAGATGCGTCTAGGGATATCACGAACACAGCGGAGTAGAGTATGTATACAAAGTTATGACGTCGGATGGCTACTATCGCCAGAAACCGCTCGTGCTTTTACCGATCGCGTCTCCCTCGCCTCAAACCTCCACGCAGCCAATAGAAGAACAGTGGAACCTTTGCAGACAAGTCCTGAAAAGCACTGCGTCCGAAGTTTTGGGCTCTAAGGCTATACTACGAAGAAACACCTGGTTCGAAAACGAGTGCAGGAGGATTCAACTGCGATTCAACTACTAAGTGTCCGTTCTCCTCCTTAGAGGCTTTATAACCTCGGCGTGTTCGCTGTATCTGCCGATAAAAACTTTGATCGTCATGCGTGCAGTAACACCTCTCAATGCGCCCTTCTCGTGCTCTTGCTTCTTTCTCCTGAGAAGCTTATGCTCCTTCCTTCTTTTTAACTCGTGCAGCGAGGCTTCACATATATACCTCCTGCTTCACTGTATGAATCCTCCTGCAGTCGTCACCGAACCAGGTGTTTCTACGTGGCGGAGCCTTGACCCCCAAGACTTCAGATGCAAGGTTCCACTGTTGGTTTATTGACTACGTGGAGGGTCGAGGTGTATGAGAGAGCACCTCTCTAGCTTTCCGGCGTTATAACTTTGTGTTCTTACTCTACCCCACTGCGTTCGTAATATCCGCAGGCGCGTCTTGGCTGCTACAAGATAGTGGCCCGAGTCGTTTTTAGCTCCTCGGAAAGTCCGAACATCGAGAATAGTGGAGAAGTGTCTGACGGCGATCGCGATATGGTCAATCTGTTGAGTGATTGATTGATCTGGCGACCGCCAGGTGCCTTTGTGTATATCGAGGTGCGGGACGCGCATATTGGCTAGAAGGAGATCTCGCCCCGTAGCAAGATCAATCAGTCTGTGTCCGTAATCGGATGTGGTGTCGTATTTGCTGATGACTCGTTCAAAGATACCTTCCTTACCCAGCTTAGCATTGAAGACTCCTAGTACAATCTTAATGTCATAGCTTGGACATTGGGCATACGTTCTGTCTAGGAGATCGTAGAACTAATCTTTGGTGGAGTCATCCTTGTCTTCCGTGGGGGCGTGGACGCAGATCAAGCTGATGTTAAAAAATGTAGCCTTGATGCGGATTGCTATGAGGCGATCGCTTACATGCCGAAAGCTTCGGACTTTTTGCCTTATTCGACCTCGAACAATAAATCCGCATTCGAACAATCGTTCTCGTCTCTCCCTATAGCGTTCACCGTAGTAGATATCGCAGTTTTTCATCCGCTTTTTAACCGGTCCATTCCATCGTATTTCCTTTATAGCGGTCTAGGGCGTCCGTAAGTTGGTCGGCTGCACGTGGCCTGTTTAGGGACCTAACACTCCACGTATCGAGCCGACAATCATTGTCCTTTTTGCGTTTTTTGCAAGGGTCATCAACATTAATCCGGTCCGTTTTATGCGAGCCTTGTGGTTGTTTCGAAGTGTGTTTTTTTACGATTATGGCTTACTAGGCCGAAGCTCGATCGACTTGTTTTTTTATTTTTTGGCGCAGGAGGCTCGCCCGTCTGCAATTTTCATACAAAATCTTCCGATGGCGCCACGAGGAGGCGGGGATGGAACTTACTAACAGTACCGCAAGATGTTCGTATGTGGTGGCTCTTCTCGCTTTTTATCAGGCTAGCATCGGTCGGATAGATACTACCACTACGAGGTCTTTGTAAGTCCTTTGCCATCCACAAAGCCGTTTATTCAATGTAAATATAAAGGTACACAACAGTTGTTTTGGTGAATTCATCAATTGAATTTACAATTCTTTCCTGACCATGTTAAGTAACACACCGTCTGAGTCTTATTCGGATTCCTGACAAAATCGTTTACCCAACCCATCCCCTAATCCACCTAGAAGCATTCAATTCTTCCGCGTTCATAGATCCTCGCAACTTAATTATCCCAACCACCGCGTCGTAGGCTAAACCTTCGGCCAACCGACAAACTAACGCTAATCCCTCCGCATCGTATTAAGATTCCATTAATGCGCCACAAAATTCCACCTCACAAAGCGAAAAAAAAAAAAAAAACAAAAAGCACCAAATCACAACCCGTAGTTATGGCATGAGGTACATAAGGGCAGATGGAGCCTCGTGGCCCTCATTAAATTGTAACTATGCTTATTTATCGCCAACGACCACCACTCTGACCACCGAAACTACCTTTACCTTCGAGCTTCGATGCCATCCCGATGGTACGTGTAATCGTACTTACAACACAGTCAAGGCTGCGACGCGATTATCCCGGATGAAAAGATAAAAACTGTTCAAACGACAGTAAGGGATACGAACGTGCGACGAATGGAGATTAGAGTGTGCCCAGAATAAGGGTTTGAAAGCTTTTATTTTTAGGTTTACGTAGCATTAGCTGAGATTCACCATACCGTCGATGGTCTTATATCTTTCCAAGCACGACTAGGTAGTTAGTTAGTCGGGTTAGCATATGGCTCGGCGGTTCCCGGTAATTACCACATGAAAGGCATGGCTTGGTGGCGAAACGCGAATGAGACACAGAGTGAGGTAAATCCCATTAGGCTGATGTGTGTTGCTTGTTGGAATTAACGTCGTACCTCGGTTGGTCAACATTAAGTGGCTATTTTTGTAAAAGGCGTTCGAATCGCCTTGCGTGACAAACACTGACAACGACTGACATTAAGTGATGTTCAATTATCTGAATGATCACGAGGTGCTGCATGCAACTTTTGGTATCATCGTATCTGCTCCTAACACTGGCTTAAGGTTAGACGAATGACATGGTCAATTAGCAGTGAATGCGTGTATGTTCTTAGTATATTCCCAAAGTTGGGTAGAAAAGGCCTTAAGAAAGATGCTTTGATGCTATACCTCTATCGAATACCTTTTTTACCCACTCACTTAACAGAAAAAGGATCCACCAGAGCGTTAAACTCAATGAAAGCCGAAGAACCCTTATGAACATCCCCCAAAAACACTGGAGCTTCCGCTCGAACTACATACATATATACACCTCAGCTCGTTACCACCCGACATCCACTTGACTAAATTGAAATTTACCGCCCCAAAGACATTCCTGCAAGCAATCATCTTCCGACAAAGCAGTAGCACTCAGCCACTATATACTGCTTCTTCTGCTAATCATCCAGGACATCATCCCCGTAACAGGAGTGCACAATTAAGGATGTTAATTTTTAGAACATGTCACGTTGATAAATAATTATTAATGTGTGCGAATGAAACAATCGCAGGAGCAACACACAAGGACATGTGTTTTAATGGCCCACAAATATGCCGCATCTGTATGGTGTATGGTGTAAGGTGCGAGATCCCTTTCGACACAAATTGGGGTTGAATGGATGATACTATTGCGCTCCATGGCGTACAGCAATCACGCTCAAGTGTGGTGCCTTTTGATGCCACCCAGCTAAGATGTGTTCACGGAAAGCAAAATATTATACAAAAGTCTGCCAAAAGGAGGAAACGATAGAAATGGCGTAACGTGGCAGAAAAGGATCAAAGTAGCGCAAAGTGTTGCAATTAGGAAAATTGCAAATTAATGTTTAATGAATTCTATGTGGCGGTATTCTATTATTTCCTTGGTTTTTCCAGGAAGGGAACCTTGTCGTCGTACATGCCGATGAAGTGTTGGAAAAAATACTGATGCAGTGACAGGGAAGATCCTGTTTGAGAAATTGTGGTTTCCTTAAGCCCATACCTTACGAAGGGAACAGGGAGTAGGGGATATGTAAAGAAAAGCTCCTCGTTTTAGGTTATAAGCCCTTCGATTTTTAGGCACTGGCTTGACTAAATCTGTGTACCGAGAGTCCAATCTTAGGACACTTTTTCGAGCATATTGACTGGCAACACGCTAATAACGCGTGTAATGTTGCTTTCAAGGCTGCAACTGACGCTGGTTTATTGCCATAGACCAGGATTTTGCATATTCTTATGAAAAAGGCGTCTGAATGCGTCAACTTGCATGGTCTAGCCGACCAATTCACCGGTTCCAAACGATTGATAAATTGAGATAAATGCTCACTAACTTCAACCCTCATTTGATACAACGACTCGCATGCTGTGTCGCTCCGTCTTCCTAGAATCACATTTCAATCAGCTCCAGATCGTGCATTGTGGGCACAAAAAAGTGTGAAATCACTGAACAATAATGGGCACCATTGCCGGTAAAGTTGTTCTCACGATCACCGCCTGGTCGTAACCAGCTTCATAGTGCACTTTTAGCTAATATTGACCCTTTCTGTATTACCTAAGGTTCTGTATTACCTACTGTCTTACTTACTTACTTATTAGGCGGCGCTATAGTTCGAGATGAACCTGGGCCTCAACCAATAAGCCTTTCTAACTAGCACGATATTTTGCTAGCTATTTCCAGTGTCGCACCCAGTTGGTTGAGGTCCCTTTCCACTTGCGTGCGCCACTTTAGATGCGGCTGTCCTCTACAACGTCGTCCCTCGGTGTTGAAGTCGAAGACTCTTCAGACCGGAGCTGTGCTGTCCATTCACTCCACGTTGGATCCGAAGACGTCATACTAGGCCGATGTCGCCGTACAGCCCGAACAGTTCTTGGTTGACTCTTCTCCTCCATTCTCCGTCAACACAAACGGGAACTTCATCCATTTTTGATAAGGTGCAGGTCTCTGCGCCGTAGAGGAGGACTGGGATGACCAAGGTCTTATATAGTATTACCTTGGTTTTCCGAGAGAGGGCTGTACATCAATTGCCGCTTGAGCCCAAAGAAAGAGTGATTCTGCGTTTTATCTCAGCGCTGGTGCTGTTGTCGCCGGTCATCAGTGAGCCAAGGTAGACGAATTCCTTGACCACTTCAAAGTTATATCCGCCCATGACGTCACCATGGCCAATACGTCGGTGTTGACCGTCTCTTTTTGATAAAAGCAGAATTTGGAATTTGGGCAGAGGGCGCCGTGGCGCAGTGGTTAGTGTGTTGGACTCTGGCGCACGATGAGCGAGTTCGGATCCCGATAACACCAACGCCATCGAATGTCTATTTCGCGAATGTTTATGTCCCTCCTTGGCGGGGTACTGGCAAAACCCCCCGTAGTAAACTTGCCAGGAAAAAGCTTCTCGACTCACGCCGTTCGGAATCGGCATTAAACTGTAGGTCCCTTTCACCTATATGAAAAATAAATCACACACAACATGGGTGATTGAGAGAAGCTTGGCTCTGGTCCTTCATGGGCGGTAACGCCAAAGAAGAAGAATTTGGTCTTACCCTCATTAATCTTAAGACCCATCTCAACCGCCACAAATGTATTCCTCGAAAAGGAAACCTTTCCGCTCCTCTTTCTACCCCCCACAACTCCCTTAATACAGTCATTTTCAATTAGTCGGCATAAAGGTGAGCTTCTCATTGAGCTACAGCTGCGTCTTGATGGCTTCTACCTCAATACTTACAAAGGCCTCATTGACGTCTTAAAATAAATTGAATCTCTTGTGTTGGCCACCGACTTTTGCACGATCTTTTCAAGCACGATGTTGAAAAAGTTGCATGACAGCGCGTCACTTTGCCTAAATCCTTTTTTAACATCAAAGGTCTCGGTTTGCTCAGTACCGACCTTATTAGAGCATCGAAAATTCTTCATTGTCATCCTGCATAGTCGGACGAGTTTGGCAGGGATGTCAAGGCGAGACATGGCTTTGTATAGCTCGTCTCTATAGACGCTGTCAAACGCAGCCTTGAAATCGACGAAAAGGTGGTGAGAGTGGATTTGGTCTTCTCCAAGATCTGCCGTAGCGTAAATATTTGGTCCATTGTGGATTTACCCGGCTTGAAACCACACTGATAAGAGCCGATCAGGTTATACCCAAACGGTTTCAGCCGTTCAAGCAATACGGCAGAGAATATCTTATATGCGATGTTATGGAGACTTATTCCCCTAGAGTTAGTGCAGTTATAGGGGTCTCCTTTCTTATGGAGCTGGCAAACGATGCTGAGATTCCATTCGTCGGGCATGCTTCCCTCCGACCATACCTTGCAAATGAGACGGTACATGCACCTTATCAGCTAATTTCCAACCGCCTTAAGCAGATGGGTCGGGTGGACGGAATTCTCTTACATCGTCGTCCATTACGAACGGATCGTTCTACCTGACAGCGGTGGCTTGTCTGTCATCGCCGTTATAAAGTCTGCAGAAGTGGTCTTTCAACTTTGTATGTGTATGAGGCAAACATGTTCGAACAGCTTTTTACACTTTCCGAGCACATCAGGTCACGATTTTTACTTTTCAACTTTGTATGTGTATGAGGCAAACATGTTGTTTGAGAGCACCGTGGCGCAGTGGGTAGTGTGTTGGCCTCTGACGCCGATGACACGGGATCGAATCCCGACACAACCATGTCATCGAACGTGTTTTTCACGGTGTTTCTCCTCAGCGGGGTTCTGACAAAACCCCCTGTAGTAAAATTGTCATGAAAAGCTTCTCGAAATTCGCCGTTCGGAACCGGCAATAAACTGTAGGTCCCTTTCACCTATGGGAAAATTAAATCACACACAACATGGGTGATTGAGAGAAGCTCGGCTCAGGTTCTTCATGGACTGTAACGCCAAAATACATACATACAGAAGTGGTCTTTCCAAATCCTCAGCATCGACTGTGACTCTACTACCAGTTTCTCCATTTTCATCCCTGCATTCCGCCGCTTTTGCTTTTTAGCCATGGAATGTTCGTTTCACCTCGTTGTAAAATCACCATCCCACCATTCGATCTCACGCTTTCAGTGTTCTCTCTTCTTTCTTCTGAGAAGCGTGTGTTCCTCTCTTCTCTTCTGCTCATAGATTTTGCGAGCAGCTCTCGTCTGTCGTTGCAGCATGGCTTTATATGCCTCTTGTTTTGTCTCATAGGCTTGTTCTCATTGTTCATCGAACCAGGGGTTTCTAGGTGGTGGCGGTTGAAAACCCAGCATCTCTGACGGTGCTCTGGCTCCTGCTCTATTGTTTGCGCTGCAGTGGGCGGATTTTGAGAGAGCTTGGAGGAGATACAATCGGCAAAAATTCTGGCAGTCTCTTGCGATTGTAGCTTTCCGACGTCATACTTACGTTGTGCTACTCGACTCCTAAGCGCTCTCGATACCCTCATTCATACCTTGGCTACAACAAGGTAGTGGTCCGAGTCGATCTTGGCCCCACTTAAAGTTCGTACGTCGAGACTACTGGAGGAGTGCCTGACGTCGATCGCAATGTGATCAATCTGGTTGGTGATCACTTGATCAAAACACCGCCAGGTACCCTTGTGGATGTTGAGATGGAGGAATTGTGTGCTTGCTACAAGGATGTTACGCCCAGTTAGGAAATCGATTAGCCTAGGTCCTTTGTCGGATGTGGTGTTATGGAGGCTATGCTTTCCTATGATCGCTCTTGTCCTCGGCCAGATTTGCATTAAAATCTCCTAGAACTATTTTTGTGTCGTAATTGGGGCATTGGGCATAGGTTCTGTCTAGGAGATCGTAATACTCTTCTTTGAGTCGATCGTCCTTTTCATTGGTTGAGGCGTGAGCGCAACTTAGGCTGATGTTGGCGAATGTAGCCTTGATGCGAATTGTCATGAGACGTTCGCTTACATCCCGAAAGACTTTCTGTCGGAGTCCTCCTCGAATAACGAATCCGCACCCGAATAAGCGCTGTTCGTTCTCCTTGTAGCAGTTCCCGTAGTAGATGTCGCAGTTTTTCATCCGTCTTTTGCATAGTCCATCCCTTCGCACTTGATAGATTGCAGCTATATCTGTTTTATTGCAGCTGAGGCTTTGCTCCAATTGATCGTCTGCACCCGATCTGTTAAGGACCTTACATTCCAGGTGCAGACTCTCAAATCGCTTAGTCGTTTGCAGGGGTCGTCAGCATTTTATCCGTCCGTATCCGAGGCTTGTGGTTGTTTTGAAACATGTGGTTTTTTCCGTGGTAGGGATGTTACCCCTAAGCACAACCCCCAACTTGGAGGGCCAGGTTCCTCTTTCCCCAGGAACAGGGAGTTGGGTCGCAGCACGTTTTTTTAACTGACCGGTGGCAGGGCAGCTATCCAGTGGAGGCCACGCGGAGACTGTCTGCCAACTTGAATTGAGAAGGGACAGAGATCGAAGCTGGCGTTTACCATGTTAAACGCGATCAACTTCTTTGCTGTGTTTGCTCGTTAAGTGTGCTAGGTGTGTTGCAGCGACACACATATTAATAACTAACATAATTTGGATCAATTGATCAAACAAAAGGGAAATTTTCCAACTACGTATATGGAACCTTGCCAAAAAGTAATTTGTGTGTCGGATCTATGGCGTGATCTTTGACACACTGGAGCCTCAATCCAGTGATTTGAGTTCATATCTCAATGTCCGAAGTCACCAAAAAGCAATGACACTCAACTTTTGCGTTCCCATTCTACATTGGTCCTTCGAGCCGGATGGCATGATTATGATGTTGCTACACAACGAAAACAAACAATCAATTCAATAATCAAACAAAAAACAAAAAACAATGTTTCGGGCTTGATGAACGACGAAGCGACAAATGCTCGGATAGCGAGGACTAGATGAGTCTTATTTTTTGTTCGCTACGAAAAATGTTCACAAGAACCTTGAGAGTTGAACACGGGATCATTGCATTCAGAACCATTACTCCATGGTTTCTGATCGTAATTTAGTTTCTGGTAAGTTTGCATGTAGTTATGAAATTTCTCTTTTGTGTGTGCTTTCATAATAACACACTTTAGATTGCATTAAAAATGAAAACACACCTTTGTGTGTGTTTCAGTAACACACTTATCATTTTCGTTGCAGGTGGCGATAGCAATCTGCGCAAATACGGTGAAGTGGGTTACCAAATCACGATATTGTATGTACATAGGCTCTACATTTAATTCATTCTCATAATATCTACCTTTTAGGACAGCGATCAGAAGATCGATCAGAAATGAACTCGTGTTATACTCAAAAATCAGTTGCTGTACCCATACTCTCATGGCCCAACCATCAATTAAGCCTTTACCGTGGAAACGAGCTTCGTTCCATACGACATATGCATAAGTATACGAGTATTCCGCACATATGGTCTCGATTGAATACATAAAATCCAAGTGGAAGTCGGAAGCCAATTTCCGAATTCTTGAAAACAAAAATTATTCGTCCTAATTGACCAATTGATTGCAATTCCTCCCCCGCAATTTAATTTTTTACTTACCCGTTCACATCCTTGTTGTCGCATTTTTATAGAAAAGCCTCATGCAACTCAACAAATCAAAGTCTATAAATTGCCACTTAAAATCTAAAGAGGTCATCTCCATTAGTCCCGGACACAAGTAGCCCGAATCAAAAAGCCGAGAAGCTAACCAACCAACCGATACCGACAAATCCACCGATAACGAGACGGCTATCCACCCAGGATAGCATACGAGGACGTACATATGTATGTAGTGGGATAACTCTTCTTCATGGCCATAGACGAGCGTATGGTATGGTCGTATAAGCGTATGTAGAGGCGAAGAGGACATTTGGTAATTCATTAAGTTACGGAAGTTGAACTTGGAACTGCAATTTCCCAGGACGAGCTACCAATTATAGCTTTTAAACTCACTTTGCAATGTGGACCATGGACAACGGCCAAAAGGGGTAGTCTATAAATTGAAATCGCAATGCTCTACCAGTTCTCGGACTCGGAACAGAATCGTGAGTTCTCCTACTGCTTCCATGTCACGTTCTATTTTTTCTTCTTATCCTTGGTGCTGTTGTTGTTGTTGTTTTTTTGTTTTGCTTTCGTTATCACTCGTACTTGTACCGTGAATAGTTGGCACTTTAGGAGCACCAAAGTGGCGCACCCACCATTAACGGAATTGAGCCCGAGTGTATAAACCACCTTGGACATGGTCTACCTGCGGCCCTCCAACTCGACTCTTTCGGTTGATGACGATGCCAACAACTCTCCACTGATCCCAATCAACTATGCATATTTATTGGCCCACATACGGTAAAATATTTTCTGCTAGATCCAACACCGACACCGACATCGGCATCGGCATCAGCATCGTCATCGGCAGGCGAACTAGAGCTTGAGAAGGATCAGCAATGGGATGGCGAGCAAAAAAGGAGCAACTGGCCATAGTGCTTGGGACTTGCTGCCATTTGGTCATTTCGTATCCGCCTGTCTGTTCGTTCATCCATTAATCTTCTCGCCGTAATAGGAAGTTGCACTATGTCTCGTTATACACTCCTTGCTACCAACTCGTATGTTGATTTGTGTGAACTAAATTGTCTTGTATCCTTTTGAGTGCTTGTCTTTCTCCTCCTTCATCTCATCAGCACCATCCCAGTTCGGCGGGGCAGCGGTGGAACAAAGGGCATTTCAAATGAATTGAGGTATAGCGCGAGCGAATTGGTCATGCCTGGCATAGCATAGATGGCATGACCGAGAATGAAATCAACTCCCGCTCGCAGGGTGACTACCCCATTCATAAGGACAAGAACGAAGCTGACGATGACGACGACGTCGACAAATAACTAACAAGCCAATTTCTGGCCAGAAAGTCTGGGGTGCTAATGTGGCCATATTTCGAGAGAGAATGGACATAATAATCGTGCAGTTGAAGGTTTATTGCTATTGGAGACTGTCCACTGCTCCCGCCTGATGCTCTCTTCACCCTTGAGTGACGGTGGAATTAAGCTTTTGCGTACAATGTGGCCAGGTGTGGGTATATATGATGATGCCGAAACAGCAGTTGGACATGCTAGGATTGGGATTTTCAGGAGGCGTTCAACAAGACTAATTGAATTTTTGTGTAACAAGAAAACCGGGGTAGCTTGGTCTGTTTCGTCCGTTGAGTTGGACGGAATTCATTAAAATCACTTAACATGTGTTAATATGTTGGCCTTCCTTCCGGTCTAGTTTGGAATTGGATTTTTAATGGTGTTGTTATGGGGCAACCGTAATCGGATTCTGTTCAAAATCGCTTACAATTCTGCGTTACGAGAACTTACATGTACCGCATATTAGCTGGATTTGTGTTGGCTTCCTGGGCATGTTACAGATAGTATGCATTCGTTTTGACAGGCCCATAATGTACCCAGTATACACAAAAGCCTGAATGTCAACTGATAGGTTATTCCCTCGCTCCTATCGTTTTATACAAGAAAATGCTTCATTTGGTACGGACTTGGGAGTGGAGCTCATGCTTGTCACCTAAATACCAAAACTGTTGCAAGAGATTTGGTAGAGAATGATAGGCTTGGAGGACACTCGATGGTTTTCTTCAATGTAGGAACGAGCAAAAATTAATAGAACGAGTTGCGTGCGGAACAACAGCGAACATTGTCTCTGGAATGTGACATCGTTTAGGCGGCCCCGTTTTTTATTGATTTAAGGATAGTGGAAGCTGCTAAAATCTAAGCCTATAACTAACTAAAATAAGGGTAAGAACTGTAGTAACTTAACCTTGAAAAGAATAAGGTAGGAGGAGGACGAGTAGAGCTAGGAGGTTTCGAGACTTTCCAACCAGGCGAAATCCCCTAGTTGCTAGCATGCGTTTCCCACATCTCAATATACACAAGGGGACTTGGTGGTCTCCGGATCAATCAATCGTCAACCAAATTAACCAAATTGCGATTGATGGGAGGCACGCATCCGATATTCCGGATGTATGTACGAACTTTCCGAAGATCGACGCCGACCACTATCTTGTGGCAACCAGGTTACGACAACGAATGCCTGGCCCCGAAAAATCGAGTAGTGCCAGCGGCATACAATGTCGCAATGACCGCCAAAGACCGCTAGATCCTATACCAATCGCGTCTCTCTCAAGCTGTGGCTGAACCCTCCAACTACTGTTTAGACCATACAACACCAATCGGCCCGTTGTCAACAAGCCTTAGAGAGTGCTGTTTCTGAGGTACTGGGTTTTAAGACGCCACCACCAAGAAACACATGGTTTGACGACAAGTATAGGAGGGCAGCCAACCTGTATGCCTATCAAGCGGCGCTGCATAGAAGGATGAGAGCCGCTCGTAGGCATTATGAGCAGAAGAGGAGGGAGGAGCATAGTTTCTCAAAACCAAAAAAGGGAGCATGAGAAGCTTGCGATCGTAGAGATGGAGAGATGCTATCGCACGAATGACGTTCGGAGGTTTTATCAACGAATAAAACAAACATGCCAGGGACATAAGGCCAGAACGGAAGCCTGCAGGGACGAAAATGGAAACCTAGTAGTGGATTCACAATCGGTACTAAGAATCTGGGAAGACTACTTCTGCAGACTGTATAACGGCGATGACGAAACAGATCACGCTGTCAGCCAGAATAACCCTTTCACAGCGGACGATGATAGCAGAGGATTCCGTCCCCCTGACCTGGGCGAAGTTAGGAATGCTTTTTCTAAGCTTAAGTCCAACAAAGCTGCTGAAGCAGAGGGACTACCTACCGAGCTCTTTAAGGCAGCTGGAAATGACCTGGTTGGGAGTATGCACCACCTTATCTGTAAGGTACGGTCAGAAGAATGTATGGCCGATGAATTGAATCTTGGTATTGTTTGCCCGATCCACAAGAAAGGAGAACAGTTTGTCTGCGCCAGAGGATATAAGGTATAAGTCTTCTGAACATCGCTTTTAAAATCTTCTCTGCTGTTCTGTGTGAACGCCTGAAACCGTTCGTTAATAAACTGATTGGACCATATCATTGTGGTTTCAGGCCCGAGAAGTCCACTATAGATCAATTATTCACACTGCGGCAGATCCTGGAGAAAACAAACGAGTTCCAGATCGACACCCACCACCTGTTTGTCGACCTTAAGGCTGCATACGATAGTATAAATAGAGACGAGCTATACAACGCCATGTCTAGTTTTGACATCCCTGCCAAACTCGTCAGATTGTGCAGGATGTCATTGGAGAACTCTCGCTGCTTCATGTGGTTCGGAAGCGACTTGACCGGTATCTCTCATGTCAAGAAAGGCTTGAGACAGAGCGACATGCTATAGTGTGACTTTTTCAACATCGTCCTTGAAAGGATCGTGCAAAACTCACTGGTCAATACGAGGGGCACCATCTTTTTCAAGTCCGTACAACCGCTCGCATATTCCGATGATAATGACATAATTGGACGAAGTCGGCAAGAAGTCATTGAGGTCTTTACGAGCATTAAGGCGGAAGCGGCTAAAATGGGACTAGCGGTAAATGAGCGCAACACGAAATATATGCTGTCGTCGAAAAAGGACACGAACCACCGGCGTCTTGACCAGGGCGCACATATTGGCAGATATAATTTCGAGGTAGTCAAGAACTTCATCTACCTAGACTCCGCAGTGACATGCAGAAATGACATCAGTGCCGAAATCAAACGCTAAATAACTCTTGCCAACCGCTGGTTTTTTGGGCTCGGGAGGCAATTGAAAAGCAGAGCCCTCTCTCGAAAAACCAAGGTGAGCATATACAAGACCCTTATTGAAAGTGGATGAGGAGGCCCTTGGTCGTTTTGAGAGAAAAATTTTGCGTGCGATTTTTGGCCCGACCTGCATAAATGGGGAGTGGAGCAGAGGACTTAATGGTGAACTGTACGGGCTGTACAGTGACATGAATGTACTACGGCGTCTTCGGATCCAACGCCTAGGATGGCTAGGTCATGGAAAACACAGCTCGGGCCCGGAAGATCTTTGAATCCAATCCCGAGGGGCGCCGCGGTCGAGGACGGCCAAATTTAAGGTGGCGCAACCAATTGGTAGAGGACCTTAACCAATTAGGCGTGTGGCACTGGAGACTGCTGGCCGTGCCAGTTGGAGAGGTTTTTTAAAGGCGGCCCAGTTTCGCCATGAACTGTGGCGCCAAAAAAGAAAAAGATGTACTTAAAGTCTGCACAATTGCTCGCAGATGCCGATGACATTTACCAGCTTGGGAGAACGCGGCGAGACGTCAATGAAGCTTTTGTAGACAACGAAGCAGAAGCGGGTCTGAAGGTAAACGAGGGCAAAAACAAATATGTGCTGTCATACGACGTCTTCGTATCTAACGTCTAAGATGGCTGGACCGTGTAGAGCGAATGAACAGCACAGCTTCGGCCCGAAGAGTTTTCGACTCCAGTCCCCAATTGACGACGATGCAGAGCACGACCGCATCTGAGGTGGCGCACAGAGGTGGAAAGGAATCTCAACAAACTGGGCGTGCGATACTAGAAACAGCTAGCAAAATATTGTGCTAGCTGGAGAGGTTTGTTGGTTGTGGTCCAGCTTCACCCCAAACTGTAGCGCCACCTTAGTAAGTAAGTATGTGGTATCTATCTTGGAATCTAAACTTGGCCTGCTGGTGACTTGGTATTGTTCAAACGTATACGTTTAAACGATCAAAATGCATGACAGTTGGAATCGTTCAGGTTACAACGTCTACATACATATATGAAGTGTCGTCTACAATGCAACCAAAGGTTATTGTCCTGGCGGAAACTCACACAAGGGGATATGACCCATAATGTTGGTAGGAAGTAGGAAAATGTAGGAAAAACGCTCGTTTCATAATTTCATTTGATGATTCTCACCTGACTACGGTAACTAAACTTCTACTGAACACATATCTTTAAGAGGTTGCTTCATAGCTTCATTCCCAAAACCGGACTCGGACTACCTACAATTCTTAAAAGCCATCCAATTCATATCCGTTTAATGGTTATCGAAAATATTCGAAAAATCCCCAAATCTGGTGTCTCCCAGACCCCATCCCTGGGCAGAGAGTGATTTACACTCAACTTATGAACCATGAATCAAGCGATTTGTCCTGTCAAATAGTACCCATCCGAAATACGTATCTCACGTCGATATAAAAGTGTTATTAAAGCACTCCAGCTATCCAAAAATACCATGTCGCCGGCTTCCATCCATTCTCGTCCACTTAATCCTCTCCAGAAAGAAGATCCCAAGTCTAAGGGATTAACTTAATTGACATCCAACAAAATGACAAATAAAACACTAAACACCACCAGAGTCGCGTGCGCTATAACCACCAACTCCACATAGCTCACAAGCCCTCTCTGATGCGGAGACACATCCATGTGGCAATGTCGCGTGAGCAGCTCGTGCGCTTCACACTCTTCAACATGTAAGCGCGGGGACACCTTAAAAGTGTCTCCTTAAGTGAAGTGTTCCATAAAAATAGAGAGGGGAATCCGTAGCGACATCCACTCAACCGTGAAGTATCTTCGGCATCCAGATTAACCCGTGCACATTAACACAAAATGTATTCGAGTAACACAGAGAGAACATATTTTTAGACTGAGCATTCCCACTTAGAGAGTGTTTACAGAATCACTTTGATGTCCTAACCACTGGTGCAACCCCAGCCAGTTACAGCGTCGACAGTGCTGCCTTGACAATCAATTGTCCTTTGCTGGTGCGACTAGAGTCTAAAATTAAATCGATTGGTGTGGTGTTATTAGGCTCAAGAGAGGCCGGAGGTGGCCAGAAGCAGCGTGCTACAGTGCCATTTGTCGTTGGCGCATTGTTCTAAAGTTCCGTGGGTTTTTTTGCCCAGCATCCAGTTTGGCTCATTTTTAGTGATTGTACGCTTTGAGACCAATAATCGATTTCCTGTACTATGGCGATGATGATGGGGATAGCGATGGCAATGGCAATGGCAATGGCGTTGGCGTCAATTGCATCTATTCGTGTTGCTTTCGGAATGACACGACACGACAACCACACTCATACCACACCAATATGCGGCTGCACGGACAAGAGCGGCCCACAAAAAATGCAACCAACATCGACCGCACTATCGCGCCCCCCAAATAGAAACACCACAGGCCAAACACCACGTCTCTTGTTTGCCCGTCTACATTCGTCGGAATCCCTTCCATGTTGGCTGCCAAGCGTTCTGGACTTTTGTCCACATGAGGAAATAAATAAAAATCGCGAGTAGGAAAAACGAAAAGGACGAAGCAAACAAGTGGGCAGGAAAACCAATCTTTGTTGTTTTTTTTGTAATGTCTGTCCATCAGGTCGGACGAAGGACATGACAATAGCACTAGTCACGTTGTTTCTGCCTTGGCAGATGCATACTAGACAATTCCCGAGAATGCCAATTTTAACCAACTCACCGGACCAGTTCGATCGGTGGCTTGGTGGGGTTTTGACTGCATTCGGATTGCTTCAGTTGTGTTGCGTTTACCTAGTGAATACCCGAAGGATTTTTCGTTATCGTCGTCGTCATTTTTATCTTTGTTTTGGTCGATTTTCTCTGTGAGCGAGTGTTGTATTTATCTAGGTAGGGACTAGACTACATTCTGACCGGAAAACGCATTGGCCGATATCGTTGCCACTGGTACAGGTGGCTATGTCAGTTGCCGAAGCAATGAAAGTGGCAATTGCAATGCTGCTGGCACCGGCATTGGATCAAAAGATTTCTCGCTTTTTAGACATATCCTCCTACTTCTTTGCAGAGTGAAGCTTTGAGGATAGTAACGAAAAGGTGAATAGAAAAAACGAGTAAGGATTTCCAATATTTGCACACGTTGCAATGTCACTACGGATGGTAGTACACCAAAGTGTCGACCATGATACTACCACGGCCGTGGAGATGAATCGGATGTTCTTTGTGTAGAGACTCGTACTATATGTTGATGTGGAAGAGAAGGAAAAGAAAAGGTGAGGCTACCACGTCGTTACCAAAGACCGGATAGGAGGTACTAGAATTCAGAAGTTTTCCTTCCTAACGCGGAATGGTACTTAGGACATTGCAGGACTATACTTTTAAAATGAGAACGTATGTTTAACGTGTACTCGAACGATGCACTTTCCAGCTACACAGAGAATAGCCGAGTATATAAGAGGAAACAGTGAATTTAAGGGTAAAATTTGATTCTGAAACTTAGAAAACGAAGCCTGAGATATAAGAACGCCAGGCAGTATGTGTCATATACATACATATGTACTATGCTGGATCACACCCAGTGAGAGTATGTAAGATACTAAGGTACTGCCAGCGGCGCTAACAACACCTTGTCATCGGATGCGAGGCCAATGCGCACCAACAAACCAACAAACGAGGTGAGCCACTTCTTGAATATTTACTCAATTGCAATCCCACCCCACCGCTGCCAATAGAGGCAACACATCTTACTTACATACTTACTTATCAGGCCTGCGATCCATGGAGGATAGCTGCCTTCCATCCTTGACGGTTATCAAGACCAAGATGTCATACATCCGCGATTACTTGGTCTTTATACCAGAGGTTCGGTCTTCCTCTTCTTCTCGAAGACCCTCTTAGCTGGAGCGTTGGTGTCCATGCGCTCGATGTGGCCGAGTCAGTGTAGTCGACGGATCTTTACCTTCCACTCTACATCCATATCTTTGTACAGCTCGTAGAGTTCGCGGTTGGGTCTTCTTCTCCATTCACCATCCTCACAGACAGGACCAAATATCCGGTGCAGAACTTTTCTTTCGAAGAAATCCAAAATCAGCTCCGCCGTCCGGCTTATCGTCCAGCTTTCGGCTCCGTTGCCAGGGGCGATTCTATGCCGGATCTCCAATGTGGTGTCATTTGTGGAATTTATGTTTGCCCCGAGGTAGACAAACTCCTTAACTATCTTGAAATTGTAGCTGTCAATTGTTATATTTTGTCCCAGGTGGTGAGCGACGGATTGGTTTTTGCTTGACAGCATGTACATCGTTTTGTCCTCATTGACCTTAAGACCAACTCGTTTCGCCTGTTCTTCAGTCGCCGTGAGGCTAAGGAAGCTGAGCCTAGATATCAGCCCAAACGAACAAATTGTTGGTGATCAGATTGTGGGCCCTCCTTGGAGACGTGCCAGTCACAAATTTTATTTGAGACAAAGGGGCTGGAGATTGTTAGGTCAAGTACCTCTTCTCTAATTGAATATATGAAGGTAGGTTCGTAGCCTCTATTGGCAATGGTGAGTTGTAACTGAGTGGTACATCACGTTGTTGATTTTACTGCTGCTCCATTCCATGTGGTGCCCATTGGCATCGCATCCAATGACCAGTGGCCAATGACCATCGTATCCAATGCGCCGGTGGCAGTACTCTACCAAATCTTGCATTTCAGTAGATTCTTCCAAGCAAGATGTCAGCTGCCAAGTCTCTTGTTATAAGCTCTGCAGGGGGGAAAGAATGTATATTAGAACCCATCAAACATGCGGCCCTAGGAGTGGATTCTCCACTAGCGTAAATTAGCTTTCGCGACCTGTTTTGGAGGCCCGTAGTCTTACCTTTGTGAACCCACGGTTCATGGATGAGCCCCATGGAGATTTCGTCGCGATAGAATCGCAGATGTCTGAGGCACCCTCGGCATGGTGCAGGTTGCCCTGCAGCACGCGCAGCCTACTAATTTCTTGCGACGGTAGGTCGAGTCCTTCGTTCGGTATGGCTTATTATTGCCACGCCGGAAGTTACTGGTCCGATTAAAGGTATTCCAATAGATGTTATTCTCAAGACTCCTACACCGTAGCAGTATTGGGAAAAATACTTAGAGACTACGCTTCAAGACACTATTCGGACAGCAGTTGACAGATAAGTGTACGTGTTTAACATGCTCGTCAAGAAGCAGCGCGATTTAGATGAAACTCTTAAGCTATAATCGCTGATCCGACCTACTGAAACTCCAGCTTGCCTCATCTGGCATATTTACACACGTCAATATTCTTTGAGCGGAGCTCCAAGTAAAGCTGGCCCATCACTCGTATCCTGCTCTATATAAATTTACATTACAACCTCTAAACCTTGCATACCCAACGGCCTCAGCAACAGCGTCTAGCAGTCGCGATATTGGTCGTCCACAACCAACGTGATGTTCCTTATTGAGATGTACTCGAGCATATTAGTGTCGAGTACCTACCTACGTATGTGTAAGCTATACGCAGAGCTTCATCCCCGTCGTTTCTCTCTTTTGCAACCGACATTCGGCTACTTTTTTGCATTTGTTTTAGAAACATTCGCGGCCTCATAAAAACATACCGAAAAAGTCCACCATTTTTCTTACCAGCCCACACCTCTATCCTTGACAACTTGCAATCTGTATCCATACCGTATACGTCGCGTCCCCACTGTGTGGTGTACCCATGCTCAGACTTATATGGTTAGGATACTAACAACTATTATCGGACTGCATGATAAACGGCCATACAAGGACATAGTCCACACATAGCAATGTCGGACTAAGCATCATAAAACCGGAGAGGAAAAAATAGACAACAAATGACCGACTACCGACTATAGGAGACTAGTTTCACAAGTCTGAGTAGAGCAGGTGGCATGTTCATATGTACGTACGAGGAACCGGGCAGGATTACAGGCGAAAAGGACACGTCGTTATGAATGCATGCCTACAGTTTTATTGATGGTGTCGCAGCATCCGCTACTATGCATGGCAAAGGACATGATGGGTTTTTAGCCTAGTGTGGGATGCCGTCGATATAGCTCTGGACTTTTGCTTGAATGCTTTTAATCCGAATTGTTTGATTTTCGAGTTTTTGTTTTTGTGTCAAGTTTGGTTTGCTTTTTGGGAGCCGCTAGTTTTGCATCGCGTTCTCTTGAAATTTTAGAAACCGAAAAACAACTAATGCGGACGGAAAGGAATTGCAAAAGAGTGAAAGGCCGGATGGAAGTATCGAGAAAAAATGATGATCCCCAACGAGACGTTGGTCCTTTCGAGCTGCTAGTACCGGAATTAAGCTTGATATGGCAATTTCTGACTTTTTTTATCGATTTGGTGTTTTCATTTTTTAGTGCTGCAATTTTTAAATCCAAGCAATTGGTATTGGCCACGTATTAAGGACAGTGTTGCCGATATGACTTTCCATTTTAGGTTATGCGCGCACTCAAGGCCTAATAACCTTATTATGTCGGCGACACAGTGCGGGCAGAAGGTATAATGGAAGAGGGATAGAGGAGATGCCGGTGGGCATTGATCTTAAATGCCTGCATGTTGTACTGAGGGAGGAAGACCGAATCCGGCAGGGAATTCCAGATTCGTGTGGTTCGGTTAAAGAAAGGTTCTCTTATTTGACGGTACATCCGAAAGCAAGCTTCAGGGTATTTTGGTGAGCATTCCTCAAAAGACTTGTGATGCGGGAGAAGTGTTGAGGGGGCCGAATGCAATTGGCTACTTCATTGGAGCATTTTTGGCCCTCAGGCAAGGACCTTCGGAATGTTAGGTCCGTAAACCGACCACGTACGAACTAAGACCGCTATAAAGCGGACATAACCGTCATCTAGGAAATGAGATCGAATGGACCGGTTAAAGCTGATGAAAAACTGCGACATCTACTACGGTGACCGCAATAGGGAGAAAGGACAGAGACTATTTGGATGCGGATTTGTTGTTGGAGGTGGACTAAGGCATAAAGTTCTAAGCCTTCAGTATGTGAGTGAACGCCTCTTAACGATCCGCATCAAGACAACATTTTGAACATCAGCCTCATACATACATATGTGTCCGTCCCCCACCGAGGGAAAACAAGGATGACTCCATCAGAAATGATTTCTTTGATCTCTTAGACAGAACATATGTCAATCAGTCACCAACCAGATTGATCATATCGCGATTGACGTCAGACACTCCTCCACTATTCTTGATGTACCTTCCTAGGAGCGAACATCGACTCAGACCACTATCTTGTAGTAGCCAAGATATGCCAACGGATAACACGAACACCGAGGAGTAGAGCTAGAACACCAAGTAATAACGTCTGCCAACCACGTCTCCCTTAAGCTCTCCAATACACCTCATTGCTCCACTCAGTCAGTAGAGCAACAACGGAGCCTGTGCCAACAAACCCTGAAGAGCACAGCAACAGACCTGCTGGGCCTTAGAACTCCACCACGAAGAAACACCTGGTTCGATGACGAGTGTAAAAGGATTCATGCAGAAAAGCAGAAGGCATACAAAGCCTCACTACACAAAAAACATGGGTGGCTCGTAAGCTCTACGAGCTTAAAAGAAGGGAGGAACATAGGCTTCTCAAGGGAAAAAAGAAAGAGCACGAGATGCGGGCGATTGACAACTTGAAGAAGTGCTATTGCAGCACGACGTTCGAAGATTTTATCAACAGATGAAACGAATGTCTCAAGACTATAAGGCCCGAACGGAGGCCTGTAAGGATGAGAGCGGACACCTAGTAGCAGGATCGCAGTCGATTCTGAGAATTTGGAAAAACCACTTCTGCAGACTGTATAACGGCGATGACAGCCAATATACCGCTCTCAAACAGAATGACCCATTTCTTAAAGACGAAGAACGCAGAGAATTCCGTCCCCCTGGCCAAGACGAAGTTGAGATAGCAATGTCGCCTGCTGAGCTCTTCAAGGCAGAAGATCGCATACAAGATCTCGCTGCCGTTTTATGTGAACGCCTGAAGCCGTTCGTAAATAAGCTGATAGGTCCTTATCAGTGTGGCTTCGGGCCAGGGAAGACCATCATCGACCAAATCTTCACTTTACGGCAGATCCTGGAGAAAACCAATGAATTTCAGGTCGACACCTACCATCTATTCGTCGACTTCTAGGCTGCATACGACAGCGTAATTAGAGACGACCTATACAACGCCATGTTTACTTTTGACATTCCCGTGAGCTCGCTGAGAACGCTCACAGGGCGATGCGCAGTCGTGTAATCTCTTCAACATCATATTAGAAAAGGTTGTGCAAAAATTACTGGCCAATACATGAGGCACAATTTATTTCAAAACCTCGCAACTCATTGCATACGCCGACGACATTGACGTAATAGGTGAATCACAGTGAGATGTCAATGAGGCGTTTGAGATGGAAGTGGCGAATACCGGTTTGGCAGTAAACGAGGGCAAAACTAAATATATATGCCACCGACGTCTTGACCAAAACGTTTGCGTAGTTAAGGACTTCATCTACCTTGGCTCCGCAGTGACCTGGAACAACGACATCAGATCCGAAATCAAACACAGAATCACTCTTACCAAGCCTTGCTTCTTTGGGCTCAAGAGGCAATTGAGAAGTAGAGCCCTCTCTCGTACGAACAAGTTGACCATATATAAGACCTTAACTATCCCGGAAAGAAAGATTCTGCGTGCGATTCTTGGTCCTATAAACACAGATGGGGGTTGGAGGAGAAGATTCAGTCACGAACGGTACAGGTTTTACAGTGACATGAGCCCATTCAGACGTCTACGGATCCAACGCCTAAGATGGCTAGGCCATGTAAAGCGAATGGACACAACAGCTCCAGCCCGAGGAGTCTTTGAATCCAACCCCGAGGGACGAAGAAATAGAGGACGGCCGCACCTAAGGTGGCGCGCACAGGTGGAAAGGGGCCTCAGCCAATTGGGCGTACGGCACTGGAAAAGACTAGCGAAAGATCGTGCTAGGTGGAGAGGCATGTTGGTTGAGCCCTAGGTTCACCCCGAACTGTAGCTCCCGCTAAGTAAATAAGTAACGATAAAACGTGGAGAGGCAGGAAACATTTTTGCGATGTTCCAGCGAGTCTAATGTTTTCGTAATGCTGGAATCACCTATCAGTTTTATCGCGCGTTTTTGTATTCCATCTAGTAGGTGCAATGATGTCTGCAAGCACCGGACCAGACATGGGCGTTAAGCTGAAACAGGCGCTAACTATAGCATGCGACGCATCGATGCCCAGGAAGAAACCCAGCAAAAAGCAGAGGATATCCAGAGCCTACTGGCGAACTGTCTCAGAGCACGAATAAAATCCCACTTATAAAGAAAAAGACCTGACTTCCATCAACGAATTCTGCGGCAACGATTTCCAGCACACGTCTCGAAAATGTCTACAAGAGATGGTGTTCCCCACGCAGTGGAAATTGCAGCACCTGGCACAATTGCCAAAGGAAAGAAACTAGGCAAGATACTAGAACGAGTTAACTCTGACAGGTTACTGGCGGTGGCGGAGGCTAATGGTGCAATGTCAACCCACCAATACGACTCCAGAAAAGGGCATTCAATGGTCAACGCCATAGAAACTTTAGTAAACCTGGCCCCGGACGTCATACAAGGAAAGCGATGGAAACGGGTGAGAAGAAATATTGTTGGACGTTAAAAATGCTTTTAACTCGGCGAGATGGATTCACATACGATGGTCTCTAATTGCTTTGGATACCCCCCTATTTGCTGAAGATTGTCATGGACTATTTCAACAGCAGGAGGCTTATCTACTACACCGACGAAGGCATCAGGTTCTACAATATAAAGGCGGAAGTTCCGTAGGGATCAGTCCTCGGATCTCTACTGTGAAATACTATGTACGACGTGGTCTTATGATCAGCGCTTCCCGAAGGAGTACGAATTATCAGTTTTGCCGACGAGCTTGCCATTATTACAACGGCCAAACACATAAAGGAAGTAGAGGTAGCCACGAGCACAGTTATCTCTAAAATGAACGATTGGCCTATAAATGTCGGCCTGGAACTAGCGGCCCACAAAACGGAGACTCAAGCCGCAAAAAGTGGAATATTCGAACTTCTTGGTCGGAGATCAGACGATTAGGTCTAAGGATTCAGTAAAGTACCTAGAGGTTATGCTGGACAACAGGCTCTCCTTTAGGAAACACATAAGGTACGCCAGCAAGAAGGTATTAGTTACACAAGGAGCACTCTCACGAACGCTACCGAATGTAGGCCGGCCCGGATATGCAGCAGCCACGAGCAGTCAGTAGAGTCCTACTGTACGCTGGCCTAATTTGGGCTGGAGCACTCGCAGTAAAACTACTGAAACGGATAACGACGTCAGTCTATGGACTCTATGCAATCAGCGGATTTAGGACCATTTCAGATAACGCAGTGTTGTCATAGGAGGTATACCACCCATCGACATCCTGGCAGACGAGCTCCAGATGGTATATCGCAGACAAGCGTCTGACCGGCCAAGGGTATAAGAGTTGCCTTAACAATGTGGCAAGCCAGATGGGACGCCACCACAATGGGGAGGTGGACGCATAGGTTCATTCCCGTTATCAAGACTTGGACATCAATTACAGTAGGAGATTGTAATTACCGCCTTTGGCAGTTTCTGTCTGGACACGGCGGCTATCGGAAGTTTCTTGATAGATGTGGACATGATAGGTCGTCGCTGTATCCACAATTTCCAAATTCTGAAGAGGACGCTGAGCATGCATGCATGTAGTCGCTTCGTGCTAGATAGACAAATGGTGAACATACCAAGCCCCGAAAACCTGGTCCCTTGCATGATGGACTCGATAAGCAACTCGAATGAGCTATGCTCGTATGTACATGGCATTAGTCCATTCGAGGCTACGGCAGGCCGAACAGGTAGAAGGGCCCAAGAGGTCGGCACCCGAAATATATCGTAAATCGGTATCCAGCCCACGGGGAGAGTGGTTGAAGTGTGCAGTGGCATGGTTAAGTACGTTGGCGCGAGTAAGACGGAGTATCAATACCAGCGGATCGGATGATAACTCGGATTGCTAGTATCTTCCGATGACTCCACATCCTTTGGCGCAAACATTAATAGTGAATTATGGTTTAGTCAGGCGCTTAGACCAGATCTTAACGAATCTATCAAGCGATATTCCTAGCAGTTTGAGGACAGCTCAAGATATGCTTAGGCAAAACCTAATGTGCTTCTTTATTCCTATAATATGTCGTAGACTCAACCGGTTTAACCCGACCAACGCCCATTGTTAAATACCCAAGATCCGTGGTTCACTTCTCACATTTTCCTGTACAAAAAAACACCGTTGATGGCAACTCATCATCGTACAATCGCATTCGGAATACCAATGACCCGATCCACGCCCAGCTCCCAGTCCAACTTCCGACATGCAACAACTTCCCGATGATCCGTTCCTTTTTGTCCTGAATTTTTCACAAGTGCCTCCAATTTTTGTGAAATGTGTTGAAGAGAATCGTACCGAGATTGTTTGCGAGTAGTTTATCAAATTTCTAGCTTAACTGTATACCGCCACCATCACGTACCATTTGCCCACTTCCTGTCCACACCCTACCACCAATTCCAATTGTACCAATTTCCATTTGATCCACTTCGTAACCGGAATCGAATAGGACGACGATGTGCAGCAGCACTTGCTGCTGCTACCTGCTACCATGCTGCACATTGTCAACGACACTATGCAACACGCAAAGAGCTAACTGAATTTTGGTATCCTTTTTTCGTTTGCCATTTCTCTTCGTCCTTTTTGGGGACAATTTTTGTTTTGTTTTTTCGATTTCTAAATCCAACTGCATAGGGATTTGTTTTCGTTGTTGGCACATGCCTCATCCCTCGACATTGACGTACATATGCCACAACACTTCAGTTGGCCAATCGCCCCCAAACGCCCACATCGAGGTACTTCACAACTCCGCAGGATATCTCCAGTCAAACTATAAAACTCAATTGAAAATTGTTTGTTGTTTGCCAGAGGATTTTTCGGAATTCGGTTTCGCAGTGTGCTCAAGCGTATGTCGCACGGGTTTGGGGGCAAGTGTTAGACCAGCGGCGGTAGTTGCGGAAGGTGCAGTTTAAATGCATTTCACTGTATCCACAGCAATACCGCTCAACTTCATGACGACTTTGGTTAAATCCGATTTTCAATTATTGGACTTTGTTCACCATACACACGCTCACTCACATCGCACAGGACATTCGAGTATCCAGGCACTATTGGGTTTTTCTATGAATGCATACAGGAGGATTCTTGTGCAACCATAGCCATATCCAATATAAAGGACATAAGGGTGTTAGGTGCTTGTTCAAAAGTGCCAATAAGAATTCCACCGTGGGATATCGTCCTGCAAAATTGACAATCGAATGGACAAATAGAGAAACAAAATTGGAAAAAAAGGATAAACAGACCGGGAAACTTCTAAAACACGAAACAACATTGCGTCGTTTGGGCTTGAGAGCGACATGACACCTCAAGGATAATTAATCAGAATCCAATTTACATGTCATAATGAAGCAGACCAGGGCAGATGACGGAGGCATGCTTTTGTCTCATTTCTTTTATTCCATCATGACGACATTGCGGAATCAAGTGGCATAAATCAAACGGATATTCCGTGTAAAATGACTATGGCGATGATGGTGGATGATGGTGGCGCACATTGATGTCAACCAGCCTCAACCACTTGAGGGATGGCCGGTGTCTCTGCGATGCATTACTGTGCGGGTTAACTGCATTTCGCCGCCACATAATGGTCGAGTGAAAATGTCCTTTACTCGGCCGGGCACAGTTGGTCGGTAGTGTAGCACTGCTGCTGCCCCAACCACCCACAAGAAGGTGACATTAATGCGTACCCGTCTGTGGAACAAGCGAATAAAACAGAAAAAAAAAATGAAATAACCCAAAAAGGAAGACCAAATGAAAGTGCAGGCAAATAAAAAAAAAAAAAAAAACAAATGGGAATCCTTGTTGGTCGTTAAGCACACGTGACGCCATCGATGTTAATGTGGTGCCGCTACGCGCATGGACCGTGTGTGTAAAGTGGTAATTCTTTTTTGATTTCGTCCTTTTTTCCTCTGATTTTTTTCTTTTTTGCTTTTTCGTCCTTATGCCTTTCGTCCTGAAATGATGAAGAGCAAAACACGCAGAGAGTTCAGTCGGCTTATTAGGTCTTTCGCAAAATTGTCAATTTTTGTAGCATTGATTGGGCGGCACAGCAGTGTTCACGCACGTTCAGAGTAAGAGTGAGATATTGTGGTTATTTGCATCTGGAATTGCGGCTAACCATGGATTTGCTCGGACTATTTTCAAAAAAGAATGAATCAGAATCCATTGCCTTAACTTATTTATTTACTTAGGTGGCGCTAGAGTCCGTGGTGAACCTGGGCCTCAACCAACAAACTTCTTCAGCTGGCGCGGTCTTTTGCCATCTGTTTCCAGCGGCGCACACCCAGTTGGTTAAGGTTCCCTTCCATCTATGTGCACCACCCTAGATTCGGACGTCCTCTGCTGCGTCGTCCCTCAGGGTTGGACTCGAAGACTCTTCGGGCCGGAGCTGGGTTTTCCATTCGTTCTCCATGGCCTAGTCACCTGAGACGCTGTACCTGTAGACGCCGTACCAGGCCGATGTCGCTGTACAACCCGTACAGTTCTTCGTTAAATCCTCGCGAGCGGCTTCCGTCCTTCGTTGCAGCGTGGCTTTATATGCCCCTTGTTTTGCTGTGTGGGCTTGTTCGCATCAATCATCGGACCAGGGGTTTCTAGGTGGTGGCGGTTTAAAACCCAGCGTCTCTGAGGCAGCGTCTCTGACGGCGTCTGTCAATGCGCCCATTTCTGCTCTATTGTTTGCGCTGCTGTAGGCGGATTTTGAGAGAGCTTGAGGGAGACACGATTGGCAAAGATTCTGGCAGTCTCTTGCGATTGCAGCTTTCCGACGTCAAACTGACGTTGTCCTACTCGACTCCTAAGCACTCTGGACATCCTCATTCGTACCTTGGCTACAACAAGGTAGTGGTCCGAGTCGGTGTTGGCTCCTCGGAAGGTTCATACGTCGAGAGTACTGGAGGAATGTCTAGCGTTGATCGCAATGTGATCAATCTGGTTGGTGGTCGATTGATCAGGAGACTGCTAGGTACTCTTGTGGATGTTGAGATGGGGGAATCGTGTGCTTGCTACGAGGAGGTTACGCCCCGTTAGGAAATCGATTAGCCTAAATCCGTTGTCGGATGTTGTGTTATGGAGGTTATGCTTTCCTATGATCGATCCAAATATGTCTTCTTTGCCCAGCTTTACGTTGAAGTCTCCTAGTACGATTTTGGTATCATAACTGGGGCATTGGGCGTATGTTCGATCCAGGAGATCATAAAAGTCATCCTTAAGTCCATCGTCTTTTTCTTCCGTGTACCCTTGATGCGGATTGTTAGGAGGCGTTCACTTACATGACGAAAGCTTAAGACTCTTTGTCTAAGTCTACCTCGAAAAACAAACCTACACCCAAGTAAGCGTTGCTTGTTTTCCTTGTAGCAATTACCGCAATTTGAGGACGCCGTGGCGCAGTGGTTAGTGTGTTGGACTCTGACGCACGATGAACGAGTTCGTAACCTGATATCACCAACGCCATCGAATGTTTATTACGCGGCTTCCCTCTTTGGTGGGGTACTGGCAAAACCCACCGTAGTATACTTGCCATGAATAAGCTTCTCGACTCACGCCGTTCGGAATCGCCATTAACTGTGTTTAAAAAATAAATCATACACAGCATGAGTGATTGAGTGTAGCTTGGCTCTGGTCCTTTATGGGCTGTAACGCCACCAAAGAAAGAAACGAACTAGTCCAAAGCCAATTGCCGCGGACGGCCTTCATTAACACTGGAGGACATTTTCCGATGTACGCATTCTATGCCTACGCATAGGTGACTTAGTGACCAGTAGCGTGAAATGGGGGCAATTCCGTTCACTACAAACTTAAATTGCTCCCGATGAGTAGGTTGGTTACGACGACAGCAAAATGATCGAGGACCGCGAAAAACATTTTTCACAAAGCGGGAATTTTGAATATAAAATTCAGTCATTCTTAAGCACTGTTTACAGGAAGCCCTTTTTTACATCATGGCAATACTAACCTAACATATCTGCTCCTTGCCCATGTCACAAATCGTACTTGAGCTGTCAATATTAGAACACTAAAAACCCAAATAGCAAAAAAATCATACAAGGAATGGTTATTAAATTCCGGGAATCTGTGAACATTTTCTCCCACGATTCGAAGGGCAATATCGGGGCTATTGGGTGGATGCGGCAACACGAACTGTCCAGTCACTGTCTTATTCTCTTCGTCTTCGATGCCACAGTTCATGACGAACCTGCGCCTCCTCCTCCCTTAAAAAACCTCTTCACCTGGCACGGTCTTTCGCCAGTAGTCTCACGCCTAGTTGACTGTGATGTGGTTTCCACATCAAGACGACAGTGGTTCGTGTCCTTTTTCGGTGACAGCCTTGCCCTCATTTACCGCCAGCCCCATTTTAGCCGCTTCCGCCTCAATGCTCGTAAAGGCCTCAATGACATCTAGCAGAGTTCGTTCAATTATATCAATGTCATCGGCATATGGGAACAGCTTTACGGACTTGATAAAGATGGTTTCCTTAATATTGACCAGTGAGTTTTGCACGATCCTTTCAAAGACGATGTTGAAAAAGTCACACGATATCCTGTCGCCCTGACTGAAACCTTTTTTGGCATTATGTACGCTATCGTATTCGTAGACGTTCACACAGTGCAACATGGAAGATATCTCTTTAATTGGGACCGACATAGGAGTCTCCTTTCTTGTGGATCGGGCAAACGATACTAAGATTCCATACATCGGGCAAGCATTCCTCTGACCATTTCTTACAAACGAGCTGGTGCGTATTCCCAACCAAGTCATCTCCAGAGCTTGGTAGATAATTCGTCTGCCCCAGCAGTTTTGTTGGACATAAGCTTAGAAAAAGCATTTCTATCTTCCTCCAGGTCAGGGAACGAAATTCTCTGCTATCATCGTCTGTTGTGAATGGGCCATTCTGCCTGGCAGCGGATCCTGTTTCGTCATCGCCGTTATACAGTCTGCAGAATTAGTCTTTCCAGATTCTTAGTACCGCCTGTGAATCTACTCCTAGGTTTCCATTTTCGTCCCTGCAGGCTTCCGTTCCGGCTATATATCTATGGCATGTTTGTTGATAAAACGCCCGAACGTCATTCCTGTGAAGCCATCGCTCCATCTCTTCGATCGCGAGTTTCTCATTCTCCCTTTTTTTGTTTTGAGAAGCTTATGCTCCTCCCTCCTCTTCTGCTCCTAATGCTCACGAGCAGCATTCTGTGCAGCGCCGCTACACTACACTCGTCGTTAAATCATGGGTTTGATGTTGGTGGCGTTTTGAAACCCAGTACCTCAGAAGCAGCACTCTCTAACGCTTGTTGACAACGGATCCATTGGTGTTTTGTATAGTCTGTGCAGGTGATGGAGAGCTTTTCGAGAGGGAGATTCGATTGGCATATGTAGGCTCTGGTGGTCTCTTGTGATTGCGACGTTGTATGCCGCCTGCCTTGCTCGATTTTTCGGGGCCAAACATATTCGTAGTCGCAACCTGGTTACCACAAAATAGTGGTCCGAGTTAACGTTGGCTCCTCGGAAAGTTTTCACATCCAGAATATCGGATGCGTGCCTGCCATCAATCGCAATGTGGTCAATCTGGTGGACGGTTATTGATCCGGAGACCACCAAGTCTCCTTGTGGATGTGGATGAGAACATTTCGCCCCGTTGCAAAGTCTATCAGCCTAAATTCATTATCGGATATGGTGTTGTGTAGGCTGTGCTTGCCAATGATCCGATCAAAAGCGACTTTCTTGCCCCGTTACGAGCTAAAGTCTCCCAGTAGTATTTTAACATCATAACTGGGACATTGGGCAAATGTTCTATCAAGGAGATCGTAAAAGTTGTCTCTTGCAGCGTCATCCTTGTCCTCTGTGGAGGCGTGAGAACAACTTAGGCTAGTGTTAGCGAATTTAGCCTTGATGCGAATTGTCACGAGACGTTCGCTTACATGGAGAACGCCGTGACGCAGTAGGTAGTGTGTTGGCCCCTGACGCTGATGACACGGGATCGAATCCCGACAATGCCCATGTCATCGAACGTCTTTTCACGGTGCTCCTCCTCAGCGGGGTTTTGACAACATCCCCTGTAATATAATTGTCATGTAAAGTTTCTCGAAATTCGCCGTTCCGAACCGGCAATAAACTGTAGGACCCTTTCACCTCTGGGAAAATGAAATCACACACAACATGGGTGATTGAGAGATGCTCGGCTTTGGTCCTACATCGACTGTATCGCCTATATATGTATATTGGTCACTTATGTACATGCCGAAAGCTCAAAACTATTGCCTAGGTCTGCCTGTAATAACAAATCCGTATCCGAATAAGCGTTGCATTCTCTCCTTGTACCAGTCGCCGTAACAGATGTCAGAGTTTCTCATCCGCCTTTTACCCGGTTCATCCCATCATCGCTTTTTGTTTCAGGTTTGGCTTGCCGGGCCATAGCTCAACCGGCACTAATTCTGTTTTGTGGCTCAGAAATATCGCCATTCGTCCTTTGCCCTTGGCAATTTCATATAGAAACTTCAGGTGGCGCCACGGGGAGGTGGAAATAGCACTTACTAACAGAGCTGCTAGATCTTTGGGCTGCAGTGGCTTCTACTCGCTATTTGGCGGGCCAACGCACGTCGGATACGCTGCCCCTAAGGGCAGTTGTTAGTCGTTTACCAGCCCCAGTCACTGTCTGGTCAGTGGGAATTATTCACAATGAGCGATGCCGCGAATATTGAAAAAAACGATCAGCATCTCCTTCAGTCGCGACTTTGACATCCTTGCTTTCGTTGGCCGCTCCTCACCGGGTCTCCGGGTCTCCGGGTCTACGGGTCCCGGGATCATAGACAGACGCTGCCAAAGGACGCAGTTTTCAGTTCCCGAGTTATGACTAAATTGCCGGAGCTTAACACATCTCGTGTTGGTCTCATGGGGATTAAGGTCTGTAGAACTAGGAGACCATAAGTTCGGGGTAATATAGTCTTTCTGATTTCCGGCCATCGTCACTTTTTTACAGTGTCGTCATTGGTTTGTGTAAAGAAGTTGTCCTGGTAGAATGTCGTGGATGTATTTTATGAATTTCCCATTTGACCATTAGACTCTCTCACAACAGTGTAACACATCATTGTCAAGCCTGCCTCGATTCTGTTCTTCTCATTACGATAAGAGTCAGCAGTTAAGCGGGTTATGTCCTCACCGTCTGCGTTTTAAATAAAATGACAATTCGTTGTAAGCACGGCGACCGCCAATAAAAACAGACATAAACCATTGTGCTGACCGAAGGACACTAATCAAATAGCTAACTCAACCCCATAATAATCACCGTATAGCCTCTGCCCACTTAGGCCACGAAACGCCCTCCACGCGGCTCAATTTAGTCGTTCGTGACTTATGATCACTCAGTCACCGCCACCGTTTTGTTTACAAAGGACCTGCCACAATCACTTGCGTACTGACTTGTATGTAGCTGATTCACTCCTTTAAAAGGATACTTTCCATATGAATAAGGACCTCTAAAGTTTATGTCCACCAAGCTGTTTACGGTGGACCAAAAAAAGCTATTCGGAAAGGCATTCGAATTGAACCTTAGGTTTTTATTATCAACATTTCGTTTTAACATCCTTCCTGGCAATCTCACTGTAATTCCGATTGCATTGAAACGAACGGCGAAGGATGGATATGCTGCAACAATCCTGTTTTGTTCCTTTCTTCTTTTTGCTTGTTTTTCCTTGTAAGAGTTGCGTACTCGGTACATTGATACTTTACAACCTAGACGATACGAACTACTATATTTACAACTTGCTATAAAGACCTTTACATGCGAGATCCTTCCACTGCCTACCATAGAGCCAGCCTTAGATAAACACAACTTTCGATCATAAACTAGCGGTGGAAGTTGACCGACGACGCTCGCAAACAATGGTCACAAAAACCGTTTATGACATTGGCAATTTTACGGATTTTTACTGCACGCGACCGACCATCACCGACCATCGAGCATTCGAATGCGTGTAGCCGAATCCGTACCCGACCGGTTGGTTGGCCAGTATGTCCGGTTCTCGAGAATCGCGGTTATAAACACCCCAGGAGTTGAATCAACCGTACCGAATGGAACAATGCATCAGTTCGGGTGTCCCACTGACGCAGATTCGTGGAATGCCAGGATGCGACCAGAAAGTTCGCGCGTCCTACGCTCGCCATGGGACTGAAGGAGCAGAAACGAAAAGAAGAAAAAAACATGTTTGCTGCTTGGTCGTTCTGTCGTGAGACTACCACAGCGGGGTGGCATGCTCGTCCAGCAGGAGTTTTTAGAGGAAACGAAGACACGCGTACTCTACTGAACGACACTGACGAGGGCGTGCTGTGTTTTAGGTGCAGTTATTGCAGAAAGGTTTCTCATCCTTTCCAGGTTTCCTTCGATACTGTTTTTTGTTCCTTTTTTCCATTTCAGTATTCATGTTTTTCGAGGACAAATAACTGCATGATGAAATGCCTCATTAACATAAGTGTGTTACGGATGATATCCTCGCAGGAGGAGTGTGCGTGTGTATTTGAGACAGTGTTTAGTTTGTTGCCATTCGTGTAGAGGGTAGGGTCTGGGCAAGGGGCAATGAATGGAGGCTGGACAACATCTTCATTAGTGTCGATTTCTGACACGACACACGTAGCGTAAACAATTATTTTGATAAATTCACTTAGAAGGACGTCAACACAATAGAACGATGTGTCCTTGGATTACACGGTAGCAATAAAGTTGTTTGTTTGCAGTTAGTTTTCATTTTTTTTTTTTTTTGTTTTTATGGAATTCACATGGAAGCTGAGTGTGGCAGGTTCGGGTCGAGGTACATAGATCGGTATCGGCACACGACTTCATGTGAACGGCCAAACAGGGCGGTGGTGATATCTCAATTGAATGAAGATGTAGAACGTGAATTTGAATCGCAGCCAGGAGAGGGAATGTTCCAAGGGAAGCACCTTGCATGGGGTAAGTACTGATGTTTGTTAGAGGGATTGCATGAACATTGTTTCTCATAGTGCACACATAGTGTGAAACTAAATTGTGAGTTCGTTATGTGTTTTCTTCTAGATTTTGTAACACACTACAGCCACTGGAATATGTACATAACTATGTCTCAGTGAGGAAAATCTCTCACTGGACTAACAGGGAAGTTCTAGGAGATTTTGATGCAAAACTGGGCAAAGAGGACATATTTGAGTCGATCACGCGAAAATATAGCCTACACGACACCACGTCCGAAAACGGACATCAACTACTCGACTTCCTGGGGGGCCCAATCTCTTTCTGGCAAGCACACGATTCCGGCGTGTCAATGTTCACAAAGGAACCTGGCGAACCCCAGGCACTCCTCCAGCATCGTAGATCTACGAACCTTCCGAGGAGTCAACATCGACTCGGATCACTACCTTGTTGTAGCCAAGGTACGAATGCAAATATCAGGGACGCCACGGAGTTGAGCTGGACAACGAAAATTTGACGTCGGAAAACTACAATCGCAGGAGACCGCTATGACCATTGCCGATCGAGTTTCCCTCAACCTCTCACAAACCCCAATGACACCGGAGTAACCCACAGAACAACAGTGGGAGCATTGCCAACGTGCCATCACAGACGCTGCTCTGATGTGTTGGGTTTCAAGCCACCATCAGCTAGAAACCCCTAGTTTGATGAACAATGCGGGCAAGCCCATATAGCAAAGCAAAACGCCTACAAAGCCATGCTACATAGACGGACGAGAGCCACTCGTGTACATTACGAGCGGAAAGGGAGAGAGAACACACGCTTTTAAGGAAGAAAAAAAGAAAGTATGAAAAGCATGAGATGCTATCACAGGAATAATGCTCGCAAGTTTAACGAAAAAGTAAAACGAACATGACAGGGATATAAAGCCAGAGCCTGTAGGGATGAAGACGGACAGCTAGTAGTAGAGTCACAGTAGATGCTGAGAATAAGGAAAGAACACTACTGTATACTGTTTAAGGGCGATGAAAGTTCTAATACCGCTGTCAGGCAGAATAATCCATTCGTGACGGACGAAAATGTAAGGGAATTTCGTCCACCCGACCTAGATGAAATTAAGCTAGTAATTTCAAAGCTCAAGAACCATAAAGCCGCTCGGCTGTCTGCCGAGCTGTTTAAAGCGACTGGATATGTGCGCCAACTACAAGGGAATAAGTCTCCTTAACATAGCATACGAGATCTTCTCTGACGTACTGTGTGAACACCTAAAACCCTTTGTGATAATCTGATAGGTTCTCATCAGTGTGGTTTCAAGCCAGGTAAGTTCACAATAGACTAGATATTCCCACTGCGGCAGATCTTGGAGAAGACCTAAGAATACCAATTCGACACCCACCACCTTTTCGTCGATTTCAAGACCGCGTATGACAGTGTGCATAGAGACGAGCGTCATGTCTAGTTTTGACATCCCTGTCAAACTCGTCCGATTGTGCAGAATGACAATCGAGAACTCTCGCTGCTCCATTAAGGTCGGTAGCGAATTAACCGAGACCTTTGATGTTGTAAAAGGATTTAGACAAGGTGACGTACAGTCATGTAATTTCTTCAACATCGTGCTTGAAAAGATCATACGAGACTCACTGGCCAACACAAGAGGTGCGATCTATTTCAAGTCTGCGCAACTGCTTGCGTACGCAGATGACATTGACGTAATTGTATGAACACAGCGGGCCGTCAAAAAGGCGTTCGAAAGCATTGAAGCAGAAGTGGCTAAAATGGATCTTTCGGTTAACGAGGGAAATAACGAAATATATGCTGTTGAACAAAAAAGACGCGCAAGACAGACGTCTCGGCCAGAACGTGTCAATTGGCAGCTACAGGTTCGATGTGGTCAAGGACTTCGTCTACCTTGGCTCACTAGTGACCAGCGAGATCAAACGGAGAATTACTCTTGCCAAACGCTGCTTCTTTGGGCTCAAGAGGCAATTGAGAAGTAGAGCCCTCTCTCGAAAGACCAAAGTAGCACTGTACAAAACCCTAATCATTCACGTCCTTCCCTATGGCGCAGAGGCCTGGACTTTAACGAAAGCGGATGAATAGGCCCTTGGTCGTTTCGAGAGGAAAATTCTGCGTTCATTCTATGATCCCGTTTGTATAAATAGGGAGTGGAGGAAAAGATAGAACGACGAACTATACGAGCTGTACAACGACATCGGCCTGGTACGACGTCTGTGGATCCAACGTCTAAGATGACTAGGCTATGTAGAGCGAATGGAAAACACAGCCCCGCCCCGAAGAGCCTTGGAGTCCAACCCCGAGGGACGACACAGCAGAGGACGACCGAATCTAAGGTGGTGAATACAGGTGGAAGGGGTCCTTAACCAACTGGGAGTGCGTCGCTGGAAACAGCTGGTAAAATACCGTGCCAGCGGGAGAAGTTTATGGTTTGAGAACCAGGTTCACACCGGACTGTAGCGCCACCGAAGGAAGTAAGTACATTAATCAAAGGGCTTACTGTAGGATTCAGGTCGATAGACTGATCCAGACATGCTGTAACTGCAACCCTATTTCTTACAACAAAAACTCTTTAGCCAATTTTCCTAGTATGCCTTGCGTTGTGGTCTTTTTGGAGGACCAATGTAACAGGCATATTCCATTCTTTTTGCTTTATGATGTTGACAAATTTGAATGGTCTTTTGCTTTGGTGGCGTTACAGCCCGTGAAGGGTGAGAGCCAACCTTCCCTCAACCACCCATACTGTGTGTGATTTATTTTTCACAGAGATGAAAGGGACCTACAGGGACCTGCTGATCGTTAGTCTATCCTCTAAATCCGAGGCTTGTGGTTGTCTCTGAGTTTATGATTTTTTTAAGGTTACGGCTTACTAGGCGGTAGCCCAAGCGACTAAACCTGCCTTTCGCCCTTCTCCGTCGTGTAATTTCCAGAGGAAATCTCCAAATCTCTCATCTACGGTGGACGGGCCTTTTTTAGTCCTTTGCTATATAGAACATAGAAGAACATACGCTCAATGTCACAGCTAGATTGTTCTAGTTTTCGTATATTACAACGCGCAGCTGGGTAAAGCTGATATATTTGAACAAGTCCTGAAAGCACAGCCAACACGACACCAATTCCCCGATGCGTGCCCGATGAATGGAATCCCAACATCGTTTGTCGGGTTCATAAATAAGGGGAACCCTATAGCTCCGCCAACTATAGCGCAATAAATTTCCTTAACAGTAAAATCCAAATAGACCAAATATTCACACTATGGCGGATCTTAGAGAAGCCCTATGAATTTCAGGTCGACACGCCACTATCTTTTCACCGATTTTAAAGCCGCATATGACAGTGTCTATAGAGACGAGCTATATAGAGCCATGTTATGTTTTGAGATCTCTGCCAAACTCGTCAGATTAGGCAGGACGACAATGGAGAATTTTTGCTGCTCTTCTAAGGTCGGTAAGGAATTGACCGTGGCCTTCAATGTAAAGAAAAGGATTCAAACAGGGCAAGCAACCGTCATGTGATTTTTTCAACATCATGCTTGAAAAGATCATGCGGATTCACTGGCCAATACAAGGGCATGATCTACTTCAAGTCTGCACAATTGCTCGCATACGCTGATGACGTGATTGGAAATAGGCAGAGAGGCGTCCATGAAGTTTTTGTGAGCATTGAAGCAGAAGCGGCTAAAGTGGGTATAAAGGTTAACGAGGGCAAAACCAAATATAAGCTCTTGTCAAAGAAACACGCACAACGTCTTGGCCGGACCTTTGATGTAGTCAAGGATTTGAGAGATTATTCACAGAATAACTTTTTCTAACCGCTGTTTCTTCGGGTTGAAGAGACAATTGAGTAGTAGAGCCCTCTCTCGGAAAACTAAAGGTCATTCCCATCCTAATTCACAGTGCAAAGGTTTGGTATGTATCAAATATGGATGAAGAGGCCCCTGGACGATTCGAGAGGAAAATTCTGCATACAATCTTCGGTCCCGTGTGTGTTGGCGGAGAGTGGAGGAGAAGATTCAACCAAGAACTGTACGGGCTGTATAGCGTCTACAGCTCCAACGTCTAAGATGACTGGACCATGTAGTGCGAATAGATAGCACAGTTCGGGCCCGAAGAGCCATCGACTCCAACCCCGAGGGACGACATTGCAGAGGACGACAGCATCTGATATGGCGCACACAGGTGGAAAAGAACCTCAACCAACTGGTTGCGACAGTGGAAACAGCCAGCAAAAGATCGTGCTAGCTGGAGAGGCTTGTTGATGGAGGCCCAGGTTCACTCCGAACTGTAGCGCCACCAAAGTAAGTAAGGATTTTTGTTTTTATAGTTCGCACAGGTTCAAGAATCATACTCTTGTGATGTTTGTCACACCACCTGGGCGGAGTACAGATGGGTGGTTGTCATTGATAGAATTCGAGAGGAACTCGACTGAATTTTCACGTCGGTTATAGTTCTCAGCAAATGTTCCCTGCCTTTATGGTGTTATATTAGAACCGCACACACAGAGTATGAATTTGAAGTGACCATATACTGAGAGTGCTATGCCTTCATCAGTACTTTGATCACTTCCCATCCAGAACAGCTGTGTAGCACAACTGTATATCTTGGCTATGGACAGACTTTGAACTACAGACCTTCTGGTCGACAGTGATGTTTACAACTGCACCACGGCCACCCCTGTAGATACATAGTTAGTTTTTAAGAAAACTATTGCCCATTTGAGATGGGCATTCAACTGAAAATATAAGCTCCTCACTGCCATCGCCGCCATGGTATCCCAAACGGGTACGGATACTGTCCAAGACAAAGATTCACAATTGACAGGTGAGATTATCTACCCCCCGGGATAGAACACTTGGTGAAAACAGTCGCAACAACCCGTTTTGAATCAATGTTCTGATATATCAGATATGGGACGGACATTGGGCACTTCCAGCAGCATTGTCATTAACACCTCAATCGTGACATACAGTCTGGGAAGGACATGTATGCGAAATTCGTAAAGTGTCCTTATTTTTTGAACCGACCACGTATAGACACTTACCTGAAGAAAAGGAAAACTTTTCTGATTCGTTTTTACGTTCGGTCATGTGTGATGTGGCTTCTTAAACGAATTGTTAAAGCATCGCTAAATAAAACTGTTTACTATCAGTTGACTGCGTTTAATCCTCTTTTGTTTGCTATCTACATAAGTACAAATGCAACTCATACCACCCATGCGGCTCATATTCGCCACGGTGTAATTACCAACTAGAAAAAAATGATTTAATTAAATTCCTTAGGAAGATTCGCGAGAACACATTACCGCCACCATCGCTAAAACGTCTAGAAACATACTACGACTGCAGGCAGGATCCATCTTCCAGCCTCACACAGTCCAAAGAGAGACAAGTAAAACGCAAAGTAAAAAAAAAACGAAAAACAACAACCAAATCACATGGGCGAACAAATTAATTTGAGAAGCACGAAGAACGCAAATTCTCCTAAGGATACCCAGATATAGCCGCATTCTGACCCCAACCATCTGCCAAACTCGGCAACCTATGTACGTCTTCTGACACTCGTCACTCACAAAGCCAATCAATTCCTCAATACAAAAAAATGAACCACCCTCAGCTCTCAATACTCAATTTTGTTGCCTAATAAGGACCTTTATGTCCCACTCCCGCCACAACAGCATGGCAAATCGAACACAAAACCATGCGACGACGAATGGAATAGGACGAGTAAACAAAATATCATAAAACGAAAGCAAAATGAAGGAAGCAAGGAATCCCATCAATACGCGCATCAGGATTTTAATTTAAAATCATTTTTTGCTTGTTACCATCGTGGGCACCACAGCAACCAAAAAACCAAACCAACCGATGAAATGAGACTGAGCCCAAGGAAAAAGGATGTGCGGTGGCCCACATCTATGTATATGCGGATGTGCATTGTGCCGCCACTACCATTTCAATCACCTCCTCTTCTCCTAACCCATAGTACCACCTCCCCATTCCCTGTGTGTACTCAATACAGGATGAACAACAGAGAGACAAGTGTGCAATGTTACTGACTGCAAAGCACAATGACGATTGAAAATAAAATTGAAAAAAAGGACGAAAAACCGGACTCAACGCAATTACGTAACAACCGTTTCGATAATTTTCAATTACTGATTTTCGGCGTGAACCGAATCGAATCACCGCGCGACTGAACCGCTATATAAAAGCATAAAATACGAACGACAAAAACTGGGGGAACAAAATAAAAAGGAAAAAGGACGAATGCAAACAAGGAGACGAGAACTGTCACAAATTCGCCGGGTCTTTGAATGGCTTGCCGCCTTATTCACTTAACTCTATATACATACATATGTATTTGCGCCAGAAATGCGTTGGGCGGTTAAGGGCAAGGACTATGGTACATAGGGTGCAATTGGAGATTGGTCACGCGACTCCTTTTAGTAGTAAACCAAAAATAATCAGGATGTCATCTTGTTATAAGCATATAAAAGGTGGTGTATGGTGTTGATGAAGGATCTCAACAGCGGTATTGCACACATGCGGTTCAGGAAAAAGGACCAAATACGCCTTGACGTTTTGTTCAAAAATGGCCATAAAAAATTATTAATTAGGTAGAGAGCACAGAATCATTAAACTTTAGAACTACAATTTGGAGGCTGAATGGAATCTGTCTTGCCTCTTGCCCTATAATCCAGGTATACGATTTCGAAGAGGTACATGAATACATACATTTTCAGTGGCCCGCATGTTCCACTGAAAGGGTCGCCAGGGATGTCCAGGCCACTCGATAATCCGCCATCGCCCCTAACTCATCAGGGGCTATGCCTAAGCGCACCCAGGCGAGTTTTTGGACTTGATCCAAACACCGTGTCCGGTGTCTGCCAAGCGATCGCCTGCCTGATGGTATTGCATCCAAGGCACGCTTTGGAAGTCGTGATGATCGCGACAATCTTCTCCCGTGACCATACCATCGAAGCATAGCCCATTCCGTTCGGAGAAGCAGCTGCTCAACATTGCGCTCCCCGTGCATTTCCCTGTCTCACCCTACACCGGCCAGTAACGCCCACAACAGAAATCCCATCTCGGCAGCTTACATATATTCGCGATCTTATTCTTTCGGTCAGTAATCCAGTAGGCCATAGGTGAGAGTTGGAACTATTACTGAGTTAAAAGCCGCTAACTTGGCTTTGGAACCAATCCCGGTCTTCCTGATTACAGATCTTCCAAGCTGTTTCAAAATTGACCTAGCTTGGCCAATCCTGCAGAAAAGCTCAGTATTGCTCCTCCCATCGCTCGTGAAGAAGACCCCGAGATACTTAAACTTCTCCACCTGCTTCAACATGTAGAGTGCATTGGACAGGTGCTCTGGAAATAACCATAACCTCGGATTTGTCCACGTTAACCCTCATTCCAGCATCAACACATACGGCCACAAACCTATCTAGCGCTCGCTGGAGTTCTATCTGGGAGGATGTGAGGACATCTAAGTCATCTGCAAAAAAAAGATGGCTTACCCTCAATTCTCCCAATGTAAAAAAAAAACTCCTCGCCTCGACTGCGCTGCATGGCAGTCCATATATATAGTGAAAAGGAGAGGTGACAAGATGCTCCCTTGGCGAAGTCCAACGCCCACGGTGAACACTTCACTCCAGAGTTTACCTCGAGAAACACGGTCATACGCCTTTTCCAAATCTACAAAGCAATTGTAGATCGGTTTAGCATACTCTCAAGCCTTCTCCAGTATCATTCTTAGAGTGAATGTACTTCTGTCGTGACGAAACCCGCACTGTTCATCCCCTATTCTCGATTCGACCATAGCTTTAGAACGCGCATACAACACCTTGGCGTAGACTTTACCGGGGACACTTAAAGGAGATATGCCCCTATAGTTGGAGCGCTCTCTTTTATCCCCCTTTTTGAAAAGAGGGACAATCACCCCAGTCTGACGATTGCTAGGTGCCTACTGCATTCCCAGGCCACGTTAATGATACGAGGGAGCCATAATACTCCCTCTTTACCAATTTCCTTAAGCAGTTCTGGCCGAACCTCATCCACACCGGCGGATTTGCCATTGAATTGCTTTTAGCATTTCAATAGCTAAAATGATTGAGATTGATTGGGATTGAGCAGTTCCGAAAAGTGCTCGCTCCATCTGCGTAAGATGTCCATTTCATTGGAAAGCAACACACCATCTTTGGATTTAACTCCTTCGATTATGTTGAATTTCCTTCCTCTGAGCCGGCGAATGTTCTGCCAGGACACCTTTTCCGCAGATCTATAGTCGCCTTCCAACTTCACGCCGAACTCCTTCCAGGACTGCTCTTTAGCTGCTCGCACAGCCAATTCGCAAGTTCTTCGCGTGTACCGGTCACGGGAAACAGAGTCCCTCAAGAGAATCCAGTTCCTGTAGGCCTTCTTTTTCTCTCTGATGGCTTCTTGAACTCCGGGTGTGTTAAAACACGCAGTTCTTTCCTCACCACCAGCCGCCACACGAAGCCGCTTCTCTCCACAAACATCACGTGCAGAGGCAATAACAGCTGTTGAAAACAGTCGCCATTCTTCATCTATTTGCATGCGATGGAACAGTTGGAATTTGCTCAAACCTTTCGAATATGTGTCGTGCGAAGTGTTGCCGCACCTCACTGCTCTGTAGTTTCTCCCACCGTATGCGTGTAACCACTCTTGGTTTCCGCCTTGGCAAACGAGGTACTCTATCAATAAGATACAGCTTACACAATACCAGGTGATGATCAGTTGACAGTTCCGCCCTTCTCAACACACGAACGTCACAAACCATCCGACAAAAATCCAACAACCTCTCTCCGTTCGCGTTTTGATGAGGATCACCGTTCCTCCCAATCACACTCCCCCGTGTCGTTACATCCACACCCACATGGGCGTTGAAGTCCCCCATCAGGATATAGGAATCCATCTCAACCACCCTATCAAGGGCAGCATCAACTTCATCGAGGAAAGTCGCATACCCTGACTCTAGATTCGGTGCATTCACCTGCACCAGAGCAAAAGTTGATCCTTCACACCTGTGTTATAAGATCACGACTCTCCATCCTAACGGTATCGACTCCAATACCCTGTCTGCCAGCCTGGGACTTATGAGTATCCCCACTCCCGCCTGTGTGGACATTTGAGGTGCAACAGGAAGAGTTTCCACCCGTCCGAAAGGTCCACCGTTCTATATCCTCTTTGCTTTGTCGAAGAGATACCTACGATATCTAACCGATACCTGGCGGCTTCCTCAACCAGGTCGAGATGATTTCCTGTGAGCGATGAGACGTTCCGTGTATCCACCCTAAGTCGATGCCGTTGTCTGTTGCCTTTTACTCCCCGCATGCACTGGTTATTGCAATGCGTGCATCCCCCTCCACCTCCGTAATGGCTCACGAGGCCACTGCCGGGTTGCTCGTTACTTCTCCGGGTTAAGCCCTACCGGTTGCCGAGCGAGACAGACCGGCGACCAGGCGCTCGCCACCATTTAGGCCTGGCCCCGAATGGGGCCCTGGCACACCAGGGTAGGTAGTTCCGAGGCAGGTTTCCTTTTTGTCACCCTGAGGGATGACACACCCCACCTATTGCCCGCCCCCATCGCGATGAGGTCAGCTGCCTGGGGTATTTCGAAGAGGCCGAAAACAAAAACAGCAACCGCAAAAGACGACTTCTACGATCTCAATTTCCCAGTTTTGTAACCAAAATACACTGAAAGACCTTAATGCGAAACTGGACACAAGAAAGGCGTGTAATTGGAAATCATAGTTTGCAAGACACTACATCAGAAAAGCGATTCAGGGTACTCGATTGGAAGCGGATCGATCAACCGTCAACCAGTCTGACCCCATTGCGGTAGATGCCAGAAATCTCTCCAGTACTATGGAAGACTGAAAATATTTGGGACACAATGTACTCAAGCATTCGCAGGAAATCGCGAGAGCCATTATAGATCGTGCCTCCCACAAAAACAACGAAAGCCATGCACCGAATTTCATATCGTTGCCTACACGGACCGACGATTATGTTCGAATTTCGGTGTTAAAGCTTGGAATGCTCTGTTGCGACTTAAAAAGAAATTATGGTAACTGTCAATGGCATACTGGTAAATGTAAATGCCAGAACACGGAGCATTCTAGAGAGTTCTGAATGGGAACGTCTGACGGCGAACTTTCGCGAACGTGTACCAAGGGCTATATAAGCGGAAATACTCGCCCTCAGGAGCATTCTGTATTCAGTGTTCGGGATTCAGTAGCCAGTGATCAGTCAGTATTCAGTGTGAAAGTAATCAAGCCACCTAGTGAGTTGTAGAGACAGAGTGTATAATCAAGCTGTGTGTAAGCAATAAAGTGTACTATTATAAAAGCTTTTGGTAAAGGTGAAGCGCCCAGATGATAGATCTTAGGTGGATTCGACAAAATGTAAACAGTTGTAGTTTGTCGTAATCCAGCGATCGAACCCAATTCTGAACAATTCATTTTCGAAAATGACCACATTCCCGAATAGAGTCCGAATCACTGGATTGCGATAAACTACAACTGTTTACATTTTGTCGAAACCACCTCAGATCTATTATCTGGGCGCTTCACCCTCTTTTATTTATTATTACAACCTTTTATGCACTTTACACTGGTTTACCGACTGTAAACTGAATGCCCCCGGGGGCGGGCGTGCGCGCTTATATGTATAGCCCTCTGTCCACTTTCTCAAATGTTCGCCGTCAGACATTCCCCTTCGGAAGTCTCTAGAATGCTCTGACATTCAGCAGTATGGCGCTGAAAGTTACCATCATTTCCATTTCAGCTCCACCAGAGCATTCCAAGCTTCGACAGCGAAATTCGAACATAGCCGTCGGTTCGTGTCCGTAACAACATCAATGGCATCGCTACAAACAAGCCTTCAGCAACACCATTTCTGATGTGCTGGGTTTCAAAGTGTCCCCCTATAGGAGGCTGACGATTAATACGAACGGATTAATTCAGCGAAACAAAAAGCATAACATGCTGCGCAGATCGGAAAACGAGAACCGCTCGCGAAACCTGCGAACAGAATAGAAGGGGCGAGTAAAAGCTTATCAGGAAGAAAAAGAGGGAACGCGCGAAGCTCACATGGTAAAACTCAGTACGTGAACCTGCAGGGATGTAAGTGGACAACTGCTGATAGAGTTACAATCGTTACTATGAAAATGGGAAAATTATGTCTGCAGACTGTATAAAGGCGAAACTCCGCTATCGGGTCTTATTCCCATAAAAGGCTGCTGGAAAGGACGGTCTGTATGCTGAACCTTTCCAGTCAGCCGAAAGTGACCTGTTATTGAGCATGCACCGGTACATGAGTCGGATGATCTGAGAAAAGCATGTCCTCAGCCTCAGCCAACTAGGTGTACAACACTGAAGATGAAAAACGGAGGGTGGCTGGAAAGACACGTTGACTGGCACATATAGTGGTGGGTGGCCGTGGTGACTGCACTTTACCACTGGGTAAAGTTTGTCCATAGCCAAGAGAAACAATTCCTATACGAAAAAATTATGCAACACAACATGGAACATTTTCTGAGAATTACATGCAACGTGAAAGTTCAGTCGAGTTCCTATCGAATCCTATCTAGGACAACCAACCCTGGAGAGGAGTGAACGAACATCTACGACCCAAACCATCTGCACTCCGTTCAGGTTGTGTGATAAACCTAATACGAGCATGACCTGTGGGAATTATATAAAGAACATTTAGCTGATGCTTGATGTGGAAGAAGAGGAAGAAGATATCGTTATCGACATCGTTTAGAGTATGATTACGATGACAGTTCAATAGGCACTTGAGTATAGTATCGAAAATACTCACGTACTTTCCACCATAGGAACCATCCCCGGCAACCATCAACCTCAACCGATGAAGCTCACATCCAAACGATCGATTAACAATCAGGGATCTTTCTGGTGATGTTGGCATTTCAAAAGGATCAGTGAATACCATTCTAAATAATGTTTTGGGCCTTGGACGCGTCAAATCTCGATTGGTACCGAAATCTTATTGAAAAAACATCATCGTGTTGAGTTGTGTAAAACAATACTTTCTGAGTAGCAGCAGTCTCCAGTGCCGCACTCTTAGTTGGTTGAGGTCCTCTTCTACTTGCGTGCACCACCTTCAATTTGCCGTCCTTGACTGCGACGTCCCTCAGTTTTCGATTTAAAGACTTTCCCGGCCGGAACTGTGGTTTCCATGCGCTCTACATGACCAAGCCATCTTAGGCGTTGGATTCACAGATGCCGTACTACGTTCATGTCACTGAACAGCCGGTACAATTCACTATTAAGTCTCCTTCTCCATTTATTCAGATTGAGCTGAAAATTGGCCGCCGCATTTATCTCTCAAAACGCCCAAGGGTCTCCTCATCCGCATTCGATAAGGTCCAAAACTCTGCGCCATAAGCAGGGATGATTCTGCGTTATTCCGCGTTCTGATTTCGGCACTTATGCCATTTCTGCTTGTCACTGCGGAGCCTAGGTGGATGAAGTCTTTGACTAACTCGAAATTATACTTGCCAATAGGTGCGCCCTGGCCAAGATACCGCTGGTTCGTGTCCTTTATCGGCAACAGCATATCTTTTGTCTTGGCCGCAATTACCGCCAGTCCCATTTTAGCTGCTTTCGCTTCGATGCCCGTAAAGGCCTCAATGACATCTCGCTAAGTTCGTCCAATTATGTCAGTATCATCGGCATATGCCTGCAGTTGTATTGACGTGAAAAAGATCAAGCTCCTCCAATTGACCAGTGGGTTCTACACGGCCGATATTGAAAAATTCACGCGATAGCCTGTTGCCCGGTATAAATCTTTTTTAACATTAATGGTCTCTATCGTATGCGGTCTTAAGCCATGTCTTGCAGTCTTAAGGTCTTGGAGTGTTTTCTGAGAGCTCGAGGAAGGCGCGATTGGCATAGGCTCTGGCTCTCTTGCGATTGTAGTATTGCGACGTTGCGCCTGGCCCTTACCCAATTTTTCTGGACCAGGCATGTTCGTAGTTTTAACCTGATTGCCACAAGATAGATGTCCGAGTCTATGTTGGCTCCTCGGAAAGCTTGTACAGCCAGAATATCGGACGTATGCCTGCCATCAATCGCAATGTGGCCAATCTGGTTGACGGTTGCTTGATCAGGTGACCGCCAAATCCCCTTATGGATGTTAAAATGTGGGAAACACGTGCAAGCAACTAGAAGATTTAGCCACGTTGCGAAGTCATTCAGCATAAATCAGTTTTCGGATGTGGTGTTGTGTAGGCTGTGCATGCCAATGACCCTATCAAGGATAATTTCCTTGCCAAGTTTCGCGTTAAAGTCTCCCTACATCCCAACATCCACCTGGCGGTCTCCTGGTCAATCGACCACCAATCAAATTGATCACATTGCGATCGACGCCAGATACTCCTCCAGTATTCTCGACGTACGAACCTTCCGTGGAACCAACATCGACTCCGACCACTACCTAGTTATAGCCAAGGTACGAATGAGGATATCAAGAATGCTTAGGAGTCGAGTAGGACAACGTAAGTTCGACGAAGGAAGGCTAAGATCGCAAAAGACTACCAGAATCTTTGCCGATCGTCTCTCCTTCAAGCTCTCTCGAAATCCGCCCACAGCAGCGCAAACAATAGAGCAGGAATGGGCGCATTGCCAGAGCGCCGTTAGAGACGCTGCCTCAGAGTTGCTGGGTTTCAAACTGCAACGACGGACATGAGCTGCTCGCGAAATCTATGAGCAGAAGAGAAGAGCGGAACACACGCTTCTCAGAAGAAAGAAAAGAGAATACGGAAAGCGTAAGATCGAGGAGATGGAGAGATGCTCTCGCAGGAATGATGCCCGGAAGTTTTACAACATGGTAAGACGAACATGCCATGGCTACTAGGCCAGAACGACGGCCTGCAGGGATGAAAATGGAGAACTGGTAGTAGAGTCACAGTAGATGCTGAGGATTTGGAAAGACCACTTCTGCGGACTGTATAACGGCCATGACAGACAAGATACCGCTGTCAGGCAGAACGATCCGTTCGTAATGGACGACGATGTAAGAGAATTTCGTCCACCCAACCTAGGCGAGGTCAAAATAGCGATGTCAAGATTTGAGTCTAATAAAGCCGCGGGCGCAGAGGGCCTGTCTGCTGAGCTTTTTAAGGCGGCTGGAGATGAGCCAGTAAAGTGCATGCACCATCTCATTTGCAAGGTCTGCCGTATTGTGTGAAGGCCTGAAACAGTTTGTGGATAACCTAATCGGCTCTTACCAGTGTGGTTTCAGGGCCACGATAACAGCTTGTATAGAGACGAGCTATACAAAGCCATGTCTAGTTATAACATCCCTGCCAAACTCGTCCGACTGTGCAGGATGACAATGGAGAATTCTCGCTGCTCCATTAAGGTTGGTAATGAGCAAACCGAGATCTTTGATGTTAAGAAAGGATTTAGGCAAGGTGACGCGCTGTCATGCAACTTTTTCAATATCGTGCTTGAAAAGATCGTACAAGAGTCACTAGCCAACACAAGAGGTACTATTGATTTCAAGTTTATGCAATTGTTTGCGTACGCCGACGACATTGACGTGATTGGACGGACACAGCGGGACGTCAATGGGGCCTTTGTAAGCACTGAGGTAGAAGCGGCTAAGATGGGTCTCAAGGTTAATGAGGGTAACACCAAATATCTGCTTTCATCAAAAGGACACGGTCAACACCAACGTATTGGCTAGAACGTCACCATGGGCGGATATAACTTTGAAGTGGTCAAGGAATTCGTCTACTTTGGCTCACTGATGACCAGCGACAACAACATCAGCGCTGAGATAAAACGCAGAATCACTCTTGTAATCGCTGTTTCTTTGGGCTCAAGAGGCATTTGAGAAGTAGAGCCCTCCTTTGGAAAACCAAGGTGACACTATACAAGACCTTAATCGTCCCAGTCCGCCTTTACGGCACAGAGGCTAGGACCTTAACAAAAGCGGATGAAGACGCCCTTGATCGTTTCGAGAGGGAAATTCTGCGCACTATCTACGGTCCCGTTTGTTCAAACGGTGTATGGAGGAGAAGATACATATAACGAAGAACTGGACGGGTTGTACGGCCTGGTACGACGTCTACGGATACAGCGTCTAAGGTGGCTAGGCCATGTAGAGCGCATGGAAAATACAGCTCCGACCCGAAGAGTCTTCGAATTCACCGCGGAAGGAACGCGCGGCCGGCAGAGGACGGCCGCATCTACGGTGGCGCACGCATGTAGAAGGAGACCTTTACCAACTGGGCGTGCGGGTCAGGAAACAGCTGGCCAAAGACCGCGCCAGCTGGAGGCGCTTGTTGGTTGAGGCCCAGATCCACCACGGACTGTAGCGCCACCTAAGTAGGTAAAGAAGTTCACTTGCATGCCGGATGCTCAAGACTCATTGCCTAAATCTACCTCTAATAACAAATCCTCATCCGAATAAGCGTTGCCTTCTCACCTTGTAGCAGCCGACGTAATATACATACATATGTCACAGTTTCTCATCCACTTTTTGCCCGGTCCATCCCATCTTTTTTTCCAAGGTATGGCTTGCTGGGCCATGCCTAGCCGACACTAATCCTGTTTTGTGGCGCGAGAAACTCGCCATTCGTCCTTTTCTGTTCGCAATTTCATATAGATATCCCCAGGTGGCATTACGAGGTGAAAATAGGACTTAATAACAAAGCTCTTAGATGTTCGTCTGTAGTGGCTTCTGCTTGCTATTTTGCGGTCCAGGGCACGTTAGATACGCTACCATTACGAGGCCTTTGTTTATCGTTTGGGTACCCCAGTTTCGAATTCACAGCTCACTTAAAGATGTTCCCTAATACATTCAGTATCAGTGTCTAACCAAATAACAAATAATCAGAGAGATCCCTGCATTCATCCGTGTCATAATTTCGGAATATTTTCCATCAAATGCTCTATTGCTCCTTCTTTTCATAATTCATTCGAATTGCGTTCACATCCTTGTATCCTTGTCGCATCTAATCCTCGCATTATCCTATTTCCAAACAAATTCCATTACCACATACGGTAGCTTTAAACTGTTCGTCTGATCTTCAATAAACAATATCATCAAACCAAAGGAACAGGATTAAACCTATTTACCTCGAGAGATTTTCCATATCCTCATCGTTGACACCTTTACCCTGCTCCCGTTCTGTCTACACGTAACAAGGCTGACTTCTTAAATACGGCAACTTATTATGATACCTTTGGATAAAAAGTGAATGAAAAAAAAGGACAACCGAAAAAATAGCAAGTTCCATATCCTGATGAAAGACACCGAGTACGGTGTGGTATCACGGTCTTCCTGTTAAGCGCATGACAAAAGGACACGACATGATATTGGCATTCGGATATGAGGAGCGCGTTGCGTATGATGAGACGGAATGCGAGTGAATTCGCCTCATGACAGCAAGGTAATTGGCATAAATTCAGGGATAATTCAATTTAAGGATCAGTCACTCAATCTCTTAGGAAACGTCATATTTCCATCGTTTCCTTCTTTTTTCCTTTTTTTTCTGTTCCAATGCTTTCAACGTTTTTTTTTTTCTGCCTGCTGAAAGGAGCAGGCATACACATATACATACATATATTCCTCACCATTATCCTTATCCGAGGATTTCGTCTTCTTCTTCGTGTTACGTGTGAAAAAAAATGTTACAAGGAAGAACACTGCTTCTTCATTATTTACGCGCGAAATGAACGAACGCACAATACTTATTCTCGCACCATACGTACATACATGCACACATATATAGATGGAACCAGGAACCAGGAAGGTCCTGGTAGCGATTCCTTCCGTTTCCTTTGATTCAATATTTAAAAGTCTCTTTGTAGCCAAAAATATGTGTGAGTAGCAAAAAAAAAAAAAAAACAAAAAAAGGACCAAAGTCATTCATACAGCACAAGATGAAAAGGATATTACTTTTGTCAGTCGTCCTGCGGATAGATGTCGCGGAATCCCACCGAAGACGGAAGTCATCTAGAATTTGCTTTTATGCGGTCACTAGCGCATTCCCTCTTCTTTTAACATTTCTACGTTCGACAAAAGGACATCTGTTGATTAGATCCAGTTTTGGAATTGACAATAGGCAATTGTCGCAGGTGTCCTTGTTGTCAAACAACGGATCAAATTAATATTCTAATCGCATCCGCGTAGAGTAGCGTACAACATCGTGACATATGGACCAAAACAGTAGTAAGTCACTGGTTTGTCATCCATTAAGCAGGACTCAAGTTAAATTAAAATCCTTCGATAACAAGACTACGAGCAAGCAAGCGTTCACCAATAGTACAATTATTTTGGGATATAAGCGTCAGTGTTGTTGTCACCATTGTCAAACCAGAGTGCTTGCCACTACACTCTGGGGTGAGCCATAAGATCCTGCCGCACATTTAAAATAACAACAAGGATTAATGGTGCCGGCGGTAACATCTACGTTTGTATGTACATATGTAGATGTATGTATTCAATCGAGGCTTGCATTCGACGTGACAACGGAAAGGATATTTATCCATGGTACGCCTATTATTCCTAAAGATGCAATTAAGTTTTTCGTTCAGTTTGCCAGCCGCCTGACCCTCGAGGGGTGGTTTACACAACCGAATGGAGTGAGCAGTTGTACGCGGAATGATTTGAAGCCTGGGGGAGTGCAAGCACCCCTTTGTGAGTGGCATCATTTGAATCCGACGATTGGGTTATGTAGAAATGGATTTATCAGATGTTGGTGAATAAGAGATGCTGGGCACTACTGGGTGCTTGAGCCTATCATTTCGTACAAATCACATGCGGATGTGGCAGTCAGTCAGGATTGGGAGTGAGAGTGGGCATATGGAGGAAGGTATTCCAGCTGAGAGTGAAAGAGGGTGCTCCGAATTCAATAGAAGATTTTTCATATTTATTTCGGTCGTGCAATTGTAAGGATATGGAATGGGGAATGTGATTTTTATAGACATTGTCGATTTGTGTTGTTTCACAAGAGCTATGCGTACATATATGTAATTCTAAGAATAGAGCCAAGTTCGCATAACGAATTAGCTGGCCGTAATTCTTTCAAGACCTTCCGTGGTTTTCAGGCTCATGCATGTTCTTCAGAGGTCTTATTAGCTCAGACATCATAGTTACCAGCAACTTGAAAACTTTATTTAAAAGGAGTACCAGAAGCGCGAGATCGAGGAAATGGTAAAAGTAAAACGAACATGCCAAGGCAGAAGCCTGCAGGGATGAGCACGGACAACTAGTAGTGGAGTCACAGACGATGCTGAGATTGTGGAAGGACCACCTCTGCAAACTGTATAACGACGATGATAGTCAAAATGCCGTCGTCAGGCAGAACCAACCATTCACAATGGACGAAGACGAAAGGGAATCCCGTCCATCCGACCTAGACGATGTTAAGATAGCGATATCGAAACTTAAGTCTTATAAAGACAAACTTCCCGCGGAGCTGTTTAAAGCAGCTGGTTAAGAACATGCACCAACTCAACTGCAATATACGGTCGGAGGAATGCATACCCGATGAATGGAATCTCAGCATCGTTTGCCCGGTCGATAAGAAAGGAGACCCCTATGACTGCGCCAATAACAGAGGCATAACTCTCCTGAACATTACGTAAAGATCCACTCTACCATACTGTGTAAGCGCCTGAAACCTTTGATGGACAATTTGATAGGCTCCTACCAGTGTGGATTCAGGGCAGCAAAATCCACGATAGACCAAATATTTGCACTACGGCAGATCTTGGAGAAGACCAATGAATTCCAGATCGACTCGCACCATCTTTTTGTCGGCTTTAAAGCCGCATATGACAGCGTTTATAGAGACGAGCTATACAGAGCCATGTCATGTTTTAACATTCCTGTAAAACTCGTCAGACTGCACAGGTTGACCATGGAGAGTTCTCGTTGCTCCACTAAGATCGTCGGAGGTGAACTAACCGACCCCTTCGATCTTAAAAAGGTTTTAAACAGTGCGACGCACTATCATGTGATTTCTTTAACATCATACTCAGGCTTTCACAAGCATTGAAGCAGGAGCGGCTAAAGTGGGTCTAAGGGTAAATGGGGACAAGACCCACCTGGGGATACCTATGTCATTAAAGAAAGACGCGCACCACCGACGTCTTGGTCAGAACGTCACCTTCGGCAGCTATGTTTTTGAAGTAGTCGAGGACTTTGTCTACCTTGGCTCGATAATAACAAGCACTCCTACCAACCGCTGCTTCTTTTTGCTCAAGAGGCAACTGAGTAGTAGAGCCCTCTCTCGAAATACTAACCATCTCGGTCCACCAACATCGACTCGGACCACTACCTAGTTATAGCCAAGGTACGAATGGGGGTATCAAGAATGGCTAGGAGTCGAGTAGGACAACGTAAGTTCGACGTCGGAAAGCTACAATCGCAAAAGACTACCAAAATCTTTGCCGATCGTGTTTCCTTCAAGCTCACTCGAAATCAGCCCACAGCAGCTCAAACAATAGAGCAGGAATCGGCGCATTGCAAGAGACGTTGCCTCACCACCTAGAATACCATGGCTCGATAAACAATGCAAACAAGCCCATGCAGCAAAACAAGAGGCATATAAAGCCACGCTGCAACGACGGACGATAGCTGCTCGCGAAATCTATGAGCAGAAGAAAAGAGAGGAACACAGAAGAAAGAAGAGAGAGCACGGAAAGCGTGGGATCGAGGAGATGGAGAGATGCTCTCGCAGGAATGATGCCCGGAAGTTTTACAACAAGGTAAGACGAACATGCCATGGCTACAAAGCCAGAGCGGCGGCCTGCAGGGATAAAGGAAAACTGGTAGTAGAGTCACAGTAGATGCTGAGGATTTGGAAAGACCACTTCTGCGGACTGTATAACGGCCATGACAGACAAGATACCGCTGTCAGGCAGAACGATCCATTCGTAATGGACGACGATGTAAGAGAATTTCGTCCACCCGACCTAGACGAAGTCAAAATAGCGATATCGAGACTTAAGTCTAATAAAGCCGCGAGCGCAGACAGCCTGTCTGCTGAGCTTCTTAAGGCGGCTGGAGATGAGCTGGTAAGGTGCATGCACCATCTCATTTGCAAGTTATGGTCGGAGGAAAGCATGCCCGACGAATAGAATCTCCCCAACGTTGCGCCAACTCCAGGGGAATAAGTCTCCTTAACATCGGATATAAGATCTCCTCTGTCGTATTGTGTGAACGCCTGAAACCGTTTGTGGATAACCTGATCGGCTCTTATCAGTGTGGTTTCAGGCCAGGTAAATCTACAATGGACCAAATATTTACGCTACGGCAGATCTTGGAGAAGACTTCAAGGCCACGTATGACAGCGTGTATAGAGACGAGCTATACAAAGCCATGTCAAGTATTTAACATCCCTGCCAAACTCGTCCGACTGTGCAGGATGACAATGGAGAACTCTCGCTGCTCCATTAAGGTCGGTAATGAGTAAACCGAGACCTTTGATGTTAAAAAAGGATTTAGGCAAGGTGACGCGCTGTCATGCAACTTTTTCAACATCGTCTACTCAAGTCTACTCAATTGCTTGCGTACGTCGACGACATTGACGTGATTGGACAGACACAGCGAGATGTCAATGAGGCCTTTGTAAGCATTGAGGTAGAAGCGGCTAAGATGAGTCTCAAGGTTAATGAGGGTAAAACAAAATATTTGCTTTCATCAAAGAGAGACGGGCAAGACCGACATATTGACCGAAACGTCACCACGGGCAGATATAGCTTTGTAGTGGTCAAGGAATTCGCCTACCTTGGCTCACTGGTGACCGGCGACAGCATCACCAGCGCTGAGATAAAACGCAGAATCAATCTTGCCAACCGCTGCTTCTTTGGGCTCAAGAGGCAATTGAGAAGTAGAGTCCTCTCTCGGAAAACCAAGGAGACACTATAAAAGACCTTGATCATCCCGGTCGTCCTTTACGGCACAGAGGCTTGGAAACAGCTGGCCAAAGACCGTGCCAGCTGGAGACGCTTGTTGATTGAGGCACAGGTTCACCATGGACTGTAGCGCCACCTAAGTAAGTAAGTGTTGTTCATGTCAAAACTGCCGTCTTTAAGCTGACGTTGGGTTCGTCATCATAGGCCTCTATTTCAAATTGAAGTAGAGAAGCAGAGCATTCCCGCGTATGTATGCTCTTTTTCTGGAGGTCCAACTCCCTACAAGGGCGGTCGAGTAATATTTAACTTTCAACCTAGTTCAAACGCTGTACTCGTATCTATTCAAATGTAGTATGTCGGTCGGGCAAAATCGATTTCAGATTTTTCAATACGAATTTCAAAATGAATGGAAATTCTGATAACAACCAAAAAACAACGAGTGAGAGTGCAAAAAATAAGCAAACCCAATGCAAAGCATATATCGAAAATTCCACTCGTTCATTACAAATCAACGGAATGAAATGTGCACAGATTCCGCCAAGTGTATCCGACGAATTTTCAGCTAATCCCCAATACAGTTCGCTCCAACATCAACCGAAGCGGAAGCTATTCAATTATTGTCGATGCTTAGATTTATTAAAATTTCACCGTGAGCACACGATTCCAAAATCGACGAATAAAAATGAATCGTTGTGCAGGACAGCACTGATGGATATCCTCAATACACTCAACAGCGGATGGTTATGTGTGAGTGCAAGTACCTATTGAATGCAATGTCCAGTATGCGATGCAAATTTCATAGAACATGTCCTGCTCGCAAAACGACATGAAGCAAATAAAGTGGTTATGTTTGCTCGTCCGCAGGGAGGAAGCTATCCTGTACTTCCTTCCGTGCACCACGTCGTCGTTGCTGTCATCATTGCTATATTCTCTAACATACAGTACCGCCACCCTACACCAGGGCTCTATTCCGAACAAACCCCAAACCAGCTTTTCTGTTTCTTCTCCTCGCGATTTTTATCTCCTGCCCTCGGTATTCGAAATTCATTTTCTGCACGGGCCACGCGTGTTGCTAGTATCAAACAGCACCACATGGAGTGCTGCACCACTACTAATGCCACCAACACCACCACCAGAATAACCACCCGACAAGCCCATTTTCAATTCCTTTTCTCGCCACTGATGAACTCAGGATGGCGAAGGGCATCCCCGCAACTAAACACACAACACAACCCTCTAATGTACACATAAAAATATAATATATGCACATGAGCATAAACATACAGATGCCTTATGTACAAATGTGTGTTATTACACACCCTGTAGCCACGGCAAGGCTCTATAGTTGTGAACACACAAGGACATGAAGCTGTGAGCTCGCGCTATGTTGTACACTCTGTTAGGGGGGCGGTACTGGAGAAAGAAAAAACAATGTCCTGAGCGGTTATTAAATTTGAACCCTTTTGTCGTAAAACTACTTTCGACCCCGTTCCCGTCTCGGCACGCGAATTGCCTTGGCCTCTAAGCCATATTGTCGTGGCAGCCCAGAAAGGGGTGGTGACAGTGGTAGTGTTGGTGGCAGTGAATTAGGGTGTGCGAATTAGAAAATCTCTTTTTTAGTACTCACTACCCGGTACCCCTGTGTTCACACAAGGTTTTTATGGAATTGTATGCATGTTTCGGAAAATGGACTGCCGTGCGATACTATTGGAAAACCAAAAAGGATACAAAGCAGGAGCACTGCAACTGGTTGAAATGATAACGTGAAAGCGGATTTTTACGATGCAATAAATGCGGATTGCATGACATTTGTGCCTCTGTCGTTGCCCTGTGCTGGGCCTCTATTCGTCAGTCCACTTTGTCGGCTGGTTCACAGCTTTGATTGAGTGAATTAAGTGGCAAAGTGGAATGGCTTGTTTAGGTGGGCGGAATTTGGACGAGGGAGGATTATATTTTATTTTAACGCTCTGACGAGTGTGTGAATTGTGACTTGGATGGTGTTGTGTGTGACCAATATGAGGGAATAATTGCAGATTGGGACGGAGAGCATAAACCATCAGGCATAGGAGTTAAGGACTTAACAGAACAAACGCAGGTTCTAAAGCGCATTCACTTTACTGGAAATGGTAAGTGTGTTTCTTACTTACTTACTTAGCGGGCGCTACAGTTCGGGGTGAACCTGGACCTCAACCAACACGCCTCTCCACCTAAATAGCACGATCTTTCGGTAGTCTTTTCCAGTGCCGCACGCGCCGTTGTTTGAGGTCCCTTTCCACCTGTTCGCGTCACCTTAGGTGAAGAACTCTACGACATGCTAGGTATCAGAAAGACACGGACAACACCATTACACCCACAATCTGATAGCATGGACGGAAGGTTCAACTGGACAATGGAGGAATACTTAAAAAAGGTCGTTGTCGGAGATCAGCAGAACTGGGATGAACATCTTCCCCTTTTCTTAATGGAATATCGATTAGCGCAGCACAATCCAACAGCGATATCATCAGCTGAAGCCATTTTTGAAACTGATCTCCGTCTTTCATCGGATCTGAAGTTCGGCGTGAGACTACAGACAACTAGCGGCATTGTGGATTTCGTAACCGAAAAGAAGGAGCAGCTGAACTCTATCCATCAATTAATCAGGGAGCGACTGAACTTGCTCAGTGATAAAATGAAGGCGAGATATGACTTCAGGGCAAACACTTCTGGATTCTAGCCAAGACAATTGGTATTGCTGTACAACCTGCAACGAAAAAAATCTTGGGCCCCAAATTACAATCCGCCTGGGACGTGCCGTACGAGGTCATCAAGAAACTCAATGACGTAGTATACCGAATACAGCAGACGGGAAATAGACGGGCGATATGTAAGATTGTCCACTTGGAGGGGTTAGCGCCATACTGCAGAGAAGGATCAAATCGCTTGTTCGAGGACGAACAAATTTAGGAGGAGGGCAGTGTTACGGACACGAACCAACGGTTATGTTCGAATTTCGCTGTCAAATTTTGGAATAATCTGTTGCAGCTAAATAGAAAATGATGGCAACTTTCAGCGGCGTACTGCTGAATGTCAATTCCAGAGCATTCTAGAGACTTCTGAAGGGAAACGTCTGGCGTCGAACATTCCATAAATTGGACCGAAGGCTATATAAACGGGAGCACTCGCCCTCGGGAGCATTCAGTTTTCACGATTCAGTAACGAGTGATCAGTCGGTATTCAGTGAATAACACTTGAAGAATACGCTTCCTAAGATGACAAAGAGCAGCACACTGACACAATATATGTATGTTCTGCCGTCTCTTCGTCCTCAAGACAGAGTTGACATTCAGTTTCTGACGAGAGGCTGATTTTGTTAAGATGATATATCAGACCGCATTGTCCCGTCAGGTAGCTGACTAGTCTTCTGAGTCATTCCTGCGGAAGCATCTCGCCATCTCCCCAATCTCACGCCTTCCGTGCTCTCTCTTCTTTTTTCTGAAAAGCGTGTGTTCCTCTCTTCTCTTCTGCTCATAGATTTCGCGAGCAGCTCTCGTCCGTCGCTGCAACATGGCATTAATTGCCTCTTGTTTTGCCTCATAGGCTTGTTCCCATTGTTCATCGAACCAAGGGTTTCTAGGTGGTGGCGGTTTGAAACCCAGTACCTCTGAGGCAGCGTCTCTGACGGTGCTCTGGCAATGCGCCCATTCCTGCTCTATTGTTAGTGCTGCTGTGGGCGGATTTTGAGAGATCTTGGAAGAGACACGATCGGCAAAGATTCTGGCAGTCTCTTGCGATTTTAGCTTTCCGACGTCAAACTTACATAGTTCTACTCGACTCCTAAGCATTCTTGATATCCTCATGCGTACATTGGCTACAACAAGGTAGTGGCCCGAGTCGATGTTGGCCCCTCGGAAGATTCGTACGTCGAGAATACTGGGAGAGTGTCTGGCGTCGATCGCAATGTATTCAATCTGGTTGGTGGTTGATTAATCAGAAGACCGCCAGGTACCCTTGTGCGGCATCCACAAGGGTACCTGGGGGAATCGAGTGCTTGCTACAAGGAGATTGCGCCCCGTTAGGAAATCGATTAGCCTAAGTCCGTTGTCGGATGTGGTGTTATGGAGGCTATGCTTTGCTATGATCAACTCAAATATATCCTCTTTGCCCAGTTTTGCATTAAAATCTCCTAGAACTATTTTTGTGTCGTAGCTGGGGCATTGGGATAGGTTCTGTCAAGAAGATTGTAGAATTCTTCTTTGAATCGATCGTCCGTTTCTTCCGTTGGGTTGTGAGCACATATTAAGCTAATGTTTCCGAATTTAGCTTTGATGCGGTTTGTTATGAGGCGTTCGCTTATATCTCGGTAAATTGTTCCCACGAATAGGTACACGGGAAAACACGGTCACCTGCAGCGGAGCCCGAGACACTGCGGGAAGGCTTTATTGAAATCGGAGGTCGCCTGGTATCCGAAGTTCGCATACTAATAGCTAAGCACCCTCTTAGCCATGCATCCGTTGGCGTATGCTGTTCCAACTTAGAGTTAGGGGAGTGAGGGAGTGATGGGTACAGAGGAAGCGGAAAGGTGGGGAGGGGTTAGTAATTGCTTCTTAGCTTCGGGTTCCTCTAGAGATGGACTCTCGAGAGTCATTACCCGTACTGAGCCTCCGTACCACTATGCGCAATGACCTAGGATTTTAGGCATTGCCGCTTCAAGAATTTTCTAACAACCTAATCAAATCCCTGTAGAATGTACATATATATGTATGTATGTGTGTGTGTGTGATTGCAAAAAAAGGGAAAGGAAGAAGTGGTTACCTTGGATGATCGTTCTACAACACCTCACTTCGTTCAAACATACATATAGGTACCTTTGATCAGACAGTGTACCCAAATCCATCAATCTGGTCCTTGACCACGCAAAATGATAGTAGATATGACGACTTCATATCCCTTGCTCCCCCATGCTTCTTCTAGGATTCTTAATACAAACCAATCGAATGTGTAACTTGAAAAATTCACACGATCACACAATCGTTTGCGTGTCCACCTCCTCGAGCAGTTGATGATAAATCACCTGTAAACATCCAAAAATTGCCAATTCTTCAACACAATTACCTCAAATACCCAGATCAAAACCGACGATATAAAGGAAACGTCAGAGAGAAAAAAAAGAAGGAAAGATAGACGTCAACTGATTCACGACAATAGCTATCAATCGAAGTTCTTATTTATATAAACATCCTTTTCATCCTTTTCATCCTCGTTTGGTCACTGCTGCACACACGGCCAACCATACCAAGTACAAAACAACAGACACTGAAAACCAAAAGGACAACCAAAAACAAACAAACAGAGAGCTCTGGGACTCATGTGCTCCCCTATAGCAAAAGGAGCAGCAGAGAAAAAGGACCAAGAAGATGAAATAATTTTTTTCCTCGAAAACCAATGAAATGAGGTACATATGTACCTACGGGTACACGAACAAAAAAACAACAAAAAAAGCAGAAGGAAATCGCTCAATTACCACAACGACGACATTTTTATCCCCTCGGCATGAGATGCGCATTGATATCAATATGTCCTTTATATCCTTTTCACGTTATGTTGTGTTGTTATTACTCTGGGAAAGGCATCCACCTACATACAGTTGTTTCACTTAAACCTGATACCTCGATTGATGATTTAATTCTTCGTTACACACATAGACACGGTAGTGTACACATGGTCGATTGTGATGACGTGATTGCATCAAGGACACACGGAGGTTACGTTGAGAAATTCACGCCTGCTAACAAGCCAGTTCGGTATACCCTTCGCTCACGGTTATCATTAATCATCGAAGGACGACAAAAGAAGGATATAGAACCTTTACCTTCCTTTACTTTGCTTTACTCCAGGGTGAGTTTCACTAAATCAGAGCGATTTATGAATGGGACACGGAAGAGTGATGAATGGAGCGGGCAAAGACTCTTTTGGATCCTCGAGCTACACACATACTCGTATGTCTTAAGATTGAATCGAAGCAAGTGTTCGTTCATCGGGCAAGTGGTAAGTTATGATTTATGACTGGAATTGTTTTGGTTTGGTTTTGTAATCCACCGAGGATTCGGTTGCTTGTACTTTTTGGGAAAAGGATTGTTATTGAGCTGCGCATGCATCATTAGGAAGATTATGAGGCATGTGACGGTTGACCTAATGCCCCTTAATTGATCGTTTATATTTCTTAATGTCCACTAAGTGGTTTCGCCGGTTAATGTCTCAATGGAATTGAGGGAATTGCTTGACAGTGACAGGTGTAGAGAATGACCGAATTGATTTTGGTTCGGTAATGTATCCCACGCTGTCCAGTGGTAGAAGGAAAGAATAATTGCAAGGTAATTGTTTAGATACCGGATGATCCTGGTGCACATGGCAGGATGCTGAGTTCTTTATTCTGATTTTGTGGTTGGTAGGAGGACAATAGCCAATCGGTTTGTTGTTTGTTTTTCTTGCTCCTTTCTCTGGTATTAGATCCTTTCAGTTGGTTGGTAAATAGGTTTATTGAGAGGAAGAAACGGTCTTGTTTTCCTTTTTTTAAGAAGAATTCTATTACCCACACTTATACTTATGTCAGTAGCCACCATATAGGAATTAAGTGAATAATTTTTAAAAACAGTTCTAATTAACCCGTTGGTACGAGGACTGCATACGTGGACTTAGACCCCGTCGAGATCTAAGGGAATACTCGATTTCATCATGCCATACTCGAATATATCTGTCTGTTTACGGCGTTAAAGCTCATGGAGAACCTAAGCCTACCTTCTCTCAATCACCCATGTTGTGAGTGATTTTACTTTCCCATAGGTAATGGCGAATAACAGTCTATTACCGATTCCGAGCGACGAATTTTAAGAGCTGACAATTATACCACAGGAGGGCATGGGTTCGGATTTACACGGTCAATTTGTTGTTTCCTCTCAAACTGGCGAGCCAACAACGATACCTGTTCCAATGTCAGGTTGACATACAGCGTCCTCGCGGCGCCCTCTGGATAGCCTCTACAACAACTGTTGAGAGGTGAACAAATGTGTGTAGCTGTCACCCTAGGAAAGAGAGCGCAACAATCCCCGACCAGGCTGGCGGTTGTGCGACAGGCCGACAACCCGCCCACGTAAAACACAACATGTTATGGAAAGCAATATGCCTCGGATAAATGGACGGATTCTCAAAGACGACATGGCGCAAAAAAGAACACACTTTGCGAGTATGCTCCTGCAATGTCAGAAATCTGTACACTCCTGGAGCTGCTCATAAACTGGAAAGTACTCTCACGCAGTACAAGGCGGATATTACTGCGATCCAGGAAATACGCCGAATAGGAAATGGTGGACATTTTGGAATCTGTCACACATTTTGGGGTCAAGAAGAGCACCTTTGGAGGAGTGGTCGGAACGCACAGCCTCCGCGATACAACAACAGATAACGGCTTCCGACTTACGGACTTTGCGACAGCTCGTAATGCGGTGATAAGTAGCACAAGATAGCCCCGCAAGCGAATCCACACAGCAATCTGGCGATCGCCGGATGGTCGAACAGCCAACCAAATTGACCACTCGTCAAACGTTCTGGATGTGCCAAACGTCGGCTCGTAACTGCAAGATTCAGAGCTCGACTGTCCAATGTCAGAAAGCTGCACCAGCGCACCATGAGGAGGTTCGACATTGGACGCCTGAGCACACCGGAGGTTACCAGAGTCTACAGGTAACAACTAAGCGAAAGGCTCCCCGGTATACCTACATACATATGTAGTACATACGTGGAGCATAAAGGTCAACAATATGTACATATGTGGCTGCATTGCCGCTCATGCTGATGGCTTCGGGCTGTAGCTGACGGATTGCTTCGAAAATATTGGCCTTAAGTGCTTGAAGAGAGAAGCTTGGCTCTGGTCCTTCATAGGCTGTAACGCCACCAAAGAAGAAGTGCTTGAATCGTTTCCGGATTGTTGGCATAACATCGGTCCTTCATGTTACCCACAAAAAAAAAAAAAACCCAGAGGGGTCAAATCGCAGCTCCGAGGCAGCCAATTGACATCGCCAAGACGGCTGATAACACGATGTGAAAAGTTGGTGCGCAAAAGATCGATTGTGGCATGGGCTGTGTGGCATGGCGCGCCATCCTGCATGATGTCTCTCAATTGCAGTAAAAAAAAATGTGGTCTAGGTGCGACCCGCAAGGCCCACACGACAAACTTCCCAGTGGGAAAAATGGAAACACCCATTTCATTTAATTTTTTTTTTTTTTCATTTTTAGCCACCGAGGGCTGTTATAAGTTTGGGGGGTCTGTGTGTCTGTGTGTGGCATCGTAACTCCTGAACGAATGGGTCGATTATGATACCATTTTTTTTGAAAGCTAACGTGATCGAAATTTGTGAAGATCTACCCAGGTGTTTCAAGGTCATTAGCTATTTTTGTTAGATGCGGTGGGATTCTTAGACGAATAATGGGTAATGGATCGGAAGCCCCGCGTGTAGCTGGCATCAAGCCGCCTCTTTGCTGTGGGGCACATTAAACAATATATTGCTCATAAACTGCTCACGTGCGCGTGCAATTTCGATTGCTGAAAGTTTCTAATTTAGAATATTTAGAAATATTATAAAAATGGAAAATAAAAATAAAAACTGTTCACGAGCAGCTCATGAGTGTGCGTTTCCTTACCCAGCCACAACACTGTCCGAGCAATCTCACACGTAATGGTTGTCATCCGATCACCGCAATCAACCAGCGTCGGGTGCTAATAATACTTAGATGGGAGACCGCTTGGGAACACCGCGTGTTATTCATTTTTTTTGCTTATTTTTTAGTTATTTAATTTCTAACAAAAAAACGGCTGCACCGATTTTCCTGAAAACATACTCACTTTAAAGCTGCCTAATCACGCGTCGAATGAATTCAACCTCATGTCAATATCATCTTTGGTTCTCGAAATAATCGAGAGGAAATTTTCGATATGCACATGCGCACATACGTACATACGCACATGCGTACATACGCACATACGTACATACACACACATACGTCTCTATAAAAACCTTGGATTTGGATGCTGCTGACCTTGAAACGTGGAGATATGTCAAAATTCGAAATTCGCAAAATCGGCCCCATTACAGTAACTTCCCACTGGGAAGTTGAAAAGACGATTAACATGGCTCTGTAACGCCCACCGTTGACCGAAACGTTGTTTCCAGCCTCATTTTCGAAAAAGAAAAATGGTCCAATGACGCCACCACTCCACAATCCGCATCAAACTTTCACTCTCTGTAGATGCATTGGCTTCTCGACAATAACGTGCAGATTTCCCGAGCCCCAGATGCGGCAATCTTGTTTGTTAACGAAGTAGCCGAGATGAAAATGCGCCTCGTCAGAAAAGATGATTTTTCGCCTAAAATCGTTGTCCAATTCAAGCTGCTCTAAGGCCCAAACTGCGAAGCGATAGCGAAGCCTATCGCCGCGCGCCTTCCTTCAATTGCTGAGCTAATTGGACCTTGTAAGCGAGTGATCCGAGACCTTTGTGCAGAATTCTCCCCAGGCTAGTGCGTGAATTGAGTCTCACACTCTCGGCTACAGCAGCCACATTCTCATCTGTGTGCACTGTACGACGACGGGGACGATGAGTGTTGTCCACTAGCATACCAGTCTCACGGACTTTTTGAACAAACTCGTGTACAGCAGTCGCGGTGGGTGCTTCATTCCGGCCAAAACTTCTTTTTAAAAAACGCACTGTTGGGGTTACCCAGTCCTCACTTTGGAAATAAGTTTTCAATATTATCCAACGTTGTTCAAACGTAAAACGACTTTCTGCCAAGATTTCGAGCGGGAAACGGTTGTCAATACCAAAATAACATATAATTAAAAAAAAAAAAAAAGATTAGATGGCCAACCCTGTACTTACTTACTTACTTAGGTAGCGCTACAGTTTGTGGTGAACCTGGCGTCTCCAGCTGGCACGGTCCTTGGACAGCTGTTTCCAACGCCGCACGCCCAGTTGGTTAAGGTTCCCTTTCACCTGCGTGCGCCACCGTAGGTGCGGCTGTCCTCTGTCGCGCCTTCCTTCCAGGGTGGATTCGAAGACTCTTCGGGTCGGAGCTGTATTTTCCATGCGCTCTACATGGCCTAGCCACCTTAGACGCCGTAGACGTCGTACCAAGCCGATTTCGCTGTACAACCCGTACAGTTCTTCGTTAAATCTTCTCCTCCATATACCATTTGAACAAACAGGACCGTAGATAGTGCGCAGATTTTTCCCCTCGAAACGATCAAGGGCAGGGTAGGTAGGTAGGTAGGGTCGTAGCCTTCCCAGAATTGAGAAGAACGCACTTAGGCCAAGGAGGCCCGTTGTGCAGCTACGAGGGGGTTTTATCCCCCTATTCGTGGAACCATCTAGTGCTTTTTAAGAAGTTAAGAAGATTAAGTATCCCTGTGATTAGATAATTTTAGAGCTTTGTTCAGCTTAAGTTGTTTGCAGAATACTCCACTACCCACCCCGTCTTTGGTTTTAGACCCGTCAGTATAAAAGTCTACGCAATTTCTGCGAGGTTGAGTCTGGCGAGTCCAGTTTTGTCTGTCCGGGTAGAACGTTGTAAAGTTTTTTTCCAAGACTGTAGTGGGTTCTGTGAGGTCTAGGTTTTCTGCCATAGTTGACCTGTTAATCAGGATCGAGGAGTGGCCAATGACATAGCTCTTCCAGTTTGAGTTGGCGTTAAGTCTAATGGCCGTTTGTGTGGCAATTTGCTTGCCGAAAATATCGAGTGGTGTTAGGTCGAGTATCATGTTAAGTGCTGCCGTTGGGGTGGACCTGAGGGCCCCGGTATTGCATAAACACGCCAGCCTTTGTACCTTCTCGAATTGTTTGAGGTATGTTGTCTTGTCCAGTGCTGTCCACCAGACAGTCGCTCCATACATTAATATGGGTCTAACGACCGTGGTGTAGAGCCATAGGGTAATCTTGGGATTGAACCCCCATTTTTTCCCTATGGCTTTCTTGCATGTATAGAGAGCTATTGTTGCTTTTTTAGCTCTTTCGATTGTGTTGCTTTTCCAGGTTAATTTCCTGTCCAGTATGATGCCAAGGAATTTGGCACTGGAGGAGTAGTTTAAGCTGGTACCAAGCAAAGTGATAGGGCAGTATTCCGGTAATTTATGCTTTTTAGTGAATAGCACGAGCTTAGTTTTCTGGGGATTAACCCTGAGCCCTTTGCTATGCGCCCAATTGCAAAGATTTGAGAATGCCGTTTGCATACGGTCATTCAGTGTCGATAGGTATTTACCTGAAATTGAAATGGCAACGTCATCAGCGTAGGCAATAACGTCTAGGCCTTCTTCCTCCAGTTTGATTAGTATTTCATTTATAACTACATTCCCGAGAAGAGGTGAGAAAACCCCTCCTTGCGGGGTTCTCCGGGTAACCACTCTGGTGATTGCCTGGCTTCCCCATACCGAGTGAATCTTGCGTGTTGATAGTAGCTCGCTGATCCACTCTATGAGAGTCTTCTCCACCTTTAGCTTTTCTAACCCTTCTGTTATTGCTTTCGGAGTGACGTTGTTAAAGGCGCCCTCTATGTCTAGGAAGGCTGTTATAGTGTATTCTTTAAGATGGATTGATCTTTCGATTTTCCTCACTAGGGTGTGCAAGGCTGTTTCGATAGATCTACCCTTAACGTAGGCATGCTGTGCCTTAGAAATTAGGAGCGGATCCAAGTTATGGCGTATATGTAGGTCTACCATCCTTTCCAAGGTTTTTAGTGCAAAGGATGATAGACATATAGGCCTTAGGTCCTTGTGGGAGGTGTGAGAGTTTCTGCCGGCCTTGGGAATGAAAAGCACCCTTGCGCACTTCCACTTGTCTGGAATGTGACTCCAAGCTAGGCATCCGTTGAAGATTAGCTCTAGCCATGGCATAGTCCATTCCATGGTTTGTGTAAGTTCGATAGGGTAAATTCCATCCGGACCTGGCGATTTATAGGGCTTGAAACTTTTTAGCGCCCATATTATTTTCTCTCTGGAGATGACGTGTTCGAAATTTCCCATTATTGCGGATGAAGAGTAGGTTCCTCGCGGTTGCGATGAGTCCTGCGATTCATGGCATCCTGGGAAGTGCGTATTAAGAAGAAGGTTTAAAGTTTCTTCTTCAGATGTTGTCCAGACTCCGTTTGCTGTAAGGTAGCTTGGGAATTGTGGATCTTTCGAGAGTAAGGGCATCTTCATCCGCTTTTGTAAAGGTACAAGCCTCTGCGTCATAAAGGAAGACTGGGATGATCAAGGTCTTATATAGTGTCACCTTGGCATAAATCCTTATTTATCATCAAAGGTACCGGTTAGCTCATTACCGACCTTAATGGAGCAGCGAGAACTGTCTCCATTGTTATCCTGCACAGTCGGGCGAGTTTGGCAGGAATATTAAAACTAGACATGGCCTTCTTAAGCTCATCTCTATACACGCTGTCATATGCAGCCTTGAAATCGACGAATAGGTGGTGAGTGTCGATTTGGGATTTGGTCTTTTCCAAGATCTGCCGTAGCGTAAATATTTGGTCTATTGTGGATTTACCTAGTCTGAAACCATACTGATAAGAGCCGATCAGGTTATCCAACAATGGTTTTAGACGTTCACACAATACGGCAGAGAAGATCTTATATGCGATGTTAAGGATACTTATTCCCCTATAGTATGCGCAGTTATGTATAGGGGTCTCCTTTCTTATGAACCGGGCAAACGTTGCTGAGATTCCATTCGTGGGACATGCTTCCCTCCGAACTTACCTTGCAAATGAGATGGTGCATGCACCTTACCAGCCCATCTCCAGCCGCCTTAAGAAGCTCAGCAGACAGACCGTCTGCGCCCGCGACTTTGTTAGACTTAGGTCTCGATATCGCTATTTTGACGGGTGGACGGAATTCTCTTAAATCGTCGTCCATTACGAACGGATCGTTCTGCCTGACTGCCGTCCTGCCAAATCCTCAGCATCGACTGTGATTCCACCACCAGTTCTCCATTTTCATCCCTGCAGTCCTCCGCTCTGGCTTTGTAGACATGGCATGTTCGTCTTACCTCATTGTAACACTTCCGGGAATCATTCCTGCGGGAGCATCTCTCCATCTCCTCGATCTCACCCTTTCCGTATTCCCTCTTCTTTCTTCTGAGAAGCGTGTTTTCTCTCTTCTCTTCTCTTCTGCTCATAGATTTCGCGAGCAGCTCTCGTCCGTCGCTGCAGCGTGGCTTTATATACCTCTTGTTTTGCTGCATGGGCTTGTTAACATTGCTCATCGATACAGGGGCTTCTTGGTGGTGGCGGTTTGAAACCTACCACCTCTGAGGTTGCGTCTCTGACACGGCACTCTGGCAATGCACCTATTCCTGCTCTATTGTTTGTGCTGCTGTGGACAGATTTTGAGAGAACTTGGAGAAGACACGATCGCAATGATTCTGGCAGTCATTCGAGATTGTAGCTTTCCGACGTCAAGCTTACGTTGTCTTACTCGACTCCTAGGCATTCTCGATTACCTCATTCGTACCTTGGCTACAACAAGGTGGTGGTCTGAGTCTATGTTGGCCCCTCGGGAGATTCATACCTCGAGAATACTGGAGGAGTGTTTGGCGTCGATCGCAATGTGATCAATCTGGTTGGTGGTCGATTGATCAAAAGACAGCCAGGTACCCTTGTGGATGTTGAGATGGGGGAATCGTGTGGACATTGGACATAGGTTCTATCTAGGAGATCGTAGAATTCTTCTTTGAGTCGATCGTCCTTTTCTTCCGTTGGGGCGTGAGCGCGTATTAGGCTAATATTTCCAAATTTATATTGATGTGGATTGTTATGTGGCGTTCGCTTACATCCCGGATGCTTAAGACTTTTTGTAGGAGTCTTCCTGGAATAATGGATCCGCACCCGAATATGCGCTGTTTGTTCTCCTTGTCGCAGTTTTTCATCCGTCTTTTGCCTGGTCCATCCCACCGCACTTCTTGAAGCGCGGTTATATCTGCTTTATAGCAGTTAAGGGCTTGCTCCAATTGATCGCCTGCACCCGGTCTGTTAAGGGACCTCACATTCCAGGTGCAGGCTCTCAAGTCCGTTAATCGTTTGTAGGGGTCGTCAGCTTTGTATCCGTCCGTATCCGAGGCTTGTGGTTGTTTCTGAACAAGTAGGCTCTTACGTGATAGGGATACTACCCCTAAGCACAACCCCCTGCCTGGGGGGCCAAGTTCCTCTTACCCCAGAAACAAGGGGTTGGATCGATGCACACATTGGTTCACTACCTGGCGGGTACCGATGTAGCTATCCAGGGGGGCACGCGGAGGCTGTGTGTCAACTTGGATTGAACAGTAACAGAGATCGAAGATGGCGTTTGCTATGTTAAACGCGATCCCCCTTGGCCACCCTGTATAAGGATATAAAACTCTTAAACCCGTCCGAAAATTAAAAAAAAACCGCGAAGTGTACGGCTGTAGAGCGACAACGTCCTAATATGACATCTAGGCTAGGCCATGTAGAGCGGGCGGACATCACCGCCTCCATCACCTCCAGCCCCAAGGGACCGAGAGACGACGACCCAGAGAATGGGGACCTAAACCAACTAGGCGTGCGGCACTGGAAACACCTGGCCAAAGATAGTGCAATTTCCTAATTGATTCATTACAGTTTCATCTAGTCGCTTTTCGTTGCACAAAAAGTGGAAACTAAATTTTAGAATAAGTTTGTCGGGTTATGTGATAATGGCTCCCACCAGGCAACATGAAACTATTCCAATTCAGTTTGTTTTCAGAGCCGAGTAGGAGATCAGAATCAATTTTCAAAAGTCTGACATTCAAAGCAAACTTTTTAAATAAGATTGCAGGCTATAGGGAATCGGTCAAAGGATTCTCGTACTCCCGTGTCGTCCTTTTATGTTAACTAATTTCAAAAGAGTGCTGTAACATTAGATCAGATCCAGGTCTAAAGCATTACACTATATTTCAGTCTATTACAACTAATAGATTTTCTAATTACTGAATCCACTAAGACCTAAATGCATTAGTTCGACTAGCTTGACTCATTTGCTTATTCATTCGCCACCAATAAAAGTAGAAATAACATTTTAGTTGACACTGCGCTCCTTCCCGTCCATTTATCGCTTTATTTTCTGTGTTTTTTGTCGTTCGTTCTAAAACTAGTTGCACAACTGTAAATCAGCTCTAAACACGCTTCAATTGTCCATTAATTTAACCCAAAATCCGGAATATAAAGGATCAAAAAAGTCGAAAAAAGGTCCTTTACCCAAGCCCCGTAGGTACATAGTACTGCGCGCTCGAAAATGAACATGCATTGTGCCGCGCTACGTAAACACCCACTGCATGCTAATATCGTTGACACACATCAATCAACTAAATAAACACACCGAGCCAACGCGCCCACACAAGCACACATACACTTGATCCTTTTTTCGCAATCCTTTTCAAGCCTTTTTATCGAGCCCACTGTATTCGATGTTCCCTATGCTGTGAAAGTCAAATGAGTTGTATGTGCGAAGGTTTGTTTGTATTATTGCTGATTATTTATCCAGCCAACGGGTTAAACATACAGACAACAACAAGAAGGACGAAAAACAGAACCCGTCACCCTGTCTCGTAGCCAAAGTCAAATGTGACTGAAAGGATCAAATAAATATTTGTTGCAAGCAAACATTTTACATAAATTTTCCACAAAAATTCTTCACGAAAAACGAAAGCAAAAACGAAATGTTTATTTTTTACGTGAATCCTTGTTATCCTTTTTTATCCTGGTGTATTTGATTCTGTGAAATTCTTGAGCACTTTTTTGTCAACGTGTTTTCGCTTTTTTTTTTGTTATCAGTTGCTGTGGGTCCTTGTGGCCGTATATCGCGGTTCGGGTGAACTAACGAAAGGATTCGTTAATTTTTTATTTCATTTATGTCCTTTTTGTCGACGGAGTGTGACAGGAAGCTGGCGAGAATCACCTCTAAGTAGCAAAGCCTTTCCTGAGACTTGGTTTCTTCTTTTTTACGTATACAGAGGACCTTCTCTGACAATTTCATTTTGTCTGCATTCAAAAGGACTGTACAGCGGCCTACCGCTGAGTTAGTGGTGCAATAAAATCAACACAGGTATACAGCGTCATGCTAAAGGATCATCTACCTCGCTGCGACTTGTTGACATTTCTGCGTTTTGCCTCCTTTCACTGGACGTTTGTATGTCGCCTTTCTGCCGAACTGTACTGAGTCCTTTGGCAAAATTCTGCATTATTACATAAAGCAATGCGAACAAGAGTTTTTATTGCGTAAATTGCTGTAACATGGATGGATTGTATGGATGCATGGATTGTTGGCCGGGTAAGGGGTTCCTATGATCTAACTCGATGCAAAATTCCACAATTTCAGATGGGTTTTACGAGTTCCTTCGAATCCGTTTCGAACTCAAGGACTCAAGGTCTGTAACTCTAATACAGAAAAGGAGTCGCAGACAAGCAGTATGAAGAAAAGGAGTCCTCGTGAACAAAGCCAGGATAGGATGATGCACGTTTAGGCTTATTGCGTAAAGGATCAATGGCATTGTACGGATACAAACATTCACCATTCGCTGTTCGGGTTATTCTTACGATTTATGAACACGTTTCAGGAAACAGCGGTTTTGTCCTGGTCGGTTGTTACCTATAACCAACCGAATTTACTTAGTTTGTGCGAGTGGTTTGCATAATGTTGCCGTCAAGGATAATGAGTTTTTGCGGAATCGCGTGCATTTTATTGGCGTATTGTTGGCGCACGAGTAACCAAATAAAGTCCTTTGATTCGGTTTGGAATGAAGCTGAATTGGATTTTGTGACAGGATTTCGGCAGAAGTTGGCGAGGATTCGATAGCGATATTTTGTAAATTCGAAATTAATTTAATTTCGCAGGAACTGCTTTTAATGAAGGTTTTTACAACCATAGGCGGTCCTTCTGTTGCTCTTTATTTGCAATCATTTGCTATTACAATGGGTCTAACCAGAAAGTATTAAAACTAGATCTGATTGGATGGTTTTCTGGAAACTATTTTGGATGATGAACTCATGATTGTGGACATATCGCTTGATATTTCTACTGATCAGAAGACACAGAATAAGAGGCAATATGAATGTTCTGGGTACTATGAAGGCACAAGCGCCGGCACTCTAGCCCCTGACTTCCAATTTTTACCCTCACCTCCACGACTTGGCTCCTGGGTGCCTAGTACCTTAACTGTAGATCGGGTAGCCATTTTGTAAGGTTGTTGGGGGCAACAAACGAGAGAGGGGTGAGTCTGGGCCGCTACCAGGGCTCAGCTCCTTTTCGGGACAGCGTCGGCAGATTTCCCAAGATGGAGTCAACGGCAGCGCCCACCGTTCGAGCGAGAAGAACTACCTAGTGAACACCTTATGTCGGGCTACTATAACATATTCGAAGCTCAGGCCAATAAGGAACGGCACAGCCGGCCCATTCCTCTTTGGGTAAATAAGAACTTGGTCTTCCAGCTTGGGGGTTGTGTTTAACCCTAAGCACATCCCTATCGCGTAAGACATATATTTGTTCAGAGACAACCAACAGCCTCGGATACGTACGGATTACATGTTGACAAGCCCCGCAAATGTCTAGGTAGGTACGTAAGTAGGTAGGTAGGATCGTAGTCTCCCCAGAATGGGAAGAATACAGTTAGTCCAAGGAGATCCGTTGTGTTGCTACTCATGAAACCACTTAGTGCTTCTTAAAAAATTAAGAAGGTCATACATCCTTACTTGCTGAACAGCTTTCAGGTCGTTAAGGAAGTAGGATCCTAGGTAGCGTTTCCTGATTGTGCAGAAACCCCGGCAGGCGCAGAGAAGTTAGTGGATGGATTCGACCTCTTCTTCGTCTAGGCAGCTTCTGCAGAAATTATTCGGAACTTGCCCTAGTTTTTACGCATGACTGCCAATGAGACAGTGACCGGTGATGACACCAATCATTTTCTAGATGTCAGTTCTTTTTAGGGAAATTATTCTCCTAGTCCGTTGACTATCGAGCCGAGGCCAGATTTGCCTGGCGACGAGGCAGGTATGTCCCTGGGTCGATCTCAGGTTAGTCTCATAGAACGTGTATGTTAAACTGTCCGGTCATTTCGTTAAGGCTTATTTTTGAGGTGTACATATAGGACTCTAGCGATTTGAAGGCTGGCTGGGAATTCGAACATCCGTAGTAGATATTACGTTCGACTTTAGCCAGGATAGAGGCTCCTTCATTGCCAACAACTCCGCCTGAAGGACGCTGCAAGAGTCTGGTAGGTTCAGAGCTTGGCTCATGTTTAGTAGTTTGCAGAATACTCCACTACCCACCCCGTCTTTGGTTTTTGACCTGTCAGTGTAGAAGTCCACGCAGCTACTGCGGGGTTCCGTTTGGCAGGACCAGTTACGTGTGTCCGGGTATGTTATCTTGAATTTCTTCTCAAAGACTGTGTTGGGCTCTATGTGGCTCGAGTTATCCTGTTGTTCAGGATGGAGGAGCGGCCAGTGATCCAGTGATATAGCTCGTCCATTTGGGGTTGGCTCTTAGTCTTACTGCCGTATATGTGGCAATTTGCCTGCCAGGTATATCTAGTGGAGTAAGGTGAAGTATCATGTTCAGCGCTGCCGTTGGGGTGAACCTTAGGGCCACGGTGATGCACATGCATGCATGTACCTTCTCGAATTGTTTATGTTGTCTTGTCCAGAGCAGTCCACCAGGCTATCACATCCAGGCTATCCATGCTTTCTGGTAAATAGCACAAGTTCCATCTTCTGGGGATTTACCCTGAGCGCATTGTGTTGTGCCCATTTGCTCAGTATGAAGAATGCTGTTTGCATACGGTCATTTAGTGTGGGTAGGTATTTGCTCGAGATGGTAATGGCAACGTCTTCAGCGTGGCACCAGTGTTAACCGCCCTAGTGGTTTCTTGAGGTTCCCCACTTAGAGTGGATTTTGCGTGTTGAAAGTAACTCGCTGATCAACTCTGTGAGAGTCTTCTCTACTTCTAGATTTTCTAGCCCTTCTATTATTGCTCTCGAAGTGACGTTGTTGAATTTAATTTTCATGCGGGCCAACTACTTACTTACTTACTTACTTATCAGGCCTGCGATCCATGGAGGATCTGAGCCTGAGCTATAGCTGCCTTCCATCCTTGACGGCCCCGGGCACGCTGCTTCCAGTTGTCAAGACCAAGATGTCTTACATCCGCGATTACTTGGTCTTTATACCGGAGGTTCGGTCTTCCTCTTCTTCTCGAACCAGGAGGCTCGGAGTCGAAGACCCTCTTAGCTGGAGCGTTGATGTCCATGCGCTCGGTGTGGCCGAGCCAGTGTAGTCGACGGGTCCTTGCCTTCCGGACTACATCCACATCTTGGTACAGCTCGTAGAGTTCGCGGTTGTGTTTTCTTCTCCATTCACCTTCCTCACAGACAGGACCAAATATCTGGCGCAGAATTTTTCTTTCGAAAGAACCCAAAATCAACTCCGCTGTCCTGCTTATCGTCCAGCTTTCGGCTCCGTACAGCAAGACTGGCAGAATGAGCGTTTTCTAAAGCATGACTTTGGTCTTTCGAGTGAGGAGTTTTGACCCCAGTTGTTTGGACAAGCCGAAGTAGCAGCGGTTGCCAAGGGCGATTCTACGCCGGATCTCCACTGTGGTGTCATTTGTGGAATTTACGTTTGCCCCGAGGTAGACAAACTCCTTAACTACCTCGAAATTGTAGCTGTCAATTGTTATGTTTTGTCCCAGGTGGTGAGCGACGGATTGGTTTTTGCTTGACAGCATGTATTTCGTTTTGTCCTCATTGATCTTAAGACCAATTCGTTTCGCCTGTTCTTCAATCGCCGTGAATGCTTCATGGGGGCCAACACCCCCATTTATTGAGCTTAATACAAGTTAACATTCTTAATTCTAACTTAACTAACTAACAAGAGCGGGAGAGGGGGGCGCGGTTGGGAGAAGGGGAGGTCGCCAGAAGACGAAGCTTTAGGCGTGGAGTGCTGGGGTTGAAATCGAAGTTAGCGTTCGAATGAACACTTCCCAGCATACGGGAAATGGGTTCATTGGAGCCGTATGAGGGGCGAGGGGTGGATAGATAGAAGAGACGAGGATTGCGAGTATTACGAGGGTTAGTGTTATGGAATATAGAATTGGAGAGGTTGGCCCAGTCAATGGTACCTGTTAGGAGTTTATGAATGAAGAGGACGTCATCTGTCCTTCTTCTTTCCTCCAACGTACTCAGATTTATTAGTTTGAGTCGGTCTTGATAGGCCGGTAAGAACAGAGGATTTTGCCAGTACAGAGCTCGAAGAGCCAAGCGTAGGAATCGACGCTGGATGCTCTCGATTCTAAAAATATGTGTTTGTTGATAAGGGGAGCACGCTTGAGATGCGTACGTATTCAAGAAAGGGGCGAACGAAGGTAATAAGAGGAATCGAGCCACGTAGGGATTGGAAAATTCTTTGGACCAGCGCTTCACGAAACCGAGTGCAGAATTTGCTTTAAGAATTACATCGTCGATATGTGCGCGAAAAATGAGCTCTTGGTCACATAGTATGCCAAGATCGCGGATAACCTGAACGGTATAAATGGGTTGGTTGTGGAGAAAGTAGAGACGAGGAGAGGATTTGACGCGTTTGCGTGAGAAGGTGATAGATTGGCATTTGGAAATGTTGAGCTCCAAGCAATTTTTTGAACACCAGGTAGAAAAGGGAATGTTTGATGATTATCTCCATGTTAATGGTAAGAATGAAAAGAAGTGGACCTAGGTGGCTACCTTGGGGAAGGCCGGAAGAGGTTAAGAAAGGGTAAGAAAAGGCAGATCTTAAGCCAACACTGTAATAACTGTATTTTAAATATGAAGATATCCACTTCAATACAATGGGTTCAAAGCCTAGGGAAGACGGTTTGAAGAGTATTAGATTGAGGGACATTTTGTCGAAGGCTTTACTGAAGTCAGTTGTAATGACTTCGACTTCGTTCCCATTCTCTAATGCTGAGAGGGTGTAGGACACGAATTCGACAAGGTTTGTGGTTGTAGACCTGGAATCCATGAGATTAGGGATTTGCAATGGAGGCTTAGAATGTCATAGAAGATGCTTCGAAAAGTTTGGGTCTATGTGACAGAAAGTGGCCTCTATGTCTGGTAAGGCTGTCAAGATGGATTGATCTCTCGATTTTCCTCACCAGTGTATGCGAGGCTGTTTCGACAAATATACCCTTACAGTACCCGTGCTGTTCTTTAGAAATTAGGAAAGGATCGAAATGTGGGCGTATGTGTATGCATGTCAGCCTTTCCAGGGCGTTTAATGCAAAGGATGATAGACAAATAGGCCTTAAATCCTTCGGGGAAGTTTGAGAGTTTCTGCCGGCCTTGGGGATGAAGAGTACCCTTGCGCACTTCCACTTTTCAGGAACGTACATATCTCCAAGCTAGGCAACATCTAAAGATAGTCTCTAGCTATGGTATTATCCACTCCATAGTTTGTGTAAGCTCGATGGGATAGATTCCACCCGGCCCTGGCGATTTAAAGGGCTTGAAACATTTCAATTTTTTTCCTGAGATTATATGATCTACACAGAGATAACTGTGTCCCATTTTGTCTGCGAAAATTAAGTGGAAGAAACCTTCGAACTACTACTGTTGCTAGAATATGAAGGGTACGCTGTGACCGTCTATGCAGATGTCATTGCTATTGCGGCCACAGGAAAATTTCCCAGCACTCTAAGCGACCTAATGCAGGATGCATTATATGCAGTAGAAACCTGGACGCAGTACTGTGGACTTAGTAAATCCTAAGAAGACCGACCTAGTACTGTTTAATAATCAATATAAAATTTCGCCCTTCAACCCTCCGAGGCTGGGTGGAACCCAACTAATAATCAATGAACAGGCTAAACACCTACGCCTAGTCCTTGACAGGATGCTACATTGGGAACCCAACTTTCTTGATCGTGTCAAGAATTCAACCACTGCCCTCTACAGCTGCAAGAAAGTGATGTGCGAAAAGTGGGGTTTCCAACCAAGCATTATGCACTGGCTCTACACAGCAGAGCCATGTAGCGTCGTAGTCTGGTGGACTGCTCTAGACACGGCAGTCTATCGACACTTTCTGGGGAAAGTACAAAAATTGGCCAGTTTATATGTACATATGTATATAAGCAGAGCGATCAGATCAACTCCCACGGAGGCCCTAGATATCCTATTACATCTTCCACCGCTCTTCAGCAGAAAGTGTTCACTAAGAACTTCGAAGTTGTCCTTCCATCCACGGAGGAATGAGCTGAAGGGAAAGTCTTACCAAAGGACTCGATTTCCCTCTATTCCGATGGCTCTATGATGGAGTTGGGTGTAGGTAGTGGAGTCTTCCCCAAGGAACTTAACCTCAACCTATCATTGGGGGTGGCCATGGTGCAGTGGTTAACATCATCGACCGCCGAGCGGAAGGTTTATGGTTGAAATTCGCTTCATAGCCAAGAAAAAGTAATTCCTATACGGACAAAAAGTATGCAACGCAGTTGTGAATGTAAAGTGACCAGACGTACTGCTGCAGGCATAACACTCACAGTATATGGTCAACCGAAATTCATCCTCTGCGTATGCAATACCAAAGTGCTTGAACGAATTACTACGGATTATAACCAACGTGGAATTTGGTTGGCTCTCGTCCTATCTAGGTCTAGGACAACCACCCCTGAGAGTAGTGAACGAACATCAACGACCCCAACCACTGCACTCCGTTCAGGTTGTGTGTGTCAACACATCATAAGAGAATATAAAAACTCTTGAACCTGCGCGAGTCTCTAAAAAAAAAAAAAAAATCATTTGGACCCTCAAATCACTGCAGTATGTATCAAGCAGAATAACAGCGATAACGGAGGTCCTTGCACGGGTCAGGATCAATGTAATATCCGCTAAGGATATTATCATTTACACGGACAGCCAATCTACGATGAAATCCCTGGCCGCGGTAACCCACAAATCAAAGACATCCTTTAACTGCCGCATATCCCTAGACGAGATGACTGAACAGTTCAACATTAAAGTACTGTGGGTTCCCGGGCATAGGGATATTCTAGGAAACTGCGCGGCCGACGAACTCGCAAAGTTAGGGTCAAGGACACTCAGTCTTCCTACCCTCGGGTACCTCGAAACACCAATAAGTACGATAAAGCACATGATAAAACTTCAAACTACAGAGGCGATAAACCTCCAATGGAATGAAAGTAATATTGGCTTTATCACTGAACAAATCTGGCCTAAGTTAAACCTAGGACGAACCAGGGACCTAGTGGCAACCAAAAGGGCAACCTTAACCTATCTGATATATAGGTGTCATTACAGGTCACTGCAGCATTGGAAAACACGCCGCCAGACTAGGGCTACCCTCCAATGACTTCTGCCGCGGCTGCATGGACGAGAAGGAAGAGGAATCAATACATCACCGTCTCTGCTCGTGCCCCTCTTTGGAGAATCGAAGGAGGATCTATCTCGGTGCGTCCTTCTATGAAAATCTAAGTGAGCTAGCAGACCTAGCCCAACTCCGTAGCTTCATCAGAAGCACCCGTTGGTTCTCAGGTAGCGGATCAGGGTAATATGATTCATGTGGTATCACTTCGGCCTACGTGTGGCTTATTGCCAAGCACTTTTACCTAACCTAACCTTCACATGGTAAAAATACATGCAACAGCAAAAACCCCGACGAGAACACTTGTTTTCAAATAAATTTTAAATTAGATTCTAGACTCATTAAATTAGTTCTCCCTTCAAGGCCATTGTTTTCGTTGTCGAACAAAGCCTCCCAGTCCAGAGCTTCTAGACTACTAACGTTCCATCACTGGAACTTGATTATCCTACCTCTCAAGCCAGCGCAAAACCAGTCGACAATTTCAATCAACTCGACACTCTGAATGACCCCCGTCGTCCCTTTCTTTATACGAAACCAAAACCCGACGGAGACAAAGCAACAGAAAAAAAAAAAAACGAAAAACAACCTCAAGCAGCCTTTGTACCTCCAGGCTGTGTCAGCGTGGTTAAGTGGGGCGAGAATTGCTAAAAATTCATTAACCCGAAATATATCATTTTACACATTCAATTACTAGTCCTTCCAGCCGCCATCGTCTCGCACTCGCCCATGTGGCCCTGTGCGAGTAGATATCACACATCAGGATATTATAAAGTCCTTGCTAAAAAAAAGGAAACCAAAAAATAGCGTTGCAAAAAGGAGTAAACCAAATATTCTGTAACGACGACAGTGGTTGCTTCCAATTACCTGCGTAATTTGCTGCTGTTGTTCGCATTGTTACTACTTGCTCCTTGCTTGATATCGGCCCCAATCCTTTTCGTCCTTTTTTTCGCAGTCGATCGGTGATGGTTGTTGTTGACCCTCAACTGGATGTATGATGCGTTGGCGTTTTGTTCTCTATGTTGTACGTACTATGTATGTATGTGGATCAATACCAGCTCTGGCGTGTGGTTGGGTTTTGAAATGAATGTTGCGACATGCGATAAGGACAGGAGTTGGTGCTGCTTTTATGTTAATAGGGATTTAAAGAATAGCGTAAGCGCCCCATTAACAAAAATGTAATTTCATCCAATTTTAAGGGATTCGCTGGTGTAAAGTTTGTTTTTGCTTTTCGGTTTGCAGTTTCAGTCCTTTGTTGCCACTGAGCAAGGATCAAATTGTATTTTATACTCATGTGTGTGCGTGTTTTTTGTTTTCCTCCTCCGAGAGGGTGTAGACATTTCCTGCTTCATTCAAATTATTCGCAGAGAATGGCCTTACGCTTATCGCAATCAGGAACCTAATCAGTATTGCAGGATCTCTATGCAATTTTAATCCCTACCTACGATGTTGCATCAGCGATAGGATTCATTCTCCCACCTCCCCAGGACTATGCTTACAAGCCGTCACACTAGCTGCTGTATGTATAGGCTGATCCTCTACAGCCTGGATAAACGATATCTACAATTGCATGTTGAATAAAATTGTGAAATCCAATCAGGTTTTAGGTAATTTCCATCGTTGAGGACAAACTCGTCCTTTCTGTTTGTCGAGATTAACTTTTATCGGGAATTGCGGATCTCAGACCTCCTGTGACATGCGATACTTTGTCGAGTAGGTCTAATCGGATAGCAGTGAATGTTTGCATGTTTTCACAGTTTCGAGCGTTTTTTTCTTTTTTTTCTATTTCCACAAGGATCTTCCCAAGGAGGCTTTGAAAAAGACTTCTATCAGATAAGACGTGGTGGTGTTACTGTTCTGCCAAAGCGAATGCAAACCAAGGGAGCTGAAAAGAGGATATAAGGATTAAGGAGAAAACTGATTACTTCCTCCTTATTTTCATGAGTTGTTTCATCTGCTGCTCCTCCATCGTGCACTGCCAAAGTACCAACAATTTCCGCAATATAAATCATCGCGCAATTTAATGGCCAACCATCACACAAATCGTCCCAACACAATTGCGTGTTTTTTTTTCTGAAATAAGTCGTTTAGACAATTATTCCTGCCGTCATTGGCCAGACAATACAACTGCATCCGTATCCACATCTATACATGCAGATAAACAGTCGAAATGACCGCAATAACTCATCGTCCTTGACAACAAAGCCACTCTACACCAAACTGCAGCTCAACGCACCGAGCCAAAATCAACAGCAGAAGGAGAAAAAAAAAGGAAAAAGGAAGATCTGCCCCATTACTCCTAGGATTGCTGCAGCAACACATTCATTCCATTGAGCCCAATAAGAAGACTAAGATGCTCCTGCTGCTGGTGGCAATGATGTTGATGTTAATGATGATGATGATGTCATTCATTGTTGTCGTCCAGTTGGTTTGTTTTGCTTTTGGCCACTGCGGCTCACCCTCTCTCATTTTGGGCTTCTTTATGACTTCTGTTCGAATGCCATGTGATTGAGACGAACTAAGGGATGTATCGATTTCGGGCAGGACCTCCTTGGTGGAATTGAATCTTGATTTATATCGACTTTAGTGGGGTGTGGTCAGAGATCCTTACAATCGGTCAAGAATCGTATCCGTTAGTGACTTAATTCAGATTGAGTTTTCGATATTTTTTTTTTTCCTTTTGTCGTTTCTTGATTTTGTCCTTTTGAAAATGGGGTCCTTACTTATCGGTAGCAATAAATCATAAGTTGTTTGGTAAATGTTTTGGTCATTGGTGTGAAACTCTTTAAGTTTTATGATCACTAAAGTTCGAGTTGATAGTTGAGAAGACGAAGTCTTGGTTGCAAATAATGTTTTAAGGAGAGTGAGGTCCTGGGTTTTATGTACGGTTTAATTTGGTCAAAATTAGATGGGGATTTGAGGCTACTTTACCGATGTTTTGGTATTCAAGGATGGGCAAGTTAGGATTTTTCACCACATCCTCGGTTTTGTCTAAAGAGTTAAATTAGTACAAAAGATCGTTGCCGAATTGGCAATTTGGGAGCTAATGTCCTACTTAGAACATATGATAGAGCGAGGAAGGAGAGCGAGCGAGCAAACAGAGCAAATAAGTTAATCCTGTTTAACATGCCACTGTCCCTGCCCAATTCAAGTTGACACACAGCCTTCGCGTGACCTACCCTGGATAGCTGCCACGTCATCCGCTAGGTAGTGAACCAATATGTGCAGCGACCCGACCTGTTATTCCTGATGTGTTAAACAACACGCACCAAGTGTGTCTTTCGACATACTTCATGATTAAGTGTGTCACTTATCACGTTTGATCTGTGAAGTTGAGATACTTATTCGTGTTAAAACTACATATAACACGTTCTATTGCATGTCATGAAAAAAACTTCTAATGACACCTTAAGTGTGTTGCAGCTACACACTTATTGATAATTGACACACTTTGGATCAATCAATCAAATAAAATTGAAATTTCTCAACTATATGCAAACTTGCCACATACACTGGACTCTCAACCCAGTAATCCGAGTTCAAATCTCAAAGTCCGCAGCCACCAAAAAACAGAGACGATCAACTATTTCCTTTCCCATTCTACACATGTAGGTCCTTCGAGTCGGATAGTATGATCATCATGCTTCTCAACAAAAAGAAACAATCAATTCGGTCATCAAACAACAAACAAAGAACAATTTATTTAGGCTTTATGAGACTCTAAGCCTCTATGAGTCTCTAATGCTTGGAAAGCGAGGATAAGATGAGTCTGTTTTCTCTTTTTGTTCGTTGCGAAAAATGTTCACAAGAACCTTAAAATTTTAACACGAGATCACTTTGGTTGGGAGTCCAGTGTCTTAACCATTACACCATTTGTCGGGGTGGTGCGAAGTTTTCTTTTGTGTGTAGAGTTAAGAAATGTCCCTTCTTGTGTGCTTTCATAATAACACACTTTAAATTGCATTAAAAATGACTACAGTGAAAACACACGTTTTGGTGAGTTGCAGTAACACACATACCATTTGCAGTGTGGCCCTCCAGGTTGGGGGTTGTTCTTAGGGGTAACAGTATCATGGAAAAAATTAATTGTTACGAAGCGAACACAAGCGACGGATACAAAGCTGACGATCCCTGCAAATGGCCAAATGAATTGCGAGTCTGCACCTGGAATATTAGGTCAATTAACGGACTGGGTACAGGCAATCAATTGGATCGAACCCTCAAATCAAATAAGGCAGATATAATCGTACTCCAGGAAGTGCGACTAGGCAAAAGACGGATGAAAAACTGCGACATCTACTACGGGAATTACTACAAGAAGAAGATTTCGACAAAAAGTTTTTAGATTTCGGCAAATAAGCCTCATAACAATCCCCATCAAATCTACTTTCGAGAACACTAGCTTGATATGCGCTCACGCCCCAACCGAACAAAAGGGAACATAGACTCAAAAACGACTTCTACGATCTCCTAGACAGGATTTATGTCCAATGTCCCAACTACGATACAGAAATAGTACTAGGAGATTTTAATGCGAAACTAGGGAAAGAGGCCACATTTGAGTCGACCACACGACACCACTTCCGAAAACGGACACCGGCCACTTGGCTTTCTGGAGGGGCGCAGTATCCTATTAACTAGCACACGATTACCCCATCTCGGCATCCACAATGGAGCCTGGCGGTCACCTGATCAGTCGACCGTCAACCACGTTGCCATCCACCCCAGACACTCCTCCAGCTTCATAGATGTACGAACCTTCCGAGGAGCCAACATCGACTCGGCTCACTACCTTGTTGTAGCTCAGGTACGAATGAAGATATCAACGGAGTCGAGCAGGATAACGAAAGTTTGACGTCGAAAAGCTATAATCACAGAAGACCGCTGGGATCTTTGCTGACCAAGTTTAGCTTAATCTCTCGCAAAATCCGATAACACCGCTTCAATCCACAGCACAACAGTGGGAGCATTGTCAGCGCGCTATCAGAGACGCTGCTTCTGATGTGCAGGCTTTCAAGCGACCGGTTTGATGAACAATGATGAGCAATAAGTCCATGTAGCAAAGCCATGCTCTATGGCTCAGAAGTCTGGACTTTTTATAAGCGGACAGTGGAGGAGAAGATACAAGGACGAACTCTACGGGCTGTACAGCGACATCGGCCTTCTTCGGATTCAGCGTCTAGGAGGGCTATGTAGAGCGAATGGACAACATAGCTCTGCCCTGAAGAGTCTTCGAGTCAAACCCCGAGAGATGACGCAGCAGAGGACGACCGAATCCAGGGTGGCGCATACAATTTGAAGGAGACCTTAACCAATGGGGAATGTGGCCCTGGAAGAAGCTGGAGAAGCTTGTTGGTTGAGGCCCAGGTTCATATCTGACTGTAGTACCACCTATGTACGTAAGTAAGTACCTAAAATATTCATCAACTATACAACTTTACATAATCCCAGTTAGCTGCAATAACCTGCTGAATCCTGGACCGGTAACGATGTCCGAACCAAATGCCCTTATTCATATTGACTATGCTGGCAATCGTAGCATCCTTCAGTGAAGAAATGGTATTTTGAGCATGTTTATTGGCCTCACGTTCAATAATCCAAGCCGTAAGTTTGGTTTGACGTGGTCACATCACGCCATCGCTTAGTGTGAATGAGAAATGTCCTGCTGGAATATGGTTTGTCGCTGCCAGGGTTTCACAATGTCTTCTGATATGTTGACTGTAGGCAGCAGCATCTTTAAGCAAAGAAATGAGGGCTAATAACTCTCAAAACCATGATCTTCTTCTTCTTTAATGGCGTTACAGTCCGTGAAGGACCAGAGCCGAGCTTTTCTCAACCATGATAGTAGCTGAGCATCTCTCCAGGATCTGAATATAACCATCTGTCATGTTTGTGGTCTGTTTTTAGGCCTTGATCGACATCTTTTCCGCCAGGAATAGCATGTTCAAAATAGGCTTCTCTGTTCCCGATTTTGTGCCGACATAAACGGTTCTTTGCTCATAATAGACGACTTACAGCCTAACAATGGCTCTCATTGACTTCCGAGGGTTTTCGAGGGAATTTGTAAACAAAAAACAAGAAAATTAAGTCTGTCGCAAGGTTTAGCAACCATCACAATAGTTCCCGTCTAACTCTACACACGAGTCCAACGTTGCTCCCACGATTCGAAGCACCCTTGATAATCTTTCGAAGTTAACCCGTTCAGAATCAAGGATACAGCCTCCTTAATCTTCTCTACACTGCCATGGGGAGTTTCCTTGAGATGTTACTTCATTTACACTACTAATACAAAAGCTGCCAATGCACGGGTAAAAGTTCACTGTTTGACGTGGATTATGGCCAGGCGGAATCGTTGGTTCGTACTTTTTAAAGGTGACTGTGAGACCAACCTTACCGTCAACGTTCTAGACCGATGAACTGACCCGTTCTTCTTCTTCTTCTTTTGGCGCTACACTTCATGGCGAACCTGGGTCTCCTTCAAAAAACCTCTCCAACTGGCACGGTTGGCAGTCTCCAGTGCCGCACGCATAGTTGGATAAGGTCCTCTTCCAATTGGTTGCGCCACCTTAAATTTGGCCTTCCTCGACCGCGTCGCCTCTCGGGGTTGGATTCATAGACCTTCCGGGCCGGAGCTGTGTTTTCCATGCGCTCAACATGACCTAGCCATCTTAGGCGTTGGATTCGAAGACGCCGTGCTATGTTCATGTCGCTGTACAGCCCGTACAGTTCACTGTTAAGTCTTCTCCTCCACTCCCCATTAATGCAGCTCGGGCCAAAAATCGCACGCTAAATTTTTCTCTTAAAACGACCTCCTCATCCGCTTTCAATAAGGTCCATGTCTCTGCGCCATAGAGCAGGACCGGGATGATAAGGATCTTGTATATGCTCACCTTGGTTTTTCGAGAGAGGGCTCTGCTCTCCAATTGCCTCCCGAGCCCAAAGAAACAGCGGTTGGCAAGAGTTATTAAGCGTTTGATTTCGGCACTGATGTCATTTCTGAATGTCCCTGCGGAGCCTAGGTAGACGAAGTCCTTGACTACCTCGAAATTATACCTGCCAATATGTGCACCCTGGCCAAGACGCCGGTGGTTCGTGTCCTTTTTCGACGACAGCATATATTTCGTTTTGCCCTCATTTACCGCCAGTCCCATTTTAGCCGCTTCCGTCTCAGTGCTCGTAAAGGCCTCAATGACATCTCGCTGACTTCGTCCAATTATGTCAATGTCATCGGCATATGCGAGCAGTTGTATGGACTTGAAAAAGATGGCGCCCCTCGTATTGACCAGTGAGTTTTGCATGATCCTTTCAAGGACGATGTTGAAAAAGTCACACGATAGCGTGTCGCCCTGTCTAAAACCTTTTTTGACATAAAAGGTTAGGTCGCTTCCAACCCTGATGGAGCAGCGAGAGTTCTCCAAAGTCATCCTGCACAATCTGACGAGTTTGGCAGGTATGTCAAAACTAGTCATGGCGTTGTATAGCTCGTCTCTATTGATACTATCGTATGCAGCCTTAAAGTCGACAAACAGGTGGTGGTTGTCGATCTGGAACTCGTTTGTTTTTTCCAGGATCTGCCGCAGTGTGAATAATTGATCTACAGTGGACATCCCGGGTCTGAGACCACACTGATATGGACCAATCAGTTTATTAACGAACGGTTTCAAGCGTTCACACAGAACAGCAAAGAAGATTTTATAAGCGATGTTCAGAAGATTTATACCTCTGTAGTTGTCGCAGACAAAGGGGTTTCCTTTCTTGTGGATCGGGCAAACGATACTAAGATTCCATTCATAGGGCATGCATTCCTCTGACCATATCCTACGGATGAGCTGGTGCATACTCCCAACCAAGTCATCTCCAGCTGCCTTAAAGAGCTCAGCAGGTAGTCCGTCTACTCCAGCAGCTTTGTTGGACTTTAGCTTAGAAAAAGCATTCCTAACTTCGTCCAGGTCAGGGGGACGGAATTCTTTGCAATCATCGTCCGTTATGAAAGGATTATTCTGCCTGACAGCGGGATCTGTTTCGTCATCGCCGTTATACAGTCTCCAGAAGTAGTCTTTCCAGATTCTTAGTACCGACTGTGAACCCACTACTAGGTTTCCATTTTCGTCCCTGCAGGTTTCCGTTCTAGTCTTATATCCCTGGCATGTTTGTCTTACTCGTTGATAAAACCTCCGAACGTCATTCCTTCGATAGCATCTCTCCATCTCTACGATAGCGAGCTTCTCATGCTCCCTTTTTTTTTTGTTTTGAGAACCTTGTGCTCCTGCCTCCTCTTCTGCTCATAATGCTCACGAACAGCTCTCGTCCTTCTATGCAGCACCTCTTGATAGGCTTGCTGCTTTGCTGCGTGTGCCCTCCTACACTCGTCGTCAAACCATGGGTTTCTTGTTGGTGACGGTTTGAAACCCTGTACCTCAGAAGCAGCACTTTCTAAGGCTTGTTGACAACGGTTCCATTGGCGTTGTACGATCTGAGCAGATCTTGGAGGGTTTTTCGAGAGCTTAAGGGAGACGCGATTGGCATAGGCTCTGGCGGTCTCTTGCGATTGTAGCATTGCGACGATGTGTGCCGTTGGCCTTAGTCGATTTTTCTGGGCTAGGCATATTCGAAATCGCAACCTGGCTGCCACAAGATAGTGGTCCGAGTCGATGTTGGCTCCTCTAAAAGTTCGCTCATCCAGAATGTCGAAAGCGTGTCTGCCATCAATCGCAATGTGATCAATCTGGTTGATGGTTGATTGATCCGGAGATCGCCAGATCCCTTTGTGGATGTTGAGATATGGGATACGCGTGCTAGCAACTATAAGATCTCGCCCCGTTGCGAAGTCTATCAGCCTACGATTTTAACATCGGTAACTGGGACATTGGGTCGTAGAAGTCGTCTTTTGTAGCGTCATCGGCAGGGGCATGGGCGCAAATTAGGCTGATGTTTGCGAATTTAGCCTTGATGCGGATCGTCATGAGGCGTTCGCTGAAGCTCAACTGATCCGTTAGATCGCGCTATTTGACGTAATCAGACAAGTTCTTATAAGGATATGCCAAACAATTCATCTAAGCCAGCGATAAGGCACCTTAGAAGACAGCATTACACGTGTGATTAGCTAGATACCAGCTAATATGCTTGAAAGAGTGACTCAAAATTGGACTCTTCCTATGGACCACTCGAGGTAATTGTGATCAATACTTTCGTAAAATACGAGTATATGGCAGATACTGGGTTATTACAGCCTCAGTTAAAATTATGTACCATTTTGCAACCTTTCCGTGTCCTTCGATACGATATAAGCTCAAGCCTCTATTTAATATTAGCCCACTCCCGTCACGCCCAGATTATCAACCAATTGCCCATATGACGCTGACATAACATCCCCACGACCATCCGCTCCACTGCTTCAGTCAATTTCAATTTCGAAAATGAGGCGACATCAAGGACGTCGAGACCTAAAACGTTTCCCATAAATCGACATGTTGGTGTCGTTTCCCATCGACAAATAACGAAATCTATTGAAATAAATTTCGTCCTTCCGAGGAGGCACACGAGCATTCGAACATTTGAGAATGATAAAAATCCAAATGAGGCTAACCGAAACAGCCGCAATGGGGCCACACATATTCGAGTGGACTGGACGAGTCCTGTTTCTACTGCTACCATTCCCTCTCAGCCAATTGAAGTCATGACCATATTTGATTTTATCGCGCTTCCTCTCCCCAAATTGCTTTCTTAAAAAAGAAGAGTTGAACGAAAAAAGGATACCATAAGAGTTTCCGTTACGAGTAACCCCTTTCAACCAATGGTCTCGACCCGTTCGCCGGCCGGTCGGTCAGGACATGTGCCAGTATGTTTAACAAGAAATCTCGGCAAATCAACGTGAATGTTTTCTTAACGTCCATCCGAGCATTCGTAGCAGTGTCCTGCGTTATGCAGCCCATTCACGAACGCCTCCCTGGGGGAGGCTATAACCCTTTGAGCGTATGGCCGTTTAATAGCCGTAACAGTTCACTGGTGAACTATAAAATCCAAAGAAGAAAAACCGAATGAAAAGGGGAAAAGTCGAGTCTCCCTGGTGTCCAATTCGCCGTTGTTGTTTTTTTTTATGTTCTCTCTCTTTTGCATCAATAGTCCTTGGTCCTTTTACATGCCAGCGTTTAAATAAACGATTCCAAGTGGCTTTAGTTGAAGAAAATCCCGAACTCGGTCCTGTTCGATTCTAGGATTAGATCCTAGAAAGGGTGACGGACTGTTGGGTGTGTGGTTGGGGAATGTCCTTTCTTTGTCATAAGTTTTCATTCCTGCAGTGGTCGCTACTGTGAGGGATGTTGCGACCGAGTATAGAGGCGAGAAGCCTTCCTCGGTAATTGGAGAGCTACGAGGGACTCTGTGTGTGTTTCTAGTCTTTCCATTGTCCTTTGCTTCTTTTGTAGAAGTGGTGGAGACTGCTACAAAGGATATATGGGCATATGATGTTGAATTTTATTGCCATGGAATGTCGTTTGTAGTTTTTTTTACGATCTTCGAAATTGGGGTGATTTGAGAACGAGCCAATTTTAATTCGATTCCGAAACGATTTAGTTTAACCCAAGACCTTTGGGGATTGATATTGAACAATGACCATATGTGAATGCTTCAGCAGGAGAGATGGATGATTGATGATCTTCGGGGTTGTAGGGGTCGAGGTTATAGAAGAAGGCCCAACATATGCTCCAACACATGAGTTGGAGATACATTCTAGCTCAAGGAAAGTACTGTCAGTTCGCCTAAGCTCGCTAAAGCTAAATGTATACCATCACCATACAATCATCAAATCACCAACATGTTAGAGTAACAAAGGCCACCTCGTGGTGGCTCTGTTAGCCATGTTCTACTTCCATCTCCTCGTGGTGGATAGGTAGGTTCGTACCCTCCCCAGAATGGGAAGAATACACTTAGTCGAGAGAGACTCGTTGTGTTGCTACGAGGGGGTTTATCCCCCTATTCATGGAACCACTTAGGGCTTCTTAAAAAAATTACGAAGGGCATTTATCCTTACTTGCTGAACATCTGTCAGGTCGTTAAGGAAGTAGGATCCCAGGTAGCGTTTCCTGAATGTGCAGAAAGCCGGGCAGGCGCAGAGAAGGTAGTGGATGGATACGACCTCGTCTTCGTCTAGGCAGCTTCTGCAGAAATTATTCGGAACTTGCCCTAGTTTTTACGCATGACTGCCAATGAGACAGTGACCGGCGATGACACCAATCATTTTCTAGATGTCAGTTCTTTTTAGGGAGACTATTCTCTGTAGCGAGAGAAAACAAAAGAGGCGCTTACACTTCGACAGTTTATTGGTAAAAGAAGGCCTTGGTGCGTTATTACATGTTCTTTTATATGTAATACGGAGAGCTTTCAAGTGGAGACATTTCGGGTTTATTATGCGGTAGGATGATCGAATGATTAGAGTGTCGAACGTACAATAGTGATAATGTACTAATGTACAATAGTGTATGTAAATTACGGATTGTTTTTTTTTTTTTTTTTTTTTTTTTTGCCTACAGTTCGACCATCCTGACGGTATAATCGACCCGATTACAAGAGTGCATTTCATTAATGTAAAAAGTAACATTTCAAAGGATAATAGCTAAAAAACATATTCAAACATTGTTAGCAAAAAAAGAAATTCATTAATACATAATATGTAAACTACATGAGGAAATCATCAGAAAGATAGGTTTGAGGTTCAGGACTCAATCGCTGAAATGGCCTTAGTATCTTCGCGCACTGATAACCCAGGTTCCCCAGATTGTTCTACAGCGTCTTCATCGTCACATCCGGATCCTACGTTGTATGGTCTCATGTTGTTTGGTGAAGATATTCCCTTGTAAGGCAAGCGGGTCATCTGTAAACCGTCGATATCTCCGACAATATACCGATCGTTAGGAAGAACTACCTTGACCTCATATGGACCTCGGAATTTAGCGTGAAACTTCTTGTTGATGCCTGGAGTAGTTACAACATTTTTAATTAAGACATATTCACCTACTTTGTAAGACCTAGGCTGTTTGTGGTACCGGTCATAGTACCTTTTATTATCTAATTGTGCCTTTTCGATGTTTTGGGCAGCCTTGTCTCTTATGTCTTCCAAAGAAATATCTGTCTTTACCACTTTATCTTGAAGATACTCGTAAACGCGATCGCAAATCACACCCTTTTGGTTTGTACCAAACAAAAGTACACTTGGAGGGAATCCAGTACTTCTGTTTGAAGTGTTGTTAAGCGCAAATTCGACTTTGGTTAAATGCTTATCCCAATCGCTTGTTGTGTTTGTATCACACTCTTTGGCCAACATAGGAACTATTATTCTGTTTATCCGCTCGATTTGACCGTTGGATTGAGGGGAATGGGTAGCAATCTTTATATGTTGGATGTTGTGTTCACCCAAAAAATCAGAAAACTCCCTTGATGTAAAGCAACTGCCCCGATCCGATATTAATCTATTAGGTCTTGAATAGCTATCAAAATAAGATTTGAGACACCTAATGGCTTCTTTAGTTTGTGTTGTAGTGACAGGATAAAGTTTGATGTACTTGGTGAAACCATCAATCACAAGGAAAATATACTTTCTTTTTGCAGGAGAGTTTGGCAATGGTCCTAGATGGTCAACATGCATAGTGTCAAAAGGAACTTTCCCTTTTGGTATAGGGTGTAGACTGCCTTCCACTTTACCAGAATTAGGCGAAAAATAAATGCATTTAAGGCATGTTTTAATGTATGCTTTTACCTTCTCCTTCATATTTGGAAACCAATAAATAGCTGATAGATGATCAAAGCATTTATCAGCACCCGAATGGCACAGGGATTCATGGTGCGTTCGTATCACCTGGGTCTCCAATTGAGATGGGACGACAAACAAAACCTTGCCTTTCGTCTTGCGATAAATGAGGCCATCCACCATTTCGTAATACGGACTTTCAGCCTTTTCAAGTTCCGATGCGATTGAAATGATTTTCGGATCCTGCCTTTGTGCTGCAGCAAGTGCAAATTCGAACGATTCATCGTCGACAAATAAGATATTAAAAGAACGACTTAGAGCGTCGACATGAGTCATTCGATTCCCTTTCCTATGCTCCACGACATAGTCGAAGCTTTGCAATTCCAAAGCCCAACGTGAAATACGCGGATTCAAGGATTTTTTCTTTAAAGTTAGAGCCAAGGCTTGGCAATCTGTAATAATTTTAAAAGATATGCCGATAAGGTATATCCTGAATCTTCTTAATGCGTAAATAATAGAAAGCGTTTCCAGCTCATAGCTGTGGTATTTACTCTCCGCAGCAGTGGCACGCTTTGAAAAATAAAATACTGGATGAAATTTTTCATCACTTTGCTTCTGCATTAGCACTGCCCCAAAGCCAACAGAACTTGCGTCACAGTGCAACTCTGTAACTAAATGCGGACTGTATATGGACAATACTGGTGCTGCAGTTAGTCTTTCTTTCAAACTATTGAAAGTTCTTAACTCTTCTGTACCAAATACAAATGGAGTATCTCTTTTAAGCAAGTTATATAGCGGTTTTGCTACGTAGGCGAAGTTTTTAATGAACTTTCTAAAGTAGGAGCAAAGCCCCAAGAAACTGTGTACATCTCTCGTACTCGTGGGTATTGGGAAGTTGCGTATAGCATTTAGGTTACTTTCGTTGGGCCTTATGCCTTCTTTAGTAATGTGATATCCCAGATACACAATGTCATTTTGCAGAAAGGTACATTTATCGACACGAAGGTGTAAGTGGTTTTTAATTATGACATCAATAACTTGTTTCAGAATCTGTAAATGATCTTCAAGGGAATTTGTTGCGATGAGTATGTCATCTAAGTAAGTTATCACCTTTCCATCGGAAATCAAAGTTCTAAATATATGTTTCATGAAGCGTTCGAACACGGATGGGGCATTTTTTAATCCAAAGGGCATTCGCGTGTATTCAAACTGACCAAGGGGAGTGATAAATGAAGTATATTTCATCGATTCTTCAGATAGTTGCACGTGGTGGAAACCATTTTTCAAATCGAGGGTCGTGAAATAGTTTTTATCTTTCAAACGATCGAGATGATCTTCAATGAGCGGTATCGGATAATTATCGCGCAATGTTATCTTATTAAGTTCCCTAAAGTCGACGCAAAGTCTAAGCTCTTTATTTTTTTTTTGAACTAAAACAATTGGAGACGCATAGGGTGAGTTCGACTCACGAATAATGCCCTTTTCGAGTAATTCATTCAAAATCTTTTGAAGTTCAAGTTTATGGACGTAAGGCAATCTCCTCGGAGAACAATGAAATGGAACATCCTTCAACAAAGTAATATGCATTTGAAAATCTAACTCCGGAAGCTTATTACTTGAGTGAAAAAGTGCTGGCTTTACGATTTCTTTAACTTTTTTAGCAACGACCAATGGAAGAGTTTGGTTAATAACAAGATTAAACTCACCGTTTTCTTCAGAAACATCAATACTTAAAATTTGCCGTGAGAAGTCATCATATGGAAGCTCTGCATTCGAATTACTTGTGTCCGGAACTTCGTGACGATTCGAGCTGTTGAACTTGAATTGGGGAAACTGATTTTGGCTGCTGTCATTATGTACCGTTGTCCTTTGAAGCACTAAACCCGTCTTTCCGATAAAATCCCTTCCTAAAATTACAGGATAGTTCATTGAATGGTTCGCTACTACTAAAAGATTTAAATGAATTATTAAATTCTCAAAAAAGACACGTGTACTTATGCTCCCCAGTGTAATAAGAGGACTATTGTTGACACCAGTATAGGATTGTGAGGCCTGGTCCAGCGATGATAGGAATACTGATGGTAGGAATTGATCCTGGATAAAGCTGATGGGGCTGCCTGAATCCATCAAAGTCAACAGCGACGACGAGCTTTCGATCCCCTTACCGCTCCACTGGTATTGGATCATCGCCTCAAAATCATTAGTCGAATTGTTTTGTTTTGTTTCCGACACGTGGTGGTCTTCTTGTCGAAACAGATCAGGTGTTTTGTCGTTCACATCACTTTCTTGTTTTTTTAAAGCCATTATGGAAGCACTACCAGAACAATTTGAGGATATATGCCCTTGTTTTCCGCACTTGAAACAAGTAACGCTCCTTTTTACTTGTTTTCCACGATCACTGTTTAGGTTAACTTTGGTTTCGACACTTGTTTGTTTATTCACACTGTGTGTACTTTTCACTTGCTTCTCTGCATAATTTGTTTTAAGTCTGTCATATTTTCGCAAGGCGATTTTAAGTTCACTTAAATTGTTAGCACTGTATAGAATCTGCTTATTGACTTCCGAATCCGGAATTCCCTTGATAATGAATTCCACTAAGTCCTCCTCTTCAACAGAAGAATGTGACGCTATCTCCTGCATGTGAATTACGTACTGTTGAACACTTTCCTCACGGCGTTTTTTTCGTTTACTGAGGTCATTATACACGTCAGACCTAGTCACAATCTTTTTAAACTCGTTTTTCAAAGCGCACTTTAATTCAGTCCAACTTTTCACTTTCACCGTTCTTGTAAACAACTTGGCAGTACCAGTGAGAAGGCGTTTGCCATAAATAAATTGATCACTCTCAGACAGTTTCATCAGTTCTGATAGCTCTTCAAATTGATCGATCCACCTTTGTATTGTGTAGTTATCGTCACCACTAAACGTAGGCATCGCATCTTCCACATCTCTAAAATTACTGCTTACATGTGACTTAGAACTCGATTCTGCCGCCTCCTCCAGTTGCATGTCACGAATTTGTTGTCTCAGCTTCGCAATTTCTTGCTTCTTTTGACAAATTCTTCGAAGTTTCGCCAATTCTTTGTCGATGCGCTGTTCCCGCTCGCTCGATGATTCTCTCTCATCATCAGACACGTTATTCCCTGGAACTGTCGAATCATCTGCACACTGTCCGTGGTTCCTGAGCACTGGATCCTCTTGCATCAGATGAAGGAGTTCGTCTTCTGTAAAGTCTTGAACCGCTTCTTGAGTGCGAATTTTCAGCTCCGCTTTAGTGCCGGCCGTTTGAAGTTTTAGCGATCTAAGAACGGCTTTGAGTCGGTGCACCGTTGCGGACTCAAGAAACTGCAACCACTGTTCGGACATCACTATACTCTCTTTAGCACGGCAAAAACGAAAAACTTCTTCGACTTAAGAAAACGCGGTCTCACTTTACTTTGACTGACTATTGTACACTCGATACATTAATCGCGGTCCCAATCCCACTTCTGAATACTGTAGCGAGAGAAAACAAAAGAGGCGCTTACACTTCGACAGTTTATTGGTAAAAGAAGGCCTTGGTGCGTTATTACATGTTCTTTTATATGTAATACGGAGAGCTTTCAAGTGGAGACATTTCGGGTTTATTATGCGGTAGGATGATCGAATGATTAGAGTGTCGAACGTACAATAGTGATAATGTACTAATGTACAATAGTGTATGTAAATTACGGATTGTTTTTTTTTTTTTTTTTTTTTTTTGCCTACATCTCCTAGTCCGTTGACTATCGAGCCGAGGCCAGATTTGCCTGGCGATGAGGCAAGTATGTCCCTGGGTCGATCTCAGGTTAGTCTCAGCCCTAGCGAGATTTATGAGTTAATGCAAGAGGTATTCCCTAGTATGCCGTGATTGATTGCTGTGTCGTTCCTTGTCTGGTGTCGGCCCTTTCGTTACCTGAGATGTCACTGTGTCCTAGTACCCATAGAACGTGTATGTTAAACTGTCCGGTCATCTCGTTAAGGCTTATTTTTGAGGTGTACATATAGGACTCTAGCGATTTCAAGGCTGGCTGGGAATTCGAACATCCGTAGTAGATATTACGTTCCACTTAAGCCAGGACAGAGTCTCCTTCATTGCCAACAACTCCGCCTGAAAGATTCTGCAAGAGTCTGGTAGGTTCAGAGCTTGGCTCATGTTTAGTAGTTTGCACTACCCACCCCGTCTTTGGTTTTTGACCCGTCAGTGTAGAAGTCCACGCAACTCCTGCGGGGTTGCGTTTGGCGGGACCAGTTCCGTTGTCCGGGTATGTTATCTTGAATTTTTCCTCAAAGACTGTGGTGGGCTCAATGTGGTTCAAGTTATCCTGTTGTTCAGGATGGAGGAGTGGCCAGTGATGTAGCTCGTCCATTTGGAGTTGGCTTTTAGTCTTACTGCCTTATATGTGGCAATTTGCTTGTCAAGTATATCGAGTGCTGTAAGGTGAAGTATCATGTTTAGCTCTACCGTTGGGGTGGACCTTAGGGCTTCGGTGGTGCACATACATACCAGCCTTTGTATCTTCTCAAATTGTTTATGGTTTGTTGTCTTGTCTAGCGCAGCCCACCAGACTAACACTTCATACAGTACTATAGGTCTAATGACTGTAATGTAGAGCCATAGGGTGAGCTTGTGGTGAATAAACGTTTTTTTTCCTAAGGCTTTCTTGCAACTGTATAGAGCTATAGTTGCTTTCTTTGCTCTCTCGATTGTGTTGTTCTTCTAGGTTAGTTTCCTGTCTAGTATAATGCCAAGGTATTTCGCACTGCAGGAGTAGGTTAACGTGATTTTAAGTAAAGTGATTGGACAGTTTTCCGGAATTTTGTGGTTTCTGGCGAACGTCGAGGCCTTCTTTCTCCAGTTTGATCAGTAGTTCATTTGCAACTACATTCTGGCGAAGGGGGTGCCCCTGGTAACCGCTCTAGTGGTTTCCAGGCTTCCCCACTTAGAGTGAATTTTACGTGTTGAGAGTGACTCTCTAATCAACTCTGTGAGAGTCCTCTCCACTTTTAGATTTTCTAGCCCTTTTATTATTGCTTTCGAAGTGCTGTTGTTGAAAGCGCCCTCTTTGCCTAGGAAGGCTATTAAGTTATATTCTTTAAGACGGTTTGATCTCTCGATTTTCCTCACTAGTGTATGCAAGGCTATTTCGACAGACCTACCCTTACAATAGGCGTGCTGTGCCATAGAGATTAGGGAAGGATCGAAATTATGGCGTTAGTGTAAGTCTTTAAGCCTTTCCAGGCTTCTTAATGCAAATGATGATAGACAAATAGGTATTAGATCGTTGGGGGAGGTGTGAGTTTCTGCCGGTCTTGGGGTGAAGGGTACGCTTGCGCACTTCCACTTTTCTGGAATATGTCTCCAAGCTAGGCAACCCGTAAAGATAGTCTCTAGCCATGGTGATATCTACTCCGTAGTTTGTGCAAGTTCTAAGGGGTAGATTCCATCCGGCCCTGGCGATTTAAAGGGCTTGAAACTTTTTAACGCCCATTTTTTCTCTAAAGATTATATGATCATACTGTACCTCTATCGCGGAGGAGAGTTGAATTCCTCGCGTTCGCACTGTATCTTGCGATTCAGAGCAGCCTGGCTACTGCGTATTGAGGAGAAGGTTGAGTGTTTTCTCTTCTGCCGTTGTCCAAACTCCGTTTGTTAAAAGACAGCTCGGAGTTAGTGGATCTTTCGAGCAGATTTTTCTGAGTCTGGAGGCATTTCCAAGAGAACAGTTTCCAATACTTCCCTAGTTCTTTTCTCGGAGTTTGCTGCTCGTGGTACCGTCTGGAAATTATCTGATCAGGGAAATTACTAACGGAAGAGGACGAATGGCAAGAATCCTGCGCCACAAAATAGGACAAGGTAGTCCGAGTCGATTTTAGCCCCTCGGAAAGTTCGAACATCAAGAATAGTGGAGGAGTGTATGACGTCGATCGCGACGTGATCAATCTGGTTGGTGGTCGCTTGATCAAAAGACCGCCAGGTGCCTTTGTGTATATCGAGGTGGGGGAAGCGCGTACTGGCTAGAAGGAGATTTCGCCCCGTATCAATCAGCCTGTGTCCGTTATCGGATGTGGTGTCGTGTAGGCTGTGTTTGCCGATGACTCGCTCAAAGATACCTTCCGTACCCAACTTAGCATTGAAGTCTCCTAGTACAATTTGTCATAGCTGGGACATTGGGCATACGTTCTATCTAGGAGATCGTAGAACTCATCTTCGGCGGAGTCATCCTTGTCTTCCGTGGGGGTGTGGACGTAGACCAGGCTGATGTTAAAAAATGAGCATTGATACGGATCGTTATAAGGCGTTCACTCACATGCCAAAAGCTTAGGACTTTTTGCCTTAGTCCTCCTCGAACAGCAAATCCGCATCCGAACAATCGTTGTCCTCTCTCCATATAGCAGCCGCCGTAGTAAATATCGCAGTTTTTCATTCGCTTTATACCCGGTCCACTCCATCGCATTTCCTGGATGGCGGTTATGTCCGCTTTATAGCGGTCTAGGGCGTCCGCAAGTTGTTCGGCTGCACGTGGCCTGTTTAGGGACCTAACATTCCACGTACAGAGCCGAAGATCATTGTCCTTTTTCCGTTTTTTTTCAAGGGTCATCAACATTAATCCGGTCCGTTATATCCGGGGCTTGTGGTTGTTTGGGAGTTTGTTGCTTTTTTTACGGTTACGGCTTACTAGGCTGTAGCCCAACCGGCTAATCATGTTTTTTGGCGCAGGAGGCTCGCCTTTCGCCCTTCCCCGTCTGCAATTTCCATAGGAAATCTCCATATGGTACCACGAGGAGGTGGGGATGGGACTTACTAACAATGTCACAAGATGTTCGACTGCCGTGGCTCTTCTCGCTTTTTAACAGGCCAGCATCCGTCGGATAGATGCTACCCTTACGAGGCCTTTGTTAGTCCTTTGCCATATTAACTCGAAAATTATAGTAATTTCAAAGGTCAAACGAGTTAGGTTTGATCCTATTTACACACTTCCGTGCGTCAAATAACACACTTATGTATACGTATGTGTTATTTAACACATTTCTGCGTGTTGGTTTGCATGTGCAGGGTACCGTCAGTCTCTTGTACATATGTACATATGTACGTACATACAAATGATTAACTTTGTACCGATAACTCCAGAAAAAAAAGTATCTAGTCACCATTGTGCCATGGGCGGATTTCAAGATTAAATAGGCGACACGTATATTATTCCGTCCTTGTCTGCCTTTGTAGAGGGCGTTAATATTCGGCATAACTTTCACTATAATAATCACTTACGACACATCGTCACTCCCATCCTAGACACACTCTCCATAACCAGGACTACCGATTCGACTGACGCCTTTCACTAAAGAACATGTTTTCATTCGGGCTCGTTTCCACCCATCCTTGTCGACACGCTCACAGCAGGACATGTAGTATATGTCCTTTCACAGCAGATTAGGGCTATACATACCATTTCTTGTTCATCCTCGCATCTCTTGATGAATCAAAAAATTGCGACCGACTCCTGTCCACCGTTATGAAAACATTTTTCTATTCCAATTAACAACAAAAAAAAAAAAAACGAAAAAAGGATTTAAGCAAAAAAGGATTCGAAAATGTGGTCTTTGTTCGGCCACATTGGCCTATACCTATGGCAGATTCGTGTCCCTTAATGATTATGAACTTCGCACAGCACGACGCATGGATTCTCCTCGCCAACTCCACGTTTCCACTCTGATTGAGATGATGACAATGTAATGCCTCATACTGGGCTCATATGTGTCAATTGACTGCCTTCTTGTGTACGTACCTTTCGGTTTAACAAGCGAAATTAACGCGACACTTCATGCCAGCAGGATACTCCTTACATCCTTTCCTTCACAATGCTACTACTTTCGAAAAAATATGATTTCATTACAAAAGGGATTGGCAAACGCTGGTTTTTCCTTTCCTTCAAATTTTCACATATCCACAGCTCACCTCCTAATGAACGGAAAATGATCGGAGGAAGGTAAAGGGTCGAGATCTTGTATCATGGTCTCGGGTCTCCAGAGGGATGGGAAAGGATAGTAATACTCGTATTTATAGAAGAATTTGATTGGATTAATGTGACTGTTGTGTTTTGATCTGCCTCGTTTTCTAGCCCTTCTGCGTGTCCTTTTTCTTTCTTGTACCCCTTTCACTAGCTGATTGTGAAATAGGATCTTTGACGTAAGCCTTTATAAATATTTTGGTACATGGATGACTTTTGTGTTTATTATATGTATTTTGGGGACAAAAAGTGGATTTACGTTGCGTAGAATGCAGTCGTTTGAAGTCGTGAAAACAAAAGGACATCACTAGGACAGCGAGACATCTGGAATGTGTGCACCTTTTCAGTCGTAGAGGAATTGTCTGCCGAAAGACGTACAATGTAAGGAGATCATTGAAGTGCCGTTTCGAAGTTGTTTAAAGGATTATTAGTGTCCTCGAGATTGATTTATAGCTAGATTGGAGACAATAGAGATGGAGCATGGTTGCGAGTCCAGGCGGTTGAGTCGAATCTGGACAAGTTGTGGCATAATTTAATGCGTTTTCGATGGTGAACGTGTGCCAGTAGGGAGGTCGGCACTCTGGATGAGGAAAGACTTAAGATTAAGATAGTAAAGGTGGAAATCAGTATGCAAATGGTGTTCGAGTATCGAATAGCCAAACGGCGTGTGACCAAGTTGATGGAAATCGGTTTCCAATAATCTTTGTGGAAAGAGATTAGGCACAAGGTAGTGCATGTAGAAGTGGAATGGTTAGTGTTGACGTCTTTTGTGTTTATAGAAATTATTAAGAAGGGAAACTATATTCAGAAGAAAGAATAGCCCAAGAACGCTAATTCTGTAAAGAACTTAAAAGTCCGACTTTTCTCGCGTGACTACACACCTCGACGTGGTGCAAGGGCCCAGTGAAGGTCAATGACCCTCAGGGCAACCCCAGAGGAGACATGAAGCTAAGATGTGGTCAAATGGGCCGGATCAAGGCGAGCCGTGCCGAAGATCAGCTTGGCTGAGGGCTCATCCCAAAAATAGCCCAGTCACAAACGGAGTATCCTGAGCACCACGCGCACTCAGGATTATTTAGATCCCATATACCCTACACGGGGGGCATGGGCTCGGACATACAGGGTAAAGTTGTTGATTGCTTTTAACCTGGCGAGATGCCAGCAACGATCCCTGTTTAAATGCCCGGGTCAAGTTGACATACGGCCTCCTCGCGGCGCCCTCTGGATAGCCTCTTCAACAACCGTTGGGAGGTGAACAAACGCATGCAGCAAAAAAAACCCCGACCAGAATGGCGGTTGTGCGGCGGGCTAACAATCCGCCCACGTAAAAAAACCTAAAGTTATGAATGAGCAAGATGCCTCGGATACACGGACGGATACTCGACGACGACAACGCACGAAAAAGGAACACGATTTGCGAGTATGCTCCTGGAATGTCAGAACCCTGTACACTCCCGGAGCTGCTCGTAAACTAGAAGGAATCCTCACGCAGTACAAGGCGGATATTACTGCGGTCCAGGAAATACGCTGGATAGGAAACGGTATGATTAGAAAGAAAAATTGCGACATTTATTACAGCTGTCACAAAAGGTTGCACTTACTGGGATGCGGATTTGTCGTGGGAAAGCGGTTAAGGTCGAAGGTCATCGACTTTAAGCCTATAAGGTCATCGACTTTAAGCCTATAAGTGATCGGCAGATTTTATAACATCAGCCTTATATGTGCACACGCCCCTACCGACGAGGCTGAAGACCCTATCAAGGAGGACTTCTATGACCTCCTGGACAACGCCTACGGAGCTTGTCCGGAGTACGATGTAAAAATCGTGCTCGGGGACTTCAATGCCAAAATCGGAAAGGAAAACACCCTTGGCGGAGTGATCGGAAAGCACAGCCTCCACGATACAACAACAGATAACGGCTTCCGACTCGCTGACTTTGCGACAGCTCGTAATGCGGTGATAAGTAGCACAAGATTCCCTCGCAAGCGAATCCACACAGCAACCTGGCGATCTCCGGACGGTCGAACCGCCAACCAAATCGACCATGTGCTCACTGACGCAAGGCACGCGTCAAACATCCTGGATGTGCGAACATTCAGAGGGGCAAATGTCGACTCTGACCACTTCCTCGCAGCAGCAAGATTCAGAGCTCGACTGTCCAATGTCAGAAAGCTGCACCAGCCCATCAGGAGGAGGTTCGACATTGGGCGCCTGAGCACACCGGAGGTTGCCAGAGTCTACAGGGAGCAGCTGAGCGAAAGACTCTACGGTATGCCTACGTCGAACACAAATGCCAATAATATGTGGCTGCATTGCCGCTCAGCCATTCAGGAAGTAGCCGAAACCACATTAGGATACCTACCACCCCCGACAAGAAACCCGTGGTATGATGGCGAGTGTGAGCAGAAAAAGGCAGCAACCGACGAGGCGTACCAAAAGGCGCTGCAGAGGAAAACCAGGGCAGCGCGAGAAGAGTACCGAGCCAGAAGAAGGGAGGAGAAGAAACTACTGCGACAAAAGAAAAGAATCTTCGCAGCCTCCCAGCTCAAGGATATCGAGGAGTCTAGGGATAAACATAAAATACGAGCCTTTTACAAGAAAGCAAAAGGCCTTGCAGGAGGCTTCACCATCAGAGCTCTTCAAGGCTGGCGGCGATGTTCTGGTAGGGAGCATGCACCAGATCATCTGCAGAATTTGGGAAGATGAGAGCATGCCCGACGACTGGAATACCAGCTCTATATGCCCCATCCACAAAAAAGGCGATCCTACCTCTTGCAAGAACTATAGAGGTATATCCCTGCTCAATGTCGCATACAAGAGCCTGTCCAGCGTATTGTGTGAACGTAAAACCATTTTGCACCGCACTAATCGGCAGCTACCAGTGCGGCTTCCGGCCCGGCAAATCAACTATAGACCAAATTCTCACACTTCGACAAATCCTGGAAAAGACCAACGAGTTTCGAATCGATACGCACCATCTTTTCATCGATTTCAAAGCCGCATACGACAGCATTCATCGTGAAGCACTGTTTGTGGCGGGGGCCGAATTCGGGATCCCGGTTAAACTGATCCAGTTGTGTCGCGCCACGCTAAAAAACACGCGATGCACCGTGCAACTCGGTTCTAGGACCTCGGAACCATTCGAAACATGCACCGGATTTCGGCAAGGAGATGCGCTGTCATGTGACTTCTTCAACCTGGTGCTGGAGCAGATAGTGCGACGGGCAGGCGTCAACAGGGAAGGCACTATCTTTTACAAGTCCATCCAGCTGCTAGGATACGCGGATGATATCGACATCATCGCGTGTTCTCGCCGTGGCATTGTGGAAGCATTCACGGCGATTGAAGAACAGGCGAAACGAATTGGTCTTAAGATCAATGAGGACATAACGAAATACATGCTGTCAAGCAAAAACCAATCCGTCGCTCACCACCTGGGACAAAACATAACAATTGACAGCTACAATTTCGAGGTAGTTAAGGAGTTTGTCTACCTCGGGGCAAACGTAAACTCCACAAATGACACCACAGTGAAGATCCGGCATAGAATCGCCCTTGGCCGCTTCTACTTCGGCTTGTCCAACCAACTGGGGTCAAAACTCCTCACTCGAAAGACCAAAGTCATGCTTTACAAAACGCTCATTCTGCCAGTCTTGCTGTACGGAGCCGAAAGCTGGACGATAAGCAGGACAGCGGAGCTGATTTTGGGTTATTTCGAAAGAAAAATTCTGCGCCGGATATTTGGTCCTGTCTGTGAGGAAGGTGAATGGAGAAGAAGACACAACCGCGAACTCTACGAGCTGTACCAAGATGTGGATGTAGTCCGGAAGGCAAGGATCCGTCGACTACACTGGCTCGGCCACATCGAGCGCATGGACATCAACGCTCCAGCTAAGAGGGTCTTCGACTCCGAGCCTCCTGGTTCGAGAAGAAGAGGAAGACCGAACCTCCGGTATAAAGACCAAGTAATCGCGGATGTAGGACATCTTGGTCTTGACAACTGGAAGCAGCGTGCCCGGGACCGTCAAGGATGGAAGGCAGCTATAGCTCAGGCTCAGATCCTCCATGGATCGCAGGCCTGATAAGTAAGTAAGTATACCCTACACGACACCACACATCGGCTACTCGACTTCTTGGCGGGGCGCAATCTCCTTCTGGCTAGCACACGATTCCCGCATCTCATTATTCACAAAGGAACCTGGCGATCACCTGGTCAGTCTACCACCAATCCGATCGACGCCAGATACTCCTCAAGCATCCTAGATGTACGAACCTTCCGAGAAACCAACATCGACTCGGATCACTACCTTGTTGGTGCCAAGGTACGAATGAAGATATCAAGAATGCCATGAGCTGGACAACGAAAGTTTGATGTCAGAAAGCTAGGACCGCTAGGACCTTTGCCCATCGAGTTTCCTTCAACCTCTCGCAAACTCCAACGACACCGGAGCAACCCACAGGACAACAGTGGGAGCATAGCCAGCGTGCTATCAGAGACGCTACCTCTGATATGTTGGGCTTAAAACCGCCGTCAGCTAGAAACCCCTGGTTTGATGAACAATGCGGGCAAACCCATGTAGCAAAGCAAGACGCTTACAAAGCCGTGCTACATAGACGGACGAGAGCCGCTCATGAACATTCTGAGCAGAAACGGAGAGGGAAACACACCCTTTTAAGGGAGAAAAAAAAAAGAGAGCATGAAAAGCAGGAGATCGAGGAGATGGAGAGATGCTATCACAGGAATAATGCTCGCAAGTTTTACGAAAAGTAAAACGAACATGCCAGGGCTATAAAGCCAGAGCGGAAGCCTGTAGGGATAGAGTTACAGTCGATGCTGAGAATATGGAAGGAACACTTCTGTAGACTGTTGAACGGCGATAAAAGATCTAATAACGCTATCAGGCAGAATGATCCATTCACAACGGACGAAGATGTAAGAGAATTCCGTCCACTAGCCCTAGATGAAATTAAGCTGATCATTACGAAGCCCAAGGCTAATAAAGCCGCAGGGGCAGACAGCCTGTCTTCCGAGCTGTTCAAAGTGGCTAGAGATGATCTGATTCCACCGAATATGGTCGGTGGAAAGCATATTCTCAGTGCACAAGAAAGGAGACCCCTATAACTGCGCAAGCTACAGGGGAATGAGTCGCCCTAACATCGCATATAAGATCTTTTCTGCCGTACTGTGTGAATGTTCGAAACCCTTTGTGGATAATCTGATAGGTTCTTATCCAACACAGCGGGACGTCAATGAAGCATTCGAAAGCATTGAGGCAGAAGCGGCTAAAATGGATCTTTCGGCTTACGAGGATAAAACGAAATATATGCTGTCAACCAAAAAAGATGCGCAACACCGACGTCTCGGCTAGAACGTCACAATTGGCAGCTATAGATTCGAAGTGGTCAAAGACTTCGACCACCTTGGCTCACTAGTGACCAGCGCTGAGATCAAACGCAGAATTACTCTTGCCAACCGGTGTTAGCAAGACCGAAGACCTTGCGCTGTTGCGCTGTATGTATGTATGTTGGCGTTACAGTCCATGAAGAATCTGAGCCGAGCTTCTCTCAATCACCCATGTTGTGTGTGATTTCATTTTCCCATAGATGAAAGGGACCTACAGTTTATTGCCGATTCCGAACGGCGAATTTCGAGAAGCTTTTCATGACTTTTTTACTACAGGGGGCTTTGTCAGAACCCCGCTGAGGAGAAACACCGTGAAAAACACGTTCGATGACATGGCTGTGTCGGGATTCGATCCCGTGTCATTGGCGTCAGAGGCCAACACACTACCCACTGCGCCACGGTGCTCTCCACGGTGCTGTTGCGCTGTACAAAACCTTAATTATGCCGGTCCTCCTCTATGGCGCAGAGGCATGGACTTTACCGAAAACGGATGAAGAGGCCCTTGGTCGTTTCGAGAGGAAAATTCTGCGTGCAATCTATGGTCTCGTTTGTATAAACGGGGAGTGGAGGAGAAGATACAACGACGAGCCATACGGGCTATACAGCGACATCGGCCTGGTACGACGTCTGCGGATCCAACGTCTAAGATGGCTAGAGCGAATGGAAAACACAGCTCCGGCCCGAAGAGTCTTCGAGTCCAACCCCAAGGGACGACGCAGCAGAGGACGACCGAATCTAAGGTGGCACACACAGGTGGGTGGTCGCTGGAACAGCTGGCAAAAGACCGTGCAGCTAGAGAAGTTTGTTGGTTGAGGCCCAGGTTCACACTGGACTATAGCGCCACCTAAGTAAGTAAGTAAGTGAGTCATGTCAGTATTTTTCCTCCTTCTCATAAAGAGGACGACATCGGTCTTAACAGAATTAACCGACAGCCCATTTCTTGTACACCAATCACTTTGAGACGGAGCAGACATAAAGAACGGCGAAATCATACACATAGGCCTGGGCATAGATTCCAGAGGCATTGAAAGCATCTAGTATATAGTCGACCACCATTCACCATAACAGCGGGGATAGGACTCCGCTTTGCGGGCAGCCCCTGTTTACGACGGATTTGATTGTCAGTGTCCTGTGCACCCACAAGCATTGCTTTGATCCACAGGACCAGTGCTTTATCAATATCGACTAAAATGCCCAGCTCGTGCTCTTTCCTTTCGAGCGCGCCGTGGTTAGTGTGTTGGACCCTGACGCACGATAAGCGAGTTCGAATCCCGATAGCACCAACGCTATCGAATGTTTATATCGCGGCGTCCCTCCTCGGCGGCGTACTGGCGAAACCTCCCGTAGTATACTTGCCTTGAAAAAGCTTCTCGACACACGCCGTTCTTGGATCGGCGATTGAGAGAAGCTGGATGGCAAAGGACTAACAAAGGCCTCGCAGGGGTAGCATCTATCTGACGGATGCTGGCCTGCTAAAAAGCGATAAGAGCCACCGCAGTCGAACATCTTGCGGCACTGTTAGTAAGTCCCATCTCCACATCTTCGTGGTGCCATCTGGAAATTTCCTATGGAAATTGGAAACGGGGAAGGTCGAGTGGCAAGTCTTCTGCGGCAAAAAACAGGATTAGTCCGTTGGACTACGGCCTAGCAACTGGCGGACGCCCTAGACCGCTATAAAGCTGCCATATTCGCCATCCAGGAAATGTGTTGGAATGGACGGGTATAAAGCGGATGAAAAACTGCGACAATTACTACGGCGACTGCTATAGGCAGAGAGGACAACAATTGTTCGGATGCGGATGTGTTGATCGAGGTGGACTAACGCAAAAAATCCTAAGCTTTCGGCATGTGAGCGAACGCCTCATAACGATCCGTATCAAAGCTAAATTCTCTAACATCAGCCTGATATGTGTCTACGCACCCACGGAAGACAAGGATGACTCCGCCAAGGATGAGTTCTACGTTCTTTTAGACAGAACGTATGTCCAATGTCCCAGCTATGGCATCAAGGTTGTACTAGGAGACTTCAATGCTAAGCTGGGTAAGGAAAGCATCTTTGAACAAGTCATCGGCAAACATAGCCTACACGATACCACAACCGATAACGGATTGATTGATCTTGCTACGGGGCGAAATCTCCTTTTAGCCAGTACGCGCTTCCCGCACCTCGATATACACAAAGGCAATCAACCACCAACCAGATTGATCACATCGCGATCGACGTTATACACTCCTCCACTATTCTTGATGTTCGAACTTTCCGAGGGGCTAACATCGACTCGGGCCACAATCTTGTAGTAGCCAGGATGCGCCTGGCCCACGAATACAAAGTTATGACGTCGGAAGGCTACTATCCCCAGAAACTGCTGGTGCTTTCACCGATCGCGTCTCCCAATACACGCTCTCCTATACACCTCAACCCTCCACGTTTTGAAGTTTTGGGTTTTAAGGCTCTATCACGAAGAAACACCTGGTTCGATGACGAGTGCAGGAGGATTCACACAGCGAAGCAGGATGCATATAAGGCCTCGCTGCATAAAAGAACAAGAGCAGCTCGTGAGCTTTACGAGTTTAAAAGAATTGAGGAGCATAAGCGCGATTGGGGATTTGGAGGGGTGTTACTGCAGGCGTGACGTTCGAAAGTTTTATCAACAGATAAAGCGAACTTGCCATGGTTATAAAGCCAGAACGGAAGCCTGCAGGGATGAGAACGGACACCTAGTAATAGAATCGCAGTCGATGCAGAGAATATGGAAAAACCACTTCTGCAGACTGTATAACGGCGATGTTAGTCAATATACCGCTGTGAGGCAGAATGATCCATTTCTAATCGACGAAGACTGCAGAGAACTCCGTCCCCCTGACCTCGACGAAGTTAAGATTGCCATATCGATTGCCAGTCGAACAAAGCTGCTGGCGCAGACAGACTATCTGCTGAGCTCTTGAAGGCAGCTGGGGATGACCTTGTTAGGAGCATGCACCAGCTTATCTGTAAGACATGGTTAGAGGAAAGCATGCCCGAGGAATGGAGTCTCAGCATCGTATGCCCGATCCACAAAAAGGAGACCCCTCTAATTGCGCCAACTATAGAGGAATAAGTCTCTTTGAGATTGCCTACAAAATCTTCTCTGCCGTTTTGTGTGAACGCCTGAAGCCTTTTGTAAATAAGCTGATAGGTCCTTATCAGTGTGGATTCAGGCCAGGGAAGTCCACCATCGGCCAAATGTTCACACTACGGCAGATCTATTTGTCGACTTCAAAGCCAGAACGACCTCATGTTTACCTTTGACATCCCTGCTAAACTCATCAGACTATGTAGGATGACTTTGGAGAATGCTCGCTGCTCCATTCTAGTCGGCGCAGACCTGACTGAAAGTTTTGATGTCAAAAAAGGATTTAGGCAGGGCGATGCGGTGTTGTGTGACTTCTTCAACATCGTTTTAGAAGTGATTGTGTTAAAATCATTGGGCAACACAAGAGGCATAATTCCTTTCAAATCCTCAAAGGATGCTCACCACCAACGTGTTGGCCAGAACGTTTGTATTGGCAGATATGAGCTAGAGGTAGTTAAGGACTTCGTCTACATTGGCTTCGCAGTAACTTAGAACAACGACATCAGTTCCGAAATCAAGCGCAGAATCGCTGTTTCTTTGGGCTTATGAGGCAATTGAGTAATAGAGCCCTCTCCCGAACGACCAAGTTGACTCTATATAAGACCCTTATCATCCTGGTCCTGCTGTATGGCGCAGAAGCATGGATAAAGGGAGAGAGAGATTTTGCGCGTGATTTTCGGGCCTATAAACGCAGACGGGGGATGGAGGAAAGATTCAACCACGAGCTTTACGGGCTGTACAGCGATATGAGTCTAGTCAGGCGTCTACGGATTCAATGTCTAAGATGGCTGGGCCATGTAGAGCGAATGGACACCACAGCTCCAGCCCGGAGAATCTTTGAATCCAACCCCGAGGGACGAAGAAGCAGTGGACGGCAGCACTTAAGATGGCGTACCTCAGCCAACTGGGCGTGCGGCAATGGAAAAGGCTAGCAAAAGATCGTGCTAGCTGGACGGGCATATTGGTTGAGGACCAGGTTCACCCCGAACTGTAGCGCCCGCTAAGAAGAAGAAGAAGATTGAGAGAAGCTTGGCTCTGGACCTTCATTATTAGAAATGCCATATTTTCCAATCGAATATCGGAGACCTCTTATTGTTTTAAAAACATCTAGGCTAGAAATGGATTCGTAATGAAACCTGTTCATACTGAAGACCCTATTTGAAACCTCATCCATTGTAGAGTAGTTACAAAGCAAGAAGAAGCCACTAGCAGAAGAATTTTGACCAACTCTTGTTCACTTTCAAATCGCATCCATGCGCCCTATACAGTCAGTTTCAATTAAATTCTTGCAAAAATGTCGCAAATAAGGACATTCACAAAAATCCTCATGTTTTCCACGAATCTGTAAGGAAAAATTAAGAATTCCGGACATGTTTAGATGTGGCACAACCACAAGAACCACATTCGAAATTAATTTCCTAGAATCCTTCTCCGAAAACAAAACCAAGAAAAAAAAACAACAACAAAGAGTGTGACCTGATTTATGTGGTGAAGTAAGGTCCCTTTGTCGGCGGACAGACTCCCAGCCGGACACCAGATAGTTCCATCTAAATGGAGACATTCCATCTTTAGTAATCCTGCCGACACGTATGAGTATATTGAGTACATTCTATTCGTCTAAGGACCTTTCAGCAGTCCCGACAAAAAATCAAAAAATCCGTTTTGACTCTTTAACTCAAACGCTTGAATTCATCTCGTTATGTCCTGGCGAAAGTCATCATATCCTATTTTGTTGCACATTAGATAAGCCAATCAGTGCAGTCTGTTTTCTGGTAGCATCCCTACTGGGATGGGTTCCTTTTTTGGTTTTTTTCATGTGATAGGTCCTGCAATCGATTAGCAGGAATCTCAATGTCGTGCAGTACCTGCATGAAAGGCAGGAGCACCGCCTGCTGGGCAGTGGGTGTTCTGTTTATCGCTGTTAAGAAAAAAGGACTACGTTGGTTCGAATGCTAATAGAGGGGATGGTTCGATTCGGGAAGGGGATGTACATATGTATGCAGGTTGAAATAATTCAATTCCTATTGATGTTCTCCCATTAATTACTTATCACTTAAAGAGATATAAACAGAAAGAGCGCTGCTGGACGACAGCAGGACGCGTGAAAGTAAAACAAACGACAAAGGACTAGAGAGAGGACAAGTATGTATATTTCTGTTCCTTGCCATACAAAGTATTTGTTTTTTGTTTGCTTGTTGTATTTGTTTTTTTTTGGTCCTGTAACAGCGTTTTGTTTTCGTCACCCCAATGTCCTTTTTTCGTTTTTTGCTCTAGGACATGATATTTTTTTAATTATTTAATGTCTGTCACCCGGTGGCTAACACTTTGAAAGATATGCAAATTGGACCTGTCACCCTGTATCGCTTCGTCCTTGTCATCCTGGTGGCCCTCGGTTGGCCTCACCTCATCACCCACGCCATTCGTTGTTATGTCGTGATGGTGAAACAAAAGAAAATTGCAAATGCATGAGAAGCTACCATCGTCATTCTCATTCCATTTACCACCTTCACATACGATGAGTGGATTCATATACTCGAAGGACACAATCACTTGAGGATACGAAACAAAACATACGAGAAAGGAAAGGAAGGAAAGCTCCTCTGGTGGAATAAAACAAAACCAAGGCTAATGTTGGTCGGTCATTATTGCCCAGCTTGGGGGAGTACCTTGTACATACATATGGGGAACTGAGATACAAAACAAAAAAAAAATAAAAATTAAAACCTCACCGACCGGAACAAAAAACAGAAAAAAGAAAAGCAAAAGATTGTCCTGGAAAAAATCTACCACCATCATCTACACCGCCGACACCACCACCAGCTCTATTATCACGATGAGGAGCAGTCGTCGGTAGCAGGACAACAGTCGAGGAAAGACACAATGCTTCCTCTGCCCTCGAGGAGCTTACAAATGCATTATGTATGAGTCGAGCCGTACAACGTGTATTATTAGGTTGTCCACTTTAACAATCTGTACCAGGATTGCTACATTGTCCAGGATGCTGGGTGCCACCATCATTCGTTTCTTACTCCTGCAAAAAGGGAATTATAAAAGGATACACGACATGGGGAGGGAAAACAAAACCCCAGTAAGCCGGTAGCGAACGAAACAACAGAAACTTCTGTTGCAAGAAGAGTCACAACAAAAAAACAATAAAAAGGAAGTGAAGAAGGATTTTGTGTGAGACCGTTGAATAATGGCTTCCTTTTACGAGTATGTCGAGTCGATTTCAAGGTATGAGAACACGCTCCACTTGTATGCTGTAGTTATGCTGGACTTTTGCTTAATCTTTTCTTGTTCGTGTATCGTGTGCTGAGCTGCTCGCTGGGAGTGAGACTGTCCGACACAAGGTGATCTCGTGTACGTGATAATGGAATCATTTGTCTGTAGTATGATGGTAGGGTACGTTAAGCTTGTATCCTTGACCTGAGGCAAATTGTCGGTGTGACTGGCAGGAGGTGCAAAAATGTATAAATTAATCAATTTGTGCTATTGAAATAGTTACGAGTCAGTTTTGAGTGCACTGGAATTTAAGTTTACAAAGCACTTCAAGTTGGGATGTAGGTTAGACGCTTATGTACATATATTCAATCACGGGACGGCCGATGCAAGTTTTTTACTACGTAGTTCCACATATGTAAGATGATAGCGGTATTCAATGAGGAAAAAGGCAGAACAGAATAATGGAGAATAGCACACATTTGTGAGACGTGTCAGATCAAGGACAGCAAAGGACTAACAAAGGTCTCGTAGGAGTAGCATCTAACTAACGGATGCTGGCCTGCATCCGCAGACGAACATCTTGCGGCACTGTTAGTAAGTCCTATCCCCACCTCCTCGTGGTGCCATCTGAAGATTTCTTATTGGAAATTGCAGACGGGGAAGGGCGAATGGCGAGCCTTCTGCGCCAAAAATCAGAATTAGTCGGTTGGACTACTACAAACTCTGAAACAACCACAAGCCTCGAATAAAATGGACCGGATTAATGTTGACGACCCTTGCAAAAAAAACGACTCTGTACGCGGAATGTTAAGTCCCTAAACAGCCGAACAACTTGTGGACGCCCTAGAGAACTGGTAGTAGAGTCACAGTCGATGCTGAGGATTTGGCAAGACCACTTCTGCAGACTGTGTAACGGCGATGACAGACAAGGTACCGCTGTCAGGCAGAACGATCCGTTCGTAACGGACGACGATATAAGAGAATTCCGTCCCCCCGACCTAGCGGCGGCGCAGACGGCCTGTCTGCTGAGCTTCTTAAGGCGGTTGGAAATGAGCTGGTAAGGTGCATGCACCATCTCATTTGCAAGGTATGGTCGGAGGGAAGCATGCCCGACGAATGGAATCTCACAATCTTTTGCCCGGTTCATAAGAAAGCAGACCCTTATAGCTGCGCCAACTATAGAGGGATAAGTCTCCTTAATATCGCATATAAGATATTCTCTGCCGTATTGCGTGAACGGCTGAAACTGTTTGTGGATAACCTGATCGGCTCTTATCAGTGCGGCTTCAGGCAGGGTAAATCCACAACTGACCAAATATTTACGCTACGGCAGATCTTGGAGAAGACTAAATCCACTCTCAGCACCTTTTCGTCGATTTCAAGGCTGCGTATGATAGCGTCTATACAGACGAGCTGTACAAAGCCATATCTAGCTTTGACATTCCTGCCAAACTCGTCCGACTATGCAGGATGACAATGAAGAATTTTCGATGCTCTAGTAAGGTCGGTAATGAGCAAACCGAGACCTTTGATGTTAAAAAAGGGATTAATCAAGGTGACGCGCTGTCATGCAACTTTTTCAACATCGTGCTTGAAAAGATCGTGCAAGAGTCACTGGCCAACACAAGAGGTACGATTTAATTCAAGTCTACGCAATTGCTTGCGTACGCCGACGACATTGACGTGATTGGACGGACACAGCGAGTCGTTGATGAGGCCTTTGTAAGCATTGAGGTAGAAGCGGCTAGGATGGGTCAGAAGGTTAATGAGGGTAAAGCAAAATATTTGCTTTCATCAAAAAGAGACGGGCAAGACCGACATATTGGCCAGGACGTCTACCTTGGCGCACTGATGACCGGCGACAACAACACAGCACTGTGATAAAACGCAGAATCACTCTTGCCAACCGCTGTTCCTTTGGGCTCAAGAGGCAATTGAGAAGTGGAGCCCTCTCTCGGAAAACCAAGGCGACACTCTATAAGACCTTAATCATCCCAGTCCTCCTTTACGGCGCAGAGGCTTGGACCTTAACAAAAGCGGATGAAGATGCCCTCGGCCGTTTCGAGAGGAAAATTCTGCGCACTATCTACGGTCCCGTTTGTTCAAACGGTGTATGGCGGAGAAGATATAACGAAGAACTGTACGGGTTGTACAGCAACATCGGCCTGGTACGACGTCTGCGGATACAGCGTCTAAGGTGGCTGGCCATGTAGAGCGCATGGAAAATACAGCTCCGACCCGAAGGGTCTTCGGATCCACCCCGGAAGAAAGGCGCGGCAGAGGTCGGCCGCATCAACGGTGGCGTACGCAGGTGGAAGGGGACCTTAACCAAGTGAGCGTGCGGCGCTGGAAACAGCTTGCCAAGACCGCGCCAGCTAGCGACGCTTGTTGGTTGAGGCCCAAGTTCACCATGGACTGTAGCGCCACCTAAGTAAGTAAGTAAAACGGACTCGCTGTTTCAATAAACAATTATATGCTGCTGTCATCAAAAAAGGACGGTCACCGCCGACGTCTTGGCCAGAATGTTTGTATTGGCTGGTATAAGTTTGAGGTAGCTAAGGACTTCGTCTACCTCCGCAGTGACCTGAAACAATGACATCAGTTCCGAAATCGAACGCAGAATCACTTTTCCTATCGCAATTTCTTTGTGCTCAGTAGGCAACTGAGTAGTAGAGCCCTCTCCCGAACGACAAAGTTGACTCTCTACAAGGCCCTCATTATCCCGGTTCTGCTGTACGGCCCAGAAGCATGGACACTATCAAAGCGGATGAGGACGCCCTTGGGCGCTTCGAGAGAAAGAATTTGCGCGTTATTTTCGGTCCTATAAACGCAGAGGAGATTTGAAAATGAAAAATGAAGAATGAATCACACACAACATGGGTGATTGAGAGATGCTTGGCTCTGGTCCTTCATGGGCTGTAACGCCACCAAAGAAGAAGACAAACGCACACGGTGGATGGAGGAAAAGATTTAACCACGAGCCTTACGGGCTGTACAGCGACATCTAGTCAGGCGTCTACGGACTCAACGCCTAAGATGGCTGGGCTATGTAGAGCGAAAGGACACCACACCTCCAACCCGGTGAGTCTTTGAACCCCGAGGGACGAAGAAGCAGAGATCTTGGTGCCTCTTGGTGCAGAAGGCGCTTTCGATATAATGAGCAGACTAAAGGACGTAACGGTATACATATCTACAGAAGCAAGTTCTTTTGGTCCAAAAAAAGTGCTCGGAGCCTCACATATCTTGTATAAGACTGAAACGGTATTCTCCAAATGAGTATTTAATATCTTGTTTTTCTCTCAGTAAGTTCGGCCAACCTACGATTTAGTTAGTAGGCACCTAGGAATTATAATAAAAGTTGCTAAGCAGAGGCATTGCAGACATTACCGCACTCCAAGAAGTGAAATGGATGAAAAACTTTGATATCTACTACGGAAACTGCTGGAGAGAAAATAGAGAACGCTTATTCGGATGCAGATTTCTTATTCGAGGCAGACTCAGGAAAAAAGTCTTAAGCTCCCAGTATGTAAGCGAACGCCTCATAACTATCCGCATAAAGACCAACCTCGGCAACATAACCTTAATATGTGTCCAGGCCCCCTCAGAGGAGAAAGATGACCGACGACTTCTACGATCTCCTAGGCTGAACATATGCCCCATGTCCCAGCTATGACACCAAAGTCGTTCTAGGAGATTTCAATGCGAAGCTGGGTAAGGAAGCTATCCTTGAACGAGTCATAGGAATGCACAGCCTACACAACACCACGTCAGAAAACGGATTAAGAGTAGTGGATTTTGTGGCAAGACATATTCTCGTAGTAGCAAGTACACGATTACCACACCTCGACATCCATAAGGAGACCTGGCGGTCCCCCGATCAATCGACAACCAATCAAATTGATCACATTGCATCCAGCATCCTAGAAGTCCGAACCCTTCGAGGAGCCAATATGGACTGGGATAATTACCTTGTTACCCTCAAGCTCTCTCAAGTCCCGATGCAATCTGCACAAACCATAGAACATCAATGGAGACGTCGTCAGAACGCCATCAGAGAGTCGACCTCAGATGTACTCGGTTTCAAGCCACCACCTTCGAGAAATCCCTGGTTTGATGACGAATGCAGACAGGTCCATATAGAGAAACAGAATGCATACATGGCTACATTGCAACGACGGACGAAAGCTGCCCGCGAGCTCTAGAACAAAAAAGGAGGGAGGAAAAGGAAAAAGAAGGAGCACGAGAAGCGCGAGATCGAGGAGATGGAGAGATGTTACTGCAGGAACGACGTTCGAAAATGTTACCAGAAAGTAAAACGAACATGCCACGGCTATAAAGCCAGAGCAGAAGCCTGCAGGAATGAGCACGGACAACTAGTAGTGGAGTCCCAGTCGATGCTGAGATTGTGGAAGGACGACTTCTGCAGACGGTATAACGGCGATGTCAAAATGCCGCCGTCAAGCAGAGTGAACCATCCACAATAGACGAAGACGAAAGAGATTCCCGTCCACCCGACCTAGACGATGTTAAGATAGCGATATCGAAACTTAAGTCTAATAAAGCTGCTGGAGCGAGCGGAATTCCCGCTGAACTATTTAAAGCAGCTGGCGATGAGCTGGTTAGAAACATGCACCAACTCATCTGCAACACATGGTCGGAAGAATGCATGCCCGATGAAATGAATCTCAGCATCGTTCGCCCGGTCCATAAGAAAGGAGACTGCACCAATTACAGAGGAATAAGTCTCCTGGACTTAGGTGACTTAGGAGGTGATGTAACCGAGACCTTCGATGTTAAAAAGGTTTTCTTTAACATCATACTTGAAAAGATCGTGCGGGACCTTGCGGTTAATATAAGAGGTAAGATCTACTTCAAGTCTACACAATTGCTTGCCTACGCAGATGGCATTGACGTTATTGGACGGACAAAGCGAGACGTCAATGAGGCGTTCGCAAGCATTGAAGCAGAAGCGGCTAAAGTGGGTCTAAGGGTAAATGGGGACAAGACCAGAAATATGCTGTCATTAAAGAAAAACGCGCAACACCGACGTCTTGGTCAGGCAGTCACCTTCGGCAGCTATATTTTTGGAGTAGTCAAGGACTTCGTCTACCTTGGCTCGGTAGTGACAAGCAGAAACGACACCAGCGCTGAGATAAAACGCAGAATAACTCTTGGGCTCAACTGAGTAATAGAGCCCTCTCTCGAAAAACCAAGGTATCCCTCTACAAAACCTCAATCATCCTAGTCCTCCTCTATGGCGCTGAGGCTTGGACGTTTTCAAAAGCTCTTGGGCGTTTCGAGAGGAAAATTCTGCGTGCAATCTTTGGTCCTGTTTGTCTAAACGGAGAGTGGGGAGAAGATTCAACCAAGAACTGTACGAGCTGTACAGCGACATCGGCCTGGTTAGACATCTACGGATACAACGTCTAAGATGGCTGGGCCATGTAGAGCGAATGGACATCATCACTCCGGCACGAAGAGTCTTCGATTCCAACCCCGAGGGACGACTCAGCAGTGGACGACCGCATCTATGGTGGCGCTCACAGGAGGAAAGGGACCTAAATCAACTGGGCGTGCGGTGCTGGAGGCAGCTGGCCAAAGATCGTGACGGCTGGAGAGGCTTGTTGGTTGAGGCCTCGGTTCACTCCGAACTGTAGCGCCATCTAATTAAGTAAAGTAAGTAAGTAAGAACAGACTAATTCAAATAGGAAAAAGGTTTCTTTTTTCAAAAATACCCGAATAGAAATCGAAATTAATTTTTAACAACAACCTACAATCACTTAAAGCTCCCTTCACGAAGGACTCCATCAACTGAAAGTCCACCACACCATTTTCAGAGTGATGTTAAGAGTTCGTAGCCATATCGTTCGTAAATCCACTTGGTAATCCGAGACAGAGTAAAACAATTGGAACAAAACAAATTTAATTTACTGCTTGCCCCAAGGACTCCTCTCCGATTGTTTACACCCTCACTAGGAAGCTACCACACGAAAGTAGCAAAACATAATGTACCAAATCGTATTTCCCCATCAAAGCCTAACAAAAGTCAACAAAAAAAAAGTAAAAAAAGTTCACAGACATACCAGTAGGCCCACACAGGACACCAGAGAACAGACCACACCCCATCCAAATAGTGCGACGGGTAACACAACACGACCAGCATCCTCAAATGCTTCCATAGGTGAGCTTGGTGGCGTCAGAAAGGCCATTCCTTAACGACAAATCTCGCAACTTTATAGACTACCATAAAAATAAACTCGAGGATTATACTATCCTTCGGGCAGTTCAGAGTGTCTCTAACAAATGTTCCGACAATTAAACAGAATCTCCTCCTTCTTCTGCCATGAGAGCCCGCCATCCTTACTGCCACTACCAAAATAGAAAAAACAAAAAACAAAAAAACACGAAGGATCCTTGGCAATCAATTTTCCCGATAAACTAGAAAAGTTCCCACTACCAAAGGACAACACACGGAAATGCAAACAAAAAGCCTCGAAATAAAGAAGAAAAAAGGACATCCAGCCCCACGGATGAGATGACGGACCAATCGGCCGAGATCCTTTGACGACTCCGTCTGTTGGATAGATGGAAGCAAATTTATATGGAAATCGCTTCTGCACAAGAGAGCCAAGCTAGAGGCCACAAATTCCACCACCATCCACCGGAGCGACAACCATCAAACATCCTCCATTAGACCGCCCACCATTCCGGCTACCGTCAAGTGTCACTGAAGAAGCAATGTGGTGTAACGATTTTACGATACGACCTATGAGCGAGTGTCTGAAACGACTGGACACTACGGATATTCGTAGCTGCATTCACTCCTAGTGTCACAGGGAGCACAAACGAATCTGATAAGGACCAACCGTGAGATGTTGCTTGTAAGCATGCCCATCAAGTGTTCGCGTTAATGTTGAAATGCAAATGCGAGCATCTCGCACGTCAACAAGGATAATGACAACAATAACAATAGCCGCGTCAAATGGAAAGGAATAATTCCGAAGGCGACAAGTCTGTAGTGATTTGGTGACATTTTAACATCTCCACTCATTCACTTGGCCATCCATCCGGATCATTTTCGGCATTCGAGTGGATTTTATTAATAACTCTAACGCAATTACGTACATCCTCCGACGGCGTGAGGGTGACGAATGAGGAGAACACAGGACTTCGCCCGGGGAGGGAAAATTAATTTTCTGTGATCCTTCTCGTGGGAGAGTTCACTTTTCATTCCATGTCCTGCCATGCCATTGTGACTTAATTTCGTTTCACATTGTTAAACTTATGGCCAACGGTTACGCGACAAAGGAATCGAGTGTGGGTGAAGGAAGCGGGAAACGAGTCTGACCAGCCTGGTGGCCGGAGGATGTACTTAATAACTTTTATCGTTTTCTGGCGACTTAACCCCTGAGTTGAGAGTATGATAAAAATTTATCGATTGTGAGATATGGATGTCTCGCGATTGGGAATGATACGCGATGACGAATTGGATTGGAAGCAGGGAATGATGGAATGGTTTTAGATGAATGAAGAGGGTCGTAGGGGTAATTTATGTCCATTGGCCGGGCTTATTGACCTGGCCTATTTATCAAGGCGATCAAGGCGGCAATCAGAGTAAGGATTTCTTATCGCAGAGTTGAGATGATTCCAGTCCTTTGCTGTATGCCAGTTTTACGAATATGAGTAACTACTCTTTTGGAACTCAAGAGTTTCTTCAGAATCCTTAAAGTTTAAGGATCAGTAAGGAACACCAAAGCACATGAAGAATATATGTACGAGTAAAAGCACAATGGTCGATACCTAAGCCTCAGCTTACTAACTTACTTAGATTGCGCTACAGTTCGGGGTGGACCAAGGCCTCAACCAACAAGCCTCTCCAGCCGGCACGATCTTTGGCCAGCTGCTTCCCGGGCCGCGCGCCCAGTTGGTTCAGGTCCCTTTCCACTTGTGCGCGCCAGCTTAGATGCGGTCGTCCTCTGCTGCGTCGTCTCTCGGGGTTGGAGTCAAAGACTCTTCGGGCCGGAGCGGTGATATCCATTCACTCTACATGGCCCAGCCATCTTAGACGTTGGATCCGTAGACGTCTAACTGGGCCGATGTACAGCCCATACAGTTCTTGGTTGAATCTTCTCCCCCACTCTCCGCTTACACAAACGGGACCAAAGATTGCACGCAGAATTTTACTCTCGAAACACCCAAAAGCCTCCTTATCCGCTTTTGATAACGTCCAAGCCTCAGCGCCATAGAGGAAGGCCGGGATGATTAAAGTTTTGTATAGGGATCCTACGTTTTTCGAGAGAGGGCTCTACTACTCAATTGCCTCTTGAGCCCAAAGAAGCAGCGGTTGGCAAGAGTTATTCAGTGTTTTATCTCAGCGCTGGGGACATTGCTGCTTATCACTATCGAGCCAAGGTAGACGAAGTCCTTGACTACTTCAAAAATATAGCTGCCGAAGGTGACGTCCTGACCAAGACGTCGGTGTTGCGCGACGCTCTTTGATGACAGCATATATTTGGTCTTGTCCCCATTTACCCTTAGACCCATTTTAGCCGCTTCTGCTTTAAAGCTCACGAACGCCTCATTGACGTCTCGCTTTGTCCGTCCAATAACGACAATGTCAACTGCGTAGGCAAGCAATTGTGTAGACTTGAAGTAGATCGTGCCTCTTGTATTGACCCCAGAGTCCCGCACGATCTTTTTAAGTATGATGTTAAAGAAATCACATGACAGTGCGTCAGCCTGTCTGAAACCTTTTTTAACATCGAAGGGGTTGGTTACTTCACCTCCGACCTTAATGGAGCAGCGAGAGTTCTCCATAATTATCCTGCACAGTCTGACGAGCTTGGCAGGAATGTTAAAACCTGACATGGCTCTGTATGGCTCGTCTCTATAAACACTGCCATATGCGGCTTTAAAGTCGACAAAAAGATGGTGCGTGTCGACCTGGAATTCATGGATCTTCTCCAAGATCTGCATGGATCTTCTCCAAGATCTGCCGGCTATTGGTCTATAGTGGATTTTCCTGGGCTGAAACCACACTGGTAGGAACCTACCAGATTGTTCACAAAGGGTTTCAAGTGCTTACACAGTACGGCAGTGAGGATCTTGTGCGCAATGGTCAGGAGACTTATCCCTCTGCCGCAGTCATAGGGGTCTCCTTTCTTATGAACCGGGCAAACGATACTGGGATTCCATTCATCGGGCATGCATTCCTCTGACCATATCTTGCAGATGAGTTGATGCAAGTTCCTAACCAGCTCATCGCCAGCTGCTTTAAATAGTTCAGTGGGGAGTCCGTCTGCTCCAGCGGCTTTATAAGACTTAAGTTTCGATATCGCTATCTTAACATCGCCCAGGTCGGGTGGACGAGATTCTCTTTCATCTTCGTCTATTGTGAATGGTTCACTCTGCCTGACGGCGGCATTTTGACATCGCCGTCCCTCCACAATCTCAGCATCGGCTGGGACTCCACTACTAGTTGTCCATGCTCATCCCTGCAGGCTTCTGCTCTGGCTTTATAGCCGTGGCATGTTCGTTTTACTTTCTGGTAAAATTTTCGAACGTCGTTCCTGCAGTAACATCTCTCCATCTCCTCGATCTCGCGCTTCTCGTGCTCCTTCTTTTTCCTTTTCAGAAGCGCATGCTCCTCCCTCCTTTTTTGTTCTAGTGCTCGCGGGCAGCTTTCGTCCGTCGTTGCAGTGTAGCCATGTATGCATTCTGTTTCTCTACATGCGTCTGTCTGCACTCGTCATCAAACCAGGGGTTTCTCGAAGGTGGTGGCTTGAGACCGAGTACATCTGAGGCGACCTCTCTGCTGGCGTTTTGACAACGACTCCATTGCTGTTCTATGATTTGTGCAGATTGTATCGGGACTTGAGAGAGCTTGAGGGATACTTGATAGGCGAAGGTCCTGGCGGTCTCCTGAGATTGCAGTTTTCAGACGGTAAATGTTGGTGTTCTTACTCGACTCCGTTGATTCCCAGAAATTCGCACTCGTACTTTGGCTGCAACAAGGTAGGTAGTAGGGGTCGATGTTGGCTCCTCGAAAGGTTCGGACATCTAGGAAGTTGGACGAGTGTCTGCCGTCGATCGCCAGGTCCTCTTGTGGATGTTGAGGTGTAGGAATCGTGTACTTGGTACTACGAGATTATGTCTCGCCATAAGGTCAGTAGTAAGTTGCTTGTTCGTTTTAAATATGCTCTATGCTGCGGCGCTCGACTTTGTTTGCCTTCGTTTACGGGCTTTTATTCCTTAAACCTCTCCAGTTTGTCCTTCTACTTATTCGTAAGCCTAGGTGGTTCAGTCTTTTTAATGAGAGTTTCACTCATTGTCAATATAACTGGAGAAAGGTCTGAGGAGAGACTCTTCGACCTCAATGTAGCGATCAGATATGCCTTTTGCAACGACAAACTCGATAAGGTCAGGTGTTTTCGCGGGGTCTGTAGGGCAGTACGTTGGTTTGTGAGTTGAGTAAAAGTTTGCAACCGCAATCCGTACCAACTTTGTAGAGCATTTTACCTCTCTGTGAAAAACATCTTGAGCCCCAAAATGTGTGTTTGGTGTTAGAGTCACCTCCAATAAAAAAAGAATGTGCCCTGTACTGATTTGTACCGTCTCAAGCTCTACTCTACGTCGGCGAATATGCCTGACCCAGAAAAATCGAGTAAGGCCAGTGGCATACAACGTCGCAATGCTACAATCGCATGAGACCGCCAGAGCCTATGCCAATTGCGTTTCCCTTCAGGCTCTCGTACAACACCAGTGGACCTGTTGTCAACAAGCCTTATATAGTGCTGCTTATAAGGCACTGGGTTTCAAACCGCCACCAAACAGAAACCCATGGTTTCACGACGAGTGTAGGAGGGCATACGTAGTCAAGCAGCAAGCCTACCAAGAGGCGCTGCATAGAAGGACGAGTGCTGCTCGGGGGCATTATGAGCAGAAGAGAAGGGAGAAGCATAAACCAAAATGGCGATGACAAAGCAGATCCCGCTGTCAGGCAGAATGACCCTTTCACAGCGGACGGTGATAGCAGAGAATTCCTTCCCCCTGACCTGGACGAAGTTAGGAATGCTTTTTCTAAGCTAAGTCCAACAAAGCTGCTGGAGTAGACGGCGGCTGGAGATGACCTGGTTGGAAGTATGCACCAGCTTATCTGGAAGATATGGTCAGAGGAATGCATGCCCGATGAATGCCCGATCCACGAGAAAGGAGACCCCTTTGTGTGCGCCAATTATAGAGGTATAAGTCTTCTCTGCTGCACTGTGCACTGCGAGTTCTAGATCGACTCCTACCACCTGTTTGTCGACTTTAAGGCTGCAAAACTGCCAAACTCGTCAGATTGTGCAGGACGACATTGGAGAACTCTAGCTGCTCTATCAGGGTGAGAAGCGACTCGATCGACAGCTTTCAACATCATCCTTGAAAGGATCATGCAGAACTCAATACGAGCAGCACCATCTAGGCTCCGCAGTGACATGCAGCAATGACATCAGGGCCGAAATAAAACGCAGAATAACTCTTGCCAACTGCTGTTTCTTTGGGCACGGGAGGCAATTGAGAAGTAGAGCCCTCTCTCGAAAAACCAAGGTTACCATATACAAGACCCTTATCGTCCCGGTCCTGCCTTATGGCGCAGAGATATGGACCTTATCGAAAGCGGATGAGGAAGCCCTGGGTCGTTTTGAGAGAAAAATTCCGCGTACGATTTTCGGTCCGACCTGCATAAATGGGGTGTGGAGGTAAAGGCTTAATAGTGAACTGTACGGGCTATACAGCGACATGAGCGAAGCACGGCGTCTTCGGATCCAACGCTTAAGATGGCTATGTCATGTTGAGCGCATGGAAAACACAGCTCCGGCCCGGAAGGTCTTTGAATCCAACCCCGAGGGGCGACGCAGTAGAGGACGGCCAATCAAAAGGAAGAAGACCTTAACCAAATGGGCATGCGGCACTGGAGACTGCTGGCGAAAGACCGTGCCAGTTGGACAGGTTTTTTAAAAGAGGCCCATTTTCGCCATGAACCGTAGCGCCGAAAAAGAAGAAGAAGCTCTACTCTTAATCCCAGAGAGTGGTCGATAATACGCCTCGCGCCCTCCCCGATGGATGGTAAGCGTGGTAGGCATGATAGCCTCTTAGCTTAGCCCGCGTTTGCTTTGTCAGATGGGTTTCAGAAACCAAGCATATATTATAAGTATACGACTGAGTTTTTCCATTGGTATGCCTTTGAGAAACCAACCGATGGCCTATGGGGTCCGATACTTGTATAATCCAGTCGTCCCTGCTCGCAATTTTAGCTTATGAGTATCATATTCCTCAATTCCGATGATATTTACTGGCGGTGGTAGCTGCTTCTTGGTTTCTCGTGTACCTTTGGCGACGGTATTCGCTGCTTGTTCTTTTGCACTTTATCGCTGCACGTACACGTACATACGTTTTACGGATACCTTGTTTTCTTTGGCGTCTATAATCCCGGACGACAAAACAGCTTTGCATTTTCTGGCCGGGTGTTTTAAGAGCCAGTCTGCTTCACGACTCAGTTCTTCTTCGTCCGTGTGATAGTTTATATTTTCCGGAGGGTCAAGATGCGATCCGGCCACGGTCTCCGACCTTGCTCTTAGAGTTTTAAACTCCCTCTTCAGTTCCTCGTAAAGAAGCTCCATGTTACATAGCTTCATGCGAAGATCAGAATTTTCCTCTTTCAAACTTTGTAGTTTTTCGGTTGAGGTACTCGTCTTATCAGAGCGCTTGGTTTCTTTCGTAGATCCCGACGAAGGGGACCTTTGTGGTCTTTGAGTTTTTCCTAAAAGGATCTAATTCGTAAAGGTATTGTTTTCCATTAGATTCCTTTGAGTAGCGTAGAAAGGATGGTCCATCTGCCCAAAGATCCGAGTTGATAGATATGGTTAGCTGATCAGGACGTCGCCAGGTATCCGGATGCTCCGTTAGAGTTTGGGCTATTTTAGAAGTGGGCTCCCAACGAAGCTAATTCTCATTACGGGTCGCTCAACACCTTAATTCAGGCATGCCTATCGTCGCCTCTTACGATAGGCATGCCTTACCTCGCCTCTTAGGACAGGCATGCCTTACTTCGGGTATATTCTAGTCCCTACCCGACGGGATGGCACCTTTCGGATATATGCTGTGCAAAATGTTGCCGCACATCACTGCTCTGTAGTTTCTCCCACCGTTTACGTGTAACCACTCTTGGTTTCCGCCTTGGCAGAAAACGGAATTTGTCAGTAAGATACAGGTTACACAGTACCAGGTGATGATCAGTTGACAGTTTAGCCCCTCCCAACACACGAACGTCACAAACCAACCGTTTCACACACGATAGTATCACAAACAAATCTATTGTTGCGAATACGAAACGATGGTGGTATTCGGAATTCGCTGCCAAAGTTTGGAATGCTCTGAGGCAGCTAAGAAGGAAATGATGGTAACTTTCAGGGACATACTGCTGAATGTCAATGCCAGAGCACGGAGCTTTTGTAGAGACCTCTGACGTAACGAAGGGGAACGTCAGAATGGACCGAGAGCTATATAACCGGGAACACTCGCTCTCGGGGGTATTCAGTATCAGGAGTGAGTATCCAGTGATCAGTCGGTAATCCAGTGTGAAAGTAATCAAGTCATCTAGTGAGTTAGTGGACAATTATCAAACAATTGTAGAGACAAAGGTTGTAATAAAGGTGAAGCGCACAGATAATTGATCTGAGGTGGGATAATAAAGTGCGGATTGGATAAACACGTAAACGGTTGTAGTTTATCGCAATCCAGTGGTCGGACCCTAGCGACCCTATAACACTATCCAACGGCACCACGTGTATTTATAAATGTCTTTGTGCGGAAAGAAGGTGTTCATAATGGACATGCCATTTGCACAGCAAACATCCAACAACCTCTCTCCGTTCGCGTTTTGATGAGGATCAGGGTTTCTTTGTGGTATCATCCTGTGTAAAACGGATGGTTTGTGACGTGTGTTGAGAGGGGCTGAACTGTCAACTGATCTTCACCTGGTGTTGTGTAAACTGTATCCTACTGATAGAGTACCTCTTCTGGCAAGGCGGAAATCAAAAGCGGTTACACGCATACGGTGGGATAAAATACACAGCAGTGAGGTGCTGTGTACCTTGCACAGCACATAGCCGAAAGGTTTCATCAAATTTAAACTGTTCCATCGCATGTAGAGGAAGGTTGGCGACTATTATCAACAAGTGTCATTGCCTCTGTAAGTGATGTTTGTGGAGTGGAGCAGCTTGGTGTGGCGGCTAGTGGCGGGAAAAGAACTGTGTGGTTTAAAACACCCGGAGTTCAAGAAGCCATCGGACAGATAAAGAAGGCCTACAGAGACTGGATTCTCTGGCTGTGCAAACAGCAGAAGAGCAGTCCTGTAAGAAGTGCGGCGAGAAGTTGAAAGGCGACCATAGGTCTACATAGGTCTAAAAGGTGTTCTGGCAAACCATTTGCCGGCTCAGACGAAGGAGATTCAACATAATCGAAGGAATTAAGTCCGAAGATGTTGTGTTGCTTTCCAATGAGATGGACATCTTGCGCAGATGGAGCGAGCATTGTTCGGAGCTACTCAATCCCAAACAGGGCACTGAGGCCTGTAGTCTTGAGCGGGGCGGAGAATACTCCAATGGGCGAGGAAGTCTTTTAGGCGATTGAATTGCTAAAAGTTGGCAAGTCCACCAGTGTGGATACAATCCGACCGGAAATGCTTAAGGCAATGGGTAAGGAGGACTATTATGGATCTCTCGTGTCAGTAAGATGGCTTGAAAACATGGTGAAACACCTAGCGATTGACAGACTGGGATGATTGTGCCTCTTTTCAAGAAGTGGGATAAAAAAGAGTGCTCCAACTATAGGGGCATATCTCCTTCAAGTGTCCCCGGTAAAGTCTACGCTAAGGTGTTGTAGGCGCGTTCTACAGCTATGGTCGAATCCAGGATAGGGAATGAACAGTGCGGGTTTCGTCGCGGCAGAGGTACAACCAACCAGCTTTTCACTCTAAGAAGGGTACTCGATAAGGCTTGGGAGTACGCCAAACCGATCTACAGCTGCTTTGTAGATTTGGAAAAGGCGTACGACCGAGTTCCTCGAGGTAAACTCTGGAGTGTTCTGCAGGAGTATGGGATTGATGGTCCTCTGGTGAGGTCCATTCAGTTAAATGTAGTAAATCAACTGGACTGGATGTTGCAGCGCAGTCGAGGCGAGGAATGTTTCACATTGGGAGAGTTGAGGGTAAGCTATCTTCTTTTTGCAAATGACTTAGTTGTCCTCACATCCTCCTAGACGGAACTCCAGCGCGCGCTAGATAGGTTTGTCTCCGTGTGTGCTGATGCTGGGATGAGGGTTAACGTAGACAAATCCGAGGATATAGTTGATTCGGAACAACTATCCAATGCACTCTACATGTTAGTGGAGTCCCAATGAAGCAGATGGAGAAGTTTAAGTATCTCGAGGTCTTCTTCACGAGTGATGGGAGGAGTGATACTGAGCCTTTCTGCAGGATTGGCCAAGCTGGGTCAATTCTGACACAGCTTGGAAGATCTGTAATCAGGAAGACCGAGGTTGGTGCCAAAGCCAAGTTAGCGGTTTTTAACTCATTTTTAGTTCCGACTCTCACCTATGGCCATGAAACTTGGTTACTGACTGAAAGAATAAGGTCGCGAATACAAGTTGCCGCAATGAGATTTCTTCGTTCTGTTAGACAGGGCAGTGCACGGGGAGCACAATGTTGAGCAGCTGCTTCTCCGTACGGAAAGGGTTATGCCTCGATGGCTTGGTCACATGAGGCGAATGTCGCCATCATCACGACTTCCGAAGTGTGCCTTGAATGCAATACCATCAGGTAGGTGACCGCTTGGCAGACCCAGGACGAGGTGGTTGGACCAAGTCCAATAATTCGCCTGGGTGCGCTTGGGCATAGCTCCTGATGAATTGGAGTCGATTGCGGAGGATCGAGTGGCCTAGAGATCCCGCGTGCGCGCATTGCCTCCGCGACCCCTTGAACATGCTGGCCACTGAAAATGTATGCACGTATGTATGTACATATGTAAGTTCAAGCTAACTTTGTACTTAAACCTAGTATCTGGAATTGCTTCTACATGGCAAACGCTGCCACATACCACTATTTAATTATTTTCATCCTTCTCTACGGACAGAAAAACCAACAGTAGAACATCCTTCCGGATCCTTATACCACTACGGTCAAGTATTTCCTCAAAATGATTAGAATTTATTGCGACTTCGCTCAAACCCCGCCGCCACGGCCTCAAAAATTCGTGAGAAAATCCACTCATCCATGTCCTCGTATTTCATGCTTCAAAACTAACGAAAGCAAACGAATTAGTAGTTGCCTATGACCAACAAATCCATGTTTACGCATCAAGTGTCAAAATTTACGCCGACCATAACGAGAGGAACTTAATCTCACTTCGACGACGAATTGAAAAGTGATACTGTTGACGATGTAATCCAAAACTGCAATCAACAAACACCAGTCCAGTGGTTATTGCATCCACGAGTCCTGAGATGATCCTTAATGGCTCAATGTTCTTCGGAGCAAGTGCATTTCTCGAAAGAGATCTAGACGTACGAGCATGAGCAGCAAGTACTGACTGACCACAATTCTGAGAACCAAGATATGCCAGAGATACCTACAAGCATACGTACCAACTGCTGTGTATCCTTGCCCAAATGGTAGGCACTAAATACCACATTATGAGGTTTCTCAGGCGAAGTGTCCACATTTTTTTTCTTCCTTTCGCCTTAGGTTCCCAAGTCTTTCTGATTATACCGATTGATACTTGTGTTTTTCTCTCTTATCCTTTGGGCAGGATGAATCCTCAGAGTGATTTACAATCACCTAGGAGAAGATTGAGATACAAAAGCCAAAGAGACGAGGAAAAGGGAATATTTGTATGTGTCCTTGTTTCGTGTAAGACATCCTGTGGAGCACAAAGTAATTCCGATGTTCTGATGGACAAAATAGAAAACTATTTTGTTACACCATGCCATCCCGTCACATCAGCTCTAAGTGATCCTTTAAATTACATGTAAATACGAGTATCTGGAAGAAGGTAATGCGTGCCTGTGTGTGCAAAGTGAAAAATTGGAAACGTGTGCCCTGCGGTGCGGTTCGTATCTGTCGCTGTGACACTTTTCTATCCTTCTCGCTCCCGGTGATAATCGAACACATGACGTTTGCAAGATTCAATGATCCCAATTTGACATGGTGATTTGGGCAACACGCTGATGGAATGATGTCCTCGTTTTCTTTCAATTTTGCCATTTTCCAATACCATTTCTCTGGCAAGTGACATTTTGGAGGGATTGCTCAAGAATCGGACTGTTGAAGTCCATTCTTGGTTGCGTTTTTTTTTTTCTTGCGTTAGCTAAGCGTGAAAATCGATTAGGCGATGGATAATTTGGTGAGCGATTAGTCATGGACTTATTGTTGAGCGGAACCACATTACGAGGTGGCTTTGTATCATTGATTATAGAATTGTAAGGACATTATAACGTAATTGTTCGCATTGGTGCATGAACTGAGTAACAACAAAGTCAGTTTACTCAGTACGAAGAAGAATAGCTTGATTGCCTTCACGGGCATGACCAAAGTAGGTGAACTTAAATGGTCTTCACTGTATGCCCTCTGCTTTTCGGAGGAAAAGCTTAAATGAATTAGAACTCAGGGACAGTATCCTCCTCACTACAAACAATTAGGTGTAAGCACATATCCAACACATTTTGGCAATTGGCATTTTTAATGGTAATCTTACTCAGGACGATAAGTCGTGAAATTTTTTATTCGATCATTTACACGGTCATTGCAGTTTCATTGTTGATTTCTCGATGGAATTACCCATTGCAAGATTAGCTGCATCATCGGCGAACGTGCCTAGAATGGAATCTTGCGTTTGCAATATATCGCGAGTATAAAGTAGATACAGAAGTGGGCCGAGTACACTTCCCTGAGGAACGCCAACCGAAATCACTTTAAGGCCGGAGTACGCATTTCCGTATTTAACGCGAAATAATCCATGTACTCACAAGGTATGCATTTAAAATATTGGATAGCTTCTCTGGTTAGATTTGTCTTAGAATAGACTTCAAGCCTTCGTGCCACACTTTGTCAAAGTCTTGGGACACGTCAAGGAACACACTCGAGTTCGAGTGCTTTTTCTTTTACATTCTTATTGGATCTAAGCATATGAATCCCAAACTAAACAAAAACCAACTGTATGAATCCTTTAAGACGAACCTGAGGAAATAGTTGACGCGTTCATACATCAATCGGAGCGGAAAATGTGCTTCGAAGCTTGGTTCAAACGCATGCAAAAGTGCATTGATTTCCATGGAAAATATTTGAAGAGGCAATAAAGCCATTTACGGTTATACAGGGTATTCGAATGCCAAACGCTGTTCAGCATTTATCTGTCTGTCCAACGCAGGCGACAGGTCATACGACCTTAAGTTCCAGGAATTTGTAAACAAAAAACAAGCAAAGAAGTTTGTCGTTTGGGCCCCTCTCTAACTCTACACAACGGTTAAAAGCATGGTTACAGCCTTTTTGACCTTCTCTATACGTCAATGATACGTTCACTTGAGGTGTGAATAAAAAAGTGACATAGGGGCCAATATATGTAGGTGCCATAGGGTGGATGCGGCAACATTGGAATGTTTTTTTTCGCCAAAAACTCTTGCACAGTCAACGACGAAAGGGCGGGCGCATTGTCGTGGTACAAGATTCAAACCTTCTGGGCGACTTTGGGTCACGCACGCAAAACACGTGTGCGCAGCCTCTTCAGGGCGCCAACATAGAACTGTCTAGTCACTATCTGGTCGGAACATATTCGCGATAAATGATGTCGCAGATATCGAAAAAAACGATCAACATTTTATTCAGTCGCGACTTTGACTTCCTCGCTTTAGTTAGCCCTTCTTCAACCATTTTGCCCAAACACAAGCGCTTTTTGATATATGCTAGTCTCCATACTTCTTCTTTAGTGGCGTTACAGCCTTTGAAGAACCAGACCCAATGTACAAAGTGCAACAAAGTTAATAGCAGCTGATGGTAAGGCTCGCGTTGCTTCGGATTTCTGGCTTCATTGATGGGCTATCGATGAAGGTGAGCGGAACCTGCAGGGCGGGCGGCAGTTGAGTGCCCTGTTACCAAAGGTTCGGTGGAACCAACAGTCGTCCAACTTTTCGACGGAATCCTCTCTTCTACGTTCGCCGGATGGTCGGGCGTGATTGGCGCTGTTGCGTTTGCTGCGTCAACATCCTGGAGAACTCGGAGATTAAGTGGGCGATATCAGCCCGAGCGGGCGCAGATAAATCTCCGTCTAGCCAGTACGCGCTTCCAGCACCTCGATATAGACAACGGCACCTGGCGATCGCCAGATCAATCAATCACTAACCAGATTGATCAAATCTCGATCGACATCAGTCATTCCTCCACTATTCTTGATGTTCGAACTTTTCGAGGAGCTATCATCGATTCGGACCACTATTTTGCAAACAAGCCCTGAGAAGCTCTGCATCCGAAGTTTTGGGCTTCAAAGCTCCACCACGAAGAAACACCTGGTTCGATGACTAGTGCAGGAGGATTCACACAGCGAAGCAAGATGCATATAAAGCCTCGCTGCATAAAAGAACAAGAGCTCTACATACGAGTTAAAAAGAAGGGAAGGGCATAAACTTCTCAGAAGAAAGAAGAAAGAGACGTGACGTTCGAAAGTTTTATAAAGGTTATAAAGCCAGAACGAAGCCTGCAGAGATGAGAATGGACACCTAATAGTAGAATAGCAGTCGATGCTGAGAATATGGAAAAACCACTTCTGCAGACTGTTTAACGGCGTTGTTAGTCAATATACCGCTGTCAGACAGAATGACCCATTTCTGAATGACGAAGATCGCAAAAGATTCCGTGCCCCTGACCTCGACGAAGTTAAGATCGCCATATCGAAACTCAAGTCGAATAAAGCTGCTGCCGCAAACGGACTGTCTGCCGAGCTCTTCAAGGCAGCTGAGGATGACCTGGTTAGGAACATGCGCCAGCTCATCTGTAAGATATGATCAGAGGAAAGCATGCCCGAGGAATGGAGTCTCAGCATCGTATGCCCGATCCACAAGAAAGGAGACCTCAACTACAGAAGAATAAGTCTCCTTAACATCGCCTACAAAATCTTCTCTGCTGTTTTGTGTGAACACCTGAAGCCTTTTGTAAATAAGCTGATAGGTCCTTATCAGTGCGGATTCAGGCCAGGGAAGTCCACCATCGACCAAATCTTCACACTACGGCTGATCCTGGAAAAAACCAATGAATTTCACGTCGACACTCACCACCTATTTGTCGACTTCAAAGCCGCATACGACAGCGTAAAAAGAGGCGAGCTATACAACGCTATGTCTACCTTTGCCATACCTGCTAAACTCATCAGACTATGCAGGATGACTTTGGAGAATGCTCGCTGCTCCATCCGAATCGGTGAACACCGTACCGATAGTTTTGGTGTCAAAAAAGGATTTAGGCAGGGCGATGCGCTGTCGTGTGATTTCTTCAACATCATATTGGAAATGATTGTGCAAAAATCACTGGTCAATACAAGAGGAGAATCTATGTCAAATCCTAGCAACTCGGCGTATGTAAATACGCCGACGATATTGACATAATAGATAGATCACAGCGAGATGTCATTAGGGCGTTTGCGAGGGCGGAACAGCGTCGATGATGGGTCTCAGTTCGGTTATACGGGAGGCTGGCTGCTGGGGGCACACCGTATCGAATTTCCTGCAATCTTGAAATATTCCCGAAGCTCGGAAGAAAAAGTTTAGGAGGTAGAACCAGCTGTCGACGTCGGATTCCATAAAGGGTAGCATCTGAAGGCGGGCGTGAAAGCTTGCCGCAACTTAGGGCTGGCCATTTTCTGTCGCCGGTGGAGCGGTTATGCCTGCGATGGGAATAGGTTGTTTTTCTCCATCCATCACCACTTTTGAGGTTACGCAGGTGAAATCGGGAGATGGTCGTTTCGGCCATCGGCTAAGGCACACCGCCATACAGCTTTCTAGAGACAAGACTGATCAGTCCTCAATCTCTGTTTAATTTTATTTCAAAAATCTTAACTTACAAGCTCTGATTTAAAAGCCTCTTGATTGTTGTGAGAACGGATACCAAATTTTTCTTGCGCCTCATTAGCACCAACGCCCTCTGGATAGCCTCTACAACAGTCGTTGAGAGGTGGACAAATGTATGCAGCCTTAGAATACCCCGACCGCACGGCCGGTCGTGCGGTGGGCCAACAACCCGCCCACGTAAAACACAACAAGTTATGGAAGAACAAAGTGCCTCGGATAAAAGGACGGATTCTTAAAGACGACATGGCGCAAAAAAGGAACATGATTTGCGAGTATGCTCCTGGAAAGAATCGGATATTACTGCGATCCAAGAACTACGCTGGATAGGAAACGGTATGATGAGGAAGAAAGATTGCAACATCTATTATAGCTGTCACAAAAGATTGCACATGTTGGGGTGCGGATTTGTCATGGGAGAGCGGTTAAGGTCGAAGGTCATAAACTTTAAGCCTTTAAGTGATCGTCTTAAAGGGGGGGGGGGGGGGGGGGGGGGAGCACAGCTTCCACGATACAACAACAAATAACGGCTTCCGACTCAAGGACTTTGCGACAGCTCGTAATGCGGTGATAAGTAGCACAAGATTCCCTCGCAAGAGAATCCACACAGCAACCTAGCGATCTCCGGAGGGTCGAACCGCCAACCAAATCGACCACGTGCTCATTGACGCAAGGCACTCGTCAAACATCCTGGATGTGCGAACATTCAGAGGGGCAAATGTCGACTCTGACCACTTCCTCGTAGCAGCAAGATTCAGAGCTCGACTGTCCAATCTCAGAAAGCTGCACCAGTCACCCATGGGGAGGTTCGACATCGGACGCCTGAGCACACCGGAGATTACCAGAGTCTACAGGGAGCAACTAAGCGAAAGGCTCTCCGATATGCCTATGTCGAGCACAAATGTCAACAATATGTGGCTGCATTGCCGCACAGCCATTCAGGAAGTATCCGAGAACACCTTAAGTTACCTACAACCCCCGATAAGAAACCCGTGACGTACCAAAAGGCGCTGCAGCGAAAAACCAGAGCAGCGCAAGAGGAGTACCGAGCCAGAAGAAAGGAGGAGAAAAAACTGCTGCGACTAAAGAAAAGGATCCTCGCAGCCTCCCAGCTCAAAGACCTCGAGGAGTCTAAGGACGTAAACATAACATAAAACATAAAATACGGGCCTTTTATAAGAAAGCTAAATGCCTTGCAGGAGGCTTTAAGAAAGGCACTCAGGCTCTTCGAAATCGCGGTGTCAAGGCGATCTTGACACCGACCCGCAGGGAATAGTGGATATATTTAAGCAGCATTCCCAGCAGCTACTTAGCGAGCATGATCCAGAGAGAGTGGTAGGCACGGAGGAAATCCCAACTCCAGACGCTGAAGTAGGCCTCCCCCCAGCATTGAAGAAGTCGGCACCGCTATTCAAAAGCTGAAGAACAACAAGGCCGCAGGCTCAGATGGCTTGCCATCCGAGCTCTTGGCTGGCGGCGATGTTCTGGTAGGGAGCATGCACCAGATCATCTGCAGAATTTAGGAAGATGAAAGCATGCCCGACGACTGGAATACCAGATCTATATGCCCCATCCACAAAAAAGGCGATCCTACCTCTTGCAAAAACTATAGAGGTATATCCCTGCTCAATGTCGCATACAAGATCCTGTCCAGCGTATTGTGTGAACGTCTAAAACCATTTTGCACCGCACTAATCGGCAGCTACCAGTGCGGCTTCCGGCCCGGCAAATCAACTATAGACCAAATTTTTACACTTCGACCAATCCTGGAAAAGACCAACGAGTTTCGAATCGATTTCGAAGCCGCATACGACATACGGAGATGCGCTGTCATGTGACTTCTTCAACCTGGTGCTAGAGCAGATAGTGCGACGGGCAGGCGTCAACAGGGAAGGCACTATCTTCTACAAGTCCATCCAGCTGCTAGGATACGCGGATGATATCGACATCATCGCGTGTTCTCGCCGTGGCATTGTGGAAGCATTCACGGCAATTGAAGAACAGGCGAAAAGAGTTGGTCTTAAGATCAATGAGGACAAAACGAAATACATGCTGTCAAGCAAAAACCAATCCGTCGCTCACCTCCTGGGACAAAATATAACAATTGACAGCTACAATTTCGAGGTAGTTAAGGAGTTTGTCTACCTCGGTGCAAACGTAAATTCCACAAATGACACAACAGTGGAGATCCGGCATAGAATCGCCCTCGGCAACCGCTTCTACTTCGGCTTGTCCAAACAACTGGGGTCAAAACTCCTCACTCGAAAGACCAAAGTCGTGCTTTACAAATCGGTCTAGCAGTCTTACAGTCTTGCTGTACGGAGCCGACAGATTGACGATAAGCAGGACAGCGGAGCTGATTTTGGGTTCTTTCGAAAGAAAAATTCTGCGCCGGATATTTGGTCCTGTCTGTGAGGAAGGTGAATGGAGAAGAAGACACAACCGCGAACTCTACGAGCTGTACAAAGATGTGGATATAGTCCGGAAGGCAAGGATCCGTCGACTACACTGGCTCGGCCACATCGAGCGCATGGACATCAATGCTCCAGCTAAGAGGTACTTCGACTCCGAGCCTCCTGGTTCCAGAAGAAGAGGAAGACCGAACCTCCGGTATAAAGACCAAGTAATCGCGGATGTAAGACATCTTGGTCTTGACAACTGGAAGCAGAGTGCCCCGGACCGTCAAGGATGGAAGGCAGCTATAGCTCAGGCTCAAATCCTCCATGGATCGCTTGCCTGATAAGTAAGTAAGTAAGTTTCCGTAGTAGATATCACAGTTTTCCATCCGCTTTTTGCCTGGCCCATCCCTTCGCACTTCTTGGAGCGCACTGATGTCTGCCTTATTGCAGTCCAAAGAGTCGACCAATTGTCCGGCCGCATCTGATCTGGTGAGGGACCTAACGTTTCAAGTGCAGATCCGGAATTCGTTTTCTTTTAGACGTTTGAGGAGGTCGTCAACATGTAATCCGTCCATATCCGAGGTTGTTTCTGAACAAATTTTTGTTTTACGCGATAGGGATGTTACCCCTAACCACAACCTCCAACCTGGAGGGCCAGGTTCCTCTTTCCCCAGGAACAAGGGGTCGGGCTGCACACATTAGTTAACTACCTGGCGGGTGCCAGGATAGCTATCCAGGGGAGGCCACGCGGAGGCTGTGTGTCAACTTGGATTGAGCAGGGACAGAGATCAAACTTCTTTGCTCTGTTTGCTTGCTCCCTCCTCCCCTTGTAAACATCGTTATATGTTTTATAATCTAGTGTGACGTAATGGAGACACGTCCATATATCCGTTCCTACCTGCGGCAACTTCCCTCTTACACCACCATTTGTTGGACACAATTTCTCTAATCCCAATTCATAGGAACTGTAGACGTAATATCTCAATTGTATCGCAATCCTGTCCAATTACTTGGCCTTCTTTAAATCTCCTTATAAATCAATACAACCAACCATGCGATTTGTTGTACCAAAACAGCACCATATGCTCGTCGCTCCCAAGTCTCGTGCCCATTTGTCGTCGTCGCATCCAGTCATCTGGCTCCTTGCCAATCAATAAAAAAAAAGTCCACCAAATCCACAATTCTTCTTCTTTCTATATAAGTAGAAGAAACAAGGATTGCCCAATAAATCTTTGGCTCCCAATCAACGATATCACATATCCTAAATCCCATCTACAATTGGTCCGGTGTAGTAATTACTCTACTCACTCGTCAGTTTCCAATTCGAATTCGGACGAAGGAAAATAAAATCCATCTCACGACATGAATTCCTGTCGTCCTTGATACACATTGATCTCTGATATGGGATAGGTTCGTCTTTATTGAAAAATCGCTCAATTGAACGTAACATCCGATGTCCTTCGCCTCTGTATCGAAAATCCGATAAGAATCTCTTTTCGATTGAAAACAAATTCGCAGGACAATACGCATCCTTATTAGCCGGCTACAATATCACTGCTTTGTTTGGTAGCGTGGTGATTAAACAATTACCAGTATCAGGAGTAACTCGATCATGACCAAGAGATCCGAGATTGCTATCTGGTGCCAACTGTGCATATTGCATAATTCAATCCGGTGCCTGTGTTGGGTTATTCTCGAGAAGGATGTAAATTCGCTGAAAGGGATTTTGGTTACATTCAGAATAAGGATCCAGTTACGGGTAATATGTATTTAGGTGTTGGAGGCGAAAGAAAAAACAAACAAAAGGATACGAGGCAGCAGTGGCGACAATGATGACACCATTGAAGTGGGTTTGCGTTGTGTTGGCAAAATACGAGCGTGATTCAATGTCGTAATTGCGCCACTAGTCAAGTCGCAGGGAATTTCATGGAATTCGGATGGGCGAAAGTGTCGCACGTCCTTGAATTTATTTAAGGACGGAAGATACGTATGTACATAGAGTGGCAAGTGCTTAGTTGTTCACTGCTTGTCTTTAAAGTGGCTCTTGTTAATCAGTTCTTGACCTGGCAGACGAACCTCTTGTTTCCTCGAACACCATCCAGTAACCATCTGCACATTGGATTAGTGGTCACCTGATCTTGGGAGCGATCATCTGAGGGATTTACAGGATGCATTGAGTGTAAACTCTTACCGAAATGAGATTTGAATAAGGATTCGTGTGGAATATTTGTGTTTGGAAATCTGCAAAACAATGTCAGACAATACTGAGCCGTAATGGAGCTAATTCTTTACGTTTTACTGTACAAAGGCCAAGCGCCAGGATTATGCAAACTAATCACATGTCCTTTCTTACTCCGGGTATGCATGTTTAAAAAAACAAAGAAGTGACAGTATGTGCCATAGGCATTGTGTGTGTGCTGAAGGATCATTTGCGTATAATGAGGATGCGAGTGGATATCAAGGATTCGGTGGTCCCTGTTAGCTATTGTCTGCATGATGAGATGTCGGTGATGTTAGTGAGTTCAGTAAACAGGTTCAATGGTTTTCCAATGTTCGTTTCATTTTTATCCTTTCAATGAACAATGGGATGTTATTAGCAATCGTTTGTTATAAATGGCAGGATAATGACCGAATCAGTTCGATGGTGGTCCTAACGCACATCATGAATTCGAGAAAAAATTGTTGCACGAATAGGTATGATCAGGATTAGAATGCATTCTATACGTGGCATTGAAACTTGGCTATATTGGAGAAGTGCTTTGGAGCTCTATTCTGTCATTGGTGGAGATGTGGTTACCCAACATAATAGCGAAGGAATTTTGAGCAAGGATTTCGTTTTATAGTTCCTTAGTAACTGCTGAAGGATATTCTTCACTTTATAGCTCAAGGTGTTGCTGTAGCTTTAGCTAATGCTTACTTACTTATGCTGAACCTCCCACCCTTGGACATATACTGCGAGAGCGTCGCAGCCAGAACTGCGTTAAAGCTACAAGAATCCGATCTCTGGATAAAGAGTCTTCACGGCCACGCATCAGTCTTGGATCGATAGGCCGTCTCGAGATTCAGAACCGAAATGGGCTATGAATCGATTATGGATGCAGTGTCTTCCAAGCTGAGGTCTTCGCCATCAAGCAGGCGGCAGACCTGATTAGTAGAGAGAATCTCTCAGGAGAAAGTATCAACATCTATGTTGACAGCCAGACAGCCATTAAGGCTCTCCAGGCAGCATGAATAAGATCCAAATTCATCAAACTCTGTAAAGAGAGGTTAGAACAGATATCGAATGTAAATGAGGTGACCTTCTTCTGGGTACCTGGTCATGTGAATATCTCTGGAAACTTGAGGGCGGACGAGCTAGCTAGGCTGGGATCAGGTGTAAATTTCGCGCATATCGCAATCGAAGCCAAAGCGCAACTCAGTGCTCTCTACAGAGAGATAGAGACGGAGCTATAAATGAAAGCCAATAAGCAATGGTGTCACTTAGATACATGCGCAACAGCGAGATCGACTTGGCCCGTCTATAATAAGAAAAGGACGGAAAATCTGCTGAAGTTCAATCGGGGGAATATTCAACTGGCAGTCGGTGCCCTTACTGGGCATTGCATGTTATCTTGCCATGCAGCTCGACTAGGCCAGCCCTACAATGACTTCTGCAGAAGCTGCAGGGACGAAGAGGAAATTGAGTCCATTCGTCACCTGCTGTGCAAATGCGCAGGAACGTATTCCTAGGAAGGCACTTCTTTTCGGGACTAGAGGACATAAGTTACATTGGGCTGAACAGAATACTACGATTCTTATCCTCGTCTGGATGGTTCAGCTCAACGGTAAATGTCTAGCTCTTAACGGGTTATAAATTAATTGGGCACAGTGGACGTAGTCTAGGTGAGCCTTGACTTTTCGTCAGTAGGGCACCCACTTTCCTAACCTCACCTACTTAACAGGCCGGCAATCCATGGAGGATCTGAGCCTGAGCTATAGCTGCCTTCCATCCTTGATGGTCCAAGACCAAGTTGTCTTACATCCGCGAATACTTGGTCTTTATACCGGAGGTTCTGTCTTCCTCTTCTTCTCGAAGCAGGAGGCTCGGAGTCGAAACCCTCTTAGCTGGAGCGTTGGTGTTCATGCGCTCGATGTGGCCGAGCCAATGTAGTCGACGGATCTTGCCTTCCGGACTATGTCCACATCTTTGTACAGCTCGTAGAGTTCGCGGTCCTGTCTTCTCCTCCATTCACCTTCGTCACAGACAGGACCAAATATCCGGCGCAGAACTTTTCTTTCGAAAAAACCCAAAATCAGCCCCGCCATTCTATTTATCGTCCAGCTTTCGGCTCCGTATAGCAAGACTGGCAGTATAAGCGTTTTGTAAAGCATGACTTTGGTTTTTCGAGTGAGGAGTTTTGACCCAAGTTGTTTGGACATGATCCATGCCGGATCTTCCCTGTGGTGTCGTTTGTGGAATTTACCTTTGCCCCGAGGTAGACAAACTCCTTAACCACCTCGAAATTATAGCTGTAAATCGTCATATTTTGTCCAAGGTGGTGAGCGACAGATCGGTTTTTGCTTGACACCACGTACTTTGTCTTATCCTCGTTGACTTTAAGACCAACTCGTTCGACCTGTTCTTCAATCGCCGTGAAAGCTTCTACATCACCACGCCGGGACCGCGCGATGATCTCAATTTCATCCGCGTATCCTAGCAGCTGGACAGACTTGTAGAAGATAATGCCTTCCCTGTTGATGCCTGCCCGACGCACTATCTGCTCCAGCACTAAATTGAAGAAGTCGCATGACAGCATGACAGATGTCCTAGAACCGAACTGCATGGTGCATCGCGTATTTTTTAACGTGGCGCGACTAAGCCGGATCAGTTTTCCTGGGATCCCGAATTCGGCCATCGCATCAAACAATTCTTTGCGATGAATGCAGTCGTAAGCGTCCTTAAAATCGATAAAGAGATGGTGTGTATCGATTTGAAACTCGCTGGTCCTTTCCAGGATTTATCAAAGTGTGACTATTTGGTCTAGTCGATTTGCCGGGCCAGAAGCCGCACTGGTAGCTGCCGATTAGTACGGTGCAAAAGGGCTTTAGACGTTACACAGTACGCTGGACAGGATCTTGTGTTCGACATTGAGCAGGGATATACCTCTATAGTTCTTGTAGGAGGTAGGATCCCTTTTTTGTGGATGGGGCAAATAGAGCTGATATCCCAGTCGTCGGGCATGCTTTCACCTTCCTAAATTCTAGAGATGATCTGGTGCATGCTCCCTACCAGAACATCGCCGCCAGCCCTGAAGAGCTCTGATGGCAAGACATCTGAGCCTGCGGCCTTGTTGTTCTTCAGCTTCTGAATGGCTGTGCCGACTTCTTCGATGCTGGGGATGCTGAAGGACTACATCAGCGGATGGAGTTGGGATTTCCTCGATCCCTACCACTCTCTCTCGGTCATGCTCGTTAAGCAGCTGCTGGAAATGCTACCCTCGCAGTTTCGAAGAGCCTGGGTGCCCTTTTTGAAGCCTCCTGCAAGGCCTTTGGCTTTCTTGTAAAAGGCTCGTATTTTATGTTTATCCCTAGGCTCCTCGATATCCTTGAGCTGGGAGGCTGCGAAGATTCTTTTCTTTTGTCGCAGTAGTTTTTTCTCCTCCCTTCTTCTGGCTCGGTACTCTTCTTGCGCTGCCCTGGTTTTCCTCTGCAGCGCCTTTTGGTACGCCTCGTCGGTTGCTGCCTTTTTCTGCTCACACTCGCCATCATACCACGGGTTCCTTGTCGGGGGTGGTAGGTATCCTAAGGTGGTTTCGGCTACTTCCTGAATGGCTGAGCGGCAATGCAGCCGCATGTTATTGGCATTTGTGTTCGACGTAGGCATACCGTAGAGTCTTTCGCTCAGCTGCTCCCTGTAAACTCTGGCAACCTCCGGTGTGCCCAGGCGCCCAATGTCGAACCTCCTCCTGATGGGCTGGTGCAGCTTTCTGACATTGGACAGTCGGGCTCTGAATCTTGCTGCTACGAGGAAGTGGTCAGAGTCGACATTTGCCCCTCTGAATGTTCGCACATCCAGGATGTTTGACGAGTGCCTTGCGTCAATGAGCACATGGTCGATTTGGTTGGCGGTTCGACCGTCCGGAGATCGCCAGGTTGCTGTGTGGATTCGCTTGCGAGGGAATCTGGTGCTACTTATCACCGCATTACGAGCTGTCGCAAGGTCAGTGAATCGGAAGCCGTTATCTGTTGTTGTATCGTGGAGGCGGAAACTGCTACAGAGAAAATAAACAACTCTTATTCGGATGCGGATTTGTTGTTCAAGGCAGATTCAGGAAAAAAGTCTTAACGCCTCATAACTACCCCCATTAAGGCCAATCTCGGCAATATAAGCTAAATAAGTGTCCACGCCCCCACAGAGGAGAAAGATGACCGACATAAAGACGACTTATATGATCTCCTAGGCAGAACATATGCCCAATGTCCCAGCTATGACACCAAAATCGTTCTAGGAGATTTCAATGCGAAGCTGGATAAGGAATCTATCTTCGAACGAGTCATTGGAAAGCACAGCCTACACAACACCACGTCAGAAAACGGATTAAGGAAAGTGGATTTTATGGCGGGACATAATCTCGTAGTAGCAAGTACACGATTACTAGGTACACCTCAACATCCATAAGGGGACTTGGCGGTCTTTCTATCAATCGACAATCAATCAAATTCATCACATTACGCATCGACGGCAGACACTCCTCCCGCATCCTAGATGTCCAAACCATTCGAGGAGCCAATATCGACTCGGATCATTACCTTGATGCAGCCAAGGTACGGATGCGAATTTCTGGGAATCAACGGAGTCGAGTAAGTACACCAAAATTTAATGTCGGAAAGCTGCAATCGCAGGGACTGCCAGGCTTTTCGCCGATCAAGTTTCCCTCTTAAGTCCCGATGCAATCTGCACAAACCATAGAATAGCAATGGAGTCTATGTCAGAATGCAATCAGAGAGGCCGCCTCAGATGTACTCGGTTTCAAGCCACCACCTTCAAGAACCCCTGGTTTGATGACGAGGCCCCTGTGGAGAAACTGACTGCATACATGGCTTAACAGCATCGACGGATGAGAGCTGCCCGCGAGCTCTATGAACAGAAAAGGAGGGTGGAGCATGCGCTTCTGAGAAGAAAAAAGAAGGAGCAGGAGAAGCGCGAGATCGAGGAGATTGAAAGATGCTATTGCAGGAACGACGTTTGAAAGTTTTACCAACAAGTAAAACGAACATGCCAAGGCTATAAAGCCAGAGCAAAAGCCTGCAGGGATGAGCACGGACAACTAATAGTGGAGTCACAGTCGATGCTGAGATTGTGGAGGGGCCGCTTCTGCAGACTGTACAACGGCGATGATAGTCAAAATGCCCCCCTTCAGGCAGAATGAACCATTCACAATGGACGAAGATGAAACAGAATCCCGTCCACCCGATCTAGACGATGTTAAGATAGCGATATCGAAACTTAAAACTTATAAAGCTGCTTGAGCAGACAGACTTCCAACTGAACTATTTAAAGCAGCTGGCGATGAGCTGGTCAGGAACATGCACCAACTCATCTGCAAGATATGGTCAGAAGAATGCATGCCCGATGACTGGAATCTCAGCATCGTTTGCCCGGTCCATAAGAAATGAGACCCCTATGAGTGGGCCAATTACAGAGGGATAAGTCTCCTGAACATTGCGTACAAGATCCTCTCTGCCGTACTGTGTTAGCGCCTGAAACTGTTTGTGGACAATCTCATAGGTTCCTACCAGTGTGGTTTCAGGCCAGGAAAATCCACGAAAATCTTCTTGGAGAAGACCCATGAGCTCCAGGTCGACACGCACCATCTTTTCGTCGACTTTAAAGCCGCGTATGACAGTGTTTATAGAGACGAGTCATACAGGGCCATGTCATGTTTTAACCTTCCTGCCAAACTCGCCAGACTGTGCAGGATGACTATGTGACTATGGAGAACTCTCGCTGCTCCGTTAAGGTCGGAGTTGAACTAACCGACCCCTTCGATTTTAAAAAAGGTTCTAGACACGGTGATGGACTGTCAATCGAATCGTGGGAGCAACGTTGGAATCGTTGTGGAGGGTTAGACTATTGTGAAGTTTGATAATCGAACTTTGCGACAAACTTAGTTGGGTTGTTGTTTGTTTCGAAAACTCCCAGAGCCGACTAAATCGAACAAATGTTATCGGTCAAACGGCCACTTCTGGATGAGATGCATTCATGCTTATTTTACGATATTTTTACGAACAACAGCTCGTAAAACAGCAGGATCCACATTGGCGGCTTTTTCTATGCAGTAAACGCGAACTTTGTAAGAAAAAAAAATCCCATAGTTTGAAGTATCGCCTCCAGGTCGGCCAGTGGAAATCGCTCAAATGGAATGGGATACGACCCGAAAGTTGGTGATTCATGATCTCAATTGTTTCTTGAACTGTGTACGTGGTTGTTCGGTCCTACTGGAACCAATAATCATCGATAACTAAGTTAACAACTTGTCGATTGTTAATAGCGCTCACAAGTTTAGGTGGTGCCGTCGGAGCCATCAAACACATATGTGCTTATCACTGCCTCATAGCAACTACCGCACCGAGCAGTCACTTTGAGGGTGGACTCAGCAATTAATGGTCAGAACTCACTTAATGGTCAGCAGGTAGCAATCGGAGAAGGGTTTGCACTGAGAGAAGATATTCAGGCCTTTCACTCCAAGTTAGACGCCAAGAACGTCCGCTGATACGAACAACGATGGAGTCGCGTCAATTATGGCGACGTCCTTGGTCATAGCAGTCATTTTTTCGGTCGAACCACTTTCTACGATATCTCTCTAGTGGACTCGGCTTACAAGTGACCCTCAGCCAAATGCTTAATGAGTCGCGCACATGGTGCAGGAAAACGATGACGAGATTCATATTGCGTTAATCACGCAGAAATTTGGTCTAATAAACAGTAACAGTAATTCTTCTTCTTAACGAGCGCTACAGCTCGGGGTGAGCCTGGGCATCAACCAACATGCCTCCCCATCTAGCGTGATCTCCCTTCAGTGTCGAATCTCCAGTTGGTTGAGGTCCTCTTCCAACTGTGTGGGGCAGCTTAGATGCGGCGGTCATCTACTCCATCGTACCACGTCTATGGATTCGAAGACTCTCCGGGTTGGAGTTGTGGTGTCCATACGCTATACAACCCGTATAGTTCGTGGTTGAATCTTCTCTTCCATCTCTCGTCTATGTTTCTTTTTCTTCTTCTTATCACGCGCTACAGTTCGGGGTGAACCTGGGCCTCAACCAACATGCCCCTCCAGGTAGCACGATCTTTTGCTAGCCTTTTCATTGCCGCACACCTAGTTTGCTGAGGTCCCTTTTCACCTGTGTTCGTCATCTTAAGTGCGGCCGTCCTCTGTTGCTTCGTCCCTCGGGGTTGGATTCAAAAACTTTTTGGGCTGGAGCTATGATGTCTAGCCATCTTAGGCATTGAATCCGTAGACGCCTGATTAGACTCATGTCGTTGTAAAGCCCGTAAAGCTCGTGCTTGAATCTTTTCCTCCATCCCCCGCCTGCGTTTATATACAAACGATCTGGCCAAGACGTTGGTGGTGAGCGTCCTTTGAGGATTTGAAACGAATTGTGCCTCTTGTGTTGCCCAATGATTTTTGCACAATCACTTCTAATATGATGTTGAAGAAGACACGCGACAGCGCATCGCCCTGCCTAAATCCTTTTTTGACATTAAAACTTTCGGTCAGGTCTGCGCCGACTCGAATGGAGCACCGAGCATTCTTCCAAGTCATCCTGCATAGTCTGACGAGTTTACCAGGGATGTCAAAGGTAGACATGAGGTTGTATATGTCGTCCCTAATTACGATGTCATATGCGTCTTTGAAGTCGACAGATAGATGGTGAGTATCGACTTGGAATTCATTCCAGGATCTGCCGTAGTGTGATGATTTGGTCGATGGTGGACTTCCCTGGCCTAAATCCGCACTGATAAGGACCTATCCGCTTATTTACAAAAGCCTTGAAGCGTTCACACAAAACGGCTGGGAAGATTTAGTAGCCAACGTTTAAGAGACTTATTCCTCTATAATTGGCGCAGTCAGAGAGGTCTCCTTTCTTGTGGATCGGGCATATGATACTGAAACCCCATTCCTCGGACATGCTTTCCTCTGACCATATCTTACAGATGAATACCACTGCCTGACAGTGGTATACATACTGATTGCGGAAGTGGTTTTGCCATATTCTCAGCATCGACTGTGATTCTACTACTAGGTGTCCATTCTTATTCCTAGAGGCTTCCGTTCTGGCTGTATAGCCTTGGTATGTTCGCTTTATCTGTTGATAATACTTTCGAATGTCATGCCTGCAGTAATACCTCTCTAAGTTCTCAGTCGCCCGCTTCTCATGCTCTTTCTTCTCTCTTCTGAGAAGCCTATGCTCCTCCCTTCTTTTTAACTCGTAAAGCTTACGGCCTGTTCTTATTCTTCTATGCAGCGGGGCTTTATATGCATCCTGCTTCGCTGTGTGAATCCTCCTGCACTCGTCATCGAACCAGGTGTTTCTTCGTGATGGGGCCTTGGAGCCCAACACTTCAGATGCAGAGCTTTTCAGGGCTTGTTTGCAGAGGTTCCACTCTATTGACTGCGTACAGGGTTGATGTGTATTGGAGAGCTTAAGGGAGACGCGATCGGTAAAAAGCTTTCCGACGTCATAACTTTGTGTTCTTATTCTACTCTGCTGCATTCGAGATATCAGTAGGCGCATCTTGGCTACTACAAAATAGTGGTCCGAGTCGATGATAACTCCTCGGAAAGTTCGAACAACGTGAATAGTGGAGATCAATCTGGTTAGGGATTGATTGGTCTGGCGACTGCCAGGCGCCTTTGTGTATATCGTGGTGCGGGAGGCGCGTACTGGCTAGAAGGAGATTTCACCATTTCGTTGCAAGATCCACAAATCTGAGTCCATTATTGGATGTGATGTCGTACAGGGTATGTTTGCCGATGACTCGCTCAAAGATGCTTTCTTCAGCCAGCTTTGCACTAAAGTCTACCAGCATTGGGTATACGTTCTGCCTGGGAGATCATAGAACTCATCTTTAACATAATCAACCTTATCTTCCGTGAGGCGCTCGGTCACATGCCGAAAGCTTAAGACTTTTTGCCTTAGTCTACCTCGATTAACGGATCCGCACTCCATAAAGCATTCGTCGTAGTAGATGTCTCAGTTTTACGTCCGCTCTTTGCCCGGTCCATCTTATCACATTTCCTGGATGGCGTTTAAGTGCAGATTCTAGTCCATCTTATCACATTTCCTGGATGGCGTTTAAGTCCGCCTTATAGCGGTCTAGGGCGTCCTCAAGTTGTTCGGCTGCATGTGGTCTATTAAGGGACCTGACATTCCACGCGCATATTCGAAGGTCATTGTCCTTTTTCCTGGTACCTTTTGCCCCGATCTAGTTTCCATTTAACCCACCACCATGCTTTCTATAATTTACTTACAACCCTTTTTTCATCCGCCAAAATTAACCCAAAAACCAAAAGGCCATCCCTATCCAACTTAATCTTTCAAAAAACAAACAAGAATGGAAAATACAATAAATTCCGGTTTAGCATCCCGATTTGTTGACCAATTCACCATATTTCTTGGGAAAAAGTGAAGCACAAACCCAGATCCCAGCCGAATGGCAACAACATCAAATGTGTCCCAGTTGTTATCGGATTTTGGAATTTGCATATGGTGTCTTTTTTGGCACTTTATAAATCCATAAAATGACCGAAAACTCCATGACGCTAAGTCCCCAAATCGGCTTTACTCCCAGCCTCACATGTGTACATACATACTTGCTTACCGCCTCCCAACCTTAGTTCTCGAGCCGCAGGCGATTTTGGAATGGGCTTTTGTGGCAGCACAGATTTTTAAAACTGAAACAATGTGGAATTGTATCTATAGATAGACGAGTATGTGTATGTGTGGGATGGGGTAAAATAAAATCCTCAATTTGCTAACCATTTTTTGGGCTCACTCCCAACCAAACCACGTCAACCACCTTCACTGGCACCATTAAACCGACCAAGCAGCCCAAACTGAGTGAATCACTTTGAATGCTAAGGAACACTCGATGACTGATTTTTTGTTTTTATTTGGCTTGGGATTGGCCTAACACATGTGGACAGGTCATCTGTGGTGCCTGAGGAGCGGGATTTAAGCCAGACCTTCTTCCGTTCTAGGCAACAAAGGTTGAAGGCACATCGAAATTCAAAGGGTGCCACGTAAATAAGGGTTAAATTTTATTTTTGATAAAATAGAGAAAATCCACCCGAAAAGGGAGAAGGAGGAGGAGGAGTAAGGATATGTGAGCACAGCCAGCACAGGACATATGGGACAACAGGGCTAACTGGATTAAAGGATATACTATATGTTTATTCGGGTGTAATGAAAGGAGTCAAATTATCCTTCCGTATGGATTTGGAATTTAAAAAGCATGGTGAAACGAAAACTTTGGACCATGCCCAATCGGAATTGGAAGGACCGGAATGGGGTAATCGTAATTTCTATTGAAAGTCTATAACTACTCGATTGGACACCTTGGATTCTGTATATTTTTGGACTTCCGGTCAAGTAATTTCCTGATCTATTCAATACGACTTGGACGTGATTTGGTAGTGAAAGGTGGACTTCTTGCACAAGGATGTTAGTCGATGAAACAAGTATGAAGGAAAGGAGGTAAACTCTCATATAATCGACTTCACCCTCCTGTGTTCCGTGGGCCTATTGATTGAAGCGATGGTGTGAAGTAGAGTATCAAGTGCTCAAAGGATTCACCTGATTGCAGTGGTATCAAAGCCACTGCCGCCAGCCAGGGACTTGCAAGCATTCAATATGTGCGCGCGAGAGCAAATCCCCGGTTAAAAATCAACAAACAATGAAAACCGTGATTCATCCTTCATCCTTTATCCTTCCATTGCTTCCCTTTTCGTTCTTTTTCTTCCCAATTTGGCGTTCGTGTTTTGTGTTTTTTTTTTTTTTTTTTGTTTTTCGTTTGCCCCGAATCTGGCCACGTGAAGAATGGCAAACCGGCTACCGGTAACCAAACCGAGCATTTGATGGTGCTCCACGAATCCGGAGGTGGGTGACGAGACACCCTTTCATGATCCATCTGGGTTGTATCATTTTTACTCTCTTGTTGGCAACTGGCCCCCGGGCGTACTTGTAATAAACGCCGAGCGATAGGTCGTCGTCGAGGTACACATGGCCCCCTCACATGGTTATGTCGAACGCGTGTTTTATGTTCCTTCCATCCAATGGTCGTTTGTTCCTCCAGTGTGGTTCATGTTTCCTGTACAAAGGTGCATTCGCGTTCGAACGGATGACAGCAACGATGATGATGGCGTTCCGGAACACAAGGGCGGAACGGAAAACTTTGCAGCTTTACGATTGCAACAAGAGCGAAACAATGCAAACATTGACGCGACGACAGTAGGAGCGAATAGGTGGCACAGTATCATTCACATCACCATCGCCGGTATCGAACACAACAACCCATGGAAAGAACGAACCTTAGGTAAACCGAGTTAGTGGATTCGATTTCCCTGCCAATAAACAGGAAGTGATAAGCGACTTTACAAAAAAGCAAAAATCGTTGTAAGAGTCCTTTTGTTTCCTTTTCGTACAATCCTGGTATTCGCTCAGACCGCCTCCCATTTCTTCATGTTTTTCCATGTGCACATGTTGCCAAAGGATGTTTGAAATGGGTATGCATTTCAGTGTAGTCAAAGACGTACACACATATCCTTCATGGAGGCATGAGCTTAAGGTATGTTCATGACTGGTTGTGCGGATAAAGAATCGAACCGAGCTGAAGCATTTCTCATCAAATCTGTTAGAGATGTGGATAAACTGATGTGGATTTCTTTCGTTATTCAATTTTTCCTTCCGATTGATTGCTCCGCATTCCATGATTGTAAGGGGTATGGTGAAAGGATGAAAAACGCTTTAAGAGCGTTGCACGTATTTCTAGTTACTGAAGTTTGGTTCGATTGTTAAGCATAGTCTTGTGACTAAGTCTGACTGTCTAACTGTCTGGACTTCGATCATTGGTTGCTCTTGATATACATCTGTCCTGCAATGTTGAAGTGGCGGCAGACGTGAGTGTGAGGAAATAATAAAAAAGTTATATTGACTCTGGCTAATACCTATCAGCTTCGATAATGACCTAAACTAATAGTTGATAAAGACCACATCCAGCCATTTACGATTAAATGACATCGTCAATGTACCTACATCAGCTTCCTGGTCGAACAAGGAGTAAGAAGATTTGCGTAGCAAGTGCCATAGAGCCAAGGTAATCTTCATCCCCAAGGCCGGCAGAAATTCTCACACTCCCCCTAAGGACCTAAGGCCGATCTGTCTATCATCCTTCGCTCTAAAAACCTTAGAAAGGCTGATAGACCTACACATACGGCACAGCTTGGATCCCTCCCTAATTTCTAAGGCACAACACGCCTACTGTAAAGGTAGATCGGTCGAAACAGCTCTTCACTCATTAGTGAGGAAAATCGAAAGATCAATCCATCTCAAAGAATATACGCTAACAGCCTTCCTAGACATAGAGGGCGCCCTTAACAACGTCACTCCGAAAGCAATAATAGAAGGGCTAGAAAAGCTAAAGGTGGAGAGGACTCTGATAGGGCTGATCAGCCAGTTGCTATCAACACGCAAGATTCACTCTAAGTGGGGAAGCCTAGTAACTATCAGAGTAGCTACCAAGGGTACCCCGCAAGGTGGAGTCCTCTCACCTCTTCTCTGGTATGTAGTTGTAAACGAACTACTGATCAAACTGGAGAAAGAAGACCTGGACGTTGTTGCCTACGCCGATGACGTTGCCATCTCAATCTCAGGTAAATACCTATCCACACTGAATGACCGCATGCAAACGTCATTCTCATTCCTGTGCAAATGGGCGCATAGTAGCGGGCTCAGCATTAATCCCCAGAAAACGGAGCTCATGCTATTCACCAAAAAGCACAAAATCCCGGAATACTGCCCTATCACTCTGCTCGATACCAGGTTAACCTATTCCCCTAGTGCCAATTTCCTAGGCATTATACTCGATAGGAAACTAACTTGGAAGAGTAATACAACCGAAGGAGCAAAAAAAGCAACAACTGCTCTCTACACATATAAAAAAGCTCTAGGAAAAAAATGGGGATTTAACCCCAAAATCACCCTATGGCTCTACATTACGGTCGTCAGACCCATATTACTGTATGGAGTGATAGTCTGGTGGACTGCACTAGACAAGACAACATACCATAAACAACTCGAGAAGGTACAAAGGATGGCATGTATGTGCATTACCGGGGCCCTCAGGTCCACACCAACGGCTGCGCTTAACATGATACTAGACCTCACACCACTCTATATTTTCGGTAAGCAAATTGCCACACACACGGCCATAAGACTACAAGCCAACTCGAAATGGGCGAGCTATGTCACCGGCCACTCATCCATCCTGCAAAACAGGACAACTCTGGCAGAAAACCTGGACCACACAGAACCCACCATAATCTTGGACAAAAAATTCACGACGATTTATCCGGACAGGAAGAACTGGACTCGCCAAACACAACCCCGCAGAAACTGTGTGGATTTTTACACCGACGGGTCCAAAACCAAAGACGGGGTGGGCTATGGAGTTTTCTGCAAACAACTCAAGCTATATAAAGCTCTAAAATTACCAAACCACTGCAGCGTTTTCCAGGCGGAACTGCCGGCAATAAAAGAGGCTTTATCTTGGCTGAAGTGGAACGTAATATCCACCACAGATATTCGCATCCTTACAGATAGTCAAGCTGCCTTAAAGTCGCTGGAGTCCTATGTGTACTTATCAAAATCTAGTCTCGACTGTCGCAGATCTCTCAACGAGATGGCAGAACAGTTCAATATACAGCTTATCTGGGTACCGGGACACAGCGGCATTACAGGTAATGAGAAAGCCGACATACTCGCCAAACAAGGAACGACGCTACAATCAATCGTGGCTTGTGAGGGAGTACCCCTTACAACCATTAAACATAATCTGACCAATCTCGCCAGGGCCGAGACGAACCTGAGATGGCCCCAGGGACATACCTGCGTCATCACCAGGCAAATCTGGCCTCGGCTTGACAGTCAACGAACAAGGAGTATAATCTCCTTGAAAAGAACTGACACCTACAAAGTCATCGGTGTCATCACAGGACACTGCCTCATTGGCAGTCACGCACAAAAACTAGGAATAGTTCCGAATGATTTCTGCAGAAGTTGTCAGGACGAGGAGGAGGTCGAATCCATTCACCACCTTCTATGCGCCTGTCCAGCTTTTTGCAATATAAGGAAGCGTTACCTAGGCTCTTACTTCCTTAACGATCTGACAGATGTTCAGAAAGTAGGGATACTTAATCTTCGCACAACCAGTCATGAACATACTTCTTAAGAAGCACTAGATGGTTCCACGAATAGGGGGATAAAACCCCCTCGTAGCTGCACAACGAGCCTCCTTGGCCTAAGTGCGTTCTTCTCAATTCTGGGAAGGCTACGACCCTACCTACCTACCTACCTGCCATAGAGCCAGACGACTCTCTCAGCTATAGAAAGGTATGCTTCCCAACTGGAATTATGGATTAAAATCAGTGATCCAAGGCAACAAGACTAGCTGCCATGCAGTATAGCTTATGGAACAGTCATGACAAAACTTAATCCGGCGCCCTCACCAATATGCCCTCTTTTGAAGTAGCATCTATAGAGTGTCCAAACAAAGCCAAAGTTAGCCTTGACAGAAAAAGTATTTTCAGACCGATGGAAAAAGCAACACCTAGTGCTGGCCTCCAAAGGGAGTAAGCTACTAGAAGACTTTCGTGTAACCGACTTAAGATTGTAACTGAGACACTTTTGTGGACAAACCAGGGTGGCGTACAAGTTAATTGAACACTTCGTCGTTGCGTCTGCCTACTTTCCCTACGTCTCGGTGCTGCCTCCACCACCGAAGGCAGTTTCTAAATTCGTAGAGTACTGTGAAGTCAGAAAGATTGGTCTCATCTTATGTGGGGATGCTAATGCCCAAAACAATACTTGGGGTAGCAGCAAATGCAATACAAGAGGGACCGTCTCTTAGACTTGACTCTTTCGTCTGACCTGACCATCAGCAATGTCGCGTTTGCTACGGCGAGACGACAGGAGGCGATTGAGCTGACCCTATCCAACAGGTCAGAAACTCACTAACTGGAGTTCCGATTAAGTTTGCGGGATCCCAGACGGAATCCGAAAAAGACAGTCTACGTATGGTTTAGAGAGGAGCTTGAGAAATCCACTCAGGCTCTACCTAAACTTAGAACGAAATAATTGGTGGAGACCACCGTTCATAACCTGAATAGTGTCATCCCCAATTGTTTTGAACTCACTTGTCTTCTCAGCAAACCTCCCTGCAGGAAATTGGTTCCCTGGTGGAATGCCGAGCTCCAAAATCTTCGCAGGGAATCCAGAAGTCTCCTGAATAGATCGCTCAAATCGAATTCGGAAGTTGATTGGAACAAGTGTCTATCGAAACAGAAGGAATATAAGAAGCGGAAAATCCTGCGAGACTGCTCTTCAAAACCTAGTTAGAAGAATTGGCGTTTTCTTCGACATTAAGGGGGCTTATGATAATGCAACTTTGTGTAACGCTGCCAGACGGTATGGCTTAGATAAAGCACTGGTCATGTGGATCAAAGCCCTGTTTGTGCACAGGGCATTGGCCGCTAATACATGCCTTGACCAATTTTTCAAATTCGGCGTAAACAGGGCTGCCTGCAATGCGGCGTCTCCGCTGTTATGGTGCATTGTGGTCTACTCTCTGCTTGATATTCTTAACGCCTCTAGAATCTATGCCCAAGCCTATGAGGATGATGTTGCCGTTATTTCTGTCGGCCCATTCTTAGCGACTGTTCGTCTCAAAGCACAGGCGGCGCTAAATGTGATCGATGATTGGTGTACAAGAAATGGGCTGTCAGTTAATCCACTTAAGACCGATGTCCTCCTTCTCTTCACGAGAAGGAGGAAAAATATTGACACGACTCAGCTAAAAGGCACTCCGATCTCGGTATCCAAGGAAGCTAAGTACCTGTGAGTCATCTTAGATAGTCAAAAACCACCAAAGCGCTGTCAGCTTTCTGGCAATGCAAAGAAGCTTTTTGCAAAACATGCAACTTATCACCGGCAAAGGTCCTCTGCATCTACATGGCAATGATAAGACCTATTATATCATACATATGTATCGGTTACCTGGTGGAACAGACTAACACGCAAACACGTCGTAGCCTCTATCACCAAACTTCAAAGAACGGTTAGTCTCCTCTGTACGGAGGCTGTCCTACAGCACGCCGGCGCTGCTCAAGACGCTATGATGAACCTTTCACCCCTTGAAATATCAGAGGTGGTGCACTGGTGGTCCCAGGAAATGGGATAATTGATGAACACGACAGAATGGGTTCAGATGAGAGTTTCGCAGGACCTGAACCCGCTCTAGATCTACCTGCGTCCACGGTAAATTCCTACATTAACGATTGAGTGTTTAATACACACAACCGTAGATGAAGGGATTATCTAGGTTGCAGCATGACTAAGCGCGTATGCCCTGATGTCTGCAAGAATTCCGCAGCATTCCGCGTGTCCTTAAGGAAAATTGACTGTAAGAGACTTGTGACTTAGGGCCGCGAAGGCAGCAATTAGTTTGCTGAAGAGGCCCAATGGTGGAAAATGTAGTAGAATATTTGGGGTCCCCGTGGGGGTTGATCTGATCGCGCCGCTTATCCATATATAAGCTGGCCGGTCTTTGTACTTTCCCCAGAAGGTTTCGATTGACTGCCTTGTCCAGAGCAGTCCACCAGACTACGACGCCAAAAAGGAGGACGGGCACTGTGACTGCTGTGTAGAGCCAGTACATAATGCTTGGTTGGAGACCCCACTTCTTATCCACCACTTCCTTGCAGCTGTAGAGGGCAACGGTTGCTTTCTTGACGCAATCAAGAATGTTGGGTTTCCAATTCAGTCTCCTGTCAAGGACTAGACCTAGATATTTAGCCTGCTCTTTGATTATTAGTTGGGTTCCACCCAGCCTCGGTGGGTTGAGGGGCGGAATCTTATATTCGTTAGTAAACAGTACTAGATCGGTCTTCTTAGGGTTTACCCCAAGTCCACAGTACTGCTTCTAGGTTTCTACTGTATGTAATGCACTCTGCATAAGGTCGCATAGAGTGCTGGGAAATTTTTCTGTGACGGTCACAACGTACCCTTCCTGTTCAAGCAACAGCAGTAGTTCGTTGACCACCACGTTCCAGAAGAGAGGGGAAAGTACTCCACCCTGTGGTGTACCTCTGCTGACCATTCTAGTTGAGACGACACCAGCGAAGTTGGCTTTGACGACTCTTTGTGGTAGCAGTTGTCGGACCAGTTCTAATACTAATCCCGTAACACCCAAATCAGACAGCGCTTTGGTGAAGGCCCATGGTTCAACATTGTTAAGGCGGTCTCTATGTCGAGAAAGGCGAGTAGAGTATATTCCTTACGTTCCAGTGACCTTTCCATTTGCTGGCCAATGAGCGGAGTGCGGTTTCTACCGATTTGCCTTTGTTGTAGGCATGTTGGTTATCCGACAGCCTTCCTGAGATACAGCTGTAACGAATGTGTGCGTCTAAAGTCTTCTCTAGAGTTTTTAATAGAAAAGAAGTAAGACTAATAGGCCTCAAGTCATTTGAATACGTGTGGAAGCTATTGCCTGCCTTGGGTATGAACATGACTTTGGTTACCTTCCACTTGCTGGGGATGTAGGATAGGGAGAGGCAACTCAAGGAGATTGATATCTGATACTCCCAAGTATCTTAAGGCTTCTTTATACTTGATTGGCCGGCTCCCAACCAGGAAGTTTGCATATTCCACGGTCTTTCGGCTGGTTATTAAGACAGCTTCCGTCTTGTGATGGGCTAGTTCAAGGTTTTTGATTCTGACGATCGCTTTATTTGTGGCAGACTCCACCTCATGAACGTGTTTTGCAACAGGAACTATGACGATGTCTTCAGCGAAACCGATAATCTCAACTTCCTGTGGCAGCGTTAATCGCAGAATTCTGTCATATATTATGACTCCCGCAGAAACAATGTAGTGTTTAAGGCCATCGTCCTCCTGATACCTCAGGTTCCTGTTAGTGAACTAACTAAGGATTATCTTCACAAGGTAATGCGGTGCGTCCATTTTGGTCAGAGACCTCCTAACACAAAACCAGTTTGCGTAGTTAAAGGCATTTTTTACGTCCAGTGTTACTACCGCACTACCAGTGTTATGAAGCCCTGCTAGTTAAATTGGGTACAAATGACTTTCTAATTCTTAGACCTGAAGGATTACTCACCAATGATCTTAAAACAAATAAGAATTGTTCAAATAAGTCAAACAAATAACCGAAAAATGAATCCTAAGGATTAAAGCCAGTGAGCAAACAAATGACGCAATTAGTTTCCAAAATATCCTCGTCCACAAACTGTTCCCCTCACCCAACCCGATCGCAACCAGTTTCTATAAAACCAGATCGTGTACATGAAATCATATTCATCGTTCGCAGATCATAAACAGATTAAAGCATCAGCCCGGTTCCATCAAACCGCCAAAGAAAGAAAAGAGAGAAAAAGGAAGAACCAGAAACCTCCATCTGACATCTAACCAACAATGCCATCGGGGAAAAAAAAAACTCACACACAAAACCGTACTTAAGGATACGAGTATTCACAAAAAAGAAAAGCCTTTCGCGAGGGTTGGTTCACCGCCTATTTGGCCTCTAAGCAAGACGGATTCCCATTCCCAATGTCAACCCCGATCAAGGACCAGAAAATGTTGTGTTCCTGTAACCGACACAGTTAATCGGGCGAATTTGAATATGAAAGGAACGATACTCCGCCAGTATTTACCGGATTTGCATATCCATTCGATTGGTTATGACGAGCAGTGAAGCCGGATGCGTTTACGCTTTTTTTTGTTTTCGTTTTTGCCTGTCATGTATCTTGTCCTCTCGAGAATAACGACTGATTATGACGAGCTCACGTAAGGAGTAATTTGCTCAAAGAAGCTACCGAGTGGCACTATAAATTGGGCAAGACTTCCAAATTACCATACTACCTCGATGGAGCAAGGGAGCAAGCTATGAGCAGTTCTTGCGAGTGGCTCGGTAGTATGTGACCACAGGGGTGAATGTGGCAAAACCGAAACAACACTCCCGTCCGCTCATATGTCACGGCAATTCACGTTTATATTTCACATTTTCCTGAAGCAGATTTTGATGATCTTGTCATCATTAGCATATGCAAAGGCAACGAAACGACGCCACATTTGTACGGGCACCATTCGTCGTATGACCCTCACCACGATAGAGCCATTCCACGGACGTACGATATGACTTATGGGAATTATCGCCGCCTCTTTCAAATGCAAATCAATATGAGTTACCTCAAAAAGGCACGAAGAAATGAATCAGTCGCAATCTAATCCTGAACATTAGCTGGTGGTCACGTTGGGCAGACGCAAAAGCAATAGAGTCAGCTCTCGAAACACAGTATATTCGTAGATGAATACAATGGACACTAAAGAGGAAATGTGTGGACTAATTTCTGGTTGACCGTGACTAAAAGACACCGGCGACCGATGCCGATGGCAGAGCAGGAACAGAAGGCGTTCGAGAGCACCAATCATGTGAATTGGACCGATGGAATCTATTTGTTTTATAGACTGTTCCCTTTTTGCAGGTGCGAACTTGGTTTCCAGCTGAGTTAGCTTATGATCTGCATTTAATGTTAACCATTCGGCAGTCGGATGGGACAAAGTCCTTTGACCGCATGTGGCGTGTGTCCTGGAGAGCACAGGACTGTTAGTAGGGGCGGCGATGATAATAGAGATGTTCAGACAATTCGTTGCAAATTCGGGAACTGATTACTCTTTGTTCTTCTGAAGATCGTCTCGGCCTTTAGTGGTCAATGCGGTAATTCCCCATGAATGCGCAGATGTACTCTTTGATTGTAAACGCACTTGAAGGGATGAAGGACGATTTTGATTTCGTACTCATGGCCATCTGGTTGTCATTTGCGAAAGATTGTTGCTTCTATGCCCAGGTGGGTGCCTTCGATTCGCTGAAGAGCCACCTACCGGAGGACAGTATAAGTGCTGGTGGAAAAAGTTTGTATCTGACGAGTTTTTTCTAACCTCTATCTATCGACTTCCACATCCACTAACTGCCTTTGCACCGCATCTGGTGACTACCAGGGGTGAATTCAAAAGAGAAGACTGTGAAGGAGCACTGCGCCTTTGTTCGCCTCTGTTGTCTTCCTCGCCTCGAGCAATATGGGTGGATGCCTCCATAGTGCCAAGCAAGTTTGGCCTTTTAGTAAAAATGTTGTGACCTGTAATGAGGCCAGTAAGTTTTGTGTAATCAATTTGCTTTAGCGATAAGCATACAAGCTTTGTAAACCTGTACATCAGTCCTCAGGTTCAGTCGTTGACACAGAACCTGACCATGGGCAGATCTAGAGCTGTTTCACATACTAAAAATATTCCTCGGAAGCAGCTTCTAATTAGCTGTTTAGAGACCTTAAAAGAAATCGGATGATACCCTTACAAAGTCCAGGTCAAAGACCCTTAGTCTATTGCTTTGAAATCACTTCCCAGAAAGCTTGTAACTGCAATTGAGGCGATGAATCAAATGTGATATACCTCACCAGGTTGCAAGAAAGTATCAGGAAGCTATACCCTACACTCAAACAAATGTTCACTACTAGTTTGGCACTCGATTCCACCACATCGACATCCACAAGGGTACCTGGCAGTCTACTGGTCAATCGACTACCAACCGGATTGATCACATTGCGATCGACGCCAGACACTCCGCCATTATTCTCGACGTAAGAACCTTCCGAGGAGCCAACATCGACTCGGATCACTACTTCGTTGTAGCCAAGGTACGAATGAGGATATCAAGAATGCTTAGGGGTCGAGTAGGAAAACGTAAGTTTTCTCTCAAAATCCGCCCACAGCAGCGCGAACAATAGAGCAGGAATGGGCACATTACCAGAGCGCCGTCAGAAACGCTGCTTCAGAGGTGCTGTGTTTCAAACCGTCACCACCTAGAAGCCACAACTGGGACATTGGGCATACGTTCTGTCTAGGAGATCGTATAACTCATCCTTGGCGGAGTCATCCTTGTTTTCCATGGGTGATCAGACGCATATCAGGCTGATCTTACTGAATTTAGCCTTGATACGGATCGTTATGAGGTGTTCGCTCACATGCCGAAGGCTTAGGACTTTTGCCTCAGTCCACCTCGAACAATAAATCCGCATCCGAAAAAACCTTTTTCCTCTCTCCCCCTATAGCAGTCGCCGTAGTAAATGTCGCAGTTTTTCATCCGCTTTATACCCGGTCCATTCCATCGCATTTCCTGGATGGCGGTTACGTCCGCTTTATAACGGTCGAGGGCGTCCGCAAGTTGTTCGGCTGCACGTGGCCTGCTTAGGGACCCAACATTCCACATACAGAGCCGAAGATCATTGCCCTTTTTCGTTTTTTGCAAGGGCCGTCAACATTAATTCGGTCCGTTTTATCCGAGACTTGTGGTCGTTTCTGAGTTTGTAGTAGCCCAACCCACTAATCCTGTTTTTTGGCACAGGAGGCTCGCCATTCGCCCTTTCCCGTCAGCACTTTTAATAGGAAATCTCCAGATGGCACCAAGAGGTGGTGGGGATGGGACTTACTAACAGTGCCGCAAGATGTTCGTCTACGAGGCTTTTGTTAGTCCTTTGCCATCCCGAAAATATAACTATCAACCGTTATATTTTATCCCAGGTGGTGAGTGACGTCCCGGACTTTGCTTGACAGTATGTACTTTGTCTTATCCTCGTTGACTATAAGACCAACTCGCCGTGAAAGCTTCTACAACGTCACGCCAAAACCGCGCGATGATGTCAATATCATCCGCGTATCCTAGCAGCTGGACGGACTTGCAGAAAATAGTGTCTTCTCTGTTGACGCCTGCCCGTCGCAATATTTGCTCCAGCACTGAATTGAGGAAGTCACACGACAAGGCATCTCCTTGGCTAAATCCGAATTTTTTAGCATGGCGCGACACAGCCGAATCAGTCTTCCTGGGATCCGGAATCGGCCATCGCATCAAACAATTCTTTGCGATGTATGCTGTCGAATGCAGGCTTAAAATCGATAAAGAGGTGGACTTTTCCAGGATTTTTCGGAGTGTGAATGTTTGGTCTATATTCGATTTTCCGGGCCGGAAGCCGCACTGGTAGCTACGGATTGCGGGGCAAAAGGGCTTTAAAGGTTCACACAGTACGCTGGACAGGATCTTGTATGCGACATTGAATAGTCATGGCAAGCCACCTGAACCTGCGACCTTGTTGTTCTTCAGCCTTTGAATAGCTGTGCCGACTTTTTCGATGCTGGGTGGGGAGGTTACTTCAGCGGCTGGAGTTGGGATTTCCTCAGTCCCTACCACTCTCTCTTGATCATGCTCTTGCTGGAAATGTTTCTTAATCCACTATTCTCTGCGGGTCGGTGAAAAGACTACCTTCGCCTTCTGCAAGGCTTTTAGTTTTCTTATAAAGGCCTGTATTTTATGTTTGTCCCTGGACTTCTCGATATCCTTGAGCTGGGAGGCCGCGAAGATTCTTTTCTTTATTCGCAGCAGTTTTTCTCCCCCCTTCTTTTGGCTCAGTACTCCTCTCGCGCTGTACTGATCTTTCGCTGCCACGCGTTTCGGTACGCCTCGTCGGCTGCTACCTTTTTCTGCTCAAACTCGTCATCATACCACGGGATTCTTGTCGGGGGTGGTAGGTAGCCTAAGGTGTTCTCGGTTACTTCCTGAATGGCTGAGCTGCAATGCAGCCACATATTGTTGACATTCGTCCTTGACGTAGGCATACCGGAGAGCCCTTCGTTCAGTTGCTCCCTGTAGACTCTGGTAACCACCTTCCGTGTTCTCAGGCTTCCAATATCGAACCTTCTCATGGTGGGCTGGTGCAGCTTTCTGTCATTGGACAGTTGTTGGCGTTTGTGTCCTAAGTAGGCATACTTGCGAGTCGTTCGCTCAGTTGCTCTCTGTACTCTCTGGCTATGTCTGAGGTGTTCGGGCTTCCAGTGTTGAGCCTACTCTTGGTGAGCTGATGCAGCTTCCTAACATTGAAAAGTTGGGCTCTGAGCCTTGCTGCCACTAGGAAACGGTCAGAGTCGACATATGCCCCCGTGAATGTTCACACGTCCGTGATGTTTAACGAGTGTCGTCAATGAACACATGGTCGATTTGGTGGGCAGTTCGAAGATCCGGACATCGCCAGGTTGCTGTGTGGATTCGCTTGCGGAGAAATCTTGTGCTACTTATCACCGCACTACGAGCTATCGCAAAGTCCATGAGTCGGAAGCGGTTATCCGCTGTTGTATTGTTGTATCGTGGAGGCTGTGTTTTCCGACCACTCCGCCAAAGGTGTTCTCCTTACCGATTTTGGCATTTAAGTCCCCGAGTACGATTTTTACATCGTACGCCGGACAAGCTCCGTAGACTTTGTCTAAGAGATCATAGTGTTCCCCTTTAATGGGGTTTTCAGCCTCTTCGGTAGGGGCGTGTACACGTATGAGGCTGATGTTGTATGAGGTTTAAAGTCGACGACCTTCGACCTTAACCGTTTTCCCACGACAAATCCGCAGCTGAACATGTGCAATTTTTTTTGTGACAGCTGTAATAGATGTTGCAATCCAGCGTACTTCCTGGATCACAATAGTATCCGCCTTATACTGCGTGAGGGTTCCTTCCAGTTTATGAGCCGCTCCAGGAGTGTACAGAGTTCTGACATTCCAGGAGCATACTCGCAAATCGTGTTCCTTTTTCGCACCATGTCAAGAATCCCGCCGTTTATCCGAGGCATTTTGCTCATTCGTAACTTGTTTTTTTTTTTTACATAGTCGGGACTGGGTATTGTAGTGCCCTCTTGCCTAGGGCGATAGCTGCATACATTTGTTCACCTCTCAACGGTTGTTGCAAAGGCTATCCCGAGGGCGCTGCAAGGACGCAGTATGTCAACTTGACCCAGAAATTTAAAGAGGTTGAGAGCAATCAACAACTTTACTCTGTATGTCCGAGCCCATGTTGGCGTTGACAGAAAATGGAAAAGACTCAACCACGAACACACACAGCGTTTACTTAGTCAGACTTTTATAGATTCAACGCGTTAGACGGCTGAGCCATACATACATATATACTTAAGTCGGCTCCAGCCCGAGGAGCCGGCATTCGAATATTCGCCTAAGATGTACTGAAGCTTGAGGTGCAAGGCCTGTCTATCGTCCTGTATAAACAGAAAATAACCTTTTCGTCTTCGTCTTAAAAATTAGAAATTTAATTGACTAAAGGAAAAACAAAAAAATGATGCACCTTTTGAACGTGCCCCGTGCATTGCTGTCAGAAAATAACAAATTAGCAATGCCGTCCACCACCCAACTCAACGAACCTTTGGCAAGAGTCGTCGCGTCAGATTTGCAAAATCTTGTTTTCGTTTTTCTGCTGTCATTTGGGTACACAAAAATACGGTTATATGGCAATTAAACGAATAAATTTGCTTTAGAGACAACAAAACGACAATTACATTAGGTTGCCCCCCATAAAGCACTCCCAATCAGGTATGTGAGTTTAATAATCACGACGAATGTTATCAGCTCTCTAAACTGTCATTGCTTGAATAGATACGTCGACCATGGCACGTCAACGTAGAAACGCCGGCAGTTCCAATTCCACAACTACCCCGGCAACGACGAGCAGCAGTACGCAAAGCTCACAACAAACGCCATTGCCAAAGAAACCCAACAAGCCCAATAGCAGCTCCAGGCAAATGGAACCTGGGCCGTTTATACTAGGCAAATGGAAGACCATCGTTGGCTGTGTATGTTTAGCGATTGCATCTTACTTCGGGTATCTGGGGTACCTGGAGACTCGTGTGAATACGCCGTACGATAGCGAGAAAATGGTTCAACGAACCGGACTTGATGATCCCGATCGATATTGGGGCTCATATCGACCGGGCAATTACTTCGGACTGAAGACAAGGGATCCGCACTCTCTAGTCATGGGACTGATGTGGTATTCGCCACAAAATCTTGGCCACGGCGGCAAGGGCGTTCGGCATTGGTGTGAAATCGGTGATAATTTGGACAAATACGGGTGGACACATCACGACGGAAGAACTTTCGGCACGCAGGAGATTCTGGATCTCCCATTTGAGCTGAGGACATCGTTTGTTAAGTTTCCCGGTAAGCAATTTGGCGGAGATTGGACTGCCAGGGTGAGTGTTCGAAATTTCACGACCGCATGGAACAGGGAGATTTCTCTAATTTGGTACGTTGCGCTGGATGAACGTACGAACGGACACATCAAGTACGTAACCGACGAGAAGTCTCAGCTTGGAATCTTCGGCGAAACATTGGGACTAGGTGAATTTCAAGTCAAACTGAATCCAGTCAAAGGCAAGGTCCTTCATAAGTCCCACCTAAGTACAGCGGCTCACTCGCTGAAGGACTTGAAAGAGATTCTCTTCGCGCATTTCAGAGTGATTACAGCACAGAGTGGCAGGCGATTTGTATCGCTGCCGGGAGAAATGATTTCGTCGACAGCGAGTCAAGTTGCAGATCCGAACTTTATTGCGATCCAAGTGACCGGAGAGATAGACTTTGCCATTGACATCACGTACCAGTCGACGTCGGGATTCTCGGTGGGCGAGGAGATTCCCAAGCCCCCTTCGGGCCGGGATTATACGGGAATTCTCGAGGAGAAAATGGAGGCATTCGACGAGAAGTTCGAAAATACGTTTCACCTTCGCGAGAAGGGATTCTCGATGGAGCAGGTCAAATTCGCCAAGTCAGCGCTGAGTAATATGATCGGCAGCATCGGCTACTTTTACGGATCGTCCCGCGTTCAAAGCGTACACACCAAGAATCCTGTTCCATATTGGAAAGCTCCGCTGTACACTGCGGTGCCATCGCGCTCGTTTTTCCCTCGCGGATTCCTTTGGGACGAGGGATTCCACGGCTTGCTGATCTCCTCGTGGGATTTGGACATTGAGTTAGACATAATCTGCCATTGGTTCGACCTGTTGAATGTAGAAGGATGGATTCCACGCGAGCAGATTCTGGGCGTTGAAGCACTAGCAAAGGTTCCCGACGAGTTTGTCATTCAACGGAATACAAATGCAAATCCGCCGACGTTCTTCCTGACGCTGAAGAAAATCCTCACGCAACACAGGAGGGAATTGTCGGTAAAAGGACGATTTGCCACACTCGAGAGGCTTTATCCGCGGCTGCAGACTTGGTTTGCCTGGTTCAACAACACCCAGAAGGGCGATGTACTTGGAGCGTATCAATGGCGTGGACGGGATGCACAAAGCGAACGAGAACTCAACCCGAAAACACTCTCATCCGGACTGGATGACTTCCCTCGGGCGTCACATCCGACATCGCATGAACGACATGTCGATCTCCGGTGCTGGATTACCTATGCGGCCAGTGTCATGGCTGAACTCGCAACGCTTCTGGGGAAAGATGACGCGAAATACTACGAAACAGCTTCGTTCTTGTCGGACAACAAGCTACTGAATGATCTCCATTTGAGTCCGTTCACCGAGACGTATGCCGACTATGGCCTTCACACAGACTCTGTGGTCCTGAAACGGCCACAAATCACGCAGCGAAATGCCGCCAAATATCAGCAACAACAATTGGAAATGGTTCGTGTCACGCTGAAACAACCTGATCTCCGGTTCGTCGACTCCACGTACGGCTATGTCAACTTGTTCCCACTCCTTCTCGAAATCCTCGACCACGACTCGCCGTATTTAGGCAAAATCCTTAAGGACATCCGTAATCCGAACATCCTCTGGACCAAATTCGGCTTGCGCTCGCTCTCAAAAACGTCTCCGCTCTACATGAAACGCAACACCGAGCACGACCCACCATATTGGCGTGGCGCGATCTGGGTAAACATGAACTACCTTGCGCTTAAGGCACTCCATCACTATGGTCGTCTGGAGGGTCCTTATACGGCTGATGCGCGTCAGTTGTACAACGAACTACGCGAGAACATCATCGGAAATGTATTCCGCGAATACCAAAGAACCGGCTACTTATGGGAGAACTACGACGACCAAACCGGTCACGGTAAGGGCTGTTATCCCTTCACCGGCTGGAGTGCACTTGTCGTTCAAATCATGTCCGAACAGTACTGATTCGAGCGCGTGGACTTCTTAGTTAAGTTTTCTCTCTTTCTTGTCTTTTTAGGGATATAATCGCGAGTCATAAGCAAGCAGAATGTGCCAATCGTAGGGACGTTCGACTCTAAATCTAGTGATTACTTTTAGGTTTTATTTTTGTTTCTTGTCTTGGGATCCTTTCCCTCCTTTACTGGGAAATCATAACTGAATAAAATGGAAATTCAACAATTCTCGTGTTTTCATTCTCTCGATGGATGGGATCTTCGTCTCGTAAGTCGCAATGAAACCAGATAATCGGGATTAAATTACACAATTTATTAACTAGGTCGACTATTTCTTGGCGAACGTAATCTTCATTGCATGGGACGGTGTTATCTTGAATCCTTGCAACGCTTCTTTCGCGGCACTGCTTTGCAGTTCGGTGGCGAATTCGACAAATGCAATGTCGTGACGGTTCGGCACCAGGCGGACCTCCTTGAATCCCGGGAATTGATTGAATAACATCGACAACATCATCTCATTGGTCTCCTCCGGTAGATTGGTGAGGAAGAGAATTTGGTTGGGCGGTTGTTCGGCTGTTGAATTGGACGCAGAATTCTCCGTTCCGCCTGTCTTCTTCTTTTTATCCCTAAAAAAAAAAAAAAAAACACCAACAGATCATCGTTTAAGCAATCAATTTTATAACAACTCTCACTCACTTCTTCTCTTCGGCAGCCGGTGCCTTTGGCGGTTTAACCTTCTTTGGTCGTTCCTTGAATGTTCCTTTGATTTTCGCAACAATATCACTGTCCGTCTTCGCATAGGCAATTCGCATTGGTTTATCATAAAATGGAAATCCCTGCATTGTGCGCAGAGCATTCGAGGCACTAGATATTTCTTTAAATATAACAAATGCCTGGCCACGCATTTTGAGCGTCTTTAACGCAACGATATCCAGTATCTGACCGAATTGAGAGAAAATCGCGTAAAGTGACTTTTTCAACTCCTCTTTTTTGATCTTTTCATTCAGATTGTTTATGTAGATAGTCTGATTGGGTCGTACGTCCATCATGTGGCTGGTTTGGTGGTTTTATTTCTTGCTTAAACGATTAAATTTGTTAAAAAAAAATTGATGCTTGAAAACACCGCTACTGGACTCGTTGTAATTTGACGTTTGCCATGGGTTGTGGGTTGTGTTCAGGCTACACGTTGTGAATGGTAGCATTCAGCAACATTCCAAAAGTCGGTAAGGAAATTTGTAAAATCTTTTTCTTGAGTTGAGAAATTTGACAATTTTAATTCTAGTGATATGATTTCTTTACCCAATTAGGACCGTTGCTTCTTGAAAACGTTATTGAGCTCCATGCTAAAATTAGAATTGAAGAGCCTATTCTGGTTTCCCAAGGAGGGCATGGGCTCGGACATACAGGGTAAAGTTGTTGATCGCTCTCAACCTGGCGAGATGCCAGAAACGATCCCCGCTTATATGCCCGGGTGACACACGACCGCCTCGCGGCGCCCTCTGGATAGCCTCTTCAACAACCATTGGGAGGTAAACAAACGTATGCAGCGACAAAACCCTGACCGGGTTGGCAGTTGTGCGGCGGGCTAACAATCCGCCCACGTAAATAACCTAAAAGTTATGAATGAGCAAGATGCCTCCCATACACGGACGGATACTCGACGACGACAACGCATGAAAAAGGAACACGATTTGAAAGTATGCTCCTGGAATGTCCGAACCCTGTATACTCCCGGAGCTGCTCATATGCTAGAAACAACCCTCAAGCAGTACAAGGCGGATATTACTGCGGTCCAGGAATTACGCTGGATAGGGAACGGTATGATGAGGAAGAAAAATTGCGACTTTTATTACAGGTGTCGCAAAAGATTGCACTTATTGGGAAGCGGATTTGTCGTGGGAAAGCGGTTAAGGTCGAAGGTAATCGACTTTAAACCCATAAGTGAACGCTGGGCTGTGATCCGCATCAGAGGCAAATTTTATAACATCAACCTTATATGTGCACACGCCCCTACCGAAAAGGCTGAAGATCCTATCAAGGAGGACTTCTATGAACTCTTTGAAAACGCCTACGGAGCTTATCCGGAGTACGATGTTAAAATCGTACTCGGGGACTCTAACGCCAAAATCGGTGAGAACACCCTAGGCGGAGTACGATACAACAACAGATGCGTAATTGTAATGCGGTGATAAGTAGCACAAGATTCCCTTGGAAGCGAATCCACACAGCAACCTGGCGATCTCCGGACGGTCGAACCGCCAACCAAATCGACCATGTGCTCATTGACGCAAGGCATTCGTCAAACATTCAGAGGCACAAATGTGGACTCTGACCATATTCTCGTAGCAGCAAGATTCAGAGATCGACTGTTCAGTGTCAGAAAGCTGCCACTAGCCCACCATGAGAAGGTTCGACCTCGGACGCCTGAGCACACCGAAGACTACCAGAGTCTACAGGGACCAACTGAGCGGAAGGGTCTCCGGTATGCCTACGTTGAGCACAAATGTCAACAGCATGTGGCTGCATTGCCGCACAGCCATTCAGGAAGTAGCCGAGAACACCTTAGGTTACCTACCACCTCCGATAAGAAACCCGTGGTATGACAAATTTGATCAGGAAAAGGCAGCAACCTACGGGGCGTCCCAAAAGACGCTGCAGCGAAAAGCCAGGGCAGCGCGAGAGGAGTACCGAACCAGAAGAAGGAAGGAGAAAATACTGCTGCGACTAAAGAAAATAATCTTCGCAGCCTCCCAGCTCAAGGATATCGAGGAGTCTAGGGATAAACATAAAATACGGGCCTTTTATAAGAAAGCTAAAATTCTTACAGGAGGCCTTAAGAAAGGCACCCAGGCTCTTAATCAGGGTAATCTTGTCACCAAGCCGCAGGGAATAGTGAATGTATTTAAACAGCATTTCTAGCAGCTGCTTAACGAGCATGACCGACCAAGAGAGAGTGGTAGGGACCGAGGAAATCCCAACTCCAGCCGCTGAAGTAGTCCTCCCATCCAGCATCGAAGAAGTCGGCACAGCTATTCAGAAGCTGAAGAACAACAAGGCCGCAGGCTCAGATGGCTTGCCATCAGAGCTCTTCAAGGCTGGCGGCAATGTTCTGGTGGGGAGCATGCACCAGATCATCTTTAGAATTTGGGAAGGTGAAAGAATGCCCGATGACTCGAATACCAGCTCTACTTGCCCCAGGTTCACTACGAACTGTAGCACCACTTAAGTAAATATATGCTTGCTTTGGTGGCGTTACAGCCCATGAAGGGCCAGAGCCAAGCCATCTTGATTCGCAGAAATTCTTCAATGACCGACAGTATGGTTTCCGTAGCAACAGATCCACTGGTGATTTGATGGCATAGCTCGCTGAAATGTGGAATCGCTCGCTTCACCAAGCAGGTCAAAGCCAAATAGTTGCACTGGATATTTCGAAAGCATTTGACAAGGTCTTATACGAAGCCCGTTTGTCGAAAAAGTGTGCTTTTGGGACCGATTAGCCTCTTCTTCAATGGATTAGACACTACCTTTCGGATCGTTAAATTCCAGTTGTTTCGGATGAATGCAATTCCTACAACCATTTTCTAAATGTTGGTGTTCCTCAGGGCACCGTCTTGTCCCCGACACTTTTTCCCATTTTATTTAAAAATAACTGCTTGTCTGTCATTTCTGTCACCTTAGCTTCTCATACTCGTTCACCACCTTACGACCCTACTCGTCGGCTGTAAATAGTGAGCGGCAGCGTATATTAAGCTCATTAAATCCCGGTATCGGCAGCATCATTGTATGGGAAAAAGAATAGATAGGAATTCTGTGCTTCCAGGACACATTGCTGTTTTCTGTCGACCAACCGTACCACCGACTCACGGCCGTTATCCATGAATGGCACTTGCATTTTAGCAACCGAAAAGTTTCCATACCGGGTACATATATGTATGTATATGTCACTGACAATCTTAGTTGAAACCACCAAGATTGGATTGGATTCACCAAGAATCGCCCGTAATAATGCCCGCAGGTCTTCTGCAGTTAATTCTTCTTAAAAATAAGAAGAACGCTTCGGATTTCTTGTAGACATCAGGGAGTATGCGCTTAGTCATCCTGCATCCTGGATATTCCCTCCATATACGATTGTGTGCATTAAGGAGCCAATGGTTGATATGGGTATTGACCGTGCAACCAGGTAGACCCAAGGCGGGTTCAGGTCCTGATAAACTCTCCTCTGAGCTCATTAGGCGAGCTTATCAGAGATCTCATTTCCTGGGATCACAGAAAGTTCTGGAACCTATACAAGCCTTAGTGAATTTAGTCTACCGACTCTCTTCAAGAAGGCCTTAAGTTCAAGCACTAAATTGGAGCTAGTTGAAGGGTTGGACACAGCTTCGAATGCAGCTTGGCTGTCACTGCAGACGAATATGCTTTTCCCCCTCCACCTGTGCTTCACAACATGCATGGCCATTAGGATTGCGTATATCTCTGATTGAAAGATAGACGCACATTTTCCTTACGAAAAGTGCAGTCGGATGTTTTCGCGCTCAAAGAAGACCCCCCCCAGACCTGGAGCCATCCGTGAAAATGCGAAGATTATCCTTTCCAGGTTCAGGACATTTCTTGCCCAAGCACAGTGTTATTCCTGTGCGAGTTATACCAAAAGCCGTTTCTCTTGAGTCGAGACATGGTTTTCAGTGCACATCCTCTGATAAATATGTCAAGGAATGGACGGTTTATCATAGCGTCTTGAGTAGCGCTGGTGTGCTAGGGAAAGCCCGTATACAGCTGAGACAAACCGTTCTTTGGAGTTTGCTGAAAGTATGAGAGTCTGTTCCACCATACAACCGATGCATATCAGATTATAGGTCTTAACATGGGAATGTAGATCCAGACCTTTGCCGACGATAAGCCCCATGTTCTACCGAAAGCTCCTTTGCATTGCCAGAAAGCCGACAGCGCTTTTGTGGTTTTTGACTCAACATGCTTCGACCAAAAAAGCTTGCTGTCTAAGATAACTCCCATGTATTTAGCTTCATTGGCTACCGGGATGGGAGTGCCTCTTAGCACTAGCTGTGCTTTTCCTCCTTCTCGTGAAGAGAACGTCATGCGTCTTGAAAGGATTAACTGACAGCCCATTTCTCGTGCACTATTCATCAATCACATTTAGCGCTGTCTGTGCTTTGAGACAGACAGTCGCTAATAATGAGTCGATAGAGAGAACGGCGACATCGTCCGCATAGGCCTGGGCCTGGGCGCGCCGCCTTGCGGGCACCCCTTGTTTACGCTGGATTTGACACGTTGGCCTGTATCAGCGGTCAATGTCCTGTGTACAGCGGTCAATGTCCTGTGTACAAGCATTGTTTTAATCCACAAAACCAGTGCTTCATCTACGACATGTCGTCTAGCAGCGTTACACATGCTGTCATGACCAACGCGCTGATAAGCATGTTGCATCTCCGAAAGAGGATGCATTCGAAGGGCAACTTTGCGCACATGTAGCTCCACTATTCTCTCCATGCTCTTAAGCAAGAAGTTTGTTAGACTGTTTGGTCCAAAACTCTTTCCCTATTTTGGGATTAAAGACTACATTCACCGTGCTCCATTGAATAGGTACGTAGGCAAGTGCCAGGCTGGCAGTGAAAATTTTTCTCAATGTAGGAAGCAACTACCTTATACCTTTTTGCAGAATAACAGTGTATATCCCGTGGGTGCCTGGCGATTTAAAGCCATCAAAGGATGCCACACCAAATTCAACGGCCTTAGTCGTTGCTATGCGCGACGCAATGAACCAGCTTCGCCGAGTTGTTTTCATTGTCTCAGTCTCTACCGTTGAAGGCGTACGCAATGGGTCTGAAAGACTTTAACCAACTTGCTAGGGGCACTCAGAGCTTTGATCTCTTCGCAGAATGAGCTTCTTATATCCCTTCTAATTCCACCGATACTTATTCCAGTAATCTTCAGAATTCGATTTGATTGATCTGTTCAGGAGATTTCTGGCTTCCCTGCAAAAACTTTGGAGCTCGGCATTCCACCAGGGAACCAAACAGTTGGTGATGAGGCCACTCAGATTGTGAACAGCATCCTCTTCCAGTTGTTTCGTTTTGAGTTTAGGTAAGCTTTGAGTGGGTGCGATAAAGCATCATCAAATCATTCAATTTGCTGGAACATCGCAAGAATGTCTTGCCTTTTCCTGTTTTATCGATACATCCGCAGAAAATGCTCTCAAGTTGACCCCATTTCTTACGTCATGTGACCCTACCAACATTCTCATCATGCTTTTGACATGTCTGTCCCACAAAATACTATTAGTAAAGCACAATTAAGAAGATGCATTGATGCGATACTTACAATTCAAATAAGCAATTCCTCGACTAACAACAGATTCGGCCATTAAGCCAGCTTCACATCAACTTTCAAGTCTCAACGGCAAAAGTATTATCAATCGCAACCAACTTCAGCCCAACCGCAGTGTCATGTCATCGGCACTGTCACACAACCACTAATTCCCAAATGAATGAGCGACCAAAGGGAAACGAAAGAATTTTGATTTTGATTTTCGTTTTTTTACACGGCAACTGCTCGCGCTCGCTCGTATGTGTGTGCATGTGATGTTGTTTTTTTGTTAAATTATTTTAAGTGTTTTTTTTTTAGTTTACTTTTATTTTATTTGTACGATTTTATTCCAATAATACATGTTTTAAAAATGTCTAAAAACAAAATCAATATCGCAAATACGGAGCACGACATAATAGAAGTGAAATCAAAGGTAAAGAAAAAACTGTGTGTGAAACGTGCCCTGTGCCTGGTGCATTGGACGAGAAAGAAATGACAGAAAAGTATAGTTAAGGCAGAAATCGGGATTTTGAAAATTGAAAAAAGCAAGAAAACAAGAAAAGAAATTCGTGGGTGGAGTGACTGGATGGAGGAGATATGCTCCTGATGCATCCAAGCAGTCGCACTTGATCTGATTCATGCGGCAATCATTTGAGCTCCGTGCAAAGGAATTCCCATTTTCCCCCGTTGCGAGTGATTTTCCACTTTCTGTTCGTCGATACTACTCTCTCGAGGGGATGCAATGCAACAGGCGGAATGTGTAGCAAATACTCGTATACTCAAGTGTTTTGAGATTCCTTATACCACCCGGGGTCGGTCATTCAATGTCCTCGCTACTGGGAGGGAGCCTTGTGTGTTATGATTGGATGTGCGTGTTCGCTCGAAAATGATGAATAGGAATATCGTGGGAATTGTGTTTCAAGTGATTATTCTAATTTCCTGTCGTGTTCACCAGTGTTCACGTACCCAAGGGCATTAGTCGGTGTCAAGAACATTGCTCATTCACATTTCGTGCACATAACTACGAATGTGAAGCCACCGCCGCCCATGTCCATTTACGTCGTATAGATATATCCGGACGTACCAATGTATTGCGTACAAAGAAGGTGCAAAACAAAATGGTTTTAATCAAGTTGTGTCATCGGAAGAGGTTGTAAAACGTTACACAACCTTAAAACGATGATATTCTTGGCATACTAAATTCTATGAATCCAATTTGGTGTGATAAGCTGCGGGGAACGAGTGTAAACAATGGGAATCGAGGTCGAATCGGCTTGACTTTGACGCATCAATGCTACCTCTATGCGTAGTTAGTCACAATTGCGTTATTTATCTCTCTAACTGTTGACAGTGTACTTGATTGTTACCCATTTTCGACGGGAATTTGTGGGCGACGAACAGATCCACGAATGGATTGTCTACATTGTTTGATTAGAATACCATATAGAGCCATAGTGATGGTGAAAAGTAATTACATAAAATGCTTGGTGACTATTGTTTCCTGGCTTTGAATATTCTTTCAGTTGACCTTTTTGTTCTTTTTCTTTATTGAATGTCGATAAGATGCATTAAAGGCTTTCACCATATTCCGATGGCGATGTAGAGCGGTAATTACTTTCCTTCATAAATCTCGTGCGTGAACTGTAAAACATTTGATTCGTTTGCGAGCCTCTGTAGATGATGTTTTCCGTCCAATTAGAGTAGCATTATGATTTCGTTCCGCACTCTGGAGCTGCTATCGATTTAATCTGATTCATCGTTTGGTCAAGAGATTTCACCATGTTTGGTCTGCAGTGCTCGATTGGCTGATTTTGCAGTAGTCTATGTGCTTCTAGGCCAAAGAAGAACATTAAGCGAGAACTTGAGAGGAACCTAATCGGCAAGAAGTGGATAGTACATCCCAATAAACTCTGGCGAGGAAATACAGTCGCGATGAGCTCTTGAAAAAAGCTTGTCGGTGTTTCCCAGTGTTAGGAAAACTGCATCAGAGTTCGACGAACTTATTCTCGCTCATCTTCATTTTGTTCTCTACACGATGTAGCGTAAAGTGGGGATTTATGTGCAGAATCAGACGCCAGTTCACAAGAACTTAATTTGTTTACGTCGTAAGCCATCCGATTTTCCGGCAATGAAAGAAACTTACCAAACGGCTGTAATACAAGCTTGTGGGTCAAGCTCTGCAAATCAGGGACCGTCTGTCACTCAATGTTTGATCTTCAACTGCAAAGGAAATGAGAAGTTGACATATGTACATATACAGTAGTGGCCATATAATTCGCACACATTTTTTCGGTTTTTAATCATTGAACGTCGATTGAACGTTCATAAAGTAATAAAAAACGGTCCTAAAGTAGAAGACACTTGTAGAATGAACATGTAACCGTGTTCAGAAAGTAAGGTGACATAACATTTATTTTTCGAGATCAGTAATTCTTCCCTGATACAATGCACCTACATATGCCAATAGATTCTCTAATATCTCTTCGATACAGCTTGTATCTCTACCCTCTATCGACTCAAAACGGCGTCTCTGGAGCGGTCTTTTGAGTTTGTTGAATAGCCAGAAATCGCATGGTGCGAAATCAGGTGAATACGGCCGTTATGGAACGATGTGGGTCGAGTTTTTGGCGAACAGCTTCACGCAAACGATGCATAACGCTCAAATAATATTCTTTGCACAATACCACGATAATCAAAGAAAAGAGTCAACATAACCGACTTTGGTGCGGTTTTTTTTTGGTCTTGCCTCGGCTTTAGCACGATATTCACTTGATTGATCGGTTGTTTCCGGGTCGTAAGCATAAATTCAGGTCTCATCTCTCGTAAAAATGCGTTTCATATTGTCTTGATACTCAGAAAGTATTGTTCCACACACCTCAACGCGACGATGTTTTTGCCAAAAATTCACTGTTTTCGACAACAATCTCGATTTGACGCGTCAGAGGCCCAAGACATCCTTTAAAATGATATTGACTGACCTTTTTAAACTGCCAGCATCAGCAACGATTCGCAAGCATTAAATCCTTGATTCTTGGGACATGAGCTTCGTCAGTTGAGGTTGATGGTCGTCCGCAACGTTCGCGGCCTCCTTGGAACTTCTTATACTACTTATTCACAATTTTTTTTGACAGAGTCTCTTCACTAATGGCTTTCTGCATCACCCTCAACGAATCAGCAGCAGAAAAATCATTCCGCAAACAAAATTGAATGTAAATTCTTTGCTCAACAAATTTAGACATAAAAATCGAACAATTCACTTTTGACAGCTCACAAAACGAAGCATCTCCCAAACACTAATGAATATTTTGATGTGAAACATATGTACAGTCAGTCCTACCAACCTAAAAATGAAAGCATTTTCCCAGATCCATTTGCGCGCGTAGATTAAATTCAAATGTCACCTTACTTTTTGGACATAGTAGTCTAAAGCGCCACGCGAGAGTTTAATTACTTACATACTTTTCAGGCCAGCAACCCATGGAGGGTCTGAGCCTGAGTTAACACAGCCTTCCATACTTGGCGGTCCTGGGCACGCTTCTTCCAGTCGGAAAGATCCAGTTGTCCTACGTCCGCGATCACGTACTGGAGTTTCGGTCTCCCCGTTCTTCTCGAACCATGAGGCTTGTTTTTGAAGACCCTCTTAGCTGGAGCGTTTGTGTGCATGCGCTCGACTATATTCACATGTTTGTACAGCTCCTAGAGTTCGCGGTTATGTCTTCTCCTCCATTCGCCTTCCTCGCAGACAGGACCGCATATCCGTCGCAGAATTCTCCTTTCGAAGGAGCCAAGGATCAGCTCTGTCGTCCTGCTTATCGCCCAGCTTTCGGCTCCATATAGCAGAACTGGCAGGATAAGAGTCTTGTAAAGCATAGTCTTGGTTCTTCGGGGCAGGAGCTTCGACCCCAGCCGAAGCCGAAGTAGCAGCGGTCGCCGAGAGTGATTTTGAGCCGAGGCTCCACTACGATGTCATTCATTTCGATGTATGTGAACCCCTCAATCACCCCTCTAGGTGATGGGTGATGGACCGCTTTTTTATAGAAAGCATATATTCCGTCTTCTCATTGATGTGAAGACTAGCTCGTTTTGTCTGATCTTCAATAGCCGTGAACGCTTCCATAATCGTGCGTAGGGATCTTGCGACAATATCAATATCGTCTGCGTAGCCCAGCAACTGGACCGATATTTGTAGAAGATAGTGTCTTCCGTGTTGACGTTGGCCTGTCGCACTATTTGTTCCAACACAAGATAGAAGAAGTTGTAGAACAGCGCATCTTGTCTCGCTTCTTTGTGGATGGGGCATATAGTGTTGGTATTCCAGTCGTCGGACATGCATTTGTCCTCCCGAATTCTACAGATGATCTGGTGCATGCTCTAGCTTTGAGGAATTCTGATGGTAATACATCCAAGCCTACGGCTTTCTTATTCTTCAGCTTTTTAATAGCTATGCTGGGAGGGAGGACAATTTCGTCGACTGGAGGTGGGATTTCTTCGTCCACTACCGTTGGAAATGCTGCTTGAAAACATCCACCATTTCCTGAAGGCCCATAACAAGATTGTTCTCGAAATTTCGAAGAGCCTGGGTGCCGTTTTTAAACCCCGCTACGAGGCATTTTGGCTTTTTAATTAAAGGTTCTTATCGCGTTTTTGTCCATGGACTCTTCGATCTCCTTGAGCTGGGAGGCTGCGAAGAATCTCTTTCCACCGCAGCATTTTTTTCTTCCTCCTGGCTCGGTATTCTTTGCGCGCTGCTCGTGTTCTCTTTTGCAGCATCTTTTCGTACATCTCGTCGGTCGCTCGGTTTTTGTGCTCACACTCGCCATCATACCACGGGATTCTTGTCGGTGGTGGCGCGTAGCCTTTAGTAATTTCAGCTGCTCCCTTGATGGCTGAGTGGCAATGGAGCCACATATTGTTGTGCTCTCTGTACTCTCTGGCTATCTCTGAGGTACTCAGGTTTCCAATGTTAAACCTCCTCTTGGTAGGCTGATGCAGCTTTCTAACATTAGAAAGTCCGGCTCTGAGTCTTGCTGCCACTAAGAAATGGCCAGAGCCGACGTTTGGCCCTCTGTACGTTCTAACATCCAGGATGTTTGACGCATATCTTTCGTCTGTGAGCACATGATCAATTTGGTTGGCTGTTTGGCCATCTGGAGACCGCCATGTTGCTGTGTGGATCTTCTTGGGAGGAAATCTTGTGCTACTTGTTACCGTATTACGAGTTGCCGAAAAGTCCGTAAGTCGGAAGCCGTTGTCTGTTGTCGTATCGGACTACTCCGCCAAGAATACGATTTTGATGTCGTACGCCGGACAAGTTCCGTAGGCGCCATCCAAGAGGTCGTAGAAATCCATTTCAGCCTCGGTAGGGGCGTGTGCACAGGTGAGGCTTGAAATCGATGACTTTCGTCCTTAGCCTTTTTCCCACGACGAATCCGCATCTAAATAAGTGCAGCCTTTAGTGGCAACTGTATTAAAAGTCGAACTCCTTCTTCCTTTCCATTCCTTGTCCTATCCAGCCCACTTCCTGGATCGCAGTAATATCCTTTCATTGGCGAACGTTTCGCGAGGTCTTTCAGCTCTTGGAAGCTTTTTAGTTATGCCATATGTTTTAACATGCTTTAAAGGATTGTACACCATTTTCCTGGAATCTTCTAATGATCTTGAGTTTTCTAAAACAGTCTAAGACTGATAGACAGATATTTGTTTATTATTTCATAGTACATTATAAACAGGAAGGCAATAAGAGTGTGCTAATTATGTGACCACCACTGTAATTCAACTGGAAGCAAGATTGGTTTCGCTCGTCATTGGTAAATTGGCTTTAATGGAGTACACAACCTCCACAGTCGCAGCTGCATTGACACCCAGTTCAAAGAAAGTCTTTTTCACTCTCTCTAAGAAGAAGGCATGAGGTCGACAGCATTCAACATTCCCCAATTTGTGCCTTTTATTTACCTGCTATAGTGATCTTCCTTCAGAGTTCCTCGTATCACATTGATGCAGTAGCGCTTAGCTTCTGGAAATCTCCATCAGTACATTTTCCAAGAACACACGCTTAATAGGAGTACGTTCTCAATTTACTTTTAATTCTAATTCAGTAGAATTCGTTATAATAGAAGAACAATTTTCGAATAAATATTTCGCACATGTCGCCAGAATTACAGAGATAAAATGGCTCTCATTCATGTGAGCAATATCTGGTTTCTTCTCGTCTCTTAAGACAACAGGCCTTGTTGCGTCGAGACCATCTTCTTTCGACGAAAACCCTTTTTCCGCCGGGCCATGTCCGTCATATTACAAAATAGGAAATCCAACGGGGAATAAGGAAGCTAAACTTGTTCTTGCTACTGCAGACGAATGAGCCGGTGTATTACCGTTACGAAACACCAATTTTTTCCATGAATTCGGCATTTATTTACTTACTTAGATGGCGCTACAGTCCGATTGTGAGCCTGGACCTCAACCCACAAGCTTCTCCAGCTGGCACGATATTTTACCAGCTGTTTTCAGCGACGCACTCCCAGTTGCTTGGTCGTTTTCCACTTTTGTGCGTCACCTTAGAATCAGCCGTCCTCTGCTGCGCCATTCCTCGGAGTTGGGCTCAAAGACCGGGCCGGAGTTGTGTTATCCACTCGCTCTACATGGCCTAGCCATCTTAGACGTTGCATCCGTAAACGTCGTACTAGGCCGATATCGCTGTACAGCCCGTGCAATACGTTGTTGTACCTTCTCCAACCTCCCTTTACCCAAACGGGCACCATAGATTGAACGCAGAATTTTCCTCTCGAAACGACCAAGGGCCTTCTCATCCGCTTTCGTTAAATTCTAGGCCTCTGCGCCATAGACAAGGACCGTGGTGATTAAGGTTTTGTACAGCGCAACTTTGGTCTTTCGAGAGAGGGCTCTACTTCTCAATTGCCTAAGGCTCAAAGAAGCAGCGGTTGGCAAGAGTAATTCTGCGTTTGATCTCAGCGCTGGTGTTGTTGTCGCTGGTCACTAGTGAGCCAATGTAGGCGAAGTCCTTGACCACTTCGAATTTGCAGCTGTCAAATGCGACGTTCTGGCCTAGACGTCGGTGTTGTGTTTCTTTTTTGGTTCAAAGCATATATTTCGTTTTACCCTCGTACGGCAGAGAAAAACTTATATGCGACGTTAAGGACTTATTCCCCTGTAGATGGCGCAGTTATAGGGGTCTCCTTTGTTGTGAACTGGGCAAACGATGCTGAGATTGTGCATTCTGGTGCTTGCGCCCTACCAGCTCATCTCAAAATTACCAGCTTAATTTCATCTGGTCTGGTGGACGGAATTCTCGTACATCTTCATCCGTTTCGAATGGCTGCATGGCAGCGGTATTAGATCTTTCATCGTCCTTAAACAGTCTACAGAAGTGTTCTTTCCGTATTCTCAACATCGACTACTACTACTAGCTACTAGTTGTCCGTCTTCATCCCTACAGGCTTCTGCTCTGGCTTTATAGCCCTAGCATGTTCGTTTTACTTTTTCGTAAAACTTGCGAGCATTATTCCTGTGATAGCATCTCTCCATCTCCTCGATCTCATGCTTTTCATGCTCTCTTTTTTTTCTCCCTTAAAAGCGTGTGTGTTCCCCTGTACGTTTCTGCTCGTAATGTTCACGAGCGGCTCTAGACTGTCTATGTAGCATGGCTTTGTAGGTGTTTTGCTTTGCTACATGGGCTTGTCCGCATTGCTCATCAAACCAGGGGCTTCTAGTTGGCGGTGGTTTGAAATCCAGCTCATCAGAGGCAGCGTCTCCGATGGCGCACTGGCAATGCTCCCTCTGTTGTTCTGTGGAATGTACGTAAGATCCCAGCGGTCTCTTGCGACTATAGCTTTCCGACGTTAAACTTTCGTTGTCCAACTCGACTCCTTGGCATCCTGATATCTTCATTCGTACCTTGGCTACAACAAGGTAGTGATCCGAGTCGATGTTGGCTCCTCGGAAGGTTCGTACATCTAAGATTGCTGGAGGAGTGTGTGGCGTCGATCGCAACGTGATCAATCTGATAGATGGTCGACTAATCAGGTAATCGCTAAGTTCCTTTGTGGATGTTTAGATGCGGGAATCATGTGCTAGCCAGAAGGAGACTACGCCCCGACAGGAAGTCAAATAGCTGATGTCCGTTTTCGGACGTGGTGTCGTGTAGGCTATATTTCCCCGTGATCAGTTCTAATATATCCTCTTTGTCCGGTTCGAATCGACCATCCTTTTCTTCGATCTGGCGTGAACGCATACTAAACTAATGTTCCCGAATTTAGCTTTAGCAGAAGCCTTCAACAAGGGGAGAAGGGAGCGAGCAACCAGAGCAAAGAAGTTGTCGTGTTTAACGTGGCAAACGCCAGCTTCGATCTCCATCCCTGCTCAATCCAAGTTGACACTGGCACCCGCCAGGTAGTGAACCAATGTGTGCAGCGAACCGACCCGCGACCGCGCTCCAAGAAGTGCGATGGGATGGGCCAGGCAAAAAGCGGATGAAAAACTGTGATATATACTACCGAAACTGCTACAGAGAAAATAAACAACTCTTATTCGGATGCGGATTTGTTGTTCGAGGCAGACTTAAGCTTCCAGTATGTAAGCGAACGCCTCATAACTATCCGCATCAAGGCCAATCTCGGCAATATAAGCTTACTATGTGTCCACGCCCCCACAGAGGAGAAAGATGACCGACATAAAGACGACTTCTATGATCTAATAGGCAGAACGTATGCGCAATGCCCCAGCTATGACACCAAAATCGTTCTAGGAGATTTTAATGCGAAGCTGGGTAAGGAAGCTATCTTTAAACGGGTCATTGGAAAGTACAGCCTACACAATACCATGTCAGAAAACGGACTAAGGCTAGTGGACTTTATAGCGGGGCATAACCTCGTAGTAGCAAGCACACCTTAACATCCATAAGGGGACCTGCCGGTCTTTCGATCAATCGACAGACAATCAAATTGATCATAATGCGATCGACGGCAGACACTCCTCCAGCATCCTAGATGTCCGAACTTTTCGAGGAGCCAACATCGACTCGGATCATTACCTTGTTGCAGCCAAGGTACGGATGCGAATTTCTCGGAATCAACGGAGTCGAGTAAGTACACCAAAATTGAATGTCGGAAAGCTGCAATCGCAGGGACTGCCAGGCTTTTCGCCGATCAAGTTTCCCTCTTAAGTCCCGATGCAATCTGCACAAACCATATAACAGCAATGGAGTCGTTGTCAGAATGCCATCAGAGAGGCCGCCTCAGATGTACTCAGTTTCAAGCCACCACCTTCGAGAACCCCTGGTTTGATGACGAGGCCACTGTGGAGAAACTGACTGCATACATGGCTAAACAGCATCGACGGACGGGAGCTGCCCGCGAGCTCTATGAACAGAAAAGGAAGGAGGAGCATGCGCTTCTGAGAAGAAAAATGAAGGAGCACGAGAAGCGCTAGATGGAGAGATGCTATTGCAGGAACGACGTTCGAAAGTTCTACCAAAAAGTAAAACGAACATGCCAAGGCTATAAAGCCAGAGCAGGAGCCTGCAGGGATGAGCACGGACAACTAGTAGTGGAGTTACAGTCGATGCTGAGATTGTGGAAGGGCCACTTCTGCAGACTGTATAACGGCGATGATAGTCAAAATACCGCCGCGGCAGAGCGAACCATTCACAATGGACGAAGACGAAGGAGAATCCCGTCCAACCGACCTATACGATCTTAAGATAGCGATATCGAAACTTAAGACTTATAAAGCTGCTGGAGAAGACGGACTCCCCGCAGAACTGTTTAAAGCAAAGGTCAGGAACATGCACCAACTCATCTGCAAGATATGGTCGGAAGAACGCATGCCCGATGAATGGAATCTCGGTATCGTTTGCCCGGTCCATAAGAAAGGAGACCCCTATGACTGCGCCAATTACAGAGGGATAAGCCTCCTGAACATTGCGTACAAGATCCTCTCTGCCGTACTGTGTAAGCGCCTGAAACCGTTCGTGGACAATCTGATAGGTTCCTACCAGTGTGGTTTCAGGCCAGGAAAATTCTCGACAGACCAAATATTTACACTACGGCAGATCTTGGAGAAGACCCATGAATTCCAGGTCGACACGCACCATCTTTTCGTCCAGTTTAAAGCCGCGTATGACGTGTTTTAAAATTCCTGCCAAACTCAAACGGTGCAGGATGACTATGGAGAACTCTCGCTGCTCCATTAAGGTCGAAGGTGAACTAACCGACCCCCTTGATGTTAAAAAAAGATTTTAGACAGGGTGACGCACTGTCATGTGATTTCTTCAACATTATTCTTGAAAATATCGTGCGGGACTCTGCGGCCAATACAAGAGTACGATCTACTTCAAGTCAATGAAGCGTTCGCAAGCATTGAAGCAGAAGCGGCTAAATTGGGTCTAAGGGCAAATGGGTCTTATCCCCACCGACGTCTTGGTCAGGACGTCACCTTCGGCAGCTATATTTTTGAAGTAGTCAAGGACTTCGTCTACCTTGGCTCGATAGGGACAAGCAGCAATGTCACCAGCGCTGAGATAAAACGCAGAATAACGCTTGCCAATCGCTGCTTCTTCGGACTCAAGAGGCAATTGAGTAGTAGAGCCCTCTCTCAAAAAACTAAGGTTTTCCTCTACAAAACCTTAATCACCCCGGTCGTCCTCTACGGCGCTAGGGCTTGGACGCTATCAAAAGCGGATGAAGAGGCTCTTAGCCGTTTCGAGAGGAAAATTCTGCGTGCCCCTGAACAAACTCTCTATTAACATACCCAAACTTGATAGAGTAGATTTCAGAAGACTAGTCAACAACATGACGGGACACTGTGGTCTAAGGTATCATCTCAATAAAATGAAGCTCTCGTCTGAAACTGAGACGAAGAGACAGCAGAGCACATACCCACATACTCTGCCATCTCAGGAAGCGTATCCTTCTCAGTGAAATGATGACTCCTGAGGGGATCATCTCTGCTCCTACGAGAAGCATTCTCAACTTCGTTAAGGAAGTGGAGAAGCTCCTCGGCTAATCGACTAGTAAGCACAATAGATCTCAAATTCAAAGGTCGCAGTGCCTCGTGCCAAGTCGAAATAAAGGGTCTAATCAGTCGGTCACATGAATTTGACCTAAGCTAACCTCGACCAAAGCTGTATATCTGTTATTTCGCCTACCATGCCACTAAGTATTTTCATATCGATATCTAGTTGCTAACCCCATTTATCATCTACTTTCAGTTTGATGCCGAGTTTCGTCGATTCGGTTACAAGGGTAGTGAGCCGTCGACGTTCGAGAACTTTTCTGCCTTAATCGAGAAACTGCATAGACTTAGTAATATACAATTTTTGATTTTATACATTGATCCACGTGATAATGACCTATTGCCTATAAATAACGATGACAATTTCGGGAGAGCCTTAAAGACCGCAAAGCCTTTACTTCGGATTATCGTTCAAAGGAAAGGTTTGTTCGCCCGTACATACATACAACAATGTGCTCATGTAAGTTTTCGTTTTCAGATCACTTTGAAGAATTCTCCGGCTATGGGACTATGAAACCAAGGAACAACATCATTAGCAGCATACTCGGACAAACGCCAGTGAAGACAAAAGCACCAACCATATCGATTCCGCATGATTTTCGACAAGTATCAGCCATTATCGATGTCGACATTGTGCCGGAAACTTGTCGTCGAGTGCGTCTCTTAAAGCACGGCAGTGATAAGCCGCTTGGTTTCTACATTCGAGACGGAACCTCAGTTCGAGTCGTAGCCAATGGACTGGATAAGCAACCGGGAATATTCATATCACGCTTAGTACCCGGCGGTTTGGCCGAGAGCACCGGCCTACTGGCCGTAAACGATGAAGTCTTGGAGGTGAATGGTATCGAGGTAGCCGGGAAATCTCTAGATCAAGTATGATTACACTCCCCATCCCCCTATGCATCACGCGTGACTAAGACGGCATTGGTTTTGATAATTTCAGGTAACCGACATGATGGTCGCGAATAGTTCGAATCTAATCATAACAGTCAGACCGGCCAACCAACGAACTCTGGCCTCACCCAGACGGGGCTCATTCTCGCGTACCAGTCAATTGTCGAGCGGTTCGCATCAAACGAACAACACCAACACATCCGACGAAATCGAACAAGACGATCAGGATGAAATTGTCGATCTGACCGGTGTCACTCTCGACGATCAATCACCGCACCTCAATCAATCGCCCCCAGCAGCACTACCTACTGAGTCCAAAGACGGCGTTTTACACTTATAAGTCAAAAGATGATTACGTTACACATTTTTCTAAAGACGAACATATTTTTTTCTCTAATCAATTGCATGGTTATTTATAAATTTTACAAAAAGTATTTGTTAGAATGAAACGAACAAAAGTGGTTAAAGACGTACTTAAGCCTAAGCAGCAAGGCAAAAAGACAACAGACTAGTGAGAGCCATTGCTATTGTGTGCGAGCTTCTACACTCGGTCAAGAGCGATTTCTGAATCTTTCTTAATTGAAATAACTCCTATTGTTTAAGGACTGTATACAAAACAAGGAATTGTTACTTATTATGATGTAAGCTAGTAAAGCAAATAAATATTTAAACAATCAGCAACAGGTACTTAACTATGGCGAAGGGACATTTTTACTTCACACCGCGCATGGACAGAGCAACCGGGAATGAAAGAAATCATCACTAATCATGTAGAGTTATCCATATCATATGTTTTACTATTAAATACACTTACATTCCACGTTTTTTTAAAACCCTCCTGCGTCTTTTGTATTGTTCTTTTGCTTAGAGATGCGCCGCAGGCTCTGGCATTGTGGACATCAATCTGCAAAATTGTATCCTCGCTTGTTAGACATTTTCATTTTAAGACTTAAGCAAATTAGAAATCATTCCAGATCATTGAGAATAGCGGTCACGCGTGCCTTGACAACGAAGTTGTAATTTATGAAAAACAGAATAAAGAAAACCAAGCCACTCGGGCTTGTCAGTCCAGTTGGATGAGTACACGTTTATAAGCAAAACTATTGAACAGGAATTCAATAAAAACAAAAAACATTTATACACAACTCAACTGGTGGTTTTATTGTATAGGAGCTTGTAACATCAGCCTCATATGTGTCCATGCCCCCACGGAAGACAAGGATGACTCCATCAAAGATGATTTATTATTTTATTACTGTTGAGAAATATCTGTAATCTATAGTACATATGGAACTAGAGGCGAAAACAGATTACAATTAACAAAGTAAAGAAAACTATAAACAAAAAGTGTGGGGTCAATAAAGTATACAATGCAGAAGTTAATTGAATAAATATCTAAGCCAAAAGTCGAGACAGATCAAGAATATCTTTATAATTTAATTCAAATAGCCATGATTTTACTTTTTTGAGGAAAGTGGTTTTGTTCCGAATACATCTTATATGTATCATAAGGTAGTTTATTAAACAATCTTGGAGCAATTGATGAGAGAAAATTTAAAAATATTTGTAGGTTGTGTCCAGGAACTTGTACAAGATTTTGTTCATTCACTCTAAGTTGATATAAAGATGAGCTTCTATTTAAAGAATAGCCCGATCTCTCATAAAATATTTTTAGGACCTTGTAACAAAATAGATGTTTCAAGGGTAAAATCTTAAGGTTTCTAAATAATAATAAACTATTACAACGTCTATTTTTGCAACAAATAAGTCTAATAACATGTTTTTGAGATATCAAAAGAGGAAGGATTTTATTATAGTGCGTCCCGCCCCACACAACTAAGCCATATTCAAGTTTAGATTGCACTAACCCAAAATAGATACACTTTAAAAGACCACGAGAGCAGTACGATTTCAAAAAATAGAATTGCCTAATAGTTGCTGTAAAATACTTTTTAAGAGCAGTCGTGTGGCCAGACCAATTCATCATCCAGTCTAAAACAATACCAAGGTACTTAAATTCTTTTACCTCTTCAATATTAAAGCATTTGTTAGAACATAGGCGTTTCTGGAAAAAGGTTTGAGAATTGTATTTAAAGGGGCAAGTAGTCGCACTGTGCAGAAATCTCTGACAATTTCCACAGTGAAAAACGAACGGTCCATGGTCTACACGTTTACCAGCGGGACTAAAAAACATGATTTTGGTCTTATCACTTATTACCATCTTGTGCACTTTGAACCAGTGACTTAGTAATTCAAGGTCATGATTGATATCTGATGTCAGATTCAGAGCAGAATTACTAGTAAAAACACATGCCATATCGTCCGCAAATGCAGTAACCTTGCTTTGATAATTTTGCGCAAGAAGAGATTTAATAAAAATTAAAAACAACAAGGGATCAAGCACGGAGCCCTGCGGAACGCCCATAGATAAGCTCTCATGGAACTTAACACACCATCTATTTTTACTCTTTGTGATCTATTAGATAAATAGGAAACGAAAAAGTCATGAATTGTACCCCTAAATCCACATTTATGAAGCTTACGTAAAAGTATACTATGATCCACAGTATCGAATGCTTTTGTTATGTCCACAAAAAGCGATGCAGTGAGGCACTTATTATTAAGGCCATTATAGAGAGCACCGTGGCGCAGTGGGTAGTGTGTTGGCCTCTGACGCCGATGACTCGGGATCGAATCCCGACACAGCCATGTCATCAACGTGTTTTCACGGTGTTTCTCCTCAGCGAGGTTCTGACAAAACCCCCTTTAGTAAAATTGTCATGAAAAGCTTCTCGGAATTCGCCGTTCGGAACCGGCAATAAAACTGTAGGTCCCTTTCACCTATGTGAAAATGAAATCACACACAACATGGGTGATTGAGAGAAGCTCGGCTCAGGTTCTTCATGGACTGTAACGCCAACATACATACATACATTATAGATATTAGAACAAAAGTTTAGTAAAGCACTTTCAGTAGATCGGTCTGCACGAAAGCCAAATTGACTACCATTAAAGAATTTACTTTTTTCTAGAAACTTGACCATTCTTATTTTTAAAGCTTTTTCAAAAACTTTTGAGAATACTGGTAGTAAAGAAATAGGTCTATAGTTATTCGTAGAGTTTTTGTCTCCTTTCTTAAACAACGGAATTACCTCCGCGACTTTTAAACAATCAGGGAAGACGCCACACGAGACGCTCTTGTTAAAAAGAAAACATAGAACATCACAGATATTTAAGGCTATTTTTTTAATTAAGTTGTTTGAGAAACTTTCAGATGTTTTTGTGTTTGAGTTTTTGAGAGACAAAATAATCTTCGAAGGACGAGATAGGATCAAAGAAGAAACTTTGGGGACAAGACACTTCGTTATCTAAACAGTTACAATCACAACAAATGCCGGAACTATCAGAAACTACTTTAGCACCAGCGGAAGAAAAAAAACTATTGAACTTTTCTGCTAGAGCCTTGGTTTCAGTTATCAATGTATTCTCTTCTTTTAAGCTGGTAACATGATCTGATTGGGTAGATTTATTTAATAGACCTCTAATTAATTCCCATTCCTTTTTAGAGTTTCCTTTGACTTCACAAAACTTTTGCACAAAATAATTGTTTTTACACGATGAAACTTGCTTAGAGATACTTTTACACAATTCTTTATAAGATAAAGCTAAATTGTTGTTGTTAGGATTTTTCTTCTTCTTTTTATGTAATTTGTTTTTCTCCTTGATTTTTTTAAGCAATTCTAGTGTTATCCATGGTTTTAGTTTTATCCATCTATTTCTTTTTATTATTTTCTTCGTACTTTGAGAAACATAGTTTTCAAGCATCTTATTAAACATAGAAAAAGCTACCGAGAGATCAATCTCATTATATACATTTTCCCAACATTCGAAACGAAGAAAATAATTTAAAGAGACAAAATCAGTTTTAAAATAAAAACAATTAGATAACCGTTGCTTAGTGGTGGAAGGAGAAGAATACTTTAAGCTAAGACACGTCATACAGTGATCGGTTATTTGCAAGTCAGCAACAGAACTATAGATTTGAGTAAACTTAGAGGTGGAAAAACGTGCCATAATATGATCGATGCAAGTACTTGCAGAAGAGGAAAAACGAGTAGGTCTATTAATCAATGATTCAAATCCAAACGAAGATAAAAGAAGAAGATATTTATCTACAATATTAGAATTGTGTAGGATATCAATATTGAAATCACCCATAAGGATAGCATCATTTGGCTCACCTGACAACAAATTTTCCAAGTCCTCATAAAACATGTTATTAGACAAGGTTGGCTCATTAAACCTTTATAAGCAAAAAAGGGTTAACTTCAAATCATCAATTCTCATTTTTAGCACATCACAGCTATTCAAGTTAAAAATGTAATGTTTGACATGAAATGAATGTTTAATAAAAGCGGCAACTCCACCAGATGCATATTTGTTATTACAACAGGAAATAAACTCATACCCTTCAATGTTGAAGAGCGAGATTTCCTCCTCATAAATCCAGATTTCCGTCAGTAAAATTAAATCAGGCTTATTTTTAAATGAGTTTAAGTGTGCAACTAAGTTATCAAAATTTTTTCGCAAGCTTCTTATGTTTTGGTGAACAATGAGTAAATTAGGTAAGTATTTCTATGATCTCCTAGACAGAACAAACGCCAAATGCCCCATCTTACTTACTTATCAGGCCTGCGATCCATGGAGGATCTGAGCTTGAGCTATAGCTGCCTTCCATCCTTGACGGACACGCTGCTTCCAGTTGTCAAGACCAAGATGTCTTACATCCGCGATTACTTGGTCTTTATACCGGAGGTTCGGTCTTCCTCTTCTTCTCGAACCAGGAGGCTCGGAGTCGAAGACCCTCTTAGCTGGAGCGTTGACGTCCATGCGCTCGATGTGGCCGAGCCAGTGTAGTCGACGGAACCTTGCCTTCCGGACTACATCCACATCTTGGTACAGCTCGTAGAGTTCGCGGTTGTGTCTTCTTCTCCATTCACCTTCCTCACAGACAGGGCCAAATATCCGGCGCAGAATTTTTCTTTCGAAAGAACCCGAAATCAGCTCCGCTGTCCTGCTTATCGTCCAGCTTTCGGCTCCGTACAGCAAGACTGGCAGAATGAGCGTTTTGTAAAGCATGACTTTGGTCTTTCGAGTGAGGAGTTTTGACCCCAGTTGTTTGGACAAGCCGAAATAGGAACGGTTGCCAAGGGCGATTCTATGCCGGATCTCCACTGTGGTGTCATTTGTGGAATTTACGTTTGCCCCGAGGTAGACAAACTCCTTAACTACCTCGAAATTGTAGCTGTCAATTGTTATATTTTGTCCCAGGTGGTGAGCGACGGATTGGTTTTTGCTTGACAGCATGTATTTCGTTTTGTCCTCATTGATTTTAAGGCCAATTCGTTTCGCCTGTTCTTCAATCGCCGTGAATGCTTCCACAATGCCACGGCGAGAACACGCGATGATGTCGATATCATCCGCGTATCCTAGCAGCTGGATGGACTTGTAAAAGATAGTGCCTTCCCTGTTGACGCCTGCCCGTCGCACTATCTGCTCCAGCACCAGGTTGAAGAAGTCACATGACAGCGCATCTCCTTGCCGAAATCCGGTGCATGTTTCGAATGGTTCCGAGGTCCTAGAACCGAGTTGCACGGTGCATCGCGTGTTTTTTAGCGTGGCGCGACACAACTGGATCAGTTTTACCGGGATCCCGAATTCGGCCATCGCCCCAAACAGTTCTTCACGATGAATGCTGTCGTATGCGGCTTTGAAATCGATGAAAAGATGGTGTGTATCGATTCGAAACTCGTTGGTCTTTTCCAGGATTTGTCGAAGTGTCAAAATTTGGTCTATAGTTGATTTGCCGGGCCGGAAGCCGCACTGGTAGCTGCCGATTAGTGCGGTCAAAAGGGCTTTAGACGTTATACAGCAGGCTGGACAGGATCTTGTGTTCGACATTGAGCAGGGATATACCTCTATAGTTCTTGTAGGAGGTAGGATCGCCTTTTTTGTGGATGGGGCATATAGATCTGGTATTCCAGTCGTCGGGCATGCTTTCATCTTCCCAAATACTGCAGATGATCTGGTGCATGCTCCCTACCAGAACATCGCCGCCAGCCTTGAAGAGCTCTGATGGCATGCCATCTGAGCCTGCGGCCTTGCTGTTCTTCAGCTTCTGAATAGTTGTGCCGACTTCTTCGATGCTAAATGCCCCATCTATGATACCAAAATCATACTAGAAGATTTTAACGCTAAGCTGGGTAAAGAAAGCATCTTTGAACGGGTCATCGGCAAACAAAGCCTACATGACTGCACATTCGATAACGGACACAGGCTTATCGACCTTGCCACGGGGCGAAATCGCCTTTTAGCTAGCACACGCTTTCCGCACCTCGATATACACAAAAAGCACCTGACGGTCGCCATATTAACCAGATTGGTCACATCGCGATTGACGTCAGACACTCCTCCACTATTCTTGATGTTCGTACTTTCCGAGGAGCGAACATCGACTCAGACCACTATCTTGTAGTAGCCAAGATACGTCAACGGATAATACGAACACCGCGGAGTAGAGTTAGAACACCAAGCTATGACGTTGTAAATCTACTATCACCGGAAATCGCCAATGCCTTTGCCAACCGCGTCTCCTTTAAGCTCTCCGATATACCTCCAATCCTCCACTCAGTCAGTAAAGCAACAATGGAGCCAGTTCAAATAAGCCCTGAAGAGCACAGCAACGGAAGTGCTGGGCCTTAAAGTTCCACCACGACTAAACACCTGGTTCGATGACGAGTGTAGAAGGATTCATGCAGAAAAGCAGGAGTTTCGAAATCAAGCGCAGAATTACGTTTTCTAAGCGCTGCTTCTTTGGGCTTAAGAGGCAATTGAGAAGTAGAGCCCTCTCTCGTACGACCAAGTTTACCTTAATTATCCCGATCCTGTTATACGGCGCAGAAGCATGAACCTTATCTAAAGCGGATGAAGAAATCCTTGGCCGTTTCGAGAGAAGGATTCTGCGTGCAATTTTCGGTCCTATAAACACAGAGGGGGGTTGGAGGAGAAGATTCAATCACGAACTGTACAGGTTGTACAGCGACATGAGTCTAGTCAGGCGTCTACGGATCCAACGCCTAAGATGGCTAGGCCATGTAGAGCGAATGGACACCACAGCTCTAGCCCGTAGATTCTTTGAATCCAACCCCGAGGGACGAAGAAATAGAGGGCGGCCGCACTTAAGGTGGCGCGCACATGTGAAAAGGGACCTCAACCAATTGGGCGTGCGGTACTGCAAAAGATTAGCGAAAGATCGTGTTAGGTGGAGAGGTATGTTGGTTGAGGCCCAAGTTCACCCCGAACTGTAGCGCCCGCTAAGTAAATAAGTAGGCTTCGATCATAGGTCGTTAGTGTCCTCCGGGACTAATTATTATTCTCAGCCTTGTCGTGGCGGGAGGCTTAAAGGTCATGGACCTCAAACTAAGATTCGAAGAACTAAATGAATTGGCAACCTTAAGGTATTTTTTTTTTTTTTTGTCGGAGGCTTCTGCTATCTGTTGGTCCAGACAGACACCTTACATTAATGTATTTTCTCCATTCAGTGATGTAGAGCTAAAAGATACGGCACACACCACGTCGGCCCCAGGTGTGCGCCACCGTGCGCGAGCAACGGCGGGACTGTCACAGAGAAAGTATTCTGCTGTGTTGTCCTCTTCGCAACATGCAGCACAAGTAGGCGTCTCCCTGATGCCAAACACGCAGAGATGCTTTGCAAAAGTGCAATGGCTCCTACAAGTCTTCTGCAGTCCGTTCTGATTAAAGACAGGAGAAATGCGCGGCTTTCTTGCAGACATCAGGGCATACGCGCTTCGTCATCCTGCAACCTAGATTATCCCTCCATCTACGGTTGTGTGTATCAAATGCCCAATCATTAATGTAGGAATTTACCGTGGATGCAGGTAGACCTAAAGTGGATTCAGGTCCTGAGAAGCTCTCCTCTGAACCCATTCTGGCGAGTTCATCAGAGATCTCGTTTCCTGGGATTATAGGTATTATCAATGAAATATAGATCCAGAGGACCTTTGCCGGCGAACACCCCATGTTTTGCCAAAAGCTCATTTGCATTGCCAGAAAGCTGACAGCGCTTTGGTGGTTTTTGACTCACCATGCTTTAACCAAAGAAGCTTGCTATCTAAGGTGACTCCCAGGTATTTAGCTCCCTTGGATACCGGGATGGAAGTACCTTTTAGAACCAGCTGAGTCACGTCAGTATTTTTTCTCCTTCTCGTGAAGAGAACGACATCAGTCTTAAAAAAATTAACCGACAGCCTTTTTCACGTATACCAATCACCGATCACATCTAGCGCCGCCTGTGTTTTGAGACGCACAATCGCTAAGCATGGGACGACAGAAAGAACGGCAACATCATCCGCATAGGCCTGTGCATAGAATCCAGAGGCATTGAGAGTATAAAGCAGAGAGCCGACCACAATGCACCATAACAACGGAAGCAAGACGCCGCCTTACTGGCAGCTCCCGTTTACGCCAGATGTGAGGATTGCCTTGATCTACAAAACCAGTGCTTCATCTAAGCTCTGTTACTCAATTGCCTTTGAGGCAAAAAAAAAAAAAACAGCGATTGGTAACAGGACCAAAGATCACATGCAGATCTTTTCTCTCAAAACGACAAAAAGCTTCCTCATCCGTTTTCAATAGCGTCATTGCCTCTGTACCATAAAGCAGGACTGGAATAATCAGGGTATTGTATAAAGTCAGCTTGGTTTGATGACATTGTTGCTCAATTGCCTTTTGAGCTCAAAGAAACAGCGATTGGCAAGAGTTAATCTGTCTTTAATCTCGGTACTGATATGTTCGTATTAGTTACTGCGGATCCGAGGTAGACGAAGTTCTTGACTACCTCGAAGTTCTTGCTGCCCATTGTGACGCTCTGTCCGACAAGTCGATGCTGTGCGTCTTCTCTTGATGACAGCACATACTTCATGTCACGATAATGTCCGTGTCATCGGTGTAAGCTAGCAGTTGAACGGAGTTTTGGAAAATCGTGCTGACTTGTGAGTTTTGCCCGATCTTCTCAAGTGTGATGTTAAAAAAGTCACATGAAAGCGCGTCGCCTTGTCTAAAACCTTTTTTGATATTGAAGGTTTTGGTAAGTTCGTTACCGACCTTGATGGAGCAGCGGGAATTTCCCATCATCATCCTACACAATCTGGCGAGTTTGGTAGGGAGACATGGCTCTGTATAGCTCGTCTCTATGCATGCTATCATTGAATTTGACAAATAGGTGGTAATGCATTTCTTGGGTCTTTTCCAGGATCTACCGCAGTATGAAGATATTGTGGACTAAGGACCTATCAGGGTGTTGACGAAAGGTTTCAGGTGTTCACACAAAAGAGCAGGGAGGATTTTGTATGCGATTTTAAGGAGTCTGAATCCTCTGTAATTGGCGCAGTCAAGGGGGTTTCCTTCCTTGAGGATCGGGCAAACGACACTGAGGTTCCACTCGTCGGGCATGCATTCCTCCGACCATATCTTACAGATGAGCATGCGCACTCTGCTAGATCATCCCCAGCTGCTTTAAATAATTCCGTGGACATTCCGTCCGCTCCAACAGCATTGTTTGACTTCAGTATTGATATGTTATCTTGACCCCGTTTAAGTCGGGGGGACTTCTTCTTCTCCTTCTTCTTACCAGTACCCCCCCGAGGAGGGACGCCACGAAATAAACATTCGATGGCGTTGGTGTTATCGGGATCCGAACTCGCTCATCGTACGTCAGAGTCCAACACACTAAACACTGCGCCACGGCACCCTCAAAGTCGGGGGGACAGTCTGCAGAAACGATTCTTCCAAATTTTCAGTATCGACTGCGCCTCTACTACAAATCGTCCATTCTCATCCCGGCAGGCTTCGGTCCGGACATTGTGTCCACTGGATAGCTGTTTTACCTTTTGGTAAAACTTCCGAACTTCATTCCTGCTGTAACACAACTCCATCTTGTAGGTGTCTTGCTTAGGTGCATGAGCCTGCATGCATTCGTCGTCAAACCACGAGTTTTTAATGGGCGCTGGTGTCATAAAACCCAGCATATCAGTGGCAGCTTCTTTGATAGTTATTTGACAACGGTTCCATTCTTCTTCTACCGTTAGTGCAGGCCGCGTCGAACTTTCAGAGAGTTTCTGACAGACTCGGTTGGCAAAGCTCCTAGCGGTTGGATGCGATTGTAGCTTTCCGACCTCAAACCTAGGTGTTATTTCTCGTCTCCGCTGTTTTTTTTTTTTTTGACATCCGTGCTCTTTCCTTGGCCACAACAAGCAAATTATGATGTAGGTCTCTTTAACTTGTGAGAAAAATAAATGGCACACAACATGGGGGTTGAGAGAAGCTTGGCTCTGGCCCTTCATGGGCTGTAACGCCACCAAAAAATAAGAAGTTGTTAAATACTCGTAGTATACTGGACATCCCTCTTTGCTCGGTAGTCCTTTTTTGAAGGATTTCTGTACAACAGGCTACGTAGGCAATGATGTTAAATTGTCAAGTCTCTGTGCTTGACACTTAAATAAGAGCCAAACTAGGCACAGAAAATGTGTAGTGGTCTGGAAGGACGTGGCTACACCCTGTGATGGCCTTGTGTTGTTCTCTAATTTTTCACTGGTGGCATTTGGTAATGAGCGTTTTCTTTGTTTCATATAGCTGATGTCTGTACTTGTGTATTATTCATTTTGGTTAGCTTGTAATAGCCTATCTAGGGTTCGACCAAGTTCTTGAGCATGTATACCTCTTACCTTCCCGCGTACGAGGTGTTCATGAGGATGAATTGGTATATTGTTCGTTTAGTATTCCGTCTAGACCGCCCTTTTTATGTTGCTTAAGTAATTACAACTATCAGCGCGTAGAATTTCAACTAGAGTCTCCAGATTGATTTCTAATGGAACGCTACACCGAATTTCAGTACTAAGTAATCCTTCAAGAATGCCGTTGGTTAACTGGTTGAAGGCGATTGAAGTCACCATGATTGACTACTTTAAAAACACTAGTCTGACGGGCTTCAAATTACTTTTCATTCTTGATAAATCCAAGGTCCTCAAGTACGAGTAAAATTGGCTTAAGATATTACGGTATATTTTCGCTCCATCTATTCTATACAGGTTACTCTGGATTCCGTTTTTGCTATCTGGTGTCGTTGCGGCCATATACATCTCAGTACAGTATCTTTTGTACTTTCTTCTTAACCCCACAGTGACGTACATAAACACATTCGATCTACCGACTAATGACGTACCATTTCCAGCCGTATCCATCTGCAGTGTGAACAAAATCAGCAACCAAGCTATCAGGAATTATGCAAAGTTTTTGTAAAAGACAAGATTTTCTGAGATATAAGTCAATTATACAATTTCGTGTAGATACAATCAAACAACAGATCCTGGTATCGATGAAGAGGGTTTTATCAAAAAATTCGATTACTTTGGGGCTTTCTACGAATACAATGGTTTCAATAACGACGAAGCTTACGATCTGCAGATATTTCTCGAAAAAATCATCTTGACAACCTTGTCCTCTTCGAACGTCACGGAGATCCTGAAACAGGTATAAGTGAGTACCTGGAAAACAAGGATTGAATTTATTTTGATTTTTCGTAGTTGAGTCCGAAATGCGAGCATTTGCTACGTAAATGCAGCTGGGCAGGGAAGATATATCCATGCTCTGAGCTTTTTCACACTCACGCCACGCCCGAGGGCTATTGTTGCATATTCAACTATGAAAGGGGTTCGAGGCACATGTAAGACGAGCTGTTGCACATCCATCAAGTTCAACTAACCACTTGGCTTTATTCCCAGAAAACCTGTTGTTAAGAAACTGCCCCGTATCGGGAAAGACGTTGGTTTAAGGGTGCTCCTAAATACCTCGCTTGATGATTACTTCTTTACGCAGCGCAGCACATTGGGCTTTGTTGTTCAGGTTTTCAATAATTATTTTTTCCCCGACATATTGACGGGGAAGTTGACCGAGTTCTTAGTGCCACCAAGCACCGACATGCTGGCGTCGCTACAAGTCACAGCGTTGGAAGCGGATAATGAGGTGCGGGCTTACAATATCACCCAGCGGCGTTGTTACTTCCACGACGAGTTTCCATCTGAGTTCGGAGAGTACTATAGTCTGCCAGAATGTTTGCTAAAATGCAAAATTACGAGCATTCATTCGCTATGCAATTGTTTTCCATATTACACCCCGTTCGACTACATGGAGGGCGTGTCGAAGATTGTCTACTGTACGCTAGCGCATCTGGAGTGCTTGAGCCGATATAAGCGTGGGTTACCAGATCTATTACGTTTCACTATTTTGGCTTATTGAAATGTCCTTTTTGTAGAAAAATGGTCGACCTATCGTCCTAGAGAAACTGAGGTTATAGGCTTAGAACAGGAGATGAAAGATGGTCTAGACTGTACTGTGTGCTATCTTTTGTGCAACACTAACGAGTATGAGTCTTTACTGGATAGAGTGCCATTAAGCGTCGACAGTCGACTCTATAATGAGTTTTTGTAAGAACCTGGGACCATTGCCTTTTTTATTACTGATTTTGTTGTGAATATTTCAGGGCCAACGAAACGGACCTGGAAAATGCCAGTCTCCTGAGAATGTATTATTCCAGTCCGTATGCCATGCAATACAGGAAACGTACTATAGACACCGTCAACGGCATATTTGGTATAAATTCGCTTTTGACCATAACTGGGAACCATAGATCATTGATTTCCTGTTTTCAGCCAACATTGGAGGGATATTGAGTATCAGTATTGGGTGCTCGTTGATAAGTATTATCGAACTCTGTTATTTTGCTACCGTTAAGCTGTACGTTAACATAAAAAAGTTACGGGCAGTTTCTCCTGCGGCGACCGCTAAGCAAAAGATGTGGAATGCGGATGGAATCAAGCTCACATTCTGGCACTGACTTTATTGCTGCAAATGTTACTCGTATCACTGAATTGCGATAAACTACAACTGTCTACTGTGTAGACAGATCAATTATCTAAGCACTGCACCACTTTTATTGTTACAACCTTTTACACACACGTTACACTTTATTACTTACGTACTTACTTAGGTGGCGCTACAGTACGTGATGAACCTGGGCCTCAACCAACAAGCGTCTTCAGCTGGCACGGTCTGTGGCCAGCTGTTTCCTTAGATGCGGCGCCTTCCTTCCGGGGTGGATTCATAGACTCTTCGGGTCGGAGCTGTATTTTCCATGCGCTCTACATGGCCTAGCTACCTTAGACGCTGTATCCGTAGACGTCGTACCAGGCCGAAGTTGCTGTACAACCCGTACAGTTCTTCGTTATATCTTCTCCTCCGTACACCGTTTGAACAAACGGGACCGTAGATAGTACGCAGAATTTTCCTCCCGAAACGACCAAGGGCATCTTCATCCGCTTTTGTTAAGGTCCAAGCCTCTGCACTGTAAAGGAGGACTGGGATGATCAAGGTCTTATATGGTTTTCCGAGAGAGGGCTCTATTTCTCAATTGCCTCTTGCGCCCGAAGGAACAATGTTTGGCAAGAGTGATTCTGCGTTTTATCTCAGCGCTGGTGTTGTTGTCGCTAGTCATCAGTGAGCCAAGATAGACGAATTCCTAAACCCCTTCAAAGTTAGCCGCTTCTACCTTAATTCTTACAAAGGCCTCATTGACGTCTTGCTGTGTCCGTCCAATCACGTCAATGTCGTCGGCGTACGCAAGTAATTGCGTAGACTTGAAGTAAATCGTACCTCTTGTGTTGGCCAATTACTCTTGCACGATCTTTTCAAGCACGATGTTGAAAAAGTTGCACGACACCGCGTCACGTTGCCCAAATCCTTTTTTAACATCAAAGGTCTCGGTTTGGTCATCACCGACCTTAATGGAGCAGCGAGAATTCTCCATTGTCATCCTGCACAGTCGGACGAGTTGGGCAGGGATATTAAAACTAGACATGGCTTTGCATAGCTCATCTCTATAGACGCTGTCATACGCGGCCTTGAAGTCGACCAAAAGGTGGTGAGTGTCGATTTAGTACTCCTGGGTCTTCTCCAAGATCTGCCGCAGCGTAAATATTTTCTATTGTGGATTTACCTGGCCTGAAACCGCACTGATAAGAGCCGATCAGGTTATCCACAAACGGTTTCAGGCTTACACACAATACGGCAGAGAAGATCGTATATGCGATGTTAAGGAGACTTATTCCCCTATATGTAGTTGGCACAGTTATAGGGGTCTCCTTTCTTATGGACCGGGCAAACGATGCTGAGATTCCACTCGTCGGGCATGCTTTCCTCCGACCATACCAGCTCATCTCCAGCCGCCTTAAGAAGCTCAGCAAGCAAGCCGTCCGTGCCCGCGGCTATTATTAGACTTAAGTCTCGATATCGCTATTTTGGCTTCGTCTAGGCCGGGTGGACGGAATTCTCTTACATCGTCGTCCAATACGAATGGATCGTTCTGCCAGACAGCGGTATCTTGTCTGTCATCGCCGTTATACAGTCTGCAGAAGTGGTCTTTCCAAATGCTCAGCATCGACTGTGATCTACTACCAGTTCTCCATTTTCATCCCTGCAGGCCGCCGCTTTGGTTTTGTAGCCCTGGCATGTTCGTTTTACCTTATTGTAAAACTTCCGGGCGTTATTTCTGCGAAAGCATATCTGCCTTATAGCAGTTGAGGGCTTGCTCCTTCCTTTCAAGAATAATGTTAAAGAAACCACATGACAGTGCGTCACCCTGTCTAAAACCTTTTTTAACATCAAATAGGTGTGTTAGTTCACCTCCGAACTTAATGGAGCAGCGCCAGCTGTTTCAAACAGTTCAGCGGGGAGTCCGTCTACTCCAGCAGCTTTATAAGACTTAAGTTTCGATATCGCTATCTTAACATAGTCCATTGTAAATGGTTCGCTCTGCCTGACGGCGGCATTTTGACTACCATCGCCGTTATACAGTCTGCAGAAGTGGTCCTTCCACTTCTGCTCTAGCTTTATAGCCTTGGCATGTTCGTTTTACTTTTTGGTATAATTTTGGAACGTCGTTCCTGCAGTAACATCTCCATCTCCTCGATGTTGCGCTTCTCGTGCTCCTTCTTTTTCCTTCTCAGAAGCGCATGCTCCTCCCTCCTGTTTTGTTTGTAGAGCTCGCGGGCAGCTCTCGTCCGTCGATGCAATGTAGCCATGTATGCATTCTGTTTCTCTACATGGGCTTGTCTGCACTCATCATCAAACCAGGGGTTTCTCGACGGTGCGTGGTGGCTCGAAACCGAGTACATATGAGGCGGCCTCTCTGATGGCGTTCTGACAACGACTCCATTGCTGTTCTATGGTTTGTGCAGATTGCATCGGAACTTGAGAGACCTTGAGGGAGACTTGATTGGCGAAGGTCCTGGCGGTCTCCTGCGATTGCAGCTTTCCGACGTAAAATGTTGGTGTTCTCACACGACTCCGTTGATTCAGATAAATCCGCATCCGTACCTTGGCTGCAACAAGGTAATGATCCGAGTCGATATTGGCTCCTCGAAAGGTTCGGACATCTAGGATGCTGGAGGAGTGTCTGCCATCGATCGCAATATGATAAATTTGATTGGTTGTCGATTGATCGAAAGACCGCCGGGTCCCCTTATGGATGTTGAGGTGTGGGAATCATGTACTTGCTACCATGAGATTATGTCCCGCCATAAAGTCCACCAGCCTTAGTCCGTTTTCTGACGTGGTGTTGTGTAGGCTGTGCTTTCCAATGACTCGTTCAAAGACAGCTTCCTTACCCAGCTTCGCACTGAAATCTGTCGTAGCTGGGACATTGGGCATATGTTCTGCCAAGGAGATCATATAAGTCGTCTTTATGTCGGCCATCTTTCTCCTCTGTGGGGGTATGGACACATATTAAACTTATATTTCCGAGATTGGTCTTGATGCGGATAGTTAAGAGGCGTTCGCTTACATTTTGGAAGCTTAAGACTTTTTTCCTGAGTCTGCCTCGAATAACAAATCCGCATCCGGATTTGATATCACAGTTTTTCATCCGCTTTTTGCCTGACCCATCCTATCGCACTTCTTGGAGCGCGGTAATGTCTGCCTTATAGCAGTGCAAAGAGTTGACCAGTTGTCCGGCCGCGCCTGGTCTGTTGAGGGACCTGACGTTCCAGGTGCAGATCCGGAATTCGTTTCCTTTTTGACGTTTGCGGAGGTCGTCATCATGTAATCCGTTCGTATCCGTTTGACCCCCGACTACCTGGCGGGTGCCAGTATAGCTATCCAGGGGGCCACGCGGGAGCTGTGTATCAACTTGGATTGAACAGGGACAGATATCGAAGCTGGCGTTTGCCACGTAAAACGCGATCAACTTCTTTGCTCTGTTTGCTCCCTCCCTTCTCCCCTGGCTCGTATCACTGGATTGCGATAAACTACATCTGGCTACTTTTTATTCGAATTCAATGCATACACACCTTTATTATTTCGACTCGGATCAGTTATTTGAGCCGTTCACTTTTATTTATTGTTACAAGCTTTTACAGACACGTTACACTTTATTACACACACTACTATTCCACCACAGATCAATTATGTGCGACCTTCACATCTCGCTTCACATCTCTCCTTTGGAAATCTCTAGACTGCTCTGGCATTCAGCAGTATGCCGCTGAAAGCTACCATCACATCAATTTCAGCTTCACCAGAGCATTCGAACTTCGACAGAGAAATTCGAACATAACCATCGGTCGTAGTATATGGCAGTGCTGGCGAGATGACAGCTCTGTCACGTACGTTGCGTTTTGACATCAGCTGATTGTCACAATATTTATGTGCGGCAGTGAAGGTTTTGTTTATCGAACTCTATTGTGTTAATTTGTTTTAATCGTCAATTTAATTTTACTCCAAGCAATAAAGACTAATCAATGTAAGTCACGTGCTAATCCGTGTGTTTCGTTTGTCAATTTTGTAAATAACAAATTGCCGAGAAGAAATTGGGCCTTCCCGAGAGCAATTTGAGTTTCGTATTGTTCGTTGCTTTTTTGTTTGTAATTTTACGGGTATTTCCATCCAAGCAAAAGGATAGTACCTACATGCATACATTAATTGATTCTCTAAGGGTTCCCAGCCACCTGACCAGAGATAAATATATATTTATTTATTTATCTCCGCACCTGACAGACCAGGAGGACCAGCCGAGATGTCTGCCTTGCTGGATTGCTGTGAAATGCCAGGGTTGCCAAATTTCATTTTTAGAAAATGACTTTTTTTTGGCTTTTTATTAAGCTTATTACGAGCTACTTAAACTAAAGGAACTAAGGAGAGAATAAGGTAGCGTGACGAAGAGACGAACTATGGAGGCGGGTAGTGATGTCAGAGGGAGAATATTATTTGGGCGTGATTCAGAGTATTGCATGGACGCGTAAAGAGGTTTTATAATAGAAGGTATAGATAAGTGAAAGTCGAGGGATAGTTGTGTTTGATTAGCTAAGCATAACACCCTAGAAATGGGTTCGTAGTGGCCGTAGTTGGTTCGATGAAGGGGGAAGTCGAAACAGTGGACCTTAAGCGGCAGGGGTTGGTATTAAGTGAGATAACTTCCAATAGAGCGCAGTGGGTAGTGTGTTGGCCTCTGACGCCGATGACACGGCATCGAATCCCGACACAGCCGTGTCATCGAACGTGTTTTCACGGTGTTTCTCCTCAGCGGGCTTCTGACAAAACCCCCTGTAGTAAAATTGTCATGAAAAGTTTCTCGAAATTCGCCGTTCGGAACCGGCATTAAAACTGTAGGTCCCTTTCACCTATGGGGAAATGAAATCACACACAACATGGGTGATTGAGAGAAGCTCGGCTCAGGTCCTTCATGGACTGTAACGCCAACATATATACATACAACTTCCAAAAGCGCAGAAGAATCGATGCCTGCTACTTCCCGACGTGCTTTCAGAGTTTCTAAGCCTTTCAATTTAACCGGACTTCGTAGGTTCCTTGGAACAAAACGCAAAAATCCGCACTGCACGGCTTCAATTCGTACTGTGTGGTTGTTGTAGAATGGTAAAGGACTAACGAAGGCTTCGTAGGGGTTAGCATCTACCGACGGATGCTGGCCCGACAAAAAGCGAGTTAGAGCCTCTGCAGCCGAACACCTTGCAGCTCTGCTCGTCAGGTCTTACTTCCACCCCCTTGTGGTGCTATCTATAAATTTCATTACAAGGGAAATTACTGACGGAAGAGCCCGAATGGCGAGTATCCTGCGCCACCAAACAGGATTATTGTCGGTCTAGCAAACCATAACCGTAAAACCACTGATCGCTCAGAAGCAAAAAACAGCCTCGGATAAAAAAACGGAACGGACCTACATATGTATGTTGAAGTCCCTATAATAAAACAAAAAACAAACAAGGGACTTCGGTTTGCACAGCAACGGAAGTGCTGGGCCTTAAAGTTCCACCACGACGAAACACCTGGTTCGATGACGAGTGTAGAAGGATTAATGCAGAAAAGCAGGAGTTTCGAAATCAGGCGCAGAATTACTTTTTCTAAGCGCTGCTTCTTTGGGCTCAAGAGGCAATTGAGAAGTAGAGCCCTCTCTCGTACGACCAAGTTTACCTTAATTATCCCGATCCTGTTATACGGCGCAGAAGCATGGACCTTATCTAAAGCGGATGAAGAAATCCTTGGTCATTTCGGGAGAAAGATTCTGCGTGCGATTTTCGGCCCTATAAACACAGAGGGGGGTTGGAGGAGAAGATTCAATCAGGAACTGTACGGCTTGTACAGCGGCGTGAGTCTAGTCAGGCGTCTACGGATCCAACGCCTAAGATGGCTAGACCATGTAGAGCGATTACACACCACAGCTCCAGCCGGTAGAGTCTTTGAATCAAACCCCGAGGGTCGAAGAAGTAGAGGACGGCCGCACAGGTGGAAAGGGACCTCAACCAACTGGTCGTGCGGCACTGGGAAAGACTAGCGACTAGCCCAGGTTCACCCCGAACTTTAGCGTCCGTTAGGTAAGTAAGTAAGTAAGGTTGCTGTAGTATGGAGACCACACTTTATTAGCGCATTCAAGAAGAGAGCTGACGTAAGTGATGTAGAAGGATTTGATGACATAAAGGTTCGATAATTCTTTAACCATCTTTTATGAAGCTAAGGTCAGAATTAGCTTTTTGCATCATATTGTTACGAAATGAATCCTACTTCTGACGCCAATTGTTACGAAAATTACCACGAGTTCAGAGTAGGCTTCGAATCACTAGATTGCGATAAACTACACTACACATTACGCACACATTTTTATTATTTCGCCTCAATTATCTGGGCACTTCACCTTTATTTATTTACACAAACTTTTATTACAAGCTTTTATTTTCACACTTGTTTAACAACTGATCACACTGTATACCGACTGATCACACTGTACATACATATATGAATGACGCTGTAGTTTACCATCATTTCCATTTCCGCGTCACCAGAGAATTAGAACTTCGACAGCGAAATTCCAACAACATTATTGCGGACACGAACCGACGGTTGTGTTCGAATTTCGCTGTCAAAGTTTGGAATGCTCTGTTGGAGCTAAAACCGACATTGCACAGTGGTTCAGCTCTCGAACAAAGGCGGTCATAACTACTTGTTGGTTGAAAAGTTACTAATGTAAGTTTTTTTTTAAGTAATTTGGGGTCGCTGATTCCAAATCTACAATTCATTTTAATATATGAGGTCACGTTTTCGAAATACGCTTAAAATGTGGAGGAAGGAAAGTATTTTTGATATCTTCCTATCTATATTACGAAGTAACGGTACAATTTTTGGGAAAGTGATTGGTAAATTCAAACTAACTGCTTTGAGAGCTTTTAGATACATCTACCATATTTGCGATCTCATCAATATGTTGAGAATTGTAACGCTTTTACTTACTGATCCTCTATGGGAACTAAAGCGGCTATGAATTTTATTCAGTGCGCCGCGCAGCTCCTTCAATAAAAATATCTCAAACGATTTTTTGCTGATGTATTTTATTTGAACATATTTACTAATAAAAAAGATAAATGTAACACTAATAAACTCTACGTTTTTGAACACTCCTAGGTTACGTTATATTATAGGAAAAAAAAAATAAAATAGAGTACATTTCTTTGGACTGATTTCACTATTAAACAAATTAACTATGTACCACATAATAGATATAAAACACTTTTTGACAAAATACTATTTTTTTTACAAGGAAGCTTGCGCAGTCCTGTTATTAAGGGGTCTGAGTTCAATAAAAGTCTATGCATCAAATCTAAATTTGTAACTTCACGCGTCATTTTCCTTGTATAGTCGCGTCTAAATGCCTTTATATTCTCATTGTTTGACTCGGCTGCCTCTTCAGAAAGTTCTCCAATAGGAAGTAATGCATTCTCTATGACACTCGCGCCGTGAATGAGGACTTTGTGGATAGACGCAGGCATATTGTACCATGGATACTCTTGCACAAGAAGGCGTGCGGTCTCCAAAGCATATTCCTTAAACTTGTTTTTGTCAATTTCATATCCCGACGATATACATTGTAATATTGTACAACATCGTTCAATTAAATCCTTTCTAAGACCTGTGATTCCCGCAGACACATCAGAATGCCTAAAAAATTTCCTTGCAGTATTTCCGTCGTTTGATGTTCCGCTTCCCCCGCTTCTAGGCTTATCAACATATAAACCTAACTTACTCCTAAATTCACTTTGCACGTACTCTTTCTTATGTTTGAGTAAACCTTTTTCTTCACTTGATCTTATTTGCCACTTTTTAATATCTAGCCTGTACGAAAGATGAATAAAATATTCAAAGAAGCGAATCCATGAATGTAAAGGTGATAGTCCAAACTCAAACCTATCTTCAGAAATTATTTCTTTAGCTAAGCAAATATCAATTTTATTCATCTCCGTTGGAGTGGCATTACATAAATAACATCTACTCGAAGAGGTTTCACTTAAAGAACTGCAGACTGCTTAATATGTAATTCTGTACCATTTAATTTACTAACCGTAGGCACCAAGTTGGTAATCTTTTGTTTATAATATGCCTCCTCTTGCAAAGATACGGCAGAGGTTTCTTTCAGAAATTGAAAACGAAGGGGTATGCAGTACCTAGTGGAAGAAGGACGCGGATTTTTCCATAAAATTATACTTTCGTCACCACTATTAATTTTTCTTACAAGTTGAAGCGGAACATACGATGTAACAAATAAACTATCATCCTTTAGGGAAGAATTGCTAAAGCTCTGCTTATATTCACTACGACCGGTACTGCCGTCAAATCCCCATTTCCCAATTAATGTCAAGTCATTTAATGAAGCCTTACTTACTTACTTAACGGGCGCTACAGTTCGGGGTGAACCTGGGCCTCAACCAACATGCCTCTCCACCTAGCACGATCTTTCGCTAGTCTTTTCCAATGCCGCACGCCCAGTTGGTTGAGGTCCCCTTCCACCTGTGCGCGCCACCTTAGGTGCGGCCGTCCTCTATTTCTTCGTCCCTCGGGGTTGGATTCAAAGACTCTACAGGCTGGAGCTGTGGTGTCCATTCGCTCTACATGGCCTAGCCATCTTAGGCGTTGGATCCGTAGACGCCTGACCAGACTCATGTCGCTGTACAACCCGTACAGTTCGTGATTGAATCTTCTCCTCCAACCCTCCTCTGTGTTTATGGGACCGAAAATCAAACGCAGAATCTTTCTCTCGAAACGACCAAGGAATTCCTCATCCGCTTTAGATAAAGTCCATGTTTCTGCGCCGTATAACAGGACCGGGATAATTAAGGTCTTATATAAGGTCAACTTGGTCGTACGAGAGAGGGCTCTACTTCTCAGTTGCCTCTTGAGCCCAAAGAAGCAGCGGTTGGCAAGAGTAATTCTGCGCTTGATTTCGAAACTGGTGTCGTTGTTCCAAGTCACCGCGGAGCCGAGGTATATGAAGTCCTTAACTACCTCGAACTTATATCTGCCAATATGCACGTTCTGTCCAAGACGTCGGTGGTAAATGTCCTTTTTCGATGACAGCAGATATTTAGTCTTGCCCTCATTAACTGCCAAACCAATTTTTGCCGCCTCCATCTCAATACTCAGGCTTTAATGAAGCCTTGGGCATATTTTCTAAAACATGTTTTTGGAATTCGAGAATTCGACTAACCGTATGATCCAACATGCTTTGTAGATCAATCTCAGCAGACGATTCAGTTGTTGTTTCATTAAGGGGATAGCACTTCTTCTTAGCACTCAGTACGTTATGGTAGGATGGCAAAATATCACAAACTATCTTTGTATCAACAAATTTCTTGATCAAAATGTATTGATGTTTGGTGAGTTTTGCTTCAACAATTAAAGATAAAACTTCATCCGGATTTATTTTACGGACACTACTCTCTTTTAAGCTATCCGAAGAATTGAGCAGTGCACTCACAGTAGAGTTATCTGCTTTCGATAGATCAGCCAACCTTCTCCGTTTTGTTCGTTGGCTGCAATCAGAAAAATCTTTCCTAGGGCGGCCGCCCCGCGAATGCGTTGGATTTTCACTTTCTTGAGTCTTGAGACTATTTTCCAATATCTGGCAATACATTTACAGATGTTTTTTATAAGACATTCTAAATTGCTGGTGTCTATATATTCAGCGTCATTCACGGAATTGATCAACTCTTGTATCACATGACTACACCTTTCCGTATCCGATCCTTTACCAGACAGCCAAATCTCAAAGACATACGTCCGCGAGAAAGATAATTGATATAAAGAACCTGGAAAATTATTACTATCAGTAAAAAAGGAAAAAACCTTTGCAGGTAGGAAGTACACACGAACTACGAAAAAGCGTACTCACGCCGTAGTTAACGCTTTATGACGCGAACAGACGGCGACAGACGGTGAATTTGATTAAGTATTCTGACTAAGTGAGATTTTGCGAAAATTTCGTAGTACGTGAATTCGGTGGGAAACGTTAGGAAAGTAGTTAAAAGCTTATGTGAAAACGACTCTTAACGAATTCTGATACTTTTAAATATGCTTTTTGTAACAAGCACATTATCAAACAAAATATTACACAACTTTGTTTAAAATGCAATAAATATTTAAATTCATACCATGTTCTTGGATTTCCATGTTTTTTGGCAAAATTAAAAAAAAATTCAAATATTACAGAAAATATCAACGAAAATGTAGCTCACGCGGTCATTGACAGATAACGCTAACTGCATTCCTTCGATTCGTTTACTTACAGTCAACAAAAGAGTATGAGATAATGCGAAAATGTACGTTATATTTATGTTTTACAGTAATTTGGGTATTTACCTATCGAAATAAGTCATAATATCCCAGTTATAACGGATTCACTGAACTCGAGTTTTGGCCTATGGGGGAACCACTGTGCATTGTGGTAAACTTCAGCGGCATACTTCTGAATGTAAATACCAAAGCAGAGACTTCTGAAGGGGAACGCCTGACGCCGAACATACGAGAAGATAGACCGAGGGCCATATAAGCGGGAACACTCGCTCGCGGGCATTCAGTCGGTATTCAGTGTGAAAGAAAGGGGTAGGCCATCTAGTGTTTTTTTTTTAATCATAGGTTATTTTGACACTGACAGCTGTTTCCCGCTCGAAATCTTGACTGAAAGCCAGTATCATACCCAGGGATAATGAATGAGATACCAATCCACTGGCTCTGACAGGCACTTTGACAGAATGCCTCCACAAACGCTTTGCGGTTTGACGGCGTTTTGACTATGTCATTTTGCCGTGTTCCGACGTCTTGACTCTACATATAGACGTCTTGAGACTAACACAATGATAAGTTAAAAGCGTCGTTATAAAACATATAGTATCGGTGTGTATTACAAAAGCAACAACCAAGCCCTACGGGGATCACAGGGCAGACGTACGAAGTATTGGTATCTCATTCATTGTCCCTGATCATACCTCCGCGGAACGATATGAGTCGCTTCATGACTGTTTCACAATGCTACTACACGGCGCGGCGACAGCGCAACTACAAACGTCGTAGCTATCAAATCCATATTCATTCAATGGAATTATAGGGAGTAAGTCACATAGGAACCACGTGACTTACTCCATATGGATTTGACAGCTACGGCGTTTGTAGTTGCGCTGTCGCCGCGCCGTGTAGTAGCATTGTGAAACAGGCATCACGCTTGAACAACATTGGGAAATATTGAAAACTTATTTCCAAAGTGAGTGCTGTGTAGCCCGAACAGTGCGTTTTCTGAAAAGAAGACTGCTGTGATAGTGGACAACACTCATGATCCCCGTCGTGGTACGCACCGCACAGATGAAAATATGGCTGCTGTGGTCGAGAGTGTGAGACTCAATTCACGAACATCAACTCGCCATCGATCTTAACAGCTCAACATTTCACGCACTAGCCTGAGGAGAATTCTGCACAAAGATCTCGGATTATTCCCTTACAAGGTCCAATTGAAGGCTCGCGACCATCCGCTTCGTTATAGTTTCGCAGTTTGGACCTTAGAGCAGCTTGAATTGGACAACAATTTTGGAAAAAAATCATCTTTTCTGACGAGGTGCATTTTCATCTCGCCGCATCTGGGGCTCGGAAAACCCGCACGTTATTGTCGAGATGTCAATGCATCCACAGAGAGTAACAGTTTGGTACGGGTTGTAGAATGGTGGCATCATAGGACCATTTTTCTTCTGGGCTCTGGGAGCTGAGGAGAAAAGTTTTCGAGAAAAGGTAACAGACTGGCATCTACTGGCGTTGATTTCCAGGAAGTTACTATCGCACCAAGTACCGAAGGAATTAAGGTCATTTTGGAACGCGAGCGAGTCAGCTGGAGTAGATATTGTCCTACTAATTTTCATATCATCAGCATAAATCGACAAGTCCACATCATTAACGGTTAGGACAGAAATTATAGGTCCGAGATGGCTGCCTTGTGGGACACCGGAAGAGGCACTGATGGGGTCAGAATTTAACTTCTAAAAAGTACTCTGTGATCGCGATCCTCGAGATACGATTTAAGCCATGCGAGGATTAGGGGCGGGAAGCCTAAGGCCTCAAGTTAAAATAGATTAATGGATTGCTTAACTTATCGAAATTTTGCTGAAGTCGGTAGTAATAACATCGACTTGATTACCTTGCTCCAAAGTCAAAAGCGTTTAGAGGCAAATTCGATACGGTTGGTTGTGGTGGACCTACCTTTTAGAAGACCACGCTGCCGGAGGGTAAGGATGGGTTTGCAGTGGAAGCACAAAATGTCATACACAATGGACTCAAAGAGTTTAGGAATAGAAGACAATTTGGCAATCGGTCTATAGTTGGAAATATCAATTTTAGAGCCCTTTTTATTCGTGGGGTAGATGGAATAGTTTTTCCAAATTTCTGGGAATGAAGCTTGACAAAGTGAAAGGCGAAAGAGGTTTCTATAGAGGGTTGACACATTTCTTGAGGAATATGGCTGGGAGACCGTCGGGCACCCGGAGAGAAGTCGTCTTTGAGATGATTTATGTTGTGATGTACGAGTACCATGTCCCCGTTTATGTCAATAAAAAAGAGAGAGATGTATGGGCGCAATTGTAGAGGTAGGTGTAAAATATCTGGTTGGGTTTCTAACTATACTCATTGAATGACTGGCTTGAAAATGAGGCAAAAAGGTTCGCAATGGTTTTGGGGTCGTCGAAGGAAATATTCAATTTGAGGGTGGAAGCGAACCAGTCACACTTTGTTTTAACGTTAATGAATTGGTAGAAACGTCTGGGATCAGTAATTAGAGACGTCTGCATTCTTTCTAGATATGAGTCATGAAGAGAAGACTTCAAATAATACTTTTTTCAAGACTTGCCTCTAATATTACGGAGAGTACATACCAAGGAGGTGATGGGGAACAATTTTTCCGGGAAACGCATGGAACAGATTGGACAATACATTTAAAGAGAGCGGTGTAGAAGAATTCTAGTGATACGGCAATGGGCGTATCATCATTCATATAAAGACTAAAGTCTTTACAATTAACCAAGTTGTTAAGAGCAACAAAGCCGGCCTTCCGAAAGTTGAAGGAGAAAGAGTTTTCAGATGAAGCAGAAGGAAAATTTTAGAAAAATGGGGGATGGTACTGATAAAGAGTGGATAGCTAATGGATGCTCGAAGTAACAACGGAGCTGTAGGCATCTGAGGAAAATATGAGGTCAAGATGTCGACCAAGATTCTTGGTGACACTGCCAATCTGAAATAGGGTTTCCTTGTCAGAGGAAGCATTAATAGGAACGTGAAAACATTCGTCCTCTGATGGGGTCCATTGCAGAAATGAAAAATTGAAGTCGCCAACAACGATGAAGCCATCGCTAGGGTCAGCTTCAAGGAAAAGAGAGTCAATTGCATAAGCAGCAAGCTGGTAGACCAAGGCAGGTTGTGAGGGACGGATGTAGCAGCAAAGGACGTAAATATACTTTTTTAGGACGGGCATCTCGGCGCAAACAAGTTCAAAAGAGGGAGAGTTAGGAATTGTGACAATTGATGCATCTAAGCGGGTATGGATGGCCAAGAGGACCCTGCGACCAGTGGGAAGAGCGCTAAAAAAAGTTGAGAAAAGAATACCAGGAGGAAGGTTAGTTTCGGTTAAGGCGAAGATATGATAGGAAAGCATTTGGGGATTCAAATAGACCGTTGAGGTTTTGGAGTGGGGGTCTCTTACACTTTGGTACTACAAAGTCGTAGATTTTTCTCAAAGATATTGGGTCAGTAGGCAGACCTTTTTGTTGGATGGAAACCATAACGTTGGTCTTTGTTTAGCCGTCAATACAGACGGTATCCGGCTTGTCATGAAGGCAGGCGAGGTAGAGACGAGTGTCTGGATATCACATAATGACCATCGAGGTCATTAAGCGGCGGGGTCTTCTCAACTAGCTTGGAAGTTAGTTTAATGGAGGGAGGAAGAAGTGAAAGTGAAAGTGAAAGTAAGCGCGAATTAAGGCTACAAATATCTATCAAATTGTTATCATAGCTGGTTTAATAAGCGCTGATCAGATGAAATTATTAACTTTCCAGTGGGAAATTATTGTAATTGGGTCGATTTTGCGAATTCCAAATTTTGACATATGTATCTCCACGTTTCACGTGTGTGCGTATGTGAGTACCGGACTTTCGCCTCGATTTACTCGAGAGCCAAAGATGGTATTAACAACTTAGAACTGAGTAAGTTCTCAGGAAAATCGGTCCAGCCGTTTTTTGTTAGAAATTGGATAACTAAAAAAAGGCAAAAAAATTAACAACGTGTTTCCAAGCGGTTCCCCATCTAAGTACTGACCGCGCCCGATGCTGTTTGATTGCGGGGATCGGACGAGAATCGATATATTACCCATTATTCGCCTAAGAATCCTACCGCAGCTATCAAAAAGAGCTAATGACCTCGGAACACTTGAAGAGATTTTCACAAATTGTAGCTAAGAACCATTTCGATCACGTTAGCTTTCACAAACAAAAAAAAAAACATCATAATCGGTCCATTCGTTCAGGAGTTACAATGCCACAGACAGACACACAGACACCTCAAACTTATAAAACCCCTCTTTTTGCGTTGGGTGTTAAAAATGAAAATATATGAAATTAAATGGAAGTGGTCATGGGAGTGTGACATTGGGAAGTTAGTCGTGTGGGCCCCTGCGGGTCGCACCTAATCCACATTATTTTTTGTTGATTTCACTCGGGTCACACTTCTATCCCATTCCCCAGCGATCAGTGTTTGATCTCAACTCTCACGCTGATTGACTGCTAACACAACCGCCGTGTAGTGGGTCGTGTGTGTTGCTATTTGTTGGGGGAGTAAGTCTCACTATCGTAAGGGCATAACACCTACGGTAGTTTGCTTCTTGCAAAGCCGCATTGGAGCTTCACTTCAAGGCTTGGCCTGGTCAATCGATTTCTTGGAACTTTAATTTTTCTGTATATAGCTTAAAGCCATTATTCATTCTTCGTCGCGGTGCCGCTGTCTACATCTGTAGCGACGTTGCTTGCCAACTTCTCCCTCAGGCCATTTCCCACCTAGGCTAGGTTAGGTTAGGTTATCCGTAGCCCCCACAGGGAGTATACACTTAGGCCAGAGATGCCCTTTGTGTTGCCACGAAAGGGGTCGGTCCCCTATTCATGAAACCACTTTGCGCTTCTTACGTAGTTAAGAGGTCAGTTATCCTTCTATACGCGTCCATGGTTGTGGCATTCAACCCATTTAATTAAACAATTCCCATATGAAAGGTCACGATTACATCTTTCACTAAAAAACTCGCGTCCTTGTTGTGCAGCTTTTACGCTATCGTTAGGGTCGGATTTTCGTCGATTCAACTAGTCATTTGTGGTGGCAATTTTTCTACAAGAAACTTTGGTTGCAACCTGTTTTAAGTCCGGGTCATTCAACTTGAAGCTCAACCAAGTAGATGTCCCTTATTTGTAACGCCTATTTCGAGGAGCAGGGCAATGTCTGTCTTCATGGTCTTTTTTAATCAAAAATTATTTATGCGGAAAACTCAAATCAATAATCTCTTTCTTCTCTCAGCTTGAAGAGCTTCATGCTTCTGCGCCGTTTCTGTTTGAAGTTCAGATTTGGGATAGTTTCAAGAGAACGTCATCCTTATACTTGGAACATGTAAGTAAAGTTTTTGCCCATGTCCTTGTCTGGCCATGAAGTCACGATACAAAACACCCGACTTACCATGACAATACTCTTACTCTGGAAACCCTGCCTTCTCTTGTTCACATTCTCGTTATCAAGCTAAAGCCCATTATTAGCTTACAACCTAATCAGAACACGATAACCAAGCTTATCTCATCTTAAAACCATTTGTTGTACGGCCAACAATCACATATTGTTAATTTGCTTTCTGGTTTCATCACATACAGACTACCAGCGGAATATATCAAAAATATGAGTCAACGCCAACTGCTGCTGATTTCCTCCTCCCGCGTGCATGGCTTCAAATACCTGGAGCATGCCAAGGAACAGATCAACAGCCTGCTTCAACGGTAGTTTATTTTTTTATTTGTGTTTTTCCCATCCATTTTTCCCTCTCCCTAGGAACAAGGTAAACACAGTTCTCTTCGTACCATACGCTCTTCCGGATCATGACAATTACACCGATGTAATCGGATCGGCACTGGGCGAGTGGGGCTATACGGTCGAAGGGCTTCACACTAAATCAAACCAAATCGATGCCATTCAAAATGCCCAAGCCATCTTCGTCGGCGGAGGAAATACTTTCGTTCTCCTAAATACACTTTACGGGAAAGATCTCATCCAACCTATCCAAAAGCGGGTTCTTGAGAACGGTATTCCCTATATCGGAACCAGTGCCGGAACGAACGTGGCTACTAGATCAATTCACACTACCAACGACATGCCAGTGGTATATCCACCAACATTCGATGCCTTAAGTCTCGTGCCATTCAATATAAACCCACATTACTTGGACACTGATCCGAACACGAAGCATAAAGGTGAAACTAGGGATCAAAGGATTAAGGAATTTATTGAGTACCACAAGGTTCCGGTGTTGGGACTGCGTGAGGGAACAAGTCTATATGTTTTGGGAGATAAGGCTACCTTGATGGGCGATTGTAATGCAAAACTCTTTCAACCGTAAGCTATGCCTCGACACAGATGTGCGTGATTTATGTAATGACTGATTTCTTTACTTTCAGAGACAAGACGCAGGTTGAATACCCTCCACAGTCCGATTTGAGTTTTCTACTGTAGTGCCCCTATTGTTAATGGACGAATGATACGTGCGAGTACAAAAACTATTGAAATGTTTTGATGGTGCAAGTTGTTTACAATAAACTGCCTTTTGAATAAAGCTTTTGATTATTTCTCCTAAAAATCGAATTCGAAAAAGCAATTTACTAAATTCTGTAAGTAACGAGAGAGTTCAGGAAGTCGGTCCTAATAAAATCAGTCGACATCCGATTATCAGGAGAACATCGTAGTAGGCAATTTCTCAGGACTAACTTGACTCCCTCCCTATTGGCAAAAAACTAGGAAGACGAAAACTTCTTTCAGACGGTCCAATTGTTGACAGTACAGGCCCGAATTAAGAGTAGCTCGTAGTAGATGATTCCCTGCCAATTCCACTAACTGTCAGTCCTGTCTTGACCGCCACTTGTGCCGGCTCATCTCGATTCGACCAAGACCGTTTCCGCTTGAGGGTTTCATCAGCAATTACTATCTGCTTCAGAAGCGAGTCGATTTTGTTGCAGCCTTATTCGGGGGAGTTCAAATGGTTGTTATGCAATGTTTAGCTCCTGGGCAATTGAAAGGGTTCTTATAAAGGATGTCTTTTTTTTTTTAGAGGCTTGTAAACTGGATTCCACTCCCCAAGTTACCTGCCCTAATAGCAACCTATCCATTATGGATGAGTTTCAGTCCCTCAACACCGTAGCGGACCTGGATTCTCCTTCTCTACCCACATTACTACCAACAATTGGATCTACCCTTCCCTCATCAGTCCAAGTACAAACATCACTGAGTCATACTGCGGCGGTCAATCTTCGACCCGCTTCCGTTGCCTCGCCTATCCATCGCTTTGGCACAACTTGGACTAAAACTGGATGGAACCAACGTCCCAAAAAACTCCAGGAATCAATTTCTCCAAGGCTTTCATCATTTCTTATTCTTCGAGGTGCTCCACTAAATGCTGATGCCCCTTGGGTGGCCGAATTCTTCATCAAGCAATACTCCATCAACTTGCTTGGCTTCCTAAAAACCGGCTCCAGCTATCGATATCGTTTAGCAAAAATTGTGTTATAGGTAATGTGACCATATGTAAGCCTAAGCCTAATCCTAAGCCTAAGCTTAAGAAACTGAAAATTGGTCCTAGTTTTTAGCTTACTTCTAATGCTGATCCCAATAGGAGCTTCACAACGGGTATTTTTTCCATTTTCTCTCCAAAGTTGCATTTTACCCTCTCTTCCATTCAAAATACTACCCCTCCAATTACACTTCCCATTATAGCCAATACGCTTATTACCGCTCCCCAGGTATATACTTCCACGAACTACACTTCTCCTACTGTCAAATACCCTCATTTTATTCATTCCCACACAATCAACCCCTCCAAACCTCCCCCCTTCCCCAATTAAACTTCTACGACTAACTCCTCTCACCCTTCCATCCCAGTCAACTGAGCCCCTTTGCCGACCACTTCTTCTGTAAATAAACACCCACCGATTTTGGATTCACTTCTTCCTTCCTCCGTCAAACTAGCTTTCAAGCTAGTTGAGAAGACCCCGCCGCCTAATGACCTCGATAGCCGTAATGTCATGTCTAGACTGCGGGATCACCGCCTATATGAAGACATTCGTCTGTACCTCGCCTACCATCATGACCAGCCGAATACCGTCTGTGTTGACGGCAAAACAAAGACCAACGTTATGGTTTCCATCCAACAAGAAGGGCAGTCTACTGACCCAATATCTCTCAGTAAAATCTACGACCGCTTCCATAAGAATTTTAACATTTCCGCCCAAACCGTATGTAGTGACCTCTTTAGTTTTGCTTCTCATATAAGCTCTAAGCGCCTTGCTTCCCTCCAAAGAATTCGCACGAACGCTAAAACCTATTTTCGTCCCTAAGTCTTCCACCCCAACCCCCTCTAAACGTATTCTAACTTCGTACTACCAAAATGTAAAAGGCCTTCGCTCCAATACCTTTTAACTCCCAAATGCTTCCCCACGATATCTTCGCTTTAACCGAAACTAACCTCAATCCTAGTATTCTTGACTCAGAACTTTTCTCTTCCGACTTTGTCATCTTTCGTGTTGATGGGCAGCGTAATAACGCTCTTTCCCCTGATCGCGGAGTCCTGTTAGCCGCCCATACTCGCTTAGATAAATCACTCGTCACAATTCCTAACTCTCCCTCTTTTGAACTTGTTTGCGCCAAGGTACCCGTCTTAAAAAATGTATATTTACATCCGTTGCTGCTACATCCATCCCTCACAACTTTTGGTCAACCAGCTTGCTGCTTATGCAATTTATTCTCTTTTCCTTGAAGGTGACCCTAGCGATGACTTATTCGTTCTTGGGGATTTCAATGTTCCATTTCTACAATGGACCCCATCAGAGGATGAGTGCTTTCTCGCTCCTATTAATGCTTTCTCTGACAAGGAAACCCACTTTACCGACCGTCTCGTAGAGTCTATCATATTTCAGATTAGCAGTGTCACTAACAATCTTAGTCGGCAACTTGACCTCATATTTTCCTCAGATGCCTACAACTCCATAAGAAAGGAGACCCCTATAACTGCGCCAACTATAGGGGAATAAGTCTCCTTAACATCGCATATAAGATCTTCTCTGCCGTATTGTGTGAACGCCTGAAGCCGTTTGTGGATAACCTGATCGGATCTTATCAGTGTGGTTTCAGGCTAGGTAAGTCCACAGTAGACCAAATAATTACGCTACGGCAGATCTTGCGGAAGACCCAGGAATACCAAATCGACACTCACCACCTCTTCGTCGATTTCAAGGCTGCATATGACAGCGTGTATAGAGGTGAGCCATACAAGGCCATGTCTAGTTTTAACATCCCTGCCAAACTCGTCCGACTGTGCAGGATGACAATGGAGAATTCTCGCTGCTCCATTAAGGTCGGTAATGACCAAACCGAGACCATTGATGTTAAAAAAAGAATTTAGACAAGGTGAACCGCTGTCATTTTCAACATCGTGCTTGAAAAGATCGTGCAAGAGTTGCTGGCCAACACAAGAGGTACGATTTATTTGGGTAAAACCAAATATCTGCTTTCATCTAAAAGAGACGGACAACACCGTCAGAACGTCACCATGGGCGGATATAACTTTAAAGTGGTCAAGGAATTCGTCTATCTTGGCTCACTGATGACCAGCGACCAGAACACCAGCGCTGAGATAAAACGCAGAATCACTCTTGCCAACCGCTGTTTCTTTGGGCTCAAGAGGCAATTGAGAAGTAGAGCCCTCTCTCGGAAAACCAAGGTGACACTATATAAGACCTTAATCATCCCAGTCCTCGTTTACGGCGTAGAGGCTTGGACCTTAACAAAAGCGGATGATGGTCGTTTCGAGAGGAAAATTCTGCGTACTATCTACGGTCCCGTTTGTTCAAACGGTGGATGGAGGAGAAGATATAACGAAGAACTGTACGGGTTATACAGCGACATCGGCCTGGTACGACGTCTACGGATACAGCGTCTAAGGTGGCAAGGCCATGTAGAGCGCATGGAAAATACAGCTCCGACCCGAAGAGTCTTCGAATCCACTCCGGAAGGAAGGTGCGGCAGAGGACGGCCGCATCATCGGTGGCGCACGCAGGTGGAAGGGGACCTTAACCAACTGGGCGTGCGGCGCTGGAAACAGCTGGCCAAAGACCGTGCCAGCTGGAGACGCTTGTTGGTTGAGGCCCAGGTTCACCACGGACTCTAGCGCCACCTAAGTAAGTAAGTAAGTAAACTGGACTTGATTCGGATTTTTTTTTTTGCTATTATGTATTAGCTGTGTTTAATAATTAGTTTAAAATCATTTCCATGACTTGAGGGACTGGTAATTGGTGTTTTAGGGTTTGAAGATGTCGCAATTCACTTATTTGTGGATCGGAAGATATCAACATCGAATGGAGTACATCGGTATTTGTTGCGATTCGGGACATCTTTCTTGAAAACGCGCTTCGAAAGGTTTTATAATCTTTTTGACGGGCTTCTAAAACATCTTCCGAAAGCTGTCCGATAGGAATTGGAAAACTGTTAATGATGTCAGCACCATGTATCAGAACTTTGTGGATGCCAACAGGCATTTTGTACCAAATTATATTTAGAAACAGATAATTTAGCTGTATCCAAACAGTAAGTGCGGAATTTGTTTTTATCTTTTCTCTTTTTATTCTTAACTGATCATTTTTCTTCAGCTCCTCTTGCTTGCACGAAGACATTGTAAGCCTAATGAATAGACAGTGGTCTCAAGGGGTTTTCGTAAGAAAAGTTCAATATTATTCATATCCTTAGGAGATGCTTTGCATATATATTTAGCAATTTATCGTTCTCGAATACTACCGAACGGGAAATCAAGAAATTGTACTAATAATTATAACTTTAATGGACACGCTTTATTGAAGTCAAATAATATGAATGAAAAAATGAGTTGACAAAGATGGCCGAAGTGCGTATCTGCATGGGTGGCTCTTGGTCCGCGATCTCGTCTGGTCGAATGTCGTACGGCGTGTGTGGCAGGCGGCTTCTATCACCACCACGGGAATTCGCGTTTGGTGACGCGTTGGAGTATTCGGGGGATGTTCGCATCGTCGATCGGCTGAGGCTCCGGTCACACCGCCACATGAGTATTCGGGGGATAGGTAGGTAGGTAGGTTTGTAGCCTTCCCAGAATTGAGAAGAATGCACATAGGCCAGGGAGGCCCGTTGTGCAGCTACGAGGGGGTTTTACCCCCCTATTCGTGGAACCATTTTGTGCTTCTTAAGAAGTTAAGAAGGTCAGGTATCCCTACTTTCTGAACATCTGTCGGACCGTTAAGGAAGTAAGAGCCTAGGTAACGCTTCCTGATGTTGCAAAAAGCAGGACAGGCACAGACAAGGTGGTGAATGGATTCGACCTCCTCCTCGTCCTGACAGCTTCTGCAGAAATCATTCGGAACTATTCCTAGTTTTTGTGCGTGACTGCCAATGAGGCAGTGTCCTGTGATGACACCAATGACCTTGTAGGTGTCAGTTCTTTTTAGGGAGATTATACTCCTTGTGTGGAGATGAGCTGGTAAGGTGCATGCACCATCTCATCTGCAAGGTATGGTCGGAGGAAAGCATGCCCGACGAATGGAATCTCAGCATCGTTTGCCCGGTCCATAAGAAAGGAGACCCCTATAACTGCGCCAACTATAGGGGAATAATTCTCCTTAACATCGCATATAAGATCTTCTCTGCCGTATTGTGTGAACGCCTGAAACCGTTTGTGGATAACCTGATCGGCTCTTATCAGTGTGGTTTCAGGCCAGGTAAATCCACAATAGACCAAATATTTACGCTACGGCAGATCTTGGAGAAGACCCAGGAATACCAAATCGACACTCACCACCTCTTCGTCGATTTCAAGGCCGCGTATGACAGCGTATATAGAGACGAGCTGTACAAAGCCATGTCTAGTTTTAACATCCCTGTCAAACTCGTCCGACTGTGCAGGATGACAATGGAGAATTCTCGTTGCTCCATTAAGGTCGGTAATGAGCATACCGAGACCTTTGATGTTAAAAAAGGATTTAGGCAGGGCGACGCGCTGTCGTGCAACTTTTTCAACATCGTGCTTGAAAAGATTGTGCAAGAGTCACTGGCCAACACAAGAGGTACGATCTATTTCAAGTCTACGCAATTGCTTGCGTACGCCGACGATATTGACGTAATTGGACGAAAACAGCAAGACGTCAATGAGGCTTTTGTGAGCATTGAGGTAGAAGCGGCTAAGATGGGTCTCAAGGTTAATGAGGGTAAAACCAAATATCTGCTCTCATCTAAAAGAGACGGACAACACCGACGTATTGGCCAGAACGTCACCATGGGCGGATATAACTTTGAAGTGGTCAAGGAATTCGTCTACCTTGGCTCACTGATTACCAGCGACAACAACACCAGCGCTGAGATAAGACGCAGAATCACTCTTGCCAACCGCTGTTTCTTTGGGCTCAAGAGGCAATTGAGAAGTAGAGCCCTCTCTCGGAAAACCAAGGTGACACTATATAAGACCTTGATCATCCCAGTCCTCCTTTACGGCGCAGAGGCTTGGACCTTAACAAAAGCGGATGAAGATGCCCTTGGTCGTTTCGAGGGGAAAATTCTGCGCACTATCTACGGTCCCGTTTGTTCAAACGGTGTATGGAGGAGAAGATATAACGAAGAACTGTACGGGTTGTACAGCGACATCGGCCTGGTACGACGTCTACGGATACAGCGTCTAAGGTGGCTAGGCCATGTAGAGCGCATGGAAGATACAGCTCCGACCCGAAAAGTCTTCAAATCCACTCCGGAAGGAAGGCGCGGCAGAGGACGGCCGCCTCAGCGGTGGTGCACGCAGGTGGAAAGGGACCTCAACCAACTGGGCGTGCGGCACTGGAAACAGCTGGCCAAAGACCGTGCCGGCTGGAGACGCTTGTTGGTTGAGGCCCAGGTTCACCACGGACTGTAGCGCCACCTAAGTAAGTAAGTATACTCATTGTGCGTTGGCTGTCAAGCCGAGGCCAGATTTGCCTGGTGATGACGCAGGTATGTCCCTGTGCTCATCTTAGGTTCGTCTCGGCCCTGGCGAGATTGGTCAAATTATGTTTAATGGTTGTAAGGGGTACTCCCTCACAAGCCCCGATTGATTGTAGCGTCCTTCCTAGTTTGGCAAGTGTGTCGGCTTTTTCATTAGCTGTAATGTCGCTGTGTCTCGGTACCCAGATAAGCTGTATGTTGAACTTCTCTGCCATCTCGTTAAGAGATCTGCGACAGTCGAGACTAGATTTTGATGTGTACACATAGGACTCCAGCGACTTTAAGGCTGCTTGACTGTCTGTGAGAATGCGAATATCCGTGGTGGATATTACGTTCCACTTCAGCCAAGACAAAGCCTCTTTTATTGCCAACAGTTCCGCCTGGAAAACGCTGCAGTGATCTGGTAATTTTAGAACTTTATGTAGCTTCAGTTGTTTGTAGAAAACTCCACTGCCCACCCCGTCTTTAGTTTTAGACTCGTCAGTGTAGAAATCCACACAGTTTCTGCGCGGTTGAGTTTGGCGGGTCCAGTTCTTCCTGTCCGGATAGATCATCGTAAAGTTTTTGTCCAAGACTATGGTGGGTTCTGTGTGGTCTAGGTTTTCTGTCATAGTTATCCTGTTTTGCAGGATGGAGGAGTGGCCAGTGACATAGCTCGCCCAATTCGAGTTGGCTTTTAGTCTTATGGCCGTGTGTGTGGCAATTTGCTTACTGAAAATATCGAGTGGTGTAAGGTCTAGTATCATGTTAAGCGTAGCCGTTGGTGTGGACCTAAGGGCCCCGGTAATGCACATACATGCCATCCTTTGTACCTTCTCGAGTTGATTGTGGTATGTTGTCTTGTCCAGTGCAGTCCACCAGACTATCACTCCATACATTAGTATGGGTCTAACGACCGTGATGTAGAGCCATAGGGTGATCTTGGGGTGAATCCCCATTTTTTTCCTAGAGCCTTCTTACATGTGTAGGGAGCTATTGTTGCTTTTTTTGCTCTTCCAAGTTAAATTCCTATCGAGTATTATGCCAAGGAATTTGGCACTAGAGGAGTAGGTTAGCCTGGTATCGAGCAGAGTGATAGGCAGTTTTCCGGGATTTTATGCTTTTTGGTAAATAGCACGAGCTCCGTTTTCTGGGGATTAACCCTGAGTACGTTACTATTAGCCCATTTGCACAGAAATGAGAATGCCGATTGCATGATGTATCAACTAATAAGACCGATGTAAAATGTCCTCGTCCTTACCAAAAGTCCATTTCAGGTTTTTTAAATGTACAAAACTCAAATAAAAAATCGTTTGCTTTAATATAAATACACATCAAATATATATTTATACATTTAACTCATTTCTCTTTAATACAAAACATAGATTCTAAAAAATACATCTTTCTATTATATCTTAAGCAGCTAGTCTATAGTAGATACGATTCATGTAAATTCATATGTTCCGCATAACTAGTCAACATTTAATATAAACTTAAGCCTACTCCTGCCCGCCATACTACGAACAAGCTTTGCTTAGCATTAATAGGGACTATGACTTCATAGTAATACTAGATACCAAGATCGATTTTTTTAGGCTACATCCTTATTAAACACGAATAAATACAAACGAAAGATCATTTACGAAAACAAAATAAAAAAGTTTAATCTACGGACTAACAGTAGGAGTTTTAAACCTTTGGCACTTTTCTCTTAAATTAATCCTAAACTGATTCTAGATTGTAGACTGAAAACAGAAGATACTAAGAGCTTGTTGTGCTGTTTAGTTTCTACTTTTTTTCTTTACATTGTGACAAAATTACAATAAAAACTAGTTATCCTTGCTAGAGGTAGAATTATGTACAAACTATGAGCTAATTACTAAGGCCACATCATGAGGTTTAAACAGACAATGAAAATATCAACAATTTGAGTTTAAGCTGATTGGGAGTCTCTCTTAACTGGGATATACGTAAATCGTAGTTTCGATATGCGATACGTTTCATTTATTTACACACAGCCTAACGTTCCAGTAATCCTTCAAGCATGTATGTATGTATGTTGGCGTTACAGTCCATGAAGGACCTGAGCCGAGCTTCTCTCAATCACCCATGTTGTGTGTGATTTCATTTTCCAATGGATGAAAGGGACCTACAGTTTATTGCCGGTTCCGAACGGCAAATTTCGAGAAGCTTTTCATGACAATTTTACTACAGGGGGTTTTGTCAGAACCCCGCTGAGGAGAAACACCGTGAAAAACACGTTCGATGTCATGGCTGTGTTGGGATTCGATCCCGTGTCATCGGCGTCAGAGGCCAACACACTACCCACTGCGCCACGGTGCTCTCATCCTCATCCTTCAAGCATGCATACTTGAAATAAGACCGACAGAACCACTCTGGCAAAAACACCTGTAGAGTAGAGGCACTACTGCTGCAGAGATGGCAAGGATATGGTTTTTTATATCAAATGCATCTACCGGTACATAACTCTATGACACAATGAGTTGCGAATGTCCTTAAAGGCTACTTAGCTTTGCACAATAAATTAAAACAAAAAACCTTAAACTTAAATCAAACGGCAAAGATTAAAAATTATTTACAAAACAACGAAACCATAACGTAGGGCAGCAGTATTGAGCATTTTAGTTGGATTGATCCCTGGCTGGTGCCTAGGTTCTGCGCGGATTACTTGTAACAATTTTATCTTCGAAACGTACTATCGCATCGCCTATTTGTTTCCGTGACGCTAGATGTATGCATTTTTTATTGCTAATGTTTCCAGTCGTGGTTAGATTGGCATACCTTGCCGGTATATCATTGGAATTGCCATTGTCTAGGCTATAAGCTGGGCACTTGGGTATATCACTATTGGTTAGGAGGAAGTTTTTTATGGCAGTGCCATAGCGTATGCTTGGCTCTACACCCCGGAGAATGTGTAAGGGGAGCTGTGATCGTACAAACATGTCTAGGATTGTATTAATTGATTTATCTCCGCGATTTAGAAGCAACTCAATGTCGTTGTCACTTCGGATTATCGGCAGTACATCGTCCACCTTTTTTCGAGCTGAAATTAAAGTAAAATTCCATTTTAAATCTCAATTTACTCATTCAAATCAACATAACAATTGACAATTGTCTAGGGTAAATTCGATTAACTATAGATTAGAGGAAGATTTTTTGGGAGTTCATATTCCGTGTAAGCTGGATATAAAGAATAAAATTTTTAACGAACTGAACCAAATTCTAAGACACAAATTAAAACTAATGGAAGCCGATGTCGTTATCTGCCGCTGGTCAGGAACATGCACCAGCTCATCTGCAAGATATGGTCGGAAGTATCTCAGAATCGTTTGCCCGGTCCATAAGAAAGGAGACCCCTATGATTGCGCCAATTACAGAGGGATAAGTCTCCTCAACGTTGCGTACAAGATCCTCTCTGCCGTACTGTGTAAGCGCCTGAAACCGTTCGTGGACTGGTTCCTACCAGTAGGGTTTCAGGCCAGGAAAATCCACAATAGACCATTATTTACACAACGGCAGATCTTGGAGAAGACCCATGAATTCCAGGTCGACACGCACCATCTTTTTGTCGACTTTAAAGCCGCATATGGCAGCGTTTATAGAGACGAGCTATACAGAGCCATGTCATGTTTCAGCATTCCTGCCAAACTCGTTAGACTGTGCAGGATGACTATGGAGAACTCTCGCTGCTTCATTAAGGTCGGAGGTGAACTAACCGACCCCTTTTAAGTTAAAAGAGGTTTTAGACAGGGTGACGCACTGTCATGTGATTTCTTTAACATCATTCTTGAAAAGATCGTGCGAGACTCTGCGGCCAATACAAGAGGTACGATCTACTTCAAGTCAACACAATTGCTTGCCTACGCAGATGAGACGTCAATGAGGCATTCGCAAGCATTGAAGCAGAAGCGGCTAAAGTGGGTCTAAAGGTAAATGGGGACAGGACCAAATATATGGTGTCATCAAAGAAAGACACAGAATACTGACGTCTTGGTCAGTACGTCACCTTCGGCAGCTATATTTTTGAAGTAGTCAAGGACTCGTCTACCTTGGCTCGATAGTGACAAGCAGCAACGACACCAGCGCTGAGATAAAACGCAGAATAACTCTTGCCAACCGCTGCTTCTTTGGGCTCAAGAGGCAATTGAGTAGTAGAGCCCTCTCTAGAAAAACTAAGGTATCCCTCTAAAAAACCTTAATCATCCCGATCCTCCTCTACGGCGCTGAGGCTTGCACGTTATCAAAAGCGGATAAAGAGCCAATCTTTGGTCCCGTTTGTGTAAACGGAGAGTGGAGCAGGAGATTCAACCAAGAACTGTATGGGCTGTACAGCGACATTGGCCTAGTTAGACGTCTTCGGATCCAACGTCTAAGATGGCCAGGCCATGTAGAGCGAATGGACATCTTCGACTCCAACCCCGAGGTACGACGCAGCAGAGGACACCGCCTCTAAGGTGGCGCGCACATGTAGAAAGGGACCTCAACCAACTGGGCGCGGGGCACTGGAAGTGGCTGGCCAAAGATCGTGCCGGCTGGAGAGGCTGTAGCGCCATCAAAGTAAGTAAGTTAAGAAGTTTGTCTACCTCAGGGCAAACATAAACTCCAGTGGAGATCCGGCATAGAATCGCCCTTGGCAACCGCTGCTACTTCGGTTTGCCCAAACACTTATTTACTTACCTAGGTGGCGCTACAGTCCGTGGTGAACCTGGGCCTGAACCAACAAGTGTCTCCAGCTGGCATGGTCTTTGGCTAGCAGTTTCCAGCGCCGCACGCCCAGTTGGTTAAGGTCCCCTTCCACCTGCGTGCGCCACCGTAGATGCGGCCGTCCTCTGCCGCGCCTTCCTTCCGGGGTGAATTTGAAGACTCTTCGGGTCGGAGCTGTATTTTCCATGCGCTCTACATAGCCTAGCCACCTTAGACGCTGAATCCGTACAGGTCATACCAGGCCGATGTCGCTGTACAACCCTTACAGTTCCTCATTAAATCTTCTCCTCCATACTCCGTTTGAACAAACGAAACCGTAGATAGAGCGCAGAATTTTCGTTTCGAAACGACCAAGTACGCCGTAAAGGAGGACTGGGATGATCAGGGTCTTATATAGTGTCACCTTGGTTTTCCGAGAGAGGGCTCTACTTCTCAAGAGTAATTCCGCGTTTTATCTCAGCGCAGGTGTTGTTCTCGCCGGTCATCAGTGAGCCAAGGTAGACGAATTCCTTGACCAATTCAAAGTTTGACTAAACAACTTAAGTCAAAACTCCTCACTCGAAGAAACAAGGTCATGCTTTACAAAACGCTTATACTGCCAGTCTTGCTGTACGGAGCCGGAAGCTGCATTACATATGTATAAACAGGACGGCGGAGCTGATTTTGGCTTCTGTCGAAAGAAAAGTTCTGCGCCGGATATTTGATCCCTTCTTTGAGGAAGGTGAATGGAGGAGAGGACGAACTTTACGAGCTGTACAAGTATGCGGGTATAGTCGGGAAGGCAAACATCCGTTGACTACACTGGTTCTTCCACATCGAGCGCATGAGCACCTACGCTCCAGCTAAGAGGGTCTTCGAGTCCGAGCCTCCTGGTGCGAGAAGAAGAGGAAGACCGAACTTCCGATATAAAGACCAAGTAATCGCGGATGTAAGATAACTTGGTCTTGACAACTGGAAGCAGCGTGCCCGGGACCGTGAAGGATGGAAGGTAGCTATAGCTTAGGCTCAGATCCTCCATGGATTGCTGACTTGATGAGAAGAAGAATGTTCTAGTAACGATATTCGCGACAACGCCAAGCAGAAGGTGAATCAGTCCAGCTGAGCATTTTCAATTCGCTAGCCTTGACAGGCACGTCAAAGACTTTATTTCCTTGATGGAGACTTTTAAGAAGTTGATTAATCGAAACGAAGAAAACTGACCAAGACTGTCTTAGTTCACGCGCCGCTTGGAACACCAAAAATGATTGAAAGCACATGGCTGTTTCTTGTTATAATTGTCCTTAGAGTCAGGTCTAAGTAGTAGCATAATGGGCTTACAATCGTCTAAACAAAGCATGCTGTAGACGTACTCGTGTCAGTACCAAATATGTATTTTTAAAACTTGTCAAGTTCATGTTAAGTTAGCAAAATATTTGAGTTCCCAAGTCTTCATAGCGCCAACCTATGATGCCTGATCACTAATAAAACTGAGAGCTAGCGCAAGCAGAATTGCGGTTGACCAGCTGAACGACTGTACTAAGCCATTACATTGCCATGTAATTTTGGAATAACATTTTGACAGCTGGTATTTACTGCTAGCTCTTAACAACTTTCCAGTCTCCACTCGGAAGTACCCCTCAAAGTGATCACGGACTGACAGACAAGTGTTAACCTTACTGTGCGTATCCAACAGACTTAATCAGTTTCCTCTATTTTTGTTTTTATATAATTAAGCTAAAAGACGTAACTTTTTACAATAAAATGAGAAGGATTAGTGAGAATTATCAAAACATCAAATACCTGGACCCGGTGCAATACATGGTACTGTCGAGTCTCCAATCGAATGCCAACTTTTCGTCCAATAATCGTGAAGTCCAACAAAACGTGAACAGTTTTATGCCAGAACTGCTCGGAACGGTTCCTACAGTTCCATTGTTCACCAATCAACAGCAGCAACTGCACTTGGCTCCACAGAACGATGACCCTAATGTTGCGTCTACTCTTAGTCGGGACCCCACAACTGTAGAGTCTGACCTACCGCCACCAATTCAAGATGGTACAGAGACACTGTTGTCCGAAACGGACACAACTTTTGACTACAGTCCGGAATTGATGGAACAATACACAAGCGAACTAATCGTTCAGGAAAACCCGGATGTTCAAGCCTCGAAAAAGCTAAAAGTAGATACTTCAGCCACCCTAACATCCTCTCCCGACAAACTGAACAACTGCGTTTCGTATAAAACAGAAGACGCATATACGAATACACACAGCCTTCCTGTGTTTATCCCACAATATGAATCTACTCCGTTGCAAGCCCGACTGGATATGTTCTTGCAGCCCAAGGACCATTGGATGAGTATTTTGTGGTCGGGTAGCACTAAATTCGCCACTAACCTAGGTACAATACCACTCTGGGGATGCGTCACATGGTATCGTACCGGGCCGTTGTTCGAGTTCGACGAACCCATCCTGGACCAATACTTAGGGAATATTGTCAACATTCTAGTACCATGGGCTAAGGCAAATTTACCAGAAAACTGGCGCTTCCACATAGATAGTGATCCAATAAATACGTGCGGTAAGGTCACTGGGGTATTTAGCAAGTTCCAAATCGACATATTGGCCATTCCTCTGGTGAATGAAATAAATCCCGTCGAATACATTTGGGGCGACGTAAAGAGGAAAATCGAAGGACAAGTTTTTAAAAGCAAACAGGAGTTTTACAAAAAGGCCGCAACCGTGTGGAATAGTGTGCCCAAAAACCGTTGTGTTGAACTAATCAATCGGATGAAGCACGTTGTAATGGATGCCACATCGCCTAAACGCAAAAGGACTTCGAAAACATCGTTCGGACGAAAAAGGAGTTGATTAAGTAGTTTGACTGAAGGATCGTGCGTTGTTTCGACAGAACACAGTGTACTCGCAAGGAGTATAGCCTATATGCATGTACTTGTGTAGTATATTAGTAAATTTGTTATTCTTAGGTTTTCGTGTGACATTTGTAATTTTGAACAAAAATATATGTAGATGCTTCAATAGGATGTTACTTTGCAACATTTGGTTACTTTGGTCAAGGTGGACAAGATGACGAGCCTGATCGGGAGGCTGACAAAGGGTTTACGCTTTGATGCCAGCTAGCGTCGAGGAGAGGGAGTTGGTAAAGGAATCGCGGCCATGTTAAGGTCCATCTATTTATACCATCTATGTTCCGGTACATCATTGCTTACTTTGATGGCGCTACAGTTCGGGGTGAACCTGGGCCTCAACCAACAAGCCTCTCCAGCCGGCACGATCTTTGGCCAGCCGCTTCCAGTGTCGCACGCCCAGTTGGTTGAGGTCCCTTTCCACCTGTGCGCGCCACCTCTGCTGCGTCGTCCCTCGGGGTTGGAGTCGAAGACTCTTCGGGTCGGAGCGGTGATGTCCATACGCTCTACATGGCCTAGCCATCTTAGACGTTGGACCCGAAGACGTCTAACTGGGCCGATGTCGCTGTACAGCCTGTACAGTTCTTGGTTGAATCTCTTCCTCTATTCTCCGTTTACACAAACGGGACTAAAGAGTGCACACAGAATTTTCCTCTCGAAACGCCCAGGAGTCTCTTCATCCGCTTTTGATGACGTCCAAGCCTCAGCGCCGTAGAGGAGGATCGGGATGATTAAGGTTTTTTAGAGGGATACCTTAGTTTTTCTAGAGAGGGCTCTACTACTCAATTGCCTCTTGAGCCCAAAGAACCAGCGGTTGGCAAGAGTTATTCTGCGTTTTATCTCAGAGCTGGTGTCGTTTCTGCTTGTCACTATCGAGCCAAGATAGACGAAGTCCTTGACTAGTTCTAAAATATAGCTGCCGAAGGTGACGTTCTGACCAAGACGTCGGTGTTACGTGTCTTTCTTTGCAGACAGCATATATTTGGTCTTGTCCCCATTTACCCTTAGACCCACTTTAGCCGCTTCTGCTTCCATGCATGCGAACGCCTCACTGACGTCTCGGTTTGTCCGTCCAATAACGTCAATGGCATCTGCGTAGGCAAGCAATCGTGCAGACTTGAAGTAGATCGTACCTCTTGTATTTGCCGCAGAGTCCCGCACGAACTTTTCAAGAATGATGTTAAAGAAATCACATGAAAGTGCGTCACCCTGTCTAAAATCTTTTTTTACATCGAAGGGGTCGGTTAGTTCACCTTAATGGAGCAGCGAGAGTTCTCCATAGTCATCATGCACAGTCTGACGAGTTTGGAAGGAATGCTGAAACATGACATGGCTCTGTATAGCTCGTCTCTATAAACGCTGTCATATGCGGCTTTAAAGTCGGCAAAAGGATGGTGCGTGTCGGCCTGGAATTCATGGGTCTATTAGGTCTATCGTGGATTTTCCTAGCCGGAAACCACACTGGTAGGAACCTGGCAGAACTGGCAGATTGTCCACGAACGGTTTCAGGCGCTTACACAGTACGGCAGTGAGAATCTTGTACGCAGTGTTCAGGAGACTTATCCCTCTGTAATTGGCGCAGTCATAGGGGTCTCCTTTCTTATGGACCGGGCAAACGATGCTGAAACTCCATTCATCGGGCATGCATGTTCCTGACCAGCTCATCGCCAGCTGCTTTAAACGGTTGCGCGGGAAGTCCGTCTGCTCCAGCAGCTTTATAAGACTTAAGTTTCCTCCTTTTCTGTTCATAGAGCTCGCGGGCAGCCCTCGTCCGTCGATGCAATGTGGCCATGTATGTATTCTGTTTCTCTACATGGGCCTGTCTGCACTCATCATCAAACCAGGGGTTTCTCGGCGGTGGTGGCGTTCTGACAACGACTCCATTGCTGTTCTATGGTTTCTGCAGATTGCATCGGGACTTGAGAGAGCTTGAGGGAGACTTGATCGGCGAAGAGGAACCGCCAGGAAGGCGGTCTTCCGCGATTGCAGCTTTCCGACGTTAAATTTTGGTGTTCTTACTCGACTCCGTTGATTCCGAGAAATTCGCATCCGTACCTTGGCTGCAACAAGGTAATGATCCGAGTCGATATTGGCTCCTGTCAATCGCAATGTGATCAATTTGATTGATTGTCGATTGATCGAAAGACCGCCAGGTCCGCTTATGAGATTACTACGATTTTCTACTTCTTTTGGTGGCGTTACAGCCCATGAAGGACCAGAGCCAGGCTTCCCTTCAATCACCCATGTTGTGTGTGATTCTATTCTTCACACTGGTGAAAGGGACCTACATTTTAATGCTGATTCTGAATGGCGTGAGTCGAGAAACTTTTTCAAGGCAAGTATACTACGGTGGTTTTAACAGTACCCCGCCGAGGAGGGACGCCGCAACGACATCAGCGCTGCGTTAAAACGCAGAATAACTCTTGCGAACCGCTGCTTCTTCGGGCTCAAGAGGCAATCGAGTAGTAGAGCCCTCTCTCGAAAAACTAAGGTATCCCTCTACAAAACCCTAATCATCCCGGTCCTCCTCTAAGGCGCTGAGGCTTGGACGTTATCAAAAGCGGATAAGGAGGCTTTTGGGTGTTTCGAGAGGAAAATTCTGCGTGCAATCTTTGGTCCCGTTTGTGTAAACGGAGAGTGAAGGAGGAGATTCAACCAAAAACTGTACGGGTTGTACAGCGACATCGGCCTGGTTAGACGTCTTCGGATCCAACGTCTAAGATGGCTAGGCCATGTAGAGCGAATGGACATCAACGCTCCGGACGGAAGCGTCTTCGACTCCAACCCCGAGGGACGACGCAGCAGAGGACGAGCGCATTAAGGTGGCACGCACAGGTGGAAAGGGACCTCAACAAACTGGGCGTGCGGCACCGGAAGCGGCTGGCCAAGGTCGGACCGGCTGGAGGTTGAGGCCCTGCTTCACCCCGAACTGTAGCGCCATCAAAGTAAGTAAGTAAGACCTAAGACCGTGTAAAACACACTTAAACTTGACGATTCGTAATGTTTTTTCTAATTCATTGAAGAAGAGACTCATCGTTCCCAAAAGGACGTATTTTCGACAAATGTGCCTGATGTCAAACTCTGCCAAACGCATTTGAAATAACAAATGCAACGATCTTGCTTTCACCAGAATTGTGCAGAGATTGGTTCCACTTTTCGGTTGACTCCACTTGCTGTTCGTTAAGGAGTTTAAATGTTTCGAGGTATTTCATGGGCTGACGATTAATCAGCGGTTCCATAATCTTGGAAAGAAGAGGCGTAAGTATACTATGTGGCTGCCTGCAAGGTGGCGTCCTATCTCCACTGTTATGGTGCATGTTGGTCTGCTCGATGCTCTCAATGTCTCGGGAATCTATGCCCAGGCCTTTGCGGATGATGTCGCCGTTCTCTCTGTCGACTCATGTTTAGCGACTATCTGTCTCTAAGCACAGGCGGCGCTAAATGTAATCGATGATTGGTTGTCGGTTAATCCTCTCAAGACTGATGTCGTTCTCTCACGAGAAGAAGGAAAAATACTGGCATGACTCAGTTGGTGCTAAAAGGCATTCCCATTCCGATATCCAAGGAAGCTTAGTACCTGGGAGTTATCTTAGACAGCAAGCTTCTTTGGTTAAAGCATGCCGAGCTAAAAACCGACAAAGCGCTGTGGCAATACAAAGGAGCTTTTGGCAAAACATGGGGCTTATCGCCGGCAAATGTCTTCCGGATCTACACGGCAATGATAAGATCGATAATCTCATATGCATCGTTTGTCCAGTGGAACAGGCTAATACGCAAAAACGTAGTAACCTCTTTTACCAAACTCCAAAGAACAGTTTGTCTCAGCTGCACGGGGGCTTTCTCCAGCACGCCTGGCGCGATGAACCTTCCACTCCCTTGACATAGTTATCAGAGGGTGTGCACTGAAAGCCATGTCTCGTCTCAAGAGAAATGATTTTTGGTACAACTCCTACGGGAATGACAGTATGCCCTCTGACACAATGCCACCTGTCATTCTATGGCGACAGGATTGTCTCTCGCCGAGTACTAAACCTGGAAAGGATTGTCTTCGCGTTTTCCCAGAAGGCTCCTAGTCTGGGCTGGGGTCCGGCGTTGGGGTTTTCTTTGAACGTGAAAATGTCCGACTGCATTTCTCGTTGGTAAAATATGCGTCCTAATGGCCATGCACTATATTGCGAAGCACAGGTGGGAGGGAAGAAGCATATGCGTCCGCAGTGATAGCCTAGCTGCACCCAAAGTTGTATGAACTTAAGGCCTTCCTGATCAAAGTCGGTAGGCTAAACTCACTGAGGCTTGTTTGGGTACCAGATCATTTCTGGAATCTCCAATAAGATCTCTGATGAACTCGTCAGAATAGGCTCAGAGGAGAGTTTCTCAGGACCTGAAGTCGCCTTGGGTAAACCCTGCCTCCACAGTCTATACCGACACAATCCTAGACGGAGGCAATATCCTGATGTCTGCGAGAAATCCGCAGCATTCTTCTTATCCTTAAGAAGAATTGAGTGCAGAAGACGTACGGACGTCATTACGAGCCATTACACTTTTGCCAAGCATCTCTGTTTGCTCGGCATCAGTGAGATCTGTGTTGCATGTTGCGAAGAGGACGACACAGCAGAACACTTTCTCTGTGACTGTCCTGTCTTTGCTCGCGCGCTGTGGTGCGCCCTTGGGGCCGACATGGTGTGTGCCGAATCTCTTAGCTCTACGTCATTGAAGCTCCTTCTCATTTTTCTCCGGAAAACAGGGGAAAAAGTAGGTGTCTGTCTGGTAGCGCAATGGACCAGTATTTCCGTCTGAGTGGTCCAACAGATAGCAGAAGCCTACAACAAAAAAAAAAATGGTTCGGTGGGAGAAGGAAGAAAACGATTTTAGGAACAGACTAGACAAATGCTATTTTCCATCTTACCAGGAAGAGAGCTGAAGAGCAGGGTAGGTGAAAAAAGCTCTCAACATCGTTTGCCCAGTCCACAAGAAAGGAGACCCCTATAACTGTGCCAACTACAGGGGAATAAGTCTCCTTAACATCGCATACAAGACCTTCTCTGCCGTAACCGCCTGAAACCGTTCGTGGACAATCTGATAGGTTCCTACCAGTGTGGATTCAGGCCAAGAAAATCCACGATAGACCAAATATTTACAGTACGGCAGATCTTGGAGAAGACCCATGAATTCCAGGTCGACACGCACCATCTTTTCGTCGACTTTAAAGCCGCGTATGACAGTGTATACAGAGTTATAGAGACGAGCTATATAGAGCCATGTCATGTTTTAACATTTCTGCCAAACTTGTAAGAGTGTGCAGGATGACTATGGAGAATTCCCGCTGCTGCATTAAGGTCGGAGGTGAACTAGCCGACCCCTTCGATGTAAAAAAAGGTTTTAGACAGGGTGACGCACTGTCATGTGATTTCTTTAACATCATTCTTGAAAAGATCGTGCGGGACTGTGTGGAAAATACAAGAGGTACGATCTACTTCAAGTCTACACTATTGCTTGCCTACGCAGATGACATTGACGTTATTGGACGGACAAGGCGAGACTTCAATGAGGCGTTCGCAAGCATTGAAGCAGAAGCGGCTAAAGTGGGTATAAGGGTATGCTGTCATCAAAGAAAGACGCGCAATATCGACATCTTGGTCAGAACGTCACCTTCGGCAGCTATATTTTTGAAGTAGTCAAGGACTTCGTCTACCTTGGCTCGATAGTGACAAGCAGCAATGACATCAGCGCTGAGATAAAACGCAGAATAACTCTTGCCAACCGGGCGCCGTGGTGCAGTGATTAGTGTGTTGGACTCTGGCGCACGATGAGCGAGTTCGGATCCCGATAACACCAACGCCATCGAATGTTTATTTTGCGACGTTCCTCCTCGGCGAGGCACTGGCAAAACCCCCCGTCGTAAACTTGCCATTAAAAAGCTTCTCGACTCACGCCGTTCGGAATCGGCATTAAACTGTAGGTCCCTTTCACCTGTGCGAAAAATAAATCACACACAACATGGTTGATTGAGAGAAGCTTGGCTCTGGTCCTTTATGGACCAGACTGTAACGCCATCAAAGAAGAAGAACCGCTGCTTCTTTGGGCTCAAGAGGCAACTGAGTAGTAGAGCCCTCTCTCGAAAAACTAAGGTATCCTCTACAAAACCTTAATCATCCCGGTCCTCCTCTATGGCGCTGAGGCTTGGACCTTCTTAAAAGTGGATGAAGAGGCCCTTTGTCGTTTCGAGTGGAAAATTCTGCGTTCAATCTATGGTCCCCGTTACAACAACGAACTGCACGGGCTGTACAGAGACATCGGCCTGGTACGCCGTCTAGGGATCCAACGTCTTAGATGGCTAGGCCATGTAGAGCGAATGGACAGCACAGCTCCGGTCCGAAGAGTTTTTGCCTCCAACTCGGAAGGATGTCGTTGCAGAGGATGGCCGCATCTATGGTGGCGCACACAGGTGGAAAGGGACCTTAACCAACTGGGCGTACGACACTGGAAACAGCTAGCAAAAGATCGTGCTAGCTGGAAAGGCTTGTTGGTTGAGGCCCAGGTTCACCCCGAACTGTAGCACCACCTAAGTAAATAAGGGAAAATTCCATTGCAAAAACCAATTTTTCCCAAAACTTTATAGCGGGCATGACGGAACCTAAAGGTAATTAGCCTTAAATTGGATCAAGAAATAAGACATTTGCCATAGACGACTGTGTCATAAATCAGGATGTATCGCCTGGTTTTAAAAAATATTCTTAAAATGTAGACAATTTAGGTAAAAGGATTAGTTTTGAAAACAAACATTTTCCCCGTGTTACAGCATGTCTTACAGGTAGCCGGCAAATGTCGAGTATAAATACAGGCCCGACTGGTTGCAGATCACTCAGTCGAAAAAGACATGGGCCTAAAGAACAATTGTGCGTCGGTAGTCGGCGAGTTGCTGGAGAAAATCAAGGCGGACATTTGTGATATGTACTTACGTGCACAAGTCTATCCAGGACCAAAGCTTTTACCACAAGAGAGTAGAACTTTTCTGGAAAATGTAACACGATCGATAAAGGAAGGCCACTCGTATGTTTCTGCCTCAGAACTATACCTAGACCTCTTCGTAGAAGAAAACAGAACTCCAATCGATGCATCGCCTAAAACCCAACCATTAATCGAGCCGAGGATTGTAAATATAGGCGACCAATGGAAATACGTTGTCTGGACGGGAGAATCAGATTTTATAACCCCATATGGGTGCATCACTGTTTGGAGCTGCTTTTCCTTGATTGGCGTTGGTGGAATTCATCGAATCAAGAGCTTAAATGCCGATAGGTACGTAGACATGGTACAAAACAGCGTCTTGCCTTGGGCACGAAGTAACTTGCCTCCATATTGGGTGCTACAGAAGGACTCGCAACCGGCGTATTCAACTGCAAAAGTTCTGGGATTGTTCGATAAGAGCAGGATTGCCTATATGGAGTGGTCATCAAGTGAAGGCGATTTAAATCCGATCGAATATCTTTGGAGAGATGTGCGAGCCATGATCGATGGGACGAAAGTAGCCAATATCGACGATTGGTACGAGGCAATACAGAAAGCTTGGCAAAGTCTGAGCCTAGAGAAGTGTCAAACATACATCAACTGCATGAAGGAGGCAATTGCAAAGGCCTTGTCAGGGCAAAAGATTAGAAAATGGTGTCAAGACTATAACAAAAACCCGAAAAATTATGTGTATTAACCAAAAGAGTGACCAATAAAGTATCTAGAAGCAAAATAAAATGTATTTTCTCTCACCTTGTACGTAGTCCCGACTGTAGAACGATATAGCATCGTAGTTCCACTTGTCAAAGTAGCCGGTGCTTTGACTCACGTCGCAAGTCTCGCACTCTTTGCAGAAATGTGCGAATTTACATGGATACGACATGAATCCGATTGGGGAGTATACCTGAAATCCTTGTATCGTGTTCATTCGGACCTAAAACGGGACATTAGTATTCGACACACTGACCAAAGGGCATTCAAACTCACTCTGTTGAGGAAGTCTGTTCGGAATGTCATCGACGTCGAGGCTAGCAATACGAGACTGTCTAAGCCGATTTTTGGCAGTGATAGGTCTGCTACGGCCACACTGAGTATTTCGTTTCGAGCATAGATTGAGTTAAGCATGATATCCCCGGGTATGTTAACATCACTGTATACGGGAGGTAAGCGTATGGATACCCATGCTATTCGAGAGCCATCTGTTTTGTATTTCGAAGATAAATCTAAGGCAAGTGTCTTGATATTGCGGAATGGATCTGTATCACCTTTGCTGGACGAGTCGTATTTATACAGAAAAATCTAGAAGGAAACTAGTTTACTCCATTTACTCATCGACGAATGGATGGACGTACCATGAGCAGGAACGTGTTGTCCTGGTTTTTCATGCAGATTTTCTCGTATTGTCGTACAAATTCGACTCCATCGTCGGCTTGATGTTCGAACGTTGGCACTAGGATGGCAATTCTGGTGCTCTCCGTCACATATGGTGATGGAACAACTTCAACTCGACCCAATGGCTTCACCACCTGAAAGCTGACGAACGATAATTTCTTTTAAATTCCGACCAACCTCGGGTTAAGGAATGGCTCTATACTATCTATGGTTTACCTCTTTGTGAAGCGATTTCTCGACCGCTTCCGATCCATAAAGTTCAAATGTATGTGGTAGTCCATGCCGCGAGTGGGATCGAATCGTCGGTACACGGTATGGATGCCGGAATAGATAAGAGATGGAAATTTTTGTTGTGCATATCGCACGCTTAGATCTAGGACAGTTTGAAAGTCAAGCAAGTCGATACGACTTAACGGCTCGACAACGTTCTCGGCGTTCGGAAGGAAGATGTGTGTGCTGTTGATGAAGTGCCACATGAGAATATCGTGGCGAGTTTCGGGCGAACTGCTGATTGGAACGCCTAGCGGCCATCGGATCTCTAGAATATTATTCGATATTGTGCCATTCGCTATGCGATAGGCTTTGTGCTCGAGACTATAGCTACGTTGTTGAAGGTTCTCCAAGTGAAACTGGAAACGTAGACAGTTTCAGAAGAGTCCGATAGAAATATGTAAGATGGTACTTACCTTGGAGAAGTAGGCATGAAGGCGATAGAAATCATCTGGACTGCTTACAGGAAAGATGACAGACGCATTTCGAAAGAACTCTTCATTCGACAGTATACTTAGATCCTTGTAGAGCTTTGTTGATGGCTTGAGGGAGTAGGAATACTGCTTCACGCCCTGAAAAGGAAGGAAGGAATTCATTATTTTCTTTCGATTATGCAAAGATAAAGGATGGCTAGGGACTATCAAAGGCCTCGTACGGGCAGCATCTATCCGAGAAGAGCCACCGCAGACGAACATCTTGCGGCACTGTTAGTAAGCCCCATCCCCACCTTCTCGCAGTGCCATTTGGAGACTTCCTATGAAAATTACAGACGGGGAAGGGCGAATGGCGAGCCCCCTGCGTCAAGAAAAAAAAAAAAAAAAAAAAAAAATAGAACTAGTCGCTGGGCTACAGGCTAGTAAGCCTTTGCTTTTGGTGGCGTTACAGCCCATGAAGGGCCAGAGCCAAGCTTCTCTCAATGACCCATGCTGTGTGTGATTTACTTTTTTTTAAACAGGTGAAAGCGACCTACAGTTTAATGCTGATCCCGAACGGCTTAAGTCGAGAATCTTTTTCTTGGCAAGTATACTACGGGGGTTTTGCAGTACCCCGCCGAGGAGGGAGGCCGCGATCCGAACTCGCTCATCGTGCGCCAGAGTCCAACACACTAACTACTGCGCCACGACGCCTAGCAAGCCGTAGCCGTAACGTCTGTTCGGTTGCGGATTTGTGGTTCTAGGTGGACTAAGGCAAAAAGTCCTAAGCTCTCGGCATGTGAGTACGCGCTCATCGCACTTCGATATACACAAAGGCACCTGGCGGTCACCGGATCAATTAATCACTAACCAGATTGATCACATCGCGGATCAACGTCAGACACTCCTCAACTATTCTTGATGTTCGAACTTTCCGAGGAGCTAACATAGACTCGGACCACTATCTTGTGGTAGCCAAGATGTGCCTACGGATATAACGAACGCAGCGGAGTAGAGTAAGAATACAAAGTCATGACGTCGGAAAGCTACTATCGCCAGAAACCGCTCGTGCTTTTACCGATCGCAGATCCCTTAAGCTCCCCAATACACCTCAACCCTCCACGCTGTCAGTAGAACCACAGTGGAACCTTTGCAAACAAGCCCTGAAAAGCACTGCATCTGAAGTTTTGGGCTTCAAGGCTCCACCACGAACAAACACCTGATTCGATGAAGAGTCCTACAGGATTCACACACCAAAACAGGAGGCATATAAAACCCCACTGCATAGAACAACAAGAGCAGCCCGTGAGCTCTACGAGTTAGAAAGAACGGAGAAGCATAAGCTTCTCAGGAGAAAGAAGAAAGAGCACGAGAGGCGCGTGATTGAGGATTTTGAGAGGTGTTACTGCAGGCGTGACGTTCGAAAGTTTTATCAACAGAAAAAGCGAACACGCCAAGGTTATAAAGCCAGAACGGAGGCCTGCAGGGATGAGGACGGACGCCTAGTAGTAGAATTGCAGTCGATACTGAGAATATGGAAAACCACTTCTGCAGACTGTATACTGCTGTCAGGCAGAATGATCCGTTTCTTAACGACGAATATTGTCCTCTGGGCTCTAAAACGCTTTGAGCCTTACAAGGCTCCAGGACTGGATGGGATCATACCAGCGGAGCTCCAGCAGGTGGCAGATCTCATCCTTCCCTGGCTTGTAGCAATATATAAGAGTTGCTTCTGCTTATCCTACATCCCTAGCAAGTGGAAGGTGACCGAAGTCATTTTCATACCCAAGGCAGGCAAAAGCCCCCACACGTATGCAAATGACTTGAGGCCTATTAGTCTCATTTCTTTTCTACTAAAAACTCTATAGAAGATTTTAGACGCACACATTCGTCACAGCTATATCTCAGGGAGGCTGTCGGATAACCAACATGCCTACAACAAAGGCAAATAGGTGGAAACAGCACTCCACTCGATGGTTAGCACCATAGAAAGGTCACTGGAACGTCAGGAATATACTTTAGTCGCCTGAACCATGGGCCGTCACCAAAGCGCTGTCTGATCTGGGTGCTACGGGATCAGTGTTAGAACTGGTACGACAACTGCTAACACAAAGAGTCGTCAAAGCTAACTTCGCTGGTGCCGTGGAGTACCCTCCCCTCTAATCTGGAACGTGATGGTCAGTGAACTACTACTGTTGTTAGTGACCGCCTATGCAGATGATATCGCCATTGCCGTCCCAGGAAAATGTCCCAGCATTCTAAACGATCTAATGCAGGGTGCATTACATACAGTAGTAACTTTGACGCTGTACTGTGGACATGGTGTCAACCCCAAGAAGACTAGCCTAGTACTGTTTACAAATAAATATAACATTCCGCCCTTCAATCCACCGAGGCTGGTTGGAACCCAATTAATAATCAAAGATCAGGCTAAAAACCTAGGTGTAGTCCTTGACAGGAGGCTGAATTGGAAACCCCACATTCTCGATCGAGTCAAGAAAGCAACCACCGCCCCCTAGAGCTGTAAGAAAGAGGTGGGCAAAAAGTGGGTTCTCACTGGCTCTGTATAGTAGTCATAAGGTCCATCCTCGTGTACGGCATCATAGTCTGGTGGACTACTCTGGACAAGACAGTCTATCGAAACCTTCTGGAGAAAGTACAAAGTACAGCTTATACATAAGCGGCGCGATCAGACCAACCCCCACGGAGGCCCTGAAGTAACTGTTGTACTACATTCTCCACCATTGGACCTCTTAAGCAAACAAATTGCTGCCTGCGCGGCCCTATGGATTAGGAACATAGGAAAATAGCCCAAATCACATAAAAGCCATATTAGCATTCTTACCCATGGACACAGACAACATCATCCCGCAGAATTTGTTCACTAAGAACTTTGAGCAACGGGAGCAACGGACTGAAGGAAAAGTCATACCGAAGAACTCGACTTCCCTCTATACCGATGGCTCCAAGATGGAGATGGGTGTAGGTAGCGGAGTCTTCCCCAAGGAGCTTAACCTCAACCTATCATTTACACACCCAAATCACTGCAGTGTGTGCCAAGCAGAAGTAACAGCGATAACGGGGGCCCTTGCATAGTTTAGGATCAATGTAATATCTGCTAAGGATATGATCATTTGCACGGACAATCAATCAAAAACATCCCTTAACTGCCGCCTATCTCTAGACGAGATGGCTGAACCATTCAACATAAAAATACTGTGGGTTCCCGGGATATTCCAGCAAACTGCGCGGCCGACAAACTCGCAAAGTTAGGGTCAAGCACAATTAGTCTTCCAACCCCCGGGTATCTAAAAACGCCAATAAGTACGGTAAAGCAAATGATAGAACTTCGAACCATAGAGGCTACCAACCTCCAATGGAATGAAAGTAATATCGGCTTTATCACTAAGCAAGTCTGTCCTAAGCTAAACTTGGGACGAACCAGGGACCTTGTGGCAACCAAAAGGGCAACTTTAAGCACTTTAGTGGGTGTTATCGCAGGTCACTGCACCATTGGAAAACACGCCGCCAGACTATGGCTACCCTCCATAGACTTCTGCCGCGGCTGCATGGACGAGAAGGAGGAGCTCAACACCATCGCTTCATCAGAAGCACCGATTGGTTTTCAGGTAGCGGATCAAGGAAATAGAATCCATGTAGTATCACAATGGGCTGACTTCGGCCTACGTGGGGTGTATGCCAACCACTTTAACCTAACCTAACGACGAAGACCGCAAAGAATTCTGTCCCTTAGACCTCGACGAAGTTAAGATCGCCATATCGAGACTCAAGTCGAATAAAGCAGCTGGTGCGGATGGACTGTCTGCTGAGATCTTCACGGCAGCGGGACATGACCTGGTTAGGAGCGTGCACCAGCTCATCTGTAAGATATGGTCACAGGAAAGTATGCTCGAGGAAAGGAGTCTCGGCATCGTATGCCCGATCCACAAGAAAGAAGACCCCTCTGATTGCGTCAACTACGGAGGAATAAGCCTCCTTAACATCGCCTACAAAATCTTCTCTGCATTTTGTGTGAATACCTGAAGGCTTTTGTAAATAAGCTGGTCCACCATCGACCAAATTTTCACACTACGACAATTCCTGGAAAAAATCAATGAATTTCAAGCCGACACTCCCCACCTATTTGTCGACTTCAAAGTCGCATACGTCAGCGTAATTAGAGACGAGCTATACAACGCTATGTCTACCTTTGACTGACCTGCTAAACTCGTCAGACTATGCAGGATGACTTTGGAGAATGCTCGCTGCTCCTAAATATATGCTATCATCAAAAACGAACGCTACCACCGACGCCTTGGCCAGAAGGTTTGTATTGGCAGATATAAGTTTGAGGTAGTTGAGGACTTCGTCTACCTTGGCTCCGCAGTGACCTGGAACAACGACATCAGTTCCAAAATCAAACAAAGAATCACTCTTGCTCTTGAGTAATAGAGCCCTCTCCCGAACGACAAAGTTGACTCTATATAAGACCCTTATCATCCCGGTCCTGCTGTACGACGCAGAAGCATGGACACTATCAAAAGCGGATGAGGAGGTAATTGGTCAGTTCGAGACAAAGATTTTGCGTGTGATTTTCGGTCCTATAAACGTAGACGGGACATGAGGAAAATATTCAATCACGAGCTTTATACAGCGACATGTGTCTAGTCAGGCGTCTACGGATTCAACGCCAAAGATGGTTTTGCCATCTAGAGCGAATGGATACCACAGCTCCAGCCCGGAGAATCTTTGAATCCAACCCCGAGGGACGAAGAAACAGAGGACGGCCGCACGGCAGGTGGAAGGGGATTCAGCCAACTGGGTGTGCGGCACTGGAAAAGGCTAGCAAAAGATCGTGCTAGTTGGAGAGGCATGTTGGCTGAGGCCCAGGTTCACCCTGAACTGTAGCGCCCGACAAGAAGAAGAAGAAGTAAAGATAAACAAAAAAGGGAGCATGACGCTATAGTGGCTCGTACACAGAAGCAAGGTTGATTAGGAACCACAATACCATGCATTCACGGCAGCTCATACTTACACTTAGCTGTTCTGGTTACTTAATCACTAACGACCCCATGTCGTTTAATGGAGATTTATTTATGCACTTCTCCTCCGTTTCACACGTGCCATACCCTGCCCCATGCACCATCATCTCACACGATACATTCATCGTGGGTTAGACGTGACGTTTAATGAGCCAAAGTACGCGACGACGCCGAGCGGACGCAAAACATATTGATCAAGTGTAGACAAACGAATTAATAAGACAAATAATTAGTTAATGACTGTGCCAAAGCGGCCGTCCTGGCAGCGGTATTGATGTACGGGAGCACGGAGATAAGTAGGTGATTGCTCCGCGATTGCTTGTACAATTTATTGCACAGTACAGTAGACATCTGATGATGTCTTGGTTGGCGCTAATGCAAATCGAATTCAGACAACCTTAAGGCGTGACGCTCGAATATTTCGAAGCTATTAGAAATGCAAATTTATTCTAAAATTAGGCTGCCCGCGCTACTGGTGATGGGCGATTTGCATAATCGCTCTGATCAAGATCAAGGCTAGTGAGGGGCGATGTTGGAAAATTATAAATTGATAAAAGGGTACTAGGTTGACGGTTTATTTGATTTGTTAAGGCTTGGATTTTATAGAGGGTCGCGTGTTAAATGGAGGAGATATGTGCGCGGGTTTATGAATTAATGGCTGCCATTAACGGCTTACGAATTAGTGTCGCAGCTAAGTGAACACCATATGAGTTGGCTGGCATGTATCAAGCTATGTATATTCGGTAAATAAGCAGACCTAAATGGGAATAACGAAAAATGTAAGCTTAGATTACGGCAGGGTAAAGTTGCTGATTGCTCTCAACCTGGAGAGGCATGCAAGTTAACATACAGCCTCCTTGCGGCGCCATCTGGATAGCCTCTATAACAACCGGTCAGAGGTGAACAAATGTATGCAACTATTGCCCTAGGCAAGAGGACTGACCGGTGTGTTCGGCGGTCCAACCACCCGCCCATGTAAAAGAAATACAAGTCATGAGAGAGCAAGAAGCCTCGGATAAACGGACGGATTCTCGAAGGCGACATGGTGCAAAAAAGGAACACGATTTGCGAGTATCCTCCTGGAATGTCAGAACTCTGTACACTTCTGAAGTTGCTCATAAATTGGAAAGACTACGACATCTATTACAGCTGTCGCAAAAGATTGCACAAGTTGGGGTGCGGATTTGTCGTGCGAAAGCGGTTAAGGTCGAAGATCATCGACTTTAAGCCTATAAGTGATCGCATCAGAGGCAGATTTACAACATCACGCCCCTACCTAAGGGGCTGAAGACCCTATCAAAGGGGACTTCTATGATCTCTTGGCCAACGCCTACGGAGCCTGTTCGGAGTACGATGTTAAAATCGTACTCGGGAACTTCAATGCCAAAATCGGTAAGGAGAACACCTTAGGCAGAAGGATCGGAAAGCACAGCCTCCACGGCAAAACAACGGAAAACAGCTTACGACTCATGGACTTTGCGAAAGCTTGTAATGCGGTGGTAAATAGCACAAGATTTCCCCGCAAGCGAATTCAGGCAGCAACCTGGCGATCTCCATGTGCTCGTTGACGCATTTGACACTCGTCAAACTCCCTGGACGGACGAACATTCAGGGGGGCAAACGTCGACAATTTCTTCGAAGCAGCAAGAATCAAAGCTAGACTGTCCAATGTCAGAAAGCTGCACCAACCCACCATGAGGAGGTTCGACATTGGACGCCTGAGCTTTACTGGAGGTTACCAGAGCCTACAGGGAGCAACTGAGGGAGAGGCCCTCCGGTATGCCTACGTCGAGCACAAATGTCAACAATATGTGGCTGCATTACCACTCAGCCCCCTCCCCTCAAGCAACCGACATGCGTACCAAAAGGCGCTGCAGCGAAAAACCAGCGCAGCGCGAGAGGAGTACCGAGCCAGAAGAAGGGAGGAAAAAGAACTGCTGCGGATAAAGAAAAGAATCTTCGCAGCCTCCCAGCTCGAGGAATCTAGGGACAAACATAAAATATGGGCCTTTTATAAAAAAGCTAAAAGTCTTGCAGTAGGCTTTAAGAAAGGCACCCAGGCTCTTTGAATGTTGTCATCGACCCGCTCCCGCCCAGCATCGAAGAAGTCGGCATAGCTATTCGAAAGCTGAAGAACAACAAGGTCGCGGGCTCTGGTCGTTTGCCGTCAGAGCTCTTCAAGGCTGGTGGCGATATTCTGGTAGGGAGCATGCCCAGATCATCTGTAGAATTTGGGAAGATGAAAGCAAGCTCGACGACTGGAATACCAGCTCTATTTGCGATCCTACCTCTTGCAAGAATTATAGAGGTATAACCCTGCCCAATGTCGCATACAAGATCCTGCCCAGGGTACTGTGTGAACCTCTAAATCCCTTTTGCACCGCACTAATCGGCAGCTACCAATGCGACTACCGGGCAGGCAGATCGTCTATAGACCTAATATTCATAAGGCAGCATTCATCGCAAAGAATTGTTTGATTTGATGGCCGGATCCAAGGAAAACTGATCCGGCTGTGTGTGCCGCGCCACGATGCACCGTGCAGTTCGATTCTAGGATCTCTGAACCGTTTGAAACATGCACCGGATTTCGGCAAGGAGATGCGCTGTCGTGTGACTTCTTCAATTTGGTGCTGGAGCAGATAGTGCGACGGGCAGGCGTCAACAGGGAAGGCACTATCTTCTACAAGTCTGTCCAGCTGCTAGGATACGCGGATGCTATTGACATGACGATGACGTCATCGCGCGGTCAGGCGAAAGGAGTTGGTCTTAAAGTCAACGAGTATAAGACAAAATACACGCTGTCCAGCAAAAACCGGTCGCTCAGCAATTAGAAATAAATATAACGGTTGAGACTAAGCAGGACGGCGGAGCTGATTTTGGGTTCTTTCGAAAGAAAAGTTCTGCGCCGGATATTTGATCCTCTCTGTGAGGAAGGTGAATGGAGGAGAGGACGCAACTGCGAACTCTACGAGCTGTACAAAGATGTAGATATAGTCCGGAAGGCAAGATCCGTCGACTACACTGGCTGGACCACATCGAGCGCATCAACACCAACGCTCCAGCTAAGAGGGTCTTCGACTCCGAGCCTCCTGATGCGAGAAGAAGAGGAAGACCGAACCTCCGGTATAAAGGCCAAGTAATCGCGGATGTAAGACAACTTGGTCTTGATAACTGGAACCGTAAAGTATGGAAGATAGCCAAAGCTCAGGCTCAGATCCTCCATGGATTGCTGGCCTGATAAGTACATAAGTGCGTAGTAACAACGACAATTCAATTTCCTCGGAATCTTGTATGTAAGTATGCATGTACACGCCCTTAGTGGGTTTACATGTTTAATATGTGTTTTCACCTTTTGATGAACAGTGTATACATATTATATGTACATACATATATCAACCAGGGCTTTATTTACTTTATCTATTTATTGTAGAGGAGGATGGTAGCTTCGACACTTGTAAATCAATAAATATTGCTTCCAGAACGATCCCGATACTTCACCACACACATTTTTAAAAAATTGTATTATCCATTATCTGTATTCTGGCTTCGGCCCCGTACAGCCCGAGCCACCTAATCCGAAATGATGGTTCCTGGACGACCTCCAGAACGGAAGCCCTGGAACTTCTTCTAAGCGCACACGTTGCGGGCAGTAGTGACTGGGCTATGACACCTCCTCCTTCGAGCGCGCTCCCAAACTGGTTAACAATAACAATGTCTTATGGGCTATTAAAAGCTTTGAACCCTACAAGTCCCCAGGACCGGATGGGATCATACCAGCAGAGCTTCAACAGGCAGCAGATCTCATCCTCCCCTGGCTTGTGGTAATATACAAGAGTTGCCTCTCCCTAACCTACATCCCCAACAAGTGGAAGGTAACCAACGTCATTTTCATACTCAAGGCAGGCAAAAGCTCCCACACGTATGCAAATGACTTGAGGCCTATAAGTCTTACTTCTTTTCTACTAAAAACTCTAGAGAAGAGTTTAGACGCACACATTCGTTACGGCTGTACCTCAAAGGAAACAGCACTCTACTCACTGGTCAGCAAAATAGGAAGGTCACTGGAACCTAAGGAATATATTCTAGTCGCTTATCTTGACATTGAGGGCGCTTTTAACAATGTTGAACCATGGGCCATCACAAAAGCGCTGTCTGATCTGGGTGTTACGGGATCAGTGATAGAACTGGTACGACAACTGCTAACTCAAAGAATCGTCAAAGCCAACTTCGTTGGTGCCGTCTCAACTAGAATGGTCAGCAGAGGTACACCACAGGGTGGAGTGCTCTCCCCTCTCTTCTGGAACGTGGTGGTCAACGATATACTGCTGTTGCTTAAACAGGAAGGGTACGCTGTGGCCGCCTATGCAGATGACATTGCTATTACCGCCACAGGAACATTTCCCAGCACTCTAAGCGACCTAATGCAGGGTGCATTACATACAGTAGAAACCTGGAGGCAGTACTGTGGACTTGGGATAAGTCCTAAGAAGACCGATATAGTACTGTTTACTAACAAATATAAAATTCCACCCTTCAACCCACGGAGGCTGGGTGGAACCCAACTAATAATCAAAGAGCAGGCTAAATATCTAGGCCTAGTCCTTGACAGGAGGCTGAATTGGAAACCCAATATTCTTGATAGCGTCGAGAAAGCAACTGTTGCACTCTACAGCTGCCAAGCATTATGCACTGGCTCTATACAGCAGTCATAAGGCCTGTCCTCCTGTTTTGAGTCATAGTCTGGTGAACTGCTGTGGACAAGGCAGTCAATCGAAACCTTCTGGGGAAAGTGCAAAGATCGGCCAGCTTATACATAAGCGGAGCGATCACATCAACCCCCACGGAGGCCCTAAATATCCTATTACATCTTCCTAATGTGAAAATGGCCCACATCACAAAAAGGCATACTACCATTCTAAAACACTGTAAAGTACCCATGGACACAGACTACATCATCCCGCGGAATGTGTTCACTAGGAACATCGAAGTTGTCTTTCCATCTAGGGAGGAATAGGCTGAAGGCAAAGTCATACCAAAAGACTCGATTTCCCTCTATACCGATGGCTCTAAGATGGAGTCGGGTGTAGGTAGTGGAGTCTTCTCCGAGGAACTTAACCTCAACCTATCTTTTTGACTCCCAAATTACTGCAGTGTGTATCAGGCAGAAATAACAGCGATAACGGAGACCCTTGCATTTGCACGGACAGCCAATCTGCGATAAAATCCCTGGCCGCGGTAACCCACAAATCAAAGACATCCCTTAACTGCCGCCTATTTCTAGACGAGATGGCTGAACAGTTAAACATTAAAGTAGTGTGAGTTCCCGGGCATAGGGATATTCCAGGAAACTGCGCGGCCGACGAACTCGCAAAGTTAGGGTTAAGCACACTCAGTCTTCCTACCCTCGGGTACCTAGAAACACCAATACGTACGGTAAAGCATATGATAAAACTTCGAACCATAGAGGCGACCAACCTCCAATGGAATGAAAGTAATATCGGTTTCATCACTAAACAAATCTGGCCTAACTTAAACCTAGGACGAACAAGCACTCTAGTGGGTATCTTTACAGGTCATTGCATGATTGGAAAACACGCCGCCAGACTAGGGCTGCCCTCCAATGACCTTTGCCGCGGCTGCATTGACGAGGAGGAAGAGGAATCAATACATCACCTTCTCTGCTCATGCCCCTCTTTTGCGAACCGCAGGAGGATCTACCACGGCGCGCCCTTCTATGAAAATCTAAGTGAGCTATCAGATCAAAAAATAGTTCAACTCTATCGCTTCGACAGAAGCATCGGTCGGTTCTCAGGTAGCGTATCAGGGTAATATGATCCATGTGGCATCACAATCGGCCGACCTCGGGCTACGTGTGGCTTATGCCAACCACGTTTACCTAACCTAACCCTATTATCCGTATCCTAGTTTGTAAATATGTAATCTTCAATGGTAAAAACAGACAAAAGGAACTATTTTATTGTTTTATTGCTGTGTACGTGTTTACTTTCTTAGCACCTGGCATTGTTTCCATTCGGGGAATCCCCTACTTAATTGTTCAGTAAAAGAAAATGAAATGAGGCCTGTAAATCCATATACTTATTTCGTGGCTTAGCACGTCAATAACCTTGCTCGAAATTGCATTTTGACCATTAAAAATGATGGGTTTTACCCCATTTACTCCCATTTTCTTCCCCAGTCCCAAGTCATCATTCACTTGTGCGTCTTTCTCAATTAAGGCCAGAATTTCATCAGTCTCCACCGAACACGGCTGTGAACCTCCATCAATTCATCGTAACTCTAAACCTGTCTTCACATACCTTTTTCACAAGGGGAACATAATGAAGCATATCCCTAAAGAAACCCTTATCATCAGCAATTCCAATCCTACCTACTATATTGAATTCGCAATCCCAGCAATTCATTGAACTTTCGTGGTTTTCCTTTTATTGCTTGTTTTCAATTAATTGACGCTAAAGTGCTACATGGAAAGAGGTCTGCGGAAGGCAATATACCCGAAAATGCCTCGTGCAAAAAAGAGGGCAAAACAATAAAACAAATCGAAAATGACGGTAAAGAAAGAGTGAATTTCGCGGTTTGCAAAAAAGGCAAAAACGAATTTCCGCCATGTACTATATTTGTATCTTTCATTGTACTCGTATCTACGTATTGATTGGATGAATCAGCTAAATTTTAGTTCGCGAATGTTTTAGGTTTGCTTTTCGCGAAACACTTGAACTGTAGACATCTATCAAGTTTACACGCTCGCCATTAATTTTGTTTACTTGAGGATTGCCACGTGTTTTATTACTCTTTTATGAAGGGTACAAGGTGAGCAGGAAACACTGACGGTCACGTTTTGTGCCGGGGATCATAGAGTCACGGAAATTAGTAACGAGTTAATATCACATTATCCCTAAGTCCTTCTACGACGAAGAAGGAAAAGTACGCGCTGGGCACCTTCATCGACATTAAGTGAGCTTTTGATAACGCAACTTTCGACGGCATGTTCGACGCTGTCAGCGGCATGGTGTAGATGAAGCACTGGGCTTGTGGGCCAAAGCAATGCTTGTGCACAGGACATTGACTGATGCAAGCCTCGAAAAGTGTGTCAAATCCGGCGTAAACAGGGGCTGCCCGTAAGGTGACGTCCTGTCTCCGCTGTTATGGTGCTTGGTGGCCGACTCTCTGCTTGATGCTCTCAGTGCCTCTGGAATCTATGCCCATGCCTATGTCGCCATTCTTTCGGCGGCGCTAAATGTGGTTGATTGGTGAACCAGAAATAGGCTGTCGGTTAATCCTCTTAAGATCGATGTCGTTCTCTTCACGAGAAGGAGGAAAAATACTGACATGACTCAGCTGGTACTAAAAGACACTCCGATCCCAGTATCCAAGGAAGCTAAGTACCTGGGAGTCATCTTAGATAGTAAGCTTCTTTGGTCAAAGCATGTTGTGTCAAAAAGCACCAAAGCGCTGTCAGCTTTCTGTCAATGCAGAGGAGCTTTTGCCAAAACATGGGGTTTATCGCCCGCAAAGGTCTTCTGGATCTACATGGCAATGATAAGACCTATAATCTCATATGCATCGGTTGCCTGATGGAACAGACTAACACGCGAACACGTCGTAGTCTCTTTCACCAAACTCCAAATAACGGTTTGTCTCAGCTGCACGGGACTTTTCCAGCACACCGGCGCTGCTCTAGATGCTATGATGAACCTTCCACCTTTTGATATATTTATTGGAGGGTGTGCTCTGAAGGCCATGTCTCGTCTGAAGAGAAATGGCTTTTGGTACAACTTGCTTGCGCAAGAATTGTCCTGCGACTCCTGTCTCACGGATATCCCTCCTGAGGCATTGACACCCGTTATCCTACTGCGCTGTAATTTCACAGTTGAGTTTCCGATGTTTCGGAAAACATCCGACTGCACTTCACGTTAGGAAAATATGCGTCTGTCTTACAGTCTGAGATATACGCAATCCTAATGGCCATGCACTATGTTGTGAAGCACAGGTGGAGGGGAAAAAGCATATGCATCTGCAGTGACAGCCAAGCTGTACTCAAAGCTGCATGCAACCCCTTAACTAGCTCCAAATTAGTGCTTAAACTCAAGTCCTTCTTGAACAGAGTCGGTAGACTAAATTCATTAAGGCTTGTATGGGTTCCAGGCCACTCTGGGATACCAGGAAATGAGATCTCTCAGGACCTGAACCCGCTCCAGGTCTACCTGCGTCCACGGTCAATTCCTACATTAACGATTGGGTGTTTAATACCCAAAACCGTAGATGGAGGGATTATCCAGGTTGTATGACAAAGCGCGTATTCCCTGATGTCTGCAAGAAATCCGCAGCATTCCTCCTGTCTTTAAGAAGAATCGACTGCAGAAGGCTTGTGGGAGTCATTACGAGCCACTACACTTTTGCTAAGCACCTCTACGTACTTGGCATCAGTGAGACGCCTACCTGTGCTGCATGTTTCGAGGAGGATGACACTGCAGAGCATTTTCTTTATAACTGTCCCGCCTTTACTCGCGCACGGTGGCGCACCCTTAGCACCGACGTGGTGGGTGCCGAATCTCTTAGCTCTACATCACTGAAGCTCCTTCTGATTTTTCTCCGAAAAACGGGGAAAGTACCTTAATGTAAGGTGTCTGTCTGGAGTACATTGGACCAGTATTTGGGTCTGAGTGCTCCAACAGCTCTAACAGATAGCAGAAGCCTTCAAAAAAAAAAAAAAAACAAAAAAAGTCCTGAACTGAACTCCTTTCCTCGATAATTTTTTTTTTTTTTTTTACAAAAAAATAGAAACCATGGCTAAAATGGAATTTGCCACGACGGTTCCAGATGAAATTGTTCCTAGACAAACGTCGCCTTGTTTCATCCACTGTTTCAATTGCTCCTTAGTCTCTAGTGTATACCGACGGGTCTATGGTAAACATCTTGCGCAAAAAACTCATACGGTAGTGAAAAGACATAAATCGGCAGGGATGAATGAAATAAGACCGAGAGACTTATAAAACTAAAGAAAGGAGACCTCTTCATCGGCGCCAATTACAGAGGTATAAGTCTCCTGAACATGGCTTATAAGATCTTCTCTATTGCACTGTGTGAAAGCCTAAAACCGTTTGTTAATAAACTGATTGGTCCATATCAGTGTGGTTTCAGGCCCGGGAAGTCCACTATCGATCAATTATTCACACTACGGCAGATCTTGGAAAAATCCAACGAGTTCCAGATCGACATCAACCATCTGTTTGTCGACTTTAAGGCCGCATACGTTGGCATACATAGAGCTATACAACGGCATGTCTAGTTTTGACATCCGTGCCAATCTCGTCAGATTGTGCAGGATGGCATTGGAGAACTCTCGAACCGAAACCTTTTATGTCAAAAAAGGTTTAAGACAGGACGACACACCATCGTGTGAATTTTTCAATATCGACCTTGAAAGGATCGTGCAAAATGGTCAATACGAGGGGCACCATCTTTTACAAGTCCGTACAGCTGCTCGCATATGCCGATGACATTGACATAATTGGACGAAGCCAGCGAGTTTCATTGAAGCCTTTACGAGCATTGAGACAGAAGCGGCTAAAATGGGAATGGCAGTAAATGTCGTCAAAAAAGGACACAAACCACCGGCGTCTCGGCTAGGGCGTACATATTGGCAGGTATAATTTAGAGGTAGTCAAGGACTTCAACTACCTAAGCTCCGCAGTGACATTATTCCGGTCCTGCTTTATGGCGCAGAGACATGGACCTTATCGAAAGCTTATGAGGGGGGCTTTGGGCGTTTTGAGAGAAAAATTCTGCGTACGATTTTTGGGCCCGGCGTGCATAAATGGGGAGTGGGGCAGAAAACTTATTAGTAAATTGTACGGGCTATACAGCGACATGAACGACACACGACGTCTGCGGATCCAACGCCTAAGATGGCTAGGTCATGTCGAGCGCATGAAAATCGCAGCTCCAACCCGGAAGGGGACGGCCAAATTTAAGGTGGCGCACGCAAGTGGAAGAGAACCTCAACCAACTAGGCGTGCGGCACTGGAGACTGCTGGCGAAAGAGAGATTTCTTAAAGAGTCCCAGAGGCTGAACTGTAGCGCCGAAAAAGAAGAAGAAGAATAATGCACCGAAATTGATTAGAAAATCGTAGACATCATAGTGTAGTGGCCAAGTGTCGCTCACAGAAGAAGAGTGATCCCAACCAACTGGGAGAGTAGCACTGGAGACGGCGAAAGATCTGGTTGGCTGAGACCTTGGTTCATCTCAGACTGTGGCGCCGCCTAAGAAAAATAACTTACCACAGCATCTTATAACTTTCGAATCACATAGTCACGAAGTCATTGATACTTAAACGACACTTTCGATGTCAAAAAAGGATTCAGACAGGGCGACGCACTGTCGTGTGATTTTTTCAACTTCATCCTTGAAAATATCGTGCGGGATTCACTGGCCAATACAAGATGCACGTTTTACTTCAAGTCTGCACAATTGCTCGCACACGCTGATGACATTGACGTAATTGCGACAACGCAGCGAGACGTCAATGAAGCTTTTGTGAGCATTAAAGCAAAAGCGGCTAAAGTGGGTGAGAAAGTAAACGAGGGAAAAACCAGATATATACATATATGCTGTCGTCAAAGAAAGACACACAACAACGACGTCTTGGCCAGAGTGTCACTTTGGCAGCTATAACTTTGATGTAGTCAGGGATTTTGTCTACCCTGGTTCACTGGTAACAAGGGGCAACGACATCAGCGCGGAGATTAGACGCAGAATAACTCTTGCCAACCGCTGTTTCTTCGGAATTAAGAGGCAATTGAGTAGTAGAGCCCTCTCTCCGAAAACTAAGGTGACCCTTTACAAAACCTTGGACCTTATCAAAAGTGGATGAAGAGGCCCTTGGTCGTTTCGAGATTAAAATTCTGCGTACGATTTTCGGGCCCGTTTGTGTTGACGGAGAGTGGAGGAGAAGATTCAACCACGAACTATACGATCCAACTTCTAAGATGGCTAGGCCATGTAGAGCGAATGAACAGCACAGCTGCGGACCGAACGTCTTCGACTCCAACCCGGAAGGATGACCGCATCATAGGAAGCACACACAGGTGAAAAGGGATCTCAACCAACTGGGCGTGCGACACTGAAAACAGCTAGCAAAAGATCATGCTAGCTGGAAAGGCTTGTTGGTTGATGACCAGGTTCACCCCGAACCGTAGCGCCACCTACCTAAGGAAGTAAGTTCGTGGATTTTCAACAACATAATGTATGTAGGTGTGTTGGCGTTACAGCCCATGAAGGACCCAAGCCGAGCTTCTCTCAATCACCCATGTTGTGTGTGATTTAATTTTTCCATAGGTGAAAGGGACCTACAGTTTATTGCCGGATCCGAACGGCGAATTTCGAGAAGCTTTTCATGACAATTTTACTACAGGGGGTTTTGTCAGAACCCCGCTCAGGAGAAGCACCGTGAAAAACACGTTCGATGATATGGCTGTGTCGGGATTCGATCCCGTGTCATCGGCGTCAGAGGCCAACACACTACCCACGGTGTTCTCTCAACAACATAATATGTGCATGTATGTATGTAATATCTTCTTAACTAGTTTTTTGCAGACAAGCCTTTCCGGCCTTGCAGATAAGCAACTGTAGTAATTATTGAAGTAGATGATTGAATAAAATTAAATTGAATTGAAAAAAAAAACTATCTCGCGCTCATTCCTCCGGTGAACAGCGTACCGCAGGTATAAAGTCTGTTCAGCTATCGGGCACATGAATACTCTAGAATGCCCAATTTAATGTATTGGTGCCACGGACTTATGAGTGTAGCAAGTGAATAGCTCCGCACATCGAAAATTTTGCATACCATCACAGAAAGTCATAAAATGTATCATGGTATCTCCAAAACAACCCTCAAACGAATCACTTCAAACGCCCAGGTCAATATTTTAGGGGAAGTTAATCCCTACAACCACTAGTACCTAACCCAAAACTTTACTATACACTGTCCGTTACAAACAAATAAGAACGGGCTACCTGTACACGTAGACTGTATGCCAGCTCGATAAACCTGTTGGTATAAAAGGACCATTTTTGCAGGAGGATGTCAATCGAGGTCTGTCAACAAAGAGGATAACATTTCGATAAACGGCCAAACTCAGTTCAAGTTTTTTTGGTGTTGTGAAATTTTTTTTTTAAAACCGAAACGCCGTTTCCAATTTTGTGTAAAAACCATGGCTCAGCTATTCGAACGTTTATTTCATAAATTCGAATCAGTGTTACCAGTTCACATCGGCATGCATATGAGCAACGACGAAATGTGTTATGTCGGAAATATCTCATCACCGGAAGCGGAATACTACATGGAAGAAACCCAGCAGTACGGCAAAAACCCACAGGACCATCATGTGCTTGAATCCACCGAGGACTCAAATGTGTTTGTATTAGATTTAAGTGTTCGTGGTGCAAGGAAATCCTTCGTGCCACACAACAAACCAATGGAGACTAAGACTAAGCCAAAAGTAAACTTCAACCTTATGTCGGAATCTGGTGTTAAAATTCCACCAGCCCATAGTGCTTCAACTCCAACGGAGCGTAAACCAAAACCAAAGATCGGAGACAAATGGATGCATATTGTGTTCAATGGAGAAACCAAATTTATGACACCTTTCGGACCTGTCACTGTTTGGGGCTGCTTCTCTAGCTGTGGCGTTGGACCTGTTTTTCTTACAAAAGATTTAACGGTCGATGAACTTTTAAAAGTGATGCGAAACGCTGTAGTGCCATGGACTCAGGACAACTTGCCAGCCGAAAGGAAATTTCAAAAGAACGGCACACCAATGGATTTATCTTGGAAAATTACTAAATTTTTCCATGATAGCCAAATCGACACGGTGGACCTGCCTTCGATTGCCGCCCACATAAATCCGATGGAATATTTGTGGGGCGATATAAGGAGGGCAGTAGAGGCACAAGGTCCCACAAGTATCTTTGAAATGCTTGGGGCAATTAAAGATGCTTGGGATGCTATACCACCCAAACGGTGCCAGGAGCTGATAAAGCAAATCAAATCCCACTCGACGGAAGCACTATATCATCAGGAGGTCATGAACGCAAAACTGTCCAATAAACGTAAAAGGAGTGTTAGTAAATAAAATAAGACTGGACAAGTGCGAGTCGGACTCGCTCACCGAGGGTTCCGTATATTACTACTACGTGCAAAACACTTAAGTAGACAGGTACCTATTTAGGGTATTTAAATTAAATAAGCAGGTATGCATAACAGTGGAAATTGTTAGGTACTACATACACCAAAATTAATAGGTACCTATCTATACTTATAAAAAAGGGAAAAGGTGTTTTTGCTCTGTTTCCTTGGTCATAAAAATAATTAAAAATCTGTTTAAGCTTTTGCCAGTAAAGCCCTTTCATACGATACCCCACATGACACGGTTAAATCAATTCAAAATTTGGACCGCCGCCGCGCGGTTCCTTGCATAAAGACCCTGTTTTTTATGATTTAATTACAAATGTATAGTTTTCAGACTTTTCTCTATACTTGTAGTATAAGACGGCATTACTTGCCAAATTTCATAGTTCAAGGTCAATGGAAAATACCCTATAGATTTTGATTCCCTTGAGAGTGTCGAAATATACATTTTTTGCGGCAGAAACGGCCGTACCCTTTTTTTACGTTAACCTAGAAGTTTGATTTTTTCACAGCTTCAAGAGACTGTAGACCAGAGTATATCGTTTTAATTCCAACTCGATACCTCCACGCGTCCCCAAGATAAAGGGTCTTGACAGACAGACAGACGGACGGACAAAGTGATCCTATAAGCGTTCCGTTTTTACCTTTTGAGGTACCTAAAAACCGATGATTGTTCCCAGAACTAAGTAAAATATAAGTAAGAAAGACAAGATATTGTAACTAAGATTTTATAAAACAAAAATAGGAATTAAGACATTATTTGTACCTGTGTTATAAACAATTGCATTTATTTAAAAAAAGCTTAGAATAAGTGGGAAAAATTTAAAACAATTAAGTTAATTTAAAAATTATATATACAAATGTAAGTGTTGAACAAAATGTTTAAAAAAATATTTTAACAGTGTTACGTTTTATGTAGATTATTTAAAAATAAAAAAGTATCTATGAGACAGCATTTGTTGTTTTTTAATGTAAAACAATTAGTTAAAAGTGAGTTTTATTTCAAATAAATTCTTTTTCGGCGCTACAGGCCATGACGAATTTGAACCTCCTTTAAAAAGGTTCTCCAATTGGCACGATCTTTCGTCAGCAGTCTCCAGTGCCGCACACCTAGCTGGTTGAGGTCACCTTCCACATGAGTATTAGATTCAAAGATACAATCGCAGGTTTTTTGGTCACCCCCGACGTATTATATCTGACAAAGGATCGGCATTCACTTCCAATGACTTCGAGAAATATTGCTTGGAGAGAAGTATCGAACACCATCTCGTAACGACAGGTGTCCCTAGTGGCAACGGGCAGGGGGAGAGAAAGAACAAGGCCTTACCATTGAAGATTCGTCAAAATGGTATCGATTCGTTGACAAAGTGCAAAGCGTTTTAAACTCTACACTGTCGCAGTGTACCGGAAGGACTTCTTTCGGGTTGATGTTTGGCGTTAAAATGGCTATGGAATACAACATCAATTTGAGACAGCTTCTGGAAGACGAGATCCTGGTTGCGTTCGAAGACGATCGTCAGCAAATGAGAGTAGAAGCGAGAAGGCAGATATTGTAAGTGCAAAGAGAGAACAAGAAAACCTACGACCAAAAGAGGAATAGAACGCCCACGTACACTGTTGGTGAGCTGGTAGAAATAGAAAAAACACAGACAGAAACTCTTTCCAGAGTATCTTGAGCCATATGTATGAGATCGTCAAGGTGTGTAGCAACGATAGGTACTGGGTCCGAAAAATCGGATATCACGAGGGACCCAACCAGACTTCGACGGCCGCTGACTACATGAAGTAGTGGCGCACGTTCCAGCCTGATTCCGAATACGAAGAAGAAGAAGATGCTGAAGAAGTAGTTCGTTCGACTGGGGCAGTCGCATCCCAGGACGGCCGTGTAGGTGGCAACGCGGACCATAATGCGGCGAATTGGAAGATGGCAGCGGCTGAGAGTGACAGCAGTGGTTGTAATTTTGAATTTTCAGTTTGGATCCCGATTTAAAAATCAGTTCTAGAAACTATCATTTCCATTCGACAGTCCTAAGAGATAACTTAAAAATATAAGTTAACTGCTCCGCTAACGAAGCTGCACAGTTTTTTTTTTTTTAAAGAAGAGAAGCGGATCCATCAGGACCGGCTGAAGTTGCACTATCAATTTGAATTAAAGCATCAAAAACTTCAATTGATTCTAATTGAAGGGTCCCGATTTGAAACAATTCTGGGATCGTAGGTAAATCTTGACATGGAATATCATGAGAATACATTGAACACACGACAGTCATGCATCGCGGTCGCTTTCTCGGTCGCCTGTCAATAGTTAAATGTACGTAAATCCCATAATGTAATCACAATGATGTCGCGAACGCTGCGTCGGTCGTTGGGTGTGTCGCGCGAGTTGGCTAACTTTTAACTCGGTAGTACGACATTGTGACAGCTGTGTAGAAAAAAAAAAAACAAAACGCAAGGAAATCTTCAAATCGGCGGTTGACGGTTCGTTGTAAGTACAAGGTGTCTCAAAAGACAGTTTATATTTAGTGGATCGATTAAAAACGAAGTAAACATTCTATCGAAAACAATTTTATTTATCATTGGGGGTGGCCGTGGTGCAGTGGTTAACATCATCGACCGCCGAGCGAAAGGTCTATGGTTCAGATTCGCTTCGTAGCCAAGAAAAAGTAATTTCTATACGGACAAAAAGTATGCAACGCAGTTGTGAGTGGAAAGTGACCAGACGTACTGCTGCAGGCATAACACTCACAGTATATGGTCAACCCAAATTCATCCTCTGCGTATGCAATACTAAAGTGCTCGAACGAATTACTACGGACTATAATCAACGCGGAATTTGGTCGGCTCTCATCCTATCTAGGTCTAGGACAACCACCCCTGAGAGTAGTGAACGTACATCAACGACCCCAACCACTGCACTCCGTTCAGGTTGTGTGTGTAAACACATCATAAGAGAATATAAAAAAAAAAAAAAAAAACTCTTGAACCTGCGCGAGTCTCTAAACGAAATTATTTATCATTAAAGTTCACAGCTTGGTAATTTATTTCTTAAAAATTATGTAATCTTAATGAAAGCCCTCGCATTCGCGACAGCCATTTAATCTAACAGCAAAATTTCTCATTACAGCTCCGCGCGCTTCCGAATCGAAAGGTCGGGATCACTGCGAACAGACTGATTAACATTCTTTACGTTTTCTTACGTTATCGATGACCTTGACCGTCCAGATTTTGGTTGATTTTTCTAGTGTTGAACCAGTCTCTGCAAACTTTTTTACCCATTTTCGAATGAGAGGAATGCTTGGCGCATCCTTTAAATGGCGTAAAATTCGAATATTGCAGAATTTTCTACGTGCCACAGTCGCCGAATCACCGTTTTTGTAAAACTATCGCACGCACAACGCGCAGTCTGCACCCGAGAAACGCTCCATAGCGAGTGAATTCCCAAGAGCCAGGCTACTGATTGACATACCTCCCGCGCCCCACAGATTTATTGCGATCACGCAATAAGCTAAACAAATGTAAACTTTCTTTTGAGACACCTTGTATATGGACAAAGGCGAAAACAGCTGTTAAAATTTGACATAACAAAGCGTCCTCATTGTGGGTGAGATTTTGCGACAGCAATGCCGACCGCGACCGAGTCTGCGACGGAGACAGCGACTGCGATCTCATTGTGTTCAGGCAGTTACTGTCACAAATTGAATCCTTGGAGTTGCGGTTGTTGTCAGATATGTGCCATCATATCCAACTACGAAATTAAAAACAAAAAGAATTATATAAACAAAGCTCCAGAGACATGCAGACAGTTTGCTTCGACAAATTATGTTAATTTAGTTCTCCGGATAAAAAGGCCGATTGTTCCAGAGCATGGCAAAAAGATAAACCAAAAAACCAGACGACTACGTTTTGATTCGGTAATTTTTCTCCATCCTGTATGCGAATACAATGTTGCAGAGTAGCAGAAAAAAAAAATAATAAAATACAACGTCCAGCAATATATATTAGACATTGGACGCCTTGTTCTTCTGTCTACCAAATGCCATCGCAGTCTTGACTGTCTTGAGTATCGTTATGGGATTCTGGCCGAATAAAACAAAACAAAAAGAAATCTCAAGAGTCCTTTGTTTGGGAACACAATGGGCCTATTGCCCATTCTTAGATGACACGTTTGCCTCCATTTGGAGAGCTTAGGTGCCCTTTTTATAAATCACCACGTTACCTCCGTTCGGATGGTATAAATGAACAGAATTCAATTCAAGAAACTGCAAAGTAGTCTCTATTTCTTCTCTTCTCATCCATGTCCAGAAACATGCTTCGAGAAGAAGATGAATTCTTTCTGGACACAATCTCCTAATGGTTTCATCAATTATTAGATGGCCCAGCTGGTAGGTCAATAATTACTTCGGTAACCAACAAATCACGTTGCTGTTAACAACGCGATTGCTTTTCTCTGAAAAGGCCAAGTCCAGTCCTTAATGACTCCAACCTTAGAACCTTAATTAATTCCTAAACAACATTTCACATTTTCCAATTCACCTTCTTCCGCCTTCCCTCAATCGCTGTAAAAGATTAGCGTGAAGCTCATATACTCCGTACTATATAATCTGTAACAACGAATGGCTTCGCATACATTGTTCTTCACTCAACGTGTGATTAAATCCCAGGGTCAATACCATTGAACTCTATAGAGCAGTGAAGTTCAATGTTATATGATAAAGAATACGTAAAAGCAAAAAACGTCTAACGTAATCAAAAAATAAAAATAAAAAAGGAAAACCAGGTGGATGGCAGAAGTAGAAGCAACATCAGAGGCAAAACAATAATGTCTATCATGGCAGGTTCCGTCCGCTTCCGCTGTAATCGAACGCCTTTATTTCGCAACTTCCATTCATTAAGGCAAGTTGTTGCTTCTTTTGATTTTGCCTTCTTCGGACGCTTGCAATACGCACCACGTATTCTGAAACGCGGTGAGGTAGGCAATTTGTTGGTTCGTACGTTCTGTGTCAATAAAAACCAACAAAACGCATGCAGTGAACAAACCTTGACTTCTTGCCTGGTTTTTCGGGTCTGGTACATTTGAGTGTCTCCATTGCGATGCCTGGTGGCTTGTTTCGATATTATATTCATATACCCAAGCCTCGTCGATTGTGTGGCAATTATTGAATGTCTTTCCCTGCTCTTTCGGAGCAAGTCGTGCTGCGATGGGTCTCATGCACAAAACATCAGTCAAGATCTGGCAAAATTATTCCTGAAAGATGGATAGTTCTTGTGAAAGCTGTAGAGACGATATTTCTCACTATGCCGGTATTTTCTTCTGAACCCCATCGGACGAGCTAGACATCGCACACGGACGCAAGTATACATTAGGCAAAGCTGATGGGTCTTCCAATAGAGACTTTCGAGCTTCCGACAGCTGAAAGCGGCCATATTATTGAACCTACATCTGTCAAATTGGCTGTCATCTATTCAGTTCGTTTTGTCAAATCACCATGGACAGACATGGTGTTCAACAACACGTGCAAATATAAAATTGTTTTATCAAAATGGGCAACGTTCCACGCACTTCTGTCGCCATAGTCGTCCTACCGTAAGGACTATTCGCAGTGTGGTGATTAAATTTGAGTCCACTGGTTCAGTAAACGATAAACCAACACCCGACGAAACGCAAGTTCTGCCGAAAACATCGTCGCTGTCCGTGAGAGTGTGCAGGAGAGTCCGAAGCGGTCGATTGCCCGTCGCTCACAAAAACTCGATGTGTGACGAATTTCTATCTCGCTTAGCCCCACGTTGGGCGCCAATTGTAACGAGATCTGTTTCTCGCTCTCCTATCATTGGAGAAAGGGTGCTCGGATAGGGGGTAGGGCCCACCAATCTCTTCAGTGATCCCTTCGCAGGGACAGTAAAACGCAAAGGAATTTGTGTTAATCTTTTTAGGTTATTTATTTAGATTATCGGCTTACGACTACGGCAAGGGTTATCGCGATTTGAGGCAATAGATTGGTTTACCCTTTATCGCAGGATATGCGAAAAGACGCAGTACCTCGCTGAATAGGCGGCAACTCAACCGACGATTACGTTTACTAAGAGGTTAAAACCAAAGAGGCGGTAGTATACCTCCGTCAATGGGAACATTTGGTAACTCGGACTTCTCTTTGATAAGGCTTCAACACCAAGAGGCAGTACTGTACCGTCGAATTGGCGAGGTATGAATCGATCTCAAACAGAAGTGAGCTATGCTCGGTTCTCCTATTGTAAAAGCTTCAGACACCAAAAGGCAGTAGTGTACCACCGAATCGGATATGAAGCGATCACAACCAGAAGTGAGTTATGCTCGGTCCTCCAAATGTAAAAACTTCAGACTCCAAAAGGCAGGGGTGTACCATCGAATCGGATATGAAGCGATCACAACCAGAAGTGAGTTATGCTCGGTCCTCCTTATGTAAAAGCTTCAGACACCAAAAGGCAGTGGTGTACCATCGAATCGGATGTGAAGCGATCACAACCAGAAGTGAGTTAAGCTCGGTCCTCCTATTGTAAAAACTTCAGACACCAAAAGGCAGTGGTGTACCACCGAATCGGATATGAAGCGATCACAACCAGAAGTGAGTTATGCTCGGTCCTCCTTATGTAAAAGCTTCAGACACCAAAAGGCAGTGGTGTACCATCGAATCGGATGTGAAGCGATCACAACCAGAAGTGAGTTATTCTCGGTCCTCCTAATGTTAAAGCTTCAGACACCAAAAGGCAGTAGTGTACCACCGAATCGGATATGAAGCGATCACAACCAGAAGTGAGTTATGCTCGGTCCTCCTAATGTAAAAGCTTCAGACACCAAAAGGCAGTAGTGTACCACCGAATCGGATATGAAGCGATCACAACCAGAAGTGAGTTATGCTCGGTCCTCCAAATGTAAAAACTTCAGACTCCAAAAGGCATGGGTGTACCATCGAATCGGATATGAAGCGATCACAACCAGAAGTGGGTTGTGCTCGGTCCTCCTTATGTAAAAGCTTCAGACACCAAAAGGCAGTGGTGTACCATCGAATCGGATGTGAAGAGATCACAACTAGAAGTGAGTTATGCTCGGTCCTCCTAATGTAAAAGCTTCAGACACCAAAAGGCAGGGGTGTACCGCCGAATCGGATATGAAGCGATCACAACCAGAAGTGAGTTATGCTCGGTGCTCCTTATGTAAAAGCTTCAGACACCAAAAGGCAGTGGTGTACCACCGAATCGGATGTGAAGCGATCACAACCAGAAGTGAGTTATGCTCGGTCCTCCTAATGTAAAAGCTTCAGACATCAAAAGGCAGTAGTGTACCACCGAATCGGATATGAAGCGATCACAACCTGAAGTGAGTTATGCTCGGTCCTTCTAATGTAAAAGCTTCAGACACCAAAAGGCAGTGGTGTACCACCGAATCGGATATAAAGCGATCACAACCAGAAGTGAGTTATGCTCGGGCCTCCTTATGTAAAAGCTTCAGACACCAAAAGGCAGTGGTGTACCACCGAATCGGATGGGAAGCGATCACAACCAGAAGTAAGTTATGCTCGGTCCTCCTAATGTAAAAGCTTCAGACACCAAAAGGCAGTAGTGTACCACCGAATCGGATATGAAGCTCGGTCCTCCTATTGTAAAAGCTTCAGCAATGGTGTACCACCGAATCGGATATGAAGCGATCACAACCAGAAGTGAGTTATGCTCGGTCCTACTAATGTAAAAGCTTCAGACACCAAAAGGCAGTGGTGTACCACCGAATCAGATATGAAGCGATCACAACCAGAAGTGAGTTATGCTCGGTCCTCCTAATGTAAAAGCTTCAGACACCAAAAGGCAGTGGTGTACCACCGAATCGGATATGAAGCGATCACAACCAGAAGTGAGTTATGCTCGGTCCTCCTAATGCAAAAGCTTCAGACACCAAAAGGCAGTGGTGTACCACCGAATCGGATATGAAGCGATCACAACCAGAAGTAAGAATTATCCTAAATTTGCGCTGCCTTTTATCTCATCATTCCAGAGTCTTTCCCCTTGCTTACATGGTAACTATTACTAAAACTAGACATGGCTTTGTATAGCTCATCTCTATACATATTGTCATATGCAGCCTTGAAATCGACGAAGAGGTGGTGAGTGTCCTGGTCTTCTCCAAGATCTGCCGTAGCGTAAATATTTGGTCTATTGTGGATTTACCTGGCCTGAAACCACACTGATAAGAGCCGATCAGGTTACCCACAAACGATTTCAAGCGTTCACACAATAGGGCAGAGAAGATCTTATATGCGATGTTAAGGAGACTTATTCTCCTTTCTTGTGGACTGGGCAAACGATGCTGAGATTCCTTTCGTCGGGCATGTTTTCCTCCGACCATATTTTACAGAAGAGCTGGTGCATGCGCCCCATGAGGTCATCTCCAGCCGCTTTAAATAGCTCGGCAGACAACCCGTCTGCGCCCGCGGCTTTATTAGACTTAAGTCTTGATATCGCTATTTTGACTTCATCTAGGTCGGGTGGACGGAATTCTCTTACATAGTCGTCCATTACGGATGAATCGTTCTGCCTGACAGCGGTATCTTGTCAGTCATCGTCGTTATACAGTCTGCCGAAGTGCTCTTTCCAAATCCTCAGCATCGACTGTGAATCTACTACCAATTCTTCATTTTCATCCCTGCAGGCCGCCGCTCTGGCTTTGTAGCCATGGCATGTTCGTTTTACCTTATTGTAAAACTTACGGGCGTCATTCCTGCGGAAGCATCTCTCCATCTCCTCGATCTCACGCTTTCCGTGTTCTCTTCTTTCTTCTGAAAAGCGTGTGTTCCTCTCTTCTCTTCTGCTTATATATTTCGCGAGCAGCTCTCGCCCGTTGTTGCAGCGTGGCTTTATATGCCTCCTGATTTGCTGCATGGGTTTGTTCGCATTGTTCATCGAACCAGGGATTTCTAGGTGGTGGCGGTTTGAAATTCAGCTCCTCTGAGGCAGCGTCTCTGACAGCGCTTTGGTAATGCGCCCATTCCTGCTCTATTGTTTGCATTGCTGTGCACGGATTTTGAGAGAGCTTGAAGGAGACACGATCGGCAAAGATTCTGGCAGTCTGTTGCGATTGTAGCTTTCCGACGTTGTCCTACTCGACTCCTAAGCATTCTTGATGTCCTATTTCGTACCTTGGCTACAACAAGGTAGTGGTCCGAGTCGTTGTTAGCTTCTCGGAAGGTTCGTACGTCGAGAATGCTGGAGGAGTGTCTGGCGTCGATCGCAATGTGATCAATCTGGTTGATGGTCGATTGATCAGGAGACCGCCAGGCACCCTTGTGGATGTTGTGATGGGGGAATCGTGTGCTTGCTACATGGAGGCCACATCCCGTGTTAGAAAATCGATTAGCCTAAATCCGTTGTCGGATGTGGTGTTATGGAGGCTGGGGCTTTCCTATGATCGAATCAAATATGTCCTCTTTGCTCAGTTTTGCATGAAAATCTCTTAGAACTATTTTTGTGTCGTAGCTGGGGCATTGGGCATGGATTCTGTATAGGAGATGGTATAATTCTTCTTTGAGTCGATCGTCCTTTTCTTTGGTTGAGGCGTGAGGGCATATCAAGCTAATGTTTCCAAATTTAGCTTTGATGCGGATTGTTATGAGGCGTTCCCTTACATCCCGCAAGCTTAAGACTTTTTGTCGGAGTCTTCCTCGAATAACGAATCCGCACCCGAATAAGCACTGTTTGTTCTCCTTGTACCAGTTCCGGTAGTAGATGTCGCGGTTTTCCATCCGTCTTTTGCCTGGTCCATCCTATCGCACTTCTTGGAGAGCGGTTATATCTGCTTTATAGCAGCTAAATGTTTGCTCCAATTGATAGCCTGCAAGGAACCTCACATTTCAGGTGCAGACTCTCAAGTCCTTTAGTCGTTTGCAGGGGTCGCCAGCTTTGTATTCGTTCATATCTTCTTTCCCCAGGAACAGGGGTTGAGTCGCTGCACACATTGGTTCACTACCTGGCAGGTGCCAGGGTAGCTATCCAGGGGAGGCCATGCGGATGCTGTGTGTCAACTTGGATTGAGCAGGACAGAGATCAAAGCTAGCGTTTGCCATGTTAAACGCGATCAACTTCTTTGTTCTGTTTGCTCGCTCCCTCCCCTCGGAGAGGAGAAATTTTAACGAAGAACTGTACGGGTTGTACAGCGACATCGGCCTGGTACGACGTCTACGGATACAGCGTCTAAGATGGCTATGCCATGTAGAGCGCATGGAAAATACAGCTCCGACCCGAAGAATCTTGGTATCCACCGCGGAAGGAAGGCGCGGAAGAGGACGGCCGCATCTACGGTGGCGTACGCAGGTGGAAGGGGATCTTAACGAACTGGGCGTGCGGCGCTGGTAACAGCTAGCCAAAGACTGTGCCAGCTGGAGACGCTTGTTGGTTGAAGCCCAGGTTCACCATGGACTATAGCGCCACCTTAGTAAGTAAGTAAGCTATTGTAAGCTATTACATACATATACGTATACACTTGTAGATGAAATAAATAAATAGCAACATAGACAGCCACCGAGCAATAGTTCTGTGATAGGAAACTATGTAGGTATAACGACCCGGCAGCACACGACGCGGGCACGAAGTCATCTGATTATTTAGGTGAAAATGCAAAAGAAAAGGCCATTTGTTACCAGGAATCCATGAAACCCACGTGCCTATTATCACATCGCTCGAGTATACACATATGTATCACCTCAAGCACCATTGCTCAACTCGGTACGAATTCGATGAATTCCACCGTCTATTTATCAGTCAGTTAGGAACACATCCACTTTCTGATGCGCAACCAAATATTTACCTTTCCATGCCGTCGCAGGTAACATTCATGCATGCATTAAGTAATCAAACAACGATCGTCGTCATACACATGCCCCTCATGTGCGTTTAATATAAACTCGTTTCGCGAATTTTCCGCACAAAAAAACTATCCAAAAGCGACCCCAAGCTGTGCCTATATCAACAAAGCAAAACTCACTTACCTGAAAGTTTTCCTGGCATCCGGACAGACGACTCGAATACTTGACGCACCGTCCAATGTTTACACTATGCACGCCCGTTATACCATTACGCACGCACCAATCCAAATTATTCCGCATCTTCCTTATCACACTACTACTTATCAAAATACCAGCATTTAAATCACAGTAATTACGATCACTTTGCATTTTCATATCATTCTCATCCGACAGATTTGCATTCGCGTCCCCGTCGCCATCATTTGGAGCCATACCCGCACTTGGATTGCTTGCATCGTGCATATCATGCATGCCACCATCGGTTCGCATGCCCATGTAAATGTCAAATGTAATGCTCAAGTGATAGAGCATCGCCTTCAGTTTCCTAGCGTCCACATACACTGTGTCCGGAATAATCAGGAAGTAATCATAGTCATCGAGATAATTGTCCGCAATGTACTTGATCACATGGAACGGTCGCAGATTCTCGCGTGTATCTGTAAAGCCGACGATATTCTTCAGTTTGTAATTGGTCTTGACATTGTCGGCGTTAATGAAGAACTTGATGCGATTGACCAGGTGCGCAACGGTACGATTTATAGCTGTCGCCAATGTGTTTATGCTGTCTTGAGATGTCATGACGCCGATGAAGATTTTCTCGCGCATTCCCAGCTCTGATGAGTAGTAGCGCGGCCGGATGACATTTTTCACCTGAAATCGAAAGGGAGATATTACATGTATATAACGGTATAGGTGTTTATTTCTTGTGTAAATATTTAGTGTAGTTGTTACGGGTACTTTTAGTGGCAACTGTTGACGGATGACTCCGAATTCGGAGAAATGCTTGCGCATTATCATTCCGCCCGCGTGTACAACTCAGTGGGATGATGAGTAAGCGATCGAAACCAGTTCGGACGGTGAAACATGCAATTTTTTGGCGAACTGACATGGTACGAAGTGGGGCGATTGCTACATGAGATCGTTACGTTTCGAGACAGGCCACGAGTAGACCCAGACGATCTCTGATGAATCGTAATCCCAAAAGCACTAAATTGTTTTTCGTGGGAAATAATAAAGACAAAAGTGAAATAATTGCGTTCGACAGTTGGTTATGACCACCTTATGTATGTAGCGTTCAAGGTTTATGGTTCTAACAATCGACGAAGAAAGTGATAGCGCAGCGAATAATGAGGAGAGTCTGGACCATTCATTGAAAAAGATTTTACTTATTCGTATCATTGCGTGAAGTTGAAATTAAATGGTCACGTCTAATGGTTTTTTGAAGATTTTGCCTGAAGCAAGATCTAAGAGAAGCTAGATTGGTTTTAAGGTTTTGTATTTCTTTGATATTTATCCGAAAGTCTGGCCTTGGGATACTTCAGTCATCTGAAGGTAAGTTAATTCTCTACCATAGAAAGGAAGCCAATAACTTGAGAAGAAGAGATCTAGTACGAAAAGTGTGACGTGACGAATTCGAGCTTACAGATTCATCGTTCCCCCAATCGGAAGTTGTCCAATGATAGGCGGCAGTGGCCAGACATTATGAATTCAATTCCCTCAGTATCAGTGTCAGTGTTGTTTACAGTAAAAAAAATATTTTTGAACTTTCCGTTGGCTACAAAAATAGTTTCCTTCGAACCTACCAGAAGAGTTTAAATCTATTTAACACCTAGATTGAAAGTTCGGGGATGTCAAAGCGAATGTTGGAGTTCCGGTTTGCTGTTAAACTTCAATTTTAGAGTCTCACTGAATCTGGAATGGAACTGTCTTGGACCATGTCAATACACAAGTAATAAGAACATATGACTTGGGTAAATGGTATTCAGAGGTAACATGGTTGGCATGAAATATCAAAAAAATTAGTTCGCCCCTTTGGCAGTTTACATATTTCAAGTCTTAAATAGAGGGGCCGTGCAGAGTGAATGGACCATATGGCAATGGCCCCAAAATAGCCACGACGTTATCAAAGAGAAAGACGCAGTAAGGACGACCTTAACTAAGGTTGGAAACGAATTTCGACCAATTGAATGCATTGGAATTTAGCTAGCAAAAAATTGGGGCGACTGAAGAGGCTTGATGATTGCGTTTTACTGCCTCTTCCATTCAAAATACTGCCCCACCTATTGTAGCCATCAAGAAACCAAAACCTACCAATCGAGTTTCCTTTAATCCCGCTCCCCGTGTACGAGTATGTACATATTTAGGCATATACAGGGTGGGCCAAATATAGGTTTCCTTTTGAAAATGGAATAAAATTAACAAAATTTAATTTTGTCCATGTATTATAGCTTTATTAGCAAGAACGAACATTCCCATTAATTACGAAATACAACGTCGTTCAAGTGGCCACCTCGTCTGGCTTCACAGTAGCGCATTCTGTCACGCCAATTTTCCAAAAGACCTTGTTGATGGTTTCGGGCTGTAGCTCACGGATTGCATGGATGATATTGGCCTTAGGTGCTTGAATCGTTTCCGGATTGTTGGCTTAACATCGGTCCTTCACGGCTCCCCACGAAAAAAAAGTCCAAAGGAGTCAAAGCACAGCTCCAAGGCGGCCAATTGACATCGCAAAACGGCTAATAAAACGATTTGGGATTTTTGTGAGCAAAAGTTCGATTGTGGCATGGGCTGTGTGGCACGGTGCGCCATCCTGCATGATCCAGAGGTCGTCCAAATCCATGTCTTCAATTTTAGTAAAAAAAAAAAAAAAAAGTCGGTTAACATGGCTCTGTAATGCCCAACGTTGACCGAGACCTTGTACCCAGTCTCATTTTCGAAGAAAAATGGTCCAATGGTGCCACCACTCCACAATCCGCATCAAACAGTCACTCTCTGTGGATGCATTGGCTTCTAAACAATAACGTTCGGGTTCTCCGAGCTCAAAGTCGTTGTCCAATTCAAGGTGCTCTAAGGCCCAAAATGCGGATGGTCGCGCCTTCATTTACTAAGTCAATTGGACCTTGTAAGCGAATAATCCGAGATCTTTGTGCAGAATTCTCCTCAGTTGAGCTGTTGTCATCGATGTGAATTGAGTCTCACACTCTCGGCCACAGAAGCCAAATTCTCATCCGGCGCACCGTACGACGACGGGGACCATGAGTGTTGTCCACTAGCATACCCGTCTCACGAACTTTCTGCACAATCTTGTGTACAGCTCAAGCGTGAAGCAACTCATTTCGTTCCGTGGATATGATACTGACTTTCTGTCTAGATTTCGAGCGAGAAACAACAGTCAGTGTCAAAATAACATATGATTTAAAAAAAAAAATCACTAGATGGCCCATCCTTACTCCCACGAAGCGGGGGTTTTCCTTCCACCCCCAAATTAAATAATATTTCCTCCGACAACCCCATAACCATTCCGAACCTTTTTGCTTCATACGGTCACATGTCCATCTTACAACATTTGAATATGACTACCACAGTCTCGGACGCATTACAACACACCTTCACTTTTGACAAGAGATTTGAGATATTGATCCCAAATCGCTCAGCATGGGAAACCAGTGATCCCTTGCTTAATGTCAAAGGACTTAGGTGGTATACTGATGGCTCCAAGATGGCTTCTGGCGTTGGCGCCGGTATCATGGGACCAAATTGTAAGATCTCGAAGGCCCTAGCAATGATTCCTAGCATCTTTCAAGCAGAATTGCATGCCATCCTAACATACGTCAATCTAAACCTAGAGACTGGTTTAGACATACTCTCTGATAGCCAACCAGCGCTTAAAGCGCTAAGTTCGTACAGCACGAAATCAAAAACCGCCAAGGAGTGCCATGATGCCCTACAAGACCTCGCCAAAAGAAACAAGGTCAAACTCAAGGTCGAACCAGGGCACAACGTATTAAGGGCAATGAAATCGCCGATCAACTCGCCAGAAAGGTTCCAGCGAAAAATACATAGGTCCTAAGCCTTGTGGCACTCCCAAGTCTAAGATCAATTTTTTCTTAGACAAGTGGGAAAAATCGCAGCACCGGTCCTTTTGGAACAGCGTTCAGGGACTTCGCCTATCGAAACGACTTATGCGGCCCGTGAACAAACACTCTATTAACATACTCAATCTTAATAGGCACATACTGTGTGAGTGTGCTGCTCTTTGCCATCTTATTCTTCTCAGTGAAGTTATGACTGATTCTCACCTTGATCAGGGAAGTGGAGAAGCTCCTAGGCTAATCGGCTAGTAGGCACAATATACCTGTAAAGGTCGCATTGCCGAAAGCTATATAACACTAGCCCGAGGCATTTTGCTCTTTCATAACTTGGCTTTGTTGTCGGGTAGTTGGCCCGCCGCACAACCGCCGGTCTAGTCGGGGTATTTTAGCACCATCTTGTCTAGGGCGATAGCTGCATACATTTGTTCACCTCTCAACTGTTGTTGTAGAGGCTTCCCAAAAGGCATTGAAACAGGGATCTTTGCTGGCATCTCACCAGTTTGAGAGCAATCAACAACTAACCCTATACGTTCGAGTTGCAGCTTTGTTAAAAGACAGCAAAGGTAGACCGAAGGGACAGCGCAGCGAAGAACACCGCCGCCGGGTCGAAAGTGTATTTTGCAAGAATGAGATAATCAGACAAGAAAGATAATTGCACTGTTCCATGTCGTTTTGTACTGACAACATATGCATGGTATATGGCTATTAAAACCCCAAATTGCATAAAGTCTGATCAACCATCTGGATTCCCCTCAAACAGTCTCGTGTTTCCCCCATTAAACAAAGTTCATGATCGGAGAACGTAATCATTAAGTCGAAGAAATTCATTTTAAAATCCTCTCGCTATACTTTGCCAAGCCACTCGAACATACGAGTAATTATTTTTACCAACATTGCCTGAGAAGGCACTCATCCAGAGAAGCGTGAAAAGAACATGCAAAGGAGACTGAGAGATGAAGAAAAAAAAAATTCCACCTATGGACCATCTCTTGTTATGCAAGAGGATCATATGGACAGTGTCATGTGAGCCTGTCACTCAATATTTGGATTTTTTGCAAACTAGACCACCTTGAACGTGTAGACCAGACCGTCTCAACGAAGGACTATATAAGTAAACTACAACACATACAAGACAACTTCATCTCATTTGCGATAATACTATCTAAAAATAGTACCTGTACTTGCCTATTGAAGGACAGCTACCCCCTTCATCTGCATGATGTCTGATTATCACCAATCTGTCAATTGCCTACGCTTGACAACCAAGTCACACTAAGCCCAATCCATCTGCTATCACTTGTGGATTTGTAGATTCCAATCCACGCGCGATGAAGACATTACACAACAGATCAATGACGACAATGACTACGATGACAACAATGTCCATCCACGTAGTCAAGCTCTAATTCTCTGAATGTGTGTAAGAAACAATCTTATCAATTTGTGGCAATTTATATTCGCTATCTCAACATGCGTACGCATACATATGTACATATGTATGTATAAGCAAATACTTGTAATTACGTATAAGTCTCAAATATAGCACGAAGCCCAGTCATCGTTCATGATGGAATGAAGAGGAGCCTGTGAGCGACGAGCTACTAGTGGACTTTCTCTCTATGTCATACCCCTTCCGCTTTTGGTAGTTGCCGTTTGAGCATGTGGCAAACGATTAATTTGCTTATGCTACGTACTCGTACAATTGCTTTGAAAAGCGAAGAAGAGAAGAGATTTCCAAGTTTCAAGCACACATGAGGCACGTATACATGGTCGACATCTGCAGATATAGTGGCTTGCGTCTTAGAATCAAGTGCATACACTACTTACCATAAGCAGGGAACCAGCCCCCAAATAGCGACAACAACGTCGTCTACGACGATGAACTGGATTTTTATCAATTTAGATTCGTACAGCGGTTTCAACCGGTCATAGTGGGTCGGGAAGTGAATCGGATTCTTTGCGTTTAACTTAATTCAATTGAATCGTATCTTTATCTGCTCACAGAAAACCAACGACTATTTAGGTAAGGGGTGGGCCATCTAGTGGTTTTTTTTTTTTAAATCATAGATATTTTTGACACTGACAGCTGTTTCCCGCTCGAAATCTTGACAGGAAGTCAGCATCATACCTCCGCGGAACGAAGTGGGTCCCTTTACGCTCGAACAACGTTGGGAAATATTGAAAACTTATTTCCAAAGTGACTGCTGTGTAGCCCAAACTACACAGGGAGAATTGAATGCGCGCTCGAAAGGAAAGAGTACGTGCTCGACATTGAGGGAGCAAAAGTGGATCAAAGCAATGCTTGTGCATAGGACATTGACCGCTGATGCAGGCCTCGACCGGTGTGTCAAATCCGGCGTAAACAGGGGCTGCCCGCAAGATGGCGTCCTGTCTCCGCTGTTATGGTGCATGACGGTTGACTCTCTGCTTGATGCTCTCATAGCTCCTGGAATCTATGCCCAGGCCTACGCGGATGATGTCGCCGTACTTTCTGTCGGCTCATGATTAGCGACTGTCCGTCTCAAAGCACAGGCGGCGCTAAATGTGATTGATGATTGGTGTACCAGGAATGGGCTGTCGGTCAATCCTCTTAAGACCGATGTCGTTCTCTTCATGAGAAGGAGGAAAAATAATGGTACTAAAGGGCATTTCCATCCCGATATCCAAGGAGGCTAGGAGTCATCTTAGATAACAAGCTTCTCTGGTCAAAGCATGCTGAGTTAAAAACCACCAACGCGCTGCCAGCTTTCTGGCAATGCAAATGAGCTTTTGGCAAAACATGGGGTTCTTCGCTGCAAAGGTCCTCTGGATCTACATGGCAATGATAAGACCTACAATCTCATATGCATTGATTGTCTTATGGAACAGACTAAGACGCAAACATGTCGTAGCCTCTTTCACCAAACTCCAAAGAACGGTTTGTCTCAGCTGCACGGGGGCTTTCCCCAGCATGCCGGCGCTGCTCTAGATGCTATGATGAACCTCCCACCTCTTGATATATGTAGATATCAGAAGACTTGTTCTGAAAGCCATGTCTCGTCTGAAGAGAAATGGCCTTTGGTACAACTCGCATAGGAATAATAGTGTGCTTGCGCAAGAATTGTCCTGCGACCCTTGTCTCATGGACATGCCTTCTGACGCATTGAAGCCCGTTATCCTACTTCGTTGCAATTTCACAGTCGAGTTTCCATGGCGTCAGGATTGGCTCTGGCCGGATACTGAAGTTGGAAAGGATAGTCTTCGCATTTTCACGGATGGCTCCAGGTCTGGGCGGGGGTCCGGTGCTGGGGTCTTCTTTGAGCGTCAGTCTTCCAATCAGAGATTTACGCAATTCTAATGGCCATGCTCATGCACTATGTTGTGAAGCACAGGTGGAGGGGGAAAAAAGCATATGCGTCTCCACTGACAGCCAAGCTGCACTCAAAGCCGTACGCAACCCTCTAACTAGCTCCAAATTAGTGCTTGAACTTAAGTCATTCTTGTACAGAGTTGGTAGACTAAATTCACTAAGGCTTGTATGAATCCCAGGTCACTCTGGGATCTCAGGAGATGAGATATGTGATGAACTCGCCAGAATGGGTTCAGAGGAGAGCTTCTTAGGACCTGAACCAGCTCTAGGTCTACCTGCGTCCACGATAAATTCCTACATTAACGATTGGGTGTTTAACACACACAGCCGTAGATGGAGGGATGATCCAGGTTGCAGGATGACAAAGCGCGTATGCCCTGATGTCTGCAAGAAATCCGCAGCATTCCTCCTGTCTTTAAGGAGAATCGACTGCAGAAGACTTGTGGTTGTCATTACAGGTCATTACACCTTTGCTAAGCATCTCTGCGTGCTTGACATGAGTCAAGCGTCTACATGTGCTGCGTGTTGCGAGGAGAATGCCACTGCAGAGCATTTTCTCTGGGATTGTCCCGCCTTTGCTCTCTTGGCCGAATCTCTTGGCACTACATCTCCGGAAAACGGGGAAAATACAGTAATGTAAGGTGCCTGTCTGGATAACAATTGTTTGAAAAGAAGTTTTGGCCGAAATGAAGCACCCACCTCGACTGCTGTACGCAAGTTTGTGCAAAAACTTTGTGAGACTGGAATGCTAGTGGACAACATTCATGGTCCCCGTCGTCGTGCGCTCAGATGAGAATGTGGCTGCTGTGGCCAAGAGTGTGAGACTCAATTCCCGAACATCAACTCGCCATTAATCTCAACAGCTCAACATTTCCCCTAACAGCAGCTTGAATTGGACAACGACTTTGGGCCCGGAAATCCCGAACGTTACTGTCGGGAAGCCAATGCATCCAAAGAGAGTGACAGTTTAGTGCGGATTGTGGAGTGGTGGCACCATTGGACCATTTTTCTTCGAATATGAGACTGGGAACAAGGTCTCGGTTAGCGTTGGGCGTTACAGAGCCATGTTAACCGACTTTTTTTTTTACTGAAATTGTAGGCATGGATTTGGATGACTTCTGGTTCATGCAGGATGGCGCGCAATGTCACACAGCCCATGTCACAATCGATCTTTTGCGCACCAAATTCCCAAATCGTGTTATCAGCCGTCTTTGCGACGTCAATTGGCCGTCTCGGAGCTGCGATTTGACCTGGACTTGGACTTGACTTTTTTTTTTTTGTGGGAAACCGTGAAAGACCGCTGTTATGCCAACAATCCGGAAACGATACAAGCACTTGCTAGCATTGGGTACTGCGACCTTTACAGATCTATTGTGCCTGCTAACCGATTAGCCGAGGTGCTTCTCCAGTTCGCTAATGAAATTGGTACGTTTCCTGAGATGGCAGATAGCAGCACATTCACACAGCATGTGCTCTGCCGTCTGTTCGTCCCCGAGACAGAGTCGGCACTCATTCAGACGAGAGGTTAATTTTGTGAAGATAATATCTCAGACCGCAGTGTCCCGTCAGGTAGCTGATTAGTCTTCTGATATCCGTATAAATCGTTTGGATTGGCAAAGTCACTGAAATCTGTTCCAAAAGGTCAGGTGTTGCGATTTTTCCCACTTGTCTAAGAAGAAGTTGATCTTCGACTTGGGAGTGCCGCAGAAAGGTTTAGGACCGTTCAGCTAGTTGATCGGCAATTTCATTGCCCTTCATACCTTTGTGCCCTGGCACCCACCAGAGTTTGACCTTGTTTCTTTTGGCGAGATCTTGTACGGCATCATGGCACACCTTGACGGTTTTTGAGTTCGTGCTGTACGAACTCAGCACTTTTGTTTTTTTTTTTTTTTTTTTTTTTTTTGAGAGTCACACGCGCACTCAAGGCTAAGGCCCTATAACGTATTGAACGTTGTGCGAGCGAAGATAACAGGGAGAAGGAAAGTTTCGCCCAAGTTGATGTTTTGACACACAACCTGAACGGAGTGCAGTGGTTTTTGGGTCGTAGATGTTCGTTGACTACTCTCAGGGGTGGTTTGTCCTACATAGGACGAGAGCCGACCAAATTTCGCGTTGGTTATAATTCTCAGTAATTCGTTCATGCACTTTTGGTGTTAGTATTGCAGACGCAGAGGATGAGTTTCAATTGACCATATACTGTGAGTGTTATGCCTGCAGCAGTACGTTTGGTCACTTTCCATTCCATTCCATTTGAGCGCTGCTTGGCTATCAGAGAGTATGTCTAACCCAGTCTCTAGGTTTAGATTGATGTATGTTAGGATGGCATGTAATTTTGCTTGAAAGATGCTAGAACTTATTCCCAGAGCCTTCGAGATCTTACGATTTGACCAAAAGATACCGGCGCCATCGCTAGAAGCCATAGTATACCACTTAAGGCCTTTGACATTAAGCAAGGGATCACTGGTTTCCCATGCGGAGTGGACTGAGTCCAATGAGTGCTTCTTGGGCTGCCGTTGGGCAGGTTGGCATAGCGCCTGTAGTGCTACGCTAACGGTAGTCTCTGAAGGCGTTGAAGCTTAACAATTGTAGTTTATTGCTCCACTTTTGTCCACCATATCGGTGGACCCGTAAGTGCCGATAGGTCTTACTATCGCGGTGTATAACTAGTGGACTACCGTAGATTTAAGTCCCCAGGCTTTCGTGAATTTAGTTTTCATATTGGAGTTCTAGTTGAGTCTGCGGTCTAGGTCAACACCTAGATACTTTACTTCCTCTGAAAATTCTATGCGTGTGCCATTTAGAAAGATTGAGCAGGGCTGTACTTTCTCCTCTTTGTAAACGGGACTAAGATTGTCTTATTTGGGTTAATCAATAAACCCTCTCTGCCACACCAGTCAGAGATAAACTGAAGCGCGAGCTGCATGCGCTCACAGGTAGTAGTTTCGCACTTGCCCGTAACAATAACTACTAGGTCATCAGCATATCCGATGGCCTCGTAGCCCCGAATGGTTAGCTTGCGTAGTAGGTCAACGATGACTATCGACTATAGTGCAGTGGTGATCGAATCATAGCCAGTATTATCCTTGTGTGTGAAGCTGTTTTCAATACACGTCACCAGATGGTGTAGCGCATTCTCAGTAGATCGCTCTTTGCGATATGCATACTGATTGGATGCAGTGGTATCTGATTCTCCAGGATACCTCTAATATGGAGCTCTATTAGTTTTTCCATTGTTTTTAGAAGGAACGATGTTAAACCGATAGGACGATAGGATTTAGGTAGTTCACTTGGCTTTCCAATCTTGGGGTTGACAAGGTTGACTTCTCTCCAGATTTGGGGAATGTAGCCCAGGTTGAAACGAGACCTAAAAAAAAAAACTACCGGAGGTGATAAAATAGTGTCCGAGCCTCTCTGCAAGATAGCAGGAAAAACGCCGTCTTTGACTGGAGCCTCACAGGGTTCAAATGAGCCAATTGCCCATTCAACTCTATCAGGGCTAAAAAGTCTGCCAAAGAGGCTATTTGTTCTACTGACGATGCTACTTCTGACGTTCGTCTGATCGCTGGAAGGCATCAACTGGGGAATAGAATCAGGGAAATGCACTTCAAGCAAAGTCTCCAGGGTTACCTTAGGATTGACGGTAAAGGCACCGTGTGATTTACGAAGCAACCCGAGTCCATTTGTGTGCTCTTAGGATAGCACTTTATGAAGTCGGGCCGCAGTTAGTAGCGAGTCTATTTTCTCGCAATGTTTTTTTCCAAGACATTCTCTTGGATTTCCTCACTTCGAGGTTGTATTTCGTTAGAGCAGTTCTATAAATCAGTCTAACTATTATTTGGTTTGGCTCTGTTAAACAGAGATCTCACCTGTTTTCTTTGAGATTCGAGCTGTGCATTCCACTAGGGTACACACCGCTGGTGTGTACTTGTCCTGGGTGTACAGCTGTTTCTAAAGGATGAGATACATAAGTGCTGCATTGAGCTGATAAGCCGCTTCATCGACTTAAGAAACATATCTTCTTTAGCGGCAAGCTGAGCTCGGAAAAGAGCCCAATTTGTTCGTTTGGTCTGATATCCGGGCTCAGATTCCTTAACCTCACTAGAGAGGTTGAATCTGATATGTTGGTGAATCAGATAGTGAGGCCTCATTGGAGACGTGCTTGTCACCGGTTGAGTTTAGGATAAATGGGCTAGAGATAGTGAGGTTAAGCACCTCTACTCTAACCTTATTTATGAAGGTGGGTTTGTTACCTCTATTGGCAACGGTGAGGCTATTACTAATTAGAAAATCAAAAAGTAAGTTTATTACTCCTGCCCCATTCCATGTGGTGCGCGTTGGCATCGCATCCGGTGATTCAAGCACTCAGGGCTAATATCATCCAAGCAATCCGTAAGCTACAGCCCGAAACCATCAACAAGGTCTTGGAATATTGGGGTGACAGAATGCGTTACTGCGAAGCCAGCCGAGGCAGCCACTTGAACGACGTTGTATTTCATAGTTAATGGGAATGTTGTACATTTCATTGAATTTTGAAAAAGAAACTTGCATTTGGACCACCCTGTATACTCTATTGTATGGTATTGTATCTATTCTGAATACTTATTGGGGAAGACAATTATTTATCGATTGAGCCGGTTTTAATTAAACAACGCCTTGTGGAGGAAATTCCCTTCTAGATGCTTACGTACGGGAAGACCAAAATGCTTCCGTCCTCTCGTGCCCAAATGAGCTGCCCTGCAGCCATCGCATCACATCAATTTGTAAGTAATTTGCTTAATTCACGTATTAATATTCAACCAAGCGATTTTGGGATGACGCTACTACTCTTTATTCTCCATCCGTACACATAAAGCGCCTTTAACAAGCAGTTAAGAGTCAAAAATTGCATGTACTACGTACTCTAGGAACACCTAAAATCTGTTCGACAACTGACATCGATTGCGGCACTCAGGATTGAATTATTAGCACCTCGAGAGCATGTGAAGCAGGAAAAGTATCTACGTGTATCGTAATATGAGATGCGAATGCTCTGTATCAATAATCTCTTTGTCCATTTGGTTAGCACGTTAAAGAAAATACAAGAAGAAAAAGAGCATCTTTGAAACGAAAGAGAAAAAACCTCAAAGAACCAGATTATATCACTTTTTTCCTTACCTCGACGCCAACACATGCTGTCGTGGCTTCGTATCGCGAAGCTATATCTAGCACACGCACTTAGAGGTCATTGCCGGCTGACTTTGCGCTCTTCACTTGCTTCCACTGTGCTCTAATTAATAGGTACACACTCCCGGAAAACATTTAGATAAAAAGCAACGAAAAAAAGTATATTTTATTGACTGAAGTTCGTAGTATAGATAGTACAGATACGAGTGGTGTTCATTTGATCGTCGATAGTGGTCTTCCAATCGAATAAAAATGGAATTGGATATAGATCGGCATTAGACTATTAACCTGGTGGACATCTGAGGGCCTACAGAAAGATCATCATTGCTCATAGTATTCGGCACTCAACAATTCACTGGATCTCAACATATGGACTTCAGTCAACACGTCCACACATTTGTACTTCCAGAGGAAGCTTGTTAAATTTTAGTTCGGTGTAGTTAAGCGTTTTATTGCGTTATAATCGGGGCATGCAACCGAAGCATTTAAGCCTTACACGTAAATGTTTTATATAAATGTCGATAGATAAAATGAATCGATATTGTTCGAATCAAAGGTTGCGAGCTAGATATAGTGGGCGCGTCATAAATGTGTCGCGAAGTAAATTACTCACTTTTTGGCGAAGAAAGGGAAGTATGATAAGGACTAATAGCGATTTCACTGAATTTAATTGAATCATAATTGATATATGTACCGTTATCTATAACGTGATCATTTCAATGAAACTTAACTTGAAATCATTTCCTTAAAGTTAAAAATGAATCTTGAACCCGAGTGCTAATGATTTCACGAATATGAGATTCGTAAGTTATAAGATGACGTTTTAAGCTTGCTCATAGGGTCAGTGATGCTGTGGTTAGTTATTTTTCTTAGGTGGCGCCACAGTCTGGAATGAACCAAGGATTCAGCCAGCTAGATCTTTCACCGTCTCCAGTGCTACACTCCCAGTTAGTTGAGATCCCCCTCCGTCTTTGAGAGTCACTCAACTACGATGTCTACGATTTTCCAATCAATTTCATTATTCATTATTCTTCTTCTTCGGGAGGGAGGGAGCGACCAAACAGAGCAACGAAGCTGATCATGTTTAACACAGCATACACCAGCTTCGATCTCTGTCCCTGCTCAATCCAAGTTGACACACAGCCTCCGAGTGGTCCCTCCTGGATAGGTGCCCAGGCACCCGCCGGACTGTGAACTAATGTGTGCAGGGACCAGCCTGTTGGGGATTGTACTTAGGGTCAACATCCCTATGAGGGAAAAACCATCTTGTTACGAAACGACAACAAGCCTCGGATACGGACGATTCCAACATTGACGACCCCTGCAAACGAAATAAGGATCTACGAGTCTGAACCTGGAATGTGAGGTCCAGGTCCCTCAACAGGCCAGGTGCGGGCAATCAATTGGAAAAAACCCTGGATTGCCACAATCCAGACATTGCCGCGCTTCGTCATGTAAGCGTACGCCTCATAACAATCCGCATCAAGGGTACACTGGGGAATATCACCCTAATATGCGTGCACGCTCCCACGGAAGAAAAAGATAACTTTTATGATCTTCTGGACCCCAATTATGACACCAAAATCGTACTAGGAGATTTCAACGCAAAGCTGGGCAAAGAAGACATATTTAGATCGACCATAGGAAAGCATAGCCTCCAAACACCACATCCGACAACGGATTTAGACTAATCGAGCAAGCACGAAATTCCCCCATTTCAACATCCACAAGGGTACCTGGCGGTCTCCTGATCAATCGACCACCAACCAGATTGACCACATTGTGATCGACGCCAGACTTTCCTCCAGCATTCTCGATGTACGAACCTTCCGAGGAGCCAACATCGACTAGGACCACTACCTTGTTGTAGCCAAGGTACGAATAAGGATATGAAGAATGCTCAGGAATCGAGTAGGACACCATAAGTCTGACGTCGGAAAGCTACAACGCAAGAGATTGCCAGAATGTTTGCTGATCATGTCTCCTTCAAGCTCTCTCAAAATCCGCCCACAGCAGCGGAAACAATAGAGCAGGAATGGGCGTATTGCCAGAGCACCGCGCCATCAGAGACGCTGCCTCAGAGGTGCTGGGTTTCAAACCTCCACCACCTAGAAACCCCTGGTTCGATGAACAAGGCGAACAAGCCCATGCAGCAAAACAAGAGGCATATAAAGCCACGTTGCAACGACGGACGAGAGCTGCTCGCGAAATCTATGAGCAGAAAACAAGAGAGGAATAACGCAGGTAAAAGGGACCTTAACCAACTGGGCGTGCGGCGCTGGAAACAGCCAGCTGGAGACGCCTGTTGCTGAGGCACAGGTTCACCACGTACTGTAGCGCCACCTAAGTAATTAAGTAAGCACAGATATCTGTAGGCGATGTAACAATGCCAAAGAAACCATGGAGCATATTAACTATCTGCCCAAGTCTCGCCGCAGAAAGGATGACAAAGCAACAGTAACAGGGAAAGACTTTCAAGAAATCCCATCTAGAGACGTTGTCAAATTTTTGAGGACTGCACTTAAATCCTAGACCAGAGAAGGGGGTACAATAGACCTTAATGGTCGCTATGCGAGTGTCATAATGTGACACACCCCAATTCCTTCAATTCAAAATAGGTGGCGCCACAGCCTGGAATGAACCAAGGCCTCAGTCAGCCCGATCTTTCGTCGTCTCCAGTGCTACACTCCCAGTTAGTTGAGGTCCCTAACCATCTATGAACGCCACTACATTACGATGTCTACGATTTTCCAATCAATTTTGGTACATATTATCGGGGTGGTAAAACCAAGAGTTGTCTCGCCACAATTCCGGCTTCTTTAGGCGAATAGCTTCACGCAAACGGCGCATAACTCTCAAATAGTGCACCAGGATAATGGAAGAAAACAGTTAACATGACCTTGATTTTTGAGCGACTTTGGCGCGGTTTTTTGGCCTTGTCTGACCTTTAGCACGAATATTGATTAATCGGTTGTTTCCGGGTCGTAAGTATAAGGGCACATCTCAGCTTTCGAAATAATGCGTTTCATCATTTATTCAGTCTGTTTTACCAAAACATCACGGACGGGGTTCTGTTCCCAGTTTTACGGTCGCCATAATCGTCCTACCGAGAGGACTATAGGCAAGTTGCCATTCGATCTTGCGTCGTTCACAAGAACTCGTCCTTTCGCAGAACACAACTTGGCGAATTTGGCGTAGTGAATTAGGCCTGCGCCCGTATAAAATTTAACTGGCCCTGAGGTTTTTTTTTTTTTGTTTGTTGAAGACTTCTGCTATCTGTTGGAGCACTCAAATGCAAAGACTGGTCCATTGTGCTCCAAACAGAGTATTTACACTGTTTTCCGGAGAAAAATTAGAAGAAGCTTCAGTGAGCTAAGAGATTCGGCACACACCACGTCGGCCGCAAGGGTGCGCCACCGTGAGCGAGCAAAGGCGGGGCAGTCACAGAGAAAATGCTCTGCAGGGTCATCCTCCTCTCAACATGCAGCACAGTTAGGCGTCTCACTTATGCCAAGCACGCAGAGATGCTTAGCAAAGGTGTAATGACCCGTAATGACTCCCACACGTTTTCTGCAGTCGATTCTCCTTAAAGACAGGAGGAATGTTGCAGATTTCTTGCAGACATCAGGAATCGACACTCAACACCTATTTGTCGATTTCAAAGCCGCATATGATAGCGTGCACAGAGACGAGCTATACAGAGCCATGTCTAGTTCTGGCATCACTACCAAACTCGTCAGATTGTGTAGGATGATGATAGAAAACTCTCGCTTTCTCGCTTCTCTCGCTGTGGCGTGTCGCGCTTTGTCATCCTGCATCCTGGACAATTCCTCCATCTACGGTTGTGTATATTAAACACCCAGTCGTTAATGTGGGAATTAACCGTGGGCACAGGTAGACCTAGAGCGGATTCAGTTCCTGAGAAGCTCTCCTTTGAACCCATTCTGGCGAGTTCATCAGATATCTCATCTCCTGAGATCCCAGAGTGACCTGCGACTCAAACCAACTCTGTACAAGAATGACTTGAGTTCAAGCACTAATTTGGAGCTAGTTAAGGGGTTGCATACAGCTTTGAGTACACCCTGGCTGTCACTGCAGATGCATATGCTTTTCCCCCTCCACCTGTGCTTCACAACATAGTGCATGGCCATTAGGATTGCGTATATCTCTGATTGGAAGACAGACGCATATTTTCCTAACGAGAAGTGCAGTCGGATGTTTTCGCGCTCAAAGAAGACCCCAGCACCGGACCCCCGTCCAGACATGGAGCCAGCCGTGAAAATACGAAGACTATCCTTTTCAGGTTCAGTATCTAACCAGAGCCCATCCTGACGCCATGGAAACTTGATTGTGAAATTGCAGAGCAGTGGGATAACAGGCGTCAATCTAGAGCAGCGCCGGCATGCTGGGGAAAGCTCCCGTGCAGCTGAGACTAACCGTTCTTTGGAGTTTGGTGAAAGAGGCTACGACGTGTTTGTGTTTTAGTCTGTTCCACCAGAAAACCGATGCATATGAGATTATAGGTCTTATCCTTGCCGTGAAGATCCGTGAAGATGACCTTTACCGGCGATAAACCCCATGTTTTGCCAAAAGCTCCTTTGCATTGCCGGAAAGCTGACAGCACTTTCGTGGTTTTTGACTCAACATGTCTTAGCCAGAGAAACTTGCTATCTAAGATGACTCCTATATACTTAGCCTCCTTGGATATCGGGATGGAAGTGCCTTTAAGTACCAGCTGAGTCATATTAGTATTTCCTTCTCGTGAAGAGAACGACATCGGTCTCAAGAGGATTGACCGACAGCCCATTTCTGGTACAATCTGGTACAATCATCGATCACATTTAGCGTCGCCTGTTTTTGAGACGGACAGTCGCTAAGCATGAGCCGACAGAAAGAACGGCGACATCATCCCCATAGGCCTGGGCATCGATTTCAGAAGCATTGAGAGCATCAAGCAGAGAGTCGATCACCATGCACCATAACAGCGGAGACATGACGCCACCAATCGCTGTTTTTTTTTTTTTTTTTTTTTGGGGCTCAAAAGGCAAATGAGTAACAGAGCCGTCTCTCGAAAAATCAAGTTGGCTTTACATCATACCTTAATTATCCCAGTCCTGCTTTATGGTGCAGAGACATGGACGCTATTGAAAGTGTATAAGGAAAACCTTGATCTTTTCGAGAGAAAAGTTCTGCATGCGATCTTTTGTTCTGTTTATCTTGATGGCATGTGGAGAAGATTCAACCACGGACAGTACGGGCTATCCGGCGACATGTGCCTAGTTAATCATATACAGATACAACGTTTAAGATAGCTAGGCAATGTAGAGCGTATGGATAATATATCCGAGTTATTGGGACAACGCAACAGATGACGCCCTCGACTCAAATGACGCACACATGTTGAGAAGAACCTCAACCAACTTGGTGTGCGTGACTGGAGGCGGCTGGCAAGAAATCGTGTTGGCTGGAGTCGCTTGTTGGTTAAGGCCTTAGACCACACCGGTTTGTAGCGCCACGAAAAAGAAGAAGAAGAAGACTTTTCCTTGTGGGGCCCTCAAGGCCAACATAACCCATGCCATCGGTCAAATTTAGCCTGATTTATTAGCTAGAGTCGTGGTAAATTGGAAACTTCGGATGCGGCCCACCCAGAGAAGCCGATGCGGATATAATGGCATCTATAGACCTTTCAGACGAATAAAAAATGTCGATGATACCTCACACACACTCTGTTTTATTTAAATTTTAAGACAGGAAGCGCTTAATGAAATATCCTGCATGTTCCCAACACACTTTTAAAGGCCGATAACTGCTAATGTTCCAGCACTAAAACTTTTTTTATGGCCTCTACTGAATGGATTTATTCTTTTATTGTATCTGTCCTCTTTTATATTGAAAGAGTCATTGCACCAATAAACTTTTTTGTAGCCTTTTACCATGATAAGATACACGTTACCGGGGTAGGGATCAAAAGCGCTAAAGCAGCGAAGAAGAATATACGCGACAAAAAAAAATTGCAAACGAAACTTTGGAACTATAAGCTCAGGGCTTATCACTTAACTTGGTCTTTCGCCGCATAAATTGAAGATAAGTGGGAAACGACAGTTCTGCTCAATTGATAAGTGTATCTTTCTTCCCGCCATGCACAGAAGGGTAAAGGCGCCTTCAAAACCATGTGCAAATAAAACTGGTCAATGTTTTGTCTGAATGACATTAGCAGAAAATATTCAATGCCAACTGGCTCGCCATCCAATTGACCAAAATTAAATGGACAACTCGTCCAATTAAACTGCCATTTGTATCTGTCGATCTGTGTCGACCAACGATGGGGGAGAGAAACCCTATGAGAGGAAGTAACGACAGCAACATAATAGCGATCAATTCAAGTTGAACACCATTGATTTGGTTAATTTATTATCGCCACACACCAGTGACATGCCCACCATCTCCATAAACTGCCTAACACCTCCGTAACACGTGCGAGTAATGTTATAAATTTCAGTCGAAAAAAAAGATACGAAGTACATACATACGAATATATCGAGCTGATACCATCGTATCTCACGGGTGCAGTGTAAAAATAGAATCCACCGTACCGCATCGAGTATCCAAGCTCATAATTTTCAAATTAGCTGGAAAAATGTTTCCCATCATTGCCGCCCACAATTTCTTCAAAGATGAATGAATACACGCAATCGAATCGATCAATCCGAACAACATGTGGCTGCGTTCGACGGCGCTACATACGGGACGGGTGTTGCGTGTTTGGATAAACACAGTTTCGTTGTGGAAAACGATTTTGCGAAATTCTTTGAATTTTCCTTTAACCAGCTTTTCCGTATAGATTTTCCACATGTTCGGAGGGATCGAGTACTGTACCTGCAGCTGTGGCTATGGTTACGATGCGGCATGTTTGTTGCCTTCCGGAATAGTAGAATCGTACCTACATAGAATGAGATCTAAATTGATCGCGCTGCTTAGGTGTTGGATGGTGTTGAACCGACGATATAGTCGAGTGCTTCTGCTTATGAAACGGCTAACAAGTTACACTTTGATCAGAGGCATTTCGTTTCATTCATTCAAGCTAGCAGCTGACGGCGACAATGAAGATGACAACGAATGACCGGACAAGTGCTCGTATCTAAGATAGACAACATGGTACATGACCGGTTATTGTATCCGCTACGGCTAGATTCTAAATGAGGAATACCGCTTACTAGTCGTCTGTTTTGATTATGTATTGTCTTGCATCTGATCTGTATGAGATCTCATCTGGAGCGATCGAATTGCATACGGTCGGTCGTTGTCTGCGTTGAGACAATCATCTCCAGCACGAGATTCAGCCAGGGGGACGAAACATCGACGAATAAAATCTGACGCGGATATCAAGTGGTTCAATTATGTGTGTCGAGGAGATTCGTTGTTTTCCTGCTAGTAAATTCGGATTATTTGACTTTGCGCAGACAAATAGATACAGAATGGATGCAATTCGTGGCACAAGAGGCATTCATTTGACTCGCGATTGTTTTGTTCTGATAACGATGAGACGTAGAATGTTGGAGAGCATCTGTCGAGAATAATGAAGATGATTGCATGAGTGGGATTCCTTTTTATTTATCAATTCAAATGACACGACATGGCATGGTGTTTTAAGATTCAGCTTAAGTGGATGTACATTTTATTGACACCAAGTGTATTTAAGTAAGAGGCTTTATTTAACGAGGAAACTGTTACGGTGTCCACCTGCTTTGATTAAGTGACTGGCATCGATAGAATTGAAATTCGTTCAATGTTCCAATGAGATATTGCGAATGCTGCTTTGTTTGATCTACCCGAAAATCAATTAACTACATATGTACATATGTTTACAGAACATGGTTTGTAATAGCCTTACAGTCACGACGTAAGACTGATAAAGAAAAACATGTAACGGCCTTGGAGAGATTTTATCTAGCATTCCATGAGCCAAGCAACATCTGTGTATGACCGCAATGAGTGCGATCTGTATAAAACAGAAAAAGGTGTGGTTCCTCTATTCCCGAATCGATTGATATACATACATAGATATGTACATGCATACATATGGATGTACATACGTATAAAGCCATTTCCGCTTCCGGGAGCTGAACGCAAGAAAAATAGTTTTTGTCACGATAGTCAATGTGGTGTATCATGACTCTCAGGTAAAGTCATGTATGATGATATCGGATAAGAACTTTTGTAATATTTCGGATGAAAAGCTGAAACTGAAATAAGTGCAACAAAATTTCCCAGCGAAGCATTCACAACTCCTAACGAGTCATCAAAGAGGTTCACCGTTTTTTTGCCACGACCTTTGACACTATCGCGGCTTTACTTGGTTAACCCGTCAAGGACCTATCCATCAAGTTTCTTTTTCGATGCCTAACTCTAGACTAGGCTAGCCTATTCGAAGTGAGGTTTGACATAGTACATACATACATACATACATAAGTGATGCAGATGGATTTGGTAGCGCAGGTGTTCGAGAACTCTTTAGAACATCGCTTTATAAAGCCAATGGAAGAATTTACTTTGTAGATGATATGGTTGATGTGGGAGAAAATCACATGTAATCCCTGTGTCTATGTGGACTGACTGGGTCAGTCCACCCGACCTAGACGAAGTCAAAATAGCGATATCAAGACTAAAGTCTAATAAAGCCGCGGGCGCAGACAGCCGGTCTGCTGAGCTTTTTAAGGCGCTGGAGATCAACTGGTAAGGTGCATGCACCATCTCGTTTGCAAGGTATGGTCGGAGGAAAGCATGCCCGACGAATGGAATCTCAGCATCGTTTGCCCGGTCCATAAGAAAGGAGACCCCTATAACTGCGCCAACTATAGGGGAATAAGTCTCCTTAGCATCGCATATAAGATCTTCTCTGCCGTATTGTGTGAACGCCTGAAACCGTTTGTGGATAACCTGATCGGCTCTTATCAGTGTGGTTTCAGGCCAGGTAAGTCCACAATAGACCAAATATTTACGCTAGGGCAGATCTTGGAGAAGACCCAGGAATACCAAATCGACACTCGCCACCTCTTCGTCGATTTCAAGGCCGCGTATGACAGCGTATAAAGAGACGAGCTATACAAAGCCATGTCTAGTTTTAACATCCCTGCCAAACTCGATCGACTGTGCGGGATGACAATGGAGAATTCTCGCTGCTCCATTAAGGTCGGTAATGAGCAAACCGAGACCTTTGATGTTAAAAAAGGATTTAGGCAAGGGGACGCGCTGTCATGCAACTTTTTCAACATCGTCCTTGAAAAGATCGTGCAAGAGTCACTGGCCAACACAAGAGGTACGATTTATTTCAAGTCTACGCAATTGCTTGCGTACGCCGACGACATTGACGTGATTGGACGGACACAGCGAGACGTCGATGAGGCCTTTGTAAGCATTGAGGTAGAAGCGGCTAAGATGGGTCTCAAGGTTAATGAGGGTAAAACCAAATATCTGCTTTCATCTAAAAAAGACGGACAACACCGACGTATTGGCCAGAACGTCACCATGGGCGGATATTACTTTGAAGTGGTCAAGGAATTCGTCTACCTTGGCTCACTGATGACCAGCGACAACAACACCAGCGCTGAGATGAAACGTAGAATCACTCTTGCCAATCGCTGTTTCTTTGGGCTCAAGAGGCAATTGAGAAGTAGAGCCCTCTCTCGGAAAACCGCTGGAAACAGCTGGCCAAAGACCGTGCCAGCTGGAGACGCTTGTTGTTGGTTGAGGCCCAGGTAAGAAATCCTTGGGTCTAGTGTAAAAGAAATATGGGGTACGAGTTCGTTTAAAGGGTAATACGAGCCAGAAATGACTGCAAGACCCACATTCGACGGGTTAAATACCAATCTAACCAATAATGAAGGTCTAACATCCTCTAATGTCCCAAAGTTCGTTTGTAAAAAAACGTAGGTACAAAAACTCAACTACGTGGTCTATACCGACACTCGTCCACAATGACATTCCAATTATCACCCCCTTAGACAAAGCTAACCTACTTGCTGCCCACTTCGCAGCCAGTTCTCAGCTCGTACCTTGTCTTCGCCTGTACTATAGTGCGTCAATTCCACCATGGGACTAATCCACTTCCGCACTCGTACAGTCACAGAGGTACTTAAGGACCTCGATATTCACAGATCCGCTGGTCCAGTAGTTATTGTCCCTATAGTTCTGAAAAGGTGTTTTTCACCTTTCCTACTCCTTTGGACTCTTTCCAAGTAAGTGCAAAACAGCATTTGTCCAGCCTATACCCAAAAAAGCGAATCATCTTCTCCCTCCAACTACCGACCCATTGCACTAACGTCCCTTCTTTCCAAGGTCATGGAAACGCTTATTAACCGTCAGCTTATGAAATATCTTGAATCACGGAAACTCCTCAATGACGGTCAATACGGTTTCCGTAGCAGCAGATGCTCTGGTGATTTGATGGCATAGCTCGCTGAAATGTGGAATCGCTCGCTTCACCAAGCACGTGAAAGCAAAATAGTTGCACTGGATATTTCGAAAGCATTTGACAGGGCATAAAGTCCTTTTGTCGAAAATGCGTGCTTTCGGGTTCGATGAGTCTTTTCTTCAATGGATTAAAAGCTACCTTCAAGTTGTTTTGGACGGATTCAAGTCTGACATCCATTTCTTAAATGCTGGTGTTCCCCAGGGCTTCGTCATGTCCCCATCACTTTTTCTCATTTTTATAAATGATCTCCTATCTACCACTTCTAATCCAATCCACTCCTACGCTGACGACAGCACCCTAAGCTTCTCATATTCGTTTACTAATTTACGACCCTGCTCTTCGGCTGTAGACAGTGAGCGGCAGGGTATGTTAACCTCATTAAATTCCGATATCGAAAGCATCATCAAATGGGGTAAAAACAATAGAGTGGAATTTGATGCATCCAAAACACAATGCTGTCTCTTGTCGTTAAAGTGCATAACTAATCCGCAGACATTATCCATGAATTTTCCCTGCTAGCCTAGCACTTGCTCACATACCCACTCCTTGGCGCACAGTGAAAGTAGTCTTTATTCCCAAAATAGGAAAAGAGGACTACTCACTTGCCAAGAGTTTTAGACCAATTAGCCTAACATCCTTCCTGCTGAAAAGCATGGAAAGACTGGTAGAGTTGCACGTGCGTAAAGTTGCCAAGTTGCAACATGCTTATCAGCGCGGAAAATCCTTCGAAACTGCGCTTCAACACCTAGTCGGAAGAATTGAATGCGCGCTCCAAAGGAAGAGTACGCGCTGGGCGTTTTCATCAACATTGAGGGAGCCTTTGATAACGCAACTTTTGACAGCATGTGTAACGCTTCCAGGCATTATGGCGTAGATGAGGCACTGGTCTTCTGGATCTAAGCAATGCTTGTGCACAGGATAATGACCGCTGATGCAGGCCTCGACCAGGGTATCAAATCCGGCGTTAACAGGGGCTGCCCGCAAGGTGGCGTCCTGTGTCCGCTGATATGGTGCATGGTGGTCGACGCCTTGATGCTCTCAATGCCTCTGAAATCTATGCCCATGCATATGCGGATGATATCGCCGTTCTTTCTGTCGGCTCATGCTAAGCGGCTGTCCGTCTCAAAGCACAGGCAGCGCTAAATGTGATCGATGATTGGTGTCCAGAAATGGGCTGACGGTCAATTCTCTCAAGACCGATATCGTTCTCTTCACGAGAAGGAGGAAAGATATTGATATGACTCAGCTGGTACCAAAAGGCACTACAATCCCGGTATCCAAGGAAGCTAAGTGTCCAGAACTCATCTTAGATAGCAAGCTTCTCTGGTCAAAACATGTTGCGTCAAAAACCCCCAAAGCGCCGTCAGCTTTCTGGCAATGCAAAGGAGCTTTTGGTAAAGCATGGGGTTTATCGCCGGCAAAGGTGCTGTGGACCTACACGGCCATGATAAGACCTATAATCTGGTGGAACAGACTAACACGCAAACACGTCGTAGCCTCTTTCACCAAACTCCAAAGAACGGTTTGTCTCAGTTGCACGGGGGCTTTTCCAAGCACGCCGGGTGCTACTTTAGATGCTATGATGAACCTTCCACCTCTTGATATATATATATATCAGAGGATGTGCTCTGAAAGACATGTCCTGCGACGTTTGTCTTATGGCCATGCCTTCTGACGCATTGACGCCCGTTATCCTACTGCGTTGCAATTTCACAGTCGAGTTTTCATGGCGTCAGGATTGGCTCTGGCCGGATACTGAACATGGAAAAGGAAAGATCTTCGCGTTTTCACGGATGGCTCCAGGTCTGGGCGGCGGTCCGGTGCTTGGGTCTTCTTTGAGCGCGGAAACATCCGACTGCACTTCTCCTTAGTAAAATATGCGTCAGTCTTCCAATCAGAGATTTACGCAGTCCTAATGGCCATGCAATATGTTGTGAAGCACAGGTGGAGGGGGAAAAGCATATGCGTCTGCACTGACAGCCAAGCTGCACTCAAAGCCGTACGCAACCGCCTGACTAGCTCCAAATTAGTACTTGAATTCAAGTCCTTCTTGTACAGAGTTGGTAGACTAAATTCACTTAGGCCTGTATGGATTTCAGGTCGCTCTGGGATCCCAGGAAATGAGATCTCTGATGAACTCGCCAGAATGGGTTCAGAGGAGAGCTTCTCAGGACATTAACCCGTTCTAGGTCTACCTGCGTCCACGATAAATTCCTACATTAACTATTGGGTGTTTGATGCACACAACCGTAGATGGAGGGATTGTCCAGGTTGCAGGATGACTAAGCGCATATGCCCTGATGTCTGCAAGAACTCCACAACATTCCTCCTGTCTTTAAGGAGAATCGACCGCAAAATGCTAATGGAAGTCATTACGGGCCACTACACTTCTGCTAAGCACCTCTGCGTACTTGACATCAGTGAGACGCCTACCTGTGCTGCATGTTGCGAGGAGGATAATACTGCAGAGCATTTTCTCTGTGATTGTCCCGCCTTTGCTCGCGTACGGTGGCTCACCCTTGGAGCCGACGAATCTCTTAGCTCTACATCACTGAAGCTCCTCCTCACTTTTCTCCGGATAACGGGAAAAATACAGTAATGTAAGGTGTCTGTCTGGAGTACAATGGACCACTGCTTGCGCATGAGTGCTCCAACAGATAGCAGAAACCTTCAATAAAAAAAAAAAAAAAAAAATCCATGAATGGCACTCGCATCTCAGAAATCGAAAAGCTTTCCATCCTGGGTATGTGTGTTGCTCATAATCTCAATTGGAACGACCACATATTCAGTGCCGCCAAGAATGCTGCGAAATGGCTAGACTTCTTATACAAATGCACGAACCATCTTTCACCCTAAGATCTGCCTATTTATAGAACGCCTACAATCTATAAGGCGTTCATTCGCCCCATATTATAGTTTAACGCTCATGACTGGTCTGGTGCTTCTAAGACCTCATTGCACCTACTAGATAGAATACAAAAACGTGCGATAAAACTGATAGGTGACTCCAGCACGACCAGGACCACGATGACTGCCTTGTAGAATACCGGATGAGGCAACAATGTGATCAGTGATCGGATATCTGAAAAATACTCTGTAATAGTAACTTTGGAGGTCTGATTGAGCCATGCAATAGTTTGGAGTGGAATGCCTAAAGCCTCAAGCTTAAAATAGATAGAACAGAATGGCTTAACTTTTCAGGTTTGGATCGGATATTTTAACAAGATAGCGGCCCTAAACATGTTGGGCTATGCTTAGCTCAAAGCTCAAAATAAAGCTCATTAAACGGGTTTTTCTGGATGGTAAAAGACAAGCAAAGCCCTCGTAGAAGTGGCATCTGCTGACGGGTGTTGGTCCGCTAAAAAAAAGCGAGTAAGCGAGTAAGCGAGTAAGCCAGGTCTTACTTCCACCTCCTTGTGGTACTATCCGGCAATTGTCTAACCATTGAAATTACTAAAGGAAGAGGACAAATGGCGAGTATCCTGCGCCACAAAACAAGGTTAATATCGGTTGGGCTATGGTCAAACAAACTGTAACTGGAAAACCCCACGATTGCTCGGGAACAACTACAAACCTCCGATAAAACGAACCGGATTTATGTTGACGACGAAAAAGGGACAATGATCTTCGGCTCTGTACTGGGAATGTTAGGTCCCTAAACAGACCACGTGCAGCCGAACAACTTGCGGATGGCCTAGAGCGCTATAAAGCGGACTTAACCGCCATCCAGGAAATTCGATGAAATGGACCGGGTAAGAAGCGGATGCAAAAGTTGCGACATCTACTACGGCGACTGCTATAGGGAGAGAGAACAACGATTGTTCCGATGCGGATCTGTTGTTCGAAGTGGTTAGTCCACCTAAGCTTTGAGCATGTGAGCGAACGCCTCATTACAATCCGTATCAAGGCTAATTTTTCTAGATCAGCCTGATCTGCGTCCACGCTCTCATGAAAAACAAGGATGACTCCACCAAAGAGGAGTTCTACGATCTCCTAGACAGAACAGCGCCTACGGATAACACGAAAGCAAACGAAGTAGAGCAAGAACACAAAGCTACTATCGCTAGAAACCGCTCGTGCTTTTGCTGATCGCAGTCAATAGACCAACAGTGCAACATTTGTGCAACCAAGTTTTGGGCTTCAAAGCTCCACCACGAAGAAACACCTGGTTCAATGACGAGTGCAGAAGGATTCACACAGCGAAGCAAGAGGCATATAAAGCCTCGCTGCATAAAAGAACAAGAGCAGCTCGTGAACTCTACCAGTTAAAAAAAAAGGGAGGAGGTGTTACTGCAAGCGTGATGTTCGAAAGTTTTATCAACAGATGCGAACATGCCAAGGTTATAAAGCAAGAACGGAAGCCTGCAGGGATGAGAACGGACACCTAGTAGTAGAATCGCAGTCGATGCTGAGAATATGGAAAAAACACATCCGCTGTCAGGCAGAATGCTCCGCTTCTTAACGACGAAGATCGCAGAGAATTCCGTCCCTCTGACCTCGACGAAGTGAAGATCCCCATATCTGGAAACTCAAGTCGAATAAAGGTGCTGGTGCAGACGAACTGTCTGCTGAGCTCTTCAAAGCATTTGGAGATGGCCTGGTTAGGAGCATGCACCAGCTCATCTGTAAGACATGGTCAGAGAACCATCGTTGTGCCCGATCCACAAGAAAGGAGACCCCTTTGACTGCGCCAACTGCAGACGAATAAGTCTCCTCAACATCGTGTGGTTTCTTCAACAGCGTATTAGAAATTATTGTGCAAAAATCACTGCCCAACACAAGAGGCAATTTATTTCACACATTTGCATCCGCAGATGACATTGATATAACCGGAAGAACAGAGCGAGATATCATGGTTTGGCAGTAAATGAGAGCAAAACTGAATATATACTGTGATCAAAAAAGGACGCTCACCACCGACGTCTTGACGAGTGTTGGCAGATATAAGTTTGAGGTATTTAAGAACTTCGTCTACCTTGACTCCGCAGTGACCTGGTACAACCACATCAGTTCCGAAATCAAACGCAGAATCACTCTTGTCAATCCCCGGGTTTTTGGGCTCAGGAGGCAATTGAATAATAGACCCCTCTCCCGAACGACAAAGTTGCCTCTATACAAGACCCTTATCATCCCGATCCTGTTGTACGGCACATAAGCGTGGACACTGTCAAAAGCGGATGAGGAGGTCCTCGGTCGTTTCGAGTTAAAGATTGTGCGTGTGATTTTCGGTGCTATAAACGTAGACGGGAGATGGAGGAAAAGATTCAACCATGAACTCTACGGGCTGTACAGCGACATGAGTCTAGTCAGGCGTATACGGATTCAACGCCTAAGATGGCTGGGCCATGTAGAGCGAATGGACACCACAGCTCCAGCCCGGAGAGTCTTTGAATCCAACCCCGAGGGACACACAGGTGGAAAGGGACCTCAGCCAACTGGGTGTTGGAGCCAAAGATCAGCTCTGCTGTCCTGCTTATCGTCCAGCTTTCCGCTCCATATAGCAGGACGGGCAGGATAAGAGTCTTATAGAGCATAACATTGGTTCTCCGGGACAGATGCTTGGACCCTAGGTGTTCTGACAGGGTTATTCTGCTCCGGATCTCCACTATAATGCCATTCGTGGAGTTTATGTTTGCCCCGAGGTTTGCGAACTCCTTCACCACCTCGAAATTGTAGCTGCCGATAGTTATGTTTTGTTCTATGTGATGGGTGACGGACAGCATATATTTCGTTTTCTCCTCATTGATGTGAAGACCAGCTCGTTTCGCCTGATCTTCAGTCGCATTGAAAGATTCCACATTGGCGCTGAGAACTTGCGACAATATCAATATCGTCTGCATAGCCCAGCAACTGAACCGATTTGTGAAAGATAGTGCCTTCCGTGTTGACGTTGGCCCGCCGCACTACTTGTTCCAATACGAGATTGAAGAAGTCGCATAACAGCGCATCTCCTTGCCGGAATACAGTGCATGTTTCGAAAGTGTTTTAGTATTACTGTCAAAGCTCTTTTGCTATATATTCCTACTCAAATGAACTATGTACCTATCTTATATATCACAGCAATAAACGTCAGTTTGAATTGTGATTTCAAAGCCTAAGCATCGCTTTTATAATAAAACAGCAAACAAAACATAACAAAAAGGCTCGGAGGTTCTGGAGCAGAACTGCATGGTGCATCAAATGTTTGTTAACGTGGCTCGACTTCGGCTATTACGTTAAGTAAGACTTTGGGATGAATGTTGTCATATGCGGCTTTAAAATCGATAAAGATGTGCTGGGGATCGATTCGAAACCTGCTGATCTTCTCCAGGATTTGTCGCAGCGGGAATATTTGGTCTATATTCGATCTGCCTGGCCGGAAACCGCACTAGTATGTGCCGGTTAATGCGGGCCAAGACGGCTTTAGACGTTCACATAGTATACTGGATAGGATATTGTAAGCGACCTAAAGCAAGGACATACCTCTGTAGTTTTTGCAAGATGTAGGATCGCCTTTTTTGTAGATGGGGCATATAGAGCTGGTATTCCAGTTGTCGGGCATGCATGCAATGAAAGTCTGGATATTAAGTCTCAATTTTTTGTGATTACTCAAATATCCTATATTACAAGATTAGAACATAATCCTTTTCTAAAGCTTTAAAAGAAAAACTGCTACTATTTCGGTAGCATTTTAGGTCGGAGTGCTTTATCTAAAACAGAAGCTATGCACTTCTATGGATGACTTAACCTTTTTAGCAGGATAAGTCATTGTTTTATTATTAAATTTAATCTCCTTAAAAGTAGGCTTGTCATCTGTCCACTCCATTCACTCCGGCTACACCCAATTATATACATTTACTTTTGGAAGAAGAAAGCCCCAGTGGGGATTCGTCTATTTGCAAATCACTACTCCGAATCAAAAACCACGCACACGGCATTATTGAATAAATGATAAGCGGCTGAAAGTCCCAATAATCCATCATTTGTCACTCTAAATCCCACAGCTTCAGGTACGAAACAAGGTAGAGTCATAAGAGCCAAATTTATCAGAACGGAATACCAATGAGCAATTTTTCTGTTCACTTTCCCAAAAAAACTTATAAAAGCCATTATGACTTTTGTTTTTATTTGTAATGTATAGATATAAATGACACCGTAAGTGTCATCGAAGTCATTAAAAACAAGACGTCGCTTAGGGCCGGTCTATAACACCGTGTGACAGGCAGTCTTGTCTGTCCTCGAGCGCGAGTTATAGGAATGCCCGTAGCCGCTTCTGAGTAAATAGGAATTCGTCAAACACCTGTCATTAAAAGCATGCTGCTTCTGGCCGCGGGAAGATTTTTTCAATTGATTCACAAATTTTGTCCTCGTCTTCTATTGACCAGTCCATACTCTATGGTGATAATGGGATAGAGAATGACATAAACTATTTACCAACAGGTTAGGACAATGCTGCTCTTATTGACCTTAGATAGAATGACGATCCGTGCATTACTTCCATTTACCTTTTTTACCGGACACATTAGTGGACACAAATCTATAGACGCTCTGTGTCCATCCATCTTTTAAGCCTCATGTTATGTGAAAGAGTCGCCTTAGCTCGTTTGCCTTATTTACTTATCGCAAATATGCGATCATTCATGCCATGCTGCGGTGGACATGACATCAAATCGAGAACCACTTGCAAGAGAATTCACTCTCCAGGAACACGCTGCGGTTTCGTATCTCAATTTCAGTGGTTTTGTAGCTTGTTAACCGCACAACAACAATAAACAGGAAAATACGGATAGAGACGTAGCCGTCGACGTAGATATGGCAGAATAGCGGCGTATAAACATCATCCATTACGAGACCACATAAGTGATGTAAGGTGACCAAGAAACAATGGCAGTATGAGCGGTACCAAGTCAGCTGGATATGATGCGAACAGGCCACACTTGTACTAGATACTCATCCTCAATTGAGGTTGAATTTGTTTAAATTAGGTACATATGTACTTACTATCAAGTGTGCAAAAATCTAAGTCACTGACGATTTATGAGATGAGTAAATAGCAATATCGTTTCATTTTCATTTCTGCTTTCGTTTTCCATCGGTATCTCCGATACATTGGTACGAAAATTCATAGAAACCACTGACACCATAGTCGGAACCTAATTACACGTAAAAAGTTTATTTATTTCTTGGCCATAGTGTTCGTCGAATGCCCGGATGGGTTAGACTGAAGTGAAAGTGAAGACAAGCTATCTTCCTTGTTTCCACTGCCTCTTCATTCTTCACCTGGATAGTGTGGATAGTGTAAACAATTGCTGGGATACATAGGTTCAGTTGTTTGCAATTCATTTAGGGGTTGCGGGTGCATGGAGTGCTTAGGTGAATAAATAATTGAATGTCGTCGGAGTGAGTGGGTTGGAGAAACTAGGTTAGGAATGTGCGTTCAAATATGGACTGGTTGGTTGAAATTAATCTGCTCTACGTGGCTGGATGATGGCCGAGCCAAATTTAGGTTCGATGTAAACAAATGTAGTGATGATTCAACTTGAAACTAAGGTCACTGGGCAACACGTGCGGAACTGTTTACATTTGTGTGGGAGGCCAAAGTTACGAACATACACCCTATGCATTCTATGTTAATTGTTCATTTTCCTTTTACTGTATGTTCATTTTCTTTTTACTGTATGTTCATTGTAAGGTCATTGTAGTAAAGGACAGAAAAGTGAAAAGTCGTGGGAAAAGTCAAGAAAAGTTAAGAAAAGTGAAGTGATAATGAGAAACGTTCTTTATTTTTTTATTTTATATTTGATTGGATTATATTTGTTATTGGATTGATTAATTTGAATTTTGTTTTAATTATTACTTTTTCGAATTAAATACTTTCTTTGTGAAGAGTGACTTTTTATTTCGGATAGATAACCTTCCCTTCCCCTACATTTGGTGTCAGAAGTGGAGACTTAGTGCATAAGTCGACCCAGTAAAGAAAAACCGAGTAAAAAGAAAAATAAATAAAAGAGAAGTGCGACTAAGTGCAAAAAGAAAAAAAATTGAAAGAGAGCTCGAACCAGTGCAGTGTAAAAAGTAATAAGTGCAAGCAAAAAAAAAAAAAAACAGAGAAAGAGATCGAGTTCCATTTCGTGTGATACAACTCACACTCATACTCATACCCACGTATACAACTCCAATTGGTGAGATCGTTTCATAACTAAAAGCTTTTGTCGCATGACATCTTCTTAATTACATGCAATTTTGTGTTTACATATATTTATTCTGAAATAAAACATACATAGTGAAGAAAAGGAAGCTTTACATAGATTTTTTTTGTATCGTGCAAGTGTTCTAATAGAGAGGTACATATATTTAATCTGAATGGATGATTTAAAAAAGTTAACCACAAGACAATTACAAACAATTTTAAAAGAAAATCAACTATCGTATAGATATAATTTAAAATCCGAACTAGTTGAAAGATTAAATGATTTTTTTCTAAAAGAGAATATATCGGCTACTAAATGTGTTGAGCAATTAATTGCAAAAAGAAAAGAGAAAGAACTTGTTAACTCAAGTGACGATAGTGAGGTTGGTGAGGAAACTAGAGAATCAGGTGGCGAGTGTGAAGGTAGTGAAGAATATTTTGAAGCTAGTAAAAATATGGCTGAGACGAATAGCTTTGTGTTTAAAGACGTTGAGGAGTCCTTAGATAGATTTGCTGGCGAAGGTGGAAAGAGCGTAGTTTCGTGGTTGAAGGACTTCGACGATATATCGGCAGTGTGTAAGTGGAATGAAATCCAAAAATATCTTTACGCTAGGCGATTACTTAAGGGTGCTGCTAAGCTAGCAGTAGAAGCGACGAGCGGCATATGCAGTTGGGCAGATTTAAAGAAGTTTTTGCTAAAAGAATTTAATGATGCGCCATCTTGCATAAGTCTTCACAAACAACTGCAAGCTAGAAAGAAGAGAAGTGATGAATCGTTTTTGGAATACATGTATTCGATGAAACAAATCGCTATGAAAGGCAATTTCGACGATGAATCGTTAATTACATATATCGTTCAAGGTATTCAGGATAGTCCTTTAAATAAAACAATCCTTTATGAAGCAACGAATTTAGACGAATTAAAAAAGAAATTCCATGTTTACGAAACAATAAAAAGCCAGATAGCTAGTACGAGCAATTATCGAAAACAAACCGGTTCCCCAAATGTTAAGTCAGGGTTTTCGAACTCATTTAACAATAATCACAAGAGGTGTACAAACTGTGGTTCTTTTTCACACAGTCAAAATGATTGTCCAAGTAAAAGTAAAGGAGCGAGATGTTTTTCATGCAATGAGTTTGGTCACATTTCCACAAATTGTCCCAAAAAAGATATAAGAAATTCCACCCAAAATGTGAAAAGAATAAATAGATTAGACTGTTGTGTGAAAGTTGTTCTATCCGGGGAAGACTATGATGCGTTGGTGGATACGGGAGCAGATGTCTCCTTGATTCAAAAAAGCGTTTGGGAAAAGACTGGCGCTATTGTTGATGGGCCGGGAGAATGTTTGATGGGATTTGGCGATGGCAAAGCGAAGCGAACGCATGGTACATCTACAATCGATATCTTAATAGAAGAAGATCGTTATTCCATTCGTTTTAATGTTGTCCCTGACATGTGGATGTCAGATAGTTTGATTTTGGGGAAAAATTTTTTGAGTGTCGCAAGGGTCTTTATTGAGAATGGGAATATTCATGTTACAAAAATCCCAAGTGAAAATGACATTGCGAAAATTGATGTCGTCAATTTGGTTGAGAGGACTGATTTGGAATCAATTATAGACGCGAAACTAAGTCATATAGCTGAGTGCCCGATTCGAAACGAAATTAGACAATTGATACGTTTATACACCCCGAAAAAACCAGAAAAGTGTAAAGTGGAAATGCGCATTATACTATCTGATGATCATCCAATTAATCAAAAGCCTAGAAGATTAGCGCCACAAGAAAAGGAGGATGTGAAAAAACAAATAAATATGTGGCTTTCAGAAGGAATAATACGAAACAGCTGTTCAGATTACGCAAGTCCGATTGTGTTGGTCAAGAAAAAGGATGGAACGAACAGAATTTGTGTCGACTATAGGCAGTTAAACGCTAAAATCATCAAAGACCGCCATCCACTTCCATTAATAGAGGACATTTTGGAAGATTTAGCCCAAGGCTTGTTTTTTATTGTTTTAGACTTTAAAAATGGGTTTTTTCATGTACCCATTGCAAAGGAAAGCCAAAAGTTCACAGCGTTTGTGACACCGGACGGGCATTATGAATTTCTAAGGGCACCTTTTGGCCTGTGTAATTCACCTTCAGTTTTTCAAAGGTTTATAAATGCTGTCTTCGAAAAACTTCTACGTTCCAATTGGTTACGCATTTTTGTGGATGACCTCGTTATCCAAGCCGAAAGTCCTGAAAAATGCCTGGAAAAGCTAAGATTAGTTCTCGAAGTTGCAGTTGAAAATGGTCTAGTTATTAATTGGAAGAAATGTGAGTTTATAGCCGAAAAGATAGAGTTTTTAGGGCATGTGGTCGAAAAGGGATGCCTTAAACCCTCGACAGAAAAGTTAAGAGCAGTGCAAAATTTTCCCAAACCGGACAATGTGAAGAAAGTTCAGTCCTTTCTTGGACTAACAGGGTTTTTCAGACGTTTCATTGCAGGATATGCCGTCATCGCGAAGCCCTTATCAGACCTGCTGCGAAAAGATACAAAGTTCAATTTCGGTCCTAATCAAGTTGAAGCTTTTCAAACTCTGAAAGATGCGTTGTGTAAAGATCCAGTTTTGAAACTTTATAATCCAGAACTAGAAACTGAACTTCATACCGATGCGAGTAAAATTGGATACGGAGGTGTTTTACTTCAGAAACACAACAATAACGAGATGCACCCCGTTTTTTACATAAGCTACAAATCGTCAAAAGCTGAAAGCAACTTAACAAGCTATGAACAAGAAGTCTTAGCAATTGTGAAATGTCTGCAAAAGTTACGAGTATATTTGTTGGGTATACCATTTAAAATTTATACGGATTGCAAAGCGATTACAGCGACTATGAGGAAAAAGGAATTATGTACGAGAGTTGCTAGGTGGGCAATATTTCTACAAGATTTTAATTGCGAAATCCTTCACAGAGCTGGTTCATCGATGAGGCACGTAGATGCTCTTAGCCGTTTTCCAGCAGTAATGAGAGTTGAAGATGGTATTTTGTTTCGAGTAAGAAAGACCCAAGAGACTGATGAGTTTTGCTCACTTGTAGAAAATATTATAAAACATGGTAACGATTACGAAGATTTTGTATTGCGAAATGGTGTCCTGTATAAGTTCGTGGAAGGTGATTATTCACTAGTGGTTCCAAAAAAGCTGCAAAGAGAAGTTCTGCGAGGTATCCATGAGCAAGGCCATATGAGTGCGAAAAAAGTTGAAGTGCTAGCCAAAAGAGATTATTGGATGGCGAATTTCAAATCGAAAATTAAAGAAGTCATTGCAAACTGTATTCCGTGCATACTTGGAGCTAGGAAAAGTGGAAAACAGGAAGGTTTCCTCAATCCAATTGAAAAATTTGATACCCCTCTGCATACGTATCACCTTGATCACCTTGGTCCTATGAACTCAACAGCCAAGAATTATAAGCATTTATTAGTGATCATCGATGCTTTTTCCAAGTTTACGTGGATTTTTCCTGTAAAGTCCACTGGTGCCGATGAAGTCGTTAAGAAATTATTACTTCAGAGCGAAACATTCGGTGATCCAATAAGAATCATCACAGATAGAGGTGCTGCGTTTACATCCAATGTGTTTAAGGAGTACTGCGAGGAGAGAAACATAACTCATTCACTGGTAACTACAGGTGTACCTCGTGGAAACGGACAGGTGGAGAGAATCAACCGATCTATTATCGAAATGTTGACGAAGATGTCCGTTGATGCGCCTGATAAGTGGTTCAAGCATACACCAAGACTGCAAAGAATCATTAATTCGACAATAAGTAGAAGTACGAATAAAACGCCATTTGAGTTAATGTTTGGAGTCTCAATGAGATGCGTTGAAAGTGTCGAACTCAAACAACTAGTGGATAAGTTACTTATTGAAGAATTCGAGGATAAAAGAAAGTGTTTGCGAAATCAAGCCAGCGAACAAATTGCCAAGATTCAAGAAAAAAACCGGAAAGGCTACAATCGTAAAAGAATAAATGCTGTTAAGTACAAATTAGGTGATCTGGTTGCAATTAAGAAAACTCAGTTTGCACCGGGAACCAAGCTATATCCGTTGTATTTGGGCCCATATGAAATCGTCAAAGTCAAACGGAACGATCGATATCAGGGTTCGTAAAGTTGGAAGTCACGAAGGACCGAATTCGACCTAATCATCCGCTGACTTTATGAAACCATGGCGCAACGAGGATGAGAGTGAATGCGATGAGATTGGAAGCGAAGGCGAATGCGAAGATGAAGATGATGCTGAAGTTAATTGATGTGCCTAGTAAAGATGATTATTCGTCTGAGACAGCCGAAAAGCAGGATGGCCGAATGTGGGAGGCCAAAGTTACGAACATACACCCTATGCATTCTATGTTAATTGTTCATTTTCCTTTTACTGTATGTTCATTTTCTTTTTACTGTATGTTCATTGTAAGGTCATTGTAGTAAAGGACAGAAAAGTGAAAAGTCGTGGGAAAAGTCAAGAAAAGTTAAGAAAAGTGAAGTGATAATGAGAAACGTTCTTTATTTTTTTATTTTATATTTGATTGGATTATATTTGTTATTGGATTGATTAATTTGAATTTTGTTTTAATTATTACTTTTTCGAATTAAATACTTTCTTTGTGAAGAGTGACTTTTTATTTCGGATAGATAACCTTCCCTTCCCCTACATTTGTAACTACGTATGTCAGTATTTCGTAATTATGCTTTCTATGCTTTGGCCAATACAATCAGTTATCTCTATCTGGATAAAGGTTTTTTGCAATTAGCCATATTTGACTGGTGAAATAATTAATAGTTCGCGCAGGTTCAGGAATCATACTCTTATAATGTGTGTCACACTACCTGAACGGAGTGCAGAGGGGTCGTAGATGTTCGTTCACTACTCTCCAGGGGTGGTTGTCCTAGATACGATTCGAGAGGAACTCGACTGAATGTTCACGTTGGTTGTAGTTCCCAGCAAATGTTCCATGCCATTATGGTGTTATATTAGAACTGCACACACAGAGTATGAATTTGAAGTGACTATCCGTCGGATGCTGGCCCTGCTAAAAAGCGAGAAGAGCTACCACAGACGAACATCTTGCGGCACTGTTAGTAAGTCCCATCCCCACCTCCTCGTGGTGCCATCTGAAGATTTCTTATGGAAATTACAGACGGGGAAGGGCAAATGGCGAGCTTCCTGCGCTACTACTAGGCCGTAGCCCAACCGACTTTCTTCTTTTGGTGGCGTTACAGCCCATGAAGGACCCGAGCCAAGCTTCTCTCAATCACCCATGTTGTGTGTGATTTATTTTTCACATAGGTGAAAGGGACCTACAGTTTAATGCCGATTCCGAACTGCGTGAGTCGAGAAGCTTTCTGAAGGCAAGTATACTACGGCGGGTTTTGCCAGTACCCCTCCAAGGAGGGACGCCGCGAAATAAACATTCGATGGCGTTGGTGATGTCGGGATCCGAAATCGCCCATCGTGCGTCAGAGCTCAATACACTAACCACTGCGCCCCGGCGTCCCACAGCCCAACCGCCTAATCGTGTAAAAAAAACACAAACTCAGAGACAATCACAAGCCTCGGTTGAAACGGACAGACTACATGTTGACGATCCCCCGAAAACGTATAAAAGGACAAGAGTATCGGTTCTGCACCTGGTGGACTTAGGCAAAAAGTCCTAAGCTTCCGGCATGTGAGCGAACGCCTAATAACAACCCGCATCAAAGCTATCTTCGGGAACATCAGCTCAATATACGCACACAGAAAAAAACGATAGAGTCCAATATCCTAATAGAATATAAGTTCAGTGTGCCAGCTATGACACCAATATTGTTTTAAGAGCTTTCAATGCGAAGCTGGGTGAGAAGGATATCTTTGAATGAGTCGTAGGAAAGCATAGCCTACATGACACCACTTCCAAAAACGAATTCAGACTAATGGACTTTGTGAGGGGACGTAATCTCCTAGTAGCTAGCACACGATTCCTACATGAGAGAACCTGGCGGCCTCCTGATCAATTATCTGTTAATCGATCATACTGCAATCGACGCCAGACATTCCTCCAACATCTTGGATGTCTGAACTTTCCGAGGAGCCAATGTGGACATTGATCATTACCTTGTTGCAGCCAAGGTACGTATGCGGATATGGTTAACACTGTGGAGTCGAGTAGGACCATCAAAATTTGAGGTCGGGAAGCCGAAATCGCAAAAGACCGCCAAACTTCGCCGATTGTGTCTCCCTCCAGCTCTCTCAAGAACAGATGCAAACGCACAGACCATAGAATAGCAATGGAGACCTTGTCAAAGCGCCATCAGGGTTGCTGCCCTTGATGTATTAGGTTTCCAGCCACCACCTACGAGAAGCCCTTGGTTTGATGAGAGTGCAGGCAGGTACATGCACGGCGTACGATAGCTACTCGTGAGCTCTATGGGCGTAAAAGAAGGGGGGAGCATGCGCTTTTCAGAAGGAAAAGGAAGGGGATGGAGAGATGTTATTGGAGGAACGACGTTCGAAAGGTTTATCAAAGAGTAAAACGAACATGTATGTATGTCCATGAAGAACCTGAGCCGAGCTTCTCTCAATCACCCATGTTGTGTGTGATTTCATTTTCCCATAGGTGAAAGGGGCCTACAGTTTATTGCCGGTTCCGAACGGCGAATTTCGAGAAGCTTTTCATGACAATTTTACTACAGGGGGTTTTGTCAGAACCCCGCTGAGGAGAAACATCGTGAAAAACACGTTCGATGACATGGCTGTGTCGGGATTCGATCCCGTGTCATCGGCGTCAGAGGCCAACACACTACCCACTGCGCCACGGTGCTCTCAACATGCCGAACATGCCGGGGCTATAAAGCCAGAGCGGAAGCCTGCAGGCATGAACACGGTCGATGCTGAGAATATGGAAAGACAATTTCTGCGGACTGTACAACGACGAAGATGGTCAAGATACCGCTGTCAGGCAGAACGCACCATTGACGTTAGACGAAGACGAGAGAGAATTCCATTTACCTAACCTAGGCGAGGTTAAGATATCGATATCAAAACTGAAGTTTAATAAGGCTGCTGGTGCAGGCCTGTTGAGCTATTAGAAGTGGCATAGGTGAGTTGGTAGGGAACGTGCACCAGCTCATCTGTGAGAAATGGTTGGAAGAAAGCATGCCCGTTTCATAAAAACCACAATAACTGTGCCAGCTATAAGGGAATAAGTCTCTTTAACGTCGCGTATAAGATCTTTTCTGCCATGCTTCATGAACGCTTGAAACCATTCGTCGAGAATTTGATAGACACCCAACACCGTTTCGTCGATTTTAAGGCCGCATGAGTTATATAGAGCCATGTTATGTTTTAACATCCCTGCCAAACTCGTCAGGTTGTGCAAGATGCAAGTGGAGAATTTTCGCTGCTCCATTAAGGACGGTAAGGAGTTAGCCGAGACCTTCGAGATCGACATAGATTGCTTGTCGTCAGGCTACATAAATCCTTCCTTCGTCGTGAAATGAAGGGTTTGATCTTGATGGCTTTTTGAAACGCAGCACATCAGCTATCATGCTAGGTGTTGGCCATGATGGTTATGGAGAAGGGCCTTCAAATGGCATTTGGGAGACATGGTAAGCAAGAGGTAACTTCGTCAAACTATGTTTTGGACTTTAATCTTGAAACCCAGTGGTGAGCAGGGCAAAATTGCTCGTTATCTTCTAGCTTTTGGGGCCAAGCAAGCTATGAAAACCTAGTTGTTCCGCAATCTGAGTGCCGACTGCGTTCTCTTCCTTATTTTTTCATTTTAGTCCCTCTTATTTACCTCTTATCTGATATTGTTCTTCTTCTTCTTGGCGCTAAAGCGTCTCCAGCCAGCGCGCTCTCTTGCTAGCCGTCTCCAATTACTCACGCCAAGTTGGTTGAGGTCCTTCTCCACTTGTGTGCGCCATTTGAGTCGAGGGCGTTCTCTGTTGCGGTATCCCAATGGCTCGGATTCAAAGAGTCTTCGGGGCGGATCTTCGTTGTCCATACGCTCTACATAGCCTAGCTATCTTAAGCGTTGTATGCGTAGACGCTAAATCAGTCACATGCCCGTATAGTTCGTAGATGAACATTGTCCTTCAGATGGTATCAACGCAAAGAGAACCAAAGATCGCACGACCAAGAGCTTCCTCAACCGCTTTCAGGACAGGGATGATTAAAGGTTTATATAAAGTCAACTTGGTCTCTCGAGAGGGCTTTGTCTTATTTTTAATTTTTTTTTTTTTTTTTTTTTTTTTTGTAGAAAAATTCGGCACTCACCACGTCGGACCCAAGGGTGGGGTGCGCCACCGTGCGCGAGCAAAGGCGGGACAGTCACAGAAAAAGTGTTCTGTTGTGTCGTCCTCTTCGCATCATACAGCACAGGTAGGTGTGTCACTGATGCCGAGTTGGCAAAAGTGTAATGGTCCGTAATGACTTCTGCAGTCAATTATCCTTAAGGATAAGAAGAATGCATCCTGCATTCTGGATATTGTGTGCGCTTAAGACCCAATCATTGATGTGGGTATTGACCGTGGAAGCAGGTAGACCTAAGGCGTGTTCAGGCCCTGAGAAACTCTCCTCTGAGCCCCTGGCGAGTTCATCAGAGATCTCATTTCCTGAGATCCCAGAATAACCTAGGACCCGAACAAGCCTTGGTGAGTTTAGAAAGTTCAGAAAGGCCTTAAGTTTATACACTAACTTGGAGCTGGTTAAAGGGTTATAAAGAGCTTTGCGTGCAGCTTGGCTGTCACTTCCACCTATGCCTCACAACATAGTGCATGGCCATTAGGATTGCGTATATCTCTGATTGGAAGACAGACGCATATTTTCCTAAGGAGAAGTGCAGTCGGATGTTTTCGCGCTCAAAGAAGACCCCAGCACCGGACTCCCGCCCAGATCTGGAGCCATCCGTGAAAATGCGAAGACTATCCTTTTCAGGTTCAGTATCCAGCTATAGCCAATCCTGACGCCATGGAAACTCGACTGTGAAGTTATAGTGCAATAGAATGGCAGGTTTCATTGCGTCAGAGGGCATGAGATACGGGTCGTAGCATATTTCCCACGCAAGCGCACTGTCATTCCGATGCGAGTTGTGTCCCAGAAACCATTTCTCTTGAGACGAGACATGGCTTTCAGTGCACACCCTCTGATAAATACATATGTCAAGGGGTGGAAGGTTCATCATAGCATCTAGAGCAGCGTCCGGCGTGCTGGGGAAAGCCACCGTACAGCTAAGACAGCTTTGGAGTTTGGTGAAAGAGGCTACGACGTGGTTGCGTGTTAGTCTGTGTCACCAGACAACCGATGCATATGAAATTATCGGTCTTATTACTGGCGTGTAGATCCAGAGGACCTTTGCGGGCGATAAACCCCATGTTTTGCCAAAGGCACCTTTGTATTGCCAGACAGCGCTTTGGTAGTTTTTGACTCAACATACCTTGACCAACGAAGCTTGCTGAGTTATGCCAGTATTTTTCCTCCTTCTCGTGAAGAGAAGGCTCTAATACTCAATTGTCTCTTGAGCCCAAAGGAACAGCGATGGGCAAGAGTAATTCGGCGTTTAATTTGAGTACTGATGTTATTCTCCTTCACTACCACAAAGTTTTTGCTGCCGGACGCTCTGCCCGAGACTTCAATGTTGAATACCCTTCCTTGATGACAGCATATACTCTGTTTTGCCCTCGTTTACCGGCAGACCCATTTTGGCCGCCAACAAATGTTTCATTGACGGCTCGCTGTGATCCGTGATTTGTGAGTTTCGAACAATCCTCTCAAGTATGATGTTAAAAAAGTCACATGACAGCGCCTCGCCGTGCCTAAAACCCTTTTTGAGATTGAAGGTTTCGAAAAGTTCGCTACCGACGTTAATATAGAAGCGAGAGTTTTCCATCGTCATCCTACACATCTGACGAGTTTGGCAGGAATGCCAAAACTAGGTATGCCTCTGTATAGCTCGTCTCTATGCACGCTATAATAGGCGGCCTTGAAAACAACGAATAGGTGGTGAGTGTCGATCTGCATTTTTGTTGGTCTTTTCCACGATCTGCCGCAGTGTGAATTTTTGGTCCATTGTGGAGTTCCCTGGCATGAAACCACACTGATTAGGACATGTTAGGGTGTTGACGAATGGTTTCAGGCGTTCAAACAAAACAGCAGGGAAGTGTCTCTTTCTTGTGAGATACTGAGATTCGAGCATGCTTTCCTTCGACCATGTCTTACAGATGAGATAATGCATGCGCCCAATCAAATCAGCCCTAGCTGCTTAAAACAGGTCCGCGGACAATCCATCCGCTCTAACAGTTTTGTTTGACTTCAGCCTTGACTTTGCTATTTTGGCCTTGCCAATGTCGGGAGGACGGAATTCTTGTCTATCGTCGTCCAAATTGAGTGCAACATTCTTGCTGACAGCGGTATTTGAAGGAACTTTCCTTGACCTCATTAGATAACGCTTGTTGTCATAGCTCTATGTTCAGTTTATGTAAGTCAATCCGCCTCTATTGCGAAAAACTGTGTTGCTCGTACCTTTTGATTGTGTAAAATGAACCCCCTTTAACCTTTATGGTCCCCTAGTCTCAGTGATTTAAAGGAATCCCTCAATTGTCTATATAATTACAAAAAACAATCCACATACATATATCCCAAGAACATCCAACGCCATTAAACACAAAGATCATGCATTGATGAATGGCTACAGCTTCTCACAGGGTTAATGACTGCCTGCCACCAGACTAGTCCCAATCGTGTACATGACTTCAAAGACCCTCAAACAACTGCCAGTCACCCATAAAATGAGTGAATTCCATTCTGAATATCCTTCCTTCTCTTTGACTCTTCCAAGAAATTCCAATTAATTTCAACATTTTTATGGCGCACCAAATCATGTTTCATTTTGCTCCAGGATGACTCCTGAAATCCGAAACCAACAGCACATGTGCACCGTGTATGGTATGTGTGGTATGAACATCCTATCCACTTCCACTGAATGCACTAGCCTTCAGCTTCCAAACAATTGAAGTAACCACTCGAGTTGTTGGCTCTTGAGAGTGCATTTATATTTTGTACTTTCTCATCGACTTGAATGGCTCCTAATAGCTCCGAAAATAGACCGCAAACGCTCGAATACACAGGGTGGTAAAGGCAACAGACGAGTGTAGATTTGGACAGATAAGAAGATAACTGGTGATAACGCACGCATTGCTTTGAGTTTGTTTTTTTGTTTTTTTTTTTTTTTTTGTTTATATCTTCTTCGCAAAACAATGACAGTCGTGCAGAAAAAGATATAATTCCCAAGACCGCGAGATCACATTTGGATTTTATGTTTCCGTTCTGATGATGAGGCATGGCATACGAGATAGTTTGTCTTGAAACTAACTTGGCATGACTTCAATGTGCGACTGCTGCCACTGCCACATGTCTGGTTGTCGGACAACATGGTTTTTTGTTTTAATTGAATAAACAATTTGCAGATTCTATGCTCCTCGAGTTTTGTTTTTATTAGCTGTTTGCACTTGTAGATATTTCCTGTTAGTTCCAAAATTGACTTAACCTTGACGGACCTCACAAAAAAGGCTGAGGAAATTGCACGAAACGAATACTCGGCGAGTGTGTGTTCTTTAAACTAGCCTCAGGGTCTCTAATTGCTTCGATGCTCTTGTTTATTTTTATTTTTCTTAGATTCTATTAGAAACAGTCTAATCTTGTGCGATGAGTGATTACGGGGAAGGCTGGACGAAAATGTGACGAGTGATTCACATAGTGATTTAGCAACAATCTATCGGTCTTGAGTGGTAAGATATGATGTGAAGAGTGTTGTGCGTTCGGATACTCGTGTTAACGTTCAGTTGTAGTGCAAATTGATATTTGATTCATGGGCTGAGCATGATATGCTGACAGTTAATTGCCCTATGCAAGGGAGGAAGCTTTAACGTTCTAATTAACCAGATTTCTTGCTTATTTACTCAATTAGTTTAGAAAAGTGGAAATCAAGTAGTCGCTCCGAAAGTAACCGTGGAAATGACTGCTCTATTTACCATGACGACCTCAGCACATTTTGGGGATCTACTCAGAAGGCTAGGTGTTCATAAACAGCATCTGGCAGTAGTGTAAGCATTGTGGGCCAGATGTATCACAGCTATCGAAAGTGCTCAGTGGTATTTTCCCTCTCGAGTAAAAACAGTTCCACTGTGGCCAAATAACTCGAGGAGACCCTTAATTACTTACTTAGGTGGCGGTGAACCTAAGCCCCAACTAACAAGCCTTTCCAGCTAGCATGATCTTTTGCTATCTGTTTGCAGTGTTGTACGCCAAGTTGGTTGAGGTCCCTTTCCACCTGGGTGCGCCACCTTAGATTCGGCCGTCCTCTGCAACGTCATGCCCCGGAGTTGGAGTCGAAGACTCTTCGGGCCGGAGCAGTATTGTCCATTCGCTCTTTACGGCCTAACCATTTGAGACTGCACTGTCGCTGTACAGCCATCCACCCTCCGTCAACACAAATGGGACCGAAGATTGTAGGCAGAATTTTCCTCTCGAAACGACCAAGGGCCTCTTTATCCATTTTTGATAAGGTCCAAGCCTCTACGCCATAAAGAAGGATCAGGATGATTAAGGTTTTATAGATTCAATAACCTCTTGAGCCCGAAGAAACAGCGGTTGGCAAGAGTTATTCTGCCTCTAATCTGAGCGCTGGTGTCGTTGCACTGCATTCTCCCAATCACGCCAATGTCATCAGTTTATGCGACCAATTGTGCAGACTTGAAGTAGATCGTGCCTCTTGTATGGACCAGTGAATCCCACACGATATTTCCAAGGATAATGTTGAAAAGATCACATAACAGTGCGTCAATGCATAAAGTTCAAAGCTTCCAGTATGTGAGTGAACATCATGTTCATATGTGTTCCTGCCCCCACGGAAGATAAGGGTGACCTCGTCAAAGATGATTTCTATGATCTCCTAGACAGAACATATGCCAAATGCCCCAGCTATGATCCAAAATCATACTAGAAGAATTTAACGCTAAGCTGGGTAAAGAAAGCATCTTGGAACGGGTCATCGGCAAACCCAGCCTACATGACACCACATCCGATAATGAACACAGGCTGATCGACCTTGCCACGGGGAGAAATCTTCTTTTAGCTAGCATACGCTTTCCGCACCTCGATATACACAAAGGCGGTCGCTAGATCAATCCGTGACCAACCAGATTGATCACAACGCGATTGACGTCAGACACTCCTCCACTATTCATGAGCGAATATCGACTCAGACCACTATCTTGTAGGAGCCAAGATACGTCAACGGATAACACGAACACAGTGGAGTAGAGTTAGAACACCAAGCTATGACGTCGGAAAGCTACTATCGCCGGAGATCGCCAGTGGCTTTATCAACCGCGTCTCCGATACACCTCAATCCTCCACTCAGTTAGTAGAGCAACAATGGAGCCAGTGCAAACAAGCCTTGAAGAGCACAGCAACGGAAATGCTGGGCCTGGTTCGATGACGAAGGATTCATGCAGAAAAGTAGGAGGCATACAAAGCCTCACTACACAAAAAAACAAGAGCGGCTCGTGAGCTCTGCGAGCTTAAAAGAAGGGAGGGACATTAGGTTTTCAAGAGAAAAAAGAAAGAGCACAAGAAGCGGGCGATAAAAAATTTGGAGAGGTGCTACTGCAGGCACGACGTTCGAAGATTTTATCAACAGATAAAACGAATGTCTCAACGCTATAAAGCCCGAACGGAGGCCTGTAAGGATGAGAACAGACACCTAGAAGTAGAATCGCAGTCAATGCTGAGGATTTGGAAAAACCACTTCTGCAGACTGTATAACGGCGATGACAGCCAACATACGGCCGTCAGGCAGAATGACCCATTTCTTAATGACGAAGATCGCAGAGAAATCCGTCTCCCTGACCTCGACGAAGTTGAGATTACCATGTCGAAAATCAAGTCGAATAAAGCTGCTGGCGCAGATGAACTGTCTGCTGAGCTCTTCAAAGCGGCTGGGGGAGAGCTGGTTAGGAGCACGCTGTAAGATATGGTCAGAGAAAAGCATGGCCGAGGAATTGAGTCTCAGCATTGTTTGCCCGATCCACAAAAAAGGAGACCCCATTGATTGCGCCAACTACAGAAGAATAAGTCTCCTTAATGTCGCATACAAGATCTTCACGGCCGCTTTGTGTGAACGCCTGAAGCCGTTCGTAAATAAGCTGATAGGTCCTTATCAGTGTGGCTTCAGGCCAGGGAAGTCCACCATCGACCAAATCTTCACACTACAGCAGATCCTGGAAAAAACCAATGAATTCCAACTCGACACTCACCACCTATTTATCGACTTCAAACCCGCATACGACAGCGTAATTAGAGACGAGCTATACAACGCTATGTCTACCTTTGACATAGCTGCTAAACTCGTCAGACTATGCAGGATGACTTTGGAGAATGCTCGCTGCTCCATCCGAATCGGTGAACACCTTACCGATAGTTTTGATGTCAAAAAAGTATTTAGGCAGGGCGATGCGCTCAACATCATATTGGAAATGATTGTGCAAAAATCGCAGGCCGATACAAGAGGCACAATCTATTTCAAATCCTCGCAACTCCTTGCATACGCCGACGACATTGACATACACAATATGTGGATAGATCACAGCGAGATGTCAATGAGGCGTTTGCGAGTATGGAGGCGCAAAAATTGTTTTGGCAGTTAATGAGGGCAAGACTAAATATCTGCCGTCATCGAAGAAGGACATTTACCACCGACCTCTTGGCCAGAACGTGCAGATTGGCAGATATAAGTTTGAGGTAGTTAATGACTTCATATACTTCGACTCCGCAGTGACCTGAAACAACGACACCAGTTTCGAAATCAAGCCCAGAAATACTCTTGCCAACCGCTTGGGCTCAAGAGGCAATTGAGAAGGAGAGCCAAGTTAACGTACGACCAAGTTAACCTTTTATAAGACCTTAATTATCCAGGTCCTGTTAAACGGTGCAGAAGCATAGACTTTATCTAAAGCGGATGAAGAAATCCGTGGTCGTTTCGAGAGAAAGATTCTGCGTGCGATTTCTGGTCCTATAAACACAGAGGGGGGTTGGAGGAGAAGATTCAATCACGAACTGTTGTACAGCGACATGAGTCTAGTCAGGCGTCTACGGATCCAACGCCTAAGATGGCTAGACCATGTAGAGCGGATGGACACCACAACTCCAGCCCGTTAAGTGCTTGAATCCAACCCCGAGGGACGAAGAAATAGAAGACGGCCGCACCTAAGGTGGCGCGCACAGGTGGAAAGGGACATCAACCAACTAGGCGTGCGGCACTGGAAAAGACTAGCGAAAGGTCGTGCTAGAGGGAGAGGCATGTTGGTTGAGGCCCAGGTTCTCCCCGAACTGTAGCGTCCGCTAAGTAAGTAAGTAAGTCTATGAAGAAGTTGATCTTTTACTTGGAAGTGCCACAGAAAGGTTCAGGACCTGTGCATTTTTCGCTGAAACCTTTCCCAGCGAGTTGATCGGCGATTTCATTGCCGTTAATACCATTGTGCCCTAGCACCCACCAAAGTTTGCACTTGTTTCCTTGGGGCATCATGGTATTTCTTTACGGTTTTTGAGTTCGAGCTGTACGAACTCAGCGCTTTAAGCGCTGCTCGACTATCAGAGAATATGTTGATGGTTACTCCTCTTATGCCAGTCTCTAGGGCACAATACGTTGCTTGTCTTGTAATGTGAATCACTTATTTTTACGACCACTAAGCCACTTTTTTTTCGAAAAAGTCGATGTCAGCCTTAAATGAAGACTGAACGAAAGGGTCCCCTTTCTATGTACCTCCTTTGGTGTTTCGTCTTACTCCGACGAATGGAAAAAAAAAACACATTCCATCGTTTCGATAGATACACACTATATACGCCGTCGTAGGAAGTAAGAGAATTTCGGATATGAATTTTTATAGGCTCTCAACCTCAGTGGCCCTCAGCCCTTGCATAATCACGAAAAGCATTCCTTCGTAAGTGGTAATTATCGTATCTCGGCTGCCACGTTGCACTAGAATCCACTCCTTCAAGTCTTCATCCTCTCAAATGAATGCAAATTACACAAAAGCATTTTTTAAACCACTTGAGACGGTCGATGAACATAGAAAATGCATTTACCTCCGGCACTTGGCTGGAGGGGACCTTTACTAAAAGTAGCACATCAGCCAAAACCAATTAAGTGCGCTTAAACACCAAGACCTTAACCTCACTGGATTCTTTAATAACTAATTAATTGCATCTAACAAACGAGCAAATTCCTTAGATAGCTAGCTAGACACCACATACCACATACATGTGATTCATTGAGTAATCAGTAATCGTGAGTAAAGCAGTGGTTTACGTTCCTAATTGCGTTAATTCATACCAAGCTGCAGCGCGTGTAATTGTTTGTATTCATTCGAGACTGCCAGAACCAAATCTGTTCCTAAGTCGCCGTCCTAAATGCATTAAGCATTGGCACCAACGCCTACAAGTCATGTGCGATGGATTTTATCGATTATGTGTCTTGTTCCGTGACTGTGAGTGTCAGTCTAAGCTACTTAGTGACGCGTAACACAAAACGCGTTATTATCAGTGGGTTGTTGGGCACGTGAGAGGCGTCCGAATCGGTTTGTTATTGGAAGGTTTGGTTTAACCAAATAAAGCCCAAATACTATGGAAGACTGTTTGCTTCGTCACTTATCGCACTGATTTATGTCCAGAGAATACAAGTGTCACCACCACGTGCGAAATGAGTGAATGACGTGACATAATTCCGTCGATTCCTTTACATTGCATGGGCCAATGATCGTAAGCAAAACGTTCTACGTTTAGTGGAAGCCTTGACAAATAAATCATTCCGACAAGTCAGATCACTTAAGGCGCGTTCGCAACGTTAGTGGGCCGATGTGTGATTGAAATGAAAGAATTGCAACTTACAATTGCAAATAACTGACGAGCAATTTGTCTCACATTTTTGACGTCAGCACAGGTAGATGGGTTTCGCTAGTGATGACGATAAATCTCTTGCATCTGAAATATGTATATTCAATCGCTTGAATAATCAATATCTGTTTGGCAAGCAATCACTTCTTGGCTGCCAGTTGAGAATGGAGAAATGAAAGTGATTGCACGCGTACGTGGGTTGCGTGAAAGTGAATTTGAATATAAATTTCTTGTCGAATGAGAAACCGATTCGAAAGGTTTTGAGGTTTCTGTTTCAGCTGTAGGTAATGGCAGTTGTATGTGCTTTCGTTGCCTAAAGTCAGACTTCTATATATCAGACTTGTACAAATAGGAAATGGCGCCTTAAATGGGGTGCGGTGTCATGCGGAATGCCCGACAAAGGGTCTATCGACGGATACTTGCTTCCTCAAATTTGAAGACTGTCACGAAGGGTGATAATGAAGGGTGATGTCGATCTGATGGTCAAATTTTTTTTTTACATATAAAGGGTGTTTTTTTAGAGTTGGCAACACTATTTTAACTGGCGGCCATTTTGTCAGCTGTCAAGTGATTTATTTTCAGTTTGGTTTGGCATTTCAACATGAATAGACTGACGCCCGAACAACGCTTTCAAATTGTGCACATTTATTTTGAAAATCATGGTTCTGTTCGAAATACCTATCGCGCACTACATCCATTTTACGGTCAACATAATCGTAGATCAGAACAATCAATTCGATTAACTATGGAACGTTTTCGCACCGTGTACGCACGTCGTACAGTGCGTAGAGAAGAAGTCATTGCTGCTGTAGAGCGTAGCGTAGAGGAAGACCCGCTAATCGGGGCGTAACCTTCTTGTAGCAAGCACACGATTCCCCGATCTCAACATCCACAAGGGTACCTGGCGGCCTTTTGATCAATCAACCAGCAACCAGATTGATCACATTGCGTTCGACGCCAGACACTCCTCCAGTATTCTCCACGTACGAAACTTCAGAGGAGCCAACATCGACTCGGACCACTACCTTATTGTAGCCAAGGTCCGAATGAGGATATCAAGAATGCTTAGGAGTCGAGAAGGACAACGTAAGTTTAACGTCGGAAAACTACAATCTCAGGAGGCTGCCAGAATCTTTGCCGATGGTGTCTCCTTCAGGCTCTCTCAAAATCCGCCCACAGCAGCACAAACAATAGAGCAGGAATGGGCGCATTGCCATAGCGCCGTCAGAGACGCTGCCTCAGAGGTGCTGGGTTTCAAACCGCCACCACCTAGAAACCCCTGGTTCGATGAACAATGCGAACAAGCCCATGCAGCAATACAAGAGGCATATAAAGCCATGCTGCAACGACGGACGAGAGCTGCTCGCGAAATCTATGAGCAGAAGAGATCAGAGGGACACACGCTTCTCAGAAGAAAGAGAAAACACGGAAAGCGTGAGATCGAGGACATGGAGAGATGCTTCCGCAGCAATAACGTCCGGAAGTTTTACAATAAGGTGAAACCAACATGCCATAGCTACAAAGCCAGAGCGGCGGCATGCAGGGATGAAAATGGAAAATTGGTAGTAGAATCACAGTTGATGCTGAGGATTTGGAAAGACCACATCTGCAGACTGTATAACGGCGATGACAGACAAGATACAGCTGTCAGGCAGAACGATCCGGTCGTAATGGACGACGATTTAAGAGAATTCCGTCCACCCGACCTAGACAGGACGGCCGCATCTAAGGTGGCGTACACAGTTGGAAAGGGACCTTAACCAACTAGCCGGTGACACTGGAACCAGCTAGCAAAAGATCGTATTAGCTGGAAGGGCTTGTTGGTTGAGGCAGGTTCACCCCGAACTGTAGCGCCACCAAAGTAGGTAAGTAAGACAAACATACATATGTATTGTCTGAAAAGTTACTTGAACCTGTTCCAACACATCAAAGTTTGCTTAGCTTGTCTGGGTTTTACTGTCGCTTTGGACATCTGATTGACGTTAATTCATCAGCATGTCTCATAGTAAGATAACTAGACCTGTTATCAGTTCCATCATCCCAAGAGTAAGAAGTTTGTCTTCGCAGATATCATTACGAAATAGAACCTGATCGATCGCACAGCGGAACGTCCATCTTAAATTTCCATGAATCTTTGACGGCTTAAGACCTCTTCGAGTATCATCAGGTAGTACGTTTCATACAAAAAGCCTTTCTATGATTTTCATACTCGTCTTACCGCTATACCCGTACGTGTTTCCCATGTGGCTTATTTCCCTCAAAGTTGATCGACAATCTCATCAACAGGATCCGATGCCTATACGAACGGCCTCATGTGCTGCATGCGAGAACTATAAAGCGTACCGGCCGACCTTAGATCATCATGCACTACGGCAGTAATATCTGCTCACGAAATGCCAGTAAAAAGGCGAATGAAATAGGAAAACATCAAAAACAAAAAACAAGAAACGCTTCCATTGCAGATTTAGTGTTCCCCATTCACGTGCACATATCTGTTCCACGCTGTAGGCAGCTAGACGTCCGCCGCAGGCGGCCAGAAACAATGTGAGCATTTGCGTGTGCCTACGTATACATACATATATGTATCTGTGTGAACTTGTTTCATTATTTCTCCCTTCGGCTGCGGATTCTGGATTTCTAGTCGGATGAGCTAGTCATCCGCGGGAAGCTAATTAATTTATTTGCACTACCAATGTTTGTCCCCCACAAAGAGCTGAAGGCACGTTGTTTGGGTTCTTCTCCTATTATTGTTGCTCCTACTGTTGTTGTTGTTTGTTGATGTTTTGTCGCTGATCCGTGACGTTGGAATGTAAAAGTTTTTTTTTTTATTAGATTAATTTGATGGCTGGTGTTAACTGATCTAACCGGACTAAATGCCGTCGTGGATGATGAACGTTTTACTGCAGTCTACTTGTATGTAGCGCTATAGTTCTTTGACCTTTGAGAAGTAATTTCGCTTCATTCGAATCCATTTAAACGGAAACAACATGCAGTTGAATGGAAGGGAGTACAGTGGAAGATTAACACAACCATCGTTTCGGTATTGGCCATGCAGACGACCTCTTATCATATCCTCACCAGTTAATGCGGCTTCGTGTTGCATAGATGGATATGATCCATCCAATTTTTATTTGGAGTGGCCGTTAGTAACTTGCTGCCAAAACCACGCCAGGATTTCATATAGAGTTCCGGAATACGAGCCAAAAATTGCTACAATACCCTTATCCGACGAGCAAAATTCCAAACCGATCCAAAACTGAGGCGTAAATTCCTTTGTAAAAAATGACACTCCAACTGTCACTCTCTTGGACAAAGCTAGATTTCTTTCTGCTCAATTCGCAGCTCCCAGCTTGCACTTTGTCTGTGCCTTTACTTACTTACTTACTTATCAGGCCAGCGATCCATGGAGGATCTGAGCCTGAGCTATAGCTGCCTTCCATCCTTGACGGTCCCGGGCACGCTGCTTCCAGTTGTCAAGACCAAGATGTCTTACATCCGCGATTACTTGGTCTTTATACCGGAGGTTCGATCTTCCTCTTCTTCTCGAACCAGGAGGCTCGGAGTCGAAGACCCTCTTAGCTGGAGCGTTGATGTCCATGCGCTCGATGTGGCCGAGCCAGTGTAGTTGACGGATCCTTGCCTTCCGGACCACATCCACATCTTGGTACAGCTCGTAGAGTTCGCGGTTGTGTCTTCTTCTCCATTCACCTTCCTCACAGACAGGACCAAATATCCGGCGCAGAATTTTTCTTTCGAAAGAACCCAAAATCAGCTCCGCTGTCCTGCGTATCGTCCAGCTTTCGGCTCCGTGCCTATACTAGAGCGCGTCAATCCCACATACATTTTTTTTTATATACATTTTCAGTGGCCGGCATGTTCCGCTAAAAGGGTCGCGGATTTAATGCGCGCACGCGGGATCTCCAGGCCACTCGATCCTCCGCCATCGACTCTAGCTCATCAGGAGCTATGCCCAAGCGCACACAGATGAGCTTTTGGACCTGGTCCAACCACCTCGTCCTGGGTCTGCCAAGCGGTCACCTGCATCTGGTATTGCATCCAAGGCATACTTCGGAAGTCGTGATGATGGCGACATTCGTCTCACGGGACCAAACCATCAAAGCATAGCCCTTTCCGTTCAGAGAAGCAGCTGCTTAACATTCAGCTCCCCGCGCACTACTGTGTTTCTCACCCTATCCCGGCGAGTAACTCCCACAACAGCACGAAGAGATCTCATTTCGGCAGTTTGTATTCGCGATTTTATTCTTTCGGTCAATACCCAAATTTCATGACCATAGGTGAGAGTTGGAACAAATACTGAGTTAAAAACCGCTAACTTAGCTTTGACACCAAGCCCGATCTTCCTGATTACAGACCTTCCAAGCTGTTCCAAAATTGACCCAGCTTGGCCAGTCCTGCAGGAAAGCTCAGTATTACTCCTCCCATCACTCGTGAAGAAGATCACGAGATACTTTAACTTCTCCACTTGCTTCAATGGGACTCCACTAACATGTAGAGTGCATTGGGCAGGTGTTCTGAAAATAACCATAACCTCGGATTTGTCCACGTTAACCCTCATTTCAGCATCAGCACATACGGCCACAAACCTATTTAGCGCGCGCTGGAGTTCCGTCTGGGAGGATGTGAGGACAACTAAGTCATCTGCAAATAGAAGATGGCTTACCCTGAACACTCCCAATGTGAAACACTTCTCGCCTCGACTGCGCTGCAGCATCCAGTCCATATACGTATATATAATGAAAAGGAGAGGTGACAAGACGCACCCTTGGCGAAGTCCTACGCTCACGGTGAAAGGTGTTGATTTACTACCGTTAACCCGAACGCAGCTGCTACAATTTGTGTATAGATCCCATATTCCTGCAGAACACTCCAGAATTTACCTCGAGGAACTAGGTCATATGCCTTTTCCAAATCTATAAAGTAGCTGTAGATCGGTTTGGCGTACTCCCAAGCCTTCTCGACAACCATTCTTAGAGTGAAAAGCTGGGCGATTGTACTTCTGCCGGGACGAAACTCGCACTGTTCATCCCCTATCCTGGATTCGACCATAGCTCTAGAACGCGCCTCCAACACGTAGCGCAGACTTTACCGGGGACACTTAAAAGAGATATGCCCCTACAGTTGGAGCACTCTTTTTTATCCCACTTTTTAAAAAGAGTAACGATCACCCCAGTCTCCCAACCGCTAGGTGTCTCACTGCATTCTCAGGCCACCTTAATGACACGAGAGAACCATAATACTCCCTCTTTACCCATTGCCTTAAGCATTTCTCGCCGAACTTCATCCACACCGGCGGATTTGGCAACTTTTAGCGATTCAATCGCTAAAATGACTTCCTCCTCCGTTGGACGATTCTCCGCCCCACTAAAGACTATAGGTCTGTCCTATTCAGTGCCCTGTTCGGGATTGAGCAGCTTTAAAAAGTGTTCTTTTCATCTGCGTAAGATGTCCATCTCATTGGATAGCAACACACCATCTGTGGATTTTACTCCTTCGATTATGTTGAATTTCCTTCCTCTGAGCCGGCGATGGTTTGCCAGAACACCTTTTTTACAAATCTATGGTCGCCTTCCAACTTCTCGCCGAACTCCTTCCAGGACTGCTCTTTAGCACAGCCAATTTGCAAGTTCTTCGCGCCACAGTGTACCGGTCACGGGAAGCAAAGTCCCCCAAGAGAATCAAGTCCCTGTAGGCCTTCTTTTTCTCTCTGATGGTTTCTTGAACTCCGGGTGTTTTAAACCAAGCAGTTCTTTTCTGACCACCAGCCGCCACACCAAGCCGCTTCTCTCCACAAACATCACGTGCAGAGGCAATGACAACTGTTGAAAACAGTCGCCATTCTTCCTCTATATGCGATGGAACAGTTGGAATTTGCTCAAACCTTTCGAATATGTGCCGTGCATAGTGTTACCGCACCTCACCGCTTTGTAGTTTCTCCCACCGTATGCCTGTAACCAATCTTGAATTCCGCCTTTCCAGCGGAAGAGGTACCTACTTTATCAGTAAAATACTCGTACAACCTTCACAACATCAGGTGATGATCAGTTGATAGTTCAGCCCCTTTCAACACACGAACGTCACAAACCATCCGCTTCATACACGATGGTACCACAAAGAAATCTATCAACAATCTCTGTTGAAGACTCCGACGATACCAGGTATATTTATGAATGCCTTTGTGCGGAAAGAAGGTGTTCATAATCGGCATGCCATTTGTACAGCAAAAATCCAACAACCTCTCTCCGTTCGTGTTTTGACGAGGATCACCGTTACTCCCAATCACACTCCCCCGTGTTGTCATCCAGGAAAGTCGCATACTCTGACACTAGATTCGGTGCATACACCTGCACGAGAGCCAAAGTTGATCTTTCAAGCTTGAGTTTTAAGATCGCGACTCTCCCTCCTAATGGTATCCACTCCACGGAGTTTCCATCCGTCCGAAAGGTCCACAGTTCTATATCCTCTTTGCTTTGCCGAAGAGATACCTACGATATCTAAGCGATACTTAGCAGCTTCCTCAACCAGCTCGAGATGCTTTCGTGTGAGCGATGAGACGTTCCATGTGCCATTCCTAAGTCGATGCCGTTGTATGTTGCCTTTTACTCCCCGTACGCACTGGTTAGTACATGGCGTGCATCCCTGCATCGCCCTCCACCTCCGTTTTGGCTAACGAGGCCACTCCCGGGTTGCTCGTGACTTCTTCGGGCTAAGCCCGACCGGCTGCCGAGCGAGACAGACCGGCCACCAGACGCTTGCATACTGCCACCATTTAGGCCTAGACCCGAATGGGGCCCCGACACACCAGGGTAGGCAGTTTCCGAGGCAGGTCTCCTTTTGTCATCCAAGGTCGCGTGACTTCTTCGGGCTAAACCCGACCGGCTGCCGAGCGAGACAGACCGGCCACCAGACACACGCATACTGCCACCATTTAGGCCTAGTAGTAGGGGAGCCCAAGCGGGGATTTCGCGCGTTACTCGAGCGCGTCAGAAAATCATATGGGGAGAAACCTTGCATCCTGTAATGTACCCCTACCAAATATGAACCCTTAATATAGGGGAGTGCGTTGAGGGCAGCCCGTCAGATTAGTAACAAAAAATCGATCCTCGGAAAAACTCGAGCGCGTCAGATTAAGAACATGTAAGTTAAGTACATCCTAAAAAGTGTATATTTCAATAATCTGACAATTTGAGTGGGGCATAAGGAAATGGGGGAGTCGCAAAGTTGTAAAAAAAACACGCCACCTCGAAATACTCGAGCGCGATTAATTTTTTTTTTATTTTGAAGGGAATTCTATCACGATTACGAAAAACATATAATCTGACGGTTTTCATGGGGCGATATAGCTAAAACCATCGATAAAGCATGAGCGGACAGATGCTGATATCCATGTATTGCCCACTCCACGCCTCTCGTTCCTTCTCCCTCTTTCCCAGTGTTTCACATGCAAAGTTTTTTAAATTGTCAGATTAACAATACTCCTCTACATAATTGTCAGATTATCATTTAGGGTAACTCTGACATCGAGTTGAACCAACAGTAGAAAAATCTGACGCGCTCGAGTATTTCAAGTTAACGGTTTTTTTTAACATTTTCAAAAATCAGTCATGAGTGTAGGCCACGTCCAAATCGTCAGTAATTTAAACCGAACACTGTTTTGAGTTCACTAAACGTCCCCTTTCAATATCTGACACGCTCGAATAACTTTTTTTTTGTTTTGCTTTTTTACCGCTCTTCTCAGCCGCCCACCGCTATCTAATCGTCAGATTAATATCTAACGGTTATCAGAATGACGAAGCGAGTATACTGTATTAATATCTGACGCGCTCGAGTATTTCCATGTGACAGTTTTTTTTTACATTTTTAAAAATTTTTACACGCTCTTTTCCCCACTAAAATGGAAAACCTTACATAAATTTTTTCGTTTGAGAACCTAATCTTCACAATCCAATAGGTCCCCATGACGCTCTAGTAACTGCAAATTTAGCATCCCGGGCTCCCCTACTATAGATCCGAATGGGGCCCTGACACACCAGGGTAGGCAGTTTCCGAGGCAGGTCTCCTTTTTGTCATCCAGAGGTTTGGGCCGTACGAAAATCAAATCGTACACCCCAAACCTGTTGCCCTGTTGCGCCAATTCCACTATTGGACAAATCTACTTTCCTACCTATACAGTTTCTCAAAGAGTTCGGCATAAACAAATCCGCTGCTCCAGGTGGCATTGCCCCAATAATTCTTATAAGCTGGCAAAACCACTGCGTAAGCTTTTTCATCTTTCCTACTCATTTGGGCTCTTTCCGAGTAGTTTGAAAACAGCACTTGTCCAGCCCATCCGTTAAAAAAGGCGAATCTTCTTCTTCCTCCAACTATCGGCTCATTGCACTAACGGCCCTTCTCGACAAGGTCATGGAAATGCGAAAACTTCTCAATGACCGACAGTATCGTTTATCTTACCGAAAAGTTGAGTAGCTCGCTTCACTAAGCAAGTGAAAGCAAAATAGTTGCACTGGATATTTCGAAAGCATTTGACAGGACTTTGCACAAGGTCCTTTTATCGAAAGCGCGTGCTTTAAGGATCGGTGTGTGTTCTTCAATAGATAAGAAACCACTTCTCGAATCGTTCAATTCAAGTTGTTTTGGATGGATTCAAGTCTGACATCCAATTTTTAAATGTTGGTATCCCCCAGGGGTCCGTTTTGTCTCCGACACTATTTCTTATCTTTAAAAATGATATCTCACCACTTCTTCGCTAACGATAGTACCCTCAGCTTCACATATGTATTCGTTCACTACTTTACGACCCTCTTCGGCAACAAATAGATAGCGGCAGTGTCTATTAAGATGGTAAAGGACTAGAAAAGGCCTCGTAGGGGTAGCATCTGCCGACGGATGCTGGCCCGATAAAAAATGAGTAAGAGCCTCTGCAGCCGAACACCTTGCAGCTCTGCTAGTCATCTGGAAATTTCCTTACAAAGGAAATTACTGACAGAAGAGGCCGAATGGCGAGTATCCTGCGCCACCAAACAGGATTAGTGTCGGTTAGGCTATGGTCTAGCAAACCATAACCATAAAAGCCCAAATTGCTCAGAAACAAAAGATAGCCTCGCATAAACAAACGTTTATGTTGACGACCCTTTTATAAAACAGACAAGGACATTCAGTTCTGTACGTGTAATATTAGGTCCCTAAGCAGACCACGTGCGGCCGAACAACTTGCGGACACCCTAGACCGCTATAACCGCCATCCAGGAAATGCGATGGAATGGATCGGGTAAAATGCGGATGAAAAACTGCGACATCTACTACGGTGACTGCTATAGGGAGAGAGGACAGAGACTGTTTGGTTGCGGATTTGTTGTTTGAGGTGGACTAAGGCATAAAGTCTTAAGCTTCCAGTGTCCATGTCCTCACGGAAGACAAGGATGACTTAATCAAAGATGATTTCTTTGATCTCCTAGACAGAACATATACCAAATGCCCCAGCTATGATACCAAAATCATACTAGGAGATTTTAACGCTAAGCTGGGTAAAGAAAGCATCTTTGAACGGGTCATCGGCAAACACAGCCTACACGACACCACATCCGATAACGGAGACAAGCTGATCGACCTTGCCACGGGGAGAAATCTTCTTTTAGCTAGCACACGCTTTCCGCACCTCGATATACACAAAGGCACCTGGCGGTCGCTAGATCAATCAGTCACCAACCTGATTAATCACATCGCTATTGACGTCAGACACTCTTCCACTATTCTTGATGTTCGTACTTTCCGAGGAGCGAATATCGACTCAGACCACTATCTTGTAGTAGCCAAAATACGTCAACGGATAACACGAACACAGCGAAGCAGAGTTAGAACACCAAGCTATGATGTCGGAAAGCTACTATCGTCGGAGATCGCCAGTGCCTTTGACAACCGCGTCTCCGATACACCTCAATCCTCCTTTCACTCAGTAGAGCAACAATAGAGTCAGTGCAAACAAGCCCTGAAGAGCATAGCAACGGAAATGCTCGCAGAAAATTCCATCCCCCTGACCTCGACGAAGTTGAGATTGCCATGTCGAAACTCAAGTCGAATAAAGCTGCTGGCGTAGATGGATTGCCTGCTGACCTCTTCAAAACAGCTGGGGGTGAGGTGGTTAGGAGCATGCACCGGCTCATCTGTAAGATATGGTCAGAGGTAAGCATGCCCGAGGAATGGAGTCTCAGCATTGTTTGCCCGATCCACAAAAAAGGAGACCCCTTTGATTGCGCCAACTACAGAGGAATAAGTCTCCTTAATATTGCATACAAGAACATAGCTGCCGTTTCGTGTGAATGCCTGAAGCCGTTCGTAAATAAGCTGATAGGTCCTTTTCAGTCTGGCTTCAGGCCAGGGAAGTCACCATCGACCAGGTCTTCACACTACGCAGATCCTGGAGAAAATCAATGAATTTCACGTCGACACCCACCATCTATCCGTAACCTTCAAGGCCGCATACGACAGCGTAATTAGAGACGAGCTATATAGCGCCACGTTTACTTTTGACCTGCTGCTAAGCTCGTCAGACTTTGCAGGATGACTCTGGAGAACGCTCGCTTCTTCATCCGAATCGGTGCAGAACTGAACGATAGTTTCGAAGCCAAAAAAGGATGTGGACAGGGCGGTACACTGTCATTTCATACTAGAAATGGCCAATACAAGAGGTACAATCTATTTCAAATCCTTCAAATCCTCGCAACTCCTTGCATATGCCGACGACGTTGACATAATAGTATTGGGTATTGAGATGGAGGCGGCTCAAATTGGTTTGGCAGTTAACGAGGGCAAGACTGAATATCTGCCGTCAACGAAAGAGGACATTTACCACCGACATCTTGGCCAGAACGTGCAGATTGGCAGATATAAGTTTGAGGTAGTTAATGACTTCATATACTTCGACTCCGCAGTGACCTGGAACAACGACACCAGTATCAAAATCAAGCGCAGAATTACTCTTGCCAACCGCTGCTTCTTTGGGCTCAAGAGGCAATTGAGAAGTAGAGCCCTTTCTCGTACGACCAAGTTGACCTTATATAAGACCTTAATTATCCCGGTCCTGTTATACGGCGCAGAAGCATGGATTTTATCTAAAGCGGATGAAGAAATCCGTGGTCGTTTCGAGAGAAAGATTCTGCGTGCGATTTTCGGTTCTATGAACACAGATAGGGGTTAGAAGAGAAGATTCAATCACGAACTGTACGGGTCGTACAGCGACATGAGTCTACGGATCCAACGCCTAAGATGGCTAGGCAATGTAGAGCGAATGGACACTACAGCTCCAGCCCGTAGAGTATTTGAATCCAACCCCGAGGGACGAAGAAATAGAGGACGGCTGCACCTAAGGTGGCGCGCACAGGTGGAAAGGGAGAGGCATGTTGGTCGAGGCCCAGGTTCACACCGAACTGTAACGCCCGTTAAGCAAGTATCCGAGGTCATATTCTCGTTCATAACAAGTTTAGTTTTTACATGGGTGGGTTGTTAGCCCTCTGCATAACCGCCATTCTGGTCGAGTTGGGCCCTCTTGCCCAGGTCGCCAGCTGCATACATCAATTCACCTCTCAACGGGTGTTGAGGAGGCTATCCAAAGGGTGCCGCAAAGAAACTGTTTGTGGTCTTGATCTAAGCATTAACAGGGATCGTTGCTGGCGTCTCGTCATATAGAGTGCAATCAGCAACTTTGCCATATATGCCCAGGCCCTACCCCCTTTTTACAGATCAAACAAGTAGTTTGGGGACTAAGGAGGGTAATGTCAACACAGAATAAGCTCGGAAGAAGACCTACATACATATGTATGTTCGTCGGAATTCAAATATGATTCACAAGTAGGTTCAATAGACTTCTACGACTTTCAAGCCAAAGCTCGCTTAGCAGTCAACGATCAACACTCGTGATATGGATCAGGTTAACTCTGATGATATCACGTTTTTGTTGGAGGAACTTAGAAGTTGCCACGAATGGAAGCATTTTGGTACGAAAAGAACAATCCTATTCCAGTCACTGTGCCAATGCTAAATTGGATACAAAAGGTATAAAAGAGCATACAGTCATGCGATCATCGGTCATCGCCAGTCGTAGCGTAGGAGTGTGAGTTAAACCCAATAGATCTGGACAAAATTGATGGTTAACAACTAGCCGGTTTTCCCAATTCATTAACAGATTTTTCACGACAAACTAGCTTAGTCTATGCGAAGCCACGTCTCCTCACCAAAGCCACACTTTAGAATAAATACAATGTACCCGTTCCACAAGCTGCAACCCGAAATTAGACAAACAAAAATCCATCTGCCTTGCAAAACAAGTCCTTCAAGCTTAACACCTTCTGGTTTTACCAGATAAACAAACACCGCATCTATGCATGCCTAATAAGCACCTTAATTCAAGTGTTTGATAAAACGTCACACACCCGCCGTTCGTCTACCATAGACCGGCGATTTTCACTTTCATTCATCGCCTAGTCGATAGTGTAGTAATCCGAGTAGCATAGTATGTATGCGATTTCCAACTCGGAAATGTGACATAAAATGAACAATAATCCGCGGCATCTGTTTCGGGCGTCGTAATCGAACCACTAGAGCGAGGAGAAAGCAGTAGGAGTAGACATACTTACATATTACTATCACTTCCTGGGGCATCATATTTCGATCATGGAGCAATGTATCTATACATAGTAGGTACGACAGTACACAACAAATATTGATCGAATAAGACCGAAGCAAGATCGACCGACCGTCTGATAAGATAAAAATCCACCAGCACGATCAAGACCTTGGCCAGCGGAATTGAACGTCTCATTCGCTGTAGTATTTTTAGACTGTCTCCCATACAAATACCACGACCCACACTCGTTTCGTGTTCTATGCGTACTCGTATGTATCTCTATCTATCGGCTAAGATCGAATGTTTATTGAAGCACTTACCGGCTTTTTGGCTGCAAGTGGTTTGTTGATTAGATTCAAGTGTGGCTCGAAATCCTGACCGAATTTCTTGTCAAACAGGTTGCTCTCGATCACCTGCGGGCAATCATCCTGGACCATCTCCCAGATACCCTCCGGTATGTAGAAGCTCAGTATGAGTCCCAATAGGAAACCGAACACAAAGTAGAGATTCCGATTCAGCGACGATTTTTTCATTGTCTCCTTCTGCGCGAATTCCCTTTAAATGGTAAATTGAAAGTACAACAATCCGATAGCCGATCGAAACGTCCTTTTCCTTTTCTGGACTTCTTCTGCGCAGGGCCAAGCAACGGCGGCCACGACTACGACACGCTCACAACACGATTTCAGGTACCACGGAGAAGAAATGCAAAAAACTTGTTGCTACCTTTGCGGACCAGGAGGTTGCGTCTATCCCTCTACTATCCTCCACACTCTATACGATTCTTTGTCGCCGCGCCGATACGACTTCCTCGGATCACGAACGTTTTTTCCGCGGAACTAAGCACAGCACACACATGCCGCTGATATCGAATTCGATTTTTATTAACTCTTCTCTTCCACCACGACGACTATCTGAATTTTATCATTTTTATTGGATTTTTAACTGTTGCCCGCTAATTATAGCTGCAATTTTGAACTTTTCTGCACACCGATACCGATACACAAATCCGACAGTCGATAGTTGGAGCGCACGAAAGGTAAACGATAAGCGCCGACAATCGACCACGCGAGAACGATGACGATGACGATGGAACAGGGTCAAGTGTTTTACAATGCGAATCGCGACAAGTGCCGTCCGCACCGTACATAATCAAATGTCAAACTGTCCGATGTTCGATTAGTGCAGCAGTGCTGTCGCAGTGACGAGGAAACGAGGCAAGCGATAGCAAAAGTCGTCGTATGGGAGCGGATACGATTAGATTTTTGAGAGAGTCGGAGAGAAATTCGGTTCAGGGTAAGGTAAAGTGATGCCAGAACTAAGTGTTTCGTTAAATTTTCCGGGTTATCGCAGAACGTACTAGAAGAGGGGATAAGTAGAAGAAACGTTAAAAAATTGATTAATAGAATTGGATTTTAAAAATTGTTTTTGAAAGTGACAAATATTCAGATGTAGACATTCAGTTAAAACACGGATAACGTTTTTTTAGGGCCTAGCACTTAGAGCATCTAAGGGTTAGTAGTGAGAGCTATGAATAGTTGGTTAACCGTTGTTGAAATTGTTAAATAGGAGTTGATTGCCTTGATTATTTTTGTCGATAAACACAAATTGAGATTGCACTTACTGCAAAACATATGCGTTTCTGACTGACACTTACTTACTTATCAGGCCTGCGATCCATGGAGGATCTGAGCCTGAGCTATAGCTGCCTTCCATCCTTGACGGTCCCGGGCACGCTGCTTCCAGTTGTCAAGACCAAGATGTCTTACATCCGCGATTACTTGGTCTTTATACCGGAGGTTCGGTCTTCCTCTTCTTCTCGAACCAGGAGGATCGGAGTCGAAGACCCTCTTAGCTGGAGCGTTGATGTCCATGCGCTCGATGTGGCTGAGCCAGTGTAGTCGACGACCTTCCGGACTACATCCACATCTTTGTACAGCTCGTAGAGTTAACGGTTATGTCTTCTTCTCCATTCACCTTCCTCACAGACAGGACCAAATATCCGGCTCAGAATTTTTCTTTCGAAAGAACCCAAAATCAGCTCCGCTGTCCTGCTTATCGTCCAGCTTTCGGCTCCGTACAGCAAGACTGGCATTATGAGCGTTTTGTAAAGCATGACTTTGGTCTTTCGAGTGAGGAGTTTTGACCCAAGTTGTTTGGACAAACCGAAGTAGCACCGGTTGCCAAGGGCGATTCTATGCTGGATCTCCACTGTGGTGTCGTTTGTGGAGTTTACGTTTGCCCCGAGGTAGAAAAACTCGTTAACCACCTCCAAATTATAGCTGTCAATCCTTATATTTTGTCCAAGGTGATGAGCGACGGATCTATTTTAACTTCACAGCATGTACTTCGTCTTATCCTCGTTGACTTCAAGACGAGCTCGTTTCGCCTGTTCTTCAATCGCCGTAAAAGCTTCTACAACGTCACGTTGAGGCCATGGGATGATGTCAATATTATCCGCGTATCCTAGCAGCTGGACAGACTTGTAGAATATAGTGCCTTCCCTGTTGATGCCTGCCCGTCGCACTATCTGCTCCAGCACCAAATTGAAGAAGTCACACGACAACGCATCTCCTTGCCGAAATCCGGTGCATGTTTCAAACAGTTCAGAAGTCCTAGAACCGAGTTGCACGGTGCATCGCGTGTTTTTTAGCGTGGCGCGGCACAACTGGATCAGTTTTACCGGTATCCCGAATTCGGCCATCGCCCCAAACAGTTCTTCACGATGAATGCTGTCGTATGCGGCTTTGAAATCGATGAAAAGATGGTGTGTATCGATTCGAAACTCGTTGGTCTTTTCCGGGATTTGTCGAAGTGTGAAAATTCGGTCGATAGTTGATTTGCCGGGCCGGAAGCCGCACTGGTAGCTGCCGATTAGTGCGGTGCAAAATGGTTTTAGACGTTCACACAATACGCTGGACAGGATCTTGTATGCGACATTGGGCAGGGATATACCTCTATAGTTCTTGCAAGAGGTAGGATCGCCTTTTTTGTGGATGGGGCATATAGAGCTGGTATTCCAGTCGTCGGGCATGCTCTCATCTTCCCAAATTCTGCAGATGATCTGGTGCATGCTCCCTACCAGAACATCGCCGCCAGCCTTGAAGAGCTCTGATGGCAAGCCATCTGGGCCTGCGGCCTTGTTGTTCTACAGCTTCTGAATAGCTGTGCCGACTTCTTCGATGCTGGGTGGGAGGACTACTTCAGCGGCTGGAGTTGGGATTTCCTCGGTCCCTACCACTCTCTTGATCATGCTCGTTAAGCAGCTGCTGGAAATGCTGCTTAAATACATCCACTATTCCCTGCGGGTCGGTGACAAGATTACTCTCGCAGTTTCGAAGAGCCTGGGTGCCCTTTTTGAAGCCTCCTGCAAGGCCTTTGGCTTTCTCGTAAAAGGCTCGTGTTTTATGCTTATCCCTAGACTCCTCGATATCCTTGAGCTGGGAGGCTGCAAAGATACTTTTCTTTTGTCGCAGTAGTTTTCTCTCCTCCCTTCTTCTGGATCGGTACTCTTCTTGCGCTGCCCTGGTTTTCCTCTGCACCGCCTTTTGGTACGCCTCGTCGGTTGCTGCTCATACCACGGGTTTCTCGTCGGGGGTGATAGGTATCCTTAGGTGGTTTCGGCTACTTCCTGAATGGCTGAGCGGCAATGCAGCCACATATTATTGGCATTTGTGTTCGACGTAGGCATACCGTAGAGTCTTTCGCTCAGCTGCTCCCTGTAGACTCTGGTAACCTCCGGTGTGCACAGGCGCCCAATGTCGAACCTCCTCCTGCTGGGCTGGTGCAGCTTTCTGACATTGAACAGTCGAGCTCTGAATCTTGCTGCTACGAGGAAGTGGTCAGAGTCGACATTTTCCCCTCTGAATGCTCGCACATTCAGGATATTTGACGAGTGCCTTGCGTCAATGAGCACATGGCCGATTTGGTTGGCAGTTCGACCTCCGGAGATCGCCAGGTTGCTGTACGGATTCGCTTACGATGGAACCTTGTACTACTTATCACCGCATTACGAGCTGTCGCAAAGTCCGTTATCTGTGGTTGTATCGTGGAGGCTGTGCTTTCCGATCACTCCGCAAAGGTGTTCTCCTTACCGATTTTGGCGTTGAAGTCCCCGAGTATGATTTTAACGTCGTACTACGGACAAGTTCCGTAGGCGTTGTCCAGGAGGTCATAGAAGTCCTCCTTGATAGGGTCTTCAGCCTCGTCGGTAGGGGCGTGTGCACATATAAGGCTGATGTTAGAAAATCTGCCTCTGATGCGGATCACAGCCAGGCGATCACTTATAGGTTTAAAGTCGATGACCTTCGACCTTAACCGCTTTCCCACGACAAATCCGCATCCCAGTAAGTGCAACCTTTTGTGACAGCTGTAATAAATGTCGCAATTTTTCTTCCTAATCATACCGTTTCCTATTTTAATTAATTTTCGTGGGGGCCAATACCCCCATTTATTAAGCTTAATTCAAGCTAACATTCTTAATTCTAACTTAACTAACTAACATTCTTAATTAGTCTACCTTAACTGACTAACAAGAACGGGAGAGGGGGGCGTGATTAGGGAACTATGGAAGTGAGAAGGGGGGGATACCGAGAAGACGGAGTTTTAGGCATGGAGTGCTGAGGTTGAAATCGAAGTTAGTGTTCGAATTAACACTTCCCAGCATACGGGAGATGGGTTCATTGGAGCCATAAGAGGTGCGGGGGGTGGGTAGGTAGAAGAGACGAGGATTGCGGGTATTACGAGGGTTAGTGTTAAGGGATATAGAGTTGTAGAGGTTGGCACAGTCACTGGTACCTGTTAGGAGTTTATGAATGAAGGGGATGTCAGCTACCCTTCTTCTATCCTCCAACGTACTCAGATTTATTAGTTTGAGTCGGTCTTGATAGGGTGGTAAGAGCAAAGGATTTTGCCAGTGCAGACCTCGAAGAGCGAAGCGTAGGAATCGACGCTGGATGCTCTCGATTCTAGAAATGTGGGTTTGTTGATAAGGGGACCACGCTTGCGATGCGTATTCAAGAAGGGGGCGAACGAAGGTAATATAGAGGGATCGAGTCACGTAGGGATTGGAGAATTCTTTAGACCAGCGCTTCACGAAACCGAGTGCAGAGTTTGCTTTAAGAATTATATCATCGATATGTGCGCGGAAATTGAGCTCTTGGTCACATAGTATGCCAAGATCGCGGATAACCTGAACGGTAGAAATGGGTTGGTTGTGGAGAAAGTAGAGACGAGGAGAGGATTGGACACGTTTGCGTGAGAAGGTGATAGATTGGCACTTGGAAATGTTAAGCTCCAAGCAATTTTTGGAACCCCAGGTAGAAAAGCTATTGAGATCGGATTGAATAAGGGAAGAGTCTTGTAGCGAGGAAATGGTCTTAAAGAACTTGGTGTCGTCGGCGTACAGTGAGAGATGGGAATGTTTGATGATTATCTCAATGTCGTTTATGGTAAGAATGAAAAGAAGTGGACCTAGGTGGCTACCTTGGGGAACGCCGGAAGAGGCTAAGAAAGGGTTAGAAAAGGCAGATCTGAAGCGAACACTGTAGAAACGGTTTTTTAAATATGAAGATATCCACTTCAGCGCAGTGGGTTCAAAGCCTAGGGCAGACAGTTTGAAGAGTATTAGATTGTGAGATATTTTGTCAAACGCTTTACTGAAGTCGGTTGTAATGACGTCGACTTCGTTTCCATTCTCTAATGCTGAGAGGGTGAAGGACACGAATTCGACAAGGTTTGTGGTTGTAGACCTGGATTTGAGGAATCCATGTTGATTTGAGGAGATAAGAGACTTGCAATGGAAACTTAGAGTGTCATACAAGATGCTTTCGAAAAGTTTGGGTATATGTGAGAGTTTTGCGATGGGGCGGTAGTTGTTAACATCACTCTTTGGACCTTTTTTGTGAATAGGAGTTATGAAGGCGGTTTTCCATACCTGGGGAAATTCTCCAAGGGACAGGGATAAGTTGAATAATTTTGCGAGCGGGACGGAGAGAATGAAGGAACATTTTTTTAATAATATGGCGGGGACACCATCGGGCCCAGGAGTAAACTCATCATTAAGTTGATTCAGTTTAAGTTCAATGATATGGGGTTCAACAGAACGTGGAAGAAATGGACTGAGGGAGAAATTTGGTAGGTAGTCGAAATAGGAAGTGTCCGGCACAAAGGAGTCATCGGCAAAAGATTGTTTGAAAAGGTTGGCAAAAAAGTTGGCGATAATGTTGGGACCCTATCCAGGGTATTTCCTGGACCGCACTAATATCCGCCTTGTACTGCGTGAGGATTCCTTCTAGTTTATGAGCAGCTCCGAGAGTGTACAGGGTTCTGACATTCCAGGAGCATACTCGCAAATCGTATTCCTTTTTCATGCGTTGTCGTCGTCGAGTATCCGGCCGTATATGGCATCTTGCTCATTCATAACTTCTGGGTTTTCTACGTGGGCGGATTGCTAGCCCGCCGCACAACCGCCATTCTGGTCGGGATTTTGTCGCTGCATACGTTTGTTCACCTCCCAACGGTTGTTGAAGAGGCTATCCAAAGGGCGCCGCGAGGAGGCCGTATTAAGAAAGTGACTCAGCTGGTTTGTTGGTGTTACAGCTGTCCCATTCCATGTGGTGCGCATTGGCACCGCATCCAATGTCCGAATGTCGTTTGCACCGGTGACAGTACTGTACTAGGTTTCTACCTCAGTAGGTACATAGGATTTGGTCGCCGCCTCTTGGGAAGTAAGCGGAGGCGCACACGATATCTCCGCCATCAATAGGGATTTCCACGATGGCAACTGCCAAATCCCTCGTTACTAGTTATCATCTCGAATTTGAAATCAAAACCTCCACCCGCTCTCATCGCGCACAGTTTGACTAGCACTATTACCGCATCTACTACAATCCTACACCAGCCCAATTCGTCCATCAACTCAACGAAAACTCATACGAACCGAATTATCGACTGTCAACTTCTCTTTGCCCAATAGTATAGTTTTTTTCACATTAGTCATCGTAGAGAGGAAAAAGCAATTTTAATCTTATTTGATAGGCGAAAGCGAAAAAATAAACACATAAAACGCATTCAATTCAATTTCGCCAAACCATTCACGACACACATAAACAAAACATTTACCCAAACTCCCACAATGTGCAAGCCCAATCAAAAGTGTAAGGAACAAGCCCACTGATCCGAGCACCAGCGAAAAAACATTCAAGAAAAAACACGAAAGAAAAATCAAATAAAAAAAACCAAAAAAACATTCTTGTGTGCATGTTCGTGTTCGTTGCTTTTTTCGTTTTTGCTCCTCTCCCATATCTTGTTTTTCGCCAGCGCAAACGATAGAACCGACTAACCACTAACCCGAAAAAAAAAAAACGAAAAACGAGAATCAAAAAAAAAAAAAAAACTCAAAATCGGGAAAATAGAAAACGAAAGCGAAAAAGTAAAATAAAGAAAGAAGAACCAAACTAAATACACAAACGAAAAGCGAAAAAAACGCTCTCGACTGCGCTACATGGCTCGAGAAACTCTACAAATTCTATAAATAGCAAAACAAATTTTTGTTTTTTTTTTTTTGTTATTAAATTTTGTGTTTGAGCAGTGCTAGCGGTAACGAGAAGCGAGAAGGAGCAGTCAACGAGCAGCAGACGAGGTGCAAGGAAGCTGTGTGTGTTTACTTTAAAAAGCGGACAAGCGAAAAAGGTTTGTTTAAAGAGTTTTGAGCTTAAGAGTGTGCGAGAAATTTGGTATTTTACGTCGAATTTAAGTGAAATTTCTTGTTTTGTACTTTCAAGTCAGTCGATTGTGTGCGGGTGGTGTGGGCCTTAACCCCTTATTGAGTGGAAGAACAATGTCTTCGAATAATCAATCGAGCCAAAATCAGGCCAACAACAGTCAGTCGCAATCTCAGTCGTCATCAAAACAACAACAGCAGTCGTCGTCGTCGTCGTCGTCAAATGGTCAAAATGAACAACAACAGACGACAAGTGCTGCAACACAAAATTCGCAGCAGAGTCCAACTAAGAAATCAGCACCGGCAACAGCAGCACCTACATCCACCAATAATAGCACAAAAGATCGTGTCATAGATAGTGTGCCATTCCCTCCCAGCCATAAACTAACAATGTCGGAAGTGTTCGACGCTCGAACTGGTAAGCCACATCACGATGTACTTAAGCAACATTTCATTCTCGAGGGACGTATCGAGGAGGCACCAGCCTTGCGTATCATTCAAGAAGGAGCCGCACTATTACGCTCGGAAAAGACAATGATCGATATCGAGGCTCCGGTTACTGTGTGCGGCGATATACATGGACAATTCTATGATCTGATGAAATTATTCGAAGTTGGCGGTTCGCCGTCAAGCACGAAATATCTCTTTCTGGGCGATTATGTGGATCGAGGATATTTTAGCATTGAATGCGTACTCTACTTGTGGGCACTGAAGATCACCTATCCGAACACGTTGTTTCTGCTGCGCGGCAATCACGAGTGTCGTCACTTGACGGAGTATTTCACATTTAAACAAGAATGCAAAATCAAATACTCCGAACGCGTGTACGACGCTTGTATGGATGCATTTGACTGCCTGCCATTGGCCGCGCTCATGAATCAACAATTTCTATGCGTCCATGGCGGTCTATCGCCAGAGATTCATGAACTCGACGATATACGTCGATTGGATCGATTCAAAGAACCGCCAGCATTTGGGCCAATGTGCGATCTATTATGGTCCGATCCGTTAGAGGATTTTGGTAATGAAAAAAACTCGGACTTTTACACACATAATTCGGTACGTGGCTGTTCGTATTTCTACAGCTATGCGGCCTGTTGTGATTTCTTACAAAACAACAATTTACTCTCGATCATAAGGGCACACGAGGCGCAGGACGCCGGCTATCGTATGTATCGCAAGAGTCAAACCACTGGTTTCCCATCGTTAATAACAATCTTCTCCGCTCCAAATTATCTCGATGTGTATAATAATAAAGCGGCCGTTCTTAAATATGAGAACAACGTGATGAACATCAGACAATTCAATTGCTCGCCCCATCCGTATTGGCTTCCCAATTTCATGGACGTTTTCACCTGGTCGCTGCCATTTGTCGGTGAGAAAGTAACCGAGATGCTAGTTAATGTATTGAATATCTGTTCGGACGATGAACTAATGTCCGAAGGCGATGATACATTGATCGATGCTGATGATGCTGCCCTCCGAAAGGAGGTTATTCGTAACAAGATTCGTGCAATTGGTAAAATGGCACGAGTATTCTCGGTATTACGTGAGGAATCGGAATCGGTGTTACAATTAAAAGGTCTGACACCAACGGGTGCACTACCATTGGGCGCCCTATCCGGGGGAAAGCAATCGCTTAAGAATGCCATGCAAGGTTTCTCGCCCAATCATAAGATCACCTCGTTTGCCGAGGCTAAAGGTTTAGATGCAATCAATGAACGGATGCCACCGCGTCGTGACAGTAGTGCTGGACCGACTCCATCGCCCGCTGATGAAGCCAAATCAATAGCTGCTGCAGCGGCTGCGAATGCCAACCATGCCGTTAGTGGATAATTTGCTAATTAAATATGTAATGTCGTCGTCTTTCAAAACAAAAACGACTCCGACTCTGACTTCACATTCGGAGTGCCATCATGGAGATGAAAAGAAGAATCTTAAAACACAAACAACAAAAACAATTATGTAAGAATCCTCCTCGTCCTGATCAATTGTTGTTAGTATCTTATCATTATCGCTCGACATTTTATTTTATTTTTTTCTTGTTTTTCTTAATCTCTCTCGCCCACACTCACTATACATAATTATAGATATATATATAGATACAAAAGTAAGCAGCAAAACAATTCCTTTTTTTTAATTAATCGAAAAACAATAAATCGTTAAGAGAAAAATGAACAATCTTATTCGAATCTTAGTTATTAATTCATAAAAAACACAGAAAACCTCTTTATTGTAAAACCTTCCTTCGATCTTTGGTTAAATAAAAATGAAAACTATTTACAAATGTTTATAATTATATTTACTTTCCTCTCTACTAATCGTCTATCGCCTATCTATCTATCTATTATTGTATTTCCTTTTTCTATGGAGAATTTAAATTTATTATTAAATAAAATATAATTATTATCATTATTATTATTATTACTATAACTGTAAGCGTATTTTTAAAGTCTAAACAAAATAAAATTAAAATTAAAAGGATAAACCCGTTAAATATATATATTTTTTTTTTCTTGTTTTCCATCAAAGGTAACCATAAAAACATTTAAAAAAACACTTTTTGAAATTTTCTTCTCAATAAAACTAGAAATTTTAATAAATACCACACCACACATAGCCACTTAAAAAATAAAAAAAATGAAAAACACTCACAGATACTTAGTCATTACACAAATTCCAATTTAGCTAAGCGTATACATATATAAAACAAAAAACAATTAAATATTTGAAGAAAATTTCAATACGTCACAGTGTTTGCCAAAGAATATTACAAAAAAATAAAATAAAAAAAATGAGAAAAAAAAATAAATCAATTTTTCCCTTCAAACGATTATTATTATTAAATTAAAAACAAATCAAATTTTAATCTCGAAAAACAAAAATAAATATAACCAATCATAAATAAATAAAAAAACAAAAAAAAAAAAAAAAATCATTTTCAAATTTTAAAACAAAATCTCTAAGCAAATTATAAAGTCAAAATAAAAATCATATAGTACTCTTTAAAAAAAAGCAAATAATATATATATATAAACAATATATATATGTATATTTAAATTAAAAAAAAAAAAAACAAATTTATGTGGAATAACCAAAAAACAAAACCAAGTCAACAGCAAAACATCTTTAGTAAATTATTTGCAACATTTAAATTAACATAAACTTAATTCCTAATTACTTCTTATTTAAAATGAAAGAAGAAAGGAGAAAAAGTAAATATTTAAAAAAAAAAACATAACCTAGATAAATCTTATTGAATTTAATAAAAATAAATAAAATTATTAAAAACAAAAAGAAAATACATTATAATATCAAATCGCCGCCACCCTTCTTTCAAATGGTGTAAAACTTATTGCAAAACTCCCCCTCAAACAAGCAAAAACAAAAAAACATAAAAACCAACAACAAAACATCAAATACCGATAAGAATAATAATAAAAAAACAAAAAAAGGATCTTTATCAATGTTATTAACATAATTAAGAAAAATACAAGTACCTATCCAAAAAACTAAAAAACAAAATGTTTTTCTCTTTGTCGAATTTTTTTTGCTTTTTTTTTCGATCGGACAATGTGTAGCCTACAGGTGAGCTTTGGTTTGGTCGGAGTAGTATGCTTGTATAAATGGTCGGATTGCGTAGGTACACGCATTGTAGTTTCTGTTTCAGCTAGCCCTAAAATGATAGCGGGCGGCCCTTAGATAGATAGATAGGGCTTAGGGGGTGGGACAGAGTCGCCTGATCACTGCGGCCACGATTGGGCCTATTGTGATGTCCCCCACTTACAGTTCACTCAGAAAACCTGAGTCCGTGATAAAACTTAGTATTCTTTTGAGTGAGCTGGCAGCAATTTCTTCTGCTTCAAGATAATACTTGATATCGAGGAGTCTAGGGATAAACATAAAATACGAGCCTTTTACAAGAAAGCCAAAGGCCTTGCAGGAGGCTTCAAAAAGGGCACCCTGGCTCTTCGAAACTGCGAGGGTAATCTTGTCACCGACCCGCAGGGAATAGTGGATGTATTTAAGCAGCACTTCCAGCAACTGCTTAACGAGCATGACCAAGAGAGAGTGGTAGGGACCGAGGAAATCCCAACTCTAGCCGCTGAAGTAGTCCTCCCACCCAGCATAGAAGAAGTCGGCACAGCTATTCAGAAGCTGAAGAACAACAAGGCCGCAGGCTCAGATGGCTTGCCATCAGAGCTCTTCAAGGCTGGCGGCGATGTTCTGGTAGGGAGCATGCACCAGATCATCTGCAGAATTTGGGAAGATGAGAGCATGCCCGACGACTGGAATACCAGCTCTATATGCCCCATCCACAAAAAAGGCGATCCTACCTCTTGCAAGAACTATAGAGGTATATCCCTGCTCAATGTCGCATACAAGATCCTGTCCAGCGTATTGTGTGAACGTCTAAAACCATCTTGCACCGCACTAATCGGTAGCTACCAGTGCGGCTTCCGGCCCGGCAAATCAACTATAGACCGAATTTTCACACTTCGACAAATCCTGGAAAAGACCAACGAGTTTCAAATCGAGACACACCATCTTTTCATCGATTTCAAAGCCACATACGACAGCATTCATCGTGAAGCACTGTTTGGGGCGATGGCCGAATTCGGGATCCCGGTAAAACTGATCCAGTTGTGTCGCGCCACGCTAAAAAACACGCGATGCACCGTGCAACTCGGTTCTAGGACCTCGGAACCATTCGAAACATGCACCGGATTTCGGCAAGGAGATGCGATATCATGTGACTTCTTCAACCTGGTGCTGGAGCAGATAGTGCGACGGGCAGGCATCAACAGGGAAGGCACTATCTTTTACAAGTCCATCCAGCTGCTAGGATACGCGGATGATATCGACATCATCGCGTGTTCTCGCCGTGGCATTGTGGAAGCATTCACGGCGATTTAAGAACAGGCGAAACGAATTGGTCTTAAGATCAATGAGGACAAAACGAAATACATGCTGTCAAGCAAAAACCAATCCGTCGCTCACCACCTGGGACAAAACATAACGATTGACAGCTACAATTTCGAGGTAGTTAAGGAGTTTGTCTACCTCGGGGCAAACGTAAATTCCACAAATGACACCACAGTGGAGATCCGGCGTAGAATCGCCCTTGGCAACCGCTGCTACTTCGGCTTGTCCAAACAACTGGGGTCAAAACTCCTCACTCGAAAGACCAAAGTCATGCTTTACGAAACGCTCATTCTGCCAGTCTTGCTGTACGGAGCCGAAAGCTGGACGATAAGCAGGACAGCGGAGCTGATTTTGGGTTCTTTCGAAAGAGAAATTCTGCGCCGAATATTTGGTCCTGTCTGTGAGGAAGGTGAATGGAGAAGAAGACACAACCGCGAGCTCTACGAGCTGTACCAAGATGTGGATGTAGTCCGGAAGGCAAGGATCCGTCGACTACACTGGCTCGGCCACATCGAACGCATGGACATCAACGCTCCAGCTAAGAGGGTCTTCGACTCCGAGCCTCCTGGTTCGAGAAGAAGGGGAAGACCGAACCTCCGGTATAAAGACCAAGTAATCGCGGATGTAAGACATCTTGGTCTTGACAACTGGAAGCAGCGTGCCCGACACCGTCAAGGATGGAAGGCAGCTATAGCTCAGGCTCAGATCCTCCATGGATCGCTGGCCTGATAAGTAAGTAAGTATGTAAGTAAGTGAAGTAGATCGTACCTCTTGTATTGGCCGCAGAGTCCCGCATGATATTTTCAAGAATAATGTTGAAGAAATCACATGACAGTGCGTCACCCTGTCTAAAACCTTTTTTAACATTAAAGGGGTCGGTTAGTTCACCTCCGACCTTAATGGAGCAGCGAGAGTTCTCCATAGTCATCCTGCATAGTCTGACGAGCTTGGCAGGAATGTTAAAACCTGACATGGCTCTGTAGAGCTCGTCTCTATAAACTCTGTCATATGCGGCTTTAAAGTCGACAAAAAGATGGTGCGTGCCGAACTGAAATTCATGGGTCTTCTCCAAGATCTGCCGTAGTGTAAATATTTGGTCTATCGTGGATTTTCCTGGCCTGAAATCACACTGGTAGGAACTTATCAGATTGTCCACGAACGGTTCCAGGCGCTTACAAAGTACGGCAGAGAGGATCTTGTACGCTGTGTACAGGAGACTTATCCCTCTGTAATTGGCACAGTCATAGGTGTCTCCTTTCTTATGGACCGGGCAAACGATGCTGAGATTCCATTCATCGGGCATGGATTCTTCCGAGCATATCTTGCAGATGAGTTGATGCATGTTACTGACCAGTTCATCGTCAGCTGCTAACAGTTCCGCGGGGAGTCCATCTGCTCAAGCAGCTTTATAAGACTTAAGTTTCGATATTGCTATCGTAACATCGTGTAGGTCAGATGAACGGGATTCTCCACAATGGCCTCAGTTGAGACTTCACCACGATTTTTGGGAAAAAATCATCATGAGCCTTCGTTAAATGGAAGGGTCAACAAACAAAATTGTTAGTTTTACGCTGCTGAAAATCCTCAATTAATCCACGAAGAACCTCTCCACGACCAACGCGCGACTGTTTGAGCCGGAATTTGTACGGATAGGGTCATTGGACCGTTCTTTTTTGAAGACGACGATGGGATGCCCACCACCGTTAATGGCGAGCGTTATCGGGCGATGATAACGGATTTCTTGTCGCCATTTTTAGTTCCAACAAGATGGCGCCACAGCCCACACAGCTCGGGCCACCATCGCTTTATTGCGCTGTAAGTTGGTCGATCGTCTAATTTCCGAAAACGGTGATTTTAACTGGCCACCGAGATCACCCGATTCGACGCCGCCGGATTTTTTCTTGTGGGGTTTTTTAAAGTCCAGAGTCTATGTTGAAAAGCCACGGATTGTGGAAGAGCTCAATGCCAATATTCGACGCGAAATAGCCGCTACACAGCTCGCAACACTTCGCAAAATGATGGGAAATGCTCAAAAACGAGCTCTTTGCGCCATCCGCTATAAAGGTGATCAAAACACACTGTTCAAGGTCCAAAATAAATAGGTGTTCTGTTCCGTCAACAGGTTGCCATAATCGTCCTACCTAGGGGACTATTCGCAGTGTGGTGGATAAATTTGAGTCTTCTGGTTCTTACTTAGGTGGCGCCACAGTTCGGGGTAAGCCTAGGCTTCAACCAACAAGCCTTTCCAGCTAACACGATCTTTTGCTACCTGTTGGTTGAGGTCCCTTTCCTCTTGTGTGTGGGTTGGAGTCGAAGACTTCTCGGGCCGGACCTATGCTGTCCATTCACTCTACATGGCCTATCCATCTTAGACGTTGGATCCGTAGATGTCATACTAGCTTGAGTCTTATACCGGTGGAGCCTTATGCCTACACTGCCGCCTATCTCTTAACGAGAGATCATCTCTCATGGGTACCAGGACGCAACGACATTTCAGGAAATGAAAGAGCTGACATGCTCGCCAGACAAGGAACGACGTAATGGTACACCACTAGCAGCCATTAAACGACCAAAGGGCATACCTGTTTAACCACCAGGCAAATCTGACCACGACTTGGCCGATATCGTACAATGAGACTATTCTCCATTGAACCGACATCAGCATAATCGTTGGTGTCATTACTGGTCACTGTCTTATTGGCAGCCATATACAAAACTTGCGTAAGCTTCGAACGATTTCTGCAGGAGTTCTGAAGACGAAGAGGTCTGAGGAGGTTGATTCCATTCAACACCTGCTCAAAGGACAAAGCCACTTAATTTAACTCGGCGAACATAAACCGTACGCACTCTGCGGATTGCAGAAACTCTCACCGGAAAGCTGCCTGTCAAGTGTGGTTACCCCGAGAACGGAAACTGCTAGATAATTCAATTTGGGGTGGCCGTGGTGCAGTGGTAAACATCACTGACCATCGAGCGGAAGGTCTGTAGTCGTTCCATAGCCAAGAAAAAGCAATTCCCATACGGAAAAAAACATATGCAACACAGCTGTTGTGAATGGGAAGTGATCAAAATACTGATGAAAGCATGACACTCACAGTATATGGCATCTTCATATTCATACTCCGTGTGTGCGATTCTAATAAAACACCATAAGTACACGGGACAGTTGCTGAGAACTGCAACCAACTTGAAAATTCAGTCGAGTTTTCCGGAATTCTATCTAGGACTACCACCCCTGGAGAGTAGTGAACGATCATCTGCGACCCAAACCACTGCTCTCCGTTCAGGTTGTGTGCTAAGGATTATAAGAGTATAAACTCCTGAACCTGCGCGAACTCTAAAAAAAATTGGCATACTTACTTAGGTGGCGCTACAGTTCGGAGTGAACCTGGGCATCAACCAACAATCCTTTCCAGCTAGCACGATCTTTTGTCAGCTGTTTCCAGTGTTGCCGCCCAGCTATTTAATGTCCGTTTCCAACTGTGTGCGCCACCTTAGAAGCGGTCGTCCTTCCGGGTTGGAGCCGAAGGCTCTTCGGGCCGGAACTATACTGTCCAATCACTCTACATGGCCTAGCCATCTAGCAGACGTCGTATTAGGCCGATTTCGCTATACACCACATACAGTTCTTGATTGAATCTTCTCCTCCACTCTCCGTCAACACAAACGGGGCCGAAGATTGTACGCAGAATTTTCCTCTGGAAATGACCAAGGGCCTCCTTATCCATTTTTGATAAGGTCCAAGCCGCTGCGCCGTAGAGGAGGTCCGGGATGACTAAGGTTTTATAGAGGGTCACCTTAGTTTTCTGAGAGCGGGCTCTACTACTCAATTGCTTCTTGAGCCCGAAGAAACAGCGGTTGGTAAGAGTTATTCTGCGTCTAGTCTCAGCGCTGGTGTCTTTGCCGCTTGTTATCAGTGAGCCATGGTAGACGAAATCCTTGATTACATGAAAGTTATAGCTGCCAATTGTGACGTTGTGGCCAAGACGTCGGTGTTATGCGTCTTTCTTCGACGACAGCATATATTTGGTTTCGCCCTCGTTTACTTTCAAGCCCACTTCGGTCGCTTCTCTTCATTGACGTCTCGCTGCGTTTTCCCAATCACGTCAATGTCATCTTCTTATGCGAGCAATTGTGCAGTCTTGATGTAGATAGTGCCTCTTATATTGGCCCGTGAATCCCGCACGATCTTTTCAAGAATGATGTTGAAAAATCACATGACAGTGTGTCGACCTGTATGAATCCTTTTTTGACATCGAAGGCCTCGGTTAACTCCTTACGAAATTTAAGGGGGCAACGAGAATTCTCCATTGTCATCCTGCACAACCTGGTGAGTGGGCAGAGATGTCAAAACTAGACATGCCACTGTATGCTCTTCTCTATGCACGCTGTCATACGGGACTTTGAACTCGACGAAAAGGTGATGGGTGCTGATTTGGAGTTCTTGGGTCTTGTCCAAGGTCTGCCGCAGTGTGAATATTTGGTTTACCGTGGATGGGAACCTATCAAATTGTTCACGAATGGTTTCAGGCACGGCAGAGAAGATCTTATACGCGATTCCCCTATAGTTGGTGCAGTTATAGGGATCTCCCGGGCTGAGATTCCATTCATCGGTCATGCTTTCTTCCGACTATGTCTTACAGATGAGCTGGTGCATGTTCCCAACCACCTCATCTCTACTGTATGTTGGCGTTACAGTCCATGAAGGACCAGACCCATGTTGTGTGTGATTTATTTTTTCACACAGGTGAAAGAGACCTACAGTTTATTGCTGATTCCGAACGGCGTGAGTCGAGAAGCTTCCTCAAGGCAAGTTTTATACTATGGGGGGTTTTGCCAGTACCCCGCCGAGAAGGGACGCCGCGAAATAAACATTCGATGGCGTTGGTGTTATCGGGATCCGAACTCACTCATCGTGCGTCAGAGTCCAACAGACTAACCACTGCGCCACGGCGCCCTCACCACACCTAGCTGATTTAAATAGTACAACAGGTAGGCCCTCTGCATCAGCAGCCTTATTAGACTTCAGTTTTGATATCGCTATCTTAACAGAGAGCACCGTGGCGCAGTGGGTAGTGTGTTGGCCTCTGACGCCGATGGCTCGGGATCGAATCCCGACACAGCCATGTCATCGAACGTGTTTTTCACGGTGTTTCTCCTCAGCGGGGTTCTGACAAAACCCCCTGTAGTAAAATTGTCATGAAAAAGCTTCTCGAAATTCGCCGTTCGGAACCCGCAATAAAACTGTAGGTCCCTTTCACCTATGTGAAAATGAAATCGCACACAACATGGGTGACTGAGAGAAGCTCGGCTCAGGTTCTTCATGGACTGTAACGCCAACATACATACATCTTAACATCGCCTAAGTCGGGTGGACGGAATTCTCTCTCATCTTTGTCCAGTGTGAATGGTGCGTTCTGCCTAACAGCGATATCTTGACCATGTTTATCGTTATACACTCCACAGAAACAGTCTTTCCATATTCTCAGCGCCGACTGTGACTCAAACAGGCTTCCGCTCTGGTTTTATGTCCTTTGGTAAAACTTTCAAACGTCGTTCCTGCGATAACATCTCTGTATTTTCTCGATCGCGTGCTTCTCGTGCTCTTGTCCGCTCGTAGAGCTCACGAGCAGCTCTCATACGTCGATGTGACGGTACCATATATGCATTCTGTTTTTCTGCATGCACCTGCTTGCACTCGTCATCAAACCAAGGGTTTCGCCTAGGTGATGGCTGGAAACCTAATATATCAGAGGCAGCATCCCTGATGGCGCTTTAACACGTCTTCATTGCTGTTCTATGGTCTGTATAACTTGAATCGGCTCTTGAGAGAGCTTTAGGAAGACACGACCGGCGAATGTCCATTCCTGCTCTACTAGTTGCAAAACTTCGTCGACTTTTTCGTCACGCCTAGGTCCGGCGCTTCGAAACATGCACCGGATTTCGGCAAGGAGATGCGCTGTCATGTAACTTCTTCAACCTGGTGCTGGAGCAGATAGTGCGACGGGCAGGCGTCAACAGGGAAGGCACTATCTTTTACAAGTCCATCCAGCTGCTAGGATACGCGGATGATATCGACATCATCGCGTGTTCTCGCCGTGGCATTGTGGAAGCATTCACGGCGATTGAAGAACAGGCGAAACGAGTTGGTCTTAATATCAATGAGGACAAAACGAAATACATACTGTCAAGCAAAAACCAATCCGTCGCTCACCACCTGGGACAAGATATAACAATTGACAGCTACAATTTCGAGGTAGTTAAGTAGTTTGTCTACCTCGGGGCAAACGTAAATTCCACAAATGACACCACAGTGGAGATCCGGCATAGAATCGCCCTTGGCAACCGCTGCTACTTCGGCTTGTCCAAACAACTGGGGTCAAAACACCTCACTCGAAAGACCAAAGTCATGCTTTACAAAACGCTCATACTGCCAGCCTTGCTGTATGGAGCCGAAAGCTGGACGATAAGCAGGACAGCGGAGCTGATTTTGGCTTCTTGCGAAAGAAAAATTTTGCGCCGGATATTTGGTCCTGTCTGTGAGGAAGGTGAATGGAGAAGAAGACACCACCGCGAACTCTACGAGCTGTACCAAGATGTGGATGTAGTCCGGAAGGCAAGGATCCGTCGACTACACTGACTCGGCCACATCGAGCGCATGGACATCAACGCTCCAGCTAAGAGGGTCCTCGACTCCGAGCCTCCTGGTTCGAGAAGAAGAGGAAGACCGAACCTCCGGTATAAAGACCAAGTAATTGTGGATGTAAGACATCTTGGTCTTGACAACTGGAGCAGCGTGCCCGGGACCGTCAAGGATGGAAGGCAGTTATAGCTCAGGCTCAGATCCTCCATGGATCGCTGGCCTGATAAGTAAGTAAGTGAAGTAGATCGTACCTCTTGTATTGGCCGCAGAGTCCCGCATGATATTTTCAAGAATAATGTTAAAGAAATCACATGACAGTGCGTCACTCTGTCTAAAACCTTTTTTAACATCGAAGGGGTCGGTTAGTTCACCTCCGACCTTAATGGAGCAGCGAGAGTTATCCATAGTCATCCTGCATAGTCTGACGAGTTTGGCAGGAATATTAAAACCTGACATGGCTCTGTAGAGCTCGCCTCTATAAACTCTGTCATATGCGGCTTTAAAGTCGACAAAAAGATGGTGCGTGCCGACCTGAAATTCATGGGTCTTCTCCAAGATCTGCCGTAGTGTAAATATTTGATCTATCGTGGATTTTCCTGGCCTGAAATCACACTGGTAGGAACTTATCAGATTGTCCACGAACGGTTCCAGGCGCTTACAAAGTACGGCAGAGTGGATCTTGTACGCTATGTACAGGAGACTTATCCCTCTGTAATTGGCGCAGTCATAGGGGTCTCCTTTCTTATGGACCGGGCAAACGATGCTGAGATTCCATTCATCGGGCATGGATTCTTCCGAGCATATCTTGCAGATGAGTTGATGCATGTTCCTGACCAGTTCATCGCCAGCTGCTAACAGTTCCGCGGGGAGTCCATCTGCTCAAGCAGCTTTATAAGACTTAAGTTTCGATATTGCTATCTTAACATCGTCTAGGTCAGATGAACGGGATTCTCTTTCGTCTTCGTCCATTGTGAATTGTTCGCTCTGCCTGACGGCGGCATTTTGACTATCATCGCTGTTACACAGTCCGAAAAATTGGTCCTTCCACAATCTCAGCATCGACTGTGACTCCACTACTCGTTGTCTGTGCTCATTCCTGCAGGCTTCTGCTCTGACTTTATAGCCTCGGCATGCTCGTTTTACTTTTCGGTAAAACTTTCGAACGTCGTTCCTGCAATAACATCTCTCCTTTTCCTCGATCTTGCGCTTCTCGTGCTCCTTCTTTTTTCTCCTCAGAAGCGCATGCTCCTCTTTCCTTTTCTATTCATAGAGCTCGCGGGCAGCTCTCGTCCGTCAATGCAGTGTAGCCATGTATGCATTATGTTTCTCTACATGGCCCTGTCCGCATTCGTCATCAAATCAAGGGTTTCTCGAAGGTGGTGGCTTGAAATCGAGTACATCTGAGGCGACCTGTCTGATGGCGTTCGAGCAACGACTCCATTGCTGTTCATCCATTTTTGATAAATTCCAAGCCGCTGCGCCGTAGAGGAGAACCGGGATGATTAAGGTTTTATAGAGGGTCACCTTAGTTTTCTGAGAGCGGGCTCTACTACTCAATTGCCTCTTGAGCCCGAAGAAACAGCGGTTGGTAAGAGTTATTCTGCGTCTAATCTCAGCGCTGGTGTCGTTGCCGCTTGTTATCAGTGAGCCAGGGTAGACGAAATCCTTGATTACATGAAAGTTATAGCTGCCAATTGTGACGTTGTGGCCAAGACGGTGTTATGCGTCTTTCTTCGACGACAGCATATATTTGGTTTCGCCCTTGTTTACTTTCAAGCCCACTTCGGTCGCTTCTCTTCATTGACGTCTCGCTGCGTTTTCCCAATCACGTCAATGTCATCTTCTTATGCGAGCAATTGTGCAGTCTTGAAGTAGATAGTGCCTCTTATATTGGCCCGTGAATCCCGCACGATCTTTTCAAGAATGATGTTGAAAAATCACATGACAGTGTGTCGACCTGTATGAATCCTTTTTTGACATCGAAGGCCTCGGTTAACTCCTCACGAAATTTGAGAGGGCAACGAGAATTCTCCATTGTCATCCTGCACAGGCTGGTGAGTTTGACAGAGATGTAAAAATTAGACATGCCACTGTATAGCTCTTCTCTATGCACACTGTCATACGAGGCTTTGAACTCGACGAAAAGGTGATGGGTGCTGATTTGGAGTTCTTCTCCAAGGTGGGGCGGCCGTGGTGCAGTGGTTAACATCATCGACCGTCGAGCGGAAGGTCTATAGTTCAAATTCGTTCATAGCCAAGAAAAAGTACAATAATTCCTATACGGACAAAAAGTATGCAACACAGAGGTGAATGGAAAGTGACCAGACGTACTGCTGCAGGCATAACACTCACAGTATATGGTCAACAGAAAATTCATCCTCTGCGTATGCAATACTAAAGTGCTGGAACGAATTACTACTGACTATAACCAACGCGGATTTTGGTCGGCTTTCGTCCTATCTAGGACAACCACCCCTGAGAGTAGTGAACGAACATCAAAGACCCAAACCACTGCACTCCGTTCAGGTTGTGGTCTGCCGTAGTGTGAATATTTGGTTTACCGTGGATTTTTCTGGCCTGAAGCCACATTGATAGGAACCTATCAAATTGTTCACGAATGGTTTCAGGCATGGCAGAGAAGATCTTATACGCGATTCCCCTATAGTTGGCGCAGTTATAGATTCTCCCTTATTATGGACCGGGCTGAGATTCCATTCATCGGTCATGCTTTCTTCCCACCATATCTTACAGATGAGCTGGTGCATGTTCCCAACCACCTCACCTCTACTGTATGTTGGCGTTACAGTCCATGAAGGACCAGAGCCAAGCTTCTCTCAATCACCCATGTTGTGTGTGATTTATTTGTTCACATAGGTGAAAGAGATCTACAGTTTATTGCTGATTCCGAACGGTGTGAGTCGAGAAGCTTTCTCAAGGCAAGTTTTATACTATGGGGGGTTTTGCCAGTACCCCGCCGAGGAGGGACGCCGCGAAATAAACACTCGATGGCGTTGGTGTTATCGGGATCCGAACTCGCTCATCGTGCGTCAGAGTCCAACAGACTAACCACTGCGCCACGGCGCCCTCACCTCACCTCTACTAGCTGATTTAAATAGTACAACAGGTAGGCCCTCTGCGGCAGCAGCTTTATTAGACTTCAGTTTTGATATCGCTATCTTAACATCGCCTTAGTCGATATCTTGACCATGTTTATTGTTATACACTCCACAGAAACAGTCTTTCCATATTCTCAGCGCCGACTGTGACTCAAACAGGCTTCCGCTCTGGTTTTATGTCCTTTGGTAAAACTTTCAAACGTCGGTCCTGCGATAACATCTCTGTATTTCCTCGATCGCGTGCTTCTCTTGCTCTTGTCCGCTCATAGAACTCACGAGCAGCTCTCGTACGTCGATGCGGGGGTACCATGTATGCATTCTGTTTTTCTGCATGGACCTGCTTGCACTCGTCATCAAACCAAGGGTTTAGCCTAGGTGATGGCTGGAAACCTAATATATCAGAGGCAGCATCCCTGATGGCGCTTTAACACGTCTTCATTGCTGTTCTATGGTCTGTACAATTTGAATCGGCTCTTGAGAGAACTTTAGGAAGACACGACCGGCGAAGGTGCATTCCTGCTCTACTAGTTGCAAAACTTCGTCGACTTTTTGGTCACGCCTAGGTCCGGCGCTTACTCACAGCATTCTTACCGTACACTCCGCACATTTTTCGGTATGTTTTTGCAGTATTTTCACTTTTCTTTTATAGTAAAAAAGCATCACGAAGCGTATTTCTTCAGACATTTCACTCATTTTCGCCTTTCAAACGCTACTTCATTGGATAGTGCTACTCAATATGAGTATATAGGCATCGACGCCATCTAGTCACAAAAGACCGCGGAGACTTAACCGCAGACCCAACATTTATTATCGAAAATAGCTTCGTTGTTTTTCAAAGTATTCTACTTTTGCATATACTTTTGCATGCTTATGAACCAATTCTCATCTTTTGAAACACCGCAATTGAATTTTTTCAATATTTCTCTGCACCAATGGGCACGAGTCTTTTTTCGAGCGCGAGTCAAGTTATGCGCTATCCAATGCGAACAAATCTTACGGTATATTACATGACGATCTTGCAATATGAGACCACGCACAGCATCGATTTTTTTCCGGCAAAACAATCGACTTTGGAGGACCTTCACGAAAATCGTCCTGTAGCTTTAGGAAAAGAAAAAGATTGAATGCATCCGCCTCACTCGTATTTATAGTCAAAAGAATACCTACTATCTACGAAGAGCTCCTTGGATCATAACTATTGATAAAGTACATTAGAGCTGAATTATATGAATGTATCTAGACATTGTTTACTCTCCAAAATGAGATACTATCGTCATGAATATAATGTTATGCATCAACTCGTTTAACGTAAGCATACGCACATACATATCTCGCGCGGGAAAGAAGCGTAGCCCCTTGAACAACCAGGTTAAGTGCGCTGCTTAATTAGCACCGAGTATCTAATTAAATCCGTAACTAACAAAACAGTATCATTAAAGTGTTATCTTAATAGAGTAGAGGCTTGCAAAAGCTAACCCTTGACATAGAACATTAAATGATATTTACGCGGTCAAGTTGCATTAGTATCGCCCTGTAGGAATAGGGACCGCGTAAGCTACTCAAATTAGCGACAACCTCAGCAGTTGTGAATAAATAAAACAAGCAAATGACCAAGTCTTTACTGAATTTCTTATGAGGCAACGTTCTTAGCCTTGATCGCAGCTAGCTACCTTGTGGTGTAATGAGAGCGGTATTTAAATCAGCTTTTGTGAGTACACCGCAATAACCAAACAGAAATGTATTTAAGGAAAATATCGGGAGATCCATGTTGAGCTTCTTTATTGTTTTTTTTTCTTCTTGCGAGGGTTGATGAAGACACTATGCTCTGGAAGTGTGAGATGTGACTCACTAAGAACACCTTTCGGGTTAATTTCTTGTTTTTTTTCTATGGTTACACCCGCACTCAAGGCTAAGGCTCTATAATGTATTAAACGTTGTGCGAGCGAAGGTACAGGGAGAGGGAAAGTTTCGCGCAGGTTCACACAAAACCTGAACGGAATGCAGTGGTTTTGGGTCGTAGATGTTCGTTCACTACTCTTAGGGGTGCTTTGTCCTAGATAGGACGAGAGCCGATCAAATTTCGCGGGAAAGGACTAACAAAAGCCTCGTAGGGTAGCATCTAACCGACGGATGCTGGCCTGCTAAAAAGCGAGAAGAGCCACACCAGACGAACACCTTGCGGCTCTGTTAAGTCCCATCCCCACCTCCTCGTGGTGCCGTCTGGAGGAATGGCAAGATTCCTGCACCAAGAAAACAGGTTTAGTCGGTTGGGTTACAGCCTACTAAGCCGTAAACATAAAATAATGTTGAAATTCAGAGACAACCATAAGCCTCGAATCTAACGGACGGACTACATTTTGACGACCCCCGCAAAAGTACAAAAGGACAGAAGTATCGGCTCTGCATCTGGAATATTAGGACCCTCAACAGACCGGGTGCGGCCAGACAGTTAGAAAACGCCCTAAACTGTTATAAAACAGACATTACCGCACTCCCAGAAGTCCGTTGGGATGGACCCGGTGCAAAGCGGATGAAAAACTACGACGAGAAGAACAAACAATTGGATGCGGATTTGTTGTTCGAGGTGGATTCAGGCGAAAAGTTCTAAGCTTCCGGCATGTGCGCGAACGCCTCATAACAATCCGCATCAAAGCTATTTTGGGGAACATCACCTTGATATGCATTCACGACCCCACTGAAAAAAGAGACGACAGAGTGAAAGATAACTTCTATGACAGCTTAGATAGAACATACGCTCAATGTCCTAGCAAAGACTCCAGGATTGTTCTAGGATATTTCAACGCGAAGCTGGGTAAGGAGGATATCTTTGAACGAGCCGTAGCAAGGCACAGCCTACAAGACAATAAACTTTGTTACGGGGCGTTATCTTCTAGTAGCTAGCACACGATTCCCACATCTCAATATCCATAAGGAGAAACGGCATGAGCATGAGGAGCAAGCGATCGAGGAGATGGAGAGTTGTTATTGGAGGAACGACGTTCGAAAGGTTTACCAAAGAGTAAAACGAACATGCCAAAACTATAAAGCCAGAGCCTGCAGGGATGAGCACGGACAACTGATAGTGGAGTCACAGTCGATGCTGAGATTGTGGAAGGACCATTTCTGCAGACTGTATAACGGCGATGATAGTCAAAATGCCGTCAGGCAGAACGAACTATTCACATTGAACGAAGACGAAAGAGAATCCCGTCCATCTGACAATGTTAAGATATCGATATCGAAACTTCTTTCTTTGGTGGCGTTACAGCCCATGGAGGACCAGAGTCAAGCTTCTCTCAATCACCCATGTTGTGTGTGATTTATTTTCCACACAGCTGAAAGGGACGAGAAGCTTTTTCATGGCAAGTTTACTACGGGGGGTCAGAGGGGTCTCCTTTCTTGTGGATCGGGCATACGATGCTGAGACTCCATTCCTCGGGCATGCTTTCCTCTGACCATATCTTACAGATGAGCTGGTACATGCTACCAACCAGATCATCCCCAGCTGCCTTGAAGAGCTCAGCAGACAGTCCGTCTGCGCAACTTTATTCGACTTGAGTTTCGATATGGCAACTTTAACTTCGTCGAGGTCAGGGGGATGGAGTTGTCTGCGGTCTTCGTTGATTAGAAATGGATCATTCTGCCTGACAGCGGTATATTGACTAACATCGCCGTTATACAGTCTGCAGAAGTAGTTTTTCCATTTTCTCAGCATCGACTGCGGTTCTACTACTAGGTGTGATAAGATAATGGAACAGACTAAAACGCAAACACGTCGTAGCCTCTTTCACCAAACTCCAGAGAACGGTCTGTCTCAGCTGCACGGGGGCTTTCCCCAGCACGCCGGGCGCTGCTCTAGATGTTATGATGAACCTTCCACCTCTTGATATATTTATCAGAGTGTGTGCTCTGAAAGCCATGTCTGGTCTGAAGAGAAATAGCTTTTGGTACAACTCGGTGTGCTTGCGCAAGAATTGTCATGCGACCCCTGTCTCATGGACATGCCTTCTGACTCACTTACGCCCGTTGTCCTATTGCGTCGTAATTTCACAGTCCAATTTCCATGGCGTCAGGATTGGCTATGGCTGGATACTGAACCTGGAAAGGATAGTCTTCGCATTTTCACGGATGGCTCCAGGTCTGGACGTCGTCCACTGCTGGAGTCTTCTTTGAACGTGAAAACATCCGACTGCACTTCTCGTTAGGAAAGTATGCAATGAGAAATACGCAATCCTTATGGCCATGCACTATGTTGTGAAGCACAGGTGGAAGGGGGAAAGCATATGCTGCATGTGGCAAAGAGGAGGATGATACTGCAGAGCATTTCCTCCGTGATTGTCCCGCCTTTGCTCGCGCACGGTGGCGCACCCTTGGAGTCGACGTGGTGTGTGCCGAATCCCTAAGCTCTACATCACTGAAGATCCTTCAAATTTTCCTCCGGAAAACAGGGAAAATACAGTAATGTAAGGTGTCTGTCTGGAGTACAATGGACCAGTGATTGCGTCTGAGTGCTCCAGCGGATAGCAGAAGCCTAAAAAAAAACTGGTCATTGGCCTGTCGGCACTCACGCTTCCAAGTTAGGAGTCCCATTGAACACACACTGCCGAAGTTCAAGAAGCCGTTGGAAAAGGAATTGCTCAACATTATAGAATATCATCCATGAAGGGGCTCACAGTTATCGTTGTATTTTGCCTAAATTTTGCGACGGGACACACCTTGTCGTATGACCTTAACCTAAAAATGTCACATAAATGGCTTCCACAAAGGTCGCAAGGTTGTGTACACCCAAAATTATATGAACACTGAAGCAGTAGATCTAATTATGTACTCTTTGTAGTGACTGTGAGTGCACACACTGTCTCCCAGGTTCCTCTACAACCTAGTAGTGACTTTCAGAATACTGTGGATCGCCTACTGTATCCTACCAAAAATACTGTTAAGATTTGTATTATATTCCTTACACATTCTAGTGAGTTGACACTAAGTGTGCAAACAGACAGGTCATGTTAAGATTTGTATTGTATTTCTCACGCATTCCACTGAGTTGGCACTAAGTGTGCGAACAGACATTACTGGGTCACTCACGAATATCGGGTTTCCTTGCTACAGTAGTGTCTGTTCCCACACTCGAGCTCGATCCAGTGAAATGTAAAAAAAATATTGTACTGTACAAAAGTAGTCTTGGGTGAACTATCGGCCAGGTTGGACCGCTATTAAGAAATAAAGTTTTATATTGTTATATTTGAGTTGACTATTATTCAACATATATTGGCGACCGTGACAGGACGCTTTGCTAACGTTTAGCAACACCTGTGTGAAAAGTACAGTGCATCAAATAACGAACAAAGTGCAGTGAAATTAAGGAGTGAAAAATAAAAAATAAAAATGTTCAAGTCTCCAATGCAAATTGAGGATTACGCAAGCCAACAAGAAAGGATTGGCGAGGAACTCTGTCGACTGACGCGCAACTATTGGAAGGACGGTGATATAAGAAAGTCTCCATCATACTTGGCCGAGCGCTTAGCAACATTGGAAAGTCTATGGAAAGAATTTGATGACACTGATAGTCAGATTCGAGAGACATTTCCCTCTGAATTGGAACATCCCTACTTCAAAAAGGATTACTATGAAGCAGTGCGCAAGGTAGCAGATCGCATGCGAGATGATATCGAGCGTCGACTCACATCACAATCAAAAGACCAACCAACATTCGAGGAAGAACAGGATTTAGAGCAGGAATTAACTGGTGAAGCCAAGCAGCAAGGGGCGGTTTCCAAGCAGAAACCAGCATTACCAACCGCTAATTCGCCTCCAACACAGCAATCTACAAAGGGTACAATGAGTCAAAAGGATAGGTTCCAATTGTTGATGAACATCCTAAGAAGATCATTGGACAAGTGTGTAGTGGAGGCGGCGGAGGTGCATACAGAGCACTTCTGTCAAATAAAGACAAGAACAATCCAACAGAACTGGGATGAGATAACGCTTCTCTACAGAAAGGTCGAAGAGCAACTAACCAGTGAAGAACTCGAGTGCTATTTCGGGATGCAAGAGCGAGTGGAAGAAGTTTTATTAAGCTTGATTGAAGGAGCGACACCAGCACATCGTCCACAGCAGACGGAAGCTTCGGTTAATCCCACGATAAGACTACCTAAAATAGAACTTCCAAAGTTTGACGGCAGCTATCTCAACTGGCTCCAGTTTTACGACCTGTTCAAGCAATTGATTCATCACCAACCAATACCAGCCGCCCAAAAGTTATATTTTCTGAGAGCCAACGTTACTGGAGAGGCCCATAATCTCATCCAGCACTTCCAAGCTACCGACAGCAATTACGATATTGCTTGGAACACCCTGGTGGAGCGATATGACAACAAGAGGCTGTTGCTAAGTGCGCAATTTAGCCGATTGCTCTCGCAACCCATGACAACTGGCACCGCAACTAGCCTCAGAAGGTTTCACGATACAACAAAGGAAGTTATGCAGGCAATCACTAACTTGGGATTCAATGTCGATAGCTGGGACCCAATGGTGGTTCACTTGATGCTGCAGAAAATGGATAAAGAGAGCAGATCACTCTTCGAACAGTCTTTAAGCGACCCGAGGAGCAGCCCCTCCCTAGGAGAGTTCTTGAAATTTCTGGAGCTCAGATTCCAAACCCTGGAGGCCATCAGCAGACCAGGCGAGGGAAGGAAGACGGCCACTGTTGCAACACGTCCGGATGGTATCAATTGCTATATGTGCAATTCAGGTAAGCACAAGATTTTCAATTGCTCAAGCTTTCTTAATCTCTCAGGTGAAGAACGCGAAAGAGCCGTACGACGATTGGAGCTATGCAGGAACTGCCTGAAGCCAGGCCACTTCTCCCAATCATGCCAGTCCAGAGGTTGCCAAAAATGTAACTTCCAGCACAACACACTGCTTCATCAACATAAGCCTCAGCAGCAACATCAGCAGCTGAAAAAACCGCTTCAACACCAAGATCAGCAGCAACATCAGCAGCTGAAAAAACCGTTCCAGCATCAAGATCCACAAGGAGAGCGCAGTCAACAGCAACCAACCAGCAATCAATTCGGTAAGCTCTATAATGATAAGGCTATAATAAGGGTTTCAAACAACCATAAACCGTCTGGTACATCTGCAAATGCTGCCATAGGCTGTGACATAAAGAAACGCCATGTATATTTGGCCACTGCGATCATCAATGTCATTTCTGCGTGTGGGTCCCCTACTCCTTGTCGTGTCCTCTTAGATTCAGGCTCACAACTGAATTTCATAACGACAAGGTTTGTTCACGAGTTAGGCCATAGAAAGCGTCGGATGGATATACCAATTAGTGGTATTGGAGGAAGGGAATGCAAAGCCGAATTCGTCACCAATGTGACAATCGAATCAAGGACCTCACCATATAGGTCAATAATTGAGGCAAGCATCATGCCTCGTATCAGTGAATACCAACCTAGTCAAGAAATAGACGCAATGCATTGGAATTTACCATCGCATGTGCAACTTGCGGATCCCACGTATTTCAAGGCCCAGCGCATTGATATGCTCCTGGGAGCAGAAGTATTTTTCGATTTGCTCATACCAGGAGATATCAAAATATCAAATAATCTTCCAGTATTGCGCAATTCTAAATTGGGGTGGATTGTAGCTGGAAGTGCATCAGCGGGCGATACGACGGCGCACTGTCATGTGGCCACAAAAACTTCGTTATCTTCTTTAGATAAGCTCGTACGAAAGTTCTGGGAAACAGAGGATCATGTTTCCCCGGTAAATACAATGAGCAATGAAGAACACGACTGTGAGGCGCACTTTCAAAATAATACAAGGTTCAACGCGAGCAACCAGTTTGTAGTACGACTGCCATTCAAGAAGGACCCAGGGGCATTTTTAGGCGAGTCCTACGAAATGGCTAAAAGACGTTTTTTGTCATTGGAAAGAAGACTGGACAAAACCAGTGAGTTGAAATCTGCATACATCCAATTCATGCAAGAATATGAGTCCCTTGGTCATATGAGTCCAATTGATGACGAGAAGAGAGGCGAAGCACATTATATTCTACCACATCATTGCGTAATGAAACCTGACAGTTCATCAACAAGGCTAAGAGTAGTATTCGATGCCTCCGCAAAAAGCACATCCGGATATTCACTTAACGATATTTTAATGGTTGGTCCAACAGTTCAACCAGATCTATTTTCCATTATAACTAACTTTCGAATACATAGATATGTTTTCACTGGGGACATAAGCAAGATGTACCGGCAGATATTAGTAGATTCTAGGGATAGAATGATGCAATTAATCTTATGGAGATCCCAACATGACCACCCGTTGCAAACATATCAGCTTAATACTGTAACATATGGCACGGCATCCGCATCATATCTAGCTACGAAATGCTTAATGAAGTTAGCAGACGATAACAAGGGTGAATACCCCCGTGCTGCTGGGGTCTTAAAATCATGTTTTTACGTTGACGATTGCCTCACAGGTGCAGAGAGTGTAGAAGATGCCAAAAAATTGTTAACTGAAATCTGTCATCTGTTGAAACTGGGTGGCTTTGAGTTAAGAAAGTTTTGCGCCAACCACCCGAGAATACTTGAAAAAATTCCGGAAGAACATAAAGAACAACTTGTTACCTTTCATCAATCAGAAGTGATTAAAACATTGGGATTAATTTGGGATCCTTCCTCTGATGCATTTAAGTTTAAGTTTGATTTTGACAGATTATATGAACGTGTGTGCAAGCGAACTGTACTAGCAGATCTTGCCCGGCTATTTGATCCGTTGGGACTACTTGGACCTGCAATAGTGCTCGGGAAGCTTTTTTTGCAAGAACTATGGAAAACAAAGTTATCCTGGGATGATCAACTTCCTGAAGAGCAAGCCAATAAATGGCATCACTACCTGAAGGAATTCTCCATGTTGAAAGAATTAAGCATCCCACGATATGTTTCCCTTCCTTGCAGCGATGTTGAACTGCACGCATTTTCGGATAGTAGCCTGAGTGCCTTCGGGGCATGCGTATATCTTAGATCTGTTGATAACAGAGGATGTATCTATTCACAATTGCTATGCTCGAAGTCGAGAATTGGGCCCCTCCGAGCAACTTCCATAGCACGATTGGAATTGCAGGGTGCTGTGCTCATGGTGGAGTTGGTAGCAAGACTGCTGGAACTGCTAACTGTTAAAATAAATAAAGTACGTTATTACACTGACTCCACTACAGTACTAGCATGGATTAGATCACCTTCTTACACATGGGAGACTTACGTCGCAAATAGAGTGGCGAAGATCCAAGCAAATACGGATATACAACAGTGGAACTATATAAAGGGTAGCCTTAATCCAGCTGACATGGTCTCTAGAGGGATGGGATTACAAACGCTTCTTAAGACATCTGCCTGGTTCAATGGTCCTGATTTTCTTTCCGAAGATGAGAGTTCATGGGAAAAAATGCAATATGTTATTCCAGAAGACGTTCCAGAACGTCGTAAGAAGAAATCTGTGTTAGCAGCGACAACAGCTAGCAACGAAATCTTAATTGAAGAAGTCAATCATAGAAATTCCTTTTTTACATTACAAAAGATATTTGCGTATTGTTTTCGATTTTATAGTAATTGCAGAAAGAACAAGTCACTGAGAAATAGAGGGCAGATAACAGTGAATGAACTTCAACGTGGAACTGATTTTATTTGGGTATGTGTGCAAAGAAGAGAATTTCCGGATGATTACCGTTGTCTGCAGAGGGGTGCAAATGTTCATAAAGGATCCAATATAGCGTCGTTGTCGCCATTTTTCGATGAAAAAACTAAACTAATTAGAGTGGGTGGAAGATTGAAAAATGCATCTATTATGGTTGATGCCAAACATCAGGTCTTGCTGCCGAAAGATAATTGTATAACGAAATTACTTCTAACATATTTGCATCAAACACACATGCACGCAGCGCCTCGAGCGTTGATTGCAATCTCCAGGCAGAAATATTGGATTCTAAGTGTAGGAAGAATGGCGCGGCAAATAACTTCCAGTTGCTTAAAATGCTTTCGTTCAAATCCCAAGTCTATCGCACAGATGATGGGCAACCTGCCGAAGGAGAGAGTTACTCCCTCTCGTCCATTTTATTACTGTGGAGTGGACTTCTGTGGTCCTGTAAAAACACACTACAAGATCAGAGGCAAGAGTCCGACAAAGTCATACCTAGCGATATTTGTATGCTTTTCCACAAAGGCAGTTCACATAGAGGTAGTTGGCGATCTGTCTGCGGAGGCATTTATCTACGCCTTAAAAAGATTTGTCGGTAGAAGGGGCATATGTCATACCATATTTTGTGACAATGCCACCAATTTTGTTGGCGCAAAGGCCGAACTTATAGATTTGAAAAACGCGTTTGAATCCGAAGGCCACCAAACGGTTATCAATCGTATGTGCTTGGAAAATGGTATAAATTGGAAATATATTCCACCGCGTGCACCGCATTTTGGAGGGCTTTGGGAGGCTGCAGTTAAGTCCGCCAAGAGTCTGTTAATGCGCTTTCTTCGTGAAGCATCTTTAACATACGAGGAATTGCTAACAGTGGTTATACAAATAGAAGCGATTTTAAATTCACGCCCCCTCACTCCAATCACATCCGATCCAAATGACTTAGAGGCCCTAACGCCTGGGCATTTCCTAATTGGAGAACCACTTACAACATTGCCCGAACCAGACGTTTTAGACAACAAAATTACCAGTCTTAAAAAATTCCGTCAAATACAACACGTCCAACAGCACTTCTGGAAAAGATGGTCAAGTGAATACTTACATCTCCTACAACAAAGATCTAAATGGACCCAGCCAGCACCCAATTTGGTCCCTGGAACGATGGTGGTACTCAAGGAAGCAAATGTTCCGCCTATGAAATGGAAACTAGGACGTGTAGAGGAAGTTATAAAGGGTAATGATGATTTAATTCGGGTGGCCACCGTTAAAACCCAAAACGGCATCTTCAAACGAGCAATACACAAACTGTGCCCGTTGCCTATACCAGCAGGGATGAACGCGGTTAGTGAGCCAGAATACTTAGAAGTTAACAGCCGAATTCCTCAAGGCCCCCTGCAACCAATGCCTAAACGCAAAAGGATTGTAACATCACTGCTCTCGGTTGTTCTCATGGTGTGTTTAAGCTTCCATTCGTCAATGGCCCAAACAGCAGAACGAGTGAAGATAAATCGACTAGATGAAGCAGTTGGTATATATTTCGAGGACCTTGGAAAAATACAAACCGTTAATAGCCACTGGAATATATACGTATATTACAATCTTACAGCTTATTTCTTGGAATTGCGTGAAATTGAGTCCTATCTCCAGAAAATGGAAGAATTTTGTGCGCAGGAAAACATTCACAAAGTATATTGCAAACCAACGATCGATGCAGTAACCCACAGGCTCGCAGCTATAAATCACAAGAACGAGATTCTTTACAACTACAATATGGGAAGGCCGGAAAGGACTCGGATACTAAGGTCGCCGCTGGATATTGTGGGAAAAGTGGCTAATAGTCTTTTTGGGGTTCTTGATCAGGATGACGCCAGGCATATTGAAACTCAAATACACAAGGCCAAGCAAAATCAGCAGCACCTGATGGAACTCATCCAAAAACAAAGTTCTATAGCCGATTCCACGTCAAATCTTCTAAAGCGTAATGTACTTCAAATTAATCAGCAATTTCAGGCTCTAAATAGCTACTTAGCCAGTATCGCAAACGTAATTCAAGAAAAACAGGAGGCAAATGATCTTAAACAAAATATCGCCTCCCTAACTTCATTTCTGATTCTGGTGATCTCAAATTTTGAAAAGATTCAAGAACTTCTCTTAGATGTACTTTTAGATTTAAATCATGCAAGGATTAATCCTCAAATAATAACACCTCACCAACTTACCGAACAAATTATGCTAATAAAGGCACATTTACCGACTACACTAACAATAGCGAAGGGATCAACAATGGACCTGTACAAAATGGCATCAGTGAAGGGACGAGTTTTGAAAGAGGCAGTTGTTTTTGAAATGCGGCTCCCACTTGCCGATAGCGCGGAATTTCAATTGTTTAATTTAATTCCTATTCCCATTCTACAACAGCCTTACGAGTTTAGCTATCTAGTGGAAACATCTTCACCATTTTTGGCTATTTCACCAACAAGAGATGAATTTTTTTTGCTGTCCGAATTCGAATTAAGTTCATGCAAGGAATTGTTGTCGCAACATTTTCTCTGTAAAAACGTGCATCCCACTTACACCAAACAAGCTACCGCTAGCAGCTGCGAAATAGCACTGTTGAATCATAAAAACAATGCTCTTCACGAGTGCAAGCTAAAAAAACTACCCGCTGGAGATTACTGGAAATCATTGAAGGGTTCTAATCGGTGGATATTCTCTACAGGATCTCGGATAACAGGCCATTTAATATGCAACGAAGTCACGGAAGGTCTAACGGTGGTCGGAAATGGCTTGCTTGAGTTTAAGGAACCTTGTATGCTGAAAATGCCAACCATGTCTATCAAGGGAATATTGGAGTACAATAATACTGTCACCATCAAGAACTCATTTATTCCAAACACCAACATAAGCACTTGGATCCTAAAACCTTCAAAACCGATTATCAGTGACCTGCCGCAGGTACATGACATTGATGAAATGGACTTTGTGAAATTAAAGGGTCAAATCAACACAGTAATACAGCAGTCCAAGGAGCTACCGGAAAAAATCAACTGGCATGATTATCATCATTACGGATTAGGCTACTTATTGCTGGCTGGTATGATTGCGGTAGTGGTTATATATTGCTGTCATCAACAACGAAAGCCTAAGCCGGCTCCCAGGCCTTCCCGTTTTCAAGTTAATGTTTAAGTCACTGTTTTTCTTTTACATATTTTGATTATTGTTATGATTATTATTATTATATCTTCCTGTTAGCATATTTGTTTAACTTTTGAGTCATGCTTAGAGAATAATTAGCCCAAAAAATAATAATAATAAAGGGGTTTGTTTTAAGTTAGAGGCTAAGAACCCTCTAAGGAGGGGAGTATGTTAAGATTTGTATTATATTCCTTACACATTCTAGTGAGTTGACACTAAGTGTGCAAACAGACAGGTCATGTTAAGATTTGTATTGTATTTCTCACGCATTCCACTGAGTTGGCACTAAGTGTGCGAACAGACATTACTGGGTCACTCACGAATATCGGGTTTCCTTGCTACAGTAGTGTCTGTTCCCACACTCGAGCTCGATCCAGTGAAATGTAAAAAAAATATTGTACTGTACAAAAGTAGTCTTGGGTGAACTATCGGCCAGGTTGGACCGCTATTAAGAAATAAAGTTTTATATTGTTATATTTGAGTTGACTATTATTCAACAAATACCACCACCAAATACCCCCCTTCCCTAGTGGCAAATAAAAATTAGAACACACCGCAGCGCAACATGTTCCACCTATAGATCAGATGACAAACCGAAACAGTTTATGGGAATACACTTATATTTCATGCCAAGAACGCGTCGGCATGTTACAAATTCTAAGCAGATCTCTCTATTGACTTAATTTATTTTGCAAATATTTACGGAACGAACCGAAGCAGTGCTATCTACGAGAGTATGAACAACAATCATTGTAGCAAGCCAGCAAAAGTGGGAGAAACATTGTATGAATTACCGAATGTACATATGTATCGCAAGAATGTATTTCAAAAACCCACCCTATGGGTGTGGGCTAAGTAACTGAGCTCCCGCCGTAAACAAGCTTTGAATGCAGACAGCTTTTGTTGTCATTTTGTGTGTCACTAATTAGGACAGTCACCCTCAAATCCTTCTGGACAAATTGCACATTATCAACACAACGTGTCCATTAAGCCCGTGCTACACGTCAGCTACAGGTCTTTGCTTATGAATCGATATTGTTTTTTGGGCTCATCATTAGCATATATATTGCTGATTGTAAGCTGGTCTTACCGCGCCATACAAGATACATGTTCTCAGCTCATTAAGTGGTAGTTTTTCGTCAACACGTATCATCACATGCTTCTAACATTTTCCATGCGAGTTTCCTTCCCTTACGCTTTATGGCCACGCAAAAGAAAAACCAAAAATCGAATCTTGATGTCCCGAATTTCGAACATCAAATATCGGACAGCAAGGGTGGGGGGGATTTAATGGATCCGCGTGAAAAGATTTTTTATATTCCTTGTCTGCACACGTATATATCAAATTTTACGGCGTTTTCGCTTACTTGTGCTTTTACGGTTCGGTGGAGAGGGGACGATGGGTTCCTGGGGCACATCTTAAAGGAGAGCACGTGAATTAGATACGAGAAAGTGCAAGTGTTTTTCTGAGAAGGGAAAAGTACACGCGAAGTACATTTAAACTCAAAATGACGAGTACTAAGTTCATTTGAAGCAAGGTGGTTTGATATCCTCACAATCGGAGAAGGTGGCACAGATTTTTTTCTTCATACTAATCTGAAACGTACACTATGATATTGTGAAGGGAGTACCACGGATGCTTTGGAAATCTGGGGCGTTATCGCCGTGAATAAACCTAAGTGAATGAGCCGTCGGAATGGCAAAAGACTAACAAAGGCTTCTATCTGACGGATGCTGGCCTGCTAAAAAGCAAGAAAAGCCACCGCAGTCGAACATCTTGCGGCACTATTAGTAAGTCCCATTCCCGCCTCCTCGCGGTGCCATCTGGAGATTTCCTTTAGAAATTACAGACTGGAAAGGGCGAATGGCGAGTTCCCTGCGCCAAGAAACAGGTTTAGTCCGTCGGGCTACGGCCTAGTAAGCCGTAACCGTAAAAAAAACACAAACTCCGAAACAACCAGAAGCTCCGGATAAAACTGACCGGATTAATGTTGACGACCTTTGCAAAAAACGAAAAAAGGACAATGATCTTCGGCTCTGTACATGGAATGTTAGGTCCCCAAACAGGCCACGTGCAGCCAAACATCTTGCGGACGCCCTAGACCACTATAAAGCGGACATAACCGCCATCCAGGAAATGCGATGGAATGGACCTCGTGAAAAACTGTGACATTTACTACGGCGACTGCTATAGGGAGAGAGGACAACGACTGTTCGGATGGGGATTTGCTGTTCGAGGTTGACTAAGGCATGTAAGCGAACGCCTCATAACGATCCGTATCAAGGCTAAATTTTTTAACATCAGCCTGATCTGCGTCCACGCCCCCACGGAAAACAAGAATAACTCCGCCAAAGACGAGTTCTACGATCTCCAGAACGTATGCCCAATGTCCCAGCTATGACATCAAAATTGTACTAGGAGACTTCAATGCTAAGCTGGGTAAGGAAACAATCTTTGAACGAATCATCGGAAAACATAGCCTACGCGACACCACATCCGATAACGGATGTGATTTTTCTGCGGGGCGAACTCTCCTTCTACCCAGTACATGCTTCCCGTACCTCGATATACACAAAGGTACCTGGCGGTCTTTTGATCAATCGACTACCAACCAGATTGTTCACAACGCGATCGACGTCAGACACTCCTCCACTATTCTTGATGTCCGAACTTTCCGAGGAGCTAACATCGACTCGGACCATTACCTTGTAGTAGCCTGGATGCGCCTACGGATATCACGAACGCAGCAGAGTAGAGTAAGAATACAAGGTCATGACGTCGGAAAGCTACTATCGCCAGAAACTGCTCGTGCCTTTACCGATCGCGTCTCCCTTATACTCTCCAATACACCTCAATCCTCCACGCTATCAATAGAACAGCAGTGGAACCATTGGAAACAAGCCCTGAAAAGCACTGCATCTGAAGTTTTGGACTTCAAAGCTCCACCACGAAGAAACACCTCGTTCGATGACGAGTGCAGCAGGATTCACACAGCCAATCAGGAGGCATATAAAGCCTCTCTGCATAAAAGAACAAGAACAGCTCGTGAGCTCTATGAGTCAAAAAGAAGGGAGGAGCATAAGCTTCTCAGGAGAAAGAAGAAAGAGCTCAAAAAGCGCGCGATTGAGGATTAGGAGAGGTGTTACTGCAGGCGTGACGTTCGAAAGTCTTATCAACAGATAAAACGAACATGCCAAGGTTATAAAGCCAGAACGGAAGCCTGCAGGGATGAGAACGGACACCTAGTAGTAGAACCGCAGTCGATGCTGAGAATATGGAAAAACCACTTCTACAGACTGTATAACGGCGATGATAGCCAACATACCGCCGTCAGGCAGAATGATCCATTTCTTAACGACGAAGACCGCAGAGAATTCTGTCCCCCTGACCTCGACGAAGTTAAGATTGCCATATCGAAGCTCAAGTTGAATAAAGCTGCTGGCGCAGACGGACTATATGCTGAGCTCTTCAAATCAGCTGGTTAGGAGCCTTCACTGGCTCATCTGTAAGATATGATCAGAGGAAAGCATGCCCGAAGAATGGAGTCTCAGGTAAAAAAATGGCCTTCCTACGACACAAAAAGAACTCACGACCTAATTAACAGAAGTCGACAGGAGATTACCAGAATTATAGCTGTCAGTACTGGCCATTGGCCTGTCGGCACTCACGCTGCCAAGTTAGGCATCCCATTTAACACACACTGGCGAAATCGCAAGAACCATCTGGAAAAGGAAGCCCTTCACCATTTCCTACGCGAATGCCCTCTCCCTTCTTCCGGCGCCTTGTCACGGCGGGGGCTTAAGAGGTCATAGACCTTGAAATAAGACTCGAAGGCCCAAAAATTAATGGACAACCTAAAGGATCTGAGTACTCCAGGTGGTACCCGCAGCAGCGGAAATCCACCCGCGATATCTTTGATCGCGACTTGGGCAAAGATTCTGGAGGCCCCGACATTCATTTTTAGCTCTCCGGCAGCCCGGAACGATACCGACTCCTGCGGCTCACTGTCTGAACAATTAGTCGGACTGAGCATGAGCGGTGCATCCAGCGGAAACGACACCAACGATGGTGTGGCACGGGAAACCGCAAAGGTGGAACGCGCCCCAGACTTGGGTCGTATTGCTTAATGCACTGCTAAGTACCAAAATATGTAGTAGAGAAAAGGGGCATGCCCGAAATTGGGCAAAAAGGCCGACAAAGCCGAAGACGCAATGGTCGAGGCTTAACCTCTGGGGGAACCAGTTAAGAGGGTTAAGTCGACGGAGGTATCTCCTATCGAAGTCGATCCGACCCTCTTTCCTGAAGTCCCCTTCTCTCTCGAAGGTGCACAGCGCGGAAAGCGTCGGCGGTTTGGAAAGGTTGCTCCAAGAGGCACAAGCATGTCAGTGCTTTCGGCATGCGCCTCCAACTCTCCCCCTCTTACTGGGAAGGTTCAACCACCCAGTAAGAGGGTGATCAGTTCCCGTAATGACGGGGCCGGAAGCTTTCAGGTTTCTGCCATGGCCGGCGCTGCCGCCGAAAAAGGTGGCGGTGCTGACAGGCAGACTCCGAACGCAAAAGGCGAAGTCGTTGCGGATCGTAACAGTCCTGGAACTGGCAAGGCTGTCCCAAACCGGCGTCCGAAGGGAGCAGGAGCTCTAACCGAAAAAGGTAAAAGCTTCCGCAAACGGAAGACCGCCGCCAAGGATAGCCTCGCTAGGGAGTGAGTGTGCGATGCCTCCCTCTCCGGTGGGACGGTGGGAAATCGGAGTCCAATGGCAGATGTGGCGACCCAGAAGGATCAAAGCATAGGCCAGAGGGCGAATATAGCCAAAAACCGCTCCTCGGAGGCGGGCACATCACGCAACAAAACCCCTTCCTCCGAGAAGGATATCCAAGTGACCGTAAGGAGTCGAGAGAAGCAGCGCTCTGAAAAGATCAGGATTATTTGTATCCAAATCAATCTTTTAAGTAGTGGAATTGCATGCAGTAGTACAAATCATCACGTTGTATCCATTGAAATAAACGCCTATGTGGCCTTGGTGGTATATCTGATGCTACGATTCTTTATAATGGGCGATTCGGAAGGCCTGGGGTCGGCGGCATCATATCGAATCATCATCAGCAACCAAACTTGGACACTTTTGTGGACAAGCTCTGGTAGCTGCTAGAGTAATCTACCAAACGCACGGAGCAATAGAAAGACTCGATACTACCTCCACCACCGAAGAAAGTTTCTGAACTCGTAGAGTACTGTGAAGCCAGAAAGAGTGGTCTCATCTTGTGTTGCGATGCTAATGCCCAAAACACTGCTTGGTGCAGCAGCAAATGCAATACAAGTGGGGACCGTCTTTTAGACTTCACTCTCTCATCTGACCTTACCATCAACAATGTTGGCTCTCGACCAACGTTTGTTACGACAAGACGATAGGAGGTGATTGACCTGATCCTATCCAACAGATATGTAAAGGAAATCACTAACTGGCGAGTCCTGCCTGACTCTACGCTGTCGGACCATAAATATATCGAGTTCCGATTAAGTTGTGGGATCTCTTCCTTGCAACCTAGACGGAATCCGTGAAGGACGGACTGGGTACGATCTAGAGAGGAGCTTGAGAAATCCACTCAGGCCCTACCTAAACTTAGAACGACACAATGGGTAGAGAACACCGTTCATAACCTGAATAGCGCCATCACCAGTTGTTTCAAACTCGCATGTTCTGTCAGCAAACCTCCCTGCAGGAAATTGGTTCCCTGGTGGAATGCTGAGCTCCAAAGTCTTCGCAGGGAAGCCAGAAGTCTTCTGAATAGATCGCTCAAATCGAATTCGGAAGATGTCTGGAACAAGTACCGGTCGAAGCAGAAAGAATATAAGAAACTTATTCGTAAATCGAAAAGGATTCTTATAGGACAATCTGTGAAGAGACCAAGTCTCTGAGTGCGACTAGCAAGTTGTTAAAGTCTTCAAACGGGGAAAACCGACAAGGCTGGATGCACTCAGAAAATCTGATGGTACCTTTACTTAGTGTAAAGCGGACACTCTTAGTTTACTGCTTCAGACTCATTTTCCGGGAAAGCAGGTCGCCATCGGCCCGTTGCACACTCCTTCAAGGGAAGCTGTGTTGTACATTGGAAATTGGATCCATATACATACGTCGTACTAGGCCGATGCCGCTGTACAGCCTCTACAGTACTAGTGTGTATCTTCTCCTTTACTCTCCGTCAACACCAACGTGACCGAAGATTTTACGCAGAATTTTCCTCTGGAAACGACCTCTTCATTAATTTTTGATAAGATCCAAGCCTCTGTGCCGTAGAGGAGGACCGGGATGATTAAGATTTTATAGAGGGTCACCTTGATTTTCCGAGAGAGAGCCCGAAGAAACAGAGGTTGGCACGAGTTATTCTGCCTCTAATCTCAGCGCTAGTGCTAGTAATGGGCGTCCTTCTTTGACGACAGTATATATTTGGCTCGTTTACCTTCAGACCCACTTAAGCCGCTTCTGCTTCAATGCTCACAAAAGCTTCATTGATGTCTCGCTGCGTTCTCTCAATTACGTCAATGTCGTTAGCGTATGCGAGCAATTGTGCAGACGTTAAGTAGATCGCGTCTCTTGTATTGGCCAGTGAATTCTGAACTATCTTTCCAAGGATGATTTTGAAAAAATCACATGATAATGCGTCGCCTTTTCTAAATCCTTTTTTGACATCGAAGGTCTCGGTTAACTCCTTACCGACCTTAATGAAGCGGCGAGAATTTTTCATTGTCATCCTAAACAACCCGACGAGTTTGGCAGGGATGTCAAAACCCGACATGGCTTTGTACAGCTCGTCCCTATAAACACTGTCATATCTTCTTTGGTGACGTTTACAGGCAATGAAGGACCAGAGCCAAGCTTCTCTCAATCGACTATGTTGTGTGTGAGTTATTTTTCACACACCACGAATGGTTTCAGGCGTTCATACACCATAAGTGCTGGGAACATATGCTGAGTACTGCAACCAACGTGAAAATTCTGTCGGTTGCTCTGGAATCCTATCTATGACAACCACCCCTGTAGAGTAGTGAACGAATATCTACGACCCAAACCCTTGCACTTCTCCCAGGTTGTGTGATGATCATAATAAGAGTATAATGCTTGAAGTATTGCACATTGCTGGTGCATGTTCCCAACCCCCTCATCTCTGGCTGATTTAAATAGCTCAGCAGGCAGGCCGTCTGCGCCAACAGCTTTATTAGACTTCAGTTTTGATATCGCCAGCTTAACCTCGTCTGAGTCGGATGGACGGAATTCTCTCTCATCATCACCCAGTGTGAATGGTGGGTGCATTCTGTCTGACAGCAGCATCTTGACCATCTTCGCCTTTATACTTCTTCTTCTTAGTGGGCGCTACAGTTCGGGGTGAACCTGGGCCTCAACCAACATGCCCCTCCATCTAGCACGATCTTTCGCTAGCCTTTTCCATTGCCGCACACCCAGTTGGCTGAGGTCCCCTTCCACCTGTGTGCGCCTACTTAAGGGGGGCCGTCCTCTGCTTCTTCGTCCCTCGGGGTTGGATTCAAAGACCCTCCGGGCTGGAGCTGTGGTGTCCATTCGCTCTACATGGCCCAGCCATCTTAGACATTGAATCCGTAGACGCCTGACTAGGCTCATGTCGCTGTACAGCCCGTAAAGTTCGTGGTTGAATCTTCTCCTCCATCCCCCGTCTGCGTTTATAGGCCCAAAAATCACGCGCAAAATCTTTCTCCCGAACCGACCAAGGGCCTCCTCATCCGCTTTTGATAGTGTCCATGCTTCTGCGCCGTACAACAGGACCGGGATGGTAAGGGTTTTATATAGAGTCAACTTTGTCGTTCGGGAGAGGGCTCTATTACTCAGTTGCCTCCTGAGCCCAAAGAAACAGCGATTGGCAAGAGTGATTCTGCGTTTGATTTCGGAACTGATGTCGTTGTTTCAGGTCACTGCGGAGCCAAGGTAGACGAAGTCCTTAACTACCTCGAACTTATATCTGCCTATACAAACGTTCTGGCCGAGACGTCGGTGTTGAGCGTCCTTGTTTGATGAAAGCATATATTTAGTGTTGCCCTCGTTTACCGCCAAACCAATTTTCGCCGCCTCCATCTCAATACTCGCAAACGCCTCATTGACATCTCGTTGTGATCTACCTATTATGTCAATATCGTCGGCGTATGCAAGGAGTTGCGAGGATTTGAAATGGATTGTGCCTTTTGTATTGGCCAGTGACTTTTGCACAATCATTTCCAATATGATGTTGAAGAAATCACACGACAGCGCATCGCCCTGCCTAAATCCTTTTTTGACATCAAAACTATCGGTAAGGTGTTCACCGATTCGGATGGAGCAGCGAGCATTCTCCAAAGTCATCCCGCATAGTCTGACGAGTTTAGCAGGTATGTCAAAGGTAGACATAGCGTAGACATTACGCTGTCGTATGCGGCTTTGAAGTCGACAAATAGGTGGTGAGTGTCGACTTGAAATTCATTGGTTTTCTCCAGTATCTGCCGTAGTGTGAAGATTTGATCGATGGTGGACTTCCCTGGCCTGAATCCGCACTGATAAGGACCTATCAGCTTATTTACAAAAGGCTTCAGGCGTCCACACAAAACGGCAGAGAAGATTTTGTAGGCGATGTTAAGGAGACTTATTCCTCTATAGTTGGCGCAATCAGAGGGATCTCCTTTCTTGTGGATCGGGCATACGATGCTGAGACTCCATTCCTCGGGCATGCTTTCCTCTAACCATATCTTACGGATGAGCTGGTGCATGCTCCCAACCAGGTCATCCCCAGCTGCCTTGAAGAGCTCAGCAGACAGTCCGTCTGCGCCAGCAGCTTTATTCGACTTGAGCTTCGATATGGCAATCTTAACTTCGTCGAGGTCAGGGAGACAGAATTCTCTGCGGTCTCCGTCGATTAGAAACGGATCATTCTGCCTGACAGCGGTATATTCGCCTTTATACAGTCTGCAGAAATAGTCTTTCCACATTCTCAGCATCGACTGTGATTCAAGTACGAGGTGTCCGTGTTCATCCCAGGCTTCCACTCTGGCTTTTTAATCTTGGCATGTTTGTTATACTATTTGGTAAAACTTTCAAGCGTCGTTCCTGTGGTAACATCACTTCATCTTCTCGATCGCGCGCTTCTCGCACATACTCCTCCCTTCTTTTCCGCTCATAGAGCTCATGAAAAACTCTCGTTTTCCGCATGTACCATGTACCTATCTGAGCTTGTCATCAAACCGAGGGTTTCTCCTAGGTGGAAGCTGGAGGCAGCATTCCTGATGGCGCTTTGACAATGTCTCCATTGCTGTTGTATGGTTTGTGCAGTTTGCATCGGCTCTTGAGAGAGCTTGAGGGGGGACATGATCGGCGCGATCAGTCAGGATCTCAATATTTGGTGTCGTATTCGCGCTTGAGAAAACGGTGAGCTCTTTGTTGAGGTTTGCCCGATAAGCATCTCGAAAACTGTATTTCCAAAATAGCTGTGGTAGTAGGCCCAACCGCGTGGTGCGGTTATTGAACTGGTTTCTGCCCAAGTCAAATGTGGATGAGGACACATGTACATATATATGTTTTTCTTCTACAAATTCCTGATGCACTACTTCACATGTAGATTTAAAATTCAAATTATTACACATTCATCTCCTTCCGATTAGACGTGAATCCATAAAATGTTGAAAATAATTTGACAGACAGAGCAAATGTCTGGCACGAAAAAGCTGTCATCATCTTCCATGTGGCAGAGATGCGTGAAAAACAACAGATTTTTCGAAACTAGATACATATGTATGTCTGTACTTCTCCGAAGGGATTGCTGACAAAATTCATTCCATGAACAATGATGCCCCATAGAGCGGCCGAAGTCGCCGAAGCATCAACGATTGTCGAAACCACTAGATTGCCACTATGTCTAGCATCTATTTTTGGACAAACATTCCTACAATAACGGTGATAAATAAATGATTTGGTTGCACATCTCCAGCAGTCAATAAACTTCACAGTAGATTAATAGTTTGTATTTCCGCTTCATTCAATTTATGTATGTAGATGCAACAAAATGGTGTAACAAAACATAGTCGTTTGTCCTTCGCAATTTATAATTATCACTTTGGCCAGTCTCGTGATTGTTTGAAGTTGCTTCCGGCCACACATAGTGTTGAGCAATTGGACCACTAAATGTGACCAGTTCCATTGACTGAATTATTGCCCCAGTGAATGCCTATATACTCGTATCTGTACCCACTGTCAAGCTATGTAGATCGGTGTACGTCAACAATTTGTATTTTTTTTGTGTTAAACTAAAAATAAGATTTAATAGTCAGCAACTGAGAATAGATAAACGCTAGGCGTACACGCGATTATTTCTTATTTCAATTATAATTATAATTGTTTCAGTCTCAGATTTATCTAGATGAAATGTATCGCTACGTTGAAATTTTTTGTTATTTATGATGTGGTCCGAGGAGATGGCGAATGTTGCAATTGCCTGCGGAATGGTTCGAGAGTACAAGAACTCATTGTTTTTAATGTCACCTACTTGGTGCCAACAAATTGTCTATTCCCGTGTACACTAGACATAGACGAGAGGAAATTTGAGGACTGGGAGCAGATTTCAACGTGGGACATGATGATTTCGTGTAGTTGGTCGTGGTTGAAGGGTGGTGTCTACAGAAATTCATACGTGAATGGATCCTTTCGATACACGTTTTAGTTTTATTGCATTTTTATGGCAATTTACATGAGTAGAGTAATAATAAAAAAAAATTTGAATGAGAATGTTACTGAAAATAGAATGTCTCGGATCAGAAGCAGGAAAACGTGGTGCAATCAACAACATTGGCTTCTGGGAACAACTATGTACATAATAAACAAATTGCGATTGTTTCAGTTAGTCAAACATACGAATACGTAGCTTTTATTTATTTCCAAACTTTATCACTCTTACTATTACTCTAGATGCTGTTTCGTGCTGTCTGTTTCCAAGGAAAAAGTAATGACAAATTTCTTAAGATACAGCTGTTGCCAACTAATTAGAAACGATACTATGTTTGTTTCCTTTTGACATTGTTTGTCTTAAGATAACAATGAAGTAATAATAAGAAATAATAATACTTACTTACTTATCAGGCCAGCGATCCATGGAGGATCTGAGCCTGAGCTATAGCTGCCTTCCATCCTTGACGGTCCCGGGCACGCTGCTTCCAGTTGTCAAGACCAAGATGTCTTACATCCGCGATTACTTAGTCTTACCGGAGGTTCGGTCTTCCTCTTCTTCTCGAACCAGGAGGCTCGGAGTCCAAGACCCTCTTAGCTGGAGCGTTGATGTCCATGCGCTCGATGTGGCCGAGCCAGTGTAGCCTTCCGGATTACATCCACATCTTGGTACAGCTCGTAGAGTTCCCGGTTGTGTCTTCTTCTCCATTCACCTTCCTCACAGGCAGGACCAAATATCCGGCGCAGAATTTTTCTTTCGAAAGAACCCAAAATCAGCTCCGCTGTCCTGCTTATCGTCCAGCTTTCGGCTCCGTACAGCAAGACTGGCAGAATGAGCGTTTTGTAAAGCATGACTTTGGTCTTTCGAGTGGGGAGTTTTGACCCCAGTTGTTTGTACAAGCCGAAGTAGCAGCGGTTGCCAAGGGCGATTCTATGCCGGATCTCCACTGTGGTGTCATTTGTGGAATTTACGTTTGCCCCGACGTAGACAAACTCCTTAACTACCTCGAAATTGTAGCTGTCAATTGTTATATTTTGTCCCAGGTGGTGAGCGACGGATTGGTTTTTGCTTGACAGCATGTATTTCGTTTTGTCCTCATTGATCTTAAGACCAACTCGTTTCGCCTGTTCTTCAATCGCCGTGAATGCTTCCACAATGCCACGGCGAGAACACGCGATGATGTCGATATCATCCGCGTATCCTAGCAGCTGGATGGACTTGTAAAAGATAGTGCCTTCCCTGTTGACGCCTGCCCGTCGTACTATCTGCTCCAGCACCAGGTTGAAGAAGTCACATGACAGCGCATCTCCTTGCCGAAATCCGGTGCCTGTTTCGAATGGTTCCGAGGTCCTAGAACCGAGTTGTACGGTGCATCGCGTGTTTTTAAGCGTGGCGCGACACAACTGGATCAGTTTTACCGGGATCCCGAATTCGGCCATCGCCCTAAACAGTTCTTCACGATGAATGCTGTCGTATGTGGCTTTGAAATCGATGAAAAGATGGTGTGTCTCGATTCGAAACTCGTTGGTCTTTTCCAGGATTTGTCGAAGTGTGAAAATTTGGTCTATAGTTGATTTGCCGGGCCGAAGCCACACTGGTAGCTGCCGATTAGTGCGGTGCAAAATGGTTTTAGACGTTCACACAATACACTGGACAGGATCTTGTATGCGACATTGAGCAGGGATATACCTCTATACTTCTTGCAAGAGGTAGGATCGCCTTTTTTGTGGATGGGGCATATAGAGCTGGTATTCCAGTCATCGGGCATGCTTTCATCTTCCCAAATTCTGCAGATGATCTGGTGCATGCTCCCTACCAGAACATCGCCGCCAGCCTTGAAGAGCTCTGATGGCAAGCCATCTGAGCCTGCGGCCTTGTTGTTCTTCAGCTTCTGAATAGCTGTGCCGACTTCTTCGATGCTGGGTGGGAGGACTACTTCAGCGGCTGGAGTTGGGATTTCCTCGGTCCCTACCACTCTCTCTTGGTCATGCTCGTTAAGCAGCTGCTGGAAGTGCTGCTTAAATACATCCACTATTCCCTGCGGGTCGGTGACAAGATTACCCTCGCAGTTTCGAAGAGCCAGGGTGCCCTTTTTGAAGCTAGCTTTTGAGGGCATGGGCTCGGACATACAGGGTAAAGTTGATGATTGCTCTCAACCTGGCGAGATGCCAGCAACGATCCCTGTTTAAATGCCCGGGTCAAGTTGACATACGGCCTCCTCGCGGCGCCCTCTGGATAGCCTCTTCAACAACCGTTGGGAGGTGAACAAACGTATGCAGCGAAAAAACCCCGACCAGAATGGCGGTTGTGCGGCGGGCTAACAATCCGCCCACGTAAAAAAAACTTAACGTTATGAATGAGCAAGAAGTATTAATATTCATTCGAAATCATTGGTACCTAATCGATGTCTCAGATCATCGACAGGTCTGTTTTGGCATCAAAGTAGGAGAAAGAATTACTAGAACATACAGACAACCGAGAGCGACACCTATAGCCTAGAAATCGCACAATCGATCGGAAACTGTCCCAACAGCATCAGAGACATAGACAGCTTCGAATTTAGTTGTGACAGCCTCAATGCTACCATCCTATCTTCCTTTCATAACGCTTGCCCAGAGAAAGTGAAGCCAGGCAATCGTATCACTCCGTGGTGGAACAGCAAACTGGCAAAGCTAAGAGCACTGACCAGAAAATTGCTAAACGGACTGGTGACTGGATACAGTATCGAGCCTCACTCACCAACTACAACCAAGAGATCAGAAGAGCCAAAAGAACCTCATGGAAAAAGTTCTGCAGTAGTCTATCAGACATTCAGAGCAGCGCTCGTATCCACAGAATTCTCGCCAAAGAGCACACTAACCGAATTGTTGAGGAGAGAAGATGACAACCACAGATGGTACGCACTTCCCAGACTCCAACATCATTCCCTCCACTCTCTCTAACATTGAGTGGAAGAGAGCGCAAACAATATTTCACGCGGTAAGTATGAAATGGGCCATTCATTCATTTGCCAAGATTATAGAGCCAGAACGGAAGCCTGCAGGGATGAAAACGGGCACCTAGTAGTAGAATCGCAATCGATGCTGAGAATATGGAAAAACCACTTCTGCAGACTGTATAACGGCGATGTTGCTCAATATATCGTTGTTAGGCAGAATGATCCATTTCTAATCGACGCCGACGCAGAGAATTCCGCCCCCCTGACCTAGACGAAGTTAAGAATGCCATATCGAAGCTCAAGTCGAATAAAGCTGCTGGCGCAGGCGGACTGTCTGCTAAGCTCTTCAAGGCAGCTGGGAATGACCTGGTTAGGAGCATGCACCAGCTCATCTGTAAGATATGGTCAGCGGAAAGCATGCCCGAGGAATGGAGTCTCAGCATCGTATGCCCGATCCACAAGAAAGGAGACCCCTCTGACTGCGCCAACTATAGAGGAATAAGTCTTCTTAACATCGCCTACAAAATCTTCCCTGCCATTTTGTGTGAACGCCTGAAGCCTTTTGTAAGTAAACTGATAGGTTCGGACCTCAGTGTGGACCTTCATACTACGGCAGATCCTGGAAAAAATCAATGAAAATCAAGTCGACACTCGCCACCTATTTGTGGACTTCAAAGCCTCAAACGACTGCATAATTAGAGACGAGCTATACAACACTATGAGAGCACCGTGGTGCAGTGGGTAGTGTGTTGTCCTCTGACGCCGATGACTCGGGATCGAATCCCGTCACAGCCATGTCATCGAACGTGTTTTTCACGGTGTTTCTCCTCAGCGGGGTTCTGACAAAACCCCCTGTAGTAAAATTGTCATGAAAAGCTTATCGCCGTTCGGAACCGGCAATAAACTGTAGGTCCCTTTCACCTATAGGAAAATGAAATCACACACAACATGGGTGATTGAGAGAAGCTCGGCTTAGGTCCTTCATGGGCTGTAACTCCAACACATACCCATATAAAACGTGGCATCCTCAGCACAGGGGTGGATAGCACCACATGCAATTTGATCCAGCACATGCTTAGTAATAGGAAGATAAACACTTCACTAGGCAATGATAAAATCAATGTAAATGCCGCGAAAGGATGCCCTCAAGGCGGGGTTCTCTCACCTCTCCTGTGGTACATCGTAGTAAAATAACTGATTAACATACTCAGCAACAATGTTTTCTATGTTCAAGGCTACGCCGATGACATAGTGATTCTAGTCAGAGACAAATTCGAAGACACATTCTCGGAACTCCTCCAAAGGGCACTAAACCATGTTGGAAACTGGTGCATAAATGTTGCACTAAATGTCAACCCTGGAAAAAGCACTATAGTCGCCTTCACCAAAAGAAGGAACAGGCATAAACGCACCAAATCTACCCTCTTTGGTGAAGCGATAGAGTTCTCTAAAGAAGTCAAATACTTAGTGATAACTCTAGAAGAAAAGTTCAGATGGAACTCTCACATTACAAAGACCATTGAGAAAGCCAAGGTCTCTTTATGGACCAGCAAAAGTCTCACTGGCAAAAACTGGGGCACAGACCCCAAAATATCCCAGCAATCACTGGACCAATTCTCACATACGCTGCGCCCGTCTGGTGGCACAAAACAAGTATCAGTGCAAGGCAAACTAAACAAATTGCAAAGACTAGCTTGCATCTGTATCACTGGGGCCATGAGAACAACCCCCACAGCAGCACTAGAAGTCATCACGGACCTGCCACCTCCAACAAGCCAAAAAGACCGAAAAAGCTTCGGATATAAAAAACTGCTGATGACCCAACAAACCGATGATGACCCAACAAACAACAAAAGGAAAAGAAAGAATGATATTCGGTTTTGTACGTGGAATGTAACTTGTGGAGGCCCTAGACTGTTATAAGGCAGATATTATTCAGGAAGCTGAGAAACTGTTATATCTACTATGGCGACTGCTACAAGGGGAGAAGACAACGCTTATTCGGATGCGGATTTGTTATAAGAGATAGACTTAGGCAAAAAGTCTTGAGCTAATTTGCACTCACGCCCTTACCGAGGACAAGGATGACGTTACAAGAAACGACTTCTACGACCTCCTAGATATGACATAGGCCCAATGTTACGATGTTAAAATCGTACTGTGAGACTTTAACGCGAAACTGGGCAACGAAGTCGCTTTTGATAGTGTCATTGGCAAGCACAGCCTAAACAACATTACATCCGAAAATGGATTTAGGCTGATAGACTTTGCAGCAGACCAAAGAAGCTTGCTATCTAAGATGACTCCTAGATTCTTAGCCTCCTTGGATATCGGGATGGAGGTGCCTTTTTGTACCAGCTGAGTCATGTCAGTATTTTTTCTTTTTTCTCGTAAAGAACGACATCGGTCTTAAGAGGATTGACTGACAGCCCATTTCTAGTACACCAACAGTCGCTAAACATGAGCCGACAGAAAGAATAGCAACATCATCCGCATAGGCCTGGGCATAGATTCCAGAGGCATTGAGAACATCAAGCAGAGAATCGACCACCATGCACCATAAGAGCGGAGACAGGACGCCACCTTGTGGCAACCCCTGTTTACGCCGGATTTGACATACTGGTCGAGGCCTGCATCAGCGGTCAATGTCCTGTGCATGATCGTTGCTTTGATCCAAAAGACCAGTGCTTCATCTACGCCATGATGTCTGGCAGCGTTGCAGATGCTGTCAAAAGTTGCGTTATCAAAAGCTCCCTCAATGTCGACGAAAATGCCCAGTGCGTACTCTTTCCTTTCGAGCGCGCATTCAATTCGCCCAACTAGGTTCTGAAGCGCAGTCTCGCAGGATTTTCCGCACTGGTAAGCATGTTGCATCTCCGAAAGAGGGTGCATTCGCAGGGCAACTTTGCGCACGTTCAACTCGACCAGTCTCTCCATGCTTTTCAGCAGGAAGGATGTTAAACTAATTGGCCTGAAGCTCTTGGTAAGCGAGTAGTCCTCTTTTCCTATTTTGGGAATGACGACCACTTTCACTGTGCGCCAAGGAATGGGTATGTGAGCAAGTGCTAGACTACCAGTGAAAATTCTTTTCAGAGTAGGAAGCAGTTACCTTTTTGCAGCATAACAGGATATATCCCGTCGGTACCCGGCGGTTTAAAACCATCGAAGGATTCCACAGCAAATTCAATGGCTTCAGTCCTAGCCACGCACGACGCAATACATATGTATACCCAAAAAAGGCGAATCATCTTCTCCCTCCAACTACCGACCCATTGCACTAACGTCCCTTCTTTCCAAGGTCATGGAAACGCTGATAAACCGTCAGCTTATGAAATATCTTGAATCACGGAAACTCCTCAATGACCGCCAATACGGTTTCCGCAGCAACAGATCCACTGGTGATATGATGGCATATCTCGCTGAAAAGTGGAATCACTCCCTTCACCAAGCAGGTGAAAGCAAAATTGTTGCACTGGATATTTCGAAAGCATTTGACAGGGTTTGGCATGAAGCCCTTTTGTCGATAATGCGTGCTTTTGGGATCGATGAGTCTCTCTTTCAATGGATTAGAAGCTACCTTTCGAATCGTTCAATTCAAGTTGTTTTGGACGGATTCAAGTCTGATACTCACTTTGTAAATGCCGGTGTTCCCCAGGGCTCCGTTTTGTCTCCGACACTCTTTCTTATTTTTATAAATGATCTCTTGTCTGTTACTTCTAATCCAATTCACTCCTTCGCTGACGACAGTACCCTCAGCTTCTCATATTCGTTCACCAGTTTACGACCCTGCACTTCGGTTGTAGATAATGAGCGGCAGCGTATGTTAAGCTCATTAAATTCCGATATCGACAGCATCATCCAATGGGGTAAAAACAATAGAGTGGAATTTAATGCTTCCAAAACACAATGCTGTCTCTTGTCGTTAAAGCGTATAAATAACCCGCAGCCATTATCCATGAATGGCACTTGCATCTCAGAAACTGAAAAGCTTTCCATCCTGGGTATGAGTGTTGCTCACAATCTTAATTGGAGCGACCATATATTCAGTGTCGCCAAGAATGCTGCGAAATGCCTAGGATTCTTATACAGATGCAAGAAATATTTCTCACCCTTAGATCTGGCTACAATCTATAAGGCGTTCATTCGCCCCAAATTAGAGTTTAACGCTCATGTCTGGTCCGGTGCTTCCAAGACCTCACTGCACCTACTAGACAGAATACAAAAACGAGCCATAAAACTGATAGGTGACTCCAGCATTACCAAAACATTAGACTCGCTGGAACACCGCAGGAATGTTACCTGCCTCTCCCTGTTTTATCGTTACTACCACCAAAAATGCTCTGATGAAATAGCCAGTTGCATTCCGCCCCTTCAACATTTCTCCCGCAATACACGTCTCTCTAGGAATGCTCACCAATATACTCTGAAGCCCGCTTTCGGACGTACTGTCAAATATAGAGAATCTTTCATTAACCGAACCACACGAATCTGGAACTCCCTGCCGAATTCGGTTTTCCCACCTCAATACAACATGCAAGCATTTAAGATCAATGTTCATCGGCATCTCCTCTATCCCTCTTCCTTTCTACCCTCTGCCCACACTGTGTCGCCGACATAATAAGGTTATTAGACCTTGAGTGCGCGCAAATTATTAAAAAAAAAAAAAAAAAAAAAAAAAAATACCAGCTACGCCGAGTTGTTTTCATCGTTTCAGTTGCAGTTTCCCTTGAAGGAGTGTGCAACGAGCCGATATCGATCTGATTTCCCTGGAAATGAGTCTCAAACAGTAAACTAAGAGTTTTCTCCCGTGATTGGGAGAAGATGGGTTCTGGTCCTTTAGAGCGCCACTTTATAAACACAATAATACGGCCGCCGTAATTCAAGTAAAGTGTCATCACTGTTTGTTGTCTCAAACACTCTCATGCAAGTATGAAGGTTGCCCCTTCTACTTTCGTTCTCGACGCAAACAGGTTTTTAAGCGAAGATCGAAGCAAGACAGAATCGTAAAAAAACATCACACACCACGTTGTTCCACACTCCTTGTTGCAACAACAACAGCTTCTGTTCTCTGACGCTAGCGTCTCCCTTATTTCCTCGTCTTCTTTATTCGTCTTCGTTGCGCCATGCGATTCTATCTGCGTCGGCGATCGACGATCGTTGATCGGTTGCTTTCGGTCTGGGGTTGTTTGCCTCGATCAGTTAGTTTCGATTGTACCGTTTCGCGTACAAGTTGCTTGCCGGGAACGTTCGTAGGTCGAGTGAACTCGCATGTAACCTGTTTCGGTTGTATACTCTTCGCGTTGTGGATGCTTTTCGTGTTTTTGTTTTTTTTTTCTTTTAAGAAGTAACCAAAGTGTATTGGCCATTCCCGGAAACGAGAAGAACAATATTTTTGATTACACGATCACTATTGCTACTCGGTGTTTACATTGATACTCGATCTAGCTCTTGCCACTTCCTTTGTTTACCTCGAAAATCCGCGACAATCTCGCTCTTACTAAAAAACATCGATCGCGAAAACGGGTTTGGAGTGTTGCTCATTTTGTTTTTGTTTTTGTTTCTTATTGCCATCCAATATCGGTTAACAAATAAAACGCGGTTATGTGGTACTAATATGCTAAATTCACGGATAAGCTATTTTGAACCATAGTCGTTGGATATTACGGTTTCTGATGATAGTAGCAGCTTGAGGAGACTTTGAAACCATCATTGCTTACTAGACACGAAGCATATAAACCACATCACATTGCACACAGGTAGGTTGATACAATAGTTGTATTGCTACTTGGGCGGTAGAATGGGCGGCATGCACCCCTGTTGGTGATCGCCTGAAGGCCTACCAGCTCCGAAGTTAAGTAAAATACCTGAAAGCCAAGATCATTATTATTGGATTCGTACGATCGATCGTGTTCCGATGATTAGGAATTAATTTGTGGTTAAACAGGTGTATCGACACTGAAGTTTGTGTGAATATTCAAATATGCGCATACGAGGTATACAAACAAGTAAAGCTTGTGGCAAAGTGGCTTACAGTCAGAGTTGGTTTTACGTCACGATTTGGTAGTATCAATCCGACTATCGGAATTCATTAGATTGCCTTCTGTTCTATTCTGTCGAGAGATCTTTTCGCAAACTCTTGACCGTCATGTGACGGTTTTAAGAAAGTGAGGGGTAAGTGAGTAACGACAGACTTGACTGACTCGATTTAAAGTGGGCGAGCATACTTAGACACTTTTGTATGTACATAACGTTGAAGGTACTTAATAAGATTTTGAACTTCTGGCATGACATCAGCCAGCTAGTTCCATGAAGTGATCGGGAAAGAATCTTGTCCGCAAGTTGCTTTTCAATATTCCTTTTGGCTATTTTGTGATGACTAACCGAGGGTCTTCGTGGAATTCCATGACCATGACTTGTCATGGTCATTTCTTAGCAAATTCAGCATTTGCATATGATGACGCTCTTCTTTGTTGATCTTCTGATTTGATTCATGTCATCGTTTCAACTAACCAAACTGACGCTCCTTGCTAGTCGACAGTCGACCTAGATTTCATGTACGCTCTGTAGACAGAGAATTTTGGTTTTCAGTATTCTGATAAAAACGGAGAGGAGGTAGTGCAAAACGGGTGTTTACGTCCAGGAGTTTCACCCCTTGTCAGAGACAAGGGATTCACAAAAAAACCTTTTCTTCCTTTTACAGATTAAAGGTTTGGATTTTTTTATAGATTTTTTTTCAAAAGGAGGATTTGGGAAAAGGAGAACGCAAAAAAAAAAAAAAAAAACGTTTGAATTGACCTTCTGCTTGGACTCAACGTAGCCTTTAGTGTCCGTCACGTTCAACGTCGTGCAGTTTTTCTTTCCTTCCCCTCTTTATCTTATTTTCTCGTTGATCACATCTTATAAATGGACGACTTTTAGGTTATGCTAGCCTATGGCCGGTGCAGTGGTAAACATCACCGACTGTCGAGCCGAAGGTCTGTAGTCCAAATTATGCCCATAACCAAAAAATACAATTTCTATACGTAGTTGTTGTGAATGGGAAGTGATCAAAATACTGATGAAGCCATAACACTCACAGTATATACCTACTTACTTACTTATCAGGCCGGCAATCCATGGAGGATCTGAGCCTGAGCTATAGCTGCCTTCCTTCCTTGACGGATAACTGGTTCCAGTTATCAAGACCAAGTTGTCTTGCATCCGCGAATACTTGTTCTTTATACCGGAGGTTCGGTCTTCCTCTTCTTCTCGAACCAGGAGGCTCGGAGTCGAAGACCCTCTTAGCTCTTAGCTCTTAGCTGGAGCGTTTGTGTTCATGTGCTCGATGTGGCCGAGCCAATGTAGTCAACGGATCTTTGCCCTCCGGGCTATATATATCCACATCTTTGTACAACTCGTAGAGTTCGCAGTTCTGTCTTCTCCTCCATTCACCTTGTTCACAGACAGGACCAAATATCCGGCGCAGAACTATTCTTTCGAAAGAACCCAAAATCAGCTCCGCCGTCTTGTTTATCGTCCAGCTTTCAGCTCCGTATAGCAAGACTGGCAGTATAAGCGTTTTGTAAAACATGACTTTGGTTTTTCGAGTGAGGAGTTTTGGCCCAAGTTGTTTGGACAAACCGAAGTAGCAGCGGATGCCAAGGGCGATTCTATGCCGGATCTCCACTGTTGTGTCGTTTGTGGAGTTTACGTTTGCCCCCAGGTAGACAAACTTCTTAACCACCTCGAAGTCATAGCTGCCAATTGTTAAACTTTGTCCAAGGTGGTGCGCGAAGGACCGGTTTTTGCTTGACAGCATGTATTTTGTCTTATCCCCGTTGACTTTACGACCAACTCGTTTGGCCTGTTCCTCAATCGCCGTGAAAGCTTCTACAACGTCACGTCGAGACCGCGCGTATCCGTATAGCAGTGTATAGCAGCTGGACAGAATTGTAGAAGATAGTCCCCTCCCTGTTGACACGTGCCCGTCGCACTTTCTGCTCCAGCACTAAATTGTCGCATTTCCCTGCCGAAATCTGGTGCATGTTTGAAACGGTCCGGTGCATGTTTCAAACGGTTCGGAGGTCCTTGAACCGAACTGCACGGTGCATCGCGTATTTTTTAGCGCAACTCAGCCGTATCAGTTCTCCTGGGATCCCGAATTCGGCCATCGAATCAACGATTCTTTGTCGAAGTGTGAATATTTGGTCTATAGTCGATTTGACGGGCCGGAAGCCGCACTGGTAGCTGCCGTTTAGAGCGGTGCAAAAGGGCTTTAGACGTTCACACAGTACGCTGAACAGGATCTTGTATGCGACATTGAGCCGTAATATTCCTCTATAGTTCTTGCAGGAGGTAGGATCGCCTTTTTTGTGGATGGGCCAAATAGAGCTGATATTCCAGTCATCGGGCATGCTTTCATCTTCCCATGCTCTCTACCAGAATATCGCCGCCAGCCTTGAAGAGCCTGCGGCCTTGTTGTTCTTCAGCTTTTGAATAGCTGTGCCGACTTCTTCGATGCTGGGTGGGAGGACTACATCAGCGGCTGGAGTTGGGCTTTCCTCAGTCCCTACCACTCTCTCTTGGTCATGCTCATTAAGCAGCTGTTGAAAATGCTGCTGAAATACATCCAATATTCCCTGCGGGTCGCGCTGCTCTGGTTTTTGGCTGCAGCGCCTTTTGGTACGCCTCGTCGGTTGCTGCCTTTTTCTACTCACATTCGCCATCATACCATGGGTTTCTTGTCGGAGGTGGTAGGTAACCAAAGATGTTCTCGGCTACTTCCTAAATTGCTGAGCGGCAACGCAGCCACATATTGTTGACGTTTCTCTTCGATGTAGGCATACCGGAGAGCCTTTCGCTTAGTTGCTCACTGTGGACTCTAGTAACGCCCGGTCAGGCGTCCGATGTCGACCCTCCTCATGGTCGGCTGGTGCAGCTTTCTGACATTGGACAGTCGACCTCTGAATCTTGCTGCTATGAGGAAGTGGTCAGAGTCGACGTTTACCCCCCTGAATGTTCGCACATCCAGGATGTTTGACGGGTGCCTTGCGTCAATAAGCACATGGTCGATTTGGTTGGCGGTGCGACTATCCGGAGATCGCCAGGTTGCTGTGTGGATTCGCTTGCGGGAATTCGATCTGTTGTTGTATCGTGGAAGCTATGCTTTCCTACCATTCCGTCAAAGGTGTTCTTACCGATTTTGGCAAAAAAGTCCCGCGTACGATTTGAACATCGTATTCCGCACAAGCTCCGTAAGCGTTGTCCAAGAGATCATATAAGTTCTCTTTGATGGGGTCTTTCGCCTTTTCGGTAGAGGCGTGTGCTCATATGATATGATGCGGATCACAGCCAGGCGATCACTTATACCCTCAAAGTCGATGACCTTCGATCTTTACCGCTTTCCCACGACAAATCCGCAACCCAACATGTGCAATCTTTTGTGACAGCTGTCACAAATGTGATACTAGATGTCGCATTTTCCTCATTATACCGTTTCCTATCTAGCGTATTTCCTGGATCGCAGTAATATCCACCTTATACTGCCTGAGGGTAATTTCCAGTTTATGACCATCTTCATGAATGTACAGGGTTCTGACATTCCAGGAGCATACTCGTAAATCGTGTTCCTTTTTCGCGCCATGTCGTCTTTGAGAATCCGTCCGTTTATCCGAGGCATTTTGCTCTTCCATAGCTTGTTGCTTTTTTACGTGGGCGGGTTGTTGGCCCACCGCACAACCGCCAGTCTGGGCGGGGTATTATAGCGCCCTCTTGCCTAGGGCGATCGCTGCATACATTTGTTCACCTTTCAACGGATAAAGGCAAAAGGCGCCGCGAGGAGGCTGTATGTCAACTTGATCCGGGCATTGAAACTGGAATCGTTGCTGGCATCCCGCCAGGTTGAGAGCAATCAATAACTTTACAATTTTACAATTTTTATGATGGAAGTCTTAGTCCACGCAATGACATTCAACGCATTGCTATAAGATTAATTTTTTTATGATAGAGAATGTCTTTGACGAATCTACCAACAGAACTCCCGCTGAATTGCCCTCTTGTTCCGTTTAACAGCGTCGGATGTTGCCGCAACCAACAAACCTCTCCGGACGACATGCTGATTCAACAACCGCAAGCCAATGTTACTTTTCCTACTGTATGTGGTCGTCTTCTGTTGCATCGTCCCTCGGGGGTCGTAGTCGTTTAATTCATGTACACTTGCCAAGGCGATCTTACTATACTACAGTGTCCGAAAAGTAAGGTGACATAACATTTATTTTGAAAAATCTTTACTTATTCCTGGTAGGTACTCCTGGTACATGGATTTCATAATCTTTGAAACATGTAGTTGTTAAAGTCGATTTCCTGGATAGCCTTAAGCTCTCTATGATGCGGCTTGTATTTCCTCTATCGACTCAAAACCGAGCGGTCTTTTGAGTGTGTTGAATAGCCAGAAGTCGCACCGTGCCAATTCATGTGAATATAGTAGTAGTGGAACGATATGGATCGATTTTTTGGCGAAATAGTCACGAAGAGTCAATGCAGTGGGAGACAGTGAATTATCGTGGTCTCGCCACAACTGCAGCCGAATAACTTTACGAAGCATGACGCTCAAATATTCTCTGTTGACAGTTTGACTCGGCGGAAGGAAGTCTAAATGCACCACAAAACGATAATCAAAGAAAGCAGCCAACATGACCTTGATTTCTGAGCGACTTTGGCAAAGTTTTTTTGGTCCTCCCTTTTCCTTAGTACATACGATGTTTACTTGATTGAACGGTTTTTTCCGGGTCATTAGCATAAAGCCAAGTCTCAGCTCCCGTAATAATGCGTTCCATCTTGTCTTGATACTTTTTTTCCCAAAAAAAAATTAATATTTTCGGTACGAATCGAGATTAGTAGCTTTTAGGACCCAAAACGACTTTTAAAATGGTATTGGCTGATCGTCCTTGAAATGTCAACGTCAGCAGCAAGATCTCTAATTGTTAATGAACGGTCCTCATCGTTCAGATTCAGAGACTCTTAGGGCCGAAGCTTTGTATATTGTCCATACACTCTACATGGCCTAGCCATCTTAAGCCTTGAATCCGTAGACGCTTGATTAGGCGCATGCCGCTGTACAACCCGTACAGTTCGTTGCTGAATCTTCTTCTCCATATGCCATCAACGCAAACAGGATCAACAATTGGACGCAGAACTTTTCTCTCGAAAAGACTAAGAGCTTCCCCATTCCCTTTCGATAGTATCCATGCTTCTGCGCCATAGAGTATGACAGGGATGATAAAAGTGGTGGCTAAAGCCAACTTGGTCTATTACTCAATTGCCTCTTGAGCCCAAAGAAACAGCAATTGGCAAGACTAATTCTGCGTTTGATTACGGTACTGATGTTATTGTTCTAATTTATTGTTAAGTCGAGGTATACGAATTCCAAGCTTTCAAAGCTTTTACTGTCCATTGTGACGCTCTGTCCGAGATGTCGATATTGTTTTGCCCTCGTTTATCGAAAGACCCATTTTGGGCGCCTCCGCTTTAATGTCAACAAACGCTGACATTTGACCAACCACGTCAATGTCGTCCGCGTAAGCTAGCAGTTGAATGGACTTTTGGAAGATCCTGCCTTTAGTGTTAACCTGTAAGTTTCGCACTACCTTCTCAAGTAAGATGTTGAAAAAGTCACATGAGAGCGAATGGCCTTGCATAAAAGCTTTTTTGACATTGAAAGTCTCGGTAAGTTCGTTGCCGACCTTTGATAGGAATGCCAAATTAGACATGGCTCTGTAGAACTAGTTCGTTTCTATGCACGCTATCATGTGTCGATCTATAATTCTTGGGCTTTTTCCAGGATCTGTCGCAGTGTAAAGATCAGGTCGTGACTTCCCTGGCGTGAAACCGCACTGATATGGACCTATCAGGTTTTTGACGAACCGTGTCAGGCGTTCACACAAAACGGCAGAGAGGATCTTATACGCAATGTTAAGGAGACTGATCCCTCGGTACTTGACGCAGTCGAATGGAGTCCGAATGGACCGAACAAACGACGCTGAGATTTAACTTGTCGGTCATGCTTTCCTCCGACCATATCTTACAGATGAGCTGGTGCATACGCCGAACCAGATCATCTCCAGCTGCTTTAAACAGTTCTGCGGACAGTCCGTCCAATCTGTAAGCTTTGTTCGACTTCAGCCTCGATATTGAATGCAAATTCTTTGCTCAACAAATTGAGACATTAAAATCGAAAAATGTTCCTTTAGCAGCTCACAAAACGAAGCGTATCGAAAACACTAATGAACATTTTGATATGAAACTTTGGCACGGATGTCAAAGACAGTCTTACGAAGTTTGCCCAAATCTATTTTCTCAACTCAAAATGTCACCTTACTTTTTGTACATAGTAGTATAGACCATAGTTGAACCTTAGCTTTCACTATCTGTCAAAAAAATGTAAGGCGCAATTGTACTCGAGATTTCTTATCCAATTTTTATAAGGGGTAGATACCTGGCAGGTTAAGATCTTAAGAAACAGTAGGCTCCGATTGATCCCAGCGTTAATGACACTGTCTTTTGTCATTCATGAACCAAGTGAGCTTCCAATTTCTAGCTGCCAAGATGACGTCCACATTGAACGTCGTTTTCCTGATCGCTTAATTCTTGACAAAAAAGCGCCCTGTTTGCATCTATTTTTAAAATCAGAGGCTTCGATCTTAATTGAGCTGTGAGAATTCTGTACAGGCATCAGGGATTGACAAGAGTGTTAACACGCTTATACGAGTATGGTTCTCTGGTTAGCGTCATTCCTGCGGTAGCTTCTTCTGGGGTTTTTTTGTTTTGCTATTCTTAAAGCCCCCGAGTAGCCCTCATCCATCTGTACTGTCACCAAACTAGGGCTTCTGGTCTCAAACCAAAAGCAGCCGTCTTAATCGCCCATTGACAACGTTTCCATGGCTCTATCTGTTTTTGTGCAAATGGCTTCGGTTTTTCAGAGAACTTGGAGAAAACATGATGGGCAAACAATTTTGGTGGTCTTCTGCGATTGGAGCATTTCAACGTCAGGTGCTGGTGGTATTACTCGACCCCATATCCACTCCGCGATATCGGTGTCCAAATATGGGCGTTCAAATATGGGCTGCAGTAAGCGAATTTCGAATGATCCTTGCAAGTCGTTAATATTCTCACGCATAGTAAGGCAAGTCGAACCATTTTGCTAAAAATAAACATCATCCAAATCATTGTCATCCAGCTGGGGCACAAATAGTTGGTTATCATTGCATAGTATCGCATAGAATTGACGTTAACCGTGTTTCGTCATTTCAACGTAAAATGCGCCTCATAGCTGAAGATGATTTTTGGTGAAAATTGGTCATCAATTGCACAGTACAGCAAGAGCCAATATTTACTTTAATGCAGGCCTTCTATCGACTACGACGTCATAGTGATAAATGGCAAGTATTCAGCTTGGACCTTATCAAAAATGGATGAAGAGGTCCTTGGTCGTTTCAAGGAAAAAAATTCCCGATCTTTAGAGCAACCTAATTAAGTAAGTAGAGCGATGGTGCACATCGTTCCATTTGTAGTGGTCTGCCTTTAAACCAGTTCCTCTCATGGGGCCATATACTCCCACGCAATTGCCCCCAGGAGCTTACTACTTCAACTATATGGTCAGTAGAGTTGCTTGTAATCCAACAAGACTGGGCTCGACTTTCTGGACGGAAACAACGAAAGAGTTCTCAATAAGATGCTATCGGTGGTGACTACTACAACATGTCAAGATTCGGGTCGGCAAAGAGCAGTACAAGTCAATCCAATGTTTTTGGGCAGTTTTGTGTAAATCACTCTCCGCAATTAGAGCTATATATATCACTTCAGATTCTGTTAGAAGTTGATCGCGTTTAACATGGCAAACACCAGCTTCGATCTCTGTCCTTGTTCAATCCAAGTTGAGACAAAGCCTCCGTGTGGCCTCCCCTGGATAGCTACACTGGCAGCCGCCAGGTAGTGAACCAATGTGTGCAGCGACCTGACCCATTGTTCCTGTGGAAAGAGGTACCTGGCCCCCCCAGGTTGGGGATTGTGCTTAGGGGTAACATCCCTACCGCGTTAAACAAAAATTTGTTCAGAAACAAGCAATAGCCTCGGATACGGACGAATTACACGTTGACCACCCCCGCAAACTTCAAAAAGGGAACGAATTTCGGATCTGCACCTGGAACGTTAGGTCCCTCAACAGACCAGGTGCAGCCGGACAACTGGTCAACTCTTTGGACTGCTATAAGGCAGATATTACCGCGCTCCAAGAAGTGCGATGGGATGAGCCAGGCAAAAAGCGGATGAAAAGCTGTGATATCTACTACGGAAACTGTACAGAGAAAATAAACAACGCTTATTCGGATGCGGAGTTGTTATTCAAGGCAAACTCAGGAAAAAAGTCTTAAGCTTCCAGTATGTAAGCGAACGCCTCGTAACTATCCGCATCAGGGACAATCTCGGCAATATAAGCTTAATATATGTCCACGCCCCCACAGAGGAGAGAGATAATCGACATAAAGACGACTTCTATGATCTCCTAGGCAGAACATATGCCCAATGTCCCTGCTATGACACCAAAATCGTTCTAGGAGATTTCAATGCGAAGCTGGGTAAGGAAGCTATCCTTGAACGAGTCATAGGAAAGCACAGCCTACACAACACCACGTCAGAAAACGGACTAAGGCTAGTGGACTCTATGGCGGGACATAATCTCGTGGTAGCAAGTACATGATTCCCACACCTCAACATCCATAAGGGGACCTGGCGGTCTTTCGACCAATCGACAATGAATCAAATTGATTACATTGCGATCGACAACACACACTCCTCCAGCATCCTAGATTTCCGAACCTTTCGAGGAGCTGACATCGACTCGGATCATTAGCTTGTTGCAGCCAAGGTACGGATGCGAATTTCTCGGAATCAACGGAGACGAGAAAGAACACCAACATTTAACATCAGAAAGCCGCAATCGCAGGAGACCGCCAGGACCTTCGCAATCAAGTCTCCCTCAAGCTCTCAAGTCCCGATGCAATCTATAGAAACCATAGAACAGCAATGGAGTCGTTGTCAGAACGCCATCAGAGAGGCCGCCTCAGATGTACTCGGTTTCAAGCCACCAACCTCGAGAAACCCCTGGTTTGATGATGAATGCAGACAGGCCCATGTAGAGAAACAGAATGCATACATGGCCACATTGCATCGACGGACGAGAGCTGCCCGCGAGTTCTATGAACAGAAAAGGAGGGAGAAGCATGCGCTTCTGAGAAGAAAAAAGAAGGAGCACGAGAAGCGCGAGATCGAGGAGATGGAGAGATCTTATTGGGGGAACGACTTTCGAAAGTTTTACTAAAAAGTAAAACGAACATGCCAAGGCTATAGAGCGGAAGCAGGGATGAGCACGGACAACTAATGTTGAAGTCACAGTCGACGCTGAGATTGTGGAAGGCCCACTTCTGCAGACTGTATAACGGCGATCGAAACGTAAGCCTTATAAAGCTGCTGGAGCAGAGGGACTTCCCGCGGGACTGTTTAAAGCAGCTGACGATGAGCTGGTTAGGAACATGCATCAACCCATCTGCAAGATATGGTCGGAAGAATGCATGCCCGATGAATGGAATCTCAGCATCGCTTGCCCGGTCCAAAAGAAAGGAGACCCCTATGACTGCGCCAATTACAGAGGGATAAGACTCCTCAACATTGCGTACAAGACCCTCCCTGCTGTACTGTGTAAGCACCTGAAATCATTCGTGGACAATCTGATAGGTACCTACCAGGGTGGTTTCAGGCCAGGGAAATCCACGATAGATCAAATATTTACACTACGGCAGATCTTGGAGAAGACCCATGAATTCCAGGTCGACACGCACCATCTTTTTGTCAAATTTAAAGCTGCATATGACAGTGTTTATAGAGACGAGCTATACACAGCCATGTCATGTTTTAACATTCCTGCCAAACTCGTCAGACTGTGCAGGATGACTATGGAGAATTCCCGCTGCTCCATTAAGGTCGGAGGTGAACTAATTGAGACCTTCGATGTTAAAAAAGGTTTTAGACAGGGTGACGCACTGTAATGTGATTCCTTTAACATCATACTGGAAAAGATCGTGCGGGACTCTGCGGCCAATATAAGAGGTACGATCTACTTCAAGTCTGCACATTTGCTTGCCTATGCAGACGACATTGACGTTATCGGACGGACAAACTGAGACGTTAATGAGGCGTTCGCAAGCATTGAAGGAGAAGCGGCTAAAGTGGGTCTAAGAGTAAATGGGGACAAGACGAAATATATGCTGTCGTCAAAGAAAGATGCGCAACACCGACGTTTTGGTAAGAACGTCACATTTGGCAGCTATATCTTTTAATTAGTCAAGGACTTCGTCTACCTTGGTTCGATAGTGACAAGCAGCAACGACACCAGCGCTGAGATAAAATGCGGAATAACTCTTGGTAACCGCTTGTTGCTTCGGGCTCAGAGGCAATTTAAAACTAAGGTGATCCTCTATAAAACCTTAAGGCTTGGACCTTTTCAAAAATGGATCAAGAGGCCCTTGGTCGTTTCGGGGGGAAAATCACCGCCACCTAAGTAAGTAAGTAGAACGATGTTTGATGATGATGGTGCACCTTGTTCCATTTGTAGTGGTCTGCCTTTCAACCAGCCCATCTCATCTGGCCATATACTCCCACGCAATTGCCCACAGATGCTTAGTACTTCAACTATAGGGTCAGTAGAGTTGCTTGTAATCCAACAAGACCGGGCTCGACTTTCTCAGTGGAAACAACGGAAGAGTTCTCAATAAGAAGCTATCGGTGATGGCTACTACAACATGTCAAGATTCGGGTCGGCATAGAGCAGTACAAGTCAATCTATCCAATGTTTTTGGGCAATTTTGTGTAAATCACTCTCCACAATTAGAGCTATATATGTCACTGTAGATCATGTATCCATATTTTGAATCGCTTCACTTCATCATCCACTTCAAGTTCCAAGCCCCTTTGACCTTCGTTATCTGTTTCTTTGTGAGACTGCATGTCAGTCTCACATCTGTCCATATCCAACGGGGCTTAAAATGTCACTCCAAATTGAAGCGCACAACTACATACACACATGTATCATAAATCGTTCATTCGAATACCACACATCATATGGGGTGAATGACAACATCCTCGAAATTCGGAATGCTGTTGCCTCCTTATCACTCTCCTTTTCATTGGGATCAACTTCCTTCCGCGTTGGACAGCCTGTTCTGTACATCGCTCTCTCTTATCCCAAAAACCAAAATATTTGGATTGTACTCTTGCTTATCACCGTACGTCTGTTGGGGGAAGGAAGTTGAATGCATTCCAAACACTTCACCCTATTTCATTCAACGCACCGAAAGATGAATTCTTCTTCTTACGTATCTGATACCATAGTTACGTGGAAATAGTTGTGCATCTCGGCTGCATTACACATCTGTGGTGATTGCATTCTATTACGCAATCATCTTGTCGTAAGTACATTAGCTGGGTAAAGATGATTGAATCACGTTGCACCAGCTCTTCCGGCCTTGTGAGTAAGCATTAGCTATTAATCCTCAATTAAGATCCACTTTATTGCCTTTAGGACGCTAACATAACAATTATCTCCGTAATGAGTTTCAGTATTTTACAATCCATAAATTGTGGAAATTTGGAATCCTTGAATGATTACGGAACCATCTGCACCGAACATAAAATTTTACCAAAAAATCCAATCGGAAATTGACTGCCCAGTTCAGGGAGGTGACATCGCTCATCCGAGCTGCCACAAATTTGTTTTCCCTTTTTACTAAGTGATTTACGCTGATACGAATGAATGGTGCAAGTACGCATCCAAGTCTGGCTTAATTTGGATGAAAATTTTATACAAAAAACAAGATTTTGAAAAAAAAAAAACGGAACAGTGGAGCTCTTAATCATAATTTTTCGTGATAAGGCCGTATGTAAAGTAATGCGCGTCACCATTAACCACATGAGGGTTTTTCTCGTTTTTTTTTTTTATTGTCCAGCTTTCCAGCCTTTGTTCGGATTTTAATTAGAGTTGACATTTACACTGGCAAGTGTAATGGGCATTATCGTCGCGTTGTGTCGCCTCCGTCGTCGTCGACGTGGTGGACCCCTTTTATGGCTTTTAATAAATGTGATGGAATTGATTACTTGTTGTGACGAGCTGACATAATGGGTTTGCCAGCTTGATTGTGGAATAAAGAGAAGCTTATTACTGAGGCGTATTGTGGCGGTTGTTGCTTCGAATTCGAACGAACGCTTTGAATTACGCAAATTACTAATTGCATTACGGGGTAAACGTCGAAGCTAAGGAATTCAGGGGATACTGGTACTTGGATTAGGCATGTGTCTTGGATTAGGCACGTGTCTACGAAAAGTGGCTATATCTCCAAAGTTTTTCCTTTTTAAGATTATATTGATTGTCGATTGTCGACGTTTACAGTACAAAGGTCATGCCTTCCAAGCAACAGGCAAAAACATGGGCTATAGTCAAAAATGTTTGTGAAGTGGAATGACTCACGACTCTTTCTGTTCAAAACACATTTAAGAAAGGAACTTATCCCTTATTTCATCGAGGCAGACATCATTTGTTTATGTCCGATTGCCTGTTCGTTAGAGGATCGACAGAGTCGGGTATGTGGAAAAAACTTTAATTTTTTTTTGAACCGATACAATCGACTCCAACGATACCCAAGTGAGATCAATTGGATTGTTGAACTATGTACATATGTAGGTCCATTCCCTTAATCTCAGACTAAGCAGTCGCTTATATCTATAGACGTCCCGCGAAGAGTTTACCTCTCAGTGCTGCCCTGTTTCGACGAATTTGTCCCATAATACGTCAAGAAATCTGATTCCAATAAATCAATTGATTTATTCCGCAAATTATTATATCGGGTTTTCCAATAAGAACTTATCGGGTTTTCCAAAGAGGACATATTTGAGTCGATCATAGGAAAGCATAGCCTCCATAACACCACATCCGACAACGGACTTAGGCTAATCGATTTCCTAACGGGGCGTAACCTCCTTGTAGCAAGCACGCGATTCCCCCATCTCAGCATCCACAAGGGTACCTGGCGGTCTTTTGATCAATCGACCACCAACCAGATTGATGACATTGCGATCGACGGCAGACACTCCTCTTGTATTCTCGACGTACGAACCTTCCGAGGGGCCAACATCGACTCGGACCACTACCTTGTTGTAGCCAAGGTACGAGTGAGGATATCAAGAATGCTTAGGAGTCGAGTAGGACTACGTAAGTTTGACGTCGAAAAACTACAATCGCAAGAGACTGCCAGAATCTTTGCCGATCGTGTCTCCTCCAAGCTCTCTCAAAATCCGCCCACAGCAGCACAAACAATAGAGCAGGAATGGGCGCATTGCCAGAGCGCCGTCAGAGACGCTGCCTCAGAGGTGCTGGGTTTCAAACCGCCACCACCTAGAAATCCCTGCTTCGATGAACAATGCGAACAAGCCCATGCAGCAAAACAAGAGGCATATAAAGCCATGCTGCAACGACGGACGAGAGCTGCTCGCGAAATCTATGAGCAGAAGAGAAGAGAGGAACACACGCTTTTCAGAAGAAAGAAGAGAGAGCACGGAAAGTGTATGATCGAGGAGATGGAGAGATGCTTCCGCAGGAATGACGCCCGTAAGCTTTACAATAAGGTAAAACGAGCATGCCATGGCTACAAAGCCAGAGCGGCGGCCTACGGGGATGAAAATGGAGAACTGGTAGTAGAGTCGCAGTCGATGCTGAGGATTTGGAAAGACCACTTCTGCAGACTGTATAGACAAGATAGGCAAGATACCGCTGTCAGGCAGAACGAGCCATTCGTAATGGACGACGATGTGACAGAATTCAGTCCATCCGACCTAGATTAAGTCAGAATAGCGATATCAAGACTTAAGTCTAATAAAGCCGCGGGCGCAGACGGCCTGTCTGCTGAGCTTCTTAAGCTTCATGCACCATCTTATTTGCAAGGTATGGTCGGAGGAAAGTATGCCCGACGAATGGAATCTCAGCATCGTTTGTCCGGTCCATAAGAAAGGTGACCCCTATAACTGCGCCAACTATAGGGGAATAAGTCTCCTTAACGTCGCATATAAGATCTTGTCTGCCGTATTGTGTGAACGCCTAAAACCGTTTGTGGATAAACTGATCGGCTCTTATCAGTGTGGTTTCAGGCCAGGTAAATCCACAATAGACCAAATATTTACGCTACGGCAGATCTTGGAAAAGACACTCACCACCTCTTCGTCGATTTCAAAGCTGCATATGACAATATGTATAGAGATGAGCTATACAAAGCCATGTCTAGTTTTAACATCCCTGCTAAACTAGTCTGACTGTGCAGGATGACAATGGAGAATTCTCGTTGGGAAAACCAAAGTGACACTATATAAGACCTTAATCATCACAGTCCTCCTTTACGGCGCAGAGGCTTGGACCTTAACAAAAGCGGATGAAGATGCCCTTGGTCGTTTCGAGAGGAAAACTCTGCGCACTATCTACGGTCCCATTTGTTCAAACGGCGTATGGAGGAGAAGATATATCGGAGAACTGTACGGGTTGTACAGCGACATCGGCCTGGTACGACGTCTACGAATACAGCGTCTAAGGTGGCTAGGCCATGTAGAGCGCATGGAAAATACAGCTCCGACCCGAAGAGGGATCGAATCCACCCGGAAGGAAGGCGCGGCAGGGGACGGCCGCATCAACGGTTGCGCACGTAGGTGGAAGGGGACCTTAACCAACTGGGCGTGCGGCGCTAGAAACAGCTGGCCAAAGACCGTGCCAGCTGGAGACCTTGTTAGTTGAGGCCCAGGTTCACCACGGACTGTAGCGCCACCTAAGTAAGTAAGTATTGTGTCACTGCTAAGTTAATCCTTGCTGCAAACCCTTTCGTACAATTGCTATTCCCCTCCTTTTCCATCCTGATGGGTTAAGATATCAAATGTTGCAACAAATTCAATTGTTGTGAAATTAACTTTCGATCATATTCCACATGTTGTGTGTGATTTATTTTCCACACAGGTAAAAGGGACCTGCAGTTTAGTGCCGATTCCAAACGGCGTGAGTCTCGAAATTTTGGACAAAAGATTAGGTTCATTCCAAGTGTAATTATGCAATTTAGAAGTGAGTAAGTTTTCAGCAAAATCGGTCCAGCCGTTTTTTTGTTAGAAATTAAATAACTAAAAACTAGGCAAAACAAAAAAAAATGTACAACACGCGGTGTTCCCAACCGGTCCCCAATCTAAGTACCAACCGCACCCAACGCTGGTTGATTGCGGTGATCGGACGGGAACCGATACATTACCCATTATTCCTCCAAGAATCCTAACAAAAAGAGCTAATGGCCTTGAAGCACCTGAACAGATCTTCGATCACGTTAACTTTCAAAACAAAATCAAAAAGGTATCATAATCGGTCCATTCGTTCAGGAGTTACGATACCACAGACAGACACACAGACACCTCAAACTTATAACACCCCGGGGGCTAAAAATGAAAAAAAAATTAAATGAAATGGGTGTTTCCATTTTTCCCACTGGGAAGTTAGTCGTGTAGGCCTTGCGGGTCGCACCTAGACCACATTTTTTTGTCCTGAAACCACATTGATAGGAACCTATCAGATTACTCACTAATGGTTTCAGGCGTTAACACAGCACGGCAGAGAAGATTTTATAGCCGAATTGACCGAATCCAGAAGGCTTATTCCCGGGTAAATTCTCAGCTACTGCGAGTCAACTACTAGATGTCCACTTTTATCCCGACAAGCTTCTGCTGACTTTATACCCTTTACTCCTTCCGAGTGTCATTCCTGTGATAACATCTCTCCATTTTCTCAACTTCGCGCTTCTCGTGCTCCTTCTTTTTCTTTACGAAATTCGCAGAATACTCCCTTCTATTCCGATAGAATAGACTTCCAAATAAGAAAACCTAGTTGGAAGGGGATCTCAACCACCTAGGAGTGTAACACCGGAAGTCCCGCAGATGCTCATTGGGCGAGATCCGGGGTGAATTTCCAGAATTTCTTCTTTACTGGCATTTATGACCTACTAACAGCCACTCAGTTAATTGCATAATAAAACGCGCTGCTCTAACGAGCACTAATGTGTTCATACGCACAATCCTGGCCTATTGTTCTAACTGCCCCAGTGTGTAATAATTTTCTTCTGGGGTCCTAACAAGCCCCTACTAGATCCCATGACCATTTACATAAGTAATGGAACCATCTGACCCACTATGACAAATAGTGGGGGTGTATAACATCACATTATCCAATAAATTGCAAACAGAGATGGGGTTGGAAATTAGGCCGACAGCTCTGATCGCCAATCACAACAACAAACGAATATAAGTAGATGAGTTAAGCACGCACATCCGATTTGATAAATTGACTTAAATTTGGCTTAACCGTGGGGAAGTCTCCACGATCCGATCCGGTTAACATCCACAGGAACCAGTGGATTCGATGGGAAAATCATTCTACAAAGTAAAGCAATAAAGATATCGCTTATGACAAGCCTTGATTACAACTGGCGCCAGATCAAGGCATTGTCTAATAAAACGGAAAAACTTTCCCACAGACCTCGAGGTCAAAGATCCACCCATGATCGGATGCCCGTATTAGATCTCTGGGCCGTTTTAACCTACGACTAATTAACGACAATTTCCCATCGTCACGAGTTAATTGCATTGATGATACCAGTGCTCCTACACCGGTCTAGAAGCGATACAGTGCCTTTTCGACCGTATCTCCTTGCGCTTTCTGCACTTGTCAACCTCTTGTCTGTTAACACTTCTTCTTCTGCTTTTCTTCTTCGCCGTTGTGTACCCCCTGCTTCGGGTGTAGCTCTAATTCTCTTTCATAAATAACGATTCCGACTGTTCAGATGTCAAGACACGTAGATAGGCAGTTTTCCACACGGTTCAGTTGGGTGCAGTGCATCGGTGGTCGATGTGATGCACCAAAGGGGAACTTGTGTGTTGCAGCAACAGAAGGAGGGTGAACAATGAAAACATGGAAATCTGTTTTTTTTTTCTCCTCCCTGGGTTTTTTTTTTTTACCTCGTCCCTAATGATCCTTAGAGTGGTACAAGGGGGAGAGGGATGAGGAAGGAAATGATCGACAGCAGCTGCAAAATTCTATTATCAAAAGGTGGTTAAGGAAAACACAATGCAATGAAGCGATAAGTGACGCGGAATGCGCCTGTGGAACGATTTAAAGGTTACTCGAATCCGTATGGCTCGAGGTGTTGGTTTGCAGTTCTTCATTAACTCTTTTGTGGAACTATTGCCACATATCACATCGGAAATATCAATTACGCACGACTAGTGGCTTGTATATAGCCCTACGATTGACAGGAGTCTTTGCAGTGGTTATTGCACCTTGATATCGATACGAAGTGCGCCGCACGTGGCAGCTGGCAACTCGCATAGCAACAGGGAAAGGTGTTTGATGAATACCCCTCTGCTACAGTGTGACTGACCTACCTCAAAATATGTTTATTGATTTCTGAATCACTTCCAACAATCCAGGTTATGACGAGGCTAAAAGGAAGAAACATGACTCATTACACGATCATCTGGTTGGATCAGCCATTGTGAGTGATTGTGACAGATAATTGTTTGCATACTTAGGTTAAAGTGGTTGGCATACGTAGGCCGAAGTCGCCTCATTGTGATACCACGTGGATCATATTACATACGTTGATCGCCTACCTGAAAACCAATCGGTTCTTCTGATGAAGCGATGGAGTTGAGCTATTTTTAGATCTGCTAGCTCACTTAAGTTATCATAGAAGAGCGCGCCGAGGTAGACCCCCCCTGCGATTCGCAAAAGAAGGGCACAAGCAGGTGATGTATCGATTCCACTTCCTCCCCATCTATGCAGCCGCGGCAGAAGTCATTGCAGGATAGCCCTAGTATGGCGGTATGTTTTCCAATGGTGCAGCGCCTGTGATGACACCCACTAAAGTGTTTAATGTTGCCTTTTTGGTTGCCACAAGGTCCCTGGTTCGTCCTAAGTTTAGCTTAGGCAAAATTGTTTTTAGTGATAATGCCGATATCACTTTCATTCCATTGGAGGTTGGTAGCCTTTAGATTAGATTAGACTAGATTTTAGATTTTTTGAGGGCGCCGTGGCGCAGTGGTTAGTGTGTTGGACTCTGGCGCACGATGAGCGAGTTCGGATCCCGATAACACCAACGCCATCGAATGGTTATTTCGCGACGTTCCTACCCGGCGGGGTACTGGCAAAACCATCCGTAGTAAAATTGCCATGAAAAAGCTTCTCGACTCCCGCCGTTCGGAATCGGCATTAAACTGTAGGTCCCTTTCACCTGTGTGAAAAATAAATCACACACAACATGGATGATTGTGAGAAGCTTGGCTCTGGTCCTTCATGGGCTGTAACGCCACCAAAGAAGAAGAACTATAAGTCCCCACAGCCTGCAATACTCGTAAAGTCGATTAATCTTCTGCTGCAAGGATTCCGGTGAATGCGCCAAGGGAACGAAGTCTATATCCTAGTAGTTGCAGTTCATATGTATATATAGGGAACAAGGAACATTTTTTACTATTGTGCCGCAAGCTTAGGTATGTCATCTGCTCGAGCGTTTTGAATTCACAGTACAGCAACCCCCACTGCCTCTACCCCTCTCGCATCTTTTGGTAGCCTTTATGGTTCGAAGTTTTATCATGTGCTTTCCCGTACTTATTGGTGTTTTTAGATACCCGAGGGTAGGAAGGCTGAGTGTGCTTGACCCTAACTTTGCGAGTTCGTCGGCCGCGCAGTTTCCTGGAATATCCCTATGCCCGGGAACCCACAATATTTTTATGTTGAACTGTTCAGCCACCAAATGCTGCATAAACAGTTGGTTAAGTAACCCGACTGATCACTACTGGTCACAAACGGAAGGTAGCAGAGAAGCCAATTCGTTCCTCCCAACTTCATCTCTTAGAAGAACGAAACAACTCCTCATGCTGTCGAGGAGTCAGATTCGTATAATCACAGGTTTCCTTACTGAACACTGCCCAGTCAACAAACACCTCAAAACAATGGGCATTGTACAAGATGATACTTGCAGAATGTGTAATGAGGACGTAGAAACAGCAGAGAACATACTGTGCCACTGTCATCGTCACTTAGGCAAGTATTATCTTAAAGCAGGCGAAATTGCTGCTAGCTCACTCAAAAGCATACTAAGTTTTATTACGAACTCAGGATTTTTGAGTGAACTGTAAGTGGGGGACATCACAATAGGCCCACTTGTGGCCGCAGTGATCAGACGACTCTGTCCCACCCCCGAATCCTCTCTAATTCTAACTCTACTTAGGTGGCGCTACAGTTCGGGGTGAACCTGGGCCTCAACCAACAAGCCTTTCCAGCTAGCACGATCTTTTGCCGGCTGTTTCCATTGTCGCACGCCTAGTTGGTTAAGGTCCCTTTCCACCTGTGTGCGCCACTTTATATGCGGCCGTCCACTGCAACGTCGTCCTTCCGGGTTGGAGTCGAAGACTTTTCGGTCCGGAGCTGTACGGTCCATTTGCTCTAGCCTAGCAATCTTAGACGCTGGATCTGTAGACTAGGCGGATGTCGCTGTATAGCCTGTACAGTTCGTGGTAAAATCTTCTCCTCCACTCTCCGTCAATACAAACGGAACCGGAGATTGTATACAGAATTTTCCTTTCGTAATGACCAACGGCCTCTTGATAACGCGCCGTAGAGGAGGACCGGTATGATTAAGGTTTTATAGAGGGTAACCTTAGCCCGAAAAAACAGCGGTTGGTGTCGTTGCCGCTTGTTACCAGTGATCCAAGGTTGACGAAATCATTGACTACATCGAAGTTACAGCTGCCGGTAGCGGCGTTCTGGCCAAGACGTCGGTGTTGTGCGTCCTTCCTTGACGACAGCATATATTTAGTTTTGCCATCGTTTACCTTCAGACCCACTTTAAGCGCTTCTGCTTCAATGCTCACAAAAGCTTCATTGACGTCTCGCTGCGTTCTCCCAATTACGCTAATGTCATTAGCGTATGCGAGCAGTTGTGCAGACTTGAAAAAGATCATGTCTCTTGTATTGGCCAGTGAATCCTGCACGATCTTTTCAAGGATGATGTTGGAATAGTCACATGACGGTGCGCCGCCCTATCTGAATCCTTTTTTGATATCTAAGGTATCGGTTAACTCCTTGGCGACCTTAATGGAGCAGAAAGAATTCTCAATCCTCATTCTGCTCATTCTCATTCTGACGAGTTTGGCAGGGATGTCAAAATATAACATGGCTCTATATAGCTCGTCCCTGTAAACACTGTCATATCCTGACCTGAAGGCACATTGATAGGAACCTATCGAATTGTCCGCGAAGGGTTTCAGGCGATCACACTGCACGGCAGTTGGCGCAGTTACAGGCGTCTCCTTTCTTGTGGACCGGGCTAACGATGCTGAGATTCCATTCATCGGGCATGCTTTCTTCCGATCATATCTTACAGATGAGCTGGTGCATGTTCCCAACCAACTCATCTCCACCTGCTTTAAACAGCTTAGCTATCTTAACCTCGTCCAAGTCAGGTGGACGGAATACTCTCTCATCTTCGTCCAGTGTGAATGGTGCGTTCTGTCTGACAGCGGCATCTTGACCATTTTCGTCGTTATACGGTCCGCAGAAATAGTCTTTCCACATTCTCAGCATCGACTGTGATTCAAGTAAGAGGTGTCTGTGATCATCCCTGCAGGCTTCCACTCTGGTTTTATAACCTTGGCATGTTCGTTTTACGTTGTTCCTGCGATAACAGCTCTCGTTCATCGATGCAACGTGGCCATGTATGCATTCTGGTTTTCTGCATGTACCTATCTGCACACGTCGTCAAACCAAACCCCATTGCCTCCTAGGCAATGGCTGGAAACTTAAAACATCGGAAGCAGCATCTGATGGCGCTTTGACAACGTCTCCATTGCTGTTCTATGGTTTGTGGTGAATCAAGAACGTCAAATCTATCTATGTATCTATCAAAAAAAAATCTGCTCCACAAGTCATTTATACTACTGGTAATGGCAAACTACTTGCTTGTTTGTAACCCATTCCATGCCCACCATAGATGCAAATTCGTTACTCTGTCGTTGTCCCAATTTCACAAATTGACTCAAATGGACGACCAAACAGATGTGAATCCCCTACCATAACCACCACCATTAGCCGGCAAAGAGTACTTCTCGCCACGCTTAGACGGAAATGCATGATCTCTTTTCCAATTAAATTAAACTCAAGATGGATTAATTGAATAGTGCTGCCTCAAAACAATAAACCCATTCACAGCATCCTCCTAATGCGAGCGACTTTCCGCCCCCGGGCCCCGATTCTTACTTATTCTGTATGTATGTGTGTGTGGCATTAAAATAATATCAAGCAAGTCACTTTGCATTATAAGTACGTCCGGGGGACGTCAGGGCAGGGCAGAGATGAGGTTCACATCTTCAAACTCATCCCGTCAAATGTTACACTTTATGATGCGATTTGCGTGTTTTATTTATCTTTCACCCTTCGGATGTGTATTGGACGCTTTCGAACAGTTTGCGTGTTGTGACTGCGGGACTGGGACATGTGAGTACGGCACGACGGACAGGCATGACAACCATGCCACATGGGAAATAAAACACTAACCAAAGATTAAAAATATCCAAAGTCGGAATGATGTGATGGAGATGGCTGGATACTTCTTGTGAAGTTCTGTTTTCGTATTAGGGGGGGAGACTTCGTAGTGAAGTGGCGTCACCACTTTGGTCTATGCAGATACAATGGATACTTGGCATATGTACAATAAACACTGGCACATTGAATTGGATGTGAAAAGAACAAACGTATCCATGATGCTGTTTCTAGTACGATTGATGTACATTATAGGCTACTGCTGCAACGACTGGGAACTGCCCTATGATGGGTCTTGGGTGACTGATCGAGGCAATGTTGGCGGGATCAAATATGACCGTCAATTAATATACATACATAAACCGTACACATGTCAACCAGTGTACATATATGAAATGAGATTGAATTTCGATTGGGGGGATGTTAAATGCTGAAGTCAACAGACAATTGATGGAAATTGAAGAGCAATCCTGCGAGCGGACACGTTTTGACATTTTCCTTTTTTCAAGTGTTCCCTAGCTTAACAAGACGGCATTCGATTCAACAAGTCATAACTATTCAAATTAAAATTAATTTTTTCGAGTTCGATACATAGAGGTTTCGAACGCAAACCGGAAGAGGCTAATTTGTCATTCGAACAACTGTCGACTTGTGTATCTGTTTTCAATTAGTGTTGGGAAGAGGAAGGCGCTTGTTAACATGACCGGATACAACTGTCGGTGGTTTGTTGTAGAATGCGTAGATGATGCTTGCTTTTACCAGAAAAATGAACAAACAGTAGACTCCAACTGGAACTCCAATATTAAAAACATGCATACATACATACATTTTCAGTGGCCCGCATATTCCCCTAAAAGGATCGCGGGGGTAAGGCGCGCATGCGGGAATTCAAGGCCATTCGATCCTCCGCCATCGACTCGTAACTCATCAGGGGCTATGCCCAAGCGCACCCAGGCGAGTTTTTGGACTTGGTCCAACCACCTCGTCCTGGGTCTGCCAAGCGATCGCCTGCCTGATGGTATTGCATCCAAGGCACGTTTCGGAAGTCGTGATGATAGCGACATTCGTCTCACGTGATCAAACCATCGAAGTATAGCCCTTTCCCTTCGGAGAAGCAGCTGCTCAACATTGAGCTCCCGCGATTTTATTCTTTCGGTCAATACCCAAATTTCATGACCATGGGTGGGAGCTAACTTGGCTTTGACACCAAGCTCGGTCTTCCTAATTACAGATCTTCCAAGCTGTTTCAAAATTGACCCAGCTTGGCCAATCCTGCAGGAAATCTCAGTATTACTCCTCCCATCACGCGTGAAGAAGACCTCGAGATACTTAAACTTCTCCACCTGCTTCAATGTAACTCCACTAATATGAAGAGTGCATTGGACAGGTGTTTTGGAAATAACCATAACGTCGGATTTGTCGAAGTATCAGCACATACGGCCACAAACCTATCTAGCGCGCGCTGGAGTTCCGTCTAAGAGGATGTGAGGACAACTAAGTCATCTGCAAAAAGAAGATGGCTTACACTCAACCCTCCCAATGTGAAACACTCCTCGCCTCGACTGCGCTGCAACATCCAGTCCATATATGTATATAATGAAAAGGTGAGGTGACAAGACGCACCCTTGGCGAAGTGCAACGCCCACGGTGAAAGGTTTTGATTTACTACCCTTAACCCGAACACAGTTGCTACAGTTTGTGAATAGAGACTGAATGGGCCTCAACAAACTTATTAAAGCGACCAAGGCCTTGTGGGCCTGTCGACATACTTACGGTAAAACCTGGGGACTTGAACCTAAGCTAATCCACTGCCTATATACCGCGATAATAAGACCAATCATCACCTATGCGTCCACGGTATGGTGGACAAAAGTTGAGCAAAAAACGATAATCGTTAAGCTTCAACGCCTTTAGTGTCTCGGTGTTACAGGCGCTATGCCAACCTCGCCCACGGCAGCCCAAGAAGCACTGAGGCACTTACTCTAATGCACCTTTTTGCATTATGCAGTGCAATCAGAATTCTTCGCTCGCCATGTAGACCCATGGGTCACATGTCTATCTTGCAACATCCTGGCGAGCTGGATATGATTACCACATACCTTCACTTTTGACAAGAGATTTGAGATATTGATCCCAAACCGCTCAGCTTCGGAAACCAGTGATCCCTAATTTAATGTCAAAGGCCTTAGGTGGTAAACTGATGGCTCCAAGATGGTTTCTGGCCTTGGCGCCGGCATCTTTGGACCAAATCGTAAGTTCTCGAAGGCCCTAGGAATGAGTCCTAGCGTCTTCCAAGCAGAATTACATGCCATCCTAACATGCGTCAATCGAAACCTAGAAACTGGCATAGTAAAGAGGAGTAACCATCAATATACCCTCTGATAGCCAAGCAGCACTTAAAGCGCTGAGTTCGTACAGCACGAACTCAAAAACCGTTAAGGAATTCCATGGTGCCGTACAAGACCTCGCCAAAAAAAAACAATGTCAAACTTTAGTGGATGCCAGAGCACAAGGTAAGGTACACCACCTTGAGCTGTAAAGAGTAAATTACGTGAGGGAGGTAAGTTTTCGGACTTACAAGACCATCACTACTGAGGAAAACCGAAAAAAAAGGATAAACGAGCTAGAGCTGACTGCAATAATTAAGACAAATACTACTATGTCCAAAACGTAGTAAGAACTTTTGGTCCTTCGTCAAAAATATCAAAAATTCGACCTCGTCATCTGTTCACACGATCAATAACAATGACATTCCAGCTGTTAGATCTTTAGACAAGGCGAATCTCCTACATACGTATATTTGAGGGCGTCGAATACTCCATGTGACAAGTCCACTTTCGTACTCGCAGAGTGAAAAGAGTACTTTAAAGCTTAGATATTCACAAATCTGCTGATTCAGATGGTATTCCTCCTATACTTCTGAAGAGATGTTCTTCTACGTTGGCAAAACCACTGCGTAAGTCTTTCTTTCTATTATACTCTTTAGGACTCCTGTCGGGTAGATGGAAGACAGCATTTGTCCAACCCGTGCCTAAAAAATGTGAATATTCCTACTCTTTCTCCTTCTACTGATGCGATGCAAAGCACTTACTTCCTTTGTTTCCTAGGTGATGGAAAGGCTGATAAATCGTCAGCCCATGCAATAACTCGAAACACAGAAACTCTTCAATGACCGGCAGTATGGTTTTCGAAGCAAGAGAATTATTGGTGATATGAAAGCAGGTCTCACTGAAAAGTGAAATCAATCCCTGCACTATATTGGTCAAAGCAAGATCGTTGCACTCGATATTTCAAAGGCATGCACATACATATGTACTTACTTACTTACTTAGGTAACGCTACAGTTCGGGGGGGACCTGGGCTTAAACCAATAAGCCTTTCCAGCTAGCACGATCTTTTGCCAGTGTCGCACGCCTACTTGGTTAAGGTCCCTTTCCAACTGTGTGCGCCACCTTAGATGCGGCCGTCCTCTGCAACGTCGTCCCTCGCGGTTGGAGTCGAATATTCTTCGGGCCGGGATCCTGCTGTCCATTCGCACTACATGGCCTAGCCATCTTAGACGTTGGATCCGTAGACGTCGTACTAGGCCGATGTCGCTGTACAGCCCGTACAGTTCTTGGTTCTCCTCCATTCTCCGTCAACGCAAACAGGACCGAAGACTGTACGCAGTATTTTCCTCTCGAAACGACCAAGGGCCTCTTCATCCATTTTTAATAAGGTCCAAGCCTCTCTTTTATAGAGGGTCACTTTAGTTTTCCGAGAGCGGGCTCTACTACTCAATTGCCTCTTGAGCCCAAAGAAGCAGCGGTTGGCAAGAGTTATTCTGCGTCTAATCTCTGCGCTGGTGTCGTTGCCGCTTGTTACCAGTGAGCCAAGGTAGACGAAATCCTTGGCAACATCGAAGTTATAGCTGCCGGTAGTGACGTTCTGGCCAAGACGTCGGTGTTGTGCGTCTTTCCTTGACGACAGCATGTATTTAGTTTTGCCCTGGTTTACATTGGACCCATTTTAGCCGCTTCTGCTTCAATGCTTACAAAATCTTCATTGACGTCTCGCTGCGTTCTCCCAATTAAGCTAGTCTCATTAGCGTATGCGAGCAGTTGTGCAGACTTGAAGTAGATCGTGCCTTTTGTATTGGCCAGTGAATCCCGCACGATCTTTTCAAGGATGATGTTGAAAAAGTCACATGACGGTGCGTCGCCCTACCTGAATCCTTTTTTGATATCGAAATTCTCGGTTAACATCTTGCCGACCTTAATGGAGCAGCGAGAATTCTCCATTCTCATTCTGCACAACCTGACGAGTTTGGCAGGGATGTCGAAATATAACAAGGCTCTATATAGCTCGTCCCTGTAGACACTCTCATATGCGGCTTTAAAATCGAGTAAAAGGTGGTGTGTGTCGACCTGAAATTCATGGGTCTTTTCCAAGACCTGCCGTAGTGTAAAGCCACATTGATAGGAACCCTCGAATTGTCCGCGATACTTTCCTCCGACCATATCTTATAGATAAGCTGGTGCATGTTCCCAACCAACTCGTCTCCACCTGTTTTAAATAGGTCAGCAGGGAGGCCGTCTGGGCCAGCAGCTTTCTAAGACTTCAGTTTTGATATCGCTGTCTTAACCTCGTCTAAGTGGGAGGAATTCTCTCTCATCTTCGTCCAATGTGAATGGTGCATTATGCCTGACAGCAGGATCTTGGTCATCTTCACCATTATACAGTCGAGGTGTCCGTGTTCAACCCTGCAGGCTTCCGCTCTGGCTTTATACCCTTGGCATGTTCGTTTTACTCTTTGGTAACTCTTTCAAACGTCGGTTTTGCGATAACATCCCTTCATTTCCTCATTCGCGCGTCTCTCATACTCTTCCTTTTTCGTTCTAAAAAGCTCATGTTCCTCCCTTCTTTTCCCCTCATAGAGCTCACGAGCAGCTATCGTACGTCGATGCAACGTGGCCATGTATGCATTCTGTTTTTCTGCATGGCGCTTTGACAATGTCTCCATTGTTGTTCTATGGCTTGTACAGTTTGCATCGGTTGGAAGCTTGATAGAGCTTGAGGAAGACGCGACCGGTGAAGGTCCTGGCGGTCTTGCGATTATAGCTTTCCGACGTCGAATTTTGCTGGTCCTACTCGACTCCGCAGTATTCGCGATGTCCGCGTACGTACCTTGGCTGCAATGAGGTAATGATCCGAGGCAACATTGGCTCCTAGGAAGGTTCGGACATTCAACGCATCGATCGCAATATAATCGATTAACAGATAATTGATCAGCAGGCCACCAGGTCCCATTATGGATATCGAGATGTGGGAATCGTGTGCCAGTTACTAGGAGATTACGCACCTTCACAAAATCTAATAGCCTGGATCTGTTTTCGGACATGGTATCGTGTAGGCTGTGCTTTCCTAAGACTCGTTCAAAAATGTCCTCTTTACCCAGCTTCGCGTTGAGATCTTCTAGAACAATCTTGGTGTCATAGCTGGGGCATTAAGCGTATGTTCTATCTAGGAGGTTATAGAAGACATCTTTTACTCTGTCGTCTTTTCCTTGGCTCGGGGCGTGAACGCATATCAAGCTGATGCTTCCGAAGGTAGCTTTGATAAGGATTGTTGTAAGGCGTTCGCCTAAAGCTGAGGACTTTTTGCCTGAGTATGTATGTATGTATGTTGGCGTTACAGTCCATGAAGAACCTGAGCCGAGCTTCTCTCAATCACCCATGTTGTGTGTGATTTAATTTTCTCATATGTAGGTGAAAGGGACCTACAGTTTATTGCCGGTTCCGAACGGCGAATTTCGAGAAGCTTTTCATGACTAATTTCACTACAGGGGGTTTTGTCAGAACCCCGCTGAGGAGAAATACCGTGAAAAACACGTTCAATGACATGGTTGTGTCGGGATTCGATCCCGTGTCATCGGCGTCAGAGGCCAACACACTACCCACTGCGCCACGGTGCTCTTTTTGCCTGAGTACACCTCGAATAACAAATCCGCATCCAAGTAGGCGTTGTTTGTTCTCCTTGTAGCAGTTTTTTATCCTCTTATTTCCCGGTCCCATCGCACTTCTTGGCGTGGGGTAATGTCTGCCTTATAGCAGCCTGGGGCTTTTTCTAACTGTTCGGCCACAACCTGTCTGTTAAGGGACCTAACATTCAACCGATACTCTTGTCCTTTCATACGTTTGTGGAGGTCGCCCAAATGTAGTCCGTCCGTTTAAATGCGAGGCTTGTTGTTGTGTCTGAGTGTTTTTTTAACGGTTACGGCTTACTAGGCCGTAGCTCAACCGTTTTTTTGGCACAGGTAATCCGCCACTTTTTTTTATAGTTCGCGCAGGTTCAGGAGTTTATACTCTTATAATGTTTATCACACAACCTAAACGGAGTGCAGTGGTTTGGGTCGTAGATGTTCGTTCACTACTCTCCAGAGGTGGTTGTCCTAGATAGGATTCGAGAGGAAGCGACCGAATTTTCACGTTGGTTGTAGTTCTCAGCAACTGTTCCATGCACTTATAGTGTTACCTACATGTATTAGAATTGCACACTCAGAGGATGAACTTAAAGTGACCATATACTCTGAGTGTTATGCCTTCATCAGTATGTTTGATCACTTCTCATTCACAACAGCTGTGTTGCATAATATTTTTCGGTATGGGAATGGTTTTTTCTTGGCTATGGAATGACTTTACACTACAGACCTTCCGCTCGACGGTCGGTGATGTTTACTTCCCCGTCTGTAATTTCCATAGGAAATCTCCAGATGGTACCACGATGAGGGGGAATAGGATTTACTAACAGTGCCGCAAGGTGTTCGTCTGCGGTGGCTCGTCTCGCTTTTTAGCAGGCTGGCATCCATCGGATAGATGCTACCCCTACGAGGCCTTTGTTAGTTCTTTTGCATGCACCTGCACCTAACGAACTTACATGGCGATGGAAGTAAACAACCATAACGTCTTTGTCAAATTGAGGTTGACTTTCCTTCACCTCACATGGACAACCCTACACCATATGCCAGAGCCTTGTAAGGATTCAGGGATAAGCAAACTCAACAACAACAAGCATCGCCGACTTTCATTACAATTCCGAATTGTTATTGCCCGACAATTTAATCCCAACATTTCTAGATCAGATCAATTACACTCGGGCAACAATGCAGTCCAGCAACGATGATCCGATCTGACTCCATTCAGCTCTACAAAGGCGAATGAGAATGCACAAGTCTATCGTCGCTTTGTCGCCAACTACAGCAACTGACCTATGTACGAATGTCCACACACATTTCGTCCGTCTAAGTGCCCTGACAAGCCTGTACCGTAAATTAACTCGTAATCTTGTCGATTAAAAAGAAATGTCATGCAATCAAGCAAAGAAAAAAACAATGGAATAGAACCTCCTGAACCTAGTAATCGGTCTCATTGCAGTCTCAGAGGAGTATGGCGGTGTTAATGACACTTTTGCGCGACGTTGGCATTGAAAGATGTTTGCTTTATATGCCGATGCATTTTAGACTTGCTTAGAGGATGACGTATGGTGGTAATATGGCATTAGCGGACGGTTAAGGCGTAGGTTGAATTGGGTAATAACGAGAGAGTTAGGAAACCATGTATGGCTAACGAGTCAAATGTCAATCAGGTATGAAAACAATGATTAACTTACAGATCGTATCAGGTTTAAAATAAGCAGATGACTCAGGACATCTACTGCGTACTTTATACGTTGACGTGTCGCTGGACAGTCTACAGTTTCACAATTTAAATTCATTTTTAGGGTTCCGTACCCAAAGGGTTTCACGGGACCCTATTACTAAGACTTCGCTGTCCGTCCGTCCGTCTGTCACCAGAATGTATCTCATGAACCGTGATAGTTAGACAGTTCAAATGTTCACTAAATACTAAAAACAGAATAAGATAAATATTTAAGGGGGGCTCCCATACAACAGACCTGATTTTCATTTTCACTTGGTCACATGCTGACCTAAGGTTAATCGACAATATCCCACAAGCAGTAGCAGTAGGGCGCCGTGGCGCAGTAGTTAGTGTGTTGGACTCTGACGCACGATGAGCGAGTTCGGATCACGGTCACACCAACGCCATCGGATGTTTATTTCGCGACGTCCCTCCTCGGCGGGGTACTGGCAAAACCCCCCCGTAGTATAACTTGCCTAGAAAAAGCTTCTCGACTCACGCCGTTCGGAATCGGCATTAAACTGTAGGTCCCTTTCACCTGTGTGAAAAATAGAATCACACACAACATGGGTGATTGAAGGGAAGCTTGGCTCTGGTCCTTCATGGGCTGTAACGCCACCAAAAGAAGAAAGAAAGTAGCAAACTTCCGAGCTTTGCTTCCTATTGTGTCTTTGTTGTATTAATCTTAGCTGCAAACCTTTTATTCCATAATTATTGTTATTCACCTTTTCACCTCCTTGCTGTCAAGTATTTCTGACATTGAACAGTCGAGCTCTGAATCTTGCTGCTACCAGGAAATGATCAGAAGCGACGTTTGCGCCCCGAGTGTCTTGCGTCAATAAGCACATGGTCGATTTGGTTGGCGGTTCGATTAACCGGAGATCGCACTAATAGGAATGATGGGATCCATTGCAAAAATGGAAGAATGAAATCCCTAGCAACGATGAAGTTGCTATGGTCAGCTTCAAGGAAAAGAGAGTCAATTGCATCTACAGCAAGCTGGTAGACCAAGCCAGGTTGTGAGGGACGGATGTAGCAGCCAAGGATGTAAATATAGCTTAGTTTAGCATATATCCAGAGCAGAGCTCAGTGTGGCAGCAATGGCTCCTATGCATGCAAGGCAAACGTTTTTTTGTCGTTTGTGGAGAGTGGGGAGCACGCAAATTTGTAGACCTTTCGGATCTCCTTCTTACCGAAAAGTAAGACAGTAGAGTTGTCGTCTTCCTGAGATGGAACGTTCTTATTAGTGAGAAAAGTCTGCGCTGACTATATAATTGTAATGGGGCCGATTTTGCGAATTCCAAATTTTGACATATCTCCACGTTTCGAGGTCACTAGAATCCAAATCCTAGAGTTTTATAGGGATGTCTGTGTGTGTGTATGTACGTATGTTCGTATTTACATATGAGCGTATGTACGTATGTGCGCAAGTTAATATCATAGAGCATTGATTTGATCCGTAAGCGATGTAAACAAGCTGCGGTCAAATCACATGCAGCATATAGTCAATAACATAAACCATTGATTTGATCCGTAAGTAATGTAAACAATCTGCGGTCAAATCACATGCCACATATTAGGGAGACCAGGAAGTGCGATCGCTTTTTGTTGACACAGCTCCGACTTAATGGCAAAATGCTTTTAGTCGAAGTCAAGTGGTTGCAGCTGCGTCAGCATATTCTTCGTGATCTGTATTAGAGGTCCAAGGTCAAGCAAAAATAATTTATGATCTAAGTCCAAAGTCCAGCAAAGGGACGCTGCCGTAGAGCAGCATAACGCTTAGTATATAAGTTAATCTAAGTTCAGCCCAACTTCAGTTCATCATCATCAGAGGACCCCGCTGTTCATCATCATCAGAGGACCCTGCAGTTCATCAACATCAGAGGACCCCGCAGTTCATCATCAACATCAGACGATTCAGCAGAGTTCGATAGCAGCACTGAGATCGAGTGGACTCCGCGGCTTGGGTGTTTTAATAAGTAAATTTAGCTAAGTAAAGTAAATTTAGCTAAGTATGTAGTAGTGATATAATAAAAGCAAAGCTGGTTAGCTCTTTTTAAAAACTACTCCAGTCGCGTAAAAAAATTAATTCGCATGTGCGTACCAGAATTTTCGATTATCTCGAGAACTAAGATGTTCATCCCACGCGTAATTAGGCAACTTAGAAGTGAGTGAGTTTTCAGCAAAATCGGTTCGGCCGTTGTTTTATCAGAAATTAAATAACTAAAAATTAGGTAAAAAAAATGAACAACACGCGGTGTTCCCAAGTGGTCCCCCATCTACATATGTAAGTACTAACAGCGCTCGACGCTTGTTGATTGCGGTGATCGGACGAGAACTGATACGAGATTGCTCGGACAGTGTTGTGGTTGTCATGAGCTGCTCGTGAGTGTGCACTACCCAACGAGCAATTATTAAACGCACGCGCCCCATGAGTAATGAGAATTTTTAAATTTTGAAATAGAAATACGTAGGTGAGGAAGTATTTTATTCAGAACCTGAATATATCACAATTCTAGATTAAGTGCGAAAAAATAAATTTTCAAAACTTAGAAAAAATATTCGAGGCTAGAATGAAGGCAGGCTTAAAGTCATAAATCACTTACCACCATACCCTGATATTTCTGTTTTATAACTTAGCTATGATGCCACTAATACGCCCATCTATCACGTCTGTCTAATATATATATTCAAATCACTGCACATCATTCACTGAATCACTTGAATACGACACCTCCTAAGAAGCCGTCGTCAGAGTGCACATGTTTATTCGATTAAAAATAAATCCACTCAAGCAATCCAAACAATTATTTTGGCACAAATACACTACTACCCGGCAACTCTCCGCCGTACCACATGCAGATGCATTGGCCTCCTCGTCGGACGTCATCAATGAAAGTGAAATACTATTATTGTACTAAAAGATGTTTTCAAAACTTCCGACTTCCAAACAGTCGTCTCATTCGACAAGAATTTCCTCTACCAAAAAACTGTGCACTTTGGCATGGTATTTACGCACTGGCTTCGTTCCTCACACCCGCGTTGCAACTAAACCTGACCAGTACGTCAGCCTAATGTGGGATTTTTCAAAATTCTACAATATTTGTTGCAACAGCCCAATTCGTAAAAATAAACTCGATCCTCATCAAAAGCAAAAGCAAAAGCTGCTTGCCTCGTAAAATGGTGCATTTAAAAAATGATTGTTTTTAAATTGCATACGCAGTCTGTATCTCATAGATATTACACATGGGTGAGAATAAGATATTATCTCTCAAAGCATACATATAGGTTTGGGGATGGTTCCGTTGACTAGAAGATACATAACTAAGAAGAAGACCGAATACAGAGGCAAACACATGGCAGCAGTTCTCGAAATGAAGTGAGTGACGAATGATTTGGATTTGAATTTGAATTTGTATTTCGAATGCACAGATGTTTATTTGATTTGTTTTGTAATGTTTGTGCCAAATTTTCACTCAAGTACGCATGAGAGATGTACTTAAATTGATTTATTTGGACTGTGCCAGGTTGGCAGGCTGTTAGGAGTGATGTATAAGTTTGTTGCTTTTGAGTGCAGCATGTTGCATGCTGAACATTTGGTCGGGTAATCGCTGAGGTGGCGAATGTTTATTCGAAAGGAAATTAGTTGTAATGTGTCATGTTTCTAAAGTGGCGTCGAGCGTTTCGACGAGTGGAATGCGGATACATTCGAGAAACAGAAAATCTAGTTTGCGATTTAACATTTGCTCTTCATTTCGGTAGACTGGTAGAGACACTCCTCTTGCATTGTAGCGGTGTTAACATGAATTTTATTTTTTTTTATTTCATTGATCTTGTAAAACTTCAATTGTTTCGGATGTTTCCCAAGTGCACGTTTTATAGCGACGCACAACGTCCCATAAGAATATATGTCATCTTCTTTACTTCGACCCGTAGGGATGCTAAAGATATATACATACAGGATGGGCCAAATCCAAGTTTCTTTTTAAAAATGAAATAAAATTAACGAAGTTGAATTTTTTCCTTGTATTATGGCTTTATTGGTAAGAACGAATATTCCCATTAATTATGAAATACAACATCGTTCAAGTGGCTGCCTCTGCTGGCTTCGCAGTAGCGCATTCTGTCACCCCAATTTTTCAAGACCTTGTTGTTGGTAGCGGGTTGTAGCTCACGGATTGCTTGAACTATTGGCCTTAAGTGCTTGAATCGTTTCCGGATTGTTGGCATAACATCGGTCCTTCACGGTTCCCCATAAAAAAAATTTTTAAGGGGTCAATTCGCAGCTCCAAGGCGACATCGCTGAGACGGCTGATAACACGATTTGGGAATGTTTTTTTTTTAAATGTCGGGCTAGTTTTATCAATTGGGACTTGGCACTGCGACCTATGCAGATCTATCGTGCCTGCTAGCCGATTAGTCGAGGAGCTTCTCCACTTCCATGAAGTGCCAAAGTGATCCGCTCACGAGTCCTAACTGCGCTGAGAAGGATACGCTTCCTAAGATGGCAAAGAGCAGCACACTCACAGAGTATGTATTCCGCCGTCTCTTCGTTCTCAAGACACTCAGTCGACACTCAGTTTCAGACAAGAGACTTATTTTGTTAAGATGATATCTCAGACAGTGTTCTGTCAGGTAGCTGACTAGTCTTCTGATACCCAGCCCAAGTTTGCGTATGTCAATAGAGTGTTTGTTCAGGGGTCGTATAAGTCATTTCGATTTACAGAGTCCCCGAACGCTGTTCCAAAAGGACAGGTGTTGCGGTTTTTCCCACTTGTCTAAACAGAAAATGATCTTAGACTTGGGAGTGCCGCAGAATGGTTCTGAACCTATATATTTATCGCTGGAACCTTTCCTGCCCTTAATACCTTTGTGCCCTGGCCCACCAGAGTTTGAAATTGTTTCTTTTGGCGAGATCTTATAGGGCATCATGGCATTCCTTGACGGTTTTTGAGTTGGTGCTGGATGAACTCATCGTTGCGCTGCTCAGAGAGCATGTCGATGCCAGTCTCCAGATTTAAAATGACGCATGTTAGGATTGCATGCAACTCTGCTTGAAAGATGCTAAGACTCGTTCCCAGGGCCTTCGAGATCTTGCGATTTGGTCGAAAGATGCCGGCGCATCTCGAATCTCATGTCGAAAGTGAAGGTGTGTGGCAATGCGTCTGAGAACGTGGTAATCACGAAGGTGTTTTAAGGTGTCGGGAAGGTGTTGTAATATGGACATGTGACCCTCGGGTCTACATGCCATATTCGTTTCCGAGTAAAGAATTCTGATTGCACTGCGTAATGCCACCTTTTTAACAAAAAGATGCAGTGGAGTGAGTCCAATGAGTGCTTCTTGGGCTGCCGTGAAGCAGTTTGACATAGAGCCCAAAATGCCGAGACACGCTAGTCTCGGAAGGCGTTGAAGCTTAACAATTGTAGGTTTTTGCTTACCTTTTGTTTTCCATACGGTGGACGCGTAGGTGACGATAGGTCTTACTATCGCGATGTATAACCAGTGGACTACCTTAGGCTTAAGTTCGCAGGAACTTGGTGCGCAAAAGATCGATTGTAGCATGGGCTGTGTGGCATGGTGCGCCATCCTGCATGAACCAGAGGTCGTCCAAATCCATGTCTTCAATTTCAGTAAAAAAAAAAAGTCGGCTAACATGGCTCTGTAACGCCCACCGTTGATCGAAACGTTGTTCCCAGCCTCATTTTCGAAGAAAAATGGTCCAATGATGCCACCACTCCACAATCCGCATCAAACTGTCACTCTCTGTGGATGCATTGGCTTCTCGACAATAACGTGCGGGTTTTTCAAGCCCTAGGTGCGGCAATTTTGTTTGTTAACGTAGCCGCCGAGATGAAAATGCGCCTCGTCAGAAAATATGATTTTCCGCCCAAAATCATTGTCCAATTCAAGCTGGTCAGAGGCCCAAACTGCGAAGCGATAACGAAGCGGATGGTCGCGCGCCTTCAATTGCTGAGTCAATTGGACCTTGTAAGCGAATAATCCGAAATCTTGGTGCAGAATTCTCCTCAGGCTAGTGCGTGAAATGTTAAGCTGTTGAGATCGATGGCGAGTTGATGTTCGTGAATTGAGTCTCACACTTTCGGCCTTAGCAGCCAGAATCTCATCTGTGCACACGAGGACGGTAACCACGAGTGTTGTCCACTAGCATATGTACCAGTCTCACGAACTTTTTGCATAAACTTGCGTACAGCAGTCGCGGTGGGTGCTTCATTTCGGCCAAAACTTCTTTTCAAAAAACGGACTGTTTGGGCTACACAGCACTCACTCTGGAAATAAGTTTTCAATATTTCCCAATGTTGTTCAAGCGTAAGGCGACTCATTTCGTTCCGCGGAGGTATGATACTGACTTTCTGTCAAGATTTCGAGCGGAAAACCGCTGCCAGGGTTAAAGTAATCTTCTTCTTCTTCTTCTTAGTGGGCGCTACAGTTCGGGGTGAACCTGGGCCTCAACATGCCCCTCCATCTAGCACGATCTTTTGCTAGCCTTCCATTGCCGCTCACCCAGTTGGCTGAGGTCCCCTTCCACCTGTGTGCGCCATCTTAAGTGCGGCCGTCCTCTGCTTCTTCGTCCCTCGGCGTTGAATTCAAAGACTCTCCGGGCTGGAGCTGTGGTATCCATTCGCTCTACAGCCATCCTAGGCGTTGAATCCGTAGACGGCTAGGCTCATGTTGCTGTACAACCCGTAAAGTTCGTGGTTGAATCTTCTCCATCCCCCGTCTGCGTTTATAGGCCCGAAAATCACGCGCAAAATCTTTCTCTCGAACCGGCTAATGGCCTTCTCTTCCGCTTTTGATAGTGTCCATGCCTCTGCGCCGTACAACAGAACCGGGATGATAAGGGTCTTATATAGAGTCAACTTTGTCGTTCGGGAGAGGGCTCTATTACTCAGTTGCCTCCTGAGCCCAAAGAAACAGCGATTGGCAAGAGTGATTCTGCGTTTGATTTCGGAACTGATGTCGTTGTTCCAGGTCACTGCGGAGCCAAGGTAGACGAAGTCCTTAACTACCTTGAACTTATATTTGCCTATACAAACGTTCTGGCCAAGACGTCGGTGGTGAGCGTCCTTTTTTGATGACAGCATATATTTAGTTTTGCCCTCGTTCACCGTCAAACCAATTTTCGCCGCCTCCATCTCAATACTCGCAAACGCCTCATTGACATCTCGCTGTGATCTACCTATTATGTCAATATCGTCGGCGTATGCAAGGAGTTGCAAGATTGTGCCTTTTGTGTTGGCCAGTGATTTTTGCACAATCATTTCCAATATGATGTTGAAAAAATCACACGACAGCGCATCGCCCTGCCTAAATCCTTTTTTGACATCAAAACTATCGGTAAGGTGTTCACCGATACGGATGGAGCAGCGAGCATTCTCCAAAGCCATCCTGCATAGTCTGACGAGTTTAGCAGGTATGTCAAAGGTAGACATAGCGTTGTATAGCTCGTCTCTTATTACGCTGTCGTATGCGGCTTTGAAGTCGACATCTGCCATAGTGTGAAGATTTGGTCGATGGTGGACTTCCCTGGCCTGAATCCGCACTGATAAGGACCTATCAGCTTATTTACAAAAGGCTTCAGGCGTTCACACAAAACGGCAGAGAAGATTTTGTAGGCGATGTTAAGGAGACTTATTCCTCTATAGTTAGCGCAATCAGAGGGGTCTCCTTTCTTGTGGATCGGGCATACGATGCTGAGACTCCATTCCTCGGGCATGCTTTCCTCTAACCATATCTTACGGATGAGCTGGTGCATGCTCCCAACCAGGTCATCCCCAGCTGCCTTGAAGAGCTCAGCAGACAGTCCGTCTGCGCCAGCAGCTTTATTCGACTTGAGCTTCGATATGGCAATCTTAACTTCGTCGAGGTCAGAGGGACAGAATTCTCTGCGGTCTCCGTCGATTAGAAATGGATCATTCTGCCTGCCAGCGGTGTATTGACTAACATCGCCGTTATACGGTCTGCAGAAATGTTTTTTTCCATATTCTCAGCATCTAGGTGTCCGTTCTCATCCCTAGAGGCTTCCGTTCTGGCTGTTGATAAAACTTTCGAACGTCACGCCTGCAGCAACACCACTTCAAATCCTCAATATCGTGCTTCTCGTCCTCTTTCTTCTTTCTCCCTTCTTTTTAATTCGTAGAGCTCACGAGCTGCTCTTGTTCTTCTACGCTGCGAGGCTTTAAATGACTACTGCTTCGCTGTGTGAATCCTCCTGCACTTCTCATTGAACCAGGTGTTTCTTCATGGTGAAGCCTTGAAGCCTGAAACTTTGCAAAGGTTCCACTGTTGTTCCATTGATTGCGTGGAGGGTTGAGGTCTATGAGAGAACTTAAGGACCCGATCGGTAAAAGCACGAACGGTTTCTGGCGATTGTAGCTTTCCGACGTCATGACTTTGTCTTCTTACTCTACTCCGCTGCGTTTCTGATATCCGTAGGCACATCCTGGTTACTTCAAGATAATGGTCCGAGTCGATGTTAGCTCCTCGGAAAGTTCGAACATCAAGAATAGTGGAGGAGTGTCTGACGTCGAATGCGATGTGATCAATCTGGTTAGTGATTGATTGATTTGGTGCCTTTGTGTAAATGTGTCCGTTATCGGAGGTGGTGTCGTGTAGGCTATGTTTGCCGATGACTGGTTCAAATAGTACAATTTTGTTGTCATAGCTGGGACATTGGGCATACGTTCTGTCTAGGAGATCGTAGAACTCATCTTTGGCGGAGTCATCCTTGTCTTCCGTGGGGGCGTGGACGCAGATCAGGCTGATGTTAAAAAATATTGTCCGGATCGTTATGAGGAAGCCCAGGACTTCTTGCTTTAGTCCACCGACGAACAGCAAATCCGCGGTGGAACAGTCATTATCCTCTTTCCCTAAAGCAGTCGCCATAGTAGATGTCGCAGTTTTTATCCGCTTTTTACCCGGGATGACGGTTACGTTCGCTTTATAGTGGTCTAGGGCGTCCGCAAGTTGTTCGGCTGGACGTGGTATATTTAGGGACCTAACATTCAACATACAGAGCCGAATATCATTCTCTTCTTTCGTTTCTTGCAAAGGCCGTCAACATTAAGCCGGTCCATTTTATTCGAGGCTTGTGATTGCTTCTGAGCAATTGTGGGGTTTTCCTATTACGGTTTGCTAATCCTGTTTTGTGGCGCAGGATACTCGCCATTCGTCCTTTTCCATTAGTAATTTCCATGGTCGGGAATATTCCAGATGGTACCATGAGGAAGTGGAAGTAGGACCTGGCTAACAGAGCTGCAAGGTGTTCCGCTGCAGAGGCTCATACTCGCTTTTTTTTCAGCGGACCAGCACCCGTCGGCAGATGCTACTCCTACGAGGCCTTTGTCTTTAGTCTTTGAACATCCAGTTTCTTTCAAGCCAAATTATACGCCATCCTGACGTGTGTCAACCTAAGAGGTGTAAGTATAAGAGGTGTAATCATCAATGTATTTCTGATAGTCAAGCAGCGCTCAAAGCATTGAGTTTCAATAGTACGAACTCAAAGTCCGTTTAGGAGTGCCATGATGGCCTACAGGACCTAGCCCATAGAAATAAGGTAAGAATTTCTTCAAGCCCAAGGAAATGGCTTCAAATAAAATTCCTGTCAAGAAACACATTTTAGTAAGCTTCAAAGCCAACAGAAATTAAAATTTTATTACCTACCAAAGATGGTCAAAAGCTTTTTACAAGCATTTTATTGCTTAGTGATGCTGCCTTTTTGAGTATACGTTTCCAATGCATTGTGTTATCGTATATTTCCTACGAATCACATGGGTTAAGTGTCAAGACCATAGACAGCAATTTCATTAGCATTCCCTACGCATTGAGGAAAGAAGAAATATAGAAACAATCACTGGCGCCAACGCTACACTCTTATTAATTGAAAGCAACCTAGTCACGATTGTTAACGCGCACCATAGTAAGAAAAAAAAAAGGAAGAAAAGTCCAAATCAGCCCATTCGTAGACATTTAGAATCTCATAATCATATTCAATCGAATTGGGTCATAAAACCAGAGAGAATCAAATGCGAATCAAACGAAATAAATAAAATAAAACCTTATCTAGATGCATTCGTATACAATACACAAATGAGCACATTGCGCAATGAGTCTAGTTTCTTTATGGATTGAAATGGATCCCAGTGTTCAAGTATAACATATCTCACAAGAACAGCAGATAAGCCCACATAAGAGGAAAGAATATCTTTTCGTTGACAATGCACAGCAACTGCATCACATCAATCCCCTACAGAGCCAAACGGCGATTATTTTTCTTCTTGTCGCCATATCTAGAACGCAGTAGTGCAGACTAAAGCAAACAAAGGTGTTTAAATAAAAATAAAAAAATAATCAAAGCAAAGGAACAGCGGATGAGTCAAAACATTTATTCGAAATCCTCCATGCGATACCGCGAATCTAAATCGGGATACTGGTTCCGCGGGGCGAGCCATCAAATCAAGTATTTGAAGCTGAAAGTTGTGCAAATATGTTTATCTTGTTATCTTATCTTATCTTTATGGAAGAAAAAAATACCTTAGGGAATGCCATCAATGTAACCTTTGTTCCGCCGAATTCCTAAGGTACGTAACAGCTGTAGAGAACGCAAAATTATCCATAAAACCCCTTAAGAGCTTTTAAGGCTCAGCCAGGTGGGTAAAGTGGTTTGCGTATGATTTAATTTAAAGTCGCGTGATTGGGCATAGTTAAAGGCACACTTTTGTATGAGAGGAGAACATGCCTCGCCGACAACTGCAATTAGTCTTGACCTAATTTATGAATAATGAAAACTAAGCGTATGGACAAAGGTGCTTTAAAGTCATGGTCGCCCTGATTTGAAATAGCCTTTACATTGCTTGAAATTGTAAATCAATGTTCTTCTAAAGCTTCCTTACTTACTTAGGTGGCGCTACAGTCCGATGTGAACCTGGGCCTCAAGCAACAAACTTCTCCAGCTGGCACGGTCTTTTGGCAGCTGTTTCCAGTGACACACTCCCAGTTGGTTGAGCTGCCCTTCCACTTGTGTGCGCCACCTTAGATTCGGTCGTCCTCTGCTGCGTCATCCCTTGGGGTAGGAATCGAAGACTCTTCGGGCCGGAACTGTGTTTTCCATTCGCTCTACATGGCCTAGACATCTGAGACGTTGGATCCGCAGACGTCGTACCAGGCCGATGTCGCTGTACAGCCCGCATAGTTCGTCGTTGTATCTTCTCCTCCACTCCCCGTTTATACAAACGGGACCATAGACTGAACGCAGAATTTTCCGCTCTAAACGACCAAGGGCCTCTTCATCCGCATCATTCGTTTATGTCCAGGTCTCTGCGCCATAGAGGAGGATCGGGATGATTAAGGTTTTGTACAGCGCAACTTTGGTCTTTCGAGAGAGGGTTCTACTTCTCAATTGCCTCTTGAGCCCAAAGAAGCAGCAGTTAGCAAGAGTAATTCTGCGTTTGATCGCTGGTCACTATTGAGCCAAGGTAGACCAAGTCCTTGGACCACTTCGAATCTGTAGCTGCCAATTGTGACGTTGTGCATCTTTTTTTTAGTCAAACGGATCAACACAATTTTTGCTATTTACGTCTTGTCACATATTTATGGACTACGTATTAAGTGCTCCATATGAAACCAGAGGTATCTCGTTAACAACACATGTAATGCTGTCTTTCACTGCTGCAATTGATGTTGACTTATTGACATAAAGGAGTGAATTGTTGTACTCTCATAGAACATAATCTAAAGGCGACAAATCGCAGGCTCAAGCCGGCCAATTCACTGGTCCAAAACGAGAGATAAGTCGCTCATCAAACTTATTTCTCAATTGGCCCATCGATTCACGAGCGCCTTTTTGGTGGAACCACATGACGACCAGGTTAAAAAAAAAAAGTCTAAATCATTGACGGCAATTCGTTCTCCAGTCATCCTTAATCATAGAGGCTGATGCTTTCAGCATCACGACCTATGCTGACCACATTTCCATTCTGATATCTGGGAAATTTCCTCAGGTCCTCAGCGAAAAAAGTTATGTACTGTTACTTGTTAATAACTGTGTCAAGGGGCGAGGAGCAAGCCCGGCGAAAACCAGAATAGTCCTCTTCACAAGGAGAAGATCTACATATATCAAGCTACACTTACCTCTGATCCCCAAAAAATCTGCCAAATACCTTGGCATAATCTTAAACTAGAACCTTAGCTGGAAGGACAACATTAATGAAAGAACCAAAAAAGCCTACGTGACATGGCTTTATAAAGACATGGGACTTCAAATCAAAAGTGGTATATTGGTTGTATCCTGACTTATCTTAGTCTATGGTTCGATTGCCTAGTGGAAGGCACTTTTGAAGGCCATCTTCAAAGTGCAGGTTAAGGGCACGTTATCTGGCGGTGACTGGATCTATGAAATCCACACCAACGGCGGCTCTTGAAACAATGCTGAACCTTCTACCCTTAGACATATACTGCGAAAACATCGCAGACAGGACTGCTCTAAGAATGCAGCCCTGTCTCTGGGCAAGGAGTCCTGATGGCCATGTATCAGACTTGGGTCGATGGGCCATATCGACATTCAAAACCGAAAAGGACTATATCATCAAACTTCCTTGCTGTGAAAGGAGATACTCTATCAGAATTCCTTCCAGTGAGGAATGGACCAGTGGTATAGTACGTATGGAAAATGAACTGACAATCTATACTGATGGATCCAAAATGGATACGGGTGCAGGAGCCGGGGTCTATTTCGAATCTCATGAAGCAAATCACTCCTATAGACTTGATGATGGCTGTAGCTTTTTCCAAGCTGAGGTCTTCGCAACTAAACAGGCTACGGACCTGATTCTAAGAGAACACCTCTCAGGTAAAAGGATCAACATCCATGTTGACAGCCAGGCAGCCATCAAGGCTCTGCAGGCAACATGAATAAGATTCAAATTCATTAAACTCTGCAAAGAGAGACTAGAGGAGATATCAGATGTCAATAAGGTGACCCTCTGCTAGATACCGGGTCTTTAGATTATTTCCAGAAATGAGAAGGTTGAATATTGGTTGAATCTTCTCCTCCACTCTCCGTCAACACAAACGGGACCGAATATTGTACGCAGAATTCTCCCCTCGAAACGACCAGGGGCCCCTCATCCATTTTTGATAAGGTCCAAGCCTCTGTTTTATAGAGCGTTACCTAAGTTTTCCGAGAGAGGGCTCTACCCCTCAATTGCCTCTTGAGCCCGAAGACACAGCGGTTGGCGAGTGTTATCTTGCGTCCAATCTCAGTACTGGTATCGTTGCCGCTTGTTAGGTAGACAAAATCCTTGACTACATCAGAGTTATAGCTGCGTCGGTTTTGTGCGTCTTTCTTTGACGACAGCATATATTTGGTTTTGCCCTTATTCACCTTCAGACCACCCTTAGCCGATTCTGATTCAATGCTCATAAAAGCATCATTGACGTCTGGCTGCGTTCTCTCAATCATGTCAATATCATCAGCGTATGCGAGCAATTGTGCAGACTTGAAGTAAATTGTGCCTCTTGTATTGGCCAGTGAATTCCGCACGATCTTTTCGAGGATGATGTTGGAACGATCACACGACAGTGCGTCGCCCAGTCTGAATCCTTTTTTGACAATGGAGGTCTCGGTTAACTCCTTACCGACCTTGATGGAGCAGGGAGAATTCTCCATTGTCATCATGCACAACCTAACGAGTTTGGCAGGGATGTCAAAACATGACCTGGCTCTATATGCATGGCTCTTCCCTATAGACACTGTCATATGCGGCTTTAAGATCGACGAAAAGGTGGTGTGTGTCGACCTGAAGTTCACGGGTCTTCCCCAAGATCTGCCGCAGTGTGAATATTTGATATATCGTGGGTTTTCCTGGCCTGAAGCCTGATAGGAATCTATCAAATTGTCCATGAATGGTTTCAGGTGTTCACACAGCACGACAGAGAAGATCTCATACGCGATGTTTAGGAGGCTTCTTCCCCTATAGCTGGCGCTGTTATAGGGGTCTCCCTTCTTGTGTACCGGGCTAACGATGCTGAGATTCCATTCATCGCGCATGCTTTCTTCCGACCATATTTTACAGATGGGTGCATGCGCCCCACTAGCTCTTCTCCAGCCGCTTTAAACTCAGCAGACAGGTCGTCCGCGCTCGAGGCTTTATTAAATTTCAGTTTTGATATAACCTTCGTCGGATGGAGGAAATTCTTTCTCATCTTCGTCCAGTGTGAATAGTGCGTTCTGCCTGACCATCTTCGCCGTTGTACAGGCCGCAAAAATAGTCCTTCCATATTCTCGTCATCGATTGTGATTCAACTACGATGTGTCCGTGTCGAATCCTCGTCGTTCCTGCGATAACAACTCTCCATCTTCTCGATCGCGCGCTTCTCATGATCTCTCCTTTTCCTTCTGAAAAACGTGTCTGCACTCGTCATCAAACTTAGGGTTTCTCCTAGGTGGTGGTAGGAAACCTAATACATCAGAGGCAGCATCCCTGATGGCGCTTTGACAACGTCCCCATTGCTGTTATATAGTTAGTGCAGCTTGTATCGGCTCTTGAGAGAGCTTGAGGGAGACACGATCGGCGAAGGTCCTGGCGGTCTCTTGTGATTGCAGCTTCCCGATGTCAAATTTTGATGGTCCTACTCGACTTCGCAGTGTTTGCGATATCCGCATACGTACCAGACTGCAACTAGTAATGATCCAAGTCAATATGGGCTCCTCGGAAGGTTCGGATATCCAAGATGCTGGAGAAGTGTTTGGCGTTGATCACAATATGATCGATTTGCTTAACAGATAATAGATCAGGAGACCGTCAGGTTCTCCTATGGATATTGAGATGTTTGAATCGTGTGCTAGCTACTAGCACGCCCCGTCACAAAGTCTATTAGCCTGAATCCGTTTTCGGACGTGGCGTCACGTAGGCTGTGCTTTCCTACGACTCGTTCAAAGACATCGTGCTTACCCAGCTTCGCGTCAAAATCTCCTCTTGTTGTCATAGCTGGAGGTCATAGAAGTCATCTTTGACACTGTTGCCTTTTTCTTCTGTGGGGGCGCGAACGCATATCAAGCTGATGTTCCCGAAGATAGTTTTGATGCGGATTGTTATGAGGCGTTCGTTCACATGCCGGAAGCTGAGGACTTTTTGCTTAAGTCCACCTCGAACAACGAATCCGCATCTAAATAGGCATTGTTTGTTCTCCTTGTAACAGTTTCCGGTCTGTTAAGGGACCTAACATTCCATACTCGTGTCCTATTATACGCTTGTGGGGGTCGTTCAAATGTAGTCGGTCCATTTTAATCCGAGGCTTTTGGTTGTCTTTGAGTTGCATTTTTTTTTTACGGTTTCGGCTTATTAGGCCGTAGCACAACCGACTAAATCTGTTTTTTGACACAGGAAACTCGCCATCCGCCTTTTCCTGTCTGTAATTTCCAGAGGAAATCTCCAGATGGCACCACAAGGAGGGGAGATGGGACTTACTAACAGTGCCACACCACAAGGTGTTTTCGTCGGCGGCAGCTCTTCTCGCTTTTTAGCAGGCCAGCATCCGTCGGATAGATGCTACCCCTACAGGGCCTTTGTTAGTACTTTACCAGTCTCCCGACTTGGGAGACGATTAGCTTTGGGGACGTCTAAAAACTGTAACCACTAACGATGACATCACTCAAGTCCACCAAATGGTGCTAAATGAATGAGATGTCAGGGGCTATTAATATGTCCAAAGAACGTATTCATCACATATGATAATCAACATTTAGGCAGGAGAAGGCTGTCCGCGCGCTAGGTGCCGTGATAGACCAAAAACCTACTCAAATGAACATTTCCAATGCAAAGTTGTTGCAGTTTGGCCGCAATTAATCAGAGTTTTGGCACGAATTACTTGGATATACCTTTATACGCTTAAACACTGCCAGCGAACCGTGGGACCAGCTCCAAAGTGTAAAGTAATATGGAGTCATTGAGTTTTCTCAATTGAGTATCTTCATAGAACAAGAACTATTGCAGGACCATACTAGTCTTCATTACAGGACAAGATGAAGTAACGAGTAGGTTAGGATGGTCCTTTAGACTTAGGTAGGACGAAACAGTCCGAGCAAACAAAATGTACGGTAAATACAAATGCTTGTATCTCCAATCCTAATATTCATACCAAATCCTAAGGTGTCCCTCACATACAAAGCCGTCTGTGTGGACGTGTAAGCAACCTAATATCAGCCAGATTATAAAAAATTGCAAACTTGCGTTTGAACCTCATGAATAATGCATCGAATGCCAAAAGCAATTACTGTCAGCTCGCGATAAAACTAATGTACAATCCATTGTCATGATGCAATCCCATCTTTAGCTGTTCATAAATCCCAGACAAGGTACTCGAGTACATATTCCGCTTCCATTCCTGTCGTGCCATTGTGTATCGCACCACATTGCATTCGTTTATCGCCAATAAATCTCATATCAACACGGTAAGCATACATTCGCGAAGATGATTCGTCGACCTCCGATTTGGAGGGGATAGATTGAAGATCGCAAACTTCCTTAAATGAAAATGTACTGAGAAGTCACACTTTGTACAATCCGACACAACAACAAGTTGGTTCTCGTAGATCCCGATGAGATCCATGAGTCATGTTTGTTGTGCTGAAGTACACAGCACTCTGGTGACTCAATTGCTCGATGTAAGAAACAGTTCAGACGTCGACTGAAGCAATGCAGGAGGAACGTCTGCATTTCTTTGTGCTTACGATAGACAGAAGTGAATTTAAGTGAGGCTCAATGCAGTGACGGTAATTGTATCTAAATATAGATACCATGCTGGGGGCAGAATCGAGTTCAAGGCGGTTTAAAACTGTTTTTTTCTACATTAAGGTGTGCTTAAGCCATGAGTCTAACTGGTCTTCCGACTGAACATATTCTGACGTCAGTGATGAGTCAGTGGAATTTAATTTCTGTCATAGTCTCAAAACTACGATTAATCTGTCAACAATAATGCGGGGAATTATTGACGGATGATTCACTATAAAGTTAATTTAAACTCAACCTATACTTGTATGTACCTACATACGTAGGTAGCGAATACTAGTACTCTTTGAACGTCATAGACTGTTTGCTCTAAGGCCAGGGAACTTCCTGTCGTATCCTAACTCGGCTTTTTCCCTTTCAAATGATTGTTGCTAACTTTGCTGCTTTAAAACTTCATTGTTGCTAGCTCGGTATCAATAGTTGCATAGAAATACATTTTAAATCATTCGTAGAATCTAAAAATTGAATTGTTAATATCCACCGCTCTTCTATGATTTACGCAGGATACTTGAGAGGTGTCTAACGTCAATCACCGCGTGATTAATATGGTTGATAGTTGATTAATCTGGATTAACCCTTAGCTTTTTAATGACCAGGTCGATAGTTTCTCAGTATGTAGTTACGCTCCTCTTAGCATCCATATTGGCCTTTAGTTGTTTCGGCATGTCACCAACAAGTTCTTGTACAGAAATTTGGGATTGAAGGTTAGGTTAGGTTAACGTGTTAGGCCTAAGCCACACGTAGGCCGAAGTCGGCCCATTGTGCTTCTAATGAAGCAATGGAGTTGAGCTATCTTTTGGTTTGCTAGCTCACTTAGATTGCCAAAAAAGGGCGCGCCGAGGTAGATCCTCCTGCGATTCGCAAAAGGGGAACATGAGCAGAGGAGGTGGTGTATTGATTCCTCCTCCTCCTCCTCCTCGCCCATGCAGCCGCGACAGAAGTCATTGGAGGGTAGCCCTAATCTGGCGGCGTGTTTTCCAATGATGCAGTGACCTGTAATGACACCCACCAGGTCCCTGGTTCGTCCTAGGCTTAACTTAGGCCACAATTGTTTGGTGATAAAGCCGATATTGCTCTCATGCCCGAGGGTAGGTAGGCTGAGTGTGCTTGACTCTAACTTTGCGAGTTCGTCGGCCGCGCAGTTTTTTTTTTTTTTTTTTTTAATAATTTGCGCGCACTCAAGGTCTAATAACCTTATTATGTCGGCGACACAGTGTGGGCAGAAGGTAGAAAGGAAGAGGGATAGAGGAGATGCCGATGGACATTGATCTTAAATGCTTGCATGTTGCATTGAGGGGGGAAAACCGAATCCGGCAGGGAGTTCCAGATTCGTGTGTTCGGTTAATGAAAGATTCTCTATATTTGACAGTACGTCCGAAAGCGGGCTTCAGGGTATATTGATAAGCATTCCTAGAGAGACGTGTATTGCGGGAGAAATGTTGAAGGGGCGGAATGCAACTGGCTATTTCATCAGAGCATTTTTGGTGGTAGTAACGATAAAACAGGGAGACTTACTTACTTATCAGGCCAGCAATCCATGGAGGATCTGAGCCTGAGCTATAGCTGCCTTCCATCTTTGACGGTCCCGGGCACGCTGCTTCCAGTTGTCAAGACCAAGATGTCTTACATCCGCGGTTACTTGGTCTTTATACCAGAGGTTCGGTCTTCCTCTTCTTCTCGAACCAGGAGGCTCGGAGTCGAAGACCCTATTAGCTGGAGCGTTGATGTCCATGCGCTTGATGTGGCCGAGCCAGTGTAGTCGACGGATCCTTGCCTTCCGGACTACATCCACATCTTGATACAGCTCGTAGAGTTTGCGGTTGTGTCTTCCTCTCCATTCACCTTCCCCACAGACAGGACCAAATATCCGGCGCAGAATTTTTCTTTCGAAAGAACCCAAAGTCAGCTCCGCTGTCCTGCCTATCGGCTCCGTACAGCAAGACTGGCAGAATGAGCGTTTTGTAAAGCATGACTTTAGTCTTTCGAGTGAGGAGTTTTGACCCCAGTTGACTAGCCGAAGTAGCAGCGGTTGCCAAGGGCGATTCTATGCCGGATCTCCACTGTGATGTCATTTGTGGAATTTACGTTTGCCCCGAGGTAGACAAACTCCTTAACTACCTCGAAATTGTAGCTGTCAATTGTTATATTTTGTCCCAGGTCGTGAGCGACGGATTGGTTTTTGCTTGACCGCATGTATTTCGTTTTGTCCTAATTGATCTTAAGACCAACTCGTTTCGCATGTTCTTCAATCGCCGTGAATGCTTCCACAATACCACGGCGAGAACACGCGATGATGTCGATATCATCGGCGTATCCTAGCAGCTGGATGGACTTGTAAAAGATAGTGCCTTCCCTGTTGACGCCTGCCCGTCGCACTATCTGCTCCAGCACCAGGTTGAAGAAGTTACATGACAGCGCATCTCCTTGCCGAAATCCGGTGCATGTTTCGAATGGTTCCGAGGTCCTAGAACCGAGTTGCGCGGTGCATCGCGTGTTTTTAAGCGTAGCGCGATACAACTGGTACAGTTTTACCGGGATCCCGAATTCGGCCATTGCCCCAAACAGTTCTTCACGATTAATGCTGTCGTATGCGGCTTTGAAATCGATGAAAAGATGGTGTGTATCGATTCGAAACTCGTTGGTCTTTTCCAGGATTTGTCGAAGTGTGAAAATTTGGTCTATAGTTGATTTGCCGGGCCGGAAGCCTCACTGGTAGCTGCCGATTAGTGCGGTGCAAAATGGTTTTAGACGTTCACACAATACGCTGGACAGGATCTTGTATGCGACATTGAGCAGGGATGTACCTCTATAGTTCTTGCAAAAGGTCGGATCGCCTTTTTTGTGGATGGGGCATATAGAGCTGGTATTCCAGTCGTCGGGCATGCTTTCATCTTCCCAAATTCTGCAGATGATCTGGTGCATGCTCCCTACCAGAACATCGCCGCCAGCCTTGAAGAGCTCTGATGGTAAGCCATCTGAGCCTGCGGCCTTGTTGTTCTTCAGCTTCTGAATAGCTGTGCCGACTTCTTCGATGCTGGGTGGGAGGACTACTTCAGCGGCTGGAGTTGGGATTTCCTCGGTCCCTACCACTCTCTCTTGGTCATGCTCTTTAAGCAGCTGCTGGAAGTGCTGCTTAAATACATCCACTATTCCCTGCGGGTCGGTAACAAGATTACCCTCGCAGTTTCGAAGAGCCAGGGTGCCCTTTTAGAAGCCTCCTGCAAAGCCTTTGGCTTTCTTGTAAAAGGCTCGTATTTCTGTTTATCCCTAGACTCCTCGATATCCTTGAGCTGAGAGGCTGCGAAGATTCTTTTCTTTTGTCGCAGTAGTTTTTTCTCCTCCATTCTTCTGGCTCGGTACTCTTCTTGCGCTGCCCTGGTTTTCCTCTGCAGCGCCTTTTGGTACGCCTCGTCGGTTGCTGCCTTTTTCTGCTCACACTCGCCATCATACCACGGGTTTCTTGTCGGGGGTGGTAGGTATCCTAAGGAAAAACAGGGAGAGGCAGGTAACATTCCTGCGGTGTTCCAGCGATGCTAATGTTTTGGTAATGCTGGAGTCACCTATCAGTTTTATGGCTCGTTTTTGTATTCTGTCTAGTAGGTGCAGTGAGGTCTTGGAAGCACCGGACCAGACATGAGCGTTAAACTCTAATTTGGGGCGAATGAACGCCTTATAGATTGTAGCCAGATCTAAGGGTGAGAAATGTTTCTTGCATCTGTATAAGAAGCCTAGGCATTTCGCAGCATTCTTGGCGACACTGAATATATGGTCGTTCCAATTAAGATTGTGAGCAACACTCATACCCAGGATGGAAAGCTTTTCAGTTTCTGAGATGCAAGTGCCATTCATGGATAATGGCTGCGGGTTAGTTATACGCTTTACCGACAAGAGACAGCATTGTGTTTTGGAAGCATTAAATTCCACTCTATTGTTTTTACCCCATTGGATGATGTTGTCGATATCGGAATTTAATGAGCTTAACATACGCTGCCGCTCATTATCTACAACCGAAGTGCAGGGTCGTAAACTGGTGAACGAATATGAGAAGCTGAGGGTATTGTTGTCAGCGACGGAGGGAATTGGACTAGAAGTAACAGACAGGAGATCATTCATAAAAATAAGAAAGAGTGTCGGAGACAAAACGGAGCCCTGGGGAACACCAGCATTTACAAAGTGAGTATCAGACTTGAATCCGTCCAAAACAACTTGAATGAACGATCCGAAAGGTAGCTTCTAATCCATTGAAAAAGAGACTCATCGATCCTAAAAGCACGCATTTTCGACAAAAGGGCTCCATGCCAAACCATGTCAAATGCTTTCGAAATATCCAGTGCAACAATTTTGCTTTCACCTGCTTGGTGATGCGAGTGATTCCACTTTTCAGCGAGATATGCCATCAAATCACCAGTGGATCTGTTGCTGCGGAAACCGTGTTGACGGTCACTGAGAAGTATCCGTGGTTCAAGATATTTCATAAGCTGATGGTTAATCATCGTTTCCATGGCCTTGGAAAGAAGGGACGTTAGTGAAATGGGTCGGTAGTTGGAGGGAGATGATGATTCGCTTTTTTTGGGTATAGGCTGGACAAATGCTGTTTTCCACCTACTCGGAAAGAGCCCAGAGGAATATCCCTATGCCCGGGAACCCACAGTATTTTAATGTTGAACTATTCAGCCATCTCATCTAGAGTTAGGCGACAGTTAAAAGATGTCTTTGATTTGTGGGTTACCGCTACCAGAGACTTTATCGCAGCTTGGCTGTCCGTGCAAATGATAATATCCTTAGCGCATATTACATTGATTTTGAGCCATGCAAGGGCTTCTGTTATCGCTGTTATTTCTGCCTGATACACACTGCAGTGATTTGGGAGTCCGAAAGATACATAGGTTGAGTTTAAGTTCCTTGGAGAAGACTCCACTACCTACACCCGACTCCATCTTAGAGCCATCGGTATAGAGCGAGATCGAGTCCTTTGGTATTACTTTCCCTTCAGCCCATTCCTCCCTGGATGGAAAGACATCTTCGAAGTTCCTAGTAAGCACATACTGCGGGATGATGTAATCTGTGTCCATGGGTACTTTGAAGTGATTAAGAATACTAATATGGTCTTTATGTAATGTGGGCCATTTTCCTATGTTCCTAATCCGTAGGGCCAACGGTGGAAAATGTAATAGAACATTTAGGGCCTCCGTGGGGGTTGATCTGATCGCTCCGTTTATAAATAAGTTGGCCGATCTTTGATCTTTCCCCAGAATGTTTCGATAGACTGCCTTGTCCAGAGCAGTCCACCAGACTACGATGCCGTACAGGAGCATGGGTCTTATGGCTGCTGTATAGAGCCAGTGCATAGTGCTTGGTTGGATACCACACTTTTTGCCCACCATTTTCTTACAGAAGTAGAGGGCAGTGGTTGCTTTCTTGACGCGGTCAAGAATGTTTCCAATTCAGCCCCCTGTCAGGGACTAGGCCTAGGTATTTAGCCTGATCTTTGACTATTAATTGAGTTCCTCCCAGGCTCGGTGTGTTGAAGGGCGGAATTTTATATTTATTTGTAAACAGCACAAGGTCGGTCTTCTTAGGGTTTATCCCAAGTCCACAGTATTGCGTGCAGGTTTCTACTGTATGTAATGCACCCTGCATTAGGTCGTTAAGAGTCTGGGAAATTTTCTTGTGGCGGCAATAGCAATGTCATCTGCATAGGCGGTGACAGCGTACCTTTTCTGTTCTAGCAACAGTAGTAGTTCGTTGACCACCACGTTCCAGAGGAGAGGGGAGAGTACTCCACCCTGTGGTGTACTCCTGCTGACCATTCAAGTTGACCCTAACCTAGGGATGTTACCCCTAAGCACAACCCCCAACCTGGAGGACCAGGTTCCTTTTTCTCGAAGAAGAAGGGAGTCGGGTCGCTACACACATTGGTTCACTACCTGGCGGATGCCAGGCAGCTATCCAGGGGAGGCGATGCGGAGGCTGTGTGTCAACTTGAATTGAGCAGAGACAGCGATCGAAACTGGCGTTTGCCATGTTAAACGCGGCCAGCTTCTTTACTCGCTCCCTCACCCCATTCATTCTATAGACACAGGTTAAATTTGACTACTTTGAAGATACACGACAGGCGATACTAGTATTTGACGAATGAACTTGCTCGTGATAAGATCTATGGCACGGTGCAAATCTAGACAGTTCTAATGAGCACCTTTTTTGGGGAATTCATGTTTTGCTAACTAGAAATTCTGCAGTTAGATCAGTCAGTTACCGCTACGTGTCTTAGGATATTCTAAAGGGGTATTAGATTCCAACCAACAAGATTGTCCAACTCATACATCATCGCTCTATCGTCTTTCCCTCCAGTCCCAAGTGCGGATAGCATTAAATCTCAATTCATCATCTCATGCGCTCGCTCGACAGAACCTTTACATATTTACACATATGTCACAGAAACAACTAACAGAAAGGAATACATTAATTATGTGGCACACAAAAAGGAAGTTCAATAGGCCTCCGAACCCTAACCAACATCCAGCGTGATCTACGCGACGGAACCGAATAAATAACTCAACTCGGTGGACATCCACTAAACCCAAATTAACATAAATCACCTACACTACCGTTCGCCCTCGCATCCGTACATCCGTACATCCGCCAGCCCAATATTAATTCATATTCCATCGCACCATTGTCAAGGCGATATGGCGGCTGTATTTCGTTTTGTTTTGATGAGGACGCACACGGCGTGCTGTGACGGTGCACGAGCACATACGTTTGGGACGGATCATTGATCACGACAAGCGAAGCGATTTCCGATACTTGTTCGGATTTCAATTAGGGCTTGCCTAAGTGATCGTTTGGGAATGATTATCATTCATATGGGTAAGTGGTCAGGGGCACGAGCCACGAACTGCTAATCAGCTTTCTTGGCCTTCGGTGGGGTTTTTGTTTTGTTGAGTAGTAATTCTGGGTTAATGACCAATTTGGGAGAGTTTCTCTATCACAGAGAGCTTCCACTCAGCTCTTATCGCGAGGTTGGGCTCTTTTATCTTGAAACTTCCTTACAAAAGTGTAATATCTAAAACGAAAACACTTTGTCTTGGTTTCATTGCAGAGATTGGACGTGGAACATGGAAGTGGAAAAAGTGTTCCCGCATTCGGCAACACTTTTCGCGGCAATATGCGCGTGCGTTTTCGCCGTCATCGGAGTAATAGGTAAGTACTTCACTCCATATTCCTTAAGGATCACTTTAGTAAGTTTCTCTAACAGGAAATCTGATTACAATTCTTGCGCTACTGAAATGCCCAAAGATGCGAGGTCATGCAACGACGGCGTTTGTATTGTCGCTCTGCATATCGGATTTACTCTTTTGTTCATTCAGTCTGCCTCTAACGGCTGTGCGGTTCTTTCAAGAGGTAAGCACTCGAGTGGAATGTGACTTGTGGAGGGTCCGGTCTTAATTGCTGCTGGTCTTTTGTTTTCATTAGGCGTGGACGCTTGGCGATACGCTTTGTAAGATATTTCCGGTTATTTTCTATGGCAATGTGGCGGTATCGCTGCTGAGCATGGTCGGAATTACACTGAATCGGTAAGGATGAGTTATGTTGCTTGGTATCTTCTATTAAATATTTGTCTTTTATTTACTTTAGGTATATTCTCATCGCTTACCATAGGCTCTATGCGGAAATTTACAAAAAATCATACATAGTCCTGCAGCTGATATTCGTTTGGGCCATTTCCTTCCTGATGCTAGTGAGTGGTCTAACCTACCATCAGGAATCAATGTTAACCTTTCTCGTTACAGTTGCCACCCATCCTGGGCGTATGGGGCGAAATGGGGCTAGACGAGCCGACATTCTCGTGTACGATTCTGAAAAAAGATGGAAAATCCATCAAGAAAATGCTCTTCCTCATCGGATTCTTGTTGCCATGTGTAGTCATTATTGTGTCGTACTCTTGCATTTATTTTAAAGTCCGTAGACAAAAGCAAAAGCTGAAAGCTCACAGGTGAGCAGAAGGGAAGGAGCAATAAGTCGAAAAATGTTCCTTTTTTTTTCTATTTTCCCTCCAGATCATTCCAAAAACCGTCGAAGGAGTCGATATCAACAGCGCGAAAAAGTCGCGAGGATAACAGACTAACCGTCATGATGGTCACGATATTCGTCTGTTTCCTGGTGTGCTTCTTGCCCCTAATGCTTGCCAATGTCATCGATGAGCACAACAGCTCATCGCCCTGGCTACACATAATCGCCTCAGTGTTTGCCTGGGCCTCGAGCGTAATAAATCCCTTCATCTATGCAGTTAGCAATCGAAACTACAGGTAACCTATAACATAACCAAAATTCCTATCCTCTCTCACCTATAGCCAATGTCCTTTCAGAGTTGCCTACTACAAAGTGTTTGCGTTGCTGAAGTTCTGGGGACAACCATTGTCGCCGATGCCCAGTAAATCATATCAGCAAAGCAGAAACTCCCGAGACGCATCGGGAGCGCTCCGGAGCACTCCCCTATTCCATGGAGTTCAAAAGAACGATAGTATTAACAATATTTGCCAACCGTACTCTGTTTGAAACGTACAAAGCCGATGTATACCTCTAGTGGATACGTAACCTACCAATAGTCAAATGTCGAATTACAACTCATGTATCTATAGGTTAGTTGACAGAGAGGGATACGAGTGCCATTCGATATTGTGTTAACAGACAACAACAAAAAAACGATTTTTTTCTTCCAAAGAAAAGCAAAAACAAGCCAAATTAGCTATAAGTCATAGTAGCCTTTCTATATTCTTAGACTTAGATGATAAGATGAATTCCTTATGTAAAAGACATGTTAAAAGAATTAAATTATTTTATTGTTAGACAAGAAATGTGGTTTTGGTTTTCTTCCTTCTCTATTTTGTGTACAAGTCCATACACCCGTCTATTGGAAAGGCTGAATCACGGCCCTCTTATGAAGGCCTTATTTATCCTTTCGTTCAACTTACAGGGCAACGACACAAGGCTGCTTCCAATAATCTTCTGTCAACAGTAATAGTTTTAAGATCAAGATCTCTCTTCTATTGTGTGATTTTTTAAGCGTTTGGTTGTCTCACAGCAAACGGAGTTTGGACAACGTCTGAGGAAGAAACTCGTAAGTCTTCTCCTCAATACGCACTTCCCGGGCTGCTATGAACAGCAAGACTCAGTACACTCGCGAGGAACTCACTCCTCCTCCGCGATAGAGGGAAAGTACGACCACAATATCTCTAGAGAGAAAATCATATGGGCGTTAAAAAGCTTCAGGCCCTATAAATCGCCAGGTCCGGATGAAATTTACCCTATCGAACTCACACAAACTATGGAATGGACTATACCATGGCTAGAGATTATCTTTAAAGGATTCCACACTTCTCCCAAGGATCTAAGGCCTATCTGTCTATCATCCTTTGTACTAAAAACTTTGGAAAGGCTGATAGACTTACACATACGCCACAATTTGGATCCGTCCCTAATTTCTAAGGCACAGCATGCCTACTGTACAACTGTAGATCAGTCAGTAGCCTTGCACACACTGGCGAGGAAAATCGAAAGCTCAATCCATCTTAAAGAATATACTCTAACAGCCTTCCTGGACATAGAGGGCGCTTTGAACAACGTCACTCCCAAAGCAATAATAGAAGGGCTAAAAAAGCTAAAGGTAGAGAGGACTCTGACAGAACTGATCAGCGAGCTATTATTAACGCGCAGGATTCAGTCCAAATGGGGAAGCCAAGTAACCACCAGAGTGGTTACCATGGGACCCCCGCAAGGAGGGGTCCTCTCACCTCTTCTCTGGAATGTAGTCGTAAACGAACTACTAATTAAACTGGAGAAAGAAGGCCTGGACGTTATTGCCTACGCTGATGACGTTGCCATTTCAATCTCAGGTAAATACCTATCCACACTTAATGACCGTATGCAAACGGCATTCTCAATTCTTTGCAAGTGGGCGCATAGCAACGGGCTCAGGGTGAATCCCCAGAAAACGGAGCTCGTGCTATTCACCAAAAAGCACAAAATCCCGGAACACTGCCCTATTACTTTGCTTGGTACCAGATTAAACTATTCCTCCAATGCCAAATATCTTGGCATTATACTAGATAGGAAATTAACCTGGAAGAGTAACACAATCGAAAGAGCTAAAAAAGCAACTTTAGCTCTCTACACATGCAAGAAAGCCATAGGGAAAAAATGGGGATTCAATCCCAAGATCACCCTATGGCTCTACATCACGGTCGTCAGACCCATACTAATGTATGGAGTAACAGTCTGGTGGACAGCACTGGACAAGCAAACATACCTCAAGCAATTCGAGAAGGTACAAAGGTTGGCGTGTATGTGCATTACCCCTCAGGTCCACCCCATTCGATATTTTCGGCAAGCAAATTGCTACACAAACGGCCATTAGACTTAAAGCCAACTCGAACTGGTCGAGCTATGTCACTGGCCACTCCTCCATCATGAATAACAGGTCAACTATGGCAGAAAACCTGGACCTCACAGAACCCACCACAGTCTTGGAAAAAAACTTTACAACGACCTACCCGGACAAACAAAACTGGACTCGCCAGACTCAACCTCGCAGATACTGCGTAGACTTCTATACTGACGGGTCTAAAACCAAAGACGGGGTGGGTAGTGGAGTATTCTGCAAACAACTTAAGCTAAACAAAGCGCTAAAACTACCAAATCACTGCAGCGTTTTCCAGGCGGAATTATTGGCAATAAAAGAGACTTTGTCTTGGCTGAAGTGGAACGTGATATCCACCACGGATATCCGCATTCTCACGGATAGCCAAGATGGCTTGCCATCAGAGCTCTTCAAGGCGATTTTCTGGTAGGGAGTATACACCAGATCATCTGTAGAATTTTGGAATATAAAAGCATGCCCGACGACTGGAATATCAGCTCTATTTGCCCCATCCACAAAAAAGGCGATCCCACCTCCTGTAAAAACTATAGAGGTATATGCCTGCTCAATGTCGCATACAAGATACTGTCAAGCGTACTGTGTGAACGTTTAAAGCCCTTTTGCACCGCACTAATTGGCAGCTACCAATGCGGCTTCCGCCCCACTTCGACAAATCCTGGAAAAGACCAGCGAGTTACAAATCGATACACACCATCTCTTCATTGATTTTCAAGCCGCAAACGACAGCATTCTTCGCAAGGAGTTCTTTGATGTCATGGCCGGATTCTGGAACCCAGGAAAACTGATCCGGCTGTGTCGCGCCACGCCAAAAAATACGCGATGCACCGTGCAACTCGGTTCTAGGACCTCGCAACCATTCGAAACATGCACCGCATTTCGGCAAGGAGATGCGCTGTCATGTGACTTCTTCAACCTGGTGCTGGAGCAGATAGTGCGACGGGCAAGCGTCAACAGGGAAGGCACGATCTTTTACCAGTCCGTCCAGCTGCTGTGATACGCGGATGATATCGACATCATCGCGTGTTCTCGCCGTGGCATTGTGGAAGCATTCACGGCGATTGAAGAACAGGCGAAACGAGTTGGTCTTAAGATCAATGAGGACAAAACGAAATACATGCTGTCAAGCAAAAACCAATCCGTCGCTCACCACCTGGGACAAAACGTAACAATTGACAGCTACAATTTCGAGGTAGTTAAGGAGTTTGTCTACCTCGGGGCAAACGTAAATTCCACAAATGACCCCACAGTGGAGATCCGGCATAGAATCGCCCTTGGCAACCGTTGCTACTTCGGCTTGTCCAAACAACTGGGGTCAAAACTCCTCACTCGAAAGACCAAAGTCATGCTTTACAAAACGCTCATACTGCCAGTCTTGCTGTACGGAGCCCAAGGCTAGACGATAAGCCGGACGACGGAGCTGATTTTGGGTTCTTTCGAAAGAAAAATTCTGCGCCGGATATTTGGTCCTGTCTGTGAGGAAGGTGAATGGAGAAGAAGACACAACCGCGAACTCTACGAACTGTACCAAGATGTGGATGTAGTCCGGAAGGCTACACTGGCTCGGCAACATCGAGCGCATGGACATCAACGCTCCAGCTAAGAGGGTCTTCGACTCCGAGCCTCCTGGTTCGAGAAGAAGAGGAAGACCGAACCTCCGGTATAAAGACCAAGTAATCGCGGATGTAAGACGTCTTGGTCTTGACAACTGGAAGCAGCGTGCCCGGGACCGTCAAGGATGGACGGCAGCTATAGCTCAGCTCAGATCCTCCATGGATCGCTGGCCTGATAAGTAAGTAAGTAAGTAATTCTTCTTCTTCTTTGGTGGCGTTACAGCCCATGAAGGACCAGAGCCAAGCTTCTCTCAATCACCCATGTTGTGTGTGATTTATTATTCACACAGGTGAAAGGGACCTACAGTTTAATGCCGATTCCGAACGGCGTGAGTCGAGAAGCTTTTTCATGGCAAGTTTTCTACGGGGGGTTTTGCCAGTACCCCGCCGAGGAGGAACGTCGCGAAATAAACATTCGATGGCGTTGGTGTTATCGGGATCCGATCTCGCTCATCCTGCACCAGAGTCCAACACACTAACCACTGCGCCACGGCGCCCTCTAAGTAATTAGGGTCGCCACAAAGCTCATGAAGTAGCCACAAGAAATGTAAGTTCTTCTGGAATGTCTAATTCGTTGCCAATATCTATAGAAAAGTGTTTTTTTTTTTTTGATAAGATACTCATATAATGCAAAAAATGCGTTTTTGCTCGTGAAAATCTATATTCGCTACGACTTTCCAGACATTGAAGAACAGATCAGCTTCCAGTCTGAAATTTCTTCATCTACCACAAAACGAGGATGATCAATCGAATCAAATTGGAACAAATGTCCTAAAGAAAAGTTTGATTGAACTCAACCGGAAGTAGGTAAATGAAAGTGAAGTTAGTCGCACTGAATATATGCTATAGTTTGAGACAATGATTACAAAGAAAAATAAAGCATGGTTTTAGGGGCGTTGGTTAAACGTTTTTCTTCGTGATTTGTTTTTTCAAATCACTTTTATCGACATGAAAAGAGTAATCACCAAGCAATTGAAAACGCATTATAACATCTACAGGAACGTTGTACTTACGTTCTCCTGGAACATTCCATTGTTCGTGCAATTGAATAGTTTAGGTTAAAATAACTAGGCGGGAATAAATTCCCCAAAACAAAGCGAACCTCACTTCATGAACTAAAATGGTGTGACAACTTTTGGCGCTCAGTCACCAACTAACCTTCGAGCCGGCAACACCTAATCGCGGTTCTCAGTGAGTGAAACACACCCGACCGCAAAAACCCCGTTACAACTACGTTTGCTTTAAGTTCTCCTCTCTTTCTTTTTAACTACACCAGACAAAAGACTTAAATAAATAGTTCAATCGTAGTGCCCTTAAATGGCCTCCCCCCACCCAGTGCTGGGTAACCGGGTTAGTGTCCTCGATCTAGAGGCACTTACCGACCCCCCCCCCCCCCCATCATTATAAGTTTGTTCCCCACAACCACCACCGCCCCAACAAACGACCCAAATTCAAAACAGATCAAGCCAACTGGGACTCATACCAAAAACTCCTAGATAAGCATAATCCCGAGCACCCTTTAAGTGATAATTTGAACAAAGATGCAGCTAACATCCACAGAATTATCCTCCAAAGTGCCAAACAAATTATGGCAATCCTTAAAGCGCAAAATGTCTATAGACAACATTATCCTATATAAAAGAGCCAACGCTCGTTTCAAGAGGCAAGTCAAAGTTGCAAAAAGAGAATCCATCTTCAAACTCGCCTCAGAAATGAATCCCAACACTCCCTCGGCTATGATCTGGTCCTCAATAAGAACCTTTTGTGGCATCAATACATCATCAAACATCCATTCCATAACCCCTACGTGCCCCTCCACCGCCAACATGACTAACCCTGCCAGCATATGTAGGTCAACACTTCGCTGAATATTGGTCCAACGAATTCCACGACTCCAACCCCCTCCTCCTCAACCTATACAACAACATCCTCCAGGCCAACATTCCACAACAATACAAAAACAGCACCATCATCCCCATCCTCAAACCGAACTCTAACAAAACTCTCACCAAATCCTACAGACCCATCTCCCTTATCCCCTGCTGCACCAAAGTGCTCGACAAAATAATTGCTAACAGACTCTGGTGGTTTGTCAACCGTAACAAACTCCTCAGTAGTCACCAGATGGGCTTCAAAAAAGGCAAATCCGTTAACGAGCTCTACTGTACCTAGACCATCAAATTACCGGTTCCCTAAACAGGAAAAGTCACATCTCCCTCATCTCCCTCGACTTTAATAAAACCTTTGACAAAATAGGTATCCACACTATCATCAATCAACTTAAAGCATGGAAGCTGGCTCCCAACATCATTAGATATATCCTCCAATTCATGTCTAACCGAAAAATCTCCACCCGCATTGGTAACTCCCTCTCATCCCCATACCCCCTCTTCAACAGCATCCCCCAAGGTTCACCTCTCTCCGTCCCTCTCTTCCTTATAGCATACAACAGCCTCTGTGAAACCCTCTCCGCCCACAAACAAATCAAATTCTGCGCATACGCAGACGACTTCACAATAATTAAAAAACAAAAGAAAAAATCTTTACCCGACATAAACCTAAACCCCATCTTCCCAGATATCCTCTCCTGGTGTGAACATTCAGGGGCTAGACTATCCCTCGAGAAGAGCAAACACCTACACATCTGCAGGAAACACAACTGCTTATGTGACATCCTCACCAATAGCATCACCCTGGAAAAAGTCGATAAATTAAAAATCTTAGGCATCGTTTTTCAAAAAAACTACAAATGGAACTCACACATCGACCATTTACGCCTATCCCTAGAAAAAAAAAAAAAAAACTGAACGTAATTAAAATTCTCTCCTGCAACAAATACAACTGCAACCCCCTTTCCCTAACCTCCTGCATCCAGTCCATTATAACCAGCAAAATCCGATATGGCCTCTTCCTATACGGCTACTCGGCAAAAATACACTTGAGCAAAATCAAAACCATCTATTCCCGCCATCAGAAAGGCTCTAATCGCCTACCGCACAACTCCCATTAACCATTTACTACTCGAATCGAACATGCCAACGATCGAAAATGTACGCTACCAGTCCACCTTAAAATGATTCCAACCTATTCTACTTTGCAATGACTCCCCCCTTTACAACATATCCAACTCGATCGGAACAACAAAAGGCACAAAAATACCGTCCTGCATACATCGTGCAAAAATCCTCTGCAACGAACACGGTATCCCCTGCAAACCTTTCCTTCTACCCGCCCGCTTCCACCCTCCATCATCATCTCAGATCTCCGCTCTCACAACAAATCCCACACTGCCCCAGAAGTATTTCGTTCCCTCTTCCTTGAATTCAAAAACAAACTTCTCGATCACCACTTCATCTTCACAGATGGCTCCAAAGCAGGAGACAACGTCAGCTTCAGCGTTACCACTGAGTCCGAAACTATCTCCTCATTCCTCCTTCCCCCTCACACATCTTCCTTCTCAGCAGAAATTATTGCCATCCTAAGAGCCCTACAATACACTAACACCTCCACCCTCAAATTCGCCATCTGCACCGACTCCCTATCATCGATTGACGCCGTCGCTAACGTCAATAACCAAACCTATTATCCCTCCTTAATCCGCAATCTACTCTATCAGCAATTCCCCAGAACCAAACTTATATGGATACCAAGCCATGTACAAATTCCTGGAAACGAATTTGCCGACAATACCGCCAAACAGACCTTAACAACCCCATCCCTTTTCTCCACCAACTTCAACCTAAAAGACATAAACAAACACATAAGAACCCTCCACCACCCTCAACAACAGCTCCTCTTCGAGCAATCATCCCAATGGTACCGGACTACCAATAAAGATAAACTCTCAATTAAAGACTATGCCTATGAACAAGGACACACATTCCCATCCAGAACTTACTTACTTATCAGGCCTGCGATCCATGGAGGATCTGAGCCTGAGCTATAGCTGCCTTCCATCCTTGACGGTCCCGGGCACGCTGCTTCCAGTTGTCAAGACCAAGACGTCTTACATCCGCGATTACTTGGTCTTTATACCGGAGGTTCGGTCTTCCTCTTCTTCTCGAACCAGGAGGCTCGGAGTCGAAGACCCTCTTAGCTGGAGCGTTGATGTCCATGCGCCCGATGTGGCCGAGCCAGTGTAGTCGACGTATCCTTGCCTTCCGGACTACATCCACATCTTGGTACAGCTCGTAGAGTTCGCGATTGTGTCTTCTTCTCCATTCACCTTCCTCACAGACAGGGCCAAATATCCGGCGCAGAATTTTTCTTTCGAAAGAACCCAAAATCAGCTCCACTGTCCTGCTTATCATCCAGCTTTCGGCTCCGTACAGCAAGACTGGCAGAATGAGCGTTTTGTAAAGCTTGACTTTGGTCTTTCGAGTGAGGAGTTTTGACCCCAGTTGTTTGGACAAGCCGAAGTAGCAGCGGTTGCCAAGGGCGATTCTATGTCGGATCTCCACTGTGGTGTCATTTGTGGAATTTACGTTTGCCCCGAGGTAGACAAACTCCTTAACTACCTCGAAGTTGTGGCTGTCAATTGTTACATTTTGTCCCAGGTGGTGAGCGACGGATTGGTTTTTGCTTGACAGCATGTATTTCGTTTTGTCCTCATTGATCTTAAGACCAACTCGTTTTGCTTGTTCTTCAATCGCCGTGAATGCGTCCACAATGCCACGGCGAGAACACGCGATGATGTCGATATCATCCGCGTATCCTAGCAGCTGGATGGACTTGTAAAAGATAGTGCCTTCCCTGTTGATGCCTGCCCGTCGCACTATCTGCTCCAGCACCAGGTTGAAGAAGTCACATGACAGCGCATCTCCTTGCCGAAATCCGGTGCATGTTTCGAATGGTTCCGAGGTCCTAGAACCGAGTTGCACGGTGCATCGCGTTTTTTTTAGCGTGACGCAACACAACTGGATCAGTTTTACCAGGATCCCGAATTCGGCCATCGCACCAAACAGTTCTTCACGTTGAATGCTGTCGTATGCAGCTTTGAAATCGATGAAAAGATGGTGTGTATCGACTCGAAACTCGTTGGTCTTTTCCAGGATTTGTCGAAGTGTGAACATTTGGTCTATAGTTGATTTGCCGGGCCGGAAGCCGCACTGGTAGCTGCCGATTAGTGCGGTGCAAAATGGTTTTAGACGTTCACACAATACGCTGGACAGGATCTTGTATGCGACATTGAGCAGGGATATACCTCTATAGTTCTTGCAAGAGGTAGGATCGCCTTTTTTGTGGATGGGGCATATAGAGCTGGTATTCCAGTCGTCGGGCATGCTCTCATTTTCCCAAATTCTGCAGATGATCTGGTGCATGCTCCCTACCAGAACATCGCCGCCAGCCTTGAAGAGCTCTGATGGCAAGCCATCTGAGCCTGCGGCCTTGTTGTTCTTCAGCTTCTGAATAGCTGTGCCGACTTCTTCTATGCTGGGTGGGAGGACTACTTCAGCGGCTGGAGTTGGGATTTCCTCGGTCCCTACCACTCTCTCTTGGTCATGCTCGTTAAGCAGCTGCTGGAAGTGCTGCTTAAATACATCCACTATTCCCTGCGGGTCGGTGACAAGATTACCCTCGCAGTTTCGAAGAGCCAGGGTGCCCTTTTTGAAGCCTCCTGCAAGGCCTTTGGCTTTCTTGTAAAAGGCTCGTATTTTATGTTTATCCCTAGACTCCTCGATATCCTTGAGCTGGGAAGCTGCGAAGATTCTTTTCTTTTGTCGCAGTAGCTTTTTCTCCTCCCTTCTTCTGGCTCAGTACTCTTCTTGCGCTGCCCTGGTTTTCCTCTGCAGCGCCTTTTGGTACGCCTCGTCGGTTGCTCCCTTTTTCTGCTCACACTCGCCATCATACCACGGGTTTCTTGTCGGGGGTGGTAGGTATCCTAAGGTGGTTTCCCATCCAGAACAGACCTTACAAAAATCACCAGACTACGACTCGGACATACCAAACTCACCCACAAACACTACTTAAACAAGAACAAACCCTCCACCTGCACATACTCCGCCATATCCTCTCCGAATGTCCCGCTTTCCAGATACCCAGACTCCAACTCCTTTCCAACATCACAATAAACAACCTTCTATCTAACCCAAATACTAAAAATACCAAAATTATAACAGACTTTCTCAAGAACACCAATTTGTATAGTCTTATCTAATCGAACATGCTAACCATAAAGCCGAAGGCCTCCGTTGCTATGGCTGATAAAGCTCGCTCATAATTTTAATTATAGTGTTAGCTTAGTAAATAAATAACTTTTGGCGCGAAAGTATGAAAATTGTGCAATTGTTTTTTCATAGATTATTGCTTGGATCGGAGAGGATTCCATAAATTTTCTTGACCCTCGAACATGCAACGTAGGCCAACCGGCACTAAATTCACTTATCCCTAAGTTCACAACTGCTTTGTCCAATGTAATTCCTTGCGACCTGTGAATACTAATGCCGTAAGACAGCGATAACGGAAATTGCTTCCTCGTGCCATTGACTGCTACTGTCCTGCGTTATAGAAATAGCGCCTGAAGCGAAGCGAAAGTCGGTCCCGTGTAAGTTTCAAACTTGACCATGATACAGATAGGAGCTTCGCTTGGTATGGAGCTCTCGACTCTGTTTTCGGTCGGACCATAAATAATGTCTCACTGGGCCGATTTTGCGAATTCCAAATTTTGACATGTTCTTCGTTTCAAGTTCACCAGGATCTAAATCCTAGTTTTTTATAGAGATGTTGTGCGTGTATATGTGCGTATGTGCGCACGTGCGTATCGGGATTTTCGCCTCAATTATCGCAAGAACCAAATATGATATTGACATAGGATTGGGTTTATTCCACCTGTAATTACGAAACTTAGAACTGAGTAAAATCGGTCTTGCCATTTTCCATTAGAAATTAATTAACTAAGAAATAGGAAAAAAAAAATTAACAACACGCGGTGTTCCCCCATCTAAGCACTAACCGCACCCGACGCTGATTGATTAACAACACGCGGTGTTCCCAAGCGCTCCCCCATCTAAGCACTAACCGCACCCGACGCTGATTGATTGCGGTGATCGGACGACAACCGCTACATATGAGATTGCTCGGTCAGTGTTGTGGTGGGGTAAGGAAACGCACACTCATGAGCTGCTCGTGAGTGTGAGTGTCCCAAAGGGACCCTATTACTAAGACTTCGCTGTCCGTCCGTCTGTCACCAGGCTATATCTCATAAACCGTGATAGTTAGACAATTGAAATTTTCACAGATGATGTACTTCTGTTGCCGCTATAACAACAGAATAATATAAATATTTAAGGAGGGCTCCCATACAACAGACATGATTTTCATTTTCAAAAAATCCCCTTGGTCACATACTGACCTTAGATTAGTCGACAATATTCCACAACCAGTAGAAAACTTTCGAGCTTTGATCCCTATCTACGAACCTTTTTTTTTCTATAATTATTGTTATTCACCTTTCCACCTCCTTGCTGTCAAGTAAGATGATTGATTCGAATTCAGTTGACACTTTGATGCAGGTGGTTTGGGTAGTAGATGTTCGTTTACTACTCTCCAGGGGTGGTTGTCCAAGATAGCATTCGAGAGGAACTCGACTGAATTTTCACGTTGGTTGTAGTTTTCAGCAAATGTTCCATGCCATTATGGTGTTAAATTAGAACTGCACACACAGAGTATGGATTGAAAGTTACCATATACTGTGAGTGTTGTGCCTTGATCAGTGGATGTGCAGCAACGGAAAAGGATAGCAAAAGATCGTGCTTGTTAGAGGGGCTAGTTGAAAAGAAGAAGAAAATTCTTGTTTGGTCTCCAACTGCCACACAAGGAGCATTTGGATAGTTATAAAGTTAAGAGTTCAACGAATACATACATACATATGTATGTCCTTATCCAGATTAATGTTTGGTAGCAATCGCTCGGTATTCAAATTGGTACCGGAGGATCTTACTTACTTACTTAGGTGGCGCTACAGTCCGTGGTGAACCTGGGCCTCAACCAACAAGCGTCTCCAGCCGGCACGGTCTTTGGCCAGCTGTTTCCAGTGCCGCACGCCCAGTTGGTTGAGGTCCCTTTCCACCTGCGTGCACCACCGCTGAGGCGGCCGTCCTCTGCCGCGCCTTCCTTCCGGAGTGGATTCAAAGACTTTTCGGGTCGGAGCTGTATCTTCCATGCGCTCTACATGGCCTAGCCACCTTAGACGCTGTATCCGTAGACGTCGTACCAGGCCGATGTCGCTGTACAACCCGTACAGTTCTTCGTTATATCTTCTCCTCCATACACCGTTTGAACAAACGGGACCGTAGATAGTGCGCAGAATTTTCCTCTCGAAACGACCAAGGGCATCTTCATCCGCTTTTGTTAAGGTCCAAGCCTCTGCGCCGTAAAGGAGGACTGGGATGATCAAGGTCTTATATAGTGTCACCTTGGTTTTCCGAGAGAGGGCTCTACTTCTCAATTGCCTCTTGAGCCCAAAGAAACAGCGGTTGGCAAGAGTGATTCTGCGTTTTATCTCAGCGCTGGTGTTGTTGTCGCTGGTAATCAGTGAGCCAAGGTAGACGAATTCCTTGACCACTTCAAAGTTATATCCGCCCATGGTGACGTTCTGGCCAATACGTCGGTGTTGTCCGTCTCTTTTAGATGAGAGCAGATATTTGGTTTTACCCTCATTAACCTTGAGACCCATTTTAGCCGCTTCTACCTCAATGCTCACAAAAGCCTCATTGACGTCTTGCTGTTTTCGTCCAATTACTTCAATATCGTCGGCGTACGCAAGCAATTGCGTAGACTTGAAATAGATCGTACCTCTTGTGTTGGCCAGTGACTCTTGCACAATCTTTTCAAGCACGATGTTGAAAAAGTTGCACGACAGCGCGTCGCCCTGCCTAAATCCTTTTTTAACATCAAAGGTCTCGGTATGCTCATTACCGACCTTAATGGAGCAACGAGAATTCTCCATTGTCATCCTGCACAGTCGGACGAGTTTGACAGGGATGTTAAAACTAGACATGGCTTTGTACAGCTCGTCTCTATATACGCTGTCATACGCGGCCTTGAAATCGACGAAGAGGTGGTGAGTGTCGATTTGGTATTCCTGGGTCTTCTCCAAGATCTGCCGTAGCGTAAATATTTGAAACCACACTGATAAGAGCCGATCAGGTTATCCACAAACGGTTTCAGGCGTTCACACAATACGGCAGAGAAGATCTTATATGCGATGTTAAGGAGACTTATTCCCCTATAGTTGGCGCAGTTATAGGGGTATCCTTTCTTATGGACCGGGCAAACGATGCTGAGATTCCATTCGTCGGGCATGCTTTCCTCCGACCATACCTTGCAGATGAGATGGTGCATGCACCTTACCAGCTCATCTCCAGCCGCCTTAAAAAGCTCAGCAGACAGGCCGTCTGCGCCAGCGGCTTTATTAGACTTAAGTCCTGATATCGCTATCTTGACTTCGTCTAGGTCGGGTGGACCGAATTCTGTTACTTCGTGGTCCATTGCGAATGGCTCGTTCTGCCTGACAGCGGTATCTTGTCTAGAAGTGGTCTTTCCAAATCCTCAGCATCGACTGCGACTCTACTACCAGTTTTCCATTTTCATCCCTGCAGGCCGCCACTCTGGCTTTGTAGCCATGGCATGTTCGTTTTACCTTGTTGTAAAATTTACGGGCGTCATTCCTGCGGAAGCATCTCTCCATCTCCTCGATCTCACGCTTTCCGTGCTCTCTCTTCTTTCTTCTGAAAAGCGTGTGTTCCTCTCTTCTCTTCTGCTCATAGATTTCGCGAGCAGCTCTCGTCCGTCGTTGCAGCACGGCCTTATATGCCTCTTGTTTTGCTGCATGGGCTTGTTCGCATTGTTCATCGAACCAGGGGTTTCTAGGTGGTGGCTGTTTGAAACCCAGCACCTCTGAGGCAGCATCTCTGACGGCGCTCTGGCAATGAGCCCATTCCTGCTCTATTGTTTGTGCTGCTCTGGGCGGATTTTGAGAGAGCTTTGAGGAGACACGATCGGCAAAGATTCTGGCAGTCTCTTGCGATTGTATTGTCCTACTCGACTCCTAAGCATTCTTGATATCCTCATTCGTACGTTGGCTACAACAAGGTAGTGGTCCGAGTCGATGTTGGCCCCTCGGAAGGTTCGTACGTCGAGAATACAGGAGGAGTGTCTGGCGTCGATCGCAATATGATCAATCTGGTTGGTGGTCGATTGATCACAAGACCGCCAGGTACCCTTGTGGATGTTGAGATGGGGGAATCGCGTGCTTGCTACAAGGAGGTTACGCCCCGCTAGGAAATCGATTAGCCTTAATCCGTTGTCGGATGTGGTGTTATGGAGGCTATGCTTTCCTATGATCGACTCAAATATGTAACCGGAGGATCTGAGTTTCCCAAATACCGACTTAAGAAAACGAAAACACTTACTTGTTTGCACCTTGTCAAAGGTAATTTCTGTAATTTTTTTTTCGTTTATCTGACTAATTGAGAAGCATGAGTTCCCATTACATCTAACATTAATTTACAATCTATTTTATAAAATTCAATATTTACAAACACATAGCAGTCTTCTCTGTAAACACATTCGTATATGAACTTTTTGCGTCCAAACAGTTGTATAAAAATATAAATTTAAGAAATAAAATAAACTATACAAGTCACAATGAGCTTACACAATATTGGCAATCAGACAGTGCGCCATAAACAAATCGCACTGCAGATAAGATCAATGATCTTTGGATTACAGGACGTATACAATACATATGCGATGCGCTACCGCCAATCCAGTTCGATCCGGTTATATGAATCTCTATTCGTACATCGGTATATCTCCAGCAATGGCACACATTATCAGATAGATACTCGCTGACGTCAGACAGCCGGCAATGATGCCCGCAATCAGTCCGGGCCAACGACGAAAACCGATCGCCAACAGCACCAGGAACAGGATCGTCAAGATCACAACGAATGGTAGTAGAGGCGCCAGTTCGGCAAAATCTTCACTCTTCAGTTTGTACGGCGAGAATGTCTTCAGGAAGTCTACGACAAGAGAAAGAGAACAAGTATCTATTTTAAGCACGAGCTTTTTCGTGCCCCCATGTGGGTGTTCTATATTTTGTTTTTTTGCATTCACACGATGTTCTATTGTTAAAGGCGAATATCGTCTTCCCCCTTCGTGTACTTACTTTTCTTTTTCAGCGACACTGTCGTCGATGAGTTTGTACTGTTGGAAGATTCCTGAAATTTATCCGAATAATTAGGATGCAACCAATCAAAAATGCTAGAGATGTTTGTTGTAACCATTCCACTAGCTCTTAGGTATTTAGGTACTTATATACAATTTTTTTATCTTTTTTCTTAGGCAAGCACAAGAGCGATCTGATCTTAGATTTAGTAACAAACCTCCTGCAGATCCTGAGGCACAACGGGCTGACTGAAAAATATCCAATGCATGCTCCTATGTATCTCGGTTACGTTTACGTTTGTGACTATTAACAACAAACCCTCGAATCAGGGCTATTATCACTTGTGAGTGATTTCGAATATCGATATCGACAATATTGTTCCTTTGCACGTTTATGTAAACAACGATGCAATGAGTGGAATCTTTTCCAATCTACTTTGTATAGTAAGTATTCAAAAAGAAAATATAAACGACAACAATCGCGTGAACGTGAACTGAAGCAATCGACTACTGAGACTGAGTACGAACGCCAAGCTATTAGGGCGACGATGGTGATGAGAGAATTGTGTCCAAGTTTATTCGATAGACAATCGGTCATCGTAGAGATTCGTAGCCGACGAAACACTGAAAGCGAAGCATGAAGCACGAAGCACGTCTGCGTTGTGGCGTTTGCGTTTTTCGTTTTGGCTCTTGTGCGATATCGGATTTGTAAAGTGTTGAGAATGTACACATACAAACGCACATACTTACATCAATAGTGTTAAATGCACTTTGAGATAACACACACACGATGACGAGTACAACGCCTGCGATACGATATTTCAATTTCGCGATCGTTAAACGATCAATTGATAGTGATTCGTTGATAGATACTCGCACACCATATTGCTTGTTTGAAATGAACTCGATTTGTGGTTATTGAGTAGATTGAAGATTTGTCATCTGCTCCTAGTATCAATAGGAGTCGTCATTGTATCAGGCGTAGAGCAATACCCTGTTCGCGATAGTAATTTTTCAAATGAATCACGTTTACTGTGCGCTTCGCCGACGATCGCACTGATCTACATTTCATATGTGGAGCTAAGTATTTATGACGATTCTAGATACTTGTACTGGCATTTGTATGTCACGTAGAAACAAAAAAACTGTGTATATGGTGCTCATATTTCACTTTCATTTGAGCGTTAAAACGATTTAGGTTTCTCATGTTGTTTCTACGTAATGGCCATAAGAGGTACATATACGATTTCGACGTACTGCATTTGGAACCCAGATTCGCCGACTAAAGATTCATGTTTGGATTCTCTTCTTGTTGGTTTTCTTTTCGAAATTCTCGTGACATTGGATTGAGCTGACTAGTATGTCTATGGATGATCGTTTAAGTACATAAGGGGGCGTAGACGACAAGTTGAATGTACTGAGCTTTGCCTTAACCGTAGGGCAGCGAAGTCGCAATCTGAATATTGGGATTAAGTATTAGATAAGACGTTGTTACATAATAAGTAGATATGTAGTACTTTTATATCTTTTAGGTTTATTGTTCATTTTTGAGTTTTTGTACCGGGTACAGTGGGTAGTATATTGGCCTATGACGCCGATGAAATCAATTCTATTGTTCACAGATGCGGCACAAGAACACATAATGGTCTTGAAACATGTGCATTACATTCTATGTTTCTAGGACACGTGACAGAAGGTGACTTCTGCTTCTTCTTCTTTTTCTTAACAACCGCTACAATTCGGGGTGAACCCGGGCCTCAACCAACATGCCCCTCCAACTAACGCGGTCTTTTGCTAGCCTTTTCCATAGCCGCACACCCAGTTGGCCGAGGTTACCTTCCACCTGTGTGCACCATCTTAAGTGCGGCCGTCCTCTGTTTCTTCGTCCTTCGGGACTGTAGTGTCCTTACTTACTTACTTAGGTGGCGCTACAGTCCGTGGTGAACCTGGGTCTCAACCAACAAGCGTCTCCAGCTGGCACGGTCATTGGCCAGTTGTTTCCAGCGCCGCACGCTCAGTTGGTTAAAGTCCCCTTCCACCGGCGTGTGTCACTGTAGATGCGGCCGTCCTCTGCCGCGCCTTCCTTCCGGAGTGGATTCGAATACTCTTCGGGTCGGAGCTGTATTTTCCATGCGCTCTACATGGCCTAGCCACCTTAGATGCTGTATCCGTAGACGTCGTACCAGGCCGATGTCGCTGTACAACTCGTAAAGTTCTTCGTTATATCTTCTCCTCCATACACCGTGTGAACAAACGAGACCGTAGATAGTGCGCAGAATTTTCCTCTCAAAACGACCAAGGGCATCTTCATCCGCTTTTGTGAAGGTCCAAGCCTCTTCGCCGTAAAGGAGGACTGGGATGATCAAGGTCTTATATAGTGTCACCTTGGTTTTCCGAGAGACGGCTCTACTTCTCAATTGCCCCTTGAGCCCAAAGAAACAGCGGTTGGCAAGAGTGATTCTGCGTTTTATCTCAGCGCTGGTTTTGTTGTCGCTGGTCACCGGTGAGCCAAGGCAGACGAATTCCTTGACCACTTCAAGCTTATATCCGCCCATAGTGACGTTCTGTCCACTACGTCGGTGTTGTCCGTCTCTTTTAGATGAAATCAGATATTTGGTTTTACCCTCATTAACCTTGATACCCATCTCAGCCGCTTCTACCTCAATGCTTACAAAGGAATGTGTCCGTCCAATCACGTCAATGTCATCGGCGTACGCAAGCAATTGCGTAGACCAATTGGTCTACTGTGTTGACCAGTGACTCTTGCACGATCTTTTCAAGCGCGATGTTGAAAAAGTTGCACGACAGCACGTGACCTTGCCTAAATCCTTTTTTAACATCAAAGGTTTCGGTTTGCTCATTACCGACCTTAATGGGGCAGCGAGAATTCTCCATTGTCATCCTGCACAGCCGGACGAGTTTGGCAGGGATGTTAAAACTAGACATGGCTTTGTATAGCTCATCTGTATAGCTCATATACACGCTGTCATATGCAGCCTTGAAATCGACGAAGAGGTGGTGAGTGTCGATTTGGTATTCCTGGTATTTGGTATTCTCCAAGATCTGCCGTTGCGTAAATATTTGGTCTATCGTGGATTTACCTGGACTGAAACCACACTGATAAGAGCCGATCAGGTTATCCACAAACAGTTTCAAGCCTTTCACACAATACGGCAGAGAAGATCCTATATGCGATGTTAAGGAGACTTATTCCCCTATCGTTGGCGCAGTTATAGGGGTCTCCTTTCTTATGGACCGGGCACCTTACCAGCTCATCTCCAGCCGCCTTAAGAAGCTCAGCAGACGGGCCGCCTGCGCCCGCGGCTTTATTAGACTTAAGTCTTGATATCGCTATTTTGACTTCGTCTAGTTCGGGTGGACTGAATTCTGTTACTTCGTGGTCCATTGCGAATGGCTCGTTCTGCCTGACAGCGGTATCTTGTCTATCATCGCCGTTATACAGTCTGCAGAAGTGGTCTTTCCAAATCCTCAGCATCGACTGCGGCTCTACTACCAGTTCTCCATTTTCATCCCTGCAGGCTGCCGCTCTGGCTTTGTAGCCATGGCATGTTCGTTTTACCTTGTTGTAAAACTTACGGGAGTCATTCCTGCGTAAGCATCTCTCCATCTCCTCGATCTCACGCTTTCCGTGCTCTCTCTTCTTTCTTCTGAAAAGCGTGTGTTCCTCTCTTCTCTTCTGCTCATAGATTTCGCGAGCAGCTCTCGTCCGTCGTTGCAGCATGGCTACCTCTTGTGTTGGCCAGTGATTTTTGCACAATAATTTCTAAAACGATGTTGAAGAAATCACACGGCAGCGCATCGCCCCGCCTAAATCCATCGTTGACTTCAAAACTATCGGTCAGGTGTTCACCGATTCGGATTGAGCGGTAAGCATTCTCCAAAGTCATCCGGCATAGTCTCACGAGTTTAGGGATGTCAAAGGTAGACATGGCATTGTATAGCTCGTATCTAATTACGCTGTCGTATGCGGCTTTGAAGTCAACAAATAGGTGGCGAGTGCCTACTTGAAATTCATTGTTTTTTTTTCCAGAATTTGCCGTAGTGTGAAGATTTGGTCGATGGTGGACTTCCCTAAGCTGAAGCCACCCTGATAAGGATCTATAAGCTTCAGGCGTTTGTACGAAACGGCGGAGAAGATTTTGTAGATGATGTTATGGAGACGTACTCCTCTGTAGTTGACGCAATGAAAGGGGTCTCCTTTCTTGTGAATCGGGCAAACGATGCTGAGACTCCCTTCCTCGGGCGTGCTATCTTCTGACCATATTTTACAGATGAGATGGTACATTCTCCTAACCAGGCCATCTCTAGCTGCTTTGAAGAGCTCAGCAGACAGTTCGTCTGCGCTAGCAACCTTATTCGACTTGAGTTTCTATATGGCGATTTTAACTTCGTCCAGGTCAGGAAGACGGGACTCTCTGCGATCTTCGCCATTAAGAAGTGGACAATTCTGCCTGACATCGGTATATTGACTAACATCGCCGTTATACAGTCTGCAGAAGTGGTTTTTCCATATTCTCGGCATCGGCTGCGATTCTACTACTAAGTGTCCGTTCTCATTCCTGCCGGCTTCCGTTCTGGGTTTATAACCTTGGCATGTTCGCTTTATCTGTTGATAAAACGTTCGAACGTCACGCCTGCAGTAACACCTCTCCAAATCCTCAATCTTCTCTTCCTTCTTTCTCCCTTCTTTTCAGCTCGTGGAGCTCAAGAGCTACTCTTGTTCTTCTATGCAGCGAGGCTTTATATGCCTCCCGCACTCGTCATCGAACCATGTGTTTCTTCGTGGTGGAGCCTTAAAGCCCAAAACTTCAGAAGCAGTGATTTTCAGGGCTTATTTGCAAAGGTTCCACTGTTGTTCTATTGACAGCGTTGAGGGTTGAGGTGTATTGGAGAGCTTAAGGGAGACGCGAACGGTAAAAGCACGAGCGGTTTTTGACGCTAGTAGTTCTCCGACGTCATAACTTTGTATTTTTATTCTATTCCCTGCGTTCGTAATATCCGTAGGCGCATAGAAGATAGTGGTCCGAATCGATGTAAGCTCCTCGGAAAGTTCGAACATCATGAATAGCGGAGGAGTATCTGACGTCGATTGCGATGTGACCAATCTGGTTAGTGATGGATTGATCTGGCACCGCCAGGTGCCTTTGTGTATGTCGCGGTGTGGGAAGCATGTACCTACTAGCTAGAAAGAGATTTCGCGCCGTAGCAAGATCAGTCAGCCTGTGTCCGTTATCGGATGTAGTGTCGTGTAGGCTGTGTTTGCCGATGACTCGTTCAACGATGCTTTCCTTCTCCAGCTTAGCACTGAAGTCTCCTAGTACAATTTTGATGTCATAGCTGGGACATTGGGCATACGTTCTGTCTAGAAGATCGTAGAACTCGTCCTTGTCTTCCGTGCGGGCGTGGACGCAGATCAGAATGTTAAAAAATGTAGCCTTGAAAGCTTAGGACTTTTTGCCTTAGTCCACCTCGAACAGCAAATCCGCATCCGAACAATCGTTGTCCTCTCTCCCTATAGCAGTCGCCGTAGTAAATATCGCAGTTTTTCATCCGTTTTATACCTGGTCCATTCCATAGCATTTCTTGGATGGCGGTTATGTCCGCTTAATAGCGGTCTAGGGCGTCCGCAAGCTGTTCGGCCGCTGTCAGGCAGGACGCACCAATCACACTGGACGAAGATGAGAGAGAAATCCGTCCATCCGACTTAGACGAGGTTAAGATAGTGATATCAAAACTGAAGTCTAATAAAGCTGCTGGCACCAGCACATCTATAAGATATGGTCGGAGGAAAGCATGCCCGATGAATGGAATCTCAGCTTCGTTTGGTCGGTCCATAAAAAAGAAGACAAAAAGCATGATCTACTTCACACAGTTGCTCGTATACGCTGATGGCATTGACGTGATTGGAAGAACTCAGCGAGACGTCAATGAAGAAAAGCGGCGGAATATATGCTGTCGCCAAAGAAAGACGCACAACACCGACGGCTTGGCCAGAACGTCACTAGTGGCAGCTATAACTTTGATGTAATTAAGAATTTTGTCCACCTTGGCTCACTGGTAACAAACGGCATTGACACCAGCGCTGAGATTAGACGCGGAATAACTCCTGCCCACAGAAGCGCAGAAGCATGGACACCATCGGGACAGACACAGAGAGAGTGTTGTCGTCCTCTTCGGAGCATACAGCACAGGTGCCGAGAATGCGGGGATGCTTGGCAAAAATCGAATAGCCCGTAATGATGGCCGTAAGTCTTCTGCATTCAATTCTCCTTAGGGATAAGAAGAATGCTGCGGGTTTCTGGCAGACATCAGGGCGTTCGCGCTTAGTCTTCCTGCATCCTGGATATTCCCTCCATCTACGATTTTGTGCATTAAAGACCCAATCGTTGATGGGGGTATTGACAGGTAGACCCAAGGCGGGTCCAGGCTCCGAGACTATGTTCAGGAAGGCCTTAAGTTCATACACTAACTTGTAGAGGCTCGGAACTTATTAAAAGTGGATGAGGAGACACCCATCCCGATATAAGGAGAAAGCTGTATATATTTCGATGGCGAAAATTGGCTTGATCAGGAAACTACGGATCCAGACACGAAGAGGAGGCAATGTAAAAAAACTGACAACATAGCTTCAGTCCGTAGAGTCTTCGATTCCAGGTTAAGAGTTGCATTTAAGGGGCATACCTCGATAGTAAAAAACAAATATTCTTTCAAGACGACCACCAGTTCGTGAAAAATCTTTAGGTAGACATCGTCGGTAAAGGTCTTCACGATGTCTTAAAACTGCAGTTTTTGGCCCGATATCCGCGAGGTCTGTATTCGGGTATCAGCTCTCTTAGTGGGAAGTTTCGTCATCCAAGATACGCCAATTGACTGTTGACCAATTCTCATATGGATGTAGAATGTGTGATTTTATTTATGATATTGTTGTGGACACGAACCGACGCTTGGTTGTGTTCGAATTTCGCTTTCAAAGTTTGGGTTGCTCCGTGACAGTTAAGAAGGAAATGATGGTAACTTTCAGCGGCATACTGCTGAATGTCAATGCCTGAAAATTCTAGAGACTTCTGAAGGGGAACTTCTGACGGCGAACATTCGAGAGATTGGAACGAGGGCTGTATAAGTTAGAACACTCGCCCTCGGGGGCATTCTATATCAAATATTCATTCAGTATTTATTCACCTCCGATAACGGACACAGGCTGATTGATCTTGCTACGGGGCGAAATCTCCTTCTAGCCAGTACGCGCTTCCCGCACTTCGACATACACAAAAGCACCTGGCGGTCTTTTGATCAATCGACTACCAACCAGATTGATCACATCGCGATCGACATCAGACACTCCTCCACTATTCTTGATGTTCGAACTTTCCGAGGGGCTAACATCGACTCGAACCATTATCTTGTAGTAGCCAAGATGCGCTTACGGATATCACGAACGCAACGGAGTAGAGGAAGAATACAAAGTTATGACGTCGGAAGGCTACTATCACCAGAAACCGCTCGTGCTTTTACCGATCGCGTCTCCCTTAAGCTCTCCAATACACCTCAATCCTCCACGCTATCAATAGAACAGCAGTGGAGCCTTTGCAAACAAGCCCTGAAAAGCTCTGCATCCGAAGTTTTGGGCTTCAAGGCTCCACCACGAAGAAATACCTGGTTCGATGACGAGTGCAGGAGGATTCATACAGCGCAGCAGGATGCATATAAGGCCTCGCTGCATAAAAGAACAAGAGCAGCTCGTGAGCTCTACGAGTTAAAAAGAAGGGAGGAGCATAAGCTTCTTAGAAGAAAGAAGAAAGAGCACGAGAAGCGCGCGATTGAGGATTTGGAGGGGTGTTACTGCAGGCGTGACGTTCGAAAGTTTTGTCAACAGATAAAGCGAACACGCCAAGGTTATAAAGCCAGAACGGAAGCCTGCAGGGATGAGAACGGACACCTAGTAGTAGAACCGCAGTCGATGCAGAGAATATGGAAAAACCACTTCTGCAGACTGTATAACGGCGATGTTAGTCAATATACCGCTATCAGGCAGAATGATCCATTTCTAATCGACGGAGACCGCAGAGAATTCTGTCCCCCTGACCCCGACGAAGTTAAGATTGCCATATCGAAGCTCAAGTCGAATAAAGCTGCTGGCGCAGACGGAGTCTGCTGAGCTCTTCAAGGCAGCTGGGGATGACCTGGTTGGGAGCATGCACCAGCTCATCCGTAAGATATGGTTAGAGGAAAGCATGCCCGAGGAATGGAGTCTCAGCATCGTATGCCCGATCCACAAGAAAGGAGACCCCTCTGATTGCGCTAACTATAGGGGAATAAGTCTCCTTAACATCGCCTACAAAATCTTCTCTGCCGTTTTGTGTGAACGCCTGAAGCCTTTTGTAAATAAGCTGATAGGTCCTTATCAGTGCGGATTCAGGCCAGGGAAGTCCACCATCGACCAAATCTTCACACTACGGCAGATACTGGAGAAAACCAATGAATTTCAAGTCGACACTCACCACCTATTTGTCGACTTCAAAGCCGCATACGACAGCGTAATTAGAGACGAGCTATACAACGCTATGTCTACCTTTGACATACCTGCTAAACTCGTCAAACTATGCAGGATGACTTTGGAGAATGCTCGCTGCTCCATCCGAATCGACGAACACCTTACCGATAGTTTTGATGTCAAAAAAGGATTTAGGCAAGGCGATGCGCTGTCGTGTGATTTCTTCAACATCATATTGGAAATGATTGTGCAAAAATCACTGGCCAATACTAGAGGCACAACCTATTTCCAATCCTCGCAACTCCTTGCATACGCCGACGATATTGACATAATAGGTAGTTCACAGCGAGATGTCAATGAGGCGTTTGCGAGTATTGAGATGGAGGCGGCGAAGATTGGTTTGACAGTAAACGAGGGCAAAACTAAATATATGCTGTCATCAAAAAGGGAGCTCACCACCGACCTCTTGGCCAGAACGTGCATATTGGCAGATATAAGTTCGAGGCAGTTAAGGACTTCGTCTACCTTGGCTCCGCGGTGACCTGGAACAACGACATCAGTTCCGAAATCAAACGCAGAATCACTCTTGCCAATCGCTGTTTCTTTGGGCTCAGGAGGCAACTGAGTAATAGAGCCCTCTCCCGAACGACAAAGTTGACTCTATATAAGACCCTTATCATCCCGGTGCTGTTGTACGGCGCAGAAGCATGGACACTATCAAAAGCGGATGAGGAGGCCCTTGGTCGGTTCGAGAGAAAGATTTTGCGCGTGATTTTTGGGCCTATAAACGCAGACGGGGGATGGAGGAGAAGATTCAATCACGAACTTTACGGGCTGTACAGCGACATGAGCCTAGTCAGGCGTCTACGGATTCAACGCCTAAGATGGCTGGGCCATGTAGAGCGAATGGACACCACAGCTCCAGCCCGGAGAGTCTTTGGATCCAACCCCGAGCGACGAAGAAGCAGAGGACGGCCGCACTTAAGATGGCGCACACAGGTGGAAGGGGACCTCAACCAACTGGGTGTGCGGCAATGGAAAAGGCTAGCGAAAGATCGTGCTAGATGGAGGGGCATGTTGGTTGAGGCCCAGGTTCACCCCGAACTATAGCGCCCACTGAGAAGAAGATTTATTCAGTGTATTCAGTATCAGTGACTCGGTGATCAATCGGTAATCAAGCCATCTAGTGGTTTAGTGGACAATTAACTAATAGTTGTAGAGGCCAAGTGTGTAAGAGGTGAAGTGTGTGTATTGAATAAACAAGCAAACAGTTGTAGCTTGTCGCTTGTCCAGTGACCGAACTCTATTTTGGACTAGTCATTACCGTAACAATATACTGTCGAGACACCTTTTTTTGCTCTTAAGGATGAGGACTTCTTGACGATCTTCGTGATAAACTAAAAATCTTTGCCTTTCGGGCGCATGCTTCAAAGCCTCATTCTCATCACGTATCGTCTTGCGGCGATACGACAGGGACACTATCAATACTTGTAGCCACTAGGTTATTGCTCTTTCTGGCTTTTTTATAAGCCATCAATAGTCGTTTGCTCGCCCTTACTGTCTGGTTTAACCTGACTCAAATTGACTTCCAGCTCATTAAAGGCCTATGATCTACAAAGCTCTTTCAAGGCCTTTTGCTTCAATCTATACTAATAATCAAATGTCGTCATACTAACTTGGTTTGCTTACCACAGGAATGTGTTGGGTGATGGAATGCACGACAACAGTGGAACTATTGTTACTGATAACCAATGTTTGCACTTTCTGTACTCAATTCGCTTGCTCATACACATAGTACATACGTAGTTATATAAGCACCTATGTACTGCGATATATATAATCTCATTTCTTGACTTTCGCTTACTCTTGTTTGTCTCCCTCCCATTTCCTCGCTTTCGGTTGTTTGGTGGCCTTGAATGAAGTATGTACACATGACATTCCCCCCCATACAGTCGTAATGTTATGTATGTTACCAGCCTTCCGTAGTATAACATTCCCTCTTCCGCCATGTGTTTTGCAAACGACGAACCGTGATAAGCAAACACAAATGCCTCATGCAAAATGCGTTTCCCAATAACATCGTGCAGCTGCTGCAAACCCACCCGTGGAGTTGTCATCGCTTTTCGGAATAAGTAAGGTTCTCAGTTAATTCCCAGACCTTTCCGTAGTTATACGCCGCCAAAGCTCTGTAGGCAGCCCTTTCATTCATGCTAAGTTGTCAACAATAACAGACCGCCTAAAGGATGTAAACAATACTCAAAGCTCAAACGTGGTAAAGTTCTTCATCTCACTCATGCGCACCGACGTGGACCTTGTGTAGACCATTGTTCCACCTTAACCCATCATCACTATTGCTCCCGTCAAGATAGATTTTCGGCTAAATACCCAGGGAAAACATCACCAAGCGAAAAAGTAAAAAAAAAATCAAAAACTTAACCTCAAAAAGCAACGAAACTTTTTTGCACATAAATGCATCCATCAAGCTCATACCTCATCCCCGACGACGACGACATGGACGACTCGTACGAATACAGTTTTTCGGGTGCAACATTAAAAATATCCGACGAGGAAACACAGAATCGACTCCGGCAAAGGAGCAACATATCGGATATGGAGAAAAGTGCTATCCTAACCGGGTCAGATGTGACCTCACCGATACATGTCAATAGTGCGTACAAGGAAATCAAAAGTGGCACAGGTACGAAATACTACTCGTGCATGTACATATACATATTTGAGATCCTTTTTCTAGGCACCCCCATAGACTATGGGACTTTTATATGCGGTCCAGGTGGCGTAGGTATCCCGAAATCCGAGGCTATCCCAGAAACGGACGAGTACTTCAGTTTTCGACCAGGCCAATTCGAAAAGGCTGTTGCCGACTGCGTCAATGTGATACTACGACCAGCGAACGATACGAACATTATCGGAAGTTGGCTTTTGACTGAGTAAGTAAACCCACATGACCAAGTTGAGTTCCGTGTTGGATGATGGTTGTCGGGGTGTTTTCAGTATAAGTCACTGGGATCATGAACGGGAACGTCTATTCATTCTAACGTCAAAATCACTACTTGACGTTAAGTATGACTTTATTGCTCTGAAAATCCTGCAGTCCAATAAGGTGAGGCTAAATCAGATTGACACCATCATTCAGGGGAGGCTCACCTATCCACAGACATCTTTAGTTCCGTAAGTACTTAAAGAAGTTGCTTCCACTTTCCTTTTTACTATCTTAGTATCTTTCATTAGGCGAATTGAAGGCATCGCTAATGGACTGACGTCGCTTATCTGTGGTAAGCTATTCTGTCAGAGTAGACAGCCGATGCAAAGAGAGCCCTCAGCAGTGCCTCAAGCCAACCGGTTGGCAGTTGCCAATCGCTTCGATTTTTCCTGTTTCAAACCTGTGTAAGTATAAGCATTCGTGAACGTATTGTACCTATTCTACCGCACTTACATAGACATGTAGAGACTCACAAGTAGGGTATTGTTCCGATGAGTCTTTGCTGGTGTAGTATTTAACCTTAGGACCTGGACGCACCTGGCTTGCTCGTAAGTCTAGCTCAACTCCAGTTAAATGCCAAAACGACTGATTGCGCTATTTACTATTCTATGTATCATTAGTGTTACAGTACAAATGTTTACTTCCTGTTCTTATCTGGAGACTCAGAATCCATTAAGCAGATAGTAACATTCGTCGGAATTTGTGTTCTTCCGAATTGTTCAATTGACGATTTCGAAATGAATGGCAAATTTATTCAATCACTGCCATTGACAATGCTATTCGACTGCCATTGACATTGACGAATTTACTTACTTACTCACTTATCAGGCCAGCGATCCATGGAGGATCTAAGCTTGAGCTATAGCTGCCTTCCAACCTTGACGGTCCTGGGCACGCTGCTTCCAGTTATCTAGACCAAGATGTCTTACATCCGCGATTACTTACTAACTTACTTTGATGGCGCTACAGTTCGGGATGAACCAGAGCCTCAACCAAAAAGCCTCTCCAGCCGGCCCAGTCTTTGACCAGCCGCTTCCAGTGCCGCACGCCCAGTTGGTTGAGGTCCCTTTCCATCTGTGCGCGCCACCTTAAATGCGGTCGTCCTCTGCTGCGTCGTTCCTCGGGGTTGGAGTCGAAGACCCTTCGGGCCGGAGTGTTGATGTCCATTCACTCTACATAGCCTAGCCATCTTAGACGTTGGTTCCGAAGATGTCTAACTAGGCCGATGTCGCTGTACAGCCCATACAGTTCCTCCTCTACTCTCCGTTTACACAAACGGGACCGAATATTGCACGCAGTATTTTCCTCTTAAGACGCCCAAGCGCCTCTTCATCCGCTTTTGATAACGTCCAAGCCTCAGCGCCGTAGAGGAGGACCGGGGTGATTACTCAATTGCCTCTTGAGCCCGAAAAAGCAGCGGTTGGCAAGAGTTATTCTGCGTTTTATCCCAGCGCTGGTGTCGTTGCTGCTTGTCACTATTGAGCCAAGGTAGACGAGGTCCTTGACTACTTCAAAAATATAGCTGCCGAAGGTGACGTTCTGACCAAGACGTCGGTGTTGCGCGTCTTTCTCGGATGACAGCATATATTTGGTCTTATGCCCATTTACCCTTACACCCACTTTAGCCGCTTCTGCTTCAATGCTTGCGAACGCCTCATTGACGTCTCGCTTTGTCCGTCCAATAACGTCAATGTCATCTGTGTAGGCAAGCAATTGTGTGGACTTGAAGTAGATCGTACCTCTTGTATTGGCCGCAGAGTCCCGCACGATCTTTACAAGTATGATGTTAAAGAAATCACATGACAGTGCGTCATCCTGTCTAAAACCTTTTTTAACATCAAAGGGGTCGGTTAGTTCACCTCCGACCTTAATGGAGCAGCGAGAGTTCTCCATAGTCATCCTGCACAGTCTGACGAGTTTGGCAGGAATGTTAAAACATGACATGGCTCTGTAGAGCTCGTCTCTATAAACACTGTCATATGCGGCCTTAAAGTCGACGAAAAGATGGTGCGTGTCGACCTGGAATTCATGGGTCTCCTCCAAGATCTGCCGTAGTGTAAATATTTGGTCTATCGTGGATTTTCCTGGCCTGAAACCACACTGGTAGGAACCACGAACGGCTTCAGGCACTTACACAGTACGGCAGAGAGAATCTTGTACGCGATGTTCAGGAGGCTTGTCCCTCTGTAATTGGCGCAGTCATAGGGATCTCCTTTCTTATGGACCGGGCAAACGATACTGAGATTCCATTCATCGGGCATGCCTTCCTTCGACCATATCTTGCAGATGAGTTGGTGCATGTTCCTGACCAGTTCATCGCCAGCTGCTTTAAACAGTTCCGCGGGGAGTCCGTCTGCTCCAGCAGCTTTATAGTCCTTAAGTTTCGATATCGCTATCTTAACATCGTCTAGGTCAGGTGGACGGGATTCTCCTTCGTCTTCGTCCATTGTGAATGGTTCGCTCTGCCTGACGGCGGCATTTTGACTATCATCGCCGTTATACAGTCTGCAGAAGTGGTCCTTCCACAATCTCAGCATCGACTGTGACTCCACTACTAGTTGTCCGTGCTCATCCCTGCAGGCTTCTGCTCTGGTTTTATAGCCGTGGCATGTTCGTTTTACTTTCTGGTAACATTTTCGAACGTCGTTCCTGCCGTAATATCTCTCCATCTTCTCGATCTCTCGATCTTCTCGTGCTCCTTCTTTTTCCTTCTCAGAAGCACATGCTCCTCCCTCCTTTTCTGTTCATAGAGCTCGCGGGCAGCCCTCGTCCGTCCATGCAATGTAGCCATGTATGCATTCTGTTTCTCTACATGGGCCTTTCTGCACTCATCATCAAACCAGGGGTTTCTCGACGGTGGTGGCTCTAAACCGAGTACATCTGAGGTGGCCTCTCTAATGGCGTTTTGACAACGACTCCATTGCTGTTCTATGGTTTCTATAGATTGCATCGGGACTTGAGAGCTTGAGGGAGACTTGATCGGCGAAGTTCCTGGCGGTCTCCTGCGATTGCAGGACGTTAAATGTTGGGATTCTAACTCGACTCCGTTGATTCCGAGAAATTCCCATCCGTACCTTGGCTGCAACAAGATAATGATCCGAGTCGATGTTGGCTCCTCGAAAGGTTCGGTCGATTGATCGAAAGACCGCCAGGTCCCCTTATGGATGTTGAGGTGTGGGAATCGTGTTCTTGCTACTGCCAGAATATGTCCCGCCATAAAGCCCACTAGCCTTAGTCCGTTTTCTGACGTGGTGTTGTGTAGGCTGTGCTTTCCAATGACCCTTTCAAAGATAGCTTCCTTACCCAGCGTTGATCTCCTAGAGATCATAGAAGTCGTCTTTATGTCGGTCATCTTTCTCCTCTGTGGGGGCGTGGACCCATAATAAACTTATATTGCCGAGATTGGTCTTGATGCGGATAGTTATGAGGCGTTCGCTTACATACTGGAAGCTTAAAACTTTTTTCCTGAGTCTGCCTCGAACAACAAATCCGTATCCGAATCAGCGTTGTTTATTTTCTCTGTAGCAGTTTCCGTAGTATATATCACAGTTTTTCATCCGCTTTTTGTTTGGCCCATCCCATCGCACTTCTTGGAGCGCGGTAGTGTCTGCCTTATAGCAGTCCAAAGAGTTGACCAATTATTGGGCTGCACCTGATCTGTTGAGGGACCTAACGTTCCAGGTGCAGATCCGAAATTCGTTTCCCTTTTGACGTTTGCGGGGGTCGTCAACATGTAATCCGTCCGTATCCGAGGCTGTTGGTTGTTTCTGAACAAGTTTTTGTTTTACGCAATAGGGGTGTTAACCCTAAGCGCAACCCCCAACCTTTAGGGCCAGGTTCCTCTTTCCCAGAAACAAGGGTCGAGTCGCTGCACACATTGGTTCACTACCTGGCGGATGCCAATATAGCTCTTCAGGGGAGGCCACGCGGAGGCTGTGTATCAACTTGGGTTGAGCAGGGACAGAGATCGAAGCTGGCTTTTGCCAAGTTAAACGCGATCAACTTCTTTGCTCTGTTTTCTCGCTCCCTTTTCCCCTTACATTCGCGATTCTTCTTCTTCTTAGTGGGCGCTACAGTTCGGGGTGAACCTGGGCCTCAACCAACATGCCCCTCCATCTAGCACGATCTTTCGCTAGCCTTTTCCATTGCCGCACACCCAATTGGCTGAGGTCCCCTTCCACCTGTGTGCGCCATCTTAAGTGCGGCCGTCCTCTGCTTCTTCGTCCCTCGGGGTTGGATTCAAAGACTCTCCGGGCTGGAGCTGTGATGTCCATTCGCTCTACATGGCCCAGCCATCTTAGGCGTTGAATCCGTAGACGCCTGACTAGGCTCATGTCGCTGTACAGCCCGTATAGTTCGTGGTTGAATCTTCTCCTCCATCCCCCGTCTGCGTTTATAGGCCCAAAAATCACGTGCAAAATCTTTCTCTCGAACCGTCCAAGGGCCTCCTCATCCGCTTTTGATAGTGTCAATGCTTCTGCGCCGTACAACAGGACCGGGATGATAAGGGTCTTATATAGAGTCGACTTTGTCGTTCGGGAGAGGGCTCTATTACTCAGTTGCCTCTTGAGCCCAAAGAAACAGCGATTGGCAAGAGTGATTCTGCGTTTGACTTCGGAACTGATGTTGTTGTTCCAGGTCACCGCGGAGCCAAGGTAGACGAAGTCCTTAACTGCCTCGAACTTATATCTGCCAATATGCACGTTCTGGCCAAGAGGTCGGTGGTGAGCGTCCCTTTTTGATGACAGCATATATTTAGTTTTGCCCTCGTTTACCGTCAAACCAATCTTCGCCGCCTCCATCTCAATACTCGCAAACGCCTCATTGACATCTCGCTGTGATCTACCTATTATGTCAATATCGTCGGCGTATCCAAGGAGTTGCGAGGATTGGAAATAGGTTGTGCCTCTTGTATTGGCCAGTGATTTTTGCACAATCATTTCCAATATGATGTTGAAGAAATCACACGACAGTGCATCGGCTTGCCTAAATCCTTTTTTGACATCAAAACTATCGGTAAGGTGTTCGTCGATTCGGATGGAGCAGCGAGCATTCTCCAAAGTCATCCTACATAGTCCGACGAGTTTAGCAGGTATGTCAAAGGTAGGCATAGCGTTGTATAGCTCGCCTCTAATTACGCTGTCGTATGCGGCTTTGAAGTCGTCAAATAGGTGGTGAGTGTCGACTTGAAATTCATTGGTTTTTTCCAGGATCTGCCGTAGTGTGAAGATTTGGTCGATGGTGAACTTTCCTGGCCTGAATCCGCACTGATAAGGACCTATCAGCTTATTTACAAAAGGCTTCAGGCGTTCACACAAAACGGCAGAGAAGATTTTGTGGGCGATGTTAAGGAGACTTATTCCTATATAGTTGGCGCAATCAGAGGGGTCTCCTTTCTTGTGGATCGGGCATACGATGCTGAAACTCCATTCCTCGGGCCTGCTTCCCTCTAACCATATCTTACGGATGAGCTGGTGCATGCTCCCAACCAGGTCATCCCCAGCTGCCTTGAAGAGCTCAGCAGACAGTCCGTCTGCGCCAGCAGCTTTATTCGACTTGAGCTTCGATATAGCAATCTTAACTTCGTCGAGGTCAGGTGGACAGAATTTTCTGTGGTCTCCGTCGATTAAAAATGAATCACTCTGCCTGACAGCGGTATATTGACTAACATCGCCGTTATACAGTCTGCAGAAGTGTTTTTTTTTCATATTCTCAGAATCGACTGCTGTTCTACTACTAGGTGTCCATTCTCATCCCGGCAGGCTTCCGTTCTGGTTTTATAACCTTGGCATGTTCGCTTTATCTGTTGATAAAACTTTAGAACTTCACGCCTGCAGTAACATCTCTCCAAATCCTCAATCGCACGCTTCCCGTGCTCTTAAGCCTTGCTTGGGTCCCAGGTTATTCTGGGATCCCAGGAAATGAGATATCTGTTGACTTCGCTAGAATGGGCTCGGAGGAGAGTATCTCAGGACCTGAACCAGCCTTGGGTCTACCTAATTCTACGGTCAATACCCACATCAACGATTGGGTCTTCAATGCATGTAGATGAAGGGAATATTCAGTCTGCCAGAAATCCGCAGCATTTTTCTTATCCTTAACTGATAGTCCATTTCTCGTGCACCACTCGTCGATCACGTTTAGCGCCGCCAGTGCTTTGAGACAGACAGTCGCTAAATATGAATCGACAGAGAGAACGGCGACATCATCCGTATAGGCCTCGGCATAGATTCCAGAGACACTAAGAGCATCGAGCAGAGAGTCGACCAACATGCACCATAACAGCGGAGACAGGACGCCACCCTGTGGGCAGCCGCTGTTTACGCCAGATCTGACACAATGTCCGAGTTATGCATCAGCGATCAATATCCTGTGCACGAGCATTGCTGTGATCCACGAAACCAGTACTTCATCCACGCCATGTCGTCTAGCAGCATTACACATGCTGTCAAAAGTTGCATTATCAAAAGCTCCCTCAGTATCGACGAACATGCCCAGCGCGTACTCTTTCCTTTGGAGTTCGATTTCTGTCCTCCCAACTATATAGGTTTTGTAGCGCAGTCCTGCAGGATTTTTCGTGCAGCTCTACTATTCTCTCCATGCTATTCAACAAGAAGGGTGTTAGACTAATAGGCAAGTGCCAGACTAGCAGAGAAAATTTTTTCCAAGGTAGTGAGCAACAGCCACATTTTTGCTGGTGATTTAAAGGCACAAGGTAATCGAAAAAATGAAAATTTATTTTTTCTTTAAGGGAACGCAGCGAAATGGGTCTTCGAATTATGTGGAATAGAGGGCGACCAATATCCATTCTCACGTCCTGGAACCCATTTGCCGGTGATATTCCATGGAGAACAGTGAAAAACCATCCGATCCTGTCAACTCGTAAGTAGAAGGAAATACGTATACTCTCTGAGCCTGTTCACGTTGGATTAGGCATAAAAGTCAATCTCAAGATCGTTGTGTTTACACGTTCAGGGGAATGGAACGTTTTCTTGACAAGCTGAACAGGAAGTACAAGAAGGAAAACTATATGTTAATAAGTGGTAAGGAGATCAGTTCCTGCTTGTTCTTTACCCCTAATTCGCAGCTTTAATCAGAGATCGCATACACTACGACGCTTACTTCTCGAATAATCGCTATCAGGCGACAAAACAAATGTCAAAAATGGAACGGTATGGAAAAAATCCACCTACTCGACCCATGAAACTAGTTTGTAAGTGCATTCGGGGCAAGAAATCCGCCTGCTCCTACTTATTTAGAATTGTCCAGCCCAATGTGAATATGCTCGTTGAATCAGAGAATTTTATTTTGTTGGAAACCTAACATTCTACTATTTCCTTAGACAACGAAACCAAAACGACAGCCGAGATGAAAGAAGAATTCGAACGTAACCGGCATATCTACTCCGTCGCATCATTTTACGAGTCCCTTCGAGCCATATTCTCGAACGCCAATCCGGATGGTGTCGACTTCAATTGTGATTTCCGAGAAGGTCCAATCTTAATGGAGAACTACGTCGGTGTTGGCGCTGTAATTCATAATAAAAACAGTTTTGGTTTCTTCAAAGTTCGGGGAAAATTCAGTTTCTAAAACCTCTCACACTACAACCTTGGGACATTCAATTATTTATTCAACGAACTATTTTTAAATATCATGACAATTTGTTATACATGTGATTTAATTAGATCTTATTAATAAATAGAATTAAAAGGTTCATCACTTCAATGTTTATATCTACTTTTCATACCGTTAAGTCGTGTTGCGTGGTAAACGACGAACATACCCCATAGGGAAGAAATAGCTCTTAGCGTGGTGAATTGATTTGACATTTAGCATATGACTGCTGTTGCATGAAGTGTCTCGTAAATGATCTGCGGCAAGTGGAGTACTTCACTTCATAGAATGTTTGTTGCGGCGTATATCCCCTCGGCACTGTGGTATAAATAAAACAATCGAATATGATCACGAAGCATGTTCTTGTCGGTAATTGCATTTTTGTTACATAACTGACTGAATGCAACTGTTTTCTCAATTCGAAGGCGGAGGAACAGGCTTTATTGGTCGACGTTTAGGTAATCACCTGTCACAGAATGGTTATAATGTGACGGCAATATCTCGGATGCCGGGTCTGAAGCGTATAACCTGGCACGAGCTGGAGAAGAATGGTGTTCCGAAAGGTGTTTCAGCAGTTGTTAATTTAGCCGGACAGAATGTTTTAGATCCGACACGTCGATGGACGCCGGGGTGAGCAAGTGATTCATTCAAGTCCAGGATCGTGTCAATAAGGAAATCTGTTTGATTAGGTTTAAGCAGAATGTTTGGAATTCAAGGATCAATTCGAGTGTGGCACTTGTCAAGGCGATTGAAAGTTCACCAAATGTCAAGGTGTTTGTCAACATCTCGGGCGTTAGTAATTACAAATGTGACGGTCAAGTGTATTCGGAGGTGGGACATGTCGAAGGCTACGACTTTATGTCACGCTTATGCATGGAATGGGAAAAAGCTGCCTCAGTACCAATTGGTGTCAAGTGCCGCTCTGTAAGTTGACGATTGTGTCTTCTCCATCCCACAATTCTGCTATGTTTTCTGCCTTCTCTAGGTCAAGATTCGGACAGGAGTTGTTATTGGTCGGGGAGGCGGTATGATTCAGTCGATAATGCTGCCATTTAAACTAGGTCTCGGTGGACCGATGGGTACTGGTAAACAACCATTGCCATGGATCCATATCGACGATCTCTGCCGTTTGATACAGTTCAGTATTGAAAACAACAAGGTTTCAGGGGTACTCAATGGTGTCGCTCCGCAAATATGCACTAACGGAGAATTTTGCAAGGTACTTGGTCGAAACTTGCTATTAAACTTGCTCTAAAGCCACTCAATTTACTTTGACAGGCCTTTGGATCGGTTCTTCACAGACCGACGGTCTTTGCCGTTCCCGAGTTCATTGTAAACTTGTTGTTTGGCAAGGACAGATCGGTGTTATTGCTGAAAGGTCCCAAAGTCGAACCGCAACGCACCCTTGACCTAGGGTTTAAGTTTAAATACCCGACCGCACGAGCTGCATTGGAAGAGGTTGTGCAAAAGAAATGAGTTCCAAAACGCGCTGTTTTTGTTTCGAGAAAAAAATGTATTTTGTGATATTGGCCGAATAAAATTTGTTGAATTACTAGTTCCCTCGTAAACCAGACAGTCGATCCACTTTGTCTTGACTCAGGCGTTCAATGTCGAATCTACTAGTGGTGGACTGTCATTTGACAGTCGAGCTTTGAATCTTGCTGCTACGAGAAATGGTCGGAGTCGACGCCATGATATAAGGTCAAACTCTGCTGAGTGCCAGGGCACACGAGCATTAAGGCCAATTAAATCGCCGATCAACTGGCTAGGAAAGGTTCTAGCGAAAGCTACATATATGCTTGACCTTTCTCCACCATTCCCATGTCTAAGATTAACTTTTTCCTTGACAAGGAAACAGCGTTCAAGGACTTCACCCATCGAAAAGATCTATACGGCCCCTGGACAACTTACTTTCTATGGTAGCGCTACAGTCCGGTGTGAACCTGGGCTTCAACCAACAAACTTCTCTAGCTTGCCATCTTAGACGTTGGATCCGAAGACGTCGTACTAAGCTGTACAGCCCGTAAAGCTCGTCGCTGAATCTTCTTCTCCACTCTCCGTTTATACAAAAGGGACCGCAGATTGAAAGCAGAATTTTCCTCTGCTCTTGCATGCGCCCTATCAGCTCATTTCCATCCGCTTTGAATAGCTCAGCAGACAGGCCGTCCGCGCCCGTGGTTTTAGGTCGGGTGGACGGAATTCTCTTGCATCTTCGTCCGTTGCTAATGGATCACTCTGCCTGACAGCGGTATTAGAGCTTTCATCACCGTTAAACAGTCTACAGAATCTCAGCATCGACTGTGACTCTACTACTAGTTGTCCGTCTTCATTGCTACAGGCTTCCGCTCTGGCATTATAGCCCTGGCATGTTCGTTTTATTTTTTCGTAAAACTGGCGAGCTTTATAGCATCTCTCCATCTCCTCGATCTCACGCTTTCCATGCTCTCTTTTTTCTTCCTTAAAAGCGTGTGTTCCTCTCTCTGTTTCTGCTCATAAGGTTCACGAGGGGCTCTCCTCCGTCTATGTAACATGGCTCTGTAAGCATTTTGCTTTGCTCCATGGGCTTGCCCGCATTGGTCATCAAATCAGGGATTTCTAACTGGCGGTTGCTTGAAACCCAACACATCAGAGATAGCTTCTCTGATGGCGCGCTGGCAATGCTCCCACAGTTGTTCTGTGGATTGTGCCCGTATCATTGAAGTTTGCGAGAGGTTGAGTGAAACTCGAACGGCAAAGATCCTAGCAGTCTCCTGCGATTGTAACTTTCCAACTCCAAACTTTCGTTGTCCTGCTCGACTCCGTTCCGTAGCATCTTTGATATCCTCATTCGTACCTTGTCTTCAACATGATAGTAATCCGAGTCGATGTTGGCTCCCCAGAAGGTAAGTACATCTAGGATGCTGTAGGAGTGTCTGGCGTCGATCGCAACGTGATCAATCTGATCAATCGATGGTCCTTTTCTTCATTTGGGGCGTAAGCCCATATCAAACGAAAATTTCCTAAATTAGCTTTGATGCGGATTGTTATGAGGCGCTCGCTTACATCCCAAAAGCTTAAAACTTTTTATGGGAGTCTTCCTCGAAGAACGAATCCGCATCCGAACAAGCGTTGTTTGTTGTCCTTGCAGAAATTCCCATAGTAGATGCCGCAGTTTCCCATCCGTTTTTTGCCTGGTCCATCCTACCACACTTCTAGGACTGCGGCTATATCTGCTTTATAGAAGTTAAGGGTTTGCTCCAATTGATTGCCTGCACCCGGTCTGTTAAGGGACCTCACATTCCAGGTGCAGACTCGCAAGTCATTTAGTCGCTTGCAGGGGTCGTCAGATTTGTATCCGTCCGTATCCGAGGCTTGAAACAATTTATTTTTTTTCTGTGCTAAGGATGTTGGTTGTCTCTGAACAAATCCTGAATATTGCGTACAGGGTCCTCACTGCTGTACTGCGTAAGCGCCTGAAACCGTTCGTGGACGATTTGGTAGGTTCTTATCAGTGTGGTTTCAGGCCAGGAAAATCCACGATAGACCAAATATTTACACTGCGGCAGATCTTGGAGAAGACCCATGAATTCCAGGTTGACACGCACCATCTTTTTTTCGACTTTAAAGCCGCATATGACAGTGTTTATAGAGACGAGCTCTACAGAGCCATGTCATGTTTTAACATTCCTGCCAAACTCGTCAGACTGTGCAGGATGACTATGGAGAACTCTCGCTGCTCCATTAAAGTCGGAGGTGAACTAACCGACCCATTTGATGTTAAAAAAGGTTTTAGACAGGATGACGCACTGTCATGTGATTTCTTTAACATCATACTTGTAAAGATCGTGCGGGACTCTGCGGCCAATAGAAGAGGTGCGATCTACTTCAAGTCTACACAATTGCTTGCCTACGCAGATGACATTGACGTCATTGGACGGACAAAGCGAGACGTCAATGAGGCGTTCGCAATCATTGAAGCAGAAGCGGCTAAAGTGGGTCTAAGTGTAAATGGGGACAAGACCAAATATATGCTATCATCAAAGAAAGACGCGCAACACCGACGTCTTGGTCAGAACGTCACCTTCGGCAGCTATATTTTTGAAGTAGTCAAGGACTTCGTATACCTTGGCTCGATAGTGACAAGCAATAATGACACCAGCACTGAGATACTCTTGCCAATCGCTGCTTCTTTTGGCTCAAGAGGCTACTGAGTAGTAGGGCTCCCTCTCGAAAAACCAAGGTATCCCTCTATGATTCAATCACCACTGCACTATCCTGCAGGGGTGTAGACCATCCCACTAATCACTGGAGTAGGGCGATGCTAAATAGTCGTATTATATCAGCCACATGCGGAGAGGTCTCAGTGACAGTATCGGCGGCTAGAGGATGTCCACAAGGAGGAGTCTATTCACCACTTCTGTGGTCGATAGTCATCGATGACCTACTACGCAAGCTAACCACTCGGGGCTACGAGGTCATGGGATACGCTGATAACCTAGTAGTCATTGTTACGGGCAAGTGTGAAACTGCTGCCTGTAAGCGCATGCAGCTTGTGCTTCAGTTTATCTCTGACTGCTGTGGCAGAGAGGGTTTATCGATTAACCCAAATAAGACCGAAGGGTACAGCCCTGCTCAGTCTTTCTAAATAGCACAAATATAGGATTTTCAGAGGAAGTAAGGCATCTAGGTATTGACCTAGACCGCAGACTCAACTGGAACTCCAATATTAAAGTTAAACTCACAAAAGGCATTTAGGCCTGTGGGCCTGTGGACGCGCTTACGGTAAAACCTGGGGACTTAAACCTAAAGTAGTAAGTAAGATCTATCGTCACCTATGCGTCCACCGTATGGTGAACAAAAGTTGAGCAAAAAACTATAATTGTTAAGCTTCAACGCCTTCAGAGCGTGTCTCGGCATCACAGGCGCTATGCCAACCTGCTCCACGGCAGCCCAAGAAGCGCTCATTTGACTCACCCAACTGCACCTTTTTATCAAAAAGGCGGCATTACATAGTGCAATCAGAATTCTTTGCTCGGGAACAAAACTGCCAGTAGACCCGAGGGTCACATATCCCTCTTACAACACCTTCCCGAGCTGAATATGATTATCACGGTCTCGGACGCACTGCCACACACCTTCACTTTTGACAAGAGATTTGAGATATTGATCCCAAATCGCTCAGCACGGGAAAACAGTGATCCCTTGCTAAATGTCAAAGGCCTTAGGTGGTATACGGATGGCTACAAGATGGCTTCTGTCGTTGCCGTCGGCATCTCCGGACCAAATCGCAAGATCTCGAAGGGCCTGGGAACGAGCCCCAGCATCATTCAAGCAGAATTGCATGCCATCCTAACATGCTTCAATCTAAATCTGGAGACTGGCATAAGAGGAGTAACTATCAACATACTATCTGAAAGCCAAGAAGCGCTCAAAGCGCTGATTTCGTACAGTAAGAAACTCAAAAACCGTCAAGGAATGCCATGATGTCTTACAAGACCTCGCCAAAAGAAGAAATGTCAAACTTTGGTGGCTGCCAAGTCACAAAGGTATTAAGTGCAATGAAATTGCCGATCAAGTCGCCAGGAAAGGTTCCAGCGATAATATATAGGTCCAGAACCATTCTGCATCACTCCCAAGTCTAAGATCAATTTCTTCTTAGACAAGTGGGAATAATCGCAACACCTGTCCTTTTGGAACAGTATTCGGGGACTTCGTCAATCGAGACGACTTATACGGCCCCGGAACAAACAGTCTATTAACATACCCAAGCTTAATAGAGGAGATATCAGAAGACTAATCAGCTACCTGATGGGACACTGGGGTCTGAGATATCATCTTAACAAAATTTGCCTCGTCTGACTCTGCCTTGAGGACGAAGAGACGGTAGAAGACATACTGTGTGAGGGCGTTGCTCTTTGCCATATTAGGAAGCGTATCCTTAACCAACTGGGCGTACGGCAGTGGAAGCAGCTGGCCAAAAATCGTTCCGGCTAGAGACGCTTGTTGATTGAGGCCTTGGTTCACCCCGAACTGTAGCGCCATCTAAGTAAGTTAGGGGTGTTACCCCTAAGCGGAACTCCCAACCTGGAGGGCTAGGTTCCTCTTTCCCTCCATTGGTTCACTACCTGGATGCCAGGGCAGCTATCCAGGGGAGGCCACGCGGAGTCTGTGTGTCAACTTGAATTGAGCAGGGAGCCCCTGAACAAACACTCTATTGATATCCTGAAACTTAATAGAGTCGATATCAGAAGACTGGTCTGCTACCTTACGAGACACTGTGGTTTGACCTTAGCCTGAGTGTCGACTCTGCCTTGAGGACGAAGAAATTACAGAACAAATACTATGTGAGAGTGCCCTTGCCATCTTAGGGATTGTATCCTTCTCAGTGAAACCATGACTCCTAAAGGGATCATCCCAGCTCCTACGAGAGAAATTCTCAACTTCATTACGAAAATGAAGAAACTCCTCGTCTGGTCGACACAGGTCGCAGTGCCCCATACTATACCTTAGGACTTTTGTTTGCGGTGGCTCTTCTCGCTTTTTTTTGACCCACTATCCGTCGGACGGCTATTCTCCATCCATACACAACGGCCAAACGTGCTCGTTGGTGTTCCCCTTCCACTAGTAAACAGGACCCGCCTAACAAAGCAAACACTGAACATTCCTTATTGTAGCTTCAAGCCGTATTCTTAAGTTTTCTTTTCCTTTTATTAAATTAAGTTTTATACATAAATTGTGTGAAGTACACCATTCCGTAAGCACATTGAATTCAAGAACAAACCAAACAGTCAAACAGCTTCGCAATCATCTCACACCGATCAAGATCAGCTGCTCCTCTCCTGCCGAGGTGAATTTGAAATGCAAATGCAAGTAATCTCCAGAGTTTTCAGCTTCTTTTGTGGATCTGTGCAAAACATCTAAGTTGTGGTGACTGTAGTTGTACGATTGTGATGCAAGAAGAGTGGCGATAACAATGGTGACGATGATGTTGATGATGCTGACGACGTGGCCGTCGCTGGTCATTTATCACAGCAATTGTCTAAATGCTTTTGTAGTGCCGGTGGAATGGAATCTTTCGTTTTGGAATTATTGCCCTGACCGAGCAGCGATGGCGGCAGTAGTTTACCGTCCTGGATCAATTGGATCTTCTTCAAAAGGTCATAGCAGATGCTTTCGCTCACAACCGAGTCGTGTCTGTAAACGAGAAAGTAATGTCATTCAATCTGCTTGAAGGCGCTATACATAAGTAGATAGAGAGAACTCACTTGTATTCAGGATGACTGAGAACCTCCTCACGCATCCAAGTAGCAGTGGTTACGAATTCGCCTGATGCTCGTCGCTGAATCAGGCGTAAATACTGTTCAATTGTACAATGGGTGTCGGCGTCGACTTCCATCGATTGCAGATAGCTCTTGATAAGGGGAATGAGACCAGGAAAACCGTCTGGCTTTCCGTTGAAAATTTCGTCAATCGACATAAGCTCGTACTCGTCCGGACCGCAGCTGTGTCCGTTCATTTGCGAATCTACACTGGGCTTTGTCTTTTGAATTGATTTACGGAACCAGAAGCCTTCCTTACGGCATGCGTCGCGTTTCTGTGCTGTCTGCATGTTCTCATCGACCTTACTGATCGGAATGAGAAAATCCAGTTGATAGGATAAAATCACTCGGGTCAGAAGCACAACGAAGCAAACGAAGGCGGCATTTTCGAAATCGGTCATCTGTGCTTCGCATGGTCGGAATTCGACACGCCAACCGATCGACGAATTAGGTGGTGGTGGCTTGAAACGCATTGTTTGCCAGTTGGTCGATTGAATGTTCTCGAAATGATCCGTGTCCTCCTTGTCGTTCTGGTGGATTTTCTCACTGAACAACGAGACAGTGTCACGGATGAAGAGATGAGCAATATGTTCAGCCAACAGATGATCTATACCGCCATCACACAAACGACGATAGACCGCTTGATCGTATACTAAAGGCACATCATTATATCTGTAACGTAAAAGGGTTGCCCATCACATATACACCCAGCTAAATGGAAATGTTAGAACTTACCTTTCACCCTCTGGTGATAGGAACGAATCGATGGAATCATATCGGGATTTTGGTATTCGAAATTTGTTCTCCTTGAGCGGTTTGAGGCCACGTTCCTCCTCCGTGCGACAATCAACCGATGCACTTATCACATTCCAACGACAATCCGACTCGGTTAGATACCCGCGATAGATTGGCGAGGCAGCTGTTAGTGCCAGCATGATGGGACACAATGGCGCCAACTGGTCATACAATTTTTTCGCTTCAACAATATTGCACGCTTGGAAAGTTACCTGTAGACAACAGCAACCCATGCCAAATCCCATTGCATCCAAGTGTACTACATCGGGTTCTGTGGCCGGACTGCCCGGGATTGGAATTTTTGTATTTTTGTCTTTAAAAACTGGAAGAAACACGATCGGTATGTGATCAATTGGTTGCAATGTCCAGTTTGGATGGTGTGAGTTGTTACCTTTTAACTTAATATCTACTTTTTCGCCGCGACGCAATCGAATGTTTCGTGTGAGCGTCTTGAAACGTGGATGTCCCTGGAATATTGCCTCATCGGGAAAGTACAAAGACCGTGCAGCACTGTTCACATCATCCGGATTCGGTTCATAGACAGGATCTGTAAATTGTGGACAACCAAGGCGTGGAAAGTTTGTAATCGACATGATGCTTTCGCCCTCTTTCAATAGTTCAGTGACTTCTTCGCGTCTGTTTCGCATATTCGCTTCGACTAAATTGAAATGTGCCATTAGACCGCCATACGGTTTGCCGGGCGTTCCTTCGATCATATAAGCACCGTATTCGGGTCGCCATAATGACTTGACCCCTGTCGGATCGGCAGTTTCCTTTTCATTCAATATGGCAAGTAGTTCTTCAGCGCGGAGTGAGACTTTGGCAGTCTTCTTCTCATCATCGAACTTAACTATGATGTATTCGACCTGGAAGATAATGTTTTTCTTACGACTATCTTCTATACACGATGGCTGATGTAGTACATACCTCGTCGCCCCATTTAAGTACGTCGCCTTGACGATCCTTTAGTCTGTGGTAGAGATTTATAAACTGTTCGATACCATGCTCGCGCACGTGTTCTGCCAGGCTTTTTGTATCATCCCACGACACGGGATTTCCCTCGCTCAACAATCCCATGCTTCTGGAAAGATATCAAATGGAGTTAGTAGGAAGTCTCCTGCATCAGTTTACAAATGGAAATACATTTTTTGTGGACGTTGAAACAATGACGCAGACCTTGTTTCCCTTAAACTTGAAATACCACCCAAACAAACACAATAAATAGGTAGAATTCGAACCACAACTAGCCCGTTCGACGTAGAAGCTTGCAATGTTGTCACAGTCATCGAAAGATGTCAATTCTACAAACACTGGGTCGAGATATCACTGGCTTGCTTGTACTCCCCATTCCGCAATACTGTGATCCCGATAGTAACAATTGTCTAATCTATACAACATAGTGCGATACCATAAGCACTTTTATAAACCAAGCAACACAACAGCGTTATAGCCCGCCGTTTGTGTACTCTTTCCCGTTCCACTACGTAAATCTGTGTGATAGGATCGGGTTGAGTGTTTAGTTATGGCCTTGGACTTAATCGTTTTGTTGATCTAAACCGTTGTCTTATGAATTCACGTGGTTTTAACGTCTCAACTAATCGACAAAGGGATCTGGGTACTATGGGAGTAACCGCAATACTCACGATCGTAGGCGTACATTTAGGGAGTGAATTACTCCCAGAGTCGATGATGAGAACATGGAAATATCTCTTCTGCAGACTGTACAAAGGCGATTATAGAACGACGGAAAATCAAGGCTCACGTAGACTACGTTGAGTCCATTGTGCCCACTTGTTTTGTTTAACCCGTTGATACCTAGACATTCACCGTTGAGCTGAACCAACCAGACGAGGATAAAAATCCCAGTATTCTGTTCAGCCCAATATTACCTACCTCTTCTAGTCCCGAAAGGAAGTATCTTCCTAGGAATATATTCCTTTTTTGAGCTAGCGCACAGCATTCGCACATTCGCACAGCAGGTGACGAATGGATTCAATTTCCTCTTCGTCCCTGCAGAAGTCATTGTAGGGCTGGCCTAGTCGAGCTGCATGGTAGGATAGTATGCAGTGCCCGGTGAGGGCATCGACTGCCAGTCGAATATTCCCACGATTGAACTTCGGCAGATTTTCCGTTCTTTTCTTATCATAGACGGGCCAAGTCGATCTCGCCGTTGCGCATGTATCTAAGCGACGCTATCGCTTATTGGCTTTCACTTATAGCTCCGTCTCCATCTCCCTGTAGAGCGCACTGAGTGGTGCTTTGGCCTCAGCTGAGATCTGCGCAATGTTAGCACTTGATCCCACCCTAGCCAGATCGTCCGCCCTCTCGTTTCCGGAGATATTCATATGACCAGGTACCTAGCAAAGGGTCACCTCATTTACATTGGATATCTCTTCTAACTCCTTCTTGCAGAGTTGACGAGTTTGGATCTTGTCCATGCTGCCTGCAGAGCCTTAATGGCTGCCTGGCTGTCAACGTAGATGCTGATCCTTTTTTCTGAGATATTCTCTTTGCTGATCAGATCCGCCGCCTGCTTGGTAACGAAGACCTCAGCTTGGAAGACACTGCATCCATCACCAACCCTGTAGGAGCGATGCATATCCCGAGACTCAAAGTAGACTCCGGCACCTGTGCCAACATCCATTTTGGATCCGTCGGTGTAGAATGCCAGTTCACTTTCCGTGCGTACCAAATCACCGGTCCATCCCTCCCTGGAGGGAATTCTAATAGAGAATCTCCTCTCCCAGGAACGAAGTCGGGTGACATAGTCCGTTACGGTTCTGAATCTCGAGACGGCCCATCGATCCAAGACTAAGGCATGTCCGTGAGGACTCCTTTTTCCAGAGACCGGATTTCTGTAGTCTTAACGCAGTCCTGGTTGCGGCGCTCTCGCAGTATATGTCTAGGGGTGGGAGGTTCAGCATGACTTCAAGAGCCGCCGTTAGTGTGGACTTCATAGATCCCGTCACCGCCAGACAGCCTGCCCTTTGAACCTTTGACACACTCTGAAGATGACACTTTTTCTCAAGCGCCTTCCACCAGACAACCGAGCCATAAACTAGGATAGGTTTTACCACCGCAGTGTACAACCAATGTACTAACCTCGGTTTGAGGCCCCATGTCTTTCCAAAGGCTACCTTGCACGAATATAGTGCCACGTAGGCCTTTTTGATTCTTTCCTCAATATTTTCTCTCCAACTAAGTTTGGAGCTCAGGATTACGCCAAGATATTTGGCAGATTTTCCAGGGATCAGATCTATACCATTCATACGGGGTCAGATCTTTTCCTTGTAATGAGTTCTACCTCTGTTTTCGCCGGATTTACTCCGCCTCGCCCCTTGACCCAGTTATCCACTAACATCAGTGCATAGTTTAGTCTATCGCTGAGGACCTGCGGAAATTTTCCAGAGATTAAAATGGCAATGTCATCGGCGTAGGCCGCGACATCAAAACCCTCCGTCTCCAGAATCTTGGCCATTCCGTCGACCACAAGGAGCCATAGGAGGGGTGACAGAACGCCACCTTGTGGTGTACCTTTACTTACTCTCACCCTTCCGCATGCTCTCCTTATCAATGAATTTTCTATACGAGTACCCAGCATTTGCCCAATCCAACTGCATACACCCGGGTTTATTTTGGCCATATGAAGGCTGGACACTATTGCCTCGGTACTAACGTTATTAAAGGCACCCTCAATGTCTAGGAAGGCACCTAGAGTGAATTCCTTGATAATCTGAGCGATTTTTCTATCGTATAGACTACCCTATGCAGAGCAGTATCTACCGATTTTCCCCTTATGTACGCATTGTGTGATTGTGACAGAAAACCGTCCCCAATCTCTTCCCTTACGTACAAGTCCATTACTCGTTCCAGCGTTTTCATCAGGAAGGACGATAGACTGATAGGCCTAAAGTCCTTTGCAGTAGTATGGTTGACTTTACCCGACTTGGGTATGAAAACCACCCCTTCCATCCACGCTTGAGGAACATAACCATCCTGACTTCACATGGCTTCTTCAACATGATCGGAAAGATCCCATCCATTCCCGGCGCCTTGTAGGGGTCAAAAGACTTGACTGCCCACAGGATCTTTTTCTCCATCACAATCTTATCGACTGTCTCATGTTCAATACATTCCCTTGGCAGCGTGCCCGCCGAATTGAAGATTCCTGCATCCTCGCAGCCAGAGAAATGACATTTCAGTAGAGAATCAAACACGCTCTCGTTTGAGTCTGTCCAGCTACCATCAGATCTCTTTATAGAGGACATCTGTGTGGGAGCTTTTGCAAGGACCTTCCTCAGACGAGCTGCACCCGTACATGATTCAATAGAGCCGCAGAAGCTTCTTCAAGAGTCCTTCTTGGCGAATCTAGTTTCTTTTTTGAGCCGCTTAACACTATCTCTATAGGTTGACCATTCAATGGCCCCCTCTTTTGCCAGATTCCAACTAAGCCTAGAGATACGAAGCCGCTCCGCTATTTTAGCATTCCACCATGGTGGGTGGTTTCTTTTACTGGGTCGTCTGGTAGGACATGCCTTCTCAAATGACCGATTTAGCTTGCTGGTAAGGTTTAATACCATCTCATCGATGTCTTCCGTGGAGCCGGGGTTCCCTTCCGGAGGTCTGTTAAGGGTCCCAGCCAGCTCCGCGTTAAACCTCTGCCAAATCGCCTTCCGCGGATTCCGAAAGACTTTCCTGTCCGGCCTACGGAAATTCAAGTCGAAGAGGATCCAGCAGTGATCTGAAAGTGGTGCTTTGTCAGATACTCTCCAATTTGAGATTTCCGCAGTACCGTTACCATTTATAAGCGTAGGGTGACTGTTAAGATTGCGATTATCATAGACAGAAAAGCCTCATGACCATGGAGTTTTAGATTGTACCATATTAAATGCCTGAAGAAACTGGGACATACTGTGTGTCTGGCAGCGAAAAACATGAATGACGCAACAGTCGTCCGTTCGGGCGGTCGTAGCTATAGAAACGAACCGCGCAGGTAACCAATAACAGCAATTAACGACAAAGTTCCAAAAACAAAGGCAGATTCAGACCCAACAGCATCGGGACAGAATGTTTCTTTTTTGTCGCGCAGGTTCAAGAGTCCGTACTCTTACTGTGTTTGTCACACAACTTGGGCGGAGAGTAGATGGTTTGGGTCGTAGATGTTCGTTTACTACTTTCCAGGGGTGGTTGTCCTAGAAAGGATTCGAGAGGAACTCGACTGAATTTTCACGTTGGTTATAGCTCTCAGTTTGGGAGGGTAAGGCCCTAACATGTAGGGCAAAGTTGCTGATTGCACTCAACATGGCGAGACGCCAACAACGATCCCTGCTAATGCTTTACATACAGCCTCCTCGCGGCACCCTCTGGATAGTCTCATCAACACCCTTTGAAAAGTGATCTGATGTATGCAGCTACCGCCCTAGGCAGGAGGACCGAACTCGGCCAGGATAGTGATAATGCGAAGGGCTAACGACCCGCCCATGTAAAAAGAAAAGTTGTTATGAATGAGAGTATGGCGTGAGACACAAGGGCGACTAAGGCGTTATGGGCCTGAGCAAAAAATGATAATCGTTCAACTTCAGAGACTAGCGTGTCTTGGCATAACAGGCGCTATGCCAACCTGCCCCACGGTAGCCCACGAAGCAATGATTGCACTTACTCAACTGCACCTTCAAGGTTGTATTACGCAGTGCAATCAGAATTCTACGCTCGAAAACAGGCCTAACATATAGATCGTTGTGTCACATGCCCATTCTACAACATAATATGATTACCACCACGGTCTCGGACGTATTACCTCACACCCTCACATTTGACAAGTCTGTTGAAAACTTCTGCTATTTTGTGGTACACGGATAGTTCCGGAAAATGTCGAGTGCTCTGGGAATGAGCCCTAGTGTCTGCCAGGCCGAATTATACGCCATCCTGACGTGCGTCAACCTAAATTTAGAGACTGGCATAAGAGGAGGAGAGTACCATCAATGTACTCTCTGATAGTCTAGCTGCGCTCATGACCTTTTTCCCTTAGCACAGAGAGCAGAAAGCTCTTTACCAAAACAAAATCTTGGAGGAACTACTCCGAAAATATCACGGCGGTCTCAGAAGCTTCAAGAATAAGGAAGATTCTGGCTTCGGCCCCGTACAAGCCAAGCCACCTAATGCGGATTCCTGGACGACCTCCAGAATGAAAGCCCTGAAATTTCTTCTGAACGCACACTTTCCGGGCAGTAGTGACTCGGCTATGACACCTCCCCAAGTCATCCAGCCGACGACATCCTCCTTCGAGCGTGCTCCCAGCCTGGTTAACTACAACAATGTTCTATGAGCTTTAAAAAGCTTTGACTCCTACAAGTCTCCAGGAACGGATGGGATCATACCAGCAGAGCTTCAGCAGGTAGCAGATCTCATCTTTCCCTGGCTTGTGGTAATATACAAGAGTTGCCTCTCCCTATCCTACATCCCCAGTAAGTGGAAGGTAACCAAAGTCAAAAGCTCCCACACGTATGCAAATGACTTGAGGCCTATTTGTCTTACTTCTTTTCTATTAAAAACTCTAGAGACGATTTTAGACGCACACATTCGGTACAGCTGTATCTCAGGAAGGCTGTCGGATAATCAACATGCCTACAACAAAGGCAAGTCGGTGGAAAAAGCACTCCCCTCACTGGTCAGCAAAATGGAAAGGTCACTGGAATGTAAGGAATATAGTCTAGTCGCCTTTCTCGAAATTGAGGGCACCTTTAACAATGTTGAACCATGGGCCGTCACCAAAGCGCTGTCTGATCTGGGTGTTACGGGATCAGTAATAGAACTGGTACGACAACTGCTAACTCAAAGAGTCGTCAAAGCCAACTTCGCTGGTGCCGTCTCAACTAGAATGGTCAGCAGAGGTACACCACAGGGTGGAGTGCTCTCCCCTCTCTTCTGGAACGTGGTGGTTAACGAACTACTGCTGTTGCTTAAACAGGAAGGGTACGCTGTGGCCGCCTATGCAGATGACATTGCTATTACCGCCACAGGAACATTTCCCAGCACTCTAAGCGACCTAATGCAGGATGCATTACATACAGTAGAAACCTGGATGCAGTACTGTGGATTTGGGGTAAATCCTAAGAAGACCGACCTAGTACTGTTTACTAATAAATATAAAATTCCGCCCACCCACCGAGGCTGGGCGTAACCCAAATAATAATCAAAGATCAGGCTAAATACCTAGGCCTAGTCCTTGACAGGAGGCTGAATTGGATATTCAACATTCGCGATCGTGTCAATAAAGCAACCACTGCCCTCTACAGTTGCAAGAAAGTGGTGGGCAAGAAGTGGGGTTTCCAACCAAGCATTATGGACTGGTTCTACACAACAGTCATAAGGCCCATCCTCCTGTTTGGCGTCGTAGTCTGGTGTACTGCTCTGGACAAGGCAATCTATTGAAAACTTCTGGGGAAAGTACAAAGATCGGATCGTTTATATTCACTGATCGCGGAGCGATGGACACAGCCTGTGTTCACTAGGAACTTCGAAGTTGTCTTTCCATCCAGGGAGGAATGGGCTGAAGGAAAAGGCATACCAAGGAACTTAACTTCAACCTATCATTCAGACTCCAAAGTCACTGTAGTATCAAGCAGAAATAGCAGCGATAACTGAGAACCTTGCATGGCTTAGGATCAATGTAATATCCGCTAGGGATATTATCATTTGCACGGACAGCCAATCTGCGATAAAATCCCTGGCCCCGGTAACCCACAAATCAAAGACATCCCTTAACCGCCGCCTATCTCTAGACGAGATATCTGAACAGTTCAACATTAAAATACTGTGGGTTCACGGGCATAGGGATATTCCAGGAAACTGCGCGGCCAACGAACTCGCAAAGTTAGGGTCAAGCACACTCAGTCTTCCTACCCTTGGGTACCTAGAAACACCAACACCAGTACGGTAAAGCACATGATAAAACTTCGAACCATAGAGGCTTTATCACTAAACAAATCTGGCCTACGTTAAACCTAGGACGAACCAGGGACCTAGTCGCAACCAAAAGGGCAACCTTAAGCACTCTAGTGGGTGTCATTACAGGTCACTGCATCATTGGAAAACACGCCGCCAGACTAGGGCTACCCTCCAATGGCTTCTGCCGTGGCTGCATGGACGAGAAGGAAGAGGAATCAATACATCACCTTCTCTGCTCATGTAGGGCCTACAGGACCTAGCCAAAAGAAATAAGGTCAAACTCTGGTAGGTACCAGGGCACGAAAGGCATTAAGGCCTACATATGGATGCAGGTGCCGAACCTTTCTGCGGCATTCCCAAGTCTAATACTAACTTTTTCCTAGACAACTGGGAAAAATCGCCACACCTGTCCTTTTGGAACAGCGAAAACCTATTTGCGCACCTAATACGACCAGGATCCAATGCTTGAGATAACTGGGTCACGTTGAGCGTATGGACAGCACCGCTCCAGCCCGAAGAATTTTCGAATCCAATATTGAGGGACGAAGTAATAGAGGTCTTGGTTTACTCCGGTCTGTAGCACCAGATCAGAAGAAGTAGGAGAACCTTTTAAGCTTATGATCAGTTCTCCCCGGCTATGTAACCCGATACCCTGGTTTTATGAATATGCCAATAAATGCCCGCTCTTTCAGCAAGTTCAGCATACAATGTCACCGACAAGACAATAGTACATACGTGTGTCACCTCTCAACCGAGGAGATATTGGAAGAGAAGACCTAATTGCGCTCCAAACATTCGCTTTGTCACAAGTTTTTTTAAACAATAATAAGGCACGAGAAGCCTTCACTTACTTTGTCTCCTATGCGATTAACTCTAAGTACAGCGTTTGCTCCGATGTGGGAATATTCATGTCTCTTAACCTTTCGTGGAATTGTGCGAGTATCTAGTTCTAGTGCCTGACATTGGTCTTTTCTATTAGACATAGCTTTTACAACAGCTCATGCATCTACTCGTAAACAATAATGCTTACCGTCATTCCTCACATACTTATAGAAACCCGTAATCATCCGGGCAAGGCAGGTTCTATATTATTCATAGGCCCGATCGTGGGTTAAAGCACATGTAATCGCCTCTCTACAGAACAAGCACATTTTTAAAAATACCACCGAACCAGTACACGCAAACGTTATCACTCGGTGGAACATTGCCCCACAGAGTCTTGATAACAGCTCAGATTAATGCGATTAGTCTTATCTAACATCTTTACAAATCCCAATAAGCACGAGGAAGGCAAATGTGTTTGCCGAAGGCCCGCCGACCAAATATTACATCGCACTGATCCACTCAACAGATAGACACAATTGAGTTTCAAGGGTTCTATAAAGAGATACGAACGTTGCTGGCTTCCTTATCAACGCGTATAAAGAGCAATAGCGATGGAGGAATAAGAAATTGGTTTATGTAGAATCCGTGCCACAGTACGTACTATCCACATCGCGAGAAGTGTTGCGAAAAAATGCTTGAGCTCCCTGTTCAACTGATTCGGTCGTCAGGTCGTATTTTATTCAAACGCCTCTTATCAGTGACAAGTAACTATTCGCGTTGCGATGCCGGAACTAAGTCGCCTAATCTTCGGGACAAATGTGACGTTTTGATTATTGGCGGCGGTGGTGTGGGCGCATCAACGGCATTTTGGTTGAAGAAGAAAGTGCGTGACAATGAAGGTCTTAATGTCGTGGTTGTGGAGAAAGACTATACGTATACTAAGGCATCGACGGTGCTTTCTGTCGGCGGACTGAGGCAGCAATTTTCGCTACGAGAGAACATCGAAATGTCGTTGTTCGGTGCGGAGTTTATGAAGAACGCGACTGAATATCTGGGAAATGTGGACTTGAACTTTGCGCCACATGGATACCTGATCCTGGCGTCCGAAGCGGGAGCTGAACAACTGAGAAAGAACTCGAAATTGCAAAACGAGCTGGGAGCATGCAATGTACTGTTTACTGCGAAGCAGTTGGAGGCAAAATTTCCATGGATCAATACGGATGGTGTAGCGTTAGGCTGTCACGGTATCGATAAGGAAGGGTGGTTCGATCCGTGGGCATTGCTGATGGGCTTCAAGAATCGGGCACGCGAGTATGGTGCTGACTTTGCCGATGGTGATGTCATCGGTTTCGAATTTAAACAGCAGAAGGGTATTAAGGTTCCTGGCAAAGTGTCAGTTCGTCTGGCTGGCGGTGATGTGCGTACGATTGAATTTGGAAGCTGTGTAGTCGCTGCCGGGGCTAATTCTGGACATATTGGTCGCCTGGCGGGCTTGGGCAGTGGATCCGGATTGCTGAGTACACCATTGCCAGTAGAACCGCGAAAGCGATTCGTTTATGTTATCGACTGTCAGGGGGAGAACGCACCACCTCTTCAAACACCGCTGACTATCGATCCGAATGGAACCTATTTCCGACGCGACGGTTTAGGCGGAAATTACTTATGTGGCCGAAGTCCCGAGAGTAATGCTGAGCCCCCTACCGACAACCTTGATGTGGATCATGATTTTTTCAACAACGAGGTCTGGCCAACTCTCGCACATCGTGTCAAGGCTTTCGAAAGCATCAAAGTGCGTAGCAGTTGGGCGGGTTTCTACGAATACAACACATTCGACGAGAATGGAATTATCGGTCAGCATCCGTACTACAAGAACATGTTCATTGCGACTGGATTTAGCGGTCATGGCATTCAACAGACACCGGCTGTGGGACGAGCAATATCCGAACTCATTCTCGATGGACGATTCACCACTATCGACTTGTCTCGTCTGGGATTCGATAGAATAATCAACAAACAGCGAATGGCAGAAGTTAATATTTTCTAACTGGTACTAACTAGAATGCTCGCAATAAAGACACGGAAAGTCATTCCTGATTGCCTTTAATTTATATTTTTAATTTCGCACAGCACCCACTGGTCGCATTGTCATATGAGGTGCTACACCATATCGTCCGATTACAGGGGAAAGCGTTGACTGATAAATGCCCGACTCATTAAGAAACATGTAAAGATAAATGCATTTGATATAGTCAAGAAACGAAACGACAAACATAAAATGTTTCAGTCCCATTTGCGGCTGTCGGAATGGCTTTGTTTACTTAGTTAATAGCGCGCCTGCTTATCTCGCTTCCATATTACTAGTCGCGTTGCAGTTCTCGTGATCGTTATCTAATTCGCTCGAATGCCCCTCCTTCACTAAAGTACGAATTTAATTCAATTAATTCGACCCAAATGAGCCTGTGTGATCTGTGGAGTGTATATCGGAAGATACGATGCATCGTGGACGATTTACATCGAGATTAGACTAGAGATGGTTTAATTGAAGTTCATTTGTACTTTGTGCGAGCACCTAATCGGTTTATAAAAACAATAGTCACACAGGCTAACAAGGTCCAACAAATTATTTTAAGGCCATTGTTTATAGGAATTTTGTAGTTAAAATCTAGAAAATGATGGCTCTCCTGATCTTTGGGATCTAGCTATATGTAAGCCAAGACCGCGCGAGGTCGAAAAGCATGACATAACACTTATAGCATGAGTATGTGGAGCTAAAAATAGAATGAAGTCGTCCGATTGAAATGTGGTTGCGCCCAGGGTTAATCTCTGTGCTGCGATGTGACTATTAGCACTAAACATTGATTAAAACCACTTCGGTCTTGCCGATTAGTTACATGTATCTATATTAAAAAATGTGGTGCGACCCGCAAGGCCCACACGACTAACTTCCCAGTGGGAAAAATGGAAACATCCATTTAATTTAATTTTTTTTTTTTTTCATTTTTAACCCCCGACGCAAAAAGACGGGCGTTATAAGTTTAAGGTGTCTGTGTGTCTGTCTGTGGCATCGTAACTCCTGAACGAATGGACCGATTATGATACTTTTTTTGTTTTTTTAAAGCTAACGTGGTCGAAATTTGTGAAGATCTGTTCAAGTGTTTCAAGGTCATTAGCTCTTTTTCTTAGCTGCGGTAGGATTCTTAGATGAATAATGGGTAATGTATCGGTTCTCGTCCGCTCACCACAATCAACTAACATCGGGTGCGATCAGTACTTAGATGGGGAACCGCTTGGAAACATCGCGTGTTGTTGGCATCCAGCCGCCTATTTGCTGTCGCTCCATGTAACCCAAGGTAAGGAAACGCACACTCATGTGCGCACATTAAACAATCTATTGCTCACAAACTGCTCACGTGCATGTGCAATTTCGATTGCTGAAAGTTTCTAATTTAGACTTTATAGAAAATGAAGCCATCTTAGACTAAAATATTATAAAAATGGAAAATAAAAAAAAAAAAATGTTCAAGTGAAATGTTTCCATGTTTTATCATTCTGCAAACAACTCCCGAACAGTAAAACTCACCCCATGTGTGGAAACTCACCCCTATGCGCACTTCATATGTTCGAAAAAGAACGCACTCCTACTATGTGCACTCTGTAAGGTGGAGTACGTGTGCGTTAAACAGAACCCACCCTACAGAGTGCTTATAAGTGTGCGTTCTTTTTCGAACATATGAAGTGCGCACAGGGGTGAGTTTCCATAAATGCAGACAAAGTCGTATTCGGGAGCGAAAATAAAAATGCTCACAGCCAATAACTCATGAGCGCGTGCGTTTAATAATTGCTCGTGGGGGGGGGGGGGGGGGGGGGGGGCAGCTCATGAGTGTGCGTTTCCTTACCCAACCACAACACTGTCCGAGCAATCTCATGTGTATCGGTTGTCGTCCGATCACCGCAATCAACCAGCGTCGGGTGCGGTTAGTATATACCTAAATTTAATTTCTAACAAAACTTACTGACTTCTAAGTTACGTAATTACGCGTGGAATGGACTCAATCTTATGTCAATATCATCTTTGGTTCTCGAGATAATCGAGACGAAAATTCCGATACGCACATACGTACATACACACATATACACCTCTATGAAAAGTTTGGATTTAGATTCTGGTGACCTTGAAACCTCGAGATATATCAAAATTTGGAATTCACAAAATCGGCCCCATTACAATAACTTCCCACTGGGAAGTTAATAACACTGAATGGTGAATGATCCCTGTTTCAATGCCCGGATCCCTGTTTCAATGCCTCGATCCCTGTTTTAATGTCCGAATCCTTGTTTCAATTCCAAGGTCTGGTCCCGGTTTCAATGCCCGGGTCAAGTTGACAAAAAGCCTCCTCGCGACGCCATCTGAATAGCCTCTTTTTGACCTATTGCTACCGAATAGCACAAGGCACTGCGACCTTTAAAGATCTATTGTGCCTACTAGCCGATTAGATGAAGAGCTCTGCACTTCCTTTGACGAAGTTGAGAGTACTTCTCGTGGGAGCTGAGATGATCCCCTCAGGTTACATCATTTCACTGAGAAGGATACGCTTCCTAAGATTGCAAAGAGCAGCACACTCATATAGTATGTGCCTTGCAGTTTCTTCGTCCTCAAGACAGAGTCGACACTCAGTTTCAGACAAGAGGTTAATTTAGTTGAGATAATATCTCAGGCCGCAATGTCCCGTAAGGTGGCTGACTGGTCTTCTGATATCTCCTCTACTGAGTTTGGGTATGTAAATAGAGTGTTTGTTCAAGAGCCGTATCAATCGTTTCGATTGGCGAAGTCCCTGAATGCTGTTCCAAAAGGACAGGTGTTGCGATTTTTCCCCACTTGTCTAGGAAGTTGATTTTAGACTTCGGAGTGCCGCAAAAAGGCTCCAGACCTATGTATCCTTCGCTGAAACCTTTCCTGGCGAGTTGATCGGTGATTTCATTGCCCTTAATACCTTTGTGTCCTGGCACTCACCAGAGTTTGACTTTTTGTTTATTTTGGCGATGTCTTGTAGGGCATCATGGCATTCTTTAACGGTTTTTGTGTTCGCGCTGCTTGGCTACCAGAGAGTATATTGATGGTTTCTCCACTTATGCCAGTCTCTAAGTTTGGATTGACGCATGTTAGGACGGCATATAATTCTGCTTGGAAGATACTAGGACTCATTCCCAGGGCCTTCTAGATCTTCCGATTTGGTCCACAGATGCCGGCGCCAACGCCAGAAACCATCTTGGAGCCATTAGTGTACCACTTAAGGCCTTTGGCGTTAAGCAAGGGATCCCTGGTTTCTCAAGCTGAGCGGTTTGAGATCTGTAATGCTGAGACACGCTAGTCTCTGGAGACGATGAAGCTTGACGTAGATTATCTTAGGTTTCAATCCCGAGGTTTTATCGTAAGTGCGTCGACAGGCCTACAAGGTTTTAGTCATCTTTGTAAGTTTGTTTTTAATATGGGAGTTCCAGTTAAGTCTGCGATCAAGGTCAATACCTAGATACTTAACTTCTTCTCAAAATCCTATGTTTGTGCCATTTAGAAAGAGGGAGCAGGGCTGCACCCTTCTCCTCTTTGTAATCGGGACTAAGATTCTTTTATTTTGGTTAATCGATAAGCCCTCTCTGCAAACTGCATGCGCTCACACCCAGCAAATTCACACCTAGCCACGAGTGGTTAGCTTGCGGAGTAGGTTGTCGATAACTATCGACCAGAGAAGGGATGAAAGGACTCCTCCTTGTGGACAGCCCTTAGCCGCCGATACTGTCACCGAGATCTCTCCGGATGTGGCTGATATAATACGGATATTAAGCATCGCCGTGGCGCAGTGGGTAGTATGTTGGCCTCTGACGCCGATGACACGGGATCGAATCTCGACACAGCTATGTCATCGAACGTGTTTTTCACGGTGTTTCTCCTCAGCGGGGTTCTGACATGAAAAACTTCTCGAAATTCGCCGTTCGGAACCGGCAATAAACTGTAGGTCCCTTTCACCTATGGGAAAATGAAATCACACACAACATGGGGGATTGAGAGAAGCTCGGCTCAGGTTCTTCATGGACTGTAACGCCAACATACATACATACATTTAGCATCGCCCTAATCTAGTGATTAGTAAGATGGTCTACACCCCTACAGGATAGTACAGTGGTGATCGAGTCATAGCCAGTATTGTCAAAAGTCGACTCAATGTCGAGGAAGGCGCAAATTCCTATCTCTTTGCGTGTGAAACTAATTTCAACACGCGCCACTAGGTGGTGCAGCGCTATCTCAGTAGATCGTTCTTTGCGATATGCATACTGATTAGTATGCAGCAGTATCTGATTCTCCAGGATACCTCTAATACGGGACTCTATCAGTTTTTCCATTGTTTTTATAGGAACGATGTTAGGTTGATGGGGCGGTAGGATTTAGGTTTTTCACTTGGCTATCTAATCTTGGCGATGAAAAGGAGGTTGTCTTCTCTCCGAATTTGCGGGATGTAGCCCAGGTTGAAACAAGACATAAAAAGAACTATCAGAGGTGATAAAATATTGTTCAGGCCTCTCTGTGAGATAGCAGGAAAGACACTGTCTTTGCCTGGGGCCTTATAGGGTTTAAATGAGCCATTTGCTCATTTAACTCTATCGGGGCTAGAAAATCTACCAGAGAGGCTATTCGTTTTACTGTCGATGCAATTTATGACGTTCGTCTGATCGTCAGAAGGCATAAATTGCCGAATCCATTTGTATGCACTTGGGATAGCGCTTTATGGAGTCGGGCCGCGGTTGTTAGCGAGTCTATGTTCTCTCAATGTTTTTTCCTCTACAACAGCCGTAGAGAGTGTAACAAATGTATGCAGCTATCGCCCTAGGCAAGAGGGCGTTACAATACCCCAACCAGACTGGCGGTTGTGCGGCGGGCCAACAACCCGGCCATGTGAAATAAAAAAAAACTATGAAACGGTAGGAAACGGTATGATGAGGGAAAAAGATTGCGACATCTATTACAGCTGTCACAAAAGATTGCGGTTAAAGTCAAAGGTCATCGACTTTAAGCCTATAAATGGTCTCTTGGCTGTGATCCGCATCAAAGGCAGATTGTACAATATCAGCCTCATATGTGCACACGCCCCTACCGAAGAGTCTGAAGACCCCATCAAAGAGGACTTCTATAACCTCTTGGACAACACCTACGGCGCTTGTCCGGAATACGATGTTGAAATCGTACGCGGGGACTTCAATCCCGAAATCGGTAAGAAGAATATCTTTGGCGAAGTGATCGGAGAATACAGCCTCCACGATACAACAACGGATAACGTCTTTCTTCTCACGAACTTGCTCGTAATGCGTGCGATAAGTCGCACAAGACTTCCCAACCAAGTGCTCACTGACGCAAGACACTCGTCAAATATCCTGGATGTGCGAACATCCAGAGGGGCAAACGTCGACTCTGGCCATTTTCTCATAACAGCAAGATTCAGAGCTCGGCTGTTCAATGTCAGAAAGCTGCACCGGCCCACCATGAGGAGGTTCGGCATTGGTCGCCTGAGCACACCGGAGGTTACCCGAGTCTACAGGGAGCAACTGAGCGAAAGGCTCTCCGGTATGCCTACGTCGACTACAAATGTTAACAATATGTGGCTGCATTGCCGCTCAGCCATTCAGGAAGTAGCCGAGAACACCTTAGGCTACGTACCACCCACCACAAGAAACCTGTGGTATGATGGCGAGTGTGAGCAGAAAAAAGCAGCAACCGACGAGGCTTACCAAAAGGCGCTGATGCGAAAAACCAGGGCAGCGCGAGAGGAGTACCGAGCCAGAAGAAGGGAGGAGAAAAAACTGCTGCGACTAAAGAAAAGAATCTTCGCAGCCTCCCAGCTCATAGCATAAAATGCGGGCCTTTTATATGAAAGCTAAAAGCCTTGAAGGAGGCTTAAAGAAAGGCACCTAGGCTCTTCGACGTTGCGAAGGCAATCTTGTCGCCAACCCGCAGGGAATCGTGGATGTATTTAAGCAGCATTTCCAGCAGCTGCCTAACGAGCATGACCAAGAAAGAGTGGTAGGGACTGAGGAAATCCCAACTCCAGTCGCTGAAGTAGTCCTCTCACCCAGCATCGAAGAAGTCGGCATAAATATTCAAAAGCTGAAGAGCAACAAGACTGCAGGTTCAGATGGCTTGCCATCAGAGCTCTCCAAGGCTGGCGGCGATATTCTGGTAGGGAGCATGTAACAGATCATTTGTAGAATTTGGAAAGATGAAAGCATGTCCGATGACAGGAATATCTGCTCTATTTGCCTTATCCACAAAAAAGGCGATACTACCTCTTGCAAGATCTATATCCCTGCTCAATGTCGCATACAAGATCCTGTCCAGAGTACTATGTGAACGTCTAAAGCTTTTGCACCACACTAACCGGCAGCTACCAGTGCGGCTTCCGGCGCCGAAAACACTATCTTCCCAAATCAGTTCAGTTGCTGGGCTACGCAGACGGTATTGACATTGTCGCCACTTCCCAGCGCACCATTGTGGAAGCGTTCACGGCGATTGAAGATCAGGTGGTTTTCACATCAATGAGGAGAAGACGAAATATATGGTGTCGACAAAAAAGGCGGTCCGATACCCACTACCTAGGACAAAACATATGACATCATAGTAGATATCCGGCACAGAATCACCCTCGGCAACCTCTGTTACTTCCGCTTGTCAAAACAGCTAGGGTCCAAAATCCTGTCCCGAAGAACCAAGGTTACGCTCCACAAGACTGTTATTCTGGCAGTCCGGTTATATGGAGCCGAAAGCTGGACGACAAGCAGGACAGCAGATCTGGCTCCTTCGAAAGAAGAATTCTGCGACCAGTCTGCGAGGAAGGCAATGGACGAGAAGACTTAACCGCGAATTCTATGATATGTACAGTTGTTCATCTACGATTGTGTGCATTGAAGACCCAATCGTTGGTGTGGGTATTCACCGTGTAATCAGATAGACCCAAGGCTGGTTCAGTTCCTGAGAAACTCTGCCCTGAACCCATTCTGGCGAGTTCATCAGAGATCTCATTTCCTGGCATCCCAAAGTGACCTGGAACCCATACAAGCCTTAGTGAATTTAGTCTGCCGACTTTGTTCAGGAAGTACTTAACTTCACTAACACTAACTTGGTGCTAGTTAAAGGGTTGGACACAGCTTTGAGTACGTGCACTGCAGACGCATATGCTTTTTCCCCTCCATCTGTGCTTCACAACATAGTGCATGGCCATTAGGATTGCGTATATCTCTGATTGAAAGACAGATGCATATTTTCATAATGTGCAGTCGGATGTTTTCGCGCTCAAAGAAGATCTCACCGCCGGACCCCTGCCCAGAGCTGGAGCCATCCGTAAAAATTCGAAAACTATCCTTTCCAGGTTAAGTATCCAACCGAAGCCAGTCCTGACGCCATGGAAACTCTATCAATTAGGGCCGTCAATTATCTCTAATTCATTGTTCAAAGTTCGCTACCTTTGTATATACTCCAGGCCATCCATCGAAACCACTTGGATTGCCAAACGACACAATATACTCTTGAACATACCAACCCCACTTATCAAGGGTCCACCGAAATCACCATTACAGCGCAGTAGAATAATGGGTATCGATGCGTCATCAAAGCATGTCCATGAGACACGGGTCGCGGGATATTCCTTGCGCAAGCACACTATTATTCCTGTGCGAGTTGTATCAAAAGCCATTTCTCTTGGAACGAGACATGCTTAGAGAGCACATCGTTCTAGGGAAAGCCCCTGTACAGCTTAGACAAACTGTTCTTTGGAGTTTGGTGAAAGAGGCTAGGACGTGTCTGCGTGTTAGTCTGTTCCACCAAACAACTGACGCATATGAGATTATAGGTCTTATCATCAGGTCAGGTCAGGTCAGGTCATCCAGAGGGCCTTTGCCGGCGATAATTCCCATGTTTTGCCAAAAGCTCATTTGCATTGCCAGAAAGCTGACAGCGCTTTGGTGGTTTTTGACTCAACATGCTTTGACCAAATAAGCTTGCTTTCTAAGGAGATTTCCAGTTACTTAGCTTCCTTGGACACCGGGATGGGAGTACCTTTTAGTACCAGCTGAGTCATGTCAGTATTTTTCCTCCTTGTCGTGAAGAGAACGACATCGGTCTTAAGAGGATTGACCGGCAACCCATCTCTTGTACACCAATCATCGATCAAAATCAGCGCCACGTGTGCTTTGAAACGGACAGTCGCTAAGAATGAGCCGACAGAAAGAACGGCGAGATCATCCGCATAGGCCTGGGCATAGATTCCAGAGGCACTGAGAGCATCAATCAGAGAGTCGACCACCATGCACCATAAAAGCGGAGACAGGACGCCACCTTGCGGGCAGGCCTTGTTTACCCGGCATTTGACACACTGGTCGAGGCCTGTATCAACGGTCAATGTCCTGTGCACGCCATGCCGTCTGGCAACGTTACACATGCTGTCGAAAGTTGCCTTATCAAAAGCTTCCTCAATGTCGACGAAAATGCCCAGCCCGTACTCTTTCATTTCGAGCGCGCATCATTCCAATTTTCAAGCGCAGTCTCGCTGATAAGCATGTTGCATCTCCAAATAAGGATGCATTCCAGTCATACCAGTCTCTCCATACTTTTCGGCAAGAAGAATGTTAGACTAATTGGTCTAAAACTCTTGGCAAGTGAGTAATCCTCAAGGTAATCAATTAACAAGATCCCTTTCTCGTCCAAATTATGCTGACCATTAACTTTCTGGCAGATGCTATTAACTTCGCTTTGCTCAGCGTTGAGCCACCGGCTTCCTTTTACTGCTTGGGCTGCTGATTCATTTTCTGCGTGTAGTGGTGGCCTCATGTCTCATCCATGGTGACACAAAATCTGTCCCTATTTAATCGGTCCAAAGATTGCATTCTACGTAGAGCTTTCGTATCCCTAATTCTTTGTGCAAGACGTTTTGCACACTTTCTTCCGATATCCCCACAGCCTTAGTTATCTCACTCACCTTCACTCGGCTAACGTCCAACACGATAACATGCACTTTTTCGATGGTTACGAATTTTGGCCAACCTTGAAATTGTATATAAACTTCGAGGTGCATGGTGTCCACTTTTTAATGATTGACATTGGAGGAGCAGAGTGCCCGTGGAATGGAGGGATTAATCCTTCCAAAACGAAGAGTTTTGTGACCGAACTGCCTATATTCAAGTTCAGCCGATTTAACGAAAAACCACAAGACGTCTGCTGCAAAAGCTCGTGCATCATAAAACACCACTACGGCAGTGCTTCTCCATATGCCTTGAACACGTCTCTCATTTTGCCCCCATCAATCAATCGTTCCGTTGAAAGTGTGCATCGAATGTCACGGTGAGTCATTTCAAATGAATTCGTAATGGCACGAGTAAACTCAATTAAGCAAAAAATCAATTTAAAATCTAACAGAACAGAATCTTGTAGTAGGCAGTAGGTAGGGGCAGTTCTGGAATAAGCAATCGCACTGTTACTTATGCGGAACTTGATTGGCGTGAAGAATTACCCTCCAGCGTCGGCTCGACTCAAGTGCTACGTAGAGCTCTGTCTGATTATTTTACATTCCGCCGATTGAAACTCGGATATATAAACAAATCACTCGATACTTGGTACCCTATTCCATATTGCGTTGTGCCTTTGCTTCGAGATTCATTAGATGCCACTTGAAATCGATCATGGGCGACGTTCCAATCGATTGCGTGACAAACGTTTTTCAATGGGAATGATGTCACTGACCGGAGTTCATGGTCACGCGAATTCTGGCGGGAAATACTCGTAAGTACTATAGTATAAGGTTGTTCTTGAATCTTGTAGTTCTAATATTGGAGATTTGAAGGCATAGATGAAGTCGCAAAACAATTAGATAAGACGCGCGAAATAGTATGACGACACCAAGGGGTATGAAGAAATGAGTTTGTCGTTTCTATCAATTAGCAGAGAATCCAATTAGAACCAATTAGAACTTTAATCTTTTGAAACCGGAATAGCCGGATAGAGTACAGTACCGATACATAAATACAGCGTCTTCTAGGTGAACATTTAGGCGATTAAGGAGAACTCATCGTGATAGAGTTTAATGCGATATTCAAACTGAAGAAGTAGTCAAGGAGTTCATTTGCGATTACGTCGCAGTCAAAATGCAGAATTCTGCTTTGGACTACAGTGCAGTCAAGAATCTGGAACAACCAGCGGCCTGGATTTTTTTTTTTTTTTTTTTGCTGAAGGCAGTTGTGTTCCAGACAGACACCTTACATTACTGTATTTTCCCCGTTGTCAGGAGAAAAGTGAGGAGGAACTTCAGTGATGTAGAGCTAATAGATTCGGCACACACCACGGCAGCTCCAAGGGCGAGCCATTGTGCGCGAGCAAAGGCGGGACAATCACAGAGGAAATGCTCTGCAGTATCATCCTCTTCGCAACATGCAGCACAGGTACGTGTCTCACTGATGCCAAGTACGCAGAGGTGCTTAGCAAAAGTGTAGTGGCCCGTAATGACTCCCACAAGCCTTCTGTCTCTTTAAAGACAGGAGGAATGCTGCGGATTTCTTGCAGACATCAGGGCATACGCGCTTAGTCATCCTGCAACATGGTCAATCCCTCCATATACGGTTGTGTGTATGAAACACCCAATCGTTAATGTAGGATTTTACCGTGAACGCAGGTAGACATACATATAGTGGGTTCAGGTCCTGAAAAGCTCTCCTCTGAACCCTGGCGAGTTCATCAGAGATCTCATTTCCTGGGATCCCAGAGTGACCTGGAACCATAGTGAATTTAGTCTACCAACTCTGTACAAGAAGAACTTGAGTTCAAGCACTAATTTAGAGCTAGTTAGGGGGTTGCGTAGGGCCTTGATTAAGGGTCTCAATCATAAGCTGATGTCTGAGCCTCAACGGGAACGATGTCCTTAAGCTACAAACAACGCAAAAAGCAGGTTGTAATGAGACGTTCAATAGAGGCTTCATTACTTTGACAGTTGATAGCGGCCATATTGTTGAAGCTACAGCTGTCAAATTGGCTGTTATTTATTCAGTCTGTTTTGCCAACTCACCATGGATGGACATAGCGTTCAACAACATGTGCAACTAATAAAATTGTTTCGACCTTCTGATAGGGAGCATGCACCAGATCATCTATAGAATTTCGGAAGATAAAAGCATGGCCGACGACTGGAATATCAGCTCTATTTGCCCGATCCTACCTCTTGCATAAACTATAGAGGTATAACCCTGCTCAATGTCGCATACAAGATCCTGTCCAGCGTACTGTGTGAATGCATAAAGCCCTTTTGGACCGCATTAATCGGCAGCTACCAGTGCGGATTCCGGCCCGGCAAATCGACTATAGACCAAGCCTTCACACTGTCAAATCCTGTAAAAGACCAACGAGTTTCAAATCAATAAACACCATCACTTCATCGATCTTAAAGCCGCATACGACAGCATTCAACGCAATCGCTGGAATTCCAGGAAAACGCGATGTACCGTGTACTTCGATTCTAGGTCCTCTGAACCATTTGAAACATGCACCGGATTTCGGCAAGGAAATTCGCTGTCCTGTGGCTTCTTCAATTTGGTACTGGAGCAGATAGTGTGACGGGCATGCGTCAACGGGGAAGGAACTATTTGACATCGTCGCGCGGTCTCAGCGAGACGTAGACGCTTTCACGGCGATTGAAGAACAGGCGAAACAGGTCTTAAGGTCAACGGGGATAAGGCAAAGTACATACATGCTGTCAAGCTGTCAAGCAAAAACCGATCCGACACTCACAACCTGGGACAAAATATAATGGTTGTCAAACGTAAGCTCCACAAACGACACCACAGTGAAGATCCTTGGCATCCGCTGCTACTTGGATCAAAACTCCTCACTCGAAGAACCAAAGTCATGCTTTACAAAACGCTTACTGCCAGTCTTGCTGTCCGGAGCCGAAAGCTGGACGATGAGCAGGACGGCGGAGCTGATTTTGGGTTCTTTCGAAAGAATAGTTCTGCGCCGGATATTTGGTCCTGTGTGTGAGGAAGGCGAATGGAGGAGAAGACTAAACCACGAACTCTACGAGCTGTACAAAGATGTAGAGACCGAAAGACAAAAATCTGTCGACTACATTGGCTCGGCCACATCGAGCGCATGAACACTAACGCTCCAGCTAAGAATAGGAAGACCGAACATTTGGTATAAAGACCAAGTCAAGGATAGAAGGCAACTATAGCTCAGGCTGGCCCGACAACTAAGTAAGTATTCTGTTCGGGCAAGGTTCCACGCGCTTCGCCAATTTTCCGGCCGCCATAATCGTCCTAATGAGAGGATAATTCGCAGTGTGGTGGATAAATTTGAGTCCACTGGTTCAGTAAATAACAAACTAACACCCGTTTGTCGACGAAACGCAAAATCTGGCCAAAAACATCGCCGCCTTCCGGGAGAGTGTGCAGGAGGATCCGAGGCAACGACATGTGTTCGCTGAGCGGGACCTGGAGCAGACCATCATTTCCATCGAAACACCATCTTCAGCGATGAGGCCAATTTCTGAATCAATGACCTCAACAAACAAAATTGTCGAATTTGGGACGATACAAATCCACATGAGATCCAAGAGCTTCTAATGCATCCCTAAAAAGTCACTATTTAGTCTGACATTTGGGATGGCGTCGTCATCAGTCCATATTTGTTTGAGAAGACGTTGGCCAGGCCATCACTGTCAACGGCGAGCGTTATAGATCGATGATTACCAACTTCTTTTGGCTTAAACTGGATGATATAAACACAAACGACAGGCAGTTACAACAGGATGGCGCTACGTACCACACAACTCACGCCATATTGGAAATTTTGCATAGGCAATTCGAGGGCATGGTCATCTCAAGTGGAGGTGACGTAAACTGGCCACCGAGATTGTGCGATTTGATCCCGTTAGAATTGTGCGGTCGCAGGTATACACATAATCCACAGGGGACCCCAAAGCCCGTATAACCCATTCCATCGGTCGAATTCGGCCTGATTTATGCGCACCACCCAGAGAAGCCACAGCGGACGTTTGAATGATGTTATATTCCGTACATAATGGCATCGACGAATAAAAAATGTCGATGATAGCTCACACAAACTTTGTTTTATTTAAATTTAAGGATAGGAAGCGCTTAATGAAAGATCCTGTAAGTAGCCCAGGTCTGTAACCAACTGTAGCAAATGCAAGACGAAGCTAATCCGATCAGAGTTATCTATCCACGTGGTGAAGGACCAAGATTCTAGTCCTGAAATTCAAATAGACCTACGGCAACTAGACTCGGATAAATTTGTGGCCATGACTGCGTTGCCAAACACGATGTTTCCGTTCATTCTATTGGCTCACGACTAACGTCAGGTGACTGTTTGCCTCGAGATTTGCAATATGTAGATTTCCAAGGTAAAACGAACATGCCATGGCTACAAAGCTAGAGTGGCGGCCTGCAGGGATGAAAATGGAGAACTGGTAGTAGAGTCGCAGTCGATGCTGAGGATTTGGAAAGACCACTTCTGCAGACTGTATAACGGCGATGATAGACAAGATACCGCTGTCAGGCAGAACGAGCCATTCGCAATGGACCACGAAGTAACAGAATTCCGTCCACCCGACCTAGACGAAGTCAAAATAGCGATATCAAGACTTAAGTCTAATAAAGCCGCTGGCGCAGACGGCCTGTCTGCTGAGCTTTTTAAGGCGGCTGGAGATGAGCTGGTAAGGTGCATGCACCATCTCATCTGCAAGGTATGGTCGGAGGAAAGCATGCCCGACGAATGGAATCTCAGCATCGTTTGCCCGGTCCATAAGAAAGGAGACCCCTATAACTGCGCCAACTATAGGGGAATAAGTCTCCTTAACATCGCATATAAGATCTTCTCTGCCGTATTGTGTGAACGCCTGAAACCGTTTGTGGATAACCTGATCGACTCTTATCAGTGTGGTTTCAGGCCAGGTAAATCCACAATAGACCAAATATTTACGCTACGGCAGATCTTGGAGAAGACCCAGGAATACCAAATCGACACTCACCACCTCTTCGTCGATTTGAAGGCCGCGTATGACAGCGTATATAGAGACGAGCTGTACAAAGCCATGTCTAGTTTTAACATCCCTGTCAAACTCGTCCGACTGGGCAGGATGACAATGGAGAATTCTCGTTGCTCCATTAAAACCGAGACCTTTGATGTTAAAAAAGGACTTAGGCAGGGCGACGCGCTGTCGTGCAACTTTTTCAACATCGTGCTTGAAAAGATTGTGCAAGAGTCACTGGCCAACACAAGAGGTACGATCTATTTCAAGTCTACGCAATTGCTTGCGTACGCCGACGATATTGACGTAATTGGACGAAAACAGCAAGACGTCAATGAGGCTTTCGTGAGCATTGAGGTAGAAGCGGCTAAGATGGGTCTCAAGGTTAATGAGGGTAAAACCAAATATCTGCTTTCATCTAAAAGAGACGGACAACACCGACGTATTGGCCAGAACGTCACCATGGGCGGATATAACTTTGAAGTGGTCAAGGAATTCGTCTACCTTGGCTCACTGATTACCAGCGACAACAACACCAGCGCTGAGATAAAACGCAGAATCACTCTTGCCAACCGCTGTTTCTTTGGGCTCAAGAGGCAATTGAGAAGTAGAGCCCTCTCTCGGAAAACCAAGGTGACACTATATAAGACCTTGATCATCCCAGTCCTCCTTTACGGTGCAGAGGCTTGGACCTTAACAAAAGCGGATGAAGATGCCCTTGGTCGTTTCGAGAGGAAAATTCTGCGCACTATCTACGGTCCCGTTTGTTCAAACGGTGTATGGATGAGAAGATATAACGAAGAACTGTACGGGTTGTACAGCGACATCGGCCTGGTACGACGTCTACGGATACAGCGTCTAGGGTGGCTAGGCCATGTAGAGCCATGGAAGATATAGCTCCGACCCGAAAAGTCTTAGAATCCACTCCGGAAGGAAGGCGCGGCAGAGGACGGCCGCCTCAGCGGTGGCGCACGCAGGTGGAAAGGGACCTCAACCAACTGGGCGTGCGGCACTGGAAACAGCTGGCCAAAGACCGTGCCGGCTGGAGACGCTTGTTGGTTGAGGCCCATGTTCACCACGGACTGTAGCGCCACCTAAGTAAGTAAGATTTCCAATTGATTACCTTAAAACATAACTTCCAAAGCATTATCGGCACTCTAGTAAAAATAGGGTGCGTCATTAGACAAGACAAGTGCCTTATCAACATAGGTATATACACGGAAGTGATACGACAATGTCATATACTCGTGTCGTACATACATATGTAGGTATGTATCCATTAGTTATCTAATGAAATAGATTGTCACACAAAAAGGAACAAAACGGTCCGAGCATTTCTGATACGAAGCCACTCTGTTTTGGAATATATCTGGAATTTTGATCTGAGTGGTAGCATAATAGACCTACACTGGTTTAGCTGAGAAGAATTAGGCGAACTTTATTCCCGTGATTTTCTGCTCAATCCTGCAAAACTTCTCAGACAAAAGTGAATACGTAGGTTGCTATTTAAGTTTTGAGATATGACAATACCATTACATTGTCATCGTAAAGTTTGACATTTTAGATCAGTGGTTCTTAACCGGTGGTCCGCGGATCACTGGTGGTCCCTGGAAGCACCCGAAGTGGGTGCGAAGCCATCCGAAAAATATTGAATATACAATGAGACTTACGTCCTTCGTACGTCTTTTCCCGTGGCACCCCGAAATTTTAAATAAAGTACAGGTTCCAAGCGAAAAAACCCGTTACAAAAGAGGATAGAAATCCATGAATACGTGTGAGCTCATTTTATTTTACCGCAGTGTACTCCCGCCACACATTGTGCGTGATTGTTGACATAATTCATCGACTCTTACTCATCAGGAGCTACGCCCAAGCGCACCCAGGCGAGTTTTTGGACTTGGTTCAACCACTTCGTCCTGGTTCTGCCAAGCGGTCTCCTGCCTGATGGTATTTCATCCAAAGCACGCTTCGGAAGTCGTGGTGATGGCGACATTCGTCTTACGTGAATAAACCATCAAAGCATAGCCCATTCTGCTCAACATTGAGCTCCCCGCGCACTGCCGTGTTTCTCGCCCTATCCCGGCGAGTAACTCCCACAACAGCACAAAGAAATCTCATCTCGGCAGCTTGTATTCGCAATCTTATCCTTTCGGTCAAAACCCACATTTCATGACCATAGGTGAGAGTTAAAGAGGAAGAAATACGGAGTTAAAAACCGCTTACTTGGCTTTGACACCAAGCTCGGTCTTGCTGATTACAGATCTTCCAAGCTGTTTCAAAATTGAGCCAGCTTGGCCAATCCTGCAGGAAAGCTCAGTATTACTCCTCCCATCACTCGTGAACAAGACACTTAAATACTTAAACTTCTCTACCTACTTCAATGGGACTGCACTAACATGTAGAGTGTATTGGACATGTGTTCTGGAAATAACCATAACCTCGGATTTGTCCACGTTAACCCTCATTCCAGCATCAGCACATACGGCCATAAACCTATCTAGCGCGCGCTGGAGTTCCGTTTGGACAACTAAGTCATTTGCAAAAAGAAGATGGCTTACCCTAAACTCTCCCAATGTGAAACACTCCTCGCCTCGACTGCGCTGCAACATCCAGTCCATATATGTATACATACATTCATATGTATAATGAAAAGGAGAGGTGACAAGACGCACCCTTGGCGAAGTCCAACGCCCACGGTGAAATGTGTTGATTTACTACCGTTAACCCGAACGCAGCTGCTACAGTTTGTGTATAGAGACTTAATGGCCCTCAATAGAGGAGCATCAATCCCATATTTCTGCAGAACACTCCAGAGTTTACCTCGAGGAACTCGGTCATATCCCTTTTCCAAATATACAAAGAAGCTATAGATCGGTTTGGCGTTTTCCCAAGCCTTTTCGAGTACCATTCTTAAAGTGAAAAGCTGGTCGGTGGTACTTCTGCCGTGATGAAACCCCTATCCTGAAATCGACCATAGCTCTAGAACACGCCTCCAGCACCTTAGCGTATACTTTACCGGGGACACTTAAAAGATATCGCTATGTGTCTCACCGCATTCCCAGGCCACCTTAATGACACAAGAGAGCCATAATACTCCCCTTTACCCATTGCCTTAAGCATTTCTGGCCGAACTTCATCCACATCGGCGGATTTGCCAGCTTTTAGCGATTCAATCGCTAAAATGACTTCCTCCACCGTTGGACTATTCTCCGCCCCACTCAAGACTATACTCGTAGGTCTGTCCCCCTCAGTGGCCTGTTCGAGATTGAGCAGCTCCGAAAAGTGCTCGCTCCATCTGCGTAAGATGTTCATCTCATTGGAAAGCAACATACCATCTTTGGATTTAACTCTTTCGATTATGTTGAATGTCCTTCCTCTGCTCCTTCTTTGTTCTTTCTAATAACCTACACACCACCGATGGCCGATATGTGCATATGTACATACTATCAGCCTGTGCGTCATTTCATTTCACGAAACATCGTAATAGGAACTTATGCCTCATTACGATTTATCCATGGATTTAATTATACGGCCGTTCTTGACCTTCGCTCACCAGGAATTTGAGTAAGAGGAGAGTTAATGAAACTAAGAAACGTAAAAACCATAACGTAAAAACGAATTCGTTAACAATCAACCGTGTCACGACAGGTAGTGGTTTATTGATTGAGTTCCATGTCCCAAAATTCAATCAAACTAGCGCTGGTTTATTGCAAGTATTTACGGTTTGCTATCAATACAACTAATGAACATTGATGACTTCATCCAATTGGACATTGCGTCAAACAGACACATCAAACACAGAATGCTAACACATCCAACTTCCCTTAAAACGGCAACAATCTATTACTTAGGATGGTATCTGGTGTGCGTTTAGTCATAAATTAAATACATACATGTACACAACATACGGCCTTGGGCTTATGACGCGCAGGTAAATGGGCCATTGATAGCGATAGTATAGCAGAAGCCGGTTGAGCCGAAGATCGACGCAACGAGATTTGAATGATTACTGCCGAATCGATATCACCAAAACCAATAAGAAGTATTCAAGCATTTGTTCAATCGATAGAAAAGCGACATATGTACCATCCACTAACAAAGAAGCGACACGTCAACGCGTCCTAACCTATCCCACGATAACAATTAAGCACGTATGTATGTACGCATCCGCCTTCGCCACATGTTCGTTCCCCCAATCGTGCTTCACGCGACTTGGCCACACGAATTCTATTTCCATACGGTCAACCCAGCGGATCTCTGATACACATACATATGTAGGTACCTACATAATGGCAGGAAGGTCAGGAAAAATCGGTCGAGAAACAAAGCGTCCAGCGACACACCGATGGACAGAGAGTGTTATATAATTGATGAGAAACTAAGAGCAAAGGTAATTGGATGGTGTTTTGCGCAATTGTCGTGCAAATATTTTTCCGACTTTTTAGATCACTCTACTGGTGTAGTGAGATAAGAGCCAAGTGCGCACCGCCCGACAATTGAAATTGAATTGAAGTGGGACGGTGCAGGTAGGTAAGCGCAGCTGTTGCGCGTCATTCGTCTCGCAAAAATAGGAGGCAAATTCCGGGACTGTTAAGTACAAAAGCAGGAGTGCAATCGATTAGAGCAATTCATCAAATCTAAACGACTCTTTGCACTTTCTTCTCAGCACAAAAGGCAATGAGTGGTGCACACGACACTTTAATTGATAGCAAATGGTAATAGCAAAAGTGGCGCAGTAAGTACTGGGTATACTCGTCTAGAAACATGTGTATAAACTCATTGATCATCACTTTCTAGGAAGCAGTAACAGCCAATACGTGCGATTCCGTGAATATGTAAACAATTTCCACTGCATGACTTGCACTATTAGCACTGATCACCTTTCCTTCTTCCGCGTTCCTATTCGCTTTTTCCGGTCCCTCTTCTCGCCATGTATGTACACGCGTTCATCTAATAATTATAGTTATCATAACAATTCATCAAAATCAAAATCCCAGCCGATAAGAGAGAGGGCAGGGTATTGTGTAAACAGAATCAGTGGTCGATTTGGTTGACGGAACACTACAAGCCTAGTAGTAGAGTGTTCGTCTAACTAACATTCGCCGAAGGGTACGTACACAAAAGGAAGGTCGCCTTACATAAGTTTGCTTACTCATAGGAATGACAATCAAATTCTAGCAAACTCAGGGCATTCCCTGCCAATGGAACCTGTTCGCGCATACTTATGTATTCCATGTCAATTCCTCAATTCCCTTCGCGACTCCATGGCAAGAAATCCACACGATTCGCCTGAAGAATGTTGCTTTTTTGTTTCCTAGGTGAGTGGCCTGAAAACAAATATGTATGTATGACTGGATTCCACACAACAATGTAATAGGTAGCTATACACAAATGCCGAATTCGTGGCTCAGTGGGGGCACATGGGGCAAGGGTAGGGTCGTGTGCTTTGTATACTATTTCCGTGTATTTCATCATTTTATGAAAAACGTACTTGGAAATCATCCTTCCAGCACAGATAATAGGAACTTTCTCGAACTTGAAACTATTATCGGGTGATTTTAGCAATCAGTTCACATGCCGAATGGGGGGCGGTATTGAAGGCGCCTATCTGCATATTTCAAAACATTCATTTGCACAAATTTACCTTGTTTTTCGGTGGTTTTCTTAGGATTTTTGTTCGATTTTTTTTTTGAGTTTTCTTGCGACTTTTTCACTGACAAACTGTAGAGCACATACACTATTATGAAGTTGAGAAATGGTTGAAAGTTGTTTTACAAAAATAGAAATGGTTAGAATGGCTATTGGAGAAGGAAGTATGTTGCGCGGAACCGGGTTGACACGACCACTTTGGAGCAATTTTTATTGCGAACAACTGACAGCTGTTGTGGTCGCATGCTTTTTAAAAGAAATGTCAATCAAATATACACTCTTGGATGTGTGCGTGTGTGTATATGGTTTGGTGGATTGGGAAGTGACAGTTGATTTTATGGGGTTTGTTGTTGGTGTTGGCAATTCTTCGCCGGATGCTCTGGTGAATAAACTTGAGGTGAATGAATTTAGGGTAGCTATGCATTTTGCTGGCACTTTGTCCAATAAAGGAATTAAAAACAAAAAGTTGGCCGTCACAGGACGCCCGGTACATCCGTACCGTTAATATTAGAAGTCATACTTAATATACAAGGAAGAAGGGCATGGGCTCTGACATACAGGGTAAAGTGGTTGATTTCTCTCAACCTGGCGAGATGCCAGCAACGATCCCTGTTTCAATGCCCGGGTCAGGTTGACATACAGCCTCCTCGCGGCGTCCTTTGGATAACCACTACAACAACCGTTGAGAGGTGAAAAAATGTATGCAGTAATCGCCCTAGGCAAGAGGGCGACCAGACTGGCGGTTTTGCGGCGGGCCAACAACCCGCCTTTGTAAAAAAAGCAGACAAGTTATGAAAGAGCAAAATGCCTCGGATACACGGACGGATACTCAAAGACAACATGGCGCGAAAAAGGAACACGATTTGCGAGTATGCTCCTGGAATGTCAGAACTCTACGCTCCGGGAGCTGCTCATAAACTGGAAAGAATCCTCACGCAGTACAAGGCTGATATTACTGCGATCCAGGAAAGCGGTTAAAGTCAAAGGTCATCGACTAGGTGATCCCTGGCTGTGATCCGCATTAAAGGCAGATTTTACAACATCAGCCTCATATGCGCACACGCCCCTAACGAAGAAACGAAAGACCCCGTCAAAGAGAACTTCCATGACCTCTTGGACAACGCCTACGGAGCTTGTCCGGAATACGATGCTAAAATCGTACTCGGACACTTCAATACCAAAATCGGTACGGAGAACACCTTTGGCGGAATGATCGGAAAGCACAGTCTCCAGGATACAACAAGGGATAACGACTTCCGAATCACGGACTTTGTGACAACTCGTAATGTGGTGATAGGTAGCACAAGATTTCCCCGCAAGCGAATCCACACAGCAACCTGGCGATCTCCGGATGGTCGAACCGTCAAGCAAATCGACCATGTGCTCATTGACGCAAGACACTCGTCAAATATCCTGTCTGTGCTAACATTAAGGGGGGCAAACGTCGACTCTGGCCATTTTCTCGTAACAGCAAGATTCAGAGCTCGACTGTCCAATATCAGAGAGCTGTACCAGCTCAGCGTGAGGTGGTTCGACATTGGACGCCTGAGCACACCGGAGGTTACCAGAGTCTACAGGGAGCAACTAAGCGAAAGGCTCTCCGGTATGCCTACGTCGACTACAAATGTTAACAATATGGGGCTGTATTGTCGCTCAGCCATTCAGGAAGTAGCTGACTTCTAAGTCTACTAAAGAAAAAAATCTTCGCGGCTTCTCAGCTCAAGGAAATCGAGGAGTCTAGGGACAAGCATAAAATGCGGGTTTTTTATAAGAAAGCCTTGCAGGAGGCTTCAAGACAGGCACCCAGGCTCTACGAAATTTCGAGGGTAATCTCGTCACCGACCCGCAGGGAAGAGTGAATGTATTTAAGCAGTATTTCCAGCAGCTGTTTATTGAGCATGACCAAGAGAGAGAGAGAGTGGTAGGAGCTGAGGAATTCCCAACTCCAGCCGCTGAAGCCGTCTTTCCACCCAGCATCAAAGATGTCGGGACGGCTATTCAAAAGTTGAAGAATAACAAAGCCGCAGGCTCAGATGACTTGCCATCAGAGCTCTACAGGACCGGCGGCGATGTTCTGGTAGGAGGCATGTCCGACGACTGGAATATCTTCTCTATTTGCCCCATTCACAAAAAAGACGATCCTACCTCTTGCAAGAACTGTAGAAGTATATCTCTGCTCAATGTCGCATACAAGATCCTGATCCTATCCTGTCTTGCACCACACTAACCGGCAGCTACCAGTGTGGCTTCCGGTCCGGCAAATCGACCATAGACCAAATGTTGACAAATCCTGGAAAAGGCCAGCGAGTTTCAAATCGATACCCTCCACCTCCTTATCGATTTTAAAGCCGCATACGACAGCATTCATCGTAGAGAATTGTTTGATACGAAGGACGAATTCGGGATCTCAGGAAACTGATCCGGCTGTGTCGCGCCACGCTAAAAAAAATACACAATGCACCGTGCAGTTCGGTTCTACGTCCTCTAAACCGTTTCAAACATGCACCGGATTTCGGCAATGAGAAAGCTCATCTCATGTGACTTCTTCTATTTGGTGTTGGAACAGATAGTGCACCGGGCACTGCAGACCACATCTTACAGGTGAGCTGGTGCATACTTCCAACCAGGTAATCCTAACTTCGTCCAGGTTAGGGGGACCTACACTGGCCGTCAAGCCATGGGTTTCATATTGGTGGTGTTCTAAGACCCAGTACCTCAGAAGCAGCACTCTCTAAGGTTTGTTGACAACGGATCCATTGATGTTGTACGGTCCGAGCAGGTGTTGGAGAGTTTTCCGAGAGCTTGAGGGAGACACGATTGGCATAGCCTAGGGCGGTCTCTCTCGATTGTAGCATTACGACGTTGTATGCCACTGGCCTCATTCGTAGTCGTAACCTAGCTGCCATAAGATAGCAACTATAAGATTTCGCCCCATTGCGAAGTCTATCAGCCTAAGTCCAGTTTCGGATGTGGGTAGGCCGTGCTTCCCAATAACCCTTTTAAAAGTGACTTCCTTGCATAGTTTCGCGTTAGAATCTCCCATTACGATTCGAACATCGTAATTGGGACATTGGGCCTGGGTTTTATATAGATCGTAGAAGTCGTCTTCTGTAACGCCATCCGTGTCCTTGGTGGGGGTGTGAGCGCAAATTGGGCTGTTGATGGCGAATTCATCCTTGATGCGACTTGTTATGAGGCGTTCGTTTACATACCGGAAGCTCAAGACTTTTTGTCTAAGATCCGCATCCGAATAAGCGTCTAAGCATCCACTTGGTCTACGTAACGACCTAAATGGAAATCTGACGCATAACTTTACAGCCACTTAAAAGCTAGGGTGAAGCATACAGGGTAGTCTCCAAAAGGATAAAAAGCAATAGAGGTCCGCTAAATACCGACCCTGAAATGCTTACGCAAATAGTGGAACACCTCTTCCCACAACTGCTCACTAGTAGCAGTCACCTTACTTACACGTTCACCTTCAGGGTACAGAGCCGGTTTAGAGTATGGAGTCGGTTCAGCGTAAGTGTGTGGAGTCTGTTCAAAACATGGAGTCGATTCAGGGTATGTAGTCGGTTCGGGATTTAAAGTCGGTTCAGGAAATGGAGTCGGTTCAGAGTATGGAGTCCGTTCGGGGTATAGAGTACGTTCGGAGTATAGCGTCGGTTCAGGGTATAGAGCCGGTTAAGGGCATGGAGTCGTTCACGGTATGTAGTCGGTTCAAGATATGGAGTCGTTTCAGAGTGTGGAGTCGGTTCAGGGAATGTTTTCGGCTCAGAGCATGAAGTTGGTTCACGGAATGGGGTTCGCTTAGCTTTTCGTTCCAACTGGAGTCAGCTATGTCGATATCATCTAAAACCTTGTTTGGTGTTGAAGGGCTCGGAGAGGTATTTTCCTATTCCGACATAGTGTTAGCGCTCAACGTAATTTTGCACAGCCGTATAAACCTGACAGGAATGCCAAACCCAAACATAGCGGCGTACAGACAACTTCTCTTTATGCTATCGAAAGCGGCCTTGGAAACGATAAAAAAGCGGTGAATGTGAGTCTTTTCCAGAATGTGGCGTATTGCAAAGATCTGGTCAAATCAGTTTGTTGACGGTGGGCTTTAGTTATTCACATAATGCGATTGGTGATCCCGCGTTAGTTGGCGCACTTTGCAGGGGGATCCTGGTGGGTTGAGCTCTTGGTTCCAGTCGTCAGGCATGCTTTCTTCAGAATGCATACATGGCTACACTGCATCGACGGACAAGAGCTGCCCACGAGCTCTCTAAAAAAAGGAGCACGAGAATCGCGAGATCGAGGAGATGGAGGGATGTTATTGCAGGAACGACGTTCGAAAGTTTTACCAAAAAGTAAAACGAACATGCCAAGGCTATAAAGCCAGAGCAGAAGCCTGCACGGATGAGCACGGACAACTAATAGTGGAGTCACAGTCGATGCTGAGATTGTGAAAGGACCACTTCTGCAGACTGTATAACGGCGATGATAGTCAAAATGCCGCCGTCAGGCAGAGCGAACCATTCACAATGGACGAAGACGAAGGAGAATCCCGTCCACCCGACCTAGACGAAGTTAAGATAGCGATGTCGAAACTTAAGTCTTATAAAGCTGCTGGAGCAGACGGACTCCTCGTGGAACTGTTTAAAGTAGCTGGCGATTAGCTGGCCAGGAACATGCACCAACTAATCTGCAAGATATGGTTGGAAGAACGCATGCCCGATGAATGGAATCTCAGTATCGTTTGCCCGGTCCATGAGAAAGGAGTTCCCTATGACTGCGCCAATTACAGAGGGATAAGCCTCCTGAACATCGCGTACAAGATCCTCTCTGCCGTACTGTGTAAGTGCGTGAAGCCGTTCGTGAAAAATCTGATAGGTTCCTACCAGTGTAGTTTCAGGCCAGGAAAATCCACGATACTCCATACTATAAGTATGCTCTAAACATCTATCATAAGATGGTCGTGGTGGCCTCTGGTGGTCACCTCTTCGGTTTTGAGAAGTGTTTTCGAACAGGAGCAGTGAGAGTCGACTAGCGAAGTTATTGGCTGTTCGCTGTGACTGCAGTTTTTCGACGTCCAACTTTCGCTGTGCCGCTTGACGTACATTTTTTGCTGCGCACCGAGGCGAGTGAGAACCTTGACTGCGACAAGGTAATGATCCGAGCCTATGTTGGTACCTCAAGCCACGGGTTTTATGTCCTTTGGTCAGGATACCATCAAGTGACTTGATGGATCTTTCTATGTTGAATCCTGGCGCTACTAACTACTATTATATTTCGTGCCGCGGCGAAGTCGATTAGTCGAAGTTTGTGTTATCGAAGGTTTGGTCGTGGAGGCTTAACTTTCCGACTGTCTGGCCGAAAATTCCTACCTCGCCCACCCTGGCATTAAGGATGCCAAGCATGATTTTGACATCGTGGCGGAGGAAGCGCCCATAAGTTTGCTCAAAGAACGCATAGAAGGAGTCCTTGACTTGTGATATCCTCCGCTTATAGCTCCTGAGTTCATAATGAAACTTGGTATGCTCTTGAGTGAGCTAGCAGCGATTTCTTCTGCTTCAAGATAGTACATGCAGTACTGGCAGTTATAGTGGCACAGTATGTGCTCTGCTGTTTCTTCGTATTCATTACACATTCTGCAGTTGTCATCTTGTTTCGTTTTTGTAAAGGAAGAGATTGGTAAGAATAACTAGGCATGTCTGCTGCCTTGCCTGGATAGCTATACTGGCACCCGCCAGGTAGTGAACCAATGTGTGCAGCGACCCGACCCCTTGTCCCTGGGGAAAGAGGAACCTGGCCCTCCAGGTTGATGGTTGCGCTTAAGGTTAACATCCCTATCGCATAAAACCAAAACTTGTTCAGAGACAACTAACAGTCTCGGATACGGACGGATTACGTGTTGACGACCCCCGCAAACGTCTAAAAGGAAACGAATTCCGGATCCGCACCTGGAACGTTAGGTTCCTCAACAGACCAGGAGCAGCCGGACAACTGGTCAACTCTTTAGACTGCTATAAGGCAGACATTACCGCGCTCCAAGAAGTGCGATGGGATGGGCCAAGCAAAAAGCGGATGGAAAACTGTGATATCTACTACGCATCAAGGCCAATCTCGGCAATATAAGCGTAATATGTGTCCACGCCCCCACAGAGGAGAAAAATGACCGACATAAAGACGACTTCTATGATCTCCTAGGCAGAACATATGCCCAATGTCGCAGCCATGACACCAACATCGTTCTAGGAGATTTCAATGCGAAGCTGGGTAAGGAAGCTATCTTTGAACGAGTCATAGGAAAGCACAGCCTACACAACACCACGTCAGAAAACAGACTAAGGCTAGTGGACTTTATGGCGGGACATAATCTGGTAGTAGCAAGTACACGATTCCCACACCTCAACCTCCATAAGGAGACCTGGCGGTCTTTCGATCAATCGACAACCAATCAAATTGATCACATTGCGATCGACGGCAGACACTCCTCCAGCATCCTAGATGTCCGAACCTTTCAAGGAGCCAACATCGACTCGGATCATTACCTGGTTGCCGCCAAGGTACGGATGCGAATTTCTCGGAATCAACGGAGTCGAGTAAGAACACCAAAATTGAACGTCGGAAAGCTGTAATCGCAGGAGACCGCCAGGACCTTAGCCGATCAAGTCTCACTCAAGCTCTCTCAAGTCCCGATGCAATCTGCAGAAACCATAGAACAGCAATGGAGTCGTTGTCAGAACGCCATTAAAGAGGCCGCCTCAGATGTACTCGGTTTCGAGCCACCACCGTCGAGAAACCTCTGGTTTAATGAAGAGTGCAGACAGACCCATGTAGAGAAACAGAATGCATACATGGCTACACTGCATCGACGGACAAGAGCTGCCCGCGAGCACTCTACTCTAAAAAAAGGAGCACGAGAAGCACGAGATCGAGGAGATAGAGGGATGTTATTGCAGGAACGACGTTCGAAAGTTTTACCAAAAAGTAAAACGAACATGCCAAGGCTATAAAGCCAGAGTAGAAGCCTGCACGGATGAGCACGGACAACTAATAGTGGAATCACAGTCGATGCTGAGATTGGGAAGGGACCACTCCTGCAGACTGTATAACGGCGATGATAGTCAAAATGCCGCCGTCAGGTAATGCGAACCATTCACAATGGACGAAGACGAAGGAGAATCCCGTCCACCCGACCTAGACGAAGTTAAGATAGCGATGTCGAAACTTAAGTCTTATAAAGCTGCTGGAGCAGACGGACTCCCCGCAGAACTGTTTAAAGTAGCTGGCGATGAACTGGCCAGGAACATGCACCAACTAATCTGCAAGATATGGTCGGAAGAACGCATGCCCGATGAATGGAATCTCAGTATCGTTTGCCCGGTCCATAAGAAAGGAGTTCCCTATGACTGCGCCAATTACAGAGGGATAAGCCTCCTGAACATCGCGTACAAGATCCTCTCTGCCGTACTGTGTAAGTACCTGAAAACGTTCGTGGACAATCTGATAGGTTCGTACCAGTGTGGTTTCAAGCCAGGAAAATCCACGATAGACCAAATATTTACACTACGGCAGATCTTGGAGAAGACCCATGAATTCCAGGTCGACACGCACCATCTTTTCGTCGACTTTAAAGCCGCGTATGACAGTGTTTATAGAGGCGAGCTATACAGAGCCATGTCATGTTTTAACATTCCTGCCAAACTCGTCAGACTGTGCAGGATGACTATGGAGAACTCTCGCTGCTCCATTGAGGTCGGAGGTGAACTAACCGACCCCTTTGATGTTAAAAAAGGTTTTACACAGGGTGACGCACTGTCATGTGATTTTTTCCACATTATTCTTGAAAATATCGTGCGGGACTCTGCGGCCAATACAGGAGGTACGATCTACTTCAAGTCCACACAATTGCTTGCTACGCAGATGACATTGACGTTATTGGACGGATAAAGCGAGACGTCAATGAGCCGTTCGCAAGCATTGAAGCAGAAGCGGCTAAAGTGGGTGTAATGGTAAATGGCGACAACGCCAAATATATGCTGTCATCCAAGAAAGACGCACAACACCGACGTCTTGGTCAGAACATCACCTTCGGCAGCTATGTTTTTGAAGTAGTCAAGGACTTCGTCTACCTTGGCTCGATAGTGACAAGCAGCAACGACACCAGCGCTGAGATAAAACGCAGAATAACTCTTGCCAACCGCTGCTTCTTTGGGCTCAAAAAGCAACTCATTAGTAGAGCCCTCTCTCGAAAAACGATGGTGACCTGGCAGCCTTTCGCAGCTTTCACACTGATTTTATCATTGCCTAGGGAAGTGTTTATTTTCCTATTACTAAGCATATGTTGGATCCAGTTGCATGTGGTGTTATCTACCCATGTGCTAAGGTTGCAACGTTGTATTCGGGCGTAATCGGTGTTGTCAAGAAAGCAACCTGTCGAAGTTTCTTTGTCACTGAGGGATTTATTGATCCGAGCTGCTAGCTCCTGAAGAGCATGCATGGTTGATTTCCCAGGCTGGTAGGCATATTGGTTACTGTGAGGACTGTCCCGTAAATGTCTATCCAGCATCTTTCCCATTGTTTTTAGGAAGAATGAGGTAAGCCTTATCGGTCGGTAAGATTCGGGCAGGTCCGTAGGAGTACGGCCTGCTTTGGGAATGAAGTTTAACATTACCTTTTTTCAGCTTGGCGATATATATACCCATAAGTAGCTGGTCCTGAAGATGTTAATTAGCATAGGGTTAATTTGCCCTCTCCCTTTCCGAAGGAAGGCTGGGAAGATACCATCCTCTCCAGCTCTCCAGGAGATTTAAATGGGTCAAAGGAGTTAATTGCACATTTCATACTTTCCTCATGAAATATTGCTCGTGCTCTCTTCCAGTCCTCCCTGCTGGCTCTGGTTGCCCTGAGGATGGAGGGTGCATACTGGTTAGGAATTGTAATGTTTCTGGACCATTTCCCGCGTATGTGCCATTTGCCTTTTCCAACAGTCCAATTCGATTAGTGTATTCGTTGGCGAGGACTCTGTGGATGCGGGCGCTGTCTTGAATGTTCATGAGTCTCCTTTAGCTATATGTTGAAAAACTTATCTCGGATGCGCATCATAGCGAGTCTCTTGTTGGTGAGCTCGAAACCAGTGACGAAATGACGAAGTTTCCGGTTCACTAAGAATTTGGCTCCGAAAATATGCTCCTTTTGATGGAAGCAACGTCCGGGTCATCGGTAATCCGGTAATGTCCGCCTTGTATTCATCGAGGACATTTACCAGCTGGGCAACGTTACCCTCCCTATAGAGGGAGGGAGGTTTACCTTTATTGAAGAGTTTCCGGGTCGATACTCTTAATTTTGAGAGTTCGCTATTTATGTGGTTTGTGGACGGGGCAGTTCGCTGCACATATTCGCTCACTACCCGGCGGATAACAACTATCCAAGAGGGCCACGTGGAGGTAGTGTGTCAACTTGGATTTAGTATGTAGGGACAAAAATCGAAGCTGATGTTTGCCATGTTTCTTACTGTTTGCTCGCTCCTCCCGTCTATAAGGCGCTCACTTTCCCTAAATTAGAGTTTAACACTCATGTCTGGTCCGGTACATCTAAGACCTCATTACACCTGCTAGACAGAATTCAAAATCGCGCGATAAAACTGATAGGAGACTCCAGCATCACCAAATCATTAGACTCGCTGGGACATCACGGGAATGTCTCTTGCCTTTCGCGCCCACAATGCCACCAGCATAAATCCCACTGACCATACAATATTTAGTCTTTGATTCAAGCCAAATTACGTTGTCTCTCTGCCAACTCCGACCTATCCAAATTGCCTTCCGTTTCTTCCCAACCGAACGCCAAACTAGAATTTTCACCTTAAGAGGTCCGTTTTCTCCGATTTGCCGAAAAGCCAGGTGAGTGTAGCCTTGAATTCCAACATTTCTGCGAGTAAATATGATACATGATAGTCTTCTCCATACTGCTAAGGAATAAGACCGCTAACCAATAAGGTATTCCCAAAAACCCGATTGTATGTCTAATTTATTTGGAAGTACAAAATGCATTTTTCTGTTAACAAAGTGACCACCGACTTGTCCGTAGCCAGACCCAGTACCTCGCCCGTGTCTTCTAACGTGATTAGAAACTGCTTTCCCAAGTTAACCTGTACTCCGCCCCGTTTCCGTAACCCATCGGCGCCTTCATTCTTCGACTTGTACAAGAAAACATGACGATGTGATTCACAGATGATAGCATAGCTCAGATCCGGCGCGCAATCCATGAACTTCTTCTGTTGTTTCGATGCCTGAACATAGCCGAACGCATGAAGGTTACCTTCGTGCCGAAAACCCCATTCACTTGGATTGGTTGGATTGTAATGCTGCAACCACAGGCTAGTGTCGACATCCTGTCGCGTTGCTATGGCAGCCGGGAAGCCTGGCCGAAGTATAGTCGAAAACAGTGGTGGACAGCTGCCTAGAAGGATTTGATGGGTTGACTCTTTGGTTTCGAGGCTCAGGCGATCGATTTTGACTTCCTTGTCGGTCATGCCCATGGGGAAATCACACTCTTCAATTGGCGCCTCCAGATTTGGAATGGGTTTGTCATCAAATGGCAGAGCAGGTTTATTGCCGTCCGTCGTTTCTGTCGGTCCACCACCGCTGCACAACAAATGCGGCCACAGTTCGGCATTTTTCTTCAGCAACTTGATTTGGAGCGAGTTGTCTTCCTGCAAGAGAACGTGTACATACATACAGAATGAAGAAGAATGTGGAAATAAAGGAAGTCTTACTATGGACAGTGCGCTTGTTAGGTTCTCGTCGATTGTCGAGAACAATACTCCGTCGAACAGTGTTTTCTCGTTGCAATTGACTAAGAGACGATTCTCGTTGCATGTCACGCTAAAGTCGTCGTTGTTCTTTGCTTCGATTTCATCGAATTTCAGGATAACATGACCATCCGTTTGTGACCAGGAGTAATTTACGATTTCAGGTTCTTTCTCTTCGACCGAGTGCTCGGCACCCTCTTTCGCTTTGGATTGGAATTTCAGGGGGCGATTCGATGACACAATAAGCGCATTCGCTTTAGGCTCGAAGGCACAGTAGTAGAGGGAACCCTTTCCCTCGATGACATCTTCTACCGTCAAAGACCATGAATCCCCGTCAGGTCTCAGCGTAACCCAGTGAACGTTAAGGGAATGCGATACTTCATCACGTGCGATTCTCACCAAGGCGCAATTGATGATTTTCGCCTCATGGATTATATCCAGTCGGCTATCGAACAAGGAAAACCCACGCAACTCGTTTGAAATGGAGCATATGTGGAGTTTCTTCCACTCGGCGCTTTTTACGCGATCGCCAGTATCGAGGATATACAGCTCCTTGATGCCATCACACAAAATAGCAATTTTCTCTGATACGAACTTCAGGGAGTAATTGTAATCGCCAGGAACACGATCATTAGCCGATGGAATTCGATAGACGGATGATGGGGTATTCGGTCTGCCCGTATTCTCATCGTACGAAGATTTCATTACTTCACGCTGGTTGTTTACAAAATAGGAAGAGGAGCGCTCCCAAGGATCGGGAATCAATAGGTTTTGCAGGGAAAACAATTCCGCATGAAGAAACGAGTATTGTTCATCGGATGGTGAGGCTCTAAAAGTCGGTGTCTTCAGATCATGACGTATGATTGGAACTTTATCGAGCGATAGTTTGTATCCATCGAAATTTGTACAAATTAGCTTACGATCTTCGCGTAAATCGACGATTTTGGGCATGTTTTCCACTTTTAAACTCCCCAGCTCTTATAAACGCTACTTGCGGTGACAGTAACACGAATGACATTACACATGCTGTCATCGGCATATAACACAACTTGATGACACGTATACCAGTGAGTGCATCCAGCTAACAAAACAATAATTGAGTTGGCCTCTGACGCCGATACACAGGATCGAATACTGTACAACAGCCATGTCATCGAACGTGTTTCCACGGTGCTTGCCCTCAGCGGGGTTCTGGCAAAACCCCCTGTAGCATAATTGTCTTTAAGAACTTCTCGAAATTCCCCGTTCGGAGTCGGCAATAAACTGTAGGTCCCTTTTACCTATGGGAAAATAATATTACACACAACATGGGTGTTTGAGAGAAGCTCGGCTTTGGTCCTTCATGTGCTGTAAAGCCCATGTACATACATATAGCCAATGCAACTTATCATGTTCTAAACTAAATTTCCTAAGAGAGTGTGTTTATTGTGTACATACGTTACTTTAGAAAAATTGTCTCTAGATTCCTAGCAAAAGTTGGCGATAGTTATTCATCTTCGCATGCTTCTTACGAGATGGGTGAGTTCTTCGATGAAAAACTTCGTGAGTACTGGAGAAGGAAATTGCGCGGGTAACTACCAATCTTCTGCTCTTCGCGAATCTGAACCAATTGTTTGATAACAAGAAAAATCTGCCCTCAGTTGGACCTAGACCAGCAAGCAAAAATAAGCCCCGTCACAGGTAGCGTTTCAAACTCAATAGGCCCGTCCGAAAGCTGATCTTCGACAACCAGCAAGCGGATCTCCAACAAACCAACAAGCTGGTTTTCGACAGCCAGCAAGCTGATCTTCGACAGCCAGCAAGCTGATCTTCAACAACCAGCAAGCTGATCTCCGACGAACCAACAAGACGAACTTCAACAACCAGCAAGTTGATCTTCGACAACCAGGAAGCTGATCTTCGACAACCAGCAAGCCTATCTTCGACAACCAGCAAGTCGATCTCGGACCACCGGCAAGTTGATCTTCGACAACCAGCAAGCTGATCCTCGACAACCAGCAAGCTGATCTTCGACAACCAGTGACATGATCTTCAACAATCAGCAAGCGGATCTTCGACAACCAGCTAGCTGATCTTCGACAACCAACAAGCTGATCTTCGACAACCAGCAAACTGATCTTCGACAGCCAGCAAACTGATCTTCGACAGCGAGCAAGCTGATCTTCGACAGCCAGCAAGCTGATCCTCGACAACCAGCAAGCTGATCTTCGACAACCAGTGACATGATCTTCAACAATCAGCAAGCGGATCTTCGACAACCAGCTAGCTGATCTTCGACAACCAGCACGCTGATCATCGACAACCAGCAAGCTGATTTTCGACAGCCAGCAAACTGATCTTCGACAGCGAGCAAGCTGATCTTCGACAGCCAGCAAGCTGGTCTTCGACAACTAGCCAGCTGATCTTGGACAACCAGCAAGCTGATCTTCGACAACCAGCGACATGATCTTCAACAATCAGCAAGCGGATCTTCGACAACCAGCTAGCTGATCTTCGACAACCAACTCGCTGATCTTCGACAACCAGCAAGCTGATCTTCGACAACCAGCAAGCTGGTCTTCGACGGCCAGCAAGCTGATCCTCGACAACTAGCTAGCTGATCTTGGACAACCAGCAAGCTGATCTTCGATAACCAGCGACGTGATCTTCAACAATCAGCAAGCTGATCTTCGACAACCAGCTAGCTGATCTTCGACAACCAGCAAGCTGGTCTTCGACAGCCAGCAAGCTGATCTTCGACAACCAGCAAGCTGATCTTCGAAAACCAGCAAGCTGATCTCCGACGTACCAACAAGCCGAACTTCAACAACCAGCAAGTTGATCTTCGACAACCAGGAAGCTGATCTTCGACAACCAGCAAGCCTATCTTCGACAACCAGCAAGTCGATCCTCGACAACAAGCAAGCTGATCTTCAACAAACAGCAAGCTGATCTTCGACAACCAGCAAGCTGACTCCGACGAACCAACAAGACGAACTTCAACAACCAGCAAGTTGATCTTCGACAGCCAGCTAGCTGATCTTTGACAACCAGCAAGCTGCCTTTCCGCAACCATCAAGCTGATCTTGAGCAACTAGCAAGTTGATCTTTGACAACCAGCACGCTGATCATCGACAACCAGCAAGCTGATCTTCGACAGCCAGCAAACTGATCTTCGACAGCGAGCAAGCTGATCTTCGACAGCCAGCAAGCTGGTCTTCGACAACTAGCCAGCTGATCTTCGACAACCAGCAAGCTGATCTTCGACAACCAGCGACATGATCTTCAACAATCAGCAAGCGGATCTTCGACAACCAGCTAGCTGATCTTCGACAACCAACTCGCTGATCTTCGACAACCAGCAAGCTGATCTTCGACAACCAGCAAGCTGGTCTTCGACGGCCAGCAAGCTGATCCTCGACAACTAGCTAGCTGATCTTGGACAACCAGCAAGCTGATCTTCGATAACCAGCGACGTGATCTTCAACAATCAGCAAGCTGATCTTCGACAACCAGCTAGCTGATCTTCGACAACCAGCTAGCTGATCTTCGACCGCCAGCAAGCTGATCCTCGACAACCAGCAAGCTGATCTTCGACAACCAGTGACATGATCTTCAACAATCAGCAAGCGGATCTTCGACAACCAGCTAGCTGATCTTCGACAACCAGTACGCTGATCATCGACAACCAGCAAGCTGATCTTCGACAGCCAGCAAGCTGATCTTCGACAACCAGCAAGCTGATCTCCGACGAACCAACAAGACGAACTTCAACAACCAGCAAGTTGATCTTCGACAGCCAGCTAGCTGATCTTTGACAACCAGCAAGCTGCCTTTCCGCAACCATCAAGCTGATCTTGAGCAACTAGCAAGTTGATCTTTGACAACCAGCAAGTTGAGCTGCTCTTCCGCAAGCTGATCTTCGACAGCCAGCAAGTTAATATTTGACAACCAGCAAACTGATCTTCGACAACAAGTAAGCTGATCTTCGATAGCCAGCAACCTGTTTTTCGACAACCAGCAGACTGATCTTCGACAACCAACAAGCTGATCTTGGACAACCGGCAAGTTGATCTTCGACAACCAGCAAGCTGATCCTCGACAACTAGCTAGCTGATCTTGGACAACCAGCAAGCTGATCTTCGATAACCAGCGACGTGATCTTCAACAATCAGCAAGCTGATCTTCGACAACCAGCTAGCTGATCTTCGACAACCAGCAAGCTGGTCTTCGACAGCCAGCAAGCTGATCTTCGACAACCAGCAAGCTGATCTTCGAAAACCAGCAATCTGATCTCCGACGTACCAACAAGCCGAACTTCAACAACCAGCAAGTTGATCTTCGACAACCAGGAAGCTGATCTTCGACAACCAGCAAGCCTATCTTCGACAACCAGCAAGTCGATCCTCGACAACAAGCAAGCTGATCTTCAACAATCAGCAAGCTGATCTTCGACAGCCAGCTAGCTGATCTTCGACAACCAGCAAGATGCCTTTCCGCAACCATCAAGCTGATCTTGAGCAACTAGCAAGTTAATCTTTGACAACCAGCAAGTTGAGCTGCTCTTCCGCAAGCTGATCTGCGACGGCCAGCAAGTTAATATTTGACAACCAGGAAACTGATCTTCGACAACCAGTAAGCTGATCTTCGATAGCCAGCAACCTGTTTTTCGACAACCAGCAGACTGATCTTCGACAACCAACAAGCTGATCTTGGACAACCGGCAAGTTGATCTTCGACAACCAGCAAGCTGTTCCTCGACAACCAGCAAGCTGATCTTCCGCAACCAGCTAGCTGATCTTGGACAACCAGCAAGCTGATCTTCGACAATCAGCGACGTGATCTTCATCAATCAGCAAGCTGATCTTCGACAGCCAGCAAGCTGATCTTCGCCAACCAGCGACGTGATCTTCAACAATCAGCAAGCTGATCTTCGACAACTAGCTAGCTGATCTTGGACAACCAGCAAGCTGATCTTCGATAACCAGCGACGTGATCTTCAACAATCAGCAAGCTGATCTTCGACAACCAGCTAGCTGATCTTCGACAACCAGCAAGCTGCCCTTCCGCAACCATCAAGCTGATCTAGGGCAACTAGCAAGTTGATCTTTGACAACCAGCAAGTTGAGCTGCTCTTCCGCAAGCTGATCTTCGACAGCCAGCAAGTTAATCTTTTACAACCAGCAAACTGATCTTCGACAAGCAGTAAGCTGATCTTCGATAGCCAGCAACCTGTTTTTCGACAACCAGCAGACTGATCTTCGACAACCAACAAGCTGATCTTGGACAACCAGCAAGTTGATCTTCAACAATCAGCAAGCTGATCTTCGACAACTAGCTAGCTGATCTTGGACAACCAGCAAGCTGATCTTCGATAACCAGCGACGTGATCTTCAACAATCAGCAAGCTGATCTTCGACAACCAGCTAGCTGATCTTCGACAACCAGCAAGCTGCCCTTCCGCAACCATCAAGCTGATCTAGGGCAACTAGCAAGTTGATCTTTGACAACCAGCAAGTTGAGCTGCTCTTCCGCAAGCTGATCTTCGACAGCCAGCAAGTTAATCTTTTACAACCAGCAAACTGATCTTCGACAAGCAGTAAGCTGATCTTCGATAGCCAGCAACCTGTTTTTCGACAACCAGCAGACTTATCTTCGACAACCAACAAGCTGATCTTGGACAACCAGCAAGCGGATCTCCAACAAACCAACAAGCTGGTTTTCGACAGCCAGCAAGCTGATCTTCAACAACCAGTAAGTTAATATTCGACAACCAGCAAGCTGATTTTCGATAGCCAGCAACCTGTTTTTCGACAACCAGCAGACTTATCTTCGACAACCAACAAGCTGATCTTGGACAACCAGCAAGCGGATCTCCAACAAACCAACAAGCTGGTTTTCGACAGCCAGCAAGCTGATCTTTGACAGCCAGCAAGCTGATCTTCAACAACCAGTAAGTTAATATTCGACAACCAGCAAGCTGATTTTCGATAGCCAGCAAGCTGTTTTTCGACAACCAGCAGACTGATCTTCGACAACCAACAAGCTGATCTCGGACCACCGGCAAGTTGATCTTCGACAACCAGCAAGCTGCTCCTCGACAACCAGCAAGCTGATCTTCGACAACCAGCAAGCGGATCTCCAACAAACCAACAAGCTGGTTTTCGACAGCCAGCAAGCTGATCTTTGACAGCCAGCAAGCTGATCTTCAACAACCAGTAAGTTAATATTCGACAACCAGCAAGCTGATTTTCGATAGCCAGCAAGCTGTTTTTCGACAACCAGCAGACTGATCTTCGACAACCAACAAGCTGATCTCGGACCACCGGCAAGTTGATCTTCGACAACCAGCAAGCTGATCCTCGACAACCAGCAAGCTGATCTTCGAAAACCAGCGACATGATCTTCAGCAATCAGCAAGCGGATCTTCGACAACCAGCTAGCTGATCTTCGACAACCAACAAGCTGATCTTCGACAACCAGCAAGCTGATCTTCGATAGCCAGCAAACTGATCTTCGACAGCGAGCAAGCTGATCTTGGACAGCCAGAAAGCTAATCCTCGACAACCAGCAAGCTGATCTTCGACAACCAGCGACATGATCTTCAACAATCAGCAAGCGGATCTTCGACAACCAGCTAGCTGATCTTCGACAACCAACAAGCTGATCTTCGACAACCAGCAAGCTGATCTTCGACAGCCTGCAAACTGATCTTCGACAGCGAGCAAGCTGATCTTCGACAGCCAGCAAGCTGATCTTCGACAACCAGCGACGTGATCTTCAACAATCAGCAAGCTGATCTTCGGCAACCAGCTAGCTGATCTTGGACACCCAGCAAGCTGATCTTCGCCAACCCGCGACGTGATCTTCAACAATCAGCAAGCTGATCTTCGACAACCAGCTAGCTGATCTTCGACAACCAGCGAGCTGCCCTTCCGCAACCATCAAGCTGATCTTGGGCAACTAGCAAGTTGATCTTTGACAACCAGCAAGTTGAGCTGCTCTTCCGCAAGCTGATCTTCGACAGCCAGCAAAATGATCTTTGACAACCAGCAAACTGATCTTCGACAACCAGTGAGCTGATCTTCGACTACCAGCAAGCTGATCTTGGGTCCTTCAGATTGTGAAGATCTAAGATGACATACATATGTAATTAAGAACTCCCGTAAAGAAAAGAAATGAGTCAATAGCATGGAATAGAAACAGCTTTATGGAATCGAATGCGATGGTTTTTTAGGAGATATATGCGACTTTAAAGGCACATGTTAAGGGGAATACCAGATTAGCAGGGACTTTAAAATGGGGCGAATTCTGCCGCAAATCCTCAAAAGCTACACGAGCAAGCAGGGCCTATTCAGAATACGGTCTAAACAAACAAATCGAAATAACCACGGTTCGGGGATGTTTGCAGCGTTATTATCTATGGATGTATGTAGTCCCAAATCGCATTACTCTTCTTTTAAAATGGTTGACAACTGTAGCTACAAGATTTGCGACCAAAAACACGCGCATCAACCTCATGGTGTACGATGTAATAATAATGCAAGAGGAAACAAAACTCACTTACTTCCTCTCCCTGATGGAGTCTCGCTAAAAATCCATGGCGGGATACGAGCCACATTTCGGTTGGAGTCCCTCGCCCTTTGTCTTGACCAGAGCAAGTTCAAGACGGTATGATTCTCGCAATGATTTGAAGGCATGCGCTACCCTCATTCCAGGAACGCCAAGCTCATCTCCGATCAATTGCCAGGCCTGTGATTTCTCCTCCTCTGCTCCCTTGAAATTCGACAATCGCGAGTCTCATAAAATCGGATTGCTATGAACCATCTTGATGAGTTTCAATTTATCGGATGCGTTACCTCGGACAATTTTGCTTATATCGTCTAGGTTAATGTGAGCGCAAGCTTAATGGAATGTCCAAGGAATTGTCTTGGATTAAACAGAACAACAGAGTCCGAGTACAGAAGGTTCTATCCCAACGAGGTCCCATACAACAGGGCAAGGCTTTTACGGATAGACAATTTTTTTATAAAGCTGATTCGAGGTCACGTTGCAAAGGAAATTACTTCGGCCAATAACTTGATCTCTGGGGTCAAAGTGCAGCTGAACGCCTTTACTGCCCCAGAAGCATTTATTTATTTAGACCAATGTGGGCTGATTCAGAATAGATTGGAGACACCGCTAATCTGCCATTTGGCCCGTAATTCTGTGGAACGGCGACTCCTTTACGAACCTAACGTAGTGCTTTGTAAGCTCGAGCGCTTCAGGTTCAGTAGAACGGACTGGCTTTTGGTGGCTGGGATGGACTTCGTCAGTTGAATAAAGTCAGACAGCCTCAGCCCGCCGAGTTTCTAAGCGTCGACAAGCGACTAATGCGGACACTAGCGTTTTAACCTAGCCTCTGTCAACGAAACTCCTACTCTCACCTCCACGTGGTGAAACTTGGGAGCCTAATACCCTCGACCGTGGGAAGTCCTTGGGGGCTGCTAACGAGAGAGGGTGAAGTGTAAGAGTAAGTCGGCTCCAGGGCTCAACTCTCCAGGGCGGCGGAATAGCTAATCAATCCATCGATCAAAGGCGGCGTCCACATGGGAGCCACCTAGGCAACACCCCTTTTGGAGCTGCTCGATCATATTTCGATGTCCAGGTCCAAAAGGTCGGGTCAGGGCCCTGGAAAATAGACGGCGCGCGGCGAATGAGCCCTAGATAGTAGAGCCAACGGACCCTCCGCCCGAGGGTAAAAAAAGGGGCCGGGCCTCCAAGTTGGGGGTCGTGCGTGGGACTAACTCCCTCACTACGTAAAAAAGCTACGGTTAAGAAGCCACCACAAGCCTCGGACAAGGACGGATTAACTGTTGACGACAATGAATTTTTCACGCTGCGGCAGATCCTGGATGAAGATAGAAAATTCTCGCTGCTCCATCAAGGTTGGTAACGAACTTACCGTGACCTTCAATGTCAAAAAAGATTTTAAGCAAGGCGACGCGCTGTCATGTGATTTTTTTGACATCATACTTCAGAAAATCGTGCGAGACTCACGAGTCAGCAGTAGGGGCACGATCTTCTAAAAGTCCTTTCAACTGCTAGCTTACGCGGATAATATTGACGTGGTGGGTCGAACACAGCGGGTTGTCAATGAGGCGTTTTCTGGCATTGAAGCGGAGGCGGTCAAAATGAGTCTGGCGGTAAATGAGGGCAAAACGAAGTATATGCTGTCATCAAGAAAGGACGCACAACATCGACGCCTCGAACAGAGCGTCAAAATGGGCAGCAAGAACTTTGAGGTAGTCAAGGACTTCGTCGAACTTGGATCGGCAGTAGCAAATACGCATATCGCTGTCTTTTTGTGCTCAAAAGGGAATTAAGTAACAGAGCCGTCTGTCGCAAAACCAAGCTGGCTATATGAAATACCTCATTATCCCAGTCCTACTCTATGGCGCGGAGACATGGACGCTATTGAAAGCGGATGAGGAAGCTTTTGGTCTTTCCGAGAGAAAAGTTCTGCGTGCGATCTTTGGTACTTTTTGCGCTTATGGCATCTGGAAGAGAAGATTCAACCACGAACTGTACGAGCTGTAGAGTGGCATGTGCCTGGTAAAGCGTCTACGGATACAAGACTTAAGATGGCTAGGCCATGTAGAGCGTATGGACACCATAGCTCCGATCCGAAGAAACTTCGACTCCGAGCAACTGGGACAATGCAACAGAGGACGCCCTCGACTCAAATGGCGCAAACAATTAGAGAAGGACCTCAAACAACTTGGTGTGAGTGGTTGGAGAGGGCTGGCAAGAGATCGTGCTGGATGGAGTCGCTTATTGGTTGGGGCTGAAGACCACACCGGTCTTTAGCACCACGAAGAAAAAGAAGCCTCAACCCGCCGAATACCAATGGCGGAGTAACATAGGGTAGTGTAGGCTATAGTTAGGTTAAGGTAGAGTAACTTACTTACTTACTTACTTATCAGGCCTGCGATCCATGGAGGATCTGAGCCTGAGCTATAGCTGCCTTCCATCCTTAACGGTCCCGGGCACGCTGCTTCCAGTTGTCAAGACCAAGATGTCTTACATCCGCGATTACTTGGTCTTTATACCGGAGGTTCGGTCTTCCTCTTCTTCTCGAACCAGGAGGCTCGGAGTCGAAGACCCTCTTAGCTGAAACGTTGATGTCCATCCGCTCGATGTGGCCGAGCCAGTGTAGTCGACGGATCCTTGCCTTCCGGACTACATCCACATCTTGGTACAGCTCGTAGAGTTCGCGGTTGTGTCTTCTTCTCCATTCACCTTCCTCACAGACAGAACCAAATATCCGGCGCAGAATTTTTTCTTTCGAAAGAACCCAAAATCAGCTCCGCTGTCCTGCTTATCGTCCAGCTTTCGGCTCTGTACAGCAAGACTGGCAGAATGAGCGTTTTGTAAAGCATGACTTTGGTCTTTCGAGTGAGGAGTTTTGACCCCAGTTGTTTGGACAAGCCGAAGTAGCAGCGGTTGCCAAGGGCGATTCTATGCCGGATCTCCACTGTGGTGTCATTTGTGGAATTTACGTTTGCCCCGAGGTAGACAAACTCCTTAACTACCTCGAAATTGTAGCCGTCAATTGTTATATTTTGTCCCAGATGGTGAGCGACGGATTGGTTTTTGCTTGACAGAATGTTCTTCGTTTTGTCCGCATTTACCTTAAGACCAATTCGTTTCGCCTGTTCTTCAATCGCCGTGAATGCTTCCACAATGCCACGGCGAGAACACGCGATGATGTCGATATCATCCGCGTATCCTAGCAGCTGGATGGACTTGTAAAAGATAGTGCCTTCCCTGTTGACGTCTGCCCGTCGCACTATCTGCTCCAGCACCAGGTTGAAGAAGTCACTGGACAGCGCATCTCCTTGCCGAAATCCGGGGCATGTTTCGAATGGTTCCGAGGTCCTAGAACCGAGTTGCACGGTGCATCGCGTGTTTTTTAGCGTGGCGCGACACAACTGGATCAGTTTTACCCGGATCCCGAATTCGGCCATCGCCCCAAACAGTTCTTCACGGTGAATGCTGTCGTATGCGGCTTTGAAATCGATGAAAAGATGTGGTGTATCGATTCGAAACTCGTTGGTCTTTTCCAGGATTTGTCGAAGGGTGAGAATTCGGTCTATAGTTGATTTGCCGGGCCGGAAGCCGCACTGGTAGCTGCCGATTAGTGCGGTGCAAAATGGTTTTAGACGTTCACACAATACGCTGGACAGGATCTTGTATGCGACATTGAGCAGGGATATACCTCTATAGTTCTTGCAAGAGGTAGGATCGCCTTTTTTGTGGATGGGGCATATAGAGCTGGTATTCCAGTCGTCGGGCATGCTCTCATCTTCCCAAATTCTGCAGATGATCTGGTGCATGCTCCCTACCAGAACATCGCCGCCAGCCTTGAAGAGCTCTGATGGCAAGCCATCTGAGCCTGCGGCCTTGTTGTTCTTTAGCTTCTGAATAGCTGTGCCGACTTCTTCTATGCTGGGTGGGAGGACTACTTCAGCGGCTGGAGTTGGGATTTCCTCGGTCCCTATCACTCTCTCTTGGTCATGCTCGTTAAGCAGCTGCTGGAAGTGCTGCTTAAATACATCCACTATTCCCTGCGGGTCGGTGACAAGATTACCGTCGCAGTTTCGAAGAGCCAGGGTGCCTTTTTTGAAGTCTCCTGCAAGGCCTTTGGCTTTCTTGTAAAAGGCTCGTATTTTATGTATATCCCTAGACTCCTCGATATCCTTGACCTTGGAGGCTGCGAAGATTCTTTTCTTTTGTCGCAGTAGTTTCTTCTCCTCCCTTCTTCTGGCTCGGTACTCTTCTCGCGCTGCCCTGGTTTTCCTCTGCAGCGCCTTTTGGTACGCCTCGTCGGTTGCCGCCTTTTTCTGCTCACACTCGCCATCATACCACGGGTTTCTTGTCGGGGGTGGTAGGTATCCTAATGTGGTTTCGGCTACTTCCTGAATGGCTGAGCGGCAATGCAGCCACATATTATTGGCATTTGTGATCGACGTAGGCATACCGTAGAGTCTTTCGCTCAGCTGCTCCCTGTAGACTCTGGCAACCTCCGGTGTGCTCAGGCGCCCAATGTCGAACCTCCTCCTGATGGGCTGGTGCAGCTTTCTGACATTGGACAGTCGAGCTCTGAATCTTGCTGCTACGAGGAAGTGGTCAGAGTCGACATTTGCCCCTCTGAATGTTCGCACATCCAGGATGTTTGACGCGTGCCTTGCGTCAATGAGCACATGGTCGATTTGGTTGGCGGTTCGACCGTCCGGAGATCGCCAGGTTGCTGTGTGGATCCGCTTGCGAGGGAATCTTGTGCTACTTATCAACGCATTACGAGCTGTCGCAAAGTCAGCGAGTCGGAAGCCGTTATCTGTTGTTGTATCGTGGAGGCTGTGCTTTCCGATCACTCCGCCAAGGGTGTTCTCCTTACCGATTTTGACGTTGAAGTCCTCGAGCACGATTCTTACACCGTACTCCGGACAAGCTCCGTAGGCGTTGTCCAGGAGGTCATAGAAGTCCTCCTTGATAGGGTCTTCAGCCTCGTCGGTAGGGGCGTGTGCACATATAAGGCTGATGTTATAAAATCTGCCTCTGATGCGGATCACAGCCAGGCGATCACTTATAGGTTTAAAGTCGATGACCTTCGACCTTAACCGCTTTCCCACGACAAATCCGTATCCCAGTAAGTGCAACCTTTTGTGACAGCTGTAATAAATGTCGCAGCTTTTCTTCCTAATCATACCGTTTCCTATCCAGCGTATTTCCTGGACCGCAGTAATATCCGCCTTGTACTGCGTGAGGATTCCTTCTAGTTTATGAGCAGCTCCGGGAGTGTACAGGGTCCTGACATTCCAGGAGCATACTCGCAAATCGTGTTCCTTTTTCGTGCGTTGTCGTCGTCGAGTATCCGTCCGTGTATCCGAGGCATCTTGCTCATTCATAACTTTATGTTTTTTTTACGTGGGCGGATTGTTAGCCCGCCGCACAACCGCCATTCTGGTCGGGGTTTTTTTTTCGCTGCATACGTTTGTTCACCTCCCAACGGTTGTGGAAGAGGCTATCCAGAGGGCGCCGCGAGGAGGCTGTATGTCAACTTGACCCGGGCATTTAAACAGGGATCGTTGCTGGCATCTCGCCAAGTTGAGAGCAACAACTTTACCCTGTATGTCCGAGCCCATGCCCCCATGAGTAAGGCAATAAAAAACAATCATTGCATAAGAAATCAATAGCCACATTTATTCTCAAAACAAAAATAAAACTTTCAATACGCATTTGATGACTACACAAATCCTAAGGCGGTTAGGTTCTTATAAACATAGGAAAATATAGTCTTTGCAACCCATGTCCAGAATACAAGTTTCAAGGCAAAGTCAATGGCCGTCAATATTCGGAATTTGATGATAGCCGATCTTGTCGGTTTCATCGGTTGCTTCAACAGGAAATACTTGGCTCCCGTCAGGGCATTTCCAAAATACTTCATTATATCCAATTCCGTATAGTGTCTGAAGAGGAAATCCCTGAAAAAAGAAGAAATTTATTGATACCATCAGACTCAATAGAACAAGAGCATCAACATACGCATCTGACGGTGATATGTACTCATTGAGGCTGTAGAAAAGGTCGTTTTTGAATAGCCACGGCGTCACATTGAAGTAATAAAGTGCATTGTTTGCAGCCAATATCTTTCGTTGTAATCGAACAAAGCTGTAATTGGAAAAAAGTCTAGATTTCTGTGCAAAAATCGAAGAACCTCAAGTGCCTACAATGGTTTTTTGCTAGATAGTCGCATTGCAGTGTCCAAAATGATGGCGAAAAACAAGTGCAGGATGTAAAACTACAAAGCAAACGTCTCGATTAGCCTTTAGCGATTACGTACTTAATTGTAAAGAAAAACTTACACGAATGTAAAAACGCAGCTTGCTCTTAGTTATACCTCCGCCAGGAGCCCAAACCGTCTGTTCCATTGGATTGGATCGAATTAACTTTTTCGCTATCTCGATTATTTCACCAGTCTTGACAGCCCGTACTGCTGCCGATGAGGCATTGTATATAACAAGTTCCTTTGGACTGTAAAAACGAAAAGAGAATTATTTCGAATTCCCGAATGAAACAAGGATACGTTTTCAGCTTACTTGTGTCCTTCGATACCTTTTTTGTATGCAGAAATTATCATGCCCCTAACACAGACATCAACCGGTATGTAGTCCAGACAGATATCCGGATCTCCATGTGCTGTTCGGAGTATACCTTCAAGAAAAAAGTGTGGAAAAGGATCAAGAATTAATTAGTAAAGAAAAGTACCACTTCCGCTGGCTATGAACATTCCCACTGGTCCATTGAAATTGTCCACCCATCCAGGGATTGGATCATCTACCGATGAAATAACTACGAAGCGAACAAGTATGTTATCCACATTTCAACAATAGATATTATAAAGCTCACCGATCGAGGGTCTAAAGATGAGAATTGGCAACTTGTCTTTATAGTCATTGGCTATTTGCTCGGCCAGGCCCTTTGTGAATGTGTATGTATTAGGCTGATAGGCACTGTACCTATGAAGGAATGAATGTAATCTTTATGACCTTAGCAACTAAGGTCACTTACTTAGCACTTAGTATGTTAAGAGTTTCCGTATCGTATGTCTCGGCCAGTTTGATCGTCGTTCGCCAGTCCACGCTCATCGGATAGAACTGCACAATGTAATGCAATATGAATGTCTAGATTTTCTTGTTAAAACTTTTCTCAACAAACCTCTTCTTCGACCACATGTTCGTGCGGATTCGAGTATGTCGTCGATACATGCACAAAAGCCTTGATATTCGTGAATCCTTCTGCAAGCTTATATGTTTCCAATGCGCTCTTTGCATTCATCAAAATTGCCTCCTTCAGCGGATCATCGAACCTAAGATACACTCATGTCATGCAGGTCAATAACGATCAAATTAAATCCATACTTTACACTAGCTGCATTGTGGAAAACGATCGACACATCCTTCAATAGCTGTCGATCAGCCTCACTTATACCTAAGGCATTCAGTGTGACATCACCTTCGATCGCAACAACCTTACCAAACAGTGATTCATCCTTCGCTCGTATCGTATTGAATAATTCCTCATTAAGAATAGCCTCCAATCGTTCCTTTGGTGATTTACCCTTTTTCCCGCGGATCAACACAAAAATCCGATTTAATTGCGGACATGATCGAGTCAATTTCTCGATTAGCGCCTTTCCCAAGAACCCTGTTCCGCCGGTAATGAATATATCAAGCCCCCGGTAAAACTCGGCTACCGGCGGCATTATCGCGCTCGATTTTACTGACATAACGTTCGAATGTCTATTTCAAACTGCAATTAAAGAAAAGTATCTAAATTTACATGTTCACCGAATGGAAAGTGGAATTGGAAATTGGAATTAATGGGTCACCCTTGACATTGACCTTTCAAACTTAAAAGGGTAATGTACTGTAAGCCGACGAATATTGGATTTGTATTTGAGAAAAACAATTGTGCGTCTGGTTTGCAATATTAACCGAAGGTCTCTGGGAATGGTTGCTTTGCAATTCATTTTTCTAATTAATTGTTGTAAGTAGTACAGTGCTACATGACGTCAAGGCCTGACGATGGGTGATTGATGGAAACAGCCTTGCTTGCTGTGTAATGAAAGTATTCAACTTGTATGGCAAATAAGTTCGTTTCGAGGCAGACCACCTAGTTGGTTGTATGTAGGCCTGTTCTACGAGTAATTAACCAGTATTTGGGTGGTAAACGTGAGCTGGCCCGTAAAATAGCGAGTAGAGGCCACTGCAGCCGAACATCTAGCAGCTCTGTTAGTAAGTCCTATTTCCACCTCCTCTTGGTGCCACCTGGAGATTTTTATATAAAATCGCGAACGGGAAAGGGCGAATGGCGAGTTTCCTGCGCCCCAAAACAGGATTAGTGTCGGTTAGGCTACGGCTCGGCAAGCCATACCTGGAACCGATTACGATCCAGGACACCGAAACAAAAGGAAAAATTATATTCGGCTTTGTACGTGGAATGTTAGATCCCTCAACAAACCACGGGCAGCCGAACAACTTACGGAGGCCCTAGACTGCTATAAGGCAGATATTACCGCAAGCCAAGAAGTGCGATGGGATGGATCGGGCAAATAGCGGATGAGAAACTGTGGCATTTTATACGGTGACTTCTACAAGGAGAGGAGGTAACGCTTATTCGGGTGCGGATTTGCTATCAGAGGTAGACTTTGGCAAAAACTCTTGAGCTTCCGGCATGTAAGCGGCTAAATTCGCCAACATTAGCTTAATTTGCACTCACGCCCATACCGAGGACAAGGATGACGTTACATAAGACGATTTCTACGATCTCCTAGATAGGACAAAGGTTCCGTCCAATGTCCCAATTACAATGTTAAAATCGTAATGGGAGACTTTAATGCGAAACGGGGCAAGGAAGTCGCTCTTGATAAGCTCGTTGGCAAGCACAGCCTACACAACACAACATCCGAAAATGGATTTAGGCTGATAGACTTTGCGATGGGGCGAAATCTTACAGTTGCTAGCACGCGTTTCTCACATCTCAACATCTACGATCTCCGGATCAATCAACCGTCAACCAGACTGACCATATTACGATTGATGGCAGACACGCATCCGATATTCTGGATGTACATACATACGAATTTTCAAAGGAGCCAATATCGCCTCGGACCACTATCTTGTGGCAGCCAGGTTACGACTACGAATATGCCTGGCCCAGAAAAATCGAGCAAGGCCAACGGCATACAACGTCGCAATGCTTCAATCGCAAGAGACCGCCAGAGCCTATGCCAATCGCGTCTCCCTCAACCTCTCGGAAAACCCTCCAACACCTGCTCAGACCGTACAACACCAATGGATCCGTTGTCAGCAAGCTTTAGAGAGTGCTACTTGTGAAGTACTGGGTTTCAAAACACCACCAACACGGAACCCATGGCTTGACGATGAATGTAGGAGGGCACACGCAGCCAAGCAGCAAGCCTATCAAGAGGCGCTGCACAGAAGGACGAAAGCAGCGCAGAATGACACATTCACAATGGACGATGACAGCAGAGAAGCCCGTCCCCCTGACCTGGACGAAGTTGAGAATGCTTTTTCTAAGCTTAAGTCCAACAAAGCTGCTGGAGCAGACGGACTAACTGCCGATCTTTTTGAGGCAGCTAAAGGTGGCCTGGTTGGGGGTATGCACCAACTCATCTGTAAGATATGGTCAGAGGAATACATGCCCGATGAATGGAGTCTTAGTATCGTTTGCCCGATCCACAACAAAGGAGACCCTTTGTCTGACTTATTACAGAGGTATAAGTCTCCTGAGCAGCGCTTATAAAATCTTGTCTGCCTCACTGTGTGAACGCCTCAAACCGTTCGTTAATAAACTGATTGGCCCATATCAGTGTGGTTTCAGGGACGGGAAGTCCATTATCGATCAAGTATTCACACTGCCCCAGGTCTTGGAAAAAAACAACGAGTTCCAGATCGACATCCACCACCTGTTTGCCGACTTTAAGGCTACATACGATAGCGTACATAGAGGCGAGTTATACCGCGCCACATCTAGTTTTGACATCTCTGCCAAACTCGTCAGATTGTGCAGGATGACATTGGAGAACCCTTGTTGCTCCATCAGGGTCGTAAACTTTAATGTCAAGAATTGTTTTAGACAGGGCGACACGCTACCGTGTGACTTTTACAACATCGTTCTTAAAAGGATTGTGTAAAACTCACCGGTCAGTACGAGGGGCACGATCTTTTTCATGTCTGCATATGCCGTTGACATTGACATAATTGAACGAACTCAGCTAGGTGTCATTGAGGCCATTACGATCTTGGAGGCGGAAGCGGCTAAAATGGGTCTGGCGGTAAATGAGGGCAAGACGAAATATATGCTGTCGTCGAAAAGGGACACTTATCACCGGCGTCTTGGCCAGGGCGCACATATTAGCAGGTATAATTTCGAGGTAGTCGAGAACTTCATCTACCTAGGCTCCGCAGTGACATGCAGCAATGACATCAGTGGCGAAATCAAACGCAGAATAACACTTGTCAACCGCTGTTTCTTTGGGCTCGGGAGGCAATTAAGAAGCAGATCCCTCTCTCGAAATACCAAGGTGACCATATACAGGGCCCTTATCATACCAGTCCTGCTTTATTGAGACATGGACCTTATCAAAAGCGGATGAGGAGGCCCAAACTCAAAACGACTAATTTTGAGAGAAAAATTCTGCGAACGATTTTCGGCCCGACCTGCATAAATGGGGAGTGGAGGAGAAGACTTAATAGTGAATTGTACAGGTTGTACAGCGACATGAATGTAGCTCTACATGACCTAGCAATCTTAGTCATGGAAATCACAGCTCGGGCCCGGAAGGTCTTTGAATCCAAGTCTGAGGGGCGACGCGGTCGACGACGGCCAAATTTAAGGTGGCGCACGCAAGAGGAAGAAGACCTCAACCAAATAGGCATGTAGCACTGGGGACTGCTGGCGAAAGACCGTGCCAGTTGGAGAGGGTTTTTAAAGGAGGCCCAGGTTCGCCATGAACTATAGCGGCGAAGAAGAAGAAGAAGATTAAGTAGAAGTATTTGTGGAGCAGAATGTCTCGTAACTGGGAATATACTTCTGCCACAATGGATAAACTTGCCAAAGAAATTCAAGAAATACGTAAAGCGATCTTCGACGAGATCATTGAAAACAACGCAATGAGAGTACCCCATTCCGCAATGATGGAAGCACTCTACCGATTTGTTGAGGACAAAGCTCAAGGATTAGATGCCGTAGTTGATTAATTTCAGGAGAAAAAACTTTCTTCAGATAAGAGTAAGTGGGTTCCAGGGCTTAATTCTTCTTCAGGACGGCGGCGGACGAACTGATCAATCGATCGGTCAACGGCGGCGTTCACAGCTCCGGTTAGTGGGAGCAGCCTGGACAACACCCCTTTCGGAGCTGCTTGAACATATTTCGATGGCCAGGTTGGGATCCTGGAAAAGAGACGGCGGCGAGTGAGCCCTACATAGTAGAGCCAACGGTGGCGCTCACAACCTCGGCGAGGTTACCGACACCGGATCCACCCGGACCCTCCGCCCGAGGGCAAAAAAAGGGGCCTGGTTGCCCAGTTGGGGGTTGTGCATGGGGTTAACCACGTCAAAAAAAAATAACGGTTCAGATACAACCACAAGCAGACGAAAAAAGGACAACGAATTTCCGCTCTGCTTGAGAATGTGAGGTCCCTTATCAGACCACGTGCAACCGATGAATTCGCGGAGGCCCTTAACTGTTACAAAGCAGACATTACCGCAATCCAGGAAGTGCGGTGGAATCGGCCGGACAAAAAGTGGATGAAAAACTGGGACCTCCGTTATAGCGATTGCTACAGAGGGGTAAGGCAGCGCTTATTTAAGCTTTAAATAAATCAGCCAGCGCCTCAAAACAATCCGCAACAAGGTTAAATTCGGCGACATTAGCCTGATTTGCGTCCATGCCCCCACAGGGGACAATGATGACAACAGCAAGGATGACTTCTATGATTTCCTAGAAAGGACGTACGATAAATGCCCCAGCTACGACACCAAGATCGTTCTAGAAGAGTTCAATGCGCGGCTGAAAAGGGAATAAATCTTTGCCAAAATGACAGAAAAACACAGCCTGTACGACAACACATCCTCGAACGAGCTCAGGCTGGTGGATTTCGCCTCGGGACGGAACCTCTCTGTAGCGAGTACGCGGTTCCCACACCTCGACATCCATCAAGAGACCTAGTGGTCCCCTGATCAAGCAACCGTCAACCAGATTAATCACATTGCGTTCGACGTTAGGCACTGCTGCAGTATTCTCGATGTCCGATCCTTTCGAGGAGCCAACAGCGACTCGGATCATTTCCTTGTTGTGGCCAAGATAAGACAGGAATGAAGTCCGGACGTTATACCAAAAGGTAAAATAGCTATCCAGTGAATACAAAATCCGGACCGAAGCCTGCCGAGACGAGAATGGACAACTTGTAGTAGAGACGCACTCGATACTGAGAATTTGGAAGAATCATTTCTGCAGACTTTTAAATGGCGAGGAAGAGTCAAATACCGCTGTCAGGCAGAATGTTCCACTCGACTTGAACGACCATAGACAAGAATTCTGTCCACCCAATTTTGACGAGGTCAAGATAGCAATATCAAGGCTGAAGTCAAATAAAGCTGCTGGAGCGGACGTACTGTCCGCGAAACTGTTTAAAGTAGTCGGAGATGAACTTCCAGTGCGCATGCACCAGCTCTTCTGTAAGATAGGGTTGGAGAATTGCATGCCCGACGAGTGGAATCTCAGTGTTGTTTGCCCGATCCACAAGAAAGGAGACCCCTTTGACTGCGCCAATTACAGAGGGATCAGTCTCCTTAATATCGCATACCAAATCCGCTCCGCTGTTTTGTGTTAACGTCTTAAACCGTTCATCCACAGCCTGATAGATCCCTATCAGTGCAGTTTCAGGCCAGGGAAGTCCACATTATAGCAAATTTTCACACTGTGGCATATCCTGGAGGAAGAAATGCAGATCGACACTCACCACCTATTTGTCGGTTTCAAGGCAGCATATGATAGCGTGCAGAGTAGGGGCACGGTCTTCCAAAAGTCCGTTCAACTGCTACCTCACGCGGATGATATTGACGTGATTGATCGAACGCAGTGGACCATCAATAAGGCATTTCCCGGTATTGAAGCGGAGGTGGCCAAAATGGGTCTGGCGGTAAATGAGGGCAAAACGCAGTATATGCTGTCGACACCTCGGACAGAGCATCACCATCCACACCGGTCTTCAGCGCCACGAAGAAGAAGAAGAAAGTTCTTTAGGTTCGAGTTAAGGTTCTGTAATTAGAGAAGTTATTCCAAAATTTTATGGCTCATCTGCACCAAGCTGTGATGAGATGAAAATCTCTGAAGAAGATCCCATGAATGAACAGTTTAGTATTGCCGCTACAGTTGGGTACGTTTTTCCAAGTCGACATTTTCATCCAGCTGAGGAGTCTATGCAGGCCAATTCCACCATAGCGAATTTTTGGAGAATTGTTGTGGTGATAGCCCGCGTGATGCAAGATCAACAGGATTGCTTTCTCCAGGAATATGTTGCCACTTTACCTCCGGTACGATGGCTTGGATTTGGGTGACGATTTCATACAAAATCCTTCCATCGACTTGGTTGCCCGGATCCCAAAAAAGTCTAGTGGTGGAATCCGTCCGTAGAGTTGGTGTACTAACAGATAAGACCTTATTTACGTGTGCAAAGAGTCATATGTATTAGAAGTAAAGGAATAGGGTCGACTTTAAATTAGATAGAGACAATCCGAGACACCTAGGAATAGCTATTAATGATTGCCTCTGCAACTGAAGTACGTAAATTTGAAATATTGATTCGAGTGTGGTCGGAATTAGCTCCTCCCAATAGATGTTTGTTTTCCATAGTTCTTGCATAAATATTTTGCTCCGAACTATGTATCACTGGTGATAGCCAGCTCAGTGGATCGTACTGTTTTGCAACACGGAAAAGCACTTCTCTCTTCGCGTATATGGTGGGTTCAGTTAATTCGCAATGGAAATTAACTTGTCTTGTTGTGGCTGCCAGCTGAGACCTTATGTCCGCTGTATTGGACCATCCGTGATAGATAATGATGATGTGTATCATAGTTGATTCTGCAATAGTGTGGCTTCGAGGAGCCGTTTATCATTAGAAGCTTGGGGCACAGTGGCGCAGTGGTTAATGTGTTGGACTCTGACGCACGATAAGCGAGTTCAGATTCCGATGACACCAACACCATCGAATGTTTATTTCGCGGCGTCCCTCCTCGGCGAGGTACCGGCCAAACCCTCCGAAATATACTTGCCATGAAAAAACTTCTCGACACACTCCTACAGCGAACTGCAGGTCCCTTTTACCTGAAAAATAAATCACACACAACATGGGTGATTGAGAGAAGCTCGGCTTTCGTTCTTCATGGGATGTTACGGCCCCAAAAAGAAGAAAAGAAGTGCTAACAAATAGCATGGGGCACTACGACCTGTGTAGATCTATTGTGCGTGCCAGTCGATCAGAAAAGAAATTCCTTCACTTCCTTAATGAATTTGAGAATGTCTCTTGTAGGAGCTGAGATGATCCCCTCAGGAGTCATCATTTCACCGAGAAGGATATGCTTCCTAAGATGGCAAAGGCAGCACATTCACATAGTATGTGCCCTGCACTTTCTTCGTCCTCAAGACAGAGTCGACACTCAGTTTCAGACAAGAGATTAATTTTATTGAGATGATATCTCAGACCACAGTGTCCCGTAAGGTAGCTGACTAGTCTTCTGATATCTACTCTATTAAGCTTAAAGATATTAATAAAGTGTTTTCGATTGGCTGAGTCCCTAAACGCTGTTCCAAAAGGGGAGGTGTTACGATTTTCCCACTTGTCTAAGAAAAAGTTAATCTTAGACTTGGAAATACCGCAGAAAGGTTCGCCCTTATGTACCTTTCGCTTGAACCTTTCCTAGCGAGTTGATCGGCGGCTTCATTGCCTTAATGTCCTTGTACCCTGGTACACATCAGAGTTTGACCCTATTTCTTTTAGCTAGGTCCTGTAGGGCAACATGGCATTCCTTAACGGTCTTTGAGTGTCCTATACGAGCTCAACGCATTGAGCGCTGCTTGGCTATCAGAGAGTATAATGATGGTTGCATTTCTTATGAGAGTTTCTAAGTTTGGGATGGCGTATAACTCGGCTTGGAAGATACCAGGACTCATTCCCAGAGCCTTCGAGATTTTCCGATTTGGTTCAAAAATGCCAGCGCCAACGCTGGAACCCATCTTGGTGCCGTCTGTGTACCGTGGTAATCATATGCAGTGCAGAAAGATGTTGCAAAACGGACATATGATCCAATGGTCCACATGGTAGGCCTGTTTTTGAGCAGAAATAAATCAAATAAGTCCGACCTTTCCTTAGACCACTCACCTATTATATTAACGATGAGTAATACTCTCATAAAAAAGCCGGACCCACCGAGGCATACTAATAATAGAACAAACTGGGAAGGTTTTAAGAATGAAGTTGAACAAGGTATCAACTCAGAGTACTATTAAGACAACCATATGAAGTGGAAGTCAACCGATTCGTCGAAGTCATACGGTACGCAGCGTGGAATAATATTCCACCGGCTAACTTCATAGTAAATTATCCATCTTAGGGATCTAGTTAAGGTGAAGTGGAAAGCTGGTAAGCGTTGGCAACAAAGTCGAGCGCCGCAGCATAAAACTCGTCTATGTAAATCGATTATACAATCAGAGATTTTAAGAACCAAATTCTAGGCTCATATTTAGAAAATTTGACGGCAGGAAAAGACTCAAATTATTCTCTTTGGAAAGCTGTCAAAGGTTTAAAAAAGCTCCAAATTCAAACACCACCAATAAGGAAAAGTCTTAATGAATGGGCAACGGGGAATAAAAAAAAGAAGAAAGTCTTCGCTGAATATCTTGGGAAAACTTTTAAGCCATCCACAACTTTTAAGCCATCCATCCGCTTACAGAATTTGTCCATCCGACGGACGATACACCGGAATATATAATAACACGATCCACGTTTGCTGAACTAAAGGCTATTATTGGATCGCTTAAAGCAAGCAAGGCTCCTGGCTATGATTTAATTACAGGAGAAGTTTTCAAGGCTCTAATAAATCCAAAAGCCGGATAAGGCACTAACTGACAAGAAATCGTATCTTCCGATTTTAGTGTTGCCGATAATTTCAAAAATCTACGAAACGAATTTTACTTAATTACTTAAAGCCGATCATTCAAGAAAAACTTTTCTTACCAGACTATAGGTTTGATTTCAGAAGCTACTACTGACCAAGTACATCGATGTAATAGAAAAAGCACTCGAACACCGACTGATATGTTCAAGTGTATTCCTTTACGTGTCTCAAGCCTTTAACCAAGTGTGGCACGAAGTCTTGATGCCTAAACTAAGACAAATCTTACCAGAGAAGCTATCCAACATTTTAAATACTTATCTCGCTAAAAGATTATTTCACGTTAATGGGGAATTGCGTGCTCTGACTATAAAGTGATTTCGGCTGGCGTTCCTCAGGGAAGTGTACTCAGCCCACTTCTGTATCTACTTTACATTCGCGATATACCGTAAACTGAAGATTTCATTCTAGTTGCGTTAGCCGACGATACAACTATTCTTGCAATGGGCAAATCGGTTGAAGAATCAAATATGAAATTGCAACGTGCCCTTCACCGTGTAAATTTAACAGTTAACGACCCCAAATCTGCCCATATTCATCTTACATAGAGAAAGGCGAATAGGCTTCCTGTTTTTCTTAACGAAGCGACAATTCCGTCCGCAAATGAGGCTAAATATCTCAGGACTCTCGACGCGGAATTTAAATGGAACGTTTACGGTAAGAAAAAACGCAACGATCTTGAATGTAAGTGCAAAGAAATGTACTGGTTACTAGAGAAATATTCTAAACTCAGTATTGGAAGCAAGCTGCTTCTATTCAAACAAGTGCTGAAACCAGTCTGGACTTATGGTATACAACATTGGGGTTGCACTAAGAAAAGTAATTCTAACGTCATACAGACAGTGTACCGACAAGGGCCCACGGTGGTACACTGATGGCTCCAGGATGGTTTCTGTGGCATTGGTGTCGGTATCTTTAGGTGGAAGATTTCGAAGGCCCTAGGAATGAGTGCTATCATCTTCCAAGCTGAATTATATGCCATCCTAACATGCGTCAGTCTAAGCTTAGAGACTGGCATAAGAGGTGTAACCATCAGTATACTATCTGATAGCCAAGTAGCGCCATGCGCTCAGTTGGTATAGCACGAACTCAAAATCCGTTAAGGAATGTCATGATGCCCTTAATGACCTAGGTGCTGGTGCTGTTTAAAACACCATCAACAAGAAACCCCTGGTTTGACGACGAGTGTAAGAGGACACACGCAGCCAAGCAGCAAGCCTATCAAGTGACGCTACACAGAAGGACGAGAGCTGCTCGTGACCATTATGAGCAGAAGAGGCAGGAACATAAGCATGTATATGCATCATCGGGGCTCTAAGGTCCAACCCAACGGCAGCGCTCAACATGATACTTCACCTTACACCACTCGATATATTTGACAAGCAAATAGCCACATATACGGCATTAAGTCTAAAAGCCAACTCCAAATGGACGAGCTATATCACTGGCCACTCCTCCATCCTGAACAACAGGATAACCATTGCAGAAAACTCGGACCACATAGAGCCCACCACCGTCTTTGAGAAGCAATTCAAAATAATATACCCGCACAAATAGAACTGGTCCCGTCAGACGCAACATCGCAAGAACTGCGTGGAATTCTACACCGACGGGTCAAAAACCATAGACGGGGTGGGCAGTGGAGTATTCAGCAAACAATTAAACCTGAGCCAAGCTCTAAAACTACCAGATTATTGCAAAGTTTTTCAGGCGGAGTTGTTGGCAGTAAAGGAGGTTCTGTCTTGGCTTAAGTAGAACGTAATATCTACTACGGATTTTCAAATTCTCGCGGACAGGTGCGCTGTCCTATGTGTACACTTCAAAAACAAGCCGTGACTGTCGCCTATCATCTCAGGCAATGAAAGGGCCGACACACTTGCCAGACAAGGAACGACGCAATAATAAATAGTGGCATGCGAGGCTACCCTGGCACCCGCCAGGTAGTGAACCAATGTGTGCAGCGACCCAACCCTTGTTCCTGGGGAAAGAGGAACCTGGCCCTCCAGGTTGGGGGTTGTGCTTAGGGGTAACATCCCTATCACGTAAAAACCCACTTGTTCCGAAACGACAACAAGCCTCGGATACGGACGGATACAAAGCTGACGACCCCTGCAAACGACTAACGGACTTGAGAGTCTGCACCTGGAATGTGAGGTCCCTTAACAGACCGGGTGCAGGCGATCAATTGGAGCAAACCCTCAACTGCTATAAAGCAGATATAACCGCACTCCAAGAAGTGCGATGGGATGGACCAGGCAAAAAACGGATGAAAAACTGCGACATCTACTACGGGAACTGCTACAAGGAGAACAAACAGCGCCTATTCGGGTGCGGATTCGTTATTAGAGGAAGACTCCGACAAAAAGTCTTAAGCTTCCGAGATGTAAGCGAACGCCTCATAACAATCCGCATCAAAGCTAAATTTGGAAACATTAGCTTAATATGCGCTCACGCCCCAACGGAAGAAAAGGACGATCGACTCAAAGAAGAATTCTACGATCTCCTAGACAGAACATATGCCCAATGTCCCAGCTACGACACAAAAATAGTCCTAGGAGATTTTAATGCAAAACTGGGCAAGGAGGACATATTTGAGTCGATCATAGGAAAGCATAGCCTCCATAACACCACATCCGACAACGGATTAAGGCTAATCGATTTCCTAGCGGGGCGTAACCTCCTTGTAGCAAGCACGCGATTCCCCCATCTCAACATCCACAAGGGTACCTGGCGGTCTTGTGATCAATCGACCACCAACCAGATTGATCATATTGCGATCGACGCCAGACACTCCTCCTGTATTCTCGATGTACGAACCTTCCGAGGGGCCAACATCGACTCGGACCACTACCTTGTTGTAGCCAAGGTACGAATGAGAATATCAAGAATGCTTAGGAGTCGAGTAGGACAACGTAAGTTTGACGTTGGAAAGCTACAATCGCAAGAGACTGCCAGAATCTTTGCCGATCGTGTCTCCTCAAAGCTCTCTCAAAATCCGCCCAGAGCAGCACAAACAATAGAGCAGGAATGGGCTCATTGCCAGAGCGCCGTCAGAGATGCTGCCTCAGAGGTGCTGGGTTTCAAACAGCCACCACCTAGAAACCCCTGGTTCGATGAACAATGCGAACAAGCCCATGCAGCAAAACAAGAGGCATATAAGGTCGTGCTGCAACGACGGACGAGAGCTGTTCGCGAAATCTATGAGCAGAAGAGAAGAGAGGAACACACGCTTTTCAGAAGAAAGAAGAGAGAGCACGGAAAGCGTGAGATCGAGGAGATGGAGAGATGCTTCCGCAGGAATGACGCCCGTAAATTTTACAACAAGGTAAAACGAACATGCCATGGCTACAAAGCCAGAGTGGCGGCCTGCAGGGATGAAAATGGAGAACTGGTAGTAGAGTCGCAGTCGATGCTGAGGATTTGGAAAGACCACTTCTGCAGACTGTATAACGGCGATGATAGACAAGATACCGCTGTCAGGCAGAACGAGCCATTCGCAATGGACCACGAAGTAACAGAATTCGGTCCACCCGACCTAGACGAAGTCAAAATAGCGATATCAAGACTTAAGTCTAATAAAGCCGCTGGCGCAGACGGCCTGTCTGCTGAGCTTTTTAAGGCGGCTGGAGATGAGCTGGTAAGGTGCATGCACCATCTCATCTGCAAGGTATGGTCGGAGGAAAGCATGCCCGACGAATGGAATCTCAGCATCGTTTGCCCGGTCCATAAGAAAGGAGACCCCTATAACTGCGCCAACTATAGGGGAATAAGTCTCCTTAACATCGCATATAAGATCTTCTCTGCCGTATTGTGTGAACGCCTGAAACCGTTTGTGGATAACCTGATCGGCTCTTATCAGTGTGGTTTCAGGCCAGGTAAATCCACAATAGACCAAATATTTACGCTACGGCAGATCTTGGAGAAGACCCAGGAATACCAAATCGACACTCACCACCTCTTCGTCGATTTCAAGGCCGCGTATGACAGCGTATATAGAGACGAGCTGTACAAAGCCATGTCTAGTTTTAACATCCCTGTCAAACTCGTCCGACTGTGCAGGATGACAATGGAGAATTCTCGTTGCTCCATTAAGGTCGGTAATGAGCATACCGAGACCTTTGATGTTAAAAAAGGATTTAGGCAGGGCGACGCGCTGTCGTGCAACTTTTTCAACATCGTGCTTGAAAAGATTGTGCAAGAGTCACTGGCCAACACAAGAGGTACGATCTATTTCAAGTCTACGCAATTGCTTGCGTACGCCGACGATATTGACGTAATTGGACGAAAACAGCAAGACGTCAATGAGGCTTTTGTGAGCATTGAGGTAGAAGCGGCTAAGATGGGTCTCAAGGTTAATGAGGGTAAAACCAAATATCTGCTCTCATCTAAAAGAGACGGACAACACCGACGTATTGGCCAGAACGTCACCATGGGCGGATATAACTTTGAAGTGGTCAAGGAATTCGTCTACCTTGGCTCACTGATTACCAGCGACAACAACACCAGCGCTGAGATAAAACGCAGAATCACTCTTGCCAACCGCTGTTTCTTTGGGCTCAAGAGGCAATTGAGAAGTAGAGCCCTCTCTCGGAAAACCAAGGTGACACTATATAAGACCTTGATCATCCCAGTCCTCCTTTACGGCGCAGAGGCTTGGACCTTAACAAAAGCGGATGAAGATGCCCTTGGTCGTTTCGAGAGGAAAATTCTGCGCACTATCTACGGTCCCGTTTGTTCAAACGGTGTATGGAGGAGAAGATATAACGAAGAACTGTACGGGTTGTACAGCGACATCGGCCTGGTACGACGTCTACGGATACAGCGTTTAAGGTGGCTAGGCCATGTAGAGCGCATGGAAGATACAGCTCCGACCCGAAAAGTCTTCAAATCCACTCCGGAAGGAAGGCGCGGCAGAGGACGGCCGCCTCAGCGGTGGTGCACGCAGGTGGAAAGGGACCTCAACCAACTGGGCGTGCGGCACTGGAAACAGCTGGCCAAAGACCGTGCCGGCTGGAGACGCTTGTTGGTTGAGGCCCAGGTTCACCACGGACTGTAGCGCCACCTAAGAAGAAGAAGATGCGAGGCTATATCTCTCAATTTTGACTCACAAACTTCGCCATGGCTAAGACGAACCTGAGATGGGCCCATGGGCACACCTGCCCACCAGGCAAATCTGGGCTCGGCTCAATAGTTAACGGAACAGGAGACTAATCTCCCTAAAACGAACTGACATCTACAAAATCATTGGTGTCATCACCGGTCACTGTCTCATTGGCAGTCATGCACAAAAACTAGGGCAAGTTCCGAATGATTTCTGCGGAGGAGGTCGAATCCATCCATCACCTCTGCGCCTGTCCGGTTTTCTGCTCAATCGGGAAACGCAACCTAGGATCCAACTTCCTAAAGTCCTGACTGAAGTTCAGCGCGTAAGGATAACTGACCTTCTTAACTTTTTAAGATGCACTAAGTGGTTCCATGAATAGGGACGCAGACCCTTTCGTAGCAATACAACGGATCCCTCTGGCCTAAGTGTATTCTTCCCAATCTGGGGAGGCTGCGAACCTACCTACCTGAGAAGCTTATGGTAGGTAGGCTTCCCAAAACAAAAAAAAGTGGTCTAGATGCGACCCGCAAGGCCCACACCAGTGGGAAAAACGAAAACACCCATTTAATTTAAGTTTTTTTTTTTTCATTTTTAACCGGCATCACAACTTCTAAACGAATGGACCGATTATGATGCCATTTTTTTTTTTTAAAGCTTAGCTACAATTTGTAAAGATCTGTTCAGGTGTTTAAAGGTCATTAGCTCTTTTTGTTAGCTGCGGTAGGATTCTTAGATAAATAATGGGTAATGTATCGGTTCTCGTCCGATCCCCGCAATCAACCAGCATCGGGTGCGGTCAGTACTTAGATGGGGAACCACTTGGAAACACCGCATATTGTTGGCATCAAGCCGCCTATTTGCTGTCGCTCCATGTAACCCAGGGTAAGGAAACGCACACTCATGTGCGCACATTAAACAATCTATTGCGTGTGCAATTTGGATTGCTGAAAGTTTCTAATTTAGACATTATAGAAAATGTCTAAAGTCATCTTAGACTAAACTATTATAAAAATTGACCTACAGGGTGCACATACGTGTGCGTTCTTTAACGAATATATGAAGTGCGCACAGGGGTGAGTTTCCATAAATGCACACACACTCGTGTCCGTAAGCGAAAATAAGAATACTCAAAGCCAATTACATGAGCGCGTGTTTAATAATTCCTTGTTGCTCACGAGCAACTCATGATTGTGGGTTTCCTTACCCAACCACAATACTGTCCGAGCATGAGCAATCCCATATGTATCGGTTCCCGTCCGAACACCGCGGGTTGTTCATTTTTTTTTTGCCTATTTTTTAATTCGGCTGAACCGATATTGCTGAAAACTTCATCAGTTCTAAGTTGCATCCCATGTCAATATCATCTTTGGTTCTCGTCCGCACGCACATACGCACACACACACACGCACACACATATACATCTCTGTAAAAACCTTGGATTTCGATTTTGGTGACCCTGAAACGTGGCCGAACTCGCAAAATCGGCCAGATTTTTTCCCACTGGGAAGTTAAAAAGAGAGCATGAGAAGCTCGCGATCGAAGAGATGGATAAATGCTATCCCAGGAATGACGTTCCGAGGTTTTATCACCGAATAATACAAACATGCCAGGGATATAAGGCCTGCAGGGACGAAAACGGAAACATAGTACCAGATTTACAGTCGGAGCTAATAATCTGGAACGACTACTTCTGCAGACTGTATAACGGCAATGACGAAACAGATCCCGCTGTCAGGCAAAATGACGCATTCACAACGGACGACGTTAGCAAAGAATTCCGTCCAACTGACCTGGACGAAGTTAAGAATGGTTGGAGAACCCTTGTTGCTCCATCAGGGCCGTAAGCGACTTTAATGTCAAAAAAGGTTTTAGACAGGGCGACACGCTACCGTGTGACTTTTACAACATCGTTCTTAAAAGGTTTGTGTAAAACTCACCGGTCAATACGAGGGGCACGATCTTCTTCATGTCCGCATATGCCGATGACATTGACATAATTGAACGAACTCAGCTAGGTGTCATTGAGGCCTTTACGATCTTGGAGGCGGAAACGGCTAAAATGGGTCTGGCGGTAAATGAGGGCAAGACGAAATATATGCTGTCGTCGAAAAGGGACACTTATCACCGCCGTCTTGGCCAGGGCGCACATATTAGCAGGTATAATTTCGAGGTAGTCAAGAACTTCATCTAACTAAGCTCCGCAGTGACATGCAGCAATGACATCAGTGGCGAAATCAAACGCAGAATAACACTTGTCAACCGCTGTTTCTTTGGTCTCGGGAGGCAATTAAGAAGCAGATCCCTCTCTCGAAATACCAAGGTGACCATATACAGGGCCCTTATCATCCCGGTCCTGCTTTATTGAGACATGGACCTTATCAAAAGCGGATGAGGAGGCCCTTGGTCGTTTCGAGAGAAAAATTCTGCCAACGATTTTCAGCCCGGGGAGTGGAGGAGAAGACTTAATAGTGAATTGTACGGGCGACATGAACGTAGCACAGCATCTGCGGATCCAACGCCTAAGATGGCTCGGTCATGTAGAGCGTATGGAAATCACAACTCCGGCCGGTAAAGTCTTTGAATCCAACCCTGAGGGGCGATGCGGTTGAGGACGGCCATATTTAAGGTGGCGCACGCAAGTGGAAGAGAACCTCAACCAACTAGGCGTGTAGCACTGGAGACTGCTTGCGAAAGACCAAGCCAGTTGGAGAGGTTTTTTAAAAAAAGGCCCAGGTTCGCCATGAACTGCAGCGCCCAAAAAGAAATCTCTCGCGCTAGTGTCTTTAGAAGATTTTCACGTGCCCTCGTAAAAAAAAAAATTTTGGAAATTTTCAAGCCGAGAAGAAGAAAATCAAATTCAAATCTTTTAAACATGACCTTAAATCTACTTAGTAAGATCTGAAACTAACTTATACAGCAGGGCTCCCCCTAAACGGGGTTTTCAAAACCCCTTTCAGTCTCGATTATATTGGAAAATATTCGATGGATATCGGCATTGTTGGCGAATTCGTCGACTTAAACATAACAACAATGAAGGTAGTGTGGTTACTTAGTTCGTACATCCGTGTTCAATTCAATTTCAATTTCAATTTATTTATTTAAGTAAGGATGTACAAGTAAGGCTTAGTCTTTTATACATAGTACTTAATTACATTTTCGTTTTACAGGATTTAATTTTAATAATTATGTTTTGATTGGGGAGAGGATAGGAGGGAAGGGAAACGGGAAGGACGATACATTTGTATGTATGTTGGCGTTACAGTCCATGAAGAACCTGAGCCGAGCTTCTCCCAATCACCCATGTTGTGTGTGATTTTATTTTCCCATAGGTGAAAGGGACCTACAGTTTATTGCCGGTTCCGAACGGCGAATTTCGAGAAGCTTTTCATGACAATTTTACTACAGGGGGTTTTGTCAGAACCCCGCTGAGGAGAAACACCGTGAAAAACACGTTCGATGACATGGCTGTGTCGGGATTCGATCCCGTGTCATCGGCGTCAGAGGTCAACACACTACCCACTGCGACACGGTGCTCTCCGTACCCAAAGGTAAAACGGAACCCTATTACTAAGACTTCGCTGTCCGTCCGTCCGTCTGTCACCAGGCTGTATCTCATGAACCGTGATAGTTAGACAGTTGAAACTTTCACAGATGATGCATTTCTGTTGCCGCTACCACGACAAATACTAAAAACAGAACAAAATGAATATTTAAGGGGGGCTCCCATACAACAGACATGATTTTCATCCAAAAAATCCTGCCTGCAACCAAGATCTGTCATTCGATGAGGTAACATACATAGTCTCTTTCATATTTATATATACAGATGGCACGGAACCCTTCGTGCGCGAGTCCGACTCGCACTTGGCCGGTTTTTTTTAAATTTGGTGGCTCCAATTATTTGTTTTATAGGTGCAGGCAGAGAGTTCCAGAGTCTGGCATCAAAGACGAAAAACAGACGAGAAGAGTTCAAGTAATTCGGGGAAGGAGTTATGAAGTTAAGAGTCCTAGTTGAACGGGCAAATTGAAGTTTTTCGAATAGGTATGGTGGCGACCTTTTCTGTATTATTTTGTGCAAGAAGACGCAGCACCTAATGTTCAGGAACTGCTGCAGTGTGCATCCAAGGATATTTTTGTTGTAATTAGACACGTGGTCTCTACGTCGGAGCCCGTATACATATCTGATCATATCATTGAAGGCAACAGTGGATTTATACTGAGATAAGGAATCAAGTTTGCAGTACACAACTGATGCATAATCAATATAAGGAATGAGTAAGGTCTTGACAAATCTCAGCCTCGTAGTTACGGGAGTAAGACTTGAGAATAACCAAAGCTTACGTAGACCAGCATAAATTCGTCCAACAGTGTAGTTAATGTGGCTTACCGGCGAGAGAGAACGGTTGGTTACGGTCTCCACAAACTGCAATTGTGTATTGTTGAGGTAAATTGGTGCTAGAAGTTCTTTATTATACTGAGATTTAGTTGGGTTGAGAGTTAAGTTAATTGCGGAGCGACCATTGGTAGATTACAGATAGATCCTCGTTCAGCCTGCAGATAAGATCCTGAACTAAGTTTATAGGTCTAGATAAATATAATTGCGCATCATCTGCATAAAAGTGAATGCTAGCATTTGAACAAACTTCCGGCAGGTCATTAATGAACATGCAAAACAAAATAGGACCCAGAATCGAGCCCTGAGGTACTCCTGCAATAATATTCCTAACATGAGAGGATTTATCACCAGCCACAACCCTTTGACAGCGATTACTTAAGTAATTACTGATGAGGCGCACCGAACTCTCACTAAATCCGAAATATCTTCTCAATTTCTCATGAAGAATTGGGTGGTTAACAGTATCACAAGCTTTTGAAAAGTCGAGGAGGCAGAGTATTGTCAGGTAGTCCAAGTCGTAGTTGATCCTAGTGTCATCGAGAGTTTTAGCCATAGCTGTAGAGCAACTATGGTTGGCTCGAAAGCCAGACTGGACCGAAGCATGTAGGTTATGCCGATCTAGGTGATCTGAAATCTGCTTAGCCATGACTTTTTCAATGACTTTTGACAGGGGCGAAAATCAGTAGCCAGGGAGGGTAAAGGTTTTTTTGGGACCGGAATAACTTTAGCCAGCTTCCAGCTAGATGGAAATGAGGATAAAGTTATGCAAAAATTAATTACGTGTGTAATTGCGCTAAGCAGGTGTATCAAGATCATTTTATTAAACCGAATAGGAATTCCATCCTCACCAATAGCGTCAGACTTGAGGGACCGAATGATGTAAATGATATCAGCTTCCGATACAACTTCGTATTCAAAAGCTGTTTGCGGTTCAGGGAAATGTTGTAAGTTGGGCAGAGGAGTATTTTCTAACGAATTGGATAAAAAGGTATTATTGAGGTCATCAAGATCAGGGATGACGTCTATAATATCTTCTCTTTTGGCATTTTGATTTGTTCCCAGTTTAGATAGGAAATATCTTTTCTTAGAAGACCTCGTGACGAAAGTTGAGATATTGCGCGCTCGACAGAAATTGTTACTGAAATATCCTATACGAGTGCTAGTCAAATTCAAGATATTCTATTATTAATATTCCAACACGAAATTAATAGAAATATATTCACTTTCACACCATACTGCACGGTTGTCAGTAAATTCTGTCGAACGTGCAACACTCTAAGCCGATGACCCACCGGCCAGTACTACACGAGCAATTGCAAATGCAAAACTCAGCCCAAGAGCCCACATACAAAGTTACACAATTCATATCCCAGAAATACTTTACATAATACGAGTACACCCTTGATACCTTGGCCAATTTCGTTTTATTTTTTCTCTTCTTTTCCACAGTCTTTGAGTTAATTCACTTTTAAATGAAATGACTTTTCCCTTAGCTCAACACTTTCGGGCGAATTTCATAGCAAACTTATCACTTCGACTACGCAGCCTAGACTGATATTCGGTGTGTTCGAGGGAAATATAATTCAATAGTTCGGCTAACAAGCACTTGCACTTAGTAATGGTTCAATGTGACTATGTATCCCGAATGTGTTGTCAATTTATGTGCATAATTAGATGGTTCTAAGCAACTATCGGTCATCTATACTATATACAAAAGTGTCGGCTTAACACACCCGAAAATGTTTATTCTAAATCGTTTAACTCTATTCCATTGCATTGGTATGAAAAAAATCGACATTTTTGTTTTGATACGATGTTTATAGACGGATAAATGAAGTAATCAGTGTATCAAAGTCCATGTTCCTGCGCCGTAGAGTAAGACTGATCTTCTTCTTCTTAGCGGGCGCTACATTTCGGGGTGAGCATGCGCCTCAACCAACATGCCCCTCCATCTAGCACGATCTTTTGCTAGCCTTCTCCATTGCCGCACACCCAGTTGGCTGAGGTCCCCTCCACCTGTGTGCGCCATCTTAAGTGCGGCCGTCTTGTGCTTCTTCGTCCCTCGGGGTTTGATTCAAAGACTCTCCGGACTGGAGCTGTGGTGTCCATTCGCTCTACATGGCCCAGCCATCTTAGGCGTTGAATCCATAGACGCCTGACTAGGCTCATGTCGCTGTACAGCCCATAAAGTTCGTGGTTGAATCTTTTTCTCCATCCCCCGTCTGCGTTTATAGGCCCGAAAATCACGCGCAAAATCTTTCTCTCGAACCAACCAAGGGCCTCCTCATCCGCTTTTGATAGTGCCCATGCTTCTGCACCGTACAACAAGACCGGGATGATAAGGGTCTTATATAGAGTCAACTTTGTCGTTCGGGAGAGGGCTCTTTTACTCAGTTGCCTCCTGAGCCCTGCGTTTGATTTCGGAACTGATGTCGTTGTTCCAGGTCACTGCGGAGCTAAGGTAGATGAAGTCCTTAACTACCTCGAACTTATATCTGCCAATACAAACGTTCTGGAGAAGACGCCGGTGGTGAGCGTCCTTTTTTGATGACAGCATATATTTAGTTTTACCCTCGTTTACCGCCAGACCAACTTTTGCCGCCTCGATCTCAATACTCGCAAACGCCTCATTAACATCTCGCTGTGATCTACCTATAATGTCAATATCGTCGGCGTATGCAAGGAGTTGCGAGGATTGCAAATAGGTTGTGCCTCTTGTATTGGCGAGTGATTTTTGCACAATCATTTCTAATATGATGTTCAAGAAATCAGCGCTTCGCCCTGCCTAAATCCTTTTTTGACATCAAAACTATCGGTAAGGTGTTCACCGATTCGGATGGAGCAGCGAGAATTCTCCAAAGTCATCCTGCATAGTCTGATGAGTTTTGCAGGTGTGGCAAAGGTAGACATAGCGTTGTATAGCTCGTCTCTAATTACGCTGTCGTATGCGGCTTTGAAGTCGACAAATAGGAGGTGAGTGTCGACTTGAAATTCATTGGTTTTTCCAAGATCTGCCGTAGTGTGAAGATTTGGTCGATGGTGTACTTCCCTGGCCTGAATCTGCACTGATAAGGACCTATCAGCTTATTTACAAAAGGCTTCCGGTGTTCACACAAAACAACAGAGAAGATTTTGTAGGCGATGTTAAGGAGACTTATTCCTCTGTAGTTGGCGCAATCAGAGGGGTCTCCTGAGACCCATTCCTCGGGCGTGCTTTCCTCTGACTATATTTTACAGATGAGCTGGTACATCCTCCTAACAAGGTCATCCCCAGCTGCCTTGAAGAGCTCAGCAGACAGTCCGTCTGTAAGACTGATACTTAAGGTTTTATTGGGTATTGAGGACTTTTTAGTACTAGACTGCCTGCTAAGCGATTGACTTTAAGTATTCACTTACGCGTAAAAGTAGACAAAGTCTTTGACTAAAATAAGATTGCAGCTAGCCATCGTGACTTTTTATATTCGGTTGACAGTATAAACTAAGTTGTTCCGCTTTTTATCTTTCCTCTTAGACGGGCATATGTATGTTCTTCTGAAAGAATACATATTTAGACTGAATTGACGTAAGCGCCCAACCAAGTCATCATTTAGTATTTTGTTCATTTGAATAAGCATACTCTCATCTTCTGTAAAATGAATTTCACGTTATGTCCTTATTTCCACCCCCCCTTGACTCTAGTTTTCTTCTTTCTTTTTGTGGCGTTACAGCCCATGAAGGACCAGAGCCAAGCTTCACTACAATCACCCATAGTATGTGTGATTTATTTTCCCACAGGTGAAAGGGACCTACAGTTTAATGCCGATTCCGAACGGCGTGAGTCGAGAAGCTTTTTCCAGGCAAGTTATACTACTTGCCGAGGAGGGACGCCGCGAAATAAACATTCGATGGCGTTGGTGTTATCGGGATCCGAACTCGCTCATCGTGCGTCAGAATCCAACACACTAGCTACTGCGCCACGGCGCCCTCTTGACTTCAGTTATAAGTGCGTAATTTTGGCGTATGTCCTACACCGTGGTAAAAGACTGACAAAGGCCTCGTAGAAGTAGCATCTGCCGATGGGTGCTGATTCGCTTAGAAAAGCGAGTAAGAGCCTCTGCAGCCGAACACCTTGCGGCTCTGTAAGCCAAGTCCTACTTCCAACTCCTCGTGGTGCCATCTGGAAATATACAGCCCATGGAAATTACTAACGGAAGAGGATGAATGGCGAGCATCCTGGGTTATAGTCTAGCGAACCGTAAACGGAAAACCCCACAATTACTCAGAGGCAGTCACAAGCCTCGGATAAAACGGGCCGGAAAAAGATCAATGCTCTTCGGCTCTGTAAGTGAAATGTTAGGTCCCTAAACAGACCATGTGCAGCCGAACAACTTGCGGACGCCCTAGTCCGAAATAAGGCGGACTCAACTGCCATTCAGGAAATGCGACGGAATGGACTGGGTTTAAAGCGGATGAAAAACTGCGACATCTACTACGGCGACTGCTATAGGGAGAGAGGACAACGGATCTTCGGATGCGGATTTGTTGTTTGAGGTTAAGGCAAAAAGTCGTAAACTTTCGGCATGTGAGCGATCCGTATCAAGGCTAAATTTTCTAACATCAGCCTGATCTGCGTCCACGCCCCCACGTAAGACAAAGATGAGCTATACGATCTCCTAGACAGAACGCACGCCCAATGTCCCAGCTATGATATCAAAATTGTACTAGAAGACTTCAATGCTAAACTGGGCAAGGAAAGCATCTTTGAACGAGTCATCGGTAAACATAGCCTACACGACACCACATCCGATAATGGACACAGGTTGACTGATCTTGCTAGGGGGCGAAATCTACTTTTAGCCAATACGCGCTTCCTGCACCTCGATATAAATAAAGGCATCTGGGAGTCGCCAGATCAATCAATCACTAACTAGACTGATCACATCGCCATCGACGTCAAACACCTCTCCACTATGCTTGTTCGAACTTTCCGAAGAGCTAACATCGACTCGAACCATTATCTTGTAGTAGCCAAGATGCGCCTACGGATATCACGAACGCAGCGGAGTAGAGTAAGAATACAAAGTTATGACGTCGGAAAGCTACTAGCTCCAGAAACCGCTCGTGTTTTTACCAATCATGTCTCCCTTAAGCTCTCTTATACACCTCAACCCTCCACGCAGTCAATAGAACAACAGTACCTTTGCAAACAAGCCCTAAAAAGCACTGCTTATGAATTTTTGGGCTTCAAGGCTCTACCACGAAGAAACATATGCTCATCTGTAAGATATGGGCAAAGGAAAACGTACCCGGGGAATAGAGTCTCAGCATCGTTTGTCGGATCAACAAGAAAGGAGACCCCTTTCTCTGCCATTTTGAGTGAACGCCTGAAGCCTTTTGTAAATAAGCTGATAGTTCCTTATCAGGCCAGGGAAGTCCACCACTGACCAATGACGACAAGCTAAATATGTAAAATAAATAAATATACTCATCACCGACGACTTGGTAGATATGAGTTTCAGGTAGTTAAGGACTTCATCTGCCTTGTCTCCGAAGTGACTTGGAACAACGACATTAGTTCCGAAATCAAACGCAGAATCACTCTGGGCAATCTCTGTTTCTTTGGGCTCAGGAAGCAATTGAGTAATAGAGCCCTCTCCCGGACGACAAAGTTGGCACTATACAGGACCCTTATCATGCCGGCGCAGAAACACGGACACTACCAAAAGCGGATGAGGAGGTCCTTGGTCGTTTCGAATGAAAGAATCTGCGTGTAACTTTCAGTTCTATAAACGCAGACGGGGGATGGAGGAAAAGTTCCAACGACGAGCTTTACAGGCTGTTCCCAGCGGTCGGATGTGACTGTATCTTTCCGACGTCAAACCTTGGTGTTCTTCTCGCCTCTTACGACTCTGATCCGAGTCGATGTTGGCTCCTTGGAAGTGTCTGACGTCGATCGCAATATGATCAATCTGGTTGATCGGTTGATTGATCAGAGGACCACCAGGTCCCTTTATGTATATTGAGGTGTGGGAACCACGTACTCACTACAGAGAGGTTCCTCCCCGTAGCGAAATCCACTAGCCTGAGTCCGTTTCCGGATATGTTGTCGTGTAGACTGTGTTTTCCGATGTCTCTGGCAAAGACTTCGTCCTTTCTCAGCTGTGCATTGAATTCTCCTAGAATGATCTTAGTGTCGTAGCTGGGACATTTATCGTATGTCTATTCTAGAAGATCATAGAAGTCATCCTTGCTGTTGTTATCCTTGTCCGCTGTCGGAGCGTGGCCGCAAATCAGGCTAATGTTTCCGAATTAGGCTTGATGCGGATTGTTATAACGCGCTCGCTTATATATTTAAAGGTTAAGACTTTTTGCCTTAGTCTGCCTCGAACAACAGATCCGCGCTGCCTTCCGCCTCTGTAGCCATCGCCGTAATAGAGGTCACAGTTTTTCATCCTCGGCCCATCCCACCACACTTCCTGGATCACGGTAATGTCTGCTTTGTAGCAGCCAAAGGCCTACGCGAGCTTATCGGCTGCACGTGGTCCCCCACCTGATTATCTACCTTGGCGTGGTGTGGGGGCTTTTCACCAAAGGATAATCGCCCCCGTCATCCCCTTTTCACCAATGCAAATCCCATCCCACTCCACTTATCCTATCACACTCCTATCCTGAATATCCAATCCCCATCCCCTGGGCTGGACATAAGGTGTTAATCGAACCGTGCCGAGATGTCGACCAGGCTGAGAGCCCAGACCAAAAATAGCTCAGTCGCAAACGGTGTATCCGGATACCTGGCGCCCTCCGGATCAGCTAGCCTTACCTGGGTATTGCGGATCTCTGCCCAGGTGGACATATATTTCTCCGCAACTCGTGGGTACCAAATGTACAATAACAAAAATAAAAACAACAATGAGTCCGGATCTCATAAAAAACCGGAAGGGGAGGAAATCCCCTCTACATCAAATGCGGTTAATACTCCGATCGGAGAATCGACAAACCGCTCCGTTAAGTTGTCGGCAAGTAAAGCTGACAACAGAAAAATAAACCCATCGTCCAAGGCCTATAAAGACCAAAAGGCGGCCTTGAGAATCTTAAAACGATGGGGCCATAACACCGACCTAACGGAAAAAGAAAAAGAGTCGGTAGCCTGGGCTACAGGAATCCTGGCCCAGGGAAAAGCAAAGGCCAAGAGGCCCAGATCGTCCCCCGAGGAACCAAAGCGGGAGGCTAAGAAGGTCAGGCTGGGAACACTGGCCAAGCCATCAAAGCCTTTCGGTGAGGTTGCGAGGGAGTGCCTGACGGTAGCTATCATTGATGACAGCGATCCGGACGGAAAAATGACGACCGATAAATGGAAGGATGTCGACCATGCACTATCGGCAAACTTCCTCAAAATCATGAGAAAGAACCCTGGACCACCGCCCATCTGTGATGACGCCGGATGGTATCAAGGCAGGGTTAAACTGATAAGCTGTGCCGATGAAAGATCGGTTGATCTTTTAAAGGCCACAGTTATCGAAATGGGGGAAATATGGGAGGGAGCCAGGCTCAAGGTCGTCACCAAGGACCAGATCCCGAAACGACCGAGAGCTAGATGCTGGATCCCGCTGGCACCAGACAACCCCCTCGAAATTCTTGAGACCATAAACCTCTGTAATCCCAATCTCCCAACAAGAGATTGGAGGGTCGCGAAGCTGGAGGAACCAAAGGACCGATCTAGACAGGCAGTTCTTGTGCTGAATAGTGAAGCCCTGGAACCTCTGGCCCAATGTGACCATTACATCAGGTTTGGTTTCAAGAAGATCAAACTTAATATTTACAAAAAGGATGAGGAAATGCCACCATCCGGCAACGAAACCACGGCCAACACCGAGGTCAATGTAGACAGCTCAATGGAGCAGGAATCCCCCTTCCCCTCGGGGAGCAAGGGCCCCGCGCCGATTGAAGCTGAAATTACAGCAACATTCCTGGTCAACAAGGACCAAGAATCGCTGCTCGACTCCGGAAGCGAAGACTATTCTACCAGCTCGCCGATGGAAGACGATCTTCTAGACCTAAATCTAGAAGATCTCGACACCACCGTGGTGGAGGTCAATCGAATTGATAACAGCCATGATGCTGAGATTAATTCAGATTAACCTCCATCACTCGAAAGCGGCTACCGCTAACCTTCTCCTCAGGCTGGCCAAAGGGGAAGAGGACATAGCCTTAATCCAGGAACCTTGGGTTCATGAACACAAGGTTCGTGGATTGAGAAATCCAGCCTACAACATTTTTACATCACAAAAAGAAGGTAAGCCCCGGACTTGCATACTTGCAAAGAAATCCATAAACGCTTACCTTCTTCCTAATTACAGCTCCCCAGACACCACGGTGATTGCCGTAGAATCACCCGGGAACAAGCTATGGATAGCCTCTGCATACATGGCGCAAGACGAATCCATCCCATCGGACGAGATAAAAAGGCTGGTGAGAGACTCGCCAAACCACCAAGCTGGACTCCTCATTGGGGCTGACGCGAATGCGCATCACACCCTGTGGGGTAGCAGCGACATAAATGAAAGAGGTGAGTGGCTTATTGAATTCATTCTTACCTCTGATCTTAATATATGCAACAAGGGTCATGTACCCACTTTTGTTACAAAAAATCGAAGGGAGGTACTAGACATAACTCTAGCATCTCCCTCTCTCATTGACAAAATAAGAGAATGGAAAGTTTCTGAGGAACACTCCTTCTCAGACCACCGCTACTTGGTTTTCAACCTAGCCTTCATGGTCCCAACCCCAATCGACTCTTCATGTAACCCAAGAAGAATCGATTGGGAGCGCTATAGAGCCCTTGTTGGCAACTCTGTAGTAAGCAGGACCCCCGATCACCCGCGGTCCACGGTAGACATAGATAATATGGTTGACATTTTAACAGCTACCTTGGGCAACGCACGGGTCAACAGCTGCGCAAGCCACAAATCGAGGAAAAACTCTTATCCCTCGTGGTGGAACGCAAACCTAAGCAAGCTCCGTAAAAACTGTCGAAAACTCTTTAACAAAGCAAAGAGTACTAGGAACGATAGTGACTGGAGCCTATATAAAGCTTCACTCAGAACTTACAAACAAACTCTGAGGAAAGAGCAAAGGCTATCCTGGAAACTTTTCTGTAACAATATGGAAAAAATTTCAGACGCCTACAGATTGAGGAAAATACTCTCGAAAGATCCACAATTCCCAAGCTACCTTACAGCTAACGGAGTCTGGACAGCATCTGAAGAAGAAACTCTAAACCTTCTTCTCAATACGCACTTCCCAGGATGCCATGAATCGCAGGTTTCACCGCAGCCGCAAGGAACCCACTTTTCATCCGCATTAATGGGAAATTTCGAACACATCATCTCCAGAGAGAAAATAATATGGGCGCTAAAAAGCTTCAAGCCCTATAAATCGCCAGGTCCGGATGGAATTTACCCGGTCGAACTTACACAAACCATGGAATGGACTATACCATGGCTAGAGATAATCTTCAAAGGATGCCTAGCTTGGAGTCACATTCCAGACAAGTGGAAGTGCGCAAAGGTGCTTTTCATTCCTAAGGCCGGCAGAAACTCTCACACTACCCCCAAGGATCTAAGGCCTATATGTCTATCATCCTTTGCACTAAAAACCTTGGAAAGGATGGTAGACCTATATATACGCCATAACTTGGATCCGCCCCTAATTTCTAGGGCACAGCATGCCTACGTTAAGGGTAGATCTATCGAAACAGCCTTGCACACCCTAGTGAGGAAAATCGAAAGATCAATCCATCTTAAAGAATACACTTTAACAGCCTTCCTAGATATAGAGGGCGCCTTTAACAACGTCATTCCGGAAGCAATAACGGAAGGGTTGGAAAAGCTAAAGGTGGAGAAGACTCTCGTAGAGTGGATCAGCGAACTACTATCAACACGCAAGATTCACTCGAAATGGGGTAACCAGGCAATCACCAGAGTGGTTACCAGGGGAACCCCGCAAGGAGGGGTTCTCTCACCTCTCCTCTGGAATGTAGTTATAAATGAGCTACTAATTAAACTGGAGGAAGAAGGCCTGGACGTTACTGCCTACGCGGATGACGTTGCCATTTCAATCTCAGGTAAATACCTATCGACACTGAATGACCGTATGCAAACGGCATTCTCAATTCTTTGCAAATGGGCGCATAGCAAAGGGCTCAGGGTTAATCCCCAGAAAACGGAGCTCGTGCTATTCACCAAAAAGCATAAAATTCCGGAGCACTGCCCTATCACTCTGCTTGATACCAGATTAAACTACTCCTCCAGTGCCAAATTCCTTGGCATCATACTGGACAGGAAATTAACCTGGAAAATCAACACAATCGAAAGAGCCAAAAAAGCAACAATAGCTCTCTATTCATGCAAGAAAGCCATAGGGAAAAAATGGGGGTTCAATCCCAAGATTACTCTATGGCTCTATACCACGGTCGTTAGACCCACATTAATGTATGGAGCGACTGTCTGGTGGACAGCACTGGACAAGACAACATACCTCAAACAATTCGAGAAGGTACAAAGGCTGGCGTGTTTATGCATTACCGGGGCCCTCAGGTCCACCCCGACGGCTGCACTTAACATGATACTCGACCTTACACCACTCGATATTTTCGGCAAGCAAATTGCCACACAAACGGCCATTAGACTTAAAGCCAACTCGAACTGGAAGAGCTACGTCTTTGGCCACTCCTCGATCCTGATTAACAGGTCAACCATCGCAGAAAACCTAGACCTCACAAAGCCCACCACAGTCTTGGATAAAAACTTCATAACGTTATACCCGGACAGACAGAACTGGACTCGTCAGACTCAACCTCGTAAAGGCTGCATAGATTTCTATACTGACGGGTCTAAAACCAAGGACGGGGTGGGCAGTGGGGTATTCTGCAAACAACTTAAGCTAAACAAAGCGATAAAACTACCTAATCACTGCAGCGTTTTCCAGGCGGAACTGTTGGCAATAAAAGAGGCTCTGTCCTGGCTGAAGTGGAACGTGATATCCACCACGGACATCCGTATTCTCACGGATAGCCAAGCGGCCTTAAAGTCGCTGGAGTCCTATGTGTACACATCAAAAACCAGCCTCGACTGTCGCCTATCTCTTAATGAGATGGCTGAACAGTTCAACATACAACTTATATGGGTACCGGGACATAGCGACATCACCGGAAATGAAAGAGCCGACAGACTCGCCAAAAAAGGAACGACGCTACAAACAACTGTGGTCTGCGAGGGTATACCCTTCGCAACCATCAAATACAATCTCAATACCCTCGCCAGGGCCGAGACGAACCGGAGATGGACTCAGGGACACACCTGCCTCATCACCAGGCAAATCTGGCCCCGGCTCGATAGTCAACGGACTAGGAGTATTATCTCCCTAAATAGAACTGACATCTATAAAGTCATAGGTGTCATCACAGGACACTGCCTTATTGGCAGTCACGCGCAAAAACTAGGTATCACTCCGAATGACTTTTGTAGGAGCTGTTTAGACGAGGAGGAGGTCGAATCCATTCATCACCTTCTCTGCGCCTGCCCAGCATTCTGCACAGTCAGGAAACGATACCTAGGATCATACCTCCTCAACGATCTGACCGAAGTTCAGCAAGTGGGGATATCTAATCTTCTTAAATTCTTAAGAAGCACAAAATGGTTCCACGAATAGGGGGCTAAGCCCCCTCGTAGCTGCACAACGGGCCTCCTTGGCCTATGTGTGTTCTTCCCATCTCTGGGAAGGCTACGGTCTTACCTACCTACCTACCTACGTGGTCTATTAAGGGACCTCACATTCCACGTGCAGAGCCATTGTCCTCAACAGTAAATCCGTCCTTGTGCAAGGCTTGTTTTTGCTTCTGAACCATTTTTATTTATTTTTTTTTTTTTTTGTTTTTGTGGTGAGGGAGTGCAGAGCCATTGACACTACTTATAGTGGATGAGGCAGCTGTTGGTCTTTCCGAGAGAAAAGTTCTACGTGTGATCTTTGGTCCTGTTTGCGTTGTTGGCATCTGGAGGAGAAGATTTAGTCACAAACTGTACGGGCTATACGGCGGCATGTGGCTGGTTAAGCATCTACGGATACAACACCTTATGATGGGCAGGCCATGTAGAGCGTATGGACAACATAGCTTCGGCCCGAAGAATCTTCGAATACGAGCCATTGGGACAACAAGTGGAGAAAGACCTCAACCAACTTGGTGGCGGCTGCCAAGAGATTGTACTGGCTGGAGTCGCTTGTTGCTTGAGGTCCAATACTACACCGGTCGAAAAAGAAAACGAGGAAGAAGTTAGTGATCTCATTCTTATTATGTGTCCACACCCCCACAGAGGAGAAAGATGACCGACATAAAGACGACTTCTATGATCTCCTAGGCAGAACGTATGCCCAATGTCCCAGCTATGACACCAAAATCGTTCTAGAAGATTTCAATGCGAAGCTGGGTAAGGAACGAGTCATTGGAAAGCACAGCCTACACAACACCACGTCAGAAAACGGACTAAGGCTAGTGGACTTTACGGTGGGACATAATCTGGTAGTAGCAAGTATACGATTCCCACACCCCAACATTCATAAGGGGACCTGGCGGTCTTTCGATCAATCGACAACCAATCAAATTGATCATATTGCGATCGACGGCAGACACTCCTCCAGCATCCTAGATGTCCGAACCTTTCGAGGATCATTATCTTGTTGCAGCCAAGGTACGGATGCGAGTTTCACGGAATCAACCGAGTCGAGTAAGAACATCAAAATTTAACGTCGGAAAGCTTCAATCGCAGGAGACCGCCATGACCTTCGCCGATCAAGTCTCTCTCAAGCTCTCTCAAGTCCCGATGCGATCTGCAGAAACCATAGAATAGAAACCATAGAGAGGCCGCCTGAGATGTACTCGGTTTCGAGCCACCACCGTCGAGAAACCCCTGGATTGATGATGAATGCAGACAGGCCCATGTAGAGAAACAGAATGCATACATGGCTACATTGCATCGACGGACGAGAGCTGCCCGCGAGCTCTATGAACAGAAAAGGAGGGAGGAGCATGCGCTTCTGAGAAGGAAAAAGAAGGAGCACGAGAAGCACGAGATCGAGGAGATGGAGAGATGTTACTGCAGGAACGACGTTCGAAAGTTTTACCAAAAAGTAAAACGAACATGCCAAAGCTATAAGGCCAGACCGGAATCCTGCAGGGATGAGCACGGACAACTAGTAGTGGAGTCACAGTCGATGCTGAGATTGTGGAAGGACCACTTCTGCAGACTGTATAACGGCGATGATAGTCAAAATGCCGCCGTCAGGCAGAGCGAACCATTCACAATGGACGAAGACGAAGGAGAATCCCATCCACCCGACCTAGACGATGTTAAGATAGCGATTTCGAAACTTAAGTCTTATGAAGCTGCTGGAGCAGACGGACTCCCCGCGGAACTGTTTAAAGGAGCGATTAGCTGGTCAGGAACATGCACCAACTCATCTGCAAGATATGGTCGGAAGAACGCATGGCCGATGAATGGAATCTCAGTATCGTTTGCCGGTCCATAAGAAAGGGGAGAAAGGGGACCCCTATGACTGCGCCAATTACAGAGGGATAAGCCTTCTGAACATCGAGTACAAGATCCTCTCTGCCATATTGTGTAAGCGCCTGAAACCGTTCGTGGACAATCTGATAGGTTCTTACCAGTGTGGTTTCAGGCCAGGAAAATCCATGATAGACCAAATATTTACACTACGGCAGATCTTGGAGAAGACCCATGAATTCCAGGTCGACACGCACCATCTTTTCGTCGACTTTAAAGCCGCGTATGATAGTATTTATAGAGACGAGCTATACAGAGCCATATCATGTTTTAACATTCCTGCCAAACTCGTCAGACTGTGCAGGATGACTATGGGTAACTCTCGCTGCTCCATTTAGGTCGGAGGTGAACTAACCGACCCCTTTGATGTTAAAAAAGGTTTTAGACAGGGTGATGCACTGTCATGTGATTTCTTTAACATCATACTTGAAAAGATCGTGCGGGTTTTTGCGGCACATATAAGAGGTACGATCTACTTCAAGTCCACACAATTGCTTGCCTACAAAGATGAACTTGACGTTATTGGACGGACAAGGCGAGACGTTAATGAGGCGTTCGCAAGCATTGAAGCAGAAGCGGCTAAAGTGGGTCTAAGGGTAAATGGGAACAAGACCAAATATATGCTGTCATCAAAGAAAGACGCGCAACACCGACGTCTTGGTCAGAACGTCACCTTCGGCAGCTATATTCTTGAAGTAGTCAAGGATTTCGTCTACCTTGGCTCGATAGTGACAAGCAGCAAGAATAACAAGAATAACTCTTGCCAACCGCTGCTTCTTTGGGCTCAAGAGGCAATTGAGGAGTAGAGCCCTCTCTCGAAAAACTAAGGTAGGGAAACCTCTACAAAACTTTTATCATCCCGGTCCTCCTCTACGGCGCTGAGGCGTTATCAAAAGCGGATGAAGGGGCTCTTGGGCGTTTTGAGAGGAAAATTCTGCGTGTAATCTTTGGTCCCATTTGTGTAAACGGAGAGTGGAGAAGGAACTGTACGGGCTGTACAGCAACATCGGCCTAGTTAGAGGTCTTCGGATCCAACGTCTAAGATGTCTAGGCCACGTAGAGCGAAGGGACATCACCGCTCCGGCCGAAGAGTCTTCGACTCCAACCCCGAGGGACGAGCAGCAGAGGACGACCGCATCTAAGGTGGCGCGCACAGGTGGAAAGGGACCTCAACCAACTGGGCATGCGGCATTGGAAGCGGCTGGCCAAAGATCGTGCCGGCTGGAGAGGCTTGTTGGTTGAGGCCCTAGTTCACCCCGACTTGTAGCGCCTTCAAAGTAAGGAAGTAAGTAATAGCTTAAAAGACAAATATAAAAGAATAAAAGAATATAAAATCTAAAGCATTTTCCACCAGATATGTACTGCTCTTGGGTACAGTACCAAAAAAAGTGCATAGTGCGAAACATATGCACGCTGAATGCACCCATCCGCTTGACAACTGTCACTTTTTGTTTTGGACAAATTCGCATGAAACCAAAACAAATGATCTGCCTCGCAACGTAGATTCCATCATAAAACCTCGAGTAAAGTACAAAGTGGAAATATAAGTAAAAAGCAAATAATCAAAAATGGCATGTGCAGCTATCGATACAAGTTTCGAATTGATCGAGACGCCAAAACTCACTCTGGTAGACCTAGTAAACTGGTACGAAAGCTCTCCTTTGAAGTCAGAATACGAAATCGCCTTGCCCGATCCATCCACGGAGCCGACCTCCGAAGATATACATGAAGTAGGAGGTATCTGTTGATACATAGCGTTCGGTAGGCTTATGTAATTTATTTCAATAATAGATTTGCAAGAAGTTTGTCGAGTTACTAAAGGGCGATCTGACCTATGACATGCTCACGGCACTCTATGTTGCCAGCAGCATGACATACCTGTTGTCCAGTAATTTCAAGGACTTTGAATGCCGTACCGACCTCTTGCATCGAACATTCCGCTACACGGACACCTTAGATCCGGTGAACGTAAGTGCAAGTCGTTCCTTCGTCCTTTGCAGTGGCTTCTTACCTGGTTTTATTGTGTTTCAGCTACATATTGCTGCTAAACGGCTGCACTTAAATTTGAAATCAACCGCAAACCTACTGGTTATCATAAAGAACCTATGCTTTGTCGGTAATATGGCTAATGCTCTAGCCATGTGCCTGGCTTGGGCTATGCTTCTGGACACCCTCAATCACGAAATAGAAATGTATTGTTTCCATCTAGTAAGTTCTAATGAATACTGATCATTGTGTCACCACATCTCGTGTTACAAGTCCAACTTCAGTTTTCAGACTTGAACGATCTCCTTTCTAAAGTGGACCTACCCGAAATGCTCAAAGAGAAAGATACCTCCTTAAAGGCCTACTTCCTACTTGAGCTGGTCGCCATCTTAATTACGAATATCATTTCCAAACCGAATGACGTATTCAAAAAGGCTGGCTACTCTCAATACTTCCATTACGACGTAGCGGACGTTCAAGCTTTGAGAGATTGGGCCAAGGTCGCCAATGATCGCATAACAGTGAGCCTTGAGAATTCCAACACATGCTACGATCTCACTATGACAGTAAGTCGAGAACATATGACACAGAGATATACGTTCTAGCCTTTCTCTGACTTCTAGATTAAGGAAACGATGGCGTTCAATATCATCTCACCGTTGGATGAAAAGCTGAAGACCATGGATGGTGGCCATGATCAATTTGGACTTTCTTGTTAGTTATTTACCCATCCTGTTCGCACGTAGAATAAACTTATTTATTGGCTTGTTTTCTGGAAAGACTAAGTTCTAGTAGCGGCAGTAGGCATAATAGAAAGGTTCCTGGTAACACGTGAATTGGCATGGCGACTGTCTGAGGGATATGGTGCTCTATCAAAGAAGATAGATAGAGCACCATATCCCTCAGATATGGATAGAACTTAGTCTACTCGGACTCTGGTGTTCTGTGTAATTCGAGGCAAGTCCTTATGCATTGTCTCTCAAGCACTTGAAACCTTTCCATCAAGCTGGCACTTACATTAAACCAAACGGGACGTCCATAACCATTCATGGGACTGATTAAGGCCATCTAGCAGATTACCTTCACTCTGAAATAAAGCTGAGATCGCTGAGTCTTAGGCCTACATATCCTAGATGAGCCTGGACTATCACCTATCACTTCATGGCTGGACATGTCGACGTACACCTCTCATGGCTACCAGGATACAGCGATATTTCAGGAAATGAGTAAGCTGATTATGTACGCCAGACAATGAAAAATGCAACGAACACACATGGCATACGCTGGTACACCACTTCTTCTTCTTAGAGGGCGCTACAGTTCGGGGTGAACCTGGGCCTCAACCAACATGCCCCTCCATCTAACACGATCTTTCGCTAGCCTTTCCCATTGCCGCACACCCATTTGGCTGAGGTCCCCTTCCACCTGTGTGCGCCATCTTAAGGGCGGCCGTCCTCTGCTTCTTCGTCCCTCGGGGTTGGATTCAAAGACTCTCCGGGCTGGAGCTGTGGGGTCCATTCGCTCTACATGGCCCAGCCATCTTAGGCGTTGAATCCGTAGACGCCTGACTAGGCTCATGTCGCTGTACAGCCCGTAAAGTTCGTGGTTGAATCTTCTCCTCCATCCCCCGTCTGCGTTTATAGGCCCAAAAATCACGCGCAAAATCTTTCTCTCGAACCGACCAAGGGTCTCCTCATCCGCTTTTGATAGTGTCCATGCTTCTGCGCCGTACAACAGGACCGGGATGATAAGGGTCTTATATAGAGTCAACTTTGTCGTTCGGGAGAGGGCTCTATTACTCAGTTGCCTCCTGAGCCCAAAGAAACAGCGATTGGCAAGAGTGATTCTGCGTTTGATTTCGGAACTGATGTCGTTGTTCCAGGTCACTGCGGAGCCAAGGTAGACGAAGTCCTTAACTACCTCGAACTTATATCTGCTTATACAAACGTTCTGGCCAAGACGTCGGTGTTGAGCGTCCTTTTTTGATGACAGCATATATTTAGTTTTGCCCTCGTTTACCGTCAGACCAACTTTCGCCGCCTCCACCTCAATACTCGCAAACGCCTCATTGACATCTCGCTGTGATCTACCTATTATGTCAATATCGTCGGCGTATGCAAGGAGTTGCGAGGATTTGAAATAGATTGTGCCTCTTGTATTGGCCAGTGATTTTTGCGCAATCATTTCTAATATGATGTTGAAGAAATCACACGACAGCGCATCGCCCTGCCTAAATCCTTTTTTTACATCAAAAATATCGGTAAGGTGTTCACCGATTCGGATGGAGCAGCGAGCATTCTCCAAAGTCATCCTGCATAGTCTGACGAGTTTAGAAGGTATGTCAAGGGTAGACATAGCGTTGTATAGCTCGTCTCTAATTACGCTGTCGTATGCGGCTTTGAAGTCGACAAATAGGTGGTGAGTGCCGACTTGGGATACATTGGTTTTCTCCAGTATCTGCCGTAGTGTGAAGATTTGGTCGATGGTGGACTTCCCTGGCCTGAATCCGCACTGATAAGGACCTATCAGCCTACTTACAAAAGGCTTCAGGCGGTCACACAAAACGGCAGAGAAGATTTTGTAGGCGATGTTAAGGAGACTTATTCCTCTATAGTTGGCGCAATCAGAAGGGTCTCCTGTCTTGTGGATCGGGCATACGATGCTGAGACTCCATTCCTCGGGCATGCTTTTCTCTAACCATATCTTACGGATGACCTGGTGCATGCTCCCAACCAGGTCATCCCCAGCTGCCTTGAAGAGCTCAGCAGACAGTCCGCCTGCGCCAGCAGCTTTATTCGACTTGAGCTTCGATATGGCAATCTTAACTTCGTCGAGGTCAGGGGGACAGAATTCTCTGCGGATCATTCTGCCTGACAGCGGTATATTGACTAACATTGCCGTTATACAGTCTGCAGAAGTGGTTTTTCCATATTCTCAGCATCGACTGCGGTTCTACTACTAGGTGTCCGTTCTCATCCCTGCAGGCTTCCTTTCTGGCTTTATAATCTTGGCATGTTCGCTTTATCTGTTGATAAAACTTTCGAACGTCACGCCTGCAGTAACACTTCTCCAAATCCTCAATCGCGCGCTTCTCGTGATCTTTCTTCTAAGAAGCTTATGCACCTCCCTTCTTTTTAACTCGTAGAGCTCACGAGTTGCTCTTGTTCTTTTATGCAGCGAGGCCTTATATGCATCCTGCTTCGCTGTATGAATCCTCCTGCACTCGTCATCGAACCAGGTGTTTCTTCGTGGTGGAGCCTTGAAACCCAAAACTTCGGATGCAGAGCTTTTCAGGGCTTGTTTGCAAAGGCTCCACTGCTGTTCTATTGATAGCGTGGAGGATTGAGGTGTATTGGAGAGCTTAAGGGAGATGCGATCGGTAAAAGCACGAGCGGTTTCTGGCGATAGTAGCTTTCCGACGTCATAACTTTGTATTCTTACTCTACTCCGTTGCGTTCGTGATATCCGTAAGCGCATCTTGGCTACAACAAGATAGTGGTCCGAGTCGATGTTAGCCCCTCGGAAAGTTCGAACATCAAGAATAGTGGAGGAGTGTCTGACGTCGATCGCGATGTGATCAATCTGGTTGGTAATCGATTGATGAAAAGACCGCCAAGAGCCTTTGTGTATACCGAGGTGCGGGAAGCGCGTACTGGCTAGAAGGAGATTTCGCCCTGTAGCAAGATCAATCAGCCTGTGTCCGTTATCGGAGGTGGTGTCGTGTAGGCTATGTTTGCCGATGACTCGTTCAAATATGCTTTCCTTACCCAGTTAGCATTGAAGTCTCCTAGTACAATTTTGATGTCATAGCTGGGACATTGGGCATACGTTCTGTCTAGGAGATCGTAGAACTCATCTTTGGCTGAGTCATCCTTGTCTTCCGTGGGGGCGTGGACGCAGATCAGACTGATGTTAAAAAATTTAGCCTTGATACGGATTGTTATGAGGCGTTCGCTCACATGCCGAAAGCTTAGGACTTTTTGCCTTAGTCCACCTCGAACAACAAATCCGCATCCAAACAATCGTTGCCCTCTCTCCCTATAGCAGTCGCTGTAGTAAATATCGCAGTTTTTCGTCCGTTTTATGCCCGGTCCATTCCATCGCATTTCCTGGATGGCGGTGATGTCCGCTTTATAGCGGTCTAGGGCGTCCGCAAGTTGTTCGGCTGCACGTGGCCTGTTTAGGGACCTAACATTCCACGTACAAAGCCGAAGATCATTGTCCTTTTTTCGTTTTTTTGCAAGGGTCGTCAACATAAATCCGGTCCGTTATATCCGAGGCTTGTGGTTGTTTCGGAGTTTGTGTTTTTTTTTTTTTACGGTTACGGCTTACTAGGCCGTAGCCCAACCGACTAATCCTGTTTTTTTTGGCGCAGGAGGCTCGCAGGAGGAGGCCGTCTCCAGATGGCACCACGAGGAGGTGGGGATAGGACTTACTAACAGTGCCGCAAAATGTTCGACTGCGGTGGCTCTTCTCGCTTTTTAGCAGGCCAGCATCCGTCCGATAGATGCTACCCCTACGAGGCCTTTGTTAGTCCTTTGCCATCCACTGGTACACCACTAGCAGCCATTAAACTAGAGCTAACAAATCAAGCCATGGCCGAGACGAATCTGGGATAAACCCAAGGCCATAGCTGTCTAACCACCAGGCAAATCTGGCAACGACTTGGCCGACAGCTAACCATGTGACTAATCTTCCTAGAACGAACCGACATCAATCAAATTGTTGACTGGACTAGGGAAAGTTTCGAATGACTTTTGCAGGAGCTATGAAGACAAAAAGAATGTTGAGTCCATTCAACACCTGCTTTGTGCCGGTCTGGCCCACTGTCATATCAGAAAACGATACAAAGGATCCTACTTTCTTAAAGACCTTACTAACGTTCAGCGGATAAGGATAACTGATCTTCTTAATTTTGTAAGAACCACAACACAAAGGGCCTACCTGGCTTAGGTGTGTACTCCCCCTCGTGGAGGCTACGAATTACGACCCAAACTACCTATCACCACATTACGAGTTGCCGCAAAGTCCGCGAGTTGGAAGCCGTTGTGCGTTGTTGTATCGTGGATGCTATGCTTTTCGATCTCTTCGCCAAAGGTGATCTCCTTACCGATTTTGACATCGAACTCTCCGAGTACGATTTTAACGTCGTACTCCAGACAGGCTAGGGGAGAGGGAGCAAGCAAGGAAGCTGATCGCATTTAATATGGCAAATGCCAGCCCCGATCTCTATCCCTGCTCAATTCAAATTGACACCCAGCCTTCGCGTGGCCTCCCCCGGATAGCTGTCTAGCCAGGTAGTGAACCAGTGTGTACAGCGACCGAAAGGAACCTGGCCCTCCAGCGCAACCGTGCTTAGGGGTAACATCCCTATCACAGAAAATATAAATTGTTGCGGAGCAATCACAAGCCTTGGATACGGACTGATACAAAGCTGACGACCCCTGCAAACGATTAAAGACTTGCGAGTCTCCTAGACAGAACCTATGCCTAATGTCCCAGCTACGATTCTGGGAGATTTTAATGCGAAACTGGGCAAAGAGGACATATTTGAGTTGATCACGGGGAAATATAACCTACACGACACCACGTCCGAAAACGGACGTCGGCTACTTGACTTCCTGGTGGGGCGTAATCTCCTACCTAGCACACAACATCCCGCATCTCAACATCCACAAAGGAACCTGGCGATCGGCCGGGAATATAGCGGCTCTGGCTGCCGATGTCGCTGAAGACGAAGAAACATCAACCAGACGACGAACAACGCATTTGGACATCACCAGACGGACCCTACAGCGAATTTTAGTGAAAGACTTACTCATGTTCCCGTACAAGGTGCAAACAGTGCATCAGTAAATGCCTGCTGACTGTCAGTCGCGTGTGAATTACTGTCAAGCCATCCTTAATCCCAACAACGAAGATAACGGTCCTGTGTCGAAAACCATCATGGGCGGCGAGGCGCATTCCCACTTAACCGGGGTTACGTTGATAAGCAAAATCTTCGTTTTTGGGGCACTAAAAATCCGCGTGTGATGCTCGAAGAGCCATTAAATCCACTCAAAGCAACTGTATGGTGCGGCCTTCACGCGGGACGAGTGATTGGGCCGTTTTTGGTTTTTTTTAGGCCGCCGTCGGCAATACGATCAGTTACTGGCGTACACTACATGGCCATGATAAACGACTTCTTACTGCCGGAATTGGATGAGCGGGGCTTGGTGAACATGTGGTCTCAACGGCACGTACTTGCACGAGCGGCAATGGATATTGTGAAAGAAGCGTTCTCTGGTCGCGTAATCTCCCGTTTTAGCGATTTGGCATGACCAGCAAGATCGTCCGATTTAAAGCCATCCCATACTTCTTTCTTTTGAGCTACTTGAAGTCGCGGGCTTATGCCAACAAGCCTCAGACAATCGCAGCCCATAAGGGGAATATTCGACAAATGTGTATAAATACTGGCGGCAGCCACTTAAGAAACAGACGAGACCATAGATTGAACTCAGAATTTTCCTTTCAAAACGACCAAGGGCCTCCTATCCGCTTTCGTTAAAGTCTGCGCCATAGAGGAGATCCGAGATGATTAAGGTTTCGTATGGCGCAACCCTCGTTTTTCGAGAGAGGACTCAATTGCCTCCTGACCCCAAAGAAGAAGCGGTTGGCGGCCTTGAAATCGACGAAAAGGTGATGGGTGTCGATTTGGTATTCTAGAGTCTTCCCCAAGGTCTGCCGCAGTGTAAATATTTGATCTATTGTGGATTTACATGGCCTGAAACCATGCTTTCCTCCGACCAAATTTTACCGACAAGCTGGTGCATGCGCCCTACCAGCTCATCTCCACCCGTTTTAAATAGCTCGGCAGACAGGCCGACAGCTTCAAAATTATCAGCTTAATTTCATCTAGGTCGGGTGGACAGAATGCTCTTAAGTCTTCGTCCGTTGTGAATGGATCATTCTGCCTGACAGCGGTGTTAGATCTTTTATCGCTGTTAAACGGTCTACAGAAGTGTTCCTTTCATCTTCTCAGCATCGACTGTAACTCTACTACTGGTTGTTCGTCTTCATCCCTACAGGCTTCCGCTCTGGCTTTATAGTCCTGACACGTTCGTTTTACTTTTCCGTAAACCTTGCGAGTATCATTCCTGTGGTAGCGTCTCTCCATCTCCTCGATCTCACGCTTTTCATGCTCTCCTCCCTCCCGCTTTTTTCGTAATGTTCACGAGTAGCTCTCGTCCGTCTTTGTAGCATGGCCTTATAGGCGGTTTACTTTGCTACATGGGCTAGCTCGCATTGCTCATCAAACTAGGGGTTTCTAGCTGGCGGCGTCTCGAATGGCATACTGATAATGTTTCTACTGTTGTTCTGTGGATTGTTCCGGTGTTATCGGAGTTTGCGAGAGGTTGAGGGAAACTCAATCGGCAAAGGTCCTAGTGGTCTCCTGCGATTGTAAGCTTCCAACGTCATACTTTCGTTTTCCAGCTCGACTCCGTGGAGATTTTCATTCGTACCTTGGCTACAACAAGATAGTGATCCGAATCGATGTTGGCCCCTAGGAGGTTTTGTGAATCTAGGATGCTGGAGGAGTGTCTGGCGTCGATCGCAACGTGATCAATCTGGTTGGTGATCGACTGATCAGGTGATCGCCAGGTTCCTTTGTGATGTTGAGATGCGGGAATCGTGTGCTAGCTACAAGGCTTCAAGGAGATTACTCCCCGTCAGGAAGGCAAGCAGAAAATGTCCGTTTTCGCACGTTTGCTATACTTCCCCGTGATCGACTCAAATATGTCTTCTTTGCCCAGTTTCGCATTAACATCTCCTAGAACTATTTTTGTATCGTGGCTGGGACATTGGGCATAGGTTCTGTCTAGGAGATCGTAGAAGTCATTTTTGGGTCGATCGTCCTTTTCTTCGATTGGGCCGTGAGCGCATATCAAGCAAATGGTTCCGAAATTAGCTTTGATGCGGATTGTTTTGAGGCATTTGCTTACATCTCGACACAATTATCCCATGCTCTTGCGGAGTATAGCGCTCCATTGCTTGTCTGTTTGTATACTGCAGCTGTCTATTTCACAAACTTATTGATGACGTGCGATGCCATTAGCCAAAATTATAACATTTCCGATGGAGTGATTCATTTTGCACAACTTTGTTTAAACGGAATGTGGAGACGATATAACGACGAACTATAGGGGCTGAACAGCTACAACGGCCTAGTACGGCGTTTACGAATCCAACGTCTAGGCCATGTGTAGCGAATGGATAACACAGCTCCGGCCCGAAGAGTCTTCGAGTCCAACACCGAGGGACAACACTGCAGAGGACGACCGAATCTAAGGTGGCGCACACAGGTGGAAGGGGACCTTAACCAACTGGGAGTGCGTCGCTGGAAACAGCTGGCAAAAGACCGTGCCAACTGGAGAATCTTGTTGGTTGAGACTGAGGTTCATACCGGACTGTATTTTTCTTTGGTGGCGTTACAGCCCATGAAGGACCAGAGCCAAGCTTCTCTCAATCAGCCATGTTGTGTATGATTTATTTTTCACATAGGTGAAAGGGACCTACAGTTTAATGCCGATTTCGAACGGCGTGAGTCGAGAAGCTTTTCACGGCAAGTTTACTACGGGGGGCTTTGCCAGTACCCCGCCGAGGAGGAACGTCGCGAAATAAACATTCGATGGCGTTGCTGTTATCGGGATCCGAACTCGCTCATCGTGCGCCAGAGTCCAACACACTAACCACTGCGCCACGGCGCCCTCCACACTGGACTGTAGCGCCACCAAAATAAGTAAACGTTGACATGTACAGCGAGGAGGCCGTATGGGTCAAGTTGACATACGGCCTCCTCGCGGCGCCCTCTGGATAGCCTCTTCAACAACCGTTGGGAGGTGAACAAACGTATGCAGCGACAAAACCCCTACCAGAATGGCGGTTGTGCGGCGGGCTAGCAATCCGCCCATATAAAAAAAAGAAAAGTTATGAATGAACAAGATACACGGACGGATACTCGACAACGATAACGCACGAAAAAGGAACACGATTTGCGAGTATGCTCCTGGAATGTCAGAACTCTGTACACTCCCGGAGCTGCCCATAAACTAGAAGGAGTCCTCACGCAGTACAAGGCGGATATTTCTGCGGTCCAGGAAATACGCTGGATAGGAAACGGTATGATTAGGAAGAAAATTTGCGACATTTATTACAGCTGTCACAAAAGGTTGCACTTACTGGGATGCGGATTTGTCGTGGGAAAGCGGGTCGAAGGTCGAAGGTCATCGACTTTAAACCTATAAGTGATCGCCTGGCTGTGATCCGCATCAGAGGCAGATCTTATAACATCAGCCTTATATGTGCACACGCCCCTACCGACGAGGCTGGAGACCCTATCAAGGAGGACTTCTATGACCTCCTGGACAACGCCTACGGAGCTTGTCCGGAGTACGATGTAAAAATCGTGCTCGGGGACTTCAACGCCAAAATGGGTAAGGAGAGCACCCTTGGCGGAGTGATCGGAAAGCACAGCCTCCACTATACAACAACAGATATCGGCTTCCGACTCGCTAACTTTGCGACAGCTCGTAATGCGGTGATAAGTAGCACAAGATTCCCTCGCAAGCGAATCCACACAGCAACCTGGCGATCTCCGGACGGTCGAACCGCCAACCAAATCGACCATGTGCTCATTGACGCAAGGCACTCGTCAAACATCCTGGATGTGCGAACATTCAGAGGGGCAAATGTCGACTCTGACCACTTCCTCGTAGCAGCAAGATTCAGAGCTCGACTGTCCAATGTCAGAAAGCTGCACCAGCCCATCAGGAGGAGGTTCGACATTGGGCGCCTGAGCACACCGGAGGTTGCCAGAGTCTACAGGGAGCAGCTGAGCGAAAGACTCTACGGTATGCCTACCGCGAACACAAATGCCAATAATATGTGGCTGCATTGCCGCTCAGACATTCAGGAAGTAGCCGAGTCCACCTTAGGATACCTACCACCCCCGACAAGAAACCCGCGGTATGATGGCGAGTGTGAGCAGAAAAAGGCAGCAACCGACGAGGCGTACCAAAAGGCGCTGCAGAGGAAAACCAGGGCAGCGCAAGAAGAGTACCGAGCCAGAAGAAGGGAGGAGAAAAAACTACTGCGACAAAAGAAAAGAATCTTCGCAGCCTCCCAGCTCAAGGATATCGAGGAGTCAGGGATAAACATAAAAGACGAGCCTTATACAAGAAAGCCAAAGGCCTTGCAGGAGGCTTCAAAAAGGGCACCCAGGCTCTTCGAAACTGCGAGGGTAATCTTGTCACCGACCCGCAGGGAATAGTGGATGTATTTAAGCAGCACTTCCAGCAGCTGCTTTACGAGCATGACCAAGAGAGAGTGGTAGGTACCGAGGAAATCCCAACTCCAGCCGCTGAAGTAGTCCTCCCACCCAGCATCGAAGAAGTCGGCACAGCTATTCAGAAGCTGAAGAACAACAAGGCCGCAGGCTCAGATGGCTTGCCATCAGAGCTCTTCAAGGCTGGCGGCGATGTTCTGCTAGGGAGCATGCACCAGACCATCTGCAGAATTTGAGAAGATGAAAGCATGCCCGACGACTGGAATACCAGCTCTATATGCCCCATCCACAAAAAAGGCGATCCTACCTCTTGCAAGAACTATAGAGGTATATCCCTGCTCAATGTCGCATACAAGATCCTGTCCAGCGTATTGTGTGAACGTCTAAAACCATTTTGCACCGCACTAATCGCGTGTTCTCGCCGTGGCATTGTGGAAGCATTCACGGCGATTGAAGAACAGGCGAAACGAGTTGGTCTTAAGATCAATGAGGACAAAACGAAATACATGCTGTCAAGCAAAAACCAATCCGTCGCTCACCACCTGGGACAAAATATAACAATTGACAGCTAAAATTTCGAGGTAGTTAAATGACACCACAGTGGAGATCCGTCATAGAAACGCCCTTGGCAATCGCTGCTACTTGGGTCAAAACGTCATGCTTTACAAAACGCTCATACTGCCAGTCTTGCTGTACGGAACCGAAAGCTGGACGATAAGTAGGACAGCGGAGCTGATTTTGGGTTCTTTCGAAAGGGAAATGCTGCGGCGGATATTTAGTCCTGTCTGTGAGGAAGGTGAATGGAGAAGAAGACACAACCGTGAACTCTATGAGCTGTACAAAGATGTGGAAATAGTCCGCAAGGCAAAGATCTGTCGACTACATTGGCTCGCCTACATCGAGCGCATGAACACCAATGCTCCTGTCTGGTTCAAGGAGAAAAGAAAGATGGAATCTTCGGTATGTATAAAGACCAAGTAATCGTGGATGTAAGACAACTTGATCTTGATAAATACTTACTTACTAAGATGGCGCTACAGTTCGGGTGAACCAGTGCTTCAACCAACAAGCCTCCCATCCGGCACAATCTTTGGCCAGTCGCTTCCAGTGCCGCACGCCCAGTTGATTTATGTAGGTCTCTTTCCACCTGTGCGCGCCACCTTAGATGCGGTCGTCCTCTGCTGCGTCGTCCCTCGGGATTGGAGTCGAACACTCTTCGGGCCGGAGCGGTGATGTCCATTCGCTCTACATGGCCTAGCCATCTTAGACGTTGGATCCGAAGACCTCTAACTAGGCCGATGTTGCTGTACAGCCCGTAAAGTTCCTTCTCCACTCTCCGTTTACACAAACGGGACCAAAGATTACACGTAGAATTTTCCTCTCAAAACGCCCAAGAGCCTCTTCATCCGCTTTTGATAACGTCCAAGCCTCAGCGCCGTAGAGGAGGACCGGGATGATAAAAGTTTTGTAGAGGTTTCCTTACCTTAGTTTTTCGGGAGAGGGCTCTACTACTCAGTTGCCACTAGAGCCCAAAGAAGCAGCGGTTGGCAAGAGTTATTCTGCGTTTTATCTCAGCGCTGAGGTCGTCGCTGCTTGTCACTATCGAGCCGAGGTAGACGAAGTCCTTGACTACTACTTAGAGTCTTCTCCAAGACTTGCCATAGTGTAAATATTTGGTCTATCGTGGATTTTACTGGCCTGAATCCACACTGGTAGGAACCTATCAGATTGTCCACGAACGGTTTCAGGCGCTTACACAGTATGGCAAAGAGGATCTTGTACGCGATGTTCAAGAGACTTATCCTCTGTGATTGGCGCAGTCATAGGGGTCTCCTTTCTTATTGACCGCGCAAACGATGCTGAGATTCCATTCATCGGGCATGCATTCTTCCGAACATATCTTGCAGATGAGTTGGTGCATATTCCTGACCAGCTCATCGCCAGCTGCTTTAAACAGTTCCGCGGGGAATCCGTCTGCTCCAGCAGATTTATAAGACTTAAGTTTCGACGTCGCTATCTTAACATCCTCTAGGTCGGATGGACGGGATTCTCTTTCGTCTTCGTCCATTGTGAATTTCGTCCTGCCAGACGGCGGCATTTTGACTATCATCGCCTTCCACAATCTCAGCATCGTGTGTCTGCCGTCGATCGCAATGTGATCAATTTGATTGGTTGTCGATCGATCAGGGGACCGCCAGGTCCCCTTATGGATGTTGAGGTGTGGGAATCGTGTACTTAGGTTAGGTTAGGTTAACGTGGTTGGCATAACCCATACGTAGGCCGAAGTCGGCCCATTGTAATACCACATGGATCATTTTACTCTGATCCACTAGCTGAGAACCAACCGGTGCTTCTGATGAAGCGATGGAGTTGAGCTATTTTATGGTCCGCTATCTCACTTAGATTGTCATAGAAGGGTGCGCCGAGGTAGATCCTCCTACTGTTCGCAAAAGAGGGGCATAAGCAGAGAAGGTGATGTATTGACTCCTCTTCCTCCTCGTCCATGCAGCCGCGGCAGAAGTCATTGCAGGGCAGCCCTAGTCTGGCGGCGTGTTTTCCAATGATGCAATGACCTGTAATGACACCCACTAGAGTGCTTAAAGTTGCCCTTTTGGTTGCTACTAGGTCCCTTGTTCGTCCTAGGTTTAACTTAGGCCAGGTTTGCTTAGTAATAAAGCCGATATTATTCTCATTCCATTGGAGGTTATTCGCCTCTATGATTCGAAGTTTTATCATGTGCTTTACCGTACTTATTGGTGTTCCGAGGTTTGGAAGACTGAGTGTGCTTGACCATAACTTTGCGAGTTCGTCGGCCACGTAGTTTCCTGTAATATCCCTATGCCCGGGAGCCCACCATACTTTAATGTTCAACTGTTCAACCATCTCGTCTAGAGATAGGCGACAGTTTAGGGATGTCATTGATTTGTGGATTACCGCGGCCAGGGATTTTACCGCAGATTGGCTATTTGTGCAAATGATAATATCCTTAGCGGATATTACATTGATCCTGAGCCATGCAAGGGCCTTCGTTATCGCTGTTAATTCTTCCTGATACACACTGCAGCGATTTGGGAGTCTGAATGATAGGCTGAGGTTAAGTTTCTTGGAGAAGACTCCACTACCTACACCCGACTCCATCTTGGAGCCATCGGTATAGAGGGAAATCGGGTCTTTCAGCAACTTCGAAGTTCCTAGTGAACACATTCTGCGGGATGATGTAGTCTGTGTCTGTGGGTACTTTGAAGTGTTTAAGAATGATAGTATGGCCTTTTTGTAATGTGGGCAATATTCTTATGCCGCTAATCCGTAGGGCCGCGCAGGCAGCAACTTGCTTGCTGAAGAGGCTCAACGGTGGAAAATGTAATAAGATATTTAGGGTCTCCATGGGGGTTGATCTGATCGCTCCGCTTATATATAAAATGGCCGATCTTTGTACCTTCTCCAGAGGGTTTCGGTAGACTGCCTTGTCCAGAGCAGTCCACCAGACTACAATGCCATATAGGAGTATGGGCCTTATGACTGCTGTGTAGAGCCAGTGCACAATGCTTGGTTGGGAACCCCACCTTCTGCCCACCACTTTCTTACAGCTGTAGAGGGCAGTGATTGCTTTCTTGACACGATCAAGAATGTTAGGTTACCAATTCAGCCTCCTGTCAAGGACTAGTCCTAGGTATCTACCCTGATTTTTGATTAATAGTTGGGTTCCATCCAAACTCGGTGGGTTGAAGGGCGGAATTTTATATTTATTGGTAAACAGTACTAGGTCGGTCAGTACTGCGTCCAGGTTTCTACTGTATGTAATGCACCCTGCATTAGGTCGCTTAGAGTGCTGGGAAATTTCCCTGTGGCGGCAATAGCAATGTCATCTACATAGACGGTCACAGCGTCCTGTTCTAGCAACTTTTTTTTTTTTTTTTTTTTTTTTTTAATAATAATTTGCGCGCACTCAAGGTCTGATAACCTTACTATGTCGGTGACACAGTGCGGGCAGAAGGTAGAGAGGAAGAGGAATAGAGGAGATGCCGATGGACATTGATCTTAAATGCTTGCATGCTGCATTGAGGGGGGAAAACCGAAGCCGGCAGGGAGTTCCAGATTCGTGTGGTTCGGTTAATGAAAGATTCTCTATATTTGACAGTACGTCCGAAAGCGGGCTTCAGAGTATATTGGTGAGCATTCCTAAAGAGACGTGTATTGCGGGAGAAATGTTGAAGGGGCGGAATGCAACTGGCTATTTCATCAGAGCATTTTTGGTGGTAGTAACGATAAAACAGGAAGAGGCAGGAAACATTCCTGCGATGTTCCAGCGAGTCTAATGTTTTGGTAATGCTGGAGTCGCCTATCAGTTTTTAGGCTCGTTTTTGTATTCTGTCTAGTAGGTGCAGTGAGGTCTTGGAAGCACCGGACCAGACATGAGCGTTAAACTCTAATTTGGGGCGAATGAACGCCTTATAGATTGTAGCCAGATCTAAGGGTGAGAAATATTTCTTGCATCTGTATAAGAATCCTAGGCATTTCGCAGCATTCTTGGCGACACTGAATATATGGTCGCTCCAATTAAGATTGTGAGCAACACTCATACCCAGGATGGAAAGCTTTTCAGTTTCTGAGATGCAAGTGCCATTCATGGATAATGGCTGCGGGTTAGTTATACGCTTTAACGACAAGAGACAGCATTGTGTTTTGGATGTATTAAATTCCACTCTATTGTTTTTACCCCATTGGATGATGCTGTCGATATCGGAATTTAATGAGCTTAACATACGCTGCCGCTCATTATCTACAACCGAAGTGCAGGGTCGTAAACTGGTGAACGAATATGAGAAGCTGAGGGTACTGTCGTCAGCGAAGGAGTGAATTGGATTAGAAGTAGTTCGTTGACCCCCACGTTCCAGAGGAGAGTACTCCACCCTGTGGTGTACTCCTGCTGACCATTCTTGTTGACCCTAACCTAGGGATGTTACCCTTAAGCCCAACCCCCAACCTGGAGGGCCAGGTTCCTCTTTCTCCAGGATCAAGGGGTCGGGTCGCTGCACACATTGGTTCACTACCTGCCGGGTGCCAGTATAGCTAGCTATCCAGGGGAGGCCACGCGGAGGCTGTGAGTCAACTTGAATTGAGCAGGGACAGAGATCGAAACTGGCGTTTGCCATGTCAAATGCGATCAATTTCTTTGCTCTATTTGATCGCTCCCTCCTCCCCGGTCTTGACAACAAATAGACCGTCAAAGATAGAAGGCAGCTATAGCTCAGGCAGAGATCCTCCATGGATTGCTGGCCTGCTGATAAGTACTCCGGACAGGCTCCGTAGACGTTGTCCAAGAGATCCGTAAGAGGCCCACAAGCCGCCGACGAACACTTACTTACTTACTTACTTATCAGGCCTGCGATCCATGGAGGATCTGAGCCTGAGCTATAGCTGCCTTCCATCCTTGACGGTCCCGGGCACGCTGCTTCCAGTTGTCAAGACCAAGATATCTTACATCCGCGATTACTTGGTCTTTATAATGGAGGTTCGGTCTTCCTCTTCTTCTCGAACCAGGAGGCTCGGAGTCGAAGACCCTCTTAGCTGGAGCGTTGATGTCCATGCGCTCGATGTGGCCGAGCCAGTGTAGTCGACGGATCCTTGCCTTCCGGACTACATCCACATCTTGGTACAGCTCGTAGAGTTCGCGGTTGTGTCTTCTTCTCCATTCACCTTCCTCACAGACAGGACCAAATACAGCTCCGCTGTCCTGCTTATCGTCCAGCTTTCGGCTCCGTACAGCAAGACTGGCAGAATGAGTGTTTTGTAAAGCATGACTTTGGTCTTTCGAGTGAGGAGTTTTGACCCCAGTTGTTTGGACAAGCCGAAGTAGCAGCGGTTACCAAGGGCGATTCTACGCCGGATCTCCACTGTGGTGTCATTTGTGGAATTTACGTCTGCCCTGAGGTAGACAAACTCCTTAACTACCTCGAAATTGTAGCTGTCAATTGTTATGTTTTGTCTCAGGTGGTGAGCGACGGATTGGTTTTTGCTTGACAGCATGTATTTCGTTTTGTCCTCATTGATCTTAAGACCAATTCGTTTCGCCTGTTCTTCAATCGCCGTGAATGCTTCCACAATGCCACGGCGAGAACACGCGATGATATCGATATCATCCGCGTATCCTAGCAGCTGGATGGACTTGTAAAAGATAGTGCCTTCCCTGTTGACGCCTGCCCGTCGCACTATCTGCTCCAGCACCAGGTTGAAGAAGTCACATGACAGCGCATCTCCTTGCCGAAATCCGGTGCATGTTTCGAATGGTTCCGAGGTCCTAGAACCGAGTTGCACGGTGCATCGCGTGTTTTTTAGCGTGGCGCGACACAACTGGATCAGTTTTACCGGGATCCCGAATTCGGCCATCGCCCCAAACAGTGCTTCACGATGAATGCTGTCGTATGCGGCTTTGAAATCGATGAAAAGATGGTGTGTATCGATTCGAAACTCGTTGGTCTTTTCCAGGATTTGTCGAAGTGTGAAAATTTGGTCTATAGTTGATTTGCCGGGCCGGAAGCCGCACTGGTAGCTGCCGATTAGTGCGGTGCAAAATGGTTTTAGACGTTCACACAATACGCTGGACAGGATCTTGTATGCGAAATTGAGCAGGGATATACCTCTATAGTTCTTGCAAGAGGTAGGATCGCCTTTTTTGTGGATGAGGCATATAGAGCTGGTATTCCAGTCGTCGGGCATGCTCTCATCTTCCCAAATTCTGCAGATGATCTGGTGCATGCTCCCTACCAGAACATCGCCGCCAGCCTTGAAGAGCTCTGATGGCAAGCCATCTGAGCCTGCGGCCTTGTTGTTCTTTAGCTTCTGAATAGCTGTGCCGACTTCTTCTATGCTGGGTGGGAGGACTACTTCAGCGGCTGGAGTTGGGATTTCCTCGGTCCCTGCCACTCTCTCTTGGTCATGCTCGTTAAGCAGCTGCTGGAAGTGCTGCTTAAATACATCCACTATTCCCTGCGGGTCGGTGACAAGATTACCCTCGCAGTTTCGAAGAGCCAGGGTGCCCTTTTTGAAGCCTCCTGCAAGGCCTTTGGCTTTCTTGTAAAAGGCTCGTATTTTATGTTTATCCCTAGGCTCCTCGATATCCTTGACCTGGGAGGCTGCGAAGATTCTTTTCTTTTGTCGCAGTAGTTTCTTCTCCTCCCTTCTTCTGGCTCGGTACTCTTCTCGCGCTGCCCTGGTTTTCCTCTGCAGCGCCTTTTGGTACGCCTCGTCGGTTGCTGCCTTTTTCTGCTCACATTCGCCATCATACCACGGGTTTCTTGTCGGGGGTGGTAGGTATCCTAAGGTGGTTTCGGCTACTTCCTGAATGGCTGAGCGGCAATGCAGCCACATATTATTGGCATTTGTGTTCGACGTAGGCATACCGTAGAGTCTTTCGCTCAGCTGCTCCCTGTAGACTCTGGCAACCTCCGGTGTGCTCAGGCGCCCGATGTCGAACCTCCTCCTGATGGGCTGGTGCAGCTTTCTGACATTGGACAGTCGAGCTCTGAATCTTGCTGCTACGAGGAAGTGGTCAGAGTCGGCATTTGCCCCTCTGAATGTTCGCACATCCAGGATGTTTGACGCGTGCCTTGCGTCAATGAGCACATGGTCGATTTGGTTGGTGGTTCGACCATCCGGAGATCGCCAGGTTGCTGTGTGGATTCGCTTGCGAGGGAATCTTGTGCTACTTATCACCGCATTACGAGCTGTCGCAAAGTTAGCGAGTCGGAAGCCGTTATCTGTTGTTGTATCGTGGAGGCTGTGCTTTCCGATCACTCCGCCAAGGGTGTTCTCCTTACCGATTTTGGCGTTGAAGTCCCCGAGCACGATTTTTACATCGTACTCCGGACAAGCTCCGTAGGGATAGGGTCTTCAGCCTCGTCGGTAGGGGCGTGTGCACATATAAGGCTGATGTTATAAAATATGCCTCTGATGCGGATCACAGCCAGGCGATCACTTATAGGCTTAAAGTCGATGACCTTCGCTGTAATAAATGTCGCAATTTTTCTTCCTAATCATACCGTTTCCTATCCAACGTATTTCCTGGACCGCAGTAACATCCGCCTTGTACTGCGTGAGGATTCCTTCTAGTTTATGAGCAGCTCCGGGAGTGTACAGGGTTCTGACATTCCAGGAGCATACTCGCAAATCGTGTTCCTTTTTCGTGCGTTGTCAAACGCAACTCACACAAAGCCGATGCCATGACACAGGGAGAAACCGTGTTGTAGTTTAATGTGTTACACGCAAAGAAACAAAACAATTTTTCTTTTCTTTGTTTTTTTATTACAATTTTTCGCTTTTTGTTTTTTTCTTCTAGTCAAAAATGTCTTTTTTGTTTTATACCATCTCATTCTGAATGCGTAAGTCTTTTGTTGGTTGTTTAAGTATTTAGAGGGGCTAGGTAGGTAGGTAGATGTAAAAAGAAATGAGGAAAGAAAAACTAAACAATTGTACATGGAAAAAAAAAAAGAAGAAAACAGAAGGAATGCAAGTTATCTCTCCATAAATAGTTATTACATAATAAGACTATAAATAATGTAAACAAATGTGTTGTGTTTCTCTCTCAAAACACAGCGTGTGTTGTGGTATGGGTACGATGATGTTTTTCGAAATTGATTTGTTGTTCAATCATCAGAGAGAGAAGGAAGTAGCTTTTGCTTTTTCGTTCTTGTTGTTCTTTTTGTGTATGGAGGAAAATGGTTGTTGTTGTTGTTGGTGGTGTTGTTGTTGTCGTGGATAACAACGCGAAACAAGAAAAAAGAAATACATAAATCGAAAGATTGTTTTATGCAAAAATTTTACTTCATTTCTTCCTTTTTCTTTTTTTTTTTTATATAAATTTGGCGCAATTAGGCTCAGTTGTTATGTTGTTTTCTCTTTTATGTTTCTTTTTACGATGATGTTGTTCTACGAGAGACCGATCAATCGATGATAACAAGTCTTGTTCTTCGGTGTTGTTTTCAAACTCTTGTTGGGAGGATCTTGGCTCTTCTCGCTTGTATATCTCTCACTCTCTCTCTCTAAGTTGTTTGTTTTTTGCTTCATGTATAATTATATAATAATAATAATTAAAAAATAATAATTAGCAATACATAATACAGTGTGTGTGTGTGTGTGTTGTGGTGTTGCAAGAGTAATGCTTAGAAGCACTTCCTGTGGACAATTGATGGACCAGACTCGTCGTATTCTTGTTTTGAGATCCACATCTGTTGGAAAGTGGAGAGTGATGCCAAAATGGATCCACCGATCCATACGGAGTATTTCCTTTCGGGTGGGGCAATGATCTTAATTTTCATGGTCGATGGTGCCAATGCGGTAATTTCCTTTTGCATACGATCAGCAATACCTGGATACATGGTGGTGCCGCCCGACAATACTGTATTGGCATACAAATCCTTACGAATATCAACATCGCATTTCATAATCGAATTATATGTAGTCTCATGGATACCGCATGCCTCCATACCCAAGAATGATGGTTGGAATAGAGCCTCGGGACAACGGAAACGCTCATTACCAATTGTAATCACTTGACCATCGGGCAATTCGTAGCTCTTCTCCAATGAGCTGGATGAGGCAGCTGTAGCCATTTCTTGTTCGAAATCAAGAGCAACATAGCATAATTTCTCCTTGATGTCACGGACAATTTCACGCTCGGCAGTGGTGGTAAATGAATAACCACGTTCAGTCAAGATTTTCATTAGATAATCTGTTAGATCACGACCGGCCAAATCCAAACGTAGAATTGCATGTGGCAGTGCATAACCTTCATAAATTGGTACAGTATGTGAGACACCGTCTCCCGAATCCAACACAATACCGGTGGTACGACCAGATGCGTACAGTGATAGTACGGCCTGAATGGCAACATACATAGCTGGTGTGTTGAAGGTTTCAAACATAATTTGTGTCATCTTCTCGCGATTGGCCTTTGGATTTAATGGGGCTTCGGTCAATAGTACGGGATGTTCTTCGGGGGCAACACGTAACTCATTGTAGAAGGTATGATGCCAAATTTTTTCCATATCATCCCAGTTTGTGACGATACCGTGTTCAATTGGGTATTTCAGGGTGAGGATACCTATATTCAAATGGGAGAATAGATGGATACAAGAGAGCCATTAGTAAATCGGTATTTTTGTTGTTTGTTTTAAGAAAATTGTGTTTTCGAACTCATGCTTACCTCTCTTGCTTTGGGCTTCATCACCGACATATGAGTCCTTTTGTCCCATACCGACCATGACACCTTGATGTCTTGGACGACCGACAATCGATGGGAATACAGCTCGTGGTGCATCATCACCAGCGAAACCGGCCTTGCACATACCGGATCCATTGTCGACAACCAATGCAGCTACTTCTTCGTCGCACATGTTGATTTCTAATTAAAAAAAAAAGAAATTAATGAAAAAAATAATAACAATTTCGTGCTGCCGAATCTAAAACGGAAATCGAGAAAAATCGACACTGAATCGTCCAAGACAAAATGGAAAAATCTGAATTCGAATCCCAAAAGCAGTAAAAAGGTCGAATAGGGCAACGCCCTTGGCAGTTACTAAACCAAAGGCTTGCTTTATGGCCCTACTAAGAGAAGGTACATATATACATATACGAATATGTATATAAGAAAAACCACCGACCGAAAAACGAAGAGCAGCACACCAAGCCGGTACACGTCACCGAATATAAAGGCAAAAAAAAGAAATTAAAAAAAAAAAAAAACGAAAAAACGCAAGTGTTCGCCCTCAAATACCTTTTTGTTCTTTTCTTGTTTGTTTCTCAGGAAAGACCACACAAAATTTCCGTTGGAATTCTTCTTACAATTTTTAAATCAAAAATTTCGTTTTGACTTAAAAATCAGAAATTTTTTTCGTACTTTTTCGCCAGAAGCTCTTAACACACAAGCACAGTGGAATATTTTGATGAGAAAATAACTTTATTTATTGAACAAAATTATTAGCACAGAAGACAGAAATCAGACGATGTAACCACGACGGCAGATGAATGACAAGTGACGCTACAGTTGAATTCAAAAATTCTCCATTCTCAACTGTTATTTCTCCAGGTTGCCAACCAGCCGAGCGACATGCATGTGGAGACGAACAGGGGCAGAGGGGAATAACAAGTATTAGGCCGTGTTTATGGATGTGTATGATGACCGGTTACCCCAGCCGAATTTAGTCATGAATATGCGCAGCTGTATTATACACTATACACAACCACACCCAGGTGGTGTATATGTAAACGAACAACCACAGATGGTACGAAAGAGGGTAGACAGAAGAGACAACGAAAAAAATGCCGATAACTTGACGATAGTAGTGTGGTAGTGTGTTGGTGGGCCGGCCGGCGCATTTTGTGTGGAGTAATCATCAATGGAGGGGAGAATCGACGATTGAAAACCGTGAATCGAGCGTTTCTCTGACCATATATGGTAATGTTTTCTGCCGTTCAGCAGTTCCCCTCAACGATACACCAACACACGTACACATAATGTAAACATGCATACGTACTCCAAAGCCGAACTTGACGAATGAGAAAAAAGAAGAGTGTACAAGAGGGGGGAGAAAAAGAAATTAAGTCAAGTTCACGTGCCGTTTCCTCTTCCATTGCTCTTTCTTTTCCTAATATGTATGTCCAAACGTCTATGTTAGGGCGACGGAGTACGCGGGGAAATGTACCCGCAACACCAGCTTGCTTGCCGGTTTCGGCTTAACATGAGGCCAGGCATATACTGCAGGTTTCAACTTTCTCTAGAGATTCTCCACGTCGATACGGCGGATTGACAACCGACGATTGGAAAGTAGAGAAGAAAAAGATGAATTTTATGCATAATTTTCGAATTGATGAAGAGCTAGGTCAAAGAACACCTAGAAAGAACCGTTGGCGACCCGGTATTGGCATCATCATTAATCTCTTGTAGGCCATGCCACGATTATATGGCAATTTGAGCCTCAATTTGGCTACGTAAACAACTTTAGAGGTCAGTTAGTCACCTCGAAACGGGCATCGAGTCATTGGACTGCAGAAAATCAAGTGTCAGTGTCATATACCGTCATATACGACCGACAGAGACGCATTACCATCTATCGAACTTGACGAAGACGTGGATTATATGTACCAAGGGTTATCGTCTAATCAGGAAGAAAATTGAATGTCATCGAACCAAAATTCCACTTCCGGTTGATCGACACCGAACCACAGCTAATCCATCTAAGTATGCTAATTAACACCAACATTATGTGTTAAATTGAAACTTGCGTGTGACCACCTAACACATCATTCTTCATTCTCCACACATTATGCAACGAGATTAACGCCATGCCGATAACAACAATTTTGCCGGCTTCTTATCAGAGAAAAACTCTGCTAAGCTGAGCGCACTAAATCGATCTATCGATTTTCGAATTCGAATCACATTTTGACACATCTTCACTTGGTGGTTTTTCTTCATTTCGAATTGAATGTTTAATGTCCTTATGTGTAGACTTGTGTGTATCCTTTCGAACTATGTATTCACTTTTTGTTTTTGGACGATTGACAGTTTAGCAATTTTCTCGATTACCGTTAAATTTCAAATCAAATTGAATCAGAAAAACAATCTCTCACTGAATCACTGGGGGGATAGTAGTATGTATGTACTTACATTTGGTGTTTGTTTTTTTTTTTTTTAAATAAATACTAAAATTGGTTAATCCTAAGTTTTTAAGGAATTGTGTGGTTGGCTATTTATATAGACTTTGGAGAGACGTTTACGCTCCACACTGCACAAGAACGCGAACGGTTATGATGTCAAAACTGGTCGTTGGCAACGTTTATAAAGGTATCCCCTCTTATCAGAAACTTGCCCTGACAATTTCTGACATTTTACCATATATGGGAATGCATGCACAATCGGGCAGTGTTGCCGCATTTTCCAACGAAAAATCGTGTTTCCCCTTTGGGATTGATTTTAATCGTTATACGATGGTGTGAGTGCGAGCAGACCAAGTCGACTTTGCCATTTTTTTTTTCCCTTTTTCATTTTTCATTTTTATTTCTTCTATTATTCTCCATGTTTTCTTCTTTATGGAACTGTGACTATGGCTCTGGTAGCCAACACACTTTAATTGTGTTTTTCTAGCGTCAATTGGATGATGGTGAGGGGGGAGCTGAACGACGCAACAAAGGAAGACGGTTTCTTCGATTGAGGGGTTATGATTTCACCAACACATACATAAGTACAAGTTGCTTGCTATTTGTTGGTTTTTTTACTTTTCCAAATAACTGTGTGTAAATGAGTCACTTCTGATTATGGTGAATCTCGTATTCATGTATGCGTTTGGGGATACTTGTGACTAAAATGGTCTGGAATGTCAGTTTATCAACTTTTGGAGGCGATATTTGCTGCTGTGCAGTTGTTATTTGATTAAAAGTTGTTAGCATTGTTTCATTGAAATTCATTTTTTTGTTTTTTTGTTATCCTTCACTCTCTCATTCCGTGGTATTCTCATAAAACTACTGTGTCTCCACCCAAGTGATAGTATTTCACTGGAATTCTTATCGGACTCGAAGAATTCCTTATTATTCACTAACCTATCTACTCGTTGTGCTTATCATTTCCTGCATTCCTGGTTCCCTTCTGGTTCACTATATCATCCACGCGAGGTATCGTATCTGTGATTGGTTCTTGTGGGACTATAATCATGTGTCATTCGCTGATTTAGTTGATTTAAAAAAAAAAACTGTTTCGTTTACTAATTCACATCCGGAGGGCAGGGGTTCGGACATACAGAGTAAAGTTGTTGATTGCTCTCAGCCTGGCGTGATGCCAGCAACGATCCCAGATCAAGTTGACATACAGCCTCCTTGCGGCGCAATCTGGATAGCCTCAACAACAAACCGTTGAGAGGTGAACAAATGTATGTATGTATGCAGCTATCGCCGTAGACAAAAGGGCGCTACAATATCCCGACCAGACTGGCGGTTATGCTTCAGGCCAACAACCCGGCCTTACTTACTTACTTAGGTTCAGGACTTCAGTTCGGAGTGAACCTGGGCCTCAACCAACAAACCTTTCCAGCTAGCACGATGTTTTGCTAGCTGTTTCCAGTGTCGCATGCCCAGTTGGTTAAGATCCCTTTCCATCTGTGTGCAACGTCGTCCTTCGTTCTACATGGCCTAGCCATCTAAGACGTTGGATCCGTAGACGTCGTACCAGCTCGATGTCGCCGTACAGCCCGTACAGTTCGTTGTTTAATATTCTCCTCCATTCTTCATCAACACAAACGGGACGGAGGATTGTACGCAGAATTCATTCATTTTTAGTAAGGTCCCAGCCTCTGCGCCGTAAAGGAGGACCGGGATGAGTAAGGTTTTATAGGGGGTCACCTTGGTTCTCTGCGAGAGGGCAGTACTACCAAGAGCTATTCTGCGTCTAATCTCAGCGCTGGTGTCATTCCCGCTTGTTACCAGTGAGCCAAGTCAGACAAAATCCTTGAGTACATCAAAGTTATAGCTGCCAATAGTGACGTTTTGGTCAAGACGTCGGTGTTGTGTTTCTTTCTTATTTGGTTTTTTCTTCGTTTACTTTTAGACAGGTTAGGGCAAATAGAGCTTCCATCTTCCCAAATTGTACAGATGATCGGGTGCATGCTCCCTACCAGAACATCGCCGCCAGCCTTGAAGAGCCCTGGTGGCAAGTCATCTGAGCCTGAGGCCTTGTTGTTCTTCAGCTTCTGAATAGCTTTGCCGACTTCTTCGATGCTGGGTGGGAGGACTACTTCAGCGGCTGGAGATGGGATTTCCTCGGCCCCTACCACTCTCTCTTGGTTATGCTCGTTAAGCAGCTGCTGGAAATATTGCTTAAATACATCCACTATTCCCTTGGGTCGGTGACAAGATTACCCTCGCAGTTTCGAAGAGCTTGGGTATCCTATTTGAAGCCTCCTGCAAGGTCTTTCTTGTAAAAGGCTCGTATTTTATGCGTATCTCTAGACTCCTCGATACCCTTGAGCTGGTAGGCTGCGAAGATTCTTTTCTTTTGTCGCAGTAGTTTTTTCTCCTCCCTTCTTCTGGCTGTTTAGTCTTCTTGCGCTGCCCTGAGTTTTTCTCTACAGCCCCTTTTGATACGCCTCGTCGGTAGACAAACCTTTTCTTTTTCCGCTCACACTCGCCATCATATCACGGGTTTCTTGTCGGGGGTGGTAGGTATCCTAGGGTGGTTTCGGCTACTTCCTGAATGGCTGAGCGGCAATGCAGCCACATATTATTGGCATTTGTGTTCGACGTAGGCATACCGTAGAGCCTTTCGCTCAGCTGCTCCCTGTAGACTCTGGTAACCTCCGGTGTGGGGAGCGACCAACGAAGTCGCGACTGAAGGATCGCGATCCTAAAGATCAGACTTTGACTTGACAGTTCTATGTTGGCATTCTTAGGAGGCCGACCCGAATTCGCCAAGAAGGCCTAGGTCTCTTTCACCGCGACGATATGCTGGCCCATTTCTCGTTGATTGTGCAAGAGTTGTTAGCATTCCAATCTTGCCTCATCACCCTAAAGCATCGATATTGACCCCTTCAACTATTTTTATTCCCCAAGATGACGTCACACTTCAAGGGAACTTATCATGGCGCTGTAGAGAATGTCAAACAGGCTGTAATCATGGTTAATTCGGAGGATTATCAAGGGTGTTTTGAGTCGTGGGAGCAACGTTGGAATCGTTGTGTGGAGTTAGAGAGGCACTATTGTGAAGGCCGATAGTAACATTTTGCGACGAATTTAATTTGCTTGTTTTCTGATTACAAATTCCCGGAACATAGTTGCCATACCTCGTATCCATCGACAACTCAAATGACACATGTATTATAGGGTAATGCCAAAATGACCTGACTACCCAAATTTAACCAGTAAAATGCCTCCGAACCTAAAAATCAACTTCCCAAGAACCTATTCGACTACAACCGGACTCGTATTCGCCAAATGTTCTCATAGTTCTACACGTCGACTTGACACTCACGAGGCAAAGCAGCCCACGAACCAACGTAAAATTACGTTACTCTCATTCAACGCATATGGTAATAGTATAACGATCTCAAAGTGGTCGCCTCCAAATCTAGCAATACCACTTCCTTTCCGTCCTCCAGCCATTTAAGAGGGATAACGACTTAAGGGTATGAGTCATATCAATCAGCAATGCAAATGACTACAGCTCAAGGTATGCGGGTACATAACTTCAAAATCAATTTGGCGATGACACTTAAACAGGATATGGGTACAACTGTGCTTGTATGTTTCATGACATCACAAAATTCGACGTCATCGATTGGGGCCATTCATATCAGAAGTGTCAAGGTCAAACGTCAGACGGTGTGAATGCATAGACACTTGTCATCACGTCATCGTGACATTCGAATGAAAAAAAATCGCATATGAATGCGACCGAGTGAAATCTGAACTCAGCGAGTTGGAAGAGATGAGCGTAGCACCAGTGTCGTGCACTGCTTCAACACCCATACCCAGTATGTGCATATGTATGTACGTTGGGAAGCAACAATGCCAATGATACAATGACAGCTGCTAACGTCAATGGCCATCTTGCACGTTTATCGCATGGAAGCGTTTCTCTAACGATCTTACAACGAATAGCAAACAAACGAAGCGAAAAAAAACTATCTTTATTCTTCTTCTGTATCTTTGTATCTGCAATTAGAGAGTAGCGCGAAATACTTGTAAAAACATTTTTTTTTCTTATTTTGCAGATACAGACCGATCAGCCGTCGTCGTTACAATGGAATCGTACTTACTCTCGTGTACCCAGTTGCCGGTTGTATGAACCTTGCGTGCTGTATATGCCTGGAATGGGGTGTGTAGGTTGACGTTGACTATGATGTGAACATGGCCGTGTATACGGGCATAACTGTCAATACAGGTGTCCATCGGTATCTAAGTAAAGAGTTTTTTTGTTTATCTAGTTTCCTAGTTCTAGTTTTTAAGATTAACTTTGCTCTGCCTTCAGTGAGACAGTTGCTATGAGCTTTGTGCTGTTAACGGTATGAATAGCGGGGAACTTTAAGCAATTGAAATTGAATTTTCAATGTAAAATCATATTGTTGTCTCTAAGACCATCAATTGACCGGGAGCCCAATGCTTGATTATCCTTTCGGCGATCAAGAATCAGACTTTGCAGTGCCATTCACCAAGCAGTAACAAAGAGAGTCTCGCCTGCACATTAGACGGAATTACGAATACGTCAGTTTAAGTGAATGGCGCCCGACAGTGGCTCACCTTAACAACGACACTAGGACTTCTTGTTCCACTGTATGATTTCAGATTGTACCTAGTTGAATGCAATTCACATGGAATAGACAGTGAGATACATAATTCAATAAGCAAACGGTTGGCTTCTGATTTCGATGATTCCGTACCTGTTTGTGGTGTTTTTTCTTAGAGCGCTGCTAGCAAAATCCCAATATACATACATATGTATGTACCTATGGCTCTACATCACGGTCGTTAGACCCATACTAATGCATGGAGTGATAGTCTGGTGGACTGCACTAGACAAGACAACATACCACAAACAACTCGAGAAGGTACAAAGGATGGCATGTATGTGCAATACCGGGGCCCTCAGGTCCACACCAACGGCTGCGCTTAACATGATACTAGACACTACACCACTCGATATTTTCGGTAAGCGAATTGCCACACACACGGCCATAAGACTAAAAGCCAACTCGAAATGGGTGAGCTATATCACTGGCCACTCCTCCATCCGGCAAAACAGGATAACTATGACAGAAAACCTAGACCACACAGAACCCACCATAGTCTTGGACAAAAACTTTACGATGATCTATCCGGACAAGAAGAACTGGACCCGCCAAACTCAACCGCGCAGAAACTGTGTGGATTTCTACACTGACGGGTCTAAAACCAAAGACGGGGTGGGCAGTGGAGTTTTCTGCAAACAACTCAAGCTACATAAAGCTCTAAAATTACCAGATCACTGCAGCGTTTTCCAGGCGGAACTGTTGGCAATAAAAGAGGCTTTGTCTTGGCTGAAGTGGAACGTAATATCCACCACGGATATTCGCAATCTCACAGACAGTCAAGCAGCCTTAAAGTCGCTGGAGTCCTATGTGTACACATCAAAATCTAGTCTCGACTGTCGCAGATCTCTTAACGAGATGGCAGAACAGTTCAACATACAGCTTATCTGGGTACCAGGACACAGCGACATTACAGGTAATGAAAAAGCCGACACACTCGCCAAACTAGGAACGACGCTACAATCAATCGTAGCTTGTGAGGGAGTATCCCTTACAACCATTAAACATAATCTGACCAATCTCGCCAGGTCCGAGACGAAACGGAGATGGACTCAGGGGCATACCTGCCTCATCACCAGGCAAATCTGGCCCCGGCTCGACAGTCAACAGACAAGGAGTATAATCTCCCTAAAAAGAACTGACATCTACAAAGTCATCGGTGTCATCACAGGACACTGCCTCATTGGCAGTCACGCACAAAAACTAGGAATAGTTCCAAATGATTTCTGCAGAAGCTTTCAGGACGAGGAGGAGGTTGAATCCATTCACCACCTTCTCTGCGCCTGTCCAGCTCTCTGCAATTTCAGGAAACGTTACCTAGGCTCTTACTTCCTTAACGATCTGACAGATGTTCAGAAAGTAGGGATACTTGATCTTCTTAATTTCTTAAGAAGCACAAAATGGTTCCACGAATAGGGGGGTAAAACCCCCTCGTAGCTGCACAACGGGCCTCCCTGGCCTATGTGTATTCTTCTCAACTCTGGGAAGGCTACGACTCTACCTACCTACCTACCTACATATGTATGTAGATGACTAAGAACAATTTTGTTCTTATCTGAAGACTTCTGCGCTCTGAGAAACGTTTTTCGAACATACACATAGCCAAGCCATACACGAGCCTTCGTCCAATCTGTATTCTTCGTGAAAGACTAGGCAGAAGAGATCCACTCGTCTACAAAACCATACTTAGTGGGTACTATTCCATTATCGTAATCTCTGAGTTGCTTGTAATTAGCGAGCAGAGCTCTCTCACTTCTGCCAACGAATTTGACCTCGCTTACTACACTGCAAACGGTAAGTGTGTTGCCGTAGCACACCAAAGTGTGCGTTTTCATTGTAGTCATTTTCTATGCAATTTAAAGTGTGTTATTACAAAACCACACAAAAAGGGAAATTCCCAATTATGTATATGCAACCTTGTCATAAAGCAAATTGCATACCGAATACATGGTGTTAACAAACTGGACTCCCAACCCACTCATCCCCTGTTTAAATCTCAAGGTTCCTGTGAACATTTTTCTAAGTGAACAAAAAAAAAACAGACTCATCTACTCCTCGCTCTCCGAGCATTTGTCGCGCCGAGGCTCATCAAGCCTGAAACATTGTTCTTTGTTTTTTGTTTGTTTGATTGAATTTTTCTTTTTGTTGTGAAGCAACATCAAGCCATCCGGCTCGAAGGACCAATATAGAATGGGAAAGGTCAGTAGTTGTGTATCTTTGTTTTTTGGCTGCGGACATTGAGATTTGAACTCGGATGCGTTGAGAATCTAGTGGGTTAAGTATTACGCCATGGATTCGACCCGCAAATTACTTTTTGGCAAAGTTGCGTATAGGTAGTAAATTTCACATTTGTTTGATTGATTGATCCAAAGTGTGTTAATTATTAATAAGTGTGTTGCTGCAACACACCTAAGGTGCCATTAGAGTTTGTATTCATTACACGCAATAGACACGTTATAGTCTTAACACGAATTTTTCTTCTTCTTCTTAACGGGCGCTACAGTTCGTGGTGAACCTGGGCCTCAACCAACATGCCGCACATCCAGTTGGCTGAGGTCCCCTTCCACCTTTGTGCGCCATCTTAAGTGTGGCCGTCCTCTGCTTCTTTGTCCCTCGGGGTTGGATTCAAAGACTCTCCGTGCTGGTGCTTGGTGTCCGTTCGCTCTACATGGCCCAGCCATCTTAGGCGTTGAATCTGTAGACGCCTGACTAGACTCATGTCGCTGTACAGCCCGTAAAACTTGTGGTTGTTCCTCCATCCTCCGCTTGTGGTTATAGCGAAAATCACGCGCAAAATCTTTCTCTCGAACCGACCAAGGGCCTCCTCATCCGCTTTTGATAGTGTCCATGCTTCTGCGCCGTACAGCAGGACCGAGATGATAAGGGTCTTATGTAGGTCAACTTTGTCGTCCGGGAGAGGGCTCTATTACTCTAATTACGCTGCCGTATGCAATGGTCTTTTCCAGGATATGCCGTAGTATGAAGAATTGGTGTACTTCCCTGGCCTGAACCCGCACTGATAAGGACCTATCAGCTTATTTACAAAAGCCTTCAGGCGTTCTCTTAAAACGGCAGAGAAGTTTTTGTAGGCAGGAGTGGTTTTTCCATATTCTCAGCATCGACTGCGATTCTAATACTTGGTGTCCGTTCTCATCCCTGCAGGCTTCCGTTCTGGCTTCATGACCTTGGCATATTCGCTTTATCTGTTGTTAAAGCTTTCGAACGTCACGCCTGCAGTAACACCTCTCCAAATCCTCAATCGCGCGCTTCTCGTGCTCTTTCTTCTTTCTTCTAAGAAGCTTATGCTCCTCCCTTCTTTTTAACTCGTAGAGCTCACGAGCTGCTCTTGTTCTTTTACGCAGCGAGGCCTTATATGCATCCTGCTTCGCTGTGTGAATCCTTCTGTACTCGTCATCGAACCAGGTGTTTCTTCGTAGTGGAGCCTTGAAACCCAAGACTTCGGATGCAGAGCTTTTCAGAGCTTGTTTGCAAAGGCTCCACTGCTGTTCTATTGATAGCGTGGAGGATTGCGGTGTATTGGAGAGCTTAAGGGAGACGCGATCGGTAAAAGCACGAGCGGTTTCTGGCGATAGTAGCTTTCCAACGTCATAACTTTATATTCTTACTCTTCTCCGCTGCGTTCGTGATATCCGTAAGCGCATCTTGGCTACTACAAGATAGTGGTCCGAGTCGATGTTAGCCCCGCGGAAAGTTCGAACATCAAGAATAGTGGAGGAATGTCTAACGTAGATCGCGATGTGATCAATCTGGTTGGTAGTCGATTGATCAAAAGACCGCCAGGTGCCTTTGTGTATATCGAGGTGCGGGAAGCGCGTACTGGCTAGAAGGAGATTTCGCCCCGTAGCAAGATCAATCAGCTTGTGTCCGTTATCGGAGGTGGTGTCGTGTAGGCTATGTTTGCCGATGACTCGTTCAAAGATGCTTTAATTACCCAGCTGAGCATTGAAGTCTCCTAGTACAATTTTGATGTCATAGCTGGGACATTGGGCATACGTTCTGTCTAGGAGATCGTAGAACTCATCTTTGGCGGAGTCATCCTCGTCTTCCGTGGGGGCGTGTACGCAGATCAGGCTGATGTTAAAAAATGTAGCCTTGATGCGGATTGTTATGAGGCGTTCGCTCACATGCCGAAAGCTTAGGACTTTTTGCCTTAGTACATAAGTCCTACAAATCTACAACCACAATTAATCCCTAGCATCTTCTAAAAGTATATTCAATATTCCTCGAGAGAGCTATTTGGCGCTACATATGTACATATATGTATGGTCGAGGAAGCTATTCAACCGGAGAGACAAGTCTGCTAAATACTGCTAAGAAAATCACCCTTTCAAGAAGGAGCTACGAGCACGTCTACCAGTTAGACGAAAGAGTATAGACAATGACCTCAACGAGTGGTCAATGTTATCTTGATCATCATATTCTACGGTTAACGAAGTCGAATGATGCTTTGATGCCACAACACGCAAGAAAATACAATGAAAGCACGGACGTAGCTTTCGCTGCTAGGCTACTTAGCATGTTGGAGTGTATGTGGTCAGAAGGGTTTTCAAAAAATTGATTGATATGAATGTTGTTATATGTATGACCTGGACCTGTAAGGATTTGATAAGGACTTCCTAAGACAAATCAAATGAGCCCCAGTATTCATGGAAGATAAGAGTATCCGCTCGCCTCTGCTCTTTCAGCTCCAATAAGAGATTCAAAAATGTATGCTGCACTCAAGACAGATAAATATACATATATATACGATATGCAGGAACAGATATACTATATCCGCTTCAGCATGACGACAAGAAAAAGAAACCTAATAAACTCCCTAAATAGAAGTATATACCTTCTACGTCTGTAATTACCTTGACGCCGTTGTTGGACTCCCACTTCCTACGGAAAACGCTCACTGACACACATTACTCGCAAAAAAACAAAAATGCCTCGAGGCCTTAGTTCCCAAATCTAGCCTTACATGTACGGTGGCTTATTATGCAAAAAAAAAAAGATTTCTGTAATTGAGATTATCTTATTGATGGATGGATGGATGGAATGAATGCTTATGAGGTGGCGGTAAAATCTGGTAAATCTGGCGCCTCGACACTAATTTCACCGCAACTATTGCCACCTGCTCATGGCGAAGATAGAAAAGGAAAACCAAGATCGAAAAAAAAAAACTCATTGACGATGACACCTACAATGCTATCGGCATTGTCGGCATCACTAAGTAACCTAGCTAGCTCTACATACACGTATATAAGTACAGCAGTGGATTTGCTTATTCGCTCCATAAGTATGTTTTCACTATAACACTACATGTATAAGCTACGGCCAAATGGCGAGAGTGTGGGATTACTTGATTTCCAACAACCTACTCTTGGCTTTATCTACTTATCCTGCTAGCGCACGAGACATTTAGTTGCAAAAAAACAAGATACAAAACAACAAATAGCTAAACATGTTTTGAGAAGTATCTGTCTTTTTTTTGGCAGAGTTAGGTGGTAGAGTGTCGCGTGGTAGCGGGCATACATAAATAGAAAGTGCTACAGAAAGTAGATACATTATATCACACGCCGATTTGTAAAGCGACAGCCAACGCATAAGTATCGCGTGTCTAGACTCAGATATGCGCTCGTATATGTAGATATTGCTTCTCTCGGCCTAAGTCGAAGACTGTAAGTAATAGCAGAGTTTCCCTTAAACCCACCCTGTGAAGTTAGGAAAACTGGTTATGTTGGCCAAGCTGTTGCCGTCGAGGAGGTGTATGTGGGTGTTAGACCGGATGCCTATTCTGGCAGCGTGAGTTCCTATAGGCCAATGGCCCGTACTGACTGCCACGATTCTAGCTAGACTGGAACGGTGAGGAGGTCGTTCGGGCAGATTTTTCTTAATGTCTTGTATCTAGTTGATTTTTCCCCCTACAGTTTGACTGTCACTACAAATAGGGATGGACGTGTAACTTGGGCGAACTGCACTGAGTCTTTTGCCCAATTCCCGGATAGCACTTCAGCTTGAAACATGCTCGAGTGATCGGGGAGACGGAATGAGTTTAAGAGACGACTCAGCTGTGTCGATAACACACCGCACCTCAGCTTAGTGCCATCGGTGAAAATCAAAAGTTGAAATTTTGCGACTTGGTTGCACGCTTTCCATTCTTCTCTGGAAAAAGTCGAGGGAAGGTCTGATATAGTCGGTACACTGTAAATGCAAGTGTGTTAAACAACACGCATCAAGTGTCTCATTCGACACATTTTAAGAATAAGTTTAAGATTAATACGTTCAATCTTTGAAATTGAGACTAACAAAGGCCTCGTAGGGGTAGCTTCTATCCCCCCGAAATTGTAGACGGGGAAGGGCGAATGGCGAGTCTCCTGCGCCAAAAAAACAGGATTAGTAGGTTGGACTACGGCCTAGTAAGCTGTAACCGTAAAAAAACCACAAACTCCGAAACAACCACAAGCCTCGGATATAACGGACCGGATTAATGTTGACGACCCTTGTACGTGGAATGTTAGGTCCCTAAACAGGCCACTTGAAGCCGAACAACTTGCGGACCAGTAGACCGCTATAAAGCGCGGACATAACCGCCATCTAGGAATTGTGATGGAATGGACCGGGTATAAAGCGGATGAAAAACTGCGATATTTAGTATGGCGACTGCTATAGGGAGAGAGGACAACGATTGTTCGGATGGGGATTTGCTTTTCGAGGTGGACTAAGGCAAGAAGTCCTAAGCTTTCGGCATGTGAGCGAACGCCTCATAACGATCCGTATCAAGGCTAAATTTTGTAACATCAGCCTGATCTGCGTCCACGCCCCCACGGAAGACAAGGATGACTCCGCCAAAGATGAGTTCTACGATCTCCTAGACAGAACGTATGCCCAATGTCCCTGCTAAAAATTGTACTAGGAGACTTCAATGCTAAGCTGGGTAAGGAAAGCATCTTTGAACGAGTCATCGACAAACATAGCCCACACGACACCACCTCCGATAACGGACACAGGCTGATTGATCTTGCTACGGGGCGAAATCTGCTTCTAGCCAGTACGCGCTTCCCGCACCTCGGTATACACAAAGGCACTTGGCGGTCTTTTGATCAATCGATTACCAACCAGATTGATCACATCGCGATCGACGTCAGACACTCCTCCACTATTCTTGATGTTCGAACTTTCCGCGGGGCTTACATCGACTCGGACCATTATCTTGTAGTAGCCAAGATGCGCTTACGGATATCACGAATGCCGCGGAGAGGAGTAAGAATACAAAGTTATCAACAGATAAAGCGAATATGCTAAGGTTATAAAGCTAGAACGGAAGCCTGCAGGGATGAGAACGGACACCTAGTAGTAGAATCGCAGTCGATGCTGAGAATATGGAAAAACCACTTCTGCAGACTGTATAACGGCGATGTTAGTCAATATACCGCTGTCAGGCAGAATGATCCATTTCTAATCGACGGAGACCGCAGAGAAGTTTGTCCTCCTGACCTCGACGAAGTTAAGATTGCCATATCGAAGCTCAAGTTGAATAAAGCTGCTGGCGCAGTCGGACTGTCTGCTCATCTGTCTGATACGGTCAGGGGAAAGCATGCCCGAAAGAAGGGAGACCCCTCGGATTGCGCCAACTATAGAGGAATAAGTCTCCTTAACATCGCCTACAAAATCTTCTCTGCCGTTTTGTGGAACGCCTGAAGCCTTTTGTAAATAAGCTGATAGATCCTTATCAGTGCGGATTCAGGCCAGGGAAGTCCGCCATCGACCAAATCTTCACACTACGGCAGATCCTGGAAAAAACCATTGAATTTCAAGTCGACACTCACCACATATTTGTCGACTTCAAAGCCGCATACGACAGCGTAATTAGAAACGAGCTATACAACGCTATGTCTACCTTTGACATACCTGCTAAACTCGTCAGACTATGCAGGATGACTTTGGAGAATGCTCGCTGCTCCATCCGAATCGGTGAACACCTTACCGATAGTTTTGATGTCAAAAAAGGATTTAGGCAGGGCGATGCGCTGTCGTGTGATTTCTTCAACATCGTATTAGAAATGATTGTGCAAAAATCACTGGCCAATACAAGAGGCACAATCTATTTCAAATCCCCACAACTCCTTGCATACGCCGATAATATTGACATAATAGGTAGATCACAGGTCAATGAGGCGTTTGCGAGTATTGAGATGGAGGCGGCGAAAATTGGTCTGGCGGTAAACGAGGGCAAAACTAAATATATGCTGTCATCGAAAAAGGACGCTCACCGCCGACGTCTTGGCTAGAACGTTTGTACTGGCAGATATAAGTTCGAGGTAGTGAGGGACTTCGTCTACCTTGGCTCCGCAGGGACCTGGAACAATGATATCAGTTCCGAAATCAAACGCAGAATCACTCTTGCCAATCGCTGTTTCTTTGGGCTCAAGAGGCAACTGAGTAATAGAGCCCTCTCCCGAACGACAAAGTTGACTCTATATAAGACCCTTATCATCCCGGTCCTGTTGTACGGCGCAGAAGCATGGACACTATCAAAAGCGGAAGAGAAGGCCATTGGTCGGTTTGAGAGAAAGATTTTGCGCCTGATTTTCGGGCCTATAAACGCAGACGGGGAATGGAGGAAAAGATTCAACCACGAGCTTTCCGGGCTGTACAGCGATATGAGTCTAGTCAGGCGTCTACGGATTCAATGCTTAAGATGGCTGGGCCATGTACAGCGAATGGATGCCATAGCTCCAGCTCGGAGAGTCGTTGAATCCAACCCGGAGGGACGAAGAAGCAGAGGAAGGCCACACTTAAGATGGCGCACACAGGTGGGACCTCAGCCAATTGGGTGTGCGGCAATGAAAAAGGCTAGCAAGGGGCATCTTGGTTGAGGCCCAGGTTCACCCCAAACTGTAGCGCCCATTGAGAAGAAGAAGAAGATTTGAGTGCCTCAATGCCACTGAATGGTGCAGCATCCGGAACAGTAAACGCGGCGCAACCCTTCTAGGGACTCTGTTAACCCTCCCTGTAACATTGTATAACACGGGAAGTGAGCATGCTTTCAGCAATTAACATTACATTCATAACCAGCTCCTTAGCTAAAAGAGCTAGTTCGAGGACCAGTAAACATTATACTCAAAGCGACCATATTCAAAACGCAGGGGCTGGCCGTGGTGCAGTGTTAAACATCACCGACTGTCGAGCGGAAGGTCTGTAGTTCAAGGTATCTCCATAACCAAGAAATGCAACGGAAAAAAGGCTGTTGTGAATGGGAAGTGATCAAAAATACTGATGAGGGCATAAGACTCACAGTATATGGTCACTTAAAATTCATACTCTATGTGTGCAGTTCTAATATGTATAATAGCACGGAACGTTTGCTGGGACCTACAACCAACGTGAAAATTCAGTCGAGTTCCTCTCAAATCCTATCTAAGACAACCATCCTTTGAGTGTAATGAACGAACATCTACGACCCGAACTATCTGCACTCCGCTATCAAAAAGAAAGGAAAAAGACAGTCAGAAACGTTTCTATTATAGATCATAGACGATCATGGTGCGTAAAACGTCTACAACCCGTAGGACATGAATAACACCAGATTCGCGTAACAAATGCTAAAGAGCCAGGAGGCTCTTCCAACGATCGATGGGATAATCTTTTCAACTGGACTTATGGATAAGTTACAAGAGAATTTGCAGGTATATGAAATTAGAGCAAGATCGGCTAGTGTGTGTTACTGCAACACACCCAAAGGTGTGTTTTCATTGTAGTAATTTTTTGTGCAATTTAAATTTTATTTATTTACTGTTAGTCGATAAAGTACATAGACTTTCTAAGACCTTCAGATAATAACATAATTACAAAAAAAGAAAAAAAAATATTAACAAGAAAATGTTTTATAATGGACCCTTGAGCTAAACAATTATGATTGAAAAAAGTTTATTAAAATAGCTTTAATGGAGGGTATTGACATATTAAAGTCTATTAGCGGCGCACATTCATTGTATAATAGCAGCAAACCATTTAAAGAAGAGGAACGGCCGTAGTTAGTTTTAAAGTGCTTTAAAATGAAAAATCGAGAAGTACGTAAGTTGACGGGAGGAACGTTAATATTCAGGAGACTTAACATTTCTGGGCAGTCAATCTCCCCAATAAGTACTCTATGTAAGAAAATTATTCTTGTCACCTTTCTCCTCGTTTCGAGTAAGTCAAGTCTAATCAGTCTCAATCGATCTTGATAAGGAGGCAATTCGTTAACATCAGACCAAGGAAGTCGTCTGAGAGAAAACCTTAAAAAGCGCTTTTGTATCGATTCAATTCTCGCAATATGTGTGCGGTAGTAGGGGCACCAAACGACGTATGCATATTCTACCAGAGATCGAACAAACGATACAAATAAGGTTTTGAAAACGTATGGATCGGTAAAACTTGTAGCGTAACGTTTTAACATTCCTAATGATCTGTTAGCCTTATTAGTGATGAACTCAATATGAGAATTAAAGGATAGTTTACTATCCAACATAATGACCAAGTCTTTAACGACGGAAGTACGCAGAATTGTACTACCATCAAGGGAGTAAGAATAAAAATGCGGAGAAGAACTGCGAGAAAAACTAATGATAGAGCATTTACTAACATTAAGAGACAAGTGATTTTTAGAACACCACAAAGCAAATTTTTGAAGGTGAGCATTTAAGCGATAAAAGCTGATGGGATCATTACATGCCGAGTAAATTTTAAAGTCGTCGGCAAACATTAAGACATTGCAGTGGGGTAAAAATTTCACAACATCGTTAACAAATAGAATGAACAAGAGTGGACCGATGTGGCTACCTTGTGGGACACCTGAAGTTACCTGACTTTGTACGGAAGTATGATTCCTAAACTTCACAAATTGGCATCTATTTACTAAGAAGGATGATAGCCATCTGAGAAAGGTGTTCGGAAAACCAATTCGTTCAAGCTTATAAAGCAAAAGCTTATGGTCAACTCGATCGAAAGCTTTACTGAAGTCAGTGTAAATTGCATCAACCTGGTTACCTTTGCTAATTTCAGAGATGACATCGTTGGTGAAGAGAAGAAGATTCGTAGCTGTCGATCTGTTTTTAACAAAACCGTGTTGGTTATTACAAATTAAATTCTTACAACAAAAATTTAATTTATCTGTAACAAGGGAATCAAACAGTTTAGGTAGGGACGATTGCCTGCAGATGCCTCTGTAGTTTTCAATTTTGCTTTTGCTACCTGATTTAAATATTGGGATGATAAAAGAGTTCTTCCAAATGGAAGGAAAAATACCACTATTCAACGATAAGTTAAAAATATGGCATAGTATATTGTGTAGTGGGACCGCACACATTTTTAAGAATCCCGAGGGGATGCCATCAGGACCAGGATTAAAATTAGATTTTACACCATTTAGCTTACTAAGAACTTTTTCTGCTGACAGATAAATGTTATTAGAAACAAGGGGAGGAAAACCACTTAGATAATCAAAAAAGTTCGCATTTAAAGTGTATTATTATGAAAAGACACAGACGGGAAATTCCCAACTCTGTATATGCAACCTTGGCTTGCATCGAACAAAAAAAAAAAACAAAAGATGACATAACTTCGAGGCTTCATCAAGCCCGAAACATTGTTCTGTGTTTGGCTGAATTGATTGCTTCTTTTTGTTGTGAAGCAACATCATGACGACCATCCGGCTCGTAGGACCAATGTTGAGAAAGGAGAGGTTGAGAGTGGACATTGAGATTTGAACACGGATCATTGCGTTGTGAGTCCAGTATGTTAACCATTCCGCCATGGATCCGACTCGCAAATTACTTTCTGACAAGGTTGTATATAGTTGGGGATTTCTCGTTTGTTTGATTGATTGATCCAAACTGTGTGTTAATAAGTGTGTCGTTGGAATTCACTGTGTCATTAAAGTTTTTACTCACGCCACGCAATAGAACGTGTTATAGCTTTAACGCCTAAGCACCATTTTATCACCACTGATAGTTCTTTTTAGATCCTGCTTCAACCAGGGATATATACCCCAAATCTGGAGCGACGTCAATCTTGTCTTCATCCCCAAGTGAGTAACCTAAGTCCTATCGCCCTATCAGATTGACTTCGTTCCTTCTAAAAACAGCGGAAAAACGGATAGGGCTCCATATTAGAGGTATCCTGGAGAATTAGATACCACTGCATCCCAATCAGTATGCATATCGCGAAGAACGATATACTGAGAATGCGCCCCACATCACCTGGAGACGCGTGTTGAAAACAGTTTCACCCACGAGGAGATCGTGACAATACTGGCTGGATTGGGTCGATGCTAAAAAGCCGTATTATATCAGTCACATGCGGAGAGGTCTCAGTGACAGTATTGGTAGCTAGACGATGTCCACAAGGAGGAGTCCTTTCACCACTTCTCTGGTCGATAGTCATCGATGACCTACTATGCAAGGTAACCACTCGTTGCTACGAGGTCATCGGCTATACTGATGACCTAGTAGTCATTTTTACGGAGAAGTGTGGAACTGCTGCCTGTAAACGCATGCAGCTTGCGCTTCAGTTTATCTCCGTAGACTTAACCGGAACTCCAATATGAAAACTAAACTTACGAAAGCGAATAAAGCCATGTGGGCCTGTCGACGCACTTACGGTGAAACCTGGGGACTTAAACCTAAGGGAGTCCACTGGTTATACACCGCGATAGTAAGACCAAAAAACAATAATTGTTAAGCTTCAACGTCTTCAGAGACTAGCGTGTCTCGGCATTACATGCGCTATGCCAAACTGCCCCACCTGCAAATGAGTCCCCACTCGTTGGACTCACTCCACTGCACCTTTTTATCAAAAAGGTGGCATTACGCAGTGCAATCAGAATTCTTCGCTTGGGAACAAACCTGCAATGTAGACCCGGAGGTCACATGTCCATCTTACAACACCTTCCCGAGCTGGATATGACTATCACGGTCTCGGACGCAGTGCCACACACCTTCACTTTCGACAAGAGATTTGAGATATTGATCCAAAATCGCTCAGCATGGGATACCAGTGATCCCTTTCTCCATGTCAAAGGCTTCTGGCGTTTGCGCCGGCATCTTTCGACCAAATAGTAAGATCTCGAAGGACCTGGGAATGAGTCCTGGCATCTTTCAAGCGGAATTGCATGCCATCCTAACATGCGTCATTTTAAATCTGGAGAGGCATAAGGGGAGTAAGCATCAACATACTCTCTGATAGCGAAGCAGCGCTTAAAGCGCTGAGTTCGTATAGCACGAACTCAAAAACCGTCAAGGAATGCCATGATGCCCTACAAGACCTCCCCAAAAGAAACAATGTCAAACTCTGGTGGGTGCCAGGGCACAAAGGTATTATGGGAAATGAAATTGCCGATCAACTTACCAGGAAAGATTCAAGCGATAAATATATACATAGGTCCAGAACCATTCAGCGGCATTCCCAAGTCTAAGATCAATATATTCTTAGACAAGTGGGAAAAATCGAAACACCTGTCCTTTTGGAACAGCGTTCGGGAACTCCGTCAATCGAAACGACTTATACGGCCGCTGAACAAACACTCTATCGACATACTCAAACTTATTAGGGTGGGTATCAGAAGACTGGTCAGCTATGTACGTGACGGGACACTCTGTCTTAAGGACGAAGAGACGGCGGAACACATACTGTGTGCTGCTCTTTGCCATCTTAGGATGCGTATCGTTCCCAGCGAAGTTATGACTCCTGAGGGGATCACCTCGGCACCTACGAGAAGCATTCTCAACTTCATTATGGAAGTAGAGAAGCTCCTCGGCTAATCGGCTAGCAGGCACCGATAGATATGCAAAGGTCGCAGTGCCAATTGCTAATTGATAGCACTACGCGATAGCTTTAAAGCGAATAAGTGTCTCAATTTCAAACATGACACACTTAATCTTGTCGAATGGCATACTAGCATTTGCAGTGTATAGCTTATGGGACAGTCATGGTAAAAACTGGTTCTTTGATTCAAAATACAGTGGCGGAACTTTCCCCAATAAGCAATAGAGCCACTTCAGAACGTGAATGAGACCTTACCCGTCACACAGAATGAGCTTCTGGAAGTATGCCGACGAATTGATGATAGCAACTCACCCGGACTACACTGCAAATGGTAAGTGAGTTACTGCAACACACCAAAATGTGTGTTTTCATTGTAGTCATTTTTAATGCAATTTAAAGTGTGTTTGTAAGAAAGCACAAAAAAGGGTAATACCTGATTATATGCAACCTTGCCAGAAAGCAAATTGCGACCCGGACCCATAGTGTAATGGTTAACACATTGGATTCCCAACCCAGTGATCCTGCGTTCAAATCTCGAGTTTACTATGAAAAATGTTCGCAGCGAACAAAAAAAAGGACTCATCTAGTCCTCGTTCTCCGAGCATTTGTCGCTTCAAGGCTCATCAAGCCCGAAACATTGTTCTTTGTTTTACAGTGTTTGTTCATGACACGCAATAGAACGTGTCTCAATGTGTTAAGTGACACACTTAACCTTGAAATGTGTCGAATGACACATTTGCTGCGTATTGTTTACCATTTGCAGTGTACCCAGCAGCCAAATATTGCACAAAAACTGATCGGGACCATTTGAACGAGGCTGGATACAAAGAGAAGCTCGATGTCTGGGTGGCACATACATACATTTTCATCTGCGAATCGGTGGGGAGCCGCAACAAAATTGACCCATTTCTGAAGCGGATGATAACTGATGATGAAAAGTGGACCACTTAAGATAACTTAAAGTGGTCATAGTCGAATCACGGTGAATCAGGAGTGGAAGCCAAGAAGGGGGTGTGTGTTTGGTGGGGTTGGCAGGTAATCATCTACTATAAGTTGCTTTCCTGCAGCAAAATTGTAAATGCAGACGTGCACTGTCATCAATTGGACCGTCTTAACCGATTGCCCAGAAGCGTCCAGTTTCGATTAATTGGAGAGAAAGTGTGTTCTGTGACGTTGTTCTACGTCAGGTCAGGCATATCGATTATGACTCGGCAAAAGTTCCGGGTACTTGGTTGGAAGATTCTTATGCACCTGGCACCATGAAGAACGATTTTGATGGCAAAAAATACGCCTCAAGACAGGCTTGTGTGGCAATAGGGACGTGGGCTTCTATGAGTGAGGCACAATGGAATTACCTTCAAAACGACAACAAGTTAGCGAGCAAAACGGCGTATAATTGACCTAAATCGAGTCAGCCCAACTATACTGAATAAAGCCTTCAATTCCATGCAACAATAATGGATTTCTTTTTATAAAGATGTATGTGAATGGGGATTTCCCTACATTACTTGCAACAACTCTATCCAAAGATCGAACGAACTCAGGCATTACTGAGCAATTCTCTTTTGAACTAAACTTAGAGGTCATCAGCCGGTGAGCATGTCGTGTGACTACTTACAAGATTCATTAAGAAAAAAAAAAAAAAAAACTAAAAAAAATCTTTCACTAACTGACACACTAAACTCCAACAATCCGCACATTCCCCAAGAAAGAAATGAAAAGAAAAGAAGAGGAACAACCACAAGTCAACGTAAGCTGAACTGCACATGGAACCTCGATTCTCCCTACTCCATTGCCCCATGATCCACATTTTATTCCTTCCTCATTGTTTCATAGGCGCCACATCGTTCGTTTACTGATACTTGCAGTAAATTAATCGATGCAAACCGAAATACAAATAAAACTAAGATGAAATGAGCCGGTTATCCACTATCCCATAGACCGTTAAATTTGAAGTTTTGACACGATTTTAGAAAGCACCATTCCAACGTATTCAAATCAAAAATGCAAATTGTAATTATTCCCCGCCAGTACACCAGAGAAGGAGATCGTTTCATTCACTCAATGTTTAAATAGTGTCTTTTGCATCTACAATGTATCTGAGAGATGAAATATTTAGAAACAACAGAAACAAAACCTTCACAATACGAATACTGTTGCATGTCGCTCACTCCAATCCAACCGGCTACTTTCCCTTGTTACTTGAAGAAATGGTTTAAAGCAAATATATTCAAATGCAATGCAATCTCTCCGCTTGTGCTTCAGTATATCATCGTGATGGACGTACAATGAACGGAAGACCGAGACGACTGGCATACATTCGGATGGTAAAGTGGTAGATGAAGAATGATGGAGAGTAGTGGTACTGGGTATCTATGAGCTCGCGCCGTGCATGGTATCCGGTACGAATGCGAACGCGAGGCGAACAATGATAATTTGCCAGCTGATCTCGGTGCTGGGGATACGGTAAATGGAGTAAAGAAGCGTTACTAAGTGCTAATGTGGCTTCTGGACGGTGGATATGGTTGGTTGATCGGATGGTAGTGGTTTGGATTTGACTAAAATACGAGTACATTGGGAGAAACTGGAATTTGTCTCCTAACAAGATACATTTTGCTCACCTACCTCCTCAACAAACTTTCAAGCGTTCCCTATTAACACGAACATTGACATTGTTGTATGGAGGGCATGGGCACAGACATGCAATGTAAAGTTGTTGATTGCTCTCAACCTAGCGAGATGCCGGCAGCGATCCCTGCTTCAATGCCCGTGTGAAGTTGACATAGAGCCTTCTTGCGGCGCCTTCTGGATAGCCTCTACAAGAGCCGTACCAGGCGGAAGAAAAGAGGGCATGGGCTCGGACATACAGGGTAAAGTTGTTGATCGCTCTCAACCTGGCGAGATGCCAGCAACGATCCCTGTTTAAATGCCCGGGTCAAGTTGACACACGGCCTCCTTGCGTCGCCCTCTGGACCGCAGCCTCTTCAACATCCGTTGGGAGGTGAACAAACGTATGCAGCGACAAAACCCCGACCAGAATGGCGGTTGTGAGGCGGGCTAACAATCCGCCCACGTAAAAAAAGAAAAGTTATGAATGAGCAAGATGCCTCGATTTGCGAGTATGCTCCTGGAATGTCAGAACCCTGTACACTCCCGGAGCTGCTCATAAACTAGAAGGAATCCTCACGCAGTACAAGGCGGATATTACTGCGGTCCAGGAAATACGCTGTATAGGGAACGGTGTGATTAGAAAGAAAAATTGCGACATTTATTACAGCGGTCACAAAAGGTTGCACTTACTGGGATGCGGATGTCGTGGGAAAGCGGTTAAGGTCGAAGGTCATCGACCTTAAACCTATAAGTGATCGCCTGGCTGTGATCCGCATCAGAGGCAGATTTTATAACATCAGCCTTATATGTGCACACGCCCCTACCGACGAGGCTGAAGACCCTATCAAGGAGGACTTCTATGACCTCCTGGACAACGCCTACGGAGCTTGTCTGGAGTACGATGTAAAAATCGTGCTCGGGGACTTCAACGCCAAAATCGGTAAGGAGAACACCCTTGGCGGAGTGATCGGAAAGCACAGCCTCCACGATACAACAACAGATAACGGCTTCCGACTCGCTGACTTTGCGACAGCTCGTAATGCGGTGATAAGTAGCACAAGATTATCTCGCAAGCGAATCCACACAGCAACCTGGCGATCTCCGGACGGTCGAACCGCCAACCAAATCGACCATGTACTCATTGACGCAAGGCACTCGTCAAACATCCTGGATGTGCGAACATTCAAAGGGGCAAATGTCGACTCTGCCCACTTCCTCGTAGCAGCAAGATTCAGAGCTCGACTGTCCAATGTCAGAAAGCTGCACCAGCCCATCAGGAGGAGGTTCGACATTGGGCGCCTGAGCACACCGGAGGTTGCCAGAGTCTACAGGGAGCAGCTGAGCGAAAGACTCTACGGTATGCCTACGTCGAACACAAATGCCAATAATATGTGGCTGCATTGCCGCTTAGCCATTCAGGAAGTAGCCGAGACCAACTTAGGATACCTACCACCCCCGACAAGAAACCCGTGGTATGCAACGGCGTACCGACGAGGCGTACCAAAACGCGCTGCAGCAAAACACCAGGGCAGCGGATAGGAGTACGGAGCTACCGAGTACCGGCCTCCCAGCTCAAGGATATCGAGGAGTCTAGGGACAAACATAAAAGCCTTGCAGGAGGATTCGAGAAAGGCACCCAGGCTCTTCGAAATTTCGGGGGCAATCTTGTCACCGACCCGCAGGGAATAGTGGATGTAATTAAGTAGCATTTCCAGCAGCTGCTTAACGAGCATGACCAAGAGAGAGTGGTAGGAACTGAGGAATTCCCAACTCCAGCCGCTGAAGTAGTCTTCCTCCCCAGGATCGAAGAAGTCGGGACAGCTATTCGGAAGTTGAAGAACAACAAGGCGGCAGGCTCAAATGGCGTGCCATCAGACCTCTGCAAGGCTGGCGGTGATGTTCTGGTAGGGAGCATGAACCAAATCATTTGTAGATTTTGGGAAGATGAAAGGCGATCCTACCTCTTGCAAGAACTATAGAGGTTTATCCCTGCTTCGTGTCGCATACAAGATCCTGCCCAGCGTACTGTGTGAACGTCTAAAGCCCTTTTGCACCGCACTAATCGCCAGCTACCAGTGCGGCTTCGGGCCCGACAAGTCGACTTCTTCTCCTTTGGTGGCGTTACAGCCCATGAAGGACCAGAGCCAAGCTTCTCTCAATCACCCATGTTGTGTGTGATTTATTTTTTACACAGGTGAAAGCGACCTGCAGTTTAACGGCGTTGGTCGACAAGCTTTTTTAAATCGACTATAAACCAAATATTCAAACATCGACAAATCCTGGAACAGGCCAGCGAGTTTCAAATCGATACCCACCAATTTCTTATCGATTTTAAGGCCGCATACGACGGCATTCATCGCAAAGAATTGGTAAGTGCGATGGCCGAATTCAGGATTCCACGAAAACTGATCCGGCTGTGTCGCGCCACGCTGAAAAATACGCGATGCACCGTGCAGTTCGGTTCTAGGACCTCTGAACCGTTTGAAACATGCACCGGATTTCGGCAAGAAGATGCGCTGTCGTGTGACTTCTTCAATTTGGTGTTGGAGCAGATAGTGTGGCAGACAGGCGTCAACAGGGAAGGCACTATCTTCTATAAGTCTGTCCAGCTGCTAGAATATGCGGATGATATTGACATCATCGCGCGGTCTCAGCGTGACGTTGTAGAAGCTTTCACGGCGATAGAAGAACAGGCCAAACGAGTTGGTCTTAAAGTCAACGAGGATAAGCCAAAGTACATGCTGTCAAGGAAAAACCGATCCGTCGCTCACCACCTGGGACAAAATATAACGATTGACAGCTATAATTTCAAGGTTGTTAAGGAGTTTGGCACTTGGACTATAAAAAGTTTTAAGCCCTTTAAATCATCGGGGCCGGATGGTAATTACCCCATCGAACTTGCACAGACTATGGAATGGATAATACTCTGGAGAGACATACCAGAAAAGTGGACTCCGCAAGTGTAATTTTCGTCCCCAAGGCTGGCAGAAGTTCCCACAATTCACCCAAGGTTCTTAGGCCTATCTGTCTATCTTCGTTTGTACTAAAAACCCTGGAAAGGTTGATAGACGTACACATACAACACAACCTTGAACCGGCATCAATCTCAAAGGCACAGCATAATTATTGCAAAGGTAAATAGGTCAAAACGGCCAAGGAAGATTGAAAGATCAATCCGCCCAAAAGATTACAAGTTAGTAGCCTTTTTGGACATAGAGGGCGCTTTCAACAACGTTACACCGAAAACAATTGCGGAAGGGCTAGAACATTTAAAAGCGAAGAAGACTCTTGGAGAGTTGATTGGCGAGTTGCTTTCAACCAGGGATAAACATTGAGATACCAATCTTTCGTACATCTGCGCGTTGATTCCCGTAGGAGTTGGTTGTTACTTTTGTAATACACGCCGTTACTATGGTCGCAACAAGGCAGAAAGACATAGTCAAGACGCTGTCAAACTGCAACGCGTTTGTAGATGCAATCTGTCAAACTGTCAAAGCCAATGGATTGGTATCTTATTCTTTATCCCTGCTTTCAACACGCAAGATCTTCTCTAAATGGGGAAACCAACGAACCACTAGATTGGTTACCAGAGTTAACCAAGGGGGATCCTCTCTCCTCTTCTTTGGAACGTAGTCGCAAATGAACTTCTAACTAAACTAGAGTATACTAGGGAACGAATGATGTCGCTATTGCCATCTCACGCAAATATGTATCTGCCCACGCTGAATGACCGTATGCGAACGAGAGGGTGGCACAAAATAATGGACTCGGGATACACTACCAGAAAACGGAACTTGAACTCTTCACTATAAAACCCAAGATTCCGGATAAACATATGTCCAATCACTCTACTCGATACCAGATTAATTCTACTCCTCTAGTGCCAAATACTTTGGCGTCCTACTGGACAGGGAATCAACCTGAAAAGAAAATACTATCGAGCGAGCAAGCTAGGCAATCATAGCGCTGTACACTTGCAAGAAAGCTTTAGGAAAACTATGGGGCTCCAGCCCCAAGATAACCGTATGGCTGTACTTCAAAGTCATTATACCTATTCTTCTGTATGGTATTTTAGTCTGGTGGACTGCATTAGACGAAACAACATACCACAAGCAAATCGAGAAGGTACAGAGGTTAGCAAGCATGTGCATCACCGGGGCCCTAAGGTCTACTCCAACGGCGGCGATCCAGATGTTACTTCACCTTAACCCACTCGATATTCACGGCAAGCAGCTAGCCCCATACATACATATATAGCTGCGAGATTAAAGGCAAGTTCAAAATGGACGAGCTATACTGTGGGCCAAACTTCTATCCTGAACGACAGAACAACTTTGGCGGAGAACTCCGACTACCCTGAACCCACCATGGTCTTTGACAAATGGTTCAAAATAACCTACCCAGAAAGGAATAATTGGTCCCGACAAGCGCGACTTCGCAGGGGCTGTGTGGAGTTTTACACATATGGATCGAAAACCAAAGACGGGGTGGGTAGCGGAGTCTTTTGCAAACAATTGAAATTGAATCTGGCCTTAAAACTACTTGACCATTGCAGCGTCCTCCAGGCGGAGCTGCTAGCAATAAAGGAAGTCCTGTCATGGCTAAGATGGAACGTGATAACTGTCACAGATATTCGAGTATTCACTCACAGCTAAGGAGTCTTATGCCTACACATCCAGGGCAAGCCTTGACTACCGCCGATCTCTTAACGAGATGGCTGAACAGTTTAACATTCACCTTTTATGGTAGCCAGGAAACAGCAACATTTTAGGAAATGAGAGAGCTGAAATGCTCGCTAAATAAGGAACGACGCGACGAACTAGCATGGCATACGCTGGTACACAACTACTTACTTACTTAGGTGGCGCTACAGTCCGTGGTGAACCTGGGCCTCAACCAACAAGCGTCTCCAGCTGGCACGGTCTTTAGCTAGCTGTTTCCAGCGCCGCAAGCCCAGTTGGTTAAGGTCCCCTTCCACCGGCGTACGCCACCGTTGATGCGGCCGTCCTCTGCCGCGCCTTCCTTCCGGGGTGGATTCGAAGACTCTTCGGGTCGGTGCTGTATTTTCCATGCGCTCTACATGGCCTAGCCACTTTAGACGCTGTATCCGTAGACGTCGCACCAGGCCGCTGTCGCTGTACAACCCGTAAAGTTCTTCGTTATATCTTCTCCTCCATACACAGTTTGAACAATCGGGACCGTAGATAGTGCGCAGAATTTTCCTCTCGAAACGACCAAGGGCATCTTCATCCGTTTTTGTTAAGGTCCAAGCCTCTGCGCTGTAAAGGAGGACTGGGATGATTAAAGTCTCATATTTTTTTTTTGTTTGTTGAAGGCTTCTGCTATCCGCTGGAGCACTCAGACGCAATCACTGGTCCAATGTACTCCAGACAGACACCTTACATTACTGTATTTTATCCGTTTTCCGGAGAAAAATTTGAAGGAGCTTCAGTGATGTAGAGCTAAGGGATTCGGCACACACCACGTCGGCTCCAAGGGTGCGCCACCGTATGCGAGCAAAGGCCGGACAATAACAGAGGAATTGCTCTGCAGTATCATCCTCCTCTTCGCCACATGCAGCACAGGTAGGTGTCTCACTGATGCCGAGCACGTAGAGATGCTTGGCAAAAGTGTAATGGCCCGTGATAACTCCCACAAGCCTTCTGCAGTCGGTTCTCCTTAAAGACAGGAGGAATGTTGCAGATTTTTTGCAGACATCAGGGCATACGCGCTTAGTCATCCTGCAACCCGGACAATCCCTCCATCTACGGTTGTGTGTGTTAAATACACAATTGTTAATGTAGGAATTTACCGTGGACGCAGGTAGACCTAGAGCGGGTTCAGGTCCTGAGAAGCTCTCCTCTGAACCCATTCTAGCGAGTTCATCAGAGGTCTCATTTCCTGGGATCCCAGAGTGGCCTGGAACCCATACAAGCCTTAATGAATTTAGTCTGCCGACTCTGTTCAAGAAGGACTTGAGTTCAAGCACTAATTTGGAGCTAGTTAAGGGGTTACACACAGCTTTTAGTGCAGCTTGGCTGTCACTACATACGCATATGCTTTCCCCCTTCCACCTGTGCTTCACAATATAGTGCATGGCCATTAGGATTGCGTATATCTCTGATTGGAAGACAGACGCATATTTTCCTAAGGAGAAGTGCAGTCGGATGTTTTCGCGCTCAAAGAAGACCGGACCCCCGCCCAGATCTGGAGCCGTCCGTGAAAATGCGAAGACTATCCTTTCCAGGTTCAGTATCCAGCCATAGCCAATCCTGACGCCATGGAAACTCGACTGTGAAATTACGACGCAATAGGATAACGGGCGTCAGTGCGTCAGAAGGCATGTCCATGAGACAGGGGTCGCAGGACAATTCTTGCGCAAGCACACCGTCATTCCTATGCGAGTTGTACCAAAAGCCATTTCTCTTCAGACGAGACATGGCTTTCAGAGCACACCCTCTGATAAATATATCAAGAGGTGGAAGGTTCATCATAACATCTAGAGCAGCGCCCGGCGTGCTGGGGAGAGCCCCCGTGCAGCTGAGACAAACCGTTCTTTGAAGTTTGGTGAAAGAGGCTACGACGTGTTTGCGTTTTAGTCTGTTCCACCAGACAACCGATGCATATGAGATTATAGGTCTTATCATTGCCGTGTAGATCCAAAGGACCTTTGCCGGCGATAAGCCCCATGTTTTGCCAAAAGCTCCTTTGCATTGCCAGAAAGCTGACAACGCTTTGGTGGTTTTTGACTCAACATGTTTTGACCAGAGAAGCTTACTATCTAAGATGACTCCTAGATACTTAGCCTCCTTGGATATCGGGATGGAAGTGCCTTTTAGTACCAGTTGAGTCATGTCAGTATTTTTCCTCCTTCTCGCAAAGAGAACGACATCGGTCTTAAGAGGATTGACTGACAGCCTATTTCTGGTACACCAATCATCGATCACATTTAGCGCCGCCTGTGCTTTGCGACGGACAGTCGCCAAACATGAGCCGACAGAAAGAATGGCGACGTCATCCGCATAGGCCTGGGCATAGATTCCAGAGGCATTGAGAGCATCAAGCAGGGAATCGACCACCATGGACCATAACAGCGGAGACAGGACGCCACCTTGAGGGCAGCCCCTGTTTACGCCAGATTTGACACACTGGTGGAGGCCTGCGTCTTATATAGTGTCACCTTGGTTTTCCGAGAGAGAGCTCTACTTCTCAGTTGCCTCTTGAGCCCAAAGGAACAGCGGTTGGTAAGAGTGATTCTGCGTTTTATCTCAGCGCTGGTGTTGTTGTCGCTGGTAATCAGTGATCCAAGGTAGACGAATTCCTTGACCACTTCAAAGTTATATCCGCTCTGGCCAATACGTCGGTGTTGTCTGTTTCTTTTAGATGAAAGCAGATATTTGGTTTTACCCTCATTAACCTTGAGACCCATCTTAGCCGCTTCTACCTCAATGCTTACAAAGGCCTAATTGACGTCTCGCTGTGTCCATCCAATCACGTCAATGTCGTCGGCGTACGCAAGCAATAGCGTAGACACCACTAGCAGCAATTAAATTAGAGCTAATGAATCAAGCCATGGCTGAGATGAACCTGAGATGGACCTAAGGGCATACCTGCCTAACCACCAGGCAAATCTGGCCACGACTTGACCGATAGTGAACCACGGGACTAATCTCCCTAAAACGAACTGACTTCAGCATAATCGTTGGTGTCATACTTGGTCACTGTCTTATTGGCTGTCACACACAGTAACTAGGTCAAGTTTCAAATGACTTCTGCAGGAGCTGTGAGGACGAAGAGAAGGTTGAGTGCATTCAACACCTGCTCTGCGCCTGTCCGGTCATAGTAGGAAATAATACCTAGGATCCTACTTCCTTAGCGACTTGACCTACGCTTAGCGGATAAGGATCACTTTTAATTTCGTAAGAAGTACAAAACGGTTCCATGAATTGGGGGTCGACCCCCCCTCGTAGCAACACAAATGGCCTACATGCTAATTGATCCTCGATGGATTGCTGGCCTGATAAGTAAGTAGATATTGTTGTATGCTATGCATGGCCCTTAAAGATTACATCAAGAAAGTAGTCAGTAGCAAGTAATCACGTTATGTATCTACAATACGTAATCACAACTGCCACTTAACGGATGAATTTGAATCACATTTTAACAAAGATTCAAGCTTAACGTAAATATTTGAATCTACCACTCGAATAAGTCTATTCCCAACCGTCCATTCGTCTATTAGTAATTTCCAAGCCGCTCCCCGACGAATCTACTTCAGACATGTACATTTCTTATGTACCTACATATGTATCTGATAGATTCAAATTACGTCAGTATTTAATTTAGAACCTGAAACGACCGTTTATTTTCAAAGACCTGATCTACAAACGAAGAAGAGCATTCAAAGTCTATGTTTATCCCATGGTTCAAGGCCAACATACGGTCGCACAACAATTTGGACATTGTTCCTGTTTTTTCTACTTTTATCGTATTTGTTATTTTCCCCACATCCATGCGGAATGGCGTGGCCGTAAACAGGAATGATGTCACCATCGAGACTGAGAGTGACTCGAGCATGCTTAGAATTCTATCCCTGATAAGAATGCTGAGCTATGTAACTGCCAACTGGCAGTGGCCTAACGCCAATCCGCCAACGGCCACAGGCCAACCATGCCATACATGGTAAATCAACTTCGAAAAAGAGGGGAAATCGAACGTAGAATGGACGGAAGGGCAAAACGTAGAATCGATAGGCGAATTGTTTTTGTTTTTTTGTTTATCAGGGACTTGCAACCGATTTGTTGACAAATCGATTTGTTGTTAACGTATTTCAGTAACTTTGACAAATGACCGTGGACCTCGGGTGCAAGTCAACGCGGAGGGGGAAGTACACACGTACGTATGTGTGGGTGTATGCATGGGAGAGTCATGCACTGGTATGAGTTTAGAAAATTAACATGGACAAGGGGTTCGCGGCACATGGGCATTGGTCGAATGAATGCGCGCTGGGAACGTCATGTGGTGATGTTCAAAACAATTCTCATTATGTTGCTCTTGTTGTTGTTTTTTTTTTGGGTTAAGGTCTGGTCTTAGGCGTTGCGTGCGTTGATGGATGCGGGACGGACTCATAGACTCGGAATCTAGATCGCCTAATAGGGGATTTGGGGTTTCAGTCGTTTGTATGTGCACATGTACATATGTATGTTGAATCGAATTAATAAAGAAAAAAAAAAAAACAAAACCACCCATGAGGGTGTGGTGGATGTTAAATGGTTTCAACGGTTGACAATGAAATTGGGCTTGAGGTTTTTCGTTAATTAATTTAAGTTTAAGGGGCGTTTCCCCACCTACATAGATGACAGGTTACGAGCTCATAGGCAACAATTCGTTCCAAATTTTCATATAATGTTCGCTAGGATCGATTATAAAAATCAAAGCCAAAGCTAGGACGTAGGCAGAAAGGAATAACCAATCTGACACTCGTACCGTCAGTCACCTATAGTTTAAACATAACACTAAATTGGAGCCAACAAGTGGTTATTAAACTTAATTGGGTGTCGAAGCAAATTTTTTTTTTTTTTTTTTTGGCAAGAAGGTAGAAAGCATCGAAAGCCAGTGTGTGAGACTTTAACCCACTAAAACCACCTCCTGCTTCTGGTCCCCGGTCCCTCACGGTACCGCCGTAAGCATTTCGTCATGGGGGGGATGTCAGCCGTAGCTCTCGTCTTCTCTCCACGCATTTGCGTTTGGCTCTCTGTCAAGTCTGGATATGTATATCCTAACGGGCGTATTTAGTTTATGTCTGTGGACTGTGGACTTGGGGTGAACCCAAAGAAGACCGATCTAGTACTATTCACTAACAAATATAAAATTCCGCCCCTCAACCCACCGAGGCTGGGTGGAACTCAACTAACAATCAAAGAACAGGCTAAATATCTAGGCCTATTCCTGGTCAGGAGGCTGAATTGGAAACCCAACATTCTTGACTTGATCGGGTCAAGAAAGCAACTGTTGCCCTCTACAGCTGTAAGAAAGTAGTGGGCAGGAGGTGGGGTATCCAACCAAGCATTATGTACTGGCTTTACACAGCAGTCATAAGGCCTATCCTCCTGTATGGCGTCGTAGTCTGGTGGACTGCTCTGGACAAAGCAGTCAATCGAAACCTTCTGGGGAAGGTACAAAGATCGGCCAGCTTATATAGAAGCGGAGCGATCAGATCAACCCCCATGGAGGCCTTAAATGTTCTACTACATCTTCTACCATTAAACCTTTTCAGCAAGCAAGTTGCTGCATGCGCGGCCCTAAGGATGAGGAGCATAAGAAAATGGCCCACATCTCAAAAAGGCCACACCTCTATTCTAAAACACTTCAAAGTACCCATGGACACTGACTACATCAACCCGCAGAATGTGTACACCAGGAACTTCGAAGTTGTCTATCCATCCAGGGAGGAATGGGCTGAAGGGAAAGTCATACCAAAGGACTCGATCTCCCGCTATACCGATGGCTCTAAGATGGAGTCGGGTGTAGGCAGTGGGGTCTACTCCAAGGAACTTAGCCTCAACCTATCATTTAGACTCCCAAATTACTGTATTGTGTTTCAGGCAGAAATAACTGCGATAACGGGGCCCTGGCATGGCTCAGGATCAATGTAAAATCCACAAAGGATATTATCATTTGGACGGATAGCCATTCTGCGATAAAATCCCTGGCAGCGGTAACCCACAAATTAAAAACATCCATTAACTGTCGCCTATCTCTAGACGAGATGGCTAAACAGTTCAAAATTAAAATACTGTGGGTTCCCGGGCATAGGGATATTCCAGGAAACTGCGCGGCCGACGAACTCGCAAGGTTAGGGTCGAGCACACTCAGCCTACCTACCCTCGGGTACCTAGAAACACCAATAAGTACGGTAAAGCACATGATAAAGCTTCAAACCATAGAGGAGACCAATCTCGGCTTTATCACCAAACAATTGTGGCCTAAGTTAAACTTAGGACGAAAAAGGGACCTGGTGGCAACCAAAAGGGCAACCTTAAGCTCCCTAGTGGGTGTCATTACAGGTCACTGCACCATTGGAAAACACGCCGCCAGACTGGGGCTACCCTACAATGACTTCTGTCGCGGCTGCATGGACGAGGAGGAGGAGGAATCACTACACCATCTCCTCTGCTCATGTCCCTCTTTTGCGAATCGCAGGAGGATTTACCTCGGCGCGCCCTTCTTCGACAATCTGAGTGAGCTAGCAAACCAAAAAAATAGCTCAACTCCACCGCCTTATTAGAAGCACCGGTTGGTTCCCGGGTAGCGAATCAGGGTAACCTGATCCAGGTGGTATCACAATGGGCCGGTTTCGGCCTAAGTGTGGCTTACGCCTACCACGTCAACCTAACCTAACCTAACCTAGTTTATGTCTGTGTCGTTGCGTTCGTTATGTTCGTCCGCGTGTCAAGTGTACGTACTTTGTTATATGTTTACTTGCCCTTGTGGATGCATGTATCTGCGTATGTCTGCCTGTCTGTTCATTTGCGTCGGTGCATTTTGCTGTACAGCTGCGTAGTCGCTCGCTTCCACTCTGTTGGCGTTTTCTTCCCTTACTCTTCTTTCTCGCTCTAGTCTGCCTAACTCCTGGCATATGTCTTTGGCATAAGCGCTCGCTGTGTTCCACTGGCTTTCCGTTTCTAAGAACGGAACTAAGTACTAAGTTATCTGGGGGTGGTGTTTCACCCAGTACTCCTTGTAATGCTTCTCTTTGTAATTGGAAACGTGGGCAGTGGAAGTATACATACGTGCTCCGCGTCTTCAGGGATATTTCTGCGCGTTAGGCACGTGGGAGAGTCGACCTTCCTGCACTTGTACAGGTATGACTTGAAGCAACCATACCCCTTAAGCAGTTGGGTGAGGTAGACGTTTACTTCACCATGTCTGCGGTTCATCCAAGCCTCTATGCCGGGATAAGGCGATAAGTCCAACGGCCCTTAGTTGAGAGGTTCCAGCGTTGTTGCCACTCAGCTAGGCTTCTACTTCTTCCTCTTATGTTTGCTTCAGCATGGGTTAGCCGTTCCTCCTGTCTATTCGCTACAAACTTTTCCTGCAGTTCTTTCGCGAGTATTACAATAGGTAATAACAAAACGGAGCCCTGGGGAACACCAGCATTTACAAAGTGATTGTCAGACTTGAATCCGTCCAAAACAACTTGAATTGAACGATTCGAAAGGCAGCTTCTAATCCATTGAAGAAGAGACTCATCGATCCCGAAAGCACGCATTTTCGACAAAAGGGCTTCATGCCAAACCCTGTCAAAAGCTTTCAAAATATCCAGTGCAACAATTTTGTGTCACCTGCGAGCGATTCCACTTTTCGGCGAGATATTCCATCAAATCACCAGTGGAACTGTTGCTGCGAAAACCGTACTGGCGGTCATTGACGGTCATAAGCTGACGGCGTTTCCATGACCTTGGAAAGAAAGGACGTTAGTGCAATGGTTCGGTAGTTGGAGGAAGAAGATGATTCGCCTTCTGTGGGTATAGGCCAGAAAAATGCTGTTTTCCACCAACTCGGAAAGTGCCCAGAGGAGTAGGAAAGGTGAAAAACCTTACGCAGTGGTTTTGCCAGCGTAGAAGAACACCTCTTCAGAATTACTGGGGAAATACCATCTGGGCCAGCAGACTTGTGTATGTAAATTTGTACCGTGGTAGAATTAACGTACTCCAGAACAGGCGGTGACAAAGATGATTTGGGGAGCTGCGAGTTTGCTGCGAAGTGGGCAGCAAGCAGATTGGCTTTGTCCAAGGGTTTGACAGCTGGAATGTCATTGTGGATGAGCGTGGGTATAGACGACGAGACGGAGTTCTTGATGTTTTTGACGAAAGACCAAAAACTTGTGCTACCTTAGGGACATTAAAGGATTTTGCGTCTTAATTTTTGGTCGGATCGAAATTTAACCCGTCGGATGTGGGTGTTGCAATAATTTCTGGCTCGCATGTACTTTTTTCGGTTTTACCCAGAACTGTTTGCCTTATAGGCCCGAAAGCTAAGCTCCCTGATCCTAATAGCCCTTTGCAGCTCAAGTCAAACCACGTATTATCCTTCGGCGTGGTGCCTTTAATCTTCCTAGGAATAAAATTTGCCATGCCGATTCGGATAATATTTGCGATAATGTCAGTTGACGACATCCACGTCGTTGTCGAGGAAGCACAACGACCAGTTAAAGATCTGAAAGAAGTTGTTAAGACCGCATAGTGTTCTCTTAGGAGTTTTTCAGTGGGAGTTTTGACACTGACATCTGTTTCCCGCTCGAAATATTGACAGAAAGTCAATATCAGGGATAATGAATGAGATACCAATCCTTCGTACATCTTCCCTGTGATCCCCGCAGGGGTTGGTTGTTGTTTTTGTATTACACGGGTACTCTGCGTTTAAAAACGACACTTTTGACTTATCATTGGGTTAGTCTTAAAACGTCGATGTGTAGAGTCAAGACGTCGGAGCAAGGCAGAATGACATAATCAAGACGCCGTCGAACCGCAAAGCGTTTGTATGTGCAATCTGTCAAAAGTGCATGTCAGAACTAGTGGATTGGTATCTCATTCATTATCCCTGGTCAGTATCATACCTCCGCGGAACGAAATGAGTCGCTATACGCATGAACAACGTTGGGAAATATTAGAAACTTATTTCCAAAGTGAGTGCTGTGTAGCCCAAACAGTGCGTTTCTTAAAAAGAAGTTTTGGCCGAAATTAAGCCCCCACCGCGACTGCAGTACGCAAGTGTGTGCAAAAAATTCGTAAGAGTGGTATGCTAGTGGACAATACTCATGGTCCCCATCGTCGTATTGTGCGCACAGATGATGTGGCCGAGAGTGTGAGACTCAATTCACGAACTCGCCATCGATCTAACCATCTCAATGATCTCGGATTACAAGGTCAAATTGACTCAGCAATTGAAGGCGCGCGACCATCCGCTTCGTTATCCCTTCGCAGTTTGGGTCTTAGTAGCTTGAATTGGACAACGATTTTAGGCGAAAAATTATCTTTTCTGACCAGGTGCATTTCCATCTCGGCGCTTCCCGCACGTTATTGTCGAGAAGCCAATGAATCCACAGAGGGTGACAGTCTGGTGCGGATTGTGGAGTGATTGGACCATTTTTCTTCAAAAATGAGGTTTGGAACAACGTTTCAGTCAACCGTGGGCGTTTTTTTTTTTACTGAAATTGAAGACATGGACTTGGACGACCTCAGAATCATACAGGATAGCGCGCCATGCCACACAGCCCATGCCACAATCGATCTTTTGCGCACCAAATTCTCAAATTGTGTTATCAGCCGTCGTGGCGATATCAAGTTGCCGCCTCGGAGCTGCGATTCTACGCCTTTTGACTTTTTTTGTAGGAAACCGTGAAGGATCGACATTAAGCCAATAATCCGGAAACGATTCATTCACTTAAGGCTAATATTAACCAAGCAATCCGTGAGCTACAGCCCGAAACCATCAACAGGGTCTTGGAAAATTGGGGTGACAGAATGCGGTACTGCGAAGCCAGCCGAGGCAGCCACTTGAACGATGTTGTATTTCATAATTAATGGGAATGTTCGTTCTTACCAATGAAGCTATAATACACGGAAGAGATTTCATTTTGTTCACCTTATAGCATTTTTAAATAGAACCTTGTATTTGGTCCACCCTGTATGTACATACAAGTTGGTGCTGTTAATTGGATGAAGTTTCACTTGTGGCCTATGTTAACCTCCAGTCTAATCGTATCATTGGAAATCATAGCCTGCACGGCACTACATCAGAAAATATATTCAGGCCACGAGGCGGAGTCCTACTGTAACAAGCACGTGGTTCAAATCGTCGTCAAACACTCATTTAACATATCGACTCGGACCACTGTCCTGTTGCAGCCACCCTCGGCAACGGCTGCTACTTCGGCTTGTCAAAACAGCTAGGACTTAAACTCCTGTCCCGAAGAACCAAGGTTATGCTCTACAAGACTCTTATCCTTCCCGTCCTAATATGTATGTCGAACCGAAAGCTAGACGATAAGTAGGACAGCAGAGCTGATCCTTGGCTCATTCCAAAGAAGAATTCTGTGACGGATATTCGGTCCTGTCTGCGTGGAAGGCGAATGGAGGAGAATACAAATCCGCGAATTCTATGAGCTATACAAAGATGTAGATATAGTCCGGAAGGCAGTTGGAGACCGAAGAAGTTGGAGACCGAACCTCCGCGGAGACCAAGTGATCGCGGACGTAAGACAACTTGGTCCTTCCGACTTGAATCAGCGTGCCCGCCAAGGATGGAAGGCTGTATTAATTCAGGCCCAGACCTTAAATGGGTTACTGGCTCGCGCACAGCGAGACGTCAAGGAAGCATTTACGAGCTTTGGAATGGAATAAAAGTGGCTACAATTGGAGTGACGATAAATGATGACAAAAAACCAGCTACTCTTGCCAATAGTTATCTCTTTGGGCTCACGAGGCAGTTGAGTAGTTGAGGTCCAGAAAAACCAAGATCACGTTCTGTTCTATGGAGCAGAGACATTGAGCTTAGCAAAGGGGGATGAAGATGCACTTGGTCGATACGGGAGGAAAATTCTGCGTGTAATTTTCGATTCGATCAATGAGAACGGGGAATGCAATGAAAGATTGAACTAGGAACTGGACAGACTATACTCGTACAAAAACGTCGACTTAGTTCAGTCCGAAGAATTTTCGAATACGTAGGTACTATAGGACGGCCAAATTGAAGGTGGTGCACACAGGTGGAGATCGGCTCAAGCGGGAAGTTGGCTACCATAAAATCTGGCTGGCCGGAGATGTGAGAAGTTGGTTCAGCCAGACTGTAGCGCTAAGAAGAAGAAATGCGGTTAGAAAAAGTTCCCCAGCGGTAATCCGCCTTGAAACGTCCCCATTACTTTATCACCACCTCCGCTAATTTCAGAAACAAGATGGACAAGACATCTTATTGTGACAAAATAATGATTTTAATAGCATGTGGCTTCCAAAGAAACCTCGTGTGCATCATTACTCCTTCTTCGGCCACCTCCCAGATCATCAAACACCCCATGAACCACTCAATTCATTCCTACAGTTTTTCCAATTCACCCTGCCACTCAATTGCTATCCATTTACTGCCAAAGCCAGTCTCTGCTGACGGTAATAAGCATTTGAGCCAATAATCAAAAGAAAGAAAGTCGACGATTTCAATTCATTCACCCAAGCTAAGTGGCAAGTTCCAATTATTCATCTGCTCCTATCCTACAATTGCATGAATGGAGCCATACATGTCCCCGAGCACTTGCCTCCTCATTTAGTATTATAACCACAAGTATGCACGTTGGTTCCCTAGGCTGCAAGTTTAATTACACACGTCACGCAGGCACCGAACAATTCAATTTGTGCTCCTCATTTGAATCCGTGTCGTGTCATTGCAGTGTCAGCGGGCTTTTCCAGCTAAATAAGTCATGACTAGGCTTTTAGAAGAGCTGAGCACATGTTTACGGTACGTCTAGGTAACATAGTAAGCGCCAAATTCTTCGGTGAGTCATTGAAAGGCGAATCGTAAGCCGCTCCGAGACATTACGTCTAAGTTTTAGTATTACTCAACTGGTTTGGGGGCCACATATGTACTACTGCCTAAGCGAAACCAACTTTTTTTCGATATGACGTAATTCATTTTCAATACTTGAATGTGGTTTCGAGGGGTGTAGGTCGACAGCAAATGCTGCCAAGTGGGATTAGGGCAGTGTGTTTGTTTGGTACTCTGTTTCTTGACGCTATTGGAATATAGCTTAAGTGTGGCTTTTTGTTTGCTTCATAACATGTGCCGCAACAATAGAGCATTATCAGTACCTTGTTGAGGTAATTAGGGTTCATCTGATGTGTGAAGATGAGATTGATCCAATCCAATTGCTAGCAGAGCACTCCACCGATCACCTTCATCTACATTACAGTTCCCTCATTTATTTCGTTGGCCAGGCAATCGACGACAACGGCGAACTCTATAGGTCGATGATTGGATGATATGACGGCACCAACGACATGTGGTTTCAACAACACGGCGCTACGTATCAGACAGCTCAAGTTACATTGGAAATTCTACACGAGCGATTCGAGGACATGGTCACCTCACGTAAAGGTGATGTGAACTGGCTACTGAGATCGTGCGTTAGACTTTTTCTTGTGGGATTTTCTAAAGTCGCAGGTTCATGCGAATAAGGCACAAAACAAAGCGACCCTCAAAGCCAACATAACCCATGTCATCGGTCAAGTTCAGCCTGATTTATGCGCCAGAGTAATGGAAAATTGGATATTTCGTATGCGCGCCACCCAGAGAAGCCGCGGCGGACATTTGAAGGATGTTGTATTGTATACATAATGGCGTCGATAGTACTTTCAAACGAATAAGAAATTTCGATGATGTCTCGCACACACTTTGTTTTATTTAGCCAACTCGAAATGGGCGAGCTATGTGACTGGCCACTCCTCCATCCTGCAAAACAGGATAACTATGGCAGAAAACTTGGACCACACAGAACCCACCATAGTCTTGGACAAAAAATTCACGACGATCTATCCGGACAGGAAGAACTCGACTCGCCAAACTCAACCCCGCAGAAACTGTGTGGATTTCTACACCGACGGGTCTAAAACCAAAGACGGGGTGGGCAGTGGAGTTTTCTGCAAACAACTCAAGCTATATAAAGCTCTAAAATTATCAGATCACTGCAGCGTTTTCCAGGCGGAACTGTTGGCAATAAAAGAGGCTTTATCTTGGCTGAAGTGGAACGTAATATCCACCACGGATATTCGCATCTTTACAGACAGTCAAGCAGCCTTAAAGTCGTTGGAGTCCTATGTGTACTCATCAAAATCCAGTCTCGACTGTCGCAGATCTCTTAACGAGATGGCAGAACAGTTCAATATACAGCTTATCTGGGTACCGGGACACAGCGGCATTACAGGTAATGAGAAGGCCGACACACTCTCCAAACAAGGAACGACGCTACAATCAATCGTGGCTTGTGAGGGAGTATCCCTTACAACCATTAATCATAATCTGACCAATCTCGCCAGGGCCGAGACGAACCTGAGATGGACCCAGGGACATACCTGCGTCATCACCAGGCAAATCTGGCCTCGGCTTGGCAGTCAACGCACAAGGAGTATAATCTCCCTAAAAAGAACCGACATCTACAAAGTCATTGGTGTCATCACATGCCTCATTGGCAATCACGCACAAAGACTAGGTATAGTTCCGAATGATTTCTGCAGAAGCTGTCAGGACGAGGAGGAGGTCGAATCCATTCACCACCTTCTCTGTGCCTGTCCAGCTTTTTGCAATATAAGGAAGCGTTGCCTAGGCTCTTACTTCCTTAACGATCTGACAGATGTTCAGAAAGTAGGGATACTTGATCTTCTTAATTTCTTAAGAAGCACAAAATGGTTCCACGAATAGGGGGGTAAAACCCCCTCGTAGCTGCACAACGGGCCTCCTTGGCCTAAGTGCGTTCTTCTCAATTCTGGGAAGGCTACCACCCTACCTACCTACCTTCCTTGTTTTATTTAAATTTAAAAATAGGAAGCGCTTAATGAAAGACCCTATCACCATACCTACCGTAGACGGCTGTAGCACCATTGTTCGCGTATCGATGACCAAAAACCTGTACTAGAGGTTTGTTCTTCAGAAGCCAATAAATAATGATCGATTTACCTTCAAAACGGTATTCAAAAGCAATTAAAAGCACCTGATGGCGATGAACACTCGCCAATTATGTTGAGCATGTGCCATAATCATGCTCGTTGTTTTCTTGTTTTTTTTTTCCTTTCAAGAAAGTCTTCTCCAAAATTGATTAAACGCTGATAACAAACGAGTACGAGTATATAGAAATATATTTACATATGTTCCTAGATGCGGTTTATCTAAAAAACGTCTAAATTAAGCTATAGTGCTCATATCTTCAAGTGTTAACAAAAGCTTCGTATCACATGTGGCAGAAGTATGAGTTCTACATAAACCCAAAAAACAAGAAAACAATCCCAAAATGACAATTTACTTACTTACTTAACGGGCGCTACAGTTCGGGGTGAACCTGGGCCTCAACCCACATGCCTCTCCACCTAGCACAATCTTTCGCTAGTCTTTTCCAATGCCGCACGCCCAGTTGGTTGAGGTCCCCTTCCACCTGTGCGCGCCACCTCAGGTGCGGCCGTCCTCTATTTCTTCGTCCCTCGGGGTTGGATTCAAAGACTCTACGGGCTGGAGCTGTGGTGTCCCTTCGCTCTACATGGCCTAGCCATCTTAGGCGTTGGATCCGTAGACGCCTGACCAGACTCATGTCGCTGTACAACCCGTACAGTTCGTGATTGAATCTTCTCCTCCAACCCTCCTCTGTGTTTATGGGACCGAAAATCGAACGCAGAATCTTTCTCTCGAAACGACCAAGGATTTCCTCATCCGCTTTAGATAAAGTCCATGTTTCTGCGCCGTATAACAGGACCGGGATAATTAAGGTCTTAATTAAGGTCAACTTCGTCGTACGAGAGAGGGCTCTACTTCTCAGTTGCCTCTTGAGCCCAAAGAAGCAGCGGTTGGCAAGAGTAATTCTGCGCTTGATTTCGAAACTGGTTTCGTTGTTCCAAGTCACCGCGGAGCCGAGGTATATGAAGTCCTTAGCTACCTCGAACTTATATCTGCCAATATGCACGTTCTGTCCAAGACGTCGGTGGTAAATGTCCTTTTTCGATGACAGCAGATATTTAGTCTTGCCTTCATTAACTGCCAAACCAATTTTTGCCGCCTCCATCTCAATACTCGCAAACGCCTCATTGACATCTCGCTGCGATCTACCTATTATGTCAATGTCGTCGGCGTATGCAAGGAGTTGCGAGGATTTGAAGTAGATTGTGCCTCTTGTATTGGCCAGTGATTTTTGCACAATCATTTCTAATATGATGTTAAAAAAATCACACGACAACGCATCGCCCTGTCTAAATCCTTTCCTGACTTCGAAACTATCGGTCAGTTCTGCACCGATTCGGATGGAGCAGCGAGCAATTTCCAGGGTCATCCTGCATAGTCTGATGAGCTTAGCTGGGATGTCAAAAGTAAACATGGCATTATATAGTTCGTCTCTAATTACGCTGTCGTATGCGGCCTTGAAGTCGACGAATAGATGGTGTGTATCGACTTGAAATTCATTGGTTTTCTCCAGGATCTGCCGTAGTGTGAAGATTTGGTCGATGGTGGACTTCCCTGGCCTGAATCCGCACTGATAAGGACCTATCAGCTTGTTTACGAATGGCTTCAGGCGTTCACACAAAACGGCAGCGAAGATCTTGTATGCGACATTAAGGAGACTTATTCCTCTATAGTTGGCGCAGTCCAAGGGATCTCCTTTTTTGTGGATCGGGCAAACAATGCTGAGACTCCATTCCTCAGGCATGCTTTCCTCTGACCATATCTTACAGATGAGCCGGTGCTTGCTCCTAACCAGCTCACCGCCAGCCGCTTTGAAGAGCTCAGCAGACAGTCCATCTGCGCCAGCAGCTTTATTCGACTTGAGTTTCGACATGGCAATCTCAACTTCGTCGAGGACAGGGAGACGGAATTCTCTGCGATCTTCGTCGTTAAAAAATGGATCATTCTGCCTGACGGCGGTATGTTGGCTGTCATCGCCGTTATACAGTCTGCAGAAGTGGTTTTTCCAAATTCTCAGCATCGACTGCGATTCTACTACTAGGTGTCCGTTCTCATCCTTACAGGCCTCCGTTCGGGCTTTATAGCCTTGAGACATTCGTTTTATCCGCTGGTAAAATCTTCGAACGTCGTGCCTGCAATAGCACCTCTCCAAGTTTTCAATCGCCCGCTTCTCGTGCTCTTTCTTTTTTTTCTTGAGAAGGTTGTGTTCCTCCCTTCTCTTAAGCTCGTAGAGCTCACGAGCCGCTCTTGTTTTTTTGTGTAGTGAGGCTTTGTATGCCTCCTGCTTTTCCGCATGAATCCTTCTACACTCGTCATCGAACCAGGTGTTTCGTCGTGGTGGAGCTTTAAGGCCCAGCACTTCCGTTGCTGTGCTCTTCAGGGCTTGTTTGCACAGGCTCCATTGTTGCTCTACTGACTGAGTGGAGGATTGAGGTGTATCGGAGAGCTTAAGGGAGACGCGGTTGGCAAAAGCACTGGCGATCTCCGGCGATAGTAGCTTTCCGACGTCATAGCTTGGTGTTCTAACTCTACTCCGCGGTGTTCGTGTTATGCGCTGACGTATCTTGGCTACTACAAGATAGTGGTCTGAATCGATGTTCGCTCCTCGGAAAGTGCGAACATCAAGAATAGTGGAGGAGTGTCTGACGTCAATCGCGATGTGGTCAATCTGGTTGGTGACTGATTGATCTGGCGACCGCCAGGTGCCTTTGTGTATATCGAGGTGGGAAAATCGTGTGCTGGCTACAAGAAGATTTCGCCCCGTGGCAAGGTCGATCAGCCTATGTCCGTTATCGGATGTGGTGTCATGTAGGTTGTGTTTGCCGATAACCCGCTCAAAGATGCTTTCTTTACCCAGCTTAGCGTTAAAATCCCCGAGTATGATTTTGGTATCATAGCTGGGGCATTTGGTATATGTTCGGTCTAGGAGATCAAAGAAATCATCTTTGATTGAGTCATCCTTGTCTTCCGTGGGGGCATTGACGCATATGAGGCTGATGTTACAGAAATTCGCCTTGATGCGGATCGTTATGAGGCGTTCACTCACATACTGGAAACTTAGGACTTTATGTCTTAGTCCACCTCTAACAACAAATCCGCATCCAAATAGTCTCTGTCCTCTCTCCCTATAACAGTCACCGTAGTAAATGTCGCAGTTTTTTATCCGCTTTTTACCCGGTCCATTTCATCGCATTTCCTGGATGGCGGTTATGTCCGCTTTATAGCGGTCTAGGGCATAAAGCAAAAGCAAAATGACAATTAGGTGTTCCTTAAATCAATTTACAACGCGTCGAATGAGAGTAACACAGTTTGCTAGACAGATCTATAGTTAGTCATCAGCATCTGTAATGGGGAAAACCATTTTGGGATTGTTTTTTCCTTTCTCATTCCTAACTCTGATAATGTTGAGTAGCGATTCATCAGTTTTGGATACGTTTGTAGGCGTGCAGCATACGGGCAACAAGTGATATTACTAACTATACACTTCCGGTCGAAAGCATTCATTTTAACGTTGAAACTTAGGATAAGTGCTAAAACAGAATGCAACTAAGCGAATAAACAGACATATTCCCGTGTTTTTGCTTTTACCTTCTAAGCTTAAGGTCTGGTTGTGGTTTCATCGATCTTGTGTAGTGGATCCGTTTCTATAATTCGAGAGTTTCAAGAAGACTTTCACTTTCCAAAAACTATTTCTTTAACCTAGATAAGAAATTGACAGAATAATCTATGGTCGAGATATTGAAAAACTTACTTTCATCCACCAGAGCTCTAAGAGCTCCAATGACCATTGTCGCCATATTGTTAACCCAAAATCGGACAGCGAGTCGATTTTAGGAAAACATCATCATTTCGATAGTGATGGCCTCAAATATGAACATATCTCCAAATTGGTTCATAATTTTCTATCTAATGTCATTGAATTCGATAGTTTCGCTATTCTTTTCCGTTTAGTATTCATCTTCATGGCCGAAAAGATAGAGGCCCGTATCTATCTAAGCGTTGGTATCTCTTGCCTTTATTTGGTATCTTCTGCTTTGCGTGGTATTCACTGGACATAGTAATGAACCTGGTCAAGAAAAGTGAATGTACACCGCTAGGTGATGAATAAATACCGTAAAGTCGAAACGAACGTTTTGAGTTAGTTGCAACTATCCGGTGAATGTAGTTAATGACGGGGCAAATGACCGCCGTCTGTGTCGTTTAACTGGAAACGCGGAGAGAGAGAGTATCTCATAAATAATCCAAACAATCAAATAGAGCAACAATAACTCAACAAGGCAAATAAAACCAAAATTATACGTATTCAAGAGTTAGTACCTAGTACGTATCTTAATTCGATGCGTGCGCTACTAGTTTGATTAATTACGATCAATTACGATTTGATTTGAAGATCACGCTCTGCTTGCTATTCGAATGGTATTTTTTCACTTGATAATTTCTACGTTTGGGGGGCGAAACATTTGTTTTTTGTTTAAGCAGTTAACGGTCTAGTAACGTATTGTGCGATAGTGGCAGTTGGTGGTTTCATTTGAAGAGGAAAAGTATCGGAGCGGTGCTGATGTATCTGTCAATGTTGGATGACTCTCACTGTTCGTCGGTTCTGCGATTTTATTGTATTTCGGTTTGAGGTGTGGGGTGACGGTGGGGATTATGCGTATAGTTTTCATCTGCTTCGATTTTATTACCGATATTTAGGTGCCTTATTTGGGCATAACGATTCGATGATGCACATACATTGTATTTCAGGCCAATTTTAGCCGCACTACGGCCTCGAGAGTATTTGGAGCATGTGGGTGGTCTGTCGGTGAATTCACGGCGAAAAAGCATGTTAAGAGTAAACTTGATTCTTATTTTCTTCTTCTTAACGGGCGTTACCAACAACCAACCAACCCATTCCTTATCAGCGCAGAAAATCCTGTGAGACTGCGCTTCAAAACCTAGTTGGAAGAATTGAATGCGCGCTCGAAAGGAACGAGTACGCGCTGGGCATCTTCATCGACATTGAGGGAGCTTTTGATAACGCAACATTCGACAGCATGTGCAACGCTGCCAGACATCATGGCGTAGGTGAAGCGCTGGTCTTGTGGATCAAAGCAATGCTTGTGCACACGGCATTGACCGCTGATGCAGGCCTCGACCAATGTGTCAAATCCGGCGTAAACAGGGGCTGCCCGCAAGGTGGCGTCCCGTCTCCACTGTTATGGTGCATGGTGGTCGACTCTCGCTTGATGCTCTCAATGTCTCTGGATTCTATGCCCAGGCCTATGCGGATGATGTCGCCGTTCTTCCTGTCGGCTCATGGTTAGCGACTGACCGTCTCAAAGCACAGGCGGCGCTAAATATGATCGATGATTGGTGTACCAAAAATGGGCTGTCGGTCAATCCTCTTAAGACGGTTGTCGTTCTCTTCACGAGAAGGAGGAAAAATACTGATATGACTCAGCTGATACTAAAAGGCACTTCCATTTCGATATCCAAGGGGGCTAAGTATTTTCTTCTTCTTCTTAACAGGCGCTACAGTTCGGGGTGAACCTGGGCCTTAACCAACATGCCCTTCTAACTAGCACGATCTTTTGCTAGCCTTTTCCATTGCAGCACACCCAATTGGCTGAGGTCCCCTTCCACCTGTGTGTGCCATCTTAAATGCGGTCGTCCTCTGCTTCTTCGTCCCCCAGGGTTGGATTTAAAGACTCTCCGGGCTGGAGCTGTGGTGTCCATTCGCTCTACATGGTCCAGCCATCTTAGGCGTTGAATCCATAGACGCCTGACTAGACTCATGCCGCTGTTCAGCCCGTAAAGTTCGTGGTTGAATCTTTTCCTACATCCTCCGTCTGCGTTTATAGGCCCGAAAATCGCGCGCAAAATCTTTCTCTCCTCCTCATTCGCTTTTGATAGTGTCCACGCTTCTGCGCTGTACAGCAGGACCGGGATGATAGAGTCAACCTTTTCGTTCGGGAGAGGGCTCTATTACTCAATTGCCTCCTGAGCCCAATGAAACAGCGATTGGCAAGAGTGATTCTGCGTTTGAATTCGGAACTGATGTCGTTGTTCTAGGCCACTGCGGAGCCAAGGTAGACGAAGTCCTTAACTACCTCGAACTTATATCTGCCAAAACAGACGTTTAGTTTTGCCCTCGTTTACCGCCAGACCAACTTTCACCGTCTCGATCTCTATACTCGCAAACGCCTCATTGACATCTCGCTGTGATCTACCTATTATGTCAATATCGTCGGCGAATGCAAGGAGTTGCGAGGATTTGAAATAGATTGTGCCTCTTGTATTGGCCAGTGATTTTTGCACAATCATTTCTAATATGATGTTGAAGAAATCACACGACAGCGCATCGCCCTGCCTAAATCCTTTTTTGACATCAAAACTATCGGTAAGGTGTTCACCGATTCGGATGGAGCAGCGAGCATTCTCCAAAGTCATCCTGCATAGTCTGACGAGTTTAGCAGGTATGTCAAAGGTAGACATAGCGTTGTATAGCTCGTTTCTAATTCCGTTGTCGTATGCGGCTTTGAAGTCGACAAATAGGTGGTGAGTGTCGACTTGAAATTCATTGGTTTTTCCCAGGATCTGCCGTAGTGTGAAGATTTGGTCGATGGTGGACTTCCCTGGCCTGAATCCGCACTGATAAGGATCTATCAGCTTATTTACAAAAGGCTTCAGGCGTTCACAGAAAACGGCAGAGAAGATTTTGTAGGCGATATTAGGAAGACTTATTCCTCTGTAGTTGGCGCAGTGAGAGCGGTCTCCTTTCTTGTGGATCCGGCATGCTTTCCTCTAACCATATCTTACAGATGAGCTGGTGCATGCTCCTAACCAGGTCATCCCCAGCTGCCTCGAAAAGCTCTGCAGCCAGTCCATCTGCGCCAGCAGCTTTATTCGACTTGAGTTTCGATATGGCAATCTTAACTTCGTCGAATAGAAATGGATCATTCTGCCTGACAGCGGTATATTGACTATTTAGACGTTATTCCATATTCTCAGCATCGACTGCGATTCTACTACTAGGTGCCCTCATCCCTGCAGGCTTCCGTTATGGCTTTATAGCCTTGGCATGTTCGCTTTATCTGTTGATAAAACTTTCGAACGTCACGCCTGCAGTAACACCTCTCCAAATCCTCAATCGCGCGCTTTTCGTGCTCTTTCTTCTTTCTTCTAAGAAGCTTATGCTCCTCCCTTCTTTTTAACTCGTAGAGCTCACGAGCTGCTCTTGTTCTTTTATGCAGCGAGGCCTTATATGCATCCTGCATCGCTGTGTGAATCCTCCTGCACTCGTCACCGAACCAGGTGTTTCTTCGTGGTGGAGCCTTGAAACCCAAAACTTCGGATGCAGAGTTTTTTAGGGCTTGTTTGCAAAGGCTCCACTGCTGTTCTATTGACAGCGTGGAGGATTGAGGTGTATTGGAGAGCTTAAGGGAGACGCGATCGGTAAAAGCACGAGCGGTTTCTGGCGATAGTAGCTTTCCGACATCATAACCTTGTATTCTTACTCTACTCCGCTGCGTTCGTGATATTCGTAGGCGCATCTTGGCTACTACAAGATAGTAGTCCGAATCGATGTTAGGCCCTCGGAAAATTCGAACATCAAGAATAGTGGAGGACGTATCTGATGTCAATCGCGATGTGATTAATCTGGTTGGTGGTCGATTGATAAAAAGACCGCCAGGTGCCTTTGTGTATATCGAGGTGGGAAAATCGTGTGCTGGCTAGAAAAAGATTTCGTCCCGTAGCAAGATCAATCCGGCCAACCGGTAGGCCGGTAGGCCTTCCGGACTACATCCACATCTTGGTACAGCTCGTAGAGTTCGCGGTTGTGTCTTCTTCTCCATTCACCTTCATCACAGACAGGACCAAATATCCGGCGCAGAATTTTTCTTTCGAAAGAACCCAAAATCAGCTCCGCTGTCCTGCTTATCGTCCAGCTTTCGGCTCTGTACAGCAAGACAGGCAGTATTAACGTTTTGTAAAGCATGACTTTGGTCTTTCGAGTGAGGAGTTTTGACCCCAGTTGTCTGGACAAGCCGAAGTAGCAGTGGTTGCCAAGGGCGATTCTATGCCGGATATCCACTGTGGTGTCATTTGTGGAATTTACGTTTGCTCCGAGGTAGACAAATTCTTTAACTACCTCGAAATTGTAGCTGTCAATTGTTATATTTTGTCCCAGATGGTGAGCGACGGATTGGTTTTTGCTTGACAGAATGTACTTCGTTTTGTCCGCATTGACCTTAAGACCAACTCGCTTCGCCTGTTCTTCAATCGCCGTGAATGCTTCCAAATGCCATGGCGAGAGCTCGCGATGATGTCGATATCATCCGCGTATCCTAGCAGCTGAACGGACTTGTAGAAGATAGTGCCTTCCCTGTTGATGCCTGCCCGTCGCACTATCTGCTCCAGCACCAGGTTGAAGAAGTCACATGACAGCGCATCTCCTTGCCGAAATCCGATGCATGTTTCAAACGGTTCCGAAGTCCTAGAACCGAGTTGCACGGTGCATCGCTTATTTTTTAGCGTGGCGCGACACAACTGGATCAGTTTTCCTGGGATCCCGAATTTGGCCATCGCACCAAACAGTCCTTCACGATGAACGCTGTCGTATGCTGCTTTGAAATCGTTGAGAAGATGGTGTGTATGGATTCGAAGCTCGTGGGTCTTTTCCAGGATTTGTCGAAGTGTGAAAATTTGGTCTATAGTCGATTTGCCGGGCCGGAAGCCGCACTGATAGCTGCCGATTAGTGCGGGGCAAAATGGCTTTAGACGTTCACACAATACGCTATACAGGATCTTGTATGCAACATTGAGCAAGGATATACCTCTATAGTTCTTGCGATCTTCATCGTTAAGAAATGGATCACTCAGCCATTATACAGTTTGCCGAAGTGGTATTTCCTTGTTCTCAGTAGCGACTGCGATTCTTCTACTAGGTGTCCGTTCTCATCCCTGCAGGCTTCCGTTCTGGCTTTATAACCTTGGCATGTTCGCTTTATCTGTTGATAAAACTTTCCAACGTCATCATCAGGTTATCAATTCACATAAAAATTGTATACCCAGTTGTAGAGTTCCTAAAGCCCTTAAAAATCGCGCAACATTTATCGTACAGCACCACCCTTTCCGTAGAGCTAAAACTCTGGCTTCTACCACCAAATTTCATTACTTAACTTTCGAGATACATACCTACGTACTTATGAAACTTTGTACCCTGTTGATTACTTAAATTGACAATTTCAGTGTAGACTGGTTTCAAAAACAGATTTCTGATAATCCCCTTTCCATGCATAAAAGCCGACAGTAAAATCAAGGCAGGACGATGAATCCTTCAAGCTTAAACGACCGGGTTCATCACATGTACGACTTTATGATATTTTGCGACAATTTTACGACAGCTATCAAGCAATCTTCACTTCGTCTATTTGGGATACACTGTCACCTTCCCTCCTGGTAAGGAATAACCAATATCTTGAACCTAATCGCCCACGCCCAGTTCAAGTCGCTTAGTAACAAAACCTGTGTACGACTATATACATCAATGGCACAAAAGTACTTCCAAGCAATATTGTAAATCGATATAAATGGACTCGGCAGCCGAAAACAATTTGATACAGGTCGCCTTCACCTTTGCCGGCATTTGGCAATTGGTCTTTCCGTGGATATACAAGCCATAGACTCGCGTAGGTGCTATACTATACACATGGCACAGCAACTAATAGCTATTGCACTGTATTGATTGGTCAAACCACACCCCACTGGGGCAACCTATTCGCCATCCTAATTAAACGTCGCACACTACATAAAAGCAAAAGGCAACACGGCTAAAGACAATAGAGTCTTCCTCCAGGCCTCCAAACACACATGTCTGTATGTTATACAACCATGTCAGCATGGAAGAACGGCCAAGTATCCAAGTATTCGGTCGAGTGTCTTCCATTCCTTATTCAATTTCCTTCCAATCTGCAGAGCTCCCTAGTTTTCGTTTTTGCTGATAACCCGCCAGACTTTGAGCTCGTGATCCCTGTTCGCTCGATTCTTTGTAGTGGTGTGTGAGTACATCTATTACTCCTTGTACAGCCGACACTTTTATAGCTCGTGACCTAGGGTGGATATCGTTCTGTGCAAGTGCTTCGCCGGTAATAAATTTTCCAAATAAGGAAGAGTGTGTCGTGCGCAGAACCGCATGTGTTCCTTGCGTTACGTCTAACTACGTTGCCAAATTTCCATTAGCCTCTTTAGCCAACAGATGTATCTACTTCTCCTGCGACTCACAGTGCGGTGGCGCTGAAACTCAACGATTTTTAGCCTTTCTCCACATTTAAACCATTTCCCCAAGCCATTGAAGACGGTGCGGGCAATCCAATCGAGTATGACAGCCTGTCTCGGCATGGCACACACCCTTTTGTCTGCACAAAACACCGAGATACAAAATCCATAACCCGCATAGGAGTACATACACATGGATACGTATGGTATAGTGTCATGCTTGGTATTTAAATAGCCGCATGTTGAACAATAATTTATTCAAACAACGAATCGAAAATGAGAAAAAAAAAATTGAACTTGAACTTCGCTTGACTCTTGGCTCAGCCTAACGTCCGTCTTGTACTCGCGCTTCAAATTAAGGCTGATGACGATATGGCGCACTTAGCCCGCGTCTCACTGTTGCAGGATGTCAATATTGAGTCTTGGAAGCACGCTTTAAGCCCGTAGAAGAGCGTTCCTATTGGCATGCGTGGTGCTGCTCTGAGGGGTTTCTAATTAGATTTTTTACTGTTTGGGTTTCCTTTCATTTCCGGTACTTCCTTCCTCCCACGTGCTGTAAGTTAAATGGAAAGGTAATTTGGATGAAAAGATACTTTGTTAAGATCGTATATTAATTACGGGTGACGAGGATGGAAGGATGCCTTCTATATTGCATCAAGTGTCGTTATGGGGCATATTTCATGCAAGCTAGAAGCCGCCCTTATTGTATAAAGGGCGCATTTAGCTTGTATCTATCTACTACAATAGATACGTACATATGCTTGATATTCAATTTGACTTCCATCTGTCCGTTCGTTCGCTTTTTTAACCATCAAAAGCGTAGAAAGGCAAAAAACAGAGTTAAACTACACTCGGCTTGTTGGGTCTTAGTGCTATGTAATCATATTGTTAGCCATTGTTGGGGGCCGGTCAGCACGAAAGCGTCGATAACGTGTTTAACAAGGCGTATCGCCTTAATTTGGGTCTTTTATTTGCTCTTGAAAACCATTGCTTGTCGGTTAGTCCATATAAGTGTTATTTACGAGTACGTGCATATGTGGAGTTATATTTGGATTTCATTTTGAAGAGGTAAGGAATCAAAGGAAGAACCTTAAAGAGAATAATTGCATTTAGCAATGTCTACTTATTGACACTTACGAAAGCTGTGGGATGAGTACCTGTGTTGGGCAAGACAATGCATTTCTTTATTTACTTCCCTCTATAGTCTCCTTTAGCACTCTAAGAAGTGCGATGGGATGGACGAGGCAAAAGACGGATGAAAAGCTGCGACATCTACTACGGGAATTGCTGCAAGGAGAACATACAACACTTATTCGTATGCGGATTCGTTATTCGAGGAAGATCCGACAAAAAGTTTTAAACTTTCGGGATGTAAGCTAATTTTGGAAACATTAGCTTGATCGCCTCAAAGAAATATTCTACGATCTCCTAGATAGAACCTATGCACACGATTAGGTAGGTAGGTAGGATCGTAGCCTTCCCAGAAATGAGAAGAACACACATAGGCCAGGGAGGCCCATTGTGCAGCTACGAGGGGGCTTAGCCCCCTATTCGTGGAACCATTTCGTCGTTCTTAAGAAGTTAAGAAGATCAGGTATCCCCACTTGCTAAACCTCTGTGACTTCGTTAAGGAAGTAAGAGCCTAGGTATCGTTTCCTGATTGTGCAGTATGCCGGGCAAGTGCAAAGAAGGTGGTGAATGGATTCAACCTGCTCCTCGTCTAGACAGCTTCTGCAGAAATCATTCGGAACTATACCTAGCTTTTGCGCGTGACTGCCAATAAGGCAGTGTCCAGTAATGACACCGATGACTTTGTAGATGTCAGTTCTTTTTAGGGAGATTATACTCCTTGCCTGTTGACTGTCGAACCGGGGCCAGATTTGCCTGGTGATGAGGCAGGTGTGTCCCTGTGTCCATCTCCGGTTCGTCTCGGCCCTGGCGAGATTAGTAAGATTAAGTTTATTGGACGCAAGGGGTATTCCGTCACAAGCCGCGATTGATTGTAGCGTCGTTCCCTGTTTGGCGAGTGTGTCGGCTCTCTCATTTTCTGGAATGTCGCTGTGTCCCGGTACCCAGATAAGTTGTATGTTAAACTGTTTGGCGACAGTCGAGACTAGTTTTTGATGTGTACACATAGGACTACAACGACTTTAAGGCTGCTTGGCGATCCGTGAGAATGCGGATATTCGTAGTGGATATCACGATCCACTTCAGCCAAGACAAGGCCTCCTTATTGCCAACAGTTCCGCCTGGAAAACGCTGCAGTGATTTGGTAGAGCTTTATTCAGCTTAAATGCACACGATTAGCGCATCACAATATTCACAAAGGAACCGGTTGATCTCCTGGTCAGATTGATCATGTTGCGATCGACGCCAGATACTCCTCTAGCATCCTAGATGTACGAACCTTCCGAGGAGCCAACATCGACTCGGGTCACTACCTTGCTGTAGCCAAGGCACGAATGAGGATATCAAAGATGCCACTTGTCAAAGATGGACAACTAAAGTTTGACGTCGGAAAGCTACAATCGCAGGAGATCGCTAAGATCTTTGCCGATCGAGTTTCCCTCAATCTCTCACAAAATCCAATGGTACCAATATAATCCACAGGACAACAGTGGGAGCATTGCCAGTGTACCATCAGAGACGCTGCGAGCTAGAAACCCCTAGTTTGATGAGCAATGCTAACAAGCTCATGTAGCAAAGCAAACCGCCTACAAAGCCATGCTACATAGACGGACGGGATTCGCTCGTGAACACTACGAACAGGAAAGGAGGGAGAGAGGAACACACGCTTTTAAGAAAAAAACAAAAAGCCGAGAGCATGGAAAACGTAAGATCATGGAGATGGAACATGTCAGGGCTAGAAAGCCAGAGCGGAAGCCTGTCGGGATGAAGACGGACAACTAGTAGTAGAGTCACAGTCGATGCTGAGAATATGGAAGGAACACTTCTGTAGACTGTTTACCGGTGACAACATCAAAAGCGTTGAGATCAAACGCAGAATTACTCTTGCCAACCGCTGCTTCTTTGGGCTCAACAGGCAATCAAGAGTTAGAGCCCTATCTCGGAAGACCAAAGATGCGCTATACAAAAGCTTAATCATCCCGGTCCTCCTCTATGGCGCAGAGACCTGGACTTTAGCGAGAGCGGATGGGGAGGCCCTTGGTCGTTTCTAGAGGAAAATTCTGCGTTCAATCTATGGTCTTGTTTGTATAAACAGGGAGTAGAGGAGAAGATACAACGACAAACTGTACAGGCTGTACAGCGATATCAGCCTAGTACAATGTCTTCGGATCCAACGTCTTAGATGGTAACATCTTTCTATTACCTCGATCTTACGCTTTTCATGCTCACTTCCCTTTTTTTTTTTTTTAAGCGTTGTTCCTCTCTCTTTTTCTATTGGTAATGTTCACGAGTGATTTTCGTCCGTCTATGTAGCATGGCTTTGTAGGCGGCTTGCTTTGCTACATGGGCTTGTTCGCATTTCTCACCAAATCAGGGATTTCTGGCTGACAGCGTCTCTGTTGGCACGCTGGCAGTGCTTCCACTGTTGTACTGAGGCTTGTGCTGGTACGATCGGATTTTCTGAGAGACAGAAGGAAACTCGATCGGCAAAGATCCTAGCGATCTCCTGCGATTGTAGCTTTCCGACGTCAAACTTTCGTTGTCCAGCTCGACTCCATGGCATCTTTGATATCCTCATTCGTACCTTGGCTACAATAAGGTAGTGATCCGAGTCAATGGTGGCTCCTCGGGAGGCTCTCACATTTGGGACGCTGGATGAGTGTCTGGCGTCGATAGAAATGTGATCAATCTGGTTGGTGGTTGACTGATCAGGTGATCGCCAGGTTCCTTCCTGAATGTTGAGATGCGGAAATCGTGTGCTAGCTATGTAGAAGGAGATATGCCCCGCCAGGAGGTAAAGTAGCCGGCGTTCGTTTTCGGACGTGGTGTCGTGCAGGCTATACTTCCCCGTCATCGACTTAAATATGTCCTCTCTGCTCAGTTTCGCGTTAAAATTCCCTATCGTGGCTGGGACCTTGTGCACAGGCTCTGTCTAGGAGATCGTAGAAGTCATTATAGAGTCGATCGACCTTTTCTTCGGTTGGAGCGTGAAGGTATACTAAGCTAATATTCCGGAAATTGGCTTTAATGCGGATTGTTATGAGGCGTTCGCTTACATGCCGTCAACGTATAAAGATAGAGCGATTATCTGAGCGCTAATGTCGATCAGAGATACGTAGCAATTTTCACGATTATGACGAACGTAAAATGGTCAAAGTGCGCGAAAACCTTTTTTTACGGAGCACGAAATTTGATATTCAATTTAAAAAATGTGTAAGCGCTGCTCGGATATACGCAAGTGTTTCCGTAATGAAATGGCAATTATAAGCAGGCACGCTTGACCTTGACTCATGTAACGAATCAAGCGTAGACTATCAAAAATAGAACACCGAATAGCCAAGCATCAAAAAAGTCATTCATGATCATTGCCTGCCTATTGCTTATTGCCTGAGTGATTCGGAAGTTACATATGTACATATACATATCATGACTGTCAGCATCCGAAACTTGTCGTTTACTTACTTACTTACTTATCAGGAGGATCTGAGCCTGAGCTATAGCTGCCTTCCATCCTTGACGGTCTTGGGCACGCTGCTTCCAGTTGTCAAGACCAAGATGTCTTACATCCGCGATTACTTGGCCTTTTTACCGGAGGTTCGGTCTTCCTCTTCTTCTCGAACCAGGAGGCTCGGAGTCGAATACCCTCTTAGCTGGAGCGTTGATGTCCATGCGCTCGATGTGGCCGAGCCAGTGTAGTCGACGGATCCTTGCCTTCCGGACTACATCCACATCTTGGTACAGCTCGTAGAGTGGTTGTGTCTTCTTCTCCATTCACCTTCCTCACAGACAGGACCAAATATCCGGCGCAGAATTTTTCTTTCGAAAGAACCCAAAATCAGCTCCGCTGTCCTGCTTATCGTCCAGCTTTCGGCTCCGTACAGCAAGACTGGCAGAATGAGCGTTTTGTAAAGCATGACTTTAGTCTTTCGAGTGAGGAGTTTTGACCCCAGTTGTTTGGACAAACCGAAGTAGCAGCGGTTGCCAAGGGCGATTCTATGGCGGATCTCCACTGTGGTGTCATTTGTGGAATTTACGTTTGCCCCGAGGTAGACAAACTCCTTAACTACCTCGAAATTGTAGCTGTCAATTGTTATAAACAACCTTGTCGTTTACACCTCTGTATTTTAATTAAAGCCAAACGTCTACTGAAGTTGAGCAGTATACAGTATACCTCTAAAAGGGTTGATGTTACAGGGTGAGATTTAGTCTTCGTGGCAACAATTTCTGAGAATCTAAATACCTTTTCCTGGTCTTGACACTTCATCGTATGACCCAAACATTGTGAAACCTAATGATAAGAGGTGTAATTGTGTATGTGCCATGGCACTTGATTTAAAGCCACTTAACCTAGAACCTAAGCGCAATCGAGCAAAGGCCAATCAACAAAAAAAAGAAAACAAGAAACTTCTAATGATAACTTATCTATCTACTGATATGTACTATCTGCACATGACACGAGATATATATTACTCAACGCACAAGACGTTAATAAGTCTTGTCATCAAGCTTCGTCAACGACCAGCTTACATAACTCTGGTGACGTAAAGACTTAATTATTTTATTTGATGACTCGGCGCCAAGCCCGAAATTTAATTCACTCGTTACTCGTATTTCATTGGAGCATATGTGTTTGTATTCAAAGAGTGAAGCGATTAACCTCTAAATTGTTTCATTTCATGATAACAACACGTTTAAATAGCGGTGTACTCGTACGTGTGAAACGACGTAAATACTCGATTACCTATTTGATGAGACACGTAAACTGGAAAATTATCTGAAGTTGTTCAACTGGCAACAGCAATCTAAGTGCATGAGTAATAGATGAGATTTTACAACGATTGGTACGTATCGATACCAAGTCCGAAAACGGACATCGGCTACTTGACTTCCTGGTAAGGAAGTCGGAAAGCTACAATCGCAGGAGACCGCAAGGATCTTTGCCGATCGAGTCTCCCTCAACCTCTCGCAAATTTCGATGACACCAGCACAATCCAAAGAACAACAGTGGGAGTAATGCCAGCGTGCCATCAGAGCACTGTCTCTGATGTGTTGGGTTTCAAACGCCCGACCGCCAACTAGAAACCTACAAAGCCATGGTATGTACATAGATGGACCAGAGCCGCTCGTGAACGAGCCAAAAAGGAGGGAGAGATCGAGGAGATGGAGAAATGCTACCACAGGAATGACGCTCGCAAGTTTTATGAAAAATTAACCCGAACATGACAGGGCTATAATGCCAGAGCAGAAGCCAGAGCAGAAGCCTGTAGGCACGAAGACGGACAACTAGTAATAGAGTCACAGTTGATGCTAACAATATGGAAGGAACCCCTCTGTAGATTCTTTAACGGCGATGAGGAATCTAATACCGCTGTCAAGCAGAACGATCCATGCGTAACAGACGAAGATGCAAGAGAATTAAGCTAGTAATTTGGAAGCTTAAGACTAATAAAACCGCGGACGCAGACGGCCTGTCTGCTGGGCTATTTCAAGCGGCTGGAGATGAGCTGGCCGCTTGAAATAGCCCAGCAGACAGGCCGTCTGCGTCCGCGGTTTTATTAGTCTTAAGCTTCCAAATTACTAGCTTAATTCTGGAGATGAGCTGGTAGGGCGCATGCATCAGCTCATCTGTAAAATACAGTCGGAGGAAAGGATGCCCGACTAATCGAATCTCAACATCGTTTACCCAGTTCACAAGAAAAGAGAGCCCTATAACTGCGCCAACTTCTTCTGCTTCTTTGGTGGCGTTTAAGCCCAGCGAATTAATCGAGAACTTTGATGTTAAAAAAGGATTTAGGCAAGGTGACGCATTGTCATATGTGACTTCTTCAACCTGGTGCTGGAGCAGGTAGTGCGACGGGCAGGCGTCAACAGGGAAGGCACTATCTTTTACAAGTCCATCCAGCTGCTAGGATACACGGATGATATCGACATCATCGCGTGTTCCTGCCGTGGCATTGTGGAAGCATTCACGGCGATTGAAGAACAGGCGAAACGGGTTGGTCTTAAGATCAATGAGGACAAAACGAAATAGATGCTGTCAAGCAAAAACCAATCCGTCGCTCACAACCTGGGACAAAATATAACAATTGACAGCTACAATTTCGAGGCAGTTAAGGAGTTTGTCTACCTCGGGGCAAACGTAAATTCCACAAATGGCACCACAGTGGAGATCCGGCATAGAATCGCCCTTGGCAACCGCTGCTACTTCGGCTTGTCCAAACAACTGGGACAACTCCTCACTCGAAAGACCAAAGTCATGCATTACAAAACGCTCATTCTGCCATTCTTGCTGTACGGAGCCGAAAGCTGGGCGATAAGCAGGACAGCGGAGCTGATTTTGGGTCCTTTCGAAAGAAAAATTCTGCGCCGGATATTTGGTCCTGTCTGTGAGGAAGGTGAATGGAGAAGAAGACACAACCATGAACTCTACGAGCTGTACCAAGATGTGGATGTAGTCCGGAAGGCAAGGATCCGTCGACTACACTGGCTCGGCCACATCGAGCGCATGGACATCAACGCTCCAGCTAAGAGGGTCTGCGACTCCGAGCCTCAGCAGAAATGGCTAAAATGGGTCTTTCGGTAAATGAGGGTAAAGCCAAATATGTGCTGTCATCCAAAAAAGACGCACAACACCGATATCTCGGCCATAACGTCACAATTGGTAGATACAAATTCGAAGTGGTCAAGGAATTCTTCGACTTTGGCTCACTAGTGACCAGCGACAACAAAACACGAGCGCTGAGATCAAACGCAGAACCACTCTTGCCAACCGCTGTTTCTTTGGGCTCAAGGGGCGATTGAGAAGTAGAGTCCTCTCCCTAAAGGCGAAGGTTGCGCTATACAAAACCTTAATCATTTCGGTCCTTCTCTATGGCGCAGTGACCTGGACTTTAAAGAAAGCGGATGAGGAGTGGAAAATTCTGTGTTCAACCTACGGTCCGGTTTGTACAAACGAAGTGTGGAGGAGAAGATACAACGACAAACTATACGGGATGTACAGCGACATCGGCCTAGTACGGCGTTTACGGATCTAACGTCTAAGGTGGCTAGGCCAAGTAGTCATCGAGTCCAACCCCAAGGGAAGACGCAGCAGAGGACGACCGAATCTAAGGTGGAATGGGACCTCAACCAACTGGGAGTGCGTCGCTGGAAACAACTTGTAAAAGACCGTGCCAGCTGTAGAGGCTTGTTGGTTCAGACCCAGGTTCACACCGGACTGTAGCGCCATATATGTATGTAAGTAAGTAACGTATCCTATATATCCCATTTAAATCGTTAATATACAGAAACATTCATCCAAAGTGCAATATCGATTATTCATGCGATTCCTTTTCGAACAACACACCCAGGCACTGTAATCCAATACGCGTTTTCACTTCCAAATGCACCCTCAGCCAACTCTAACCGCATACTATGTAAACGGGGAACAAATGCCGGCAAGGACATTCACCAATCTCCTGAACCCTCATATCAAACTGATTGACATATGAGTCGAACACACTGGGGGTGAAAGTGATTCACACCGGACGAGACTGATAATACATATAATCGCATGCATGTATCCACCCTGGTTTCTGCCGAATTTTCGCCGAAAATTCGACTGCACAAAGGAAAGTAAGGACAAAGGACATGTGATTAAATTATGCTGTTAACCTAGGGCGCAACCCTCCTGTTCACGAGTCATCGTCTCGAACGAACTCGATCCTTCTGTGTATGAAGGGAAAGGTCGTTCGCCTATTAATGAACACTATATTTGAAGCAAGTCAATTCCAACCCCTAAAACAATTGGGGAAACTATCAACCCTTAGATGGATTTGCGAAAAATTCGTGGAGGGTGGATGCTAGTGTTTCATGCTCTGTAGGCGCCGAAATTTGCAAAAAAAAATCTGCAATAGTGCGCGGGTATAGAACAGTATTGATACGGGCAAGGACTATGGATATAGTCTAGGGCAAAAATCCTTTCCTGCCACCGGATGAGAAGCATCAACCCTCGACTTGTCGCACGAATACCATCTACTCGGCACTATTTGTGAATTCTGTGTGCATTGCGGGTGAGTCATTGATTTTATAAATTCACTTCCGATGAATGTTTGAATGTTTTTTCCTTACCTCTCTCGTCGCTTGGATCATTTGTCATTGTGGTTTGGAGGCGAGATGTATGTATGTATGAAGGTACCTGCTTCTTGTGAATCATATCACGCTGGCGACCAATGTCTGGTAGTTTATACGCCACTTGCATACATATGTACATGCAATGCATGCTTTGAAGCGTGGATACGTTCGTATCTTTTATTTTTTCCTTATCATCGAAAGTGGAAAGTTCAAGTGTGTATCACGCTCTATTCGTCGATGTAAGGGAGATTTATAAATAAACATTATCGGCCCTACGTATGCACATACGAGTACATCTACAGCATGTAAAACTCAAGAACGAATGGAATATAGGTACACAAAAACGTTCTTATCCTTGAGCCGAGCACTTGCATGCACATTGGATGTCATTGAACGTTGTCGCCTTTAACATAAGTAAGACATTTTCAAGATACTGCATTTGTACTGGCATAGAGTAGAGATAGAAGGGCCCCAATGGACACTGGGTGCAGTAAATATGATTTTTCATTCAGGGCGTGGATGGGAAGCTCTTGTGTGTGCGAGAGATTCGAGTACATTTGCGAGGACGGATTGTGCAGGAATACATAGTAAATAAACACAAAGCACCGGTCGGTAGTTTGCACACTCCTTTGTACGTGCCTTGAGTCTTGATTTGATGATGCGTTGCGCTCATAAAACGTATATGTATGTACATATGTATGTACACATCTGGGCGTGTGACAATATCGTCTGCAAGGTTACGAAGAGCGTGCCTTTTGTCATCATTCATCATGCGTCTCAATCTATTCATGAGATGATTGGGATCCTATTTCATTTCAGGATATTAGAACGGCGGTAAAAGCATTCGAGACGACATTCGAGTGTCATATGCACCGGCTTGTGTATGACGAGGATGACGAGAACTGGCAATTCGATTAAACGTCACCATTGTTGCTAGGTGCTCCGATCTGGGTGTCCTCTGTTCAATTTCTTTCTTTCTTTTTTTTTTGTATTTGGGTTTAGTCTGTTAGAATAGGGGCCACACCCCATGTCCGACGATATGCTACTTGACTTCAACATGGTATTCGAGTTTGAGCATATGTACATATATTTAAATATATGAGGACACAGCTGCTTTACTGTGTCCTCAGTATCAGAGGTAATTACTACAGTGTCCAGAGAGTAGGCTAGGTTAGGTTAATGTGGTCGGCATAAGCCACACGTAGGCCGAAGTCGGCCCATTGTGATACCACATGGATCGTGTTACCCAGATTCGCTACCAGAGAATCAACCGGTGCTTCTGATCAAGCGATGGAGTTGAGCTATTTTTTAGTCTGCTAGCTCACTTAGATTATCATAGAAGGGCGCGCCAAGGTAGATCCTCCTGCCATTCGTAAAAGAGGGGCATGAGCAGAGTGATGTAATGATTCCTCTTCCTCTTCCTCCTCGTCCATTCAGCTGCGACAGAAGTCGTTGGAGGGAAGTCCTAGTCTAGTGGCGTGTTTCCCAATGATGCAGTGACCTGTAATGACACCCACCAGAGTACTTAAGGTTGCCGTTTTGGTTGCCACCAGAGTTGTTTGGTGATAAAGCCGATATTACTCTCATTCCATTGGAGGTTGGTCGCCTCAATGGTTTGGAGTTTTATCATGTGCTATACCGTACTTATTGGTGTTTCTAGTTACACGGGGGTAGGTAGGCTGAATGTGCTAGACCCTAACTTTGCGAGTTCGTCGGCCGCGCAGTTTCCTGGGATATCCCTATGCGCGGGAACCCACAATACTTTAATGTTGAACTGTTCAGCTCACTCTCATCTAGAGATAGGTGACAGTTAAGAGAAGTCTTTGATTTGTGGGTTACCGCTGCCAGGGACTTTATCACAGATTGGCTGTCCGTGCAAATCAGGATCAATGTAATATCCTTGGCGGATATTACATTGATCCTGAGCCATGCCAGGGCCTCCGTTATCGCAGTTATTTCAGCCTGATACACACTGCAGTAATTTGGGAGTCTAAATGATAGGTTGAGGTTAAGTTCCTTGGAGTAGACCCCACTGCCTACACCCGACTCCATCTTAGAGCCATCGGTATAGAGGGAGATCGAGTCCTTTGGTATGACTTTCCCTTCAGCCCATTCCTCCCTGGATGGAAAGACAACTTCGAAGTTTCTAGTGAACACGTTCTGCGGGATGATATAGTCGGTGTCCATGGGTACTTTGAAGTGTTTTAGAATGGTTCTGTGGCCTTTTTATGATGTTGACCATTTTATTATGCTCCTCATCCTCAGGGCCGCGCAGACAGCATTTTGTTTGCTGAAAAGGTTCAGTGGTGGCAGGTGTAACAGAATGTTTAGGGCCTTCGTGGGGGTTGATCTGATCGCTCCGCTTATGTATAAGCTGGCCGATCTTTGTACTTTCCCCAGAAGGTTTCGATTGACTGCTTTGTCCAGAGCAGTCCACCAGACTACGACGCCATACAGGAGGATGGGCCTTATGACCGCCGTGTAGAGCCAGTGCATAATGCTTGGTTGGAGACCCCACTTCTTGCCCACCACTGTTTGCAGCTGTAGAGGGCAACAGTTGCTTTCTTGACGCGGTCAAGAATGTTGGGTTTCCAATTCAGCCTCTTGTCAAGGACAAGATCGGTACTAGATTGGGGTTCACCCCAAGTCCACTGTACTGCGTCCAGGTTTCTACTGTATGTAATGCACCCTGCATAAGGTCGCATAGAGTGCTGGAAAATTTTCCTGTGGCGGCAATAGCAATGTCATCTGCCTAGGCGGTCAGAGCGTACCCTTCTTGTTCAAGCATCAGCAGTATCTCGTTGACCACCACGTTCTACAGGAGAGGGGAGAATACTCCACCCTGTGGTGTACTTCTGCTAACCATTCTAGTTGAGACGTCACCAGCGAAGTTGGCTCTGACTACTCTTTGTGTTAGCAGTTGTCGTACCAGTTCTATCACTGATCCCGTAACACCCAGATCAGTCAGCGCTTTGGTGACGGCCCATGGTGCAACATTGTTAAAGGCACCCTCAATGTCGAGAAAGGCGACTAGAGTATATTCCTTACGTTCCAGTGACCTTTCTATTTTGAATTTAACCTGCGCGTCTAGATGAATTTGGAGTAAAACTTTTATTTTTAGGTTGATAGGACTGTCTTCGACATTCGTGCCAAGTTTCACATCAACATATTCATTGGTACTTGGCAGTTTAAAAGGATTAGTCGATACCATGGCAAAGGACTAACAAAGGCCTCGTAGGGGTAGTATCTATCCGACGAATGCTGACCTGCTAAAAAATGAGAAGAGCCACCGCAGTCGAACATCTTGCGGCACTGTTAGTAAGTCCCATCCCCACCTCCTCGTGGTGCCATCTGGAGTTCCTGCGCCAAAAAACAGGCCTTCTGCGCCGAAAAACAGGATTAGTCGGTTGGGCCAGGGCCTAGTAAGCCGTAACCATAAAAAAACCAAAAACTCCGAAACAACTACAAGCCTCGGATATAACGGGCCGGATTAATGTTGACGACCCTTGCAAAAAACGAAAAAAAGGACAGTAATCTTCGGCTCTGTAAGTGGAATGTTAGGTCACTAAAGGAAATGCGATGGAATGGACCGGGTATGAAGCGGATGAAAAACTGCGATATTTACTATGGCGTATAGCAGTCGGGAGAGAGGACAATGATTGTTGGGATGCGGATTTGCTGTTCGAGGTGGACTAAGGCAAAAAGTCCTAGCCTTTCGGCATGTGAGTGAACGCCTCATAACGATCCGTATCAAGGCTACATTTTTTAACATCAGCCTGATCTGCGTCCACGCCCCCACGGAAGACAAGGATGGCTCCACTAAAGATGAGTTCTACGATCTCCTAGACAGAACGTATGTCCGTAAGGAAAGCATCTTGAACGAGTCATCGGCAAACATAGCCTACACAACACCACATCCGATAACGGACACAGGCTGAATGATCTTGCTACGGGGCAAAATCTCCTTCTAGCCAGTACGCGCTTCCCGCACCTCGATATACACAAAGGCCAGATGAATCAATCACTAACCAGATTGATCTTGATGTTCAAACTTTCCGAGGAGCTAACATCAACTCAGACTACTACGAATACAAAGTTATGACGTCGGAAAGCCACTAACGCCAGAAACCGCTTCTGTTTTTACCGATCGCGTCTCCCTTAAGCTCTCCAATACACCTCAACCCTCCACGCTATCAATAGAATAGCAGTGGAACCTTTGCAAACAAGCCCTGAAAAGCTCTGCATCCGAAGTTTTGGGCTTCGGAACACGTGGTTCGATGACGAGTGCAGGAGGATTCACACAGCAAGGCAGGATGCATATAAAGCATCGCTGCATAAAAGAAAAAGAGCAGCTCGTGAGCTCTACGAGTTAAAAAGAAGGGAGGAGCATAAGCTTCTTAGAAGAAAGAAGAAAGAGCACGAAAAGCGCGCGATTGAGGATTTGGAGAGGTGTTACTGCAGCCGTGACGTTCGAAAGTTTTATCAACAGATAAAGCGAACATGCCAAGGTAATAAAGCCAGAACGGAAGCCTGCAGGGATGAGAACGGGCACCTAGTAGTAGAATCGCAGTCGATGCTGAGAATATGGAAAAAGCACTTCTGCAGACTGTATAACGGCGATGTTGGTCAATATACCACTGTCAGGCAGAATGATCCACTTCTAATCGACGAAGACCGCAGAGAACTCCGTCCCCCTGGCCTCGACGAAGTTTAGATTGCCATATCGAAACTCAAGTCGAATAAAGCTGCTGACGCAGACGGACTGTCTGCTGAGCTCTTCAAGGCAGCTGAGGATGACCTGGTTAGGAGCATACACCAGCTCATCTGTAAGATATGGTCAGAGGAAAGCATGCCCGAGGAATGGGGTCTCAGCATCGTATGCCCGATGAAAGAAAGGAGACCCCTCTAATTGCGCCAACTACAGAGGAATAAGTCTCCTTAACATCGCCTACAAAATCTTCTCTGCCGTTTTGTGTGAGCGCCTGAAGCTTTTTGTAAATAAGCTGATACATCCTTATCAGTGTGGATTCAGGTCAGGTAAGTCCACTCGCATACGACAGCGTAATTAGAGACGAGCTATACAACGCTATGTCTACCTTTGCCATACCTGCTAAACTCATCAGACTATGCCGGATAACTTTGGAGAATGCTCGCTGCTCCATCCGAATCGGTGAACACCTTACCGATAGTTTTGATGTCAAAAAAGGATTTAGGCAAGGCGATGCGCTGTCGTGTGATTTCTTCAACATCGTATTAGAAATGATTGTGCAAAACTCACTGGCCAATACAAGAGGCACAATCTATTTCAAATCCTCGCAACTCCTTGCATATGCCGACGATATTGACATAATAGGTAGATCACAGCGAGATGTCAATGAGGCGTTTGCGAGTATTGAGATGGAGGCGCCGAAAATTGGTTTGGTAGTAAACGAGGGCAAAACTAAATATATGCTGTCATCAAAAAAGGACGCTCACCGCCGACGTCTTGGCCAGAACGCTTGTATTGGCAGATATAAGTTCGAGATAGTGAGGGACTTCGTCTACCTTGGCTCCGCAGTGACCTGGAACAACGACCTCAGTTCCGAAATCAATCGCAGAATCACTCTTGCTAATCGCTGTTTCTGTGGGCTCAGGAGGCAATTGAGGAATAGAGCCCTCTCCCGAACGACAAAGTTGACTCTATATAAGACTCTTATCACACTTGGTCGTTTCGAGAGAAATATTTTGCGCGTGATTTACGGGCTTATAAACGCAGACGGGAGATGGAGGAAAAGATTCAACCACGAACTTTACGGGCTGTACAGCGACATGAAACTAGTCAGGCTTCTTAGGATTCAACGCCTAAGATGGCTGGGCCATGTAGTGCGAATTGAAACCACAGCTCCAACCCGGAGAGTCTTGGAATCTAACCCCGAGGGACGAAGAAGCAGAGGACGGTCGCACTTAAGATGGCGCACACAGGTGGAAGGGGACCTCAGCCAACTGGGTGTGCGGCAATGGAAAAGGCTAGCAAAAGATCGTGCTAGTTGGAGGGGCATGTTGGTTTAGGCCGAGGTTCATCCCGAACTGTAGCGCTCATTAAGAAGAAGAAGAATAAGCTCGGTAAAGCACATGATAATTCTTCGATACATAGAGGCTACCAACCTTCAATGGAACGAAAGTAACATCGGCTTTATCACTAAACAAATCTGGCATAAGCTGAAGTTAGGATGGATCATAGAACTTGTGGCAACCAAAAGGCGGAACCTTGAGCACTTTAATATGTGTCATTACAGATAACTGCACCATTGGCAAACATGCCGTCAAACCAGGACTACCTGCCAATGACTTCTGCCGCGACTGCATGGGTGAGAACGAAGAGGAATCAATTCACCACCTCCTTTGCTCATGTCCCTCTTTTGCGAATCGTAGGAGGGTCCACCTCGGCGAACCCTTCTGCGATAACCTAGCCTATGAGCAACGTGTTTTGATTCAATTTATAATGAAACCTGATGAAAAGCTCTCGGAAATCATCCGAAAATTGCGGTTGGTGTATGGTGGAATTCCGTCCTCTCGACTTAGACGGGGTATCAAATCTGAAGTCTAATAAGGCTGCTGGCGCAGACTGCTTGCCTGCTGAGCTATTTAAGGCGGCTGGAGATGAGTTGGTTGGGAACATGCACCAGCTTATCTGTAAGATATGGTCCGAAGAAAACATGCCCGATGAATGGAATCTCAGCATCGTTTGCCGAGTCCATAAAAAAGGAGACCCCTATAACTGCGCCAACTATAGGGGAAAAAGTCTCCTTAACATCGCGTATAAGATCTTTTCTTCCGTGCTATGTGAAGGCCTGAAACTATTCGTGGACAATTTGATAGGTTCCTATCAACGTGGCTTCAGGCCAAGAAAATCCACGATGGACCAAATAGACCATGATAGACCCTGAATATCAGTTCGACACACACCACCTTTTCGTCGATTTTAAGGCCGCATATGGCAGTGTTTACATTAACGAGCTATATAAAGCCTGCCAAGCTCTTTAGCCTGTGCAGGATGACAATGGAGAGTTCCCGCTGCTCCATTAAGTTCGGTAAGGAGTTAACCGAGACCTTCGTTGTCAAAAAAGGATTCAGACAGGACGCTGAATGGTCGTGTGATTTTTTTCAATATCATCCTTGAAAAAATCGTGCGGGATTCACTGGCCAATGTAAGAGGCACGATCTATTTCAAGTCTGCACAATTGCTCGCATACGCTGATGACGTTGACGTAATTGGGAGAACACAGCGAGACGTCAATGAAGCTTTTGTGAGCATTGAAGCATAAGCGGCTAAACCAAATATATGCTGTCATCAAAGAAAGACGCACAGCACCGACGTCTTGGCCAGAACGTCATTATTGGCAGCTATAACTTTGATGTAGTCAAGGATTTTGTCTACCTTCGCCGCTCACTGGTAACAAGCGGCAACGATACCAGCGCTGAGATTAGACGCAGAATAACTCTTGCCAACCGCTGCTTCTTCGTGTTCAAGAGGCAATTGGGTAGTAGAGCCCTCTTTCGGAACACCAGGGCGACCCTCTATAAAACCTTAATTACCCCGGTCCTCCTCTATGGAGCAGAGGCTTGGACGTTGTCAAAAGTGAATGAAGAGTCCCTCGGTCGTTTCGAGAGGAAAATTCTGTGTACAATCTTCGGTCCCATTGGTGTTGACGGAGAGTGGAGGAGAAGATTCAAGCACGGCCTAGTACGACGTCTACGGATCCAATGTCAGAGATGGCCATAACATGTAGAGCGAATGGATAGCACAGCTCCAGCCTGAAGAGTATTTGATTCCAACCCGGAATAACAGCATCTAAAGTGGCGCAAACAGGTGGAAAGGGACCTTTACTAACTGGGCAGGCTATACTCGAAACAGCTAGCAAAAGAGCGTGCTAGATGGAAGGGCTTGTTGGTTAAAGCCCCGGTTCGTCCCGAACTGTAGCGCCACCTAAGTAAGAAAGTATATAAACAGGTGTATGTCGCTAACACGTTTGTTTAAATGGGCAAAGCGCTTCAAAAAGGGTCGTGAATCGGTAGACGACGCGAAGGAACTCCCGTCAAAAAAGCTGTAACCATGGTTACAGCTTAGAATCCGGTGAGCAACGTTGTAATCGAAGCACAGTAGTACTTTGAAATTTTCACGACTAATATCTATTAGTACAACATTGTTCAAGGTTGCACGACGTGAGTACAATTTCTGTCCACATAAATCCCACTATAATTCAGTCCACATCAGGATTCCGTCATCCGTAGTTCATACTTCGTTAGACTTAATTTAAAGAAAAATCTCGACCCCAGCAGCCTTATTAGTACACAATTGAAAAAGTCGCACAAATCCAAAAGGCGCTCGTTCATAAAAGTCCATAAATCCAGCTCTCGCGTCCAATATGCATCAACCATTATAGCAAAACAGAGAAAAAAAAATCCATTTGCCTAACCAGATACTTGTTACCAGTTTACCTAAAGCCTCAAATTGTTTCTTAATAAAGTCACAACAATTGCACATACAGTAGATGAGATACCTAATACCTATGCGCCTTACGACTATACCGGCTTAGCGTAAAATCGAAAGCCAAAAGCCAAACTTGTATCGAAACGAGGAGATGGAGACATACGGACGCCATTTAAGTCGATGACTGCAAGTTGGAATGTTTCGTTGTTGTTGTTGTCACAGTCTTGTCAGTCTTTTAAGGGGACGATAATGAAAAAAAGGAAAAAATGTTTAGCAAAAGATGGAATCAACACGATGGTGGTGATGATGACAATGATGATGTACACTACCTTGAAAAGGCACTGACACTCGCAACTCTTTGATTTGTCTGGCGTGCGCTCGAGTGGCAACAAATACCAGTTGGTGTCGTCGTGAAAATAGCGGTGAAAAGTTTTCCAACTAATTACAAATGTTTGTCTACACCTACATATTTGGCGTTTTATGTTTGCCATTCGAAATCGAAAGCGAAATGGCATTGCCTTGAATGTGATTCAGCCGCGGATATATGTACATCTGTACGTACTCGTCCATGGAGTACGTCGAGAAACTGAAAATGAAACCCACATCGAAAGCTCTGAATCCGCAAGTGGAGATAAAATTGCATCCCAATTATGATGATGGCATTGTCACACCGAACATAGGAGCACATAAGCGCTTCGTTGCCGCCCAGCTAGTTTACGATAGCTTTGCGTATACTACGTTAAATGGCATCGCCGATATTGTATTTCACCTTTGCTCAATTCCATATTTGGGTATAACCTTATTGCGAGCGAATAGCTTGCGCGTGTCGCTATCGCGATATTCACTAAACCAGTTCGGGCATGTGTCCGACAATCCCCGGAGGTGGCTCTCTTATCGGGTCCGCATTCGCTTTCTCTGATTATTTCTAGCTATCGCAGAGCGAGATATGAAGTAGTAATGGATTTCAAGAAATTCCAAAACTCCACTAACTATATACATGCATATATGTGCTTAAAGGAACTATAGGTGCAAATGAGTAACGTGCGCTATGCACTTCGGCATGCTCGGATACGGTTGCGTTGCGAACTTGTTATCGTTTATGACTTTGAATGCATGCATTAGCGACTGGCCTCTGTGTGTAGTTAGTCATACTGGTTGAAGTGAATACGAATTCAGAGAAATCAACTGGAAATCTAGAAAAGGTGACGTTTGTTCTCGTGAACTTGAGTCCAGAGTTTGAGTCATCTGGTCAACATGTTCCTTCTAAATTACGTACTTAGAATCGTATGTCGTTTTCTTGCACCTTGGCCTTGAGTAGAGAGGTACTCCCACAAGCTCTTGAGAAGTCTCCCTTAAGTTCTCGGAAAACCCTCCAACACCAACAACACCCGTTGACAACAAGCTTTAAAGAGAGCTATTTCTAAGGTACTGGGTTTCAAAACGCCATCAACAAGAAACCCATAATTTGACGACGAGTGCAGGAGGGCACACGCAGCCAAGCAGCAAACCTATCAAGAGGCGCTGCTCAGAAGGACGAGAGCTGCTCGTGAGCATTATGAGCAGAAGAGGAGGGAGGAGCATACGTTTCTCATAACAAAAAAAAAGAGAGAATGAGAAGCTCACGATCGTAGAGCCTGCTGGGACAAAAATGGAAACTTAGTATTTGGTAATACTACTTCTGCGGACTGTACAACGGCGAAGATGGTCAAGATGCTGCTGTCAGGCAGAACGCACCATTCACACTGGACGAAGATGAGAGAGAATTCCGTCCACCCGACTTAGACGAGGTTAAGATAGCGATATCAAAACTGAAGTCTAATAAAGCTGCTGGAGCAGATCGACTACCTGTCAGGCAGCTGGAGATGACCTTGTTGGGAGTATGCACTAGCCCATCAGTAAGATATGGTCGGAGGAATGCATGTCCGATGAATGGAATCTTAGTATTGTTTACCTGAGCCACAAGAAAGGAGACCCCTTTGTCTGTGCCAATTACAAAGGTCTACATATGTAAGTCTCCTGAACATCTTCTTTGCTGCATTATGTGAACGCCCTAAACCGTTCGTTAATAAACTAATTGGTTCATATCAGTGTGGGTTCAGGCCCGGGAAGTCCACTATCGATTCACATTGCGGCATTTCCTGGAAAAAACCAACGAGTTCCAGATCGACCCTAAGGCCACATACAATGGCGTACATAGAGGCGAGTTATACCGCGCCATGTCTAGTTTTGACATCCCTGCCAAACTGGTCAGACTGTGCAGGATGACATTGGAGAACTCTTGCTGCTCCATCAGGGTCGAAAACGACTTGACCGATGCCTTTTATGTCAAAAAAGGTTTAAGACAGGGCGACACGCTATGGTGTGACTTTTTCAACATCATCCTTGAGAGGATCGTGTAAAACTCACTGGTCAATACGAGAGGCACCATCTTTCCGTACAACTGCTCGCATATGCCGATGACAGTGAAATAATTGGACGAGGTCAGAGAGATGTCATTGAGGCCTTTACGAGCATGGATACGGAAGCGGCTAAAATGGGACTGGCGGTAAATAAGGGCAAAACGAAATATATGCTGTCGTCGAAAAAGGACACGAACCACCGGCGTCTTGCCCAGGGCGCACATATTGACAGATATAATTTCGAGGTAGTCAAGGACATCATCTTCCTAGGCTCCGCAGTGACATGCAGCAATGACATCAATGCCGAAATGAAAGGCAGAATAACTCTTGCCAACTTATATTTGGGCTCGGGAGGCAATTGTCATCCTGGTCCTACATAAATGCGAAGTGGAGGAGAAGACTTAGAAGTGAACTGTACGTGCTGTACAGCGATATGAACGTAGCTTGGCGTCTTTGGATCCAACGCCTAAGATGGCTAGATCATGTAGAGCGCATGGAACTCACAGCTCCGGCCGCCCGGAAGGTTTTTGAATCCAACCCCGAGGGGCGACACTGTCGAGGACGGCCAAATTTATGGTGGTGCAACCAAGTGGAAAAGGACCTTAACCAACTAGGCATGCGGCACTGGAGACTGCTGGCGAAAGACCGTGCCAGTTGGAGAGGTTTTTTAAAGGAGGCCCCCATGTTCGCCATGAACTGTAGCACCAAAAAAGAAGAAGAGTCTCAGAATTTCGGGGGTTCTTTTAAAATAGCTTAGCCACCATTCGAGATCCAGAGAACAACATCGCTGTCAACGATAGCGCCCTAGAAATGTCCTTATTGGAAGATGTCACCAGAAAGGTCGACCAATAAGCGACGTCACAGGAAAGTATCTCGAGTTCGTTGAGGAAGCTGCGAAGTTTCGGTTAGATACCGTAGGTATCTCTTCGACGAAACAAAGAGGATATAGAACTGTGGACCTTTTGAGCGGGTGGTATCTCTTGCTATCGGAAGTTGCACCTCAAATGTCTGCACAGGCGTTAATGGGGATACTCACAAGTCCCAGGCTGGCAGACAGGGTATTAGAGTGAATACCGTTAGGAGGAACAGTCGCGATCTTAAAGCTCAAGCTTGAAAGATCAACTGTGGCTCTACTGCAGGTGTATGCACGGAATCTAGAGTCAGAATATGCGGCTTTCCTGGATGATGTTAATGGTGTATGGTCGTAATGATTGACATATCCGAAATGTCTCTGAATTCAAAAAGCGATCTCTTCGCAGATGAGGATAGTCGAATACCTACTCCGTTCTTGAGATAGGTATTGTTATTACCCGTTTGTGTCTGGAAACCGCCTTGCCCTTTCCATCTTAATTCGGGCAGTCCGATTATCTCAGAGAAGGTTCGCACATTCCTTGTAGCAACCCGGCCGACGAAAAACCCCCAGAGGTCAACGGCTCCAAAAATGTCAATGAGATGAAGATGCACTCGGTACATGACTGGAGGAGGCAGGCAGAGAATAGCTTTGTCATTTACCAACGTCATTGAATGACAGCACAGTTCCATAAAACAACATTACCTCGAGTGACAAAAATGCACATATCGCTGCGTTAGATAAAGCCCTCAAGTAAATCGTGGGCTTAGTACTTGTCATGTCATATGTACAAGTGCACGTACTCCATGACGACTTATCATGTAGCGATACAACGAAATCTGAAATCAGATTCAGTCCATATTCGTACGTTTAATCGTTTCGAATACCACTGATAGTCCTTTGTATTCTATTGCCCTAATGGCATGCGTATCTGCAACTGATCGCTGAACGAATGCTGACCATAATGGTTGACCGTTTTGTAGCCATGTTCCTTCATTTATGGCAACAATTCTAGTTGAATACGAACACTTCCGGTGAATCGGTTAATATCTTCATTCGATCCGCATGCCATATAGAGAATCTTTTTCATTTTTGACTTGGAAAGCCGTAAAAACGTCATTCTTACGGGTATGTTTGGCTACAGATACTCGTATACTGGCGAGGTTTGTTTATTGACAATACCTAAGAAAGCGGATGACCACCACTGCCATTTACTGAGTTATGGACATTTATAAGCAATAAACAGGAAAGGAAAGATTGGTTGTGCGTGGATTGGAGTATTCTGTTTTTAATTTGTTTGTTTTTGTTGTGTGCACTCACCTCAGGATGTGACAATGACCTGCATTCAGGTTGTTAGTCGAAAGGATATAGTATACGAGTACGGCCCGAATTATCACGTATGTAAGCACTATCGAGGGCGCCGTGGCGCAGTGGGTAGTGTGTTGGCCTCTGACGCCGATGACACGTGATCGAATCCCAACAACACCCATGTCAGCGAACATGTTTTTCACGGTGCTTCTCCTCAACGGGGTACTGTCAAGAAGAACTTCTCGAATTTCGCCATTCGGAGCCGGCAATCAACTTAAGGTCCGTTTCATCTATGTGAAAATAAAGTCACGGGTGATTGAGAGAAGCTCGGCCTTGGTCCTTCATGGACTGAACCGCCAACATACATACAACCACTATCGTGACTCAGTATGCAAGATTTTGACCCTAACGTTAAGTAAGTAGGAGGGCATGGGCTCGGACATACAGGGTAAAGTTGTTGATTGCTCTCAATCTGGGGAGATGCCAGCAACGATCCCTGTTTCAATGTTCGGGTCAAGTTAGCATACAGCTCGTGGCGCCATCTGGATAGCCTCTAAAGCAACCGTTGAGAGGTGAACAAATGTATGCAGCTATCGCCCTAGGCAAAAGTGCGCTACAATACCCCGATCAGACCGGCGGTTGTGCGGCGGGTCAACAACCCGCCCTCGTAAAACAAAACAAAGTATGGAAGAGCAAAATGCCTCGGATAAACGGAGGGATTCTCAAAGACGACATGGCGCGAAAAAGAAACACGATTTGCGAATATGCTCATGGAATGTCAGAACTCTGTACACTCCTGGAGCTGTTCATAAACTGGAGAGAACCCTCACGCAGCAAAAGGTGGATATTACTGCGATCCAGGCAATACGCTGGATAGGAAATGGTATGATGAGGAAAAAGGCTGTGACATCTATTACAGCTGTCACAAAAGATTGCACATGCTGGGGTGCGTGGCAAAGCCGCTAAAGTCAAAGGTCATCGACTTCAAGCCTGATTTTACAACATCAGCCTTATATGTGCACACGCCCCAACCGAAGAGGCTGAATACCACATCAAAGAGAACTTCTATGATCTCTTGGGCAACACCTACGGAGCTTGTTCGGAGTACGATGTCAAAATCGTAGTCGGGGAATTCAATCCTAAAATCAGTAAGGAGAACACTTTTGCTGGGGTGATCGGAAAGAACAGCCTTCAAGATACAACAACAGATAACGGTTTAAGACTCACGGACTTTGTGATGCGGTGAAAAGTAGCACAAGATTTCCCCGCAAGCGAATCCACACAGCAACCTGGCAATCTCCGGATGATCGAACCGCTAACCAAATCGACCATGTGCTCATTGACGCAGGACACTCGTCAAACATCCTGGATGTGCGAACATTCAGAGGGGCAAATGTCGACTCTGACCACTTCCTCGTAGCAGCAAGATTCAGAGCTCGACTTTCCAATGTCAGAAAACTGCACCACTCCATCATGAGGAGAGTCTACAGGGAGCGACTGAGCGACAGGCTATCCGGTATGCCTACGTCGAGCACAAATGTGAACAATATGTGGCTGCATTGCCGCTCATCCATTCAGGAAGTAGCCGGGAACAACTTAGGCTACCTGCCATCCCCGACAAGAAACCCGTGGTATGATGGCGAGTATGAGCGGAAAAAGACTGCAACCGACGAGGCGTACTTAAAGGCGCTGCAGCGAAAAACCAGGGCAGCGCGATAGAAGTACCGTGCTAGAAGAAGGGAGGAGAAAAAACTGATGCAACTATACAAGAAAATCTTCGCAGCCACCCAGCCCAAGACCATCGAGGAGTCTAGGGACAATCATAAAATAAGAAAGCTAACAGCCTTGCATCAGGCTTCAAGAAAGACGCCCAGGCTCTTCGAAATTGCGAAGGCAATCATCCGCAGGGAATAGTGGATGTATTTAAGCAGCATTTCCAGCAGCTGTTCAACGAGCATGACCAAGAGAGAATGGTAGAAACTACGGAAATCCTAACTTCAGCCTCTGAAGTAGTCCTCCCACCCAGCATCGAAGAAGTTGGCACAGCTGAAAAACAACAAGGCCACAGGCTGAGATGGCTTGCCATCAGAGCCATTCAAGGCTGGCGGCGGGGTTCTGATAGTGAGCATGCTCTAGATCATCTGTAGAATTTGGGAAAATGAAAGCATGCCCGACGACTGGAATATCAGCTCTATTTGCCTTATCCACAAAAAAGGCGATACTACCTCCTGCATCGCATACAAGATCCTGCCCAGCGTACTGTATGAACGTCTAAAGCCCTTTTGCACTGCACTAATTGGCAGCTACCAGTGCGGCTTCCGGCTCGGAAAATCGACTATAGACCAAATATTCATACTTCGACAAATCCTGGAAAAGACCAGCGAGTTTCAAATCTGTACACACCATCTCTTTCTGTAGTTCGGTTCTAGGACCTTTGCATTGTTTGAAATGAGATGTGCTGTCGTGTGACTTCTTCAATTTGGTGCTGGACCTGATAGTGCGACGGTCTGTCCAGCTGCTAGGATATGCGGATGATATTGACATCAGTCTCAGCGTGACGTTGTAGAAGCTTTCACAGCGAACAGGCGAAAAGAGTTGGTCTTAACGTCAACGAGGATAAGATAAAGTACATGCTGTCAAGCAAAAACGGATCTGTCGCTCATCATCTTGGATAAAATATAACTATTGACAGCTATAATTTCGAGGTAGTTAAGGAGTTTGTCTACGTCGGTCGGGTCAAACGTAAACACCACAAACGACACCACAGTGGAGATCCGGAAAAGAATCGCCCTTGGCAACCACTGCTACTTCGGTTTGTCTAAACAACTTAGGTCAAAACTCTTCACTCGAAGAACCAAAGTCTTGCTTTACAAAACGCTTATACTGTTAGTATGGAGCCGGAAGCTGGATGATAAGCAGGACGGCGGAGCTGATTTTGGGATCTTTCGAAAGAAAAATTCTGCGCCGAATATTCGATCTTGTCTGTGAGGAAGGTGAATGGAGGAGACGACGCAACCGCGAACTCTACGAGCTGTACATTGATGTGGATATAGTCCGGCAGGCAAAGATCGTCGACTACATTGGCTCGGCCACATCGAGCGCACGAACACCAACGCTCCAGCTAAGAGGGTCTTCGACTCCAAGTCTCCTGGTTTGAGATGACGAGGAAGACCGAACCTCCGGTATAAAGACCAAGTAATCGCGGATGTAAGACAACTTGGTCTTGATAACTGGAAGCAGCGTGGCTGGGACCGTCAAGGATGGAAAGCAGCTACTTCCGTGTTACTTCCGAAATTCTCCGCTCAGAATCAATGTAGGTTATAGGCACCATCATGACAATATCAGAAGTGACGGTGACAACTATCACTTTGGATAAGACTATGAGCTAAACAATGCTTTCTATTCAACACTAATGACTCGATTTCAATTAGATGGTTAGAAGTGGACGAGAATGATCCCACAGATAACGACAGAATAAATGTGGTCTAGGTGCGACCCGCAAGGCCCACACGACTAACTTTCCAGTGGGAAAAGTGAAAACATTTTCTTCATTTTCATTTTTGAGGTTTCTGTGTGTCTGTCTGTCTGTCTGTGTCATCGTAACTCCTGAATGAATGGCCCGACTATGATGCCTTTATTTTTTTTTAAAGCTAACGTGATTGAAATGGTTCTTAGCTACAATTTGTGAAGATCTGATCAGGTGTTTTAAGGTCGGTAGGGTTCTTAGACGAATAAAGGGTATTTATATTAATCTCAAACATATCTGTGACCTGACATTTGAAACACCCATGTATGCTGGTACCACTGAGTTACTCTGATGATAGAATTCGAAGAAGGAGACGAAATCCTGAATCGCCTATTAGTAAACCCTTCAAGATTGGGCTCATTAGATTCGTCTTAATTAATTCTGTTCATTTCTCCTAATGATGAGGACCACCGAGTATGGGCCTATATACGTATTTATTCATTTTTTTGTGTCCTATGTTTATGACGATAAACGAAATACTGATTTCAAATAATCAAGATTTTTAATGAAGTTCAATCCCGAACTCCGATGGCTTACATATGTATGTGAACGAATTTGTGATTTCATCAGGGATAAACAATGAGATGCCAAGGCTTCGTACGTCTGCCTTGTGAAGGGCCAGTCACATAGAACGCGTCCGTGCGTGCGTGCGCTATTATTCATAGACAACCAACGCGCGCGAGGCAAGCATCGTCACATAGAAACCGTCCACGCGTGCGTCTGTCAGAAATGAGAGTCAAATAATTCAATGACATTCATTAATTGGTGTTGTGCGTTCAACTGGAAAACATTGTTAATTACTTACGTACTTACTTACTTTGATGGCGCTATAGTTCGGAGTGAACCAGGGCCTCAACCAATAAGCCTCTCCAGCCGGCCCGATCTTTGGCCAGCCGCTTCCAGTGCTGCACGCCCAGTTGGTCCCTTTCCAGCTGTGCGCGCCACCTTAAATGCGGTCGTCCTCTGCTGCGTCGTCCCTCAGGGTTGGAGTCGAAGGCTCTTCGGGCCGGAACGTTGATGTCCATTCGCCTAGCCATCTTAGACGTTGGATCCGAAGACGTCTAACCAGGCCGATGTCGCTGTACAGTCCGTACAGTTCTTGGTTGAATCTCCTCCTCCACTCTCCGTTTACACAAACGGGACCAAAGATTGCACGCAGAATTATCCTCCAGAAACGCCCAATAGCCTCTTCATCCGCTTTTGATAACGTTCAAGCCTCAGCGCCGTAGAGGAGGACCGGGATGATTAAGGTTTTGTAGAGGGATACCTTCGTTTTTCGAGAGAGGGCTCTACTACTCAATTGCCTCTTGAGCCCGAAGAAGCAGCGGTTAGCAAGAGTTATTCTGCGTTTCATCTCAGCGCTGGTGTCGTTGCTGCTTGTCACTATCGAGCCAAGGTAGACGAAGTCCTTGACTACTTCAAAAATATAGCTGCCGAAGGTGACGTTCTAACCAAGACGTCAGTGTTGAGCGTCTTTCTTGGATGACAGCATATACATATTTGGTCTTATCCCTATTTACCCTCAGACCCACTTAAGCCGCTTCTGCTTCAATGCTTGCGAACGCCTCATTGACGTCTCGCTTTTTCCGTCCAATAACATCAATGTCATCTGCGTAGGCAAGCAATTGTGTGGACTTGAAGTAGATCGTACCACTTGTATTGGCCGCAGAGTCCCGCACGATCTTTTCAAGTATAATGTTAAAGAAATGACATGACAGTGCGTCACCCTGTCTAAAACCTTTTTTAACATCAAAGCGGTCGGTTAGTTCACCTCCGACCTTAATGGAGCAGCGAGAGTTCTCCATAGTCATCCTGCATAGTCTGACGAGTTTGGCAGGAATGTTAAAACATGACATGGCTCTGTATAGCTCGTCTCTATAAACACTGTCATACGCGGCTTTAAAGTCGACGAAAAGATGGTGCGTGTCGATCTGGAATTCATGGGTCTTCTCCAAGATCTGCCGTAGTGTACATATTTGGTTTATCGTGGATTTTCCTGGCCTGAAACTACACTGGTAGGAACCTATCAGATTGTCCACGAACGGTCTCAGGGTACTTACACAGTACGGCAGAGAGGATCTTGTACGCGATGTTCAGGAGGCTTATCCCTCTGTAATTGGCGCAGTCATAGGGGTCTCCTTTCTTATGGACCGGGCAAACGATACTGAGATTCCATTCATCGGGCATGCGTTCTTCCGACCATATCTTGCAGATGAGTTGGTGCATGTTCCTGACCAGCTCATCGCCAGCTGCTTTAAGCAGTTCCGCAGGGAGTCCGTCTGCTCCAGCAGCTTTAAAAGACTTAAGTTTCGATATCGCTATCTTAACATCGTCTAGGTCGGGTGGACAGGATTCTCCTTCGTCTTCGCCCATTGTGAATGGTTCGCTCTGCCTGACGGCGGCATTTTGACTATAATCGCCGTTATACAGTCTGCAGAAGTGGTCCTTCCACAATCTCGGCATCGACTGTGACTCCACTACTAGTTGTCCGTGCTCATCCCTGCAGGCTTCTGCTCTGGCTTTATAGCCGTGGCATGTTCGTTTTACTTTCTGGTAAAATTTTCGAACGTCGTTCCCGCAGTAACATCTCTCCATCTCCTCGGTCTCGCGCTTCTCGTGCTCCTTCTTTTTCCTTCTCAGAAGCGCATGCTCCTCCCTCCTTTTCTGTTCATAGAGCTCGCGGGCAGCCTTTGTCCGTCGATGCAATGTGGCCATGTATGCATTCTGTTTCTCTACATGGACCTGTCTGCATTCATCATCAAACCAGGGGTTTCTCGACCGTGGTGGCTCGAAACCGATTACATCTGAGGCGAGCTCTCTAATGGCGTTTTGACAACGACTCCATTGCTGTTCTATGGTTTCTGCAAATTGCATCAGGACTTGAGAGAGCTTGAGGGAGACTTGATCGGCGGAGGTCCTGACGGTCTCCTGCGATTGCAGCTTTCCGACGTTAAATGTTGGTGTTCTTAAATAATTGTTAATTAAAACATAAAAATATGGACGAGCTTATTTCGACAATCATATTTATATGTATTTTGTCGCAAGTATATTGTGGGTGAAACCTGCGATATTCTCCGGCCATATATATTTGTCAGTCCCGAATATCCACAAATTGCCAGTGACTAAACACCAACTAAACACCCGTTCTTGTGACATCAAATCGAATAGAACTCTGAAATGTCAACCGAATTTGAAGTTTCTTTCATTGCGAGAGAGTTCCTAAACCAATGAACGTGCTTACTCTCAATTTGTCTATATGTGAACTACAAATTGCAAATGTGAAGCTCCAATATGTGAATGTATGAACTGTCAGCGCGTCAAAAAGTAGAAGAGTAGCTCTACTCTGCGCGTAGGTGCGTCGGCTATGTGCCCTTTCCCATAAAGAATGTGTGTATTCAACTTGGCTGTCAAAGCACGCACGCACGGACGCGTTCTATGTGACTGGTCCTTGATCCTCGGAAGGCGGCTGTGTTGCTTTTGTAATACCAAAAAAAAAAAAACGACGCACAGCTGTTCACGGATTGAGCAGCCAATACATATAATTCCCATACTCCTCTCTTCCTTCCTCTAATGCAATGTTAATGTTCGAAAGATAACCCAAGCTTAAATGGTGAAAAGAAACTGAAATCCAAGGAAAAGATGAAACAGACCCTTAATTTCCACAAAAAAATTGCTCTTTTCTCACGTTTTCTTTGGAAATGAGCATACTAGCAGGAAGAAAGCGCTAAATTCTGACATCCAAAAATGAAAATCAGAAAAACAGAAATAAAAAATACATTTTTCGCCCGAAATAATGAACAAATTCCACAAACAGAATTCAATGCAAGTTCTCTGCCCAACAAATTTGGATATAAGAATCGAAAAATGCACGTTTAGTAGCTCAGAAAACGGAGTGTGTTTCAAGCGCTATTTAACATTTTGATGGGAAACTTGGCACGGATGCCAAAAAAACTCTAAACAATGACTTTTTGGGGATGCACCGGCTCCTCTTGGTATAAATGTTAAGTCTCGTTGGCCTCAATGCGGCAGTTTTGCCTGTTCAATGTCTCAGTTAATGTAAAATGCGCCTCATCGCTCACAACGATTTTTGATAAAAATTTGTCATCGATTACTTGGTACTGTAAGAACCAATCGGATAACACACGACCCAAGTGATGATCAGATAACTTAGTTAGAGTTAGAGAGGGTACGGGAGTGGGACAAAGTCGCTTGGTCATTGCGGCCACGGGTGGGCCAATTGTGATGTCCCCCACTTACAGTTCACTCAAGATCCTGAGTTAGTGATAAAACTTAGCATGCTTTTGAGTGAGCTAGCAGCGATTTCTTCTGCTTCAAGATAATACTTGCCTAAGTGACGATGACGTATACTGACAAGGCAGTTACAGTGGCACAGTATGTGCCCTGATGTTTCTTTGTCTTCAAGTGCAAGTCGTTTTGAGGTGTTTGTTGACTAGGCAGTGTCCAGTAAGGAAACCTGTGATTAAGCGAATCTGACTCCTCGAAAGCATGAGGAGTTGTTTCGTTCTACTGAGAGATGTAGTTGGGAGGAACAACTTGGCTTGTCTGCTACCTTTCGTTTGTAACCAGTAGTGATCCGTCGTGTTCCTTAACCAATTGCTTATGCGGCATTTGGTGGTGCTGATGGGTATGCCGCAGAAAGTACGTGGTATCATAAATGGTGATGCAGAGCCTTTCCTTGCTAGTAGGTCCGCCTTTTCGTTGCCTGTATGGCCGTTGTGTCCAGGTATCCAAATGAGATGAACTCTGTTTGTACTGGCCAGCTGGTGAAGTAGCTGTAGGCAGTCCCATACCAGTTTGGAGGTGATTTCATAGCTCTTTAGGGCTAGAAGTGCAGCCTTGCTGTCAGAGAGAATGTAAATATTTTTGTTAAGTATATTTCTGTTTATATTTTCTATGAGGCAGAGTTCTATAGTAAATATCTTTGCCTGAAAAACGGAGTTATATCTGTCCATGCCTACGTATATGCATCTGTCTGTATTTGCTCCGTATACTCCAGCCCCAACGCCTTCGTTCGTTTTGGAGCCATCTGTGTACCATACGTAGGATCCACGATTGAGGGAGGGTTTATCCTGTTCCCAGTTTTCTCGGTAGGGGAATGTGACCTTGTAGTTTTGGCTGAATTTCTATCTGGAAAGACAGTCTGTGAGAGATATCTTTAGGATTTCATGCCTGTTTATTTCGGTAAGGATATCAGGGTGACAGACCCTACGGTTAGAGTCATCCTCCACGATCAGTCTATGGGCGAAGACCATTGCTTCTTTCTTCAGTTGGAGAGGAAGAGGTGGCAGGTCTGTGATGACTTCTAGTGCTGGTGTGGCGGTTGTTCTCTTGGCCTCGGAGATACAGATGCAAGCTAGTCTTTACAATTTGTTGAGCTTGGCTTGCACTGATACTTGTTTTGTTTTGTGCCACCAGACGGGCGCAGCATATGTGAGAATTGGTCTGGTGATTGCTGTATATAGCCAGCGGGACATTTTGGGGTTTGCACCCCAGTTTTTGCCAGTGAGACTTTTGGTGGTCCATAAAGAGATCCTGGCTTTCTGAATGGTCTTTGTAATGTGAGAGTTTCAAGTAAGCTTTTCGTCTAGAGTTATCCCTAGACATTTGACTTCTTTTGAGAACTCTATCGCTTCACTAAAGAGGGAAGGTTTGGTAAGTTTGCGCCTATTCCTCCTTTTGGTGAAGGCGACTAGTGCTTTTCCTAGGGTTGACTTTTAGTGCACCCTTTATGCACATGGGCATCCTTTCGCGGCAATTACACTGATTTTATCATTGCCTAGTGAGGTGTTTATTTTCCTATTGCTAAGCATGTGTTGAATCCAATTGCATGTGGTGTTATCCACCGGATTTGTTAATCCGGGCTGTTAGCTCCTGGAGAGCATGCGTGGTCTAAAGTAACTTAGGCACTTCTGTGGGTCTACGGACTTAGGCACTTCTGTGGGTCTACGGCCTACTTTGTGGGTCTGTGGGTCTACGGCCTACTTTCTGAAGGAGGGCTGGGAAGATGCCATCCTCCCCCGGGGATTTGTACGGGTCAAAAGAATTAATGGCCCATTTTATGCTTCCCTCGTGGAAAATTTTTCGTGCTCGCTTCCAGACCTCCCTGTTGGGTCTAGTCGCCCTGATCTGTGGAGGTATGTTAGAGAGATTAGAGGGAATGATGTTGGAGTCTGGGAACTTGATCTCATATGTAATTTAATTGAATCCTGAATGCGTGTAAATTCAAGTCCTTGGGCATAATTCGCAACAAACTGATCTCTGAAATGTCTAATTCTAGTGCTTGGCTGTTTCTGATCAGCCTTCACACTTTCTAAACCGGCTTAAGCCTACCAGACCTTAAGGCATCTTCCACGGAAGCCGAAACCTTAAGTATATATACATACCCAACGACCTATGGTTGTATGTAACTGAAGTAAACAAACATTGCGTCCTGCACTTTATGTGGACAACTTCTGCCTTTAAAGCAGTCGTTCAGCAACTGAAGCAAAAAAGTGCAGTGTTTTGTAAAAAGTTTATCTTTGGTTTTATTAATACATTTTTCAAAGTGTGAGCGACCCCATAGGGCGAGCAATTGTGAATGCGCCACATAATTGTAATGTCAAATCAGAAACGTCAAGTGCCTCGTCTTTTGACGTTAACCTGAAAATAATCGACAATGTCGTTCAACAATTTGATCCTTAAAAGCAACTTAAATTATTACTTAAAAGCGTCGTGTCCGTTGTTAATATCATCCCGGCAAGGTCACAGGCTTCGTGGTAAACCTCCTGGTGTTGCTCGTACCATTGAACAGCGATTAGAAGGTGATTAAATGCCATTCCAAAGCAAACCTCTTCATCTCAGTGTGATTGTTTCCCTTACAGCCGAGAATGCGGTTGATCCAGAACTCGCCGAAAAGGTTAACATCGGTTTCCCAAAGCTCCGACTATCGCGGTCGGAGGAGGTAAAGGAACGTATGGCTCATTTGAAGGCACAACGAAGCAGCTCCGAACTGGAGAAGATGGCACGAAAGAATCAATGTAAGTTGACTTGGGAAACATGGAACGGTTTACATAACATTGTGTTCCATAGTGCTAATCGATTTGGATAAGGTGCATGACGAGTATAAGAAGACCACGGGACAGTTTGATTTGAGGAGAATTGCAGATCACTATAACGTGTTCAAGGACTTGTTTGGCGATGCTTACTTCGTACCTCGGGTTCCATTGGATATAAAAGTAAGCCCATATGCATAGCTACTGTGTTCCCTTTAAATTTCTTGGTTTCAGTTCGATCTTGGCGATGATAGGCTTTGTCCAGTTTTCAATGGCAACATTATCAAACCGAGTGAAGCTGCAAGGGCACCGATCGTAACGTTCGACGGTGTATCTGACCCTATCACGGGGAAGGTATGTGCGTGAATGTTATCCGTTTTTTTTGATTCCTTAAATGTGTTCTCTAGAAAGCCGCCACTGATTCATATTGGACGCTTATTGCCACAAATCCCGATGGAAACTTCACCTCTAGTGACTCTGAGTCCGTCCATTGGTTTGTGTAAGTTGTAAAATAGCGAACAACCACGGGAATTCCCTTCGTTGATTACGTATTCTTTTAAAGATCCAACATCCCGAACGGCGACATTCAAAAAGGTGAAGTTCTTGTCGAATACATGCAGCCAATTCCGCCAAGAGGAGTTGGCTTTCAACGATTCATCTTTGTCCTTTATAAGCAAAATTCAAAGATCGACTTCAGTGACTATAAGGTTTCAGATGGTAACAATCTGGAAAAGCGCACATTCAAAACGCTGGACTTCTACCGCAAATACCAGGACGACATAACACCAGCTGGTCTGGCGTTCTTCCAAAGCGATTGGGACAAGAGCTTGACCAGTTTCTATCATAATGTCTTGAGTAAGCAGATGACTATCGAGGGAGTGTAGTCTGTAATTTATTATTTCCAACAGATTTGAAGGAACCGGTCTTTGAATATGACTTCCCGAAACCGTATCTTTCGGACCAGAAATGGTTCCCTCTGAAGCAGCCCTTCAACTTGTATATGGACAAGCACAGGGACATCAAACAGGTACGCTCGATCGGTAAATAGCATTTTCCTTTAATGAGTTTTTCTATTAATGTTTTTTGAAGATTAACAAGGAATACTTGGAGAAGAAGTTAGCGAAAACGCATCCGTTTGATGGACCAGAGCCGCCACTTCGATTCCCTAATGCACATCCAATCAGAAACACAGCTTCGTGGCTGAAGACAGAAATACGCAAGGAGCGACTGGGATTGGGAAGAATAAATGACTACAAGTGATAATGCTAGGAGCTGTCCTTTGTTGTGATTAGATTTGTTATGATAGATCCACGAATACATATTGGTTTTCCAAAGAGAAGAGCGCAAAGGATAATTTATTTGGATACGCCGCTAGTTAGACATTCCTCGACCTGTGGTTGGGGCTTCGTTTCACGTTAGATTACATACTGCTAAACCTTTCGGACCTGTATTGCTTTCGTTCTGGGCTTTCCCCTCACGTTCTTTCCCACATCTCTTCGTAAACGTATAAACAATCTAAACCACCTGCTTTTCTGCGTGTGCTACTTTTGCTGTTGTGACATCATTGTGCCGACCACTGCTTTTTCAAGTAATATCTTTTCGTTAATCATGCCACTTTGTGCTTCATCTGTTTGCACAACTTCTCCTCCAGCGATACCGTTATCCGGTGTATCGGCATATGTGGCAAAGCTTTCCATCCTATTTGCATTGGGATGAGCAGAAGCACCAAACCACATCTTCAAGAAATCCCCAACATTTTCCAGTTTACATGCGAAGATTGTAAACCCAGCTCTTCAGCCCTCTTACTTTCATCCGTAAAAGCGAACAATCTTCTGCTCGCCTCCATTTCCGACTCATTGACCGAATTTAGGTCTGAGTTCGGACATGGCACTAAACGTCAGGCTGGGTCACTCTCTGCGACTCGATAACTATGGCCACCGATGACCTCGCCCAGGACACAAGGAGAGCCCTCAAATCAAATACTGAGCACTCCTTCATTGACACAATCGTGGCAAGTTTAGATAAAATTGTCAAAGCTCCCGTCTACCGCCTGCACCTTGTTTCGCGCCTGACCTGTCTTCCATCACCAACTCTCTCGCTGGTCTCACTAGCTCCGTTAAAGCCATGGATGACCTCGTCCGCTTCCAATTGGACGCTACTAACAGCATACACTCATCGCTGGATGATCTAAGATTGATATTAAAGTCCATATCCATTGACCGAATCATCGAGGAATTTTACTCCTTTGCCTGCAAATTGGACCCAACTCCTCAAACGACATGCCCTAACAACGAATTATCCCTCATGAATGAGTTTCAGTGCCTAAACACCGCTGTCGACAAAGAGACTAGTCTTGAAACTTCTCAACCTTCATCCATCCCGACTTCCTTTGGACCGATCTCTCCTCCGACTACAACATCAGTCCAAGTCCAGACATCAACTTGTCTTACCCCAGAAGACAAACCACGATCTGCCTCCGGTGCCCCTTCTACCCATCGCTTCGGTACAACCTGGACCAAAATAGAATGAGATCAGCGTATTTAAAAACTCTAGGAACTCAATACAACGAAGTCCTCACCAGTCTTCATCCTCCATAATGTTCCGCCGAAAGCTTGTACTCCTTGGATTATTAAACTCTTTTCCCAACGTTGCTCCCTTAACCTGCTGGATTGCCAAAAAACCGGTCCCGGTACTTTTAAAGTAATACTTCCCTCCAAATATGACTGGCTGTTCACCAACCCATTCGGTAGAGATTGTACTATAGGTACCTAACTTTAAGGCCTAATCCTAAGTCTAATTCAGTATCTAAATCTAAGGCGAATCCCAAGTATCCATTCAAACCCCAGCCAAAAACCTTCCTCGAATCCTCCTTATCCCGATCCAAACTGGAGCTTCAAAACGGGAATCTTTCCTTTATTCTCTCCCAAGCTGCACTATACTCCTTCTATCCCGAACGCTGCTTCCTTCCATAGCATCTCTTCCAATCCCAATATAACCAAGAATTGTAAGGATAACCCTCACAATTGGGTTTCCTTTAACCTCCCCACCCAGTCTAATATTCCCTCGACCACCAAATACTCTAATTTCATTTACTCCCACACAATCAACCCTCCCAAATCCGAGAATATCCCTCCTCCACCCTCATCTTCCGCTTCCTCCTCACACAATGTCCGCACCCCTTTTTTGGATCCACTCCTCCCTCCCTCTATTAAACTCACCGCTAAGCTAGTAGAGAACTGCTCGCCGCCTAATGATCTGGATGGCCGCTATGTAATATCCAAACTGCGTGATCATCGTCTTTACGAAATTATTCGCCTGTGCCTAGCTTACCTTCACGATAAGCCGGATTCTGTCTGTATTGACGGTAAAACCAAGACCAATGTTATGGTTTCAATTCAACTAGAATGCCTGCCTACCGACCCGTCAGCACTGAGAAAAATCGAACATCTCGGCTAATACGGTAAAAGGAGACCTCTCTAGTTTCGTCACTCATACTAGCTCTAAGCGCATTGCCTCTCTCCAAAAAGCTCGCAGGGATGCCAGAAACTATTACCGTCCTAACTCTAACCACCGCTACTTGGTGTTCAACTTAGCCTTCACGGTCCCAACCCCAATCGACTCATCATGTAACCCAAGAAGAATTGATTGGGAGCGCTATAGAACCCTTGTTGGCAACTCTGTAGTAAGCAGGACCCCTGATCACCCGCGGTCCACGGTAGATATAGATAATATGGTTGATATTATAACAACTACCTTGGGCAACGCACGGGTCAATAGCTGCGTAAGCCACAAATCGAGGAAAAACTCTTATCCCTCGTGGTGGAACGCAAACCTAAGCAAAGAGTACTAGAAACGATAGTGACTGGAGCCTATATAAAGCTTCACTCAGAACTTACAAACAAACTCTGTGGAAAGAACAAAGGCTATCCTGGAAACTTTTCTGTAACAATATGGAAAACATTTCAGACGTCTACAGATTGAGGAAAATACTCTCGAAAGATCCACAATTCCCAAGCTACCTTACAGCAAACGGAGTCTGGACAACATCTGAAGAAGAAACTTTAAACCTTCTTCTCAATACGCACTTCCCAGGATGCCATGAATCGCAGGACTGATCGCAACCGCGAGGAACCTACTTTTCATCCGCAATAATGGGAAATTTCACATCATCTCCAGAGAGAAAATAATATGGGCGCTAAAAAGTTTCAAGCCCTATAAATCGCCAGGTCCGGATGGAATCTACCCTGTCGAACTTACACAAACCATGGAATGGACTATACCATGGCTAGAGATAATCTTCAAAGAACGCCTAGCTTGGAGTCACATTCCAGACAAGTGGAGGTGCGCAAAGTTGTTTTTCATTCCTAAGGCCGGCAGAAACTCTCACACTTCCCCCAAGGACCTAAGGCCTATATGTCTATCATCCTTTGCACTAAAAACCATGGAAAGGATGGTAGACCTATATATACGCCATAACTTGGATCCGCTCCTAATTTCTAAGGCACAGCATGCCTACGTTAAGGGTAGATCTATCGAAACAGCCTTGCACACCCTAGTGAGGAAAATCGAAAGGTCAATCCATCTTAAAGAATACACTATAACAGCCTTCTTAGACATAGAGGGCGCCTTTAACAACGTCACTCCGGAAGCAATAACAGAAGGGTTAGAAAAGCTAAAGGTGGAGAAGACTCTCATAGAGTGGATCAGCGAGCTACTATCAACACGCAAGATTCACTCGAAATGGGGAACCCAGGCAATCACCAGAAAGGTTACCAGGGGAACCCCGCAAGGAGGGGTTCTCTCACCTCTTCTCTGGAATGTAGTTATAAATGAACTACTAATCAAACTGGAGGAAGAAGGCCTGGACGTTATTGCCTACGCTGATGACGTTGCCATTTCAATCTCAGGTAAATACCTATCGACACTGAATGACCGTATGCAAACGGCATTCTCAGTTCTTTGCAAATGGGTGCATAGCAAAGGGCTCAGGGTTAATCCCCAGAAAACGGAGCTCGTGCTATTCACCAAAAAGCATAAAATCCCGGAATACTGCCCTATCACTTTGCTTGGTACCAGATTAAACTACTCCTCCAGTGCCAAATTCCTTGGCATCATACTGGACAGGAAATTAACCTGGAAAAGCAACACAATCGAAAGAGCTAAAAAAGCAACAATAGCTCTCTACACATGCAAGAAAGCCATAGGGAAAAAATGGGGGTTCAATCCCAAGATTACCCTATGGCTCTACACCACGGTCGTCAGACCCATATTAATGTATGGAGCGACTGTCTGGTGGACAGCACTGGACAAGACAACATACCTCAAACAATTCGAGAAGGTACAAAGGCTGGCGTGTTTATGCATTACCGGGGCCCTCAGGTCCACCCCAACGGCTGCACTTAACATGATACTCGACCTTACACCACTCGATATTTTCGGCAAGCAAATTGCCACACAAACGGCCATTAGACTTAAAGCCAACTCGAACTGGAAGAGCTACGTCATTGGCTACTCCTCGATCCTGATTAACAGGTCAACCATGGCAGAAAACCTAGACCTCACAGAACCCACCACAGTCTTGGAAAAAAACTTTACAACGTTCTACCCGGACAGACAAAACTGGACTCGCCAGACTCAACCTCGCAGAAACTGCGTAGACTTTTATACTGACGGGTCTAAAACCAAAGACGGGGTGGGTAGTGGAGTATTCTGCAAGCAACTTAAGCTAAACAAAGCTCTAAACGTGATGTCCACCACGGATATTCGCATTCTCACGGATAGCCAAGCAGCCTTAAAGTCGCTGGAGTCCTATGTGTACACATCAAAAACTAGCCTCGACTGTCGCCTATCTCTTAACGAGATGGCTGAACAGTTCAACATACAACTTATATGGGTACCGGGACACAGCGACATCACTGGAAATGAAAGAGCCGACACATTCGCCAAAAAAAGAACGACGCTACAATCAACTGTGGTTTGTGAGGGTATACCCTTCGCAACCATTAAACACAATCTCACTACCCTCGCCAGGGCCGAGACGAACCGGAGATGGACTCAGGGACACACCTGCCTCATCACCAGGCAAATCTGGCCCCGGCTCGATAGTCAACGGACTAGGAGTATCATCTCCCTAAATAGAACTGACATCTACAAAGTCATAGGTGTCATCACAGGACACTTCCTTATTGGCAGTCACGCGCAAAAACTAGGTATCACTCCGAATGATTTTTGTAGGAGCTGTCTAGACGAGGAAGAGGTCGAATCCATTCATCACCTCCTCTGCGCCTGCCCGGCATTCTGCACAATCAGGAAACGATACCTAGGATCATACCTCCTTAACGATCTGACCGAAGTTCAGCAAGTAGGGATATCTGATCTTCTTAATTTCTTAAGAAGCACAAAATGGTTCCACGAATATGGGGCTAAACCCCCTCGTAGCTACACAACGGGCCTCCCTGGCCTATGTGTGTTCTTCCCATCTCTGGGAAGGCTACGGTCTTACCTACCTACCTACCTAACTCTAACTAACTCTCTCGTCATAGTAACTGCCTTGTCAGTAGACGTCACCGTCACTTAGGCAAGTATTATCTTGAAGCAGAAGAAGTTGTTGCTAGCTTACTCAAGAGCTAGCTAAGTCTTACTGAGCTCAGGATTTCTGAGTGAACTGTAAGTGGGGGATATCACAATAGGCCCACTCGTGGCCGCAGTATCAGGCGACTCTGTCCCACCCCCTAATCCACTTTAACTCTAACTAACATGCTTCTCTAACCGGCACAATCTCTGGCCACCTAATTTCAGTGCCGCACGACCAGTTATTTGAGGTCCCTTTCCAGATGCGGCTGTCCTCTGCTGCGCCATCCTTCGTGGTTGGATTCGAAAACTCTTCGAGCTGGAGTTATGGTGTCCATTCGCTTTATCTAGTGCAGTCAACTTAGACGTTGTCGCTGTACAGTTAATCGAGTTCGTGGTTTAATGTTCTCCTCCACTCTCTACTAACACGAACGAGACCGAAGATTGCATGCAGAATTTCCCTCTCGAAGCGTCCAAGTGCCTTTTAATCCATTTTTGATACAGTCCAAGCCTCTGCGGCATAGACGAAGACCGGGGTGATTAAGGTTTTGTAGAGGGTCTGTCAACGAACTCCTACTCTCACATCCACTTATTGAAAGTGAAACTTGGAAGCCTAGTACGTTCGACAGAAGATGGCGCCGATCCCCGTGGGAAGTCGTTGGGAGCTGCTAACGTGAGAGGAGTAAGATTAAGTCGGCCCCAGGGCTTAACCCTTCTTTAGGACGGCGGCGGACGAGCTAATTAATCCATCGGTCAACAGCGGCGTTAACAGCTCCGGTCCGTGGGAGCCACCTGGACAATATCCCTTTTGGAGCTGCTCAAACATATTTCCATGCCCGCGTCGAAAAGAAGATCTCCAAGGTCGGGTCGGGACCTGTAAAAGAGATGGCGGCGGATCAGCCCTACATAGTAGAGCCAACGGCGGCAATCATAACCTCAGCGAGATTATCGATACCGGATACACCCTGACCCTCCGCTCGAGGTTAAAAAAAGCGGTCTGGCCTCCTAGTTGAAGGTTATGCGTTTGGCCAACTCCCTCACCGCGTAAAAAAAAAAAACAGAAACAACCACAAGCCTTTTTTCGTCTTTTGCAAGGGTCGTCAACATTAATCCGGTCCGTTATATCCGAGGCTTGTGGTTGTTTTGGAGTTTGTGGTTTTTTACGGTTACGGCTTACTAGGTCGTAGCCCAACCGACTAATCCTGTTTTTTGGGGCAGGAGGCTCGCCATTCACCCTTCCTCGTCTGAAATTTCCATAGGAAATCTCAGATGGCACTGCGAGGATGTGGCAATAGGACTTACTAAGAGTGCCGCAAGATGTTCGACTGCGGTGGCTCTTCTCGCTTTTTAGCAGGCCAGCATCCGTCGGATAGATGCTACCCCTACGAGGCCTTAGTTAGTCCTTTGCCATCAGATTTCAGTTTCTGGCACAAAATTTGGGTTATCACTTTCATTGTCAAAATCGCTGAACTCGTGCTCGCTTTCTAGGTTAATCAAGGTCGGTAAGGAGTCAATCGAGACCTTCGATGTCAAAAAGGAGTTCAAACAGGGCGATGCACTGTCATGTGACTTTTTCAACATCATGCTTAAAAATATCGTGCGGGATTCAATGGCCAATAGAAGAGGCACGATCTACTTCTCGTCTGCACAATTGCTCGCATACGCTGATGACATTGACGTGATTGGAAAAACGCGGCGAGACGTCAATGAAGCTTTTGTCCGCACTGAAGCAGAAGCGTCTAAAGTGGGTCTGAAGGTAAACAAGGGTAAAATCAAACATATGCTGTCATCAAAGAAAGACGCACAGCACCGATGTGTTGGCCAGAACGTCACTATTGGCAGCTATAAGTTTGATGTAGTCAAGGGTTTTGTCTTCCTTGGCTTATTGGTAACAAGCGGCAATGACACCAGCGCTGAGATTAGACGCCGAAGAACTTTTGCCAACCGCTGTTTCTTCGGGGTCAAGAGGCAATTGAGTAGTAGAGCCCTCTCTCGGAAAACTAAGGTGACCCTCTATTAAACCTTAATCATCCCCGTCCTCCTCAACGGCACAGAGGCCTGGACCTTATCAAAAATGGATGAAGAGGCCCTTGGTCGTTTCGAGCGGAAAGTTCTGCGTACAATATACGGTCCCGTTTGTGTTGGCGGAGGCTTGGGGAGAAGATTCAATCAAGAACTGAACATCCAACGTCTAAGATGGCTATGCCAAGTAGCGCGAACGGACAACACAGCTCCGGCCCGTAGAGCCCCGAGGGACGATGTTGCAGAGCATGGCCGCATCTATCTCGGGGCAAACGTTAGCTCCACAAACGACACCACAGTGAAGATCCGGTATAGAATCTCCCTTGCGTTACAAAACGCTTATACTGTCACTCTTACTGTACGGAGCCAAAAGCTGGGCTATAAGTAGGACGGCGGAGTTGATTTCGGGTTCTTTCGAAAGAAAAATTCTGCGTCGGATATTTGATCCTGTCTGTGAGGAAGGTGAATAGAGGAGAAGACACAACTGCGAACTCTACGAGCTGTACATTAATTTGGATACAGTCCGGAAGGCAAAGATCCGTCGACTACATTGGCTCGGTCACATCGAGCGCATGGACACCAACGCTTCAGCTAAGAGGGTCCTCAACTTCGAGCCTCCTGATTCGAGAAGAAGAGGAAGACTGAACCTCCAGGCACAATAGATCTGCAAAGGTCGCAGTGCCATATTGCTAAGAGTAGCACTAGCCCCATGTGTAAAGACTGAACCTCCCGTATAAAGACCAAGTAATCGCGGTTGTAAGACAACTTGGTCTTGATAACTGGAAGCAGCGTGCCTGGGACCGTCAAGGATGGAAGGCAGTCTTAGTTCAAGCTTAGATAATTCATAGAGGCCCTTGGTCGTTTCGAGAGGAAAGTTTTGCTACAATATACGGTCCCGTTTGTGTTGGCGGAGGGTTGAGGAGAAGAGTCAACCAAGAACTGTACAGGCTGTACAGCGACATCGGCTTAGTACGACGTCTACGGATCCATGGTCTAAGATGGCTACGCCAAGTAGAGCGAATGGACAGCACAACTCCGTTCCGTAGAATCCAACCCTGACGGACGATGTCCGCATATAAGGTGGCGCACACAGGTGCAAAGGACCTTAGCCAATGGGACGTGCGACACTGGAAACAGCTAGCCGGAAAGGCTTGATGGTTGAGGCACCCCAAACTATAGAGCCACCTAAGTAAGTAAGTAAGAATAATCCAACATACCTTCCTTCAGGTATTGTGTGCCCAGAGTGTTGAAGCTACGGAGAATTGTGTATATTGAAAGCGTCCGCTAAAACGACTTCAGTGCAAGGGAACAAGGAAACGGTTCTTTGGATAGAGTCAGACAGTGCTTGAACGTGTCAAACGTTGCCTTCCTGACCACAATTAGTTGCCTTACCTGGACGACTAGACAAGAATCGATATAAAGCTTGCTAGACACATAAGACGGACTTTAAAGATGTCTTATGCACTCGGCGTTGCCGCCAAGGTCCTCTTCTATTCAGCCGCACGAGGTTAACAAATTAAACAAACACGATTGTTATAAAAAATATTTCCTATATTTTCGAACGTTACTTTTGGAATCAGATTACAGGCTAACAAATATAAAGGCTTGTATAGTGTATAGGAAAACAAAAACAAAAATCGTATCTAATAAAGGTCGAGGAATAGGAATGGGAATGGCTACATGGACCACGCGCACGCGTTAGTGTATAGCATTTATTCAAACTTTACTCTTCTCTTACTAATATTATTATTGTTCTCGTTACACGCTTGCGTCCCTTAAGCAGTCCTAATTAAAAAGAAAGGTAGGTCCCTAAAAAATGTTGATTCTTTGTTGTAAGTAATACTGCCGCTTCGAAAAAATAAGCGTTTGTTGCTCCGTCTAAGTTCAGCAATTTACCATTTCTCTGTCTTTGATACCTTAACACCAGGGGTGTGGAAAGGATAATCTTCGTCCATGTCGATTTATAATTTCTTGGTTCCTTCGATGTCGATGTTGAGGTCTTGGAACGAGCCTCGCGGGTGAAGAAGGTGCCGTTTTTCGGGATCTTTAGATTTTTTCGGTTTGGGCCGGTTGGATTTGGAATATCGATTGATCACGCCCTCCGGTTCGTCCATCATTCGAAGGATGAGCGTTTGATCGGACGAATCGATCGGTGCGATGGAAATGTCGCGTACGGCACGGAACTTACCGCAATTGTTCAAGTGTTCATTCTCCAAGCGGAAGAAATTCCATACGAAGCGACTGAAAGTAATCCAAATCAGGATTGAGTGAAAATGGGAAAATTAATTATCTTACCGGAAGACTTCAAGGATGGCTGTGATGGAAGTCATGATGTCGCCGGTGACATATTTCATTTCGGTGAGGTAGAAGGATAGAGCCCAGATGAAACGCAAGGCAAAGTCTTCCACAATCGCAAAGTAGTAGAAGTACTGAAACGAAAGAGAGGTTAGGATCCTAAGGTTTAAGGTTTCGAATTAAGAAGGAATGTTTCCTTGGTACTTTATGGATTCAGAGAGTATTTGCTCCTAACAATTACAACAGACACAGCAGTAAGAACAGAAACAGCAACAGCTTCCACGCTAACTGCAATGACAACTTGGCATAGTTGGTATATTACGTCGTGCGTGGGAACGCCATTGAAATTGTTGTTGCATCCTTTGATGGCCTCAAATCGCCAGGCATTGATATGGTGCAAAAAGCTATAAGGCAGTTGCTTCCTAATTTAAAAAAAAAACATTTAACTGCTAGCCTGGCACGTGCCTACAGACCTCGTCGACTTTGCTGGAGCTTTTGAACTTTGGACAGCATATGTAACGCTGCTAGATGCATTGAATTGGTAGTTTGGATTAAAGCAATACTTGTGCACAGGATATTGATCGCTGACGCAGGTCTCGGACATTAAGTCAAATCTGGCGTAAACAGGGTCTGCCCGCAAGGTGGTATCCTGTCTCCGCTATTATGGTGCCTGGTAGTCGACTCTCTGCTCGATGCTCTCTATGCCTCTGGAATCTATGCCTCGGGCCTATGTTAATGATGATGTTGCCGTTCCTTCTGCGGGCTCATGTTTAGTGACTGTCTGCACGAGCAATAGGCTATCGGTTAATTCTCTCAAGAATGATGTCGTTCTCTTCACGAGAAGGAGCAAAAATACTGTCATGACTCAGCGGGTACTAAGAAGCATTTCCAACCCGATATCCAAGTCGTCTAAGATAGTAAGCTTCTTTGGTCAAAGCATATTGAGTCAAAAACCACCAAAACGCTGTCAGCTTTCTGGCAATGCAAAGGTGCCTTTGGCAAAACATGGGGTTCATCACCGGCAAAGGTCCTCTGGATCTACACGACAGCGGACCATCTCATATGCATGTGTTGTCTCAGGCTATCACGTAAGCACGTAGTAGCCTCTTTCATCAAACCCAAAAGAACGGTTTGTCCCAGCTGTACGGGGCTTTCCCCAGCACGCCGGGCGCTGCTATAGATGCTATGATGAACATTCCACCCCTTAATACATATATTTATCAGAGGGTGCATCCTGAAAGCCATGTGTCGTCTCAAGAGAAATGGTTCTTGATACAACTCGCATGGGAATGACAGTGCGCTTGCGCGGGAAATATCCTACGATCCCTGTCTCTCGACGCAATGACACCAGTCATCCTATTGCGATATAACTTCACAGTCGATTTTCCATGGCTTCAGGAGTAGCTCTGACCAGATACGGAACCTGGAAAGGATTGTCTTCTAAATTTCACAGATGGCTTAAGGTCTGGGCGGTCCGTTCATCGTTGTATATTCTCCTCCACTCCCCGTTTAAACAAACGGGACCAAAGCCGCGTGCTTCTTCATCCGATGACCGGGATGAGTAATTCTGCGTTGGTTCGCAGCGTTGTTCACTAGTGAGCCAAGGTAGACGAAGTCCTTGACCACCTCGAATCTGTAGCTGCCAATTGTGACATTCTGGCCGAGACGTCGATGTTGCGCGTCTTTTTTGGTTGACAGCATATTTATATTTCGTTTAACCCTCGTTAACCGAGAGACCTATTTTAGCCGGTTCTGTTTCAATGCCTTCGAACGCATCATTGACGTCCAGCTATGTTCGTCCAACTACGTCAATGTCATCCGCGTACGCAAGCAGTTGCGCAGACTTGAAATAGATCGTACTTCTTGTGTTGGCCAGTGAGTCTGGCGTGATCTTTTTAAGCACGATGTTGAAGAAATTACATTACAATGCGTCACCTTGTCTAAATCATTTTTTAACATCATCTCGGTTAATTCACTATTGACCTTAAGGGAGCAGCGAGAGTTCTCCATTGTCATTCAGCACAATCTGACGAGTTTGGCAGGGATGTCAAAACTTGACATGGCGCTGTGTAGCTCGTCTATGTGCACACTATCATACGCGGCCTTGAAATCGATTTAGTATTCTTGAGTCTTCTTCAAGATCTGCCACAGTGTGAATATTTGGTCTATTGTGGATTTACCTGGCCTGAAACCACACTGATACGAACCTATCAGATTAATCACAAAGGGTTTCAGGCGTTCACACAGTACGGCAGAGAAGATCTTGTATGCGATGTTAAGGAGACTTATTGCCCTGTAGTTTGCGCAGTTATAGGGGCCTCCTTTCTTGTGGACTGGCAAACGATGCTGAGATTCTATTCGTCGGGCACGCTTTCCTCCGACAATATTTTATATAAGAGCTGGTGCATGCGCCTCTACAAATTTACTGACTTATTTATTATAGATCTCAGTCGCCGTCTGACTTTCAAGCCGACAACTTGTTTTCTCAGTGCTGCTCGCTCTATATCTATAAACAAACTGCCGTTACTTACTTAGCGTTTGTGACAAACCCGTTATTTTCTCTCTTTTCTCTTCCTTTCTTCCTAGTTAACTCCAAAGCTTATATTTACTAAGTAACAAGTGCGTGACAACTTATTCATGGCCCCCGGGCAACCTGTGCTTGCGGGCAACAGGTTTGAGTCGCTTGGTAAGGAGCCTCAATTTGTGCCTGAACCCAATGTAAAAAAAAAAAAAACAACTTCACCACTCTTGATCTTGATAGCCCACTGCAAACAAATTCAATCCTTCCCGACCCTAAATTTATTGTGATTTCCTCAAGTGATGAAAAACCCCCTCTATCGTCTATCAGTGTATTCTTACTTAAAAAAGCCATCGATGGCATTAGTACCGCATACGAAAGTATTACGGAATTACGCGACGGTAGCCTTCTCCTCCTTGTAAAATCCGCTAAAATCGCCAATATACTCCTTTCAAAAAAACACCTAGCCAACCCATGTCCAATTTCCGTAAAACTTCCTTCAATCCTCAACTCTTGTAAGGGTACTGCATACGCCCCATGCTTAATTAACATTCCTGAGGCTGAGATAATCAGCAAAATGAAATGCCAAGCTGTAGTCGACGTCTATAAATTCAAAAAAAAAAAAAAAAAAACAACACCAGACAACAATACTCGTGCTACCGGGCTAGTGCTCTTCACTTTTGACCGCTTCCTTCCTCCCTCTACTGTAGATATCGGTTGGCACAATGTACAAATAGAAGAGTACTTTCCAAATGCCATGCGGTGTCGCAAATGCCAACTCCTTGGCCACACCACCAAGAGATGCACTTCCTCAGAAACTTGTGAAACCTGTAATCTTCCTCCCGACCAACCGGAGAAATGCACACGCATTTCGTGCGCAAATTGCGCCGAGAATCACCCTTCGTCTGCCAAAACTTGTAAAGAGTACATCAAAGCCAAAGAAATCCTCAGAATAAAAACGTTACGTAAATGCTCCATGGCTGACGCCAAAAAGAGATACAAAGAAAAAAATCCAATCCCGCTCCTTTCTATGACATACTCATCAGCCGCAAGAGACTCATTAAATTCAAACATACAAAGAACCTCCACAACTCCACCTAGTGCAACCTCCCATCCACTTCAGTCTACCACAAAAACCGATTTACCTACACCATCAACACCGATTTACCTATACCGCCTGTCCCCGCACCAACAATACCCGCTCGTCTTCCTCAAAACCAAAACACCATTCCTGTTATCTCTACTTACTTACTTATCAGGCCAGCGATCCATGGAAGATCTGAGCCTGAGCTATAGCCGCCTTCCATCCTTGACGGTCCCGGGCACGCTGCTTCCAGTTGTCAAGACCAAGATGTCTTACATCCGCGATTACTTGGTCTTTACACCGGAGGTTCGGCCTTCCTCTTCTTCTCGAACCAGGAGGCTCGGAGTCGAAGACCCTCTTAGCTGGAGCGTTGATGTCCATGCGCTCGATGTGGCCGAGCCAGTGTAGTCGACGGATCCTTGCCTTCCGGACTACATCCACATCTTGGTACAGCTCGTAGAGTTCGCGGTTGTGTCTTCTTCTCCATTCACCTTCCTCACAGACAGGACCAAATATCCGGCGCAGAATTTTTCTTTCGAAAGAACCCAAAATCAGCTCCGCTGTCCTTCTCATCGTCCAGCTTTCGGCTCCGTACAGCAAGACTGGCAGAATGAGCGTTTTGTAAAGCATGACTTTGGTCTTTCGAGTGAGGAGTTGTCCCAGTTGTTTGGACAAGCCGAAGTAGCAGCGGTTGCCAAGGGCGATTCGATGCCGGATCTCCACTGTGGTGTCATTTGTGGAGTTTACGTTTGCCCCGAGGTAGACAAACTCCTTAACTACCTCGAAATTGTAGCTGTCAATTGTTATGTTTTGTCCCAGGTGGTGAGCGACGGATTGGTTTTTGCTTGACAGCATGTATTTCGTTTTGTCCTCATTGATCTTAAGACCAACTCGTTTCGCCTGTTCTTCAATTGCCGTGAATGCTTCCACAATGCCACGGTGAGAACACGCGATGATGTCGATATCATCCGCGTATCCTAGCAGCTGGATGGACTTGTAAAAGATGGTGCCTTCTCTGTTGACGCCTGCCCGTCGCACTATCTGCTCCAGCACCAGGTTGAAGAAGTCACATGACAGCGCATCTCCTTGCCGAAATCCGGTGCATGTTTCGAATGGCTCCGAGGTCCTAGAACCGAGTTGCACGGTGCATCGCTTTTTTTGTAGCGTGGCGCGACACAACTGGATCAGTTTTACCGGGATCCCGAATTCGGCCATCGCCCCAAACAGTTCTTCACGATGAATGCTGTCGTATGCGGCTTTGAAATCGATGAAAAGATGGTGTGTATCGATTCGAAACTCGTTGGTCTTTTCCAGGATTTGTCGAAGTGTGAAAATTTGGTCTATAGTTGATTTGCCGGGCCGGAAGTCGCACTGGTAGCTGCCTATTACTTACTTACTTACTTATCAGGCCTGCGATCCATGGAGGATCTGAGCCTGAGCTATAGCTGCCTTCCATCCTTGACGGTCCCGGGCACGCTGCTTCCAGTTGTCAAGACCAAGATGTCTTACATCCGCGATTACTTGGTCTTTATACCGGAGGTTCGGTCTTCCTCTTCTTCTCGAACCAGGAGGCTCGGAGTCGAAGACCCTCTTAGCTGGAGCGTTGATGTCCATGCGCTCGATGTGGCCGAGCCAGTGCAGTCGACGGGTCCTTGCCTTCCGGACTACATCCACATCTTGGTACAGCTCGTAGAGTTCGCGGTTGTGTCTTCTTCTCCATTCACCTTCCTCACAGACAGGACCAAATATCCGGCGCAGAATTTTTCTTTCGAAAGAACCCAAAATCAGCTCCGCTGTCCTGCTTATCGTCCAGCTTTCGGCTCCGTACAGCAAGACTGGCAGAATGAGCGTTTTGTAAAGCATGACTTTGGTCTTTCGAGTGAGGAGTTTTGACCCCAGTTGTTTGGACAAGCCGAAGTAGCAGCGGTTGCCAAGGGCGATTCTACGCCGGATCTCCACTGTGGTGTCATTTGTGGAGTTTACGTTTGCCCCGAGGTAGACAAACTCCTTAACTACCTCGAAATTGTAGCTGTCAATTGTTATGTTTTGTCCCAGGTGGTGAGCGACGGATTGGTTTTTGCTTGACAGCATGTATTTCGTTTTGTCCTCATTGATCTTAAGACCAATTCGTTTCGCCTGTTCTTCAATCGCCGTGAATGCTTCCACAATGCCACGGCGAGAACACGCGATGATGTCGATATCATCCGCGTATCCTAGCAGCTGGATGGACTTGTAAAAGATAGTGCCTTCCCTGTTGACGCCTGCCCGTCGCACTATCTGCTCCAGCACCAGGTTGAAGAAGTCACATGACAGCGCATCTCCTTGCCGAAATCCGGTGCATGTTTCGAATGGTTCCGAGGTCCTAGAACCGAGTTGCACGGTGCATCGCGTGTTTTTTAGCGTGGCGCGACACAACTGGATCAGTTTTACCGGGATCCCGAATTCGGCCATCGCCCCAAACAGTGCTTCACGATGAATGCTGTCGTATGCGGCTTTGAAATCGATGAAAAGATGGTGTGTATCGATTTGAAACTCGTTGGTCTTTTCCAGGATCTGTCGAAGTGTGAAAATTTGGTCTATAGTTGATTTGCCGGGCCGGAAGCCGCACTGGTAGCTGCCGATTAGTGCGGTGCAAAATGGTTTTAGACGTTCACACAATACGCTGGACAGGATCTTGTATGCGACATTGAGCAGGGATATACCTCTATAGTTCTTGCAAGAGGTAGGATCGCCTTTTTTGTGGATGGGGCATATAGAGCTGGTATTCCAGTCGTCGGGCATGCTCTCATCTTCCCAAATTCTGCAGATGATCTGGTGCATGCTCCCTACCAGAACATCGCCGCCAGCCTTGAAGAGCTCTGATGGCAAGCCATCTGAGCCTGCGGCCTTGTTGTTCTTCAGCTTCTGAATAGCTGTGCCGACTTCTTCTATGCTGGGTGGGAGGACTACTTCAGCGGCTGGAGTTGGGATTTCCTCGGTCCCTACCACTCTCTCTTGGTCATGCTCGTTAAGCAGCTGCTGGAAGTGCTGCTTAAATACATCCACTATTCCCTGCGGGTCGGTGACAAGATTACCCTCGCAGTTTCGAAGAGCCAGGGTGCCCTTTTTGAAGCCTCCTGCAAGGCCTTTGGCTTTCTTGTAAAAGGCTCGTATTTTATGTTTATCCCTAGACTCCTCGATATCCTTGAGCTGGGAGGCTGCGAAGATTCTTTTCTTTTGTCGCAGTAGTTTCTTCTCCTCCCTTCTTCTGGCTCGGTACTCTTCTCGCGCTGCCCTGGTTTTCCTCTGCAGCGCCTTTTGGTACGCCTCGTCGGTTGCTGCCTTTTTCTGCTCACACTCGCCATCATACCACGGGTTTCTTGTCGGGGGTGGTAGGTATCCTAAGGTGGTTTCGGCTACTTCCTGAATGGCTGAGCGGCAATGCAGCCACATATTATTAGCATTTGTGTTCGACGTAGGCATACCGTAGAGTCTTTCGCTCAGCTGCTCCCTGTAGACTCTGGCAACCTCCGGTGTGCTCAGGCGCCCAATGTCGAACCTCCTCCTGGTGGGCTGGTGCAGCTTCCTGACATTGGACAGTCGAGCTCTGAATCTTGCTGCTACGAGGAAGTGGTCAGAGTCGACATTTGCCCCTCTGAATGTTCGCACATCCAGGATGTTTGACGCGTGCCTTGCGTCAATGAGCACATGGTCGATTTGGTTGGCGGTTCGACCGTCCGGAGATCGCCAGGTTGCTGTGTGGATTCGCTTGCGAGGAAATCTTGTGCTACTTATCACCGCATTACGAGCTGTCGCAAAGTCAGCGAGTCGGAAGCCGTTATCTGTTGTTGTATCGTGGAGGCTGTGCTTTCCGATCACTCCGCCAAGGGTGTTTTCCTTTCCGATTTTGGCGTTGAAGTCCCCGAGCACGATTTTTACATCGTACTCCGGACAAGCTCCGTAGGCGTTGTCCAGGAGGTCATAGAAGTCCTCCTTGATAGGGTCTTTAGCCTCGTCGGTAGGGGCGTGTGCACATATAAGGCTGATGTTATAAAATCTGCCTCTGATGCGGATCACAGCCAGGCGATCACTTATAGGTTTAAAGTCGATGACCTTCGACCTTAACCGCTTTCCCACGACGAATCCGCATCCCAGTAAGTGCAACCTTTTGTGACAGCTGTAATAAATGTCGCAATTTTTCTTCCTAATCATACCGTTTCCTATCCAGCGTATTTCCTGGACCGCAGTAATATCCGCCTTGTACTGCGTGAGGATTCCTTCTAGTTTATGAGCAGCTCCGGGAGTGTACAGGGTTCTGACATTCCAGGAGCATACTCGCAAATCGTGTTCCTTTTTCGTGCGTTGTCGTCGTCGAGTATCCGTCCGTGTATCCGAGGCATCTTGCTCATTCATAACTTTATGTTTTTTTTACGTGGGCGGATTGTTAGCCCGCCGCACAACCGCCATTCTGGTCGGGGTTTTTTTCGCTGCATACGTTTGTTCACCTCCCAACGGTTGTTGAAGAGGCTATCCAGAGGGCGCCGCGAGGAGGCCGTATGTCAACTTGACCCGGGCATTTAAACAGGGATCGTTGCTGGCATCTCGCCAGGTTGAGAGCAATCAACAACTTTACCCTGTATGTCGGAGCCCATGCCCGCTGCCTATTAGTGCGGTGCAAAATGGTTTTAGACGTTCACACAATACGCTGGACAGGATCTTGTATGCGACATTGAGCAGGGATATACCTCTATAGTTCTTGCAAGAGGTAGAATCGCCTTTTTTGTGGATGGGGCATATAGAGCTGGTATTCCAGTCGTCGGGCATGCTTTCATCTTCCCAAATTCTGCAGATGATCTGGTGCATGCTCCCTATCAGAACATCGCCGCCAGCCTTGAAGAGCTCTGATGGCAAGCCATCTGAGCCTGCGGCCTTGTTGGTCTTCAGCTGTTATCTCTTCACCAAACAAAACAACGGAACCTACCCCAACTTTTAATGACTACAACAACACACTCACTCAGTCTCCCACACAAACCCACTCAACTGGAACTACCCAACTTCATACACCTCCTAGTGTATCATCTCCTTTAACTAAGTTAACAAAAACACTTCTCTCACAAAACAAATACTACGGTACGGACAATTATACTAATCATGACGATGATGAATCAACATAAACTCAACAAGGACATTCAACAAAATGAGTCTGCCGTTCTGATGCCGAATCGCTCTGGCTCCTCAAGGAACCTGGACGACTCGGCTTCACAGCGGCAGGTCACACTTCATCATCTCACCCCCACATTTCATCACCTTCCGATCCTGTGCATTATATAACCAGACATAATGCATCAGGACCTTCAACCCCCTCAAACCCACCACATTCAAATAGCGCACAGCTATTCTCAAACTACCACACAGCCTACTCACACTCATCACCTTATAATTCTACTTATATTGGACATGAGTCGTCCCCGGCAACTAAATCTTTACTTAAGATCCTTCAATGGAACCTCAATGGTTACTTCAACAATTGGCACGAACTCCAATTGCTAATAACTGATAAGAAGTGCGCAAAGGCAATTTTCATCCCCAAAGCCGGTAGGAATTCTCACACTTCTATCTCTCACTATCATCCTTCGCACTAAAAACTTTAGAAAGGCTGATAGACCTACACATACGGCACAGCTTGGATCCCTCCCTAATTTCTAAGGCACAGCACGCCTACTGTAAAGGTAGATCGGTCGAAACAGCTCTTCACACATTAGTGAGGAAAATAGAAAGATCAGTCCATCTCAAAGAATATACTCTAACAGCCTTCCTAGACATAGAGGGCGCTTTTAACAACGTCACTCCGAAAGCAATAATAGAAGGGCTAGAAAAGCTAAAGGTGGAGAGGACTCTGATAGAGCTGATCAACGAGTTGCAGAACACGCAAGATTCACTCCAAGTGGGGTAGCCTAGTAACTACCAGAGTAGTTACCAAGGGAACCCCGCAAGGTGGTGTCCTCTCACCTCTTCTCTGGAATGTAGTTGTAAACGAACTACTAATCAAACTGGAGAAAGAAGGCCTGGACGTTGTTGCCTACGCCGATGATGTTGCCATCACAATCTCAGGTAAATACCTATCTACACTGAATGACCGCATGCAAAAGGCATTCTCACTTCTGTGCAAATGGGCGCATAGTAACGGGCTCAGGATTAACCCAAAGAAAACGGAGCTCGTGCTTTTTACCAAAAAGCACAAAATCCTGGAAAACTGCCCTATCACTCTGCTCGATACCAGGTTAGCCTACTCCCCCAGTGCCAAATTCCTTGGCATTATACTCGATAGGAAATTAACTTGGAAGAGCAACACAACTAAAAGAGCAAATAAAGCAACAATAGCTCTCTACACATGTAAGAAAGTCCTAGGAAAAAAATGGGGATTCAACCCCAAGATTACCCTATGTCTCTACATCACGGTCGTTAGAACCAGACTAATGTATGGAGTGATAGTCTGGTGGACTGCACTAGACAAGACAACATACCACAAACAATTCGAGAAGGTGCAAAGGATGGCATGTATGTGCATTACCGGGGCCCTCAGGTCCACACCAACGGCTGCGCTTAACATGATACTCGACTAACACCACTCGATATTTTCGGCAAGCAAATTGCCACACACACGGCCATAAGACTAAAAGCCAGCTCGAAATGGGGGAGCTATGTCACGGGCCACTCCTCCATCCTGCAAAACAGGATAACTATGACAGAAAACCTAGACCACACAGAATCCACCACAGCCTTGGAAAAAACTTCACGACGATATACCCGGAAAGACAAAACTGGACCCGTCATACTCAACCCCGCAGAAACAGTGTGGATTTCTACACTGACGGGTCTAAAACCAAAGACGGGGTGGGCAGTGGTTTTTTCTGCAAACAACTCAAGCTACATAAAGCTCTAAAATTACCAGATCACTGCAGCGTGTTCCAGGCGGAACTGTTGGCAATAAAAGAGGCTTTGTCTTGGCTGAAGTGGAACGTAATATCCACCACGGATATCCGCATTCTCACAGACAGTCAAGCAGCCTTAAAGTCGCTGAAGTCCTATGTGTACACATCAAAATCTAGTCTCGACTGTCGCAGATCTCTTAACGAGATGGCAGAACAGTTCAACATACAACTTATCTGGGTACCAGGACACAGCGACTTTACAGGTAATGAAAAAGCCGACACACTCGCTAAACTAGGAACGACGCTACAATCAATCGTGGCTTGTGAGGGAGTAGCCCTTACAACCATTAAACATTATCTGACCAATCTCGCCAGGGCCGAGACGAACCTGAGATGGCCACAGGGATTTACCTGCGTCACCAGGCAAATCTGGCAACGCACAAGGAGTATAATCTCCCTAAAAAGAACTGACATCTACAAAGTCATCGGTGTCATCACAGGACACTGCCTCATTGGCAGTCACGAACCAAACTTGGATTAGTTCCAAATGATTTCTGCAGAAGTTGTCAGGACGAGGAGGAGGTTGAATCCATTCACCACCTTCTCTGTGCCTGTCCAGCTCTCTGCAATTTCAGGAAACGTTACCTAGGCTCTTACCTCCTTAACGATCTGACAGATGTTCAGAAAGTAGGGATACTTGATCTTCTTAATTTCTTTAGAAGCACAAAATGGTTCCACGAATAGGGGGGTAAAACCCCCTCGTAGCTGCACAACGGGGCTCCCTGACCTATGTGCATTCTTCTCAACTCTGGGAAGGCTACGACCCTACCTACCTATCTCATTGCAAGAAACCCATCTACCCGTCAATCTTGTTCCATACCCCCCCAAACAATACACAGCATATTTCCACAATTTACTCCAATCACCAGTCTTATAAACCGCTGATATTAATGCCTGGAATCCATTATGGGGCTCACCTACAACCAACTCCAAAGGAAGGGTATTCGAAGATTTTCTATCTTCCTCCAGTTTAGCTATCATCAATGACGGCAGCCCGACCCACTTCTCGACCCACAAAACCTGGACACATGTCGACATTACGGTAATATCACCTCACTTATTGCCCAAAACCACATGGCAGGCACTTGACAACCTTCAAGGAAGTGACCATCTACCTATCCTTACAACAATAAATCTCGGCACCAAATTAAACCTTCCATTAAACCACAAGCCAAATTCCAAATTGACCGCGCTAACTGGTCCTTTTTCAATACGGCAGTTTCTAATTTCATCAATGGCAAACAACAATCTGAAAACATTAATAAAGAAGCTGCCATCATAACCAAAGCTTTACGCGTTGCAGCCCACCTCTCTATTCCCCAATCAAAATTCACTCCACACAAATCCTATCCTATGTCCCCTGGTGGAACTCTGAATTGGCTACATTGCGACACAATAAACAACTCCTCTGGAAACTCTTCAAGAAACATCCCACTGACCTTAACCTCCTAAACTATCGTAAAGCTAATGCCCTCTTCCGCAAAAAGGCAAACATTTCTAAAAAGGAAAGCTTTCAGAAGTTCTCGGCAAAAATCAACCCCAACTCTACTAGTAAAAAAATCTGGGCGGACATTAAAACCCTCACTGGTAATTACACCCCGTATGCTATTAACACAATAACTACATATAGTACTACACTTACTAACCCTGCTAGCATTTGTGAATACTTTGGTAAGATATGGGCAGATTATTGTTGCGACGATAACTTTCCGTCACCTTTCCTAGACGCCAAACAAGCCGCTATCCGAAGAGCAACCCCAACCTACAACATCAGTAATGCAGCTAAATCAATGGAAAAACCCATCAGTAAACTTGAACTGATCAGCTGTTTAACATCTCTTTGTGGTAAAACACCAGGGTACGACCGTATTTCATACCCTATGATAAGCAATTCACCGCCATCCCTCAAACAACGCCTCTTGGACCTATATAACAACATTTTTGAACAAGGTTTAATACCCCAAGTATGGAAGGTCGCCAGTATAATCCCAATCCTCAAACCATCAAAAGAAACTGACGACCCAAAAGGTTATAGACCAATTTCTTTACTACCCTGTCTTGCCAAGTTGATGGAAAAAATAATATCTAAACGACTACTATGGCATATAGAATAGAATAACTACCTAAGTCCAAATCAAGTTGCACTATCGTGGTCGTGGCACTATCGATTCGCTTCTACATATTGACGAATTCGTTGCCTCAGCGCTTTCCTGTAGAAATCACGTCTCCATTCTATCAATTGACCTTGAGAAGGCCTTCGATCGGATTGGTATCCATGTAATTTTGAATAAGCTCACCCAGTGGAAAATAGGTCCGAAAACGTTTTCTTACATAAAATCCTTCCTCTAAATTAAAAATTCCGAGTGAAGGCAAATAACATATATTCCAATTCAAATAATTTATCAAATGGGATACCACAAGGTTAGCGATCTTATATCCAGATACAAAAATGTTGATCACTCCTTTTATGCAGATGACCTAGTTTTACTATCTAAAAACAATAACAACAATCGCACTAGAGATATCTTTCAAGACTTCCTCATTGACCTAAATCAATGGTGCAATTTGTCTGGTGCAATCATTTCACCAGCCAAAAGTAAACACTTACATATATGTAAAAAACAAAGGCGTAGCAACTTCAACATTAAACTGCTTACCTCACAAATCCCAAATGTCAGCACCTTAAACAACAACACCTTGACAACCACCTTTAAGACACACTGCCTTAATCTTAAAAAGAAGCTAGCTACCAGGCTCAATATTATTAGATTCCTAGCCTCTAAGCATAGTTTAGTCCACCAAAATACACTTATTAACATAACTAGATGTATAATATTATCTAAGATAGACTACGGACTAGTAATCTACGGCAAATGGGCAAAATCAACGCTCCAAATCATCAAATCACCATACCACTCTGCAATTAGATCCAGCCTGCGGGCCTTCGCAACCACGCACATAATAAACATGCTTACTGAAGCTGGTATGCCACCCATCAACCACCGGAGAGGTATACTCATAGCATGACTTATTCCAAAAATCTGTTATTCACATAAATCTCCGATCATCGAAGATGCTAAAAGAATCCTACTTAGAAAAAAATCACCTAAGATCCCGTCATCCATATATTTAGCTTTCAGTACATCAACCTGTTTAGGCATTACCCCTATCCTCCAACCATCAACACTCGGTAACTATCCCTAATGGCTACTACCTATTGACAGCATCAACACCACCCTGTCAAAATTCAACAAAAGGTCAACATGCGACCGAACATATCCCCAATTATTCAATGAAATGTTGGAAAACTTTAAGAGAGACTTATGGGATATCTGGTATACAGATGGCTCTAAATCAGTTTATGGCACTGGATTCGCGATAACCACAAGCACAGGCGACGTCATCCGTGCCGGAAAGTTACCCGATTATTTTTCAATATTTTCAACAGAAGCCTACGCCATTCAAAAAGCCACTGAAGCAGCACTTAATACCCCCAAAAATACCGTGATCTGCTATGACAGCCTCTCTTCCTTAAAAGCTATTCAAAATACAAACAACTATACTCCCACAATATTCAAGATCCGTGATAACATATTTAAAAACATGAACAAAATTACAATCATCTGGATACCAGGCCACTCTGGGATTAGAGGAAATGAGTTAGCCCATAACGCTGCCAAGACCGCCGCAGTAACCCGTACCATTAATCCACTCCCCCCAACATACAAAGACTTTCTTAACATTATTAACACCTACTGGGAGCACAAAAGAAAAGATGCATGGAACTTATACATCCATCAATACTCCATCCTCAACCCAACTGCTGCCTCGACAAAGTGCCCCACAGACACATCCGCCCACATGATCAAATGTTTCTTACGGCTTCGACTAGGGCATACGCTGCTAACACACAGCCACCTTCTCAACAAAACCAATCCGCCAATTTGCCATTTCTGCCAATCCAACTGCACCTTAACCATCAAACATGTACAGTGAAACTTCTCTATAGCGGACAGCCGCGGGACCATAAAAAATGTCCGTTATGTAGGGGTGTCCGTTCTAGGGAGGTAACGTATGTATTTTATTCATAGAAATTGGCATGAATTTTATGAATAAACTCAACACCGTAACACTCATTGTATAGTGTCAATTCTGTCTTAAAACACGTTTGAGTCGATTACCCGCAAAATTTTATGAATAAACTCAAAAGCGTATTACTCAATATATGTCGGAGTCTACACGAGGGCTATCTGGTGAGGGCTAAAATAAGTGTAAAAGAGAGGGTAAGTGAAACAGAAATACAATGGCACACTCACGCGCGGGTAGCTACTTCGTGGGTTTTTTGCCATTTCCTTATCTCCTTTTCTTTGTTTTGCGATGTCGCTTCACTCCTGTTTCTGACTTGGAAGTGTACGTTTGGATACCATTCTTACTTTTCAAACATCACCACAGGCAACGAAATTGAAATGTGAAGCGAAATGTCAAGAAACAGGCACAGGCAGAAAAGCTCCGTGTGGACGCGTCCTCAAATTGGAACATAGGTTCAAAAGAAAAAGGCGCAAAAAGATAGCCCTCGTGTAGACTCCGACTACCCGCGCGTGACTGTGCCAATGTATTTCTGTTTCACTTACCCTCTCTTTTACACTTATTTTAGCCCTCGTGTAGACTCCGACTATAGGGTCAATTCAGTCCTAAAACACGTGTGAGTCGATTACCCAAATTCACTGTTCTAACGGCTTTTGGTGATGTATTGTAGAAGCAGTATACATTTGTATAAAAAGAGTGCATTGGGCTGTAGAAACGCTACAAATATTTATGTATTAGTATGCATATAGAGCAAGGGAATGCGTATGTATGTATATACAATATTTTTCGTTCTCTTCCATCTTCGTTTTTGCTTCGCATGTCCGCTATAAGAGATAAAACTGCTCAATAGGCGCTGAAATTCATGCCCGTTTCCGGAATAGAGGGGGTCCGTTGTGGAGGGGTCGAAGTACACGAATAGCCCTATCTTCATGCCGGGACCAGAGGAATTGTCCGTAAAGAGAGGTGTCCCATATGGAGGGGTGTCCGTAAAGAGAAGTTTCACTGTATATGTATACAATGTTTTAGAAGAAAGATATTGTAATATCATATCTCTAAATTGTAATGTGCGGTAACGATTTCCTTTGTACATACTGTTACGAAATATTCGATCCCACACCGAATAGGGTTCGCAGCACTGGATTGCGATAAAGCCACAATTGTCCTTTTTATTCAAATTGAAACACACACACTTTAATTTCTTTCTCGAATGTTCGCCGTCGGAAGTTCCCCTTCGGAAATCTCTAGAATGCTCTGACAATTAGCATTACGCCGTTGACAGTTGACATCATTCCAATCCCCGCTTCAAGAGAGCTTTCGAACTTCGACAGCGAAATTCGAACTTAACAGTCGGTTTGTGTTTCCGCAACAAACCATTGCACGAAATAAAATAATCGAATCTTGGAAGCTCACGTCCCTATGGGCAAGAAAGCGGTACAGTAATTTCCATAAGCTTCTCTTAATATGAATTATTCTCCAGCAAAATCGTACGGTCTGGGCATGAACAGTTGGTAATCATTTGGTGCCAGGTCCGGACTATAAGGTGGATGTATAAGAAACTCTCAAGCAACCTCCCGGAGCTTCTAGAAAATCACTATCGATGTGTGTGGCTTGGTATTGGCCTGATGGAGCATAATTTTTTTCTAATTGGCCAAGCTGGCCGCTTCGGGGCGATAACTACCTTCAGCCGGTCCAACTGTTGACAGCACTGGTCAACAGAGTTTTGCGGTAGGGAAGCAACTCATAGTAGATGATTCTCTGCCAATCCCACCAAATCCTGAACCCGCTATTGCTTGCGCCGGCTCACGCGATTCGAACATACCATCGTCGATTTCGTTGCGATTCGGCAGCTATTCCAAGAAGAAATATTCGGTGCTGCATGAGCTCAATTTGCGTTAACTCTTGTGGCGTCTATACATCAGGCTTCTTTTCGTATCCAGTCTTTAATAAAATGCTTCTAAAAGGTTGTTTGGCTCCTGAACCTTTGCTTACAAGTACAGCTCACGTATTTCTACGTACTCTTCGTATATTGAAGGAACCATGGACATAACAACCCGAACCGAACAGTTTTCGACTTATGAGACATAACTTCACTCCAAACTGTAGTGCATTTCTAGAATTACTTACGCCTGCTATCATCGCCCTCAAACTTTTCTTTGAGCTTTCTTAAACTCAATTCTTGATCACTTTAAGGAAAACAACAGAATATACTTACCGTTGAGGAGTAAACGATCTCCTCCCGCAAGAATTTGTTCTCACCAGCGTTCTTGTCAAACAAACCCCAATCCATTTTGATGTCCCACGTGTATGCATAGCAGGAGGACATAATACTGCTAATAATCCACAGCCATGTGTACGGACTATCGAATGTGTTTGAGTAGTATGCTGAAAAGATAAGCTATTTGAAGAGAGAGACATGATTCAAAGGTAAGTTTACTCACGTTTATTGAAAGCCCGTAGGGTCGCAAATATAACCACGAGGAACGTCGTCGAGTACTTGCCGGCATTTACCAAATGGGGAAACGCCTCCTTCGTATCGCGATATCGACGTAAACACTGCGCGAAACGAAACCACGCCGGCAAGCAATTGAAAATGGGACGTATGATGAAATCCTTTTCCATGCAAATGCTCGTGTCTGTTGCCTCTGACCAGTCGCCGTTCATGAAATAGAAGCACACGAGGTACTCAAAGTCAAGTAGTGCGGTAACGAGAGAGTTTAGCTGATCACCTAGCCAGAAATCAGCGAAACCCACGTGGAAGAATGGCGCTGCTATCATGCGTCCCTGCATAGGACCTTCGTTAAAAAACAGAAAGAAAGAAAGAGTGGATCAAAGGAGACTTACAGATATCCTTAATAGCCAGAATCTCGCATCGTGATGGAACACGTGAAATGGATTCAACAGAAACAGCACCAAAATTATAGTCATCGTAAGAGGATTGACGAAAGCCGGTATACTCAAACTGGTGCTATATAGGAAGGTCAGCATACTCAACGTCCAGACGACACCAAAGATTGCAGCCAACTCCATTAGATGCTGCTCGGAGAGGTGATTTCGCGGATCTAACTCGAAGATAAGTACATGGTTGACGCCCGAAGATCGCCAGCCATAGATGTTTACTCCGATGAGGAATATGAATTCGATGATGAGCAATGGGGCGCGATATAGACGGAAGGTCACTTTCAGGTTCTCCCTACTCACGTCGTGGAAAATGGCTATAAACGAATATAAATGAGTCATATTTTGACAGAGGGGCTAAAGCTAAGACTGGGTCTTACCCGATAGGACCACAACGATACCGAGAACTATACAGCTGCCGGAGAATAGTCCCACTTTGAATGTAGTCCAAGGACTCTGTTGTTCTCCCAACGGTGGCACCCTAAGGCGTTTCATAGCACGCTGACGGTCACCAGACTCCAGTTCGCTCGTCACAAGCATTTCTGTTTCATTAATAATATTGTCGATGTCCTTGTTCACAAAGAAATGCGATGATTCTACATATTCCTGGCGCCATTTCGCACCAGCATCCACTCGAAGCAACTAGAACGATTCCCGTGAAATCTCATCGCGTCAATAGCTCACCGAACAAACCCACGTACCTTATCGTGCTTCTTAAGTATCTTCCGGAAACCGGTATGATTCAAGTTTTGATAGTTCTGCAACAGGATCAAACTCAGATAGAATTCACTAAAAGCCAACTTCAGTTCCTGAGCTTTGCGATGCGGCATGCCGGCTTTCTTGAATGATTTCGATTTTTTTGCCAAACGTTCGGCATCTTCCGTGCATGTTTTGAGTTCGGCTTTCAAGGTAGCAAACTTCCTTGTCGCTTCGGCTAGTTTCTCCGAATAGAATGTGTTGATTTTCTTCAGTTCTTTATCACAGTAATGGAAGAAGCTTTCATCGAAATTAACGAAATGTCTTTTAAGTACTTCATCTTCAACGCTATCGGCGGCTGGTGCTTCCTCCACCGCCATGTATAGCATTGCTTTCATTTCCTGGTTATAGTGGATGGTACATTTATTGTAAGGATTTGGGAGAAATAAGGATTGGACTTACCTCATAGTTTATGTATTGTTTACGCCATTCCGGGGTAATGTGCGCGGAAAGGTGTTCCGCGAACTTCATGTTGATGGCCTAGCTTCTACGGAATAAACAGATACATTAGAATGTGGTATGCCAATATGAGGGAATGGACAGAAATAAGAAAGGAAAAAGCCCGTCATCAATATTCACTTCAAGTCTCTTCCAACCACGGAACCACTACCACAACCACTACGGGGGCTTGTACGCTAAGTGGACAAAACACGGCTGGCTTCTCGACAGGTTTGTGACAATCTTTCCTGGTATCTAGTCAATTTTTCGACACATTTTATCCTCTATACTTTAGGAGCTTTATGGAGCAATATGGTGTTGTGTCATACGAGTATATCATAGATGGGCGGTAACGAAAATAAAAACACCATAGCGGTCAAATGTCTATTCATAGATAATACACTTACTCTCCCTTAGCCTACCCTACCCAATGTGTGCCACTGATTGCTTTGAAGAGCCTAACTTCCAACCGGCAAAAGCGGTTTGAAACCACTCTGCGGAACCTGAGACCCTCGTACTCACAGAGCATGATATTAGGCGCATAGAGGAATCACCGCTCCACAGAATTACGGGTCACATGGAAGATTAGCTGCACCGCTAATTTATCCTGGATCAGCCCACATTGATCGGATGGCAAAGGACTAACAGAGGCCTCGTAAGGGTAGCATTTATCTAGCTAAAAAGCGAGAAGACGAAGTAAGTTCCATCCCCACCTCCTCGTAGTACCATTTGGAGATTTCCTCTGGAAATTACGGGGAAGGACGAATGGCGAGTTCACTTACTTTACTTAGATGGCGCTACAGTTCGGGGGAACCAAGGCCTGAACCAACAAGCCTCTCCAGCCGGTACGATCTTTGGCCAGCTGCTTCCATTGCCGTACGCCCAGTTGGTTGAGGTCCCTTTCCACCTGTGCGCACCACCTTAGATGCGGTTGTCCTCTGCTGCGTCGTCCCTCGGGGTTGGAGTCGAAGACTCTTCGAGCCGAAGCTCTACATGGCCCAGCCATCTTAGACATTGGATCCGAAGACCTCTAACTAAGCCGATGTCGCTGTACAGCCCGTACAGTTCTTGGTTATATCTTCTCTTCCACTCTCCGTTTACACAAACGGGACCAAATATTGCACGCAGAATTTTGCTCTCGAAACGTCCAAAAGCCTCTTCATCCGCTTTTTATAACATCCAAGCCTCAGCGCCATTGAGGAGAGCCGGGATGATTAAGGTTTTGTATAGGGATACCTTAGTTTTTCGAGAGAGGGCTCTACTATTCAGTTGCCTCTTGAGCCCAAAGAAGCAGCGGTTTGCAAGGGTTATTCTGCGTTTTATCTCAGCAGGAAGTCGTCAAGTACTTCAAAAATACAGCTGCCGAAGGTGGCGTTCTGACCAAGACGTCGGTGTTGCGCGTCTTTCTTTGATTGGTCTTGTCCCCATTTACGCTTAGACCTACTTTAGCCGCTTTTGCTTCAGTGCTTGCGAACGCTTTATTGACGTCTAGCTTTGTCCGTCCAATAACGTCAATGTCATCTGCGTAAGCAAGCAATTGTGGAGACTTGAAGTATATCGTACCTCTTGCATTGGCAGAGTCAAGCACAATCTTTTCAAGAAAGATGTTAAAGAAATCACATGACGGTGCGTCACACCGTCACCTCCGACCTTAATGAAGCAGCGAGAATTCTCCATTGTCATCCTGCACAGTCTGACGATTTTGGCAGGAATGTTAAGACTTGACATGGCTCGTCTCTATATACACTATCATATGCGGCTTTAGAGTCGACAAAGGGATGGTGCGTGTCGACCTGGAGTTCATGGGTCTTCTCCAAGATCTGCCCAAGTGTAAATATTTGGTCTATCGTGGATTTTCCTGGCCTGAAACCACACTGGTAGGAACCTATCAAATTGTCCACGAACGGTTTCAGGTGATTACACAGTACGGCAGAGAGGATATTGTACGCAATGTTCAGGAGACTTATCCCCCCTGTAATTGGCGCAGTCATAGAGGTCTCCTTTCTTATGGACCGGGCAAACGATGCTGAAATTCCATTTATCGGGTACGCATTCTTCCGACCGTATCTTGCAGATGAGTTGATGCATGTTCCTGACCAGCTCATCGCCAGCTGCTTTAAATAGTTCCGCGGCAAGTCCGTCTGGTCCAACAGCTTTATAAGATTTAAGTTTCGATATCGCTAGCTTAACATCTAGGTCTAGGTCGGATGGACGGGATTCTCTTTCGTCTTCGTCCATTCTGAATGGTTCATTCAGCCTGACGGCGTCATTTTGACTATCATCGCCGTTATACAATCTGCAGAAGTGGTCCTTTCACAATCTCAGCATCGACTGTGACTCCACTATTAGTTGTCCGTGCTCACCCCTGCAGGCTTCTGCTCTGGCTTTATAGCCTTGGCATGTTCGTTTTACGAAGTTTCCTGTGCCAAAAAATAGGTTTAGTCGGTTGGGCTAAGCCGTAACCGTAAAAAATCATAAACTCAGAGACAAACACAAGCCTCGTATTTAACGGACGGACTACATGTTGAGGACCCCCGCAAACGTATAAAAGGACAAGAGTATCCATAAGAGACCGGACGCGGCCAAACAGTAAGAAAAACCCTAAGCTGCTATAAAGCAGACATTATCGTACTCCAAGAAGTGCGATGGGATGGACCGGGTGTGACTGTGACATATACGAGTACTATGGAAACTGCTACAAGGAGAACAAACAACACCTATTTGGATGCGCATTTGTTGTTCGAACTGGACTTAGGCAAAAAGTCTGCTTGATATGCGTTCACGCCCTCGATAACCTCATAGAATATACGCTCAATGTCCCAGCTATGACATCAAGTTTGTTCTAGGAGATTTCAACGCGAAGACGTAAAGAGGGCATATTTGAACGAGTCGTAAGAAAGCATATGCTACACGACACAACGTCCGAGAACGGATTCAGGCTAATCAACTTTGTGACGGGGCGTAATCTTCTAGTAGTTAGCACACAAATCCCATTTTTCAATATCCATAAGGGGACCTGGCGGTCTCGTGATCATATTGCTATCGACGCCAGACATTCTTCCAGCATCTTGGATGTCCGAACCTTCCGAGGAGCCAATGTTGACTCGGATCATTACTTTGTTCCAGCCAAGGTACGGCCATATGCGGATATCGCAAACACTGCGGAGTCGACTAGGACCAGCAAAATTTGACGTCGGCAAGCTGCAGTCGCAAGAGACCGCCAGGACCTTCACCGATTGTGTCTCCCTCAAGCTCTCTCAAGAGCCGATGCAAACTGCACAAATATCACAAAACCATAGAACAGCAAAGGAGACGTTGTCAAAGCGCCATCAGGGAAGCTGCCTTTGATTTATTAAGTTTCCAGCCACCACCTAGGAGAAACCCTTGGTTTGGATACATGACCACCTTGTATCGACGAACGAGAGTTGCTTGTGAGCTCTATGAGCGGAAAAGAAAAGAGAGGAGCATGCGCTTTTCAGAAGGAAAAAGAAAGAGCACGAGAAGCGCGTGATCGAGGGGATGGAGAGATGTCATTGAAGGAACGAAGTTCAAAAGTTTTACCAAAGAATAAAACGAACATGCCAGGGCTATAAAGCCAGAGCGGAAGCCTGTAGAGATGAACTCGGACTTGGATTTGAATCACATTAGATGCTGAGAATATGGAAAGACTATTTCTGGGGACTGTATAACGGCGTAGGTGGTCAAAATACCGCTGTCAAACCGAACGCACTATTCACACTGGACGAAGATGAGTGAGAATTCCGTCCACCCGATTTAGGGTCAATATAGCGATATCAAAACTGAAGTCTAACAAAGTTGCTGGCGCACGGACTGCCTGCTGAGCTATTTAAAGCAGCTGGGGATGAGTTGGTTGAGAATGTACACTAGCTTATCTGTAAGTTTTGGTCGGAAGAAATCATACCCGACGAATGGAATCTCAGCATCTGCGCCAACTATAGGGGAATAAGTCTCCTTAACATCGCGTACAAGATCTTCTCTGCCGTGCTCTGTAAATGCCCGAAACCATTCGTAGACAATTTGATAGGTTCCTATCAATGTAATTTCTGGCCAGAAAAATCCACTTGGGCGCCGGTACAGTTCAGGGTGAGCCTGGGCCTCAACCAACAAGCCTTTCTAACTAGCTGGTTGAAGTTCCACCTGAGTGCGCCACCTTAGATGCGGCCGTCTTCTGTAAAGTCATTCCTCGGGGTTGGAGTCGAAGACTCTTGGAGCCGAAGCTGTGCTGTCCATTCTCTCTACATGGCCTAGCCATCTTAGACGTTGGATTCATAGACAAAAGATTGTACGCAGAATTTTCCTCTCGAAACGACCAAGGGCCTCTTCATCCATTTTTGATAGGGTCCAAGCCTCTGCGCCGTAGAGAAGAACCTGGATAATTTAAGTTTGTTAGAGGATCACCTTGTTCTTTCGCGAGAGGGCTCTACTACCCAATTGCCTCTTGAGCCCAAAGAAACAGCATTTGGGATGGGTTATTCTGCGTCTAATCTCAGCGCTGGTGTCGTTGCCGCTTGTTACCAAAGAGCCAAGGTAGACGAAGATATAGCTGCCAATAGTGACGTTCTGGCTAAGACGCCTGTGTTGTGCATCTTTCTTTGACGACAGTATAAATTTGGTTTTACCCTTGTTTACCTTCATACCCACTTAAGCCGCTTCTGCTTCAATGCTCACAAAAGCTTCATTGACGTCTCGCTGCGTTCTCCCAATTACGTCAATGTCATCATCGTACGCGAGCAACTGTGCAAACTTGAAGTAGATCGTGTCTCTTGTATTCGCCAGCGGAATGCGGAATGCAGCACGATCTTTTCCAGGATTATGTTGAAAAAATCACAAGGCAGTGCGCCGTCCAGTCTGAATACTTTTTTGACATCGAAGGTCTCGGTTAACTCCTTACCGACCTTAATGGAGAAGCGGGAATTTTTCGTTGTCATCCTGCACAATCTGACGAGTTTGGCAGGGATGTCAACACTAGACATGGCGCTGTATAGCTCGTCTCTATGCACACTGTCATACGCGGCCTTGAAATCGACGAAAAGGTGATGGTTGTCGATTTTGTATCCTTGGGTCTTCTCCAAGATCTGTCGCAGTGTGAATATTTGGTCTATTGTGGATTTACTTGGCCTGGCGTTCACACAGTACGGCAGAGAAGATCTTGTAAGCTATATTAAGGAGACTTATTCCCCTGTAGTTGGCGCAGTTATAGCGGTCTCCTTTCTTGTGGACTGGGCAAACGATGCTAAGATTCCATTCGTCGGGCAAGCTTTTGAAAGTAGTTTTTGAAAGTACTAGTTTAATTCATCTTCGTCCGTTGCGAATGGATCATTCTGCCTGACAGCGGTATTAGATCTTTGATCAGTTGAACAGTCTACAGAAGTGTTCGTTTCATATATTCTCAGCATCAGCTTCGACTTTACTACTAGTTGCCCACCTTCATGCCTACAGGCTTCCGCTCTGGCCGAAACACCTCTTTGGAACTCTGCTACAATGGCACCTGGAAAAGAAAGAATGATATGCGGCTTTGTGGAATATCAGGAATGTAAGGTCCCCCAACAGGTTACGTGCAGCCGAACAACTTGCGGAGGCCCTAGACTGTTATAAGACAGAAATTACCGCAATCCAGGAAGTGCGATGGGATGGATCGGGCAAAAAGAGGATGTGAAACTGTGATATCTACTACGGCGACTGCTACAAGGAGAGAAGACAACGCTTATTCGGATGCGGATTTGTTATTAGAGGTAGACTTAGGCAAAAAGTTTTGAGCTTCAGTCCTGTAAGCGACAAACATCTGCCTAATTTGCGCTCACGCCTCTACCGAGGATAAGGATGACGCTATAAAAAACGACTTCTACGACCTCCTAGATAGGACATATGCCCAATGTCCGGGTTCCGATGTTAAAATCGTATTGGGAGACTTTAACGCGAAATTGGGCAAGGGAGTCGCTTTTCATAGGGTCATTGGCAAGCACAGCCTACACAACATCACATCCGAAAATGGATTTAGGCTGATAGACTTCGCAACGGGGCGGTATCTTCTGGTTGCTAGCACGCGTTTCGCACATTTAAACGTCCACAAAGGGACTTGGCGATCTTCTGATCAATCAACCGTCAACCAGATTGACTACATTGTGATTGATGGCAGGCACGCATCCGACATTCTGAGTAAGGCCAGCGACATACAACGTCGCAATGGTACAATAGCAAGAGACCGCCAGAGCCTATGCCAATCGCGTCTCCCTCAAGCTCTCGGGAAGCCCTCTAACACCTGCTCAGAACGTACAACACCAATGGACCAGTTGTCAACAAGCCTTAGAGAGTGCTGCTTCTGAGGTACTGGGTTTCAAACCGCCACCAACAAGGAACCCATGGTTTGACGATGAGTGTAGGAGGGCACACGCAGCAAGCCTATTAAGAGGCGCTGCAGAAGAGGAGGGAGAAGCGTAAGCTTCTCAAAACAAAAAAAAAAAAAGAGAGACGGAGAAATGCTACCGCAGGAATGAGATATAAGATATAAGGCCAGAACGGAAGCCTACAGGGACGAAAGTGGAAACCTAGTAGTGGATTCACAGTCGGTACTGTGTAACCCTTGTCAACCGCTGTTTCTTGGAGCCTGAGAGGCAATGAGAAGCAGACCCTTATCATCCCGATCCTGCTTTATGGCACAAAGACATGGACCTTATTGATAGCGAATTTGGAGGCCCTTGGTCGTTTTGAGAGAAAAATTCTGCGTACGATTTTCGGCCCGACCTTCATAAATGAGGAGTGGAGGAGAAGGTTAGGTTAGGTTAGGCACAAGTGGTTGGCATAAGCCACATGTAGGCCGGGGTCGGCCCATTGTGATACCACATGGATCATTACCCTGATCCGCTACCTGAGAACCAGCCGGTGCTTCTGTCGAAGCGATGGAGTTGAGCTATTTTTAGGTTTGCTAGCTCACTTAGATTTTCATAGATGGGCGTGCCTTAGCGGATATTACATTGATCCTGAGCCATGCAAGGGCCTCCGTTATCGCTGTTAATTCTGCCTGATACACACTGCAGTGATTTGGGAGTCTGAATGATAGGTTGAGGTTAAGTTCCTTGTAGAAGACTCCACTACCTACACCCGACTCCATCTTGGAGCCATCGGTATAGAGGGAGATCGAGTCCTTTGGTATAACTTTCCTTCAGCCCATTTATCCCTGGATGGAAACGCAACTTCGAAGTTCCTAGTGAACACATTCTGCGGGATGATGTAGTCTGTGTCCAAGGGTACTTTGAAATGCTTAAGAATGGTAGTATGTCCTTTTTGTAATGTGGGCCATTTTCCTATGCCCCTAATTCGTAGGGCCGCGCAATGTAAAATGTAAATGAAAATGTAATAAGATATTTAGGGTCTCCGTGGGGGTTAATCTGATCGCTCCGCTTATATATAAACAGGCCGATCTTTGTACCTTCCCCAGAAGGTTTCGGTAGACTGCCTTATCCAGAGCAGTCCACCAGACTACGATGCTATATGACTGTTGTGTAGAGCCAGTGCATAATACTTGGTTGGAAACCCCACCATCTGCCCACCACTTTCTTACAGCTGTAGAGGGCAGTGGTTGCTTTCTTGACACGATCAAGAATGTTGGGTTTCCAATTCAGCCTACTGTCGAGGACTAGGCCTAGATATTCAGTCTGCTCTTTGTTTGTTAGTTAGGATCCACCCAACCTCGGTGGGTTGAAGGGCGGAATTTTATATTTATTAGTCTTAGGATTAACTCCAAGGCCACAGTACGGCGTCCAGGTTTCTACTGTATGTAATGCACCCTGCATAAGGTCATCTGCATAGGCGGTCACAGCGTATCCTTTCTGTTCAAGCAACAGCAGCAGCTCGTTTACCACCACGTTCCACAGGAGAGGGGAGAGTACTCCACCCTGTGGTGTACTTCTGCTAACCATTCTTGTTGAGACGGCACCAGCGAAGTTGGCTTTGACAACTGTTTGTGTTAGCAGGTGTCGTACCAGTTCTATCACTGATCCCGTAACACCCAGATCAGTCAGCGCTTTGGTGACGGCCCATGGTTCAACATTGTTAAACTTCAGCGAAAACTACAAGGTCACATTCCCCAACCGACAAAACTGGGAACAGGATAGACCCTCCTTCAATCGTGGATTCTACGTGTGGTACACAGATGGCTCCAAAACGTACGACGGCGTTGGGGCTGGAGTATACGGAGCAAATACAGTAACATGCATCTACGTAGGCATGGACAGATATAACCATTGATAAATTAACAAGATGGCAATCTCGATGGCTTTGACAGGCATTTTGACAACTAGCCCCTACAAACTCGTTTCGATTTGACGGCGTCTTGACTATGTCATTCTGCCTTGTTCCGACGTCTTGACTCTAAGTCAAAAGCGTCGTTTTTAAAGCGGCCTCTAGACGCTCAATATTATTGTGCGAAATATTGCACAATTTTATTGGCTTGCTGCCCCAGACGGTTCAATATTTTTCCCAATAATTTAGTTGACCGGTCATATTTGTATTAAAAGTCAAAAGCGTTGTGATTTTCCGCAATATATCGCACAATCTTGCAATATTATCTACAGACGAACAATAATATTGTGCAATATCAAATATTGCACAATGTTATTAGGCGTCTAGGGGCCGCTTTAATTACAAATGCAACAACCAACCCTTGCGGGGATCACAGGGCAGACGTACGAAAGTTTTCCATCTTGTTAATTTATCTATGGATATAACTCCGTTTTTCAAGCAGAGATATTTGCTATAGAACTCTGCCTTATAGAAAATATAAACAGAAATATACTTAACAAAAACATTTACATTCTCTCTGACAGCAAGGCTGCAATTCTAGCCCTAAAGAGGTATGAAATCACCTCCAAACTGGTATGGGACTGTCTACAGCTACTTCACCAGCTGGCCAGCACAAACAGAGTTCATCTCATTTGGATACCTGGACACAGCGGCCATACAGGCAACGAAAAGGCGGACCTTCTAGCAAGGAAAGGCTCTGCATCACCATTTATGATGCTACGGCCTTTCTGCGGCGTACCCATCAGCACCACCAAATGCATAAACAATTAGCTAAGGAACACGTCGGATCACTACCGGTTACAAACGAAAGGTAGCAGACAAGCCAAGTTGTTCCTCCCAACTACATCCCTCAAAAGAATGAAACAACTTCTCATGCTTTCGAGGAGTCAGATTCGTTTAATCACAGGTTTCCTTACTGGACACTGCCCAGTTAATAAACACCTCAAAACAATGGGCATCATACAAGATGACACTTGCCGAATGTGTAATGAAGACGAAGAAACAGCAGAGCACCTACTATGCCACTGTAACTGCCTGGTCAGTACATGTCATCGTCACCTAGGCAAGTATTATCTTGAAGCAGAAGAAATCGCTGCTAGCCCACTTAAAAGCATACTAAGTTTTATCACGAGCTCAGGTTTTCTGAGTGAACTGTAAGTGGGGGACATCACAATAGGCCCACTCGTGGCCGCAGTGATTAGGCGACTCTGTCCCACCCCCTTATCCTATCTATCTAACATTGTCGAAGGCACCTTTAATGTCGAGAAAGGCGACAAGAGTGTATTCCTTACGCTCCAGTGACGTTTCTATTTTGCTGACCCGTGAGTGGAGTGCTGTTTCCACCGATTTGCCTTTGTTGTAGGCATGTTGGTTATTCGACAGCCTTCCTGAGATACAGCTGTGACGTATGTGTGCGTCTAAAATTTTCTCTAGAGTTTTTAATAGAAAAGAAGTAAGACTGATAGGCCTCAAGTCATTTGCATACGTGTGGGAGCTTTTGCCTGCCTTGGGTATGAAAATGACTTTGGTTACCTTCCATTGCTCGGGATATAGGATAAGGAGAGGTAACTCTTGTATATAACCACAACCCAGGGAAGGATGAGATCTGCTACCTGCTGGAGCTCTGCTGGTATGATCCCATCCGGTCCTGGAGACTTGTAGGGTTCAAAGCTTTTCAGAGCCCATAGGACAATGTTGTTGTGGACCACGTTGGGAGCATGCTCAAAGGAGGATCTAGTCCGCGGGATGACTTGAGGAGGTGTCATAGCCGAGTCACTACTGCCCGGAAAGTGTGCGTCCAGAAGAAGTTCCAGGGCTTCCGTTCTGGAGGTCGTCCAGGAACCATCATTCCGCATTAGGTTGCTTGGGTTATACGGGGCCGAACCCAAAATATGTTCGCAGTAGTTCCTCCAAGAATTCCTTTTGGCCTTCCTGGTCGCTGCTTTGAAGGATTTAATTGCCTCCTTGTAGAGGTCCCAATCCTCTTGCAAGCGGGTACATTTTGCTTTGTTAGAGAGCTTTCTGCTCTCTTTCCTAAGGGAGACTATCTCTTCACTATCTTGTGCTAACCGCACAAGATTTAGACAGTGTTCTGTTGAGGGTTCCAGTCAGCTCATTTACTAAGCTGTCTAATTCCGCAGGGTTGTGCGGATAGGTCGGGTGTCTTGTCAACATATGTTCTATACTTTTGCCAATCAGTTCTCCTGAAGTTCCTGAAGGGAGCAGGGGCACTGACGTGGCTAACTATGCTGAGTTGAATATAGCGATGGTCAGAGAGGGAGTGCTCTCTTAGGACTTTCCAATCCCTGACGAGGAAAAGACTTAATAGTGAATTGTACGGGTTATACAGCGACATGAACGTATGAGGCGTTTTCGGATCCAACGCCTAAGATGGCTAGGTCATGTTGAGCGCATGAAAAACACAGCTCCGGCCCGGAAGGTCTTGAATCCAACCCCGAGGGGCAGAAAACGGAGCTCGTGCTTTTTACCAAAAAGCACAAAATCCCGGAAAACTGCCCTATCACTCTGCTCGATACCAGGTTAGCCTACTCCCCTAGTGCCAAATTCCTTGGCATTATACTCAATAGAAAATTAACTTGGAAGAGCAACAAAACTGAAAGAGCAAAAAAAGCAACAATAGCTCTCTACACATGTAAGAAAGCCCTAGGAAAAAAAATGGGGATTCAACCCCAAGATTACCCTATGGCTCTACATCACGGCGGTCGTTAGACCCATACTAATGTATGGAGTGATAGTCTGGTGGACTGCACTAGACAAGACAACATACCACAAACAACTCGAGAAGGTACAAAGGATGGCATGTATGTGCATTACCGGGGCCCTCAGGTCCACACCAACGGCTGCGCTTAACATGATACTAGACCTTACACCACTCGATATTTTCGGCAAGCAAATTGCCACACACACGGCCATAAGACTAAAAGCCAACTCGAAATGGGTGAGCTATGTCACTGGCCACTCCTCCATCCAGCAAAACAGGATAACTAAGACAGAAAACCTAGACCACACAGAACCCACCATAGTCTTGGACAAAAACTTTACGATGATTTATCCGGACAGGAAGAACTGGACCCGCCAAACTCAACCGCGCAGAAGCTGTGTGGATTTCTACACTGACGGATCTAAAACCAAAGACGGGGTGGGCAGTGGAGTTTTCTGCAAACAACTCAAGCTACATAAAGCTCTAAAACTACCAGATCACTGCAGCGTTTTCCAGGCGGAACTGTTGGCAATAAAAGAGGCTTTGTCTTGGCTGAAGTGGAACGTTATATCCACCACGGATATTCGCATTCTCACAGACAGTCAAGCAGCCTTAAAGTCGCTGGAGTCCTATGTGTACACATCAAAATCTAGTCTCGACTGTCGCAGATCTCTTAACGAGATGGCAGAACAGTTCAACATATAACTTATCTGGGTACCAGGACACAGCGACTTTACAGGTAATGAAAAAGCCGACACACTCGCTAAACTAGGAACGACGCTACAATCAATCGTGGCTTGTGAGGGAGTAGCCCTTACAACCATTAAACATTATCTGACCAATCTCGCCAGGGCCGAGACGAACCTGAGATGGCCACAGGGACATACCTGCGTCACCAGGCAAATCTGGCCTCGGCTGGACAGTCAACGCACAAGGAGTATAATCTCCCTAAAAAGAACTGACATCTACAAAGTCATCGGTGTCATCACAGGACACTGCCTCATTGGCAGTCACGAACCAAAACTAGGATTAGTTCCAAATGATTTCTGCAGAAGTTGTCAGGACGAGGAGGAGGTTGAATCCATTCACCACCTTCTCTGTGCCTGTCCAGCTCTCTGCAATTTCAGGAAACGTTACCTAGGCTCTTACCTCCTTAACGATCTGACAGATGTTCAGAAAGTAGGGATACTTGATCTTCTTAATTTCTTTAGAAGCACAAAATGGTTCCACGAATAGGGGGGTAAAACCCCCTCGTAGCTGCACAACGGGGCTCCCTGACCTATGTGCATTCTTCTCAACTCTGGGAAGGCTACGACCCTACCTACCTACCTACCTTACCCCGAGGGGCGACGCGGTCGAGGACGGCCAAATTTAAGGTGGTGCAACCAAGAGGAAAAGGACCTTAACCAACTAGGCATGCGGCACTGGAGACTGCTGGCGAAAGACCGTGACAGTTGGAGAGGTTTTGTTTAAAGGAGGCCCAGGTTCGCCATGAACTGTAGCGCCAAAAAAGAAGAAGAAAATTTGAAACCGTTACTTTCCAAGTGCAGTTTATTGCACTTGTGTAGATAATTTTGCCAGTGACTGTATATCCTAATCAAAGTGATCGATCCTGTTTGTGATTAATTGCTATAATACTTCAGTTCAATCAGTTGTCTACTAAGGCTAACATTATATAACGTCTTTTGCGTCATAGAATAAGAGCTCGAATCCATATTTACAGAAGAGTTTCTCTTCTTGTGTTTCTGGATTCGGAATCAGCAAATGCTAACAGAAAACTATCTGGTAATAATACGATAAATAAACAATGATGAAGCACGTTAGCCCTGGCATTCACGAGGGAAGGAAAAACGTGACCTAACTAATCATCAAATAGTGTGAAGCTTTAATCCAACACCAAATTAACCCTTTTATCCATGGCCCAATGGATAAGTAGAACGGCGGCGGTAATGTAATAAAACTGACGGCCCAGACGACAATTATGTTGATAAGCGTATTTCGTGTTTCGCCGCTGTCATGAGTGCGGCATCTGACATCAGATAAGTGGCAAATATTTGAAATGAGAAGAGCCGAAGAAAGAAATCGAAGTAGGGGTGGAAGGCTTGGGGGCATTCCATTGCAACTGGTAGGAATATTGCCAGGCCGCTGTTTGGGTGTATCCTAATGAGGCGTGACATTCTATTTTTGGCAGTTGCAGTTTTCCACTTGAACCCAATTTACAAGTATCTGCAGATGGCCAAAGCTAATAAAAACACAATGTCACAACGAATGCAATTGTTGTGAGTGAGATTAGCTATTAAATAGTTTTCGATTTGTTGGCAAATAGTTGTGCTTTAAGTGCGCAGCTACACCATATAAGTGCCTCATTGAAATAATCAGGGACAATGACAATAAAGTGACCATAATGCACATGTTATCTGGTGGCGCTCATTGATTACACAAATCTAGGAATGTTTCAATGATAAACGAATTTTTTGTGGACCTGATTGATTGCAATGCGCGTATGAATATCATCAGTCATCAAATCAAATGGCCACCCAATCAATCAAAATGAAGACATCCATTATCCACGACATGGTCAAGTGTCTCGTGTTGTACAACAACTTAGATAGCTAGATCTGGGCCAGAAGGCGGCGTTTGTAAGTGACGGTAAAGGATGGGACTCAATCCGCAAATATAGAGACAAATTTAATGTCGAGGAGAAATTCAAATCTTACGTTCAGGCTTAGTACCTTCGTTTGTCTATAGTTGTTTTATATACACAAATACGAATATCTTATCTATGACCAGACACTGATGTTTGGTTGCGACCTTGTTATCGTGTTTAGTTTGGTTATAAATAATTGCCCAAGCGAGGTAGAGGAAAGTAAAGGTTAATATGGCAAGGATACTACACACTATGTTTGTTTTCTATTGTCTATCGACAACCAATCAAATTGATCATTGTTGCAACACAACATGAATGAACTTTAATACTTTGAACATTTTAACCGAGCAAAACAAAAATCAATTATGCCATGATTTTAGCTCTTGTGAAATTAGGAAAATTCCCAAAGAATGTAGTCAGTCTTGCTTAAAGTGCGATCGAACACAGTTGTCCCGAAAAATAAAGTGGAAAAATCCCATTCAACGGTTTTTTTTTATTGAAAATTTATAAGTGCTACTCCGTGCGAGAAACAATCATACATATTGCGATCGACGGCAGACACTCCTCCAGCATTCTAGATGTACCAACCTTTCGAGGAGCTTACATCGATTTGGATCATTACCTTGTTGCAGCCAAGGTACGGATGCGAATTTCTCGGAATCAACGGAGTCGAGTAAGAATACCAACATTTAACGTCGGAAAGCTGCAATCGCAAGAGACCGCCAGGACCTTCGCCGATCACGATGCAATCTACATAAACCATAGAATAGCAATGGAGTCGTTGTAAGAACGCCATCAGAGAGGCCGCCTCAGATGTACTCGGTTTCAAGCCACCACCTTTGAGAAACCCCTGGTTTGATGACAAGTACAGACAGGCCCATGTAGAGGAACATAATGCAAACATGGCTACACTTACTTACTTACTTAGGTGGCGCTACAGTCCGTGGTGAACCTGGGCCTCAACCAACAAGTGTCTCCAGCTGGCACGGTCTTTGGCCAGCTGTTTCCAGCGCCGCACGCCCAGTTGGTTAAGGTCCCCTTCCACCTGCGTGCGCCACCGATGATGCGGCCGTCCTCTGCCGCGCTTTCCTTCCGGAGTGGATTCGAAGACTCTTCGGGTCGGAGCTGTATTTTCCATGCGCTCTACATGGCCTAGCCACCTTAGACGCTGTATCCGCAGACGTCGTACCAGGCCGATGTCACTGTACAACCCGTACAGGTCTTCGTTATATCTTTTCCTCCATACACCGTTTGAACAAACGGGACCGTAGATAGTGCGCAGAATTTTCGTCTCGAAACGACCAAGGGCATCTTCATCCGCTTTTGTTAAGGTTCAAGCCCCTGCGCCGTAAAGGAGGACTGGGATGATTAAGGTCTTATATAGTATCACCTTTTCCGAGAGATGGCTCTACTTCTCAATTGCCTCTTGAGCCCAAAGAAACAGCGGTTGGGATGAGTGATTCTGCGTTTTATCTCAGCGCTGGTGTTGTTGTCGCTGGTCATCAGTGAGCCAAGGTAGACGAATTCCTTGACCACCTCAAAGTTATATCCGCCCATGGTGACGTTCTGGCCAATACGTCGGTGTTGTCCGTCTCGTTTAGATGAAAGCAGATATTTGGTTTTACGTTCATTAACCTTGAGACCCATCTTAGCCGCTTCTACCTCAATGCTTACAAAGGCTTCATTGACGTCTCGCTGTGTCCGTCCAATCACGTCAATATCGTCGGCGTACGCAAGCAATTGAGTAGACTTGAAATAAATCGTACCTCTTGTGTTGGCCAGTGACTCATGCACGATCTTTTCAAGCACGATGTTGAAAAAGTTGCATGACAGCGCGTCACCTTGCCTACAGCCTTTTTTAACATCAAATGTCAGCAGCGAGAAGTCTCCATTGTCATCCTGCACAGTCGGACGAGTTTGGCAGGGATGTTAAAACTAGACATGGCTTTGTATAGCTCATCTCTATACACACTGTCATATGCAGCCTTGAAATCGACGAAGAGGTGGTGAGTGTCGATTTGGTATTCCTGGGTCTTCTCCAAGATCTGCCGTAGCGTGAATATTTGGTCTATTGTGGATTTACCTGGCCTGAAACCACACTGATAAGAGCCGATCAGGTTATCCACAAACGGTTTCAGGCGTTCACACAATACGGCAGAGAAGATCCATTCGTGGACAATCTGATAGGTAACTGCCAGTGTGGTTTCGGGCCAGAAAAATCCACAATAGACCAAATATTTACACTTTGGCAGATCTTGCAAAAGACCCATTAATTCCAGTTCGACACGCACCATCTCAGTGTTTATAGATACGAGCTATACAGAGCCATGTTATGTTTTAACATTCCTGCCAAGCTCGTCAGACTGTGCAGGATGTCTATGGAGAATTCTCGTTGCTCCATTAAGTTCTGAGGTGAACTAACTGATCCCTACGATGTTAAAAAAGGTTTTAGACAGGGCGACGCACCGTCATGTAGTTTCTTTGACATCATACTTGAAAAGATCGTGCGGGACTCTTAGGGCAATACAAGAGGTACGATCTACTTCAAGTCTACACAAAGCGAGACGTCAATGAGGCGTTCGCATTGAAGCAGAAGCGGCTAAAGCGGGTCTAAGGGTAAATGGGGACAAGACCAAACATATGCTGTCATAAAAGAAAGACGCGCAACACCGACGTCTTGGTCAGAACGTCACCTTCGTCACTCGTGCCAACCGCTGCTTCTTTGGGCTCACGAGGCAACTGAGTAGTAAAGCCCCCTTTCGAAAAACTAGGTATCCCTATACAAAACTTTAATCATCCCGGTCCTCTTCTATGGCGCTAAGGCTTGGACTTGCTTGGACTTACACCATTGCTTACGAATTCAACAATTATTTCGCTTCAGTTGCATTAACATCTTCTTCTTCTTTTGGTGGCGTTACACACATATGCCAAATGCCCCAGCTATGATACCATACTAGGAGATTTTAACGCTAGGCTGGGTAAAGAAAGCATCTTTGAACGGGTCATTGGCAAACACAGCCTACCTGACACCACATCCGATAACGGACACAGGCTGATCGACCTTGGTGCGGGGAGAAATCTTCTTTTAGCTAGCACACGCTTTCCGCACCTTGATATACACAAAGACACCTGGCGGTCGCCAGATCAATCAGTCACCAACTAGATTGATCACATCGCGATTGACGTCAGAAACTCCTCCACTATTCTTGATTTTCGTACTTTCCAAGGAGCGAACATCGAATCAGACCATGAACACCACGGAGTAGAGTTAAAACACCAAGCTATGACGTCGGAAAGCTACTCAAGCTCTCCGAAACACCTCAATCCTCCACTCAGTCAACAATGGAGCCAGTGCGAACAAGCCCTGAAGAGCACAGCAACGGAAGTGCTGGGCCTTAAAGCTGCACTACGACGAAACACCTGGTTCGATGACGAGTGTAGAAGGATTCATACAGAAAAGCAGGTAGCATACAAAGCCTCACTACACTAAAAAACAAGAGTGGTTCAACGAGCTTAAAAGAAGGGAGGAACATAAGCTTCTCAAGAAGAAAAAGGAGGAGCACGAGAAGCGGGCGATTGAAAACTTGGAGAGGTTCTACTGCAGGCACGACGTCCGAAGATTTTAAGAACAAATAAAACGAATGTCTCAAGGCTATAAAGCCCGAACGGAGGCCTGTAAGGTGAGAGCGGACACCTAGTAGTAGAATCGCATTCGATGCTGAGAATTTGGAAAAACTCTGTAACTTTGGAAAATTGAAACTTCTGGAGACCGTATAACGGCGATGACAGCCGACATACCGCCGTCAGGCAGCATGACCCATTTCTTAATGACGAAGATAGCAGAGAATTCCGTCCCCCTGACCTCGACGAAGATGAGATTGCCATGTCGAATAAAGCTGCTGGCGTAGATAGATTGCCTGCTGAGCTCTTCAAGGCAGCTGGGGGTGAGCTGGTTAGGAGCATGCACTGGCTCATCTGTAAGATATGGTCAGAGGAAAGCATGCCCGAGGAATGAAGTCTCAGCATTGTTTGCCCGATCCACAAAAAAGGAGACCATTTTGACTGCGCCAACTACAGAGGAACAAGTCTCCTTAATGTCGCATACAGGATCTGCGCTGCCGTTTTGTGTGGACGCCGGAAGCCGTTCGTAAATAAGCTGATAGGTCCTTATCAGTGTGGCTTCAGGTCAGAGAAGTCCACCATCGACGAAATGTTCACACTACGGCAGATCCTGCAGAAAACCAATTAATTTCAAGTCGACACCCACCATCTATTCGTCGACTTCAAGGCCGCATACGACAGCGTAATTTTTTTTTTTTTTTTTTACAGTTCAGTCACACGCGCACTCAAGGCTAAGGTCTTATAACGTATGAACGTTGTGCGAGCGAAGGTAACAGGGTGAGGGAAAGTTTCGCGCAGATTGATGTTTTGACACACAACCTGAACGGAGTGCAGTGGTTTTTTGGGTCGTAGATGTTCGTTGACTACTCTCAGGGGTGGTTTGTCCTACATAGGACGAGAGCCGACCAAATTTCGCGTTGGTTATAGTTCTCAGTAATTCGTTCATGCACTTTTGGTGTTAGTATTGCATACGCAGAGGATGAATTTCAATTGACCACATACTGTGAGTGTAATGCCTGCAGCAGTACGTTTGGTCACTTTCCATTCACAACTGTGTTGCATACTTTTTTCCGTATAGGAATTGCTTTTCCTTGGCTATGAAACGAATTTGAACTATAGACCTTCCGCTCGACGGCCGATAATGTTAACCACTGCACCACGGCCACCCCCAAATTAAGGACGAGCCATGTTTACTTTTGACATTCCTGCTAAGCTCGTCAGACTTTGCAGGTGGACTCTGGAGAACGCTCGCTGCTACAATCCGTATCGGTGCAGATCGGTCATTTTTTTAACATCATATTAGAAATGATTGTGCGAAAATCACAGGACAATACAAGAGGCACAATCCTCGCAATCATTGCACACGCCGACGACGTTGATATAATAGGTAGATCACAGCGAGATGCCAGTGAGGCGTTTGCGAGTATTGAGATGGAGGCAGCAAAAATTGGTTTGGCAGTTAATGAGGGCAAGACTAATATGTATTTGCTGTCATCGAAAAAGGACATTTACCACCGACGTCTTGGCCAGAACGTGCATATTGGCAGATATAAGTTTGAGGTAGTTAAGGACTTCATATATCTCGCCTCCGCAGTGACCTGGAACAACGACGCCAGTTTCGAAATCAAGCGCAGAACCACTCTTGCCAACCGCTGCTTCTGTGGGCTCAAGAGGCAATTGAGAAGTAGAGCCTTCCCTCGTACGACCAAGTTGACCTAATATAAGATTTTAATTATCCCGGTCCTGTTATACAGCGCAGAAGCATGGAGAAAGATTCCGCGTGCGAGGGAGGTTGGAGGAGAAGACTTAATCACGAGCTGTACAGGTTGTACAGCGACATGAGTCTAGTCAGGCGTCTACGGATCCAACGCCTAAGATGGCTAGGCCATGTAGAGCGAAAGGACACCACAGCTCCAGCCCGTAGAGTCTTTGAATCCAACCCCGAGCGACGAAGAAATAAAGGACAGCCGCACCTAAGGTGGCGCGCACAGGTGGAAAGGGACCTCAATCAACTGGGCGTGTGGCAGTGGAAAAGACTAGCGAAAGATCGTGCTACGTGGAGAGGCATGTTGATTGAGCCCCAGGTTTACCCCGAACTGTAGCGCCCGTTAAGTATAATAAGTAAGTGGGAAGTTATTATAATGGGGCCGATTTCGCGAATTCCAAATTTTTACATATCCTCACGTTTCAAGGTCACCAGAATCCAATTCCAAGGTTTTTATAGAGATGTATGTTCGTGTGTATGTGCGGATGTGCGTACCGGAATGTTCGATTATCTCGAGAGCCAAAGATGACATTTACATAGGATTTTGTTCATTCGACGCGTAATTACGCAGCTTAGAACTGAGTAAGTTTTCAGCAAAATCGATTAAGCCGTTTTTAGTTAGAAATTAAATAACTAAAAAATAGGCAAAAAAAAATTAACAATACGCGGTGTTCCCAAGCGCATCCGCATTTAAGTACTAACCGCAACCTATGCTGTTTGATTGCGCTGATCGGACGACAACCGATACATATGAGATTGCTCTATTTCACTCATGAGCTGCTCGTGAATGTGCACAACCCAACAAGCATTTATTAAACGCACGCGCTCATGAGTAATTGGCTGTGGGTGCATTTTTATTTTTGCTCACGAACACGAGTGTGTGTGCATTTATTGAAACTCACCCCTGTGCGCACTTTATATGTTCGTTGAAGGGAACGAACACTTATGTGCACTCTGTAGGGTGAGTTCTGTTTAAAGCAGCCCACAGACACGGTACGGATTGGATGGATCGGTTGCGATTCAAACAGATCGTCGTGTGTATGGGGCAGTTTGCTACAGATCGCACGTTATCAAATATGTTTGATTTTCTTGCAATCGGTAGTGCAATTAACGATGTTATTCTACGAATTTACGATCGGTAGCGTGTCTGTGGTCCGCTTCACTCGACAGCGAACAGCGTGAAATGAATACGTACATATACCGATCCACAAGTGTGTGGCGAAATGACTTCAAACAGATTCATTCAATCCGTAGCCTGTCTGTGGGCCGCTTAGTGCACATGTGGAGTGCGCACATGGGCTGAGTTTCCATAAATGCACACACTCGCGTTCCTGAGCTAAAATGAGTTGATTTACTGCTCGGGAGTTGTTTGCGGAATTTCCAATTTTTATAATATTTTAGTCTAAGATGGCTTCATTTTCTGTAAAGTTTAAATTAGAAACTTACAGCGATCGAAATTGCACACGCACGTGAGCAGTTTATGAGCAATAGATTGTATAATGTGCGCACATGTGTGTGCGTTCCCTTACCCTGGATTACATGGAGCGACAGCAAATAGGCGGCTTGATGCCAACAACACGCGGTGTTTCCAACCGGTTCCACATCTAAGTACTGACCGCGCCCGATGCTGGTTGATTGCCGTGATCGGACGAGAACCATTACTCATTATTCGTCTAAGAATCCTACCGCTGCTAAAAAAAAGAGATAATGACCTTGAAACACCTGAACAGATCTTCACAAATTCGATCACCTAAGGTCTCAAAAAAACAAAAGGCATCATAATCGGTCCATCCGTTCAGGAGTTACGATGCCACAAACAGACACACAGACACCTCAAACTTATAAAACCACTCTTTTTGCGTCGGGGGGGTTAACAATTCAAAAATATGAAATTGAATGGGTGTTTTCAATTTTCTCACTGGAAAGGTAGTCGTGTGGGCCTTGTGGGTCGTTCATAGTCGAGAATATGAATAAAAATGAAATGAATGAACAAATGAATAGATATGGGCTCCTAGGGCTTCATACTAAAATCGCTCCTCCACTCTTCTGTTCGAATAAACACTTTAGGAGCAGATCTATCTCTTTCTTAGTTCTGGAAGGGCTAATGAAGGTATTGTTAATATGCGTCTGACTGCTGGAATGATAATTAGTAGTGATAATTAGTGAAACGTGTTTCGTCCGATTCGTATAGCGGTAATAAAGGCATTTGATGTAGTTTATGAAAATCTTATGTGACGGTATTTCTGCCTTGCATCTACTTAATGCATATAAACATGTTTGCAAGAACGTACATAAGTTCCCCGAAAGAAACGAGACCCCTGGGAATTCCCTCGATAGAAAAGCCACCAATCAGGCCATGGTCCATGGTCTTTGTCCGACCAACAAGCGATCGAATTCGCAGAGAAACCATGACTGCTTGCCTGCAAATCGGTGGGTTAAGGCACGATGCACGGTTTAATTGATTACCAATCCCATTACAGTGTCCCAATTAGCAAGCTTCACCGAAAACGTACATATCTTCCTTTCCGTGAAATGAGTAAGCAGAAACTCACACAAATTGCCTCCAATCACTATGTAAAGAACGCGTTCTTATTGTCATGCCGCTGATATTGATTTAATTCAGCTAATGAACACAGTATCAAAGTTGGATAAGGCCTTGGTTCATGCGTTTTCGTTGGCAACAATTGGGATGGAAAATTTGAAAAGAATTTTGTTTACTCAAATACATACGAGTACAAACGTCACGTTCACGATGCTTCAAGCCACCTTGCCCCGATAGATTTGTACATGGATTAAGAGAGGGAAACAAATGCTGATTTCGTACATATGTATTCCCCGCACTATGGGTGAATGCAATCCGGGACGAAACAAAAAAACCTTCCACTATCAACATTATTTACACTGAGTTACAAAACACCCTCCGTGCACTGATAAGACTATGACCATCCATCCGTATAGACATTGGGTATTTTCAAGATCATCTAGAATAGACCTTTCGTTCTAGCCTAGTCTGACTCTCTTGCTACGTCGTCACCAAGCACCAAATGAGACTAATCATCTATTGATAGTTAATAGACATGTTTTGGGTCAAACACTGCGATGGAAACGAACTAATTCACGTAGCAAATCACACATAGCAACCACAAGGTGTTTCAAAGAGCAAGTGCTTTATGGCACAGTGAATAAATTCGAGCAGAACTACTCCGCGTACTACTAACCTTGTGCGGATTCTTTGGAAATATCTCATTTGCAACCGGTTACGTTAAGTACATTCGCGATATGGTGGGATCGACGACACGGATATTTAACAATAAATTACATAAAAACGTTTGAACAGTCTGATTGTTTGACAGAAAGGAAATTAAATGGAAAAACACGATTTTCTAAACCACTCGTACGAAAACACCACCACTTTCGAATTTCCCGAGTGAACTAAACAAAGAACAGCTGACGGAATGTCAGATTGGTAGAGTTCCTCATGTACCTGTCAGTTTGACGTTTTGATAGATCCATCACTTACCAGGGATGGCGGATATTAAGCAACAGTAAGATTGGTTAGATTTTTCATTTATGATTCCACAAATGTATGACTTACCAAGTGCCCAACTAGACGCTAATATGACTACTGAACTTTGGTGAAAACGAGCCATGCACATTTCGAATGCTTTTATACCCCTGCCGAACAAATTAATTTTCAGGAAGGTGTTGGTTAAGCCATTCTTCCTGTTTGTTCGAGCGATAATGAGTAAAAAGTAAGATCTGGAAACACAGAGAATGTAGACATTGTCTAACCACACACGGCAGTTAACGCAAATAACGAAATCCGAGGTCTTATTGGATCAGAATGGCACGGGCGATATTTGTTTTCTTTATCGGTCGCCGCTCTAAGATCGTTAGAACGAAAATAGATTGTCTTTTGAAGGACACCTATACCCCTTTACAACTCTGTGTGATATTTAAAAAAGCTTCTTGCCTGTTTCACAATGCTACTACATGGCGGCGCGACAGCGCAACTAATAACGCTGCCGTTTGCTGTGGTTGTGATGTCGTTCAGTCAATACACAATGGAGCTACTTTCATTGGCGTTTTTTTTTGACAGCGCGGTTACTTCTGTGAGTGAAGTTGGAGGTGAATTCTATAGAGTGAAGTCGGCATCAGTAAAAAATTCGAAGATTGAAACTGAAATAAGTTCATAAATGGATCAAAATAATTTGAAAAAAAAACATTATTGCTAACATGTGCGGCTGCTTAAGCCTATAAAAAGTTAAAAGCGAAAACAAAAGTCAGAAGAAGGTGGTGGGTTAGACCAAGTTATCAAACGTATTCATCCAATGTCGAATTCGAAATGGCACAACGCCGTGTAGCTGCGACAGTTTTTCAAATTTTCGAAAATACAGCGCTGCGACACGACTTATACGTGCATATGTGACTTAATCCATATAATTCCACTGAATGAAGATGGATTTGACAGCTACGGCGTTTGTAGTTGCGCTGTCGCGTCGCCGTGTAGTAGCATTGTGAAACAGGCATCTCTCACATAAATATGACAAAATTGGTTGAAGTTCCACAAGGCTTAGTTCTGTCTTCGATACTTCTCGTTTTCAATTTTCTTTATAGCCAAATTAACGTACTACATTAGTGCACTTTGTATATTTCTCTTTTTGAATGTCAAATAACTTACATTTGCAGTGGCCCGCATATTCTAATAAAAGGGTCGCGGGGGTTATGCCCGCACTTGGGTCTGCCAAGTGATCGCCTGCCTGATAGCGTGCTTTGGATGTAAGCACGCTGCGTAAGTCGTGATGATGGCGACATTCGTCTCACGTGACCAAACCATCGAAGCAAAGCCCCTTCCGTTTGGAGAAGCAGCTGCTCCACATTGAGCTCCCCGTGCACTGCTGTGTTTCTCACCCTCTCCCGGCGAGTAACTCTCACAACAGCACGAAGAAATCTCATTTCGGAAGCTTGTATACGCGATCTTATTCTTTCGGTCAATAAAAAGCGCTAACTTGGCTTTGACATCAAGCTCGGTCTTCCTGATTCAGATCTTCCAAGCTGTTTCAAAATTGACCCAGCTTGGCCAATCCTGCAGGAAAGCTCAGTATTACTTAGGTTTCCGCCATAGATAAATACATAGAGATGGCAGTCTGATGGCTTTGACAGGCACTTTGACAGATAGCCCCTACAAACGCGTTGCGGTTTAACGGCGTCTTGACTATGTCATTCTGCCTTGTTCCGACCTACTTCCGACGTCTTGACTCTACCCATCGACGTATTGAGACTATCATTGTGTTAGTCAAAAGCGGCGTTTTTAAACGGAGAATAACACGTACAGTATCGGTGTGTATTACAAAAGCAACAACCAACCATGTTGTTCATTTATCTATGGCTTCTGCCTTGGCAGACGAGGTACTCTAGTAAGATACAGCTTACACAACACCATGTGATGATTAGTTGACAGTTCAGCCCCTCTCAACACACGAACGTCACAAACCGTCCATTTCACGCACGATGGTACCACAAAGAAATCTATCAACGATTTCTGTTGAAGACTCCGACGATACCACGTATATTTATGAATGACTTTGTGCGGAAAGAAGGTGTTCATAATGGACATGCCAATTCTCTCTCTCTCTGGTGGCGTTAAAGCCCATGAAGGACCAGGGCCAAGCTTGTCTTCAATCACCCATGTTGTGTGTGATTTATTTTTCACACAGGTGAAAGGGACCTACAGTTTAATGCCGATTCCGAACGGCGCAGGTCGAGAAACTTTTTCAAGGCGAGTTATACTACGGGGGGTTTTTTCCAGTACCCCGCCGAGGAGAGACGCCACGAAATAAACATTCGATAACGATGGTGTTATCGGGATCCGAACTCGCTCATCGTGCGTCAGAGTCCCACACACTAACTACTGCGCCACTGCGCCCTCATGCCAATTGCACAGCAAAAATCCAACTACCTCTCTGCGTTCGCCTATTGATGAGGATCACCGTTCCTCTCAATCACACTCCCCCGTGTCGTCGGAATTCAGACCCACGTGGGCGTTGAAGTCCTTCATCAGGATATAGGAATCCATCTCAACTCTACCCCATCAAGGGCACCATCAACTTCATCCAGGAAAATCGCATACTCTGACTCTAGATTCGGTGCATACACCTGAACCAGAGCTTGAGTTTTAAGATCACGACTCTCCCTCCTAATGGTATCCACTGTCTGCTGGCCTGGGACTTATGAGTATCCCCACTTCTGCCTTTGCAGACAATTGAGGTGTAACTGCCGACAGGAAGAGTTTCCACCCGTCCGAAGGGTCCACAGTTCTATATCCTCTTTTCTTTGTCGAAGATATCTAACCGATACCCGGCAGCTTCCTCAACCAACTCGAGATGCTTTTCTGTGAGCGATGAGATGTTCTATGTGCCTATCTGAAGTCGATGCCGTTGTCTGTTGCCTTTTACTCCCCGCATCCACTGGTTAGTGCATGGCGTGCATCCCACTCCACCTCCGTAATGGCTCACGAGGCCGACCGGCTGCTGAGCGGGACAGACCGGCCACCAGACGCTCGCGTACTGCCACCATTTAGGCCTGGCTCCGAATGGGGCCCTGGCACACCAGGGTAGGCAGTTTCCGAGGCAACTCTCCTTATTGTCACCCTAAACCTGTCGCCCGCCCCCCACCACGGGGAAGTCAGCTGACAGGGGAGCGTCAAATAACTTCCCAAAAGAATAATATTTAAAGGATTGAACACGCTGTCTTATAAAATGATGCCGACCCATGCCCTGAGGCTATACTTCATATGTATAAATGGTCTGTTCAAGTACTTGCATCGCATTTAATGCGAAACTGGGCAAGGAGGAAAATTTGAGTCCATCATGTGGAAATATAGCCTACTCGACACCATGTCGGAAAACGGACATCGACTACTTGACTTCCGGATGGAGTGTACTCTCCTTTTAGCTAGCACATGGCTCCCGCATCTCAACATCCACAATGGAACCTGGCAATCGTCTGATGAGTTGACCATTACCCAGATTGATTATGATGTGATCGACGCCAGACACTCCTCCAGCACCCTAGATGTACCAACCTTCCGAGTAGCCAGTATCGAGTCGGATCTCCACCTTATCAAGGATGCCACAGAGTCAAGCTGGATTGCGAAAGTTTGACGTCTTGACATTTTGCGGACTTTGGCTACTTGACTTCCTGGTGCGGCGTTATCCCCTTCTAGCTGTCATACGATTACTGCATCTCAATATCCATAAAGGAACCTGGCGATCACCTGATCAGTCGACCATCAATCAGATTGATCACGTTGAATCCTAGATGTACTAACCTTCCGAGTAGCCAGCATCGACTCGGATCTCTACCTTACCAAGGATGCCACAGAGTCAAGCTGAACAACGAAAGTTGGACGTCGGAAAGCTACAATCGCAGGAGACCGCTAGGACACGGATGAAAAAAAGAAAGCATGAAACGCTTGAGATTTAGGAGAAGGGGAGATGCTACCACAAGAATGGTGCTCGCAAGTCCCACGAGAAAGTCAGAAAGCCAGAGCATAAGCTTGAAGGGATGAAGGCGGACAACTAGTAGTAGAGTCACAGTTGATGCTGAGAATATGGAAGGAACTCTTCTGTAGACTGTTTCACGCAGATGAGGGGTGTAATACCGCTGTCAGGCAGAATGGTCCATTCGCAACAGACGAAGATGCAAGACAATTTCGTCCACCCAACCTTGATAAAATGAAGCTAGTTATTTCGAAAGCTAATACTGATTAAGCCGCTGGGGCCGACTGCCTCGAATAGAATCTCACCATCGTTTGCCCGGTCCACAAGAAAGGAGATCCCTATAACTGCACCAACTATAGGGGAATATGTCTCCTCAACATTCTCTGCCGTATTGTGTGAACGCCTGAAACCGTTTGTGGATAACCTGATCGGCTATTATCACAATAGACCATATATTTACACTCCGGGAGTTCTTGGAAGATACCGAAGAATACCAAATCGACACCCATCACCTTTTCGTCGATTTCAATGCCGCGTATGAGAGTATGCATAGAGACAAGCTATACAGCGCCATGTCTAGTTTTAACATTCCTGCCAAACTCGTCAGATTGTGCAGGATGACAATGGAGAATTCTCGCTGCTCCATTAAGGTCGGTAGCGAATTAACCGAGACTTTTGATGTTAAAAAAGGATTTAGACAAGGTGACAGCGTACTTGAAAAAATCATACGAAAGACTCAGGCTGCGCTATACAAAACCTTAATCATCCCGATCCTCCTTTATGGCGGACGAGGAATCGAGAGAAGAATTCTGCGTTCAAATCTACGGTCCCGTTTGTATGAACGAAGAGTGAAGGAGAAGATACAACGACGGGCTGTAAAGACGGATCCAACGTCTAGGATGGCTAGGCCATGTAGAGCGAATGGATAACACAGCTCCGGCCCGAAGAGTCTTTGAGTCCAACCCCGAGGGATGACGCAGCGGAGCACGATGGAATCTATAGTGGCCCACACAGGTGGAAGGGGACGTTAACCAACTGGGAGTGCGTCGTTGGAAACAGCTGACAAAAGACCGTGCCGGCTGGAGAAGCTACAGTTCACACTGGACTGTAGCGCCACCTAAGTAAGTAAGTAAATACTTGCTTCAGCACTTTTCCAATTTGCGGAGCATATGTGATATGCACTTCTTGGTATGGCCTTAAGCACTGAGCACCAGTAATGCAATTTTTATCTCCTTAATCGTGGTAAGGAGACATACTTTCATGGGTGTTTTCAGTTTTAAGAAGAGAAAAAGTCTCAGAGGCCAAGCCAGGTTGAGGCAGGATTATGGTATTGTTTCTGACCAAACAATTATTATGGACCTTTAATCCATTTCTTTCAATGGGAAATATTCCCTAAACGCACCACGATACGTCTATCGTTTATGTCTGCCAAGAACAAATTTATGGTCCAAATGGCTGTCCTTTATGTTAGGGACAGCTTACCAAAAAAACGGAAAACAAAACAAAAAATGTGGTCTAGGTGCGACCTGAACCGACTCCATACCCTGAACCGACTCCATACCCTGAACCGACTGCATACCCTGAACCGACTCCATACCCTTAACCGACACCATACCCTGAACCAAATAAGTATGGTCCTAATAAGAATGGTCACTGGTAAAAAGTACGGTCACTGCTAATAAGCAGTATCACTGCTAATAAGTACGGTTACTGCTAATAAGCAGTGTCACTGCTATTAAGTACGGTCACTGCTAATAAGTACGGTCACTGCTAATAAGCAGGATCACTGCTAATAAGTACGGTCACTGCTTATAAGCAGCGTCACTGCTAAATTGTACGGTCACTGCTAATAAGTAGGGTCACTGATAATAGATACGATCACTGCTAATAAGCAGTATCACTGCTAATAAGTACGGTCACTGCTAATAAGCAGGATCACTGCTAATAAGTACGGTCACTGCTAATAAGCAGCGTCACTGCTAAATTGTACGGTCACTGCTAATAAGTAGGATCACTGCTAATAGATACGATCACTGCTAATAAGCAGTATCACTGCTAATAAGTACGGTTACTGCTAAGTAAGGTCACTGCTTATAAGTACGGTTACTGCTAATAAGCAGGATCACTGCTAATAAGTACGGTTACTGCTAATAAGCAGTGTCACTGCTATTAAGTACGGTCACTGCTAATAAGCAGTGTCACTGCTATTAAGTACGGTCACTGCTAATAAGTACGGTCACTGCTAATAAGCAGGATCACTGCTAATAAGTACGGTCACTGCTTATAAGCAGCGTCACTGCTAAATTGTACGGTCACTGCTAATAAGTAGGGTCACTGATAATAGATGCGATCACTGCTAATAAGCAGTATCACTGCTAATAAGTACGGTCACTGCTAATAAGCAGGATCACTGCTAATAAGTACGGTCACTGCTAATAAGCAGCGTCACTGCTAAATTGTACGGTCACTGCTAATAAGTAGGATCACTGCTAATAGATACGATCACTGCTAATAAGCAGTATCACTGCTAATAAGTACGGTTACTGCTAAGTAAGGTCACTGCTTATAAGTACGGTTACTGCTAATAAGTAGGATCACTGCTAATAGATACGATCACTGCTAATAAGCAGTATCACTGCTAATAAGTACGGTTACTGCTAAGTAAGGTCACTGCTTATAAGTACGGTTACTGCTAATAAGAAGGATCACTGCTAATAAGTACGGTTACTGCTAATAAGCAGTGTCACTGCTATTAAGTACGGTCACTGCTAATAAGTACGGTCACTGCTAATAAGCAGGATCACTGCTAATAAGTACGGTCACTGCTTATAAGCAGCGTCACTGCTATATTGTACGGTCACTGCTAATAAGTAGGATCACTGCTAATAGATACGATCACTGCTAATAAGCAGTATCACTGCTAATAAGTACGGTCACTGCTAATAAGCAGGATCACTGCTAATAAGTACGGTCACTGCTAATAAGCAGCGTCACTGCTAAATTGTACGGTCACTGCTAATAAGTAGGATCACTGCTAATAGATACGATCACTGCTAATAAGCAGTATCACTGCTAATAAGTACGGTTACTGCTAAGTAAGGTCACTGCTTATAAGTACGGTTACTGCTAATAAGCAGGATCACTGCTAATAAGTACGGTTACTGCTAATAAGCAGTGTCACTGCTATTAAGTACGGTCACTGCTAAAAAGTACGGTCACTGCTAATAAGCAGGATCACTGCTAATAGATACGATCACTGCTAATAAGGAGTATCACTTCTAATAAGTACGGTTACTGCTAAGTAAGGTCACTGCTTATAAGTACGGTTACTGCTAATAAGAAGGATCACTGCTAATAAGTACGGTTACTGCTAATAAGCAGTGTCACTGCTATTAAGTACGGTCACTGCTAATAAGTACGGTCACTGCTAATAAGCAGGATCACTGCTAATAAGTACGGTCACTGCTTATAAGCAGCGTCACTGCTAAATTGTACGGTCACTGCTAATAAGTAGGGTCACTGATAATAGATACGATCACTGCTAATAAGCAGTATCACTGCTAATAAGTACGGTCACTGCTAATAAGCAGGATCACTGCTAATAAGTACGGTCACTGCTAATAAGCAGCGTCACTGCTAAATTGTACGGTCACTGCTAATAAGTAGGATCACTGCTAATAGATACGATCACTGCTAATAAGCAGTATCACTGCTAATAAGTACGGTTACTGCTAAGTAAGGTCACTGCTTATAAGTACGGTTACTGCTAATAAGCAGGATCACTGCTAATAAGTACGGTTACTGCTAATAAGCAGTGTCACTGCTATTAAGTACGGTCACTGCTAATAAGCAGCGTCACTGCTATTAAGTATGGCCACTGCTAATAAGTACGGTCACTGCTAATAAGCAGGATCACTGTTAATAAGTACGGTCTCTGCTAAGTAAGGTCACAGCTAATAAATAAGGTCACGGCTAAGTAAGGTCGCTGCTAATAAGTGCGGTCACTGCTAATATGTACGGCCGCTGCTAATAAGTAAGGTTACTGCTAAGTAAGGTTATGCTAATAAGTATGGTCGCTGCCAATAAGTACGGTCGCTGCCAATAAGTACGGTCACTGCTAAGTAAAGTCACTGCGAATAAGTACGGCCACTGCTAATAAGTAAGGTCACTGCTGTGTAAGGTCACTGCTATGTAAGGTCACTGCTAATAACTATGGTCAGTGCCAATAATACGGTCACTGTTAAGTAAAGACACTGCTAATAAGTACGGTGACTGCTTAGTAAGGTCACTGCTAAGAAGTACGGCTACTGCTAATAAGTAATGTCAATAAGTTCAATAAGTTCATGGTATGGAGTCGGCTTAGTGAATGGAGTCGGTTCAGGGTAAGGGGTCGGTTCAGGGAGTGGAGTCGGTTCAGAGAGTGGAGCCGGTTCAATGTATGAAGCCGTTTCAGGGTATGGAGCCGGTTCGGTGTATGTAGTCTGTTCAGGCTGTAGGGTGTGGAGTCGTACTCCGCCGAGGAGGGAGGCCGCGAAATAACATTCGACGGCTTTGGTGCTATTGGAATTCGCTTATGGCGCGTCAGAGTCCAACACACTAACCACTGCGCGTCGACGCCCTCGCAGTGGGTATTACACCGGATGCCTATTCTGACAGCGGTAGTTCCTATAGGCCCGTCCTGACTGCCATGATTCGAGTAATGCTGGAACGGCTTCCTTTGTTTTGGTTTTCGAATAGGGGAGTCAGGTTTTTCATAATACCCTTTATCTAGTTGATTTTGCCCACCTACGATTGGCTATTTTGAAAAAGTGTTGTAGGATTTTGCCTTTGAGGAGAATCAGGTACAGGCCCACAGGCTCAGTAGGGGAGTTTGAGGTGGCACCAAGCTTGCATAACTCATCGATGCCCTCATTCTTCTCTATGTTGCTGTGTCGTGGAACCCAAAGGAGCGTGATATTAGTCCAGCCGCCAGCTTTTAATTTCTTTCTTGCATTGATCTTGCTGTCGCTAAAAACAGCGGTGGACGTATAATTGGGGCGGGCTGCACTAAGGATTTTGCACGCTTACTGGACCGCTAGCACTTCAGCTTGAAAGATGCTAGAGTGATCGAGGAGACGGAATGAGTTTGAGATATTCAGCTGTGTCATCCAGCTTGGAGCTATCCAGTTTGGAGCTTTCCAGCTAGGAGCTATAAAGCTTGGAGCCATGAATGAAAATCAGAAGTTGGAATTTTGCGACTGGGTTGCGCGCTCTCCATTCCCCTCTGGAAGGAAAGTGAGAGTGCAGTACGCTATTGAAGTCAGGGGAAGCTGTGATGTAAGCCGTAGGAAGCGAGGTTGGCAGAAGTGACAGAACTCATATGGTCTGGCCGTATGGTCTGGGTGACCAGTAGCCTGCTTTTATGAGTCTGATGGCGCCGTCCGTGACCGTATAATTGATGTACAAGCTACTTCGAATGGGCATGTTCTCATAGCTCCCGTCATTCCGACTCGTACTGATCTTTGGATCTTGTTAAGTTTGTCGATTTTATAAACTCTGCTTTGGTCTGGCCACCATACTAGGGAGCCATAGGTGAGGATAAGACGGATAACGGCTGTGTACATCCACAGGTTTAACATAGGTTTGGGTCCCACATTTTACCGAGAGTTTTGCTGCGTAGTAGCTTTCTTTACCCCGTTTTCTATATTGGACTTCCAGTTAGATAATTAGCGCTGGAGGAAAGAGACGAGGTCGAGTTGTTTCGCCGTAGCTCATAGAGATAGGCATGTTGAGAGCTTGAAAGTTAATCGACCACACGCTTTAGCGTTTTTATGTGAAAGGATGATAGATTAATGGGGCGGAAATTCTTTGCTGATTCGTGGCCTCTTTTTCCAACTTTTAGATTGAAGGCTACATGAACCTTTCTCTAGGAGACGGGAACCTAGCTCAGGAGCAGGCAGCTTCGGAAGATCGCCATGAGTTGGGGAATGATGTGTTTCAATTTTTTCTGTAGCATAACGGTGATGATACCGTCAGGACCCGGCGACTTATATGGAGAGAAACTGCTTATAGTTCAAAAGACCTTTTCTGTGGTGATAATTGCATTCTTTTGTTCCCGAGACTCTTCATTAATTACTCGAGTTGGGGGTGACGGGGAGGGGAGGGAGCGAGCAAACAGAGCAAGGAAGTTCATCCTGTTTAACACGGCAAACACCAGCCATGCCCCTCCAGGTAACTATTTTGTTATGAACCAACAAACACGTTCGATGATATGGCTGTTGTCGGGATTCGATCCGGTGTCATCGGCGTCAGAGGCTAACATACTACCTACTGCGCTCCGGCGCTCTCGAAGCAAAGCAGACATTACTGCGCTCCAAGAAGTGCGATGGGATGGACCAGGCAAAAGGCGGATGAAAAACTGAACATTAGCTTGATATGCGCCGACGCCCCAACCGAAGGAATGGACGATCGACTCGAAGAAGAATTATACGATCTCCTAGACAGAACCTATGCCCAATGTCCCAGCTACGATACAAAAATAGTTCTAGGAGATTTCAATGCGAAACTGAGCAAAGGTGACGTATTAGAGTTGATCACGGGGAAATATAGCCTACACGACACCACGTTCGAAAACGGACATCGGCTACTTGATTTCCCGGCGGGGCGTAATCTCCTTCTAGCTAGCAAACAATTCGCGCATCTCAACATCTACAAAGGAACCTAGCGATCACCTGATCAGTCGATCATCAATTAGATTGATCACATTGCGATCGACGAACCTTCCGAGGAGCCAACATCGACTCGGACAACTACCTCGTAGTTGTAGTAAGGTATGAATGAGGATATTAAGAATGCTTAGGAGTCGGGTAGGACAAAGTAAGTTTGACGTCGGAAAGCTACAATCGTAAGCGTTTGCCAGAACCTTTGTCGATCGTGTCTTCTTCAAGCTCTCTCAAAATCCGCCCACAGCTGCTCAAACAATAGAGCAGGAATGGACGCATTGCCAGAGCGCCGTCAGAGACGCTGCTTCAGAGGTGATGGGGTTCAAACCGCCACTACCTAGAAACCCTCAGCAAAACAACAGGCATATAAAGCCACGCTGCAACGACGGACGGAGAGTTGCTCGCGAAATCTATGAGCAGAACAGAAGAGAGGAACACACGCTTCTCAGAAGAAAGAAGAGAGAACACGGAAAGCGTGAGATCGAGGAGGTGGGAAGATGCTTCCGCAGGAATGGCGCCCGGAAGTTTTTCAATAAGGTCAAACGAACATGCCATGGCCACAAAGCCAGAGCGGAGGCCTGCAGGATGAAAATGGAGAACTGGTAGTGAAATCACAGTCGATACTGAGGATTTGGCAAGACCACTTCTGCAGACTGTAGACAAGATACCGCTGTCAGGTAGAACGATTCGTTCGTAATGGACGGCGATGTAAGAGGATTCCGTCCACCCGACCTAGACGAAGTCAAAATAGCGATATCAGGACTTAAGTATAAAAAAGCCGCGGGCGCACACGGCCTGCCTGCTGAGCTTTTTAAGGCGGCTGGAGACCATCTCATCTGCAAGGTATGGTCGAAGGAAAGCATGCCCGACGAGTGGGATCTCAGCATCGTTTGCCCGGTCCATAAGAAAGGAGACCCCTATAACTGCGCCAAATATAGGCGAATAAGTCTCCTTAACATCGCATATAAGATCTTCTCTGCCGTATTGTCTGAACGCCTGAAACCGTTTGTGGATAATCTGATAGGTTCGTATTAGTGTGGTTTCAGGCCAGGTAAATCCACAATAGACCAAATATTCACACTCCGCAGATCCTGGAGAAGATCACCACATTTTCGTCGACTTCAAGGCCGCGTATGACAGCGTGTATAGAGACGAGCTATACAACGCCATGTCTAGTTTTATCATCACTGTGAAACCCGTCCGACTGTGCAGGATGACAATGGAGAACTCTCGCTGCTCCATTAAGATCGGTTGCGATTTAACCGAGGCCTTTAATGTTAAAAAAGGATTTAGACATTGTGCTTGAAAAGATCGTGCAAGGGTCGCTGGCTAACACAAGAGGTACGACCTATTTCAAGTCTACGTAATTGCTTGCGTACGCCGGCGATATTGACGTGATTGGACGGACACAGCGAGACGTCAATGAGGCGTTTGTAAGCATTGAGGTAGAAGCGGCTAAGATTGGTCGCAAGGTTATTGAGGGTAAAACCCTTCTTCTTAATGGGCGCTACAGTTCGGGGTGAACCTGGGCCTCAACCAACATGCTCCCTCTTTTGCTAGCCTTTTCCATCGCCGCACACCAAGCTGACTGAGGTCCCCTTCTACCTGTGTGCGTCATCTTAAGTGCGGCCGTCCTCTGCTTCTTCGTCCCTCGGGGTTGGATTCAAAGACTCTCCGGCCTGGAGCTGTGGTGTCCATTCGCTTTACATGGCCCAGCCATCTTAGGCGTTGAATCCGTAGACGCCTGACTAGGCTCATGTCGCTGTACAGCCAGTAAAGTTCGTGGTTGAATCTTTTCCTCCATCCGCCGTCTGCGTTTATAGGCCCGAAAATCACGCGCAAGATCTTTCTCTCGAACCGACCAAGGGCCTCCTCATCCGCTTTTGATAGTGTCCATGCATCTGCGCCGTACAACAGGACGGGATGATAAGGGTTTTATATAGAGTCAACTTTGTCGTTCGAGAGAGGGCTCTATTACTCAGTTGCCTCCTGAGCCCAAAGAAACAGCGGTTGGCAAGAGTGATTCGGCGTCTCATTTCGGAGCTGATGTCGTTGTTCCAGGTCACTGCGGAGCCAACGTAGACGAAGTCGTTAACTACCTCGAACTCATATCAGCCAATACAAACGTTCTAGCCAAGACGTCGGTGGTGAGCGTCCTTATATTTAGTTTTGCCCTCGTTTACCGTCAAACCAATTTTCGCCGCCTCCATCTCAATACTCGCAAACGCCTCATTGAAATCTCGCTGTGATTTACCTATTATGTCAACGTCGTCGGCGTATGCAAGAAGTTGCGAGGATTTGAAATAGATTGTGCCTCTTCTATTGGCCAGTGATTTTTGCACAATCATTTCCAATATGATGTTGAAGAAATCACACGACAGCGCATCGCCCTGCCTAAATCCTCTTTTGACATCAAAACTATCGGTGAGGTGTTCACCGATTCGGATGGAGCAGCGAGCTTACTCCAAAGTCATCCTGCATGGCCTGATGAGTTTAGCAGGTATGGCAAGAGTAGACATAGCGTGTATAGCTCGTCTCTAATTACGCTGTCGTACGCGGCCTTGAGGTCCACAAATAGTTGGTGAGTGTCGACTTGAAATTCATTGGTTTTTTCCAGGATCTGCCGTAGTGTGAAGATTTGGTCGATGGTGGACTTCCCTGGCCTGAATCCGCACTGATAGGGACCTATCAGCTTATTTACAAAAGGCTTCAGGCGTTCACACAAAACGGTAGAGAAGATTTTGTAGACGATGTTAAGGAGAATTATTCCTCTATAGTTTGCGCATTCAGTGGGGTCTCCTTTCTTGTGGATCGGGCATACGATGCTGAGACTCCATTCCTCGGGCATACTTTCCTTTGACCATAACTTACAGATGAGCTGATGCATGCTCCTAACCAGGTCATCCCCAGCTACCTTGAAGAGCTCAGCAGACAGTCCGTCTGCGCCAGCAGCTTTATTCGACTTGAGTTTTGATATGGCAAGCTTTACTTCGTCGAGGTCAGGGGGAGGGAATTCTCCGCGGTCTTCGTCGATTAGAAATGGATCATTCTGCCTGACAGCGGTATATTGACTAACATCGTCGTTATACAGTCTACAGAAGTGGTTTTTCCATATTCCCAGCATCGACTGCGATTCTACTACTAGGTGTCCGTTCTCATCCCTGCAGGCTTCCGTTCTGGTTTCATAACCTTGGCCTCCAATAACACCTCTCCAAATCCTCAATCGCGCGCTTCTCGTGTTCTTTCTTTTTTCTTCTGAGAAGCTTATGCTCCTCCCTTCTCTTTAACTCGTAGAGCTTACGAGCTGCTCTTGTTCTTTTATGCAGCGAAGCCTTATATGCATCCTTCTTCGCTGTGTGAATCCTCCTTCGCTTGTCATCGAACCAGGTGTTTCTTCGTGGTGGAGCGTTGAAACTCAAAACTTCGGAAGCAGAGCTTTTCAGGGCTTGTTTGTAAAGGCTCCACTGCTGTTCTGTTGATAGCGTGGGGGGTTGATAGTAGCTTTCCGACGTCATAACTTTGTATTCTTACTCTACTCCGCTACGTTCGTGATATCCGTAGGCGCATCTTGGCTACTACAAGATAGTGGTCCGAGTCGATGTAAGCCCCTCGGAAAGTTCGGACGTCAAGAATAGGGGGGGAGTGTCTGACGTCGATCGCGGTGTGATCAATCTGGTTGGTAGTCGATTGATCAAAAGACCGCCAGGTGCCTTTGTGTATATCGTTTTGCGGGAAGCGCGTTCTGGCTAGAAGGAGATTTCGCCCCGTAGCAGGATCAATCAGCCTGTGTCCGTTATCGGAGGTGGTGTTGTGTAGGCTAGATGCTTTCCTTACGGGCATACGTTCTGTCTAGGAGATCGTAGAACTCATCTTGAGTGGAGTCATCCTTGTCTTCCGTGGGGGCATGGACGCAGATCAGGCTGATGTTAAAAAATTTAGCCTTGATACGGATTGATATGAGGCGTTCGCTCACATGCCGAACGCTTAGGACTTTTTGCCTTAGTCCACCTCGAACAACAAATCCGCATCCAAACAATCGTTGCCCTCTCTCCCTATAGCAGTCGCCGTAGTAAATATCGCAGTTTTTCATCCGCTTTATACCCGGTCCATTCCATCGCATTTCCTGGATGGTGGTTATGTCCGCTTTATAGCGGTCTAGGACGTCCGCAAGTTGTTCGGCTGCACGTGGTCTGTTGAGCGACCACGTACAAAGCCGAAGATTATTGTCCTTTTTCCGTTTTTTGCAAGAGTCGTCAACATAAATCCGGTCCGTTATATCCGAGGCTTGTGGTTGTTTCAGAGTTTGTGTTTTTTTTACGGTTACGGCTTACTAGGCCGTAGCCCAACCGACTAATCCTGTTTTTTGGCGCAGGAGGCTCGCCATTCGCCATTCCCCGTCTGCAATTTCCATAGGAAATCTCCAGATGGCACCACGAGGAGGTGGGGATGGGACTTACTAACAGTGCTGCAAGATGTTCGACTGCGGTGGCTCTTCTCGCTTTCTAGCAGGCCAGCATCCGTCGGATAGATGCTACCCCTACGAGGCCTTTGTTATTGTTAGTCCTTTGCCATCCAAACCAAATATCTGCTTTCATCAAAAAGGGACGGTCAACACCGACGTATTGGCCAGAACGTCACCATGTGCAGATATAATTTTGAAGTGGTCAAGGGATTCGTCTACCTAGGCTCACTGATGACCGGCGACAACAACACCAGCGCTGAGATCAAACGCAGAATTACTTTTGACAACCGCTGCTTCTTTGGGCTCAAGAGGCAATTGAGAAGAAGAGCCCTCTCTCGGAAAACCAAGGTGACACTATATAAGACCTTGCTCATCCCAGTCATCCTTTACGACGCAGAGGCCTGGATCTTAACAAAAGCGGATGAAGATACCCTTGGTCGCTTCGATAGGAAAATTTTGCGCTCTATCTACGGTCCCGTTGGATCAAGTGGAGTATCGAGGAGAAGATTTTGTGAAGAACTGTACGGGTTGTACAGCGACATCGGTCTGGTACGACGTCTACGCATACAGCGTCTAAGGTGGCTAGGCCATGTAGAGCGCGCGAAAAATACAGCTCCGACCCGAAGTGTCTTCGAATCTATCCCGGAAAGAAGGCGCGGCATAGGACGGCCGCATCTAGTATTGCGCACGCAGGTGAAAGAGGACCTTAACCAACTGGGCGTGCGGCGCTGGAAACAGTTGGCCAAAGACCGTGCCAGCTGGAGACGCTTGTTGGTTGAGGCCAAGGTTCACCACGGACTGTAGCGCAACCAAAGTAAGTTGGGGGCGACAAGCCGCCAGAGTCAGTATATACAGGGCAGTCAGGAATTTCAAGGATTCCATAACTGAGTTGGTCCTTGTTCCGTCCTCTCGTTTGATTAAAGATGGGGAGGAGTGTCGACAGTATTCAGTCCAGGATTGGGCTTTGGCCTCTCTCATGGCCTTCTTGTAAATTAGCGTGTACATAAGCTTGGGTTTTGAAACCATTGTTTAAGTCTTCTGATTTCCCGACTACTTGGGCACTGTTTCTCTGGGAAGATAGTTGACCACTCGTTTAAAAGGTCTAACAAAGACGCTGTCCACCGATGTCCTTTGGTGCCTTTAGTGATCCTATGATTTTTCCATAAATCAAACTAAACGTTTCAAAAATAACGAATTTATTTACAGTCAGTTCAGGTATATGTATACAATACAAATATTGGCAGTTGTGCACGTTCGTCCTCGTCAAACGAGACTCTCGTGCTTCGAGATCAGGTCACTTTTCGAGGACACCAGAATACTGTTGCTAATGGCCTTGTTTTGAAGATTAACGTCTTCGGTGAGGAGTAACACATTATCAACGTGTTTCTTGACTTGCAAACAGCAATTCAGAATACTATCATCCGGCGACCTAACTTGAATGAGATGATTAGACTCGTCAGAACCACTTTGTGCTAAGGAGAGACGAGAGAGGGCGTATTAGTTGTTAGACTATCAGAGATGTGAATGAAGGTTACCGTATATCCGTGGATTGTTGTCTTCAAACGCTTTGTTCAGATATCGGATGGCTCTGGTTGCACGAAGTTTAATGCTCTCGCTCGTATGGCGCATTTTCAGCTTGTCCAACTCTTGTAGGACACAATAAGGAACATAAATCAATGTACCTTGTGTATCTAAATGGTGAAGTAAATCTTAAAAGTTCGAGATAATAGCGATTGAGTACTACGTACCACATAGCTTCATTTGTATTAACTCGTCGACGAAGGTAAGGCAATTGATGAAGACATTTGTGTCAACAATAAAGTAGAAATGATCCGATTTCCATTGCTTGGTTTTGCCTTTCTCTGCCGCCAGACGGAGCAGATTCTCATTGACTCGAGCGAAGTATTCACTCGACGCTTTTGAGCTCGACGGATCCTTAGTGATTGAGATAATATTTTCGTTGGAAATCGGTTCCCAATCCATTGGTTCAGAATCAAGAGAGGCTGATTTCGGACTGGACGTAACAGTGGGTAATGTTACGTTAGCTGGGACGTGAGATGCAGTAGTTTGCTGGCTTACTTGCTGTTGAAGTGATTTCCTCAACCGTTGAAGCCTAGCATTAGCTGGAAAGAAAAGCTGAATAAATACACAAGGACCTGTGGACAAACAAGAACTTACCACTTTCATTGGGTACTGCCGGAAGTGAAAGTGATGTCTGTGACGACGATTTGCGTTTAATCAATTGGGCCTTAACGTCAACGCTTACGTTATCATTCTTCTGGAGGATTTCTCGGAGAAGAGCTTTGTTCGGAGTGATTATATTCTTAGGCTTTAGCGTAGCCTTTGATATTGTCGGGAGATTTGCCTTTTTGGACTTGCCAGTTACGCGGTCGAATAGTTTTTTCAATGAGTACACAAACCCCGACTTATGGACTTTATCATCGGCATCAGGTTGTGCTGAAGTTTCAGTTGCTAAGGCAGATTTTGTCACTGGCAATCTACTCTTCTCCTCTTGTCGAGGTCGAGAGCAATCATTTTGTACAGTTGGGGTGTCCTTATCGTCTGTTTGGCTAATCGGTAAGTATTTTGATTTGGAACAGCTTTTCTTATCTGCGGGCTTTAATTGCGTTTTATCGGCATTTGTTACTGAAACTGCAGAGGTAACTCGAGTCTTCTCTGTTAACTCAGCATGTTTGGCTTCTTTGGGAATGCCTTGGGGATGACTTGCCCTCTGTCTTTTCGAACAACTGGTAGGAGTGTGTTTGGCTTCGGAAGCCGATTGGTTCCTTTCAGTATTTTTAGATTTCGTCGTAGATAAATTGAGGGATTTGCCGCCATGACGGACGCCTTTTTTCTTCTCATTGCCAGCATCGTTAAGACCCCTTTTCTGAAGGTCATTTTGAAGACGTTTCAGACGATCCTGGGCCGGTGTCTGGACGTCTTTCACTAGGAGAAAGGAAGGAGTGTTTTAATAAACACGTTAACGTGTATTTGATCAATTTTTTTACGAGAAACAGCTTTCCCTGGTTTGTTGACTGTTGCTTCCGTACACCATTTGGTCTCGCCTGTTTTCTTGTTAAAGCTGTAGAATCGATTCTGGCGACTTTTTGACCGGCAAATAATCCAATCATTTGATACTGTGGGACTTTTCTCCCCCATTCTCAATAATTCGTACACAAAAGTTACATTCGTTACATTAAACAACAAAATTTATAAAAACACAATTGACATGTGTCAGAATGAAGTTGTCATACACAGTCATTGCCAGATGTAGGTAAACTAACCAAGCAAGCATGGTGCGTTTTTACAGTGAATAATTGCATTGATGGAAAAATGATTTAAACAGGTTGTAGCATAATTTATAAAAGGGTCAAACACCGATGATGGACGCCGTATATGGCACCAGAGAAAATAATTTTTAAGTTTCGACTAAAAACAAAAAAAAAAAAAACAACTCAAGTGTAAGTGCACCTTTAGCTATATCAAATGACAGCCTCCTTAGTTGTCAGACAAGCACTAGCACTAATGTCACTTTGTTATCGGGCAGACCGGCTATTTTCGAACCAGTTGCCGCAATCAGTGTAATTCCACTTTGATCCCCGTTCAGTTCGGTTTTTTCTCGCAGCCAGGAGATTCGTGTCCTTGTGTTAAGTTTACTGCACTCTTTGTTGATACATACACAATCAAGATAACCGCATATTTCGTTAGTGTTTAAAATGATTAAGGTACGAAGCGATAGCGAATTTACAACCACAGATTTAGGCAGTTTACGGCTTTCCTGGAGCTCGCTGGCAATATACATACATATTCCAATAAAATTGCTTATTCCTATGTTTTCTATGATAAAACATTCCACTCTACGTGGCAATCGAGCTAGCGACTGAAGGCAACTTCGTCCCCATTTACATAAATGTTGGGTCCAAAGTCCAAATGCGCCTCCATTACATAAATGATTGTAGCCAAAACCAACAATTGATTGAAGCAACCCCACCTATTGACTTTATCTTATTTCTGTCTTTTCTCCCCTCTCTTTTTTAGAACGCAGTATCATTAGTTACCGGAGGAGCTTCTGGACTTGGTCGTGCCACAGCCGAACGTTTGGCACGCACTGGAGCTAAAGTAGTTCTTGCCGATTTGGCATCATCCAAGGGTAACGAAATAGCCGGCGAATTGGGCGACAATGTCGTTTTTGTCCCCGTCGACGTGAGCTCCGAGAAGGATGTACAAACGGCCGTTCAAGTGGCCAAGGATCGTTTTGGACGTCTGGATTTAACTGTGAACTGTGCTGGAACCGCAACAGCGGTTAGAACTTACAATTTCAATAAGGATTTGCCACATAGATTGGAAGATTTCACAAAAGTACTTACAATTAACACGGTCGGTACCTTCAATGTGATTCGTTTATCGGCCGGTTTGATGGGAAAAAACGAACCAAATAAGGACGGTCAACGAGGTGTTATTGTTAACACCGCATCAGTTGCAGCGTTCGATGGACAGATTGGTCAGGCAGCTTATTCTGCTTCGAAGGCAGCTGTTGTTGGTATGACTTTGCCAATTGCTCGCGATTTAAGTACACAAGGCATTCGTGTGGTGACCATTGCTCCGGGTCTCTTCAATACACCAATGCTGGCGGCATTGCCTGAAAAAGTTCGTACCTTCCTTGCCAAGAGCATACCGTTCCCTCAGCGTTTGGGCGAACCATCTGAATATGCTCATTTGGTTCAGACGATCTATGAGAATCCTCTATTGAATGGCGAAACAATCCGTTTGGATGGCGCTCTCCGCATGCAACCCTAAGTCGTATGGAAGCAACCAGCTTTCTTTTGAATGCATTTATTGGTAGGGGCCTTGTCCCGATATTAAGTTTTGGAATAAAGTCCTTAAAGTCAAAATATATTTGATAGAAAAAAAAGAATTGACGATTGTTCGTTCTGTTTTTCTTTTGATGAGTTACCTTATCAGGTAGAGGATGGTTTTATATTTTTAGTCGCGTTATCAGAGTACTTTGAACCTTAGACACAGCGACGTGAGGTTGGAGTAATCAGTTCACTTGTTTACAAATAAAATTGAGACGTAATCGGTACCCAGAATTGAAGTTGAACAGGTCGTAAGGCCTGACTGGGGGTATTCAAAGGTAGAAATGTTTAGAAAAACTATGTGATGTGCTCCTCACTTTAGATTTGTCCAGGGAACTACCTTCTCTAACTGATAAGCAGATATTCATTAATACGTATAGAGTGTCGGTAACATACAAGTGTAAAAGAAGTGACAAAAAGTGGAACATGATCTTTTGCCTAATTGGAATGTGTTAGGTCTGAACGAACGATTTACAATTGGGAAAGGCCTCGTAGGGGTAGCATCTGCCGACGGATGCTGGCCCGACAAAAAGCGAGCAAGAGCCTCTGCAGCCGAACACCTTGCAGCTCTGCTAGTCAGGGCCTACTTCCACCTCCTCGTGGCACCATCTGGAAACTTCTTCTTACTGACGGAAGAGGCCGAATGGCGAGTATCCTGCGCCACCAAATAGGATTAGTGTCGGTTGACGACCTATGTTGACGATACTTTAATAAAACAAAAAACAAACAAGGACGTGGAATGTTAGGTCCCTAAACGAGGTCATCGGATATGCTGATGACCTAGTAGTCATTGTTACGGGCAAGTGCGAGATCACTGCCTGTGAGCGCATGCAGCTTGCGCTCCAACTTATCTCTGACTGGCGTGGCAGAGAGGGTTTATCTATTAACCCAAATAAGATAATCTTAGTCCCATTTACAAAGAGGAGAAAGGTACAACCCTCTCAATCTTACTAAATGGCACACGCATAGGATTTTCAGAGGAAGTAAAGTATCTCGGTATTGACCTAGACCGTAGACTTAACTGGAACTCCAATATGAGAAATAAACTCATGAAAGCGACTAAGGCCATGTGCGACTGTCGACACACCTACGGTAAAACCTGGGGACTTAAACCTTAGGTAGTCCACTGGGTATATACCGCGATAGTAAGACCTATCGCCACCTACGGGTCCACCGTATGGTGGACAAAAGTTGAGCAAAAAACTACAATTGTTAAACTTCAACGCCTTCAGAGACTAGCGTGTGTCGGCATCACAGGTTCTATGCCAACCTGCCCCACGGCAGCCCTAGATGCACTCATTGGACTCATTCCACTGCACCTTTTTATCAAAAAGGTGGCATTACGCAGTGCTATCAGAATTCTCTGCTCGGGGACAAATATGCCATGTAGACCCGCAGGCCAAATGTCCATATTACAACACCTTCCCGAGCTAGATATGATTACTACATTCTCGGACGCATTGCCACACACCTTCACCTTTGACAAGAGATTTGAGATACTGATCCCAAACCGCTCAGCATGGGAAAACAGTGATCCCCTGCTAAATGTCAAAGGCCTTAGGTGGTACACGGATGGCTCCAAGATGGCTTCCGGCATTGGCGCCGGTATCTTTGGACCAAAACGCAAGATCTCGAAGGCCCTGGGAATAAGCCCCACCATCTTCCAAGCAGAGCTGCATGCCATCCTAACATGCGTCAATCTAAATATCGAGACTGGCATCAAAGGAGTAAACATCAACATACTCTCTGATAGCCAAGCAGGGCTTAAAGCGCTGAGTTCGTACAGCACGAACTCAAAAACTGTCAAGGAATGCCATGACGCCCTACAAGACCTCGCCAAAAGAAACAATTTTAAACTTTGGTGGGTGCCAGGCCATAAAGGTATCGAGGGCAATGAAATTGCCGACAAACTTGCCAGGAAGGGTTCCAGTGACAAATACGTAGGTCCGGAACCATTCTGCGGCATTCCCGGGTCTAAGATAAATGACTTCTTAGACAAGTGGGAAAAATTGCAACACATGTCTTTTTGGAACAGCGTTCGGGGACTCCGTCAATCTAAACGACTTATACGACCCCTGAGCAAGCACCCTATTGACATACACAAACTCAATAGGATGGATATCAGAAGACTAGTCAGCTATCTAACAGGACATTGCGGTCTGAGATATCATTTAACCAAAATTAGCCCCTCGTCTGAAACTGAGTGTCGGCTCTGAATTGAGGACGAGGAGACAGCAGAGCACATACTGTGTGAGTGTGCTGCTCTCTGCCCTCTTAGGAAGCGTATCCTTCTCAGTGAAGTTATGACTCCTGAGGGGATCACCCTGGCTCCTACGAGAAGCATTCTCAACTTCATTATAGAAGTGGAGAGGCTACTCGGCTAGCAGGCACAATAGATCTGCAAAGGTCGCAGTGCTGTATTGTTAATGAAAGCACTAGCCCCACATAAATAAAATGAAAAAAAAAAAAAACCGAACACGTGCGGCCGAACAACTTGCAGACGCCCTAGACCGCTATAAAGCGGACATAACCGCCATCCAGGAAATGCGACGGAAGACAAGGATGACTACATCAAAGATGATTTCTATGATCTCATAGACAGAACATATGCCAGATGCCCCAGCTATGATGCCAAAATCTTACTAGGAGATTTTAACGCTAAGCTGGGTAAAGAAAGCATATTTGAACGGGTCATCGGCAAACACAGCCTACATGACACCACATTCGATAACGGACACAAGCTGATCGACCTTGCTGTGGGGAGAAATCTTCTTTTAGCTAGCACACGCTTTCCGCACCTCGATATACACAAAAGCACCTGGCGGTCGCCAGATCAATCAGTCACCAACCAGATTGGTCACATCGGGATTGAAGTCAGACACCCTTCCCCTATTCTCGATGTTCGTACTTTCCGAGCAACGAACATTGACTATCTTGACCACTCTCTTGTAGTAGCCAAGATATGTCAACGGATAATACGAACACCGCGGGGTAGAGTTAGAACACCAAGCTATGACGTTGGAAAGCTACTATCGCCGGAGACCGCCTATGCCAACCGCATCTCCCTTAAGCTCTCCGATACACCTTAATCCTCCACTCAGTCAGTAGAGCAACAATGGAGCCTATGCAAACAAGCCCTGAAGAGCACAGCAACGGAAGTGCTGGGCCTTAAAGCTCCACCACGACGAAACACCTGGTTCGATGACGAGTGTAGAAGGATTCATACAGAAAAGCAGAAGGCATACAAAGCCTCACTATACAAAAACACAAGAGCGGCTCGTGAGCTCAACGAGCTTAAAAGAAGGGAGAAACATAAGCTTCTCAAGAGAGAAAAAAAAGAGCACGAGAAGCGGGCGATTGAAAACGTGGAGAGGTGCTACTGCAGGCACGACGCCTAGTAGTAGAATTGCAGTCGATGCTGAGAATTTGGAAAGACCACTTCTGCAGAATGTATAACGGCGTCAGGCAAAATGACCCATTTCTTAATGACGAAGATCGCAGAGAATCCCCTGGCTTCGACGAAGTTGAGATTGCCATGTCGAAACTCAAGTCGAATAAAGCTGCTGGCGTAGATAGATTACCTGCTGAGCTCTTCAAGGCAGCTGGGGGTGAGCTGGTTAGGAGCATGCACCGGCTCATCTGTAAGACATGGTCAGAGGAAAGCATGCCCGAGGAATGAAGTCTCAGCATTGTTTGCCCGATCCACAAAAAAGGAGACCATTTTGACTGAGCCAACAAGTCTCCTTAATGTCGCATACAAGATCTTCGCTGCCGTTTTGTGTGAACGCCTGAAGCCGTTCGTAAATAATCTGATAGGTCCTTATCATCTTGGCGGTCCACGGTAGATATAGACAATATGGTCGATATCATAACAACTACTTTGGGCAACGCACGGGTCAACAGCTGCGCAAGCTTCGCAAGGACTGTCGAAAACTCTTCAATAAAGCAAAGAGTACAAGAAACGACAGGGACTGGAGCCTATACAAAGATTCACTCAGAGTGTACAAGCAAACCCTGAGGAAAGAACAAAGGCTGTCTTGGAAACTCTTTTGTAACAATATGGAGAACATTTTAGACGCGAGGAAAATACTCTCGAAAGATCCACAATTCCCAAGCTGCCTTACAGCAAACGGAGTTTGGACAACGTCTGAGGAAGAAACTCTAAATCTTCTCCTTAACACGCACTTCCCATGCTGCTAGGAATCGCAAGACTCAGTGCATTCGCGAGGAACCCATTTCTCCTCCGCGAAAGTGGGAAAGTACGATCGTGTCATCTCCAGAGAGAAAATTATATGGGCGTTAAAAAGCTTCAAGCCCTACAAATCGCCAGGTCCGGGTGGAATTTATCCTATCGAACTCACACAAACTATGGAATGGACTATACCATGGCTAGTCCTAGCCTAGCTTGGAGTCACATTCCAGAAAAGTGGAAGTGGAAGGAATTCTCACACTTCCCCCAAGGATCTAAGGCCTATTTGTCTGTCATCCTTTGCACTAAGAACTTTGGAAAGGCTGATAGACGTACACATACGCCACAGCTTGGATCCGTCCCTAATTTCTAAGGCACAGCACGCCAACTATAAGGGTAGATCTGTCGAAACAGCCTTGCATACACTAGTGAGGAAAATCGAAAGATCAGTCCATCTTAAGGAATATAGTATAACAGCCTTCCTTGACATAGAGGCTAGTAAAGCTAAAGGTGGAGAGGACTCTAATGGAGCTGATCAGCGAGTTATTATTAACACGTAAGACTCACTTCAAATGGGGAAGCCAAGTAACCACCAGAATGGTTACCAGGGGAACCCCGCAAGGAGGAGTTCTCTCACCTCTTCTCTGGAATGTAGTTATAAACGATCTACTAATTAGACTGGAGAAAGAAGGCCTGGACGTAATTGCCTACGCTGATGATTTTGCCATTTCAATCTCAGGTAAATACCTATCCACATTGAATTACCGTATGCAAATGGCATTCTCAATCCTTTGCAAATGGGCGCATAGCAACGGGCTCAGGGTGAATCCACAGAAAACGGAGCTCGTGCTATTCACCAAAAAGCATAAAATCCCGGAACACTTTGCCTGGTACCAGATTAAACTATTCCTCCAATGCCTAATTTCTTGGCACTATACTAGATAGGAATTTAACCTGGAAGAGCGACACAATCGAAAGAGCTAAAAAAGCAACAATAGCTCTCTACACATGCAAGAAAGCCATAGGGAAAAAATGGGGATTCAACCCCAAGATCACCCTGTTGCTCTACATCACGGTCGTTAGACCCATACTAATGTATGGAGTGAGAGTCTGCTGGAATGCACTGGACAAGACAACATACCACAAGCAACTCGAGAAGGTACAAAGGTTGGGGTTGTATGTGCATTACCGGGGCCCTCAGGTCACCCCCAACGGCTGCGCTTAACATGATACTCGACCTTACACCACTCGATATTTTCGGCAAGCGAATTGACACACTTAGACTTAAAGCCAACTCGAAATGGCCGAGCTATGTCACTGTCCACTCCTCTATCCTGAATAACAGAATAACTATGGCAGAAAACATGGACCTCACAGAACCCACCACAGCCTTGGAAAAAAACTTCACGACGATATACCAGGACAGACAAAACTGGACCCGCCATACTCAACTCCGCAGAAACTGCGTAGATTTTTACACTGACGGGTCTAAAACCGAATACGGGTTAGGCAGTTGAGTATTCTGCAAACAACTTAAGCTGAAAAAAGCTCTAAAATTAGTAAATCACTGCAGCGTTTTCCAGGCGGAACTGTTGACAATAAAAGAGGCCTTGTCTTGGCTGAAGTGGAACGTGATATCCGCTACGGATATCCGCATTCTCACGGATAGCCAAGCAGCCTTAAAGTCGTTGGAGTTCTATGCGTACACATCAAAAACTAGTCTTGACTGCTGCCTATCCTTAACGAGATGGCCGAACAGTTCAACATACAACTTATCTGGGTACCGAGACACAGCGACATTCCCGGAAACGAAAGAGCCGACACACTCGCCAAACAGGGAACGACGTTACAATCAAACAATCAGACAGTCAACGAACAAGGAGTATAATCTCCCTAAAAAGAACTGACATCTACAAAGTTATAGGTGTTATCACCGCACACTGCCTTATCGGCAGTCACGCGCAAAAACTAGGTATAGTTCTGAATGATTTCTACAGAAGCTGTCTAGACGAGGAGGAGGTCGAATCCATTCACCAACTTCTCTGCACTTGCCCGGCATTCTGCACAATCAGGAAACGATACCTAGGCTCTTACTTCCTTAACGAACTGACAGAGGTTTAGAGGTTCAAAAAACGGTTCCACTAATAGGGAGCTAAGCCCCCTCGTAGCTGCACAACGGGCCTCCCTGGCGTGTTCTCCTCATTTCTGGGAAGGCTACAATCCTACCTACCTACCTACCTATCAGTGTGGCTTCAGGCTGGGGAAGTCGACCGTCGATCAAATCTTCACACTACGCAGATCCTGGAGAAAACCAATGAATTCCAAGTCGACACCCACTATCTATTCGTCGACTTCAAGGCTGCATACGACAGCGAAATTAGAGACGAGCCATACAACGCTATGTCTACCCTTGACTTACCTGCTAAGTTCGTCAGACTATGCAAGATGACTTTGGAGAATGCTCGCTCCTCCATCCGAATCGGTGAACACCTTACCGATAGTTTTGATGTCAAAAAAGGATTTAGGCAGGGCGATGCGCTGTCGTGTGATTTCTTCAACATCGTATTGGAAATGATTGTGCAAAAATCCTCGCAACTTCTTGCATACGCCGACGACGTTGACATAATAGGTAGATCACAGCGAGATGTCAATGAGGCGTTTGCGAGCATTGAGATGGAGGCGGCGAAATTGGTTTGGCAGTATACGAGGGCAAAACTAAGTATATACTGTCCTCAAAAACGGACACGATGCCGACGTCTTGGTCAGAACGTTTGAAGTCAAGGACTTCATTTACCTCGGCTCTGCAGTGACCTGGAACAACGACACAATTTTCGAAATCAAGCGCAGAATTACTCTTGTCCACCACTGCTTCTTTGGGCTCAAGAGGCAATTGAGAAGTAGAGCCTCTCTCGTACGACCAAGGTGACCTTATATAAGACTTTAATTATCTCGGTCCTGTTATACGGCGCAGAAGCATGGACTTTATCTAAAGCGGATGAAGAAATCCTTGGTCGTTTCGAGAGAATGATTTTGCGTGCGATTTTCGGCCCTAAAAACGCAGAGGGGGGTTGGAGGAGAAGATTCAATCACGAACTGTTCGTGTTGTACAGCGACATGAGTCTAGTCAGACGTCTACGGATCCAACGCTTAAGATGCCTAGGCCATGTAGGGCGAATGAATCCAACCCCGAGGGACGAAGAAATAGAGGACGGCCACACCTAAGGTGACGCGCACAGGCGCAAAGGGACCTCATCCAACTGGGCGTGCAGCACTGGAAAAGACTAGCGAAAGATCGTGCTAGATGGAGAGGCATGTTAGTTGAGGCCCAGGTTCACTCCGAACTGTAGCGCCCGTTAAGTAAGTAAGTAAGTGCTTGTCACCATGCTTTACCTTCTCAAACGAAAATGAGTCGCTCAAGTTGGGCCGATTTTTTCACTTCACGCCATCGCTTAACGCTACTGTTCGAGTGAGAAATACTTTGTGCAAAGCTGATTCGATCCGATTTAAGTTTCGTCTGATGATTTGTTGCCATTTTGAAGGTAATTCCATTATGCCCCTATCATAGAAGCCCTCATCCGTATTGGCAGACAACTCAAGCCTCTTTTGAAGTAATTTTTTTACCTGCAAAATCGTACGAGACTGACATAAACAGGTGACAATCACTTGGTGTCATACCCGTACAATAAAGTGGGCGCATAAGAACGCCGTGGAAATTCGACTGTGAAGTTATAGCGCAGTGGATGACAGGTGTCATTGCGTTAGAGGTTATGTTCATAAGACACTGGTCGTAGGAAATTTCTCGCGCAAGCGGACTGTCATTCCAATGCGGGTTGTACCAAAAACGAGACGAGACATGGCTTTCAGTGCACAGCCTCTGATAAATATGTCAAGGGGTGGAAGGTTCATCATAGCATCTAGAGCAGCGCCTGGCGTGCTGGGGAAAGCCCCCGTACAGCAGAGATAAATCGTTCTTTGAAGCTTGGTGAAAGAGGCTACGACGTGTTTGCGGGTTAGTCTGTTCCACCATATAACCGATGCATATGAGATTATCGATCTTATCATTGCTGTGTAGATCCAGGTAACCTTTGTCGGCGATAAGCCCAAGGTTTTGCCAAGAGCATCTGTGCATTTCCAGAACGCTGACAGTGACTTAACATGCTTTGACCAAAGACGCTTGCTGTCTAAAATAACTCCCAAGTACTTAGGGAAAGCCTTTTAGCACCAGCTGACTCATGCCGAAATTTTTCTCTCTTTCGTGAAGAGAATGACATCAGTCTTGAGAGATTTAACTGGCAGTCCATTTGTCGTGCACCACTGATCGATCACTTTTAGCGCTACCTGTGCTTTGACATAGACAGTCGCTAAACATTAGTCGACAGAGAGGACGGCGACAACATCTGCATAGGCCTGGGCATAGATTCCAGAGACATTGAAAACATCGAGCAGAGGGTCGACCACTATGCATCATAACAGAGTGGACAGGACGCCAGCTTGGGAGAAGCCCTGCATCAGCGATGAATGTCCTGCTTTGTTCAACTATTCTCTCCATGCTTATTAGCAAGAAGGATGTTAGACTGATTGGTCTAAAACTCTTGGCAAGTGAGTAGTCCTCTTTCCCTATTTTGGGATTAAGGACCACTTTCATCGAGGGCCATATGATAGGTATGTAGGCAAGTGCCAGGCTAGCTGTGAAGCAGCTGCCTTATACCTTTTTGCAGCATATCAGGGTATATCCCGTCGGTGCCTGGCAGTTGAAAGTCATCGAAGGATGACCAGAGTAATTTCAATGGCCTCTGTCGTTGCCACGCGCGACGCAATTTACCAGCTACAACGAGTTGTTTTCGTCGTTTCAGTCGCAGAAAATGGGTCTGAAGCAGTGAACTAAGAGTACCCGCTTTGAATTCAGTAAAGGTACCATCAGCTATGTCGATTTTCCCCGTTTGAGGAAAAGTTTTTGTATGAGTCAATCTTCCAGCCCATGAAGGATCAGAGTCAAGCTTCTCTCAATCACCCATCCTGTGTGTTTTTATTTTTCACACAGGTGGAAGGGACCTACAGTTTAATGCCGATTCTGAACGGTGCGGCGTTAGTCGAGAAGCTTTTTCATGGCAAGTATTCTACGGGGGGTTTCGCCAGTACCTCGCCGTGGAGAGACGTCGCGAAAAAAACATTCGAAGGCCTTGGTGTTATTGGGATCCGAACTCGCTCATTTTTTGTCAGAGTCCAACACACTAACCACTGCGCCACGGCGCCCTCGAATAAGCCTCTTATAAGTTTCTTATATTCCTCCTACTTCGACCGATTTTTATTCCAGTCATCTTCCGAATTCGATCTGAGCGATCTATTCAGGAGACTTCTGGCTTCCCTGCGAAGACTTTGAAGCTCGGCATTCCACCAGGGAACCAATTTCCCTGCAGGAAGGTTTACTAACAGGACAAGCGAGCTCTAAACAGTTGGTAATGAAGCTACTCTACCAATTGTTTCGTTCTGAGTTTAGGTAGGGTGTTAGTAGATTTCTCAAACTCCGCTTGGTTGCGAGAGGGAGATCCCACAACTTAATTGGAATTCGATATATCTGTGATTTGACAGCGTAGCACCTGGTAAGACTTTCCAGTTAGTGATGGCATTTATATATCCATTCGATAGGGTTAGGGTAATCACCACATGTGTCTCGCCGTGAAAAACGTTGATTGAGAGCCAAAATAGTTGATGATAAGGTCAGACGAGAGAGTGAAGTCTAAAAGAAGGTCCCATCTTAGATTGCATTTGCTGCTGACCCACGCAGTGTTTTGAGCATTAGCATCGCAACATAAGTTAAGACCAATCTTTCTGATTTACTGTGAAGTAAGTCAGAAACTGCCTTCGGTGGTCGAGTTAGTACCGAGTCGTAGGGAAGTAAGCAGACACAACGACGAAGTGTTCTATTTCTCGTAGCTTACTCTGGCAGCTACCAAGCCTTGTCCACAAAATTATTCAAGTTTGGATGCCGATAGTGATAGCCGATACCAAGACCGCATAGGCGCTAATTCCACACCCACGGTTCCTGAACGGCATTCCTTACCTCGGGTATATTCCGACCCCTACCTGAAGGGGCACAAAATCTAAGGGGTGGACCAGCTAGCGGGTTTTTTTGGACTCATAGGTTATTTTGACACTGACAGCTGTTTCCCGCTCGAAATTTTGACAGAAAGTCAGTATCATACTTCCGCGGACGAAATGATTCGTTCTAGGTTTGAACAACGTTGGGAAATACTGAAAACTTACTTGCAAAGTGAGTACTGTGTAGCCCAAACAGTGCGTTGAAGCACCCACCGCGACTGCTGTACCCAAGTTTGTGCAAAAAGTTCGTGAGACAAACCCTCATGGTTCCCGTCATCAACTCGCCATCGATCTCAATTATCTCGGATACTTCACTTATAATCTCGGATTATTCACTTACAAAGTCCAATTGACTCAGCTATTGAAGGCGTGCAACCATCCGCTTCGTTATCGCTTCGCAGTTTTGGCCTTAGAGCAGCTTGAATTGGACAACGATTTTGGGCGAAAAATCATCTTTTCTGATGAGGCGCATTTTCATCTCGGCGGCTACGTGAATAAACCGGAAAACCCGCACGTTATTGTCGAGAAGCCGATGCATCTACCGAGAGTGACAGTTTGGTGCGGATTGTGCGGTGGCATCATTGAACCATTTTTCCTCGAAAATAAGGCTGGGAACAACGTTTCGGTCATAGGTGGGCGTTACAGAGCCATGTAAACCGCCTTTTCGTTTTTACTGAAATTGACGACATGGATTTGGACGATTTGGACCAAATTCCCAAATAATGTTATCAGCCTTGGTGGCGATATCAATTGGCCGCCTCGGAGCTGCGAGTTGACCCCTTTGGTTTTTTTTTTTTTTTTTTTTTTTTTTTTTTTTTTTGTGGGGAACCGTGAAGGACCGATGTTCTGCCAACAATCCGGAATCGATTCAAGCACTTAAAGCCAATATCATCCAAGCAATCCGTGAGCTATAGCCCGAAACCATCAACAAAGTCTTAGAAAATCGCGGTGACAGAATGCGCTACTGCGCATGGCCAGCTGAGGCAGCCACTTGAACGACGTTGTAAACCTACATACAGATCAGTGTCATGAAGTGACGATCTACATTCCAAACTTAATACTACTGTAACTGTTCAGGCTGCGGTAAAGGGGCAGGGCAACAACAACGTGTGCCGCCTTTGATGAGCTGTTATCTTGTAGGGATGCCAATCATTGAACAAGTCTATACCACAACGTTGTAAGGCAGCTTTTACCATTAACTATTTACTATTTCATGTTGACTGCAAGTAGTTATGAAGTCCGTTGGAGGAAAAAAAAGTTCGCAGACTAATTACCCACACATAAGTCAACGATTATCTTCAACGGCTCTTTCCGAATCCTCTTTGAGCCACTCATTCTAAACAAACTGAAGACAAATGACCAAAACCTTAATCCCGGGAAGTCTTTGTGACCACATAATAGAGATTTGTAAACAGGTTTTTTGTTTCGTTCCTCCCATTTTCTATTTTTTTTTCATTTTCTTTCGTCCGAAAGGAAAAGGAGATGAATATCCAACGGATAATCTGAGATACTCAGATATTCCCAACACACGAAGCAGGTACATAAGTACATATCTGCTGACAGAGCAAACTATCGAATATTTCATAGAAGAACATAGGCCCGCGCTAAGCATGTGCTGATGGAAAATTGAAAATGTGCTTCATTGGTAGTCTATGTTGGGATAGGGTTACTGTGTCCAGGAAAAGGTAATCTAAAATAGAAGATTTAGAGATTAGAGCCGCACTACTCATTTGTATACTCGTAATGGAAAGGAAAGGTTGTAATAACCATCACTAGCCAAGATCAGATCTATCAAGTAAAGGAGTTAAGGATGGGCGCATAGTTATCTTTACGAACATTGGGTTCGCTTCCTTCTCCTCATAAAAAAAAAATTAGAAAGAAAAAATGGAAAGTGCCGCACCTCGTCGGCAGCACCCCTGGACCGTACTCCTTCCTGTTCGCATCCTCCTCGACGGGATTTCAGTCTTCCTGGATATAGCTAACTGCCATTATTCGTACTCCATCGCGGTCTCGCTGTTTCCGTCCACAGTGACAGCGCTTAACAACTTTTACCACAATATAGCCATTTGTCGGGATTCAGTGTCATATGACTTAAATTCACACTCCGAAAGCACTCCGTTCACTACTGTTTTCTTTATAAAATTCCCAATCAAGATAGGAATGCAACCTCCCAGCCTAACAGATACACGATCGATGTATTGTCGCCTCTAGGCTCGTCCGACCACTGCGTGATATCAGCTGAATTCTTGAACTCCCACCACCCAGTTAAAGAAAAAGCTCCTAAGAGAATATTGTGACTATACGAGAAAGCTGGTGGCCTTAACAACTTCCTTCGGATTTTTAGTTGGTCGTTGTGTTTCCTCAACTACGACGAGGACGCCGAAACTGATATTATCACAAATTATATCTAGATCGTATGGCAAATTTTATTCCTTGCAAGATTAAACGTACCAGGCCAAAGGATGATACGTGGTTTGACTTGAGCTGCAAAGAGGCTATTAGGCTCAGGGAGCTATGCTTTCAGGCCTATAAGGCAAACAGTTCTGAGGAAAACCGAAAAAAGTACATACGAGCCAGAAATGATTGCAACACCCACATTCGACGAGTTAAATTCCAATCCGACCAAAACCTAAAGCGTAAAATCCTTCAATGTCCCAAAGGTTTCTAGCCGTTTGTAAAAAACACAAAAAAACTCAACTACGTCGCCTATGTCGACGCTCATCTACAATGGCATTCCAGATGTCACCCTCTTAAATAAAGCTAACCTAATAGCTGCCCACTTCGCAGTCAGTTCTCAGCTCCCAGCTTGTAGTTTGTCTCCGCCTGTATTAGAGTGCGCCAATTCCACCATTGGACTAATCCACTTCCGCACTCGCACAGTCGCAAGGGCTCTTAAGGACCTCGACATACACAAATTCCCTGGTCCAGATGGTATTGCCCCTATAGTTCTAAAGAGGTGTTCTTCTACGCTGGCAAAACCACTGCGTAAGCGAGTAGGTGGAAAACAGCATTTGTCCAGCCTATGCCTAAAAAAATGCGAATCATCTTCTCCCTCCAACCACCGACCCATTGCACCAATGTCCCTTCTTTCCAAGGTCATGGAAACGCTAATTAACCGTCAGCTCATGAAATATCTTGAATCACGGAAACTCCTCAATGACCGTCAGTACGGTTTCCGCAGCAACAGATCTACTGGTGATTTGATGACATGTCTCGCCGAAAAGTGGAATCGCTCGCTTCACCAAGCAGGTGAAAGCAAAGTAGTCGCACCGGATATTTCGAAAGCATTTGACAGGAAGCCCTTTTTGTCGAAAATGCGTGCTCTCGGGATCGATGAGTTTTTTCTTCAATGTATTAGAAGCTACTTTTCGTTTCGTTCAATTCAAGTTGTTTTGGACATCCACATCTTAAAGTCTGGTGTTCCTCAGGGCTTCGTCTTGTCTCCAACACTCCTTCCCATTTTTATAAATGATCTCTTGCCTGCCACTTCTAATTCAATCCACTCCTTTGCTGACGACAGTACCCTTGTATGTATGTATGTTGGCGTTACAGTCCATGAAGGACCAAAGCCGAGCTTCTCTCAATCACCCATGTTGTGAGTGATCTTTTTTTCTCATAGGTGAAAGGGACCTACAGTTTATTACCGGTTCCGAAAGGCGAAATTCGAGAAACTTTTCTTGACAATTATACTACAGGGGGTTTTGTCCCCGCGGAGGAGAAGCACCATGAAAAACACGTTCGATGACATGGCGGTTGTCGGGATTCGATCCCGTGTCATCGGCGTCAGAGGCCAATACACTACCCAGTGCGCCATGGCGCTCTTGACAGTATCTTTAGCATCTCATATTCTTTCACTAGTTTACGACCCGGCATTTCGGTTGTAGTTAGTGAGCGATAGCGTATGTCAAGCATCATCCAATGGGGTAAAAACGGTAGAGTGGAATTGAATGTATCCAAAACACTATGCTGTCTCTTGTCGCTAATGCGCATTACTAACCCGCGCCATTATCCACGAATGGCACTTGCATCTCATAAACCGAAAAGCTTTCCATCCTTGGTATGTGTGTTGGTCACAATCTTAATTGGGGCGACCACATATTCAGTGTCGCCAAGAATGTTGCGAAATGCCTATGCTTCTTATACAGATGCAAGAAATATTTGTCATCCTTAAGTCTGGCTACAATCTATAAGGCGTTCATTCGCCTTAAATTAGAGTCTAGCGCTCATGTCTGGTCTAGCGCTTCCAAGACCTCAATGTACCTACTAGACAGAATACAAAACCGCGGGATAAAACTGATAAGTGACTCTAGCATTATCTCCAGTGACTCCAGTTTTATTGTTACTTCCACTAAAAATGATCTGATGAAATAGCCAGTTGCATTCCGCTCCTTCAACATTTCTCCCGCAACACACGTCTCTTTAGGAATGTTCACCAATATACACTGAAGCCCGCTTTCGGACGTACCGACAAACATAGAGAATTGTTCTTTAACCGAACCACACGAATCTGGAATTCTCTGCCGGATTCGGTCTTCCCCCCTCAGTACAAGACGCAATCACTTAAGATCAATGTCCATCGGCTTATCTTCTATCCCTCTTCCCTTTTACCTTCTACTGTGGCCGGCATAATAAGGTTATTAAACCTAGAGTGTGAGCATATTATAAAAAAAAGTCCTTTGGTTTTCACCGGACATCCATAAGCTAGAACAGGTTGCTACTAGTTCTGTCGGGTTAGAACTGGCTGGTTTACTGGACATTATGCTGAGGGAATCCTTTGGGCCTGTCGTACATTGGATTAACAAATTATTCACTCTTACTTGAATATCAGTTATATAACTTTCCTCGTCCCGTTCACTAGATTTCTTCAACTTAGTGTAGCACCAATCCCAAACACTAAAATGTGTTCCTACGCAACAGCCCACTCTGCATCTAACCATCCGAAGATTAATATATTTTCCACAAACAACAAAAGCAGACAACCACTAAAAATCAATGTAACGACCCAAAACACGGTTGGAGGCGTGCGGTGTCACTGTCCCTAACTGCCAAAAACCAAGAGCCACCACCACACTACCTGCCAACTCCAGACTCCGGACGAAAATGCGTGCGAAGCAACAGATCAAAATCAGAACCAGACCTATTGCCATGCCAGTAGTGGTTAAACCAGCAACGCGAATAGACCTCGACACAAGTGCGGGTGTGGTCTCACACGAAATTCCCTCGTTCCTTTCCGCGACTGTGTGTTCGATTAACGTTTCAAATTGAGTAACGGACAACTGAGAATCCGGTTTCGGCCAAAGGAAGTGTCTTTCAGCGTATCTCTGTAGAACTTCGTGATAAGACAATGACAGACTCGACGTTTCAAATGAAAACTTTACAGGACTATGAGGTCGAGTCGGTGATCGGAAGTGGTGCCTTCGGGACGTGTTTTAAGGTGCGCGACAAGGACACAGGTGTGACATATGCATGGAAAGGTATAGACTACGATGAGTTAAGTGAAACGAAAAAGGAATCATTAGTATCGGAAATAAAAGTTTTACGGCAATTACAACATCCGAATATCGTGCAATACTACCACCACCTCGTCAACGATGAAACCAAATCGATATTCATCGTCATGGAATACTGTGGTGGCGGTGATCTGTCACAGCTAGTCGAGAAGTGTCGCCGGGAGAAGAAGCGATTTGAGGAGAAATACATTTGGCGGGTGCTTTTCCAGATTTGCAAGGCCCTTCAGGTGTGTCACAACAAGATCAAGGAGGGCACTATCCTGCATCGCGACATCAAACCAGCGAACATATTTCTGGATCCTATTGGCAATGCCAAGTTGGGTGACTTTGGATTGGCACGCGTCCTTCGACGAAATGAGAATTTTGCTCGGACATTTGTAGGAACTCCGTACTACATGAGTCCGGAGATCGTGAAGGGTTCGAAGTATGACCCAAAGTCCGACGTTTGGGCCCTGGGTTGTCTGATCTACGAAATGTGTTCGCTAAAGCCACCATTTCAAGGTCGTCGCTTTGAGCAGCTCTCGAAGAACATATCCGACGGGAAATATCATCGAATTCCCAGCTGTTACTCATCGGACTTGCAGGAAATCATCTCATTTATGTTAGAAGTGAATAATGATCACAGACCGACCGTGGATGTCATCACGCGTCACCCGATCCTAGTCAGGAATATAGTGGACATTCCCAACGAATTCCCCAAGCTAGTACCATCCGCTTCAACGGAAAGTGATGATCCCATACTACGCTTGTCATTTACTCCAAGGACTGATCTATCCAGCACAGCCTTGACCCATTTTACGGTGGCTGATGATGACAACAAACATGTTACCGGAATTTCGACACCTGACCTTCGTTACGAGATCTTCGATTCCGTAAAACGCCGAATCAGATGCTCGGATCCAGAGCTCTACGAGAGCATCTTAAACGAAGACAAGGAAGCAACTATCAAGCCTACTACTACCGGATTCAGTCCCACCGTGGTCACCCAAAATATATTCGAAAAAACACTTCAAGATCGCCTACATGCCATCCGGGCATACGAGAGTCTCCTCAAGCAACGCGAGGCAAACCTTCACTTCCGCGAACAAGCACTCAACGAGCGCGAAAAACGCCTCTTCGATATGGAACGTACTCTGGAAGCAAAACAAGCGGCAGTGGACTTTATCGCAAGGCGCAATGAACCTAACCCAAAACCCAAACCACTACCTCGTCGCACCCTTTCCACTATCAACGTGCCTGCGAACAACTGCGACGATACCTATTGCAGCATCGAGTCCAACGATACCCTGCAAACGCCAACTGTTGCCAAACTCAATCTAGAAGCCATAGCTCCTCCTAAGCCCTTGACCAAGAAAGTCACCTTCAAATCACCGCGAAAATTCATTAAGTACAACATTGAAAACGTCCCGCCGAAGAGCAGTAACCTGCGCTCCAGCATCTCGTCCAAAACCAGCGACGAATCCGACAGCGGTCATAGCAGTCAAAAGCGAAAATCAATTTTCTCAATCTTCGGACTCAATAAGGGCAGTAAAGACACTAAATCCACTGTAACGCCCGTCGCCGTGCAGAGTTCCGATGAGAACCATAAAAAAATCGTCGATAAGTGCCAACCGGAAGAACTCTCGGCGAAATGGACAGTCGAAAACAAACGAGCAGCATTCGAAATGCTCGCGGCGATGAACGCAGCCGCTGGCAACATCGGAGGCAGTCAAAATGGTCTCATCGGTCTTCGGCAGTGTCGTCAGTCGGTTCGGGAACGAGCTCCTTCGAGTCATTCCATGCGTCGCAGTCAACGTATTCGAAGGTCAATGGTAGGACTATCTGTTCCGACGAATCAGGTGCACGGATCCCGAATGATCCTCTAATTCGAACTCTGCTTTCCATGTGGCAATAAAACAGTAATGGGTATGTGATACTAGGGACTAATGTGATGTGGGACGATCCCAGGGCAATAGAAACGGAAACAATTTGAACGTGTTAGGTACAGAGAATGTGTTTGCATGTAGAGAAGTGTGGTTATGTACGACTGCGTGCTAGAAAGATAAATAAAGGAATGGAGACTTGTTGAATGGACATAGGAGTGTTTTCTTTTCTTGATTGCAGCTTGGGTTATTTATGTCCTTCGGACGTGAGTGCTTATCCTATTTTCCTCTTCTGTCTCTTCTTTCGTCCATTTGGAAATATGAGTGGTCGCTTTGAAAGGTAATCAGTAATGAGGACATGTCTATCAGTAAGTAGTTGGCAAAGAAATCATGGACGTGAATAGCCTTTGCCGTGTTGCGGGAATCATCAACCCGTTCGTGGTTTAAATGACCTTTCAGAGTCCATATGCAGCTTGATTTCCTGGGACATGGGACAAGCAACGAACACTAGTTATCGATCTAGAAATGCCTGTCATCGCTTTTCAAGCCCAACTAGCTACCAACAAACCATCGCACCAAACAATTCCTTTGCTGGCTTATGCGGCCTTAAAATCGATGGAGAGATGGTGTGTATCGATTTAAAACTCGCTGGTCTTTTCCAGGATTGTTCGAAGTGTAAAGATAGTGCGGCGCAAAATAACTTTAGACGTTCACACAGAACGCTGGACAGGATCTTGTTTGCGACATTGAGCAAGGACATATGTGCGTCTATAGTTCTTGCAAGCGGTAGGATCACATTTTTTTGTGGATGGGCCAATTAGAACTGATATTCCAGTCGTCGGGCATACATTTTACTTACTTACTTACTTATCAGGCCAGCGATCCATGGAGCCTGAGCTATAGCTGCCTTCCATCCTTGACAGTCCCGGGCACGGTGCTTCCAGTTATCAAGACCAAGATGTCTCACATCCGCGATTACTTGGTCTTTATACCGAAGGTTCCGTCTTCCTCTTTTTCTCGAACCAGGAGGTTCGGAGTCGAAAACCCTCTTAGCTGGAGCGTTGGTGTCCATGCGCTCGATGTGGCCGAGCCAGTGCAGTCGACGGATCTTTACCTTCCGGAATGCATCCTCATCTTTGTACAGCTCGTAGAGTTCGCGGTTGTGTAGCAGCGGTTGCCAAGGGCGATTCTATGCCGGATCTCCACTGTGGTGTCATTTGTGGAATTAACGTTTGCCCCGAGGTAGGCAAACTCCTTAAGTACCTCGAAATTGTAGCTGTCAATTGTTATATTTTGTCTCAGGTGGTGAGCGACGGATTGGTTTTTGCTTGACAGCATGTACTTCGTCTTGTCCTCATTGACCTTATGACCAACTCGTTTCGCCTTCTTCAATCGCCGTGAATGCTTCCACAATGCCACGGCGAGAACACGCGATGATATCAAAATCATCCGCGTATCCTAGCAGCTGGATGGACTTGTAGAAGATAGTGCCTTCTCTGTTGACGCCTGCCCGTCGCACTATCTGCTCCAGCACCAGGTTGAATAAGTCACATGACAGCGCATCTCCTTGCCGAAATGCCGGTGCGTGTTTCAAACGGTTCCGAAGTCCTAGAACCGAGTTGCACGGTGCATCGCGTATTTTTTTAGCGTGGCACGACACAACTGGATCAGTTTTCCCGGGATCCCGAATTCGGCCATCGCACCAAACAGTCCTTCACGATGAATGCTGTCGTATGTGGCTTTGAAATCGATGAAAAGATGGTGTGTATCGATTCGGAACTCGCTGGTCTTTTCCAGGATTTGTCGAAGTGTGAAAATTTGGTTTATAGTCGATTTGCCGGGCCGGAAGCCGCACTGGTAGCTGCCGATTAGGGCGGTGCAAAATGGCTTTAGACGTTCACACAATACGCTGGACAGGATCTTGTATGCGACTTTGAGCAGGGATATACCTCTACAGTTCTTGCAAGAGGTAGGATCGCCTTTTTTGTGGATGGGGCAAATAGAGCTGGTATTCCAGTCATCCGGCATGCTTTCGTCTTCCCAAATTCTGCAGATGATCTGGTGCATGCTCCCTACCAGAATATTGCCGCCAGCCTTGAAGAGCTCTGATGGCAAGCCATCTGAGCCTGTGGCCTTGTTATTCTTCAGCTTCTGAATAGCTGTGCCGACTTCTTCGATGCTGGGTGGGAGGACTACTTCAGCGGCTGGAGTTGGGATTTTCTCGGTCCCTACCACTCTAACTTGGTCATGCTCGTTAAGCAGCTGCTGGAAATGCTGCTTAAATACATCCACTATTCCCTGCGGGTCGGTGACAAGATTACCCTCGCAGTTTCGAAGAGCCTGGGTGCCCTTTTTGAAGCCTCCTGCAAGGCCTTTGGCTTCCTTGTAAAAGGCTCGTGTCTTATGCTTATCTCTAGACTCCTCGATATCCCTGAGCTGGGAAGCTGCGAAGATTCTTTTCTTTTGTCGCAGTAGTTTTTTCTCCTCCCTTCTTCTGGCTCGGTCTTCTTCTTGCGTCGGGCATGCATTCGTCCTCCCAAATTCTACGATGATGGTGCATGTTCCCTACCGCCAGCCTTGACGAGTGGCCTTGTCGTTCTTTAACATTTGAATAGCTGTGTCGACTTATTCGATGTTGGATGGGAGGACTACTTCACTGGCTTAAGTTGGGATTTCCTCAGTCCCTAACACTCTCTCTTGATCATACTCGCTAGGCAGCTGCTGGAAATGCTGCTTGAATACATCCACTATTCCCTGCGGATCGGTGTGAAGATTCCATTCGAAATTTTGAAGAACCTGGGAGCCTTTCTTGAAGCCTCCTGCAAGGCTTTTAGCTTTTTTTATGTTTGTCGCTAGACTCCTCGATGTCCTTGAGCTGAGAGGCCACGAAGACTTTCCTCCTTAGTCGTAGCGAATTTTTTCATCTCCCTTCTTTTGGCTCAGTACTCCTCTCGTGCTGCCCTTTGGTACGCCTCGTCGGTTGCTGCCTTTTTCTGCTCACACTCGCCATCATACCACGGGTGTTCTTATAGGGGGTGCCAGGTAGCCTACTGTGATCTCGGCTACTTCCTGAAGGGCTTGGCGGCAATAAAGCCACATATTGTTGACATTTGTGCTCTTCATAGGCATACTGGAGAGTCTTTCACTCATTTGCTTCCTGTCTGGTAACCTCCGGTGTGCTGAGGCGTCCGATGTCGGACCTACTCAAGGTGCAGCTGGTGCAACTTTTTGACATTGGACAGTCGAACTCTGAGTCGTGCTGATACCAGCTAATAGTCAGAGTCGGCGTTTGTACGCCTGAATGTTCACACATCCAGGATGTTTGACAAGTTTCTTGCGTCAATGAGGCGTCAATGGCTCGACCATCTGGAAATCGTCAGTTTGCTGTGTGGATACGCCTGCGAGGAGATCTTGTGCTACATATTACCGCATTACGAGCTGCCGCAAAGTCCGTGTGTGGGAAGTCGTTAACCGTTGTTGTATTGTGGAGGCTGTGCTCTCCGATCCCTCCGCCAAAGGTGTTCTCCTTACCGATTTTGCCATTAAAGTCACCGAGTATGATTTTACCTTCATACTCCGAACAGGCTCCGTATACGTTATTCAAGAGATCATAGAAGTCTTCTTTTATGGGGTCTCCAGCCTCTTCGGTAGGGCCGCGTGCACGTACATATAAGGCTGATGTTTTAAAATCTGCCTTTGATGCGGATCAGTCAGGCGATCACTTATAGACTTAAAGTCTATGATCTTCGACCTTAGCCGCTCTCCTACGACAAATCCGCATCCCAACATGTGCAATCTTTTGGGACAGCTGAAATAGATGTCGCAATCGTTTTTCCTCATCATCCCGTTTCTTAATGACCTTCCCATTAGCATTTGGAAGAACGGGATTTTGCCTCCGCAACAGAAGCAAGATGTTTTGTGGGTCACTGGGCTCCACGGGTATGCGGGCGCGGGTTCTTGGTCTGAGCGGGATCTCGTCCTTGTCCACAACTTCCGGCTAGGCACCTTTCCACAAATTGTCCTTAAAATGGAAGCAGCACTGTCGTCGTCGCAGGCAATCAGCCTGTAATACCAATGGAGCCAGTCTCTATCGGTGAAACTTGGAAGTTTCTTCTCCGGCTATTCTTACACTTGGAAAGAAGGCTCAAATTTATTTCACCTTCAAGGACTTTCCAGTGCTCATGGGTGATGTGGCCCTCCTCGTGGCCCCGATCTATGATCACTACGACCGGATGAGTGGGCGCTGTAGCGGTGCTCTTATGTCTTTTTGAAGTAGGTGTGGTATCATCGTGAGAGCGAGGCCTTTGGAAGTCCACCCACTTCTTTTGGTTGTGGGTTGACTTTTCCACTCCTTTGTGGCTTCTGAAGCCGAGTGGTACGAGTCAGCATCCTTCTTGTCCCAGCCCTTTTTATCTAATTGGCTAAGGACTTGAAATGTTGCACGCCTGTGCTGACTCTTTAATGCTTCCTCGGGGCCGATGACGTTGCCTGGGAAGCGCTTTCACGCTCACACTGAGTGCTGTCGGAGCACGCGTCGGTGGCGACGCGTGTATGTAGCACTCTTTCGGGGAGTAACCCCCGAAGGTTTTGTTTTTTTGGATTTTATTTCGATCCCACGAGTAAGCCGATATAGAAAAGGTCCACCACAGCATAACCGGTTCTACCAAAGCACTAAAAGGAACTCGTTAGGGCTGGTTTTACCCCCAGGCCTCCATCCCTCGGGACGGTTCTTTCGCTCTCACCACCAGGGAGTTAGGTATCTGTTGTTACCTGTTCCTAAAGGTAATGGTCCATTACGGACGATTGATGCATGCGAGTAACATCTCTGCTCACGAGGACTAGAGGAAGAGGATTTTTCTATTGGTGTAGCAGCGACTGGGCATTCAATTGTCCGATTGTAGTTCCAATTAGTGGCCCAAACCTTTTCATCGCAGTTTTTTATTGCGCGCATTGTGCTTATGCCCATTTCCTTTCTACGAAGCAGCAAGCAACAGATCGACAGACTCCTAAAAACCGAAGTTATGCAATGCATCTTCACGAACAACACAAAAAAGCACACAATTTTTTTGATGAAAACTTTAATCACACGTTCCCATTCGTTACATTAAATCTATTTCCGATTTCGGGTCGATCCTTACCACGACGGAGACTCGCCTGGCTTCAGTTCCCGATAGTACAATGCACTCTTATCCCGGAACAATGTCATCCGTTCGGTTTCCTTCTTATCCAAATAGTGGCCGAATAGTCCCCCTAGAACGGGTAAACCGATCCATACCCACTGCTTCGTTACGCCCAAGACCATTTTTTTAATTTTCTAATTCGACAAAAGCTCCGTTTGCTTTGCAGATTTTAGTGATTTCTTCCACTTTCGCGTATGCGACCAGTCAGCGTAGATCGAGGTGATTGCAACTGTAGGAAAGAAGATTACTGCACCGTACTTGCTCGCGAATCTCGATACTAGTCCTGGTGCCATCAATCTGAAAGAAAATTCTTCAATTACATAAGTCAATGTGTCAAGACAGCGATTTGACAGGTCGCAGGTAAACAAATGGATGAAACAAACTACTGGTGTGATAAAATACAATGTAGTTGTGTTAAAAAGTAGTTCTTAATCGATTTAAGCTTACTTTTCATATGTAAATGTTAAGAAAAACTGGAGGAAAACGTGCGGAAATCTTTGTTTGATTCTGTAAGCTGACAGTTTGGTGACAGTGACAGTTGATGTGTGGATTGTGGATCGAAGTGCTGTGCAGCGGCTTTTCTCATTGTGGAACTTACGTTTTTCTGTTTAAAATGACGAAAAAATCGGTGCAAAGGTTTTTGGCCAATGTTAGTGTTTTTTGATGTTATGGTACATGCGAACATTGTTTTCTGTAACTTACCTATTGTATAACATGATTATCATTACTGCGGCCTTGGCTGTAGGAAAACATCGACCTTTCTCTGGGTCATCAACGAACTGATGCGCGGATTCAGCGCTAACTATAAGCTCCCTTATGCGCAAGTTGCTAGTCAGTTTGTAGACTTGTTAAGTCTAATTTAGATGCATAATTCTTCATAATTCATATAAATTATAAATCGTCTCTGCCTACATACCTGTATCGTCAGGACCTACTTTCACTAGATGCTTATTACTAAAGAAATAGCGGGGAAGCCCTACATGACTAAGTTTTGTCGCTAATGATTCCAAACATGATCTTGCAGCGGATCATATAGCTTACATGATCAGGGACTAGAAAGTCTCGAATCTGCAATCTAACTCTAATCTTTGTCATATCCATTGTGCTCGAGAGATTTGATTGGGTAAGTAAGAAAGTCAAGAAACGTGTAATAGGGTGTGATGGGAATGCACACCACACGTTATGGGGCAGCAGTAACATCAACGATGAGGCACTTAAATCATTCAAAGCAGCGACCAGGAAGGCCAAAAGGCAATCTTGGAGGAACTACTGCGAAAATATCAAGACGGTCTACAAAACTTCAATAATAAGGAAGATTCTGGCTTCGGCCCCGTACAACCCAAGTCACCTAAGGCGGAATGATGGTTCCTGGACGACCTCCAGAACGGAAGCCCCGAAACTTCTTCTGAACGCACACGTTCCCGGCAGTAGTGACTCGGCTATGACACCTCCTCAAGTCATCCAGCCAAGAACACCCTCCCTCGAGCGTGCTCCCAACCTGGTTAACAACAACATTGTCCTATGGACTATAAAATGCTTTGAACCTTACAAGTCTCCAGAACCGGATGGGATCATACCAGCGGAGCTCCAGCAGGTAGCAGATCTCATCCTTCCCTGGCTTGTGGTAATATATAAGAGTTGCCTCTCCTTATCCCACATCCCCAGTAAGTGGAAAGTAACCAAAGTCATTTTCATACCCAAGGCAGGCAAAAGCTCCCACACGTATGCAAATGACTTGAGGCCTATCAGCCTTACTTCTTTTCTATTAAAAACTCTAGAGAAGATTTTAGACGCACACGTTCGTTACAACTGCATCTCAGGAAGGCTGTCGGATAACCAACATGCCTACAACAAAGGCAAATCGGTGGAAATAGCACTCACGGGTCAGCAAAATAGAAAGTTCACTGGAACATAAGGAATATACTCTAGTGGCCTTTCTCAATGTTGAACCATTGCGTCACCAAAGCGCTGTCTGATCTGGGTGTTACGGGATCATTGATAGAACTGGTACGACAACTGCTAACGCAAAGAGTCGTCAGAGCCAACTTCGCTGGTGTCGATTCAACTAGAATGGTCAGAAGAGGTACACCCCTCTCCTCTGGAACGTGGTGATCAATGAACCACTACTGTCCTTGATAGGACGCTGAATTGGAAACCCAACATGATCGTGTCAAGAAAGCAACCACTGCCCTCTATAGCTATAAGAAAGTGGTGGGCAAAAAATGGGGTTTCCTACCAAGCATTATGCACTGGCTCTATACAGCAGTCATAAGGCCCATCCTCCTGTATGGCATTGTAGTCTGGTGGACTGCTCTGGATAAGGCAGTCTATTGAAACCGTCTGGGGAAAGTACAAGGATCGGTCAGTTTATATATAAGCGGAGCGATCAGACCAACCCCCACGGAGGCCCCAAATATTCTATTGCGCTTTGAACCGTTGGACCTCTTCAGCAAGCAAGTTGCTGCCTACGCAACTAGGGGCATAAGAAAATGGCCCAGATCACATAAAAGCCATACTAGCATTCTTAATCACTTCGAAGTACCCATGGACACAGGCTACATCATCCCGCAGAATGTGCTCACTAGGAACTTCGAAATTGTCTTTCCATCCAGGGAGGAATGGGCTGAAGGGAAAGTCATACCGAGGGACCCGATTTCCCTCTATACCGAAGGCTCCAAGATGGAGACGGGTGTAGGTACTATAATCTTCTCCAAGGAATTTAACCTCACCTATCCTTCAAACTCCCAAATCACTGCAGTGTGTATCAAGCAGAAATAACAGCGTTAATGGAAGCCCTTGCATGGCTCAGGATCAATGTAATATCCGCTAAGAATATTATCACTTGCACGGACAGCCAATCTGCGATAAAATGCCTGGCTGGGTTCCCGGGCATAGGGATATTCCAGGAAACTGCGCGGCCGACGTACTCGCAAAGTTAGGGTCAAGCACACTCAGTCTTCCTATCCTACCTAGAAACACCAATAAGTACGTTAAAGCACACGATAAAATTTCGAACCATAAAGGCGACGAAACTCCAATGGATGAAAGTAATATTGGCTTTATCACTAAACAAATCTGGCCTAAGCTAAGCCTGGGACGAACCAGGGACCTAGCGGCAACCAAAAGGGCAACCTTAAGCACTCTAGTGGGTGTTATTACAGGTCACTATATCATTGGAAAACATGCCGCCAGACTAGGGCTACCCTCCTATGACTTCTGCCGCGGCTGCATGGACGAGGAGGAAGAGGGATCGACACATCACCTTCTCTGCTCATGCCCTTCTTTTGCGGATCGCAGAAGGATCTACCACGGTACGCCCTTCTATGAAAATCTAAGTGAGCTGGCAGACCTAAAAATAGCTCAATTCCATCACTTCATCAGAAGCACCTGTTGGGTCTCAGGTAGCGGATCAAGGTAATATGATTCATGTGGTATCACAATGGGCCGACTTCGGCCTACGTGTGGCTTATGCCAACCACTTTTGCCTAACCTAACCTTAGTAAGAAAGCAAATGCCAACTCTAACTTTTTGGGCACATAATAGGTTGGGTTATCCGTAGCCTCCATAGGGAGTTTATAGTTAAGACAGAGAGGTCCTTTGTGTTGCTATAAGGGGGTCGACCTCCTATTCATGGAACCACTTTGTTGGGCACATAATATGCTCAAAATCTCACGCAATGTTGAAGGTTGGAATTTAACACTAGGTTCAGGGACGATGGCAAACAATGCGGTCATCAATAAAGGGGATAAACTCACTAATTATTTCGCCGAAGGTTCAACAATTGATCTGTCACTGACCTGTTCTATCCCAATTAGGTCCTATACAATAGGGCAACAATTTTACGGATGAACAACTGCTGATCAAGTTGATTCGAGATCACGTTGCAAGGGCAATGACTTCGGTCAGTAACTTGATTTATGAGGCTTACAACACCAACAGCATTTACTATGACAGGGCCCTCTCCTTAACGACTTTGACGTTAACCTTCCATTTGGCCCGTAATGACGGGGAGTGGTGATTCCTCTATGAGCTTGACGTCGTCCTGCATGAACCTGGGTGCCTCACAACTCGTACGCCGACTTATGTTCCGCTTCGTCTAGGCTGAGCGGTTGACAGTTCTCTGTATAGCAAAGAAACTCCGTGCAAAATACACTAATGAAGTTCACTCAGCAAGTGACGAAAAGATAGAAAAAGGAAAAAAGCGATTAAAAATGCTCATGAGTCGTGAGTTTACGTTTGATAGCCGACAAAGGGATAGATGATTACTAAGTTCCCACATCTCCTGCAGCATTGATGCAAATAAGCTGCTTTGAAGCGCGTACCGACATTGGCTTGTTTGTACATAAGCTCAAAGGGGGCCGCATAAGTTTACTCCAATGTCACTCCGAAGTTGGAATATTTTTCCGCCTCTCGTAGACAGAATAGCCTGAAGGTTGCTGCTAAACTTAGCAAAATCCTGTCTAAACAACACCTCCAATTCGTTTAATAAAGGAAATGATGGTGTATGGGCAGATTCCACAGAAGAATCCTTGGGACTCCTCGTGAACACCAACTTCCTGGATGTAAAATCTGGGGTGCAGCTGTGCAAGTCCCACCTCAAACGCAGTTTACACCATGGGACGACATTAAGTCAATCATCACAAACGAAAATGTCTTCTGGCAATTTGCAGCTTCTCTCCATATACATCACCAGGTCTCGACGGGATATTACCTATAATGCCCCAAAAGAACTTGGACAAAGTTATACCCTGGCTAGCGGTTATCTATCGAAGCTCGCTTAGACTTAATTACATTCCTTAGACCTGGAGAAGGTTTTCGTTCATTTTCATCCCGAAGGCTGGCAAGCACGGGCATGAATTCGCGAATAATTTCAGACACATTACCCTCACGTCCTTCGTCCTGAAGATTCTCAAACACATCTTAGGCAGGTACATCCGAGACACAAATTTGTCGAAGTCTCAACACGCCTACCTCAAAGGCAAGTCCACTGAGACCGCTCTGCATGAAGTTGTGCAGACGATCGAAAAATTCATCCACCTTCAAGCCATTCATCCCAGCTATTGATCCATGAATCCCATCATCAGCGCAGGTGTAGAATGCTTTGTTAGCAGATGGGTCATTCAGGCCCAGATGTGAAACACCATTATAATCAAGGCACACCGCAAGGGTTGATCATATCACCTCTACTATGGCTCATGGTTATAGACCACATTTTGAAAGAGTTTAGGGGAATCTTAATTAAGGCAGACGACGTGGTTATTCTGGTATCGGGGACGTTCTCCTCGCTAATATGCGATCTCACAGCTAAGCGCTTAGGCCAAATGATGTGCGTTAGTTTAAATAAGAGTATAACGGAACTGGAACTGTTTACCACTAAGTCTAAGGTCTAAGGACGCTTTATATGCCTGCAGCAGAACTTTTGACACGGATTACTTGTATGGTAGTCTGCCTTAAGCAAAGCATACAACATCATCAAACTAAACCGAGTCAAGTTATTGGCTGGCATTGGTGTAACAGATGCCCTTCGGTCCAGCCCGAGCGAAGCACTCAACGTACTCCTAAGCCTCCACCCTTTGGACCACCATATCAGATATACTGCATCTTGCAGCGCAATTAGCCCCAGGGAATCCGGGTTCTGGTCATCAAAACCCTATGGTCATTATAAGGTGGTGGACCTGTTACCTGGAGACCTGACTACGACTTCAACCAACTTCATGACAGCCAAGCACAACCTAAAGAAAGTCGTCTAAGTTCGTTTCCCATTCAGAACGGTATGGAAAAATGAATTGCACTTCACGAACCATCAGGGTGCGTTTTTTACCGACGGCTCTAAGATGGAGTGTGGAGTCGGCCGGGGTATCCAAGTGGAAGTACTAGGAGATTTGCAAGATACTCACCCCATTACCCTATTACTAAGAGTCATCAAGGCTGTCGATTCATGGTATCCAAACTAGTCGCACAGTGTAAAGACGAAATTACTTGTGTAGGCGATTCTGGGTTCCTGGCCATAGCAACAGAGAGCGAAACGAGAAAGCTGATGCGCTGGCAAGTCACGGCTCTATCCTCGATAGTTCCCTGGCGGATGCAGTATCCCCTCCCATAGGACTGATCAAATGACAAATATTTCAACATTTCCCCTCAAGGGCGAACTCCAGATGGGGTACTCTGAGTAACTGTGTCATATCATAAAAGATATGGCTTTCTTGCCAGAATTGTAGCTATCAGTACTGGACATTGGCCTGTCGGCATTCCCATTTAACAGACACTGCCAAAGTGTCTGTTCTGTTCTGTTAGAAAAAAATCACACGTGTTACGTTTTGGGTCATAAATGACCCAAATTTTGATTTCGAATATATTTTTATAAAATAACTTCGAAAAACCGGCCAAGTGCGAGTCGGACTCGCGCACGAAGGGTTCCGTACCATCTGTATATATAAATATAAAAGAGACTATGTATGTTACCTCATCAAATGACAGATCTTGGTTGCAGGCAGGATTTTTTGGATGAAAATCATGTCTGTTGTATGGGAGCCCCCCTTAAATATTCATTTTGTTCTGTATTTGTCGTGGTAGCGGCAACAGAAATACATCATCTGTAAAAATTTTAACTGTCTAACTATCACGGTTTATGAGATACAGCCTGGTGACAGACGGACGGACGGACAGCGAAGTCTTAGTAATAGGGTTCCGTTGTACCTTTGGGTACGGAACCCTAAAAAAGGAACAAAAAGGTCGGGTTTCGGCGCTTGGCGCCAAATCAATTATTTCGTGACAACGTCTATTATACCATTTTATGAATGAGGTATAGATATTATATATTCAACAATTACATATAATTTTTTTTATGATTTCAATGTTTTATTTTCATATTACAGTATTATACATGTATTTAATTGAATAAGACAATTTTATACTCAAACGTTTAAGTGGTCTTTATTTCTAATATTCTATTAACAATAGGTCTATGATATGATTTTATTTGATTTAATTCCACTAAACGACGCCGATTTTTTTTTTATCTGACATGTTGATAATTCTCGCGCGAGCTCACTACTACATTCTCGCTAGGCCACGCCTACTCACACGGTTAGTCTACATTTTTCTGCGTTTTTTGCGTTTCGGCATCCCATATTTCAGCGCTAACCGATTTAATAGACGTTGTCACGTCAAAAGGGAACGAGGGATACACATTGTTAATTTGGAGCGTGTTCTTGGCAATATGTTGTTGTAATTGTATGGCGATGGGTGGGACACACTGGTTTGTTGCAAGCTGTGCAACAGGTGAAGGTCTTTTTCTCAAACAAGCATTAAAGTCGTTTTTGGTCATGAAATGACCCCAACAGAACAGAAGGGTTAATGCTTAACATCTCTTCTAATATTCATTTGATTTCAATTTCCTTTCTAGTCAGTGCATGCATTTGAGAATATTTTCGAAAAATAAAATCGGATTAATTACAGTTACGTCCAATATGCGATTTAAAGTATGTGTACGCACGTGTTGCGTTTGGGTCATTTATGACCCAGGCACTAAAAATTGATTACAGCTACGTTGCTCGTTCTTTTTTTTTGCTGAAATAACCGTATTTTTAGGGTTCCGTACCCAAAGCTAAAACGGAACCCTTTTACTACTAAGGCTTCGCTGACCGTCATTCCGTCCGTCCGTCTGTCACCAGGCTGTATCTCATGAACCGTGATAGTTAGAGAGTTGAAATTTTCACAGATGATGTATTTCTGTTGCCGCTACCACTACAAATACCAAAAACAGAACAAACAACAGACATGATTTTCATCCAAAAAATCCCCTTGGTCACATACTGAACTAAGGTTAGTCGAAAATATCCCACAACCAGTAGCAAACTTCCCAGTTTTGATCTCTTTTGTGTCTTTGATGAATTAATCCTAGCTGCAAACCTTTTTCCTTAGCTACAGCTTAGCAGCCCAGAAAGCTTCCAGTGTTGTCCAGCAAATTCTTCTTTCATGAAAAGGGAACACTTGTGCAATATGTACCAAAGAACTATAAGTTGGTCACCTTGCTGAGTATAATGCATCGTGACGGTAAAGTGTTAGAAGAACATTCAAAAAAGATTCCCGAGATTATAGAGTAGGTATAATCATTCGACTAAGGGAGGCGTTGACACTATGGACCCGTTAGTACGTACATATTCATGCAAGCGACAGACTAACCGGTGGCCAGTAGCTCTATTTGCCAATTTTATAGACATTTCTGCGCTAAACGCTTTTATATTATGGACAGAAATTCACCCGAAATGGAATCAAAACAAATTGTTCAAGCGCAGGATTTTTTTACATGAGCTAGGAGAACTCTTAGTTCGGCCGTATATTGTTCGACGGAATCGTCTTCCAAGATCTAAAGCTTCTGCATATATCGTTCGCAATACTCAAGCTAATAGTATTGCGTTTGCATCAACATCATTACCACCCGCTAAAAAAACGAAGACAAGTCACCGTAAGCGCTGCAAGTTTGTTTGTTTGAGAAAAAGACCTTCACCTGTTGCACAGCTTGCAACAAACCAGTGTGTCCCACCCATCGCCATACAATTACAACAACATATTGCCAAGAACACGCTCCAAATTAACAATGTGTATCCCTCGTTCCCTTTTTGTTCCTTTTTTAGGGTTCCGTACCCAAAGGTACAACGGAACCCTATTACTAAGACTTCGCTGTCCGTCCGTCCGTCTGTCACCAGGCTGTATCTCATAAACCGTGATAGTTAGACAGTTAAAATTTTTACAGATGATGTATTTCTGTTGCCGCTACCACGACAAATACAGAACAAAATGAATATTTAAGGGGGGCTCCCATACAACAGACATGATTTTCATCCAAAAAATCCTGCCTGCAACCAAGATCTGTCATTTGATGAGGTAACATACATAGTCTCTTTTATATTTATATATACAGATGGTACGGAACCCTTCGTGCGCGAGTCCGACTCGCACTTGGCCGGTTTTTCGAAGTTATTTTATAAAAATATATTCGAAATCAAAATTTGGGTCATTTATGACCCAAAACGTAACACGTGTGATTTTTTTCTAACAGAACAGAAGGGTTAAAGTCGTTTTTGGTCATGAAATGACCCCAACAGAACAGAAGGGTTAATGAATTTAGTCTGCCAACACTGTTCAAGAAGGACTTGAGTTCAAGCACTAATTTGGAGCTAGTTTAGGGGTTGCACACAGCTTTGAGTGCAGTTTGGCTGTCGCTGCAGACGCATATGCTTTTCCCCCTCCACCTGTGCTTCACAAGATAGTGCATGGCCATTAGGATTGCATACATCTCTGATTGGAAGACAGACGCATATTTTCCTAACGAGAAGTGCAGTCGGATGTTTTCGCGCTCAAAGAAGACTCATACACATCCGTGAAAATGCGAAGACTATACTTTCCAGGTTCAGTACCCAGCCAGAGCCAATCCTGGCGCCATGGAAGCTCGACTGTGAAATTACGGCGCAATAGGATAACTGGCGTTAGCGCGTCAGAAGGCATGTCCATGAGATAGGGGTCGCAGGACAATTCTTGCACAAGCACACTGTTATTCCTATGTGAGTTGTACCAAAAGCCATTTCTCTTCCGACGAGACATGGCTTTCAGAGCACGCCCTCTGATAAATATATCAAGAAGTGGAAGGTTCATCATAGCATCTAGAGCAGCGCCCGGCGTGATGGGGAAAGCCCCCGTGCAGCTAAGACAAACCGTTCTTTGGAGTTACGACGTGCTTGCGTGTTAGTCTGTTCCACCAGACAACCGATGCATATGAGATTATCGGTCTTATCATGGCCGTGTAGATCCCCAGGACCTTTGCCGTTGATAAACCCCATGTTTTGCCAAAAGCTCCTCTGCATTGCCAGAAAGCTGACAGCGCTTTGGTGGTTTTTGACTCAACATGTTTTGACCAGAGAAGTTTGCTATCTAAGATGACTCCTAGATACTTAGCCTCCAAGCTGAGTCATGTCAGTATTTTTCCTCCTTCTCGTGAAGAGAACGACATCGGTCTTAAGAGGATTGACCGACTGCCCATTCCTGATACACCACTCATCGATCACATTTAGCGCCACTTGTGCTTTGAGACGGACAGCCGCTTAACATGAGCCGACAGAAAGAACGGCGATATCATCCGCATAGATTCTAGAGGCATTGAGAGCATCAAGCAGATAGTCGACCACCATGCACCATAACAGCGGACACTGGATTCGACACATTGGTCGAGGCCTGCATCAGCGGTCAATGTCCTGTGTACAAGCATTGCTTTGATCCACAAGACCAGTGGTTCATCTACGCCATGATGTCTGGCCGCGTTGCACATGCTGTCGAATGTTGGGTTATCAAAAGCTCCCTCAATGTCGATGAAGATACCCAGCGCGTACTCTTTTCTTTCGAGCGCGCATTCAATTCTCCCAACTAGGTTTTGAAGCGCAGTCTCGCAGGATTTTCCGCGCTCATAGGCATGTTGCATCTCCGAAAGAGGATGCAGTCGAAGGGCAACTTTGCGCACGTGCAACTCTACCAGTCTCTCCATGCTTTTCAGCAGGATGTTAGACTAATTGGTCTAAAACTCTTCGCAAGTGAGTAGTCCTCTTTTCCTATTTTGGGAATGAAGACCAATTTCAATGTGCGCCAAGGAATGGGTATGTGAGCAAGTGCTAGGCTAGCAGTGAAAATTCTTTTGCAGCATAACAGGATATATCCCGTCGGTGCCTGGCGATTTGAATTGGCTTGTGGCACAACTGATTTTTTAAGGTTCCGCAGCAGCTTAAATGTTAGATTTCGTCCAGCTTTACGATCGCTAGATCCTCTGCTACTAACCGGAGGGCGCTTTAGAAAAAGATAACACAACACCTTATTGTACTAATCCTTGTATTTAGCTCCTCATAAACAATAAGCTGATTGAAAACTCTTAAACTAGCCTCTAATTCCGCTTGGCATTTTTAAGTGCCTTCTTACGCGTGGCCAGTAGATTTTTGAAAACAAGGTTTTGTGCAAAATGTTCCCCTAATAGCGATGCTGCCGTGTCAATCACCAGATTCATGACAGCATGTGGCCAATAACCTGTTGTTTGTCCAGCAATACCGACTGTCTTTAGAGCCGCACTTACATAGCAGTCTGCTGATGGAATCAGAGTGCTTGTCTTCCGAATCTTTGACATGTTAGTGGCCACAAAACCGGGACGCACACTCTGAATGATAATTCCCTGATCGTTGTATTCGCGGTTGAGATCGGCACTGAATTTATCCACAAAAGCCTTTGTACCACTGTAGACGGAAAGAAGTGGGTTTGGAATGACTGCTGCTAGGGATGAAACGTTTATGATGACACCCTTCTTCTTGGCGACCATACGTGGCAGGATCATCTTGGTCATGTGCGTGACGGAATGAATGTTTGCGGCAACAATGTCCCGAAGGAAGGTCTTGTTGTCGTCGGTGTAGGTGAGAAAGAATTCGGGGTGACGATAGCTGATGCCGACATTGTTGATGAGCACACCGATGTCCAGACCTTCGAGGTTGGTTTGGATTGTTTCGTAGATTTCCGGGCCTCCGGTGAAGTCGATGGTGATTGTTTTGACATGTGCACTTGTAGCTTCGGCTGTAAAACAGATTATTGAGTGTGGCTAAAAGTGAAGAGGATTAGTGACTTACAAATTTCCCTTGCGACTGTTTCGAGTTTGTCAGACGACCGACTGATCAAGACAATATTCAAACCCTTCTTAGCGAGCTGAAATGGAAAGATGAAAGAAATTAGTTACGGAGTAATAGTAGCCAATGCATTATCCACAGCTCATCAAAGCATTTTCAATCACCTCAGAAGTGTTAGCGCAAAAGCTGAACGTTCAAAGAGCACCCAACCTCACCTCATGTCAGCTGATACTCCGTCGAGATAGAAATAAACTTCAAATGACAAAAACCTACACCGATTACAAGCTCAAAGTTATTTAAATATTTAATCGAATCCCCAAGTGCATCTAAACCGGTCACATTTCCTAGTGCAATGCATGCAAAACCATTAACCATTAGGCAAACACAAAAACCTCAATGACAACGATTATTTGCTTTCGAATCTTGATGCACCTATGTATCTGTCTCGTGTGACTGGAGACATTATAAGGTAATTTGTCTCGAGAATTTCAGCCCGAAATAGCTAAGAACTTAATCGTTGCGTTTTTTCACCAACTCTAGGGTACATATTCGAATGACCTGGTTCCGAACAAAAGCAACGAAACAAAAAATCCGCATTTACAATTCGAATCGAATGCGATTGTAATCGATTCAATGAACTTCGATTGACACCCTACCTAGTGCCCAAAATAATGGAAACTGCTTATGTAAGGCTTTAGGTCTGTTGGCATATTCTATGGTTCATTAACGTGCCGAAGTACGTGTGTGACATTCCTTTTTCGTATTTAAAATTCGAGACATGTATCTAGGTACGTTGGGTGATCGTTAATGGAGACATTGGACCTATGTATGTGACGCAGGCGGGAAGTCATCGGTTGTTTGTTTATGCCAAGGGGGGATAGGGGAAATTCTGAGTGAAAACACAATCGTTTCCGTGGTCTCGACAGTTTTCTACAGCTGAAAACTGATCTGTTTTGCTTGGTTTTGGTGGAGGTTGGAGAAAAATAACATATCTAGCGGGCGGCTGCTATAACCGTCTGTAGATATATTATCGTATGGAACTTAGATGGTTATTCCTTAACACTTAGTATTCTATACAATATAGGTGGACTGAAACAAATCTACATAGGCTTTATAAGGCCAATCAGTCTTAGAGGTTCTATTCACAGACATTAGGTCAAGCGGATGTCGCTATACAGCTTGAATAGTTCGAAGAAAGAACTTTATTGCAGTCGATCAAGTTGCATAGTCTTTGTGGTTGAATATGTGACTTTGTCTTAGAAGACTTGTACACGCCTTCGTTGATGCACAGCATGGGATAGGTTAGAGGTCCTTTATGAAGGTAGAAGCATCGACATGTAAGTCTGTCTCTCTCAGCTCCTATTCTGAGTCCCATGAAAGTCATCTGAAATCGGGTAGACTCTATTAGAGGGTTGTTGGTGAACATCTATTGGGGCTTTCATAAACTATTTGTAGCTCAACCTAAAGATAAGTGACATATGCCGGCCTTACGTTTTTGGCTTTCAAGGTAAAGAGCTACCATAAGAGTAACATGTTTATCGTGATAAGCAAATTGCTTAAAGGAAATGGTGACATCTGGCTTACTTACTTACTTAGATGGCGCTACATTTCGGAGTGAACCAGGGCCTCAATCAACAAGCCTCTCCAGCCGGCACGATATTTGGTCAGGCTCTTCCAGTGCCGCACGCCCAGTTGGTTGAGGTCCCTTTTCACTTGTGCGCGCCACCTTAGATGCGGGCGTGATGTCAATTCGCTCTACATGGCCCAGCCATCTTAGACGTTGGATCCGAAGACGTCTAACTAGGCCGATGTCGCTGTACAGCCCGTACAGTTCCTGGTTGAATCTTCTCCTCCACTTTCCGTTTACACAAATGGGACCAAAGATTGCACGCAGAGTTTTCCTCTCGCAACGCCTAAGAGCCTCCTCATCCGCTTTTGATAAAGTCCAAGCCTCAGCGCTATAGAGGAGGACCGGGATTAAGGTTTTGTAGTTAGTTTAGTTTGTAGTTTAGTAGTTAGTTTTTCAAGAGAGGGCCTTCTACTCAGTTGCCTCTTGATCCCACAGAAGCAGCGGCTGGCAAGAGTTGTTCTGCGTTTTATCTCAACGCTGGTGTCATTGCTGCTTGTTATTATCGAGCCAAGGTAGACGAAGTCCTTGACTACTTCAAAAATTTAGCTGCCGAAGGTCACGTTCTAACCAAGACGTCAGTGTTGCGCGTCTTTCTTTGATGACAGCATATATTGGGCCTTGTCCTCATTTACCCTTAGACATACTTTAGCCGCTTCTGCTTACTGGCTTACTTCTGGACTAAGAAGCTAACAATACGGGACAGAATTAGAGTAGGCATAAACTCAATTCATGCAATATGATGGAAGTCGGAGGAAAGTGCCACAAATAGAGCGAGCAACGCATAACGCTAATTTAGGCTTCTGGCATCAGAGAATAATTCTTCTTCTTCTTCGGCGCTACAGTTCATGGCGAACCTGGGCCTCCTTTAAAAAACCACTCCGATTGGCAAGGTTTTTTCGCCAGCAGTCTCCAATACCGCATGCCTAGTTGGTTGAGGTCCTCCTTCCACTTGCGTGCGCCACCTTAATTTAACCGTCCTCGACCGTTTCACTCCTCAAGGTTGCAAAGGCTCAAAGACCTTCCGGGCCGGAGCTGTGATTTCCATGCGCTTTACATGGTCTAACCATCTTAGCCCGCGGATCCGCAAACGCCGTGTTACGTCCGTGTCGCTGTACAGCCGGTACAATTCACTATTCTTAGTCCTTTCGTTCACTTCCCATTTCTGCAGGTCGGGCCAAAAATCGTACGCAGAATGAGGGCCTCCTCATCCACTTTCGATAAGGTCCATGTCTCTGTGCCATAAAGCAGGACCAGGATGATAAAAGTCTTGTCTATGGTCACCTTGGTTTTAGAGAGAGGACTCTGCTTCTCAGTTGCCTCCCGAGCCCAAAGAAACAGCGGTTTGCAAGAGTTATCCTGCGTTTGGTTTCGGCACTGCGGAGCCTAGCCAATCTGTGCACCCTGCCCAAGACGCCCTTTTTCGACGACAACATATATTTAGTCTTGTCCTCATTTACCGCCAATCCCATTTTAGTCGCTTCCGCCTCAATGCTCGTAAAGGCCTCAATGACATCTCGCTGACTTCATCCAATTATGTCAATGTCATCGGCATATGCGAGCAGTTGTACGGACTTGAAAAAGATGGTACCCCTTGTATTGACCAGTGAGTTTTGCACGATCCTTTCAAGGACGATGTTGAAAAAGTCACAAGATAGCGTGTCGCCCTGTCTAAAATCTTGTTTGACATAAAAGGTATCGGTCCAGTCGCTTCAGACCCTGATGGAGCAGCGAGAGTTCTCCAATGTCATCCTGCACAATCTGACGAGTTTGGCGGGAATGTCAAAACTAGACATGGCGTTGTATAGCTTGTCTCTATGTATGCTATCGTGTGCGGCCTTAAAGTCGACAGACAGATGGTGGGTGTCGATATGGAACTCGTTGGTTTTTTCCAGGATCTGCTGTAGGGTGAATAATTGATCGATACTAGACTTCTCGGGCCTGAAACTACACTGATATTGATCAATCAGTTTATTGACGAACTGTGTCAGGCGTTCACACAGTGCAGCAGAGAAGATTTTATAAGCGATGTTCAGGAGACTTATACCTCTGTAATTGGCGTAGAATAGAATATTTGTCGAAGATAAATTTGTAGCATGACGAGCCTGCTAAAGCTATAAAGTCAGGACGGGTAACAGAATATTTTGACTGATTTTTTTGCTGTTTGGTTCTTCAGTGTTAGATTTTTGACAGTAAGAGCGTGAATCATAACATCTATTGATATTAGACACACTTAGTCAGTACTGCCATTCTATTGAGGAAAGACTTAAATATTGAATTTTATCATTCTAAATTCGAAATCCGTACTCTGTGAAGAATGTTTTGTGCTTACGCTAACTTTGAGCATTTTACGGTCGTTATAATCGACCTACTGGGCAAGCAATTCAAGCTCAAATTTCGCACGAATTTCATGCTATAAGATATCGAGTCAAGTAACCTACTTTTACTGGGATACGTCAAATCACTAGCCGAAAAGCAAACGTCAATTGCAGGTTTGGAAAACACATTACACAAGAATAGCAAGATAACAGCTAATAGGCTTGAACAATTGGCTTAAAAATGTAGGCTTTTCAAAGATAGTCATTAGCAACATGGCAAGCATAGGTTTATCAACTCAAATAAGAATTTTAAACACCTATGGAATTTTTCTGTTTTATTTTGACAATTAAAACCAAACGCTAAGGTAAGGGTCAGAGGTAGACGAGAAAGGAATACCCTTTCCTGACTTAGTTTAGGTCTAATAAGTTGGAGTAGTAAGTGTACTACTTGCTGGGATAAGTAAACAAGTGCAGATGGGCTGGTTGAAGGAGGCTTATCGCATTAATGGATCCGGTCTGGTCTACAAGAAAGAACAACCTTACTACCTGACCAACACAGTGAAATGAAAGGTTGTGCTATGTGGATTTGAGCTAAGAGCTACCTCTAATTATAGTCGACATTTTTAAAACTGTTTCTATCCAGGCAAAGTATTCTATGAGTTGGGACCCGTACCCCCCGTCATGTATAATATAAGATCTTCCAAACTTCGACAGTTGATAGCGACCACACTGGTGAAGCTACATCTGTCAAATTGACTTCTATTTATTCGGTCTGTTTTGCCAAATCACCACGGATGGACATAACATCCAGCAGAACGTGCAAATGATAAAATTGTTTTATCAATGGGCGCTTCGGGCATTTTACGAGGGCCTTAATCGTTCTACCGAGCGGACTATTCGTAGAGTGTGTTGGATGAATTTAAGTCCACTGGTTCAGTAAACTATAAACCACCTCCTGTTCGTCGACGAAACGCAAGATCTGCCGAAAACATTGCCGCTGTCCGTGAGAATGTGCAGAAGAATACGAGGCAGTCGACTTCCCGTCGCTCACAAGAACTCGGCCTTTCGCAGACCACAACTTGCGTCGCGACTTTAGCCTGCACCTGTACGAAATTCAACTGATCCAAGAGCTGAAGGTAAACGACCAAGGACAATGACGTGAGTTCGCCGAATGGGCTCTGGAGCATTTGGGAACTAACCCTAATTTTTATCGAAAAGTCATCTTCAACGATGAGGCCCATATTTCTGGTCTGGATGAATGGGTACGTCAACAAACAAACTTGTCGAATTCGGGACGGCACCAATATACATGAGATCCAAGATCGTCCAATGCATCCCGAAAAAGTTACTATTTGGTGTGGGTTTTTTGCTGGCGGCGTCATCTGTCCATATATCTTTCAGTATACGACGTTGGCCAGGCCACCACCATCAACGGCGAGCGCTATATGTCGATGATTACCAACTTCTTTTGGCTTGAATTGGATAATATAGACACCAACGACATGTGGCTTCAACAGGATAGCGCTACGTGCCACAGCTTCCGCCACATTGGAAATACTGCACGAGCGATTCGCTGGCATGGTCATCTCATGTGAAGGTCGTGTGAACTGGACACCGAGATCGTGCGATTTGACCCGTTAGATTTTTTCTTGTGAGGTATTTTGAAGCCGCAGGTCTATAAGAATAAGCTACAAACCACAGCGGCCCTCAAAGCCAACATTACCCATGCCTTCGGTCAAATTCAGTCTGATTTATGCGCCAGAGTCATGGAAAATTTGACAATCCGAATGCGCGCGAATAAGCTTCTGAGTTTTGTTTTTGTCACCAGATGGTGTTGATGCCCATTTATTGTATAGCACCAATCCGATTCTGTCAAACGAAACCCGTGTTTGAAAGGTAATATTTCGGGCACACTTCGTGTGTACATTCCTTTCGTTAAAAATGAGTCAAATATCTGAAGAAATATGCTAAGTGATGTGTTTTTTAATAAAAAAAAAAAGGCAAAATGCTGCAAAAGCATACCGAAAAATGTGTGAAGTGTACGGTGAGAATACTGTAAGAGACCGAACTAGGAGTTGTTTATTTGATTCCCTTCCGGAAATATCGGTGTCAAAAATGCACCTCGCTCTGGTCGGTCAATTACCGAAAAAGTCAAAGCAGCTGATGGAGCAGCGAAGGCACTAAACGTCATCCACATCACAGTTTGGAGTCATCTTAAAGGGGCAGGATGTTTGGTGGTGACAAGAGTTAATGTAAATAAATTTGATTAACCATTATGGGCGGTGAAAAATAGATTAAATCTGACCTGATCCAACGCAAGCGATCATGGTTAAATGTCGGTGATCCGCCACACACCATTTCAAAGCCTGGATTGACGGCAATCAGGCTGATGCTGTGTGTCTGGTGGGATTAGAGAGGAATTGTCTATTAGCTGCTACAACAGGGCGAAATGGTCAATTCGACCTTCTACCGTGCACAACTCGACCATTTTAAAGACCAAATATTTACACTACGGCAGATCTTGGAAAAGACCCAGGAATATCAAATCAACACTCACCACCTTTTCGTCGATTTCAAGGCTGCATATGACAGTGTGTATAGAGATACAAAGCCATGTCTAGTTTTATCATCCCTGCCAAACTCGTCCGACTGTGCAGGATGACAATGACCGATACCTTTGATGTTAAAAAAGGATATAGGCAAGGTGACGCGCTGTCATGCCACCTTTTCAACATCGTGCTTGAAAAGATCGTGCAAGAGTCACTGGCCAAGACAAGAGGTACGATTTATTACAAGGCTACGCAATTGCTTGCGTACGCCGACGACATTGACGTGATTGGACGGACACAGCGAGACATTAATGAGACCTTTGTAAGCATTGAGGTAGAAGCGACTAAGGGATGAGAACGGGCACCTAGTAGTAGAACCGCAGTCGATGCTGAGAATATGGAAAAACCACTTCTGCAGACTGTATAACGGCGATGTTAGTCAATATACCGCTGTCAGGCAGAATGATCCATTTCTAATCGACGGAGACCGCAGAGAATTCTGTCCCCCTGACCTCGACGAAGTTAAGATTGCCATATCGAAGCTCAAGTCGAATAAAGCTGCAGGCGCAGACGGACTGTCTGCTGAGCTCTTTAAGGCAGCTGGGGATGACTTGGTTGGGAGCATGCACCAGCTCATCCGTAAGATATGGTTAGAGGAGAGCATGCCCGATGAATGGGGTCTCAGCATCGTATGGCCGATCCACAAAGGAGACCCCTCTGATTGCGCCAACTATAGAGGAATAAGTCTCCTTAACATCGCCTACAAAATCTTCTCTGCCGTTTTGTGTGAACGCCTAAAGCCTTTTGTAAATAAGCTGATAGGTCCTTATCAGTGCGGATTCAGGCCAGGGAAGTCCACCATCGACCAAATCTTCACACTAGGGCAGATACTGGAGAAAACCAATGAATTTCAAGTCGACACTCACCACCTATTTGTCGACTTCAAAGCCGCATACGACAGCGTAATTAGAGACGAGCTATACAACGCTATGTCTACCTTTGACATACCTGCTAAACTCGTCAGACTATGCAGGATGACTTTGGAGAATGCTCGCTGCTCCATCCGAATCGGTGAACACCTTACCGATAGTTTTGATGTCAAAAAAGGATTTAGGCAGGGCGATGCGCTGTCGTGTGATTTCTTCAACATCATATTGGAAATGATTGTGCAAAAATCACTGGCCAATAGAAGAGGCACAATCTATTTCAAATCCTCGCAACTCCTTGCATACGCCGACGATATTGACATAATAGGTAGATCACAGCGAGATGTAAATGAGGCGTTTGCGAGTATTGAGATGGAGGCGGCGAAAATTGGTTTGGCGGTAAACGAGGGCAAAACTAAATATATGCTGTCATCAAAAAAGGACGCTCAACACCGACGTCTCGGCCAGAACGTTTGTAAAGGCAGATATAAGTTCGAGGTAGTTAAGGACTTTGTCTACCTTGGCTCCGCAGTGACCTGGAACAACGACATCAGTTCCGAAATCAAACGCAGAATCACTCTTGCCAATCGCTGTTTCTTTGGGCTCAGGAGGCAACTGAGTAATAGAGCCCTCCCCGAACGACAAAGTTGACTCTATATAAGACCCTTATCATCACGGTCCTGTTGTACGGCGCAGAAGCATGGACACTATCAAAAGCGGATGAGGAGGCCCTTGGTCGGTTCGAGAGAAAGATTTTGCGCGTGATTTTTGGGCCTATAAACGCAGACGGGGGATGGAGGAGAAGATTCAACCACTAACTTTACGGGCTGTACAGCGACATGAGCCTAGTCAGGCGTCTACGGATTCAACGCCTAAGATGGCTGGGCCATGTAGAGCGAATGGACACCACAGCTCCAGCCCGGAGAGTCTTTGAATCCAGCCCCGAGGGACGAAGAAGCAGAGGACGGCCGCCCTTAAGATGGCGCACACAGGTGAAAGGGGATCTCAGCCAACTGGGTGTGCGGCAATGGAAAAGGCTAGCGAAGGATCGTGCTAGATGGAGGGGCATGTTGGTTGAGGCCCAGGTTCACCCCGAACTGTAGCGCCCTCTAAGAAGAAGAAGAAGAAGCGACTAAGATGAGTCTCAAGGTTAATGAGAGTAAAACCAAATATCTGCTTTCATCTAAAAGAGACGGCCAACACCGACATATTGGCCGGAACGTCATCATGGGCGGATATAACTTTGTAGTGGTCAAGGAATTCGTCTACCTTGGCTCACTGATGACTGGCGACAACAACACCAGCGCTGAGATAAGACGCAGAATCACTCTTGCGAACCGCTTTGAGCTCAAGAGGCAATTGAGAAGTGGAGCCCTCTCCCGGAAAACCAAAGTGACACTATATAAGACTTTGATCATCCCAGTCCTCCATTATGGCGCAGAGGCTTGGATCTTAACAAAAGCGGATGAAGATGGCCTTGGTCGTTTCGAGAGGAAAATTCTGCGCACTATCTACGGTCCGGTTTGTTCAAACTGTGTATGGAGGAGAAGATTTAACGAAGAACTGTACGGGTTGTACAGCGACATCGGCCTGGTACGACGTCTACGGATACAGCGTCTAAGGTGGCTAGGCCATGTAGAGCGCAGGGAAAATACAGCTCCGACCCGAAGTCTTCAAATCGAAGGCGCGGCAGAAGGCGGCCGCATCTACAGTGGCGTACGCAGGTGGAAGAGGACCTTAATTAACTGGGCGTGCGGCGCTGGAAACAGCTGGCCAAATACGGTGCCAGCTGGATAGCTGGAGACGCTTGTTTGTTGAGGCCCAGGTTCACCACGGACTGCAGCGCCACCTAAGTAAGTAAATATTTGGCCCCACCCTGTATTTGAAGGTCTGAACCTATTCCAAGAGATTCAAGGGACATTGCAACACCGGTCATTGAACTTACAATAGATCTTTGTTTGAAGGAGTTACAGCGCTGTCATAAAGAAAATACAACATTTTGAGAGCAACATTGGTGGCACACATATAGTCAAACAATTTACCGATTGATAACATAGTTTATATGGGCATGACACCACAGCTGCCATGCCAGCGATACCATTGAATTATACCATAAAATGCAACGATTACTCAAGCTCTAGACATTACATAACATTGCATCAAGTCACCCTACACCGCCGCACTGCACCATCACCCATCATAAACACAAACTTATCCAATTGCCGAATAACAAATTAGTCCGATCAATAAACGTTTATCTTACCGCTTTAGCGTAAGCCTTTCCAATACCATCCGTCGCTCCGGTTATCACTGCAATAGAAAGATAAGCAATGTTGTAGTCGAACCTTACACCTCACCGCTGTGTCATGCGCATCCAACACACAACATCACATGACTGATTCTTGAAATTACTCATCATGAATTGAAATCGGAAATATGTAAAACATAACCACATACCCGCCCAATCGCCCAAGTTTTTGAAATTCACTTTTGGTCCGAGAAATTTCGGCCCGAAAACGTTCGAATAGAGCCACGGTAAGACTTTTCGCACCAATTGAATGGACAGAAACAATAAGGCCACGCTACCGGCAACATTGCAGCCAGAAATGCTAACATGCCTCTCCGTAGCCTCTTGGGACATTTTCGACAATTCGTTTGAAAAACTCAATTAAGTCAACGAAAAACTAAAACTGAATTCAGAAAATTGACCAAAAAAAAAAAGAAGAAAATCACAAGTAAGCCGTTGCGACGGTCGGCGAGTACGTTATCACTGCTACGATTAGATCCGACACTGTTCGCTATAGTGTTCTGTATGACGCGAAGTTCCCTTTGGGATTTATACTATGTAGAATCCATGCGTTTCACCCTGAGCCAATGGCTTTCGCCGGGCTGGCTGATATGGACGCACATATGGAACTGTGTGCACATGTGTGGATAGAATTGGAATCGTTCGAGAGTGCTGATTGCTGAATACTAACGAAATTGAAATCAATTTATTTGAATAATGCGCGATAGCCGACGTAAAACAGACGATAGTGCAGTGGTGGTATTGGTGCCTCTTCCCCTATTGTATCTCATGGTTTTCTATATTTGAAATTGAGATATAGTCAATAGTACTGCGAGAGACTTTTCATGGTAGGGAGAGAAGTGCTCTGGAGATTGTGCTGTGGACATGCGTCGTGGTGGTGTTTCTCGAACGCGCAGGAACTATTTTGGGAACGATATGACGTCGTGAGCATACATATGTATGCTGTGCATGGGGTTGGTCAGAGAGTATGGGGTGGAAATCTTGTTTGGGCAAAATAGGGTGAGATGTACGGTAGCTTTTTCCGCTGGGTAGGTACTTGAAAGCAATTTCGATTCGATAACATTTGAGGAGATAACAGTCGTCGAATTACTGATTCCAGGTCCAGAACCACCAAAGGACACCTCAGAGGTCGTCAGAGACTACAGAGAGCTACTGAGCGGACGAATCGCAAGTATGTCTAATATGTGGCTCCATTGCCGCTCAGCCATCAAGAAAGCAGCAGAAATGACTATAGGCTACGCGCCACCACCGACCCGTGGTATGATGGCGAGTGTGAGCATAAAAAGTGAGCGACCGACAAGGCGCACCAAAAGATGCTATAAAGGAGAACACGCACAGCGCGAAGGATACGAAATAAGAGAATCTTCGCATCCTCCAAGGACATAAACGCGATTAGAACGTTCTACAAAAAACCCAGAGCCCTCGAAGCGGACTTTAAAAACGACACCCAGGCTCTTCGAAATTGCGAGAACAATCTTGCTATCGACCCGCAGAGAATAGTGGATAATTTCAATCAACATTTCCAGAGGCTGCTTAAAGAGCATGGAGAAGAGAGAGTGGTAATGGACGAAGAGATCCCGCCTTCAGTCGACGAAGTTATCCCCCGTCCCAGCATTGAAGAAGTCGGCATAGCTATTCAAAAGCTGAAGAACAACAACGCCGCATGCTCCAATGGATTACCATAAGAGCTCTTGAAAGCTGGAGGCGATGGATCTGATAGGGAGCATGCATCAGACCATCTGTAGAATTTGGGTAAAAGAATGCATGCCCTGTTCTTTAGGATGGCGGCGGACAAGTCAATCAATTCATCAGTAAAGGGTTGGTGGAAGCCACCTGGACAACATCCCTTTTGGAGCTGCTCGAACATACGTATGTATGTATTTCGATGTCCACGCCTAAAAGGAGATCTCCAATTCGGGTCGGGAGCCTCGAAAAGAGACGGCGGCGAGTGAGGCCTACATAGTAGAGCCAACGGCGGCGCTCACAACCGCAGTGAAATTACCGACACCGGATACACTTGGACCCTCCACCCGAGGGTAAAAAAGGGGCCCGGCCTCCTACTTGGGGGTTGTGCGTGCGGCTTACTCCCACACCATGTAAAAAAAAATACAGTTCAGAAGCAACCCCAAACCCTACCCCAGCAAACGAAAAAGGGACAATGAATTTAGGCTCTGCACGTGGAATGTTTGGTCCCTTAACAGACCACCTGTAGCCGATGAATTTGCGGAGGACCTTGACTGCTACAAAGCAGACATTACTGCAATCCAAGAAGTGCGGTGGAATATGCCGGGCAAAAAGTGGATGAAAAACTGCGACCTCCATCATGGCGATTGCTACAGAGGGGAAATCAGCGCTTATTTGGATGTGGATTTGTTGTTCGAGGCAGATTAAAGCAAAAAGTCTTAAACGAGCGCCCCATAACAATCCGTATCAAGGCTGAATTGGGCAACATTAGCCTGATTTGCCTCCATGCTCCGACGAAAGACAAGGATGACAACAGCAAGGATAACTTCTACAATGTCCTAGAAAGGACGTACGATAAATGCCCCAGCTACGACGCCAATATTATTCTAGGAAACTTCAATGCACAGCTGGGAAAGGAAGAAGTCTTTGCCAAAGTCATCAGAAAACACAGCCTACACGACAACACATAAGGAAATGGACTCAGTCTAGTTGGAACCTCGGGATGGAACCTCCCTGTACTGAGTACGCGGTTACTACACCTCAACATCCATAAAGGGACCTGGCAGTCCCCTGATCAATCAACAACCGTCAATCAGATCAATCACACTGCTCCAGAATTCTTGATGTCCGAACCTTCCGAGGAGTCAACATGGACTCGGATCATTTCCTTGTTGTGGTCAAGGTAAGAGCACGGATATCAGAAAAAGAACGGAGGCGAGAAAGAACACCGAGATTTGACGTCGGAAAGATACAACCGCAACCGACCGCAAGGAACTTTGCCGACCAAGTTTCCCAACAACGCTCTGAAAGTTCGACGCCACTTGCACTAACGGCAGAAGAAGAATAGCAGCGTAGCTGCCACTGATGTGCTGGGTTTTACGGCACCACCGCCCAGGAAACCCCCGAGGTTTGCCGACGAGTGCAGGCAGACCCATGCAGCTAATCAAGACGCCTTCAAGGCAATGCTACATCGAAAGATAAGAGCTGTTCGTGAACTCTACGAACAGAAAAGGGGAGATGAGAACCGGCTTCTCAAAAGGAAAGAGAAGGAGCTTGAGAAGCGGCACGGTCTAGGAGATGGAGAGGTATTACAGCAGGAATGAAGTCTGGAAGTTTTACCCAAAGGTAAAACAGTTATCCAGTGTATACAAACTCCGGACAGCGGCCTGCCGGACGAGAATGGACAGTCGATACTGAGAAATTGGAAGAATCATTTCTGCAGAGTCTTAACCGGCGAGGAAGACTCAAATACCGCGGTCAGGCAGGTATCCCACTCAACTTGGACGACGAGAGGCAAGAATTTCGTCCCCCTGATTTTGACGAAGTCAAGATAGCAATATCAAGACTAAAGTCAAACAAGGCTGCTGCGGACGGACTGTCCGCGGAACTATTTAAAGCAGCTGGGGGCAATCTAGCAGGGTGCATGCACCAGCTCATCTCTAAGATATGGTCGGAGGAATGCGTGCCCGACGAGTGGATTTTCAGTGTCGTTTGCTCGATCTAGAAGAATGGAGACTCGTTTGACTGCGCCCATTACAGAACGATCAGTCTCCTTAACATCGCATACAAAACCCTCTTTGCTGTTTTGTGTGAACGCCTGGTGATACCCAATACCTATGTATCGATTTCAAGGCCGCATATGATAGCGTGCATAGAGACGAGCTATACAGGGCCATGTCTAGTTTTGGCATCCCTACCAAACTCGTCAGATTGTGCAGGACGACGATGGACAATTCTCGGTTCCCCATCAAGGTTGGTAACGAACTTACCGAGACCTTCAATGTCAAAAAAGGTTTTAGACAAGGCGACTCGCTATCATGTGACTTTTTTAGCATCATACTTGAGAAGATCGTGCGAAATACACAAGTCAACACTGTGGGCATGATCTTCCAAAAGTCCGTTCGACTGCTAGCTTACGGCGATGTTATTGACGTGATCGGTCGAACGCAGCGGGCCGTCAAGAAGGCGCTTGCTGGCATTGAAGCGGAAGAGACCAAAATGGGTCTGACGGTAAATGAGGGCTGTCATCAAGAAAGGATGCATGATATCGACGCCTCGGACAGAGCGTCACAGTGGGCAGCAAGAACTTCGAGGTAGTCAAGGACTTCGTATACCTTGAATCTGCAGTGGCAGATACGAACAACATTAGTACCGAGATTAAACGCAGAATAACTCTTGCCAGTTGCTGTTTTTTGGGCTCAAAAGGCAAGTACGTATTAGAGCCATTTCTCGAAAAACCAGGCTGGCTATATATAACACCCTAGTTATCCTAGTCCTGCCTTATGATGCAGAGGCATGGGGGCTGTTAAAAGCGGACGAGGAAGCTCTTGGTCTTTTCGAGAGAAAAGTTCTGCGTTGCGATCTTTGGTCCTGTTTGCGTTGATGGCATCTGGAGGAAAAGATTTTACCACGAACTGTACGGGCTGTGTAACGACATGTAGAGCGTATGGACAACATAGCTTCGGCCCGAACAATCTTCGAATCCGAGCCATTGAGACAACGCAACAGAGGATGCCCTCGACTCAAGTGACGCACACAAGTGGAAAAGGACCTCAACCAACTTGGTGTGCGTGATTGGAGGCGGCTGGTTGAGCCCCAACACCACACCGGTCTGTAGCGATACAAAGAAGAAGAAGAAGAATGCATGTCCTACGACTGGAATACCAGATCTATATGCCCTATCTACGAAAAAGGCGATCCCTCCTGTTGCAAAGTCGTATTTAACGTTGTGGCCGGATTCAGGATCCCGAGAAAACTGATCTGGATGTATCGAGCCACTCGATGAACCGTGTAGTTCGGCTTCAGAACCCCCGAGCCTTTTGAAACCCGCACCGGATTTCAACAAGGAGATGCACTGTCATTCCACTTCTTCAATCTCGTGTTGGAACAAATAGTGCGGTGGGCCAACTTCAACACGCGAGGCATTATCGTTGCTGTGCTATGCAGACGATATTGATATTGTCACAAGTTCTCAGCGACGCATTGTGCAAGCTTTCACGGCGATTGAAGATCAGACGAAACGAGCTGGTCTTCACATCGATGAGAAGATGACGAAATATATGCTGTCAACAAAAAAGTGAAAATATAACGATCGACAGCTATAATTTCGAGGTGGTGAAGAGGTTCACATACGTCGGGGCAAACATAAACTATCCGAATGACATCCGGCGTAGAATCACCCGGTTGTCGACGCTGCTACTTCGGCTTATCAAAACAGCTAGGGTCCAACCTCCCGTCCCGAAGAACTAAGGTTATGCTCTACAAAACTCTCATCCTGCCAGTCCTGCTTTATGGAGCCGAGAGCTGGACGATAAGCAGGACAGCCTTGGCTCCTTCGAAAGAAGAATCCTGCGATGGATATTCGGCCCGGTCTGCGAGGAAAGCGAACGGAGGAAAAGACATAACCGCGAACTCTTTGAGCTGTACAAAGATTTGGATATAGTCCGGAGGGCAAAAATCCAGCTAAGAGGGTCTTCGAATCCGAGCCTCCTGGTTGGAAAAGAGGGGGAAGATCGAACCTCCGGTATAAAGACCAAACGATCGCGAATGTAAGACAACTTGGTCTTTCCGACTGAAAGCAGCGCACCGGGACCGCCAAGGAAAGAAGGCTGTATTAATTAAGGCCCAGACCAGTAAGCAAGTAGGTCCAAACTGTGCAGTAATTTCTTGCCTTTAAGTAGAGATCACACAAAAGCTAAAATGAGAAAGGTAGTCGAAAAACATTTCGTTTTTCAACTATCATAATTTGAAACGCATCAAACGCTTCTTCAGACTCGCCTTCAAGGATTATACGTTGACCTGGTACCTAAGCGAGACATAATGAATTCAGTATTCCGATTTTTAACTTCCCAGTTTCAACGTTTAAAAGTCACCAGAATCCAAGTCCAAGGTGCACTACTTGAGGTTGCCCATCGAACCATTATACGGCAGAAATAGGTTTCGATGCTAAAGACAGTTTTCCAATAAAAGCGGATCTTCGTCCAACTTCGTCCGAACTCATTGCGTTAGATTTTCCATTTAGTCGAGTAGCGCAATCCCATTTCATTGGCATTGGGGGTCAATACTTTCCTCTGCACGTACGCTGCGCTTAAGGGTTGATGGTTTGATGTTGAACAGGATGAAATTGGTTCGAAATTTGGTCACTATGGCTTCAATTGATTGCTCGGCCATACTACTCTGTCCAAAAAGTAAGGTGGCATTTGAATTAAAACTGCGCGCTTTTATTTATAGGTTGGTAGAACTGTCTTTGACATTCGTGCCAAGTTTCCCATCAAAATATTCATTAGTTTTTGAGATATGCTGCGTTGTAGAAGCTGCTAAAGTGCGTCTTTCGATTTTTATGTCTAACTTTGTTGAGCAAAGAATTTGCACTAAATTTTGTTTTTGGAACTAATTTTCTGCTGTTGATTCAATAAGAATCGTGCAGAAAGTCTTTTGTGATGGGGCTTTGTCGAGAAATAAATGTTTGGTATAAAGAGTTCCAAGGACGGCAATAACGTGTGGAAGACGAAGAGCGTGCCGAACGATCATCAAACTCCACCGACGAAGCTCGCGGCGAAAACATCAAAGACAATGCTTAAAAGCTTAATCAGAACAAGATCAAATGCATTACTGCGAGATATGAGACTTGAATTTATGGTCATGGCTCGGAAACAACCCATCAATCAGGCGAATATCTGCTAAAGGCGAGGCAAGACCCAAAAACTGCGTCAAAGCGGCTCGAAAATCAAGGCCATAACGACTCTTTTCTTCGATTACCATGATGTTGTGCATTTTGAGTTCCTTCCATCGGGTCAAACTGTCAACAAAGAATGTTATCTGAGTGTTATGAATCATTTGCATGAACCTATTCGTCTGAAAAGCGGGCGGATTGTGGCGAGGCAACTCTGGGTTTTTACATTACGATTATGCACCGTCTCACGTTGCATTGAGTCTTCGTGACAATTTCGCCAAAAACTCGACCCACATGGTTCCGCACCGTCGTATTCACGCGATTTGGTACGGTGCGACTTCTGGCAATTCAACAAACTCAAAAGACCGACCGGAGATACCGTTTTGAGCCAGTGGATTGGGATGTCAGATCATAAGACTTAAGTTCTTGATAATTTTTTAATGCTTCAGTGCATAACTGTCAGCAAACTATTCACTTCCGTTCACTAAGTTGTCCATTTTGACTATTCCTTTACCAAATATTTGATTTTACCCCCTTTTTTCTGATTGTCTGCACTAATTTTTACGGTATTTTCCAAATTTCTATTCAAATAGTAACGACCGAATCAAAAATAACCAACGCGCCCATGCACAGCCTCAGTTACATACCTTGCTATATAAACACAACTAGTCAGGACATGAACCATTTCTCTGACATTTGCCCGGCATTCGCCTGACAACTGTTGACAAATGTCACAAATCCTCAATTGGGATGTCTGCTTTCTAAAAAACCCTTTTTTGTGGGAATAGCTTTAATCGTAGTGCCGCGTGGACCCGGGAGAAAAACATGTAGACCCGACGGAACCCTCAAGAAAACAACGATGAGCAATATAAGCAGTAAGCATCAGCCTCCTCCATTCATGACCACCTGCCGATTCTAATTGCCTATGTACATATCTCCTCTTCCCTATCAAGCTGTCGTCCTTATTCTTTCTGTGATCTGCCTACACACTGTGAGTCTACAAACGGACGTTTGTCGGCTCGATCAACTCTTCACTAATCCAAATCCATCACAATGCGATAGCACCAGGAATCATCTGGGCAAAAGCATTTACATTTTGTATGACGTTAATCCACCGGAAGGATTTAACCTTCGCCGAGATGTTTACATTCGTATGGCGGTTTTCGTGCGTAATCTACAAATGCACAGCGACTGGGAACACCTGAAATTGGTGTTGCCACCATTTCGACGATTGTACCATTGGAAATCGAGTCATATCCACCAGGAGAACGTGTTGTGGTCCAGGTTTTTTGACCTTTCCAGTATGAAATTGTTTGCCCCTGTGATAGATTTCAATGAGTTCCTCGAAGAGGTGAATGAGACGCTTGTGGAACCAAATCGAATACCCGTCGATGTGGTATATCAGTTGAAGCACTTCGAGGATATGTTCGAGAATGGAGTGTTTCGTGATAAATACGAGGTTGAAAAGTGCCGGAGGGAGGACTACCTATGGGGATTCTTGCTGCAGCAGCCACAGATGGCGGAGGAAAAGTTCGTTTGCCTCAAGTTCCAAGGCGGCGCGAGCCTGTTGAGCAACGTGCTGGGGAAGGCAGTGCAGAAGTAAGTTGTGGTTTCTCCTAAATCTAGCCCCTAAAAGCCTTCTGTCTATATAGGCTGGAAAGCTCGCCGAAGATATTTGCTATCCTGAATGCGGAAATAGTCCTTCACGATCAGTGGGGAAGCGATGAATTCTGGATGGCACGGCGGTCGATGCGCTTTAACCAGGAATTGGTTGCGATAGCCAATGATTTCCGCAGGAATTTCCTGAATTCGACCGACGAGACGGATGCTGTTCAACGCCCAAAGAGCTGGTTGGACGAGAAGGTTTGTTTTAGTCAGCTCTCACTCTCTCCGTGCGGAATGTACATATTTCTATTGTTCAGCCATACCGTGGAGCAAAGGGCGGCGATTACCTCTGTGCTCACCTCAGGAGAGGCGATTTTATTCGCGGTAGGGAGAATACCACTCCTACGTTGAAGTCCGCGGCTACACAAATCCGAAACAAAATGCGCGAACTGGATTTGGATAAAGTTTTCATCTCGACCGATTGCTCTCAATTTGGTACACTACACAGCTTGTCACCCGTCAACCGATTACTATTTCTCTTTCAATTCCATTTCAGAGTTCAAGAACCTCAAGTCTTACCTTCAGCGCGGCAGAGTATATCGGTACACGCCTGAGTCACTGCAACAAAAATCGAAGATCATGGACGGCGGCATAGCTATCATCGATCAAATCATATGCTCACACGCAAGGTACAAGTATATCCACAACCTCTTGCTCACTGCTCATTGTATCCCATTTCCAGATACTTTATCGGCACGTACGAGAGCACGTTCACCTATCGCATTTACGAGGAGCGCGAAATCCTCGGCTTTCCCGAAGACACCACCTTCAATACGCTCTGTAAAAACGAGAGCCTCGAGAATTGTGCAAAGAATTCCGTTTGGCCAATTGTCTACCCATGAAACGCCGTCTCAATACTCAAACATTTACACGACCTTTATCGAAATCGCTTTATACTTACCCGTTTTGAATGAGCCCAATAAAAGACAAAGACATGAGTGTCGGTTAACCAGAAACTATTGTACAAGTCAAGGCCGATTGGGGACTATTTGAACTGCTCTGCATTCGATTGTCCCACACTTGGTCAATAAATCTTATGAATCAAAGGACGGATTCATAAGAAGCCGCCCACACCACTTGGCGCTGTACGATATAAAGGACACTTCTTGTTGGCTTTCTTGTTTTGTCCCGATAAGTGGGATATGCTTGCTGTGGACATGCTGTTTAGTAGTTCTTCGGTAGTGGACATTGTTGGTTGTTCGTATTTATTTCGGTTACAATTCGAGTGTTTGGGAAAAGTGCTTTTTGAAAAGGTGTCGAGTGATTGGGTCTGGAGGGGGAATAACATGAAGGCCTCGTCGTTTTCGCTACGTGTTATGCGTCGTGTAAGTAAGATTATGACTTGGGGTGTTGTAGTTGAGCAAAGTGTCTCGTGCCTGAGATGGTAGAGTATAAAGGTAAGTGTGTAAGTGATGTAGAGTGTCAGTGACGAGGGACAAAACGAAGTAGACTGGAAGCAAGGTCCGTCCTGGTCACCAAAAGCGTTGATGCTGCCGAATAACGTCTGAACGTAAGCCGTTAAGGTTCTTAGTATCGATTAGACAGCCATCGCGTGCTGTTACAAACGTGTAGAGTGTAGTGCGGGCGTGTCGTCCCCTACGATCAGTGTTTATACTCAGCACTCACGCTGACCGAGTGGTAACACAACCGACGCATAGTAGGTCGTGTGTTACTCTTTGTTGGTGGAGGAGTAGTGTTGGGCAACAGGTTTACTTACTTACTTATCAGGCCAGCGATCCATGGAGGATCTGAGCCTGAGCTATAGCTGCCTTCCATCCCTGACGGTCCCGGGCACGCTGCTTCCAGTTGTCAAGACCAAGATGTCTTACATCCGCGATTACTTGGTCTTTATACCGGAGGTTCGGTCTTCCTCTTCTTCTCGAACCAGGAGGCTCGGAGTCGAAGACCCTCTTAGCTGGAGCGTTGATGTCCATGCGCTCGATGTGGCCGAGCCAGTGTAGTCGACGGATCCTTGCCTTCCGGACTACATCCACATCTTGGTACAGCTCGTAGAGTTCGCGGTTGTGTCTTCTTCTCCATTCACCTTCCTCACAGACAGGACCAAATATCCGGCGCAGAATTTTTCTTTCGAAAGAACCCAAAATCAGCTCCGCTGTCCTGCTTATCGTCCAGCTTTCGGCTCCGTACAGCAAGACTAGCAAAATGAGCGTTTTGTAAAGCATGACTTTGGTCTTTCGAGTGAGGAGTTTTGACCCCAGTTGTTGGGACAAGCCGAAGTAGCAGCGGTTGCCAAGGGCGATTCTATGCCGGATCTCCACTGTGGTGTCATTTGTGGAATTAACGTTTGCCCCGAGGTAGGCAAATTCCTTAACTACCTCGAAATTGTAGGTGTCAATTGTTATATTTTGTCTCAGGTGGTGAGCGACGGATTGGTTTTTGCTTGACAGCATGTACTTCGTCTTGTCCTCATTGACCTTATGACCAACTCGTTTCGCCTGTTCTTCAATCGCCGTGAATGCTTCCACAATGCCACGGCGAGAACACCCTATGATGTCGATATCATCCGCGTATCCTAGCAGCTGGATGGACTTGTAAAAGATAGTGCCTTCCCTGTTGACGCCTGCCCGTCGCACTATCTGCTCCAGCACCAGGTTGAAGAAGTCACATGACAGCGCATCTCCTTGCCGAAATCCGGTGCATGTTTCGAATGGTTCCGAGGTCCTAGAACCGAGTTGCACGGTGCACCGCGTATTTTTTAGCGTGGCGCGACACAACTGGATCAGTTTTACCGGGATTCCGGGAATGCTGTCGTATGCGGCTTCGAAATCAATGAAAAGATGGTGTGTACCGATTCGAAACTCGTTGGTCTTTTCCAGGACTTGTCGAAGTGTAAAAATTTGGTCTATAGTTGATTTGCCGGGCCGGAAGCCGCACTGGTAGCTGCCGATTAGTGCGGTGCAAAATGGTTTTAGACGTTCACACAATACGCTGGACAGGATCTTGTATGCGACATTGAGCAGGGATATACCTCTATAGTTCTTGCAAGAGGTAGGATCGCCATTTTTGTGGATGGGGCATATAGATCTGGTATTCCAGTCGTCGGGCATGCTTTCATCTTCCCAAATTCTGCAGATGATCTGGTGCATGCTCCCTACCAGAACATCGCCGCCAGCCCTGAAGAGCTCTGATGGCAAGCCATCTGAGTCTGCGACCTTGTTGTTCTTCAGCTTCTGAATAGCTGTGCCGACTTCTTCGATGCTGGGGGGGAGGACTACTTCAGCGGCTGGAGTTGGGATTTCCTCGGTCCCTACCACTCTCTCTTGGTCATGCTCGTTAAGCAGCTGCTGGAAATGCTGCTTAAATACATCCACTATTCCCTGCGGGTCGGTGACAAGATTACCCTCGCAGTTTCGAAGAGCCAGGGTGCCCTTTTTGAAGCCTCCTGCAAGGCCTTTGGCTTTATTGTAAAAGGCTCGTATTTTATGTCTATCCCTAGACTCCTCGATATCCTTGAGCTGGGAGGCTGCGAAGATTCTTTTCTTTTATCGCAGTCGTTTTTTCTCCTCCCTTCTTCTGGCTCGGTACTCTTCTTGCGCTGCCCTGGTTTTCCTCTGCAGCGCCTTTTGGTACGCCTCGTCGGTTGCTGCCTTTTTCTGCTCACACTCGCCATCATACCACGGGTTTCTTGTCGGGGGTGGTAGGTATCCTAAGGTGGTTTCGGCTACTTCCTGAATGGCTGAGCGGCAATGCAGCCACATATTATTGGCATTTGTGTTCGACGTAGGCATACCGTAGAGTCTTTCGCTCAGCTGCTCCCTGTAGACTCTGGCAACCTCCGGTGTGCTCAGGCGCCCAATGTCGAACCTCCTCCTGATGGGCTGGTGCAGCTTTCTGACATTGGACAGTCGAGCTCTGAATCTTGCTGCTACGAGGAAGTGGTCAGAGTCGACATTTGCCCCTCTGAATGTTCGCACATCCAGGATGTTTGACGCGTGTCTTGCGTCAATGAGCACATGGTCGGTTTGGTTGGCGGTTCGACCGTCCGGAGATCGCCAAGTTGCTGTGTGGATTCGCTTGCGAGGGAATCTTGTGCTACTTATCACCGCATTACGAGCTGTCGCAAAGTCAGCGAGTCGGAAGCCGTTATCTGTTGTTGTATCGTGGAGGCTGTGCTTTCCGATCACTCCGCCAAGGGTGTTTTCCTTTCCGATTTTGGCGTTGAAGTCCCCGAGCACGATTTTTACATCGTACTCCGGACAAGCTCCGTAGGCGTTGTCCAGGAGGTCATAGAAGTCCTCCTTGATAGGGTCTTCAGCCTCGTCGGTAGGGGCGTGTGCACATATAAGGCTGATGTTATAAAATCTGCCTCTGATGCGGATCACAGCCAGGCGATCACTTATAGGTTTAAAGTCGATGACCTTCGACCTTAACCGCTTTCCCACGACAAATCCGCATCCCAGTAAGTGCAACCTTTTGTGACAGCTGTAATAAATGTCGCAATTTTTCTTTCTAATCATACCGTTTCCTATCCAGCGTATTTCCTGGACCGCAGTAATATCCGCCTTGTGCTGCGTGAGGATTCTTTCTAGTTTATGAGCAGCTCCGGAAGTGTACAGGGTTCTGACATTCCAGGAGCATACTCGCAAATCGTGTTCCTTTTTCGTGCGTTGTCGTCGTCGAGTATCCGTCCGTGTATCCGAGGCATCTTGCTCATTCATAACTTTTAGGTTTTTTACGTGGGCGGATTGTTAGCCCGCCGCACAACCGTCATTCTGGTCGGGGTTTTTTTCGCTGCATACGTTTGTTCACCTCCCAACGGTTGTTGAAGAGGCTATCCAGAGGGCACCGCGAGGAGGCCGTATGTCAACTTGACCCGGGCATTTAAACAGGGATCGTTGCTGGCATCTCGCCAGGTTGAGAGCAATCAACAACTTTACCCTGTATGTCCGAGCCCATGCCCTCTGGGCAACAGGTTTGGGGTGTGCGAATTCATGTTCGTACGGACCAAACCTGGCTAACGAAGCGCAAACCCCCATGATGACGAAGAGAAGAGCAGCCTCGGAAATTGCCTACCCTGGTGTGCCAGGGCCCCATTCGGGGCCAGGCCTAAATGGTAGCAGTATGCGAGCGTCCGGTGACCGGTCTGTCCCGCTCGGCAGCCGGTCGGGCTTAGCCCGAAGAAGTCACGAGCAACCCGGCAGTGGCCTTATAAGCCATTACGGAGGTGGGGGGGCTATCACGCCATGCACTAACCAGTGCGTGCGGGGAGTAAAGGGCAACAGACAACGGCATCGACTTAGGATGGGCACGTGGAACGTCTCATCGCTCCCAGGGAAGTATCACGAGCTGGTTGAGGAAGCTGCCAGGTATTGGTTAGATATCGTAGGTATCTCTTCGACAAAGCAAAGAGGATATAAAACTGTGGACCTTTCGGACGGGTGGAAACTCTTCCTATCAGGAGTTGCACCTCAAATGTCTGCACATGCGGGAGTGGGGATACTCATAAGTCCCAGGCTGGCAGACAGGGTATTGGAGTGGATACCATTAGGAGGGAGAGTCGCGATCTTAAAAATCAACTTTGGCTCTGGTGCAGGTGTATGCACCGAATCTAGAGCCTGAGTATGCGACTTTCCTGGATGAAATTGATGCGGCCCTTGATAGGGTGGTTGAGATGGATTCCTATTCCTGATGGGTGACTTCAACGCCCACGTGGGTGTGGATGTAACGACCCGGGGGAGTGTGATTGGGAGGAACGTGAACGGGGAGAGGTTGTTGGATTTTTGCTGTGCAAACGGCATGTCCATTATGAACACCTTCTTGCGACACAAAGTCATTCATAAATATACGTGGTATCGTCGGAGTCTTCAACGTGTGTGAAACGGATCGTTTGTGACGTTCGTGTGTTGAGAGGGGCAGAACTACCAACTGATCATCACCTGGTGTTGTGTAAGCTGTATCTTACTGATAGAGTACCTCGTCTGGCAAGGCGGAAACCAAGAGTGGTTACACGCATACGGTGGGAGAAACTACAGAGCAGTGAGGTGCGGCAACACTTCACACGACACATATCTGAAAGATTTGAGCAAATTCCAACTGTTCCATCGCATGTAGAGGAAGAATGGCGACTATTTTCAAATAGTGGTGGTATAAAACACCCGGAGTTCAAGGAGCCATCAGAGAGAAGAAGAAGGCCTACAGAGACTGGATTCTCTTGGGGGACTCTGCTTCCCGTGACCGATACACTGTGGCGCGAAGAACTTCCAAATTTGCTGTGCGAGCAGCGAAAGTGCAGTCCTGGAAGGAGTTCGGAGAGAAGGTGGAGGCCGACCATAGATCTGCGAAAAAGGTGTTCTGGCAAACCATTCGCCGGCTCAGAGGAAGGAAATTCAACATCATCGAAGGAGTTAAAACCAAAGATGGTGTGTTCCTTTCCAATGAGATGGACATCTTACGCAGATGGAGCGAGCACTTTTCGGAGCTGCTCAATCCCGAACAGGGCACTGAGGGGGACAGACCTATAGTCTTGCGTATGGCGGAGAATAGTCCAACGGTGGAGGAAGTCATTTTAGCGATTGAATCGCTAAAAGTTGGCAAATCCGCCGGTGTGGATGAAATTCGGCCAGAATTGCTTACGGCAATGGGTAATGAGGGAGTATTATGGCTCTCTCGTGTCATTAAGGTGGCCTGGGAATGCGTCCCCTAGCGATTGGCAAACTGGTGATTGTTCCTCTCTTCAAAAAGGGGGATAAAAAGAGTGCTCCAACTATAGGGGCATATCTCTTTTAAGTGTCCCCGGTAAGGTCTATGCTAAGGTGTTGGAGGCGCGTTCTAGAGCTATGGTCGAATCCAGGATAAGGGATGAACATGGCGGGTTTCGTCACGGCAGAAGTACAACCGACCAGCTTTTCACTCTAAGAATGGTACTCGAGAAGGCTTGGGAGTATGCCAAACCAATCTACAGCTGCTTTGTAGATTTGGAAAAGGCGTATGACCGAGTTCCTCGAGGTAAACTCTGGAGTGTTCTGCAGGAGTATGGGATTGATGGTCCTCTATTGAGGGCCATTCAGTCTCTATACACAAACTGTAGCAGCTGCGTTCGGGTTAACGGTAGTAAATCAACACGTTTCACCGTGGGCGTTGAACTTCGCCAAGGGTGCGTCTTGTCACCTCTCCTTTTCATTATATATGGCCTGGATGTTGCAGCGCAGTCGAGGCGAGGAGTGTTTTACATTGGGAGAGTTGAGGATGAGTCATCTTCTTTTTGCAGATGACTTAGCTGTCCTCACATCCTCCCAGATGGAACTTCAGCGCGCGCTAGATAGGTTTGTGGCCGTATGTGCTGATGCTGTAATGAGGGTTAACGTGGACAAATCCGAGGTTATGGTTATTTCCAGAACTACTGTCCAATGCACTCTACATGTTAGTGGAGTCCCATTGAAGCATGTGGAGAAGTTTAAGTATCTCGGGGTCTTCTTCACGTGTGATGGGAGGCGTAATACTGAGCTTTCCTGCAGGATTGGCCAAGCTGGGTCAATTTTGAAAAGCTTTGAAGATCTGTAATCAGGAAGACCGAGCTTGGTGTCAAAGCCGAGTTAGCGGTTTTTAACTCAGTATTTGTTCCAACTCTCACCTATGGTCATGAAATTTGGGTATTGACCGAAAGAATAAGATCGCGAATACAAGCTGCCGAAATGAGATTTCTTCGTGCTGTTGTGGGAGTTACTCGCCGGGATAGGGTGGGAAACACGACAGTGCGCGGGGAGCTTCATGTTGAGCAGCTGCTTCTCCGAACGGAAAGGGCTATGCTTCTATGGTTTGGTCACGTGAGACGAATGTCGCCATCATCACGACTTCCGAAGCGTGCCTTGGATGCAATACCATCAGGCAGGCGACCGCTTGGCAGACCCAGGACGAGGTGGTTGGACCAAGTCCAAAAACTTGCCTGGGTGCGCTTGGGCATAGCTCCTGATGAGTTTGAGTCGATGACGGAGGATCGAGTGGTCTGGAGATCCCGCGTGCGCGCATACACCCCCGCGACTCTTTTAGTGGAACATGCGGGCCACTGAAAATGTATGTATGTATGCATATCTCCATGTTCCAAGGTCACCAGAATCTAAATCCAAGGTTTTCATAGAGATGTATGTGCGCACGTATGTGCGCATGTGCGTACCGGAATAATCGGGTAGTCCATCCACCTCTTTCCCTCTCCGGCGGGTCTTGGCACTTATTCCCCCAAGCTAAGTGAGTGCTGAAATCATTGCCCTTCCTTCTGCTGGTAAAATACTTGTTCAGCCAGATTTTTGGCCGAGTGACATGTTGGTAAAGGAATTCATTAACAAAAATTCTCAGCGAAAAAAGGGTTCAAAAAACTTAAAAATGTAGCCTCCTCGTCTGTTAATCTCTGTTATCAAAACACTGGAGGCCTTTGAACTAAACTGCGTGATGTTTTACTTATTTCTTCTTCTGGCCATAAAACGCTGAATAACTCTTGGCAACCGCTGATTCTTTGGGCTCAAGAGGCAAATTTTTTGATTTTTTAAATTTTTCGTGGGGAAAACACCCCCATTTATTGGGCTTGATTCAAGCCAACTTAAATCTGACTCTATCTAACTTAATCCAACTTAGAAGCTAAGGATGCAAGAAATTCTTCACACCCACCGATCTGGCTACAAATTATAAGGCGTTCATTCGTCCTAAGTTGGAGTTCAACGCTCATGTTTGGTCTGGTGCATCTAAGACCTCATTGCACCTACTAGATAGAATACAAAAACGCGCGATAAAACTGATAGATGACCCCAGCACTACCAAAACACTAGACTCGCTGGAACATCGTAGGAACGTATCCTGCTTTTCATTGTTTTATCGTTACTTCCATCATAAATGCTCTGACGAAATAGCCAGTTGCGTTCCGCCACTTCACAACTTCTCCCGCGATACCCGCCTCTCCCGGAATACGCATGGATTCACTTTGAAGCCCGTTTTCGGTCGTACTGTCAAATATAGAAATTCTTTCCTCAACCGAACCACACGAATGTGGAATGCGCTACCTCGTTCGGTCTTCCCCCCTCAGGACAATATGCAGACATTTAAAACCAATGTCAATAGGCAGCTCCTCTCCCTGCTACCTTCTGCTCGCACAACGTCCGTCGTTATAAGGCCTAAGCCTTGAGTGCGAGTGTGACTTCAAAAAACAAAAAAAAAAAGAAAAAACAAGGGGGGCGTGATTAAGAAGACGAGTTTTTAAGCATGGAGTGCTGAGGTTGAAGTCGAAATAAGGATTTGAGTTAACACTTCCCAGCATACGAGAAATGGGTTCATTGGGGCCATAGGCGGTGCGGGGGGTGGGTAGATAGAAGAGACGGGGACAACGTACATTTCGAGGGTTAGTGTTGATAGAGACAGAGTCATAGAGGGTCGCGCAATCAATGGTACCTGAAAGGAGTCGATGGATGAAGAGAATGTCAGATACAGTTCTTCTTTCCTCCAACGTGTTCATGTTGATTAATTTAAGACGGTCTTGATAGGGTGGTAGGAGCAAAGGATTATTCCAGGGGAGACCTCGAAGTGCAAAACGTAGGAATCGGCATTGGATGCTCTCGATTCTAGAAATGTGGGTTTGATGATAAGGAGACCATATTTGAGAGGCATATTCAAGAAGGGGCCGGACAAAGGTTGTGTAGAGAGATCGGGTGACGTAGGGGTTGGAGAATTCTTTAGACCATCGCTTTACGAAGCCGAGTGCTGAATTAGCTTTAGGGATTATCTCGTCGATATGTGTCTGAAAATGTAACTCCTGGTCAAATAATATACCAAGATCCCGGATAGCCTGAACGGTGGCTATGGGCTGATTATTTAGAAAGTAGAGACGGGGAGGGGGTTTGATTCGTTTACGTGAAAAAGCAATGGATTGGCATTTGGGAATGTTGAGTTCCAAGTAGTTTTTGGAACACCGGGTGGAAAAACGATTGAGATCTAATTGGATTAGGTAAGGGTCCTGACTGGATGAAATACTCCTTAAGAACTTGGTATCATCGGCATATAGTGAGATATGGGAATGTTTAATCACCATTTCAATATCGTTAATGGTAAGAACGAAAAGAAGTGGACCTAAGTGGCTACCTTGGGGGACCCCGGAGGAAGCTAGAAAAGGTTTAGAAAAGGCAGATCTGAAGCGAACACTATAATAGCGATTGTTCAAGTAAGAAGATATCCACTTCACGGAAATGGGATCGAAACCAAGGGAAGACAATTAGAAGAGTATTAGTCTGTGGGAAATTTTATCAAAAGCTTCTCTGAAATCGGTAGAAATAACGTCGACTTCATTGCCATTCTCTAAGGCCGAGAGGGTAAAGGACACAAATTCAACAAGATTCGTGGTTGTAGATCTGCATTTGAGGAAACCGTGTTGTCTAGGGGAGATTAAGGACTTGCAGCGAAAACTTAAGATTTCGTACAAAATGCTCTCGAAGAGTTTGGGGATATGTGGCAGTTTGGCAATGACGATAATTGTTGATATCGTTCTTCGGCCCTTTTTTGTGTATAGGGGTTATATATGAGGTTTTCCATAACTGGGGGAATTCGCCCAAACATAGGGATAAAGTGAAGATTTTCAAGCGATGGAAAGAGAGGGTTGAGGAGCCAGGTCAGGCCAGGACCAGGAGTGAATTCATCTTTAAATTGATTTAATTTGTTTTCGATGACACAGGGGTCGATGTACGAGGAAGAAAAGGACCAAGGGAGAAATTCGGTAAATAATCGAAGTAAGCGCGATCCGGAGCAAAGGAGTCGCCGGCGAAAGATTGTTTGAAATAGGTGGCAAAAAAATTGGCTATAATGTTAGGGTCATTTGAGGTTTGATCATTGAAGGAGAAAGAGGTGAGGTACCCATCCGATTTTCTTTTGTAGTTAACAAACTTAAAGAAGGATTTTGGATCGCTTATAAGATTAGCTTGCGTTTCAGCTATATAGCGTTGATAGAGAGAGTTGTGAAGGGCGGTAAAGTGAAGATAGCTACCCACGTAGTTAGAGAAGTCTTTAGGAGATTGAGTACGAAGGAATATTGACCACTGTTTATTTCTTTTGTTTCTTAGGGAACGGAGCCTGCGATTATACCATGGTGGGGAGGAGGACAAAGTTATGCGTTGGGAAAATGGGACGTAAAGAGAGATAGAATCAGAAGTTTCCCTGTAGAACATGGATATAGCATCACTTAAAGTTAGATTATCAAAATTAAAAAGGCAGAATTACAGGAGGAGGAAAGAAGGAGGGGAGGATGGAAGTTATCGTTGCTAGAAAGGGGAAAGTGGGCAAAGAGAGACAGAAGAATTGAAGGGATCGGTTGTGAATATGAGGTCTAGTTGTCTACCCATGTAGTTTGAGATGCCACTAACTTGACTACGGTTTGAATCTGCAAGGCGCGCCAAGAGGAGACATTCGTTGGCAGTAGTGGGGTCGGTGGCAATATAAAACGATTCTTCGTCTGATTGAGACCATTTAAGATGAGGAAGGTTGAAATCGCCGAAGAGAAGGATTTCATCCTGAGGGTCTCTTAAATCAATTATTTTGTCAATTGTGTTGATGGCGAGTTGATAAGATTCTATGGGTTGTGAGGGAAAGATGTAGAAACAAGTGATGTAAGGTGTCTTCTGGGGTAGTACAATCTTGATTGAAATAAAGTCGAGATGTGGGGAGGATGATACTGCAATGAGGGAAGAGTCAATTGAATTAAGGACGGTTAGAAGGACGCATCGGCAGGGGCAACCCTCAATGGGTCGGCCGAGTTCGTCATCGCGATACGCATTGAAATTTGATGGGAACAGTTCGGAGTTATTTATGCCGGGGATCAGGTTCGTTTCGGTCAGAGCAAAGATTTCAAAGGGTAGAGCATGTGATTATTGGAAGACAGTTTGGGTTGTAGACCCAACTGAGTAGTAGAGCCTTCTCTCGAAAAACTAAAGTATCCCTCTACAAAACTTTAATCATCCCGGTCCTCCTCTATGGCGCCGAGGCTTGGACATTATCAAAAGCGGATGAAGAGGCTCTTGGGCGTTTCGAGAGGAAAATTCTGCGTGCAGTCTTTGGTCCCGTTTGTGTTAATGGAGAGTGGAGGAGGGCATTCAACCAAGAACTGTACGGGCTGTACAGCAACATCGGCCTAGTTAGACGTCTTCGGATCCAACATATAAGATGGCTTGGCCATGTAGAGCAAATGGACATCACTGCTCCGGCCCGATGAGTCTTCGATACGAACCCCGAGGGACGACGCAGCAGAGGACGACCGCATCTAAGGTGGCGCACACAGGTGGAAAGGGACCTCAACCAACTGGGCGTGCGGCACTGGAAGCGGATGGCCAAAGATCGTGCCGGCTGGAGAGGCTTGTTGGTTGAGGCCCTGGTTCACTCCGAACGCCAACTAAGTAAGTAAGTAGGTACAGCAAATAAAAACCAGGCTGAGTCCTCTGGAAAACCGATTTTATTTTCTAACAAAGAGGATACAATAAATATCTTGCCAGTTTCTGGGGTACTTACATTGGTTTCGGACAAGTTTAACCAAGGTGTTTCACTGATGTCGGCAGCAACTGTCCAATTCCTCTGTTGATTCCCACGAGACCACTTAACCTTAACTCCAGCTCGCTCAAGCTGTAAGTGTGGGGCGATACCAGATACCAGGGTGAGACTTTCCCTAGCCTGAAACTGGGGAAATAAACTGAGTTGCCAGCGGCGTAAATTCAGTGTGGTGAAACATTTCGGTTAAACCTTTCCGAAACCAACGAAAGGATTGAATACAACGTAAATCTGTGTAAACCAGAAATTCATAAAATCATTCAAAGGTAATAGCAATAAAATAAATTGATCAGCCCACAATTATCGAAATGAAGAAATGCCTCTGAATCCACAAAAACCGTTCAGACGCACTTATTCGTAATACATAGAGTTGGGGTAGTAAGCCCCAGAGATCCAGTTGTTGATCGAAGTCATTACCCTTGCAACATGACTTCGAATAACTTGAAAGTTGTCTATCCGTAAAGTTCCTGCCTATCATATAGGGCCTCGTTGGGATAGAACTTTCTGTACTCAGACTCGTGCACACGACTAACTTCCCAGTGGGAAAAATGAAAACATCCATTTAATTCACTTTTTTTTTTATAATTTTTGTGAAGAAATGGCAATATTATCTACGTAATGTCAACTTTGACCCATGTCAGATGATATGTGTGCTATCAAAAAATAACATTTAAAATTCAGTTGCAAAAAATAATTTTCCCACAAAAACTGCTCGAAAATATTCTGCATCATTTTTCGAACACAAAAAATGATCACCACCGGAGGTGAAACTCAATTAACCACCATAAACTGTCTCCACTCAATCACTCAGCAATTTGTTGGAGTGCCTGGTGGTGAGCTTAGCTTTGACACATACTGCAGTTTTCTTTCCGTGAATTCAACTTAGTTACTCCCGGGTCTCGGTGGAAGTCAAGCGGTTCGCGCATCTAATTCTCGATCGTTTGTCCATTTTATCGGTTAGAAAGTTTTCAAAATTTAAAATTCAAATGTGCTGTGCCGTTAAATTTTAGCGGTTTCGATTGTTCAAGTGCAATAGTGAAAATTGGTGCGAAAATGGTTATTTGCTTAGTAGCAATTTGCAATTTGTGTTTTGTGTGAAGATGAGGAAAATTTAAGAAAAAGGTGTTTTTCTCCTCTTTTTCCTTAAAGAGATGATGGTGTTCGTTGTTTTTCGCGAATCTCGGTTCGATTCGCTTCAATATTTAAAATTTGTGTTTGCTGTGTCGCGCAAAAAAGGAAATCTCGCTCAGTTGCTTAGTAACAAAAAAGTGTTTTTCGCCCGGCGTTCGATGCCTTTGTTTGATCGCGAATTCCGGTTCGGTTCGATGTTTGAAATCAGTGTTTGTTGTGCCGTTCAGTTCAGTGTTTCAAATTTGTGTTTGCTGTGCCGTGCAAAAAGGACAATCGTGCTCAGCTATTCAGCAGTAATTTGTGTTTTGTTTTTGGTTTTTCAGGCAAAGATGAAAAAAATAAGGAAAAAGTGTTTTTCGCCTGGCGTTCGGTCCCTTTTTCACGATTTTTGGTTCGATTTGGTGTGGTTCAGATCGATGATATTCCAAATAAGAAATCCTGAAAGATTGATTGTTGAGTCTTTTACCCAGGTAAGTGTTCTTTTAAATTTTGAATATGAATAAAATATTTTTGCTGAACAAAAACTGCAAATTGCACTTGACTCTGTCAAACCCAAAAGGAAATATCTATAACGTATTTCGTTATCTGTATGTATGTATGTATGTTGACGTTACAGTCCATGAAGAACCTGAGCCGAGCTTCTCTCAATCACCCATGTTGTGTGGGATTTCATTTTCCCATAGGTGAAAGGGACCTACAGTTTATTGCCGGTTCCGAGCGGCGAATTTCGAGAAGCTTTTCATGACAATTTTACTACAGGGGGTTTTGTCAGAACCCCGCTGAGGAGAAACACCGTGAAAACACGTTCGATGACATGGCTGTGTCGGGATTCGATCCCGTGTCATCGGCGTCAGAGGCCAACACACTACCCACTGCGCCACGGCGCTCTCCGTTATCTGTAATTGTTACAAATTGTAGTTGTCGACAGTGTCGATAGTAGATATTTAGTGGTTGATAGTTTCATTTAGTGGATTTGGTTGAGGGTGCTGAAGCCGGGGTCTATCTTGTCGATCTCGTCAAAGTGGAGCTTACGTTGAGGTAGTCTCCAATTTAGTTGATGCATCCTTCGGGCGAGTAGTAGGAGCAATGAATGAGTCGGTTTCTGGGAATCTAGGTTCGGTTAACCATGTACTTCTTGAAGAGGATGAAGTTACAAAATAGGCATTGAATGATATTACGCTCGACGAATGTCAATACCCTGCAAAACAAAGCGTTTTGAGTACTGGCCACCTATGGTGGTCTGCTAAGCTGTCGAGCTGCCGGCCACCTATGCTGCCCTGGCAAGCTGTAGAGTTGCCTGCCACCTATGGTGACCTGGTAAGCTGCAGAGCTGCCGGCCACCTATGTTATCCTGGTAAGCTGTAGAGTTGCCGGATACCTATGATGGCCTGGTAAGCTGCCGAGTTGCCAGCCACATATGGAGGCCTGGTAAGCTGTCGAGCTGCCGGCCACCTATGCTGCCTGGCATGCTATTGAGCTGCCTGCCACCTATGGTAGGTAGGTAGGTAGGTAGGACCGTAGCCTTCCCAAAAGAGAATTGAGAAGATACACATAGGCCAAAAAGGCCCGTTGTGCAGCTACGAGGGGGTTTTGCCCCCTATTCGTGGAACCATTTAGTGCTTCTTAGGAAATTAAGAAGATCAGATATCCCAACTTGCTGAACTTCGGTCAGATCGTTAAGGAAGTAAGATCCTAGGTATCGTTTCCTGATTGTGCAGAATGCCGGGCAGGCACAGAGAAGGTGATGAATGGACTCCACCTCCTCCTCGTCCTGACAGCTCCTGCAAAAATCATTCGGAGTTATACCTAGTTTTTGCGCGTGACTACCAATAAGGCAGTGTCCAGTGATGACACCAATGACTTTGTGGATGTCATTTCTTTTAAGGGAGATAATACTCCTAGTCCGTTGACTGTTGAGCCAGGGCCAGATTTGTCTGGTGATGAGGCAGGTATGTCCCTGAGTCCATCTCCGGTTCGTCTCGGTCCTGGCGAGATTTATAAGATTGTGTTTAATGGTTGCAAAGGGCATACCCTCACAAGCCACGATTGATTGTAGCGTCGTTCCTTGTTTGGCGAGTTTGTCGGCTCTTTCGTTTCCTGGAATGTCGCTGTGTCCCGGTACCCAGATAAGTTGTATGTTGAACTGTTCAGCCATCTCGTTAAGAGATAGGCGACAGTCGAGGCTAGTTTTTGATGTGTACACGTAGGACTCCAACGACTTTAAGGCTGCTTGGCTATCCGTGAGAATGCGGATATCCGTGGTGGATATCACGTTCCACTTCAGCCAAGACAAAGCCTCTTTTATAGCCAACAGTTCCGCCTGGAAAACGCTGCAGTGATTTGGTAGTTTTAGAGCTTTGTTCAGCTTAAGTTGTTTGCAGAATACCCCACTACCCACCCCGTCTTTGGTCTTAGACCCGTCAGTGTAGAAGTCTACGCAGTTTCTACGAGGTTGCGTCTGACGAGTCCAGTTTTGTCTATCCGGGTAGGTCGTTGTAAAGTTTTTATCCAAGACTGTGGTGGGTTCTGTGAGGTCTAGGTATTCTGCCATAATTGACCTGTTATTCAGGATGGAGGAGTGACCAGTGACATAGCTCGACCAGTTTGAGTTTGCTTTAAGTCTGATGGCCGCTTGTGTAGCAATTTGCTTGCCGAAAATATCGAGAGGTGTAAGGTCAAGTATCATGTTAAGCGCAGCCGTTGGGGTGGACCTGAGGGCCCCGGTAATGCACATACACGCTAACCTTTGTACCTTCTCGAATTGCTTGAGGTATGTTGTCTTGTCCAGTGCTGTCCACCAGACTGTTACTCCATACATTAGTATGGGTCTGACGACCGTGATGTAGAGCCATAGGGTAATCTTGGGGCTGAATCCCCATTTCTTCCCTATGGCTTTCTTGCATGTGTAAAGAGCTATAGTTGCTTTTTTAACTCTTTCGAATGTGTTGCTTTTCCAGGTTAATTTCCTATCTAGTATTATGCCAAGATATTTGGCATTGGAGGAATAGTTTAATCTGGTACCAAGCAGAGTAATAGGGCAATGTTCCGGGATTTTATGCTTTTTGGTGAATAGCACGAGCTCCGTTTTCTGGGGATTCACCCTGAGCCCGTTGCTATGCGCCCAATTGCAAAGAATTGAGAATGCCGTTTGCATGCGGTCATTCAGTGTGGAAAGGTATTTACCTGAGATTGAAATAGCAACGTCATCAGCGTAGGCAATAACGTCCAGGCCTTCTTTCTCCAGTTTAATTAGTAGTTCGTTAACGACTACGTTCCAGAGAAGAGGTGAGAGGACCCCACCTTGCGGGGTTCCCATGGTAACCACTCTGGTGGTTACTTGGCTTCCCCATTTGGACTGAATCCTGCGCGTTAATAGTAACTCGCTGATCAGTTCTGTCAGAGTCCCCTCTACCTTAAGCTTTTTTAGCCCTTCTATTATTGCTGTGGGAGTGACGTTGTTGAAAGCGCCCTCTATATCTAGGAAGGCTGTTAGAGTATATTCTTTTAGATGGATTGATCTTTCGATTTTCCTCACCAGTGTGTGCAAGGCTGTCTCGATAGATCTACCCTTACAGTAGGCATGCTGTGCCTTGGAAATTAATGACGGATCCAAATTGTGGCGTATGTGTAAGTCTATCAGCCTTTCCAAAGTTTTTAGTACAAAGGATGATAGACAGATAGGCCTTAGATCCTTGGGAGAAGTGTGGGAGTTTTTGCCGGCTTTGGGGATGAAAATTACCTTTGCGCACTTCCACTTTTCTGGAATGTGACTTCAAGCTAGGCATCCTTTAAAGATTATCTCTAGCCATGGTATAGTCCATTCCATAGTTTGTGTGAGTTCGATAGGGTAAATTTCATCCGGACCTGGCGATTTGTAGGGCTTGAAGCTTTTTAATGCCCATATGATTTTCTCTCTAGAGATAATGTGATCGTACTTTTCCCCTGTCGCGGAGGAGAGGTGATTTCCTCGCGAGTGTACTGGGTCTTGCTGTTCATAGCAGCCCGGGAAGTGCGTATTGAGGAGAAGATTTATGGTTTCCTTCTCAGATGTTGTCCAAACTCCGTTCACTGTGAGGCAGCTCGGAGATTGTGGATCTTTCGAGAGTATTTTTCTCAGTCTGTAGGCGTCTGAAATGTTCTCCATGCTGTTGCAGAAGAGTTTCCAAGACAGCCTTTGTTCTTTCCTCAGGGTTTGTTTGTACACTCTGAGTGAAACTTTATATAGGCTCCAGTCTCTGTCGTTGCCTGTACTCTTTGCTTTATTGAAGAGTTTTCGGCAGTCCCTGCGGAGCTTACTTAGCTCTGCGTTCCACCAAGAAGGGTAAGAGCTCTTTCTTGATTTGTGGGTTGCGCAGCTGTTGACCCGTGCGTTGCCCAAAGTAACTGTTAGAGTGTCGACCATTTTGTCTATGTCTAACGTGGACCGCGGGGTATCAGGGGTCCTCTTTACTATAGAGTTGCTAATGAAGGCTCTATAACGCTCCCAATCAATTCTTCTTGGGTTGCAGGATGATTCAATTGGGGTTGGGACCTCAAGAGCTAGGTTGAAAACCAGATATCGATGATCCGAGAAGGAATGTTCTTCAGAGACCTTCCATTCTCTTATTCTATTAGCGAGAGAGGGGGATGCTAGAGTTAAGTCTAGTACCTCCCTTCGGTTTTTAGTAATAAATGTGGGTGTATGACCCTTGTTACAAATGTTAAGATTGTAGGATAGAATGAATTCAATAAGACACTCACCTCTTTCGTTTATGTCGCTGCTGCCCCAAATTGTGTGATGCGCATTCGCATCCGCACCGATGAGGAGCCCAGCTTGGTGTCCCGACGAGTCACTGACCAGTCTTTTAATTTCGTCCGATGGAATGGACTCTTCCTGCGCCATGTACGCTGAGGCTATCCGTAGTTTGTGCCCTGGTGATTCTATGGAAATCACTGTGGTGTCAGGGCAGCTATAATTTGGGAGAAGGTAAGCGTTTAGGGACTTCTTAGCAAGTATGCAAGTACGGGGCTTACCTTCTTTTTGTGGTATGAACAAGTTGTAGGCTGAAGTTCTTAATCCAAGAATCTTGTGTTCATGTACCCAAGGTTCCTGGATTAAGGCTATGTCTTCTTCTCCTTTAGCCAGCCTGAGAAGAAGATTCGCGGTTGCCGCCTTGGAGTGATGGAGGTTAATCTGAATTAATCTCAGCATCATGGCTGTTATTAATTCGATTAAGCTCCACCACGGTGGTGTTCAGATCTTCCAGATCCGAATCCAGGAGATCGTCTTCCATCGGCGAGCTAGTAGAGTAGTCCTCGCTTCCGGAGTCGAGCAATGACTCCTGGTCTTTATTCACCAGGGATATTGCTGGGGTCTCAGCTTCGACCGTCGCAGGGCCCTTGCTCCCTGAGGGGATTGGGGGTTCCTGCTCCTTCGAGCTTTCGTTTTCGACCTCGGTTGTTGTCGTGTTATCTTTGCCGGATGGTGGCACATTCTCATCCTTTTTATATATAGTAAGTTTGACTTTCTTGAAGCCAAACCTAATATAGTGGTCGCATTGGGCCAGAGGTTCCAGGGCTTCACAGTTCAATACAATGATTGCCTGTCTTGATTGGCCCTTTGGTTCCTCCAGCTTAGCGATTCTCCAATCCCTTGTTGGGAGATTGGGATTGCAGTAGTTGATGGTCTCAACAATTTCGAGGGGGTTATCTGGTGCAAGCGGGAGCCAACATCTAGCACGTGGTCGTTTAGGGATTTGCTCCCTGGTTACGACTTTGAGCCTAGCTCCCTCCCAAATTTCCCCTATTTCAGTAACTGTAGCCTTCAAAAGATCAACTGATCTTTCGTCGGCACAGCTTAATAGTTTGACCCTGCCTTGATACCATCCAGCGTCATCGCAGATGGGCGGTGGTCCAGGGTTCTTCCTAGCAATTTTTAGGAAGTTAGCCGATAACGCATGGTCGACCTTCTTCCATTTTTCTGCCGTCAATTTGCCGTCTGGGTCGCTATCATCTATGATTGCGACCGTCAGGCACTCCCTCGCAACCTCGCCGAAGGGCTTTAATAGCTTGGCCGGTGCTCCCAGCCTAGCCTTTTTAGCCTCTCGGTTTGGTTCCTCGGGGGACGATCTAGGCCTCTTGGCTTTATCATTGTCTTGGGCTAGGAATCCTGTCGCCCAGGCGACCGACTCTTTAGCCTTCTCTGTTAAGTCAGTTGAGTGGCCCCATCGTTTTATAATTCTCAAGGCCGCCTTTCGGTCTCTGTAGGCCTTGGTCGATGGGTTTAGCCTCTTGTTGTCGGATTTGTCTTCTGACAACTTTACGGATCGGCTTCTTAATACTCCTGCCGGAGTTTCTTCTGCCTTAGAGGTAGAGGGGATTTCGTCCCCTTCCGGTTTTTTATGAGATCCGGACTCATTGTTTGTTTTGTTTAGGTTGTTCATATGGTTCCCACGAGATGCGGAGAATTAAATGTCCACCTGGGCAGAGATCCGCAATACCCAGGTAAGGCTAGCTGATCCGGAGGGCGCCAGGTATCCGGATACACCGTTTGTGACTGAGCTATTTTTGAACTGGGCTCTCAGCCTGGTCGACACCTCGGCACGGTTCGGTTGACACCTTATGTCCAGCCCAGGGGATATGGAGTGGATGGGTGTGGTGGGAATGATGGAAAATGGGAGTTGGATTGGTGAGAGGGAATGACGGGGTCGATTATCCTTTAGTGATAAGCCCCCACACCACGTCAAGGTAGATAATCAGGTGGGGGTGCCACCTATGGTGGTTTGGTAAGCTGTCGCGCTGCCGGCCACCTATGGTGGCCTGGTGAGCTGTCGATCTGTCGGTCAGCTAGGGTGGTCTGGTAAGCTGTCGAGCTGTCGCCAACCTATGCTGGCTTGGCAAACTGTCGAAACTGTCGATGCCTACCACCTATGGTGGCCGGGTAAGCCCACCGAGCTGCTGAGCTGCCGAACTTGAACAGAACAGATCTTCACAAATTGTAGCTAAGAACCATTTCGATCACGTTAGCCTCCAAAAAAAAGGCATCATAATCGGTCCATTCGTTTAGGAGCTACGATGCCACAGAAAGACACACAGACGCCTCAAACTTACGACACCCCTCTTTTTGCGTCGGGGGTTAAAAATTAAAAAAAATATGAAGCTAAATGGGTGTTTTCATTTTCCACACTGGGAAGTTAGCTGTGTGGGCCCTGCGGGCCACACCTAGATCACATTTTTGTTGTTGTTGCTGCAGGCTTGTGCTTTCTATTGGAGCATTCAGACACTCATCCTGCATCCTGGATATTCCCTCAATCTACGATTGTGTGCATTGAAGACACAATCGTTGATGTGGGTATTGACCGTGGAAGCAGGTAGACCCAAGGCGGGTTTAGGTCCTGATAAACTCTGCTCTTAGCCCATTCTGTCGAGCTCATAATTTCCTGGGATCCCGGAATGAACTGGGATTCCGAGAAGCCTTTATGAGTGTAGTCTACCGACTTTGTTTTCGGCGATAAACCCAATGTTTTGCCAAGAGCACCTTTGCATTGCCAGAACGTTGACAGCTCTTTGGTGGTTTTTGACTCAAGATGCTTCGACCAAAGACGCTTACTGTCTAAAATAACTAACAGGTACTCAGCTTCTTTGGATATCCGTAAGGGAATGCCTCTTAGCACCAGCTGAGTCATGCCAGTATTTTTCCTCTCTCGCGTGGAGAGAACGACATCAGTCTTTAGAGGATTAACTGACAGCCTATTTTTCGTGCACCACTCATCGATAACATTTATCGCCGCCTGTGCTTTGGGCAGATAGTCGCTAAACATGAGTTGACAGAGAGAACGGCGACATCTTTGAGAGCATCGAGCAGAGAGTCGACCACCATGCACCATAACAGCGGAGACAGGACGCTACTTTGAGGGCAGCTGCTATTTATACCAGCGGGCTGTTTTGGCATTTTGTGAAACACAGGTCAATGAAAAGTCATCGCGGTCTCGCCAAACATCTCGGCAAACATCCACCTCGTAATTTAATTTCATATGGCACTTCGTAAGCACTCCGTTTTCTTTATAGAAGCCCCAATCTAGACAGGAATGCAACATTTGATGCAATCGACGCAGTGTCTGATTTCATTTAAAAAATTGCTTCGCTGTTTCCTCGCAATGAAATCGTTTTAGCGGGCGATTTCAATGTACACAATTCTCAGTGGCTTCGATATTCTGGACAGACAACACCCGAAGGAAGGTATGTTGAAACTTTCGCTGAGTTAAATCAATTAACTCAACTTATGAATGAGCCGTCGCGTATTCCCGATGTTGCTGGTCATACCGCCAACACACTGGACCTGCTTCTTACCTCCCAGCCTAACAAATACACAATCGATGTATTGTCGCCTCTAGGCTCGTCCGACCACTGCGTGACATCAGCTAGATTCTCGAACTCCAACCATCCAGTTAAAGAAAAGAGAACATAATGACTATACGAGAAAGTCAACTGGTGCGGCCTTAACAACTTCTTTCGTATCTTTAGCTGGTCGTTGTGTTTCCTCGACAACGACGTGGACGCGCAACTGATATTATCCGAATCGGAATGGAAAATTTTATTCTTTGCAAGATTAAAAGCACCAGGCCAAAGGATGATACGTGGTTTGACTTGAGCTTCAAAGAGGCTATTAGGCTCAGGGAGCTAAGCCTTTGGGCCTACAAGGCAAACAGTTCTGCGGAAAACCGAAAAAAGTGCATACGAGCCAGAAATGACTGCAACACTTACATTCGACGGGTTAAATTCCAATCCGACAAAAAATTAAGGCATAAAATCATTCAATGTTCCAAAGGTAGAAAACGTTTCTGGTCGTTTGTCAAAAAATCATAAAAACCTCAGCTACGTGATCTATACCGACGCTCATCCACAATGACATTTCAGCTGTCACCCTCTTAGATAAAGCTAACCTAATTGCTGTCCACTTCGCAGCCAGTTCTCAGCTCGATGTTGTACGATGTTTCCTTCTGTACTAGAGTGCTTCAATTCCACCATTGGGCTAATCCACTTCCGCACTCGTACAGTTGCAAGGGTTTTGTGGCAAAACCACTGCGTAAGCTTTTTCACCTTTCTCGCTCGCTTCACCAACCAGGAGAAAGCAAAGTAGTTGCACTGGATATTTCGAAAGCATTTTACCGGGTTTGGCATGAAGCCCTTTTGTAGAAAATGCGTGCTCTTGGGATCGATGAGTCTCTTCTTCAATGGATTAGAAGCTACCTTTTGAATCCTTTAATTCAAGTTGTTTTGGGCGGATTCAAGTCTGACATCCATTTCTTAAATGCTGGTGTTCCCCAGGGCGCAGTCTTGTCTCCAACATTCTTTCTCATTTTTATAAATGATCTCTTGTCTGCCACTTCTAATTCAATCCACTCCTTCGCTGACGACAATACCCTTAGCTTATCACATTCGTTCACTAGACTAGCTGCAGCGTTTGTTAAGCTCATTAAATTCCGATATCGACAGCATCATCCAATGGGGTTAAAACAATAGAGTGGAATTGAATGCATCCAAAATGCTGTCTCTTGTCGTTGAAGCGTATAACTAAGCCGCAGCCATTATCCACGAATGGCACTTGCATATCAGTAACCGAAAAGCTTTCCATCCTGGGTGTGTGTAATGGTCACATTCTTAATACATACATGTATACACACACATATATACATATTCATATACATAACTTACTACTAACCTAACTAACTTGTATGTATGTATGTATGTTGGCGTTACAGTCCACGAAGAACCTGAGCCGAGCTTCTCTCAATCACCCATGTTGTGTGTGATTTCATTTTCACAGAGGTGAAAGGGACCTACAGTTTTATTGCCGGTTCCGAACGGCGAATTTCGAGAAGCTTTTCATGACAATTTTACTACAGGGGGTTTTGTCAGAACCCCGCTGAGGAGAAACAATGTGAAAAACACGTTCGATGACATGGCTGTGTCGGGATTCGATACCGAGTCATCGGCGTCAAAGGCCAACACACTACCCACTGCGCCACGGTGCTCTCCTAACTAACTTGCTACTACCTAAATCTATAGTCAGCTATTGGCCTTTTATATACGTATTGTTTTTTTATAACACTAGGCCCACGTGCGCCGTGGCGCCCATAACATGGGCGACTGAGAAAAGCTTGGCTCTGGTCCTTCATGGGCTGTAACGCCACCAAAAAGAAAAAGAAAAGCCCAAGGGATTCAGCAACGGACACTCTTCCAGCCATCAGAAACGCTGCGCTTGTCGAGCAACATCTGCTCGATCTTGATCTGATGTTGCCATACGTAAGATAAGCTCTTTTCCGCAGACCTTCGGGTCACGTGGAAGATTCACGGTATCAGTTCGCGGTTGTCGTAATATAAGATTGCTTCTGGGGCAACAAAGCCGCTAAGGCGAGCTCTCTCGTGATATAATTCATTTGGGCAATATGCCCCAGATATCAAGTTATTGGTCGAGAACATTGCTTTCGCAACATGACATCTAATCAGTTTGATCAAAAAGTTGTCAATTCTTATAATTTTGGCTCCATTGTATAGGACCTCGTTGGAATAGACAGGTTCTCAGGCACTGTCTCTCGAACACCCGATTTTTTTCCATCAGGCTTGCACTCACATTGAACCAAACGGGACATCCATAGGCGATCATGGGCCTGATTAAAGCCATGTTGCAGATTATTTTCACTCTCTTATCAAGTTGGCTGCTATGAAACAGCCACCTTAATAGAGCGAAAGCTCCCTAGGCCCTGGCCAAAGCAGCATCTATATGTTTATTAAAATACAGATAATGATAATACAGGTTTATTTATGCCTAACTGGTTAAGTAGTAAAGTCCCTCTAACCATACGGTGTCGAAGGCCTTTTCCAGGTCAACCAGACAAGCACCCCGTGCATTGGTTCTTGCATCTGTTACATTGGATATCCGGCACAAGCTCCGACGCTGCATGATTAGTACGATGCCTCGCTTTGAAACCGAATTGGTTATCCGGAATGATGTCCTCAACCCATTTATAAAGGGCTCTGTGAGTCATCTTCTCGAATACCTTGCTGATGCTCGAAAGGAAACTTATCGACCGGAGATTTGCCGGGTTGGACGAATCTTGGGATTGGCTTAACACACATGCGTGAGGATCTTTGCATGCGAGCGCTGATGGTAAGTGCAGATCGATAGGTTCGACACTTGACTGTTGGATCGCAACCCAAGCGGAAGAGTAATAAAAGGTTTATAACGTGAGCTCGGTGTTTCATTTCGTCCTACGACCCGTCGGTTTACTTCTTTGGTCGTATCTAAACTATTTCTCGTTCGCGCCGAACAAAACGTTCGTCAATTTCGCATACATTTTTGATTCTCGAGATAATCGAGACCAAAAATTCCGACCGCACATACGCACAGACGCACATAAGTTCATGCGCACATACACATACGGACATACGTACACACACACATATAGAAATCTCTATAAAAACGTTGGATTTGGATTCTGATTATCTTAAAACGTGGAGATATGTCAAAATTTGGAATTCGCAAAATCGGGGACTTTGCGACAGGACTCGTCAGTTCGAAATACTTGGTGATGGCGCTGTTCCGGTTCCTCCTGTCTCTTCATCAGTTTAGGTAGGTCTCTAGTAAATTTCATCAGTTCCGCACTAAATTGTATCTAATTTGTCCCTATAGGCCCCTTCCTGAACTCTGAGCGAAAGTTCTCACCTGGTGGGCTTAATATACTTATGTATTGGAAAGGTGTTTCTTGACGTCCTACCTTAACAAAATGTTTTCTATGAATTTAAAATACGAGAGAATAATGACTGACTGACTGTGAGACCATCTTACCCGCTCCTATGGTAACTGTGCCATCCGCATCTGCTGGCTTCTCTCATTATTATATATATAAGTACTCGGATCTCATTAAAAGGTTAAAGGTATATATTACATGTGCTCACTTTACACATCCGCTTTATTACGCGGCATTTACAAATGCTAAAGCCAATCCAACAAATCCGTTGAATCGTTCATTTTCCGCGAAATCTGGGTTTCCAAAGTAGCGAGTAAATATCTCCAACCCCCAATCGCCAATGCTTGCGTCAACGATTGCCCAACTGACTTATGGTAATTATATAGATACTTAGGCTATTTACATACTTCAAACTGCTGTAATCCTATTTGTACAAGTTTCCTGTTTTTTTGTTTTGTTGGTTTTTCGTATTTGCTACCCAGGGCACTGGGTTTGCTTTTATAACTACCCTAGTTGTCCTTGAAAATAACTCCCCTCTTTCGCCTTACCCTACCCAGCGGATTCGACTTCTTTGTTATTATTCCGTACTCTGCTCCATACTGGGCACTTGTCTTTGTTCGAATTCTTTTCGGCGCAGAAGATACTTTTTGTTTTTTGTACTTATGCTTCTCTAATTCTGAAGATCAAGATACTTATACAGTTTCGTTCCATAATTTATGCTCTTATCCTAACTGTATACTATATTCCATGAACCTGGTCTAGACTGGGTCAAGCCCCGATTGCAAGACTAATTCCCTCCGATATGCTTTGTGGATTTAAATTAAATTAAAACTCTTTAACTGAAATATCTGAGTTAGTCTCCTTTGTACTTCATGTGGGGATGGTAATCCTACTGTCTGTATCTGAAGAATACTTGTATTTATGTGATATGCATACTTCACCCAGATAATTGCATCTCTAATCCCTGTCTCCCGATTGACATTGCGTACAGCGTGCTTTGGCAATTTTTTTATCTCAAATGAAATTAGATAAACAGATAAAAGGAACGGGAAGCTTTTCCCCAACGCAACAGGAAGCAAAAAAGGAAGATGAAAAGAGGCGCTTGCAGTTCTCTCGTGAGCGGTAGATTGTGCGCAAAAGTTTAGTGCGTTGTCGAGACTTCTTGCATTCGGTAGGCACTATGCCGGGAGAGCTGTCTCAAGGAGTGATTTTATAGGGTGTTATACAGTGTTCTCAGTAACGTGTGTTTTCTTTTTGGATTTGTGTGTTTTTGTATCAGACACATTTAAAAAATCCTTTGGATTCCTGTAAGTTTATCGAAAATCGTATTTTTCGAGAACATACGCTGACCTGGCACTTAACGAACCATAGTGAATTCAATATTCCAACTTTATTCATAAAAGCCTTGAGGCCACGGACTACTGCCTTTAACTATGACTTCAATCCTAGCTTGGCTGCCGTTGTAATCCCCTACCCAACAGAGTGCATGGATAGTAAATTATCTCTTTGTTTTATACAAAGAGCCCTGCAATAGGCTGGGACACAGAGGTCAAGCCAGTCCTGACGCTATAGAAAGATGGATATGCCGTTTTAGAAAACGGAGGTCTTCTTCCGTCTTCGTTGGTTTGAAACCAAGACCTCTGTTGGCCATGGTACATACTCGCACTTACAAAATTGGATAGTGGTGGTGCGTTTTTTTTTACAATTCGTGCCGGTTCAAGAATTTCACTCTGATTATGTTTGTCACCCCACCTAGGCGGAGTGCTTATGGTTTGGGTCGTAGGTGTTTGTTCACCTGGTTGTCCTAGATAAGATTCGAGAGGAACTCTACTGAATTTTCTTGTTGGTTGTAGTTCTCAGTAAATATTCCATGGACAGACTTTAAACCACAGACCTTCCGCTCGACAGTCGGTGATGTTTACCACAGCACAGTTGTTTGGTTTGTCGTTGTCTTCATCTTTTTCAGTTTGAGCTTAAATGTTCAGACGCTGCATGGATACGGTCTCATCATTTTAGAGGCGTTCGGATCGGCAGTCAGATTCAGAGTTTGCACGTCGGTCGTAGTGTTTTCTTTTGTTTTTTGAGTCAAACACCTAGCGAAAAAGATAAGGCACCAGAATTGGGATTGTGCGTATCGTCTACCACTTCGACAATTGCCTTTCGCTGGCAACGGAGCATCATTCGTCAACATCTGTCTAGAAAGGAGAGTTTCGAAAAAAAACATGTTTGGTGGCGTCGTAAAAATTGATCTGCAAAAGATTTCATGTCCGGCATTCAAAGCGAGCGACGACCGAGACTGGATGAGTCGAATTTTTACTGGAGATCCGTAGACAAGGTCAGCAGTGGGCGGAAAAAAGTAGGGAGCGGCCAACGAAAGCGAGGATGTCAAAGTCGCGACTGAAGGAAGTGTTGATAGTTTTTTCCATATCCGCGGCATCGTTAATAGTGAGTATGTTCCTACCGATTAAACAGTGATTGAGCAGTTCTATATTGGCGTCCTAAAAATGCTGCGAGCAGGGGTTTTTCATGTGCGACCCGAGCTCATCAAGGAGGACTGGATCCTGTACCATTCCTCGCTGATTGCACAAGACTTTTTGTCGAAAAAAGCATTCCAATGTTGCCGCATCAACCCTGCAGCCCCGGTATTACAAGTCATACACCAACTTTCAAAAATAAAACCCTGAAAAACCAATCAGTAAAAAAATCACTCACTATTATGTACTTGTTCGCGATGTGGACTGTAACTAAAGCACAATTACTTACTTACTTAGATAGTTCGGATACAGTTCGGGGTGAACCAAGGCCTCAACCAACAAGCCTCTCCGTGTCGGCTGGCCTCTCTTTGGCCAGCTGCTTCCAGTGCTGCACGCCCAGTTGGTTGAGGTCCCTTTCCACTTGTGCGCGCCACCTTAGATGCGGTCGCCTTCTGCTGCGTCGTTCCTCGGGGTGGGAGACAAAGACTCTTGGGGCCGGAACGGTGATGTTCATTCGCACTACATGACCCAGCCATCTTAGACGTTGGATCCGAAGACGTCTAACTAGGCCGAGGTTGCTGTACAGCCCATACAGTTATTGGTTGAATCTCCTCCTCCACTCTCCATTTACACAAACGGGACCTAAGATTGCACGACAAATTTTCCTCCCGAAACGCTCAAGAGCCTCTTCATTCGCTTTTGATAACGTCCAAGCCTCAGCGCCGTAGAGGAGGACCGGGATGATAAGGTTTTGTAGAGGATACCTTAGTTTTTCGAGAGAGGGCTCTACTACTCAGCTGCCTCTTGAGTCCAAAGAAGCAGCGGTTGGCAAGAGTTATTCTGCGTTTTATCTCAGCGCTCGTGTCATAGGTGCTTGTCACTATCGAACCCTGCAGGCTTCTGCTCTGGCCTTATAGCCTTGGCATGTTCGTTTACTTTCTGGTAAAATTTTCGAACGTCGTTGCTGCAGTAACATCTCTCCATCTCCTCGATCTCGCGCTTCTCGTGCTCCTTCTTTTTCCTTCTCAGAAGCTCATGCTCCTCCCTACTTTTCTGTTCATAGAGCTCGCGGGCAGCTCTTGTCCGTCGATGCAATGTGGCCATGTATGCCTGTTTCTGCAGGTTGCATCGGGACTTGAGAGAGCTTGAGGCAGACTTGATCGGCGAAGGTCCTGGTGGTCTCCTGCGATTGCAGCTTTCCGACGTTAAATTTTGGTGTTCTTACTCGACTCCGTTGATTCCGAGAAATTCGCATCCGTACCTTGGCTGCAACAAGGTAATGATCCGAATCGATGTTTGCTCCTCGGAAGGTTCGGACATCTAGAATGCTGGAGGATTGTCTGCCGTCGATCGCAATATGATCAATTTGGTTTGTTGTCGATTGATGATCGAAAGACCGACAGGTCCCCTTATGGATGTTGAGGTGTGGGAATCGTGTACTTGCTACTACCAGATTATGTCCCGCCATAAAGTCCACTAGCCTAAGTCCGTTTTCTAACGTGGTGCTTTGTAGGCTGTGCTTTCCAATGACCCATTCAAAGATAGCTTACTTACCCAGCATCGCATTGAAATCTCCTAGATCGATTATGGTGTCATAGCTGGGACATTGCGCATACGTTCTGCCTAGGAGATCATATAAGTCGTCTTTATGTCGGTCATTTTTCTCCTCTGTGGGGGCATGGACCCATAATAAACTTATAGTTGATAGTCCGAAGCAGTGTGGGAACATGCTTTTGTTTAATGACGAAACATTGCAAAAGTGCACTCAAATCTCAAAATCGGATATAAATCTTCCGATGAAGGTCGATAGTGTAAGTGGTTATTATAGCCCATGTTATCGGCTATTTACTGCTATTTCAAAAAAATGTTTATTTTCGACGCAAAGAGAAGAATGTGAGTTACGTTTAATAATTTAACAGCTAATATTGTTTTGGAGAGCACCGTGGCGCAGTGGGTAGTGTGTTGGCCTCTGACGCCGATGACACGGGATCGAATCCCGACACAGCCATGCCATCGAACGTGTTTTTCACGGTGTTTCTCCTCAGCGGGGTTCTGACAAAACCCCCTGTAGTAAAATTGTCATGAAAAGCTTCTCGAAATTCGCCGTTCGGAACCGGCAATAAACTGTAGGTCCCTTTCACCTATGGGAAAATGAAATCACACACAACATGAGTGATTGAGAGAAGCTCGGCTCAGGTGCTTCATGGACTGTAACGCCAATATACATACACATACATCGTTTTGGGAATGCAAATATAATATGAAAGCAGTTTTAATGAAATGTCCAGTACCAACATCCCACCTGACAATGTTCCAAGGCATACCAATTCAGTTTGAGTCAGTTCAGATAGCACTTGTTTTTTTTTTTTTTTTTTGTAATAGTGTTACTAAATATTCAATGGGCGTTCACTCACATACTGGAAGCTTAGGACTTTATATCTTAGTCCACCTTTAACAACAAATCCGCATGCAAATAGTCTCTGTCCCCTTTCCCTATAGCAATCCATCGCATTTCCTGGATGGCGATTATGTCCGCTTTATAGCGGTCTAGGGCGTCCGCAAGTTGTTCGGCCGCACGTGGTCTGTTTAGAGACCTAACATTCCACGTCCGTGTTTGTTTTTTGTTTTATTAAAAGGTCGTCAACATAGGTCCGTTCCATTTGTTTATCCGAGGCTTGTTTTTTATTCTGAGCAATATGTGGTTTGTTAGACCGTAACCCACCCGATCCTAATCCTGTTTGGTGGCACAGGATACTCGCCATTCGGCCCTTGTAAGGGAATTTCCAGATGGTGCCACGAGGAGGTGGAAGTAGGATCTTACTAGCAGAGCTGCAAGGTGTTCGGCTGCAGAGGCTCTTACTCGTTTTTGTCGGGCCAGCATCCGCCGGCAGATGCTACCCCTACGAGGCCTTTGCTAGTCCTTTACCCTCCAATGAATAAATGTCCGTTGTAATATATTTAAGCACATGGAAACAAGGAGAGGAGTTTCGCAAGTGAGTACTGTACGTGAGCGACAACACATGATGTAGCAAATAGTAAGGAAAACGTATCGTTGGATTTTCGTGGTGCGAACTCTATGCACAGGCAAATGTTCGCGATGTGGACTGTAAACTAAAGTACTGGCGCCAACAATACTTTATCGAGTTCTTTTCTAAATTGACTATCAGTAACCACACAACGTTGAGCGTCTTACAGCTTAAAAATTTCTATTTTATTAAGGATTCTGGCTGCCGTGCTAATCGCCTCTCTCGGTAATTCTTATTACCAGCAAATCTGCGCCGTTCCCTTTTTTTCTGCTCGTAGAACGCCTTTCGAACAATTCTAGCTCTCCGCTGTGGTACAGTTGTGAATTTTTTCCATAATATTTCTGCACAAAATACCCCTGACGACAAGCAATATCCAATGGCAAGTAGGTATAATGCTCCTGAAACACTTTCAAGTGTAAACGGAGTCGGTGGCTGCTTCGGCAATCGACCCAATCCAATCATGCGAATCTTCTCTTGAACCATTCTGTCGTTGTGTAGTAAAACACTCTATAAAACAAGATCTTTTAGAGAACTATGCGGACAAATATTTTCGCAACACACTTTTTTTTCCCAATACTCATACAGTCCATGCTCCAAGCAAGATCGAATAAATTGATTAAAAGTATTCATCAATGGCCAACCGCGAACTGATAATGCCACCGTCCAATCATAGTACAAATCGTCTTTAACCAGCTGTAAGGACTTTATTGAAAATCCACTGAACTGATCATCAGCTCATTACTCACTATCATTCCATCCAAGTTGCTATCCTTCACGTAGTCTTCGAAGTTGTACGCTCCTACGTGTAAGCGGCCTAATATAACACCATGATTGCCGAGGTACGTAACGTTCTTCAGTTGTTCATCGCTTAATGCGACAAATCTTTTGAGTATAGCTTGCTCATATGGCACATTCGAATCTTCCAGCGATTCCACCCAAACTACCGAGGGTGCTGCTAATTTCCAATCCGTCGCAGCGAACTTTTTAATTGTGTCAACCGGCTCTGTAAAAACTGGAACCGTAAGCATGGATTTCAACTGACCGCTGTAGATACTCTCTAGCGTTAATCCGGCTAGTAACAACGAAGCCAGAAAAAATCGAATCGTAAAGCGATTGAAGCTAGAATGATAATTTAATGGTAAAATCGGATAACTTTTATACGTAATACGAGTACTCACTTCGAAAGGGATATGGACTGTTGGCAAAATATCGTAAACACTTGGAACAGGGACTGTTCGTAAATAGCAGCACGAGTAAGCCCGTCCGTCGACTTGTGGCCGAGGAAATATGGAGTGTACCTAATCAGATAAAAAACTATAGAGCTCATAAGAACTGAAGCAATCAATATGGTCCAGATTAGTGCACTGAAAGGTAGGATGATCGCCATCGAGGTTGGGTATCGACTGTAAAAGGGATATTCAAGAGTTTACACATAGGAATTAGGAATCAGATTTATTACGATGGCCCAGGTCCCAGAATAATTGCTGACCATTTTGAAATTGCAGCTGATGCTTCGTATTTGTGTTTAATCAAGTTGAAATGACACCCAAGATTGAGCTCAGTCTCCTGGTGGTAGATTGGATCGTGCACATATTGCCAATTATGTAGACCAACTTAAGTTATTTAAAGTCAATAAAGTCATTGGGTTTGCTATTCGTTATATACTCACGGGGCAAAGCCTTGATGGTGCAATTTCGTAGTTGGCAGAACGTTATGATAAGATCCGCCTCCGTTCCTTCGTAGACTACACTTTTCCTTGGTCGAGTTGGATCTATACTGTCCACGCTACCAGAACTATCCGACTGTTGACAACAAAGAAGTGTACATGTAAGTCCATTAAAGTGACGAACACTTACCACATTGTAGCTGATGAAATATGGACTGAATGTTACACTGGATACGTTCACATTCCGTCCTTCGAGGTTACGGAATTTATCAGGATACAAATCCACGTCTTTTGCGAAGGTTTCGTTTGTGAAAAACCGATCTAGATGAACTGGATTTGCATTTCCTTCTACGCCGACAAACTGTTGCGTCCATAGGTCAAACGCAGATTCATTTTTGACGGGCGAGACTAGCAAGTGTGTTGGATATACTATAGATAAACCAAAGGAACTGATTAATGATGTCTATCTTTCACTTTTCTTGACTAGTAAATGTACGTTTCAAGAGATCTTCGGATAGTATTTCTTCGACACTTCCGTCGGCCACGATGAAAAGGTATAATCGATCATTCAGCCGTCGTTTGGAATGCCGTGTAGCATAGAACCGAGCTTTTAAGAAGTCGCCAACATCCAAGTGAACAGTAATAAAGCCCTAAATTGAAGATTATTACAAAAGAGCCTTACCCAGGTTATAATGAATATATTAATAAACTTGAATTCCATTATCTGCATGTTTCAAAAGAAACTCCTCAAGATCCGGCTGATTCTCTATGAAAGCTAGATTACCCCAACTTAATGCAACTGGGTGCCCATTTCGTGTAAGGTTTCTAAAACTCGTCTCAGTAGCTCTCAAATAGAACTCGGTATTGTCTCCAAATGTGGACGAGTCATACAAAATCAAAACACTTGCCAAATCCACAAAATATCTGCTTACTGTATGCAATACGAGTACACTCTGTTAGTATAGAAATATCTCAAGAACTGCAACTTACTTATAATACTCAAGAGCCGCTGTCGCCACATTTTCAAACTGACGTCGCGCACTCAAAACTTTCAGTTTTTAAGTATCAGAATTTCAACAGTGCGGAATAATAGGAGTGAGAATTATCTAGATTTTAATAAACATGCTAACATGCTTAACATATTGCCGATTAATAATTGAAACGGTAATATGAGCAGATAGAGATACAACGCTTTGGAGTTTACCATAGATGCATTTTATAGAACTTAAAAAACAGGTTTTTAGTGTATGAATACGTGAATAATGTATGGTATTGTTGTAACAGTCGTTTTAAAAATGACTGCTTTCCTGCAGAGGACGCTAAATACTACGACGGGATAATGAGGGTCTAATGGAGCGTGATTATGTTCTAGTTGTAGTTAATCTGTTTCTTTGTTTCCTCCACTTGCGCTGATCAGATTCTGCCTTCTGAAATTTTATCCCTTACTAGCTTTCGTCCGCGGCTTCGCTCGCGTTAAATTCGGGTCAACACGGTTCCCCTTTCCTGATTTAGAACACAGAAGAGAACTCGGAACAGAATGTTATTTTAAGCATCGATAGATCTCTATTATTGTCGAATGAAATCTCTCGACTTGTCCATTGGCTTCGCTACGATGCACTGGTGTTCGGAACAGTTCGATCCCCAGTGACCGTAAGAAACTTTCGATAATTGGGCTAATGAAACTGCTTTCATTGTCTGTTACCAATATTCTCGGAGCCGTGAAGTAGTGGAGGACTTTGGTGATCTTGTCCCTCAGGTGAAGGACTGATCGGTTCTTTATGTGGAACATGTTCCCAAATTCGGAGAATTTGTCTAGGCATGTGAGAAACTTTTCATTTTGTATTTCCATGATATCCATATGGAGTATTTCGCATGGATACGATGGAACAGGCGTAGGTTGGATCTCCGGCTTGCTGGGATGACTATCATATTTGTTGAGCTTGCAGATTTCACAAGTGCTCGGATATTTCTTGATTATAAATCTACGATCTACAATTGTTCTTTGTTTTCTCTTGCGTTTCTGTGAGCTCGTCGGTGTTCGTCTGTAATCAGCTGACATTTCCGGATTTCGTTTCTCACGTCCTCTACTATTCTCTGAGTTAGTCGCAATTTATACTTCGTGAAGCATTCCAAATATACCACCTTGAACATTTGTATGTGGGACTCGGGAATTTTAATACCATTAACCACATTCGGCCTTAATCTTCGTACTAGAATATTTGTCAGTTCTGTCTTGTCCGGGTTCTCTGTCGCTACATAATGTCTAGCATGCCCAGGATGTGGCTCCTCGTATATTTCAGTGCCCCTACCTATCTTTATAATAATCTGGTTACGAAAGACATTAATCGGAGCTTCGACGTGAGGAATGAGGTCGGTACTATCCTGTTCAGCACTGTGCGCGGTTTCGGTTGATGTGCCCTCTTCCGAAGCAGTCTCTGTCGGATTGCTGTCAGCCCTTTCGCTGGCGGTTTCCGTTGCACAACTATCGTTGTCTGATCGTGTACTTCGCGCTGGTTCGGCAAGCACCGAAGCAGGCAAGTGATTCATCTCTATCCTCAGCCTGGATAATGCGTCGGCAACGTGATTTGATTTGCCATGTTTATACATATATCAGTTCACAATTATATTCCTCTATGCGAGATTTCCAACGTTTCAATTTCGCGTTTAAATTCCTATTGCCAAGGGCAAAGGTCAGGGACTGATGGTTCGTGTAGATTCGGATCTTTCTTGAGCCATAGACATAAGATCGGAGGTTGTCTAGGGCCCAGACTATAGCGAGCATTTCTTTCTCATTTGCCGCGTAATTCTCTTCGGTTTTGTTAAGCGATCGCGATATGTAAGTTATAGGTCTATCTTTTCCCGGGTCTCCTTGGGATAGCACTGCCCCTAAGGCGAAATTAGAAGCGTTAGTTGTCAGGTGGAAGGGTTTCTCGAAATCAGGGAAGGCCAATACCTCGAATGACGTTAAGAGCAGCTTGATATCATTGAAAGCTTGGGTCGCCTCCTCACTCAAGTGGATCGGAACACGCTTTGACTCGCTTGCTTTAATCTGCGCGTTTACTCCTCTCGTTATGTTCGTTAGTGGTTTAGCGACTTTGGCATAATCACGAATGAACCTACGGTAATACGACGTTAGCCCGAGGAAGCTCTTTAACTCCTTCAGTGTCTCAGGTGGTTGGATTTGTCGAATGGCTGACACTTTCTTCGCATCGGGTTTTATTCCTTCAGGCGTTATGACATACCCCAAGAACTCGACTTCGATCTTCATGAAGTGGGTTTTGTCCAGATTAACCTTAAGGTTCACTTCGAGGAGTCTAGCGAAAATAGTTTCGATATTCTTAAGATTGTCTAGCTCGTCTTTTCCGAGAATGATCACATCGTCTATGTATACATAGCAGATTTTACCTATGTATTCCTTCAGGACGTCGTCAATGATCCGTTTAGCAGTTTTAGGTATGTCGGATATTTTCATCGGTATTTGATGGAAACCGGAGGTAAGGTCCAGAGTGGTAAAATATTTCGCCTTGCCAAGGCTAGCGAGTGTACTGTTGATGTCGGGTATAGGATAGGTGTCCGAGATCGTGACTGCACTAAGGCGTTTATAGTCTACAACTATACGGTGTTGCTTCTCGCCGTTAGGTTAAGGTTTTTTGGGGACCACCCAAATTGGCGAGTTGTATGGACTTCTCGAAGAGCGGATGATCCCTTCACTCAACAACTTCTTGATCTCGTTTTCAACCTCCCCTCGCAGGCAGGCCGGGTACGGGTAGTTTTTGGAGTAAATCGGCTCGTCCGTGCTGGTTCTTATTTCGGCTTCCACGGACGTGCCAATTACCTCACTATCATTGATCGGCCCGAAGACAGGCGCGAACTTTTGGATTAAGGCTTTTAGACGGGATTTCAAGTCTTCCGGGAGGCTCGAATCCAACGCGACATTTATTTCTGTCGACGTTTTTTCCTTGAGGGGGATTCGAATGCCCGGCGATAGGGTCAATGCATTTTGTTACCTGTCAATGATTGCCTCTAATTGTTTGAGGGTACCATCGCCTATGATACCATCAAAAGATGAGAGGCCTGGTAGAACATAGATAGTAAAGAGCGTGTTGTTCCCGGCCTTCTCAAAGAATCTACCTTGTATGATTTGCTGATTTGAATCTTGCCAGCGGCGGAGTGTACTGTAAAAGGCTTGGGGATGGACGCGCAATTGTCGGCTAATGAAGGGGTTATAAAGTTTTTATTGGCTCCAGTGTCCACCAGGAAACTGAGCCTTTTACCATGGCTTGTTATAATTATAGTCTTTGTATGGAACGCTGGAGAGACGCCCGTCATAAAATTTATTTCCTCGTCAACGAGCTCATCCCCTGCGTCTTCGTACTCATCATTCCGACATTCCTCGTAGGCTTAAGTGTTATACAAGCGTTGATGCTTGTTTGGGTAGTTGTCGGATTTCGCTCGCCTTTTAAAAGGGTTAACCCCATGTGGGCGATTCATATAATTTATCTGCCTCGACTGCACTGACGTGTGGTTTCGGCGCAAAGGGTCTTGGCGATGGACCAGCTTCATGCGAAGTCGTAGAACGAGGTTGTTGCCTTGGTCCGTTTGAGAAATGTGGTGGAAATTTCCTTGGTGGCAAGATGGGTCTCTGATCATTCCTAAATATCTGGTTCACGGGAGCTGTTATGGTATTCGGGGTGGTCGCGGAGTGAATAGAATGGCTACGATAGTTCAGGTTTTGAATTTCGAGGCAGGCCGAGTAGGCCTCAGGAAGCGTTTTGGGCTTTTGGATGATAAGCATCCTTGACAAAACGCCGTTGAGGCCGGATAAAGAAATCGAGAGCGCGATTCCTAAATGTCTCTACTAACGCGTGATTCCTCACTAAAGGATTCGGTTTTTATCTTATTTATCATCAACGACAGTTGATGGTTTACCGCGGCATACAATTCATCCAACTTCGAATTTCGTTGACAGAGTTGGTTGAGCTGATGCTCCAGAGTTCTCATGTCTCTCTTGACTGCGTAATGCAGAGAGAGACACTGTTGAATGGATGGCCAATCGTTGTCAAAAATATTATAAGAAACTAAGGCCGCATCGGCAGGGTCGCGAACTTTTTGTCGGATATGTTCGAGGATTGCCCGATAAATGGGTTTTGACTTGACGAGTTCAAAATCCTTTAATATACTTTCAACTATATGCACCCATGACACGTATTGTGTAGGGTTGCCATCGAAGGCTTGTAGCTCTTTAACGCAATCAGGCAACCTCGAAATATCCTTCAGCTCGGACTCATTCCGCAATGGGCAAAGTTCTACGGCATGCTCAACAGCAATACCCGCGAATGCTTGCCTACCCTCAAGAGTTCCTATACGCTTTTCAAGACCTTTGAGTTGGGTGAGAATGGCGTTGACCGATCCTGTTAGGTCAGTTACAGACTTACAATAGTACTTAGCTTCGTTCGATTTAAATGGGAAAAAGAAACAATGAGAACGGTGTACTTACAGAATTGCGGCCTTGGGGGTTTCGAGGAACACTATTTTACGCAACTTATATTTTTCAGTGTGAATTATTTTTCTTTTTCTGTTTAAATACCCACAAATTTTTCACCTTTTTTTTTGAAAATTTGTGATACGACCGTTTCCTTACTTTCTCAGGCTTGCTCTACACTTATTTCTCATCAATTCTTCTTATTATTATTCTTCTCAAGCACTTATCATACACGCAATTTTACTGCACATGCACGCACCAACTTTTCTATGAATTTTTGTCCTTAACTTAATTTGATCTCACACTCTAGCACACTATTTTCTTCTCTTCTTTTTATCTGGAGGCACGGCAGTGCCCCTGCCAAGTCGAGCATCTACCGTATCCTTTAGCCTTCTAGGATATCCGCATGTTGCCATGGGTATGCGGAAGGTAAGCATCAGTAACTCAGAAAGCCATTGTGTTCTCATGGGTACAAGACGTTGTATAAGGATATGGATTTTTTTGCCGGTCCCTGCTCGGGCGCCAGTTAAAGGATACCCGTAAGGGCAATCCAAAAAAAAACCGCCAACGCCAGCCTTGAGGCTGGCCCAACCGTTCGACTTACATTCAAACACGTACATTTATTTTTCTATAACAGATTTATTTGACTTGATTAATACACGCTCGCCGTAAGACTGCCACCTCGATGTTGCTCGCCTAGGTTTGTCGCCTCGCATAAACCTCGTTTCCACGCTGACACAGGTGTTCCCGTTCCAACCATGCTCGTGTTCGGTGCATAAGCCGCGACTCATATTCGGATATATTCACTGAGCGCTGTTGTCTGGTCGGAAGCGCATACATGTTATGTCAGCATATCTACCGACACATTGGCTGATGCAATTCACGGTCAAGGTCGGGTATCTGCAGGTCGTTGTCGTTGGCGATGTGTTAACTTAAATAAATAAATAAATAAGTAAATAATAATAATAATAATAAATAAGCTACTATAAATAATAAGCTACTATCGCCGGAGATCGCCAGTGCCTTTGCCAACCGCGTCTCCCTTAAGCTCTCCGATACACCTCAATCCTCCACTCAGTCAGTAGAGCAACAATGGAGCCTGTGCAAACAAGCACTGAAGAGCACAGCAACGGAAGTGCTGGGCCTTAACGCTCCACCACGACGAAACACCTGGTTCGATGACGAGTGTAGAAGGATTCATGCGGAAAAGCAGGAGGCATACAAAGCCTTACAACACAAAAAAACAAGAGCGGCGAAAATAACAAGAAGGGAGCAACATAACTTCTCAAGAGAAAAAAGAAAGAGCACGAGAAGCGGGCGGTTGAAAACTTGGAGAGGTGCTATTGCAGGCACGACGTTCGAAGATTTTATCATTGGATAAAACGAATCTCTCAAGGCTGTAAAGCCCGAACGGAGATCTGCAAGGACGATAACGGACACCTAGTAGTAGAATCGCAGTCGATGCTGAGAATTTGGAAAAACCACTTCTGCAGACTGTATAACGGCGATGACAGCCAACATACCGCCGTCAGGCAGAATGGTCCGTTTTTTAACGACGAAGATCGCAGAGAATTCCGTTTCCCTGACCTCGACGAAGTTGAGATTGCCATGTCGAAACTCAAGTCGAATAAAGCTGCTGGCGCAGATGGACTGTCTGCTGAGCTCTTCAAAGCGGCTGGGGGTGAGCTGGTTAGGAGCATGCACCGGCTCATCTGTAAGATATGGTCAGAGAAAAGCATGCCCGAGGAATGTCGCATACAAGGTCTTCGCTGCCATTTTGTGTGAACGCCTGAAGCCATTCGTAAACAAGCTGATAAGTCCTTATCAGTGCGGATTCAGGCCAGGGAAGTCCACCATCGACCAAATCTTTACACTACGGCAGATCCTGGAAAAAACCAATGAATTTCAAGTCGACACCCACCATCTATTCGTCGACTTCAAGGCCGCATACGACAGCGTAATTAGAGACGAGCTATATAACGCCATGTTTACTTTTGACATCCCTGCTAAGCTCGTCAGACTATGCAGGATGACCCTGGAAAATGCTCGCTGCACATTCATACATATATGACATATTCAACCTTTTGTGTCGAATAAACACAATAAAAATAAATGTTATAAGTATAAGCCTTATTGTGTTAAAAAAAGTGATTGTGTTAGTGAGAGCCCAACACACTAACCACTGCGCCACGGCGCCCTCTTATGGTCCCGGTTAATAATACACCTTACGCTCGAATTATTTTAATAGCGATACGCAACAAAATAACGGGTGAAGCGAACGAAGTTCTGAATATATTTAGGACTCCATTAGAGTGGAGTCAAATTAAATCGAATCTTTCATCCGCTTCTGCGCCATACAACAGACCCCGGATGATAAGGGTCTTGTATACGGTCAACTTCGTCGTTTTAATATGAAATCACACGACAGCGCATCGCTCTGGTTAAATCCTTTTTCGACTTAAAACTATCGGTCAGGTCTTCACCGATTCGGATGGAGCAGCGAGCATTCTCCAAAGTTATCCTGCATAGTCTGACGAGTTTAGCAGGGATGTCGAAGGTAGATATGGTTGTATAGGTCGTCTCTAATTACGATATCGTAGGCGTTTTTCAAGTCGACAAATATATGGTGAGTGTCGACCTGAAATTCATAGGTTTTTTCCAGGATCTGGTCGATGGTTGACTTCCCTGGCCTGAAGGCATACTGATAAGGACCTATCAGCTTATTTACAAAAGGCTTCAGGCGTTCACACAAAAAGGCAGAGAAGATTTTGTAGGCGATGTTAAGGAGACTTATTGCTCTGTAGTGGGCGCAGTCAAAGGGGCACTAGCAGCTTTTTTCGGCTTGAGTTTCGGTATGGTGATCTTAACTTTGACGTGGTCAAGCGGGCGGAATTCTTTGCGATCTTCGTCGTTAAGTGGCCCTTACACGATCAATCAGTCGACATCATGCATCGTGTCCATGTGGATTAACTCTATCCCTTACACGGCTCAATCGATTAAAGCAAATTTCTAGTGAAATTTAGTGAATTTCGGTCGTGTACGGACGTGCGATGAGTGATTCGGACAACTGTATTGCGTACGTTGTTCTGGCACTTTGTGTAAAGAAGAAGAAGAATAGAATGGCAAAAAAGAAGAGAATTTGGATGAAACAGTGGTTGAAAAAAAAACCGGCCAAGTGCGAGTCGGACTCGCGCACGAAGGGTTCCGTACCATCTGTATATATACATAAATATGAAAGAGACTATGTATGTTACCTCATCAAATGACAGATCTTGGTTGCAGGCAGGATTTTTTGGATGAAAACAATGTCTGTTGTATGGGAGCCCCCCTTAAATATTTTTTTTGTTCTGTTTTTAGTATCTGTCGTGGTAGCGGCAACAGAAATACATCATCTGTGAAAATTTCAACTGTCTAACTATCACGGTTTATGAGACAGACGGCCTGATGACAGACGGACGGACGGACGGACAGCGAAGTCTTAGTAATAGGGTTCCGTTTTACCTTTGGGTACGGAACCCTAAAAAGGAATCAGTTCTCTCATGAATATGTTTTAAGTGAATTAAAAATATCTGCATTTCCCGTTCTTCATCCAATTTAAATTTAAATTTTCCGCTCCCGACAGACATCACATTCCACGCTCGCGACACCACACCTGCACGACACACAATAAGCTTATTTGGTCAATCCAACCCTTACACACATCAATCAGCATGATAATAGTCATGCAATATCAAAAATGTTTTGATTTTTGTCAATCGGTCACCAACGAATGTGTGTGACGCACACAGACGCATTTTCACAAACACACGTAAATATTTGATGTCATTCGATTGATCGTGTAAGGGTACCTTTAAGAAACGGATTATTCTTCCTGACAGCGGTGTATTGACTAACATCGCCGTTATACAGTCTGCAGAAGTGGTTTTTTGCAGCATCGACTGCGATTCTACTACTAGGTGTCCGTTATCGTCCTTGCAGATCTCCGTTCGGGCTTTACAGCCTTGAGACATTCGTTTTATCTGTGGTAAAATCTTCGAACGTCGTGCCTGCAGTAGCACCTCTCCAAGTTTTCAATCGTCCGCTTCTCGTGCTCTTTCTTTTTTCTCTTGAGAAGCTTATGTTCCTCCCTTCTTTTAAGCTCGTAGAGCTCACGAACTGTTCTTTTTTTTTATGTAGTGAGGCTTTGTATGCCTCCTGCTTTTCTGCATGAATCCTTTTACACACGTCATCGCAGAATGTGTTTCGTCGTGGTGGAGCTTTAAGGTCCAGCAATTTCTTTGCTGTGCTCTTCAGGGCTTGTTTGCACAGGCTCCATTGTTGCTCTACTGACTGAGAGGAGGATTGAGGTGTATTGGATAGTTCAAGGGAGTCGCGGTTTGCAAAGGCACTGGCGATAGTAACTTTCCGACGTCTTTACCCAGCTTAGCTTTAAAATCTCCTAGTATGATCCCATCATTATGAGACGTTCACTCACATACTGGAAGCTTGGGACTTTATGTCTTAGTCCACCTCTAACAAGAAATCCGCATCCAAGTAGTCTCTGTCCTCTCTCTCTATAGCAGTCATTCGCTTTATACCCGCTCCATTCCATCGCATTTCCTGGATGGCGGTTATGTCCGCCTTATAGCGGTCTAGGGCGTCCGCAAGTTGTTCGGCCGCACGTGGTCTGCTTAGGGACCTAACATTCCACGTCCTTGTTTGTTTTTTGTTTAATTAAAGGATGATCAACATAGGTCAACCGTCAACCGACACTAATACTGTTTGGTGGAGCAGGTTACTCGCCATTCGGCCTCTTCCGTCAGTAATTTCCCTTGTAGGGAAATTTCCAGATGGTACCATGAGGAGGTGGGAGTAGCACCTGACTAGCAGAGCTGCACGTGGAAAAAGGAGAGCAGTTTCGCAAGTGAATACTGTACTTGAGCGACAACACGTGATGTAACAAATCCTAAGGAAAACGTACCGCTGGATTTTCGTGGTGCCAATTCTACACACACGCGCTTGTGTTTTGCAGTGCGCCGGTTTAATTTTTTTTATTATATTTGGCTTGGAAGGACCAATGTTCGCGACGTGGACTCTAAACTAAAGCACAATTAAACGCAAAAAAAAGAGCAACATTGTATTTATTATAAGAGTGACCATTGCGGCAAAAGAGAAGAAAAGTAACGTGAGGAATCTAAACTTTATGTGTGTGCGAGAACAGTGTATCTATCAATATACTGGCGCCAACAGTACTTTATCGAGTTCTTTTCTAAAATGACTATCAGTAACCACTCAACGTTGAGCGTCTTACAGCTTAAACATTTCTATTTTATCAAGGATTCGGGCTGCCAAGCCAATCGCCTCTCTCTGTGATTCTTATTTCCAGCAAATCTGCGCCGTGCCCTTTCTTTCTGCTCGTAGAACGCCTTTCGAACAGCTCTAACCCTCCGCTGTGGTACAGTTGTGAATTTTTTCCATAATATTTCTGCACAAAATACCACTAACGACAAGCAATATCCAACGGCAAGTAGGTATAATGCTCCTGAAACACTTTCAAGTGTAAACGGAGTCGGTGGCTGCTTCGGCAATCGACCCAATCCAATCATGCGAATCTTCTCTTGAACCATTCTGTCCTTGTGTAGTAAAACACTCTATAAAACAAGAACTTTCAGAGTACTATTCGGATAAATATTTTCGAAGCATACCCTTTTTTCCCAATACTCATACAGTCCATGCTCCAAGCAAGATCGAATAAATTCATTAAAAGTATTCATCAATGGCCAACCGCGAATGGATAATACCACAATCCAATCATACTTCAATTCGTCTTTAACCAACTGTAAGGACTTTATTGAAAATCCACTGAACTAATCATCAGCTCATTACTCACTATCATTCCATCCAAGTTGCTATCCTTCAGGCAGTCTTCGAAAACATGCGTTCCTCCGTGTAAGCGGTCTACTATAATACCATGATTGCCGAGGTACGTAACGTTCTTCAGTTTTTCATCGCTTAATGCGACAAATCTTTTGAATATAGCTTGCTCGTATGGCACATCCGAAGTTTCCAACGGTTTCACCCAAAATACCGAGGGTGCTGCTAATTTCCAATCTGTCGCAGCGAATTTTTTAACTGTGTCAACCGGCTCTGTAAAAACTGGAATCGTAAGCACGGATTTCAACTGACCACTGTAGATATTTTCTAGCGTTAATCCGGCTAGTAACAATGAAGCCAGAAAAAATCGATTCGTAAAGCGATTGAAGCTAGAATGATAATTTAATGATAAAATCGGATAACTTTTATATATAATACGAGTGCTCACTTCGATAGGGATATGGATTGTTGGCAAAATATCATAAACACTTGGAACAAGGACTGTTCGTAAATTGTAGTACGAGTAAGCCCGTCCGTCGATTTGTGGCCGAGGAAATATGGAGTGTACCTAATCAGATAAAAAACTATAGAGCTCATGAGAACTGAAAGAATCAATATGGACCAGATTAGTGCACTGAAAGGTAGGATGATCGCCATCGAGGTTGGGTATCGACTGTAAAAGGGATATTTAAGAGTTCACAGATAGGAATTGGGAATTAAATTTATTACGATGGCCCAGGACCGAGAATCATTGATGATGTTTTTGAAATTGTAGTTGATGCGTCGTACGTGTTGTCAGGCCAGTTGATATAATACCCAAGATTGAGCTCAGTCTCTTGGTGGTAGATTGAATCGGCTATATATTGCCAATTATGTAGACCAACTTAAGTTATTTCAAGTCAATAAAGTCGTTGGTTCGCTATTCATTATATACTCACGGGGCAAGGCCTTGATAGTGCAATTTCGTAATTGACAGAACGTTATGATAAGATCTGCCTGGGTTCCTTCGTAGACTACACTTTTCCTTGGTCGAGTTGGATCTATACTGTCCACACTACCAGAACTATCCGACTGTTGACAACAAAAAGGTGTACATGTAAGTCCATTAAAGTCACCAACACTTACCACATTGTAGCTGATGAAATATGGACTGAATGTTACACTGGATACGTTCACATTCCGTCCTTCGAGGTTATGGAATTTATCAGGATACAAATCGACGTCTTTTGCGAAGGTTTCGTTTGAGAAAAATCGATCTAGGTGAACTGGATTTGCATTTCCTTCTACACCAACAAACTGTTGCGTCCATAGGTCTAACGCAGATTCATTTTTGACGGGCGAGACTAGCAAGTGTGTTGGATATACTATAGATAAACAAAACGAAACTGATTAACGATGTCTATCTTTCACTTTTCTTGACTAGCAAATGTACGTTTCAAGAGATCTTCGGATAGTATTTCTTCGACACTTCCGTCGGCCACGATGAAAAGGTATAATCGATCATTCAGCCGTCGTTTGGAATGCCGTGTAGCATAGAACCGAGCTTTTAAGAAGTCGCCAACATCCAGGTGAACAGTAATAAAGCCCTAAATTGAAGCTTATTACAGAAGAGCCTTACCCAGGTTATAATGAATATATTAATAAACTTGAATTCCATTATCTGCATGTTTCAAAAGAAACTCCTCAAGATCCGGCTGGTTCTCTATGAAAGCTAGATTACCCCAACTTAATGCAACTGGGTGCCCATTTCGTGTAAGGTTTCTAAAACTCGTCTCAGTAGCTTTCAAATAGAACTCGGTATTGTCTCCAAATGTGGACGAGTCATACAAAATCAAAACACTTGCCAAATCCACAAAATATCTGCTTACTGTATGCAATACGAGTACAATCTGTTAGTGCCTATAGAAATATCCCAAGAACTGCAACTTACTTATAATACTCAAGAGCCGTTGTCGCCACATTTTCAAACTGACGTCGCGCACTCAAATGTTTTAGTTTTTAAGTATCAGCATTTCAAAAGTGCAAAAACACTGAAGGCAAAGCAGAAGGGAAAGCATGGACAGCAGTGGAGGGAGGGGACGCACATGCACACCAACATCCATGGAGTCCACGCCTCAAAATTGCATGAACACCACATTACACTTTACACTCCGCCCATAACAATTTAACGTAATTCACAAATCACAAATTACAAATATCAAGGCCGCAACATTCAACAATTTCAACAATCTGCAACGTTGCCAGCAGGCAAGTTGCAGCAACATTGAGTTTATATCGAGCCACGAGGGATATGGGTCATCTACCCAATCCATATACAATGTACTATGTACATATACATATATAATTAGCGGGTTCAGGTCCTGAAAAGCTCTGCGAGTTCATCAGAGATCTCATTTCCACGATTTTACGTGTCATCCTTGCGCAGGGGCCATGCTAATCTTCTCTGTATCGTTTCAATTTCATAGAAGAGAGTTGTCGATCCCGAATGCAGGCATTTTCGACAAAAGAGCTTCATGCCAAACTCTGTCAAATGCTTTCGAAATATCAAGTGCAACTACTTTGCTCTCGCCCGTCTGGTGGACCAAGCGAATCCACTTCTCGGTGAGATATACCATCAAATCCCCAGTGGATTTGTTGCTGCGGAAACCATACTGCCGGTCATTGAGGAGTTTCTGCGACTCGAGATATTTCATTAGCTGACGATTTATCAGCGTTTCCATGACTTTGGGAAGAAGGGACGTTAGTGCAATGGGTCGGTAATTGGAGAGAGATTCGTCTTTTTTGGGAATGTGCTGGACAAATGCTGTTTTCCACCTAGTCGGGTAGAGTCCAGAAGAGCAGGAAAGGTGAAAAAGCTCACGCAGTGGTTTTGCCAACGAAGAACACCTCTTCAGAATTATTGGGGAAATACCATCTGGACAAGTGGATTTGTGTATGTCAAGTTCTTTAAGAATTAACGTACTCCAGAACAGGCGGTGACAAAGAACATCTGGGAAGCTGCGAGTGTGCTGCGAAATGGGCAGCGAGCAGATTGGCTTTGTCTAAGGATTTGACAGCTGGAATGTTCTCGATGTTATTGATGATAGACCAACAACTCTGCTATCTTTGGGACATTGTAGGATCTTACGCCTCAGTTTTTGGTCGTGTAAAAATTTAGCTCGTCGAATGTGGGAGTTGCAGTCATTTCTGGCTTGTATATATCTGGAACAACGACATCAGTTCCGAAATCAAACGCAGAATCACTCTTGCCAATCGCTGTTTGTTTGGGCTCAGGAGGCAACTGAGTAATAGAGCCCTCTCCCGAACGACAAAGTTGACTCTATATAAGACCCTTATCATCCCGGTCCTGTTGTACGGCGCAGAAGCATGGACGGTATCAAAAGCGGATGAGGAGGCCCTTGGTCGGTTCGAGAGAAAGATTTTGCGCGTGATTTTTGGGCCTATAAACGCAGACGGGGGATGGAGGAGAAGATTCAACCACGAACTTTACGGGCTGTACAGCGACATGAGCCTAGTCAGGCGTCTACGGATTCAACGCCTAAGATAGCTGGGCCATGTAGAGCGAATGGACACCACAGCTCCAGCCCGGAGACTCTTTGAATCCAACCCCGAGGGACGAAGAAGCAGAGGACGGCCGCCCTTAAGATGGCGCACACAGGTGGAAGGGGACCTCAGCCAACTGGGTGTGCGGCAATGGAAAAGGCTAGCGAAAGATCGTGCTAGATGGAGGGGCATGTTGGTTGAGGCCCAGGTTCACCCCGAACTGTAGCGCCCACTTTAGAAGAAGAAGATATATCTTTTTCGGTTTTCCTCAGTAGTGTTAGCCTTATAATTCCGAAAGCTTATCTCTCTCAACCTAATAACCTCTTTACAGCTCAAGTCAAACCACGCATTATTCTTCGGATTAATACTTTTTATCTTGTTGGGGATAGAAGCGGTTATGCCAGTATTAATAATGTTTGTGGTCATATCAGCTGCGGCGTCCACGTCGTTGTCGAGGAAGCACCACGACTAGTTAAAGCTCCGAAAGAAGTTGTTAAGGCCACACCAATTAGCTTTCTTTTATATCCATACTATTCTTTTTGGAGCTTTTTCTTTAACTGTGTGGAATGAATATGGGAATTTAGCTGATATGACACAGTGATCGGACGAGCCTAGAGGAAATAATACTTTCAAAGTGTATTTATCAGGTTGAGAGGTAAGAAACAAGTCCAGGGTGTTGGCGATATGACTGGCAACATCCGGGATACGAGATGGCTCATTCACAAGCTGGGTTAATTGATTCGACCCCGTTGGAAGTTGACATCACTTCACCTTCCGCTTCACCAGAGCATTCGAACTTCGACAGCGAAATTCGAACTTAACTGTCAGTTTGTGTCCCCGCAACAGTATTTATCATTGGTTGTTCGTAATTAGAGACAAAAGGGTTGCAGCTAGGATTAATACACCAAAGACATAATAGGGATCAAAGCTGGGAAGTTTGCTACTGGTTGTGGGATATTGCCGACTAACCTTAGGTCAGTATGTGACCAAGGGGATTTTTTGGATGAAAATCATGTCTGTTGTATGGGAGCTCCCCTTAAATATTTATTATATTCCGTTTTTAGTATTTGTTGTTATAGCGGCAACAGAAATACATCGTATGTGAAAATTTCAACTGTCTAACTATTACGGCTCATGAGATACAGCCTGGTGACAGACGGACGGACGGACGGACAGCGAAGTCTTAGTAACAGGGTCCCGTTTTAGCCTTTGGGTACGGAACCCTAAAAACGTGAAATAGAACTAAAGACAGTTAAATTACAAATGCTAACAACTTGGTCTAGATGCGACCCGCAAGGCCCACACGACTAAATTCCCAGTGGAAAACTGAAAACACCCATTTCGTATAATTTTTTTTCATTTTTAACCCCCGACGCAAAAAGGGGATGTTATAAGTTTGAGGTGTCTGTGTGTCTCTCTGTGGCATCGTAGTTCCTGAAGGAAGGGACCGATTATGATGCGTTTTTGTTTTTGTAAGCTAACGTGATCGAAATGGTTATTAGCTACAATTTGCGAAGATCTGTTCAGGTGTTTCAAGGTTATTAGCTCCTTTTGTTGGAGAACCGCTTGGAAACACCATGTGATCCAGGGTAATTGCAATTTCGATTGCTGAAAGTTTCTAATTTAAACTTTATAGAAAATGAAGAATTCTTAGACGGAAATATGATAAAACAAGACAAGGCCTCCTTTATTGCCAACGGTTCTACCTGGAAGACGCTACAGTGATCTGGTAATTTTAGAGCTTTATTCAGCCTTAGTTATTGGCAGTTATTTAGACCCAGTGTAAAAATCCACAAAACCAGTGTAAAAATCCACGCAGTTCCTCCGGGGTTGCGCCTGGCGGGTCCGGTTTTGCCTGACCGGGTAGATCATCGTAAAATTTTTCCCCAAGACTGTGGTGGGATCTGTGTAGTCGAAGTTTTCTGCCATAGTTATCCTGTTTTCCAGGATGGAGCAGTGGCCAGTGACATAGCTCGTCCATTTCGAGTTGGCTTTTAGTCTTATGGCCGTAAGTGTGGCAATTTGCTTGCCGAAAATATCGAGTGGTGTAAGATCGAGTATCATGTTAAGCGCAGCCATTTGGGTGGACCTAAGGGCCCCGATAATGCACATACATGCCAACCTTTGTACCTTCTCGAGTTGTTTGTGGTATGTGGTCTTGCCCAGTGCAGTCCAATAGTATGGGTCTAGCGACCGTGATATAGAGCCATAGGGTGATCTTGGGGTTGAATCCCCATTTTTTCCCCCGGGGCTTTCTTGCATGTGTAGAGAGCTATGGTTGCTTTTTTTGTTCTCTCGACTGTGTTGCTCTTCCAGATTAGTTTCCTTACTTACTTACTTATCAGGCCTGCGATCCATGGAGGATCTGAGCCTGAGCTATAGCTGCCTTCCATCCTTGACGGTCCCGGGCACGCTGCTTCCAGTTGTCAAGACCAAGATGTCCTACATCCGCGATTACTTGGTCTTTATACCGGAGGTTCGGTCTTCCTCTTCTTCTCGAACCAGGAGGCTCGGAGTCGAAGACCCTCTTAGCTGGAGCGTTGATGTCCATGTGCTCGATGTGGCCGAGCCAGTGTAGTCGACGGATCCTTGCCTTCCGGACTACATCCACATCTTGGTACAGCTCGTAGAGTTCGCGGTTGTGTCTTCTTCTCCATTCACCTTCCTCACAGACAGGACCAAATATCCGGCGCAGAATTTTTCTTTCGAAAGAACCCAAAATCAGCTCCGCTGTCCTGCTTATCGTCCAGCTTTCGGCTCCGTACAGCAAGACTGGCAGAATGAGCGTTTTGTAAAGCATGACTTTGGTCTTTCGAGTGAGGAGTTTTGACCCCAGTTGCTTGGACAAGCCGAAGTAGCAGCGGTTGCCAAGGGCGATTCTACGCCGGATCTCCACTGTGGTGTCATTTGTGGAATTTACGTTTGCCCCGAGGTAGACAAACTCCTTAACTACCTCGAAATTGTAGCTGTCAATTGTTATGTTTTGTCCCAGGTGGTGAGCGACGGATTGGTTTTTGCTTGACAGCATGTATTTCGTTTTGTCCTCATTGATCTTAAGACCAACTCGTTTCGCCTGTTCTTCAATCGCCGTGAATGCTTCCACAATGCTACGGCGAGAACACGCGATGATGTCGATATCATCCGCGTATCATAGCAGCTGGATGGACTTGTAAAAGATAGTGCCCTCCCTGTTGACGCCTGCCCGTCGCACTATCTGCTCCAGCACCAGGTTGAAGAAGTCACATGACAGCGCATCTCCTTGCCGAAATCTGGTGCATGTTTCGAATGGTTCCGAGGTCCTAGAACCGAGTTGCACGGTGCATCGCGTGTTTTATAGCGTGGCGCGTCACAACTGGATCAGTTTTACCGGGATCCCGAATTCGGCCATCGCCCCAAACAGTTCTTCACGATGAATCGATCAGCCTTTTAAATCAATCAAATTTAAACTTACATTTAATTTGGACATAGTTAATCTAATAATCAAATTAACGATTAATGATTATGATTAATAATCTTAATCATTTTAAAATTGATTTTGATTAATTAATCTTAATCAAAATTTTTGATTACGATTTTAATCATTAATTTTTAATCGTTAATCAGATTAACTTTGGGCCAACACTGTGTTGGCGTTACAGTCCATGAAGAACCTGAGCCGAGCTTCTCTCAATCACCCATGTTGTGTGTGATTTCATTTTCACATAGGTGAAAGGGACCTACAGTTTATTGCCGGTTCTGAACGGCGAATTTCGAGAAGCTTTTCATGACAATTTTACTACAGGGGGTGATGCAGATTCGAAGCCACAAAAGTGTTTTTAAATAAATGCGAAGAAAGTGTTTTTAAATAAATGGGAAAAATGAAAATGCCAATACATAAAATGTTTATAATGATTTACTTATCTTTGATCCGGTATATCCAACAGCTCGCAAGTAAGTGAGAAGCAATGCACTCAGCAGCAGCCACCCACCCATGGTTCCAATCACGAAAATGGGTGAAAAGAAGAAGATGCAAAAATGCGGAAAAGTGGGACTGTAGACTGTACCAACCATGGGTCGATGTCTGCTGTTGCTTGCATTGTCCTAGTACCGCAACGGCAAAAAGCATCAGCCGATCGAAAGATAACAAAATGATTATGTTTTAGAATCAATTACGATCATACATGCTGGTTCGAATCTTATCGGATATTCAAGCGAGCATGTATGATCGTGTTAGACCAATGAATTACGAACGAAATATCGGCTGGTGCTTGTACAGTGAATAACAAATTACAATGGTAAAAAATTCAAATTGCAAGTTAAATGGTTACAATGCGTCTCAAACATTCCTCCCCCCCCTGAACGAGTTCAGGAAACCGGTAATATCACCATCCTATTTATTGGTCGTATAAAATTGCCAGCTACAGTCTTCACAGTTGCAACGCGCACAAGGCCATCCCGTCCGGGGTGTACTTTCAGAATTCGCCCCATAACCCATTTTGTAGGTGGGAGATTAGGCTCCTTAAGAATTACAACATCACCAGTCTTAAGGTTTGGGTGATGTTTCTGCCATTTGGGTCTTTCCTGGAGTGATGTTAAGTACTCGTTGTGCCATCTCTTCCAGAATCCTTGAACCATAGCTTGGAGATGGCGATAGTGATCCAAACGGTTGCTTGGGATGCTCAGGTAACTTGGCTCGGGTACTGCTGTTAATGGCTCGCCTACAAGAAAATGAGAGGGGGTGAGTGGGTTTATATCAGAATCAGATAAACAGCACAAAGGACGAGAATTGACAACAGCCTCTATCTGACAAAGCACAGTGGAAAGCTCCTCGAACGTCAACACTGTGGAACCCACAACTCGACGCAAGTGTGATTTTATGGATTTTACACCCGCCTCCCACAGACCGCCAAAGTGAGGTGCTGAAGGTGGTGAAAAATGCCAAGTGACTCCGTCTTCGGCAAGAGCGGAGGATATAATGTTGTTGTGTTGTTCAGACAGCATATACCTATGCATATCTGTCAGGCATCGGCGGGCTCCGTGAAAGTTTGTGCCATTATCGGTATAGATATTGCTGCATCTTCCACGGCGAGATACGAAGCGACGAAAGGCGGCAATAAACGCGTCTGTGGTGAGATCGCTGACCAACTCGAGATGGATAGCTTTCGTGGCCATACATATAAACAATGCGATGTAAGCCTTGGACAGTTTTGGTTTCCGCGTCCGCGACAGCTTGATTGTAATTGGTCCAGCATAGTCACAACCTGAATTTTTGAATGGGCGACTAGGTTGTACTCGACACGGCGGCAGATCTCCCATTAATTGCTGTGATGTTTGCCTCCGGTGTGTGAAACAGGGCTTGCAGTGGAAAATTATGTTGCGTATAAGACCTCTCGATCCAATGATCCAGTACTGTTGGCGAACGAGAACAAACGTTTCCGAGATCCCAGGGTGCAGGTAGCGTTGATGTATGTCTCTTACGATAAGTCTGGAAATAGGATGATGGGAAACTAAAATAATAGGATGTTTTAAACTAAATGAAACTAAAGCCTTCTTGATTCTTCCCCCAACACGCAGAATACCCTCGTTGTCGACGAATGGGCAAAGCTTGATCAATGATGAATGTCTGGAGAGCTGGAGACCCTTGCTTAGCGAACGAATATCCTCGGCGAATGTGTGTTGTTGAACTAGCCTTATGATAATAGTTTGTGCATGATTCAATTCCGACAAACGCAACGCCTCCTTTCGACGATTGGTAGCTCCTGCGCGGCAATTGAACCCAAAACGTAGACAGTAAGCCACCACCCGTTTCATACGAGGCCAAGAGGAGAATTTTTCGACAAGAAGATCGTGAAAGGTGTTCGTCGTCGATGCAATCAAGACCTGCGTTTTGGGAGCCTTTTCTTCAAGAGTTTCGAGCCTTCTTGAGTTTACCCTTGGCTTCGGCCATTGTGCAGAGTCGATAGAAAGCCAAGATGGACCATTCCACCACAAACCAAATGAAATAAGACGCGCAGGAGTAAGACCACGTGAGGCGCAATCACCAGGATTTTGTTCAGAGGCTATATGGTGCCAGACATGGCGGGGCAGAATTTCGAGAATAGCAGCCGTACGGTTTGCCACAAAGGTGGCCCAGCGACGTGGTGGTGACGATAACCAATGGAGAACAACTTCAGAATCGCACCATGCAAAATTTTTAGTAGGTTTTGAAGACAAGGTGTTAGTTACCCGTTGAAATAGCCGAGCAAGCAGCAGCGCACCACAGAGCTCGAGTCGGGGAATGGAAGTCGGCTTTAGCGGAGCTACCTTCGTTTTAGCCGCGATAATATTCACCTGGTAGTTTCCATTCTGAAGTGTACAACGACTGTATATAACGGCGGCGTAGGCCACTGAAGAGGCATCCGAGAATCCATGCAATTCAAATTCTCCCAGCGAAGACAGTGCACAACGCGGAATCCGAAGTTGCTCGAACAGATGAAGTTCTTGATGATAACTAGTCCACCGTGAGGACAAGGGACCGGGTAGTGGATCGTCCCAATGGAGATTCAACTCAGAAGACCATAATTCTTGGAATAGGACCTTGAACAATAGAACCGATGGAGCGAGAAAACCGAGAGGGTCGAATATCCGCGATACTTCCGACAATAATGATCGTCTTGTTGGTGGATCAATGAAACCAATATTCGAAATTTTGTAGGAAAAATGATCCCTGACTGGATCCCAAAACATCCCGAGTACCTTGATAAAAGAGGAAGAACGTTCAGGGTCAAACATCAAGGTGTTGCAATCTTCTTCAGGTAGGGTTTTCAGCAACGGCGAACAATTTGAGCTCCATTTCCGAAGTTGAAGTTTGGCTTCCGACAATAGCGATACTAATTCTGACTTAAGTGCAATTAATCCCGCCGCAGAGCCCGACCCTGTCATCACATCGTCCACGTATACGTCCTCGCGAATGACCTTTGAAGCCGTAGGATATTTCCATTTGTAGTCCTCAGCTAATTGTTGTAAAACGCGAACCGATAGAAAAGGGGCAGCCGCTGTGCCATAAGTGACCGTACGCAACCGAAAATGTCCAATTTCATCATCAGGGTTTTCTCGCCAGACGACGCGTTGAAAGTCAGCATGTTGATCATCTACCCAGATCTGGCGAAACATCTTGACGACATCGGCTGTAAAGACTACGCGATGTTGACGAAAACGCAAACATACCCCTACCAAATCCCGCTGTATTGATGGACCGACTAATAAGGAACTATTTAAAGAAACTCCATGTGAATCTCTTGAAGACCCGTCGAACACGACCCGTAGTTTGTTTGTCGCAAGTTCCTTTTTTACGACCGCGTGATGTGGAAGATAAAAATGCTTGCCAGCATCCGTTTTATACTGAGCGACAGGAATTCGCGTCATATGGCCAAGTTGGATATATTCAGCCATGAAATCTTTATACATTTGACGAAGCTCTGGATTTAATCGAAAACGCCGTTCCATGGAATGCAGTCTAGAGATCGCCGAATTTAACGTCTCACCGAAAATAGGATCCGGATTCTTAAACGGTAACGAAACAATATACCTTCCATCACCAGAACGGCTGAAAGTTTCCTTAAAATGTTGCTCGGCTGGATCCACACCTACTGTGTCGCAGCCTGGTGAAGAGACCTCTTCGACTTCCCAAAAACGCCTGAGTAAATAGTCCACATCCATGGTTAAGTGAAATGAGTCGACCGCACCAGTATCCAGCTGATCACTGTTCGAAAACTCTCCAGAGATTACCCAACCAAAGGACGTATTTTGGGCTACAGGTGAACCGTCATCTCCGATAACCTTTCCTGCCCGTAGAATGCACCACAGTTTTTCGGCACCGAGAAGAATATCAATTGGAGACGAAATGTTAAAATTAGGATCAGCTAGCTGCAGCCCGGCAAGATGTGGCCAAATGGAACTATCAAAACTCCGACATGGAAGATTCGAAGTCAGTTTTGGCAAAACAAACGCATCTACCCCGATGGTAGCAGAATTTACTAAAGACGAGAGTTGGATTGATATGCGACCCCTGGTAAAACCTGCATCTGACGCTGAAAGTCCGCGAACGGGAATACGCGCGTGAGAGCGAGGAAAGCCTAGTCGTTTTGCGAACGACTCTACAACGAATGATGACTGCGATCCGGAATCCAATAACACTCGGCACACAATGGGATTGCCTTGGATATCCCTAACAGTTGCCGAAATAGTTGGAAGAATTGTCTGTTTGCAACGATTAGGGTCAAGCGATACGTTATTGACGATTGGAGAAGGTTGTGCCGGCGTGTTATTTGCTGTTGAGTGATTGGTGGAAGAAAACGAATGGGATAATTGTGAAGAAGAGCAATGAGTTGACAGCGATGGCGGGTTGGTTGGTGCATTTTCCGAATGAACCAGTGTGTGGTGTGATGACTTGCATAAACGACATCTAAACGCAGATCGACAGTTCTTAGCTGAATGCCCAACGCGAAGGCAATTGAAGCAAAGCGAATGGGTTTTTACGAACTCGCGCCGGGTTGGAATGTCTAACGAAACGAACTTTGGGCATTGAGATAACGAATGGGGTTCAGAGCACTTAGGACACTTGGGCTTTGACGAATTGGTTTCGGACACGTGGGAACGTAACGGTGGCGTAGTTTTCGCGTGCGAACGATTAGGTAGCTGACACGATTCAAGAGCGTTGCATCTTGCCTGAAGAAAGTCTAAAAGGGAATCGATGGTGTGATCGTCTCTTGACCCAATAAACTCTGCCCAAGCCTTGCAGGAATCTGGGTCTATCTTACTAACGAGCAGATAAATTAGCCACGGATCGCGACCGGTTTTATCTAACGCATTCAATCCTCGCACGACCTCATCGGCACCGTCGGTTATCTTACGAAGAGTCTGAACATTCGCGACACTCATCGAGGGAAGAGAGAGGAACGATTGAATAAACGACCGCACAATTAAATTCACCTTATCGTAACGCGCTTCTAGACGTTCCCATGCTTCAGTATAATTCGCTTCCGATATGGGTATGTGTTTCACTAAGTTCGCGGCTTCGTCACGAAGGAATGATTTCAGATACTGAAATTTCTGGGTAGGTGTGAGATTCGACCGAGTGTCCACGGAACCAACAAACAAATCGCGAAACGAAGGCCAATCCTTGTAATCCCCTGCAAATGATGGAATTACAATTTTTGGCAAGTCTACATTCGACGAATTCCCCCCCGCGTCACTAAGCCTTTCCAGAAACGTTGATTGTTGGCTCGCTAACCTCTCAAACACCGTATCATTAGGATCGACTACCTGCGAGCTCGGTCTACGATCTTTGATTGCACGCGACAATCCTTCATGGACCCGAAAATATTTAATTTCATAATCGGCAAATTCCGCGTGTAACTCGTCGTGAAGCGATTCGTCTACGGTGTCAAGGTATTCGTCCTGCAGCGTGCCGAACAATTTCCACGCTTCTTCGATTTTATCCCGCCGATTTTGAAGCTGCTCTAACGAAACCGTGCTGTCCATTTCCTCAACGAAAGTCAACGCGCGCGTTATATGCCCTTTTACACTAGATCTCTTTAGTTTCACACTCATGATCCAAATATTTTAGCAAACAACCAAAAAAGTCAAACGATTCGCGAACGCGCACAGAAAAGAAAGGAAAAAACTACCAGCGAATAGTTCAAATAGTTCGGATAGTTCAAATCACAAAAAAAAAAGCATCCGGCTCGAAGGACCAGTTTGATGCAGATTCGAAGCCACAAAAGTGTTTTTAAATAAATGCGAAGAAAGTGTTTTTAAATAAATGGGAAAAATGAAAATGCCAATACATAAAATGTTTATAATGATTTACTTATCTTTGATCCGGTATATCCAACAGCTCGCAAGTAAGTGAGAAGCAATGCACTCAGCAGCAGCCACCCACCCATGGTTCCAATCACGAAAATGGGTGAAAAGAAGAAGATGCAAAAATGCGGAAAAGTGGGACTGTAGACTGTACCAACCATGGGTCGATGTCTGCTGTTGCTTGCATTGTCCTAGTACCGCAACGGCAAAAAGCATCAGCCGATCGAAAGATAACAAAATGATTATGTTTTAGAATCAATTACGATCATACATGCTGGTTCGAATCTTATCGGATATTCAAGCGAGCATGTATGATCGTGTTAGACCAATGAATTACGAACGAAATATCGGCTGGTGCTTGTACAGTGAATAACAAATTACAATGGTAAAAAATTCAAATTGCAAGTTAAATGGTTACAATGCGTCTCAAACAGGGGGTTTTGTCAGAACCCCGCTGAGGAGAAACACCGTGAAAACACGGTGTATGTTGCCCATACTTATTCATACATATCGATTAATGTTTTCGCTTTATATTAAAAAATGAAATCATTTGGACAGACTTTTGTAGTAGTTGATGGTGTAGTGCGGTATTTTAGCAAAAACCGATCTAACAGAATTTGTATAGGTAGTGTACTATCCCCGCAATTAACCCCAAGCATTTTCTTCAACCATACTTTTACAGTTTGAACTGCCCTTTCAGCAAGTCCATTTGATTGTTGATGATATGCAGGACTTTTCATACACTTTATATCATGGTTAAATGGTGGTCCATTGTCAGACACAATGTTTGTTGGTAATCCAAAATAAGAAATGACTACTCTTAACGTAACAATCAGATTATCCGCATTTGTGCTTTTCATCATTTTGACATCCACCCATCTGGAAAAACTATCTACTAAGATCAAAAAATTATTGTTTTTAAAGTAAAAAAAGTCCAAATGTATTCTCTCAAAAAAATAAGCAGACTTTGGCCATGCCTTTTGAACCGTTGAATAGGACTTGCTGTTCGCTCTAGCACAAATCTCACAATCTACAACATAATCTTCTATATCCTTTTCAATGCCATCCCGCCCAAACGTAGTTTCTTGCTAAAAATCTTCATACGAACAATTCCCACATGGGTGTCATGAAGCACTTCCAAAATTCTCGGCACTAATGTCTGTGGAATAACTATCCTATCTTTATAATATAGACATTGATTGTCAAAGTTTAAATAGTTTCGCCAATAAAAATATGATTTTAAATGTAAAGGATAATCTGTTTTCCAACCACTTCTAGTCATATCCTGAACTTCTCGTAGAATATTATCGTTCCTTGTCTCTGTTTGGATTACCTTAATATCTACATTATTAGATATAAAAGGCTTAAGAACGTTTTTTATACTTAAGCGTGTATTGATACATACTTAAGAAGATCGCCCACCTACAAATTCTTCCCGTTGCCACTGATGGTGAGGCTTTGGTTGAACTAAGTAGTTCCTTTAGTGGTTCATGATCACTGTATATAGAAGGTAGGTAGGTAGGGTCGTAGCCTTCCCAGAGTTGAGAAGAATGCACATAGGCCAGGGAGGCCCGTTGTGCAGCTACGAGGGGGTCTTACCCCCCTATTCGTGGAACCATTTTGTGCTTCTTAAGAAGTTAAGAAGATCAAGTATCCCTATTTTCTGAACATCTGTCAGACCGTTAAGGAAGTAAGAGCCTAGGTAACGTTTCCTGAAATTGCAGAGAGCTGGACAGGCGCAGAGAAGGGGGTGAATGGATTCGACCTCCTCCTCGTCCTGACAGCTTCTGAAGAAATCATTCGGAACTATTCCTAGTTTTTGTGCGTGACTGCCAATGAGGCAGTGTCCTGTGATGACACCGATGACTTTCTAGATGTCAGTTCTTTTTAGGAAGATTATACTCCTTGTGCGTTGACTGTCAAGCCGAGGCCAGATTTGCCTGGTGATGACGCAGGTATGTCCCTGTGCCCATCTTACGTTCGTCTCGGCCCTGGCGAGATTGGTCAAATTATGTTTAATGATTGCAAGGGGTACTCCCTCACAAGCCCCGATTAATTGTAGCGTCGTCCCTAGTTTGGCGAGTGTATCGACTTTTTCATTACCTGTAATGTCGCTGTGTCCCGGTACCCAGATAAGCTGTATGTTGAACTGTTCTGCCATCTCGTTAAGAGATCTGCGACAGTCGAGACTAGATTTTGATGTGTACACATAGGACTCCAGCGACTTTAAGGCTGCTTGACTGTCTGTGAGAATGCGAATATCCGTGGTGGATATTACGTTCCACTTCAGCCAAGACAAAGCCTCTTTTATTGCCAACAGTTCCGCCTGGAAAACGCTGCAGTGATCTGGTAATTTTAGAGCTTTATGTAGCTTGAGTTGTTTGAAGAAAACTCCACTGCCCAACCCGTCTTTGGTTTTAGACCCGTCAGTGTAGAAATCTACACAGTTTCTGCGCGGTTGAGTTTGGCGGGTCCAGTTCTTCCTGTCCGGATAGATCATCGTAAAGTTTTTGTCCAAGACTATGGTGGGTTCTGTGTGGTCTAGGTTTTCTGTCATAGTTATCCTGTTTTGCAGGATGGAGGAGTGGCCAGTGACATAGCTCGCCCATTTCGAGTTGGCTTTTAGTCTTATGGCCGTATGTGTGGCAATTTGCTTACCGAAAATATCGAGTGGTGTAACGTCTAGTATCATGTTAAGCGCAGCCGTTGGTGTGGACCTGAGGGCCCCGGTAATGCACATACATGCCATCCTTTGTACCTTCTCGAGTTGTTTGTGGTATGTTGTCTTGTCTAGTGCAGTCCACCAGACTATCACTTCATACATTAGTATGGGTCTAACGACCGTGATGTAGAGCCATAGGGTAATCTTGGGGTTGAATCCCCATTTTTTTCCCAGGGCTTTCTTACATGTATAGAGAGCTATTGTTGCTTTTTTTGCTCTTTCAGTTGTGTTGCTCTTCGAAGTTAATTTCCTATCGAGTATAATACCAAGGAATTTGGCACTAGGGGAGTAGGCTAACCTGGTATCGAGCAGAGTGATAGGGCAGTTTTCCGGGATTTTGTGCTTTTTGGTAAAAAGCACGAGTTCCGTTTTCTGTGGGTTAATCCTGAGCCCGTTGCTATACGCCCTGTATATAGAAAATGGCTTACCATTTTAATTTGAAATTTCTTTACTGAAAAAACGATGGCCAGTGCCTCTCGGTGCAGCTGAGAATAATTTCGCTCCGCTGAGCTTAAAGTGCTTGATGCAAATAGCACTGGACGGTCAACTCCGTCAGTCACATGAGACAATATACCTCCTACTCCATAAGGACTGGCATCACAATCTAGTACAATTTCATGTGGAGCAAAAGATTGTTCTGCCATAATAATTGTTTGCACCTATTAAAAGAATCATTGCAAGATTTTGTCCACTTAAAGGGCACATTCTTCTTGGTAAGAGCATATAAATCGGTCAGTTCAGAGGACAAATTAGATATGAATCGTGAATAGTATTGATTAAACCTAAAAAAGATCTTAACTGATCTATATTTTCGGGTGCTGGAGCCTTTTGAATTGCTTCAACTTTGGTGTCACTAGGTCTAATGCCCTCATTAGTAATCACATGTCCCAGATAGTCTATACTCTTTTATAGAAACTGGCATTTGCTTAAGTTCACTTTAATTCTAAATCTATCCAATCGCGCCAAGACCAATTCTAAATTTCTCCTACAATCTGCTTCGTCATGCCCTCCAATTAAAGTATCGTCTAAATAGAACTGCACTCTTCTAATACCTTTCAAAACCTCATCCATTGTTGCTTGAAAAATGGCAGGCGCGCATTTAATACCAAAGATTAACCGCCTGAATTGAAATAGTCCTTTGTGAATATTGATTGTCAATAGCTCTTGACATTCCTCTACCACCTCTAGCTGTTCATATGCGCCTTTCAAATCTAGAACACAGAAACATGCGGAACCTGACAAGTTCGCAAAAATGTCATCAACCCGTGGTAAAGGATAATGGTCTGTCTTCACAAATTTATTAACTGACACCTTGCAATCAACACATAACCTAATTCCACCTTTGGGTTTTTCTACAACCACGATGGGTGACGCCCACGTGCTGTATCTCACTGGATACAAAATTTTTTCTTCAACCAACCGATTTAACTCTTCCTCTACAGCTTCTCTTCATATGGTCTATATGGGACAGAATAAAGCTTACAGAGACTAACCCAATTCGGTTTTTAAAATTGTAATTTCCATCCAGCCTATTTGAAAACACCGAACGAAATTATTTAAAATGTTCTTCATCGGTTCCGCTGCGTCCACTAAACTGCCAATTTTAAATTCTTCTCTTCACCCCACAAATAACCTGTCCAACCACGTGCGACCCATTAATGGTGTGAATGATTTTTCACCCCCTAGTACCACAATCTCCGTTATATCCGAGGCTTGTGGTCGTTTCGGAGTTTGTGTTTTTTTTACGGTTACGGCTAACTAGGCCGTAGCCCAATCGACTAATCCTGTTTTTTTGGCGCAGGAGGCTATCCATTCGCCCCCCCCCCCCCGTCTGCAATTTCCATAGATGACACCACGAGGAGATGGTGATAGGACTTACTAACAGTGCCGCAAGATGTTCGACTGCGGTGGCTCTTCTCGCTATTTAGCAGGCCAGCATCCGTCGGATAGATGCTACCCCTACCAGGCCTTTGTTAGTCCTTTGCCATCCGAAGTTTTGGGTTTCAAGGCTCCACCACGAAGAAACACCTGGCTCGATTCATACAGCGAAGCAGGATGCATATAAGGCCTCGCTGCATAAAAGAACAAGAGCAGCTCGTGAGCTTTACGAGCTAAGAAGAAGGGAAGCACGAGAAGCGCGCGATTAAGGATTTGGAAAGGTGTTACTGCAGGCGTGACGTTCGAAAGTTTTATCAGCAGATAAAGGAAACATGCCAAGGTAACAAAGCCAGAACGGAACCCTGCAGGGAGTAGAATCGCAGTCGATGCTGAGAATATGGAAAAACCACTTCTGCAGACTGTATAACGGCGATGTTAGTCAATATACCGCTGTCAGGCAGAATGATCCATTTCTAATCGACGAAGACCGCAGAAACTCCAGCCCCCTGACCTCGACGAAGTTAAGATTGCCATATCGAAACTCAAGTCGAATAAAGCTGCTGGCGCAGACGGACTGTCTGCTAAGCTCTTCAAAGCAGCTGGGGATGACCTGGTTAGGAGCATGTACCAGCTCATCTGTAAGATATGGTCAGAGGAAAGCATGCCCGAGGAATGGAGTCTCAGCATCGTATGCCCGATTCACAAGAAAGGAGACCCCACTGATTGCGCCACCTACAGTGGAATAAGTCTCCTTAACATTGTCTACAAAATCTTCTCTGCCGTTTTGTGTGAACACCTGAAGCCTTTTGTAAATAAGCTGATAGGTCCTTATCAGTGCGGATTCAGGCCAGGGAAGTCCCCCATCGACCAAATCTTCACACAACGGTAGATCCTGAAAAAGCCAATGATTTTCAAGTCGACACCCACCATCTATTCGTCGACTTCAAGGTCGCATACGACAGCGTAATTAGAGAAGAGCTATATAAAGCCATGTTTATTTTTGACATTCCTGCTAAGCTCGTCAGACTTTGCAGCATGACTCTGGAGAACGCTCGCTGCTCCATCCGAATCGGTGCAGAACTGACCTTTAGTTTCGAAATCAAGAAAGGATTTAGATAGGGCGATGAGCTGTCGTGTGATATTTTTAACATCATATTGGAAATGATTGTGCAAAAATCACAAGCCAATACAAGAGGCACAATCTATTTCAAATCCTCGCAACTCCTTGCATACGCCGACGACATTGACATAATAAGTAGATTACAGTGAAATGTCAATGAGGCATTTGTAAGTGTTGAGACGGGGGCGGCAAAAATTTGTTTGTTTGTCATCGAAAAAGGACATTTACTACCTACTTCTTGGACAGAACGTGCAGATTGGCAGATACATATAAGTTTGAGGTAGTTAAGGACTTCGTCTACCTTGGCTCCGCAGTGACATGGAACAACGACATCAGTTCCGAAATCAAACGCAGAATCACTCTTGCCAATCGCTCAGGAGGCAACTGAGTAATAGAGCCCTCTCCCGAACGACAAAGTTGACTCTATATAAGACCCTTATCATCCCGATCCTGTTGTACGGCGCAGAAGCATGGACACTATCAAAAGCGGATGAGGAGGCCCTTGGTCGGTTCGAGAGAAAGATTTTGCGCGTGATTTTTGGGCCTATAAACGCAGACGGGGGATGGAGGAGAAGATTCAACCACGAACTTTACGGGCTGTACAGCGACATGAGCCTAGTCAGGCGTCTACGAATTCAACGCCTAAGATGGCTGGGCCATGTAGAGCGAATGGACACCACAGCTCCAGCCCGGAGAATCTTTGAATCCAACCCCGAGGGACGAGGAAGCAGAGGACGGTCGCACTTAAGATGGCGCACACAGGTGGAAGGGGACCTCAGCCAACTGGGTGTGCGGCAATGGAAAGGCTAGCGAAAGATCGTGCTAGATGGAGGGGCATGTTGGTTGAGGCCCAGGTTCACCCCGAACTGTAGCGCGCACTAAGAAGAAGAAGAAGAAAAAGGTTGCCTTCGTCTTTAAAGGAAGAGCGGCATTGTTTGGCTGTGACACATGTATCACACACACTGTTTCGTGAAATCGAAACATTTTTTAATTTGTTCTTCAGAAACGTCATATATTCAAAGCTAGCGTGTCCAAGGCGACGATGCCATAAAATCATATTTTCCTTTGGTTTTGATGTAATTATTGGCTCTTGCTGCGTCTCAACATTTAAGGATTTAACAACATATGGAACATCTAGTTTAAACAAATCGTTTACTAGGCTTGCTGTAGCGAGTACCTACATTCCAGTTTGAATCAAATATTTAACATCCATTATTCGTAAACAAAACTGATTTCTTGTTCTTAACCATTTGGCTAACCGATAAGAGATTTTCGCAAATATTGGGCACGTAATGAACTTTGTTGATTGTTATTTTGTTCTGGTTGCCATGGTTTATCACACGTTGCTTTACACTACCGACACAATCAATTAAAATTCTATCATTGTTCGCCACAATTGCTTCCTTTTGCACAGGTTCTCGTATATTTTCAATGATCAACTTGTGTTTTGTCATATGTACGGTACAACCACTATCAATGTACCAATCTGAGGGTAATTCACTGGATTGAACTAGCAAGGATGAAAATAATTTTTTTTTTGTTTATTGCTTTAGGGCAATTTTTAACAAAATGTTGTTGGGAACCCCATCCAAAACAATGCTTTTTGTTTCTGTTTTGGAATTTTTTATTTTTTACGACCAACGCCGCCTCGCTGGAATCACATTTTTCGCTTCCAAAGACTAAACCTTGCATTAGCAAGTTTTTAACAAAATCAAATGTGATTTTTTTTGTGGAGTTTTCTATCGCAAGTATCATAGGTTTATATTCAACAGGTAAACCTACCAGCATCAATGAACCGGCTACTTCCTCGTCGATGTTAAACCCAGCCGTTTTCACTTTCGACCACAATGAACTCATCCTATTGACATAGTCTTCCATTGATGCACATTCTTTTTGCTTTAGTGATACCAATTGTTGCAACAAGGCCACTTTCCGACCGGTGCCGGTATCATCAAAAGCCGCCGCTAAACTATCCCATGCTTCTTTGCATGTGCTTGCTCCTTCAATGTGATTGTAGTTACACGACTCAAGCAATAAGGTTAGCTCAACTATAGCTCTCAAATCAGCTTTCCTTTGATTATCATTTGCCGTTTCGGCAAGAGTCCCACAAACCCTTGATTATCATGTGAGCTCTTGCACCGACCTTCCATTCAGAGTAATTCTCCCTGCCTTTTAGGCGACTTAAAGGTATTGGCGAGGTCATTTCCTCTGTCGTATTTTTCGTAGAGTGTTCAACAGGAGTGTTATCAGAATCTCGAGATGAATCTGCGATGTCTTCAAGCGATTCACGTAGTTTGATAGCCTTAATTTTATCAACCATGTGGCAAGAACACTTCGAACTAGTTATTAACGCTCGCATAAAAAATCACATCGACAGAAAATTTCAGGAAAAATATTACCCGCAGCAAACGAACTAAACTAGTTATTACTTATTTCTGATAAAATAGGCTGCGGATGGCCCATAACCTGATAGATTTCAACGAATGGAATTTACCTATAATAATCAGAAGCAAAGCGAAACACAACCAATCAAGCTGATTGCAGGAAGGAGAAGAAGGTTTTATTATGTTACAATATGTCAAGTACATCAATACTTGCCTTAAAATGGGTTACTTCCCCGATGTATGGAAAATTGCTAAGGTAGTACCCATATTAAAAGCTGGCAAACCCCCTGAAATTAACGATAGTTACAGGCCAATTAGCTTACTAAGTAGCATTAGTAAAATCTGTGAAAAGGTGTTAAAGGAGATAATCTCGAAGCATATCGTAAACAATAATATACTCCCCAAGGAACAATTTGGTTTTAGGCGCGGCCACAGTACGTCTCATCAAGTACTAAGGATATGTAACCATGTGAAGTCCTTCCGAGCAGCAGGTAAGTCAACTTGATATAGAGAAAGCCTTTGATACGGTCTGGCACGACGGGCTTATATTCAAAATGATAAATTTTAACTTTTCTCCCCATATTTGTAAAGTTATCCGTAGTTTCCTGTCAAATCGTTGTTTCCAAGTACATGTTAATAATGATGTTTTAAGTATCATTCACTTTCACTCTGGTGTTCCCCAAGGCTCAGTCCTTGGACCTATTTTATATAACCTGTATACGTCCGATTTCCCATCGCTACCTAATTGTGAAGCAGCTATCTTTGCGGACGACACTGCGATATTTTCATCTCATGAATTCGCTCTCGACATAGAGAGGAATCTAAATAATGCGATGATAATATTGAAAGAATATTACAAAAAATGGAAAATAAAATCAAACCAAAACAAGCTACAAGCCATCTTTTTCACTAGGAAAAGAAAAGCTTGTTTCCTCCCTAGTAGGCAATTACAGATGAACGGGACAAACATTAGCTGGGCACCCTCCGTCAAGTACCTAGGAATATTCTTGGACACCAAACTAACATTCAATAAGCATGTTACAAACACACTTAAAAAAAATTTCGGTTGCGACCAGGATGTTGTATCCTTTTATAAATCGGAAGTCACAGCTCTCCAAAGACAACAAAATTATAATACACAAAGTAATTTTCCAGGCAGTTCTACTAAATGGTTGCCAAGTGTGGGGTGATTGCGCAAAGAGCCACCTTAAGAAACTACAGATTTCTCAAAACAAATTACTCAAAATGATGCTCAATTTACCGTGGCATCATTCGACGCGTGATCTTCATGATAAAGCGAATGCGGAATTGATCTTCGAAAGGATCCAGAAACTGAATCAGCGTTTTATTTAACGCTGTGATTTTGCTGATAATCCTTTAATAAAAATTTTAAATTCAAATCGTTTTTCAAATTAATTGTTAAAATTGAATTTTTCGTTTCTCTTTATTTCCCTTTCATATGTTCACTTATCTTGCATATTTTTTTATTTACTTGTTATTTATTTACATACTTTTTATTCATCTATTCCTCTTTGTTATACAGTTATTAATGTATTTTTTTATTTATTTACCTATTTATGTATTTATTCATTTGTTTATTTATTTATCAATTAATTCATTTATTTATTTATTTATTTGTTAATTTATTTATTCGTTAATTTATTTATTTATTTACTTATTTGTTAATTTATTTATTAATTAATTAATTTATTTATTTATTTAATTATTTATTTATTTGTTTATTTACTTAATTACCAATGCAACATTTATTTTTTTTTTGTCTCTCTTAGTGAAGGGTTTTTTTTCGCTTTTCCCTTTCTGAACTAACTTTTGTATTCAGATAATTTTCATTCGCAATTTTACATTAATATTACAGAAGAAAGATATAAAATATCAAATCTCTGAACTGTAAAACGTGTGGTAACTCAACCTTTGGTAAACATGTTTTTTTTTTTTTTTTTTTTTCACATGGGGCTAGTGCTACTCTTAGCAATATGGCACTGCGACCTTTGCAGATCTATTGTGCCTGCTAGCCGATTAGCCGAGTAGCCTCTCAACCTCTGTAATGAAGTTGAGAATGCTTCTCGTAGGAGCCAGGGTGATCCCCTCAGGAGTCACAACTTCACTGAGAAGGATGCGCTTCCTAAGATGGCAGAGTGCAGCACACTCACACAGTATGTGTTCTGCCGTCTCATCGTCCTCTAGGCAGAGCCGACACTCAGTTTCAGACGAGAGACTAATTTTATTTAGATGATAACTCAGACCGCAGTGTCCCGTTAGGTAGCTGACCAGTCTTCTGATATCCCCTCTATTGAGCTTAAGTATGTCAACAGGGTGTTTGTTCAGGGGTCGTATAAGTCGTTTAGATTGACGGAGTCCCCGAACACTGTTCCAGAAGGACAGGTGTTGCGACTTTTCCCACTTGTCTAAGAGGTGATTTATCTTAGACCCGGGAATGCCGCAGAAAGGTTCCGGACCTATGTATTTGTCGCTGGAACCTTTTCTGGCAAGTTGGTCGGCAATTTCATTGCCCTTAATACCTTTATGTCCTGGCACCCACCAAAGTCTAACATTGTTTCTTTTGGCGAGCTCTTGCAGGGCGTCATGGCATTCCTTGACGGCTTTCGAGTTCGTGCTGTACGAACCCAGTGCTTTAAGCGCTGCTTGGCTATCAGAGAGTATGTTGATAGTTACTCCTCTGATGCCGGTCTCGAGATTTAGGTTGACGCATGTTAGGATGGCGTGCAGTTCAGCTTGGAAGACGCTGGGGCTTACTCCCAGGGCCTTCGAGATCTTACGTTTTGGTCCAAAGATGCCGGCGCCAACGCCAGAAGCCATCTTGGAGCCATCCGTGTACCACCTAAGGCCTTTGACATTCAGCAGGGGATCACTGTTTTCCCATACTGAGCGATTTGGGATCAGCACCTCAAATCTCTTGTCAAAGGTGAAGGTGTGTGGCAATGCGTCCGAGACCGTAGTAATCATATCCAGCTCGGGAAAGTGTTGCAATATGAACATGTGGCCTGCGGGTCTACATGGCATATTTGTTCCCGAGCAGAGGATTCTGATTGCACTGCGTAATGCCACCTTTTTGATAAAAAGGTGCAGTGGAACGAGTCCAATGAGTGCTTCTTGTGCTGCCGTAGGGCAGGACGGCATGGCGCCTGTGATGCCGAGACACGCTAGTCTCTGAAGGCGTTGAAGCTTAGTAATAGTAGTTTTTTGTTCAACTTTTGTCCACCATACGGTGGACCCGTAGGTAACGATAGGCCTTACTATCGCGGTATATATCCAGTGGACCACCTTAGGTTTGAGCCCCCAGGTTTTACCGTAGGTGCGTCGGCAGGCCCACATGGCCTTAGTCGCTTTCATGAGTTTATTTTTCATGTTGGAGTTCCAGTTGAGTTTGCGGTCTAGGTCAATACCTAGATATTTTACCTCCTCTGAAAATCCTATGTGTGTTCCATTTAGAGAGATTGAGCAGGGTTGTACCTTTCTTCTCTTTGTAAATGGGACTAAGATTGTCTTATTTGGGTTAATAGATAACCCCTCTCTGCCACACCAGTCAGAGATGAATTGGAGCGCAAGTTGCATGCGCTCACAGGCAGTGACCTCGCACTTGCCTGTAACAATGACTACTAGGTCATCAGCATATCCGATGACCTCGTAGCCCCGAGTGGTCAGCTTGCGTAATAGATCGTCGATGACTATCGACCAAAGCAGTGGTGAGAGGACTCCCCCTTGTGGGCATCCTCTGACCGCCGATACTGTCACTGAGACCTCTCCGCATGTGGCCGATATGATACGGCTATTCAGCATCGCCCTAATCCAGTGATTAGTGGGATGGTCCACACCCCTGCAGGATAGTGCAGTGGTGATCGAGTCATAGCCAGTATTATCAAAGGCCCCCTCTATATCGAGGAAGGCGCAGATTGCGATCTCCTTTTGTGTGAAACTATTTTCAATGCACGTCACCAAATGGTGTAGTGCATTTTCGGTAGATCGCTCTTTGCGATATGCATACTGGTTAGAGTGCAGAGGTGCCTGTCTTTCCAGGATACCTCTAATGTGGAGCTCTATCAGTTTCTCCATTGTTTTCAAAAAGAACGAAGTCAAACTGATAGGGCGATAGGATTTAGGTTGCTCGCTTGGTTTCCCAATCTTGGGGATGAAGACAAGATTGACCTCTCTCCAAGTCCGGGGTATGTATCCCAAGTTGAAGCAAGACCTAAATAGAGCTATCAGTGATGGTAGAGTTGTATTCAAGCCTTTCTGTAGGATCGCAGGAAAGACACCATCTTTGCCTGGAGCCTTGTAGGGTTTAAATGAGCTAATTGCCCATTTAACTCTGTCAGGGCTGAATAGTCTTCCAGAGAGGCTATTTGTTCTACTATCGATGATTCCTGTGACGTTAATCTGATCGTCAGAGGACATCGAGTAGGGAGTAGAACCAGGGAAGTGCATCTCGAGCAAGATCTCCAGGGTTTCCCTGCGGTTGACGGTAAAGGTGCCGTCTGACTTGCGAAGCAGCCCGAGCCCATTTGTGTGCTCTCGAGAGAGTGTTTTCTGGAGTCGGGCTGCAGTTGGAAGCGAGTCTATATTCTCGCAATGCTTCCTCCAAGACGTTCTCTTGGATTTCCTCAGTTCGAGGTTGTACTTAGTTAGAGCAGATCTATACTCAGTCCAACTGTTGTACCGTTTTGCTCTATTGAACAGCGATCTCACCTGCTTCCTTAGGGACTCGAGCTGACTGTTCCACCAGGGCACACAACGTTTTTTTGTAGTTGACCTAGGTGTACAGCTGTCTCTAAAGGATGAGATGAGTGCTGTATTGAGCTGGTAGGCCGCTTCGTCGATATCATCTGTCGATTTAATCGACTTAGGGAGCATGTCCTCTTTAGCGGCGAGTTGAGCTTGGAACCGAGCCCAATTCGTTCGTTTGGGCTGATATCTGGGCTCAACTTCAGTTGCCACACTAGAGATGTTAAATCTGATATGCTGATGATCAGATAGTGAGGCTTCATTGGAGACATGCCAGTCCCCAATCACATTTGAGATAAACTGGCTAGAGATAGTGAGGTCAAGCACCTCTTTTCTAACCGCGTTTATAAATGTGGGTTTGTTGCCTCTATTGGCAACAGTGAGATTATTACTAATAATAAATTCAAAAAGTGACTCACCTCGTTTGTTGGTATCGCTGCTTCCCCATTCCATATGGTGCGCGTTGGCGTCGCATCCAATTACCAGGTGGTGTTTCTTCTGGTTGCAATACCTAACCAGATCCTGGACTTCTGTAGGTGGGATTTGTTGACCGTCTCCAGGAAAGTAAGCGGAGGCGCATACAACCTCCCTTACTCCTCCATCGGTGGGAGCTTCCACAATGACGGCTACCAAGTCCCTTGTGACGAATTCTGGAATGGGGAGAAAATTTAGGTTAGTGCCGATCACACATGCGGCCCTAGGAGAAAAATCTCCTGTGGCGTAAATTAATTTACGCGACCTGTTTTGCAGGCCCATAATCTTACCTTTATGGGCCCATGGTTCTTGGATTAGCCCAATGCTGATCCTGTCGCGGTACAGTCGCAGGCTAAAGGTGTCCGAGGCACCTTTGGCATGGTGCAGGTTGCCCTGCAGCACACGCAGCCCATCCATTACTTGCGACGGTAGGCCGGATCCTTCGTTCTGTAAGGCTTGTTGTTGCCTCGCCTGAAGATTCCGACCCGATGGGAGTGATCCTCTGCTCTACTTCCCATCGAAGATTCCCCTTGTTTCGTTGGGGGACGTTTCTTACCCTTGTTTGGGCGACTTTTAGTAGTCGCCGGCTCAGACGTGGCAGCGGGTTTTGGTTCGTCACATCTGGGCGTGTCTACAATAGCAGTAGGTGCAACCACCGTACTGCTAGCTGTAGGTTTTCCTACGGCAGTAGCAGGTGCAACCACCATACCGCTGGTTGTAGGTTTTTCTACTATAGCAATAGGTGCAACCACCATATTGCTGGCTGTAGGTTTTCCTACCACAGTAGCAGGTGCAACCACCATACTGCTGGTTGTAGGTTTTCCTATTGCGGCAGCAGGTGCATCCACCATACTGCTGCTTGTAGGTTTTCCTACAGCGATTGGTGCTACATCCAAGGATGTTTTCGCCTGGCTTTTGACAATCATCTTTACGATTTCAAATCTGTAGGCCACTTGGCACTTAAGTTCCATCAGTCGAGCCAAGGATTTGTCACTGACTGCTAGGACTAAGTGCACGAGGTTTTTCTCCTTATTTGACGTGCTTTGCATGACTCTCCAGTTCTTTGCGTGCAAGTCGTCATTTTGTGAGTCCAGCGTCGCCAACACCTTCGTGATGGGTAGGCCGGCGCTTTGTGGGAAGTAGCCCCGTACGATGTGCGGTTTCGGGAAAGCTTCTTCTTCCACAAGCATAATATCAAGTCCACTTTTGTCCTTGATGGCCGTAAAATTGGTTTTCATCCAATCGGCCGTATCTGGGTTGTCACACACAAAGTATAACCACCCTGATTTGTAGGTCGATCCCCTAAAGCGAGGTTTGGGTGCTTTACCCGACAGCTCGATGGAGGTGTCGACTATAGCCTCCTGAACGGCTGCCATCTGCGCTGTAGTGAGGGGGTTCGTTCCTAAGTCCTTAGGGATGATGCCGAGTCGTATCCTCCCAGCTACACTACTGTAGCTCTTTTTGTCGACCTGGTGTTTACCGATTTTGCTGCGTTTAGCAGCCTGGTTTGGTGGAGTAGTGTCTGCGGAACGAACACGTTTCAGCTCCGGACCCTTACTCGCAGGGGTTGATTTTGCAAAAACTAGGGCTTCATCTCTAGTTTTGCCCTGCATCATAGCAGCTTTAAATCGTCGCTGCTCCGATGATTTGAGCTTGACGAAGCCACCAGGTGGTACAGGCTTTTCCTCTACGTTCCTGATGGTTTCGTTCCTACTTACACTTGGGAGTTCATCCGAGAGCATACTCACAGAATCTCCGCCAAGTGTGGTGTCAGAATCGGAGAGTGAAGACATATCTTCAGCTTTCCGTTCGGCTGCAATGCCAGCACAAGATGCCGGCATCACTTCCCACTTATTAGCCGCTGAGGACTCACAAGTCCTAGCAGGCGATGACGTTAGAGAGTCATCAGTCTCTTCAAAAATATTTGTTTTATCAATTGTTCCCACGAGAACACGGGAAAGAACGGTCACCTGCAGCGGAGCCCGAGACACTGCAGGAAGGCTGTATTGAAATCGGAGGTCGCCCGGTATCCGAAGTTCGCATACTAGTAGCTAAGCACCCTCTTAGCCATGCATCCGTCGGCGTATGCTGTTCCACCTTGGAGTTAGGGGAGTAGGGGAGCGATGGGTACAGAGGAAGGGGAGGGGTAGGTGGGGGGTCCGTAATTGCTTCTTAGCTTCGGGTTCCTCTAGAGATTACTCTCGAGAGTCATTACCTGTACTGAGCCTCCGTACCACGACAAGGTGAGCAATTGTCACGAAGGCAATACGCATGTTACAAACACACTTAAAAAAATTTCGATTGCGACTAGGATGTTGATCTTTTATAAATCGGAAGTCACAGCTCTCCAAAGACAACAAAATTATAATACACAAAATAATTTTCCAGGCAGTTCTACTAAATGGTTGCCAAGTGTGGCAATTCCAACGCGGAATTTGGTCGGCTCTCGTCCTATCTAAGTCTAGGACAACCACCCCTGAGAGTAGTGAACGAACATCAACGACCCCAACCACTGCACTCCGTTCAGGTTGTGTGTGTCAACACATCATAAGAGAATATAAAAACTCTTGAACCTGCGCGAGTCTCTAAAAAAAAAAAAAAAAAAAAAAATATGTTCACTTATCTTGCATATTTTTTTATTTACTTGTTATTTATTTACATACTTTTTATTCATCTATTCCTCTTTGTTATACAGTTATTTATGTATTTTTCTATTTATTTACCTATTTATGTATTTATTCATTTGCTTATTTATTTATCAATTAATTAATTTATTTATTTATTTATTTGTTAATTTATTCATTAGTTAATTTATTTATTTGTTAATTTATTTATTTATTTATTTATTTGTTAATTTATTTATTAGTTAATTAATTTATTTATTTATTTATTAGTTTACTTATTTATTTGTTAATTAATTAATTTATTTATTTGTTAATTTATTTATTAATTAATTAATTTATTTATTTATTCAATTATTTATTTATTTGTTTATTTACTTAATTACCAATGCAACATCTATTTTTTTTTTTCTTTTGTCTCTCTTAGCGAAGGGTTTTTTTTTTCGCTTTTCCGTTTCTGAACTAACTTTTGTATTCAGATAATTTCCATTCGCAATTTTACATTAATATTACAGAAGAAAGATATAAAATATCAAATCTCTAAACTGTAAAACGTGTGGTAACTCAACCTTTTGGAAACATGTTATGCGAAATAAAAACATCTATCTATCTATCTATGTCAAGTACATTAAATGACATTTAATGCAAGGAGCATGTTCAATTAATATTCCAATAGAATCGCTCGGCTTATTTTTTGCTAATACCATACAACCTACACATTTCAAACCAAATTGTTCCCCGTCCCTAATCGACATCTGTTTAACATCCAATAAAAATCTCGTACTTCTCTATGAGCAACTCTCTGCACCCGCGTTTTCATTCCATGATTTATTATTTATCACACTAAACGTGTACTCGCATCCTGCAAAGGATTAAAATGTGCAGTATCACAGATTAACAGACACCAATGTACCTGATCTATTCGCCGACTATCTATGTATTGACTGGTCACCATTTTATACAACAAATGATGTTAACGTTCAAGTGACCTTTTTCAATAAATGTATTGCTAGTTTGTTTGAAAACCATGCGCTTTCCCTGGCTAACACAGGAGGTCTTATGAAGTCTAGGGACTTGTTATATTCAAGATGGAAAAAATACAGATGTTCGTCGATTTATATTGAGTTCAAAAATTACGACCCTTATTCGTAAAAACAAGAGGCAATATTATAAAACTCGGATCAAGGACTGTGGTTCAAGCTCTAGTTTCTGGAGAAAATAAATAAAGAGTCGACAACAGATGAAATAGATGTAGACGCGTTAAACTCAACTTTCGTGCATCGCCCATTAAATGCACCAGCCTTTCACTCCCCCTCACAATCGATCCAATGTTTTCTCCTTCGCTTGTGTCGACGAAATTGCTGTTGGTAATTGTATGTTAAGTGTAAAATCGAAGGCAAAAGGATCGGATAATATTCATCCGGACTTTGTAAAAATATTACTTACGTTCGTGCTCCATCCCATTACATATATGTTCAACACCATTCTCACGACCTTAATTTTTCCTGATAGCTGGAAGGTCGCAAAAATGGTATAATTACGCAAAACATCTGCTTCGAGGAAAATCGAATATCGTCCTATCGCCTTACTTCCATTCCTAAGTAAAGCTTTTGAATGTATTGTGAGTCAACAAATAAAAAAAAACCTCTGGCTCGCTCGAACCTAGTCACTGAGATTGAGTCGGATTTTCGCGGCAATCACAATTGTAAAACAGCTTTACTTGAAGTGTGTGATGACATCCGGGCCTGGGATATGGTGGGAATAATGGTGTTCCTGAACTTTTCAAAGGCGTTCGACTGTGTCGATCATGGCATACTCTTGTCAAAAACTAAGAACAGAATTTCAGTTTATAAATTCCTCCTGTAAACTAATCAGCTCATATCTCTGTAACCGTTCGCAACATGTGTACTTTAATAGAAATTGTTCTGCACGTTTATCAGTTGTATCAGATGTCCCGCAGGGTTCTGTCCTAGGTCCCTTCTATTTCCTTGTTTTATTAACGACATCTCAAGATGTTTTATATACTGCAATCACCACATCTATGCTGACGATGTTCAAATATATTTTATGTTTCCTAGACCACATTACTCTCAGGCAATCAATCGCATAACATGTGAACTAAATATGGTCCATATGTGGTCTAAAGCCAATAGATTAGGTCTTAATCTATCAAAGACGAAAGCATTAATCATGAACAGAAGTCGGCAACCATTCACTATCCCTCCATTGTACATGGATGGATCTCCAATTGAATTTGTTAATAATTTCATGAATCTAGGTATACATTTCACTCCCAATCTTAGCTGGAGCCTCCACATAAATAAAGTCACCTTCAAAGTTTATGATGCTTTCCGTGGACTGAGCCCTACTGCTCAATTCTTACCAGATATAAGCACATTTCCGAATGCACAAGAAAAAAAGCTGATTGCCCTTTAATTTCTTATTTATTTTGTGGTGCTACAGTTCGGGGTGAACCAGGGCCTCAACCAACAAGCCTCTCCAGCCGGCCCGATCTTTGGCTAGCCGCTTCCAGTGCCGCACGCCCAGTTGGTTGAGGTCCCTTTCCACCTGTGCTCGCCATCTTAAATGCGGTCGTCCTCTGCTGCGTCGTCCCTCGGGGTTGGAGTCGAAGACTCTTCGGGCCGGAGCGGTGATGTCCATTCGCTCTACATGGCCTAGCCATATTAGACGTTGGATGTCGATGGCCGATGTCGCTGTACAGCCCGTACAGTTCTTGGTTGAATCTCGTCCCCCACTCTCCGTTTACAGAAACGGGACCAAAGATTGCACACAGAATTTTCCTCTCGAAACGTCCAAGAGCCTCTTCATCCGCTTTTAATAACGTCCAAGCCTCAGCGCCATAGAGAAGGACCGGGATAATTGAGGTTTTGTATAGGGATACCTTCGTTTTTCGTGAGAGGGCTCTACTACTCAATTGCCCCCTGAGCACGAAGAAGCAACGGTTGGCAAGAGTAAAACACGTTAATTATCAATTCGACAACTTTATTTATTTCTTCTACTTTACTCCAAATGTGAACGTCTACTCTCGTTCGCTGTGTGTAGTCGAATGGCAGGATAATGACCGAGATGTCCATTCTTCGTACGTCTCCTTCTACTCCGTTACAAGAGTTATTCTGCGTTTTATCTCAGCGCTACGATCTCCTAGACAGAACATATGCCCAATGCCCCAGCTACGACACTAAAATAGTCCTAGGAGGTTTTAATGCAAAACTGGGCAAAGAGTCCAAAGAGTCCAGAGTTTGAGTCGATCATAGGAAAGCATAGCCTCCATAACACCACATCCAACAACGAAAATGGAGAACTGGTAGTAGAGTCGCAGTCGATGCTGAGGATTTGAAAAGACCACTTCTGCAGACTGTATAACGGCGATGATAGATAAGATACCGCTGTCAGGCAGAACGAACCATTCGTAATGGACAGCAATGAAACAGAATTCAGTCCACCCGACCTAGACGAAGTCAAAATAGCGATATCAAGACTTAAGTCTAGTAATGCCGCGGGCGCAGACGGTCTGTCTGCTGAGCTTCTTAAGGCGGCTGGAGATGAGCTGGTAAGGTGCATGCACCATCTCATTTGCAAAGTATGGTCGGAGGAAAGCATAACTGCGCCAACTATAGGGGAATAAGTCTCCTTAACATCGCATATAAGATCTTCTCTGCCATATTGTGTGAACGCCTGAAACCGTTTGTGAATAACCTGATCGGCTGTTATCAGTGTGGTTTCAGGCCAGGTAAATCCACAATAGACCAATCACCACCTCTTCGTCGATTTCAAGGCTACATATGACAGCGTGTATAGAGATGAGCTATACAAAGCCATGCCATGTCATGGAGACGAAGTCCTTGACTACTTCCAAAATGTAGCTACCGAAGGTGATATACTGACCAAGACGTCGGTGTTATGTGTCTTCCTTTGATGACAGCATATATTTGATCTTTTTCCCATTTACCCTTAGACCCACTTTAGCCGCTTCTGTTTCAATGCTTGCGATAATGTCATCTGCGTAGGCAAGCAATTGTGTTGACTTAAAGTATATCGTACCTCTTGTACTGGCCGCAGAGTCCCGCACGACCTTTTCAAGAATAATGTTAAAGAAATCACATGACAGTGTGTCACCCTGTCTAAAACCTTTTTTAACATCGAAGCGGTCGGTTAGTTCACCTCCGACCTTAATGGAGCAGCGAGAGTTCTCCATAGTCATCCTGCACAGTCTGACGAGTTTGGCAGGAATGTTAAAACATGACATGGCTCAGTATAACTCGTCTCTATATACACTATCATACGCGGCTTTAAAGTCGACAAAAAGATGGTGCGTGTCGACCTGGAATTCATGGGTCTTCTCCAAGATCTGCAGTAGTGTAAATATTTGGTCTATCGTGACCAGCTCATCGCCAGCTGCTTTAAACAGTCTTTAAATAGTCAGCCTTATAAGACTTTCGGTATCGCTATGTTAACCCTGTCTAGGTCGGGTGGACGGGATTCCCTTTCATCTTCGTCCACTGTGAATGGTTCGCTCTGCCTGACGGGGGCATTTCGCCGTTATACAGCCTGCAGAAGTGGTCCTTCCACAATCTCAGCATCGACTGTGACTCCACTACTAGTTGTCCGTGCTCATCCCTGCAGGCTTCTGCTCTGGCTTTATAGCCTTGGCATGTTCGTTTTCCTTTTTGGTTAAATTTTCGAACGTCGTTCCTGCAACGTTCGTCCATGTCCTCGATCTCGCGCTTCTCGTGCTCCTTCTTTTTCCTTCTCAGAAGCACATGCTTCTCTCCTTTTCTATTCATAGAACTAGCGGGCAGTTCTCGTCTGTCGATGCAATGTAGTCATGTATGCATTCTGTTTCTCCTCTACATGGGCCTGTCTGCACTCATCATCAAACCAGGTGGTGGTGGTTCGAAACCGAATACATCTGATTCGGCCTCTCTGATGGCGTTCTGACAACGACTCCATTGTTGTTCTATGGTTTCTGCAGATTGCATCGGGACTTGAGAGAGCTTGAGGGAGACTTGATCGGCGAAGGTCCTGGCGGTCTCCTGCGACTGCAACTTTCCGACGTTAAATGTTGGTGATCTTACTCGACTCCGTTGATTCCGAGAAATTCGCATCCGTACCTTGGATGCAACAAGGTAATGATCCGAGTCGATGTTGGCTCCTCGAAAGGTTCGGACATCTAGGATGCTGGAGGAGTGTCTGCCGTCGTTCGCAATATGATCAATTTGACTGGTTGTCGATTTGTCGGAAGACCTCCAGGTCCCCTTATGGATGATGAGGTGTGGGAATCGTGTACTTGCTACTACCAGATTACGTCCAGTCATAAAGTCCACTACCCTAAGTCCGTTTTCTGACGGGGTGTTGTGTAGGCTGTGCTTTGCAATGACTCGTTCAAAGATAGCTTCATTACCCAGCTTCACATTGAAATCTCCTAGAACGATTTTTGTGTCATAGCTGGAACATTAGGCACATGTTCTGCCGAGGAGATCATAGAAGTCGTCTTTATGTCAGTCATCTGTCTCCTCTGTGGGGGCGTGGACACATAATTAGCTTATATTGCCGAGATTGGCCTTGATGCGGATAGTTATGAGGCGTTCGCTTATGTACTGGAAGCTTAAGACTATTTTCCTGAGTCTGCCTCGAATAACAAATCCGCATCCGAATAATCGTTGTTTATTTTCTCTGCAGCAGTTTCCGTAGTAGATATCACAGTTTCTCATCCTCTTTTTGCCCGGTCCATACCATCGCACTTCCTGGATTGCGATAATATCTGCCTTATAACAGTCTAGGGCCTCCGCAAGTTGTTTGGCTGCACGTGGTCTGTTGAGGGGACTTACATTGCACGTACAAAGCCGAATATCATTCTTCCGTTTCCTTTGGTTGGTTCCTGGGTCGTCATCGGTTAATCCGTCCGTTTTGTTGTATCCGAGGCTTTTTTTGGGTTTTTTTGGCTTGTTGGTTTTTTTCCAGGTAGGGCTTGACGGGCCATAGCCTAACCGACACTTATCGTTTTCTTGTGGCGCAGGAAACTCGCCATTCGCCCTTTTCCGTTCCCGATTTCAAAATAAAAATCCCCAGGTGGCACAATGAGGAGGTGGAAATAGGGCATACTAACAGAGCTGCTAGATGTTCGGCTGCAGTGGCTTCTGCTCGCTATTTTACGGGCCAGCGCATGTAGGATACGCTACCCCTACGAGGCCTTTGTTAGTCGTTTACCACCCAAATAAAAACTCTATGAACATATCAATACCGACATTAACCTAATATAATGCTTCTCTGTAAACAGTATTGGGCGTATGAGCACCATTAGCTAAGATTACAATGTTCGGGGCATCACGTGCACCTAAACATGCAATATGTATGTAATTGTCCATGGGTAAATTGTTTCTTTAAAGTTGGTATTGATTGGTAATTGTAACATTTTAAATTGAAATGGATAATTTGAGGGATTATCGGTATTTCAGGTATAAATAGCGTTGCACCTTCACCACAACCGGATTTAATTGCAGCAAAAAAACGATAAGTAATCTAGTAGGATTAGAGAGTTTCGGTGGGTTCGAATTGCGAAGCGGCATAATGAGAATGTATGTATGTATGTTGGCGTTACAGTCCATGAAGAACCTGAGCCGAGCTTCTCTCCCGAACGGCGAATTTCGAGAAGCTTTTCATGACAATTTTACTACAGGGGGTTTTGTCAGAACCCCGCTGAGGAGAAACACCGTGAAAAACACGTTCGATGACATGGCTGTGTCAGGATTCGATCCCGAGTCATCGGCGTCAGAGGCCAACACACTACCCACTGCGCCACGGTGCTCTCACGGCATAATGAGAATACCAACTTTTAAGTCTATTTTATGAAGTTGAAGGCCGGTTGCATTCGACTGGCTAGTGGGCAGCTTGTTTTGTTTGACTTATCGTATTTATATGGTTATTCAGTGACCAAACTTGATAATTTCTTGGCGCTGATCTTAAATGAAACAATCGACATACTTTTTTACTTTTGTTTATTTCCGACCGCGACTATCGTTGCGTGCTGGGTGGTTGCTCGATTACAAGTGGATTCAAGTATGTTACCAATCGATAGAATGCACCAAGTATTAGCAACAAATCATACCGATTCGGCCTATTAGATACAATGGGCAAGATACTGGAGAAAATGATAGCCAACAAACTCGAGGTGGCAATAAATGAAGCCGGGGGATTTCAGACGAACAGTACGGATTCAGGCAAACCCGCTCTACAATCGATGCTATACGGAGGGTAACCACAGTTCTGGAAGAAGCTATTCAGGGCAAGAGATGGGCAGGAGGCGCAAAGAAATACGGAGCCGTAATAACACTGGACGTCAAAAATGCGTTCAACTCTGCAAACTGGGGACAAATTTTACACTCACTTAGAGAAAAGATGGTGCCAGGATTCCTCAGCAAAATAATTAAAAGTTATTTCGAGAAACGGTATCTTTTCTACGATACCGACGACGGGGAAGTACAGTACCACATATCTGGCGGAGTACCACAAGGATCGGTGCTAGGTCCTATTCTGTGGAACCTTATGTATGATGGAGTTCTGAGGCTAGAAATTCCCAATGAGGCAAAAATCATAGGCTTCGCTGATGATATTGCAATCGTAGTAGCAGCGAAACACCTGGAAGAAATAGAGGGCAGAGGGAACGTATGTATCAGAAAAGTGAGACGCTGGATGTCAATAGTCGGGTTAGAGCTCGCCGATCACAAAACAGAAGCAGTACTAGTAAGTAGCCGCAAGAAAAGGGAAACAATCACCATCAGGGTAGGCGATCAAAATATAACGTCGAAACCGTTTATCAGATACTTAGGTGTGATGATTGACGCTAGGCTCAGCTACAAGGAACACCTTGAAATAAAATGCGATAAAGCAGCTCAGGTGTGTGGCTGCCTTAGCCAGAATATTGACAAATATCGGAGGACCCAGGCAGCAAATAAGACTAGTTTTGTCAAGAGTGGCGCAGTCATTAATTATGTACGCGGCACCAATATGGGCAAAGGCGATGAAAATTAAGTCCCACTCAAGAAGAGTAAATTCCACCAACCGACTATCCGCACTAAGAGTGTGCAGCGCTTTTCGGACGGTATCGGATGATGCTATATGTGTAATTGCTGGAATGCTACCAGCCGGTATCTTGGCCATCGAGCTGCAAAGGTCCTACGACGCCAAAATTCAGAAACCACTTGCCTCAGTCAGAGATATTAAACTGGAAGAAAGACGGCGTAGCATTGAAATGTGGCAGGAGCGATGGAATCAGTCAACAAAGGGAAGATGGACCCATCGACATGCAAAGTTGGATAAACCGGCATCACGGAGAAGTAGATTTTTATCTCACCCAGTTCATAACCGCAATGGCTGCTTCCGAGCCTATCTTTACAGGTTTGGCCTTGATGAATCTCCTATCTGTGCAAACTGTGGAGAGGCTAGAGAAGATGCAGAACACGCATTTTTTCAATGCTCACATTTCGAGGCAGAAAATAAATATCTCGAAGATAAAATTGGAGAAACACCGACTCCCGAGAACATCATAAAGCATATGCTGACATCGAGGGAAATATGGGACGCTGTGAAAGAAACCGCAGCAAGAATCATGAAGGGACTCCGGTGTCTGGAGAGAAACAGGGAGAGCAACCAAAACCAAACGGCAGCTCCCTTGGAACAGGAAACTCCAATTAGAGAAAGAAGGGCATAAAGTGCAAACCAGCCCCGCGAAGTAATAACTAACGGCAGTCCCGCGGGGAGAGTGGTTGAAGGGTGCACGGTGTGGTTTAGTACGTAGGTGTATTCCTGGCATCGATATGTAAGATGTGGATCGCATGATCTTTGACTGTATTATCGTACGAGAAGAAACCCGATAGCTTTCCGTTGCTATGCGTGCATTCTATTGATTGGTAACATGTGTCAGGATTGCTCTGAGATAAATAAATACACACACGAATTGGAATAGTGACCGTTCGGTTTCAAGTCGCAAAAGGAACTGCCTTATCCTTATTTCATTTCATTCTGTTCGACAGTCATATATGTACATACATAAACGTGAGCTCTTACTTCATTGGAAGTTGGCTGTCTTGGATGCAGTTCTGTTCGTTTGGTGACAGCTCGCCCAAACCTGGCACTAGAGACGTCCCCGGCTCTTTCCAATTATCTTCCTCATCCTCGTTCTCGCTCTCGATTTCTTCTTAAAAAGTCGTCCGTCCTTCACGATAAAATCGCGTTTAAATGTATGCTCGTTCCTTTGCAGTGAATCCATAATGGCAGCGAGCTTGGGATCTTGGCGTTGCATGCCAGAGATCCAAACGTTACGCTCGATACCAACTCTCAATACCTTGGTGGCAACCACCATCTGGCTATTCGAGGGATAAGCGACTTTGAATCCTTTACGTTGCTGATAGCTGAGCAGTCTGTGACCACCGTGAATTTTCTTCCCAACAAGTACATCCGGAATCTCTCCAATGTTGCAACCACAGCGAGCACCTCGAGCTCATAGCTTGAATATTTCGATTCAGCGGGTGAACATGCACGACTAAAGTAGCAGACTGGCTTTCGTTCGTTGTCGTTATCATTGCACAAAATGATCTTTAATGTGTTGAATGCATTATCCTGCGGTTTCTCCCATCGAAATGCCGAATTTAATTCTTCCTTCCTTAGCAACGATGTTAGTGGTTTTGCGATTATAGAGAAGTATTGGACAAATTTTCTGAAGAAGCTTGCCGGCCCAATAAACCTTCTTAATTCATTAACGTTGGATGGCCGTGGAAAGTTTTCGATGGCTACCGTTTTGCGTTCGCCTGGTTTGAGACCATCCTCAGTGAGTCGATGTCCCAAGAAAGAAATCTGAGCCGTAAGGAACACACACTTTGATAATCGCAACGTCATACCTGCATGTCGTACTAGTTGTAAGAACTCTGATAGAACTGCAATCCCTTCTTCCGGTGTATGTGATGGTATGATGACTTCATCCACGTAACTAAATACTCTCCCCTTCAATGGCATGATCAGTTTCGCGATTGCTGCGTGAAAGATACAAGGAGCGTTTTCGAGTCTAAACGGCATGCGATTGAATTCGTATTGTCCATCATTTGTTATGAAGGCTGTATACTTCCGATATCTTTCTTTGATTGGTATTTGATAATACCCGGACATAAAATCCAGAACGGTGAAGAATTTCTTGCCTGCGGCCGAAACTAAGATGTCTTCAATAGTAGCCGTCGGATATGGAATCTTGTCGGTGATGGTATTAAGTGCTCGGAAGTCTATGCACATTCGATCTTCACCTGTGGATTTCTTGACGAGGACGACTGGTGACGAATACGATGATTCACTTCTACGAATGACTCCAACGTCGAGTAGTTCTGCGACGATTCTATGGATCACTTCTCTCTTAGCGAGAGGAATCCGGTATTGGGGTCTGGCGATCGGTGTCTCTGACGTCAATGCGATGCCCATCGTGGTAGTGTTGCATTCTCCCAGTCCACTAAGAGTTTCACCAAAGCAGTCGTTGAACGTGTGGATTAATTCCACTATCCTTTCTTGTGCACTGGCTTCCAAATTGCTGCCAAGTTTGATGTTGTCGTCGGCGGTTGCTTCGAGTTGACACGCTTCCCTTCTTACAACTAGTTGGAAGCTGTTGTCGTTCAACACGTCGTTTCCCATGATGATTTCGTAAGGGAGGACGTCGTCATCTACAACTAGCAATCGATGTTTGAATTGTCGACTATCCATGGAGATGTGTGCGTGAATGCAGCTGTCTCCTGCCCATCTTCCTCCACCAAATCCAGCAAATTTGAAGGAGTGGTCGATCCGATCCTATTTGCAACATGTCGACGGATGAGGGATTTGTCGCTTCCTGTATCGACAAAGGCGATAACGTTGTACCCGTTGACCTGGATGGCCTTTGTTCTGTTATCGACAATTTCATTGTTCGATATTACGCGAAGGATGCTGTTTCTTTGAGCATTAGGGGTTGATTTAGGGGTTGTTCGGCGGCAGATCGTGCATCGTTGCTTGCGTTGAGGGTGTGGACAAATAATGGAAATGTGCCCAAGCTGTTCACAATTGAAACATTTCACTATTCGTCCATTGTTTGCTGGCGGTACAGTTCGCTGGGGTTCTGTTGTGATACTTCTGAACGTTGAAGTTGACGTCATCGTTGCCCCCGTTGGACGATTGGTGATGAACCGATCTATAGCGTTTCTGAAATCGTTTAGTGTGGTGAACTCTAAACTTGCGAGTGCAGACTGCAGTTCTACGTTTTTCATTACCCCGCGTATGTACGTGATTATAGCCGAGTCCGATAAGCCATTATTTTGTCCCAATGCTCTCATCCTGAAGAAATAATCTGTTGGTGATTCGGATGATTTGCGTACGTTTTCAACCATTGTGAAATGAATGTCAGCTTCGCTCTGCGTCTTCTACCAGGCGGATGGTGAATTCGTTCCAGGTATTCATCGAACCTAGAAGTGCGTCCGATCATAACTTTGCTGGGCCTTTCTGGGCAAATCTTGCACCAAGTTGGTTAAGCTGGTTAAGGTCCTGTGGATATTTTCCTTCGACAATATTTAAGAGCATCTTACAGAATTCTGAACCGCCGGACTGTGCTCTCATATTTTGTCTTAAACTAAGCTTTTCGATATGGGTCCAAAGTACTGAGCGTTGCAAACACGGATTAATTTCGTTTGCTCGTGTGCCTTTTGTAACAACAGGTAACGTTTGTCTACATTTGCTTACTTACTTAGGTGGCGCTACAGTCCAATGTGAACCTGCGTCTCAACCAACAAACTTCTCCAGCTGGCACGGTCTTTTGTCAGCTGTTTCCAGCGACGCACTCCCCTTCCACCTGTGTGCGCCGCCTTAGATGCGGTCGTCCTCTGCTGCGTAGTCCCTCGGAGTTGGAGTCGAAGACTCTTCGGGCCGGAGCGGTGATGTCCATTCACTCTACATGACCTAGCCATCTTAGGCGATGAATCCTTAGACGTCTGACTAGACTCATGTCACTATACAGCCCGTAAAGCCCGTGGTTGAATCCTTTCCTCCATGCCATGTCTGCATTTACAGGTCCGAAAATCACTCGCAAGATCATACGCTTCTGCGCCATACAGCAGACCCGGGATGATAAGGATCTTGTGTACAGTCAACTTCGTCGTTCTAATATGATATCACACGACAGCGCATCGCTTTGGCTAAATCCTTTTTTGACTTCAAAACTATCGATCAGGTCTTCACCGATTCGGATGGAGTAGCGAGCATTCTCCAAAGTTATCCTGCATAGTCTGACGAGATTAGCAGGGATGTCAAGGGTAGATATGGTTGTATAGCTCGTCTCTAGTTACGATATCGAAGGCGTCTTTCAAGTCGACAAATAGATGGTGAGTGTCTCGTCGATGGTGGACTTCCCTGGCCTGAAGCCACACTGATAAGGACCTATCAGCTTATTTACAAAAGGCTTCAGGCCTTCACCCAAAACGGCAGAGAAGATTTTGTAGGCTATGTTATGGAGACTTATTGCTCTGTAGTGGGCGCAGTCAAATGGGTCTCATTTCTTGTGGGTCGGGCAAACGGTGCTGGGACTCAATTCATCGGGCATGCTTTCCTCTGACCCTATCCTACAGATGAGTATGCAGCTTTTGCATGTGTAGCTTTTTTCGGCTTGAGTTTCGGTATGGTGATCTTAACTTTGACGTGGTCAGGCGGGCGGAATTCTTTGCGATCTTCATCGTTAAGAAACGGATCATTCTTCCTGACAGCGGTGTATTGACTAACATCGCGGTTATACAGTCTGCAGAAGTGGTTTTTTGCAGCATCGACTGCGATTCTACTACTAGGTGTCCGTTGTCATCTTTGCAGACCTCCGTTCGGGCTTTATAGCCTTGAGACACTCGTTTTATCTGTTGATAAAATCTTCGAACGTCGTGCCTGCAGTAGCACCTGTCCAAGTTTTCGATCGCCCGCTTCTCGTGCTCTTTCTTTTTCCTCTTGAGAAGTTTATGTTCCTCCCTTCTTTTATGCTCGTAGAGCTCACGAGCCGTTCTTTTTTTTTTATGTATTGAGACTTTGTATGTATGAGCCTTTTCTGCATGAATCGAAGCAGGTGTTTCGTCGTGGTGGAGCTTTAAGGTCTAGCACTTTCATTGCTGTGCTCTTCAGGGCTTGTTTGCACAGGCTCCATTGTTGCTCTACTGACTGACAGGAGGATTGAGGTGTATTGGATAGCTCAAGGGAGTCGCGGTTGGCAAAAGCATTGGCGATAGTAGCTTTCCGACGTCATGGCTTGGTGTTCTAACTCTACTCCGCGGTGTTCGTGTGTGTCTGACGTCAATCGCGATGTGAGTAATCTGGTTGGTAACTGATTGACCTGGCGATCCCTGAATGCCTTTCGTCCCGTGGCAAGGTCGATCAGCCTGTGTCCGTTATCGGATGAGGTGTCATGTAGGCTGTGTTTGCCGATGACCCGTTCAAATATGCTTTCTTTACCCAGCTTAGCGTTAAAATCTCCTAGTAAGATTTTGGCATCATAGCTGGGGCATTTGGCACATGTTCTGTCTAGGAGAGGGGGAGAGGGGGCATGGACACATATAAGGCTGATGTTGCAAAATGTTGGCTTGATGCGGATCGTTATGAGACGTTCACTCACATACTGGAAGCTTAGGACTTTAGGTCTTAGTCCACCTCTAACAACAAATCCGCATCCAAACAGTCCCTGTCCTCTCTCTCTCTATAGCAGTCATCCGCTTTATGCCCGGTCCATTCCATCGCATTTCCTGGATGGCGGTTATATCCGCTTTATAGCCGTCTAGGACGTCCGCAAGTTGTTCGGACGCAAGTGGTCTGTTTAGGGACCTAACATTCCACGTCCTTGTTTGTTTTCTGTTTTATTAAAAGGTCGTCAACATAGGTCCGTACCATTTGTTTATCCGAGGCTTGTTTTTTATTCTGAGCAATATGTGGTTTTACGGTTATGGTTTGCTAGACCGTAACCCACCCGACACTAATCCTGTTTGGTGGCACAGGATACTTGCTATTCGGCCTCTTCCGTCAGTAATTGCCCTTGTAAGGAAATTTCCAGATCGTACCACGAGGAGGTGGAAGTAGGGCCTGACTAGCAGAGCTGCAAGGTGTTCGGCTGCAGAGGTTCTTACTCGCTTTTTGTCGGGCCAGCATCCGTCGGCAGATGCTACCCCTACGAGGCCTTTGCTAGTCCTTTACCTTCCAATGAATAAATGCACGCTGTAATATACATATTTAAGCGCCGTGGCGCAGTGGTTAGTGTGTTGGACTCTGACGCACTATGAGCGAGTTCGGATCCCGATAACACCAACGCCATCGAATGATACTTGCCATGAAAAAGCTTCTCGACTCACGCTGTTCGGAATCGGCAATAAACTGTAAGGCCCCTTCACCATTGTGAAAAAATAAATCACACACAACATGGGTGATTGAGAGAAGCTTGGCTCTGGTCCTTCATGGGCTGTAACGCCAACATACATACATACAATATATTTAAGCACGTGGAAACAAGGAGAGCAGTTTCGCAAGTGAGTACTGTACTTGAGCGACAACACGTGATGTACCAAATCCTAAGGAAAACGTACCGCTGGATTTTCGTGGTGCCAATGTTCGCGATGTGGACTGTAAACTAAAGCACAATTAAACGCAAAAAAAATATGAGCAACATCGTATTTATTCCAAGAGTGATCATTGCGGCAAAAGAGAAAGAAAAGTAACGTGAGGAATCTAAACTTTATGTGTGAGCGAGAACAATGTATCTATCAATATACTGGCGCCTACAGTACTTTATCGAGTCCTTTTCTAAATTGACTATCAGTAACCACACAACGTTGAGCGTCTTACAGCTTAAACATTTCTATTTTATTAAGGATTCTGGCTGCCAGGCCAATCGCCTCTTTCTGTGATTCTTATTTCCAGCAAATCTGCGCCGTGCCCTTTCTTTCTGCTCGTAGAACGCCTTTCGAACAGCTCTAACCCTCCGCTGTGGTACAGTTGCGAATTTTTTCCATAAAATTTCTGCACAAAATACCACTGACGACAAGCAATATCCAATGGCAAGTAGGTATAATGCTCCTGAAACACTTTCAAGTGTAAACGGAGTCGGTGGCTGCTTCGGCAATCGACCCAATCCAATCATGCGAATCTTCTCTTGAACCATTCTGTCGTTGTATTGTAAAACACTCTATAAAACAAGGTCTTTTAGAGTCCTATTCGGATAAATATTTTCGCAACACACCTTTTTTTCCCAATACTCATACAGTCCATGCTCCAAGCAAGATCGAATAAATTGATTAAAAGTATTCATCAATGGCCAACCGCGAACTGATAATGCCACCGTCCAATCATAGAACAAATCGTCTTTAACCACCTGTAAGGACTTTATTGAAAATCCACTGAACCTACCATCGGCTCATTACTCACTATCATTCCATCCAAGTTGCTATCCTTCACGTAGTCTTCGAAATTGTACGCTCCTCCGTGTAAGCGGCTTATCATAACACCATGATTGCCGAGGTACGTAACGTTCTTCAGTTGTTCTTCGCTTAATGCGACAAATCTTTTGAGTATAGCTTGCTCATATGGCACATTCGAATCTTCCAGCGATTCCACCCAAACTACCGAGGGTGCTGCTAATTTCCAATCCGTCGCAGCGAACTTTTTAATTGTGTCAACCGGCTCTGTAAAAACTGGAACCGTAAGCACGGATTTCAACTGACCGCTGTAGATATTCTCTATCGTTAATCCGGCTAGTAACAATAAAGCCAGAAAAAATCGATTCGTAAAGCGATTGAAGCTGGAATGATAATTTAATGATAAAATCGGATAGCTCTTATATAATACGAGTACTCACTTCGATAGGAATATGGATTGTTGGCAAAATATCATAAACACTTGAAACAAGGACTGTTCGTAAATAGCAGCACGAGTAAGCCCGTCCGTCGACTTGTGGCCGAGGAAATATGGAGTATGCTTAATCAGATAAAAAACTATAGAGCTCATAAGAACTGAAACAATCAGTATCGTCCAGATTAGTGCACTGAAAGGTAAGATGATCGCCATCGAGTTTGGGTATCGACTGTAAAAGGGATATTCAAGAGTTTATAGATAGGAATTAGGAATCAGATTTATTACGATGGTCCAGGGACGAGAATCACTATTGATACTTTTGAAATTTTAGTTGATACTTCGTACTTGTTGTCAACCCAGTTGACATAACACCCAAGATTGAGCTCAGTCTCTTGGTGGTAGGTTAATTCGTTCACATATTGCCAATTTCGTAGACCAACTTAAGTTATTTAAAGTCAATAAAGTCGTTGGTTCGCTATTCATTATATACTCACGGGGCAAGGCCTTGATAGTGCAATTTCGTAATTGACAGAACGTTATGATAAGATCTGCCTGGGTTCCTTCGTAGACTACACTTTTCCTTGGTCGAGTTGGATCTATACTGTCCACGCTAGCAGAACTATCCGACTGTTGACAACAAAAAAGTGTATATGTAAGTCCATTAAAGAACACTTACCACATTGTAGCTTATGAAATATGGACTGGATGTTACACTGGATACGTTCACATTCCGTCCTTCGAGGTTACGGAATTTATCAGGATACAAATCGACGTCTTTTGCGAAGGTTTCGTTTGAGAAAAATCGATCTAGGTGAACTGGATTTGCATTTCCTTCTACACCAACAAACTGTTGCGTCCATAGGTCTAACGCAGATTCATTTTTGACGGGTGTTGGGTATACTATAGATAAACCAAATGAACTGATTAATGATGTCTATCTTTCACTTTTCTTGACTAGTAAATGTACGTTTCAAGAGATCCTCGGATAGTATTTCTTCGACACTTCCGTCGGCCGCGATGAAAAGGTATAATCGATCATTCAGCCGCCGTATGGAATGCCGTGTAGCATAGAACCGAGCTTTTAAGAAGTCGCCAACAGCCAGGTGAACAGTAATAAAGCCCTAAATTGAAGATTATTACAGAAGAGCCTTACCCAGGTTATAATGAATATGTTAATAAACTTGAATTCCATTATCTGCATGTTTCAAGAGAAACTCCTCAACATCCGGCTGATTCTCTATGAAAGCTAGATTACCCCAACTTAATGCAACTGGGTGCCCATTTCGTGTAAGGTTTCTAAAACTCGTCTCAGTAGCTTTCAAATAGAACTCGGTATTGTCTCCAAATGTGGACGAGTCATACAAAATCAAAACACTTGCCAAATCCACAAAATATCTGCTTACTGTATGCAATACGAGTACACTCTGTTAGTATCGAAATATCCCAAGAACTGCAACTTACTTATAATACTCAAGAGCCGTTGTCGCCACATTTTCAAACTGACGCCGCGCACTCAAATGTTTCAGTTTTTAAGTATCAGCATTTCAACAGTGCAAAAACACTGAAGGCAAAGCAGAAGGGAAAGCATGGATAGCAGTGGACGGAGGGGACGCACATGCACACCAACATCCATGGAGTCCACGCCTCAAAATTGCATGAACACCATATTACACTTTACACTCCGCCCATAACAATTTAACGTAATTCACAAATCACAAATTACAAATATCAAGGCCGCAACACTCAACAATTTCAGTTTCAACATTGAGTTTATATCGAGCCACTAGGGGTATGGGTAACGTTCCCCTATTTGTTTCGTTGAAATACAGGATAAATTGGAAAATGTGTGTCAATTATCGGGATTAAAAATGAAGAAAACCAGGATCATTGCAGGATATGTATATTATATGTTTTTTTCCATATCTTATTACTAATTTTATTGTTAATTTATAAATCTTAAACGTCTTCCGAATACTGTAAACTGGATTTTTTTTAAAGCACTTCTAGTTGTGTTTTCTACCAGTTAAAAGTTCCAAGCAACTTATTTCCAAATGCAGCAATCTCGGAATCGAATATTGATGGAAAAAATGAACTGATCCTTTTGCTTGTAGATGCTGCAGACAGCGCTGACAGATGTTTATCTGTTTTTAAATGTCGCGCAATGACTGCATTTCCACCTAAGCTGTCGAAAATTCGCCTTTACACTGCCTGCACATAATATTACTATCCGATTTGCTTTTTTCGAAAAACGGATATTTTGCTCTAAGTTTCTCATTAAAAGCGCACTTTCCTTTTGTGGTTTTGCCATTTTTACACATAAAACTCACTTGAAATAGAGAATAACCTTTAGTGCATTTGAATATTTCTCGATTACAAGAGAACTAGAATCTTACCAACGCTATTTCAATAACACGCCGATGACACGGGATCGAATCCCGACACAGCCATGTCATCGAACGTGTTTTCACGGTGTTTCTCCTCGGCGGGGTTCTGACGCAACCCCCTGTAGTAAAATTGTCATCAAAAGCTTCTCGAAATTCGCCGTTCGGAACCGGCACTAAGCTGTAGGTCCCTTTCATCCATGGGAAAATGAAATCACACACAACATGGGTGATTGGGAGAAGCTCGGCTCAGGTCCTTCATGGACTGTAACGCTAACATACAGTCCAGTGCCAACATACAGTAGTGCTTACATAAGTAATTTAAAGCCCCTTTTCACAGGGCAAAAAAAGATTATCAGGATCATGAGATTCAAATCTAGATGGGAGCCTTCGCACGCTATATTTGTCTCCACAAATATATTGCCTCTTCGCCATCTGTACATATATAAGGTGCTAAAATTATTCTACCAACGTAGTGGATATATGAATGATAGCAGGAGACATACATATTCTTTTAGATCGAGGATAGGTATTACGGTTTCTAGAGTTAAAAAGAACACTGTAGGCGGTTTGTAACAGCAATTGCGCCAGCCATTTTCATAAGATTACCTGATGAAGTACGCAGTTTGGTAGACAGCAGACATAGATTTTTTAGAGCTTTGAGAAAATGGTTGCTTTCTAAATCAGAAGTGGAAACTCTCATACAAGTTATAATTTCAACGAACTTATTCCCGACAATTTTCTTTTATTTTCTTTTTATATTTTCTCCACATTACGCTTCCCTCTTAGAATACATTTTGTTTCATCTCACCATAATTAAATTCCTATTAAAAATAAAAACATCGATAAGTCTTCGCACTACATTTTGCCTCACCAAATATTAATATTTTTTCGCGTTTCCTTCCTCTTTCGACACCTCGACATCTTAATTTTAATTACATATGTGTTATGTTAACTTTCGAAACACTTGCCACTGGAACAAGCTTCCACAAAAAGTTAGTTCTAAAATGCTTTTTCATGGTCATATATGTCAGTATTTACATTTACATTACATTTTTGAATTATATTATACATATTTTTAAGAAATGATTGTTTTCAAGAATTTTGTAAGCATTTAAGTACATAAATAAATACAAATACATACATTTCAATAACATACAGACAAGACACACACAACGACGAAACATGTAACTGTTCAGACTAGTAGTCGCTCAAGGACCCAGAGTTAAATCATAAATAGAACACCGTAAACAAATGTGTTTCGAGGTGTAAAACAATTAAAACTTTTAAGTCTTAGTGGCGAATTTTAAAGTGTAATGGTAAAGTTAAGGAGATGAACATAAAATAATTTTAAACTCTGTGAATCTTGAATAGGGACTTGTGAGCTGTAATGATGCCTGCATTGGATTACAGGTTTTACATAGGAAAATACAGGAGTGGTATGTTGGAATGAGGATAATCGTGCGAAATACAGGATAGAAGGGAGCGTTAGATATGGGTCATCTATCCAATCCATATACAATGCACTATGTATATACAAGTATGTATCACAAAAGCTGCCAAGCAGTTAACCAAGGTTTGACTTGGGTCAATAAAACGGTTTACCCGCTAAGCTTTTAATGATGATTAAATGCTTCAAATGGATCAAGGCAAGGTACGATTTGATTGATCGTAAATTAAAAAATAAAAACAATGAGCTTGTATGTATATATGTACATACATATATACTTTTATATATACATATAGACTTTTCCTCACAAACGAAACGCACCACTTCGATATGAAATAACAACTATGTACTTTATTCAAAAAAGGAAAAGAAAAAGAGCTTGGTGGCCACTGCACAACACGGAGACTAAAAAATATATGTGAACGCTCAGACAGCCGGTTAACGAATGAATGTGTTGATTCGCGTGTTCGTCGTCGTCTGCCTTGTTTCGTTCCGCTTTGCGTATGTGGTGCGTTGTGTGTATTGTATGTGTTGTGTGTGCTGTGTGTTCGTCGGATGATTGTCCTGTTATATTGTGGCATACGTGATCGGCTGTCGGCTAATCGTCCGTTTGTCTAGGGTGTTGCTCGTTCGTTCGGTTCCCATCCCACAATCGGCTATCTTGACCGTTCATTCGTCCCGAATAAAGGGTCCCACTTTTTCATTTCGGCCACCGTGCTAGTTTAATGGGGCCCTCTTGGCGTCCCACCTTTTCAACCTCATATCGCCCGTGATTAAAACACCTCAATACCTTGTAAGGCCCAAGGTATTTTGGTCTGAGCTTCATTTCAGACCCAAATTGTGTGCGCTTGATGGCGACTAACTCTATGGGCTTATAAACCTGCTCTGGTACTCTTTTCTTATCAATAGACTTCCTGTTCTCCCTCTGGGTCTTGGCGATGTTTTCCCGAACCTCTTTCCTCATTTCATCTCGGTTCTCGTCTAGTTTATCCACAATTTCGTCTTGTAGAAGTTATCGAAGATTCGGTGACTCAGCTGTACGCAGCTCCAACCCCGGAAGAATGCGGAAAGGGCTCAATTTTGTACTTCGTGGTGGTGTGCTATTCAAGACTTGTTGGACCCGGTCCGCATGCTTGTACCAGTTTTTGTCGTTTTCGCCGCAGAGCTTAGTTAACATGGGCACGATGATTCGGTGTACCTGTTCCACTTATCCGTTTCCTCGAGGGGCTCCAGTGGCTATAACTAAATGTTGAATGCCCTCTTGTCGGCAGTAGTCGCTAAACGCATTGGACGTGAATGCCGAACCTCTATCTGATATTATCCTCTTCGGGTTGCCAAATTCGACGGAATGTTTCCGTAGACGTTCAATTACTTCGTTAGCTCCGGTGCCCTTCGTCGGGTATAGCCAAACAAATTTTGAAAAGGCATCTACTATTACCAGTATGTGGTTATACTGTTTGTGGGTTTGTTCCATAGGCCCAAAATGATCGAGATGATACGTTCCTAAGGGCTGGTCTTCTTTGTTGATTGGGGTCAGCCGGTTTTGGACTCTGAAACGAGGCATTTTATGCATCCTCGAACGACGATGGCTACTTTTGACTTCAGATTTGATATGAAGAAAGATCTTTCGGCGAGGTCCTGTGTTTTCTTAGTGGAAAAATTACTTTGTTGATGAGCGATATCGATGATCTCTCGTTTCATTAAAGTCGGCACCACTATTTGCTCTCTCCATAAATCCTTGTGCAAGATTCCCGCTTTCATAAAGAAGTCTCCGTAGCTTTTCTTCTCCAAAATCTTCCACACAGCTCTAACCCAATCGTACTCTTGTTGTGCCTCTCGTATACGATAGCTTAAAGAATCTTCCAGGAGGAGGCATGACACTCTACTTAAGGTGTGCACGTGCTTCAGCTTTGAACCAGATCGATGTTCAACGACACAATCGTAATGCTGCAAGAAAATTGCCCATCTTGACACCCTGACACCCATCATTGTCACAGCGAATGCATTGCAGTCCGTCATTATTTTGAACCTAACTCCCAAAAGGTACACTCTCCACCTCTTGAGTGCTTCGATGACTGCCAGCGCTTCTAACTCGTACGAATGATATTTTCGTTCTACCGGGGAAGTTTTCCTACTCATAAACGGGACAGGATGAAACTGTTGATCGTCTGCATCTCTTTGCAGTAGAATCCCTCCATATCCAAACTTACGGGCGTCTGTGTGCACCTCGGTTTCTGCCATGGGGTTGAACAACCTAAGCACCGGCGCTGTGGTTAACGCGGCTTTAAGTTGTTCAAGTGCCAACACTGCTCGCTTCCCCATTCAAAACATGCATCCTTCCGGAGTAAGTCGGACAGGGGCTTAGCGACGATAGCGAATCATTCCACGTTCCCAAGAAACGTTGAAGCGTTTTCTTGTCTACGGGCACAGGGAATCACTAACAGCTTTTGTCTTTCTCGTGACGGTTGAATCGAGTTATTTTCGATAACGTATCCTAAGAAGTCGATTTTTCTTTTCATCAGCTGACACTTAGCCCACTTCACGCGTAATCCATACTATGCGGCCACTTGAAAAACCCACTTTTACTTCTGTATACCTTCTTGGTCGTTCTGCGCTGGGATTATAACATCATCCATATACGCCACCATGATGTGGGCCTGGATCAACTCGCGAAAGATAGCTAAGATAAATCTGCTGAATTCCGCCGGCGAATTGCAGAGTCCAAATAAAACATACCGGAACTCGTACTGACCTTCGGGCGTGATGAATGATGTGTATGAACGAGAGCTTGCTTCCACGGGAACGTGGAAGAACCCGTTCTCTAGGTCCATCGTTGTAAAAACTGATGCTCCCTGAAGCTGCTCCACGACTTCGTTTATTAGAACCTTTGGAAAATTATCTCGCATGATATTCTGGTTCAGCTTCCGATAATCGCAGTACAGCCTCTTGCTGCCATCTTTCTTTGCAACGAGCACGACTGACGAGGTGTACTCCGAGGTACTACGCTGAATTAATCCTTCGTCTAGCCACTTGTTAATCTGCTTCCGAACAACAATCTGCTGATAATTTGAGAGGCGTATCGGTCTTTGGAATACCGGTACCCCGTCGGTCAGAAATTATGGTTTGGCTTAACGTGAGCACCTGTCTTTACGACTTAATCTCACGGTCAATCGGGACCAAGGCTGCATTTGTCTTTGCCCCAGGGTACGAATACCCTGGTACAATTGGTGAACATGCTTGGGGACATGTTCACCGCCCTTGATGGAGGCCGAGGTCTACCTAACACCTCTTGCATCTGACTTTTTAGACCGAAGACCGAAGTCCGAAGTCTTGTCAGATACCATGCGTTCCCGCGATGTCGGGATAACCACAGCCACGACGATGCTCCCACAAGGGGGCCTACCTCAATCGACAGGACCGGAGCGAATTTCGGCTAGTGAGTGTGCATTACTTGCTACTGTCACAAATTTAATTAAAAACTCGGCACGAATCAGATTTTTTCGTCATTGTCACAATGTGCCTCTTATACTGTATTTAGTTCATTCAGACACTCACCCACCTAGTTCACTCCGGGGGCTCCCTGTCCCGTGGTACCAATTATTTTTAAAGTGCCTTGGTTTTCACTCCGCAACTAAACCAAGTCACTTTCAGTCGAGTTCCCCCAAGAACTCAAGCCTGACAACTTACCTACCGTTCAACTGAGCGTGCCAGGATTTTCGCACGCTCGACTGGTCATTTTTGAATGGGCCCCCAGCCGGGCCTATATCCACCATGCACCACCAGGTTTAAGGAACCACTTGGGTTCTAGGAACCACTTGGGTTCCCTATACCACCATGCATATCTTTTGATATCTAGGGATCAAGTCCCTTTTCTCCCACTATGAATCAGGCAACATTTGCTACCTGACCCATCCTCCGGATTTTAGTCGCCTCTTACGACAGGCATGCCTTACCACGGACATATTCTAACCCCTCATCCGCAGGGGTAATCTCGTCGGTCAGTAGGATCTTCATCTCGACAGGGGACTTTTTGGTCTTAAGCGGTTTATATTCCTTAACTATTTGCAATACAGCTCCTTTAACAGCGCCTTACAAGTGTTCGAGATCTAAATCCGGTTCAGTTCTAAATTCACCTTCCTCAACTGACAAACAGATTTTCTCGAATTCTTTTGTTAGACACGACTCTTTCGACTTTTCTCTGTCATCTCTTGAGGTGTAGCTCTTCGCCGCTTGCTGTCATATCTTGTCGCCTAGTCTTTGCTTACCTTCTTCCGAACTTTCTCGACTTAGTTTTCTGCTGAACTCGACACCGTCTTCCGAGATGTTGAGGTTCACTTCCTCCAGTATATCGTTCCCAAGAACGGCAGGATACAGCATGTCATCTTCGCTCACCATATGGAGACGTATTCTTAGTGGAATTCCATTCCCCACTACTTCCTCGTCAATACTTGCGTAGCCCTGTCAATCCAAGCCTTAGGAATTCATAGTGCCTTATGAGGCTTAATGGATATTTCTTTAAAGATGCAATTGGTACCAGTTGCTAAGAAAACTCTAGCTTCTGACAAAGATCGGATTCCGTCATGTGCTGTTGCAGCATGGGCGTTCCTCCTCTCTTCTTTCGGCTGGTTCAGCGGCGCATTCCCAGTAGATCTGCACTCGAACGCCCGGTGGCCAGTGCGATTGCACTTGAAGCATTTGATGGCTTTGCGTGGACAGTTTCTGACGATGTGATTCGTATCCCCGCAATCATAGCACTTTCTCTCCTTCTCGATCTTCGGTGTAGGCTTGTAGCTTGTTGATGGTTGCTGGTACCCTTTAACGTATGGTGACTGCTGACTGGGACCTCAGTTTTTCATACACCCTGATCTGATTTTTCAACTCGGTGATGGTGCACGCTTAGTATAGGTTTGCTTTGTTTTGCCTAGAATCCGGAACTCCTTCAACAAAATACTGGATCAAACTCTCTTCGACCAGGTCGGTCTGTCTGCCTATTTCTATCAACGAGTACAAATGCTCCCGTAATGACTCGGTGGACGTCTTCCGACGTTCCCTTAACAGCCGGTGAACTTCCGCTGACGACCTTTTGTAGGAAAATTCCGTTTGCAGCGCGTATTTTAAAGCGTTCCAATCGCTCGTCCCTGATAGACTCCTGACGAATAACTTGGCCGGCCCCTTGATGAGCTGCTTAGCGTAGATATACATTTGGAGCTCACTCCACCCCACCACTAACGCATTTTCTTCGAAGTCCTGGATCCATTGATTGATGCCAGGGTATCCAGAACCATCGAAAGGTAGTAGGGAGTACTATATATCTTTCAGCGAAAACACCGCTTTTGACCACGACAATGGCACCTGTTCGGCTGCGAGTTCCTCTTCATCTGACCTGGCCGTGATCTCACAGGATCACGGCCACACTGCAAACCCCTCTGCTTCCCGCTAAGTGTCTGCTTCCCGCTAATCGTCTGCTTCCCGCTAACCGTCGGGTTCCCGTTGATTCAGCTTTCCTCTTTTCTTCTGCCTGTACACGGCGCCGCTATTCGTGTTTCTTTGTTTTGCGATTCGTGTGCTACACACACACTAACCATAGGCACACACGCACTTTTTGATTAGAAAAAAAAAAAATGCCGCTTGGGTTGATGCCCTTGTTAGTTTTTCACTCTTTCCCCTTTTTTTTTTCTTTTCTTCTCACTGTTTGCTATGATTCGCTTTTTGTTTTTTTTTTTTTATAGATTGTTGATGCAATCTACTACGTTACGCGCACAAGTAATAATTTATTAGTTTGATTCGATTCCCGGACGAGTCCCCAATTTTGTGGGACTTATCCTCACAAACAATACGCACTATTTAGATTAGATTTTTTAGATTAGATTAGATTTATTTTCTTATAAATTCATTCGTAACAGCAAGATTTCAATATAACATACTACTAGAAATATAGCAATATAAGAAAGGTGACAATCGATATTTATATACATGAAGTAAAAAATAGAGTTGAATGTCACTTCAAATTGAATAATTAAAACTAAATACTAACATATTAAGGGTGGGGTGAACCATTGTAAATAAAAAAAAAATTAAGAAAAACTAAAAAATCATATGAAACGAAGTATAAAAAATTAATTCAGTTCAAAAAATCAACAGAAAGAATAGAAGAACGAGAAAGATAGATAGTAGCTAGAACAAGAATGAGAACAATTTATTTGACCAAAACTTAAGAAATAAAAGATTCTATTGTAGAGTAATCAAGGCTGAAGAGCCACGTTTTCAAGCGTTTTTGGAATGTTCCAGATGAAGTTAGGGATCTGATAGAGTATGGAAGTTTGTTAAATAATTTAATAGATAGAACAGAATAAAAGTTACGATATGCAGTGGTACGGAAGTTGGGTGCAGATAATAAATTCGAAAAGTTACCACGGAGATTATAACACGAAACTAAACGAAAATTGCGATTGCCGGATTTCATAAAGAACAATTTTAAGACTTTGAAACAGTACAAATGACGCACAGGAAGAATATTCAGAGCACAGAACAAAGGAAAGCTAGAGTGTCTATTAGACTTTCTACAGATTTTTCTGAGGACAATTTTTTGCAAAACCAACAGAGGATGTATTTTATTTCGATACGCACCTCCCCAGCAAGCAATTCCATATTGTAACTTGGATTGGAAAATACCAAAGTAAATTGCCTTTAAGAGATTAGTTGAGCAAACATTACGTAAATAATAAAAATGACGCAGAGTGCATCGAAAGTACTTTTTTAGAGAGTCAGTATGATTCTTAAAACTCATCCTAAAGTCCAGAGTAAGCCCCAAATATTTAAATTCCTTTACACTCTCTATTAGGAAACATTTATCACTACAGGTTAGGTTCTTACAATAGGTGGGGGACAACGAGTCATGCTCACAGTAGTAATTTGATAGTTTGTATCTACCACACTCAGGCGCATGAAAGTAAAGCTTAGCATCGAGATCAGAGGTTGAAGATAGACTGAAAAACATAATCTTAGTTTTGGGGCTAATAACTAAATGATGATCAGCAAACCAGTGTCTCAATAGGCTAAGATCCCAATTTATGCAAGCAACAAGATCTAGGGGGTTACTTAATCCATAGGTGAAACCAATATCATCTGCAAAGGCAGTTGGTATTCCCTTGAAATTGAGCGCAAAGAGAGAATTAATGTAGATTAAGAAGAGAATAGGACCAAGCACAGAGCCTTACGGGACACCCAGGTTGAGGAGCCTTATTTCGCTCCTAATGTTATCAATCTTTACTCTTTGAGACCTATTTTCAAGATAAGATCTGAACCAGGAGAGCATGAAACCACGAAATCCAGCCTTATCCAGTTTTCTCAATAAGATATTGTGGTTGACCATATCGAATGCCTTGGTAATGTCAATGAACAGACCAGCCGTACATTTTTTCCCATCAAGGTGTGACATTATAAGGGAACAAAACTGAAGAAGCGCATCTTCCGTTGATTTGCCTCTTAAAAAACCAAATTGATTGGGATTGAAAAAATTTGACTTACTTAAAAAGTTTATAATTCTGTTTTTCATAAGTTTTTCAAAGATTTTACTAAAAGTAGAAAGAAGTGAGATGGGCCTGTAATTACCGACAATAGTAGCGGAACCTTTTTTTAAAAGTGGAATAATGTCTGCACACTTAAGACAATCAGGAAAAACCCCTTCAAGAACACAACGATTAAAAACAGTAGACAAGACATCCACTACAAAAAAGGCAATTTTTTTAAGTACATAATTGGAAATACCATCAGCACCGCACGAAGAAGAATTGGGCAATTTATAAATAAGTTTAAGGATTTCAAGGGAAGTTATTGGCTGAAAGACAAAACTACTACTATGAAATAGCTCAGCACATTCACTAATGGAAGGACAAGAACAACCAGTTGATAGTGTAGGGCTGGGAAGTAGACTACGGCCAACATTAACAAAATAACAATTAAAGGCGTTAGCAATAGCAAGTTTGTCATAAACATCCGAATTGTCTAGACGCAACACAGTGGGTTTACTGACCGTAGTGGATTTATTCAGTAGGCTATTAACCAAACGCCACTCATTTCTTAAATTACCACACGCAGAGCTGAATTTAGCACGGTAATAGTTGTCACGACATAGAGGAATCTCCTTTTTGAGTTCGGAACATAGTTTATTATACTTGCTTTTTAGTGCTGTGTTGTCAGGAAACTTGTTACACTTTATTCTGAGTTTGTTTTTCTCAATAACTTTCTTTAATAATAGACTAGATAACCAAGGTTTAAGTTTTTTAACAGGTTGTTTGGAGGGCTGAAGATACGAACAAGACGAAATGTGCTTCCTCAGGGTTTCACAAAAAATTGTAAAGGCATGCGTTGGACGTCTACAAGAGTAAACATTATCCCAAGACTCACCACATAAAATATATTTTAATGCACCAAAGTTAACTTTCTCTCTACTTTGAAACGAATCGGAATATCCACAGCTTCTAGTTTTGGAGATCGGCACTAACAGACCCGTCATGCAATGATCTGAGATTTTAAAATCAAAGAGACAATTCAGGCACTCATTAAGCACAGCATTACTGAAACGCCCATAAATATGATCTAGGCAGCTACCCGAAGTAGGCCTAGTGGGCTCGGTGGTATAGACAGTCAAGCCATGTGAGGCGAGTAATGCTAAATAATTAGAGACATTTACACAACTATCCAAAATGTCGATGTTGAAATCACCTACTATAATTAAGTTTTTAGACTTTTCATTATTTAGAAGATTAGAAAACTCAGTTAGAAAACTAACAAAATTAAACATATGAAGTCTATAGGCACATATAAACACATACAATACATGGTTAATTTCAACTGAAACCTTTAAAACATCCGCACTCAATAAATTAACGCACACGACATCGAGAATCATAAAATCGTCTTTAACAAAACAACCAACTCCACCTGCAGCGTAACCTTCATTAGTTTTACAAATAAACTTAAAACCAGGTAAAAAATAATCGTTCTTTTCAACGTCATAAATCCAGATTTCAGACACAAAAATAAAATCTGGAACATAAGCAAAAGATTGAAGATGAGCGACCAGCGCTGAGAAATTTTCTCTCATACTTCTAACATTTTGGTGTACAATAAAAAGCTTATCACAGCAGAAGGAGCTACTAAAACAATTTGAATCAGTTAAATTGGAGGTAGAAAAGCCATCTAATGAATCGGTATCAATATTCATTTAATATTTAAAAAAGAAAAAGAATTTCAAGAAAGGAAAAACGATCTAGCTAAATGAGAGCAAGATCGTTGAAAGATTTAATAGAGATGACCTTTCCCCCTTCTACCTTCCTCGTAAGAATTTGGTTGTTGCTGAACCATACGTATTTAATTCCCTTCTGTTTCGCTGCTTCTTTTGTCTTTATATAGAGAGCCTGGGTGAACTTCGTTTGAGAGTCGTTTATGTAGATCGCAGTACCTCTCCTTTTTTTGCTAGTACTGCTGCCACTGCTGATGTCACACTCACTGCCAGACGAATGTGTATTGAGATTGTTTTTGTTCTTCCTCTTAGCGCACATAATTCGTTGCTTTGTTGACAGGTTAGTGAACTTTAAACAGATGATCGACATAAAGTCCGAAGAGGTTTTTTTTTTAATTTTTTTGATGTAACATTTCTCAATGTCATTGTCGGGAACGTCAATAGACAACGATTTAGAGAAAATAGTTTGAGACAACTTGATAGCATTCGTGTCGGTGACATTAGACACACCCACAATTTCTATCGAGTTGCTGAGGAGTTGTTGTCTTTGCCAATTCAACTTACTTTCCAAAACGTTGACTCTCGATTTCAGCTCAGCATTTTCGTTGCGTAGCTCATTCATTTGTTGTAAAAACTGATAGTTAGTTTCTTCCAATCTCGAAACTTTTTCGTAAATCAACTGAAGAGTGCATTGATTTCCGTTGTCAATGACGTGTGCGGCCTCTACAGGAGTTGAGAGAGTGTTGTTTCTAATGCCTTGCGGAACTTTAGCAGAAGAAGATGGTTTTGAAACTACCGGATCAGTCAAATGAAGAGAACGACGTCGCAAAACTGAACATTTGTCACAACGAAACGATGTACCACTAGATTTAAAATAATCAGCGTCTTCTTCCGAAATGTTAACGCACGCATTGTGAAAATAGTGCTTACAATCGTTGCAGAATATTTTTGTAGAACAGCTGCGATCAATTTTTTGTTGACAGGCTGAACAATTCATTTTGTTTACGTTTTAAATAAAAGTATACTTAAGAGATCGGTTCTTTGTGATGCGCACCCCACGACAATCAGAATCGAACTGAAAATCGATATGAAATAACAACTATGTACTTTATTCAAAAAAGGAAAACAAATAGAGCTTGGTGGCCTGGCCACTGCACAACACGGAGACTAAAAAATATATGTGAACACTCAGACGGCCGGTTAACGAATGAATGTGTTTTTTCGCGTGTTTGTCTTCGTCTACCTTGTTTCGTTCCGCCTTGCGTATGTGGTGCGTTGTGTGTATTGTATATGTTGTGTCTGCTGTGTGTTCGTCGGATGATTGTCCTGTTATATTGTGGCATACGAGAGCACCGTGGCGCAGTGGGTAGTGTGTTGGCCTCTGACGCCGATGACACGGGATCGAATCCCGACACAGCTATGTCATCGAACGTGTTTTTCACGGTGTTTCTCCTCAGCGGGGTTCTGACAAAACCCCCTGTAGTAAAATTGTCATGAAAAGCTTCTCGAAATTCGCCGTTCGGAACCGGCAATAAAACTGTAGGTCCCTTTCACCCATGGGAAAATGAAATCACACACAACATGGGTGATTGAGAGAAGCTCGGCTCAGGTTCTTCATGGACTGTAACGCCAACATACATACATACGTGATCGGCTGTCGCCTAATCGTCCGTTTGTCTAGGGTGTTGCTGGTTTCTTTCGGCTCCCATCCCACATATACATACATAATACGAACTGTTTATTGTCCATACTCATAATCAATGGAAACGGAGCCGTGACATAGCACCAAGCGCTTTCTCGAATTGATTTTTAAAATCAATTACAGCACCATCTTTTTTTACATTACTGTATTTTCCCCATATTCCGGAGAAAAATGAGAAGAAGCTTCACTGATGCAGAGCTAAGAATTTCGGCACACATCACGTCGGTCCCAAGGGTGCGCCACCGTGCGCGAGCAAAGGCAGGACAATGACAGATGAAATGCTTTACAGTGTCAGCCTCCTCGCAACATGCAGCACAGATAGGCATCTCGCTTATGCCAAGCACGCAAAGATGCTTAGCAAAAGTGTAATGGCCCGTAATGACTTCCACAAGTCTTCTGCAGTCGATTCTCCTTAAAGACAGGAGGAATGCTGCGGATTTCTTGCAAACATCAGGGCATACGCGCTTTGTCATCCTGCATCCTGGACAATTCCTCCATCTAAGGTTTGAGTGTATTAAACACCCGGTCGTAAATGTTGGAATTAACCGTGGACGCAGGGTAGGTCTAGAGCGGGCTCAATTCCTGAGAAACTCTCCTCATTTCCACAATTTCACGCTAATCTTCTCTGGTTCGTTTCAATTTTATAGTAGGGGAGTCCGGGATGCTAAATTTGCAATTACTAGAGCGTCATGGGGGCCATTTAGGTTCTAAAACGAAAAAAAAGTTTATGTTAGGTTGTTCATTTTAGTGAGGGAAAGACCGTGTACAAATTTTGAAAAATGTAAAAAAAAAACACTCACATGGATATACTCGTGCGCGTCAGATTTTAATAGAGTATTCTTTCTTCGTCTTTCTGATAAGCGATAGATATTAATCTGACGATTAGATAGTGAGGGGTGGCTGAGAAGAGCGGTAATAAACAAAAAAAAAAAAAAGTTATTCGAGCGTGTCAGATATTGGAAGGGAACGTTTAGTGAACTCAAAACAGTGTTCGATTTAAATTACTGACGATTTGAAGGTGACGTACACTCTTGACTGATATTTGAAAAAGTTAAAAAAACTCGATGCCAGAGTCACCCTAAATGATAATCTGACAATTATGTAAAGGGGTAGTCTGACAATTTATTTATTTATTTATATGTTTACTAAGCTAACACTATAATTAAAATTATGAGCAAGCTTTATCAGCCATAGCAACGGAGGCCTTAGATAAGATTATACAAATTGGTGTTCTTGAGAATTATAACTTTGATATTTTTAGTATTTGGGTTAGATAGAAGGTTGTTTATGTTGATGATGGGTATCTGGAAAGCGGGACATTCGGAGAGGATATGGTGGACGGTGAATCGGGACTGGTTGCAGTATGTGCAGGTGGAGGGTTTGTTCTTGTTTAAGTAGTGTTCGTGGGTGATTTTGGTATGTCCGAGTCGTAGTCTGGTGATTTTTGTAAGGTCTGTTCTGGATGGGAATGTGTGTCCTTGTTCATGGGCATAGTCTTTAATTGAGAGTTTATCTTTATTGGTAGTCCGGTACCATTGGGATGATTGCTCGAAGAGGAGCTGTTGTTGGGGGGTGGTGGGGGGTTCTTATGTGTTTGTTTATGTCTTTTAAGGTTAAGGTCTGTTTGGCGGTATTGTCGGCAAATTCGTTTCCAGGAATTTGTACATGGCTTGGTATCCATATAAGTTTGGTTCTGGGGAATTGCTGATAGAGTAGATTGCGGATTGAGGAGGGATAGTAGGTTTGGTTATTGACGTTAGTGACGGCGTCAATCGATGATAGGGAGTCGGTGCAGATGGCGAATTTGAGTGTGGAGGTGTTAGTGTATTGTAGGGCTCTTAGGATGTCAATAATTTCTGCAGAGAAGGAAGATGTGTAAGGGGGAAGGAGGAATGAGGAGATAGTTTCGGTCTCAGTGGTAACGCTGAAGCTGACGTTGTCTCCTGCTTTGGAGCCATCTGTGAAGATGAAGTGGTGATCGGGAAATTTGTTTTTTAATTCAGGGAAGAGGGAACGGATTACTTCTGGGGCAGTGTGGGATTTGTTGTGAGAGCGGAGATCTGCGATGATGGTGGAGGGTGGAAAGAGCCATGGGGTGTGGAAGCGGGCGGGTAGAAGGAAAGGTTTGCTGGGGATACCGTGTTCGTTGCAGAGGATTTTTGAACGATGTACGCAGGACGGTATTTTTGTGCTTTTTGTTGTTCCGATCGAGTAGGATATGTTGTAAAGGGGGGAGTCATTGCAAAAGTAGAATAGGTTGGAGTAATTTTAAGGAGGACTGGTAGCGTAAATTTTCGATCGTTGGCATGTTCGATTCGAGTAGTAAATGGTTAATGGGAGTTGTGCGGTAGGCGTTGAGAGCCTTTCTGATGGCGGAGTTGTAGATGGTTTTGATTTTGCTCAAGTGTGTATTTGCCGAGTAGCCATATCGGATTTTGCTGGTTATAATGGACTGGATGGTGGAGGTTAGGGAAAGGGGGTTGCAGTTGTATTTGTTGCAGGAGAGAATTTTAATTATGTTCAGTTTTTTTTCTAGGGATAGGCGTAAATGGTCGATGTGTGAGTTCCATTTGTAGTTTTTTTAGAAAACGATGCCTAAGATTTTTAATTTATCGACTTTTTCCAGGGTGATGTTGTTGGTTAGGATGTCGCATAAGCAGTTGTGTTTCCTGCAGATGTGTAGGTGTTTGCTCATCTCGAGGGATAGTACGTTGTCCGACAGCATCAACGCTTTTGGTGGCTGGAACGGACTCCGTAGTGGAATCTTTAATATTCTTCTTCTTTTGGTGGCGTTACAGCCCACGAAGGACCAGAGCCAAGTTTTTCTTCAATCACCCATGGTATGTGTGATTTGTTTTTCCCACATGTGAAAGGGACCAGGTTTTTTTTTTTTTTTTTGTCCTTTTTTAGGGACTCGCGCAGGTTCAAGAGCATCTACACAACCTGAACGGAGTGCAGTGGGTTGGGTCGTTGATGTTCGTTCATTACTCTCAGGGATGGTTGTCCTAGATAGGACGAGAGCCGACCAAATTCCGCGTTGGTTATAGTCCGCAGTAATTCGTTCAAGCGCTTTAGTATTGCATACGCAGAGGATGAAATTCAGTTGACCATATACTGTGAGTGTTAAGCCTGCAGTAGTACGTCTGGTTACTTTCCATTCACAACTGCGTTGCATACTTTTTGTCCGTATAGGAATTACTTTTTCTTGGCTATCGATGATGTTAACCACTGCACCACGACCACCCCGTTTAATGCCGTTTCCGAACGGCCTGAGTCGAGAAGCTTTTTCCAGGCAAGTTATACTACGGGGGGTTTTGCCAGTACCCCGCCGAGGAGGGACGCCGATAAATAAACATTCGGTGGCGTTGGCGTTATCGGGATCCGAACTCGCTCATCGTGTGCCAGAGTCCAACACACTAACTACTGCGCCACGGCGCCCTCTTTAATATAGTCTCTTCAATTAAAAATTAAAAAAAGACGTACATGTATATGTATATGTACACACATATAATACTATATACAGAGTATATAATTTTTGTTTATGCATTTTAGTTAAGGTAGATTAAGGTAGAATTAGCTAGTTTTAATTAGATTTAAGTTCGTGGCTTTATGCTTGAGTGGTTTAAGTCTTATCTTAAAAATCGTTCACAAAGAGTGAAATTAGACGAGACTAGGAGTCAAGTCATGTTTTACAATCTAGGTGTAGCACAGGGTTCCGTATTGGGACCAATCTTGTTCTTAGTCTATATTAACTCCCTATTCCAACTTGACTTTAAAGGCAAACCAACTGCTTTTGCTGACGACGTAGGTTTTTCTCATGGTTGTAATTGTCCATTAGACCTGATCTCTGACATAAATTGGGACCTTAATTTACTGAGAAACTGGTTCGCTGAACACAACCTGGTAATAAGTAGAAAAACTAAAATAATGTACTTTAGCTTATCCGCATCTAATTTCAATGCGAATGTTTATTATCATGCACCGGAATGCCAGAGATATGTTCTGTCTTGCTGTAATTGTACACCTATTCAGTCTGATCCCTCTTTCTGTTCTGTTATTAGCTGTAGCTGTTTCGTACAACTGCCTATCGTAATTTTGATTCTATTGTATCTTTTCGACCATGCAATAAACTTCCTCAGTCACTCAGAACAATCTCAACATCCGGTTTGTTTGTCAAGCGGTTAAAGAGCTGGCTATTTAAAAATAACTATGCGAATATTGAATCTCTTATCACAGGCTCCGCGATAATCTCAGTTCCTGACATAATGGTATAGTATCCTTTCCTTTTTTATCTTTCCAGGATAGTGACAAAAATTTTGTAATCTGGTCATTTTGTTTTATTTTATACTATTATTGTTTCTTTTGTACTGGATTTCCTCTTATTACTATTTGTTTTAAGGCTCAAGAGTCAGTCTTTGCTTACAATTAATATTATTTATTCCGTTTCTATTATTTCTAAGAGTTGCGCAATATATTCAAGTGAGCGCCTATATTTTGTCACCCCCCCCCCCCAATTGAATTTTTTATATTTGTACCATTCTATGTAAAGTGGCATTCGACACTATTTCATTCGTTGTAATTTAATACAGAATGTCATCTGTTTAATAAATAATAATAATAATAAAAAACCCCTTAAAACCCGATAATACGCTAAGTTTTTTGCATAATTTCTTAGCAAAAAATATAATAAAAGTAATTTAGTCACTGTTAATATTAAGTATTCGAAAGACATAGAATAAGCATATGCATATTGTTTGTTTTAGAGTGCCCGCTTAGGGTCAGTAAGACACTAATGTTAGTTATGATGATGTAAGCTACTTTTAATCATTTTGTCTAGTGCGTAAGATAGTTATAAATTTTTTAACTTCCCAGTGGGAAGTTAGACGAAAATTCCGATACGCTCATGCGCACATACGCACAGACCTACATACACACACATATATGTACATACATCCCTATAAAAACCTTGGCTATGGATTCTGGAGACCTTGAAAGTTGGAGATATGTACATATGCCAACATTTAGAGTTCTCGAAATCGGCCCCATTACAATAACTTCTCATTGGGAAATTAAAAAAAAAAAAAACACTAGATGGCCCACCCTATACTTACTTCAAGTGCGGTTTATTTTCAAAAACAACTTGCGGAGTACATATCTGTGAATAACCTTCAAAGAAATAATCGTAGCATCACCCTATGGTAATACGAAAAACCATCCTGAAGTCAACAAATTCAAGCAAGAGAGACCATCTCACACAGATATCCACTAACACTCACTAGTAAATGTACGAGCTGGTATCTCTCTCAATTTGACAAGAAAATGAGTATCTCAGACAAAGTACCTGTTGGATGAGTTTCCTGTTCCCTGCCACGTTTGTTATTGGCAAAAAAGCCAAAAAGAAAAAACAAAAAAAAAAATGCAAAGCAAACTCTGCGTGAAAGCTCTTCTCTTTGTTGTTTCTCTCTATGGTATGAAGTGATATACCAATGTGCTTTGCCCACTATCTAACGCAGTCACAGCGGTGTTACTTGCGCTCTTGCAATTCCATATCCATACGAATGGAGAACAACAATACGACATGTTGTGCGCACCTTGTATTGTATGTTCATAGTTTAAGTTCAAAGGATCTACCTATAAAGTTAGCAAAAAGGAAAGCCACAAGTTACGACCAGCGATGTGCGGATGGTTTTGCACGCAACTCTCGAGCTTCTCTTTCTATCCTTTTCTGGGCTATGTTGTTTTTCCTCAGTTGTTGCTCTCTCTCCCTCTCTCTGTAAGTCGTCAGGAGTACAATTACCACTGATTGCTATTAAGGGGAGTTCTCCTACTTTTTTTTGTTTTATATTAATTTATTATCTGGAAGCGAAATTGCTCTTATAAGAATAAATACAATAGAAAAAAAAAAAAAAAAAAAACGAGAGAAAAGGTCAAAAACAGAAGGACACGACTGTGGAGCAGACAGTATGGTATGGCAACTGAACACATCGCCGACAAGGATCTTTGGGAGCATTTTCACTATCAGTTGCCGCCCTCATTCGTAGTCGGTCGAACGTGAACGGTTTTCTTCACCTCCATTTGTATCCGTACCCGCATTTAGTAGTAGTGTAGTAGATAGTTGACTAGCCAGCGGCAGTCTCGTGTCATTGTTGCAGTCCAGGAAATTTGTACAAATACCAAAACCCACACAACATCCTTGCTATTAACAATTTTTTTAAGGGATGAATGCAGAGTTTTGCAAATAACCCGTCCATGGAAATTACGGTTTTTAAATGGGAACAATGTGAAGTGTGCATTTTTTTAAATGGTGTAGTGTACAATTGAAAATAAGGATAATTTGGCAGGTTTTATTTAAAATATTTTTTTTCTCTGTGGTGAACATCCTTTTTTTCGACGTAGTTTTTTACTAGTCAGTTCGTTATTTTCTGGATACACATCTGGATACGATACGTGTTGAAAGGAAAGTTTGGGAAAAAAAAAGAAAATCATTGAGGTAAAACGTACACGAAGAAGAGGAAGTGGAAGAAAAGGAAAAGCCTTTTTTTAAGTCTTATATCCTTCCCAGGCGAGTGTCACATATAAAACCACCTGTTGTAAGAATACGAGTGATTACAATTTTTCCGACGTGAATTCCCTATTCCCTAATCGAGGATACACTGTACCGTGGTAGACATACATATATACATACATAGATGAAAGGCCGTCCTGGAACGGTGTGATTAGGTGCGAGTGATTAAAATTTACGAAGAAGAATTCTTGTTGCGCTTGCTAAGGACGAGTAAAATGAAGTCATCATCGTTTTCTATACGCGTTATGCGAAGGGTATGTATCCTTTTCTGTTTTGTGTTCTTCCAACTTGTATCAATTCTGATTAAATAGTTGTTGTGTTTATCCAAGGACTCCCTTATACACGAGAGTATCATTAACGCTTTTTTAATTTCGAATATATCTTTATCTAAATCTCTTTCAATCGAGTTGACAAGAGTAACTCCTGATGAGGCGACACACAATCGAGCACGCCTGCCATTCGAGGACATGACGAAATGAAATGCGAATGTAAATATAATAGAATTAAAGTACACGCCATTTTTTATTTAAAGGATTTCCGTTTTTTCTTTCGTTTCTTTGCGTGGCATTTTTCCTGGAAGCTTTTTTGCATGTCACACGTTTGTGTATCGGCTCTTCATTGAACGAGTCCTCAAGGATTGTATGCAGTGCTGTAGAGCATGGAAAATTTATATTCGATATTTGAATATGCTCCTCGCATAGGAAAGTGTCACTTGTAGTTACATACGTACATGTGTATATCCCATGTCTATAGACTTGTGTATATGCTCGTATCTAATAGGATCTAGCTCGTATATGAGTATATGAAAGGAGGAAGATGTGTGGAAATATGCTTAATCAAATATCGTATACATATTCCCGTGGGTGGAGGCTATAGGAACGGCGAAATTATTCGGCAATGATGAGCTACGGTTTGGGGGCAATTGGATGAGAAGAATCTGGTAAATGAACTTCGTGACTTAGCTTTCTTTTCTTGTCAGCGTTTAATCAAACAATTTTTCTACTCTTTTCTGTACTCAATTTTGTAACTCGAAAACAAAATTCCTGTTGTTCTTCCTGTACGTTCTTCTATGCTGGGTAGGGAAAAGTAATCAAGATACGAAGCCATTAAAATCGAAAATGACGGTAACTGCAACGAGAGTGCCATTGCTGGTCTTAGTCATGCAAAGGAACGCATATTTAATGGCAGTATAGCCTTGTAAATTTCTCGAGGCATTAAAGTTTTGCGGTCAATAGATGACTGCATCTTAAGGCAAAACTGTCAAGAAAGTCGTTATAAGAAAAAAAACTTTCAGGACATCGTGAAAAAGTTATTTGCTATAATAATTTAAGTTAATTACGTTAATGAACAGATTTATTTACTTTACTGCTTTTAGTATTTTAACTTCACTCTTTTGAAATTTAAAATTACTCTTCTTACAGTTCAGTACTCGTTTAGTAGTTCAAATGCTGAAATTAAGCCCATTATTTTGTTTAGAATATATGCCTCGTGACGGTGCATGGGCAGTATGTATGTATGTTGGCGTTACAGTCCATGAAGAACCTGAGCCGAGCTTCTCTCAATCACCCATGTTGTGTGTGATTTCATTTTTCCCAAAAGTGAAAGGGACCTACAGTTTATTGCCGGTTCCGAACGGCGAATTTCGAGGAGCTTTTCATGACAATTTTACTACAGGGGGTTTTGTCAGAACTCCGCTGAGGAGAAACACCGTGAAAAACACGTTCGATGACATGGCTGTGTCGGGATTCGATCCCGTGTCATCGGCGTCAGAGGCCAACACACTACCCACTGCGCCACGGTGCAGTATACATAGTACATATCAAATCGAATGCGGAAGATGACTGGAACAAGTATCGGTCGAAGCAGAAAGAATATAAGAAACTTATTCGTAAATCGAAGAACGATTCTTATAGGACCTTCTGTGAAGAGATTAAGTCTCTGAGTGCGACTAGCAAGTTGGTTAAGGTCCTCAAACGGGGAAAACCGACAAAGCTAGATGCACTCAGAAAATCTGATGGTACCTTTACTGAGTCTAAAGCGGAACCTCTTAGTTTACTGTTTGAGATTCATTTCCCGGGAAATCAGATCGACATCGGCTCGTTGCACACTCCTTCAAGGGTGAAAACAACTCGGCGTAGCTGGTATATTGCGTCGCGCGTGGTTATGACTGAAGCTATTGAATTTGCTATGGCATACTTCGATGGCTTCAAATCGCCGGGCACCGAAGGGATATATCCTGTTATGCTGCAAAAAGGTATAAGGCAGCTGCTTCCTACTCTGAAAAGAATTTTCACTGCTAGTCTAGCACTTGCTCACATACCCATTCCTTGGCGCACACTGAAGGTGGTATTAATTCCCAAAATAGGAAAAGAGGACTACTCACTTGCCAAGAGCTTCAAACCAACTAGTCTAAAATCATTCCTGCTGAAAAGCATGGAGAGACTGGTAGAGTTGCACGTGCGAAAAGTTGCCCTTCGAATGCACCCTCTTTCGGAGATGCAACATGCTTACCAGCGCGAAAAATCTTGCGAGACTGCGCTTCAGAACCTAGTTGGGCGAATTGAATGCGCCTTTGAAAGGAAAGAATACCCGCTGGGCATTTTCATCGACATTGAGGGAGCTTTTGATAACGCAAATTTCGACAGCATGCGCAACGCTGCCAGACATCATGGCGTAGATGAAGCACTGGTCCTTAGGATCAAAGCAATGCTCATGCACAGGCCGTTGACCGCTGATGCAGGCCTCGACCAGTGTGTCAAATCCGGCGTAAACAGGGGCTGCTCTCAAGGTGGCGTCCTGTCTCCGGTGTTATGGTGCATGGTTGTCGATTCTCTGCTTGATGCTCTCAATGCCTCTGGAAACTATGCCCAGGCTTATGCGGATGATGTCGCCATTCTTTCTGTCGGCTCATGTTTAGCGACTGTCTGTCTCAAAGCACAGGCGGCGCTAAATGTGATCGATGATTGGTGTACCAGAAATGGGCTGTCAGTCAATCCTCTTAAGACCGATGTCGTTCTCTTTACGAGAAGGAGAAAAAATACTGACATGACTTAGCTGGTACTAAAAGGCACTTCCATCCTGGTATCCAAGGAGGCTAAGTTTCTAGGAGTCATATTAGATAGTAAGCTTCTCTGGTCAAATCATGTTGAGTCAAAAACCACCAAAGCGCTGTCAGCTTTCTGGCAATGCAAAGGAGCTTTTTGCAAAACATGGGGCTTATCGCCGGCAAAGGTCCTCTGGATCTAAACGGCAATGGTAAGACCTATAATCTCATATGCATCCAAAGAACGGTTTGTCTCAGCTGCACGGGGGCTTTCCCCAGCACGCCGGGCGCAGCTCTAGATGTTATGATGAACCTTCCACCTCTTGATATATTTATCAGATGGTGTGCTCTGAAAGCCATATCTTGTCTGAAGAGAAAAGGCTTTTGGTACAACTCGCATGGGAATAACGGTGTGCTTGCGCAAGAATTGTCCTGCGACCCCTGTCTCATGGACATGCCTTCTGACGCACTGACGCCCGTTATCCTATTGCGTCGTAATTTCACAGTCGAGTTTCCATGGCGTCAGGATTGGCTATGGCTGAATACTGAACCTGGAAAGGATAGTCTTCGCATTTTCACGGATGGCTCCAGGTCTGTCCGGGGTACCGGTGCTGGAGTCTTCTTTGAGTGCGAAAACATCCGACTGCACTTCTCGTTAGGAAAGTATGCGTCTGTCTTCCAATCAGAGATATACGCAATCCTAATGGCCATGAACTATGTTGTGAAGCCCAGGTGGAAGGGGGAAAGCATATGCGTCTGTAGTGACAGCCAAGCTGCACTAAAAGCTGTGTGTAACCCCTTAACTAGCTCCAAATTAGTGCTTGAACTCAAGTCCTTTTTGAACAGAGTCGGCAGACTAAATTCATAAAGGCTTGTATGGGTTCCAGGCGACTCTGGGATCCCAGGAAATTAGATCTCTGATGAACTCGGTAGAATGGGTTCAGAGGAGAGCTTCTCAGGACCTGAACCCGCTCTAGGTCTACCTGCGTCCACGGTAAATTCCTGGGCCATTTGCAGTTTCTCTCCCTCTCTCTCTCTCTCTATAACTCACCAGGTTTCGACAGTTCGACAGGATATTACTGATAATGCTCCAAAAGAATTTGGATAAGGTTATACCCAGGCTAACGGTGATCTACCGGAGCTCGCTTGGACTCAGTTACATTCTCCAGACCTGGAGAAGGGTTCGGGTCGTTTTCATCCGTTTCAGACGTATTAGCCTCGCATCCATCGTTTTGATGACCTTCGACCGCTTCTTAGACAGGCATATCCGGGATACTCTAGGAAACACACATTTTTCGAAGTTTCAACACGTCTACCTCAAAGGCAGTTCCACTGAGAATGAAAATCCATCAACTTCAAGCCATTCATTCATAGGCCAGGTAGCCCTATTCATGGAACCATTTTGTACTTCTTACGAAATTATGAAGGTAAGTTGCTCTTATCCGCTGAGCGTCAGTCACGTCGTTAAGGAAGTACGATTCTAGGTATTGATTCCGACTATGACAGAGGGCCGGACAGGCGCAGAGCAGGTATTGAATGGATTCAACTTCCTCTTCGTCTTCACAAATCCTGCAAAAGTCATATAGTCTTTGTGCATTTATGCACGACTGCCACTAGGACAGTGACCAGTGATGACACCAATAAGTATACTGATATCGGTTCGTTTTAGAGAGATTAGACCCGTGGTTCGCTGTCGGTCAAGTCGTGGCCAGATTTGCCTGGTGGTTAGGCAGGTATGCTCTCTAAAAGGTCCATCTCAGGTTCATCTCCGTCATGGCTTCATTCATTACCTCTAATTTAACCACTTAACAGTCGGATTTTTGAGAAAGAAGGGGTAGAAAAATTGTCGCTTTTTTTTTTGTTCAATGATATATGATATATATATATATATATATAACTGTTTTTTCCGCTATTGAGAACACGCGACGAAATACTCGGGCAAATCACCACCAACAAGTTAAAACCAAACTTGCCCGAACGAGACTCGGGTTCGTCAGTGTACGGGAAAATGTCATACCCGAGTGCTGTTCGGGCAAAACTGTCAAGTGGTTAATGGTTGCTAGTAGTGTACCAGTGTATACCATGCTAGTTCATTGCGTCTTTTCTTATTTGGCGAGCATGCCAGGTCTCTCAATTCCTAAAACGTTGCTGTATCCTGGTCCCATAAGAGGTGGATGCTAAACTGTTCAGCCACCTCGTTAAGATATCGGCGGTAATCAAAGCTTGCTTTGGATGTGTAGGCATAAGACTTCAGCGATACAGGGTAGCTTGGCTGTCAGTGAAAATTGGAATATCTGTGGCGGATATCACGTTCCACCTTAGCCATGACAAGACTTCCTTTATTGCTAGCACCTCCGCCTGGAAGATGCTGCAGTGGTCTGGTCGTCCTAAGGCCAGATTCAGTTTCAACCGTTTGCAGAAGACTCCGCTACCCACCCTGTCGATGGTTTTTCATCCATCTGTGTAAAAGTCCACGCAGCCCCTGCGGGGTCGCGCCTTTCGGGACCACTTGTTAGTTTATACTTCTTTAACCACTTTGTCAAAGGCTTCGCTTAATCTGCGGACCTTAAGTAAGCCCCATTGAGTTTTTTAGGAGAGGTTTGAGGTATTTATCACCCTTTTTCTGCAAATAAGACTAGCTCCATTTTGGAAAGGATTTATTCCAAACCCGCAATTCTCAGCACATTTAGCAAGTTTGCCCAGTCCTGTTTCCCCCGAATTGCTAGTGCAATATCGTCTGCATATGCAATTTCGTTGCACTCGCTTTCCTCCAGGCCTCGTACCTCGTTGCCTTGTTAACAACTTACACCCATAATTGTGGCGATAGTACTCCCCCCTATGGTGTGCCACATTTTACTGCCCTTTTTGTGGGGCAGCAGCAGTAAACTGGGACATAATGCGTTTCTGACTGAAAAAATGCATTTGAGCAATATCCGAGGTTGATCTGCTAAGATCCATCCACTTGGACAACTAGCAACGGTAATTGACTACGATATTTTAAAAGCAAAAGTAGAATCAAATTCCACGAAAATTGTATGTGACATTGCACAAAAGATGGGACATTGCACAAAATATAAATAAGCCGACAAGTATCTCTAACAAGAAAAGTAAAAAAAAGCTCATGGACTGAACAGGGCACGAAAACGGTGACGCTTAAAAACCCGTCCATCTCCAAATTTAAAGCACCAAAACTATCTGTTTTTGGAACGTACTAGGGCGGTGGACGGACCTGGTTATCCGTCCCTACACCAAAATATTGAGGCGAAGCTTACAAGGAACCTCTCTGTTTCTGAACTTCAGTCATGTTGCTCTCAGCTTCAAAATCGTAATGAATGCTGTCGAAACTCCTAATTGTGAAACCATTGCTTCTAGGCTTGTGCGATTGGCGTACAGTAGCATCTGGTTCCTAGAAGTTTAGATGCCCAGTGAATTAATTTGCCAAGTGTCAAGTTGTCAGTTGCCACAGCTTCACGCAACTCTCCCATTACCATTAAAGTCGTTCTTTTTCGCAAAAATCATGCCACGTTTGTTTGTCTCAGATCGCTGCATGGTGTTCTAGGCAAAGTAGCGAAAGCGTGGATCTTGCGCGAATCTACGTGACTTATGTTGCAGTAAATAAACGATATAATCGTGCAGTGTTGGCCGCAAATTTGCTGGACGATTGTTATCGTTGATGTCTGCATTTCCGAATGGAAAAAGGCACGGAAAGGACGTTGTAAGGTATCCTTCATGCGTCGATTCAAGCACAGCGACAGGGCGCGCCGCTTGCCATTCAATAATCGATTGAATTCACTGGCTCTGCAGCGCTGAGACGCTAGTCGTGATGCCTGTCTCAACGTCACCCATTTCGGTTTGGGCATTTTCCGGCTGCTGCTGGTCTGTCGCTTGCCTCGGCTTCAGTGCTAACTGTCTGAAGTTCCGTGGACACGTCGCCATCGACTGGGAGACAACTTAACGTTTCTTCGAAATCACAATGTGGCCGTAGTACTTGTGATTCGACTTGAGCCAACGACTCGTGGCCAGTTGGTGAGTGACGACGCACCGTCATAACAAGCAACGATGGCACAGTGTGAGGAAGAGCCGCTGCCAGCGATTGCACATCCTGCTCAATATTGATCACATGTCCACCGTACGCAAACTGGCCTGGTTCATTGCGAACTTTTATGCGGTACACGCGCATTACCGGGTGGGTTCTGGCAATGAGCATCATTTCCACAAGCGTAAGATCTTGAAGCTCATTTGGGACCTCGCCTGGATCCATGAAATTTGCAGCAAGGAACATGTCTGCAGCGTTTGACCGTCGACTACACCTGTTGCAGGGTACCGGTTCGGAACGAAGAGTTTCACGGTCGCAGTTTGTGTACGGAAAATACTGCATTTCAGCGATTGCTGCTTCGAACTTTGCCATAAGACGATCCGTTTTCTTTTCCGGTCGCGTTGCACGCATACGCTCAGCAGCTTGAGCATTTGTAGCATCTCGTTGCTCAGCAGTTTGATCTGCACGGCCTTCTTGATGTCGTGCTGCGTCGCGAGTACGTCTCTGTACGGGCATGTTGCTTTGTTATGACCTTAAAGTAAGCGCAGGTACTAATTAGCAGGTATATGCAATAGTCACCTGTAGTGAGGTTTACGGAATAGCGTTACGACTATGAAAACGGCACTGAGTTTATGTTGACTATCCCGAATTTTGACTTGCGTGTAGACTGCAGTTTTATGGCCAAAAACCGCTTAAATGTCTTAAGTGACGTGAGCTTCGCGGCCCTTTCAAATTTTAGAATGTTTTTTGCCTTTTCTGACCAAACCGGACGCAAACGTGCTGTAATTCACATCTATTTAGGTGCTCTGTGTTGTGCTCTATCTTTACGGCTACCACGGACGTGGGACGGCGTTAAATAATCCCAAAATATAGAGGGCGTGCAAAAAGTAAAAATTTTTGAACTCAAGGAAAAATCGGCGCCCACTCGAAAGCTTGGACATTTGTGACCATGGTTCGTGACCGACGCAAAATTTGGCCATATCCACAATCAATGTACCTGCGTAATGCTAAGATATGTCAGTGTGCAAAATTTCATTACAATCGGACATCACGTTTTCGAACAGTCCGCGGACGAACGCTTTTTCCTTGGAGTCGAGTAGAGAGAAGCTTCGCTTACGCTTCGCCTCAATTAATCACAAGATACCACCTTTGTATACTTACAACGAACCATCAGCGGCCGACTTGAAAATTTCCTCGTGTGTTTTGGTTTTTTTACACAGCTGTCCCAAAGTCGTACGACCGAGTTAAAAGTTAGCCAACTCGGGCGACACTCCTTACGACCGCGACGGCGACTGAGACATCATTGTGTTCCAGCAACTAAAATCGACAAGGATTTTGAATATAGAAAAGAGCTATAATAAGAGTAATCTGTCAAAATCAGAGATTTCATGGGGTACAACCTAAAACCTGTTAACAAAAAACCCAACTCCTTCACGCCGAAATGTTTGAACGACTCATATACCGTCGACGGCTCGGGAGTGGTCGCATTATTCGATTTCCTGCATTTCTTCTTTATTCTTCTTCTTCTTAATGGGCGCTACAGTTCGGGGTGAATCTGGGCCTCAACTAACATGCCCCTCCAATTAGCACGATTTTTAGCTAGCCTTTTCCATTGCCGCACACCCAGTTGGCTGAGGTCCCCTTCCACCTGTGTGCGCCATCTTAAGTGCGGCCGTCCTCTGCTTCTTCGTCCCTCGGGGTTGGATTCAAAGACTCTCCGGGCTGGAGAGCCGTTGAACCCGTAGACGCCTGACTAGGCTCATGTCGCTGTACAGCCCGTAAAGTTCGTGATTGAATCTTCTCCTCCATCCCCCGTCTGCGTTTATAAGCCCGAAAATCACCCGCAAAATCTTTCTCTCGAACGGAACAAGGGCCTCCTCATCCGCTTTTGATAGTGTCCATGCTTCTGCGCCGTACAACAGGGCCGGGACGATAAGGGTCTTATATAGAGTCAACTTTGTAGTTCGGGAGAGGGCTCTTTTACTCAGTTGCCTCCTGAGCCCAAAGAAACAGCGATTGGCAAGAGTGACTCTGAGTTTGATTTCGGAACTGATGTCGTTGTTCCAGGCCACTGCGGAGCCAAGGTAGACGAAGTCCTTAACTACCTCGAACTTATATCTGCCAATACAAACGTTCTGGCCAAGACGTTGGTGGTGAGCGTCCTTTTTTGATGACAGCGTATATTTAGTTTTGCCCTCGTTTACCGCCAAAACGATTTTTGCCGCATCCATCTCAATACTCGCAAACGCCTCATTGACATCTCGCTGCGATCAGCCTATTATGTCAATATCGTCGGCGTATGCAAGGACTTGCGAGGATTTGAATTAGATTGTGCCTCTTGTATTGGCCAGTGATTTTTGCACAATCATTTCCAATATGATGTTGAAGAAATCACACGACAGTGCATCGCCCTGTCTAAATCCTTTTTTGACATCAAAACTATCGGTAAGGTGTTCACCGATTCGGATGGAGCAGCGAGCATTCTCCAAAGTCATCCTGCATAGTCTGACGAGTTTAGCAGGTATGTCAATGGTAGACATAGCGTTGTATAGCTCGTCTCTAATTACGCTGTCGTAATTGTCGGCTTTGAAGTCGACAAATAGGTGGTGAGTTTCGACTTGAAATTCATTGGTTTTTTCCAGGATCTGCCGTAGTGTGAAGATTTGGTCGATGGTGGACTTCCCTGGCCTGAATCCGCACTGATAAGGACCAATCAGCTTATTTACAAAAGGCTTCAGATGTTCACACAAAACGGCATAGAAGATTTTGTAGGCGATGTTAAGGGGGCTTATACCTCTGTAGTTGGCGCAATCAGAGGGGTCTCCTTTCTTGCGGATCGGGTATACGATGCTGAGACTCCATTCCTCGGACATGCTTTCCTCTGACCATATCTTACAGATGAGCTGGTGCATGTTCCTAACCAGGTCATCCCCAGCTGCCTTGAAGAGCTCAGCAGACAGTCCGTCAGCGCCAGCAGCTTTATTCGACTTGAGCTTCGATATGGCAGTTTTAACCTCGTCGAGGACAGGGGGACAGAATTCTCTGCGGTCTTCGTCGATTAGAATTGGATCATTCTGCCTGAGAGCGGTATATTGACTAACATCGCCGTTATACAGTCTGCAGAAGTGGTTTTTCCATATTTTCAGCATCGACTGCGATTCTATTACTAGGTGTCCGTTCTCATCTCTGCAGGCATCCGTTCTGGCTTTATAACCTTGGCATGTTCGCGTTATCTCTTGATAAAACTTTCGAACGTCACGCCTGCAGTAACACCTCTCAAAATCCTCAATCGCGCTCTTCTCGCGCTCTTTCTTTTTTTTAGAGTTCCGTACCCAAATGTAAAACGGAACCCTATTTCTGAGATTTCGCGGTCCGTCCGTCCGTCTGTCACCAGGCTGTATCTCATGAACCGTGATGTTGAAATTTTCACAGAAGATGTATTTAAGGGGGGCTCCCATACCACAGACATGATTTTCATCCAAAAAATCCTGCCTGCAACCAAGATCTGTCATTTGATGAGGTAACATACATAGTCTCTTTCATATTTATGTATACAGATGGTACGGAACCCTTCGTGCGCGAGTCCGATTCGCACTTGGCCGGTTTTTTTTTTTTTTTTTTTGTTTTTTTTTTTTTTTTTTATTAATTTATTCTATATTGATCCATTTTTCCAATTTTCTGATAACACAAAATTTAATAAAGAATATTAGGTATCATTCTGTAGTTGTAAAACTAGTATCGAATGACCCGTTATATAATTAACAATAATTAAAAAAAGATGAATGAATGAATGTGGGGCTCATACATTAAGTACAGTAAGAAGTTCAATGTATATTTTACAATCAAATTTTCAAGCTAAGCAGATTATACTAGATGGATAGGAGAGGGAAAAAATATTAAGAAACAATATTCAGAAGGTCAAACAGTTACTTTATGATAGCTGAAAACAATTTCTATCAAGAAAAGATTTCTGACTTCTGAACTATCCATGTCAAAAAGCCAATTTTTGAATATTTATAGGAACAAATTCAAAATCTTTATTTTTCTTATTTCATATGGCAATTTATTAAATAATTTAGGTGCCGATGCGGTAAAAAAATTTGAAAAGTGAGTTTTGTTGGACTTCGGAACGTTCACTAGAGCCCGTGTATTCAATCTTAAATTATGAAGGTTACAGTTTCTATGATGTAGATTATAGCCGCAATTTGAGGACTTTGAAGATATATAGATGCTTACCTGGCAGAATTCTAAGTTGTGAAAAGAGGGGCCAGCTACTAGTTAGTCTTGATTTTTTACAGATTATCCTTACAATGTGTTTCTGCGATTTTACCAATGAATCAAGTGTATTAAAATAAGCACCTCTCCAACTTGCAATACCATGCTGCAGCTTAGAATGTACAATACCATAATATATGGTCGTAAGTAGTTTCAAAGAACAAAATTCTTTTAGTAAAAACATTTTCCGAGTAGCTGACAGAAGATGTTTTTTGAAATCATCAGCATGAGCTTTCCAATTTAAGTTGTGGTTTATCAATACTCCTAAATGATTGAATCGGTCGACAACATCTATTTTAAAGCAACTAACATCACAGGTAACATTATTATTGAAATTTGATATACCACAAGTATGATTTGATAGTTGAAGCTTTTTACATGAAGAGGAATGGGAAAGAACTTCGCAATCTATTGGATACATTCTACTTAGGCTACAAAACATAATCTTTGTTTTAATACTAATTACTAGTTCATGCTTGGCAAACCACTGTCTCAAAATCTGCAAGTCAACAAACGCTTCAAAACCAGAGCTGTTCACGTAGGTAAGAGCTATATCATCAGCAAATGCGGTTATGCTGCTAAACGATTGTTTGAAAATTGAGTTTACATAAATTAAGAACAAGAACGGGCCCAAAACTGAACCCTGAGGTACACCAATGTCTACTTTCAGTTCATCACGTAATAAACCATTTAATTTTACTCCTTGTGATCGTCCGGATAAGTAAGACGCTAACCAATCGTATACCTGTCCACGAAAACCAGCTTTGTATAGCTTTTTTTTAAATAAAATTCTCTGATTAACCATGTCAAAAGCTTTTGCCAAGTCAATGAACAAGGCAATTGAAATTTTATTATTATCAAAACCTTCGCAAATTTCAGAACACAGCGAAACCCAAATTAGCTATTGCTAAACAATTTATTTTTATTTACAAAAGATATCATTCTGTCTTTCATCAGTTTTTCAAACAGCTTAGAAAACGTTGACAAAAAGGTCTATATTGGCTCATTAAGCAACGATTACCTTTTTTAAAAAGGGGTTACACCTCGGCAATTTTTAAGGATGCAGGAAAAATACCTGCATTGACACTTAAATTGAAAATATATGTAAGTACATCGGGTAGATAGAAGGCGATCTCTTTAAAAATATAGTTTGTTATCCTATCCGACGTACTTGAACATTTGTTATCAAGAGACATTATTTTTATATATACTTCAATGGAAGTAAAGCTATCGAATACAAGACTCTTAGATTCAAATTGATCTTCCTTGAGATCCTCGTAAATGTTGCACCAGCATATTTTATTTGCAGGACAGAGTTTTGAAAAAGAAGCTATTGAAAGGAAATGCTCATTAAAATGATTTGCAATGTCTTTAAGATTTGAAACAATTTGATCTTCAACTTCTATTGTTTGAATAACATTCTCATTTCTCTCCTTATTTAAGATACAACTTACCACTTTCCACTCTTCCTTAATATTGCCACTGCATCTTTCAAATTGATTACCATAGAATGTATTTCTACTATCCTCAATCTGTTTTTTACTATTTTTTTTTAAATCAGTGTAAAGGTTGTTTAGTTTCAAGTTCTGAGGATGCAGCTGACATTTTTTCCAAATCATATTTTTCTTCTTTATAATTTTAAATAAGTTTCCATCGATCCATGGCTTAATTCGTCTTAATTTGGAGGGTTTAAGGGATTGGAAAGATGATGAACAGTTATCAACCTATTTTATTAAAATTTTAATGAAGGTATCATACGCTACTGACGTGTTTTCTTCATTGTATACACGATCCCAAGACTCTAGTTTAATAGCTTCTCTTAGTAATGAATAATTAATTTTAATTTTGATTGGTGATTGTGGGTGACTTGTAATGTTATTTAAGTTTTTTTTCGAAAATATTTAGTTTAATTAAACAATGATCTGTAATTTCATAATCTTAGACTTCACCGGAGAACTCGTTCGGCCAGTTTGATCGATATCTTACGAAGACATGACCAAGGCAAGTTTTTGATTGAATTGTTATACAAGTCGGTTCATTAACTAATGATTTTAATCCGTAAGAAGACATAAGAAGCAAATAATCATCTGTGTCATTGCTATCTTTTAATATATCAATATTTATACACCTAGGTAGGTAGGTAGGTAGGGTCGTAGCCTTCCCAGAGTTGAGAAGAATGCACATAAGCCAGGGAGGCCCGTTGTGCAGCTACGAGGGGGTTTTACCCCCCTATTCGTGGGACCATTTTGTGCTTCTTGAGAAGTTAAGAAGATCAAGTATCCCTACTTTCTGAACATCTGTCAGATCGTTAAGGAAGTAAGAGCCTAGGTAACGTTTCCTGAAATTGCAGAGAGCTGGACAGGCGCAGAGAAGGTGGTGAATGGATTCAACCTCCTCCTCGTCCTGAAAGCTTCTGCAGAAATCATTTGGAACTATTCCTAGTTTTTGTGCGTGACTGCCAATGAGGCAGTGTCCTGTGATGACACCGATGACTTTGTAGATGTCAGTTCTTTTTGGGGAGATTATACTCCTTGTGCGTTGACTGTCCAGCCGAGGCCAGATTTGCCTGGTGATGACGCGGGTATTTCCCTGTGTCCATCTGAGGTTCGTCTCGGCCCTGGCGAGATTAGTCAGATTATGTTTAATGGTTGTAAGGGGTACTCCCTCACAAGCCACGTTGATTGTAGCGTCGTTCCTAGTTTAGCGAGTGTGTCGGCTTTTTCATTGCCTGTAATATCGCTGTGTCCTGATACCCAGATAAGTTGTATGCTGAACTGTTCTGCCATCTCGTTAAGAGATCTGCGACAGTCGAGACTAGATTTTGATGTGTACACATAGGACTCCAGCGACTTTAAGGCTGCTTGACTGTCTGTGAGAATGCGAATATCCGTGGTGGATATTACGTTCCACTTCAGCCAAGACAAAGCCTCTTTTATTGCCAACAGTTCCGCCTGGAAAACGCTACAGTGATCCGGTATTTTAGAGCTTTATGTAGCTTGAGTTGTTTGCAGAAAACTCCACTGCCCACCCCGTCTTTGGCTTTAGACCCGTCAGTGTAGAAATCCACACAGTTTCTGCGCGGTTGAGTTTGGCGGGTCCAGTTCTTCCTGTCCGGATAAATCATCGTAAGGTTTTTGTCCAAGACTATGGTGGGTTCTGTGTGGTCTAGGTTTTCTGTCATAGTTATCCTGTTTTGCAGGATGGAGGAGTGGCCAGTGACATAGCTCACCCATTTTGAGTTGGCTTTTAGTCTTATGGCCGTGTGTGTGGCAATTTGCTTGCCGAAAATATCGAGTGGTGTAAGGTCTAGTATCATGTTAAGCGCAGCCGTTGGTGTGGACCTGAGAGCCCCGGTAATGCACATACATGCCATCCTTTGCACCTTCTCGAGTTGTTTGTGGTATGTTGTCTTGTCTAGTGCAGTCCACCAGACTATCACTCCATACATTAGTATGGGGCTAACGACCGTGATGTAGAGCCATAGGGTAATCTTGGGGTTGAATCCCCATTTTTTTCCTAGGGCTTTCTTACATGTGTAGAGAGCTATTGTTGCTTTTTTTGCTCTTTCAGTTGTGTTGCTCTTCCAAGTTAATTTCCTATCGAGTATAATGCCAAGGAATTTGGCACTGGGGGAGTAGGCTAATCTGGTATCGAGCAGAGTGATAGGGCAGTTTTCCTGGATTTTGTGCTTTTTGGTAAAAAGTACGAACTCCGTTTTCTTTGGGTTAATCCTGAGCCCGTTACTATGCGCCCATTTGCACAGAAGTGAGTATGCCGTTTGCATGCGGTCATTCAGTGTAGATAGGTATTTACCTGAGATTGTGATGGCAACGTCATCGGCGTAGGCAACAACGTCCAGGCCTTCTTTCTCCAGTTTGATTAGTAGTTTGTATACAACTACATTCCAGAGAAGAGGTGAGAGGACCCCACCTTGCGGGGTTCCCTTGGTAACTACTCTGGTAGTTACTAGGCTTCCCCACTTAGAGTGAATCTTGTGTGTTATCACCTATGACTACTAGAATATTTAAGAGATAATTCATTTGCTCTAAGAATATCTTTTTGTTCAAATTGTTTTCATGTAAGCGATACACACACAATATAACAAAATGCTCATTATTGATAATGCAATTAACTTTAATAACATCAGCACATATAGGTCGTAACCTGGAAGACTATAATGTGCCAGTTCAGAGTCGTACCGCCAAATTTCAGTTAAAAAAATAAAATCTGTAACAATGTTTGAGGCTTCAATGTGAGGTAGAAAAGATTTTAAATGTCTCCTCATACTACGTATGTTCTGATGAATAATAAGAGATGAAATGTTATTAATACAAAGTTGAGAAGTATTAGTAAACTTGAGATTTGAAGATTGCATTACTTTAGGTTAATTTTTCTAAGTCATCAAAGCATTTTACTTTGATAACATCATCTCCTTCTTTTCTACGAAAATAAATTGTGTTACTTCTCATCCGTAAATACTTAATATTCAATGTTGATTTGACCTTCTTTGCTTCTTTAAACAGCTCCCGTGTATACGATGTCATGCCTTCGTTGATGTAAACAATTGATCCGTCATGGTGTTCGCCAAATAGTTGTTATCTTTGTTTTCTTAGTACACTTCGTTCGCATTATTCCTTTTTTTTTTTTTACGGCGGGCAAGTTGAACAACCAAAATGTTAATGCGATGCTGTAGTCTATATCGCACTCGCTGACTTGAACACCCAAACCAGTGCTGGATATCTTCACAGCTGTTTGCACTGCACTGGAATTGTCAACACTTGGCACATTAAAAATTTCAATTGTGTTTGCGATGTCTAATTGCTCTAGCGAATTCCCTTTCACTTGAAGTTCACAAATTTTAGATTTTAAATTATTATTTTCAAGTTTTAGGGCACCAACAATTGAGATAAATTCCTTGTTCAATTTTTTTATTTCAAGAAGTTCTTTTTTAGGGATCCGTACCCAAAGGTAAAACGGAACCCTATTACTAAAACTTCGCTGTCCGTCCGTCCGTCCGTCTGTCACCAGGCTGTATCTCATGAAACGGGATAGTAAGACAGTTGAAATTTTCACAGGTGATGGATTTCTGTTGCCGCTACCACGACAAATACTAAAAACAGAACAAAATTAATATTTAAGGGGGGCTCCCATACAATAGACATGATTTTCATCCAAAAAATCCCCTGGTCACATACTGAACTAAGGTTAGTCGACAATTTCCCACAACCAGTAGCAAACCGTGGCGCAGTGGGTAGTGTGTTGGCCTCTGACGCCGATGACACGGGATCGAGTCCCGACACAGCCATGTCATCAAACGTGTTTTTCACGGTGTTTCTCCTCAGCGGGGTTCTGACAAAACCCCCTGTAGTAAAATTGTCATGAAAAGCTTCTCGAAATTCGCCGTTCGGAACCGGCAATAAACTGTAGGTCCCTTTCACCTATGGGAAAATGAAATCACACACAACATGGGTGATTGAGAGAAGCTCGGCTCAGGTTCTTCATGGACTGTAACGCCAACATACATACATACAGTAGCAAACTTCCCAGTTTTGATCTCTTTTGTGTCTTTGATGAATTAATCCTAGCTGCAAACCTTTTTCCCATATTTCCCATTATTGTTATTCATCTTTTCACATCGTTGCTGTCAAGTAAGATAATTGATTTGAGTTCAATGGACACTTTGATGATCAACTATATCTCATCATGAAGATTTTTGATTATCAAAGTAATATGCCGATAAAACCTGCCTGCAACCAAGATCTGTCATCATGCGAAAAATGTGATTTAATGTGATGACTGATGGGTTAACATACATAGTCTCTTTCATACTTATAAATACAGATGGTACGGAATCCTTTGTGGGCGAGTCCGACTCGCACTTGGCCCGTTTTTTATATTTATTAGTTCAGTTGTAATATCAGCGTTCACATTTCCAGTTCCATTATTTGTTTTTGATTGTTTTTTACATTCTTTCTCCATAATTATTGGGGAAGGGAGGACGACTTCGTCACAAATAAGTGAGCGCCTGCTTGTATTAGAGTTTGAGCAGCGAGCGCATCTCCATGTACCTACTTTGATTTTTTCTCATGAATTCGATGTCGTGCGGTAAAAAATTCTCACAAGTTCCATGAAAATACATTTTACAGTCACTACTCCTTATTTTGTTTGAGTCATTTTTCCCAACTTTTTTCCCACAAGTGCAATCCATTTTGAGGAATTTACAACGCAATATTATTATATAAATGCGAAATTTAGAATTTGTGCCTTGACTTATTCTTACGTGCGTACCCCACAACACTCACATAAGAAATGAAGAAGCTTCTAAGAAGCTTGTGCTCCTCCCTTCTTCTTAACTCGTAGAGCTCACGAGCTGCTCGTGTTCTTCTATGCAGCGAGGCCCTATATGCATCCTGCTTCGCTGTGTGGATCCTTCTGCACTTGTCCTTGAACCAGGTGTTTCTTCGTGGAGGAGCCTTGAAACCCAAAACTTCGGATACAGAGCTTTTCAGGGCTTGTTTGCAAAGGCTCCACTGCTGATCTATTGATAGCGTGGAGGATTGAGGTGAAATTGTTTTTTCTTGTTTTTTAGAAACTCGCGCAGGTTTAAGAGTTTTTATTTATATATTCTCTTATGATGTGCTATAGACACACAACCTGAATGGAGTGCAGTGGTTTGGGTCGTTGATGCTCGTTAACTCTCAGGGGTGGTTGTCCTAGATAGGACGAGAACCAAATTCCGAGTTTGTTATAGTCCGTACTGATTCGTTCGAGCACTTTAGTATTGCATACGCAGAGCATCAATTTCAGTTGACCATATACTGTGAGTGTTATGTCTGCAGCAGTACGTCTGGTCACTTTCCATTTACAACTGCGTTGCATACTTTTTGTCCGAATAGGAATTACTTTTTCTTGGCTATGAAGCGAATTTGAACTATAGACCTTCCGCTCGGCGGTTGATGATGTTAACCACTGCACCACGGCCACCCCTTTGGAGATTTTAAGGGAGACGCGATCGGTAAAAGCACGAGCGGGTTCTAGCGATAGTAGCTTTCCGACGTCATAACCTTGTATTCTTAGTCTACTCCATTGCATTCGTGATATCCGTAAGCGCATCTTGGCTACTACAAGATAGTGGTCCGAGTCGATGTTAGCCCCTCGAAAAGTTCGAACATCAAGAACAGTGGAGGAGTATCTGACATCGATCGCGATGTGATCAATCTGGTTGGTAGTTGATTGATCAAAAGACCGCCAGGTGCCTTTGTGTATATCGAGGAGCGGGAAGCGCGTACTGGCTAGAAGGAGATTTCGCCCCGTAGCAAGATCAATCAGCCTGTGTCCGTTATCGGAGGTGGTGTCGTGTAGGCTATGTTTGCCGATGACTGATTGGGCATACGTTCTGTCTAGGAGATCGTAGAATTCATCTTTGGCGGAGTTATTCTTGTCTTCCGTGGGTGCGTGAACGCAGATCAGGCTGATGTTACAAGATTTAGTCTTGATACGGATTGTTATGAGGCGTTCGCTCACATGCCTAAGGCTTAGGACTCTTTGCCTTAGTCCACCTCGAACAACAAATCTGCATCCAAACAATCGTTGCCCTCTCTCCCTATAGCAGACGCCGTAGTAAATATCGCAGTTTTTCATCCGCTTTATACCCGGTCTTGGGCGTCCGCAAGTTGTTCTGCTGCACGTGGCCTGTCTAGGGACTTAACATTCCACGTAAAAAGCCGAAGATCATTGTCCTTTTTCCGTTTTTTCCAAAGGTCGTCAACATAAATCCGGTCCGTTATATCCGAGGCTTGTGCTTGTTTCGGAGTAGCTCAACCGACTAATCCTGTTTTCTGACGCAGGAGGCGATGTACCCAATATGATTGCTCTATAAACAGAGCACAAAAATCATTCCTGCGAATCCGATACAGTTTCTTAAAAAATCAAAGAACCGAACTGCAATTTCATCAATCGTGGATTCAATGTTTATACATACAGTTCTTTAAAACACTTGTTGAGCGTTTGATATTCATCTAAGTTCTTAGAAAATCTCAATCTCAAAATGAATATCGAAGCACAGGAACAATACCGGAGTATATGTACAGCCCATGGGAATCACTGAATCATTCACGTTTCTAGTAGTCCCGACAAATAACAATTCGCCAGAAGTGCCAACACTTATTTACACCACCAAACACTAGGCCCATGATCGTTGACGTCAAACGCAGGCGAGGAAAACTTTAACGCTATCAATCGTGCCTCCTAGAACAAATATTTGGGCAGCTAACATGCAATCAAGTTAGTCCCATAGGTGTGAATACCAATAACGGGCGATACCAATATACCTTTATTTCCTACGGGCTGTAGATACAGAAGAACGTTCTCGAGTGTCATACTCTTCCTCGACCTCCATTCCATCCTAATGCTGAGTAAATATTTCAGTCTACATAACACTATAACCGTTTCCGCTCTTATGGACACTTTTATAAATTTGAATAACTTGAGTTCTTAGAGGAAATGAACAGTCAAAGTGGAAACGTATCCGTTTACTCGACAAAGGGACACTAAAAAAACCAGAGAAGAATAACGCATATCGTAGAGGCATGTGACACAGAGGTGGGAGCAGAATTAGTAGCGTTAAAGCGGCTTCAATGTAAACTATAAAAATGGACATTACACTTTTGATTGATACTAACAAGGATATTTACTTTCACTATTAATTGCATCAAAGTCGTCGAACGAAGAGACCAAGAAGCAAACAGGCGGAGCGGATCGAGGATGGTTATGGGTCAATGTGTACACTGAATGACTACCATGGGATCTGAAGTAACTTAATTGCTTATCAAGTCACGGTAAGGGCAACACACACTGGCTAGTTCTATTTGCGTATGATTACAAGGACACGTCCGTCTCGGAGTAAACGGTGTCCAACGAATAACATCGAATTTAATGAGAGTTTCTTGGAATCAACTTGACTGCCGCGTAGTGTATCAAGTCGGTTTATTTAACGAAGTCGGTTGGGGATCACGTAAAAGGATGATGGTAATGGACATTTCTATAAAGTGCATCTTTGTGTGTGCGAGGAAACTGAAATAGCCCAGGGAGTAAAAGAACTGCTATCTCGATAAGAGCATTGTGGAAAGCATTTCTTTGTGGAAAGTATTCGAGGGGTGATTTATCACTTAGAATGGCAGTTAGATTGCAATTGGTAGTCGTTTCGATTTGCAGCTAAAGACATTTCTCTTCCCAGCCCTTTTATGTGCTGGTATTTGCTAGATTTGGGCAATTTCAGTGATGGAAAATCAATCGCTTGTTAGTAGTGTCTAAGTCCTAGATCTGACCACCTCCTAAGAGCTCACAAAGAAGAAAGTTAATCAATAGTGGCGCTTTGCTGACTTTTAAGCCTAGATAATTTTTTTGTACTATTGATCTTCCTTCCAACTTTGCCCGGAGCCATATGATCTTTAATCATACTACACATTAATGATTTGAAACATGCACCGGATTTCGGCAAGGAGATGCGCTGTCAGGTGACTTCTTCAACCTGGTGCTGGAGCAGATAGTGCAACAGCCAGACGTCAACAGGAAAGGGACTATCATCTACAAGTCGGTCCAGCTGCTAGGATACGCGGATGATATCGATATCATCGCGTGTTCTCGCCGTGGTATTGTGGAAGGATTCACGCCGATTGAAGAACAGGTGAAACGAGTTGGTCTTAAGGTCAATGAGGACAAGACGAAGTACAGGCTGTCAAGCAAAAACCAATCCGTCGCTCACCACCTGGGACAAAATATAACAATTGACAGATACAATTTCGAGGTAGCTAAGGAGTTTGTCTACCTCGGGGCAAACGTGAATTCCACAAATGACACCACAGTGGAGATCCGGCATAGAATCGCCCTTGGCAACCGCTGCTACTTCGGCTTGTCCAAACAACTGGGGTCAAAACTCCTCACTCGAAAGACCAAAGCCATGCTTTACAAAACGCTCATACTGCCAGTCTTGCTGTACGGAGCCGAAAGCTGGACGATAAGCAGGACAGCGGAGCTGATTTTGGATTCTTTCGAGAGAAAAATTCTGCACCGGATATTTGGTCCTGTCTGTGGGGAAGGTGAATGGAGAAGAAGACACAACCGCGAACTCGACGAGCTGTACAAAGATGTGGATGAAGTCCGGAAGGCAAGGATCCGTCGACTACACTGGCTTGGCCACATCGAGCGCATGGACATCAACGCTCCAGCTAAGAGGGTCTTCGACTCCGAGCCTCCTGGTTCGAGAAGAAGAGGAAGACCGAACCTCCGGTAGAACAAGTAATCGCGGATGTAAGACATCTTGGTCTTGATAACTGGAAGCAGCGTGCCTGGGACCGTCAAGGATGGAAGGCAGCTAAAGTTTAGGTTCAGATCCTCCATAGATCGCTGGCCTGATTAGTAGAACAGATGTGAATCAGTATTGACTCCTCTATGGCACTGTATTCATAAGCATCGATGACCCTGGAACATTTCAGTGACCTCTTTTGCCAAATAGGGTTGCTTCGTGGCTTGATATAAAAATAGGAAAATGTGGTCTAGGTGCGACCCGCAAAAGCCCACACGACTAACTTCCCAGTGGGAAAAATTAAAACATCCATTTAATTTAATTATTTTTTTTTTCAAGTTTAACCCCTGATGCAAAAAGAGGGGTGTTATAAGTTTGAGGTATCTGTGTGTCTGTCTGTGGCACATAACTCCTGAACGAATGGACCGATTATGATGCCTTTTTTTGTGAAGATCTGTTCGGGTGTTTCAAGGTCATGAGCTCTTTTTGTTAGCTGCGGTAGGATTCTTAGACTAATAATGGGTAAAGTATCGGTTCTCGTCCGATCACCGGCATCGGGCTCGGCCAGTACTTAGATGGGGAATCGCTTTGAAACACCGCGGGTTGTTGGCATCAAGCCGCATATTTGCTGTTGCTCCAAATAACCCAGGGTAAGGAAACGCACACTCATGTGCCCACATATTAAACAATCTATTGTTCGTAAACTGCTCACGTGCGTGTGCCATTTCGATTGCTGAAAGATTCTTATTCAGGCTTTATAGAAAATGAAGCCATCTTAGACTAAAATATTATAAAAATGGAAAACGAAAAAAATGTTTAAGTGAAATGTTTCCATGTTTTATCATTCTGCAAACAACTCCCGAGCAGTAAATCAACTCATTTTGGTTCACGAACGCGAGTGTGTGCATTTATAGAAACTCACCCCATGTGCGCACTTCACATGTGCATTAAACAGAACCCACCCTACAGAGTACACATAAGTGTGCGTTCTCTTTAACGAACATATGAAGTGCACACAGGGGTGAGCTTCTCTAAATGCACACACTCGTGTTCGTGATCGAAAATAAAATGCTCACAGCCAATTACTCATGTGCGTTTAATAAAATTGCTCGTTGGGTAGTGCACACTAACGAGCAGCTCATGTGTGTGCGTTTCCTTACCCGACCACAACGGGGTCCGAGCAATCTCATATGTATCTGTTCTCGTCCGATCACCGCAGTCAACCGCGGGAACACCGCGTGTTGTTGATTTTTTAGGCTATTTTTTAGTTATTTAATTTCTACCAAAAAACGGCAGGACCGATTTTGCTGAAAACTTACTCAGCTCTAAGATGCGTAATTACCCGGGGACTCGATCTCATGTCAATATCATGCGATATTGGTTCTCGAGATAATCAAGGTTAAAACTCCGGCACGCACATGCGCACATACGCACATATGTACGCATATGCGCACAAACATACATCTACACTCACACATCTCTATGAAAACCTTGGATTTGGAGTCTGGTGACCTTAAAACGTGGATGTATGTCAAAATTTGGATTCGGCAAAATCGACCCCATTACAATAGCTTCCCACTGGCAAGTTAATAATGTTCGCGCAGTGGGCATCGGATATGAGGAAACCTCCGTTGTTCAAAGCTTTCTGATGGGTTGCTTTTTGATGAATCTCTAGGTTGTGAAACACGATTAGAACTGCAGTATTGACTACTTGCCTGTAGTAAGTCTATGATGTCATCTTGAGACGCAAAGCCTGCTCTGACGGCAGAGATCTTAATCGGTTTCAACCAGATACATACGCCCCCCCAATAGTCTTCTTAACTACTCCAGAACCTCATTTCCCTTTCTTTAGATACTGTCGCACGAAAACAGGTTGAACTTTCTCCTTTTAATTGCGCGTATTGCGAAACCTACTGAGATTAGAGTTCGGTGCTGCCTACCATATAATGTCTCACCTGGGGAAATGCTACTTTCATTTGGTGTTGAACGATAGGTTGCCAATGTCGCCAATGCATCATCTCTCGTTTTGCTGCTTTCAATTATTTTGATAAACGTCGTCTTGAAAGTTCGAACCATCCTCTCAGCTATGCCATTCGACTCGGTGCTGATTTCGACAAAACTGAGACTCGCTTGAGGTGAATTGATTGCCATTATCTGACACAATTGCTTTGGGTAGTCCCTCTAAAGCAAATATTGACTGTAGTACCTATTAAGTGGCTTCAGGCGTAGTGGAGGGCATACGTATCACGGAAGAAAATGGTGGCTTTGAGTCCGATACAATCAAGCACATACATATACTTTTGAAAAGTCCCTGCGAAGTCGATGTGGACGCGCTCCCAAACTTCTTCTGAGGAGGGTTGCTATTGTACTCTCGAGGCAAGTGACTGGCATTAAATTGGCAGGCGGTGCAATGCGCCAGGGTTTGCTTGATCACGTCGTCAATGATGGACCGACCACCAGCAATGTCTCTGGGTTATTTGTTTCACCCGGACGACGCCCCAATGTTGAAGTTTTAACGGGATGACGACTCTCAAACTTTCGCTGTGTAAGAGCGAAAATATGGCCACAAAATATTTTCAGTAGGTGGCAACCGATATGGCCACCCCTTCTGCACGTACTCGATGACATTTCTCAAAAGAGTATAATGCTAACAGAATTTGGATATGATACTTGCCTTAACTGAAAAATCTTCAACTTGTTGGCAAGATTCTTCAGAATGGTCGATCACATCATCGGGGCCCTAAGACAATCCGCGGTTCCATGCTAGTTTGTTGGGCGTATCGTTGAAGGCACTGAATAGTCATATAAGGTAACCTCTTATAAGGGTTAAAAACAGTTGCCAATGGTTAATGTCCTGTTATCAGCTAAAATTGACGCCCAAAAAAGTACTGATGAAATTTTTCGATCTGGCTGTACCTTTTTTGCGATTCAGTTCCATCTAGGTAGGTGTGAGAGACAACAGCACCGAAACTATACGATGAAGTATCTGTAGCTAAAATAACTGGCAGGTTGTTCTGAAAATAAACTAATTTAGCAACCTTCAAAATAAGGTCCCTGAATTGATTAAATGCATGGTACTGATCCTTCCCCCATACAAACTTTTCAGCCTTACTACGTATGTTGGTGTTAAAGTCCATGAAGGACCAAAGCACAGCTTCTCTCAATTTCCCATGTTGTGTGTGATTTTATTTTCCCATAGGTAAAAGGGACCTGCAGTTTATAGCCGATTCCGAACGGCGTATTTCGAAAAGCTTTTCTTGACAATTATACCGCAGGTGTTTTGTCAGAACCCCTCTGAGGAGAAGCAACGTGAAAACACGTTCGATGACATGGCTGTTGTCGGGATTCGATCCCGTGTCGTCGGCGCGTCAGAGGCCAACACACTACCTACTGCGCCACGGCGCCTTACTACTTGATTACTTATCAGGCCAGCGATTCATGGCGGATCCGAGCCTGAGCTATAGCTGCCTTCCATCCTTGATTTTAATTTTTTTTTTTTTTAGAGACTTGCGCAGGTTCAAGAGTTTTTATATTCTCTTATGATGTGTTGACACACACAACCTGAACGGAGTGCAGTGGTTGGGGTCGTTGATGTGCGTTCACTACTCTCAGGGGTGGTTGTCCTAAACCTAGATAGGACGAGAGCCGACCAAATTCCGCGTTGGTTATAGTCCGTAGTAACTCGTTCAAGCACTTTGTTATTGCATACGCATAGGATGAATTTCGGTTGGCCGTATACTGTGAGTGTTATGCCTGCAGCAGTACGTCTGGTCACTTTCCATTCACAACTGCGTTGCATACTTTTTGTCCGTATAGGAATTACATTTTCTTGGCTATGAAGCGAATTTGAACCATAAACCTTCCGCTCGGCGGTCGATGATGTTAACCACTGCACCACGGCCACCCGCGATTACTTGGTCTTTATACCGGAGATTCGGTCTTTTTCTTGTTCTCGAACCAGGAGGCTCGGAGTCGAAGACCCTCTTAGCTGGAGCGTTGGTGTCCATGCGCTCGATGTGGCCGAGCCTGTGCAAGCGACGGATCTTGCATCCGGACTACATCCACATCTTTGTACAGCTCGTAGAGTTCGCGGTTGTGTCATCTTCTCCATTCACCCTTCTCACAGACAGGACCAAATATCCGGCGCAGAATTTTTCTTTCGAAAGAAGCCAAAATCAGCTCCGCCGTCCTGCTTATCGTCCAGCTTTCGGCTCGATACAGCAGTTGTTTGGACAAGCCGAAGTAGTAGCGGTTGCAAAGGGCGATTCTTTGCCGGATCTCCACTGTGGTGTCATTTGTGGAATTCACGTTTGCCCCGAGGTAGACAAACTCCTTAGCTACCTCGAAATTGTATCTGTCAATTGTTATATTTTGTCCCAGGTGGTGAGCGACGGATTGGTTTTTACTTGACAGCATGTACTTCGTTTTGTCCTCATTGACCTTAAGACCAACTCGTTTCGCCTGTTCTTCAATCGCGGTGAATGCTTCCACAATGCCACGGCGAGGCCACGCGATGATGTCGATATCATCCGCGTATCCTAGCAGCTGGATGGACTTGTAAAAGATAGTGCCTTCTCTGTTGACGTCTGCCCGTCGTACTATCTGCTCCAGCACCAGGATGAAGAAGTCACACGACAGCGCATCTCCTTGCCGAAATCCGGTGCATGATTCAAACGGTTCCGAAGTCCTAGAACCGAGTTGCACGGTGCATCGCGTATTTTTTAGCGTGGCGCGACACAACTGGATCAGTTTTCCCGTTATCCCGAATTCGGCCATCGCACCAAACAGTCCTTCACGATGAATACTGTCGTATGCGGCTTTGAAATCAATTAAAAAGATGGTGTGTATCGATTCGAAATTCGTTGGTCTTTTCCAGGACTTGTCGAAGTGTGAACATTTGGTCTATAGTCGATTTGCCGGGCCGGAAGCCGCACTGGTAGCCATCTGAGCCTTCGGCCTTGTTATTCTTCAGCTTCTGAATAGCTGTGCCGACTTCTTCGATGCTGGGTGGGAGGACTACTTCAGCGGCTGTAGTTGGGATTTCCTCGGTCCCTACCAATCTCTCTTGGTCATGCTCGTTAAGCAGCTGCTGGAAATGCTGCTTAAATACATCCACTATTCCCTGCGGGTCGGTGACAAGATAACCCTCGAAATTTCAAAGAACCTGGGTGCCCTTTTTGAGGCCTCTTGCAAGGCCTTTGGCTTTTTTGTAAAAGGTTCGTGTTTAATGCTTATCCCTAGACTCCTCGATACCTTGAGCTGGGAGGCTGCGAAGATTCTTTTTTTTTTTTTTTTTTGCCGCAGTAGTTTTTTCTCCTCCCTTCTTCTGGTTCGGTACTCTTCTTGCCCTGCCCTGGTTTTCCTCTGCAGCGCCTTTTGGTAAGCCTCGCCGGTTGCTGCCTTTTTCTGTTCACACTCACCATAATACCACGGGTTTCTTGTCGGGGGTGGTAGGTATCCTACGGTGGTTTCGGCTACTTCCTGAATGGCTGAGCGGCAATGCAGCCACATAATATTGGCATTCGTGTTTAACGTAGGCATACCGTAGAGTCTTTCGTTCAGCTGCTCTCTGTAGACTCTGGTAACATCCGGTGTGTTCAGGCGCCCAATGTCGAACCTCCTCCTGGTGGGCTGGTGCGGCTTTCTGACAGTGGACAGTCGAGCTCTGAATCTTACTGCTACGAGGAAGTGGTCAGAGTCGACATTTACCCCTCTGAATGTTCGTACATCCAGGAAGTTTGACGAGTGCCTTGCGTTAATGAGTACATGGTCGATTTGGTTGGCGGTTCGACCGTCCGGAGATCGCCAGGTTGCTGTGTGGATTCGCTTACGAGGGAGTCATGTGCTACTTATCACCGCATTGCGAGCTGTCGCAAAGTCCGTGAGTCGGAAGCCGTTATCTGTTGTTGTATCGTGGAGGCTGTGCTTTCCGATCACTCCGCCAAGGGTGTTCTCCTTACCGATTTTGGCATTGATGTCCCCGAGCACGACCGTAGTAATATCCGCCTTGTACTGCGTGAGGATTCTTTCTAGTTTATGAGCAGCTCCGGGAGTGTACAGGGTTCTGACGTTCCAGGAGCATACTCGCAAATCGTGTTCCTTTTTCGTGCGTTGTCGTCGTCGAGTATCCGTCCATGTATCCGAGGCATCTTGCTCATTCATCACTTTTCTTTTTTTTACGTGGGCGGATTGTTAGCCCGCCGCACAACCGCCATACTGGTCGGGGTTTTGTCGGTGCATACGTTTGTTCACCTCCCAACGGTTGTTGAAGAGGCTATTCAGAGGGCGCCACGAGGAGGCTGTATGTCAACTTGACTCAGGCATTTAAACAGGGATCGCTGCTGGCATCTCGCCAGTTTGAGAGCGATCAACAACTTTACCCTGTATGTCCGAGCCCATGCCCTCTACTTACTACTTAACTTGTATAAATTCTCGATAAACTGACTGTTATCATTAATTTTACCTATGGATCGTGTGGGCAATTCTCGTAGGGCTTGAATGCGTGATTCCGGGGTTTTTTGTGACAAGATGGTCTGTCAAGTAAACGCTCGATTTGAAATGAGAAATACGATGTGTTATCTTTTTACTACAAAAGTGGGAAAAACGCTGTAAAAACATGCCGAATAATGTGTGAAGTGTACAGTGGAGAAGCTTTAACCGACCGCTGTTCCATTCTGGGAATTTCGGTGTAAAGAGTTAAAGACGTACCTCGTTCTGGTCGGCCAATCACTAAAATAGTTTTAAATGTTGGAATATAGCGATGACACTAAACGCCAACCAGTTTGAAGAGTTTTGAATTATCGGAAAAGAGCAAGCATGCATTTATGCAAAGAAATTTCACCGCTATATTCTTACAGCTTGCGTGCCGTTCCTGATCACGAGCTATAAAATTTCAACGATTTTTTGGGTGATTGTCCGACCATGGAATGGAATCGAGTAAACAGACTCATTGATATCGTTCAACTAGCCTACTAGTCTGCCAGCCAGTTGGTGTATTAGTTTCTCGTCTAAAGACAGCTTTTTCGCAAACTTAATGTAAACAATTTGGCAGTTTATTAAATTTTCATTATAGATATTCTGGCTTTTCGCTTGACTTTAACATTAAACTTAAGCCTGTAGTGCCTGGAGTGCGGAGTCGGTCCGGGTATCTTCTCAGCGCAACTGAATATCTCCAAATCATTTCGACTTCCGGACTCTACTAGTGTGTTCCAAGCGGAAGTACGAGCGATTAAGAGAGTTTGCAAGATACTTACCCAATACCCCACTACTAAGAAAGACGTTGCCATTTGAATTGACAGCCAGTCCGCCATCAAAGCTTTCGATTCACCCACCATAACATCGATTACTCTCTCCTGGATTCCTGACCATAACATAGAGGAACCGAAAAAGCTGATGCGCTGGCAAGGCACGGCTCTACCCTCGATAGTTCTTTGGCGGAGGCAGTATTCTCTGGACTTTTCGAGGGAAACATTTTTCAACACTTCATTTCAAGGGCGAACTCCAGGTGGAGCACCCTAAGTAAGTGTTTCATATCAAGTAAGATATGGTCTTCCTACAACACAAAAATAACTCACAACCTAACTAAAAGAACCCGACAGGAGATAGCCAAAATTGTAGATACTGGCCATTGGCCTGTCGGGTCGACACTCATGCTGCCAAGTTAGGCATCTCATTCAACACCCAATGCCGAAATTGCGGGGGTGCTAGCAAAATCCCTCGTAGTATACTTGCCATGAAAAGCTTCCCGACTCACGCCGTTCGGCCTTTAACTTGTGTAAAAAATAAGTCACACACAATTTGGGTGATTGAGAGAAGCTTGGCTCTGGCCCTTTATGGGATGTAATGGCAGCAAGGCAAGCAAGCTCAAGTTGCAAGAACCATCTCTTGGCTGTAGCTTGGACACACACACACTCGGTAAAGCCACCTATCAAAAATCAGTAGCATAGAATCCTGCAACATCATTCAATTTCTCAACTCCACAGGATGTATTTGAAACACAAATCGACACACTAGGACACCTGAGTGGTGGCATTAAAACGGCATACACGCGCTAATTAGGCCTTGGTCTCTCTGATACCAGGCGGCCACTTTCTGAATTATATATATTCAAGCCATAGTTAATTGACTGGCTAAATCGCTTGATTTGACGCCTTTAGACTTTTTTCATGCCATAAGCCATCGTCAATTGCAGCCTCGGAGAACGTTACACCTGTTATTAGCGAGGGACTAGCCAATATGATAAAAAAGTGACTCAAAATTGTACTCTCGGTAAAGACAACTTAAAACGTAGTCGTGTTCAATATTTTCATAAAATAACCTCAAGGTAAATGGCATATACGGATCTATCAACCAGTATACAAAGTTTGTAGACTTTTGCAATTTTCTGTGTTGTTGCTTGACAATTAAAAACCAAAGACTTAAAAAATCACGCAATCGATTTTTATTTTCAAATTCCATATCCTGATGTAGCGCCTTCGTCTGAATATACGAGTTAAGTATCTGATTACTAATTCACTTGATTTGTAATCGCAAGCAATCTCAACATTCCAATACGACTAGCTTCAACACCTCTATTTCCCTCATTAGTCAAACTAATGATTGCTCATCATCCTAAAGTCTATCCCCCAGCTGCCTTGTCAGCACTCGACCGTTGCTGGACATGTATTTTACATGAGACTACCCCACAAATTAATCTAATAGGTACTACCACTGACATGTTAATTTATTTTTGAAAATTCCACACCATGGCTACGGCCTCTAAGCCACAATTAAGGAAATTATTCATAAAAATGGGCGAAACCGTTAATTATCGACACGGAAACGTTTAATTCTCAAATTCCGCAAATTAGCAACGTCCTGTCGTTTCGGACATTCGACTTCATGAAACAATTAATCTACGGAATGCGAATTTAAATCGTGTAAACGTACTTTAATTGGTATCAGTTGCTCAGCAACTTATTACTGCAGTTGGACTCTGGAATTGAATTCATTTTTTTGTTAATAAAAGATTCAAATTAGGATGAAATAAAAGTTAATCCGCTTTCGTGAAATACGATTAAATGCTTTGTATCTATTGGCGGAACTGTATTTGGAGCGGAAGGAAATTGTAGTTACTCAGTTCGGTGCAACGAGGTTTTTACGAGTATTCCAATTTTAGCGCTACTACTATTTCTCAATGCGGTTTTGACCATTTTTGTATATTCGAAAAAAAAAAAACTTCAGATATAGTAAACAAGGTCTGCTTAAGTGCGTAAATGGTTTTTCAATACGGACGAGTAACCGTTAACATTTAATAAAACGAGTTGAGCGTGAGCTATGTATCAACGATTTGTATGGTATTTTAATGATATTTTGTGTGGAATACGACATCGTAAGCTCGAGAGCTTCAACTCTCAATGTGTTGTATGGATCAAGCCGAATTTGAGTGTTATGTTGACACTGAGGACAGCATTCGTTTACACCTTGTTGGGATCTGCGACTTAAGCAAAGTGTTTTTCTTTTTTAGGGTTCCGTACCCAAAGGGTGAAACGGGACCTTATTACTAAGACTTCGCTGTCCGTCCGTCTGTCTGTCTGTCACCAGGCTGTATCTCATGAACCGTGATAGTTAGACAGTTGAAATTCTCACAGATGGTGTATTTCTGTCGCCGCTTTAACAACGAATACAGAATAAAATACATATTTAAGGGGGCCCCCATACAACTGACATGATTTTCATTTTCATAAAAGTCTCTTATTCACCTTTTCACCTCCTTGCTTTCAAGTAAGATAATTGATTTGAATTCAATGGACATTCTGATGATCAACTATCTCATCATGGAGATTTTTGGTCATCAAAGTAATATGCCTATAATCTGCTTGCAACTAAGATATGTCATCATGCAAAAAATCATTTCAAACGGATTAGCCGTTTTAATGTCTTTAACGTCTTTTTCATTTTTATATAGGTATACAGATGGTACGGAACCCTTCGTGCGCGAGTCCGACTCGCATTTGGCCGGTTTTTTATTTTAATAAGGGGCTAGTGCTATCAAATAGCACGAGGCACTGTGACCTTTAAAGATCTATTGTGCCTATTAGCCGATTAGCCGAGGAGCTTCTCCACTCCCTTAATAAAGTTAAGAATGCTTCTCGTAGGAGCTTAGATGATCCCCTCAGGAGTCATAATTTCATTGAGAAGAATACGCTTCCTGAGATGGCAGCAGCACACTCACACATTATCTGTTCTGCCGTCTCTTCGTGCTCAGGACAGAGTCGAAACTCAGTTTCAGACGAGAGGTTAATTTTGTTGAGCAGATATCTCAGACCGTAGTGTCCTGTCAGGTAGCTGACTAGTCTCCTGATATCTCCTCTAGTAAGTTTGGGTATGTTAATAGAGTGTTTGTTCAGGGGCCGTATAAAATGGCAAAGTTGCTGAACGCTGTTTCAAAACGACGAGTGTTGCGACTTTTCCCAATTGTCTACGTAGAAGTTGATCTTAAACTTGGGAGTGACGCAAAAACGTTCAGGACCTATTTATCTTTCGCTGGAACCATTACTGGTGAGTTGATCGGCGATTTAATTGTCATTAATACCTTTGTGCCCTGGCACCCACCAGAGTTTAACTTTATTTCTTTTGGCGAGGTCTTGTAGGGCATCATGGCAATCCTAACGGTTTTTGAGTTCGTGCTGTACCAACTGAGTGCTTTAAGCGCACTATCTCGGTGACTCACAATTTGCTCGTGCATAATCTAACATGTGGCATTGGCTGTGTACTGTCCTAGTTGAACCACATGCCATTCTTATTCATATGGGTCGGGAAATAGGTTATGATTGATTGGGAGAGCTCGTCTTAGTCGTGCATTCGAAGGAATAGGAATCGATCCCACAATCCACACGAAACAGTGACTTTCTGCCATTAGCGTACCTCGATCGGACTTGTATCCCCTCGATTGTGTTAGTTTTTCTTACTACCGTAGCCGTTCATCCCAAAAATGGACCATGACCCTAAAAATGGTTTCTGTTTTTACTGAAATGCTGAAATTGGATATTTGCCTTGAACTCTCACGGAAATAGGCGACCCTTTCGTCAGACCCTGCGTTTTATTGACGTACTGGAATCCTCGAATTTGCCTATTAAATGTTGCATAACGAACTAGAAAGAACAACGTAATGTGCGGAATGCCGCCAGGGTTGAGTACCCATATTGGTATTGCCCAACGTTGTAACTTGCATTTATTAAAAGTAATAATAGAAAAATTGACCAAAATCTGCTCGTCCCTATTGGATAGCCCTCTTTTTCAGTTTTCATCGAAGGCTGAAGTCGACAGCACGTTTTGTTTGTGTGTTGGGCCCATTTTTTGGAAATGGAAATATTTGGTGGCGATGTATTGTGATTCAATCCTCCGAAAATTGCAGGGGGTGTATGGAGAATATTTATGCTAGAATCTACTTAAAATTAAAAATTCGAAGTCAACGGGTCGAGTCTTCGTCAGAAACTTCGAGCTTTACCACTACCACTTTACCACTAAGCATCAGCGAACATATGCAAGAGAGGGCGCCGTGGCGCAGTGGTTAGTGTGTTGGTTTCTGACGCACGATGAGCGAGTTCGGACCTCGATAACATCAACGCCATCGAATGTTTATTTCACGGCGGCCCTCCACGTCGGGGTATTAGCAAAACCCTCCGTAGTATACTGGCCATAAAAAAGCTTTTCGGCTCACGTTGTTCGAAATCCGTATTAAACTGTAGGTCCCTTTCACCTGTGTAAAAAATAAACCACACACAGCAAGGGTAATTAAGAGAAGCTTGGCTATGGGCTTACATGGGCTATCACGCCTTGGTGGCGTTATGTAAGAAAAAGCAAAAGCTAAAGCTGAATCTCACGAACAATAGGAAAACATTTAAACTTATCAAACATGCCTAAAACAAAATCTGCATCAAAATTTTAGAGCACTGTAAATGGTAAGTGTGTTAGTGTAAGACACCAAAAGGTGTGTTTTGATTGTAGTCATTTTTATTACACTTAAGAGTCTGTTAATACGAAAACACACAAAAAGGGAAATTTCCCAACTATATGCAACTTTCCCAGAGAGAAAATTAATGATTAATGATTAACACCCTGGACTCTAAACTCAGTTATCCCGTGTAGAATGGGAAAGGGGAGAAGTTGTGTGTGTTTAATTTTTGGTCGCTGCGGAACTTAAGAATTTAACCCGGGTCACTGGGCATAAGGTCCATTGTGTTAACCATTACATTATGGATCTGGCTTTGAAAAATATCCCTTTTATTTGATTGATTGATCCAAAGTGTATTAATTATTAATATCTGTGTCGCTGCAACACACTTACGGTGTCATTGTAGTATTTATTCATGACACACATTAAAACGTGTTATAGTTTTAATACGAATGATTGTCTCAATTTCAAATATCAAACGTGTTTAGTGACAAACTGAATCGTAAAGTGTATCAAATGGCACTTAGACTCGTATATGTCATCTAACACACTACTGCGTGTTGCTTAACATTTGCCATTTACAGTGAGAGCTTCCTTATACAGAGCAAAATATGCCCTTAATATGAACATACCAGCAAGACAACGGTCCGCAACATACGGCCAAAATGGCAACTAGTTAGTTCGCGCAGCACAATATGCCAGTCTTAACATGGCCCACACTCTTAAGCCCTGCCGAAAATCAAAGAAAAGATTTAAGGGATTTCAGGTAAGAAGGTATCTAATAAGCAAGCGTTGTAATCCAAGAAGCATGGTTTTTAATGGGGCTTAAGTTGGCAATGAATGTTTTAAAATCTTCCCATCAATGAAATAGGTTTTGTTGGAGCTTCATATATCTTGTATGAAAATTGAAAGAATTCATTGAAATAATTGAAGATCTGAAGAAATGGTCTCGAAGATGGAAACAGTCTGGCCGACCTTCTCATTGATAGAAGGGTTAAAGTCGAAGAGTACTTTGACCTTTCCTCAGACCATTCTCCAGTTATACTGACGATGAGTGAAACTTTTATTGAAAAAGACTTAAGAATAGATGGACAAACTGGCAAGGTTTTAGGAAAGAACTAGAAGAAGGTATAGTCTAAGAGTTCCACTTAGGATGTCGTATGAACTAAAATTCGAAGTCGACCGATTCATTGAAGCTATTTAGTACGCAGCATGGAATAATACTCTATTGCAACAAAAAGTGCCAAACTATTTCTTCATTAATTATCCACCCGAGACACGAAAAGCCCGTAAACGATGGCCACATAGTCGAGAGCCGCAGAGAATCTAAAAATCATCGGGCTCGCTCGTAGCTAGAAAGGCTGGCTGCTGACAATGAGTCAAATAGCTCAACTGCAGGCACCACCAAAACCTCCAAACCATTCAAAGGACAACCGCTATCTGACAATAGCAATACTCCGGAAATGACCGGGAAATACAGAATGCCGCGAGCTACACTTTCCGAACTGGAAAATATCATAAAATCCCTCAAGCAAACAAAGCAATTAATTACAGAAGATGTCCTTAAAAAATTGCCGAGAAATGCTCTGCTCAAACTATTATATCCTGTTAACGCTGCGCTTAGGTTAGAATACGTACCGAGTCAATGAAAGGTCGCTGAAGTTATTATAGTTCTTAAGCCCGGGAAGCCATAGACGGATAAAAAGTCTTACCGTCTAATATCATTGTTGCCGATAATTTATAATCGCTTAAAGCCGATCGTCGAAGAAAAGCGTCTTTTGCCGGATCATCAGTTTCAGAAGCAAGCAAAGCACTCGAACGTATGTAAGCTAATATGTTCGATCGTATTTCTTGACGTTCCCCAAGTCTTTCAAAAAATGTGGCACTATGGTTTGGGATATAAACTGAGACAAGTTTTCCCTGAACAATTATCGAACGTTCTGGAAAAATACGTATCTAATAGACCCTTTCGTGTTAAACACAGCAGGGAATACTCAAATTTAAGAGCATCTACGGCTGGCGTTCCTCAGGGAAGCGGACTTGGTCCGCTGCTTTACCTAATCTATACCAGTGACATACCACAAACGGATGGCACACCACAGGAAAATCAGTTGAAGAATCAACAACTAAATTGTGATATGCCCTGAACCCTATAAGCGATGGGATAAAGACTTGGCAGATCGCGCTTAACGAAACCAAATCAGTCCACGTAACCAAATCTGTGCTCTACCTCTACCTGCACTACCTGCCCTACGGGTTCCATTCGCAAACGAAGATAAATAACTAGGCATGACTCGGCCCGAAACTCAAATGGAAAGCGCATGTAAAGAAGAAATGTGAAGAGCTTGGTTTGAAATATAAGTACTGGCTATTCGGAAAACCCTCCCAGCTTAGTACTGAAAACAAGCTGCTTACTTATAAAGATAAGCTAATGCTTGAACCTATTTGGGCTTACGGTATACAACTCTGGGGTTGTACCAACAATAGCAATTCTTCTATTATACGAACGATTCAAAATAAAAATTGCAAGCCGTTGTTAGTGCGCCGTGGTATATTTGAAACGACAACAACGTCGAAAATGAAGCTAAGCTTTTCTCCCGAAAACACAGAGATCGACTGGAGGGTCATATCAATAATGCGGCTTTTGAAATAATAGAGGAACGAAATTTCCTGTAACGCTGTCTTTAAAGGACGAAGATCCTTGATTTAGCGCGTCAAACTTAAACCGCATGTACTCTGCGGATTGCAGGAACATTCACTGGAACACTGCCTGCAAAAATGTGATTACCTCGAGAACGGAAAACTGCTCGATAAGTCAACTGACTTAGTTGTAGTCAGAACAAAAACAAAAAAAAAAAAAAAACCAATGATTGTAGAATGACGTAGATTTAATGTTGGCCTTTAGAGAAATGTTCTTTGGTGAATTGTATCCTTGATGCAATATTTCTATTTGCCACGCTTGACCTACTTCTCTCAATTTCCCTATTCAAATAATTCTCCTTCAGTCGCCTTGGGACAATCGGGGAGAAAATCATAATCCACCTCCATTTGAGCTTTAACTTAAAAAAGAACAAATGCCTGCAGTTTTGGCACGATAACATAAAAACAAACCTCATTTCAACAGAAACTGATACAATAATAGATTCGAGCACCATCAAACCTCACCACACAGTATCGCCTTAAGCTCTGTATGCCATTGACACCCTGATTCCAGAGACAAGCATCGCTATCACTGTGCAAACTCAACCCAAAAATAAGTCGAAAACCCACTCAGAAAAACAAAAGCAAGTGCTTTGAAACCCCATAAATACACAGGACATGTACGCAACATCACTGCAGTTTTCCTCTAAGAAGCCTTTCTCCGCATCGACTGTCCCAACAGAGTAGAATAAAAGCAAATTCGCTCCAAGTTCTGACGTGGAAAAAACACAAACTTCCCAATCGACCCAAAGAAACCACAGAAATGGAGAGTAATTTCCGTTTCCGCAGTACCATCTCGCCGCAATCATACGAGTGCCAATGCTGCCACTAGACATTTGTGTACTCTTTACTGGTAACCCAAAAGAAACAACTCCTGTCATATGATGCACCACATGCTCTCTCTGTACATACGAGTACTCGTACATATCATCATCGTTATGATTACCATCCTCACTCAGTTCCTTCGATGGTCATCGAGCACCTTCGGCAATGGATCTGCAGAATTATCAAGTGCTGCTCGGTGGGTTTTTCGTTCGTTTCTTACTTTTTGCTTCTTGCTCAAACTGGTGGCAGAATGTCACATCCCATACCGTCTGGCCCATCGGACCATCAATTCTTCCCGCAAATAAAGTCATTTCAATGCATTACAGCATCTACTCGGATGAACAAAGCAATTTTCTGCCACTAGCCCTGCAGCGTAGCTAGCGTACGTGGAGCTATGGCATCACAAGAGCGCCGAGGCACACATGATGGCGAGCGGACAGTTCCGGCACCGATTAAAATAAATTTCATAATCTCGATTGAATTGGAAAAATAATTGCTTCATTGCATGGGAATCGAAAATTAGTCGTAGTGAAGCGTGGCAATTCATATGTCTTACTTCTTCACGTTTTGGAAGGATTCAATTCCTGACGGATTGAGTTACTGGGGTGAGTTTGTGTGGAAAGGATGCACATGGTGTATGTCTTTCAGGAAAATATCATTTCGTTGTGTGGCTGTTGGCCAGATGACCAGAATGGGCATGATATACTAGGATGTCGTTTTGTGGAACATGATACTGCTGTTTCCGGTTATCGTTTTGGGTAAGGGACATAAGTTTGTTCAGAAATGACACAGGGATTGGGTACATCAGGATGGCATGGCTCTGAGAAGTTGTCCGGTGTTTATCCATCATGTTCGTTTGAATTATTTTAGCATGTGTGACGTAAATGATTTAAGGGCCTTTCTGTTGGCTCTGATGGCCATGTTCCTTGGCACTTTTCATTCTTGAAGTTAACTAGCTTTCGTTTATGTTCTTGAAGTTAAGTGGTTGTACATTCGGCTTAAATATTGAACAGCCATTTCTTCTTTTTCTTATTGGGCGCTACAGTTTGGGGTGAACCTTGGCCTCACCCAACATGCCCCTCCAACAAGCACGATCTTTTGCTAGTCCTTTTCATTGCCGCACGTCCAGTTGGCTGAGGTCCCCTTTCACCTGTGTACGTCATCTTAAGTGCGACCGTGCTTTGTTTCTTCGTCACGGTTGGATTCAAAGACTCTTCGAGCTGGAGCTGCTGTGTCCATTCGCTCTACATGGTCTGGCCATCTTAGGCGCTGAATCCGTAGACGCCTAATTAGACTCATGTCGCTGTACAGCCCGTAAAGCTCGTGGCTGAATCTTTTCCTCCATCTCCCGTCTGCGTTTATAGGACCGAAAATCATACGCAAACTCCTTCTCTCAAACCGCCCAAGGACCTCCTCATCCGCTTCTGATATGGCTCTCCACCGTACAGCAGGACCAGGATAATAAGGATCTTGTATAGAGTCAACTTTGTCGTTTGGGAGAGGGCTCTATTACTATTAAGAAATAGCGAATGGCAAGCGTGATTCTGTGTTTGATTTCGGAACTGATCTCGTTGTTCCAGGCCACTGCGGTGCCAAGATAGATGAAGTCCTTTATTACCTCAAACTTATAACGCCAATACAAACGTTATAGTCAAGATGTCGGTGGTCAGTGTCCTTTTTTGATGACAACATATATTTAGTTTTGCCCTCGTTTGCTGCCAAGCCAATTTTGGCCGCTTCCGCCTCAATTGACATCTCACTTTGTTCTTCAATGCCATCAATGCCATGTCAATGCCATCGGAGTATACGAGGAGTCGTGAGGATGTTGGCCAGTGATTTTTACACAATCATTTCTAATACGATGTTGAAGAAAACACACGACTGCATAGTCTGACGAGTTTAGCAGGGATGTCAAAGGTAGACATGGCGTTGCATAGCTCGGCTTTAATAACGCTGTCGTATGCGGCTTTGAAGTCGACAAATAGGTGGTGAGGGTCGACATGAAATTCATTGGTTTTTTTCCAGGATCTGCCGTAGTGTGAAGATTTGGTCGATGGTGGACTTCCCTGGCCTGAAGTCACACTGATAAGGACCTACCAGCTGACCTGCGAACAGATTCAGGCGTTCACACAAAACGGCAGAGAAGATTTTGTAGGCGATGACAAGGAGACTTATTCCTCTGTAATTAGCACAATCGGAGGGGTCTCCTTTTTTGTGGATCAGGCAAACGATGCTGAGACTCCATTGCTCGGGCATGCTTTCCTCTGACCATAGGAGCTGGTGTATGCTCCCAATCAGATCATCTCCAGTTGCTTTGAAGAGCTCAGCAGACAGTCCGTCTACGCCAGCAGCTTTATTCGACTCGAGTTTCGATATGACGATCCTAACTTTACCGCGGTCACGGGGACGGGATTCTCTGCGGTCTTCGTCGTTAAGAAATGGATCATTCTGCCTGATAGCGGCATGTTGACTAACATCGCCGTTATACAGTCTGCAGAAGTGGTTTTTCCATATTCTCAGCATCGACTGCGATTCTATTCCCTGCAGGCTTCCGTTCTGGCATTGTTACCTTAGCATGTTCCCTTAATCTGCTTATAAAACTTTCGAACGTCACGCCTGCAGTAACACCTCTCCAAGTCCTTAATCGCGTGCTTCTCGAGCTCTTTCATCTTTCTCCTGAGAAGCTTATGCTCCTCCCTTCTTTTTAACTCGTAGAAATCACGAGTTGCTCTTGTCCTTTTATGCAGCGAGGCTTTATATGCATCCTGCTTCGCTGTGTGTTTCCTCCTGCACTCGTCATCGAACCAGGTGTTTCTTCGTGGTGGAGCCTTGAAGCCCAAAACTTCGTATGCAGAGCTTTTCAGCGCTTATTTGCAAAGGTTCCGCTGCTGTTCTATTGATAGCGTGGAGGGTTGAAGTGTATTGGAGTGCGATTGGTAAAAGCACGTGCAGTTTCTGGCGATAGTAGCTTTCCGACATCATAACTTTGTATTCTTACTCTACTCCACTGCGTTCGTGATATCCGTAGGCGCATCTTGGCTACTACAAAATAATGGACCGGGTCGATGTTAGCTCCTCCTCGGAAAGTTCGAACATCAAGAATAGTGGAGGAGTGTCTGATATCGATTGCGATGTGATCAATCTGGTTAGTGATTGATTGATCTGGCGACCGCCAGGTGCCTTTGTGTATATCGAGATGCGGGAAGCACCTCGCCCCGTAGCAAGATCAATTAGCCTGTGTCCATCATCGGATGTTGTGTCGTGTAGACTATGTTTGTCGATGACTCGTCGAAAGATGCTTTCCTTACCCAGTCTAGTTTTGAAGTCTCCTAATACAGTTCTGATGTCATAGCTGGGACAATGAGTATACGTTCTGTCTAGGAGATCGTAAAATAATTCGTCTTTGATGGGGTCATCTTTACCCTCCCTGAGGCATATACGCAGCTCAGGTTGATATTAGAAAATTTGGCATTGATACGGATCGTAATGAAGCGTTCGCTCACATGCCGAGAGCTTAGGACTGTTTGCCTTAGTCTGCCTCGAATTACAAATCCGCATCCAAACAATCGTTGTCCTCTCTTCCTATAGCAGTCGCCGCATTAGATGTCGGAGTTTTTCATTCGCTCTGTACCGGTTCATTCCATCGCATTTCCTGGGTGGCGGTTAAGTCCGCCTTAAAGCGGTCTAGGGTGTCCGCAAGTTGTTCGCCTGCACGTGGTCTATTTGTATGTATGTTGGCGTTACAGCCCATGAAGGACCAGAGCCAAGCTTCTCTCAATCACCCACGTTGTGTGTGATTTATTTTTTCACACAGGTGAAAGGGACCTACAGTTTATTGCCGATTCCGAACGGCGTGAGTCGAGAAGCTTTTTCAAGGCAAGCTTATACTACGGGGGGTTTTGCCAGTACCCCGCCGAGGAGGGACACCGCGAAATAAACATTCGATGGCGTTGGTGTTATCGGGATCCGAACTCGCTCATCGTGCGCCAGAGTCCAACACACTAACCACTGCGCCACGGCGCCCTGGTCTATTTAGGGCCCTAACATTCCACGTGCAGAACCGAAAATCACTCTCCATTTTTCGATTTTTGCAAGGCTCGGCAAAATCAATCCGGTTGCTTCTGAGCAATTATGGGGTCTTCCAGTTACGACTTGCTAGACCATAGCCCAACCGAGATTAATCCTGTTTTTTTGGCGCAGGATGCTCGCCATTCGTCTTCTTCCGTTAGTCATTTCAATGGTCAGGAAATTTTCAGATGGTACCACGAGGAGGTGGAAGTAGGACCTGGCTAATAGAGTTGCAATGTGTTCGCTGCAGAAGCTCAAGGCATATGAATTGCAACGAAGGTTCCTTCTACATATGTATGCGTATAGTGGCTGAGCCTTAGAAGCATTCAATTCCATACGGTTATGACTTACCAATTTAATTATGCTGCAGAGGTCGGAATTCAATGAGCTTAATATACGTAGGGCGGTTGCCCTGGTTCCTCGGCGGAAGAACAGGGCCGTAAATCTAAAAACGAAAATGAAAACGTGAGGGGATCGCCACCAGTGAAAGAATAAATTGGACTGGAGGTAACAGACAATAGATCATTAATGACTATTAGAAAGAGAGTCGGAGACAAAACAGGACCTTGAGGTACACCAGTATTAATTGTATGGGAAGAAGACTTAAAATCGTTCAAAACAACTTGACAAAAATTTGAGTGATCCAATAAGCAACCATTTTTGACAAAAGGTCCTAATGCGGAACTCTATCAAATGCTTTAGAAATATCAAGCGCATTGCTTTCTGGAGAATTCTGCAGAAATTGCTTCCACTTTTCGATGAGACATTCTATCAAATCACTAGTGGACTGTTGTTACAAAAGGCATGTTGCCGGTGATTAAAGTGTTTCCGTGTTTCGAGGTATTTCATGACCTGACGACTTATAAACGCACAGACCACATGCGGCCGAACAACTTTCGAACGCCCTAGACCATTATAAAGCGAGCTTAGCCGCCATCCAAGAAATGCGATTGGATGGACCGGGCATAAAAGTGAATGCAAAACTGCGACATCTATTATGGCGACTGCTATAGGGAGAGAGGACAACGGTTGTTGGGATGCTGATTTGTTATTCGAGGTGGACTAAGGCGAAAAGTGCTAAGCTTTCGGTATGTGAGCACACGCCTCATAACGATCCCCATCAAGGCTAAATTCAAAGACGACTACGCCAAAAGTGGGTTCCACGATCTCTAAATTGTGCTAGGAGACTTCAATGCAAAGCCTTTTCAGGAAATCATTAACAAGCGCCGCCTGCGCGGCACCACATCCGATAACGGACTCAGGCTTATCGATCTTACAACGGGGCGAAATCTCCTTCCAGCCAATACGCGCTTCCCGCACCACGATATAAACAAAGGCACCTAGATCATTAAATCAATAGCCAGATGGATAACATCGCGATCAACGTCAGACACTCTTCCACTATTCCTGATGTTCGAACTTACCGCGGAGCAAACATCGACTCGGACCACTATCTTGTAGTGGCCAAGATGCGCCTACGGATATCACGAATGCAGCGGAGTAGAGTAAGAACATATAGTTATGACATCGGAAACCCTTCCTATGTCCAATAGAACAACAATGGAACCTTTGCAAACAAGCCCTCAACAGCACTGCATCTGAAATTTTGGGCTTCAAAGCTCCACCGCGAAGAAACACCTTGTTCGACGACGATTGCAGGAGGATTCACACAGCGAAGCAGGAGGAATATAAACCTCGCTGCATAGAAGAACTAGAGAAGCTCGTGAGCTCTATGAGGTAAAAAGATGGGAGGAGCATACACTTTCATTTCATTTATTTATTTCATCTATCGAGTTAAACTCTTACAGATTACAAGTACGTTTAAAATTTAACAATTTATAGTTATCTTATATTATCTAACAACATTTTTTTAAATTCATGTCTACGAAAACTTAAATCACAAAGGGAATCATACGCATTAAATAACTTAATACATCGAGTAATCGGTTCATTTTCACCATAATTGTAGGTATGTCTTGGAACATACAAAAAGTTTCTTACTCGGATATTTCTTTCTGGTACATATATAGGAAACAATTCCAAAATTTCAGAACATTTCACACGATTTGAAAAAGTATCATATACAAACATTATACATTGAACAATACGTCGCTTATGAAGACTATCCAATCCAATGAAAGCACATCTGGTGGAATAAGACGGCAATGCATTCAGGTCCCAACGTAATTGTCTTACAAAATATCTAGTAAAGGATTTTTGAACCCTTTCGATACGAGTTTTGGTGTTAGTATAGATTGGTTCCCAAATAATGGAAGCATATTCAAGTATGGGACGTACTAGGGACATATAAACAGATTTCATAGTGGAAGGATTTGAGAAGTCTATGCAGCTTCTTTTTAGGAATCCGAGCATGGAATTTGCTCTTGCAATTATATATTCAATGTGAGAGGAAAATGTCATTTTAGTGTCGAATTTGACTCCTAGATCTTTAACTTCGAATTTTCGGCTTAAATTGTGATCTCCAATTTGAATAGTTATGAAGAACAGGAGTTTCCGTACGTGAAGCTGTAAAAATATGGCATTTACTTATATTCAAGGCAAGGAAATTTTCCTCGCACCATTTTACGATATTGTTTGAATCACTTTGAACATTAAGACAATCATTTATGTTACTGACCCGAGTAAAAATTTTGAAATCGTCTGCAAATATAAGGCATTTTGAATGACGAAGTAAGGACGAAATTTCGTTTATGAACAAGAGAAAAAACAACGGGCCAAGATGGCTGCCTTGAGGAACTCCAGAAGACATAGATATAGTTCTTGACGAAACATCAGCTATTTTAACAATCTGCTTTCTATTACATAAGTAGCTTGAGATCCATTTCAAAAGATGGCCATGGATTCCGTAGTCACGAATTTTTTGAATTAAAATTTGTTGGCAAACGGTATCGAAAGCTTTTGTAAAATCAGTATAGATTACATCTACTTGAAATCCAGACTCAAAAGAATCAAAAATATATTTGGTAAACAAAACACTTCTCAGGAGAAAGAAGAAAGAGCGCGACAAGCACGCGATTAAGGACTTGGAGAGGTGTTACTTCAGGCGTGACATTCGAAAGTTTTATCAACAGATAAAGCGAACATGCCAAGGTTATAAAGCCAGAATGGAAGCCTTAAGGAATGAGAACGGACACCTAGTAGTAGAATCGTAGTCGATGCTGAAAATGTGGAAAAACCACTTCTGCAGGCTGTATAACGGCGATGTTAGTCAATACACTGAATACACCGCTGCCAGGCAAAATGATCCATTTGTTAACGACGAATATCGTAGAGAATTCCGCATGCCTGACCTCGACGAAGTTAAGATCGTCATATTCAAACTCAAGCAATGGGTGGCCGTGGTACATTGGTAAATATCACCGACTGTCGAGCGGAAGGTCTATATGTGAAAATTCAGTCCAGTTATTCTCGAATCCTATCTAGGGCAACCACCTCTGAAGAGTAGTGAACGAATATCTACGATCTAAACCATCTGCACTCCGCCCAGGTTGTGTGACAAACATATTAAGGGTATGACTCTTGAACCTGCAAGAATTATAAAAAAAATTGAGACGGGACGCCAGCTTGCGGGCAGCCCCTATTTACGCCAATTCGGTGAGCATTGCTTTGATCCACAAAACCAGTATTTCGTCTACGCCATGTCGCTTAGCAGCGTTACACTTCTTTCTTCTATTGGTGGCGTTACATCCCATGAAGGGCCAGAGCCTATTTTCCACACAGGCGAAAGGGACCTACAGTTTAATTCCGATTCCGAACGGCGTGAGTCGAGAATCTTTTTCATGGCAAGTGTACTACGGGGGGTTTTGCCAGTACCCCGCTGAGCAGGGACGCCGCGAAATAAACATCCGGTACTGTTGGTGTTATGGGGATCCGAACCCTTTCATCGTGCATCAGAGTCCAACACACTCACCGATGCGACATGGCGCTCTCGGTCTTATGGCTAAGATCAGAGTCTGCTGTCAAAAGTTGCCTGATCAAAAGGAGGACTTAATCGTCAGAATCTGACGAATTTAGCAGGGATGTAGAAAAGAGTGAAAGTGTAGTGATGTGTCAAGTTATTTTCAGGGATCTTATCCAAAATCTGTCGTAACATGAATATTTGGTGGAAAAGGGACTCCTTTTCCGTCATACTTTGCAAGCCTAGTTCAGTAAGTTCCTTGCCACAATGTCATATATTTTCCATTACAGTTAAAAAAGCAATTCAACGTATTTCTGTCCACTTCTACAAAGCACTGCCTTATCGTTGCCTCAAGGGTTTGATATGTATATTCGCCAGAGCAATCATGTACTTATATACGTAACTATAACATATGCTTGTCGCAACAATAAATTCAACATCATTCCGCGGTACCCCAGTGAATCATTTCACCGTCCATTTTTAGCCAAAAATCAATCTTGAAAGTGGCATCCATAAAATGCAAAGAAACTGTCCTTCAAACACATCTTCGAAATATGCGCGATATTTGCAATAAAAAATCACTCAAATGTATGACATCCAGGCACGGAAAGAGGTACATCCGTCGGAAGCTTAAGTCGAACACAATTCGTAGTCCTTAGAAGTAGGACGTGGCGCCACGTTGATGTCCTGCTCATCTACTGGGGTATGGGAAAACGCCATATTACGTACTTCATACCGTTATTTACGCGACGCAAGTACTGGTAATATAAATAACGACAATAATGAAAACGTCGTACAGCTTTATTTAATTCGAAAGTCTCATGAGCGGTTTTGAATGGTAAATGGTAAGTTTGGTTATGTAGTAAGTGTATCATTGCCTTGAAACCAGCTCAGATGGTCAACAAGAACCTATAAAATGCGACCAAAGAATGAAGGGATAATATGTATGTCGGGAAGTTTCAGTTGTGTGGTTTTGTCTACAAGAAAATGAATGAATTGAATGTCGCGACGTTGGTGCTGCAGACTGGAAGACATCCCTGGAATATGGCTATGGTCCAGAGTGATTTAACTGAACCTAAATCAACAGCAAAAGTAAACAGTATCGTAGATGTGTACATAGTATGCTCTAATCAACCAGCGTCTTTGGATTAATTTCTGTATTTCTTTTCGACCAGTATCTGATGACCTACAAGCTATCATCCTAATCTGTACATCATCACGAATCACGAATTGTTCATGTAGTCTATGGAGATAATAAAATTCGGAAAACGTGCGGGCTTAGCCCTGTTGGGTATTTTATAGCTATTATTTGAGAAACAACAGACATGCGATCCACTAGGCGTAGAAATCCTCCGGTGATTATATAGCGTGAAGTAGGGAGGCTTGCCACTTTGAGTTGTGGCAATAAAGTTGACAACAACACTTAATGTACACACTAGATATAAACATATTAGTTCAAGTACCTTGCCTTGATAAATAGACGTTGGAATACACGTTCATGGTTTTTCGTAATGCTGGCGTAACATAAGTTTACATTTCCAGCAAATTTGCAGAGAAGAATGGCAATAATCCCTAAGACCTCTGCTTAAGGGATTCGTGAAAGCGATTAGAACCTAGTATACCTCATAAAGTGAACAAACATGGCTCCCTTTTATGTGGGAGGGGATTGCCTTACATTTACTTACTTACTTAGATGACGCTACAGTTCGGGGTTAAGCAAGGCCTCAACCAATAAGCCTCTCCAGCCAGCACGATCTTTGGCCAGCTGCTTTCAGTGCCGCACGCCCAGTTGGCTAAGGTCCCCTTCCACCGTGCCACCTAAGATGTGGTCGTCCCGCGGGGTTGGAGTCTAAGACTCTTCGGGCCGAAGCGGTTATGTCCATTCGCTCTACCTGGCCCAGCCATCTAAGACGTTGGATCCGTAGACGCCCAACTAGGCCATGGTCGCTGTACAGCCCGTACAGTTCTTGGTTGGATCTTCTCCAACACACTCCGTTTACACATAACGGGACCAAAGATTGCATGCAGAATTTTGCTCTCGAAACGCCCAAGAGCCTCTTCATCCGCTTTTGGTAACGTCCAAGCCTCAGCGCCATAGAGGAGGACCAGAGGAGGTTTTGTAGCGGGATACCTTAGTTTTTCGAAAGAGGGATCTACTACTCAGTTGCCTCTTGAGCCCAAAGAAGCAGCGGTTGGCACGAGTTATTCTGCGTTTTATCTCAGCGTTGGTGTCGTTGCTGCTTGTCACTGTCGAAACAAGGTAGGCGAAGTCCTTGACTTATTCAAAGATATAGCTGCCGAAAGTGATGCTCCTATCAAAACGTCGGTGTTGCGCGTCTTTCGTTGATGACATTTGGCGAACGCCTCATTGACGCCTCGCTTTGCCCGTCCAATAACGTCAATGTCGTCTGCGTAGGCAAGCAATTGTGTAGACTTGAAGTAGATCGTGCCTCTTGTACTGGCCGCAGAGTCCCGCACAATCAAGTGTGATGTCAAAGAAATCACAGGACAGTACGTCACCCTGTCTAAAACCTTTTTTAACATCGAAGGTATTGGTTAGTACAACTCCGACCTTAATGGAGCAGCGAGAATTCTCGATAGTTATCATGCACAGTCCGATGAGTTTGACAGGAATGTTAAAACATGATACGGCTCCGTAAAGTTAGTCTCTACAAACACTGTCAATGCGGCTTTAAAGTCGACAAAAAGATGGTGCGTGTCGACCTGGAATCCACGGGTCTTCTCGAAGCTCTGCCGAAGTGTAACTATTTGGTCTATCGTGGCTTTTCCTGGCCTGAAACCACACTGGTAGGAACCAGTCAGGTTGACCACGAACGATTTCAGGCTCTTACACAGTACGACAGAGAGGATCTTGTACGCAATATTCAGGAGACTTATCGCTCTGTAATTGGCGCAGTCATAGGGGTCCCCTTTCTTATAGACCGGGCAAACGATGCTGACCATATCTTGCAGATGAGTTGGTGCACGTTCCCGACATCGTCAGCTATTTTTAGTAGTTCAGCGAGAAGTCCGTCTGCTCCAGCCACTTTCTAAAACTTAAGTTTCGATATCGCTATCCTCTAAGTCGGGTGAAAGGGATTCTCTTTCGTCTTCGTCCATTGTGAATGGTTCGTTCTACCTGTCGGCGGCATTTTGACTATTATCGCCGTAATACAGTCTGCAGAAGTGGTCCTTCCACAATCTCAACATCGACTGTGACTCCACTATATGTCCGTGCTCATCCCTGCAGGCTTCTGCTCTGGTTTTATAACCTTGGCATGTTCGTTTTACTTTTTGGTAAAAACTTCGAACGTCGTTCCTGCAATCCTTTTTTTTTCTTCTCAGAAGCGCATGCTCTTCTCTCCTTTTCTGTTCATAGAGCTCGCGGGCAGCTCTCGTCTCGTGCCGTGTATGCATTCTGTTTCTGTACATTGGCCTGTCTGCACTCGTCATCAAACCAGGGGTTTCTCGAAGGTGGTGGCTTGAAACCGAATACATCTGAGGCGGCCTCTCCGATGGCGTTCTGACAACGACTCCATTGCTGTTCTATGGTCTCTGCAGTATGCATTGGGACTTGAGAGAGTTTGAGGGAGACTTGATCGGCCAAGGTCCTGGCGGTCTCCTGCGATTGCAGTTTTCCGACGCTAAATTTTGGTGTTCTTACTCAACTCCGTTGATTCCGAGAAATTCGCATCCATGCCTTGGCTGCAACAAGGTAATGATCCGAGTCGATGTTGGCTCCTCGAAAGGTCGGTCATCTAGGATGTTGGAGGAGTGTTTGCCGTCGATCGCAATGTGATCAATGTGATTGGTTGTCGATTGATCGGAGAACCGCCAAGTTCTCTTATGGATGTTGAGGTGTGGGAATCGTGTACTTACTACTACGGGATTATGTGCCGCCATAAAGTCCACTAGTCTTAGTAAGTTTCCTGACTTGGTGTTGTCTAGGCTGTGCTTTCCTATGACTCGTTCAAATATAGCTTCCTTACCCAGCATCGCATTGGAATCTCCTAGAACGATTTTGGTGTTGTAGCTGGGACATTGGGCATATGTTCAATCTGGGAGATCATAGAAGTCGTCTTTATATCGGTCGTTTTTCTCCTCTGTGGGGGCATGGACGCATATTAAGCTTATATTGTCAAGATTGGCTTTAATGCGGATAGTTATGAGGCGTTTGCTTACATACTGGAAGCTTAAGACTTTTTTTCTGAATCTGCCTCGAATAACAAATCTGCATCCGAATAAGCGTTGTTTGTTTTTTCTGTAGCAGTTTCCGTAGTAGATATCACGGTTTTTCATCCGCTTTTTGCCTGGCCCAACCCATCGGACTTCTTGAAGCACGGTAATGTCTGCCTTATAGCAGTCTAAAGAGTTAACCACCCGGTCTGTTGAGGGACCTACCGTTCTAGGTGCAGATCCGGAATTCGTTTTCTCTTAAACGTTTAGGGGATCGTCAACATGTAATCCGTCCGTATCCGAGGCCATTGGTTGTCTCTGAACAAATGTTTGTTTTACGCGATAGGGATTCCTAAGCGCAGCCCCAACCTGAAGGACCAGGTTCTTACTTACCTAAAGAACAAAGGGCCGGCTGTTCCAATCCTTATCGGCCTGAGCTATTAGCCCGAAATAAGGTGTTCGCCAGGTAGTGGGCGCCGCCATTGACTCCATCTTGGGAATTTTTCCGCCGCCGTCCCAAAGAAGGAGCTGAGACTTCGTGGTGGCTCAGATTGCCTTACATTTGCACTAGTATATTAAAATTTCTGGAGAATCACTCCACTGCCCTTGCACAAATTCAGAATTCGGCACCGTGGCGCAGTGGTTAGTGTGTTGGACTTTGACGCAAGATGAGCGAGTTCGGATACCGATAACACCAACGCCATCGAATGTTTATTTCGCGGAGGTCCTCCTCGGCGGGGTACTCGCCTTGAAAAATCTTCTTGACTCACGCCGTTCGGAATCGGCATTAAACTGAAGGTCCCTTCCACCTGTGGGAAAAATAAATCACACACAACATAGGTGATTGAGAAAGCTTGGCTGTGGTCCTTCATGGGCTGTCACGCCACCATAAGAAGCATCTATATCCAAAAAGCAAGGTGACAGCATTAATTTGGAAAAATCTTTATTCATTCATCCAAATCAATTTTATCCTTTTATGTAGTCCCCCTGACACGATGCACTTATACCAGCGAATTTTCTAATGCGGCTTGTATCTCCTCTGTCACCTCAAAACGATGTCTTCGGGGTGGTCTTTTGAGTTTGTCGAATAGCCAGAGAGGGCACGGTGAATCTTGTGAAAACGGTGGCTATTGAATAATATTGATGGAGTTTTTAGTGAGACGGTGCATTATCGTGGTTCGGAAACCATGAGTTGCCTCGCCACTATATCAACATATGTAGAAGAAAAGCTTCACGCAAACAACGCATGGCGCTCAAATAATATTCTTTGTTTACAGTTCGTCCCCGCGGGAGGCACTCAAAATGCTCAGCCCGACGATAATCGATGGAAACGGGCAACATGACCTTGACTTTTAGGTAAATTTGGAACGTTTTTTTGTCTTGCCTTCACTGCAAATGGGAAGTGTGTTACTGTAAAACACCCGAGTGTGTGTTTTCGCTATAGTCATGTTATGGCAATTTCGAGTGTGTTATTATGAAAACACGCCACAAGGTGTGTTGTTCAGCAACAAGTTGCTTCGCAAGAAAACAATCAAATCAGTCAAACTACTTGCTGCCCATTTCGCAACCAGTTCTCAGCTGCCAGCTTGTACTTTGTCTCCGCCTGTACTAGAGTGCGTCAATTCCACCATGGGACTAATCCACTTCCGCACTCCTACAGTCGCAAGGGTTCTTAAAGACCTCGACATACACAAATCCGCTGGTTCAGATGGTATTGCCCCAATAGTTCTGAAGAGGTGTTCTTCTACGCTGGCAAAACCACTGCGTAAGCTTTTTCACCTTTCCTACACCTCTGGGCTCTTTCCGAGTAGGTGGAAAACAGCATTTGTCCAGCCTATACCAAAAAAAGGCGAATCATCTTCTCCCTCCAACTACCGACCCATTGCACTAACGTCCGTTCTTTCCAAGGTCATGGAAACGCTGATTAACCGTCAGCTTATGAAATATCTTGAATCACGGAAACTCCTCAATGACCGCCAATACGGTTTCCGCAGCAACAGATCCACTGGTGATATGATGGCATATCTCGCTGAAAAGTGGAATCACTCGCTTCACCAAGCAGGTGAAAGCAAAATTGTTGCACTGGATATTTCGAAAGCATTTGACAGGGTTTGGCACGAAGCCCTTTTGTCGAAAATGCGTGCTTTTGGGATCGATGAGTCTCTCTTTCAATGGATTAGAAGCTACCTTTCGAATCGTTCAATTCAAGTTGTTTTGGACGGATTCAAGTCTGATACTCACTTTGTAAATGCCGGTGTTCCCCAGGGCTCCGTTTTGTCTCCGACACTCTTTCTTATTTTTATAAATGATCTCTTGTCTGTTACTTCTAATCCAATTCACTCCTTCGCTGACGACAGTACCCTCAGCTTCTCATATTCGTTCACCAGTTTACGACCCTGCACTTCGGTTGTAGATAATGAGCGGCAGCGTATGTTAAGCTCATTAAATTCCGATATCGACAGCATCATCCAATGGGGTAAAAACAATAGAGTGGAATTTAATGCTTCCAAAACACAATGCTGTCTCTTGTCGTTAAAGCGTATAAATAACCCGCAGCCATTATCCATGAATGGCACTTGCATCTCAGAAACTGAAAAGCTTTCTATCCTGGGTATGAGTGTTGCTCACAATCTTAATTGGAGCGACCATATATTCAGTGTCGCCAAGAATGCTGCGAAATGCCTAGGATTCTTATACAGATGCAAGAAATATTTCTCACCCTTAGATCTGGCTACAATCTATAAGGCGTTCATTCGCCCCAAATTAGAGTTTAACGCTCATGTCTGGTCCGGTGCTTCCAAGACCTCACTGCACCTACTAGACAGAATACAAAAACGAGCCATAAAACTGATAGGTGACTCCAGCATTACCAAAACATTAGACTCGCTGGAACATCGCAGGAATGTTTCCTGCCTCTCCCTGTTTTATCGTTACTACCACCAAAAATGCTCTGATGAAATAGCCAGTTGCATTCCGCCCCTTCAACATTTCTCCCGCAATACACGTATCTCTAGGAGTGCTCACCAATATACTCTGAAGCCCGCTTTCGGACGTACTGTCAAATATAGAGAATCTTTCATTAACCGAACCACACGAATCTGGAACTCCCTGCCAGATTCGGTTTTCCCCCCTCAATGAAACATGCAAGCATTTAAGATCAATGTCCATCGGCATCTCCTCTATTCCTCTTCCTCTCTACCTTCTGCCCGCACTGTGTCGCCGACATAATAAGGTTATTAGACCTTGAGTGCGCGCAAATTATTAAAAAAAAAAAAAAAAAAAAAAAACAAGAAGGAAATTTCCCAACTATATGCAACCTTGTCAGAAAGCAATTTGTGAGCGGGATCCATGATGTAATGGTCTTTCAACCCAGTGATCCGTGTTCAAAGTGCCGCCTTTAGCCCAAAACAGAGAGCCATATATGTAGGATTTCTCCTCACAAAAGAAACGCACAACAATGACAAATATGTACATATGAAACTTTATTCAGTAAAAAAGAAAGAAAAGCAAAAAGGGCTTAATGGCCACTGCGCAATGCGGAGACTGGATACTCAGACGACTGGTTGACGAATGAATGTCTTGTTTCGCGTGTTCGTTTTCGTTCGCTTTGTTTCGTTCCGCTTTGCGTACGTGGTGCGTTGTGTGTATTGTATGTGTTGTGTGCGCTGTCCGTTCATCGTATGATTGTCCTGTTATATTGTGGCGTACGTGATCGGTTGTCGGCTAATCGTTGTTTGTCTAGGGTGTTGCTCGTTAGTTCGGCTCCCATCCCACAATCGGCCATCCTGACCGTTCATTCGCCCCGAATGAAGGGTCCCATTTTTTCATATGTTCGGCCACTGTGTTAGTTTTATTGGGCCCCTCTTGGCGCCCCACCTTTTCAACCTCATATCGGCCGTGATGAAAACACCTCAATACCTTGTAAGGCCCAAGATATTTTGGCCTGAGCTTCATTCCAGACCCAAATTGTGTGCGCTTGATGGCGACTAACTCTCCTGGTTTATAAACCTGCTCTGGTACTCTTTTCTTATCGAAAGACTTCCTGTTCTCCGTCTGGATCTTCGCGATGTTTTCCCGAACTTCTTCCCTCATTTCGTCTCGGTTCTCATCCCATTGAACAGATTTTTCTTCAAAATTCTCTTTAAGTTTGGCAACTTCCTTGAGTAAATTGTTATTTTCCCGATCCTGAGCTGATACTTTGGACTCTAATTCACATAATTGTTGTCGGGATCGTTGTAATTGGTCTTCAAGCCTTTCTTTTGTTTCTAGAAGCATTCGGTTATCTTCTCGAAGTTCCTCTATTCTAGTTTTATAGAACTCGGAGTCTGTGAGTTTACCCCTAAAATTTTGCACTTCACACTCAAGCCGATCTGCTCGTTCAGCACGCTCTCGCAGCACATCCACTTCATCTCGGTAGGCAGATGCCCTCTGTGCACTCTTGGGCTCAAGCTCTTCTTTAACTTCGAGGAATGCTTCCGACTTTTCTCTGTCATCTCTTGAGTTGTTGCTCCTCACCGCTTCCTGCCATACCTTGTCGCCTAGTCCTTGCTTGCCTTTTTCCGAACCTCATTGACTTAGTTTTCCGCTAAACTCGACACTGTCTTTCGAGATGTTGAGGTTCACTTCCTCCAGTATATCGTTCCCAAGAACGGCAGGATACAGCATATCATTTTCGCTCACCACATGGAGACGTATTTTTATTGGAATTCCATCCCCCACTACTTCCTCGTCAACACTTCCCTGAGTTACTATCCGATTTTGTCCGATCACATATAAGATTCTCTTGGCGTTGCGTAGCCCTGTCAATCCAAGTCTTAGGAATTCATCATGCCTTATGAGGCTTAAGTCACTTCCCGTATCCACCAACGCTGACAGGTTCTGCCCATTGATGGAGATTTCTTTAAAGATGCGCTTGGTACCAGTTGCTAGGAAAACTCTAGCTTCTGGCAAAGATCGGATTCCGCCATCTGTTGTTGCAGCATGAGCGTTCCTCCTCTCTTCCTTTGGCTGGTTCTGTGGCGCATTCCCAGTAGATCTGCACTCAAACGACCGGTGGCCAGTGCGGTTGCACTTGAAGCATTTGATGGCTTTGCGTGGACAGTTTCTGGCGATGTGACTCGTATCCCCGCATTCATAGCACTTTCTCTCCTTCTTCTCGATCTTTGGTGTAGGCTTGTAGCTTGTTGACGGTTGCTGGTACCCTTTAGCGTATGGTGACTGCTGACTGGGACCTCGAAGCTTTTCATACACCCTGATCTGATTTTTCAACTCGGCGATGGTGCACGCTTGGTATAGGGTTGCTTTTTTTTGCCTAGAATCCGGAACTCCTTCAACGAAATACTGGATCAGACTCTCTTCGTCCAGGTCGGTCTGTCTGCCTATTTCCATCAACGAGTACAAATACTCCTGTATCGACTCGGTGGACCTCTTCCGACGTTCCCTTAACAGCTGGTGAACTTCCGCTGACGACCTTTTGTAGGAGAATTCCTTTTGCGGCGCGCATTTTAAGGCGTTCCAATCGCTCGTCCCTGACAGACTCCTGATGAATAACTTGGCCGGCCCCTTGATGAGCTGCTTAGCGTAGATATATTTTTGGAGCTCACTCCACTCCACCACTAATGCATTTTCTTCGAAGTCCTGGATCCATTGATTGATGTCGGGGTATCCAGACCCATCGAAAGGTAGTAGGGAGTCCTCTATGTCTTTCAGCGTAAACACCGCTTTTGACCACGACACTGGAACCTGGTCGGCTGCGAGTTCCTCTACATCTGACCCGGCCGAACTCTGTTCGGTATCCGCCTGCGGTCGGGATAACCGATAGTGTTCCAGAAGCCTATCTTGTAACGTTGTTTTAAGTCCTGTCGTCGGTAAATTAAGTTGCCCTAGTCTTTCGCGCAACACATCCACCGTCATCGCCAAAATCGTCTGAGCATCCATCACAATGTCTCTGTTTTACCAAAAAAAAACTTAATTCTATACAAAATTCTTACCCTTCTTTCGGGGAAAACTTAGTTAATGATAATATAATTCAATATTTAGAGATATAGTATATATATAACTAGTAAAATGCTCAAAAAGTTTTACGAAAAGTGAAATATAAGGATCAATACAATCAAAACTAAATACTTCTAATGGAAAAAATAGAAAAAAGTAAATTCTGTCTCACAGGAACACGGCAACACTGAAACTCCTCTACCCGTCTGCTTCCCGCTAACCGTCTTCTTCCCGCTAACCGTCTGCTTCCCGCTAACCTTCTGCTTCCCGCTAACCGTTGGCTTCCCGCTAACCTTTTGCTTCCCGCTAACCTTTTGCCTGGACACGGCTCCGCTATTCGTTTTCTTGTTTTTCTTTTCTTTTTGTGCTACGCACACACACTAATGCATAGGCACACGCTTAACTTTATGATGACAAGAACAAAAATGCCGCTTGGGTTGATGCCCTTGTTATTCTTTCACTTTTTCCTCTTATTTTTTTTTTTTTCACTGTTCGTTTTGATTCGCTTTCTGTTTTCTTTTTTTGCTTTTCGTTTTTAGATTGTTAATGCAATCAACTATTTTATACGCGCACAAGTAAATTAATTAATTTGTCTCAAATCCGGGCGAGCACTTTAAACTAAACTGGTGATTAGTTTGGTTATTGAACCACCATAATAAATCCCGGACAAGTGGCTTCACATATCCCGGACGAATGTCTTCAGATCCCGGACGAATGTCTTCAGTTCCCGGACGAGTCCCCAATTTTGTAGGATTTCTCCTCACAAAAGAAACGCACAACAATGACAAATATGTACATATGAAACTTTATTCAGTAAAAAAGAAAGAAAAGCAAAAAGGGCTTAATGGCCACTGCGCAATGCGGAGACTGGATACTCAGACGACTGGTTGACGAATGAATGTCTTGTTTCGCGTGTTCGTTTTCGTCCGCTTTGTTTCGTTCCGCTTTGCGTACGTGGTGCGTTGTGTGTATTGTATGTGTTGTGTGCGCTGTCCGTTCATCGTATGATTGTCCTGTTATATTGTGGCGTACGTGATCGGTTGTCGGCTAATCGTCTGTTTGTCTAGGGTGTTGCTCGTTAGTTCGGCTCCCATCCCACATATATTGGATTTTTATGCGTATGCAATAATAACACCAACATTGCATGAACGAATTACTGTGAATTATAACCAGCGCGAAATTTGGTCGGCTCACGTCCTATCTAAGACAAACCCCCCCTGAGAGTAGTGATCGAACATTTACGATCCAAGACCACTGCACTCCGTTCAGGTTTTGTGTGAATCTGCGCGTAACTCTCCCTCTCCCTTCGCTCGCACAACATTCAAACGCCATAAGGCCTCAGCCTTGAGTGCGGGTGTAGATATAAAAGAAAAATAAAATAGAAAAAAAAAAAAAAAACCTGCATTTGCCTACTCAGCTGCACGCCGACGCCTGCAAAGATGGATTCGGAGCCGTCCTGGTACAAAAACATGACGATGGTCTATATCATCCAGTATTCTTCCTAAGCTCATCATAGGTCCGGTATCGCAATGAGCCCCGTCGACGCGGTGCTAAGCCACCATTCGGTAGGGGTTTGCGCCTTAACTGAAAGCAGGTAAGGATGCACAAGAAAGGGAAGAGTTCTGTGGCGCCATTCGAGAGACCGGCTCTTACGAAGATTATTACATCCGAGGTGGTGCGCTCTACAAGTCATCCACATTGTCCACGAGAGCAGACACTTTGGTCTCTGTTAGGTTTCTTTATCTCTAAGATGGTTGGGAAGGTCGTTGATGTCATCAGCAATTGTATACCCTGTATCCTCGCTGCGAAGTCACTAGTTCACCCAATTGCCAAAGTTAATCAACTGTTGCACACGTACCATCTGATTCATCTCGGGCCGCTCCCATACACGGCAAAGAAGTACCTATACATTTTTGTAGTGGTAGATGCCTTTTGTATATTTACCTGGACGTGTTCCGTGAAAAGTGCAACCTTTTGCGAAGTCATCAACCGTCCAAGTGTACAATTGTAGGTCTTTGGTCACCCCGACGCATTATATCCGATAAAGGATCAGCATTCACTTCGAATGCCTTCGAGAGAGAAGCATCGAGCACTACATTGTAACGACTGGTGTCCCTAGAGACCACCGGCTGGCGGACAAGACCATCTTTCCGATTCTCCTCAGAATTATTGGCTTTTAGGTCTTCCCTTAACCTAACAGCCTCTTTATAGTGTAGCCAAATTGCTATGAAATTCAGGGGAACCGTTGCAAACAAGACCTGAAAAGCTCTGCATCCTTAGTTTTGGGCTTCAAGGCTCAACCACGAAAGAACAAAAGCAGCTCGTGAGCTCTACGAGTTAAAAAGAAGGGAGTAGCATAAGCTTCTCGGAAGAAATAAGAAAGAGCACGAGAAGCGCGCGATTGAGGATTTGGAGAGGTGTTACTGCAGGCGTGACGTTCGAAAGCTTTATCAACAGATAAAGCGAACATGCCAAGGTTATAAAGTCAGATGAGAACGGACACCTAGTAGTAGAATCGCATTCGATGCTGAAAATATGGAATAACCACTTCTGCAGACTGTATACCGCTGTCAGGCAGAGAATTCCGTCCCCCTGACCTCGACGAAGCTAAGATTGCCATATCGAAACTCAAGACGAATAAAGCTGCTGGCGCATACGGATTGTCTGCTGAACTCTTCAATACAGCATCCCCCCTGGTTAGGAGCATGCACCAGCTTATCTGTAAAATATAGTCAGAGGAAAGCATGCCCGAGGCATGGAATCTCAGCATCGTACGCCCGATCCACAAGAAAGGAGACCCCTCTGACTGCGCCAACTACACAGGAATAAGTCTTCTTAACATCGCCTACAAACTCCTGCCATTTTGTGTGAACTCCCGAAGCATTTTGTAAATAAGCTCATAGGTCCTTATCAGGCCAGGGAATTCCACTAAGTCGATGCGCTGTCGTGTGATTTCTTCAACATCATATTAGAAATGATTGTGCAAAAATCACTGGCCAATACAAGAGGCACAATCTATCTCAAATCCTCGCGACTCCTTGCATACGCCGATGATATTCACATAATAGGTAGATCACAGCGAGATGTCAATGAGGTGTCTGCGAGTGTTGAGATGGAGGCGGCGAAAAATGGTTTGGCAGTAAACGAGGGCAAAACTAAGTATATGCTCACCACCGACGTCTTGGCCAGAACGTTTGTTTTGGCAGATATAAGTTCGAGGTAGTTAAGGACTTCGTCTACCTTGGCTCCGCAGTGACATGAAACAACGACATCAGTTCCGAAATCAAACGCAGAATCACACTCAGGAGGCAATTGTGTAATAGAGCCCTCTCCCGGACGACAAAATCGACTCTATACAAGACCCTTATCATCCCAGTCCTACTGTACGGCGCAGAAGCATGGATACTATCAAAAGCGGATGAGGAGGCCCTTGGTCGGTTCGAGGGAAAGATTTAGCGCGTGGTTTTCGAGCCTGTAAACGCAGACGGGGGATGGAGTTAAAAGATTCAGCCACGAACTTTATGGGCTGTACAGCGACATGAGTCTAGTCAGGCGTCTACGGAATCAACGCCTAAGATGGCTGGGCCATGCAGAGCGAATGGACACCACAGCTCCAGCCCGGAGGGTCTTGAATCCAACCCCGAGGGACGACGAGGCAGAGGACGGCTGCACTTAAGATGGCGCACATAGGTAGAAGGAGACCTCAGCCAACTGGGTGTGCGGCAATGGAAAAGGCTAGCTAAAGATCGTGCTAGTTGGAGGGGCATGTTGGTTGAGGCCCGGGTTCATCCCGAACTGTAGCGCACGTTAAGAAGAAGAAGAATCAGATCCGTTGGATATTTTTCTACCAAGTTATGTAAAAGGTTCGGTTCAATGAATTTCTGATTTTTTTCGATTTTTTTTTTACTATTTGACAGATGACGACACTTTTGGCAAAAAGTCCCATTTGTGTTCCTATTTTTGAAACACTCTAGGCTTTTTCTAATTCGTTTTGATCCTGTTTTTTGAATGATTTGTAAAATTATGGTAAAATGATCGGTAACACATTTCATCTGTGCACTGGGAGAAGGCAAGTCTGACTTTCTATTTGTCCATCAATCTTTGAGATATTGGCGGATGAAGGTGCTCTTAGAACCAAAGGCAGTCTTTAAAAGACTCAATACAAAAAACAATTTTATTAAAAATTATTTCAAAAGCATATTTCACAGACAGTGCAATATCATCACTCTCTCTGAGCGCATAAACCACATCGCCCATGATTTGCCTCTCTGGCATCATCACCATTTTGTCCGAACGGCGAATCACCATTTACCTCAAGGAAATAATTTCCTTTGAGATCATGAGGCACAGCATATCCCATCGGATATGATTGGCCTAGGCACTGGTTTTCTCTCAGTTTGGTCAACGAACTACAACGCACTGCCATGAAATTATTCTCATTACCCGGATACACAGATTCCAAGTAGTAGAGCCAAGCACGTTCGTGAGCACATACGACGGTAAGGCATCCGGTTGGTAGTGGACTCAAACCGCCCGGATAAAAGTCTACATCACCCAGGGGATCACGTTTGCCCAACACACCCGAATTGCTATGGATGATATCGATAAACTTCGCATCGCCACGTAGAAGACCCGACAGATTTTCGCCTTCGTTGAAACACGGTTTTGCCGGATCTAGACCAGTGATGCGTGGTATTTGCTTGCCAGTCAAGTAATTGAATGTACGCCCGGCTGCGCCGACAATATGCGCTCCCAAGCTGTGTCCTATAAACACATCCATTGAGCACGATTTGTAATGTGTGTAAGGTGTGATGGCTTACCAATAAGATGAATACTCTCCGCCGGTATTACCTTGGCCAGTTGAACTATACCTTTACCGATGCTCTCACCAATGGCTTCTGTATTCAGAGCCGACCATGTATACAGGGTGTCGACATACGATGCAGCATCCACAGCCTGATGAATATACGAATACGAACATTGAATACAACCATTAATCACTATGCGAGTATCCTTACAATGAAGTTTGCATCTCCACGACAGTGGTACGCTTTGGCCATTAAAGTGATGGTATCGGTGCTGTTGACTGTCGTCGTCCATCCCGTGGCTAAGATTATGGTTTTCTTGGTTCGATCGAAATTCGGATTCTTCAGCAATTCATTGGCTTTTAGCAATGAGTAACTGTAGTTCTTGCATGGAGTCATTAGCTGAAACTGCATATTGCTGATGTCGGGAGTAATCTTTGGAGTCAGGGTCCGGGCGGACACTGCTGCGGAACCTATCAATTATTCGAAGAGATAATTTAAAGTGAATGGATGAAGTGGGCAACGAACATATCGTCATGCGAACAGGAGCCAGTACTTACAGATTGCGTTGATGGATGTGGACACAAATTCGAACGGATAACCGGCAATGAGATTCTTTCCGGACTCGAAGAGTCCTTTCGGTGTCGGCAGTAAATTTCCCGCATTGGTCACCAAACCCCTTCCGATATCCTTAGACGATGACAGAACATTTCCTATGTCGAAGGCTGATTTCACTGGACATTGCTGCAGTAACGACACCAGTATACAGGTCACCCATATCATTTGTTTCATATCGATGGCTATGGATATTCTGTGCGAAATAAAAAGTGGTAAAGACGAATAAATATATAACTAGGACGGAAGAGGGAAAATTCCTTGGTTATGGAATGGCATTCCGGATGCAGATGTGTCTCATCCTGCTTGCCCGCCTACTCATCAGTACGAAAAGGCCCTGAAAACACACACGAGAACTCCAATTACCTCAACTTGGCATCTCTATTTCCTGGACAGTGTTTACTCGAGAAATAGCTTCTGGGTACACACATGCATACAAATTGAGGATCAACGTGTGACATTTAAATTCCCGAGAGGTGGCAAATAAGGAATCCTCTCATGAGCTGTATAAAGTGGAAGTTGAAAAGTTCGTGCATCCTTTTACTGAACCAGATATTTCTGAGCTGGACCAAGTGTTAAAGGAATTCATTGGGGAATATGTCAGCGCGCCTTGCACTCATCACTTTAAGTTGTATGCGAGTGTGCGTATCATTTGCAAAGAAAGTTCTGGGTCCCTTTAATAGCCGACTTGCTTCAATGATACATCAAGGACAACGACTACTGGGCCAAGCTCTCTTCAAAATCACATTTTGAGGGAAAGACATTGTTGAAGTTCAAGTAAACTGACTTTCGATTTCACATCTTTATTAAAACCTAATTGAGTTCGATAACTGCCCTGGCATCCGCCAGATAGTGAACCAATGTGTACAGTAACTACCCCCTTATTCCTAGGGAAAGAGGAACCTGGCCCTCCAGGTTGAGGGTTGTGCTTAGGGGTAAAAATGAATTGTTGCGAAGCAACCACAAGCTTCGAATAAGGATGGAAACAAAGCTGACTTGCGAGTCTGCACCTGGAATATGAGGACACTTAACAAACCAGGTGTAGACAATCAATTGGAGTAAACCCTCAGCTGCTATAAAACAGATATACATAAGTGCGATGGGATGGAACAGGCAAAAGACGGATGGAAAGCTGAGACATATACTACGGGAATTGCTTCAAGGGAATTTTTGTCTAGGAAGACGCCGACAAAAAGTTTTAAACTTTCGGGATGTAAGCGAATGCCTCATAACAATCCGCATCAAAGCTAACTTCGGAAACGTTAACTTGAGGACGATATATTTAAAGACGACTTCTACGATCTATGCCCAATGTGCCAGCTACGATACAAGAATAGTTCTGGGAGATTTCAATGCGAAACGAGGCAAAGGGGACATAATTGAATAGATCAAGGGGAAATATAGCCTACACGACACCATATCCGAAAACGGACATCGGCTACATTACTTTCTGGCGGGGCGTAATCTCCTTCTGGCTTGCACAAGATTACTGCATCTCAACATTCACACATGAACCTGGCGATCATCTGATCCATCTATCACCAATCAGACTGATCACGTTTTGACTGACGCCAGACACTCCTCCAGCATACTAGGTGTACGAACCTTCCGAGGAGCTAGCATCGACTCGGATCACAACCTTGTTGTAGCCCAGGTACGATAGAAGATATCAAGGATGCCACGGAGTCGAGCTTGACAACGAAAGTTTGACGCCGGAAAGCTACAATCCAGGAGTCCGCTAGGACCATTGACGATCGAGTTTCCCTCAATCTCTCGCAAACTCCGATGACACGGGAACAATCCACAGAACAACAGTGGGAGCATTGCCTGCGTGCCATCAGAGATACTGCCTCTGATATGGTGAGTTTTAAACAACCGGCAACTAGATACCCCTGTTTTGATGAGCACTGAAGGCAAGCCAATGTAGCTAAGCAGAACGCCTACAAAGCCATGCTGCATAGACTTACGAGATCCGCTCGTGAATATTACGAGTTGAAACGGAGAGAGGAACACACGCTTTGAAGGAAAAAAAAAGAGAGAGCGTGAAGAGATGCTACCACAGGAATGATGCTCGGAAGGTGAATTAAGCCAGAGTGGAAGCCTGTAGGGATGAAGACGGACAACTAGTAGTAGAGTCACAGTCGAAGCTGAGAATATGGAAGAAACACTTCTGTAGACTGTACAACAGCGATGAAAGATCTATTACCGCTGTCAGGTAGAATGATCCGTTCACAACGAAGATGTAAGAGAGTTCCGTCCATCTGACCTGGATGAAATTAAGCTGATGGTTTCGAAGCTTAAGGCTAATTTAGCCGCGGGTGCAGACGGTCTGTCTGCTGAAATATTTAAAGCGGGTGGAGATGATTTGTAAAATATGGTCAAGCATGCCCGACGAATGGAATCTCAGCATCGTTTGCCCAGTCCTCAAGAAAGGAGACCCCTATAACTGCACCAACTACAGGGGAATAAGTCTCCTTAACATCACTTACAAGATCTCCGCTGCCATACTGTGTGAATGCCTGAATCCCTTTGGGGATAATCTGATAAGTTCTTATGAGTACGGTTAAAGGCTAGGTAATTCCAAAATAGACCAAATATTCACATTGCAGCAGATCTTGAAGAAAACCCACAATTTCGGGTTGTCAGACACCACCTTTTCGTCGATTTTAAGGCCGCATATGAAAGTGTCCCTCCTCGGCGGGGTACTGGCAAAACCCACCGTAGTATACTTGCCATGAAAAAGCTTCTCGGCTGACGCCGTTCGGAATCGGCATTCAACTGTAGGTCCCTTTCACCTATGCGAAAAATGAATCACACACAACATGGGTGATTGAGAGAAGCTTGGCTCTGGTCCTTCATGGGCTGTATCGCCACCAAAGAAGAAGAAGAAGCACAGGCGGAGACAAATTACAAGCTGGGAGCTGAGAGCTGCCTGCAAAGTACGTAATATAAAAAGCAAATTCATTGATGGGTTTCTAAAGCGTAACACGGTAGTATTGAGGTATAGTTATACTCTTAAAACTATTTGTACATCTTTGATTATTCCTATGCTGGAAAATTGTCGCGTTATTTGGTCTCCTTTTTAAGAAAACTCTTCTGAAAGGATTGAAAACATTCAGAGAAGATTTACACGTTTTGCTTTGAGAAATTTGGGGTGGTCTGAAGTTCCCCTTCACATAAATCTAGGTGCTCATTAATGGATTTAAAATCCAAAAGGACATTATTGACGACAGAACTAATTCTTCAGAATTGCTGACTCTTACTCATTTTTATGTTGCTTAGGGACGAAACAGGGACGGACGTTCTCTTTTTAATTCCTTGTCATATGACACATTATGGACGGGTCATGGTAACCCGTTCTTTATCACTTTTTAATCAATTTGCAATGAAGTCGACTTTCAAATGAATAGATTTAGATTTAAGGGTATTGTATTGATTTTTTTAGGTTATGTAATTGTAAACATAACCATTGATGAATAAATTAATAAAAAATTAAGAATTCTGTATCTGCTAATTACAATTACAAACTACACTTTTTTTCAATAGCGAAGGACACCGAATTATTTTAAGTCACGTGACTGTCGTTTTATTATTTTCAATCAAAAACCAATATTTATCTAATACTCCCTTAACCTTACATTCTATGTATATTCTCATTTCAAACAGAACAAAATATAACTTCGTACCGTACAATAATACACAAGTAACAATAGTAGTAGCAGGTATTCAAGAACTTCTCTCACTCAAAACTTCTAAAGCACTAAGATTGATCGACAGGCTTGGTGTCATTTTATAAGTGCTTGATAGAGTCAAGCCATCGTTGTCGAACACTCGCGACTAGAATGTAAATTTGTCGATTGTATACCAAATCCATCTGGTCTTCGCATCAGACGGAGTGAGATTAACTTGATTGCATCTTTGTCTGCTTCTGTGAATCGATCGCTAAGTTCGTATGTATTGTCCGATTACAAACTCACTGGCGCCCATCGACAGTGTGGATATTCTGACGTGAAATACGACCTGTACTTATGGATTGCCGGTATTTACGTATATAGTCAGTGGGAAGTGATAGTGGAGGTTTCCATATGGGAACATTTTTTTCGTGATCTGTAGTTTCAACGACTTGTTAATCATGTATACGGTAGCGGTTAGTAATTGGATAATTATATCTTACGGAACCATTACGTGCATATTATAGTTGGGAGCACGCCACTTTGTGCATTTGTCGTCCAGTGTTGAATAAAATGTTTCAATTAATCACAATGACTCTACAGCTCTTGCTAGTAACGATAACATTATCCCACTAATGGTCACCATTAACAGCGTTTTGTGAACACCTGAACATTAGAATGGTCCATGTATATAGACGTCACAGTCTACGAAGGACCAAAAACGAGCTCTATTTTCTCATAGGTGAAAGTGACTTACAGTTTAATGCCGATCCCGAACAGCGAGTGTCAAGAAGTTTTCCATGACAACTATACTACAGGGGGTTTGGTCGGAACCCCGCTGAGGGGTAGCACCGTGAAAACACGTTCGATGACATGGCTGTAGTCGGGATTCGATCCCGTGTCATCGGCGTCAGAGGCCAACACACTACCCACTGAGCTCTCGAATGATCCATAGGAAAGTTATCCTACAATGCCAAGGCAGCAGTAAGACATTTTGTTTTGGGACGTTATGTTGTTGGACTTTTTTCTCTGAGACGTCCTGAAATTGAATGCTGTGTTGAGAAAACTCAGCCAGAATTTTGTAAAAGATTCATAAGCAGTTTCGCCATCCCTTTGATTGCATCGTATGATTTTTTAGGCGTTTGGGTTAACTATCAAAAAAACATTACCGGAAAATTGCAAAATCGTACATTTTTATTTGAGTTAGTTTATCAGTGCCTGCCATTTATTCCTGAAAACTACATTGTGTCAGTGTTCACCATGACAGCGCTTGACTCATAAGGAGAGTTCAATTTTAAGTCACTTTTTCAGACCCTGAAAATGACGTTGGCATCTTCGCCTTCTTATTGGGCGCTACAGCTCGGGATGAACCTGGGCCTCAACCAACATGCCCTTCCAACTAGCACGATCTTTTGCTAGCCTTTTCCATTGCCGCACACTCAGTTGGCTGAGGTCCCCTTCCACCTGTCTGCGCCATCTTAAGTGCGGCCGTACTCTGTTTCTTCGTCCCTCGCGGTTGGATTCAAAGACTCTTCGAGCTAAAGCTACTGTGTCCATTCGTTCTACATAGCCTAGCCATCATAGGCGTTGAATCCGAAGACGTTTGATTAGACTCATGTCGCTGTACAGTCCGTAAAGTTCGTGGTTGAATCTTTTCCTCCATCCCCCATCAGTGTTTATAAAGGGTGTTTTTTTAGAGGTATAGAACTTTGAAATGGAAAAAAGCAAATATGCTTTTTTTAAATTGACATGGAATTTACATTATTCGAAAGACAATCTTCTGGCATTATAACCTAAATATAATTTCTGGCATATGACCGCTACAGCTGGCTCGGACGTAGTCTAATCTGGAGGTACAATTTTAGATGACCTTTTCCAACATTTGTGGCCGTATATCGATAGTAACGCGGCAAATGTTGTCCTCCAAGTGGTCAATGGTTTCTGGCTTATTGGCGTAGACTAGCGACTTCACATATCCCCACAGAAAATAGTCAAGCGGCGTTAAATCGCACGACCTTGGAGGCCGATTCACGCGTCCGTAACGTAAAACTATGCGGCTACCAAACGTTTCCTTCAATAAATCAATTGTGGCACAAGCTGTGTGACATGTTGCGCCGTCTTGTTGAAACCACAGCTCCTGCACATCATGGTTATTCGATTGATGAACGAAAAAGTCAGTAATCATGGTTCTATAGCGGTCACCATTGATTGTAACGTTCTGGCCAGCATCGTTTTTAAAGAAGTACGGACCGGTTATTCCACCAACCCATAAAGCACATAGTCAGTTTTTGTGCCTCAATATTCACTTGAGGAATATCATCACTCCAAGTACGGCAGTTTTGTTTATTGACGTATCCATTCAGCCAAAAGTGAGCTTCATCGCTAAAAAAAATTCGCTTATGAAAATTGGTATCAACGGCAATCCTGTTTTGAGCGCATTCACCGAGTCTACGCCTTGTTAGGTGAACGCCTTGAAAGCGTTATTAGGGCGTCAGTCTATTCACGTTGAAATGCCAAAACAAACTAGAAGTAAATCACTTGACAGCTGATAAAGTGGCTGCCGGTAAAAATAGTGTTGTCAACTTAAAGTTCCATGCCTCTAAAAAAAACATCGTTTAGGACCGAAAATTACACGCAAAATCTTTCTCTCGAACCGACCAAGGACCTCCTCATTCGCTTTTGTTGCGTCTGCGCCGTACAGCAGGATCGGGATAATAACCTTCTTGTATAGAGTCCACTTTGTCGTTCGGGAGATGGATCTATTACTCAATTGCCTCTTGAGCCAAAAGAAACAACGATTGGCAAAAGTGATTCTGCGTTTGATTTCGGAACTGATGTCGTTGTTCCAGGTCACTGCGGAGGCAAGGTAGACGAAGTCCCTAACTACCTCGAACTTATATCTGCCCATACAAACGTTCTGGCCAAGACGTCGATGGTGAGTGTCCTTTTTTGATGACAGCATATATTTGGTTTTGCCCTCGTTTACTGCCAAACCAATTTTCGCCGCCTCCGCCTCTCGCTTTGTTCTTCCGATTATGTCAATGTCATCCGCGTATTCGAGGAGTTGTGAAGATTTGAAATATTTTGTGCCTCTTGTGTTGTCCAGTGATTTTGGCACAATCTCTTCTGATACGATGTTAAAGAAATCACACGCATCGCCCTGCCTAAATCCTTTTTTGACATCAAAACCATCGTTCATATCCTCACCGATTCGGATGGAGCAGTGAGCATTCTCCAAAGTCATCCTGCATAGTCTGACGAGTTTAGGAGGGATGTCAAAGTTAGACATGGCGTTGCATAGCTCGTCTCTAATTACGCTGTCGTATGCGGCTTTGCAGTCGGAGAATAGGTGGTGAGTGTCGACTTGAAATTCATTGGTTTTTTCCAGGATCTGCCATAGTATGAAAATTCGGTCGACTTCCCTGGCCTGAATCCACACTGATAAGGACCTATCAGTTTATTCACTCGTACAAAAGACTTCAGGCGTTCACACAAAACGGCAGATAAGATTTTGTAGTCGACGTTAAGAAGACGTTTTCCTCTTTAGCTGGCGCCAGTCAGAGGGTTTCTTGTGGATCGGGCATACGATGCTGAAACTCTATTCCTCGAGCATGACGCTGGCATAGAAAAGTTTAACCATAGAATGGTAACCTTCGTCGATTCGACGAACATTAGTTTTATATTTTTTTAATGTTCTCCTTAGTCTTCTATCTGTCAGGATTCTCTTTTCGTGTAACTCTAGTCATCTTTAAACTATTTTTTTAATAAACAACATATAATAGACATAAATTATTTAACTTGACAAGAATTACTTACGTTTCGACGTACTAAAAAAAATTATTTTCCCTCTGGGGTTCTTCTTCTTTGGTGGCGTTACAGCCCATGAAGGCCCAGAGCCAAGTTTCTCTCAATCACCCATGTTGTATGTGAACGGCTTGAGTCGAGAAGCTTCTAGCGTTAGAAGCATAAAATATCACGATCTAGTCGGTCAGTTCACTATGACTTGAGTTTCTTTCTCAGTAGGTCGCTTATGATTCTTGCAAAATATAACATTTTCATATATGTAGGTAGAGCCGAATTTACATAATAAAATTCATATCCCGTAAACATCTTTCGAGCATAAGACTTTTCGCTGTAAAATGGCAATACCGATTGAATACATCTGACTTTGACACAAGCCAGCAGTCGGGCGCCAAATGTCAAATTTAGAGTACTGAAAAACCAAACGGCGAAAAAATCACCTATTATATGTATTTCTGACAGAAGGCTAACAAACGCATCGTGAGGTAAACATCTGTCCGACAGACGTTGATCCAGTAAAAAATAGGACGACGCTACCAGAAACGAATTTTCTCCTCAACACGCACTTTCCAGGTTGTTCTGAAGCACAAAACTCAGAGCAAACATGGAGAACACAGACCTTTCCAGTAACAGAGGGACAGTACTATCAGAAAATCTCTAAAGATTAAATTACTTGGAGGATACAAAGTTTTAGGCCCTTCAAATCGCCGCTGGATGGAATCTACCCTATCGAACTTGCATAGACTATGGAGTGGTAACACCATTACCTTCAAAGGATATCTAATCTGTAGACATACTCTAGAAAAGTGGAAGTCCGCTAGTGTACTTTTCATCCCCAAGGCTGGCAGAAGTTCCCACACTACACCCAAGGATCTTAGGTCTATCTGAATATTTTCCTTTGTACTAAAAACCCTGGAAAGGCTGATAGACTTGCACATACGACGCAACTTTTATCCATCGCTAATTTCAAAGGCACAAAATGCCTACTGCAAGGGTAAATTGGTTGAAACGGCCTTGCACAAATTGATTAGGAAAATTGAATGATCAGTCCACTTCAAACAATACACCTTAGTAGCCTTCTTGGATCTAGAGGGTGCCTTCCACAACGGCTAGAAAATCTAAACGTAGAGAGGACTGTAGTTGAGCTGATTGGTGAGTTACTTTAAACACGCAAAATCTTATCTTAATGGGGAAGCCTAGTAGCCACTAGATCGGTTACCAGAGGCACCCCACAAGGGAGGGCCTCCTTCTCTTCTGGAACGCAGTCGCTAAGATGCAGCCGCGTTTCAATGACTGCTTTCCATCCGGTGTTCGCGTGCTGTCACTTAGTCTCCTTTCGGCGAATTAGACTTCGAACGCTGTCTGCTGGTCGCAGGTATAGCATCTACCCGGGAACGAACCACTCCTACCCGCCGTTGTTGTTCTGGAACTATCCTGGTCTTCGGATATGCGCCGTAATTTGATAGAAGGTCGGTATGTCAAGAACAAAGTTCCACATGCGAGAGCGCTGGCAACTGTCTCCTTAAAAGATGTCTTCGGCAGGAGAATCAGGCTTCGTTGCGTGACGGGGTCCCTTAGCCCTTGGATGAACGAATCCGTTTTCAGTTTCTCCACCACATCAATTGGAACATCCGCGTAGGCAAGATGGGTCAGCCTTTCGTTGTCGGCAGCATACTGCTGGATGGTCTCGTTTCCACGCTGCTTGCGCCGTTTAAGCTCCAGCTTGTGCATTTCCTGCATGTGCTCACTGCCGTATCTTCGATGAAGAGCATCCCAGATGGCTGTGTAGTTCCTTCTCTGGGCCTCCGGAATGGTCTGTAGTACATCTACAGCATCACCTTTAAGGGAAATTACTAGGGTAGCACACGGTCTTCTCCTCCCCATTGATTCTGTTCCGCTGTTGTCTCGAATTGGGTCTTAAAGATGTTAACCGCGCTCGTGTCGTCGAAGTTGGGAGCTGTGAATTTCAATGCTGCAGCCGGTACGACACTTCCTTCTGGACAGTTTTCGCGAGTTCCAGAACCTTTTTGTCGAACCTCGATTCCAGTGTCTCGATTCTGTCTTCGACATCCTGGAATCGATCGTCCACGGCCTGCTGCATGTTTCTTAAGCATTCTCGAGTTTTTTTCTAGCATTTCTTCCAAATTCTGATTCAGGGAAGTGGAATTTTCTTCCAACTTTTGATATACGGTCGCCTCCAGTTTCTGGCTTATGGAAGTGGAATTTTCCCCGAACCTTTTACTTACGGCAACGGAATTTTCCTCTAGCTTCTCGATCATAGCATTCGTAGCCGCGAGAATTTGCTGCATATCGAATGCTGGTTCATTGGATCCCGACAGCTTCTCAACCCCAAGCTCATGATTCTCCCAGTCAACACTTTCTCCTTCCAAAGCTGATCGGAGTCTCTCAACTTTTATTTCTTACATACACACCTTTTCTTTACACACTTTGTCTCTCCAACTGTTAATTATCCACTAACTCACTAGATACCTTTGATACTTTCCCACCGGATTATCATTGAGCCACTGATACTGAACACTGAACGAATACTGAATGCCGCCGAGGGCGAGTGTTTCCGCTTATATGGCCCTCGCTCCTATCTCAAATGCCTTCAGTCTCTAGAATGCTCTGGTACTGACATTCAGCAGTATCCCTCTGAAAGTTAAATACCATCATTTCCTTTTCAGCTGCATCAGAGCATTCCAAACTTTGACAACGAAATTCGAACACAACCGCGGGTTCGTGTCCGCAACAATATTTTCTACGGCCAAAGGGCCTCATTGCCTTTGGTGTACTTCATTTAATTTTGTACAGAATGACTATAAAAACAAGCTCACTGCGATGCAGTAGCATCAATGTTAACATCATCCCTCACCCACATTCGATTAGACTGACAAAGAAAAACCTCTCATTAATCTTAGCGAGTAATGAAACAGGCCAAACCGCTCGACCACAATCCTATCTGCTCTGCCCCACAGCCCTAAAGTCCTGTCACATTTTCCCGCAGAATCACGTGCTCCGCTGCACCTTTGATGCAAACCCAAAGAACCGTGCGATTCATTTTCGTTTCAGCTACATACGACACGTGAGTGTGACACAATTGTCCAGAATTGTTTCCATTCCACAATAACATTCAACGTGATCGAGTGTTAGTGGATAGACTGGTGGTCCACGATTCCAATAGTCTTGGTGACAGTCTGATAAGGGATGTGCACTCTCTGACAGGGAACGACCATTCAACATTGGTCTAGGTCAGAAGTGAACACTGAAGTGGCATTTTGGCCGTAATTGTGTTTCACCAATCAGAAAAGTTCGATTGTCAAGCACGAGCGTTCGTATAGTGCTTCATCCTCCGACTGTGGTTAGTCCAACTGCTTCCACACGAGCACAGATGCCAACCGAACGTGTCTGCACCCGATTCTGGATTCGCGGTCGTTTTGTAAAGGATTTGAATATTTATTGCAATCAAATGGAGTGAATTTTGGTGTGATGGTGCGGAATGGAGGCGTCTTGTCACGAATTTTCAACTGTCACGACACCGAGGTTTGGTGTTGTCATTTCACGTTGAGGTGTGCTCAGTTCGTTAATATTTGTACGCTACCACCCGTAAGGGTGGCAATGATGATAGTGGTGATGGTGACGGCGATGTGCAATATTTCTGCATTAACAACGGCTCGGGGAGACAGAAAATAGGCTCCAGATTTTAAATGGTAGACAGTCCTTTAGTTGACATGGCCACTCCCTGCTGGTGACATTCAAGAGGATTCTAATGGAGCTTAGACGTAGCACGTAGCATCACCAACAGGATATGCAAATTAAATGGCAAAAAGTGGTGTCAAGACGTTAGTATGCCATTCCTAGGAGCCGGTATATGTATATGTCGTGGTATTTATGGAATGGTGGGGTCATGGTAATTTGGGAATATTCAAACTTTGTCGAGGAAACTTAATAAATTATCTATCGGAATGGCATCAGGAGGAGATAGAGTTCTACGAAATAATTCGATAAGGTCGAGGTTCATGGAAATCGAAGATATCCAGGTCGCCATTTGACAGGATTCAATTATTGATGAATGGATGGGCAAGCAATGATTAATAAATTAAACACTTCCGCTGAATTAAGTTGCGGGGGAAACTTCGATTTATGGAAAGAAGTTTTTGACTAGGAATATCCATATGCATAAGCGACTATGAATGACTTGGAACAGAATATATTTGATCAGCATGGAGGTAGAATGTTGGTAGTGGAGTATCGTGTATATTTGATCCATGTCCCGAGGAACATGTACAGATGTTCTCTGATATATTTCATAATTTATTATTTTTAGTATTCAATTTGGGGTGGACATGTTTCTTGTTAGAGGACTAGGGATCATTTCGTAGGAATCAAGGCTAGGTTGGGTTAGGTTGTAGTGGTGTAGCATACGCTACACGTCTGCTGAGATCGGCCCATTGTGATAGATCTAGACCTAGATAGATCTTGATCCGCCACCTGAAAACCAATCAGTGATTGTGATGAAGCGATGAATTTGAGCTATTTTTATATCTGCTAGCTCATTTAAGTTATCGTAAAAGGGCGCGCCGGAGTAGTTTCTCCTATGGTTCACAAAAGAGGGACATGAGCAGAAGAGGCGTCGAATTGATTCCTCATCCTCCTCATCCATGCAGCCGCCGCAAAAGTCATTGGCAGGTAGGCCGAGTTCGACGACATGTTTTCCAATGGTGCAGTGAGCTCTAATGACACCCATTAAAGTGCGTAAGGTGGTTGCCACAAGATCCATGGCCCGTCTTAAGTTTAGCTTAGGTTAGATTTCCTTAGTCATAAAGCCGATATTACTTTCATGGTTCGAAGTTCTATCATTTGCTTTACCGAGCTTATTGATTTGGTGGCGTTACAGCCCATGAAGGGCCAGAGCCAAGCTGCTCTCAATCACCCATGTTGTGCGTTTCCTGTTCACCTGTTTTTTTAACACAAGTGAAAGGGACCTACATTTTAATGCCGATTCCGAACGGCTTGAGTCGAGAACCTTTTTCTTGGCAAGTATACTATGGGGGGTTTCCCAGGACCCCGCTGAGAAGGGACGCCGAGAAATAAACATCGGATGGTATTGGTGTTATCAGGATCCGAACTCGCTCATCGTGCGATGAGCGGTATGATTTTTCCTTCAACACATTCCTCCCGGGATGGAAAGATAACTTCGGAGTTCTTGGTAAACACGTTTTGCGGGATGGTGTAGGCCGTATTCATGGGTACTTCGAAGTGGTTGAAAATGTTGGTATGTCCTTTTCCTATGCTCCTGAACTGTAGGGGCGCGATGGCAGCAACCTGTTTGCTGAAGAGGTCCAATGGTGGGAGATGTAGTAGAATCTTATGGGACGCCGTGGGGGTCGATCTAATCGCACCACTGATGCAAATGCTGGCCACCTTTGCACTTTCCCCCGAAGGTTTCGAAAGACTGCCATTTCCAGAGCAGTCCACCAAACTATGTTGTCGTAAAGAAGGATAGGCATTATAACTGCTATATAGAGATAGTGCATAATACGTTTTGTCTACCATTTCCTGCAACTGTAGAGGGCCGTGGTTCTTGACCCGATTAAGAATGTTGGGTTTCCAATTTAGTTTCCGCTAATTGCGTTCCTCCCAGCCTCGGTCGGTTGAATGGCGGAATTTAATATTTATTAGTAAATAGTACTAGATTAGTCTTCTTGGGGTTCACCCCAAGTCCGCAGTTCTTCGTCCAGCTTACTACTTTTTGTAACGCTCCTTGCATTAGGTTACTTAGTGCTGGGAAACTTTCCTGAGACGAAAATAGCAATATCGTTCGCATAGGCGGTCACAGCGTACCCTCCCTCAATATCGAGAAAGGCCACTAGGGTGGAGTGGAGTGCTGTTTCCAATGATCTGCCTTTATTGGAGGCATGTTGGTTCTCCGACAACCTTCTTAAGCTGTAATAATGTCTAATGTGTTCATCTATATTCTTCTTGAGACTAATAGGTCTCAAGTCCTTTGCATACGATTGGGAGCTTTTGCCTGCCTTGGGTATGAAAATGACTTGATTTACTTCATCTCGTTTGCAAGATAAAGAGAGGCAGCTTTTAAAAATTACTAGAAGCCAGGGAGGGATGAGATCTGCCGTCTGCCATCCGGGCCTTGGGACCTTGTATGGTTCAAAGTTTCTCAGAGACCAAAGCACAATATTATTTTTGACCAGATTTCGAGTTCCCTCGTAGGAGGACACTCTCGATTGGATATCTTGAAAAAGTGTCGTAGCCGAGGAACTGCCGGGAAGTGTGTGTCCAGGAGGAGTTCCAGTATTTCAGGGGAATCAGGTTTTGGTCAGTTTAAAATCCGTAGATGCACATAACTTCGACTCGGACCACTATCTTGTGGCTGCCAGGTTGCCACTGCGAATATGCCTCGCCCAGAATAATCGAGTAGAGCTGCCACCAACAAGAAACCCATGATTTGACCACGATGAGTGTAGCAGGGCACACGCAGCCAAGCAGCAAGCCTATCAGGAAGCGCCGCATAGAAAGACGAGAGCTGCTCGTGAGCATTATGAGCAGAAGAGGGGGGAGGAGCATAAGCTTCTCAAAACAAGAAAAGAGGGAGCATGGGAAGCTTGCGATCGTAGAGATGTTATCAAAGGAATGACTTTCGGAGGTTTTACCAACGAATAAAACAAACATGCCTGGGATATAAGGCCAAAACGGAAGCCTGCTGGGACGAAAATGGAAACCTGAAAGTGGATTCACAGTCGGTACACAAATCTGGAAAGACTACTTTTGCAGACTGTATAACGGCGATGACAAAACAGATCCCTCTGTCAGGCAGAATGACTCCTTTACAGCAGACGGTGATAGCAGAGAATTCCGTCCCCCTGACCTGGATGAAGTTAGGAATCCTTTTTCTATGCTTAAGCCGACGTACTACCAGCCGAGTTCTTTAAAGCAGCTGGAGATGACTTGGTTGTGAGTATGCACCAGCTCATCTGTAAAATATGGTCAGAGGAATGCATGCCCGATGAATGGAATCTTAGTTTCGTTTGCCCGATCCACAAGAAAGGAGACCCCCTTGTCTGCGCCAACTACAGAGTTATAAGTCTTCTGAAAACCGCTTATAAAATCCTCTGTGAACACCTGAAACCGTTCCATGAATAAACTGATTGGTACATGTCAGTGTGATTTCAGGCCAAGGAAGTACACTATTCACACTGCGGCAGATTCTAGAAAAAACCAATGAGTTTCAGATCGACCATTGTATGTCGACTTTAAGGCCGCATACGATAGCGTACATAAAGACGAACTATACAACGCCATGTCTAGTTTTAACATCCCCTCCAAAGTCGTCACATTGTGCAGGATGACATTTTAGAACTCTCGCTGCTCCATCAGGGTCGGAAGTGACTTGACCGATACCTTTAACGTCAAAGAAGCTTTTAGACAGGGCGACACGCTATCGTGTGACATTTTCAACATCGTCCTTGAAAGGATCGAGTGGCGCCATCTTTTTCAAGTTCGTACAACTACTCGCATATGCCGATGCCATTGACATTTCGAACTCAGCGGGATATCAATGAGGCATTTACGAGCATTGAGGCAGAAGCGGCTAAAATGAGGGCAAGACGAAATATATGTTGTATTCGTAAGAGGATACGAACCACCGGCATCATGGCAAGGGCCCACATTTTGGCAGGTTTAATTACGAGGTAGTCAAGGACTTCTTCTACCTAGGCTCCGCAGTGATATGCCAACCGCTGTTTCTTTGAGCTCGGGAAGCAATTGAGAAGCAGAGTCCTCTCTCGGAAAACCAAGGAGACTACGTACAATACCCTTATCATTGCTTATTGATAACGGATGAGGAGGCCCTTGGTCGTTTTGGGAAAAAAATTCTGCGTGCGATTTGCGGCTCGACCTGCATAAATAGGGAGTGGAGAAGAAGACTTAATAGTGAACTGAACGGACTGTACAGCGACATGATGGCCAGGTCTTGTTGAGCGCATGGAAAACACAGCTCCGGTCCGGAAAATCTTTGAATCCAAACTCGAGGGACGATTCGGTCGAGGATGGCCAAATTTAAGAAGTCGCAACCAAGTGGAAGAGGACCTTAACCAACTAGGCGTGCGACACTGGAGACTGCTGGCGAAAGACTGTGCCAGTTGGAGAGGTTTTTTAGAGGAGGCCCAGGTTCGCCATGAAAAAAGAGAAGAAGACGATGCACATAACTTTTCTCCTTCGGTTGGTAATATTTCCAATTCTATTTATATTCTTCTGCAATTTGGTTTAATATCCTTAACTGGATTCAAGAACACTGATAGTCCCGACAACCATACGCTACTCGTTAAAAGATTTGCATAAGGGCATACGGCTAGGAGGTACTCCAATACTCTTGTCTGTAATTCTCATTGTTCGTTGAAATCCATTTTCAATTCACCCAAAAAAACACAGCCACCTTCGCACTAGTTTAAACCAATTTCTATATCAAGACACCAATATAGCACTCAGCTAAGTTATGAGACCTTTGTTTGCTCAGTTTTGTTCCAATTCCCAAAAACCTACCAATTATTTCGTGAGTGTCTCTGTAATAAAAACAGAAAATGGTATTGGCAGTTATAAAACATTCCTAATGTGTCAAATCGTACGATCTAGTCGCCTATCGTACCTCTTGTGTTGGCCAGTGACTCTTGCACGATCTTTTCAAGCACGATGTTGAAAAAGTTGCATGACAGCGCGTCACCTTGCCTAAATCCTTTTTTAACATCAAAGGTCTCGATTTGCTCATTACCGACCTTAATGGAGCAGCGAGAATTCTCCATTGTCATCCTGCACAGTCGGATGAGTTTGGCAGGGATGTTAAAACTAGACATGGCTTTGTATAGCTCATCTCTATACACGCTGTCATATGCAACCTTGAAACCGACGTCTGGGTCTTGGGTCTTCTCCAAGATCTGCTGTAGCGTAAATATTTGGTCTATTGTGGATTTACCTGGCCTGAAACCAAACTGATAACAGCCGATCAGGTTATCCACAAAAGGTTTCAGGCGTTCACACAATACGGCAGAGAAGATCTTATATGCGATGTTAAGGAGACTTGTTCCCCTATAGTTGGCGCAGTTATAGGGGTCTCCTTTCTTATGGACCGCGCAAACGATGCTGAGATTCCATTCGTCGGGCATGCTTTCCTCCGACCATACTATGGCCAAAAGAGTGAAATTGTTATGTAATTTGGTCAGTATAGCTTGAATTACTTGCTCAGTAAATCGATCATAAAATTTGCTGAGTTGTTTAAAAATACTTTTTACAGAGCACAAAGGTTGATAATTCATTCAATAGTTTTACGCATTGTTCGAGTGTAAGCCTTTCCAAGGTAAAATGGCAATGTCAACTAAGGAAACTGCTTTTATTACATATCAGAAATTGTACGCGAGCCCTGAAAAATATTAAACTGTAAAATTAAGCAACAAAAAAATCAGCCATTACTACTACGGATGCAGCCATGGTGGTTTGGCAACAAAACTAAATTCCATCTTTAAGCAATCCCGTCAGGTCATACTTTATTACTCATCAGGACCCTGAGCTATAGCCCATCCTTGACGGCCTTACATCCGCGGTGACTTTGTCTTCATACCGGAGATTCGGTCGCCTTCTCCTTCTCGAACCAGGAGGCTCGGATTCGAAGACCCTCTTAGTTGGAGCGTTGGTGTTAACGCGCTCGATGTAGCCGAGGCAGTGTAGTCCACGGATCTTTGCTTTCCGGATTGTTCCCCTCTATTCGCCTTCCTCACAGAGAGTACCAAATATCCGATGCAGAATTTTTCTTTCGAAATACCCCGGCTCCGTACAGCAAAACTGGCAGTATAAGCGTTTTGTAAATTATGACTTTGATTCTTCGAGCGAGGAGTTTGAGTCCAAGTTGTTCGAACAAACCGAAGTAGCAGCGGTTGCCAAGGTCCGGATTTCCACAATGGCGTCGTTTGTGGAGTTTTTGTTTGCCCCGAGGTAAACACGCTCCTTAACCACCTCGAAATGACAGCTGTCAACCGTTATGTTTTGTCCCAGGTGATGAGCGATGCATCGTTTTTTTCCTGACAGCATTTATTTTGTTCTTGTCTTTTGTCTTTAAGACTACCTCGTTTTGTCTGTTCTTCAACAGCCGTGAAAGCTTCTACAACGTCACGCTGAGCCCGCGCGATAATGTCAACATCATCTGCGTGTCCTAACAGCTGGATGTACTTGTAGAAGATAGTGCCTTCCGTGTTGACGCCTGCCTGTCGCACTATCTGCTCCAGAACCAAATTGGAGAAGAACTGCACGGTGCTTCGCGTATTTTCTAGCGTGTTGCGACACAATCGGATCAGTTTTTCTGCGGTCCAAAAGGGCTTTATATGTTCACACAGTAAGCTGGACCTCTATAGTTCCTGTAAGCGGTAGGGTCGCTTTTTATATGGATGGGGCAAATAGAGCTGACATTCCAGTCGTCCGGCATTCTTTCATATTACAAATTTTACAGATGAATTGGTGCATGCTCCCTACCAGAACATCGCCGCCTTGAAGAGTTCTAAAGGCAAGCCATCTGAGCCTGCAGTCTTGTTGTTCTTCAGCTTTTGAATAGCTGTACCGACTTCTTCGATGCTGGGTGGGAGGACTACTTCACCGGCTGGAATTGGGATTTCCTCAGTCCCTATCACTCTTTCTTGGTTATGCTCATTAAACAGCGGCTGAAAATGCTGCTTGAATACATCCACTACTCCCTGCGGGTCGGTGACAAGATTAATATTGAAATTCCGAAGAGCCTGGTTGCCTTTCTTGAAGCCTCCTATGAGGCTTTCTGCTTTTTTATAAAAGGCCCGTATTTGTATTTAAACTCCTCAACATCCTCGAGTTAAGAGGCCAAGCGTCCAATGTCGAACCTGCCCACATTGGGCTGGTGCAGCTTTCTGCCATTGGGCAGTCGAGTTCTGAATCTTGCTGCTACGACGAAATGGGCATAGTCAACGTTTGCCCCCCTGAATGCTTGCACAAGAGATCATAAAAGCCCCCTTTGATGACGTCTTCAGCTTCTTCGGTAGGGGCGTGTGCACACATGAAGCTGATGTTGTAAAACCTGCCTTCGATGCAGATTACAGCCAGGCGATCATTTATAGTCGATGACTTTTGCCCTTTATTGCTGTCCCACGACAAATCCGCACCCTAAAATTCACAATCTTTTGTGACAGCTCTAATAAATGTCTTTTTTCCCTATCATTACGTTTTCACCGTATCCAGCGTAAGGCTCGCAAATCGTGTTCCTTTTTCACGCCATGTTGTCTTCAAGGGTCAGATCATACATCAATGAATTTAATGAGAAATATCGATGAATGCCTTATCTAGACGCAGGATGGTACAAATACTGAGGGTAGTGAACTTTGATATAAGAAACCAATCTCAATAAAATCGCAAAGAGTAAGGAGATTACCGACGACCCACCCAAGTCAAATTCGAACGAAAACTAGAAGAGTTATCGAGTGAAACTGAAGGAATAAGGATTAGTGGAAACTGATACTATCGCACCGTTTCATCCTTTTAAGTCACCAGCAATTGATGGAATTTTTATATTGTAATGGGGCCGATTTTGCGAATTCCAAATTTTGACATATCTCAACGTTTCAAGGTCACCAGAATCCAAATCCAACATTTTTGCGTATGTGCGTTCGGAATTTTTGGTCTCGATTGTCTCGAGAACCAAAGATGATATTGACATGGAATAAGTTTACGCGTATTTACCTAACTTAGAACTTTTTAAGTTTCCAGCAAAATCGGTTCAACCGCTGTTTGCTAGAAATTAAATATCTAAAAAACGGCACACAAATTATGCAACACAGCCGCTGTGAATGAGAAGTTATCAAACATACTGATGAAGTCATAACACTCACAGTATATACTTACTTACTTATCAGGCCAGCGATCCATGTAGGATCTGAGCCTGAGCTATAGCTGCCTTCCATCCTCCACCGTCCCGGGCACGCTGCTTCCAGTTGGTAAGACCAAGATGTCTTACATCCGCGATTACATGGTCTTTATACCGGAGGTTCGGTCTTCCTCTTCTGCTCGAACCAGGAGGCTCGGAGTCGAAGACCCTCTTAGCTGGAGCGTTGATGTCCATGCGCTCGATGTGGCCGAGCCAGTGTAGTGCCAGAGTTTTGACCCCAGTTGCTTGGACTAGCCCAAGTAGCAGCGGTTGCCAAGGGCGATTCTATGCCGGACCTCCACTGTGGTGTCATTTCTGGAATTTACGTTTGCCCCGAGGTAGACAAACTCCTTAACTACCTCGAAATTGTAGCTGTCAATTGTTATATTTTGTCCCAGGTGGTGAGCAACGGATTGGATTTTCCTTGACAGCATGTAAATATTTCGGTTTGTCCTAATTGATGTTAAGACCAACTCGTTTCGCCTGTTCTTCAGTCGCCGTGAATGCTTCCACAATACCACGGCGAGAACACGCGATGATGTCGATATCATCCGCGTATCCTAGCAGCTGGATGGACTTGTAGAAGACAGTGCCTTCCCTTGTTGACGCCTGCCCGTCGCACTATCTGCTCCAGGACCAGGTTGAAGAAGTCACGCGACAGCGCATCTCCTTGCCGAAATCCGGTGCATGTTTCGAATGGTTCCGAGGTGCTAGAACCGAGTTGCACCGTGCATCGCGTGTTTTTTAGCGAGGCGCGACACAAATGGATCAGTTTTCTTGGGATCCCGAATTCGGTCGTCGCACGAAACAGTTCTTTACGATGAATGCTGTCGTATGCGGCTGTGAAATCGATGAAAAGATGGTGTGTATCGATTCGAAACTCGTTGGTCTTTTCCAGGGTTTATCGAAGTGTGAAAATTTGGTCTATAGTCGATTTGTCGGGCCGAAAGCCGCACTGGTAGCTGCCGATTAGTGCGGTGCGAAATGGCTTTAGACGTTCACACAATACGCTGGACAGGGTCTTGTATGTGACATTGAGCAGGGATATACCTCTATAGTTCTTGCAAGAGGTAGGATCGCCTTTTTTGTGGATGGGGCATATAGAGCTGGGCATGCTTTCATCTTCCCAAATTCTGCAGATAATCTGGTGCCTGCTCCCTACCAGAACATCGCCGCCAGCCTTGAAGAGCTCTGATGCCAAGCCATCTGAGCCTGCGGCCTTGTTGTTCTTCAGCTTCTAAATAGCTGTGCCGACTTCTTCGATGCTGGGTGGGACGACTACTTCAGCGGCTGGAGTTGGGATTTCCTCGGTCCCTACCACTCTCTCTTGGTCATGCTCGTTAAGCAGCTGCTGGAAATGCTGCTTAAGTACATCCACTGTTCCCTGCGGATCGGTGACAAGATCACCCTCGCAGTTTCGAAGAGCCTAGGTGCCTTTTTTGAAGTCTTCTGCAAGGCCTTTGGCTTTCTTGTAAAAGGCTCGTGTTTTATGTTTATGCCTAGACTCCTCGATATCCTTGTGCTGGGAGGCTGCGAAGATTCTTTTCTTTTGTCGCAGTAGTTTTTTCTCCTCCCGTCTTCTGGCTCGGTACTCTTCTTGCGCTGCCCTGGTTTTCCTCTGCAGCGCCTTTTGGTAAGCCTCGTCGGTTGCTGCCTTTTTGTGCTCACACTCGCCATCATACCACAGGTTTCTTGTCGGGGGTGGTAGGTATCCTAATGTGGTTTCGGCTACTTCCTGAATGGCTGAGCGGCAATGCAGCCACATATTATGGGCATTTGTGTTCAATGAAGGCATACCGTAGAGTCTTTCGTTCAGCTGCTCCTTATAGACTCTGGTAACATCCGGTGTGCTCAGGCGCCCAATGTCGAACCTCCTCCTGGTGGGCTGGTGCAGCTTTCTGACATTGGACAGTCGAGTTCTGAATTTTGCTGCTACGAGGAAGTGGTTAGAGTCGACATTTGCTGGCATCTCGCCAGGTTGAGAGCGATCAACAACTTTACCCTATATGTCCGAGCCCATGCCCTCCACTCACAGTATATGGTCACTTCTAATTTGTACTCTGTGCGTGTAATTCTAATACAAAACAATAAGTGCATGAAACAGTTGCTTGTGAACTGGCGAGCTCTGCAGAAACCATCGCTGGAGGGTGACCTGCCACATTTTAACTTACATGTGTTGTTGCGAAGCAGAAGTAATGAAAAACATTATCGGGATTCGAGACAACAATCGCTCCTTGCGAAGGTTTATTTCTATAAAGGGGGATTACATTATTATTGTTAGATTACAAAATATCACTTACCTCGGTTGACACTCCCAATGGCGGCTTGCTCCTGCTTGCAACGATCAAGGCGGAAATGAATCGCCAAGATGGCCGACCATTCGAAGTGCCAACCGCGGCAAGTTGTTCTTCTTTCACTTCCAGATGGCGCTTGGGGTCGATGAAGTGTACTTTCAGTCGGTTCGTTACATATGTATAGTTTGTTTTTTTTTTTTATTTCTTCTTTTCTCCTCTGATGTGAATAAAAACCTACTGGATGAGTTCACCGAACCACACGAATGTGGAACGCGCTACCTCGTTCGGCCTTCCCCCTTCAATGCAATATGCAGATATTTAAGACCAATGTCAATAGGCAGCTCCTCTCCCTCCCCCTGTTACCTTCCGTTCGCACAACGTCTGTCGTTATAAGGCCTTAGCCTTGAGTGCGTGTGTCGCCCTAAGAACAAATTGACTAGTAGTTCAATGAACTAGACAGAACGGTAGGAAGGGTGGAGATATGTCAAAATTCTTCATTCAGGAATTCGGGTCCAATACAATAACGCGGAAAGTTGAATAAATTATGGCTGGATTGCTGAATGTCACTGAATGACACTTGTCAATCATTCGTCAGACTTTGGTCTTATCTCTTTTGACACGTTATCGTACCACACATAGAAGCAGGGTAGCACAAGTTCTGCCACAATTGCTGCTGCTGGCATAACACTCACAGTATATGGTCAACTGAAATTCATCCTCTGCGTATGCAATATTAAAAGCGCTCGAACGAATTATTACGGACTCTAACCAAAGCGGAATTTGGTCGGCTCTCGTCCTATCTAGGACAACCACCCTTGAGAGTAGTGAACGAACATCAACGACAAAACCACTGCACTCCGTTCAGGTTGTGTGTGTAACAACACATCATAAGAGAATATAAAAACTCTTGAACCTGCGCGAGTCTCTAAAAAAAAAAAGAAAAAAAAAATTCATGGGAAAATATCTTTGACAGATTGTTCTATCGCACGTGGTTGTAACAACTCATGCGCTTTCTGGCACTATTCTAACCAAGCATGGTATGTGAGGCATTCCCGGCTAGGACTCCAAAGCATAGCGAAAATAGTTGTAGGCGGCCGTGAAAAGAAAAAACAAACAGCCAGTCCTCTTGACAGACCACATGACAAAGATGTTAACTCGTCAAAGCTTGTGCTGCTCATCATTTTCCCAATGCCAGTTCCAAGGTAACCAGAAATCAATACTCAAGGTACTATGTGTATTCAACCCTCTAATGCGAATAGAATTACTTGAAGACAAAAACAGGGCGGTGGATTTAACGCGAGTCCTTTGTTTGACTAATTTGCAAACAAAAATCAAACAGGTGCCCGAATGAGATGTTTACATTCCTGAATCCGTAATGCGCTCATTAAACCAAAGGTCCTTTCCTTAAATGTAAATACGACACCATTAATCCGCCTAAGAAAGTATGAGTACGAGCTTACCGTCTCCTCCGTTTTTACCTTTTTTTTGCAGCTACCGTAATAGCTTGGCATAATTACCGCTTACAGTGGTTGCATAGTTAAACCACCTTCTAGTGGGCTTCCGATCCGGTAGCTCGTATCACTATTCTTCTTCCTTTACTCGTCCTCATCCAGGTTTTTTTTTTTGCTGTTTTCTTCGTTTTTTGCTTCTTCCGCTAATGACTCATGTTCCGTTTTACAATGGAGCAGTGCAACTATTTAGCGAAGCCATTAATCCACGCCTATCCGCTGTGCTTACAATTGCACCTTTTGTCACCTTCAGCAAATAATAGTAGTTGTCACTGCTATTCGTAGGCTGCCCAGGATACAGAGCAAAAAGCTGCATTTGATGACAGGACATAAAACCTAACCGAGTGGATGCAATTTACACAAACCCCCCAGGTGCACGGTCTTATTTTTTACGACCGGCACGTTAGTTCACATATCGACAAATGGACTTCATTGGTTTGTAGGGCGTTTTTCTAGGCCATTGACTTTACACAGTTTTACTTTTGTTCTGTTTTTTTCCTCCTTCACAGTTTTTCCAACTTCGTTTTTCCTAGGTTTCGTAGAATATCGCTTCAGGCCGATTGAATGCCGGGTGCCATTAGGTACGTTCGTATATTTTTTCGCTTGGTATGCCGACAAGGAAACATGAATCCTTTGGAATGTGACCGACTGAGGTAACTAGGTGTGGCGAAATTATTTCCGCAGCATGATAGAGAGTATTCGTAGGGCTCTTTCCCCTGACGCTGCACCCATCATTTAAAGGACGCGCGTGAAAACGTGGATAACACTTAGTGGTGGCTCAACCGCTAACTCATAGTCGCGTAAAAAATCTCATTTTTCATAATGGCACTTTAGGGCAAGTGATACCAGATACAAGTACCGAATAGGAGAGTGTGTCGAATGCGAACTTGGAAGTTAATACAAATGCCACATCAAATGACCGTACTAAAGTGCCAGAGAGTAGTTAAGTGATATTAACGAGTCTATTACGCATTACTTACGTTTTCGAAAGTCATCGTGTCATTAGTGACTCTATAGGGAACTTTCTTTTTTTGGTTTTTGAAGTGTTAATTTTCTGTTCATTTTGCTTTAGTAACTCAGTCCGTTCGATTTGGATTTTCTTTATGAGTGAGCTCTTATCTTCGCTTCGTATTATTTGTGTCATCTAGAAGACTACTTAATCAGGACTATCGATATTCAAGTTTTCCTTGAAAATGAAAAAGAGTGCCAGTACGTTGGAAGCTTACGTCGTCACCTTTTTTGGCTACAATGACAAAAGGCATCATGAAGTGGTCATAATTCTGTCTAAGCAGTTTGCTCACTTTATGGTGTCAACCCATCTAATTTGTATTTCAACATTCGAAAACAATACCCATGAATCAAGCCTGCTCTACAGTGTATGGAATGATGAGGCGTTTTCCTCGAGGACATGTTTCAAATCGACATCAATTTGATGATCTGCTATGTGAAGAAAATATGGCAAAATGACCATAGGTCTGCAAGAGGTAGAAAGAAGCCCGGTCTCACAATTTTCATCTCTCGGGTCAGATATGCAGTCTCTACGAAGTATTTGACCAATTCCTCAATGCATCAAACTGTATCCTCAAATTCTGCCTATTATTATTCCCACATGGACCAGTCCAGTTGGTCTTATTTCAGGCCCATCCGTTTAGAGATTTGGCACACACCACCTCGGCCCCAAGGCGCCGCCGTGCGCGAGCAAAGGCAGGACAGCCACAGAGAAAGTGTTCTGCTATGTCGTCCTCTTCGCAACATGCAGCACAGGTAGGCGTCTCACTGATGCCGAACATGAAGATATGCTTGGTAAAATTGTAACAGGTCGTAATGACTCCCACAAGTTTTCTGCAGTCAATTCTCCTTAAGGACAGGAAAAATGCTGCAGATTTCTTGCAACCATCAGGGCATAAGCGCTTTGTCACCCTGCATCCTGAATATTCCCTCCATCTACGATTGTGTGCATTGAGGACCCAATCGGTTATGTGGGTATTACCGTGGAAGCAGGTAGACCCATAGCGGGTTCAGGTTCTGAGAAACTCTCCTCTGAGCCCATCCTGGGATCCCCGGGGCCCAAACAAGCCTTAGTGAGCTTATTCTACCGACTTTACTCATGAAGGCCTTAAGTTCATACACTAACTTGGAGCTGGTTAAAGGGTTAGACAGCTTCGAGTGCTGCTTGGCTGTCACTGCAAACGCTTTTACGTTTTTACCGTTTACAACATAGTGCATGGCCATCAGGATTGCGTATGCATATATCTGACTGAAAGACAGATACATATTTTCCAAATGGAAAGTGCAGTCGGACGTTTTCGCACTCAAAGACCACCGCAGCGCCGGACCCCAGCCCAGACTTGGAGCCAACTGTGAAAATGCGAAGACAATCTTTCCAGGCCCAGTATGTGACCAGAGCCAATTCTGGCACCATGGATTTTCGATTGTTAAGTTATACCGCAATAGGATGTCAGGTATCATTGCGTTATAGAGCATATCCTTGAGATATGGGTCGTAGGATATTTCTTGCTCAAGCGCACTGTCATTCCAATGCGGGTTGTACAAAAACAATTTCTCTTGAGACGACACACGGCTTTCAGTGCACAACCTCTGATAAATATGTCAAGGGGTGGAAGGTACATCATAGCATCTAGAACAACGCACAGCGTGCTGCGAAAAGCCCCCGTATAGCTAACACAAACCGTTCGTTGGAGTTTGGTGAAAGAGGCTACGACGTGTTTGCGTGTTAGCATGTGATTACCGGTCTTATCATTGCCGTGTAGATTTAGATGACATTTGCCGGCGATAAGCCCCATGTTTTGCTAAAAGCACCTTTATCCAGAACGCTGAGAGTGCTCTGGTGATATTTGCCTCAACATGCTTTGCCCAAAGAAGCTTGCTGTCTATGATAACTTTCAGTTACTTAGCTTCCTTAGGTATCGCTATGGGAATGCCTTTACTGGCTGAATCATGCCAGTATTTTCCCCCTTCTCGTGAAGAGAACAACATCAGTTTTTCGAGGATTTGATACACTGGTCGAGGCCTGCATCAGCGGTCAATGTCCTGTGCACAGGCATTGACTTGATCCACATCAGTGCTTCATTTACACCATGCCGTCTGGCAGCGTTACAAATGCTGTCGAAAGTTGCAGTATCAAAAGCTCTCTGCATGTCGACGAAAATGCCCAGTGCGTACTCCTACGAGTGTGCATTCTATCCTCCCCATTGGGTCTAGAAGCCCCATCTCGCAGGATTTACCGCGCTGATAAGCATGTTGCATCTCCGTAAGAGGAAGCATTCGAAGGGAAACTTTGCGCATGTGCAGGTCTAATATTCTCTAAATAATTTTCAGCAAGAAGGATATTAGACTGATTGGTCTAAAACTCTTGGTGAGTGAGTAATCCTCTTTCCCTATTTTGGGAATAAAGACTACTGCTACCGTACGCCAAGAAATAGGAATGTAGGCAAGTGCCAGGCTAGCTGTGAACATTTTTTCAAGATAGGAAGCAGCTGCCTGGCGATTTAAAGTCATCGAAGGATGCCATAGCAAATTCAATGGCTTCAGTCATTACTACGCGCGACGCAATATACCAGCTACGCCGAGATGTCTTTGAAGGGCAGGGAAATGAGTCTGAAGTAGTAATTTAGACTCCGTAAGGGTACCATCAGATATTCTATGTGCTCGATTTTTTTCGTTTAAGGACTTTAACCAACTTGCTAGTTGCACTCAAGGCTTTGACCTCTTCGCAGAAAGTCTTATAAGAATTATTCTTTGTTTTACGAATAAGCCTCTTATATTCCCTCTGGTTCGACCGATACTTATTCTAGTCATCTTCTGATTTCGATTTGAGCGATCTCTTCAGGAGGCTTTTGACTTCCCTGCGAAGACTTTGAAGCTCGGTATTCCACCAGGGAACCAATTTCCTGCAGGGAGGTTTGCTGATAGGACATGCGAGTTCAAAACAACTGGTGATTACGCTATTCAGGTTATGAAAAGCGTTCTCTACCAATTGTCTCGTTCTCAGCTTAGGTAGGGCCTTCGTGGATTTCTCAAGCTCCTCTCTAAACCGTACCCAGTCCGTCCTTCTCGGATTCCGTCTAGGTTGCAAGGAAGAGATCCCACAACCTAATCGGAATTCGACATATTTATGGTCCGACAGCATAGCATCAGGCAAGACTCGCCAGTTAATGATGTGTGATGTCCTTCACATATCTGTTGGATAGGGTCAGGTCAGTCACCTTCTGTCGTCTTGTCGTAACAAACGTTGGTTGAGAGCCAACATTGTTGATGGTAAGGTCAGAGAGAGTGAAGTCTAAAAGACGGTCCCCTCTTCTATTGCATTTGCTGCTCAACACAAGACTACACCAATCTTTCTGGCTTCACAATACTCTACGAGTTCAGAAACTGTCTTCGGTGGTGGAGGTAGTACCGAATCGTAGGGAAAGTAGGCAGACGCAACGACGAAGTGTTCCGTGCGCTTTGCAGCTTATTCGGACAGCCACCAGATCTTGTCCATAAAAGTATCCAAGTTTATTTGCCGATAGTGAATTCGATATGATAAGGCAGACCCTAGGCCTATCGGATCGCTCATCATAAAGAATCGTAGCATCACGTATACCACCAAGTCCACACAGGCGTTTATTCCACACCCACGGTTCTTGAATGGTTACAACGTGATGATTTGTACTACTGCATGCAATTCTACTACTTAAAAGAACGGTAGCAGTCTTGCAATGGTGTGGATTTATCTGAATGAAAATTATCCTGATCTTTTCAGAGGAGATGGCCACCTATCTCTAAGAAAGCTGCTTTTCTCGACTCCCAACGGTTGTTAGGAACTCCTTATCTAAGGAAGGGGTTTTGAAATATGGTGTGCCCACCTCCGAGGAGCGGTTTTTGGCTTTCTTCGCCTTCTGGCCTATGCTTTGATCCTTGTGGGTCGCCACATCTGCCTTTGAACTTCGATTTCCCACCGCCCCGCCGGAGAAGGAGGAATCACACACACTCTCCCACAAGACTATCCTTCCTGGCGGTCTTCCGTCTGCGGGCGCTCTTTCATTTTTCGGTTTGAGCTCCTGCTTACTTCGGACTTTGCTCTGGGATAGCCATGCCGGGTTGAGACTGGCTAGGATCCGGCGCATTCAGCCCCGTTGGGAAATGATAACGCTCTTATTGGGTGGGTGTACCTTCCCAGTAAGAGGAAGAGAGTTGAAGGCGCATGCCGAAAGTACTAGCATGCTTGCGCCTATTACAGCAGCTTTTCCTGACCGCCGACGCTTTGTGCGCTACACACCTCCGAGAGGAGAGAGGACCTCAGATGAGAGGGTCGGATCGGTTTCGGTAGGAGATATGTACCTCCGTCGACCTAACCCTCTTAGCTGGATCTCCCAGAGGTTAAGTCTCGACTATTGTGTCTTCGGCTTTGTCAGCTTCTTTGCTCAATTTTCGGGTATGCCTCCTTCCCCTTCTTTTTTGACATTTAGCAGTGCAGTCCCAATTCTGGGGCGCGTTCAACCTTTGCAGTTTCCCATGCCACGCCATCGTGAGTGTCGCCTCCACTAGATGCACCGCACATGTTCTGTCAAACCAAGTGGTCAGACAGTGAACCGCAGGAGTTGGTGCCGTTCTGGGCTGCCGGAGAGTTAAAAATGAATGGTGAGGCCACCAGAATCCTTGCCCCGGCCGCGTTCAACAAAATCGCGGGTGGGTTTCCGCTGCTGCGGGTACTCATACCCATTGGGTTGCCCATAATTTTTGTGTCTTCGAGTCTTAGTTCGAGGTCTATGACCCCTTCAGCCTCCCGCCACGACCAGGCGCCCGAACAAAGGGGGCCTTAAATTCCCTTAAATTACTGAAAAAAAATAAAATTTGGTCTAGGTATGACCCGCAAGGCCCCCATGACTATCTCCCAGGGAGAAAAATGAAAACACCCATTTAATTTCATATACCATTTTTAACCCCCGACGCAAAAAGGGGGGTGTTGTAAGTTTGAGGTGTCTGTGTGCCTGTCCGGGGCATCGTAGCTCCTGAACGAATGGACCGATTATGATGCCTTTTTTTTTTTTTTTTAAAGTAACGTGATCGAGATGGTTCATAGCTACAATTTGTAAAGATCTGTTCAGGTGTTTGAAGGTCATCAGCTCTTTTTGTTAGCTGCGGTAGGATTATTAGACGAATAATGGGTGATGTATCGGTTTCCGTCCGATTGCCGCAATCAACCGGTCAGTACTTAGATCGGGAACCGCTTGGAAACACCGCGTGTTCTTGTCATCAAACCGCATATTTGCTGTCGCTCCATGTAACCCTGCGTAAGAAAACGCACACTCATGTGCGCACATTAAACAATCCATTGTTCATAAACTGCTCACGTGCCTGTGCAATTTCGATTGCTGAAATCTTAGACTAAATTAATATAAAAATGGAAATTAAAAAAAAGATGTTAAAGTGAAATGTTTTATCATTCTGCACACAACTCCCAAGCAGTAAGTCAACTCATTTTAGCTCACGGACGCGAGTGTGTGCATTTATGGAAACTCACCACATGTGCGCACCCCACATGTGCGTTAAACAGAACCCACCCTACGGAGTGTACACAAGTGTGCGTTCTCTTTAACGAACATATGAAGTGCGCACAGGGGTGAGTTTCCATAAATGCACACACACTCGTATTCGTAAGCGAAAATAAAAATGTTCACAGCTAATTACTCACGAGCAGCTCATGAATGTGCGTTTCCTTACCCAACCACAACACTTGCCGCGCAATCTCGTATGTATCGGTTGTCGTCCGATCACCGCAATAAACCAGCGTCGGGTGCGGTTAATACTTAGATGGGAGGACCGCTAGGGAACACCGCGTGTTGTTAATTTTTTTTCCCTATTTTCAGATATTTAATTTCTAACAAAAAACGGCTTAACCGATTTCGTAATTCTAAGTTACGTAATTACGTGTGGAATGAACACAATCTTATGTCAATATCATCTTGGTTCTCGAGATAATAGCACATGCGCACATACGCACATGCGTACATACTATAAAAACATTGGATTTGGATTCTATTGACCTTAAAACGTGGAGATATGTTAAAATTTGGAATTCGCAAAATCGGTCCCATTACAATAACTTCCTCTACTTACTTACTTACTTAGGTGGCGCTACAGACCGTGGTGAACCTGGGCCTCAACCAACAAGCGTCTCCAGCCGGCACGGTCTTTGGCCAGCTGTTTCCAGTGCGGCACGCCCAGTTGGTTGAGGTCCCTTTCCACCTGCGTGCACCACCGCTGAGGCGGCCGTCCTCTGCCGCGCCTTCCTTCCGGAGTGGATTCGAAGACTTTTCGGGTCGGAGCTGTATGTTCCATGCGCTCTACATGGCCTAGCCACCTTAGACGCTGTATCCGTAGACGTCGTACCAGGCCGATGTCGCTGTACAACCCGTACAGTTCTTCGTTATATCTTCTCCTCCATACACCGTTTGAACAAACGGGACCGTAGGTAGTGCGCAGAATTTTCCTCTCGAAACGACCAAGGGCATCTTCATCCGCTTTTGTTAAGGTCCAAGCCTCTGCGCCGTAAAGGAGGACTGGGATGATTAAGGTCTTATATAGTGTCACCTTGGTTTTCCGAGAGAGGGCTCTACTTCTCAATTGCCTCTTGAGCCCAAAGAAAGCGGTTGGCAAGAGTGATTCTGCGTTTTATCTCAGCGCTGGTGTTGTTGTCGCTGGTAATCAGCTCGCTCCCTCCCTCCCAATAACTTCCACTGGGAAGCTAAAAAAACAACAGGACACACCTCCACTTTCATCCCATCCAGCCAGGTGATAGAGTCGCTTTGCAATTTGAACTTTATTGTTTTATTGAATTATTTTACAATTGTACTATGAAGAGCAACTGATGATGATACGCAAGGGTCAGGTATATGTTTGTTTATGAATTGTTAAATTTATATTAAAGCTTAAATGTTTTTCGTACATAAGTATATCAAAGTCTGGCAAAGATATACGTTTACCTTTGGTTACTTTTTTCAAGGCAATCAGCCCCACATCAGTAAAAGGATAACCCAAATTCACAAAGGGCTTAATTTTTGTGCAAAAGTATTGTCAACCGAAACACAGCGTGATGGTTGACAAATAAGGGTCATTAAAAATGGAGCGTTACACGACAGAACAGCGCGTTTTCATTATTGAGCAGTATCTCAATTAAGTAATTAAGTTTAATCAGCTGCAGTTTCCAATGTCCACAGAAAGTATACTTAGAGTAGAAATGTATCTTCATTAGGGTGAAAGGATTAACTAAAACGAAGGGAGAGATGGAATCAATGGATATTTTTAAAAACACTGGCTACCCTTCAACAAGTCGTGCAACACAAAACATTGAAACAGTTTGTGAGAATGAGGTTTGGAGCCAATTTTGAAAGACCTCACTCCAGCTTATTCCCATGAAAGATTTGTATCCTTGAGCATAAGAGGTTCAATTAAGTTCAGTGTTGGATGGTAGGGTAGGGCATACTGGGCAAGGTTGCTCATCGTACACAACTTGGCGAGACGCCAGCAACGATCCCTGCTTATGCTCAGGTCAAGTTGTCATACAGCCTCCTCGCGACATCCTCTAGATAGCATCCATAACACCCGCTGAGAAATGAATTTATGTATGTAGCACCGCCCTAAGCAAGAGGGCCCAATCCGACCAAGATGGCGGTTATACGGAGGGCTAACAACCCGCCTATCTAATAAGAAAACTTGTTATGAATGGGACTATGGTCTCGGCCAACGCCGACACAAAAAGAAAAAGGACGCCGATTGCGAGTATGCTCCTAGAATGTGAGAGCTCTTTATACTAATGGAGCTACTCATCAACCAGAAAAGACCCTTAAGCAGTACCAGGTGGATATAACTGCGATCCAGGAAGTACGCTGGATAGGACAGGGAATTGTAGAGAAAATGCAGTGCGACATTTATTCGTCGTGGGAAAACTGCCATCCGCATCCAAGGCAAATTCTACAACATCAACCTCATCTGTGCACACGCCCCTACCGACGAGGCTGAAGAACCAATTAAAGAAGATTTCTACAACCTCTTGGACGACGCTTACGGAGCTTGTCCGGAGTACGACATCAAAATCGTACTCGGGGACTTCGACGTCAAAATCGGAGTAACGGGAACATCTTTGGCGGAGTACTCGGAAGACACAAACTCCATTATTCGACAACAGACAATGGTTTCCGACTTACCTATCTTACGGAAACTCATAAATCGGTAGGTTAGGTACAAGTAGTTGGCATAAGCCACACGTAGGCCGGGGTCGGCCTATTGTGATACCAGATGGATCATTGCCCTGATTCGCTACCTGATAACCAGCCGGTGCTTCTGATGAAGCGATGGAGTTGAGCTATTTTTAGGTTTGCTAGCTCACTTAGATTTTCATAGAAGGGCGCGCCGAGGTAGATCCTCCTGCGGTTCGCAAAAGAGGGGCATGAGCAGAGAAGGTGATGTATTGATTCCTCTTCCTCCTCGTCCATGCAGCCGCGGCAAAAGTCATTGGAAGGCAGCCCTAGTCTGGCGGTGTGTTTTCCAATGATGCAATGACCTATAATGACACCCACTAGAGTGCTCAAAGTAGCCCTTTTGGTTGCTACTAGGTCCCTTGGCCTAGGTTTAATTTAGGCCAGGTTTGTTTAGTGATAAAGCCGATATTACTTTTATTCCATTGGAGGTTGGTCGCCTCTATGGTTCGAAGTTTTATCATGTGATTTACCGTACTTATTGGTGTTTCGAGGTACCCGTGGGTAGGAAGACTGAGTGTGCTTGACCCTAACTTTGCGAGTTCGTCGGCCGCGCAGTTTCCTGGAATATCTCTATGCCCGGGAGCCCACAATACTTTAATGTTGAACTGTTCAGCCATGTCGTCTAGAGATAGGCAACAATTTAGGGGTGTCTTTGATATGTGGGTTACCGCGGCCAGGTATTTTATCACAACTTGGCTATCCGTGCAAATGATAATATCCTTAGCCGATATTACATTGATCCTGAGCCATGCAAGGGCCTCCATTATCGCTGTTAATTCTGCCTGATACACACTGCAGTGATTTGGGAGTCTGAATGATAGGTTGAGTTCAGGTTCCTTGGAGAATACTTCCCACTACCTACACCCGACTCCATCTTTGAGCCATCGGTATAGAGGGAGATCATCCCTGGATGGAAAGGCAACTTCGAAGTTCCTAGTGAACACATTCTGCGGGATGATGTAGTCTGTGTCCAAGGGTACTTTGAAGTGCTTAAGAATGGCAGTATGTCCTTTTTGTAATGTAGGCCAGTTTCCTATGCCCCTAATTCGTAGGGCCGCGCAGGCAGCGACTTGCTCTGTGGGGGATGATCTGATCGCTCCGCTTATATATAAACAGGCCGATCTTTGTACCATCCCCAGAAGGTTTCGGTAGACTGCTTTGTCCAGAGTAGTCCACCAGACTACGATGCCATATAGGAGGATGGGTCTTATGACTGCTGTGTAGAGCCAGTGCATAATGCTTGGTTGGAAACCCCACCTTCTACCCACCACTTTCTCGGTTGCTTTCTTGACACGATCAAGAATGTTAGGTTTCCAATTCAGCCTCCTGTCAAGGACTAGGCCTAGGTATCTAGCCTGATCTTTGATTATTAATTGGGTTCCATCCAACCTCGATGGGTAGAAGGGCGGATTTTTATATTTATTGGTAAACAGTAGGAGGTCGGTTTTCTTAGGATTGACCCCAAGACCATAGTACTGCGTCTAGGTTTCTACTGTACGTAATGCACCCTGCATTAGGTCGCTTAGAGTGCTGGGAAATTTTCCCGTAGCGGCCATAGCAATGTCATCTGCATAGGCGGCCACAGCGCACCCTTCCTTTTCTAGCAACAGTACATAGTTGTTCGTTGACCACCACGTTCCAGAGGAGAGGGGAGAGAACTCCACCCTGTGGTGCACCTCTGCTGACCATTCTAGTTGAGAGGGCACCAGCGAATTCGGCTTTGACTACTCTTTGCGTTAGCAGTTGTCGTACCAGTTCTATCACTGAGAAAGGCGACTAGAGTGTATTTCTTACGTTCCAGTGACCTTTCAATTTTGCTGACCAGTGAGTGGAGTGCAGTTTCCACCAATTTGCCATTGTTGTAGGCATTTTGGTTATTCGACAGCCTTCCTGAGATACAGCTGCGACGTATGTGTGCGTCTAAAATCTTCTCTAGAGTTTTTAATAGAAAAGAAGTAAGACTGTTTGGCCTCAAGTCATGCCTGCCTTGGGTATGAAAATCACTTTGGTTACCTTCCACTTGCTGGGGGTATAGGACAGTAGCACAATATTTCCTCGCAAGAAGATCCACACAGCCACCTGGCGGTCTTCAGATGGTCGAACTGCCAAACAAATTGACCATGTGCTCATAGACGCATGACATGCGTCAAACATCCTAAAAGTCTGAACGTTCAGAGGGGCAAGCGTCCGGTCTGACCATTTCCTAGTGGCAGCAAGCTGCTGGAGCGGACGGACTGTCAATTGATGAGCGGATGAGGAAACTCTTTTCGAGGGAAAAGTTCTGCGTTGGCATCTGGAGGAGAAGAATCAACCACGAATTGTACGGACTGTACGGCGGCATGTGCCTCCTTAAGCGTCTACAGACACAAGCCTTAAGATGGCTAGACCATGTACATAGAGCGTATGGACAACATAGCTACGGCCCGAAGAATCTTCGAATCCGAGCCATTGGGACAACACAACAGATGATGCCCTCGACTCAATTGGCGCAGACAAGTGGAAAAGGACCTCCGCCAACTTGGTATAGGTAGCTGAAATCGGCTGGCAAGAGATCGTGCTAGCTGGAGACGCTTGTTGATTGAGGCCCAAGACCACACCGTCACGAAGAAGAAGAAGAAGAAGATGTTGCTATTCACTATGATTTTCGAAAACAACAGACAAAGGGCTAAAAAAGGCCTCGTAGGGGTAGCATCTATCCGACGGATGCTGGCCTGCCAAAAAGGCGAGAAGAGTCACCGCAGTCGAACACCTTGCGGCACTGTTAGTAAGCCCCATCCCCACCTCCTCGTGGTGCCATGAGATTTATTACGGAAACTGCAGACGGGGAAGGGCGAATGGCGAGCCTCCTGCGCCAAAAAACAGGAGTAGTCGGTTGGGCTACGGCCTAGTAAGCCGTAACCGTAAAAAAACCACAAACTCCGAAACACACAAGCCTCGGATATAACGGACCGGATTAATGTTGACGACACTTGTAAAAAACAAAAACAGGACAATGATCTTCGGCTCTGTACGTGAAATGTCAGCAACTGTGAAGCCGCCATCCAGGAAATGCGATGGAATGGACCGGGTATAAAGAGGATGAAAAACTGCGATATTTACTACGGCGACTGCTATATGGAGAGAGGACAACGATTGTCCGAATACGGATTTGCTGTTCAAGGTGGAATAAGGCAAAAAGTCCTAAGCTTTCGGCATGTAAGCGAACGCCTCATAACAATCCGTATCAGGGCTACATTTTTGAACATCAGCCTGATTTGCGTACACGCCCCCACGGAAGACAAGGATGACTCCGCCAAAGATGAGTTCGACGATCTCCTAGACAGATCGTATGCCCAATGTCCCAGCTATGACATCAAAATTGTACTAGGAAACTTCAATGCTAAGCTAAGGAAAGCATCTTTGAACGAGTCATCGGCAGACGTAGCCTACACGATACCACATCCGATAACGGACACAGGCTGATTGATATTGCTACGGGGCGAAATTTTTTTCTAGCCAGTACGCGCTTCCCGCACTTCGATATACACAAAGGCACCTGGCGGGTCTTTTGATCAATCGACTACCAACCAGATTGATCACATCGCGATCGACGTCAGACACCCCTCCACTATTCTTGATGTTCGAACTTTCCGAGGGGCTAACATCGACTCGGACCACTATCTTGTAGTAGCCAAGATGCGCTTACGGATATCACGAACGCAACGGAGTAGAGTAAGAATACAACGTTATGACCTCGGAAAGCTACTATCTCCAGAAACCGCTCGTGCTTTTAACGATCGCGTCTCCCTTAAGCTCTCCAATACACCTGAATCCTCCACACTATCAATAGAACAGCAGTGGAGCCTTTGCAAACAAGCCCTGAAAAGCTCTGCATCCGACGTTTTGGGTTTCAAGGCTCCACCACGAAGAAACAGCTGGTTCGATGACGAGTGCAGGAGGATTCATACAGCGTAGCAGGATGCATATAAGGAATCGCTGCATAAAAGAACAAGAGCAGCTCGTGAGCTCTACGAGTTAAAAAGAAGGGAGGAGCATAAGCTTCTATGAAGATAGAAGAAAGAGCACGAGAAGCACGCGATTGAAGATTTGGAGAGGTGTTACAGCAGACGTGGCGTTTGAAAGTTTTATCAAGAAGTAAAGCGAACATGCCAAGGTTATAAAGCCAGAATGGAAGCCTGCAGGGATGAGAGCGGTCACCTAGTAGTAGAATCGTAGTCGATCCGTAGAATATAGAAAAACCACTTCTGCAGACTGTACAACGGCGATGTTAGTCAATATACCGCTGTCAGGCAGATTGATCCATTTCTAATCGACAAACTTACTTACTTAGGTGGCGCTACATCCCGTGGTGAACCTGGGCCTCAACATCGTGATGAATAAATTGTACCGTCCCAGTCTGAACAATTCTGTAGATTCTAATCGACAAAGACCGCAGAGAATTCCGTCCCCCTGATCTCGACGAAGTTAAGTCGAATACTCAAGTCGAATAAAGCTGCTGGCGTAGACGGACTGTCTGCTGAGCTCTTCACGGCAGCTGGGGATGACCTGTTTAGGAGCATGCACCAATTCATCTGTAAGATATGGTCAGAGGAAAGCATGATCGAGAAATGGAGTTTCAGCATCGTATGCCCGATCCACAAGAAAGGAGACCCCTCTGACTGCGCCAACTACAGAGGAATAAGTCTTCTTATCATCGCCTACAAACATTTTCTTCAGTTTTGTGTGAACGCCTGAAGCCTTTTCTAAATAAGCTGATAGGTCCTTATCAGTGCGGATTCAGGCTAGGGAAGTCCACCATCGACCAAATCTTCACACTACGGCAGATCCTGGGAAAAACTAATGAATTTCAAGTCGACACTAACCACCTATTTGCCTACTTCAAAGCCGCATACGACAGCGTAATTAGAGACGAGCTATACAACGCTATGTCTACCTTTGACATACCTGCTAAGCTCGTCAGACTATGCCGGATGACTTTGGAGGATGCTCGCTGCTCCGTCCGAATCGGTGAACACCTTACCGATAGTGTTGATGTCAAAAAAGGATTTAGGCAGGGCGATGCGCTGTCGTGTGATTTCTTCAACATCATATTAGAAATGAAAATCACTGGCCAATACAAGATGCACAATCTATTTCAAATCCTCGCAACTCCTTGCATACGCCGATGATATTGACATACTAGGCAGATCACAGCGAGATGTCAATGAGACGTTTGCGACTATTGAGATGGAGGCGGCAAAAATTGGTTTGGCAGTAAACGAGGGCAAAACTAAATATATGCTGTCATCAAAAAAGGACACTCACCACCGATGTCTTGGCCAGAACTTTTATATTCTTCTTTCTTTTGGTGGCGTTACAGCCCATGAAGGACCATAGCCAAGCTTCTCTTCAATCAACCATGTTGTATGTGATTTATTTTTCACACAGGTGAAAGGGACCTACAGTTTTTAATGCCGGTTCCGGACGGCGTGAGTCGATAATCTTTTTAAAGGCAAGTTATATTACGGAGGGTTTTGCCAGTACACCGGCGAGGAGGGACGCCGCGAAATAAATATTCGATGGCGTTGGTGTTATCGGGATCCAAACTCGCTCATCGTGCGTCAGAGTCCAACACACTAACTTCTGGGCCACGTCGCCACGAACTTCTATATTAGCAGTTGTAAGTTTGAGGTAGTTAAGGACTTCGTCTAGCTTGGCTCCGCGGTGACCTGGAACAACGACATCAGTTCCGAAATCAAACGCAGAATCACTCTTGCTAATCGCTGTTCGTTTGGGCTCAGGAGGCAACTGAGTAATAGAGCCCTCTTCCGAACGACAAAAATGGCTCTATATAAGACCCTTATCACTAAACACTATCAAAGGCGGATGGAGAGGCCCTTGGTCGGATCGAGGGAAAGATTTTGCGCGTGATTTTCGGGCCTATAAACGCAGGCGAGGGATGGAGGAAAAGATTCAACCACGAACTTTACGGGCTGTACAGCGACTTGAGTCTAGTCAGGCGTCTATGGATTCAACGCCTAAAATGGCTGGGCCATGTAGAGCGAATGAACACCACAGCTCCAGCCCGAAGAGTCTTTGAATCCAACCCCGAGGGACGATGAAGCAGAGGACGGCCGCACTTACGATGGCGCACATAGGGGGAAGGGGACCTCGGCCAACTGGGTATGCGGCAATGGAAAGGGCTAGCAAAAGATCGTGCTAGTTGGAGAGGCATGTTGGTTGAGGCCTAGGTTCACCCGGAATTGTAGCGCCCGTTAAGACGAAGAAGTACAGACTTTATAACTTCCATAACTCATCGTATTGCTAGCGAGTGTCCGTGTTATTCCATACTCGTCCAATTCATTTTGGTACTCCTTGATCACCGGCCATTTACCACATTTCCCTTAAGACTCCGTCGAACTGAAAGAAATAGAAAACCATTCTCACCAAATAACAAATATTGACGTTTCTATTTCATAAAAAAGTTAAACAGTTTTCCAATTTTAAAAAAACACACAGCTGATGATTAATCTTAACCGAGGTCACTGTCAGTGGTTGTCAAACGAATCATCACCGTGGCCTCTTCAATCAATTTAATATTTATCTTAACCCACAGATATGATAGATCTGTCACTATATCGCCACAATTTCGGTTTAGGAAGAATATCCATCAATCATACCCCATAACAAACGACCCGCACGTGCCAAATTCAGGGATGAAGGCCGTTCATGTTCATATACGTTGAACATGCCTCCCGGCTTGTCGCCGCAGGTGTGTGTCCTTCGGTGATAACAATATTGAAAAAAGTATCTAACATTTGCCACAGTAGCTTGGCGTCATGACAGTAATTAGGTCCTGAGGGATACATTGTGTTCTGAAATGCAAAACATGTCAAAGCCACGCAATGTACTATCAGGTCGTTATCTTGTCAAGATCGATATCTTTGCCGCCATTCTGCTCAACTAGACGAGCTATTTGTTAAAAGCCAAAGCGTTTTCACCTCCATACTAGTTAATGAAAGGCCGTGCCTTCTTATTACATAATATTTCGATTTCTCAATAAAAAAGAGGAAAACGTCACACCGATTTCTCCTGACTTCGTGGGTTACCAGTTTTGACAGTCATTAGATTAGATTTCCTTCTTAGGGGCCTTGACGAGTGCCACCTCCGCAACACCATTGGGAGGGGGATACGGACCAGCGTAGTAATTGGTCGTTAGTTTCGTCAATGCAGAATGGTGAGGATGTGGTTTAAATCCCTTTAATGGCTAATGAAAAATTGGTTTTCTCATGGAATAGGTGCTGCTCCATTTGGTAAATTTAGGTTTAATGGGCTCTGTTTTTGACTTGAAGTGAGCTTGCATGACAGAGGGAGTTTCCTATGATTGACGATGTCAGCGGCCGTTGTAGTTATACCATGTGGAAGGTCAAGGTTGATCCTTGACTTTAAATGTGCACGAAATTTAATTTCCCCCCTTTTTCGTCTTGGCCAGGCCTTCTCGAGGTTGAGTAGAGTGGAAGAGGAAAATACAGTTTTGCTTTAAATAGTTTCGTTTTGGTTTTCACATCACGCTTCCTTCTATTAATTTTTTGTTTTGTCGTTCTAGATAGTGTATGATAGGGCGGTTTTGTTTATTTTTTTCAAGTCCTCATTAGCATACTTGATTCCTTATTGTGACAAAGCTCTCGTCCTTGATTGTTGGGTAATGTTTTCAATTTTGCTTTCTACGTCGCGTGCTAAAGCTACACCATTTACATGTACATTCTTCTCCTTCACAGCATTTCATTAGATTTGCTTCACCATTCACAACTATTATCTAAACCAGCTGCCACAAGATTTCCCGCATTCTGTCGTCAGTGAGACCGAAAGTACTCCCTCACCTAGTCTTCTATACATAGTGCCAGTGTTAACAAGTACTCTTCCCGTCGATACTCTCAACCGTCATGTGGGCGTGCAAACTTACGCTCTTATTAACTTGGCGATAAGCACACCTATCACGTTCCCACAATAAAACGACAAATTCGATTCGAGCTGTTCGACAGCGACAGCTCTAACGACGTCTACCGTCACGACACCAACTTTCACTTCAGTTGGGATGTGACAATAATTTGTTTGGATCGCGTTTGTTCAATATGGATGTGTACGTTCTGCTTCTATAACCATATCTATCACTGTGGGGTTCGAAATTCGATTAAAAAAAATCGTTCTTATCGACGAACTGAATATCATATCTGATACGAGACTTGAATTGATTAACTACTGACGTACGTATATATTACTATGTACAGTCACCTTCATCCATCATAATTGAACTTAAATTCAATTTGCGATTGATATTTCATGCTGACAGGTTTATTGGATTAATTGTGCATGTTGGCCGTACCCATTAGATGCAGGGAACTAATCGAATTCGGGTTACGAATTACTATTGCGAACGGCAAAGCACGGGATGCAATTCAATAGTGTTGTCTGTTCTCGAAGCTCGACACGAAAACAAGGATTTCGATTTAGTTTTGCGAAACTAGATTTCTAGAAGCGAAAACTGGAAGTTGTATAGATACATATCTACGTAACTCTCTCTGAATGCGAAATCCCTTGTCTGATACTGGCAAATGGTGTGACTGAGCTTTTAGTCAGTGTCGGCGGTTGTGGTACTTGAATGAGGTGAGCTTAAAAGTATTAAGGACTGATGTGGTGTACTCTAGGACTTTACCAAATCCAAAGTATCCTTCGAAAAGCTAATCGCAAGCTTATGTTGAAAAGCTCTCACAGACATGGCTTGGGTATGTGGTGATTGATAAGGACAAAATAATGGCAAACTACGGTGTCCTTTAGTGAATGCATATCTTCGAAAATGTGTTATCCTAGTTACCCCGGTAAGAACGCTTCAAGCAAGTCACATGGTATACCTGGTCTATGAAAAACAGAACACCAAGGAACCAAACAGCACAAAAGTCACCCAAAAAATGATTTCTTATACATCAACCACCTTAATTCCAATATTAATTGAATTTTTAGTAAAACTGTTGAGGAACTTACTTTCAGTATAGGTACTGACAAGGGAGTTACAGTGGCACAATATGTGCTCTTCCGTTTCTTCGTCATCATTACGAACTGTACGAATCTGACTCCTAGAATGCATGAGGAGTTGTTTCGTTCTTCTGAGGGAAAAGGTTTGGAGGAATGACTTGGCTTATCTGCTACCTTCCGTTTGTGAGTAGAGATTGACCATGTTCCTTAACTATCTGTTTATGCAGCATTTGGTGGTGCTGATGGATATACCGCAGAAATGCCATGGCATCATAAACGGTGATGTGGATCCTTTCCTTGCTAGAAGGTTTGCTTGTTTGGTGCCTATATGGCCGCTGTGTCCTGGTACCCAAATGAGGTGCACTCTATTTGTGTTGGCCAGCTGGTGTAATAATTGTAGGCAGACCCATAGCAGTTTGGAGGTGATTTCGTAGCTCTTTGGGGCCAAAAGTGCAGTCTTACCGTCAGAGAGAATATAAAAGTTTTTTTTTTTTTTTTATGTTTCTGTTTATATTCTTTTGGGGCAGAGCTCTTTTGCAAATACCTCTGCTTGCCATTCTGTGACTGATGTTTGTTCCGGTATTAGCTCCGTATACCATATGTATGTACACCACACGTGAGATTCGCGATTCAAGGAGGGTCTATCCTGTTCCCAGGTGTGACGAGAGGGAATTGTAACCTTATAGTTTTGGCTGAAGTTATATCTTGGGAGACAATTGTCTATTTGAGATATCTGTAGGATTTCATGCCTGTTTAGTTCAGTAAGAATATCAGCATGAAAGAGCCTTGAATTAGAGTCATCCTCCGCGACGAGTCTGTGGGTGAAGATCATGGCTTCTTTCTTCAGTTGGAGATGAAGAGATGGTAGGTCCGTGATGACTACTAGTGCTGCTGTGGGGGTTGTTTTCATAGCCCCTGTAATGCAGATTTAAACTAGTCTTTGCAATTTGTTGAGCTTGGCTTTTACTGATATTTGTTTTGTTTTGTGCCACCAGACGAGCGCAGCGTATGTGAGAATTGATCTGGTGATGGCTGTATACAGCCAACGAGATATTTTATGAGCTGTGCCACAATTTTTGCCAGTGAGACTTTTGCTGGTCCAAAGACGAATCTTGGCCTTCTCAACGGTCGTTGTAATGTGAGAGTTCCAAGTGAGCCTTTCGTCTAGAGTTACCCCTACGTATTTGACTTCTTTTGAGAACTCTATCGCTTCACCAAAGAGAGTGGGTTCGGTGAATTTATGCCTGTCCCTTCTTTTGGTGAAGGCGACACTATAGTACTTTTATGCACTAGTTCGCGACAAGGTTGAGTGCCCTTTGGAGGAGTTCCGACAATGTGTCTTCGAATTTGCCTCTTATTAGGATCACACAATCTCACTACCCTCGCCAGGGCCGAGACGAGCCGGAGATGGACTCAGGGACACACCTGCCTCATCACCAGGCAAATCTGGCCCCGGCTCGATAGTCAACGGACTAGGAGTATTATCTCCCTAAATAGAACTGACATCTATAAAGTCATAGGTGTCATCACAGGACACTGCCTTATTGGCAGTTACGCGCAAAAACTAGGTATCACTCCGAATGATTTTTGTAGGAGCTGTCTAGACGAGGAAGAGGTCGAATCCATCCATCACCTCCTCTGCGCTAGGATCATACCTCCTTATGGATCTTACCGAAGTTCAGCAATTAGGGATATCTGATCTTCTTAATTTCTTAAGAAGCACAAAGTGGTTCCACGAATAGGGGGCTAAACCCCCTCGTAGCTACACAACGGGCCTCCCTGGCCTATGTGTGTTCTTCCCATCTCTGGGAAGGCTACGGTCTTACCTACCTACCTACCTAGGATCACTTTGTCATTGGCATAGCCTTGGACATAGAAGCCATTGTTGCTGAGTATGGTAATCAGTTCATTGACAACGATGGACCATAGGAGGGTTGAGAAAACCCCGCTTTGAGGGCAGTCTTTCGCAGCTTTTGCACTGATTTTATTATTGCCTAGTGAAGTGTTTTTTTTTCGTTGCTAAGCATATGTTGGATCCAGTCGCACCATTTCACCATGGGGTATTGCGATTACCTACCTTAACTTTCTCTGGACAAGCGTTGTGAAAGGCGGATAGGATTGTAGCATTACGGCTGTCACAGCTAGGCTCGAGGCTGTCTATGACTCTGATGCTTTTAGGACAATTTCCGATCGATTGTGCGAGTTCTAAGCTGTAGATGTTCCAATCCATCGCTCTCGGTTATCTGTATGTTTTAGTTATTTTTTTTTCCTGCTGGATATCAAAGCAGATCTGCGGATGATCTGACATCGATGTTCTTGTTGAGACATGCCAGTATAGGATAGAGTTTCCTATGAAAGGGGTGGTTAGGGTGAGATCTAGGACTTCTTCTCTGATTCTATTCATAAGGGTAGGGCTATTTCCACGATTTAAAATATCAAGGTTGTATTTGAAAATGAATTCTAAAAGTTACTCATCTCTTTTGTTTATGTCCTGTTACCATCGCTCGCACAACGTTCAAAACGTTATAAGGCCTTAGTCTTGAGTGTGGGTGTAACAATAAAAGAAAAAAGAAAGACGGTAACTTGGTCCCCACCGCTTTTTTCCTTTGCGACCCTAAGGACCCTCCAACCTTTAGTGCTAACATCAACATTTTGTTTTATGATGCGTGTAAGGAAGGTATCCCTGGTCAGGTCGTCGGCTTCAGGGACGAATGTTTCGCAGGTGTATAACTTGGGAATATCATTGACCTGAGTGGCGCATAGATCTGCGTTCTTCCATGGCTTAATCTTTCCTAACGATGACGTGAGCCAATTTTTGGTTTCTGGGTCATGTGGTCTCGAATCTAAGGGCAGGGCAGTTCTTGTCTGCTTTGTCCATTTTCTCTAATAGGCTCTTCCTCACTAGTTTAATTTCCAGCACATGAGCTTCCTGGTGCTACTCTGTGTGGTCTATGGGCGAAGATAGCATAGTCACATTTTCGTTAGCTTCAATATTGCTCCTAAGACTTTTTTCATTCCCAATATGAAGTCACATTTGAAGGGAAGTCATCATGACGACGCAGGAAAGGTCAAAGAGACTACATATAACCATAGTTCAAAACGAGATAACTTCAGAGGATTGCCAATGGTGCATCGAATCGTGGGAGCAACGTTACAATCGTTGTATAGAATTAGAGGCGGACTATTGGGAAGATCCACGTACTTCTGGCGAGGTGTTCTTTTTCGCCAGCAAAACAAGTACGTAAGCTTTTCTATGTATCGTCAAAGCTGAAAAAGGTAAACCTTCCTCCCCCTCTCCCTTCATTCCATATCTCGGTACACAAAAATTCTTTAATGACCGGCAGTATAGTTATCTTAGCAACAGGTTCACTAATGATTTGATGGCATTGATATTCCAAAGGCATTTGATAAAGTTTAACATCAGCACCTTCTGTCAAACATGGGTGCTCATGGGATTGACGAGTGTACCCCAAGGCTCTGTTTTGTCTCCGACTCTCTTCCTGATATTCACCAATGATATCTTATCTGTTACTTCTAATCCAATTCATTCCCTCACTGCTCTCACCTTTTCATATTCGTTCTTGAATTCACAGCCCTGCTCTTCGACCAGAACCCATGAGCTCAATGAGTGCCAATTTCGACAGCTTAACAATGTACCTCTAAAATATGTATAATACTCTCTCCTATCTTTAAGGAAAAACTCTAAGATCCAGCCACTATCCACTAAAAGCACTTGCATCGCTTGAACAGGAAAACTATTCCTCCTTGGCGTGTACGTCAATGACAGCTTTCGTTGCGATGTCAACGTCGCGTCGTTGAAAATGCTGCGAAATGTTTAGTTTTCCATAAGGGATGCAAAAACTTTCTTCTTCCCATCTTTATTTATACTTCCTTTATCGACTCATAACGGTGTCTTCGGAACTGTCCTTGGAGTTGGTGAATAGCCAGAAGTCGCAATGTGCCAAATCAGGCCCCACCCTGTAGGCCAATTACAAAAACAATGCAATGAACTGAACGAAATTAATTTTTTTTCACGTATTATGCCCTCGTTAGTAAGAACTTATATTCCCATTAACTATAAAATACAACGTCGTTCAGGTGGCTGCCTCGACTGGCTTCGCAGTAGCGCTCTCTGTCACCCCAATTTTCCAAGACCTTGTTAATGGTTTCAGGCTTTACATCACGGATTGCTTGGATGATATTGGCCTTAAGAGCTTGAATCGTTTCCGGATTGTTAGCATAACATCAGTCCTTCACGGTTCCCCACAAAAAAAAAGTCCAAAAGGTTCAAATCACAGCTCCGAAGTGGCTATTGACACGCCAAGACGGCTGATAAGAAGATTTGGGAATTTGGTGCGCAAAAGATCGATTGTGCCATGGGCTGTGTGGTATGGCGCGCCATCCTGCATGAACCAATGGTCGTCCAACAACGCCCACCGTTGATCGAAACGTTGTTTAAAGCCCAATTTTCGAAGAAACATGGTTCAATGATGCCACCACTCTACAATCCGCACCAAACTGTCACTCTCTGTGAGCCCCAGACGTAGCAATTTTGTTTGTTAACGTAGCCGCCGAGATTAAAATACGCCTCGTCTGAAAAGATGATTTTTCGCTCAAAATCGTTGCTCAATTCAACCTGCTCTAAGGCCCAAACTGCGAAGCGGTAACGAAGCGGATGGTCACGCGTCTTCAATTGCTGAGTCAATTGGACCTTGTAAGCTGATAATCCGAAATCTTTGTGCTGAATTTTCCCCAGGCTAGTGCGTAAAATGTTGGGCTGTTGAGATCGATGGCGAGTTGAGTCTCACACTCTCGGTCACAGCAGCCAAAATCTCATCTGTGCGCACCATACAACGACGGGGATCATGAGTGTTGTCCATTGGCATACCAGTCTCATGAATCTTTTGCACAAACTTGCGTACAGCAGTCGCGGTAGATACTTAATTTCGGCCAAAACTTCACTTCACCTTAATTGGTCGGTTATTTTTGAGTCGTGAGCATTTCATTTCATCTTGTTACTTCAAAAAAACATGTTTCCTCTTTAAAATGATATTGACGGATCCTTTTGGAATGCCAATATCATCAGCAAGATCTTTAATTGTCAATCGACCGTTTCCCAGAACCAAATCATTGGTTATTTGGACGTGAGCTTCATCGGTTGAGATTAAGGGTCGTCCGGGACGTTCTTCGTCGTCGATACATTCTCGGTTTTTATACGACTTGTAAACATTTTTCTCAAAAAAGCCTCATTGCCAAAGACTTTCTGCGCTTTCCGCATTTTTTATCTCTTTACGCGGGCAGGTGAAAAACTTCAAAAGACACTATGAGGATCGTACGCACGTGCTCGTAGTAGTGTGACATTTCTACTCACTAAAAACACGTCCCCTCGGAACGAATTTATACTGTAGCTAACTCATTCAACTTATCTTGCAATATTCCTTTCTCGATGCATTCACATTTGACAGGCGACTTAAAGTTGATCGCGCTAAGTCAAGAGGTTTCGTCCTTTGAAGCTCTGTAATACATTTTGTTCGTCGAGTAATTGAAAAGCAATGTTATTTAAGTGGTCTCCAAGTCAACATTTTGTCTTCCTATCGGGCGGTACAGTTCGGGGTGAACCTGGGTCTCAACCAACATGCCCCCCAGCTAACACGGTCTTCTGCTAGCATTTTCCATTGCCGCACACCCAGTTGACTGAGGTCCCCTTCCGCGCGTGTGCGCCATATTAGGTGCGGCAGTCCTCTGTGTTTTCGTCCTTCGGGGTTGGATTCAAAGACTCTCCGTGCTGGAGCTTTGATGTGAATTCACTCTATATGGCTTAACAATCTTAGGCGTTGAATCTTTAGACGCCTGACTAGACTCATGCCGCTGTACACGCCGTAAAACTCGTGGTTGAATCTTTTCCTCCATCCTCCGTCTGCGTTTATAGGAACGAAATCACCCGCGAAATCTTTCTCTCAAAACGGCCAAAGACTTCCTCATCCGCCTTTCATAGTGTCCATGCTTCTGCGCCGTACAGCAGGACTGGGATGATAGGGGTCTTGTATAGAATCAACTTGATCGTTAGGGAGAGGGCTCTATTATTTAATTGTCTCCTGGGCCCAGGTTCTAGGTCCGTGCAGAATCAAGGTAGATGAAGTACTTAACCACCACAAACTTATATCTGCCAATACAAAGGCTCTGGGCAAGACGGTGATGACAGCGTATATAAGTTTTGCCCTCATTTACAGCCAAACCAAATTTCGTCGCCTCCACCCAATATCCGTAAACACTTCATTGGCATCCCGCTACGTTCTTCCGATTATGTGAATGTCAACCGCGTATGCGAGGAGTTGTGGTGATGTGCTATAAATTGTGCCTCTTGTGCTAGATAGCGATTTATGCAGTATCATTTCTAATACGATGTTGAAGAAATAACACGACAGTCCACCGACTTCCCTAAATCCTTTTTCGACATCAAAACTATCGGTCAGGGCTGTACTGATTCGGCTGATCTTCCTGTATAGTCTGACGAGTTTAGCAGGGATGTCAAAGGTAGACAATGTGTTGTATAGCTCGTCTCTAATTACGCTGTCGTATGCAGCCGGATTCGACAAATAGGTGGTGAGTGTCGACCTGAAATTCATTTGTTTTTTCCAGGATCTGCCGAAGTGTGAAGATTTGGTGGATGGTGGACTTCTCTGGTCTGAAACCGCAGGTATAAGAACCTATCGGCTGACTTACGAACGGATTTAGGTGTTCACATAGGCAATGTTTAGAAGACTCTTTCCTCTCTAGTTGGCACTGTCAAAGGGGTCTCCTATCTTGTGGATTGGGCAAACGATGTTGAGCTCCATTCCTCCCGTATGCTTTCCTCTAACCAGGTCATTTCCAGCTGCTTGAAGAGCTCAGCAGACAGTTTTATTCGGCTTGAACCTTGGCATGTTCGCTGTATCTGTTGATGAAACTTTCGCAGGTCATGCCTGCAGTAAGACCCCTCCAAGTTCTCAATTGCGCGCTCCTCGTGGTCTTTCTACTTTCTCGGACAAGATACCACGGTGCATTTTGAAACTTTTGTATGACGTTCGAACCACTTTTCATGTTGCAACCCCAGAGTTGTTCCAATCCTGAGTTTAGAATACTTCCCCAGTAACCAGTTCACTCCTTTATATTTCCTTTATATGTCCTAACGTGAGCCTTGTATTTTGTTTTCACGCCGAGAGCCATCACGAGATATGTAGCCTCACTCGCGAACGGAATTCTTGCTTGGTTAACAAAAACAGAGAGCCTGTCCACTTTTTTGTATGTAAAGTCAACTTTTGTCCAGTCATTTACACGGTCAAGGGTATGTTGCATTTTCATATTTGATTCCTCTACCGATTTACACGCTGCAACAATAGCTGTATCGTCGGCGAACGTGGCTAGTACGGAATCTTGCGTTTGCGTTATATCACAAGCATAAAGTAAATACAGAAGTGGGCCGAAGGCACTTCCCTTAGGAACGCCAGCTGAAATAATTTTAAAGTCGAAGTACGCACTTCCGTATTTAACGCGAAGTAATCTATCCGTGCCACTCTTTGTCAAAAGCTTGAGACACGCCAAGGAACATATCAGTTTGGAGTGCTTTTTCTATTGTTGAATGCTTGCTTCTGAAACCAACCTGATGACCTGGTAAGATACCCTTTTCTCCAATGATCGGTTTTAGGCGATTAAGTAAAATTCGTTCAAACATTTTTGAAATTATCGGCGGCAGTAAAATCAGACCGTTAGTTCCATTCCATTAGTGCTTTACCCGGCTTTGGAACCATTATAACCTCTGCGATTCTCCTGGGCAGGATTCAAGATTGTGCGATAAAGTTAATATGTGATAGCAACGTTTCGAAATCACAAGCATCACTTGAGCATCGTAGGAATGGTTCTGCTTCTCTCTCAGTTTGATCGTATTTTCCAAAATAAGTGCTCTAGCTGAATTCGCCAACATCAGCCTAATTTGCGCTCACGCCCCTACCGAGGAAGAGGATGACGCTGCAAAAGATGACAATCTCCTAGATAGAACATATGTATGCCCAATGTCCCAATTACACTGTTAAAATCGTACTGGGAGACCTAAACGCGTAACTAGGTAAGGAAGCCCTTTTGATAGGGTCATTGGCAAGCACAGATTTCGGCTGATAGCCTTTACAACGGTGCAAAATCTTATAGTTGCTAGCACGCGTTTCCCACATCTCAACATCCACAAGGTGATTTGGCGATGTCCGGATCAATCAACCGTCAACCAGATTGACCACATTGCGATTGATGGCAGGCACGTATCCGATATTCTGGAGGTACGAACTTTTCGAGAAGCCAGCATCGACTCGGACCACTATCTTGTGGCAGCCAGGTTACGACTACTAACACGACTGGCCCAGAAAAATAGAGTAAGTCCAGCGGCATACAACGTCGCAATGCTGTAATCGCAAGAGATCGCCAGAGCCAATCGCGTCTCCCTCAAGCTCCGGAAAACTCTCCAACACCTGCTCAGACCATATAACACCAATGGACCCGTTATTAACAAGCCTTTGTGAGTGTCTCCTGTAAGGTACTGGGTTCAAAACGCCACCAATAAGAAACCCATGGTTGGACGACGAGTGTAGGAGGGCACACGCAGCCAAACAACATGCCTATCAAGCGGCGCTACACAGAAGGTCGAGAGCTGTTCGTGAGGATTATGCGCAGAAGAGGGATGAGCGTAACCTTCTCAAGACAAAAAGAAGAGGGCATGGAGAGATGCCATCGCAGGAATGACGTTCGGAGGTGTTATTAACGAATAAAACAAACATGCTTTGGATATAGGGCCAGAACTGAGGCTTGCAGGGATGAAAATGAAAACCAACGAAACTGCTGGAGCAGACGGACTACCTGCCGAGCTCTTTAAGGCAGAGCCGAGCTGGTTGGGAGTCAGAGCAATGCATGCCCAGTGAATGGAATCTTAGTATCGTTTGGCCGATCCCCAAGAAAGGAGACCCTTGCCTACGCCAATTATAGAGGTATAAGTATCCTGAACATCGCTTATAAAATCTTCTCTGCTTAACTGTGCGAACGCCTGAAACCGTTTGTTTAGAAACCGCCATGTTTAGTCTTAACATCCCCGCCAAGCTCGTCAGATTGTTCAGGATGATATTGTAGAACTCTCGCTGCTCTATCAGGGTCGGAAGTGACTTGACCGATGCCTTTAACGTCAAAAGAGGTTTCAGACAGGCCAACATGCTATCGTGTGACTTTTTCAACGTCGTCCTTGAAAGGATCGTGCAAAATTCACTGGTCAATACGAGGTAAATGAGGGCAAGTCGAAATATACGCTGTCTTCGTAAAAGGACACGAACCACCGGCGTCTTAGCCAGGGCCCATATTTTGGCAGGTATAATTTCAAGGTAGTCATGGACTTCATCTACCTAGACACCGCAGTGACATGCAGCAAGTACATCCAATGCAATTGAGAAGCAGAGCCCTTTCTCGAGAAACCAAGAAACCAACCCTTATCATCTCGGCCCTGCTTCATGGCGCAGAGACATGAACCTTGTCGAAATCAGATGATGAGGAGGCCTTTGGTCGTTTTAAGAGGTAAATTCTCAGTATGAATTTCGGCCCGGCCTACGTAAATGGGGATTAGAGGAGAAGACTTATTAGTAAATTGTACTGGCTGTACAGCGACATAAACGTAACATGGCGTCTGCGGATTCAATACCTACGATGGCTAGGTCTGTAGAGCGCATGAAAATTATAGCTCCGGGCCGGAGGGCGACCCTGAGAGGCGGCGCGGTCGAGAACGGCCAAATTTAAGGTGACACACGCCAACCAACTAGGCATGCGGCATTGGAGATCGCTGGCGAAAGACCCTGCCAGTTGGAGAGGTTTTTTAAAGAAGGCCCAAGTTCATCGTGAACCGTAGCGCCGAAGAAGAACAAAAAGTGCTCTAGCGAATTAGCCATCCCAAGCCTTCAAGTCTTCACTCGCAGTACCCGCCAAGGTCGAAATGTACATTAATGAACCCTTAAGCTTGTCTTCCGGCGTACTGTCAAGTATATGTATAAAGTCCTTCTTTAGCCGCATAACCGGATGTCTAATGCTCTACCAAGCTCTATCTTTCCCAACACCACTACAACTCGCAGAACTTTCAAATCAGTGCTTACCACCTTTTTTGAGTTCTTTTTGCTTGCGCTGTTTTTTTTTTTTTTTTTTTTAGAGACTCGCGCAGGTTCAGGAGTTTTTATTTTATATTACCTTATGATGTGTTTAAACACACAACCTGAACGGAGTACAGTGGTTTGGGTCGTTGATGTTCGTTCACTACTCTCAGGGGTGGTTGTCCTAGATAGGATGAGAGCCGACCAAATTCCGCGTAGGTTTTAGTCCGTAGTAATTCGTTCAAGCACTTTAGTATTGCATACGCAGAGGATGAATTTCAGTTGACCATATACTGTGAGTGTTATGCCTGCAGCAGTACGTCTGGTCACTTTCCATTCACAACTACGTTGCATACATTTTGTCCGTATACTTACATATGTATATCGTATACCGTGTCTTATCTCTGTGACGTATAAGGGCTCATATGCAAATTATAAAAAAATTCCCTAAAACCTTGGATGCACTACTATTGATTAATTACATATTTTTTATTATAATTCCTTTCTCATAATCTAATTAAAATTGTATCTTCTTTTTCTTATTACGTCACGTTTAGGTAAGTAAGAAACTTTCAACACCAGTGGTTAGCACGTCATCATCATTTCATCATATTTGATACATAAGTTGTAAGTAGCTTTAAAAATTTAATTTATTTAATTTTTACACAAACAAAGAAAAGAAAAACCATTTCATTTCATTTCGTATTTCGTGTCACAAAACATCTAGACACCACTGTACCGTTTATACAGATATTGCAATCAATCAAAAGCGAATGTGACCGCGCGAATCATTTTCATCTGTCGCACCAACGAGAATGGCAAACTAATTCCGAATGTTGCTTAATATGCACAATGCCCGCTTGATGCGTTACACCTTAAGTAGATATTGATATTCAAAGTAAATTGCATCTTTAAACTCCAGACAGCAGTCAATACCGTGAGGGTGAAAATTACGACCGAACATTTTTAAAATTTGTAAACGTTGCTCGTTCGTGTTCTTTACCGTCATGAAAAGGTTGAGTTTACTGAATAAATTGACAGTGACAGTTCGATGATTATTGAAAGGGTGCGTGCACTAATTGAATTCAAAGTTGTCAATTACCTATTGGAAAACGCTTTATTATGTATAAGGTAGAATAGAAGATAGCCTCTAGTATTCTTATTCGTTTTATTTCTTTCGTTGACAGCTTTACATAAGAACTTGAATGTAGCCCTACAGTAATTTTTGGAAATAAAGTGTAGTATTTTGCCAGTAATTCTTAGAAAACGGTTTGTTGCAATTGTGTTACGTTTGACTTGTAACAACAAATCGAAGTTCGGAACAACATTAGGGCTAAAGAAATAAACGACACAAAACCTAATTCATCGCTATTTTATTGCCGACTGAAACCGAAAACACACCTCTCTGCCTCCCAAAAGTCGATTTATAGAAATGCCACCAAATGTCTTTAATGTACACAATCACACAGAATAAGCATAACATCGTAATCCTCATCATTATTATTCATATTCACTTTGGAAAATTGAATGACCAAACTCCCAACACCATCCATAACATCCACATAGATTATCTGAAATCCTCCCAATCAACAAATGCCTCATAAAAAGCCACAAGAGTATCATACTACACACCATTCAGCCACCTCGTTGATAGACAACCAAAGGACTAAAATAAATTATTGTACATCCATATGTTCTTGGGCCTGAACAATCTGTCCCATGTCCCTGTCCAATTGTCAACCAGTCTTTAGGACAACAAAAAAAAAAAAAAAAAAAAAAAAAAACAAATCCGACACTGTATCGCTAGTCGACTTCAACTTCTTTTTTCTTGACATCCATATCTATGTCCACATCCACTTACATTATCATCGCATACTCAAAGTGATTCCGTATCGGAGCTGCCTGCCTGCCTGCCTGCCTCCCCTACAACATACAAGTACAATGGGGAGCCGAGACGAAATCGCTTCTCTTCATTTATCCGTTTGACACCGGTTTTATAGTGTCATAAATCCAAATGACCGGAGCATCCAGTAGCACATGGTTAAATCTGACTTAGTATGGCGGGGGGGAACCGAGTCGTTTAGTCGCTAAATAAACGATTAGCAGGATATTACGAAAAATAATCCCAAGCTATGTATATCGTTCTGCCACGTTACACAAACACATATGTAGGTTCCAGGACACATCTGTGTGGATTGGACGACTGGCGGGGCGTGAAGGATATGTATGTACGAGTATATCGTTTGCTTTTGGATTTCGTTTCGTTCTGCGATTTATTTGTTTTGACGGATTCTCATCACCACCTCGACGCTTCCTAGTATCTATGTACATATGTATGTTCTTGCTCTTGTACAAATCCCTAGAGATTCAATTCACTGCTTTGGTTAGAACCGAGATATTCGGTCAAGTGATACGTTATTCAATTGAGTAGTGGTGGTCGACATCGTTTGACATTTATCATGAGGTCTTCCGAACTTGAATACATTACGAGATACATATGTATGTACATATATATGTATATATATATTCTGGTATCACCATCATAGTTCGTGGTGATGAAAAGTCCTCAGAGGATGTTGGGCTTCTTTGTTGGCTTATGAATAGCCGGCGTCGAAAACAGTAAAATGGAGAGGGCGAAAACTGTCATAACGTGCAGTACCTTCCATTTATTGAAACACCAAAAAGAAATGAAAGGAACTCATTTCGGGTAAGCAAATATTTATCTTTCTGAGAAGGTAAGCCTTGTGAAACGTTTTTTTTTTTTTGTATTTCCCCGGAATGTATTTTAGGTCTTGACTGCTATACACGTAGTTAAGTATTGCATGGCAACATTTCTGACCTTGCATATCATACTTGGAGCGTTCCAAAGTATACAGAGCTTTGGAACATATTAACTTCAGCCATATTAATTTAACTAAATTCCTATATCTTATTCACAACAGTCCCCTTGAGGCTCTGTACAACGTCTTCCAGAGTTGAAAAACATGTTGAACAATTGTTTTAGGTCGTCTAGTGAGATGCCCTTTAAAAAAATGAGTACAAGTCTTTGGCATGGTCTCTAAAGTCGTCGCTTTTCTTTTAATAGGCAAACATTTTATTCGAAAAGGAAGCAATCATGCGGTCTTTGATCAGACGAGTATGTATGTAAGTTTTGGTAGAAAATTCAGTCAAAGAATATAGAATTCTGTACAAATTTTGGACCTTTCCGAACCCAACGCTTTCGGTTTCGAATTAGATTTGGAGGTATTCTATTTTATTTCCATTAGTTTTACCGAAGATTTTGGCCAATATTGCAATGAATTCGCGCACAGTTTTTATCGGATCGTTGATTATCATACATTTCGACCTGCCGACATGTTGGCCATCATTGGCATCTTTGCGATCAGTTGAATAATCTACCACGTTTAAAACAGAACTTTGTTTTTTTTTTAGAAACTCGCGCAGGTTCAAGAGTTTTTATATTTTCTTATAATGTGTCATATACACACAACCTGAACGGAGTGCAGTGGTTTGGGTCGTTGATGTTCGTTAACTCTCAGGGGTGGTTGTCCTAGATAGGACGAGAGCCGACCGAATTCCGCGTTTTGGTTGTAGTCCGTACTAATTCGTTCAAGCACTTCTTAGCATTGCATACGCACAGGATGAATTCCAGTTGACCATAAACTGTGAGTGTTATGCCTGCAGCAGTAGATCTGGTAACTTTCCATTCACAACTGCGTTGCATACTTTTGTCCGTATAGGAATTACTTTTTTCTTGGCTATGAAGCGAATTAAACTATAGACCTTCCGCTCGGCGGTCGATGATGTTAATCACTGCACCACGGCCACCCCCCGTGGCCACTTAATGGTGACTCCTTATTCGGAAGTCATTTTTGGACTGATGTGACAAAAGTGGTGTCATTTACAACACTTCGTCTTCTGATCATCGGTTGGTCTTTCAGTTTTGATAAGATGTCAGAAAAGGATGTACGTTTCACCTGGGGCAGCCATCAATAAGTGACGCCACTGGAATTTGTTTTATTTAAAAAGTCCTTCTTATTTTGGAACGCACATTGTATTGGTTGACATCTTTGCTGTTTGGTTTTTATAGTTCTATTCTTGACAGCCCACACGTGATTTCTGACATCAATTAAAGTCCGGCGTACAGTTTGGGTGAATCCAACAATTTATTTTTTCCGTGATGGGGTTGTTACCCCTAAGCACAACCCATAATCTGGAGGATCAAGTTCCTTTTTCCTCAGGAACAAGAGTATAACCTACACGACACCACGTCCGACATCGGACAACGAACATCGGCGACTTGACTTCCTGGCGGGGCGTAATCTCCATCTAGCTAGCACATGATTCCCGCATCTAAACACCCACTAAGGAACCTGACGATCACCTGATCAGTCTACCACCAATGAGATTGATCACGTTGCGACCGACGCCAGACACTCTTCCAGCATCCTAAATGTATGAACCTTTCGAGAAGCCAACGTCGACTCGGATCACTACCTTGATGTAATCAAGGTTCGAGTGATGATATTAACGATGCCACGGAGTCGAGCTGTGCAACCAAAGTTTGACGTCGGAAAGCTACAATCGCAGGAGACCGCTAAAATCTTTGCCGATCGAGTTTCCCCTCGCAAATTCCGATGACACCGGCACAATCCACCGAATAGAAGTGGGAGCATTGTCAGCGAGCCATCAGAGACGTTGCCTCTGATGCGTTGGATTTCAAACCACCGCCAGCAATGCGGGCAAACCCATGTAGCAAAGCAAACTGTCTACAAAGCCATGCTACATAGATGGACGAGAGCGGCTCGTGAACATGACGAGCAGAAAAGGAAGGAGGAACACACGCTTTTAAGGTAGAAAAAGAGAGAGCTTGAAAAACGTGAGTTCGAAAAGATGGAGAGATGCTACCATAGGAATAACGCTCGCAAGTTTTACGAGAAAGTAAAACGAACACGTCAGGGCTATAAAGCCAGAGTGGAAGTCTGTCACAGTGTCACAGTCGACGCTGGGAATATGGAAGCAACACTTCTGCAGACTGATTAACGGCGATGACAGACCTAATATCGCTGTCAGGAAGACTGATTCATTCACAACGGACGAAGATGTAAGAGAATTCCGTCGACCCAAACTAGATGAAATGAAGTTGATAATTTCGAAGCTTAAGGCTAGTAAAGCCTTGGGCGCAGACGGCCTGTCTGCCACGCTATTTAAAGCGGCTAGAGATGAGCTAGGAGGGCGCATGCACCAGCTCATCTGTAATATGGTTTGTCCAGTGCATAAGAAAGGAGACCCCTATAACTGCGCCAACTACAGGGGGAAAGTATCCTCAAGATTGCATATAAAGTCTTTTCTGTCGTGCTGTGTTGATGCTTGAAAGCTTTTGTGGATAATCTCATAGATCCTTATCAGTATTGTTTCAGACTAGGTAACTCAACAATAGACCAAATAATCAAACTGTCAAAAATGCCAAACCGACACCCATCACCTTTTCGCCGATTTCAAGGCCACGTATGACAGTGCGCATAGAGACGGACTATACGGAGCCATGCCTAGTTTAAACATCCCTGCCAAACTCATCAGACTGTGCAGGATGACAATGGAGGATTCTCGCTGCTCCATTAAGGTCGGTATGAGCGCTGTCATGCAACTTTTTCAACATCGTGCTTGAAATGATCGTGCAAGAGTCACTGGCCAACACAAGAGGTACGATTTATTTTAAGTCTACGCAATTGCTTGCGTACGCCGACGACATTGACGTGATTGGACGGACACAGCGAGACGTCAATGAGGCCTTTGTAAGCATTGAGGTAGAAGCGGCTAAGATGGGTCTCAAGATTAATGAGGGTAAAACCAAATATCTGCTTTCATCTAAAAGAGACAGTCAACACCGACATATTGGCCAGAACGTCACCATGGGCGGATATAACTTTGAAGTGGTCAAGGAATTCGTCTACCCTGGCTCACTAATGACCGGCGACAACAACACCAGCACTGAGATAAAACGCAGAATCACTCCTGCCAACCGCTTTTTCTTTGGGCTCAAGAGGCAATTGAGAAGTAGAACCCTCTCTCGGAAAACCAAGGTGATACTATGACCTTGATCATCCCAGTCCTCCTTTACGGCGCAGAGGCTTGGACCTTAACAAAAGCGGATGGAGATGCCCTTGGTCGCTTCAAGAGGAAAATTCTGCGCACTATCTACGGTCCCGTTTGTTCAAACGGTGTATGGAGGAGAAGATATAACGAAGAGCTGTACGGGTTATACAGTGATATCGGCCTGGTACAACGTCTATGGATACAGCATCTAAGGTGGCTAGGCCATGTAGAGCGCATGGAAAATACAGCTCCGACCGGAAGAGTCTTCGAATCCACCCCGGATCCTTACGGGCGCGGCAGAGGACGGCTGCATCAACGGTGGCGCACGCAGGTAGAAGGGGACCTTAACAACTAGGCGTGAGGCGCTGGAAACAGCTGGCCAAAGATCGTGCCAGCTGGGGACGCTTGTTGGTTGAGGCCCAGGTTCACCACGGACTTTAGCGCCACCTAACTAACTTACTCTGAGGCGCACCAAAACCACCTTGATTCCGTTGATACTTGGTGTGAAGCTGTGCAACATAAGTTCTTGATGGAATTGAATTACCACCCTACGAAAATCGATGGCAGTTGATCGAAAGTACGCCGTGTACCAACTACGTATTAGCTGGAACTATTGGCTCTCCTGTAAACCCTCGTCACCTAAGGTCTATACCGCTTTTTCGACTCCCCCTTCACCGCACAAACTATAGCTAGTTTGAATCAATTTGCACACCAATCACAAATGTCCACCGACTATCACTTATTCATAACATCTACCATTTATCAGCATTTGGAACAGCCTTTTCTGAGGCCCCTTCAAATACCTGAATTGAGTCATAGCCAGCTGTAAAAATATTCATTTTTTTACCCTGTGAGGTAGGTCCGTAATTTGTGTCAAGAGGCAACTGCAACCCCAAGGAGGTAGCCTATCCCTAAGTTTATGTAACACTTATCTCATAGCTCTATTCCCCACAGTCATTTTGACAGTCAATGAAACATATTTAATTATCCCCAACAGATGATGATGGTGATGACGATGATGGTAATCTTGAGTTGGTAAATTTTCCAGCAATTTCCTCATCGACCATAAATTTTCCCTTGGCACATAGACGCCAGCGATGCTAATGGTATATGTATGTAGGTGGCACAAACAAAAATGTGCTTCTAACGATGGAACAATTTAATTTAAGTCGTAACATGCGTCGTTGCCCTAAATCCAAATTCAAATCCTGTATACGTGCAGCCATTATGAGAAACATTTTATTTCACGCCTACAACCCCATCCCATGGGCAACCGAAATGCGGCAGCTCAATGCTGAATGAACGCCGATTGCAGGACATCACCGGCAATACCAACTAGTCCCATAGCAATATGCATTCCATCCATAGACGAACTCCTAGTCAAATGTCCTGCTTCTTTCGTACTAGGAAGCTTCTGAAAATATTGTTTATTTCGCTTGGTAAAAGCTCAATTGCCCCTTCGAAGGTGCTCACGCATACATAGATCCTGGCAATGGGGGGCGAGAGATCCTCTCGTTCTCACTCGCTCTCGTTCGCTCCTTGTTCGCTTTTTTGTTTTCATTCTTTTCGCGTGCCCTCGTGTATCTCTTCGGGATATACGTACATACGTATGTTAGTATTCATGAAGACGATATCATTTTCCAATAAGGCTTGGTCCTATTGGAAACCGTCAAGGTTTGGGGTTTGTATTTCATTAGCCGGCGTTGCGTGTCTCCTGGACACATACTCGCACATACCCGTACCACTCAGCACATCATTTACGGAAACACTATGAATGGCTTTAACACCGCTCGTACATATACTCATGCAAGCGAGTATCCTGTTTCTGTCCTCCTACTCTGTGCATAAATGCAGACAAGCACGGCAAGTGTTTTGTTAGTTTTCTGTTACGCCTAGCTCGGGCTGGTGGTGTTCCTCTTCTCTAGGCAACTTTTTAACTCTCACGTTGAGAATTCGTGTTACTCTCTTCGAAATATCAGCACATTCATTCGTTTCATTAGTTGCCGTTGGTGGTTGGGAATCAAATAGAAAACGAAAGATAACACAAACGAAAACAGGACACTCTCAGCGCGCTCTGAGATGTGAGGAGTTTTGTTGAATAACAAGAACTGAGGGTGCACATTTGGCTGCTGCTCCTCCACTCCTTGCACTTGACTCGATTGTAGTACGACGAGGATATACCATTTGACTATCGAATAGACGCGCGGAATAACGCACTCTTCCCATAGACTGTCGTTTGTTTTAAACACGGACACAGACGAACATACGCTTTCGTTTTCCTAACCTTCCGCTGAACATTAAATACCGTTATTTCAGAATAAAGATATTTTCGAAACAAAAAGACCAAAAAACAATTGCCATCGGGATCGTATCCTGTCACGGTTGTGTTTTATGTGTTTGTGTGCTTCGTGCCCCGAGGATGGCGATTAGGTCGGCATCGTTAAAGGAAAAGAATGTCTCTAACCAGGTGTTATGCAAGAAGTTCCCTCTGAGCAGTTAAGCGTTTTGTGTCCTATAACAGTACGTGTGTATCCCTCTGGGGGGGAGGTATAAAAAGCCATTAAATTATCCTTAGGCTGTAACGCCACCAAAGAAGAAGAAATTATCCTTAGTCCTTGTTGCTGTAATTTCGAGTGTGAGTTATTGTGCGTGGTGCCGTTTACATAACTATCAATTGAATGTTTAAATCGCGCTTCGTTATCCACGCAGCATCGCATAACTTGTGGTAAGTTACGAACACTTTTTTGGTTTTTGTTCACTGACGTTCTCACGTTGTCGCCGAGCATATCTTTGTCGATCAACAACAGACCACTGACCATCATTGGCCGCCGTTTTAACATACTCCTTCCCTATCTTCAAACGTGGACAGATAACGTGCGTAAGATTATTTGCTGTGTAAACGTAAGTGCTCATGACACGGATGAGGAACGTAAGAGTAGCTGGATCTGACCTGACACAAGTGATTATGATATAAGAGGCAACGAGTCCCACTCGAACTCATGGACTGTTGCATAATTTTTGAGATGCTTTTATCCACACACGCACACACACTCTCTCTCTCTCTGTGTGTGTGTGTCTCTTTCGTTCTGTGATTGCTCCACTTGCGAGCTGTTAATGCACATTTTGTTGTCCTTCTCGTCCTTTTTGTACCTCAAGAATGGCTACATTTAAAGAAGGCTTCGAAGTAGGCCAGTGTTAATGGCTAACCACTAGTTTTATTTTCCAGGATCCACTACTAAGTACACTCCCATGTATGATAACTTGTATCTACATTATTTAAGTGCAACAGCTGGATATTAAATCCCCGTTCAATCCGGATGTTAAGAGGATCCGTTTGTTTCCTTTTCTTCGTTCTTTTGACAGTTATGAATGAAATGCTTCGAAGAGGATATGCTGGTCTATTGGGTTTTGTGCGTGGAAGATGAATGATCCTTTTTCGAAAGGATTCTATGAAATGAAAAATGGATAGCGAATCTGTTAATCTGGGATTACTACTATGTAGTTTTTGATATAAACATGGGAGATAAACAAGTTGATGCTGGACGAAGACTGATAGGAAAAAAGTTGGGTAGAACAACTTTTAAGAGGTAAGGGTTGGCAGAAGGAAACAACAAGCTATTGTGTAGTGATGGAGGACTTATGACCGAGAACTGAGTTGCGTTTCCCACGTCAATCTTTGTGGTCATTCTTGTTTTGTCTGTCTGTTATGCTGTCAGGTCTTTTTTCTGATTTTGTTCTTTGGGAAAAAAATTAAAAAAAGTTTGTTTCGAGAACTTTATAGTTTATACACTTTTTGAACATCTTGTCTGTTACTTCCAAAGATGCAATAAAGGTTCATCATGACATAGGCAAGTGATTTGACATATTCCTACAAAGTGGCTGATAACCAGCTAGATCACTATGACTTGAAATGCTGGTTTAGTACTTTACGAAAATTAATTTTTGTTTGAGCTTAGGCCTTTCTGGGTTAAAATGGCAATGTTAGCTGAGTATGCATGACTTTGACACATGTTGCGGATCACGCGCTAAGAGTAAAAAGGGCACTGAAAAACCAATCAGCAAATGCAAAAATGGCATTTAAAACACATTTTGCATGGCCGACGTTCTTTTTAGAAGTATACAAATTCATTATAAAATAACAGACTTGAAACTTATGTTAAGGTCTTCGTTATTAGCTTTGTTTAACAGATAATTTAATGCCAATAATGATTTTGGGAATACGTGCGCTACCACTAGCTCGATTGAAGCGCATTCGTTAAGTCGAATTTTCGACAACTTTATCGAGCAACCGGGGTCGTATATCAGCAATCTCTCTTCTTTTGAGGCGTTACAGCCTATGAAGGACCAGAGCCAAGCTCCCCTAAATTTTTCACACAGGTTGAAGAGATCGACAGTTTAACGCCGATTCCCAACGGCGTGAGTCGAGAAACTTTTTCATGGCAAGTATACTACGGATGATTTTGCCAGTACGTCAAAGTCCAACACACTTACCACTGACTTGACTGGTGCCTCACATGTGCCCAAAGGGTAGGTTAGTTTGTGGTGGTTGGCATACGCCACACGTAGCCCGAAGTCGGTCCATTGTGATGCCACATATGTATGTACATATATACATCATATTACCAAGAACCAATATGTGCTTCTGATGAAGCGATGGAGTTGAGCTATTTTTATATCTGCTAGCTCACCTAAGTTATAGTAGAGAGGCGCGCCGAGGTAGATCCTCCTACGAGTCGCAAAAAAAGGGCATGAACAGAGGAGGTGGTGAATAGATTCCTCTTCTTCCTCATCCATGCAGCCGCGGCAGAATTCATTGGAAGATAGTCCCAGTTTGGCGGCATGTGCCTCTAATGACACCCACTAAAGTGCTTAAGGTTTCCCTTTTGGTTGCCACAAGGTCCCTGGTTCGTTCTAATATTAGCTTTGGCCAGATTTGTTTGGTGATAAAGCCGATGTTACTTTCGTTCCATTGGAGGTTTGAAGTTCCTCTATGGTTTGAAGTTTTATCATTAGCTCTACCGTACTTATTGGTGTTTTTAGATAATCGAGGGTTGAAAGACTCAGTGGTGTGCTTGACCCTAACTTTCGTCGGCCGCGCAGTTTCCTTGAATATCCCTATGCCCGAGAACCCACAGTATTTTTATATTGACAGTAATCTAAAGGCGTGGGATCACAGGATCGCGCACCGTGTGGCATGTTGCGCCATTTTGTTGAAACCAAAGTTCTGTCACGTCAATGCAATTCCATTAAGGAAAGAAAAGGTCGGAAACCATTTTTCTATAGCGCTCTCCATTGACGGTAATATTCTGGTCGGCATCGTCCTTAAAGAAATATGGGCCGATGATTCCACCAACTCATAAAGTACACCAATCAGTGAGTTTTATTGGTTGTGAGGCATCTCTGGAGAGATGAAGAGCGCCGTGATGCAGTAGGTAGCGTGCTGGCCTCTGACGCCGATGACACAGGATCGAATTCCGACAACAGCCATGTCATCGAACGTGCTTACACGTATCCCCTGTAATATAATTGTCATGAATGACACGAAATTCGCCGTTCGGAATATAACTGTAGGCCCCTTTTACCTATGGAAAAAGAAAATCACACACAACATGGGTGATTGAGAGTAGCTCGGCTTTGGTCCTTCATGGACCGTAATGACAAAAAGATGGTGCGTGTCGACCTGTAATTTGGAATATCGTGGATTCTCCTGGCCTTAAACCTCACTGGTAGAAACCTACCAATTTGTCCACGAGTGGTTTCAGGCGCTAAACAGTCCGGCAGAGAGGATCTTGTACGCAATGTTCAGGAGACTGATCTCTCTGTAATTGGCGAAGTCATAGGGTCTCCTTTCTTATGGACCGGGGAAACGATGCTGAGATTCCATTCATCGGGCATACATTCTTCTGACCATATCTTTCAAATGAGTTGGTGCATGTTTTCGACCAGCTCATCGCCAGCTGCCTTAAATATTTCAGCAGGAAGTCCGTCTGCTCCAGCAGCTTTATAAGACCTAAGTTTCGACATCACTATCTTAACATCATCTACATAGGTCGGATGGACGGGATTCTCTTTCGTCTTCGTTCGCAGCATTTTGACTATCATTGCGTTATACAGTCTGGAGAAGTGATCCTCCCACAATCAGCATCAACTGTGACTCCACTATTAGTTGGTCGTGCTAATCACTGCAGGCTTCTACTCTGAGGAACGTCGTTCCTGCAATAGCATCTCTCCATCCCCTCGATCTTGAAATTCTCGTGCTCCTTCTTTTTTCTTCTCAGAAGCGCATGCTCCTCCCTCCTTTTCTATTCATAGAGCTCGACGGCAGCTCTCGTCCGTCGATGCGATGTAGCCATGTATGCATTCTGTTTCTCTTCATGGGCTTGAAGCCGAGTACATCTGAGGCGGCCTCTCTGATGGTGTTCTAACAACAACTCCATTGCTGTTCTATGGCAGATGGCATCGGAACCTGAGAGAGATTGAGGGAGACTTGATCGAGGAAGGTCCTGGAGGTCTCTTGCTATTCCAGCTTTCTAACGTTAAGTTTTTGTGTTCTTACTCGACTCCATTGATTGCGAGAAATTCGCATCCGTACCTTGTCTACAACAAGGTGACTATCCGAGTCGAGGCTCCTCCAAGGGTTCGGACATCTAGGATGCTGGAGGAGTGTCTGCCGTCGATCGCAATGTGATCAATTTGATTGGTTGTCGATTGATCGGGGTACCGCCAGGTCCCCTGATGGATGTTGAGGTGTGGGAATCGCTAGTACGAGGTTATGTTTCGCCATAAAATCCACTAGCCCTAGTCCGTTTTTTGACGTGGTGTTGTGTAGGCTGTGCTTTCCTATGACTCGTTTAAAGATGGCTTCCTTACCCAGCTTCGCATTGAAATATAATTTGACTAGGAGATCACTGAAGTCGTCTTTATGTCGATTGTCCTTCTCCTCTGTGGGGGCGTGGATACATATTAAGCTTATACTGCCAAGACTGGCCTTAATGCGGAAAGTTATGAGGCGTTCGCCTAAATACTGGAAGCTTAAGACTTTTTTCCTGAGTCTGCCTCGAATAACAAAACCGCATCCGAATAAGCGTTATTTATTTTCTGTGTAGCAGTTTCCGTAGTAAATATCACAGTTTTTCATCCGCTTTTTGCCTGGCCCATCTCATAGCCCTTCTTGGAGCACGGTAATATCTGCCTCATAGCAGTCCAAAGAGTTGACCAGTTGTCCGGCTGCAGCTGGTCTGTTGAGGGACCTAACGTTCCAGGTGCAGTTCCGGAATGTTGATAGGGATGTTAACCCTAAGCACAGCCCTCAATCTGGAGGACCAGGTTCTTACTTACCCAAAGAACAAAGGGCCTGCTGTTCCGTTCCTTACGAGCTTAGCTCCAAATATGTTGCAGTTACCCGAAATAAGGTGTTCACCAGGTAGTTATTTTCGCTCGAACCGGCCGCCGTTGATTCCATCTTGGGAATTCTTCCGCCGCCGTCCCGAAGAAGGAGCTGAGCCCTGGTGGCGACTCAGACCCCCTCCCTCTCATTTGCTGCCCCCAACAACCTTACAAAGGGGTCTACCCGTTGAGGTAGTATGCACCTAGGAGCCACCTGGTGGCACTTTCTTAGCTTGATCTAGATTTAGTTAGCTGGTTGTCCGAAAGCACTCAATCGGATAAATTCATTCTTGAAATCTTTTCTTCCTTGCCTTGCTCAAATGAATTTATAAGTTACCATCGCCACACACCAATCTACAATAAAAGCAATTCAATCCACACTTTCATAGTTCTTGCAACGCTTCATAGTCTACAATACGTTGTCTCACTTTTCTGTTTAATCTCATTTTGAAATTCCCGAATTCCATTAAAACGTTGTTCCGACTATTTCCCGAGCAAAAGTTTCACCGCTAAATCGGAGTCAATGTGTAGAAGCAAAACTTTATCCGCCACTTCCCTTACACTAATTATAGTGACTTTAGAGAGTCCTTCTCAAAGGGTGAACAGACCCTTAAGAAAGGATATGCCTTTCAAACGATACATTTAAACATTTTCAACCGGAAGCTTGAACTTTTGACATATGACCTACCCATGCCCATAACGTAAACAATGTCACAAGGTACATTGTAGCGAAGTCCATATTTTGAGATGCATTTAATAAATCAAATTAACAAAAAACAACGAACGGGCGAGGGGGTGGGAAAAAAGACAGAAATGTAATTAATGCGATTGACGATGTTAATTTAATTAAACGAGAGGAGCTTTTTAGCGATAATTTCATAATTGAATCACGTTACATTATGGGCGAGAGCAGGAAGCATCTGGATTGAGGAATTGGGGGTATTTGCTGCTCATAAATCTATATGTTGGCAACTACCGAACGTTGATTGGATTGGAGGAGGGCTATTATCATCTTGTCTTGGTATATGAACAAGCAGTTTAAGCACAACTGTATTATTATTAAAGCGTTCAACAAGCAATTATGTGCCACTAATGTATTAATGAGTGTGTTCCTGCAACAAGTCAAGTCCGTGGAATGGCTACAAGGACGAAAGCAACGACGACGACAGTTGAATGATGGATGGAGAGCTTGGTGGCGGTCCTCATTCTCGACGGTACGAATTTCTGTTCTGATTTTTTTTTTTTTTCGTTTTTGGCAAATCCCCGGTTGTCATGTTTTCCATAGTTCTTGCTACCCGACAGAAGGCAACAAAACCTGGCTTAATGGAAATACTTTAATAGATTTGTGTTGCTCGTTTAGTCTCTCCCCTCCGCGGGATGGTGGCTAATATATAGAGCTATTACCATTTCGGGTTTTGTCGATTGATACACAAAATAGGATTTCCTTGAAGGAAGGCAAACTAGCCCTATGATGGGACTTGAGACTCAGGGGTATTGCTCGTACCTCGGCTTCTTAGTATCGATTTTCTTCAATCGGAGAGGGAATTATTGATTTGATTCTCACTTCGTATTCGTGACCTATCATATTAAGCCACAGCAAGAGACCGATGTCAATTTTACCTTGAGTAGGCACTTTCGGGTGGTTTATGTGAATAAAGCCTTCCGGAAATGAATGTTTTCACGGTAATGAACTACTTCATGTTTGTGAAGTGACTTGAAATGAATCGAAAGTTTTGAAATGTTGCGTAACCTCGTCAGCTTGGCTCTGAACGACCAGGTACCATTGAGAGGTATCTGAAAATGTTTGTAGTTTATTTCCCTTTTTGCAAAGTTTCGTTTTGATTATTGCCAAGAACGAATAAGGTCAAGTGCTTATAATTACTTTTCACGAGTACAGAATGACTGCAACAGTCAGAGGCATTCGTTACTCGGTGCGTAATGTGATGCAAGTTGCGTGGAGCATGAATGCTTTAGCTATTGAAGCCTCAAAATTCCTGATGTGTACATTTTTCAGTCGACACTAAACTGAACTGCTGACACAAAAGTTAGCATAGTTTGCTAAGTAACTACCAGTACCCTAAATCGACTGCTCTTATGCCTTACTATGCCTCGCTGCCTTTGGAATCACTCTCTTTTATAACTAGTATTGCGGCTTTCATTCTACGGATTTTATGGGATACCTTATTTTTTATATTTTTTTTTTGTTGAAGGCTTCTGCTATCCGCTGGAGCACTCAGACGCAAACACTGGTCCATTGTACTCCAGACAGACACCTTACATTACTGTATTTTCTCCGTTTTCCGGAGAAAAATTTGAAGAAGCTTCAGTGATGTAGAGCTAAGGGATTCGGCACACACCACGTCGGCTCCAAGGGTGCGCCACCGTATGCGAGCAAAGGCGGGACAATCACAGAGGAAATGCTCTGCAGTGTCATCATCCTCTTCGCCACATGCAGCACAGGTAGGCGTCTCACTGATGCCGAGCACGTAGAGATGCTTGGCAAAAGTGTAATGGCCCGTGATAACTCCCACAAGCCTTCTGCAGTCGATTCTCCTTAAAGACAGGAGGAATGCTGCAGATTTTTTACAGACATCAGGGCGTACGCGCTTAGTCATCCTGCAACCTGGACAATCCCTCCATCTACGGTTGTGTGTATTAAATACACAATCGTTAATGTAGGAATTTACCGTGGACGCAGGTAGACCTAGAGCGGGTTCAGGTCCTGAGAAGCTCTCCTCTGAACCCATTCTAGCGAGTTCATAAGAGATCTCATTTCCTGGAATCCCAGAGTGACCCGGAACCCATACAAGCCTCAATGAATTTAGTCTGCCGACTCTGTTCAAGAAGGACTTGAGTTCAAGCACTAATTTGGAGCTAGTTAAGGGGTTACACACAGCTTTTAGTGCAGCTTGGCTGTCACTACAGACGCATATGCTTTCCCCCTTCCACCTGTGCTTCACAACATAGTGCATGGCCATTAGGATTGCGTATATCTCTGATTGGAAGACAGACGCATACCTTCCTAACGAGAAGTGCAGTCGGATGTTTTTGCGTTCAAAGAAGACTCCAGCACCGGACCCCCGCCCAGACCTGGAGCCATCCGTGAAAATGCGAAGACTATCCTTTCCAGGTTCAGTATCCAGCCATAGCCAATCCTGACGCCATGGAAACTCGACTGTGAAATTACGACGCAACAGGATGACTGGCGTCAATGCGTCAGAAGGCATGTCCATGAGACAGGGGTCGCAGGACAATTCTTGCGCAAGGACACCGCTATTCCTATGCGAGTTGTACCAAAAGCCATTTCTCTTCAGACGAGACATGGCTTTCAGAGCACACCCTCTGATAAATATATCAAGAGGTGGAAGGTTCATCATAGCATCTAGAGCAGCGCCCGGCGTGCTGGGGAAGATCCAGAGGACCTTTGCCGGCGATAAACCCCATGTTTTGCCAAAAGCTCATTTGCATTGCCAGAAAGCTGACAGCGCTTTGGTGGTCTTTGACTCAACATGCTTAGACCAGAGAAGCTTACTATCTAAGATGACTCCTAGATACTTAGCCTCCTTGGATATCGGGATGGAAGTGCCTTTTAGTACCAGCTGAGTCATGTCAGTATTTTTCCTTCTTCTCGTAAAGAGAACGACATCGGTCTTAAGAGGATTGACTGACAGCCCATTTCTGGTACACCAATCATCGATCACGTTTAGCGCCGCCTGTGCTTTGAGACGGACAGTCGCTAAACATGAGCCGACAGAAAGAATGGCGACGTCATCCGCATATGCCTGGGCATAGATTCCAGAGGCATTGAGAGCATCAAGCAGAGAATCGACCACCATGCACCATAACAGCGGAGACAGGACGCCACACACCACATTTGACACACTGGTCGAGGCCTGCATACCTTTGTAACACCTTACCTTTCCTTTTGTAAGATTGTCTTAATCGTGTTTTGATCGTGGGTCAAATAATAAAGGGAGAAAGCAAAAATGATCATGAAGTATGTACTAAGTTTAAGAGAGAAAGAAAAGGAGAGTTTTCTTCATTCAGCGCTATCGGTGCCATTACTTACTTAGGTGGCGCTACAGTCCGTGGTGAACCTGGACCTCAACCAACAAGCGTCTCCAGCTGGCACGCTCTTTGGCCAGCTGTTTCCCGCACCGCACGCCTTCAGTCTTAGCTTTTCCTCTTCTTCACATTCGTTTATCTATATGTTTACGTGGCTTTGCGGGCGTATGTCTTTTGGTATACAGCTGCGTAGCCGCTCACTTCAGCATACGCAGTAAAAGTATACGGACTTCACTGCGCGATGGACAAGGGGCGAGTCGTCGTTCCCAGACTTGTACAGGTATGACCGGAAACGACCATGTCCCGTAAGCAGTTAAGGTAAGAGCAAGAAAAATCCAAGTCCCCACTATCGGAATAAGGCGGTAACGGCACTTAGATGAAATGCTCCACAGTTGTTGCCACTCTGTTCCTTTCTCTTATGTCCGCTTCACTGTGTGTTAGAAACGCTTTCTGCTCTGCAAACAGCTCCCGAGCAGTAAATCAACTCATTTTGACTCACGAACGGGAGTATGTGCATTTATAGAAGCTCACCCCTGTGCGCACTTCATAGCCTTAAACTTGAACATTTTTTTCCACTTTTATAATATTTTAGTCTAAGATGACTTAATTTTTTGTAAAGTCTAAATTATGAAATTTCAGCAATCGAAATTGCACACGCACGTGAGCGGTTTATGAGCAATAGTGTTTGCTGTGCGCATATGAGTTTCCTTACCCTGGGTTAAATTTAGCGACAGCAGTAAGGCGGCTTGATGCCAGCAACACTGTGTGATGCCACAGACAGACACACAGGCCCACAAATGAAAAAATATGAAATTGAATGGGCGTTTCCATTTTTCCCACTGGGAAGTTAGTCGTGTAATCCTTGCGGATCGCACAGTCTACTTGTGCTGCATAATGCGAGAAGGATGATACAGCAACGCACTTTCTCTACGATTGTTCCATCTTTGCTCGCGCAAAGATGGCGGTGTCGCACCCTTAGCTCTTAGTTCTACATCACTGAAGCTCTTTCTCGTTTTTCTCCGGGAAACGTGGAAAATACATTAATGTAAGATGTCTGTCTGGAGTACAATGGACCTGTCTTTGCGGACCATATCTGAGTTCGTACTATATGAGCCTATTGTTTTGCGCGCTTATAGACTCTCATATCAGTCTCTAAGTTTAGGTTGACGCACGTCAGGATGGCATATTATTCAGCTAGGAAGATACTGGGATTAATTTCCAAAGCCTTCGAGATTTTCCAATTAGGTCCAAAGATGCCGTCTGTGTGCCACCTAAGGTCCTTGACATTGAGCAAGGAATCGGCGCTTTCCCAAGCTATGCAGTCTGGGATTAGTATCTCAAATCTCTTGTCAAAAGTGAGCGTGTATTGTAATATATCAGAGGACGTGGTAACCATATCCATCTCAGGAAGATGGACATGTGACCCATTGCAAACTTTTTAATATTGTAAATAGGTGCAGTGAAGTAAGTCCAATCAGTGCCCCTTGCACTAACGTGGGACACGCTAGTTTCTGAAGGCATCGAATTTTAACGATTATTGTTTTTTGTTCAACTTGTATCCACCATACGGGAGGCGCATATGTGATGATAGGATGATAGGTCCTACTATCGCGGTAGATAACCGGTAGATCACCTAAGGTTTCAATCCTCAGGTTCACCGTAAGTGTGTCGACAGGCCTTAGTCACCTTTGTAAGTTTGTTTTTAATGATGGAGTTCCAGTTAAGTTTTCGATCAAGGTCAGTACCTAGATACTTAACTTCTTCTGAAATACCATTTAGACAGACGGAGCAAGGCTGTATTTTTCTCCTCCTTGTTTAGGGTGGCTGTGGTGCAGTGGTAAACATCACCGACCGTCGAGTGATAAGTCTGAAGTTCAAAGTTGTTCCGTAGCAAAAAAAAAAAACTATTTTCAAACGGAAAAAAAATTATGCAACACAGCTGTTGCAAATGAGAAGTGATCAAACATTCTGATGAAGACATAACAATCACAGTATATACTTACTTACCTATCAGGCCAGCGATCCCTGGAGGATCCGCTGCTTCGAGTTATCAACACCAAGATGTCTTACATCCGCGATTACTTGGTCTTTATACCGGAGGTTCGGTCTTCCTCTTCTTCTCGAACCAGGAGGCTCGGAGCCGAAGACCCTCTTAGTTGGAGCGTTGATGTCCATGCGCTCGATGTGGCCGAGCCAGTGTAGTCGACGGATCTTTGGCTTCCGCACTACATGCACATCTTTGTACAGCTCGTAGAGTTCGCGGTTATGTCTTCTTCTCCATTCACCTTCCTCACAGACTGGACCAAATATCCTGCACAGAATTTTCCTTTCGAAAGATCCCAAAATCAGCTCCGCTGTCCTGCTTATCGTCCGGCTTTCGGCTCCGTACAGCAAGACTGGCAGTATGAGCGTTTTGTAAAGCATGACTTTTGTCTTTCGAGTGAGGAGTTTTGACTTCAGTTGTTTGGACAAGCCGAAGTAGCAGCGGTTGCCAAGGGCGAATCTACGCCGGATCTCCACTGTGGTGTCATTTGTGGAATTTACGTTTGCCCCGAGGTAGACAAACTCCTTAACTACCTCGAAATTGTAGCTATCAATTGTTATATTCTGTCCCAGGTGGTGAGCGACGTATCAATTTTTGCTTGACAGCATGTACTTCATTTTGTCCTCATTGACCTTAAGGCCAGCTCGTTTCGCCTGTTCTTCAATCGCCGTGAATGCTTTCACAATGTCACGGCGAGAACACGCGATGATGTCGATATCATCCGCGTATCCTAGCAGCTGGACGGACTTGTAGAAGATAGTGCCTTCCCTGTTGACGCCTGCCCGTCGCACTATCTGCTCCATCTCCTTGCCGAAATCCGGTGCATGTTTTAAACGGTTCCGAAGTCCTACAACCGAGTAGAACGGTGCATCGCGTATTTTTTACCGTGGCGCGACACAACTTGATTAGTTTTCCCGGGATCTCGAATTCGGCCATCGCACCAAACAGTTCTTCACGATGAATGCTGTCGTATGCGACTTTGAAATCGATGAGTAGATGGTGTGTATCGATTCGAAACTCGTTGGTCTATAGTCGATTTGCCGGGCCGGAAGCCGCACTGGTAGTTTCCGATTAGTGCGGTGCAAAATGGCTTTAGACGTTCACACAATACGCTGGACAGGATCTTGTATGCGACATTGAGCAGGGATATACCTTTATAGTTCTTGCAAGAGGTGGGATCGCCTTTTTTGTATATGTATGTATGTTGGCGTTACAGTCCATGAAGGACCAAAGCCGCACCCCTGTTGTGTGCGATTTTATTTTTCCGTACAACTTATTGCCGGTTCCGAACGGCTAAATTCGAGAAGCTTTTCTTGACAACTATACTACAGGGGGTTTTATCAGTACCCCGCTGAGGAGAAGCACCGTGAAGAACACGTTCGATGACATGGCTGTTGTCAGGATTCGATCCCGTGTCATCGGCGTCAGAGGCCAACACACTACCCACTGCGTCAGGGCGCTCTCCTTTTTTGTGTATGCTCACTTTAAATTCATACTCTGTGTGTGCAATTCTAATATGATACCATAAGTGCCTGGAAAAGTTGTTGGTAACTACAACCAACGTGAAAATTCGGTAGGTTCCTCGCCTCCTATCCTAGGACAACCACCCCTGGAGAGTAGTGAACGAACATCTACGACCCAAACTACTGCACTCCGTTCAGGTTGTGTGATAACCATTATATGAGTATAATCTTTTGAACCTGCGCGAACTTTAAGACAAAACGGGACTCAGATTGTCTTATTTGGTTTTATCGATAAACTCTCTCTGCCATACCAGTCGGAGATAGACTGAAGCGCAAGCTGCATGCGTTCACAGGTAGAAATTTCGCATCTGTCTGCAACAACAACTACGAGGGCATGGGCGTATCCGATGGCTTCGTAGCCGACATTGGTAGGCTTGGAGAGTAGGTCGTCGACCAGAGAAGGGGTGAAAGTACTCCACCTTGTGGACACCCCTTGGCTGCCGGTATTGTCTCCCAGGCCTCTCTGGATTTGGCTAATCCAGTGGCTAGTAGGAAGGCCATACCTCTGCGGTATAGTGTAGTTTTAATTGAGTTGTAGGCAGTATTACCAAAAGCCCCCTCAATATCGAGGAGGACGCAAATCGCGATCTCCTTGCGTGTGAAACTATTTTCAGCACACGTGATTAAGTGATGTAGCGCATGGGATATGCATACCAAACACTTAAAAATTACTTGACCTTCTAGCGCTAAAAGTATTTCTACTTCAATTCGCTCCAATAAGTCCGTACATAATTTTAGTTACTAGGTATGCATAGGTATGTATAATTGTGTCATAAGATACCCTGAGTTAGGGTACCTATACCCAAGCAATTTATCGCTCTCGACCCTACTCCGACAAACATCCAAATTACCAGTTTTCCTTTCCCTATTTAATTTAAAGTGCAAAACTTTGTTATAAATAGAAACCCAACCGCCATCCGAATCGTCCAAAAATTCCATTCCCGCCACAAGAATATTCCGTCTGATTGCGAAGCACTGCTTGCTGTTTGTAGGAGTGTCCTTACAATTCCATTTATAAATGCCAAATGTTCGTGCGTTATTTAAGGATTCCACACACTCCACCGAACCCATCTTTATCTCGAACCGATAATCCAATATTTTGAGAAAGCACCACGTCACGGCTCGTGCAAAGTCGAGACCTTGCTCAAACTTCCTTGGCACCCCGTATACGCGGCATACCATAGTGCGAAGCAACTCGCGTGGTTTTGCGCGCTATTCAGCCAGCACGCATACATAAATTAAGGTTTTTATTCGAACACATACCTCCACCGGTGACCAACGAAATTGGGTATACCGTCTTCGAAAAAGTGGGCGCGTCATCGTGAAGCCCTATTATTGTACTAATCCACTAGCCATCTCCGCCCATCGGAGTCTTTGTCTGCCATCAAGCCGCAATATAATGAATATTTATTATGCAAACTTTAATAGAGCCATCCATTAGTGACACTCGGTTATATGGTCCCATTTCCATTGGAACACGAACCATCTCGTGCACTCGACGCGTCGCAATACTATGCCGCCGTTTACTGCCAGAATAAGACAACAACCAATTATTTATCACTTAATCATTAAAGTGAATTTCATTAATCAATTTTTTAGATATGTACGCACGAACGTACCTAAAGGTGTTTGGTCACCGTTCACGACTGCCAGGCCATGTCAAATCGAATTGGAAGTTCTTGGAACGATACCTGGAACTCGGGGGAATACTTCATAACTCCATACATAATTCGATTGCTCCAATAACCTCCGTCTACTTTTACCATTCGTACTACGAGTATTTTACGTTTGGCAGAAAGTCAAAGAAACGCGAACAAAACGGATCCTTATCGGGAGTTAAGTTGGTTTCCCAACGCCCTTCTTGTTCGGTCAAAATGGATGGATATGTGCATGTGTGCTAACTGGAACACGCACAAAGACCATATTTTCAACAATATGTCAGTCAGGCTCGTCAAGCCCGTCCGCCGCTCCCATCCGACAACTTAGTCCGTCACCTCAGTTCTCTGTTCTATTGTCGACCCGTCTTGTGTAGCTGTGAAAGGTCCATTCATTGAAATATGAACACGAGTACTGTGGCCAAGAAGCTTTTCTCTACTAACTTCTGAGCAGGACGATGACTACCAATACAGAAAAGAAATACAAGCCCGTATGTATGTAGACGAAAAGCTTCACCTATGACGAGGTATTGAAGTTCGAGCACTCCTTTGAATGTTGGTTGTGAAAATGCTGCCGCAGTAGTGCTCCTGTGACTGGTGAACCCTGCATTCAATTTGGGACTCGTTCATGCGGTGTTAAGTGTTGGGGCGCGTTCCGGAGAGACGAACAGAGCATCTAAGACGACGAGGAAGAAATGAGTTAAGAGCGTTTGTGCCAATGGCAATTACCGTCATAATCATCGTCCTACCCATCAATAGGTCGTTTACTTCGTTTTTTTCTTTTTTTTTTTTTTTTTATCTCAGTTTTCCAATTTTAAGCAAAGATTTTCTCAAGTTTTTCACTTTTGCAGTTTGTTTTCCTCTTCCTCTTCGACAATTCCGATTGACTGAACGAGCACAGCTGCTCAGTTGGGCTGTTTCCCCTTTTTATCTGGTTTCTCGAATCGAACGACACGTTAATCACGTGCTGCATGCTGGACGTGGTCAGAAGAAGGGTAGGTTAGTAATTGATTTAGATTCCTCGAAAGCCTTATACACACTCTGTAGATGGGTGTGTTCGCAGAGCATTCAGACGGAGGCTGTGTGTAATTCTGTTATGGAATTTGCGGACAGTGTGTTTAATGGATTCCTTTAAGGGACAAAGGTAAGAAAGAGAGCGGGAGATTTTGGAAACATTTTATGCCAGGAGAAAATGAAGCCGCAAGTACACCCAATTAAAAATCACTGTCGCTCATGATGCAGCAAACTCATTGAAGCTATCACAGGCTATACTCGGATGGGTACCTTCTACGAGATATGTCGAGCTAGCAGCATTACGAAGGGTGGGGTACCAAAGGATATCACTGTAACTGACTCAGACAAGGATGATTCGAACTTTCACTGATCAGAAACCAATTCCACTACGAGCCGGAGGGAATTAGTTCAAATATATGTACGTATATCAAAACCGACTATGTGGATTAAAATTTGAAGGGTGAGGACCAATAAATTGTATAATTGCCAAATTATACAGTAGATGGTCCTTTAACGCTAGAAACAAATAGTGCTACCGCAAAAGCAACGACAGGAGGACCTTTACTTACCCACTTACTTATCAGGCCGGCAATCCATGGTGGATCTGAGCCTGAGCTATAGCTGCCTTCCTTTCCCGACGGTCCTGGGCATGCGGCTTCTAGTTATCAAGACCAAGTTGTCTTACATCCGCGATTACTTGGTCTTTATACCGGAGAGTCAATATTCCTCTTCTTCTCGAACCAGGAGGCTCGGCGTCGGAGATCCTCTTAACTAGCGCGTTGATGTTCACGCGCTCGATGTGGCCGAGCTAAGGTCAACTTCAACACAGACAGAACCAAATATCCGGCGCAGAATTTTTCTTTCCAAAGAACCCAAAATCTGCTCCGTCGGCCTGCTTGTCGTCCAGCTTTCAACTCCGTACAGCGAGACTGGCAATATAAGCGTTCTGTAAAGCATGACTTTGGTTCAACTTTGGAGTTTTGAACCAAGTTGTTTGGACAAACCGAGGTAGCAGCGGTTGTCAAGGGCGATTCTATGCCAGATCTCCACTGTGGTGTCGTTTGTGGAGTTTACGTTTGCCCCGGTGTAGACAAACTCTTTAACCACCTCAAAATTATAGCCGTCAATCAATACATCTTGTCCCGGATGGTGAGCGACCGATCGGTTTTTGCTTGACAGCATGTATGTACGTACTTTGTCTTATCCTCGTTGACATTAAGACCAACTCGTTTCGCTTGTTCCTCAATCGCCGTGAAAGCTTCTACAACATCACGCCGAGACCGCGCGATGATGTCCATATCACCCGCGTATCCTTGCTGCTGGACAGACTTATAGAATACAGTGCCTTCCGTGTTTATGCCTCCACGTCGCACTATCTGCTGCAGCACTAAATTGAAGAAGTCACACCACAGCTCATCCCTTTGCTGAAATCCGGTTCATGTTTCAAACGGTTCAGATGTCCTAGAACCGAACTGCACGGTGCATCGTGTTTTTTAGGGTGGCGCGATACAGCCGAATAAGTTTTCCTGGGATCCCGGAATCGGCCATCGCAACAGGCATGGTGTGAGATGGTGTGTGGTGAAACTCGCTCGTCTTTTCTATAATCGATTTGACGGGCCGGAGGCCGCACTGGTTGCTGCCGATTAGTGCGCTGCAAGAGGGCTTTAGGCGTTCACACAGTACGCTTGATAGGATCTTGTATGCGACATTGAGCAAGGATATACCCCTAGAGTTCTTGCAAGAGGTATATTTTGTGGAAGGGGCAAATAGAGCTGATATTCCAGTCGTCGGGCATGCTTTCATCTTCCCAAATTCTACAGATAATCTGGTGCATGCTCTCTACCAAAACATCGACAGAGCTCTGATGGCAAGCTATCTGAGCCTGTGGCCTTGTTGTTCTTCAGCTTTTGAATAGCTGTGCCGACTTCTTCGATGCTGGGTGAGAGGACTACTTCAGCGGCTGGAGTTGGGATTTCCTCAGTCCCTACCGCTCTCTTTTGGTCATACTCGTTAAGCATCTGCTGGAAATGCTGCATAAATACATCCATTATTACCTGCGGGTCGGTGACAAGATTGCCTTCGCAATTTCGAATAGCCTTCCTTGAAGCTTCCTGCAAGGCTTTTAGCTTTCTTGTAAACGGCCCGCATCGGCTGCGAAAATAAAGAGGGCCTTTATCCTTAAAAAAATATTGATATGTTACGTAACAATTTCTAATTCCTTCTGTGGTTTATCGACGAACAACTTTTCAGCCGCCTTTTTACCATCAAGAGAGTTTGAAGAGACCGACTGATAGTCAGACGGTGGAAGGTCCTGGCTATAAAGTGGATGCTTGAAAACTTCCCAACCAAGTTTCGCCTGTTATGATGGACCACAACTATTTCTCTGTTGGCAAATTCTCGTCGTTCTTTCTTGATTGCTTCGTTTAAACGAACGAGTTGTGCACAGTGGACGACCGAAGCGGCCGTTTTGCCAGGTTGAAGCAGTCTCAACAAACCCTCAGAATAACCTTACTTGTCGTCAATTCATACTTTGAAGTCGTTTGTGGAGGCCTTTTACCATGGTCACTTGCGTTCAATTTTTAACTTTCCACGTTTCAAGGCCACCAGAATCCAAATCCAAGGTTTTTATAGAGATGTATGTGTGTGCGATATGAGGGCGCCGTGGCACAGTGGTTAGTGTGTTGGACTCTGGCGCCAATGGGCGAGTTCGGATCCCGATTCAACCAGCCAACGCCAACACCAATGCCATCGAATGTTTATTTCGCGACGTTCCTCCACGGCGGGGTACTGGCAAAACCCCCCGTAGTAAACTTGCCATGAAAAAGCTTCTCGACTCACGCCGATCGGAATCGGCATAAAACTGTATGTCGCTTTCACCTTTGTGAAAAATAAATCACACACAACATGGGTGATTCAGAGAACTTGGCTCTGGTCCTTCATGGTCTGAAACGCCGCCAAAGAAGATGTGTGTGCGTATGTACGCACGTGCGCATGTGCGTTCCGAAATTTTCGCCTCGATTATCTCGAGAACCAAATATAATATTGACATAAGATTGAGTTCAATTCACGCGTAATAGCGTAACCTAGAACTAAGTTTACATCGGTCCAGCCGTTTTTTAATAGAAATTAGACAACAAAAAAATAGAAAAAACTAACAACACGCGGTGTTCTCAAGCGGTCCCCCATCTAAGTACTAACCACACCCGACGCTGGTTGATTGCGGTGATGGGACGACAACCGATACATATGAGATTGCTCGGACAGTGTTGTGGTTGGGTAAGGAAACGCTGCTCGTGAGTGTGCACTATCCAACGAGCACTTATTAAGGGCACACGCTTATGAGTACTTGGCTGTGAGCATTTTTATTTTCGCTCACGAACACGAGTGTATGCATTTATAGAAGCTCACCCCTGTGCGCACTTCATATGTTCGTTTAAGAGATCGCACAGTTATGTGCACTCTGTAGGGTGGGTTCTGTTTAACGCACATGTAGAGTGCGCACATGGGGTGAGTTTCTATAAATAAACACACTCGCGTTCGTGAACCAAAATGAGTTGATTTACTGCTCGGGAGCTGTTTGCAGAATGATAAAACATAGAAACATTTCACTTGAACATTTTTTTTATTTCCCATTTTATAATGTTTTAGTTTAAGATGGCTTCATTTTCTATAAAGTCTAAATTAGAAAATCTCGGCAAAGGAAATTGTACATGCACGTGAGCAGCTTATGATCAATGGATTGTTTATTGTGCGCACAAGAATACGCGTTTCCTTACCCTGGGTTACATTTAGCGACAGCAGAACGGCGGCTTGATGCCAACAAGCGGTTCCTCATCTAAGTACTGACCGCCCCCTATGCGGGTTGATTGCGGTGGTAGGACGAGACCCGATACAGTACCCATTATTCGTCTAAGAATCCTACCGCAGCTAACAAAAAGAACTAATAACCTTGAAACACCTGAACAGATCTTTACAAATTGTAGCTAACAACCATTTCGATCACGTTAGCTTTAAAAAAAAAAAAAAAAAAAAACAAAGGCATCATAATCGGTGAATTCGTTCAGGAGTTACGATGCCACAAACAGACACACAGACACCTCAAACTTATGAAACCCCTCTTTTTGCATCGGAGTTAAAAATTTAAAAAAAATTAAATTAAGTGGGTGGGACCACATTTTTTATTTTCGTATTTAATCTATTTTTCATTGCCCGTAATAATTTGCTTCAACACGATTCGGTTTCGTTGCATTTCATCAGAATTTCACTGACGATAACTCGGTCAATCAACGCTCATTTATTGGGCACCCACACATCGAGTTCCTTCAAGTAGACTTCTCTTTTTTGGATGAATTCATCCAGATAGCCTTTGCTATCTTCTGGTAGTTTGGGTGTCACTCCTGCTCTATCAGCTTTTTCAGTAATTAGCCGGCCAGAGCGAGGTGTATCTTTGACACCAACTTCCGTGTTCAATCACGCTATTTTTATACTATGCACACCTCACAATTTTTTCGGCATGTTTTCACAGTGGTTTTACCTATTTTGTTTTATAGTGAAAGAGCACTACGTATCTCAAGTTCATCTGTATCTAATGTATCTTTTTACGCAAATGACGAATTACAAAACTGTGTAGCTTTGTGTAATCTGAAATGTCAGATCTCAAACGTGACAGAATCGGATTAGTGTTTTCCAAAATATTGACATCAACACCATCAACCTAGAGTAAGAAAACCCACAGAGACTTAATCGAGGTGTTAATACATATGTAGTTCAAATCAACCTAGTTATCTAGCAATACATTTCACCGGCCGACACGTTTCTTAGTCTAATGATCGGAGTATGTCCAGTCTCACGAAGGTGAAACAGATGCTGACCATAAGGACAACATTCTGCCTATAGAAGCAAGTATTCCAAACAGAAATCAACAAATAGAAGTAGAGCTAAGTTGAGCGAAGGATCAGGCACCACGGAAGCCGGAAGTAGTTTATGGACTGCTAAGGAAGTTACTACGTGGTATAAAAATCCACTAAATTTGCAAGGTCAAGGGGCGCGTAATATTTTGTCTTACAGATGTGGACACTTTCTTCTGTATAATGAGCCCTTCTACTCAGGATATAAACTGCCGTCACACCAACAAAAAGGCTGTTAGTGATTTTAATAAGTGGAATGAACAACATCCTGGCAAAACTCCTTTAGAATGGAAACCTATTCACGAACAGGAGTTTTCCGCCTATTTGGGTATTTTTCTGTCACCGATCTAACTATGAAACAGTGGAAGAGCTGTGGAAATGTAAAGCGCTTCCCATTTATCGAGCAGCTATGTCAGTGATGCGGACTCCCCGCGGAACTGTTTAAAGCAGCTGGCGATGAGCTGGTCAGGAACATGTATCAACTCATCTGCAAGATATGGTCGGAAGAATGCATGCCCGATAAATGGAATCTCAGAATCTTTTTTCCCGGTCCATAAGAAAGGAGACCCCGATGCCTGTGCCAATTACAGAGAGATAAGTCTGCTGAACATTGCGTACAAGATCCTCTCTGCCGTACTGTGTAAGCGCCTGAAACCATTCATGGACAATCTGAGAGTTTCCTACCAGTGTGGATTCAGACCAGGAAAATCCACGATTGACCAAATATTTACACTACGGCAGATCTTGAAGAAGACCCATGAATTCCAGGTCGACAGGCACCATCTTTTTGTCGACTTTAAAGCTGCACATGACAGCGTTTATAGAGACGAGCTATACAGAGCCATGTCATGTTTTAACATTCCTTCCAAACTCGTCAGACTGTGCAGGATGATTATGGAGAACTCTCGCTGCTCCATTACGGTCGGAGATGAACTAACCGACCCCTTCAATGTTAAAAAAGACTTTAGACAGGGTGACGCACTGTCATGTGATTTATTTAACATTACTCTTGAAAAGATCGTGCATGACTCGGCGGCCAATACAAGAGGTACGATCTACTTCAAGTCCACACAATTTCTTGCCTACGCAGATGACATTGATGTTATTGGACGGCCAAAGCGAGACGTCAATGAGGCGTTCGCAAGCATTGAAGCAGAAGCAGCTAAAGTGGGTCTAAGGGTAAATGGGGACAAGACCAAATATAGGCTCTCATCAAAGAAAGGCGCGCAACACCGACGTCTTGGTCAGAACGTCACCTTCGGCAGTTATATTTTTGAAGTAGTCAAGGACTTCGTCTACCTTGGCTCGATAGTGACAAGCAGCATTGACACCAGCGCTGAGATAAAACGCAGAATAACTCTTGCCCACCGCTGCTTCTTTGGCCTCGAAAGGCAACTGAGTAGTAGAGTCCTCTCTCGAAAAACTAAGGTACAAAACCTTTATCATCCCAGTCCTGCTCTACGGCGCTGAGGTTTGGAAGTTATCAAAAGCAGATGAAGAGGTCCTTGGGCGTTTCGAGAGGAAAATTCTGCGTGCAATCTTTGGTCCCATTTGTGTAAACGGAGAGTGAAGGAGGAGACTCAGCCAAAAACTGTACGGGCTGTACAGCGACATCGGCCTAGCTAGACGTCTTCGGATCCAACGTCTAAGATGGCTGCGCCATGTAGAGCGAATGGACATCACCGCTCCGGTCAACACCAACCCCGAGGGACGACGCAGCAGAGGACGACCGCATCTAAGGTGGCACGCACAGGTGGAAAGGGACCTCAATTAACTAGGCGTGCGGCACTGGAAGCGGCTGGCCAAAGATCGGCTGAAGAAGCTTGTCGGTTTAGGTCCTGGTTCACCCCGAGCTGTAGCGCCATCTATGTAAGTAAGTTATAAGTGGGATATTTGTGTGGCTTAGGAATTGTTTCAAATTATTATTATTATTAGTATAGATATACGTATTGCTCTGACCCCATTTTTTCTAGATAATTTCTTATTTCAATGGCACTTACACGGGTACATATCTACATCGTGCGCAAAGCAATCAAGAGTCGCTTCAAGATTTTATTTAATTCCATATCAACACCCATGAAAACCAATCCGAATTGTAATTAAGACCTGAAATTGCAACACCGTCTACAAGCAACACTTAATAGCTCATTGCTACTGGCACTCAGTAATTCCAATTTTCTCATGCAATTAAGATACACTCGGTAATAAATAAATTGAAATTCAAATACGAGTCCATAGCCACATACAATAGCCTTTGGCCTTGTCCTCGTTATGCAAATATCAGTTCCACTGTCCAAAAGAGGAATCCCATCCTTGTTAGCAAGTTTTCAAAGGAAATGAAATGCCTTTTTATACAGTTTGGTTAGAGTAGAGTCGTAAATTTCATTCCGGGGAATAGAACAGAAATGGCCACATCCATTCAATTTAAGGCCAACTTCCAGGCCTACTGGGCCTCTCTACATACATATGTATATAACCCTTCTACTCTTCCCATTGTTTTATTTATTGTCTATTCTTCGTAAGATGACCAGAACATTATAAATGTCAATAATAAGTGAGAAACAGAAAGCACGATATACTCTCGTCGTGACGGTCCCCTGATAGTCACAGTTGATGCAAAGCACTGCAGAGAAATCAGCAATGGCTAGGCTCCTTTTCCGGTTTTTTTTTTTTTTTTGTTTTCCTTCTCAGACAGATTTTGTTATGAAAGCAAACAATCCTTTCAAAGAGACGAATAAGAAATACGAGAATATCTATTTGTGCGCTTTTAAATTATGACGGCTACCGAACGGCAAACAGATGGGGTTGAAGATACAATTTGCATTTGGATATTCGTTTAATTTCAGTCCACTGCAGCTACCCCAATTATAATTATTAATTAGTTTAGCTTCGGTCTTTCATTTGACTTCCTCGGGTTATAGTTCCAGGTCGTACGTACTCGTATCTTCAAATCGGAATCAGTTGTCTGGCACCGCAATCCCATCGAAACAATTTGCGAAATTAACCGCATCACACGTTCATGCAGATGTGATTCGAAGGAATGTAATTTGTTATTGGCATATGGACGATGCCTGAAGTGAGGAAACCCAATCGGATGGGTAACAAGCGGAATAAATTGCTAACAAAGATTGCCTGTCAACTGAATTACGTTGAGAGCAGGAAGATGGGATGCTATGTTCGTAGCCGATGAGATTGGGATGTGGTTTGCCCGAATTCGGGAGTGAGATTTATTGTTAAGCGGACGTTTTAACATGAGTAACTGTGCCAGCTCCATTTCCTCTGGATCAATCGAATTGCAAGTAATGTACTACTATATCATTGGAAATGCATTAGGTAGTATGTACAAGATGCAGTACACGATTTCATGCGACAAACCTTAATGCCTTTTTGGGTATTTCCCATCTCACTTAGCGAAAGCTCAGCACAAATAGTAGATAAAGGATAAGGCGAAAGTAAGCAGTACATGATATGAACGCACCGTCAGCAAAGTCTCAAGTGATTTTTAGAATTCGATGTCAAATCTGATTGTTTGGCTCAATTGTCCTGATGATTTTGTAAAAGATGGTAGGTACGACATAATACGGATCTAATCCAAAGAGGCTAAAGCTGGTAAAAAGATGGTTTGTGTCAAAGTCATTTACAGCTGATGAAACGGCTCAGAAAGCAGTTACCTTCCTTCTTCGACTCGTCTAGTGTAAAGTAACAAAAGTAATCGTTCTGTTCTCAGCAGACGGTGAGGCTACACTACGAGTTCTCTGTATTTATCTTTAAAGGGTTCTACTCTGGCATGCTTTTTTCTTCCTTCCTGACTAAAGCTATTGGGTCACTTAGGCGTATGTTAGGTGAGCTGGGTGCCCTATTGACATGAGGTCAAGGCTCACTTAGACTACGAGGAGTCCATTGTGCCCATTTTGAAAACCTAGCCCGAGGGGAACCTGTTAGTTGCCCGCTGAGCTAAACCACCCAGATTCAATTAAGAATCTTAGCAGTTTGTTCAGCTTAATGTCTCTTACCTCCTCTAAGCCCGAGAAGAAGTAGTTCCCGAGAATCCTAAATCTTTTCCGGGCCAGTGCAGGGCATTCACACAGTATGTGACGAATGGATTCTATTTCCTCTTCGTCCCTACAGCTTCTGCAGAAATCGTTGTAGAGCTGGCCTAGTCTAGCTGCATGATATGATATCATGCAGTGCCCAGTGAGGGCACCGACTACCAGTCGTATATTCCCTCTGCCAAGATTTAGCAGACTTTCCTTTTTTTGTTATAGACAGGCCATGTTAGCCTTGGCGTAGCACATGTGTCTAATTGACACCATCGCTTGTTGGCCTTTCCTAGTAGTTCCACCCCTATTTCTCTGAATAGTGTGCTAAATGGCGTTCTAGCCTCAGTTGTGATCTGCGCATGATCCCAGTCTGGCTAGTTCATCTGCCTTCTCATTTACGGGAATATTCACACGCCCTGGTACCCAGCACATGGTTACATCATTGACATCCGATATTTCTTCTAGTTTCTCTTTACAGCGTTTTACGAGTGTGGATCTTATCCATGTTACTTGCAGGGCCTTAATGACTGCCTGACTGTCAACATAGATTTAGATTCTCTTACCTGAGAAATTCTCCCTAAGAATCAGACACGCGCCAGCCATCATCAAGCCTGTAGGAGTGATTTGCTTCCCGGCTCCTGTACCAATATCCATTTTGGATCCGTCGGTATAGATTGCCAATTCTTCTTCCGTGTTTACTATGCCACTGGCCCTTTCCTCCCTGGAGGAAATCCTAATAGAGAATCTCCTCTCGCAGCAGGAAAGTGGGGTGTTATAATCCGTTTCGGTTATGGACCTCAGGATAGCCCATCGATTCAGCATTGATATGTGGCTATGAGGACATCTTTTCCAAAGCCCTGGCTGCAATGCTTTCACAATACATGTCTAGTGGTTGAAGGTTGAGCATCATTCAAGGGCTGCCTTTGTTGTAGATTTCGTAGATCCGGTCACCGCCAGACAGCCAGTCGTCTGAATCCTTGTGAGACTTTGAAGGTTACATTTCTTCTCAAGTGCTTTCCACCAGACAATTGATCCATAGACTAAAATAGGTCTTACCACCGCGGTGTAGAGCCAGTATAGCACCTTTGGTTTGAAGCCCCATGTCTTTCCGAAAGCTATTCTGCACGAATATACTACCACGCAAGTTTTCTTGGTTCTTTCATTCATGTTGTTTTTCTAGCTAAACTTGGAATCTAGGATTATGCCAAGATACCGAGCGAAATTCTTCGAAATCTGGTCGAGACCATTTATACGTGGATATGTGTAACTTGGTAAACGTCTAATAAAGGCCTCGTAGGGGTAGCGTATCCGACATGCGCTGGCCCGTAAAATAGCGAGCAGAAGCCACTGCAGCCGAACATCTAGCAGCTCTGTTAGTAAGCCCTACTTCCACCTCCTCGTGGTGCCACCTAGGGATTTCTATCTTGAAATCGCGAACGGAAAAGGGCGAATGGCAAGTTTCCTGCTCCACAAAACAGGATAAGTGTCTAATAGGCTATGGCCCGGCAAGCCATACCTGGAAAAAAACCAACAAGCCAAAAAACCCGAAGGAGGCCCAGGTTCGCCATGAACTGGAGCGCCAAAAGAGGAAGAAAGAAGAAGATATGTAACTTGGTATTGATCTTTTTCTTGTGAAGAAGACAATCTCAGTTTTCGTTAGATTTATCCCTAGGCCTCGTTCTTTGCCCCAGTTATTCACCAATAGCAGCGCATAACTTAGTCTTTCACTGAGGACCTGGAGAAATTTCTCAGGTACCAGGATGGTAATGTCATCGGCATAGGCCGTGACATTGAAACCCTGTGTTTCTAGGAGCTTTAGCAATTTCTGGACTACGAGGAGCCATAGGAGAGGCGATAGAACCCCCCCTGTAGTGTGCCTCGGTCGACCTTCACCCTTCCTTTTGCTCCACCTATCGACGAGTTTATTATGCGAGTACTTAGCATTTGTTCAACCCATCTACAGATTCCCGAGTTTATGTGGGCCATCCGTAGGCTGGACATTACTGCCTCAGTACTGACGTTATTGAAGTTACCGTCAACAACTAGAAAAGCCCCCAGGGCCATGTGAAGAGCGGTATCTACCGATTTACCCTTTATGTATGCATTATGTGATTGTGATAAGTAGCTATCACCAATCTCATCCCATAAGGAGGGAGGATAGATTTATAGATCTATACTCCTTTGCCGTGGCATGGTTGACCTTTCCCGACTTGGGTATAAACACCACTATAACCTCCCTCCATGCCTGTGGGACATAACCCATCCTGAGGCGCTACAGAATATGCGTTTTAGGCAGAGGGTGACATGTTCCCCTGATTCTTGTAGCATTTTCGGGTATATACCGTCTATTCCTGTTTCCTTGTAGGGATCAAATTATTTTACGGCTCACAGAATTTTTTCTTTGGTAACGATCTTATCCATTATTCAGGCCAAGTCTGTTCCCTTACCAGTGCATTTGCCAGCCGCATCCGTATTCCATAGACCCGCAAACATTTCCGTTTTGAGCCGCTTAACGTCTCTGTAAGTTGACCATTCGATGGAACCTTCTTTAGCGAGGTTCCAACTATGTCTAGAGATGCGTAGCTGCTCTGCTATTTTTGCGTTCCACTACGGTGGTTGGATCTTTTTACTTGGTTTTTTGGTGGGTCAGGATCTCTCGAAGGACCAGTTTAGCTTAACGGTTAGGTTCAGTATCGTCTTATCCATGTCTTATCCTCACCTCTACTATTTGTGTTAGTGCTACCCCAAGTGGTATGATGGGCGTTAGCATCACACCCTAAGACTAAGTTCTTCTTACCTTGTTCGGCCACTGAGACCAGTGTTCTCAGTCCTTCCGAGGGGACGTTCGTGCCTTCGTCGTATGGTAGGTATACCGACGCCATCGTGAAAGTACCATCTTTACCTGTGACTTTCACCACCGTCTGATCGCCCGAGCTTTTTTTTTTTTTTTTAGAGACTCGCGCAGGTTCAAGAGTTTTTATATATTCTCTTATGATGTGTTGACACACACAACCTGAACGGAGTGCAGTGGTTGGGGTCGTTGATGTTCGTTCACTACTCTCAGGGGTGGTTGTCCTAGACCTAGATAGGACGAGAGCCGATCGCTATAACCGCGTTTGTTAAAGTCCGTAGTAATTCGTTCAAGCACTTTTTAGTATTGCATACGCAGAGGATCAATTTCGGTCGACCATATACTGTGAGTTTGTCCGTATAGGAATTAATTTTTCTTGGCTATGAAGCGCATTTGAACCAAAGACCTTCCGCTCGGCGGTCGATGATGTTAACCACTGCTGAATGAAATTGATTAACATTAGTATGTGGAGTTTTTTCCTGGCAACAATACAAGTCCTAACCTTGCCTAATTGGGCGTAACTACATCTTTGTACTGCTAAATATAGGTAGACAATGGGGTTGCGCCACCTGATATTGGCATATGAAAGGCAAACGCAGACGAGCTGCGGTGCTCGTATGCGTAGGTGGACGTCTCATGAATAACAAGTACGTTAAGATATCTATCAAAAGTTATCATTACCAGTTATCCTTAATGACGCCAGTTCTCCTTAGGCATACCAAAACGGTCTCAAATTTCCTATCTCTCTGTAATTGACAGTGGACTTGATTGTGGACACAGCTGACTTTGGACCCAAACCAGCGAGCTTATTCCTTGTCCAGAGAGGTCTTGAGTTCCACAGGATTTTTGAAGTGGTAAAAGGCAACCTTAAGCACAACTTGACTGTCACTACAAAGGCAATGCCCCTTCCATCTCTTTTCACCTGCGCTTTATCATGCTTAGCAGTTAATGTTGTGAACTTTCCTATTTAGAAGCAAAATGAATTCGCAAACATTTGTACTCTACGAAGACTCCAGCCAATTTCTTGTGCACCAAACATCGATCAAGTTTAGGACTGCTTTATGACGGAAAGTATAGCATCGTACGCGTAAGCTTGCGTGTGCATTGGGAACATTAAGCAAATAGTTAACTACAACGAAGGCAGAACACCTCCTTGGTGGCAGCTCTTGATTACAACTAAACTGACACCGCACCTGTAGTGCCGTTTCATCAGCAGTGCATTGATCCACGACATTAGTGTCTATCTAGCAGACACTTACTTTTAAGGTTATCAGTTATGAAAATGCCAAAAGTGTACTCATTTCTGTCGAGCTGGCACTCAAATCTCCCAGGCTTCAAAGCGCAGTCTCATATGACTTGCATTGCTGACAACCATGTTTGTTTTCGAGAAAAGGGTGCTCTCTCAGTGCGCATGCAAGTCTGCTGGTCGTTAAAGCAGGAAAATGTTAGTTCTATGGATCTTAAGTTCTTCGTCAACAAGTAGTCGTCTTTGTCTATCCTGGCAATGAACTACTTTCACTTCGCACCAAGGGCGAGTGGCGAGTAGGTGAGTGGTAAGCTAGCAATCAAAACTCTTTTCAGTGCTGGAAACAGTTACTAATACCTTTTTGCAAAACAGCAAAGGTGTCCCTATCAGCACCCTATGACTTGAAGACATCAAATGATGCAAGAGCATATTCGACCGTTTCTGCGTTTGTCACACATCGATCACACGATATATCACATCGATCATCTTGCAATCGACGCCAGACACTATTTCAGCATCTTAGATGTCCAAAACTTCCGAACCTTGAACGACCAGAATGTTCGCTGATCATGTCTCCCTCAAGCTCTCTTAAGAGCTGATACAAAACTGCACAAACCACAGAACAGCGCTTTGATGTCAAAGTGCCATTAGGAATGCTGCGTCTGAAGTATTAGGTTTCCAGCCACCAACTAGGAGAAACCCTTGGTTTGATGTAGAGCATTCAACTATTGACCATATACGTCGAATAACTGACGCAATAGAAAAAGCACTCGAACACAAACTGATATGTTCGATTGCATTCTTTGACGAGTCTCAAGCCTTTGACAAGGTGTGACACGAAGGCTTGATGTCTAAACTAAGACAAATCTTACCAGAGAAACTATCCAGTATTTTAAGTACATGTCTGCCGAATAGATTATTCCGCGTTATATACGGCTGTGCGTACTCCGAAATCACTGTGATTACGGCTGGCGTTCCTCAGGGAAGTGTACTCGGCCCACTCCTTTATTTACTTTACACTCGCGATATACCGCAAATGCAAGAATCATTTCAAGCTACGTTCGCCGACAATACATCTGTTCTTGCAACGGGCAAATTGGTTGGGGAATTTACTATGAGACTGCAAAGTGCCCCTGACCATGTAAGCAGCACTCAGACGCAAATACTGGTCCATTTTAATCCAGACAGACACCTTACATTAATGTATTTTCCTCGTTTTCCGGAGAAAAATGAGAAGAAGCTTCAGTAATGTAGAGCTAAGAGATTCGGCACACACCACGTCGGCCCCAAGGGTGCTCGCTCCACCGCGCGCGAGCAAAGGCGGGACAGTCGCAGAAAAGATGCTCTGCGGTGGCATCCTCTTCGCAACGTAGAGCACAAGTAGGCGTCTCACTGATGCCAAGCACGCAGAGATGCTTAGCAAAAGTGAATGGCCCGAATGAGGAATACTGCAGATTTCTTGCAGACATCAGGGCATATGGGCTTTGTCATCCTTCATCCTGGATAATCCCTCCATCTACAGTTGTATGTATTAAACACACAATCGTTAATCTAGGAATTTACCGTGGACGCAGGTATACCTAGAGCGGGTTCAGGTCTTGAGAAACACATGAACCCATACTAACCTTAGTGAATTTAGTCGACCGGCTCTGTTCAAGAAGGTCTTGAATTCATGCACTAATTTGGAGCTAGTTGAAGGGTTGGACACAGCTTTGACTGCAGCTTGGCTGTCACTGTAGACGCATATGCTTTTTCCCCTTCCCCTTCACAACATAGTACATGGCCATTAGGATTGCGTATATCTTTGATTGAAAGACAGACGCATATTTTCCCAACGAGAAGTGCCCAACTCCGGACTCTCGCCCAGACCTGGAGCCATCCGTGAAAATGCGAAGACTATCCATTCCAGGTTCAGTATCCAGCAAGAGCCAGCCCTGCCGCCATGAAACCTCGACTGTAAAACTACAGCGCAGTAGGATATCGGGTGTCAATGCGTCAGAAGGTAGGGGTCGCAGAACATTTCTTGCGCAAGCACACTGATATTCCTGTGCGAGTTGTACCAAAAGCCCTTTATCCTAAGTCGAGGCATGGTTTTCAAAACACACCCTCTGAGTGCATTCATTTTTGTCCATTTTTCCCGTATGAAGACTGTAACCAACTTGCTAGTCGCACTCAGAAAGTGGATCTGCTCGCAGAGGGTCTTCTAAGAATCATTTTTCGATTTACGAATAAGCTTAGCCGATACTTGTTCCAGTCATCATCCGAATTCGATTTGAGCTTTTTCCTTTTTTTTCGTTGGAATGTTGCCTGCCAAATGCGAACACATTAAGAACAGAATGTTGTTAGATACGTGGAATAACTTAGTTGCAGTATAAATTCGTTTCGAAGGTTTTTAATGAGTAGAAATCTCACACTACTATGAGCATGCGCTTACGATCCTCATAGGTTAGGTTAGGTTGTAGTGGTTGGCATACGCCCCAGGTACCAAATAGATCATATAACCTAGATCCGCTACCTATAAACCAATCAGTGCTTCTGATAAAGCGAGATGGAGTTGAGCTATTTTTATATCTGCTAGCTCACTTGCAAGGGCCTCCGTTATCGCTGTTATTTCTGCTTGGTACACACTGCAGTGATTTGGGAGTCTAAATGATCGGTTAAGCTCCTTGGAAAATACTCCACAATCGGTATAGAGGGATATCGAGTCCTTCGGTATGACTTTCCCTTCAGCCCATTCCTCACGGGATGGAAAGGTAACATTGCAGTTCTTAATGAACACGTTCTGAGGGATGGTAGAGTCCGTGCCCATGGGTACTTCGAAGTGATTAAGAATGCTAATATGGCCTTTATGTGATTTGGGCCGTATTCCTATGCCTCTAATCCGTAGGGCCGCGAAGGCAACAACTTGTTTGCTGAAGAGGTTGAATGGTGAAAATGTTGTAGAATGTTTGGGGCCTCCGTGGAGATCGATCTGATCGCACCACTTATGTACATATACATATGCTGGCCGATCTTTGCACTTTCCAGAGCAGTCCATCAAACTGCAATGATGTCTTACAGGAGGATAGACCTTATGAATGCTGTAAAGAGCTAGTGCATAATGCTTGGATGAAGACCCCTCTTTTTGCCCATCACTTTCTTGCAGCTGTAGAGGGCAGTGGTTGCTTTCTTGATCCCATCAAGTATGTTGGATTTCCAGTTCAGCCTCCTGTCAATGACTTTTTTCTTTTGGTGGCGTTAGAGCCCATGAAGCACCAGAGCCAAGCTTCTCTCAGTCACCCATGTTGTGTGTGATTCATTTTTGACACGGGTGAAAGGGACCTACAGCTTAATGCTGATACCGAACGGCGTGAGTCGAGAAGCTTTTTCAAGGCAAGGGTTTTTCCAGTACCCCACCGAGGAGGGACGAAATAAACATTCGATGGCGGGATTCGAACTCACTCATCGGGCATCAGAGCCCAGCACACTAACCATTGCGCCACGGCGCCCTCCCTAAGTGGGATTATGTAGAAGAAAAATACTCTCTCCCGTATACGTTTACAACAAATGCATTTCATTGTATCGTATCTATAATCATATATTAAAAAAGAAATCATATCTATTTCAATCTTTTCCCTTTCACCCGATTTTATTTAGGATGCAGCCAATTCCCTAACCAGATCCTCTTCCGGCGACAAATGTGCAAAACGCGAGCCCTGAATCTCTCCGTCTGCAAATACGACTTCTGGTGGCGCCAATATTTCTACTTCCGACAGTGCCAACAACTTCTTCGCATCCATTCGGAACTTATCGATAATCGTACGGATATCATCATGTGCTCGAATTAAATTTTCAATCGAGACTATCTCATTAGTGAATTGTTTCTTCTCGATATTCTCAATTCGTGTCACCAATTGGATGAATAGATAATCTGCGTAACGTTTCTTGATTTGTAAATGCGTCAATTCATCGTAGCATCGCATCGAATCCAGATTGATTGCGATCACGAATAATAGCATGAGTAATGTCATCAATAGCAATATTGGCAGGATGATAAGTGCTTCCGTTTCATTGAAGAATTTAAGCAGATTCTTCCATTGACTTAGCTCTTCGTTATTATGTTTAGCCTCGAAGTGCAGGTAGCCGAATAGGATCGCTATCACAGCTGAGATGAAAAGGATTTGTGGATAGTAGTCTTCGAAAAATGTACGAAATGCCCGATGGATTTTCCAGAAACGAATCATAATTCAATTGATTTTGTTTGAATTACTTTTTACTACGAATTTGAATATTTTTTTGTTTAAGATCTTTCAAATTGAAAATTTTGTCTTTCTGACTTCGTATTTTTATCGTATTTGGGCTAAATTGACACTTTGCCATGAAAACTGTGTGTTGTTTTGTGAAATTGACTACAGTACAGGAAGGGAACGGAATTCATTTTTTCATGTTTTTTGTTTTTTTTTTTTTTCTATCTTCTATCGTGCGTTGTATGTAGATAGTCGAATTTTTAGATACGGATTTCTTTTTTGGTTTTTGTAAACAAATGGCGAAAGAGTATGTTTGTTTACTTGGGGATTTTTAAAATGTTTTCTTTAGGCGTATTCTAAAAATGTCCAATGTTTTTCGACAATGGAAGAGATGTGTCACAACCAGGGATAGGTCGACATAGAATGAGCATGTTATATGTCATTCGTACTAATAAATAGTCTTTCAACGAATCTATTAGTATTTTTGTGTTGGGTATTAAGGATTTTACTATTCTCACCCGCAATTCCCTTGCGCATTACGTTGTAGACGAGGTGTTATTGCTAGCCAACATATTTAGAAAACATTGCTCTTTCTTTGCTCGTGACTTGCTTCTTCTGTACAAGGGGGTGTGATGGGAGCATATGTATAGATAGTAAGACCTTTCATCACTTATGCGTCTGCAGCTGAAAAAAAAATGTGCAACCCGCAAGGCCCCCGCGACTAACTTCCCAGTGGGAAAAATTAAAACACACAATCTTTATAGAAAATGAAGCCGCCTATCTCTAGATGAGATGACTGAACAGTTCAACATTAAAACACTGTGGGATCCCGGGCATAGAGATATTCCGGGAAACCGCGCGGCCGACGAACTCGCAAAGTTAGGGTCAAGCACACTCAGCCTACCTACCATCGGGTACCTAGAAACACCAATAAGTACGGTGAAGCACATGATAAAACTTCAAACCATAGAGGAGACCAACCTCCAATGGAATGAGAGCAATATCGGCTTTATCACCAAACAATTGTGGCCTAAGTTAAACTTAGGACGAACCAGGAACCTGGCGGTAACCAAAAGGGCAACGTTAAGTACTCTAGTGGGTGTCATTACAGGTCACTGCACCATTGGAAAACACGCCGCCAAACTGGGGCTACCTTACAATGACTTCTGTCACGGCTGCATGGACGAGGAGGAGGAGGAATCAATACACCACCTCCTCTGCCCATGTCCCTCTTTTGCGAATCGCAGGAGGATTTACCTCGGCGCGCCCTTCTTCGACAATCTAAGTGAGATAGCAAACCAAAAAATAGCTCAAATCCACCGCTTTATTAGAAGCACCGGTTGGTTCCCAAGAAGCGGATCAGGGTAACCTGATCCAGGTGGTATCACAATGGGCCGGCTTCGGCCTAAGTGTGGCTTATGCCTACCACGTCAACCTAACCTAACCTAAGCCGTCTTAGAGTAAAATGTTATAAAAATGGAAAATAAAAAAAAATGTTCAAGCTCCAGAGCGCTCTCTCTAACGAATATATAAAGTACGCACAGAGGTGAATTTCCATAAATGCAAACACACTCGTGTTCGTGAGCGAAAATAAAAATGCTCACAGGCAATTACTCATGGGCACGTGCGTTTAATAATTGCTCGTTGGGAAGTGCACACTCACGAGCAGCTCATGAATGTGCGTTTCCTTACTTCACCACAACACTGTCCGAGCAATCTCGTATGTTGTTCAACAATGCACTGAATAATGCTATCCAACCAATCCCTAAGAGGGGCAAGGACTCCTCTAACCCGGCAAATCTCCGGTCGATAAGTCTCCTTCCGAGTATCACTAAAGTCTTCGAGAAGGTAGTCCATAGAGCCCTGTCCAAATGGGCTGAGGACAAAAATTTATTCAAAACGCCTTTGTTTAGGGCCTCTAGGGACACTAGTAAACATTGGCGAAAGTTCACAATCATTGGACCGGATGGGCGTCCACTGGCGAGTAAAGGTGTAGTCAGATACCTTGGGATCTGGCTAGATCAGTATTTAGACTTCGATAAAAGTGTAGCAGCAGAACCGGGATGATAGGGGTCTTCTACAGAGTAAACTTGTCGTTCGAGAGAGGGCTCTACTACTCAATTGCCTCATGAGCAAAAAAAAAAAAAACAGTCATTGGCAAGAGTATTTCTGCGTTTGATTTCGGAACTGATGTCGTCGCTCCAGGTCACTGCCGAGCCAAGGTAGACGAAGTCCTTAATTATCTCAAACTTATATCTGCCAATACAAACGCTCTGGGCAAGATGTCGGTGACGAGCGTCCTTTTTCGATGACAGCTTATATTTAGTTTTGCCTTCATTTACTGCCAAACCAAATTTCGCCGCCTCCACCCAATATCCGTAAACGCCCCATTGACATCTCGCTGTGTTCCTCCGATTATGTCAATGTCATCCGCGTATGCGAGGAGTTGTGCGGATTTGAAATAAATTGTGCCTCTTGTGCTGTTCAGTGATTTTTGCACAATCATTTCTAATACGATGTTGAAGAAATCACACGACAGCGCATCGCTCAGCCTAAATCCTTTTTTTACCTCAAAACTTTCGGTCAGGTGTTCACCGATTCGGATAGAGCGGCGAGCATTCTCCACAGTCATGCTGCATAGTCCGACGAGTTTAGTAGGAATGTCAGAGGTAGACATGGCGTTGTATGGCTCGTCTCTAATTACGCTGTCGTATGCGGCTTTGAAGTCAACAAATAGGTGGTGAGTGTCGACTTGAAATTCATTGGTTTTTTCGAGGATCTGCCGTAGTGTGAGGATTTGGTCGATGGTGGACTTCCCTGGCCTGAATCCGCACTGATAAGGACCTATCAGCTTATTGACAACAGGCTTCAAGCGTTTACACAAAACGGCAGAGAGGTTTTTGTAGGCGATTATGTTAAGAAGACTTATTTCTCTGTAGTTGCCGCAGTCATATGATGCTGAGACTCCATTCCTCGGCCATGCTATCCTTTCACCATATCTTAGGGATGTGCTGGTGCATACTCCTATCCAGGTCATCTCCAGCTGCCTTGAAGAGCTCAGCAGACAATCCAGCCAGCAGCTTTATTCGACTTGAGTTTCGATATGGCGATCTTTACTTCGTCGAGGTCAGGGGGACGGAAAAGTCAAAAACGTTGGAAAACAGTGCAGTTTCCACTCCAGCAAACGTATGTACATACTCGAAAAGACTTGAGGATATGCCAACTCTATTGAATATTACTTTTGTATTCCTTAGACAAAAGCCATGCATTTTCCTATAGAATTCACTGTCACTTTTGCCCGTGGCCGACTACTTAGGGCATACTTGTCAAGTTAATGAGGTTGATTTCAACTTACAGCCGTAGCCCAAAGAAACATTACTTGGATCTGGATTTTTTAATCGGTCGGCTTAAGTCCTGCATTTTGAAGAACAATCACTAAGGTCACTGAAGGAAATTTCTCTCAATTCATACTGGTTACCTGCATTATATTTAAATTAATCGCATCCACGGTATCAAATCTAAACCAAGTCCATACCATAGTATCGTCACTATTCGTCAAGAAGACTACAAAACCTCACCATGTGGTAAAGTTAGAATGTCACTTCTTGTTTGTCTAACCGTCCGAAATCCAAGCTGCTCCCGCTTAATTCAACCATCTCTACACTTGACCACAATTCTTCCAACATCACCTTTGGCTGTCCCAGAAGCTTACAGCAGAAAAAAGCAGAAAACCTTGATGTACGTATAAGTGCATACATATCTATGTATTTACCTATCCTTCACCCTGAATTCATGTGCCCGACATTTCTGTTAAGTTTTCCTTCTCGTTCCATGTCTCGGTCTCTCCTGGGCAAACCGCATTTCAGTCTCGAATTGAGGTTATGTGCAGTGAATTGCTCTTGTAATTCATGTGTAAAAAAGTCTCGTTAACGTTTAAGCCCGTCGCTTCGAGACACACTAGCATGATATGTTTTGTGTGGAGAAACGTACATAGTACGTACATATGAAATGCGGATTGGTTTGTATCCGACAAATGAGGTCTTGTCGCTGAATAAAGAACGTAACGTAAGAATGATTTAATTTTGCTATTCAATATTGGGCTTCCTATTCTCTTTCATAAAGCAGAGATATTTCTTTCAAAAAAGGCGGAAATTGTAACAAGAAAAAGTATAAGAACCCATTCATGTGGTTCGAATAGATCTACTCAAGCGAGCGTGCATCCTGTGCAAAGATAGAAGCACCGGATATATAATAAGATGACATCTTGGCGGATGTCTCATTGTTCTGTTGTCCTACTACATAGTTTGCTTCTTGCCTTTTGTTTTCGTCAGTCACATTGCAATCGTCGTTCTTCCGCGACAGATGGTATTGGAAGGATTCTGGTATCGGTACTGTCGGGATGTGCTTTTATGATCGTTGACTATCTATATACATAAGTAGGTAGGTTAGGTTAGGTTGTAGTGGTTGGCATACCCCACACGTAGGCCGTAGGTAATATGATCCTCGTGGATCCGCCACCTGAAAACCAGTCAGTGCTTCTGATGAAGCGATGGAGTCGAGCTATCTGCTAGCTCACTTAAGTGAGGGCACTAGCACGGATCCCGATATCACCAACGCCATTGAATATATGGCGACGTCTCCGGCGGGGTACTGTAAAAGCTTCTCGACTCATAGTGTTCGGAATCGGCATTAAACTGTAGGTTCCTTTCAACTGTGTGAAAAATAAATCACACACAACATGGGTGATTGAGAGAAGCTTGCCTCTGGTCCTTCATGGAAGGGAGTATTAGTTTGACGGCAGATTTTCCAATGGTACAGTGGCCTGTAATAAAAACCCACTAAAATGCTTAAGGTTTCCCTTTTGGTTGCCACAAGGTCTCTGGTCCGTCTTAAGTTGAGCTTAGGCTTGACTATAGAGATTGGTAGCATCTACAGTTCGAAGTTTTATCGTGTGCTTTACCGTATAGGTGTTTTTAGATACCCAAGGGTTGGGAGACTGAGTGTGCTTGATCCTAACTTTGCGAGTTCGTCGGCCGGGCAGTTTCCTGAAATATCCCTATGCCCGGGAACCCACAGTATTTTTATACTGAACTGTACAGCCATCTCGTCTAGAGATAGGCATCAGTTAAGGGATGTCTTTGATTTATGGGTTATCGCAGATTGGCTATCCGAGATGATGATATCGTTGGCGGATATTACATTGATCCTAAGCCATGCTAGGGCCTCCGTTATCGCTATTATTTCTGCTTGGTAAAAACTGCAGTGATTTGAGAGTCTAAATGATAAGTAGAGGTTAAACTCTTTGGAGAAGACTCCGCTACCTACACCTTTCTTCATCTTGAAGAGGGAAATCGAGTCATTCGGTATGCCTTTCCCCTTCAGCCCACTCCTCACGGGATGGAAAGATAACTTAGAAGTTCTTGAACACTTCTGCGGGATGGTATAATCCGTGTCCGTGGGTACTTCGAAGTGGTTAAGAACTCTAGTATGGTCTTTGTGCGATATGGGCCATTTTCCTATGCCCCTAATCCGTAGGGCCGCGCAGGCAGCCCTTTCCATAAATGCACACACACTCGTGTCCGCGAGCGAAAATGCTCACAGCCGATTACTCATGAGCGCGTGCGTTTAATAATTGCTCGTTGGGTAGTGCACACTCACGAGCAGCTCATGAGTGTACGTTTCCTTACTCAACCACAACACTGTCCGAGCAATCTTATATGTATCGGTTGTCGTCTGACCGTTTGGGAACACCGCATGTTGTTCATTTTTTTGCCTATTTTTTTAATTATTTAATTTCTAACAAAAAACGGCTGAACCGACTTGAAAACTAGAAACTTACTCACTTCTAAGTTTTTGAATAACACGTGGAATGAACCCAATCTTATGTCAATATCAGCTTTGGCCCTGGAGATAATGGAGGCGAAATTTCCGGTGCGCACAGACGTACATACGCACACACATACATCACTATAAAAAACTTGGATTTGGATTCTGGTGACCTTCAAACGTGGAGATATGTCAAAATTTGGAATTCGGAACATCGTCCCCATTTAAATACTTTCCCACTGGGAAGTTAATGAACAGAAGCCGTGAATGCACCCTTTAAGTACAGGCTCTTCACTAGGCCAAACTGAGCGTTGGGAGCTATTTGCCATTCCTCCAACTAGAAAAATAGGCACGTAGCAAGAAGACAGACAAAATGTTTTCTGATTAGTCCTCGCAGTTGCCATCAGCTATTCCATTGATTAAAAGTCATTCTCCTGCAGCGCAAAATGAAACAATGCGAAATGGCACACAAGCAACCAAACGCTACATCCGTTATTAAGAAAAAAACTTTTCGTTAGCTGTATCCGGATTTCCCAGTGGTAGTGTTCAACAATAAGTTTTCGTTTCAATTTCACTACATTTAATCCGAAACCTATTGTATTGACATCCATCAAAAAAACCACTTGAAAATCGAGCTAGGGATTGTGTTTAACTTGACACTAATATTTATCCACCCGTAACTGAGCAAGAGTAGGAAATAGTTAACGAAATCGTTTTAATATTGATCGATATACCTCGTACAGGCTTTTGACCCAAAGCAGCCATGTACTATCGGCCACCTATACACACCCATTGGCCGTTTAGTTGCAGCTTTTCTATCGATTTCTATCACCAAAAATCCGTTGGAACGCGATTGATTGATTAAATCATTTGTTCCAAACATGCAAACAAATCAGGCACATGGAAAGGACAGTCTGTAGAACATATTAGAACTATGTATGCAATGTTGTACCTTTGTTTATAAATATTTTCCATTTTTCCCTTCCCTCCTCTTGTACACGTATCCAGCACAGAATCGACGACGCATATTCGTACCTCCGCACGCTAAGAAATCAAACTAGATCGACAGCGTTCCTTTTCATTGCATGCAATTGCATTAGCGAAACAGTGAATCATTAAAATCTATTATAGTTGAATGCCATAATAGTGATATGTGTCCAGGTAGTCACTTTGTGTGTTTACTTTATATAATGGCATTGAGCTATCAAGGACGACGAGGAGCGAATGCATTTAGCATGCAAATAAATGGAAACAAAGGACATATTGGGGAGGAATAGAAGGATATTGTTTTCGAAATTCGGAAACAAAACAAAAGCTTATAACATTGCTCCTTGCAGAAGCTTACGGCTTATCGATATTCTGCAATATCGAATTAAATTGTTGCTGGATTTTGTTCGGATCCTTGACGAGAAAGGATCTTCATGACTTTAGGGAAAGAAAGAAGTTGGCTTTGAGCTTGCAACTCACAATCTGTTTTGTAGAACACGGTCTTTCAACAGTATCCTTTGCACATTTGCTTATGATCCTTAGTGAAATATACACTTTTAAGTTAATTTACGATACCACTATACTTCAGGCTAACAGTCCTTAAGTATACTTACTTATCAGTCCGGCATTCCATGGAGGATCTGAGCCTAAGCTATAGATGCCTTCCCTCCTTCACGGTCCCGGGCTGTTTCCAGTTATCAAGACCAAGTTGTCTTGCATCCGTGAATACTTGGTCTTTATACCGGAGATTCGGTGTTCCTCTTCTTCTCGAACCAGGAGGCTCAGAGTCGAAGACCCTCTTAGCTGGAGCGTTGTTGTTCATGCGCTCGATATGGCCAATGTAGTCGACGGATCTTTGCCTTCCGGACTAATTATATCCACATCTTTGTACAGCTCGTAGAGTTCGCGGTTCTGCCTTCTCCTCCATTCACCTTCCTCACAGACAGGACCAAATATCCGGCGCAGAACTTTTCTTCTGTTCAGTATAGGGTTGGAATCACTGGATTGCGATAAACTACACTCAGTGGCGTAGAGTGCCTTGTAGGGGCCCTGTATCAAAATTAGTTGGTGGGCCCTATAGATTTTTCACAAAAGAAACAAAAATGCATGCATTAAATTAAAATAAATATTTATTGATTGAGGCGAAGCGTAAGCGAAGCCTCTCTCTACTCGACTCGATTTTTTTTTTTAGAGACACGTGCAGGTTCAAGAGTTTTATATTCTCTTATGATTTGTTGCTACACACACAACCTGAACGGAGTGCAGTGGCTTGGGTCGTTTATGTTCGTTCACTGCTCTCAGGGGTGGTTGTCCTAGATAGGACGCTTTTGGTTATAGTCCGTAATAATTCGTTCGAGCACTTTTAATATTGCATACGCAGAGGATGAATTTCAGTTGCCCATATACTGTGAGTGTTATGCCTGCAGGCAGTACGTCTGGTCACTTTCCATTCACAACTTCGTTCATACTTTTTGTCCGCATCGGTATTACATCGATCGGCGGTCAAAGATGTTAACCACTGCACCACGGCCACCCCGTGTAATGATTGTAATGAAATTTTGCACACTGACATATGTTAGCATTGCGCAGGTACATTGATTGTGGATTAGGCCAAATTTTGCGTCGGTCACAAACCATGGTTACACATGTCCAAATTTTCGAGCGCGCGCCGATTTTTCATTGAGCTCAAAAATGTTTACTTTTTGCACGCCCCCTTATATTTTGAGATTCTTTAACGCCGCTCCACGTCCGTCGTAACCGTAACGATATAGCACAACACAGAGCATCTAAATAGGTATGAATTAAACGATTTAAAGAAATGTCGAGTAGTTAGAGAGGTTTCTTGTAGGATTCGCCTCAATATTTTGGTGTAGGAGCGGATAACCAGCTCCGACCACCGCCCGTCCACAATTCAAATTAAATGTACACTTTCCTTGTCTTTTTTTAGCAAAGTGATTTAGTAAATCATCTATAGCTAAAGACGATTTCAGTTTCTCTAAAATTTCTGTCTCTATAGACAATAGTGACAAATCTAATAGCCGTTCCTGCTTTCAGCTGTTGCGGTTGTAACTGGAAGGGTCAAGACAATTGGATGCAAGGCTAATGAATTTTACCAGCAATAATTCCATATTACTCAGGTCACAAAGGCTCTGAAATCTTTGTTTAGTTTGAGAAATTAATACGTCTAAACAGCAATAGTATACATTGACTTTGAAATATGACTGCGGATCTGAAATTCTCTCATCCTGTGGTAACTCATTAAAAAAACGCTTCGTTATCTTCCGCCTTTTATTTTTAAAAACAGTTGTTAGTCCCACTCTTTTGCTAAGTCTCTGGAGTCATTTAGCAAACCATGGAATGAATTTTGATTTCTTATTACGCTCAGTCTATTCAAAAGACTACTAAATAAAATACTAGCTTTCTGTAAGTAATTATTTTCATGCTGCAGAGCTTTAGGGCGTCGTGGCGCAGTGGTTAGTGTGTTAGACTCTGGCGCACGATGTGCGAGTTTGGATCCCGATAACACCAACGCCATCGAATGTTTATTTCGCTGCGTCCCTTCTCAGTGCGGTACTGGCAAAACCCCCGGTAGTTTAATGGCCAAGAAAAAACTTTTCGACTCAAGCCATTCGAAATCGGCATTAAACTGTAGGTCCCTTTTCAAATGAATCGTTACTCAACATTGCCCAGCGTTTTATACTATTGCTAAAACAAGCATGTATTTTTTTTCTAAATTATCGAAAAAAGTCGACACGTCAATAACATGTTTCGCAGCATCGTTTAAAATTACATTTAATGCGTCTGCAGTACAATGAACATAGTCGGCATTCGTGGCATGCTCTTTTATAAGGGCTTGTAATCCCCCATATACATCCGACATAACATTTGCTCCATCGTAACCCTGTCCTCTACATTTAGACAAATCAATTCCATATTCTTTAATCGTGCTTAAAATTTCAATTTTAAGTCCTGCACTGCAATCGGATACTGCTATAACCCTCAAAAAGGACTTACAGATTTTTAATCCTTCAGGTACATTATGATCATTTTCCATTATTGAGATGTATCGAAAAACTACAGAAAGCTGGTCAATTTTTGACAAGTCTCGTGTTGTATCCAAAATAATTGCCAGAAATGGGCCTTTTTAATTTCTAAAATAATATTATTCCTAACTGCGGTACCAAGCAAATTAATAATTTCATTTTGAATCCTAGGGCTTAGATAGGGACAAAAAAATATTTCTAGGAAGGAAATTGCTCAGAAAACAAAGTTTATTTTGGAAAAATTCACACAATTGTGGTTTAGTTTAAAAAAAAAAAAAAAAAAAAAAAACAACAACACAGTGACTCATATATTCATCACCATGCATTAAAACCATTCTGTCTCAAATAAACATCTTGGATCAGGAATTCATTTAATTTTCATAAGAGATAAGTAGACAGTAAAACAAATTTGAATACTAAATCATTTATTTTTTTAAACAAACAAGAAAAAAATAAGGAAATAATTCATTATCACAGAAAAAACAAACTCCATGCAAAATAAATACATAAAAGAAAAAGATAAGTACAAGTTGATATAAATAACATCATTAGAAAAAATCAATATTGCACAGACATATGTATTATTTTCGATCTATAAACTATAAAAGTAAAGAATCCAAGGAATGTGAAAATATTCTCTTAACTCGCTTTTTTTAATAAATTATTTTTTTTTTTTGCTCTCAACAAACAACAAATTTTTCACTTATTCACACCACATGCGTCACGCGCTAAACTTATCACAGAATGAAAAGCAATGTGTGTTTGCGGAATCTGTAAATAACCACACTTGGAAGCGGAAAGTTCAAGGAATCAAAGACAGAATACCTACCGTTTTTCATTCTGGCTAGTAGTTCAACAGAAATCGTTAAAATGTGTATGAATCCCCATGCATCATAGGGTTAAGTGACATTGTGGATAACATTTTACTAATTTTTGCTTACACATGTTAGGGGCCCCTGTAGCCCGGGGGCCCGTATCATTGATACGGCGGTAGCTATGCCCCTGACTACACTGTCTACGTTTTATTCGAACTCAATACACACACACCTTTGTTATTTCACCTCAGAGCAATTATTGGAGTACTTCACCTTTGTTTCTTATTACAACCTTTTACACCCACGTTACACTTTATTACACACACTTAACTGTTCTACCACAGACAAATTATTTGTGCGCTTCACATCTCGCTAGATGGCTTGATTACCGACCGATCACTCATTACTGGATACCGGGAACTGATTGCTCCCGAGGGCGAGCGTTCGCGCTTATATAACCTTCGGTCCACTTTCTCGAATGTTCGCCGTCAGACGTTCCCCTTTGGAAGCTTCTAGAATGCTCTAACATTCAGCAGTATGCCACTGAAAGTTACCATCGTTTCCATTACAGCTTCACCAGAGCATTCGAACTTCGACAGCAAATTCGAACATAATCGGCGGTTCGTGTCCGCAACAATGTGTTAGAGGAACATAACAAAAACATCGAAAATCAAATGTACAGGGTGGGCCAAATCCAAGTTTCTTTTTAAAAATGCAATAAAATGAAGAAAATTAAATTGTTCCCATTGATTATGAAATACAACACCGTTCAAGTAGCTGCCTTCGTAGTTTGCGCATTCTGCCATCCCAATTTTCCAAGACGCTGCTGATTTTTCGGGCTGTAGCTCACAGATTGCTTGGATGATATTGGCCTTAAGTGCTTGAATCGTTTCCAGATTGTTGGCATAATATCGGTCGTTCACGGTTCCCCACAAAAAAAAAAAAAAAGTCGAAAGGGGTCAAATCGTAGCTCCGAGGCGGCCAATTGACATCGCCAAGACGGCTGACAACACTATTTGGGAATTTGGTGCGCCAAAAGATCGATTGTGGCATGGGCTGTGTGACATGACGCGCCATCCTGCATGAACCAGAGGTCGACCAAATCCATGTCTTCAATTTCAGTTGACCGCTGACCAAAACGTTGCAACCAGCCTCATTTTTGAAGCAAAATGGTCCAATGATGCCACCACTCCACAATCCGCACCAAATTGTCACTATCTGTGAATGCATTGGCTTTTCGACAGTAACGTGCGGATTTCCCGAGTCCCAGATGCGGCAATTTTGCTTGTTAACGTAGCCGCCGAGATGAAAATGCGCCTCGTCGGAAAAGATGATTTTTCGCCCAAAATCGTTGAAGCTGCTCTAAGGCTCAAACTGCGAAGTGATAACGAAGCGGTCGGTCGCGCGCCTTCAATTGCTGAGTCAATTGGGCCTTGTAAGCGAATAAGGTTTCTCCTCAGTCTAGTGCGTGAAATGTTGATCTGTTGAGATCGATGGCGAGTTGATGTTCGTGAATTGAGTCTCACACTCTCGACAGCAGTCACATTCTCATCTAAGTTGTCCACTAGCATACAAGTCTGACGAACTTTTTGCACAAACTTGCAAACAGCAGTCGCGGTGGCTGCTTCATTTCGGCCAAAACTTCTTTTGAAAAATCGCACTGTTTGGGCTATACAGCACTCACTTTAGAAAATAAGCTTTCATTATTTCCCAACGTTGTTCAAGCGTAGAGTGACTTATTTCGTTCGGCGGAGGTATGACACTGCCTTTCTGTCAAGATTCGAGCGGAAAACAGCTGTCAGTGTCAAAATAACCCATGATTTAAAAAACAAAAACACTAGATGGCCCCCTTTCGGAACACACATGCCACGTTCAATACGTTACCCCACCACCTGAGACTTATGAGCATTCTTTGACTGTATCCTATCTCTGTCTAAGTCAGCCAAGAAAACAACATTATGGTTGTACACAGCGTTTATTTCCAAGATCGAGTCTACTTCCATCCTACTACCATTTCATTTTATTTCACTCGCAATCTAAACCCACACAACGAACAACTTCAGTAATTCAGAGTGTTATTATGTCTCATAAAATAGAATTAGGTGCAGATACTTATTTGCATAACTACTACTGTAACTCATCTCACTTCCTAGACTACAACTACAGACCGAAGTTAATCGCAAACGTGCAAAGCTCGCCGCAACTTCGATTCTAAATCCGCTCGTTCCCTAAATACTCTTACTATCTTAAGCCCTCCAGCACCGCATCCGCAATTCAACTTATTGCACGTTTTTTACAAACGTGGAATAAAAGTAAGAAGTGAGGAAAAAAAATTAGTCACAGATAGTGCACAGTGGTGCATGACTGTGAAACAATAATGCTCGGGCCACAGGAGACTGAAGATTGAGATGAGCTCGAGACTCGGAAACGAAGCCTTCTAAACCTAGAAGCGTATGATAATATACATTGCTGCATTCATGAATACATTGCGAAAAGTGGCTGGGCTGAGTTGGGCGGATGGACTCATCGTCCTTATGGTAGTACGTAATTGGGAAAAGTTTTTCGTTCCGCTGTTAGATGTTTAGTTCGTCGTTTTCCCTTTTTCCGTTCGTTGTTTGCCTGTTTCGCTTGTCGTTTATACGTTTCGTTGATCCGTACACGGATTTTTTCGCTCTAACAAGGAGTATAAATGAATTTGAATTTCAAAAACTCTTAATTAGAATTTTTTTTCTTTTTTTTTCGAACCTCTTACTATCGATTTGATATTTTTTCTCTTGAGATACATACAACTTTGCTCGACTAATTGAGTTATGTGCTTAGGTATTGTGGGACTAATTAGTGCCATTTGGTCTATTGATAATGGCAAGTAGCTCATTGACGTCATTGATTCAGGAGGAAAGTTGACAAACGACCCAATACAATGGTGGTAGGTTAGGGATTATCAGGCGCTTAATTCAATGACGGTGTGGAAGGCGTTCTCGCTCATAATTAATTTTTATTAATGTTCTGAAACTTTAATCTAGTAGGCTGTTAGCCTACTGAGTTGGAGGGGTGATTCGACAATGTGATTAAATCTCCGCCTCAGTGGAGCGTATCGAATTCCGTACGTTGGAGCCACAGGGATTGTACTCAAAAGTAATGGAAAAAACGTATCGACTAGGTCTGCCTCTGTTACTGAAAGATATGTGCTGGTCTAAGAGGATTAATTGTTTCCTTCGCAATTGTTAAAATGACTACAACTCTTGAAGGATTCGTTCTGTTTTTTGTTATTTTTAATTTACAAGAATGATGGAAAATCGAAAACACCATGACCGTGAATATGATTACATACTTTGTTTGCCAGACTTCTTCCGTTGAGAGAGATATCATCCAGAACGTGCTTTTAGACTATTTCTTGGAAATTTTGGCAGCGCAATACTCCTTTCTGGTGCTGGTTGGAATGGAGTACAGGGAATTGATCATACTTGCCCGGTTCCGAGAAAATAGAGCCATCAGCATTGCCGGCTTTTAGTTCCTTGAATTGTATCGTGCAGAGGATGTCATTCAGAAATGGACTAGGTCTATACTGCGAAATATGCGGAAATAATAAATTTTCCGAATTCCGGCCAACTGTTCCTACCTAAGGTTCTCGGTGAACTAGTTGCAAGGTGCACGAAACATGAGGGACGTTCAGGCATTATGAGAGCTACGCAACTTATTCAACAAGCGCAGGGTCTTTCATTAAGCGCTTCCTGTCTTTAAATTTGAATAAAACAAAGTGTATGTGAGATATCGTCGAAATTTTTTTTTTCATTAAAAGCCCTATCCATGCCATTATGTAGGAATATAACCACTGATCCATGACTCTGGCGCATAAATCCGGCTGAATTTAACCGATGGCAAAGGTTCTGTAAACTTTGAGGGCCACTATATATAAAAAGCCTAAAAACTACCTTATTCTACACTAGCCTAATCTACCCTATACAAGTCTGCCATTGGTGTCGGCGAGCTTCGCCTTGAAGAGACAATATTAAAGATTCCACTACTGAGTCCGCTCCAGCCACCAAAAGCGTTGATGCTGTCGGACAACGTCTTCTCTATCTCGGCGAGGAACCGCTCTACTGAACCTGAGGCGCTCGGACTCACATGGCACGACGTCAGGTTCGTAAAGGAGTCGCCGTTCCACAGAATCCACGTGGTAGATTAGCGGTACCGCCAATCTATCCTAGATCAGCCCATAATTATTAAGATGAATAGATGCTTCCGGAGGTACAAAGCCGTTCAGACGCATTTTTTCTTTTCAAAATACATAGTATTGGGTTGGTAAGCCCCAAAGATCAAGTTATTGATCGAAGTCATTGCCCTTGCAACATGACCTCGAATCAGTTTAATCAGAAAGTTGTCTATCCGTAAAGTTCCTGTCCTATCGTATAGGACCCCGTTGGGTTGGAACTTTCTGTACTCAGAATCTGGTGTTCTGTGTAATCCAAGACAAGTCCTCAGACATTGTCTCTCAAACACCCGTATCCTTTCCATTAAGCTTGCGCTCACATTAAAACAGACGGAACATCCATAGGCAATCACAGGCCTGATTAAGGCCATGTAACAAATTACCTTCACCCTAGAATCAAGTTGGCTGCAGTGAAACAGCCATCTTGTCAGGGCGAAAGCGCCCCGGAATCTCTCCAGGGGGGCACCCACACTTTTATCAAAATATGGATACTGATCCAGCCAGATCCCGAGGTACCTGACTACACGTTTACTCACCAGTGGACGCCCGTCCGGTCCAATGATGGCGAACTTTCGCCAATTCTTTCTAGAGTCTCTAGAGGCCCTAGACAAAGGCGTTCTGAATAAAATGGTCTCTGATTTCTGGAAGTTGATTTTCAAATTCCAGTCATCACAGAACTGCTGAATTTTGTCGAAGTCACGTTGCAATAAAACAGTAATGACGTCGATCACTGGACCTGATCTGTACGCAATCAAGTCGTCCGCGCACATTACTGAGTGGTGAAGAGAAACTATCAAATCACTGATGTAAGTGCTTAAAAGGATCGTCGAGTTGACCGTACCCTGTTGCAATCCATTTTTAATGTCAAATGTTTGAGTAGAAGTCACGTTGGCAATTTTCACAACGAACTTTCTACTCGTTACCATACATAGATAGCAATAATTTACTTATGCCCAACTGCTCAAGCTTGTTGTAGAGTACTTCCAAGTCAACCAGGCAGGCACCCGTGTATTGGTTCTTGCATTCATTCCATTGGATATCCGAGGCGAGTTCCGACGTGGCATGTATGGTATCATTCCCGCCCTGAAACCGAAGTGGTTATCCGGAATGATATTTTTGTCCTCAGCTCATTTAGACAGGGCTCTATGGATTACCTTCTCGAAGACTTTGCTGATACTCGGAAGGAGACTTATCGACCAGATATTTGCCGGGTTAGAGGAGTCTTTGCCCCTCTTAGGGATTGGTGGGACCACCACCGTTTTCCAATGCACCGAATAATATGAATTATTCAGTGCATTGTTGAACAGGACAGTGTACCGCTCTATAGCCACTGGTGGAAGGTGCCTGAGCAAAACATTGGATATACCATCAGTACCCGCGGATTTTTTATTTTCTAGTGACATGAAGATCAACTGGAGATCCTCCGTCGAAATCAACAAGGTATTAGCAGCTTCATTGGTGATGGCGTTGTTTGCCGTAGAATCGTCATTGAACCTGCTGAAACCATAGCTCTCGGATCACCAATGATCGATATCATTTCGAAGGTAGGAGTGGTGAAGCAGGGCTCTATCTTCTAGGTAGTGCTTCGGGCGAATGCTTTCATTCACCTTGTACACTTCCTGGAATACAGCCCCACTGTCGCCACTTTGTCCTGAGTATCCTCAATCACAAAGAAGTCGGCATCTAGGACGGCGCTCTCTGGATCGATGTTGACTGTGCGTAATAAAAGTTTGTTGACTGTCTTCTCGGAAGGTTTAGATCCTGAATATCATTCCGATTTTTTCTTCGAAATATTTTATTTATCTACGGGAACATATGCGCGTTGTTGGATTTTACAGCGCGAATTTTGTTGCTCCAGTGCAGACTTTATATTATATTTTATAATTTTCGTTGATTAACTGTTGGAGAGATGACCATGCCCTCGAAATGCTCGTGCAGAATATCCTATGTGGCATGAGCTGTGTGGCATGCAGCGCCGTGTCGTTAGTACCTACATGCTTCAGGTCAAAAGTCATTGGTAATCATCGACCTATACCGCTCGCCGTTGACGGTGATGGCCTGGCCAACGTCATCCTCAAACAAATATGGAACGATGACGCCGCCGTTCCACACGCCGCTGTCCATACCAAGCTAGTGGCCCTCATATGAACTGGTATCGTCCCAAATTCGTCAATGTCGTCCAGAAATTTGCCTCATCGCTGAAGATGATTTTTAGATGAGGGTTGGTTTCCAACTGCTCCAGAACCCATTCAGCGAACACACGTCGTTGTCTATTATCATTTACCTTCAGATCCTGAGCACAGGCCCAAGTCACGACCCAAAATTCGCCAAATTTTGATCTGCGAAAGGCCGAGTTCTTCTGAGCGACGCGAAATCGACTGCCGGATTCAACTCCACACTCCCTCGTTCAGCTACCATGTTTTAGGCAGATTTTGCGATTCGTTGACGTGCGGATATTGGCTTATCTTTTGCCGAACCAGTGGACTCAAATTTATCCATCACACTGCGAATAGTCCCCTCGGTAGGGCGATTATGGCAACCGTAAAATGGGCGAAGCGCGTGGAACCTTGCTCGAACAGATTACCTAAAACAGACTGAATAAACTAAAGCCAATTTGGCAGACCAATATGGCCGCTATCAACTATCAACGTTCGGAAGACTCTTTTGATAGACCCTATATTACGCCATTTACATGCAGTCCAATGCAAATGATCTTGCGCAAATTTCTTTATATTTTGCAAGTAAAATTGTTCCAATAATGTTGCTTTCCACAGTGTCTTCTTCATCTTCTTCGGCGCTGCAGTTCATGGCGAATCTGGTTCTCCTTTAAAAAAACCTCTCCGACTTGCACGGTCATTCGGCAGCAGTCTCCAGTCCCGCACACCTAATTGGTTGCGGTCCTCTTCCACTTGCGTGCGCAACCTTAAATTTGGCCACCCTTTTCCGAGTCGCCCATCAGGGTTAGATTCAAAGACCGTCCAGGCCGGAGCTGTGGTTTCCGTGCGCTCTACATGGCCTAGTCATCTTAGGCGTATGATCCCCAGACTCCGTACTACGTTCATGTCGCTGTACAGCCCGTACTGTTCACTGTCTTCTCCTTCACGCCCCATTTATGCAGGTCGGGCTGAAAAGAGTACGCAGAATTTTTCTCTCAAAACGACCAAGGGCCTCCTCATCCGCTTTCGATAAGGTCCATGTCTTTGCACCATTAAACAGGACCGGGACGATAAGGGTGTTGTATATGGTCACCTTGGTTTTTCGAGGGAGGGAATTGCTTCTCAATTGCACCCCGGGCCGAAAGAGACAGCGGTTGGCAAGAGTTATTCTGCGTTTTATTTCGGCACTCATGTCATTGCTGCATGTCACTGCGGAGCCTAGGTATTTCAAGTCCTTGTCTTGATGACAGCATATATTTCGTCTTGCCCTCGTTTACCGCCCCATTTTAGCCGCTTCCGCCTCAATGTTCGTAAAGGCCTCAATGATACCTCGCTGAGTTCATATGCGAGCAGTTGTACGGGCCGGAAAAAGATCCTGCCCCTCGCATTGACCAGTTTTGCACGATCCCTTAAATAACGATGTTGAAAAAGACACACGATAGCATATCGCCCTGCCTACAAATGGTACGGAACCTTTCGTTCGCGAGTCCGACCCCGTTTTTGTTTTTCTTTCCTGAGTGGTAATCGGTTAATCCCTCCGTTTTTTTCAGTCCCAGGCTTTTTGTGTTTTTTTTTTTTTTTTTTTTTCAGGTATGACTTGCCGGGCCATAGCCTATCCGGCAGTAATCGTGTTTTGTGGAAAGCGTCCACACTTATAAATAAGTATTGTATTCCTCGTGTCTTTATAACAGAGATTTTCCTGGCTAATTCCTGGATGTTCACTTGATTGCCTGATGTCAATAACTCGGCTGAAATAAAGGTCATCGGTGACTGCGTCTTACGACCTACTATGAAGTCTTTTTAACGTTAGGGAAATATTAAAATCGCATTGGGATATAAAGGTTTTCATGCCATTATTCTTCTTCTTAACGGGCACTACAGTTCGGGGTGAACCTGGACCTCAACCAACACGCCCCTCCGACTAGCACGATCTTTTTCCATTGCCGTACACCCAGTTGGCTGAGATCCCCTTCCATTTGTGTGCGCCATCTTAAGTGCGGCCGTCATCTGCTCCTTCGTCCCTCGGGGTTGGATTCAAAGACTATCCGGGCTGGAGCTGTGGTGTCCATTCGCTCTACATTCTACATGGCCCAACCATCTTAGGCGTTGAATCCGTAGACACCTGACTAGACTCATGTCGCTGTACAGCCCGTAAAGTTCGTGGCTGAATCTTTTCCTCCATCCCTCGTCTGCGTTAATAGGCCCAAAAATCACACGCAAAATCTTTATCTCGAACCGACCAAGGGCCTCTTCATCCGCTTTTGATAGTGTCCATGCTTCTGCGCCGTACAACAGGACCGGGATGATAAGGGTCTTATATAGAGTCACCTTTGTCGTTCGGGAGAGGGGTCTATTACTCAATTGCCTCATGAGCCCACAGAAACAGCGATTGGCAAGAGTGATTCTGCGTTTGATTTCGGAACTGATGTCGTTGGTAGACGAAGTCCTTAGCTACCTCGAGCTTATATCTGCCAATACAAACGTTCTGGCCAAGACGTCGGTGGTGAGCGTCCTTTATTGATGACAGCATATATTTAGTTTTGGCCTCGTTTACTGCCAAACCAATTTTCGCCGCCTCCATCTCTATACGCGCAAACGCCTCATTGACATCTCGCTGTGATCTATCATTATGTCAATATCGTCGGCGTATGCAAGGAGTTGCGAGGATTTACAATAGATTGTGCCTCTTGTATTGGCCAGTGATTTTTGTACAATAATTTCTAATATGATGTTGAAGAAATCACACGACAGTGCATCGCCCTGCCTAAATATTTTTTTTACATCAAAATTGTTCGCCGATCCGGATGGAGCAGAGAGCATTCTCCAAAGTCATCCTGCATAGTCTAATCAGTTTAGCAGGTATGTCAAAGGTAGACACAGCCTTGTATAGCTCGTCTCTAATTACGCTGTCGTATGCGGCTTTGAAGTCTACAAATAGATGATGAGTGTCGACTTGAAATTCATTCGTTTTTTCCAGGATCTGCCGTAGTGTGAAGATTTGGTCGATGGTGGACTTCCCTGGCCTGAATCCGCACTGATAAGGACCTATCAGCTTATTTACAAAAGGCCTCAGGCGTTCAAACAAAACGGCAGAGAAGATTTTGTAGGCGATGTTAAGGAGACTTATTCCTCTCTAATTGGCGCAATCAGAGGGGTCTCCTTTCTTATGGATCGGGCATAGGATGCTTAGACTCCATTTCTCGGGCATGCTTTCCTCTGACCATATCTTACAGATAAACTGGTGCATGCTACCAACCAGGTCATCCCCAGCTACCTTGAAGAGCTCAGCAGACAGTCCGTCTGCACCAGCAGCTTTATTCGACTTGAGCTTCGATATGGCAATCTTAACTTCGTCGAGGTCAGGGGGACAGAATTCTCTGCTGTCGCCGTCGATTAGAAATGGATCATTCTGCCTGACAGCGGTATATTGACTAACGTCGCCGTTATACAGTCTGCATAAGTGGTTTTTCCATATTCTCAGCATCGACTGCGGTTCTACTACTAGGTGTCCGTTCTCATCCCTACAGGCCTCCGCTCTGGCTTTATAACCTTGGCATGTTCGCTTTATCTGTTGATAAAACTTTCGAACGTCACGACTGCAGTAACAGCTCTCCAAATCCTCAATCGCGCGCTTCTCGTGCTGTTTCTTCTTTCTTCTAAGAAGCTTATGCTCCTCCCTTCTTTTTAACCTTAGAACTCACGAGCTGCTCTTGTTCTCTTATGCATCGAGGCTTTATATGCATCCTGCTTCGCTGTGTGAATCCTCCTGACTCGTCGTCGAACCAGGTGTTGCTTCGTGGTGGAACCTTGAAGCCCAAAACTTCGGATACAGAGCTTCTCAGGGCTTGTTTGCAAAGGCTCCACTGCTGTTCTATTGACAGCGTGGAGGATTGAGGTGCATTGGAGAGCTTAAGGGAGACGCGATCGGTAAAAGCACGAGCGGTTTCTGGCGATAGTAGCTTTCCGACGTTATAACTTTTTATTCTGACTCTACTCCGCTGCGTTCGTGATATCCGTAAGAGCATCTTGGCTACTACAAGTGGTCCGAGTCGATGTTAGCCCCTCGGAAAGTTCGAATATCAAGAGTAGTGGAGGAGTGTCTGACGTCGATCGCGATGTGATCAATCTGGTTGGTGGTCGATTGATCAAAAGACCGCCAGGTGCCTTTGTTTATATCGAGGTGCGGGAGACGCGTACTGGCTAGAAGGAGATTTCGCCCTGTAGCAAGATCAATCAGCCTGTGTCCGTTATCGGAGGTGGTGTCGTGTAGGCTATGTTTGCTGATGACTCGTTCAAAGATGTTTTCCTTACCCAGCTTAGCATTGAAGTCTCCTAGTACAATTTTGATTACATAGCTGGGACATTGGGCATACGTTCTGTCTAGGAGATCGTAGAGCTCATCTTTGGCGGAGTCATTCTTGTCTTCCGTGGAGGTGTGGACGCAGATCAGGCTGATGTTAAAAAATGTTGCCTTGATACGGATTGTTATGAGGCGTTCGCTCACATGCCGAAAGCTTAGGACTTTTTGCCTTAGTCCACCTCGAACAACAAATCCGCATCTAAACAATCGTTGCCCTCTCTCCCTATAGCAGTCGCCGTAGTGAATATCGCAGTTTGTCATCCGCTTTGTACCCGGTCCATTCCACCGCATTTCCTGGATGGCGGTTATGTTCGCTTTATAGCGGTCTAGGGCGTCCGCAAGTTGTTTGGCTGCACGTGGCCTGTTTAGGGACCTAACATTCCGCGTACAAAGCCGAATATCATTGTCCTTTTTTCGTTTTTTGCAAGGGTCGTCAACATTTATCCGGTCCGTTATATCCGAGGCTTGTGGTTGTTTCGGAGCTTGTGGTTTTTTTTTTAAGGTTACGGCTTACTAGGCCGTAGCCCAACCGACTAATCCTGTTTTTTGGCGCAGGAAGCTCGCCAGTCGCCCTTCCCCGTCTGTAATTTCCATAGGAAATCTCCAGATAGCACCGCGAGGAGGTGGACATCTGCAATTTCCATAGGAAATCTCCAGATGGCACCGCGAGGAGGTAGGGATAAGACTTACTAAGAGTGCCGCAAGATGTTCGACTGCGGTGGCGCTTCTCGCTTTTCAGCAGGCCAGCATCCGTCGGATAGATGCTACACCTACGAGGCCTTTGTTAGTCCTGAACAAATATATAAACCAAAAAATGTCGCCAATTAACTTCCTCAAATCAGATCTGCATATGACATGAAAGATTGTCATTGCCTGTGTGCACGGCCACTTAACTACCGCATTACAAAAGATATTTTCAAAAACAATCCCCGTGACTAGACAGCAGGTATCCACAAAAGCTACTAAATTCAATACTTCCTCTGATTCAAAGGGCAACAAAGACAAAATCACCCCCAAGCCGTGCGCGATTTGCATTTTGCCCCCACATTATTCGTGTTCCATTCAATCTGATTATTCAGCATAAACTTATAGCCCAATATGAAAAGGAATAAAAAAACCGCACACAATCAAAATCCATTTTTTATATTGGCACATCCGTAACATCCGCGGCGCGAACAAAAAGGATTCGTGTTCCCATGAATAAATTCATGAGCCCCACTGGCTGGCCAACTGCAATGAAGCCGAAACTCTTGCCATTAATGAATTCGTTCGTACCCGTTTTCCTCCTCTTTCACCCGTGGATGATCATCACATCCACGAAAGATGATTTGTATTTTTGTCCTCCACGACGTTGGTGGTTCCTTTGGCACCGAACGTGCATTTTATGTCAAACATTTCCTTCTCAGAAAACAGCCATTTCACCAAAAATATAAATTTTCCTTTCCGGCAAGATCAGAGAAAGCAGACCTAGGCGACAGCAATAAATATTCAATTTAATAAAATTCACAACTTCATTATAACCGGAGAGTATGTATAAAAAGATAGTGCGAGAGAAAAAGGACGAAAAATCCGTCATGGTGCCAGGAAAGCAACTCGGCGGTTCGTTGGTTGTCTTTGATTGCCGCGACCTCTGACCGGACTTAGCGGAAAAATTGTTTTGTTAACAAACAGAACGCGGAGTAAACTATCTATTGTGTGCTAAAGCAAAAGCATTACAGTGCTTGGAGAAGTCTCAATTGTAGTGTGAAAGGACAAGACTTTTAGGACGAATAACACAGTTGAAAGCGTGAGATCGAGGAGATGGAGAGATGCTATCACAGGAATAGTGCTCGCAAGTTTTACGAAAAAGTAAAACGAACATGCCAGGGTTAAATAGCCAGTGCAGAAGCCTGTAGGGATGAAAATGAAGACCGACAGATAATAGTAGAGTCACAGTCGATGCTGAGAATATGGAAAGAACCCTTCTGTAGACTGTTTAAGGGCGATGAATGATCTAATACCGCTGTCAGGCAGAATGATCCATTCCCAACGGACGAAGATGCAAGAGAATTTCGTCTACCCGACCTATACGAAATTAAGCTAGTAATTTCAAAGCTCAAGAATAATAAAGCCGCGGGCGCAGACGGCCTGTCTGCCGCTATTTAAAGCGGCTGCAGATGATCTGGTAGGGCGCATGCACCAGCGCCGGGGGAAATATGGCCGGGGAAAGCATGACTGACGAATGAAATCTCAGCATCGTTTGCCCAGTCCACAAGAAAGGAGACCCCTATAACTGCGCCAACTACAGGGGAATACAAGATCTTCTCTGCCGTACTGCTAGAACGCCTGAAGCCCTTTGTAGATAATCTGATAGGTTCGTATCATTGTGGTTTCAGGCCAGGTAAATCCACAATAGACCAAATATTCACACTGTGGCAGGTCTTGGAGAAGACCCGAGAATACCATATCGACACCCATCACTTTTTCGTCGATTTCAAAGCCGCATATGACAGCATAGAGACGAGCTATACACCGCCATGTCTAGTTTTGACATCCCTGCCAAACTTCGCAGATTGTGCAGAATGACTCTTGCTGCTCCATTAAGTTTGGTAGCGAATTAACCGAGACCTTTGATGTTAAAAAAGGATTTGGACAATGTGACGCACTCGCATGTAATTCCTTCAACCAACACAACACAAGAGGTACGATCTATTTGAAGTCTGCGCAACTACTTGCGTACGTGGATGACATTGACGTAATTGGACGAGCACAGCGGGACGTTAATAAAGCGTTCGAAAGCATTGAAGCAGAAGAGGCTAAAACGAGGGTAAAATAAAATATATGCTGTCAATCAAAAAAGACGCGCGACACCGACGTCTCGGCCAGAACGTCATAATTGGCAGTTACAGATTCGAAGTGGTCAAGGATTTCGTCTACCTTAGCTCACTGGTGACCAGTGACAATAACTACAGCGCTGAGATCCAATGCAGAATTACTCTTGCCAACCGCTGCTTCTTTGGGCTTAAGAGGCAATTGAGAAGTAGAGCCCTCTTTCGAAAGACCAAAATTGCGCTGTACAAGACCTTAATCATCCCGGTCCTCCTCTATGGCGCAGAGGGCTGAACTTTAACGAAAGCGGATGAAGTGGCCGAGGGCGTCGTGGCACAGTGGTTAGTGTGTTGGACTTTGGCGCACGATGAGCGAGTACGGATCCCGATAACACCAACGCCATCGAATGTTTACTTCGCGGCATCCCTCCTCGGCGGGGTACTGGTAAAACCCCCCGTAGTAAACTTGCCAAGAAAAAGCTTCTCGACTCAAGCCGTTCGGAATCGGCATTAAACTGTAGGTCCCTTTCACCTGTGTAAAAAAAAATAAATCACACACAACATGGATGATTGAGAGAAGCTTGTCTCTGGCCCTTCATGTACTGTAACGCCACCAAAGCAAGTAAACAAGCAAGGATGAAGTGGCCCTTGGTCGCTTCGAGAGGAAAATTCTGCGTTCAATCTATGGTCCCATTTGTATAAACCGGGAGTGGAGGAGAAGACACAAGGTCGAACTATATGGGCTGTACAACGACATGGGCCTGGTAGGTCTGCTGCAGATCAAACGTCTAGGATGGATAGGCCATGTAGAGCGAATGGAAAACACAGCTCCGGCCCGAAGTCTTCGAGTCCAACCCCGAGGGACGACGCAGCAGAGGTCGACCGAATCCAAGGTGGCGCACACAGGTGGAAGGGGACCTTAGCCAACTGGGAGTATGTCGCTGGAAACAGCTGGCCAAAGACCGTGCCAGCTGGAGAAGTTTGTTGGTTGAGGCCCAGGTTCCCACCGGACTGTAGTGCCACCTAAGTAAGTAATACAGTTGAAACTAGAGCTCTTCTTCTTTCTTTTGGTGGCATTACAGTCCATGAAGGACCAGAGCCAAGCTTCTCTTCAATCACCCATGATGTGTGTGATTTCCTTTTTTTTACACAGGTGAAAGGGACCTACAGTTTAATGCCGATTCCGAACGGCGTGAGACGAGAAGCTTTTTCATGGCAGGTATGCTACAGCGGGTTTTGCCATTACCCCGTCGAGTAGGGACGCCGCGAAATAAACATTCGATGGCGTTGGTGTTATCGGGAACCGAACTCGCTCATAGTGCATCAGAGTCCAACACACTAGCTACTGCACCCTCGAAACTAGAGCTAATATCCTGTTTAAGGATTTAGATTGTATCGATATGATAAAGCCTAAAGCGATCGCTTTAATACCTACTTTCATGCCTCGACTCATTAAGTCCCCAACAGAATTGCTGTGGGAATTATTGCGCGTAGATACGATCTTACGGATTAATTTAATTCGCTTAACGTTATAATCGCGCACACACGGCTACAGAGGGTGTAAGCTATGTATGTTGTCATCATCGCAGATACTCGTAGTTGGCACAGTGAGTGCGAAAACTGTAGCTACGAATAATGCTCTATTGAATGTTAATGAAATTTGATACAATCACACCGAGTGCTCTTAAACTAAATCCATCTACACATATAGAGATAGGTGTGTGAACAAATCCCTTATGTGGAAAGCAGGTCAAGCGCTATGGTGCGGCTGCTTCCGCTGCGTTGGACGCTTTAGGCTTTGTTTTGTGGCTTCTTTTAATTAAATCTGATTCAATCTCATTTAATCACTGCATGCACAGAATATAACGCACTGACTGCAAAGCACTCTCTAACGCCAAGCATCAAAACGATGTATTCTGAATGGTTTTCCGGCTTCCCATTTTTGCTTGACTGCATTTCAACCGATTTGTGTGGCGTGAGCGATAGAGAGATTAATACCCCCGAAACGCAAGCCCCGTTTAAAAAAGTAGTCACGAGAAACAAAAATTTTAAATTTAAATTCGACTCTAGGGTAAGGAGCAGGCGAGTTGTGACAGCTCGTGCATTTCTGGTGGGATATTGATGTCCACGAGGGTCTTATCTGGTAATGGCACGCGAGTTAGGCAGTAGGTGCACGCAGCATGAGTTTTATTGATCCAGTGGTGAGAAGTGGTTTTTAGAAGTTTTAGGTCATGACATCAGGGACTGTGTTTTCATTTCTGTCCTTTTTCTCTAGTTGCACAGCGACGAAAGTGTGAAGTACACGAGTTCATTCCGAGTATTATTTTTCTTTTGTTTTACTCAGTAATTCTCGAGCACGCAACTGCAATCTTTATGCTTAACGCTAAAGCTCGAGTGACTGGTCCAAGGTTACCCACCGCCTAGTCACTTCTGTGACATCGTACCTTTCTTTTCTTTTTTTTTTTTTATTTCACAACCCCAAAGGGAACAAGCGTTTAGGTCGTCAATGCACGTTATATTGGTGTTGAATCCTCTTCAGTCAACAAGGTAATATCCCTTTTTTCACCTCGTCTGTGCCTGCCTACATACTATGGATGTCTTCATATGGTTGTTGCAGAGTACACGTTTTGTGAAGGACCTTGAAGTGTTCTTTAACATTTTCTTTTTCTCTATTGCCAGAGGAAGTTTCTTATTAGCACCAACGGTTTTTGTTTTTTTGCTTTTTCAACTTATGGAAACGTTCACATCATTTGTGTGTAGCCGGAGGTGCGGAATACGTTTACATATGGCAATATGAGATGCATCCGAGAGATTGTTGAAATAGGATTCTTTTGTTTATCCGCTTAATTATAGAGCAGCGCTTGGAAGTAATTTCGAGATGAGCTTGCTCTTGTTGTGGAGAAATCGTGACAATCACGACTTGATGAAGACTGTGATGAAAATCATTTTTCTCTTTTTGATGTTTTGAAAGACGTTGAGGATGTTGTCAAAAAAAGACGGCGATTGCTCAGAGTAATACTTATTACTGACTCACAGTCCTCGTAGTGCCATTGAGCTAACAACATTTTTTAAATATCATCACAACCATAATGATGAGCTATAACTCTTGTAGCAGGGGCAGACTTTAGACCCTGCGTCCCTAGTGGGCGAAATTTCTATCCTTCCTCCATTTATCTAGAGTTTAATATGTAAAAATGACGGTAGTTCCCAATGGTTATAACCTCTATATGGCATAGACCTCCCTAGACCTACATGTGCCTGACAATGCCAATGTCATTTGACAAAAAAAAGTGTGATCTTTTTGGTGTTTGGTTTTTCAGTCAAACGCACTTAGGCAGTATTGCCATTTCATCTTGTACCCAAATATCAATTACAAATTCTCTTTGTTCTTATCGGACGCCACAATTCAGGGCCTCAATCAACATGCTTCTCAACAAGCACAAGCTTTTGCCGCACATCCAGTTGGCTGAGGTCCCCTTCCACCTATATGCGCCTTAGGTGCGGCCGTCCTCTGTTTGTTCGTCCCTTGGGGATGCATCAAAGTCTATCCGGGCTGGAGATCTGGTGTCCGTTCACTCTACATGGTCTTGCCATCTTAGGCGTTGAATCCGTAGACGCCTGACTAGACTCCAGCCCGTAAGTCTGAATCTTTTAATCTTTTCCTCCAACCCCCGTCACGACAACGCATTGTCCTTCCTAAATCCTTTTTTGACATCACAACTATCGGTTAGATCTTCTCCGACTCGGATGGAGCAGCGAGCATTTTCCAAAGTCATCCTGCATAGTCTGACGAGTTTAGCAGGGATGTCAAAGGTAGACTTGGCATTGTATGGATCGTCTCTAATTACGCTATCGTATGCGGCTTTGAAGTCGACAGACAGGTGATGATTGTCGACTTGAAATTCATTCGTTTTTTCCGGAATCTGCCATAGTGTGAAAATTTGGTCAAGGGTGAACTTCCCTGGCTATCAGGGTCTTGACGAGTGGTTTCAGGCGTTCACACAAAATAGCAGAGAGAATTTTGTATACGATGCTAAAGACACTGATCCCTCCGCAGTTAAAGGGGTCACCTTTCTTGTGCATCGGCAAACGACACTAAGATTCCACACGTCGGGCATGCATTCCTTCAACCGTATCTTACAGATGAGCTGGTGCTTGCCCCTTGCCGGATCATCCCCAGCTGCTTTAAACAGTTCCGGGGACAGTCTGTCCGCTCCAGCAGCTTTATTTGACTTCAGCCTTGATATTGCTATCTTGAACTCGTCAAAGTTGGGGGGACGGAATTCTTGTCTATTGTCATCCAAAGTACCATTCTGCCTGACAGAGGTCCTGGCAGACTTCGGTCCGGAGTTTATATACACTGCAGAGCTGCTTTACGTTTGTTAAAACTGCACGTCTTCTTTCATGTTGTAAAACCTGTTCATCTTTTCGGCTGCACGCATCTCATGCTCCTTCTTTTTCTTTTTGGGAAGCCGGTTCTCATCTCTTCTTTTCTGTTCGTAGAGCTCACCAACAGCTCTCGTCTTTCGATGCAGCATTGCCTTGTATGCATCTGGCTTAGCTGCATGGGTCTGCTTGCACTCGTCGTGAAACCACGGGTTTTGCTTGGTCAGTGGTGTCGTTAAACCCAGCACATCAGTGGCAGCTTCTTTAATAGCTCTTTGACAACGCTTCCATTCTTCTTCTACTGTCGTTGTAGGCGGCGTCGAACTTTCATAGTGTTTATGGGGGACTCGGTTGGCAAAGTTCCTAGTGGTCGGATGCGAGTGAAGTTTTCCGACGTCAAACCCTGGGGTTCTTTCTCGCCTCCTTTGTTTATTTTTATGTACGTGCTCTTACCGTGGCCACAACAAGGAAATGGTCCGGGTCGATATTAACTCCTCGGAAGTTTCGGGCATCAAGAATACTGGAGGAGTGTTCACAATATGATAATTTTGGTTGACGGTTGATTGATCAGGAGACCACCAGGTCCTTTATGGACGTTGAGGTGTGGCAACCGCGTACTCGCTACAGAATGGTTCCGCCCCAAGGTGAAATCCACCAGCCTGAGTTCATTTCCGGATGTGTTGTCATGTAGGCTGTGTGTTCTTCCTTTTCCAACTGTTCAGTGAAATCTCCTAGAACGATATTGGTGTCGTAGCTGGGTTATTCATCGTACGTTTTTTCTAGGAGATCATAAAAGTCGTCCCTGCTGTTGTCGTCCTTGTGCTCTGTCGGGGCGTGGGCGCAAATCAGGCGAATGTTGCCGAATTTAGCCTTGATGCGGATTGTTTAAAGCTTAAGACTTTTTGTCTTAGACAGCATCGAACAACAAATCCGCATCCAAATAAGCAATGCCCTCCCCCCCGATTGTAATAGAGGTCGCAATTGTTCATCTTCTTTTTGCCCGGCCAATCCCACCGCACTTGCTGGATTGCGGTAATGTCTGTTTTGTAGCATTCAAGGGACTCTGCGAGTTCATTGGCTGCACTTGGTCTGTTAAGGGACCTCACATTCCACGTGCAGAGCCAACATTCATTGTCCTTTTTTCATTTGCTGGGGTCGTCAACAGCAAATCCGTCCTTTTTCGAGGTTTGTGGTTGTTTCTGAATCTTCATTTTTTTTCACGTGGTGAGGGAGTTAGCCCCTGGGAGGCCGGACCCTTTTTTTACCCTCGAGCTGGGGATCCGGATGTATCTGGTGCGAGTAACCTCACTGAGGTTGTGAGCGTCGCCATTGGGTCTACTATGTGGGGCTCATCCACCGCCGTCTCTTAAGGAACCAAATCACAACTGAGACGAACCTGGGGTGGACCCAAGGGCATACTTGCCTAACCACCAGGCAAATCTGGCCTTGACTTGATCGTCAGCGATCCAAGAGGCGGATCTCTCTAAAACAAACTGGCAACAATAAAATTGTTGGTGCCATCGCTGGTCAGTATCTGATTGGCAGTCATCCACAAAGACTAGGGCAAGTTTTGAATGAAGCTGCGAAGACGACGAGTAGGAAGAATTCGTTCAACACCTGCTCTGCGCCTGCCCGGCCCTCCGCCAAAGCAGGAAACCATACCTAGGATCATACGACCTGACTGACGTTCAGCGGATAAGAACATCTGACTTTCTTAACTACGTATGAGGCGCAAAGTGGTTCCCTGAATAGGGGGTCAACCTCCCTCGTGGCAACACAAAAGGCCTCTCTGGCCTATGTGTATACTCCCTGTAGAAGCTACGGATAACCTAATCTAACATACTAGTAAATCAAAAATAAAATCGTAATTTTGAATGAGACAGTAATTAAGGTCTAACAGATTAATATGCATGAAAACTCGCGCACGAAGGGTTCCGTACCATCTGTATACATATATGTATAAATATGAAAGAGACTATGTATGTTACCTCATCAGTCATCACATTAAATCACATTTTTTGTATGATGACAGATCTTGGTTGCAGAAATATGGGAAAAAGGTTTGCAGCTGGGATTAATTCATCAAAGACACAAAAGAGATCAAAACTGGGAAGTTTGCTACTGGTTGTGGGATATTGTCGACTAACCTTAGTTCAGTATGTGACCAAGGGGATTTTTTGGATGAAAATCATGTCTGTTATATGGGAGCCCCCCTTAAATATTCACTTTGTTCTATTTTTAGCGGCAACAGAAATACATCATCTGTGAGAATTTAATCTGTCTAACTATCACGGGTTATGAGATACAGCCTGGTGACAGACGGACGGACGGACAGACAGCGAAGTCTTGGTAATAGGGTTCCGTTCTACCTTTGGGTACGGAACCCTAAAAATAACAATGCGCCTGTGAGAAAATCACCCTCCTTTAAGACTTCATTAAAGGCGCTTGCTAAGTTTTTATAAAATATTTTCTTAGCTTTAAATAAATATTAAATCATTCATTGCAAACGTGAACGTACCCAATGTTAGCGATCACTATACATTCAGTGAACGGAGCCAACTTCCTTCAACTAACACACCACACCGATAGCGGACATTTTTTTTAGACTTCGGATTCCTTCCGCCCTACTTGTTGTGTTAACCGTCCGAAAAGCAGAACCTTCCTTCGAACGTTAGTTATTTTTGCTTTTCCTTAATTATAAGTAATTTGTTAGCGGTCATAAATAAATTAGTGAAATCGAATACTAAAGTTCTTGATCAGAACGTCACCTTCGGCAGCTATATGTTTGAAGTAGTCAAGGACATCGTCTAACTTGGCTCGATAGTGACAAGCAGCAACAACACTAGCTCTGAGATAAAACGCAGAATAACACATACGAATCGCTGCTTCTTTGGGCTTATGAGGCAACTGAGTAATAGAGCCCTCTCTCGAAAAATTAAGGTATCCCTATACAAAACCTCAATCATCCCGGTCCTCCTCTACGGCGCTGAGGCCTGGACCTTATCAAAAGCGGATGAAGAGGCTCTTGGCGTTTCGAGAAAAAAATTCTGCGCCCGTTTGCGTAAACGGAGAGTGGAGGAGGAAATTCAATCAAGAACTGTACGGGCTGTATAGCGACATCGGCCTAGTTAGACGTCTTCGGATCCAACGTCTAAGACAACTGGGCCATGTAGAGCGAATGGACATCACCGCTCCGGCCCGAAGAGTCTTCGACACCAAACCCATTGTGCTTTTCGCCCAATCAAGTGCCCTCTTCCTGATTTCCGAGAGCTGATCTCTGGGTATGTCTCGCAGCTTTTCCACTTGCTTACTAGCCGCGCGACGTTGCTTATAACTGGTTTTAGGGGCGCTCAGGGCTGTGTCTCGATGGGTGTCTCCTGAGGGTGCTGGACCAGGCTTTTGTTTATAAGCCACTGTCTTAGCGCCTTGCTTTTCGTCAGAATCATAACTGCTCCTTGAGGATGCTGGACCAGGCTTTCGTACGTTGGCCGATGTCGTAGCACCTTGTCGGATAGCGGCATTTCTGCTGCTTCCTGAGGGCATTGGACCAGGCTTTAGTACGTGTGCCAATGTCTTAGCACCTTGTAGAGCGTCTGTCATGGTACTGCAGTTAGAGGATGCTGGACCAGGCTTTGTGGGGGCCAATGTCACAGCACCTCGCCGAGGCTCGGCAGTTGTATCTTTGTCTATACACTCTGCCGGTTTGATGTTTCCTTTTTTATTATTGTTTTTGTCATTGTTTTGTTTGTTGTATTTGTCCATAATAGATCCCACGAGTAGCGGAGAAGGGGAATAACACCCCTGCGCAGAGATCCGCAATACGCAGGGGGGGCTAGGTAATCCTGAGTGCGCCTGGTGCTCAGGATACTCCGTTAGCGACTGGGCTATTTTTGGGATGGGCCCCAGCCAGGCTGATCTTCGACAGGGGTCGTGTAACACCTTGATCCGGCCCATTTGACCACATCTTAGCTTCATGTCTCCTCTGGGCTCCCCGAGAGTCATTGACCTTTACTGGGCCCTTGCGCCGCGTCTCAAAAATTAAATTTAAACCTAAAACCTAACCTCACCAAAGGCATTAGCCATACGAGCTCTCTCCTAAGTAGGAACTTCACTGAGGTTTCCTTTGATCAAAAAGCATTCTGAATAGCTAAGTTTATAGTATTTAAATAAAAGTGAACATGAAATACTTCCATCTCTAAAACGATTTCTATTAACAAAATTCCTAGATCCTCCTCTTAATCCGAATGGTATTTTTCCCACAAAAAAACAAAAACAAAAACAAAGCCACAAAGTGTAAGAGCCGCCGAAATAACGACAGTCCCTTAACCTAAATGTTCCCATGAACTACAAAGTGCATGTATGGCAAAGGGAAAGGCAAAAAGGCGAACAATGATATGCTCAGTGACGACGGAAGTCAGAAAATTCGTTCGACTTATCTGTGTAACTTTGAGATTTTTTTCCATTTTCCATTTTTTCCTTTTTTTAGTACTATGACAACTTTTAATTGCTAGACTCCGCCGAAACGATCCAAAGAGCAATCGCAAGGCCAGCACAAGGGAATCAAAAGAAAAAAATAGACCAAGTCCACAACTTTTAAGAAAAAAAGTGAAAGATAAAAAAAAAAACAGAGAATCGAAACAAGCATCTACAAGCGTATGGAAAGAATCTTATTTATTTTATTTAACTCTTGAGCATGAAATCCATTCACAATTTCACATCCGAAACGGAACTACATCGTTCTTCGTCCTCGTATTCTACCTCTATTTCAGCATCTGATTCTCGTATCTCATGCTCTCCAGCATCGTTTTAGTTTCCGTTTTTTTTGTTTTCTTTACCAAATAAAAAAAAAAAGTAGACAACAACAACATCGTGTAGTTTGTGTAGTGCGCAGAAAGTTCATATAGCGTTCACAAACGGGCTATATTCCGAAAACGAAACGAGAACAGAGTAGCAGCAAATAGGCAAGTAGCGAGAGGAGAAAAGCAGAAAAGTATCGGAGAAGTATAGTGAGTAGGTACCCACCCCCCAGAAGATGACTGCAGAGGAAACACGTAAAAGTGGCGTCTATCTGTCGGCAGGATTCTACCCAAAAGCCACTCATCCAATTGCATCAGCTGCGTACCTCACATCCAACGCTAACTGCCTTGAGCAGCATCACAACACCCTGCCGAATGAAAATAGCTACAAACGTGACACGAATCATCTAAATGCAGTAGCAGTAGCAATAACAACAATAGGCGCCACTCCTGCATATGAGTTTGTATGCACTACCACTACATAAAGACATCACTTCAAAATCGAATCGAACGACGAATATTACGTTTTCGAATGCGTTTTTGAGCGAAAGCAAAACATCCCCTCTGAGACCTAGTTACAGGCTTTGGGAGAACATAAAAACAACGGTCACATCATTGCCATTTTAATGACATCTAACTAGCTGGCGTCCTAAAACACAAGCGCCTAGAGTATCGCAGCCTTAACCCCATCGTACGCTGTTTCGAATGTCACGGAGGCGATAGCGTCGGTAGTAAATCTTAGGATAGCAGAACGTATCTTTTAGCAATTCAAGGCGAATTAAAAACCAAAAACAAAAAAAAACAAAAAAATCCGACCGCGGAAAATCCTTCCCGCAAACAACGTTAACAAACTCAAACTGCGAAGGGGGTGGCAAAAGAGTTGTGGGTGCCCGCGGAAGTACCTATAGATGTTAGTAGTCGTACTGGTTACATGGAAATTCGATAAAATTGCTTGTACCACAGTCTCACTCACACTGATACACGCCTGCATCCTTAAGAGCACAGAAAATTAGAGTAAAACGTTTTTAGTGTTACTGCTGACGGTGGATAGTACTACCTCTGCGGATCTGGTCGCCCGTGTAAAGGGTGGATTTTAAGCGTTCTCGTTAAAGCTATCGTGAGTGTGCATTTGGCGCGCGACTATCGTACATACCGGGTCCGCAAGTAGCTCTCGAGAGTAGCAGGACTCTCGTCCGCTTTTGTTGCATATCCTGCCTCGTTGTTATTGCTCTTGTTACAGTTGCAGTGTTTTATTCTTTTATTGTTGATGAATGTGTATTTTGTTTTATTGTTACTATTGTTGTCCACGGTTCACGCACAAGTGATATATAAATACGAGATATCGTGAAATCGTGTCGAGGTCTGCGTATACCTATCCACGAATAAACTGAACGCGTGTGTTCAATTAATATCCAACTAGAAATACTTGTTAAGTATTTTAAGATCAGTCATTTCAATAAGAATTAAAAGAGGGAAACAATTGTGTGTCAACAACAAAAAAATGGCGTTCGCAGCAGCACGTATGATATTGAAAGATAAACGACGGAAATCCAAAGAGGAGTTCTCTACGCCACAGAGAACACGGAGCAAGGTACCTTTCCCACGTTATTTTATATATTTTTTATCTACCGAAAATTACAGGAAATAATGTATCTGTTGTCACTATAATTATGTGTTGGATGGAATCCTTGAAAAATTAATTGGAATACATGTTCGTAAAGTAATCAAATTCGGAGTGTATGGTTTTTACCTTAGATTACCACATGATACGGAATAAACAGTCGTAGGACACGAAAGGACCTCTACTTCCGTGTTTTAAATTGTCCTTTTAGATACGGATTGAACTACATCATTTGATATCTAACCATGCTTACGTACTGAGACGGAAATGCATGCAAGGATTGTCGGTTGGGCCATGGTGTGAGTTAAATAGATTTGGTGATAGTTGATTTTGTACAAGACCGCTTATTAAAACAGTGACAGTGACTGCATATTAACACGGATATAAAGCAGTAAGTGCAGAGCGATGATAGAGGATAAACAACATTTTATTTTTGTTTAAAAAAAAATTATACAATTTGGTTAGGAAAATATTCCTCATATCGTAATTCCTATAACGAAGTAAAACCCTAAAAAATGCATTTGGTTTTATTATAGAGCATCTCCTCTCATTACTAGCAACACTTACTTACTTAGGTGGCGCTAACGTGGGCCTCAATCAGCAAACCTTTCCAGCTAGCTGGTTCCAGTGTCGCACGCCCAGTTGGTTAAGGTCTCTTTCCACCTGTGAGCGCCACCTGAGATGCGGCCGTCCTCTGCAACGTCGTCCTTCCGGGTTGAAGTCAAAAACTCTTCGGGCCGGAGCTGTGCTGTCCATTCGCTCTACATGGGCTAGCCATCTAAGACGTTGGATCCGTAAACGTCGTACTAGGCCGATGTCACTGCACAGTTCGTGGTTGAATGTTCTCCTCCACTCTCCGTCAACACAAACGGGGCCGACGATTGTACGCAAAGTTTTCCTATCGAAACGACCAAGGGCCTCTTCATCTACTTTTGACAAGGACCAAGCCTCTGCGCTGTAGAGAAGGACCGGGATGATTAAGGTTTAAGATTAAGTTTAGAGAAGGCTCTACTACTCAATTGCCTCTTCAGCCCGAAGAAACAGAGGTTGGAAAGAGGTATTCTGTATCTCATCTCAGCGCAATTGTCATTGCCACTTATTATCAGTGAGCCAAGGTAAACAAAATCCTTGACTACATCAAAGTTATAGCTGCCAATAGTGACGTTCTGGCCAAGACGACGGTGTTATGCGTCCTTCTTTGACGACAGCACATATTTGGTTTTTCCCTCGATTACTTTCAAATCCACTATAGCCTCTTCTGCTCCAATGCTCATAAAAGCTTCATTGGCGACTTGCTGCGTTCTCCCAACCACGTAAATGGCACTAACGTATGCAAGCAATAGTGTAGACTTGAAGTAGATCGTGCCTCTTGTATTGGCGAGTGAATCCCGCAAGGATGATGTTGAAAAAATCACACGACAGTGCGCCACCCTGTCTGAATCCTTTTTTGACATCGAAGGTCTCAGTTAACTCCTTACCGACCTTAATGGAGCAGCGAGAGTTCTCTATGGTCATCCTGCATATCCTGACGAGCTTGGCAGAGATGTCAAAACATATCATGGCTTTATATAACTCGTCCCTATAGACACTGTCATATGCGGCCTTAAAATCGACGAAAAGGTGGTATGTCTTCTCCAAGATCTGCCGCAGTGTGAATATTTGGTCTATCGTGGATTTTCCTGGCCTGAAGTCATATTGATAGGAAACTATCAAATTTTCCGCGAAAGGTTTCAGGCGTTCACACAGCACGGCAGAGAAGATCTTATACGAGATGTTATGGAGACCTATTCCTCCATAGTTGGCACAATTATACGGGTCTTCGGGCAAATGATGCTGAGATTTCATTCATTGAGCATGCTTTCTTCCGACCATATCTTACAGATGAGCCAGCCAACCAGCTTATCTCCAGCTTCTTTCAATAGCTCGGTTTTGATATCGCTATCTTAACCCTTTGTCGTCCACCGGTACTTACAAGTACCACCATGTTAAAGTTCAAATAAAACCTATAAACGAAAATGTTTTGTTACTTGCGACCAATGGTACTTTTAATTAGCATATTATCTTCATGTTTTCTGTTGCATATTTACTTAGATTGGTCTTTTTAACAGTTTTAACGAATTTTTTTTGACAGCACCTTAGGCTTTGAAGAGATCTATTTTAGTTGATTTTTATTTTTGTCGTAATAAATAGCTATAGTAAATTTGCTTAACTTTTTTTCGGTTTATAGTTGATTGGCATATTTAACTATTTAAAAAACACGAAATTACCTGAAGTAATAAGAATTTTTCATATATTTTCATTGAAAAACTAAAGTGGACTGGTAAGTACCGCTGGGCCCTGTGGTCGTCGATTTTTTTTTTTTTTTTTTTTTTTTTTTTTTTTTACTGTGGGTGTTAGGACAGTGTGATTTATTTTTGTTGTTTGTTCTGTGAATATACAGAGGCCGACATAATTCATTGTACGATAGACAAAGTTGTAAAATGTTCGGTTTATTTTTTTATTTCATTTTATTGTTTTTTTTTTATTACTTATGGCTATCAATGTTTTTATTACCCATATCCTTTTCCTCATTCCATCCCTTTTTTTCAAGTTATTCATAAAAGCAATAAAATCTGTTGCAGGTCAAACGACTTAACTTATCATACGATTACTGATTATGTTAGTTTTTCTATTTGCAATTACAATTTTAGCAATTTTTTTGTCATTCTTTTTTTAGTGCTCAGTGAGTGTACATCTTTTGTAAAATAAAGTGATAGTGCATTATGTCGGCTGTGAGGACCTTTTTGTTAAAGGATGATGAGATTTTGGCGATGCTTGAAGATTTACCTTTGGACAATAAAGAAGACACCGATATTGAATCTGACGATGAAATAGATTTGCCTACATTACCATCAGGAACAAGAGATATCACCCAGATGAATCAGGAACAAGATGAAACTTTGTTTCAAGCGAAGCTTGACGAGTTGTTGGACGATGAAGAAAATGTTTCGGATGATCGTCCAGAATGCAGTTTGTCGAAGAAAAAAATTCCCGAAGAAGAACCAAATCGCCACTGGAGAGCAAAGGATCATGAGTCAGTTATTCCTGAATTTTTGTTGCCCGATGGACCCGTTGAGGATGTGTTTGCGAGTTGTATCAGTCCAACAGATTTTTTCATAAATTTTCTTGAAACTGTGGTCGATAACATAGTATATCAATCTAATCTTTACGCTATTCAAAAAAATAAGGTGCTGGATTTGAAGAAAAGTGAATTCTTGGCCTTTATAGGAATCAACTCTCTTATGGGATACCATCAATTACCCAGCTGGAGACACTTTTGGAGTGAAAGTGAGGACTTGGGAGTTCCGTTAGTGGGCAAAACCATGAGCCGCAATAGATTTGACGCTATTTTGAGTAATCTTCATGTAAACGATAACAGCCTTATTCCAAGAGATAATCAAGATCGACTCTTCAAGCTTCGTCCAATGATTGATTGTTTGAATGAGAAATTCAGCTCTTCCTACCATGGGACAAGACAGCTTTCTGTTGATGAATCCATGATTCTTTTTAAAGGCAGAAACTCCATGAAACAGTATAACCCCATGAAGCCCATTAAAAGGGGCTATAAACTATGGTGCTTAGCTGATCAACGGGGCTACATCAAGAAATTTTCTATTTATCAGGGAAAGGATGAGCATCTTGAAACCAAATACGCAAATTATGGTCTTGGCGAAAGAGTTGTCTTATCAATGACTGAAAAAGAATGGGGTAAACAAAAAATGATCTTTTTCGACAATTATTTTTCATCGGTGAGACTGCTCGAGAAATTAAAAACGGAGAAAACTTTAGCGTGTGGTACGATAAGAGCAAATAGAAAAGGCAATCCGAAGAACCTAAGAGATGATAAGAAAATGAATAGAGGCGATTTTGATTATCGATCTTCGATGGATGGGATCAGTTTTTTTAAGTGGAAAGATACGAGAACTGTGCTTTTGGCTTCCAACTACCATGGCAACGAGGCATCATCTGTTTCCAGAAGAGACAAGTCAGGAGCGCAACATGATGTCAATTGTCCTACAGTTGTCAAAGACTATAATGCATTTATGGGAGGAGTAGATCATGCTGATCAACTAAGGTCTGCATATGGCCTGGATCGTAGGTCAAAGAAGTGGTGGCATCGCCTTTTTTGGGGAATGATAGAAATACTTTTTGTTAATTCGTTCATCGTTTACACCCAAATGCATGAAGAGGTACCACTTCTCGAGTATAAAAGACGTGTAACTTTAGGACTTTTATCACAAAAGGATTTAGCTGTTGACAGACGAAGCCTTAAAAGGACATTACTGAGTGAATCCCCACAATCTAGCAAAAAAACAAGGGGAAAAGGAGAGTCCGTTTCAAAAGATGTTCGATTGGGCAACCTGGGAGTTCACTGGCCAAAATTTGTTAAGTCACGCGGAAGGTGCGAACTATGCAGCATCAACAAAATCCAATCGAAGCCGTTTTCAAAATGCAGTCATTGTAATATATACCTCTGTTGCAATGACAAAAAAAACTGCTTTCCTTTGTATCACGGAATACATTTTTAATATGTACTTTATATTTGTAATATTATAAGTTCCAAATACAAATAAAAAAATAACTTGAATTTGTTAACTAGAATTTTTTTTTATCCTTGGGCCAAACAGTACCATTCAGTTTTCTTTTCGTGCTAAAATGTGCATTGAAAATCTACAATTAGGTATCTTTCATAAGACACCTTAAAATTAAATATAATAAACAAAAAAAGCTATTTCTTTTTAATTTATAACAACTTCGTCAGCAAAAGAATATAAATATATTTTCTCAAAAAAATGTGTTCCGACAGCCCAACGGTACTTTTGAGTACCACCATCAGTATTCGACCTTGAGAGTCCTTGAGAAATCAAAACATGAATTTTCCATCTAATAACATTCTTAAATCAAGAATTATCAAAAAAAAATAATCTTATACTGCTTTTTTGATAGCTTGGTCAACAAAGGGTTAACCTCGTCTAAGTCGGATGGACGGAATTCTCTCTCATCTTCGTCCAGTGTGAATGGTGCATTCTGCCTGACAGCGGCATCTTGGCCATCTTCGTCGTCATACAGTCCGCGGAAATTGTTTTTCCATATTCTCAGCATCGACTGTAGTTGAATTATGAAGTGTCCATGTTCAGCCCTGCAGGCTTCCGTTCTGGCTTTATCACCATGACATGTTCCTTTTACTCTTTGGTTAAACTTTGGAACGTCGTTCCTGCGATTACATCTCTCCATCTCCTCGATCTGAAAAGCGCATGCTCCTCCCTTCTTTTCCACTCATAGACCTCGCAAGCGGCACTCGTTCGTCGATGCAACGTGCCCGTCTATGCATTCTGTTTTTCTGCATGTACCTGTCTGCATTCGTCATCAAATCAAGGGTTTCCCCTAGGTGGTGGCTGGAAAGCTAATACATCAGAGGGAGCACTCCTGATGGCGCTTTGACAACGTCTCCATTGTTGTTTGCATCGGCTCTTGAGAGAGCTGGATGGAGACACGATCGGCGAAGTTCCCCTTGCGATTGGAGCTTCCGGACGTAAAATTTTGATCGTCCTACTCAACTCCGCAGTGTTTGCGATATCCGCATACGTACCTTGGCTGTTCGGACATTCAAGATGCTGGAGGAGTGTCTGGCGTCGATCGTAATATGATCGATTTGATTAACGTATTAGGGATATTAAGATGTGGAAATCGGATGCCGGCTATTAGGAGATTACTCTCCGTCTCAAAGTCTATTCGCCTGAATCTGTTTTCGGACGTGGTGTTGTGTAGCTTTACCTTGAAATCTCCTAGAACTATCTTGGTGTCGTAGCCGGGATATTGAGCGTATGTTCGATCTAGGAGGTCATAGAAGTCATCCTTGACTCTATCGTCTTTTTGTTCTAGCTTTGATGCGGATTTTTGTGAGGCGCTCGCTCACATGCCGGAAGCGTAAGACTTTCTGTTTAAGTCCACCTCGAACAACAAATCCGCATCCAAATAGGCGGTGTCTGTTTTCTTTGTAGCAGTTTCCGTAGTAAATGTCCCAGTATTTCATCCTCTTTTTACGCGGCCGATCCCATCGCACTTCTTGGAGTGCAGTTATGACTGCTTCATCCCCTATAGTTGGAGCATTCTTTTTTATCCTCCTTTTTGAAAAGAGAGACAATCACCCAAGTCTGCCAATCGCTACGGGCAGGACGGAGCCATAATACTCCCTCTTTACCGATTGCCTTAAGCATTTCTGGTCGAATTTCATCGAATTTGCCGATGATTTGCCGACTTTTAGCGATTCAATCGTTAAAATGACTTCCTCAACCGTTGGACTATTCTCCGCCCCACTCAGGATTATATGTCTGTCCCCCTCAACGCCCTGTCCGGGCTTAAGCAGCTCCGAAAAGTGCTCGCTCCATCTGGGTAAGATGCCCATCTCATTGGAAAGCAACACATCATCCTTGGATTTAACTCCTTCGATTATGTTAAATTTCCTTCCTCTGAGCCGGTGATCTAAGATAATAAGATAATTGATTTGAATTCAACGGACATTTTGAATTACCTCATCACGGAGATTTTTGATCGTCAAAGTAATATGCCTATAACCTGCATGCAACCAATATCTGTCATCATGCAAAAAATGGTTTCAAACGGATAAACCGTTATAATGTGATCACTGATGAGGTAACATACAACGTCTCTTTCATATTTTTATATTCAGATGGTACGGAACCCTTCGTGCGCGAGTCCGACTCGCACTTCGCCGGTTTTTTTTTTAATATCAAAGGTCTCGGTTTGTTCATTACCGACCTTAAAGGAACAGCGGGAAGGCCCCATTGGCAGATTTGGCAAGGATTTCAAAACTGGACATGGCTTTGTATAGCTCGTCTCTATACATGCTGTCATACATAGCCTTGAAATCGACGGAAAGATGGTGAGTGCCGATTTGGTATTCCTAGGTTCTAGCACCACCAAATGCTGCATAAAAAATTGGTTAAGGAACACGACGGATCACTACTGGTCACAAACGAAAGGTAGCAGACAAGCCAAGCTGTTTCTCCCAACTACATCCCTCAAAAGAACGAAACAACTTCTCATGCTTTCGAGGAGTCAGATTCGTTTAATCACAGGTTTCCTTACTGGACACTGCCCAGTTAATAAACACCTCAAAACAATGGGCATCATACAAGATGACACTGGCCGTATGTGTAATGAAGACGAAGAAACAGCAGAGCACATACTATGCCACTGTAACTGCCTGGTCAGTACACGTCTTCGTCACCTAGGCAAGCATTATCTTGAAGCAGAAGAAATTGCTGCCAGCTCACTCAAAAGCATACTAAGTTTTATTACAGACTCAGGTTTTCTGAGTGAACTCTAAGTGGGGGACATCACAATAGGCCCAATCGTGGCCGCAGTGATCAGGCGACTCTGTCCCACCCCCCAAGCCCTTTCTATCTATCTATCTATTCCTAGGTCATCTCCAAGATTTGCCGTAGCGTAAATATTTGGTCTATTGTGGATTTACCTGGCCTGAAACCACACTGATAAGAGCCGATCAGGTTATCCACAAGCGGTTTCAGGCGGTCACACAATACGGAAGAGAAAATCTTATATGCGATGCTAAGGAGACTTATTCCCCTATATGTGGCGCATTTATAGGGGTCTCCCTTATTATGGACCAGGTAAACGATGCTGGGATTCCATTCGTCGGGCATGATTTCCTGTGACCATGTCTTGCAAATGAGTTGGTGCATGCACCTTACCAGCTCGTCTGCAGCCACCTTAAAAAGCTCAGCAGACAGGCCGTCTGCGCCCGCGGCTTTGTTAGACTCATTTATCAACTATTATCAACTATATCAACTACTTTGACTTCGTCTAGATCGGGTGGACCTAGACGTCATCATACATCGTCGTCCATTACGAACGGATCGTTCTGCCGGACAGCGGTATCTATCTATCTATCATCGCCGTTATACAGTCTGCAGAATTGGTCTTTCCAAATCCTCAGCATCGACTGCGACTCTACTACCAGTTCTCCATTTTCATCCCTGCAGGCCGCCGCTCTGGCTTTGTAGCCATGGCATGTTCGTTTTACCTTATTGTCAAACTTACGGGCGTCACTCCTGCGGAAGCATTTCTCCATCTCCTCGATCTCACGCATTCCGTATTCTCTTTTCTTCCTTCTGAGAAGCGTGTGTTCCTCTCTTCTCTTCTGCTCATAGATTTCGCGAGCAGCTCCCGTCCGTCGTTGCAGCGTGGCTTTATATGCCTCTTGTTTTGCTGCATGGGCTTGTTCGCATTGTTCATCGAACCAGGAGTTTCTAGGTGGTGATGGTTTGAAACCCAGCACCTTTAAGGCAGCCTCTCTGACGGCGCTCTGGCAATTGTTTGCGGTGCTGTGGGCGGATTTTGAGAGAGCTTGAAGGAGACACGATCGTCAAAGATTCTGGCAGTGTCTTGCGATTGTAGCTTTCCGACGTCAAACTTACTTTGTCCTACTCGACACCTGAGCATTCGTGGTATCCACATTCGTACCTTGGCTATAACAAGGTAGCGGTCCGAGTCGATGTTGGCTCCTCGGAAGGCTCGTACGTCGAGAATACTGGAGGAGTGTCTTGCGTCGATCGCAATGGGATCAGTCTGGTTGGTGGTCGATTGATCAGGAGACCGCCAGGTACCCTTGTGGGTGTTGAGATGAGGGAATCGAGTACTTGCTAAAAGAAGGTTACGCCCCGGATGTGGTTTTGTAGAGGCTATGCTATGGAGGCTATGTTGAAATCTCCCAGTACGATTTTGGTGTCATAGTTGAGGCATTGGGCAAATGTTGGATCCAGGAGTTCATAAAAGTCATCCTTGAGTCGATCCTCTTTTTTTTCCGTGGGGGCGTGCATGCATATTAGGGTGATGTTCCCCAGTGTACCCTTGATGCGGTTTGTCAAGAAGCGTTCGCTTACATAACGAATGCTTAAGACTTTTTGTCTAAGTCTACCTCGAATAACAAATCCGCACCACCCAAATAGGCGTTGCTTGTTTTCTTTGTAACAATAACCGTAACAGATATCACAGTTTTTTGCCTGCTCCATCCCATCGCACTTCTTGGAGTGCGGTAGGGTCTGCATTGTAGCAGTGCAGGGCTTTTTCCAATTGATTGCCCGCACCTGGTCTGTTGAGGGACCTCACAGGTGCAGACCCGTAAATCTGTTTGCAGGGGTCGTCAACGTTGGAATCGTCCGTATCCGAGGCTTGTTTTAGTTTCCTAACAAGATGGTTTTTCTGTGAGAGGGATGTTAGCCCTAAGCGCAACCACCACACATTAGTTCACTGTCCGGCGGGTGCCTGAGCAGCTATCCAGGAGGGGCCACTCGGAGGCTGTGTGTCAACTTGGATTGAGCAGGGACGGAAATCGACACCGGTGTTTGCCGTGTTAAACACTATCAGCTTATTTGCTCTGTTTGCTCGCTTCCTCCCTCCCGACCCATCTCATCTTGATATTTAAATAGTACGCGTCTCTCCATATCCTCTGGCACATAAAACGCCACGTTCCGTCATTTTTCTTTCTGTAGTAGGCCCCTCTCCTTCTTCAGCAACTCTATCTCCTTCTCGTACAGTCGTCGCTCTTTCGCTGCGTAATGGTTGCACGAGGGTTCCTTTGACTCATCGTTCGGTATGGGCTCCGTATCTTCGTCCCGTTGTGTTGCGGGTTTCTGCTACGACGCCGTTAGTTCCACTGTTGATGCGTAACACCAGCGCATTTTTTGGCCCAGCCATTGAGAGACCGAGTCGTTGCAACCACCTCCGTAACTCTGCGGTGAAGTAGTCTATTGATGCAACTGACTGTCCCAGTTTTGTTGCACACTCTTTTTCTTGTTCGTACCGATCATACTCTTTTTGCCTTTTCGTCCAAGCGCACTTCTGTGAAATAATAATTTTTTGTCTTCACTATTCGATCGTCACAATCAGGGACAATGATAGAGACGCCAAGGCTCTGATGGTTTGCACTCATATTTGACATATGTATTTGCCCACAAGCTCTCTGTCTGGAAAAACTGGAAATTCGTGTGTGGAAGGCCGATCGTGGAACCAGTTAATGCACATTACAATAACACTAATTATGGTAGGGAGAAACATGTTCACTTGTTTTTTTGAATTTGAATTTAACGACGGTTACAACGTACGTTATATAGATACTCAATTCAGGAAAGAGGCAAATATCTAAATATTTATGAGTAATTTATGAGGAAACTATGCACAATTAAAGTAATTGCAATCGGATTATGCTTTATTCATATATAAGCTCACAATTTCGGGCGAACAAATTATTTTTTGTTTCTGTTTTTCTGAGTCTGAATTGAACGCTTTCTTCCTGCTAGTATGTTCATTTCCAAAGAAATAGTGAAAAAAGAACAATTTTATTGTCTAAGTTAGGGATCTGCTCTATCTTGTTCTCGGACTTCAGTTTCTATTCACCATTTAAGCTCGAAAGATAACCCGAACATTAACCAAATGGATTTTCAATGCATTGCATTAGAGGAAAGAAGAAAGCAGTATTGGAATCATACAGTTATTTACACAAATCCACTTTTTGGATTTTTTTTTTCACTTCTTGAAGATAAAAAAGGAAAAATGTTTAAGGTTGAGATAAACGGTTACTTAAAGTAACAGTACTGAATAAGTTATGGTTTCACCTTTTGCCGCAATAACTTCTGCAAGGCGTCTGGACATAGAATCTATTAATCCTTGGACTCACTTTAATGGAACTGTACTCCAAGTCGCAATGAAGTCTTTCCATGCCTGATCAGCAGTTCTGCCAATGTTTGCGGACATTTTCAATTTTACCACATGCCACCGATTTTCTATTACATACAGATCAGGACTTTGTGAGTGTAAGTTTAAAGTTTGTTGGTCTACTTCGGCCAAATACTTTTTAATGTTACAGGCTGTATGTATCGGCACATTTTCCTGTTGTAGTATAAAATTACTGTCGATTCATTTTGAGCCTGAAACCAGTGCAACATCATTTGAAATATTTAAGTAATGGGACTGTGTCATATTATCGGAGCATCCGACAAGGGGGCCCACACCACTATATGATATGCAACCCCATATCATGATCTTACCACCTTTGGAATGTCTCCTGGATTGCGTGATGGGTTGCTTTGCCTTAGGCTTAGCATCGGAGTAAAAATATTTATATGCGTAGGTACCATTTAAGAAACAAGCAGTTTCATCTGTCCAAAGAATGCTCCTCCAAACTCTGGTGGCTTGGTAATGTGCTCTCTAGCAAATCTGAGCTGCTTGTTTTTCTGGGTTTATATACGGCTTTTTTATGGGTAAAGTAGGCTGTTATCTTATTTTCCTTCAGCCTTCGAAGCAATGATCTTTCACTGCTCTTGTTTTCCCGATCTTTGTTTAGGTCCGCGGGTGTACTTAAGATACTTTCATATGGGTTCTTTTTGAAGGACGGAACATCATTTCATCCTTTTTCTGCCTCTCCCACTTTCATTTTTAATACTTCCTCATTCCTTAAATTCTGAAATTTGATTATTGTTTTCCGCGTACAACCGTAGTTTTTTGCGAGTTCCGTGGCCGCGACACCTCTCTGGAACTCTGCAACAATGGCAGCTCATTGTTCAAGAGAAAGTTCGGCAGTTTTCGGCATCTCGTATGACTACTCTCATTGCAGTGTGTATTGCCTGCTCACTCCGTGAACAGCTGTGAGGTGCCACAGCGTCGTTTTTGTTACAAAAGCCACAAAAACCTCTTCCGGTGATCACCGGGCAGACGTGCGGAGCATAGGCATCTCTATCATTAACCCTGGTCACAATGGTCACAATCAGACTGACCGCGACACTCAATTTATATCCTCTCTTTTGTGTATTCTATGTACACATGCTTGTGTGATGGAATGCACATTGTGTCACTTATGTTCCAAACCTACTACTCCATAAGTCTCCGCTGTTATGGTGCATGGTAGTCGACTCTGTACTTGATGCTCTCAATGCCTCTGGAATCTATGCTCCGGCCTATGCGGATGATGTCGCCGTTCTTTCCGTCGACTCATGCTTAGCGAGCGTCCGTCTTAAAGCACAGCCGGCGCTAAATGTGATCGATGATTGTTGTTGTCCTCTTAAGACCGATGTCGTTCTCTTCACAAGAAGGAGGAAAAATACTGACATGACTCAGCTGGTACTAAAAGGGACTTCCATCCCAGAAGGAAGCTAAGTATCTAGGAGTCATCTTAGATAGCAAGCTTCTCTGGTCAAAGCATGTTAACCAAAGCGCTGTCAGCTTTCCGGCAATGCAAAGGAGCTTTTGGCAAAACATGGAGTTTATCGCCGGTAAAGGTCCACCGGCAATAAACTGTAGGTTCCGTTCACCTATGGGAAAATTGAAATCAAACACAACATGGGTGATTGAGAGAAGCTCGGCTCAGGTCCTTCATGGACTGTAACGCCAACATACATACATACATACAAAGGTCCTCTGGATCTACACGGCAATGATTAGACCTATAATCTCATATGCATCGGTTGTCTGATCGTAGCCTCTTTCACCAAACTCCAAAGGACGGTTTGTCTCAATTGCACGGGGCTTTCCCCAGCACGCCGTGCGCTGTTCTAGATGCTATGATGATCTTTCCACCTCTTGATATATTTATCAGAGGGTGTGCTCTGAGCCATGTCTCATCTGAAGAGAAATGGCTTTTGGTACAACTCGCATAGGAAAAACAGTGTGCTTGCGCAAGAATTTTCCAGTGACCCCTGCCTCATGGACTTGCCTTCTGACGCACTGACGCCCGCTATCCTACTGCGCCGTAATTTTACAGTCGGGTTTCTATGGCGTCGGGATTGAAAAGGATAGTCTTCGCATTTTCACGGATGGCTCCAGGTCTGGGCGGGGGTCCGGTGCTGGGGTCTTAAGAAAATGTGCGTCTGTCTTCTAATCAGAGATATACGCAATCCTAATGGCCATACACTATGTTGTGAAGAACAGGTGGAGGGTGAATAGCATATGCGTCTGCAGTGACAGCCACGCCGAACTTCAAGCCGTGTGCAACACCTTAACTAGTTCTAAATTAGTGCTTCAACTCAAGTCGTGAACAAAATCGGTAGACTATATTCATTAAGGCTTGTATGGGTTCCAGGCCTCTCTGGGATCCCAGGAAATGAGATCTGTGATGAACTCACTTGAATGGGTTCAGAGGAGAGCTTCTCAGGACCTGAACTCGCTCTAGGTCTACCTGTGTCCACTGGGTGTTTAATACACACAGCCGTAGATGGAGGAATGGTCCAGGATGTAGGATGACAAAACGCGTATGCCCTGATGTCTGCAAGAAATCCGCAGCATTCCTCCTGTCTTTAAGGAGAATCGACTGCAGAAGACTTGTGGGTGTCATTACGGGCCATTGCACTTTTGCTAAGCATCTCTGTGTGTTTGGCATAAGTGAGACGCCTATCTGTGCTGCATGTTGCGAGGAGGATGACACTGCAAAGCATTTTCTCTGTGACTGTCCCGCCTTTGCTCGCGCACGGTGGCGCAACCTTGGGGACGACGTGTGCCGAATCTCTTAGCTCTGTCACTGAAGCTTCTTCTAATTTTTCTCCGGAAAACGGGAAAAATACAGTAATGTAAGGTGCCTGTCTGGAGTACAAAGGACCAGTATTTGCGTCTGAGTGCTCCCCAACAGATAACAGAGCCCATAAGTATTATCCATAGCAAACAAATGGAAAAAGTGTAAATATTTGTGTTTATAACATGTTCCTTTTGATGTTGTGTATGTATGTCTTCAGCAAGTCTTTTATAGGAACAAGCTTTCTGTCAGAAGTTCGAATTTGAAAACTGCCCTAAAATATATTTAAGCCTAATCGGGAGTTTGTGTTTAGTTGATGTGGTAATCTAAGTAAACTAAAATGTACTATCAAAATTCTTCATGCTAAATAGAGAATAAAAATATTTTTATCTGTAAATATAAATAAATTATCCTTTTTAATAACGAAAAATCCTTTTTCGTATATTCTCCTAAACATTTAAGAAATAAAATGCCTCCCAATAACTAATCTCTCGTTTTATAAATAGACATAGTAACTCTGTATCACTGTATTCTTTTCGCAAATATTTGTATATTATCCCTAGTGTTGATGCTATTATTAGTTTATTATTTTTAATTAACGCACTTGCTTTCAATGTGTCTTCCATCGAATAAAATATATACTAATCCGTCAACAATTCATAGGGATTTATTAATTTATCTACACTCAAGCACAGACGATATTTTATCATCATTGAAAAATAACCCGAAAAAGTCGTTATATTTTTTTTTTTTTTATATAACTCTTATGTTGCCTTTTATTATTTTGTTGATTTTGTTTAAAATTATTTTCTTTTTTCGTTCGTTTTTTTTTTTTTCATCATTTAACTCCTCTACTCTATATCTACCACTCTACTACTACTACTATACTATACTACTACTGCTATGACTCTAATATTTCATTTCTTTCAGGCAAGAAGTGTCAGCACAAGTAGCTTTAGGAGTCTCAGTCAGGTACTGAAATCTAGCAAAAAACGATCACCGAAAAATCAAAAACAAAAAAAAATCGTTTTAAACATTTCAGTAGAAATTTTTGTTTTCCAAAAAAAAAAAAAAAAAAAAACAACTGCGGAAGAAATAAACACTTTTTTTTGGAAACAAACATGTTTACAGTTCATTGCCGCTGGTTATGCTACTTCAACACAACTCTTTTTTTTCTATTTCATTTTTGTTTTAATTTTTGTTATTTAGTTTTGATTCTTTTTTATTTTAGCTTTCTCACTTAACCTATAATTTTATGGAAACACCTCCAAGTTTCACTGCATCTTTCACAGTCTGGTTAATCTATAGCTCAAACGAAACACACGAAATACTCGTAGATACGCAAAACAAGAACAAGCAAACTTGCTCACAATTTAAACAATTTAGATAGCAGTTTTTCGAATGCTTCGTCTTTTCTTTTTCTAGGTTAGGACAATTAGAATGGTAATAGAATGGTTTATTTCACATGGCATGCATCACGTTTTCCAAATTTTTTTATTGATTTAACTGTAACTTCTGTTTTATTTATTTATTTTTTTATTAGACCTTATTTTAAATCATACAATAGAGTCTTGTGTATTTGTTGAATCACAAAATGGTTTCTTGTGCATGTTTTACCAGTTGAAAGTGTCTGTCTCTCATTCTCTTCCTCTTATGTGATTTGTATTTCGAGAAATTCTTATTAACACGTGATTTTTAAAGTGTATTTTCTGTAATTACCTATATTTCTGCGTGATCCATGTGGTGTGGTCTTTACTGTTGGACAATTTATTTAAAAGATATTCAACGTAAGTCAGAACGAATAATCACTACATACAACATATCTACATTTTAACAACTATTGCGCTCTTAGTTAACACAAAAATGTTAAACAAATCAAAAAACGAGTAATTCCAAAATTTGTCTATATATATTATTTACTTTTTTTTTTAATCAAATTATGTAGTGATGTACAAAACAATTATCACAATTTGGCGATAGATGCTTTTGCCTGGCAAAAAGAAATACGTCACACACATTGTTCTTTTTTAAAATAATAAATATATTTTTAAGAAACATAATTAAATTAATATTAATTTTAATTCTAACAATAATATGGATGGAATTATTTAATAGAAGATAATCTCGAAATAAAACCACGTACAATGGTATCTAACCACGCCGACACTCGATTTGTGTCGTTCGGAAAGTTATTTTTATGTTTTTTTTGTCGTTCAAATAAATTACGATTTTCTAATGGTGAATAAATATTTTATTGATTTACATAAGTAAATAAATAAAATAAATAAATAAAATTGATTTATATAAATGTATGTCTTTCAACGATCTCACGAGTTGTTATTCCCTTGCTTGTATCAATTAATACCTTTATTGTGCCATCAGCAAAATGTGCTGCATCTTTAGCATGAAAATTGGCAGTTCGAAATTTCGCTTATCAATTTCGACACTGGCAAGTACTTACTTACTTACCTAGCGGGCGCTACAGTTCGGGATGAACTTGGGCCGCAATCAACATGCCTCTACACCTAGCACGATCTTTCGCTAGTTTTTTCCAGTGCCGCACGCCCAGTTGGTTGAGGTTCTTTTCCACCTGTGCGTACCACCTTAGGTGCGGCCGTCCTCTATTTCTTCGTCTCTCGGGGTTGGATTCAAAGACTCTACGGGCTGGAGTTGCGGTGTCCATTCGCTCTACATGGCTTAGCCATCTTAGGCGTTTAATCTATAGACGCCTGACTAGACTCATGTCGCTGTACAACCCGTACAGTTCGTGATTGAATCTTCTCCTCCACCCCCCCTCTGTGTTTATAGGACCGAAAATCGCACGCAGAATCTTTCTCTCGAAAAGACCAAGGATTTCATCATCCCCTTTAGATAAAGTCCATGTTTCTGCGCCGTATAACAGGACCGGGAAATTAAGGTTTTATAAAAGGTCAACTTGGTCGTATGAGAGAGGGTTCTACTTCTCAATTGCCACTTGAGCCCAAAGAAGCAGCGGTTGGCAAGAGTAATTCTGGGCTTGATTTGGAAACGGGTGTCATTGTTCGAGGTCACTGCGGAGCCGAGGTATATGAAGTCCTTAACTACCTCAAACTTATATCTGCCAATATGCACGTTCTGGCCAAGACGTCGGCCAGACGTGGTAATCATTTCTAATATGATGTAAAAAAAATCACACGACAGCGCATCGCCCTTTCTAAATCCTATCGGTCAGTTCCACACCGATTCGGATGGAGCAGCGAGCCTTCTCCAGAGTCATCCTGCAAAGTCTGACGAGCTTAGCAGGAATGTCAAAAGTAAACATGGCGTTATATAGCTCGTCTCTAATTACGCTTTCGTATGTGGCATTGAAGTCGACGAATAGATAATGGGTGTCGACTGTTGGATTTCCCTGGCCTGAAGCTACACTGATAAGAACCTATCAGCTTATTTACCAACGGCTTCAGGCGTTCACACAAAACAGCAGCGAAGATCTTTTGTGTGATATTAAGGAGACCTGTTCCCCTGTATTTGGTGCAGTCAGAGGGGTCTCCTTTCTTGTGGATCGGACATACGATGCTGAGACTCTATTCCTCGGGCATGCCTTCCTCTTACCATATCTTAATGATGACCATGCTCCTAACCAGCTCACCCCACGCTGCTGTAAAGGGCTTCGCAGGCAAACCATCTGCGCCAGCAGCTTTATTCGACTTGAGTTTCGATACGGTAATCGCCAAGTTTCCAATCGCCTACTTCTCCTGCTCTTTCTTTTTTCTCTTGAGCTCTTGGCTGGTGAGCTTTACGAGCTTAAAAGAAGGGAGAAACATAAGCTTTATGTTTCTCCCTTCTTTTAAGCTCGTAAAGCTCACGAGCCACTCTTGGTCTTTTGTGTAGTAAGGCTTGGTATGCCTGCCGATTTTCTGCATGAACCCTTTTACACTCGTCATCGAACTAGGCGTTTCGTCGTGGTGGAGCTTTAAAGCTCAGCCCTTGCGTTGCTGTGCTCTTCAGGGCTTGTTTGCACAGGCTCCATTGTTGCTCTACTACCTGAGTGGAGGATTGAGGTGTATCGGCGAGCTTAAAAGAGACGCGGCTTGCAAAGGCTTTTGGCAATGGCAATGGCGATCTTCGACGAGAGTTGCTTTCCGACGTCATAGCTTGGTGTTCTAACTCTACTCCGTGGTGTTCGTGTTATCCGTTGACGTATCAATATAGTCGTCTAAGTCGATGTTCGCTCCTCGGAAAGTACGAACATCAGTAATAGTGGAGGAGGGTCCGAATCGCGATGTGATCAGTCTGGTTGGTGGCTGATTGATCTGGCGACCGCCAGGTGCCCTTGTGTATACCGAGGTGGGGAAAGCGTGTGCTAGCTAACAGAATATTTCGCCGCGTGGCAAGGTCGATCAGCCTGTGTCCGTTATCGGATGTGGTGTCATGTAGGCTGTGTTTGCCGATGACCCGCTCAAAGTTGATTTCTTTGCATATGGCATATGGCATATATTCTGTCTAGGAAATCAAAGAAATCATCTTTGATGGAGTCATCCCTGCCTTCCGTGGGGACAGGAAAACATATGTATGAGGCTGATGTTAAAAAATGTTGCTTTGAAGTGGATCGTTATGAGGCGTTCACTCACTCAGAGTAAGCAGTATGTCCAAATTGGAACGTGTCTGCCGAGAGTAATTTGCGCCTATTCTGGAGTCCCTCAGGGTAGTCATATTGATTCTTTATTATTTCTTCTCTTCATAAATGATCCCCCTTCGTGTATCACTAACTCAAGGTGTCTCTTATATGCTGATGATTTAAAAATATTTCACTCTGTTGATTCCATCTCTGATGCACTCCATTTGCGGGATGACCTCAATCGTGTTACTGATTGGTGCTCTGCTAAAAGGTTGCATTTCAACATAAGCAAATACTCGAAGAGCTTGCCCCGTGGATTATAATTACTCCATTCAGGTATCTGTACTGCATAGGGTTTTTGATCAGAAGGATTTGGGTGTATTTTTTGATCTGGAGCTCAAATTTTCGCTCCATTTTGACTATGTTATTAGTAAAGCAAACTCCATGCCTTGCACGCTAGTACCTTTGTATAATTCTTTAATTCGCTCCTTTTTGGAATATGGGTACATCATTTGGAATCCCTTATATAGGAATGCCGAACTACGCATAGAGAAAATCCAAAAGCGATTTTTAAAGTTTGCTCTCCACAATTTAAATTGGAATTCTGATATGCCTTCATACGATGCAAGGTGCGCACTTCTCGAATTAAAGTCACTAACCCAAACGAGAGTCTATTACCCCGTCCTTTTTGTATAAGACATAATAACAGGCCATATTGATTCCTCGTTCTTATTGTCATTATTTCACCTAGCCCCGTTCTTCGTCCTAGGGAACTGATTCTTCTTTCTGTACCTCATTTTAGAACCAATTATCCTATTACTACGGCATGAATTAACTATAATACATATGGTTTATCCCTTGATCTCAACATGTCTAGAGTATCATATGAAAAATACTATCATGATGTCATTATAGGTTTAGTTTTAGGTATATCTCAGCTTTTGTGAATTGTAAATTTCACCAACTTTAATTACGATAGCTTTAACAAAAGAAACGTTACTGCCGCATTTTACATAGACATAACAAAAGCGTTTGACACTGTAGACCATGAAATATTATTAGAGGCGGATACAGAGATATTATGCTCAGACAAATTCAGTCAAAGGGCAGACGTTCGAATTGGAGTACCTCAAGGATCAGTTCTCGGCCCCATTCTTTTCTTGATATACGTGAATTCAATTTTTATCCAAAAGCTAAAAGGAATTCAGACAGAATATGCGGATGATATTGTTTGCTGTTATTCTAATCCTCCACTATGGACTTAATTGCTAACATCTGCTACGACTTGGAACAACTCAGGCATTGGTTTAGTATGCACAAACTAGTTACTAGTGTCAAGACCAAAATTATGTTTTTTAATATATCGAGTAACTTAAACTCCCCAATCTAACTTATCATAGTACTAACAGCCAACAAAACCTTACTAAGTAGTAATACTTGTGTTTCAACACGTATAAGGCAGACTTAAGCTGCTCATCTTAATACTCTGTTATTGATAGAAAATCAGCTTTTAAATACTTGGGACTTCCAGTGGATAGCAGACTAAATTGGGGTGCGTATCTTCTTATCTTTTAGTTGCATTACAACCCATGAAGGACCAGAGCCAAGTTTCTTTCAATCACCCATGTTGTGTGTGATTTATTTTTCACATAGGTGAAAGGGACCTACAGTTTAATGCCAATTCCGAACGGCGTGAGTCGAGAAGCTTTTTATGGCAATTTTACTACGGGGGGTTTTGCCAGTACCCCGCTAATTGGGGTGCGTATACTGCTTCAAAAACATTTGTTAAAAATCACGAACACAATATACCATTTAAGGTCGTTTGGTAAGTTAGGGTGGTACTCATGGCAATACAATTTAACCATTGATAGTCCTCCAGAATATTTAAAGAATTATTTGGACACAAGGGACGTATGGAGAACAGCTTCCCACTCTTATTTAACTCAAAGATAATTCCTCTTAAACACCTTTACTTCTATAGAGTTTTAAAAATATTTTCTTTAGGAAGTGGATACTCATTTAATTGTAGTTCCACTAAATCTGTTTCATCTTTTATTGCAAAACGATTTTTTTCCGCCGAGCGAAAGGTCTGTAGTTCAAATTCGTTTCATAGCCAAGAAAAAGTAATTCCTATACGGACAAAAAGTATGCAAAACAGAGGTGAATGAAAAGTGACCAGACGTACTGCTGCAGGCATACCACTCACAGTATATGGTCACCAGGCTGTATCTCATGAACCGTGATAGTTAGACAGTTGAAATTTTTACAGATAATCTATTTCTGTTGCCGCTATAACAAAAACAGAATAAAATAAATATTTAAGGGGGGCTCCGATACTACAGTCAATGTTTTCATTTTCAAAAAAACCCTTGGTCAAATACTGACCTAAGGTTAGTCGACAATATGCCGCAACCAGTAGCAAACTTCCGAGCTTTGGTCCCTATTGTGTCTTTGTTGTATTAATCTTAGCTGCAAATCCTTTTTCTATAATTATTGTTATTCGCCTTTTCACCTCCTTGCTGTCAAGTAAGATGATTGATTTGAATTCAATGGACATTTTAATGATCAACTATCTCATCTTGGAGGTTTTTGATCATCAAGGTAATATGCCCATAGCCTGCCTGCAACCAAGATCTGTCATAATGCAAAAAAAATCATTTCAAACGGATTAGCCGTTTGAATGTGATGATTTTTATATATACAGAAGATGGTACGGAACCCTTCGTGCGCGAGTCTGACTCGCACTTGGCCGGTTTTTTTCCTCCCTTTCTGCTGGTAGTGTTTACGAGCAGCTCTCGCCCGTCTATGTAGCATGCCTTTGTTAACAGTTTACTTTGCTACATGGGCTTGTTCGCATTGGTCATCAAACCAAGGGTTACTAGCTGGCGGCGATTCGAAACCCAGTATATCAGAGGCAGCGTCTCTGATGTCACGCTGTTTACGCCCCCACTATTGTTCGGATTATTGTCCCAATATCATCGACTCGATCGGCAAAGACCCTAACGATATTAGCGATATTAGCTTTCCGACGTCAAACTTTCGTTAGACTAAACTCACTTAGGTTTGTTTGGGTCCCCGGGTCATTCTGGGATCCCAGGAAATAAAATCTGTGATGAACTCGCCAGAGGTTTCCTAGGACCTGAACCCGCCCTGAGTCTACCGGCTTCCAAGTCAGTAGCCACATCAACGATTGGGTCTTTAATGCACACAAACGTAGATGGAGGAAATATCCAGGATGCACGATGACTAAGCGCATACGCCCTGATGTCTGCAAGAAATCCGCAGCATTCTTCTTATCCTTAAGGTGAATTGACTGCAGAAAACTTACGGGCGTCATTACAAGCCATTACAATTTTGCCAAACATCTCTGCATGCTCGGCATTAATGAGACGCTTACCTGTGCTGCATGTTGTGAAGAGGAAGATACAGCAAAACACTTTCTCTGTGACTGTCTTGGCCTGTCTTGAAGCAGAAGTTAATTTTCATTATTCACCGGAAAACGGGGAAAATACAATAAATGTAGGTGTCTGTCTGGCAGTACAATGGACCGATATTTGCGTCTGAGTGCTCCAACAGATAGCCAACAAAAAAAAACAAAAACAAGCGACGGCCTCACGAATTGTCGTTAATTCAGCTTCGAATGTACTGCATTGGTTCCGTAGTCTAAAGGATTGGCAGATTTTTAGGACTGGTGCGTAGATACCGGCAGCCACACCATTGCCTGTCCTTGACCCGTCTGTATATATTTCCAGTGACCTATGTGTCTCCCAGTATTTGCTTCTGTGTGCTCCAACAGATAGCAAGAGCCTCCGACCTATGTGCCTTAAACTATAACATTCTGCTCATCAATTAATTAAATGCACCTCACGTACCCCATCATTTCACGGTGATGTCATTGAAATAGAAAAGAACGTATGTCCATCAGAAGCTGCCCCTGACAGCACTCATTTCTCGGAGCACTATTACCACAAATTAAAGAGATTTCAAGACAAGAGAATAGATAGGAAAAATCGACTGAACGGATTGGCTGACTCATATAAACTACATAAATGTTGTTCAATTAAGCGATTGCTACATAACTATTTTATAAGCACTAACTATCCATATCGTTCCACACATTACCGCCAGCAATAACTTTGTTTTTATCACAACAATTCTCCTTGAATTCCTATAAGCTACATCGACAGTAGACATATCTTTATGACACAAATACTCTCCTGACTTAGTAAGGACACTCTTCAAAATTGCACGGACTCGTAAAATTCCATTGCGTGAGAATGCAATGAAATAATCGACATTTAATTGTTGGAAGAATAGTTCATCTCTTCCCCCAAGAAGATGGTAGTAAATAAAATCAACTGCACCGTCAAAGACGCATAAAAATAAAATTTTAATTTTAATTTTAATAACCCACCACGACATTAATAACATCAGCAATTCGATGAAATTGCCACAACATCGTTAAGACTGACATAATTGCTCGCCACACGGGGGCATTCCGACCCGAAGTGCTTCATTGAAGCAAACTTTTGCTTTTCCAGTGAAATGAAGTGAAACTCTTCAAATACAATTATGAACAAGTAGTTTTATTGAATTCACTTTTAAATAATCGCATCGTATATAAAACTAATTAAAATTGCATTCCATGCTCGATGGACGAGTGGTAGTCATCGGCTTAGTCGCCAGTCATCATTTCCATGAATTCTATAAAAATTGAAGGACGAAAGAAGAGAAGAGGATGAAAGGGATATATAGATAAGTGGACGAACGAAGGTACCTTCGAAATCGACAGTGCCTGAGCCATCGGTGTCAATCTCGGCAATCATCTCATTCAGTTGGTCGTTGTCTAATTGATCGTCTAATGCCATGAGGATTTCCTTTAATGCGGATGTTGGAATGTAACCATTGCCGGCCTTGTCGTACAATCTGAAGGCCTCCTTCAGCTCTTGTTGGATGGTCTCATCGTCCTCTTCTTGGAAATGATTTGCAACACGACTGAATGCAGCGAAATCAACAGTTCCATCACCTGTGAATTGAGAAAACGTCAGTTAAAAAATGTCAGGGATTATTGCCCATGGTCAAGGGCAGAGGGTTTACACTTGGCAACAATGGCAATTAAGGAGAAATGCAAATCTGCAATTAGACACGTTCTGATTGAATTCTATGAATTCCCATTACAACCGATGAGTAGATGAGGTCACATACTCGTGCATAGGGTCCAACTTAGTCACAGTTTAACCGTAGATATTCGAAAGTGTGTTCTTTACTCATTCGTTAAATGAAAACATTACGAAGTCTAAAAATAACAAATATTTGCCCGAGGAAAACCCAGGTACGTATGAACGTAATTTCGCAGGCCCACTCGACTGTAGTATTGTACTTTGGCACACACTACACGAGTCAGTTGTCAGCTAACAGGCTTGAGCTCAACTTGTATAATTACCGCTATATATAGTACAGGGAAACCAGGAAGCTTTCGTAAAAGGGCGAGTGCCGGTCGTCGAGTCATTTCGAATGGAAACTGTTGAAGTAATCATAAAGTTTTATGCTCACATAAATAACGGTCTCTCAATGGAGCGACGTATCTGTGAACAAGTGTGAAAAGATGGCTGAAATTTGTAAGAGAAGAATTGATGCATCAGGTGCTTCCGTCGGCCGCCAGTCGGCAGTACCTTCAATTGCGAGAAAGGAACCGAGGGAGATGGAAAGAGAGTTCGTTAAATTCCTGGCATGTTTGCTTGAAAGATAATTAATTTTTGGAATTAATTACATAACTTCTGACAGCTCGAAATTGATTGCAATTAACATATTCCGTTGTGGACGTATGCGTGCAACAAAAGAGTGGGTTTCGCGAAAAGGCGGAGAACGAAACGTTTTGTCGGTTGAGTTGAAAAAGTGTTCCTTGATGACGTGCATGTTAACTAGTTGACTTATTGCTCTATACGTCAAGAATAATGAAGGCAATAACCTGGTGTTTGTCTTCCTAAAGTGTGATAATCGATGGTTTATGGTTTTGAGAGGTGAAGGTCTTCCTGGCACTTACATACAAAGTATTTCAATTGGAGGTTTTTTTATTTTTCATAGTTGGTGCAAGATAAATCCATCTAAGAGAATACACTTTAATAGCCTTCCTAGACATAGAGGCACTTTCAACAACGTCACTTCGAAAGCTATAATAGAAGGGCTGGTAAATCTAAAAGTGGAGAGGACTCTTACAGTGTTGATTAGCGAGTTATTCTCAAAGCGCAAAATCCACTCTAGCCAAGCAACCACCAAATCTGTTACCAGAGGCACCCCACAAGAGAGGGGTCCTCGTTCCTCTTCTCTAGAATGACCAAACTGGAGAAAGAAGGTATCGAGGTTATTGCCTATGCAGATGACGTTGCTTGCCATTACCATCTCAGGCAAATATCTACCCACACTGAATGACCGTATGCCACGGCATCTTCCATACTGTACAAAAGGGCATAACACAATGGGCTCGGGTAAACCCCCAACAGACGGTGCTTGTGCTATTCACCAGAAAGCATACAATCCCGGAAACTAGCCCAATCACTTTACTTGGCATCAGGTTAACCTACTCCTCCTACCTTGGCATTGCACTAGATCGGAAACTAACCTGGAAGAAAAACACAATCGAGCGTGCAAAAAAAGCAACCTTAGCTCTCTACACTTGCAAGAAAGTTTTAGGGAAAAAAATTGGGATTCACCCCAAGCTCACCCTATGGCTCTACATTACAGTCGTTTGACCTATTCTAAAGTATGATGTGATAGTCTGGTGGACTGCACTGGACAAAACAACATACCATAAACAATTCGACAAGGTACAAAGGCTGGCATACATGTGCATCACCGGGGCCCTAAGGTTCACTCCAACGGCACTCGATATACTTGGCAAGCAAATAGCCACATATACGGGAAACAGACTAAAAACCACCTCCAAATGGACGAGCAAAATCACTGGCTACTCCTCCATCCTGAACAACATACATACCCGGACAGACGGAACTGATCCCGCCAGACGCAACCTCGCAAAAGCTGCGTGGACTTCTACACCGATAGGTGTCAAAAACCAAACGCGGGGTGGGTAGTGGAGTATTCGGCATACAATTAAAGCTGAACCAAGCCCTAAAACTACCAGATTATTGCAGCGTCTTTCAGGCGGAGCTGTTGGCAATAAAGAAGGCTCTGTCTTCGTTTAAGTGGAACGTAACATCTACTACGTATGTATGTATGTTTGCGTTATAGTCCATGAAGGACCAAAGCCGAGCTTCTCTCAATCACCCATGTTGTGTGTGATTTTATTTCATAGATGAAAGAGACCTACAGTTCATTGCCGGTTCCGAACGGCGAAATTCGAGAAGCCTTTCTTGACAATTATACTACAAGGGGTTTTTTCAGTACCCCGCTGAGCAGAAGCATGTTCGATGACATGGCTGTTGTCGAGATTCGATCACGTGTCATCAGCGTCAGAGGCCAACACACTATTCCACTGCGCCACATCGCTCTACAGATATTCGAATTCTCTCGGACAGTCAGACAGCCTTGAAATCGCAGGAGTCCTATGTGTACACTTCAAAAACTGGTCTGCTAACGAAATGGCCGAACAGTCTAATATACAACTCCTATGGGTACCAGGAGACAGTGACATCTCAGGTAATGAAAGAGCCGACACGCTCGCCAGACAAGGAACGACGCAACAATCAATCATGGCGTGCGATGATGTACCTCTTTCAGCCATTCAATTTAAACTCACATACCTCGCCATGACTGAGGCGAATCTGAGATGGGCCCAGGGGCACAGCTGCCTCATCACCAGGCAAATCTGGCCTCAGCTCGATAGTCAACGGACCAGAAGATTAAGCTCCCTAAAACGAACTGACATTTACAAAATCATTGGTGTCATCGCCGGTTACTGTCTCATTGGCAGTCATGCACAAAAACTGGAGTAAGTTGCAAATTACTTCTGCTTAGACGAAGAGGAGGTCGAATCCATTCATCACTTTCTCTGCGCCTGCTCAGCTTTCTGCACAATCAACGCTACCTAAAATCCTACACACTTCCTTAACGACCTGACAGATGTTCAGCAAGTAAGAAATGGTGGTGGTAGTGGTAGTGGTGCAAGTGGTTCCATGAATAAGGGGAAAACCCCCCTCGTAGCAGCACAGTGGGTCCCTCTGATCTATGTGTGTTCTTCTCCACTGAAGGCTACGAGCCTACAATGCTTCAATCAGTGCTTCTTGGACTGCCATGGGGCAGGTTGGCATAGCGCCTGTAATGCGGAGACACGCTAGTCTCTGAAGGCGTTGAAGCCTAATAATTGTAGTTTTTTGCTCAAATTTTGTCCACCATACTCTGGACGCATAGGTGATTATAAGTCTTACTATCGCGGTAGATAGCCAGTGGATTACCTTAGGTTTAAGTCCGCAGGTTTGGCCTTAGTCGCTATTGTTAGTTTGGTTTTAATATAGTAGTTCCAGTTGAATCATTTAGAAAGACGGAACAGGGCTGTACCCTTGTCCTCTTTGTAAACGGGACTAAGATTGTCTTTTTTTTGTTTTTTATAGTCACACCCGCACACAAGGCTAAGGCCTTATAACCTTGAACGTTGTGCGAGCGAAGGTAACATGGTGTTTTTGATGTTCGACACACAACCTGAACGGAATGCAGTGCTTTGAGTCGTAGATGTTCGTTCACTACTTTCTAAGATGGTTATCCTAGATAGGACGAGAGCCGACCGAATTTCGCGTTGGTTATAATTCTCAGCAATTGTTTCATGCACTTCTAGTGTTATATTGCATATACAGTGAATGAATTTGAATTGACCATATACTGTGAGTGTTCTGCCTGCAGCAGTACGTTTGATCACTCCCCATTCACAACCGTGTTGCATAGTTTTTTCCGTAAAGGAATGGCTTTTTCTTGGCTATGAAACGGCATTGAACTATAGACCTTCCGCTCGGCGGTCGATGTCTTGTTTGGGTTAGTCGTTAAACTCTCTCTGCCACACCAGTCAGAGATAAACTGAAGCGCGAGCTGCATGCCCTCACAGGCAGCAGTTTCGCACTTGCCCGTAACAATGACTAGATACTAGCTTGCATGGAAGGTGAAAGGATTCCTCCTTGTGGACACCCCTTAGCCGCCGATACTGTCACCGAGACCTCTCCGGATGTTGCCGATATAATACGGCTGTTTAGCATCGCCCTAATCCAGTGATTAGTGGAATGGTCTACACTCCTACAGGATAGTGCAGTAGTGATCGAGTCATCAATTTTCCGTATAGAAGCTGCATTTCTTGGCTATGGACATACTATGAACTACAGACAACCAACCAACTTTAGACTGAGGTACTCTTGAATTGTCAAATCGAAAAGCCCAATGCTCTTCAATGTTTATTTGTGCTTCAATAGTCTATCAAACGAATGTAACCTTTTGAATCGATCCCTAATCAGAGCTACTCCTAGTTCAGAATAGAACCTAAATTAGTTTTACCCCTATCGATAACATAAGGATATTCTCAAGGTTATGCAGTTCATTTGAAGTCTACTTGAAACTTCATATCTATCTATCGAAACTAAACTAAACCAAACTTTCAATAATTCGCAAACTTCCCCCAAAAACCAATAAACAACTTCGCAAACGCCCATATCTCAAATACTCAAGTAGAACATTCGATCTATGTGGCTCCACAACTCACGAATTCACCGAAAATTTAATGAATCTCGTAAACTCTATACAGCCCTCAGCAAAATCGATAATAATCCTCAATCATTATTATTTGCATCCTCACCACATGCAACTTGTTTTATTTTTTATCGTCTATGGGTGTTTTATAGACTTTAAGGACACTGAAAACGTTAAGTACAGCCGCCGCATATAAATTAGACGAACGGAATCGAAATGAAGCGTCCATTGGTCGGTGATAAATGTTAAACACTCGAGCGCTATCCTATTCAAAGGACGAAGACTTGCGTTAAAGTATCTTCCGGTGCAATATGTTTCCCTGTGACGACGTGATTGACTATTTAAAAGCAAAAAAAAAAAAAAAAAATCACGAACTTCCCTACCGAACCTACAAACATTCGTCGTTAAAGTCGTCCGGGCAACAAGGACGCTAAAGAAATCCATGGGTGGATACCATTGCTGACTTTGATTTATATCCTTCTTCCCGGCATGTGTTTAGAGTTGTCTTCGTCGAATGTCTATCGATTGCTATCATCAGTCGGCAAAGCCACTGCGTCCTTGTGTGTGAGTTTGATTCTTTGAATCAAACGGTCAGTTGAGTGGAAAGTTGCCAAAAAGTTGAAATTTTGCAAACGACATACGATGAGTACAGATGCGGGAAATTCTAATCCTGTTTATTGTGCGCTTTATATCTGGGTACAGATAATCGAAGTCAAATTACGTAAAATGCTGAAAATGCACTTCAGTTACCCGAGAAAGGTTAAGTATACGTCCGGGTGAGTGCAATTCAGTTTAAGATTAATCTCACGACGAGGCCAGAGGATTCCTTGTCCTCCCTCTCTTGAGGGCCTTTTTTCGCTTATTATTTTCTGACAGGTCATGATTTAGTGCTGGGAATTTGGCGCTAAGTGATTTATTATTGATTCGGGTTGACAAAAAACGCTTACTTGATGGCGATTAAGTTGAGCAAGTTAGGGGGACCATTATTATGTGGAAATTTCCATGTGTAGGAGTAAGGGTGTGCATAATTTGAAAGTTGTACTTTATGGGGTGAATTTAAAAATTCAAAGAGTAGTGAGTGCGTGAAGTATAGTCTGATGATGAGAGCTGGAGACTTCTATTTTGGCTAATTGGAATTCAAATGAAAGTTCGAGACATGAAACCAGAAACATTACGTGAACGTTGGTCTGCGAAATTTTCTTCCTTTCTTGAACAATCATAATAAACAGACAAACACACTGTACTGAACTCAAAAATTTCCAAACCGACTATATCCAGTCAGCATCTATACAACTGGAAGATATGCATGGACCCTTGGCATTATCTTCAATTCCCTGTCCTCCTAAACCCAAAATTACGACTCCTCAATATGATCTCTACCTAAAATCTTTGGGAAACCGGTTCATAGTTGCAGGAGATTTCAACGCAAAACACACAGAGTGGGGCTCTAGACTCACAACAAAGAAAGGAAAAAATCTACTAGGCCCAATCAAACTAAACAACTGCAAGCATATCAGCCCGGGCGAACCTACCTATTGGCCAACAGATATGACAACAAGATCTCATTGAAAAAATGTACAAATTAGGTCATCCTTCGACCTCTCGTCCGACCATTCGCTCATTTTAATATGTTACTCCACCCGACCCAAGATGATAATAAATCCTACCAAACTGTACAACGCTAAAACTGACTGTGGCATTTACCGACAACATATATGTAGCTACTACTCTTTCCACAAACATTCCCCTCAAATCCTAAGATGACATCGAGAGGGCCATAATATACGTTAATGATACAATAAACGAAGGGGCTCATAGAGCAACCCCTTTAATAGCACACAAGTCTAACTATCTTGATTCTACTCCAGCCATTAAGAAACTGGTGCTAGCCAAAAGGAAATTGAGAAAGAAATGGCAACTGACAACAGACCAAATGGATGACGACAACAGAAATAGAATCCTGTATCAAGACCGAAATAAATCCAAAGAAGGTACCTGATTATGACCTCATAAATGGGTAAATCCTGAAAGAAGTGTGATAAGGCTCAAACACTTTCCAAAATTGTGGAAGGTTGCCGAAGTAATAGCTCTACCGAAGCCAGGCAAGGACGCTATGAAAACGACATCATACAGACCTATCAGCTTGTTTCCACTCATGTGCTGTTGGCCCTGATAAAGATCTTTTATCTTCTAAGAACGTCCGTAGTTTGTCATGAACATTTTTGATTGCATAATACTTCAAATCACTTTCCAGAGGATGTTCACGACAGATATTGGCATTCACCTTGCCGGCAATGTCCAATAACTCAAACGAAAACAGCAAATATCAATATTTTCTTGTGACGCTTCAGTGGAGTAAACAATAAACACGGTGGTTCTGCTTGTGAAAGAATTGTTGATTGGAGTCATTTTTTCTCTTATAAGCGAACATCAATATGGCTTTCAAAAAATTGATGCACAAGAAAACGTATAGCAGAAATCGCAGATATCATCAATGTAAGCTTTATTCATGGATTAGTTAAAAAAGGAATGCTAGGTTGCAAGATTCGGTTAGTAAAGGTGGTGAAGGTAGGAGACAGCTACAACAGCGAAACACCGGTTCGTTTTGGAGTGCCATAGGGATCAGTTTTACTCAACTGGCAAACCAACGTACTGGCCTAAAGACCCTGCGAAAACACCTGACCCTATCGATATTTTCTGTGTAAAAGGCATATCTGATCGCACATTAAAATCAAAGAGAACTTTGATCTTTCATCAGACCATTCTCCAGTTATATTGACGATGAGTGAAACTCTTATTAGCCTGAACCTGTATGTATGTTGGCATTACAGTCCATGAAGGACCAAAGCCGTGCTTCTCTCGATCACCCATGTTGTGTGTGATTTTATTTTCCCATAGGTGAAAGGGACCTACAGTTTATTGCCGGATCCGAACGGCGAATTTCGAGAAGCTTTTCTTGACAATTATACTACAGGGGGTTTTGTCAGTACCCCGCTGAGGAGAAGCACCGTGAAAAACACGTTCGATGACGAGGCTGTTATCAGGATTCGATCCCGTGTCATCGGCGTCAGAGGCCAACACACTACCCACTGCGCCACGGCAAGGAAGACAAACTGGGCAAACTAAATCACAAGCACCACCAATAAGGAGAAATCAAAATGAATAGGCGAAAGGCGATGAAGAAAAGGCGGAAGTGTATGCTGAATATCTTGCTGAATCGTTCAAGCCATTCAGATAACAACCGCTACACGACACGAGCTAAGCCATCTAAACTGGGAAATATTATAAAATCGTTCCAGTCAAATACAGCACCAGGCCACGACTTAATTACAAGAAATGTCCTTAAAAAACTTCCGAGAAATGCCCTGCTCAAACTTTTATATCTTGTTGACGCAGCGCTTAGGTTAGAACACGTACATACGGAGCCAATGGAAGGTCGCCGAAGTTAGTATGGTTCCATTGCCCGGAAAGCCACCGATGGATAAAAATCCGCCCAATATCAATGTTGCCGATAATTTCGAAATTCTTCGAAAGAATTATAGTCGTAGAAGAAAAAGCGTCTTTCGCCGGATCATCAGCACTCGAACATAAAATAATATGTTAGGTGCAAATCTTAACGTCTCCCAAGCTTTTGACAAAATGCGGCATGAAGGTTTGCCACTATCGAACGTCCTGAAATCTACTTAACTTATTGACTTTTTCGTATGAAACACGGGAACGAATACTCAAATTTTAGACCAATTACGGCTGGCGTTCCGCAGGGAAGCGTATTTGGTCCGCTGCTTTACCTGCTGTATGCCAGAGGCATACCACAAACGGATGGCACTATACTGGTTACATTCACCGATGATATTGCAATTTTGGCCACAGGAAAACTAGTCGACTGAATTACAATAAGCCCTAAACCGTACAAGCGACTGGACAAAGACTTGGCATATCGCGTTTAACGAAACCAAATCTGTCCACGTACATTTTACTTATAGAAAAGTAAGTGCACTACCTTTCTTTGTAAATGAAGTTTGGATCCCATTCGCAAACGAGGCAAAATACCTAGGCATGACTCTAGACGCGATACTCAAGTGGAAAGAAAAGAAGAAGAAAAACCGCGAAGAGCTTGAACTGAAATATAGGGAAATGTACTGGCTACAAGGAAAACATTCCCTTCTTAGTAATGAAAACAAGCTGTTTCTCTACAAACCCATTTAGGCTTACGGTAAACAACTTTGGGGTTGCTACATGAAGAGTAATTTTTCGATTACGAAACGACGATATTCGTCGTGAATTAGGAATTAAAAAAGTCAAAAATGAAGCAAAACTTTTCGCCCGAAAACATAGAGATCGACTGGTAGACCATATCAATAATGCGGGTCTTGAAATAACAGAGCAACGAAACCTGTTACGAAACTTGATCTAGCGCGACGAACCTAAACTGCACGAACTCTACAGATTGCATGAACTCTCACTGAAAGCTGTCTGCTAAATGTGATTCCCAGAAGAAACAGCGTTAGTTGTTCAACACAAGTGTCTGTATCAGGGATAATGATAACATTATCCCTGGTCTGTATACTGCTAGGAAAATATTTCAAGATGAGTGTAGTAAAGCTGTTGAATGGTGCCATGACAACTGAATTGTAGTAAACTCCTCCAAAACCAAAATGAAGCATATTCGCGGACCACAACAAGCTATCTTAACAAAGAATTCGTTTACACAGCGGTATTTGCCAAAATACATTTTTGAACCAGGCCAAAGAAGTAGTCAAAAACTACAAAGGGTTACCACTGACAGCCGTTTTATTTGGGACAAACTTCGGTCCGACCTCAAAAAGGCACTACTCGCTCTGCACAATCGGAAAAGTTACTCCACGAAACAACCAAAAATGCTCGATCACGTGAATTGAGTATTTCAAGGACCAATTTGTTGCGAGATATTAAAGATTCAAATAACAAAAAAACTCAGACCAAGTGACAATCCTTTCCGCCTTATGTTCACTGATTGGGTCTTACAAAATCAAAAAATCTCCTCAACTGTGAGCCAAAATGTATGTTTATGGAACGTTGGAAAGGCAAAATTACCGCCAACAAGAATTCACGTAACTGTTTGGTGCACTTTATGCCATCATTTGACCATTTGATCATTTACCATCAAATCTGCATGATAACATTACAAACAATTTTTTGCCGCAGCTGCCAGTAGGATGATACAACTTGCCACACTACGTGTGAGAATATCGAGGAATTGCAAGAATTGTTCGAAAATCACCTTACGAAAATGTGAACTGGCCTTTAAGATCATATGACTTTTCACCACTTGATTTCTTTTCACGGACATTTTTTAAAATCACATCGTACGTTGCCAGGTTACCATTTCAAGCCACCATTCCAGGAGGTCTGTCATTGCCTGTGCACGTGAGGCTCGTGGACTGAAGCGGCTTGGTGTGGCGGCTGGTGGTGAAAAACGAACTGCTTGGTTTAAAATAGGAAAAAAGCCATCAGAGAGAAGAGGAAGACCTACAGGGACTGGATTCTCTTGGGGGACTCTGCTTCCCGTGAAGCGAAGAACTTGCAAATTGGCTGTGCGAGCACCTGAGGAGCAGTCCTAGAAGGAGTTTGGCGAGAAGTTGGAAAGCGACTGTAGATCTGCAAAAAAGTGTTCTGGAAGGAAGGAAATTCAACATAATCGAGGGAGTCAAATCCAAAGATAGTGTGTTGCCTTCCAATGAGATGGACATCTTCCGCAGGTGGAGTGAGCGGAGCTGCTCAATCCCTGGTAAATACGCCGCTATTCATCTGGCCGAAAATGCTTAAGGCGATGGGTAAAGAGGGAGTCTCTCGTGTCATTAGGGTTGCAATTGTCAGACTCTTTTCAAAAAGGGGCATAAAAGAGAGTACTCCAACTACAGGGACATTTCCCTTTTAAGTCTCCCTGGTAAGTATACGCTAAGGTGTTGGAGTCGCGTTCTGGATCTATGGTCGAATCCAGGATGTGGGATAACCAGTGCAGTTTTCGTCACGGCAGAAGTACAACCGACCAGCTTTTCACTATAAGAATCGTACTCGAGAAGGGAGTATTCCAAACCGATCCCCAGTTCTTTTGTAGATTTGGAAAAAGCATATGACCGAGTTCTTCGAAATAAACTCTGGAGTGTTCTGATGATCCTCTGGTGAGAGCCATTCAGTCTCTATAATCAAACTGTAACAGCTGCGTTCGGGTTAACTGTAGTAATTCAACACCTTTCAACACCTACGCGTGGGCGTAGGACTTTGCTAAGGGTGCGTCTTGTCACCTCTCCGGTTTATCATATACCATATATGGACTGGAAGTTGCAGCGCAGTGGAGGCGAGGAATGTTTCACATTGGGAGAATTGAGGGTAAGCCATCCTCTGTTTACAGATGACTTAGTTGTCCTCACATCCTTCCAGACGGAGCCGTGATGCAGTGGTAAACATCGCCAACTGTCGAGCGGAAGGTCTGTAGTACAAAGTAGGTGGTGGCTGTCGTGGAGATGTAAACATCACCGACTATCAAGCGGAAGATCTCTAGTTCAAAGTATGTCCAAAGCCAAGAAATGCAACTCGTATACGGAAAATTTATGCAACACGACTGCTGTGAATTGGAAGTGATCAAAAATACTGGAGAGGACATATCACTCACAGTATACGGTCACTACGGAAGGTCTGTAGTGCAAAGTAGGGGGTGGCCGTGGTGGAGTTGTGAAGGTCCTTAGTTCAAAGTACATACGTCCATAGCCAAGACTGTTGTGGTGAATGGGAAGTGATCAAAAATACTGGAGAAAGCATAACACTCACAGTGTATGGTCACTTCACTTCTAATATAACCCCTAATTGAATGGAACAATTGCTGGGAACTACAACCAACGTGAAAATTCAATCCAGTCCTCCCGAATCCTTTCTAGGGTAACCACCCCTGGAGAATAGTGATCGAACATCTACGACCTAAACCATCTACGTCCAGGTTGTGTGACAAGATTGATAAGAGTATGATTCTATAAAAAAAAAAAAATGCTGATGCTGGAATGAAGATTAATGTGGACAAATCCGAGGTTATAGCTATTTCCAGAAAACCTGTCCAATGCACTCTATATGTTAGTGGAGTCCCATTAAAGAAGGTAAAAAAGTTTAAGTATCTCAGGGGCTTTTTCACGAGTGAAGGGAAGGAGTAATGCTGAGCTTTCCTGCAGGATTGGCCAAACTTGTAAGATTTGCAAACAGGAAAGGCTGAGCTTAGTGTCAAAGCCAATTAGCGGTTTTTAGCTCAGTATTTGTTCCACTCCCACCTATGGTCATGAAGTTTTGGTATTGGACCAAAAGTATACATATGATCGCGTATACAAGACGCCGAGATGATATTTTTTCGTGCTGTTGTGTGAGTTACTCGTCGCGATAGGGTGAGAAATACGGCAGTGCGCGAGGAGCTCAATATGGAATAGGTGCTTCTCCGAACGGAAAGGGCTATGCTTCAATGAATGCGACGAGGTGGTTAGATCAAGTCCAAAAACTCGCCTGGTTGTGCTTGGGTATAGCTCCTGATGAATTGGAGTCAGCGGCGGAGGATTGAGTGTCTTCGAGATTCTGTGACCACCAATCTCAACCTCGTATTTAATAGTATTCGGAAAAAGCAAGAATGATACCCACCACCAGCCACGCTTTTCAATGGCGGAAAAATAATCATTTTCGTATTATATCTTATATCTATCTTATACCTACCTTACGTAGGCTCCATTTGATTCAGGATAATAAAAGTCCCACCCGCGATCCATAAAGTCTGTCACATTAATATATTTCAAAGTAAACGCGAAGACAAATCACCTGCTCACTGTGTTTGCTTGAATTTATCATTCTCCCGTCATGAGTAACCATAAGAAATTCCCAGACTATAGTATTTCCATTGACTTTGACGTAGAACATTTAAAATATAATCAAAGCCCCGGGCCAGCATAGGTTAAAAAATTCACAGATGAATTAGCATCACATCGTCGCGTGATATTAAATATATAAAAGCAAGAAACTTAATTGATCACCCCTGTTCTGATTCTTCCAACGCAACTTGTTGAAAAATATGTGAGAAAATCACCAAAGAGATTTTCTATCCGCGTTTCGAATCAATGGATACATTTAACCTCCACCTACGCCATTCGAATTCAAAGGAATGACAACCTACGTGGATGTCGCATGCATACTTATGTGAAAATGACATTCGACATATACCGACGTCCAGTGCACGTGTTTACATTTGACATATGGTATTTCAAACAAATTACATTTTAGAGTAAACTTACTAGCTTCGGCATCGATCAGTTCATCCAATTCCGAATCAACGAAACGAAGACCCAATGTGCTCAGGATAGTCCTCACTTTTTCGCTTTCGATGCGGCCGGTCTTTCGAGAATCGAACATCTGAAAGGCTTTGAGCAGCACTGTAACGAAACGTCAGTTTGTTAGTGTAAAAGTCATTTATCAAAACCCGTTCATTCATACTTACCAGCACTTTGTTGATCAGCCTGGAAAAGAATGCAAATAAAAAACAGGAATGTCATTAAAATATATCAAAGGCTTCACAAGCAAAGTTTATTAAAAATCCTCGCATATGTGGGGACGCCAATATGTCTTTCTTTTTTAGCGAGTAAATAAATATAAAAATTCCAATATTAAAAATGCCTAACGACAAACGTCATCGTTAGGTCTATTTGAATACAATTAAGTATGGGGGATGGATGGAACCTACTGAAAGGATTTCATTTAATTATTTGTTCTCCTTTGCGGTTCATGCAATAGTCCCTTTTGTATTTCGTCAACCCTTTTTTTTCTTAAGATAACCACAATGGTATGCTACTTGATCCCTTTTTAACTTCCTAATAGGACCGATTTTGCGAATATCAAATGTTGACATATCTCCACGTTTCAAGGTCACCAGAATCCAAATCCAAGGTTTTTATAGAGACGTAAGTATGTGTATGTACGTATGTCCGTTCAGAATTGTTGGTCTCGATTATCTCGAGAACCAAAGATGGTATTGAAATGGGACTGACTTCATTCGACGCGTAATTACGTAACTTAGAACTGAATGAGTTTCCAGCAAAATCGGTCAAGCCGTTTTTTGTTAGAAATTAAATAACTAAAAAAAGCAAAAAAAAAATTATGGAACACAGCTGTTGTGAATGAGAAGTGATGAAACATACTGATAAAGGCATAACACTCACATTATATAAAGGGTCTTGTTTTTAAGGGTATAGAACTTTAAGTTGGTAACACTATTTTGACTGGCGGCAATTTCGTAAGCTGTCAAGTGATTTATTTTTAGTTCGGTTTGGCATTTCAACATGAATAGACTGACGCCTTAACAACGCTTCCAAATTGTGCAAATTTATTTCGAAAATCATGGTTCTGTTCGAAATACCTATCGCGCACTACGTCTATTTTACGGTCAACATAATCGTCCATCATGACAGCGCTGTGGCGCAGTAGGTAATGTGGTGGCCTCTGACGCCGATGACACGGGATCGAATCCCGACAACAGCCATGTCCTCGAACGTGTTTTTCACGGTGCTTCTCCTCAGCGGGGTACTGACAAAACCCTCTGTAGTATAATTGTTAAGAAAAGCTTCTCGAATCTCGCCGTTCGGAACCGGCAATGAACTGTAGGTTCCTTTCACGTTTGGGAAAATAAAATCTCACACAAGATGGGCGATAGAGACTTTATGGACTGTAACGCCAACATACGCACAAGATGGGCGATTAAGACTTTATGGACTGTAACGCCAACATACACACATACATAATCGTCCATCAGAACAATCAATTCGATTAACTATGGAACGTTTTCGCACCACGATTTCACTAAATGATAATGCGCATCCACAGAGACGTCATACAGTGCATACAGAAGAAGTCATTGCTGCTGTAGAGCGGAGCGTAGAGGAAGACCCGAATCAGTCCATCCGCCATCGTGCACAGGAATTGGATATGTGTCCATCCACTTTATGAAAAATTTTGCAGAAAGATCTTGGTTTTTATGATTACAAAATCCAACTCGTGAAAGAATTTAAGCCATAGGATCACCTAGCAAGGCAAGATTGCCGTTGATCCCAATTTTCATAAGCGAAGTTTGTTTAGCGATGAAGCTCACTTTTGGCTGAATGGATACGTCAATACGCAAAACTGCCGTATTTAGAGTGATGATAATCCTCAAGTGTATGTTGAGGCACTGTTACATCCACAAAAACTGACTGTTTGGTCTGCTTTATGGGTTGGCGGAATAATCGGTCCGTACTTCTTTAAAAACGATGCTGGGCAGAACGTTACAGTCAATGGTGACCGCTATAGAGCCATGATTACTGACTTCTTCGTTCATCAATTGAACAACGACGATGTGCAGCAGCTGTGATTTCAACAAGATGGCGCAACATGTCACACAGCTTGTGCCACGTTTGGTAACCACATAGTTTCACGTTACGTACCCGTGAATTGGCCTCCAAGATCGTTCAATTTAACGCCGCTTGACTATTTTCTGCGGGGATATGTGAAGTCGCTAGTTTACGCCGATAAGCCCGAAACGATTGACCACTTGGAGGACAACATTTGCAGCGTTATTGTCGATATACGGGCACAAGAGTTGGAAAAAGTCATCAAAAATTGGACCTCCAGATTAGAGTACGTCCGAGCCAGCCGTGACGGTCATATGCCAGGAATCATATTTAAGTTACAATGTCAGAAGATTATCTTTCGAACAAAGTAAATTTCATGTCAATTTAAAGAAATCATCTTTGTTCTATTCCATTTTGAAGTTCTACATATACCTCTAAAAAACACTCGTTAGTTACTTTAAATTTATACACTGTGTATGCAATTCTGATATAAAACCATAAGTGCATGAAACAGTTACTGAGAACTACAACCAACGAGAAAATTCGGTCCGTTCCTTTCCTCCTATCTAGGACAACCACCCCTGGAGAGTAGTGAACGAACATTTTCGAGCCAAACCGCTGTACTCCGTTCAGGTTGTGTGATAAACATTGAAAACTGCATATTGTTAGGGGTTACAAAACCTGGTTGCATAGTTCCAGGCGAAACTATGATTGAACTAAAACAAGCCAAATCCGTGTTTTGTTTGGGGACATTCAAAAGCTTAAATCATTGGAACTAGGAAAGTCCGACCTAAAATATATATATCAAAATTGCCAGGACAAAGCCTATTTTAACATATTCGAACTTCATCGAAATCAGAGACCTATTCTCTTCTTTCCAAATACTATTTACCGAAATGTAAATACAGCATTCTTAGTATTGATGAGGTTTCTTCGAATTTATCGTTTCTTGATAACTTGATGAAGAAAATGTCTCTATTCATCAAATATTGTAGTAATTGTAGAAGCAAGTGCTTATACGTAGGCCATTGGTGTTCGGGATTGAGCTTCATTAGACCTTTCCGTATGTATAATATTCTTGATTATTTGAAATGAGTATTTCGAAGTTCAACGACATAAACATAAGACTTATAAAAATGAAAAAGTATGATTTTAAATGGGTGTTTTCATATTTTCCACTAGGAAGTTAATCGTGTGGGCCTTACCGGTCGCACCTGGACCACATTTTTAAATTTTTTCTTTAATAATGACAGAGGAATTGAAATTTTTCCAATAATGTTATTGTCGTTTGTCTCTTGCAAGGGGAAATTCTAAAACACTTGGCACTTGTGAGATATTTGGTTTTCATGCTTTAGGCGATATTCTGTATATTGAATTGCACCTATTAACAGGCAAGTTAAGAAAATATATTCCGATTCCTAATAACACAAAAGAAAGTATAAATAGATTCCATTGAGGAAGTTAAGACACATGTGCGTGTGCACTCTAAAGAGCGATTCATAGACGGAGTGACATTTAATATCAAATATTTTGGAATATAACTATGGAAAGGAAATAAGCATACTTTTGTGGACTGTATTCAAATAAGTTGGTAATTATAACTATATTCAATTATTGTTAACCACGCTTTAACGTAATTTTAGTCTACTAACTTTTCTTCAATATTGCGTTTTTTTTTTTTTTTTAAATACAAGGTTCGTTAGCAACTAAATGAAGTCACAATCGGAATATATAATTTCTTTCACTATACATAAATGTAAAAATAAAATGTGCGTATGTACAGCATAACTGGATATATAAATAGATATTTACTTTTCCTTTGCTACCTGAAGTCAGCCTCTCTTACGAATTTTAAAATATGATTGGCCATTAAAACGCAACGCATACGCCCTCGTGCGTGGTAACTATCTTAATGTTCTCAACGACGAAATTAGAAAGCGAACATTAGGTTGACGGCTGTTCTATATTTTTTCTAAAAACAAATACCTAATCAGGCCTAAATGAATATAATATTTTTTTTTTCATATATAATATTAAATTAAGGTAGTGATCTACAAATAAAAAACAAATCTAAATAAATACGATATCTATGTATTTAACAGAGAACTTATTATTTAAAAAAAAAAAAATGATTTTGAATAGACAACGATTTTAATTCAAAGTGCTACCCCTTGACTTTTCAATAATACACTATATATTCAGTCCGTCGAAATGTATTATTCTCGTGACTTACAAAAAAAAAAAAAAAAAACCGGGACCACCACACTATATAAAATTAGTTTGTAACTCCACTTTCCCATACATTACATCCATCCACACTTTATCGAAGGAAAGTGAAAGCAAACTTTAAAAAAATTAAATAAAATATCACTTCAAGTTCACCACGAGGGAGAAAAAAGTCAATAACTTTGACTTAAACAATAAATCAATATAAATTATAAAAAAAATAAATAAAAAACAAAAACGAAAAAGAAAACGGAAGAGGAAAAAATGCCCTTTTTCAAAACTTCACACCCCAACCACCTTACTAACCATTTTTAGTATGCTTCTGTGTATACCCTTACGCCAAAGAAGTCCGAACGGAACTAGCCGAGTTGAGTGTGGTCAACGACCAATAAAGCAATGAAAATGAAAAGAATTCAACTTGACGAATGTTTAAAAAAACAAAAAAAAAAACGAAAAAGCAACAACAACTACACCAACAAAAAGAGCAACAATCTGTCGAACTTTTTCAAAGGCCGCCCAACAAAACGTTCTAATAGAACAGAAGAACTGAAACGGATTGTTTTTTTTTTTTTTCGTTTTCTTTTAGAAAAGATTTTCCAGTTGATTTCGAAAACTATTTTCCACACGGTGTGTCGGACTTTGCACCTCAAAGCTGAACTTTTTTTCTTACGCAAAGTTTCACGTTCAGTTTTCAATTCGTTTGAATAATGGAGTGATGATTGAACTCTGGAGAATTGTGTTTTCGATTTTCTTTCTATTTTTTGGCATCTTTATTAGAGCGCCGTCAGAGATGCTGCCTCAGAGGTGCTGGGTTTCAAACAGCCACCACCTAGAAACCCCTGGTTCGATGAACAATGCGAACAAGCCCATGCAGCAAAACAAGAGGCATATAAAGCCATGCTGCAACGACGGACGAGAGCTGCTCGCGAAATCTATGAGCAGAAGAGAAGAGAGGAACACCCGCTTTTCAGAAGAAAGAAGAGAGAGCACGGAAAGCGTGAGATCGAGGAGATTGAGAGATGCTTCCGCAGGAATGACGCCCGTAAGTTTTACAACAAGGTAAAACGAACATGCCATGGCTACAGAGCCAGAACGGCGGCCTGCAGGGATGAAAATGGAGAACTGGTAGTAGAGTCGCAGTCAATGCTGAGGATTTGGAAAGACCACTTCTGCAGATTGTATAACGGCGATGATAGACAAGATGCCGCTGTCAGGCAGAACGAGCCATTCGCAATGGACCACGAAGTAACAGAATTCAGTCCACCCGACCTAGACGAAGTCAAAATAGCGATATCATGACTTAAGTCTAATAAAGCCGCTGGCACAGACGGCCTGTCTACTGAGCTTTTTAAGGCGGCTGCACCATCTCATCTGCAAGGTATGGTCGGAGAAAAGCATGCCCGACGAATGGAATCTCAGCATCGTTTGCCCGGTCCATAAGAAAGGAGACCCCTATAACTGCACCAACTATAGGGAAATAAGTCTCCTTAACATCGCATAAAAGATCTTCTCTGCCGTATTGTGTGAACGCCTGAAACCGTTTGTGGATAACCTGACCGGCTCTTATCAGTGTGGTTTCAGGCCAGGTAAATCCACAATAGACCAAATATTTACGCTACGGCAGATCTTGGAGAAGACCCAGGAATACCAAATCGACACTCACCACCTCTTCGTCGATTTCAAGGCCGCGTATGACAGCGTATATAGAGACGAGCTGTACAAAGCCATGTCTAGTTTTAACATCCCTGTTAAACTCGTCCGACTGTGCAGGATGACAATGGAGAATTCTCGCTGCTCCATTAAGGTCGGTAATGAGCAAACCGAGACCTTTGATGTTAAAAAAGGATTTAGGCAGGGCGACGCGCTGTCGTGCAACTTTTTCAACATCGTGCTTGAAAAGATCGTGCAAGAGTCACTGGCCAACACAAGAGGTACGATTTATTTCAAGTCTACGCAATTGCTTGCGTACGCCGACGATATTGACGTAATTGGACGAAAACAGCAAGACGTCAATGAGGCTCTCGTGAGCATTGAGGTAGAAGCGGCTAAGATGGGTCTCAAGGTTAATGAGGGTAAAACCAAATATCTGCTTTCATCTAAAAGAGACGGACAACACCGACGTATTGGCCAGAACGTCACCATGGGCGGATATAACTTTGAAGTGGTCAAGGAATTCGTCTACCTTGGCTCACTGATGACCAGCGACAACAACACCAGCGCTGAGATAAAACGCAGAATCACTCTTGCCAACCGCTGTTTCTTTGGGCTCAAGAGGCAATTGAGAAGTAGAGCCCTCTCTCGGAAAACCAAGGTGACACTATATAAGACCTTGATCATCCCAGTCCTCCTTTACGGCGCAGAGGCTTGCCCTTGGTCGTTTCGAGAGGAAATTTCTGCGCACTATCTACGGTCCCGTTTGTTCAAACGGTGTATGGAGGAGAAGATATAACGAAGAACAGCGACATCGGCCTGGTACGACGTCTACGGATACAGCGTCTAAGGTGGCTAGGGCTTGTAGAGCGCATGGAAGATACAGCTTCGACCCGAAAAGTCTTCGAATCCACTCCGGAAGGAAGGCGCGGCAGAGGACGGCCGCCTCAGCGGTGGCGCACGCAGGTGGAAGGGGACCTCAACCAACTGGGCGTGCGGCACTGGAAACAGCTGGCCAAAGACCGTGCCGGCGGGAGACGCTTGTTGGTTGAGACCCAGGTTCACCACGGACTGTAGCGCCACCTAAGTAAGTAAGTATTAGAAGCGAATGCCTTTGGGCTGAAGGTTCTTCTACATTTTATATGAATTTCGAATACATGGAAGCGGAGAAGCGGTTATTAGACTTCTTCTTGGTCCAGTTAACACCAAACAGCAGCTTGGAGCGCCTAAAAAGGAAAAATCACCATCATTGACTTTTTTTTTAACTTTCCAGTTGGAGGTTATTGTAATTTATTTTTACGAATTCCAAATTTTGACATAAGTATCAGTAGGAATACCCAATTAAATGAATTTTAAAGATAAAGAGACAGATAATATCGATTCTACCCTTGATTTATTTGCAAAATTCTTCTAATCAACGTTTTCTAATCCCAACCTCATTCCCAATAGCATCCACGGCCATAGTTTACCGACTTCAATAAACCTTGGAGCTTTAGCTCTAGATTCTACCGAAGTCTCCTTTGCACTGCAAAATTTTAAGGGCAAACACCAGCTATGGGACTGATGGAATTCCATAAAATACTCTTAAATACTGTGCTGATACACTTTCCCACCCTCTATTCATTATACTTAATTGTTCCTTGCCAGAAGATATTTTCCCTGATGACTGTAAAGAGTCGTTCTTAGTTCATATACATAAGTCTGCATCAAAGAACAATGTTGAAAATTACAGAGGCATATGCAAGCTGTCAGCTATTCCAAAACTGTTTGAAGGAATAGTCAAGAACAAATTTGACTTTTAAACTAAAGAGCATATATCAGAAGCCCAACATGGTTTTATATCTGGTCGTTCGACAACTACCAACCTGTCAATCTTTTCCTCATATGTAATTAATGAGATGGAAAATAAAAATCAAGTAGATACAATTTATCCAGATTTTAGTAAGGCGTTTGACTCTGTTAATCATTTATTACTGATCAACAAGCTGGAGACTTCACTCTCAGTTAATTCGTTGGATATCTTCTTTTCTTTTAGAACGAACCCAATGAGTTAAAATTGGGAATTCAGTATCGAAGCCAATTAAATGTTACTCTGGCGTTCCCCAAGGTAGTCACTTCGGACCCCTATTATTTATAATATTTGTTAATGATATTACACTCTCGATTAAGCACAGTAAATATCTGCTATATGTTGATGACTGCAACTTGCTACAATTAGATTTAAACAGAATCATTCGGTGGTGCATAATTAATGGACTTAGACTTAATCTGGGCAAGTGTTACACTATTTCATTTACAAAAAAAAAAAAATTTCCTACAGAATTCAATTACACCATTAACTTATCATTTCTTTCAAAGGTTAATAGTATAAAAGACTTGGGTGTTATGCTCAGCTCTTCTTTTTCTTTTCATACTTATATTAGTAGGGACCGAGGAAATCCCAACTCCAGCCGCTGAAGTAGTCCTCCCACCCCCAGCATCGAAGAAGTCGGCACAGCTATTCAGAAGCTGAAGAATAACAAGGCCGCAGGCTCAGATGGCTTGCCATCAGAGCTCTTCAACGCTGGCGGCGATGTTCTGGTAGGGAGCATGCACCAGATCATCTGCGGAATTTGGGAAGATGAAAACATGCCCGACGACTGGAATACCAGCTCTATTTGCCCCATCCACAAAAAAAGGCGATCCTACCTCTTGCAAGAACTATAGAGGTATATCCCTGCATTTGCATCGCACTAATCGGCAGCTACCAGTGCGGCTTCCGGCCCGGCAAATCGACTATAGACCAAATTTTCACACTTCGACAAATCCTGGAAAACACCAACGAGTTTCGAATCGATACACACCATATTTTCATCGATTTCAAAGCCGCATACGACAGCATTCATCGTGCAGGACTGTTTGCTGCGATGGCCGAATTCGGGATCCCGGGAAAACTGATCCAGTTGTGTCGCGCAACGCTAAAAAATACGCGATGCACCGTGCAACTCGGTTCTAGGACTTCAGAACCGTTTGAAACATGCACCGGATTTCGGCAAGGAGATGCGCTGTCATGTGACTTCTTCAACCTGATACTGGAGCAGATAGTGCGACGGGCAGGCGTCAACAGGGAAGGCACTATCTTCTACAAGTCCATCCAGCTCCTAGGATACGCGGATGATATCGACATCATCGCGTGTTCTCGCCGTGGCATTGTGGAAGCATTCACGGCGATTGAAGAACAGGCGAAACGAGTTGGTCTTAAGGTCAATGAGGGCAAAACGAAGTACATGTTGTCAAGCAAATACCAATCCGTCGCTCACCACCTGGGACAAAATATAACAATTGACAGCTACAATTTCGAGGTAGTTAGGGAGTTTCTCTACCTCAGGGCAAACGTAAATTCCACAAATGACACCACAGTGGAGATCCGGCATAGAATCGCCCTTGGCAACTGCTGCTACTTCGGCTTGTCCAAACAACTGGGGTCAAAACTCCTCACTCGAAAGACCAAAGTCATGCTTTACAAAACGCTCATACTGCCAGTCTTGCTGTACGGAGCCGAAAGCAGGACGATAAGCAGGACGGCGGAGCTGATTTTGGGTTCTTTCAAAAGAAAAATTCTTCGCCGGATATTTGGTTCTGTCTGTGAGGAAGGTGAATGGAGAAGAAGACACAACCGCGAACTCTTGGAGCTTTACAAAGATGTGGATGTAGTCCAGAAGGTAAAGATCGGACGACTACACTGGCTCGGCCACATCGAGCGCATGGGCACCAACGCTCCGTCTGGTCTTTATACCGGAGGTTCGGTCCTCCTCTTCTTCTCGAACCAGGAGGCTCGGAGTCGAAGACCCTCTTAGCAGGAGCACCACCTCCTCTGCGCCTATCCGGCATTCTGCAAAATCAGGAAACGATACCTATGATCTAACTTCCTTAACGACCCGATAGATGTTCAGCAAATAGGGATATCTGACCTTAAGAAGCACTAAGTGGTTCCATGAATAGGGGGATAAACCCCCCTCGTAGCTGCACAACGGGTCTCTCTGGCCTATGTGTATTCTTCTCTATTCTGGGAAGGCTACAAACCTACCTACCTACCTAGCAAGAGCGTTGTTGTTCGTGCGCTCGATGTGGCCGAGCCAATGTAGTCGACGGATCGTTGCCTGCCGGACTATATCCACATCTTTGTACAGCTCGTAGAGTTCGTGGTTCTGTCTTCTCATCCATTCACCTTCCTCACAGACAGTACCAAATATCCAGTGCAGAACTTTTCTTTCGAAAGAACCCAATATCAGCCCCGCCGTCCTGCTTATCGTCCAGCTTCCGGCTCCGTATAGCAAGAGTGGCAGTATAAGCGTTTTGTAAAGCATGACTTTGGTTCTTCGATTGAGGAGTTTTGACCCAAGCTGTTTGGACATACCGAAGTAGCAGCGGTTGCCAAGGGCCGGGGCGGTTTGCCCCGAGGTAGACAAATTCCTTAACTGCCTCGAAATGATAGCTGTCAATCGTCATATTTTGTCCAAGGTGGTGAGCGACGGATTGGTTTTTGCTTGACAGCATGTTCTTTGTCTTATCCTCGTTGGCTTTACGACCAACTCGTTTTGCCTGTTCCTCAATCGTCGTGAAAGCTTCTACAACGTCACGCCGAGACCGCGCGGTGATGTCAATATCATCCGCGTATGCAAGCAGCTGGACAGACTTGAAGAAGTCACAAGGCAACGCATCTCCTTTCCGAAATCCGTCGCATGTTTCAAACGGTTCAAAGACCTGAACTGGACGGGCCATGGCATATTTTTTAGCGTAGCGCGACACAGCCGGATCAGTTTTCCTGGTATTCCGAATTCGGTCTTCGCATCAAACAATTCTTTGCGATGAAGCTGTCGTTTGCGGCTGCAAAATCGTTAGAGAGATGGTGTATCGATTTGAAACTCGCTAGTCCTATCTAGGATTAGTAGAGGTGTGAATATCCGGTCTATAGTCGATTTGTCAGGCCGAAAGCCGCACTGGTGGCTGCCGATTAGTGCGGTGCAAAAAAGCCTTAGACGGTTACACAGTACGCTGGACAGGATCTTGTATGCGACATTGCGCAGGGATATACCTCTATAGTAATTGCAAGAGGTATGGTCACCTATTTTGTGAATGGGGCCACTCTCTCTTGGTCATGCTCGTTAAGGAGCTGCTAGGAATGCTGCTTAAATACATCCAGACCCTAGACTCCTCGTTATCCTTGAGCTGATGGGCTGCGAAGATTATTATGGTACGCCTTGCCAGTCACTGCCTTTTTCTGCTCACACTCGTCATCATACCACGGGGTTTCTAGTCGGGGGTAGTTGGTAGCCTAAGGTGTTCTCGGCTGCTTCCTGAAAGGCTGAGCGGCAGTGCAGCCATACATATCTTGTTTACATTTGTGCTCGGCGTAGGCCTACCGGTGAGCCATTCGCTCAATTGCCCCCTGTAAACTCTGGTAATCTCCGGTGTTTTCAGGCGTCCAATGTTCTATCTCCTCATGGCAGGCTGGTGCAGCTTCCTGACATTGGACAGTCGAGCTCTGAATCTTGCTGCTACGAGGAAATGGTCAGAGTCAACGTTTGCCCCCTGAATGTTCGCACATCCGGGATGTTTGGCGAGTGTCTTGCGTCAATAAGCACATGGTCGATTTGGTTGGCGGTTCGCATATGAGGCTGATGTTGTAAAATCTGCCTTTGGTGCGGGTCACAGCCAGGCGATCACTTACAGGCTTAAAGTCGATGACCTTCGACCTTAACCGCTTTCCCACGACAAATCCGCACCGCAACATGCGTAATCTTTTGTGACAGCTGTAATAGATGACGCAATCTTTTTTCCTTATCATACCGTTTCCTTTCCAGCGTAATTCTTGGATCGCAATAATATCCGCCTTATACTGCGTGAGGGTCCTTTCCAGTATATGAGCAGCTCCAGGAGTGTACAGGGTTCTGGCATTCCAGGAGCATACTCGCAAATCGTTTTCCTTTTTCGCGCCATGTTGCCTTTGAGAATCCGTCTTTTTATCCGAGGCATTTTGCTGTTCCATAACTTATTGTGTTTTACGTGGGCGGGTTGTTGGCCCGCCGCACAGCCGCCAGTTTGGTCGGGGTATTGTAGCGCCCTCTTGCCTAGCCCGATCGCTACATACATTTGTTCACCTCTCAACGGGTTTTGTAGAATCTAACCAGAGGGTGCCGCGAGGAGGCTTTATGTCAACTTGACCCGGGCATTGAAACAGGAATCGTTGCTGGCATCTCGCCCATGCCCTCTAAAACTTCGAAATACTGTTTTCAAATAATCAAAATCTTTTTCTGAGAGGGCCCTGCTTCTCAATTGCCTCCCGAGCCCAAAGAAACAGCGGTTGGCAAGAGTTATTCTGCATTTGATTTCAGAACTGGTGTCATTGCTGCATGTCACTGCAGAGCTTAGGTAGATCAAGTCCTTGACTACCTCGAAATTATGCCTGCCAATATGTGCGTGCGCCCTGGCCAAACGCCGGTGGTTCGTGTCCTTACCTGTGTACTAGCAAGGCAGTTACAGTGGCACAATATGTGCTCTGCTATTTCTTCGTCCTCATTACACATTCTACAAGTGTCATCTTGTATAACGCCCATTGTTTTGAGATGTTTGTAGACGGGGCAGTGTCTAGTAAGGTAACCTGTGATTAGGCGAATCTGACTCCTCGAAAGCATGAGGAGTTGTTTCGTTCTTCTGAGAAATGTAGTTGCTGATTGGTATGCCGCAGAAGGTCCGTGGCATCATAAATGGTGATGCGGAGCCTTTCCTTGCTAGTAGGTCCGCCTTTTCGTTGCCTGTATGGCCGCTGTGTCCAGGTATCCAAATGAGATGAACTCTGTTTATGCTGGCCAGCTGGTGAAGTAGCCGGTTTGGAGGTGATTTCATAGCTCTTTAGCGCCAGAAGTGCGGCCTTGCTGTCAGAGAGAATATAAATGTTTTTGTTGAATATATGTATTTCTGTTTTTTTTCTGTTTATTTTCTCTGAGGTAGAGTTCCATAGCAAACATCTCTGCATGAAAAATGGAGTTATATCTATCCATGCTGACGTAGATCCATGTGCCTGTAGTACGTCTTGGTCAAGTCGCTACCAGTCTTGATGGAGCAGTGAGGATTCTCCAATATCATCCTGCATAACCTGACGAGTTTGGCAGGGATGTCGAAACTAGACATGGTGCTGTATACATAGCTCGTCTCCATGCACGCTATCGTATGCGGCATTAAAATCGACAAACAGATGGCGGGTGTCGTTGGTTTTTTTCAGGATCTGCCATCAGGATACTTGATCGATTGTAGGCTTCCCGGGCTTGAATCCACACTGATATGGAACAGTCAGTTTATTAACGAACAGTCTCAGGCGTTCCTATATGTATGTATGTATGTATGTTGGCGTTCCTATAAGCCTCTGTAATTAGGCTTATAGGATGGAGCAAACGATACTAAGTCGAGATTCGACTTTAGCCCACGAATACTGCTAAAATCGACTCCGAATTGCCCACCCATTACAAAACACAAAGGTACGTAACACTGTTGCGGATGTGAACCGACGGTTGTGTTCGAATTTCGCTGTCAAAGTTTGGAGTGCTCTGAGGCAGCTAAAAAAGAAATGATGGTAACTTTCAGCGTCATACTCCTGAATGTCAATGCCAGAGCACGGAGCATTCTTGAGACTTCTGACGTAATGAAGAGGAACGTCTGTTGGCGAACATCCGAGAGATTGGACCTAGGGCTATACATATGTATAAGCGAGAACACTCGCCCTCGGGGGCATTCAATATTCATTCAGTGTTTCAGTATCCAGTGATCAGTCGGTAATCCAGTGTGAGAGAAACCAAGCCATCTAGCGAGTTAGTGGACAATTACCTAACACTTGTAGAGACAATGCTTGTAATAAAAGTGAAGCGCCCAGATAATTGATCTGAGGTGGAATAATAAAGTGTGTATTGGATAAACCAATAAACAGTTATAGTCTATCGCAATCCAGTGGTCGAACCGTATTCTGGACTATTCATTTTCGTAACAAAACACAATTTAGATACTTTACCGAATGGATTCATGTTATATAAATAAGAACGACTGGTGCCATTCATCTAACCTGAACCTCCTAACAATTAAGGCATAGGGTTTGAGAGGCTAGGTCACCTTCGTGTCAGAAATGATCCACTTCTTTCGTCCCTCCAACATGGAAGCTCTGAAACTGCTTTTACTTAAATAATAATTTACCAACAAGCTTCTCCCTACCTAGCCGTCTCCAGAGCCTGCTTATCTGTGTGCTTAGGCTTAGTTGAAGGCTCTCTGCTAAAATTTTTAACCAACAATTTCAAGCTTAGCCTTAGCTTATGTGTATTTTCCATCGATTTCCTCAAATTGTAAAGTCCACGGAAGCAAAGCTGACAAGTGCGTGCACGTGATATCTACGCAACAATAACTAATGGCCATTCCAGTGTTATTAGGCATCCGAAAATAGCATCGCACGTTTATTTGAATCTCATAATCAGAGCATCTCTTCGACTAAGGAGAGAAAAGAATACTACACACAAACACTTGTATACAGTAGTCTCCTTCCAAAGTTTCATTTCTCGCATCGTCTGATTCGAAATTGGCCATGTAGGCATGTATGGCGCCAATGCGGCATTCATTCAACGTTCAATATCAAGTTGCCTCCGCACACGCCTCATCGGTATGATGTTCCTCCCGCAACGGCTGCTGGACCACATCACATATATCACACGCATTCACACAGCTAATCGCACGTTATTCAAATTCCATCGAAAGTCGACTATACAGATACTTTTTTGGTTTTTTTTTCTTTTGTTTTGTATCTTTTCTGCTTTTTTGTATCGCAAAAGTTGATGAAAATGATGATGTTGGCCAGAAATGAACTCGAGCACATTCCATGATCAACGGCCATCGTTCCATGTGGGGGCCATCTCTTCTCCTTACCGCTATATCACTACATATGATGATGATTTTCCGTATCTATATCGCTTTCGTATACTTTTGTTTATTTATTGTTAAATTAGTAAATCTGTGTTTATTTTACACCCCCTCTCACTTGCTCGTTCTTTTAAATTTAACGGTCAGAGAGCTCTTGTACTTGGCTCACAGTTGTGTGATTTGTATCGTTGGCTTTTATCTTTTCACGTCGGGCGTATGATTGATTAATAGAGAAAAGGATTTCTTTCGTCCCACTCGTTTCTCTCACTGCCTTGTTGAAGATAGGTATGTATGTACATAGCATGAATAGATACATGTGTTGCGCAATAAACAACGGAAACATCTATCGTTTATTAATTATTTTTATAATCGGATAGAGGATGAGAAGTCTTTTCCGGTGATGCTATTTGATGGATTCGCAAACACCTGAATGTGACAGGATATGTTTCAATTGCGCTTCCCAGATAAATACATGAATTACGTAAAGCAGACATCGATTGATTGGTTCCTACCGAATATCAATTAATAACTTACTGGCTGACAGTTGATCTATTTTGAAAGCAAAGTTCTTGAATTGTTTTCTTCCTTAGAAAAGTAACGATCATGACCAAGAACAAGAATTTTTCTGTCACAAAATAAGCAATTATTAATCACCTGCTTCTTGGCCACATCAATTTTGAGTGTAGCGTGGAAGTGAACTTTTTATGAGATGCCAAAAAAACGTTTCAAAAAGAAAACAATAACAAGATCTTAAGGAGAAAAATGGATGTGTGTCACGTTTAAATTATTCAACAACATCGCCTGAAGGTTGTTAAATGTCATCTTTAAAACTGAAATACAAGTACAGTCCTTGAAGTATTTTGTTATTTTCATTGTTCTCGTCGTTTCCAAAATTTTACAAGAATTAAACGTGAATGCGCCATGGCTTTAGGGGATTAAGTTTTCATCATGACCTGATAGCTTTAAAACTATTTAAATAAACTTTTTAAATAAACACTTTTTCTCCCCACTTTTTGTTATTTGTTGGTTCCAGTTAAGATATATGCGTTTTTATCTATAGTTAGAGACTTTCGCAATCGAATTTGATGTTACCCTAAGCAAAACAGCAGTCATAGATCCTACACATGATCCTCTTATCTAATAGGGGACAGAAGGAGTATTTCATAATAGCTATCGCCTGTGACTTGGGGTGAACCCTAAGGAGACCGATCTAGTACTGTTTACTAACAAATACAAAATTCCGCCCCTCAACCCAACGAGGCCGGGTGGAACCCAACCAACAATCAAAGAGCAGGCTAAATATCTAGGCCCAGTCCTTGACAGAGGCTGAATTGGAAACCCAATATTCTTGATCGCGTCAAGAAAGCAACTATTGCCCTATACAGCTGTAAGAAAGTGGTGGGCAGAAAGTGGGGTCCCCAACCAAGCATTATGTCATAAGGCCCATCCCCCTGTATGGCGTTGTAGTCTGGCGGACTACTCTGGACAAGGCAGTCAATCGAAGCCTTCAAAGCCTACAAAGATCGGCCAGCTTATACATAAGCGGAGCGATAAGATCAACCCCCACGTAGGCCCTAAACATTCTATTACATCTTCCACCTTTGAACTCTTTCAGCAAGCAAGTTGCTGCCTGCGCGGCCCTAAGGATGAGGAGTTTAGGAAAATGGCCCACATCTCAAAAAGGCCATACTACCATTCTAAACCACTTCAAATTACCCATGGGCTCCATCCAGGGAGGAATGGGCTGAAGGGAAAGTAATACCAAAGGACTTGATCTCCCTCTATACCGATGGCTCTAAGATGGAGTCGGGTGTAGGTAGTGGAGTCTTCCCCAAGGAACTTAACCTCAACCTATCTTTCAGACTCCCAAATCACTGCGGTGTGTATCAAGCAGAATTAACAGCGATAACAGAGGTACTTGCATGGCTCAGGATCAATGTAATATCCGCTGAGGATATTATCATTTGCACGTTCAGCCAAGCTGCGATAAAGTCCCTGGCAGCGGTAACAAATCAAAGACATCTCCTAACTGTCGCCTACCTCTTGATGAGATGGCTGAACAGTTCATTGTTAAAATACAGTGGGTTCCCGGGCATAGGGATATTCCAGGAAACTGCGCGGCCGACGAACTCGCAAAGGTAGGGTCAAGCACACTCAGCCTACCTACCCTCGGGTACATAGATACACCAATTAGTACTAGTATTGGCTTTATCACCAAGAAATTGTGGCCTAAGTTAAGCCTAAGACGAACGAGGGACCTAGTGGCAACCAAAAGGGCAACTTTAAGTACTCTAGTGGGTGTCATTACAGGTCACTACATCATCGGAAAACACGCCACCAGATTAGGGCTACCCTCCAATGACTTCTGTCGCAGCTGCATGGACGAGGAGGAGGAGGTATCAATACGCCGCCTCCACTGCTCATGTCCCTCTTTTGCGAATCGCAGGAGGATCTACCTCGGCGCGCCCTTCTTTGACAATCTAAGTGAGCTAGCAAACCAAAAGATAGCTCAAGCACCGGTTGGTTCTCAGGTAGCGGATCAGGGTAACATGATCCAGGTGGTATCACAATGGGCCGACTTCGGTGTGGCTTATGCCTACCATATCAACCTAACCTAACCTACCTGGGAAATTTCTTCAGGTCCTCAGTGAAAGACAAAGCTATGCGCTGCTATTAGTGAATAATTGGGTCAAGGAGCGGGGCCTAGGGGTAAATCCAACTAAAACTGAGATAGTCCTCTTCACAAGAAAAAGATGAATTTCACGTATAAATGGTATCGACCTGATTCCGAAGAAATCCGCTAGGTATCTTGGCTTAATTCTGGATTCCAAGCTTAGCTGGAAGGACAACATGAATGAAAGACATGGGGCTGTACACCGCGGTGGTAAGACCTATTTTAGTCTATGGATCAATTGTCTAGTGGAAAACACTTGAGAAGAAATGCAACCTTCAATGTCTTACAAGGATTCAGAGGGCTGGCTGTCTGGCGGTGACCGGATCTATGAAATCCACACCAACTGTGGCCCTTAAAACCCTTGAAGCCATGAACCTCCCACCACTAGACATGTACCGTGAAAGCGTTGCAGCTAGGGCTGCGCTAAGGATGCAAGAATCCAGTCTTTGGAAAAGATGTCCTCATGGCCACGCATCAATTTTGGATCGATGGGCTGCCCTGAGGTCCGCATGGTAAACATGGTGGTATGGTAAACACGAAAGAGGAACTGGCAATCTATACCGACGGATCCAAAACGAACGTCGGTACAGGAGCCGGAGTCTACTTCGAACCTCAGGAAGCGCGTCACTCCTACAGACTTGATGATAGCTGTAGCGTCTTCCAGGCTGAGATCTTCGCAATGAAAAAAGGTGCGGATCTGATTCTTAGGGAGAATTTCTCAGGTAGGAGAATCAAAATCTATGTTGACAGTCAGGCAGCCATTAAGGCTCTGCAAGCAAGATGGATAAGATCCAAACTCGTAAAACTCTGTAAAGAGAAACTAGAAGAAATATCGGATGTCAATGAGGTAACCATCTGCTGGGTATCAGGGCATGTGAATATTTCCGGAAATGAGAAGGCGGACGAACTAGCCAGACTGAGATCAGGTGCAGATACTAAGCAGATCACAACTGAGGCTGCTGCGCCTTTTGGTACACCTCATCAGTTGCTGTCTTTTTTTGTTCACAATCGCCATCATACCACAGGTTTCTTGTCGGGGGTGGTAGGTAGCCCAAGGTGTTCTCGGCTACTTCCTGAAAGGCTGAGCGGCAGTGCAGCCACATATTGTTGACATTTGTGCTCAACGTATGCATACTGGAGAGCCTTCCGCTCAATTGCTGCCTGTAGATTCTGGTAACCTCCGGTGTGCTCAGGCGTCAAATGTCGAACCTCCTCACTTTGGACTGGTGCAGCTTTCTGACATTGTACCATTGGACAGTCGAGCTCTGAATCTTGCTGTTACGAGTAAATGGTCAGAGTCGATTCATGCTCCCCTGAATGTTCGCACATCCAGGATGTTTGACGAGCGTCAATGAACACTTGGTCGATTTGGTTGGGGGATTGCCAGGCTGCTGTTTGGGATCGCTTCCCGTGAAATCTTGTGCTGCTTATCACCGCATTGCGAGCTGTCGAAAAGTCCGTGAGTCGGAAGCCGTTATCTGTTGTTGTATCGTGGAGGCTGTGCTTTAAGATCACTACAAAAACTATAACTATTACTTACTTACTTACTTATCAGGCCTGCTATCCATGGAGGATCTGAGCCTGAGCTATAGCTGCCTTCCATCCTTGACGGTCCCGGGCACGCTGCTTCCAGTTGTCAAGACCAAGATGTCTTACATCCGTGATTACTTGGTCTTTATACCGGAGGTTCGAGCTTCCTCTTCTTCTCGAACCTGGAGGCTCGGAGTCGAAGACCCTCTTAGCTGGAGCGTTGATGTCCATGCGCTCGATGTGGCCGAGCCAGTGTAGTCGACGGATCCTTGCCTTCCGGACTACATCCACATCTTGGTACAGCTCGTAGAGTTCGCAGTTGTGTCTTCTTCTCCATTCACCTTCCTCACAGACAGGACCAAATATCCGACGCAGAATTTTTCTTTCGAAAGAACCCAAAATCAGCTCCGCTGTCCTGCTTATCGTCCAGCTTTCGGCTGCGTACAGCAAGACTGGCAGAATGAGCGTTTTGTAAAGCATGACTTTGGTCTTTCGAGTGAGGAGTTTTGACCCCAGTTGTTTGGACAAGCCGAAGTAGCAGCGGTTGCCAAGGGCGATTCTACGCCGGATTTCCACTGTGGTGTCATTTGTGGAATTTACGTTTGCCCCGAGGTAGACAAACTCCTTAACTACCTCGAAATTGTAGCTGTCAATTGTTATGTTTTGTCCCAGGTGGTGAGCGACGGATTGGTTTTTGCTTGACAGCATGTATTTCGTTTTGTCCTCATTGATCTTAAGACCAACTCGTTTCGCCTGTTCTTCAATCGCCGTGAATGCTTCCACAATGCCACGGCGAGAACACGCGATGATGTCGATATTATCCGCGTATCCTATTAGCTGGATGGACTTGTAAAAGATAGTGCCTTCCCTGTTGACGCCTGCCCGTCGCACTATCTGCTCCAGCACCAGGTTGAAGAGGTCACATGACAGCGATTGTCCTTGCCGAGATCCGGTGCATGTTTCGAATGGTGCCGAGGTCCTAGAACCGAGTTGCACGGTGCATCGCGTGTTTTCTAGCGTGGCGCGACACAACTGGATCAGTTTTACCGGGATCCCGAATTCGGCCATCGCCCCAAACAGTTCTTCACGATGAATGCTGTCGTATGCGGCTTTGAAATCGATGAAAAGATGGTGTGTATCGATTCGAAACTCGTTGGTCTTTTCCAGGATTTGTCGAAGTGTGAAAATTTGGTCTATAGTTGATTTGCCGGGCCGGAAGCCGCACTGGTAGCTGCCGATTAGTGCGGTGAAAAATGGCTTTAGACGTTCACACAATACGCTGGACAGGATCTTGTATGCGACATTGAGCAGGGATATACCTCTATAGTTCTTGCAAGAGGTAGAATAGCCTTTTTTGTGGATGGAGCATATAGAGCTGGTATTCCAGTCGTCGGGCATGCTTTCATCTTCACAAAACTATAACTATACTCCAGTTTAAAATAATCATCAGTGTATAGAGGTTTAATGTAATCTCACCACTGACACAGTAGTGAATGATTCTTCATGTATTAATACTTCGAATACCACCCACGTCACGTTTATAATTAAACCTAGAACTACGAGTGTATATAAAACAAAAAACAATTTCAGCCTCAAGTGTTGAGTACGAGTGCATAGTAATATTTTTCCCAGCATTCTTCCACGTGGATACCAAATTCTAAATCCATTAGTTGTCATCTGACGAAACAGAAACCGAGAATACAATGAAATTCCACAAGAGCCACTCGCTCATCCCATTATCCAGCTAATTTAGTGCATCCCCATCTGTCAAGCCGGTCACTGACTAAAAATACCAAAGTGACACAAACCTGCTCCCTGCTCGTATGTGCTCGTACACAGATATTTCCATTAGTCCAATGTATCTTCCAATTTTAATCCTACCAAAGCGCACATCTATGTATGTTAATATTTCCGGTGGAAATTAATTTATGTCCCCCCACATCAGTGTCGCCGTTCCTCAAAGAAAAGAGAAATGAGGGAAACTCGGGCATCTTTGAATATGTTCTCTTTTTGTGTCACCGCCAACCAAAGGTCCATCTTAGTATGCTAATTAAGCGCAGGTGATTCCTTTACTTCTCCGTGGAGGATCCGATGTATCTACTACGTTCAATGATGAGTTTATAAATCATTTAAACAACATGTACTACGTATCCACGTTGAGTGAAAACAAAGAAACTAGATTGCGATAACCGCATGATGTACAAGGAAAAGTTTTGAAAATTCGGCTGAAAACATCCGCCTCCATTCCAATGGACGCTGCGATTATCTCAGCGCATTAAATCATGTCGTTAGATATTAAAAATACATTAGTTTAACGTAATCCATGTAGCGCGCCCACTAGGTTGTGTCTGAGGTCGTAAAGATGACGACAAGATAGTCGAGATACTTTATAATGTTATCTCACATCGCCTTTGCTGAATTAATTTGCCATTCGGCCGAGTTTGGTGTACGATACGATAGGATGCCTGTAATGTCGGGATGAAAGGAGGACTTAACTATTTTAGATAAATGACAGGATGGTTTTTGCGAAGTAAATTTCACATTACGAGGTTACGAAATAGCTGAGAATTTGGGTAATAGATTTTTAATGAACTTGTCGTAGGCAGCTAGGCATATTACGCAACGGAACATGAAAGAAGATATTCATTGCTACTGTTTTCCATAAATCATAATGCTAGACATGTTGAGAAGCCGACTGAGTGTAGTGACCCATTTGACGACTTTCATCTTTCAATTTTGTTTAGGAATAAGGAAAAAGTCGCGGGGTTCTTGCAGGTATCAGTGAACGTATACATTAGCTTACATTTGCGGCAGTCTCGATTTAATTGTGTGCCGTATTCATTGATAAAGACCTGATCGAGAATGTATTCCAACTTAGCGTAGGAACAGGTTCCAAAAAATTATCTTCCTCTGATCCGACTCCAATATGTCATTTTCCACGATTTCTGACTGAGCTTCACTGCAAATCGTAAATGTATTGCCGTAACACACCAAATTCTATCCTCGTATGGTATCTAATCCTCGAGAATTAGATACCACTGCATTCCAATCAGTATGCATATCGCAAGGAACGATCTACTGAGGATGCGCTATACCACCTGGGGACGCGGGTTAAAAATAGTTTCACAACCAAGGAGATCGCAATTTGCGCCTTTCTGGATATTGAGGGGGCCTTTGATAATACTGGCTATGATTCGATCACCGCTGCACTATCCTACAGGGGTGTAGGCCATCTCACTAATCACTGGATAAGGACGATGCAAAATAGCCGTATTATATCAGCCACATGCGGAGAGGTGTCAGTGGCAGTATCGGCAGCTAAAGGGTGTCTCTGGTCGATAGTCATCGATGACTCACTACGCAAGCTAACCACTCATGGCTACGAGGTCATCGGATAGGCCGATGAACTAGTAGTCATTGTAACGGGCAAGTGAGAAACTGCTGCTTGTGAGCGCATGCAGCTCGCGCTTCAGCTTATCTCTGTCTGGTGTAGCAGAGAAAGTGTTTATCGATTAATCCAAACAAGACAATCTTAGTCCCGTTTACAAAGAGGAGAAGGGTACAGCCCTGCTCCGTCTATCTAAATGGCACAAACATAGGCTTTTCAGGGGAAGTCAAGTATCTAGGTATTGACAAAAGTTGAGCTAAAAACGATAACTGTTAAGCTTCAACGCCTTTAGAGACTAGCGTGTCTCGGCATTACAGGCGCTATGCCGACCTGCCCCACGGCAGCCCAAGAAGCACTCATTGGACTGACTCCATTACACCTTTTTATTAAAAAGGTGGCATTACGCAGTGCAATCAGAATCCCTCGCTCGGGAACAAGCCTGCCATGTAGACCCGGGGTCACATGCCCATCTTACAACATCGTCCCGAGCTGGCTATGATTACCACGGTCTCGGACGCATTACCACAGACATTCACTTTTAACAAAAGATATTGATCCCAAATCGCTCAGCATGGGAAACCAGTGATCCCTTGTTTAATGTCAAAGGCCTTAGGTGGTACACTAATAGCTCCAAGATGATTTCTGGCATAGGCGCCGGCATCTTTGGACCAAATCGTAAGATCTGGAAGGCTCAGGGAATGAGTCCTAGCATCTTTCAAGCAGAATTGCAAGCCATCCTAACATGCGTCAATCTAAATCTAGAGACTGGCATTAGAGAGGTAAACATCAACATACTCTCTGATAGCCAAGCAGCGCTTAAAGCGCTGAGGTCGTACAGCGCAAAATTAAAAACCGTTAAGGAATGCCATGATGCCCTACAAGACCTCGACAAAAGAAACAACGGGAAACTCTGGTGGTGTGCTAGGGCCCAAAGCTTGTAAGCGCAATGAAATCCCCGATCAACTCGCCAGGAAAGGTTCCAGCGAAAAATATGTACATAGGTCCAGAACCTTTCTGCGGCACTCCCAAGTCAAAGATCAATTTCTCCTTAGACAAGTGGGAAAAATCGCAACACCTGGCCTTTTGGAACAGCCCCTGAACAAACACTCTATTAACTTACCAAAACTTAATAGAATGGGTATCAGAAGACTAGTTAGCTACCTAGGACGAAGAGACGGCAGAGCACATACTGTGTGAGTGTGTCGCTCTTTGCCATCTTAGGGATCTGCCATCTCGGCTCCTACGAGAAGCATTCGCAACTTCATTAGGGAAGTGAAAAAGCTCTTCGGCTAATCGGCTAGCAGGCACAATAGATCTGTAAATGCTATTTGATAGCACTAACCCCACGGGTTTTCATTGTAGTCATGTTTTACAACCTTGCCAAGGGTTCACACTAGGCTCCCAAAGCAGCGATCCCGTGTTTAAATCTCAAGGTTTCTGTAAACAAAACAAAAAGGGGTCGCTTCGAGGTTAATCTATCCCGGAACATTCTTCTTTGTTTTTTGTTCGATTGAATTGATTGTTTCTTTTGTTGTGAAGCAACATCATAATGATCATGCTATCCATGATTGGGAAAGGAGAGGTTGAGTCTCTCAGGTTCAAGAGTTTATACTCTTATAAACACACAACCTGAACGGAGTGCAGTGGCTTGGGTCGTACATTGATGTTCGTTCACTATTCTCTAGGGGTCGTTGTACTAGATAGAATTCGAGAGGAACTCCACTGAATCTCACGTTGGTTGTAGTTCCCAGATGTTCCATGCCATTATGGTGTTATATTAGAACTGCATATACAGAGTATGAATTTAAAGTGACCAGATACTGTGAGTGTTCTGCCTTCATCAGTAGACTCCACTACCTACACCCGTCTTAATTTTGGAACCGTCGGTATAGAGAGATATCGAGTCATTCGGTATGACTTTTCCTTCAGCCCATTCCTTCCGAAATGGAAAGATGACTTCGAAGTTCATAGTGAACACGTTTTGCGGATGGTATGGTCTTTGTATAGTGTGGGCTATTTTCTTATGCTCCTGATGCGTAGGGCCGCGCAGGCAGCAACCTGTTTGCTAAAGAGATCCAATAGTGGGAGATGTAGTAGAATGCAACACTAATGCAAATGCTGTCCAATCTTTACACTTTCCCCAGACTTGCTGCGATAGACTGCCTTTTCAAGAGCAATCCACCAAACTACGATGCCGTATAGAAGGATAGGTCTTATGATTGCTGTATAGAGCCAGTGCCAAATGCTGGGTTGGAGACCCCACTTTTTGTCCACCATTTTCTTGCAACAGTAGAAGGCAGTGGTTGCTTTCCTAACACGATCAAGAATGTTGAGTTTCCAATTTAGTTTCCCATCAAGGGTTCCTCCCAGCCTCGGTGGGTTAAAGGGCGGAATTTTGTATTTATTAGTAAACAGTACTAGATCTGTCTTCTTTGGGTTTGCCCCAAGTCCGCAGCTCTTCGTCCAGTTTACCACTGTTTGCAAGGCTCCCTGCATTAAGTCACTTTTTTTTTTTTGTTGAAAGCTTCTGCTATCTCTTAGAGCACTCAGGCGCAAATACTGGTCCATTGTACTCCAGACAGACTTCTCACATTACTTTATTTTCCCCGTTTTCCCGAGAGAAATGAGAAGAAGCTTCAGTGATTTAGCGTTAAGAGATTCGGCACACACCACGTCGGCGCCAAGGGTGCGCCACCGTGCGCGAGCAAAGGCGGGACAGTCATAGAGAAAATACTCTGCAATATCATCCTCCTCGCAACATGCAGCACAGATAGGCGTCTCACTTATGCCAAGCACGCAGAGATGCTTAGCAAAAGTGTAATGGGCCGTAATGACTCCGACAAGTCTTCTGCAGTCGATTCTCCTTAAAGGAACAGGAGGACAGGAGGAATGCCGCAGATTTCTTACAGACATTAGGGCATACGCGCTTTGTCATCCTGCATCCTGGACAATTCCCCCATCTACGGTTGTGTGTATTAAACGCCCAGTCGTTAATGTGGGAAGTAACCGTGGACGCAGGTAGACCTAGAACGGGTTCAGGTCCTGAGAGGCTCTCCTCTGAACCCATTCTGGCGAGTTCATCCGAGATCTCATTTCCTGGGATCCCAGGGTGGCCTGGAACCCATACAAGCCTTAATGAATTCAGTCTACCGACTCTGTTCAAGAAGGACTTGAGTTCAAGCAATAATTGGGTTGCACGCAGCTTTGAGTGAAGGTTGGCTGTCACTGCAGACGCATATGCTTTCCCCCCTCCACTTGTTCTTCACAACATAGTGCATGGCAATTGGGATTGCGTATATGTCTGATTGTAAGACAGACGCATATTTTCCTAACGAGAAGTGCAGTCGGACGTTTTCGCGCTCAAAGAAGACCCCAGTACTAGACCTGGAGCCATCCGTGAAAATGCGAAGACTATCCTTTCTAGGTTCAGTATCCAGCCAGAGCCAATCCTGACGCCTTGGAAACTGGACTGTAAAATTACGGCGCAATAGGATAACGGGCATTAGTGCGTCAGAAAGCATGTCCATGAGACAGGGGTCGCAGGACAATTCTTGCGCAAGCACACTGTTATTCCTATGCGAGTTGTACCAAAAGCCATTTCTCTTCAGACGAGAAGGCTCTACTTCTCAATTGCCTCTTGAGCCCAAAGAAACACCGGTTGGCAAGAGTGATTCTGCGTTTTATCTCAGCGCTGGTGTTGTTGTCGCTGGTCATCAGTGAGCCAAGGTAGACGAATTCCTTGACCACTACAAAGTTATATCCGCCCATGGCGACGTTCTGGCCAATACGTCGGTGTTGTCCGTCTCCTTTAGATGAAAGCAGATATTTGGTTTTACCCTCATTAACATTGAGACCCATCTTAGCCGCTTCTACCTCAATGCATACAAAGGCCTCATTGACGTCTCGCTGTGTCCGTCCAATCACGTCAATATCGTCGGCATACGCAAGCAATAGCATGGACTTGAAATAAATCGTACCTCTTGTGTTGGCCAGTGACTCTTGCACGATCTTTTCAAGCACGATGTTGAAAAAGTTGCATGACAGCGCGTCACCTTGCCTAAATCCTTTTTTAACATCAAAGGTCTCGGTTTGCTCATTACCGACCTTAATGAAGCAGCGAGAATTCTCCATTGTCATCCTGCATAGTCGGACGAGTTTGGCAGGGATGTTAAAACTAGACATGGATTTGTATAGCTCATCTCTATACAGGCTGTCATATGCAGCCTTGAAATCGACGAAGAGGTGGTGAGTGTCGATTTTGGTATTCCTGGGTCTTCTCCAAGATCCGCCATAGCGTAAATATTTGGTCTATTGTGGATTTACCTGGCCCAAAACCTCACTGATAAGAGCCGATCAGGTTATCCACAAACGGTTTCAGGCGTTCACACAACACGGCAGAGAAGATCTTATATGCGATGTTAAGGAGACTTATTCCCCTATAGTTGGCGCAGTTATAGGGGTCTCCTTTCTTATGGACCGTACCTACCTTGCCGTACATACCTTGCAGATGAGATGGTGCATGCACCTTGCCAGCTCATCTCCAGCCGCCTTAAGAAGTTCAGCAGACAGGCCGTCTGCGCCCGCGGCTTTATTAGACTTAAGTCTTGATATCGCTATTTTGACTTTGTCTAGGTCGGGTGGACTGAATTCTGTTTCATTGTCGACCATTACGAATGGCTCGTTCTGCCTGACAGCGGTATCTTGTTTATCATCGCCGTTATACAGTCTGCAGAAGTGGTCCTCAGCATCGACTGCGACTCTACTACCAGTTCTCCATTTTCATCCCGGCAGGCCACCGCTCTGGCTTTGTAGCCATGGCATGTTCGTTTTGCCTTATTGTAAAACTTACGGGCGTCATTCCTGCGGAAGCGTCTCTCCATCTCCTCGATCTCACGCTTTGCGTGCTCTCTCTTCTTTCTTCTGAAAAGCGTGTGTTCCTCTCTTCTCTTCTGCTCATAGATTTCGCGAGCAGCTCTTGTCCGTCGTTGCAGCATGGCTTTATATGCCTCTTGATTTGCTACATGGGCTTGTTCGCATTGTTCATCGAACCAGGGGTTTCTAGGTGGTGGCGGTTTGAAACCCAGCACCTCTGTGGCAGCATCTCTGACGGCGCTCTGGCAATGCGCCCATTCCTGCTCTATTGTTTGTGCTGCTGCGGGCGGGTTTTGAGAGAGCTTGCAGGAGACACGATCGGCAAAGATTCTGGCAGTCTCTTGCGATTGTAGCTTTCCGACGTCAAACTTACGTTGTGCTACTCGACTCCTAAGCATTCTTGATATCCTCATTCGTACCTTGGCTACAACAAGGTAGTGGTCCGAGTCGATGTTGGCCCCTCGGAAGGTTTGTACGTCGAGAATGCAGGAGGAGTGTCTGGCGTCGATCGCAATGTGATCAATCTGGTTGGTGGTCGATTGATCAAAAGACCGCCAGGTACCCTTGAGGATATTGAGATGGGGGAATCGCGTGCTTGCTCCAAGGAGGTTACGCCCCGCTAGGAAATCGATTAGCCTTAGTTCGTTGTCGGATGTGGTGTTATGGAGGCTATGCTTTCCTATGATCGACTCAAATATGTCCTCTTTACCCAGTTTTGCATTAAAATCTCCTAGGACTATTTTGTGTCGTAGTTGGGGCATTGGGCATATGTTCTGTCTAGGAGATCGTAGAATTCTTCTTTGAGTCGATCGTCCTTTTCATCCGTTGGGGCGTGAGCGCATATTAAGCTAATATTTCCAAATTTAGCTTTGATGCGGAATGTTATGAGGCGTTCGCTTATGTCTCGGAAGCTTAAGACTTTTTGTCGGAGTCTTCCTCGAATAACGAATCCGCACCCGAATAGCCGCTGTTTGTTCTCCTTGTAGCAGTTCCCGTAGTAGATATATCAGTTTTTCATCCGTTTTTTGCCTGGTCTATCGCATCGCACTTCTTGGAGTGTGGTTATATCTGCTTTATAGCAGTTGAGGGTTTGCTCCAATTGATCGCCTGCACCCGGTCTGTTAAGGAACCTAACATTCCAGGTTAGATTCTCAAATCCGTTAGTGGTTTGCAGGGGTCGTCAGCTTTGTATCCGTCCGTATCCGAGGCTTGTTGTTGTTTCGGAACAATTATTTTTTTACGTAATAGGGATGTTACCCCTAAGCACAAGCCCCAGCCTGGGGGGGGGGGGGGAGGGGGGGCGTTTGCCATGCTAAATGCGATCAACTTCTTTACTCTGTGTGCTCGCTCCCTCCCCCCTCTTTCAGAGCACAACCTCTGGTAAATATATCAAAAGGTGTAAGGTTCATCATAGCATCTAGAGCAGCGCCCGGCGTGCTGGGGAAAGACCCCTGCAGCTGAGACAAACCGTTCTTTGGAGTTTTGTGAAAGAGGCTACGACGTGTTTGCGTTTTAGTCTGTTCCACCAGACAACCGATGCATATGAGATTATAGGTCTTATCATTGCTTTTATGGTTTTTGACTCAACATGCTTAGGTCACTTAGTATGTACGTAAACTTTCCCGAGACGGCTATACCAATATTGTCTGCATAGACGGTCATAGCGTACCCGTCCTGTGCTAGCAAAAGAGTAGTTCTTGAAGTACCATGTTCCAGAGGAGAGGGGAAATTATGCCTCCTCTGCTGACCATTCTAGTTGGAACGGCACCAGCGAAGTTGGCTTTGACGACTCTTTGTGTTAGCAGTTGTTCACTGATCCCTGATCCCATTAAACCCAGATCAGTCAGCGCTTTGGTGATGGTCCATGTGTCAACATTGTTAAAGGCGCCCTCAATATCGAGAAGGGCCACTAGGGTATATTCCTTGTGTTCCAATGACCTTTCTATGATGCTGTAGAGTGTTGTTTCCACCGATCTTCCCTTATTGTAGGCATGTTGGTTCTCCGACAGCCTCATGAGCTGTAGCTATAAGAGAAAATGAAGCGGCAAATCTATTTTTCGCGCATATTCAAGACCTTGTACTCTTGTACACAACCTATATGGAGTGCAGTGGTTTGGATCGGAGATGTTCTTTCACTACTCTCCAGGGGTGGTTGTCCTAGATAGGATTCGAAAGGAACCGACCGAATTTTCACGTTGGTTGTAGTTCTCAACAACTGTTCCATGCACTTATGAGGTTATATTGAATTGCACACACAGAGTTTGAATTTAAAGTGACCATATACTGTGAGTGTTGTGCCTTCATCATTACCGCTATTGAACACAAAAGTACCAAAAGACATATTATTATCTTACCACGGTGTAAGCAAAAATTTGTCATAAGTTCAGGAGACACACGAACCAATTCCGTTCCAAAGGAATCCGTTAAAAATGAAATTAGTCTCAAAGAATTAATTTATTGCCCCAGAAAAGATTAATAAGTTCTCGTTCTATGTCATAAAGTCAAAACGCCTCCGCCAACCTCAAGACCAAATCGACGCAAAAATGCGTCATTACACTCGTCATTTCTAATTTTGTCATCAATCATTTCAGAGTCATCGGTCTATATTTAAAGACAAAAAAAAATGTTTCCATCTAATGACGTCGATTAGATGGCCCAAGAAATTAGAAAGAATGTCATACTATCAATGCATGCTTCTAGATATCGTGATTTTCTCAAAGCTCAATTGAACACCAAATCTGATGTAACTAGAGGAGAAATTCCAATTCTTTTTAGCCTTTCTCCTGAACAAGGAAACAAAACGACATTTCGTTCATAGAGTAATCGGGGGTAATAATTTCCTTTTTCTAGGCTCGGAACAAACCGGCAGATGGATCCAGTCACAATACTAAATCCGGACAGCGAGACAAAACCCCATGTCCGGGACAGAAGGGCGGCGCGCCAGCTAAGGCAACAGCACACACAGCCAAACAGCCGGCACCGGCTAAACAACAATCCGGTTCGGGTAGTAACAAGGGTTCATCGACACCCAAGCAGTCACTGAGTGCGCCGCCGCCAAAAGTTGCGCCGCCAGTTCCCAAGTCACAGAAGAAGAGCAAGAAAAAGCATCAAACCTATGACCTGGTGGTCAAGATCGATTTGGTATGCAAATGAGTTCCTTCAACCACTAGCTATTATATATGTATGCATGTATCTGGATATGTTTTTTCTTTTCTTTTTTCAGACCGAGCACGGGCTATCCGAGGATCAAGTTGCAGGTAAGGTTTCCACTAATCCTTAGAGAATGGTTTCTGTATAGACAATTGGTTTGTTATAGAATTTAAGGAAGCATTTATGCTGTTTGATAAAGATGAAGATGGTACAATATCCATGTCCGAACTGGGCGTTGTGATGCGCTCCTTAGGCCAACGCCCCAGTGGTAAAACAAACACATCCACTATTGATTGATCTGACCATTCAATTTGTCCTTTACGTTATTTTTTATTCAGAAACTGAGCTTCGAAACATGGTAGATGCCTTCGATCAGAATGGAAATGGAACGATTGAGTTCAACGAATTTCTACAAATGATGTCGAAGAAAATGAAAGATCCCGACGGTGAAGATGAGCTCAAAGAAGCCTTCAAGTAATTTTATTTTTAATTTTAAATATAGCGGTAATATTTGATTTGATATGATCCTGCAGAGTTTTTGATAAAAATAATGATGGACTGATATCGTCGTCGGAACTTCGGCATGTCATGACGAACTTGGGCGAAAAACTGTCCGAATCCGAGGTGGATGATATGATCAAGGAGGCCGACATGGATGGTGATGGCATGGTCAACTACAGCGGTAAGTGATGAGTGTAACGAGTGTTGTTTGAAAATCTGAAAATAAATCGAGGAATCGACGCTCTACTAGTCTATCTTGGATCAGCCCACATTGATCAAAATAGGGAACGCCGTTGAGGTGCTTCCTCTTCATTGTACATGTTGTTGGAGTTGTAAGCTCCAGAAAACCCTACACTGTGAATTAAAATTTGTTTTCAGCAAGTTACCTATCCTTAAAAACCTTGCTCTATTGTATAGGGCCCCATTAGGAAAGAACTTCATATTCTCGGAATATGTTGTTCTGTGTAGTCCGAGACAAGCTCTTAGGCATTGCCTTCAATATTCGAACCCTTTCCAACAAGCTAACACTCACAGTTAACCAAGCGGGACGTTCATACAAAGGCATTCATGGGCTTGAATAAGGCCCTTAGAAACCTTCGTTTTCTAGTGTCCCTACTGTGAAATTGTGGCAACCAAAAGGGCAATCTTTAGCACCCCTAATAGGTGTCATTACAGGTCACCATTGGAAAATATGCCGCCGAACTAGGGCTACCTGCTAATGACTTCTGCCACGGCTGCATGGATGAGGAGGAAGGGGAATCATTCACCACCTCCTCTACTCATGTCCCTCTTTTGCGAATCGCAGGGCGATCTACCTCGGCGCGCCCTTCTACGATAACTTAAGTGAGCTGGCAGATACAAAAATAGCTTAAATATATCGCTTCATCAGAAGTACTGTTTGCATTTCAGGTGGCGGATCTAGGCAATATGATCCATGTGGTATCACAATGGGTCGAATTCGGCCTACTTGTGGCGTATGCCAACCACTACAACCTAGCTTAGAGTCCCTAAACGCCCCAGATAAAGGTTTTCTGAATGAATTGAATAAATTTTCAACGTTCAGAGGAATTTTTTGTAATTTTAAAAATTTATTCTAACTATTGCCCATCGCCTTATACTACCTTTGACCATCTTCCATGCAGCCAATGGGTATTGCGCTTAAAATACTCCTCATCTTTTGAGGCGATCCCCGAGTAGATTAAATTATTAGCTTCTTTGTAAGAAGCAGCATTCCTCTCGGCCAGGTCATGAGTCATCGACCGGAACATATAGTAGTCGGAAGAAGCAATGTCCTTGACGATTTTAGCAGCACGTGGCCGAGCGTTGTCGCGCTGAAAGATCACATTGTCATGTCTTTTAGCATGTCAGGGGCATTAAAGCTTCAATGCCCGGCTTAACTGCATTCATTGTTGTTGGTAATGATTCACAGTGATGGTTTCGTTAAGATGGACTAGCAGCCTTCCTGCTTTTGCACCATACCCACGGCCCTGAGACTGTTTGAAATCGCTTATTGAGTCACTCCCAAGGTTTCAGCAAGCTCCTCTTGAGTTTGGCATAGATCTTACTTACTTACTTACTTACTTAAATGGCGTTACAGTTCAGGATGAACCAGGGCCTAAACCAACAAGCCTCTCCAGTCGGCACGATCTTTGGCCAGCCGCTTCCAGTGCCGCACGCCCAGTTGGTCGTCCCTCGGGGTTGGTGTCGAAGACTCTTCGGGCCGGAGCGGTGATGTCCATTCGCTCTACATGGCCCAGCCATCTTAGATGTCGGGTCCGAAGACGTCTAACTAGGCCGATGTTGCTGTACAGCCCGTACAGTTCTTGGTTGAATCTCCTCCTCCACTCTCCGCTTACACAAACGGAATCAAAGATTGCACGCAGGATTTTCCTCTCGCAACGCCCAATAGCCTCTTCATCCGCTTTTGATAAAGTCCAAACCTCAGCGCCGTAGAGGAGGACCGAGATGATTAAGGTTTTGTAGGGGGATACCTTAGTTTTTCGGGAGAGGGCTCTACTACTCAGTTGCCTCTTGAGCCCAAATAAGCAGCGGTTGGCAAGAGTTATTCTGCGTTTTATCTCAGTCAGAAGTCCTTGACTACTTCAAAAATATAGCTGCCGAAGGTGACGTTCTGACCAAGACATCGTCGGTGTTGCGCGTCTTTCTTTGATGACAGCATATATGTACATATTTGGTCTTGTCCCCATTTACCCTTAGACCCAATTTAGCCGCTTCTGCTTCAATGCTTGCGAAAGCGTCATTGACGTCTCGCTTTGTCCGTCCAATAACGTCAATGTCATATGCGGCTTTAAAGTCAACAAAAAGGTAGTGCATGTCGACCTGGAATTCATGGGTCTTCTCCAAGATCTGCCGTAGTGTAGATATTTGGTTTATGGTGGATTTTCCTGGCCTGAATCCACACTGATAGGAACCTATCAATGTTCAGGAGACTTATCCCTCTGTAACTGGCGTAGTCATAGGGGTGTCCTTTCTTAGGGCATAGATCTTTGTCCCATAATATCTCAAACTCAGCGTCTTCAAACTTTACTAGCCTCTCTTTGCGTTCTTTGCCACTTGTGTCAAAATCGTCACTTTTGGGGCATGGTCCCCCTAAGCTGCACATAGCAATCGATGCCATTCAGCTGCACTTTTCTTCACTTTAAAGCAAAAAAGCACGCTTCCCGCAATTGTTGGCACATAAGTTGACATGTTTGGAGTACAAAGAATGAAGACTCTTTGGGCCGGAGCTGTCATAACGATTCGCTCTATATAGGCTAGCCGTCTTAAACGTTCGATCCGAAGACGTCGTATTAGGCTGATGTCGCTGCACAGACCGTGTAGTTCATCGTTGTATCTTCTCCTCCACAACCGGTTTATATAAATTGGACCAAAGGCCACCCCTACGCCATAGAGGAGGATTAAGGTTTTGTATAGCGCAACCTTGGTCTTTCGGGAAAGGGCTCTACTTCTCAATTGCCTCTTGAGCCCAAAGAATCATCAGTTGGCAAGAGTAATTCCGCGGTTGATCTCAGCGCTCGTGTTGTTATCGCAAGTCACTAGCAAGCCATGGTAGACGAAGTCCTTGACCACTTCGAAATTGTAGCTGTCAATTGTGACGTTCCGGCCTGACGCCGGTGTGGTGCGTCTGGTTTTTAGTCGACGGCATATATAAATATGGTTTTCCCCTTATTTACTGAAAGACCCATTTAAGCCGCTTCTGCTTCAATGCTCATAAGAGCTTCATTGATGTCTCGCTGTGTTCTCCCAATCATGTCAATGTCATCAGCGAATGCCAGCAATTGTGCAGACTTGAAATAGACTCCTGTACTGGCCAGGGAATCTCGCAAGATCTTTTCAAGTATGATGTTGGAAAAATCACATGACAGTGCGTCGCCTTGTCTGAATCTTTTTTAACATCAAAGGTCTCGGTTAATTTGCGTACAACCTTTAGTGCAGCGAAAATTCTCCATTTTCATCCTGTAAAATCTGACGAGTTTGGCAGGGATGTCAAAACTAGACATGGTGCTCTATAGCTCGTCTCTATATACACTGTCATACGCCGCCTTCTTGGGTTTTCTCCCAGATCTGCCGCAGTGTGAATATTTGGTATATTGTGGATTTACCTGGGCTGAAACCACACTGATAAGAACCTATCAGATTATCCATAAAAGGAGTCGGGCGTTCATACAATACGGCAGATGAGCTGGTGCATGCGCCCTACCAGCTCATCTCCAGCCCCTTTAAATAGCTCAGCAGATAGGCCGTTCGCACCCGCGGCTTTATTAGTTTTAAGCTCCGAAAATGCTAGCTTAATTTCATCTAGGCCGGGTAGACGGAATTCTCTTGTATCTTCGTCAGTTGCGAATGGAACATTCTGCCTGACAGCAGTATCAGATCTATCGTCGCCGTTAAACAGTCTAAAGAAGTGTTCTTTCCATATTCTCAGCATCGGCTGTGACTCTACTACTAGTTGTCCGTCTTCATTTCTATAGGCTTCTGCTCTAGCTTTATAATCCTGGCATGTTCGTTTTACTTTTTGGTTAAACTAGCGAGCGCCATTCCTGTGTAACATCTCTCCATCTCCTCGATTTCACGCTTTCCATGCTCTCTTCTTCCTTAAAAGCGTGTGTTCCTCTCTCCGTTTCTGCTCGTAATGTTCACGAGTGGCACTCGTCCGTCTATGTAGCATGGCTTTGTAGGCGGTTTGCTTTGCTTTATGGGCCTATTCGCATTGCTCATCAAACCAAGGGTTTTTAGCTGACAACGATTTAAACCTAGTACGTCTCTGATGGCACGCTGGCAAGGCTCCCACTTCTGGAGATTGTGCCGGTATCACCAGATTTTGCGAGAGATTGAGGAAAACTCGATCGGCAAAGATCCGAGCGGTCTACTGCGATTGTAGCTTTCCGACGTCGTGTAGCTTTCCAGCTCGACTCCGTGGCATCCTTGATATGCTTAATCGTAACTTGGCAACAACAAGGTAGGTGGCTCCTCGGAAGGTTCTCACATCTATGATGCTGGAGGAGTGTCGATCGTTCGATCTGGCGTCGATCGCAATGAGATCAATCTGGTTGGTGGACGACTGGTCAGGTGATCGCCAAGTTCCTTTGTGGATGTTGAGATGTGGGAATTGTGTGCTAGCTAGAAGGAGAACACGCCCCAAAAGGTAATCAAGTAACCTGTGGCACGTGTCGTGTAGGCTATATGTACTTCCCGTGATCGACTCAAATATGTCCTCTTCGCATAGTTTCGCGTTAAAGTCTCTTAGTGCGGATTGGTATGAGGCATCATGCCGAAGCTTGAGACTTTTTGTCGGAGTTTTCCTCGAATAAGCATTGTTTGTTCTCCTTGTCGCAATTCCCATAGTAGATGTCTCAGTTTTTTATGCGTCTTTCGCCTGGTCCTTCCCATCGCACTTCTGGGAGTGCGGTTAGATTTGCTTTATAGCAGTTGAGGATTGCTCCAATTGATTGCCTGCACCCGGTCTGTTAAGGGACGTTACATTCCAGGTGCAGACTCGCAAGTCATTTAGACGTTTGCAGGGATCGTCGGCTTTGTATTCGTTCGTATCCGAAGTTGTGGTTGCTTTGAAGCATTTTATGTTTTCCGTGATATGGATGGCACCCCTAAGCACAACCCCAGCCTGGGGGGCCAGGTTCCTCTTTCCCCAGGAGCAAGTGCAAGAGCAAGATCGCTGCACGAGGAGGAGGCCACGTGATGTCTGTGTGTCAACTTATTTGTTCCCTCCCTCTTCCCCTTATATATGTATAACAATGGTTTGCTTATATTCAGCTGCTTGAGCTTATAGTAAACTCCTTGAGGCCATACGGTGTCGAAGGCTTTGAGGGCGATGAAGTTGAATTTGGGGAATAAATAAAGATTTTTCAAAAGAAATCTTTTTAAAATCCTCTTTTTTGGACAGAGAAGTAGACAATTTCATGACTTCCCTCTGTTGCTTACAAGGGAAGTATCTCTACGTTAAAAGTCGAAATTCTAAAATGAAGTGAATAAATGAATCAAAATAATAATTTTCATTTTTTATTTTTTTTGACTTTCTCTTTCAGAATTCGTGATGATCCTGACTAAACGCAACTAGTGCAAACTTTGTAATCGTCGAGGCAGAAAGAAATCATAAATATTGACACCGCATGGCAAGCATTTTCCCCCAATATGTATTCCATTTCAACTTGTATCCTATCCTAGAAGCAACAGATAAGAATACAAGATGAAATCGATTACAAATTGCCCGGGATATGCACAATAGTACGTATGTTGGCAAACTAACATTTAGGGAATGTGTAAAACCGGAAAAATGGTATCGAAAATAAAGGACCAGTATTTATATTGTATTCATTATAATATAAGGAACTGTTAAATTGCTTCGTAGGAACCCTCGACGATTATTAATAAGAACCAAATAATGATGGACCACATCACAGTCCATCCAAGCATACGACGACGACGACAACTATGAAACGAAACAACATTTTAGCGTTATACCTAAATATATATATATCAGGACTAAAAATTGTGGAAAACAAAAAAACAAAACTAAAAGGAGTAAGAACACTAAAAGCAAAACAAAGATCCAATAAATACATCAACAGATACTTTCTAACCTATATTCATAAATCCACTACTCTATTCTAATAAAAATAAAAAAATGATCAAAAGTATGAAATTAAATAGAAAATCAAAAGACATCCAAAAACTTAATATTCTGAATTGGATACCGAGTTTATAGTATTCTTAAAAAAAAAAAAAGCAAAAACAATAGAACATTTTTGCTTAAAAAGATTAAAAAAAAAAAAACAAAAAAAGAAAAACTTACAACAATACCCATTTATAGCTAAACTATAGATCGCGCGCGACTAGTTCTTATACTAGATCATTAAAAGATACAAAAGATACAACGTACATGTATTGTGTAGCATTGATGTATTTATCCAGCAAATCTATCAAAATAACATTTTTATTGAGATATCCAAATTAACTACATAAACAATTGGTGGACGCTTAAGTTAACTTTAAATGTTTAGTAAAAACAAAAAAACAAAAAACAAAAACGATACACTCATTGTACTCACATTTCGTATTCATACTTAAAACCAAAGAGAAGGTATTTTAAAAATAAAAAAAAGTATTTAAAAAGCGAAAAGAAAAACAAATCAAAAATAGTTTAATGTATGTCCGTAGGTAGAGGTTGTCTATACATATGATAGTTATATATACAATTCATAAATATAAACTTTTCACGAAAAGTAGTGCTAATCGTTTTAATAGGCTATCTTTTGGTTTTTCTATTTCGTTTTCCCTTTTGGAATTATTTTTAAGGCAAATGTACACATGTTCTTACGTATTTTTGAAAAACTTTTGTTTAGAGTCAACTATGTTTCGAAAATTCTATTTAGGAAATCGAAAATGGGATCGTCTAAATTATTAGAGGTATTGTTTTGGTTTTAATGCGCTTTTCAATTAATTTGTATTTTTTCGTTCGACGTACTATAAGCATCAATTTCCGGATGTTTGTTTACCTCTTCTGGTAAATAACGAGTTCAATACGTCACTGAGCGAACGAACCATGAAAACATCGTTTTTCCCTGTGGAAATCTGTTGCGTATATTTTAAATAATTCGCACAGTAATTTTGCTTTGCATTATTTCCCAGCACAAGACGTAGTAAAAAACAAACTGCGAATTTGTATCTTTATAAATTCAAGTTTTCATGAAAAAAGATTTGGAATAATTGGCTTTTTTATATTTAGTATTTATCGTGACGTACTTACTATCTTTTTGGCCCCCGTGTCCCAATCCTATAATTGTTGCTTCTGCAGCTTGTCGTATTCTCTTTTTCTCTTAGTCCACTGCTTGATAAAGACAATTTCCGCGTCTTTTTTCTCCTCAATTTCATTGTGACAAACCAAGGTCGTTGTGCTTCCTCTACAACGACGTGGACGCTGCGGCTGATATGATTACAAACATTATCAACACTGGCATAAGCAATTTTATCCCTTACTTACCTACTTTGATGGCTTTACAGTTCGAGGGGAACCAGGGCCTCAACCAACAAGCCTTTCCAGTCGGCACGATCTTTGGCCAGCCGCTTCCAGTGCCGCACGCCCAGTTGGTTGAGGTCCCTTTCCACCTGTGCGCGCCACCTTAAATGCGGTCGTCCTCTGCTGCGTCGTCCCTCGGGGTTGGAGTCGAAGACTCTTCGGGCCGGAGCGTTGATGTCCATTCGCTCTACATGGCTTAGCCATCTTAGACGTTGGATCCGAAGACGTCTAACCAGGCCGATGTCGCTGTACAGCCCGTACAGTTCTTGGTTGGATCTCCTCCTCCACTATCCGTTTACACAAACGGGACCAAAGATTGCACGGAGAATTTCCCTCTCGAAAATTCACCCAACAACCTCTTCATCCGCTTTTGATAACATCCAAGCCTCAGCGCCGTAGAGGAGGACCGGGGTGATTAAGGTTTTGTTTGGGGTAATCTTAGTTTTTCGAGAGAGAGCTCTACTACTCAATTGCCTCTTGAGCCCGAAGAAGCAGCGATTGGCAAGAGTTATTCTGCGTTTTATCTCAGCGCTGGTGTCGTTGCTGCTTGTCACTATCGAGCCAAGGTAGACGAACTCCTTGACTACTTCTAAAATATAGCTGCCGAAGGTGACGTTCTGACCAAGACGACGTCGGTGTTGCGCGTCATTCTTTGATGACAGCATATACGTACTTTGTCTTGTCCCCATTTACCCTTAGACCCAATTAAGCCGCTTCTGCTTCAATGCTTCAATGCTTGCTGTGTACGCCTAATTGACGTCTCGCTTTGTCCGTCCGATAACGTCAATGTCACCTGCGTAGGCAAGCAATTGTGTAGACTTGAAGATCGTACCTCTTGTATTGGCCGCAGAGTCCCGCACGATCTTTTCAAGAATACTGTTGAAGAAATCACATGACAGTGCGTCATCCTGTCTAAAACCCTTTTTTACATCAAAGGGGTCGGTTAGTTCACCTCCGACCTTTATGGAGCAGCGAGAGTTCTCCATAGTCATCCTGCACAGTCTCACGAGTTTGGCAGGAATGTTCAAACATGACATGGCTCTATATAGCTCGTCTCTATAAACACTGTTATACGCGGCTTTAAAGTCGACGAAAAGATGGTGCGTGTCGACCTGGAATTCATGCGTCTTCTCCAAGATCTGCCGTAGTGTAAATATTTGGTCTATCGTGGATTTTCATGGCCTGAAACCAAACTAGTAGGAACCTATCAGATTGTCCACGAACGGCTTCAGGCACTTACACAGTACGGCAGAGAGAATCTTGTACGCGATGGTCAGGAGGCTTATCCCTCTGTAATTGGCGCAGTCATAGGGGTCTCCTTCCTTATGGACCGGGAAACGATGCTGAGATACCATTCATCGGGCATGCATTCTTCCGACCATATCTTGCAGATGAGTTGGTGCATGTTACTGACCAGCTCATCGCCAGCTGCTTTAAACAGTTCTGCGGGGAGTCCGTCTGCTCCAGCAGCTTTATAAGACTTAAGTTTCGATATCGCTATATTAACATCGTCTAGGTCGGGTGGACGGGATTCTCCTTCGTCTTCGTCCATTGTGAATCGTTCGCTCTGCCTGACGGCAGCATTTTGACTATCATCGCTGTTATACAGTCTGCAGAAGTGGTTCTTCCACAATCTCAGCATCGACTGTGACTCCACTACTAGTTGTCCGTGCTCATCCCTGCAGGCTTCTGCTCTGGCTTTATAGCCTTGGCATGTTCGTTTTACTTTCTGGTAACATTTTCGAAAGTCGTTCCTGCCGTAACATATCTCCATCTCTCAGAAGCGCATGCTCCTCCCTCCTTTTCTGTTCATAGAGCTCGCGGGCAGCCCTCCTCCGTCGATGCAATGTGACCATGTATGCATTGTATTTCTCTACATGGGCCTGTCTGCACTCATCATCAAACCAGGGGTTTCTCGACGGTGGTGGCCCAAAACCGAGTACATATGAGGCGGCCTCTCTAATGGCGTTTTGACAACGACTCCATTGCTATTCTATGGTTTCTGCAGATTGCATCGGGACTTGAGAGAGCTTGAGGGAGACTTGATCAGCGAAGTTCCTGGCGGTCTCCTGCGATTGCAGCTTTCCGACTCCGTTGATTTCGAGAAATTCGCATCCGTACCTTGGCTGCAATAAGGTAATGATCCAAGTCGATGTTGGCTCCTCGAAAGATTCGGACATATAGGATGTTGGAGGAGTGTCTGCCATCGATCCCAATATGATCAATTTGGTTGGTTGTCGGTTGATCGAAAGACCGCTAGGTCCCCTTATGGATGTCGAGGTGTGGGAATCGTGTTCTTGCTACTACCAGATTATGTCCCGCCATAAAGTCCACTAGCCTTAGTCCGTTTTCTGACGTGGTGTTTTGTAGGCTGTGCTTTCCAATGACCCGTTCAAAGATAGCTTCCTTAACCAGCTTCGCACTGAAATCTCCAAGAACGATGTTGGTGTCATAACTGGGGCATTGCGCATACGTTCTGCCTAGGAGGTCATAGAAGTCGTCTTTATGTCGGTCATCTTTCTCCTCTGTGGGGCGTGGACACATAATATACTTATATTGCCGAGATTGGTCTTGATGCGGATAGTTATGAGGCGTTCGCTTACATACTGGAAGCTTAAGACTTTTTTCCTGAGTCTGCCTCGAACAACAAATCCGCATCCGAATAAGCGTTGTTTATTTCCTCTGTAGCAGTTTCCGTAGTAGATATCACAGTTTTTCATCCGATTTTTGCCTGATCCATCCCATCGCACTTCTTGGAGCGCGGTAATGTCTGCCTTATAGCAGTCCAAAGAGTTGACCAGTTGTTCGGCTGCACCTGGTCTGTTGAGGGACCTAACGTTCCAGGTGCAGATCCGAAATTCGTTTCCTTTTGACGTTTGCGGGGGTCGTCAACATGTAATCCGTCCGTATCCGAGGTTATTGGTTGTTTCTAAACAAGTTTTTGTTTTACGCGATAGGGATGTTAACCCTAAGCGCAACCCCCAACCTGGAGGGCCAGGTTCCTCTTTCCCCAGGAACAAGGGTCGGGTCGCTGCACACATTGGTTCACTCCCTGGCGGATGCCAGTATAGCTATCCAGGGGAGGCCACGCGGAGGCTGTGTGTCAACTTGGATTGAGCAGGGACAGAGATCGAAGCTGGCGTTTGCCAAGTTAAACGCGATCAACTTGTTTGCTCTGTTTGCTCGCTCCCTTCTCCCTTAAGCCGGTGGATAATGCGTGGTTTGACTGAAGCTGCAATGAGGTTATCAGGTTGAGAGAGATAAGTTTTCGGAATTATAAGGCAAACACCACTGAGGAAAACCGAAAAAGATATATGCAAGCCCGAAATGACTGTAACTCCCACATTCGACCAAAAACTGAGGCGTAAAATCCTACAATGTCCCTAAGGTAGTAGAAGTTTTTGGTCTTTCATTAAAAACATCAAGGACTCCATCTCGTCGTCTATACCCACGCTCATTCACAATGACATTTCAGCTGTCAAACCCTTAGACAAAGCTAATCTGCTTGCTGCCCACTTCGCAGCGAACTCGCAGCTTCCCAAATCATCTTTGTCACCGCCTGTTCTGGAGTACGTTAATTCCACCATGGGACAAATTCACTTCCGTACTCGTACAGTTGCAAGGGTTTTTAAAGAATTTGACATACACAAATCCGCTGGTCCATATGGTATTTCCCCAATAATTCTGAAGAGGTGTTCTTCTACGCTGGCAAAACCACTGCGTAAGCTTTTTCACCTTTCCTACTCTTCTGGACTCTACCCGAGTAGGTGGAAAACAGCATTTGTCCAACCCATTCCCTAAAAAGGCGAATCTTCTTCTCTCTCCAATTACCGACCCATTGCACTAACGTCCCTTCTTTCCAAGGTCAGGCAAACGCTGATAAATCGTCAGTTAATGAAAAATCTCAAGCCGCAGAAACTCCTTAATGACCGGCAGGATGGTTTCCGCAGCAACAGATCCACTGGTGATTTGATGGTATATCTCACCGAGAAGTGGAATCGTTCGCTCATCCAGGCGGGTGAGAGCAAAGGAGTTGCACTACAAAAACGCGCGATAGGTGACCCCAGCATTACCAAAACACTAGACTCGCTGGAACATCGTAGGTATGTATCCTGCCTTTCATTGTTTTATCGTTACTTTCATCATAAATGCTTCGATAAAATAGCCAGTTGTATTCCGCCCCTTCAAAACTTCTCCCGTGATACACGTCTCTCCCGGAATGCTCATGAATTCACTTTGAGGCTCATTTTCAATCGTACTGTCAAATATAGAAATTCTTTCCCCAACCGAACCTCACGAATGTGGAACGTGCTACCTCGTTCGGTCTTCCCCCCTCAATACAAATGCAGATATTTAAGACCAATGTCAATAGGCAGCTCCTCTCCCTCTCCCTGTTACCTTCTGTTCGCACAACGTCCGTCGTTATAAGGCCTTAGCCTTGAGTGTGCGTGTGACTCTAAAAACAAACAAAAAACAGGAACACAATCCCTCTGCCCATCATACAACATTTTCCTGAACCAAAAAGAGCTTTTTGAATTTGAAGTTATATCGGAAACTGACATCATTCAGTCCCTCAAATCCGACGCCGTTGGTGAGGATGGAGTTCCTGAACGATTTATTAAAATTATCATAATCCACTAAGTACTGCAAGTAATTAATTTTTGCATAACTTCATTTTCATTTCCGTCCAGTTGAAAGCTGGCTAAAGTAATTCCGGTTCCAAAAAAACGTTTACCCTCGTTGGCTTCTGATCTTCGCCCCATAAGTATCTTACCCTGCCTGTTAAAAGTCATTGCTCAGCAGATTTCAGATCACCTAGATCGGCATAACCTACTTGCTTCGGTCCAGTCTGGCTATCGAGCCAACAATAGTTGCTGTACAGCTATGGTTAAAATTCTCGATGACATTAGGATCAACTACCACCTGAACTACGTGACAATACTCTGCCTCTTTGACTTTTCAAAAGCTTTCGATACATTCAAACACTCAATCCTTCTTGAGAAATTGTAAAGATATTTTGGATTTAGTGAGAGTTCGGTGCGCCTCATCAGTAATTACTTAAGTTGGTGGCAAATCCGCTCATAATAGCAATATACCTGCAGGGGTACCTCTGGGTCCTATTTTGTTTTGCATATTCAACAATGACCTCCCTGAAATTTGTTCAAATCATTTCTAAAATGATGTTACAATAATCACACGACGGCGCATCGCCCTGTCTAAGTCCTTTCTTGACTTCGAAACTATCGGTCAGTTCTGCACCGATTCGGATGGAGCAGCGAGCGTTCTCTAGAGTCATACTGCAAAGTCTGACGAGCTTAGCAGGAATGTAAAAAGTAAACATGGTGTTATATGGCTCGGCCTTGAAATTGACGAGAAGATGGTGGGTGTCGGGCAAATAATGCTGAGACTCCATTCCTTGGGCATGCTTTCCTCTGACCATATTTTACAGATGAGCCGGTGCATACTCCTAACCAGCCCCCCCCCCCCCCTCCCCCCAGCTGCTTTGAAGAGCTCAGCAGACAATCGATCTGCGCCAGCAGCTTTATTCGACTTGAGTTTCGACATGGTAATCTCAACTTCGTCGAGGTCAGGGGGACGGAATTCTCTGCGATCTTCATCATTGAGAAAGGGGTCATTCTTCCTGACGGCGGTATTTTGGCTGTCATCGCCGTTATACAGTCTGCAGAAGTGGTTTTTCCAAATTCTCAGCATCGACTGCGATTCTAGTACATTAGGGCTTTATAGCCTTGAGACATTCGTTTTATCTGTTGATAAAATCTTCGAACGTCGTGCCTGCAATAGCACATCTCCAAGTTTTCAATCGCCCGCTTCCCGTGTTCTTTATTTTTTCTCTTGAGAAGCTTATGTTCCTGCCTTCATTTAAGCTCACAGAGCTCACGAGCCGCTCTTGTTTTTTTGTGTAATGAGGCTTTGTATGCCTCCTGCTTTTCTGCATGTGTCCTTCTACACTCGTCATCGAACCAGGTGTTTCGTCGTGGTGAAGCTTTAAGGCCCAACACTTCCGTTGCTGTGCTCTTCAGGGCTTGTTTGCACTGGCTCCATTGCTGCTCTACTGACTGAGTGGAGGATTTAGGTGTATCGGAGAGCTTGAGGGAGACGCGGTTGGCAAAGGCACTGGCGATCTCCGGCGATAGTAGCTTTCCAACGTCATTGCTTGGTGTTCTAACTCTACTCCCCGGTGCTTGTGTTATCCGTTAACGTATCTTGGCTACTACAAGATAGTGGTCTTTCGCTCTTCGAAAAGTACGAACATCAAGAATAGTGGAGGAGTGTCTGTCGCCGATCGCGATGTGATCAATCTGGTTGGTGGTCGATTAATCAAAAGACCGCCAGGTGCTTTTGTGTATATCGAGGTGCGGAAAGCGTGTGCTAGCTAAAACAAGATTTTTTTTTTAGACCTATAAAACTAGCTCAGGATCTTGTTTTCAGGCTGAACGAGGATCTATCTGCAATCTACAAATGGTCGCTCCGTTATTACTTAACCTCAATCTAACAAAATCTCAGCTGACATTGGTTTCTAAAAAAGTTCGTAATACAGAACTTTTGTCAAAAATATATCTCTACGACACAGAATTGCAGTTTTTGGAGACTGTAACGAACTTGGGGGTTTAAAATTAACCTTTCTCTCTCGCCGATAAGCCACATGAACTACACGGTTGGACGAATTTATGCTGGTCTGTGTAAGCCTTGGTTGATCCCTAGTTTGACTCCTATAAATGCGAGGCTGAGACTTGTTGAGACCTTACTCATTCCATATATTAATTATGCATCAGTTGTGTACGGCAAACTTGATACCTTATCTGGGTATAAATTAACTGTTGCCTTTAATGATATGGTCAGATATGTATACGTGCTCCGGCGCAGTATATGTATCTAATTACAACGAAAATATCCTTGTGGTCACGTTGCAGCAGTTTCTGTATATTAGGTGCTGTGTCTTCTTGCACAAAATAATACAGAAAGTTCGCCACTATACCTGTTCGAAAAAACTTCAATTTGGCAGTTCAGCTAGGACGCTTAACCTTATAACTCCTTCCTCGAATTACTTAAACTTTCCTCGTCTGTTTTTCATCTTTGTTACCAGACTCTGGAACTCTCTGTCTACAACTATAAAACGAATAATTTGAGTCACCAAATTTAAAAAAGTCGCCTTAGGCCAAGGCCACGCGCTGAGCGGCAAGCGGCAGAGCGGCAAGTTTGTGCAACAAGTGGCCATTTATTGAGCGGCAATTCTCAGCTGTTAGTTGTGAAAATGTCGTTATCGAGTTATCGTTTTACAAAATAAATCGTTTTAGGACAAGGCCACACGCTGAGCGGCAAGCGGCAGAGCGATAGAGCGGCAAGTGGCCACTTATTGAGCGGCAATTCTCAGCTATTAGTTGTGAAAATGTCGTTATCGAGTTATCGTTTTATCGTTATCGAGTTATCGTTTTACGAAAAAAGTCGTTTTAACCTTTACAGAAAATAAGTTTAAAAAACATAAGATTTGGTGTTCATCCAATAAACCGAAAAAGATCAGGTTATGGTGTAATTTGTATAGCAATCTTCAACAAGACGAAGACCGATTCAGACAATACCTACGTAGTATGTCAATACAATTATTTGATTTCCTGTTGGAAAAAGTTCGCTCTAAAATTACAAAACGAAATTAACCTATTTCTACATAATTATTTCTTGCCACTCAGCACTGCACTAAAATAATAGAACATGCGCTCAGCGCATGGCCTTGGCCTTAGAGTATTTTTCTTAAAAGTGAATCCAAACACTTCATTTTAGGTTTTCGTTGAATTAAATAATTATTAAAATTGAATCCTGTAAAATGAAAATGTCAGTAAGTACTATAAAAGACAAAGTCTTAATTGTACATCAATACTTAAATAAATAAATTAAAATTTATTGTTTCCACTCTATTAAGTGGTTATAAATTTTAAAAGGCAAAATACCATATTTTGTCTAATTCCATTTTACATATCACTTTACTTATTGTCTTTTATATTCAGTACCAGTACCTATTAGTTCTACGATCCCATCTACATAAAAGACTTGCGTTTGCATTTTATATTTTAATTTTAAAAACTAATTTCATGGTTTTTTACAAATCATCTTATGCAAAATAAAGACTTTTTAGCAAATATAAAATATACATTTATGTTGTAAAATAGAATTTAGTAAAAACGTACTCGTATATTGTACTTAGAAGATTATAAAAAAGATATATATTATATTACATAGAAAATTTTAATCAGCTGTCTATCAAAACTGAATGCTATTGATTGTGCTTATAAATCGTTACAAAAAAATTGCTTGTTAAAGTGGAAAAAATCAAATGTCTATCTAACGAAAAATATAAAATATAAAATAAAAAAAAAAAACATCTCCAAACGAAGGAAACTAAATGGTTAAATAGAATAAAAATTAACATTTATATATGTACTCGACAAGAAATAAAAGTACTGAAACAGGGTAATATTTATTTTGATTTATCCGGCAACAAAGGTCGTCGTCCATTGGTTTAACACCTAACACTTTGTCTTGTGAATTCAATAAACAAATAGTTAAAATGAAAGCAATACTACATTTTTGTATATGTTTTTGGGTCTTCCTTTCATTTATTTCGAATGATATAAAATACACATTTCTTAGATAAAGATAATTTCGAGCAAAAATCCCCCACTAGAGAAAAGAAAATAAACACGTTATACTTCATACTCTTAAAATAATTGTTACCAAGAATAAAGTATAAATAAAACCGATATATAGAATATTTTAAAGATCAAACATAGCGAGTTTATTTTTTTGAAATTTTATTATTATTATTACTACCACTACAGCAACTACTATTTTAATAAAACATTCAAGTCAGATGGACAAAAGTATTCATAATGTGATGTTACTAACAATAAAAAGAGGAAAAGACAATTTAAAAAAGTTATTATTTGGAAAACGTTTTTTTATCTTATAGAGAAAGATATATACAACAAATTAAATAAAACTCAAAATAAAATTCATTACAAAAACAAACAGTAGCAATAAAAGTAACTAGACAATTAAGAATTTGGTTGGACAAAAGTATTCGTAATTTTATGTTAATTCAAAACACACTTTTAATTACTTAAAATTTAGTTGTTGATTGAATTGCCTTTTGGCTTAATAACAGTCTATTTGACAAGGAATGTACCAACTTTTTGGTGAAGTCAGTACCTATTTTTGTCCATTCTTCCTGTACAAGTCTATAAGTTGCTGTTTAGACGTTATGTTGTGTTGTTGCACCCGTTTATCCAAAATATCCCATAGATGCTCTATAGGATTGAGATCTGGTGATTGGGGTGGTAATTTCAAGGTATGAGGAGTGTTATATAATATCCACGATCGAACCATTTCAGCAGTGTGCCTTGGGTCGTTATCTTGCTGAAAGTAAAAATCGTTGCTCAGATGTAAATCATTATCACTGATCCTTACATTTTCCTTCAAGATCTTAAGGCATACTTCTTTTTTCATGATTTCGTCGATGAATACAAGCGTCCCTACACCAGAAGCTGCCCTACATCCCCATACCATGACTCCACCACCACCATGTTTGACACTTGATTGAACATTTTTTTGATCTAATTCGGTGCCTGATTTCCTCCATGTCAAAACTCGTCCATCCGATCGGTAAACACAAAATTTACTCTCATCGGAGAGCAAAACTTTCTCCCAAAACGATTTTGGTTTGCCCGAGAATACTTTTGCAAAATCCAGTCTCCTCCTTTTGTTCACCTTAGTAATAAAAGGCTTCCCTCTGCAAGTTCTAGCCTTATACCCCTCATTTCTGAGTACTCTTCGGACTGTTCGAGGGTCAAATTCTGTTCGGGAGGTCTCTTTTATTTCTGAGGCGATTTTGGAGGACGGTGTCTTAGGTCCCTTCTTTATCATTAAAAGAATTTTCCTCTCATCTCTCAATGTCAGTTTACTCGGACGACCACTCCTAGGCTTTTATTTAAGTCCGATGAATTTTTTAAAACGGTTCGTAATATCATATGCAGTTGCGTAACTCTTTTTCACTATGTCACTAATTTTTTTCCTGATTCACCACTTTAAAAAGATTTAAAATTATCTTTCGCTCTTCAGAAGTAGTTTCTTAACTTTTACGTACCATCCTGCTCATATCAGTAAATCGTACTTTGCAGTATCATAGCTGATATCAAATTATAACAGTAAATACCTTAAAGTTTAAGATATACTCGTTCAAGCATTGTATTTTGTTATTGTGTTTGGAAATATTGTATGCTATTTAGAAATTACGAATACTTTTGTCCAACCAAATTCTCAATTGTTTAATTACTTTTATTGCTTCTGTTTGTTTTCGTTATGGAATTTATTCTGAGTTTTATATTATTTGTTGTACATATCTTTCTGTATAAGATAAAAAAAGGTTTTCCAAATAATAACTTTTTAAAAGTGTTTTTTTCCGCTTTTTATTGTTAGTAACACCACATTACGAATACTTTTGTCCATCAGTGGATATGTACATTTTCTAACATAGAAAAACAAAAGTTAGTTATTTTTATAAAAACGAAAACAAATACAAAAAAATTAAAAACAATCCAATACACCACTCACACTCACGTTGTATATTGTAATATATATTTAAAATACGAATGCATAATATATTTTATATTATATTTTGAAATACGTTTACGTTAACACGCAGTTTTAATGGTACAAACAAAAAAAGTTTTTCAAGACAACCTTGTAACTGGTCAGTTCAAAAACATTTACAGAACGACTATTTGAAGAAAATTAAAAAAAAACAGCATATTTACAAAACCAGATAAAACATATATTTATTAATTAATATTAAATTAAAATATTTATATTTAATTAAGCCATTCAGCATGTTTCTTCGATTGGAAATAAAATTCAAAACAAAATACAGAAACATTTAAAAAATTATTTGTTTTCTTTTTTTTTTACAAAAGCCAGTAATAATTAAAATGCTAAAACAACATACCAATTAACGACGTTTGTTAAATTTAAATTAATTATAAAACAAAAACAATGTGCTAGAAGTGAAATGTATTAATCGCAAATCGTATAATCAAACAATAAATATTTTACGTATTGTATAAATATGTTGTATAAATACGATTGTGTTATATTAATTTAATGGTAAATGAATATACATTAACAAATATATTGCAGAATTTAATTATAAATATATATATGAAGCAAAATAAAATAACAATTCTTTAAACAAACCAAGGTAAGAGGACATTTGAATAACGTGAATAAAATTGTATCTTTATAATGAGAATTATAAAGTTAGAAATTCTTTGATATTTTATTTGTCCGTCACTGATTGACGAAAGGAGTTGCATTTTACATTGCTTGCTATTCTGGGAAATTGTATGATATTTTTAAAGGAGCAGAGTTCAATCAGGGATGGCGAAGGACTAGCAAAGGCCTCGTAGGGGTAGCATCTGCCGACGGATGCTGGCCCGACAAAAAGCGAGTAAGAGCCTCTGCAGCCGAACATCTTGCAGCTCTGCTAGTCAGGTCCTACTTCCACCTCCTCGTGGTGCCATCTGGAAATTTCCTTAAAAGGGAAATTACTGAGGGAAGAGGCCGAATGGCGAGTATCCTGCGCCACCAAACAGGATTAGTGTCGGTTGGGCTATGGTCTAGCGAACCATAACCGTAAAACCACTAATTGCTCAGAAACACAAAACAGCCTCGGATAATAAAACGGAACGGATCTATGTTGACGACCCTATAAGAAAACAAAAAACAAACAAGGACCTTCGGTTCTGTACGTGGAATGTTAGGTCCCTAAACAGACCACGTGCGGCCGAACAACTTGCGGACGCCCTAGACCGCTATAAAGCGGACATAACCGCCATCCAGGAAATGCGATGGAATGGACCGGGTAAAAAGCGGATGAAAAACTGCGACATTTACTACGGTGACTGCTATAGGGAGAGAGGACAGAGACTATTTGGATGCGGATTTGTTGTTAGAGGTGGACTAAGACATAAAGTCCTAAGTTTCCAGTATGTCAGTGAACGCCTCCTAACGATCCGCATCAAGGCAAATTTCTGTAACATCAGCCTCATATGCGTCCATGCCCCCACGGAAGACAAGGATGACTCAATCAAAGATGATTTCTTTGATCTCCTAGACAGAACATATACCAAATGCCCCAGCTATGATACCAAAATCATACTAGGAGATTTTAACGCTAAGCTGGGTAAAGAAAGCATCTTTGAGCGGGTCATCGGCAAACACAGCCTACATGACACCACATCCGATAACGGACATAGGCTGATCGACCTTGCAACGGGGCGAAATCTTCTTGTAGCCAGCACACGATTTTCCCACCTCGATATACACAAAGGCACCTGGCGGTCGCCAGATCAATCAGTCACCAACCAGATTGACCACATCGCGATTGACGTCAGACACTCCTCCACTATTCTTGATGTTCGCACTTTCCGAGGGCGAACATCGATTCAGACCACTATCTTGTAGTAGCCAAGATACGTCAGCGCATAACACAAACACCGCGGAGTAGAGTTAGAACACCAAGCTATGACGTCGGAAAGCTACTATCGCCGGAGATCGCCAGTGCTTTTGCCAACCGCGTCTCCCTTAAGCTCTCCGATACACCTCAATCCTCCACTCAGTCAGTAGAGCAACAATGGAGCCTGTGCAAACAAGCCCTGAAGAGCACAGCAACGGAAGTGCTGGGCCTTAAAGCTCCACCACGACGAAATACCTGGTTCGATGACGAGTGTAGAAGGATTCATGCGGAAAAGCAGGAGGCATACAAAGCCTCACTAAACAAAAAAACAAGAGCGGCTCGGGAGCTCTACGAGCTTAAGAGAAGGGAGGAACATAAGCTTCTCAAGAGAAAAAAGAAAGAGCACGAGAAGCGGGCGATTGAAAACTTGGAGAGGTGCTATTGCTGGCACGACGTTCGAGGATTTTATCAGCGGATAAAACGAATGTCTCAAGGCTATAAAGCCCGAACGGAGGCCTGTAAGGATGAGAACGGACACCTAGTAGTAGAATCGCAGTCGATGCTGAGAATTTGGAAAAACCACTTCTGCAGACTGTATAACGGCGATGACAACCAACATACCGCCGTCAGGCAGAATGATCCATTTTTTAACGACGAAGATCGCAGAGAATTCCGTCTCCCTGACCTCGACGAAGTTGAGATTGCCATGTCGAAACTCAAGTCGAATAAAGCTGCTGGCGCAGATGGACTGTCTGCTGAGCTCTTCAAAGCGGCTGGCGGTGAGCTGGTTAGGAGCATGCACCGGCTCATCTGTAAGATATGGTCAGAGGAAAGCATGCCCGAAGAATGGAGTCTCAGCATTGTTTGCCCGATCCACAAAAAAGGAGATCCCTTTGACTGCGCCAACTTTAGAGGAATAAGTCTCCTTAATGTCGCATACAAGATCTTCGCTGCCGTTTTGTGTGAACGCCTGAAGCCATTCGTAAACAAGCTGATAGGTCCTTATCAGTGTGGCTTCAGGCCAGAGAAGTCCACCATCGATCAAATCTTCACACTACGGCAGATCCTGGAGAAAACCAATGAGTTTCAAGTCGATACGCACCATCTATTCGTCGACTTCAAGGCCGCATACGACAGCGTAATTAGAGACGAGCTATATAACACCATGTTTACTTTTGACATCCCTGCGAAGCTCGTCAGACTATGCAGGATGACTTTGGAAAATGCTCGCTGCTCCATCCGAATCGGTGAGCACCTCACCGATAGTTTTGATGTCAAAAAAGGATTTAGGCAGGGCGATGCGCTGTCGTGTGATTTCTTCAACATCGTATTGGAAATGATTGTGCAAAAATCACAGGCCAATACAAGAGGCACAATCTACTTCAAATCCTCGCAACTCCTTGCATACGCCGACGACATTGACATAATAGGTAGATCGCAGCGAGATGTCAGTGAGGCGTTTGCGAGTATTGAGATGGAGGCGGCAAAAATTGGTTTGGCAGTTAATGAGGGCAAGACTAAATATCTGCTGTCATCGAAAAAGGACATTTACCACCGACGTCTTGGACAGAACGTGCATATTGGCAGATATAAGTTCGAGGTAGTTAAGGACTTCATATACCTCGGCCCCGCGGTGACTTGGAACAACGACACCAGTTTCGAAATCAAGCGCAGAATTACTCTTGCCAACCGCTGCTTTTTTGGGCTCAAGAGGCAACTGAGAAGTAGAGCCCTCTCTCGTACGACCAAGTTGACCTTATATAAGACCTTAATTATCCCGGTCCTGTCATACGGCGCAGAAACATGGACTTTATCTAAAGCGGATGAGGAAATCCTTGGTCGTTTCGAGAGAAAGATTCTGCGTTCGATTTTCGGTCCCATAAACACAGAGGAGGGTTGGAGGAGAAGATTCAATCACGAACTGTACGGGTTGTACAGCGACATGAGTCTGGTCAGGCGTCTACGGATCCAACGCCTAAGATGGCTAGGCCATGTAGAGCGAATGGACACCACAGCTCCAGCCCGTAGAGTCTTTGAATCCAACCCCGAGGGACGAAGAAATAGAGGACGGCCGCACCTAAGGTGGCGCGCACAGGAGGAAGGAGACCTCAACCAACTGGGCGTGCGGCTTTGGAAAAGACTAGCGAAAGATCGTGCTAGGTGGAGAGGCATGTTGGTTGAGGCCCAGGTTCACCCCGAACTGTAGCGCCCGTTAAGTAAGTAAGTAAGAGTTCAATCAGCATTCTTCTTCTTCTTACTTACTTACTTAACGGGCGCTACAGTTCGGGGTGAACCTGGGCCTCAACCAACATAGGTTGCTAGGAACCTCCTGATAGGTTCCTACCAGTGTGGTTTCAGGCCTGGAAAATCCACGATAGACCAAATATTTACACTACGGCAGATCTTGGAGAAGACCCATGAATTCCAGGTCGACACGCACCATCTTTTCGTCGACTTTAAAGCCACGTATGACAGTGTTTATAGAGACGAGCTATACAGAGCCATGTTTTAATATTCCTACCAAACTCGTCAGACTGTGCAGGATGACTATGGAGAATTCTCGCTGCTCCATTAAGGTCGGAGGTGAACTAACCCAGATCTTCGATGTTAAAAAAGGTTTGAGACAAGGTGACGCACTGTCATGTGATTTCTTTAACATCATACTGGAAAACATCGTGCGGAACTCTGCGGCCAATACAAGAGGTACGATCTTCAACTCTACACAATTGCTTGCCTACGCAGGTGACATTGGCGTTATCGGACGGACAAAGCGAGACGTCAATGAGGCGTTCGCAAGCAATGAAGCAGAAGCAGCTAAAGTGGGTCTAAGGCTGCGCACACAGTGATGCGAGATGCGATTCGGGAAGCGATACGAGAAGCGATACGAGATGCGATGCGAGATGCGATATGGTGCGCACAGTGAACCCGGCTCTGTACTGTTCTGTTGCGATGTATCCATCATCAGGCGAAGAATTTTTAAATAAGGACTTGACAACTTTTTTTTTTTTTTTTTAAATAAAACGCAAACCGTTTGAGACATTTCAAGAACTTTTCTATCGGCTTAGAGTTCAATCAAAACGTTTATGAATGGAACTCGACTCTGTTCATATGGCCACCGCGGGCACGTTTGCAGCGGTCGATTTGTTGGACCCAATTTTCGTTGACTGGGCCACACATTGGCTCTGAGCTCTTCCAACGTCGTCGGCTTGTTAGCATAAACCAATGACTTAACGCAGCCCCAAAGAAAATAGTCAAGAGACGTTAAATCGCACGAACGAGGCGGTAATTCGACTGGCCTATTTCTTGGGATAACGCGCTCATCAAACTTACTCTTCAATAAATCGATTGTAACGTGTGCTGTGTGGCACCATCCTGTTGAAACTACATGTCGTCCAAGTCCATACCTTCCAATTCGAGCCAAAAATAATCGGCAATCATGGCGCGATAACGCTGGCTATTCACAGTAAGTGAAGATCCCTATCGTCGACGAAAAAATATGGCCCAATAACGCCGCCGCGCCGGCATGCAAACCGCACCAAACAGCTTTTTTCTTTTGTGGACGAAGTGGTGATTCATGAAGCACATATGGATTTTCACCCGACCAATAACGCATAGTTTGCTTATTGACGAACCCATCGAGCCAAAAATGAGCTCCGTCACTGAAGATGACTTTGCGATGAAATTCATCATCTTGGCGCATCTTCTCCAGAGCCCAATCGGAGAACGTACGTCGCTTCAAATGGTTCATCGGCTTCAATTCTTGAGTAAGCTTGATCCTGTATGGGTGGAAACCAAGATCCTTACGCAAAATACGCGTTAATTCTTGAGAAAGCTGTGCAATTGATTGATTTGGATCGTTTTCTACGAACGCCCGAACGCCAGCGATATTTTCGACCAACCTGTTGTCTCGCTGACACGGCAATATCACAGAACGAATGTATAAACTCTAATTTTTGCACAAGACTTGTTATGTCTGTAGACTTGCCTGTTTCGTCTACCTTTTCTCGATAGTGACAAGCAGCAACGACACCAGCGCTGAGATCAAACGCAGAATAACTCTTGCCAACCGCTTCTTCTTTGGGCTCAAGAGGCAACTGAGTAGTAGAGCCCTCTCTCGGGAAACTAAGGTATCCCTCTACAAAACCTTAATCATCCCGGTCCTCCTCTACGGCGCTGAGGCTTGGACGTTATCAAAAGAGGATGAAGAGGCTCTTGGGCGTTTCGCGAGGAAAATCTTGCGTGCAATTTTTGATCCCGTTTGTGTAAGCGGAGAGTGGAGGAGGAGATTCAACCAAGAACGGTACGGGCTGTACAACGATATCGGCCTAATTAGACGTCTTGGATCCAACGTCTAAGATGGCTGGGCCATGTAGAGCGAATGGACATCACCACTCCGGCCCGAAGTCTTCGACACCAACCCCGAGGGACCACGCAGCAGAGGACGACCGCATCTAAGGTGGCGCGCACAGGTGGAAACCAACACTGGAAGCAGCTGGCCAAAGATCGTGCCGGCTGTCGTATGCGGGTTTAAAACCGATAAAGAGGTGGTGGGCATCGATTTGAAACTCGTTGGTCTTCTCCAGGATTTGTCGCAGCGTAAATATTTGGTCCATAGTCGGAAGCCGCACTGGCATGACTTTAGACGTTCACATAATACCCTGGATAGGATCTTGTAAGCGACATTGAGCAAGCATATACCTCTGTAGTTACTGCAAGAGGTAGGATCGCCTTTTTTGTGGGTAGAGCTGGTATTTCAGTCGTCAGGCATGCATTCGTCCTCCCAAATTCTACAGATGATCTAGTGCATCCTCCTTACCAGAAGATGGCCCCCAGCATTGAAGAGCTCGTATGGTAATCCATCCGAGCCTGCGGCCTTGTTCTTCAGCTTTTTAATAGCAATGCCTATTTCTTCAATGCTGGGTGGGGGAGAACTTTCGTCGACTGGAGGGGGGATATCTTCGCCCTCTACCACTCTCTCTTCTCTATGCTCGTTAAGAAGGCCCTGGAAACGCTGCTTGAAAACATCCACTATTCCCTGCGGTACCCTCGAGGTGCATACCCTTAAATCGCGATCCTCGATTCGTTTGCGGTGGTCGTCATCAGAAAAAGGCGTCGGTATGATCCGACGCTGTTATTGCTGTTTGCCGTGGGCCCTCAACCCAACGCACAACATCAAACACATTGGTTTACTACCCAGCAGATGCCAGCCAACTATACAGGAGGGACCCAGAAAGTGGATTGGTATCCAACGATACCAATGATATCGACTAGAAAGCTCCACTGACAGTCGTTCACCGAACCCAAAACGTAAGGCAAATGGCTTCTCAAACGATTTAAAAACAAAACAATATTGAAATCCTGTACTCTGGCGTGCCCGTGTGTATATTTCGTGAATAAATTATAAGTACAGACGTATGACTTTAGCCTTAAACAAAGAAATACTCTTCCGAGTGCGCTCTAAAGATATGCCCCTAAACGTTGTGCTTTCTATAGCAAATATGTGTAAGTATCCCATACCCGTGCGGTTCCTTAAAACATACCGTCATGCCGTCCGATCGGTATAAGCACGATGAAGAATAAAATAAAATTCCTCGTCACCAGTTTCCAGTCAGTCGGAACGGCATACGGCAGTAAGATCTGCGTGATCCTATGCACCTCGTGCGATGCACACACGAAAATAAAACTCGTTATGATCATATTCAGTGTGGGGAAGCCTGGCAATAGTACCAGTACTCCGTGACGATCAGCCGCCAACCATATGTGATATTGACAGATAAACAACTCCAATGAGATCCGTCCAAACCACGCGAAGAACGTCGAATAGTGTGTCCTTAGAATGCCCGAAATATTCCTCAGAATTATGTATCCAATGATCGGAATGAACACAATATACGAATGGATTTCCTCGCAGTTTTGCTCGTTGCGGCAGAGGAAGCTGAACGTGGTGTAGAAGCCGACGCCAATAATCGCGAACAAGGTGACTGTAAGCGACGTACGTCGAGAGAAGAGATTTCCATGATTGTTGTCGTCAAAGATGCTATACTTCTGAGCGATGTGGAAACAAGCGGCGAATATCATGCCAAATGTGACGGTGTAACGATCAATCTTCCACTGGTACCACCACTCATGGATGTCGTCGTCGGTGGTGACGAACAGCGCCTTCCATGGTCGCGTGACAAAGATTCTCTCGAAGAACACCTCGGACATGAAGAGGACCGTGATTACACTCAGGCAACCGACAAACTTGCCTACCAAATAGAGATAGTGTAAAGCGTTGTTATCGACGCTCTGCGACGTGATTCGGGGCGGCAACGAGAGCAGGAAAAAGATGAAACACACCCAAAATGAGAGCAAAGGAACGAAGTAGTAGAACTGATACGGACGATTCATGCAGAAGCACAAGACGATGGTCATGAAGTTGATGCGAAACATAACTTGGAAAAAGCGCACCAGTCCCGAATTGCCCGTCTGCCACATGTAGCTGAAATGACTATAGCCACTGAGGAAGAGATAGGCGCTGATTAGCACACGGATATGCATATGAATGGGCAGGACACGATGAGCACCGGTCATGTAGTAGATCAGTACGACGCATAGGATCCAGCCTTTCAATTCGTCCGTTTGGTCTCGGTTTAGAACCTTCGTGAAACGACTGTCTTCGGTGAAGAAGAGTCCCAGGGCGAAGACGTATCCCACCGGGATCCAGAAGCTAAACTCCGAATAGTACTTGTTCTCCTTCATGAAGAAATTGGTCCGATCACAAAGGTAGAAATAGGCCAAAATGAGACCAAGTGTTGCCAGGGCCACTATCGGCGTCAAGCAGTCGGCTGGCGATGATACAGAACCAGAGCTAGCCGCGACGTTCTGATTCAGAGGCATGTAGAGAGTTTGGCCGCGGAGACGCATGATCCAGCGACGCGTATACATTGCCACGACCAATGCAAAGCTGAAAATAAAACAAATGAAAAGCCGAACAAAGTGCGTATTGTACTCAGAGCCTACCATACTCCGAACACAGCGTAGGAAACCACCTGCAATATGGTATACGGCTCGGGGCTGCTGCAACACGTTCCATCATTATAGTTCATGTAATCGTTGCAGTACATGTTCAAAATAATCTGCACATCATGCCGCAGTCCCAATGCACTCAACTTATAGCCATCAGTGGCATCGTCCAACAGCCCATTGGCAATGTGTGACGATGATTCCCACACATTTGCCGACGAATATCGAAACACTTCTCTCGCCACTCGATTAAACTTATCAATGTCCTCATTCTGTACGGCTTTCCAGCTCTCGTCTAGCTTTTCCTCGTTGACTCTGTCCTGCAGCTTCCACAGGACTTTGGTTTTCTTTGCAATCAACCTATCAAACGGTGCCACTAGCTTGGTCAAGTTGAAAGTGTAGGCTTTCAGCAAATCCGACGTTACATTGCCGCCCAGAAATCCCTGATGAGTAAAGGAGACAATAATGACCGATGGCGGTGGTGTGTCGGCTTCGAATTTAGCCAACGTGTCCAACAACCCATTGGACATTCCATCCGCGTACACGTAGATGCCTTTCATCTTTAGCTTGGGATCCTCGAAATTCGTATCGGCCTTCTGGTCGGCCAACAGAAGCGATCCATTATCATCGTCGTTCGGATGCAGGTGATTAATGAACGTCTGATAAAGCACACGTACACGTGTGTCGCCAATGAACACAAACTGATTCTTATTACCCCAGAAGGCGAGATAACGAAAGCAGCGTCTCGTGTCTCTGCAATGAGTCATTGACTTATGACAATAAATTCAGACAGCGATAGATAAATGCTTACGACTGGGAGTACTTGTGCATCATGCACCCGTATGGTTGCCACTCCTTATCGCCCTTGTAGCGGCCCTTCGACAAGAGCCAATTGCATGAATCGCTACCTACGAGTGGGAGGCGTATATTTCCTCAAATGCACTTCACGTTAGATGATAGCAAAGTATCTTACCGTATCTGTAGTTAAGAATCGCATGGTAGGCCACAAAGCCGATGACCAGCAGCAGTGCAACTTTCTTGGCGTTTGTCGCATTCAATTGCTGAATTAGGTGTTCGGCCTTCGACTGATTGGCTTCGATACTCATTTTACGATCGTGATAATTGTGTATGAAGTCAGTTTACTGGAAATTTACATTTTAAACGGCCGCACAACTGCCGATGGATGTGAAAAAGATTTCCTGAACAATAAAACGAAGAATCGGACTGGTTGCGGCAAATTGTTTACCGAAATTTGACGTTTGAACAGCTGATGGGAAAATGCATTTTTAATGGGGAGTACAGGGTGGAGACAATGCCGTGTTTGTTGACGTAAATGGACGCATTCAGTCGGCAAAATGGGGAGAATTTTTTTTTTTGGACTGAAATTAAAATTTTGCTTATGTAGAAGGGATGCATATTTGGCGACTTTTGCGACTACCTCCCGTGCGAGATACTTGAAGGATGAAGATGAGAAGATCACGCTATTATGGGAGTTTACTTAACACGAAACACAATAAAGTTGGCCCTCACACCTATCGCGGTGATAAGCATAGTTTAGGGCAGCAGCCAAATTCAACTTACGAGGAGACTGTCTCCTAGATTAAATTCCTTCGTCCGATTTTAGCAGCAGCAAATGCATTTGCTAAATGCTCGTAACAAAGTTAGTCAAAGTTCTCATGCGACCAAATTGGCTACTGTCTTCACCGCTTCAAAGCTCTCAGTTGAATGTCTCCTTTATAGCGTGGCTAGTATATGTATCTTGGATGACAAAGGACTAACAAAGGCCTTATAGAGGCAGCATCTATCCGACGGAAGCTGACCTGCTAAAAAGCGAGAAGAGCCACTGCAGCCGAAAACACTTTGCGGCACTATTGGTAAGTCCCATCCCTACTTCCTTGCCATCTGGAGATTTCCTCTGGAAATTACAGACGAGAAGGGCGAATGACGAGTTTCCTGTGCCAAACAGGCTTAGTCCGTTGTTCTACGGCCTAGTAAGTCGAGAGACAACAACAAACCTCGGATTTACCGGTTGAACTACATATTAGCGACCCTCGCAAACGTATTAAAGGACTAGAGTATCGGTTCTGTACCTGTTGTTACTAGGTCTCTTAACAAACCGGGTGCGGGCGAATAGCTAGAAAAAGCTCTAGGCTTCTATAAAGTAGACATTATCGCACTACAAGAAGTGCGATGGTCCGGTCCGGTTAAAAAGAGAATGAACAACTGTGACGTATACTACGGAAACTGCTACAAGGAAAGCAAAAGACGCCTATTTGAAAGCGGAATTGTTGCTCGAAGTAAATTTAGGCAAAAATTCCTAAGGTTTCGGCATCTGAGCGAACGCCATCAAACAATCCGCATCAAAGCTACCATAGCTTCGGGAACATCAGCTTGATTTGCGTTCACGCCCCTACAGAGGAAAACACGACAAAGCCAAAGATGACTTCTATGACCTGCTAGATAGAACATACACTCAATGTCCCAGCTACGATACTAAGATTGTTCCAGGAGATTTCAACCCGAAGCTGGGCAAGGAGGATATCTTTGAACGAGTCGTAGGAAAGCACATCCTACACGACAACGGATTCAAGCTAATAGACTTTGTGACGGGGCATAATCTTCTTGTAGCTTGCATCGGATTCCCACATCTCAATATCCATAAGGGAACCTGGCGGTCTCCTGATCAATTATCTGTTAATCAAATCGATCATATTGCGATCGACGCCTGACCCTCCTCCAGTATTTTGGAAGTCCGAACCTTCCGAGGAGCCAATGCTGACCGCGGAGCACGCGACCGAGGAGATGGAGATATGAGAGTAAAGCAAACATGCCATGGTTATATAGCTAGAGCTTGCAAGAATGAAATGGACACTTCATAGTTCAATTACAGTCGATGCTGAGAATATGGAAAGACTATTTCTGCGGACTTTATAAAGGCGGATTTGCTGTTCGAGGTGGACTAAGACAAGAAGTCCTAAGCTTTCGTCATGTGAGCGAACGCCTCATAGCAATCCATATCAAAGCTAAATTTCTTAACATCAGCTTGATCTGCGTCAACGCCCCCACGGAAGACAAGGATGACTCCGCCAAGGATGACTATACCAAATGCCCCAGCTATTATACCAAAATCATACTAGGAGATTTTAACACTAAGCTGGGGAAAGAAAGCATCTTTGAACGGGTCATCGGCAAACATAGCCTACACGACACCACATCCAATAACGGACACAGGCTGATTGATCTTTCTACGGGGCGAAATCTCCTTCTAGCCAGTACGCGCTTCCCGCATCACGATATACACAATGTCACCTGGTGGTTACCAGATCAATCAATCATTAATCACATCGATTGATCACATCGCGATCGACGGCAGACATACTTACTTACTTTTCAGGCCAGCGTTCCATGGAGGATCTGAGCCGGAGCTATAGCTGCCTTCCATCCTTGACGCTCCCGGGCACGCTGCTTCCAGTTATCAAGACCACAATGCCTTACATCCGCGATTGCTTGTTCTTTATACCGGAGGTTCGGTCTTCCTCTTCTTCTCGAACCAGAAGACTCGGAGTCGAAGACCCTCTTAGCTGGAGAGTTGATGTCCATGCGCTCGATGTGGCCAAGCCAGTGTAGTCGACGGATCTTTGCCCTCCGGACTACATCCACATCTTTGTACAGCTCGTAGAGTTCGCGGCTGTGTCTTCTTCTCCATTCACCTTCCTCACAGACAGGACCAAATATCCGGCACAGAATTTCTCTCTCGAAAGAACCCAAAATCAGCTTTCGGCTCTGTACAGCAAGACTGGCAGTCTAAGCGTTTTGTAAAGCATGACTTTGGTTCTTCGAGTGAGGAGTTTTGACCCAAGTTGTTTGGACATACCGAATTAGCAGCGGTTGCCAAGGGCGATTCTATGCAGGATCTCCACTGTGGTGTCGTTTGTGGAGTTTACGTTTGCCCTGAGGTAGACAAACTCCTTAACTACCTCGAAATTATAGCCCTCAATCGTAATATTTTGTCCAAGGGGGTGAGCGACGGATCGGTTTTTGCTTAACAGCTTGTACTTTGTCTTATCCTCGTTGACTATACGACCAACTCAATTCGCCTGTTCCTCAATCGCCGTGAAAGCTTCTATAGCATAAGGATGTCAATATCATCCGCGTATCCTAGCAGCTGGACGGACTTGCAGAAGATAGTGCCTTCCCTGTTGACGCCTACTCGTCGCACAATATGCTCCAGCACCAAATTGAAGAGATCACACGGCAGCGCATTTCCTTGATGAAATTCGTTGCATGTTGCGGCTTTATAATCGATAAAGAGATGGTGTGTATCGATTTGAAACTAGTCAATCCTATCCAGGATTTGTCGAGGTGTGAACATTTGGTCTATAGTTGATTTACCGGGCGGGAAGCCGCACTGGTAGCTGCCGATTAGTGCCGTGCAAAATGGGCTTAGACGTTCATACAATACGCTTCACAGGATCTTGTATGCGACGTTGAGCAGGGATATACCTCTATAGTTCTTGCAAAAGGCAGGATCGCCTTTTTTGTGGATGGGCCAAATAGAGCTGGTATTCCAGTCGTCGGGCATGCTTTTATCTTCCCAAATTCCGCAGATGGTCTGATGCATGCTCCCTACCAGAACATCGCCGCCAGACTTAAGGAGCTCTGATGGCAAGCCATCTGAGCCTGCGGCCTTTATTGTTTTTCAGCTTTTGAATAGCTGAGCCGACTTCTCCGATGCTCGGTGAGAGGACGACTTCAGCGGCTGGAGTTGGGATTTCCTCAGTCCCTACCACTCTCTCTTGGTCATGCTGCGGGTCTGTGAAAGGTTTGCCTTCGTGATTTCGAAGAGCCTCGGTATCTTTCTTGAAGTCTCCTGCAAGGCCTTTAGCTTTCTTATAAAATACCCGTATTTTATGTTTGTCCCTAGACTGCTCGATTTCCTTGAGCTGGGAAGCTGCGAAGATTCTTTTCATTAGTCGCAGCAGTTTTTTCTCCTCCCTTCTTCTGGCTCGGTATTCCTCTCGCACTGCCCTGGTTTTTCGCTGCAGCGCCTTTTGGTACGCCTTGTCGGTTACTGCCTTACTACAGTACCCACTTACCACGTAACACAGAGAACAGAACCAATAAGCTACACTTAAAAACTGAATTAAAAATAACGCAAAAAACGCTCCTCTATACCATCCCTGGTGATGCATTATCGACTCTCCGAACCCAACATAAGCAATTGTTCCGCTCCCACTATCAATTTACCAAACGATCTATCCCACCCAATTCACTTGTTAGCCACTTGTTCCTCACCATCTTACCACGATTCCACTCCAATTGCAAGTACACCACGACTTCTAGTCAGTTAGCCAATTGCACCAGGCGGGAGTAGTGGTGCCTCCGGTTCTCTCGTTTTTCGTCGAAAATTCCATTTTTCCTCGTTTGCCGCGTTTCATTTGCCTATTACAAGTACCTGTCCCAAAAATTCAATTTCGTTTTCCCCCTCTTCATATTGTCGTGTGTGGCCAGTGAATTTCCTTATCAGTCGATTGGCATATGTAACATGGACGCGGCGATGTCGTTATCGAAAGCAAATTGTTCAGAGCAAATATGAAAGTGAATAGATACATTCACAGCAGTCGCGTAGATACTGATAAGACGGAAATAAGTGCGAAATAATTACAGTTCACTACACGAATAATTATGTGCCCATCGGGGGTGGTTATTCATTAGTTGGTTACTCGAGCATTAGTCGAACGAGCGCAAATCAATTGGATAACAATGTGGTTCTCGATAAAGGTTCGTATCGTAGGTTGATTGGGGCACCGCAAGAGCTTCCCATGGCCTGTACGAGCAATTAATTACTGGTGTTGGTGCAAATAAGCTAGTGGTGGGGGCCATCCAGACGTCTATTTTTAGATTCGGTATTTATTTTTGTATCTAAACACAGCAGTCCGGTCGGACGAATGGTGCTCGATCGAGCTATGCTTTGCTTTCAATTTTGTTGACGCTACCCGAGGTTACGAGGCTTTGTGAGCGATTTAAGGGTAACTAATTTCTTACTTAGCAGTGTTTAGTGCGTTAGATTAGGAGATCGTATTGTTAATAGGTGTTAACTGAAAACAGCGATTTCAGATACTACATATCGGTTAGAGTGGATTTCGAATGTTGATATACGAGTATTGTTGAGGTGCTAATAGAGCTTCGCAAAGTATCGTTTGAGTAATGCTTTACAGCCAGGTGGTGGCGGTAAGATGATTCTAACTGTCAGCAATCGATATGCACATACATACATACTTACTTCGCTCTGTTTCGCAAAAGGCAATTGATCGTTAAGTGGTAATATTGACGGGTTCTCTATTTGAACGCCCAATGCGTAGTTTAGGAATTTCTACACTTCCATAAAAGTATTTGGAGTCTAGGAAGGGCAGAGTGGTGCGTGAGGGAGTTTAAGAACCAAATTTTGGAACCGATAAAGTGGAAAGAAGTGGAGCTAGTACGTATGACCTTGTACAATACCATAAAAAGTGTAGCCGAATGGGTGAAAGGAAAACGCTACAAAAAAAAAAAAAAAAAACGACTTGTAATTCCTAGATAGGACATATGCCCAATGTCCCAGCTACGATGTTAAAATCGTATTGAGAGACTTAACGCTTTTGATAGGGGCATTGGCAAGCCCAGCCTACACAACACCACATCTGAAAATGGATTTAGGCTGATACGCGCGTTTCCCACATCTCAACATCCACAAGGGGACTTGGTGATCTCCGGATCAATCAACCGTCAACCAGATTGACCACATTGCGATTTATGGCAGTCACGCATCCAATATTCTGGATGTACGAACTTTTAAAGGAGCCAACATCGACTCGGACCACTATCATTTGGCAGCCAGGTTGCGACTGCGAATATGCCTGGCCCAGAAAATTCGAGTAAGGCCAGCGGCATACAACGTCGCAATGCTACAATCGTAAGAGACCGCTAGAGCCTATGCCAATCGCGTCTCACTCAAGCACTCGGAAAACCCTCCAACACCAGCTCAGACCTTACAGCACCAATGGACCTGTTGTCAACAACCTTAGAGAGTGCTGCTTCTGAGGTACTGGGTTTCAAACCGCCACCAACAAGAGAACCATGGTTTGACGACGAGTGTAGGAGGGCACACGCAGCCAAGCAGTAAGCTTTCAAGCGGCGCTGCACAGAAGGACGAGAGGAGGGAGGAGCATAAGATTCTCAAAACAAAAAAAAAAAAAGGGAGCAGGAGAAGCTCGCGATCGTAGAGATGGAGAGATGCAATCGCAGGAATGACGTTCGGAGGTTTAATCAAACATGTCAGGGATATAAGGCTAGAACGGAAGCCTGCAGGGACGACAATGGAAACCTAGTAGAGGATTCACAGTCGGTACTAAGAATCTGGAAAGACTACTTCTGCAGACTGTATAATGGCGATGACGCAATAGATCTCGCTGTCAGGCAGAACGACCCTTTCACAGCGGACAATGATAGCAGAGAATTTCGTCCCCCTGACCTGGACGAAGTTAGGAATGCTATTTCTTAGCTTAAGTCCAACAAAGCTGCTGGAGCAGACGGACTACCTGCCGAGCTCTTAAAGGCGGCTGGAGATGACCTGTTTGGGAGTATGCACCAGCTCAACTGTAAGATATGGTCAGAGGAAAGCTTACTCGATGAATAAAATCCTAGTACCGTTTGCCCGATCCACAAGAAAGAAGACCCCTTTGTCTGCGCCAACTACAGAGGTACAAGTCTTCTAAACATCGCTTATAAGATCTTCTCTTTTGTACTGTGTGAACGCCTGAAACCGTTCGTCAATAAACTGATTGGTCCATATCAGTGTGGTTTCAGGCCCGAGAAGTCTACTACAGATCAATTATTCACACTGCGGCATATCGACTTTAAGGCTGCATGCGCAAGTATAAATAGAGACGAGCTATACAACGCCATGTCTAGTTTTGACATCTCTGACAAACTCGTTAGATTGTGCAGGATGACAGTGGAGAACTCTCGCTGCTCCATCAGGGAAGGAAGCGACTTAACCGATACCTTTCATGTAAAAAAAGGTTTTAAACAGAGCGACACGCTATCGTGTGACTTTTTTAACATCGTCCTTGAAAGGATCGTGCAAAACTCACTGGTCAAGACGAGGGGCGCCATCTTTTTCAAGTCCATGCAACTGCTCGCATATGCCGATGACATAATTGGACGAAGTCAGCGAGATGTCATGAGACTGGCGGTAAATGAGGGCAAAACGAAATATATGCGGTCGTCGAAAAAGGACACGAACCACCGGCGCCTTGGCTAGGGCGCACATATTGGCAGGTATAATTTCGAGTTAGTCAAGGGCTTCGTATATCTAGGCTCCGCAGTGACATGCAGAAATGATATCAGTGCCGAAATCAAACGCAGAATAACTCTTGCCAACCGCTGTTTCTTTGGGCTCGAGAGGCAATTGAGAAGCAGAGCCCTCTCTCGAAAAACCAAGGTGAGCATATACAAGACCCTTATCATCCCGGGCCTGCTTTATGGCGCAGAGACATACCCCTTATCGAAAGCGGATGAGGAGGCCCTTGGTCGTTTTGAGAGGCTATACAGCAACATGAGTCTAGTCTAGTCAGGTGTCTATGGATTCAACGCCTAAGATGGCTAGGTCATGTTGAGCGTATGGAAAACACAGCTTCGGCACGGAAGGTCTTTGAATCCAACGTCGAGGGGCGACGCAGTCGAGAACGGCCAAATTGAAGGTCGCGCAACCAAGTGGAAGAGGACCTTAACCAAATGGGCGTCCGGCTGGCGAAAGACCGCGCCAGTTGGAGAAGTTTTCTAAAGGAGGTCCAGGTTCGCCATGAACTGTAGCGCCTAAAAAGAAAAAAGAAAGAAGAATGGGTAAAAGCGCTTGAAGGAAAGTTGAAAACCTTTAGAGACGGTAAACAATTTGCAATATACGTGGTCGGTGTAGGGGAATATTAGCTTGACTAGCCCTACATACATACATATATACATAAGCTAATAAACTTCTCCAGTTAGCCCGGTCTGTAGTTGGTTCTTAAGATTGGTTCTTCTTATCGGTCGCTACAGTTCGGGGTGAACCTGGGCCCCAACCAACAACTAGCTTTTGCTAACCTTTTCCATTGCCGCACACCCAGTTGGCTGAGGGCCCCTTCCACCTATGTATGTGCGCCATCTTAGGTGCGGCCGTCCCCTGGTTCTTCGTCCCTCGAGGTTGGATTCAAAGACTCTTTGGGCTAAAGCTGCGGCCTAGCCATCTTAGGCGTTGAATTCATAGACACCTGGCTAGACTAGACTCATGTTGCTGTATAGCCCGTAAAGGTCGTGCTTGAATCTTTTACTCCACCCTCCGTCTGCGTTTATAGGACCGACAATCACACGCAAAATCTTTGTCTCGAACCGACCAAAGAATTGGCGATTGGCAGGAGTGATTCCGGAACTTATGTCGTTGTTCCAGGTCACTGCGGAGCCAAGGTAGACGAGGTCCTTATCTACCTCAAACTCATATCTGCCAATACAAATGCTCTGGCCATGACCTTGGTAGTGAGCATACTTTTTTGATGACAGCATACTCGTACTCAATTCTCGTAAGCATCCCATTGACATCTCGCAGAGTTCTTCCGATTATGTCAACGTAACCGGGTTTCCTGAGACTGCATTCCTCGGGCATGCTTTCTTCCGACCATATCATACAGATTAGCTGGTGCATGCTCTTAGGCAGGCCATCTCCAGCTGGTTTAAATAGCTCAGCAGATAGTCCGTCTGCCAGCAACCTTATTCGTCTTGAGTTTCAATATGGCAATCTTTACTTCGTCGACGTCTTCTTTCTTTCTTTCGTTCTTTGGTGGCGTTGCAGTCCATGAAGGACCAGAGCCAGCCAAGCTTGTCTTCAACCACCCATGTTGTGTGTGGTTTATTTTTCACATAGGTGAAAGGGATCTACAGTTTAATGCCGATTCCGAATGGCGTGAGTCGAAAATCTTTTTCAAGGCAAGTTATACTTACGTGGGGTTTTGCCAGAACCCCGCTGAGGAGGAACGCCACGAAATAAACATTCGATGGCGTTGGTGCTATCGTAATCCGAACTCGCTCATTATGCGTCAGAGTCCAACACACTAACTACTGCGCCACGGGGCCGACGTTAGGGGGATGAAATTCCCTGCGATCTTCGTCATTGAGAAATGGGTCATTCTACCTGATAGTGGTATATTGACTAACGTCGCCGTTATACAGTTATACATCTCAAGACTTTGATAGCGACCCTCGTAAATGCCAACATTTCGAAACATGCAGAACCTACATAACTCCAATCTTTAAGGTTCATATCGTTCTTCTCTGTATAAACCTTCTTTTAAGTGGGGATAACGATCATAGTAAGGAATTTGTTTTTTCTCGACCTTTCCCGGTAGCTAGTTTGTCCTTTTTAGAAGTGAAAGTGTGGTAAATGTCGACCTCACCCTAGAGGTTAAGCGCGATCGTCTTTTAAATTACTAGTGTAGGACAAAGGTTAGCTATATTCACAACTGTAAATTTTAAAACAAAATATAATCAAGACTGGCCGACAAAGGACCTTCTACTTCGCCTCATTTACGACGAACACACTTATCATCGAAGGCTCACAAATGAAGCCTTTGTTTTTCTTAGCAGTAAAACATCTATTCATAAATCTTACTTAGGCTTGAAGTGAATCTACTAAATCATTCATATAAATTCAAACAATTTACCTAAAGCTTCCATTCAACATTGGAGATGAAATGTTGACGGAATAACAAGCAAACAGAAGACAACCATCTCCATTCAAAATAGCGCTCTCTCGTGACAGTCCGTCGAGATAAACCCATCAACCAGCCAGATTTAGCACTTGAAACAATCAACCAGGCACGATAATATCGCTTGCTTGTCGTACCTAAGCAAACCTAAGTCTTCCTCACTCTCAATGAGTAGCGAGCCGCAGGCACACGTCATCACACCCATTGTTGTCTCAAACGATTAGTTTTCAGTTTCACTTCGCAGCTGCCTATAGAGAGTATGTATCTAGTATCTGTCCCTCCACAAGCTTTATTAAGGTATTTTACATTCCAATCGATAAGCAAACTGTCTCACCGCCTGGCATTGTTTGCTGTGCAAATATTTGCCCAGAAAATTAGGGCCCACCCTCCGGCGTAATGTACACTAATTAGCGCCTATAAACTGTCACTTTCCACAGCACTAGTCTGCTTGGCTTCTCCGTCGAGTTGACACATGAATTTGAACGGGCAATGAAATGCCAGATGTTGGCGTGGCTGCTGAAGGCTGGTCTTACCCCTTTTCGTTAATATTAATTTATTTTTTTTTCTTTTTCTTGTCTTTAGTCCTTGAATAAGGCAATCGTTTTTTGGCTATGCGTGTGCTGTGCCATCATCGAGCGTGTCGTTCCCGAGGAGGATATACAACCAGAGCAAGTGGCACCACAACAGCCACCACAGTCGCCATCTACCTCATCGACACAGACTCCTATCGAAAAAGCGGTCGACTACAAAAAGTCTTGCTTCTATGCCGAGCCCGAATTGTGCCAGCAATGGGGCAATGAAACTTCAACCGACTCGTGTCAGTGTCGTCAACATCCGGTCGTGATGAACTCTTGGGTATGCTGTAACGTCACCGACTTTTCAATGATCTCATCGTGCAGCAAGACCAACGGCTGGGTCAATCTTCATATCCGTAATGCCACACTACGCTGGCTGGACATATCACATTCAACGTTTCAGAAACTGGAATCATTGGCCATAACCGATGGCAATATCACCAGGATATCGAGCAGTTTATCTCGAGCCGCCTACGTCAAGTGCCTTAACGTGTCGAACAACAATCTATCGGAGATATCACCGCGTGCCTTAATCAGTCTACAAAATTTCCAGGTGCTAGACATATCGAGTAATAATCTGTCGCGAATCCCCAATTTGAATACTCACCAGAACCTAACTGTGGACATTAGGTACTCATTGGTAGGCCTTGGTCATGCTTTCTCTTTAAACGAACTTTTTTTGTAGTGGAAACAAGAGGATGCTGTGCGACTCACTACTAGAGTCCATCGTGCGTAGTTCGTTCAAGTTTGTTGGCCCGGACACGACGTTTTGCCTCTGGAATCAGACATTCAATTGGTTCAATTCAACGGATTACGTGCCTATTCGTCAGTTAGAACGTTGGAAGAGACTACATTCCGATTGTCCCAAGATTCCCGGCTACGGTAACTGCACATGTGACGCCGAGCAAATGGTTTTCGCAGTAAGAGTTTCCCTTAAAATTAGAGTACACCACTTCAGAGATCTGTTTTTTAGACCAAAAATGATAAGCCACACTTGCTATTTACCGCTAAGGTCGATTGCTCGAATTTGGGTTTGATCGAACTGCCACCGAAGCTGCCCGACAACACAATTTCACTGAATGTGTCCAACAATAACGTGAGTAGAGAAACCTTTTATCAATGTTGACTTAAGGGAATTTATTCGTTTTTTGTGTTGTAGATCACCAGTATCGGGAATCATTTTCATTCGAATCCGGCCTATGGCAATATCCTCAGGTTCTATGCTGATAATAATCAGATTTCGTCAATGTACGAGTTAGAAGGGACCAAGTTTATGGAAGTTTTCCAAAAGTTTTTCCTGAGAAAGAATGCCATCAACAAGGTAAGTGTCAAGGTCATCATTAGGGAAGCCTAGAGGCTCATTGTAGTCAAGCCATCCTATCATGCGTGTGATACTTTCATAATCCTTACAGCAATTGTAGTAAAAATGGTCCAATTTAGGTCAAATATGCGCCGTTTTATTCGATAATTTGTTACCATTCTGACGGAGGTTCCATTATGCCTCTCTCATAGAAGCCCTTGCCCCTATACATAGGTAAAGAATTGGAACAGTCGTTTTTCACGAGTCTCTCCTAGGCCAATTTTTCACCAGCAAAATCGTTCGCCGTAGGCAGAAACAGGTGTGAAGGTGTGTAAAAAAGTGTAACGTGTGTGTAAAAGGTAAATAAAAGTGGTGAAATGCGTGTGTGTATTGAATTCGAATAAAAAGTAGTTGTAGTTTATCGCAATTCAGTGATTCGAACTCTATTCGGACTTGATTTAATTTTCGTAACATTTGGTGTCAGAAGTGGGATTGCGGGTAAACGAGTGAAACGTTTATTCGAATTGTGAAGTGAACCATTAAAAGTGAATTATTGAAAGAGTGAGAAAATGGTAAAATAAAGAGAGCTGGATGCTCGGGAAGTAGCCACGATAGGAAGTAAAGCCAACCTGGTGGAGAGACTGCGATCAGCGTTGGAGGAAGAAGGTGTTGACTGAGAGAATCACGAGTTCGGGGTGGAGAAGCCGTCGACATCCAGTGAGCCAGCATTCGATTTGTAGCAAATTCTTGCGACTATGAATGCTATAAGTACTTCCATGAGCCAGAAACTAGAGAAACTGGAGGGAAATTCCGCTGCCGTAAGTAAAAAGCCGGAGGAAAATTCCGTTGCCATAAGTAGAAAGTTGGAGAAAAATTCGACTTCCTTGAATTAGAAGCTGGAAGAGATGCTAGAGAACAATCGAGAAAGCTTAAGAAACATCCAGCCTACCGTCAACGATCGATTCCAGGACGTCGAAGAGAGAAACGGGACACTAGAATCGAGGTTCGAGAAGAATATTCTAAATCTCGAGAATAATCAGGAAAAGATAATCGAGAGACTGGAATCGAGGTTTGACAAGAAGGTTCTGGAACTCGAGAAAACTAGCAGGGGCACATTGCAAGAAACTGCCGCCTGCGAAGAAAGCGTTCGAAGTCTAGTTCGCTAAAAACAGACCAAGCGAGAGAACGCGAACATGGAGGTGCAAAACGCGCACCTAACACTCTGGTAAACTAGTACGAGTCAGTGCAGAAAGGCATGCGCTGGCTTCCACATTGGAGTGCCCCAGCATCCTCGTATCCCGAATCTGTAGGAGCCAACCTAGTCGTCGAAGAAGCAATAACCAACCTAGTCGTCGAAGAAGCAATGGACGGGCAACGGTATCTACTGACTTTGGACACGGGCGCAACTCATTCAGTCATTCGAAGCGGATTAGTTTCTGACATCGAACCATTTCCCGAGGTAAGGCTTCGTACAGTAACTGGAGAGAAGGCGGAAGTTAAGGGTAAGGTCCGAAAGAGAATTACGATGAGTACCGTCGAGTTCCAGCATGATTTCATCGTTGCGGACATTACTGATGACATCATAATCAGCGTCGACTTCATGATTAGGCATGGCTTCACATCGGACCTCAACCAAAAAGTAATGAAGTACGGTAACTTGGAGCTCCCATTAACAAAAGATAATGGACAGGGTAACAGGGTCAGGCGAATAGTCGTGCAAGCGCGCCAAACAGTTCCCCTGAATGCAAAACCTGTGGTTTGGGCAAAAATAGAAGATGATGTAGGAACAAGCCGAATGTGGGTGGTCGAACCCGACAAACGACATCGACCCAGCGATATCATTCCTGGAAGGTCTCTCGTGGAACCCCGACAAGGCCAATTGGTTCCATTAAGAGTCCTGAATCCTACCAGTACACCTAAGACAAGACAAAAAGTAACAACGATCGCTCAATGCCAAGAAGCTGCCGCTATTATGAACTGCGAATATCGGAAACACCGGGAAATCCGGTCCAACGAAGCCTTCTTGAAAACAATGACCAGAGAGTGAACGCGACATCTAGTGGGGAAGCAGGAAAGTAAAGCACTCTCCCTGCGTCGTAAGTATTGGACAGTTTTTGCAAATGGTAAGAACTATGGAAGAACATCAATTGTGAAACACGGAATAAATACAGGTGACCCTAGACCGATCCGTCAACCATCGAGGAGGGTGCCTTTGACGAAAGAAGGCGAGATTATCAAACTAATCCACGAGATGGAAAAGGAGGGCGTGGTCGAACCATCTGCAAGCCCCTGGAGTTCGCCAGTAGAGTTAGTTAAGAAGAAGGATGTAAGTACCCAATTCTGTATAGACTACAGAAAGCTGAACCACGTCAAGAAGAAAGGCAGTTATCCTTTACTGAGAATCGACGACACCTTGGACACACTATCTGGTGCAAAGTGGTTCTCGACGCTGGACTTGCAAAGTGGATACTGACAACAAATAGAGCTCGACTAGCAAGACAAGAAAAAGACCGCGTTCACCGCCGGGGGAGAGTTGTTGCAACTCTCTTTGCAATGCGCCAGCCACCTTTAAAGGACTTATGAACCGAGTACTAAGGGAACTTCACTGGAGGACTTGTCTTGTCTATTTGGATGACATAATTCGCTGGGCGATTAGTTGCAAAAATGTCATTGTCAAATGCTGTTCGTCGTAGTTTTTTTTACTTGAAAGTTGTGTTTATATTTATATAATTAGTCAATCGAGAAGACAAAGATTTGGTATACACCCTATCAATCAAGAAAGGTCAGCTTATGGTGAATTTTATAACTTATATACAAATCTTCGCAGTATCCAGACTGATTTTGAAGATGACCTAATTGGGAGTATGCACCAGCTACTCTATAAGATATGGTCAGAGGAATGCATGCCCGATGAATGGAATCTTAGTAACGTTTGCCCGATCCACAAAGGAGACCCCTTTGTCTGCGCCAATTACAGAGATATAAGCCTCCTGAACATCGCTTATAAAGTCTTCTCTTCTGCACTGTGTAAGTGCCTGAAACCGTTCGTTAATAAACTGAATGGTCCATGTCAGTTTTAGGCCCTGAAAGTCCACTATCGAACAAGTATTCACACTGCGGCAGATCCTGGAAAAAACCAACGAGTTCCAAATCGACACCCACATTCCTTAAAACCGTTTCTTCCTCGTCCAGTAAATCGGTTATAATACTGGAGTAAGAAATGTTTTGGGCAAACAAATATTCCTTGTACTCTCGCAGATTCCCTTCAGTTGCATCTCGAGCAACTGTGTGTTTTATGAAGCTCATCACTTTGAAAAATTGCTGTGAATAGCTGAATAGCTTATTTCATTAATTTTTCCATGTCGTCGCTCAGTGACACACTAAATAATTAAAACAGATTTGATTGCAGAACGACGTCGCTCCGTCGCTTGGCAAAATCGCTCGTCGCTCAGGGCCTACGTGGCCACCGCCATACGATTGGATATGTTTTAATTTTTTTTTTTGGCGCTCAGTCACTCGTCTTTTCGTCTTTCAATCGCTCAGTCGCTCGTCGCTCACTTCGTGGCCACAGCCTAATGGCGTACCGTTCGGCACAGCACAATTCAACGGCAAGACCAGCTGGAGCCATTTTTGGAACTGATCTCCGACTTCCATCGGACTTCAAGTTCGGCGTGGTACTGCCGGAGGACTTCGTAACCAAAAAGAAGGAACAGCTGAACTCTATCCATCAGTTCATCCGGCAGCGACTGAACTTGGTCAGCGATAAAATGAAGGCGAGATACGACTTAAGGGGAACTCTTCTGGATTCGAGACAGGACAATTGGAAAAAAGGGCTTGTGCCCCAAATTGCAATCAGCCTGGGATGGACCATATGAGGTCATCAAGAAACTTAACGACGTGTTATATCGAATACAGCAGATGGAAAAAAGACGGGCAAAATGTAAGATTGTCCACGTAGAGAGATTAGGGCCATACTACGGAAAAGGACCGAATCGCTTGTTCGAGGACGAACAAGTTTAGGAGGAGGGCAGTCTTACGAAGACACGAACCGGCGGTTATGTTCGAATTTCGCTGTCGAAGTTCGAATGCTATAGTGAAGCTGAAATTGAAATGATGGTAACTTTCCGCGGCATACTGTTGAATGCCAGAGCATTCTAGAGACTTCCGAAGGGGAACGTCTGACGGCGAACATGCGAGAAAATGGACCGAGAGCTATATAAGCGCGAACGCTCACTCTCAGATTCATTCAGTTCCCGGGATTCATTAACGAGTGATCCGTAGGTAATCAAGCCATCTAGCGAGATGTGAAGGGCACAAATAATTGAGCTGTGGTGGAACAGTAAACTTACACACACTTGTGTGTAACGTGTGTGTAAAAGATTGCAATAAGAAATAAAGGTGAAGTGCTCAGATATTTGATCTGAGGTGAATTAACAAATGTGTGTGTGTACTGAATTTGAATAAACAAGTAGACAGTTGTAGTTTATCGCAATCCAGTGATACGAACTCTATTTGGATTCGCAATAATTTTCGTAACAGGATGTAAGTATGTAAGTAAGTATATCTGCTACTACATCAGGTAAAGTAGTGGCCCTAGTATACTGCCCTGGGGGACGCCAGATTCAACGATGTACAAATCTGAGTATTGGTCATTGTGTTTTACAGTGGTTAGATCAGATTTTCTGAGTGCATCCAGCCTTGTCGATTTTCCCCGTTTGAGGACTTTAACCAACTTCCTAGTTACAAGAATCTTATGTTCCCTTTGCTTCGACCGATCCTTGTTCCAGCCATCTTTCGATCTTCGATTAGAGAGATCTATTCAGGAGACGTCTGGCTTCCCTACGAAGATTTTGGAGATCGGTATACCACCAGGGATCAATATCCTGCAGGGAGGTGTGCTAACACGAAATGCGAGCTCAAAACAATTGGTAATAACGCTATTCAAGTTGTGAACAGCATCCTCTACTAATTGTTTCGTTCTATGTTTAGGTAGGGTTTGAGTGGATTTCTCAAGCTCCTCTCTAAACCATATCCAGTCCGTCTTCCTCGGATTCCGCTTGGGTTACGAGGGGGAGATCCCACAACTCATTTGGAATTCGATATATATATCTGTGATCCGACAGCGTAGCATCTGGTAAGGCTATCCAGTTAGTGATGACCTTCACATATCTGTTTGATAGGGTCGTCTCGCCGTGACAAACGTTGGTTAAGAGACAACATTGTTGATAAGGTCAAACGAAAGGGTAAAGTCTAAAGACGGTCCCCTCTTTGATTGCATTTGCTGCTGCCCCACGCAGGCTCATTATCATTAGCATCGGACCATAAGATGAGACCAATCTCTCTGGCTTCACAGTACTCTACGAGTTCAGAGACTGCCTGTCGTAGGGGAAGTAAGCAGACGCAACGACAATGTGTTCAATTTCTCCGAGCACTTCGTAGTTTATTCTGGCAGCCACCAAGTCTTGTTCACAAAATTGTCCAAGTTTGGTTGCCAATAGTGAGTTCGATATGATGAGGCAGACCCTTGGCCTTTCAGGCCGCTCATCGTAAAGAATCATAGCATCACGTATACCACCAATACCACACAGACACTCATTCCACACCCATGGTTCTTGAACGGATACATCGTGATGATTTGTACTACTGCATGCAATTCTGCTACTTAGAAGAGAGGTAGCAGCCTTACAGTGCAGATTGTTTGAGGGAAAATCAAGGATTTATGTATACTCTAGTGCATGTCCCACCCTTCGACTACTGGACATTGAAGTGGAATAGGATCCTACCAAGGCCGAAGTAGGGACGTGAGTCGTACGCATGTTTCAAGGTCTTGACAGAGGCATCGTCCATCCCTACAAGCAGAGTAGAGCCCTCTTTTTTCGGAGAGCCCTTACTCTTCCTATAAGAATGGATAATTCAGGCCCTCGTGTCAAGCTCTGGATTCTGCGAACGTAAACGTGTCAGCACATCCAGACTGTGCGCGTTAGCTTAGGGAGACTGACTACCTGTTAGGTAGTAGCTCCCAAAGGCGGGATCTTCGGCACAACATTTCTGGTTCAGGCCGATATCCGCTGTAAGGAACAGCTCACCACATGTCATTCACCAGAGACGCTCATAAAATGGAGTAGGGCAGCGCATCAAACTCATTACAAGTCAAATAGCTGTCCAGGACTGCTATGGATCTCCCCCCTGCAACCCAAACGGAATCCGCGACAGACGGACTGGGTACGGGTTAGAGAAGAGCTTGAGAAATCAACTCAGGCTCCGTCTAGACTTAGATCGAAACAATTGGTAGAGGACGCTGTTCGTAACTTGAATAGCCTCATCACCATTTGTTTTGAGCTCGAATGTTCTGTGCAAATCAGACTGTCCTCGGCTCGTTGCACACTCCTTCAATGGAAACTGCAACTGAAACGATGAAATCAACTCGGCGTGGCTGGTATATTGCGTCGCGCGTGGTAACGACTGAAGCCATTGAATTTGCTGTGGCATCCATCGATAGCTTTAAGTCGCCAGGCACCGACGGGATATACCCTGTTATGCTGCAAAAAGGTATAAGGCAACTGCTTCACTGCTAGTATGGCACTTGCCTACCTATCCCTAGGCGCACGGTGAAGGTAGTCTTTATTCCCAAAATAGTAAAGGAGGGTTACTCACTCGCCAAGAGTTTAAGACCAATCAGTCTAACATCCTTCTTGCTGAAAAGCATGGAGAGAATAGTAGAGCTGCAGTTGCCCTTCGAATGCATCCTCTTTCGGAGATGCAGCATGCCTGCGAGACTGCGCTTCAATACCTAGTTGGAGAAATTGAATGCGCGCTTGAAAGGAAAGAGTACGCGCTGGGCTTTTCGGCGACATTGAGGGAGCTTTTAATAACGCAACTTTCGACAGCATGTGTAACGCTGCCAAACAGCATAGCGTAGATGAAGCACTGGTCTTGTGAATCAAAGCAATGCTAGCGCACAGGACATTGACCGCTGATGCAGGCCTCGACCAATGTGTCGAATCCCGCGTAAACAAGGGCTGTCCACAAGCCGGCGTCCTGTCTCCGCTGTTATGCTTTCAATGCCTCTATGCCCAGGCCTATACGGATTGTCCGTGATCGATGATTGGTGTACAAGCAATGGGCTGTCGGTTAATCCTCTTAAAGAGAAGGAATAAAAAAAATGCTGACATGACTCAGCTGGTACTAAAAGGCACGCCCCTTCCGGTGTCCATGGAAGTCAAGTACCTGGGAGTCATCTTAGATAGCAAGCTTCATTGGTCAAAGCATGTTGACTCAAAAACCACCAAAACTCTGTCAGTTTTCTGGCAATGCAAAGGAGCTTTTGGCAAAACATGGAGCTTATCGCCGGCAAAGGTCCTCTGGATCCACATGGCAATGATCAGACCTATAATCTGATGGAACAGGCTAACACGCAAACACGTCGTATGTAGCTTCTTTCACCAAACTCCAAAGAACGGATTGTCTCAGCTGTACTGGGGCTTTTCCCTGCACACCGGGCGCTGCTCTAGATGCTATGCTGAACCTTCCACCCCTTGATATATTTATCAGAGGGTGTGCACTGAAAGTCATGTCTCGTTTCAAGAGAAATGGCTTTTGGTATAACTCGCATAGGAATAACGGCGTGCTTGCGCAAGAATTGTCCTGCGACCCCTGTCTCATGGACATGCCTTCTGACACACTGACACCCGTTATCCTGCTACGCTGTAATTTCACAGTCGAGTTTCCATGGCGGCAGGACTGTCTCTGGGTGGATACTAAACCTGGAAAGGGTAGTCTTTACATTTTCACGGATGACTCCAGGTCTGGGCGCGGGTCTGGGGTCTTCTTTGAGCGCGGAAACATCAGACTGTACCTCTCTCTAGGAAAATATGGGTCTGTCTTTCAATCAGAGATATACGCAATCCCAATGGCCATGCACTATGTTGTGAAGCACAGGTGAAGGGGAAAAAGCATATGCGTCTGCACTGACAGCCAAGCTGCACTCAAGACTGTGCCCAACCCTTCAACTAGCTTCAAATGAATGCTTGAACTTAAGACCTTCTTGAACAGAGTCGTTAGACTAAATTCAATAAGGCTTGTATGGGTTCCAGGTTACTTTGGTATTTCAGGAAATGAGATGTCCGACGAACTCGCCAGAATGGGTTCAGAGGAGAGTTTCTCAAGAGCTGAACCCGCTCTAGATCTACCTGCATCCACGGTCAATTCCTACATTAAGCATTGGGTGTTTAATACACACAACCGTAGATGGAGGGATTATCCAGGATGCAGGATGATAAAGCGCTTATACCCTGATATCTGCAAGAAATCCGCAGCACTCCTGCTGTGTTCAAGGAGAATCGACTGCAGAAGACTTGTGGGAGTCATTACGGCCCATTACACTTTTGCTAAGCATCTCTGCGTGCTTGGCATAAGTGAGACTCCTATCTGTGCTGCGAGGAGGATGACACTGCGGAGCATTTTCTCTGCGACTGTCCCGCCTTGCTCGCGCACGGTGGCGCACCATTGGGGCCGACGGGTTGTGTACTGAATCTCTTAGCTCTACAACGGGGAAACATATTAATGAAAGGTGTCTGTCTGGAGTACAAAGAACCAATATTTGCGCCTAAGTGCTCCAACAAATAGCAAAAGCCTCCGACAAACAAATTCGTATGGTCGTCCCTCGGATGTATTCAGATTTGTAGCCTTTTTGTCTTATAGCTTTATTGTTGGTATGATTTATTTGATGTACACTATAATGGATTCATTTTTGCTATATGAAGCTTTTAATCTCGACCATTGTTTTCCGCAGATCCCTGAGTACCTGCTCTCGAATGCACTGGACAACAACCCGAACGGCCGTGCAATATACCTCGGAGGCAATGAACTACATTGCGACTGCAATTCGGCAAAAGTCCTAAAGGTAAACTGTACACTTAACACCTCAACGATTGATAGTAACTCAACTTTCTTCCATAGCTCTGGTTGTTAGCCCGTCACGCCAACATCCCCGACTACAATCAAATACTCTGTCGTAACATGCCGCAGAAAGTGATCGAACTGCAGGAAATTAAACTATGCCAATCGCCTCACGACTGGACCGACTACATTTACTACCTAATAACTCTCGAAGTGATTCTCCTGCTCGCCCTAATCATGAAAGTCTCCTACGACTATTGGGTATTCAAAACAGCCGGCTACCTACCATGGCCGGCTAGCAAAATGCCAAAATTACCATGCGACTGGCTGTGTGAATCCTAAACAGAGCCAATCAAACGATTTTAGCCATTATGACCTCAAATGTGATGCTAGACGAAGAAGTGCCTTCTAATCGATATCGTATTGTACGTTTTAGTGTACCATTAGCTTTTACCGTATTTTGTTAAGTGTTTATCAAATAAAAGTCAATTTTGTACGTTTATTCGTTAAGGGACTTGACCTTCTTTTTATTTTTGTTGATCTTCGGTCTCTTACTCTCTGTGAGGCCATCGTTCTCGGAATTTAGCATTTTCCTGACGAGTTTGTGCTTCTTTTTACTGCGCTCGCTTTGTGCCGGTTTTTGATTCTCATCGCTCGATTGCTGGTGGTCTTTGGTGCTTGGACGGCGCTTAACAAACGCTCCGATTTTACTCAGTTTCCGTTTACGACGTTCCTCAAACTTTGGGTCGGTGGATATGACATCTCGTCTGGGTGCATTGCTGGCCAGCTTTTTCTTCTCGGACTTTTTGGGCTTCTTCAGCTTCAGCATATAGTCCGGTACGGTTCCGCCAGAGTTTTTGATGATTTGTGCGATGCTGAGAAAGAAATGGAATTCATGGAATCGAAGATGGGGATAAACGTATAGGAAGATACCTTCGCAAATTGGTTGTGTCGTTTTGAGTGAAAAAGGTGATTGCGCGGCCTGGCCGTCCAGCTCGACCCGTACGACCTATTCGGTGTATATAGGATATTGTTGATGGAGGAAAATCATAATTTATGGCCAAATTGACGCCTTTAAAGTCAATACCGCGTCCCATTAACTCTGTACATATGAGCACCCAAATGTGTCCTTCGCGGAAAGCTCGTACCACATTGTCCCGCTGTTGCTGCGTTCGATCAGCATGAATAACATCCACGTTGATGCCATCGTAAAGCAGTTCGTCAAACAGTTGCTTTGCACGATCCTAGGAGAAGACCGCGTATAAGTATTGAACTCAATCGTGTAATCGAGTGCTTACCTTGCTCTGCACGAATATGAGTACCGGAGGCTTCAAACCTGTTCGTACCAAGTCTCGTACTGCAATTAACTTACCAGATTCCGATCCTACGAAAAGCAACTCCTGATTCACCAATTCTGTCGCGGAATTCTGCTGTCCAATTGTCACTCTTATCAGCCCTTTCAGATTCTTGAGTGCCCATTTGGATACCGGCACCGTATAGGTGGCACTGAACAATGCCAGTTTCTTGGTTGATCTCGTACAAGCTGCCAGAATGTCATCAAACTGTTCCTTAAAGCTATTCTGACCTTCCTCCAGCATCTTATCGGCCTCGTCAATAATAAACCAATCCACGCTGTAAAAGGTAAAAATGTAGATCAAGGATCACGCCACGCCTGTTGACAAGCCTTTACTTCCTTAGATCCAGCACTGGCGGCTCCTGTTGAAGCAGATATCTCACACGATTTGGCGTTGATATGAGGATGTCGTATTTTTTGCTGCTCTTCGGACCAAATTTCTGTTCCGCTTGGTTTACCTTACTGATGACATGGATTTTGAGACCGGTCTTCTCGGACAATCGCATGCATTCTCTGTAGATTTGCTGAGCAAGTTCCCGAGTAGGAGCTAAGATGAGTGCACGGAATCCATCCTTCTTTGGTGCTTTTAAATCGTTAATGATTGGCGTAAGAAAGGCAATTGTTTTTCCCGAACCCGTTGGCGCACAAGCCATGAGCGGACGACCCTACAATAGACGCTAGTTAGTATCAACAAATATTGAAACTATTCATGATACAAACCTTCAGCATGATGGGTATTGCTTGCATTTGAATAGGCGTCGGCACGGGATACTTACAAGAAGCCAAATTGTTCACTACTTTCGGGGAGACCTGGTAAGTCGTTTCGAGTTCCTCGAAAGATGTAATAGGCGGCGGTACATTTTTGCCGAGCACAGATATTTTGTTGTCCTTTCGAAGGTTGGTGATCTAAAGCGAAAAAATAAATAAGAGACTCCTCGCTTGTCTCTATATCTGGGTTTACCCGCTCTTCCTCCCGCAATCGCTTCTTCTCTTCCGGTGACATTGAAGATTTCTTCTTCTTACGCTCGCTTGAAACGGCCGTGCCACCAATTAGGATTAGTGGCCTTTCTGGTTCTTCTGGTTGAGAGGATATACCCTCATCTTCGCTTGAATGTTCCTCCTTAACATCGGTCTCGCGCTCCTCTTTTACAGCGAGTGCCTACAAATAGTAAAGCTCATTCGTTTTCAGATTGTACGAACAGAAGATTAGTGTACATACGTCCTTCTGTGCCTCCCTCTTTTTGGTAAAATGTGCACCTCTGGTTAGCTGACGAAATAAATCAAATGAATCCATCACAATTGCAAGAAATTCTATTCCAAATGCAGGAAATCTGTTTTACTATGCACTGCACGTGTATCGCGATGAAAACAAATTATCGAAATTTGACAGTTGACGCTTTGACAGCTGCTTAATGACAGTTCCGCTAAATTGGGTATAGGGTGTCTTGAGTGCGGAACATCGTACAAAATATTTCAATTAACATTAACTAGCTCACTTAGCACTGCACCAGTAGTGGACAAAGCGATGATAAAAATCCAATTAGCACAGGCTAGATAGCAAAATGCTGACTTTTAACACAAGTGGAAAGTTAGATAAGGTTAGGTTATCTGTAGCCTCCACAGGGAGTATACACTTAGGCCATATAGGCCTTTGTATTGATATGAGGGTGTCGACACTTTATTCATGGAACCACTTTGCGCTTCTTACGTAGTTAAGAGGTCAGTTATCCTCATCTGCTGATTATCAATCAGGTCGTTAAGAAAGTGAGATCGGCCAGGCGCAGAGTTGGTGTTCAGTGGATTCAACCACTTCATCTTCACAGCTCCTGCAGAAGTCGTCCGAAACTTGCCCTTGTCCTTGTGCATGACTGCTAATAAGACTGTGACCTGTGCTGACACCAACGATTTTGTTGATATCAGGGATTAAGGGAGGTTAGTCCCTTGGTTCGCCGACGGTCAAGTCGAGGCCAGGTTTGGCTGATTGCTAAACAGGTATGCCCTTGGGTCGATCTCAGGTATGTCTCTGCCGTGTCTTGAATCGTAGGTTTTAGGTTTAGAGATAGGCGGCAGTCGAGGCTTGCATTAAAAGTGTAGAGATAAGGCTCAAACGACTACAGTCAGCTTGGCTGTCAGTGAGGATTCGAATATCAATGGTAGGTGTTACGTTCCACAGGGCTTCCTTGATGGCCAACTGATGACGCCACAATGGTCCAGTAGTTTCAGGGCCTGAATTAAGTTCAATTGTTTAGAAAATACACCGCTACCCATCCCGTCCTTGGTTTTTGACCCTTCAGTGTAAAAGTCCACACGCAAGTCGGGGCCAGTTCTACCTTTCAGGGTACGTTCTCTTGAATTTTTTCTCAAAGACTGTGGTGGGCTCAATATAATCGGAGGTTTCCGCCAAAGTTATCCTGTTGTTCAGGATAGAGGAGTGTCCAGCAATACAGCTCGTCCTTTTGAGCTGGCCTTTAATCTGGCTGATGTGTATGTGGCTAGCCGCTTACCCTTGATTCCACCCTGCACCTGCCCAGTGCAGTCCACCAGACTAACACACCATATATAAGAATAGGCATTATAGTTCATGGAGAACCTAAGCTTCTACCCTGACAAAACCATGGCACTCTGAGTAGAAGGAAAACAGCATTTGTCCAGCCCATCACCAATGCGAATCGTCCTTTCTTGCCAAGGCGATTAAAACTCTGATTAGCCGTCAATTATTGAATAGTACGGTTTCTGTAGAATCGCTCGCTGAGTTTTGTCTCCGATATTCTTTCTCATTTTGGCAAATAATGTCACCAAATCATTACATTCGCTGGAATATTGCAGGACTGGGGTGGCCGTAGTGCAGTGGTTAACATCATCGACTGCCGAGCGGAAGGTCTGTAGTTCAAATTTGCTTCGTAGCCAAGAAAAAGTAATTCCTATACGGACGATAAAGTATGCAACGCAGTTGTGAATGGAAAGTGACCAGACGTACTGCCTGCAGGCATAACACTCACAGTTTATGGTCAACTGAAACTCATCCTCTGCGTATGCAATATTAAAGTGCTCGAACGAATTAGTACGGACTATAACCAACCCGGAATTTGGTCGGCTCTCGTCCTATCTAGGACAACCACCCCTGAGAGTTGTGAATGAACATCAACGACCCAACCACTGCACTCCGTTCAGGTTGTGTGTCTATAGGCACATCATAAGAGAATATAAAATCTTGAACCTGCGCGAGTTACTAAAAAAAAAAAGAAAGGACTGTTTCTTGCCTTTCCGTGTTTTATCGATACTTCCACAGAAAATGCTTTGAAAAGATAGCCAGTTCCATAACTCCTCTTTAACAACTTTCCCGCAACACACGTCTTTCTAGGAATGCTCACCAACATGTATACTTTGAAACCCACTTTCGGACGTACTGCCAACTATAAGAAATTTTTCTTTAATTTAATCCCGCAATCCGAATTCGGCCCAATATCACTATATTTGCCATCAATCAAGGCCTTGATGTCGTTCGTGGAGGTTTTTCACCATGATCGCTTGTGCTGGGTATTTTCGTATTGTTACGGAAATTACCACGAGTTCAGAATAGGGTTCGAATCACTGGATTGCGATAAACTACAACGGTCTTTTTTTTATTCGAATTCCGTGGCACACTTTTATTATTTCGCATCAGATCAATTATCTGAGCACTTCACCACTTTTATTTATTGTTACAACCATTTACGCACACGCTACACTTTATTACACACACTTTCCTATTCCACCAAAGACCAATTATCTGTGCCTTTCACATCTCGCTAGGTGGCTTGATTACCGACCGATCACACTGAACCCCGGGAACTGAATGCTCCCGAGGGAGAGCGTTCGTGCTTATATAGCTCCTCGTCCACTTTCTCGAATGTTCGCCGTCAGACATCCCCCTTCGGAAATCCCTAGAATGCTCAGCTGCACCAGAGAATTCGAACTTCGACAGCGAAATTCGAACATAACCGTTGATTCGTGTCCGCATAAGTATTTAACCTAATTTTTATCGCCCAATATGATTGGTTCGAAAATGATTCGATTTCGTTGCGCTTCAGTAGCAGTTCACTGATGGTAACCCGAGCAATCGAGTTTCTTTGCGTTAATTCATGTGACACCGAAACATCGAGATTATTTGAGTAATCTGCTCTTTTTACATGATTCCAAACCATCATGTGCTTAGTGTTTCATTCCTCGGCTACCTTTTGACAGCTTGCGTGCCGCTCCATCGATTCTTCGTTAATTAGCCGACTAGAACGAGATACATCTTTGAGACCGAAATTTCGGGGTCGGAATTGAACAAACCACCCCTGGGTCCGGCGTTCTCCCACGGCATTTTCACCATACACTTCACAAATTCTTTGTCATGTTTTTGCAGCATTTTTATCATTTTAAAATAAAAAGTCTTCGCAAAACATATTTCTTCGGATATTTCAAATCATATAACTTTGTATGCAAATGACGAAAATCACTGTTCTGCCTTGTTCTGTCCGAAATATCACAGAACAAAGCAGAACAGCACACATTTATGCGAAATGTCAGATTCGATTATAACAGAAAAGTACAGCCAAAAATCCATCAGAAATCGCAGGGATTTATCGAATTTTCAAGGACAGCTGTTTTTGACACTTTTCAGAAAACCCTTCTAGGAACAGCCTATCTGAAAACAAACCTTTCCACTTCCAAGTGGGCAAATTCGCCGGTGTGGAAGAAGTTCAGCCAGAAATGCTTAAGGCAATGGGTAAAGAGGGAGTATTATGGCTCTCTCGTGTCATTAAGGTAGTATGGGAAGACAGACTCAAAAATAGTGCTCCAACTATAGGGGCATAACTCTTTTAAGTATTCAAGAGCTATGGTCGAATCCAGGATGGGGGATAAACAGTGCAACCGCCCAGCTTTTCACTCTAAGAATGGTACTCGGGAAGGCTAGGGAGTTCGCCAAACCATTCTACAGCTGCTTTGTGGAATTGAAAAAGGCTTATGACCGAATTCCTCGAGGTAAACTCTGGAGTGTCCTGAAGGAGTATGGGATTGATGGTCCTCTGTTGAGTGCCATTAAGTCTCTATACACAAACTGTAGCAGCTGTGTTCGGGTTAACGGCAGTAAATCAACACCTTTCACCGTGGGCGTTGGACTTCGCCAGGGATGCGTCTTGTCACCTCTCCTTTTCATTACATATATGGACTAGATGTTGCAGCGCAGTCGAGGCGAGGAGTGTTTAACATTGAGGGAGTTGAAGCAGATGACTTAGTTGTCCCCACATCCTCCCAGACGGAAACTCCAGCGCGCGCTAGATAGGTTTGTGGTCGTATGTGCTGATGCTGGAATGGGAGTTAACGTGGACAAGTCCGAGGTTATGGTTATTTCCAGAACACCTGTCCAATGCACTCTACATGTTAGTGGAGTCCCATTGAAGCAGGTGGAGAAGTTTAAGTATCTCGGAGTCTTCTTCACGATTGATGGGAGGAGTAATACTGAGCTTTTCTGCAAGATTGGCTAAGCCGGGTCAGTTTTGAGACAGATTGGAAGATCTGTAACCAGGAAGACCGAGCTTGGTGTCAAAGCCAAGCCAGCGGTTTTTAACTCAGTATTTGTTCAAAGAGGGCGTCGTGGCGCAGTGATTAGTGTGTTGGACTCTGGCGCACGATAAGCGAGTTTGGATCCCGATAACACCAACGCCATCGAATGTCTCTTTCGCGGCGTCCCTCCTCGGCGGGATAATGGCCTTTGTAAAAAAAAAAATTAATTACACACAACATGGGTGTTTGAGAGAAGCTTGGCTCTGGCCCTTCACGGACTGTAACGCCACCAAAGCAAGTAACCAATTTGTTCCATCTCTCACCTATGGTCAGGAAATTTGGGTATTGACCGAAGGAATAAGATCGCGAATACAAGCTGGCGAAAAGAGGATTTCTTCGTGATGTCGTGGGAGTTGCTCACCGGGATGGGATGAGAAACACGACAGTGCGCGGGGAGCTCAATGTTGAGCAGCTGCTTCTCCGAACGGAATGGGCTATGCTTCGATGATTTGGTCCCGTGAGACGAATGTCGCCATCATTACGACCTCCGAAGCGTGCCTTGAATGCAATACCATCATGTAGGCGACCGGTTGGCAGACCCAGGACGAGGTGGTTGGACCAAGTCCATAAACTCGCCTGGGTGCGCTTGGGCATAGCTCCTGATGAGCTATGTATGAAGCTAAATTTTTCGCCCGAAAATATAGAGATCGACTTGAAGTCCATAGTGAGGCTCTTGAAATAGAGGAACGAAACCTGTTGCGCCATCTTCAAAGGACAAAACCACTTGATTTAGCGCGTCGAACCTAAGCCGCACACACTCTGCGGATTGCAGGAACTCTCACTGGAAAGCTGCCTGCTAAATGTGGAGAACGAAAAACTGCTAGATAAGTCAATCGATTTAGTTGAAGTAAAAAAAAACAATTTTAAGTAGAGGGATGGTGGTTTTAGTGAGTCAAATCTCACACACGCCTACGCGCGGTCTGCACCCGAAAAACGCTTCATAGCGACTGAATTCCCTAGAGCCAGGCTACCGATTGACATATTCCCCGCGCCCCTCGGATTCGTTGCGATCGTGCAATAAGCTAAACAATTGTAAACTTTCTTTTGGGACACCTTGTATGTGGACAAAGGTGAACACAGCTGTTAAAAATTTACATAACAAAGCGACCTCATTGTGGGCGAAATTTTACCAAATCTAAAGCGCGGTTCACATTGAACGATTTGTCGTTGCGATTTGCTTGACAACCGTGGTTGGGCGACAAATTGTGTATGCACTACCAATGTGAACGCTCTAGCTACAAGTCGGTACGATTTGTAGTCAGGAAGTTGAAAATTTCCAACTTTTTGCTTGTTGGACGACTTGTCGTAAGGTGTGAACAGTTGTCGTTCAACTTCAGATCATTTTTTCACTTTTGCTTGTGCGTGCAGAGAATCAACAGTAACTTTGAGCGGAATGAACGATATGACTTCAAACAAAGAGAAATAATTTTGGTCTGATTTTTTCATATGAGGAATTATTTCTCTCAGTAACTCATCATACGGCTCTATCAATTCCCAAATAATTACGAAAATTTTGGTGAAAATATCTTAACAGTTACCGATGAGAAATTATTACGTTTTCCGACCCATGGTTTAATCCACATTCGCTTTTTTTTTTTCTTCATTTTCGAGTATTTCATCAATAATCATCCCTGTAACCAGAGCATGCGCCGCCATGTTAATACTTCGAAATTTCTATCGCAAGTGAAGTCGGACAAGCAAGTTGTATGGTGTGAACCAGGGATAAAGAATGAGATACCAATCTTTCGTACGTCTGCCCGTTGATCCCCGCAGGGGTTTGTTTGTTGCTTTTGTAATATTGTAATATAAAGCGGCCCCTAGACGCTTAATAATATTGTGCAATATTTGATATTGCACAATATTATTGTTCGTCTATAGATAATATTGCAAGATTGTGCGATATATTGCGGAAAATCAAAACGCTTTTGACTTTGATTACAAATATGAGCGGTCAATTCAATTATTGGGAAAAATATTCAACCGTCTGGGGCAGCAAGCCAATAAAATTGAGCAATATTTTGCACAATAATATTGAGCGTCTAGGGGCCGCTTTAAAAACGACGCTTTTGACTTAGAGTCAAGACGTCGGAACAAGGCAGAATGACATAGTCAAGACGCCGTCAAACCTCAACGCGTTTGTAGGTGCAAACTGTCAAAGCCAATAGATTGGTATCTCATTCTTTATCCCTGGTGTGAACGCTACGCATTATTTGGTCGTCAAGCAAATCGCAACTACAAATCGTTCAATGTGAACCGCGCTTAACGACCGCGACGGAGACAGCGACTCTGACCTCATTGTGTTCCAGCAGTTCAATGATAAAAAACCCGCAAAGACTTAAAAGTGGAAACACAATGTGGCGTGCGCGCGCGCGTGCTTTTGACAGCATGAGTAGGAACAACGATATCTTATGAAGCAACACATAATGTTACCTCAACTTTTGCTCGACCTCATATCGTAAATATTGTAAAGTCGAGCAGAGCGCCGGAGTAGAGCTACTCTCTACTCAAGGCGTGCGTTTGATTTGTTGTTCGATTTTAGCAGAATAGAGTAACGTGGTCTGTCATGTAGTGTTCCGAGTTGTTCGCTTTCAACATGCATACATTTTCGTAGCTTATTATTAGATTTTTTGGATGCAAACTAATCATGATGGGTGTTACAGAACTAAATGTGTATTTTTTTATAAACATATGCCTTTGGTTGAGCTGAAATTTTCTTATATTTATGTTTCAATTAAATCATATAAATAGAACAGAACACAAATCTACTCTTCTTTCTGCACTAAATTCATATGTGTACATTTTGAGGAAACAGAACATAGTATTGTCATATTCCTAAGCTCTCTACGCGCAGCTGACTTGAAGCCAGATTGTGTGTTGCGAATCGTGGTTGCGTGCGTCTGACACATTATCCCGTAAATCGGTACAAAGCCGATCAAAAGCACGCGCGCGCGCACGCCACATTGTGTTTCTACTTTTATACTTATAATGGTTCATTATTACATTTCACATTTGCTTTGCTAGTGTAAAGCGCGGTTCACATTGAACGATTTGTCGTTGCGATTTGCTTGACAACCATGGTTGGGCAACAAATTGTGTATGTACGACCAATGTGAACGCTCTAGCTACAAGTCGGTACGATTTGTAGTCAGGAAGTTGAAAATTTCCAACTTTTTGCTTGACAGCAGTGGTTGAACGATTTATCGTTAAGTGTGAACGGTTGTCGACCAACTTCACTCTGTTTAAAACATTCGAAGAATACCAACATCGAGCACACCTAGGTAACCAACGCCCACTGAACCTTTGTGAATAATTCTCTGATAATGTTCTCGGATGAATTTTAATTGTCCTATGACGAGCACACATTTTATTTTAATTATGTTGTACATTTGATGATGTACATGGAGAGACGTTTTCCTATTGATTTTTTAACACGTTGACTGCCATGTGACCCGCGGGTGGTCACAATCAGTATATTGTAAGACTAGTTTTATCCTCCTTTGGCAACTAGTATAAAGTCCATTCTCGGTAGTACAAAAGGAAAAAAAAATTGTTTTTGGAAAAATTCTGGTTTTTATTGGCCTTTTTCTGGCAAAGTTTTTTTTTATTTTTTTATTTTTATTTTTTTTTTTTTTTTTTTGTGACATTTACATATTAATAAAAGAAAAATAATCAATTAGCTTCAATAACAAATTAACGGATGAAAACTTATTTCTGTTCATGATCCACGGTTTAACCCACAATCGTTTTTTCCTCTTTTGTCTTCTATTTTCTTCGATTTCCAATATCTCATCGATAATCAAAACAGTAAGAAGATCGCGCGCCGCCATACTTATAACTCCGAATTTCTGTCACTAATGAAATCTGTCAACTTGAATATAGCCTGAACGCTACGCATTATTTGGTCGTCAAGCAAATCGCAACTACAAATCGTTCAATGTGAACCGCCCTTTATACTTTTAATGGTTCATTATTTCATTTCACATTTGCTCTGCTAGTGTAACGCACCCCTAAATCACCTCTTCTATTACGTTTTGCGGAGACATCATATCCTCCAGTAAACGTCATCCAATTTGTGTTTTGCTATGTACATATGTATAGTCAATATCAGAAATAAATTTCGTTCTGCTCACGTTAAGTACGAAAAATAATTTTCTGCTCGTAAATATCATAAAAGAATTCTTATGATAAATGCTTCGACTCAAAAATGAATATAAATTCTCATGGCCGGCAAGTGAAACGTTATTTAACCGCGTAAAAGTCCTAACAAGGAAATCAATTTCTAGGTGCCAAACGTTAAACAGGAGCCAGAACCGTTAGATAGGAAACCGATCAAGCAGGAAGCAACAGAAACCGTATATAACGACCTCGTAAAATGGGAAACCAAATTTCCATTAGGCCGACGAACCTATGCGATTCAGCGTAAGCGTGAATTACGGAAAGCTATGAGCGTCTACAATAACCTTATAACCAGAGATCCAGATTCACTCACGAATCGCGAAACAGGCTCACTAACATGGGCCGAAACGACACTTGTAAAGAATACGCTGCACAGGATGAGAAAGAAATCGGGAAAGCCTCCTTCCAAAGACAACGCAATGATTGTGCGCGAAAAGAGTGATGTATACCAATTGGCTGTCTTTGATTTTGGGAGGGCACGGCGTCGTTACTCTTTGCAAGAAGGTATGCTTGTGGAAAAGGCTTTTAACAAGGCTGTAGTAGACCATGTATTGAGTAATCCCCGTGGACCGATACCGACGTATGGCGGAGTTTTTTGGCGCGACGGTATGGTGATGCTGGATTGCAGAGATAAATTTTCCTTCGATTTCGCAACTAAGGTTGTTCAAGATCTTAAACCGTGGAGGAAGGCTATTCTCAGGGCTGTCAAACATCGACTGATGCTAAGCGTTTTCAAGGGAAGTGTAGTCGTACCTGACGTGAATTTGACCGAGTCGGATGTCCTTAAAGTTTTAAGCTCACAAAATCCATTATATGATATGAAAACGTGGGAGGTTGTCGATGAAATCGCGCACGAAAATGACACAATAGAGTATGTTTTGTTACTAGGAGAAGTGCCGATACGACTGGTAGAGGACAAGGGAATGAATCTCTTCTTTGGCGCCAGTGAAGTGTACCTAAAGCTACTGCAATTGAACGACGACGGCGACGGCATGTCATATAGCGAGGAAGACGCTTAGCTTGGGACTGTTTTCATTAAACTAATTAGACCGTGTGACTGTATTCAATTTTGTTTTTCCTTTTTTAATAATGAATATACATATCAGATAAGTTTATTTTGATGTAGTTTATTGAATTCCAATATACGAATTTAGCCTTCAGAATCGGCTAAGAATAATGTTAAACTAAAACTAGTTAGAGGTCTTGAAAGGACGACATAATTGCATGGGGATCGAGTATAAATCAAATATGTATATGAAAAAGAAACGCACACTGAACTCTATGACGAGGATTTGCTCTCATTTCGAGCGTAAGATTCATTCGTCTGGTTGGAAATTTGTACCAAACAGACTGTTACATACAGCTATGGCGACATTTTTACGCGCAATTTTCTTGGAACGACCAGTGCCGACAAACTCTTGATCATCTACAATGACTTTGACCGTTTGAATGGGATTAACCTGATCGCCAGTATTACCACAGTCTGTGTATGTCAAACGGGGACGCATCTGTAAACGAAAAAAAAAAAGAATTTCTTCGATCTCGACTCGATACTAAGGGTGAAGCACAAAACTTACGATGCACAAAAGTGATGCTGGATGCATAATCTCCCAATTTGGTGGAAGCTCATTTCGGCCAGACGGCTTGTTGGCAAACGGTAATGAATCAGCAATTGCCTGTGCACTGTTTGTCGACGTCAGGGCAGACCCATGAAACTCTGGCACAAGGTAACCGTCACTTTCCCAAGCTGTAAAAAGCTTGTATAAAGCAAAAGAAGCGAGATTGATCATCGGCACATCATCGTTTTCGTTTGTCGATGCGTTACTGTTGACTTCTTCTCCATTCACTAAACGACGCAAAGAAAAGTCGGTTAATGTCTACATATGGCATGAGTTGTGTCTCACCTTCGCTAGTTTCACTACATACATCCATTGGTTCCTGAGATGACGATGCATTTTGACTTCGTGGTTTCTCAGTCATTTTTCGTACGACATAGTCGCGGAAGGCTTTCTCGCAAGCATTTGCCTTAGCACTGCTCTTCGAGTGACCTGTTCCTTCGTACTGATTATTGTTTACGGTGACCAATGCTGTAAAGCCACCTTCTGTGTTCGTATTGATGATAAAATCACCGATTTGAATGCCCTTGATTTCGTACAATGCCATCAGGGCGTTCTTGGGAATGATAATCTTGCGTAAATGACGATTCTGACGGATCTTCCTCTCTCTAGCACGAACTATAAAAACAAATAAACTAATAGACAAAAGGGGAAAACAGTCAACGTTAAACAATTACCTGATGGCTTTTTACGGATTCCTCCGAAAATTTTCTTAAAGAACGGCTTCCGTGGACCATTGCCATTTTCTACAGCCTTATCTACAGACTCATTGTCAGTAGCAATTCCATCATTTTGATCGACACTTTCGCTATCGTCATTCATTGGGGTAACGGCTTCCGACTTGTCACATGCCGTCTCGTCTTTCACAGAGTTCGATTCAGCTTGGTCTTCGACAATAGGCTGCTGCACTTCACGTTTGGGCGTTTGTACGTTTAGTTCCTTTTTTAGAATCGACTTGATTGCCTTGGATGGTGTTGCCAATGGAGTACTGGGTGGTGTTACAGACAATGTAGCTTGGGCCTTAACCTGTCGCGTTTGTTGCTGCTGCTGCATAGGCTTATTGTTATAGTTATTTTGCGTACCCTGATTCTAGATTCATAATAGAGAAGAGTAAGTTCGGCTTAATACAACATCAGAGAATGGGATGATGAAAAGGAAACAAAACATTGCCGACAAACAGTCTTTTATAGTGCAATCATGTACATATGTTACTAAAGAGCCTTTTTAAATTATAATGCACATGTATACGCGTATGTAATAGATAAAATAGGCAATGTATGCTTATTATATAGTAAATTGCTCTCTATTCTACAAACCCCATCATCTCAATTCTTACATCTCCACGGCAGAACTACATATATGTATGTGTATCTCACAGACTTACATGGAAGCTTGGCAACTACTCCGTAGTTTTTTAACAACAACAATTACACTGTCGGAAACAATTCAATCCGGCCGTCGTCCGTACTCGTCGAGTAGAAGTTAGTCCATTCCGACGTTACTGTTTAGGAATAGCTATGGACATCCTTACAGCCAAGTCCCAAACGATGTATTGCTTCATCTCTCCACGTCTCTTTCTTTTCTTTTTCGTTCTAACGTGGACTTATATAATTATTACGAACTATTTACCCATTAAAAATCGCCCAACCATTGCGGATTGGATTTTACTCATTTAACGCTCAATAAGTTTGCGTTACTTGCATCGGAAGCACGAAATTCATTGAGATTACAATGAGAAAATTCCAAATAGATAAACCCAAGAGGAAGACACATCTTTTGGAGACAACTAGCCAGTCAACAACTGGCAGCTATTGTGCCGCCTCACACCCATCTCCATTCAATTGAGATAACGAACTAGTAGTCGATGTGTCGCTCAGACACACGCAAATGTATTTCAATTCAAGAATTTTAACGGATAAATAACTGGATAAGAATTATATAACTCAACATGCAGTGCAGAATGTAAGCAAAGATGTGATTCTGTACAATCTCGTTTGAGGTTTGAGCAAAGTAAATGAACATAACTATAAGAAAAACTGTTTTACTATTTTTCTTTGCTTGCGATCAAATATCTGGACCGAGGTGAGATATTTGCTGCTAAAAGAATTACATAAATAAATAAGAAAAACAAAATTAATAAGAATCTAGGAATGCAAGACTAACGTTACTATTTAGTGTAAAGGTATGGGCAAAAACAATATTTGTTTAAGTCTTCACATGTGCCTCGGGGCATCAAGACACACGCAACTCCTCCAAGCAAATATCTTCTGTCAAATAGGGGGAATACTTTATAAATGCTTGTTGTCCTGTCCTGTGTCCTTTTTTTCTAATAAAATGAAAACCATGAACGACGTGTGGAATATGATGAATCATGGAGCAACCCGATGCGACAACCTAACAGGTTGTTTAGGGGATACAAAAGCCGATATATTACATAAGTTCCATATGAGGCGATTGGAACATTTTATCGCTCGCAGAAAAAGAGGAAGTGAAAGCAAGAGACACTAACAAGTCCTAGCCCGATAGGCAGATTATTAAAAATGAGGGTCGAGAACTTAACGCAAAAGTTGGATGGACTCGCTTTTACTTTAGTGCGCCTGACACCTACCTTTTTTGTATTTTCCCAAGGGTGTGCTACCGTGCGCGAGCAAAAGCTCCACAGTCATAGAGAAAGTGTTCAACATGCAGCACAGATAGGCGTCTCTCTGATGCCAATCATGCAGAGATGCTTATAAAAAGTGTAATCGCCTGCATTGACACCCGTAAGTTTTCTACAGTCAATTCTTCTTTGTAGGAAGAGAGAGAATCAAAAGACGATGTCCACTTGACTTCAAGATTGTTTATTGACTGACAGCTCGAACAATGTACAAACCAAAGATATAAAGCAGAACTAGAATGTGTTTCGGTTAAATCATACGATCAGGTGACCGCTAAGATATGTATGTTAGGAGCACTTAGGAATAGCGCGAGTGTAGGTACAGTGTGGTTAGCAAGTGCGGAGCTGTTAAACAAAACTACATTTTCGACTACACCTTAAGAATAAGGAATGCTGCGGATTTCTTGCAGACATCAGCGCGTACGGTCTTAGCCATCCTGCATCTTGCCTCCTTCTACGGTTGCGTGCATTAAAGAGGCAATCGTTGATGTGGGTATTGGCCATGGAAGCAGATAGACCCAAGGCGGGTTCAAGTCGTGAGAAACTCTGCTCTGAGCCGATTCTGGCGAGTTCATCAGATATCTCATTTTCTGGGATACCAGTGACCTGGAATCTATACAAGCCTAAGCGAGACTTTAGTTTACTGGGTTTGCTCAGAAAGACTCTAAGTTCTCACACTAACTAGGAGCTGGTTGAAGGTTGTTTTTTTTTTTAAATAGTCACACCAGCACTCAAGGCTAAGGCCTTATAACGTATTGAACGTTGTGCGAGTGAAGGTAACAGGCAGAGGGACAGTTTGACAGTCGCAGTGGTCTTGGGTCGTAGATGTTCGTTCACTACTCTCAGGGGTGGTTTGTCCTAGATAGGACGAGAGCCGACCAAATTTCGTGTTGGTTATAATTCTCAGTAATTCGTTCATGCACTTTTGGTGTCATTACATACGCAGAGGATGAATTTCAGTTGACCACATACTGTGAGTGTTATGTCTGCAGCAGTACGTTTGGTCACTTTCCATTCACAACTGCGTTGCATACTTTTTGTCTTGGCTATGAAGGGAATTTGAACTATAGACCTTCCGCTCGGCGGTCGATGATGTTAACCACTGCACCACGGCCACCCCTTACCCTTCCATCTATGTTCCACAACATAGTGCATCACCAGGATTGCGTATATCCTGATTGAAAGACAGAAAAGTGACGTTTTCGCATTCAAAGCAAACCTCAGCGCCGGACCCCAGCCCAGACTTGAAGCCATCTGTGAAGATGCGGACAACCCTTTCCAGTTTCAGTATGTGGCTAGTCAGTCTTGACGCCATGGAAATTCGACTGTGAAGTTATAGCACAATAGGATGTCAGGTGTTATATTCCATGAAGGGCCAAAGCCGAGCTTCTCTCAATCACCCACTCTTTCACTAACCATCAAACTGTCATTGTCTATTTATTTAGTAAGTAAACTCAACATTTGCATCGTGGTAAGGTACACGAACGAGCAACGTCTGCAAATTATAAACATTTTCTACCGAATAATGGAGTCGGTGACCGCAGCTTTGAGAGCGTTAACTCCAATTTTCGGTCGTAATTCTCGCCCTAGTAGATAGGCAATAACAGGTCTAGTGCAAACATTTGAGTCTACATATCCGTCGTGTGATGTTGCCGTGTCAGTGAGACAACGGGTTGGTCGAAGTGTCGAAAATATCGCTGCCGTTCGGGCGTCCGTAGCAAACGATTCAAATCAGTAAATTCCACGGCGTTCTTAAGAATTGGACATCGCATTGCGTAAGGATCGAGGATCTTGGTTTACACCGATACAAGATCAATCTTACTCAAGAATTGAAGCCGATGGACCATTTGAAGCGACGTACGTTCTCCGATTGGGCTCTGAAGAAGATGCGCCAAGATGATGAATTTCATCGCAAAATCATCTTCACTGACTCATGTCGTGAGGCACAAAAAGAAGCACAGCAACTAGAAGAATTGCCGATGAACTTTGTTTGGGTGCACATGGTTTACCAAGTTTGACGAAAATGTTTCCGCTCGAAAATATCCCAAGTGCTAGATCAGAGGTTATTGATAATCAAGAACTTGAAGCAGCTGTACAAGCAAATACAATCACGACTGTTCTTAGCCTTGCTGTAAGGTTCATAGTGTCAACTCCTACCAAAAACCGTCATTTTCGATGAATATACTACAACGCTGAAAGGTGCAAATCCTTTCCTGCTTCACATCGTTCCCTGCGACGAGATGTGGATCTTAGACGATAATCGGTAGAGGTGTCTGAAGATTGACCAGAGGCGAGTAAACATCCCAGAGGACTTATCAAAGGCAGATGTATACCCCAAAAGGTAATAGTGACAGAGTGCTATTATTCGTTTCTCAGACTGCAGAGAAATTGATTGAATGCACAACAAATTACGCCAAAAGCACTGACACATACATATTTATATACACAAAGCGCAGTCAGTTCGCAAGTGCGAAACTGCTGCCTGTGAGCGCATGCTATTCGCGCTTCAGTTTAACTCTGACTGGGTAGGCAGAGAGGGTTTATCGATTAACCCAAATAAGACAACCTTAGTCCCGTTTACAAATGGCACAAACAGGATTTTCAGAAGAAGTTAAGTCTCTAGGTATTGACTTTCATCGCAGATTCAACTGGAACTCCAATGTTAAAAACAAACTTACAAAAGCGACTAAGGCCTTGTGGGTCTGTCGACGCACTTCCGGTAAAACCTGAGAACTGAAACCTAAGGTGATCCACTGGCTTTATACGCGATAGTAAGACCTATCATCACCTATACGTCCACAGTATGCTGGACAGAAATTGAACAAAAAACGATAATTGTTAAATTCCATCGCCTTCAGTGACTAGCGTGTCTCGGCATTACAGGCGCTATGCCAACCTGCCCTACGACATCTCAAGAAGCACTGGTTGGACTTACTCCACTCCACCTATTTATTAAAAAGGTTGCATTACATAGTGCAATTAGGATTCTTCGCTCGGGAACAGGCCTGCCATGTAGACCTATGCGTCACATGTCCATCTTACAACATCGTCCCGAGCTGGATATGATTACCACGAACTCGGACGCATTGCCACACACCATCACATTTGACAAGAGATTTGATATATTGATCCCAAACCGCTCAGCTTGGGAAACCAGTGATCCCTTGCTTAATGTTGGCACCGGCATCTTTGGACCAAGTCGTAAGACCTCGAAGGCCCCCTGAGAATTACATGCCATCCTAACATGCGTCAATCTAAACCTAGAGACTGGCACAAGAGGAGTAACTATCAATATACTCTCAAGTCAAGCAGCGCCCAAAGCGCTGAGTTCGTACAGCACGAACTCAGAAACCATCAAGGAATGCCATGATGCTTTACAAGACCTCGCCAAAAGAAACAAGGTCAAACTCTGGTGGGTGCCAGGGCACAAAGGTATTAAGGGCAATGAAATCGCCGATCAACTTGCCAGGAAAGGTTCTACATAAGTATGCAGGTCCTGAACCTTCTTGCGGCACTCCCAAATCTAAGATCAAGTTCTTCTTAGACAAATGGGAAAAATCGCAACACCTGTCCTTTTGGAACAGCGTGCAAGGACTTCGCCAATCGAAACGATTTACATATACAGCCCCTGAACAAACGACCCTTAACATACTCAAACTTAATAGGGTGGGTATCAGAAGACTAGTCTGCTACCCGACGCAACACTGCGGTCTGAGATATAATCTCAACAAAATGAACCTCTCGCCTAAAACTGAGTGCCGACTGTGTTTTGAAGACGAAGGGACAGCAGAGCGCATACTGTGTGAGTGTGCTGCTCTCTGCCATCTCAAATAGCGTATCCTTCTCAATGAAATTATGACTCCTAAGGGGATCATCTCGGCTCCTGCGAGAAGCATTCTCAACTTCGTTAAGGAACTGGAGAAGCTCCTCGGCTAATCGGCTAACAGGCACAAAGATAAGTAAAGGTCGCAATGCCTCGTGCTATTTAATTGCACATTAGCCTCTTAATTAAAAAAAAAATACAGCGCAGTCAACGTTCCTGAAGCTGGCGGGATGGATTATGAAGCATTACCCCATTCGAATTACTCCAGATTTTTACTCGACTCGATTGCCAACAAGTTTGGGTAAAATAGACAGTTCATAAGCCAAAATACCATGAAATATAACTCTGTGACTTGGGGACTCTGACTCCTTGGCTCAAACGGATAAAAACGAGGATACTGGACAAATACCATAGCTGGAAATAGGGCACTATAAGAGCCATCAAGTAGAATACAGATTGATATAGTTAACAAGCCAAATCTCCTGGCTTTCAGAGAAAGTATCTCCTGACAGAGAAGATTCGATCCTTCGTCAATTTACTCGCAATCAACAACTGAAGTAGATGACAGAACGGATCATTGTCACGATCATATATTTTGTAATTGATTTGTCACGCGACAAGAACACCGTATTAGGGGTATACTGAAATCTGGCAACATGGACGAAATAATTGTACATACATCTGCCGCAATGTAAGTACCTACTCGCCTGTGAACAACGCCTTTGAAGACCTCGTTGTTCCATTTTACCACTTTTCGAATACCAATTTTCAGGTAAAAAGAATTCGACCCGTATCTCTCTTGAACAAGGAGGCCATACAGCTTTACATCCCCTCGACATCATTAAATATACAGTAAGAAACGCTTTTCAATTTTCCTCTACACTACACCCCCCAATTGTCCTTGTTTGGGATCCTAATTGCATAACAATCAACTGACTCATTTGTGCCTTTCGATTCGCGCACTTGCATATTGTTTTCCTTCAAATCTCGTTGTAAAATTATAATTTTTTTTCTCATGTACACAGGTATGCACCGCGCAAAGCCGTCTAAACAATCGATTTTTCTCTGGCACATTCGGACAAAACGAGGACAAACAAGCATTTATAAAATATCCAAGATTTTAAGGAATAAATATAATAAATGTACTTACAAATCCCCCAGCGAAATTCGAATTACTCCTTCTTCCTCGGTACATTTTTGTTAACGTATTTTCTTTTCTTTTTATTTTTCTTAGTGAAAAACGCTGTAATTACTCAAGCACACCTGCGCGGAACCAGATTGATTGAATCAAGTTGAATGAATCAGGAATGAATGAGCGGCCGATATTGGGCCGAGTGTTCCGTGGTTCCGTCCAGCAATACTGAAACTGACATTTAGAAAATATTGTGATTCGTTCACAATAGTGTTATATGGTGCTGCCAGGTAAACTGGTTAAAACTAATTGATTTAACACAACATATTCTGCAAATATTATAAGTTCGACTCTTATTTTTAATTTGTCAATATTTCATTTATTTTGGGGAAGAGGAAGCGAGCAAAGAAGCGCTTAACATGGGAAACGCCAGCTTTGATTTCTGTCCCTGCTCAATTCAAGTTGACAAACAGCCTCGGCATGGCCTCCCATGGATAGCTGCCCGGCATCCGACAGGTAGTGAACGAATGTGTGACCCAACCCCTTGTCTCTTGGGAAAGAGGAATATGACCCCCCTGGTTGGTGGTTGTGCTCATCCCTGTTACAGAAAAATATAAAATGTCTCGAAGCAACAACGGATACGGACGGATACCAAGCTGACGACTCCTGCAAACGCCTTAATGACTTGCGAGTCTGCAGCCGAAATGTGAGGTCCCTTAACAGATCAGGTGCAGGCAATCAATTGGAGCAAAGCCTCAACTGCTATAAAGCATATATAACCGCAAAATGCGATGAGATGGACCAGGCAAAAGATGGACGAAAAACTGCGACATCTACTACGGCAATTGCTACAAGGAGAACAAACAACGCTTATTCGGATGCGCATTCATTATTCGAGGAAGACTCCGACAAAAAGTATTAAGTATTCGGCAAGTAAGCGAACACCACATAACAATCCGCATCAAAGCTAAATTCGGGAACATACGCGTTCACGCCCCAACCGAAAAAAAAGGACGGAAGGAAGGAAGGATCTCATAGACAGAACCTATGCCCAACGTCCCAGTTTCTCTTCTTCGGTGGCGTTACAGCCCATGAAGGACCAGAGCCAAGATTCTCTTCAATCACCCATGTTGTGTGTGATTTATTTTACACACAGGTGAAAGTGACTTAGGCAACTTTCAAGGCAAGTTATACTACGGGGGGTTTTGTCAGAACCCCGCCGTTGGTGTTATCGGGATCCGAACTCGCTCATCGTGCGTCAGAGTTCAACACAATAACTGCTGAGCAACGGCGCCCTCCACCCAGCGGACGTAACGTAACGTCCCAGCTACGATACAAAAATAATCCTAGGGAACCTAGGGAACCCTTTAGGAAGGGCACCTCAGCCAACTGAATGTGTGGCAGTGGAAAAGGTTAGCAAAAGCTAGTTGGAGGGGCATTTTGGTTGAGGCCTAGATTCACCCTGAACTGTACCGCCCGATAAGAAGTAGAAGAATGTGGATTAGCATTCATAGTCAAAGTCCAGTGAATGACCACGTCAACGACGTCAAAGCCTGAATTGACGGCAAACAAGGTGTGTGGTGAAACTGTCAATTTGGTCCTTTACTGAGCACAACTCGACCGTTTAAATGGAGCAATCAAGCCACTAGAATTGACCAACAGAAAGGAGTTGTGTTCCATCATGATTTTTTTTTAATAGTTCGCACAGGTTCAAGAGTCATACTCTTATGATGTTTGTCACACAACCTGGACGGAGTGCAGATGGTTTGGGTCGTAGATGTTCGTTCACTACTCTTCGGGGGTGGTTGTCCTAAATAGGATTCGAGAGGAATTCGACTGATTTTTCACGTTGGTTGTAGTTCCCAGCAAATGTTCCATGCCATTATGTTGTTACGAGTATATTAGAACTGCATACACAGAGTATGAATTTGAGGTGATAAGTGATCAGTGTTTTTGATCAATTCCCATTCAGAACAGCTGTGTTGCACAATTTGTCCGTATAGGAGTTGCATTTCTTGGCTATGAACATACTTTGAGCTGCAGACCTTCCGCTCGACAGTCGGTGATGAATACAGCTGCACTGCGGCAACCCCCAACGTCTGCCAAGGTCTGACTACCATTTATTTCGGTCTCAAGTCTCAAGACTCTTTTATAATAACACTTAACAAAGTCTTTTTCCGCCAATAAGCCATAGAAGTTCTATGCCGATGGAAGTCCGAAGCTACCTGAACGCAGAAGGTCATAGATATTAATGGCCAATATACACTTGAACCCCTTCCAGGTTGGGGGTTGAGCTAAGGGTTAACATCCCTATCGCGTAAAACAAATATTTATTCAGAGGCAACCAACAGCCTCGTCTAAGGACGGATTACATATTGACGACCCCCGCAAACGTCTAAAAGGAAACGAATTCCGGATCTGCACCTAGAAGGTTACAACGCTACAGTACCAAAATAGTACTAGGAGACTTTAATGCAAGACTACGCAAAGAGAACATATTTGAGTTGATCACGGGGAAGTATAGTCTACATGACACCACGTCCGAAAACGGACCCGCCTTGCTGGCGGAGCGTAATTTCCTTCTAGCTAGTACGCGACTCCTGCATCCCAACATCCATAAAGGAACCTGGCGATCACATGATCAGTCGACAACCAACCAGTTTGATAACGTTGCGATTCACGCCAGAGCCTCCTCCAGCATCCTAGATGTACGAGCCAAGGTACGAATGAGGATATCAAGGATGCCAGGATATCGAGCTGAACAACGAAAGATTGACGTTGGAACCCGGTAGGATCTTTGTCAATCGTATTTCCCTTAATCTCTCGCAAAATCCGATGATACCGGCACATTCCCCGGACAACCGTGGGAACATTGCCAACGTGCCATCAAAGACACTGTCTTTCAAACCGCCACCAGATAGAAACCCCTGGTTTGATTAGCAAGGCGAGCAAGCCCATGTAGCAAAGCAAACAACCTACCAAGCCAACACTGCGAGCAAAAAAGGAGAGAGGAACACACGGTTATAAGGAAGAAAAAAAGGGAGTATAGAAGGCGTCAGATCGAGGAGATGGAGAGATGCTACCACAGGAATGACGCTCGCAAGTTTTACGAAGAAGTAAAACGAATATTCCGAAGCTATAAAACCAAAGCAGAAGTCTGTAGGGATAAATACGGACAACTGGTAGTAGAGTCACAGTCGATGCCGAGAATATTTAAAGAACACTTCTGAGACTGTTTAACGGCGATGATAGATCCGAAACCGCTGTCAGGCAGAATGATCCATTCGCAACTAACGAAAATGCAAGAGAATTCCGTCCACCCGACCTAATGGGAATTAGACTAGTCGTTTCGAAGCTTGAAGACAGGCGGACAGCCTGTCTGCCGAGATATTTAAGACGCCTGGAGATGAGCTGGTAGGGCGCATGCACCAGCTCATCTGTGAAATATGCTCGGCTTGCCCGGCGAATGGAACCTCAGTATCGTTTGCCCGGTCCACAAGAAAGAAGACCCCTATAACTGCGCCGACTACATGGGAATAAGTCTTCTTAATATCGCATACAAGATCTACTCTGCTGTATTGTGTGAACGCCTGAAACCCTTTTGTGGATAATCTGATAGGTTCTTATCAGTGTGGTTTCAGGACAGGTAAATCCACAATAGACCAAATATTCACACTGCGGCAGATCTTGGAGCAGACCCAAGAATACCAAATCGACACCCATCACCTTTTAGTCAATTTCAAGGCCGCGTATGGCAGTGTGCTTAGAGAATAGCTATACAGCGCCATGTCTGGTTTTGCCGTCTCAGCCAAACTCGTCAGATTGTGCATAGCGAATTAAACGAGACCTTTGATAGACAAGGTGACGCGCTGTCATGTAATTTTTTCAACATCGTGCTTGAAAAGATCACACGAGACTCACTGGCCAACACAAGAGGTACGATCTATTTCAAGTCTGCGCAGCTGCTTGCGTACGCAAATGACATTGACGTAATTGGACGAAAACAGCGGAACATCAATGAGGTGTTCGAAAGCATTGAAGCAGAAGCTGCTAAAAAAGGTGTTTCGGTAAATGAGGGTAAAGCCAAATATATGCTGTAATCCAAAAAAGACACACAACGCCTTAGCCAGAACTTCACAATTGGTTGCTACAATTTCGAAATGGTCAAGGACTTCGTCTACCTTGGCTCACTAGTGACCAGCGACAACGCTAGCGCTGATATCAAACGCAAAATTACTCTTGCCAACTGCTGCTTCCTTGGGGTCAAGAGGCAATTGAGAAGTAGAGCCCTTTCTCGAAAGACCAAGGTTGCGCTATACAAAAGATTAATCATCTCTCTTCTATGGCGTAGAGGTCTGGACTTTAAAGAAAGCGGATGAGGAGGCACCTTGGTCGTTTCGAGAGGACAATTCTGCATTCAATCTATTGACCCATTTGTATAAACGGAGGCTGGGAGAGAAGACACAATGAGGAACTGTACGGGCTGTACAGCGACATCAGCCTAATTAGACATCTACGGATATACCGTCTAAGATGGCTAGGCCATATAGAGCGAATAGACAACACAGCTCCGGCCCGAAAAGTCTTCGAGGGATTACGTAGCAGAGGACGGAGAGGCTTGTATGTTAAGGTCCAGGTTCACACCGAACTGTAACGCCACCAAAGTAAGTAAGTAAGTATTTGATTCATTTTCCTCGTGTTCCCACTTGAAGATTATTGACAAAACGTTCCATGATGAACAATAGGTTATTGAATTTCTCTTAATAAAAATTTGGAGAAGAATTCAAATCGAAGTCTACACCGTGGTCTTGATGTTCGTAGTCTCTAAAAAGGCAATAGGTTCGTCGCGCTAAATCAAGTGGTTTTGTCCCTTTAAGACAGCGCAACTGGCCTCGTGGGATCCGATCTTCATGTACTTCTTCAACTGATTTTCCTGTGGCCGAAATTGAAATTTCATTGGCGAATGTGGCCAGCATAGTGCCACCCGTTTGTAGTGTGTCTCTGGTATGACAGCAGGTAAAGCAGCGAACCAAGTACTCTTCCCTGCGGAACGTCAGTCGTAATTGCTCTAAAGTTTGAATATTCGCTCCCATGTTTAACACGGAAAAGTCTATTAGATAAGTAGTTCTCCAGAAAGTTCGATCGTTTTTCGGAGAAAACTTATCATACATACATTTCCAGTGGCCCGCATGTTAAACTAAAGGGGTCGCGGGAGCGATGCACGCACGCGGAATCTCCAGGCCACTCAATCCTCCGCCATCGACTTTTGGTCTTGGTCCAACCACCTCGTCCTGGGTCTGATAAGCGGTCGCCTGCCTGATGGTATTGCATTCAAGGCACCCTATGGAAGTCGTGTTGATGGCGACATTCTTCTCACGTGACCAAACCATCGACGCATAACCCTTTCCATTCGGACAAACAGCTGCTCAACATTGAGCTCCCCGCGCACTGCCGTGTTTCTCATCCTATCCCGGCGAGTAACTCCCACAACAGCACGAAGAAATCTCATTTCGGCATCTTGTATTCGCGATCTTATTCTTTCTGTCCATACATACATTTCATGACCATAGGTGAGAGTTGGAACAACTACTGAGTTAAAAACCGCTCTTGGATTTGATATCAAGCTCGGCCTTTTTGATTACAGAGCTTCTAAGCTATTTCAAAATTGACCCAGCTTGGCCAACCCTGCAGGGAAGCTCAGTATTATTCCTCCCATCACTCTTGAAGAGGACCCCAAGATACTTAAACTTCTTGACCTGCTTCAATGAGACTCCTCTAACATGTAGATGGATTTGTTCACCTTAACCCTCATCCCAGCATCAGCACATCGCATACTCCTACAGAACACTATAGACTTTTGTTGGAACTCAAATGCAACCCCAGAACTTAGCTTAATCCTTCTACTACAATTTTGTTCACGTCACAAATGACATTCCCAATTATTCCTTCTTCCTGAAATATATCTTATAAAAAGCAGACGTGTTTTTCTTCTCTAGCGAGTAATTATATCTGGGGCAAAATAAATATTCAACAGGTTATGGGCCCAGGCATGCCTATTTACATTGAATTTAATAAATATACATTTAAGGAAGAAAAACGGGTAACTTCGTGGATGCAAGCGGATTAAAAAGAAAACAAAAAAAAAATAACCTAAACTTTATAACGCACAGTGTCATGGCAGCGACGAACACAATGGCATCAATAGAAAGATTGACCGGCCGGGATAATTATAGCACATGGAAATTTGCAGTAAAAACCTTTTTGCAGCACGAAGAACTTTGGGATTGCGTGGACGTAGTCGAAGGTGTAAATTTAGATAAGAAGAGAGACACAAAAGCGAAATCGAAGATAATTCTTTTGTTGGATCCCACAATCTACGTTCACATACAGGAGGCAGAATCCGCAAAAGATGTCTGGACGAATTTAGAAAAGGCATTTGATGATTCGGGATTGAACAGGAAGGTAGGCCTCTTGCGAGAACTGATTAATACAAATTTAGACAGCTGTAACAACGTAGAAGAATACGTCAACAGGATCTTCGCGACAGCACACAAGCTTCGAAACATCGGCTTCTTAGTTGATGATGAATGGCTTGGCACATTGCTACTTGCTGGATTGCCCGAAGTCTACAGACCAATGATAATGGCAATAGAAAGTTCGGGTATAAAAATTAATGCGGATTCCGTCAAAACAAAAATACTGCAGGATGTAAAGGCAAGTGATGTTACGGTGTTTTACTCCAATCACAGTAAGAATATACCAAGAACAAGTAAACAATTTCATCCGAAATCATATCAGAATAAGGGGCCTCGTTGCTGCAAATGCAATAAATATGGCCACATCAGTAAGTTCTGCAAGACACACAAGCAAGAGAACCATGTGGGCGAAAGTTCAAAAACCAACTTTGCAGCAGCATTTTCATCTGGAGTGACATTCAGTAATGAGTGTTGGTACATTGATTCTGGGGCTTCAATGCATATGACAAAACATCGTGAGTGGATGTATGACCTCAAGTCCCCTTCTGTTTCCACGGTTAAAGTAGCAGATAACAAGACTCTTCAAGTGAGCGGCTGTGGCAAGGTCAATATGAGAGTTAGTGGTCGAGATGGTGAGTCCATTCAAATCCAGCTTAATAATGTTTTGCATGTGCCTGAGTTGGGGACGAATCTGTTATCAGTCAGTCAGATGACAAAGAATGGCTGTAAATTAAAGTTTTTATCAAATGGCTGCTCTGTGCATCAGAACGATAAGCTGATTTTGAAGGCAGTTCGTGAGAATGGCATGTACGCCATAAATACACATGCAAATGCACTAGTTGCTTCAAGTTTATTGTGGCATCAAAGGATGGGACATCTCAACTTCTCTGCTCTGGCGAAATTAAGCGAAAACACAAGTGGAATCCAGTTGAATGTGCAACCAAAAGACGTGAAGATCTGCACCGTTTGTTTGGAAGGTAAGCAGGCTAAGCTTCCGTTTAAAAATATTGGCCAAAGATCATCGGAGTTGCTAGAAGTGATTCATTCAGACGTGTGTGGGCCAATGGAGCACAAGTCACTTGGTGGTGCAAAATACTTTCTGACGTTTGTCGATGATATGTCACGTAAAGTAAATGTTTATTTTCTCCATTCTAAGACCGAAGTCCTCGCAAAATTTAAAGAATATAAAAATCTGGTCGAGAATCAGTTAAATAAGAAGATAAAAACACTACGGACAGACAACGGTACAGAATTTGTTAATGCGGAGTTTATCAAGTTTTTAAAGACCAATGGAATAAGACATCAAACGACGAATCCATACACACCTGAGCAGAATTGCTTGGCGGAGCGCATGAATCGGACGCTCATAGAACGCGCAAAGTGCATGCTGTTTAATGCAAAATTGGGAAAGCAGTTCTGGGCAGAGGCAATTTCTACAGCATCGTATGTACATCGTTAATCGCTCACCAACGAAGGCACTTCATTACAAAACACCAGAAGAAATGTGGAATGGTACCAAGCCAGATATTAGTAATATGAAAGTATTCGGCTGTGAAGCAATGGTACATGTCCCTCGTGAAAAGAGACTGAAGTGGGACGAGAAATCAAGAAAGTTAATCTTTATCGGCTACTGCGATGCTACGAAAGGTTACAGATTCTTCGATGAAGGTAAGAAACAAATTATCAAAAGTAGAGATGTTGTATTTTTAGAAAAGGGATATACAACCATGCCAATGATGGATTCCTCAACCAGTCAAGAGGAGGTCGTTGTAACCGAACTGGAAAACGGAGAAGATTTAAACACATCCATCAATGTAAGTATGCCGAAAAACCCGAGTATCGTCAACGAAAGCAATGACCACAAAGCAACTTACAATTTGAGGCCAAGGGAACCTAAAACCTTCTCGTATACATGCCAAAATACTTCTGTATCTGAGAAGGATCCAGGTAGCGTCCAGGAAGCCCTAGCAGGCAAAAATAGCAAGCATTGTAAAGAGGCCATGGAAAGGGAATTTTCCTCGCTGATCGAAAATGACACCTGGATACTCTCTGATGCACCATGTAACCAACATGTTTTGCCTTGCAAATGGATTTTCAAAACCAAACTCAACGCAGATGGAAACGTAGCTACGTTTAAGGCACGCTTGGTAGTTAAGGGCTACGAACAGCAACGCGGGATAGATTATGAAGATGTATTTGCGCCCGTCGTTCGACAAACTTCTATACGATACCTTATTGCTCTGTCTGTAAAGCATAATTTAAAAATCGAACAAATGGACGCAGTGACAGCCTTTTTACAAGGCGATGTCGATACCGATTTATACATGTACCAACCGCCACACTTCGAAAATGGGAATCAGGTATGTAAACTGAGAAAATCTATCTATGGTCTAAAACAGGCATCAAGGCTCTGGAATCTCAAATTAGATAACGTTTTAAATCAGATTGGTCTTGAGAAATCCAAGGTAGATCCATGTGTATATTATCAGGTCAAAAATGGAGATATGTTCTTTCTAACAGTTCACGTGGACGATATTCTTCTATTTTTTAATTCAGAGGCTACGGCATTAACTATTAAAACAAGATTAAAACAGCACCTAAAAATGAAAGACCTTGGTGAGGCCAAGTTTTGCCTGGGATTAAGAATAACCCGAAAAGACAATAAAATTTTTATCGACCAAACCAGATACATCGAGCAAGTGCTGAAAAGATTCGGAATGATTGAAAGTAAACCTGCATCTACTCCGATGGACCCCAATGTCAAGTTGGTGAGTTCTGAGGAGGAAGTTCCAAACAATATACCCTACCAGGAAGCTATTGGTAGCCTTCTTTACATATCGCAAGGAACACGCCCAGATATATGTTACACAGTAAACTATCTCAGTCGTTTTAATAAAAATCCCAGTTCCACGCATTGGATGGCTGTCAAGAGACTGATGAGATACTTGCAAGGAACAAAACATATGAAGTTGAGCTCCAAGTCATCAGATGAAAACATCTTCGGTTACTGTGATGCTGATTGGGCATCAAACTCAGAAGATCGCAAACCCTGCACGGGGTACATTTTCGTTTTTCAAGGGGGTGCTATTTCATGGAATTCAAGAAAACAACCAACGATAGCCCTCTCAACAACTGAAGCAGAGTACATGTCTCTCTCATCTGCAGCACAAGAAGCGTTATGGTTGAAGCAACTTCATTCTGAATTATATCCAGATTTGAAGCAAACGTCAATCAATCTGTTCTGTGATAATCAGAGTGCCATTAGGTTGGCAAAGTCACCAGGATACAGCGTACGCAGCAAGCACATAGATGTTCGTCATCACTTTGTTCGAGATCGAGTTGCTTGTGGCGACCTATCCATCAGTTTTATAGACTCAAACCAAATGCTAGCAGATATTTTCGCCAGCCGTATACAGAATCAAACATGAGAAATGCACTATTGAAATGGGGCTGCATTTAGGGGGGGATGTTGGAACTCAAATGCAACCCCAGAACTTAGCTTAATCCTTCTACTACAATTTTGTTCACGTCACAAATGACATTCCCAATTATTCCTTCTTCCTGAAATATATCTTATAAAAAGCAGACGTGTTTTTCTTCTCTAGCGAGTAATTATATCTGGGGCAAAATAAATATTCAACAACTTTACCTCGAGGAACTCGGTCGAATGTCTTTTCCAAATCTACAAAGCAGCTGTAGATCGGGTTGGCGTATTCCCAAGCCTTCTTGAGTACTATTCTTAGAGCACAAAGCTGGTCGGTGGTACTTCTGCGGAAAACCTGTTTCAGTTTATATCCCAAGCCTACATGTTCTAACCTAAGCGCTGCGGTAACAAGATATAAAAGTTTGAGCAGAGCATTTCTGGGAAAAATTTTAAACATCTCCTGTAATTAAGCCGTAGCCTGGCACTTTATTTGACTTGAGGGATTTTATGATGTTTTCAAGTTCAGTAAGCATAGCTCGCGTGATTTTGTATTTCCGGTTATTTCAGGTAGCGGTTGTCCTCGGAATAGCTTCAATATTTCAGCAAGATATTCAGCAAAAACTTCCACATTTTCTTTATCGCCTTTAGCCCATTCATTTTGATTTTGCCTTATTATTTTCCAAAGGAAGTAATGTGAGTCCATGTCAGCGGTTAGGCCTTCTAAGTCGGTTTAAATATGTTTCATGCTTTGGCGCTAGACTTTGAGGGCAACGTGGTTAATGTGTTGGACTCTGACGCCCGATTAGCGAGCTTCGCGACATCCCTTTTCGGCGAGGTATTGGCAAAACCCCCATAGTATACTTGCCATGGAAAAGCTTATCGACTCACGCTGTTCGGAATCGGCATTAAACTATAGGTCCCTTTCACCTGTGTGGAAAATAAATCAAACACAACATGCGTGATTGAGAGAAGCTTGGCTCTAGTCCATCATGGCCTGTAACGCCACCAAAAAAGACTACCAAAAAAGAAGAACTCCGGCGTTATCAAGAAAATGTGTGCTGAGCAAGAGATCTAGCCACTCTTTGCTGGTCACCGTTGCGGTGCCATCTGGTTTGTTAATTAAGGCGGGTATAGTGGGAGCCTTTGACAGAATCTTCCTGACTCTACTTGCCTCATTATTACTTTTTTGTACAGTTTGAGGCTGTTCTTGTAACGGTTTCAGTCCTGCTTTCCATTTTGATTCTTTCCTTTGTTGAAAAGCCGTCTGCTTTCCTTTCCGAGGGTACCAAGTTCTGCGGACCACTATGGGGGCTGGGCTCTATCTGCTGGTTTGCTACTTGGACAAGACTTTAGAAGGGATTTTTTCAATGCTCTTATAACTTTAGTCGTCAGACATTAATGGAGTCTGGAGAAACATACTCTTTTACGATTTACGATTTATACGACGTGTCTTGGTCTAGGTTGGCCTTACTGGCCAAAACGTCGTAATTGGAAGCCAGAAGGGTTTTTCTACTAAAAAAAAAATACTGAAATAAGCCTGTTAGAGCGAATCGTATCCCACTAGGCGCGTTATATACAATTTAAACGAATCCCCCGCTTAAATGTTGGGATTATTGCAGTCTTAAAAATCATTGAATTAATTTTACCGTGAATGTGACTTAAATAATTTTTCTGTGAATAGGCCACAAATGCGGTTGTCAAATACTCTGCATGTCAACTGTCAAGCAAAGTCCTTTGCTTGCCTTATTATGAAAACAGAAAAGGAAATCAATAACAGGCGCGCCTGGCAGACTGTGTTTTATGCCAGCTTGCTGCGTCCAGCAACGAAACTATGGAGGAAAAAGCACTTATAATAAACATTGCCACCATACTAGCCAAAGATGTTGCATTTGACCAACGGAATAATTTCAAAAAACCGGCTTCTTCCTATGCGCCAGGAAAGGTACCGCCTCTGCTGCAAAGTGACGACGATGGATTCGATTTCTTCCTCCGGCACTGTGTACCCAAGGAACAAAAGTCCGAACAAAGGCAGAAACGACAAATTGGCCCGGAAGCCAATAAGAGAGAAGCAGTTCCCCAAAAAGTAGTAAAACGAAACGAAGAACCCAACCCCGGCCGAATAAATCTTCTTCAAGATCTGACAAATAATGTATTCGAGTGTAATCTGCATCTTACCAAAGCAACGTTTCAGGTAAGTTCCAGAATACTGTGTACGTATATCATGATGCATTTGATGTTATGGATTTTAGAAACTAAACACTTCAGTGTCGGAACTGATCAAACCGCTTCACTCGAACAACACTGTAATCTCCAGCCAGACTATCTTCTCGTTGGGACTCTGGAAACTCGCGACCGATGAGCATTTCGAGGAAATATCACGACGTTTCAAGATCCCGCTTCAGGCATGTCATCTCATCATTCGCAATTTTTGGACAATTATCTCCGAGAACTATGAATCCTTTATAAAGTGGCCGAACTCGCACAGTGCGCAGCAGTCCCAATTGGGCACATTTGAAAAGGTGGACTGTCTGAAACGTTTTCCGAATCTGTTCGGACTAATTGCCATTAAGCGACTAGACATCTTTCTAGAAAGCGAAGATGAAGAGAGATCAGTGATAATGCAAATTATCTGTGATGGAGAACAAAAGATTATTGATTGCTTCGTCGACTTTGCAACGAACTATAAATTTAATGATAGTCCCATAGGACAGACGTTAGAGCGAGAAACTGCCGCCCTACCACCGGGAGCCTACTTGATTGGGGGACATAATTTTCCGCTTAAACACTATCTCATCCGTCCATTTGAATTGGAGTGTTTTCGCGACGAAAGTCGGTTCAATGAATTACTACGAAAGGCTCTGGAGATTTCCGACTCTGTACTGAACAAGATGATGAGACGGTTCAACACGTTGTATGCCCTCGAAGCGAAAGACATGAAAGAGGTACGTAAAGTTCTCGAAACAATCTGTTCTCTGCACAATTTATGCGAACAATTTGGAGATAAATGTGTTCCGGATTGTTGGGAACGAAGTGAAAAATACACTTTGCCAACAAAGCCAAGCGAAAACAATCAGAACGGTCGCAAACGACGGCTAGAGATTATGGAGGAAGCTCTTAAGCTGTCTTAAACTATCATTCAATAAAAAACAAACAATGAAAACGGTCTACTTATTCACTTTAATTTAAACATTCTACAACAAAATCGTTCTCACACGCGAACCGGATGAGGGGTTTAAGCTGCCTTCTCTGCATCCTTTTCCTTTGCCTTTAAAGACGCTTCTAGTTTCTCGAATTCTTTGTTAGCTATCTTGTCGGCTTCGTCGGTCACCTGCTCGACTTCTACGACCTCAGGGATATAGAATTGCAACATATTCTGCACGCCATTCTTGAGCGTCACAATTGAACTTGGGCACGAGGAGCAAGAACCCTATGAAATGGAGTTACTCCATATCCTGATATGACTTCTATGTGGGCATTTACCTGCATTTTTAGCTTAACAACCCCATTATCGAATCCCATGAATATTATGTCGCCGCCGTCTTCTTGGACGGTGGGTCGAATCTTTGTATCCAGCAACTCTTTGATCATCATTACTATCTCGTCGTCGTCTTCGTTGATTTGTGTGTCCGAATTCGGTTGCGATTCGGTAAGAATCGGTAAAGAGCTTGCAAAAAAGTCCATGATCACAGCAAAAACCTCCGGTTTAATCACGCCCCATTCAGCGTCCTCGAGTTTCGAGATTGTTATGAAATCCCCGCCGAAGAACACCGCTCGTACTCCTTCGATACGAAATAGTAGTTTGGCTAGAACGGAATGATTTATTATACAACTCACTATTGAAGAAAATAGGAATGAACCTAGAGGACTACAGTAGGCAGATTGTGCAGTCGGGAAGTCCATGGTATTCCCTTTGCCAAGCACATCAATACCAGGACAGAATTTCAAGCTATCCGGGTTGGGAGTATCCTGGGTTTGGATAAACATCGAACGAGAAGCAACAGTCGCCGTCAACGATGGTTGAAGCAAAATCCTCTGTCCATTTGCCGAAAGCCGACTAGCAGGCAGATTAGCCTGGAAGACTCTGCAGTAAAGGCATGTCATAGGTCGCCTTGTTCAAATCATGACGACAAAATACTCACACATTTGATAGTTGTCGGCTGGACGAGTAAATAATTTGCTTATTGCGAAATAAATTGGAGAATTTAAGCAAGTTCCTGGACATTTTCACAGATGTTTCGTAAACTTCAGTCGCAATAGGTGGTTGAAACGTCAAGAATTGATACCACTGTGCCGGGTATGTTCACAAGCTAGCTATGGACTTTTGTTGTCCATTGTTCCTAGAATTTTCCCTAAAGTCTAATTAATTATTTGTGTTCAGAAGCAATAACAAACTTTTTTGGCAATGGGCATTTTTTGTCCAAAAGTGTTTTGCTTTTTGTTCAACAAGGCTGTTCCAAACAGATTGGAACGCGATTGTCTGAGTTACATGACGTAAGTCATTCACTTTACCTCCCAATGTGTGTATCATGTGTGTGATGTCCCGCAAGCGAATATAGACAGCAACCTGGCTATATCCGAATTGTCGAACCGCCAACCAAATCGACCATGTGCTAATTAACGCAAGACATTCCTTAAGCATTCTGGATGTGCGAACATTCAGGGGGGCAAACGTCGACTCTGACCATTTCCTCTATAGCCGCAAGATTCAGAGCTCAGTTGTCCAATGTCAGAAAGCTGCACCAGCCCACCATGAGGAGGTTCAACATTGAACGCCTGAGCACACCGTAAGTCTAGAGTCTACAGGGAGCAAATGAGCGAAATGCTCTCCGGTATGCCTACGTCGAGCAAAAACGTCAACAATATGTGGCTGAATTGGCGCTCAGCCATTCAGGAAGTAGACGAGAACACTTTAGGCTAGCTACCACCCCCGACAAGAAACCTGTGGTATGATGGCGAGTGTGAACAGAAGAAGGCAGCAACCGACGAGGCATACCCAAAGGCGCTGCAACAAAAAACCAGGGCAGCACGAGGAAGGTACCGAGCCAGAAGAACTGAGGAGAAAAAACCTGCCACGACTAAAGAAAAAAGACTTCGCGGCCTCCCAACTCAAGTATATCAAGGAGTCTAGGGACAGGCATAAAATACGGGCCTTTTATAAGAAAGCTAAAAGCCTCAGGAGGCTTTCAGAAAGGCACCCAGGCTCTTTGAAATTTCGAGGGTTATCTTGTCACCCACCCGCAGGGAATAGTGGATTAATGTATATATTTAAGCAGCTACTTAACAAGCATGACCAAGAGAGAGTGGTAGGGACTGAGGAAATCGCAACTCCAGCCGCTGAAGTAGTCTAGCCGGCATCGAGAAAAGGTCGGCACAGATATTCAAAAGCTAAAGAACAACAAAGCCGCAGACTCAGATGGCTTGCCATCAGAGCTCTTCAAAGCTGGCGACGATGTTCTAATAGGGAGCGTGCACCAGATCATCTGTAGACTTTGGGAAGAAGTAAGCATGCCCGATGTCTGAGATAACAGCTCTATTTGCCCCATTCACAAAAGTGTGACTTCAGGCCCGTCAAATGGACTAAAGACCAAATATTTACACTTCGACAAACCCTGGAAAAGACCAGCTAGTTTCAAATCGATACACACCATCTCTTAATCGATTTCAAAGCCGCATACGACAGCATTCAGCTTAAAGAATCGTTTGATGCGATGGTCGAATTCGAGATCCCAGGAAAACTGATTCAGCTGTATCGCGTCACGCTAAAAAATACGCGGTGCACCGTGCAGCTCGGTTCTAGAACCTCTGAACCGTTGGAAATATGCACTGGATTTCGGCAAGGAGATGCGCTGTCGTGTGACTTCTTCAATTTGGTGCTGGAGCAGATAGTGCGACGGGCAGACGGGCAGGCGTCGACAGGGAAGGCACTATCTTCTACAAGTCCGTCCAGCTGCTAGGATACGCGGATGATATTGACATCATCGCGCGGTCTTAGCGCGACGCTTTCACGGCGATTGAGGAATAGGCGAAACGAATTGGTCTTAAAGTCAACGAAGATAAGACAAAGTATATGATGTTAAGCATAAACCGATCCGTTGTTCACTACCTGGAACAAAATATAGCGGTTGACAGCTAACATTTTGAGATAGCTAAGGAGTTTGTCTACCTCGGGGCAAACGCAAGCTCCACAAACGACCCCACAGTGGAGTTCCGGTATAGAATAGCCCTTGGTAAACGCTGCTACTTCGGTTTGTCAACTTGGGTCAAAACTCCTCACTCGAAGAACCAACATCATGCTTATACTGCCAGTCTTGCTGTACGGAGCCGAAAGCTAAACGATACCCAGGACGGCGAAACTGATTTTGGATTCTTTCGAAAGAAAAATTTTCCCTATCTACGAGGGAGGGGAATGGAGGAGAAGACACAACCGCGAACTCTACGAGTTGTACAAAGATGTGGATATGGTCCGCAAGGCAAAGATCCGTCACTCAAGTTAAGAGGGTCTTCGACTCCGAGCCTCCTAGTTCGAGAAGAAGACGAAGAACGAACCTCCGGTATAAAGACCAAGTAATCGCGGATGTAAGACAACTTGGTCTTCATAACTGGAAGCAGCGTACCCGGGACTGTCAAGGATAGAAGGCAACTATAGCTCAAGCTCAGATCCTCCATGGATTGCTGACCTGAAAGGTAAGTAAGTAGGTACTCTTGAGCTAGAACAGCTTTGTGAGAAGTGTCAAAAATAGCTGTATTTGAAAATTTGAAAATTGATTTCGGTTTGATTTGATTTCTGTCGGTCAAGTCATAGCCAGATTTGCCTGGCGGTTAGGCAGGTATGTCCTTGGGTACATCACAGGTTCGTTTCAGCCATGGCTTGGCTCGTTAGCTTTCGTTTAATGGTTGCTAGTAGTCTACCAGCGTATGCCATGTTTTTTCGTTGCGTCGTTCCTTGTCTGGCGACAAGCTCTTTCATTTCCTGAAATATCGCTGTGTCCTATAAACCATGAGAGTTGGATGTCACACTGTTCAGCCATCTCGTTAACAGATAGGCGGCAGTCGAGACTTGTCTTGGATATGTAGACATAAGACTTCCGCGATTTCAGGACAACTTGGCAGACAGATATCACGTTCCACGGGAAAAGGCAAGAAACATTCCTGTGATGTTCCAGTGTGTCTAACAATTTGGGGATGCTGGGGTCTCCTATCAGTTTTATCGCGTGATTTGGATTCTATCTAGCAGGTGCAATGAGGTCTTAGAAGCATTGGACCAGGCATGAACATTAGACTCCAATTTAGGGCGAATGAATACCTTATAGATTGAAGCCAGGTCCAAGGGTGCGAAATTGTTCTTTCATCTGTAAAGAAGACAAGTCATTTTACAGCATTCTTGGCGAGACCGAATATGTGGTCGTTTCAACTAAGATTGCCAGTTTCTAATCTGTTGAACGGGAGACTCGCAAAAACACGCACGCAAGTGAGCTTCACGCCAAGCCTTGTCAATTTTGCTTTCGCTTGCTTGGTGACGCGAGCAGTTCCATAATTTGGTTTTAGAGCACATTTGCCTTGCTTCAGGGGGTAATGTAGTCGTGTTGGTGTTGCAGGAAGCGCTCTCGTATACAGTAGGAATGTCAAAACCAGACATGGCTCTGTACAGTTCGTCTCTACGCACGTTATCATTGCGGCCTTGAAACCGACAAATAGGTGGTGGAGATCTGCCGCAGTGTGAAGATTTGGTAAATTGTAGACTTCCTTCGCCTGAAACCTGAAACCTGTCTGGAACCTGTCTGATACGGACCTTTCAGGCATTCCCACAAAACAGCAAAGATGTTAAGGAGACTGATCCCTCTATAATTGACGCATTTAAAGAGGACTCCTTTTTGTGAATCAGGCAAACGACACTGAGATTCTACTCGCCGGGCATGCTTTCCTCCGACTATATCATACAGATGAGCTGGTATATGCGCCCTGCCAAATCATCCTCAGCTGCTTTAAAAGTTCCGCGAACAGCCCGTCCGCTCCACCAGCTTTGTTTGTCTTCAGGCTTGATATTGCTATCTTGAGCTCGTCAAAGTCGAGGAGACGGAATTCTTGTCTATCGTCGTCCAAGTTACGTTCTGCCCAACAGCGGTATTTGAGTCTTCCTCGCCGTTTAACAGTCTGCAGAAGTGATTCTTCCAAATTCTCAGTATCGACTGCGACTCTACTACCAGTGCCCATCAAAGCATAGCCCTTTCCATTCAGAGAAGCAGTCGCTCAACATTGAGCTCCTCGCGCACTGCCGTGTTTCTCACCCTATACCGGCGGGGAACTCCCACAAAACCACTTGGCATTAAGCTCGGCCTTCCTGATTATAAACCTTCCAAGCTGTTTTAAAATTTACCCAGCTTGGCTAATCCTGCATGAAAGCTCAGCATTACCCCTCCCATCACTCGTGACGTAGACCCCGAGATACTTAAACTTCTCCACCTGCTTCAATGGGACACCACTATCATGTAAAGGGCATTGAAGATTGCTTGCCCTCACCTCTCCCATTGTGAAACATTCCTCGCCTCGATTGCGCTCCAACATCCATCTTTTGATATATAATCAAAAGGACAGGAAACAAGACGCACCCTTGGCGAAGTCCAATGCCACGGTGAAAGGTGTTGATTTGCTCACGTTAACCCGAACACAGATACTCCGGGTTTGGTGTATAGAGGATGAATGGCCCTCACCAGGGGATCATCAATCCATACTCGGGCAAGCTTTCCTTGGAACATATTTTACAGATGAGCTGGTGCATACGCCCTACCAGCTCATCTCCAGCCGCTTTAAACATCTCAGCAGACAGGTTGTCCGCGCACGCGGCTTTATTAGTTTTAAGCTCCAAAGTAACTAGCTTAATTTTACCTAGGTCGGGTGGACGGAATTCTCTTGCATCTTCGTCAGTTGCGAATGGATCATGGAAGGAAATATCGGATCTAACGTCGCCGTTAAACAGTCGACGGAAGTGTTCTTTCAATCGACTGTAGCTCTACTACTAGTTGTCCGTCTTCATCCTTATAGGCTTCTGCTCTGGCTTCATAGCTCTTGCATATTCGTTTTATTTTTTCGTAAAACTTGCAAGCGTCATTCCTGTGATAGCATCTCTCCATCTCCTCGATCTCACAATGCTTTGCTACATTGGATTACATTGCTCATCAAAGCTGGGGTTTCTAGTTGGCGGCGGTTTGAAACATCACAGTTAACGTCTCTGATGGCATGCTGGCAACGCTCTCAATGTTGTTCTTAGTTGTTCTGTGGGTTGTGCCGGTGTCATCGGATTTTGTGAGATATTGAGTGAAATTCGATTGGCAACAATTCTAGCGGTTTCCGACATCAAGCTTTCGTTGTCCAGCTCGTCTTCGTGGTATTCTTAATATCCTCATTCTTACCTTGGCTACGTAAGGTTCGTACATCTAGGATGCTGGAAGAGTGTCTGGTGTCGCGATCGCAACGTGATCAAACTGGATGGTGCTCGACTGATAAGGTGATCGCCTGGTTCCATTATGGATGTTGAGATGCGGGAGTTGTGTGCTAGAAACAGACTATGCCCCGCCAGGAAATCAAGTACGATTTCGGACGTAGTGCCGTGAAGGTTATACTGCCGGTGATCGACTCAATTATGTCATCTTTGCCAAGTTTTGCTATTTTTTTTTAGAGACTCGCGCAGGTTCAAGAGTTTTTTTTATATTCTCTTATGATGTGCTTACACACACAACCTGAACGGAGTGCAGTGGTTTGGGTCGTTGATGTTCGTTCAATACTCTCAGGGATGGTTGTCCTAGATAGGACGAGAGCCAACCAAATTCCGCGCTGGTTATAGTCCGTAGTAATTCGTTCGAGCACTTTAGTATTGCATACGCAGAGGATGAATTTCAGTTGACCATATACTGTGAGTGCTATGCCTGCAGCAGTACGTCTTTCCATTAACATCTGCTTTGCATACTTTTTGTCCGTATAGGAATTACTTTTTCTTGGCTATGAAGCGAATTTTAACTTTAGACCTTCCGCTCGGCGGTCGATGATGTTAACCACTGCACCCCGGCCACCCCCATCGTAGCTGAGACATTGGGCACAGGTTCTGTGTAAAAAATCGTACAAAACATCTTTAAGTCGGACTAGAATGCTCTGGCATTCGGTAGTATGCCGCTGAAAGTTACCATAATTTCAATTTCAGTTTCACCAGAGCATTCGAACTTCGACAGCGAAATTCGGACATAGACGTCGGTTCGTGTCTCCATAACACCATTGAGCAGTCGGATACAGTGTGATCAGTCGATAAACTGATGTCTTGTGTGTGTAATAAAGTGTTCAAAAGGCTGTAACAATAAATAAAACTGGTGAAGTGCTCAGATAATTCGAATTCGAATGAAAATAGATAGTTGTAGTTTATGTCAATCCAGTGATATGAACCGAATCCTGAACTCGTGGTCATTTTCGTAACATTTGGTGTCAGAAGTGGGATTGCGAGTAAACGAGTGAATAGATTATTCGAATTGTGGAGTGAATTATTGAAATAGTGCAAGAAAATGGTGAAATTAGAGAAAACTATCCAGAACGTTCAGCATTAAGGAAGTGTCGAACCGGCTACAACATCAAAATTCACAGCTCCCAATTTTGACGGCACGAGTGCGTTTAACATCTTTAAGCTCCAATTCGAAACAACAGCGGAACGGAATCAGTGGGTTGAAGAAGACCGTGTGACCGCCCTAGTCATTTCCCTTAAATGTGAAGCAGCTGATGTACTACAGACGATTCCAGCGACCCAGAGGAAGAACTAAACAGCCATATGGGATGCTCTTCATCGAAGGTACGGCAGTGAGCACGTGCAGGAAATGTGCAAGCTGGAGCTTAAAAGGCGCAAGCAACGTGGAAACGAGACCGTCGAGCAATATGCTGCCGATATCGAGAGGGTGTCTCATTTAGCCTACGCGGATATTCCCGTTGATGTGGTGGAAAAACTGAAAACGGATTCCTTCATTCATGGGCTAAGGGATCCCGATACGCAACGAAGCCTGATTCTTCTGCCAAAGACATCTTTTAAGGAGGCAGTTGCCACCGCTCTAGCATGTGAAACATCGCTCTTGATATGTCGACCCTCCATCAAATTGCGGCGCATATCTGAAGACCAGGATAGTTCCAGAAGAACAACGGCGAGTAGGAGTGGCTCATTCCCGGGTAGTTGTTACAACTGCGACCAGCAGAGGCATATTGCGAGAAACTGCCGTCTGCGAAGAAAGCATCCCTGTAATAGGTCACCGACATCCGTCGTTTCCATGTGCTGCCAAAAGATTCCTGAAATGTCGAGAAGGTCGGAAGAAAGCAGCGAGAAGATGCCGATCCGGCAGTCATCATCGACTTCCAAGAACGAGGTTTTTGACCAACGTGGCAGCAAATAGCCCAGCGTACTGGGCTCAATGGCAGAGTTTGAGGCTGGAGAACGCTTGCCTCTACCGCAGCTGGGAAAGTGAGAAAGGGGACATTGTAAACGATCTGTTGGTAATACCAAAAGGACAAGTCGACGCGGTCATCCGAGAATACCACGAGGGACCAAGTGGGAATCATCTTGGTGTTAACAGGACTGTAGAGAAGATCAAGAGAGGTTTCTACTAGATTGTATGCCATGAATCGGTCACATATTTCATTCGCAGGTGTGAACAGTGTTCGAAGGCAAAGGGACCCCTTAGGAAAACTCGACTAAATATGCAGCAGTACAATGTTGGAGCACCGTTTAAACGTATCGCCATGGACATCACAGACCCATTCCCCACGAGCAACGCATCGAACAAATACGTGCTGGTGGTGATCGAATACAGCAGACGGGAAACAGACGGGCGAAGCATAAGATTGTCCACTTGGAGAGATTAGCGCCATACATACTTCGGAGAAGAATCAAATCGCTTGTTCGAGGACGAACAAGTGTGGCAGTGTCACACGAACCGATAGTTATGTTCGAATTTCACTATCTAAGTGTAGAATGCTCTGGTGAAGTTGATATGGAAATTATGGTAACTTTCAGCGGCGTACTGCTGAATGCCAGAGCATTCTAGAGACTTTTGAATAGGAACGTCTGACGGCAAACGAACAAGTTTAGTAGGAGGACAGTGTCACACGAACCGATAGTAATGTGAGAATTTTGTTGTCGAAGTTTGGAATGCTCTGGTGAAGGTGATATGGAAATGATGGTAACTTTCAGCGGCGTGCTGCTGAATGTCAGAGCATTCTAGAGATTTCTGAAGGGGAACGTCTGACGGCGAACATTCGAGAAAGTAGACCAAGGTTATATAAGCGCGAACGCTCGTCCTCGGTGGCATTCAGTTTACGGAATTCAATAACGTGTGAGCAGTCGGATATAGTGTGATCAGTCGATAAACCAGTGTGAGAGTAAAACCCTTTAATAAAGGTTTGTGTCTGGGGTGGCCGTGGTGCAGTGGTTAACATCATCGACCGCCGAGCGAAAGGTCTATGGTTTGAATTCGCTTCGTAGCCAAGAAAAAGTAGTTCCTATACGGACTAAAGTATGCAACGCGGTTGTGAATGGAAAGTGACCAGACGTACTGCTGCAGGCATAACAGTCACAGTATATGGTCAACCCAAATTCAACCTCTGCGTATGCAATACTAAAGTGCTCGAACGAATTACTACGGACTATAACTTACTTTGATGGCGCTACAGTTCGGGGTGAACCAGGGCCTCAACCAACAAGCCTCTCCAGCCGGCCCGATCTTCGGCCAGCCGCTTCCAGTGCCGAACGCCCAGTTGGTTGAGGTCCCCTTCCACCTGTGCGCGCCACCTCGGGGTTGGAGTCGAAGACTCTTCGGGCCGGAGCGTTGATGTCCATTCGCTCTACATGGCCTAGCTATCTTAGACGTTGGATCCGAAGACGTCTAACCAGGCCGATGTCGCTGTACAGCCCGTACCGTTCTTGGTTGAATCTCCTCCTCCATTCTCCGTTTACACAAACGGGACCAAAGATTGCACGCAGAATTTTCCTCTCGAAACGTCCAAGAGCCTCTTCATCCGCTTTTGACAACGTCCAAGCCTCAGCGCCGTAGAGGAGGACCGGAATGATTAAGGTTTTGTAGAGGGAAACCTTAGTTTTTCGAGAGAGGGCTCTACTACTCAGTTGCCTCTTGAGCCCGAAGAAGCAGCGATTGGCAAGAGTTATTCTGCGTTTTATCTCAGCGCTGGTGTCGTTGCTGCTTGTCACTACCGAGCCAAGGTAGACGAAGTCCTTGACTACTTCAAAAATATAGCTACCGAAGGTGACGCTCTGACCAAGACGTCGGTGTTGTGCGTCTTTCTTGAATGACAGCATATATTTGGTCTTGTCCCCATTTACCCTTAGACCCACTTTCGCCGCTTCTGCTTCAATGCTTGTGAACGCCTCATTGATGTCTCGCTTTGTTCGTCCAATAACGTCAATGTCATCTGCGTAGGCAAGCAATTGTGTGGATTTGAAGTAGATCGTACCTATTGTATTGGCCGCAGAGTCCCGCACGATCTTTTCAAGAATAATGTTGAAGAAATCACATGATAGTGCGTCACCCTGTCTAAAACCTTTTTTAGCATCAAAGGGGTCGGTTAGTTCACCTCCGACCTTAATGGAGCAGCGAGAGTTCTCCATAGTCATCCTGCATAGTCTGACGAGTTTGGCAGGAATGTTAAAACATGACATGGCTCTGTATAGCTCGTCTGTATAAACACTGTCATACGCGGCTTTAAAGTCGACGAAAAGATGGTGCGTGTCGACCTGGAATTCATGCGTCTTCTCCAAGATCTGCCGTAATGTAAATATTTGGTCTATCGTGGATTTTCCTGGCCTGAAACCACACTGGTAGGAACCTATCAGATTGTCTACGAACGGTTTCAGGTACTTACACAGTACGGCAGAGAGGATCTTGTATGCGATGTTCAGGAGGCTTATCCCTCTGTAATTGGCGCAGTCATAGGGGTCTCCTTTCTTATGGACCGGGCAAACGATACTGAGATTCCATTCATCGGGCATGCGTTCTTCCGACCATATCTTGCAGATGAGTTGGTGCATGTTCCCAACCAGCTCATCGCCAGCTGCTTTAAACAGCTCCGCGGGGAGTCCGTCTGCTCCAGCAGCTTTATAAGACTTAAGTTTCGATATCGCTATCTTAACATCGTCTAGGTCGGGTGGACGGGATTCTCCTTCGTCTTCGTCCATTGTGAATGGTTCGCTCTGCCTGACGGCGGCATTTTGACTATCATCGCCGTTATACAGTCTGCAGAAGTGGTCCTTCCACAATCTCAGCATTGACTGTGACTCCACTACTAGTTGTCCGTGCTCATCCCTGCAGGCTTCTGCTCTGGCTTTAGAGCCTCGGCATTATCGTTTTACTTTCTGGTAAAATTTTCGAACGTCGTTCCTGCAGCAACATCTCTCCATCTCCTCGATCTCGCGCTTCTCGTGCTCCTTCTTTTTCCTTCTCAGAAGCGCATGCTCCTCCCTCCTTTTCTATTCATAGAGCTCGCGGGCAGCTCTCGTCCGTCGATGCAATGTGGCCATGTATGCATTCTGTTTCTCTACATGGGCCTGTCTGCACTCATCATCAAACCAGGGGTTTCTCGACGGTGGCGGCCTCTCTGATGGCGTTCTGACAACGACTCCATTGCTGTTCTATGGTTTCTGCAGATTGCATCGGGTACTGAGAGAGCTTGAGGGAGACTTGATCGGCGAAGGTCCTGGCGGTCTCCTGCGATTGCAGCTTTCCGACGTTAAATTTTGATGTTCTTACTCGACTCCGTTGGTTCCGAGAAATTCGCATCCGTACCTTGGCTGCAACAAGGTAATGATCCGAGTCGATGTTGGCTCCTCGAAAGGTTCGGACATCTAGGATGCTGGAGGAGTGTCTGTCGTCGATCCCAATATGATCAATTTGGTTGGTTGTCGATTGATCGAAAGACCGCCAGGTCCCCTTATGGATGTTGAGGTGTGGGAATCGTGTACTTGCTACTACCAGGTTATGTCCCGCCATAAAGTCCACTAGCCTTAGTCCGTTTTCTGACGTGGTGTTGTGTAGGCTGTGCTTTCCAATGACCCGTTCAAAGATAGCTTCCTTACCCAGCTTCGCATTAAAATCTCCTAGAACGGTTTTGGTGTCATAGCTGGGACATTGCGCATACGTTCTGCCTAGGAGATCATAGAAGTCGTCTTTATGTCTACGGACTATAGCCAACGCGGAATTTGGTCGGCTCTCATCCTATCTAGGTCTAGGACAACCACCCTTGAGAGTAGTGAACGAACATCAACGATCCCAACCACTGTACTCCGCTCAGGTTGTGTGTGTAAACACAACACCTGCGTGAGTCTCAAAAAAAAAAAAAAAAAAACAAAAATGAAGTGTAAAGCGTTCAAAAGGTTGTAACAATAAATAAAAGTGGTGAAGTGCTCAGATAATTGATCTGAGGAAGTACAACAAAAGTGTGTATTGAATTTGAATAACAAGTAGATAGTTGTAGTCTACCGCAATCCAGTGATTCGAACCCTATGCGAAGTGGGTAATTTTCGTAACAATATTGAAGAATATCCAATAGAGCCTCCTAAACATGCTTTATATTTTGCAATAGTATTCATGAAAAGTCTGACTATACTGGCCCCCACTATGTCCGGGAGCAAGCTACTACTGCCTGAACGTAATCACCACATTCTCTGAACACCTTCTACTCACAATCCAATGCGCATTTAAACGCTCCGTCACATATATCTATCCCCCTCAGATATACAATCAACTTTATGAGCATTCATTTCCGACGACCGCAAACAAAAGTTCCAATTTTCAACATCCCAACTGAGTAAGATCTCATCAACATCATACACTACGGCTCTGTACTACGACGAGCAATTTGAAATTGAAAAATTTGCAAATTTGAATAACTTCGCAATGATTGGTTGGTAACTATTGAAAACTTTAAGTGAATTTCAAGCGATTATTTCAGGAATATGATATTGTCATTTCGTGTTAATAGATAAAAATCAATAAAACCGTTGAAGGGAAAAGAGAAAAGAGAAAGGCGCGCGTTTTTCATCGCTCTCCTCATCCAGTAGTAGCCCGGATAGAAACACAAAAAAACAACATTTCCATTACACCACACCAACGTCGATATTATACACGATTGCACTGTGTTTGGGTGTGTAAGTGTGCATAGAGTACGATATTCCATTACGGGACGCGTGTACAAGTATATGGTATCGCTGTGGTATTGTGTATCTATATCTATCTATTCGAACGAAATCCCCGAAAACTGCTGCACACACTATCAAGCCGCGTCGCAAAGTGAATAAATACTTCTAGCGCCGCAAACGCATGTATGTACGTAGCACCAGATTTTGGATGAAAAAAAAAAAAGACAAAAAGAACGCTACAGTAGCATCAGATACACAAGTATCGCATAGTGTATAGATACTAAAGGGAAAGGAGCATCATATACAATACGAATACTAGTTGGTTTTAAACGTTTCGATTTCTCAAAGGCAAAGGTACTCTCACGCCACTCTCTCCTCGATTATTCTGGGCATTGTGAAAGAAACCCCGTCAAACGCCAGTTGTGTCCTTCGTTTTTGGTATCCTCCGGCTCTGCATACATATATATATGTAACTTGGGTCGTCCAATTCCAATCAGACAAGTGCAAAAGTACGTTTTTGGTTATTTTTTTTTTGTTTTTCGTTGTAGGAAGCAGCTCGTCGAAACAGTGTTTACGAACGCTCCGTTTGGTTGTTGTTCGGAAAACCGAAACACAACAGCACAAAAGTCTGTTCTCTGTTTTCGTGTGTGCTTCTTTGTCGTCGTCGTCGTCGTTGTTGTTCGTTTGTTCATAACGTTGTTCTCTTTAGAGCGTTCAGTTGCGTGTAAAGTTCTCTTTACTTTCATATTCGTCACTCGTCGTTCTCGCTGTGGCATAGTAGAGTGTGTTGAGACGTGCGCGCGTGTGTGTGTGTGTGTTTACGAGTTGTTTTTTTTTTTTTGCTTTTCTATTTACCCGATTCGAAAAACCGTCGGGGGTACGTTGTTGTTGTTGTTCAACCAGTGCGGGGTTGTATGTGTGCGTGAGTGCGGTGTGTGTAAATGCCAGCCGTCGCCGCAGCAGCTCGTGTATAGAAATACACACAAAAGACAGCACAAAAGAGTAGTAAGTAGTTCCCATACAATTTAGTGGAAGCACAAGCTGCCGTATTCTTCGTATCGTTGGCCGTATACATTATTGGGCTACCTACATGGAGCATTTTCATCAGATTCAGGTAAGTTTATTATTTTTCTTTTTCTTTCATATTTCTGCGCTTTCTTCGGCGTTGTATTATATTTGTTTCGGTTTTTTTTTTTTTGTTGTTGATTATCGCGCGAGTTCCTTGCATTCACACTAGACACGGCTATTATTGTTATAAGATTTTTTTTTGTTTTTTTTTTTTTAATCTTATTCGTCGTTCGTCGCTTGGTTCTGTGGGAAATTTCCTTAAGCCAGCCGCCCGTCTTCGCGTGATTGTTGAGATTAGGTACGGAGCAGGGGGCGGAGAGGTGGGTGAGGAGGCAGTCGGGAAAAAGTTTAATGAAATGTACGAGTTTTTCTTGTTTTATTTTTATTTTTTTTTTTTTGATTGATTTTCGAAAGACCTCCCGGGGCAAGAGGGTGAAGATCTGAAACAAACGCCGCCACACCTATTTTCGTGGTGTGGGATGAAGACGAACAGGTCGACGAGGAGCGGGTTGTGTGGGTGAGGGGGTGTAGGAGGTTGATCGGGCGACAACGGTAATCGGTGTGTACTTGAAATCGAATACGGAAGATAGTAGTATAATTTGTTTAATTAGCCAACACTTGATTGTTGTTGGTGTGTTACGTGGGGGTCAGCCGGTCTATAAACTTTTTTTTTTTTTTTTTTTTTTTGTGATGCAATGGAACGAGATTTTTGTTTTTATTTCTATCTAAATAACTATTTTTTAATTGATAAGATAAAGTGTAGAAATCAAGTAGAATGTATTGTGTGTGCAAGTGAGCGTTGTGCAGCTGGTCACCAAAAAGCATTTAAAAAAAATATATCAAACAACATCGCTTCGACATGTTTTAAAAAAGAAAATAAATTATTAAATAAAACATACACTAAACTGGAGAAGAAAAATAAAATTCAAAGGATATTCTACCCAACGAAAACTAATAAAAAAAAAAAAAAAAAACAAATCCGAGTATGCATACGGAAATAATGGCGGATCTCATCGGATGCCTACTAATCCAAAAAAGACAAATGAACTGAGAGGGAAAAAACGCATGGCTGTTAGGAGGGTTATTTTTAGGATTGTTTTTCGCATACAGTATGCATTTTCTCAAACCTACATATCTCGAGATGGAAAATATGGTTTTTCGTCTTGTTGGTTTTTTTTTCAAGAATTTTCCTAGTGGATTTCATGGAATTAGGAGTTTTTCGTTGTTTTTTTCTCTAACCCCCGATGAGTGTTTGCTTATTTTCCATTTTGCTTTTCTTGATTTTTTTTTCATCTATTTTCTGTGAAAGAGAACGAGCTACTGCCAATTGGAATTTGTTTCATTTTCTCTCTTATTTTTTTTTTTGGTGTTTATTTTTGTTTTTTTCTTTTTATTTGTCGGCGGCTCTTTTCTGCGTGGTGTGAGTTAGTTGTGCAATAAAATGCGATTGTAAGGGAAGTGAATAATGTTGGTTTTTTGTTAAACTTGAGGAAATTATTATTTTTGAAAGTGAATTACATCTGTGTTCCGATTGAAAAACTTATTTCGAATCAAATTGGCGAGATAATTTACTCTTAGGATCTCATCTCTCTCTCTCTCTCTTTCTGTCTCTCTCTTTCTGTCTCTCTCTTTGGTTTAGAGGGTTACTCTTAATATCTCATAATATGCTCTTGCTCTTCGTGGCTTTCTGTTTTTTGCTGAGCATTGTTTTTTTTTTTTTTTTTTTCTGCTGGTTTTAAAGGTACAGTACGCGCTACGCCGCCATTTCTTATTGTGTTTCATCTTTCTTTTTTTTTTTTTTTTTGATATTTTTATTTTTGTTTTGTTCCTATTTTTTTCCCATATGTACAGATAAATATATAAATGTACATTGGTTTTGACGCTCAGTACCTACTATCTGACTTTTATGGTGGAATTATATTTCCCGCCAATTTTTTGTTCCCACTACTCACGTTCGTAATGCCTTTCGTCCAACTATCGAATTGAATTGTTGATTTAGCCATTAAACGACCTTTTTATGATTTAAAATAATATTTTTTTGATTTCTAAATGTTCTATTGGTATTTCCTGGAGATTTTCAGGTCACAAATTGCAATTTTTGTTTTACTTAATTTTTTTTTTTTTTTTTTTAATCTCACGCGAAAGCATTTTCGTTTCCAACTCTCGTGTTGCAGTCCGAAAAGTAATCAGACCGGTTGCTATTGCTTGGTTGATTTTTATTCTCTTTTTTGGCCAACATTTTTGTTCCCCCCTTTAATCTGATGTCATGTTAGCATTGCTATTTTTCTTTAAAAAAAAATACACAATGGAATTGGGGAAAGGTATGGAGAGGGTGGATAGTTTAGTTTGATATGTACTGGGTGATACATGCTGTGGCAAGTGTTGCCGTATGAACTTTGAACACATGAGCTTTGAAATTATTTATAAATCTACGCCGAGCCCAAAAAGTCTCCGTACAGCAGTTAACTTTTTAGGATCTTTGGGAGAAACTACAAAGAAAAAAAAAAAAAAAAAAACAAATTTTCTACAGCTGCGATCATAAAAATAGTAGCACTCAAAAAACAAAAATGTGAACATTTCCAAATATTTATTTATTTAAAAACAAGGAGTTTCCTTACCGTTTTAAAGTTTAATTTTTAATAATATCTTAAGCGCGGTTCACATTGAACGATTTGTCGTTGCGATTTGCTTGCCAACCGTGGTTGGACGACAAATTTTCTATGCACGACCAATGTGAACGCTATAGCTCAGGGGTTCCCAAAGTGTGCGCCGTAGAAAGTAAAGAAGGGCACCGCACCGTGAGTTAGGTAGATTAAAAGATAATAATTATATTAAAGGAGAGCACCGTGGCGCAGTGGGTAGTGTGTTGGCCTCTGACGCCGATGACACGGGATCGAATCCCGACACAGCCATGTCATCGAACGTGTTTTTCACGGTGTTCCTCCTCAGCGGGGTTCTGACAAAACCCCCTGTAGTAAAATTGTCATGAAAAGCTTCTCGAAATTCGCCGTTCGGAACCGGCAATAAACTGTAGGTCCCTTTCACCTTTGGGAAAATGAAATCACACACAATATGGGTGATTGAGAGAAGCTTGGCTCAGGTTCTTCATGGACTGTAACGCCACCATACATACAATTATATTAAAGATAAAATAAGCTTCGCGCTGCTTGTAAACTGAATTTTGAAACATACCTCACTTTGCCTTCCTTTTGACACATCAGTCCAGCGAGAACGAGGTAAATAAAAAATGTCGCAACTTGTGACATGCGCTATGCGTATTTTTCAAATCTCAATTTCTGTGCTTAAGAAAGCGTTTGTTGAACAAGGAGGTATAAACCGCAGAGGCGAGTTGGTTGAGGCCAACTGTGGCGCCCGTTAAGTAAGTAAGCATCTTTTTCAAATAGCCTAGGTAGGGCGCCGTGACAAAATACTAAACTTGTAAGGGCGCCGCGGGCTGAAAAAGATCGGGAACCACTGCTCTAGCTTACAAGTCGGTACGATTTGTAGTCAGGAAGTTGAAAATTTCCAACTTTTTGCTTGTTGGACGACTTGTCGTAAGGTGTGAACAGTTGTCGTACAACTTCAGATCATTTTTTCACTTTTGCTTGTGCGTTCAGAGAATCAGCAGCAACTTTGAGCGGAATGAACGATATGACTTCAAACAAAGAAAAATAATTTTGGTTTGATTTTTTCATATGAGTAACTCAGTAACTCATCATACGGTTCTATCAATTCCCAAATAATTACGAAAATCCTCAGTTACCGATGAGAACTTATTACGTTTTCCGACCCATGGTTTAATCCATATTCGCTTTTTTTTTACTTCATTTTCGAGTATTTCATCAATAATCATCCCTGTAACCAGAGCATGCGCCGCCATGTTAATACTTCGAAATTTCTATCGCAAGTGAAATCGGTCAAGCAAGTTGTATGGTGTGAGCGCTACGAATTATTTGGTCGTTAAGCAAATCGCAACAACAAATCGTTCAATGTGAACCGCGCTTTAGACACACTACAGACAATATACAGAGTGGACCAAAATGCTATAAAAATTAACAAAATAACATTTTTTCCATGTAGAGGGTGGCCCAATTAAAGTGTTAGCATTCGTTTTATAAATAACTTAAAAAAAAAATATATATGTATATATATTGGCTTTTAACCCCTTAATGGCCAAAAGGGGGCTTACCCAAATTGGCACAGTGGCCTCTTATGAGTGATAATTTTTAAAACAAGATTTTTCTATGCACAGGGTTTTCTTGCATTTTTTGCAGCCCCAGCGACTTCTGTTATGACAAATTACACAGCGTACTCGTCTCGGTACGTGGTCGGCACCGACGAGTTGCAAACCCTCTATATTGGATGTTGAAGGACGAGCAGAGTGTTTTGGGGCGATTGCTTCAGATAGAATCTGGCTATGCTTCGTCGAAATAGTAATTGGTCTATGGCTTCTTCACTAGAAGGTACGTGCAATCTCAAAGCATTTGATATGGCCATATCAGTCATGTATGCAACATTTTTCACCATGTATGCTGATCCTATCCATCCTAATACCAGTTTTACCACAGTAAATATCGAAGCTGTAACAATATCCTGAAGCACTGGCTGCTACCCAAAACGTACTGGTTTCCCTCTAATGAATTGTTTTGCTGAGTGATGACCATAGTACTTCACCATGGATTCATCTATGGAAATATTTTCGGTGAAAAGTATTCTATTGGTTGAACTTTTTCATCAGTATATCTGCAAGTTTTCGTACCTTGAACATTTTATCGTTAGTATTTGGAGCATCGTTGTTAACTACAAGGTTACTAAACATAGCATTTGACACTACGTGGACTCCAATATCCTCATCTAATGACCAATACATATGTACGTTCTCTAGGTAATTTATGAGTACCCGACTGTCAGATTCTGTGTAGAAGTTTGTATAATTTGGGGTACCTCTTCGCCAAACTGGTGTGTTTGATGTATGTAGATGGACTTGGACTATGGTCTAATCGGATGGTCATCTATTTGAGACAAACTCGATCTAATTCGAGTTCTCTTGGCAGCTAAAGGCTCATCATACATAGCTGCTGTTTTCTGAATCCGAGAGAACACTAACATCGTGGATCATTTGGCAAGTAAGGTGGAGCATCGTTGTCATCGAAACCCTCTCCTTCATCAGTGACAACACTTGGTTCTGGTGGAATTATAGCCAAGTCATACTCCAAACTGTCACTGACTTCTATGGAATTTACAGCCTCTTCTAAACCTTGAAAGTTGTTACTAGCAGTAAATCTACGCCTACGATCCATTCTGGAACTCTGGAAATCTGAAAAAAGGGAAAAACTGATAAAAAATGCGGTTTGAAATTCAGGAGTTTCGTATAAAAACTGTTGTCCTTGGGAAAATTGTCCTCGTATTTACATATATCGCTACTCGTCTGCAGCGATTGTGGTTGGTACGCTACTATTTCGCGTCGAATATCGGCATTGAGCTATTCCACAGTTCGTGGCTTGTTGACATAGACTTTGGACTTTAAAAAAGCCGGCAAGAGCAAGCCAGGTAGCGTCAAATCGGGCGATCTCTGTCGCCAGTCAAAATCACCTTTTTTGGAAATAAGACGATCGACGAACTGTGGGCTGTGACGCCATTTTGTTGGAAGCAGAAGTTGTCCAAGACATGCTCCGCTAAAAATGGCAGCAAAAAAATCCATTATCATCGCCCGATAACGCTCGCATCCCATCGTCGTCTTAAAAAAAAAAAAACGGTCCAATGACCCAATCGGCACAAATTCCGGCCCAAACAGTCACGCGTTGGTCGTGGAAAGGTTCTTCATGGATTAATTGAGGATTTTCAGCAGCGTCAAACCGACAATTTTGATTGTTGACCGTTCCATTTAACGAAAAATGAGCCTCATCGCTCATGATGGTTTTTTCCCAAAAATAAGTACCGGTTTGAGCCAAGCTCACGACGAATTTCGCGTTGCAGTGAACTGCGACTGATGCCCAACTGAGCGGAACGGCGGCGACTCGATGTTCGTGGGGAGGTCTCAATTGAGGCCGTACAGCCTCAATATTCTCATCGGACCGCCTCGTACGCTCTTCTCCCTTGATGACTGGCATGGCCAAGATTACCGGTGTCCAAACATTTTTTGTGCAAACGCCTAATGGTCACGTGAGAAGGCGCGTCTCTGACTTCGAATTTTGAAAGGTACACGCACGTTGTGTTTTCACAATGGAGAAATTGTTTTGAAAGTAAAGCTGCACAATAAAAGCGCGCTTTTGTGGCGTGTACTGTTCCTTAGTAAAAACTCGCAAAGACTTAAGCTTTGAATGCGTTTTGCCAACCGGTGTCAAAGTTGATGCTAACACTTTAATTGGGCCACCCGTTATTATGTATATACATAGGTATGTCTGCGTTACAGTCCATGAAGGACCCAAGCCGAGCTTCTCTCAATCACCCATGTTGTGTGTGATTTTATTTTCCCATAGGTGAAAGGGGCCTACAGTTTATTGCCGGTTCCGAACGGCGAAATTCGAGAAGCTTTTCTTGACAATTATACTACAGGGGGTTTTGTCAGTACCCCGCTGCGGAGAAGCACAATGAAAAACACGTTCGATGACATGGCTGTTGTCGGGATACGATCCCGTGTCATTGGCGTCAGAGGCCAACACACTATCTACTGCGCCACGGCGCTCTCACCCGTTATTATGACTTCATTAAAAATAACAAACATTCCCATTAATTATGAAATACAACGTCGTTCAAGTGGCTGGCTTCGCAGTAGCGCATTCTGTCACCCCAATTTTCCAACACCTTGTTGATGGTTTCGGGCTGTAGCTCACGAATTTCTTAGATGATATGGGCCTTAAGTGCTTGAATCGTTACTGGCATAACATCGGCTTTTCACGGTTCCCTACAAAAAAAAGTCCAAAGGTGTCAAATCGCAGCTCCGAGGCAGCACATAGACATCGCCAAGACGGCTGATAACACGATTTTGGAATTTGGTGCGCAAAGGATCAATTGTGGCATGAACCAGAGGTCGTCCTAATCCATGTCTTCAATTTTAGTAAAAAAAAAAGTCGGTTGACATGACTCTGTAACGCCCACTGTTGAGCGAAACATAGTTCCCAGCCTCATTTCCGAAGAAAAATGGTTCAACGATGCCACCACTCCACATTCCGCACCAAACTGTCACTCTCTGTGGTTGCATTGTCTTCTCGACAATAACGTGCGAGTTTTCGAAGCCCCAGATGCGGCAATTTTGTATGTTAACGTAGCCGCCGAGATGAAAATGCGCCTCGTCAGAAAATATGATTTTCTCGACAACAAATCGTTGTCCAATTCAAACTGGTCTAAGGGCCAAACTGCGAAGCGATAACGAAGCGGATGGTCGCGCTGGAATTCCATACGTTAGGAGACCAATTGGCAAACGACTTCAAACTCGCCATTGCTTAAAAGTTGTTTTTCTGCTGCATAGCATATAAAAATATCTTAAACGATGTTATGCTACCTTATACGGAATGGAAAATGCCGTTGCGTTGGGCCTACAGCAAGATAATGACCCGAAACACACATCAAAGTTTGTCAAATCGTGGCTAAATGACCAAAACATCAATTTTATGGACCGCAGTCGGCCGATTTAAACCCAATGGGGAATCTTTGGGAATTTGGACATTTTTAAGGGCACTGTGGCGCATTGTTTAGTGTGTTGGAGTCAGACGCATTATGGGCGAGTTCGGATCCCGATTACACCAACGCCATCGAATGTTTATTTCGCGCCGTCTCTCCTCGACGGGGTACTGGCAAAACCCCCCGTAGTATAACTTGCCTTGAAAAGTTTGCTCGACTCACGCCGTTCGGAATCGGTACCCGGTACCTGCCGTTCCGAAAAACATAACGCCATTTACTAGTCGCACAATGGCGGTGATCCGATGCAAATTTGAGTGTGTTTTTAGGGTTCCGTACCCAAAGGGTAAAACGGGACCCCATTACTAAGACCGCTGTCCGTCCGTTCGTCTGTCACCAGGCTGTATCTCATGAACCGTGATAGCTAGACAGTTGAAATGTTCACAGATGATGTATTTCTGTTGCCGCTATATCAACAAATACTAAAAACAGAATAAAATGAATATTTGAGGGGGGCTCCCATACAACAGACATGATTTTCATCCAAAAAATCGCCTTGGTCACATACTGACCGAAGGTTAGTTGACAATATCCCACAACCAGTAGCAAACTTCCCAGTTTTGATCCCTTTTGTGTCTTTGATGTATTAATCCTAGCTGCAACCCTTTTTTCTATAATTACGAACAACCAATAATAAATACCCTTTAAGCTTTGATGATCCCTATTGTGTCACTGCTAAGTTAATCCTTGCTGCAAACCCTAGCGTACAATTGCCATTCCCCTCCTTTTCCATCTTGATAGGTTAAGATATCAAACAACAACAACAACAAATTCAATTGTAAAATTAACTTTCGATCATATCCCACAACCAATAAAACACTTCCAAGCATTGATCCCTATTGTGTCCTTGATATATTAATCCTAGCTGCAAACCCTTTTCCCATAATTATTGTTATTCACCTTTCACCTCCTTGCGGTCAAGTAAGATAATTGATTTGAATTCAATTAACACTTTGATGATCAACTATCTCATCATGAAGATTTTTGACCATCAAAGTAATATGCCTATAACTTGCCTGTAACCAAGATCTGTCATGATGCAAAAAATCATTTCAAACGGATTATCCGTTTTAATGTGATCACTGATGAGATAACATACAACGTATGTATATACATATACATATATACGAGCCGCTTTCTTCGTGAGCTCCTCCCGGATGACCAAACTTCTTTCATACATCTGCAAATTGTTAACATCCAATTGGAGATCTTTAAATTTTGTTGATGTAAAGCGGTTTTGTGTGGTCCTCTTGATTCGGGTTTGTTTTCCCACTTTTTCACATTGGTCATCATTCGGTTTGAACAACCGACTAAATGCTCTATCCGCCGATAAGATTTGCCTTCGCATATTCATTTTCGTTGCTTTGGCGTACAGTGCCTTCTTCGGCCCATTTTTCATAGATTCTAATAAACATCGCGGTTATCATGAGGACATACAAGGACGAATTTACTTACTTTATCTTCACCTTAGATTGAAAGTACTTAAGACGAATTTTAATCTATGTACTTGCTTTACGAATTGGTATATCGCATCTATTATTTTGCACATTTCCAAATTGACTTTTCACTTACTTACTTAGGCCAGCGATCCATGGAGGATCTGAGCCTGAACTATAGCTGCCTTCAATCCTTGACGGTCCCGGGCACGCTGCTTCCAGTTGTCAAGACCAAGATGTCTTACATCCGCGATTACTTGGTCTTTATACCGGTGTTTCGGTCTTCCTCTTCTTCTCGAACCAGGAGGCTCGGAGTCGAAGACCCTCTTAGCTGGAGCGTTGATGTCCATGCGCTCGATGTGGCCGAGCCAGTGTAGTCGACGGATCCTTGCCTTCCGGACTACATCCACATCTTGGTACAGGTCGTAGAGTTCGCGGTTCTGTCTTCTTCTCCATTCACCTTCCTCACAGACAAGACCAAATATCCGGCGCAGAATTTTTCTTTCGAAAGAACCCAAAATCAGCTCCGCTGTCCTGCTTATCGTCCAGCTTTCGGCTCCGTACAGCAAGACTGGCAGAACGAGCGTTTTGTAAAGCATGACTGGTCTTTCGAGTGAGGAGTTTTAAATTAACTTTTCAGCAGACCGTTATTTATTCATATTTTCGTTTGTCTTGCAAAAGATCATTTTAAATGAGTGAATTCAGTACTATTGAAAGCTGCGAACTTTGGCATGTAGATGTCATTCTAGTACTATGTATGGAAAAAAAAAAATATTTGCATTTTTCAAAATGTAATTTAGAAACAAAACCAAAATTTTGATATTTCATGGTAGTAAATCGGATTGACGTCAGACACTCCTCCACTATTCTTGATGTTCGCACTTTCCGAGGAGCTAACATCGATTCAGACCACTATCTTGTAGTAGCCAAGATACGTCAACGCATAACACGAACACCGCGGAATAGAGTTAGAACACCAAGCTATGACGTCCGAAAGCTACTATCGCCGGAGATCGCCAGTGCCTTTGCCAACCGCGTCTCCCTTAAGCTCTCCGATACACCTCAATCCTCTACTCAGTCAGTAGAGCAACAATGTAGCCTGTGCAAACAAGCCCTGAAGAGCACAGCAACGGAAATGTTGGTCCTTAAAGGTCCACCACGACGAAACACCTGGTTCGATGACGAGTGTAGAAAGATTCATGCGGAAAAGCAGGAGGCATACAAAGCCTCACTACACAAAAAAACAAGAGCGAGTCGTGAGCTCTACGAGCTTAAGAGAAGGGAGGAACATAAGCTTCTCAAGAGAAAAAAGAAAGAGCACGAGAAGCGGGCGATTGAAAACTTGGAGAGGTGCTATTGCAGGCACGGCGTTCGAAGATTCTATCAACGGATAAAACGAATGTCTCAAGGCTATAAAGCTCGAACGGGGGTCTGTAAGGATGAGAACGGACACCTGGTAGTAGAATCGCAGTCGATGCTGAGAATTTGAAAAAAACACTTCTGTAGACTGTATAACGGCGATGACAGCCAACATACCGCCGTCAGGCAGAATGATCCATTTTTTAACGACGAAAATCGCAGAGAATTCCGTCTCCCTGACCTCGACGAAGTTGAGATTGCCATGTCGAAACTCAAGTCGAATAAAGCTGCTGGCGCAGATGGACTGTCTGCTGAACTCTTCAAAGCGGCTGGGGGTGAGCTGGTTAGGAGCATGCACCGGCTCATCTGTAAGATATGGTCAGAGGAAAGCATGCCCGAGGAATGGAGTCTCAGCATTGTTTGCCCGATCCACAGAAAAGGAGACCCCTTGGACTGCGCCAACTATAGAGGAATAAGTCTCCTTAATGTCGCATACAAGATCTTCGCTGCCGTTTTGTGTGAACGCCTGAAGCCATTCGTAAGCACGCTGATAGGTCCTTATCAGTGTGGCTTCAGGCCAGGGAAGTCCACCATCGATCAAATCTTCACACTACGGCGCAGATCCTGGAAAAAACGAATGAATTTCAAGTCGACACGCACCATCTATTCGTCGACTTCAAGGCCGCATACGATAGCGTAATTAGAGGCGAACTATATAGCGCCATGTTTACTTTTGACATCTTAGCAGGGATGTCGTGATGCTCGTCAGACTATGCAGGATGACCCTGGAAAATGCTCGCTGCTCCATCCGAATCGGTGCAGAACTGACCGATAGCCTCGAAGTCAAAAAAGGATTTAGACAGGGCGATGCGCTGTCGTGTGATTTTTTTTAACATCATATTAAAAATGATTGTGCAAAAATCACAGGCCAATACAAGAGGCACTATCTATTTCAAACCCTCGCAACTCCTTGCATACGCCGACGACATTGACATAATAGGTAGATCGCAGCGAGATGTCAATGAGGCGTTTGCGAGTATTGAGATGTATGTATGTATGTTGGCGTTACAGTCCATGAAGAACCTGAGCCGAGCTTCTCTCAATCACCCATGTTGTGTGTGATTTCATTTTCCCATAGGTGAAAGGGACCTACAGTTTATTGCCGGTTCCGAACGGCTAATTTCGAGAAGCTTTTCATGACAATTTTACTACAGGGGGTTTTGTCAGAACCACGCTGAGGAGAAACACCGTGAAAAACACGTTCGATGACATGGCTGTGTCGGGATTCGATCCCGAGTCATCGGCGTCAGAGGCCAACACACTACCCACTGCGCAACGGTGCTCTTGAGAAGGAGGCGGCAAAAATTGGTTTGGCAGTTAATGAGGGCAAGACAAAAATCTGCTGTCATCGAAAAAGGACATTTACCACCGACGTCTTGGACAGAACGTGCATATTGGCAGATATAAGTTCGAGGTAGTTAAGGACTTCATATACCTCGGCTCCGCAGTGAATTGGAACAACGACACCAGTTTCGAAATCAAGCGCAGAATTACTCTTGCCAACCGCTGCTTCTTTGGGCTCAAGAGGCAACTGAGAAGTAGAGCCCTCTCTCGTACGACCAAGTTGACCTTATATAAGACCTTAGTTATCCCGGTCCTGTTATACGGCGCAGAAACATGGACTTTATCTAAAGCGGATGAGGAAATCCTTGGTCGTTTCGAGAGAAAGATTCTGCGTTCGATTTTCGGTCCCATAAACACAGAGGAGGGTTGGAGGAGAAGATTCAATCACGAACTGTACGGGTTGTACAGCGACATGAGTCTGGTCAGGCGTCTACGGATCCAACGCCTAAGATGGCTAGGCCATGTAGAGCGAATGGACACCACAGCTCCAGCCCGTAGAGTCTTTGAATCCAACCCCGAGGGACGAAGAAATAGAGGACGGCCGCACCTAAGGTGGCGCGCACAGGTAGAAAGGGACCTCAACCAACTGGGCGTGCGGCATTGGAAAAGACTAGCTCAAGATCGTGCTAGGTGGAGAGGCATGTTGGTTGAGGCCCAGGTTCACCCCGAACTGTATCGCCCGTTAAGTAGTAAGTAAATCGGATTTTTTGTTTTTGATAAAACAAATTAATATTTTGTGGGAAATCCTTTATTTTGAATTACTGCATCACATTTCTTTGCATACTTTCTGTCAAATGGCGACATTTCGATGGTGGTATGTTCTCCCAGATATCCTTGATGTTTTCGAAGACCTCTTCGGATATTCTTGATTTCTTTGCTTTCAAACCTCTCTTTACCTCCCCATACATTCTCGATTGGGTTCAAGTCAGGACTTTCCCCTGGCCAATCCAAAACATTCGTTTTCGTATCTGTAAACCACTGCTTAACAACCGTGGCACCGTGGCGCAGTGGGTAGTGTGTTGGCCTCTGACGCCAATGACTCGGGATCGAATCCCGACACAACCATGTCATCGAACGTGTTTTTCACGGTGTTTCTCCTCAGCGGGGTTCTGACAAAACCCCCTGTAGTAAAATTGTCATGAAAAGCTTCTCGAAATTCGCCGTTCGGAACCGGCAATAAACTGTAGGTCCCTTTCACCTATGTGAAAATGAAATCACACACAACATGGGTGATTGAGAGAAGCTCGGCTCAGGTTCTTCATGGACTGTAACGCCAACATACATACATACAAACCACTGCTTAACAACCCCTCAAGTGTGTTTGAGGCCGTTAATCGTGCTGGAAAACATAAGGAATGAGCATGTAGGAATGAGGCTCCATTACATTGTTTTAGATGTCTTTGTACATGTATTCTAACCAATGGGTCAAATACCGTGCTATGAAAATGCACCCCAAACCATTATGTTACCTCCTCCATGCTTAACGGTCCAAATCTTTGTTAGGAGGCCGTCTTAAGTAAAATTTGCCGCCCGAGCCAATTAAATTTTGATTCGTCACTCGTATTCGTATTGTTACGAAAATTAAATCGTTCAGAATAGGGTTCGATCACTGGATTGCGATAAACTACAACTGTTTACTGGTTTATTCAATACACACTTCATTTATTTCACCTCAGATCAATTATCTGGGCGCTTCACCTTCATTTATAATTACAAACTTCTACACACTTTACAGTTTATGCTTACACCTTTATCACACACTGTCTCTACAACTCACTAGGTGACTTGATTACTTTTACACTGAATACCGAATCATTGAATCCCGAATACTGAATACCCCCGAGGGCGACGGTCCCTTCAGAAGTCTCTAGAATGCTCTGGCATTTACATTCTGCATCAGAGCATCCTAAACTTTGACAGTGAAATTCGAACATAACCGTTGGTTCGTGCCCACACCATTTTTTTTTTTTTTTTTTTTTTTTTTTTTTCTAAAATTCCAAGTCTTTATTTGCGTGGAGCTTTGACCACCACTGTATATTGTTTCATTCCTTGAGTAAGATGGATTTCAGGTCGTTTTTGTTGGAAATCGTGGGGTTGACGAACTTTTTTCTCCAGGTGATCCCACACAAATGCTCAATTGGATTGAGGTCTGGTGACTGTGCGGGATGCTTTAGCTGCCTCCGAACCATCCATGACTTATGCTTTGGGTCATTGTCTTGTACGAACACAAAATTGTCCCTAAGACCAAGTTTGTAAGCACTTGAATGGAGATTTTTGTTAAGAGTTTCCAAGTGTTGATAGCTATCTATTGTACAGTCTATGAAAACAAGATTACCAACGTCTGAAGAAGCCATACATCCCCGTACCATTACATGTCGTGTTTAACCGTTGGTGCTAGATTCTTCCACCATGCGACGGCCATCTGGACCAAAGATGTTCAATTTACTCTCAGAAGGAATGATCGTTCTCCATGTGCTCAACAGCGTATTCAAGTCTAGCCACTTGATTTGTTTTTCGAATCAATTGCTTTTTTCGGCTTACTCGATCATTGAATCCGTATCTATTAAGCATATTTCTAACTATCTGAGCAGACACATTTGTATGTATACTCTGTCGCTTGTTTTTAAGTTACCTGCTATAACAAAGGGCACCGTGGCGCACTGATTAGTGTGTTGGACTCTGACGCACGAGGTACTAGCAAAACCCCCCGTAGTATACGTATTTGCCACGGAAAAGCTTCTCGACTTACGCCGTTCGGAATCGGCATTAAACTGTAGGTCCCTTTCACCTGTGTAAAAAATAATTCACAGACAGAGAGAACAGCTTGGCTCTGGCCCTTTGTGGGCTGTAACGCCACCCAAACAAAGCTATAAAAGGTTTTTGGTTCAGCCATAATAATTATTTCTGACGATTCGCTTCTCCAGCCGTTGATACATTAGTTTGGACGGCTAGATCTTGACTTCTGTTATCTTTTGGAACACTCAGACACAAACACTGGTCCTTTCTACTCCAGACAGACACTTTACTTGAATGCATTTTCCCCGTTTTCCGGAGGCAAATTAGAAGGAGCTTCAGTGATGTAGAGCTAAGAGATTCGGCACATGTTACGTCGACCCCAAGGGTGCGCCACCGTGCGCGACCGGAACAGTCACAGAGAAAATGTTCTGCAGTGTCATCCTCCCACAAGTCTTCTGCAGTCAATTCTCCTTAAAGACAGGATGAATGCTACGGATTTCTTACAGACATCAGGGCATACGCGCTTAGTCATCCTGCAATCTGGATGACCCCTCCCTCTGGATTCAGGTCTTGAGAAGCTCTCCTCTGAACCTGTTTTGGGGAGTTCATCAAAGATCTCATTTCCTGGGATCCCAGAGTGACCTGAAACCCATATGAGCCTTACTGAATTTAGTCTACAGAGTCCGTTCAAGAAGAACTTGTTGAGTTCATGCACTAATTTGGAGCTAGTTAGGGGGTTGGACATAGTTTTAAGTGCAGCTTGGCATCGGTACTGAATGGAGGAACGGGGTTTTCTCACATTTCCAGATATTTCAGTCAAAAATTTTCCGTCGTTTTTAGGGTTCCGTACCCAATGGTAAAACGGACCCTATTACTAAGACTTCGCTGTCCGTCCGTCCGTCCGTCTGTCACCAGGCTGTATCTCATGAACCGTGATAGGTAGACAGTTGAAATTTTCACAGATGATGTATTTCTGTTGCCGCTACTACGACAAATACTAAAAACAGAACAAAATGAATATTTAAGGGTGGCTCCCATACAACAGACATGATTTTCATCCAAAAAATCCCCTTGGTCACATACTGACCGAATGTTAGTTGACAATATCCCACAACCAGTAGCAAACTTCCCAGTTTTGATCTCGTTTGTGTCTTTGATGAATTAATCCTAGCTGCAAACCTTTTTCCCATATTTCCCATTATTGTTATTCATCTTTTCACATCGTTGCTGTCAAGTTAGATAATTGATTTGAATTCAATGGACACGTTGATGATCAACTATATCTCATCATGAGGATAGTAGTCTCTTTCATATTTATATATACAGATGGTACGGAACCCTTCGTGCGCGAGTCCGACTCGCACTTGGCCGGTTTTTAACATTTGTGATCATTTTCCTTCACAGCTTGTGCTATTTCCTCATTTTTATTCTCCATTTTAATATTTTCGTAAATAAAGGCGCATGTTCAAGAGTCCTACTCTTCTTATGTTTGTCATACAACCTGGGCGGAGTGAAGATGGTTTGGGTCATAGATATTAGTTCACTACTCTTTAAGGGTGGTTGTCCTAGATGAAATTCGAGAGGAACTCGACTTAATTTTCACATTGGTTGTAGTTCTCAGCAAATGTTCCGTGGCATATACAGTCTTGTGCAAATTAATCCGAACAAACACTTTTTTCAAAAACATATTACATATTTATTTAAAAAGTAAAAAACATGTAATGAATTATTAAAATTAATATTTAGTGTGTCCACCCTGGGCTTTTAGCACCATTTGGCATGGATTCCACCAGTTTTTGACATTTGTCAACGGTTTTTGAAACCCGGTGCCACGCTTGAGTAATTTCCAGCTTCGTTTTGGTCGTACAAATCCATTTTTCTCAGCCTGGTTTAGCATATAGCCTATCAACTTTCAATGGGGTTATTGTCTGATGAGTTGCCAGGCTAATCCAAAAAGGTAATACCAAGCTCAGCGAACAATTTTTTGACGTAAAATTAGGATTTCTGCATTCAATTTCGACAGCTCAAGCAGCAGACGTCTATCCTTGTTATTGGAACTAACGATTCTGTCCCAAAATAAGAGAAACAACCCCAAACCGTTTGATGTCTGCTGGATATTGGTTGTTGAAAGTGGCTCACCATCGGGACTACGAACATATTGATGTTTCGTACCTACGCTGCACGAAAAAATGACTCTCGTCCGAGCACATTTTTCTATTCATCCACTGTCCATTCTTTGTATTTTCGAGCCCAAGTCATTCTCTTCTTTTTCATATGTTGCAACAGACGTGCTTTTCCAACTTCTAGATGACGTCGTCGCCGAGCTGGTGAGGCATCCAAGGTTGTTCCGACACCGGCAAGATCTTATTACTTACTCCTTACTACTTTAACTTGAATTAATCTGACTGTTTCTTATAAGAAGAGCGTCTTTTTTGTTGGTGGTCTTTTGTTATCGTCTTGGCTATAGGCAGACTTTGAGGTTATAAGATCAAAATTATTTAGTTCGAAATTGGAAAAAAAAATACAAAACTAACAAAATGACGACATATTTCCTTTTCCACACGCTTCCATCGTGCCTTTTACACATGAATGAAGCCTGTAATCATAACGGTATTCTGAGTGGTCAGACGAGGCAATTTAACCAATATACATATTTCAGTGCTGCCATTGTTTTTTTTTTTTTTTTTTTTTTTTTCTCTTATTATATAAAAAGTTACTGTACGGAGATTTTTTGGGCTGTCTGTATAGCAAGTCAGGAAATCAGAGGAGCACAGTGAGCATTCATTCTGGTTAGGCTTAACCGACGTTCATATTGAATGATTTGTTTAATGGACCAAATCGTTTAACATGGATCGTTCATCCAACAAGTCAGATTTGTTGTATGGAAGTTCAATGTATTCAGATTTTTGTCTTGCTTGACCGATTTGTCTTTAAGTATCGTCCAACTTTAAAGTAGTTCTTACTTTTGCTTGTGATTTCTGAGAGTCAACTTATGTATGTAAGTGCGGAACAAAAATGATGACATCAAATGCAACTAATGTTTTGGTTGAATGTCATCTGATTTCTTAAGCGTTTGGTTTTTTAATTGTCAAAAAGAAACCTACGAAAATCGCAAGTGCATATGTACAATTTTTATTTAAATTGATAAACCAATACTTGCCATTTACAGTCAAGTAATTCCTATACTCATTGCTATTTTTAAATGGTCCATACGGAGAGAAAAATGTTGTGTCACTTTTTCGAACATAATGGCTGCTGTCTTCCACAACTGCTGTTGTGCACATGTGTCAGATCGCACGATCTAATTGGCTAATTCAGTATGGTCTGAATTGCTTTCTCGAATGTAAGCCTTTCCACTAATAAATGGCATAGTTAACTGAGCATGTTTGTCTGTAACCCATGACCCACGCGAACTATGCGTGAGCTGTCAAAAAAAAGTACCAAAAAACCAAACGGTAAAAAAATCATCCATTATTTCGTATTATTTCCTCAAATCGGACATGAGGGAGTTTTGGCTTTTGTTTTCTCCCATTTTTCTCTAAAAAAAAAAATCTAAATTACGCGCTGTTCTGTTTACGATTTGCAGCTTCTGTCTCGAATGGAGTCAGCAGGGATAACGAATGAGATACCAATCTATTGGCTTTAACAGACACTTTGACAGTTTGCACCTACAAACGCGTTGAAGTTTGACGGCGTCTTGACTATGTCATTCTACCTTGTTCCGACGTCTTGACTCTACGTCAAAAGCGTCGTTTTTAAAGCGTCCCCTAGACGCTCAATATTATTGTGCAAACAAATCGTTTAACGCATACATCGCTTTTGGCGCCGTAAATACATTTCAGGAGATAATATAAATCCAACTTCTCGAATTACACACCGCCCGGGATGGACAATACACACACTTTTCACATACAGATGGGAAAATAAATCTCGCACAACATATGTGTACACATATGTGAGTGGTTGAGAGAAGCTGGGCTCTGTTCCTCTATGGTCTCTAATCCCATCACAATTTGCAAATTAAGTCCTTTCTTTTCACTTGGCTGGAAATCTGTTGATGTCAATGTCATCTTAGAAGATGATTGCTGGTCCTGGAACTCAGAGAGAGTAAATCGGCATATGGATATGTAAGTGTTTAAACGTTGAATAAGGATAACTTGGCATTTGGTTCTCCTAGTTAATGCTACCCTTTTGACTATTCATAGAACTGTAAGTGCAGAGTATGTACTTGGGGTGGCCATGGTGCAGTGGTAGACATCACCGACTGTCGAGCGGAAGGTCTGTAGTTCAAATTAAAATTGTTCCACACAGCTGTTGGGAATGGGAAGTGATCAAAAATACTGATGAAGGCATAACACTCCACAGTATATGGTCACTTCAACTACTCTGTGTGTGCAGTTCTAATATAACACCATAATGGTATGGAACATTTACTGGAAACTACAACCAACGCGAAAATCGTTCCTCTCGAATCCTATCTAGGACAGCCACCCCTGAAGAGTAGTGTATGAATATCAACGACCCAAACCATTTGCACTCTAGGTTGTGTGACAAACATCATAAGAGTATGACTTGAACCTGTCAGAAAAGTCAAAATTCTGGCAAATTTATTCGTAATCTCAAGCTCTGAGTCTTGCAAAATCACTTCTTGCACTCTTCTGTTCAATGTAAAAAGAAACAAAACAAAGTAGATCGGCACACATTTGTGGGATATATATGTCAGATCAAGTTAGAACAGAAAAGTACAACCTTATTTTAATCGCCAAACATTTGCCATACGTCGTAGAAATTAAATCAAATCTGTTCTACATCATCACGAGTAGGTGCAGAAAATCTTGTTCCAATCTGTTCGGAACAGCCTCCACTATCAACCACAGAAAACACAAAAACCTGTACCTGTACTACTCGGAACAACCTCACAACACAATGATTCCCTAACAAAACTATTTTGTTTTGAAAGTAACGCAAACGATCTTGTTGCTATGTCCGTCCCGTCCAATTTCTGTAGTCAGGCTCTTATCTAAGCCATCCAAATCGCCATCAAATTCTAGGTATAGTCTCGCATTACTTTCATGCTAGTTAATTGTTTGTTTTCATTGATGGAATCAATTCAGATATCAATTTCGAATCTTTGAGTAAATACCTAGCTGGATGACCCACTTTTTTTCTGTTTGCTATTTTGATTAGAACATAATCGCTCCTGGCACAATCATTGTCATAATTTGCATAACACTGTCCGCAACATTTGGACTAAAGAAGACTCTGTATGTCGCATGGTTTCATGAGGTAAACTATGTGTCTAAGTTAGGTATCCATTTTGGTACCACATGGATCATATTACCTAGATCCGCCACCTGAAAACCAATCAGTGCTTCTCATGAAGCGATCGAGTTGAGCTATTTTTATATCTGCTAGCTCACTTAAGTTATCGTAGAAGGGCGCGTCGAGGTAGATCCTCCTGCGATTCACAAAAGAGGAGCATGAGCAGAGGAGGTAAATTGATTCCTCTTCCTCCTCATCCATGCAGACGCGGCAGAAGTCATTGGCAGATAACTACTAGTTTGACGGCATGTGTTTAAAGTGCTTACGGCTTCCCTTTTGGTTGCCACAAGGTCCCTGGTTCGTCCTAAGCTTATCTTAGGCCATCGATGTTACTTTCGTTCTATTGAAGGTTGGTAGCCCCTATAGCTCAGAAGTTTTATCATGTGCTGTACCGAGCTTATTGGTTTTTTTTTTTTTTTTTTTTTAATTCCCGAGGGTTGGAAGACTGAGGAGTGTGCTTGACGCTAACCTTGTGAGTTCATCGGCCGCGCAGTTTCCGTTTGGTACACACTGCAGTGGTTAAGCTCCTTGGAGAAGACTCCACTACCTACACCCGTCTCCATCTTGGAGCAATCGGTATAGACGGATATCGAGTCCTTCGGTATGACTTTTCCTTCAGCCTATTCCTCCCGGGATGGAAAGATAACTTTTTGCGGGATGGTGTAGTCAGTGTCCATGGGTACTTCGAAGTGGTTAAGAATGCTAGTATGGCCTTTGTGTCATGTTGACCATTTTCCTATGCCCTACGGATTAGGGCCGCGCAGGCGGCAAATTGTTTGCTGAAGAGATTCAATGGTAAAATGTTTAGGACATCCGTAGGGGTCGATCTATTAATCGCACCACTTATGCAAATGCTGGCCCAACTTTGAACTTTTCCCAGAATGTTTCGATTGACTGCCGTATAGAACTATACGTTGTATGACTGCTGTATAGAGCCAGTGCAAAATGCCGGGTCGGAGACCTCACTTTTTGCCCACCACTTTCTTGCAACAGTGGAGGGCAGTGGTTGCTTTCTTGACACGATCAAGAATGTTGGGTTTCCAATTCAATCTCCTGTCAAGGACTGGGTATTTAACCTGATCTTTGATTGTTAAATGGGTTCCACCCAGCCTCGGTGGGTTGAAGGGTTGGGGTTCACCCCAAGTCCGCAGCTCTTCGTTAAGTTTGGGAGTGCTGAGAAACATTCCTAAGACGGTTATAGCAATGCCATCCGCATAGGCGATCATAGCGTACCCTTCCTGCTCTAGCAACAGTAGTAGGTCACTCCACCTTGTGTGTGTATACCTCTGCTGACCATTCTAGTTGAAACGGCACCAGCGAAGTTGACTTTGACGACTCTTTGTGTGAGCATTTGTCGTACCAGTTCTATCACCGATCCCATTACACCCAGATCAGTCAGCGCTTTGGTGACGGCCCATGGTTCAATATTATTAAAGGCCTCAATATTGAAAAAAGTCCCTAGAGTACATACATATATTCCTTGTGTTCCAATGACCTTTCCATGGTACTAACTAGTGAATGGAGTGTTGTTTTCACCGATCTGCCTTTGTTGTAGGCATGTTGTTGGTGGTTCTCTGACATCCTTCCTCAGCTATAGCTATGTCAAATGTGTATTTATAATCTTCTCTAGAGATTTTAGTGGAAAAGAAGGAAGGCTAATAGGCCTTAAGTCACTTGCATACGTGCAGCTTTTGCCTGCCTTGGCTATAAAAATGGCTTTGGGTACCTTCCACTTGCTTGGGATATAGGATAAGGTGAGATAGCTTTTAAAGATGACTACAAGCCAGGGAAGGACGAGATCTGATACCTGTTGGAGCTCCGCTGGTATGATCTCATCCGGTCCTGTAGATTTGTATGGTTCAAAGCGTGTTAGAGCCCAAAGGACTATTATTTGTGACTAAGTTTCGAGTTCGCTCGCAGGAGGATGCTCTCGGCTGGGCATCTTGAAGAAGTGTCGTAGCCGAGGCACTGCCCGGAAAGTGTGTGTTCAGAAGGAGTTCCAGGGTTTCCGTGCAGAAGGATGTCCAGGAACCGTCATTCCGCATTAGGTGGCTTGGTTTGTAAGGAGGTCGAAGACAGAATATTCCTTATTCTTGAGGCTTCTTTGGCTGGTTTGATAATCTCGCAGTAGTTCCTCCAAGATTGCCTTTTAGCCTTCCTGGTCACTGAAGGATTTAAGCGCTTCCTTGTAGGAGTACCAGTCCTAGTCAATTTTACTCTATTACAGAGCTTTCTGCTCCGTAGAGAGGGGGGGTTTGGGTTTTTTTCTGGGGGTGCTCATCGCACAAGATTTGAATAGTGCTCTGTTGAGAGTTCTTGTCAGCTCACTTACTTGGTTAGTTCCGCAGAGTTAAGCGGATAGGGTTGGCCCCTAAGTGGGGCTCAACATTGGTTCTGTATTTGTGCCAGTCAGTTTTCTTGTGTGTCTAGTGACTACCTAAATTCATTATCTTTTCCAGGACACGCAATGCTGGCGAAGCAATTTAATTGATTCCTTAACAGGAAGGAAACTGAATGCTCAGATTGGACAGAGATACCTAGATATATGTACATAGCTATCCTATATCAAATACGTTTTTGTGGCAATATTATTCTGTTACGATAACGACTTCATGCGATTCACAAAAAAAAAAAAAACACGCAACATCCGTCTAACGTACCATTAGGTACTTTTACAAAAAGCATTTACGGCAACACTTTTGAAATATGCGACGACCGCAAACTGGCGTTCATGTACAGTGTGCGCGGAAAGCGTGTCTCTCGTGAAATATTTTCGTTAACGCGTTTCGAATGTTGTCAAGCGCTTGAGAATATGTACTTGTCAAGTAGAAGCATTCTCAATCCTTTGCTTCAATGATAATCTTTTGATCCTGATGATGTCAGCTTCTCGATCGCTCTCCAAATCTTAGATAAACATAAATTCCAAAATTGCTTTATGGCCGGATAAAACTGGCCCCAGAGATAAACGAAATATTCAGCACATTCATCCAACACACGTCCATGTGGTGTCCCAGGCTATCTCGGTTATTGAACGACGCAAAGGAGAGGGAGTGAGCCAACATCTCATGCATACACACATCACAGCAAGCGAAAATTCAGTGCAAAAGAAAAAGCGAAACCTACAAGCAAAGCGAAAAACAGTCGCACGAACATATATAGTATATATGTATGTGCCTATGTATCGGAACAAGCTGGTTATAGGCAAAAGGCGTTACATACATATATTGGTGTTTTTGCCAGCGCAGTATATTTTTCACTTGGCTGCATGCATACACGTAAACGTATATGTCCATCTCGCTGGTTATTCCGGTATTCCCTTTCCAACTCGCATCGTTTGATTGCCATCAATTTGTTTGTGTGCACAGCGCGTCCCTCTTATACCAATAGGCAAGAAAACCGGTCGAATTCAATTTACCACTGTGTGTATGAGTGAGTAGTATATAGGAGTGAAGATTTTTTTTTTGTTGTTTTTCGACTTGGTGTTGTTGCCTTCCAACGTTTTTTTCGGGCTTGCTTTTGAAAATTATTCGTCTCTTTTCAATTGTGTTGTACCCTTGGATTTTCGCTCGCGCGTTGTTGCCATTTTTTTTTTTTTTTATATTTTTGATGGACGAATTTGGTAGTAGATGCAAATGATTGTGAGGTGCAGCGGGTGTTTGTGTGTGTGTGTGTGTGCAAATATATTGCTGAATTCTTCTTGTGACATTTAACCAACAACTGAGCATGGGAGAGACGACAACTAGGCGACTGTCAAAGTGGGTGGTAGAATTTAGCGAACATATTTGACAAGAGAGAGAATCAGAGAATAAAAACTAACAGTCGGGGAAAAGCTACTTTTACAGTGTTGCGTTCAGCGGAGATAAGGTGACAATTGACCAAATGTAAGCGGAAAGAGAGAAAGAGCAAATCGCGCGCAATTTTTCCCAATATTTTCTTATTCCCATAAAAAAAACATGGTTGCTGTTTTCGTGCCACACTGTATTTGCCTTACCTCATTTTTTCTTTTTGTCTATTTTCTATCATCACTTGTTTGTTTGCTTTTTTTTTGTGATGACAATTGAGTCGAGTCAGCAAACGAGAGTCGCACGTTGCCGTCTGAATTGAATTCAGCTTAACGGTTAGAGAAGGGGAGCGAAAAAAAAAAAACGAAAACATTCGGTCTCCATAATCGAGAGACCGCGTGTTTAGAGCGCGGTCAGTTTACACGACAACACGATGTTTACTATAATGGATTTAATTACTCCAAAGCGCATTTGATGCGTTTTTTTTTTTTTTTTTTTCATTATTTTCTTTTCTCGTTTTGTTTTTATCGCAATTGTCGCGACATCGTAATGTTAGGGCTTTTTTTATTGAGGTGAATTTCGTCGGTTCAAATAAAAATCAAAACAAAAACGATTTCATTTTGACAGAAGGCAGGAAGTTTGACATTCATTCCGTCGATGACAGTTTTTTTTTTTTGTTGAATTGAATGTTTTCGTCGGCGGACTGTGTTCGGCAATGTTTTCGTTTATTATAGTGGAAGTTCTGCGTCACATTTTGAAGTGAAAGAATTTAAGAAGAATCCCTGAATCCTCCTGGTCGGTTATACAAAAGTCTATCCGTTGCGTTTGGATTTTAAAGTTTTTATCTCGTACGTTATCTTCTTCGGTTGGCCGAATGGTGGATGGCATAGCGCTTATAGTACATTATTGCATACCTACAATCATCCACAACTACATACACAGATATATATATATATATATATGAGAACGATAGGCCAGAGGCCTGATACGAGTATGAGTGTGTGTTCAATTACTGGGCGGCGAACACGTTGACGATACGATACGGTGGTGGTTCTATATATCAACCCCTCCTCTATCTGTTTATATATATATATATATAGGGGCATCCAGGAATCTATATATAAACACTATCGTATACAGCATACATACGTAGCTAGATACATATATAGTGAGTGAGTCCGACGTTGTCATCCATCGTGTCTCAGAGGGAAGAGTGAGAGGAAGGTAGAACAGCGCACCACAGTTGGATACTGCTGCTTTGCTTGGCTTCATGATTTTTTTTTTGTTTTTGGATTTTTCATTTCATTTTTCATTGTACGATATACTACATCCCTACATAAACGTCTATATACGGAACGTGTGGTGTATGTGCAGAAGTGTATTAGTGGCCAAGGGCTAGCGCTATAGCGTCTCTTTTGTTTTAAAAAATTTCCACAAAGAAGAAGAAAGCATGTCCAACGGCATTTCGTTATTTCAAAAGGGATCATAATCATAATTCGCTGTGGAAATTTGTTTCCAAAGAATCGGTTTAGTTTTTATTGTTTTTTGGTTTAACCCAATTTCTTTGATTTTGCTCAACACTTTCGTGTGACTTTTTCGAGTGATTTTTTTTGTATTTGGATCTATCTTCACTGGGTTTTTTGGTATTCTTTCTAAATATTTTGTGAATCGATTTGGTCGCGTTTGTTGAATGAATTTTTTGCGGAAATATTTAGTCGAAAATGCAAAAGAGCGAATCGACTACGGCAACGCGATGACAATGATGAGAAAGAGCCAACGAAGGAGCTAGCAAATAGCGTGTTTTTTTTTTTTTTTGTTTTTGTGTGTTGGTAGTAGAGGAGTGGAAAGGGAAAAAGTGAGAAGGGCGATCAGGAGCTGTAGACGAAGTAGCCGAAGTAACGCTCTCGTGGTGGTGTGGTGGTAGATAAGTTAATTTTAACAGCAAGCTGAGTAGTTTTCGTTTATAATTGTTATCCATCCATCCCTTGGTTATTCTTCCTTATTTTGTTTTTTTATTTTTTATTTATTTTGTGTTTCCCTCCGCCTAAATAGTTAAGGAATAAAGGAAAATATTAGTTTAAACGAAAAGAAAGTATCGAAATTCAATTGATTTCTTGTTCCCCTTTTCAACGAAAAAGTTTTTCCAAAACGTCTTCGTGGTCATCTGAAATTTTTTTCTTTCGCTCTTAAACGAGTTGATCGAGAGGAAAAAAAAATAAAAAAGAAAACGCGCGTGCAAAATCCGTGACAGCAACCTACTTACAGCGTTTTAGATCGTTGTTTTTAATTTTATTTTAATTCGCGCATTTGTTTTACCAAAGGAGTGAAGCAAAGAAAAAGAAATTCTGTGACGCCAGCATCACGATTTCGCCAATATTTTCTGTGCACAGTGAATGACAAAGGAAACACCAAGGAGTATACCACACTACCTACCTACATAGTAAATAATTTTTTTTTTTTTTTAATTTTGTGTGTGCGCGCGGTCAAGAGATCGAGTGAATATAAATACGAAGGAATTGCGTGCCCGGGTCCCTTCTTTTATTTTTTTATTTGTTTTTATTTAAAACATGTCGGAGCATCATCGAACGGCTTGGGATAATCGACAAGCGACAGGCGATGCTGTTTGGTGGCCAGCGGCGGCAACGCTTGCAACACAAGATCAACAAACGTTGCATCATCAGCATTTAATTAATCAACATCATCAACAGCAATTAGCTGCGCAGCAGCAACAGCAACAACAACAGCAGCAGCAGCAACAACAACAACAAGTCCAACAACAGCAATTACAACATCAAGTTGTCGTGCAACAACAACAGAATCAACAGCAGCAAGCGCTCAATGAAGCGTCGCGTAATAATTGTAGCACAACGTCAGGAGTAGCCACACAACAATTATTCTCATATAAAATGGCTAGTAGCTTTCAGAATCCGGCTACGACAATGGCACAAGTTGTTGCCACATCAAATGCTGGTAACACTGGTTATGATTATCGTTTAAATATGGCAGCTGCGGCCGCTGCTGTACCCGGTTCACAATGGTGGTATTCGGCAGCTAATCAAGGACAAATTGATGCAAATGCCTTGCAACAGCATCAACAGAATCAACAGCAACAGCAGCAACAACAACAGGCTCAGCAACAGCAGCAACAACAACAGGCTCAGCAGCAGCAACAACAGCAGCAGCAACAGCAACAGGCTCAGCAGCAGCAACAGATGAACATGAACCAGGCAACGGTGAGTTATTGTTTTCTCTACAAATTCATTTTATATTATTCACATTTCTGTTTATTACTGTACGTATGCATCCAATCGTTTGATTGTTCAGTGTCTCAATACTACAGGACCTTATCCCAAGCCCCTATGCTCCTTCACGAGCACCATAAACCACCTTCTGGGATAGAAAAGGCATCTAATATAGACCAAATCGTCAAACCTCCGGTGTTCCTCATACTGTTCTCATCTATTCAATTCGAAATTCAGTTTAAAACATGTGCTATAGCCTATCTAAGTCGAAATACCTCTTTCCGTTGAGCCATTCGATGATTTTTCGGTTGAACCAATTGGCTGGCTTTGTTGGAAAACATCCTGTCTACAAGGTTCGACGTCCTACTTCGCAAATTCTTTCTTCATTGCGAACCTGTGTCTCCTTTAAAAACCCCCTCCAACTGGCACGGTCTTTCGCCAGCAGTCTTCAGTGCCGCACGCCTAGTTAATTTAGGTCCTCTTCCACTTGGTTACGCCGCCTTCAATTTGCAATTTGGCTATCCTCGACCGCGTCGCCCCTCGGGGTTTGATTCAAAGACCTTCCGGGCCGGAGCTGTGTTTTCCATGCGCTCAACAGGACCTAGCCATCTTAAGCGTTTGATCCGAAGACGCCGTGTCGCTGTACAGCCCGTACAGTTCACTATTAAGTCTTCTCCTCCACTCTCCATTTATGCAGTTCGGATGAAAATCGTACGCAGAATCTTTCGCTCGCTTCCCCGCGAATAACTCGTCAGTAGTGTAGTTAGTAGCTTACTTAGGTGACGCTACAGTCCGGTGTGAACCTGGGCCTCAACCAACAAACTTCTCCAGCTGGCACAGTCTTTTGCCAGCTGTTTCTAGTGAGGCACTTCCAGTTGGTTAAGGTCCATCGAAGCATAGCCCTTTCCGTTCGGAGAAACAGCTGCTCAATATTGAGCTCCCCGCGCACTGCCGTCTTTCTCACCGGCGAGTAACTCAAACAACAGCACGAAGAAACCTCATTTCGGCAGCTTGTATTCGCGATCTTATTCTTTCGATCAACCCGAATTTCCTGAACATAGATGAGAGTTGGAAAAAGTACTGAGTTAAAAACCGCTAACTTGACTTTGACACCAAGCTTGGTCTTCCTGATTACAGATCTTCCAATCTTCAAAATTGACCTAACTTGGCCAATCCTGGAGGAAAGCTCAGTATTACTCCTCCCATCACTCGTGAGGAAGACCCCGAGATACTTCTGCTTCAATGGGACTCCACTAACATGTAGAGTGCATTGGACAAGTGTTCTGGAAATAACCATAACTTCGGATTTGTCCACGTTAATCCCCATTCCAGCATCAGCACATACGGCCACAAACCTATCTAGCGCGCGCTGGAGTTCCGTCTGGGAGGATGTGAGGACAACTAAGTCATCGGCAAAAAGAAGATGACTCAACTCTCCCAAAGTGAAACACTCCTCGACTACGCTGCAGCGTCCAGTCCATATGTTTAATGAAAAGACGAGACAAGACGCACCCTTGGCGAAGTCCAACGTCCACTGAAAGGTGTTGATTTACTACCGTTAACCCGAACACAGCTACAGTTTGTGAATAGAGACTGAATGGCCTTCAACAGACGACCATCAATCCCATATTCCTGCAGAACACTCCAGAGCTTACCTCGAGGAACTCAATCATACACCCTTTCCAAATCTACAAAGCAGCTGTAGATCGGTTTGGCGTACTCCCAAGCCTTCTCGAGTACCATTCATAGAGTGAAAAGCTCGTCAGTTGTGCTTCTGCCGTGACGAAACTCGCACTGCTCATCCCCTATCCTTGATCCGACCATATGTCTAGAACGGGCCTCCAACACCTTAGCGTAGACTTTACCGGGGACACATAAAAGAGATACACCCCTATAGTTGGAGCACTATTTTTGATCCCGCTTTTTGAAAAGAGGGACAATCACCCTAGTCTGCCTTCCCAGACCACATTAATGACACGAGAGATTCATAATACTCCCTCTTTATACATTGCCTTAAGCACTTCTGGCCGAACTTTATCTCCATCTGCGTAAGATGTCCATCTCATTGGAAAGCAATACACCATCTTTGGATTTAACTCCTTCAATTATGTTGAATTTCCTTCCTCTGAGGAATGGTTTGCCAGAATATCTTTTTGGCAGATCTGTGGTCGCCTTCCAACTTCTCGCCGAACTCCTTCCAGGACTGCTCTTTAGCTGCTCGCACAGCCAATTTGCAAGTTCTTCGCGCCACGGTGTACCGGTCACGGGAAGCAGAGTCCCCCAAAAGAATCCAGTCCCTGTATGCCTTCTTTTTCTCTCTGATGACTTCTTGAACTCGGGGTGTTTTAAACCCCGAGTAGTTCTGTTCTCATCACCAGCCGCCGCACCAAGCCGGTTCTCCCCACAAACATCACGTGCAGAGGCCATTCTTCCTCTACATGCGATGGAACAGTTGGAATTTGTTTAAACCTTTCGGTTATGTGTCGTGCGAAGTGTTGCCGCACCTCTCAACTCTGTAGTTTCTCCCACCGTATGCGTGTAACCACTCTTGGTTTCGGCCTCCTTGGCAGACGAGGTACTCTATCAGTAAGATACAGCTTACACAACATCAGTTGACAGTTCAGCCCCTCTCAATACACGAACGTCACAAACCATACGTTTCACACACGATGGTACCACAAAGAAATCTATCAACGATTTCTGTTGAAGACTCAGACGATACCATTAATTGAACGGAGAATTGACCTCTCGAAACGTCTAAGGGCCCCCTCATCCGCTTTCGTTTAAGACCAGACTTCTGCGCCATAGAGGAGGAACGGGATGATTAAGGTATTGTACAGCGCAACTTTGGTCTTTCGAGAGATGGCTCTACTTCTCAGTTGCTTCTTGAGCCCAAAGAAGCAGCGGTTGACAAGAGTAATTCTGCGTTTGATCTCAGCGCTGGCGTTGTTGTCGCTGGTCACTAGTGAGCCAAGGTAGACGAAATCCTTGACCACTTCGAAATTGTAGTTGCCAATTGTGACGTTCTGGCTCAGAAGTCGGTTTTGTGCGTCTTTTTTGGTTGACAGCATGTGTGCTTAGTAGCATCGCACACAAAAAAAAAAAAGTTAAAATGTGTCATATTACAGCTCCCTGCCGCCTATCAACATGACTATAAAGGGCGCGGATAACTTGATTATTTAACTAAGTGTAAAAAGATCAATGTCTACACGAACTCTGAACTTGTAGTGCTGTCCTGCTTATCAGTTTCTAGAAAATCCGATTGTAAGCATGTTACTCTATCGCCCTGAATCTATTAGAAATGGTGCTTATGGCACTACTACTCTACTCCATCGAACGTTCAGATAGAGAATCGGTAAAGAAGCCGTGGCCGTGGTGCAATGGTAAACATCACCGACTGTCAAGCGGAAGGTTCTGTACTTTAAAGTCTGTCCGTAGCCAATTCGTTTACGGAAAAAGTGTGCAACACAGCTGTTGCGGATGGAGATTGATCTAAATACTGATTAAGGCATTACACTCACAGTCTATGTATGTATGTATGTATGTTGGCGTTACAGTCCATGAAGGACCTAAGCCGAGCTTCTCTCAATCACCCATGTTGTGTGTGATTTCATTTTCCCATAGGTGAAAGGGACCTACAGTTTATTGCCGGTTCCGAACGGCGAATTTCGAGAAGCTTTTCATGACAATTTTACTACACGGGGTTTTGTCAGAACCCCGTTGAGGAGAAACACCGTGAAAACACGTTCAATGACATGGCTGTATCGGGATTCGATCCCGTGTCATCGGCGCCAGAGGCCAACAGTGCTCTCACTCACAGTGTATGGTCACCTCGAATTCATACCATGATGGCATGGAACATTTGCTGAGAACTAACACCAACGTGAAAATTCTGTCGAGTTCCTCTCGAATTCTATCTAGGACAACCACCCGTGGAGAGAGAAGTGAACGAACATCTACGACCCAAACCATTTGTACTCCGCCCAGGTTGTGTGGTGAATATAATAAGATTTTCATGGAGAATTTCTTACCTAGGCTAGTGCGACCAATGTCCTGCTGCGGACATATGGTGAGTTGAGGTCCTGACTCCTATTTCGTTCCATCACTGCAACAACCGGTATGCATTTCCTTTAGACCAAAGCTATGCAAATCATCTTTGTACACCCAGAGTTAAATGCAACCAATGATGAGTACATTGTGCAGAAGCAATTGCATACCATAAACGAAACAAATAGAAAATCTAGAAATGTGTCAACAAACCCCCGCCGACAAGCAATCGCGTTTACATCTATTTGCCTTGCCACACATCAAGTCGTCACCATCGCACATTGTACATTCACATGTTTGCTTTGATCAAATAAATTGCCATCGACGGACAAAGCCGCCAAGCAGCTTCCATCATGCTATGCCCGTAGCAGTAGCAGAGTCAGCAACAGTAGTGCATAGTTGCTGTCCCATCGACGTCCCCAGGCTAGATAAACCCTTGACCGAATTTTCATATTTTTTTTTTTTTTAACTGCAGCTTAGATGCATATGTATTTTGCTTTGCTGCCATTCACCAATGCGGCTAGTTGAATATTTATTTCTGTTTTACTCTCACTGCGAGTGTTGTGCGAGCTCATTATGCTTCCCTAGTTCCGATTTCACACTGACCCGACCACGTGGTGACGATGATAATGGCCATGTTTCGGTCAATTACCCACAAAAAAAGGGAATAACATGCAAAAAATGTGGAATACATATCCAAAAACACCATTGTGTGGTAGTCTTTATCCCCATCAACTGTTGTCCCGTACCGAGGAACCATGGCACCATGGTTTCTCTTCCCAAAAAACTTCGTATCATAATCCCTTTAGTCGCACTCTCAATTTTTTCGCTCGCGCAGAATTGGAACGACGAGGAATCTAATAAGTAAATCTTTAAATACCACTCGTCGATGTGGCCTCCTCACCACCTTTCAATCAGTGTAATACCAGGAGAGGAAGTAATCAGCTGGTATTCATCAATCAGGAGTAGAATACGATGACTACGTCACGCAACAATATCCGTCAAGTAGTATACCATTTTAGGATGAGGCTTCCTATATATAAAATTGTCATTTAGGAACGAGCTGGGTGAATCTAGAAAGAAAGAGAGAACCAGCCACACTTGTCGCCGCCGCCTCTATTGTCATCAAGTCAGTCGACCAAGATGTGATGATGATATAAAAGCGAGGGAGTCGCGCAAAGAGACTGAATGGAATGACGTGAACGAGAAAGTGTAAGGAACGACGGCGACGACCGTGGCGATAATGCCATGCCGGCAAATGTAAGATGATGTTGGCGATGATTCCAAATTTTTGTGTTTGATTGAAACCCAAATGACGACATGTCGTCATCGTAGAGCTATAGAGCTCCGGGGCTAGTAGCACGTGGTGCGCACTCAATGAAATGTACACACAACAGATTAATTTTTTTTTTTTTGATTCGTCTTTCTTTCCTTTCCTACGTGTGCAGAGAGTCGAATGTTTTTATATTTCTCCCGATTTGTTGTGTCTGCTTACTCTGTTGCTGACTGCCTCTGCGCCACCTTTCAGTTTTTATGCTCCCGTTAATGTTTGGCATGGTATGTTACGTTTATGTGTGTGCTTACGGCGGACATGACATTTGTGTTTCAACAGCGAATTCAGCTATAATAATTGTATGCTATTACACGTTAGTAAGATGGTTGAGACCGACAGACAGGCTGGCATGCAGTGCGGTGTTTTTGCATATACCATCGGTTGAAGAGGATGCTGGTGGCGCTTCTTCTCCTCGTGGCGTAATTACTCGAAAGTATGGCGAATGTGAGAGGCCGGAAAGCAAGGTGGTGATTCTTAGCATGCGATCAAGGTTGTTACGTCGCAGTTATGGGAGATAATTCTTTGCTTGTTACGTGAACGTTTTTGTGGATGATAAGTGTGGTATGTGGGATCTGTTGCAATTGCATTGGGAAACGTCGCAAAACAAATACAGTAGGACCTCAGTAATTTGAACTTTTAAGTGAGGTACACACCGTCGATCAAAAGTGACACTTTTGTTGGTTGTCACTCAAAACTGATGGTGTGTATATGTGAATGATGGTTTTTCGATCAAGACTGATGAGTTGCAAAAATGTCTGCTACTGAGTGACGATCAGCGGCCGTGTTGGTTTCGATCGACAGTGTGTACTTGAATTGTGTCGTTCAACCGTTGGACATGGATGAGGCAGATCATTTCTCGAAGAATTTATCAATATTTACGAGTATCACCGTTATCTCTGGGACGTAATGTGTCCAGAATATGTATATACATCGGGGCAAAAATACGAAGGTTACCAGGAACTAGGGAATTTCATGAAAAAAATACAAATACGCTGTCCATGGTGACCGCGCAAAATTATGTACTTGAATGATGTTTTGAGTGTCAAACAAAATCTATCGTGTGTACATGAGACATTTCACTCACAACTGATGTCACTGATGTCGAAGAATTTATCAATATTTACGAGTATCACCGCTATCTCTGGGACGTAATGTGTCCAGAATATGTATATATGTACATCGGGGCAAAAAAGACGAAGGTTACCAGGAACTAGGGAATTTCATGAAAAAAATACAAATTCGCTGTCCATGGTGACTGCGCAAAATTATGTACTTGAATGATGTTTCGAGTGTCAAACAAAATCTATCGTGTGTACATGAGACATTTCACTCAAAACTGATGTCACTTTTGATCGACGGCGTGTACCCCACTTTAGAGACCGACCCTAATTCGAAACATGGAGATGTTCGAATTACTGGATACTTTTTTCGTAGTCAATATTTCGGTTGAGCAAGTAGTGTAAAGTGGATTTAAGTAGTGGATGGGCCAAATTTCTTTTTAAAAATGCAATAAAATGAACAAAATCGATATTTTTTTCATGTACAGGGTTGCCCAATTAAAGTTAGCATTTGTGTTTTATAAATAACTCGAGAGAAAAAAAAAAAGAAAAAAACATTTATTTGCTAAGTGATTAGTCTTTTATTTTAAACCTTTAACAATTTGTTTTGATCACTTCTCGAAGATGACATCATGTACATAAATGGTCGCCTTTACAGCGGATGGCGCAATGAGCTCGCGTTTGAGCATTTTCCATCACTTTAAAAAAATCCCACAAGAAAAAATCCGGTGGCGTGATATCGGGCGAACTTACGGCGCAATAAAGCGATGGTGGATCGTGCTTTGTGGGCTCTGGCACCATCTTGTTGGGACCAGAAGTAGTCCATGCCATGTTTCGCTAAAAATGGCAACAAAAAAGCCGTCATCATCGTCCGATAAAGCTCGCCATTACGGCGGTGGGCATCCCATCGTCGTATTCAAAAAAGAACGGTCCAATGACCCAATCCGCACAAATACCGGCCCAAACAGTCACGCATTGGTCCTGGAGAGGTTCTTCGTGGATTAATTGAGGATTTTCAGCAGCGTAAAACCGACCATTTCGTTTGTTGACCGCTCCATTTAACGAAAAATAAGCCTCATCGCTCATGATGGTTTTCTCCCCAAAAATCAGTATCGATTTGAGCCAAGCTCACGACGAATTTCGCATAATCCCAACGAGGTGACTTATCGGTTGACAATAATCGATGAGTAATTTGAATTTTGTACGGAAATAACTTCAAATCATACCAAATTGTGTATGCGTTGCAGTGAGCTGCGATGCCCAACTAATAGGAACGGCGTCGACTTCATGTTTGTGGTGATGTCTCAACTGAGGCCCGTACAGCCTCAATATTCTCATCGGACCGTCTCGTACGCTCTTCTCCCTTGATGACTGGCATGGCCAACATTACCGGTGTCCAAACATTTTTTGTGAAAACGCATAATGGTCACGTGAGAAGGCGCGTCTCTGACTTCAAATTTTGAACGATACGTACGTTGTGTTTTCACAATTGAAAGTAAAGCTGCACAATAACAGCGCGTTTTTATGGCGTGTAGGCACAGTTCCATAGTAAAAATCCGCAAAAACGAATGCCTTAAATGCGAGCTGTCACAATCCGTTCTGCCAACCGGTGTCAAAGTTATTCGTTGCTTGATGCTAACACTTTAATTGGGTCACCCGTTATTATGAGCTTTATTAGTAACGTCGAGACCACCGTGACGCAGTGGTAGTGTGTTGGCCTCTGATATGTAATGTAATATCCTTAGCGGATATTACATTGATCCAGAGCCATGCAAGGGCCTCCGTTATCGCTGTTAATTCTGCTTGATACACACTGCAGTGATTTGGGAGTCTAAATGATAGGTTGAGGTTAAGTTCCTTGGAGAAGACTCCACTATCTATACCCGTCTCCATCTTGGAGCCATCGGTATTGAGGGAAGTCGAGTCCTTCGGTATGACTTTCCATTCAGGCCGTTCCTTCCTGGATTAAATTACAACTTCGAAGTTCTTAGTGAGCACATTCTGCGGGATGATGTAGTCTGTGTCCATGGGTACTTCGAAGTGATTAAGAATGCTAGTATGACCTTTATGTGATGTCGGCCATTTTCCTTTGCCCCTAATCCGTAGAGCCGCGCAGGCAGCAATTTGTTTGCTAAAGAGTCCAACGGTGGAAAATGTAGTAGAATATTTAGGGCCTCCATGGAGGTTAATCTGATCGCCCCGCCGCTTATACGTAAACATATGTACATATGTAAGCTGGTCGATCTTTGTACTTTTCGCAGAAGACTACAATGCCGTACAGGAGGATATGCCTTATGACTGCTATATAGAGCTAATGCATAATGCTTGGTTGGAGACCCCACTTTTTGCCCACCACCTTCTTACAGCTGTAGAGGGCAGTGGTTGCTTTCTTCACACGATCGAGAATGTTATTTTGGCAATAAGTTTTCAATATTTCCCAACGTTGTTTAAGCTCGAAGCGACTCATTTCGTTCCGCGGAGGTATGATACTGACTTTCTGTCAAGGTTTCGAGCGGGAAACAGCTGCCAGTGTCAAAATAACAAGATTAAAAAAAAAACACTAGATAGCCCACCCTGTATTTCTTAGGAAAAAGCTTTTAGCTTTGCAACTATAGAAGCACTCATCGAAGAAACATCAAACAAATTCGAATTCCGGAGTATCAACTTTGGCAAGTGTTCGAATTACAACATTCTTATTGTACGGAGTGTTCGAACTATCAAGGTCCTACTGTACCACCGGTTCTCTTCTGCAGACAAGAGAAAACGATTTCGTGTGCGAGTTTAGGTTTTAAGGAATGCGCCTTCACAATTGTCCAACTATGAATCAATCAGCAGTCATTCACGCCCAATCAACATTTAATATTCCATCCAGAAACACCGTTAAATCATTTAATATTTAAATCCCATAACATCACGTCATGTACATATTTACCGTGAAATTTTCTTTATTCAAGAACCCGAATTCATGGTATGTTACTGGCGCGATTCTCACAAAACCAAAAAAACTTTTATCATATTGGTATGCGCAAATAATTTTTGTTAAGTTTTTTTGTCTGCCTTATTCGTTCCTTCATATCATCGGCTTTAAATGGGGTCGTTGACTCGAGTCTTCTGTGATAGGCTACTATAAAAATAGAATGATGGTTGGAGCTTATCAAACTCTTTTTTAGTTATTGTACGCACGTTTAGTCTCTCTTTTGTTTGATACAATGACGTTGTTTCGGTTTCGAAGTTCGTTTGTGATTGAATGTACGTTGCGAGTACGTTGGTAGTGTAGTGTTTCGCTATACTCATTAGCGGTTGGTGGGAGATTGTTGCGATAATTCTAGGTGGACATGGAAATTAGCTTGAAGATATCGTGTTGCTTTTGGTAATTAAGATATTAAAATTACTAATCCTATAATGACTCGAATATGTACGTCTATGACTGTCTTGAATCGAGGCGAGAAAGAAGAAAACAAAACAAAAATGATTAAAGAAACGATTCGTTGAATGTCGTGGTTGGTTTGTCAGTGGAAAATGGATTACAGTCGTTAGGTGCTTAGTTCGTTAATGAAGACAGGTCACATGAGGGTTGTGGCGGACGAGCTTAATCAATTTGACAGGTATAGTTAGTTAAATGAGGTGTGGTCTTGTTGTTGATCATGGATAAAAGCATTCGATCTTGACATCTTTTTCACAGAAATAATCCTTCTTGTCACTACAGCAACTTCTACAATTGTTGGCAGTAAGGTGCACGTTTGACAGTCAAAGTTCCTTGATGAACTCAGACTTTTATAAAAAAATTTTCCCAATTCGGAGCGATTGTCCGAACATCATGTGTTGCTTACAAGTCTCTTCCACACTCCCAAGGCACTCAACATCAACCCCTACCACCGCCAAAGGTCTTCAGAAAAAAAAAATAGCTTCGTTTCCCGACTTCTCTTCATTACACGCATTATTTTTAAAGTACTGTACAAGATCGTAGCACTATCTCCACTAGCTCCAACCCTTCTATCTGTCCGTCTTCCGACCAACAGCGCGGATATTCGATTATAACTTGCATACCTGCACACCCACTTGGCTGTACTCTTTGTAGTGCTATACAATGTTATTTATGTCCAAAAGGGTTAGGTTAGGTGAGCTGATACCCCATTGAGGAAAGGGTCAAGGCTCACTTAGACACTCAGAGGCTCAGTTAACGCTTAACCCGTAGAAATCCGAAAGTTACCCGTTAAGTTGAACCATCTATGTAGGTGCAGATAGAAATCCTAGTAGTCTGTTCAGCTCAATGTGACTTACCGCTCCTAGTCCCGAAAGGAAATGACTTTCTATGAATATGTTACTTTTTTGGGATCAGTAGGTGACGACTGGATTCAATTTCCTTTTCGTCCCTGTAGCTCCTGCAAAAGTCGCAATGGGGCTGGCCTAGTCTGGCTGCATTGTAGGATATCATCCAGAGCCCAGTGAGGGAACCGACTCCAAATCGAATATTCCCACGAATGATATTTAGCAGACTTTCTGTCCTTTTCTTATTAAAATGTGACTGGGGATTGTCCAGGCGCGCAGCACGTACCGTATACACTGTGCTATTTGTTGCCTGTGCAACATTTGATGCTACAGTGTGGTACGATGCTATGCATAAGTCTACGGCAAGAAAAAGGATACTCTCGTGTAAGAGAGTCATCCTCCTGGGATTACTGCGCGTCTGCTGAACCGTCTCGACGGAGGCTCTGCAGGTTCTGGCTGGGGTGTCACCTCTGGACCTGGAGGTGATGCGAAGTAGGCATCGCGGCCAGGTTAAAGAGGCAACGGCAGCTTTTGTCAGCGGAGTGGGGTGAATGCACGGGCGCTCACGGCATGAGTGCCCATGAATTGAAAACTTTGCCGAGGGATTGTGTTCGCTCCAGATGGCAGTCTCGCTGGGCTGGTAGTAGCTATGGAAGAGCGAAATTCGCTTTCCTTCCTGAGGTTGCTGAAGCCTGCGGACGGGAATGCCTTGACTTCTCGCTCTAAACGGGATTCCTCCTGACGGGACACGGTTTCTTGAATGCATTCTTGCACTCGAGGACCTTGACCGAAACGGCGAAGTGTGCGTGTGGAGCTGTTAGGGAAGATTGGAGGCATGTTCTGCCCGAGTATCCGAGATACTCGCATTTTAGGGACCTGTCGGTGATGAGTATAGTGCGAGCAAACGATGCTTTGGTTTTAGTCGTGTCCTGCTCTCGCGGGAGGCGGCTGCGAATCTTGCCATATTTGCCGAAGAAGTCTTCCGAGTGTGACGCCGGTAGGATATTCGGGGTGTCTGCTGATACCCCTTCGGCCTCGGGGGTGCCTACTATGGCGGGTTCTGACGTGTACCCGTTCTGGTTCTTGGCTCGCGCCTTGATCCAATTCTGATTTTTCCAAGCCTCTTTTCTGTGCTTTTTAAGATCGTGCACATGCCCGGGCGTTAGTTTTTTCTACCCGGTCTGACTGATAAGTATGTCCACGCGAGGCGCCAGACCTCGAGCTTTGCGGGGCTCATCTGGAAGTGACATTACGGGCGCGAAGCTCCACCGGAAGCTATATTCTGGTACCACGAAAGACAGAAGCCCCCGGATCTGGCGGTTGGTGCCTCGATGGCTGACGTCGGCTCCGGTCGGCCTGTGAGGTAGGCCCCCTAGTGGTAGTATCGCAGTGGTTGTGGTTACCTAAAATCGCGGGAACAAACGGCATCCGGAGGCCTGAACAACATCTAAGGCCCCGCGATGCAAGAGGTATTAGATCGACCTCGCCCCTCAGCAAGGATTATGAACATGCCCCATCGTGTTCACTAAATTGTACCGGGGTAGTACTTGTACTGCCCTGGGCCGTTGGCCAATGCTCTTTTTTGACCCCGACAGTGTGGGTAGGCCCACCGTGGAATTAAGCCGTAATTTCATTCCTGTCCTTTTCTTATTATGTACGGGCCAAATTGATCTTGCCATTGGGCAATTCATACCATCACTTATTGTCCTTCACTATTAGCTCCGCCTATATTTCGCTGTAGAGTGTTCCGAGTGGCGCTTTATCTTCAGTTGCGACATGTCCGAAGTTTGCTCCTGATCCTAGTCTAGCTAGCTCGTCCGCTTTCTCATTTCCGGAAATATTCAGATGACCTGGTAGTCAGCAGAGGGTAACCTTATTGACATCTGATATCTCCTCCAGTCCTCTCTTTGCAGAGTTTTATGAGCTTGGATCTTATTCATGTTGCCTGCAAAGCCTTGAAAGCCAGGCTGTTAACATAGATGCTGATCCTTTTTCCTCAGAGGTTTTCTCTTAAAATCAGGTTTGCAGCCTGTTTGATTGCGAAGACCTCAGCTTGGAAAAAGCTACAGCCATCATCAAGTCTATAGGAGTCATTTGCTTCCCGGCTCCTGAACCGATATCCATTTTGGATCCGTATGTGTAAACTGCCAGTTCATTTCCCGTACGTACCTTACTACTGTTCCATTCCTCCCTGGAAGGAATTCTGATAGAGAATCTCCTCTCGTAGCAAGGAAGCCGGGTGATGTAGTCCGTTTCGGTTTTGAATCTCGAGATGGCCCGTCGATCCAAGACTGATACGTGGCCATGAGGACTCCTTGCTCAGAGACCGGATTCCTGTATTCTTAGCGCAGTCCTGGCTGCAATGCTCTCGTAGTATATGTACATATGTACAGTATGTCCAAAGGTGGAAGGTTCAGCATTATTTCAAGAGTTGGTGTGAATTTCATATTTCCAGCCACCGTCAGACAACCAAGTAAAAATTACCCGAATGGAGCCCACACTTGAACAGTGCTAAGAAGGCAGTGTGAACTGGAACACTCTTGGAGATAATTAATGAAATGCTTCCATGCACCTATCTAGAAAACTGTCGCCATAATCTCACCTGCAGTTCTTCTCCTCCTATTCTTTCATTGTTGTTACCTGTCTGTCACACGCAGCCTCATCTTCATTGTCCATGACAATTTCACAAATGTCTCATGTCTAATTGAGGGGCATATTAAAATGCCTAACAAGCCTGCTAGCACTCTCAGCCGACGATCATGGAATAGAATTTTGTCACCTTTTTGACGTTGTCATGCCGTCGAAAATCATATTTATTGTAACAAACAAAGAAGCAGATATTCCCAGAGCTCAATTATGTAGATACCGCTCTGACCTCTATTTATGTGGTCTATCGGCGAAAAACTTGGTAAAGGGATTTTGGACGGCTAATCTTTTTTACAATCAAGAGAGTTTTGCAGAGAAAGAAAGAAGTGGGAGCCAGACGGTGCAAGGTCCGGGCTATACGGTGGATGCTCCGAAACTCACCAAGCAAAATCCGATAATTTGTACCCAAGACGCATCTGGGCTGACATTGTCATAGTGGAACACAACTCTTTTTCTGTGGGCCAAATCTGGCTGCTCTTTCTTGATTGCTTTGTTCAAGCGAATCGAGTTGTGCACAATAGAGGACCGAATTGACCGTTTCGCCAGGTCGTACCAGCACATATGGAAATATCCCTATTACCCAACTAAACACTTAGCATCACCTTGTTTGCCATCAATCCAGGCCTTGAAGTTGTTTGTAAAGGATCACCGGCCTTTGTTGACCATCATCGCTTGCGTTAAATATGTTCGTATTTAATTCAGTTTTCATCGCCCATAATAATTCGTGATTCATTCAGCAGCGTTTCACTAATGGTATTCCGTCAATCAAATTTCTGTGCTTCACCCGACCATCGAGCTTCATTCCAATGAGTGTGCCGCTCCTTCTCTGCCAGCTGCAACATTTCATTGACTTTTTCAGTGATTGGCTGGCCAGAGTGGGGTGCATCTTTGATACTGACATTTTCTGAGTACATACATATGTATGTGAGCAAACCATTCCTGGCTCCGGCGTTTTCTCACAGTATCGTCGTACACGTCCCAATTTTTTTGGTGTGTTTTTTGCAGCGTTTTTACTTTTTTATAGTAAAAAGCACCACAGCGTATTTCGTCAGCTATTTCATTCAAATTATCTTGAATTACCATTTTCATCCCGGTCCTGCTTTATGACGCAAAGACATGGACCTTATCAAAAGCGGAGCAGTCGGAGTCCCTTGGTCGTTTTGGGAGAAAAATTCTGCGTACGATTTTTGGCCCGATCTGCATACGTGAATGTGGAATGGAGAAGACTTAACAGCGACATGAACGTTGCATAGCGTCTACGGATCCAACGCCCAAGATGGCTGGGTCAGGTTGAGCGCATGGGCACCACAGCTCTCACTCGAAAGGTCTTTGAATCCAACCCTGAGGGGCGACGCGGTCGATGACGGCCAAGTTTAAGGTGGAAGGGGATCTCAACCAACTATGTATATATGTACATAGGTGTGTGATCCTGGAGACTGCTGGCAAAACATCGGGCCGGTGGAAGAAGGCTTTTGAAGGGGGCCCAGACTCGCCTTGAGCTGTAGCGTCGTTAAAGAACTGTATGAATTACAAAACTGTGTAAAGAGAAAATGTAACCTCAAATGTCAAATTTTGTTCGTTTGACAGAATCGGATCAGTGCTACCCAACATATGGATGTCAACACCATCTAGTGGCAAAAAACCGCAAAAGCATTTTATATGACCCAATATGAACAACAGTTTCTTGTTTTCCACTGTGATTCAAAGTTACTATTCCTTTTTGGACACCATAAAGTCTCAAAAGCTTTTATCAATGACCTGTTAGGTTTCGGAATACCTTCTGCCGACAAAGTGACTCCAGTCTGCGGAAAAGGCGTAGAAAAATGAGAAGAGCGGTTGATGCGGAAGAATTTCAAATCCCAACTTGGGCGTGATGTAGAGGTGCAGCGACGTCATGCCTATTTACCAATGTAAGTTTCTTTTCCGCATGGACTATGTCGATTTCTTTAATATTTGACTGCATACATTGTTCACCTGGTTGTTGCATGAACAGGGCATTGGCCCTTTCGAGGTCCTTCAGATTGCCATCATAACCTTTTCTGGGTGAAGACCTAGTCTGCAGGTGCGTTTTGGTTTTTCTTCTACATCAAACCATTGCCCATAACTTCTATGGTTGTCATACGAAGTCCTCTTTGCCCCACCACACCTAATTATACAGTGTGAAGACGATTAACGTTGGTTTCCTTAGCTCAGCGATATACAGATTTCTATGCGGCGTAGTTTTTGTGTCTGGTTTAGGTCATGGGACACCAACTTCTCATGTTAAAGTTAAGTGTTCACTTATTGCCATGGGAAAGTTCCATATTTTGTGCAATGTTACGTATCATTTTCGTTGGATCTGATTCCACTTACATTGACTTAGAGTCTAAGATTCCCCTCAGCCGAATTATCAAAGCAACGAATGTTGCGTTCGTTGCAACATGTCCTAGTCCGAGTTTAAGCCGTCGGCAGCATGATATACAATTTCTAGAAAGATTTTACTGTACTTACAACGAACCCTACATTACATACCACACACCTCCAACACACGTGCCACTTCAATTGCTCCACAGATGTTTACTGGAGAACTTCCTTACGCGAATGAGTAGAAGTTGGACATTTCATAAATGGTACACAATAGGTACTATTGAGAACAACGTAAGGCCATCAAATTCTGATTTAGCCTTTATATGGCTAGTACATTCTCCATAGCTCTCTATTCACAGTCCCAATTACTTCCGGGACTTCCCTTGTAATTCTATAGACACTGTCATTCGCAGGCACAATGTTGGAAAATAAGAAAGATGGTGAGTGTCGAGGATTTGCATGTCCTGAAACCACCCTAATATACGTAGTAACGTTTGAAAACGTTCTAATCTCCTCAGGAACAGATATTCCCTTACCTTAATTGTGAGATTCAAAGCTCACTCACATGTTATTCTGTTCCTTTTCCTCCTCCCTCCTACAAGTTTGTACACTTCCTGTAAATGCTGCTTCCCCTTTTTGGTGTAGGAAGAAGGAAGGAGACAATTACCTAGCCATGAGGGCGACAAATATTCGTAATATTTGTCTTATGTAAGATATTTTACATCTTCCGGCGTTTCGTGTAATTGAGTGCTTCCTCGGGCAGGTTGTATGTTCTTTTCTAACATGACATTCGGTCTCTTTAATCAGTTTTATTGTTCTAACGCTTGCCAACATTATACCATGTATCGAATGTGCATTTTGTTGGCCTTAAGCTGCATATAGACTGTTGTTCTTAACTCAGATCTCTAGGAAGGTAGGTTTGTAGACTTTCCAGAATAGAGAAGAATACACATAGGCCACATAGATCCGTTGTGCAGTTACGAGGGGAGTTTATCCCCCTATTCATGGAACCATTTAGTGCTTCTTAAAAACAAGGTCAGATATCCCTACTTGTTGTTAGGTCGTTAAGGAAGTAAGATCCTAGGTATCGTTTCCTGATTGTGCAGAATGCCGGACAGGCGCAGAGAAGGTGGTGAATGGATTCGATCTCCTATTCGTCTAGGCAGCTTCTGCAGAAATCATTTGGAACTATTCCTAATTTATGCGTTGACTGTCGAACCGGAGCCAAATTTGCCTGGTGATGAGGCAGGTGTGTCCCTGGGTTTATCTCAGGTTCGTCTGAGCCCTGGCGAAATTTGCGAGACTATATTTATATTGGTTAATTGATTGGTGCGTCGTTCCTTGTCTAGCGAGTGATTCGGCTTTATCGTTTCCTGGGAGGTCGCTGTGTCCTGGTACCCAGAGAAGTTGTATGTTAAACTGTTCGGCCATCTCGTTAAGAGATAGGCGACAGTCGATACTAGTTTTTGAGGTGTACACATGGGACTCCCGCGACTTTAAGGCCGCTTAACTGTCTAGATATCACGTTCCAATTTAACGAAGACAAAGCCTCCTTTATTGCCAACAGCTCCGCCTGGAAGACGCTGCAGTGATCTGGTAACTTTAGAGCTTCGTTCAGTTTTAGTTTTTTGCATTAAATTCCACTCCACTCCATCTTTGGTTTTTGCCCCGTCAGTTTAAAAATCCACACAGTTTCTGCGGAGTTGCGTTTGGCGGGTCCAGTTTTATCTGTCCCGGTAGATTGTCGAAAAGTTCTCAGATCTCGATGATGCGTTCAATGTCAGATTGGTTGCGCCAATGGATGTGGCTGGCCATGGTGCAGTGGTAAACATCACCGGCTGTCGAGTGAAAGGTTTGTAGTTCAAAGTCTGCCCATAACCAAGAAATACAATTCTTATACGGGAAATTGATGCAACACAGCTGTTGTGAATGGGAAGTGATAAAAATACTGGCGAAGGATAAACACTCACAGTACATACATACATACATATATGGTCATTTCAAATTCACACTCTGTGTGTGCAGTTCTAACATAACACCATAATGGCATGGAACATTTGCTGGTACCTACAACCAACGTGAAAATTCAGTCGAGCTCCTCTCGAATCTTATCTAGGAAAACCACCCCTGGAGAGTAGTGAATTAACATCTACGACCCAAACCATCTACGCCCCGCCCAGGTTGTGTGACAGACATAATAAGAGTTCTGACTCTTGAACCTTCGCGAATTATGAAAAAAAGAATCTTCTAAAGATGCCTGTAGCTCGGACTACTGACATGTACATATGTACGTTTCGCCATACCCTACACTCATGCGGGAATGGTTAGCAACTTATGGTATGTGCTCCAAATCGGCCGTTTCAGCTCTTCTTATTCTTTCCAGTCATCTTAGCTCGTTTTGCACTCTTGTTAAAAATGAGAAGATCTCGAGCCAATAGTCCTCTGAGTTTATCATACGGCTTACTAGAAACGGTCTTTGATCGGCAAGTCCATTCTTGCGTCTGCAAAGCGTCTCCAGTGGAATATGGCGTGCTCTGCGTTTTCTTCTTCCTCTGGACATTCTGGGCAGAAGGACGAGCTAACGTGTCCAAATCTGTCAAATCTGTAGAGATATTTTCGATAGCCGCCGTGACCTGACGGGAATTGCGTAAGGTGGCAATTGCAATCCTTGTGTGCTCTTTTCCCCAAACCTCGAACGTAGGGGTCAGCTTTTAGGTCCATCGACCTTTTGTCGTATTGTCCCACGAATGTTACCCTTTCTTCGGCTTTTTTCCTTCTCGTTGACGAGGATGTCGATGGGTAACATACCCGCTATGACCCAGGCTACTTCATCCGAGATTATCCGGAAACCGCATACTGTCCTTATTACCTAGAGCCTGTATGAAGACAAGAGCTTTTTTCTTATCTCCTTCGTTGTAAGGGCTTCCGCCCAGACCGGCGCAGCGTATAGGAGTATTGAGCTTACAACCCTTGAAAAGCAGAATCCTCCTAGCGTATCCTGGTCCACCGGCATCATTCTGGAAAGCGATACCTGCATTTGTGACGACTTTTTACTGCAGTGTTCGACATGGGCTTTAAAATTAAGTCGGTTGTTGAGCAATTTCCCCAAGTACGTAGTTTAAGGCCACTTTAAACTTCATTGGCTGGCTCCTAACCCGGAAGATTGCGTATTCAAACGTCTGCTGTCTTTTCTGTAGACGTATTGCCGCAGGAATTTGTGAAATGCCGGTGCAACACATCGCCGGGAAGCTACTATCACCAAAAACCGCTCGTACTTTTACCGATCGCGTCACCCTTACGCTCTCTCATACACCTCAACCCCACACGCAGTCAATAGAACAACAGTGGAACCTTTGCAAACAAGCTCTGAAAAGCACTGCATCTGAAGTTGTGGGCTTCAAAGCTCCACGACGAGTGCAGGAGCATTCTCAGCGAAGCAGGAGGCATAAAAGCCTCGCTGCATAGAAGAACAAGAGCAGCTCGTGAACTCTACGTGTTAAAAAGAAGGGAGGAGCAGGAAGGCATAACACTTACAGTCTATGGTCACTATAAATTCATACTCTGTTCACGCAATTCGCAATTCTAATATAACACAATGAGTGCATGGAAAAGTTCCTGGGAACTACAACCAACGTGAAAATTCGGTCGCTTCCTCTCGAATCCTATCTAGGACAACCACCCCTGGAGAGAAGTGAACGAATATCTACGAACAAAATCACTGTACTCCGTTCAGGATGTGTGACGAAACATCATAAAAGTACAACTCTTGAACTCTTGAAATAAAAATACTTTTCTCAGGAGAAAGAAGAAAGAGCACGAGAAACACGCGATTGAGGACTTGGAGAGGTTTTCCGCAGGTATGACGTTCGAAAGTTGTATCAACAGAACGGAAGCCTGTAGGGATGTGAACGGACACCTAGTAGTAGAATCGGAGTTGATACTGACAATATGGGAAAACCACTTCTAACGGCGATGTTAGTCAATACACCGCATCTATTTCTTAAAGACGAAGATCGCAGAGAATTACGTCCCCCTGACCTCGACGAAATTAAGGTTGTATTATCGGAACTCAAGTCGAATTGGTGCAGACCTGGTTAGGAGCACATACCGCAAGATAAGGTCAGAGGAAAGCATGCCCGAGGAGAGTCTCAGTATCGTTTGTCCCTATCCACAAGAAAGGAAATCCCTTTAACTGCGCCAAATACAGAGCAATAAGTCTCCTTACCATCGCCTATGTGAACGCCTGAAGACTTTTGTAAATGAGCGGATAGGTCCTTATCAGTGTGGCTTCAGGCCAGGGAAGTCCACCATTGACCAAATCTTCATAATACTGCAGGTCCTAAAAAAAAAAACAATGAACTTCAAGTCGATACTCACCACCTATTTGTCGACAGTGTAATTAGAGAAGAGCTATTCAACGTCATGTCTACCTTTGACATCTCTGCTAAACTCGTCAGACTAAGCAGGATGACTTTGGAGAATGCTCGCTGCTGCATCCGAATCGGTGAAGACCTGACCGATAGTTTTGATGTCAAAAAAGGATTTAGGCAGGGCGATGCGCTGTCATTTGATTTATTCAACATTCTGCTTGAAAAGATCATACGAGACTCACTCCAACACAAGAGGCACAACTTATTTCAAATCCTCACAACTTCTCGCGTACGCGGATGACATTGACATAATCGGAAGAACACTGCGAGATGTCAACGAGGCGTTTACGAATATTGAGGCGGAGGCGGCGAAAATTGGTCCAAAAAAGACGCTCACCACCGAGGTCTTGGCCAGATCGTTTGTATTGGCGGATATGTTTTAGATAGTTAAGTACTTCGTCTACCTTGACTCCGCAGTGACCTGGAACAACGACATAAGTTTCGAAATCAATCTTACCAATCGCTGTTTATTTGGGCTCAAGAGGCAATTAAGTAATAGAGCACACTCCCGAACGGTCAAGTTGACTCTATATAATGCCCTTGTCATCCCGGTCCTGCTGTACGGCGCAGAAGCATGGACACTATCAAAAGCGGACGAGGAAGACACTCGCTGTTTCGAGAGGAAGATTTTGCGTGTGATTGCGTGGGGATGGAGGAACAGATTCAACCACGAGCTGTACAGCGACATTAGTCTAGTTAGGCGTCTACGGATTCAACGCCTAAGATGGCTAGGTCATTTAGAGCGAACGGAAACCGCAGTTCCAGCCCAGAGATTCTTGAATCTAACTCCGAGGGACGAAGGAACAGAGGACGGCCGTACCTAAGACGGCGCACAAAAGTGAAAGGGGACCTCAGCTGTGCAAAAGATCGTGCTAGTTGGAGGGGCACGTTGGCTGAGGCCCAGATTCGCCGCGAACTGTAGCGCCCGATAAGAAGAAGGTACAACACATCGATTGTCGAGCGACAAATCGAAAAATCAATCCATCCACGTAACGAGTTGATGTCGGGCGGTTATGTCATCCGGGAACTTTCTTGATTTCTCTACAAACCACATGATCATCCATCATCTACCTCAGGGTAAATTCAGTTCAGTTGAATGACAAACATTTTTCGTACTACCGCATGAGTCATAATTCACTCTTAATTCAGTCACCCACCAAACTATTTCCGAATGAATTTCATCCACACAAATCACCATATGCTGATGCTATTCGTATAGAAAAAAGAGGCCCACGTGCGGTGGCTACCAAACTAAACAACAAAATTGTTTGGTCATCGAACTCCAGCATGTACTTACAGCACACTTACAACAAAAGCCACCAACAACGCCCCTCGAATATCCAATCCCACAGCACAGTTCTGCGGCAGATAGATTTACATATGATGGATTTCAGCAAATCATTGATTTCACAAATGGCTGAGTCAGAATTTTAAATTCCGTCTCCCCTACACAATCGCTCTTGATGTACCTAGTCGTTAAGAATTTTTTGGAATCAGTGAAATTTGCCATTGAGTTTCTAAAAGAGAAAGATAACAAGTCCACGTCCCAGTGACACATATATCTCCCCACCGGCCACAGTCGATAATTGAGCCCTCACATGAGGAGAGCTGATAATTGGTCTGATCAACAACTCGGCGTTGAATGGCGCTTTACTGGAAAAAATTGTTTTGGTTTTTTTTTCAGATACATATTCCGTGGCACGATATGTGTGAAAGGGATTGCGTTTTTAATGCAAAACTGTGGAATACCACATCGAACACACGCGCGAGGGTAGGATAGTATATGTACTCTTGTGCATGCGGTTGTCGTTGCTTTGGCAATAGTCTCGTGCAATTTTTACTCCTGCTATTGGGGTGCAATCAATTTGCCTAAAAAAAAAACAGACTCGAGTGGTAATCCCTACTAATAATACGCTCAACCGAAGAAGTGGAATGGAGTAGGAACAATAGCACATCAGCAACATGTTGCTGCCGACACTATCGTTATTTCTGATTTGATGTCGACAGCAGGTTCGATATACAGTGGTGGCAAAATAAGTGAAACTTTTGTTTTTGTCGATAGCTTAGTAGGTATCGACCAAGAATGCAACAGATCTCATATAAGCTTTTCAGGGGCTATATAAGCTGGACAAAAAATAGAGTGTGGCGTAAAACTGCAAATAAAAAAAAAAAAACAGTAAAATCAGTAAATAGCGCTATCTTATTCAAATTGTGAGCTAAGGATTACCTGATAACTTCAATATTTAATTGCTTGACCTTGTTGCCTTTGCGACTCGTAATGCGGTGATAAGTAGCACAAGACTTCCCCGCATGCGAATCCACACAGCAACCTGGCGATCTCCGGATGGTCGAACCCCCAACCAAATCGACAATGTGCTCATTGACGCAAGGCATTCGTCCAACATCCTGAATATGCGAACATTCAGGGGGGCAAACGTAGAATCTAACCATTTCCTTGTAACAGCAAGATTCAGAGCTCGACTGTCCAATGTCAGAAAGCCCACTATGAGGAGGTTCGACAATTGTCGCCTGAGCACACCTGAGGCTTCCAGAGTCTACGGGGAGCCGCTGAACGAAAGGCTCTCCGGTATGCCTACGTCGAGCACAAATGTCAGCGGCTGCATTGCCGCTCAGCCGTTCAGGAAGTAGCCGAGAACACTTAAGGCTACCTACTACCCCCGATAAGAAACCCGTGGTATGATGGCGAGTGTGAGCAGAAAAAGGCAGCAACCGACGAGGCGTAACAAATCGCGAAAGGAGGAGGAGGCTGCAAGAAAGGCACTCATGCTCTTCGAAATTGCGAAGGCAATCTTGTCGTTGAGGTCGCAGTTAGTGTTAGACCCTGACGCACGATGAGCGAGTCCGGATTCCTATAACACCAACGTTATCGAATGTTTATTTCGTGGTGTTCCTCCTCGGCGGGCTACTGGCAAAACCCCCCATAGTATACTTGGCATGAAAAAGCATCTCGACTAACGACGTTCAGAATCGGCTTTCCTTTCCCCTGTGTAATAAAAAAAAAGATAATAAATCACACACAACATGGCTTGGCTCTGGCGCTTCATGGGCTGTAACGCCACCTAAGAAGAAGAAGAATCTTGTCACTGGCCCGCAGGGAATAGTGGATGTATTTAAGCAGCACTTCCGGCAGCTGATTAACGAGCATGACTCAGAGAGAGTGATAGGGACCGAGGAAATCCCAACTTCAGTCGTTGAAGTAGTCCTCCCACCCAGCATCGAAGAAGTCGGCACAGCTGTTCAAAAGCTGGAGAACAACAAGGCCGCAGGATCAGATGGCTTGCCTTCAGAACTTCGAAGAGGTCAAAAGTCATCTTTGACTTTGACTTATTTTTCTTTTGTGAGGGCGTGAACGCATATCAAGCTGATGTTTCCGAAGATAGCTTTGATAAGGATTGTTATGAGGCGTTCGCTCACATGCCGGAAGCTTATAACTTTTTTGCCTAAGTCCACCTCGATCAACAAATCCTCATCCATATAGGCGATGTCTGTTCTCCTTGTAGCAGTTTCCGTAGTAAATATCACCATCATCCTATTTTTACCCGGTCCATCCCATCGCACTTCTTAAAGTGCAGTAATGACTGCTTTATAGCAGTTTAGAGCGTTCTCTTGCTGTTCGGTCGCAGCCAGTCTCTTAAGGGACCTAACATTCCAGGTGTAGAACCGATACTCTTGTCCTTTTATACGTTTGTGGGGGGTCGTCAACATGTAGTCCGTCTGTTATATCGGAGGCTTGTGGTTGCCTCTGAGTTCGTAGATTTTTTTTACGGTTACGGCTTACTAGGCCGTAGCCCAACCAACTACTCCTGTTTTTTGGCGCAGAAAGCTCGCCATTCGCCCTTCCCCGTCTGTAATTTCCGTAGGAAATCTCCAGATGGCTCTTCGTATACCTAGTTTGACATCATAGAATTGGTTATATGGATGTTACTTGTGGAACTTCATACCATGAGTTAGTCTGATTTTTTTGTCCACCACTGTAAATAGCCCGATTTGTGCTCAGCTGTTTTATTGTGCTCTTTTCCCGGAATACCACCTGTAAACGTTCATAGTGGCATTTAAATTCTATTCCCTCCTATTCAAACAGCTGAGGATTGAGAGAGAAATACAAGGAATACGAGAAAACCCACTATTGAACGCAAGGAAGCGCACTAGAGATGCAATAAAAACCTCATTAACACAGATTTAATTTCACCTATATAACTCTATTTCGTTTTTTCCCTTCGCCTTGTGTCATTTGATAGCGACACGGCCTATGTGTGTCGGTCGTCATCGGTCTACCGTTTAAGGGATAAAAAGATTTTATCACAGGTCGTCGGGTGGATACTAGACTAAAGCCGTTGTAAGCCTAAGCGGAACCAATCAAACTATGTACTAAATTGTTGTCTCCTTTTCTCAATCTTCATCTTCTGTGTTTCTCATTTTATTTCATTGTAAGTACCTCCGTCGTCCCGTCCCGGTACGTGTACCACTGACGAATGACGTCGACAATGAGGTAGACGACGTTTTTCAAGGAGCATAAGAAAAGACGTTAAACATACCAATTTCCCAATTCTCCACACACTCACATTTTTATTTCTTCCTTGCTTTCGGGTGTGTGTTGACGGTAAAGATTTTCCCCAGGGACAATTGACGATGGCGAAGCAAACGAAATAGCAAATAAAACTCCTGAAGGAGCTGCTGGATTCGTTTATATTCATTCGTCCCCCCCAAACTTCTTCTTTCCTTTAAGGAGATACTCGAGATAAAAGTCTTTCGTACCAATGCCCAAGACCCGCATACATACCATGTACTATGTACCTGCTCTTCTCGTGTTTCTCTTTGTACAGATGAAGTACTAAATACAAACATTCCGCGCACGACACAAGGAGAAGTATTCAAAAGGTTACTTGTTGTTTGCCGCGCGTTGGTTTGGAGAAGAAATCCCATTGCTGCACGATTTGGAAAAGTGCCGAGAACAGGTTTATTTTCTTTTGTTCCCCCATGTCTCCTCTATTGCCGCGGTCGATGGTGGATTCCTCCTTGGGATTGTGTGTGCACTTTGGTGATATCACTTTTCGCCTTTGACTTTAGATTTCATTGCTATTTATTTGAACTTTTTCAAGGAGCAGATGTTATACTTGTTTCTTTGCAAGTTTTCCAGGTGGCAAAGGCAATTTAGGTTTGTGTTCTTAGCGGCTAAAGGAGTGATTGTAGTCAACAATTAATCCAATTTCGCATCTTGCACACACTAACTAGGAGTATGGTGATCTCTATGGGTTCTGTACTTGGTTTCCATGGCACTTTTTTTTATGGTTCCACTTTCACTTAAGTCAGGGACATTTATGATTTCTTGTACACGTTGCCCAGTCCACAAGAAAGGAGACCCCTATAACCACGCCAACTACAGGGAAATAAGTCTCCTTAACATCACATACAATATCTTCTCTGCGGTACTGTGTGAACGCCTGCAACCCTTCGTGGATAATCTGGTAGGTTCCTATCAGTGCAGTTTCATTTCAGGCCAGGTAAATCCCCAATAGATCAAATATTTACACTGTGGCAGATATTGAAGAAGACCCAAGAATACCAAGTCGACACCCATCACCTTTTCGTCGATTTCAAAGCCGCCTGTGACCTTGTGCAAAGAGACGGGCTATACGGAGTCATGTCTAGTTTCAACATCCCTGCCAAACTCGTCAGATTATACAGAATGACAATGCAGAATTCCCGATGCTCCATTAAGGTCGATAGCGAATTAACCGAAACCTTTGATGTTAAACAAGGATTTAGACAAGGTGACGGCTGTCATGTGATTTTTTCAACATCCTGCTTGAAAAAGATTATGAGACTCACTGGCCAACACAAGAGGTACGATCTATTTCAAGTCTGCGCAACTGCTTGCGTACGCAGATGACATTGACGTAATTGAACGATCACAGCGGGACGTCAATGAAGCAGAATCGCCTAAAATGGGTCTTCAACCAGAAAAAGACGCGCAACACCGACGTCTCGTCCAGAACGTGGATGACACTGACGTAATTCGATGAACACAACGGGACGTCAATGAAGCGGAATCGCCTAAAATGGGTCTTTCGGTTAACGAGGGTAAAACGAAATATAAGCTGTCAGTCAAAAAAAGACGCACAACACCGACGTCTCGACCAGAATGTCACAATTGGCAGCTGCGAATTTAAAATGGTAAAAGGACTTGGTCTACCTTGGCTCACAAGTGACCAGCGATAACACTGGCGCTGAGATCAAATGCAGAATTATACTCTTGCCAACCGGTCCTCCTCTATGGCGCGGAGGCCTGGACTTTAAGGAATCCAAAATGGATACCGGTACAGGAGCCCCGGGGTCTATTTCGAATCTCGTGAAGCAAATCACTACTAATGATGATGGCTGTAGGGGTTTGTAGGATTGCTGAGAACTCCGCAATCAAACAGGCTGTGGACCTGATTCTTAGACAAAACCTCTCAGGAAAAAGGATCAACATTTATGTTGACAGCCGGGCAGCCATTAAGGCTCTGCTGGCAACATGGATAAGATCCAAGCTCGTAAAAAAATCCGCAAAGAGAGGCTGGAGGAGATATGTATAAGATGTCAATAAGGTGGCACTCTGCTGGGTACCAGGTCATATGAATATTTCCGGAAATAATGCGGGCGAGCTGGCTATAATAGCATCAGGCGCAAATTCCACGCAGATCACAACTAATTAAAGCCAATAAACGATTGTATCAATTAGATATATGCGCAGCGGCTAGTTCAACAAAGCCCGTCTATTATACGAAAAAGACAGAAATTCTAATATTCGATTGGCAGTGGGTGTCCTCAATGGGCACTGCATGATATCCTACCGTGCAGCCAGACTAGGCCAGCTCCACAAGGACTTCTGCAGAAGCTACAGGAACGAAGAGAAAATGTAATCCATTCGTTCACCTTCTGTGCGACGGCCCAGCACTAGCCTAAAAAACGATCATATTGGAAGTCACTTCCATTCGGGACTTTATAAGTAACATTGGTCTGAACAGACTACAAGGATTTCTATCTGCATCTAGGTGGTTGAGCTCCGATGTTTTTCCAAAAAAAATAGGGTTTTTGATACCAAGCGAAATTTGAGGGGCCTTGAGGCCTAAAACAGCCTTTAAAATAGTATTGACTGATCCTTTGAATGCAATGCCGACATCATCAGCAAAGACCTCTTAACAATAAGAGGTTGAAAACACCAGATGTTTGCTATTTTGGACGTGAGCTTCGTTGGTTGAGGTTAATGATCGTTCGGGACACTTTTCGTCTCCGCCACTTCTTGTCCTTCTTAGAACCATTTCTACCAATTGTAAAAAATTCCGCAAATGAAATTTAATGCGAGGTCCTTGCTCAATAAAGAAAAGGAGAGTCGAAAAATTCACATCTATTAGTTCACAAAACGAAGCGTATCTTAAACACTTTGAATACCTTGATGTGAAACTTGGCGATAGTCCTACCAACCTAAAAACAAAAGCGTTCCCGTAAATCCCGTATAATAATGAAAGTCTCCATAGTAAGTATTAAGCACAGTCAAACAAATAGCAGTATTAGCAGAAATAGACGAAAATGTTGACGGAAAGCGTACCGAAATTAGTTAGTATTTGGTTGTAGACCCTTTGTTCTTTAACCCGGCTTCACATCTGCGCTTCATAGAATCCACCAAAACCTGACATCTTACCAAGGGTATATCTTGCCCCATACCGTGTTTTCACGGTGCCCTAGAGTTCGTTGTTATTTCTGGGTTTTAAAGCTGCCACCACTTTTTTCTCACATCCGCCCAAAGATTCTGTATTGGGGTTGAGGTCAGGTGATTGGGCAGGCCAATCCATAACGGTTATATTGTTAGCCCTAAAACATTCCTTGACTTTTTTGCTGGTGTGTTTCGGGTCGTTGTCTTTTTGAAAGACTCGTCTAAGTGGCATTTCCTTCTCTGGGTTCTCATGGTTCCCTTAAGTATATTCACATAAACATGTTGGTCCATCACACCATTTATGAGGTATATGGTGCCTATACCATAGTATGAGAAGCAATCCCATACCATAATGCTAGGGCCACTAGCATTACTAGCAGCTAGGGCTGCGTTCAGTGGACGTCGCATATTTTTCCCGGGAACCAGAGCTGCCATTCAGGACGATTTTACTTTCATCCGTCCACAAGATGTTCCGCCACTCGTGAAAGGGCCCTATCAACATGAGCCTTGGAAAACTTAATTCTCTTGGAAATATGTTGAACTTTTCGTGGACTCTTGGCACTAGGATTAATTTCCCCTAATAGTTTCCACACTTGCATCTAAATTAAGCTCCTATTTAGCGTTCCGTACTCAAAAAATGGGGCCCTATTACTAAGACTATGCTGTCCGTCCGTCCGTCTGTCACCAGGCTCTATCTCATGAACCGTGATAGTTAAACAGTTGAAATTTTCACAGATTATGTATTTCTGTTGCCGCTATAACAACAAATACTAAAAACAGAATAAAATAAATATTTAAGGCGGGCTCCCATACAACAAACATGATTTTCATTTTCAAAAAATCCCCATGATCACATACTGTCCTAAGGTTAGTCGACAATATCCCACAACTAGTAGCAAACTTCCGAGCTCTGATCCCTATTGTGTCTTTGTTGTATTAAGCTTAGTTGCAAACCTTTTTTCTATAATTATTGTTATTCACCTTTTCACCTCCTTGCTGTCAGGTAAGATAATTGATTTGAATTCAATGGACATTTTGATGGTCAACTATTTCATCATGAACATTTTTGATCATCAAAGTAATATGCCTATAAGCTGCCTGCAACCATGATCTGTCATCACGCAAAAAATCATTTCAAACGGACTAGCCGTTTTAATATGATGAGGTAACGTACAACGTCTCTTTCATTTTTATATATACAAATGGTACGGAAACCTTCGTGCGCGAGTTCGACTCGCATTTGACCGGTTTTATTTATTTCTGTGGCAGCTATGTATAAACGGTGAAGCCTTCGAGCATCTTGCAATTTGTCTTGCCAATTTTTCCTGACAAAAACCTTTTTTCTGCCCTGGGTTTGGGGTTTTTCCTCGTCATTTTTTTGCATTTGTAATCATTTTCGTGGAAATTCCCAGCATGTGTTCATCAATTTCTGCACATTTTTTGCCTTCAACAAGAAGGCGACGGATAAGACCCCGCTGCTCCGGAGTGCAGTGTTTACGCGGCCTAACACACATTGCCTGTCTAAATGCTGAGGGGATTCTTCGATAGTTTACGTTAAGAATAGAAATTGATTTAACCTGAATACAAACGAAATAAAAAAAAAAAAAAAAGGAGCTAACGTGCACTGCTATTTTTGTTTTGACCGCACACAGCGAATGGTTTGAAATGACGTTTGGAAAGAATCCGTTAAGTCAACCAATATTTTCCTGTTCTTGGAAACGAAAGACATATTGTTCTACTACCGTTCTAATTAATTAAACAAAGTAATAGATTATTCAAGCATTCATCTGTGCTATATTATGTCGTTGGGAGATTGCATGCTATTATTTTGACAGCAACTGTATATATGTGGGTGGCCGTGGTGCAGTGGTTAACATCATCGGCCGTCGAGCGGAAGGTCTATAGTTCAAATTCGTTTCATAGACAAGAAAAAGCAATTCCTATACGGAAAAAAGTATGCAGCACAGTTGTGAATGGAATGTGACCAAACGTACTGCTGCAGGCATAACATGCAATACTAACACCAAAAGTGCATGAACGAATTACTGAGAATTACAACCAACGCGAAATTCGGTCGGCTCACGTCCTATGTAGGACAAACCACCCCTGAGAGTAGTCAACGAACATCTACGTCCCAAAAACCAGTGCACTCCGTTCAGGTTGTGTGTCAAAACATCCACCTGCGCGAAACTTTCCCTCACCCTGTTACCTTCGCTCGCACAACGTTCAATACGTTATAAGGCCTTAGCCTTGAGTGCGCGTGTGACTGTAAAAAAAAAAAAAAATGTACAGGGTGGCCCAATTAAAATGTTAGCATTTGTTTTATAAAGAAAGGAAAAACGCATTTATTTGCTGTTAAGTGATTAGTTTTTTATTTTGGACCTTGAACAATCTGTAAAACGTTACGATACGTTACAAGGGCGGAAGGGGTTTCGAACAATGCGTCATGTACCTTTTTTTTATTTAAATAAAAAAAACTAGGAATTTAAAGTCTCTGAAGTTGGCAACCATTTTGGCACATCGTTTTTATTTTGTTTTCGTTGCGGGTATTCGTTAGTGTTTTAACACGAAATACGCAGAAGCACATTGCTGTAATCAGTGTTGTAAGGGTAAGTTCATACTGTAATGTCCTCAAAAGAGCGAGATTTGCATCATCAGCCGTTCTTAACCTATAAAGGCTCTCATGCTGACTTGCCAAAAAAAAAAATGCCAACCTGCTCCTCGGCAGCTCAATAACAATTGGATTTATTCCACTGCACCCTTTTTTTTTAAAAAAATCAGAATTCTTCGCTCGGCAACAGGTCTGCCATGTAGACATGTCACATGTCCATCCTGAAACACCTTCCTGAGCTGGATATGAATACCACTGTCACGGACCCGTTACCACACACCTTCACACTTTTGACAAGAGATTTAAGATAATGGTCCCAAGCCGCATAGCTTGGAAAACTAGTGATCTCTTGCTCAACGTCAAAGGCCTTAGGTGGTACACTGATTGCTGACGTTGTCGACGGCGTCTTTGAACCAAATCGGAGGATTTCGAAGACCCTACGAAAGAGTCCCAGTATTTTCTAATCCGAATTTTATCCATCCCAACATGCGTCAATCTAAACTTAGAGACTGGCATAAGAGGAGTAACCATTAATATACTTTACGATCGCCTCGATATACTCTACGAGCAACTGAGCTCGTATAGCACGAACTCCAAATCCATGATGCCCTAAAAGACCTTGCCAAAACAAAATCAAACTGGTGGGTGCCAGGGCACAAAGGTATTAAAGACAATGAAATCGCTGATCAACTCGCCAGCGAAAGGTACATAAGTCCTGAATCTATCTGCAGCATTCCCAGGTCTAAGATTAACTTCTTTTTAGAAAAGTGGGAAAAATCACAACAACTGTCCTTTGGAACAGCTTTCATGGTCTTTGCCAATCGAAAAGATTTATACGACCCTTGAACAAACACTCTATTAACATACCCAAACTTAATTGAGTCGATATCAGAAGACTGATCAGCTTCCTTATGTGACATTATGTTCTGAGATATGTATCATCTCAACAGAATCAACCTGTCGTCTGAAACTGAGTGTCGACTCTGTCTTGAAGACGAAGAAATTGCAGGACACATACCATACATATGAGTGCGCTACCCTTTGTCATCTTAGGAAGCGTTTCCTTCGCAGTGGAATTATGACTCCTAAGGCTGCGGCCACGCAGTGAGCGACGAGTGGCCATTTACTGAGCGATTACAAACTTGCAAACTTCTCCCACTTCCTCCCACTGCTTCTCGGTAATTTGTTTGTTCTTATAGTCTTTTAAACTATCTTACCATAAGACTCGACGACTTTGAACTGCAGAAATCAACATTTCTGTGCTGATTTTTACCATTTTTGAATTCGTCGCTCAGCGACAATCGCACGTCGCTCAGGGCCTACGTAGCGTGTACTGTTTCATAGTAAAAATTCACAAAGACTAACGCTTTAAATGCGGGCTGTCACAATGCGTACCAACCGATGTCGAAGTTATTGCGTTGCCTGATGCTAACACTTTAATTGGCGCACCAGTCACATACATATCTCAATAGCGAAATGGCCCAGTGTCTTAAGAAACTCTTTCGTGATGACCAGTCAATCAGCCCTAAAAGCAGACTGACGCACTCTGATTAACGTTTAGAAACAATAGCTCAAAAGAGCCGACTTAATTCGTAGAAGTAATCCGATCATCTCGTAATTCCAAGATTTGTTGCTACCTGTCAATATCTGACCTTACGCTTCAACGAATTCTTGAACTCTGTCACTTGTGTGACCTTTATAGTTTCTTTTATGTCAAACAAGAGTACTTTTGTAGCACATTGACAGGCAAAAGGTCAATGTTTTTTTTTTAACCTTTTCGTGATAGGTAGTATGTTAATAGTTTGTCAGCTACTTAGTAGATGGACGTCCATCCCAGAAATTATCTCATTCAAACTTCAATCATTGGGAAAAAAAACTGGACAAATCCCGTCATTTCGTATTTGATTTGCCTAAACTTCAACTTTACATCGTTAAAACCAGTTCTGCGCGATGACGACCTGTCACATGAAAGAAAAAAAAATGTTCAAAGCAATCCACCTGTGATTGTAGACCAACCAGTAATCCATCATATAACATACAAACTCGCTTCGTATGTTACTCGTATGTAGAATAGAATACGACTAGCCATCATCGCTTCCCACGGTGTTTTATAACTACGAAGCAAATGAATGCTCGTTACTCTATGCTCATTCAGCAATTGAAACGTTGAGAATCACGTGCGCCAACACAGAACCACCACACCTCGCCGCACGCCAACTAGGTATACTAGGATGCAAGTGTTGCGCCTCGATGTCAAAGTATCTCTCAAACAGGTGCGAGTTATAGAAACATTCACTTTAGGACTTTTTTTCTCGATTTTTTGTATTCACAACTTTTTCATGTTTTTCTTTCGTACAGCCGGAGGAGGAGAACACCCTCTTCCATCGCACGGTCGCTCGAGGTTGCTATTGCTCAGCAATAGCAGCAGTGTATGGGCGGCAATGTGAATGCACAATCGTTTGCGAGAGAGAGCGCGCCACGATAATACCACTTTCCGAGAGCTGATTAATAAGTTTTTTAGGTGTTCAGTGACACTATGCGCCGGCATAGTGTGGACGCGAACGCGGTGGAGCTGGTGCCTCGGGGGCCCTCAAATGAGGGGCGACATAAGGTTGTTTTTTTTTTTTTAATGTGTGGCGAGCTCTTCTTGTTTTGGATTGTTTGTTGTGTTTGGCTGGTTTTTTCTCTTTACCTTCCCTTTTTGCTGTCGAAGGTGAGAGGAGGAAGAAATTAGTATCATGTGTGGATGGCTTTATGCATGGCGTTTTGTTGGTTTTGTTTCGGGGGTCGTCGTTGAGTGTTTTGTAAATATTGAAATATTGTATCTACAAGTTTAGCACTCGTCGAGTCGAATTGAATGAATGAATGAATGACGTGTGTAAATATCTGTTGTGTTGTTCTCCACACACACGACACTCGGGCGGCAGCAGGAAGAGGCTTGAATGGTAGAGAAGACCATATCAGCGACGAGTACATAACGTTTTTGTTATATTGATTGTAAGCATTATTCTGGCGGGAACGAGTAGTATACACGCGAACGTATGATTATGACGATTGTGGAGAGAAAGAAACAAATGGGGAGCAAAAGAAGTGTAGCGTCTTCGATTTTGGCGGGAAAACTACTTCCAATCCGGATATGTATGTATGTTGGGGAGAAAACATGTGCGTTGTACATACACATGCCCCTATCTACTTAAAGTCGAATATTACAAGTATTTAGGGAGTTTGGTAGTGGAGAATTGGCAGCAGCTGTACTACTGCAATTACGGCCACACTATGTACAGGAATTGATGATTTGATATCGTGTTTCCGCGTGTCAGCAACACATTTGGCATAAAATGAATAGTGGACTTGGTGGGAGTTTTTTGGCACTGCCGACGCCGACTATAAGGATGTCACAGTCAATGCTAAAAATATGGAAGGACCACTTCTGTAGACTGTTTAACGGCGATGAAAGATCTAATACCGCTGTCAGGCAGAATGATCCATTCGCAACGGACAAAGATGAAAGAGAATTTCGTCCACCCGACCTAGATGAAATTAAGCTGATCATTTAGAAGTTAAGACTAATAAAGCGGTTGGAGATTACCTGGTGGGGCGCATGCACCAACTCATCTGTAAAATAAGGTCGGAAGGAAAGCATGCCCGATAAATAGAATCTCAGCATCGTTTGCCCGGTTCATAAAAAAGGAGACCCTTATAACTGCGTCTACTACAGGGGAATAAGTCTCTTTAACAAGATCTTCTCTGCCGTACTGTGTGAACGCCTGAAAGCCTGGTAGGTTCTTATCATTGTAGTTTCAGGCCAGGTTAATCCACAATAGACCAAATATTCACACTGCGGCAGATCTTGGAGAAGACTCAAGAACACCAAGTCGACACTCATCACCTTTTCGTCGATTTCAAAGCCGCCTGTGACCTTGTGCATAGAGACGGGCTATACCGAGTCATGTCTAGTTTTAACATCCCTGCCAGATTCGTCAGATTATACAGAATGACAATGGAGAATTCCCGCTGCTCCATTCAGGTCGGTAGCGAATTGACCGAGACATACATACATACATCTTCAGTGGCCCGCATGTTCCACTAAAAAGGTCACGGGGGTAATGCGCGCACGCGGGATCTCCAGGTCACTCGATCCTCAGTTGTCGTCTCTAACTCATCAGGAGCTATGCCCAAGGGCACCAGGCGAGTTTTTGGACTTGGTCCAACCACCCCGTCCTGGGTCTGCCAAGTGGTCGTCTGTCTGATGTTATTACATTCAAGGCACGGTATGGAAGTCGCGATGATGGGGACATTCATCCCACGTGACTAAACCATGGAAGCATAGCCCTTTCCGTTCGGAGAATCAGCTGCTCAACATTGAGCTCCCCGCGCACTGCCGTGTTTCTCACCCTATCCCGGCGAGTAACTCCCACAACAGCACGAGGAACTCATTTCGGCAGCTTGTATTCGCGATCTTATTCTTTCGGTCAATACCCACATTTCATGACCATAGATGAGAGTTGGAACAAATACTGAGTTAAAAACCGCTAACTTAGCTTTGACACCAAACTTGGTCTTCCTGATTACAGATCCTCCAATCTGATTCAAAACTGACCCAACTTGGCCAATCCTGCAGAAAAGCTCAGTATTACTCCTCCCATCACTCGTGAGGAAGACCCCGAGATACTAAAACTTCTCCACCTACTTCAATGGGACTCCACTAACATGTAGAGTGCATTGGACAAGAGTGTTCTGGAAATAACCATAACCTCGGATTTCTCCACGTTAACCCTCATTCCAGCATCAGCACACACGGCCACAGACCTACATATCTAGCGCGCGTTGGAGTTCCGCTTGGGAGGGTGTGAGAAAAGCTAAGTCATTTGCAAAAAGAAGATGACTCAACTCTCCCAATGTGAAACATTCCTCGCCTCGATTGCGCTTCAACATCCAGTCTATATATATGTATGTATAATGAAAAAGAGAGGTGACAAGACGCACCCTTGACAAAGTCCAACGCCCACGGTGTAAGGTTTTGATTTACTACCGTTAACCCGAACACAACTGCTACAGTTAGTGTATAGAGACTGAATGGCCCTCAACAGAGGACCATCAATCCCATACTCCTGCAGGACACTCCAGACGTGTCTTAGCGCATTCCCAGGCCGACACTTTTGATGTTAAAAAAGGATTTAGACAAGGTGACGCGCTTTCATCTGTTTTTTTCAACATCGTGCTTGAAAAGATAATACGAGACTCACTGGCCAACACAAGAGGTACATTGACGTAATTGGATGATCACAGCGGTATGTCAATGAAGCAGGTTCGGCTAAAATGGGTCTTCAACCAGAAAAGACGCGCAACGCCGACGTCTCGGCCAGAACGTGGATGTCATTGACGTAATTAGACCAACACAGCGGGACGTCAATTAAGCAGATTCGGCTAAAATGGGTCTTTCGGTTAACGGTAAAACGAAATATATGCTGTCAGTCAAAAAAAGACGCACAACACCGACGTCTCGACCAGAACGACACAATTGGCAGCTACCTTGGCTCACTAGTGAGCAGCAACAACACCACAAGCGCCTGAGATCAAACGCAGAATTACTCTTGTCTCTTGTCAACCGCCTAGGCCGTGGCGCAGTGGCTAGTGTGCGTGACTCTGACGCATGATGAGCGAGTTCGAATCCCGATAACACCAACGACATCGAATGTTTATTTCGCGATGTCCCGCCTCTGACACAATCTCCCGTAGTATGCTTGCCATGAAAAAGCTTCTTGACTCACGCCGTTCGGAATCGGCATTAAACTGTAAGTCCATTTCGCCTGTGTCAAACATAAATCACACACAACATGGGTGATGGAGAGTAGCTTGGCTCTGGTACTTCATGGGCTGTAATGCCACCAAAGAAGAACCACTGCTTCTTTGGGCTCAAGAGGCAAAGACCAAACTTGCGCTGTACAAAACCTTAATCATCCCGGTCCTCCTCTATGGCGAAGAGGCCTGGACTTAAACGAAAGCGGATGAGGAGGCCCTTGGTCGTTTCGAGAGGAAAATTCTGTGTTCAATCTGTGGTCCCGTTTGTACAAACGGGGATTGAAGGAGAAGAAACAAAGACGAACTATACGGGTTGTACAACGACATCGGCCTAGTGCGACGTCTACGGATCGATCGTCTAAGATGGCTAGGCCAAGTAGAGGGAATGGATAACACAGTTTCGGCCCGTAGAGTATTCGAGTCCAACCCCGTGGGACGGCGCAGCAGAAGTCGTCTGAATCTAAGGTGGTGCACACAGGTAGAAGGGGACCTTAACCAACTGGGAGTACGTCGCTGCAGGCAGCTGACAAAATACCGTGCCGGAGAAGTTTGTTAGTTGAGGCCCAGGTTCACACCGTACTGTGTAGCGCCACCTAACAGTGATTGCAATTTATAGCGTTTTCTTTAAGATCATTGTTTTACCTGCTCTTCAGGATATTTTCCACGGAAAGATGGTCCGAGGTCCTTAGTCCCAGGTAAGATTGGCGCCAGTTTATTGTTTCTAGGAAGACTCTAAAATCTGCAACTGATACTCAAGGACATTATCCCTCTTCGTCTACCTAGTAGTCAATTACTGTTTCTTTTTGCAGTTTTCCCCTTTGTGTATTCCTTTTGGGTGGGCCTATTGTATTGTTTTGTTTCTAGCTAACAACTCTATTCCAATAACTGTCAGTCCTTTAGTGGTGTCCAGGTCATTGTCTTGTTCCGTGTCAATTACCTGTAGCGAACAATTCCTTCAAATGGTATATGAGCTGTATTTGTTTGAGATTTATTTGCTCACGACATTCTGTTTATTGTCAGCCAGGTTTCATCTATCCCTATCCCTAAATAAACGTCGGAATAACAGGCTGTTGGCAGTTTTTAAGAACACTATCTCAGGTTAGTTCTCTATCGTCGATATTACAACTTCAAAAAGGTTGTCAAGTGGAATGTTGTTTTGAATACTTTTCGTCTAACATTTTTGTACTCGCGTATTCCAAGTTATTTTTTCGACGTCGATTCAAGGTGGATTGGGTCTTAAATATTTGTTCACTATTGGGTTAAACCGATCCCTTATCACTTGATCATCGAGCCAACTGGACTGTTCTTTTCCTGTTGTGCCTCTTTTCGATTTGAATTCCGGACTCTATTATTGTTCTCGATGTGATCCGCAGAGTCTCGCGTAATCTGTGTTCTTGCGCAACACTGGCCAGCTGTTGATAGAGTGCCACTTTGATCTTTCCATAGAGGCCCTTGGTATTTGATTGTTTAAGCAGACAGCGACTGACAAGAGCTTACTTACTTATCAGGCCAGCGATCCATGGAGGATCTGAGCCTGAGCTGAACCCGGGCACGCTGCTTCCAGTTGTTAAGACCAAGATGTCTTACATCCGCGATTACTTGGTCTTTATACCGGAGGTTCCGTCTTCCTCTTCTTCTCGAAGCAGGAGGCTCGGAGTCGAAGACCCTCTTAGCTGGAGCGTTGATGTCCATGCGCTCGATGTGGCCGAGCCAGTGTAGTCGACGGATTCTTGCCTTCCGGACTACATCCACATCTTGGTACAGCTCGTAGAGTTCGCGGTTGTGTCTTCTTCTCCGTTCACCTTCCTCACAGACAGGACCAAATATCCGGCGCAGAATTTTTCTTTCGAAAGAACCCAAAATCAGCTCCGCTGTCCTGCTTATCGTCCAGCTTTCGGCTCCGTACAGCAAGACTGGCAGAATGAGCGTTTTGTAAAGCATGACTTTGGTCTTTCGAGTGAGGAGTTTTGACCCCAGTTGTTTGGACAAGCCGAAGTAGCAGCGATTGCCAAGGGCGATTCTATGCCGGATCTCCACTGTGGTGTCATTTGTGGAATTTACGTTTGCCCCGAGGTAGACAAACTCCTTAACAACCTCGAAATTGTAGCTGTCAATTGTTATATTTTGTCCCAGGTGGTGAGCGGCGGATTGGTTTTCGCTTGACAGCATGTATTTCGTTTTATCCTCATTGATCTTAAGACCAACTCGTTTCGCCTGTTCTTCAATCGCCGTGAATGCTTCCCGAAATCCGGTGCATGTTTCGAATGGTTCCGAGGTCCTAGAACCGAGTTGCAGTTTTAGCGTGGCGCGACACAACTGGATCCGTTTTACCGGGATCCCGAATTCGGCCATCGCCCCAAACAGTTCTTCACGATGAATGCTGTCGTATGCGGCTTTGAAATCGATGAAAAGATGGTGTGTATCGATTCGAAACTCGTTGGTCTTTTCCAGGATTTGTCGAAGTGTGAAAATTTGGTCTATAGTTGATTTGCCGGGCCGGAAGCCGCACTGGTAGCTGCCGATTAGTGCGGTGCAAAATGGTTTTAGACGTTCACACAATACGCTGGACAGGATCTTGTATGCGACATTGAGCAGGGATATACCTCTATAGTTCTTGCAAGAGGGAGGATCACCTTTTTTTTGTGGATGGGGCATATAGAGTTGGTATTCCAGTCGTCGGGCATGCTTTCATCTTCCCATATTCTGCTAAAGTGATTCCCAATATTAGACTCAGACGCCAACATTTTTACTATAAAAAAGGAAACATTTTTGGAGTTGCCCTACACCGTAAGGTTCATATTTAAGTTGGGATAAAGATGATTAAGCATCCAAACATTCAGCTGCCTGACCATAAAGCCTTCTTTTTTAAATGGGGTATGAATTGTTGGACTACAAAGTGTGACTAAGCTTTCTTCGACGGAAATACTCAGACACATGTCACTCCTACAGGCCATTAGTCAACAATGCCATTAAGACTGTCATGTTAATCATAACCATTTCATTCCAGCCACCTGGCTGTTTTGGCAGATTTGTCATTTCTCGCGTCTGGCGTTTACTGTCATTCGATTGTTACGCATTAGATACCTGTTCCACCGATAATACTCGAACTCAGGTCACTGCTGCGATCATGAGGTTAATGGTGATGCACTGTAATCAATCCTATGCTTTGCCGTAATCCAATTTGATTTGATACGGATTGCTACAGTGAGGAGGTGTGCTTTTAGCTCCTTTTAATAAAAATGCACTCGTATCCATCACCAAGTCTCGGCATGGAATTCCCGAAACCCTCAACAACACCAAACAATTTCAATTACCAGAATAGAAATATGAATGAGTGAGTGAATCACTCGATCAAAAGTTTTTCCTCAACGAACTTTGTTTGGATTTCGTTTTATGAGTTCGCTTCTGGCGTTTTCTATGAAAACATCACATAACCGCCCCAGCTAACGAAGCACAATTGACGGAGCGTGGACCAGCGTTTATAGTGGACTTGGGAAGGAAAAACAAATCAAGCAAAAGGCAAACTCCGCCACTGTTTTAAATGTTGCCATTAAATCAAGTGCTTAATAAATTCCGCTCTACAGTGTTCGTGTTAGATAACGTGTTAGCGAAACGGAAAAAACCGAATTGCATCAGTGAACGCGATGTTGCCGCGATGTCTGACGAGAGTATTTCGACATGAGGTGGATTTAGGTGCCTGAGAAACGTACTCAGAAGGCCTAGTCCCCGTGGAGGTGCTGAATAAAAAGCCACCGGTTGAGCGTGGCAAATCATTTTTTCTATTTTTGCTTTTATTCTTGGATTTAATGAACTCGTCTGCCGCCATCAGATCTACGGTTCAAGATTCGTTTGAGTATTTTCTTGTGAAATAATTATCGTTGTGGATATGGAATAATATCGGTTCGATGGAGATTATGTCAAGGTGAACGTGATTTGGAGCTCTTTCTCTAGTTCGAAGTTGTGGGTTTTGCTATTGCCATTCGTGCTGAATGGCCTCCGAGCGATCGGCAGACAGATTAACACTTTTACTTTTGTCTTGAGTCTGATTCTATGATTCATTGGGTTCAATGGTTTTGAACTTATGTAGTTCTGGTTCATTAATTAGATACATTAATCGCTTTATGCTCGCTATTGTAAGGAACTTAGGGAAGTGTGTAAGGAAATTGGAAAGCATGGACTTGTTTATTCCATTTAAACTTACATTAGTTGGGAGTTGTTTCTTCAGATGGTTAGCACATTATTCACTGCTGACCTTGCCAATGTTAGGAAAGACTTGCTAATCGAAGCCTGCGATCTTGAGACTTTTAGAAAGTGCCTTAGACTACACCGTGCCTACGCCCTGCTCAAGAACGTGATGTCGACTTCATAATGTGGTGCGCGTATAATAAATTCGCCGATAGGAGGAGTACGTGGACGGCTGGCGGTCCATCGCGGTACACCACAAGGTGGTATTCTATCGTCTCTCCTATAGCTCCTTGTAGTGGACGGAATGGTAAAACTTTTAGAAGCAGATCGTTTTAAATTCACAGTCACGGCCTATGCTAACGGCATTGCCAATCTAATATCTGGGAAATGTCCTCAGGTCTTTAGTGAAAGACTAAGCTATGCACTGATACTAGTTAATAACTGGGCCAATGGGCGAGGCCTGGGAGTAAGCCCGGCGAAAACTGAAATAGTCCTTTTCACAAAAGAAGATCTATACCTAGTCGACCTAGTCACCATAAAAACTGCCAAAAACGTTGATATAATCTTAGACTCCACGACTGGCTGGAAAGACAACATCAATGATAGAACCAAAAAAGGCTATGTGGCACTGTATTTGCGCAGAGCTGCCTTTGGAAAGACTTAAGGCTTCAAACCATAAATGGTATTTGGTGGTAAGACCTATTTTAATCTACGGCTCGATTGTCTGGTGGAAGGCACTTGAGGAGAAATGCCACCTTAAAAGTGTTTCAAGGATTTCGAGGTCAGGTTCTCTGGCGGTGACTGGATGTATGAAATCCACACGTATTTCGAATCACGAGAAGCAAATCACTCCTACAGACTTGATGATGGCTTTAGCGTTTTCCAAGTTGAGATCTTCGCAATCAAACAGGCTGCGGACCTGATTCTTAGACGAAACCTCCCAGATAAAAGAATTAACATCTATGTTGACGGCAGGGCAGCCATCAAGGCTACACAGGCAACATAGATAAGATCCAAGCTCGTAAAGCTCTGCAACGAGAGGCTGTAGGAGATATAAGATGTCAATAAGGTGACCCTCTGTTGGGTACCAAGTCATATGAATATTTTCGGAAACGAGGAAGCGGACGGCGATAGGTAGATTAGGATCAGGTACGAAATCCGCGCACATCACAACTGAGGCTAAAACGTCTCAAATAGAGACGGAGCTAAAAGTAAACGACGGTATCAATTAGATACATCCGCAACGGCAAGATCAGCTAAAGTTCACTGGGCACTGCATGATCTCCTACCATGAAGCCAGACTAGGCCAGCCCTATAATGACTTCTGCAGAAACTGCAGGAACGTAGATGAAATCGAATCTATTCGTCACCTACTGTGCCCAAAAAAGTAACATATTCCTGAGAAGTCACTTTGCTTTCGAGACTAGAAGCGGTACGCTCTTCGATACGGCTCGTCTCTACTCTATCGATTCAAAATGGTGTCCCCAAAGTTTTGAGTTTATTGAATAGTCAGAAGTCGCATGGTGCCAAAAACGGCGGTTGTGGAACGATCGAGCTTTTGGCGAAATGGCCACAAAGAATCAATGCAGTGTGAGGCGGTGCATTATCTTGGTGCAAGAAAAACAAGAGTTGTCTCGCCACAATTCCGACTCCTTTAGGCGCATAGCTTCACGCAAAAATCGAATAAAGTTAAAAAAATATGTTGACAGTCTAACCTGGCGGAAGAGACTCAAAATAGTGTCCACTTATTTACTTTTCAGGCCAGCAACCCACGTAAGGTCTGGCCCTGAGCTAATACGGCCTTCCATCCTTGGGGGTCCCGGGCACGCTGTTTCCAGTCTGAAAGACAAGTTGTCTTACGTCCGCGATGACTTGGTCTTTATACCGGAGGTTCGACCTCTCCCTTCTTCTTGAACCAGAATGTTCATACTCGAAGCTGGAGGGTTACTGCCCATGCGCTCGATGTGGCCGAGTCATTGTAGTCGACGGATTTTTGCCTTGCAGATACTATATCCACGTCTTTGTACAGCTCGTAGAATTCGCGGTTATGCCTTCTCATCCATTCATCTTCCTCGCAGACAGGACCGATGGAGCCGAGGGCACGGTGCATCGAGTGTTTGTTAGCGTGGTTCGACACATACGGATCAGTTCTCCCGAGATCCCGATTTCGGCCCTCGGGTTAAATAAGACTGCGATGAATGCTGTCATATGCGGCTTTAAAATCGACAAAGAGGCGGTGGGTATCAATTTGAAACTCACTGGTCTTCTCCTGGATTTGTCGCAGCATGAATATTTGGTCTATAGTTGATTTGCCTGGCCGGAAGCGGCAATTGGCATGTGCCGATTAGTGCGGTGTAAAACGTCTTTAACGTCTAAAGCACAATAAACTGGATAATAGAATCTTGTAAGCGACATTGAGCAAGGATATATGTATTTATGTACCTCTGTAGTTTTTGCAATAGGTATGTATGATGATCGCCTGTTTTGTGTATGGAGCATATAGAGCTGGTACTCCAGTCGTCGGGCATGCATTTGTCCTCCCAAATTCTGTAGATGATCTGGTCCATGCTCCCTAACAGAACATCGCATCCAGCTTTGAAGATCTCTGATGTTAATCTATTCAAGTTGGCGGCCTTGTTCTTTAACTTTTTAATAGCTATGCCTACTTCAATGCTGGGAGGAGAGACAACTTCGTCGACTAGAGGCCGGATCCCTTCGTCCACTACCACTCTCTCTTTTCTATGACCGCTAAGCAACGTCTGGTAATGTTGCTTGAAAACATCCATTATTCTCTTGCAAGTCGGTAACAAGATTGTACCTTGATTTTTGAGCGAATTTTGAGCAGTTTTGTTCGGTCTTGCCTTACCTTTAGCACGGTGTTTGCTTAATCTGTCGGTTGTTTTCGGGTCGTAAGCATAAATCCAAGCCTCTTCTCCCATAGAATGCGTTTCGTCGTGTCCTATTATTCAGATAAACATCCTATAAAAATAGTATTGACTGATCCTTTTGCAATGCCGACATCATCAACAAGTCCTCTTATTGTTAATCGACGGTTTGCAAGCACCAAATCTTTTTCCGACACTTTCTTGGCCTTCTTGGAATTGTTTGTACCGATTGTAAAAATTTTTTATCCGACAAAGCCTCATCACCAAAGGCTTTCTGTACCAGCCTCAACGAATCCATTACACAAATATTCCATTCAATGCAAATTATTTGCCCAACAAAATTCCCCTTTAGCAGATCACAAAACGAAGCCCACCTCAAATACTAAGGAAAATGTTGATGTGAAACTTGGTACGATGTCAGCGACAGTCTTATCAACTTGAAAATAAAAGCATTTTTCCAAATTCATTTGCGCGCGCAGTTTATTTCAAATGTCACCTTAGTACAGTAGTATACGGCTTTATGGTCGGTGTTGGTGTCTTACTAAAGTTTTTTTGGGATTCATCTTGCATTCAAACGATTCCCTACGGTAGTGTGTGGTGAGCTTAAACCTGCCAAGTGCCTTTAAGAACCAGAACGATATTCAACCTTATATGATATCTTTATATGTACTATGTGGACTCGTTGAAATTTACGGCTCTACACGGTATAGGTTTAACAGGCTCAGTGATGGCGCCTCTAGCACTGATTATAAAACCTAAATGGACAAATTCACAGAAAGCAAGAAATCGAAAGTGGCGCCCGACATTGGATCAGTTGCATATGTATTCACAATAATTTCATTCACAGAATGGAAACAATTAAAAGTGGCGCCAGACATTGGATCCGTGGCATACGTGTTCACAATAATTTCATTCACAGAAAGAAAAAAGTTGAAAGTGGCGCCCGACATTTGATCCAAGGCTTATGTATTCACAATAATTTCCATTCACAGAAAGTAAAAATATTAAAAGTAGCGCCAGACATTGGATCCGTGGCATACGTGTTCACAATAATTTCATTCACAGAAAGAAAAAAGTTGAAAGTGGCGCCCGACATTGGATCCAAGGCTTATGTATTCACAATAATTTCCATTCACAGAAAGTAAAAAATTAAAAGTGGCGCCCGGCATTGGATCAGTGGCAATATGTACTTTCTTTCCTATTTTAAATTTTTTTATAATCTTTTAGTGATAAGAAGCACTATTGCTGCTGTCTATTTGTGTCCAATCTGTCCTTGTCTTATTTCTGAGCACTGAACATCAACCGAATTGAGTCACTAACCTTTTTTAAGTATTAAGTGTTTAACATTTTACATTTTAACATTTGTTCTAATATTGTGTTCCACTATTTGATTCGCACCTGTGTGTGTTTACTTGTTGTAATATCAATCAATAATCAAAATAAACAAGAAAAAGGAGCTCAAAAAGCAAACTATATCACATCTCATCACGATTTTTGTGTTCTGTGTGCGCTAGTCTATGTGACGCTTCATCAATCTATCGAAATAAAAGTAATGTGAACATGCATCCATCATTCATCATCATTTCTTTCATTTCATTTCATCTATCCTCACATGTTGTTCTGTTCGGGACTGTGTGTCCCTGTGATTGCACCAAACCATGGTCATTTGTTTGCTGTGTATGAACGTCGTGTTCGATAAACATTTCTTCTTTTGTGTCGCGTCACAGTTGATGCTTGTGTTTTTCTTCTTCTTAAAGAGGAAATCCCTAAACGAGCATTTTCAAAAACGTAAACTCATTGGCTTTTCTTGTTTTGTTTCTTGGGCGGGTGAGGGAAGTAGCCAAAGCAAATTAAACCCGTCCACATGATGACGATGATGATGATGATGTGTGCTTCAACTTGTTCTTGGTTTGTTTATTGATTGAATTACAGAATCAACAGCAGCATATTGTAACGACAATGACAACGGCTATAACGACAACAATAATGTCACCGCAAGAGCAATCAAATAGTGAAATTAATAAGAACAATAATAATCCAAATACGAATAACAATAATCATTCACAACATCAACAACCTCCATTACAACAACAGGCTCAAATTCATTTACAGAAACAGCACAGCACAATGATTCGTGGTAAGGCGGACGCCAAGCCTCGGGGCAGGATGACGGCGTACGCGTATTTTGTACAGACGTGCAGAGAGGAACACAAGAAGAAGCATCCTGATGAGACAGTTATATTCGCCGAATTCTCAAGGAAATGCGCCGAGAGGTGGAAGGTGAGTTCATTATTATTTACTTTTTTCTTCTAATATATTCATCGTCCTTATCGATCCCTGCTGAATCTATTTATGGAAAAAACAGTTGACATTGGCGCCAAATTTTCATGATTGTGGATGGTAGCATGCTTTTGAACTTAAAATGGAATTCACGACGACAAGGCCATCGTAATGGTTGTGCTAACAAGTAACCAAAATATGAACGATTCGTGGGTCTACGAAAAAATAGGTGACGGGCAATGGGCTGCTGTTGACACAGTTTTTGGCTAAATGCCCAAAAAACCGCAAGCCCCAGTCCAGCATATGAAGTATGATAAACAACTTCCTCCCCTAGCTATTGTATTTTTGTTTTTAGTCTTCGCTTCGATTAAGTGTCCAGAGCGGGTGTTTAGTTTCGAGGCTTTGTGACGAAGGCCTTTCTGCGATGATTTTTCCAGGATATTCATAAAAATGTGCTTTACTTGTATCATGGCTCCGAGTACCAAAGATGAAACTGGATGAGCTGTTCCTAACCGTTGAATCACACTAACCTCCCCTTTACACTGTCGAATAATCAAAATAGAATTGCGAGGTTACAATGAAAATTCATTTAGTGATGGAAATTACATCTCTGCTAACGCGTCCAAGTTGAAACAACGAAGGGAAATGATCTCTGCTAATGCATCCAACTTAGAATCTCGTCAAACCTTTTGTGTTGTTGCGTTCACGCCTATGATTTGTCCCTTAAACGTCAAGAAAATGATCAACAATGTTAAACGCAGAGCTTCATAACCCCATCGGTGTAGAACCTCTTCATTGGCGAAAAACTTGGCTAATGATGTTCAGCAGCTGTTGAACCGTCCAATTTTGTACGTTCAAGAGGACGGAACAAATATAGGGTTTTCCAATAGCGAATTGACAACTTTGAATTCAATTCGTGATCGCACCCTTTCATTAATCGTCGAGCTGTCATTGTCAATTTATTCCGTAAACTCAACATTTTCATCATGGTAAAGTACACGAACGAGCAACGTCTGCAAATTATAAAAATTTTATTTAAAAAAAAAGTTGTCAAGTCCTTATTGAAAAATCCGATGGTAGTAGATCCGGACTGTACACGGTGGGTGCATTGAAGTTCCCTCATCTCCTTTTCTATGGGCTAATTCTGGTCGCTCTTTCTTTATTTCAAACAGTCGAGCTATTCACAGCAAAGGTCTGAATTGACCGTTTCGTCAGATTGTAGCACCCTCTAATCCCACTCGCCTTATTTGCGTTATTCCAGGCTTTGAAATCATTTATGGAGGGTCCACCGGCCTCTGATAATCACCGCTTCGTTGGATATGATTGCATTTTCCAACGCCCATTGTGATTCACTACGAAAATGGCCCGATTGCATCTTTGACACCAACATTTTCGAAACGGAATCGAACAAACCATTTCTCGCGGTTCTTGCCGTATATGCATACATATTGTTGCGGATACAAACCGACGGGTGTGTTCGAATTTCGCTATCAAAGTTTGGAAAGCTCTGAATCAGCTGAAAAGGAAATGATGGTGACATTCAGCGGCATATTGCTAAATGTCAATGCTAGAGCACGGAGTATTCTTAAGACTTCTGAAGGGGATCGTCTGACGGCGAACATTTGAGAGATTGGACTGAAGACTATATAAGCGGGAACAATCGCCCTGGGGGCATTCAGTATTCATTCAGTTTATTCCGTATCAGTGACTCAGTGATCAGTCGCTCATCCAGTGTGAAAGTAATCAAGCCATCTAGTGAGTTAGTGGACAATTATGTAGCAGTTATAGAGACAAAGGTTGTAATAAAGGTGAAGCGCCCAGATAATTGATCTAAGGTGGTATATTAAAGGTTGTCTTGGAAAGGAAACAAGGAAACAGTTGTAGTTTATCGCAATACAGTGGTCGGACCCTATTCTGGATTAGTAATTTTCGTAACAGTATGTATGAGTATGGATTTACAGATCCGGGGAATCTAAGTCCAGCTCCTCTCAATCAACCACGTTGTGTGATTTTATTTTCCCATACTTGAAAGCGACCTCCAGATTATTGCCGACTCCGAACAGCGAATTTCGAGAAGCTTTTCTTGTCAATTATATGTAGGTCTTCCAAACTTTGACAGTTTAAAGCGACCATATTGTTGAAGCTACATCTGTCAAATTGACGTTCATTTATTCAGCCTGTCTTGTCAAATCACCATGGCCGGACATAGCGTTCAACAACACAATTAGTGTTATGGGTTATGTTTGGGCAACGTTTCACGCGTTGCGCCCATTTTACGGTCGTGATAATCGTCCTACCGCGAGGACTATTCGCAGTGTGGTGGATAAATTTGTGTCCATTGGTTCAGTACACGAAAAACCAACACCCGTACATCGACGAAACGCAAGATCTGCCGAAAACATCACGCTGTCCGTCGGAGTATACAGAAGTCATTCCTAAGAACTCGGCTTTTCGCAAACCAAAACTTGGCGAATTTTGCGCCGTAACTTGGACCATTTTCCCCGTACAAAATGCAACTGATTCAGGAGCTGAAGCTAACGACCATAGACAGTTACGTGTGTTCGCTGAATGGGTTCTGGAGCAGTTGGAAAAACTGTCCCTAATATTCATCGAAAAATCATCTTCAGCGATAAGGCCCATTTCTTTGAGAACGATGTTGGCCAGGCCATCACCGTCAACGGCGAGCGCTGTAGGTCGATCAGGTCTCAACTCCCTTTTGCCTGAATTGAATGATGTGCACGAGCGATCCGAGGGCATGGTCGTCTCACGTGAAGATGATGTGAATTGGTCACCGAGGTCGTGCGATTTGACCCCGTTAGACTTTTTCCTATAGGGTTTTTCAAAGTCACAAGTCAGTCTTTATGGCAGTGTATAATTGTGGAATGTTCAGTATTGCTACCAACCCTGCAGTCGGAGTAGTTTTCATTACTCCAGTTGTGCAGACACACGCCAACCTTTGTACTTTGTTCAGTTTTTACATCCATCCGCTATCCAGCAGCGCCATAAAATATGGTTGGCTTAATCATTTGATCGTAGATCCACCGACTTATCTATGGGTTTAGTCCCAATGTTTTGCCAACGAGTTATTTTAGGGACCAAAGGGCCTTGATGACTTTTGAGTATGTATGTATGTATTGGCGTTACAGTCCATGAAGGACCTGAGCCGAGCTTCTCTCCCAATCACCCATGTTGTGTGTGGTTTCATTTTCCCATAGGTGAAAGGGACCTACAGTTTATTGCCGGTTCCGAACGGCGAATTTCGAGAAGCTTTTCATGACAATTTTACTACAGGGGGTTTTGTCAGAGCCCCGCGGAGGAGAAACACCGTGAAAAACACGTTCGATGACATGGCTGTATCGGGATTCGATCCCGTGACATCGGCGTCAGAGGCCAACACACTACCCACTGCCCCACGGTGCACGGATGACCTTTGAGTATATATTGTTAATGTGTGCATTCCAGGAGAGTTTTTGGTCCAGTGTTATTCCAAATAACTTTACCTCTTCCTTTAATGCAATGCTGGTTTCTTTGAATTTAAAAGTTTGAAGTTTATTTATTCTTCTTTTGGATCCAAATATGTTTGTTTTGCTAGGGTTAAGGGGAGTCCTTCATCGCACCAGTTCCAAGGCTTTTTGCATGAGATTTCCTATGATTTCTTCATGTTTGCCTTTAATTATTGGGATTAAATGGTCAGCATAACCGATGGCAGTAAAGCCATTATTATTAAGTACATAGAGGAGTTCGTCTACTAGAATTGACCGTAAAAGTGGGGATATGACACCACCTTGTGGGCAACCTCTTAATAGTTTTGATCACTATCTCAGATGTTTATCGTTTATCCATTTAATGATTGTGGAGTCAACCTTTTCTTGTAAACTGCATTCCTTTATGACGAGTGGCTTGCATTATCAATGCGCCTTTGATGTCCATAAAGGCGCCAATCGCTAACTTCTTTGTTTTCAGAGACTTCTCTACAATATTTGTCTTTATGAGTGCTGTTACTGTAGAGTTACCTTTTTGATATTCACACCAAACAGTGAGTTTTAATAGTTGTAAAGGCGTCTCGACAAGGAGGCAAGGACTTCTGAGTTTTCTACACTCCCAAGTCGGCAATTTTGCTTCCTTACATACCCATTTAACCATGGGTCTCATCGGACAACGAAATCTTGCGTTGAAAATGAGTATCAAGCTGAATCACGTTCTCGGCCCATTCACCGAACCTACAACGCGTATAATAGTCACGTGGTTTCAACTCCTGCACAAGTTGTGCACGATGACGAATCGACTCATTCGAATTCTCCTCAACACTGTGCTCCACAATGGCAATCATTTCTTCTGTTCGCACTGTTTGTCGTCTTTGGGGATATGCGTATTTTCCACTAGTGTATGTGGTGCGAAAACGATTCATCGCATTCCGAATAACTTGCTCAGATGGACGATTATCTCGACCGTAAAGTGGACGTTGCGTACGATAAGTTTGGCGAGCCGATCCATGGTTTTCCAAAATAAGTTTCCACAATTTGCACGCGTTATTCTGGCGTTAATATGTAAATATTTACCGTAAAATGGCCAAATGTACTTAACCACAAATCAACTTCCAACTGTCAAATTGACATTCCGTAAAAACAGTGTTGCCAGTTTAAAAACCAAACCTCTAAATAAACACCCTTTACAAGGAATAATGTATACAAACTTCAATCAGCACAAAAGTTCAAGTCAGCTGTCCTGCCGCATTTGAGCCAATGAAAATAGACGTAAATACATATGTTCGTCTGTCTTCAGTCGAATGGCTTTTATTAAAACACAAAACGAATTTTGGCCAAATTTTGCAGGCTGCACTGTATGTGGTTAAAAATTTGACAGATCAACTTTCTTATTTCTTTTGTCTACGCTGAGAAAGAAACAAAATCTTCCATACGATCTTACATCCTAGTTACCGACCTTTCGAACGGCCCTCGTACTTGTGACATCGCAAAGCACTACAAATGTATTTCGAGGATGTGTTGTTTTAAGTTATTACTTGCGCTGTAGAATGCCATTTTTCCTGCTCTTTTTCCTCTCTACGAAGGTGGAGGTGAAAAATGATTGACTGGACGCAAAGATGGCGTTCCAGTCTACAGAAATGTATGCATTCTGTCTGGTTCGTATGACAAGTTTCAACTTGTTCTGTCAAGTAGCTTCTTTGGACGAGTTTTTGTAGTAGGCGTCTTACGTGTTGAATATCATGCGGATGGATTAAGTCTAGGTTCTATGGAAAAGTTTACATGAACTCTGCTCCGATGCCAATTGTTAAAAATTGGGCGGCTGAATTCAATCGTGGTCGCGCATCCATCGAAGATGATCCACGTGAACGATGGCCGAAAACCGCAAGTGCAGGACACCGAGTGAAACGATAGACCCAGTGAAGGCGACTGATAGCTGTGGTTGTGGGAATATCGGAACAAAATGTGGGATGTGAAAGTTCTGCGCAAGATGGATGCTGAATGTCCATCAAACGATTTCCACAGCAATCTTCCCGTGGATTCAATAGGGATCCGACTGATCTTGTGCAGCGACTTGTCACCATGAATGGAACTTGGGTCCAACACTGTATGCCAGAAATGAAACAGCAATTCAAGCAGTGGTTGGAAGCCGGTGTTTCAGTTCCATAGAAAGGAAAATCGATCGCTCCGGCCGAAAAGGTAATGGAGAACGTGTTTTGGAATCCGAAAAAAAACATCTTTGACCCCGACAACTCACAAATGGTGCGTTAGCGATGGGAAAACAATCTGTACGACCAACTTGAAGCGACCTGCACTCTGGACAAAAGGGATAGTTATCGTGTCCGAAACGGTGAAGGTAGTTACGATAACTTCTGTGGCCGTAGAGAAACTATGTAAGGTAGAAGACTGCAATCCATGTGCCCGGTTAATCCATATTTCGATCGATGGAATCAAGATATATGTAGGTCCATCTACCATTGGTGGTGTTGTCACAGGGTCAATGAGTGGATCCTCTCTTTCTCTTGAAGATTGATGTGATTTTAAGGTACGTGTTTTTTCTTTTTAGCGCCTTTAGTGCAGGCTGGTGCAGCTTATATGAGAATAGAACTGATAACTTTAAAGAGCAGGATCCTATTCGCATATCCAGGTTCACCCACATTTGGTAGTATCCACATGCGTCGTCCACATGCTTCTTAAAGCGTATTCTGTTGTCAAGCAATACCCCTAACCGCCGGACTCTCCCGTACATTGGATTCCAAAGGAGCGGACCAAGCATCGATTCTTGTGGTACTCCCGCGGAGATATTACAAAATTTTACTCCTCCATCCGTGTTGTACCTTAGCTTCCTGTTCATGAAGTAATTGGAGACTATACTCAATAGGTAGTAAGGCGTTTTCATCCTTTAATTGCAGACCAGTCGGCGGAATACCCTATACCCCCTATTCTCCTGGATTGGTACACTCTGGAAGCGCTTCGTAACCAATGATTAACTTGGGAGGGACGTACATAGAGACCCAGAGACTCATTTCTGGGAAGGAATGCTGTTGTTAAAGCCCTGAACTAAGTGTGGTCCCGACAAGGCCAACCCCGCAGGAGCTGCGTGGACTTTCACACAGATGCGCCAAAAACGAAGGGGAGGGTGGGTAGAGGAGTATTTTGCAGTGGTAACCATCACCGACCGTCGGGCGGAAGATCTGTGCTTCAAAGTCGTTGCATAGCCAAGAAAATAAGAAGTGATCAAACATACTGATGAAGGCATAACACTCACAGTATATGGTCACCTTAAACGTATACTCTGTGTGTGCAATTCTAATATAACACCATAAGTGCATGGAACAGTTACGGAGAACTACAATCAACGTCAAAATTCAGTCGAGTTCCTCTCGAATCCTATCTAAGACAACCACCCCTGGAGAGTACTGAACGAACATCTACGACCCAAACCACTGCACTTCGTTCAGTTGTGTGACAAACATTACATATATACATACATTTTCAGGGGCCCGCGGGAGCGTGCTCATCAGGAGCTATGCCCAAGCGCACCCAGACGAGTTTTTGGACTTGGTCCAACCACCTCGTCCTGGGTCTGCCAAGCGGTCGCCTGCCTGATGGTATTGTATCCAAGGCACGCTTCGGAAGTCGTGATGATGGCGACATTCGTCTCACGTGACCAAACCATCGAAGCATAGCCCTTTCCGTTCGGAGAAGCAGCTGCTCGACATTGAGCTCCCCGCGCACTACCGTGTTTCTCACCCTATCCCGGCGAGTAACTCGCATAACAGCACGAAGGAATCTCATTTCGGCAACTTGTATTCGCGATCTTATTCTTTCGGTCAATACCCAAAGAAGGAGTTAAATCCAAAGATGGTGTTGGCAATAGTTTTCAAATCCGCCAATGTGGATGAAGAAGGCAATCAGTAAAGAGGGAGTGTTATGGCTCTCTCGTGTCATTTAAGGTGGCCTGGGAATGCGGTGAGACACCTAGCGATTGGCAAACTGGGGTGATTGTTCCCTTTTCAAAAACTGGATAAAAAAGAATGCTCCAACTATAGGGGCATATCTCTGTTGAAGGCGCGTTCTAGAGCTATGGTCGAATCCAGGATAGGGGATGATAGGCGTATGACCGAGTTCCTCGAGGTAAACTCTGGAGTGTTCTGTAGGAGTATGGGATTGATGGTCCTCTGTTGAGGGCCATTCAGTCTCTATACACAAACCGTAACAGCTGCGTTCGGGTTAACGGTAGTAAATCAACACCTTTCACCGTGGGCGTTGGACTTCGCCAAGGGTGCGTCTTGTCACTTCTCCTTTTCATTATATACATACATATGTATATGGACTGGATGTTGCAGCGCAGTCGAGGCGAGGAGTGTTTTACATTGGGAGAGTTGAGGATAAGCCATCTTCTTTTTGCAGATGACTTAGTTGTCCTCACATCCTCCCAGATGGATCTTCAGCGCGCGCTAGATCGGTTTGTGGTCGTATGTGCTGATGCTGGAATGAGGGTTAACGTGAACAAATCCGAGGTTATGGCTATTTATAGAACACCTGTCCAATCCACACTACATGTTAATGGAGTTCCATTGAAGCAGGTGGAGAAGTTTAAGTATCTCGGGGTCTTCTTGACGAGTAATGGGAGGAGTAATACTGAGCTTTCCTGCAGGATTGGCCAAGCTGGGTCAATTTTGAAACAGCTTGGAAGATCTGCGATCAGGAAGACCGAGCTTGATGTCAAAGCCAAATTAGCGGTTTTTAACTCAGTATTTGTTCCAACTCTCATCTATGGTCATGAAATAATTAGATAAACATTATAAGAGTATAAACTTAAACTGAACCAAATCTTAAAACTACCAGACCATTGCAGCGTCTTCCAGGCGGAGCTGCTAGTAATAAAGGAAGTCCTATCTTGGCTAAGGTGGAACGTGATAACTATCACAGATATTTGCATTTTCACTGACAGCAAAGCTGCCCTGGAATCGCTGGAGTCTTATGCCTACACATCTAAGGCAAGCCTCGACTGCCGCCTATCTCTTAACGAGATGGCTAAACAGTTTAAACATTCACCTCTTATGGCTACCAGGACACAGGAGCTGGCATGCTCGCCAAACAAGGAACGGCGCAACGAACTAAAATGGCATACGCTGGTACACCGCTGGAAATAACGAATCAAGTCATGACTGAGACGAACCTGAGATTGACCCAATGGCATACCTGCTTAAACACCAGGCAAACTTGGCCAACACTTGAACGATAGACCACAGGACTAATCTCCCTAAAACGAACCGACATCAGTATAATCGTTGGGTGTCATTAGTGGTCACTGTCTTATTAGCGGTCATGCACAAAGACTAGGGCAAGTTTGGTATGACTTTTGCAGAAGCTGTGAAGGCGAAGAGGAAGTTGAGCCCATTCAACACTTGCTCTGCGCCTGTCCGGCCCTCTGATATGTATGTATGTTGGCGTTACAGTCCATGAAGAACCTGAGCCGAGCTTCTCTCAATCACCCATGTTGTGTGTGATTTCATTTTCCCATAGGTGAAAGGGACCTACAGTTTATTGCCGGTTCCGAACGGCGAATTTCGAGAAGCTTTTCATAACAATTTTACTACAGGGGGTTTGTCAGAACCTCGCTGAGGAGAAACACCGTGAAAAACACGTTCGATGACATGGCTGTGTCGGGATTCGATCCCGTGTCATCGGCGTCAGAGGCCAACACACTACCCACTGCACCACGGTGCTCTCGCCCTCTGATATAGTAGGAAGTAAAACATAGGATCCTACTTCCCTAACGACCTGACTGACGTTCAGCGGATAATTGATCTTCTTAATCGAGGGCTGAGTGTTCCGTGGCTACCTTCACATGACTTGTTACAGTTAAGTGAATCGCCACATCACTACCTATACAATTGTAGCCTTAAATACCTTCAAAGAACATCTATCGTTTTACTGCTCCACTGCATCTAATAAGCAGACGTTATCAGCATCCCCCACTTAACACTCGATTTCGTAACGCCTCCCCAACCAGAAACATTGAAACCAACCAGTGTGTCGCGTACTAATTGACTAATTTGCATATGTAATGCATCTCTTCTTACGTATCTAGATAGCTATTCTACACATTACATTACCATCGTAAAAGGCAAAAGAAATGTTCAAAACAGAACGCAAAAAACCGGGGAAAACTAGGAAAATAATTTCCTTAATCGTCATCTCGTCGTCTAAATAGTATGTCGTCCTTGTACTCATTCTTTACGGTGTCCCGTCAGATATCACGGGCCAGGAGTTATGAATGAAACTTATAAAAATGTCCACGAAAAGGAAAAAGCGAAATCGACTTCAGCACAAGGAAGAATAGAAAGAGGTGAAGGAAAAAGGAAAAACGAAAGGAAAGCAAAATGAGTGAGAAAAGCCCATTCGTGCCCGATGATGGTGCGGTGGTACTCAGGAGCTCTGTAGGTGGCAATTTAGAGAAAAGGCTAGAAGAAGGAGAATAAATAAAAAGGAATTATTGCCACATAACATGGAAGATGAATGGTGGTGAATCGAAAGGAGACCGAGCTACTGCGGAAGAATTGCTTGCACTTGGCTCACGTACATACGTATATGCAAGAGCGAAATTCAACATAGCAAAGGGCAAAATGTGAAAACCCTGGAGAAAATGGGCTTGGAAGAGTGGGTGGTGGTTGTCTGATGCTGCGACTGTTGTATCTCAAGAGGTGGCAAGTAAAGCAAATGATCACGTATGCACGCAGCAGCACCGTACCATATACTATATGGCCACGATGATGATGATGAAAGCACCCATACACCCACAAGGATCGGTTGGATGGACGGTCGAGCGGACGTTACCAGGGCACAGCATGGATGTTATGTTTTTTATTTAACCACCAAGCAACGAAATGGAACCAACCAACCATCCAGGCAAAACCCCCCCTCCATTCAGTATCCCTAAAACTGCTGCCCACATCTTGTTCATTTGTTTTTGTTTCTTTGCTAATCCATCCGTGTTCCTCGCTTCTCCCTTCCATTGACGTTGTTCTTGTTCGGGAAAAAAGAGACATTGAAGAAAGATCACATCAGGGGGGCAACCCAGAAGGGCAGAAGAAGCAAGAGCTGCCTTTAAAAAAATCGATAGAGAACATTTCCGCGACTCGTGGGCTTTAAAATCCTCCAATATTCCGAGTTTCTCCTCCTCGTCGAAATGAGTTGTGAAACGACGACGACGGTAACGGCGGGAATGAAGGGAGACGACATAGTGATAGCGAAGAGAGCAGGGGGACTGGTAGCTAAAAATCGAGAACAACTGGAATGGTTGTTTGATGGAAAATTGTTCGCTGCTGCTGGTGGCAAAAGGCCAAAGACGACGGTTACGGGGACTGAGGAAAAGGGAAAACGAGCAATTTATCCAACACGGATGACGTCGATGGTCGTTGTTGGCGTTGCTGTGCTCTTCTGTATTCGTAGCCACAATGTGTAGGTACATATCTGGGAGGAGCAGTAAAGTGAAGCGGGACGACAACGACGTTATTGGCGAATGGGGACGATGGTGAACTGACATCAATTGAGCTAGTCCTAGCAAGACTGTGGCGGGGCGGGATGACGAAGTGATAGAACGAGCTAAACTTATTAAAAAGCGGGTTGAAAATTTTGGGGTGGCGGTAAGAGCAAAGCTACAACACGACAACGCTGCTACTATCGACTATGGAATGGTTGGTATTACGGAACGATGGGGGTTGACGATGTCGACGGCAAGCAATGCTCATGGTGGTGGTGCATCATCATCATGTCCCGGAGTTAAGTTTCCTACAGTATGTGCTTGAACGTTATACATACATATGTATGTACGTATGTAGGTACATCCATCCTCTTCCGCCCGGATGGGTTAGCTTGGCTGTTGGGAAATTAATATGGATGAAAATGGGGCCTGATTGGAGTAAGGGAAAAGGGTGTGAAGTGAGTACAGTGGGGTTGAATAAATTGCTTCTACCCCAGAACAACTATTAAATCTGCTGTAAATCGAAAATGAATTGAACAATTCTCTCAAATGTGTCTAGAGCACCCCGTTCCTGTTACCAAGGGGTAAAATGAACACAATTTTACGGACTGTTTCTCAAAATCAGTTACCACCGAGTCGTTTCGTCTGAATTCATCACTTGTTAAAGGTCAAATACCCTAAGTACAAGCTTGCGAAACACAATACCAATTACTTCCAGTGTCATGTCCAAACAGCTGGACTAAAATTAACACAAAAGCAAAAAAGGACGGAAAAAAACCTCGATGAGTCCTGCACTGTACATCTTTCGGAGGGCAAATTAGTTCAGTGTGCCTATTTCGATTGATTGTGCATAAAATAAATAATCTGCTAAGAGCCCACAAAAAGCGTGAGCGAGCAAAGTTCGTTCATTTATTCGTGTTCGACCTTCGCGCGCAAACTGAAAATTCCATAATTTAGCCTTGAAAAGGCTAAACCAAGCAGCAGAAGTAGCAGCAGAGTAGCAAAGTGTACTTTTTGTGGTGGCAACACCAGTCTCTTTCAGGATACATACATATGTACATATATCGTCGCCACATTATGTGTATAGAGCGGCAGCAGTGAGCCGCATCAGTAGAAACGCCAGCGCCATCTAGTACATGACATGGCCATGTGGAACTGGAAATAGTTCTCCCAGTTCTTCTGTTTTTCTGTTGTCCCTTAGCGAATGCAGCTGCAAAGAGGAATTTCCATGCAAGCTATGATAATACCAGTCCAACCTAGGCACCACCACCATGAACCAAGCGACTGCTCTTCTGCCCCCTCCCCATGCCGCTTTCGTTGTCATCAGCAATTATGTATTGTTTGATACATACGACTGGTAGAAGATACATATATGAAATGAAAACCGGTCTCCTTGCAAATCCCCCTTGCCATCGTTGTTCTCTATCTACCTAGCCTGTCCGTCCAGTACGCCGCAATGCATGAACCCTGTAACCCACCGTACCGCACTCTCTTTTGCTGCATGCATACAGACCATCATTTTTCGTTGAACGGAACGACGATGAAACTCAACAGTACAGCAGAAGCACCAGAGCACTAGCGCCAGAACTCGTTTGTGTTGCTGTGCAGAGTTGTGCCGCTGCTGTTGCCATCATGTCGTCATTTCGTTCCTCGGTTGGCTGAATTCTTCTTCCTCCTTCATTTCCGCTTACCCTTACCCTTTTCAAGTGGTTTTCGTTATACCTCATCCTATAGCTATGTAGTATGTGGTACAGCTCGCTCCCTGGCTTTGCCTGCGTTATATGGCTTGGTTTCGCTTGGAATGGTACGAAATGGTGGTGGATTCTACATTATATGATGGTAGCAGTCCCCTTGTCGACATTGTCGTTTTCTCGTTGCCATCCTGGTCGTGGTCGTCGTCCGTCGTCCCCTTTCCTGTAAAACAAAAAGGGAAAATAAATAAATAAATTGAGCTCACACACATATCCACTTTACTCTGCCTCTACCTCATATCGCAGCCCTGCACGACTGCCTTTTCCTCCCTGCCCTACCACTGCCGGTCTTATCCCTCTGTCTTTCCGTCTCACCCTTCGTGTTTATAAATTGAATATATTTGGGGTTTTTGAATATATTGCCATAGCCCTCTCTCTGCTACCACCTACCTCGTACCACCTTTAGCTTTCTTCTCCTTCCTCCTGCTCCTCGTTTCCCTTTACCACTTGGATAACATGCGTGCTTTGGTGCACTTGTGTGTACCATGAAAATGTGTAATTTGTCTGTTTCTCTATTTCTCATTTAAATTACTTCAAATATTGTACTAGTCAATTGGCTTCTCAAGGTTTTTTTTTAGGCCTTTGCATTTTTGACATACTTTTCTCCCTTTTTTGTGGACCACAACCCTATTTAGGGTTCTTTGCTTGTTTTTGATGACGTGTGGTTGGTGTAATGTTGTCCTTTTAATCCCTATTGTCATTTGTCTTGTTTTCCGGCCACACACATCAGTCTTGTTGAGTTTTATTATTTCAATTGTGCTCCACGCACTCGTGGGCGGTGCTCTAAGGATGTCTGCATGCATCTTCGTCATGTTAAAAGCTGATGAGGACTTGACCGTTTAAAAACTAATTACAAACTTCTCATGTTATTCGTTTTGTTTTTGGGAATGTAAATTTTGGAGCTTTCTATAAGTTTAGTTGATTCAACTCATCTGAAGAGGCATTCCATTCTACTGATCCTTAAACGGGGTACTTGTATACCTTTATGTTCCATTCCTATAATATCGGTACGGTTTTCTTAAACATAAGTCAACAAGAAGCTATTTACAAGTCGCAGAGATATTAGACTTCAGAATTAGGGCCGCCTTTCAATATCAGGATTGTTCTAGGCACATTACAAAGGAAGCCATCATCATACCTTATCCACCTTGTACAAGGGTTACGAAAAAGGGATTGCGATGTAAGAATTTGTATTGTCCAGCGTACAATGATGCCGCATTGCATTTCTTCAACTAATCATACCAACTGGTACTGGTAGTCCGACCAGTCAGTCATAGTCATACAAACTCATCCTGTTATTTGCTGTGAAGGTCTTATACATAAATAGTGTTTGGCCGTTCTCCAATATTTATATTCGCAGCAAATGTCCACTCGTTCAATTATAAGGTGGATTCAACGTGCTTGTCTATGAGAGCCAGGCCAAGTAACAGTCTGTCAACTGTCGCCTACCTCTAGATGAGATGGCTGAGCAGTTCAACATTAAAGTATTGTGGGTTCCCGGGCATAGGGATATTCCAGGAAACTGCGCGGCCGACGAACTCGCAAAGTTAGGGTCTAGCACACTCAGCCTACCTACCCTCGGGTACCTAGAAACACCAATAAGTTCGGTAAAGCATATAATAAAACTCCAAACCTATAAGGCGACCAACCTCCAATGGAATGAGAGTAATATCGGCTTTATCACCAAACAACTCTGGCCTAAGTTAAACCTAGGACGAACCAGGGACCTTATAGAAACCAAAAGGGCAACCTTAAGTGCTCTGGTGGGTGTCATTACAGGTCACTGCATCATTGGGAAACACGCCGCCAGACTGGGAATACCATCCAACGACTTCTGTCGCGGCTGCATGGACGAGGAGGAGGAGGAATCAATACATCACCTCCTCTGCTCATGCCCCTCTTTTGCGAATCGCAGGAGGATCTACCTCGGCGCGCCCTTCTATGATAATTTAAGTGAGCTAGCAGACCATAAAATAGCTCAACTCCATCGCTTCATCAGAAGCACCGGTTGGTTCTCTGGTAGCGGATCTGGGTAACACGATTCATGTGGTATCACAATGGGCCGACTTCGGCCCACGTGTGGCTTATGTCGACCACAATAACCTGACTAACAGTCTGGCACTGGACTGATAACAATCCTTAAAGCGATCCATGCAATTTTTGGCGTGATAGGCAGGGTCTTTTCCTTAGCCCAAAGGAGTCCCAGTTCGTTCACTATATTACTGCCTCTAGATCATTGTTTCTGTGTCCAAAGAGGTCATTGAAGATTGCGTATTTTGTACTCCAAACGAATAATCAGCCCTCTTTGCCCTATAAGACTATTTTGCCCTTGTTGGAGCTGAGTCATCCCGACAAAAACTACAGTATCTTGGAGCTTACTTGCTTGTTACTTACTTACTTAGGTGACGCTACAGTCCGTGGTGAATCTGGGCCTCAACCACCAAGCGTCTCCAGCTGGCACGGATGCGGACGGTCAACATCAAAGGTTTCAGTTTGCTTATTACTGATCTTAATGGAGCAGCGAGAATTCTCTATTGTCATCCTGCACAGTCGGACGAGTTTGGCAGGAATGTTAAAACTAGACATAGCTTTGTATAGTTCATCTCATCGCTGTCATATGCAGCCTTGAAATCGACGAATAGGTGGTGAGTGTCGATTTGGTCTTCTCCAAGATCTGCCATAGCGTAAATATTTCGTCTATTGTGGATTTACCTGGCCTGAAACCACATTGATAAGAGCCGATCAGGTTATCCACAAACGGTGTCAGGCGTTCCCACAATACAGTAGAGAAGATCTTATATGCGATGTTAACGAGACTTATTCCTCTTTAGTTGGCGCAGTTATAGGGGTCTCCTTTCTTATGAACCGGGCAAACGATGTTTAGATTCCATTCGTCGGGCGTGCTTTCCTCCGACCATACTTTGCAAATGAGATGGCGCATACACCTTACCAGCTCATCTCCAGCCGCCTTAAAAAGCTCAGCAGACAGGCCGTCTGCGCCCGCGGCTTTATTAGACTTAAGTCTCGATATCGCTATTTTGACTTCGTCTAGGTCGGGTGGACGGAATTCTCTTACATCGTCGTCCATTACGAACGGATCGTTCTGCCTGAGAGCGGTATCTTGTCTGTCATCGCCGTTATACAGTCTGCAGAAGTGGTATTTCCAAGTCCTCAGCATCGACTGTTCTGGCTTGTTCGTTTTACCTTATTATAAAACTTCCGGGCGTTATTCCTGTGGAAGCATCTCTCATCCTCGATCTCACGCTTTCCGTGTTCTCTCTTCTTTGATCCTTTGTTACCCCCTATAAAAAAGTAAAAACGCTGCTAAAACATGCCGAAGAATTTGTGAAGTGTACAGGGAGAATGCTGTGAGTGAACATTGGGTTCCAGGAGTGGTTTGACAAAGATGCACCTCGGCCTGGACGACCTATCACTGAAAAAATCGATAAAATTTTGAGACTTGTGGGTCAGGAGCACCACGCAATCTGTCAAGAGACAGCGAAGGCGCGGAGGAACTAACACAAGCTCAATGTTTGGGTGCCATATGAATGAAGGCAAAGAAAATTGACTGGCCAAATGTTGAAACGTAACAATATCGTAACATTTTCGATGCGAATTAAGCGTCTTAATACGACGATGAAAAGGGTTTGACTACGCAAAGCGATGGTCAAAGGTCGGTGATCCTCCACAAACAACTTCAAAGCTTGAATTGACGACAAACAAGGTGATACTGTGTGTTTGGTGGGGAAGGGCCCATTATGAGCTCCTATCTTCCGTGCACAACTTGACCGTTTGAACTAAACAATCAAGAAAGAGCGACTAGAATTGGCCAAATATTCCATTATAACTTAGGAATATTTTTAAATGTGCTTCAACAACTATCTTGATACACGCCGCACATAGTTATCATTGGTGACATGAACTGTAACCTACTCGACCAGTCAATATCAACACATGAGGCTCAGGTTCGCCATGAACTGTAGCGGCAAAGAAGAAGAGAAGAGGAGAGTCAGTCTAAGTACAGGGGAGCGAATCTCCCTTACATCGCATCCAAGATCTTTGCGAGCTCGGAAATGAATGGTACTTCTCCATGAGGCAGATGTGGAGGGAATGCAGGCCCCTCTAATTACTGATCCCAGATGTTTCTACCAATTCATCAACGTCAAAAAAAAAAAAGACGTCTGACGAATTCCCTTCCACTCTCAAATCGAATAATATTTCCTCCGACGACCCTCAAACCATTGCAAACCTTTTTACTTTATTCTTCACCCAGTCATTGAACGACTGCAGTCAAAGACCTGACCCTTATCTTGTAGTTATGTGAACAACTGCGCTCAAACATCTGTCTCTGTTATTGATATCACACACCTTGTACATCACAAGGTAAATCATCTCAAAGACAACTTCTCTCCGGGTCCCGATGGTCTCTCAATCCAATTCCTCAAGAAATTTATCACCGTCGTCGAACTACCTTTCCAACAGTTTGGAAAAATCCTTTCATCTTCCCTTCAGGTCTAAGACTGCAACTGTAGACCCCGAATGCGAAATTGTTTTCTATCCCTAACCTCTTCAAGTCCATTGTGTATGACTTAAAATCCTTCTTCTTTGCTCCCATCCAGCATGGTTACGTAAAAGGCAGGTCCACCATAACCAACCTTATCGAATTCGTCTCCAAAACGCTTTTGACATTGGAGCAAGACAATGAAATAGTTGCAATTATCACCGACTTTCGCAAAGCTTTGGATAAGATAAGCCATCCATTAATCTATTTCAAATTTGAGGCTTTATGCTTCCCGCCCCAAATACTCACATGGCTGAAATTGTACCTTGAGAATCGCTATTACAGAGTACTCTCCAGAAGTTCAATATCTGACCCCGTTATAGGCTCTTCCGGTATCCCGCAAGGCAGTCATATCGGTCCTAAATCATGTTAATGTTAATCATGTCGATTTCATCATTAAAATCTCTTACTCGTCAATCTGCACTCCAAATCGACCTTGATTCCTTCGGTACTTGGAGTGATAGTAACTTGCTGGAGCTCAACGTCGGTAAATGCTCGAAAACGCTTCCCCTCAGCTCCCAGATCTTACTTCCTTTTTAACGAGTCGGTACCCCATGTCTGGTTCACATGGGCCCTAGGAATCATATGAACATATATGATGGTTGGTTGGTTGTTTAGGTGGCTTCCCTCCGCTAAGCGGTGGGGGTAACTTAGACCAAAGTAGGTCCACTGCTACCAATCGAGTCGGCCTGATTTCCGTTTCTTCCCAAAAACCATATTGTGCTTTGAATAAAATTCGATAGTTGGCTGATCTCCATTTCGGATAGATCCGCTAGTTCATCAAAGAAGTGTTCCTCCAGAAATTTTCTTTTTGAGGAGGGTAGGACAGGGCAACTGCATAGGAGATGGGATGAAGAGTTTCTTTCAGTTCCCCATCATGACACCTATTGCAATAGTTATTATATAGCTTTCCTAAAGCGCAGTGGGTTGTTAGGACTCTAATTAGGCTCCTTATACATTGCCTGCGTATTTTCAGCCGGCTACCTGCGCCAGTTTTGTCTCGCGTAGATACATTTATCAAGGTCACGCCATCTCTTATTTGCCTGTAGCAGTGCCTGTTTCTAGATCTTATGTTTTAGCGTTTCCATTGGTTTATGGATATTCCCTTTAACAGTCGAGATCTCCAGGGTGGTGCCCATTCTGGCTAGTTCGTCTGCTTAGCTGGTATATCACTATGCCAGGTACCCAGCACAACGTAACAGCGCCATCTGCTTGATAAATCATTTAGAGATTTGGAACAGTGCCAAACCCATTTTGATCTTATTGGTGATTCGAGTGCTTCTATTGCCGCTTGGTTGTCTGTATAGATTACAATGTCACTTTAGTCCATCGACCTCAAAGACAGCCTGACGGCGTTCTCACGATTTGGCATTAATTCACCATGGAATACACTACACTGGTTCGGTAGTCTAAAGGATTGGCTGATTTTCAGGGTCGGTGCCTAAGACACCTTCACCCACACCATTCCAGTCCTGGACCCGTCCATGTATATTTCCAGTGCAGTGCCTTTGCTTGGGAATTCATTCCCATCCCATTGTCGACGGTTGGGGATTGTTGTTTTATATCGAATCTTGAAGTCGGGATTAAATAGTCCGTGACTTCACTTAAATTACGGTTTTAGCGCAGAGTACCACCATGCCCTATATCGGAGAACTTCCAATGAGCTGATTCTTTTGTACTCTACTTAGAAGTTTGACATAGTTAGGTCTGCACAGTGCCGTCCACCAGATTAAGCAGACGTACGTTAGTATAGGCCTAACAACCGCGCTATACAGCCATTGTGTAAAACTACCTCCGTTTTGGAGGACCGTAGTTCTCTGCCCATCAAATCTCGGGATGTTGTAAGATGGTTCCCACTAATTGCTAGTGCAATATCGTCTGCATACGCAATGACTTTGTGCCCGCTGCCCTCCAGGGACAGGAGTACTACCACTCCTCCCTGTGGTGTGCCACGTTTTACTGTGCCGAGGAGGTCGAATAATTGTGAATTCTTTGTTGGAAAGTGATTTAGTGTGTAGAGCTGTATCTACAGGTTTCCCCTTACAATAAGCATGCTGCGATGCCGAATGTACAGGTCCGCCAGTCTCAAGCGTTTCAAGAAAGAAAAAAGAGAGACTGATAGGTTTGTAGTCTTTGGCAGTAGGGTCTACCTACCCCAACGTTACCAAATTCCTTACGTCAGACCTCTTCTCGAATACGTTAGTAAAGTCTGGTCTCCAAACTATAAATCCATTCTCTTCGAACTGAACCTGTGCAACGTGGATTCGTTTGCCTTGAGGACTCTTCCGTGGTCTAATTGAATTGAACTATGTTCCTCCGTTCGGTTTAAAAACCCTGAAAGCACGTCAGGAAGTATCTGATATCCTCTTTGTGTACCAACTGGAACTATCGACGCCCTTGGCCTTTTGGAAATGATTTCACTCAACACCAACCCCCGTCGCTTAAGGCCTACATATATAGCTTGTCGGCTCCCCCTTCATCGCACGAACTACACGCTTAGCAATCCCCTCACCAGTATCCTCCGACTTTCACTCATCTTAAATCTCTTTACCTCTGCTCTCCGACTTTCTAATAGACCATTACCTGCTTCCACAGTTCATCTACTTGTTCCCTTACCATATTCTTTCCTAGGTTGAGATTCCTGTAGTCTTTAGTTTGGGCCAGTTTTCAATTTTAGATTTGAGGAGCGCCTTGGCCCAGTAGGTATTGTGTTGGGCTCTGACGTCGATGGCACGGGACCGAATCCCGACGTCAGCCATGTTATTGAACGTGTTTTTGACGGTGCTTCTCCTCAGCGGAGTTCTGACAGAACCCCCTATAGTACAGTGTCTTCCATTAAGCGTTTCCTATCTTTAAATTTAAATAAAACGAAAATGTGTGTGAGATATCATTGACCTTTTTCATTGGTTTTAAAGGGCTATCGATGTCATTATGTATGGGATCATTTTATTAACATACTCTTACGACCACCTGATGCTAGACAATATGACTAAACTAGCTTCCTTAACTTAATTATATTGACAAATACCTTTCTGGCCCCATGCAGGCACTCTAAGATAGCAATTGTTTATTCTTTAAGTATAGTATCATGTTCCGCCTTGAAACCGAATTGGTTATCCGGAATGATATTTTTGTCCTCAGCCCATTTATAGACAGGGCTCTGTGGATCACCCTCTCGAAGACCTTGCTGATACTCGGAAGGAGACTTATAGACCGAAGATCTCCCGGGTTAGAGGTGTATTTGCCTCTCTTAGGGATTGGTTGGACCACCGCAGTTTTCCAACGCACTGGATAATATGTATTGTTAAACAGGATGGAGTACCTCTCTGCAGCTACTAGTGGAAGGTGCCTGAGCACAACATTGGAAATTCCGTCAGTACCCGCGGATTTATTCTTTTTGAGTGACACGAAGATCAACTGGAGATCCTCCGTCAAGATGAACAGTGGGTTAGCATTGTTTGCCGTAAAATCCTCACTGAACCTGGTGAAACCAAGATCCTCGGATCGCCAATATTCTAAAGCAGCACTCTATTCTCCAGGTCGTGGTTCGGGCGAATGCTCTCATTCACCTTGTACACTTCCTGGAAGACAGCCCCCACTGTCGCCACTTTCTTCTGAGGATCCTCGATCACAAAGACGTCATCGCCTAGGACGGCGCTCTCTGGATCAATGCTGGCTGTACGTAATAAACGTGTTTTGCCTGGCGTTCTCGGAAGCTTCAGATCCCGAATGTCATTCTGTATTTTTCTCTGAAATATTTTATTTATCTGTGGGAACATATTCGCCTTGTTGGATTTTACAGCGGGAATTTTGTTGCTCCAGTGCAGACTTCAGAGTCCTGACTTCTGAGTTTTGTCTGTCGGTAAACCGCCTGTACAAGAGTTTAAGTCTTGTCTGCGAAGTGCGTCTATAGTCGCGTTTCGATACACGTCTGTGGTATCGGGACGCCGTTGGCGTGGTATCGTTCTGTCCATCGTTATTTAATCTGCTCGTCCACTTGTATAAGGTTTCTGTCAATCTCGTCGTTTGACAGTTTCCTGTTGGTCGGTGGGAAGGAGGCGCTCGAACTGAGTGCTCTCGCCAGGCAGTTGGAAAATCGTGGCCAACATGCTCTACTATAATTGTAGGGGTACATTTCGACATACTCTGCCATTTGGATTACAGCACCAATTCCATAATAGTCACAGTCGTATTCGATGGTACGTAAACAGTTCGTTGACCATTCGCCAATCACCACGTTTGGCATTCAAGTCTCCGGCCAAATATAAAAGTGTTCCGCCGAGTTTAAGTGCAGAAATCGAAAGAGCGTTTCGAGCTCTGCCATAAAGATATTGCCCCTGAGGTGCTTCAGGGGCATAGGCCGATACTATTTACATCCTCCTTCTGTTCCGAAGAGGGTACAGACAAAATACAAGACTCTGTGTATGGGATATAAAATCGTTCAAATGTCCGCGGCGGCTTCTCTGGGTGGCACGCATCCGAAATGTCAAATTTTCCATGACTTGGGCGCATAAATCAGACTGAATTTGACCTGTAGAAACCACATGTCGTTGATGTCCATATCACACTATTCGGGCCAAAACAAGTTGGTAATTATCGACCCATAGCGCCCGCCGTTGACAGTGATGGCTTGGCCAATGTCGTTCTTAAAGAAGTATGGACCGTCAGCCCAAAATCCTCACCGAACAGTGACTTTTTCGGAATACATTGTACACTCCTGGATTTTATGTGTATTGGTATCGTCCCAAATTCGACAATTTTGTTTGTTGACGTACCCGTTCATCCAGAACTGGGCGCCTTATCGCTGAAGATGATTTTTCGATTAAAATGAGGGTCAGTATGCAGCTCCCCCAGAGCCCATTCAGCGAACACACGTCGCTGTCTATTGTCGTTTACCTTCCGCTCCTGGGTCAGTTGAATGATGTTCCTGAATTCTATGGTACTGGAATCTGATAGCTCGTCAAAAAGGCTTTGCCGAGTGTGGTTCTAGCTAGAGCCGGACATTCGCAAAGGGAATGGTTAAGGGATTCCTTTTCCAGCGGGTTATTGCAACTTCGACAGTGTGTGTTAAATGAGATGCCTAACTTGGCAGAGTGAGTGCCGCCAGGCCAATTCTGACAATTTCCTGTCGAATTCTGTTTGTTGAGTCGTGAGTTCTTTTTGGGTTGTAGGAAGGTCATATCTCTCTTGATATGACACAGTTGTTGAAGGTTTCTGCTGGAGCACTCAGACGCAAATACTGGTCCATTGTACTCCAGTTACACAGGCTGCTCTATCTAGAATTCGTCCTTGAGAGGAAGTATTGAAAAATGTGACCCTTGACCAGCCCTGTGGGGCGGGATATTGCCTCCGCCAAGGAACTATCTAGGGTAGAGCCGTTCCTTGCCAGAGTATCTGCTTTTTCGTTTGGTGCAGGCTCAAGTCACGACGCAAATTCGCCAAGTTGTGGTCTGCGCAGTGCCGAGTTCTACAACTTCAAACCCCCCTATTAGCTATACTCAACTCTTCAAATTCTTGTCCATGAGGACGGCAGAGACCTCTCTCCTATGTGTTTAACTCATTTCAATTCCTGTTCTTCTTTTACAGACAATGGTAGACAAGGAGAAGAAAAGATTCCATGAGATGGCGGAAAAAGACAAGCAGCGGTATGATATGGAAATGCAAAACTATGTACCACCCAAGGGCGTCGTAGTTGGACGAGGAAAGAAACGGAAACAGATTAAAGATCCGAATGCACCCAAAAGATCATTGTGAGTTCGTAGAACGCATTTATTCATTTTCTTTTTGTAACATGGTCGACGAAACTAATTTTGTTTTACTTCAATTGTGCTTTTAGATCGGCATTCTTTTGGTTCTGTAACGATGAACGTAATAAGGTTAAGGCTCTGAATCCTGAATATGGTGTGGGCGATATAGCAAAGGAGCTAGGCCGAAAGTGGTCGGATGTTGAGCCAGAGACAAAACAAAAGTACGAGCTGATGGCTGAGAAGGATAAGGCGCGTTATGAAAGGGTAAGTTGGAATTTGAATTTCTTTAAACCTGATACCAAGTTGAAAGACTAAAGCAAAGGGTAGGTTAACTCTCATCCGTCCCCCGGGTCTTTTCGACCCCGAAGCAGTCTTTCTTTTCAAATATCTACTAAAACGAGAGTGACTTTAGATTTTGTGTGGAATTAGCACTTTAGTTTGTACAATATGGCAGTATGAAGTACTGGCGTTATCATCCGACGAGGACTACTTCTGTTCAGAGACATCAGATCATGTTGAGATATATGAAAGCCCTTCCGATAGCGATGTAGAAAATTGTCCTTTAGAAGATAACTACTTAGGTGGCGCTACAGTTCTGGGTGAACGATCTGTTTCTAGTGTCGCACGCCAAGTTGGTCCTCCTGTGTGCGCCACTTTAAATGCGGCCGTCCTCTGCAACATCGTTCTTCCGAGTTGGAGTCACAGACTCTGTGCTGTCCATTTGCTCTACATGGCCTAGCCATCTAAGATATTGGATCCGTAGACGTCGTACTAGGCTGATATCGCTGTACAGCCCATAGTGTTCGTGGTTAAATCTTCTGCTCCACTCTCCGTCAACACAAACGGGACCGAAGATTGTACGCAGAATTTTCCTCTTGAAACGACCAAGGGCCTCTTCATCCACTTTTGACAAGGTCCAAGCCTCTGCGTCGTAGAGGAGGACCGGGATGATTAAGGTTTGATAGAGGGTCACCTTAGTTTTCCGAGAGGGCTCTACTACTCAATTGCATCTTGAGCTCGAGGAAACAGCGGTTGGCAAGAGATATTCTGCTTCTAAGCGTTGCCACTTGTCACCAGTGAGCCACAAGGTAGACGAAATCATAGTTATAGCTGCCAATAGTGGCGTTTTGGCCAAGACGTCGATGTTGTGTGTCTTTCTTTGACGACAGCATATATTTGGTTTTTCCCTCGTTTACTTTCAGACCCACTTTAGCCGTTTCTGCTTTCAACCTCCCAAAAGCTTCACTGACGTGTCGCTGCGTTCTCCCAATCACATCAATGTCATCAGCGTATGGGAGCAATTGTGCCTCTTGTATTGGCCACGATCTTTTTAAGGATGATGTTGAAAAAATCACACGATAGTACGTCGCCCTGTCTGAATCCATTTTTGACATCGAAGGTCTCGGTTAACTCTTTACCGACCTTAATGGAGCAGCGAGAATTCTCCATTGTCATCTTGCACAGCCTGACCAACTCGGCAGGGAAGTCAAAACATAGCATGGCTTTATATAGCTCATCCCTATAGGCACTGTCATATGTATGTGGCCTTAAAATTGACGAAAAGGTGGTCTTTGTCTACCTGAAATTCATGGGTATTTTCCAAGATCTGCCGCAGTGTGAATATTTGGTCTATCTTGGATTTTCCTAACCCGAAGCCACATTGATAGGAACTTATCAGATTGTCCAGGAATGGTTTCAGTACGGCAGAGAAGATCTTATATGCGATATTAAGGAGACCTGTTCCCCTATAATTGGCGCAGTTATAGGGTTCTCCTTTTTTGTGGATTGGGCAAACGATGCTGAGATTCCATTCATCGGGCATGCTTTCTTTCGACCATATCTTACAGATAAGCTGTTTTATGTTCCCAACCAACTAATTTTCAGCGTCTGCGCCAGCGGCTTATTAGACTTCTGTTTTGATATCGCAATCTAAACCACGTCTAAGTCGGGTCTACGGAATTATTTCTCATCAGCGGCACCTTGACCATCTTCGCCGTTATACAGTCCGCAGAAATAGTCTTTCCACATTCTCAGCATCGACTGTGATTCAACGACGAGCTGTTCGTTCTACTCTTTGGTAAAACTTTCGAACATCGTTCCTGCGATAACATCTCTCCATCTTCTCTGTCTTTTTCCTTCTGAACGCATTCTCCCTCCTTCTTTTCCGCGCATAGAGCTCACGAGCAGCTCTCATTCGTCGATGCAATGTGGCCGTGTGCCGTGTATGCATTCTATTTTTCTGCATGTACCTGTCTGCACTCGTCATTAAACCAAGGTTTTCTGGCAGCATCCCGGAGGCCGCTCTGATAATGTCTCCATTACTGTTCTATGCCTTGTGCAGTTTGCATCGGTTTTTGAGGGAGCTAGAGGCATACACGATCGACGAAGGTCCTGGCGGTCTTGCGATTGCAGCTTCCCCGCGCCAATTTTTAATGGACTTGGACCACATGTGATTTCAACAGGATGGTGCCACACAGCACACGCAAGTAAGTAAGTTTGATGAGCGTGTTATCTCAAGAAATGGGCCAGTCGATTGACCGCCTCGTTCGTGCAATTTAACGCCTCTACACTATTTTCTTTGGGGCTACGTCAAGTCATTGGTTTATGCCAACAAGCCGACGACGTTGGAAGAACTCAGAGCCAGCATTGAACGCGAAATAGCTACCGTTTCGGCCAAAATGTGTGGCCGAGTCATCGAAAATTGGGTCCCAAGGAATCGACCGGCTTCGCCCGAAGAAGTCACGAGCAACCTGGCAGTGGCCCCGTGAGCCATTACGGAGGTGGAGGGGGATGTATGCCATGCACTAACCAGTGCATGCGGGGAGTAAAAGGCAACAGACAACGGCATCGACTTAGGATGGGCATATTGGAACGTCTCATCGCTTAAAGAAAAGCATCTCGAGCTTCTCGGTTAGATATCGTAGGTAGGTAGGTATCTCTTCGACAAAGCAAAGAGAATATAGAACTGTGGACTTCGGACGGGGATTGGAGTGGATACCATTAGGAGGGAGAGTCGCGATCTTAAAACTCAATCTTGAAAGATCAACTCTGACTCTGAGTCAGAGTATGCGACTTTCCTGGATGAAGTTGATGCTGCCCTTGATAGGGTGGTTGAGATGTATTCCTATATCCTGATGGGGGACTTCTACGCCTACGTGGGTGTGGATGTAACGACACGGGGGAGTGTGATTAGGAGGAACGGCGATCCTCATCAAAACGCGAACGGAGAGAGGTTGTTGAATTTTTGCTGTGCAAATGGAATGTCCATTTTGAACAACTTTCAACACAAAGGCATTCATGAATATACGTGGTATCGTCGGAGTCTTCAATAGAAATCGTTGATAGATTTCTTCGTGATACCATTGTGTGTGAAACAGCGGTTTTGTGATGTTCGTGTGTTGAGAGGGGCTGAACTGTCAACTGATCATCGCCTGGTTTTGTGTAAGCTGTATCTTACTGGTAGAGTACTTGTCTGCCAAGGCGGAAACCAAGAGTGGTTACACGCATACGGTGGGAGAAACTACAGAGCAGTGAGGTGCGGCAACACTTCGCACGACACATATCCGAAAGGTTTGAGCAAATTCCAACTGTTCCATCGCATGTAGAGCTATCATTACCTCTGCACGTGATGTTTGTGGAGAGAAGCGGCACACCTATAGTCTTGAATGTGGCGGAGAATAGTCCAACGGTGGACGAAGTCATTTTAGCGATTGAATCGCTAAAAGTTCAGCCAGAAATGCTTAAGGCAATGGGTAAAGAGGGAGTATTATGGCTCTCTCGTGTCATTAATGTGGCCGGGGAATGCGGTGAGACACCTAGCGAATGGCAGACTGGGGTGAGTGATGGGTGGAGTAATACTGAGCTTTCCTGCAGGATTGGTCAAGCTGGATACATTTTGAAACAGATTGGAAGATCTGTAATCTGGAAGACCGAGCTTGGTGTGAAAGTCAAGTTAGCGGTTTTTAACTCAGTATTTGTTCCTACTCTCACCCTATGGTCATGAAATTTGGGTATTGACCGAAAGAATAAGATCGCGAATACAAGCTGTCGAAATGAGATTTCTTCATGCTGTTGTGGGAGTTACTCGCCGGGATAGGATGAGAAACACGGCGGTGCGCGGGGAGCCCAATGTTGAGCACCTGCTTCTCCGAACCGAAAGGGCTATGCTTCGATGGTTTGGTTACGTGAGGCGAATGTCACCATCATCACGTGCCTTGCATGCAATATCATCAGGCAGGCGACCGCTTGGCACACCCAGGACGAAATGGTTGGACCAAGTCCAAAAACTCGCCTGGTGGTGCACTTGGGCATAGCTCATGATGAGTTAGAGTCGATGGCGGAGGATCGCCTTTTTTTTTTTTTTTTTTTTCTGTTTTTTTTTTGTTTTTTTTTTTAGAGACTCGCGCAGGTTCAAGAGTTTTTATATTCTCTTATGATGTGTTGACACACACAACCTGAACGGAGTGCAGTGGTTGTGGCCGTTGATGTTCGTTCACTACTCTCAGGGGTTGTTGTCCTAGATAGGACGAGAGCCGACCGCTATAACCGCGTTGGTTATAGTCCGTAGTAATTCGTTCAAGCACTTTTTAGTATTGCATACGCAGAGGATGAATTTCGGTTGACCATATACTGTGAGTGTTATGCCTGCAGCAGTAGGTCTGGTCACTTTCCATTCACAACTGCGTTGCATACTTTTGTCCGTATAGGAACTGGCCTGGAGATCCCGCGTGCGCGCATGTTTAGTGGAACATGCGGGCCACTGAAAATGTATGTCTATGCCGCGTTAGCACCTTAAAAAAAAAGGTTTTTCTTGGAAAAAAGTGGTTTGGGTTTTTTTTTTAGTTTCTCAAAAACTACAAGACATTTTTGCATCCGGTTTTCTGTTTTTAACTAAAAACTTATGTATGTATGTATGTTGGAGTTACAGTCCATGAAGAACCTGAGCCGAGCTTCTCTCAATCACCCATGTTGTGTGTGATTTCATTTTCCCATAGGTGGAAGGGACCTACAGTTTTATTGCCGGTTCCGAACGGCGAATTTCGAGAAGCTTTTCATGACAATTTTACTACAGGGGGTTTTGTCAGAACCCCGCTGAGGAGAAACACCGTGAAAAACACGTTCGATGACATGGCTGTGTCGGGATTCGATCCCGAGTCATCGGCGTCAGAGGCCAACACACTACCCACTGCGCCACGGTGCTAAAAACTAATAAAAGAAGTTAATTCTTGAACAAAAAAATTAGTGCTTAGTTCGAATTTTTTGTTTTCAAAATGTTGAGTTTGAAAATTAATTTCTCAAAAACCATTCCTTAAAACTGCTTCGTTTAAAAACAAAATGAAAGAAGAGGTTTCTGGCCTTACGAAAAAGTATATCACGGCATTGTGGATGTAACCGTTGATTTTTAATATTTTTTTTTTTTCATATTAAGTCAATTTTTTAGAAAATTGCCCCTCCCGCCTGTAGTGTAGTGTAACTTTTTTTCGGGGACGGGATGAAGGTTACAACTTTTTTTTTTATAGTTAATGCTAAATAGATCTGCTTTACAAGCCTTAATTTAATTTTTATTTATTTATAGGAAATGACAGATTACAAACAAAGTGGGAAAATTCCATTATCGGCGCCGTCAATGCAAGCTCAAGCGCAAGCAGCGCAAAAAGCCGCGTTACTAGCTGCCGCCGCCCAACAACAACAACAACAGCAGCAACAGCAACATCATGACGATCATGATGGTGACGACGGCGACGGAGATGACGATGAAAATCAGTAGACTTAAGTGCGTAATTTAATAAAATTACATTTAATTATATAAACTATAAAAAACAAAAAAAACGACAATTTAAAATATAGTAAACAACAAAACAAAAAGAAAAATAATATGAAAAAAGTGAACAAAGATAAACAAAAACAATATTTTTTTGTAAAATATAATAAAACCGCTAAACACAAAAAGAAAAAAAAAAAAAAAAACCAAACAAACACAACAAGCAACTCCATACATAATAAATCAATAAACAAATAATAATGTTAATGTACGATAATAAGCTAAAAGAGAGGAGGAAAGATAAGGAAATTCTCGTTTTCTTTTAAATGTTATCTTCATTACATGCATCTTAATTTTTTTTTTTTTATTTGTATATTTTTCAGTTCGTTTCTTCCTTTTTTTTTTTAATAACCTGAACTTCATTTAATTTGGTTACATCAGAATAAAAATAAAAATCAGAATATTTGACGTCCTCTCTTCCTCCCACGATTTTACTTTTTCTTTTTTTTTTCTTTTTTTATATACTATATATAAATATATTCTTTCGATTGGTTTATGAGAGACAAAAACAAATAAAAGAGAAAGGAAAAGTCTATGCAAATGTTTATCTTTTATTTTTTCTTTAAATCTGCCATTTTTTTTTTTTTAATTTTTTTTTTTCAATCACTCACGTCGAGTTCGATGTTAGTTTAGATGGGAAAAATCATTCTTAAACAAATACTCACAATTCGCCACATTCTCACTCATCAACAAACGGAATTAGTCAACATAAAAAAAAAATAAGAAAAAATAGAAAACTTTAAAAAAAAAATAAATAAATAAATTCTCATCTTTTGAGTTCGAATTTGGTTCTTTTGTCGTTGCAAATTTTGAAACAAGTCAACCCCCCGTCAAAACTATAAAATAAAATACAAACAATATAGTAAGGAAAAAAAATGTGTAAATAAATAATCACAAAAAAAATAAATTAAATTTAAAATCAGAAAAAAAAAAAAAATACAAATCAACTATATAAAATCGAACAAGATAAATATAAATTTATAAATGCAAAATGTACTTGTAAATAATTAAATACATTAACTAACTAAAAGTAAATAAATAAAAAAATAAAATAGTAAGAAAAAATAATAAAAAATAACAATGGCGATTGGAAATTCGTATTGTTCTATTCGCTAAAACAAAATACTAAAAGAAAGCTGTATTTAATATACACACATATATATACATATATATAGTATATATATGTACTTACATATAAAACAAAAACCTTAGTGAGATGTTGTATGTACATGATATGTGGAGTATGATGATGACAAACAGTGAATGTTGTGGTCTTTTTGTACGTAAAACATTTAAATAAAAAAAAATATATATATATATACATATATTAACAGTACTTCTAAGTAATATTTTCAAATTAGTAACTTGCAAAACCGCAAGAGGAAAGGAGGATATAAACTAACTAATAAGGGAAGAAACCAACTGTAGTAAAAATTTCGAAGCAAAAATTCGTTTAATTTTTTTTTTAGTTTTCCTTTATTTCCGATTTCAGTAGGGGTGTCCCTCTGTATTTTTCTTTCAATGTGATAAGTTGAAATGACGAGTGAGGCTCCAGAAAAAGCTGAATGGAAGAGTAGAATCATCGTGATTTATATAGTCATCCGTTTTTTCGTTTACCTTTCGAAACATCCTCGTATCATGTTCATTGAGTTCATTCATTTTCATTGTTTTGGAAACCCAGTTAGCGACAATAGGAGAAGTAGTTTAAAATTGTGTTGCAAATTTATTTCGACCATGAACCCGCCCTTTTCCCATATTCAAAGCTGAAATATTTAGCTCAGCAAGGCGCGCACTATTGCTATCCATGTGTTGTGCACATTTATGACGAAAGCATTGAGATCTAGAAAAGGTGGAGCAAATCACCTGATTTGAATTGAATTTCTATTCCAAAAGTATTTGACCGATACTTGTTTAAAGTTCTCAGGTCAGATCTCGCTCCATTTAATCACATACTTCCAATGGGCCTGTATACACGAGAATATACACTGAAGCATACACGGGATTTATTTTTCTAGAAGAAAAAATTGTATATGTGAACCTTGTTCAATTGTGTTAGTGTTTCTGTCTTTTTGACATTTCATTTGAAAGAGATATTTCCTTTGACAGAGATATTCATGCCGATCATTGAATCCGGCGGATTGACTGCGGCGGGAGAATCGCTCACTTTTTCTGTTTTGCCATCATTGAATCCGCAAGTGAGTAAATGTCGATAAAGAAGTCTAAAATCCAGCCATCATTGAATACGCATTCGATCCGCACTCTATACAAATTGTGACGTTTCTCAACCGCAACACAATTGATGCGGATTCCAGTCAGCAATATGAAAAAATTTGAAAACATTGCACAATTTCTTTTTTGCCTCCATTAAGTACATTTCTGTTTGTGTATTGTGAGGATGGCTGCCTTCAACTTCGTTAACTAATTCTATTGATCCGTGTTCCTCATCAAACACACTCACACACACACACAAAAATTCTTATCCACTTAGCATTGGGTAACAAAAAATATTCTTTGTCATACTTCTTATTTTGTGACGAATATGTCGGCAATCACATAGATCTGCCTCCAAGTCTAAAAGAATTGCAATCGTGTCCATAATTTCAATTTATTCCGAATTTGAAATAAATTTCTTGTACAAACAATTTAAAATGACAGAACACAACTGATGTAAAAGAAGATCGGTAATGAGGTTCTTCCGACCGATAATGTAGTGCATCCGCCGTATTCAATGATAGGGTTAAACTGCGGAAGTGAAGTGATGCGGATTGGATGAACTCCCGCCGCAGTCAATCCGCCGGATTCAATGATCGGCATGATTAAGTGCAACCAAGCACTAAAATGCCCCTTTGTTTTTTTCCGATGTTCACTGCTTAAAAGACCAATGACGATTGAAGCGCAACACCAGGCGAAAAATGTGCGGACTCGAAAACTGAAGAGTTGTATATGTATTCCGGTATTCCGTTTCGTACCGCAAACTTCAGCTCCCTCTCCAACAAAACCGATTTTTTTCGGATGATATATTCTCGTGTATACACCCTCAATGGGTGATTTATATATGTTCATATCCTCTATCAGTGGCAGTGATTCATGATTCAACGCAGTCTTACCTTGTTAAGAAGGTACTTCATGCTTTTCTTATAAACGTGCTTTACGATCTTACTTACGATATTGTTGCATACCTTCTGACGTGAAGTTTTTTTTTTTTAACACAATTCGCAACTACTTATGATTTTCTATAATTTTTGCTTCATGTTTTTCAATTTAAATAATTTCGTGGCCATTTAGAGCTGTGTTTCAGTTTCCTTAACTACGATTCCTTTTTTTTTGCAAGCAGATACTCTTATCATTGCTCCATCATCACCACCATGTATGCTTATTTAAATTGAAAAACGTCAACCAAACTTAACCTGTAATTTTCACATTTTTCTTGCAATACACATAAGCTAAACAGAAAAAAAAAAATAAATAAAAGGAAACAATTTCAGGCTCGAAAGATTCCTATTTATATAAATAGACAACCAACAAATAATTAAGTAAACCAAAAAGAAAAACTCTAGAATAACATTTGGCTTTAAAAAAAAGAAACAAAAATATATAAAAATCGAAAAAGGACATCTCAACTGCCACAAAATAAAATTACACTAAGCAGAAGAAAAATGAAACATTGTCTGTTCCTTATAAAGAGAAAATTAAATATAAAATAAACAGTTATACCATATAATAATTAGGGCGGGGGGGGGGGGATCAACTACAAATTTGTCGATGAATGATGAATGGAATGATCGTACATTACAACAGAATAATAAAACAATAAATGTTAAAATCTCAAGAGAATAAAAGCTAGCTAGCAAGAGTGTAAAAACAGTATTTCTTTATTAAAAAATAAATAAAAAAACGGGAATATAATATATATTTTCGCAATCTTGCTTTTTTTTGTAACAATACTTAAGAAACTAAAGCTGACTGGTGGGCGGAAGAGTACGTTTCCGCCTATTTAAATTACAGGCTCTCATATGCAAAAATCCTAACGTAAAATAAATCAAAGCCAACAGCTCACGTCTGGTAAAATCATTTTCATTTAAATAAAACACTAATTTCTGTGTCATCATCAAGCTTTTTTTGTTTTTAATAATTTAATAAACAGAAAATCGATTTTTTTTTCAAGTTACCAGAGATTATTAAAAGGCAAAAGGCAAGAAAATCATTTAAAAAAGTAATGAGGGAAGAGAATAAGTAAAACTACGATGATAGTGAGTGAAATGAAAATTAGAACGTAACCACATAAGCAAAAGAAAAATGTAAAGTTTTTTGTTTTTTAATTAATTGAGTTTTTAATTTGTAATTTCACCGATTAGAATTTAGTTTTAATGATTATAATTTTTAATGATATTTTTTTTCATTAAGCCTTTAATTTTATAGTTCGTTATCTTTTATATAATTTTTCTATGTACATATATATATGTATGAGAATATACGTATATAGAAAACAAATTAGTAATTATTATGCGCTCTTATTTAATACAAAACAAAAAAGCATGTAAGGAAAAAAAGAAAAGAAACGAAAGAAAAACAAAAATGATAAATTCCCATTAATTAAATACTTAGGTAATAATTATTAATGATGAAAGGAAAAGCAAAAAGATAAAAAACAAAAAAACAAACAATTAAAACATAATTAAGAGTATGTAATAGAATTTTAAATGAAAAAGAAAAACAGAGGAAAAAAAAAAACCGTGAAGAAAAATCAACTGACAAAAAAAATACAAAAAATATAACAATAAATGTCATTCTTAATCTTAAAATGATTTTAGAGTTAAAATGAACAAACAAAAAAAGAAATAAAATAAAAAAACAAAATACGCTTGGTGTTTTCTTTCGACGTTCGATGTTTTGAGTTTGGCCGAATTCGAAAACGTCATTTCGCTTGACGATGATAGCGACGTTCAGACCAGGGATGAATCACCCCTATTCTGCAACTCGTATACCTACTCGTATTTCCTTTCGTTTTTTAGAGTCTCGTCAAAAAAAAATCCGTATTCTGCGATTCGTATGCGTTGCCGTTGGTGGAATCGGCTAAGGTGATAGTCACTTTGGTGACAGTCATATGTGACTATCATCATCTGTTGGTATCGGGTAAGATTATCACAAAAAAAGTTTAGAAAAGGAGCAACACTTGCTTTTTCGGAGTTACTGATAGATAAAGGTAGCCCTAAACGGCGAACATGTTCGCCGAATCCGTTCGTTTGCGTTACTCTCTACACGGCGAACACATTTGGAGAACATTCATTTCGTGCTGATTCTTCAGAGGGTAAACATATACGATAAATAAACACAAGTGGTTGCGCTAATGGTTATTTATTTATGTTTACTCGGCGACATTCACAGCAAATTCACGAACAAAATCGGCGAACATGTTCGCCGTGTAGGGCTGCCTTAAGACAGCTGCTAGATAGGTAAAAAGAAATTTTGAAATTAAAATCAGGGCCGTTGTCACCGATTGTTTTGCACAAATACTGGGAAAAATAAATAATGTACATATTAGAAATGCTATTATTGCATTCAATTAATTTATTGGTCAAATATACATTTTGTCGGCGTACAGGGAAAGGAAACCGATTTAGGCCGATTTCTCAAATTCTTCCTCAGAATTATAACTTCCATCAATGTCTCGTTGAGCTCTTCATCTTCGCTTAAAAATAGTTCCAAGCACAGAAACACATATTTTCTATTTTATAAAACACACAAAAGCACAAAGCCATATCAAACGCACAAAACGTAGGAAAGTGATAGCTAAATAGCTGTCACCAGAAAACTGTCACAAAAATATGACAATCACAGTGACTATCACCTTACACGATACCGACACCGAGAATGTGACTGTCACTTGTCACAAATCACCTTAGCCGATTCCACCCGTCTATCAAACATGCAGTATAGTGTGAACGCTACTTATTTTTGGTTGTCAAGAATATCGTACAGTGTGAACCCAGCTAATAGTCGAATGATCAAAGATTCGAATACTCTTTGACGCATACGTCAAGAATTCGAAAACGCGATCACCTTTGTTCTGGTTGTCGCGTCACCTATGTGAGATTTGTCGTTGTCAGTGTCACGTCACTCAAATTCTAATATTCTTGTTGTCGAGCCACAAGCAGGGATAAAGAATGAGATACCAATCTTTTGGCTTTGACAGGCATTTTGACAGCTAGCCCCTACAAACGCGTTGCGGTTTGACGGCGTCTTGACTATGTCATTCTGCCTTGTTCCGACGTCTTGACTGTTAAGTCAAAAGCGTCGTTTTTAAAGCGGCCTCTAGATGCTCAATATTATTGTGCAAAATATTGCACAATTTTCTAGGCTTGCTGCCCCAGAAGGTTCAATATTTTTCCCAATAATTTAGTCGACCGCTCATATTTGTATTAAAAGTCAAAAGCGTTTCGATTTTCCGGAATATATCGCACAATCTTGCAATGTTATCTACAGACGAACAATAATATTGTGCAATATCAAATATTGCACAATATCAAATATTGCACAATATTATTAGGCGTCTAGGGGCCGCTTTAATTACAAAAGCAACAACCAACCTCTGCGGGGATCAACGGGCAGACGTACGAAAGTTTGGTATCTCATTCTTTATCCCTGGCCACAAGCCTCGGATACGGACGGATAGGGTGTATTCCTAAATGCAGTACTGCCTGCATTGTGAATCAGCAAACATTCCTAAATGCACACAATGTCACACAAATTGTGACAGAACGTATTGCGTTCCGAAATGCATCGTGAATGATTATACTGCGCAAACAAAAGCAAACAGCGCATCGTGAACTAGCACGCTGCGTCGTTATAATTGTTTAACAAATTATTGATTATTTGAGTTGCAATTAATTTCTTATCAGACATATGTAGTTCCAAATTTGCAGAAAAAAACGTGTGGGCACCGTATGACATTCCAAAATGTCATGATTTAATACGCAACCGTATGCGTAACGCATCGTAAAAGGATAGTGTGAATGTATAACTGATGTAAGGCGCAATCACAATGCGCATTTTGTTTGAATTTAGGAAAGCACCCATACAAGGCTGACGACCCCTGCAAGCGACTAACCGACTTTAGAGTCTGCACCTGGTCTCCTAACAGGCGATCAATTGAAGGAAACCCTTAACTGCTCTAAAGCAGATATAACCGCGCTTCAAGAATTGCGAGGGGATGGACCAGGCAAAAGACGAATAAAAAACTGCGACATCTACTCCGGGAACTGCTTTAAGGAGAACAAACAGCGCTTATTTGGGTGCGGATTCGTTATTCGAGGAGGACTCCGACAAAAAGTCTTAAGCTTTCGGAATGTAAGCGATCAATCTACATCAATGCTAAATTTGGAAACATTAGCTTAATATGCGCTCACGCCCTAACGGAAGAAAAGGACGATCGACTCAAAGAAGAATTCTACGGTACGAGATGTTAGTGCAAAACTGGGCAAGGAGGACATATCTGAGTCGATCATAGGACTCCATAACACCACTTCCGACAACGGACTTAGGCTAATCGATTTCCTAACGGAGCGTAACCTCCATGTAGCAAGCACACGATTCCCCCCATCTCAACGTCCACAAGGGTACTTGGTGGTCTTTTGATCAATCAACCACCAACTCCTCCAGTATTCTCGACGTACGAACCTTTCGAGGGACCAAAATCGACTCGGACCACTACCTTGTTTTAGCCAAGGTACGAATAAGAATATCAAGAATACTTAGGAGTTGAGTAGGGCAACGTAAGTTTGACGTCGGAAAGCTACAATCACCAGAATCTTTGCCGATCGTGTCGCCTCCAAGCTCTCTCAAAATCCGCCCACAGCAGCACAAACAATAGAGCAGGAATGGGCGCATTGCGCCGTCAGAGACGCTGCCTCAGAGATGCTGGGTTTCAAGCCGTCCCCACCTAGAAATCCCTGGTTCGGTGAACAATGCAAACAAACCAATGCCGCAAAACAAGAGGCATATAAAGCCACGCTGCAACGACGGACGAGAGCTGCTCGCGAAATCTATGAGCAGAAGAGAAGAGAGGAACACAGGAATGGAGTTTTACAATAAGGTAAAACGAACATGCCATGGCTACAAAGCCAGAGCGGTGGCCTGCAGGGATGAAAATGAAGAACTGGTAGTAGAATCACAGTCGATGCTGAGGATTTGGAAATACCACTTCTGCAGACTTTACAGTCTGCGAAGTGGTATTTCCACCCAAGCACCCAAGCTCTACGGCGATGACAGACAAGATATCGCTGTCAGGCAGAACGATCTGTTTGACCCGACCTAGACGACGTCAAAATAACGATATGGAGATGGTAAGGTGCATGCACCATCTCATTTGCAAGGTATGGTCGGAGGAAAGCATGCCCGACCATGAGAAAGGAGACCCCTATAACTGCGCCAACTATAGGGGAATAAGTCTCCTTGGCATCGCATATAAGATCTTCTCTGCCGTATTGTGTGAACGCCTGAAATCGTTTGTGGATAACCTGATCGGCTCTTATCAGTGTGGTTTCAGGCCAGGTAAATCCACAATAGACGAAATATTTACGCTATGGCAGATCTTGGAGAAGACCAAATCGACACTCACCACCTTTTCGTGTATTTTAACACCGCATATAACAGCGTGTATATAGATGAGCTATACAAAGCTACCAAACTCGTCCGACTGTGCAGGATGATAATGGAGAATTCTCGCTGCTCCATTACAATAAGTAATGAACAAACCGAGACCTTGATATTGACGTGATTGGACGGACACAACGACAGCGACACAGCGGCTAAGATGGGTCTCAAGGTTAATGAGGGTAAAACCAAATATCTGCTTCCATCAAAAAGGGATGGGCGGATATAACTTTGAAGTGGTCAAGGAATTCGTCTACCTTGGCTCACTGATGAACGGCGACAACAACACCAGCGCTGAGATAAAACGCAGAATCACTCTTGCCAACAGCAGTTGCTTTGGGCACAAGAGGCAATTGAGAAGTAGAGCCCTCTCTCGGAAAATCAAGGTGACATTATAACATCTTGATCATCCTAGTCCTCCTTTACGGCGCAGGACCTTAACAAAAGCGGATGAAGATGCCGTTGGTCGTTTCGAGAAGGTCACCAAAATCCAAATTCGAGGTTATTACAGAGATGCATGTGTGCGTTTATATGTACGTATGTGCGCATGTGCGTGCCGGAACTTTCGCCTCGATTATCTCGAGAACCAAAGATGATATTGACATAAGATTGGGTTCATTAGACGCGTAATTACGCAACGCGTAATTGAGTAGGCTTTTGGTCCAGCCGTTTTTTGTTAGAAATTGTACAAATTGTACAGAGCGGGATTGAGAGGAGTAATATATCAGTGGTTTTTGTCATACTTGTCCGGACTTGTCCTAGTTTAGAGGGCGCTACATTACCCCGACCAGACTGGTGGTTACCCGGCGGGCCAACAACCCGCTCATGTAAAACAAAGCAAGTTATCGAAGAGCAAAATTCCTCGGATACACGAATGGATACTCGAAGGCGACATAGCACGAAAAAGGAACACGATTTACGACTATGCTCCTGGAATATCAGAACTCTGTACACTGCTGGAGCTGCTCATAAACTGGAACGAACTCTCACGCAGTACAAGGCGGATATTACCGCAATCCAGGAAATACGCTCGATAGGAAGTGGTATGATGAGGAAAAAAGATTGCGACATCTATTACAGCTGTCACAAAAGATTGCACATGTTGGGGAGCGGATTCGTAGTGGGAAAGCAGTTATGGTCGAAGGTCATCGACCTTAAGACTATAAGTGATCGCCTGGCTGTGATCCGTATCAAAGGCTTATTTTACAACATCAGCCTCATATGTGTACAAGCCTACGGAGCTTGTCTGGAATACGATGTTTAAATCATACTCAAGGAATTCAATACTAAAACTGGTAAGGAGGACACTTTTGGCGGAGTGATCCGAAAGCCCAGCCTCCACAATAAAGAATAACGGTTTTGATTCACGGGTTTTGCGACAGCTCAATGCTCACCGCATTGATAAGTAGCACCAGATTTCCCCGCAAGCGAATCCACACAGCAACCTGGCGATCTCCGGATGGTCGAACCGCCAACATAATGGACCAAGAAACTCGCCAAACATCCTAGATTTGCAAACATTCAGGGGCACTCTGGCGATTTCCTCGTAGCAGCGAGATTCAGAGCTCGACTGTCCAATATCAGAAAGCCGAGAAAGCCCACAATGAGGAAGTTCGACATTGGACGCCTGAACACACCGGAGGTTACCAGAGTCTACAGGGACCAATTGAGCGAAAGGCTCTCCGGTATGCCTACGTCGAGCACTAATTCCATCAATATGTGGGTGCATTGCCCCTAAGCCATTCAGGAAGTAGCCGAGAACACCTTAAGCTACCTACCACCCCCGACAAGAAACCCGCAGTGTGATGGCGGGTGTTAGCAGAAAAAGGCAGCAACTGACGACGCGTACCAAAAGACGCTGCAGCGAAAAACCAGGGCAGCGCGAGAGGAGTACTGAGCCAGAAGAAGAGAGGAGAAATATCTGCTGCGACTAAAGAAAATAATCTTCGCTCAAGGATATCGGGGAGTCTAGGGACAAACATAAAATACGGACCTTTTATAAGAAAGCTAAAAGCCTTACAGGAGGCTTTAAAAAAGGCACCCAAGCTCTTCGAAATTTCAAGGGTAATCTTGTCACCGATCCGCAGCAAATAGTAGATGTATTTAAGCAGCATTTCCAGCAGCTATTAAACGAGCATGACCAAGAGAGAGTTGTCGGGACTGAGGAAATTCCAACTCCAGCCGCTGAAGTAGTCCTCCCACCCAGCATCGAAGAAGTCACGGCACAGCTATTCAAAAGCTGAAGAGCTGAAGAGTATGGAACATTCCCCGGAATTTAGGAAGATGGAAGCATGCCCGACATGACTTGAATATCAGGTCTATTTGACTCATCCACAAAAAGGGCCCTAATCGGCAGCTACCAGAGCGGCTTCCGGCCCGGCAAATCGGCTATAGACCAATGGCAAAATACATGCTGTCAAGCAAAAACCGATTTGTCGCTCTCTACCTGGGACAAAATATAACGGTTTACAGCTATAATTTCGAGGTGGTTAAGGGGCTTGTCCACCTCGGGGTAAACGTAAACTCCACAAAGGACACCACAGTGGAGACTCGGCATAGGATCGCACTTGGCAACCGCTGCTGCTTCGGTTTGTCCAAACAACTTGGGTCAAAACTCCTCACTTGAAGAACCAAACTGATACTTTACTTAAATGCTGGTGTTCCCCAGGGTTCCGTTTTGTCTCCGATACTCTTTTTCATTTTTAAAAATGGCCTCTTGTCTGTCACTTCAAATCCAATCCACACCTTTGCTGACGACAGTTTCTCATATTCGTTGACTACCTTCTCTGTTCTTCGGCTGTAAATAGGGGCGGAAGCTCATTAAATTTCGATATCGACAAAAAGTAGAGTGGAATGCTTCCATAGCATAGCGCTGTCTTCTGTCGTCCTAGCCAAGCGTACCACCGACTCGCAACTATTCTCCATGAATGGCACTTGCATTTTAAGGACCGAGAGCTTCCTCATCCGCTTTCAAGACCGTCCATGCCTTTGCACCATAAAGCCAGCTTGTTTTTCTGACAGATGGATCTATCACCCAATTGCTTTTTGAGCTATTTGAGGTAGTCCTTGACTACCTAGAAGTTCTTGTGGCCCATTATGACGCCCTGTCCGACACGTCGATGTTGTGCGCCCTTCCTTACTTCGTTTTACCCTCATTTACCACGAGACCCATTTTAGCCGCCTCCTTTTCAATGTTAGCAAACGCCTCATTGACGGCCCCGCTGCTTTCGACCAATCACGTTAATATCGTCGCATAAGCTAGCAGTTGAACGGACTTTTGGAAGGTCGTGTCTCTAGTGCTGACTTGTGACTTTCGCATGATCATCTCAAGAATGATGTTAAAAAAGTCACATGCCACGCGTAAAACCTTTTTAGACATTGAAGATCTCGGTAAGTTCGTTACCGACCTTGATGGAGCACGAGAGTTTTCCATCGTGATCCTACAAAATCTGACGAGTTTGGCAGGAATGCTAAAACTAGACAGGGCTCTCGAGGGCTGGTGGGCTCTAGAGGAAGCCTGCATCTTGCTCGCGGTCGTCTTGGAATCTGATTCTTAGGCACGACCTTAAGCCTAGCTCCTTCCCACACCTCACCTGCTCATTCTACTGTTGCCTTTAGTAGATTACAAGATCGTTGACCAGCACAGTTCAGAAGTTTTAGCCTTTTTTGGTACTATCCGGCGTCATCGCCAATATGTGGTGGTGCAGGGTACTTTCTCACAACCTTTAAGAAGGTGGCCGTAAAGTTAACTCAACTTTCTTTCACTTCTCTATCGTGAGTTAGCCATCAGGATCGCTATCATCGATAAAAGCGGCCGTCAGGCCTGGATGGCCTAGCTGGTGTTCCTATCCTAGCCTTCTTGGCCTCTCTCTTCGATTCTCCCATGACGATATTGGTCTCTTGGCCTTTGGATCTTCTTCCTGGGCTATGGTTTTAGTGACCGACTCTTTTGCCCTTTCAGACAGGTCGGTCTTCTGTCCCAATCTACTTAGCATTCATAGTGTCGATTAATGGTCTCTGTAGACCCTGCTTGATGGGTTTAACCCCCTTGGGTTTTGTGTTCCCATCCTTTAGCGGCTGTTTGGAGTTTGAGCCATTCGAGACCCCTGTCGCTGGAGTCATTGTGGTTTTGAGGAGCTTGCACCTCCTTCTGTCTTTTTGTAAGTTCCGGTTTTCTGTCGGTTTTGTTTTCTTTGTTGTCCTTATGTTAGTCCCACGAGTCGCGCAGAAAGTGAGATCCACCTGCACTGAGATTCTCATTACGCAGGTAAGGCTGGTTGATCTGGATAGCCCTTGGTTTCCGGATAAACCGTTCGCGACTGAGCTATTTTTCTGATCTGGGCTCCCAGCCTGGTTGACGCCTCGGCATGGTTCGGTCATGGTCCTCAGAGTCCATGGTGTTGGACTCTGACACACGATGAACGAGCTCGGATCCCGAATGTTTATTTCGCGCTGTCCTCCTCGGCGCGGTACCGGCAACACACCTCGTAGTATACTTGCCATGAAAAAGCTTCTCGACTTCCGCCGTTAGTAATCGGCATTAAACTGTAGGTCCTTTCATCTGTGTGAAAAATAATCACACACAACATGGGTGATTGAGAGAAGCTTGGCTCTGGCCCTTCTTGGGCCAACCTGGCTGGTGGCTAGGTTGCCTGGATGGTGGCCAGGTTGCTTGGCTGGTGGCCAGGTTGGATGGCAGGTGGCCAGGTTGGATGGCAGGTGGCCAGGTCGGATGGCAGGTGGCCAGGTTGGCGGGCTTGTGGGCTGTCTAGCTTGGCGGCTGGCTGGTCGAATAGTTGGTGATTAGTTTTGCAGGCTGGTGGGTTACCAGGTTTGATGGCTGGTTGGCTGGGGCCAGTTTGGTTGGATGGTGGCCAGGTTGGTTGGACTGTGGCCAGATTTGTTGGCTGGTGGCCAGGGTGGCTGGCTGGTGGGCAGGTTGGCTGGCCGGTGGCCAGGTTGGCTAGTTGGTAGCCAGGTTGGCTGGTTGGTGGCCAAGTTGGCTAGCAGGTGGGCAGGTTGGCGGATGGTGGCCAGGTTGGCTGGCTGGTGGCAAGGTGGGTTAGACGGTTGCCAGATTTGTTAGCTGGCGACCCGGTCGGCTGCCGGGTGACGGGGATGGCTGTTTGGTGGTCAGGTTGGCTGGCTGGTGGACGCGTTGGCTAGCCGGTGACCAGGTTGGCTAGTTGGTAGCCAGGTTGGCTGGCTGGTGGCCAGGTTAGCTGGCTGATGGTCAGGTTGGCAGGATGGTGACCCGCTTGGCTGGCTGGTGGCCAGGTCGGCTGGCTGGTGACCAGGTTGGCCTGTTAGCTGGGTAGTTGGCTGGCTGGGTGGCTAAGCTGGCTGGCTGACTGGTAGCCAGGTTCGCCGTCTGGTGGCCAGGTTGGCTAGCAGGTGGCCAGGTTGGCTAGTTGGTTGCCAGGTTTGCTGGCTGGTGGCCAGGTTAGCTGGCTGATGGCCAGGTTGGCTAGCAGGATGGTGACCCGCTTGGCTGGCTGGTGGCCAAGTTGGCTGGCCGGTGACTAGGTTCGGTAGCACGTGGCCAGGTTGGCTAGTTAGGGGCGGGGTTGACTGGCTGGTGACCAGGTTTGATGGTTGGTGGCCAGCTTGGTTGGATGGTGGTGGCCGAGTTGCCTGGCTGGTGGCCAGGTTGACTGGCGGTGGGCAGGCTGGCTGGTAGGTGACTAGGTTGCCTGGATGATGACCAGGTTGGCTGGCTGGTGACCATATTAACTGTCTGGTGGCTAGGTTGCTTGGTCACTAGCTGGACTGACTGGTGGCTAAGTTGGCTGGCCGGTGAATAGGTTCGATGGCAGGTGGCTAGATTGGCTGGCTAGGGGCCGGTTTGACTGACTGGTGGCCAGGTTGGCTGGCTTGGGGTTAGGTTGCCTGGATGGTGGCCAGGTCGGCTGGCTGGTTACCAGGTTGGCCTGTTAGCTGGGTAGTTGGCTGGCTGGGTGGCTAAGCTGCTGGCTGACTGGTAGCCAGGTTGGCCGTCTGGTGGCCAGGTTGGCTAGCAGGTGGCCAGGTTGGCTAGTTGGTAGCCAGATTGGCTGGCTGGTTCTAGGTTAGCTGGCTGATGGCCAGGTTGGCTAGCAGGTGGGCAGGTTGGCAGGATGGTGACCCGCTTGGCTGGCTGGCCGGTGACAAGGTTCGGCAGCAGGTGGCCGGGTTGGCTGGTTAGGGGCGGGGTTGACTGGCTGGTGACCAGGCTTGATGTTTGGTGGCCAGCTTGGTTGGATGGTGGTGGCCGAGTTGCCTGGCTGGTGGCCAGGTTGACTGGCGGTGGGCAGGTTGGCTGGCTGGTGACTAGGTTACCTGGTTGATCGCCAGGTTGGTTGGCTGGTGGCCAGATTAACTGGCTGGTGGCTAGGCTGCTTGGTCACTAGCTGGACTGTCTGGTGGCTAGGTTGCTTGGTCACTAGCTGGACTGTCTGGTAGCTAAGTTGGCTGGCCGGTGACTAGGTTCGATGGCAGGTGGCCAGATTGGCTGGCTAGGGGCCGGTTTGACTGACTGGTGGCCAGGTTGGCTGGCTGGCGGCAAGTTTTTTTTGGCGGGTGACGGGGATTTATGTTTGGTGGTCAGGTTGGCTGGGTGGCCAGGTCGGCTGGTTGGTGTCCAGGTTGGCCGGCCTTTTAGCTTGGTGGTTGGCTGGCTATGTGGCTAAGCTGTTGGCTGCTTGGTGGCCAGAAGAAGAAAATGAAAATACTGATCAGCAAATGATTTCATTTGATAAAAAAATGTTCGATTTTTCACTTCGACCCAAACACATATGTATATGGATGTGCGCTATACGATATTCGTATTTTGATGGGGCGGTCTTGGCTTCTCCGAGGTTTTGCACATTCAATATGCCAGGGAAGTGCCTAGCGACGCTTTCAATATGATCAACACAACGTGACGGTGTGTAAGCTATGCTTTCGCACGATTCCTGCAATTGTCGAAATCAATTCAATTAACAATAAAATCAAAAACAGACTACAGTACGATATCGTCAATCTTGTATTTGTCTATAAACGCCAAATGTCGAAAAATGTGTAAACAATAAAGAGATAGTTATGATCCGTCATAATTTAAGTCTTTTTGGGGGAAACTTAATCTCCACCTGACTGCTCGTTTGTTTGCCTGCATTTTCAACCAGAAAAACGTTATCGAAACAGATCTTTGGCCTCTCAATCGTTGTTATTAACTCGACTGTTGGTTTATATATTCTCTCCAAACATTCCATCATAGTCCTTTCACTGTTCTTCGGGACAACGTTCAAACTAACACGCTTCGGTTGGGTGAACTGTAAAAAGTCCCTCAACTCCGAATAGCTACAATGATTCGAGTAAGCTACACGATACTCATTCGCATGATCCACCTTCATCACAAACGGCTTGTTGCGGCTCCAGCACGACCAGTATAACGCAGTTGGCTTAATGACTCGAAAATTACTTTCAACGCGTGTCCGGGAACAGAAATTCTGTTTGAAACTTGTGAATATTCGACATTTATCGGCATCTGGACTTATACAACTGTCCATTGCCGGCAGATAGACATACTTCTCCCACTGGGATTCGTAAATATGGATTCTCTCTCCTAATTTTCGTTGGATACTAATGAAGATAAACTCGATTCCATATTGTGCAGGCATTTCAATGAGGACCTTGTTCTCAGGTCTTGCATTCAACCATTCGCTGATCAATGAGCATATCTCAGTGATGCTTTCGATGCGAGTAGGAAATTCCCTGTACACATCCGAGAGGAATGTCGAGTCCAAGTACAGGGAATCAATGGCCCTATTCTTTAGGATTTGATACTTGTTAAAGTGACACTTCAAGATCCTAAAATCACCAGTGTAAAGCACCGTGCTTGTCCCTGTTTCAAATAAGAACATGACCGATCCGGGACAGTGTTTAGCAGGGATAGCAGTGACCACTAATTGTACGTCTTTTCCATCGAAATTGTATGTAAGATCCAAGGGTGCTGCAACAAAAGGCGTGAGTACTATTCGTACATGCAAGTATTAGGACTTTACTGGACTCACTATCAATGTCGATTACCTCGATGGCATTGCCTATGTTGGGGAACTGTTTTCGAAGGAACACTGCGGAAATTGCACTTGCAAACAATGGAACTTGTAGCTGTTCTATAGCTTGCAATCCTATCATGTGATCCGAATGGCAATGTGACAAGAAGAGATATTTCGATTGCAAGCACTCGCCGTCAAACCGGTCAGCAGCAATGCCAGGAATCTCGCCGAAGAGTCCTTTGAACGTACTCATAGTCCCAAAATTCAATTTCACAACATTATCACAAGTTTTGGCCAGTTTTGGCGACAAATTATCGCGGATAAATCGTCAGTAAAGCATTGTCAGTGACTGTCAAATGGACGAATGACATCTGGCCGACAGCCACTTGATACAGGGCGGTCAAGAAATGATTAAAATCTATTTTGAACATTTTTTTTATAAAATGGCCCTTAAAGAGTTTTTATGGAAAGAGTCTTCAACAATGCTTATAAAATATTAAATTTTGCTATCCAAATCCGTGCACTGCGAAAAACGGCTTTTGCGCGGTTCGACAATTTTAAAGTCATCAGAAACGACCTAGGTTAGGTTAGGTTAGGATGTAGTGGTTGGTATACGCTAACCATGTGATACCACATGGATTATATAACCAAGATCCGCCACCTGAAAACCTATCAGTGCTTCTGATAAAGCGATGGAGTTGAGCTATTTCTATATCTGCTAGCTCACTTAAGTTATCGTAGAAGGGCGAGCCGAGGTAGATCCTCCTGCGATTGGCAAAAGAAGGACATGAGCAGAAGAGGTGGTGAATTGTTCCCTCTTCCTTCTGACCCATGCAGCCGCGGCAGAAGTCATTGGCAGGTAGCCCTAGCTTGGCGTCATGTTTGTCAATGGTCTCGGGAAGTCTAATTTTACTTGTTAGAAACTTAGGGTTCCCCTTTTGGTTGCCACTAGATATATGGTCCGTCCTAAATTTAGTTTAGGCCAAATTTGTTTAGTAGTACGCTCGAAGGTTGAAGGTTGGTGGCTTATATGGTTCGCAGTTTTATCGTGTGCTTTTCTGAGCTTACTCATCTTCTTCTTTGGTGGCGATACAGCCCATAAGGGACTAGAGCCAAGCTTCTCTCAATCACCCATGTTGCGTATGATTCATTTTTCACATAGGTGAAAGGGACATACAGTTAAATAACGATCCCGAACGGCGTAATTCGAGAAGCTTTTTCATGGCAAGCATACTACGGGGGGTTTTGCCAGTACTCCGCGGAGGAGGAACGCTGCGAAATAGACACTCGATTGCGTTAGGTTCATCGGGATCCGAACCCGCTCATCGTGCATCGGAGTCCAACACATTATTCACTGCGCTCCGGCGTCCTCGTTTTCTGAGCTTACTGGTGTTTGCAAATTCCTAAGGGTTGGAAAACTGAGTTTTGCTTGACCTTAATATTGCAAGTTAATCGGCAAAACAGTTTCCTGGAATATCCCTATACCCGGGAACCCTTCTTCTTCATCTTAACGGGCGCTACAGTTCGTATGAACCTGGTCCTCAACCAAGATGCCCCTCCAACTAGCACGATCTTTTGCTAGCCTTTTCCATTGCCGCACACCCACTTGGTTGAGGTTGCCTTTCACCTGTGTGCGCCATCCTACGTGCAACGGTCCTCTGTTCCTTCTTCCCTCGGGGTTGGATTCAAAAACTCTCCGGGCTGGAGCTATGGTGTCCATTCGCTTTACACGGCCTAGCTATCTTAGGCGTTGAATTCGTATACGCCTGACTAGACTCATGTCACTGTACATTCCGTAAAGTTCGTGGTTGGACCTTTTCCTCCATCCCCATCCGTGTTTGTTGTTGTCGGTCGGGCTACGCCTAGTAAGCCGTAACCGTAAAAAAATCACAAAATCCGAAACAACCATAAGCCTCGGATAAAACGGACCGAATTAATGTTGACGACCCTTGCAAAAAACAAAAAAAGGACAATGATCTTCGTCTCTGTACGTCCAATGTTAGGTCCCTAAACAGGTCACGCGCAGCCGAACAACTGGCGGACGCCATAGATCTCTATAAAGCGGACATAACTGCCATCTAGGAAATACGATTGAATGGACCGGGTATAAAGCAGATGAATAACTGATCTGCGTCTACGCCTTCACGAAAGACAAGGATGACGCCCCCAAAGATGAGTTATTCGACCTCCTAGACAAAACGTATGCCCAATGCCCCAGCTAGGTTCGACATTGGGCGCCTGAGCACACCGGTGGTTATCAGAGTCTACAGGGAGCAGCTGAGCGAAAGACTCTACGGTTAGCCTACGTTGAAAACAAATGCCAATAATATGTGGCTGCATTGCCGCTCAGCCATTCAGGAAGTAGCCCAAACCACCTTAGGATACCTACCAGCCCCGACAAGAAACCCGTGGTATGATGGCGAGTATGAGCAGAAAAAGGCAGCAACCGACGAGGAGTATCAAAAGGCGCTGCAGAGGAAAACTAGGGAAGCGCAAGAAGAGTACAGAGCCAGGAGAAGGGAGGAGAGAAAACTACTGCGACAAAAGAAAAGAATCTTCGCAGCCTCCCAGCTCAAACATATCGAGGAGTCTCGGGATAAGCATAAAACACGAGCCTTTTACAAGAAAGCCAAGGACCTTGCAGGAGGCTTCAAAAAGGGCACTCAGGCTCAGACGAAAGCATGCCCGACGACTAGAATACCAGCTCTACTTGCCCCATCCACAATAAAGGCGATCCTACCAATTGCAAGAGCTTTAGAGGTATATCTCTGCTCAATGTCGCATACAAGATCCTGTCCAGCGTACTGTGTGAACATCTAAAGCCATTTTGCATCGAACTAATCGGCAGCTACCAGTGCGGATTCCGGCCCGGCAAATCGACTACAGACCACATTTTTACACTTCGACAAATCCTGTAAAAGACCAACGAGTTTCGAATCGATACACACCATCTTTTCATCGATTTCAAAGCCGCATACGACAGCATTCATCGTGAAGGACTCTTTGGTGCGATGGCTGAATTCGGGATCCCGGGAAAACTGATCCCTTTGTGTCGCGCCACAAAAATACGCGATGCACCGTGCAACTCGATTCTAGGACTTCGGAACCGTTTGAAACATACACCGGATTTCGGCAAGGAGATGCGCTGTCATGTGACTTCTTCAACCTGGTGCTGGAGCAGATAGTGCGACGGGCAGGCGTCAACAGGGAAGGCACTATCTTCTACAAGTCCATCCAACTGCTAGGATACGCGGATGATATCGACATCATCGCGATTGAAGAACAGGCGAAACGAGCTGGTCTTAAAGTCAATGAGGACAAAACGAAGTACATGCTGTCAAGCAAAAACCAATCCGTCGCTCACCACCTGGGACAAAATATAACAATTGACAGCTACAATTTCGAGGTAGTTAAGGAGTTTGTCTACCTCGGGGCAAACGTAAATTCCACAAATGACACCACAGTGGAGATCCGGCATAGAATCGCCCTTGGCAACCGCTGCTACTTCGGCTTGTCCAAACAACTGGGGTCAAAACTCCTCACCCCGAAGGACCAGTTTTGCTTTACAAAACGCGCATACTGCCAGTCTTGCTGTACGGAGCCGAAAGCTGGACGATAAGCAAGACAGCGGAGCTGATTTTGGGTTCTTTCGAAAGAAAAATTCTGCGCCGGTTATTTGGTCCTGTCTGTGAGTAAGGTGAATGGAGAAGAAGACACAACCGCGAACTCTACGAGCTGTACCAAGATGTGGATGTAGTCCGGAAGGCAAGGATCCGTCGACTACACTGGCTCCGCCACATCGAGCGCATGGACATCAACGCTCCAGTTAAGAGGGTCTTCGATTCCGAGCCTCCTGGTTCGAGAAGAAGAGGAAGACCGAACCTCCGGTATAAAGACTAAGTAGTCGCGGATGTAAGACATCTTCGTCTTGATAACTGGAAGCAGCGTGCCCGGGACCGTCAAGGCTCAGATCCTCCATCGCTGGCCTGATAAGTAAGAAAGTAAGTAAGTGTATCAATCAGAAATAACAGCGATAACGGAGGCCCTTGCTACGGATATTATCATTTGCACGGACAGCCAATCTGCGATAAAATCCCTGGCAGCGGTAACCCAGGAGTCAAAAACATCCCTTAACTGCCGCCTATCTCTAGACGACATGGCTGAAGAGTTCAACATTAAAGTACTGTGGGTTCCCGGGCATAGAGATATTCCAGGAAACTGCGCGGCCGAGGAACTCGCAAAGTTAGAGTCAAGCACTCTCAATTTTTCCTACCCTCGGGTATCTGGAAACACCAATAAGTACGGTAAAGCACACGATAAAACTTGGAACCATAGAGGCTACCAACCTCCAATGGAATGGAAGTAATATCGGCTTTATCACTAAGCAAATCTGGCCTAAGCTAAACCTAGGACGAACCAGGGACATTGAGGCAACCAAAAGGGCAACCTTAAGCACTCTAGTGGGTGTCATTACAGGTCATGACAGAAAAGACGCCGCCAGACTAGGGCATGGACGAGGAGGAAGAGGAATCGATACATCACCTTCTCTGCTCATGTCCTTCTCTTGCGAATCGCAGGAGGATCTACCTCGGCGCGCCATTCTATGAAAAGCTATGTAAGCTAACAGACCTAAAAATAGCTCAACTCCATCGCTTCATCAGAAGCAGAAGGTTGGTTCTCAGGTAGCGGATCAAGGTAATAGGATCCATGTGGTATTTCAATGGGCCGACTTCGGCGTACGTGTGACTTATGCCAACCACTTTTACTAACGTAACCTATGTTGGATGAAAGGGCGATAGGATTTAGGGTGTTCACATGGTTTTCCAATCTTCGGGATGAAGACAAGGTGACTTCTCTCCAGATTTGAGGGATATAGCCCAAGTTGAAACAGAACCTAAAAAGAACTATCTAAGAACTAGTGGTGATAGAATAATGTTGAGGCCTTTCTGTGAAATAGCAGGAACACACCGTCTTAGCCTGGGGCCTAATAGGGCTTAAATGAATCAATTGCTCGTCTACCAGAGAGGCTGTTCGTTCTACTGTCGACCTTCTTTTTGACGCTCGTCTGATCGTCAAAATGCATAAACTGAGGAAGTAGAACCAGGGAAATGCACCTCAGGCAAGGTTTTCAGGTTTTCGAAAAAAGCAGCACGAGTCCATTTGTGTGCTCCTGGGATAGCGAACATTTGTTCAGATAGGACGATTCGATGTGTACTGTCACTGGGCGATGGAACATTTACACTGACATTTCATAACCACCCGTTTAGTTTCCAATAAGCATGCGTCTCCACCCTAACTGATGAACAGCAACCGCGTTCATTCCAATAAGAGAGCACCCTTTGTTTTGACAACATCTTCCTCGTTCTCCAGGCAATTCCATTTCTCACTTTCCATCTCCTGTGCGAAAGGAAAATTCTTCACACCCAACTCAGCGCAGCGCCCTGTTTGTTACATTTTCGTCCTGTCGCTTCCGTGATGTTTCCCTAATTTTTTTTCATTTTATTTTTCCTTCTTTATCCTTTGCTATAAACCAAATCGAAGAAAGCCTCGGTCGAGTCGGACGAAAACTATTTCATTCAGGGAAAGCCGTTTTTATTTCGTATTTAGTATCGCGTGGAATAAATCGCAAGCGAATAACGTCCGAAATTAGATTCGCAGTAGATTCGTGTTGTCGCGGAACGTGGGAAAATGTCCACGGTAACGTCGTCGGGTAGTGCACCGAATCAAAACTCAAAGGACATGTATCCGGATGTCGTGGCGGCCGCTGTGGGTAATTTAGATTTTGACGATTTCACGAGCAGTTCGATTCTAGAGTTTCTGAACAAGGAGCAAGAGTGCTTCTATGGGTCGAGTCGTGATGCGAGCGAAATAAACGATGATGAAAGCATATTCGAGGAGGTCAATCGATTGTCTGACCACACGGACACTCGCAGTGTGGACGAGATCCTTCGCGAGGCCGAGTTACTGATAAACAAACAAATCATGGTCGGTGCGTCACCGACAATTAACGGTGCAAATGGTGGCTATGAGGTGTTGAAGAGGTCAACATTGAATGGTAGTGATCCAAACTCGCGTTCGCCGGTGTCGTGTGCGGTTACCAAGGGGATTGAGACGCCGCCGGACGATACGAATACCTTCGAAAAGGTCGTTGATAATGTGTGCTTGGATTCGGTTATCTCGGAGGAGTCGACGCCGAAGGATATGAGGAATTTTACGGCGAATAATGCTGAAACTGATGATATCGATGACGATACCACTGATACGGTGAGTTTTGTTGGGGATGGGGTTGTTCTGGGTGACTGGTGACCTGTCGCTCGGGTGCACCTGTCTGTTTTGGTTTTTGAATTTGTCGGAGAAGGATTGCATACTTTTAGGCTGGGATCAGTTCTGATGAAAGGGCATTGCCAGCTTATAGAAATTTCGACACCGATGGATTTTGAGTTTAAACAATTCTTGGATTTAATGCGTTGGACGAATAGGGTCTGTTACGGCCCCTACTATTTTTAGCAATATGAAAAGACTCTACTTCGCAGGCTTAATTCGAAGTAGTTGAAAAAGATACGATTCAGAGCCCTTCTTAAGACTGACTTTTTCAGATCATTCGAGGTTAGGTTTTAGTAACTGAAAAATCCATTTACTGATTTACTTTGATGGCCCTACAGTTCGGGGTGGACCAGGGCCTCAACCAACAAGCCTCTCCAGCCGGCACAATTTTTGGCCAGCCGCTTCCAGTGCCGCACGCCTAGTTGGTTGAGGTCCCTTTCCACCTGTGCGCGCCACCTTAGATGCGGTTGTCCTCTGCTGCGTCGTCCCTCGGGTTTGGAGTCGAAGAATCTTCGGGCCGGAGCGGTGATGTCCATTCGCTCTACATGGCCTAGCCATCTTAGACGTTGGATCTGAAGACGTCTAACTAGGCCGATGTCGCTGTACAGCCCGAACAGTTCTTGGTTGAATCTCCTCCTCCACTCACCGTTTACACAAACGGGACCAGAGATTGCACGCAGAATTTTCCTCTCGAAACGTCCAAGAGCCTCTTCATCCGCTTTTGATAACGTCCAAGCCTCAGCGCAGTAGAGGAGGACCGGGATGATTAAGGCTTTGTAGAAGATACCTTAGTTTTTCGAGAGAGGGCTCTACTACTCCATTGCCTCTTGAGCCCAAAGAAGAATCGGTGAGCAAGAGTTATCCTGTGTTTTATATCAGCGCTGGTATCGTTGCTGCTTGTCACTATCGAGCCAAGGTAGACGAAGTCCTTGACTACTTCAAAAATATGGCTGCCGAAGGTGATGTACTGATCAAGACGTCGGTCTTGTGTGTCTTTCTTTGATGACAGCATATATTTGGTCTTGTCCCCATTTACCCTTAGACCCATTTTAGCCGCTTCTGCTTCAATGCTTGCGAACGCCTCATTGACGTCTCACTTTGTCGGTCTAATAACGTCAATGTCATCTGCGTAGACAAGCAATTGTGTGGACTTGAAGTAGGTCGTAGCTCTTGTATTGGCCGCAGAGTCCCGCACGCTCTTTTCAAGAATAATATTAAAGAAATCACATGACAGTGCGTCGCTCTGTCTAAAACCTTTTTTAACATCAAAGCTTCCTCGACAACGACGTGGCAAATTTTATTCCCAGCAAAATAAAAAGCACCAGGCCTAAGGATAATTCGTGGTTTGACTTGAGCTGCAAAGAGGCTATTGGGCTCAGGGAGCTAAGTTTTCGGGCCTACAAGGCAAACAGTTCTGAGGAAAACCGAAAAAAGTACATACGAGCCAGAAATGACTGCAACACCCACATTCGACGGGTTAAATTCCCATCCGACCAAAAATTAAGGCGCAAAATCCTTCAATGTCCCAAAGGTAGCAAAAGTTTCTGGTCGTTTGTAAAAAACGTAAAAAACTCAACTAAGTCGTCTATACCGACGCTCATCCACAATGACATTCCAGCTGTCACCCCCTTAGACAAAGCTAACCTACTTGCTGCCCATTTCGCAACCAGTTCTCAGCTGCCAGCTTGTGCTTTGTGTCCGTCTGTACTAGAGTGCGTCAATTCCACCATGGGACTAATCCACTTCCGCACTCGTACAGTTGCAAGGGTTCTTTAAGACCTCGACATACACAAATCCGCTGGTCCAGATGGTATTGCCCCAGTAGTTCTGAAGAGGTGTTCTTCTACGCTGGCAAAACCACTGCGTAAGCTTTTTCACCTTTCCTACACCTCTGGGCTCTTTCCGAGTAGGTGGAAAACAGCATTTGTCCAGCCTATACCCAAAAAAGGCGAATCATCTTCTCCCTCCAACTACCGACCCATTGCACTAACATCCCTTCTTTCTAAGGTCATGGAAACGCTGATTAACCGTCAGCTTATGAAATATCTTGAATCACGGAAACTCCTCAATGACCGCCAATACGGTTTCCGCAGCAATAGATCCACTGGTGATATGATGGCATATCTCGCTGAAAAGTGGAATCACTCCCTTCACCAAGCAGGTGAAAGCAAAATTGTTGCACTGGATATTTCGAAAGCATTTGACAGGGTTTGGCATGAAGCCCTTTTGTCGAAAACGCGTGCTTTTGGGATCGATGAGTCTCTCTTTCAATGGATTAGAAGCTACCTTTCGAATCGTTCAATTCAAGTTGTTTTGGACGGATTCAAGTCTGATACTCACTTTGTAAATGCCGGTGTTCCCCAGGGCTCCGTTTTGTCTCCGACACTCTTTCTTATTTTTATAAATGATCTCTTGTCTGTTACTTCTAATCCAATTCACTCCTTCGCTGACGACAGTACCCTCAGCTTCTCATATTCATTCACCAGTTTACGACCCTGCACTTCGGTTGTAGATAATGAGCGGCAGCGTATGTTAAGCTCATTAAATTCCGATATCGACAGCATCATCCAATGGGGTAAAAACAATAGAGTGGAATTTAATGCATCCAAAACACAATGCTGTCTCTTGTCGTTAAAGCGTATAACTAACCCGCAGCCATTATCCATGAATGGCACTTGCATCTCAGAAACTGAAAAGCTTTCCATCCTGGGTATGAGTGTTGCTCACAGTCTTAATTGGAGCGACCATATATTCAGTGTCGCCAAGAATGCTGCGAAATGCCTAGGCTTCTTATACAGATGCAAGAAATATTTCTCACGCTTAGACCTAACGCTCATGTCTGGTCCGGTGCTTCCAAGACCTCACTGCACCTACTAGACGGAATACAAAACGAGCCATAAAACTGATAGGTGACTCCAGCATTACCAAAACATTAGACTCGCTGGAACACCGCAGGAATGTTACCTGCCTCTCCCTGTTTTATCGTTACTACCACCAAAAATGCTCTAATGAAATAGCCAGTTGCATTCCGCCCCTTCAACATTTCTCCCGCAATACACGTCTCTCTAGGAATGCTCACCAATATACCCTGAAGCCCGCTTTCGGACGTACTGTCAAATATAGAGAATCTTTTATTAACCGAACCACACGAATCTGGAACTCCCTGCCGGATTCGGTGTTCCCCCGTCAATGCATTTAAGATCAATGTCCATCGGCATCTCCTCTATTCCTCTTCCTCTCTACCTTCTGCCCGCACTGTGTCGCCGACATAATAAGGTTATTAGACCTTGAGTGCGCGCAAATTATAAAAAAAAAAAAAAAAAATGAACCTTCCGAGGAGCCGACATCGACTCGGACCACTACCTTGTTGTAGCCAAGGTACGAATGAGGATATCAAGAATGCTTAGGAGTTGAGCAGGACAACGTCCGAGAGCTTCAATCGCAAGAGACTGACAGAATCTTTGCCGATCGTGCCTCCAAGGGTCTTTGCCGATCGTGTCTCTGAGCAGGAATGGGCGCATTACCAGAGCGCCATCAGAGACGCTGCTTCAGAGGTGCTGGGTTTCAAACCGCCACCACCCGAAAACCCCTGGTTCGATGAACAATGCGAACAAGCCCATGTAGTAAAAAACAAGAGGCATAAAAAGCCACGCTGCAACGACGCAGCGAAGAGAGCTGCTTGCGAAATCTATGAGCAGAAGAGAAGAGAGGAACACACACGCTTCTCAAGAAAGAAGAGAGAACACGAAAAACGTGAGATCGAGGAGATGGAGAGATGCTTCCGCAGGAATGACGCCTGGAAATTTTACAATAAGGTCAAACGAATATGCCATGGCTACAAAGCCAGAGCGGCGGCCTGCAGGGATAAAAATGGAGAACTGGCAGTAGAGTCACAGTCGATGCTGGGGATTTGGAAAGACCAAATCTGCAAACTGTATAATGGCGATGACAGACAAGATACCGCTGTCAGGCAGTACGATCCGTTCGTAATGGACGACGATGTAAGAGAATTCCGTCCACCCGACCTAGACGAAGTCAAAATAGCGATATCAAGACTTAAGTCTAATAAAGCCGCGGACGCGGTCCATAAGAAAGAATACCCTTATAACTGCGCCAACTATAGGGGAATAAGTCTCCTTAACATCGCCTTTAAGATCTTCTCTGCCGTATTGTGTGAACGCCTGATACCGTTTGTAAATAACCTGATCGGCTCTTATCAGTGTGGTTTCAGCCTAGGTAAATCCACAATAGACCAAATATTTACGGCAGATCTTGGAGACGACCCAGGAATATCAAATCGACACTCACCACCTTTTCGTCGATTTCAAGGCTGCGCATGACAGCGTGTATAGAGACGAGCTATATAAAGCCTTGTCTAGTTTTAACATCCCTGCCAAACTCGTCCGACTGTGCAGGATGACAATGGAGAATTCTCGCTGCTCCATTAAGGTCGGTAATGAGCAAACCGAGACCTTTGTTGTTAAAAAAGGATTTAGGCAAGGTGACGCGCTGTTATGCAACTTTTTCAACATCGTGCTTGAAAAGAGTCGCTGGTCAACACAAGAGGTACGATTTATTTCAAGTCTAAGCAATTACTTGCGTACGCCGACGACATTGATGTGATTGGACGGACACAGCGAGACGTCAATGAGGCCTTTGTAAGCATTGAGGTAGAAGCGGCTAAGATCTGTCTTCAGGTTAATGAGAATAAAACTAAATCAAAAAGAGCCGGTCAACACCGACGTATTGGCCAGAACGTCACCATAGGCGGATATAACTTTGAAGTGGTCAAGGAATTCGTCTACCTTGGATCACTGATCACCAGCGACAACAACATCAGCGCTGAGATAAAACGCAGAGTCACTCTTGCCAACCGCTGTTTCTTTGGGCTCAAGAGGTAATTGAGAAGTAGAGCCTTATCTCGGAAAACCAAGGTGACACTATATAATACCTTGATCACCCTAGTCCTCCTCTACAGCGCAGAGGCTTGAACCTTAACAAAAGCGGATGAAGATGCCCTTGGTCGTTTCGAGAGGAAAATTCTGCGCACTATCTACGGTCCCGTTTGTTCAAACGGTGTATGGAAGAGAAAATTTAATGGAAAACTGTACGGGTCGTACAGCGACACCGGCCTGGTACGACATCTACGGATACAGCGTCTAAGGTGGCTAGGCCATGTAGGGCGCATGGAAAATACAGCTCCGACCCGAAGAGTCTTTGAATCCACCCCGGAAGGAATGCGCGGCAGAGGACGGCCTACAGTGGCGCACGCAGGTGGAAGTAGACCTTAACCGACTGGGCGTGCGGCGCTGGAAACAGTTGGCCAAAGATCGTGCTAGCTGGAGACGCTTGTTGGTTGAGACCCAGGTTCACCACGGTCTGTAGCGCCACCTAAGTAAGAAAGTAAGCCTTTGGAAAGACATGGGGCCTCAGATCGAAGTTGGTACATTGGTTATACACTGCGGTGGTAAGACCTATTCTAGTCTATGGTTCGGTTGTCTGGTGGAAGGCGCTTGAGAAGAAATGCCATCTTCAAAGTGTGTCAAAGGTTCAAAGGGCAGCCTGTCTGGCGGTGACGGGACCTATGAAGTCCACACCAACGGCGGCTCGACCTTGGACATATACTGTGAGAGCATCGCAGCCAGAACTGCGCTAAGACTACAAGAATCCGGTCTCTGGACAAGGAGTCTTTACGGCCACGCACCAGTCTTGGATCGATGAACCATCTCGAGATTCAGAACCAAAACGGACTATGTATGTCACCCGGCTTCTTTCCTGTGAGAGGAGATTCTCTATTAGAATTTCCTCCAGGGAGGAATGGAGCGGTGATATGGTATGCACGTAAAATGAACTGGCAATCTACACAGACGGATCCAAAAGGGATGGGGGCACAGGTGCCGGGCTCTATTTTGAATCTCGGGATATATGTACATCGCTCCTATAGCCTTGATAGTGGCTGCAGTGTTCAGTGTTTTCCAAGCTGAGGTCTTCGCAATCAAGCAGACGGCAGACTTGATTAGCAGAGAGAATCTCTCAAAAAGGATCAATATCTATGTTGACAGCAAGGCAGCCTCTAAGGCTCTGCAGGCAGTATGGATAAGATTCAAACTCGTCAAACTCTGCAAAGAGAGGCTAGAAGAGATATCGGATGTTAACGAGGTGACTCTCTGCTGGGTACCGGGTCATGTGAATAACTCTGGAAACAAGAGGGCGGACGAGCGAGCTAGGCTAGGGTCAGGTGCAAATTTCGCGCAGATCGCAACCGAAGCCAAAACCCCACTCAGTGCAGTGAACAGAATACTAGGATTCTTATCCTCATCTGGATGGTTCAGAGATCGACTGAAAGGTCATATCAAAATGCGGCTCTTCAATTAATGAAGGAATACAACCTGTTGTGCCTGTTGACTTAGCGCGACGAACCTTAACCGCACGCACCCTGCAGAACTTTCACTGGAAAACTGCCTGCTAAATATGATTATCTTAAGAATGGAAAACTGATAGATAAGTCAATTGACTTATAATATGGGAAGGTACTCCGATCCCACTGTCGCCATAGTAAGAGATGTTATCATGAAACAGAGTGCAAGTCAATGAGTGTCCAGTTGGTCGATAGTGTCTCATCAACACTGAACTGCGATGCAATCGTATTATTCATTCAGCGTATTATTGATTGGCTGGCATGAATAGTAGATACACATAAAACCCTCAATTCATATCCTATAAGTACATTTTATTACTACTCTATAAACTTAAAATACTTGAAGTAGTAGCGCCACATCTAGAAAAATGATGCGATAGTATCGACTATTGTATATCCTTCTTTGCCAGTCGCCTTTATTTGTGATTTTGGCAGCACAAAACCATAATAACCCTTGTCCCTCAGTTCGACTGTGTACACGTACTTGGTTCCTAAAGCAGCTCGACACCAGTCATCTGAGCCTCCGCCGGCTACGCCCAATAATTCATACGTTGCTCCAGCTCTATACGAACTTCCCGTCTCTTGTTTGACATTCTACAAAGATCAAAGGAATAGTGTAAACGTTTCTCATGATCAATTGGATTGTTTGACTTACATTTGCGGCCAATTGTCCCGCTTTCAGAAGATCCCTAAAGTCTTTGACTTTTGCAGTTTTATATGCCCACGGGTATACAATAAGCTCGCCATAGCTGTGGAATGTCAAATATGCGTCCAGATTGGTTTTGCGTCGACTCAGGAACGCAACCACCGCTCTCGTTTCCAATTCTGATGCCGCCGACGGGCCACGATATGTATCCGAGCATGGTTGCGATGATGAACCCGGTCCTTGCCAGTTGATATTGAAATTTCGATTTAAGTCGACGCCATAACAACGGGTGAAAGCACTCCTCGAGCGATTTTTGCGCCATAGACGATTCGTTTTCCGACTATACATGTAACCGTCTGGATTCATGACTGGCATCACGTACCAGGTTTTCGATGTCAGGTATTTTGGCAGTGATGACCAGTTTGACATCAGGTTGTGGAGGATATACGTGACTACCGCTGGACTGATCCACTCACGGGCATGGATACCGCCGTCAATCCAGATTTTCTTATTCTCCTTGGGATTTGTTGATATCCTGGAAGTGAATAACAAAATGGTCAATAAGTAAATGCTCTGGCATTCGCTACTTGTATAAGTTGAAAGGGAAAAATGGGTTTCAATCTTGACAGATCTCAGTGCTGTAAGACAAGTTGATCTCTTTCATTACGGGTCGACGTGCTTTTGTGTTTCCCTATTATGTTACTCCCTTTCACCAATAGTGGTGAATGTGTAGTTTCTGCTTTGACGTGCTTGTACAACATGCACATCTCTACCAGCTTGGGTCAGACGGGAATCATGCAAGATGCATTTCACTAACTAAATGCCGCAGGGGGCTTTCTACATTCGTAATTGTTTTTTCTTTTTTTTTGTTACATTTGTGACAGAGGCTGCCGAAAGAATGTTACTCATATGTAGCTAGTTGTAGTTATCTCGATGGATAAATCAAGCAACAAGCTTGAGAGTGGTACTGCAGGTTGTTTGTTTTTTTTGCATTCAGTTATAATTCGCAGTAATCAATAGTTATTGGCGTTTACATTCCAATGAACAAGTATCTGTCCTAATGTAGCAGAATCAATGGACTCTTCTTCTACTTCTTCAGCGCTACAGTTCATGGCGAACCTGGGCCTTCCTTTAAAAAACCTCTCCACCTGCCACAGTCTTTCGCCAGTAATCTCCAGTGCCGCACGCCCCGTTGGTTTAGGTGCTCTTCCACTTGCGTGCGCAACCTTACATTTGGTCGTCCTCGACCGCGTGGACCAGGGTTGGATTCAAAGACCATCCGGGCCGGAGCTGTGATTTCCATGGGCTCTACATGGCCTAACCATCTTAGGCGTAGAACACACAGACGTCGTGCTACGTTAATGTCGCTATTAAGTCTTCTCCTCCACTCCCCATTTACGAGTATGTAGGTCGGGCCGAAAATCGGAGGCAGAATTTTTCTCTCAAAACGACCAAGGGCCTCTTAATCCGCTTTCGATAAGATCCATGTCTCTGCGCCATAAAGCAGGACCGGAATGATAAGGGTCTTTTATATGGTTACATTGGTTACCTATGGTTACCTTTCCGAGAGAGGGCTCTGCTTCTCAATTGCCTCCCGAGCTCAAATAAACAGCGATTGGCAAGAGTTATTCTGCGTTTAATTTTGGCACTGATGTCATTACTGCATGTCACTGCGGAACCTAGGTAGATGAAGTCTTTGACTACCTCGAAATTATACCTGCCAATATGTGCGTCGGAGGGTCTTTGAATCCAACCCCGAGGGACGAAGAAGCAGAGGACGGCCGCACTTAAGATGGCGCACACAGGTGGAAGGGGACCTCAGCCAACTGGGCATGCGGCAATGGAAAAGGCTAGCAAAAGATCGTGCTAGTTGGAGGGGCATGTTGGTTGAGGCCCAGGTTCACCCCGAACTGTAATGCCCATTGAGAAGAAGAAGAATATGTGCGCCCTGGCCAAGACGCCTGTGGTTCATGTCCTTTTTCGACGGCAGCATATATTTCGTCTTACCCCCATTTACCGCCAGTCCTATTTTAGTCGCTTCCGCTTCAATGCTCGTAAAGGCCTCAAAGACATCTTGCTGAGCTCGTCTAATTATGTCAATGTCATGTACGGATTTGAAAATGATCGTGCCCCTCGTATTGACCAGTAAGTTTTGCACGATCCTTTCAAGGACGATGTTGAAAAAGTCACACGATAGCGTGTCGCCCTGTCTAAAATCTTTTTTGACATTAAAGGTCATCAGTCAAGTCGCTTCCGAACCTGATGAAACAGTGAGAGTTCTCCAATGTCTGGCAGGGATGTCAAAACTAGACATGGCGTTGTATAGCTCGTCTCTATGTCCGCTATCGTAGGCAGCCTTAAAGTCCACAAACAGATGGTGGGTGTCGATCTGAAACTCGTTGGTTTTTCCGGGCCTGAAACCACACTGATATAGAAGAACCAATTTATGAATGAACGGTTTCAGTCGTTCCCACAGTGCAGCAGAGAAGATTTTATAGGCGATGTTCAGGAGTCTTATACCTCTATAATTGGCGCAGACAAAGGGGTCTCTTTTCTTATGGATCGGACAAATGATACGAAGATTCCATTCATCGGGCATGCATTGGAACGTACATATAACCCAAGTCCTGCACTGAAGCTCTGGAACTCCTTCTGAAAACACACTTTCATGGCAGTAGTGCCTCGGCTATGATACTTCCTCAGGTTGTCCAGCCGCGAGCATCCTCCTTCGTGCGAACTCGAAATCTAGTAACAAGTAATATTGGGCCTTAAAACCTCCAGGACCGGATGGGATCATTCCAGCGGAGCTCCAGCAGGTAGCAGATCTCATCCTTCCCTGGCTTGTAGCAATCTTTAAAAGCTACCTCTTCTTATCTTATATCCCAAGCAAGTGGAAGGTAACCAAAGACATTTTCATATTCAAGGTAGGCAATAGCTCCCACACGTATGCAAATGATTTGAGGCCTATTAGTCTTAGTTCTTTTCTACAAAAACTCTAGAGATGATTTAAGACGCACACATTCGACACAGCTATAGCTTAGGAAGACTGCCGGAGAACCAACATGCCTACAACAAAGGCAGATCGGTGGAAACAGCACTCCACTCACTAGTTAGTACCACAAAAAGGTCTATATTGAGGGCGCCTTGAACAATGTTGAACCATGGGGCCGCCACGAAAGCGTTGACTGTTCTGTGTAATGGGACCAGTGATAGAATTATTACGACAACTGCTAACACAAAGAGTCGTCAAAGCCAACTTTGCTGGTGCCGTTTCAACTAGAATGGTCAACAGAGGTACTCCACTAGGTGGAGGCTGGGTGGAACCTATTTAACAGTCAAAGATCAGGCTAAATACCTAGCCCTTGACAAGAGACTGAATTGGAAACCCAACATTCTTGATCTTGTCAAGAAAGCTACCACTGCCCTCTACAGCTGCAAAAAAGTATTGGGCCATAAGTGGGGTCTCCAACCAAGCATTATGAACTGGCTCTATATAGCAGTCTAAAGGCCCATCCTCTTGTACGGCATCTTAGTTTGGTGGACTGCTCTGGACAAGGCAGTCTATCGAAACCTTCTGGGGAAAGTGCAAAGATCGGCCAGCATATGGATAAGTGGTGCAATCAGATCGACTCCACAGAGGTCCTAAACATTTTATTACATCTCCCACCATTGGACCTCTTCAGCAAATAAGTTGCTTCCTGCGCGACCCTAAGGATTAGGGGCATAGGAAAATAGTATGGCACAAGGGTCATACTAGCATTCTTAACCACTTCAAAGTACCCAACAACCAAACGCTTAAATAATCACCCGAACATAACCAAAGAGACGTTTAAAACAGCCAATGCTCCAATTTGATCAGCAGCTTCTTAGAAAGTCTCGAAAAGGTAGAGGAAGTCAGAGCCAGAAGAGCAAAAAGTTACACACAAGTGGTGACTGGCACGTCTCCAATGAGACCTCACTATCTGATCACTAGCATATCAGATTCAACATCTCTAGTGAGGTTAAGAAAGCTGAGCCTGAATATCAGCCCAAACGAATAAATTGGGCTCTTTTCCAAGCTCAGCTTGCCGCTAAAGAAGATATGCTTCTTAAGTCGATTGCACCGATAGATGATATCGAAGAAGCGGCTTATCAAAAACAGCTGTACACCCAGGACAAGTACACACTAGCGGTTTATACCCTGCTGGAATGCACAGCTCGAATCTCTAAGGAAACAGGTGAGATCTCTGTTTAAGAGAGCCAAACGAACAAATAGTTGGACTGATTATATTTCTGCTCTAACAAAATATAACCTCGAACTGAGGAAATCCAAGAGAATGTCTTGGAAAAACAATGCGAGAACATAGAAACGCTACCAACTGCGGCCCGACTCCATAAAGCGCTATCCCAATAGCACACAAATGGACTCGGGCTGCTTTGTAAATCAGACTGTACATTTACCGTTATTCGCAGGTAAACCCTGTGGACGTTGCTTAAGGTGCACTTCCCTGGTTCTATTCCCCAGTGGTTGCCTTCTGATCAGACGAACGCCATAAGTAGCATCGACAGTAGAACAAATGGCTCCTCTGGTAGATTTTTTAGCCCCGATAGAGTTAAATGGACAATTGCCTCATTTAAACACTATCAGGCTCCAGGCAATGATGGTTTCTTTCTTGCTATCTTGCAGAGAGGCCCGGACACTATTTTATCACCAGGGGCATAGACCATCCCACTAATCACTGGATTAGGGCGATGCTAAATAGCCGTATTATATCGGCCACATCCGGGGAGGTCTCGGTGACAGTATCGGCGGCTAAAGGGTATCCACAAGGAGGAGTGCTTTCACCCCTTCTCTGGTCAATAGTTATCGATGAGTTGCTACGCAAGCTAACCACTCGTGGCTACGAGGTCATCGCATATGCTGATGACCTAGTTATTGTTACGGGCAAGTGCGAAACTGCTGCCTGTGAGCGCATGCAGCTCGCGCTTTAGTTTATCTCTGACTGCTGTGGCAAAGAGGGTTTATCGATTTTTCCAAATAAGAAAATCTTAGTCTCGTTTACAAAGAGGAGAAGGGTACAGCCCTGATCCGTCTTGCTAAATGGCACAAACATAGGATTTTCAGAAGAAGTTAAGTATCTAGGTATTGATCTCGATCACAGACTCAACAGGAACTCCAATATTAAAAACAAACTTACAAAAGCGTCTAAGGCCTTGTGGGTCTGTCGAAGCACTTACGGTAAAACCTGGGGACTTAAACCTAAAGTAATCCACTGGCTATATACCGCGATAGTAAGACCTATCATCACCTATGCTTTGGTGGACAAAAGTTGAGCAAACAACGATAATCGTTAAGCTTTAATGCCTTCAGAGTCCAGGAAGTCTCGGTATTACAGACGCTATGCCAACCTGCCCCACGGCAGCCCAAGAAGCACTGATTGAACTTACACCACTGCACCATTTTATTAAAAAGGTTGCATTACGCAGTGGAATCAGAATTCTTCGCTCGGGAACAAGCTTGCCATGTAGACTCATGGGTCACATTTCCATCTTGCAACATCTTCTCGAGCTGAATAAGATTACCATGGTCTCGGACGCATTACCACACACTATCACTTTTGACAAGATATTTGAAATGTTGATACCAAACCGCTAAGCATGGGAAACCAGTGATCCCCTGCTTAATGTCAAAGGCCTTAGGTGGTACACTGATGGATCCAAGATGGTTTCTTGCGTTGGCTCCGGCATCTTTGGACCAAATCGTAAGATCTCGAAGGCCCTGGGAATGAGTTCTAGCATCTCCCAAGCTGAATTACATGCCATCATAACATGCGTCAATCTAACCAACATACACTGTGATAGCCAAGCAGCGCTTGAAGCGCTGAGTTCGTACAGCACGAACTCAAGAATCGTTAAGGAGTGCCATGATGCCCTCCAAGACTTCACCAAAAGAAACAAGGTCAAACTCTAGTGGGTGCCAGGGCACAAAGGTATTAATGGAAATTACATCGCCGATCAACTCGCCAGGAAAGGTTCCAACGATAAATATATATGTATGTAGGTCTAGAACCATTCTGCGGCACTCCCAAGTCTAAGATCAATTTCTTCCTAGACAAGTGGGAAACATCGCAACATCTGTCCTTTTGGAACAGTGTTCAGGGACATCGACTCTATTAACATACCCGAACTTAATAGAGTAGATATCAGATGTCTCCTCATTTGACTGTATCTGACTGGTCGTTAATGCCGTTGGCATTTAAAGGCACAATCGTGTTTTCCTGCTCCTCACAAAAAGGCTATTCATGTTTGACTTCCTCTTGAAGACTCGTCTCTATTGCCAGCTGCTGAGCAAGGATGGCAAGACCAAATGTTTACCAACGATACGCGTGTGTCGGTTTAGATAATCTCTTGCGTACTGGCGTCTACCAAGTCATGTTTGTCTTTCATAAGCCAATTATGCACTCGTACGTGTGACGTGGTCCACTATGGTATTATTCCGGCCATTGTACATCACTTATCACGCACGTGCATACGGAAGGCCCAGTCGGCCAGATGTGGTATATCTAGTCTTGAATATGATATCACATTGTCTGGAATCAGTGGATGCAAGGCAGCCAGGTATGGCAGTAGAGTGAATTGCATGCAAACATCATCAATTGTTTGGCGGAATTGTTACTACAGAGTGAATGTGAGGTTGGAGGAGAGCTGTTGGTATGTAAATCTAATGAGACATCAGTTGCTATTGACTGTGGCTATCTATTGTTATTATTTTTATAATTTTTTTGTTTTGAGCCTTTAATTAATGAGGGCGTGAGAAATAGTTTGACTTTGTGTATCCACTAAGGTGTACTGAACACAAAGTTTTCACGGAAAAATATTCTATTTTGCCTGACTAATGTTCGATCAAAGCTAAATTCGGGAACATTGGCTTAATATGCCGTTTTGCCCCAGTCGAAGAAAAGGACGATTGACTTAAAGATGACTTCTACGATCTCATAGACAGAATCTATGCCCAATATCCCAGCTTACTTACTTACTTACTTAGGTGGCGCTACAGTCCGTGGTGAACCTGGGCATCAACCAACAAGCGTCTCCAGCTGGCACGGTCATTGGCCAGCTGTTTCCAGCGCCGCACGCCCAGTTGGTTAAGGTCCCCTTCCACCTGCGTGCGCCACCGATGATGCGGCCGCCCCCTGCCGCGCCTTCCTTCCGGAGTGGATTCGAAGACTCTTCGGGTCGGAGCTCTATTTTCCATGCGCTCTACATGGCCTAGCCATCTTAGACGCTGTATCCCTAGACGTCGTACCAGGCCAATGTCGCTGTACAACCCGTACAGTTCTTCGTTATATCTTCTCCTCCATACACCGTTTGAACAAACGGGACCGTAGATAGTACGCAGAATTTTACTCTCGAAACGTCCAAGGGCATCTTCATCCGCTTTTGTTAAGGTCCAAGCCTCTGTGCCGTAAAGGAGAACTAGGGTGATCAAGGTATTATATAGTGTCACCTTGGTTTTCCGAGAGAGGGCTCTACTTCTCAATTGCCTCTTGAGCCCGAAAAAACAGCGGTTAGCAAGAGTGATTCTGCGTTTTATCTCAGCGCTGATGTTGTTGTCGCTGGTCATCAGTGACCCAAGGTAGACGAATTCCTTGACCACTTCAAAGTTATATCCGCCCATGGTGACGTTCTGACCAATACGTCGGTGTTGTCCGTCTCTTTAGATGAAAGCAGATATTTGGTTTTACCCTCATTAACCTTGATACCCATCTTAGCCGCTTCTAGCTCAATGCTCAATGCTTACAAAGGCCTCATTGATGTCTCGCTGTGTCCGTCCAATCACGTCAATGTCGTCGGCGTACGCAAGCAATTGCGTAGACTTGAAATAAATCGTACCTCTTGTGTTGGCCAGTGACTCTTGCACGATCTTTTCAAGCACGATGTTGAAAAAGTTACATGACAGCACGTCACCTTGCCTAAATCCCTTTTTAACATCAAAGGTCTCGGTTTGCTCATTACCGACCTTAATGGAGCAGCGAGAATTCTCCATTGTCATCCTGCACAGTCGGACGAGTTGGGCAGGGATGCTAAAACTAGACATGGCTTTGTATAGCTTATCTCTATACACGCTGTCATATGCAGCCTTAAAATCGACGAAGAGGTGGTGAGTGTCGATTTGGTATTCCTGGGTCTTCTCCAAGATCTGCCGTAGCGTAGGTATTTGGTCTATTGTGGATTTACCTGGCCTGAAATCACACTGATAAGAGCCGATCAGGTTATCCACAAACGGTTTCAGGCGTTCACACAATACGGCAGAGAAGATCTTATATGCGATGTTAAGGAGACTTATTCTCCTATAGTTGGCGCAGTTATAGGGGTCTCCTTTCTTATGGACGATAAAAAAAAATAGTACAAGGAGATTTAAATGAGAAACTGGGCAAAGAGGACATATCTGAGTCGATTACGGGGAAGTATGCCTACACGACACCAAGTCCGAAAACGGACATCGGCTACTTGACTTTCAAGCGGGGCGTAATCTCGTTCTACCTAGCGCATGATTCCCGTATTTCAACTTCCACAAAGGAACCTGGCGATCACCTGACCATTCAACCACCAACCAGATTGAACACGTTGCGATCGACGCCAGACACTCCTCCAGCATCCTAGATGTTCCAGCCTTCCGAGGAATCAACATCGACTCAGATCGCTTCATATCCTCACGTAGCCAAGGTACGAATGGGGATATCAAGAATGCCACGGAGTCGAGCTGGACAACGAAAGCTTGACGTCGGAAAACTACAATCGCAGGAGATCGCTACGATCTTTGCCAATCGAGTTTCCCCTCAATCTCTCCCAAAATCCGGTGATACCGGCTCAATCTACAGAATAACAGTGGGATCATTGCCAGTGTGTCATCAGAGAATCTGCCTCTGATGTACTGAGTTTCGAACTGCCGCGCCGCCAGCTAAAAACCCCTGGTTTGATGAGCAACTGAGTAGGCCCATGTAGCAAAGTAAACTGCCTACAAAGTCATGCTACATAGGCGGACAAAAGCCGCTCGGGAATATTACGAGCAGAAACGGAGAGAGGAACACACGCTTTTAAGGAGGAAAAAAAGAGACCATGGAAAGCGTGAGATCGAGGAGATGGAGAGATGCTACCATACGAAAAAGTAAAACGAACATGCCCGGGCTATAAAGCCAGAGCAGAAGCCTGTAGGCCTTAAAGCTCCACCACGACGAAACACCTGGTTCGATGACGAGTATAGAAGGATACATGCAGAAAGGCAGGAGGCATACAAAGCCTCACTAGACAAAAAAACAAGAGCGGCTCGTGAGCTCTATGAGCTTAAAAGAAGGGAGGAACATAAGCTTCTCAAGAAAAAAAAAAGAAGGAGCACGAGAAGCGTGCGATTGAAAACTTGGCGAGATACTACTGTAGGCACGACGTTCGAAGATTTTATCAACAGATAAAACGAATGTCTCAAAGCTATAAAGCACGAACGGAGGCCTGTAAGGATGAGAACGGACATCTAGTAGTAGAATCGCAGTCGATGCTGAGAATTTGGAAAAAACACTTCTGCAGACTGTATAACGGCGATGACAGCCAACATCCCGCTGTCATTTCCCATTTCTCAATGACGAAGATCGCAAAGAATTCCGTCCCCCTGACCTCGACGAAATTGAGATTGCCATGTCGAAACTCAAGTCGAATAAAACTGCTGACGCAGATGGATTGCCTTCTGAGCTCCTCAAAGCAGCTGGGGGTGAGCTGGTTAGGAGTATGCATCGGCTCATCTGTAAGATATGGTCAGAGGAAAGCATGCCCAAGGAATGGAGTCTCAGCATTGTTTGCCCGATCCACAAAAAAGGAGACCCTTTTGACTGCGCCAACTACAGAAGAATAAGTCTCCTTAATGTCGCATAAAAGATCTTCGCTGCCGCTGTGTGTAAACGCCTGAAGCCGTTCGTAAATAAGTTGATAGGTCCTTATCAGTGTGGCTTCAGGCCAGGGAAGTCCACCATCGACAAAATCTTCACACTACGGCAGATCCTGGAGAAAACTAATGAATTCCAAGTCGACACCTACCATCTATTCGTCGACTTCAAGGCCGCACACGACAGCGTAATTAGAGACGAGCTATATAACGCCATGTTTACTTTTGACATTCCTGCTAAGCTCGTCAGACTTTGCAGGATGACTCTGGTGAACGCTCGCTGCTCCATCCGAATCAGTACAGAACTGACCGATAGTTTCGAAGTCAAGAAAGGATTTAGACAGGGCGATGCGCTGTCGTGTGATTTTTTTAACATCATATTAGATATGATTCTGCAAAAATCACAGGCCAATACAAGAGGCCCAATCTATTTCAAATCCTCGCACCTCCATGCATACGCCGACGACATTGACATAATAGGTAGATCGCAGCGAGATATCAATGAGGCGTTTGCGGGTATTGAGATGGAGGCGGCAAAAATTGGTTTGGCAGTTAATGAGGGCAAGACTAAATATCTGCTGTCATCGAAAAAGGACGTTTACCACCGACGTCTTGGACAGAACGTGCATATTGGCAGATATAAGTTTGAGGGAGTTAAGGACTTAATTTACCTCGGCTCCGCAGTGACCTGGAACAACGACACCAAGCGCAGAATTACTCTTGCCAACCGCTGCTTCTTTGGGCTCAAGAGGCAATTGAGAAGTAGAGCCCTCTCTCGTACGACCAAGTTGACCTTATATAAGACCTTAAGTATCCCGGTCCTGTTATACGGCGCAGAAACATGAACTTTATCTAAAGCGGATGAGGATGCCCTTGGTCGTTTCGAGGGAAAGATTCTGCGTGCGATTTTCGGTCCTATAAACACAGAGGGGGGTTGGAGGAGAAGATTCAATCACGAATTGTACGGGTTGTACAGCGACATGAGTCTAGTCAGGCGGCTACGGATCCAACGCCTAAGATGGCTAGGCCATGTGGAGCGAATGGACATCACAGCACAGCCCGTAGAGTCTTTGAATCCAACCCCGAGGGACGAAGAAATAGGGGACGGCCGCATCTAAGGTGGCGCGCACAGCTGGAAAGGGACCTCAACCAGCTGGGCGTGTGGCACTTGAAAAGACTAGCGAAAGATCGTGCTAGATGGAGAGGCATGTTGGTGGAGGCCCAGATTCACCCCGAACTGTAGCGCCCGTTAAGTAAGTATGTAAGAAGCCTGTAGAGATGAAGACGGACAACTAATAGTAGTCACAGTCGATGATGAGAATATGATAAGAAAACTTTTATAGTCTGTTTAACGGCGACGGTAGATCCGATGGCGCTGTCAGGCAGAATAACCCATTCGCAACTAGCGAAGATGCAAGAGTATTTCGTCCACTCGACCTAGATGAAATTAAGCTAGTAATTTCGAAGTGATCAAAAATACTGATGAAGGCTAACATTCAGAGCATATGGCCACTTCAAATTCATACTTTATGTGTGCAGTTCTAATATAACACCATGATGGCATGGAACATTTGCCGGGAACTACAACCAATGTCAAAATTCAGTCAAATTCCTGTCCTATCTGGGACAACCACCCCTGGAGAGTGGTGAACAAACATCTACGACCCATACCATGTGCACTCCTCCCAGGTTGTCTGACAAACATCATAAGAGTATAACTCTAGAACCTGTGCGAACTATAAAAAGAAAAATTAAAAAAATCGAAGCTTAAAACGAATAGTGTCTCGATCGCAGACGACCTGTCTGCCGAGCTATTTAAAGCGGCCACAGATGAGCTGGTAGCGTGCATGAACCAGCTCATCCGTAAAATATGATCGGAGGAAGGCATACCCGACGAGTAGAATCTCAGCATCGTGTGCCGGTCCACCAGAAAGTACATCGCTATAACTGTGCCAACTACAGGGGAATAAGCCTCCTTAACATCACATATAAGATCTTCTCAGCCGCATTGTGTGAAAGCTTGTCATCTTTTGTAGATAACCTGATAGGTTCTTATTAGTGTGGTTTCAGGTCAGGTAAATCCACAATAGACCAAATATTCACACTGCGGCAGATCTTGGAGAAGACCCAAGAACACCAAATCGACACCCATTACCTTATCGTCGATTTCAGACCGCGTATGACAGTGTGCTTAGAGACGAGCAATACAGCGCCATGTCTAGTTGTGACGTTCTTGACGAACTCGTTAGATTGTGCAGGATGACAATGGAAAACCCTCGCTGCTCCATTAAGGTCGGGAGCGAATTAACCGAGACCTTTGATGTAAAAAAAGAATTTAGACCACACCGGCGTTGTGACCAGAACGTCACAATTGACAGCTATAATTTCGAAGTGGAATTCTTCTACATTGGCTCGCTAGTGATCAGTGATAACAACTCCAGCGCTGAGATCAAACGCAGAATTACTCTTGCCAACGCTGCTTCTTTGGGCTCAAGAGGCAATTGAGAAATACAGCCCTCTCTCGAAAGACCAAGGTTTCGCTATACAATACCTTAAGCATCCATGTCCTCGTCTATAGCGCAGAGGTCTGGACTTTAGCGAAAGCGGATAAGGAGGCTCTTGGTCATTTCGAGAGGAAAATTCTGCGTTCAATCTTTACAAACGGAAAGTGGAGGAGAAGACACAACGTCGAACTTTACGGGATGTAAAGCGACATCGGCCTAGTACTACGTCTTTGGATACAACGCCTAAAATGGCTAGGTTAATTAGAGTGAATGGACAACACAGCTCTGGCCCGAAAAGTCTTCGACTCCAACCCCGAGGGACGACGTTTCAGAGGGCGACTACTTCTAAGATGGCGCACACAGGTGGAGGGGGACTTAAACGAACTGGGCGTGCGACACTGGATACAGCTAACAAAAAGTCGTGCTAGCTGGAAAGGCTTGTTGGTTGAAGCCCAGGTTCACACTGGACTGTAGCGACCAAAGTAAGTAAGTAAAGTTCGATCTTAATATGCGCTTTTACTTATGACACTCAAGACTTTATGTGGTGCAATCAATTAGGTTGGGGAGACTGGACTGCAAATCAAAATTTAATTCTTTTTAAGAATTCTTTATCAGGTGCATGCTAACCTGTCCCACGGCAGCCCAAGAGGCACTGGTTGGACTTATTCCACTGTACCTATTTATTAAAGTTCGCAAAATACAGTGCAATCAGAATTCTTTGCTCAGAATAGGCCTGTTTCTGTAGGCAATTGGGTCACATGCCTATTTTGCAACATCTTTCTGAGCTGGATATGATTCCCACGGTCCCGGACGCACTACCACACACGCTCACTTTTGAGAAGAGATTTGAGATACTGATCCCAAACTGCACAGTTTGGGGAAACAGCGATCCCATTCTCAATATTAAGGGCCTTAGGTGAGGGCGCCGTGGCCCAGTGGTTAGTGTGTTGGACTCTGGCGCATGATAAGCGAGTTCGAATCCCGATAACACCAACGCCATTGAATGTTTATTTCGCGACGTTCCTCCTCGGCGGGGTACTGGCAAAACCCCCCGTAGTAAACTTGCCATGAAAAAGCTTCTCGACTCACGCCGTTCGGAATCGACATTAGACGGTAGGTCCATTTCGCCTGTGTCAAACATAAATCACACACAACATGGGTGATGGAGAGTAGCTTGGCTCTGGTCCTTCATGGGCTGTATCGCCTCGAAAGAAGAAGAAGAAGGTGGTACACAGATGGCTCCAAGGTGGGTTCCGTCGTTGGCGCTGGCTTCGCCATCTTGACGTGTGTCAACCTAAACTTAGAGACTGGTATAAGAGGTGTAACCATCAATATACCTTCAGACAGTCATGCAGTGCTCAAAGCGTTGAGCACGAACTCAACGTTCGTCAAGGAATGCCATAATGCCCTATAGGGCATAGCCAATAGAAATAAGGTCAAACTCTGGTGGGTTATAAGGCAGAAGGGCATTAAGGGTAGTGAAATCGCCGATCGATCCACTGGGAAAAGTTCCAGCAAAATCTACACATATGTAGATGTCGAATATTATCTTTTTCCTAGACAAGTGGAAAAAATCGGAACACCTGTCCTTTTGGAACAGCGTTCAAGGACTTTGCCAATCGACGAGAATTATACGGCCCATGAACAAACACTCTATTAGTATCCTTAATCTTAATAGAGTCGATATCAGAAGACGGGACACTGTGGTCTGAGATATCTCAACAAAATTAACCTTTAGTCTTGAGGACGAAAAAACTCCGGAACACATACAAGGTGAGTGTGCTTCCCTTCTCCATCATATGAAGCGTATCCTTCTCAGTGAAATTAAGACTCCTGATGGGATCATCTCAGCTCCTACGAGAAACATTCTCAACTTTATTAAGGAAGTGGAGAAGCTCCTCGGCTAATCGGCTAGCAGGCACAATAGATCTGTAAAGGTTGCAGTGCCTCGTGCACTAGCCCCTTAATTAAGAAAAAATAGAATAAAAAATCAATTAGGGTATGATCCGGGAGAAGGAGCAATACTTGAATAGATGGATCCCTTTAAAGAGGAGCCCATAAAAGAGATCACAAAATTAATCAACGTGAAGTGATAGGGAATGATTCAAATGCGAATGACCTGTTTCAAGCAGTTTTGTTACAGCTCGTTGAAGCGAGGCTGGGACGAGTGTTAATCGCAAGGACAATGGTTGTGTTTCGAATATAATATTCAACTTGAAAGCAGAAGTATTTAAGTAAGGCAATCCATGTCGAAAGGAAACAAATGAAAAATGAGGATTACGTCAATAAAGCGAGTAAAGTGATTAATCCGAATACGTCGTTTGTTTCGACAGACATTTTAAACGAAATCTTTGTAACAAGGATTGTATGGGCAATATCATAACTACCACAGCTTGCCATTATCCCTCTAGTCCTCATATTACCTTTCTCCATTTTTGTAAATGGAATTAGGCCATGAATCCTTCCACACAAACTGCGCCACAATATAAAGCCTTTCTATGTGACTTAAACAGAATGGAATGGGTACTTCAAAAGGATTTTCCTCTGAAGTTTCGCGTAATACGTCAGTTCCTCAAGTCGACTGAGTTATGCACTTCGGCGAGAAATTACACATAAATACATGTGTGTCGAAAGTGGTTGTAATTGGGTTGAGGCAAAGTAGACTTTTCGTTGGAGGTGGTACCGGGAATGTAATATGTCGTGTCCTTGACCTGTTTCTCGTCTAATGAAATTCCCGGCTAGAGGGTACTATGTTTCCGTATACTTGTACACGTGTCGTGACTAAGTGGGATGCAACTACCCTCCTATTGTCTTAAATCCCATAAAAGAGATAAGCGTGGGCGAAAATGTCTCATTTGACTGTATCTGACTTTGTGTTAATAAAAAAGATAGAAAATGTCGTTAATACCGTTGGTATTTAAATTTTACAATCGTGTTTTCCTGCTCCTCACAAAAAGGCTATTCATGTTTGACTTCCTCTTGAAGACCCGTCTCTATTGCCAGCTGCAAGATGGCAAGACCAAATGTTTACCAACGATACGCGTGTGTCGGTTTAGATAATCTCTTGCGTACTGGCGTCTACCAAGTCATGTTTGCCTTTCATAAGCGAATTATGCTAAGCTAAGTATGGCATGCAAACAATTTCAATTGTTTGGTGGAATTGTTACTACAAAGTGAATGTGAGGAGAGCTGTATGTAAATCTTATGAGACATCAGTTGCTATTGACTGTGGTTATCTATTGTTATTATTTTTATAATTTTTTTGTTTTGAGCCTTTAATTAATGAGGGCGTGAGTAATAGTTGACTTTGTTTTTGAAGATAATAGCTTGCCTTTGCTTGTGTAGCCACTAAGGTGTACAATTATTTCATTTAGCCTGACTAATGTTCGATCACGGGGTATCCCTGGTGCAGTGGTTAACATCATCGGCCTCCAAGTGGAAGGTCTATAGTTCAAATTCGTTTCATAGCCAAGAAAAAGTAATTCCTTTACGGGCAAAAAGTATGCAACACAGAGGTGAATGGAAAGTGACCAAACGTACTGCTGCAGGCATAACACTTACAGTATATGTATGTATGGTCAACTGAAATTCATTCTCTGCAATATTACAATATAATAAACTGATAAAACGAACACTAGAACAAACGAACACTATATTTAGCTTCGATTTAACGTTGCTCTTTGGCGACCAACTCCGGACTTGACCTTTCAACGAATGACCAAATGATCTCGCACACTCATCGGCTTGGTGTTCTCCAAGACCGAGAGTAAGAAGAGAGTTTAGAAGGCGGGGCTTTATTCACACTTAACGTTTGCTTGACAAACGTCAAGTGTGCAAAGCCCGTACGCTAACAGGTACATATGTTGAAAGGTGCAATACCAACTCCAAAGAGTAACATAAAGTACTTAATACTTTATATTACAATATATACAGTGCTCAAACGAATTACTAAGGACTGTAACCAACGCGACCACTTCCTCGTAGCAGCAAGATTCAGAGCTCGACCGTCCAACGTCAGAAAGCTGCACCAGCCCATCAGGAGGAGGTTCGACATTGGGCGCCTGAGCACACCGGAGTCTACAGGGAGCAGCTGAGCGAAAGACTCTACGGTATGCCTACGTCGAACACAAATGCCAATAATATGTGGCTGCATTGCCGCTCAGCCATTCAGGAAGTAGCTGAAACCAACTTAGGATACCTACCGCCCCCGACAAGAAACCCGTGGTATGATGGCGAGTGTGAGCAGAAAAAGGCAGCAACCGACGAGGCGTACCAAAAGGCGCTGCAGAGTAAAACCAGGGCAGCGCTAGAAGAGTACCGAGCCAGAAGAAGGGAGGAGAAAAATCTGAAGAATCTTCGCAGCCTCCCAGCTCAAGGATATCGAGGAGTCTAAGGATAAACATAAAATACGAGCCTTTTACAAGAAAGCCAAAGGCCTTGCAGGAGGCTTCAAAAAGGGCACCCTGGCTCTTCGAAACTGCTAGGGTAATCTTGTCACCAACCCGCAGGGAATAATGGATGTATTTAAGCAGCACTTCCAGCAGCTGCTTAACGCGCATGACCAAGAGAGAGTGGTAGGGACCGAGGAAATCCCAACTCCAGCCGCTGAAGTAGTCCTCCCACCCAGCATCGAAGAAGTCGGCACAGCTATTCAGAAGCTGAAGAACAGCTCTTCAAGGCTGGCGGCGATGTTCTGGTAGGGAGCATGCACCAGATCATCTGCAGAATTTGGGAAGATGAAAGCATGCCCGACGACTGGAATACCAGCTCTATATGCCCCATCCACAAAAAAGGCGATCCTACCTCTTGCAAGAACTATAGAGGTATATCCCTGCTCATTGTCGCATACAAGATCCTGTCCAGTGTATTGTGTGAACGTCTAAAACCATTTTGCACCGCACTAATCGGCAGCTACCAGTGCGGCTTCCGGCCCGACAAATCAACTATAGACCGAATTTTCACACTTCGACAAATCCTGGAAAAGACCAACGAATTTCGAATCGATACACACCACCTTTTCATCGATTTCAAAGCCGCATACGACAGCATGAATTCGGGATCCCGGTAAAACTGATCCAGTTGTGTCGCGCCACGCTAAAAAACACGCGATGCACCGTGCAACTCGGTTCTAGGACCTCGGAACCATTCGAAACATGCACCGGATTTCGGCAAGGAGATGCGCTGTCATGTGACTTCTTCAACCTGGTGCTGGAGCAGATAGTGCGACGCGCAGGCGTCAACAGGGAAGGCACTATCTTTTACAAGTCCATCCAGCTGCTAGGATACGCGGATGATATCGACATCATCGCGTGTTCTCGCCGTGGCATTGTTGAAGCATTCACGGCGATTGAAGAACAGGCGAAACGAGTTGGTCTTAAGATCAATGAGGATAAAACGAAATACATGCTGTCAATCAAAAACCAATCCGTCGCTCACCACCTGGGACATATAACAATTGACAGCTACAATTTCGAGGTAGTTAAGGAGTTTGTCTACCTCGGGGCAAACGTACATTCCACAAATGACACCACAGTGGAGATCCGGCATAGAATCGCCCTTGGCAACCACTGCTACTTCGGCTTGTCCAAACAACTTGGGTCAAAACTCCTCACTCGAAAGACCAAAGTCATGCCTTACAAAACGCTCGTTCTGCCAGTCTTGCTGTACGGAGCCGAAAGCTGGACGATAAGCAGGACAGCGGAGCTGATTTTGGGTTCTTTCGAAAGAAAAATTCTGCGCCGGATATTTGGTCCTGTCTGTGAGGAAGGTGAATGGAGAGGAAGACACAACCGCGAACTCTACGAGCTGTACCAAGATGTGGAACTAGTCTGGAAGGCAAGGATCCGTCGACTACACTGGCTCGGCCACATCAAGCGCATGGACATCAACGCTCCAGCTAAGAGGGTATTCGACTCCGAGCCTCCTGGTTCGAGAAGAAGAGGAAGACCGAACCTTCGGTATAAAGACCAAGTAATCGCGGATGTAAGACATCTTGGTCTTGACAACTGGAAGCAGCGTGCCCGGGACCGTCAAGGATGGAAGGCAGCTATAGCTCAGGCTCAGATCCTCCATGGATCGCAGGCCTGATAAGTAAGTAAGTAATAACCAACTCGAAATTTGGTCGGCTTTCGCCCTATCTAGGACAACCACCCCTGAGAGCAGTGAGCGAACATCAACGACTCAAACCACTGCACTCCGTTCAGGTTGTGTCTGTAACACATCATAAGAGAATATAAAAAAAAAAAAACTTCGGGAACATAAGAATAACAAGACGATCGACTTAAAGATGACTTCTAAGATCTCCTAGACAGAACAGAACCCATGCCCAATGTTCCAGCAACGATACAAAAATAGTCGATCATGGAGAGCACCGTAGCGCAGTGGGTAGTGTGTTGGCCTCTGACGCCGATGACATGGGATTAAATCCCGACACAGCCATGTCATCGAACATGTTTTCACGGTGTTTCTCCTCAGCGGGGTTCTGACAAAACCCCCTGTAGTAAAATTGTCATGAAAAGCTTCTCGAAATTCGCCGTTCGGAATCGGCAATAAACTGTAGGTCCCTTTCACCTATGGGAAAACTAAGTCACACACAACATGGGTGATTGAGAGAAGCTCGGCTCTGGCCCTTCATGGGCTGTAACGCCAACTGACATACATACATACATGGAGGAGCATAGCATAGCATAGCATAGTAGAATCACAGTCGATGCTGAGAATATAGAATTCGTAACTCACGAAGATTCAAGAGAATTCCGTTCTCCGATCTTGATGAAATTAAGCTAGTAATTTCGAAGCTGAAAACTAATAAAGCCGCGGTCATGGACGGCATGTCCGCTGAGCTGGTAGGGCGCATGTGCCAGCTCATCTGCAAAATATAGTCGGATGAAAGCATGCCCGACGAATGGAATCGCAGCATTGTTTGCCCGGTCCACAGGAAAGGAGATCGCTATAACTGTGCCAACTACAGGGGCATAAGTCTCCTCAACATCGCATACAGATCTTCTGAGCGCCTGAAACCATTTATGGATATTCTGATAGGTTCTTATCAGTGTAGTTTCAGGCCAGGTATTCACCCATCACCTTTTCGTCGATTTCAAGCTCGCGTATGACAGTGTGCATAGAGACGAGCTATACAGCGTCATGTCTAGTTTCGACATCCCTGCCAAACTCGTCAGATTGTGCAGGATGACAATGGAAAACCCTCGTTGCTCCATTAGGGTCGGTAGCGAATTAACCGAGACCTTTGATATTAAAAAAGCATTTAGACAAGCTGACGCACTGTCATGTTATTTCTTCAACATCGTGCTTGAAAGATCATACGAGACTCACTGGCCAGAACAAGAGATACGATCTATTTTAAGTCTGGGAAATTGCAGGAATTTTTGTTTTTTTTTTTTTTTTAGGGACTCGCGCAGGTTCAAGAGTTCTTATATTCTCTTATGATGTGTTGTCACACTAGGACGAGAGCCGACCAAATTCCGCGTTGGTTATAGTCCGTAGTAGTTGCATACGCAGAGGATAAAGTTCGGTTGACCATATACTGTGAGTGCCTGCAGCAGTACATCTGGTCACTTTCCATTCACAACTGCGTTGCATGCTTTTTGTCCGTATAGGAATTACTTCTTCTTGGCTACGAAGCGAATTTGAACCATAGACCTTTCGCTCGGCGGTCGATAATGTTAACCACTGCACCACGGCCACGCATACGCTCGCATACAGGAAATTAACATAATTGGACGAACACAGCGAGACGTCAATGAGACGTTCTAAAGCATTGAAGCAGTAGCGGCTAAATTGGGTCTTTTGGTAAATGAGGGTTTTGTTTTTTTTTTTTTTTTTTTTTTTTTTTTTTTGTCAGAAGGTGGAAAGCATCGACGGTCAGTGTGTGCGTCTTTAACCCACTAAAACTACCTCCTGCTTATGGTCCCCTTTCCCACACGGTACCGCCGTAAGCATTTCGTAATGCTACATAGACGGACGAGAGCCACTCATGAACATTACGAGCAGAAACGGAGAGAGGAACATGCCAGGGCTATAAAGCCAGCGCAGAAGCCTGTAGAGATGAAGACGGACAGCTAGTAGTAGAGTCACAGTCGATGCTGAGAACATGGAAAGAACACGTCTGTAGATTGTCAGCAGAATGATCCATTCGTAATGGACGAAGATGCAAGAGAATTTCGTCCACCCGACCTAGATGAAATTAGGCTAGTAATTTCAAAGCCCTAGAAAAATAAAGCCGCAGGCGCAGACGGGGTGTCTGCTGAGCTGTTTAAATCGGCTGGAGCTGATCTGGTAGGCCGCATGCACCAGCTTATTTGTAAAATATGGTCGGAGGAAAGCATGCCCGACGAATGAAATCTCAGCATCGTCTGCCCAGCCCACAAGAAAGGAGACCCCTATAACTGCGCCAAATACCAGATAATAAGTCTCCATAACATCGCATACAAGATCTTCTTTGTCGTACTGTGTGAACGCCTGAAACCATTTGTGGATAATCTGAGAGGGTTCTTATCAGTGTGGTTTCAGGCCAGGTAAGTCCACAAGAATACCACATCAACACCCATCACATTTTCGTCGATTTTAAGGCCGCGTATGACAGTGGGCATAGAGACAAGCTATACAGCGCCATGTCTAGTTTTGACATCTCCGCCAAACTCGTCAGATTGAGCAGAATGAGAATGGAGAACTCTCGCTGCTCCATTAAGTTCGGTAGGGAATTAACCGAGACCTTTGATGTTAAAAAAAGGATTTAGATAAGGTGATGCGCTGTCATGCAACTTTCTTAACATCGTGCAAGAGTCACTGGCCAACACAAGAGGTACGATTTATTTCAAGTCTGCGCAACTGGTTGCGTACGCGGATGACATTGTCGTAATTGGACGAACACAGCGGGACGTCAATGAAGCGTTCGAAAGCATTGAAGCAGAAGTGGCTAGAATGGGTCGAAACCAAAAAGACGAGCGACTTTGACGTCTCGGCCAGAACGTCACAATTGGCAGCTACGGATTCGAAGTGATCAAGGACTTTGTCTACCTTGGCTTACTAGTGACGAGCGACAATACACCAGTGTAGAGCCCTCTCTCGAAAGACCAAAGTTGCGCTGTACAAAACCTAAAACCAATGGTGCAGAGGTCTGAACTTTAACGAAAGCGGATGAAGAGGCTCTTGGTCGTTTTTGCGTTCATTCCGTTTGTTGCGTAAAGTTCCGTTTGTATAAACGGGGAGTGGAGGAGAAGATACGACGTCTGCGGATTCAACGTCTAAGATGGTTAGGCCATGTAGAGCGAATGGAAAACACAGCCGTGCCGGCTGGAGAAGTTTGTTGGTTGAGGCCCAGGTTAACACCGGACTGTAGCGCCGCCTAAGTAAGTAAGTGATAAATACAAGATAAGCCTTTCTACTATGTATGCCAGATGGTAAAGTTGACGACTCAAATTATGGTAGCGACTCCGGTCTAGAAATTTTGTCGAAACATCCTGTGACCAGGTGAACTACTTGATTAGTGGAGCGTCATCGTATGTCAAATAGGATCAAATGGGCGATAGATCGTATGTCTGTTTCATCTATAGGAAATGAAAATCACACGTCGCATATGTTAAAAGGGAAGCTAGCAACGAAACCTCTAAAAATCTCACAAGTCACATGAAAGGCGCCAAATAACTAGGTGTGAGAAAACGCTTCAAACCAATTCCCCCGTTCACACCGTAGCGATGACTTAATAATAATTAAACCCGACTTGTCAGCGACCTGTTAATTACGCACCCACGAACCGAACCACATTATATGGTCTCGGTATTGTCACACTTTAAAATCGATTTCTATTCTCAACCTCAATGTAGGTCAGTGGATGAAAGCGAGCGCAAAGTAGTGTACTACGTACTTCCGTCCCATGACATGGACAGGGTTCAATTTCACTTTCAAAACTATTAAAGCTCTATGACCAACATTATTGTGTTTAGCACATGCACGTGAAGTTGTTTAACGACTCGTAAAACTACCAGAGATCTAGCGGTATTTCGTAATATAGCTTACTCTGGTTAATTGGAGATGTAGTAAAGATTCAAATTTTGGATTCGATAGTTAAGGATCAGAAAACCTGTTTCGTGTTTCATGAATTAGGAATTTGTTGTAAAAAAAAGTCACATTTGCCGTATCACTTACTATGCACCAATCGATTAGAATCACTTTATATGCCTGTCAACGAGTCGAACCATATTAAGATTCTACTCAGCGATCCACACGAAACACATGAATTTGAATTCAATAAAGTGTCGCCACAGTGTGACTGTACTCACCTGAGAACCTTCAGATCCCGTCCTTCAGCAGTCTTCCCGATTGTGTACAGCCGACATAGGTTAGGATATGCAATTCGAATTTCCTTCATAAACTCGTAGATAACATCGATGTCATGATAGTCATCCCAATTCATTCGTCTCAGGGCAATTGCCCTCTCTATACACAGGAAAGAGAGGATGTGATTTAAGTGGCGATCCTTTTTGGTTTAGTTCGTGTGACATACTTGTACGTTTCGAGGCAAAGTCCGGTGTCGCTCCGGCGACTTCCTGGTCTAGTAAGTCCTGAATATTGCTGCTGAGAATTTCTGGTGAAAGATTCAGCGATCTTAAGTAGTCCCTTGCTCGAATGGCATCTTCCTTCTGGAATGAAATATCCAGTGTTTCACGCCTCTCCTTCCACACGTTTCCTCCTAAAAGGTTTATTACTTAAACTTGAAACGATCGTGATCGAACTTTTTATCTTTTTCTTTTACCAAAGTAATCCTCCAGCTGTTGTGTGACCTGCGCCGCATTTGGTAGCCGCGAGATATTGTAGATCCTCCATAGCTGCGCCTCATCGTAAAGTACCGGCAGCTCGTTGACTTCGATAAACTGGCCGCCATCCAATGTGTCATTCTCCGACTGTTCGTAGAGGGTCTTATTTCCTGTTGTGACATTCTCCTTCGGGAATGCCGGAATCAATGGAATTGACGGTAATAGGCTTGGAATAATGAAACTGCCATTCAGGCTAAAAGTTAGCGCCGGATCAATGGAAAACACTACTATACAGGCTATCAACGAGTATAGACCGGTTGCAGCCATGTTGCTGGAGGAGGAGCGCGCACGTAACACTGACACTGACGGCCGTTTGAGAGCAACTATTCGCGGCGGCTTGGGAGTTTGATTTTTTTCAAATAATTTTTTCGATTTTCTTTCGTACGTTAGAGTCTACAGCGACGCCATGACAATCGAGACTAAGCATCGGAATTAGTTTGCTGTAAGTTTTATACATTCAAGGCACGTCTCGCTCCGGCTGAGGCTTGGTCTACGTATACCGATGCGACGTCGAGCTTTTTTGTTTCTTGTTTGTTGTATTTTTCCTGTTGCGTTTGATTATGAAAAAGATTAAGAACGTTTCTACTTTCTGTTTTGTTTGAGAGTCTTTCTTCGTCGCTCTCTCGTTTACACGGCTTCATCGGCGATGTGGAAAATGAAATGAAAATTGATAGAGAGTGTGGAGGAGCATCGACTTGTTTCGGCAATTGTTACACTCCGTTCGTCTGGGGAATCATTGGACGCGACCTCTCGTGCTGAAGTTTTATTTTCAAGTTTTCTTTCCATCTTTACCGGATTGATTTGAAAGTTTGAAATTTCTGGTTTTCTTTTTGGTAGATAGTACCTACTATGTGCATTTCTTCCATGGGCGGACTGAGGTTATTGTTACCATATTTTATTACTATGCACTAGGAATAATCTTTGTATCGAATAGGAGCCCACATTTACAATACGAATTCTTGTATCTCCATGCTCCATGCATTTCTGCGACAGGAGGAATGCTGCGGATACTTAGTCATCCTGCAACCTGGATAATCCCTCCATATATACGGTTGTGTGTATAAAACGCACAATGGTTAATGAAGGAATTTACCTTGGATGCAGGTAGATCTAGAGCGGGTTCAGGTCCTGGGAAGCTCTCCTCTGAACCCATTCTGGCGAGTTCATCAGAGATCTCATTTCTTGGGATCCCAGAGTGACCTGAAACCCATACAAGCCTTAGTGAATTTAGTCTACCGACTCTGTTCAACAAGGACTTGAGTTCATACAAGAAGTGCAGTCGGATGTTTTCGCGCTCACAGTAGACCCCAGCACCGGACCGCCGCCCAGACCTGGAGCCATCCGTGAAAATGCGAAGACTATCCATTCCAGGTTCTGCATCCAGCTAGAGCCAATCCTGACGCCATGGAAATTCGACTGTGTAATTACAGGGCAGTAGGATAACAGGTACTATCTTGTAGTAGCCAATATGCGTTTACGGATATCACGAACGCAGCGGAGTAGAGTAAAAATACAAAGTTATGACGTCGGAAAGCTACTATCGCCAGAAATCGCTCGTGCTCTTACCGATCGCGTCTCCCTTAACCTCTCCAATACACCTCAATCCTCCATGCTATCAATAGAACAGCAGTGGAGCCTTTGCAAACAAGCCCTTAAAAGCTCTGCATCCGAAGTTTTGGGTTTCAAGGCTCCACCACGAAGAATCACCTGGCTCGATGACGAGTGCAGGAGGATTCACAGAGCGAAGTAGGATGCATATAAGGCCTCGCTGCATAAAAGAACAAGAGCAGCTCGTGAGCTCTACGAGTTAAAAAGAAGGGAGGAGCATTAAGCTTCTTAGAAGAAAGATGAAAGAGCACGAGAAGCGCACGATTGGGAATTTGAAGAGGTGTTACTGCAGGCGTGACGTTCGAAAGTTTTATTAACAGATAAAGCGAACATGCCAAGGTTATAAAGCCAAAACGGAGGCCTGCAGAGATGAAAAGGGGCACTCTATAGTAGAAGCGCAGTCGATGCTGAGAATATGGAAAAACCACTTCTGCAGACTGTATAACGGCGATGTTAGTCAATATACCGCTGTCAGGCAGAATGATCCTTTTCTAATCGACGAAGACCGCAGAAATTCTGTCCCTCTGACCTCGACGAAGTTAAGATTGCCATATCGAAGCTCAAGTCGAATAAAGCTGCTGGCGCAGACGGACTGTCTGCTGAGCTCTTCAAGGCAGCTGGGGATGATCTGGCTAGGAGCATGCACCAGCTCATCTGTAAGATATGGTCAGAGGAAAGCATGCCCGAGGAATGGAGTCTCAGCATCGTATGTCCGATCCACAAGAAAGGAGACCCCTCTGATTGCGCCAACTATAGAGGAATAAGTCTCCTTAACATCGCCTACAAAATCTTCTCTGCCGTTTTGTGTGAACGCCTGAAGCCTATTGTAAATAAGCTGATAGGTCCTTATCAGTGCGGATTCAGGCCAGGGAAGTCCACCATCGACCAAATCTTCACACTACGGCAGATCCTGGAAAAAACCACCTATTTGTTGACTTCAAAGCCGCGTACGACAGCATAATTAGAGACGAGCTATACAACGCTATGTCTACCTTTGACATACCTGCTAAACTCGTCAGACTATGCAGGCGGGGGACGGAGGAAAAAATTCAACCAAGAACTTTACATGAGTCTAGTCAGGCGTCTACGGATTCAACGCCTAAGATGGCTGGCCCATGTAGAGCGAATGGACATCACAGCTCCAGCCCGGAGAGTCTTTGAATCCAACCCCGAGGGAATAAGAAGCAGAGGACGGCCGCACTTAAGATGGCGCACACAGGTCGAAGGGGACCTCAGCCAACTGGGTGTGCGGCAATGGAAAAGGCTAGCAAAATATCGTGCTAGTTGGAGGGGCATGTTGGTTGAGGCCCAGGTTCACCCCGAACTGTAGCGCCCATTAAGAAGTAGAAGAATATACGATTGTGTGTATAAAACACACAATGGTTAACGAAGGAATTTACCGTGGATGCAGGTAGATCTAGAGCGGGTTCAAGTCCTGGGAAGCTCTCCTCTGAACCTATTCTGGCGAGTTCATCAGAGATCTAATTTCTTGGGATCCCAGAGTGACTTGGAACCCATACAAGCCTTAGTGAATTTAGTCTACCGACTCTGTTGCACTAATTTAGTGCAAGTTAGGGGGTTGGACTAGCTTTGAGTGCAGCATTGGGGGGTGACCGTGGTGCAGTGGTTAACATCATCGACCGCCGAGCGGAAGGTTTATAGTTCAAATCCGCTTCGTAGCCAAGAAAAAGTAATTCCTACCGACAAAAAGTATGTAACGCAGTTGTGAATGGAAAGTGACCAGACGTACTGCTGCAGGCATAACACTCACAGTATATGGTCAACCGATATTCATCCTCAGCGTATGCAATGCTAATGTGCTTGAAGGAATTACTACGGACTATAACCAACGCGGAATTTGGTCGGCACTCGTCCTTTTCCCCTTCCACCTGTGCTTCACAACATAGTGCACGGCCAATTGGATTGCGTATATCTCTGATTGAAAGACAGACGCATATTTTCCTAACGAGAAGTGCAGTCGGATGTTTTCGCCCTCAAAGTAGACCCCTGCACCGGACCCCCGCCCAGACCTGGAGCCATCCGTGAAAATGCGAAGACTATCCTTTCCTGGTTCAGTATCCAGCCAGAGCCAATCCTGACGCCATGGAAACTCGACTGTGTAATTACGGGGCAGTAGGATAACATAAAATGACTAGCTTAATTTCAACTAGGTCGAGTGGACGAAATTCTCTTGCATCTGCGTCCGTTGCGAACGGATCACTCTGCCTGACAGCGGTATTAGATCTCTCATCTCCGTTTAACAGTCTACAGAAGTGTTCTTTCCATATTCTCAGCATCGACTGTGACTCTACTACCAGCTGTCCGTCTTCATCGCTACAGGCTTCTGCTCTGGCTTTATAGCCCTGGCATGTTCGTTTTACTTTTTCGTAAAACTTGCGAACATTATTCCCTTGAAAGCATCTCTCCATCTCCTCGATCTCGGGCTTTTCATGCTCTCTTCCTTAAAATCATGTGTTCCTCTCTCCGTTTCGGCTCGTAATGTTCACGAGTGGCTCTCGTCCGTCTATGTAGCATGGCTTTGACCTAGCAAGGTTTGTAGCAAGGTTTGACCTACAAAGCCATGCTACATAGACGGACGAGAGCCACTCGTGAACATTACGAGCAGAAACAGAGAGAGGAACACATGCTTTTAAGGAAGAGGGCATGAAAAGCCTGCTTTGTTATATGGGCTTGCCCGCATTGTTCATCAAACCAGGGTTTCTAGCTGACGGTGGCTTGAAACCCAATACATCAGAGGCAGCGGTGCTGGTGGCAATACTCCCACTGTTGTTCTGTGGGTTGCTCCCGTGTCATTGGAGTTTGCGAGAGGTTGGGGGTAACTCGACGGCAAAGGTCCTAGCGGTTACTGTGATTGTACCTTTCCCACGTCAAACTTTCGTTGTTCAACTCGACTCCGTAGCATACTTGATATCTTCATTCGTACCTTAACTACAACAAGGTAGTGGTCCGAGTCGATGTTGGCTCCTCGGAAGGTTCGTACATCTAGGATGTTGGAGGAGTGTCTGGCGTCGATCGCAGCGTGATCAATTTGATTGGTGGTGATAGGTGATCGCCAAGTTCCTTCGTGAATATTGAGATGCGGGAATTGTGTACTAGCCAGAAGGAGATTGCGCCCCGCCAGGAAGTCGAGTAGCCGATGTCCGCTTTCGGACCTGGTGTCGTGTAAGCTATATTTTCCCGTGATCGACTTAAATATGTCCTTTTTGCCCAGTTTTGCATTAAAATCTCCTAGAACTGTTTTTGTGTCGTAGGTGGGACATTGGGCATAGGTTCTGTCTAACAGATCGTAGAATTCTTCTTTGAGTCGATCAACCTAATGTTTGCAAGTTTAGCTCTGATGCGGATTGTTATGAGGCGTTCGCTTACTTCCCGAAAGCTTTAGACTTTTTGTCGAAGTCTTCCTCGAATAACGAATCCGCAACCGAATAAGCGCTGTTTGTTTTCATTGTAGCAGCTGAGGGTTTGCTCCAATTGATCGCCTGCACCCGGTCTGTTAAGGGACCTCACATTCCAGGTGCAGACTCTCAAGTCGTTTGCAGGGTTCCGTCCGTATCCGAGGCGTGTGGTTGTTTCAGAACAAGTGGTTTTTTCCGTGATAGGGATGTTACCCCTAAGCACAACCCCCAACCTGGAGGACCAGGTTCCTCTTTTCCCAGGAACAAGGGGTTGGGTCACTGCACACATTGGTCCACTACCTGGCAGGTGCCAGGGCAGCTATCCAGTCGCACGTTTATGCGAATAAGCCATAAACCACTGCGGCCCTCAAAGCCAACATAACCGACGGAAAATTGGACATTTCGCATGCGCGCCAGCCAGAGAAGCCGCGGTGGACTGTTTTGAACGATGTTATATTCCATACATGCATGGCATCAAATTCACAACTCTTGCTCGCAAATGGGACTATCCTATCTCTAAATGTGTAGCTCAACACAAGAACAGCATTCCATAAGTTTGTTTGTCCAATCGCGGGGGTAGTTGTAGATTTTGCATTGGCTTGGCATATTGTAGTTAGATAAGGTACAGCGTCACATGTGACTAAAACCGGTTTCCCCCACAAGCTGTTATTCTAATTTGAATTCAAAGTTTCCCAAGAATAGTTACTCACTACATCAAATATATTCTTCGACAATTCGCGTGAATTGACGGTTTTCATAAGCACGATATCGTAAACAAGGCGCCCTTCGCCACTTCTGGCCCTTGAACCATTTCGCTTCAATTAATATTATAGCTCGCGTCATCAGGCTCGCGACTGCAACCTATTTCCATTCACCACACAATCTATGACGAGTGCAAAATACCATAATATAGATATGTATCAAACTGGTAGTCTCCGACTCTGAATCACTGCGATCCGCTCCTGCCAAGTTGGGACAACCGCCGCATGGCATACCTACGCATTGTAAGTCAATTCAAAAGGCGATCCATGCTCGAGCGTATCCACAAGTGACCACTCGACCTGTCGTCACAATGATCATTTGTCACTCGACTTCTCTGTCGACTGAATGGATTGTCTCTTGCGAGTACCAGAAGGAATACATAATCATTCTAATCAGAAATCGGCGCTAGAGTTTGGTTTTTTAACGACAACATGACGGCTGCTGGTCATAACGCCGAATACAGTGGAGAGCAGGAAGAGTATATATATGTAGTCGAATGGTGCTACCAATTTGATTTGTGGTCCTCAGTTCATTGTGACTTTCTAAGTGCCTTCAGTGGTGACTCGGATGTAGGTTACCTATTTCCCAGAGGCTTGATAGTGGCAACGTGTTTATCTCGCGTTTGTTGTTCTTTGATTTTGTTTTTGTTTTGTGGTACTTTTTTGATTGAAAGTAGAAAGTTATTTTGTTTCCTCTCTTATTCTTTTGTTTTGTTTTAATGCGCGGAGGAAGCACATCAAGAAAAGCTCTAACCGACCGGTAGGCTTGGCAACACTGAACGTTGCTTTAAATGTACACTTGCACATATAGCTGATACTACTGTTGCTAGAACAGGAAGGGTACGCTGTGACCGCCTATGCAGGTGACCTATGCCTATGCAGCACTCTAAGCGATCTAATGCAGGGTGCATTACATACCGTAGAAACCTGGACGCAGTACTGTGGACTTGAGGCCAACCCCAAGAAGACCGACGTAGTACTGTTTACAAATAAATATAAAATTCCGCTCTTCAACCCACCGCGGCTAAATACCTAGGCCTAGTGCTTGACAGGAGGCTGAATTGGAAACCCAACATTCTCGATCGCGTTAAGAAAGCAGTTGTAAGAAAGTGTTGGCCAAAAAGTGGGTTTTCCAACCAAGCATTATGAACTGGCTCTATACAACAGTCATAAGGCCTATTATTCTGTACGGCATCGTAGTTTGGTGGACTGCTCTGGGCAAGGCAGTCTATCGAAACCCTCTGGGCAAATTACAAAAATCGGCCAGGTTATATGTAAGTGGCGCAATCAGATCAACCCCCACGGAGCTCCAAAATATTCTACTACATTCTCCACCATTCGACCTTTTCAGCGAACAAATTGCTGATTGCGCGACTCTACGGATTAGGGGCAAGGAAAATGGCCGACATCACATAAAGGCCATACTAGCATTCCTAAACGCTTTGAAGTACCCATGGACACAGACTACATCCCGCAGAATGTGTTTACTAAGAGCTTCGAAGTTGTCTTTCCATCCAGGGAGGAATGCGCTGAAGGGAAAGTCATACCGAAGGACTCGATTTCCCTCTACACCGATGGCTCCAAGATGGAGACGGGTATAGGTAGTGGAATCTTCTTCAAGGAGCTTAACCTCAACCTATCATTTAGACTCCCAAATCACTGCAGTGTGTATCAAGCAGAAATAACAGCGATAACGGAGGCCCTTGCATGGCTCAGGATCAATGTAATATCCGCTAAGGATATTATCATTTGCACGGACCGCCAATCTGCGATAAAATCCCTGGCCGCGGTAACCCACAAATCAAAAACATCCCTTAACTGCCGCCTATCTCTAGACGAGATGGCTGAACAGTTCAACATTAAAATATTGTGGTTTCCCGGGCATAGGGATATTCCAGGAAACTGCGCGGTCGATGAACTCGCAAAGTTAGAGTCAAGCACACTTAGTCTTCCTATCCTCGGGTACCTAAAAGCACCAATAAGTACGGTAAAGCACATGATAAAACTTCGAACCATAGAGGCTACCAACCTCCAATGGAATGGAAGTAATATCGGCTTTATCACTAAACAAATCTGGCCTAAGCTAAACCTAGGAGACGAACCAGGGACATTGTGGCAACCAAAAGGGCAACCTTAAGCACTTTAGTGGGTGTCATCACAGGTCACTGTATCATTGGAAAACACGCCGTCAGACTAGGCTTCCAATGACTTTTGCCGCGGCAGCATGGATGGGAGTAGGAGGAATTGGTTCATCACCTCCTCTGCTCATGCCATTCTTTTGCGAATCGCAGGAGGATCTACCTCGGCGTGCCCTTCTATGAAAACTTAAGTGAGCTAGCAGACCTAAAAATAGCTCTACTCCATCGCTTCATCAGAAGCACCGATTGGCTCTCAGGTCAAGGTAATACATATGATTCATGTGGTATCACAACAGGTCGACTTCGGCCTACGTGTGCCATATGCCAACTACTTTATCTAACCTAACCTTACTTTTAAATATACGCAGGAAGGATTACTTGCATAGTAGATAGACTATCACCTGAAGATACGAATAGTTAGAACAAATAATTTGCTTTAGATGGTGCTGAGCGATTTGCTCGGTTACCCGGTTCAGTGACGTACTGAAGGTAAGTACGAGTACTATCCATCGAAAGCCGAACCAGGAATAATGTGGGTCATTATGCAATGAACTAGTCTCTTTCACCAGTGACACAGCATTAAAGTCTGTGCCCACAAAACCGTTGTGGTTGTATCTGTATAGACCCATTTCATCTATGAATCTGATTGACAAAAGCTTAAGCTTACTCTTGGGTCTTCACTCAGACATCAGAAAAACCGCACTTTGTCAGCCTTACTTACTTACTTATCAGGCCAGCAATCCATGGAGGATTTGAGCCTGAACTATAGCTACCTTCCATCCTTAACGATTCCGGCACGCTGCTTCCAGTTATCAAGACCAAGTTGTCTTACATCTACGCTTATTTGGTCTTTATATCGAAGGTTCGGTCTCTTCTTCTTCTCGAACCTCGTTCGGAGTCGAGGACTTCGTTTCGAGAGCGCCGTGGCGCAGTGGGTGGTGGGTTGGTCTCTGACGCCGATGACACGGGAATAAATCCCGGAAACAGCCATGTCATCGAACGTGTTTTCACGGTGCTTCTCCTCAGTGGGGTACTGACTAAACCCCCTGTAGTATAATTGTCAAGAAAAGCTTCTCGAACTTCGCTGTTCGGAACCGGCAATAACATGTAGGTCCCTTTCTCCTATGGGAAAATAGAATCACACACAACATGGGTGATTGAGGGAAGCTCGGCTTTGGTCCTTCATAGACTGTAACGCCAACATACATACATACATACATACATATGTACAAGGACTTCGTCTCCCTTGGCTCACTCGTGACCAGCGAGAATAACAACAGCGTTTAGATCAAACACAGAATTACTCTTGCCAGCCGTCGCTTTTATTGTGCTCAAGAGCCAATTGAGAAGTAGAGATCTCTCTCTCGAAATGCCAAAGTTGTGCTGTACAAAACCTCAGTCATCCTGGCCTAAGGAAGGCCTGGACTATGGTCCCGTTTGTATAAACGGGGAGTGGAGAAGAAGATACAACGACGAACTATACGGGCTGCATAGCGACATCGGCCTAGTATGGCGTCTACAGATCCAACGTCCATGCAGCCCCGACCCCAAGAGTCTTCGAATCCAACCCCGAGGGGCGATACAGCAGAAGAAGACCGAATCTAAGGTGGCGCACACAGGTGGGGGGCCTTAACCAGGTGGGAATGTATAGCTGGACACAGCTGGCAAAAGATCGTCCCAGCTGGAGAAGTTTGTTGGTTGAGGCCTAGGTTCACACCGGACTGTAGCGCCACCTTAGTAAGTGAGTATGAAATAGAGGGCCGCATGAACCCAGCCGTTTGAGGAAGGAAGTCTTGACCAATGGTGCGGAAAAACGTAAAGCGAGTTCGGGTTTTAGACAAGGTTCAAGGACAACAGTTTCAAAACCTTGCTCAAACTAGTCACGTAGTCGTCATAGATGACGGTTGTAGGCATTTTAAGACAGCATGACGACGTCGACATGACTACTTCAGTTTGTAGACATCGCTTGCCCAATAGCATCGAATACCTCTGGAGGCCTATGGTGATAGTGGCCTTCAGCTCTTTCTTCGAAGCGGCTTGTATCCCCGGTGTCCAGAAGTCACATGGTACCAAATCAGATGAAGACGGTGGTTGTGGAACGAAATGGTTTAAGATTTGGCGAATGGTTCCTAAGAATCAATGCAGTGTGAGACGTTGCATTCTCGTGTTGTAAGAACCAAGAGTGGTCTGGCCACAATTCCGACCTCTTTAGGCAAATAGCTTCCCGAACTTGATTCTTGAGCGACCTTAGCGCGTTTTTTTGGTCTTGGTTCACTCTTGATCGGCTGTTTCAGGGTTGTAAGCATACCTATATCCAATTCTCATCTCCCGTAAAAATGGGTTTCATCTTGTCCTGATACTCAGAAAGCATTGTTTCACACCCTTAGACGCAATGATGTGCTTACATATGTTTTCACAATATCTACTTCGAGGGCGCCATGACGCAGTGGTTAGAGTGTTGAATTCTGACGCACGATGAGCGAGTTTGGATCCCGATAACACCAACGCGGCTTTTCGACTCACGCCTTTCGGATTCGGCATTCAACTGTAGGTCCCTTTCACTTGTGTAGAAAATAAATCACACACAACGTGGGTGATTGAGGGAAGCTTGGCTCTGGTCCTTCATGGGCTGTAATGCCACAATAGATAGAGATTCACTATTTTCGGTACCAATCCAGGTGTTACGCGCCTGAAGCCCAAAACATCCTTAAAAATGTCATTGACTGATCCTTTTGAAATGACAACATCATCAGCAAGATCTTGTTAACCGACCGTTAACTGTTAACTGACGGTTTACGTGAGCTTCGTCGGTTGAGGTTGATGGGCGTCCGCGACGCTCTTCGTCTTTGACACGTTGTCGGCCTTCTTGGAATTCTTTATTTTTGTCCGCGAAGCCTTATTACTAAAGCCTTTGTGCACTATCCCCAATTCATTCCGCAAACAAAATTGAATGTCTGCATCAGCGGTCAATGTCCTGTGCGCAAGCATTGCTTTGATCCCCAGACCAGTGCTTCATCTACGCCATATCGTCTGGCAGCATTACACATGCTGTCGAAAGTTGCGTTACCAAAGCTCCCTCAATGTCGGCAATTAAATACATGCGCAACGACAAGATCAGCATGGTCCGTCTATGAAGAAAAGGACAGAAAGTCTTCTAGAATTCAGTCGTGGGAATATTCGGTTGGCAGACGGTGTCCTCACTGGAATTGCATGATATCCTGACTTCTGAAGAAGCTGCAGGAATGAAGAGGAAATTGAATCAATTCGTCACCTGCTTTGTGAATGTCCAGCACTAGCCCAAAAAAGGAACATATTCCTTGGAAGTCACTGGCACATTGGGCTGAACTGGGATTTCTATCTGCATTTAAGTGGTTCAGCTCAAGGGACAATTTTTTGACTTCCACGGTTTAAGCGTTAACTGGGCACAATGGACTCCTTGTAGTTTAAGTGAACCTTGACCTTTCGCCAATAGGGCACCTAACCTATCCTATCAAAGACGTGATAAGCCGGTTTTCTTCCACTACAACGCATAATCCCAAAAGTCAAGAATGGTCCGAAACTACACCGACACTCAACTGGGAGGCGTTACCTTCCGGCAACCACCTGCTTTCGTCGACGGGTCACATGCTCATTGAGCAGCTCTTCATTCTTATGAAGATATCCATGAATGGCGTGTTGAGTGATTTGCTACGAAAGAGGAGAATTCGTTTTTAACGAGGTATCCACGAATGAGATGAGAGAGGTTATAAAGTTTTCTTAAAGTGAGAGGCCTTATATGTACATATCATACTAAAGGATCCCTCGCGTTGATTGGTAGTGGGCAATGCTTTAGCGATTTTTGATTGACAGTACATGTATGTAAGTATGTTGGCGTTACAGCCCATGAAGGACCAGAGCCAAGCTTCTCTCAATCACCCATGTTGTGTGTGATCTATTTTTTCACACAGGTGAAAGGGATCTACAGTTTATTGCCGATTCCGAACGGCGTGAGTCGCGAAGCTTTTTCAAGCAAGTTTATACTACGGGGGGTCTTGCCAGTACCCCGCCGAGGAGGAACACCGCGAAATAAACATTCGATGGCGTTGGTGTTATCGCGATCTGAACTCGCTCATCGTGCGCCAGAACCAACACACTAACCACTGCGCCACGGCGCCCTCGACACTACATACTAACCACTATCTTGTGGCAGCCAGGTAACGACCACGAATATGCCTGAGTATAACGTCGCAATGCTACAATCGCAAGAGACCGCAAGAACCTATGCCAATCACGTCTCCCCCAAGCTCTCGGACAACCCTTCAACAAATGTTCAGACCGTACTGCACCAGAAGCAGAGTGCTGCTTCTGAGGTACTGGGTCTCAAAGCGCCACCAAAAAGAAACCCACAGTTTGACGAGGAATGTAGCAGGACACACGCAGCTAAGCACCAAGCTTATCAAGCGGCGCTGCATAAACGGACGAGAGCTACTCGTGAGCATTATATCCAGAAGAGGAGGAAGGAGCATAGGCTTCTTAAAACCAAAAAAAATCGAAGAGATGGAGAGATGCTATCGCAGGAAGGACGTTCGGAGGTTTTATCAACGAATAAGACAAACATGTCAGGGATATAAGGCCAGAACGGAAGCCTGTAGGGACGAAAGTGGAAACGTAGTAGTAGATTCACAGTCGGTACATGGCAGAATAACCCATTCACAACGGACGATGATAGCGGATAATTCCGTCCCCCTGACCTGGACGAAGTTAGTATGCTTTTTCTAACCTTAAGTCCAACAAAGGTGGTGGAGCAGACAGCTTTAAGACAGCTTAGGATGACCTGGTTGGGAGTATACATCAACTTATCTGTAAGATATGGTCAAAGGAATGGCTGCTCGGTGAATGAAATCTCAGTATCATTTGCCCGATCCACAAGAAAGGAGACCCCCTATCGCCCAAGTATTCACACTGCGTCAGATCCTGGAAAAAACCAACGAGTTCCAGATCGAAACCCACCATCTGTTTGTCGGCTTTAAGGCCGCATACCATAGTATACAACGCCATGTCTAGTTTTGACATCCCTGACAAACTCGTCAGATTGTGCAAGATGACATTGGAGAACTCTAGCTGCTCTATCAGGGTCGGAAGCGACCTAACCGATACCTTTTATGTCAAAAAAGGTTTTAGACAGGGCGACACGCTATCGTGTGACTTTTTCAACATCGTCCTTGAAAGAATCGTGCAAAACTCACTGGTCAATACGAGGGGCCCCATATTTTTCAAGTCCGTACAACATTGACATAACTGGAATAACTCTGGTCAACCGCTGTTTCCAAGGTGGTCATATACAAGGCCCTTACTATCCTGGTCCTGCTTTATGGCGCAGAGATATGGACCTTATCGAAAGCGGATGAGGAGGCCCTTGGACGTTTTGAGAGAAAAATGTTGTGTACGATTTTCGGGTGGAGGAGAAGGCTTAATAGTGAATTGTACGGGCTGTACAGCGACATTAACGTAGCACGGCGTCTGCGGACCCAACGCCTAAGGTGGCTAGGTCATGGAAGGTCTTTAAATCCAACTCTGAGGGGCGACGCGATCGTTGACGGCCAAATTTAAGGTGGCACACGCTAGTGGAAGACGACCTCAGCGAACTAGGCGTACAGCGCTGGAGACTGCTGGCGAAAGACCGTGCCAGTTGGAGAGGTTTTTTAAAGGAAGCCCAGGAACTAGCGCCGAAGAAGAAGAAGAAGAGGTACATACTTAATAATGGCTCCTCGACTTTGAGCCTTCTGGAAGATCAGGTTGATACCACGAACTAAGTCAATAAATCAAAGTGAACAACCTCAGTTTTAACAGAATCACCTGTACACGCAAATCTGTGATCATTGCTTGAGCTTGTAGTTGCTAAATATGGAGCGACGAAGAGAATGGCAAAATCAACCGTGTAAACTTGAATGTAGACTTTAGAATCATTTGAATTGCTAAGCAGAGAATGGATCAACGTTCACTTTATGGGGGCAGCCTCTGAACACCACGGGGTAGATCGCGGTTGTTTTGTTAAGGAAAACAAATTCCTCCAAGTTCGATGTCTGTCTCAGAAGTCCTTAGTAATTTTGCGGTTAATTTGGCTACTGTTTAGTGAACAAATAACCTCTAAAAAAACTCATATTGCCCATGCTAAGCTTCGAGTGGAACTAGCCCCAGATACCTACCTATCGACGCGTCAATTGAGGCCAAAGCTAAACACATTATCGTGTGCTTACTCGTAAATTTCATTCATGTTCGTAAAAACCGGGGTTAACCGAGCCGTCAAACTATCTTTATTCCCGTATGTCGTTTATCGTTAATTTTTGTACGTAGCATAGTTGGTTTTTGCAATCTTTTATTTATTTATGTGGTTTGATTGACTAACATGACCCTTAATTAGCTCCGAGACGACTGTCTGTATGATCTCGTATGCCTCGTCGCCGGACTCGATGATGTAGTCGGGCGGCAAGAGATATCCGTAGCGTCCTTGGTCCTTGAGATATATACTGTACACGAAATTCGGACTGAATTCATCCTGAATCCAATCGGCAATATTGCCTGATTGTCCTAATTTCAGTTTGTAGCTTGTTCCGATTAGATACTCGGCTGCATTCAAATTTCGTACTTTCTATAAAATAAATTAAATTAGAAAGTAGTTTAGAGGTGGTACTGTCAAGTCTCACCAATCGAGCTTTCTTGGCGACTTTGTGCAAACTGTTTCGGTTCTTCGTGACGAAATCAGCATCGCCCCATGGGTAAGTAATCAACTGCCCATATGCTCCAAATGTGATGAACGCATCTAACTTTGGACTGATATTCGCCATCAGCTTCCTGATGGCTTTCGTTTCCGACTCCGAAAATGGTTTCGGGCCATGAAAGTAAATATCGCAGATCTTATCTGAGCTTCCTTCGCCACCCCACTGATACCCAAAGTTTCTGTCTAGATTGGTTCCGTAACATGTGCCGAAATTACGTCTATTCTTTGCCCATAATCGATCGGTGTGCCAGGAATAATGAAATCCATCCGGATTGGCAACGGGCAGGAAATACCAATCAAAGCTGCTAAAATTGTGCAATGAATTGTCCCACATCCAAAGGAGTTTTGATATCGAGTAGGTGACAGCAGCTGGACTAAGCCAATCGCGTCCTTGTAGACCTGCGCTAACTACGATTGCACGATTGCTGGGATTGTCATTCGAGATTCTGAAACCCAAGTAGAATACGTATGAAATGTTTTGTTGAGTAAAAGAATGAAAATCAAACCTTAAAACTTCGATGTTGCGTTTGTTGTACGTCCGGCCGATTGTGACAATTTCAACTAACTCTGAGTAGGCCTCAAGGCAGTACTGCAAGAAATCGCTTATATCGTCCAAATCGTGGTATCGATTCCAATCCAATAGGGTTTCTGTTAAATCGAACGATTTCATTTGTAAATTACAAAGGATAGAGCGACAGTTTACCATTTCTATCGGTCCATGGCTTGCTGATCGATGTGCTTCTATTCACTTTGAGATATGTGTCGTCAATGGCTGCTTCCATGTCTGTAATCATTATGTTGTACGTGAAATTCGTCTTCTCCATGAAGTCCTTTGCCTTTTGGGTATTTTTCCTTTTGATAAGGATATCGATACCATCTTGGTTGACGTTCCATACTTCCGCACCTGTGAAATGTGATCAAATACATGTGGTGAACAATGGTAATCAACTAAATAAAATGTTCTTTTCAATTTCCCATGTATACATAGAGGCATGAAGGATGTGCTTGATGTCCTTAAATCACTTCACACTGGCCTTCAACAAATTCTTAAAATCTAAAAGCAATTTCCCTTTCGTTTGCACTAACCGTATTTTATCCAAAAGATTTGTAGCAAATTATTCTGTAAGTTTGTCTCGTGCACCTTCCACAGCTGGTAGCCTCTATATCTTTGCACATAAGTACTCTTGCCCATAAGTACCATAGAGTACGTTTGTTTCTTGTCATGATGTTGTGACACGGAACACTCTTTGTTTTGCAATTTCGCTATATCCGAATCAGTCAAGAATATGAATGGGAACCGCTGTATTTGTAAGCAGTCCGTCGTGGATTGTAGAATGACTAATACCAATGGTAGAATGGCTTGAAGCAGCATGGTCGGGCAAACCGTACGGATTAGATATGAAAAAACGACTGAATCACCAATGGTCAATGGCTTTTTCGGAAACTGGTAACAATCGAAATGCATGAAGAGTTGACTTCTTGATTAGAGATTCACTTGGCAATTTTCCTTAACAAATCTTTTCGCTTTTCTGCATAAGACATTGCCGCAAATGTGATGCAGAATCGTATCTCCTTTTGCACGACACAGAACTGAATAAAGCCAATTGATGGCCCTTGTGCTCTTGTGCGATTGTTTTATTTACAGGGAACACAGACGTATTAAGTGAAGCTAGGCCAGGTAGTACACTTCTCACTCCTCGGTGCTACTACACTATTTAATATTAAATAGCCAAAGCCTAGAGACCTTTTTTGCCAAAGGGCACAGGTGTGAATCAATAGAATCTGATTTGAATCGTTAATCTTGTCAGCGGGTCGCTTTCTTGAGAAAAGTTCTTTGACCGACAAATTAACTGAAGACGATCTCTCAGTTTCAGTTGCTATCGAATACAATACCTCAAATGGTACGAGTATCTTTAAAGAAGTGTGCCCTAGAGAAGTATTCATACAGTAAGACGATGCTGTGTATTACCGTAAATCGGATCATGATTTATTCAGTTTTGTTGTAAAGGGTGTTTTCTTTAGAGGTATAGAACTTTGGAATAGAATAAAACAAATATGATTTTCCAAATTGACATGAAATTTACTTTATTCGAAAGATAATCTTCTGGCATTATAATTTAAATATGATTTCTGGCATATGACCGCCACGGCCGGCTTGGACGTAGTCTAATCTGGAGGTCCAATTTTCGATGATTTTTTCCAATATTTGTGGCCGTATATCGGCAATAACGCGGTAAATTTTGTCCTCCAAGTGGTCAATAATTTCGGGCTTATCGGCGCAGAAAATAGTCAAGCGGCGTTAAATCGCACGATCTTGGAGGGCAAATTCACGGGTCCGTAACGTGAAACTATGCGGTTATCAAACGTTTCCTTCAATAAATCAATTGTGGCACGAGCTGTGTGACATGTTGCGCCGTCTTGTTGAAACCACAGCTCCTGCACATCATGGTTGATCAATTGATGAACGAAAAAGTCAGTAATCATGGCTCTATAGCGGTCACCATTGACTGTAACGTTCTGGCCAGCATCGTTTTTAAAGAAGTACGGCCCGATTATTCCACCAACCCATAAAGCACACCAAATAGTCGGTTTTTGTGGATGTAACGGTGCCTCAACAAATCTAAAAGTTATGAATGAGCAAGATGCCTCGGATACACGGACGGATACTCGACGACGACGACGCACGAAAAAGGAACACGATTTGCGAGTATGCTTCAGGAATGTCAGAACTCTGTACACTCCCGGAGGTGCTCATAAACTAGAAAGAATCCTCACGCAGTACAAGGCGGATATAACTGCGGTCCAGGAAATACGCTGGATATAAAATGTTATGATGAGGAAGAAAAATTGTGACTGGGATGTGGGTTTGTCGTGGGAAAGCGGTTAAGGTCGAAGGTCATCGACTCTAAACCCATAAGTGATCGCCTGGCTGTGAACCACATCAAAGGCAGATTTTATAACATCAGCCTTATATGTGCACACGCCCCTACCGACGAGGCTGAAGACCCTATCAAGGAGGACTTCTATGAACTCCTGGACAACGCCTACGGAGCTTGTCCGGAGTACGATGTAAAAATCGTGCTCGGGGACTTCAATGCCAAAATCGGTAAGGAGAACACCCTTGGCGGAGTGATCAGAAAGCACAGCCTCCACGATACAACAACAGATAACGGCTTCCGACTCACGGACCTTGCGACAGCTCGTAATGCGGTAATAAGTAGCACAAGATTCCCTCGCAAGCGAATCCACACAGCAATCTGGCGATCTCCGGACGGTCGAACCGCCAACCAAATCGACCATGTGCTCATTGACGCAAGGCACTCGTCAAACATCCTAGATGTACGAACATTCACCGGGGCAAATGTCGACTCTGACCACATCCTCGTAGCAGCAAGATTCAGAGCTCGACTGTCCCAATGTCAGAAAGCTGCTCCAACCCACCAGGAGGAGGTAAGACATTGGGCGCCTGATCACACCGGAGGTTACCAAACTCTACAGGGAGGCGCTGAGCGAAAGACTCTACGGTATGCCTAGGTCGAACACAAATGCCAATAATATGTGGTTGCATTGGCACCACCTTAGGATACCTACCACCCCCAACAAGAAACCCGTGGTATGATGGCGATTGTGAGCAGAAAAAGGCAGCAACCGACGAAGCTCGACGAAGCGTACCAAAAGGCGCTGCAGAGTAAAAGCAGGGCACCGCAAGAAGAGTACCGAGCCAGAAGAAGGGAGGAGAAAAATCTATTGCGACAAAAGAAAAGAATCTTCGCAGCCTCACAGGTCAAGGATATCGAGGAGTCTAGGGATAAGCATAAAACACGAGCCTTTTACAAGAAAGCCAAAGGCCTTGCAGGAGGCTTCAAAAAGGGCACCCATGCTCTTCGAAACTGCGAGGGTAATCTTGTCACCGACCCGCAGGGAATGGTGGAAGTATTTAAGCAGCATCTCCAGCAGCTGCTTGACGAGCATGACCAAGAGAGAGTGGTAGGGACCGAGGAAATCCCAACTCCAGCCGCTGAAGAAGTCCTTCCACCCAGTATCGAAGAAGTCGGCACAGCTATTCAGAAGCTGAAGAATAACAAGGCCGCAGGTTTAGAAGGCTTGCCATGTCGGCGATGTTATGGAAGGGTGCATGCACTAGATCATCTGCAGAATTTGGGAAGATGAAAGCATGCCCAACGAGTGGAATAACAGCTCTATTTGCCCCATCCACAAAAAAGGCGATCCTACCTCTTGCAAGAACTAAAGAGGTATATCCCTGCTCAATGTCGCATACAAGATCCTGTCCAGCGTACTGTGTGAACGTCTAAAGCCATTTTGCACCGCACTAATCGGCAGCTACCAGTGCGACTTCCGGGCCGACAAATCGACTATATGCCAAATTTTCACACTTCGACAAATCCTGGAAAAGACCAACGAGTTTCGAATCGATACACACCATCTTTTCATCGATTTCAAAGCCACATACGACAGCTTTCATCGTGAAGGACTGTTTGGTGTGATGGCCGAATTCGGGATCCCGGGAAAACTGATCCAGTTGTGTCGCGCTACGCTAAAGAATACGCGATGCAACGTGCAACAAGGTTCTAGGACTTCGGCAAGGAGATGCGCTGTCATGTGACTTCTTCAACCTGGTGCCGGAGCAGATAGTGCGACGGGCAGGCGTCAACAGGGAGACACTATGTTCTACAAGTCCATCCAGCTGCTAGGATATGCGGATGATATCGATATCATCGCGTGTTCTCGTCGTGGCTTGTCCAAACAACTGGTTTCAAAACTCCTCACTCGAAAGACCAAAGTCCTGCTTTACAAAACGCTCATAATGCCAGTCTTACTGTACGAAGCCGAAAGCTGGATGATAAGCAGGACAGCGGAGCTGATTTTGGGTTCTTTCGAGAGAAAAATTCTGCGAAGGATATTTGGTCCTGTCTGTGAGGAAGGTGAATGGAGAAGAAGACACAACCGCGAACTCTACGAACTGTTCTAAGATGGTGGATGTAGTCCATTACATTGGCTCGGCCACATCGAGCGCATGGACATCAACGCTCCAGCTAAGAGGGTCATCGACTCCGAGCCTCCTGGTTCGAGAAGAAGAGGAGACCGAACTTCCGGTATAAAGACCAAATATTCGCGGATGCATGATAACTTGATAGGCAGCGTGCCCGGGACCGTCAAGGATGGAAGGCAGCTATAGCTCAGGCTCAGATTCTCCATGGATCGCTGGCCTGATAAGGAGGTAAAGGTGTCTCAACGTACAAGTTAACGACGAACAAGCATCGATCCAACATCACTCCCACAGATAGCGTACACCTTCAGCGTCCGGATGCGTATTATCATTTAGAGAAAACGTGGTGCGCAAACGTTGCATAGTTAATCAAAATGATTGTTTTGATGGACGATTATGTCCATTACGGTCCAATGGACGTAGTGCGCAATAGGTATTTGGAACAGAACCATGATTTTCAAAGTAAATTTGCACAATTTGGAAGCGTAGTTCAGGCGTCAGTCTATTCATGTTGAAATGCCAAACCAAACTAAAATGAAATCACTTGACAGCTGACAAAATTGCCGCCAGTTAAAACAGTGTTGCCAACTTAAAGTTTTATGTCTCTAAAAAAACACCCTTTATAAGTTAGTGTAAGCAAAATCTATGCCATGCACTAGTCTAAGACACTGAGAGGACCGACAGCGCGTGCTCATAGTAGTGTGAGCTTCGACTCACTAAAAACACCACCCTTCGAGTTTAATATTTTTTTTACTACAACTTCTTATCGGGCGCTACAGTTCGGAGTGAACCTGGGCCTCAACCAAAATGCCACTCTAACTAGCACGATCTTTTGTTAGCCATTTCCATTGCCGCGCACTCAGTTGGCTGAGGTTCTCTTCCACCTGTGTGCGCCACCTTAAGTGCGGCCGTCCTCTGTTTCTTTGTCCCTCGGGGGACTCTCCATCCTCCGTCTGCGTTTATAGGACCGAAAATCACACGGAAAATCTTTCTCTCGAACCGACCAAGGACCTCTTCATCTGCTTTTGATAGTGTCCATGCTTCTGCGCCGTACAGCAGGACCGGAATGAGAAGGATCTTATATAGAGTCAACTTTGTCGTTCGGGAGAGGGCTTTATTACTCAATTGCCTCCAGCGCATCGCCCTGCCTAAATCCTTTTTTGACATCAAAACGATCGGTCAAGTGTTCACCGATTCGGATGGAGCAGCGAGCATTCTCTAAAGTCATCCTGCATAGTCTGACGAGTTTAACAGGGGTGTCAGAGGTAGACGTAGTGTGGTATAGTCGGTCTCTAATTACGCTGTCGTATGCGGCTTTGAAGTCGACGAATAGGTGGTGCGTGTCGTTTTGAATTCATTGGTTTTTTCTAGGATCTGCCGTAGTGAAGATTTGGCCGATGGTGGACTTTCCTGAATCCACACTAATAAGAACCTATCAGCTTATTTACAAAAGGATTCAGACGTTCACAGAAAACGGCAGAGAAAATGAGCCGGTGCATGCTCCTAACCAGGTCATCTCTAGCTGCCTTGAAGAAGTAGACAGGTAGACAGTCTGCGCCAGCAGTTTTATTCGACTTGAGTTTCGATATGGCGGTCTTAACTTCGTCGACGGTCGACGTCAGGGGGACGGGAATTCTCTGCAATCTTCATCATTAAGAAACGGATCGTTCTGCTTGACAGCGGTATATTGACTAACATTGCCATTATACAGTCTCAGCATCGACTGCGATTCTGCTTCAAGGTGTCTGTTCTCATCCATGCAGGCTTGCGTTCTGGCTTGTTCGCTTTATCTGTTGATAAAACTGTCGAACATCCCTCCTACAGTAACACCTCTCCAGATCCTCTTTCTTCTTTCTCCTGACAACCTTATGCTCCTCCCTTCTTTTTAACTCAGGAGCTCACAAGCTGCTTTTGTTATTCTATGCAGCGAGGCTTTATATGCCTCCTGCTTGGCTGTGTGAATCCTCCTGCCCTGGTCATCGAACCAAGTGTTTCTTTGTGGTGGAGTCTTGAAGGCCAAAACTTCAGATGCAGTGCTTTTCAGCGCTTGTTTGCAAAGGTTCCACTGTTGTTCTATTGACAGCGTGGAGGGTTAAGGTGTATTGGGGAGCTTAAGGGAGACGCGATCGGTAAAAGCACGAGCGGTTTCTGGTGGTAGTAGCTTTCCGAAGTCATAACTTTGTATTTTTACTCTACTCCGCTGCGTTTGTGATATCCGTAGGGGCATGTTGGCTACTACAAGATAGTGGTCCGAGTCGATGTTAGCTCCTCGGAAAGTTCGAATATCAAGAATAGTGGAGGAGTGTCAGACGTCGATCGCTATATGATCAATATGGTTAGTGATTGATTGGTGACCGCCTGGTGCCTTTGGGTATATCGAGGTGCTGGAAGCACGTACTGGCTAGGAGGAGATTTCGCAAGATCAATCAGCCTGTGTCCATTATCGGATGTGGTGTCGTGTAGGCTATGTTAGCCGATGACTCGTTCACAGATGCTTTCCCTACCCAGATTAGCATTGAAGCCAGTACATTTCCCTTTATTTCCCGTCAAGCTCTTCACGTTTTTTCTTTACATGCGTTTTCCACTTGAGTTCCGCGTCGAGAGTCATGTCCAGGTATTTTGCCTCCTTTGCAAATGAGATCCGAACTTCATTTAAAAAGACCGGTAGTGCACTTACTTTTGAGCGTGATCTGCCAAATCTTTGTCCAATTGCCTAACTACTCGTATACGGTTGAGGGTATATTATAATTAAGTCATTGATTCTTCGACAGATTTTTCTGTGGGCAAAATTGCAGTATCTTCGGCGAATGTGGCGAGCGTAGAACCACCAGTTTGTGGTATGTCTCTGGTATACCGTAGGTAAAGCAGCGCACCAAGTACGCTTCTCTGCGGAACGCCAACATTAATTGCTCTTGTTTTCCAGAACGTTCGATATTTGTTCGGGGAAAATCTTAGTTTATATCAGATTGCAGCGTCTTCCAAGTGGAGCTGGAGGCAATAGAGGAGGCTTTGTCTTGGCTAAAGCGGAACGTGGTATCCACTACGGATATCCGCATTCTCACGGATAGACAAGCAGCCTTAAAGTCGCTGGGGTCCTATGTGTTCACCTCCAAAACTAGTCTCGACTGTCGCCTATCTCTTAAGGAGATGGCTGAACAGTTTAACATACAACTTCTCTGGGTACCAGGACACAGCGATATCCCAGGAAATGAGATATCCGACAAACTCGCCAGACAAGGAACGACGCAACAGTCAAACCTGGCAAACTTCGCCAGGGCTGAGACGAACCTGAGATGGACCCAGGGACACACCTGCCCAATCATCAGGCAAATCCCCGGCTCGGCAGTCAACGGACTAGGAGTGTAATCTCCCTGAAAAGAACTGACATCTATAAAATCATTGGTGTCATCACAGGTCACTAACAGAAACTTTACGCATTAACATACAGAGAAGCAATATGTATAGTATACTTCCGCGCACAGACAAGGAAGTCAGGAGTGGCAGCGTAGAGAGACACTGTCATGCCGTTTTCCGTCACGACATACGAATCGATTTTACTGATAAGGCGCGCCAATAGACGTTTTCCATAAAAAAAAAAACCAAGTGCTTACTCGAATTAGTATAGAATTCCTAACGTATCTTATTTAGAAGTTCACATTATCTCGACACTACTGTAATACGCGTTATTACTAGCAATTTCAAAGTATTTTTCTCGTCATTCATCAAAAAAGTTCCAAATTACACTTACCAAGGGAATCAACTAGTTCTCCTATCTCGGTCAGCCTCTTCACATCGTTTAATTTAACATTCCACATCTGGGCGCCGCAATGGTTCATCCTATTGTCGTCTGCGTCATTTCGAAAATTTGGCTTCTGAGATACGCCAAGCGTTCTTACATTGAACCGTCGAAAAAAGTCTGGCAATTCTTTCAAATTCGACACGAATGGTAACCTGGATAGAACAGCTTGTGCGGATGACTTCAGCGCAGTACTATCGATTGCATTAAACGACGAAAGATTTAGAAACTGCCCCTCCGACACAAGAAGTAAATTTAAAGCAATCACACTTATGAATAAAGGATTTACGGAAGCAGATCGACCCATTGTTGGACTAAGCGATGCTGTCAATTTGACTAGTGAACACATTGTAAAGCGTTGGCGTCTAGCCAAATGCCGACTGAATGCAAATGTTTGCTGAAATGAGGGGGATTCTTCCAAAAAAACAACCTTTAAAAGGCCGTGGACGTTTTCTCTTCGGATAATTTATGTAATATCTAACGGTAGGGATTCACTTGTCGTTGGCCGAATATTGGATATAAGTTGTTGGTAGATGTAAGCGGAACTTGGTTTCTTGAGATGCTAATTTTGTGGCGTGTTACTTTCTAACGTAGCTTTCATCATGACTAGGTATAGTATTGGTTTTCGAATAATTTGCATTTACATTTCTTCTAATGGTTCTAAAAAACTTTGCAAATTATGGATTTTCTGCATATGACGTGTGTTTTACACCTTGTCTGTCTTGTTGTTTTCTTCTCATCTATGTACTGCTGCGTAGGGTTTCTCTTCTAAACTGATGTGAACCAGGTGAACCTCGAAACACTCTTTCGGTTTCTACGCTTAGACTCGGTAGAAAACTTTTAGGTTTTGGCCGGAGATCTAAATGCTAAGCATAGTGATTGGGGAAATAATATACCCAACGCTAGAGGGAGCCTACTAAGCTATTGAGTCGTTTGGCTGACATAATCGAATGGTCTATGAGCTGTTTACGGACCGTCGAATACACCAGTGACCATTGTGGGCTTGATGCTGCAATCCAGATACCGGATGAGCTTGCAAAAGTAGCAGAGTATGTCCAAACGCACCCCTGTGATTGTACAATAGTAGGGCACGTGGGCCACGCTTTGCATTTCGAGTGCATCCTACTCACGATATCACCAGCGTATATCGAAACGACAAAAGACGTAATCCACAGGTAGATAAGTAGACACTTGTCAAGACTCAAACTCTTGTACAGACAGTTTACCAACAGACACAACCCGGAGATCAGGACCCTAAAGTCATAATCAGATTTCGCACCACACAATGACTTTAAAAAGCGACGGACGCGGGTTAATCCCAAGCCTACTTTGATCAAGCGTTCCCTGCTTGACGCTTCCACTGAAAATCTGGCAGTCGAAGCAATGGAAGAGACGCGAACAAGATCCAAGACAGACCAGCAGCAACAAAGATCCTTCAACCCTCAGTTGAATATCAAGGGCTGTTTCGAGGGTAACAGCTTCCGGTTCGCAGTCTTTACAGCCTCTGGGACAGAGGAGCTGGAAGACGAAGAATGTATTCTTTGGGCCAATCTCCAGGCCGTTGTTAACCAGCTCAAGGAAATTAGCCAAAAAGAATGAGAAGAGGCTGTACAAACCAGAAGCAGCCTCAACGGAAAGTGGCAGAAGAAACAGCAACAGAAGCAACGGGGTGGCCGTGGTGCAGTGGTTAACATCATCGACCGCCGAGCGGAAGGTCTATGGTTCAAATTCGCTTCTTAGCCAAGAAAAAGTAATTCCTATACGGACAAAAAGTATGCAACGCAGTTGTGAATGGAAAGTGACCAGACGTACTGCTGCAGGCATAACACTCACAGTATATGGTCAACCGAAATTCATCCTCTGCGTATGTTATACTAAAAAGTGCTTGAACGAATTACTACGGACTATAACCAACGCGGAATTTGGTCGGCTCTCGTCCTATCTCGCTCTAGGACAACCACCCCTGAGAATAGTGAACGAACATCAACGACCCCAACCACTGCACTCCGTTCAGGTTGTGTGTGTCAACACATCATAAGAGAATATAAAAACTCTTGAACCTGCGCGAGTCTCTAAAAAAAAAAAAAGCAGCAGCAACCACATAAGCCATCCATAAGCCACATAAGCAGCAACATCAACAACAACAGCAGCCGAAATCAAATCAGCAGCATAAACAACAGCGACCGTCTAAAGAAAAGGTGACGCCAATCTACACCCGTCCTAAGGTCCTCAGAGAGACGATAGACCTCTGTAAGTATGCCATAGGTGTTGGTAGTTTTTATAAAGTATCTTTAGGTAAGAGCCGCTATGCTGTTCACTGCAACACAGTGGAACAGCATAAGCGGGTCAAATTGTGCTTAAAAGATACTACGGTAGAGTATTACTCCTTTACGCTGAAGGCCGAGAGGTTGTAGACAATGCTCCTCAAAGGCGTGCAATCGCCTTTGAGCTCTGAGCTCAAAAAGTTCCAGAGCGATTACCTCAGCTTGATGGGAGTCAGGCCGTTCGTCACGTTGAGGTCAAGGAGGGATAGGCGAAGGCTGCCTTTCTTTCTGGTACAGCTCATCCCCAACAGCAAGCTGGATTGTCTAGAAATTACATCCCTAGACAGTCTGCGTATAAAGTGGAAAAAATTAAAAAGGCGCGGACACGTGTTACATTACAATGTGTTGTCCGCTGCCAAACGTTCAGGCATGCCGCGTCGAATTGCGAAATGCAGCCTCGATGCGTGAAGTGTGCGGTGGACCACAAAACAGAGGAATGCGACCTGAGACAAGACAAAATCGTAGACAGGGAGCAGCTCAAATGCGTGCTCTGTCAGGACTCGGGACACCCTGCAAACTATCGGGGGTGTCTCAGGTTCCAGCAGCTAAAGCAAACAAATCCGATACTTCCCCCGAGACGCGTTCAAACACCAGCCGTCACCACCCAAATGACCTACGCCCAAATGGTGTCAGGTCAGATACAACTACCGAAGGCTGCTCCCAAAGTTCCAGTGCCCGTTTCTAAGGCACCGGAGGCTGAGGCGGACATGATCTCTATGCTGCTCTCTATTCAAGGGCAGATCGGCCATCTCGGGTGGACGAGATTTACTCGCTTTGGCGGCGCCTAGCGCCTCTACAGTAGAAATGGGTATGCTGGTAGAGGGTCCCTTAAAGATCCTGTCTGTGAATGTAAATTCACTGGTCAGGATCTAATGAAAAGCTGTTCTTTTTAACTTGTTGCAGAATGAAAGCCCTGATGTGCCTCTGGCTAGCGAAACTAAGCTAAACCAGAAGCACAACATTTGGCACAATTCTTATGATATATTAAGAAGAGAACGACACACAAGGCGGAGGTGTCGCTGTCTTCATTCGTAAGAATATAAAACATAAGGTCATATATAGCGGTGAAGTACGGCGGTCCCAGGTGCTAGAGGCTTTTATTGTGTGTATCCCTCCTTCGGAACGAAAGGAGGAAGGTCCTTTTCACGTCTATGAAAAAATAAATCACACACGCACACGGGTGATTGAGAGAAGCTTGGCTCTGGTCCTTCATGGGATGTAGCGCCACAAAGAGAAAGAAGGAGAAGAAGAAAAATGCCGATCTGCCTTGCCCGAAGTCGCACTGGTATGTGCCGATTAGTGCGGTGCAAAACGGCTTTAGACATTCACACAACACGCTGTATAGGATCTTGTAAGCGACATTGATTATGGGTCTTCTCCAAGATCTGCCGTAGTGTAAATATTTGGTCTATCGTGGATTTTCCTGGCTAGATTGTCCACGAACGGCTTCAGGCACTTACACAGTACGGCAGAGAGGATCTTGTACGCGATGTTCAGGAGGCTTATCCCTCTGTAATTGGCGCAATCATAGGGGTCTCCTTTCTTATGGACCGTGCAAACGATACTGAGATTCCATTCATCGGGCATGCGTTCTTCCGACCATATCTTGCCGATGAGTTGGTGCATGTTCCTAACCAGCTCATCGCCAGTTGATTTAAATAGTTCCGCGGGGAGTCCGTCTGCTCCAGCAGCTTTATAAGACTTAGGTTTCGATATCGCTATCTTAATCTCGTCTAGGTCGGATGGACGGGATTCTTCTTCGTCTTCGTCCATTGTGAATGGTTCGCTCTGCCTGACGGCGGCATTTTGACTATCATCGCCGTTATACAGTCTGCAGAAGTGGTCCTTCCACTTCTCCTCATCCCTCCTCCCTTCTTTTCTGTTCATAGAGCTCGCGGGCAGCCCTCGTTCGTCGATGCATCGGCACTTGTATCGGGACTTGAAAGAGCTTGAGGGAGACTTGATCGGCGAAGTTCCTGGCGGTCTCCTGCGATTTCAGCTTTCCGACGTTAAATGTTGGTGTTCTTACTCGACTCCGTTGATTCCGAGAAATTCGCATCCGTACCTTGGCTGCAACAAGGTAATGATCCGACTCGATGTTGGCTCCTCGAAAGGTTCGGACATCTAGGATGCTGGAGGAGTGTCTGTCGTCGATCGCGATATGATCAATTTGGTTGGTTGTCGATTGATCGAAAGACCGTCAGGTCCCCTTATGGATGTTGAGGTGTGGGAATCGTGTACTTGCTACTACCAGATTATGTCCCGCCATTAAGTCCGTTTTCTGACGTTGTGTTGTGTAGGTTATGCTTGCCAAGATAGCTTCCTTACATAGCTTCGCATTGAAATCTCCTAAAACGATTTTGGTGTCATAGCTGGGGCATTGCGCATACGTTCTGCCTAGGAGATCATAGAAGTCGTCTTTATATCGGTCATCTTTCTCCTCTGTGGGGGCGTGGACACATAATAAACTTATATTGCCGAGACTGGTCTTGATGCGGATAGTTATGAGGCGTTGCCTTACGCACTAGAAGCTTAAGACTTTTTTCCTGAGTCTGCCTCGAACAAGAAATCCGCATCCGAATAAGCGTTGTTTATTTTCTCTGTAGCAGTTTCCGTAGTATATATCACAGTTTTTCATCCGCTTTTTGCCTGGCCCATCCCATTGCACTTCTTGGAGCGCGGTAATGTCTGCCTTATGGCAGTCCAAAGAGTTGACTAGTTGTTCGGCTGCACCTGGTCTGTAGAGGGACCTAACGTTCCAGGTGCAGATCCGAAATTCGTTTCCTTTTTGACGTTTGCGAGGGTCGTCAACATGTAATCCGTCCGTATCCGAGGCTATTGGTTGTTTCTGAACAAGATTTGTCTTACGCGATAGGAACCCAGGTTCCTCTTTCCCCAGGAACAAGGGTCGGGTCGCTGCTCACATTGGTTCACTACCTGGCGGGTGCCAGTATAGCTATCCAGGGGAGGCCACGCGGAGGCTGTGTGTCAACTTGGATTGAGTAATTTGGAAGTGAATTTTACCGTTACCTCTGTCCAGCTCGTTGGTATGTATCCCCATGCATAGCTGGTTCTAAAGATGTCGATAAGCATGGGGCTAATGAGCGCACTTCCTTTCTGAAGGAGGGCTGGGAAGATGATGAAGATGCCATCCTCCCCCGGGGATTTGTACGGGTAAAAAAAGAATGAATGGCCCATTTTATGCCTCCCTCGTGGACCAATCTCGCCAGGGCCGAGACGAACCTGAGATGGACCTAGGGACATACCTGCGTCATCACCAGGTAAATCTGGCCTCGGCTTGACAGTCAGCGCACAAGGAGTATAATCTCCCTAAAAAGAACTGACATCTACGAAGTCATCGGTGTCATCACAGGTCACTGCCTCATTGGCAGTCACGCACAAAGACTAGGTATAGTTCCAAATGACTTCTGCAGAAGCTGTCAGGACGAGGAGGAGGTCGAATCCATTCACCACCTCCTAGGCGCCTGTCCAGCTTTTTGCAATATAAAGAAGCGTTACCTAGGCTCTTACTTCCTTAACGATCTGACAGATGTTCAGAAAGTAGGGATACTTAATCTTTTTAACTTCTTAAGAAGCACTAGATGGTTCCACGAATAGGGGGATAAAACCCCCTCGTAGCTGCACAACGGGCCTCCTTGGCCTAAGTGCGTTCTTCTCAATTCTGGGAAGGCTACGACCCTACCTACCTACCTACCTAATCTCTTGGTTGTAGTTGGTGAGTGAGGCACGGTACTGTGTCCAATCACCAGTCCGTTTAGCTCTGTTGAACAGTTTTCTGGTCAGTGCTCTTAGCTTGGCCAGATTGCTGTTCCACCACGGAGTGGTACGATTGCCTGACTTGACTTGACTCCAAGAGTGAAAAGAATTCTTACATTCCAGGAGCATACTCGCAAATCGTGGTCCTTTTTCTTTCCGTGTCGTCGTTGGGTATCCGTCCTTGTATCCGTGGCTATTCACATTCTTGGAATTTTTCTTTTTACATGGGTAGGTTGTTAGCCCTCCACATAGCCGCCATCCTGGTCGGGTTGGACCCCCTTGCCTGCGGCGAAATCAAATATAACTTAATTTAAATTGACGACGATCTAGATAAACACGAAACCTTCTTTTCTCATCGTGGTTTCTTCATGAGATTATTCAAAAGCAAATTCACTCTCGAATGACTCTCAAAAAACACAGAACCAACCGCACCAAAAAGGACACGTTTCTCTGAAGGTGACATTTCATTCTGTGCGAGCCGGAATCCGAATCCTTCGGGTAAATGTTTGCTTTGCAAATTTGTAATGAATAAATGCGCTGTCTGGCTTCAGCAAATACTCATCCTAGTTAATATCTAACACCTACTGAATGTATGAACGTTTTGAGTTTTATTTAATAAGGATAATCACATCCCTAGCCTAGTGAAATAAATAACTTAACACATGACGTCTTGGAAATAAATAAATTCAAATAAATAAGTTGGAACAACTCTGTTTTGGTTAAACACTACGTCTAAGTGATACGGCCTTGGCTACGGTCTCGACAAATATGTAACCATCTCGGCCGTTTTTCTCGATATAGCTGGCCGGGAGGACGAAGCCATATCGTCCAGTATCTCCCATTTCTATGGTGAACGCATATTTGATGCCGGCAACTCCTTTGGCCCAGTCATCAGAGCCACCTGCAGCCGGATAGAGCGTTTTGGCTGCTGAACCAACTGTATACCTAGTGCTACTCGAACGGGCGATTTTCTATAAATAACCAAAAGACATTAAGAGTTACGTATGAGGAAATACCAAGTCAAATGCATGCTCAACTTACAGTGGCAGCTTCTCGTGCTACCCGGTCCAAGTCGCTTGAGTCTACTGTCAAAATTGAATCATGTCCCCACGGATAGAGAATGTATTGTCCGTAGCTGTGGAACGACAAATATGCCTTAAAGTATCCTCTCGGCTGTTTTGTGATAAAGCTGGCTATGGCCATGGACTCGGGCTCGGAAAATGCACTTCCTCCTCGATATATTTGCGCACACGGACTTGCTGATGTGCCCTTGCCGCCCCAGGCGTAACCAAAATTACGATTCAAATCCACTCCGGGACATTGTCTGCCATGTGAACGTAGATTTTTGCGCCACAAACGGTCGGTAGTGTGAGTGTATTCATAACCATCTGGGTTTGCCACCGGATGGAAATACCTAGAACGGGGAGCAATGCAATTTAGAATAAATTCCTCGCCTGATTTAAGATGGTGTATTACCAATCGGTGTTCTTCATGTAGGTGGGTAGATCGTCCCATCCTTCGACGATGTTGTTAATGATATATGTGACCGAAGCTGGACTGATCCATTCTCTGGCATGGATACCTCCGTCTACCCAAATTGCAGCATTGCCCGGTTGTCCGTTAGATACCCTAAAATCAAATGCAAATTGAAAGACGTTCACGTGGTCGATTGTGAAATGTCCTTAACATACTTTAGGACCCTGAGTTGACGCTTTTGTACTGAGTATCCAATTGACTCCACCGTACAGATATCAGGATATGTTTTCGCCATGTAGTCCATGAAACCATGGATATCGGCCAAGCGATGGTACGCCTGCCATGTCATGCGGTGTCCTTAAATGGGAAAAAACAAAACGAATATTACTATTGTCACTGGAAATGCTTCCCTTGCTGCGGGTCTGCTCAACCATGGTCGAGGGCGAAAGGGTGTTTAATTGAACAGTAAAGGAGAAAACACTTTGAGTTTTCCTCTCGATGGGTGTGGGTGCCTCTGACGAATCGATTAAACAAAAGATGATGGGGGCCTTTCGAATGGTTTTTATTCTGACGCACTATTGACGGAAAGCGGTAGCCTTCGGTGTGGTTAAGACGTGACTGTGGGTGCGAGTAAAAGTGTTTTATGGTACTTATGCTGGTTGCAATGTTAGGCGATGTGGTTTGAGAACCTGACCTTCGTTGGATTGCTTATTTTCTATTTGAACTCAGTTCGCGGTGGTGTGAAAGGATTTTCCGAGCAATTGGTGCGTAGCCTTCGGAATCAAGTAAGGGAGAATTGTATACTCCATTGAGTTGGCAGAGAATTCATTTTCAAAGTTTGGTTAAACCTGAAAATCGTTTGTGTACAGATGGGATTGTATGCTTTGGCAGGGCTTGTGCGAGTTTATTATCATTATTATGATTGATATATGGTAACTCTACATAAAAGACTAACAAAGGCAAAGGTCTAATCAAGGCCTCGTAGGGGTAGCATCCCTCCGACGGATGCTGACCTGCTAAAAAGCGAGCAGAGCCACCGCAGTCGAACATCTTGCGGCACTGTCAGTAAGTCCCATTGCCATCTGTAGATTTCCTATGGAATTTGCAGACGGGGAAGGGCGAATGGCGAGCCTCCTGCGCCATAAAACAGGATTAGTCGATTGGGCTACGGCCTAGTAAGCCGTAACCGTAAAAAAACACAAACTCCGAAACAACCACAAGCCTCGTATAAAACGGACCGGATTAATGTTGACGACCCTTGCAAAAAACGAGAAAAGGACAATGATCTTCGGCTCCGTACGTTAGGTCCCTAAACAGGCCGCGCGCAGCCGAACAACTTGCGGATGCCCTAGACCGCTATAAAGCGGACTTAACCGCCACCCAGGAAATGCGATGGAATGGACTGGGTATAAAGCGGATGAAAAACTGTGACATCTACTACGGCGACTGCTATAGGGAAAGACTACAACGATTGTTCGGATGCGGATTTGCTATTCGAGGTGGACTAAGGCAAAAAGTCCTAAGCTTTCGGCATTTGAGCGAACGTCTCATAACGATCCGTATCAAGGCTTTGACTCCGCCAAAGATGAGTTCTACGATCTCCTAGACAGAACGTATGCCCAATGTCCCAGGTAAGGAAAGCATCTTTGAATGAGTCATCGGCAAACATAGCCTACACGACACCACATCCGTTAACAGACACAGGCTGATTAATCTTGCTACGGGGCGAAATCTCCTTCTAGCCAGTACGCGCTTCCCGCACCTCGATATACACAAAGGCACCTGGCGGTCGCCAGATCAATCAATCACTAACCATATTGATCACATCGCGATCGACGTCAGACACTCTTCCACTATTTTTGATGTTCGAACTTTCCGAGGAGCTAACATCGAGTCTTGTAGTAGCCAAGATGCGCCTACGATATCACGAACGCAGCGGCGTAGAGTAAGAATACAAAGTTATGACGTCGCCGTCGGAGCGCTAATATCGCCAGAAACCGCTCGTGCTTTTACCGATCGCGCCTGCCTTAAGCTCTCCAATACATCTCAGCCCCCCACGCTATCAATAGAACAGCAGTGGAACCTTTGCAAACAAGCCCTGAAAAGCTCTACATCCGAAGTTTTGGGCTTCAAGGCTCCACCACGAAGAAACACCTGGTTCGATGACGAGTGCAGGAGGATTCACACAGCGAAGCAGGATGCATATGAAGCCTCGCTGCAAAAAAGAACAAGAGCAGCTTGTGAGCTCTACGAGTTAAAAAGAAGGGAGGAGCATAAGCTTCTCAGCAGAAAGAAGAAAGAGCACGAGAAGCACGCGATTGAGGAATTGGAGAGGTGTTACTGCAGGCGTGACGTTCGACAGTTTTATCAACAGATAAAGCGAACATGCCAAGGTTATAAAGCCAGAACGGAGGCCTGCAGGGATGAAAAGGGACACCTAGTAGTAGCAGCGCAGTCGATGGTGAGAATATGGAGAAACCACTTTTGCAGACTGTATAACGGCGATGTTAATCAATATACCGCTGTCAGGCAGAATGATCCATTTCTTAACGATGGTCAGGTCCCCCTGACCTCGACGAAGTTAAGATTGCCATATTGAAACTCGAGTCGAATAAAGCTGCAAGCGCAGACGGACTGTCTGCTGAGCTCTTCAAGGCAGCTGGGGATGACCTTGTTAGGAGCATGCAGCAGCTCATCTGTAAGATATGGTCAGAGGAAATCATGCCCGAGGAATGGAGTCTCAGCATCGTATGCCCGATCCACAAGAAAGGAGACCCCTTTGACTGCGCCAACTACAGAGGAATAAGTCTTTTTAACATTGCTTACAAAATCTTCTCTGCCGGCAATTGAGTAATAGAGCCCTCTCCCGAACGACAAAATTGACTCTATACCCTATCATCCCGGACCTGCTGTACGGCGCTTCTGCTTCTGCATGGACACTATCAAAAGCCGATGAGGAGGCCCTTGGTCGGTTCGAGAGAAAGATTTTACGCGTGATTTTCGGGCCTATCCTAGATGTAATTATTAAAATGTTAGTAAAAATGTCGCTGGAGATAAAGCTAATATAAAAAGAAACTGTTGGAAATCCTTCCAATCCTGAAACCTTTATATTATAGCCTAGGGGATACGATTTCTTTGAAAGGGCCATGGTAACAACCTTCAAAGTCTCGTGCCCAGTCACAGCAAAAACGTTCCGACCGTGGCGGAATGAAGATCGTTCTGATCTAAGAAATATGACTAGAGACATTTTCAATATTTGCCTCAGGCACAAATTCTGGAAACCCTACAAAGACTGTCTTGAACTCTACAAAAGGCTATCAGTAAGGCCAAGTGACAGGCTTGGGCAGGGTAGGTAATGCTATTAAAACCCTTAAGGATGCTGCTGGGCTTAATAAAATCCTGTCTAAACACCACTCCAACCACTCCACCAGATTCCACAGAAGAATCCTTGAACACCCACTTCCCTGGATGTAAAAACTACCATGCAAATGTACAAGTCCCACGTTAAACGGAACTTACACCATGGGGCGACACTAAGTCAATCATCACGAACGAAAATATATCCTGGGCCATTTGCAGCGTCAGCGCCCTAGAGTCCCACACACTAGCCACTGCGGCACGGCGCCCTCTATACTTCTCTATAAAAACCTTGGATTTGGGATCCGGTGACCTTGAAACATGGGCATGGGCTCGGACGTACAGGGTAAAGTTGTTGATTGCTCTCAACCTGGCGAGATGCCAGCAACGATCCCTGTTTAAATGCCCGGGTCAAGTTGACATACGGCCTCCTCGCGGCGCCCTCTGGATGGCCTCTTCAACAACCGTTTGGAGGTGAACAAACGTATGCAGCGAAAAAAACCCCGACCAGAATGGCGGTTGTGCGGCGGGCTAACAATCCGCCCACGTAAAAAACCTAAAAGTTATGAATGAGCAAGATGCTTCGGATACACGGACGGATACTCGACGACGACAACGCACGAAATAGGAACACGATTTGCGAGTATGCTCCTGGAATGTCAGAACCCTGTACACTCCCGGAGCTGCTCATAAACTAGAAGGAATCCTCACGCACTACAAGGCGGATATTACTGCGGTCCAGGAAATACGCTGGATAGGAAACGGTATGATTAGGAAGAAAAATTGCGACATTTACAGCTGTCACAAGAGGTTGCACTTACTGGGATGCGGATTTGTCGTGGGAAAGCGGTTAAGGTCGAAGGTCATCGACTTTAAACCTATAAGTGATCGCCTGGCTGTGATCCGCATCAGAGGCAGATTTTATAACATCAGCCTTATATGTGATGGACATACGCCTACGGAGCTTGTCCGGAGTACGATGTAAACATCGTGCTCGGGGACTTCAACGCCAAAATCGGCAAGGAGAACACCCTTGGCGGAGTGATCGGAAAGCACAGCCTCCACGATACAACAACAGATAACGGCTTCCGACTCGCTGACCTTGCGACAGCTCGTAATGCGGTGATAAGTAGCACAAGATTCCCTCGCAAGCGAATCCACACAGCAACCTGGCGATCTCCGGACGGTCGAACCGCCAACCAAATCGACCATGTGCTCATTGACGCAAGGCACTCGTCAAACATCCTGGAGGTGCGAACATTCAGAGGGGCAAATGTCGACTCTGACCACTTCCTCGTAGCAGCAAGATTCAGAGCTCGACTGTCCAATGTCAGAAAGCTGCACCAGCCCATCAGGAGGAGGTTCGACATTGGAGGTTCGACAGGGAGCAGCTGAGCGAAAGACTCTACGGTATACCTACGTCGAACACAAATGCCAATAATATGTGGCTGCAATGCCGCTCAGCCATTCAGGAAATAGCCGAAACCACCTTAGGATACCTGCCACCCCCGACAAGAAACCCGTGGTATGATGGCGAGTGTGAGCAGAAAAAGGCAGCAACCGACGAAGCGTACCAAAGGCGCTGCAGAGTAAAACCAGGGCAGCGCAAGAAGAATACCGAGCCAGAAGAAGGGAGGAGAAAAAACTACTGCGACAAAAGAAAAGAATCTTCGCAGCCTTCCAGCTCAAGGATATCGAGGAGTCTAGGGATAAGCATAAAACACGAGCCTTTTACAAGAAAGCCAAAGGCCTTGCAGGAGGCTTCGAAAAGGGCGCCCTGGCTCTTCGAAACTGCGAAGGTAATCTTGTCACCGACCCGCAGGGAATAGTGGATGTATTTAAGCAGCATTTCCAGCAGCTGCTTAACGAGCATGACCAAGAGAGAGTGGTAGGGACCGAGGAAATCCCAACTCCAGCCGCTGAAGTAGTCCTCCCACCCAGTATCGAAGAAGTCGGCACTGCAATTCAGAAGCTGAAGAACAACAAGGCCGCAGGCTCAGATGGCTTGCCATCAGAGCTCTTCAAGGCTGGCGGCGATGTTCTGGTAGGGAGCATGCACCAGATCATCTGCAGAATTTGGGAAGATGAAAGCATGCCCGACGACTGGAATACCAGCTCTATATGCCCCATGCACAAAAAGGCGATCTTACCTCTTGCAAGAACTATAGAGGTATATCCCTGCTCAATGTCGCATACAAGATCTTGTCCAGCGTATTGTGTGAACGTCTAAAACCATTTTGCACCGCACTAATCGGCAGCTACCAGTGCGGCTTCCGGCCCGGCAAATCAACTATAGACGACATTTTCACACTTCGACAAATCCTGGAAAAGACCAGCGAGTTTCTAATCGATACACACCATCTTTTCATCGATTTCAAAGCCGCATACAACAGCATTCATCGTGAAGAACTGTTTGGGGCGATGGCCGAATTCGGGATCCCGGTAAAACTGATCCAGTTGTGTCGCGCCACGCTAAAAAACACGCGATGCACCGTGCAACTCGGTTCTAAGACCTCGGAACCATTCGAAACATGCACCGGATTTCGGCAAGGAGACGCGCTGTCATGTGACTTCTTCAACCTGGTGCTGGAGCAGATAGTGCGACGGGCAGGCGTCAACAGGGAAGGCACTATCTTTTACAAGTCCATCCAGCTGCTAGGAGACGCGGATGATATCGACATCATCGCGTGTTCTCGCCGTGGCATTGTGGAAGCATTCACGGCGATTGAAGAACAGGCGAAACGAGTTGGTCTTAAGATCAATGAGGATAAAACGAAATACATGCTGTCAAGCGAAAACCAATCCGCCGCTCACCACCTGGGACAAAATATAACAATTGACAGCTACAATTTCGAGGTAGTTAAGGAGTTTGTCTACCTCGGGGCAAACGTAAATTCCACAAATGACACCACAGTGGAGATCCGGCATAGAATCGTCCTTGGCAACCGCTGCTACTTCGGCTTGTCCAAATAACTGGGGTCAAAACTCCTCACTCGAAAGACCAAAGTCGTGCTTTACAAAACGCTCATTCTGCCAGTCTTGCTGTACGGAGCCGAAAGCTGGACGATAAACAGGACAGCGGAGCTGATTTTGGGTTCTTTCGAAAGAAAAATTCTGCGCCGGATATTTGGTCCTGTCTGTGAGGAAGGTGAATGGAGAAGAAGACACAACCGCGAACTCTACGAGCTGTACCAAGATGTGGATGTAGTCCGGAAGGCAAGGATCCGTCGACTACACTGGCTCGGCCACATCGAGCGCATGGACATCAACGCTCAAGCTAAGACGGTCTTCGACTCCGAGCCTCCTGATTCGAGAAGAAGAGGAAGACCGAACCTCCGGTATAAAGACCAAGTAATCGCGGATGTAAGACATCTTGGTCTTGACAACTGGAAGCAGCGTGCCCGGCCGTCAAGGATGGAAGGCAGCTATAACTCAGGCTCAGATCCTCCATGGATCGCAGGCCTGATAAGTAAGTAAGTAAGACCTTGAAACGTGGATATACATATGTCAAAATTTGGAATTCGCAAGATCGGCCGCATTACAATCACTTCCCACTGGGAAGTTAAAATTTGGATTTCCTGTTCCAAATAGGATAAAGCATATAAGCTTTAAAACTTTCCAACTAAAAATCTAGATACTAATCCACGCTAGTTCGAACGAGCTTACAACTGCTTAGATTACAGAACAAAAAAGGAGAAACCTATAGGTACCTCGTTAAAAAGTAATTTTCAATCCACCATCTATAGAATGATGAAAGCGAAAACAATTAAACGACTTACTCAGGGCAGTAGGTGGTTTTGCCTGAAAAGAGTTGTGCACAAACCCATACTACCATTCTACATACGGATATTTCATCGTGTGCAACTACCGGTGAAGAAACACGAGTCCTGGCAGAAGTTAATTGCTTACAGGGTCGTTCTGCAGGTGCACAACGTTGAACGCATATTTATTGATTTTGGGATACCCATTTCTGTTCGGCACACACGAGTCCTTAATGACTTGGAAAATGTATGCATCCGCAAAGATTACGTTTCCCATCATGTTGGCTTTCAGCTAAGAGCTAACATCATAACGGTTGGCGAAAACTAGCAACTCACCCTGCTCTGGCCATCTCGACTTACGTGACTAACTGAAATTCGATTAGACATCCCCATCATGTGCATGTGCCAAAGGTGCCTCTGAGCTCCAACTCAATCCAGAGCCAACTATCATCGAAAAACCAACGACTGCTTTAATCGAGGGTGACGTTTACGCCCACGATTATCATGTAAATGTCGAATTGCCCTAATTGCCCGTTGAATTATCCGAAAAAAAGGAATTTCACCGTCAGGACGATCGAATTTCAGAAATGGAAACCTTCGTGCCGCTCGGTCGTTACTTAGTTTCATTTTAACCATCATCGATGTGGTGCGGTGTTTGTCACTTACCCTTTCGGTTTTGTAGATTCTCGATTTCCTCCTTGGGTGGGTTTTCTGTTTCGATGACTTCTTGCAGGTTTTCGATAAGGACGATCCTTGACAGATTCGCTGCTTGTAGGTACTCTTGGGCTTCGTCAATGACATTCGGCTTCAACAAGTAGTCCACTTCGGCTTTTACCTCCTTCCACACTTGGCCATCTGTAAATGTAACACGAAACGAGTGCATGATTAGTTGGTTAGTTAAGTGAATGACAAGAAGATAGAAGTGTCTGACTGTCACGAATTTAACCTAAAATTAAAAGGACCAACTACTCACACATAGGTACACCCATCCCTCCTCTTGACACATTGACCCAGATGAAGAGCTAATTAGATGAATGAGTGCATTTTCTTGCTCAAGCTGCCACACCGTCCATCCGTGTATCATATTGACTTCACCTGCTGCTTTTGCACCTCGAGTGTGTGCTTTAGCGGAAAATGAGGTTGCAATAAAGTAAGCGTTCCCGTTTAGAGCGAATGGAATTAATATTTAATGCAACTGTGTTCCGAGTGCAGTTCCGAGAATCTAACTCATTTTCCTTTCGAGTGGATTTTTGGTAATGCCTACACGTATCTTCATAGGAAAATTAGGAGTAGAGTAGTGCGATCTCTATAGATACGTGACATTGAATCTCATGGTACATACTGATGTACATTTTAATGTTTTCCTTAGAAAGACTTGATAGGACGAACGAAATTTGTTTGCTCCCCGGATGGCTTTGTTATCAGATTGAATGTGATTCGGTTGCTGGTGGGAGTGAAGTCGTTGCTGCCTCTGACGTTGAGAGTAAAATCGATAACTGGCAAGGATTTCTTGTGTGTTCGCATGAAGAAGTAATGAGTTTTGCGGCTTCGTATCTAATTAGGAATTCTGGTTTGAGGATTTGGTCGGTGGGGTTTTTTGGAAACCTAAAATATGATCTGTTTCTGGTCGTTTAGGATGAAGTTTTGATGTACCTATACATATCTACTTTGACTGTACTCGTTTGTATGTAGATCATTTTGACTGACTTCATGGAACAATTATTTCAAAGACAGTCGAAAACTAGGCATAAGGCAAACGGGATGGTCGGTAACGTTGAGAAGAAATAACTGAATTCCTTTTTTAACGCTGCCCAGGAGATACATTTCACAGGGAGCTGTAAGGAAACGACATTTGTCCAAAGCATTCTTTCATGTTTCTTCTTTCTTACACATAGAGAATCCTTGTAAAGACTCTTGGCCATCTAAAATAACGTCTTTACGTCCCGGTGGTATCTAATGTACTCATTCGTTGATATATTAACCGTCAACCAAATCAATCATGTTGCGATCGAAGCCAGCCATTCCTTTAGCATCCTTAGTGTCCGAGGATTACGAGGAGCCAACAAGGACTCGGATCACTACATTGTCGCCAAGCAAGTGGACATCGCAGACACTACGGAATCGAACAAGGTCAGCAAAATTCAACAGCGCAAAGCTGTAGTAGCAAAATCACTGCAAAGTGTGTTAGATGACACATATGTATACATAAGTGTGTCATTTGGCATACTTTAAGATTAAGTATGTTACTTAACACGTTTGAACTTTGAAATTGACACTTATTCGTGTTAAAACTATAACAGTTTCTATTACGTTCTAATATAACTCTAATGACACCTTAAGGCCGTGGCCGTGGTGCAGTGGTTACCATCATCGACCGTCAAGCGGAAGGTCTATGGTTCAAATTCGTTTCATAGCCAAGAAAAAAGCAATTCCTATACGGAAAAAAGTATGCAACATAGTTGTGAATGGAAAAGCGACCAAACGTACTGCTGCAGGCGCAACACTCACAGTATATGGTCAATTAAAATTCATCCTCCGCGTATGCAATATTAACACCAAAGGTGCATTAACGAATTACTGTGAATTATAACCAACGCGAAATTTGGTCGGCTCTCGTCCTATCTAGGACAAACCACCCCTGAGAGTAGTGAACGAACAAGGTTGTGTGTGAACTTGCGCAAACTCTCCCTCTCCCTGTTACCTTCGCTCGCACAACATTCAAAACGTTATAAGGCCTAAGCCTTGAGTGCGGGTGTAACAATGAAAAAAAAGAAAAAAAAAGTGTGTTGCAGCGACACACTTACTAATAACTAACACACTTTGGATCAATCAATCAAACAAAAGGGAAGTTTCTCAACTACATACATATATGCAACCTTGCCAGAATGTAATGGTTAACATACTGGACTCTCAACCCAGTGATCCGAATCCGAATCTCAAGATCCGTGCCACCAAAAAACAAATACACTTAACTATTCCTCTCCCATTCTACATTGAACCTTCGAGCCGGATGGGCAAGACCATTATGTTGCTTCAACAAGAAGAAACAATCGATCAATCAAGCAGAAAACAAAGAACAGTGTTGATGATAAGCCTCGAAGTGTCGTCTACTTTTTTTGGTAGCTGGGAATAATATTCCCAGGAACCCTGAGATTTGAACACGGAATCACTGGGTTGAGAGCCCAATGTGTTATCCATTAGACCATGAGTCCGGTTCGTAATTTGCTTTCTGTCAAGGTTACATATGTATATGTAGTTGGAAACTTCCCTTTTGTGTGTTATTCATAAGAGGGCGTCGTGGCGCAGTGGTTAGTGTGTTGGTCTCTGGCGCACGATGAGCGAATTCGGATCCCGATAACAGCAAACGTCAAACTCTGCAAAGAGAGGCTAGAAGAGATATCGGACGAGCTAGCTGGGCTAGGATCAAGTGCAAACTTTGCGCAGATCGCAACCGAAACCCAAACACCTCTCAGTGCACTCTACAGAGAGATAGAGATGGAGCTATTAAAGAAAGCCAATAAGCGATGGTGTCACTTAGATACATGCGCTACGGCGAGATCGACTTGGCCCGCCTATAATAAGAAAAGGACCCAAAATCTGCTGAAGTTCAACCGTGGGATTAATCGACTGGCAGTCTGTGCCCTCACTGGGCACTGCATGTTATCTTACCATGCAGCTGGACTAGGCTTCTGTAGAGGCTGCAGGGACGAAGAGGAAATTGAATCCATTCGTCACCTGCTATGCGAATGCGCTAGCCCAAAAAAGGAACGGATTCCTAGGAAGACACGGGACTAAAGGAGGTAAGTAACATTGGGCTGATCAGAATACTGGGATTCTTATCCTCGTCTGGATGATTCAGCTCAACGGAAAATGTCTATGAATTGGGCGCAATGGACTCCACGGCAAAAGCACGAGCTTTTACCGATCGCGTCTCCCTTAAGCTCTCAAATACACCTCAACCCTCCACGCTATCAATAGAACAGCAGTGGAACCTTTGCAAACAATCCCTGGAAAGCTCCACCTCGAAGAAACACACAGCGAAGCAGGATGCATACAAAGCCTCGCTGCATAAAAGAACAAAAGCAGCTCGTGAGCTCTACGAGTTAAAAAGAAGGGAGGAGCATAAGCTTGTCAGGAGAAAGAAGAAAGAGCACGAGAAGCACGCGATTGAGGATTTGGAGAGGTGTTACTGCAGACGTGACGTTCGAACGTTTTATCAACAGATAAAGCGAACATGCCAAGGTTATATAGCCAGAACGGAGGCCTGCAGAGATGAGAAGGGACACCTAGTAGTAGCAGCGCAGTCGATGCTGAGATTATGGAAAAACCACTTCTGCAGACTGTATAACGGCGATGGTAGTCAATATACCGCTGTCAGGCAAAATGATCCATTTTTTAACGACGAGGACCGCAGAGAATTCCGTCCCCCCGACCTCGACGAAGTTAAGATTGCCATATCGAAACTCGAATCGAATAAAGCTGCTAGCGCAGGCGGACTGTCTGCTGAGCTCTTCAAGGCAGCTGGGGATGACCTGGTTAGGAGCATGCACCAGCTCATCTGTAAGATATGGTCAAAGGAAGGCATGCCCGAGGAATGGAGTCTCAGCATCGTATGCCCGATCCACAAGTAAGGAGACCCCTCTGACTGCGCCAACTACAGAGGAATAAGTCTTCTTAACATCGCCTACAAAATCTACTCTGCCGTTTTGTGGAAACGCCTGAAACCTTTTGTAAATAAGCTGATAGGTCCTTATCAGTGCGGATTCAGGCCGGGGAAGTCCACCATCGACCAAATCTCCACACTACAGCAGATACTGGAGAAAACCAATGAATTTCAAGTCGACACTCACCACCTATTTGTCGACTTCAAAGCCGCATACGACAGCGTAATTAGAGACGAGCTATACAACGCTACCTTTGACATACCTGCTAAACTCGTCAGACTATGCAGGATGACTTTGGAGAATGCTCGCTGGATGCTGGATTTAGGCAGGGCGATGCGCTGTCGTGTGATTTCTTCAACATCATATTGAAATGATTGTGCCAAAATCACTGGCCAATAGAAGAGGCACAATCTATTTCAAATCCTCGCAACTCCTTGCATACGCCGACGATATTGACATAATAGGTAGATCACAGCGAGATGTCAGTGAGGCGTTTGCGAGTATTGAGATGGAAGCGGCGAAAATTGGTTTGGCAGTAAACGAGGGCAAAACTAAATACAGAGCTGTTCAAAATAATAGGGAAAGGAATTAGCCGAAGAATTTCTTAGGGTTTTCCGAAATGTTGTAACCGAATAGTTCCATATTAGTATTTTAATAAGTAACACACGTAATATCTGATCTGTATTACTATATATATGTATTTCTTTTATTTATTGTAGTTTTTTTTTTTTTTTTAATCAACTTAAATACCTTCGAATTTGGTTGTTCAAAATAATAGGGAAATTTATAGTTTACATCCGATTTTCTTAAAATAATACATTAAAACTTATATTTATTCGTTAAGATAATAGTGAAAAACAAAATATGGTAGATCAGTGTCCCGAATGACCACCCTTGTTTTTTATGACAGCAGTTATACGAGCAGGCATTGAATCTATCAGTTTCTGGCATTTACTGATGGGAATATTTCTCCAATGGGTTTCAATGGCAGTCCACAACTGATTTTTATTTTGAAAGGTCTGTCTGGCCAAAGATTTTTTCAGTTCCGCCCACAAATTCTCGATGGGGTTGATATCGGGGGACTGAGAGGGCCATTGTAGCACTGACACTTGATGGTCTTGCAACCAAGCACTAACCAATTTCGATGAATGCTTGGGATCGTTATCGTGTTGAAAGTGCCATCGTAACGGCATATTGTCTTCGGCATACGGTAGCATAACATCCCTTAAAATATCACGATAGCTCTCCTTGTTCATGATGTCTTTTATTTGGTAAATGGGTCCAACACCAAACCAAGAAAAGCAGCCCCATACCATGATGCTACCACCCCCATGTTTCACGGTTTTTTTAGTAAACCGGACATGAAACTCCTTCCCCTGAGGACGCCGAACATTTCTACCGCTATCGGAACCAAATAAATTTATTTTAGTTTCATCACTCCAAAGAATGTTGCGAAACATCCCTTTGGAGTGATTTCTAAAATGCAAGGCAAACTCCATTCTCGCTTTCATGTTTTTTCTACTTAGTAGTGGTACTTTGCGAGCAATTCTACCGGGCAGTTTATTATCGAGCAACCTTCTCCGGATAGTTGGTGCACTTACTGCATTATTCAATTCCGCGGCAATCGCCCTTGATGACATAAAGGGATCCTTTTTCGCTAGCAACGCAATACGAGAGTCATCGATGGGAGTAGTTTTTCTTGGTCTACCTCTAGTTTCTCGTGCTGGGGTTCTTGAAAGCGCATTAAAAACAAAATTAATTGACCTTCCCAATGTATTGGCTATAAATTTAAGGGTCTTTCCTTGGTCTCTTAAATGTTTAATAATGCGACTTTCTTCAGCAGTGCAATGTCTATTACGTCCCATTTTTAACACTGCGTAGATTTTAAAAATGTAAAATTTGTACAATTCTTACGTCTACGAAAAACAACATTACCTTTTCAATTATTTTTGACAGAAATACGAACGATAAAACAACGAAACAGCAAAATTCCCTATTATTTTGAACACCTTAAAATAATCCTTTTTCCCACTTTATACCACAGTACGAATAACACGAATGAAGAATTGACCAGAGATGCATCATAAGAAAAGCAATACAGCTGTACAAATAGCTGCAATAATTACTTTTCGAAAAAGAGATAAAAATTCAAAATAAACAAACAAATTGGTTATCAGCGATATTCCCTATTATTTTGAACAGCTCTGTATATGCTGTCAGCAAAAAAGGACGCACAACCCCGACGTCTCGGCCAGAACGTTTGTATTGGCAGATATAAGTTCGAGGCAGTTAAGGACTTCGTCTACTTTGGCTCCGTAGTGACCTGGAACAACGCCATCAGTTCTGAAATCAAACGCAGAATCACTCTTGCCAATCGTTGTTTCCTTGGGCTCAGGACGTCATTGAGTAATAGGGCCCTTTCCCGAACGATAAAGTTGACTCTATTTAGGACCCTTATCATCCCTGTCCTGCTATATGGCGCAGAAGCATGGACACTATCAAAAGCGGATGAAGAGGCCCTTGGTCGGTTCGACAGAAAGATTTTGCACGTGATTTTCGGGCCTATAAATGCAGACGGGGGATGGAGGAAAAGATTCAACCACGAACTTTACGGGCTGTATAGCAACATGAGTTTAGTCAGCCGTCTACGGATTCAACGCCTTAGATGGCTGGGCCATGTAGAGCGAATGGACTCCAGCTCGGAGAGTCTTTGATTCTAACCCCGAGGGACCAAGAAGCAGATGATGGCCGCACTTAGGATGGCTCACACAGGTGCTAGTTGGAGGGGCATGTTGGTTGAGGCCCAGGTTCACCCCGGATTGTAGGGCCCGTTATGTAGAAGAAGAATGAGCTCCACGTAGTCTAGGTGAGCCTTGACTTTTCATCAGTAGGGCACCCACCCTAACGTAACCTAGAGTCGGTGACGACCCTTTTAGTGGGACATGCGGGCCACTGAAAATGTATGTATGTACATATGTACATATTAAAAATTCCGAAAATTCACTTTAATATAACTCCTTTATGAGGCACGCTTGCGATCTAAAAGTCTACACTTATAGACTAAGACCTAGGTTTGAATGAGTATTTACTCAACATGGTCAATCGTAAGGGCGAGCTTGAGGTATTTAATACAGAAGATGTATGCAAGTGGGATGCAAATTGTAATGAAAGCCACAACTGAAGGAGAGCATCACATTACGCATCGTCTTAAATAATGCAAACGGCTTAAGAGGTGTGGTATTCAAACAACACAGGATATGCAAATGCCAAGCAAAAAAATCGCCAAAAATATGCAAGAATTTCTCTTGATTTCACATATTGACCGTCACAATCTGAAAGCACGCGATTCAATAACCGAATTAAAACAATGCGTTTCCTAGAAATCCGAATAATCAGTCAGCCAGCAGCCAACCTTCACTTTCTTTCACGATTCTCATTTGAATTTCACATCACGTCACACAACAATTCGACACAACAACAATAAAATAAAACAATGATCCGCTCACCGTATTTTGATAGTAACTCCTCGGCCAAACGCTTCTCCTTGTCACTTTCGACGAGAATTCTCCAGACTTGTGCACCATCATATCGCCTCTGCTTAGCCGTGTAATCCTCATTGTTGTCATTCCCAATGACATCAAAGTCAGCAACACTCCGACCGCCGTCCAGTGGATCATCGAAACCGACATCACTTTCTTCTTCGTCTAACGTGCGATCAATTGAAATTCCCGCGACGACAACTGTTGTCGTCAATCGCATTGACAACATCAGCAGCACAAGCAACAACGACGCGATATTGGAGCCGATCATCTTTGCGAGATTCGAGCTGAAACCTTAATGATACATGCCAGCCAAATAGGCTTCCACTTTTATACTTAAATTTGTAAACATTCAATTAGAGAGGAAGAGAACGAGAGGAAGCTACAGTCAAAGCTGATAATTCCACCAGCACCATGTGGGGGGATTGAACAGTGCTTACCTGCCCACTACTATCAGCCATTATGCTCGTATGTCATCGGCGTCCACACCGAGCTCTGTTACTTTGCTTATCTTCTGTTGTTTTTTGTATCTTTTTTCCATCGCATCGTAGAGATTTGAAATTTTCTTTGGATTTTAATTAAAGAAAACTGGAAGGTGGGTGAGAGCCCCCATCCATCAGCCAAAACTCTGCCAACAGTCGCAGTAGGTGTTGATCTCTGCAGCGTCAGTAATGCACCAACACGTATGAGACGGGCTTCAATCAGAATTCGATTTGATAACCTATCGATGAGACGATGGTCTGGATGGACCATGTAATACCTTTCTGCGGTCAGGTATTATTCATAATGCCAAACGCGCGTCGTCGTTTAGGCTGTTATACAAGAGATGTGAGATAACAATGCGGTAAGAGTTAACATAACTCGAGAACCCGGAAGGGTCTTGAGTAAGGTTGGGAAATGCTGCGTTTTTAATGACTTGAAAAAGATCGAAGTGACTGTCCTGTATGTATGGTGTTAAGTGAAATGTTAATTTAGTTGATAGGTTTTGAGGTATGGACATTAGTTGCGATGGGGATTCTATTGGAGAGGTTTTTCTTTGAAAACACTGGAGCGTCTTAAATGTCTCGCTTCATAGAATATTTACACTAAAATGTAAGCTCAGAAAAAGAAACATGTTTCAATTTAATTTTGTCTTGAAAAAGGAATTGATCCTTTTGGCATGAGCTGTGTAGGTTAGGTTAGGTAAGTGGGTGCTCTACTGACGAAAAGTCAAGGCTCACCTCGACTACGTGGAACCCATTGCGCCCAATTCATTTTTAACCCGTAGAAACCTAGACATTTTTCGTTGAGCTTATTCCATCCAGACGAGGATAATCCTATATTCTGTTCAGCACAATGGTACTTACCTCCTCTAGTCCCGTGTCTTCCTAGGAATACTTTCCTTTTTTGGGCTAGCGTCGAGCATTCGCACAGCAGGTGACGAATGGATTCTATTTCCTCTTCGTCCCTGCAGCTTCTGCAGAAGTCATTGTGGGACTGGCCTAGTCTGGCTGCTTGGTAAGATAGCATGCCAGTCGAATATTCCCACGGTTGAACTTCAGCAGTTTTTCTGTCCTTTTCTTATTATAGACGGGCCAAGTCGATCTCGCCGTTGCGCATGTATCTAAGTGACACCATCGCTTATTAGCTCCGTCCCTATCTCTCTGTAAAGCGCCCTGAGTGGCGTTTTAGCTTCGGTTGCGATCTGCGCGAAGTTTGCACCTGATCCTAGCCTAGCTAGCTCGTCCGCCCTCTCGTTTCCAGAGATATTCACATGACCAGGTCACCTCGTTAACATTCGATATCTCTTCTAGCCTCTCTTTGCAGAGTTTGACGAGTTTGGATCTAATCCATCCTGCCTACAGAGCCTTAATGGCTGCCTGGCTGTCAACATAGATGTTGATCATTTTTCCTGAGAGATTCTCTCTGCTAATCAGGCTTGTCATTGTGGGACTGGCCTAGTCTGGCTGCTTGGTAAGATAGCATGCCAGTCGAATATTCCCACGGTTGAACTTCAGCAGTTTTTCTGTCCTTTTCTTATTATAGACGGGCCAAGTCGATCTCGCCGTTGCGCATGTATCTAAGTGACACCATCGCTTATTAGCTCCGTCCCTATCTCTCTGTAAAGCGCCCTGAGTGGCGTTTTAGCTTCGGTTGCGATCTGCGCGAAGTTTGCACCTGATCCTAGCCTAGCTAGCTCGTCCGCCCTCTCGTTTCCAGAGATATTCACATGACCAGGTCACCTCGTTAACATTCGATATCTCTTCTAGCCTCTCTTTGCAGAGTTTGACGAGTTTGGATCTAATCCATCCTGCCTACAGAGCCTTAATGGCTGCCTGGCTGTCAACATAGATGTTGATCATTTTTCCTGAGAGATTCTCTCTGCTAATCAGGCTTGCCGCCTGCTTCATTGCGAAGACCTCAGCTTGGAAAACACTGCAGCCATCATCAAGTCGACAGGAGCGATGTACAACCCGAAACTCAAAATAAACTCCGGCACCTGTGCCGACATCCATTTTGGATCCGTCGGTGTAGATTGCCATTTCACATCATGAGCTGTGTAGCACGTAGCCTCGTCCTGTTGGCACCATATGACGTTCACATTCATATTTTTCAACTTGGTCCAAGAGAAATTGCTTGTAACCGGTTGATCGCATTCTCCATTACTGGCAATGGTAACGCTGCCATTGTTTTCGAAAAAGTACGGACCGAGGGAGTCACTGGCGGGCAATCCCCACTCAAGACTGTTTTTGTGGACATCATATTGTCGTCACCCGAAATCGACCAATCTTGTTTATTTATGTACGTACCTCGTTCTCGTCGTTAAAGATTTTTTTTTTTTAACTTTTAGTTGAAGTTTTTACAATTTATTTATTGGGGTATACGGAGAAGGGAGCGAACAAACAGAGCAAAGAAGTTGATCGCGTTTAACTTGGCAAACACCAGTTTCGATCTCTGTCCCTGCTCAATTCAAGTTGACACACAGCCTCCGCGTGGCCTCCCCTGGATAGCTATACCCGACCCGACCCCTTGTCCCTGGGGAAAGAGGAACCTGGCCCTCCAGGTTGGGAGTTGCGCTTAGGGCTAACATCCCTATCGCTTAAAACAAAAATTTTGTTCAGAGACAACCAATAGCCTCGGATACGGACGGATTACTTGTTGACGACCCCCGCAAACGTCAAAAAGGAAACGAATTTCGGTTCTGCACCTGGAACGTTAGGTCCCTCAACAGACCAGATGCAGCCGAACAACTGGTCAACTCTTTGGACTGCTATAAAGCAGACATTACCGCGCTCCAAGAAATGCGATGGGATGGGCCAGGCAAAAAGCGGATGAAAAACTGTGATATATACTACGGAAACTGCTACAGAGAAAATAAACAACGCTTATTCGGATGCGGATTCGTTGTTTGAGGCAGACTCAGGAAAAAAGTCTCAAGCTTCCATTATGTAAGCGAACGCCTCATAACTATCCGAATAAAGGCCAATCTCGGCAATATAAGCTTACTATGTGTCCACGCTCCCACAGAGGAGAAAGATGACCGACTTCTATGATCTCATAGGCAGAACGTATGCGCAATGCCCCAGCTATGACACCAAAATCGTTCTAGGAGATTTCAATGCGAAACTGGGTAAGGAAGCTATCTTTGAACGGGTCATTGGAAAGCACAGCCTACACAACACCACGTCAGACAACGGACTAAGGCTAGTGGAATTTATGGCGGGACATAACCTGGTAGTAGCAAGTACACGATGCCCACACCTCAACATCCATAAGGGCGGTCTTTCGATCAATCGACAACCAACCAAATTGATCATATTGCGATCGACGGCAGACACTCCTCCAGCATCCTAGATGTCCGAATCTTTCGAGGAGCCAACATCGACTCGGATCATTACCTTGTTGCAGCCAAGGTACGGATGCGAATTTCTCGGAACCAACGGAGTCGAGTAAGAACACCAAAATTTAACGTCGGAAAGCTGCAATCGGAGGAGACCGCCAGAACCTTCGCCGATCAAGTCTCCCTCAATCTCTCTCAGGTCCCGATGCAATCTGCAGAAACCATAGAACAGCAATGGAGTTGTTGTCAAAAAGCCATTAGAGAGGCCGCCTCAGATATACTCGGTTCCGAGCCACCACCGTCGAGAAACCCCTGGTTTGATGATGAGTGCAGACAGGCCCACGTAGAGAAACAGAATGCATACATGGCCACATTGCATCGACGGACGAGAGCTGCCCGCGAGCTTTATGAACAGAAAAGGAGGGAGGAGCATGCGCTTCTGAGGAGGAAAAAGAAGGAGCACGAGAAGCGCGAGATCGAGGAGATAGAGAGATGTTACGGCAGGAACGACGTTCGAAAATTTTACTAGAAAGTAAAACGAACATGCCAAGGCTATAAAGCCAGAGCAGAAGCCTGCAGGGATGAGCACGGACAGCTAGTAGTGGAGTCACAGTCGATGCTGAGATTGTGGAGAGACCACTTCTGCAGACTGTATAACGGCGATGATAGTCAAAATGCCGCCGTCAGGCAGAGCGAACCATTCACAATGGACGAAGACGAAGGAGAATCCCGTCCACTCGACCTAGACGATGTTAAGATAGCGATATCGAAACTTAAGTTTTATAAAGCTGCTGGAGCAGACGGACTCTCCGCGCAGCTGTTTAAAGCAGCTGGCGATGAGCTGGTTAGGAACATGCACCAACTCATCTGCAAGATATGGTCGGAAGAACGCATGCCCGATGAATGGAATCTCAGTATCGCTTGCCCGATCCTTAAGAAAGGAGACCCCTATGACTGCGCCAATTACAGAGGGATAAGCCTCCTGAACATCGCGTACAAGATCCTCTCTGCCGTACTGTGTAAGTACCTGAAACCGTTCGTGGACAATCTGATAGGTTCCTACCAGTGTGGTTTCAGGCCAGGAAAATCCACGATAGACCAAATATTTACACTACGGCAGATCTTAGAGAAGACCCATGAATTCCAGGTTGACACGCACCATTTTTTCGTCGACTTTAAAGCCGCGTATGACAGTGTTTATAGAGACGAGCTATACAGAGCCATGTCATGTTTTAACATTCCTGCCAAAATCGTCAGACTATGCAGGATGACTATGGAGAACTCTCGTTGCTCCATTAAGGTCGGAGGTGAACTAACCGACCCCTTTGATGTTAAAAAAGGTTTAGACAGGGTGGCGCACTGTCATGTGATTTCTTCAACATTATTCTTGAAAATATCGTGCGGAACTCTGCGGCCAATACAAGATGTGCGATCTACTTCAAGTCCACACAATTGCTTGCCTACGCAGATGACATTGACGTTATTGGACGAACAAAGCGAGACGTCAATGAGGCGTTCACAAGCATTGAACAGAAGCGGCGAAAGTGGGTTTAAGGGTAAATGGGGACAAGAACAAATATATGCTGTCATCCAAGAAAGACGCACAACACCGATGTCTTGGTCAGAACGTCACCTTCGGCAGCTATATTTTTGAAGTAGTCAAGGACTTCGTCTACCTTGGCTCGGTAGTGACAAGCAGCAACGACAACAGCGCTGAGATAAAACGCAGAATAACTCTTGCCAATCGCTGCTTCTTCGGGATCAAGAGGCAATTGAGTAGTAGAAAAACTAAGGTTTTCCTCTACAAAACCTTAATCATTCCGGTCCTCCTCTACGGCGCTGAGGCTTGGACGTTATCAAAAGCGGATGAAGAGGCTCTTGGACGTTTCGAGAGGAAAATTCTGCGTGCAATCTTTGGTCTCGTTTGTGTAAACGGAGAATGGAGGAGGAGATTCAACCAAGAACTGTACGGGCTGTACAGCGACATCGGCCTGGTTAGACGTCTTCGGATCCAACGTATAAGATGGCTAGGCCATGTAGAGCGAATGGACATTAACGCTCCGGCCCGACTCCAACCCCGAGGGACGGCGCAGCAGAGGACGACCGCTTTTAAGGTGGCGCGCACAGGTGGAAGGGTACCTCAACCAACTGGGCGTGCGGCACTGGAAGCGGCTGACCGAAGATCGGGCCGGCTGGAGAGGCTTGTTAGTTGAGGCCCTGGTTCACCCCGAACTGTAGCGCCATCAAAAAATAAAAAAACGTACAATGTAGGACCAGTGTCCTTTACAATTGTGTTATTTTACTCGTGTGTAGGAGAAGATGGCACAAGTGGGATTTAGTCCACTCGAAACGTTGGAGGTTTTATTCACACCGAGCCCCTTATCGCTCGTTGTTGTCGCCAGATGTTTTTTAGGGTTCCGTACCCAAAGGTAAAACGGAATCCTATTACTAAGACTTCACTGTCCGTCCGTCTGTCACCAGGCTGTATCTCATAAACTGTGATAGTTAGACAGTTGAAATTTTCACAGATGATGTATTTCTGTTGACGCTACCACGACACAATACTAAAAACAGAACAAAATGAATATTTAAGGGGGGCTCCCATACAACAGACATGATTTTCATCCAAAAAATCCCCTAGGTCACATACTGAACTAATGTTAGTCGACAATTTCCCACAACCAGTAGCAAACTTCCCAGTTTTGGTCCCTTTTGTGACTTTTATGAATTAATCCTAGCTGCAAACCTGTTCCCCATATTTCCCATTATTGTTATTCACCTTTTCACATCGTTGCCGTCAAGTAATATAATTGATTTGGATTCAATGGACACTTTGATGATCAACTATATCTCATCATGAAGATTTTTGATTATCAAAGTAATATGCCGATAACCTGCCTGCATATGTCATCATATAAAAAATGTGATTTAATGTGATGACTGATAAGGTAACATACATAGTCTCTTTCATATTTATATATACAGATGGTACGGAACCCTTTGTGGACGAGTCCGATTCGCATTCGGCGGGTTTTTTCGTCTGCAACAGTTGTTATGTGTTCAGTCCACAAGAAGAGAGACCCCACTGATTGCGCCAACTATAGAGGAATAAGTCTCTTTAACTTCGCCTACAAAATCTTCTCTGCCGTTTTGTGTGAACGCCTGAAGCCCTTTGTAAATAAGCTGATAGGTCCTTATCAGTGCGGATTCAGGCCGGGGAAGTCCACCATCGACCAAATCTTCACACTACGGCAGATATTGGAGAAAACCAATGAATTTCAAGTCCACACTCACCACCTATTTGTCGACTTCAAAGCCGCATACGACAGCGTAATTAGAGACGAGCTATACAACGCTATGTCTACCTTTGACATACCTGCTAAACTTGTCCGACTATGCAGGATGACTTTGGAGAATGCTCGCTGCTCCATCCGAATCGGTGACACCTTACCGATAGTTTTGATGTCAAAAAAGGATTTAGGCAGGGCGATGCCCTGTCGTGTGATTTCTTCAACATCGTACTAGAAATGTATGTGCAAAAATCACTGGCCAATACAAGAGGCACAATCTATTTCAAATCCTCGCAACTCCTTGCATACGCCGACGATATTGACATAATAGGTGGATCACAGCGAGATGTCAATGAGGCGTTTGCGAGTACTGAGGTGGAGGCGGCGAAATACATGTTGTCATCAAAAAAGGACGCTCACTACCGACGTCTAGGCCAGTTCGTTTGTATTGGCAGATATAAGTTTGAGGCAGTTAAGGACTTCGTCTACCTTGGCTCCGCAGTGACCTGGAACAACGACATCAGTTCCGAAATCAAACGCAGAATCACTCTTGCCAATCGCTGTTTCTTTTGGTTCAGGAGGCAACTGAGTAATAGAGCCCTCTCCCGAACGACAAAGTTGACTCTATATAAGACCCTTATCATCCCGGTCCTGTTGTACGGCACAGAAGCATGGACACTATCTAAAGCGGATGAGGAGGCCCTTGGTCGGTTCGAGAGAAAGAATTTGCGCGTGATTTTCGGTCCTATAAACGCTGGCGGGGGATGGAGGAAAAGATTAAGCCACGAACTTTACGAGCTGTACAGCGACATGAGCCTAGTCAGGCGTCTACGGATTCAACGCCTAAGATGGCTGGGCCATGTAGAGCGAATGGACACAACAGCTCCAGCCCGGAGAGTCTTTGAATCCAACCCCGAGGGACGAAGAAGCAGAGGACGGCCGCCCTTAAGATGGCGCACACAGGTGGAAGGGGACCTCAGCCAACTGGGTGTGCGGCAATGGAAAAGGCTAGCGAAAGATCGTGCTAGATGGAGGGGCATGTTGGTTGAGGCCCAGGTTCACCCCGAACTGTAGCGCCCACTAAGAAGAAGAAGAAGATAATTGCGTGTTCGGGTAGTTCTTTTAAGATTTTCCATTTATCATGTCGTATCCAGGGCACTTATTGGGCTTGAGACTATTCTTAATATGAAAGCCAATTTAATTTTTGGTAGTCAATTTGATTGGAATCGGTTCATTCGTGTTTTGGAGGTTTAAATATTGTGAATTGTTGTCCTTTTCATTTGTGAAACAGTTGGCAAAGAAGTTCGCTAAATAATCTTGTCCTGGGTATACTTCTGTATATACAGAAGTCAATGAGATCGGGTTTTTTATTCATATCTGAGGGCCAGTATGTTGGTTCCCCTGGGCTGAGAAAATGCACGTTAAGTGATTTTAGAACATTTGAAAGGATGCTTCCCTTTCTGTTTGTTAATCTGGAGCCCCAGTCTGTGTTTTCTGCATTGAAGTCGCCTCCTGCGATGAATCTCTTACCTAGTGTGTTAATCTAATTTTTGTATTGGTCTGTCGATATAATAAACTTAGGTGGACAGTAGAGTCCACCTAAGTGGACTGAGTGGTCCGTATGCATCAATTTGTATGGTCGTTGCTTGGATATGCTCAGCTTTGTAGCCTGCAAGGTCTATTGATTCGATTGTCTGTCTTATTATGATTGCTGTGCCACCATGAGCTTTGTTGTCAGGGTGATTTGTTTGATACACATTGTATTCGGGTATTTTGAAAAATTTGTTTTTTGGTTTTTTTTTTTTTTTCCCTGAAATCGGGGTCCACTTCCGGGCGCTCCATAACCCATTCAAGGAACATACGGCGTTAGCTATGCGACTTTGTCTTGGATTTTGCATGGATGTAGTCCTTGGGCGAGACACGGAATTTACTACCTTAAGTTCCTCGTACACTAATGCATGGACAGTAGCGATTTTTTCGCAGATCTTGCGAAAATTTCATTGCCTTCAAACTAATCCCTCTCTGATACGATGCACTCAAGCTTACGGATTTTCCAATCTTCGAAACAGCTGTTAAAGTCGGTTTTCGAGATGGTCTTCAGGTCTCTCATCGATGCGACTTGTGTCTCCGGAGCGATCTTTTGAGTATGTTGAATAGCTACAAGTCGCATGATCCCAAATCAGGTAGTAGCAATCAGCTTATCAACATCGGTTAAAGAGGACTCATCATGGCTCAAGCTTCAGGTTAATGCAAGTGTCTTCATTCGCAGAGGAGAGGATATTGGACCAGGTATCAGTCGAAATACAAGTAGAGGGAATCTTACTTCTTTTGGTAACGCTACAGTTCGGGGTTAACCTGGGCCTCAACCAAAAATCCCTTCTAGCGAGTACGACCTTTTGCTAGCTGTGTCACACGCCCAGTGGTTAAGATCCCTTTTCACCTGTATGCGGTACTTCAGATGCGGCCGTTATCTACAACGTCGTCCCTCGGGGTTGCAGTCTTTGGGCCAGAGCTGTGTTGCCCATTCGCTCTACATGTACAGCCCGTACAGTTCGTGGTTGAATCTTCTCCTCCACTCTCCGCGAACACAAACGGTACCGAAAATTGTTCGCAGAATTTTCCTCTCGAAACGACCAAGGGCCTCTTCATCCATTTTTGATAAGGTCCAAGCGTCTGTGCGGTAGAGGAGGACCGGGATGATTAAGCTTTCATAGAGGGTCACCTTAGTTGTCCAAGAGAGGGCTCTCTTTCTTAATGGTCTCTTTTGCCCGAAGAAACAGTGGTTGGCAAGAGTTATTCTGCGTCTAATCTCAGCGCTGGTGTCGTTCAAATAGGCGTTGTCACAGTTTTTCATCCTCATTTTACCCGGTCTATCTCATCGTACTTCTTGCAGTGCGGTAATGTCTGCTTTATAGTAGCTTAGGGCTTTTTCTCACTGTTCGGCCACACCCGGTCGGTTAAGGGACCTATCATTCCAGGTACAGAACCGATACTCCTGTCCTTTTATACGTCTGCGGGGGACGTCAACATGTAGTCCGTCCGTTAAATCCAAGGCCTGTGGTTGTCCCCGAGCTTGTCATTTTTTTAGGGCTACGGCTTACTAGGCCGTAGCCCAACCGACTAAACCTGTTTTTTGACGCAGGAAACACGTCATCCGCCCTTCCCCGCCTGTAATTTACAGAGGAAATCTCCAGATGGTACCACGAGGAGGTGGAGATGGGAGTTACTAAGAATGCCACAAGATGTTCGTCGGCTCTTCTCGCTTTTAAGCAGGCTAGCATCCATCGGATAGATGCTAACCCTACGAGGATTTTGTTAGTTCTAAGAGAGGGAATAGGGGAAACAGTTATTGGGTCCTATGTCCTATTTCGTCGTTAGTTTACACTTAATGTGTCTTCAGTCAGGACTAAGCCCAGATAAGGATGTTTTTGTATAACATTCTTATGGATGGCTTCAAGTCTGAACGTCATCGCGGAGTACGACAAAATTCGGTCGCCCTCAGTTGGTGCAGCTTTGAAATTCACTGTACATATGTGTGCGGAATCTCCACAGAGTACTATATTCCTCGCGTTTTTTTCTATACAAAATGCTTTCGTTTGCCGGGTCATTGTACAGCTTAAACCATATGAGTAGTCTATTACTAAAAAATGTTATCTAACCCACTCATAGCAATCCACAGACACTGAAGCGTACTTAATCAGTCAGCGAAACTATAACCATTCTTCACAAAGTGTTTGACTAAGAGATGCAGCCAATGAACATCATTAACGACCAAGCCGGCTTTTGAATTACCCAAATCATTCGAAACATCGTTTAAATAGCTTTCGAATAAAACTCGTACCACAGCTCGAGCAAGAGCATGAGCACGAGCCCAAACACTTTTCCCTCGTTAATGGGCTAGTTTGCGATTAGTTCATAAGCCCATAAGCCGATTCATGTCTAGCTTCGAATCACGCTTACAAGGGTTTGCAGAGATTCGTGATAGAAAAGCGTCGAAAGTAATAATTGCTGCTACAACAATCCGACCCGCCTTATGCTTGTACCCGAACATGGACCTCTAGCAAAACAAAAACCGAAGAAAGAAAGATTACGTCCTATGAATCGGTGTTTTAATCCGTCTGCGCATGCTCAGCCCACACAATCTATGAATGTACGTACGGGTACTACACCGTAAGGCCAACGAAAGTCACTTTTCCCTATGTCATTGATTCTCGGGCTCTCGGCTGCTTTTCACTTTCATTAGCCCCTGCGCGAAAGCAAAACAAAAACCCGTAGATAAAACGTGGTAAACAAAGCAACTCCTCCTTTTGTAGATGTATCTCTCTATCTTTTCGTGCAGAATTGTGTACGTTGGTTACGGTTGCTATTTCTTTTTTGCTCACATATTCAAACCACTGCAGCAAGTCATATGACGCGGATTCGATCGAAAATGATCAGCGCAAATACGAACCAGACGATGGTTGGCTGCACCCAATCGTTGCCAGCACCTGAACAGACCCACGACTCGGGAGGTATGGTTATTTGCTCAAGCTACTTGCGTCGCATTGTCTTTGATGAGGACAATGACTACGCTGTTCCTTTCACGGATTATCCCACACGTTAGATAGGAGCTTTGTAAGTGAGTGTATCTGGTTCCGAGTTTTGTGTTTAATTATTTCACGTACTGCTTTCTCGTGCCTTTTTTCCACTTCTTTCCCATGAAATGTGGTTTTGTTTTTGGTTGCGAATGCAAAGAGAGGAATTTCTAATTTCAGACTTAATTGATTGGAATCGGATGCAGGTTGAGCGGAAGGGCGATTGGGCATGTGGTTGTAATGTGAGCTGCTTTCAGTCTCAATCTTTGCACCTCTTCACGAAAAAAGGGAATTTCCGCAACTTGGCAATCAAAGTTGGCAACGGAAAAGGTTACAGTTACCGTCATTTTTGGCTGCTAAACAGTAGTAAATTGAATTTCAAGGAATAATTGAAAAAAAAAAAAGAAAAGAAAGTTCCACCGTGGTATTTCCGGGTGACATAGGCGATAATTAGACTTGGAAAAGCGCTTCAGTTCATCTCTGACTGGTGTGGCAGGTCCCGTTTGCAAATAGGAGGAGGTTGCAGCCCTGCTCCGTCTTTCTAAATGGTACAAACATCTGTTTTTCAGAAGAAGTTAAGTACCTATGTAGGTACTGACCTTGATCGCAGACTTGACTGGAAAAAGGCCTTGTGGGCCTGTCGACGCACTTCCGGTAAAACCTGGGGACCGAAACCTAAGGTAATCTACTGACACAGGTTACAACTGCGAATATGCCTGGCCCAGAAAAAAATCGAGTAAGGCCAGCGGCATACAACGTCCCAATGCTACAATCGCAGGAGACCGCCAGAGCCTTTGCCAATCGCGTCTCCCTCAAGCTCTCGGAAAACCCTCCAACACCTGCTCAGACCGTACAACACCAATGGACTCGTTGTCAACAAGCCTTAGAGAGTGCTGCTTCTGAGGTACTGGGTTTCAAACCGCCACCAACAAGAAACCCATGGTTTGACGACGAGTGTAGGAGGGCACACGCAGCCCAGCAGCAAGCCTATCAAGAGGCGCTGCATAAAAGGACGAGAGCGGCTCATGAGCATTATGAGCAGAAGAGGAGCGCGGAGCATAAGCTTCTTAAAACAAAAAAAAAGAGAGTATGAGAAGCTCGCGATGGTGGAAATGGAGAGCTCCTATCGCAGGAATGACGTTCAGAGGATTTATCAACGAATAAAACAAACATGCCAGGGATGCGGCACTGTGTGAACGCCTGAAACCGTTCGGTCCATATCAGTGTGATTTCAGACCTGGGAAGTCCACTATAGATCAATTATTCACACTGCGGCAGATCCTGGAAAAAACAAACGAGTTTCAGATCAACACCCACCATCTGTTTGTCGACTTTAAGGCTGCCTACGATAGAATAAATACAGACGAGCTATACAACGCCATGTCTAGTTTTGACATCCCTGCCAAACTCGTCAGATTGTGCAGGATGAGATTGGAGAACTCTCGCTGCTCCATCATGGTCAGAAGCAACTTAACCGATACCTTTTATGTTAAAAAAGGTTTTAGACAGGGCGACACGCTATCGTGTGACTTTTTCAACATAGTCCTTGAAAGGATCGTGTAAAACTCACTGGTCAATACGAGGGGCACCATCTTTTTCAAGTCCGTATAACTGCTCGCGTATGCCGAAGACATTGACATAATTAGACGAACTCAGCAAGATTGAGGCCTCTACGAGCATTGAGGCGGTAGCGGCTAAAATGGGACTGATGGTAAATGAGGGCAAGACGAAATATATGATATCGTCGAAAAAGGACACGAACCAGGGCGCACATATTGGCAGGTATAATTTCGAGGTAATCAAGGACTTTATCTACCTAGGCTCCACAGTGACATGAAGCAATGACATCAGTGCCAAAATCAAACGCAGAATAACTTTTGCCAACCGCTGTTTCTTTGGCCACCGGAGGCAATTAACAAGGAGAGCCCTCTCTCGAAAAACCAAGGTCACCATATACAAGACTCTTATCATCCTGGTCCTGTTTTATGGCGCAGAGACAGAGACCTTATCGAAAGCGGATGAGGAGGCCCTTGGACGTTTCGAGAGAAAAATTCTGCGTACGATTTTCAGCCCGACCTGTATAAATGGGGAATGGAGGAGAAGACTTAATTGTGAACTGTACGGGCGACATGAACGTAGCACGGCGTCTTCGGATCCAACGCTTAAGATGGCTAGGTCATGTTGAGTGCATGGAAATCACAGCTCCGGCCCGGAAGGTCTTTGAAGCCAACCCCGAGGGACGACGCTGTCGAGGACGGCCAAATTTAAAGTGGCGCAACCAAGTGGAAGTGGACCTTAACCAAATAGGCGTGCGGCACTGGAGACTGCTGGCGAAAGACCGTGCCAGTTGGAGGGGGTTTTTAAAGGAAGCCCGGATTCGCCATGAACTGCAGCGCCGAAAAAGAAAGAAGATATACCGCGATGTAAGACCAATCATCACCTATGCGTCCACGGTATGGTGGATAAAAGTTGAACAAAAGACGGTAAAATCGTTGAACTTCAACGCCTCCAGAGACTAGCGTGTCTCGGCATTACAGACGCTATGCCAACCTACCATACGGCAGCTCAATAAGCACTGATTGGACTTACTCCACTGCACCTTTTTATTAAAAAAAGTTGCATTACCAAGTGCAATCACAATTCTTCGCTGGGGAACTGGCCTGCCATGTACGAGTAGACCTATGGTTCAAATGCCCATCCTGCAACATCTTCCTGAGCTGGATTTGATTACCACGGTCTCGGACGCATTACCCCACACCTTCACTTTTAACGAGAGATTTGAGATATTGATCCCGAACCGCACAGCTTGGGAAACCAGTGATCCCTTGCTCAACGTCAAAGGCCATCTTTGGCATCTTTGGGCCAAATCGGAGGATTTCGAAATCCCTATGAATGAGTCCTTGATCTTCCAAGCTGAATTATTTGCCATACTGACATGCGTCAATCTGATCTGAATAAAATTTATCCTGACCTTTTCAGAGGAGATGGCCGCCTCTCTATAAGAGGGCTGCTTCTCTCGACTCCTTACGGTCATTTGGATCTCCTTCTCGGAGGAAGGGGTTTTGTTGTGTGACCGGCTCCGAGGAGCGGTTTTTGGCTATCTTCGCCTTCTGGCCTATGCTTTGATACTTGTGGGTCGCTACGTCTGCCGTTGGCCTCCGATTTCCCACCGCCCCACCGGAGAGGGAGGCATCGGACACTCTCTCCCTAGCGAGGCTATCCTTGGCAGCGGTCTTCCGTTTGCGGGAGCTTTTACCTTTTTCGGTTTGAGCTCCTGCTTCCTTCGGACGCCGCTCTGGGACAGCCTTGCAAGTTCGAGGACTGCTAGGACCCGTAACGACTTTGCCTTTTGCGTTCAGAGTTTGCCCGTCAGCCCCGCTACCTTTTTCGGCGGCAGTTCCCAGTAAGAAGAAGAGAGTTGGAGGCGCATGCCGAAAGTGCTAGCATGCTTGTGTCTCCTGCAGCAGTCTTTCCCGACCGTCAACGATATCTACGCTACGCACCTTTGAGAGGAGAGGGGACCTCAGATAAGAGAGTCGGATCGATTTCGGTAGGAGATACCTTCGTTGACCTAACCCACTTAGCTGGTTCCTCCAAAGATTTAGCCTTGTCTAATGTGCGTTGGGCATGCCTCTTTCCCCTTCTTTTTTAGCACTTAGCAGTGCATTCAGCAGTACGTCCCAATTCCGGGGCGCGTTCAACCTTTGCGGTTTCCCGTGCCACGCCATCGTCGGTGTCGCCTCCTCTAGATACACCGCTCATGCTCAGTCCGACCATGGGAGGAGCTGTTCATGGCTTGACTTTGTCATTCCCATGGTACATATCGTCAAGAGCTCTCTCAATGTCAAGGATGGCCAAGAGCACGTGTTCTATCGCTACAGAGTTCGCAAGAGTTTACAAGTTTGTCTTAAGTTTTCAAGGCTAATGGGACTCATGGGTCTTAAATTCCTATTAAAAACGTAAGTCCAGGAGTAGCTTTAGAGCTGTAGGCATTCCAGTCCATTTCGTTTGCTGTTACGTTGCGGATATTTCGTGTCTCACACTAGCAGTTGAGCCTAGCTCTTGGACTTGAAAATAATCTGTCTACTCTCTAGACAGTGAACTCGAGAGTCAGAATCACCAGAGAAATCGGAGGTCTACACGGAGGTCTGACTTGGCACGTTTTAAATTTCTGCTGAAGGCTGGCTGGCTGGATAGAAGGTATCTAAGGGCCAATTGAATGGATCTCGCCCACCTTCACCTGTCCGATAATTAATCTTTGTTCGACTATGCTGAAATGTGCTTGTTCTTATCTTATGTTCATGTCTTCCCACGTATCTAATTGTTGTTGCGATTCTCAGAACTTACTTTCGTCAAACCCTAAACATACATACAAGCGTGCCTTTATGCAATCTGTGATGTGCTTTTAACCAACCCGTTCCTTTTGAACTTTTTCATCAACAGATTGAAGAAATCACCGAAGGCATTGAAACCATCGAACTTCTCGTTAATGACGGCCCATCATGTGGCTTAACATACGACACAAACTGCTCAAACGACAATGCAAATACGACCCCAACCGCTGCATTCATTTCCACGTCACCCCATCAACTGCATACTAAATCACTGCGACGTAATTCGCAAGAGCACAAACCAGGTACACCCACGCCCACATGTGTTACGCATACCGAATGCACTACGCCGACTCTCGATACAGTCGACAGTGGAGCAAGTTCAAATTCCGAATTTTACGAGGACGATGACGGAGGTGTGGCACTACCGCCCCAAACACTCATGTCCCGATCTAGTCAACATCGACGCAGTAATCAACAGCGTGTGACATCGAGTATAGTCGAAGGCAAAACGTTCTGTGATAAAACGACAAACTCATCACCGAAGCATCTTGTTTCAGTGGCTACGTCACCCGTCGAATCGATATCCATCACACGTGAGCACGTTCTTAAGCAAGAGATCGAACAGTTGCAAGAGAAACTCAAGGATACCGAGGAGCGCCTGCAGAGCTTGCGAATACAACACGATTCTCTATCACAGTTGCATCGTGATTTGAGGGAAAACAATACCCGCTTGCAGGAAGAGTCCGAGATATTAAAGCTTGACGTCCAGCATTTGAATGAATGCGCGAATATCCTGCGTTCCGAGTTACAAGCGGCTCGCAACGACAGAAATGAGGCATTAGAATTGCAGCGTGTCCTTCAAACCGAGCTCGAAGAGAGTCGTAGTGAACGAAAAAGGGCTCAGGACCAAAAGGAGAGGGACACGAAAACTATTCAGGATCTCCAGCGGCAGTGTAAAGAAATGGAGAGAATACTTATGCGGAAGCACCCCGATTCAGTGTCAGCCTTGATTGGTGAGTATACTCCCCGGTCGTAATAGTAAATTACGGAAATCCCTTTCACTGCCCATTAACGTCACAATCGCTTTTCTCGTTTCAGTCGCCTCGAAGAATCCCACAAAGTCATCGGGCAGTGACGACAGCCACAGTCGGCGTTTATTGGAGCAACGCATCGCACAATTGGAGTCCGATGCCAAGGAGCAGGACAAGAAGGCGCAGAAAATACTGGCCAACGTCCAGGCACGATTCAATTCCGTACAATCGAAGTATGAGACACACATCGCCGACCTGGAGACTCAAGTACTAAGGTACATAAGGACATTTGGTTTTGCTTTTGTTTTGTTCTCCTTTTAACACTCACACACGGTTTCTCATTCTCCTCGCAGCCTCCAGGAGATCAACACAAAACTGAATGAGAAAATTGAATCTCAAGTGAGGACACTCGACTATTTTGTCTATCAGAGATCTGAGGGCTGCCACAATGGTTCTACGCAAACCGAAGAAATTCCCGAACGTCAACGACGAACAATGACATCATGTACCCAAACTGATGGCATTGCAGTCGCAGCACCAACATCCGTATCCGTGTCGACGGTGGCAACAAATACGTCGAGTGCGAACACCAGTGCCAGTTCCACGCCGTCGAACAGTAGGCCAAGTTCAAAACAATCGGGATTGAGGCGGCCCACTACGGCCAGTAAACTACCGTTCTCACAGTCTGACACAACCATCGCGTCCGCATACCATGTTGCTGCCAAAGAGGATGCACATCTATTAGCCACGATTCGTGGTATGAGGGTTGATCTGGCTATTAAAGACAAGGCAATGCAGCGATTGACTCGAGAGCTGGACGAGTGTAAGAAGACCATCAGGAAACTGCAAAAGGAGAAGGACGGTGAGTGATCTATATGCCGAACAGAGTTTTTTCTATATATTCTGTTGGATAGATAGTGTGGTGTAGGTTTGCTTGTGTGTAAGGAATCCTTTTGTTGATTCAAGACATTTTCAATGTGAAGTAATTGCCATCAAGCAAACGCGGGCTGTGGGGTAGCGTGAGAAGTAAGTAAATAAATTAGAAGCCCCGCAGCCACTGCCTACTTATATGGCCAAGAAGTCGAAAGTAGTAAAACCTTGACCTGAAGCAGGATGCTCCTCGGAAGTTTGTGTGGATGAAAGGCTTCTGCTTCTCCTTTTGTTTGTATAGGAAATCTTGAAGGAACAAGCGTTGCACGGATTTGAATGGATCTTTTGTCTATTGTCATTGGATGGTGAATGGTGTTGTATATGCTCGTACATCAACTGTATCATGTCAGGAAGTAATATGTTGTGGAGGAGGAAAACTCGTCCCTAATGTTGATGGCTTCCAGTCTAGTTGGTTCAATTCAAAGCATGGCCACCTCGAGCATGTTACCTCTTCCCCAGAGTACGGCTATAGAGATGTTAGGTGGTATCGTCTACAAACAGAGTTTTAGTCCTCATCATATTGAGGGCTCTATTTAGCATAGCTAGAACGGTCCGATTTAGGTGAAACATGCGCCGTTTCAGCGAGAGCACCGTGGCGCAGTGGGTAGTGTGTTGGCCTCTGACGCCGATGACAGGGAATCGAATCCCGACACAGCCATGTCATCGAACGTGTTTTCACGGTGTTTCTCCTCAGCGGGGTTCTGACAAAACCCCCTGTAGTAAAATTGTCATGAATAGCTTCTCGAAATTCGCCGTTCGGAACCGGCAATAAACTGTAGGTCCCTTTCACCTATCGGAAAATGAAATCACCCACAACATGGGTGATTGAGAGAAGCTCGGCTTAGGTCCTTCATGGACGGTAACGCCAACATACAGACATACATACAAACATAGTTCTCTACACCTGCAAGAAAGCCTTAGGCAAAAACTGGGGATTAAACCCAAAGCTCACCCCATGGCTCTACATTACAGTCGTTAGACCTATACTAATGTATGGAGTGATAGTCTAATGGAATGCACTGGACAAAACAACATACCACAAACTACTCGAGAAGGTACAAAGGCTAGCATGTATGTACATCACCGGGGCCCTAGTGTTCACCCCAAGGGCAGCGCTCAACATGATACTCCACCTTGCACCACTCAATATCTTCGGCAAGCAAATTGCCACACCCACGGCAATAAGACTAAAAGCCAACACCAAATGGACGAGCTATATCACTGGCCATTCCTCCATTCTGAACAACAGGATAATCATGGCAGAAAGCTCGGACCACATAGAGCCCACCACATTCTTTGAGAAGCAATTCAAAATAACATACCCGGACAGACGGAACCTCGCAAGAGCTGCGTGGACTTCTACACCGACGGGTCAAAGACCAAAGTCGAGTATTCTGCAAACAATTAAACCTGAGCCAAACTCTAAAACTACCAGATTATCGCAGCGTCTCTCAGGCGGAGCTGTTGGCAATAGAGGAGACTCTGTCTTGGCTTAAGTGGAACGTCATATCTACTACGGATATTCGAACTCTCACGGACAGTCAAGCAGCCTTGAAATCGCTGGAGTCCTATGTGTACACTTCAAAAACAAGCCCTGACTGTCGCCTCTCTCTTAACGAGATGGCCAAACAGTTTAATATACAACTCCTATGAGTGCCAGGATACAGTGACACCTCAGGCAACGAAAGGGCCGAAGCACTCGCCAGACAAGGAACGATGCAACAATCAATAATGGCATGCGAAGGTATACCTCTTCTTCTTTTTCGGCGCTACAGTTCATGGTGAACTTGGGCCTCCTTTAAAAAACCTCTCCAACTGGCACTGTCTTTCGCCAGCAGTCTCCAGTGCCGCATGCCTAGTTGGTTAAGGTCCTCTTCCACTTGGTTGCGCCACCTTCAATTTGTCCGTCCTCGATGGCGTTGCCCCTCGGGGTTGGATTCACAGACCTTCCGGTCCGGAGCTGTGTTTTCCATGCGCCCAACATGACCTAGTTGGATCCGAAGACGCCGTGCTACGTTCATGTCGCTGTACAGCCCGTACAGTTCACTATTAAGTCTTCTCCTCCACTCCCCATTTATGCAGGTCGGGCCGAAAATCGTACGCAGAACTTTTATTTCAAAACGATCAAGGGCCTCCTCATCCGCTTTCGATAAGGCCCATGTCTCTGCGCCATAAAGCAGGACCGGGATGATAAGGGTCTTGTATATGGTCACCTTAGTTTTTCAATTGAGGGCTCTACTTCTCAATTGCCTCCCGAGCCCAAAGAAACAGCGGTTGGCAAGAGTTATTCTGCGTTTAATTTCGGCATTGCTTCATGTCACTGCGAAGCCTAGGTAGATAAAGTCGTTGACTACCTTGAAATTATACCTGCCAATATGTGCGCCCTGGCCAAGACGCCGCTGGTTCGTGTCCTTTTTCGACGACCATGCATATCGTTTTGCCCTCATTTACCGCCAGTCCCATTTTAGCCGCTTCCGTCTCAATGCTCGGAAAGACCTTAATGACATCTCGCTGACTTTGTCCAATTATGTCAATGTCATCGGCATATGCGAGCAGTTGGTACGGACTTGAAAAAGATGGGGCCCCTCGTATTGACCAATGAGTTTTGCACGATCCCTTCAAGGACGATGTTGAAAATGTCAGACGGTAGCCCCGTGTAAAACCTTTTTTGACATAAAAAGTATCGGTTAGGTCGCTTTCGACCTTGATGGAGCAGCGAGAGTTCTCCAATGTCATCCTGCACAATCTGACGAGTTTGGCAGGGATGTCAAAACTAGACATGGTGTTGTATAGCTCGTCTGTATTTATTCTATCGTATGCAGCCTTAAAGTCGACAAACAGATGGTGGGTGTTGATCTAAAACTCGTTTGTTTTTTCCAGGATCTGCCGTAGTGTGAATAATTGATCTATAGTGGACTTCCCAGGCCTGAACCCACACTGATATGGACCAATCAGTTTATTAACGAACAATTTCAGGCGTTCACACAGTACAGCACAGAAGACTTATACCTCTGTAGTTGCCGCAGGGCTCTCCTTTCTTGTGGATAGGGCAAACGATACTAAGATTCCATTCTTTGGGCATGCATTCCTCTGACCATATCTTACAGATGAGCTGGTGCATACTCCCAACTAGGTCATCTCCAGCTGCCTTAAAGAGCTCGACAGATAGTACATCTACTCCAGCAGCTTTGTTGGATTTAAGCCTAGAAAAAGCATTCCTAACTTCTTCCAGGTCAGGGGGACGGAATTCTCTGCTATCATCGTCCGCTGTAAGAGGGTCATTCTGTTGACAGCGGAATCTGTGTCGTCATCGCCGTTATACAGTCGGCAGATTCTTAGTACCGACTGTGAATCCACTACTAGGTTTCCATTTTCTTCCCTGCAGGCTTCCGTTCTGGCCTTATACCCCTGGCATGTTTGTTTTATTCGTTGATAAGACATCCAAACGTCATTCTTGAGATAGCACCTCTCCATCTTTTCGATCGCGGGCTTCTCATGCTCTCTTTTTTTGTTTTGAGAAGCCTATGCTAATCCCTCCTCTTCTGCTCAAAATGCTCACGAGCAGCTCTCGTCCTTCTGTGCACCGCCTCTTGATAGGCTTGCTGCTTGGCTGCGTGTTCCCTCCTACACTTATCGTCAAACCATGGGTTTCTTGTTGGTGGCGGTTTGAAACCCAGTACCTCAGAAGCAGCACTCTCTAAAGGCTTGTTGACAACGGGTCTATTGGTGTTATACGGTCTGAGCAGGTGTTGGAGGGTTTTCCGAGAGCTTGAGGGGACGCGATTGGCATAGGCGATGGGTAATTGGTCGTAGAAGTCGTCTTTTATAGCGTCATCCTTGTCCTCGGTGGGGGCGTGAGCGCAAATTAGGCTGATGTTTGCGAGTTTAGCCTTGATGCGGATTGTCATGAGGCGTTCGCTTACATGCCGGAAGCTCAAGGCTTTTTGCCTAAGTTTACCTCTAATAACAAATCCGTATCCGAGTAAGCGTTGTCTTCTCTCCTTGTAATAGTCGCCGTAATAGATACCTCTTGCAGCCATTATATTTAAACTCACAAACTTCGCCATGGCTGGGACGACCCTGAGATGGGCCCATGGGCACACCTGCCTCATCACCATGCAAATCTGGCCTCGGCTCGATATCGGATCAGGAGACTAATCTCCCTAAAACGAACTTCTTCTTCTTTGATGGCGTTACAGCCCATGAAGGACCAGAGCCAAGCTTCTCTCAATCACCCATGTTGTGTGTGATTCATTTTTCACATAGGTGAAAGGGGCCTACAGTTTAATGCCGATTCCGAACGGCATGAGTCGAGAAGCTTTTTCACGGCAAGTATACTACGGGGGGTTTTCCCAGTACCCCGCAGAGGAGTAACGCCGCGAAATAAACATTCGATGGCGTCGGTGTTATCGGGATCCGAACTCGCTCATCGTGCGTCAGAGTCCAACACCCTAACCACTGCGGCACGGCGTCGAACTTACATCTACAAAATCATTGGTGTCATCACCGGTGACTGTTTCATTGGCATTCATGCACAAAAACTAGGGCAAGTTCCAAATGATTTCTGCAGAAGCTGCCCAAGCGAAGAGGAGGTCGAATCCATCTATCACCTACTCTGCGCCTGTCCGGCTTTCTGCTCAATCAGGAAACGCTACCTAGGATTCTACATCCTAAACGACCTGACTGATGTTCAGCGAGTAAGGATAACTGACCTTCTTAACTTTTTAAGATGCACTAAATGGTTCCATGAATAGGGGGAAAAACGCCTTCGTAGCAACACAATGGGTCTCACTGGCCTAAGTGTATTGCTTCTGCTATGCGTTGGAGCACTCAGGATCAAACACTGGTCCACTGTACTCCAGACAGACACCTTACGTTACTGTGTTTTCCCCGTTTTCCGGAGAAAAATTTAAGGAGCTTCAGTGATGTAGAGCTAAACCGACCATGTCGGCTCCAAGGGTGCGCCACCGTGCACGAGCAAAGACGGCACAATCACAGAGGAAATGCTCTGCAGTGTCATTCTCTTCGCAGCACAGGTAGGTGTCTCACTGATGCCAAACAGGTAGAGATGGTAAGCAAAAATTTAATGGCCCGTGATACTCCTACAGGCCTTCTGCAGTCGATTCTCCTTAAAGACAGGAGGAATTCTGCTAATTTCTTCCAGACATCAGGGCATACGCGCTTAGTCATCCTGCAGCCTGGACAATCCCTCCATCTACGGGTGTATGTATTAAACACACAATCGCTAATGTAGGAATTTACCGTGGACGCAGGTAGACCTAGAGCGGGTTCAAGTCCTAAGGAACTCTCCTCTGAACCCTTTCTGGCGAGTTCATCAGAGATCTCTAAGAAGACCCCTGCACTGGACCCCCGCCCAGATCTGGAGCCATCCGTGAAAAAGCGAAGATTATCCTTTCCAGGTTCAGTATCCATCCAGAGCCAGAATGTGAAATTACGGCGCAGTAGGACAACGCGCGTCAGTGCGTCGGAAGGCAAGTCCATGAGACAGGCGCAGGACATTTCTTGCGCAAGCACACTGTTATTTATATGCGAATTGTACCAAAAGCCATTTCTCTTCAGACGAGACATGGCTTTCAGAGCACATCCTCTGATAAATATATCAAGAGATGGAAGGTTCATAATAGCATCTAGAGCAGTGCCTGACGTGCTGGGGAAAGCCCCCGTGCAGCTGAGACAAACCGTTCTTTGGAGTTTGGTGAAAGAGGATACGACGTGTTTGCGTTTTAGTCTGTTCCACCAGACAACCGATGCATATGAGATTATAGGTCTTATCATTGCCGTGTAGATCCAGAGGACCCTTACCAGCGATAAACCCCATGTTTTGCCAAAAGCTCCTTTGCATGGCCAGAAAGCTGACCGCTCTTTGGTGGTTTTTGACTCAATATGCTTTGACCAGAGAAGCTTGCTATCTAAGATGACTCCTAGATACTTAGCCTTCTTGGATATCGGGACGGAAGTGCCTTTTAGTACCAGCTGAGCCATATCAGTATTTTCCTCCTTCTCGTGAAGAGGATGACATCGGTCTTAAGGGGATTGACCGACAGCCCATTTCTGGTACACCAATCATCGATCACATTTAGCGCCGCCTGTGCTTTGAGACGGACAGTCGCTAAGCATGAGCCGACAGAAAGAACGGCAACATCATCCGCATCCGGCCTGGGCATAGATTCCAGATGCATTGAGAGCATCAAGCAGAGAGTCGACCATGCACCATAACAGCCGAGACAGGACGCCACCTTGCGGGCAGCCCCTGTTTACGCCGGATTTGACATATTTGTCGAGGCCTGCATCAGCGGTCACAAGCATTGTTTTGATCCAAAAGACCAGTGCTTCATCTACGCCATGATGTCTGGCAGCGTTGCACATGCTGTCGAATGTTGCGTTATCAAAAGCTCCCTCAATGTCGATGAAGATGCCCAGCGCGTACTCTTTCCTTTCGAGCGCGCATTCAATTCTCCCAACTAGGTTTTGAAGCGCAGTCTCGCAGGATTTGCCGCGCTGATAAGCATGTTGCATCTCCGAAAGAGAATGCATATGAAGGGCAATTTTGTCCACGTGCAACTCTACCAGTCTCTCCATGCTTTTCAGCAGGAAGGATGTTAGACTAATTAGTCCAAAACTCTTGGCAAGTGAGTAGTCTTCTTTTCCTATTTTGGGAATAAAGACTACTTTCGCCGTGCGCTAAGGAATGGGTATGTGAGCAAGTGCTAGGGTAGCAGTGAAAATTCTTTTCAAAATAGGAAGCAGCTGCCTTATACCTTTTTGCAGCATAACCGGATATATTCCGTCGGTGCCTGGCGATTTGAAGCTATCGAAGGATGCCAGAGCAAATTCAATGGCGTGAGTCGTAACCATGCACGACGCATTATACCAGCTATGCCGAGTTTTTTCATCGTTTAAGTTGCAGTTTCCCTTGAAGGAGTGTGCAACGAGCCAATGGCGATCTAATTTCCCGGGGAATGAGTCTGAAGCAGTAAACTAAGAGTTTCCGCTTTAGACTCAGTAAAGGTACCATCAGATTTTCTGAGTGCATCCAGCTTTGTCGGTTTTCTCCGTTTGAGGACTATAACCAACTTGCCAGTCGCACTCAGAGACTCGATCTCTTCGCAGAAGAACCTATAAGAATCGTTCTTCGATTTACGAATAAGTTTCTTATGTTCTTTCTGCTTCGACCGATACCTCTTCCAGTCATCTTCCCAATTCAATTTGAGCGATCTATTCAGAAGACTTCTGCGAAGACTTTGGAGCTTGGCATTCCACCAGGAGACCAATTTCCTGCAGGGAGGTTTGCTGACAGGATATGCGAGTTCAAAACAACTGGTGATGATGCTATTTAGGTTATGAACGGCGTTCTCTACCAATTGTTTCGTTCTAAGTGTGGGTAGGGCCTGAGTAGATTTCTCAAGCCCCTCTCTAAACCGTACCCAGTCCGTCCTTCTCGAATTCCGTCTAGGTTGCAAGGAAGAGATCCCACAACTTAATCGGAATTCGATATATTTATGGTCCGACAGCGTAGCATCAGGCAAGACTCGCTAGTTAGTGATGTCCTTCACATATGTATCTGTTGGATAGGGTCAGGTCAATCACCTCCTGTCGTCTTGTCGTAACAAACGTTAGGTTAGGTACATGGGTGCCCTATTGCCGAAAAGTCAAGGCTCACGTAGACTACGTTGAGTCCATTGTGCCCAATTATTTTATTTAACCCGTTGATACCCGGACATTTACTGTTAAGCCAACCAGACGAGGATAAAAATCCCAGTATTCTGTTCAGCCCAATATTACCTACCTCCTCTAGTCCCGAAAGGAAGTATCTTCCTAGGAATATGTTCCTTTCTTGGGCTCATGCCGGACATTCGCACAGCAGGTGACGAATGGATTCAATTTCCTCTTCGTCCCTGCAGCTTCTGCAGAAGTCATTGTAGGGCTGGCCTAGTCGAGCTGCATAGTAGGATAGCATGCAGTGCCCGGTGAGGGCACCGACTGCCAGTCGATTAAACTTCAGCAGATTTTCCGTTCTTTTCTTATCATAGACGGGCCGCGTCGATCTCGCCGTTGCGCATGTATCTAAGCGACACCATCGCTTATTGGCTTTCACTAATAGCGCACTGAGTGGTGCTTTGGCCTCAGCTGAGATCTGCGCAATGTTAGCACTTTATCCCACCCTAGCCAGCTCGTCCGCCCTCTCGTTTCCAGAGATATTCATATGACCAGGTACCCAGCAAAGGGGCACCTCATTTACATTGGATATCTCTTCTAACCGTGGCGCAGTGGGTAGTATGTTGGTCTCTGACGCCGATGACACGGGATCGAATCCCGACACGGCCATGTCATCAAACGTGTTTTTCACGGTGTTTATCCTCAGCGGGGTTTTGATAATACCCTCTGTAGTAAAATTGTCATGGAAAGCTTCTCGAAATTCGCCGTTCGGATTCGGCAATAAACTTTAGGTCCCTTTCACCTATGGGAAAATTAAATCACACACAACATGGGTGATTGAGAGAAGCTCGGCTTAGGTCCCTCATGGGCTGTAACGCCAACATACGTACGTATCTCTTCTAACTTCTCCTTGCAGAGTTTCGCAACAAACGTTGGTTGAGAGCCAACATTGTCGATGAGAGAGTGAAGTCTAAAATACGGTCCCCTCTTGTATTGCATTTGCTGCTGCCCCATGCAGTGTTTTGGGCATTAGCGCATTAGCATCGCAACACAAGATGACACCAATATTTCTGGCTTCACAGAACTCTACAAGTTCAGAAGCTTCCTTCGGTGGTGGAGGTAGTATCGAGTCTTAGAGAAAGTAGGTAGATGCAACGACGAAGTGTTCTATTGCTCCGTGCGTTTTGTAGCTTTGTCCACAAAAGTGCCCAAGTTTGATTGCCGGTAGTGAGTTCGATATGATGAGTTCGACCCTAGGCCTTTCGGATCGCTCATCATAAAGAATCGTAGCATCACGTATACCACCAAGGCCACAAGGTCTAAGTGTATTCTTCCCATTCTGGGGAGGCTACGAATCTACCTACCAATCTTGACGCGCGCTCAAACAAAACTGAGTCAACCAATCACAAAACTTTGTTTTAGTTCGAAGTCTCGTCTTTCTGGTGGCTTTTATGTTCGTCCGATAGGATGTATCCAACGTGAGATACAGGTTTCTAAAGCCATCTGTTCACAAATAATGGGTTTCTTTTTACTTCGCCTCATAATTCCTATATGAAGTATCTTACTTACTTACTTATCAGGCCAGCGATCCATGGAGGATCTGAGCCTCAGCTATAGCTGCCTTCCATCCTTGACGGTCCCGGGCACGCTGCTTCCAGTTGTGAAGACCAAGATGTCTTACATCCGCGATTACTTGGTTTTTATACCGGAGGTTCGGTCTTCCTCTTCTTCTCGAACCAGGAGGCTCGGAGTCGAAGACTCTCTTAGCTGGAGCGTTGATGTCCATGCGCTCGATGTGACCGAGCCAGTGTAGTCGACGGATCCTTGCCTTCCGGACTACATCCACATCTTGGTACAGCTCGTAGCGTTCGCAGTTGTGTCTTCTTCTCCATTCACCTTCCTCACAGAGAGGACCAAATATCCGGCGCAGAATTTTTCTTTCGAAAGAACCCAAAATCAGCTCCACTGTCCTGCTTATCGTCCAGCTTTCGGCTCCGTACAGCAAGACTGGCAGAATGAGCGTTTTGTAAAGCATGACTTTGGTCTATCGAGTGAGGAGTTTTGACCCCAGTTGTTTGGACAAGCCGAAGTAGCAGCGGTTGCCAAGGGCGATTCTATGCCGGATCTCCACTGTGGTGTCATTTGTGGAATTTACGTTTGCCCCGAGGTAGACAAACTCCTTAACTACCTCGATATTGTAGCTGTCAATTGTTATATTTTGTCCCAGGTGGTGAGCGACGGAATGGTTTTTGCTTGACAGCATGTATTTCGTTTTGCCTCACTGATCTTAAGACCAACTCATTTCGCTTGTTCTTCAATCGCCGTGAATGCTTTCGCAATGCCACGGCGAGAACACGCGATGATGTCGATATCATCCGCGTATCCTAGCAGCTGGATGGACTTGTAAAAGATAGTGCCTTCCCTGTTGACGCCTGCCCGTCGCACTATCTGCTCCAGCACCAGGTTGAAGAAGTCACATGACAGCGCATCTCCTTGCCGAAATCCGGTGCATGTTTCGAACGGTTCCGAGGTCCTAGAACCGAATCGCACGGTGCATCGCGTGTTTCTTAGCGTGGCGCGGCACAACTGGATCAGTTTTACCGGGATCCCGAATTCGGCCATCGCCCCAAACAGTTCTTCACGATGAATGCTGTCGTATGCGGCTTTGAAATCGCTGAAAAGATGGTGTGTATCGATTCGGAACTCGTTGGTCTTTTCCAGGATTTGTCGAAGTGCGAAAATTTGGTCTATAGAGGATTTGCCGGGCCGAAAGCCGCACTGGTAGCTGCCGATTAGTGCGGTGCAAAATGGTTTTAGACGTTCACACAATACGCTGGACAGGATCTTGTATGCGACATTGAGCAGGGATATACCTCTATAGTTCTTGCAAGAGGTAGGATCGCCTTTTTTGTGGATGGGGCATATAGAGCTGGTATTCCAGTCGTCGGGCATGCTTTCATCTTCCCAAATTCTGCAGATGATCTGGTGCATGCTCCCTACCAGAACATCGCCGACAGCCTTGAAGAGCTCTGATGGCAAGCCATCTGAGCCTGCGGCCTTGTCGTTCTTCAGCTTCTGAATAGCTGTGCCGACTTCTTCGATGCTGGGTGGGAGGACTACTTCAGCGGCTGGAGTTGGGATTTCCTCGGTCCCTACCACTCTCTCTTGGTCATGCTCGTTAAGCAGCTGCTGGAAGTGCTGCTTAAATACATCCACTATTCCGAGCGGATCGGTGACAAGATTACCCTCGCAGTTTCGAAGAGCCTGGGTGCCCTTTTGCAGGGCCTTTGGCTTTCTTGTAAAAGGCTCGTGTTTTATGTTTATCCCTAGACTCCTCGATATTCTTGAGCTGGGAGGCTGCGAAGATTCTTTTCTTTTTTCGCAGTAGTTTTTTCTCCTCCCTTCTTCTGGTTCGGTACTCTTCTTACGCTGCCCTGGTTTTCCTCTGCAGCGCCTTTTGGTACGCCTCGTCGATTGCTGCCTTTTTCTGCTCACACTCGCCATCATACCACGGGTTTCTTGTGGGGGGTGGTAGGCATCCTAAGGTGGTTTCGGCTACTTCCTGAATGGCTGAGCGGCAATGCAGCCACATATTATTGGCATTTGTGTTCGACGTAGGCATACCGTAGAGTCTTTCGCTCAGCTGCTCCCTGTAGACTCTGGCAACCTCCGGTGTACTCAGGCGCCCAATGTCAAACCTCCTCCTGATGGGCTGGTGCAGCTTTCTGACAGTCGAGCTCTGAATCTTGCTGCTACGAGGAAGTGGCCAGAGTCGACATTTGCCCCTCTGAATGTTCGCACATCCAGGATGTTTGACGAGTGCCTTGCGTCAATGAGCACATGGTCGATTTGGTTGGTGGTTCGACCGTCCGGAGATCGCCAGGTTGCTGTGTGGATTCGCTTGCGAGGGAATCTTGTGCTACTTATCACCGCATTACGAGCTGTCGCAAAGTCAGCGAGTCGGAAGCCGTTATCTGTTGTTGTATCGTGGAGGCTGTGCTTTCCGATCACTCCGCCAAGGGTGTTTTCTTTACCGATTTTGGCGTTGAAGTCCCCGAGCACGATTTTTACATCGTACTCCGGACAAGCTCCGTAGGCGTTGTCCAGGAGGTCATAGAAGTCCTCCTTGATAGGGTCTTCAGCCTCGTCGGTAGGGGCGTGTGCACATTAAGGGCTGATGTTATAAAATCTGCCTCTGACGCGATCACTTATCGGTTTAAAGTCGATGACCTTCGACCTTAACCGCTTTCCCACGACAAATCCGCATAAATGTCGCAATTTTTCTTCCTAATCATACCGTTTCCTATCCAGCGTATTTCCTGGACCGCAGTAATATCCGCCTTGTACTGCGTGAGGATTCCTTCTAGTTTATTAGCAGCTCCGGGGGTGTACAGGGTTCTGACATTCCAGGAGCATACTCGCAAATCGTGTTCCTTTTTCGTGCGTTGTCGTCGTCGAGTATCCGTCCGTGTATCCGAGGCATCTTGCTCATTCATAACTTTAAGTTTTTTTTTACGTGGGCGGATTGTTAGCCCGCCGCACAGCCGCCATTCTGGTCGGGTCATATGGTCATATGAAGTATCATCTTTTAAAATTCTTGCCATTCTTAAGACACATCGTGGCCTTACAGGGGTCTATTAAGTTTCAATATGGCTTTGTGTTTCATCTGTCTGCTCGACTTCACCACTTCGCATCGTTTGTTACGTGACTCGAAGGTAAATTGCCATGTTCCAAAGGCAAATTTCTGCAATTCAACCAAAAGGCGCTCATTCGTTAATGAAATAGGAAATAGGAAACAGCTCCATCCAGCAAATACGACACACTACCGCGTGCCTCAGTTGATCCATTTGAGGTTTGTGTTTGTTTATCATTACCCGAGCAGATATGGAGTTTAGCTATTTAGGTGAAAGTAGATGATTAAACAAAGGCAACCATAGGTGGGGCTTAGGATTTACAGATGATTGTTGGGCGCAAAGATTGGGACATTAATTTTCATGACATGTTTCATGGACGCTCGGATAAACATTGATGGATCTTTGGCTTTCTATTTGCTTGTGTCGCTTTATGCATTTTTTATTTTCTCTTTCAATAGTATACAACACATGTATCCTGTCCGCATGGGCAACTCACTTGCTTCTTCCTTATTTGCAGCTTTAAAAACCGACAAATTGCATCATAACCTTCCATCCTCACGCAAAGTTCACCATGACACAATCAGTCAATCAGCCGGCGACCAATGTAGTGATAGTCAAGCCCTAAAAGAGGCGCTTAACAAAATCAAACTCTTAGAATACGATTACAAAACGTTACACGACAAACGTCTACAAGATGTAAGTCTAACCATGGCTCTCGAGTGTACCTAGCCACTGATGCCATTCTATTTGGTTTATATCATTCCAGTTGAAAACACTTCAAACTGCCCATGAACGTGAATTAGCCTCATGCCATGAAACCGTACGTATTCTACAACAACGTCTGGCCGAGCGTGACGAAGCGTATGCCATGCAAAAACGTCGAAAAGTACCCGTTGACTATTATGCCCTCAAGGCTAAGGTAAGTAGTTGTGTGGCCGATGAGCGCGTCACGTCCATGATTGTTTACATAATTTCACTTTTTCTCTTGTTTTTTAGTACATACTTCATAGTACTTTTGTACAGTATTTTCATACGTATCTACAACTTCTCTCTATTAACATTTCACTTTTACTTTTCTTTTACATTTTGGACATTCAATTGAACTCTCTACACCGAACCTAACCGTAAACATCTCACTCATCTCAATCTCGATCATCTGCACGTTTATGTTAGCACTAACCCACCGTGTGATTATGATTTGCATAGTAGATTATTAGTAAACAACTAAGACAGATCTTTAAATCGCGATACTTGAGAACGTTGAACGTTAGATACATTAAAAAGATTTACATTCAATCGTATAAGTAGACATTGATCGTAGATAGATTTAGATCGTTGGATTTGTTAGTTGAAACAACGAGTGATATTTGTAAGCGAATGTATGTATTTGTTTTGTTGGTGTTTCCATGGAAATAGCATGTTTTTTATTGAGATGAAAGCGATTTTGCATCTTAAACGATTCTTTTAACCAGATTTCTTGGTACCAAAATTGGTAGTAATCAAAATTTGGGTTTGTATGCCTTTCTACGTACCATATATACCTACAGTGGTGTTCTCATAAATAGCACACCCTTATTCAAATATGTAAAGGATCCGCCATATAACGTTTTTTTTTCAAGTAGTGCTTATTTCATGAATGGTAACACTTAGCTCATGTCTGATTTGACAGATAATTAGTTTTATCCTTCCGCTGAACGAATATGGTTATGTATACGCTTGAACAACGCTGGGAAATATTGCGACATTACTTTGAAAATCATGGTAATGTTGCAGAATGTGTGCGAAAATTGCGTACGGATTTTCGAAGAAGAGAAGCACCGTCAGCTCCGTATGTTCGTTATCTTGTGAAAAAAGTGAAAGAAACTGGCATCCTGATCGATAAACCAAAGCGTGAAAAGCCAAAAACAGTGCGTACACCCGAGAATATTGCCGCTGCGGCAGAAAGTGTGCGTGAAGCGCCATCAACATCGATTCCCCGTCGTTCTCAACAATTTAACATTTCGGAGACATCATTGAGACGAATTTTGCATAAAGACCTTGGTATGACGCCATACAAAGTCCAATTGGTTCAGGAGTTGAAGCCAACTGACCATCCAATGCGTTTTCGCTTCACTAAGTGGGCCTGCGATCGACTTACAGAAGATGCCGATTTTGCCAAAAAAAATCATCTCTTCAGAAGAAGCTTATTTTGATCTTGGCGGGTATGTAAACAAGCAAAATTGTCGCATTTGGGGCACAGAAAACCCGCACGCATACATTGAAAAGCCGGTGGACCCAAAACGAGCCACTGTTTGGTGCGGATTTTGGTCCAGAGGCATAATTGGGCCATTTTTCTTCGAAAATGAGCAAGGAGTGGCCATTACAGTCAATAGGCGTTTTTTATTATGCATCCAGATCCCGATCAGGATCATGGCTCAAAATAAAACAGTACGGATCAACGAGTAGCATTCTTGACATTTCGTCTCATTCAGTTCTGTCAAAGATCTGTAATTTGAAAACAAAGTAAGTGTGGAACTGCCATGTCAAAGAAAATGTTTGTTTTCATACAAATTTGATAAGACCGATTTAAATGTTGATGATAATATTTTTTATCGATGTACACACATTGGGGTAATATAACCCCGATTCACCCAAGGTTTTTAGAAATTTAAATTAATACACACATTTTATAGTATTATGAGGACAAATTCTTTATACGGAAGGTAAAACTAATTAACCAAATCCCGGTCACAATTTTATATGTTCATCAGGCAATGATCTTCCTAATTTCAATGCGAAACTAGTGGGAAATAGTTTAACTAATTTGCGGATCATGAAAATTGAACCAGATCAAGGAGGTGGTTCACGTGTTGTTATTGTAATGCGTGTAAGTCGTGATCCGGATCGGGATCTCGATGCATAATAAAAAACACCTAATGGCGATTGTTATCGGGCCATGTTGAACGAATTTTTGTTCACAAAAATTGAAGAGGAGGATATTGGCAACATTTGGTTTCAACAGGGCGGCGCTACGTGCCACATAGCCGAAGCTACACTCGATGTTTTGCGCCCTGTTTTTGAAGAGGGCATTATCAGCCGCAGAGCTGATGTCGTTTGGCCACCTCGGAGCTGCGATTTGACACCGTTGGACTATTATTTGTGGGATGCCGTCAAAGATAAGTGTTACGCCGACAAGCCAGAGACAATTGACGCTTTAAAGGACAATATTCGTGAAGTCATTGGTGAAATACAGCTGCACACAATCGATAATGTGCTTAAAAATTGGACCGATCGTGTAGGCTACTGCATGGCCAGCCGAGGCAGCCATTTGAATGAAATTATTTTCCATTATTAGCCGGAAGGATTGTACTTTCAAATAAAAAAAGGAATTTGAGAAAATATTCAGTAGTTTTTTTTTATAGCATTTTCAAAAAAAAAAAAGTTATTTGGCGGACCCTTTATTTGCTTGCAATACACTCTGTACTTACAAACTGCACAGGAGTAAAGCCATAATATCCCAAGGTAGTACCGTTATGAAGATCACATCGCGATCGACGTCAGACACTCCTCCACTATTCTTGATGTTCGAACTTTCCGAGGGGCTAACATCGACTCGGACCACTATCTTGTAGTAGCCAAGATGCGCTTACGGATATCACGAACGCAACGGAGTAGAATAAGAATACAAAGTAATGACGTCGGAAAGCTAGTATCGCCAGAAACCGCTCGTGCTTTTACCGATCGCGCCTGCCTTAAGCTCTCCAATACATCTCAACCCCCCACGCTATCAATAGAACAGCAGTGGAACCTTTGCAAACAAGCCCTGAAAAGCTCTACATCCGAAGTTTTAGGCCTCAAGGCTCCACCACGAAGAAACACCTGGTTCGATGACGAGTGCAGGAGGATTCATACAGCGAAGCAGGATGCATATAAGGCCTCGCTGCATAAAAGAACAAGAGCAGCTCGTGAGTTCTACGAGTTAAAAATAACGGAGGAGCATAAGCTTCTTAGAGGAACGAGTACGAGAAGCGCGCGATTGAGGATTTGGAGAGGTGTTACTGCAGGCGTGACGTTCGAAAGTTTTATCCACAGATGAAGCGAACATGCCAAGGTTATAAAGCCAGAACGGAAGCCTGCAGGGATGAGAACGGACACCTAGTAGTACAATCGCAGTCGATGCTGAGAATATGGAAAAACCACTTCTGCAGACTGTATAACGGCGATGTTAGTCAATATACCGCTGTCAGGCAGAATGATCCATTTCTAATCGACGGAGACCGCAGAGGATTCTGTCCCCCTGACCTCGACGAAGTTAAGTTTGCCATATCGAAACTCGAGTCGAATAAAATTGCTGGCGCAGACGGACTGTCTTTGAAGCTCTTCAAGGCAGCTGGGGATGACCTTTTTAGGAGCACGAGCAGCTCATCTGTAAGATATGGTCAAAGGAAAGCATGCACGAGGAATGGAGACTCAGCATCGTATGCCCGATCCACAAGAAAGGAGACCCCTCTGATTGCGCCAACCATAGAGGAATAAGTCTCCTTAACATCGCCTACAAAATCTTCTCTGCCGTTTTGTGTGAACGCCTGAACCCTTTTGTAAATAAGCTGATTGGTCCTTATCAGTGCGGATTCAGGCCAGGGAAGTCCGCCATCGACCAAATCTTCACACTACGGCAGAACCTGGAAAAAACCAATGAATTTCAAGTCGACACTCATCACCTATTTGTCGACTTCAAAGCCGCATAGGACAGCGTAATTAGAGACGAGCTATACAACGCTATGTCTACTTTTGACATACCTGCTAAACTCGTCAGACTATGCAGGATGACTTTGGAGAATGCTCGCTGCTCCATCCGAATCGGTGAACACCCTACCGATAGTTTTAATGTCAAAAAAGGACTTAGGCAGGGCGATGCGCTGTCGTATGATTTCTTCAACATCATATTGGAAATGATTGTGCAAAAATTACTGGCCAATACAAGAGGCACAATCTATTTCAAATCCTCGCAACTCCTTGCATACGCCGACGATACTGACATAATAGGTAGATCACAGCGAGATGTGAATGAGGCGTGCGCGAGTATTGAGTTCGAGTCGGCGAAAGCTGGTCTGGCGGTAAACGAGGGCAAAACTAAATATATGCTGTCATCAAAAAAGGATGCTCATCACCGACGTCTCGTCCGGAACGTTTGTATAGGCAGATATAAGTTCGAGGTAGTTAAGGACTTCGTCTACCTTGGCTCCGCAGTGACCTGGAACAACGACATCAGTTCCGAAATCAAACGCAGAATCACTCTTGCCAATCGCTGTTTCTTTGGGCTCAGGAGGCAACTGAGTAATAGAGCCCTCTCCCGAACGACAAAGTTGACTCTATATAAGACCCTTATAGACTTTATAGACTTTTGGCACAACATAATGTATGAGAATTTTCGGGTGTGCTATTTATCTGGACACCACTGTATATATTTTTTTTACGAGGGCAGGTGAAAATCTTCCAAAGACACTATGAGAATCGTAGGCGCGTACTCATAGTAGTGTGAGATTTCTACTCACTAAAAACACTTCTCTTTGAAACGAGTTTATACTGCCACTAGGTCATTCCACTTATCTAGCAATATTCCGATCCCGATGTGTTCGCATTTAACATTTGGGACAGGCCAACGACATGGTTCCTGCAATTTCTGCTATGGTCGTGCGGTTATAGTTGATCGCGCTAAGTCGAGAGGTTTTGTCATTTTAAGGCGGCGCGATACGTTCTGTTCATCGAGTAATTGAAAAGCGGTGCTATTTACATTTATAGATCTACTTTGGCTACTAGCCTATTAGACGAGGATCTTCTCCACTTCTTTAATGAAGTTGAGAAGTTCTCTTGTAGGAGCTGAAATTATCTCTACTTACTTACTTACTTAGGTGGCGCTACAGTCCGTGGTGAACCTGGACCTCAACCAACAAGCGTCTCCAGCTGGCACGGTCTTTGACCAGCTGTTTCTAGCGCCGCACGCCCAGTTGGTTAAGGTCCCCTTCCACGTTGATGCGGCCGTCCTCTGCCGCGCCTTCCTTCCGGGTAGGCCGATATTGATGATCAAGGTCTTATATAGTGTCACCTTGGTTTTCCGAGAGAGGGCTCTACTTCTCAATTGCCTCTTAAGCCCAAAGAAACAGCAGTTGGCAAGAGTGATTCTGCAGTTGGCAAGATATCTCAGCGCTGGTGTTGTTGTCGCCGGTCATCAGTGAGCCAAGGTAGAAGAATTCCTTGACAACTTCAAAGTTATATCCGCCCATGGTGACGTTCTGGCCAATACGTCGGTGTTGCCCGTCTCTTTTAGATGAAAGCAGATATTTGGTTTTAGCCTAATTAACCTTGAGAGCCATCTTAGCCCCTTCTACCTCAATGCTTACAAAGGCCTCATTGACGTCTCGCTGTGTCCGTCCAATCACGTCCATGTCGTCGGCGTACGCAAGCAATTGCGTAGACTTGAAATAAATCGAACCTCTTGTGTTGGCCAGTGACTCTTGCATGAACTTTTCAAGCACGATGTTGAAAAAGTTGCATGACAGCGCGTCACCTTGCCTAAATCCTTTTTTAAATCAAAGGTATCGGTTTGCTCATTACCGACCTTAATGGAGCAGTGAGAATTCTCCATTGTCATCTTGCACAGTCGGACGAGTTTGGCAGGGATGGCAAGACTGGACATGGCTTTGTATAGCTCATCTCTATACACGCTGTCATATGCAGCTTTGAAATCAACGAAAAGATGGTGAGTGTCGATTTGGTATTCCTGGGTCTTCTCCAAGATCTGCCGTAGCGTAAATATTTGGTCTATTGTGGATTTACCTGGCCTGAAACCACACTGATAAGAGCCGATCAGGTTATCCACAAACGGTTTCAAGCGTTCACACAATACAGCAGAGAATATTTTATATGCGATGTTAAGGAGACTTATTCGCCTATAGTTGGCCCAGTTATAGGGGTCTACTTTCTTATGGACTGGGTAAACGATGCTGAGATTCCATTCGTCGGGCATGCTTTCCTCCGACCATACCTTGCAAACGAGATGGTGCATGCACCTTACCAGCTCATCTCCAGCCGCCTTAACAAGCTCAGCAGACAGGCCGTCTGCGCCCGCGGCTTTATTAGACTTAAGTCTTGATATCGCTATTTTGATTTCGTCTAGGTCGGGTGGACTCCCTTACATCGTCGTCCATTACGAATGGCTCTTTCTGCCTGACAGCGATATCCTGTCCATCATCGCCGTTATACAGTCTGCAGAAGTGGTCTTTTCAAATCCTCAGCATAGACTGCGACTCTACTACCAGTTCTCCATTTTCATCCCTGTCTTGTAGCCGTGGCATGTTCGTTTTACCTTATTTTAAAACTTCCATCTCCTCGATCTCGCGCTTTCCGTGTTCTGTCTTCTTTCTTCTTTATATGTCTCTTGTTTTGCTGCATGGGCTTGCTCGCATTGTTCATCGAACCAGGGATTTCTAGAAGGTGGCGGTTTGAAACCCAGCACTTCTGACGCAGCGTCTCTGACGGCGCTCTGGCAATGTGCTTATTCCTGTTCTATTGTTTGTGCTGCTGTGGGCGGATTTTGAGAGAGCTTGGAGAAAACACGATCGGGAAAGATTCTCGCAGTCCCTTGCGATTGTAGCTTTCCGTCGTCAAACTTACGTAGTCCCATTTGACTCCAAAGCATTCTTGATATCCTTATTCATACCTGGGCTACAGCAAGGTAGCGGTCCGAGTCGATGTTGGCCCCTCGGAAGGTTCGTACGTCGAGAATACTGCAGGAGTGTCTGGCGTCGATCGCAATGTGATCAATCTGGTTGGTGGTCGATTGGTCAAAAGACCGCCAGGTACCCTTGTGGATGTTGAGATGGGGGAATCGCGTGCTTACTACAAGGAGGTTACGCTCCGTTAGTAAATCGATTAGCCTAAGTCCGTTGTCGGATGTGGTGTTATGGAGGTCATGCTTTCCTATAATCGACTCAAATACATATGTATGTCCTCTTTGCCCAGTTTTGCATTAAAATCTCCTAGAACTATTTTTGTGTGGTAGCTGGGACATTGGGCATAGGTTCTATCTAGGAAATCTTAGAATTCTTCTTTGAGTCGATCGTCCTTTTCTTCCGTTGGGGCGTGAGCGCATATTAAGCTAATGTTTTCAAATTTAGCTTTGATGCGGATTGTTATGAGTCGTTCGCTTATATCCCGGAAGCTTAAGACTTTTTGTTGGAGTCTTCCTCGAACAACGAATCCGCACCCGAATAGGCGCTGTTTGTTCTCCTTGTAGCAGTTCCCGTAGTATATGTCACAGTTTTTCATCCGTCTTTTGCCTGGTCCATCCCATCGCACTTCTTAAAGCGCGGTTATATCTGCTTTATAGCAGTTGAGGGTTTGCTCCAATTGATCGCCTGCCTGCACCCGGTCGGTTAAGGGACCCCACATTCCAGGTGCAGTCTCTCAAGTCCATTAGTCGTTTGCAGGGGTCGTCAACTTTGTATCCGTCGGTATCCAAGGCTTGTGGTTGTTTCGGAACAAGTGGTTTTTTACGTTATAGAGATGTTACCCCTAAGCACAAGCCCAACCTGGGGGGCCAGGTTCCTCTTTCCCCAGGAACAAGGGGTTGAGTCGCTGTACACATTGGTTAACTATCTGGCGGGTGCCAGGGTAGCTATCCAGGGAGGCTGTGTGTCAACTTGGATCCAGCAGGGACACAGATCGAAGCTGGCGTTTGCTATGATAAACGCGATCAACTTCTTTGCTCTGTTTGCTCGCTCCCTCCCCCCTTCTTAACTACCTAAGTACAAGTGTCCTGTATCCAGGTAACAAATATTGATTTTATTTATTGATCTTTGCCACGTACATATATCCATCTTTATCGCCGCAAACCGGCTGTTTTGGCACTTTGTGAAACACAAGTCGATGAAAAGTCTGATCCTTCGGATTTCAGTCTTCCTGGATATAGCTTAGTGCCATTATTCGTTTCTCACCGCGGTCTCGCCATTTATGTCCGTAGTGACAACTTGTAAATGAGCCATCACGTATTCCCGATGTTGCTCGTCATACCGCCAACACACTGGACTTGTTTCTTACCTCTCAGCCTGACAAATACACGATCGATGTATTGGAACCCCTAGGCTCGAGCAAAATTCTCGAACTCCCACCATCCAGTTAAAGAAAAAGCTCCTAAGAGAACACTATGGCTATACGAGAAAGCCAACTGGTGCGGCCTTAACAACTTCTTTCGGATCTTTAACTGGTCGTTGTGCTTCCTCGACAACGACGGGGACGCCGCAACTGATACTATCGCAAACATTATCCGAATCGGCATGGCAAATTTTATTCCCAGCAAAGTAAAAAGCACAAGGCCTGAGGATAATTCGTGGTTTGACTTGAGCTGCAAAGAGGCTATTAGGCTCAGGGAGCTAAGTTTTCGGGCCTACAAGGCGAACAGTTCTGAGGAAAACCGAAAAAAGTACATACGAGCCAGAAATGACTGCAACACCCACATTCGACGGATTAAATTCCAATCCGACCAAAAATTAAGGCGTAAAATCCTTCAATGTCCCAAAGGTAGCAAAAGTTTCTGGTCGTTTGTAAAAAACGTAAAAAACTCAACTAAGTCGTCTATACCGACGCTCATCCACAATGACATTCCAGCTGTCACCCCCTTAGACAAAGCTAACATACTTGCTGCCCATTTCACAACCAGTTCTCAGCTGCCAGCTTGTACTTTGTCTCCGCCTGTACTAGAGTGCGTCAATTCCACCATGGGACTAATCCACTTCCGCACTCGTACAGTCGCAAGGGTTCTTAAAGACCTCGACATACACAAATCCGCTGGTCCAGATGGTATTGCCTCAATAGTTCTGAAGAGGTGTTCTTCTACGCTGGCAAAACCACTGCGTAAGCTTTTTCACCTTTCCTACACCTCTGGGCTCTTTCCGAGTAGGTGGAAAACAGCATTTGTCCAGCCTATACCCAAAAAAGGCGAATCATCTTCTCCCTCCAACTACCGACCCATTGCACTAACGTCCCTTCTTTCCAAGGTCATGGAAACGCTGATTAACCGTCAGCTTATGAAATATCTTGAATCACGGAAACTCCTCAATGACCGCCAATACGGTTTCCGCAGCAACAGATCCACTGGTGATTTGATGGCATATCTCGCTGAAAAGTGGAACCACTCGCTTCACCAAGCAGGTGAAAGCAAAATTGTTGCACTGGATATTTCGAAAGCATTTGACAGTGTTTGGCACGAAGCCCTTTTGTCGAAAATGCGTGCTTTTGGGATCGATGAGTCTCTTTTTCAATGGATTAGAAACTACCTTTCGAATCGTTCAATTCAAGTTGTTTTGGACGGATTCAAGTCTGATACTCACTTTGTAAATGCCGGTGTTCCCCAGGGCTCCGTTTTGTCTCCGACACTCTTTCTTATTTTTATAAATGATCTCTTGTCTGTTACTTCTCATCCAATTCACTCCTTCGCTGACGACAGTACCCTCAGCTTCTCATATTCGTTCACCAGTTTACGACCCTGCACTTCGGTTGTAGATAATGAGCGGCAGCGTATGTTAAGCTCATTAAATTCCGATATCGACAGCATCATCCAATGGGGTAAAAACAATAGAGTGGAATTTAATGCTTCCAAAACACAATGCTGTCTCTTGTCGTTAAAGCGTATAAATAACCCGCAGCCATTATCCATGAATGGCACTTGCATCTCAGAAACTGAAAAGCTTTCCATCCTGGGTATGAGTGTTGCTCACAATCTTAATTGGAGCGACCATACATTCAGTGTCGCCAAGAATGCTGCGAAATGCCTAGGCTTCTTATACAGATGCAAGAAATATTTCTCACCCTTAGACCTGGCTACAATCTATAAGGCGTTCATTCGCCCCAAATTAGAGTTTAACGCTCATGTCTGGTCCGGTGCTTCCAAGACCTCACTGCACCTACTAGACAGAATACACAAACGAGCCATAAAGCTGATAGGTGACTCCAGCATTACCAAAACATTAGACTCGCTGGAACACCGCAGGAATGTTACCTGCCTCTCCCTGTTTTATCGTTACTACCACCAAAAATGCTCTGATGAAATAGCCAGTTGCATTCCGCCCCTTCAACATTTCTCCCGCAATACACGTCTCTCTAGGAATGCTCACCAATATACCCTGAAGCCCGCTTTCGGACGTACTGTTAAATATAGAGAATCTTTCATTAACCGGACCACACGAATCTGGAACTCCCTGCCGGATTCGGTGTTCCCCCCTCAATGCAACATGCAAGCATTTAAGATCAGTGTCCATCGGAATCTCCTCTATTCCTCTTCCTTTCTATCTTCTGCCCGCACTGTGTCGCCGACATAATAAGGTTATTAGACCTTGAGTGCGCGCAAATTATTTAAAAAAAAAAAAATTAGTCGTTTGCAGGGGTCGTCAACTTTGTATCCGTCCGTATCCGAGGCTTGTGGTTGTTTCGGAACAGGTTTTTTACGTTATAGAGATGTTACCCCTAAGCACAAGCCCAACCTGGAGGGCCAGGTTCCTCTTTCCCCAGGAACAAGGCGTTGAGTTGCTGTACACATTGGTTAACTATCTTGCGGGTGCCAGGGTAGCTATCCAGGGAGGCTGTGTGTCAACTTGGAGTGAGCAGGGACAGGGATCGAAGCTGGCGTTTGCTGTGTTTAACGCGATCAACTTCTTTGCTCTGTTTGCTCGCTCTCTCCCCCTACTTAACTACCTAAGTACAAGTGTCGTGTATCCAGGTAACAAATATTGATTTTAAGTGTTTTTTAAAAGATTCGTGTACATTGTCCAATTGTTCTTAAGCATAATCGCTCTCATCTCTTTACAAGCATCTATTTCCAGGTAAAATAAAAAAGGTATGTTAGTTCGTTAGTTAGTTTGGTAACAACAAAATGTTAGTGCATGCATAAGGAAGAGATATGAACGTTACTATTGTTGGTGTTGGACTGTTCTAGATAAACTAAATTTAATTGTTATATCCACACTCTTACACTACTTCATGTTACACTAAGACATTCTTCCTAAATTGAAAATAAAATTCGAATTACATTTTAAAAGACGAAATATGTAAAACCACCAGGTTTCATCTTTAGAACGAAGACACTCGGAGCGTGAAGAACGCCTACACTTGCTAGTTGAAGCTCTTAGCAAGGGACGTTTAAACGGTGCCCTCGACGGATTAATAAGTGATAACAATAATTAAACAATAACTTATAATTTCTTTTTCACCTTTTTATATAGTTATATTTTACTTAATTTATAAACAGGTAAATTTGAAATAATACACAATGATTACATTGTTTGAGAAAATCAAGTAAATGTTGACTTTTCTATTTGAAATAAAAGTAAAAGACAATGGCGAACGTTAGATACATTTTGTTATAAGGTTCATAGGGTTGTCTCTAAAGCTTATGAGGAAATAAATTAAATTTGTTACAAAGAAAAAAACAAAAGAAAACTGAATAACAGACGATAGAATTGTGTCCGTCCGCGTTGGGCAAAATGATTAATAAAATTAATTAAACATTAGTGTATACCTCAGAATAACAACAACTTGAGTATTCAGATTGAATCAAAATAGAAAATAACGCGATAAAACGTTTCCTTCCAGAAATTAAATTTAAAACTAAATTTAACAGACACAACAGATACAAGATATATTAACATACAGGTGAAGATTAAATTGCAGCCAAATAAAAGTATTTTGTAGCTCAAGTTTAAATTTAACATTAGCCTGAGGAGAAGCAGAAGTTTTACTTAAAAATTAATTATTGTATTTGCAAAGTTTTGAAGTTTGCTTCTCCTCGTAGACAGTTTTTTAATACGTGTGTCGTTTGGAATAAGAAAGATATTCAAGTAAGACTTTGTTCACAGACAAGGCTAGTTCGGAAATACTTTAAGATTGTAAAATGCGCAAATAGTCTTAATGACTGATGCAACGATGAAGGCTTAGAGGCGAAGCTTGTAAGCATTTCGTTTGCGATGTTGATGATGCGAATGTTTATTAAGTTGCAAACGGATTATAAAATACTGCCTTATCTGCACAAAAGTTTTACATTTTGCAGACAAGAATCAAGGGAATTCTATAAAAGTACTTATTAAGTCAGTTTCCGAACAATGCTGCAACATTAGTTTATCCAGTAGTGTATTTGTGTAAAAGGATTGGCAATCTACGCGGCTAAGGGAACTTTAAAAAAAAAATCCTATCGATGTCGCTTGAAGCTTTTTCACAAAAAAATAAATAAACACAATCTCTGTCTCTTTTTCTCTGTTAACTTGCACTCTTTTACAGTCTTTGAAGGCTTTAAAAGCCTACTATTTATTCATTTTTTAGGGTTCCGTACCCAAAGGTAAAACGGAATCCTATTACTAAGACTTCGCTGTCCGTCCGTCCGTCTGTCACCAGGCTGTATCTCATAAACCGTGATAGTTAGACAGTTGAAATTTTCACAGATGATGTACTTCTGTTGCCACGACAAATATCAAAAACAGAATAAAATGAATATTTAAGGGGGGCTCCCATACAACAGACATGATTTTCATCCAAAAAATCCTGCCTGCAACCAAGATCTGTCATTTGATGAGGTAACATACATAGTCTCTTTCATATTTATATATACAGATGGTGCGGAACCCTTCTTGCGCGAGTCCGACTCGCACTTGGCCGGTTTTTTTAACTTCTTATTAACCTTCATCCGTCCCTAAAAAAAAATGTCACACTACAGTTCCTTGGGTCTTTTTGGCCCATAAGGTTTGTTTATTTGTAACAAAGAATTATTTAACTTTTCACACAATTATTACATATGTTGTGGCTATGCGTTTTGCAAATAAACGTATTATATATGGTGCATTTGGTACCGTGCTTGTTATCTGACATAATGCAAAGTTTACATCGACCTCTTTTTTGGGAGAATAGCCTATTCAAATAGATGCACTCGAAGACGATGGAGCAGTAAAAATTTGATTGATGACTAGCTGCTTGCAACTGGCTGACCGTGGTAGACTTGCTCGTCTAACTATGTGCTCTTTTGTCAAAGATTCTCCTACAGCTTCTATACAAAGTCGCCTTCGATGGTGTTTTGTAACATTCCAATTTGAAAATGAACGCATTCTTCTTCTTCATCTTTTTAATGGGCGCTACAGTTCGGGGTGAACCTGGGCCTCAACCAACATACCCCTCCATCTAGCACGATCTTTCGCTAGCCTTTTCCATTGCCGCACACCCAGTTGGCTGAGGTCCCCTTCCACCTGTGTGCGCCATCTTAAGTGCGGCCGTCCTCTGCCACTTCGTACCTCGGGGTTGGATTCAAAGACTCTCCGGGCTGGAGCTGTGGTGTCCATTCGCTCTACATGGCGTTGAGCGGGTTAGGCGTTGAATCCGTAGACGCCTGACTAGGCTCATGTCGCTGTACAGCCCGTAGAGTTCGTGATTGAATCTTCTCCTCCATCCCCCGTGTGCGTTTATAGGCCCAAAAATCACGCGCAAAATCTTTTTCTCGAACCTACCAAGAGCCTCCTCATCCGATTTTGATAGTGTCCATGCTTTTGCGCCGTACAACAGGACCGGGATGATAAGGGTCTTATATAGAGTCAACTTTGTCGTTCGGGAGAGGGCTCAATTATTCAGTTGCCTCCTGAGCCCAAAGAAACAGCGATTGGCAAGAGTGATTCTGCGTTTGATTTCGGAACTGATGTCGTTGTTCCAGGTCACTGCGCGGCCAAGGTAGACGAGGTCCTTAACTACCTCGAACTTATATCTGCCTATACAAACGTTCTGGCCGAGACGTCGGTGTTGAGCGTCCTTTTTTGATGACAGCATGTATTTAGTTTTGCCCTCGTTTACCGCCAAACCAATTTTCGCCGCCTCCATCTCAATACTCGCAAACGCCTCATTGACATCTCGCTGTGATCTACCTATTATGTCAATATCGTCGGCGTATGCAAGGAGTTGCGAGGATTTGAAATAGAGTGTGCCTCTTGTATTGGCCAATGATTTTTGCACAATCATTTCTAGTACGATGTTGAAGAAATCACACTACAGCGCATCGCCCTGCCTTAATCCAGCATCCAGCGAGCATTCTCCAAAGTCATCCTGCATAGTCTGACGAGATTAGCAGGTATGTCAAAGGTAGACATAGCGTTGTATAGCTCGTCTCTAATTATGCTGTTGTATGCGGCTTTGAAGTCGACAAATAGGTGGTGAGTGTCGACTTGAAATTCATTGTTTTTTTTCCAGAATCTGCCGTAGTGTAAAGATCTGGTCGATGATGGACTTCCCTGGCCTGAATCCGCACTGATAAGGACCTATCAGCTTATTTACAAAACGTTTCAGGTGTTTTCACAAAACGACAGAGTAGATTTTGTATGCGATGTTAAGAAGACTTATTGCTCTGTAGTTGGCGCAGTCAGGGGGGTCTTCTTACTTGTGGATCGGGCATACGATGCTGAGACTCCATTCCTCGGGCATGCCTTCCTTTGACCATATCTTACAGATGAGCTGGTGCATGGTCCTTACCAGGTCATCCCCAGCTGCCTTGAAGAGCTCAGCAGACAGTCCGTCTGCGCTAGCAGATTTAATCTTAACTTCGTCGAGGTCAGGGGGACGGAATTCTCTGCGGTCTTCGTCGTTAAGAAATGGATCATTCTGCCTGACAGCGGTATATTGACTACCATCGCCGTTATACGGTCTGCAGAAGTGTTTTTTTTTCATATTCTCAGCATCGACTGCGATTCTACTAATAGGTGTCCGTTCTCATCCCTGCAAGCTTCCGTTTTGGCTTTATAACCTTGGCATGTTCGCTTTAAATGTTGATAAAACTGTCGAACGTCACGCCTGCAGTAACACCTCTCCAAATCCTCAATCGCGCGCTTTTCGTTTTTTTTTTTTCGTCTTTCTTCTAAGAAGCTTATGCTCCTCTCTTCTTTCTAACTCCTAGCGAGCATGTAGCAAAATATAAAATGACTTTAATGGGTCATTTTGACTCGAGGAACTGTAGTGTTACCTACTATTTTTACTGCGATGAACCTAATAATCGATTTAAATATTTTTTTTTACCAGAAGTGCTAGTTATACACAAAAATTAAAAGTCAATTGGATTCAAAACTGAATCTCTCGTACTTTAGAAGATATTCGAAAAGAAAGACCGCTTCTGGGTCAAAAAGACCCGAGGGACGGATGAAGGGTAAGTAATATCTAAGTTGCCAATAAGCTATTAAAAAGGTTCGCATTTTGTTTTTAAATAGCCTTTTTCAAGTTGTATTTTATGACTTGCTTAAATGTTGGGAAAAAGTAAGACTGAACACAGTTCTCGATCCGTGTTCGTTTGTCAATCCTTAGAGTAGTTGTTAAACATTCAGTATTTTAAAATGCTTTCTTACAGTATCCTCTCATTTTTTATCTTTAAATTACGTTTTGCACTTTTTGAATAAAAAATTCATTATATATCCTTCGGTTCTAAGAGTGAATCACGTTTTTATTTAATTCTGCATTTATGTTAAAAATAAAAGTAAAATTAAAAAAGTTAAATTGTACGAATACATCGTTATGTATTAATTGATTTTTATTTTAACACTAAGAATATAATTATTGTAACATGAATTACGAAATGATTTTTGAAATACAGGATTTGAGAAAAAATAAATGTTTTCTTTGTAAAGGTGTCTTTCAAAAACAGGTGGTTTAAAATGTAAGTATACTATCTATACTAGTACTAATATTATAAATGTGAAAGTGTGTGTGTCTGTTTGTCCGTCCTTCACGGCAAAACGGAGCGACGAATTGACGTGATTTTTTAAGTGGAGATAGTTGAAAGGATGGAGAGTGACGTAGGCTACTTTTTGTTTCTTTCTAGCCCCCGTTAAGTTTGTATGCAGCAAAAAAAAAAATCAGTAGGGGATGGAAATTTGTGTGAGACTCTCCGCAAAATTAGTATAGGTACACTAACAACTAACTAGTACTGTTCACTAACAAATATAAAATTCCGCCCCTCAACCCACCGAGGCTGGGTAGAACTCAACTAACAATCAAAGAACAGGCTAAATATCTGGGCCTAGTCCTTGACAGGAGGCTGAATTGGAAACCCAGCATTCTTGATCGGGTCAAGAAAGCAACGGTTGCCCTCTACAGCTGTAAGAAAGTAGTGGGCAGGAGGTGGGGTCTCCAACCAAGCATTATGTACTGGCTTTACACAGCAGTCATAAGGCCTATCCTCCTGTATGGCGTCGTAGTCTGGTAGACTGCTCTGGACAAAGCAGTCAATAGAAACCTTCTGGGGAAGGTACAAAGATCGGCCAGCTTATATATAAGCGGAGCGATCAGATCAACCCCCACGGAGGCCTTTAATGTTCTACTACATCTTCCACCATTAAACCTTTTCAGCAAGCAAGTTGCTGCATGCGCGGCCCTAAGGATGAGGAGCATAAGAAAATGGCCCACATCTCAAAAAGGCCACACCTCTATTCTAAAACACTTCAAAGTACCCATGGACACTGACTACATCAACCCGCAGAATGTGTTAACCAGGAACTTCGAAGTTGTCTTCCCATCCAGGGAGGAATGGGCTGAAGGGAAAGTCATACCAAAGAACTCGATCTCCCTCTATACCGATGGCTCTAAGATGGAGTCGGGTGTAGGCAGTGGGGTCTACTCCAAGGAACTTAACCTCAGCCTATCATTTAGACTCCCAAATTACTGTATTACTGTAGTGTGTTTCAGGCAGAAATAACTGCGATAACGGAGGCGCTGGCATGGCTCAGGATCAATGTAATATCCACAAAGGATATAATCATTTGCGCTGATAGCCAATCTGCGATAAAATCCCTGGCAGCGGTAACCCACAAATCAAAAACATCCATTAACTGTCGCCTATCTCTAGATGAGATGGCTGAACAGTTCAACATTAAAATACTGTGGGTTCCCGGGCATAGGGATATTCCAGGAAACTGCGCGGCCGACGAACTCGCAAGGTTATGGTCAAGAACACTCAGCCTACCTACCCTCGGGTACCTAGAAACACCAATAAGTACGGTAAAGCACATGATAAAGCTTTAAACCATAGAGGAGACCAATTTCGAATGGAATGAGAGCAATATCGGCTTTATGACCAAACAATTGTGGCCTAAGTTAAACTTAGGACGAACCAGGGACCTGGTGGAAGCCAAAAGGGCAACCTTAAGCACTCTAGTGGGTGTCATTACAGGTCACTGCACCATTGGAAAACACGCCGCCAGACTGGGGCTACCCTACAATGACTTCTGTCGCGGCTGCATGGACGAGGAGGAGGAGGAATCAATACACCATCTCCTCTGCTCATATCCCTCTTTTGCGAATCGCAGGAGGATTTACCTCGGCGCGCCCTTCTTCGACAATCTGAGTGAGCTAGCAAACCAAAAAAATAGCTCAACTCCACCGCTTTATTAGAAGCACCGGTTGGTTCCCGGGTAGCGGATCAGGGTAACCTGATCCAGGTGGTATCACAATGGGCTGGTTTCGGCCTAAGTGTGGCTTACGCCTACCACGTCAACCTAACCTAACCTAATATAGGTTCTATGATACAACAATAAAACAACCATAAATCAATCAGCTTTTGAGAAAACAATCAACATTCGAAACATAAATAAATGTTACTCTTGAATTGCGATAGATGGCGCTGATTTGTTTCTGAAACGCGCTAACGTTGCGTGCTCTCTATCTGTACTTAAGTACGGGCATCGGGCCACGCTTCACACTATAGTGCATACGGTACCTATACTCTGTTATTTGACTACTAAGCGTCCCAGTCATGCTTATACGAAATGTAGATGCCTCGAGATTATGTAATGGGACGAGACTTCGTGTCACACAACTTGGCCGCAATATCATTAGCGCCACTATCTTAACCGGCGTAGGAAAGGGTGAAAATTAATGATCCCACGAATCCCAATAATTCCCACAGATCTCCCGTTCCAGTTTAAAAGGCTACAATTTCCTCTAAAGCTTAGTTTCGCTATGACCATTAACAAAGCGCAAGGTCAAACATTAAAGGTGGCTGGGGTGAACTTAGAAAAGCCGTGCTTTTCCCATGGACAATTGTAGGTAGCATGTTCGCGTGTGTCCAATGCCCAGAATCTTTACATGCTATCCCCAAATGGAAAGACATGTAATATCGTCTACAGTAGCGTATTAAAATAACATTCTGTTCCGAGTTCTCTTCTGTGTTCTAAATCAGGAAAGGGGAACCGTGTTATCCCGAATTTAACGCGAGCGAAGCCGCGGGCAAAAGCTAGTTTTGAATATATGCAGAAACAAATATGTATGTATAAAAACTAAAAACAGGCTTAAACAAATGTGAAGGTCAGTATCTCCAGTAATCTCTTTCTAGCTAACAAACGATTCCTGCATCTTAACTTCCTCAAGGGGACCTGGGGATGGCCTGATCGGTCGACCATCAACCAGATTGATCAAGTTCCGATCGACGTCAGATACTCCTCCAGCATCCTAGGGGCTGGCCATGGTGCAGTAGTTAATATGTTAACCACATTAATTCCTTTACGGAGAAAAGTATGCAACACAGTTGTTGGAATTACTCAAAACTTCGCCGGGAAGGTGGCCAAATAAGAACAGTCTTCGTTTTATTGAAATCGGTACGTTTTATTTCCTAAATATTTTAAAGATATAGTTTCATAAATCTGGCGATGCAAGAAGATTTATTATTTACTTACACTTTGTGTGTCCTCCCCGTTCAAGCGTCGTTTTGGCAATGCCGGAAGATGGCGAACAAGTTTCTATTGAACTCGAAACCATCGCGATCCACTGAACTTCAGTGTGGAATGAACGCTGTACTATTATTTTGACACTTGAACGGAATGGACACACACAGCGCTTACAAGGAAGTTTTTATAAAAAAAAACCCTCTTCCTCAACATCCCGGGCCCCATGAATCTCCGACAACTCAGATTCACCGACATCTAGCCTGGCTAGTATATACGCTGGTCGTTTGAGAACTCCGGAGCTCGTCCTCACCTCCACTGCTCGCACTTGTAGGTCCTTGCCTGGAAACGTTCGTAAAATTCTCCCCATTGGCCACGCGGATCGATGCAGGGCACTATCACACACCAGAACAATATCGCCAACCGCAAGGGGTTTGACCGGTTGGTACTACTTTGTCCTCCTGCATAGGTCGAGAAGATATTCTGCAATCCATCTCTTCCAAAAGCATTGGATCGTCTGCTGGACCTTTCGCCACTGTTTCCTGGTGGCGCGTAATGTTTCTTGATGTGGATGAGGTGTCTGTTCCGAGTTCGCTGTGTACCTAAGAGAAAATGGTCTGGTGTTAAAGGCTCGCTACCGTGAGCGTCTACCGGAATGTGGGTCAAGGGACGTGAATTGAAAATATTCTCAGCTTCACACATTAAGCTGTAAAGGCTATGCTCTTGGAGGTTCTCGTTAAATAAGGCATGCCCCATCGCTCCTTTAACGCTTCTTACCAGACGCTCCCAGCACCCGCCTGCGTGTGCGTTGAGAGGATAGTTGAAGATCCATTCGATGTTTTGAGTCGCAAGTACATCCGCGATCGTTCCGTTGTCAAAATCATTCTACTGCCGTTTCAGCTCCCGGTGCGCTCCAACGAAGTTTGTCCCATTGTCGGATCTAGTTCGTACGGGGGTTCGTTCCTCTTCTATTCATGAAGTTACGAATACATAATAAACATGTGTCTGTCGAAAGGTCTCTTGCGATTTCCATATGTACCGCTCGCGTCGTCAGGCACGTAAAAAGCGCGATCCATCTTTTCTCGGTTCGTCGCCCTGACACAATTGTGAAAGGTCCCATATAGTCGAGGCCCGTATAGGAGAATGGTCTTACGTATGGAGTCAACCTGTCCTCGGGTAATTGTCCCATGCGCGGGGGAGCTGTCCATTTTTACACATTGGCATCGTTTAGCTGCACGGCGTACTTCTACTCTAATGACGGGAATCCAATATTTTCGTCTAATTTCAGCGGTTATTTTGTCCTCATTCTGATGTTTCCATTTGCGATGATGTAAGTCCACGATGAGCTTGGTAACGTGATGATCTTTTGGAAGTATAATTGGCTTACGCGTATTGAGTTGTACCACCATTGCATTGTTGATGCGTCCATTCAAGCGGATTACGCCTTCTTCATTCATATAAGGCGTTAGTTTCCAGAGTTTACTTTGGCGCTCTATTTGCTTGTTCGTCCTTAGAGAATAGTAGTCAACAGGATAAGCTTCCCTCTGTACACTTCGGCAGATAGCCAGTTCCGCTTCGTTAAGTTCCTTTATGCTCAATCGTCCACATTGGCGGTCAGCTGTATTTTTAAAACAGTTATTTCGAAAACGAAAAATCCAAGCGATTACTCTTTTTAATCTGAGGAAGCACGAAAATCTAGTGAAAATACCGCACCCTATACTGGTCTGAAGCAAAGTATATTTTGGACGGAGTTCCTCTGCTGTGTCTTCATTGAGCTCACCCTGAGGCCATTTGGCTTCTTCCTCTAGCAAAAACTTCGGACCGGATACCCAGAAGGAGTCCCGTTTCTTGGATTTTATGCGAGTCCCGAAATCGGCTGGGTTTAGAGCACTAGGTAGCCACCTCCAGTCAGATATTGCTGTGTTTTCCAATATCTCATTTACACGATGAGCAACGTAGGGTTTGTAGCGCCTATGATCAGATTTTATCCAAGCTAGGACTGTTTTTGAGTCGCTCCACATGATGACCCGAGTTGGTATTATATCATGGCTACTTAGTATTAGTTGACGAATTCTTGCACCCAGTACTGCGGACTGTAGCTCGAGATGGGGTATCGAAGTTAGTTTCATCGGAGCACACTTTGTTTTCCCGACTATGAACGACAAGCTCCCGTGCGAAGTTCCCGTTTCCTTAACCCTCCAATAAGCAACTGTAGCGTACGCCGATTCACTACCGTCAGTAAATATGTGTAACTCTGGCTGCGCCCTCGAGAAAGCTATATTGTAACATCGTGGTATGCTTAGTTTGTTCACCTCCTGCAACATGTTGAGCCACGTCGTCCAGGCCTCGTATGCTTCTTGGGGAATACACTCGTCCCATTCCACCTTCTTGCGCCAGGTCAATTGTAGTAACAATTTTGCCATCAGCGAGTACTCAGCAGCTAGGCCAAATGGATCAAAAACCGACATTGTTGTCCTCAATACTTCACGCTTGGTGGGCCTCCTATCCCCCTTTAACAAAGCGGGGTCAATTCTTCCGAAACCTAGTACGAACTTCAGCTCATCATGCTCCGTATCCCAATGCATACCTAGCACCTTCTGATTATTGTCGGCAGTTCCTTGATCCAAATTTAAGACCATTGGCGTAGTCTCGCATTTGTTGAGGTTTCTGCTAACTATCATCGAATTGGAGACGCATTTTTTCAGTTCAAAACCACCTTGTGCATGAATCCAAACGACTTCCCTTGTAACCCGTATCGCTTCGCTTTTAGTGAAAAAGCAATGAACATAGTCGTCGACGTAATGATGGTGTACGATTGCAGCTGCGGCCTCTGGATATTTTTCTCGAAAGTCATCCGCATTTCGGTTTTTGACATACTGAGCCGAGCTCGGTGAACATTTAGATCCGAATGTCATCACAGTCATCACATATTCCTCAATCGGATGTAGTGGATCGGATCTCCATAGGAAACGCTGTGCCATCTGATCATCCTCTCGAATTCTTATTTGGTGGAACATTTGAACGATATCCGCACAGACGGCTATCGGTTTTTGTCTGAACTTCATTAGAACGACCGCCAGTGGTTCGCAGAGGTCTGGACCGACAAGCAGTGCTGAATTTAATGATGTGTCTCCTACTTTTACTGCAGCGTCAAACACCAATCGCAGTTTGCCCGGTTTGTTAGGGTTATATATGCCAAAACGGGGTAGGTACCACGTTCGCTCCCGTTTAATTGCCGCTTCGGCTTGGTTTAACTTTCTCGCAAAACCTTTGCGCAAATATTCCGCCATATTGCTGGTATATTCTTGGTAAAATTTCCTATCGCGTTGAAATTTCTTTTCCAAGGATAGGAATCTTTTGTAAGCCATATCTCTGCTCTCAGGGAGTGAGACACCTTCACTTTTCCATAGTAATCCCGTCTTAAACCGGGACCCTTTACGTACCGTGGTATTTTCAAGCAACTACCTCGCTCTGGTCAGTTCACCAGGCTCCGTAGGTTCATTTACGATGCGTACCCCCAAACTTTCATTGGCAATATAGTCCTCGACTAGCTGATTCAAGTCCCTGCCGTCCGTGGTACCAAGTTTCACGAAGAAAGATTGATTTGGCCTGTCTACATTACCACTAGTTATGGGACCATAAACCACCCATCCCAGTTTGGTAGAGGTAGCAATCGGCCTATTAACGCCCCTCACGACAGCCTTCCGAGACATGCCTAAGTATGCATTATCCAACCCGATCAATAACTCCGGGGTGACTGAGGTGTACATAGTAGTAGGAAGTTTGTTGATATTATGGCGGTACTTTATCGGCAACTTGTTCACGTTTAAGGTCTGAGTAGGCAACCGTAGATCCTTGACAGTTCTTACTCCTCTGAGGGGAAACCTCCTTGAGTTTTTACCAACCCCCGATATGTCCATGCTGACACGACGCGATTGTTCCGTCGCTGTTCTGTCACCGAACCACTGCAATTGTAGACTTTCTGTCGGACCTTTCATCCAAGTAACTCCGCTAGGCGGAGAACGCATAGCAACTCACCTCTTTACCATTGGCAAACAACTTTACTGGAAGTATCTTGAAAAGGACATTTGAGGCATGCGGGTGGATGACCGAACTTGTGCATACCCGTCGTTGTTGTTGGTGTATATTTTGTTTGCTGCTGATGTGCTCCCGGGGGCTATGCAAGAGTACGTGAAGCTTTTTAGCGCATTCACTTTCATTGCATTTGTGTTGTTCTTCGCAACTGCTGGTTCTATGCCCCCCACTCAAACAATTGAAACAGAGCCCCTTCTTGCGGGCGAGTCGCCACCGCTGCCTGATATCCATTTCCAGAAATTGTTCACAATTCGAAATGCTATGCTTACCAAAGCATATGTTACAATTTTGAAGCTTCCCCTTAGCGTTAGTCATATCAGCATGAAAAAATCGGGATCGCTCTCGTGGGTTAGTGTCCCTCTGTGGATGTTGTTCGATAATATTGACACAAATAGCGCTTACCATGGCCGATAGTTCCTGCAGCCATTCGCTGAAGTGTTTTATTGTTGGTGTCGACTCAATTGTAACCGCGTACCGCGCCCAGTCGAGTCTCCTTTGTATGGGCAGTTTCCAACACAATTCCTCCATCAACGTAGGGTTGGCAAGGTGTTCTTTGCGGTTTGCGGCCTCCAAAAACGACGCCAAATTCTGCACCTTAGTAGCGAAGGGAACTAACTGTTCAATACGGTTTTCGGCGATAGGGACGACGTTCCTGATCTTAGTAATTTGGCTTTTAACTAATTGATCTGGTCGTCCAAACCTTTCTTTTAAGGTCTTCATCACCTGCTTGACATTACTACATGAATCAGCAGACATTCTGCCGCCTCCCTCGCCTTACCTTTAAGGGCCTTTTGGAGCCGCAGCATGTTCTGCCTATCGTTGTAGAGATACTCCTCAGTGGTCATCTCAAATGACTCTTTAAACATTGGCCATACTTCGGGAGCTCCGTCAAACTCAGGAAGGTCGTACAGCTTTCGTTGTTGTTCTTGCCTTGGCGATGAAAGTGTACCGGTCAACTTGCTTAATGCCGTTGCTACCGCGGTATCGTTCGCAGCCATACTTGGAATTTCCCCACTTTGCGATGAAGTTGTATTGTTCTTCATGATTTCGCCCTGAAGGTTCTGGATCATTAGCATCATTTCCTGAAGCCTTGCTTCGTTGCTTGAGCTTTGTATTGGTGCCTCCATTTCGCGCGTCGTGGTGTTCGTGACGTCTGGATTGTCACCATCGTCGCTATCGTCGATTCCATCTAGTTGTGCCCGAATCCTGGTTTTTGGTGGCATGCTACGCAACCCTAACCTCAACTACCCACACAATATACGATAGGCACGAACCAATAACCCCCAAACAAATTCAAAAAGGTACTTACCCCTCGACACCTCATGGTTACTTGTTCCTCAGGGATGTTGATTGGTGGTTGTTTTTCACGACTGCAACTCCGCACGTTGTTTTCGCTGATGATTGTTGTCAAAGTTCTTCGATTGTTAGACGCGGCATGCACACGTATCGAAGGAATCCTTCACTTACGGATAAAGTGAAATAAAAGATGTTGGAATTACTCAAAACTTCACCGGGAAGGTGGCCAAATAAGAACAGTCTTCGTATTATTGAAATCGGTACGTTTTATTTCCTAAATATTTTAAAAGATATAGTTTCATAAAATGGCGATACAAGAAGATTTATTATTTACTTACACTTTGTGTGTCCTCCCCGTTCAAGCGTCGTTTTGGCAATGCCGGAAGACGGCGAACAAGTTTCTATTGAACTCGAAACAATCGCGATCCACTGAACTTCAGTGTGGAATGAACGCTGTACTATTATTTTGACACTTGAACGTAATGGACACACACAGCGCTTACACGGAAGTTTTTATAAAAAAAAAAAACTCCTCAACAACAGTTGTGAATTCAAAGTGACCAAACGTACTGCTGCAGGCATAACACTCACAGTATATGGTCAACTGAAATTCATCCTTTACTTACTTACTTATCAGGCCAGCGATCCATGGAGGATCTGAGCCTGAGCTATAGCTGCTTTCCACCCTTGACGGTCCCGGGCACGCTGCTTCCAGTTATCAAGACCAAGATATCCTACATCCGCGATTACTTCGTCTTTATACCGGAAGTTCGGTCCTCTTCTACTTCTCGAACCAGGAGGCTCGGAGTCGAAGACCCTCTTAGCTGCAGCGTTGATGTCCATGCGCTCGATGTGGCCGAGCCAGTGTAGTCGACGGGTCTTTACCTTCCGGACTACATCCACAAAATTAGCTCCGCTGTCCTGATTATCGTCCAGCTTTCGGCTCCGTACAGCAAGACTGGCAATATGAGCGTTTTGTAAAGCATGACTTTGGTCTTTCGAGTTAGGAGTTTTGACCCCAGTTGTTTGGACTAGCCGAAGTAGCAGCGGTTGCCAAGGGCGATTCTATGCCGGATCTCCACTGTGGTGTCATTTGTGGAATTTACGTTTGCCCCGAGGTAGACAAACTCCTTAACTACCTCGAAAATGTAGCTGTCAATTGTTATATTTTGTCCCAGGAGGTGAGCGACGGATTGGTTTTTGCTTGACAGCATGTATTTCGTTTTGTCCTCATTGATCTTAAGACCAACTCATTTCGCTTGTTCTTCAATCGCCGTGAATGCTTTCGCAATGCCACGGCGAGAACACGCGATGATGTCGATATCATCCGCGTATCCTAGCAGCTGGATGGACTTGTAAAAGATAGTGCCTTCCCTGTTGACGCCTGCCCGTCGCACTATCTGCTCCAGCACCAGGTTGAAGAAGTCACATGACAGCGCATCTCCTTGCCGAAATCCGGTGCATGTTTCGAACGGTTCCGAGGTCCTAGAACCGAATCGCACGGTGCATCGCGTGTTTCTTAGCGTGGCGCGGCACAACTGGATCAGTTTTACCGGGATCCCGAATTCGGCCATCGCCCCAAACAGTTCTTCACGATGAATGCTGTCGTATGCGGCTTTGAAATCGATGAAAAGATGGTGTGTATCGATTCGGAACTCGTTGGTCTTTTCCAGGATTTGTCGAAGTGCGAAAATTTGGTCTATAGAGGATTTGCCGGGCCGAAAGCCGCACTGGTAGCTGCCGATTAGTGCGGTGCAAAATGGTTTTAGACGTTCACACAATACGCTGGACAGGATCTTGTATGCGACATTGAGCAGGGATATACCTCTATAGTTCTTGCAAGAGGTAGGATCGCCTTTTTTGTGGATGGGGCATATAGAGCTGGTATTCCAGTCGTCGGGCATGCTTTCATCTTCCCAAATTCTGCAGATGATCTGGTGCATGCTCCCTACCAGAACATCGCCGACAGCCTTGAAGAGCTCTGATGGCAAGCCATCTGAGCCTGCGGCCTTGTCGTTCTTCAGCTTCTGAATAGCTGTGCCGACTTCTTCGATGCTGGGTGGGAGGACTACTTCAGCGGCTGGAGTTGGGATTTCCTCGGTCCCTACCACTCTCTCTTGGTCATGCTCGTTAAGCAGCTGCTGGAAGTGCTGCTTAAATACATCCACTATTCCGAGCGGATCGGTGACAAGATTACCCTCGCAGTTTCGAAGAGCCTGGGTGCCCTTTTGCAGGGCCTTTGGCTTTCTTGTAAAAGGCTCGTGTTTTATGTTTATCCCTAGACTCCTCGATATTCTTGAGCTGGGAGGCTGCGAAGATTCTTTTCTTTTTTCGCAGTAGTTTTTTCTCCTCCCTTCTTCTGGTTCGGTACTCTTCTTACGCTGCCCTGGTTTTCCTCTGCAGCGCCTTTTGGTACGCCTCGTCGATTGCTGCCTTTTTCTGCTCACACTCGCCATCATACCACGGGTTTCTTGTGGGGGGTGGTAGGCATCCTAAGGTGGTTTCGGCTACTTCCTGAATGGCTGAGCGGCAATGCAGCCACATATTATTGGCATTTGTGTTCGACGTAGGCATACCGTAGAGTCTTTCGCTCAGCTGCTCCCTGTAGACTCTGGCAACCTCCGGTGTGCTCAGGCGCCCAATGTCGAACCTCCTCCTGATGGGCTGGTGCAGCTTTCTGACATTGGACAGTCGAGCTCTGAATCTTGCTGCTACGAGGAAGTGGCCAGAGTTGACATTTGCCCCTCTGAATGTTCGCACATCCAGGATGTTTGACGAGTGCCTTGCATCAATGAGCACATGGTCGATTTGGTTGGCGGTTCGACCGTCCGGAGATCGCCAGGTTGCTGTGTGGATTCGCTTGCGAGGGAATATTGTGCTACTTATCACCGCATTACGAGCTGTCGCAAAGTCAGCGAGTCAGAAGCCGTTATCTGTTGTTGTATCGTGGAGGCTGTGCTTACCGATCACTCCGCCAAGGGTGTTCTCCTTACCGATTTTGGCGTTGAAATCCCCGAGTACGATTTTAACATCGTACACCGGACAAGCTCCGTAGGCGTTGTTCAGGAGGTCATAGAAGTCCTCCTTGATAGGGTCTTCAGCCTCGTCGGTAGGGGCGTGTGCACACATAAGGCTGATGTTATAAAATCTGCCTCTGATGCGGATCATAGCCAGGCGATCATTTATAGGTTTAAAGTCGATGACCTTCGACCTTAACCGCTTTCCCACGACAAATCCGCATCCCAGTAAGTGAAATCTTTTGTGGCAGCTGTAATAAATGTCGCAATTTTTCTTCCTAATCATACCGTTTCCTATCCAGCGTATTTCCTGGACCGCAGTAATATCCGCCTTGTACTGCGTGAGGATTCCTTCTAGTTTATGAGCAGCTCCGGGAGTGTACAGGGTTCTGACATTCCAGGAGCATACTCGCAAATCGTGTTCCTTTTTCGTGCGTTGTCGTCGTCGAATATCCGTCCGTGTATCCGAGGCATCTTGCTCATTCATAACTTTTCTTTTTTTTACCTGGGCGGATTGTTAGCCCGCCGCACAACCGCCATTCTGGTCGGGGTTTTCTCGCTGCATACGTTTGTTCACCTCCCAACGGTTGTTGAAGAGGCTATCCAGAGGGCGCCGCGAGGAGGCCGTATGTCAACTTGACCCGGGCATTTAAACAGGGATCGTTGCTGGCATCTCGCCAGGTTGAGAGCGATCAACAACTTTACCCTGTATGTCCGAGCCCATGCCCTCTAATTCTTCTTGACTACTTCGTCAAAAACTCGACCAATATCGTTCCACAACCACCGTATTCAATCGCTCCGGGGACATCGTTCTCAGTCGATAGAGGAGATAAAACCCGTATCGAAGATACAGCTGAAAGCCAGTAGTATAGTATGGCCACAGTAGTATAATGCTGACGACGTGTACTGGTTCATATTGTCCTAATAACCATTGTAACATATTGTCGCTTAACATTTATTATTATTCATTACTCTTATAATGTAATATTCTTAAATTTCGTATATTATACACTTATTTGGATACATCAACGTTTCCAAAGAATATTTACTGTTATGCAATCTAATTTGTTTATTGTTATTCACGTCATCTAGTAGGGGAGTCAATTTACATCTTAAAACTAGGAATTCACTTTGCTGTTCTCTCATCCTGGACGGATAGCCTTTCGGGATTTTCACTAAAATTATTTATGAAAATTATGAATTCGCAACATCTGTAAAGTATCTTACTCTTCAGCCAGTACAATAAGCCGATACAGAAAAAAGGAAAATAAAATAAAAATAAAAAATAATTTGGGTAAACCGGGAGCAAGACTTTGTCGCAGCGACAGACGGCAGACTAAATGGCGATTCAAATCAGTTGCCGTTTTTATATCCTTCTAAACGGAAGGATAGCGCATCCTAACCCACAACAAATTATTTTTCAATTGAGTTTCACACTCAATAGTCGATTGATTTAATTTCCTTATCGCATATGTGCACACTTTCTTGCTTAAGCGGATGCCTTTCCTTACATTTTTCAATTTACAGACAATCATGGGACAACTGCCGCTGGATGGATGAACTGATGGGGATGGGTCCTTGAGGCTTTCCTTATTCTTTCATCGTTTCATGAATGAAATTCGGTGTTACGATCGTATTGTTTATTTTATGGCGTAGCGTTGACGTCACTCGGATGCGGTGAACTTGAAAAATGTCGCCAGGCTGTGACGCAAGGACTTGAGAATGAAAATCCGTTGGTATAATAAATTAGATCAGATATCCTGTTGGATTCATGGCCGTAGATCTGGCTGCGTTGTACTAGATGTGTGCTGGAGCATGTATTTGACCAATGACTGCAATAAATATTAGTTAATGACCAAGAAACATAATGACCACTTTGCCTTAAGTAAATGTAGCAAGGAGCTTCTAGAAGGGAGCCAGAGACTCACCTAATGCATTGACACCCCATCTTACTTACTACTTACTTAGATGGCGCTACAGTTCGGGGTTAACCTGGGCCTCAACCAAGAAGCCTTTCCAAATAGCACGATATTTTGCCAGCTGTTTCCAGTGTCGCACGCCCAGTTGATTAAGGTCCCTTTCTTCCTGTGTGCGGCACCTTAGATGCGACCGTCCTCTGCAACGTCGCCCTTCCGGATTGGAGTCGAAGACTCTTCGGACCGGAGCTGTGCTGTCCATTCACTCTGTATGACCTTGTCATCTTAGATATTGGATTTGTAGACGTCGTACTAGGCCGATGTCGCTGTACAGTCCGTGATTGAGTCTTCTCCTCCACTCTCCGTCCACACAAACGGCCAAGGGCCTCTTCATCCATTTTTGATAAGGTCAAAGCCTCTGCGCCGTTTTTATAAAAGATCGTCACCTACTTCTACTTCTAAATTGCCTCTTGAGCCCGAAGAAACAGTGGTTGTATGTATATGTATATTTGCGTTACAGTCCATGAAGGACCAAAGCCGAGCTTCTCTCAATCACCCATGTTGTGTGGGATTTATTTTTCACACAGGTGAAAGGGACCTACAGTAGTATACTTGCCTCGTCTTCGTGAATGGTTCGTTCTGCCTGACGGCGACATTTTGACTATCATCACCGTTATACAGTCTGCAGAAGCGGTCCTTCCACAATCTCAGCATCGATGTGACTCCACTATTAGTTGTGCGGGCTCATCCCTGCGGGCTTCTGCTCTGGCTTTATAGGCTTGGCAGGTTCGTTTTACTTTTTGGTAGAACTTTCAAACGTCGTTCCTGCAATGGCATCTCTCCATCTCATCGATCTCGCGTTTCTCGTGCCACTTCTTTTTCTTCTCAGAAGCGCATGCTCCTCCCTTAATTTTCGCACATAGAGCTCATAAGCAGCTCTAGTACGTCGATGCAACGTGGCCATGTACGCATTCTGTTTTTCTGCATGTACCTGTCTGCCCTCGTCATCAAACCAAGGGTTTCTCCAAGCTAGTGGCTGGAAACGCCGTGGCGCAGGTTAGCGTGTGACTCTGACGCACGATGAGCGAGTTCGGATCACGATAACACCAACGCCATCGAATGTTTATTTCGCGCGACGTCCCTCCTCGGCAGGGTACTGACTGGCAAACTCCCCGTAGTATACTTGCCACGAAAAAGCTTCTCGACCTACGCCGTTCGGAAGCGGCATTAAACTGTAGGTCCCTTTCACCTGTGTGAAAAATAAATCCCACACAACATGGGTTATTGAGAGAAGCTTGGCTCTGTCCCTCATGGGCTGAAACTCCACAAAAAAAAAAAAAAAGTTACTGGAATCCTAATACATCAGAGGCAACATCCCTGATGGCGCTTTGACAACGTCTCGATTGCTGTTCTATGGCTTGTGTAGTTTGCATCGTCTCTTGAGAGAGCTGACGGAGACACGATCGGAGTTCCTGGCAGTCTCTTGCGACTGCAGCTTCCCGACTTCAAATTTTGATGGTCCTAATCGACTCCGCAGTGCTCGCGATATCCGCATACGTACCTTAGCTGCAACAAAGTAATGATCCGAGTCCACATCGGCTCCTCAGAAAGTTCGGACATCCAAGATGCTGGAGGAGCGTCTGGTTTCAATCGCAATATGATTTGATTAACAGATAATTGATCAAGAGACCGCAAGGTCCCCTTATGGATGTGGAGATGTGGGAATAGTGTGCTAGCTACTAGGAGATTACGCCCCGTCACAAAGTCTATTAGCCTGAATCCGTCTTCGGACATGGTATGGTGTAGGCTGTGCTTTCCGTCGACTCGTTCAAGGATATTCTCTTACCCAGCCTAGCGTTGAAATCTCCTAAGACAATCTTGGTGTCATAGCTGGGACATAGAGCGTATGTGCTATCTAGGAGGTCATGGAAGACGTCTTTGACATCTTTTCCTTCTCTGGGGCATGAACGCATATCAAACTGATGTTCCATGTACTGATGCTGATTGTTATGAAGCTTAGGACTTTTTGCCTAAGTCTACCTCGAACAACTTATTAAGCTTATTACAAGCTATGCTATACATTCTAAACTTAAATTTAAGCTTAAATATTAGCTATGTTCAAGATTTGAATGAGGGTTCAGAGGCACCCTGTCACTCATCAATGCCTGACAGTTCATGTCAGCCGTGACGGGGACTTTCTGCCTCTTTCCTTCGTCCATTTTGTTTTGGGTGTGTGACAGCCAGCTTCAAGACGAAGGCACGTGGAAGAAATTGAACAATATTAAAATAACCCCTGTACATAATAAATAAAAGTTTCAAGTCACATTTGGTTTTAACAATAAATTCTAATTAACATTTGGTGCCTCCTGTGAGGAATTTTGCATGTAGTAGAAATGACAGAATTAAATTTACGGATGGCGGCGATAAATGCCATCAAACGTGTTCACGAACGTGTATGTGGTGTGGATTCTGGCGAATGTGATGCTTCCCAACTCGAGCAGGAATTAAGCTCAGTTGTGGCACATTATAATCGCTTCGTAAAAAATCACGAGGTGCTAGTAGGCCAGGCAAAGGAAGGAGAGCTTGAAGCACATGATGAGCTCTGGGCACAGGTGGAGAGTATATACAACAAGACGTGTGTCGTTCTCAACAGACGATTACGCGAACCAGATCAACATTCCAATCAACACATGGTTCCCGTTACTACGCCAGCGAACAACTTCGATTTGAAATTAGACCCACTGGTCATTCCGTCTTTCGATGGCTCGTTACACAACTGGCTGGGTTTCAAAGATGCCTTTGAGACTTTGGTGCATGAGCAGGAGTACCCAGAAGCTTACAAATTGAATAAACTTCGGCAAGCGGTGTGCGCAACCAAAGTGCCGCTGATGGGCGGATTGTATTCTGGCGGTTACCAAGAAGTGTGGAAAGCGTTGAAGGAGCGGTTCGATAATCCAAAACTGCTGGCTGAAATACATGTTGCTCGTTTTCTGAACATCAAGCCAGTATCAGATGAAACGTCAAAAACTCTTCTGATAATTGTGGATACGGTGCATGAATCACTAAGGGCTTTACGTGTCATGCAGTTGCCAGTGGATAGTTGGGATGCATTGGCGGTCCCGATCGTTATTTCAAAACTTCCATCGACGACGCAGCGGGAGTGGTGTCTCTACTGTTCCTCCAATCAGATCCCGCGCCTGGCGGATCTGCTGAAGTTCTTAGAAAAACGAGCACACAGCCTCGCTACGGAATTAGTAAAGGTCTCCACTCGCTGTGAATCACAATCATCACGTCAACAACATCGTATGTTACCTTTGGTAAAATCACATCTGGTGACAGCTGATGAAGGGAAATGTGCGCATTGTCAAGGAGTTCACCGAATTTCACGATGTCAACTTCTCATTGCTATGAACCCGGATCAACGTTTCGATGCCTTGAAGAACTCCCGTTTATGCTTCAACTGTTTAAAACAGGGACATACTTCCAGACAGTGTCCCTCTGGCGGATGTAAGCGGTGTGGCCGTAAGCATCATACATTGTTCTGTCGTGAATCGGAAATGCTGGCCACGATTTCGTCAAGGTCAACTATGCAGCCTACAGAAGCAAACCATATCGCCCACGTCACTGACCCATTAGTGGGGGCGCAATCATCTTTGTGACTATCAACGCCCGTGATCACCTGCCTCACTCGTGACCACTGCATTGTCCTGCTTGCAACAGCGCGTGCATATGCATACGGGGATTCATCTGTACAACACGTAGCTCGTATCCTCTGCGATCCAGGATCGCAGGTAAGTTTTGTCTCAGATAAGTTTGCTCACCTTTTGAATCTCCGCAGGAGTAAGTATGCAGTCACAGTGGAAGGCATCGGTGCTTTCGCACATACCAATACTAAAGGCAGCGTCAAGCTCAAGCTCAAGTCAATTTACTCCAATTTTGTATTGATGGTCAATGCATTGGTTCTTCCGTCAATAACCTCAACTCTTCCAACGGTGCAAGTTGACGTGAATCAGTGGCATCATTTGGTTGGTCTTCAGCTGGCCGATCCTTCGTTCGGTACACCTGCTGATATTGAGGTACTTCTTGGCTCAGATGTGTGGGGTCTGATCATTAAAGAGGGTGTAGTCAATGGCAATTCAGACGAGCCCCATGCTCAACAAACGGAATTCGGATGGGTTGTTTTTGGACCTGTTGCAGCAACTCCTACGGCAGCATTTCAACCGCATACCTTTCACGCTCGTGTGTGTGAAGATGATATTGGATTGGAGGACCTTGTGCAGAAATTCTGGAAACTTGAAGAGGTGTCTGGTGAGAACGTAAACGACAATGAGTGTGATCGCATATTTGCCACTACACATTCTAGGACAGGGGATGGGCAGTATGTGGTGTTTATCCCCTTTCGTCCTGATGCAACACAGCTTGGGGACTCATATCAACAGGCCTTACAGCAATTCTACAGCTTAGAACGGCGCCTGTCTGCCAATAAAGAACTATGGGAAAAATACGTCGCATTCTTACGTGAATACGCTGCGCTTGGGCACATGGAGCGTGTGGATCAATCTGACGACCACACCAATTGTTACTATATTCCCCATCATGCCGTTACGGATAAGTTTCGAGTCGTGTTCAACGCTTCTGCAAGGACAAGTACTGGTGTTTCCCTGAACGACATACAATTGGTTGGTCCTACCATTCAGGATTCGTTACTCAATATACTGCTCCGTTTTCGTCGCTTCCGCATTGCTCTCACTGCTGATGTGGAAAAAATGTTCCGACAGATACTCGTCACTCCTAAACATCGAGATTACCAGCGGATCATATGGAGGGAATCACCATCTGTCCCGATCGGAATTTATCGGTTGACAACGGTAACCTACGGCATGGCTTCCAGCCCATATAATGCGATAAGGACACTACATCAGTGCGCAAATGACAATTTTGGCGCAGTTACAAACGGCGAGGACGCACTGGCTGCGCGGGATACCATACTTACGTCGTTTTATGTAGATGACTTCCTTACGAGCTGCAACTCAATGCACGATGCTAAACTCCTAGCTACCAATGTTGATAGGATTCTTGCAGCTGGACACTTCAATTTGCGCAAGTGGAGCTCAAACAGTCAGCAAGTGGTAAATCATATAACTGGAGAGACTACATCTACTGAGGAACTTGTTATCCGTCCGTCGACGACATCTGTTCTTGGTTTGCAATGGGATCCAGTTACTGATCACTTCCTGTTCAGAGTGTCATTGGATCCCCAGCCTAAGACTCCAACGAAGCGGCGGGTCTTAAGTGAAGTGGCACGACTGTTCGATCCAACGGGTTTACTGGCTCCTGTGGTGGTTACTGGGAAGATCTTCATTCAAACACTTTGGGCCAAGGGCATCACTTGGGATGCCCCTCTCACAAGTGAACTGTGTGAAGCATGGCTTAAATTCCGCAGTGGGCTCGAAGCTTTACATCACTTTACAATCCCACGATGGTTGGGAATGGAGAATGGAACCACAACTGCTCTTCATGGTTTCTGCGATGCGAGTGCGCGTGCATACGCTGCGGTCATTTATACGAGGACAATTGGATTGGACAAGCAGGTTCGAATATCACTACTAACTGCACGCACCAAGGTTGCCCCGATACACGGTACTACAATTCCTCGCCTGGAACTCTGTGCTGCAACCCTACTAGCTTCAACGCTTCGAAATGTCCGTGACGTATTTGGTCTCACAGATACACCGTATTACTTATGGTCGGACTCGAGTATCGTATTATGTTGGATACATAAGCAACCTTCGACTCTTAAACCCTATGTTGCAAATCGAATCAGTCAAATACAGAAACTGACGTCTCCCAATTGTTGGCATCACGTTCGGACGGCTCAAAATCCTGCTGATTGTGCTAGTCGGGGCATCGGGGGTCAGGAGTTTTTAAGGCATAAGCTCTGGCTACAGGGCCCGGAGTGGTTGAAGGATGCTGGGACACCTTTGGGGAGATATACGTCGCTCACCCCAGTCGAACTAGATGTCATGACAAGCGAAGAGAAGGTAGTTATAACAACGATGGTTACCTCGATGGTGTTCGAACTGCAAACACGACGAAAGGATGGTCAGGTTATTCCTTTGACGGAGCGTTTTAGTACACTCACACGACTATTGCGGACAGTGGTGTATGTTTTGCGGTTTTCCCCAAAAAGGCGTCATTCCCGGACTTGCATCATTGGTGCAGATGAACTAGAAACTGCATTAAACTCGCTTATCAAGATCGAGCAGTCCAAGAGCTTCAGTACCGATATCATCCGACTTCGTGCGAAGTCCAGCCTTTCCAGTTCCAGCCGATTGCTTCCGCTCAACCCTCTTCTCGATGAAAATGGTATCTTGCGGGTGGGTGGTCGACTCCACAAAGCATTTGTTCCTCATGATCATCGCTTCCCAATCATTTTGCCGAGGAACGGTGCTCTCGTTTGGTTGCTGATCAAAGATACACATGATGACACTCTACACGGTGGCACACAGCTGATGTTGCAGACGCTTCGCAGTCGTTTCTGGATCTTGAACGCTAGACAATCTATTCGGACCTACATACATAACTGTGTCATCTGTCGACGTCATCGTAGTGCAACTATCATCCAGCAAATGGCACCATTACCAGAACACCGGGTGAATCCTGCTAGGCCTTTCATCGCATCAGGTGTCGATTACTGCGGTCCCTTTACACTGCGCACTGGAACGAAGAGGTCCCGATCGACAGTCAAGGCTTATCTGGCTCTATTCATTTGCATGGCAACGAAGGCGGTGCACATAGAGGTCGTAGATGATCTATCATCGCAAGCATTTTTGGATGCGTATACACGGTTCATTAGTAGACGTGGACCATGCCGAGACTTATACAGTGACAACGGCACAGCGTTTGTTGGAGCCAACCGGCTTCTTCAGAAGGATTTGGCGATTTGGCAAGGGGAGCAGACCCAACAGTCATTAGCGCATATGGGCACCCGCTGGCATTTCATTACCCCACGCGCACCACACCAGGGTGGGTTATGGGAGGCTGCAATCAAGTCTGCGAAACGACATTTGGTTCGATTGGTCGGGGCACAAAGTTTATGGTACACCCAGCTGCAAACATTGGCGGTGCGCATAGAGGCGTGCCTCAATTCTCGTCCTCTTACACCAATACATGACGATCCAGAGGAGAAGTTTGCACTTACCCCAGGCGATTTTCTCATTGGAGCACCTTTGATTGCCGTTCCAGAACCAAATATCACCGACGTCCCCATCAATCGTGTCAAACATTGGCAGTGGCTACGGCAGGTACATCAACGCTTTTGGCAACGGTGGAGCGACGAGTACTTGTCTACCTTACAAACGCGCAGCAAGTGGCAGCGGCGTGTGGGGAACGTACAGTTGGGCGATATTGTGGTCGTTCGTCATGACAACCTCGCGCCGACGCACTGGAGATTGGGCCGCGTGGTTGAAGTCCATCCGGGTAGTGATGGATTGATACGCAACGCTACTTTGAAGACAGCAAATGGTATGTGCACCCGGGCAGTACAGAAACTATGTCGAATCCTGGAACCAGACTACCTCGAACGGAGTTCGACCGGGCAGGATGTTCAAGATTTGAATGAGGGTTCAGAGGCACCCTGTCACTCATCAATGCCTGACAGTTCATGTCAGCCGTGACGGGGACTTTCTGCCTCTTTCCTTCGTCCATTTTGTTTTGGGTGTGTGACAGCCAGCTTCAAGACGAAGGCACGTGGAAGAAATTGAACAATATTAAAATAACCCCTGTACATAATAAATAAAAGTTTCAAGTCACATTTGGTTTTAACAATAAATTCTAATTAACAAGCTACTTAGCCTAGGAGAGAAAGGGGTAGCGCGACGTTGGCCATAGTTGGTGCGATGACGGGGGAGTCGAAAAAGTGGAGTAAATCTAAGGCGACGAGGGTTGGTATTGAGCCAAATTATTTAAGGGAGGGCAGGAGAGTCGACAATTCCAGCTATAAGCTGGTAAGCGAAAAGAATGTCAGCTACCTCACGGCGTGTTTCAGGGTTTGTAAGCCAATCAATTGCAGTCGGTCTTCGTAGGGTGGTAATACAATTCTGTCAGACCATGGGAGACCTCTTAAGGCAAAAGACAGAACTCTACGTTGCACAGCTTCAACGGTTGGCTTACGTAGTAAGGAGACCAGGCTTGACTGGCATATTCCAGGATAGGTCTGCCGTAAGTAATGTATAGGCATTTTGTGACGAAGAGGTTCGAGAATTCCTTAGACCAAAGTTTTATAAAACTACATAAGATCAACATTAGCCTTGTGTATGATATGATTGATGTAGGAGAGAAAGTTTGGCTCTCTATCGCATATGATACCTAGGTCGCGTACTTCAGCGACCTAGACTTCAGCCTACAACTTGTTCATACCACAAAAAGAAGGTAAGCCCCGTACTTGCATACTTGCTAGGAAGTCCCTAAACGCTTACCTTCTCCCAAATTACAGCTGCCCTGACACCACAGTGATTCCATCGGACGAAATTAAAAGACTGGTCAGTGACTCGTCGGGACACCAAGCTGGGCTCCTCATAGGTGCGGATGCGAATGCGCATCACACAATGTGGGGCAGCAGTGATATAAACGAAAGAGGTGAGTGTCTTATTGAATTCATTCTATCCTACAATCTTAACATTTGTAACAAGGGTCATACATCCACATTTATTACTAAAAACCGAAGGGAAGTACTAGACTTAACTCTAGCATCCCCCTCTCTCGCTAATAGAATAAGAGAATGGAATGTCTCTGAAGAACATTCCTTCGCGGATCATCGATATCTGATTTTCAACCTAGCTCTTGAGGTCCCAACCCCAATTGAATCATCCTGCAACCCAAGAAGAATTGATTGGGAGCGTTATAGAGCCTTCATTGGCAATTCTATAGTAAAGCGGACCCCTGATACCCCGCGGTCCACGTTAGATATAGACAAAATGGTCGACACTCTAACAGTTACTTTGGGCAACGCACGGGTCAACAGCTGCGCAACCCACAAATCAAGAAAGAATTCTTACCCTTCTTGGTGGAACGCAGAGCTAAGTAAGCTCCGCAGGGACTGTCGAAAACTCTTCAATAAAGCAAAGAGTACAGGTAACGACAGAGACTGGAGCCTATATAACTTTCACTCAGAGTGTACAAACAAACCCTGAGGAAAGAACAAAGGCTGTCTTGGAAACTCTTCTGCAATAGCATGGAGAAAATTTCAGACGCCTACAGATTGAGAAAAATACTCTCGAAAGATCCACAATCTCCGAGCTGCCTCACAGTGAACGGAGTTTGGACAACATCTGAGGAGGAAACCTTAAATCTTCTCCTCAATACGCACTTCCCGGGCTGCTATGAACAGCAAGACCCAGTACACTCGCGAGGAAATCACCTCTCCTCCGCGATAGAGGAAAAGTACGATCACATTATCTCTAGAGAGAAAATCATATGGGCGTTAAAAAGTTTCAAGCCCTACAAATCGCCAGGCCCGGATGAAATTTACCCTATCGAACTCACACAAACTATAGAATGGACTATACCATGGCTAGAGATAATCTTTAAAGGATGCCTAGCTTGGAGTCACATTCCAGAAAAGTGGAAGTGCGCAAAGGTAATTTTCATCCCCAAAGCCGGCAAAAACTCCCACACTTCTCCCAAGGATTTAAGGCCTATCTGTCTATCATCCATTGTACTAAAAACTTTGGAAAGGCTGATAGACTTACACATACGCCACAATTTGGATCCGTCCCTAATTTCCAAGGCACAGCATGCCTACTGTAAGGGTAGATCTATCGAAACAGCCTTGCACACACTGGTGAGGAAAATCGAAAGATCAATCCATCTAAAAGAATATACGCTAACAGCCTTCCTAGACATAGAGGGCGCTTTCAACAACGTCACTCCCATAGCAATAATAGAAGGGCTAAAAAAGCTGAAGGTAGAGGGGACTCTGACAGAACTGATCAGCGAGTTACTATTAACGCGCAGGATTCAGTCCAAATGGGGAAGCCAAGTAACCACCAGAGTGGTTACCATGGGAACCCCGCAAGGTGGGGTCCTCTCACCTCTTCTCTGGAACGTAGTCGTTAACGAACTACTAATCAAACTGGAGAAAGAAGGCCTGGACGTTATTGCCTACGCTGATGACGTTGCCATTTCAATCTCAGGTAAATACCTTTCCACACTGAATGACCGCATGCAAAGGGCATTCTCAATTCTTTGCAATTGGGCGCATAGCAACGGGCTCAGGGTGAATCCCCAGAAAACGGAGCTCGTGCTATTCACCAAAAAGCATAAAATCCCGGAACATTGCCCTATCACTTTGCTTGGTACCAGATTAAACTATTCCTCCAATGCCAAATATCTGGGCATTATACTAGATAGGAAATTAACCTGGAAAAGCAACACAACCGAAAGAGTTAAAAAAGCAACTATAGCTCTTTACACATGCAAGAAAGCCATAGGGAAAAAATGGGGATTCAACCCCAAGGTTACCCTATGGCTCTACATCACGGTCGTCAGACCCATACTAATGTATGGACTAACAATCTGGTGGACAGCACTGGACAAGACAACATATCTCAAGCAATTCGAGAAGGTACAAAGGTTAGCGGGTATGTGCATTACCGGGGCCCTCAGGTCCACCCCAACGGCTGCGCTTAACATGATACTTGACCTTACACCTCTCGATATTTTCGGCAAGCAAATTGCTACACAAGCGGCCATTAGACTTAAAGCAAACTCAAACTGGTCGAGCTATATCACTGGTCACTCCTCCATCCTGAATAACAGGTCAATTATGGCAGAATACCTAGACCTCACAGAACCCACCACAGTCTTAGAAAAAAACTTTACAACAACCTACCCGGATAGACAAAACTGGACTCGCCAGACGCAACCTCGCAGAAACTGCGTAGACTTCTATACTGATGGGTCCAAGACCAAAGACGGGGTGGGTAGTGGGGTATTCTGCAAACAACTTAAGCTGAACAAAGCTCTAAAACTACCAAATCACTGCAGCGTTTTCCAGGCGGAACTGTTGGCTATAAGAGAGGCTTTGTCTTGGCTGAAGTGGAACGTGATATCCACCACGGATATCCGCATTCTCACGGATAGCCAAGCAGCCTTAAAGTCGTTGGAGTCCTACGTGTACACATCAAAAACTAGCCTCGACTGTCGACTATCTCTTAACGAGATGGCTGAACAGTTCAACATACAACTTATCTGGGTACCGGGACACAGCGACATTCCAGGAAACGAAAGAGCCGACAAACTCGCCAAACAAGGAACGACGCTACAATCAATCGTGGCTTGTGAGCGTATACCCTATGCAACCATTAAACACAATCTGATAAATCTCGCCAGGACCGAGACGAACCGGAGATGGACTCAGGGACATACCTGCCTCATCACCAGACAAATCTGGCCCTGGCTCAACAGTAAACGGACTAGGAGTATTATCTCCCTAAAAAGAACTGACATCCACAAGGTCATTGGTGTCATCACTGGACACTGCCTTATTGGCAGTCACGCGCAAAAACTAGGTATAACTCCGAATGATTTTTGCAGGAGCTGTCAGGACGAGGAGGAGGTGGAGTCCATTCATCACCTTCTCTGTACCTGCCCGGCATTCTGCACAATCAGGAAACGATACCTAGGATCTAACTTCCTTAACGATCTGACCGAAGTTCAGCAAGTTGGGATATCTGATCTTCTTAATTTCCTAAGAAGCACTAAATGGTTCCACGAATAGGGGGCAAAACCCCCTCGTAGCTGCACAACGGGCCTTTTTGGCCTATGTGTATTATTCTCAATTCTCTTTTGGGAAGGCTACGGTCCTACCTACCTACCTACCTAGGTCGCGTATAAAGGAGACATGGGGTACAGATTGGTTAAGTAGATAGTAAGTTCTAGACCGTAACGAATTAGCAGTTACCTATGTTGAGTTCCAGGGAGTTGTTGTCACACCAATTACCGAAGGAATTAAGGTCGTTTTGGAGTGCGAGCGAGTCTGCCGAAGTTGATATTGTCCTGCTGATTTTCATGTCGAGAATAAATATTAAAGGGCCGACTACCTTGCGGAACACCGGAAAAGGCAATGATGGGGTCAGAGGTTGAGCTTTTAAAAAATACTCTATATTGGCGATTCTCAAGGTACCATGCGATGATTTGGGGCGGAAAGCCTAAAGTCTCAAGTTTAAAGTAATTTTAAAGTTGGCGTTACTTATCAAATGCTTTACTGAAGTCAGTAGTAATAACGTCTACCTCGTTGCCTTCTTCCAGAGTTAGAAGTATTTTGGAGACAAATTCGATAAAGTTGGTTATGGTGGATCTACCTACCTGCCAGGTGGAGAAGATGGATTTGCAGTGGAAGAACATCAAGTCATACACGATGGACTCGAAGAGCTTAGGGATAGCGCACAATTTAGCAATCGGTCTGTAGTTAGAAATATTCCTCTTGGAGCCCTTTTTGTGTGTAGGGAAGATGTAAGAATTTTTCCAAATGGTTGGAAGAGAAGCTTGACGAAGTGAAAGGCGAAAGAGAATAGAAAGGGGTTTACATTTCTTAAGGAGACCGTCGGCACCCGGAGACATCGTCTTTAGGATGGTTTAGGTGGTGAACCAAGTCCTCATTAATATCAATTAGGGAGAACGATGTCTGAGTGCAGTTATTCATATAGCTGAAAAATAGGGGATCGGGCATAGGACTGCTAGGTTAGATTAGGTACAAGTGGTTGGCATAAGCCTCACGTAGCCCGAAGTCAGCCCATTGTGATACCACATGGATCATGTTACCCTTATCCGCTACCTGAGAACCAACCGGTGCTTCTGATGAAGCGTTGGAGTTGAGCTATTTTTAGGTTTGCTAGCTCACTTAGATCCTCCTGCGTTTCGCAAAAGAGGGGCATGAGCAGAGAAGGTGATGAATTGATTCCTCTTCCTCCTCGTCCATGCAGCCGCGGCAAAAGTCATTGGAGGGCAGCCCTAGTCTGGCTGCGTGTTTTCCAATGATGCAATGACCTGTAATGACACCCACTAGAGTGCTCAAAGTAGCCCTTTTGGTTGCTACTAGGTCCTTTGATCGTCCTAGGTTTAACTTAGGCCAGATTTGTTTAGTGATGAAGCCGATATTACTTTCATTCCATTGGAGGTTGGTCGCCTCTATGGTTCGAAGTTTTATCATGTGCTTTACCGTACTTATTGGTGTTTCTGGTGTGCTTGACCCTAACTTTGCGAGTTCGTCGGCTGCGCAGTTTCCTGGAATATCCATAAGCCCGGGAACCCACAATACTTTAATGTTGAACTGTTCAGCCATCTCGTCTAGAGATAGGCGACAGTTTAGGAATGTCTTTGATTTGTGGGTTACCGCGGCCAGGGATTTGATCGCAGATTTGCTAACCCTTAGCGGATATTACATTGATTCTGAGCCATGCAAGGGCATCTGTTATCGCTGTTAATTTTGCCTAATACGCAGTGATTTGGGAGTCTGAATGATAGGTTGAGGTTAAGTTCCTTGGAGAAGACTCCACTACCTACACCCGCCTCATCTTGGAGCCATCGGTATAGAGGGAGATCGAGTCCTTTGGTATAACTTTTCCTTCAGCCCGTTCCTCCCTGGATGGAACGGCACCTTCGAAGTTCCTAGTGAACACATTCTGCGGGATGATGTAGTCTGTGTCCATGGTAGTATGTTCTTTTTGTAGTGTGGGCCAGTTTCCTAGGTCTCTAATTCGTAGGGCAGCACAGGCAGCAACTTGCTTGCTGAAGAGGTCCAACAGTGGAAAATGTAATAAGATATTTAAAGCCTCCGTGGGAGTTGAACTGATCACTCCGGTTATATATAAACTGGCCGATCTTTGTATCTTCCCCAGAAGGTTTCGGTAGACTACCTTATCCAGTGCAGTCCACCAGACTACGATGCCATTTAGGAGGATGGGCCCTATGACTGCGATGTAGAGCCAGTGCATAATGCTTGGTTGGAAACCCCACCTTCTGCCCACCCCTTTCTTACAGCTGTGGAGGGCAGTGGTTCTTTTCTTGACACGATCGAGAATATAGGGTTCCCAATTCAGCCTCCTGTTAAGGACTAGGCCTAGGTATCTAGCCCAGAGGTTCTCTTGGCTGAGTCCTTCCCGTCTTTTTTATATATTCTGAGCTTTGGTGAGTCAAAGCCCAGAGAGATCATATTGTTTGCCTCTGCTAGAGGTGCCAGGGAGTCCTGATTGATTATTATCGGAATCAACCCCGGGGGTCCTTTCACATCCTCTACTTTGGCAATTTTCCAGTTCTTGGTGGGGATCTGCGGGTTGCAATATTGCATAAGTACCAAAATCTCCTTAGGGTAGGCCGGTATAGGTAATCCTGAGTGCGCCTAGTGCTCAGGATACTCCGTTAGCGACTGGGCTATTTTTGAGATGGGCCCCCAGTCAGGCTGATCTTCGGCAGGGGTCGTGTAACACCTTGATCCGGCCCATTGACCACATCTTGGCTTCATAGGCTAAAGAATGAATCAAAAAAGGTTCGCGGCAAATTTAGGGTCGTCGGAGGTATTATTGATCCATGTGAGGGTGTAAGGGATCCGGCCAGATTTTTTATTTTTTTTTTTGAGGTTGAAGGACTGATAGAAGCGTTTAGAATCACTAATAAGGGACGTCTGCATTCTTTGAATTGTTTGTTCTCCAGTTTCGGTAGTACGTCACCGTTTTTCATCCTCTTCCTACCCGGTCCATCCCATTACACTTCTTGGAATGCCGTAAAGTCTGCTTTATAGCAGTTTAAGGTATTTTCTAACTGTTCGGCCACATCCGGCCTGTTAAGGATCCTAGCATTCGAGGTGCAGAACCGATAATCCTGTCCCTTTATACGTGTGCGAGGATTGTCAACATGTAGTCCGTCCGTTAAATCCGAGGCTGAACCGACTGAACCTGTTTTTTGGGCGTAGAAAACCCACCATTCGCCCTTCTACTTCTGTAATTTCCAGCGGAAATCCCCAGATGGCACCACGAGGAGGTGGAGATGGGACTCACTAACATTGCCGCAAAGTGTTCGCCTGCGGTGGCTCTACTCGCTTTTTAGCATGCCATCATCCCTACGAGGCCTTTGTTAGTCCCTTGCCGTCCCATCTAGTGCATTTTCATTGCATTAGTAACAAGAAAAACACACAATGCTCGGGAGGCAGGTAGGTAGGTAAGACCGTAGCCTTCCCAGAGATGGGAAGAACACACATAGGCCAGGGAGGCCCGTTGTGTAGCTACGAGGGGATTTAACCCCCTATTCGTGGAACCACTTTGTGCTTCTTAAGAAATTAAGAAGATCAGATATCCCTACTTGCTGAACTTCGGTCAGATCGTTAAGGAGGTATGATCCTAGGTATCGTTTCCTGATCTGCAGAATGCCGGGCAGGCGCAGAGGAGGTGATGGATGGATTCGACCTCTTCCTCGTCTAGACAGCTCCTACAAAAATCATTCGGAGTGATACCTAGTTTTTGCGCGTGACTGCCAATAAGGCAGTGTCCTGTGATGACACCTATGACTTTATTGATGTCAGTTCTATTTAGGGAGATAATACTCCTAGTCCGTTGACTATCGAGCCGGGGCCAGATTTGCCTGGTGATGAGGCAGGTGTGTCCCTGAGTCCATCTCCGGTTCGTCTCGGCCCTGGCGAGGGTAGTGAGATTGTGTTTAATGGTTGCGAAGGGTATACCCTCACAAACCACAGTTGATTGTAGCGTCGTTCCTTGTTTGGCGAGTGTGTCGGCTCTTTCATTTCCAGTGATGTCGCTGTGTCCCGGTACCCATATAAGTTGTATGTTGAACTGTTCAGCCATCTCATTAAGAGATAGGCGACAGTCGAGGCTAGTTTTTGATGTGTACACATAGGACTCCAGCGACTTTAAGGCTGCTTGGCTATCCGTGAGAATGCGGATATCCGTGGTGGATATCACGTTCCACTTCAGCCAGGACAGAGCCTCTTTTATTGCCAACAGTTCCGCCTGGAAAACGCTGCAGTGATTAGATTAGATGCTCGGGAGTGAACAAAGGAATTTTGAACGCAACCTACTTTGGAAAGGGTTCGCAGCCACCATCCAAGTTTAGCCAAATGAACTTATAAGCACCCTGAGAGATACCCTAGAATTAGGAAAGTACTCATATAGTCCTCTGCTGATGATGCCAAAATCGTATTCTAACCACAGCAGTGTCGTATATTTCGCGAAGTTTCTTCCCAGCAGGACATTGACAAAACCTTCTAAAGACTTGCAGTTATGAAAGTATTTTCAAAGGCGACGGAAGCTAGGTTCGACTCTCCATGGGCTGCAAAGTCATCATATGAAAAAATTGAGTGCCTTGAAATCGTCAAGATTCAAGAGAACACCGAGTTCCTCCGTAAATTCCCCTTCCACTAGCCGCCACACAAAAGGTTATAGAACATTTGTTAAGATCAAACTGATTCCGTACCTTTAACGATGCCTTGGTTAAAGTGACCTCTTCCTCTTCAGAAAAGATAAATTACTAGACAGTCTTAAACAGCTATAAGGACATATCTTGAACACCCACTTATTGATCCTTCTCGAAAGGACCAATTTAATGTAACCTTCAACTTGCCGAAGCAACCGAGTTCCCGCAAGCACATATTCATGACGTCAAAGGATTCACTCATTCAGAATTTCAATTACCGCATGGCAAGAAGTCCCAGTGTTCAGCTTCATTCATGCTTCCTTCTGGCGCGTAGCTATAAAAAAAAAAAAAGATTGACAAAGGCGATAATTGCAAGGGAACAGGAAAACGGTCTTCTTTTATCCTTCACCAAAGACTGAAATGAACTGCGAATCCGTGCACATGTGCGATAAGAAAATCAAATCATACCACTCACTCCAGTGAATAGCGCGACCAAGTGTGAAATTCCAATCAATGCAGTCCTCGTCGAGAGTATAAAAACGAAGCTCGACACCACCAGAAGCACAGTTCATCTCTAGCCTTAGAGAAAAGTGTTCGAAACTACTGACCTCCTCAAAGGACTACAAGGAAGAAATCCCTAATATCACATTGAAGGCCGTATATACAAAAGCAAAAGCAAATCATTGGCCTGGTGACAATGGTTTTAGGATCCTGGCAGTTGAATACGGTTGTGACGATATTGTTTCTTGGAACAAGCTTGGCACTAGTGCAGCGCTGCGATAGAGACTGCTTTTCTGACTCAGACTATGGACGGGGGGTATTGTCCGACGACAAGGATTTAATTGAACGTGGTTGGCGGTCCAATATTTTGGATGAGCGTTGGGAGAATAATTGGCGACGTACTGGGAGAGAAGACGTTACCCATGACCGTCTTTTAAGGGCTGAATGGCACTCAGAGAAAGGAACAATCGCCACTGAACGGGACAAACGTGTTGATGACATTGGAACTAACATATTGGACAATGACCGAGAATCAAGTGAGAGAGATTTCATAAGACAGCCAGTTTCAAACGCTCGACGAGAACATACAAACCAACGAAATTTAGGACGAGTTGAAGTACAGCGAAGGTTAGACAAAAATATGATGGATGATTCACAAGATCACCATTTATTCCGATCCACTCGAAGCATCCAACGAGAATTAATCCGATCCGACCAAAGAGATGACATCCCTCAACGCCTAGCTGAAGACAGCCGAGAAATCCGAGCTGACCGCCGAGCTGACTCAAGTGATCGGACTGAAGATCGCAGAGACCAAAAAGATGAGATCCGCCAACGCCTAGCTGAAGACCGCCAAGAAATCCGAGCTGATCGCCGAGTTGACTCAAGTGATCGGACTGAAGATCGCCGAGAGGACAACACCCGAGCTGACCGACGCCTTGAACGAGAATCTATCCAATCTGACAGACAAGATGACTTCCGCCAACGTTTGGCTGAAGACCGCGAAGAAGTCCGAGCTGATCGCCGAGTTGACTCAAGTGAGCGAGCCGAAGATCGACGAGGAGACAGTACACAAGCTGACAGACGCCTTCAACGACAATCAATCCGATCTATCCGACGACATGACATCCGCCAACGCCTAGCTGAAGACCGCCAAGAAGTCCGCGCTGATCGCCGAGTTGACTCGAGCGATCGAACTGAAGATTACATCCGCCAACGTTTAGCTGAAGACCGCCAAGAAGTCCGAGCTGATCGCCGAGTTGACTCAAGTGAGCGACCCGAAGATCGACGAGAAGACAATAAACGAACTGACCGACGCCTTGAACGAGAATCAATCCGATCTGACCGACGAGATGACATTCGCCAACGTTTAGCTGAAGACCGCCAAGAAGTCCGAGCTGATCGCCGACTTGACTCAAGTGAGCGAGCCGAAGATCGACGAGAAGACAGTACACGAGCTGACCGAGGCCTTGAACAAGACTTCATTCGATCCGCCCGAAGAGATGAGATCCGCCCAATCCGAGCTGACCGCCGGGTTGACTCAAGTGATCGGTCTGAAGATCGCCGAGAGGACAACATCCGAGTTGACCGACGCCTTGAACGAGAATCAATCCGATCTGACCGACGAGACATCCGCCAACGTTTAGCTGAAGACCGCCAAGAAGTCCGAGCTGATCGCCGAGTTGACTCAAGTGAGCGAGCCGAAGATCGACGAGAAGAGAATACACGAGCTGACCGAGGCCTTCAGCAAGACTTCATTCGATCCGCCCTAAGAGATGAGATCCGCCAAATCCGAGCTGAAGACCACCGAGAAATGCGAGTTGTTCGCCGAGTTGACTCAAGTGATCGGACTGAAGATCGCCGAGAGGACAATATCCGAGTTGACCGACGCCTTGAACGAGAATCTATCCAATCTGACCGACGAGTTGACATCCGCCAACGTTTAGCCGAAGACCGCCAAGAAGCTCGAGCTGATCGCCGAGTTGACTCAAGTGATCGGACTGGAGATCGCAGAGACCAAAAAGATGGGATCCGCCAACGCCTAGCTGAAGATCGTCGAGAAATCCGAGCTGATCGCCGAGTTGACTCAAGTGAGCGAGCCGAAGATCGACGAGAAGACAGTACACGAGCTGACCGACGCCTTGAACGAGTATCAATCCGATCCGACCGACGACATAACATCCGCCAACGCCTAGCTGAAGACCGCCGAGAAATCCGAGCTGATCGCCGAGTTGACTCAAGTGATCGGAATGAAGATCGCCGAGAGGACAACATCCGAGTTGACCGACGCCTTGAACGAGAATCTATCCAATCTGACCGACGAGATGACATCCGCCAACGTTTAGCTGAAGACCGCCAAGAAGTTCGAGCTGATCGCCGAGTTGATTCAAGTGATCGGACTGAAGATCGCCGAGAGGACAACACCCGAGTTGACCGACGCCTTGAACGAGAATCTATCCAATCTGACCGACGAGATGACGTCCGCCAACGTTTAGCTGAAGACCGCCAACAAGTCGGAGTTGATCGCCGAGTTGACTCAAGTGAGCGACCCGAAGATCGACGAGAAGACAGTACACGAGCTGACCGACGCCTTGAACGAGAGTCAATCCGATCCGACCGACGACATGACATCCGCCAACGCCTAGCTGAAGACCGCCGAGAAATCCGAGCTGATCGCCGAGTTGACTCAAGTGATCCGACTGAAGATCGCCGAGAGGACAACACCCGAGCTGACCGACGCCTTGAACGAGAATCAATCAGATCCGACCGACGAGATGACATCCACCAACGCCTAGCTGAAGACCGCCGAGAAATCCGAGCTGATCGCCGAGTTGACTCAAGTGATCGGACTGAAGATCCCAGAGACCAAAAAGATGAGATCCGCCAACACCTAGCTGAAGACCGCCAAGAAATCCGAGCTGATCGCCGAGTTGACTCATGTGATCGGACTGAAGATCGCCGAGAGGACAACATCCGAGTTGACCGACGCCTTGAACGAGAATCTATCCAATCTGACCGACGAGATGACATCCGCCAACGTTTAGCTGAAGACCGCCAAGAAGTTCGAGCTGATCGCCGAGATGATTCAAGTGATCGGACTGAAGATCGCCGAGAGGACAACACCCGAGTTGACCGACGCCTTGAACGAGAATCCATCCAATCTGACCGACGAGATGACATCCGCCAACGTTTAGCTGAAGACCGCCAAGAAGTTCGAGCTGATCGCCGAGTTGACTCAAGTGAGCGAGCCGAAGATCGACGAGAAGACAGTACACGAGCTGACCGACGCCTTGAACGAGAATCAATCAGATCCGACCGACGAGATGACATCCACCAACGCCTAGCTGAAGACCGCCGAGAAATCCGAGCTGATCGCCGAGTTGACTCAAGTGATCGGACTGAAGATCGCCGAGAGGACAACACCCGAGCTGACCGACGCCTTGAACGAGAATCTATCCAATCTGACAGACGAGATGACGTCCGCCAACGTTTAGCTGAAGACCGCCAAGAAGTTCGAGCTGATCGCCGAGTTGACTCAAGTGATCGGACTGAAGATCGCCGAGAGGACAACATCCGAGTTGACCGACGCCTTGAACGAGAATCCATCCAATCTGACCGACGAGATGACATCCGCCAACGTTTAGCTGGCGACCGCCAAGAAATCCGAGCTGATCGCCGAGTTGACTCAAGTGAGCGAGCCGAAGATCGACGAGAAGACAGTACACGAGCTGACCGACGCCTTGAACGAGAATCAATCAGATCCGACCGACGAGATGACATCCACCAACGCCTAGCTGAAGACCGCCGAGAAATCCGAGCTAATCGCCGAGTTGACTCAAGTGATCGGACTGAAGATCGCCGAGAGGACCACACCCGAGCTGACCGACGCCTTGAACGAGAATCAATCAGATCCGACCGACGAGATGACATCCACCAACGCCTAGCTGAAGACCGCCGAGAAATCCGAGCTGATCGCCGAGATGACTCAAGTGATCCGACCGAAGATCGCCGAGGGGAGAACACCCGAGCTGACCGACGCCTTGAACGAGAATCTATCCAATCTGACAGGCGAGATGACGTCCGCCAATGTTTAGCTGAAGACCGCCAAGAAGTCCGAGCTGATCGCCGAGTTGACTCGAGTGATCGGACTAAAGATCGCCGAGACCAAAAATATGAGATCCGCCTAGCTGAAGACCGTCGAGAAATGCGAGCTGATCGCCGAGTTGACTCAAGTGATCGGACTAAAGATCGCCGAGACCAAAAAGATGAGATCCGCCAACGCCTAGCTGAAGACCGTCGAGAAATCCGACCTGATCGCCGAGTTGACTCAAGTGAGCGAGCCGAAGGTCGACAAGAAGACAGTACACGAGCTGACCGAGGCCATGAACAAGACTTCATTCGATCCGCCCGAAGAGATGAGATCCGCCGAATCCGAGCTGAAGACCATCGAGAAATGCGAGCTGATCGCCGAGTTGACTCAAGTGATCGGACTGAAGATCGCCGAGAGGGTAACATCCGAGATGACCGACGCCTTGAACGAGAATCTGTCCAATCTGACCGACGAGATGACATCCGCCAACGTTTAGCTGAAGACCGCCAAGAAGTTCGAGCTGATCGCCGAGTTGACTCAAGTGATCGGACTGAAGATCGCCGAGAGGACAACACTCGAGTTGACCGACGCCTTGAACGAGAATCAATCCGATCTGACAGACGAGATGACGTCCGCCAACGTTTAGCTGAAGACCGCCAAGAAGTCCGAGCTGATCGCCGAGTTGACTCGAGTGATCGGACTAAAGATCGCCGAGACCAAAAAGATGAGATCCGCCAACGCCTAGCTGAAGACCGTCGAGAAATCCGAGCTGATCGCCGAGTTGACTCAAGTGAGCGAGCCGAAGGTCGACAAGAAGACAATACACGAGCTGACCGACGCCTTGAACGAGTATCAATCCGATCCGACCGAAGAGATGACATTCGCCAACGCCTAGCTGACGACCGCCGGAAAGTCCGAGCTGATCGCCGAGTTGACTCAAGTGAGCGAACCGAAGATACACGAGCTGACCGACGTCTTGAACGAGAATCCGACCTTTCAGGACGTCGAGAACGATTCATAAATGCAGAGAGAAACGATAATCGACGAGAAGCACATCAAAAAACGGTTGTCTCCCTTGACTTCACACGAAGATTCGTGGACTACGTCAAGCCCAGTCTCTTGACAGTCATCCAAGGTAGCCTGCTCGCTGTAGTTCTAATGAAGACTCTAAATTCCGAGAACTCGAAGATTGGGTAGGTCTATGAACTCTTATCCAACAGCGTTTGCGGTCTTAACATAAATGTTTTCCTATTTTTTCCAGAAATAAGACGTTCTTCAAGGCGGCGGGTCTCACAGCTGCCAAATAAGTGATGTAAATAGTAACCTGAGCACCGGGCCTTCACCCCTAAGCACCTTTAGCTCCACTCAAGCTGTACACAACAAATTGTATCATATCTCGTTAACGTTACGTGAATAAACGCATTAAAGAAAAAATCAAAGTTTTCGTCTCTTTACTACCTCCAGCCTGAACGGGGCTCAAGTCACTTGCTCCTCGTCCAAGTACAGATCTACTCGTACGACACCCAAACGAATAAAACACAAAACGGCTCTATTCCGAGGCCAAGCGATAGACTCATTTATTAGCTTATCAATAAAATGCTTTCCATTCAAAAATCTTATTCGATCCGGCGACAAGTGCTGCTCGCTTAGTTCTTGCGATTGCCTCTGCGACGCATCGACACCGTACACTTGGGACAGTACCATTTGCCTTTGGGCGGCTGTGTTATTCCCACGCACGGATAGTGGAACCACTCAAACGGACACTAAACGAAAGAAACGAAACAAAACGTATACAAATGCTCAATGGTCGTCTACAGCTTGTTACTACGCTACGTACCGCGTCGTTGTCGCATGCGACCATGTCGCCATAGGACACCTGGTTGCAAATACAGTAGCGTGGCTCATTTGGATCGTAGGACCATTCGCCTTCGGGAGTCTGTTCGACGACTAGGCCGTTTTCTGCGGATCGTTGTGATCCCGATGTGGATTGTCCGGCAACTGAACTGGAAGCCAATGTCGGCGGTATGACCTCTGATATACTACTGGATGTTGATGATTCAGCATGGGAGCTGGTTGATGAGGCTGAGGAGGGAATGGGTGTAGGGGTAGCTGGTGCATGTGGCAAGTTGGAAGAAAGTTTTCTGGGGGAAAAAGCGAAATTTCGATTAAATCGCTTCGCACAGCGGTTGGTTTCGACTTACTTCTTGTGTTTCCGAGCACTGGGATCACGATCAACGGCCGGTAGGGTAGCTGATGTTGACGCGGGCGTGCTCAGTTCTCTGTTGATCCAGAACTCGTGGGGAGTAGCTCCACCAGCAGCGCCATGAATCGCTTCGTACGATGCTTTCAAACTGGCAGTGCGACGTCCTTGTTGCATCTGTTGCGTAGCGACGATAGCCTGACTGGCGGCGGCCGCAATAGCATTTCCAGCACCACCCATGTGCTGGAGATTATACGACACAGACGGTGTTGGCGTTGTCGGCGGGATCACCGGATGATGAGTGACATTCGGAGTAATCGGTCGAACGACCGGCACAACCGGTGTAGTCGGTGCGGGCACGCTATTACCTAAATTAGGACGTTTCTCGACAATCGGCGCTGGGGTACTGTCACGTCGCTTCTCTTGTTTCGGTCGGTAGCGATTGTCCTTCGGCTGGCTAGAAACCGAGCTGCCGATGTGATTATTCGTAGCAATCGAACCAAAGTAACGATTCTCCTTCTGATTACCCGTGCTGCATGGCATCGAACTCGATCCATCCAGCTCGAGTGAGCGTTTCTCTAGGATTTCCGTAATGCCATTGTTATCAGCCTCCAGCTCGCATTTGAACTTAAACAACTCGCAGTCGAGACGCCGCAAATATCGCTCGACTAAATCATGGATCTGTGTGGCAATGGCGACTTTCTCATCAGCATCCTCCAAGACTTTGTAATACTCTTTGCGTAGATTTTGAAATTCAGCCTCGGCTGCTGTGCTCGCCAACTCGCCGCGCTTGCACTGCAGGAAAAAAACGCGGGTCTTCTTCTCCAACGAGTCCATGCTATCTGCAAAGCACCACAATTGGATTACTATCAACTGAAGTGCGTTCAACGTGCTGTGACAACTTACTCTGAACAGTGAGATCGAGTTCGCGCATTTCGGTGAAACGATCTCGCAATTCCTGCGGCAAGTGCTCAATCACTACAATGGAAAAAAACAGGAAATTAATTTCTGATTGTTGCGATTCGGACACTTTGTTGTTGATCGGTGTAAACAAACGCTAGAGGCTACGAGGAGCACGTTGCAGGCTCGCATTTTTCAATTGGATTTTTGGCGATAACACAAGTGCGGAACTTACTTTCAAGGTAATCCTCGAGATAAAGCATGTTTGAATGATTGTTTGTTAAACTTTTTAACGAGGTATCCAGTGAATTTAAGGGAAAAAAAAATAAATATTTTAAGGATGCTAGGATGAATTGCTTAACTTTATTCCACGGTGACAGCAATGAAACTGCGAGGAGTGACAGCTGCGCGCTTGGGTGGTACTGCAAGGAGGTTGCTATAAATGAAATTGTGAGAGAGACGTTAGGGTGTGATTGCATTGTTTTGCGTTTTAGAAGTAATATACTTATTAGACCTTTTGCTGTGCGGGGAAGTCCCACTTATTAGTTATCAATAAATCTTAATTTTACTCCTATTGAGTTATCAGATGACGGGCTTTATTATTATTTTACTTACTCTAGCAAATATTTTGATGTGTAGTTTGGCATAGATGTTAAAGACAGTCGTACCAACCTGTAAACAACAGCATTTCCCCAAATCCGTTTGAGTGCACTTCATTTTTCTTTATAAAATGCTTTAACCTACCTTAGCATATCCTTACCTAACCTACCCAATGTTAGTCCGCCAGTGATCTTTGGCGGACTTCGCCTTGAAGAGGCTGTCTGAAGAGAATCATGCATACCACTATCAAGTCACCAATAGCGTTGAATTCCTTCGGACAAGGTTTTGTCCAAAGAATCACAGGCCACGTGGAGGAAAAACGGTACCGACAATCTAATCCAAATTAACCAACAATGATTCAAATAGTAGAATGCTCCTGAGCGATAAAGCCATTTAGCCGCATTCTCTCATGGTAGATGTTGTTAGAGCAGTAAGCTCCAGAGATTAGGTTATTGACCGAAGTCTACTTACTTACATATCAGGCCGGCGATTCATGGAGGATCTGAGCCTGAGCTATAGCTGCCATGCATCCTTGACGGACACGCTACTTCCAGTTATCAAGATCAAGTTACTTTGCATCGGCGAATACTTGGCCTTTATACCGGAGGTTCGGTCTTCCTCTTCTCCTCGAACCAGGAGGCTCGGAGTCGAGGACCCTCTTAGCTGGAGCGTTGGTATTCAAGCGCTCGATTTGGCCGAGCCAATGCAGTTGACGGATCGTTGCCTTTCGGACTACATCCACATCTTTGTACAGCTCTTAGAATTCGCGGTTCTGTCTTCTCCTGCTTTCACCTTCCTCACAGACAGGACCAAATATCTGGCGCAGAACTTTTCTTTCGAAAAAATCCAAAATCAGCTGCGCCGTCCTGCTTACCGTCCAGTTTTCGGCTCCGTATAGCAAGACTTAAGTCTAATAAAGCCGCGGGCGCAGACGGCTTGTCTGCTGAGCTTCTTAAGGCGGCTGGAGATGAGCTGGTAAGGTCCATGCACCATCTCATTTGCAAGGTATGATCGGAGGAGAGCATGCCCGACGAATGGAATTTCAGCATCGTTTGCCCGGTCCATAAGAAAAGAGACCCCTATAACTGCGCCAACTATAGGGGAGTAAGTCTCCTTAACATCGCATATAAGACCTTTTCTGCCGTATTGTGTGAACGCCTGAAACCGTTTGTGGATAACCTGATCGGCTCTTATCAGTGTGGTTTCAGGCCAGGTAAATCCACAATAGACCAAATATTTACGCCACGGCAGATCTCGGAGAGGACCCAGGAATACCAAGTCGACACTCACCACCATGTCAGCCATGTCTAGTTTTAACATCCCTGCCAAACTCGTCCGACTGTGCAGGATGACAATGGAGAATTCTCGCTGCTCGATTAAGGTCGGTAATGAGCAAACCGAGACCTTTGATGTTAAAAAAGGATTTAGGCAAGGTGACGCGCTGTCATGCAACTTTTTCAACATCGTGCTTGAAAAGATCGTGCAAGAGTCACTGGCCAACACAAGAGGTACGATTTATTTCAAGTCTACGCAATTGCTTGCGTACGCCGACGACATTGACGTGATTGGATGGACACAGCGAGACGTCAATGAGGCCTTTGTAAGCATTGAGCATTGAGCTAGAAGCGGCTAAGATGGGTCTCAAGGTTAATAAGGGTAAAACCAAATATCTGCTTTCACCTAAAAGAGATGGACAACACCGACGTATTGGCCAGAACGTCACCATGGGCGGATATAACTTTAAAGTGGTCAAGGAATTCGTCTACCTTGGCTCACTGATGACCAGCGACAACAACACCAGCGCTGAGATAAAACACAGAATCACTCTTGCCAACCGCTGTTTCTTTGGGCTCAAGAGGCAATTGAGAAGTAGAGCCCTCTCTCGGAAAACCAAGGTGACACTATATAAGATCTTAATCATCCCTGTCCTCCTTTACGGCGCAGAGGCTTGGACCTTAACAAAACCGGATGAAGATGCCCTTGGTGGTTTCGAGAGGAAAATTCTGCGTACTATCCACTGTCCCGTTTGTTCAGACTGTGTATGGAGGAGAAGATATAACGAAGAACTGTACGGGTTGTACAGCGACATCGGCCTGGTACGACGTCTACGGATACAGCGTCTAAGGTGGCTAGGCCATCTAGAGCGCATGAAAAATACAGCTCCGACCCGAAGAGTCTTCGAATCCACCTCGGAAGGAAGGCGCGGCAGAGGACGTCCGCATCTACGGTGGCGCACGCAGGTGGAAAGGGTCTTTAACCAACTGGGCGTGCGGCGCTGGAAACAGCTGACCAAAGATTCACACCAATTCTGATAATAAAATGTAAGTCTCTGCGCGATAAGATGGCAAAACGAACTGAACTTGCTTGAGTGTAGCGCGCGTCAAGTGTCGCGAGTAAATGGTACGGCAAGGAAATCACCCATCGTATGGAATTCCGCTCGCTCGTTTATAGCAAATATTCCTATAAAATCGAAATTTCTAGTTCAGTGTACCGCCAACTGTCACTGTCAGGCCCTGTTGTTGTTTACCTCTTTCTCATTCCAAATAAAGTTCATTTCTTACCCATCAAACTCCAGCTACTCCTTCGGTAACCATGCGACGTCGGGAACTCCAAAGTATCACGCTGAAACTTTCCGAATTGAAGGAATACGAACAAGCAAAAGGCGAGCGAACAGCTGCCATCAAAGGCGGAGACAAGCCTATCGAAATCGATCCCCTAACCACCAAGCCCGCAGACAGCATAGCCACAACATCCGAGCCAAAGACCAAAGATGAAATCAAGGAGCGCATCGGAATGACCATGTGATGATCGATGATCAGTACTCTCACTAGTTAGCGTTGTAAATATAGACATTTCTAACCGAATATATTGCTTTTGACTCTTCTAGTAGAGGCCGAGTCGGCATTGAAAACCACCAAGGCGTACTGTTGCTATCACATTTTATTTCCTAGCGCAGTACAAAAACAACCTGGTCCTTTGCTCCATAAATATAATATACAACCGCTCCCGCAAGCTTCACTTCGTCCCTTGTTGGGTGGTATTTTTGTGCTTCACTTGCGAGGTGTACACATCGTAGCCCAGGCTAATCATATTGTCGTACAGCACCCGGTACTTGGTCGGCAGCCAATAGAAGTTAATAAACTGAGCCGCTGGCCAAACCGCCCATTCGGCGGCGTACAACTTCCACGCTTTTTCCTTCATCTCCTCCAGAATTTCGTCGCGGGATTGATTCTCCAGCGCGCCCATCGTCATGAAGAATACCGATATATACACGGGTGAACAGACCAGTTGGTCCAGCAAAATCTTTTTCATCACCGTTCTGATGCACCGACCCGGCATTTGTCGGTCGAGGAACTTATACCAATAGTGACAGATTACGCCGACACTGACACCAGATATGCCCATATGACACGTTCGTTGCTTGTTCCATTTGTTGATGTCGCCGCAAAACTGCTCGTACTGTTGCTCGATCACGTCGCCCGCTGACGATAGTCCGAACGAGACGCTTATGTTGGTTAGAAGCAAATATTTGTCGCTGAAGGCCGTTCGTTGAAGGCGCTTGAACATTTTGACTGGTTCTGTTTCGATGACAGCTTGCAGGGCTGCTCTGATGGCCAACATTTTGGAATGGGCGCGTGTGTATTTCCTCCGTTTGTTTTCCTTCGACTCTTGTGGATGAAACTGCGCAGCGGAATTTGGTTGCGATGTAAGTGGCAGGTGGCGGATTATATGTTCGTCATTGTCAGGGAAGGTGTTACAAAACGACGGTCAAGTGGTCAAGAATGAGATGGGCTGCTGGGATGCAGGATGTTTATTTCGTAAGTGGGAAGTGTCATTTTGGGCGAAGCACGTGCTTGACAAATGTCAATCGTTGCGATGGACCGTGCGGACTACAGGGTGACCGTGTCATGATGGGAAAATAATTTTTTTTTTAATAAACGGTTTATCGTGGGTAAAAAGAAGCGAAAGGACTGAGTCTACTTTCATACATTCTTACTTAAATGGCGCTAGAGGTAATGGTGAAGCTTTATCAAGGTGCCCCTCCAACTGACGTGGTTTCTTGCAAGCTTTCTTTAGCGCAATATTCGTAGCGTGATTTCCCGCCATGTAATTTTGGATACTGATATTCGTTGTAGTTGTGAACGCGTTTGAGGTTAGTGCAAAGCTTTTTTCCTCAAATTTGTCCTCATTTTTCTACAAATTTTTCCCCGTGATGCTCCCATATTTTAAGCCCAAGTAGATAGTAATCTGAAAATATTTGCAAGAAGTACATTTGGGCTAGATCTGGCGAGTTCACATCGTATCCTGCCCGAAACTTCTGATTTTTTTTAGCCGAAACTAAGCCAAATCTAAATCTTATCGCCCTATCAGTTTGACTTCGTTCTTTTTGAAAACAATGGAGAAACTGATAGAGCTCCACATTAGAGGTATCCTGGAAAGACAGGCACCTCTGCACTCTAACCAGTATGCATATCGCAAAGAGCGATCTACCGAAAATGCACTACACCATTTGGTGACGTGCATTGAAAATAGTTTCACACAAAAGGAGATCGCAATCTGCGCCTTCCTCGATATAGAGGGGGCCTTTGATAATACTGGCTATGATTCGATCACCACTGCACTATCCTGCAGGGGTGTGGACCATCCCACTAATCACTGGATTAGGGCGATGCTGAATAGCCGTATCATATCGGCCACATGCGGAGAGGTCTCAGTGACAGTATCGGCGGTCAGAGGATGCCCACAAGGGGGAGTCCTCTCACCACTGCTTTGGTCGATAGTCATCGACGATCTATTACGCAAGCTGACCACTCGGGGCTACGAGGTCATCGGATATGCTGATGACCTAGTAGTCATTGTTACAGGCAAGTGCGAGGTCACTGCCTGTGAGCGCATGCAACTTGCGCTCCAATTCATCTCTGACTGGTGTGGCAGAGAGGGGTTATCTATTAACCCAAATAAGACAATCTTAGTCCCATTTACAAAGAGGAGAAAGGTACAACCCTGCTCAATCTCTCTAAATGGAACACACATAGCATTTTCAGAGGAGGTAAAATATCTAGGTATTGACCTAGACCGCAAACTCAACTGGAACTCCAACATGAAAAATAAACTCATGAAAGCGACTAAGGCCATGTGGGCCTGCCGACGCACCTACGGTAAAACCTGGGGGCTCAAACCTAAGGTGGTCCACTGGATATATACCGCGATAGTAAGGCCTATCGTTACCTACGGGTCCACCGTATGGTGGACAAAAGTTGAACAAAAAACTACTATTATTAAGCTTCAACGCCTTCAGAGACTAGCGTGTCTCGGCATCACAGGCGCCATGCCGTCCTGCCCTACGGCAGCACAAGAAGCACTCATTGGACTCGTTCCACTGCACCTTTTTATCAAAAAGGTGGCATTACGCAGTGCAATCAGAATCCTCTGCTCGGGAACAAATATGCCATGTAGACCCGCAGGCCACATGTCCATACTACAACACTTCCCCGAGCTGGATATGATTACTACGGTCTCGGACGCATTGCCACACACCTTCACCTTTGACAAAAGATTTGAGGTACTGATCCCAAATCGCTCAGCATGGGAAGACAGTGATCCCCTGCTGAATGTCAAAGGCCTTAGGTGGTACACGGATGGCTCCAAGATGGCTTCTGGCGTTGGCGCCGGCATCTTTGGACCAAAACGTAAAATCTCGAAGGCCCTGGGAGTAAGTCCCAGCGTCTTCCAAGCTGAACTGCATGCCATCCTAACATGCGTCAACGTAAATCTCGAGACCGGCATCAGAGGAGTAACTATAAACATACTCCCTGATAGCCAAGCAGCGCTTAAAGCACTGAGTTCGTACAGCACGAACTCGAAAACTGTCAAGGAATGCCATGACGCCCTGCAAGAGCTCGCCAAAAGAAACAATGTTAAACTTTGGTGGGTGCCAGGACATAAAGGTATTAAGGGCAATGAAATTGCCGACCAACTTGCTAGAAAAGGTTCCAGCGACAAATACATAGGTCCGGAACTTTTCTGCGGCATTCCCGGGTCTAAGATAAATCACCTCCTAGACAAGTGGGAAAAATCGCAACACCTGTCCTTCTGGAACAGTGTTCGGGGACTTCGTCAATCTAAACGACTTGTACGACCCCTGAACAAACACGCTGTTGACATACTTAAGCTCAATAGAGGGGATATCAGAAGACTGGTCAGCTACCTAACGGGACACTGCGGTCTGAGATATCATCTAAATAAAATTAGTCTCTCGTCGGAAACTGAGTGTCGGCTCTGTCTAGAGGACGATGAGACGGCAGAACACATACTGTGTGAGTGTGCTGCACTCTGCCATCTTAGGAAGCGCATCCTTCTCAGTGAAGTTGTGACTCCTGAGGGGATCACCCTGGCTCCTACGAGAAGCATTCTCAGCTTCATTATAGAGGTTGAGAGGCTACTCGGCTAATCGGCTAGCAGGCACAATAGATCTGCAAAGGTCGCAGTGCCATATTGCTAAGAGTAGCACTAGCCCCATATTTAAAAAAAAAAAAAAAAAAAGCCAACTCTACTCTGGTTGTAGGGATGGATAACGCCTCTGTCGAGACTTTGAAATCTGCGTACGACTCACGTCCCCACTTCGGCCTTGGTAGGATTTTATTCCATTTCAATGTCAAGTAGTCGAAGAATGGAACGTGTCCTGCAGTATAAATCCATGATTTTTACTCAGATTAATCTACAGCATTGCAAGACTGCATGGAATAAAAGCCTATGTGGTCTTGGTGGTATACGTGATGCTATGATTCCTTATGATGAGCAGTCCAAAAGGCCCAGGGCCTGGCTTATCGTATCGAACTAACTACTGGTAACCTGGACAATTCTGTGGACAAGACTTGGTGGCTGCCAGATTAAGCTACGAAGGGTCCGGGAAAATTGAATACTTCGTCGTTGCATCTGCTTACTTCCCCAATGACTCGGTACTACCTCCACATTGCTTGGGACAGCAGCAAGTGCAATCTAAGAGCGGATCGTCTTTTAGACTTCACTCTTTCGTCTGGCCTTACCATCAACGATGTTGGCTCTCAAACAACTTTTAGCACGGTATTGAGTTGTGGGATCTCTCCCTCGCAACCAAAGCAAAATACGAGGAAGATGGACTGGGCACGGAGCTTGAGTAATCCACTCAAGCCCTACCTAAGCTCAAAACGAAGCAATTGGTTGAGGATGCTGTTCAAAACCTGAGTAGCGTTATCACCAATTGCTTTGAACTCGCATGTCCTGCCAGCAAACTTCCTTGCAGGAAATTGGTTCCCTAGTGGAATGACGAGTTCTAAAATCTTCGTAGGGAAGCCAGAAGTCTTCTGAATAGATCGCTCAAGTTGAATTCGGAAGATGACTGGAACAAGTATCGCTCGAAGCAGAAGGAATATAAGAGGCTTATTCTTAAAACGAAAATTGATTCTTATAAGACTTTCTATCACTTAGTGCGACTAGCAAACTGGACAAGCCTGGAAGCACTCAGAAAATCTGATGGTACCTTTACCGAGTCTAAAGCGGAAACTCTCAGTTTACTACTTAGCTGCTTCCTACTTTGAAAATAATTTTCACTGCTAGCCTGGCACTTGACTACATACCTATTCCATGGCGCTCGGTTAAAGTAGTTTTTATTCTCAAAATAGGAAAAGAGGACTACTCACTTGCCAGGAGTTTTAGACCAATCAGTCAAACATCCTTCCTGCTGAAAAGCATGGAGAGACTGCCCTTCGAATGCATCCGCTTTCGGAGATGCAACATGCTTGTCAGCGGGGAAAGTCCTGCGCGACTGCGCTTCAAAACCTGGTTGGGAGGATAGAATATGCACTCGAAGGGAAAGAGCACGCGTTGGGCATTTTCGTGAACATTGAAGGAGCTTCTGATAAAGGAACTTTCAACAGCATGTGTAAGGCTGCCAGACGACATGGCGTAGAAGAAGCACTGACTGCTGATGCAGGCCTCGATCAGTGTTTCAAATCTGTCGTAAACAGGGGCTGTCCGCAAGGTGGCGTCCTGTCTCCGCTGTTATGGTGCATGATAATCGACTCCCTGCTCCATGCTCTCAATATCTCTGGAATCTATGCCCAGTCGGCACAGGCGCCGCTAAATGTGATCAATGAGTGGTGCACGAGAAATTGGCTGTCAGTCAATCCTCTCAAGACTGATATCGTTCTCTTCACGAGAAGGAGGGAGAATACTGACATGACTCAGCTGTTGCTAAAAGACATTCCCATCCCGATATTCAAGGATGCTAAGTACCTGGGAGTTATCTTAGACACCAAGCTTATTTGGTCAAAGCATGTTGAGTCAAAAACCACCAAAGAGCTGTCGGCGTTCTGGAAATGCAATGGAGCTTTTGACAAAACATGGAGCTTATCGCAGGCGAAGGTCCTCTGGATCTACATGGCAGTGATAAGACATATAATCTCATATGCATCGGTTTTCTGGTGGAACAGGCTAACACGCAAACACGTCCTAGTCTCTTTTATTAAACTCCAAAGAACGGTATGTCTCAGCTGTACGGGGACTTTTCCCAGCACCCCGGGCGCTGTTCTAGATGCTATAACTTTCCTCCCCTTGATATATTTATGAGAGGATGTACTCTGAAAGCCATGTCTCGTCTCAAGAAAAATGGCTTTTGGTACAACTCGTACAGGAATAACAGTGTGCTTGCGCAAGAGATGTCCTGCGACGCCTTTCTCAAGGACATGCCTTCTGACGCATTAACACCCTACATCCTTCTGCGCTGTAATTTCACAGTCAGGTTTCCATGGCGTTAGGACTGACTCTAGCTGGAAGCTGATCTTGGAAAGAAAAGTCTTCGCATTTTCACGGATGGCTTCAGGTCTGGACGGGGGTCCGGAGCTGGGGTCTTCTTTGAGGGTGAAAACATCCAACTTCACTTCTCGTTAGGAAACTATGCGTCTGTCTTTCGGTCTGAGACATACGCAGTCCTGATGGCCATGCACCATGTTGTGAGGCTTAAGTGGAAAGGAAAAAGCATATCCAACTGCAGTGACAGCCAGGCTGCACTTAAAGCTGTGTCAAACTCTTTAACCAGCTCCAAGTTAGTGCATGAACTTAAGAATTTTCTGAACAAATTCGGAAGGCTAAACGGTTTTCTTCGGTCCCAAGTCATTCTGGAGTCCCGGGAGTTGGGACCTCTGATGAACTCGCTAGAATGGGCTCAGAAGAGAGTTTTACAGGACCTGAACCCGCTTTGGGTCTACCTGCTTCCACGGCCAATATCCACATTAACGATTGGGTCTTCACACAATCGTAGATGGAGGGAATATCCAGGTTGCAGGATGACTAAGCGCAGCATTCTTCTTAACCTTACTTACTTAGATGGCGCTACAGTTCAGGGTGAACCAAGGCCTCAACCACCAAGCCTGTCTATCCGGCACGATCATTGGCCAGCTGATCCGAGTGCCGCACGCCCAGTTGGTTGAGGTCGCTTTCCACCTGTGCGTGCCACCTTGGATGCGGTCGCCCTTTGCTGCGTCGTCCCTCGGGGCTGGAGTCGAAGACTCTTCGGGTCGAAGCGGTGATGTCCATTCGCTCTAAATGGCCCAGTCATCATAGACGTTGGATCTGTAGTCATCAGACGTTGGATCTGTAGTCATCTAACTAGGCCAATGTCGCTGTACAGCCCGTATAGGAGCTGAAGGAGAAGATTCTCCTCCGGTCTCTGTTTTCACAAGCAGGACCAAAGATTGCACGCATAATTTTCCTCTGGAAACGGCCAAGAGCCTCTTCATCCGCTTTTGAAAACGTCCAAGCCTCAGGGCCAGGTTTTGTAGAGGTATACCTTGGTTTTTCGAGAGAGGACTCTTGAGCCCAGAGAAGCAGCGGATGTTAAGTGTTATTTTGTGTTTTATTTCAGCGCTGGTGTCGTTGCTGCTTGCCTCTATCGGGCCAAGGTAGACCAACTACTTGATTACTTCAAAAATATAGCTGCCGAAGGTGACGTTCTGACCAAGACGTCGGTGTTGCGCGTCTTTCTTTGATGGTCTTGTCCCCATTTACCCTTAGACCCACTTTAGCCTCTTCTGCTTCAATGCTTGCGAAAGCCTCATTGACGTCTCGCTTTGTCCGTCCAATAATGTCAATGTCATCTGCGAAGGCAAGCAATTGTGTTGACTTGAAGTAGATCGTACCTCTTGTATTGGCCGCAGAGTCCCGCACGATCCTTTCAAGTATGATGTTAAAGAAATCACATGACAGTGCGTCGCCCTGTCTAAAACCTTTTTTAACATCAAAGGGGTCGGTTAGGTCACCTCCGACCTTAATGAAGCAGCGAGAGTTCTCCATAGTCATCCTGCACAGTCTGACGTGTTTGGCAGGAATGTTAAAACATGACATGGCTCTGTAAAGCTCGTCTCTATAAACACTGTTATACGCGGCTTTAAAGTCGACGAAAAAATGGTGCGTGTCGACCTGGAATTCATGGGTCTTCTCCAAGATCTGCCGTAGTGTAAATATTTGGTTTATGTTGGATTTTCCTGGCCTGAAACCACACTGGTAGGAACCTATCAGATTGTCCACGAACGGCTTCAGGCACTTACACAGTACGGCCCCTATGGCGCAGTCATAGGGGTCTCCTTTCTTATGGACCGGGCAAACGATACTGAGATTCCATTTATCGGGCATGCGTTCTTCCGACCATATCTTGCAGATGAGTTGCTGCATGTTCCTGACCAGCTCATTGCCAGCTGCTTTAAACAGTTCTGCGGGGAGTCCGTCTGCTCCAGCAGCTTTATAAGACTTAAGTTTCGATATCGCTATCTTAACATCGTCTAGGTCCGGTGAACGGGATTCTCCTTCGTTTTCGTCCATTGTAATGGTTCGCTCTGCCTGACGGCGGCATTTTGACTATCATCGCCGTTATACAGTCTGCAGAAGTCGTCCTTCCACAATCTTAGCATCGACTGTGACTCCACTATTAATTGTCCGTGCTCATCCCTGCAGGCTTCTGTTTTACTTTCTGGTAACATTTTCGAACGTCGTTCCTGCAGTAACATCTCTCCATCTCTCGATCTGCTCCTCCCTCCTTTTCTGTTCATAAAGCTCGCGGGCAGCCTTCGTCCGTCGATGCAATGTGGCCATGTATGCATTCTGTTTCTCTACATGGGCCTGTCTGCACTCGTCATCAAACCAGAAGTTTCTCGAAGGTGGTGGCTTGAAACCGAGTACATCTGAGGCGGCCTCTCTGATGGCATTCTAACAACATCTCCATTGCTGTTCTATGGTTTCTGCAGATTGCATCGGGACTTGAGATAGCTTGAGGGAGACTTGATCGGCGAAGGTCCTGGCGGTCTCTTGCGATTGCAGCTTTCCGACGTTAAATTTCGGTGTCCTTACTCGACTCCGTTGATTCCGAGAAATTCGCATCCGTACCTTGACTGCAACAAGTCGGTGTTGGCTCCTCGAAAGGCAAAAGATCCTTCCAGCTGGAGAAGCTTATTAGTTAAGGCCCAGGTTGACAACGTATTGTAGCGTCACCCAAAAAAAAAGCAAAAGCACATCCCAGGGATAAGGATAAGAATAGCAAGGATGACTTCCATGATCTCCTAGGCATCTCCTAGACATACGATAAATGTCCCAGCTATTACACGAATATCGTTCTAGGAAGCTTGAATGCACAGCTGGGAAAGGAAGAATTTTTTGTGTTGTCTGCACGACAACACATCCGGGAGCGGACTCAGGAACCGGACATCTGGGTGGAACGTCTCTGTAGTGAATACGCGGTTCCCACATCTCAATACTCATAAAGAGACCTGGCGGTCTTCTGATCAATCAACCGTCAGCCACACATTGCGATCGGCGTCAGACACTCCTCTAGTATCCTCGATGTCCGAACCTTCCGAGGAGACAACATCGACTCAGATCATTTCCTTGTTATGGCCAAGGTAACAGCACGGATACCAAAAAAAAAAACAACTACGGAGGTGAGAAAGAACACCAAGATTTGACGTCGGAAAGCTACAATCCCAACGGACCGCTATGAACTTTGTCGACCGAGTGTCTCAAAAACTCTCTGAAAGTTCGACGCCGCCTGCACTAACGATAAAAGAAGAATGGAAGCGTTGTCAAAAGGCTATTAAAGAAGCTGCCACTGATGTGCTGGGTTTTACGATGTGTGGAGGCAGGCCAACTCAGCTAAGCAAGGCGCCTACAAGGCATTGCCGCATCGAAAGACGAAAACTGTTCGTGAGCTGTACGAACAGAAAGGGAGAGAAGAGAACCGGCTGCTCAGAAAGAAAAAAAAGGAGCATGAGAAGTGCGCCGTGGAAGAGATGGAGGGTTGTAACAGCAGGAATGAAGTCCGGAAGTTTTTCTAGAAAGTAAAACAGATAGGAAACGATAAGAATGATTCAAATACCGCTGTCAGGGAGAACGTTCCACTCAACTTGGGCGACGATAGACAAGAATTCCGTCCCCCCGACTTTGATGAGGTAAAGATAGCAATGTCGAGGCTGAAGTCAAACAAAGCTGCTAGAGCGAACGGACCGTCCGCGGATGATTTGGCATCCAGCTCATCTGAGTGTCGTTTGCCCAATCTACAAGAAATGAGACCCATTTGACTGGGCCAATTCTAGAGTAATCAGTCTCCTTAACATCGCATACAATATCCACTCTGCTGTTCGTTCGTCAACACCCTGATAGATCCTTATCAGTGTGGTTTCAGGCCGGAGAAATCCACAATAGACCAAATCTTCACACTGCGGCAGGCATCCCTACCAAATTCGTCAAATTGTGTAGGATGACGATGGAAAATGCTCGCTGCTCTATCAAGGTCGGTAACCTTGTCAGGCGACCTTCAATGTCAAAGACGTTTTAGGCAAGGCGACGCGCTATCATGTCATCGTGCGAAACTCACAAGTCAGGACTAGGTGCACGATATTTCAAAAGTCCGTTAAACTACTAGCTTACGCCGATCATATTGACGTGATTGGTCGCACGAGGCGGCTAAAATGGGTCCAACAGTAAATGAGGTATATGCTGTCATCAAGAAAAGACGCACAATATAGGAGCCTCGGAAGAAGATGGAGAATAATCTGTCAGCTCTTCAAGTTCAGATTGAAGCATTTCTAGAACTTAGCCAGCCAGTTCGTGCATTTCTGTAAACGCTAGTTGGCTCGATGCAATGCTTTCTAGCGCGAAATCGGTTCTTCTTTAAATCATTAAAGACCTAGGTCATCCTCTTCCTTGGTGCTGCTATTATCTCGTCCATGCAAGCACTCTGCACACGTGTGTTTCAAGAATGTTTCGCAACCAGCATAATTGTTATTAATTTTAAAAAATTCCCAAAGATTTATTTTAATAAATGCTTGAACGAGTCACAGTAGCTCTACGGTGCAGGAACCCCCAACCCCCTCAGGGAGCAAGGGCCCTGCGCCGGTAGAAACTGAAACCCCAGCAACATCCCTGGTCATTAAAGATCAGGAGTCATTGCTCGACTCCGGAAGCGAGGACTATTCCACTAGCTCGCCGATGGAAGACGATCTTCTGGACTCAGATCTAGAAGACCTCAACGCCACCATGGTGGAGGCAGATCGTATTAATAGCAGCCATGATGCTGAAATTAATTCAGATTAACCTCCACCATTCCAAAGCGGCATCCGCAAACCTTCTTCTCAGGCTGGCCAAAGGAGAAGAAGACATAGCCTTAATCCAGGAACCTTGGGTGCATGAACACAGGGTTCGTGGACTAAGAACTCCAGCCTACAACCTATTTGTTTCACAAAAAGAAGGTAAGCCCCGCACTTGCATACTTGCAAAGAAATCTTTAAATGCTTACCTTCTTCCAAATTACAGCTGCCCAGACACAACAGTGATTGCAATCCAATCACCCGGGCTCAAACTATGGATAGCGTCCACATACATGGCGCAAGAAGAGTCCATCCCATCGGACGAAATAAAAAGACTGGTCAAGGACTCGTCGAATCACCAAGCTGGGCTCCTTATCGGTGCGGATGCGAATGCGCATCACACGATTTGGGGCAGCAGCGACACAAACGAAAGAGGTGAGTGGCTTATTGAATTCATCTTAACCGCTAACCTTCTTATCTGTAACAAGGGTCATACACCCACTTTTATTACGAAAAATCGTAGGGAGGTACTAGACCTAACTCTAGCATCCCCCCCCATCATTGATAATATAAGAGAATGGAAGGTTTCTGAAGAGCACTCCTTCTCAGATCATCGTTACCTGGTTTTCAACCTAGCCCACATGGTCCCAACCCCAATTGACTCATCCTGTAACCCAAGAAGAATCGATTGGGAGCGTTATAGAGCCTTCATTGGCAACTCTATAATAAGTAGGACCCCTGACACCCCGCGGACCACGTTAGATATAGACCTTATGGTCGATACTCTAACAACCACATTGGGCAACGCAAGGGCCAACAGCTGCGCAACCCACAAATCAGGAAAAAAATCTTACCCTACCTGGTGGAACGCAGATCTAAGCAAGCTCCGCAAAGCCTGTCGTAAGCTCTTTAATAAAGCAAAGAACACAAGTAACGACAGTGACTGGAGCCTATACAAAAATTCACTCAAGGTGTACAAACAAAACCTGAGGAAAGCACAAAGGCTGTCTTGGAAGATCTTCTGCAACAACATGGAGAAAATCTCAGACGCCTATAGACTGAGGAAAATACTCTCGAAAGTTCCACAATCTCCCAACTGCCTCATAGCAAATGGAGTTTGGACAACATCCGAGGAAGAAACTTTAAATCTTCTCCTCAACACGCACTTCCCTGGCTGCTCTGAATCGCAAGACTCAGTGCACTCGCGAGGAACTCAGAACTCCTCTGCCGAAGTAGGGCAGTACGAACATATTATCTCCAGAGAGAAAATTATATGGGCATTAAAAAGTTTCAAGCCCTATAAATTGCCAGGTCCAGATGAAATTTACCCAATCGAACTAACACAAACTATGGAATGGACTATACCATGGCTAGAGATAATCTTTAAAGGATGCCTAGCTTGGAGTCATATTCCAGAAAAGTGGCAGTGCGCAAAGGTAATCTTCATCCCCAAGGCCGGCAGGAATTCTCACACTTCCCCTAAGGATCTAAGGATGATCTGTCTATCATCCTTCGCTCTAAAAACCTTAGAAAGGCTGATAGACCTACACATACGGCACAGCTTGGAACCCTCCCTAATGTCTAAGGCACAACACGCCTACTGTAAAGGTAGATCGGTCGAAACAGCTCTTCACTCATTAGTGAGGAAAATCGAAAGATCAATCCATCTGAAAGAATATACGCTAACAGCCTTCCTAGACATAGAGGGCGCCTTTAACAACGTCACTCCGAAAGCAATAATAGAAGCGCTGGAAAAGCTAAAGGTGGAGAGGACTCTGATAGGGCTGATCAGCGAGTTGCTATTAACACGCAAGATTCACTCTAAGTGGGGAAGCCTAGAGACTACCAGAGTAGCTACCAAGGGTACCCCGCAAGGTGGAGTCCTCTCACCTCTTCTCTGGAATGTAGTTGTAAACGAACTACTGATCAAACTGGAGAAAGAAGGCCTGGACGTTGTTGCCTACGCCGATGACGTTGCCATCTCAATCTCAGGTAAATACCTATCCACACTGAATGACCGTATGCAAACGGCATTCTCATTCCTGTGCAAATGGGCGCATAGTAGCGGGCTCAGGATTAATCCCCAGAAAACGGAGCTCGTGCTATTCACCAAAAAGCACAAAGTCCCGGAATACTGCCCTATCACTCTGCTCGATACCAGGTTAACCTATTCCCCTAGTGCCAAATTCCTAGGCATTATACTCGATAGGAAATTAACTTGGAAGAGTAATACAACCGAAAGAGCAAAAAAAGCAACAATTGCTCTCTATACATGTAAGAAAGCTCTAGGAAAAAAATGGGGATTTAACCCCAAAATCACCCTATGGCTCTACATTACGGTCGTCAGACCCATACTACTGTATGGAGTGATAGTCTGGTGGACTGCACTAGACAAGACAACATACCATAAACAACTCGAGAAGGTACAAAGGATGGCATGTATGTGCATTACCGGGGCCCTCAGGTCCACACCTACGGCTGCGCTTAACATGATACTAGACCTCACACCACTCGATATTTTCGGTAAGCAAATTGCCACACATACGGCCATAAGACTAAAAGCCAACTCGAAATGGGCGAGCTATGTCACCGGCCACTCATCCATCCTGCAAAACAGGACAAGTCTGGCAGAAAACCTGGACCACACAGAACCCACCATAATCTTGGACAAAAAATTTACGACGATTTATCCGGACAGGAAAAACTGGACTCGCCAAACACAACCCCGCAGAAACTGTGTGGATTTTTACACCGACGGGTCTAAAACCAAGGACGGGGTGGGCTGTGGAGTTTTCTGCAAACAACTCAAGCTATATAAAGCTCTAAAATTACCAAACCACTGCAGCGTTTTCCAGGCGGAACTGTCGGCAATAAAAGAGGCTTTATCTTGGCTGAAGTGGAACGTAATATCCACCACAGATATTCGCATCCTTACAGATAGTCAAGCTGCCTTAAAGTCGCTGGAGTCCTATGTGTACTCATCAAAATCTAGTCTCGACTGTCGCAGATCTCTCAACGAGATGGCAGAACAGTTCAATATACAGCTTATCTGGGTACCAGGACACAGCGGCATTACAGGTAATGAGAAAGCCGACATACTCGCCAAACAAGGAACGACGCTACAATCAATCGTGGCTTGTGAGGGAGTACCCCTTACAACCATTAAACATAATCTGACGAATCTCGCCAGGGCCGAGACGAACCTGAGATGGACCCAGGGACACACCTGCGTCATCACCAGGCAAATCTGGCCTCGGCTTGACAGTCAGCGCACAAGGAGTATAATCTCCCTAAAAAGAACTGACATCTACAAAGTCATCGGTGTCATCACAGGTCACTGCCTCATTGGCAGTCACGCACAAAGACTAGGTATAGTTTCAAATGACTTCTGCAGAAGCTGTCAGGACGAGGAGGAGGTTGAATCCATTCACCACCTTCTATGCGCCTGTCCAGCTTTTTGCAATATAAGGAAGCGTTACCTAGGCTCTTACTTCCTTAACGATCTGACAGATGTTCAGAAAGTAGGGATACTTAATCTTCTTAACTTCTTAAGAAGCACTAGATGGTTCCACGAATAGGGGGATAAAACCCCCTCGTAGCTGCACAACGGGCCTCCTTGGCCTAAGTGCGTTCTTCTCAATTACGGGAAGGCTACGACCCTACCTACCTACCTACCTACCTTGAACGAGTCACCCTGTACTCCGGTTGTCAAAAAAAAAAAAACCGGTTCAGTATCCCTCAAACTGTGGACATCCATTGTGAAATACATGACAGCTGACAATTCTCTTCTCTTGTCCTAGCGACTGGTTTTGGTTTATTTTGTTATAATTTGTTTTTTCCAATTTTACACGTTTGTTCGTATTTAATTAGTCTTTTCTGTGATATCTACAAGTTGCCTGGGAATATGGACATTTCGAAAAATGTAAAATTCATTGACATTTGCCAGATATTAGAAAGAATCAAGAGCAGTGAGGGAGTTGGCAACAAGGAGCGGCACCTCAAGCGATACGTTGAGTCGTTCCGGCAGTTTAGCGAGGAGTTTCGGAATACGCACGGCAACGTAAGGAACGTACTATGCCGGATGAGTGTTCTCTAAATCAGTTTTCATCTTAGGATTCCAAGTGGAGCTTTTACCCCGTGTTGAGATGCCTCATTCCGGACGCGGATACGGCGAGGGATAGTTATGGCATCAAAGTAACAACACTCGGGAATATCTATATCAAGATCCTTCAACTTCCCACGGATGGTAATTTGTTCTGCGGCTTCCCATTGACCGTGTTTAATGCATTCGTTCTCAGGTACTGACGCTGTCAAGCTGCGTCACCGCAGTAGGAGTGGTATTGCAGGAGATTACGCTGACATCGTGTATGATGTCCTGAAAACGCGAGCGAATAAGGCGCGTAGTGAATTGAGTCTGCACGATGTGCATGATAAACTTGACAAGATTGCCTCGGACGACCGTAGAAGTGAGTCATTTCTGATTGGTGCCATCGCAATATCGTTTTTACGATTTTCTGTTCTAGGCGTCGAAAGGGTATTCACTGAGTTCGCTGAGGTAGCGTCTGCACTTGAACAGAAGTGGTTCGTCCGTTTACTCCTCAAACGAATGCATCTGGGCATAGGCGAACAAAGAATTTTAGGCGCAGTCCATCCGAAAGCCAAAGATCTCTATGCAAGGTGCACAGATCTTGAGAAAGTATGCATTGCTATCGATAGCGGTGAAGATAGCCTTCCCGAGGAAACAGTAGCTCCCTTTCAGCACGTCCGTCCGATGCTTTGCGAACGCCTGGACAAGCACAAGATCTACGAAATGATGGGCAAGGATGATCTGTATGCGGAAACGAAAATGGATGGCGAACGATTCCAGCTGCATAGGGCAGAGGACCAATTCAAGTACATCTCTCGCAATGGCCACGATTATACTGCTTCGTTTGGTCGCAACCACACCGAGGGGAATCTCTCCCCGATGGTGGTGAAACTATTGGAGCCGCACGTGAAGAGTGTCATTCTTGACGGCGAGATGATGGTGTGGGACAAGAACGCCCGGTCGTTTCGAGTAAAGGGCGAGAGTTTTGATGTGAAGCACCTTCGTCCTGTGGGTAGTCTGCGTCCCTGCTTCGTGGTCTACGATCTGTTGTACTTGAATGGAAAGAGTTACGTCGACGTGCCTTACCTTCAACGAATCGAACAACTGGAATTGGCGCTGAAAGAGCAAGAGGGAGTACTGCACGTTGGGAAGAGGACTAAAATTTGCACATTGAATCACTTTATGGACATATTCAATGAGGCACTGGACGCCAACGACGAAGGTGTGGTTATCAAGACACGGAAGTCAACCTATGTTCCAGGTTCGCGCAAGGGCGGATGGTACAAAGTCAAGGCAGACGTGAGTAGCAAACAGCAACACTTTAACGCCAGTGGTCACAGGTTTCCTTCTAGTATATCGAAGGTCTCACCTCCGACATGGATCTTTTGATTATGGGCGGTTTCTACAACCGCACCAAGACGTACGTCGATAGTTACTTGGTCGGCGCAATCCAAATAGAATCCGTGGGAAATAGTACGCTACATTGTGTCGGCAAAGTGGCTATAGGGCTCTCGAAAGACGAGAGAATCCAGTTGAATACGACCCTTTCGCCTTACTGGAATGCGTCACGGGGATTCACGTCAAAGTCCCTGCGTTTCGGTCAAATCACCCCGGACGTGTGGATTGAGCCAAAGAATTCCGCAGTGATTCAAATCAAGGCCAGCGAACTGGCACCGACTACGTCCTTTGCCACGCCGTACGCATTGCGATTTCCTCGTATCGAAGCCGTGCGGAGCGACAAGCCTTGGGATGAATGTATGCCTTTAGAGGAGTACGAACGGTTCTATCAGGGGGATCATGGCGTCAAGAAGATCAATAAACGTGAACTGCAACTGCAGGATGTTATTGCACCGAAGAAGCCAAAGACAAGTCCGAAGAAGAGGTCGAAATCCCTGAACACTGTCTACAGCACCGCCTTCAATAGCAACGAGGTGAGATACCATGTTTTATACATTCCCTTGCCTATCTGCTCATCAGTTTCTCTAGGTCGTAATCGAGTCAGACATCTTTGACGATCTGAGCTTTTGCATTCTGAGCGGCTTGCGTGGCACTTACACAGTACATATGCTCAAGGAGATGGTGGTTAAGAATGGCGGTTCGCTCGTGGAAAATCCATCACCCACGGACCCAAAATGCATTTGTGTTGCCGGCGAGATGACCTTTCGCGCAGAGAGAATCTGCCAAACAGGACTCTACAATGTGATCTCGTGTAAATGGTTGATTGATGCCGCCGAACACAAGCGAGTGCACATCAAGCCGCGTGACATGATCTCTACCACGTCGGACATGAAGGAGCAATTCAAATTGCTCTTCGATTCGGCCGGTGATTCATATACGGAACCTGTAGACGTTGACGAGCTCAGTACTATTGTGCAGGAGATGAACCCGGACGTGAGTGTATACTCTTCGACCGTGTCCTCTGGATTCAAATTGTTGTTTTTAGGATCTTCCTGTACTACAGGAGCATGAGATGTCTGCGTTGGAAGAGGAGATCTTTGGTCCCGATCGTTCGCCGAACTTTTTCCGAAACTTTTATGCCCACTTCTACGAGGACACCGTGGACGAGGATCATATTCATACGTTAATGCTGGCCAAGTACATGTTTCAATGGCGCGGAGGACTATGTCCGGATCTGTACAGTGCAGAAGGTGAAAAGAAGATCAAATACTTGTTTGTCGACGAGTCTGTAGTGGACTTGAAGGCGCTCGAGGTGTGGTTTTTGGCCACATTTTCCAAGCGTCTGTTTAAGGTCCAGGTGGTGTCTGTGAGGTGGTTAACTGCCAGTGACCTGGAGAAGAAACGATTGTCCATAGACGATTATATAATAAAATTCTAATCCGGTAGGCAAACGTGCCTTTTTCCTTGTAGTCCTTTTGTAATTTAGCGGAGAGAACGTAGATAGTGTCTTACTATTTGTACGGCAATTCTACTGTTTCGACACTGCCGCACGCTCAGCTGGATGAAGTCTCTTTTCACCCATGCGTGCCACTTAAATGCTGCCTAACCCCATTCGCTAAACGACCACGAGAAAGATGCTGGCACCAGATAATCCGCTCGAAATCGTCGAGCCCATCAACTACTGCAACCCCAATCTCCCAACGAAAGATTGGAAAGTCGTGAAGCTGGAGGAACCAAAAGGAAGGTCAAGACAGGCAATTATTTCCTTGAACTGCGAAGGCCCGGAACCTCTGGCCCAATGCGACCATCAAATAAGGTTTGGCTTCAAGAAAGTCAAACTGAACATCAACAAAAAGGATGAGGAAATGCCACCATCCGGCAACGAAGACCAGGCTAGTACCTAGGTTAAAAGTGAAAGCTCGACGGAGCACGAACACCCAATCCCCTCGGGGAGCAAATGCCCTGCGAAGGAAGGAGCTGAGACCTTAGTTGCAGAGACCAGGAGTTACTGCTCGACTCCGGAAGCGAGGACTACTCAACAAGCTCGCCAATGGAAGACAATCTTCTAGACTTAGATCTGGAAGACCTCAACACCACCGTGGTGGAGCTAAACGAATTGATAGCAGCTCTGTTGCTGAGATTAATTCAAATGAACCCCCTTCACTCTAAAGCGGCAACCGGCTGGCTAAAGGAGAAGAAGATATAATCCTAATCCAAGAGCCATGGGCGCACGACCACAGGGTTCGCAGACTAAGGACTCCCCGTACTAGCATCGGTGCGGATGCAAATGCGCATCACACGATTTGGAGCAGTAGCGATATATAATGGGAAGGGGTGAGTGGCTTATCGAATTTATACTAACCTCCAATCCAAAAAATCCACTCTTAATGGGGAAGCCAAGCAACCAACTGAGCGGTTACCAGGGGCACCCACAAGGGGGGTCCTCTCATCCCTTCTCTGGAATGTTGTTGCAAATGAACTACTGACCAAGCTGGAGCTGATGACGTTGCCATTACCATCTCGGGCAAATACCTACCCACACTATACAAATGGGCGCAAAACAATGGCCTCAGGGTAAATCCCCAGAAGACGGAGCTTATGCTATTCACCAGTAAGCACAAAATTGCGGAAACCTGTCCAATCACTTTACTTGGCACCAGGTGAACCTACACCTCCAGTGCCAAATACCTTGGCATTGTACTAGACAGGAAACTACCCTGGAAGAACAACACAACCGAGAGAGCAAAAGAGCAACTATAGCTCTCTAGACCTGCGAGAAAGCCTTAGGCAAAAAATGGCGATTCAATCCCAAGCTCACCCCATAGCTCTATATTACAGTCGTTAGACCTATACTAATGTATGGAGTGATAGTCCGGTGTACTGCACTGGACAAAACAACATACCACAAACAACTCGAGAAGGTACAAAGGCTGGCATGTATGTGCATCACCGGGGCCCTAATGTTCACCCCAACGGCAGCGCTCAACATGATACTCCACCGATATCGATATCTTCGGCAAGCAAATTGCCACACACACGGCAATAAGTCTAAAAGCCAACTCCAAGTGAACGAGCTGGCCACTCCTCCATCTTGAATAACAGGATAACCATGGCAGAAAACTCGGACCACATAGAGCCCACCACAGTCTTTGAGAAGCAATTCAAAATAACATACCCGGACAGACGGAACTGGTCCCGCCAAACGCAACCTCGCAGGAGCTGCGTGGATTTCTACACCGACGGGTCAAAAACCAAAGGCGGGCTGGGCTCTGAGACTCTGTCTTGGCTCAAGTGGAATGTAATATCTACTACGGATATCCGAATTCTAACGGACAGTCAAGAAGCCTTTAAATGCTGGAGTCCTATGTGTACACCTCAAAAACAAGCCTCGACACACTCGAAACGTCGCAACAATCAATCATGGCATGTGAGGGAATACCCCTTGCGACCATTAAACATAATCTCACAAATTTCGCCAGGGCTGAGACGAACCTGAGATGGACCCAGGGACACACCTGCCTCACACCAGGCAAATCTGCCTTCGGCTGATAGTCAACGGACTAGGAGAATAATCTCCCTAAAAAGAACTGACATCCACAAAATCATTGGTGTCATCACCGGTCACTGCCTCATTGGCAGTCACGCGCAAAAACTAGGAATAGTTCCGAATGATTTCTGCAGAAGCATGGCGTAGATGAAGCACTGGTCCTATGCATCAAAGCAATGCTCATGCACAGGATATCGCCCGCTGATGCAGGCCTCGATCAGTATGTCAAATCCGGCCTGCAGGCCTCGATCAGTATGTCAGGGGCTGAGCACAAGGTGGCGTTCTGTCTCCGCTGTTATGGTGCATGGTGGTCGATTCTCTGCTTGATGATTTCAATGACTCTGGAATCTATGCCCAGGCCTATGCGGATGATGTCGCCATTCTTTCTGTCGGCGCATGTTTAGCGACTGTCCATCTCAAAGCACAGGCGGCGCTAAATGTGATCGATGATTGGTGTACCAGAAATGGGCTGTCAGTCAATCCTTTTAAGACCGATGTCGTTCTCTTTACGAGAAGGAGGAAAAATACTGACATGACTCAGCTGGTACTAAAAGGCACTTCCATCCCGATATCCAAGGAGGCTAAGTATCGAGGAGTGATCTTAGATAGCAAGCATCTCTGGTCAAAGCATATTGAGTCAAAAACCACCAAAGCGCTGTCAGCTTTCTGACAATGCAAAGGAGGCTTTGGCAAAACATGGGGCTTATCGCCGGCAAAGGTCCTCTGGATCTACACGGCGATGATAAGACCTATAATCTCATATGCATCGGTTGTCTGATGGACTAAACCGCAAACACGTCGTAGCCTCTTTCACCAAACTCCAAAGAATGGTTTGTCTCAGCTGCACGGGGACCTTCCCCAGCACGCCGGGCGCTGCTCTAGAATCCATGATGAACCTTCCACCTTTTGATATGTATATTTATCAGAAAGTGTGCTCTGAAAGCCATGTCTCGTCTGAAGAGAAATGGCTTTTGGTACAACTCGCATAGGAATAACAGTGTGCTTGCGCAAGAATTGTGTAGCGTCCCCTGTCTCATCGACATACCTTCTGACGCACTGACGCCCGTTATTCCATTGTGCCGTAATTTCACAGTCGAGTTTCCATGGTGTCCGGATTGGCTTTGGCCGTATACTGAATCTGGAAAGGATAACTCTCACATTTTCACCGATGGCTCCAGATCAGGGCGGGGGTCCTGTGCTGGGGTCTTCTTTGAGCGTGAAAACATCCAACTTCACTTCCCGTTAGGAAACTATGTGTCTGTCTTCGAATCAAAGATATATGCAATCCTCAGGGCCATGCACTATGTAGTGAAGCGCAGGTGGAGGGGGGAAAGTATATGCGTCTGTAGTGACAGCCCAGCTGCACTAAAAGCTGTGTGTAACCCCTTAATTAGCTCCAAATTAGTGCTTGAACTCAAGTCCTTCTTATACAGAGTCGGCAGACTAAATTCATTAAGGCTTGTATGGGTTCCAGGCCACACTGGGGTCCCAGGAAATGAGATGAGCGGGTTCAGAGGAGAGTTTCTCAGGACTTGAACCCGCTCTAGGTCTGCCTGCGTCCACAGTATGTTCCTACATTAACGATTGTGCGTTAAACATACACAACCGTAGATGGAGGTATTGTCCAAGTTGCAGGATGACTAAGCGCGTATGCTCTGATGTCTGCAAGAAATCCGCAGCATTCCTCCTGTCTTTAAGGAGAATCGACTGCAGAAAGCTTGTGGGAGTCATCACGGGCCATTACACTTTTGCCAAGTATCTCTACGTGCTTGGCATCAGTGAGACGCCTACCTGTGCTGCATGTTGCTAGAAGGATGACACTGCAGAGCATTTCCTCTGCGATTGTCCCGCCTTTGCTCGCGCACGGTGGCGCACCCTCGGAGCTGACGTGGTGTGTGCCGAATCCCTTAGCTCTACATCACTGAAGCTCCTTCAAATTTTTCTCCGGAAAACGGCGAAAATATAGTAATGTAAGGTGTCTGTCTCCGAGGCTATTGGTTGTTTCTGAACAAGTTTTTGTTTTATGCGATAGGGATGTTAACCTTAAGCGCAACCCCCAACCTGAAGGGCCAGGTTCCTCTTTCCGCAGGAACAAGGGTCGGGTCGCTGCATACATTGGTTCACTACCTGGCGGGTGCCAGTATAGCTATCCAGGGGAGGCCACGCGGAGGCTGTGTGTCAACTTGGATTGAGCAGGGACAGAGATCGAAGCTGGCGTTTGCCAAGTTAAACGCGATCAACTTCTTTGCTCTGTTTGCTCGCTTCCTTCTCCCCGGATAACATGTTGACGACCCCCGCAAACGTCAAAAAGGAAACGAATTTCGGATCTGCACCTGGAATGTTAGGTCCCTCAATAGACCAGGTGTAGCCGAACAACTGGTCAACTCATAACTATCCGCATCAATATAAGTTTATTATGTGTCCACGCCCCCACAGAGGAGAAAGATGACCGACAAAAAGACGACTTCTATGATCTCCTAGGCAGAACGTATGCGCAATGCCCCAGCTATGACATCAAAATCGTTCTAGGAGATTTCAATGCGAAACTGGGTAAAGAGGCTATCTTTGAACGGGTCATTGGAAAACACAGCCTACACAACACCACGTCAGAAAACGGACTAAGGCTAGTGGACTTTATGGCGGGACATAACCTGGTAGTAGCAAGTACACGATTCCCACACCTCAACATCCATAAGGGGACAACCAACAATCAATCGACAACCAACCAATCTGATCATATTGTGATCGACGGCAGACACTCCTCCAGCATCCTAGATGTCCGAACCTTTCGAAGAGCCAACATCGACTCGGATCATTACCTTGTTGCAGCCAAGGTACGGATGCGAATTTCTCGGAACCAACGGAGTCGAGTAAGAACACCAAAATTTAACATCGGAAAGCTGCAATCGCAGGAGACCGCCAGGACCTTCGCCGATCAAGTCTCCCTCAAGCTCTCTTAGGTTCCGATGCAATCTGCAGAAACTATAGAACAGCAATGGAGTCGTTGTCAAAACGCCATTAGAGAGGCCGCCTCAGATGTACTCGGTTTCGATCCACCACCGTCGAGAAACCCCTGGTTTGATGATGAATGCAGACAGGCCCATGTAGAGACACAGAATGCATACATGGCCACATTGCATCGACGGACGAGGGCTGCCCGCGAGCTTTATGAACAGAAAAGGAGGGAGGAGCAGATCGAGAGATGGAGAGATGTTACTGCAGGAACGACGTTCGAAAATTTTACCAGAAAGTAAAACAAACATGCCACGGCTATAAAGCCAGAGCAGAAGCCCGCAGGGATGAGCACGGACAACTAGTAGTGGAGTCAAAGTCGATGCTGAGATTGTGGAAGGACGACTTCTGCAGACTGTATAACGGCGATGATAGTCAAAATGCTGCCGTCAGGCAGAGCGAACCATTCACAATGGACGAAGACGAAGGAGAATCCCGTCCACCCGACCTAGACGATGTTAAGATAGCGATATCGAAACTTAAGTCTTATAAAGCTGCTGGAGTAGACGGACTCCCCGCAGAACTGTTTAAAGCAGCTGGCTATGAGCTGGCCACGAACATGCAGCAACTCATCTGCAAGATATGGTCGGAAGAACGCATGCCCTATAAATGGAATCTCAGTATCGTTTGCCCGGTCCATGAGAAAGGAGACCCCTATGACTGCGCCAATTACAGTCTCTCTCTCTGCCGTACTGTGAAGGTGCCTGAAGCCGTTCGTGGACAATCTTATAGGTTCCTACCAGTGTGGTTTCAGGCCAGGAAAATCCACCATAAACCAAATATTTACACTACGGCAGATCTTGGAGAAGACCCATGAATTCCAGGTCGACACGCACCATTTTTTCGTGTTTATAGAGGCGAGCTATAAACACGTCAGACTGTGCAGGATGACTATGGAGAACTCTCGCTGCTCCATTATGGTCGGAGGTGAACTAACCGACCCCTTTGATGTTAAAAAAGGTTTTAGACAGGGTGACGCACTGTCATGTGATTTCTTTAACATCATACTTGAAAGGATCGTGCGGGACTCTGCGGCCAATACAAGAGGTACGATCTACTTCAAGTCCACACAATTGCTTGCTTACGCCGATGACATTGACGTTATTGGACAGAGCAATATTGAAGCAGAAGCGGTTATAGTGGGTCTAAGGGTAAATGGGGACAATCCAAGAAAGAGGCGCAACACCGACGTCTTGGTCAGAACGTCACCTTCGGCAGCTATATTTTTGAAGTAGGCAAGGACTTCGTCTACCTTGGCTCGATAGTGACAAGCAGCAACGACACCAGCGCTTGCCAATCGCTGCTTCTTCGGGCTCAAGAGGCAATTGAGTAGTAGAGCCCTCTCTCGAAAAACTAAGGTATCCCTCTATGTATGTATGTGTTGGCGTTACAGCCCATGAAGGACCAGAGCCAAGCTTCTCTCAATCACCCACGTTGTGTGTGATTTATTTTTCACACAGGTGAAACGGACCTACAGTTAAATGCCGATTCCGAACGGCGTGAGTCGAGAAGCTTTTTCACGGCAAGTATACTACGGGGGGTTTTGCCAGTACCCCGCCGAGGAGGAACGCCGCGAAATAAACACTCGATGGCGTTGGTGTTATCGGGATCCGAACTCGCTCATCGTGCGTCAGAGTTCAACACACTAACCACTGCGCGACGGCGCCCTCAGGTATCCCGCTACAAAACCTTAATCATCCCGGTCCTTCTCTACAGCGCTGGGGCTTGGAAGTTATCAAAAGTGGATGAAGAGGCTCTTGGGCGTTTCGAGAGGAAAATTCTGCGTGCAATCTTTGGTCCCGTTTGTGTAAGCGGAGAGTGGAGAAGGAGATTCAACCAAGAACTGTACGGGCTGTACAGCGACATCGGCCTGGTTAGACGTCTTCGGATCCAACGTCTAGGATGGCTAGGCCATGTAGAGCGAATGGACATCAACGCTCCGGCCCGAAGAGTCTTCGACTCCAACCCCGAGGGACGACACAGCAGAGGATGACCGCATTTAAGGTGGCGCGCACAGGTGGAAAGGGACCTCAACCAACTGGGCGTGCGGAAAGGGACCTCAACCAACTGGAAGCGGCTGGCCAAAAATCGTGCCGGCTGGAGAGGCTTGTTGGTTGAGGCCCTGGTTCTGGTCTGTCTGGAGTACAATGTAGTAGTGTTTGCGTCTGAGTGTTCCAACGGACAGCAGAAGCCTTCAACAAAAAAAAAAAAAAAAGTTTTATAACGAACTCGGGACTTTAGAGTGAACTGTAAGTGGGGGACATCACAATAGGCCCACTCGTGGCCGCAGTGATCAGGCGACTTTGTTCCACTCCCTAATCCTCTCTAACTCTAACTCCAACCTTTACTCGTACCTATACGTGATGTCAATATATCGGAAAGAATTCGATTCCCAATTTGTCATTCGAGTAAACAACATACAACTGATAAACTAACAACCAACAAAGTCTGCCTCCAACCAATAGCAGTATGAATTGGCTTTAAGTAGGCTTTAATGCTTGCTTAGGTTAACGTAACCTATGACTGAGATAACAATGACAGGCACGTGGCAGTTGCCCACTCCTTTAAAATCCCAATAAAAAACAGAAAAATATTATAAAAGCGTTGAATGTAGAACAGGTCAAAAGCAGCAACTACTTATCAGAGAAAATCACGTCTAAGCATGGAAAGTACGAGTTGAAACCTCCTTCGAAAACTTCCAAGCGAGTCTTTAGAAGTCCTTAAAACCCATCCAACTCTTTTCAATTAATTTAAAAGCGCCTCCTCAAAACTAAATTTCAAAGAAATGCCCTAAAACTCGAACAAGTTTCATTTCACGCCACCACTTGACTCCATTCGCAAATGAGGTAGAATGCCCGCGATGCAGATACTATGTATAGTTGCAGTAGAACGAAAAATAACGACAGGCCAGCAGCACATTCAAGAAATGTATACAAATGATTATTCACTCCACCAGGCACTCAACAAAGGCAAAAGTGCCAATTTCCCAGACCCGCGCTGTTCATGACGAAATTATATGCAATCCTAACCTCAACTTCCAGCTACCAGCAATAATTCAACTGCAGCCTATCCATCTAATTACTGCTCGTGCACAATATCGTCCCTAAGCGAACCACCAACGACCACACAAATTATTGAGGATGATTATATTAATTAGGCTCCCGCCCTCAAAATACCGTTGAGAATGAGTCAAATTTCAAAAGGGATTGCACTTGCACTACCACTCATCCTGTAGTGTCCTTCACTTTAAAAACTCCCAGTTATGCACCTCATGTAGCTAACGTAACCAAACACTAGATGATCTCGCACCAGCGAGGTTTCGTATCTCCTTTACGTACTAGCCGCCCTCAAAATGTGCACAAAATTAAAAAATTCTAGCTTTTATGGTAGATTGTGTAATTAAAATTATTGTACAGTGCAATCTGCAATCTGCAATGTTCTCCGCAACTCCCTGGCAATTATCCTTATTTTCCCTGACGTTCCACCGTCGGGCGTCGCGTCTCATTTAGAACCGAAGACACCCAACCAAAATAAAAATGAAAAACAATTAGGAAAAAAGCAGAAATGCTGGAAAATGAAAAGGAAAAACCGCGAGCTGTAATATGAAACCTTTGTTGCTCGGCTCCCAGATGGGGATAGAAGGATGCAAAAGCAGAAAAAAAAGCAACAAAACAAAAGCTCACACTCCCTTAGACGTGATCCTGCCCACTCACACTCACACACACCCTCTCTAAGCCACAATGCACGTAATTGAAATTAAGAATTTACCCAGACAAAAATAATCACACACAAAGCGCCAGGACTAACTAAGGAAGACCAGGCAACTTGAAAAAAAATACAAAAACGGACATCACAGAATGAAAGGAACGATCTGGAAGCGCGAGATGAGGAAACTGAAAACAGAGAGCGAAAGCAAAAAAAAAAAAATAAAATCAAAACTCTGAAACGGATGAACATCCTAGAGATAACGAGCGAAGCAATTTGGACGAACAGGACGAGAGTCCTTTTCGTGGACGAGCGCCGAATGCACCCTCGTGCCGGTCGTTTTGCTTGCAACGCTCTGAGAGGCGTCTATCATCGCTACCACCACCGCCTTGCATCATGTTAGCGGCTATGTTAGGCGGATGGTAGCGTATTAGTCACGTAGCCGCAACAAATCATGAATGTGTTGTACATTTGTTTTAGAGCGCGAGTAAAAAGTGCAAGGACCAAGGGATGGATGGGAAAAAATGCTTTACAATTGCTCCGCGGACAAGGGCGATAGTCAACACAAGCGAAACGTATGCACGGACTATTACTGGCATCGCTTTCACTATGCAAATGGTAAACGAGGATAATTGACTTTTTCTTCCTTCTAATTTGGAAGAGCAAGTGCAATGAGTGTTTTGTGATTTTCTCCTCTTTTTCGGTACGTTCCGGAATCCATCTGCGTCCGGAGAATGATTGCTTTCCGATGGTAATTGCAGCGGATCAACGGATGACGAAATGACGTTTTGTTTGCTTTGCTGCGCCAGTGAGTGGCCGTAAGTTGTGAGCTTTGGTAGGGATCTAACAAGGTGGGAATATTAACCTACGAGTAGCAGTGCTAACAAATAGTATGAGGTACTACGACCTTTATAGATCAATCGTGCCTAATAGCCGACTAGACGAGGGGCTTCTCCACTTCCTTAATGAAGTTGACAATGCCTCTCATAGTAGCTGAGATGATTCCCTCAGGTGCCATCATTTCACTGAGAAGGATACGCTTCTTCACACATTATGTGCCCTCAGTTTCTTCGTCCTCGAGACAGAGTCGACACTCAGTTAGAGACAAGAGGTTCATTTTATTGATATCATATCTCAGACCACAGTGTCCCGTAAGGTAGCTGACTAGTCATCTAATATATCTACTCTATGTTACTACGGCGACTGCTGTAGGGAGAGACGACAACGATTGTTCGGATGCGGAATTGCTGTTCGAGGTGGACTAAGGCAAAAAGCCCTAAGCTTTCGGCATGTGATCAATCCGTATCAAGGCTACATTTTTTAACATCAGCCTGATCTGCGTCCACGCCTCCACGGCAGGCAAGGGTGACTCCACCAAAGATGAGTTCTACGATCTCCTAGACAGAACGTATGCCCAATGTCCAAGCTATGACATCAAAATTGTACTAGGAGACTTCAATGCAAAGCTGCGTAAGGAAAGCATCTTTGAACGAGTCATCGGCAAACATAGCCCACACGACACCACATGCAATAACGGACACAGGCTGATTGAAAGGGCGAAATGTCCCTCTAGCCAGTACGCGCTACCCGCACTCAGACCAGGGAAGTCTACAATAGACCAAATCTTCACACTGTGGCAGATCCTCTAAAAGACCCAAAAAAATGCAGATCGACACTCACCACCTCTGTCGGTTTCAAGGCCCCCTATGATAGCGTGCATAGAGACAAGCTATACAGAGCCATGTCTAGTTTTGGCATCCCTACCAAACTTGTCAGATTGTGTAGGATGACGATGGAAAATTCTAGCTGCTTTATCAACGTCGGTAACGAACTTTTTTTTTTTTGTTTTTGTTGAAGGCTTCTGCTATCTGTTTGTGGAGCACACAGACGCAAATACTGGTCCATGTAGAGCCAAGAGAATCAGCACACACGACGTCGGCCCCAAGGGTGCGCCGCGGTGCGCAAGCAAGGGCGGGACAGTCACAGAGGAAATGCTCTGCAGTGTCTCACCGATGCCAAGCAAGCAGAGATGCTTAGCAAAAGTGTAATGGCCCGTACTGACTCCCACAAGTCTTCTGTAGTCAATTCTCTCTAAAGACATGAGCAATACTGTGGATTTCTTGCAGAGATCTGGGCATACGCGCTTAGTCATCCTGCAACTTGGAGGATCCCTCCATCTACGATTGTGTATATGAAACACCCAATCGTTAATGTAGGAACTTACTGTGGACGCAGTCAGACATAGAGCGGGTTCAAGTCCTGAAAAAAACTCCTCTGAACCCGCTCATCTCATTTCCTGGGACCCCAGTGTGGCCTGGAACCCATACAAGCCTTGTTGAATTTAGTCTACCGACTCTGTTAAAGAAGGTCTTCAAGTTCATTCACTAATTTGGAGCTAGTTAAAGGGTTGGACACAGCTTTGAGTGCCGCTTAGCTGTCACTGCAGACGCATATGCTTTTTCCCCTCCACCTGTGCTTCACAACGTAGTGCATGGCCATAAGGATTGCGTATATCTCTGATTAAAAGAAAGACGCATAGTTTCCTAACGAGAAGTGAAGTTGGATGTTTTCACCCTCAAAGAAGAACCCAGCACCGGACCCCCGCCCAGACTTGGAGCCAGCGGTGAAAATATGAGGGCTATCCTTTCCAGATTCAGTTTATAGCCAAAGTAGATCCTGACACCATGGAAACTCGACTGTGAAATTACAGCGCAGTAGGATAACGAGTGTCAACGCGTTAGAAGGCAAGTCCATGAGACTTGTCGCAGGACAATTCTTGCGGAAACACACCATTATTTCTATGCGAGTTGTACCAAAAGCCATATTCCTTCAGACGAGACATGGCTTTCATAGCACATCCTCTAATAAATATATCAAGAGGTGGAAGGTTCATCAAAGCATGTAGAGCAGCGCCCGGCGTGCTGGGGAAAGCCCCCGTACAGCTGAGACAAACCGTTCTTTGGAGTTTGCTGAAAGAGGCTATGACGTGTTTGCGTGTTAGTCTATTTCACCAAACAACTAATGCATATGTATGAGATTATAGGTCTCATCAATGCCGTGTAGATTCAGAGGACCTTTGCCGGTACCGAACTTATTGAGACCTTCAATGTCAAAAAAGGTTCTAGATAAGGCGACGCGCTATCATGTGACTTTTTTAACATCATACCTGAGATGTCTGAAACTCACAGGTCAGCACTAGGGACACGATCTTCCAGGAGTCCGTTCAACTGTTAGCTTATGCCGATGATACTGATTGGTCGAACGCAGAGGGCAGTCAATGAGTCGTTTGCTGGCATTGAAGCGAAGGCAGCTTAAATGGGTCTGGCAGTAAATGAGGTATATGCTATCATCAAGAAAAGACGCGCAATATCGACGCCTTGAATAGGGCGTCGCTATGGGCAGAAAGAACTTCGAGGTAGTCAAGGACTTTGTTTACATTGGATTCGCAGTAACTAATACGAACAACATCAGAACTGAGACTAAAGGTAGAATAACTCTTGCCAATTACTGCTTTTTGGGCTTAAAAGGCACTTGAGTAACAGAGCCATCTCTCTCGAAAAACCAATGTGGCTTCCTATAATATCCTGATTATGCCGGTCCTGCTTTATGGTGCAGAGGCATGGGCGCTATTGGAAGCGGACGAGGATGCTCTTGGTCTTATTGAGAGGAAATTTCTGCGTGCGATCTTTGGTCCTGTTTGCGTTGATGAGAAGATTCAACCACGAACTATACGGGTTGTACGGCGGCATTTTTCTTCTTTTTTTTTAATAATTTGCGCGCACTCAAGGTCTAAAAACCTTATTATGTCGGCGACACAGTGCGGGCAGAAGGTAGAAAGGAAGAGGGATAGAGGAGACGCCGATGGACATTGATCTTAAATGCTTGCATGTTGCATTGAGGGGGGAAACCGAATCCGGCAGGGAGTTCCAGAATCGTGTGGTTCGGTTAATGAAAGATTTGACGGTACGTCCGAAAGCGGGCTTCAGGGTATATTGGTGAGCATTCCTAGAGAGACGTATGTTGCGGGAGAAATGTTGAAGGGGCGGAATGCAACTGTCTATTTCATCAGAGCATTTTTGGTGTAAGTAACGATAAAATAGGGAGAGGCAGGGGGCATGTGCCTGGTTAAGCGTCTACGGATACAACACTTAATATGGCTAGGCTATGTAGAGCGTATAGAAGAACCTTCGACTCCCAGTCATTGGGATAACGCAACAGAGGACGCCATCGACTCAAATGGTACACACAAGTTGAGAAGGACCGCAACCAACTTAGTGTGTGTGACTGGAGATGGCGAGCTGGAGTCGCTTGTTGGTTGAGGCCAGGACCACACCGGTCACTAGCGCCACGAAGAAGAAGAAGAATCGACTTTGCTGCACTTTTCTTGACAGAGATCCAGCATATAACTTTGGTTTTTTTAATTGCACGACCACAACTCCCATGTTATTAACATATGTATGTCTTTAGCCACGGGGGTGGTCGTGGTTCAGTGGTTAACATCATCGACCGTCGAGCAGAAGGTCTATAGTTCAAATTCGTTCATAGCCAAGAAAAAGTACAATAATTCCTATACGGACAAAAAGTATGCAACACAGAGGTGAATGGAAAGTGACCAGACGTACTTCTGCAGGCATAACACTCACAGTATATGGCAGTGATGGCGAACCTATGACCCGTGGGTCAGACACCGACCCACGCAAATTTTTAACTGACCCCCGATAGCTGAGCAACCATTTAGATTTTCTAATTTGGGTGGATAACTTATATTCATATCAGTTATTCCCGATACTTATGCTAGAGCTAAAACGAGTAGAATCGGTAACGTACCGTAACGTAGAACCAACCGGTTTTAGATACAAGTTCCAGGCCATATCAAGCTGAATGGTTTGATAAATCATATAACGGATACAAGCTGATTGATCTTGCTACGGGGCAAAATCTCCTTGTAGCCAGTATACGCTTCCCGCACTTCGATATACACAAAGGCACCTGGAGGTCTCCAGATCAATCAATCACTAACCAGATTGATCACATCGCGATCGACGTCAGACACTCCTCCACTACTATTCTTGATGTTCGAACTTTCCGAGGAGCTAACATCGACTCGGACTACTATCTTGTAGTAGCTAAGATGCGCCTACGCAGCGGAGTAGAATAAGAATACAAAGTTATGACATCGGAAAGTTACTATCGCCAGAAACCGCTCGTGCTTTTACCGATCGCGTCTCCCAATACATCTTAACCCTCCGTGCACTACATGTGAAGTTTTGGGACTTCAAGGCTCCACCACGAAGAAAAACCTGGTTCGATGACGAGTGCAGGAGGACTCACACAGCGAAGCAGGATGCACATAAAGCCTCGCTCTATAGAAGAACAAGAGCAGCTCGTGAGCTATACGAGTTTAAAAACACGGAGGAGCATAAGCTTCTCAGAAGAAAGAAGAAAGAGCGTGAGTAGACCGCGATTGAAGATTTGGAGAGGTGTTACTGCAGGCGTGACATTCAAAAGTTTTATCAACAGATGAAGCAAATATGCCATGGTTATAGGCTATAACGGAAGCCTGCAGGGATGAGAATGGACACCTAGTAGTAGGTTCGCAGTCGATGCTGAGAATATGGAAAAACCACTTCTGCGGACTGTATAACGGCGATGTTAGTTAATATGCCGCTGTCAGGCAGAATGCTCCATTTCTCAACGACGAAGACCACAGGGAATTCCGCCCCCCTGACCTCGACGAAGTTAAGAACACCATATCGAAACTCAAGTCGAATAAAGCTGCTAGCGCAGACGGGCTGTCTGCAGAGCTCTTTAAGGCAACTGGAGATGACCTGGTTAGGAGCATGCACCAGCTCATCTGTAAGGTATGGTCAGAGGAAAGCATGCCCGAGGAATGGCGTTTCAGCATGCTATGCCCTATTCACAAGAAAGGAGACCCCTCTGACTGCGCCAACTACAGAGGAATAAGTCTTCTTGACATCGCCTACAAAATCTACTCTGCCGTTTTGTGTAAACGCCTGAAGCCTTTAATAAATAAGATGGTAGGTCTTATCAGTGCGCATTCAAGCCAGGGAAGAAAACCCATCAATTTCAAGTCGACACCCACCACCTATTTATCGACTTCAAAGCCACATACGACAGCGTAATTAGAGACGAGCTATACAACGCTATGTCTACCTACGTCTCTGCTAAACTCGTCAGACTATGCAGGATGACTTTGGAGAATGCTCGCTGCTCCATCCGAATCGGTGAACACCTTACCGATAGTTTTGATGTCAAAAAAGGATATAGGCAGGGCGATGCACGGTCGTGTGATTTCATTAGCATCATATTAGAAATGATTGTGCAAAAATCACTGGCCAATGGAAGAGGCACTATCTATTTCCAATCCGCGCAGCACCTTACATACACCGACGACATTAACATAATAGGTCGATCACGGCGAGATGTCGATGAGGCGTTAGCGGGTATTGACTTGGAGGCGGCGAAAATTGGTTTGGCAGTAAACAAGGACAAAACTAAATAAATGCTATAACCAGAAAAGGACGCTCAACCCCGACGTCTAGGCCAGAACGTTTGTATTGACATATATTAGCTTGAGGTAGTTAAGGACTTCGCCTAACTTGACTCCGCAGTGACCGGGAACAAACTCAGAATCATTCTTGCCAATCCTTATTTCTTTGGGCTCAGGAGGACCCTTAACAACAACAATGTAAAAAAAATATTTTGAAACGCTGCATTGTAATCCCGGCATATCAACAGATGAAGACAGAAAAACGTATTTTTTACAAAAGAAAAAAAAGAGTTTTTCTCAAAGCAGTTTTTTTCAAAAGTTGTTTGATTCCAAAAAAACGCGGGAAACCTCTTTTAGAAGGAGAATTTGTAAAAAAAACGTTTGTAGTATGTAGTGCTACATTGTTTGCGGATCTTAAAGAAAAAGACCTGATTCAAGAGCGTATAAATGAATTATCTGTATGTCGCAATATAATTAAAAATCGAGTAACAAACTTAACGTAACGACTTAAGTTTTGCAGAAATGTATTCAATTGCTTTAGATGAGAATAACGATGGTAATGGTTAAGCACAACTAGCCTAGAAATATAATGAAAAAGGAGTTAATAAAACTAATAACGTAAAAAGGTCTTGACATTTTAAAAGAATTTGAATTTGCATTTAAGGAAATGGATATTGACCTTCAGAAGATAGTCTATATCTTAAGCAAAATATTTTACATTCTCTGATTGAATTTCATTGTATAATACATCAGCAAGTTTTGTGTGCGAAACATGGTTTAAAAACATTTTCCAATGTAATGCCAGTTGCAATAAAGATAATAAATTTTATATACGCAAGAGCGCAAGTGACCCACGAGCTAGTAATAAAAAAATATTAACAAAATTTCACCCGTCTTAAAAAGGTTCGCCATCCCTGGTACATATATGGTCAACTAAAAATTCATCCTCTGCGTATGCAATATTAAAGTGCTCGATCGAATTACTACTGACTATAACCAACGCAAAGGCACCTGGCGGTCGCCAGATCAATCAGTCACCAACCAGATTGACCACATCGCGATTGACGTCAGACACTCCTCCACTATTCTTGATGTTCGCACTTTCCGAGGAGCGAACATCGATTCAGACCACTATCTTGTAGTAGCCAAGATACGTCAGCGCATAACACGAACACCGCGGAGTAGAGTTAGAACACCAAGCTATGACGTCGGAAAGCTACTATCGCCGGAGATCGCCAGTGCTTTTGCCAACCGCGTCTCCCTTAAGCTCTCCGATACACCTCAATCCTCCACCCAGTCAGTAGAGCAACAATGGAGCCTGTGCAAACAAGCCCTGAAGAGCACAGCAACGGAAGTGCTGGGCCTTAAAGCTCCACCACGACGAAACACCTGGTTCGATGACGAGTGTAGAAGGATTCATGCGGAAAAGCAGGAGGCAAACAAAGCCTCACTACACAAAAAAACAAGAGCGGCTCGTGAGCTCTACGAGCTTAAGAGAAGGGAGGAACATAAGCTTCTCAAGAGAAAAAAGAAAGAGCACGAGAAGGGGGCGATTGAAAACTTGGAGAGGTGCTATTGCAGGCACGACGTTCGAAGATTTTATCAGCGGATAAAACGAATGTCTCAAGGCTATAAAGCCCGAACGGAGGCCTGTAAGGATGAGAACGGACACCTAGTAGTAGAATCGCAGTCGATGCTGAGAATTTGGAAAAACCACTTCTGCAGACTGTATAACGGCGATGACAACCAACATACCGCCGTCAGGCAGAATGATCCATTTTTTAACGACGAAGATCGCAGAGAATTCCGTCTCCCTGACCTCGACGAAGTTGAGATTGCCATGTCGAAACTCAAGTCGAATAAAGCTGCTGGCGCAGATGGACTGTCTGCTGAGCTCTTCATAGCGGCTGGGGGTGAGCTGGTTAGGAGCATGCACCGGCTCATCTGTAAGATATGGTCAGAGGAAAGCATGCCCGAGGAATGGAGTCTCAGCATTGTTTGCCCGATCCACAAAAAAGGAGATCCCTTTGACTGCGCCAACTATAGAGGAATAAGTCTCCTTAATGTCGCATACAAGATCTTCGCTGCCGTTTTGTGTGAACGCCTGAAGCCATTCGTAAACAAGCTGATAGGTCCTTATCAGTGTGGCTTCAGGCCAGGGAAGTCCACCATCGATCAAATCTTCACACTACGGCAGATCCTGGAGAAAACCAATGAGTTTCAAGTCGATACGCACCATCTATTCGTCGACTTCAAGGCCGCATACGACAGCGTAATTAGAGACGAGCTATATAACGCCATGTTTACTTTTGACATCCCTGCGAAGCTCGTCAGACTATGCAGGATGACCTTGGAAAATGCTCGCTGCTCCATCCGAATCGGTGAGCACCTCACCGATAGTTTTGATGTCAAAAAAGGATTTAGGCAGGGCGATGCGCTGTCGTGTGATTTCTTCAACATCGTATTGGAAATGATTGTGCAAAAATCACAGGCCAATACAAGAGGCACAATCTACTTCAAATCCTCGCAACTCCTTGCATACGCCGACGACATTGACATAATAGGTAGATCGCAGCGAGATGTCAGTGAGGCGTTTGCGAGTATTGAGATGGAGGCGGCAAAAATTGGTTTGGCAGTTAATGAGGGCAAGACTAAATATCTGCTGTCATCGAAAAAGGACATTTACCACCGACGTCTTGGACAGAACGTGCATATTGGCAGATATAAGTTCGAGGTAGTTAAGGACTTCATATACCTCGGCTCCGCGGTGACTTGGAACAACGACACCAGTTTCGAAATCAAGCGCAGAATTACTCTTGCCAACCGCTGCTTCTTTGGGCTCAAGAGGCAACTGAGAAGTAGAGCCCTCTCTCGTACGACCAAGTTGACCTTATATAAGACCTTAATTATCCCGGTCCTGTTATACGGCGCAGAAACATGGACTTTATCTAAAGCGGATGAGGAAATCCTTGGTCGTTTCGAGAGAAAGATTCTGCGTTCGATTTTCGGTCCCATTAACACAGAGGAGGGTTGGAGGAGAAGATTCAATCACGAACTGTACGGGTTGTACAGCGACATGAGTCTGGTCAGGCGTCTACGGATCCAACGCCTAAGATGGCTAGGCCATGTAGAGCGAATGGACACCACAGCTCCAGCCCGTAGAGTCTTTGAATCCAACCCCGAGGGACGAAGAAATAGAGGACGGCCGCACCTGCGGTGGCGCGCACAGGTGGAAGGGGACCTCAACCAACTGGGCGTGCGGCATTGGAAAAGACTAGCGAAAGATCGTGCTAGGTGGAGAGGCACGTTGGTTGAGGCCCAGGTTCACCCCGAACTGTAGCGCCCGTTAAGTAAGTAAGTAAGTAACCAACGCGAAATTTCGTCGGCTCTCGTCCTATCTAGGACAACCACCCCTGAGAGTATTTATTTATTTGTTTATTTATTTACATCAATTAGTGGTGATCACTTATAGACTAGGAATAATAAAATAATAATCCATTTCGATTAATTCATGTTCATCAAACAAATCTCAGCAAATAAAATAGTACGTGTTTTTTAAAAGTATATCTAGAACAGGATTCAAAAAAGTCCAAATCGTTACAAGCTAAGTTGGCCTCCTGGACACAACGCGATAACGGTTCGTTTCTTCCATAGTTAGTACGATGATAAATCGTTTTAAATAGAACCCGATGGCGTGGATTTGTGGATGGGACATACAAATTAAGCTTATGCAAAAGAAAAGAACAGTCAACACGATAAGTAAGAATATCTCTAATAAACATTACGGCGAAATATCTACGACGAACATGAAGAGGAATTATATTAAAAAGAAGACACCTAGTCCTATAAGACGGTGTTTCTATATTCCAATTTAGTTTGAAAAAGAGGAAGTAAGTAGTAAGTAAGTAAGTATTCTCTCGATCCTATCAGTTGCATTTGAGTAGCAAGGATTCCAGATGGTGCAACAATAGTCTAAAGAGGACCGAACTATTGCGAAGTACAAACATTTAATCGTAAAAATATTAGAGAATTCAGTGGTATTCCGTTTTATGAAACCGAACATTTGATTAGCCTTGGTTGTGATGAGATCAATATGAGGAAGGAAACTCATATTGTGGTCTAGGATAACACCAAGGTCTTTAATTTGCTTGACTTTAGTCAAATGGATATCGTCAAGTTTATAGCAAAATTCAATACAGGTATTAGATCTGTGACAAGAGAACAGGTAACATTTTGATACGTTGAGATTGAGCGAATTTAATTCGCACCATTGGGATAGGCGTGTGAGATCACGCTGTAAAAGTACACAGTCTTCGGAGCATGAGATTTTTCTGTAAATTTTAAGATCGTCTGCATAAAGTAGACATTTAGAGAATTTGAATATAGAAGGTATATCGTTAATGAACAATAGAAATAACAATGGACCCAGATGACTACCTTGTGGGACACCTGACGTTACGGAGATAGTTTGCGATAAACAATTTTTAATCTTTACCATCTGCGTCCTATCAGTTAAGTAAGATTCAATCCACTTTAAGAGGTTGGAATGAAAGCCAAGATATGATAACTTTAAAATAAGAATTCGATGATTAACTCTGTCAAATGCCTTAGCAAAATCTGTGTATATAACATCAGTTTGGCTATAATTCTCCAAGTTGGTGACTAAATAATTTGTAATTATAGAGAGATTTGTAGAGGTTGATCTCCCCGCGACAAACCCGTGCTGAAAGGGAGATATATGGGCACTGACGAGAAATTGTAGTTTTTCATACACAATTTTTTCAAATATCTTTGGAATAATGGACAGTTTACAGATAGGTCTGTAATTTACAATTTCCTGTTTGTTTCCAGATTTGAAGATTGGGGATAAGAACGAAATTTTCCATTCATTTAGAAAATCTCCACTGCTAAGGGATAAATTAAAAATAGAACTTAGTGGCTTTGCTAATGCAGCAGCGCAATTTTTTAGTAGGAATGGTGAAAATCCATCAGGACCAACTGATTTTCCAGCGTCAATCAGAGATAAGGCATTGAAAACATCTGAGGTAGATACACGAACCGATCCGAACGAACATCAACGACCCAAACCATTGCACTCCGTTCAGGTTGCGTGTCTATCACATCATAAGAGAATATAAACTCTTGAACCTGCGCGAGTCTCTAAAAACAAAAAAAAAAAAAATACCAGCTTTGGTCTGGTCATGCTATATATCCACTCAACCTGCTCCCTGTCCATTAATTAGAAATCTCGTTAAAATTTCGATCTCTTCTAACAATTACCGGAAACCATTCACCAATCTATCTTACCATGTATATGTCTATCCATCAATTTGCTATGCAACCGATGCTGACCATGCAGCCATCAAACGACCAGTTCTCCTATAAATAAGGACAATCCTCGCCTGCCATCAAAACATGTACAAAAAAGATTCACCAAACGTTCCATGCTAACTTTTTTGCTCAACATCCTAAATTCTCATCAACATACAATGTCTAGAGCTGAGGAGCATCCATGGCGCTTTAGTTAGGTCGTTTGGACATAACATAACGCATCATTGACGCGTTTTCCAATCTTTCTGCAACAGGAGACAGAAAAAAAAAGAAAGAAAAAGAGAAACGACAGATACCGACAAAGGAAACATATTTCGTTGATAGTGGGATACATCGATTCCCGAGGAAGCATGGGTACGAGGACAATATCGATGACAGCTATGGACGACAAAGTGAGAGAGAAATCATTGCTACATTCGTACAATATATGACTGCGCCTGCAATGCCAGAGATGCCATTCATCTTGCAATATCTTCCATAATTTCAATCCAACCCTCTTGCATCTCCACTAACGTCGCTGCTGAGCGTAATTCGTGTTCTTTGCTTCATTTTGACTGCCATCTCTACATACATCCCTAGAATGTGTGAGGGTAGTCCTTTGAAAAGCAGAAAAAAGAAAAGGCGAAGAGCTGAAATGAAAATTCGGCTTTAGCAGGCCTTGAGTCTTTTATGGAGCTGCAGTTTCATATGTTTCGAAAATTGACACACTAGGACGGAACAGCAAAAAAACGAAAATTACAATATTTTCAATTTCGTATCTACGAGTATTCAACGGCGCGACGCGGTCCTGAGAGTGTTGCTAGATTCTTAGCAGTGCGGCATCGGATCGAAATGGATGAACGTCGTTGCAGCGGCGCGGCGCGCGTTAGAGCGCCAAACCATATCGAATTCAGCACGAAGATTAACGGTGAAAAAAGCTGAATAATGGAATGGATACGCGTCCATCCGTAAGTCCGTTTGTATGAATGTATTTTTCAATTCAATTAAATGGCGCGCATAAAATCATTGCAAAAGGATGTCGTAAATTACGGTTCAGTGGCGTTTTTCTTGTTCGGCCTTGAGGGCGGTTCGGGTTATAAATTGTCCGTTATGGCTTCTAATTTACCTAAAATGTTACTTTGCTACTAAACGACTGTTTCAAATAATTCGTATGGATTCAGGCTATTGAGATAGATTTTTTGGGGTCGTATGCAAAACAAGTGCTTTAGGTGAAAATGGTTCGATTAATTTTAGGTCGGGGGGTTTAGGGAAACGCCTGGCGGCTTCCTGTGGCTAAGTGGGATTCTTAGGGTTGTGCAATCGAAATAATGAATGACTACTAGTTGATTGGAATGACACGTGTGTATGTACGGCATAGTTGGAGTTCAAATGACCATGAGCGATGTGAATTTAGTTAAGGCTTAGGTGGGGTAAGTAAGGTATTATTTTTAGATAGTAATTTGGACTTTATGTCAATATATCTAGAGCACTCTCGGTAATTGTCCAGACGATGGAAGTATGAGGGGAAGATAAAGTGAGAGTTAGACTTTAAACGATGACATAAAATTGTTCCGAGTCTGGAGACCTCTTCAGAACAATTGGGGCAATATCATCTGGACCTGCCGATTTGTGTATGTCGAGGTCTTTGCGAACCCTTGCAACTGTATGTGTGCGGAAGTGGATTTGTCCCTTGGCGGAATTGACGCACTCTAGTACACTCTACTGGGCCTCAACCAACATGCCCCTCCTACTAGCACGATCTCTCGCTAGCCTTTTTCATTGCCACACACCCAGTTGGCTGAAGTCCCTTCCACCTGTGTGCGGCCCTCCTCCGTTTCTTCGTCCCTCGCGGTTAGATTCAAAGACTCACCGGGCTGAAGCTGTGTGGTGTCCATTCGCTCTACATGGCCTAGTCCGTTGAATCCGTAGACTGCGGTAGAAAAAACAACCAGGGGAGCCGTTGCCATACCGTCCGATTTGCCTAGTAGATACAATGGGTAAGATACTGGAGAAAATGATAGCCAACAGACTCGATGTGGCAATAAATGAAGCCGGGGGGCTTTCAGACGAACAGTACGGATTCAGGCAAGCCCGTTCTACAATCGATGCTATACGGAGGGTAACCACAGTTCTGGAAGAAGCTAATTAGGGCAAGAGATGGGCAGGAGGCGTAAAGAAATACGGTGCAGTAATAACGCTGGACGTCAAAAATGCGTTCAACTCTACAAACTGGGGACAAATTGTGCACTCACTTAAAGAAAATATGGTGCCAGGATTCCTCAGCAAAATAATTGGAAGCTATTTCGAGAAACAATATCTTTTCTACGATACCGACAACGGGGTAGTGCAGTACCACATATCTGGCGGAGTACCACAAGGATCGGTGCTAAGTCCTAGCAATGTACAATAAGTGCCTAATCGAAGGGGTCTTTCCGGAAGAAACAACGCTTGGTGCTGCTGCCTAAAGGGAAAAAACAACCAGAGGAGCAGTCGTCATACCGTCCGATTTGCCTAATAGATACAATGGGTAAGATACTGGAGAAAATGATAGCCAACAGACTCGAGGTGGCAATAAATGAAGCCGGGGGGCTTTCAGACTAACAGTACGGATTCAGGCAAGCCCGTTTTACAATCGATGCCATACGGAGGGTAACCACAGTTCTGGAAGAAGCTTTTCTACTTACTTACTTAGGTGGCGCTACAGTCCGTGGTAAACCTGAGCCTCAACCAGAAAGCGTTTCCAGCTGGCAGGGTCTTTGGCCAGCTGTTTCCAGCGCCGCACGCCCAGTTGGTTAAGGTCCCCTTCCACCTACGTGCGCCACCGATGATGCGGCCGTCCTCTGCCGCGCCTTCCTTCCGGAGTGGATTCGAAGACTCTTCGGGTCGGAGCTGTATTTTCCATACGCTCTACATGGCCTAGCCACTTTAGACGCTGTATCCGCTCTACATGGCCTAGCCACTTTAGACGCTGTATCCGTAGACGTCGTACCAGGCCGATGTCGCTGTACAACCCGTACAGTTCTTCGATATATCTTCTCCTCCATACACCGCTTGAACAAACGGGATCGTAGATAGTGTGCAGAATTTTCCTCTTGAAACGGCCAGGGGCATCTTCATCCGCTTTTGTTAAGGTCCAAGCCTCTGCGCCGTAAAGGAGGACTGGGATGGTCAAGGTCTTATATAGTGTCCCCTTGGTTTTCTGACAGAGGGCTCTACTTCTCAATTGCCTCTTGAGCCCAAAGAAACAGCGGTTGGCAAGAATGATTCTGCATTTTATCTTAGCGCTGGTGTTGTTGTCGCCAGTGAGCCAAGGTAGACGAATTCGTTGACCACTTGAAAGTTATATCCGTCCATGGTGACGTTCTGGCCAATACGTCGGTGTTGTCCGTCTCTTTCAGATGAAAGCATATATTTGGTTTTACCCTCATTAACCTTGAGACCCATCTAAGCCGCTTCTACCTCAATGCTTACAATGGCCTCATTGACGTCTCGCTGTGTCCGTCCAATCACGTCAATGTCGTCGGCGTACGCAAGCAATTGCGTAGACTTGAAATAAATCGTACCTCTTGCGTTGGCCAGTGACTCTTGCACGATCTTTTCAAGCACGATCGAAAAAGTTGCATGACAGCGCGTCAACTTGCCTAAATCCTTTTTTAAATCAAAGGTATCGGTTTGCTCATTACCGACCTTAATGGAGCATCGAGAATTCTCCATTGTCGTCCTGCACAGTTGGACGAGTTTGGCAGGGATGTTAAAACTAGACATGGCTTTGTATAGCTCATCTCTCATACACGCTGTCATATGCAGCCTTGAAATCGACGAAGAGGTTGTGAGTGTCGATTTGGTCTTCTCCTAGATCTGCCGTAGCGTAAATATTTGGTCTATTGTGGATTTACCTGGCCTGAAACCACACTGATAACAGCCGATCAGCTTATCCACAAACGGTTTCAGGCGTTCACACAATACGGCAGAGAAGATCTTATATGCGATGTTAAGGAGACTTATTCCCCTATAGTTGGCGCAGTTATAGGGGTCTCCTTTCTTATGGACCGGGCGAACGATGCTGAGATTCCATTCGTCGAGCATGCTCTCCTCCGACCATACCTTGCAAATGAGATGGTGCATGCACCTTACCAGCTCATCTCCAGTCGCCTTAAGAAGCTCAGCAGACAGGCCGTCTGCGCTCGCGGCTTTATTAGACTTAAGTCTTGATATCGCTATTTTGACTTCGTCTAGGTCGAGTGGACAGAATTCTGTTTCATTGTCGTCCATTAGGAATGGCTCGTTCTGCCTGACAGCGGTATCTTGCCTATCATCGCCGTTATACAATCTGCAGAAGTGGTCTTTCCAAATCCTCAGCATCGACTGCGACTCTACTACCAGTTCTCCATTTTCATCCCTGCAGGCGGCCGCTCTGGCTTTGTAGCCATTGCATGTTCGTTTTATCTTATTGTAAAACTTACGGGCGTCATTCCTGCGGAAGCATCTGTCCATCTCCTCGATCTCACGCTTTCCGTGCTCTCTCTTTTTTCTTCTGAGATGCGTGTGCTCCTATCTTCTCTTCTGCTCATAGATTTCGCGAGCAGCTCTCGTCCGTCGTTGCAGCATGGCTTTATATGCCTCTTGTTTTGCTGCATGGGCTTGTTCGCATTGTTCATCGAACCAGGGGTTTCTAGGTGGTGGCGGTTTGAAACCCAGCACCTCTGAGGCAGCGTCTCTGACGGCGCTCTGGAATGCGCCCATTCCTGTTCTATTGTTTGTGCTGCTGTGGGCGGATTTTGAGAGAGTTTGGAGGAGACACGATCGGCAAAGAGTCTGGCAGTCTTTTGCGATTGTAGCTTTCCGACGTCAAACGTACGTTGACGTACGTTTCCTCATTCGTACCTTGGCTACAACAAGGTAGTGATCCGAGTCGATGTTGGCCCCTCGGAAGGTTCGTACGTCGAGAATACAGGAGGAGTGTCTGGCGTCGATCACAATGTGATCAATCTGGTTGGTGGTCGATTGATCAAAAGACCGCCAGGTACACTTGTGGATGTTGATGTCTTCTTTGCCCAGTTTTGCATTAAAATCTCCTAGAAATATTTTTGTGTCGTAGCTGGGGCATTGGGCATATGTTCTGTCTAAGAGATGGTAGAATTCTTCTTTGAGTCGATCGTCCTTTTCTTCCGTTGGGGCGTGAGCGCATATTAAGCTAATGTTCTCAAATTTAGCTTTGATGCGGATTGTTATGAGGCGTTCACTTATGTCTCGGAAGCTTAAGACTTTTTGCCGGAGTCTTCCTCGAATAACGAATCTGCACCCGAATAGGCGCTGTTTGGAAGAAGCTATTCAGGGCTAGAAATTCCCTATGAGGCAAAAATCATAGGCTTCGCTGATGATATTGCAATCGTAGTAGCAGCGAAACACCTGGAAGAAATAGAGGAGATAGGGAACGAATGTATCAGAAAAGGGAGACGCTGGATGTCAACAGTCGGGTTAGAGTTCGCCGATCACAAAACAGAAGCAGTACTAGTAAGCAGCCGCCAGAAAAGGGAAACAATCACCATCAAGGTAGGCGATCAAAATATAACGTCGAAAAAAGTCTATCAAGTACTTCGGGGTGATGATTGACGCTAGGCTCAGCTACAAGGAACATCTTGAAATAAAGTGCGATAAAGCAGCTCAGGTATGTGCTGCCTTAGCCAGAATAATGGCAAATATCGGAGGACTCAGACAGCGAAGGAGACTGGTTTTGTCAAGAGAGACGTAGTCAATAATCACTACGCGGCACCAATATGGGCAAAGGCGATGAAAACTAAGTCCTACTCAAAAAGAGTAAATTCCACCAACCGACTATCCGCACTGTTGCAACACAACATGAATGAACCTTAATACTTTGAACATTTTAACCGAGCAAAACAAAAATCAATTATGCCATGATTTTAGCTCTTGTGAAATCAGGAAAATTCCCAAAGAATGTAGTCAGTTTTGCTTAAAGTGCGATCGAACACAGTTGTCCCGAAAAATAAAGAGGAAAATCCCACTCAACGGTGTTTTTTTTTATTGAAAATTTATAAGTGCTACTCCGTGCGAGAAACATTGGTCCTTCGAGCCAGATTGGTGTACAAAAAACAATTTGAAACTGTTGTCGGCGAAGTGTTCGTGGTTCAATTTCTAATCGGTAGCAAGCGTTCCTGGTTCCAGTCTTCTACAAAAGCAAGCGTTCCTGGTTCGAGTTTTTTTCAAAAGCAAGCGTTCCTGGTTCGAGATTCTTCTGGAACAACGCGTTATATCAGGTGTGTGGCTCTCTTCTAAAATATTTCATAACATTTCATAACATTAAATATATTATACTGAGTGTGTGAGCAAGATGAGTAGGGCGAAGATAGAGAATTTCATAGAGACGGTGCAAACCATTGAGGTAGAGTTGCGCGAAGACTATAGGGCTTATTTGGCGTTAGAGGCGTCGAGCAAATCCGCATATATGTATGAAGCGCGGTTAGGTAATTTGGAGAAATCTTTTGAAGAAGCTAGAGGACTACATCAGAAGATTGTAGCAGCTCCGAACGAAGAGACAAGGCGTACATATATGGAAGCCTCGACGTTTCACAAATTAAAAGAATTGTACTACACGTACTCGTCCATGCTAAAGGAACAGTTAGCCAGTGTCGAAATTCAAACTCAAGGGAGTTTAAATAATTCAACAACACCATCCAAACCTGCAGAAGTTGAATTAAAATTACCGGCAATTAAAATTCCATCTTTCTCTGGCTCATACGAATTATGGCCTGAATTTAGAAGTTTATTTGAAAGTCTCGTCGTGAAAAATTCGTCGATATCTAATGCTCAGAAGCTTCATCACTTGAAATCCAACCTAAGTGGTGAAGCAGAAAGAATACTTCGCAATACAACAATCACCGACGGCAATTTTGAGTCTGCATGGGCCACGCTTATGAAGAGATACCAAAATGTGAGATTCCTTAACGATAATTACTTTAGATTGCTTTTCGACCAATCCGCTCTCTCCCAGGAATCATCCTACGATATGCAACTGCTCATAGATACCACAAACGAGGCAAAGCGTTCGCTTGAAAATCTGGGAGTGCCTGTCAAGTCTTGGGAAGACGTTTTAATATATCATACCGTGCAGAAATTACCGCATACAACAAGAGGTCAGTGGGAAGCACACATATCTTCTTATGTCGATTATCCCACATACAGTGTTCTTGAGGATTTTTTGTTTACGAAGGCAAGAACTTTGAAGATTATGGAATCCCTCTCGTCTTCGTCTCAAATAAGGTCCCGTAAAAACACATCGGGTGTAGTTCGATCACATCTTTCGCATACTATGCCTAAGTGTGCAATGTGTAAAGAACCGCATTCCATCAGGAAATGTTTCAAATTTAAGGCATTAAGTCCTAAGAGAAGACAAGAAATTGTCAAGAAAAATCGTCTTTGCTTCAACTGTCTTTCAGATTCACATATCACAGATCATTGCACAAGTACATTTACGTGTATTACATGCAAACTAAAGCATCATTCGTTGCTGCACATAAGTCAAGCAACCAACGAAGTTCATGAATCACGTTCAACAGTGGCTAGCCAGCCATCACATCATTTCAACTCTTCCTCCACCCATCGTGACCAATATCAAGATCCACAATCCCCTATCAGGACTGCTTCAACACACAACACTTGCATAGCAGAAAACTCGACAACACGTACGGTTCTTCTTGCTACTGCGCTAGTCAAGGTTTACTCAACCACTGGCCAACCGTTGCTGCTGCGAGCGTTATTGGATCCGGGGTCGGAGGCCTCGTTCATCTCTGAGTTTGCCGCACAATCGCTAAAACTTAGAAGAGAACGAAGCCACGTAAACATCATAGGCGTCGGAGGAGGCAGCACAAGTGTAGCTAAGCAAGCAGTGTCTCTAACCATTTTCTCAAATATCAATGAGAAGTTCAATGTTCAGGTAAAGGCCATGGTTCTACCCAAGCTCACAGCTGCACTTCCAACAAGTAGCATATCCTGCACCAAGTGGGATCATCTACAACGGATTCAATTAGCGGACCCAACATTCTACAAGCCAAACAAGATCGATATCTTGCTCGGAAGCGATATATATTCGGCAGTAATTCTCGATGGCATCATCAAAGGTACTCCAGGTACTCCCATGGCTCAGCGTACGGAACTGGGATGGGTCGTTTCAGGCAGCGTTTTCTCCAACACTTCACCAACCCTAACCTCCCTTCATATAACAACGGAGGATCAAAGGCTTGAAAACATACTGCACAAATTCTGGGAATTAGAAGAAGTGTCAAAAGGAAAAATGCTGTCGCCAGAAGAAGAACAATGTGAGACTCATTTCTTCCGAACTCATCAGCGATTGAGGGATGGCAGATACGTGGTCCAAATTCCCTTCAAAGAAGGTACTCCCCCAATATTGGGTCTCTCCTACAAATCAGCTCTTGTACGATTTTTGCAGCTGGAGAAAAAATTCCATTCGAATCCAGCATTCTACACTGAATACAAAAGGGTTTTTGAGGAATACAATGCACTAGGACATATGACAGAAGTGAATCCCAGATCACTTGCATGCAAGCACTACGTCATGCCTCACCACGCTGTGATAAAGGAAGCGAGTTCCTCAACGAAACTACGAATCGTCTTTGATGCTTCCTGCAAAACTTCCGACGGCACGTCCCTGAATGATCATCAACTAGTTGGTCCAAGGTTACAAAATAACATCGTTGATCACATTCTCCGGTTTCGAAAATATAAGATTGGCTTTGTGGCAGATATCTGCAAAATGTACCGACAGATCTGGGTTTCAGCGGACGATTCGATGTATCAACTTGTTCTGTGGAGAGATGGCAGAGAAAACAACATTAAAACATACCGTCTTAATACAGTAACTTTTGGCACGGCCTCTGCGCCGTATTTAGCAGTCCGTACTCTGCAAAAGCTTGCTGCTGATGAACGAGATGATTTCCCGATAGCATCAGGCATTGCCAAGAACAATTTTTATGTAGACGATGTAATTCACGGGGCAGATTCCACAGAGGAAGCTATGGAAATGCAACGCCAACTTACAACCATGCTTGGACGCGGAGGGTTTCCACTTAGAAAGTGGGTTAGCAACAGCGAAAAGCTGATAGCTGCAGTTCCGGAGGAGGATAGAGAAGTCCAGATTCCTCTCTCATTTGACGAAGACAATACAATCAAGACATTGGGAATCCAATGGCACCCTGGAAAGGACATTTTCAAGTTTAAGGTGGTGCTCAAAGATTCTCCGACAACTACCAAACGAGCTATCCTATCCGACATTTCTCGTTTATATGACCCCATGGGATGGATTTCTCCTTGCGTCATTGTTGGTAAGATTCTAATGCAGGAAATCTGGAAAGAGAAGCAAACATGGGACAGCGAATTACCATCAGCTATCATTGGTAAGTGGCAAGCTCTAAAGATGGGATTAAGACATCTCGACAACATTGAGATTCCACGCTGGATTAACATCACCAGCAAATCGCCGGTAGAAATCCATGGATTTTGTGATGCCTCCGAGAAAGCATATGCTGCAGTAATATATGTGCGAGCAATCCAGCAAGATACATCTCATTCACATATTCTTCTTGCGAAAACAAAGGTTGCTCCTCTAAAAAATCAATCGTTACCACGGTTAGAGCTTTGTGGAGCAGTATTGCTAGCCCGTTTATTAGAGCACGTTACGGATATCATGCAGTTTAATGTTGCAAGGGTGTTTGCATGGAGCGATTCGAAAATCACGCTTGCGTGGATCAACTCGCCGCCTTACACTAGAACAACATTTGTTGCGAATAGAGTAGCAGAAATTCAGCGTTTAGCAGATCCGAGGCAATGGAAGTATGTCCCATCTAAGAGTAATCCAGCAGACTTAGCATCTAGGGGATTGTCTCCAAGCGAGCTTTCAAATAACTGTCAATGGTGGCATGGGCCAGAATTTCTACAAACATTTAATGAAGTGGAACATTCGAAGATCATCATCCCAGCCACCGCGGAGGAACTAAAGGCACCGGAAATTAAAAAATCTCAAAATCAACTCTGCACTCATTTCATGTCCTTTGATTCTAGTATCTTCCTCACCAGGTTTTCCACACTACAGCGACTTCAACGAGTTGTGGCATATTGTCTTAGATTCGCTAATAATATGCGAAGGAAATCGCCACGCATTGGTGGAATACTTACCGTAGGCGAAGTTACTGGAGCTCTGACTCGATTGATTGCATTGGTCCAACAAGAAGACTTTGGTGAAGAAATCTCGAAGCTAACCAAGGGTACAACGGTTCCAAAGGGAAGCAGACTATCACGACTTTCTCCAATAATAGACGGGAATGGCATATTACGTGTTGGGGGTCGATTAGAAAACGCTGATTTACCTTATTCGCAGCGTCATCCAATCATACTTCCCCCTCAAAATGCATTGACGTCCCTCATAATTTATGATGCCCACATCAGGACACTGCACGGAGGGCAACAACTTCTAATGGCAACGCTTCGAACAAATTATTGGGTCTTACACCTGAAATCCAATGTCAAAAAGTGTATTCATAAGTGTTTAACATGCTACAGGCACACCGCCACACAAATGAATCAAAAAATGGGGAATCTACCAGCTTCGCGAGTGAATCCAGCCCGACCATTTCAGACTTCAGGAGTAGACTACGCTGGCCCTGTACAACTTAAGGCTTGGAAGGGCCGTTGCAGTAAAGTAACTAAGGCCTATATTGCAATATTTGTATGTTTTTGCACAAAGGCAGTTCACCTTGAGCTTGTCAGCGACTATACTTCAGCGGCCTTCATAGCGGCGTTCAAGCGCTTCACAGCCCGCCGCGGGATATGCGCCAATCTTTACAGTGACTGTGGAACTACCTTTCAAGGAGCTGCAAACATGCTTAAGGCTGAAAGGAAGAAGCTGACGAAACATTGGACTGATGACATAGTGAAGATGGTGCAAGCTAATGGCACTACTTGGCATTTCAATCCTCCTGTTGCTCCTCATTTTGGCGGACTCTGGGAAGCCGGCGTAAAGTCAATGAAGTACCACCTGAAACGAGTCGTCGGCCAACATACTCTAACGTTTGAAGAATATGCAACAATTTTAGCTCAAGTAGAGGCCTGTCTAAACTCGCGACCACTTTGTCCAGTGACTGATGATCCAAATGACTTCTCAATTCTGACACCAGGACATTTTTTAGTTGGCTCAGCCTTAAACACCACACCCGAAGACGATCTATGCAACATCAATCCGAATTATTTAAGCAGGTGGCTACTAATGCAGAAAATACAGCAAGATTTCTGGCGGATATGGAGGACGGAATACCTCGCTCGACTCCAACAACGTCCAAAATGGCTGAACTCCAACGCCGAACTGAAGGTAGGAGATCTTGTCCTCCTACTAGATGATCAAACGCCTCCAACTCTCTGGCGATTAGGAAGGATTGAAGCAACGCATCCAGGCACTGATGGAAAAATCCGAGTTGTCACAATCAAAACATCAACGACAGTAATGAAACGTCCGATAGCCAAACTTTGCTCTCTTCCCATGATAAATGAACAGAATATATACCACTAAAGACTCAGGTGCCCTTACTCACTCACACAAATGAATTTATCAATTGAATTTCCTTAACATAATAAAATAATATTTATAACCCAATATGGCCACACACCTCTTATACCCTTTATCTTTTCCAATGTTTCATAACTCAACTACGAGCAATCATGGGACGATTGGTTCCCGCAACCGAAGAAGATCAACACGCAAATCTGATGATAGATGAACTTTCCGGCGGCCGGCAGGATGTTGCAACACAACATGAATGAACCTTAATACTTTGAACATTTTAACCGAGCAAAACAAAAATCAATTATGCCATGATTTTAGCTCTTGTGAAATCAGGAAAATTCCCAAAGAATGTAGTCAGTTTTGCTTAAAGTGCGATCGAACACAGTTGTCCCGAAAAATAAAGAGGAAAATCCCACTCAACGGTGTTTTTTTTTATTGAAAATTTATAAGTGCTACTCCGTGCGAGAAACACGCACAAAGAGTGTGCAGCGTTTTTCGAACGGTATCGGATGGTGCTATATGTGATATTGGTGAAATGCTACCAGCCGATATCTTCACCATCAAGTTGTAAAGGTCCTACGACGCCAAAATTCAGGAACCCCTTGCCTCAGTCAGAGTTATTAAATTGGCAGAAAGACGGCGTAGCATTGGAATATGCCAGGAGAGATGGACCCATCGACTTATACCGGATATACAGAGTTGGATAAACCGGCATCACGAAGAAGTAGATTTTTATCTCACCCAGTTCATAACCGGACATGGCTGCTTCCGAGACTATCTTTACAGGTTTAACCTCGATGAATCTCCTATCTGTGCAATCTGTGGAGAGGCTAGAGAAGATGCAAGCATGGGTCTTCCAAGACGAGTTTGAAGAAGCGGTTGTTGCGTTCATATCACATGTTTTGAAATGGAAAATGTGCTTCGAAAATTGTTTTAACCCATGCAAAAGTGGATTGATTTGAGGATTACAAATTTTTACTCGTCTATCTCATAACTTAAGTAGTAGCCCTATTATATGCTGGGCCGTTGGAGAAAGGAGCTATGAATGGATAGATGGAAGCGAGAACCGTCGCTGAAATCGACTAGCTTTGAAATGAATTTCTAATACAATGTTGGAGAAATCATACGACAGCGCATCGCCCTGCCTAAATCCTTTTTTGACATCAAAACTATCGGTAAGGTGTTCACCGATTCGGATACAGCAGCGAGCATTCTCCAAAGTCATTCTGCATAGTCTGACGAGCATAGCAGGTATATCAAAGGTAGACATAGCGTTGTGTAGCTCGAATTATGAATTACAATTCATTGGTTTTTTCCAGGATCTGCCGTAGTATGAAGCTCTGGTCGATGGTGGACTACCCTGTCCTGAATCCGCACTGATAAGGACCTATCAGCTTATTTACAAAAGGCTTCAGGCGTTCACACAAAACGGCGACGTAGGCGACGTTAAGGAGACTTATTTCTCTATAGTTGGCGCAATCAGAGGGGTCTCCTTTCTGGTGGATCGGGCTTACAATACTGAGACTCCATTGCTCGGGCATGCTTTCCTCTGACCATATCTTACAGATGAGCTGGTACATGCTCCTAACCAGGTCATCTCCAGCTGCCTTGATGAGCTCAGCAGACAGTCCGTCTGCGCCAGCAGCTTTATTCGACTTGAGTTTCGATATGGCAATCTTAACTTCGTCGAGGTCAGGGGGACGGAATTCTCTGCGGTCTTCGTCGATTAGAAATGGATCATTCTGCCTGACAGCGGTATATTGACTAACATCACCGTTATACAGTCTGCAGAAGTGGTGTTTCCATATTCTCAGCATCGTCTGCGATTCTACAACTAGGTGTCCGTTCTCATCCCTTCCGCTTCCGTTCTGGCTTTATAACCTTGGCGTGTTCGCTTTATCTGTTGATAAAACTTTCGAACGTCACGCCTGCAGTAACATCTCTCCAAATCCTCAATCGCGCGCTTCTTGTGCACTTTCTTCATTCTCCTGAGAAGCTTATGCTCTTCCCTTCTTTTTAACTCGTAGAGCTCACGAGCTGATCTTGTTCTTTTATGCAGCGAGGCCTTATATGCATCCTGCTTCACTGTATGAATCCTCCTGCACTCGTCATCGAACCAGGTGTTTCTTCGTGGTGGAACCTTGAAACCAACTTCGGATGCAGAGTTTTTCAGGGCTTGTTTGCAAAGGCTCCACGGTTGTTCTATTGATAGTGTGGATGATTCAGGTGTGTTGGAGAGCTTTAGGGAGACGCGATCGGTAAAAGCACGAGCGGTTTCTGGCGATAGTAGCTTCCCCACGTCATAGCTTTGTGTTCTTACTCTACTCCGTTGCGTTCGTGATATCCGTAAGCGCATCTTGGCTACTACAAGATAGTGGTCCGAGTCGATGCCCCTCGGAAAATTCGAACATCAAGAATAGTGGAGGAATGTCTGACGTCGATCGCGATGTGATTAATTTGGTTGGTAGTCGATTGATCAAAAGACCGCCTGGTGCCTTTGTGTATATCGAGGTGCGGGAGGCGCATACTGGGTAGAAGGAGATTTCGCCCCGTAGCAAGATCAATCAGCCTGTGTCCGTTATCGGAGGTGGTGTCGTGTAGGCTATGTTTTCCGATGACTCGTTCAAAGATGCTATCCTTACCCAGCTTAGCATTGAAGTCTCCTAGTACAATTTTGATGTCATAGCTGGGACGTTGGGCATACGTTCTGTCTAGGAGATCGTAGAACTCATCTTTGGCGGAGTCATCCTTGTCTTCCACGGGGGCGCGGACGCAGATCAGGCTGATGTTGAAAAATTTAGCTTTGATACGGATTGTTATGAGGCGTTCGCTCACATGCTGAAAGCTTAGGACTTTTTTCCTTAGTCCACCTCGGACAACAAATCCGCATCCAAACAATCGTTACCCTCTCTCCCTATAGCAGTCGCCGTAGTAAGTATCGCAGTTTTTCATCCGCTTTATACCCGGTCCGTTCCATCGCATTTCCTGGATGGCGGTTATGTCCGCTATATAGCGGTCTAGGGCGTCCGCAAGTTAGTCGCGTGCACGTGGCCTGTTTAGGGACCTAACATTCCACGTACAGAGCCGAAGATCATTGTCCTTTTTTCGTTTTTTGCAAGGGTCGTCAACATTAATCCGGTCCGTTATATCGGAGGATTGTGGTTGTTTCGGAGTTTGTGGTTTTTTTACGGTTACGGCTTACTAGGCCGTAGCCCATCCGACTAATCCTGTTTTTTGGCGCAGGAGGCTCGCCATTCGTCCTTCTCCGTCTGCAATTTCCACACAAAATCTCCAGATGGCACCACGAGGAGGTGGGGATGGGACTTACTAACAGTGCCGCAAGATGTTCGACTGCGGTGGCTCTTCTCGCTTTTTAGCAAGCCAGCATCCGTCGGATAGATGCTACCCCTACGAGGCCTTTGTTAGTCCTGTGCCATCCGATCCAGCCTACTAGGCTAAGCTGTAATTCTCTGCTCATGTATGTAAGTCCTGACACTACACGCATAACAACTTGCCATTCGATTCGCCCCGTATTGTCCTCAACATGCCTCTGTCACGACTATGACTGTGACCAGGACAACATGTCCAGCTGTGTCGCATCGATGACAAAAGGTTCACGTAGGTAGCATCCCAACATCCATGCATCCACATCCATGGTATACGTCATCGCTCCCAGCATGCTTCCTATTTAGTCAACTTTCGCACAGATTGTGCAGAAAGGATAATCCTTCTTTCCCTACATAACATCATTTTCTTCCCAACATTTCCCTCGTTATCCAATCAACTATGTGAAGTGTTGCAAACCAGTTCATAACTACCAGCAACTCATGTATCTATGAACATACAACACAGCGAATCCGTATGAAACCTGTTCCGCTTCCATGCTCCCAAGCATTATCCAGAAAAGTTTGTCCGCTTGCTTCCAAAAGGCTACGACAACGAAATACTGGGAAAAAAAGAAACAACCCAAGAGCAGATGAGAGTACAGAAAAAAAAACTTTTCAAACGGGCATCAACCGCTTAGAGCAATGTAAGATAATTAGTCCTGGGCTACGACCTAAGCTGCCTCGGTACCATTCTCTTCTACTGCACCATTCCACTTAGGAATTAATTAAAACAAATTTAAGAAGAATGCCTCGTGAAAACTTAAAAATGCAGTTTAGGTCCGTATTTCACGGAGATTACGGTTTGGATTACTGCCGACTCATCCTCGAGCAGCCATCAGGATTCAGGATGCAGAATGCAGGATCTACGATGCCATACATATACGGTGTTTACCTCCCATTCAATTTGTAACCAGTTGCATAGAGTTTCATTTTTCTTCCACCTTGTGTTTTTTGAGTTCCATCTTCTTCCCGTCCATATTGAACCGCATACTATCGCCTCCCTCATAGTTCATCGGTGTGAACAGAACGTGCCAACTTCCCATGTGAGCGCTGTCTAATGTGTGCATCCGTGTCATTGTGGACATGCATATCTGAAAGGTTTTCCTTATCCAGCAGTACGAGTACCTTTCGGGTGAGTTAGAACATTTTCACGCAAGTAATAGAAAATGGAAAAAAGGAAAAGGATGCTTGAACTGCTTGGATGGAGAGTGTTAAGTCTACACAAAAGGCAAAAAAAAAAAACAAAGAAACGGACGACATTGCTAAATAGTTTAGTAGTCCTTTGCCAGCACCTGTGGCACGATATCGCACCCATCCTCGGCTACACAGGATGTGAAAATGCAGATGGGAAAATGTGTGATCATCTTGGAAATATGCTGCTTAATGGTGTGTTCTATCTGCATATGTAATTATATACTTTCTTTTCAGAGTGTGATAGGAGGAAGCAGGCGAAGGATATGGTTGGGGATAATAAAGTACAATATTTGAATATGATTATGCATTTTGGGAGTAAGGAAGCCTGTTATCCTTCCCAAACTATGTGCATGCATATGTACTCACATGTATGAATGTTTGTTTTTTACCGGATGGTTTAGGTCTTACTCGGTGATTATAATGAGCGAGTATTTCGACCAGTTGCTTTCCCGGAAATTGCCTTCTTTCTTGGGATGGGGCTTTGTTCTGTAATTTAATTATGATACCGGACACTAATGTCCAGTACTAATAGCTGACTTACTTACTTGGATGGCAAAGGACTAACAAAGGCCTTGTAGGGGTAGCATCTGCCCGACGGATGCTGGCCTGCTAAAAAGCGAGAAGAGCCACCGCAGTCGAACATCTTGCGGCACTGTCAGTAAGTCACATCGCCACCTCCTCGTGGTGTCTTCTGGAGATTTCCTATGGAAATTGCAGACGGGGAAGGACGAATGGCGAGCCTCCTGCGCCAAAAAATCAGGATTAGTGGGTTGGGCTACGGCCTAGTGAGCCGTAACCGTAAAAAAACCACAAACTCCGAAACAACCACAAGCCTCGGATATAACGGACCAGATTTATGTTGACGACCCTTGCAAAAAACGAAAAAAGGACAATGATCTTCGGCTTTGTACGTGGAATGTTAGATCCCAAAACAGGCCACGTGCAGCCAAACAACCTGCGGATACCTTAGACTGCTATAAAACGGACATAACCGCCATCCAGGAAATGCGATGGAATGGACCGGGTATAAAGCGGCTGAAAAACTGCGAGAGGGCAACGATTGTTTGGATGCGGATTCGTTGTTCGAGGTGGACTAAGGCAAAAAGTCCTAAGCTTTCGGCATGTGAGCGAACGCCCCATAACAATCCGTATCAAGGCTAAATTTCTTAACATCAGCCTGTTCTGCGTCCACGCCCCCACGTAAGACTCCGCCAAAGATAAGTTCTTCGATCTCCTAGACAGAACGTATGCCCAATGTCCCAACTATGACATCAAAATTGTATTAGGAGACTTCAATGCTAAGCTGGGTAAGGAAAGCGTATTTGATGAGTCATCGGCAAACATAGCCTACACGACACCACTTCTGATAACGGACACAGGCTGATTGATCTTGCTACGGGGCGAAATGTCCCTCTAGCCAGTACGCGCTTCCTGCACCTCGATTAACACAAAGGCGGATCAATCAATCACTTGATCACATCGCGATCGACGTCAGACATCCCTTCTTGATGTTCGAACTTTCCGAGGAGCTAACATCGACTCGAACCACTATCTTGTAGTAGCCAAGAAGCGCCTACGGATATCACGAACTCAGCGGAGTAGATTATGAATACAAAGTTATGACGTCCGAAAGCTACTATCGCCAGAGACCGCTCGTGCTTTTACCGATCACGTTTCCCTTAAGCTCTCCAATACACCTCAACCCTCCGCGCTATCAATAGAACAGCAGTGAAACCTTTGCAAACAAGCCCTGAAAACCTCTGCATCCGAGGTTTTGGGCTTCAAGGCTCCACCACGAAGAAACACCTGGTTCGATGACGAGTGCAGGAGGAGTCACACAGCGAGCAGGTAGAAGAACAAGAGCAGTTCGTGAGCTCTAAGAGTTAGAATAAAGGGAAAGGCATAAGCTTCTCAGGAGAAAGAAGAAAGAGCACAAGAAGTTCGCGATTTTTTTTTTTTTAAATAATTTGCGCGCACTCAAGGTCTAATAACCTTATTATGTCGGCGACACAGTGCGGGCAGAAGGTAGAGAGGAAGAGGTGTAGAGGAGATGCCGATGGACATTGATCTTAAATGCTTGCATGTTGCATTGAGGGGGGAAAACCGAATCCGGCAGGGAGTTCCGGATTCGTGTGGTTCGGTTAATGAAATATTCTCTATATTTGACAGTACGTCCGAAAGCGGGCTTCAGAGTATATTGGTGAGCATTCCTTGAGAGACGTGTATTGCGGGAGAAATGTTGAAGGGGCGGAATGCAACTGGCTATTTCATCAGAGCATTTTTGGTGGTAGTAACGATAAAACAGGGAGAGACAGGTAATATTCCTGCGGTGTTCCAGCGAGTCTAATGTTTTGGTAATGCTGGAGTCACCTATCAGTTTTATGGCTCGTTTTTGTATTCTGTCTAGTAGGTGCAGTGAGATCTTGGAAGCACCGGACCAGACATGAGCGTTAAACTCTAATTTGGGGCGAATGAACGCCTTATAGATTGTAGCCAGATCTAAGGGTGAGAAATATTTCTTGCATCTGTATAAGAATCCTAGGCATTTCGCAGCATTCTTGGCGACACTGAATATATGGTCGCTCCAATTAAGATTATGAGCAACACTCATACTCAGGATGGAAAGCTTTTCAGTTTCTGAGATGCAAGTGCCATTCATGGATAATGGCTGCGGGTTATTTATACGCTTTAACGACAAGAGACAGCATTGTGTTTTGGAAGCATTAAATTCCACTCTATTGTTTTTACCCCATTGGATGATGCTGTCGATATCGGAATTTAATGAGCTTAACATACGCTGCCACTCATTATCTACAACCGAAGTGCAGGGTCGTAAACTGGTGAACGAATATGAGAAGCTGAGGGTACTGTCGTCAGCGAAGGAGTGAATTGGGTTAGAAGTAACAGACAAGAGATCATTTATAAAAATAAGAAAGAGTGTCGGAGACAAAACGGAGCCCTAGGGAACACCGGCATTTACAAAGTGAGTATCAGACTTGAATCCGTCCAAAACAACTTGAATTGAACGATTCGAAAGGTAGCTTCTAATCCATTGAAAGAAAGACTCATCGGTCCCAAAAGCACGCATTTTCGACAAAAGGGCATCATGCCAAACCCTGTCAAATGCTTTCGAAATATCCAGTGCAACAATTTTGCTTTCACCTGCTTGGTGAAGCGAGTGATTCCACTTTTCAGCGAGATAAGCCATCATATCACCAGTGGATTGGTTGCGGAAACCGTATTGGCGGTCATTGAGGAGTTTCCGTGATTCAAGATATTTCATAAGCTGACGGTTAATCAGCGTTTCCATGACCTTGGAAAGAAGGGACGTTAGTGCAATGGGTCGGTAGTTGGAGGGAGAAGATGATTCGCCTTTTTTGGGTATAGGCTGGACAAATGCTGTTTTCCACCTACTCGGAAAGAGCCCAGAGGTGTAGGAAAGGTGAAAAAGCTTACACTGTGGTTTTGCCAGCGTAGAAGAACACCTCTTCAGAACTATTAGGGCAATACCATCTGGACCAGCGGATTTGTGTATGTCGAGGTCTTTAAGAACCCTTGCGACTGTACGAGTGCGGAAGTGGATTAGTCCCATGGTGGAATTGACGCACTCTAGTACAGGCGGAGACAAAGTACAGGCTGGCAGCTGAGAACTGCTTGCGAAATGGGCAGCAAGTAGGTTAGCTTTGTCTAAGGGGATGACAGCTGGAAAGCTGGAATGTCATTGTGGATGAGCGTCGGTATAGACGACTTAGTTATGCACCTCCCTCCTCTTCTGCTCATAAGGCTCACGAGCAGCTCTCGTATTTCTATGCAGCGCCTCTTTATATGCTTGCTGCTTGGCTGCGTGTGCACTCGTCCTCAAACCATGGGTTTCTTGTTGATGGCGATTTGAAACCCAGTACCTGAGAAGCAGCACTTTCTAAGGCTTGTTGACAACGGGTCCATTGCTGTTTTACGGTCTGAGCAGGTGTTGGATTGTAGCATTGCGACGTTGTATGCCGCTGACCTTGCTCGGTTTTTTTCTGGGCCATGCATATTCGCAGTCGCAAGCTGGCTGCCACAAGATAGTGGTCCGAGTCGATGTTGGCTCCTCTAAAAGTTCGTATATCCAGAATGTCGGATGCGTTCCTGCCATCAGTCGCAATGTGATCAACCTGGTTGACGGTTGATTGATCAGTAGATCGCCATCCCACATCTCAACATCCACGAAGGGACTCGTGGATCTTGAGATGTGGGAAACGCGGGCTAGCAACTAGAAGATTTCGCCCTGTTGCGAAGTCTATCATTTTCCGATGTGGTGTTGTGTAGGCTGTGCTTGCCAATGATCCTATTAAAAGCGACTTCCTTGCCCAGTTTCGCGTTAAGGTCTCCCAGTACGATTTTAACATCATAATTGAGACATTGGGCATAAGTCCTATCTAGGAGGTCGTAGAAGTAGTCTTTTGTAGCGTCATCCTTTTCCTCTCTAGGGGCGTTAGCGCAAATTATGCTGATTTAGCCTTGATGCGGATTGTCAAGAGGCGTTCACTTACATGCCTGAAACTCAAGACTTTTTGCCTAAGTCTACCTCTAATAACAAATCCGCAACCGAATAAGCGTTGTCTTTTCTCCTTGTAGCAGTCGCCGTAGTAGATACTAGACATCACAGTTTCTCACCCTCTTTTTGCCCGGTCCATCCGATCGCACATCCTGGGTTGAGGTAATATGTACCTTATTACAGTCTAAGGCCTCCGCAAGTTGTTCATCTGCACGTGGTCTGTTTAAGGACCTTACATTCCACCTACAAAGCCGAATATCATTCTTTTTAGGGTTCCCTACCCAAAGGTAAAACGGAACCCTATTACTAAGACTTCGCTGTCCGTCCGTCCGTCCGTCTGTCACCAGGCTGTATCTCATGAACCGTGATAGTTAGACAGTTGAAATTTTCACAGATGATGTATTTCTGTTGCCGCTACCACGACAAATACTAACAACAGAACAAAATTAATATTTAAGGGGGACTCCCATACAACCGACATGATTTTCATCCAAAAAATCCCCTTGTTATTCACCTTTTCACATCGTTGCTGTCAAGTAATATAATTGATTTGAATTCAATGGACACTTTGATGATCAACTATATCTCATCATGAAGATTTTTGATTTTCAAAGTAACATGCCGATAACCTGCCTGCAACCAAGATCTGTCATCATACAAAAAATGTAAATCCCCAGGTGGCACCACGAGGAGGTGGAAACAGGACTTCTAACAAAGCTGCTAAATGTGGCTTCAGTGGCTTCTGCTCGCTATTTTACGGGCCAGCGCATGCCGGATACGCTACCCCTACGAGGCCTTTGTTAGTCGTTTATCACCCTATGACTCTATTGCTCGTTGAAAAAAACAGCTTCGAATTAACTCTATTTAGGGGAAGACGAAACATGTTTCCATGATTACTTGTTTTCCAGAGTTAACTTCGTTCGTACTATAGTGGGATTTTTCCAATCATTATGTAGCCAATTAGCTTATTTCGTTGTCAAATCATAACTAAACTACAATCAACGTTCGGATCCTATTTACACTATGAAAAGCTCAAATCACACATGTCGCGAACAGTTGCCGTCACAAAGGGACAAAAAGTCCACGATTCCCATAAAAGCGTGGCACACATATCCACTTGTTCGTTATTAACATTTACGTATGCCTTTACCACCGATATGACACACTTATACGACTGTGCAAGTGATAATCCTGGTGGTATATTTCCTACTTACAATAGAGTAGTGTAAAGAGCAAATAAACACAAAAGGAATAACCGAAGGGTCTGTTGTGGTAAATAAAACACCGACAGCAACAAACGAACGAAAAAACAACCGCGAGTATTGGAAGAACTATCTACAAAAACCCACAGAATAAAACAGCAAACGGAAACCTGAAAATACAGGATGTCCGGCAACATGGACCACCTGTACTAGCACAATACACACATAAAATCTTAAATGCGTACACGATTCAGTCTATGTAACATATCGCGTATCCCATATCCCCGTGCGGCGGTTACATCGTATCGAAGCACCTTGCTTGTTATGTTTGTGTGCAGCTTAATCTCCCGCTCGGTGTTCATGAAGAGGAACGTTCAACAACGCGAACATATTTCCACAAAACAGAACCATAACCATGCGAGCCTGGATTAACGCGTTAGTATTCACGCCTCCTCTGATCCCATAACTAACCATTTTCTCCTGTCGCCGCCACCTTGTATCTTCACAAGCATACGGGTACATGCAATTGGCCATGTATTGGATGTTCATTCGACGCTCGTCGCTGGTTTCCTATGACTCAATTTCGCAAACATCCTGTACACATGCGACTAGTACCGGCAAATTGTAGCTTTACTGCTTAAACCATAAAAAAGGATAACCAGGACGAATAAAACTTACATGCGGGTAATTTGTATACACACCGCTGCATGAATCGGCCGCGATACAATATATGTAAATTGCAGGAATTAGTCAATTCGACTCTTAAATTTTGAATCGGCTTAAACGCTAATTAACTTAAAACGTGAACGCTACACAGGACTATCGTTCGACTTTAAAGCGAACATTTACGTATATACGTATGTAAGTGCTTCGATTCATTGAGATTCATTAAATGGCGTATCGATGAGGTGGTTGGAGAAATTAATCCAAACCGCCGCGGCCGCAAGCTATTACGCTTCTGCATATATGTACATATGTGAACGACAAATAGGAGCCGTGTCAAAACAAACAAGGCTTACTCGCTTGCCAAACTCATACTTGACGCTTATGGAATGTAAACAAACAGTGCGTGGGCACATGGAATACCATGTCTGAGCTGTTGGAGCGATTTCGTCGAATATCTGATTATAGCCTCCGGTTTTATCTTCAAGCCAAAAGTGTATGTTAATGAATTAACTGAAGAAACTCCGGGGAGCAGAGCCAAAACAATTAACTTGACGATAGCATCACAGTTGTAATCATCTTCATCACTGTAGTAGCCTTGGGGCGCGGTTTTTTTGGTCTCGCCTCACCTTTAGCACGACATTCGCTTGATTAATCGGTTTTTTCCGGATCGTAAGCATAAAGCCAAGTCTTGTCTTCGCAATAAAGCGTTTCATCTTGTTCTAATACTCAGAAAGCATTGTTTCACACACTTTGACACGACGATGTTTTTCCAAAACATTCGAGATTTAACAAGTCTGAGGACTTTTTAAAATGGTATTGACTGATCCTTTGAACTTTTGCTAAAAGAAAGATCTACAATTGCTAACCGGCGGTTTACTTACTTAGGTGGCGCTACAGTCCGTGGTGAACTTGGGCCTCAACCAACTAGCGTCCCCAGCTGGCACGGTCTTTGGCCAGCCGTTTCCAGCGCCGCACGGCCAGTTGGTTGAGGTCCCCTTCCACCTGCGTGCGCCACCGTTGATGCGGCCGTCCTCTGCCGTGCCTTTCCTTTCGGGGTGGATTCGAAGACTCTTCGGGTTGGAGCTGTATTTTCCATGCGCTCTACATGGCCTAGCCATCTTAGACGCTGTATCCGTAGACGTCGTACCAGGCCGATGTCGCTGTACAACCCGTACAGTTCTTCGTTAAATCTCTTCCTCCATATACCGTTTGAACAAACGGGACCGTAGATAGTGTGCAGAATTTTCCTCTCGAAACGACCAGGGGCATCTTCATCCGCTTTTGTTAAGGTCCAAGCCTCTGCGCCGTAAAGGAGGACTGGGATGGTCAAGGTCTTATATAGTGTCACCTTGGTTTTCTGAGAGAGGGCTCTACTTCTCAATTGCCTCTTGATCCCAAAAAAACAGCGGTTGGCAAGAATGATTCTGCGTTTAATCTCAGCGCTGGTGTTGTTGTCGTCAGTGAGCCAAGGTAGACGAATTCCTTGACCACTTGAAAGTTATATCCGTCCATGGTGACGTTCTGGCCAATACGTCGGTGTTGTCCGTCTCTTTCAGATGAAAGCATATATTTGGTTTTACCCTCATTAACCTTGAGACCCATCTTAGCCGCTTCTACCTCAATGCCTACAAAGGCCTCATTGAAGTCTCGCTGTGTCCGTTCAATCACGTCAATGTCCTCGACGTATGCAAGCAATTGCGTAGACTTGAAATAAATCGCACCTCTTTTGTTGGCCAGTGACTCTTGCACGATCTTTTCAAGCAAAAAGTTGAAAAAGTAGCATGACAGCGCGTTACCTTGCCTAAATCCTTTTTTAACATCAAAGGTCTCGGTTTGCTCATTACCGACCTTAATGGAGCAGCGAGAAATCTCTATTGTCATCCTGCACAGTGGGACGAGTTTGACGAAGAGGTGGTGAGTGTCTTCTCCAAGATCTGCCGTAGCGTAAATATTTGGTCTATTGTGGATTTACCTGGCCTGAAACCACACTGATAAGAGCCGATCAGGTTATCCACAAACGGTTTCAGAGAAGATCTTGTACGCGATGTTAAGGAGACTTATTCCCCTATAGTTCGCGCAGTTATAGGGGTATCCTTTCTTATGGACCGGGCAAACGATGCTGAGATTCCATTCGTCGGGCATGCTTTTCCCCGACCATACCTTGCAAATGAGATGGTGCATGCACCTTACCAACTCATCTGCAGCCGCCTTAAGAAGCTCAGCAGACAGGCCGTCTGCGCCTGCGGCTTTATAAGACTTAAGTCTTGATATCGCTATTTTGACTTCGTCGAGGTCGGGTGGACTGAATTCTGTTACATCGACGTCCATTACGAATGGCTCGTTCTGTCTGACAGCGGTATCTTGTCTATCATTGACGTTATACAGTCTGCAGAAGTGGTCTTTCCAAATCCTCAGCATCAACTGTGATTCTACTTCTACTACCAGTACTCCATTTTCATCCCTGCAGGCCGCCGCTCTGGCTTTGTAGCCATGGCATGTTCGTTTTACCTTATTGTAAAACTTACGGGCGTCATTCCTGCGGAAGCATCTCTCCATCTCCTCGATCTCACGCCTTCCGTGCTCTCTCTTCTTTCTTCTGAAAAGCGTGTGTTCCTCTCTTCTCTTCTGCTCATAGATTTCGCGACTAGCTCTCGTCCGTCGTTGCAGCATGGCTTTATATGCCTCTTGTTTTGCTGCATGGGCCTGTTCGCATTGTTCATCGAACCAGGGGATTCTAGGTGGTGCTGGTTTGAAACCCAGCACCTCTGAGGCAACGTCTCTGACGGCGGCGCTCTGGCAATGCGCCCGTTCCGACGGATTTTGAGAGAGCTGGGAGGAGACACGATCGGCAAAGATTCTGGCAGTCTCTTGCGATTGTAGCTTTCCGACGCCAAACTTACGTAGTCCTACTCGACTTCTAAGCATTCTTGATATCCTCATTCGTACCTTGGCTACAACAAGGTAGTGGTCCGAGTCGATGTTGGCCCCTCGGAAGGTTCGTACGTCGAGAATACAGGAGGAGTGTTTGGCGTTGTTCGTAATGTGATCAATCTGGTTGGTGGTCGATTGATCAAAATATCGCCAGGTACCCTTGTGCTTGCTACAAGAAGGTTACGCACCGTTAGGAAATCGATTAGCCTAAGTCCGTTGTCGGAAGTGGTGTTATGGGGGCTATGCTTTCCTATGATCGACTCAAATATGTCCTCTTTGCCCAGTTTTGCATTAAAATTTCCTAGAACTATTTTTGTGCCGTAGCTGGGACATTGGGCATAGGTTCTGTCTAGGAGATCGTAGAATTCTTCTTTGAGTCGATCGTCCTTTTCTTCCGTTGGGGCGTGAGCGCATATTAAGCTAATGTTTCCAAATTTAGCTTTTATGCGGATTGTTATGAGGCGTTCGCTTAAGCTTAAGACTTTTTGTCGGAGTCTTCCTCGAATAACGAATCCGCACCCGAATAGGCGCTGTTTGTTCTCCTTGTAGCAGTTCCCGTAGTAGATGTCGCAGTTTGTCATCCGTTTTTTGCCTGGTCCATCCCATCGCACTTCTTGGAGTGCGGTTATATCTGCTTTATAGCAGTTGAGGGTTTGCTCCAATTTATCGCCTGCACCCGGTCTGTTAAGGGACCCCATATTCCAGGTGCAGACTCTCAAGTCCCTATCCGAGGCTTGTTGTCGTTTCGGAATAAGTAGGTTTTTACGTGACAGGGATTTTACCTCTAAGCACAACCCCCAACCTGGAGGGCCAGGTTCCTCTTCCCCAGGAACAAGGGGTTGGGTCGTTGCAAATGTTGGTTCACTACCTGGCGGATACCAGGGCAGCTATCCAGGGGGGTCACGTGGAGGCTGTATGTCAACTTGGATTGAGTAGGGACAGAGATCGAAGCTGGCGTTTGCCATGTTAAACGCGATCAACTTCTTTGCTCGTTCCTTCCCCCCTACCGCCGGCTAGCAAACTCCAAATCTTTGATTTTTTGGATGTGAACTTCATCGGTTGAGGTTGATGGTCGCCCGGCATTCTCATGGCATTCGGCATGTTCTCAGTCTTCTTGGAACTCTGTATACTACGGCAACATTTTTTTTTTCGACAAAGGCTCATTACCATAGGCTAATTGCCAATCACACTGGCAATTTGTCCGCGAAACGAAATGAGTCGCCCTATGCTTGAATAACGTTGGGAAGTATTGGAAACTTATTGCCAAAGTGAGTGCTGTGCAAATCCAAATAGTGCGTTTCTTGAAAAGAAGTTTTGGCCGAACACTCATGGTCCCCGTCGTCGTACGGTGTGCACAGATGAGAATGTGGCCGAGAGTGTGAGACTCAATTCACGAACATCACCTCGCCATCGATCTCAACAGCTTAACATTTCACGCACTAGCCAGCAATTGAAGGCGCGCGACCATCTGCTTCGTTATCGTTTCCCAGTCTGGGCCTTAGAGCAGCTTAAATTGGACAACGATTTTGGGCGAAAAATCATCTTTTTTGGCGAGGCGCATTTCATCTCGGTGCACATTATTGTCGAGAAGCCAATGCATCCAATGAGAGTGACAGTTTGGTGCGGATTGAGGCTGAAAACAACGTTTCGGTCAACGGTGGGCGTTACAGAGTCATGTGACCCGACTTTTTTCCTGAAACTGAAGACATGAATTTGGACGACCTCTGGTTCGTGCAAGATGGCGCGCTATGCCTCACAGCCTATGCCACAATCGATCTTTCGCGCACCAAATTTTCAAATCGTGTTATAAGCCGTCTTGGCGATGTCAATTGGCCACCTCGGACTGGACCCCTTTTGACTTTTTTTTTTGTAGGGAACCGTAAAGGACCAATGTTCGGCGAAACATCGGGAAACGATTCAAGTACTTAAGGCCAATGTCATCCAAGCAATCCGTGAGTTACAGCTCGAAACCATCAATAATGTCTTGGAAAATTGGGAAGACAGAATGCGAATCTGCGAAGCCCATCGAGGCAGCCCCTTGGATGACGTTGCATTTCATAATTAATGGGAATGTATGTGTATAGTATCATGTCCTGCCCTGAATGATGTTCTTCTCCTAAACCCATTTAGACAGGGCTCTGTGGATCACAATCTTGAAGATCTTGCGGATACTCTGAGGGAGAGTTATCGACCGGAGATTCGCCGGGTTAGAGATGTTCTTGTTCCTCTTAGGGATTGGTTGGACCACCGTCGTTTTTCAGTGAACCGGACTATTCAGTGCATTGCTAAACAGGATGGCGTATACCCCGATACCCCGATTAGATTGGCGGTTGTGCGGCGGGCCAACAACCCGCCCATGTAAAAAAAGAAAAGTAATGAAAGAGCAAAATGCCTCGGATACACGGACGGATACTTGAAGACGACATAGAACAAATGTCAGAACTCTGTACACTTCTGGAGCTGCTCATAAACTGGAAAGAATCCTCACGTAGTACGGCGGATATTACTGCGATGCAAGAAATACTGCGACATCTCTCACAGCTTTTACAAAAGATGTCACATGTTGGGTTGCGGATTTGCCGTGGGATAGTGGTTAAGGTCGAAGGTCATCGACTTTAAGATTATAAGTGATCGCCTGGCTGCGATCCGCATTAAAGACAGATTTTATAATATCAGCCTCATATATGCACACACGTATATCGAAGAGGCAGAAGACCCCTTTAAAGAGGATCTCTTGGACAACGCCTACGGAGCTTGTCCGGAGTACGATGCCAAAATCGTACTCGCGGACTTCAATGCCAAAATCGGTAAGAAGAATACCTCTGGCGGAGTGGTCGGAAAGCACAGTCTCCACAATACAACAACGACCAACACGCAAGATTTCCCCGAAAGCGAATCCACACAGCAACCCGGCGATCTTCGCGGATTGTCGAACCGCCAACCAAATCGACCATGTGCTCATTGACGCAAGACACTCGTCAAACATCCTGGATGTGCGAACATTCAGGGGGCAAACGTCGACTCTGACTATTTCCTCGTAGCAGCAAGATTCAGAAGCTCGACTGTCCAATGTTAGAATGCTGCACAGGACCACCATGTGAGGAGGTTCAATATGGACGCCTGAGCACACCGGAGGTTACCAAAGTATACAGGGAGCAACCGAGCTAGAGGCTCATCGGTGTACCTGCGTCGAGTACAAATGGCAAAAATATGTGGCTACATTGCCGCTCAGCCATTCAGGAAATAGGCTACCTACCACTCCTGGCAAGAAACTCGTGGTATGATGGTGAGTGTGAACAAAAGAGGCAGCAACCGACAAGGTGTACCGAAAGCCGCTGCAGCGAAAAACCAGGGCAGCGCGAGAGGAGTACCAGAAAAAAGGGAGGAGAAAAACCTGCTGTGGCTAAAGAAAAGACTCTTCGCGGCCTCCCAGCTAAAGGATATCGAAGACTCTAGGGACAAATATAATTGACGGGCCTTTTATAAGAAAGCTAAAAGCTTTACAGGAGGCTTCAAGAAAGGCACCTAAGCTCTTCGAAATTTCGAAGGCAATCTTGTCACCGACCTGCAGGGTATAGTGGGAGTATTGAAGCAGCATTTCCAGCAGCTGCTTAACCAGCATGAACAAGGGAGAGTCGTAGGGATTGAGGAAATCCCAACTCCAGTCGCTGAAGTAGTTCTCCCACCTAGCATCGAAGAAGTCGGTACAGCTATTAAAAAACTAAAGGCCGCTCTTAAAGGCTGGTGGTGATGCTCTGATAGGGAGCATGTACCATCTGTAGAATTTGGGAAGACGAAAGCATGCCCGACGACTGGAATACCAGCTCTATTTGCCCCATCCGCAAAAAAGGCGATTATACCTTTTGCAAGAACTATAGAGGTATATCCCTGCTCAATGTCGCATACAAGATCCTGTCCATCGTATTGTGTGAACCTCTAAAGCCCTCTTGCGTCGCCCTAATCGGCGGCTACCAGTGCGGCTTCCGGCCGGGCAAATCGACTATAGACCTGTTCGGGATTGAGCAACTCCGAAAAGTGCTCGCCCCATTTGCGTAAGATGTCCATTTCATTGGAAAGCAACACACCATCTTTAGATCTATCTCCTTCGCTTATGTTGAATTTCCTTCCTCTGAACCGGCGAATGGTTTGCCAGAACACCTTTTTCGCAGATCTATGGTTGCCTTCCAACTTCTCGCCGAACGCCTTCAAGGACTGCTCTTTAGCTACTCGCACAGCCAATTTGCAAGTTCTTCGCGCCACAGTGTACCGGTCACGGGAAACAGAGTCCCCCAAGAGAAACGAGTCCCTCTAGTCCACGCAGTTCTTTTCTCACCACCAGCCACCACACCAAGTCGCTTCTCTCCACAAACATCACGTGCAGAGGTAATGACAGCTCTTGAAAATAGTCGCCATTCTTCCACTACATGCGATGGAACTACTCTTGGTTTCCGCCTTGGCAGACGAGGTACTCTATCAGTAAGGTACAGGTTACACAACACCAGGTGATGATCAGTTGATAGTTCAGCCACTCTCAACACACGAACGTCAAAACCATCCGTTTCACACACGAGGGTACCACAAAGAAATCTATTCACGATTTCTGTTGAGGACTCCGACCATACCACGTATATTTATGAATGCCTTTGTGCGGAAAGAAGGTGGTCATAATGGACATGCCATTTGCACAGCAAAAATCCAACAACCTCTCTCCGTTCGCGTTTTGATGAGGATCACCGTTCCTCCCAATCACACTCCTCCTTGTCGTTACATTCACACCCCCGTGGACGTTGAAGTCTCTCATCAGGATAGGAATTCATCTCAACCACCCTATCAAGGGCAGCATCAACTTCATCCAGGAAAGTCGCATACTCTGACTCTAGATTCGGTGCATACACCTGCACCAGAGCCAAAGTTGATCTTTCAAGCTTGACCGACTCTCCCTCCTAATGGTATCCACTCCAATACCCTGCCTGTCAGCCTGGGAGTTATGAGTATCCCCACTCTCGCTCGTGCAGATATTTAAGGTGCAAGTCCCGACAGGAAGAGTTTCCACCCGTCCGAAAGGTCAACGGTTCTATATCGTCTTTACTTTGTCGAAGAGATATGTACATACCTACGATAACTGGCAGCTTCCTCAACCAGCTCGAGATGCTTTCCTGTGAGCGATGAGATGTTCCATGTGTCCATCCTAAGTCGATGCCGTTATCTGTTTCCTTTTACTCCTCGCATGCACTGGTAAGTGCATGGCGTGCATCTCCCACCACCTCGGTAATGGCTCACGAAGCCACTGCCGGGTTGCTCGTGCCTTCTTCGGGTTCGGGCTAAGGCCTACCGGCTGCCGAGCGGGACAGACCGGCCACCAGACGCTCGCACACTGCCACCATTTAAGCCTGGCTCCGAATGGGGCCCTGGCACACCAGGGTAGGCAGTTTCCGAGGCAGGTCTCCTTTTTGTTATCCAGAGGGGATTAGCGCTTCGTTAGCCAAGTTTGAGCTGTACGAAAATCAATTCACACACCCCAACCTGTTACCCGTTCCCCCACCGCGAGGTCATTTAACCGGAAGATATGGCAATATTATCTACGTAAGGTCGACTTTGACCCTGTCACATATGGTATGTGTGCTTTCAAGAAATAACATTTAAAGCCCAAATGGCAAAAAATCTGCTCGAAAATATGCTGCATAGTTTTTGGAGCACAAAAAATGATCACCACTAGAGGTGAAACTCAATTACCACCACTCAATCACTCAGCAATTTGTTGGAGAGCCTGGTGGTGAGCTTAGCTTTGACACATACTGAAGTTTTCTTTCCGTGCATTCAACTCAGTTACTCCCGGGCCTCAGTGGAAGTCAAGCGGTTCGCGCATTGGATTTACGGTCGTTCGTCCGTTTTATCGGTTAAAATTTGAAATTGAAATGTGCTGTGCCGTTAAATTTTAGCGTTTTCAATCGTTTAAGTGCAATTGTGAAAATTGGCGCAAAAATGGCTGTTTAAGCGAATCATGCTTAGAAGTTCAAGCAATTTTTGTTTTTTTAGCGTTTTGTGTGAAAATGAAGAAAAATTAAGGAAAAAGTGTATTTCTCCTCGTTCTCCTCAAAGAGATGACGGAGTTCTTTGTTTTTCGCGAATTTCGGTTCGGTTCGCTGTAATGTCTGAAATTTGTGTTTGCTGTGTCGTGCAATTTGTGCTCACTAGCAATCTGTGAAGAAAAAAAAAAGAAAAAAGCAGTTTCCGCCCGGCGTTTGATCCTTTTGTTTGATCGCGAATTTCGGTTCGGTTCGATGTTTGAAATTAGTGTTTGTTGTGCCGTTCGGTTCGATGCTTTTAATTGTGCGTTAGTTGTGATGTCCGACCGGTGCAGTTCATTCCAATGTTTAAAATTTGTGTTTGCTGTGCCGTGAGAAAAAAGGCAATCATGCTGAGCTGGTCAGTAGCAATTTGTGTTTTGTTTTTGGTTTTCCGTGTGAAGATGAAAAAAAAAATAAGAAAAAAAGTGTTTTTCGCCTGGCCTTCGGTCCGTTTTCTCACGATTTTCGGTTCGGTTTGAACCGATCGGTTGGTTCGATGATATTTCAAATGAAAGACTGCTTGTTAGAGCCTACTACCCAGGTATGTGTTCTATTGAATTTTGAATACTTGACTTTGTCAAACCCAAAAGGAAATATGTATAACGTATTTCGTAATATGTAATTTTTATAAATTGTAGTTTTTGACAGTGTCGATAGTAGGTATTTAGTGGTTGACAGTTCCATTTAGTGCATTTAGTTGAGGGTGCTGAAGCCGGGGTCTGTCTGGTCGATCACGTCAAAGTGGAGCTTACGTTGAGGTAGTCTCCAATGTAGTTGATGCATCCTTCGGGCGAGTAGTAGGAGCAATGATTGAGTCGGTTTCTGGGAATCTAGGTTCGGTTGATCATGTATATCTTGAAGAGGATGAACTTACAAAATAGACATTGAATGATGTTACGCTCGATGAATGTCAATACCCTGCGAAACACAGTGTTTTTAGTAATAGGGGTTTTGAGTTAGACGGTTTGGTTACCTTGAGTACTGGCCTGATAAGCTGTCGAGCTGCCGGCCAACTGTACTGCCCTGCAAAACTGTAGAGTTGCCTGTCACCTATGATGACCTGATAAGCTGCAGAGCTTGCGGCCACCTATGTTGGCCTGGTAAATATCGAGGTACCGGCCACCTGTGTTGACCAGCTTAAAGCTTAAAACTAGCTTACATCATAACTAACATTAGGAGTCTTACTGACCTTAGGCGGGCACTCTAATACAAACAATATTATATACATACTTAAACTATGTCTTTCGACTACTTAACATTTAATAGTGTTCTACTTTAATTATTATTTAATTTTATTGCTAAGAAAATTGGTTACAAAAAAAAGCTTTGCGTATTATCGGGTTATGTAGATAAAACTTAAACCTAACTAAAACTAGCTAATTCTACCTTAATCTATCTTAACTAAAATGCATACATAAACATTATATACTTTATATATGTATAATAAGTATATACTTACTTAGGTGGCGCTACAGTCCGTGGTGAACCTGGGTCTCAGCCAACAAGCGTCTCCAGCTGGCACGGTCTTTTGCCAGCTGTTTCCAGCGCCGCACGCCCAGTTGGTTAAGGTCCCCTTCCACCTGCGTGCGCCCCCGTTGATGCGGCCGTCCTCTGCCGCGCCTTCCTTCCGGGGTGGATTCGAAGACTCTTCGGGTCGGAGCTGTATTTTCCATACGCTCTACATGGTATTTTCCATACGCTCTACATGGCCGCCGCCTTAGACGCTATGTATACATATGTATATACATCTTTTTATTTTAAATTTTTAATTATACGTATTTTTTTTTTTTTGGTATTTTATTATTTTATACTTTATTTTGCTTTTTTTTTTTTTTTTATTAGCCCCACACCCACATATTCTCTACCTTAGCCTACCCTAGCCTACCCTACCCTATACAAGTCCGCCATTGGTGTTGGCGGCCTTCGCCTTTTGCCTTTTAGAGGCTATGTTAAGAATTCCACTATGGAGTCCGTTCCAGCCACCAAAAGCGTTGATGCTGTCGGACGACGTCTTCCCTATCTCGGCGAGAAAACGCTCTACTGAACCTAAGGCGCTCGTGCTCACAGAGCACGACGTCAGGTTCGTAAAGGAGTCGTTGTTCCACTGAGTTACGGGCCAAGAACCGATACGTATGAGATTACTCGTACAATGCTATGGTTGAGTAAGGAAACGCACACTCATGAGCTGCCCAACGAGCAATTATTAAACGCTCGCGCTCATGTGTTATTGGCTGTGAGCATCTTTAATTTCGCTCACGAACATTAGTGTGCGTTTATAGAAGCTCACCCCTGTCTAAGATGGCTCCATTTTCTATAAAGTCTAAATTAGAAACTTTCAGCAATCGAAACTGCACACGCACGTGAGCAGTTTATGAGCAATAGATTGTTTAATGTGCGCACATGAGTGTGCGTTTCCTTACCCTGGGTTACATGAAGCGACAGAAAAGAGGCGGCTTGGTGCCAACAACACGCGGTGTTACCAAGCGGTTCCTCATCTAAGTATTGACCGCGCCCAATGCTGGTTGATTGCGGGGATCGAACGAGAACCGATATATTCCCAATTATTCGTCTAAGAATCCTACCGTAGCTAAAAAAAAAGAGCTAATGACCTTGAAGCACCTGGATAAATACTCACAAATCGTAGCTAAGAACCATTTCGATCACGTTAGCTTCCAAAAAAAAAAAAAAGGCATTATAATCGATCCACTCGTTAAGCAGCTGCGATACCACATACAGACACACAGATACCTCAAACTTATAGCACCCCTCTTTTTACGTTGGGGGTTAACAATGAAAAAAAAGGGGATTTTTTGGATGAAAGTCATGTCTGTTGTATGGGAGCCCCCTTAAATATTCATTTTGTTCTGTTTTTAGTATTTGTCGTGGTAGCGGCAACAGAAATACATCATCTGTGAAAACTTCAACTCTCTAACTATCACGGTTCATGAGATATAGCCTGGTGACAGACGGACGGACGGACAGCGAAGTCTGAGTAATAGGGTTCCGTTTTACCTTTGGGTACGGAACCCTAAAAATATGAAATTAAATGTGTGTTAGTTGTGTGGGCCTTGCGGGTCGCACCTAGACCACGTTTTTCTTTCTGGATTCTTAGGTTATGTGGTTTCAAAGCGAAATCATGACGTTGATGAACCGCCATCACCGCTTACTAAATCTATGACTGCAGCTCAACAGATTTGTTTTCTTTTTTAATTCAAGTTTCTTGGATCTGTGTAAAACTTGTCTTGTTGTTTACATCCTATAAGTAATTGCGTAAAATTCCTTTTTGTGTACTCTTCATTCAGTTCAATGATCCTGTGCATATTTTTTTCGACATACAATGTGAAGGTACAGTGAAAGCACAACCTTCATACATTGTATCTACTTATGTATGTACATACCTATCTATCTCTATTCAAACTCGAATGCATTAAAGGATTAATTCCGGATAAAGTAAATGAATTCTCATCTCAACTGAACAAACTACTTTATGTTTTCTATTTTCACTATTCCATTTAAATTAACTTCTCGTAAAACTAAAACAAACTGTGTACAAATGAGCAAGACCCAATCGCAACAGGAGTACACAAACTTTAGGAAAAAAAATCAAAAAAAAAAAGGACATTGAAGTGGGAATCCCCAGCAATTGGAAACTAAGAACGCGCATGAAACTTTTCCAACAAACTGCCATCCATTCCCTATACACACATTCGAATATGTAGTATACGAGTAGATACATCCATGAAGTAACTGCAAACGTACGGATGGCATGTAACGAAAAGTTAAAACGAATTGAAACAACTTTAAATACTGCGAATACTTACAACTACCACTCACTGTGTGGTGCCATTTAAATTCCAGAGTCCACTCGAACGAACACGGAGCACACAAAATCCATAGAGAAAATAAGGATTGTATAAAAACTAAAATGGTAGCGAAAAAAGAAAAAATTAAATTGGAACAGAGACGAATAATACTGCTCCAGACCCGTGCCAATGTAATATGCACATGCACTCGAAGATCCTTCACAATCCTTCGGAGTGACAACAATTTGCATACCAAGTGAAACTAAAAATGAAAACGAACAAACTGAACTTCTATCGGATCAGGATGTAAAGAAATCCCATTGTACTCGTGACAACTCTGTGGATGTAGCTTATCCATATCCATCCATCAGGGAGGGAATCCTTCAAAAGCGGAAACGAGCGAAACTTCAAACACTCTACGCACCTTGATTGTGGCGGTACCGAAGCCCCTGGAGGTGTTTCGTCTCGTCGGTATTTATTCATCCTAATCACAAATATTATGTATGTATGTAGGTACATGCGGTTATTTTTCGGCACGCACATCAGGAGGTGAATGAGCGGGGAGAAATGTATTCAATTCGGTGTGAAATCCTTTCGCACCCGAGGGGAATAACGAAATTCCCTATTTCAGGTAGAGGATCCATTCCAATCTGACTAGTACCGAGCTGATGCTTTTCAGATGGTTTAGATGCCATTTTTCATTCTTTTTCCTCCCGTCGATCCTTGCCGGTATTCTTTATCTGTAGTCTAAGGAGTGAGACATTATTCTTCCTGTACCATTCAAGGCTCCTGCAACTTTGACTCGGAGAATGAGAATATCAAATCAAAAATTTAAAACTTTATTTAAGAGTTTCCTATCTGTTGGAAGAGGGACCCTCACTGGCTGTGGGCATCGACTTTTCGGGGTTCCTTTTGTTTGTTCAATTTAATTTCGCAGGGACGGATTTTGACAGGAGCCAAGCTTAAAGTAATAGGCCCGTGGGCATTTTTTACTTCAGCGGTTTTATTTAAATTGAACACGGAGTATGTTTCCGTTTATATGTAAACGCTATTCTAATTAATCTGATTGGTATTTGTTTGATGTTTGTTTATGACTGTAGGCTGAGAAGCAACCGCTCGAAGCCTAATAGTATATATGTATGTACTTCCAGAAAGACAACAAGGTTGGTGAAACCCGAACGCCAGAAAGTCAACCTAATCTACTTTGCTTGCATGGTTTGGGGAAATTAATTGAATTAGGGGAATTGTTCCAGATGAGATTAGTATTCTGAAGTCTATTGGACAATTTATAGTAATTTTGACACTATGCTTACATATTTGGCATAATGTTGTTAAGTCCTAATTGGATTTCGGCTAGATGTAAAACTGGATAAAAACTATGAGGTTAACCAGGTTACTTCATTGATATGACCTCATAGTATCAGTATCACAGTTAAGGAGTTAGACACCTTCATCTCCAGGTTGATGAAAAATTCATTCCTTTGGATTTAGTCTTCCTGGCTATGTGGCTTTTTTGTTGTTACTGTCGGGGGCTTCTGCTATACGTTAGAGCACTCAGACGCAAATACTGGTCCATCGTAATCCAGACAGGAGCTTCAGTGATGTAGAGCTAAGGGTGCCCCACCGTGCGCGGGCAAAGGCGAGACAGTCACAGAGAAAATGCTCTGCAGTGTCATCCTCCTCGCAACATGCAACACAGATAGGCGTCTCACTTATGCCAAGCACGCAGAGATGCTTAGCAAAAGTGTGATGGCCTGTAATGACTCCCACAAGTATTCTGCAGTCGATTCTCCTTAACGAAATGTTGCGAATTTCTTGCAGACATCAGGGCATACGCGCTTTGTCATCCTGCATCTTGGATAATTCTCCCATCTACGGTTGTGTGTATTAAACACCCAATCGTTAATGTATGAATTTACCATGGACGCAGGTAGACTTCTAAACCCATTCTGGTGAGTTCATCTCATTTCCTAGAGTGACCTGGAACCTACACACGACTTAGTGAAATTTAGTATACCGACTCTGTTCAAGAAGGTCTTGAGTTCGTGCATTAATTTGGAGCTAGTTAAAGGGTTGGACACAGCTTTGAGTGCAGCTTGGCTCTCACTGCAGACGCATATGCCTTTCCCCTCTACCGGTGCTTCAAAATATAGTGCATGGGCATTGAGATTGCGTATATCTCTGATTGAAAAACAGACGCATATTTTCCTGACGAGAAGTGCAGTCGGATATTTTCGCGCTCGAAGAAGACCCCAGCACCGGACGACCCTCGCCCAGACCTGTACCCATCCGTGAAAATGCGAAGACTATTCCTTCCAGGTTCAGTATCTAGCCAGAGCCAGTCCTGCCGCCATGGATACTCGACTGTGAAATTACAGCGCAATAGGATAACTGTTGTCAATGCATCAGAAGGCATGTCTTCGCTGACGACATTACCCTCAGCTTCACATATTCGTTCAATATCTTACGACCCTGCTCTTCGGCCTTAAGTGGTGAGCGGCAGCGTATGTTAAGCTCATTGAATTCCGACATCGACAGTAGCATTTCACGAGATAAACAGAATAGAGTGAAATTTCATGCTTTCTAAACACAGGACCGTCTCCTGTCGTTCAAGCGTACCACCGACCCGCAGCCATAATTCACGACTGGCACTTGCATCTTAGAAACCGAGAAGCTCTCCATTCTGGGTATGTGTGTCGCTATTAGTCTTAGTTGGAACGACCACATATTTGGTGTTGCCAAAAATGCTCCTCTACAGATGCAAGAAACTTTTCTCACTCTTAGATCTGGCCTTAATCTATGAGGCGTTCCTTCGCCCGGTGCATCTAAGACCTCCTTGTATCGGCTAGATAGAATTCGAAATCGCCCCAACATCACCATATCATTAGATTCACTAGGGCATCGCAGGGATGTGTCCTGCGTCTTCCTGATTTATCGATACTTTCACAGAAAATGCTCTTAAGAAATAGCCAGTCGCATTCCGCCGTCTCTCTAGGAATGCTCAGCCAATATAGTATGCACCCTGAAGCCAACTTTCAGACATACATAAAAGGAATCTTTCTTTAACCGAACCACACGAATTTGGAATTCTTTGCTTATAGCTTCAGCCTGCACTGTGCCGTCCACATCATAAGGTGGCAAATCTTAAGTGCGCGCTTGCTATAAAAAAAAGAGGTTAAGCCAAAGTAAGGAGCACCTGCCCTCAGTTATACATACATATGTATAATCTCACTAGCCCACCTATTTTCGTAAAGATCATTTGAAGCTCTTGTTTTTCAGGCTGCTAGTGAGATTATAAATGTGTATTCTTCGGCGGTGTAACCTACTCTGGAGTTCAAGTGAAAGACTGTGACTCGATGTTAAGTATGAATAGGATTGACCATATAAGGCGCAGGAAAATAACCCTGAGCTAAGACTATAAATATTTGACCTTGAATTAAGTTGTGTACGTTTATTTCGGGGTTCATCGAGGCCATACATACATACATATATGCATGAAAAACGATGTTTGTCAAATATTTACTACGAATGGCTTTGCAGACATGGATGGCACCTTCCAGTAGGGGCGTTTCTATGGCCTTTCAGCGTATACTTTGCCCTTTGGCCGGTAATCTCGAGCGGGTATATTTGCTGGCAGTTTTTATCTTGCCAGATTTTGGTGCACCTTCCAAAAGACTCATAACCTCGAATTGACTAATGCTTGTTTCATTTGGGCAGTTATGGTGACCAAATGTCAAATGTTCAGGAATGTTCGCTATTTTGGTTTTTTTTTTTTTTTTTTTTTTTTTTGTTGAAGGCTTCTGCTATCCGCTGGAGCACTCAGACGCAATCACTGGTCCATTCTCCAGACAGACACCTGGACCGGACCCCCGCCCAGATCTGGAGCCATCCGTGAATGCGAAGACTATCCTTTCCAGGTTCAGTATCCAGCCATAGCCAATCCTGACGCCAGGGAAACTCGACTGTGAAATTACGACGCAATAGGATAACGGGCGTCAGTGCGTCAGAAGGCATGTCCATGAGACAGGGGTCGCAGGACAATTCTTGCGCAAGCACACCGTTATTCCTATGCGAGTTGTACCAAAAGCCATTTCTCTTCAGACGAGACATGGCTTTCAGAGCACACCCTCTGATAAATATATCAAGAGGTGGAAGGTTCATCATAACATCTAGAGCAGCGCCCGGCGTGCTGGGGAAAGCCCCCGTGCAGCTGAGGCAAACCGTTCTTTGGAGTTTGGTGAAAGAGGCTACGACGTGTTTGCGTTTTAGTCTGTTCCGCCAGACAACCGATGCATATGAGATTATAGGTCATTGCCGTGTAGATCCAAAGGACCTTTGCCGGCGATAAGCCCCATGTTTCGCCAAAAGCTCCTTTGCATTGCCAGAAAGCTGACAGCGCTTTGGTGGTTTTTGACTCAACATGTTTTGACCATAGAAGCTTACTATCTATGATGACTCCTAGATACTTAGCCTCCTTGGATATCGGGATGGAAGTGCCTTTTAGTACCAGCTGAGTCATGCCAGTATTTTTCCTCCTTCTCGTAAAGAGAACGACATCGGTCTTAAGAGGATTGACTGACAGCCCATTTCTGGTACACCAATCATCGATCACATTTAGCACCACCTGTGCCTTGCGACGGACAGTCGCCAAACATGAGCCGACAGAAAGAATGGCGACGTCATCCGCATAGGCCTGGGCGTAAATTCCAGAGGCATTGAGAGCATCAAGCAGGGAATCGACCACCATACACCATAACAGCGGAGATAGGACGCCACCTTGAGGGCAGCCCCTGTTTACGCCAGATTTGACACACCGGTCGAGGCCTGCATCAGCGGTCAATGTCCTGTGCATGAGCATTACTTTGATCCAAAGGACCAGTGCTTTATCTACGCCATGATGTCTGGCAGCGTTACACATGCTGTCAAAAGTTGCGTTATCAAAAGCTCCCTCAATGTCGATGAAAATGCCCAGCGCGTACTCTTTCCTTTCGAGCGCGCATTCAATACGCCCAACTAGGTTCTGAAGCGCAGTCTCGCAAGATTTTCCGCGCTGGTAAGCAAGTTGCATCTCCGAAAGAGGGTGCATTCGAAGAGCAACTTTTCGCACGTACAACTCTACCAGTCTCTCCATGCTTTTCAGCAGGAAGGATGTTAGACTAATTGGTCTGAAGCTCTTGGCAAGTGAGTAGTCCTCTTTTCCTATTTTGGGAATGAAGACCACTTTCACTGTGCACCAAGGAATGGGTATGTGAGCAAGTGCTAGACTAGCAGTGAAAATTCTTTTCAGAGTAGGACGCAGCTGCCTTATACCTTTTTGCAGCATAACAGGATATATCCCGTCGGTGATCGGCGATTTGAAGCCATCGAAGGATGCCACAGCAAATTCAATAGCTTCAGTCGTAACCACGCGCGATGCAATATAACAGCTACGCCGAGTTATTTTCATCGTTTCAGTTGCAGTTTCCCTTGAAGGGGTGTGCAACGAACCGATGTCGATCTGATTTCCCGGGAAATGAGTCACAAACAGTAAACTAAGAGTTTCCGCTTTAGACTCAGTAAAGGTACCATCAGATTTTCTGAATGCATCTAGCCTAGTCGGTTTTCCACGTTTGAGGACTTTAACCAACTTGCTAGTCGCACTCAGAGACTTGATCTCTTCGCAGAAGGTCCTATAAGAATTGTTCTTCGATTTACGAATAAGTTTTTTTATATTCTTTCTGCTTCGACCGATACTTGTTCCAGTCATCTTCCGAATTCGATTTGAGTGATCTATTCAGAAGAATTCTGGCTTCCCTGCGAAGACTTTGGAGCTCGGCATTCCATCAGGGGACCAATTTCCTGCAGGGAGGTTTGCTGACAGGTCATGCGAGTTCAAAACAACTGGTGATGACGCTATTCAGGTTATGAACAGCGTTCTCTACCAATTGTTTCGTTCTAAGTTTAGGTAGGGCCTGAGTGGATTTCTCAAGCTCCTCTCTAAACCGTACCCAGTCCGTCCTTCTCGGATTCCGTCTAGGTTGCAAGGAAGAGATCCCACAACCCAATCGGAATTCGATATATTTATGGTCCGACAGCGTAGCATCAGGCAAGACTCGCCAGTTAGTGATGTCCTTCACATATCTGTTGGATAGGGTCAGGTCAATCACCTCCTGTCGTCTTGTCGTAACAAACGTTGGATGAGAGCCAACATTGTTGATGGTAAGGTCAGACGAGAGAATGAAGTCTAACAGACGGTCCCCCCTTGTGTTACACTTGCTGCTGCCCCAAGCAGTATTTTGGGCATTAGCATCGCAACACAACATGAGACCAATCTTTTTGGCTTCACAGTACTCTACGAGTTCAGAGACTTCCTTCGGTGGTGGAGGTAGTAGCGAATCGTAGGGAAACTAGGCTGACGCAACGACGAAGTGTTCTATTGCTCCGTGCGTTTTGTAGCTTACTCGAGCAGCCTCCAAATCTTGTCCACAATAGCGGCCTTGCAATCTGTAGATTGATCTGGATAAAGGCTATCCTGACCTTTTCAGAGGAGGTGGCCGCCTCTTTATAAGAGAGCTGCTTCTCTCGACTCTGTACAGTCATTTGGATCTCCTTCTGGGAGAAAGGGGTTTTGTTGTGTGATGTGCCCGCCTCCGAGGAGTGGTTTTTGGCTATCTTCGCCTTCTGGCCCATGCTTTGATCCTTTTGGGTCGCCACATCTGCCATTGGACTCCGATTTCCCACCGCCCCACCGGAGAGGGAGGCATCGCACACTTTCTCCCTAGCGAGGCTATCCCCAGCGGCGGTCTTCTGTTTACGGGAGTCTTTACCTTTTTCGGTTAAAGCACCTGCTCCCTTCGTACGACGGTCCGGGACAGCTCTACCAGTTCGAGGATTGCTAGGACCCGTAACGACTACGCCATCTGCGTTCAGAGTCTGCCTGTCAGCCCCGCCATCTTTTTCGGCGACAACGCCGGCCATAGCAGAAACTTGAAAGCTTCCGGCTCCGTCATTACGGGAACTGATCACGCTCTTACTGGGTAGTTGAACCTTCCCAGTAAGAGGAAGAGAGTTGGAGGCGCATGCCGAAAGTGCAGACATGCTTATGCCTCCTTCAGCAGCCTTTCCCAATCGCCGACGCTTTCCGCGCTGCGCACCTTCGAGAGAGGGGTGGAGCTCAGGAAGGAGGGCCGGATCAATTTCGGTACAAGATACCTCCGTCGACCTAACCCTCTTAACTGGTTCCCCCAGAGGTTTAGCCTCGACCATTGGGCCTCGGCTTTGTCAGCCTCTTTGCACAATTTTCGGGCACGCCTCTTACCTCTACTTTTTGGGCACTTAGCAGTGCATTCAGCAGGACGTCCCAATTCAGGAGCGCGTTCCACCTCTGCGGTTTCCCGTGCCGCGCCATCATTATTGTCGCCTCCGCTGGATGCACCGCTCATGCTCAGTCGGACCAGGTGGTCAGACAGTGAGCCGCTGGGGCCGGTGTCGTTCCGGGCTGCCGTAGGGTTAAAAATGAATGTTGGGGCCTAGAGAATCCTTGCCCCGGCCGCGATCAAAGAGGTCGCGGGTAGATTTCCGCTACTGCGAGTACCACCTGGAGTACACAATTCCTTTGGGTCTTCGAGTCTTAGTTCGAGGACTACGACCTCTTAAGCCTCCCGCCCCGACAAGGCGCCCGAAGAAGGAGGTCGCTATTTTGGTAGTGCTCTTTAATAACCTAAGTACAATCTTCAGTTTTATGAGACCTCACTGTAAAATTTGCCAAGTATTCAGCTAATGAAATATTATACAGATGACAGAAAGGTGGTATAGCTTCTTTCTATACTTCTTTTGGACAGCCTTTTACTATATTATGTCATATAGAGTCTCCAAGGTTTTTAGTCACTCGATGATGTTCTCTAATCCAATTCTGCCAATTGAACGCCCGTTTAAAAGGTGACATTTCTGGTTATATTTTTTACAGTTTTGTAATTCGTCATTTACGTAAAAAGTTCTATTGATTTGAAAATGAGTGAAATATTTGGAGAAATACATGTGTGGTAGTTTTTTACTATAAAAAAGGTGTAAACACTTCGAACATTTGCCGAAAAATTTGTAAGGTGTATGGTAGAAATGCTGTGGGTGAACGCCAGACGCAAGTTGAGTTGCTAGACTACGTTTTGGAAATGTCGGTGTCAAAATTGCTGGATGAAAAGCGGCACGCAAGCAAGCTTTCAAGAGATAGCCATAAATGCTAATGATCAACAACATGACGGTTTGGAATCATCCAAGAAAGCGCAGAGAAGCTTGATATTTGGGTGCTACATGAATTAACGCAAATAAGTTTGATTGACCGAATTGTCATCAGTGAAATGCTGCTGAAACACAACGAAATCGAACCATTTTTGAAGCGAACTATTACAGGCTACAAATGTGGATTAAATACGAAAATGTCTAATGCAGGCGATCATGAGCAAAGGCCGGTGACCCCCCATAAACGACTTCGAAGCCTAGATTGATAGCAAACAAGGTGATGTTGAGGGTTTGGTAGAATTGGGAGAGAGTTGTCCAATATGAGCTGTTCAACCTGGCGAAACGGTCAAGTGCACAACTTGACCGTTTGAACGAAGCATTCAAGAAAGAGTGATCAGGCCTGGCCAACAGACACATTTTTGATTTTTGGATTTTGGGGGACACTGAGGGATCTATGAGGACCGACAGCGCGTGCTCATAGTAGTGTGGGATTTGACACACCGAAAACACCACCCTTCGAATCACTTTTGGACTACTTATTTACTTACTTATCAGGCCAACAATCCATGTACGATCTGAGCCTGAGCTATAGCTGCATTCCATCCTTGACAGTCCTGGGCACGCTGCTTCCAGTTAATAAAACCAAGTTGTCTTACATCCGCGATTACTTGGCCTTTATATCGGAGGTTCGGTCTTCCTCTTTTTTTCCAACCAGGATCCTCGGGGTCGAAGACCCTCCTAGCTGGAGTGTTGGTGAACATGCGCTCGATATGGCCGAGCAATGCAGTCGATGGCTTTTTGCCTTCCGGGCTATATTCACATCTTTGTTCAGCTCGTACAGTTCGCGGTTAGGTCTTCTCCTCAATTTACCATCCTCACAGAGAGAACCAAATATCCGGCACAGAATTTTTCTTTCGAAAGAACCCAAAATCAGATCCTCCTTCCTGCTACCGTCCGGCTTTCGGCCCCTTACAGCAAGACTGGCAGTATAAGCGTTTTGTAAGGTTTTGTAGAGTTTTGATCCAAATTGTTTGGACAAACCGAAATAGTAGCAATTGGCAAGGGCGATCCTATGCCGGATCTCCACTGTGGTGTCGTTTGTGGAGTTTACGTTTGCCTCGAGGTAGACAAACTTCTAGCCACCTCGAAATTATAGCTGTCAATCGTTATATTTTGTCCAAGATGGTGAGCAACGGATCGGTTTTTTGCTTGAAAGCATGTACTTTGTCTTATCCTCTTTGACTTTAAGGCGAACTCGTTTCACCTGTTCCTCAATCGCCGTGAAAGCTTCTACGACGTCACGCCGAGACCACGCGATGATGTCAGTATCATCTGCATATCCCAGCAGTTGGACAGACTTGTGGAAGATAGTGCCTTCCCTGTTAACGCCTGCGCGTCCCACCATCCGCTCCAGCATCAAATTGAAGAAGTCACATGACACCGCATCTCCTAGCCGAAATCCGGTGCATGTTTCAAACGGTTCAGATGTACTAGAACCGAACTGCACGGTGCATCGCGTACTTTTTAGCGTGGTGCGACACAGACAGATCAGTTTTCCTGGGATCCCGAATTGGGGCATCGCATCAAACAATTCAAGAGATGGTGGTATTTGAAACTCGCTGGTCTTCTCCAGGATTTGTCGCAGCGTGAATAGTTGGTATATAGTTGATTTGTCGGGCCGGAAGCCGCACTGGTAGCGGCCGATTTGTGGGGTGCAAAAGAGCGTTAGACGTTCACACAGTACGCTGGACAGGATCTTGTATGCGACATTGAGCAGGGATATACTTCTATAGTTCTTGCAAGAGGTAGGATCGCTGGGCATGCTTTCATCTTCCCAAATTCTACAAATGGTTTGGCGCATGCTCCCTACCAGAACGTCGCTAACAGCCTTGAAGAGCTCTGGTGGCAAGCCATCTGAGCTCGCGGTCTTAGTATTCTTCGGCTTTTGAATAGCTGTGCTTGTGAATCGATGTTGGAGGGGAGGACTACTTCAGCGGTCCCTACCACTCTCTCTTGGTCATGCTCGCTAAGCAGCTGCTGGAAATGCTGCTTAAATACATCCATCTAACCCTCGAAATTTCGGAGAGTCTGGGTGCCTTTCATGAAGCCCTCTACAAGGCTTTTTGGTTTCTTATAAAATACACATATTTTATGCTTGTCCCTAGTCCCCGTGACATCCTTTTCTTTAGTCGCAGCAGTTTTTTCTCATCCCTTCTTCTGGCTTGGTACTCCCCTTGCGCTGCCCTGGCTTTTGGCTGCAGCGCCTTTTGGTACTCCTCGTCGGTTGCTCACACTCGAAACATGGGGTATGATTTTTTGTCTGGAGTGGTAGGTAACCTAAGGTGTTCTCGGCTACCTCCTGAATGGCAGAGCGGCACTGCAGCCATACATTGCTGACACTTGTGCTCGACGTAGACATACCGGAGAGTCTTTCATTAAGTCCCGCGAAGCAATACCTAACGATAGTCCCGCGGGGAGAGTGGTTGATGAAAGCAGGGTGTGTATTAGTACGTAGGCGCATGGAGTATTCGGATTTGCAAATCGTGCATATCAGTACTTTGGGTTTCGAGCAACCACCCAATATGCTCAACAATGACTCTACTCTAATTGCAGCTGCTTGAAAGAGAGAGAATCCACCCACCCGACTTAAATGGAGTCTCAATAATAATATCATGCAGAAGTCTGGTAAAACCCCTGGAGCAGACAGACTTCTGCTAAGCTAACTAAACCTTGTTTATTGACTTTCAAGCTGCATATGATAACATCTATAAGTCCAAGCTATTAAGAGCCATCCTTATTAAAGTGGCTGTCTCATCAAGGACGGTAGTGGGCTAACCTAGGCTGTTTAATCCTCCTATTGCCTTATTGTTTGGTGGGTTTTGTTCAGAGCGCCTTAGTATCAACTCGACCCGTCCCTGATCATAAACCGAAACTCGAACAGGAATTCCACTTGATGAACACGACTTTTTCCCCTAAAAAGAGAGAAACTTCACCAGTTTGTTCCAAGACTTGCTGTATCCCTTCTTAACCCATAGTCGCCGTTGGTTCCTCTTTACCATCTTCACATACACATTTCCGCTTCCCTAACGACAATTTTTTGATTCTATTTTTGTATTTAACTTCATTTTTCTCGATTTCGTCTTTGAATGCATATTCAACATAGCAACTCGTACGTACGTTCATATGTACTTGGAAAGTTTTCAATCCCCATCTCGTCGCAGGGAATGAGGCAACACGTACACGTCTGTCAACGCATATTACGGATAAAGCGAAGGCGTACGCATCCGGAGGGCATTGAGCGACTTGAGTTTTGAGAAAAGTAAGTTAGTGGTTATGTCGTCATGGTTGGCGTCATCTCTGTCGCTGTCCTCGCCGTTGTCGTCACTTGAGAATAATGGAATTGAGTGCTGTTGGAATATAAGTTTCTGGATGCGAAGGATTTAAGTTCGTATTCTTGTTATGTGGTTTTCTGTTTTATTCTTTTTTGTTTTTTTGGCGGTTGGACTTTTGTGTGGAGCTTATTTCTCAACAAGTTTGCGATGGAAATTGTCTGATGAAGAAGTCAGAGGATGGGGTGGCTCGTGCGAAACGGACTTGTTTCTGCCCTTGTGAAAGTGAAGTTTCGGACATGGTTTTGACAGAAAACAAAAATGAATCTATTTGTCTTGGGGTATTGGCGAACTTGATGGCAGCTATGAAGATTTTACGATTCTTGGATGAATCGTGTCTTTTAAAATTGGAATCTCCTCTTGCACTTAACACTTATCCTGGCTATTATCTCTATTGAATCCTGTGCGGACGCGTCTCGCTTGGGAAAGGTCTTTGCCAAAGCTCCCCTACAGACGTCCTCTGTTAAGAGATCTGATGGTAGCTGCCTAGAATGCTCGATGGGCAATACACTGCTAAGGGAATGCAATGAGCCTGAAACAACCCATAAAATCGTTACCGAGAAAAAGATCCTACATATGGGCAGTCAATTTCTTCGACCCCACAAGGTGTCAGGAATCGACGGTATACATCCGATTATGCTGCAAAAACCACTTGAAACCCATACCTGAAGCGCATTTACTCCTGATGCCTCCGGATAGGTTATGTTCCTCAAGCATGAAGGGAAGTAAGAGTGGTTTTCATACTCAAGTCGGGAAAGGTCAACCACGCCACTGCAAAGGATTATAGACCTATTAGTCCGCCCTCCTTCCTTATGAAAACGCTGAAACGATGTACAAAAGAGATGAGATTGCTGACAGCTACCTATCACAATCACACAACGCGTACATACTTACTTACTTATCAAGCCAGCAATCCATGGACGATCTGAGCCTGGGCTATAGCTGCCTTCCATTCTTGACGGTCGCTGCTTCCAGTTATCAAGACCAAATTGTCTTATACCCGCGAATACTTGGTCTTAATACTGGAGGTTCGGTCTTCCTTTTTTTCTCGAACCAGGAGGCTCGGAGTCGAAGAACTTCTTAGCTGAAGCGTTGGCGTTCATGCGCGATTATCGATGGACCTTTGCCTTCCGGACTATATCCACAACTTTGTACAGCTCGTAGAGTTGTTGTGTCTTTTTCTCCATTCACCTTCCTCACAGATAGGACCAAATATCCGGCTCAGAATTTTCCTTCGAAAAAACCCAGCTTTCGACACCGTTCTGTAAAGCATGACTTTGGTTCTTCAGGTGAGGAGTTTTGACCAAAGTTGTTTGGACAAACCGAAAGAGCAGCAGTTGGATTCTATGCCGGCGGATGCTAAGCCGGATCTATACTGTGGTGTCGTTTGTGGAGTATACGTTTGCCCCGCGGTAGACGACTTCGAAATTATAGCTATCAACCATTATATTTTGTCCTAGGTGGTGAGCGACGGGTCGGTTTTTAGCTGACAGAATGCATGTTCTTTAATCGACGTAAAAGCTTCCACAACGTCACGCTGACACCACGCCATGATGTCAATATCATCCGCGTATCCTAACAGCTAAACGAACTTCTAGAAGATAGTGCCTTCTCTGTTGACACCTGCCTGTCGCACTATCTGCTGCAACCGAACTGCATGGTGCATCGCGTATTATTTTAGCGTGGCGCGACACAGTCAGATCAGTTTTCCTGGGATCCCGAATTCGGCCATCGCATCAAACAATTCTTTGCGATGAATCCTGTGGTATGCGGCGTAGGTGTCCTCGGCTACTTTCTGAATGCCTGAGCGGCAATGGCGCCACAGATTGTTGGCTTTTGTCCTCAATGTAGACATACCGGAGAGCTTAATTGCTCTAATGCCCAAAGATCTGCCAGATACCTTGGCATAATCTCAGACTCCAAGCTTAGCTGGGAGGACAACATCAATTATAAAACCAAAAAAGCTTACGTAGCACTGTATTCGTGCAGACTAGCCTTTAGAATGACATAGGGCTTCATACCAAAAGTGGTATATTGGTTGTACACTGCGGTGGTAAGACCTATTTTAGTCTACTGTTTGATTGTCAATGATTCAGAGGGCAGGTTGTCTAGCGGTGATTGGATTTATAAAGTCCATACCAACGGCGGCTCTTGAAACAGTGCTGAACCTCCCACCCTTGGATATATACTGCGAGAGCATAGCAGGCAAAAGATTCCGCTAAGATTACAAGAATCCAGTCCCTGGGCAAGGAGCCATCTCGAGATTCCTTTCAGGGAGGGATGGACCAGTTGTCTGGCACGTACCGAAAATGAACTGGCAATCTATACCGACGACGGATCCAAAATGGATATCGGTACAGTAGCCGGGGTCTGTTTCGAATCTCTTGAAATTCATCGCTCCTATAGGCTTGATGATGGCTGTTGCGTCTTCCAAACTGAGGTCTTCGCAATCAAGCAGGCGGCGGACCTAATTCTTATAGAAAACCTCTCAGGAAAAAACATAAACAACTATGTTGACAGCCAAGCAGCCATCAAGGCTCCACATGCATTATGGATAAGATCCAAGCTTGCAAAACTCTGCAAAGAAAAGCTAGAGGAGATATCAGATGTCAATAAGATGACCCTCTGCTGGGTACCAGGTCATATGAATATTTCCGGAAATGAGAAGGCGGATGAGCTAGTTAGATTAGCATCAGGCGCGAATTCCAACCAGATCAAAATTGAGGTTAAAACGCCGCTCAGAACACTTTTCAGAGAAATAGAGGCGGAGCTAGTAATGAAGGCATATAAGAGATAGAAAGTCTGCTAAAGTCCAGTAATGGGAATATTCGATTGGCAGTCGGTGCCCTCACTGGACACTGCATGATATCCTACCATGTAGTCAGATTAGGCTAGCGCTACAATGATTTCTGCAGAAGCTACAGGGACGAGGAGGAAATTGAATCCATTTGTCACCTATTGTATGGCTGTCAATTCCGTTCGGGACTAGAAGAGGTAGGTAACATTGAACAGACTACTGGGATTTATATCTGCATTTGTATAGGTGGTTCAGTTCAACGGGTAACTTTAAGGTTTCTACGGGTTAAACATAACTGGTCACAATGGACTCTTCGTAGTCTAAGTGAGCCCTGACCACTCGTCAATAGAGCACCCATTAACCTAACCTGGCTACTAAGGCTGTTGAGTGAGTTTGCCATCCATGTCGTGCAGCTTTCAGCCTGCTACGGTCTAGATAAACGAGGCAAGTAGAATAGCTCTCTACACATCTTATCTGCTCCTGATTATTACCAAAATAACAAAAGAGTCGAAATAACTTCCCTCACCAAACGTTGATCACATCAATCATCGTTAGATTCCTAGAAAACGAATGATCCCATTTCGAGCTAAGAACCCTAAAAGTCTCAACCTTGAGGAGAAGGAGGAAAAAAAAAATAGATTTTCGGAAAATCACAGAAAATCTTCAAAAGTTTCACGTGGAAACCTTAAACCTAATTCATATGAGATGTCCTACAGGACACCGTTCCATTCATTCATTAAATATTAATTCTACAAAACTGTCAGTGAACTTCTATGAACGTCCATCCCAACCATGTTGAACAGCAGCGGATATCCAAGCAACCGTACTTACATTTCAAATTGTTTCATGACCACTGCCCGATCAATCATTGGACTACACATAGAACCCAACGAAGAGATGTACGAGATGTACCTACCTATATCCATATAGGAAACGTCTGTCCGTCCATCCGTCAACCGGCCAGTCAGTCACGCAGTTTGTAAGGCACTCAAGGATAAAACCTGAAATGGATTTCCGAGAAAAAATCATGGTGAAACAGAGTTTCTCATATTTTCCATAATTTAGCTTTATTAACTTTCCACTCATCCATCATGGTGGGGTCTGACAAGTGCAAGCGGCAGCGACATCAGTTCTCGTCGATAGTCAGTCCTACGTACTGGTATATGCTATGCACCCTACCGGGCGCCATTTGCAATTACTTTTGTGCTTTTTTTTTCAACCACGTTCGTTGCTTTCATTCATCCTTTCGTTCTTTGGTTGCTTCTCGATAAAGAACAGAGTAATGAACTAATGGAGTGAATTGAGGTTACATGAGAGGCGGAAGTACATACGTCGTGCACGAATGGAGCGTTGAAGGTGATAGAAGGAGCTTGTGTGGTGCGGTAACATGATGACTGATGGACACTTTGAACTCTGTCAGTTTGATGAAATTCTCGGGTTAAAAGACCTGAGCGAAATTCTATCGCCTAACCAGTTTAAGAGGTTCTTTCGTAGGAAGGAGTCCACGCTAGCTTCTGTCAGGTTACAATGAAAGCAGAGAGTAGCTGGTTGCGTTACAGTTTCAATACTGCATTTGTGTGAGAAACGGGAAAAAAAATCTATCTTCCTGAACGCATACAGACAATAACATCCTTACACAGACCTTCAAATACATACATGTCGACTGACTACAAGATAATAGTGTAACACGGAAAAGGATTTTCCTCAACATAAGGCGGATATGAGATTCATGTGCGAAAGAGAACAAAAGTCGTAGGAAAAAGGATATCACAACAACGTGTTCCACACATCACGTCTCTATTAAGTTTCATCAGGCTATAAAGTATCACATTATTGTGGGACAATTGCCTTCGTTTGTTCGGTACGTCCACGTATGTATGTACAAACTGGCGGGAGTTGGAAGGGATACGCATCCTCAGCTAAGGATTATCTTTCCCACACACAAACACACTCCGTCGTTACTTGTACTATTACTAGATATCATTCTTTCCTTTCATCCTGTTTTCCTGTTTTTGTTTTTGTTTATATTGAATGTGCACATGATACAGAAGCAGGATGGCAACCCTAATTTAACCATGGCAAATAGTTTATGGCGCGGCAACATATGAAGGCAATGGTAACGAGTCCTATCTATTGTTAGAGGACTTCTTCCCCCCACGCACACACACTTTTCTTTCATTGCATCGACCCGTATCCTGTATACCTATACACACTATGAAGACGGTGAAGTCAATTCCCTCTGAGAGGTGCAATAAGGACAGTCAAACGGAGCATGTGGAATGTACCTACATTCATATGTATATGTATCTGATCAGATGGGTTAGATTTAGACAAAGTTTTAAAATCACGTTAAGCTCATCTAATGATTCGTTTGAGACTTGGGGCTCAGGATTACTCTGCTTCTGTGGAGGATGTCTAATTGGTTTGATTTCTACAACCGATTACGAAGATGCCAGTAATTATCGTTGAGCTTTGATATCAGGAAACTGCTCAAGTTATTAAATGCTGCGAAGGACTGTTGTGTCATGAGTGATAACTGCCTGATTAAAGGTAGCAAAAACTGGTACATGTACATAAGAGGAACGAGCTGACGGGCTTAATTGAACTGCTTTTTACTGCTCCAAATGTTCACATTTTGGGACTGTCTATTATCTGAAAAGGGGGAGGAGAAGCACCACAAGGGTTTTTGGAGACAAACTTGAATTAGCTAAAAATTATATTTAACAATTCGTTGGTTGAAGGAATGAAGAGAAGGATGTTGTTGGAGGCTCAGAGGAGAGATCGAGGTGGATGGTCAGACTCAGCGGCGCATCAACCTACTTATGTGAGCCGGGCAGGAGAGCTACGGCACCAGGGATGTGGCCAGTATGTGCAGTCATCCACCATGTGTGCCACGACATACCTATGTACGTACACACATATGTATGTATATATGTAGACATGATCGATTTTTTGTCGTTTGGTTTTTCAGTGATCCATGTATGACAGCTCACGTTTGACTTATACTTACTTACTTAGGTGGCGCTATAGTCCATGGTGAACCTCAACCAACAAGCGTCTCCAGCTGGCACGGTCTTTCGCAGGCTGTTTCCAGCGTCGCACGCCCAGTTGCTTAAGGCCCCCTTCCACCTGCGTGCGCCACCGTAGATGCGGCCGTCCTTTGCCGCACCTTCCTTCCGGGGTGGATTCGAAGACTCTTCGGGTCGGAGCTGTATTTTCCACGCGCTCTACATGGCCTAGCTACCTTAGACGCTGTATCTGTAGACGTCGTTCTAGGCCGATGTCGCTGTACAACCCGTACATACACCGTTTGAACAAACGGGACCGTATATAGGGCAAGGGCATCTTCATCCGCTTTTGTTAAGGTCCAATCCTCTGCGCCGTAAAGGAGGACTGGGATGATCAAGGTCTTATATAGTGTCACCTTGGTTTTCCGAGATAGGGCTCTACTTCTCAATTGCCTCTTGAGCCCAAAGAAACAGCGGTTGGCAAGAGTGATTTTGCGTTTTATCTCAGCGCTGGTGTTGTTGTCGCCGGTCATCAGTGAGCCAAGGTAAACGAATTCCTTGACCTCAATGCCTACATAGGCCTCAGTGGCGTCTCGCTGTGTCCGGTCCATCCAATCACGAAAATCGTACCTCTTGTGTTGGCCAAGCACGATGTTGAAAAAGTTGCATGACAGCGCGTCACCTTGTTTAAATCTTTTTTAACATCAAAGGTCTCGGTTTGCTCATTACCGACCTTAATGGAGCAGCGAGAATTCTCCATTGTCATCCTGCACAGTCGGACGAGTTTGGCAGGGATTTTAAAACTAGCCATGGCTTTGTATAGCTCGTCTCTATACACGCTGTTATATGCAGCCTCGAAATCGACGGAGAGGTGGTGAGTGTCGATTTGGTATTCCTGGGTCTTCTCCAAGATCTGCCGTAGCGTAAATATTTGGTCTACTGTGGATTTTCCTGGCCTGAAACCACACTGATAAGAGCTTATTTCCCTATAGTTGGCGCAGTTATAGGGGTCTGCTTTGTTATGGACCGGGCAAATGATGCTAGGATTCCATTCGTCGGGCATGCTTTCCTCCGACCATACCTTGTAAATGAGATGGTGCATGCACCTTACCAGCTCATCTCCAGCCGCCTTAAGAAGCTCAGCAAACAGGCCGTCTGCGCCCGCGGTTTTATTAGTCTTAAGTCTTAATATAGCTATTTTGACTTCGTCTAGATCGGGTGGAATTCTCTTACATCGTCGACCATTACGAACGGATCGTTCTGCCTGACAGCGGTATCTTGTCTGTCATCGCCATTATACAGTCTGCAGAACTGGTCTTTTCCTCAGCATCTACTGTGATTCTACTACGAGTTCTCCATTTTCATCCCTGCAGGCCGCCGCTCTGGCTTTGTAGTTATGGCATGTTCGTATTACCTTATTGTAAAACTTCCGGGCGTTATTCCTGCGGAATAACTTATATAACTTATAACATATTCTAAATCAAGCGAACTAAGTAGGATACTGCCATTTTATCTTGAAAAGACTGTACGTTCGAACGATGCTTACAAATTATTGAATTTTAGTATCAACATTCATGAGAGCGCCGCCGTGGCGCAGTGGTTAGTGTGGTGGCTTCTGATGCCGATGACATGGTATCGAATCCCGACAATAGCCATGTCATCGAACGTGTTTTCACGGTGCTTCTCCTAAGCACCGGTTCTGACAAAACTCTCTGTAGTATAATTGTCATGAAAAGCTTCTTGAAATTCACCGTTCGGAACCGGCAATAAACTGTAGGTCCCTTACACCTATGGGGAAATGAAATCACACACAATGTGGGTGATTGAGGGAAGCCCGGCTTTGGTCCTTCATGGACTGTAACGCCACCTTGTGTACGTACATACTCATTATGTGAAAAAAAAGTTTTTCTCGCCCTTTAACCATTTTACATTGTAAATGCTAGTGTGTTAAACAACATGCAGAGATAAGTTAAATGACACATTTAAGTGTGTCAGTTGACACACTAGCGGTCGACCCAGTAAAAGAAACTATCCACCATGGTGGAATGCAAAAATAGCGGAGCAGTTACGTATGTCTAGACATAACTGGAAGCTCGCAAAAGAGGGGGCCATTGAATGGTCAACTTATTGAGATAATGTTAAGCGACTCAAGAAAGAAATTAGACTCGCCAAGGAGAATCCCTGGAGAAGCTTCTGGGGCTCTATTGAATCGTATATGGATGCGGGACGTCTGAGAAAGGTCCCTTACAGATGTCCTCTATTAGGAGATCTGATGGTAGCTAGAAAGACTCAAATTAGAGCGTGCTCAATGCTCTAATACAATACCATTTTCCTGGCTGCGAAAATATAGGAACTTTCAATTCGGCAGACGCATTGCCAAGGGAATGAAATTAACCTGAAACAGTCGATTAGATTATTACCGAGAAAAAAGATCCTATGTATTTGACCCCTACAAGGCGCCAGGAATTGACGGCATATGTATATCCGATAATGCTGCAGGAACCATTTGAAGCTATTATTCCATGGCGGAAGCGCATTGACCGACGCAAAATTTGGCCTTCTCCACAATCAGTGTACCAGCGAATTGCTAAGATATGTCAGTGTGCACAATTTCATTACAATCGGGCATCACGTTTTCGAACTGTTCGCGGACGAATGCTTTTTCTGGGTCAAAGGGTCAAAGGGCGAGGCCAGGGAATAAACCCGGCGAAAACCGAGATAGGTCTTTCACAAGGGGAAGATCTATACCAAGATTCACATATCCTCGTATGAATGGTATCGAACTGATCCCTTGAGAATCTGCCAAATATCTTGCCATAATTCTAGATTCCAAGCTTAGCTATAATGACAAAAAAGGGTACGTGGCACTATAATCGTGCAGAGTAGCTTTGGGAGCTTTTGGAAAGACATGGCCCCTCAGACCGAAAGTGGTATATTGGTTGTACACTGCGGTATACAAAGTGTTTCAAAGGTTTAAAGGGCAGGCTGTCTGGCGGTGACGGGATCTATGAAGTCCAAACCAATGGCGGCTCTTGAAACAGTGCGCTGAACCTTTCACCTTTGGACATACATATATTACGAAAGCATCGCAGCCAGAACTGCGCTATGATTACAGGAATCCGGTCCCTGGTCATGGTATGTATCAGTCTTTTCGGGACTATCGGAGTGACATTGGGCTGAACAGACTACTAGGACTTCTATCTGCATCTAAGTGTTAAACGTGTTAAACGTTAACTGGGCACAATGGACCTGGTATGCTAGAGCAACACACTTAGTATTTGCAGTGTACGGTTGCCACGGAAGCCACCATCGATTTAGATCATTTCCTTGTTGTCGCCAAGGCAAGAGCATGGATATATGTATAACGAATAAACAACGGAAGTGGGAAAGAACACCAAGGTTTGACGTCGGAAACTAAATACAATCGCAACTGAGCTGTAGCAACTTTGCCGACCGAGTCTCCGAAAAACTCTTTGTTAGTGCCGCCTGCATTAACGGTAGAAGAAGAATGGAAGTATTGTCAAAAAGCTATTACAGAAGCTGCCACTAATGTGCTGGGTTTTACGACATCACTACCCAGGAAAAGTCCGTGGTTTAACGACGAGTGCAAGCAGAGCTACGCAGCTAAGCAAGACGCCTACAAGGCAATGCTGCATTGAAAGACGAGAGCTGCTCCTGAGCTTTACAAACAGAAAAGTAGGTAAGACAACCGGCTTCTCAGAAAGAAAAAGAAGGATCAAGAGAAGCGTGCGGTCGAGGAGATGGAGATTGAAGTCCAGAAGTTTTACCAGAAAGCAAAACAATTATAAGACTGAAAGGAAGATTCAAATACCGCTGTCAGGCGGAATGTTCCACTCGACTCGACGACAATAGACAAGAGATCCGTCTTCCGACTTTGACGAGGTCAAGATAAAAATATTGAAAAAGGCTGTCCACGGAACTGTTTAAAGCAGCTGGGGATGATCTAGCAGGGGGCATGCGGCGCATTCAGCTCATCTGTAAGAAATGGTTGGATGAAAACATTCCCGAAGGGTGGAATCTCAGTGTTTTTCGCCCGACCCACAAGAATGGAGACCACTTTTCAAGGCCGCATATGATAGTGCGCATAGTCTTACTTTACTTAGGTGGCATTACTGTTCGGGGTGAACTAAGGCCTGAACCAACAAGTCTCTCCAGCCGGCACGATCTTTGGCCAGCTGCTTTCAGTGCTGCACGCCCAGTTGTGCACCACCGTCTTTCGGAGTTGTAGTCGAAGACTCTTCGGGCCGGGGCGGTGATGTTCATTCGTTCTACATGACCCAGCCATCTTAGATGTTGGATCCGAAGACGTCTAACTAGGCCGATGTCGCTATACAGCCCGTAAAGTTCTTGGCTTAATCTTCTTCTCCATTCTCCGTTTACACAAACGGGACCAAAGGTTGCACGCAGAATTTTCCTCTCGAAACGCGCAAGAGCCCCTTCATACGCTTTTAATTACGTCCAAGCCTCAGTGCCATAGTGGAGGACCGAGATGATTAAGGTTTTGTAGAGGAAGGTATTTCGAGAGAGGGCTCTACTACTCAGTTGCCTCTTGAGTTCAAAGAAGCAGTGTCTTATCTCAGAGCTGGTGTCGTTGCTACTTGTCACTATCAAAGCAAGGTAGACGAAGTCCTTGACTAGTTCGAAAATATAGCTGCCAAAGGTGACGTTCTGACCAAGACGTCGGTGTTGTGCGTCTTTCTTTGATGACAGCAGATATTTGGTCTTGCCCCCATTTACCCTTAGACCCATTTTAGCCGTTTCTGCTTCAACGCTTGCGAACGCCTCACTGACGTCTCGCATTGTCCGTCCAATAACGTCAATGTCATTTGCGTAGGCAAGCAATTGTATAGACTTGAAGTAGATCGTACCTCTTGTATTGGCCGCAGAGTCCCGCACGATCTTTTCAACAATGATGCTTAAGAAATCACATGACAGTGCGTTACCCTGTCTAAAACTTTTTTTAGGGGTCGGTTAGTTCACCTCCGACCTTAGTGGAGCAGCGAGAATTGTCCATAGCCATCTGCACAGTCTCACGAATCTGGCGGGAATGTTAAGACATAGCATGGCTCTGTATAACTCGTGTCTATAAACACTGTCATAGGCGGCTTTAAAGTCGAACAAAAAGATGGTGCGTGTCCAAGATCTGCCGTAGTGTAAATATTTGGTCTATCGTGGATAGTGCACTTAGAGACGGTATAGATAGAGCCATGTCTAGTTTTGGCACCCCTACCAAAGTCGTCAGATTGTGTAGGATGATGGTGGAAAACTGATGCTGCTTCATCAAGGTCAGTAATGAAATTATCGATACCTTCATTGTCAAAAAAGGGTTTTAGACCAAGCGACGTGCTATCATATGATTTTTTTTTTAACATCGTACTTGAAAACATCGTGTGAAACTGTGAAACTTACGCAAAGATCTTGGTCTTAGACCTTTCAAAATACAGGTCATACAGGTACTGAAGCCGAATGACCTGTCATAGTGTTGAATTTTTGGTGAGTCTGAAACCTCTGGTAATAAGAGGGGAACATATGTATGCATCCGGAAAATGCGCTGTTGGATGTGGTTTAAGCTTCGCCAGATACATTGATGCATTCTTTTTTAAAGACGATTGGAAGTACAATGTTACCGTCAATGTTGCACTCTATTCAATGATTTCGAACTTCTCTTTTGCACAAACTGAAAGCAGTGCTACGTGTCACGCAGCATGTGAATCGATGGGCCAGTTGAGAAATGAGTTCGGTGAGTGGTATATCTCTCGTTTTGGACCCGTGAATTGACCGGCGAGATCGAGCGACTTATGGATATGGGGAATCTCTCGTCTATACCGATAATCCAGCGTCAACTGTGGACAATATCGCACTCGTTGTTAGCTAGATATCAGCCAATATGCTCGAAAATAGTCAGAAGATTCAGGAGTCAAAATTGGACTCTTCGTACGGACCACTCCAAATATCCTCGTTGAAAAATAAATGATAAGCATACACTTACTGGGTTAAATAAAAATGGTAGACATGGAGGGCATAGGCTCGGACATACAGAGTAAAGTTGCTGATTCCTCTTAACTTGGCGAGATGCCAGAAACGATCCCTGTTTCAATGCCCGGGTCAAGTTGACATACAGTCTCCTCGCCGTACCCTCTGAATAGTCACTACAATAACCGTTGAGAGGTAAACAGATGTATGCAGCTATCGTCCTAGGCAAGGGGGTGCTACAGTACCCTGATCAGACTGGCGGTTGTGCGGCAGGCCAACAACCCGCCCATGTAAAAAAAGACAAGTTATGAAAGAACAAAATGCCTCGGATACTTGAAGATGACATATAACGAAAAGGAACACGATCTGCGAGTGAGCTCCTGGAATTTAAGAATCTGTTCACTCCTGGAGGTGTTCATAAAGAGCAAAGAACCCCCATGCAGTACAAGGCGGATATTACTGCGATCTAGGAAATACGCTGGATAGGAAGCGGTACGATGAGAAAAAATGGTGGCAACATCTATTACAGCTGTCACAAAAGATTGCACATGTTGGGGTGCGGGTTTGTCGTGGGAAAGCGGTTAGGGTCAAGGGTCATCGGCTTTAAGCCTATTAGTGATCTCCTGGCTGTGATCCCCATCAGAGGCAGATTTTACAACATCAGCTTCATATGTGCACACGCCCATGTCGAAGAGGCTGAAGACACCTTTAAAGAGGACTTCTATGATCTCTTGGACAACGCCTACGGAGCTTGTCCGGTGTACGATGTTAAAATCGTTCTCGGGGACTTCAATACCAAAATCGGTAAAGAGAACACCTTTGGCTGATTGATTGGAAAGCACAGTCTCCACAATACAACAATGGATAACACACAAGATTTCACCACAAGCGAATCCACAGAGCAACCTGTCAATCTCCGCGGATGGTCAAACCGCCAACAAAATCGACCATGTGCTCATTGACGCAAGACACTCTTCAAACATCCTGGATCTGCGAACATTCAGGGGGGCAAACGCCGACTCATTTCCTTGTAGCAGCAAAATTCAGAGCTCGGCTGTCCAATGTCAGGAAGCTGCACTAGCCCACCATGAGCAGGTTCGACATTGGACGCCTGAGCACACCGGAGGTTGCCAGAGTCTACAGGGAGCAACTGATCGAATGCCTACATGGAGCACAAATGTTAACAATATATTCAGAAAGTAGACGAGAACACCTACAGGCTACCTAGCACCCCCGACAAGAAATGCTGAAGAACCACAAGGCCGCAGGCTCAGATGGCTTGCCATCCTACCTCTTTCAAGAAATGTAGAAGCATATCCCTGCTCAATGTCGCATACAAGACTTTAGACCAAATATCTACACTTCGACAAATCCTGGAAGACACCGGCGAGTTTCAAATCGATACACGCCATCTCTTCGTCGATTTTATTCAAAGCCGCATCCGACGGTATTATCGCAAAGAAACTGATCCGGCTGTGTCGCGCCACGCTAAAAATACGCGATGAACCGTGCAGTTCGGCTCTAGGACCTCTGAACCGTTTGAAACATGCACCAGATTTCGGCAAGGAGATGCGCTGTCGTGTGACTAAAAATTCTCCGTGGGATATATGGTCCTGTCTGCAAGGAAGGCGATTGGGGGAGAAGGCACAACCGCGAACCCTACGAGTTGTTTAATGATGTGGACGTAGCCCGAAAGGAAAAAATCCGTCGACTACATTGGCTTGGCCACATCGTGCCGAGGCAAGGGAGTACGAACTTTCGGTTCAGAGACCAAGCTATCGCGGATATAAGGAAACTTGGACTTTCCATTGGAAGCAACCCGATATGAATGGAAGCAGGCTCTCGTTCAGGGTCAGCCCCTCTAAGAGTCCCTAGCCTGATAAGTAGGTAAGTAGGTATATATGCATATAAATACGTCTATCTGTGCTGGAAATGTCGTTTATTTGCATGATGACCATTAACTATGGTTGTTGTCTCGCTCTATTAGGACCTTGCCAACCGATCCCTAATAGGATTTATATCTGTCTATATATCTGAAAATATCAACTTCCGGGAACATTAACTCCTTGACTGCATACACTGCAAATAGTAAATGTGTTGCCGTAACACACCAAAGTGTGTGTTTTCTTGTAGCCATTTTTTAGTGTGTTAAGTTTGTTATTATGAAAGCACGGCGTTCGAAAATTTTACCAAAAAGTAAAACGAACTTGCCAAGGCTATAAAGCCAGATCAGAAGCCTGCAGGGATGAGCACGGGCAACTAGATTGGAGTCACAGTCGATGCCCGGACTCTGCATTATTGGAAGGGCAAAGCGAGAGGTCAATGAGGTGTCCGCAAGCTTTGAAGCAGAAGCGGCTAAAGTGAGTCTAAGTGTAAATGGAGCCAAGACCAAATATATGCTGTCATCAAAGAAGGACGCGCAACACCGACGTCTTGGTGAAAATGTCACCTTCGGCAGCTATTTTTTTGAAGTAGTCAAGTACTTCGTCTACCTTGGCTTGATAGTGACAAGCAGCAACGACACAAGTGCTGAGATAAAACGCAGATTAACTCTTGCCAACCCTTGCTTCTTTGGGCTCAAGCGGCAATTGAATAGTAGAGCCCTCTCTCGAAAAACTAAGGCATCCCTCTATAAAACCTTAATCATTCAGGTCCTCCTCTACGGCGCTGAGGCTTGGACGTTATCAAAGGTGGATGAAGAGTCTCTTGGGCGTTTCGAGAGGAAAATTCTGCGTGCAATATTTGGTCCCGGTTGTGTAAACGGAGAGTGGAGGAGGAGATTCAACCAAGAACTGTACGGGCTGTACAGCGACATCGGCCTAGTTAGACGTCTCCGGATCCAACGTCTAAGATGGCTAAGCCATGTAGAGCGAATGGACATCAACGCTCCAGCCCGAAGAGCCTTCGACCCCGAGGGACGACGCAGCAGAGGACCACCGCATTTAAGGTGGCGCGCACAGGTGGAAAGGGACCTCAACCAACTGGGCGTGCGGCACTGGAAACGGCTGGCTAAAGATCATGCCGGCTGGAGAGGCTTGTTGGTCGAGGCTCTGGTTTACTCCGAACTGTAGCGCCATCAAAGTAAGTAAGTAATATGAAAGCACACAAAAACCTTGCCAGAGGGCAAATTGCGACCCGGCCCTATGGTGTAATTGTTAATACATTGGACTCTCACTCCAGCAATCCCATATTTAAATCTCAAGCTTCCTGTGAAAACTTTTCGCAGCGAACAAAAAAAAGACTCGTCTAGTCCTACGAGGCTCGTCAAGCCCGAAATATCGTTTTTCTATTCTTTGTTTCATTGAATTGATTGTTTCTTTTTGTTGTGAAGCAACGTCAGTATGATCATGCCATCTGGCTCGAGGGACTAATGTAGAATGCGAAAGGAGGGGTTTAGTGTCTTTGCTTTTTGGTAGCTCACTGGATGTGAGAGTCCGGTGTGTTAGCCATTACGACATGGATCCGGCTTGCAAAATACTTTCTGGCATATAGTTTGCATATAGTTTGAAAATTGCCCTTTTGTTTGATTGATTGATACAAAGTGTGTTAATTATTGATAAATTTGTCGCTGCAACACACTTCATTTAAGCAGTCATTACAGATTTTATTCATGACACGTTATAGGAAGTGTTATAGTTTTAACGCGAACTAATGACTCAGTTTAAGATATCAAACGTGTTAAGTGACACATTTAATCATAAAGTTCGTCGAATGACACACTTGCTGCGTGTTGTTTAACACACTAGAATTTGCAGTGCTTGCGCGATAAATAACAATATTTTTGCAGGAAAGGCATTTAACCGTGTTTGATTTTACCAACATAAAAACTGTTAGATTGACTACTGCCCCGACTGAAATCCTAGATTTCAAACGTCCACGTAAAGAGTCTCCGCGAAATAATTCATTTCGTAAATAATTCCAACGAAAAGGAATTGATTTGATGCCACATTAGCCGCTCAAAATCCTGATATTTTAACACTTCTCACCTATCGCACGTCCACACGCCAAACACTGCAAAATCGGCTCTAACCACTTTACTAAACTATTGGCTTAATTTAAGCCTTGAATATCGTTTTCCACTTAATTCGGCTGATTTTCTATCACTACATTCCGAAAGTCCTTCATAATTATTTCAACGAGTGGTATCGAATGTGTACGAACGTATAATACTCATATGTCCTGTAAATGGAAGCCCATGTCAGCATGCTGCAATGGCGTGAGTTGTCAGAGTAATTGGACAATGGATTACTGAAATTTCACCAAAATCATTTCCAACACCGGATGGTGCTGTAGTCCTAATGGTATTTTCAAATTCAGAAATAACACAATCACAAATGCATTAATCAGTCGACAGAAGCGGAAGCGAAAGGAAAGGATACAGCGAGCGCGACGCAGCTTTTCACAGTACATGTACCACAGTCAAATAGAACGCATCGAAATATGCACTACGGTTGTCTATTCATCATGGATGTTCTCGTCCTGCAGGAATGTGAATCATTATGATGGAAAATCGTTCGAGCGGACACATGGGCCATTATCCTTTTTTCATTATACAAATGTTCGTGGATTTGGTTATTACAGCTGTGGTGTTCTTCTTTTGGCTTGACGATTTATCAATTGGTGATTCTTTGAACAGACACAACCGACCGATAGATTGGTCATTGGGCCTCGAAGGACGAATCAATTTCGGTCGTGAAAACATGAAATGTCATTGTCCAGTGCCACTTCTCTTTCCATTAAACTAATACATACCATCAGTCAGGAGTAATTTAATTCTGTTTTTTGTTTTTTATTATCGAAATCGTTATGTGACACGAATGCTGGCCAATATGCATCCATCACCCCCTCTTGCTACCCAGCTTCCTTCGCTTTTTGTTTCTTCTCTGCACGCTACTTGTAGGATACGTTCGTGCCTGCGGCTTAAAGTCAAAAAGGCGAAAAGTTTCCGGTTCGACGAAGAGTAAGAACAGGACTACTGTTGGGCGGGTAGGAATCATTTTTTGCTGCACGGAATACGCTCAGACCTGAAAGCTGTAATTATTTTTCTGCGGAATTTTCTTTTTAGCTGCCGGCATGCGAAGCACAATTTTCTGCGAGACTGGCGCTGAATCGAAAATCCTCGCTTGAAATTGGACTGCAAAGTGCATTTCGGAAGTCAGATACCCGTAGAGCTTGCATAATTAAGTGTAGCTCGAGGGCGGTTGAGACACGAGCCGTTTTTCGATTTTCAGACTTGTTTGTTTGATTATGCATTTTTAGCAGGACCCTACGGCGTAAGATTATAATATTTGGGAAAAAGTTTAAATTGCAGCGGAGTTTATGGCCGACAGGGGATTAGGATGTGCCGTTTCGTAGGATGGTGGATATTGAGTTCGGATGAAGCAAATTAAAAATCGCTCGAGGGTGCAATTGGAATCGTGATAGACGACTTAGGGAACAAAATGCTGTTTGTCTCTTTAGCGAAATTGGAATAACGATGTGCACTTGGCATTGACTAGTAAAGTGAAAATCACTTCACTTTATTGTAGCTCCCGGCGCCTTAAATTGTTCAAAACCCGCCTTGGTCACGACTTTGATCTACTACATTTTTTCTCGCGAAGCTTATATCCGAGGGATGATTGCCTATTTAGGTAGGTAGGTTCGTAGCCTTCCCAGAATGGAGAAGAATATACATAGGCCAGAGAGACCCGTTGTGCTGCTACGAGGGGGGTTTAGCCCCCTATTCATGGAACCACTTAGTGCTTCTTAAAAAGTTAAGAAGGTCAGATATCCCTACTTGCTGAACATCTGTCAGGTCGTTGAGGAAGTAGGATCCTAGGTATCGTTTCCTGATTGTGAAGAATGCCGGGCAGGCGCAGAGAAGGTGGTGGATGGATTCGAGCTCCTCTTCGTCTAGGCAGCTTCTGCAGAAATCATTCGGAACTTGGCCCAGTTTTTGCACGTGACTGCCAATGAGGCAGTGACCAGGGATGACACCAATGATTTTATGGATATCAGTTCTTTTTAGGGAACTTATTCTCTTAGTCCGTTGACTATCGAGCCGGGGCCAGATTTGTCTGGTGATAAGGCAGGTGTGTTCCTGGGTCCATCTCAGGTTCGTCTAAGGCCTGGCGAAAATTATGGGATTATGTTTAATGGTTGCGAGGGGTATTCCCTCACATGCCATGATTATTTGTTGCGTCGTTCCTTGTCTGGCGAGTGTGTCGCCTCTTTCGTTACCTGGGATATCGCTGTGTCCTAGTACCCATAGAAGTTGTATTTTAAACTGTTCGACCATCTCGTTAAGAGTTAGGCGAAAGTCGAGGCTTGTTTTTGAGATGTACACATAGGACGCTAGCGACTTTAATGCTTACGTTCCACTTTCGCCAAGACAGAGCCTCCTTTATTGCCAACAGCTCCGCCTGAAAGACCTGCAGTGATCTGTTAGTATTAGAGCTTTGTTCAGCTTAAGTTGTTTGCAGAATACTCCACTATCCACCCCGTCTTTGTTTTTTGACCCGTCAGTGTAGAAAGCCACGTAGTTCCTGCGAGGTTGCGTTTGGCAGGTCCAGGGTCTGTCCGGGTACGTTATCCTATAATTCCCCTCAAAGACTGTGGTGCGTTCTATGTAGTCCGAGTTTTCTGCCATGGTTATCCTGTTGTTCAGAATGGAGGAGTGGCCAGTGGTATAGCTCATCCATATTGAGTTAGCTTTTAGTCTTATTTTCGTGTATGTGGCAATTTGCTTGCCAAGTATATCGAGTGGTGTAAGGTATCATGTTAAGAGCACCGTGGCGCAGTGGGTAGTGTGTTGGCCTCCGACGTCGATGACACGGGAACGAATCCCGATACAGCCATGTCATCGAACGTGTTTTCACGGTGTTTCTCCTCAGCGGGGTTCTGACAAAACCCCCTGTAGTAGTATTCTCGAAATTCGCCGTTCGGAACCGGCAATAAACTGTAGGTACCTTTCACCTATGGGAAAATTAAATCCCACACAACATGGGTGATTGAGAGAAGCTCGGCTCAGGTCCTTCATGGACTGTAACGTCAACATACATACATACACAAGGTATCATGTTGAGCGCTGCCCTTGGGGTGGACACTAGGGCTCCGGTGATGCACATACATGCTAACCTTTGTACCTTCTCCAATATTTCCTGGGTCGCAGTAACATCTTTCAAGTTTATGACCAGCTCCGGAAGTGACATTCCAGGAGAATACTCGAAAATCGTGTCCTTTTTCGTGCTATGTCGTCTTCGAGAATTTGTCCGTTTATCCGAGGCATTGTGCTCTTTCTTAGCTTGCCTTTTTTTTACGTGGGCGGGTTGTTGGCCCGCCGCACAACCGCCAGTCTTGTCTTGCCTAGGGCGATAGCTGCATACATTTGTTCACCGCTCAACGATTGTTGCGGAGGCCATCCAGAGAGCACCGCGAGGAGGCTCTATGTCAGCTTGACCCGGGCACTGAAACAGGGATCGTTGCTGGCATCTCGCCGGGTTGAGAGCAATCAAAAACTTTTCCCTGTATGTCGGAGCCCATGCCCTCTTCACAAAAGGATAATTGGTACAAGGTCAAGGAATTTAATTAAATAAGCAAGTCTAAGCGCCGTGGTGCAGTGGGAAGTGTGTTGGCCTATGGCGCCTATGGCACGGGATCGAATATCGACAACAGCCAAGTCACAGTTCGTATTCGTTCGGTTTCCCTTAGAAAGAGTTGAGGTACTAATTTAAGTGCTTACACCAAGGTCAGTTCGACTCGGTCATATTGCATAGTATAACGGTGATAAAAGGTCATTTAGAGAGGATCGCACGTGCCAAATAGACTTGGTCTAGTTCGAGAATCGCAAATGAATTGGAATTCAGTCCAGATAGAAGCAATTTATTCAACATTAAAACGACTTGACATTTAACCGTCCGCAGTTTGCTTTCAAAAAAGTATTTCAAATGCAAAACGCTGCGATATGAAATGAAGTTTCAATCGAATAGCTCAGATAAATAAACCATAAAAGTGTGTATTACGTAACAAACGAGCGATACTGCCTGCAGCAGCCAGTTCAATACCAACAATCCACCTCTGTATGTATACCCGTCCAAGGCAGAGAGTGAGATATAATTTCATTGCCAATTCGAAGCGATAATTTCTTCACATCTGCTGTGCTCGTAACCTTCTTCCAGATGATACTGCACACTCATATCTCAAGTCGATTAATGACTCACATGCACTTCTACGTACCAAAGAGCATCAACTAAAACGCAAAGAACAATTCAACGTCCATAAACCACATCCAGGAAGTATCTCCCTATCCCCCAAATACTTATACTCGTAATCGTCAATCAGACCATCTCGTTATGCTTCCCAAAATTAATGACCATCCATGAGAACCATCAAAAGACAAGTTTATAGTTCTACCAAAAACAGCGCCTTAATTGCATCCCCATGGGGTAATGCGATGGCGTTCAATGCCAGGTGATGATTCTTCAGGTTAATGGAATTTAGTTAGCATTAAATGAGGAACTACCTTAACCAAACTAGGGGCACTAACGTGATTCTATCTTGAACACGACCATTGCACTTCCCACCGCCAGTTTAGTGGGGTGCTATAAAGGTCAAGAGATTCCCGAAACACTCGCAAATCAATCGAACTATCAATACTTCCCGCTTATCCATAACTATCGGAGCATAATCAAATCAAGATACAACGAAATATGTAGATATAGAGCATCAAGGTTCCAATGCCACTCGGAACGAACTATGTAAATCCGCCGTGCTGCTATGTGTGAGCGATGACACGCGTAATTTAAATAACGAAACAGAAAAAAAGCAAAATTCAAAAATCCGAATAAAAACCTCGAAAGCAGAGCGTGCGATAGCGATGGAAGGAAAACCTATAAAAGCCTAAGAATGCCAACACTTCAGGTTTATTCCATCGCCAGATAGTGTGTTTCCGCAATGGCGAAGCTTTTCTTAATCGTTTGTCTCTTGACAGTCAGCTGTGCCGTCCTCCTCGCTGAGGCAGATCCAATCTTCTTCAATTTGCAAAAATCATATGTAGCTCAACCGACACAGACCAGTGAGATAGTTTTATCTATTAATCAGGCTTGATGGTGACTAATTAGGTTTTTGTCAATTTTTATTTTTTTTGTACAGACAGACGAACGACAGTGACCCAAGGCACGGACTTCGGTTTGGGCGGTCTACTTTCAAAGTGGTTTTCCGTCAAGCAGGTCTTTTTCAATAAGTGGCTAGGGCCACCGCAAAGGCCGGCAACGACCCAACGACCTGTGGTTGAGGTGAGTACGACCTACGTGCCAGAAAGCACTACAAAAGGATCAACGACAGAATCACCCGCTGCGCTGATTGAAGAAACCACAAAGACTACGACCACAACAACTACGTCAAGTACAACGGAAAGTATTGAAACGTCTAGTGAGGAGACTATAGCTACAACAACCGCCCAGGAAGAAACTAATGCAAGCAAGATTGGCGACGAAGAGTCGGGAGTGACAAGTTCAGTTGTGTCTACCACGCAAGCATCCACTGAGACAAGCTCGACTTCCTCAAATGAGGAAACAACTTCCTCAAATGAGGAATCAGCTTCAAATGAGGGAACAAGTTCAAGTACTACAGAAAGTGCTATTATCACCAAGCCAACCAGGTCGCAGTCTTATAGTTACCCCCATCCAACGACACCATTCGAGCCTCCAACGACAAATACTGTAAACGATAATGATAACGAAATTGATAGCAATGGTGGAGCTTCGGAAGGAGCTGTTCAAACTGGAGCTGGGCTTACAGCTCTAGAGCAACCATCGGATACTCAGTCACTGGGTGGTAGTCTATCGGGATCGGGATCCCTGTTGTTAGGTGGAGGCGGATCGTCTAATGCATCATTAGCTTCGTCATCGAGTGGAGCATTAGGAGCTACTGGTTCATTTGGGTTGAACTCTGGTTTGTCGGGAGGTGCTTCAGGAGGGGAAACTGCACAGACATCCAACAATGGATTTAATGCTGGTTTGTCGGGTGGTGCTTCAGGAGGGACAACTGGACAGACATCCACCAATGGATTTAATGCTGGTTTGTCGGGCGGTGCTTCAGGAGGGACAATTGGACAGACATCCACCAATGCATTTAATGCTGGTTTGTCGGGCGGTGCTTCAGGAGGGACAACTGGACAGACATCCACCAATGGATTTAATGCTGGTTTGTCGGGCGGTGCTTCAGGAGGGACAACTGGACAGACATCCACCAATGGATTTAATGCTGGTTTGTCGGGCGGTGCTTCAGGAGGGACAATTGGACAGACATCCAAGAATGGATTTAATGCTGGTTTGTCGGGCGGTGCTTCGGAGGGAGAAACTGCACAGACATCCAACAACGGATTTAATGCTGGTTTGTCGGGCGGTGCTTCAGGAGAGACAATTGAACAGACATCCACCAATGGATTTAATGCTGGTTTGTCGGGCGGTGCTTCAGGAGGGACAATAGGACAGACATCCACCAATGGGCTTAATGCTGGTTCGTCGGGTGGTGCTTCAGGAGGAGAAACTGCACAGACATCCACCAATGGATTTGATGCTGGTTTGTCGGGCGGTGCTTCGGAAGGAGAAACTGCACAGACATCCACCAATGGATTTAATGCTGGTTTGTCGGGCGGTGCTTCAGGAGGGACAATTGAACAGACATCCACCAATGGATTTAATGCTGGTTTGTCGGGCGTTGCTTCAGGAGGGACGATTGGACAGACATCCAAGAATGGATTAAATGCTGGTTTGTCGGGCGGTGCTTCGGGGGGAGAAACTGCACAGACATCCAACAACGGATTTAATGCTGGCGGTGCTTCAGGAGGGACAATTGGACAGACATCCACCAATGGGCTTAATGCTGGTTTGTCGGGTGGTGCTTCAGGAGGAGAAACTGCACAGACATCCACCAATGGATTTGATGCTGGTTTGTCGGGCGGTGCTTCGGAAGGAGAAACTGCACAGACATCCACCAATGGATTTAATGCTGGTTTGTCGGGCGGTGCTTCAGGAGGGACAATTGAACAGACATCCACCAATGGATTTAATGCTGGTTTGTCGGGCGGTGCTTCAGGAGGGACAACTGGACAGACATCCACCAATGGACTTAATGCTGGTTTGTCGGGCGGTGCTTCGGAAGGAGAAACTGCCCAGACATCCAACAACGGATATAATGCTGGTTTGTCGGGCGGTGCTTCAGGAGGGACAATTGGACAGACATCCACCAATGGGCTTAATGCTGGTTTGTCGGGTGGTACTTCAGGAGGAGAAACTGCACAGACATCCACCAATGGATTTGATGCTGGTTTGTCGGGCGGTGCTTCAGGAGGGACGATTGGACAGACATCCACCAATGGGTTTAATGCTGGTTTGTCGGGTGGTGCTTCAGGAGGAGAAACTGCACAGACATCCACCAATGGATCTAATGCTGGTTTGTCGGGCGGTGCTTCAGGAGGAGAAACTGCACAGACATCCACCAATGGATCTAATGCAGGTTTGTCGGGCGGTGCTTCAGAAGGAGAAACTGCACAGACATCCAACAATGGATTTAATGCTGGTTTGTCGGGTGGTGCTTCAGGAGGGACAGCTGGACAGACATCCACCAATGGGTTTAATGCTGGTTTGTCGGGCGGTGCTTCAGGAGGAATACCAGAGCAAACATCCACCTTCACCGTGCCTCAGCCACAAGGCGCACTTTTGTCGGGATCTCTTTCATTAGGAGGACTCGGAGCTTCGGGTCTATCGTCATCTTCTTTACCTGGAGCCAATGGGTTTAAGGCTGGTTTGTCGGGCGGTGCTTCAGGACAACAGACAGCCACCTTTACAGTGCCTCAATCACAGGGCGCCATATTGTCTGGATCACTTGTATTGGGTGAATCGGGGTCTTTGTTTTCAACCGGTGTCACTGATTCTTCCAGACTCAACTTGGTAGGCAATGGGTTTAATGTAGGCTTGTCAGGAGGCGCTTCGAAAGGAGCAATCGGACAGACAACCATCTCCGCCGCGCCTCTATCGGGCTCGATATCTATTGAAGGACCTCAGTCACAAGGTTATCCCTTATCAGGATCTCTAACGCCCGGAGGAACAGGATCATCTCCATTATCCTCATCAACTGGCGATTCACCTGCACCCTTCATATTTGCCTCAGTGAGCAAAGAATTGAATGGTAATTCATCAGGAACTGGTCAAGCTTCCGGCGTGTCATCATCATCCGCTGACGGTGCCACTGAATCACCTAAACTGGCCTCGGTGGGCAATAGATTCGATGCTGACACAACACGAACAGCCCAAGGATCTATCCAAAATTCAAATAAAAGCAACGATGACGAAGTTGACGCCGGAATCGATCCGCGCGTGTTCTACTATCGCCACTAGTCCACACAATCCAAAGTCTGAGAGAATATCCAACCCAATCCGACTAGAACGAAATGTCAAGGTGAAATAAAATATTCGATCACAGTATCTAGATAACTTCCGTGTTTGATATTTTCTGCTCTCGTACCCGATGAATACAAGTTTTCATTCTCCTTTCATGGCTTCAGTATGCAATGCTTACCTGCCTGGTCGATTGGACGCTACGTTTCGGCGTTTATGCGTCAAGGTAAGACCACTGGTAATGTGTGGGTTTGCGTTTGCTATTATCGGTATCTGCGGTATCTGTAGTTTCCTTGCCAAACCATATTCGAGTATCAGTCAGGCGTTCAGGGTCAATTGGGGGAGAAGCGCTAACCACGGGTACAAACTCTCAAAATGTAGGTTAAAGTACTTTATTTGAATGATGACTCGCGGCCGAGTTTCGGGGTTAATGGATGAAACGAAAACAATAATTTGCTCCGCTGATGGGTCAAACGAACCAGTTCCCAATGGTTGTTAGCGGTATGTTTTCCATACCATTTGTAATCAGGTTGAAATCAATTCGCGGTTGAGGTGTGATTGAGAGGAAATTATCATCTTGAGCCAGAGTGGCTAGCGAGTTTTTAATTTTATTCGGAAACGCGCGACACAGCCTCAAGTCCAGTGGTTTCCAAATTTGTTGAGATTTTTTTCGCTTTTCGGAAGTTGATTCCGTAAGAGATCATTCGGGTTATTCCGATTGATATGTTTTATTTTATTGTTGTTTTCTGTTTATGGGTTTTTTGTGAATAGTAATGTCAGACTTTGATATGCCACTGTTGGCACAAGGGCGACTAGATTTTTGGGATGGAAAACAAACACATTTTGAGCTTTTAACTTTTAATTTATTTTGAAGCCTGATGAATTTGTTTTCTACTCTATCGGACATGCATCAGTCTTGGTTCGATGGGCCGTCTCGAGATTCGGAACCGTAACGGACTATGTCACCCGACTTCCTTCCTGGGAAAGGAGATTCTCTATTAGAATTCCCTCCAGGGAGGAATGGACCGGTGATTTGGTACGCACGGAAAGTGAACTGGCACTCTACACCGACGGATCCAAAATGGATGTTGGCACAGGTGCCGGAGGCTACTTTGAGTCTCGGGATATGCATCGCTCCTACAGGCTTGATGATGGATGCAGTGTCTTCCAAGCTGAGGTCTTCGCTATCAAGCAGGCGGCGGACCTGATCAGCAAAGAAAATATTACAGGAAAAAGGATCAGCATCTATGTTGACAGCCAGGCAGCCATTAAGGCTCTGCAGGCAGCATGGATAAGATCCAAACTCGTCAAACTTTGCAAGGAGAAGTTAGAAGAGATATCCAATGTAAATGAGGTGACCCTTTGCTGGGTATCTTGTCACATGAATATCTCCGGAAACGATAGGGCGGACGAGTTGGCTAGGGTGGGATCAGGTGCTAACATTGCGCAGATCTCAGCTGAGGCCAAAGCACCACTCAGTGCGCTCTACAGGGAGATACGGACGGAGCTATTGGTGAAAGCCAATAAGCGATGGTGTCGCTTAGATACATGCGCAACGGCGAAATCGACTTGGCCCGCCTATGATAAGAAAAGAACGGAAAATCTGCTGGAGTTCAATCGTAGGAACATTCGACTGGCAGTCGGTGCCCTCACCGGGCACTGCATGCTATCCTATCATGCAGCTCGACTAGGCCAGCCCTACAAGGACTTCTGCAGAAGCTGCAGGGACGAAGAGGAAATTGAGTCCGTTCGTCACCTGCTGTGCGAATGCCCGGCGCTAGCCCAAAAAAGGAATATTTTCCTGGGAAGATACTTCCTTTCGGGACTAGAAGAGGTAGGTAATATTGGGCTGAACAGAATACTGGGATTTTTATCCTCGTCTGGCTGGTTCAGCTCGACGGTAAATGCATTGGTATCAACTGGTTAAACAAAACCGGTGGGCACAATGGACTCAGCGTAGTTTACGTGAGCCTTGACTTTACGTCAATAGGGCACCCATATACCTAACCTAACCTAACCTACTCTATCGAAGGAAATAGGAAATATAGGGCTTTCTTCTTCTTCTTCTTAATGGGCGCTACAGTTCGGGGTGAACCTGGGCCTCAACCAACATGCTCCTCCAACTAGCACGATCTTTTGCTAGCCTTTTCCATTGCCGCACACCCAGTTGGCTGAGGTCCTCATCCACCTGTGTGCGCTTTCTTAAGTGCGGTCATCCTCTGCTTCTTCATTCCTCGGGGTTGGATTCAAAGACTCTCCGGGCTGGAGCTGTGGTGTCCATTCGCTCTACATGGCCAAGCCATCTTAGGCGTTGAATCCGTAGACGCCTGACTAGGCTCATGTCGCTGTACAGCCCGTAAAGTTCGTGGTGGAATCTTTTCTTCCATCCCCCGTTTATAGGCCCGAAAATCACGCGCAAAATATTTCTCTCGAACCGACCAAGGGCCTCCTCATCCGCTTTCGATAGTGTCCATGCTTCTGCGCCGTACAACAGGACCGGGATGATAAGGGTCATATATAGAGTCAACTTTATCATTCGGGAGAGGGCTCTATTACTCAGTTGCCTCCTGCGCCCAAAGAAACAGCGATTGGCAAGAGTGATTCTGCTTTTGATTTCTGAACTGATGTCGTTGTTCCAGGTTACTGCGGAGCCAAGGTAGACGAAGTCCTTAACTACCTCGAACTTATATCTGCCAATACAAACGTTCTGGCCGAGACGTCGGTGTTGAGCGTCCTTTTTTGATGACAGCATGTATTTAGTTTTGCCCTCGTTTACCGCCAAACCAATTTTCGCCGCCTCCATCTCAATACTCGCAAACGCCTCATTGACATCTCGCTGTGATCTGCCTATTATGTCAATATCGTCGGCGTATGCAAGGAGTTGCGAGGATATGAAATAGATTGTGCCTCTCGAATTGGCCAGTGATTTTTGCACAATCATTTCCAATATGATGTTGAAAAAAATCACACGACAGCTCAACTGCCTGCCTTAGGATTTAGATCGTTTTTTGACATCAAAACTACCGGTAAGGTGTTCACCGATTCGGATGGAGGGAGCATTCTCCAAAGTCATCCTGCATAGTCTGACGAGTTTAGCAGGTATGTCAAAGGTAGAAATAGCGTTGTATAGCTCGTCTCTAATTACGCTGTCGTATGCGGCTTTGAAGTCGACAAATAGGTGGTGAGTGTCGACTTGAAATTCATTGGTTTTTTCCAGGATCTGCCGTAGTGTGAAGATTTGGTCGATGGTGGACTTCCCTGGCCTGAATCCGCACTGATAAGGACCTATCAGCTTATTTACAAAAGGCTTCAGGCGTTCACACAATAAGGCAGAGAAGATTTTGTAGGCGATGTTAAGGAGACTCCTTTCTTGTGGATCGGGCATACGATGCTGAGACTCCATTCCTCGGGCCGCTTTCCTCTAACCATACCTTACGAATGAGCTGGTGTATGCTTCCAACCAGGTCATCCCCAGCTGCCCTGAAGAGCTCAGCAGACTCCGTCTGCGCCAGCAGCTTTATTTGACTTGAGCTTCGATATGGCAATCTTAACTTCGTCGAGGTCAGGGGGACAGAATTCTCTGCTGTCTCCGTCGATTAGAAATGGATCATTCTGCCTGACAGCGGTATATTGACTAACATCGCCGTTATACAGTCTGCAGAAGTGGTTTTTCCATATTCTCAGCATCGACTGCGGTTCTACTACTAGGTGTCCGTTCTCATCCCTGCAGGCTTCCGTTCTGGCTTTATAACCTTGGCATATTCGCTTTATCTGTTGATAAAACTTTCGAAAGTCACGCCTGCAGTAACAGCTTTCCAAGTTCTCAATCGCGCGCTTCTCGTGCTCTTTCTTCTTTCTTCTAAGAAGCTTATGCTCCTTCCTTCTTTTTAACTCGTAGAGCTCACGAGCTGCTCTTGTTCTTTTATGCAGCGAGGCCTTATATGCATCCTGCTTCACTGTATGAATCCTCCTGCACTCGTCATCGAACCAGGTGTTTCTTCGTGGTGGAACCTTGAATCACACAACTTCGGATGCAGAGCTTTTCAGGGCTTGTTTCCAAAGGCTCCACTGCTGTTCTATTGATAGTGTGGAGGATTCAGGTGTATTGGAGAGCTTAAGGGAGACGCGATCGGTAATAGTACGAGCGGTTTCTGGCGATAGTAGCTTTCCGAAGTCATAGCTTTGTATTCTTACTCTACTCCGTTGCGTTCGTGATATCCGTAAGCGCATCTTGGCTACTACAGATAGTGGTCCGAGTCGATGTTAGCCCCTCGGAAAGATTGAAGATCAAGAATAGTGGAGGAGTGTCTGACGTCGATCGCGATGTGATCAATCTGGTTGGTAGTCGATTCATCAAAAGACCGCCAGGTGCCTTTGTGTATATCGAGGTGCGGGAAGCGCGTACTGGCTAGAAGGAGATTTCGCCCCGTAGCAAGATCAATCAGCCTGTGTCCGTTATCGGAGGTGGTGTCGTGTAGGCTGCCGATGACTCGTTCAAAGACGCTTTCCTTGCCCAGCTTAGCATTGAAGTCTCCTAGTACAATTTTGATGTCATAGCTGGGACATTGGGCATACGTTCTGTCTAGGAGGTCGTAGAACTCATCTTTGGTGGAGTCATCCTTGTCTTCCGTGGGGGCGTGGACGCAGATCAGGCTGATGTTAAAAAATATAGGGCTTTACATGGTTTTAATAGACTGTTGACTTTGTACTTAGCTACATATGGAGACTACGTAAAAGCAGATGTAAGTATCGTGTGATTTTTTAGGAGGTTTGTTTTCAATTTAATAAAAGGGCTAAGGAAAATTGCAAAAATGTGTACAATTATTACATGAGTTCTTAAGTGAAGTGAATGCCTGCCATTTTCAACCTGGTTATTATTTTGTTGATGCTGGCTGCGAGTATGTTTAAAGTGGTTTATATGGAGAGTTGAATTTTAAGCCACTTTTTCGAACATGAGTTACATCAGCAGCCGCGGAGCACGATCGCATTTTACCGATGTATGTTGCATTACAGTCCATGAAGGACCAAAGCCGAGCTTCTCTCAATCACCCATGTTGTGCGGGAGAGGGCTCTAATACTCAATTGCCTCTTAAGCACGAAGAATCAGCGATTGGCAAGAGTCTAATCTCTAATCTCTGCATTGGTGTCATTGCCGATTGTTACCAATGAGCCAAGGTAGACAAAATCCTTGACTACATCAGAGTTATAGCTGCCAATAGTGACGTCGGTGTTATGCATCTTTCTTTGACGACAGCATATATTTAGTTTTGCCCTCCTTTACCTACAGACCCGGCTTAGCCGCTTCTGCTTCAATAATCACAAAAGCTTTATTGACGCCTCACTGCGTTCTTCCAATCACGTCAACGTCATCAGCGAATGCGAGTTATTGTGCAGACTTGAATAAGATCGTGCCTCTTATATTGGCAGGTATATCCTGCACGATCTGTTTAAGCATGTTGAAAAAATCACATGACAGTACGTCACCTGTCATGTCACATAGCCTGACGAGTTTGTCAAAACATAACATGGCTCTATTTAGCTCGTCTCTAGAGACACTCTCATATGCGGCCTTAAAATCAACGAAAAGAAGGTGTGTGTCGACCTGAAACTCGTGGTCTCCAAGATCTGTCGCAGCATAAATATGTTGTCGGCTTGAAACTACACTGATAAGAACCTATAAGATTATCCGCAAAGGGTTTCAGGCGTTCACACAGTAGGGCAAAGAAGATATTTTATGCGACGTTAAGGAGAGTTATTCTCCTGTAATTGGCGCAGTTATGGGGGCCAGCTTTCTTGTGGGCTGGGCAAACGATGCTGAGATTCCAATCGTCGGGCATGCTGTCCTCCACCCATATTTTACTGATGAGCTGGTGCATGCGGCCTATCAGCACATCCCCAGGTGCTTTAAATAGCTCGGCAGACAGGCCGTCTGCGCCCGCGGCTTCATTAGTCTTGAGCTTTGACCTTACTAGCATCATTTCATATAGGTCGGGTGGACGAAAATCTCTTGCATCTTCGTCTGTTACGAATGGACAATTCTGCCTGTAAACGGTATCGGATCTATCATCGCCGTTAAACAGTCTACAGAAATGTTCCTTCCATATTCTCAGCTTCGACTGTGACTCTACTACTAGTGGTCCGTCTTCATCCCAACAGGCTTCCGCTCTGGCTTTATAGCCCTGGCATGTTCGTTTTACCCCTTTTGGAAAACTTTCGAGCGTCATTCCTGTGGTAGCATCTCTCCATCTCTGCTTACTATGCTCTCTTTTTTTTTTCCCTTAAGAGCACGCGTTCCTCTCGCCGTTTTCGCTCGTAATGTTCCCGAGCAGCTCTCGTCCGTCCATGTAGCGCGGCCTTGTAGACGGCTTACTTTGCTACATGGCCTTGCTCACATTGCTCATCAAACCACTGGTTTCTAGTTGCCGGTTGTTTGAAACCCAACACATCAGAGGCAGCGTGTCTGATGGCGCGCTGGCAATGCTCCCACTGTTGTTGTGTGGATTGTGCCGGTGTCATCGGAGTTTGCGAGAGGTTGAGGGAAACTCGATCGGCAAGGGTCTTAGCGGTCTCCTGCGATGGTAGTTTTTCGTGGTCCAGCTCGACTCTGTGGCATTCTTGATATCTTCATTCGAACCTTGGCAAGGTAGTGATCCGAGTCGATATTGGCTCCTCGGAAAGTTTGTACATCTAGGATGCCGGAGGTGTGTCTGATGTCGATCACAACGTGATCAGGTTCTTTGTGAATGTTGAGATGAGGGAATCGTGTGCTGGCCAGAAGGGGCGAAATCTCCCCGCTAGGAAGTCGAGTAGCCGATGTCCGTTTTCGGACGTGGTGTCGTGTAGACTGTATTTCCCCGTGATCAAGTCAAATATGTCCTCTTTGCCCAGTTTCGCATTAATGCAGAATGCCGAAAAATCACAGAATACTGTAACAATACTGCATTTTTTTATTGTTTAAATATAACCCATTTATATTGCACCGGTTAACTATTGAGTCAATATCAGCTTGAATGTTACAGACATCATTAATAAAAACAGTAAAAGGAAGTGATCCAAGATGGCTGCCCTTAGGTACACCGGATAATAACTATGGATATGAAATAAAATAAATATGAATATATATATATGAATCTCACTTGATGACACATCGCCAATTTGGACATATCTACATATTGCCTACGTCCAACCAAATGAGTTTTAATCCGATTAAGGCAGAATGAAAACCAAACAGATCAGGATTTTTAATAAGAATATTACGTTGAACTCAATCGACTTGCGAGCAAGTGAACCTGGGCCTCAACCAACAACTTCCAACTAGCCCGGTCTTCCTCTGCGGCCGTCCTCTGTTTCTTCGTCTCTCGGGGTTAGATTCAAAGACTCTCCGGGCTGAAGCTGTTGTGTCCATTCACTCTACATGGCCTTGCCATCTTAGACGTTGAATCCGTAGATTCCTGACTGGACTCATGTCGCTGTACAATCTTTTCCTTCATCCCCCATCTGCGTTTATAGGACCAAAAATCACACGCAAAATCTATCTCTCGAACCGACCAAGGACCTCCTTATCTACTTTTGATATTGTCCATGCTTCTTCGCCGTACAGCAGGACCGGGATGATAAGGGTCTTATATAGTCAAGGAGCCAAGGTAAATGAAGTCCTTAGCTGCCTCAAACTTATATCTGCCAATACAAACGTTCTGGCTAAGATGTCGGTGGTGCCCTCGTTTACAGCCACCCCAATTTTTGCCGCCTCCATCTTAATACTCGTAAACGCCTCATTGACTTCTGGCTGGGTTCTTCCGATTATGTCAATATCCACCACGTATGCGAGGAGTTGTGAGGATATAAAATAAATGATGCCTCTTGTGTTGGCCAGTGATTTTTGCACAATCATTTCTAGTATGATGTTGAAGAAATCACACGACAGCGCATCGCCCCGGCTAAACCCTTTTTTGACATCAAAACCATCGGCAAGGTGTTCACCGATTCGGATGGAGCAGCGAGCATTCTCCAAAGTTATCCTGCATAGTCTCACGAGTTTAGCAGGGATGTCAATGGCAGACATGGCGTTGTAGAGCTCGTCTCTAATTGCCCTGTCGTACGTGGCTTTGAAATCGACAAATAGGTGTCGACTTGAAATTCATTGGTTTTTTCCAGGATCTGCCGTAGTGGGAAGATTTGGTCGATGGTGGACTTCCCTGGTCTGAATCCGCACTGATAAGGACTTATCAGCTTATTTACAAAAGGCTTCAGGCGCTCACACAAAACGGCAGAGAAGATTTTGTAGGCGATGTAAGAAAACTAAATTCCTTTAGTTGGCGCAGTCAGATGCTTTGCTGTGGATCAGACATACGATGCTGAGGCTCCATTCGTCGGACATGCTTTGCTCTGACCATATCTTACAGATGAGCTGGTGCATGCTGCTAACCAGGTCATCCCCAGCTGCCTTGAAGAGCTCAGCAGACAGTCCGTCTGCGCCAGCAGCCTTATTCGACTCAATTTTCGATATGCCGATCTTAACTTCGTTGAGGTCAAGGGGACGGAATTCTCTGCGGTCTTGGTCATTAAGATCATTCTGCCTGATAGCGGTATATTGACTGACATCGCTGTTATACAGTCCGCAGAAGTGGTTTATCTAATTCTCAGCATCGACTGTGATTCTACTACTAGGTGTTCGTTCTCATCCCTGCAGGCTTCCGTCATATTGGCATATTGGTCATCGAACCAAGTGTTTCGTCGAGGTGGAGCCTTGAAGCCCAAAACTTCAGATGTAGTGCATTTCAGGGCTTTTTTGCAAAGGTTCCACTGTTCTAGTTACAACGTGGAGAGTTGCGGTGTATTGGAGAGCTTAAGAGAGACGCGATCGGTGAAAGTACGACCGATTTCTGGTGATAGTAGCTTTCCGCCGTTATAACCTTGTATTCTTACTCTACTCCGCTGCGTTCATGATATCCGTAGGCTACTACAAGATAGTGGTCCGAGTCGATTTTGGTTCCTCGGAAAGTTCGAACTTCAAGAATAGTGGAGGAGTGTCTGACGGTCGATTGCGATGTGATCAATCTGGTTAGTGATTGATTGATCTGGCGACCACCAGGTGCCTTTGTGTATATCGAGGTGCGGCAAGCGCGTACTGGCTAGAAGGAGATTTCGCTCCGTGGCAAGATCAATCAGCCTGGTGTCGTGTAGGCTATGTTTGCCGATGACTCGTTCAAAGATGCGTTGCTTACCCAGCTTAGCGTTGAATCCTCCAACTGTAATTTTGGCGACATTGCTGGGACATTGGGCATACGTTCTGTCCAGGAGATCGTAGAAATCATCTTTGGTGGCGTCATCCTTGTCTTCCATGTGAGCGTGGACGCAGATCACGCTGATGTTAGCCTTGATATGGATCGTTATTAGGCGTTCATTCACATGCGGAAGGTTTAGGACTTTTTGCTGTAGTCCACCTCGAACAACTAATCTGCATCCGAACGTCGATGTCGCAGTTTTTCGTCCGCTTTATACCCGGTCCATTCAATCGCATTTCCTGGATGACGGTTAGGTCCACTTTATAGAGGTCTAGGGCATTCGCCAGTTGTTCATTGTCCTTTTTTCGTTTTTTGCAAGGATCGTCAATATTAATCCGGTCCGTTTTATCCGAGGCTTGTGGCTGTTTCTGAGTCTGTAGTTACGGTTACGGTTCACTAGGCCGTAGCCCAACCGACTAATACTGTTTTATGGCGCAGGAAACTCGCCATTCGCTCTTCCCCGTTTGTAATTTCCATAGGAAATGTCCAGTTGGCACCACGAGGAGGTGGGGATGGGACTCACTAACAGTATCGTTTTTCTTCTCGTTTTTTAGCAGGCCAGCATCCGTCGTATAGATGCAACCCCTACGAGGCCTTTGTTAGACCGTTGCCATCCTTGCCTTTCATTTTCTTTTAGTATTCAAAAACAGCGAAATTCCAATATAGCCGTCGGTTCGTGTCTCCGTAACACTACCCTCCTCCTAAACTTGTTCGTCCTCGAACGAGCGATTTGATCCTTCTCCATAGTATGGCGCTAAGCTCTCTACGTGGAAAATCTTACATTTCGCCCGTCTGTTTGCCGTCGGCTGTATTCCATATACCACGTCGTTAAGTTTCTTGATGACCTCATATGGCCCATTCCATGCTGATTGTAATTTGGGGCACAAACCGTCTCGAATCCAGAAGGGTTCGCCCTTTAGTCGTATCTCGCCTTCATTTTATCGCCGACCACGTTCAATCGCTCCCGAATGAACCGATGGATAGAGTTCAGCCGTTCCTTCTTTTCGATTACGAAGTCATCCTTGCCGCTAGTTGCCGGTAATACAACGCCGAACTTTAAGTCCGACGGAAGCCGGTTCGTCTCTTCGTAACAATATTTCGCTGTAGAAGTTTGGAATGCTCTGGTGAAGCTGAAATGGAAATGGTGGTAACTTTCAGCGACATACTGCTGAATGTCAGAGCATTTTAGAGACTCAACAACGAGTGATCAGTCGGTATTCAGTTTGAAAGTAATCAACTCACTTAGTGAGTTGTAGAGACAAAGTGTAGGTGTGTGTAAGCAATAAAGTGTAAAGTGTGTAAAAGCTTGTAAAAGAGGTGAAGCACCCAGATAATTGATCTGAGGCGGAATATTAAAGTGTGTGTGTGTAGATTATTCGGGAACGATTTAATTTTCGTTGCAATATTACAGTTTGTTTCGGTCTGGGCAAAACTCTCTTGATAGCAAAAAATTGGGCGGCCGAAAAGCAGCTGGAAGTCACTTGGCCAAGTTCTTCACCGACAAACGACAGAAATTCTACATCGATGGAATCATGAAGCTCCCGAAAAATAGCAAAAGGCCATAGGTGGTCATGGGGAAGATACTTGAATAAATTGATTTTCAATAAAGAAATTGTTTTGTTCAAATATGTTCAAGAAACCGCCTATTGTTTCGATGGAATGAGGGAACTACAATACTTTAATGTTCCATTTTCATCAATTTACATTCATTGAGCTGCCGGGAATCCCGATATTGATCTGATTCTCGTTTTATCTAATGGCTTTCTGCTTAATGGGTGACTCAATGCTGTCGGTTTGCAGAGTATGTAATTAGAATTCAAATGAAACAGCTCAAGTGGTTTTGATTGTACAATAAACTTCAGCTGGAGATCTACGTTTTGCTTGTTGATTTCGAAGAATTCTTATATAGCAGGAAAGCCTTTTCTATCTACACCTTTCATCAACTGCTCGTCGTTTGGAGTCTTTTTATTTCACTGTGTACAGTTCACAAAAACCATGTACGCCTTCCGGTCTAGCGCAGTCAAAAGGTAAATATTTAAGCACCACCTCAGAGGAGTGGCATCGTAGCCGAAACGTGTTAACAACGATCTTATCTGCTTAATCTATCACTCGTCCATTAAAGACCATGATTTTTACAATTTATTTAAAGACAACAAGAAGCTCTCTTGTTGTAGATACCTGCGGCTTCACCAGTAGAGCTGTAAATCATCCTACTAGACTGTGCGACAAATTCAAATAACTAATGTCGGCTCACCAACTCCTATGTGAAGTTACGACCAAGTACCATGGATGAAAGCCGAACAAGTGTGCAAACATCCCGTCTATGGCATTGAACTTGAACCAAACTTTCACATCATCCATTCGTATACCACCATCGGCGTGGAGCAAAGAACACCCAATGATTCTTCGAATCATCTGCTCTTACCACAGAGCAGCAACCACTTTCGCTACTATCACACATGCTGTTCATCTGAGAATCGTCATGTTGACCTTGACAGTTGATGAGTATGCTTGACGGAAGATGATGCCCGGTTCCCAGCTTCTTTCAGCATCGTTTCGAGCTGACAAAAAACCCTCGCATCGTTAGACTGACTATTTGCATTTCAAATTATTAGGTTGTTGTGGCTGTTGTATCTGATGATGATTGAGCATGATTCTTGGTGCTAACTAGCCTGGTTGTATTTGAATTTCCTGGTACGCTGGTATACTAATCTACTGATGTGTGCTTTTATCTATTCTGGCAATGCGAGAAACTTGTTTGCCGTGGTGTGGAACTTTGTCGATCGCAAAAGTAGGTGGTAGGAAGGAGATTATCAATGAGATACAAAATCGTATCTAAATGAGATTCAATTCACATATTGTTTGACGAGGAGATGTACATAGATAAATTGCATCTTTGCTGACATGTGACACGCCATAAGCGTGTTCCTTTTGATGAGAGTAATTGCTTAACAACAGTCGTGCATTTGGAGCAAACCAATCGGGTATCTTAAAGTCATTAGCAGACCGACAGTGTGTGGTTTGCTAAACAATTCGATCTAATGCTCCTTCATATCAATCATCTTGAGATTAATAATTGATAGGTGATTAGGTAGGGCAGTAGGTGGAAGATTTATTGAATGGTTGCTTGCATATGCACCTTTCCAGATGATGGGGAGTGTTTTTGACTTTGACTGAGCGCTCAGACGAGATAAGCAACGACAACAAGAAGATTATTCAGAGCGGCGATGGGTTGCGTAAGATTGAATTGCTAATTTGATTGTTGTTGAAGTTTACGGTGCGTCTATCCACATCCGCACATTCTTGCGTATACACATATGGGCGAATAGCAAGTCATTCGACAACGGAGTATTGCATTCATCAACGATTTCCTGCTGATTATCGTCATTAGTTTGGGGGCTGTTTAAGCAGGAAACCACCATGGAAAAGTATTTTCAAGTTTGGGATATTTATCTCAAGTTGGTTTTGCTTAGGCCTTGATTGGAATGACGATTGACGGTATATTAGACGAACGTATAGCCTCTGACCTTTGACTTTTCGTAAAAATCTAGGTAATTAACTAAAACCTTTAGGCCGGACCCGAAAGTTAGACAAATATGCTTAAAAGATAGGTACTTAAGGTCACCCTTAATTTATTTATCCTTGGTGAATCGTGTCTCCATAGTTACCTGACCTCGCAGCCAGCTATTTACCTATCTATCTTCAGTACCCTTGACTAGAAGACAATCGTTGATAGATGGTGCCATTAATTTGAAATTGAAACTAATCTGGAGAAGATTCGGGAAATCTTTTCCAGTTTGGTCAACAAAGATATCAGTTTCAGCTGATGTTTAACATGTTTCTCAAGTAGTTTGTTGCGTTTTTGTAGTGTCTAGACTTACTGGTTCATTTTCTAGGAGTGGCCTTACTGCTTATAGACGGATTTCGGCTATTTTTCACAAACTAAACCAAAAGATGAGAGATGACCGACGCGAAAGACTATTTAAAAGGAAGTATGTTAAAGACCATTGTCTTGCTAAAAGGCATAAGTCAATTCTAGACTAAATTTTGTGAAGCTCTGTTCAGAGTTTCTTCTTAGCTTATTCAAGTGTCTATAGGGTCTTCCGATAGGGACTTCCAAATTTCCACAGTTGATAGCGGCAATACTGTTGAAGCGACTTCTGCCGAATTGGCTGATTTTATTCAGTCTGTTTTGTCAAAACGGATGGCAAAGAACTAAAAATGGCCTCGTACGGGTAGCATCTATCTGACGGATGCCGGCCTGATACAAAGCGAGAAAGGCCACCGCAGACGAACACCTTGCGGCACTGCTAGTAAAACCCATCGCCACCTCCTCGTGATGCCGTCTGAATATTTCTGCGCTAAAAAAAGGCTTAGTCGGTTGGCCTACGGCCTAGTAAGCCGTAACCGTAAAAAAAGCATCATCACTCAGAGACAACCACAAGCCTCGGATATATCGGACGGTCTACATGTTGACGACCCCCATTAAAATATAAAAGGACAAGAGTATCGGTTCTGCACCTGGAATATCAAGTCGTTAACAGACCGGGTGCGGCCAAACAGTTAGAAACTGCTTTAAAGCAGATATTACGGCACTCCAAGAAGTTCGATGGGATGTATGACATATGCTACAGAAACTGCTACAAGGAGAACAAACAATGCCCATTTGGTTTCGAATTTGTTGTTCGAGCTGGACTTAGGCCAAAAGTTCTAAGGTTTCGGCACGTGAGCGAACACCTCTTAGCAATTTGCATCAAAGCTATCTTCGGGAACAACAGCTGGATATGCGTTCATGCCCCACAGAAGAAAAAGACGACAAAGTCAAAGATGACTTCCGTTACCTCCTGGATAGAACATACACTCAATATCCCAGCTATGCCACCAGGACTATTCTAGGAGATTTAAACGCGAAGCTGGGTAAAGAGAACATCTTTGGACGAGTCGTAAGAAAGCACAGCCTACATGACACCACGTCCGAAAACGGATTCAGGTTAATATATCTTGTGACGTGGCGTAATCTCCTAGTAGCTAGCAAACGCTTCCCATATCTCAATATCCATAAGGAGACCTCCTCCAGCAGCTTGGAAATCTGAACCTTCTGAGGAGCCAATATTGACTTGGATCATTATCATGTTGCAGCCAAGGCACGTATGCGGATGTCGCGAAAACTGCGGAGTCGAATAGGACCAGCAAAATTCGACGTCGGGAAGCTGCCATCAGTTATGCTGTCTTTGATGTATTAGCTTTCGAGCCAACACCTAGGAGAAACCTTTGGTTTGATGACGAGTGCAGACAGGTACATGCAGAAAAATAGATGACCACGGTGCATCAACGAACTATAGCTGCTCGTAGCTCTATGCGCTGAAAAGAAGGGAGGAGAATGCGCTTGAGAGGGAAAAAGAAAGAGCAGGAGAAGCGTGCGAGCGGGGAGATGGAGAAATGTTGTCGCAGAAACGACGTCCGAAAGTTTTACCAAAGAGTTAAACGAACATGCCAAGTTCATAAAGCCAGAGCGGAAGCCTTCAGGGATGAACACGGCTACCTCATGATTGACACAGTCGATGCTCAGAATATGGAAAGCTTATTTATGCGGACTCTATAACGGCGAAGATGGTCAGGATACCGCTGTCAGGCAGAACGCATCATTAACACTAGACGAAGATGATAGGGAATTGTGTCCACCCGATTTAGACGAGGTTAAGATAGTGATATCAAAACTAAAGTCTAATAAAGCTGCTGGCGCAGACAGCCTATCCTCTGGGAACATGCACCAGCTGTTCTGTAAGATATGATCGGAAGAATGGCATCTCCGTACCATTTGCCCGGTCCATAAAAAAGAGGACCACTATAATTGCGCCAACTACAGGGGAATAAGTCTCCTTACCATTGTGTTGGATGCCAAAGGTATAACAAAGGCCTCGTAAGGATAGCATCTATCCGAAGGATGCTGGCCTGCTAAAAAGCGAGAAGAGCCACTGCAGTCGAACATCTTGCAGCATTGTTAGTTAGTCTCATCCCCACCTCCTCGTGATGCCGTCTGGGGATTTCCTCTGGAAATGACAGACGGGGAAGGACGAATGGCGAATGGCTTAGACGGTTGGCCTACGGCCTATTAAGCCGTAACCGTAAAATGGCATCATCACTCAGAGACAACCACAAGCCTCGGATAAAACGGACCGGATTAATGTTGACGACCCTTGCAAAAAACGAAAAAGGACAATGATCATCAGCTCTGTACGCGGAATATTAGGAACCTAAACAGACCACGTGAAGCCGAACAACTTGCGGACGCCCCAGACCGCTATAAAGCGGACCTAAACGTCATCCAGGACATGCGATGGAATAGACCGGGTATAAAGTTGATGAAAACTTCGACATCTACTACGGCGACTGCTATAGTAAGAGGGCAGAACGATTGTTCGTATGCGTATCAGTTGCTCGAGGTGGAGTAAGGCAAAAAGTCCTAACTCTTCATAGCGATCCGTATCAAGGCTAAATTTTCTAACATCAGCCTGATCTGCGTCCACACCCCAGAGAAGACAAGGATGACTCCTTGACTCCTTCTACGATCTCTTAGACAGAACGTATGCCCATCGGCAAACATAGCCTACATGACATCACATCCGATTACGGACACAGGTTGATTGATCTTACCATGGAGCGAAATCTCCTGCTAGCCAGCACGCGCTTCCCGCACCTCGATATACACAAAGGCATCTGGTGGTCGCCAGATCAATCAATCACTAACCAGATTGATCACACCGCGATCGACGTCAGACACTCCTGCACTTTTCTTAATGTTTGAATATAAAGTTATGACGTCGGAAACTACTATCGCCAGAAACCGCCCGTTCTTTTACCGGAGGAGGCCCTTGGTCGGTTCGAGAGAAAGATTTTGCGCGTGATTTTGAGGCCTATAAACGCAGACGGGGGATGGAGGAAAAGATTCAACCCCGAAGTTTACGGACTGTACAGCGACATGAGTCTAGTCTACGTATTCAGCACCCAAGATGGCAAGGCGATGTAGAGCGAATGGACACCACAGCTCTAGCCCGGAGGGCCTTTCAATTCAAACCCATAGGGACGAAAAAACAGAGCAAAGTCGCAATTAAGATGGCTGAGGATCCCTTCCCCCTGTGAGTGCGGCAATAGAGAAGGCTGGAAAAAGATCGTGCAAGTTTAAGGGGCATGTTGGTTGAGGCCCAGGTTCACCTCTTACTGATGCGCCCGTTAGAAAGAAGAAGAACGTTTAAGATCTTCTCTACCGTGCCATGTGAACGCCTCAAACGTGGGCAATTTGATATGTTCCTATCAACGTGCTTCAGGCCAGGAAAATCCACACACGCTGCGGCAGATCTTGGAGACCACGAATTTCAGGTGGACACACCCCGCCTTTTCGTCGATTTTAAGGCCGCATATTACAGTATTCGAGCAATATAGAGCCTTGTTACGTTTTGACAAAGTCGTAGGATGATAATAGAGGATCCTCGCTGCTCCATTAATGTCGGTAAGGAGTTAACCAAGATATCAATGTCATAAAAAGGATTCAAACAGGGCGACGCATTATCATGTAATTTTTTCAACATCATGCTTGAACAGTGCGGGATTTACGATCCACTTGAAGTCTGCACAATTGCTCGTATAAGCTTATGACATTGTCGTGATTGGAAGAACGTAGCTAGACGGCAATTAAGCTTTTATGAGCTTTGGAGCAGAAGCGGCTATAGTGGGTCTGAAGGTAAAGGACGCAAAACACCGACAGAATAACTCTTGCCAACTGCTCGGCTGGACTCCCTTTCCATACCCGATGTTCTATGCTTAACTTCCAATTAAGCTTTGGATCTACGATGACTCCTAGACATCTAGCCTCGAAAGTCAGAGAGTGTGTCTGGTTGTCGAGTCCAGGGAGATTGAAAGTCGGTATCTTATACTTAGTGGTAAACAGCAGCACATCCTGTAGCCCAGGCGCTTAGCTTAATCAGATCGCTCTCTGGGATTTCTCTAATTACCAAGGGGAACACCGAGGGAACGTCACCTGTATAAGCCACTGTCTTATTACGCTAGCTAGTCGTCAAATTTTATTTAAAAGCTGTTAAGGATGACGTGAAAATATGTTTGTGATGTTACACCTGTAAATTTGGTCTTAGTTGTTATAAGTATAAGTGTAAGTCGGCTCCAGGGCTTAGCCCTGCGTCCCGACGAAGGCGAACAACATGTTCAATCCATCAGTCAATGGCGGCATCCACAGATCCGGTTAGGTGGAGCCACCTGGACAACACCCTTTTTGAGCTGCTCGAACATACATATTTCAATGCCCAGGTCCGAAAAGAGATCTCCAAGGTCGGGTCGGGACCCTGAAAAGGAGACGGCTCGGCGGTGGATGAGCCCTACATATTAGCGCAAACGGCGGAGCTCACAACCTCATAGAGATTACCAACATCGGATACACTGGGATCGTCCGCCCGAAGGTAAGAAAAAAGGAACCTGGCCGCGCAGTTGGGAGTTGTGCGTGGGTCTAACTCCCTCACCACGTAAGAAAAAGACGGTTCAGAAGCAACCACAAGCCTCGGACAAGGACGGACTTACTGTTACCGTCCAGCAAACGAAAAAAGGACAATGAATTTCGGCTCTGCATGTAGAATGTGAGTTCCTTTAACGGACCACGTACCGCCGATGAATTCGCGGAGGCCCTTGACTGCTACAAAGCAGACATTATTGCGATCTAGGAAGTGCGGTGGCATGGGCCGGGCATACGGCGGTCGCTACAGAGGGAGAAGGCAACGTTTATGTGGATGTCTTAAGCTTTAAATATATGTATAAGCAAGCGCCTCACAACAGTTCGCATCAAGGCTGAATTGGGCAACATTAGGCTGATTCGCACCCACGCCCCGACAGACGACAAGGATAACAACAGCAAGTATGACTTCTATGATCTCCTAGAAAGTACATACGACAAATGCCTCACCAATGCACAGCTGGCAAAGGAAAAAGTCTTTGCTAGAGTCATCTGAAAGCACAGCCTTCCTGATTTCCTTGGTGTGACCAAGGCAAGAGCGCGGATATCAAAAAACAACGAAGACAAGTTTTGACGTAGGAAAGCTACATATCCGACCGCTAGGAACTTTGCCGACCGATTCTCCCAAAGAACACTCTGAAAGTTCGACGCCGCCTGCAATAACGGTAGAAGAAGAATCGAAGCTATTAAAGAAGCTGCCCCTGATGTGCTAGGCGGCGGGCCCAGGAAAAACTCGTGGTTTGAGGGACAGGCCCATGCAGCTAAGCAAGGGGCCTACAAGGCAGTGCTGCATCGAAAGAAGAGAGCTGTTCCGTGAGCTCTATGAAAAAAAATGGAGAGAAGGAAACCGGCTCCTCAGAAAGAAAATGAGAAGCGCCCGGTCGGTCCGGAATTTTACCAACACGTAAAACAGCTATCCAGTGGATACAAACTCCGGACCGAAGCCTGCCAGGGCGAAAATGGACACATTTTAGTAGAGTCGCAGTCGATACTAAGAATTCGGAAGAATCATTTCTGCAGACTGTTAAACGGCGAAGAAGGTTCAAATACTGCTGTCAGGCAGAACTTGTACGATGATAGACAAGAATTTCGTCCCCTCGACTTTGACGAGGTCAAGAGAGCAATATCAAGGCTGAAAAGCTGCTGGAGGGAGACCCTTTGATTGCGCTAATTATAGAGGGATCAGTCTCCCTAATATCGCATTCAAAATCCCCTTTGCTTTGTTGTGTGAACGCCTGAAACCTTTCGTCAACAATCTGATAGGTCCTTGTCAATTGGGTTTCAGGCCAGGGAAGTCCACAAAAGTCAGGGCCGCATATGATAGCGTGCATAGAGATGAGCTCTACAGAGCCATGTCTAGTTTTGGCATCCCTACCAAACTGGTCAGATTGTGTAGGATGACGATGGAAAATGCTCGCTGCTCCATCAAGGTCGGTAACGAACTTAACGAGACCTTCAATGTCAAGAAAGGTTTTAGACAAGGCGACGTGCTATAATGTGACTTTTTTAACATCATACTTGAGAACATCGTGTGAAACTCACAAGTCAGCACTAGGGGCATGATCTTCCAAAAAAGTTCGTTCAACTGCTAGCTTACTCGGATGATATTGACGTGACTGGTCAAACACGATGGGCCGTCTTAAATGGATCTGGCGATAATTAAGGGCAAAACAAAGTATATGCTGTCATAAAGGAGGGACGCACTACATCCGCGCCTCAGATAGAGTGTCACAATGGGCAGCAAGAACTTCGAAGAAGTCAAGGACTTCGTCTACCTTGGATCCGCAGTAACAAATCTGAACAACATCATTACCGAGATTAAACGCAGATAAACTGTTGTCAATCGCTGTTTTCTTGGGCTGAAATGTGAATTGAGTAACAGAGCCATCTCTCGACGAACCAAGATGGCTTTCTATAATACCCTCATTATCCCGGTCCTATTTAATGGTGCAGAGGCATGGGCGCTATTGAAAGCGGATGAGGAAGCTCTTGGTCTTTTTGAGAGAAAAGTTTTGCGTGGGATCTTTGGTTCTGTTTGCTTTGATTGCATATGGAGGAGAAGATAAAACTACGGCATGTCTGGCTAAGCGTATACGGATACAACGCTAAAGACGCATAGCTCCGGCCAGAAGAATCTTCGAAACCGAGCCATTGGGATACCGCAACAGAGGACGCCATCGACTTAATTGGCACACATAAGTGGAGGAAGGCTTCAACCAACCTGGTGTGCGTGACTGGACGCGGCTGGCAAGATGTCGTGCTGGCTGGAGTCGCTTGTTGGTTGGGATAAAATACCACACCGAAGAAGAAGAATATAATTTTTCCATTATAAGTCTCAAACTCTTGAAAATGCTGCCACTTTGCTTCAATTGAGCATACGAAGACAAGCAGTGGCCGTGGCACAGTGGTAAACATCACCAACTGTCGAGCGGAAGGTCTGTCGCTCAAAGTATGCCCATAGCCAAGAAATGCAACTTCTTCTTTTTCTCTGATGGCGTTACAGCCCATGAAGGACCAGAGCCAGAGAAGCTTTTTCATGCCAACTATACTACGGGGGGTTTTGCCAGTACGCCGCCGAGGAAGGGCGCCGCGAAATAATCATTCGATGGCGTCGGTGTTATCGGGATCCGAACTGGCTCATCGTGCGTCAGAGTCCAATCACAGTATATGGTCACTTCAAATTCATACTCTGTGTGTGCAGTTATAATATATCACCATAATGACATGGACCATTTTCTGGGAACTATGTACAACCAACGTGACAACCACCCTTGGAGAGTAGTGAACGAACATCTACGACCCAAACCATATGCACTTCGTCCAGGTTGTGTGGCAAATATATTAAGAAAATGATTCTTGAACCTCCGAGGACTATGTTGCACAAGTTAATTCTATGTTCTAATAGCAACCAACAAATTCCTATCATCACCCACCGTTCAAAGCGTCCAACAACGGTCAGTTTATCTACAGCAAAGGCAATGGAAAATCACTCCCTTAACCATGGCAGTAATGACATTTTCCGCTTCTACTGATGACCAATTTCCGGTTGGTCGAAATTTTACAAGTGCCTCCATTAACAAGTTACCTCAAATGCTCTCTATTGGCATAACGAAAACTATTGATGTCCTCCTGTCGTTCAACCAACTATTGGATAGCAAAATATCAAAACCAGCAAACTGGTCCATCATCATCAGCATGCACGACTAATGGACTTAATAAATCATATCGCTTCCTTGTGCAGGCCATTGTCACATGAATGCATGGTGATTTTTTCTTATCGAATAGAACGACACTACGCGTATGATGCGACATGTCAGACCATTTTCGATCGACCAGCTATACACATGGCTTCCATTGTATGCCGAATTCCAATTATAGATCCCACCTACCGCCCGGAAGAGACCCATTTGAGTGTCTATGCAACTATATGCAAGCAGATTCAACATGAATCCCAGCTCATTGTCGACTCTCTGGAGTGCTATTGGTGAAATTGGAATACTCCATCTCACCAGTTTTGTTTTTTGCTTCTACTTCTCTACTTTTTGTGTTTTTGCTCAACATAGGAACCGAAAATCTCTGACATGCACATGCATCGTACCTATCGACCAGCAACGATGGGGTAAGCAAATATGACCGGAAGTCATACGCATACACTTCCGAAGTTGTGATTTTTCACTACTAACAATTCAGGTAGTATTACAACTACTAGTGGTGCCAAAAGGTGCTTGCAGGAACGCCCCGAAATAGAAGGATAATTGTGGTCCTAAGGTCAGCGACTGTGAACTCAATTTTATAGAATTGGTTCATCTAATTGGTAATCAGAGTTAACTGCGTGGATTCGCATGTTAGCACGATACCTATTCGACTGCCATTAACTCACATAAAACGTCATGACCTTATTCAAGTCACGAGAGTTAAAAACCATCACTTTCACTGGTGATCTGGTTTTTATGCAGATTTCGTATGCCCTCCTTGATCAGAAATGAAACGAAAGATTAACACATCATCTAAGTCTTTATTTGCTCAACCACATCATGCAGTTACGTATCCCTTACTGTAGGTGTATACCACTGGAGCCTTTACAAACACTGACGCCGATCCAGAAGACGAAGTAGTAGGACTGGATCTGGCCAGAACGGCAGCACTTGGAATACCCGCTGATTTGTTTACTGTAACTACAGCTGATCCACCAGCTACAGCTTCAGTCGTGGTAGTAGTCGCAGCAGATGTCACTTCATTTTCAGAATCATCTACACTGGCGGCAACTCGTCCATTTGACGGACCCGAACTTACTACTCCCGAGTTGAAGGTAACGATTTTCTTGAACAGTGGGGCATAAGCCACAGTACTAGTTGTCGACCCAACGCCTGAAGAGCTGCCATAACTGCTAACCGGCGCATAGGACGACTTAATTTGTAGCAAACTGTTCAGGATACTATTCCAGCTTTGGATCTTTGATGTGATTGCATTGTTAACAGCATTCACAAATGCGGGATCTGCAGGATACAAGAATCTCACAGTATAAAAACAAAATTGAGTTCTTAAGCAAACCTTTTTGGACATCCACCCGAACGACACCGAACGCTTCAGACTGCCTTGCTAACGCCACAATAAACACGGATAATACCACAAACTTGAACATATTTCACTTGGGAGACTTGTACCTATTCCAAAACCAAATAGAGATTAAACTAAACTCGCGGAAGAGATCGAACGAAGCTTATATAGCCCACGATAATCGCATGTAGAATCACCGAGCTGCTGTTCTGAAGGTTAAGCTCAAGACTGGTCTGCGATCTAACGTGTATCTATTAAATCTACTTGTATTTATCTACCAAATGACGGTGAGGTGACAAGAGATGTTGTGTAATGTACGGCACACTCTCCCGCCAGTTGTCAAGGTTGTACTTCAATTTTTGTTCGTATTCATCTTCGCTTTGAACTAAAGCTCAAATACAGATCAAGCGATCGTCCATACTAGGTGGTAAGTAGTTAATTACCTATTCAACGGGGAAGCGTGTGTTGTTGTTTATACCCGAATCTCGTCTTAGATACATATTCATATGTTTGTAGATACGTTTCACCGTACTATACCAAGAGTTCTCCGACAACTATTGACCTCACGTACTCCTACATATCATGCTCTATGGGCTTACCACCACCCGTTTCGATATGGAACTTTATCGTTTGCTTCTAATCCTCTTCCACGATGACGTCACGTATGCAAATTGGGCTTTAATGTGAGGAAGAACACCTCTAATTGGCTATAATTGAAAATAAAAACTGGAATTTTACGAAGAGGAAATGAGGACGGAAGACTTTGGAATCTGCTCGGACATGGAAGTGCCCAAGAACACATGCGAGAAGTGGTTTCATGTCATTCATGCTGAAGTGTTGAAGTAATCTAGTGTCACACTGGTATCGAAAATTAATGGAAAAGGTCATCAAATTGATGTTTACTCATGGAACTGAAGTTTATTATGTGGTCAGAGTTGAATGTTTAGTCAAATTGATGGTATGTATGGCGGAACAGAAAATTCATTTAGCAAACGAGGTGTATCAACAACGAATGAGACAGGGGCACGTTACGAGGATCTTCTAATTTCAGTCACGATATGATACTAAAGACCAAAGAATTGGGTACAGAGCAGTTTTGAAAGCTCCCCCATAAAGCGGGGTCTTGATTCGAATTTGTATTCGATTTAAGTGGGTTTTAGAGGCTACCTGTCTACGAAATGTTTAAAAAGCGACTTATTCCTCCAACCATTTCTACAAGACGATGATGCCACGCACTCATGAATGCTTAGCAAAAGTGTAATCAGGGCATACGCGCTTTGTCATCCTGCATCCTGGATAATCCCTCCTATGGACGCAGATGTACCTAGAGCGGGTTCAGGTCCTGAGAAGCTATCCTCTCATTTCCAGGGATCCCAAAGTGACCTGGTACCCATACAAGCCTTATTGAGCTTAGTTTACTAATTTGGAGCTAATTGAAAGGTTGGACACAGCTTTCAGTGCAGTTTGGCAGTCACTGCAGGTATAGGCTTTTTCCCCTCCACCTGTGCGTATAACTCTGATTGAAAGACAGTCGCATATTTTCCTAAAGAAAAATGTAGTTTAGGTTTTTCGCGCTAAAGGAAGACCCCAGTTCCGTACCCTCGTGCAGACCTGGAGCCATCCGTGAAAAATCGAAGACTATTACCTTCCAGGTTCGGTATCAGCCACAGCCAGTCCTACCGCCATAGAAACTTGACTGTGAAATTGCAGTGCAGTAGAATAACGGATGTCAATGCGTCAGAAGGCATATCCATGAGACAGCGGTCGCACACTGTTATTCCTGTGCGAGTTGTACCAAAAGCCATTTCTCTTGAGACGAGACATGGCTTTCAGAGCACACTCTCTGATAACTATATCAAGTGGTGGACGGTTCATCCTATCATCTAGAGCAGCACCCGGCGACGTAGTGGAGAAAGCCCCCAGGCTACGACGTGTTCGCGTGTTACGACGGATCAAGTATCATGATTTTTTGTTGAACGTTGATGGTGTTGCTCGAAAGAAGGAATCATGTACACAGTACTTTTGCCTGTTGATTTGGTTCCCTGACTGTTGGTACGATTCACTGGAGACTGCTTGGTGGATTGACCTTATGGCATCCAAAGCTCGGCACCTAGGTTCGATGAATTCCACAAGCGTACTGAAACTGAAAACGTCCCCGCTGGTTTAAGATAACTCCCACTGCTTATAAGTATCGGTATTGAGTTAACTGGCTGTCGAGTAGACTAACCAACCGTCCCAGTTTGCGACCGGCCTGCCAGGAGCTTTGAGGCTTTTAAAACGTTCCTGCGTTGCATTCAAGAGTGCCTTGAGATCATTTGATGATTCGTAGTTGAATTTTATTTTAAGCACACAATGTACGAAAGTGTGAATCAATGATGCTTCGCTGCGCGTCGTAACGTTCCATGCTTCTTCTTTCTTTGATAACATGGAGCGCATCTCCGTGAACACTGCAGCGGAGATAATGCAGCTTCTGGGATCCGCTAAGGGACTTAACGTAAATAAATTATAAAGTTAAGGATGACAGAAGAAAGTTAAGGGTGGGCTTACACAGCACGGATGTCAAACACAGTTATTGGACACAGCAGTACTTATTATGCGGACGCTCTTACTTACTTACTTTGATGGCGCTACAGTTCGGGGTGAACCAGGGCCTCAACCAACAAGCCTCTCCAGCCGGCCCGATCTTCGGCCAGCCGCTTCCAATGCCGCACGCCCAGTTGGTTGAGGTCCCCTTCCACCTGTGCGCGCCACCTTAAATGCGGTCGTCCTCTGCTGCGTCGTCCCTCGGGGTTGGAGTCGAAGACTCTTCGGGCCGGAGCGTTGATGTCCATTCGCTCTACATGGCTTAGCCATCTTAGACGTTGGATCCGAAGACGTCTAACCAGGCCGATGTCGCTGTACAGCCCGTACAGTTCTTGGTTGAATCTCCTCCTCCATTCTCCGTCTACACAAATGGGACCAAAGATTGCACGCAGAATTTTCCTCTCGAAACGTCCAAGAGCCTCTTCATCCGCTTTTGACAACGTCCAAGCCTCAGCGCCGAATGACCGGGATGATAAAGGTTTTGTAGAGGGAAACCTTAGATTTTCGAGAGAGGGCAATACTACTCAATTGCCTCTTGAGCCCGAAGAAGCAGCGATTGGCAAGAGTTATTCTGCGTTTTATCTCAGCGCTGGTGTCGTTGCTGCTTGTCACTACCGAGCCAAGGTAGACGAAGTCCTTGACTACTTCAAAAATATAGCTGCCGAAGGTGACGTTCTGACCAAGACGTCGGTGTTGTGCGTCTTTCTTGGATGACAGCATATATTTGGTCTTGTCCCCATTTACCCTTAGACCCACTTTCGCCGCTTCTGCTTCAATGCTTGTGAACGCCTCATTGACGTCTCGCTTTGTTCGTCCAATAACGTCAATTTCATCTGTGTAGGCAAGCAATTGTGTGGACTTGAAGTAGATCGTACCTCTTGTATTGGCCGCAGAGTCCCGCACGATATTTTCAAGAATAATGTTGAAGAAATCACATGACAGTGCGTCACCCTGTCTAAAACCTTTTTTAACATCAAAGGGGTCGGTTAGTTCACCTCCGACCTTAATGGAGCAGCGAGAGTTCTCCATAGTCATCCTGCATAGTCTGACGAGTTTGGCAGGAACGTTAAAACATGACATGGCTCTGTATAGCTCGTCTCTATAAACACTGTCATACGCGGCTTTAAAGTCGACGAAAAGATGGTGCGTGTCGACCTGGAATTCATGGGTCTTCTCCAAGATCTGTCGTAGTGTAAATATTTGGTCTATCGTGGATTTTCCTGGCCTGAAACCACACTGGTAGGAACCTATCAGATTGTCCACAAATGGTTTCAGGTACTTACACAGTACGGCCGAGAGGATCTTGTACGCGATGTTCAGGAGGCTTATCCCTCTGTAATTGGCGCAGTCATAGGGATCTCCTTTCTTATGGACCGGGCAAACGATATTGAGATTCCATTCATCGGGCATGCGTTCTTCCGACCATATCTTGCAGATGAGTTGGTGCATGTTCCTAACCAGCTCATCGCCAGTTGCTTTAAACAGCTCCACGTCTGCTCCAGCAGCTTTATAAGACTTAAGTTTCGATACCGCTATCTTAACATCGTCTAGGTCGGGTGGACGGGATTCTCCTTCGTCTTCGTCCATTGTGAATGGTTCGCTCTGCCTGACGGCGGCATTTTGACTATCATCGCCGTTATACAGTTTGCAGAAGGGGTCCTTCCACAATCTCAGCATCGACTGTGACTCCACTACTAGTTGTCCGTGCTCATCCCTGCAGGCTTCTGCTCTGGCTTTATGGCCTTGGCATGTTCGTTTTACTTTCTGGTAAAATTTTCGAACGTCGTTCCTGCAGTAACATCTCTCCATCTCCTCGATCTCGCGCTTCTCGTGCTCCTTCTTTTTCCTTCTCAGAAGCGCATGCTCCTCCCTCCTATTCTGTTCATAGAGCTCGCAGGCCGCTCTCGTCCGTCGATGCAATGTGGACATGTATGCATTCTGTTTCTCTACATGGGCCTGTCTGCACTCATCATCAAACCAGGGGTTTCTCGACGGTGGTGACTCGAAACCGAGTATATCTGAGGCAGCCTCTCTAATGGCTTTCTGACAACGACTACATCGCTGTTCTATGGTTTCTGCAGATTGCATCGGGACCTGGGAGAGCTTGAGGGAGACTTGATCGGCGAAGGTTCTGGCGGTCTCCTGCGATTGCAGCTTTCCGACGTTAAATTTTGGTATTCTTACTCGACTCCGTTGGTTCCGAGAAATTCGCATCCCTACCTTGGCAGCAACAAGGTAATGATCCGAGTCGATGTTGGCTCCTCGAAAGGTTCGGACATCTAGGATGCTGGAGGAGTGTCCGCCGTCGATCGCAATATGATCAATTTGGTTGGTTGTCGATTGACCGAAAGACCGCCAGGTCCCCTTATGGATGTTGAGGTGTGGGAATCGTGTACTTGCTACCACCAGATTATGTCCCGCCATAAAGTCCACTAGCCTTAGTCCGTTTTCTGACGTGGTGTTGTGTAGGCTGTGCTCTCCAATGACCCGTTCAAAGATAGCTTCCTTACCCAGCTTCGCATTGAAATCTCCTAGAACGATTTTGGTGTCATAGCTGGGACATTGCGCATACGTTCTGCCTAGGAGATCATAGAAGTCGTCTTTATGTCGGTCATCTTTCTCCTCTGTGGGGGCGTGGACGCATAGTAAGCTTATATTGCCGAGATTGGCCTTGATGCGGATAGTTATGAGGCGTTCGCTTACATACTGGAAGCTTAAGACTTTTTTCCTGAGTCTGCCTCGAACAACAAATCCGCATCCGAATAAGCGTTGTTTATTTTCTCTGTAGCAGTGCCCGTAGTATATATCACAGTTTTTCATCCGCTTTTTGCCTGGCCGCACTTCTTGGAGCGCGGTAATGTCTGCCTTATAGCAGTCCAAAGAGTTGACCAGTTGTTCGGCTGCACTTGGTCTGTTGAGGGACCTAACGTTCCAGGTGCAGAACCGAAATTCGTTTCCTTTTTGACGTTTGCGGGGGTCGTCAACATGCAATCCGTCCGTATCCGAGGCTATTGGTTGTCTCTGAACAAAATTTTTGTTTTAAGCGATAGGGATGTTACCCCTAAGCACAACCCCCAATCTGGAGGGTCAGATTCCTCTTTCCCCATGAACAAGGGGTCGGCAGGGCAGCTATCCCGGGGAAACCACGCGGAGGCTATGTGTCAACTTGGATCAACTTCTTTGCTCTGTTTGCTCGCTTCCTCCCTATGGTTGACAGTCGGGTACCCTTAAAATCATAAAATCTATTCATTTGAACACGATTTCTGATTGATATCAAGACATCTCTGCAAAACTGTCCATAGCGCCACTCTAATGATATTTGAAGGAACAGTCTTGAGGGCGAGTAAATCAATGAGAAGCAGTCACTTGGTTAAATTGCACTACACCTCCTGTGACATATTGTGTGAACTGGTTGGCTAATCTCACGGCTAATTCCTTTCAACAAATCCATTTGATAACTTTACCATTTAATTGAGATTCCAAGCACACCTCCAATCCATGGCCCCACCCGCAAAACTTTTCGGCGAACGAAGGCCTCCTAATAGCATGATAATGGTATATTAGTCGCTTGTACAATAGACCAAAACTTCTTAACTTTTTTTCCTGAAATTCCTTCATTGCTTGCCAATTAAATGTAACTGCCATTGTGGTTCCATTGTGCTATTGCCAAGGAGAATCGGCCATTTTCAATTCGCCACAAGAACACACGCGCTAAGAGGGCAGCAATGAGAAGACCTAATCCCAGTGATAGGCGCAGACCCCTGAAATTACATTAAGATGGGTATCTGCACAGTCATGGAACGCGCCACGAAATTTAGTGCCAAATATTTGTCTCTCCCCCGTTGGTTTCGCTTATTTCACTCAATATGTCTTCCCTTATCATAGTGACTGCGGGTTGACTGGAGGGTAATTGGTGGACGGGGGGACGGGGCAAGCGGCACGAGGCATAAAAGTTGTTATCAAACAACAAAGTACAATTCATGGAGTGGAATATGTCCTAAATGGTATGGCATGAAAGTACTACAAATGTGTACAAGGAAACGGTCACATGTCGTCACATCTCGCGCTCCCATTCAATGTGACACATTCATCAGCCGGAATGACTTGAGCTGACATTTTTATGTGTCAGGACCTAACCGCTACGCGGTATCATTGTTTTCCCTTTATTTCGTGATTTTCTCTTTGCCTCTTCCTTGGCCATGTGGTGAGTGCACAGTGAAGGTCATATCTGTCTGACTTCCAGACGGGGTCTGGTGTGAGAACAAGACATTAACCGCAAATAGTCCATTAAAGCAGTCAATTTGATTCACAGCATCCGACTGACAACTCGGCTGGATATCTAATTGATATTTGCAACCTCTAAGACGCATCCCTGTCGAAGTGGATTTATGTTCATTCCGCTTAATTTGATCACATTCCGAAGCTGAACGCTTCTCGCACTGCAAAGCAATCGGGGTCATGAGCCAATGTCCAATAAATCCTGCGTTGCGGATCGTAATGAAGTAAACAATTTTCATTCATTAGTTGCTCCGCTGCGCACGACTTTCAATCTTCAATCTAAATTAAACGATTACGAGATTACACTGACATCCGATGCTCCTCCTAACTCCTCCACTCACTCGTGACATCCTTTTTTGTTTGGATTCTTTTTGCTTTCTATATGTGTACGTTACCGTCCCGTGCCCATCAATTATTGTCAGTCAGTCTGATTGTTAATTCTAAGTCGGAACTATCAGTGCATAGAATGGAATCGATCCCGTAGCTATGTACGTTCGAAGGTAAAATGTTAAATTGAACTGAAATCAAAGCGTAATCGATCTAACCGGGGAGGTATGCTGGGTTGGAGGTAGTGTTCCTTTTTTGTTTATGCTCTCCATTTATTTCCCGCTTTCCACTAATTGCTGACACTGATTGATAGTAAGTAGAAGGAAAAACGAACCAGGACAGGAGGTTTTTAATAACGAGCTGCGTCCACAGCAGTATCGATGACAGGAAACTGTATTGATATCCTTGTGGGGTGTCATTTTTAATTTTAGCCTTGAAGGGTATCTCCTTGAGTTCCTCCGTAAAAATTACTCACCTTGCCATAGTACGCAGACTCAGAACAGGTAATGACTCTCGAGAAACAATCTCTAGAGCAACCCGGAGCTAAGAAGCAATTACTGACCCCTCCTCCTCCTCTGCTTCCTTTGTACACATCACTCCCTCACTCCCTTAACCCCAAGGTGGAACAGCATACGCTGACGGATGCATGCCTAGGAGGGTGCTCAGTTATTAGTATGCGGACTTCGGATATCGGGCGACCTCCGATTTCAATAAAGCCTTCCTGTAGTGTCTCGGGATCCGCAACAGATGACCGGATTTTCCCGTGTGTTCGTGGGAACCATTTTTTACATTAATGTTTTTGAAGAGAATGATGACTCTCAAACGTCATCGCCTGCTAGGGCTTGTGAGTCCTCAGCGGCTCAAAAACCAGAAGTGATGCCCGTAACTTTTGCCGACATTGCAGCAGGACGAAAAGCAGAAAATGTGTCTTCACTCTCCGATTCCGACACCACACTCGGTGGGGATTCTGTGAGTATGCTCTCAGATGAACTTCCAAGTGTGACAGGAAACGAAACCATCAAACATGTAAAGAACAAGTTTCCACCATCTGGGGACTTCTTTAAATTGAAATCGTCCGAGCAGGGACGTATTAAAGCTGCAATAAAGCCACCAAAGGTCCGGAATTGAAACGGGATCGCCAAATCCGGCTGCAAAACGCAACAAGATCGGGCTGGGGGGATCCCAGAGCGCAAATTACAGCCATTCAGGAGGCTGAAATTGACACTTCCATCGAACTGCTGGGTAAGGCGCCCAATCCTCAATTCAGGGGATCGACATACAAGTCAGTTTGGCTCTCTACGAAGACCAATTTTACGGCCATCAACAACAAGAGTGGACTTGATATCGGGGCTACTTTCCATTGGCTTACCCATCACAAAGGTATTGGCGTTGCTGGATTCGCAAAACGAAGGTATGTATGTATGCACAGCACTGGAGAGCCATGCAGAGCACGCTAGATAAGGACAAAAATCTTCTGCATCTGGTTCTGGCAGTTACTGACAAGTCTTTGGACCGACTGATTGAACTCAGGTGGAAAGTGGCTTACCGCTTTGATGTCTTTAAGATCATCAACAAGAACCATGAAAAACCATCAACGGATGTACGACCAATCGCTGCTGAAGTTAAGCAACCTACAGCCAGCAGTATGGTTGTTGCACCTACCGCTGTAACCTAGATGTGGCAAGCCAAGACCAACTGCCACATCTGGGTCGACGACCGCTAAGGGTCTTCCAAACAAAACAACAAAACGTCCCCCCACTGAACAAGGCGAATCTTCGATAGGAAGTAGATCAGAGGATCACTTCCATCGGGTTGGTAAATTCAGGTGTGGCAACAACAAGTCTTACCGAACGAAGGACCTGGCCTACCGTCGCAAAAAATGAGTGGACTGCGTGTGCTGCAGGGCAACCTGCACCATGGCAAAGATGCCTCGGACACCTTTAGACTGCGCGCCTATCGCGACAGAATCTCCAATGGATTCATTCAAGAACCGCGTCCATAAAGGTAAGATTATGGGCCTTCAAAATAGGTCGCGTAAACTACTTTACGCTGGCCCTGGAGGTTCCCCTCCTAGGGCCGCATGTTTGATCGGCACTAATATACATTTTCTCCCCATTCCAGAGTTTATAACCTGGCAGCCGTCATTGTGGAAGTCTCCACCGATTGAGGAGTAAGAGAGAACGTGTGCGCCTCCGCCTACTTCCCTGGAGATGGTCATCAGATTCCACCTACCGAGATGAGTTACTTTTTGAATTTCTAATTGGTAATAGTCTCGCCGTTGCCAATAGAGGCAACAATCTCAGCTTCATAAATGCGGTTAGAGAAGAGGTGCCTAACTTCACTATCTCTACCCCATTTATCCTAAACACAATTGGTGACTGGAACGTCTCCAATGAGGTCTCACTGCCTGATCACCAACATATCAGATTCAACATCTCTATTGAGGTTAAGGAAGCTGAGACTGAATATCAGTTCAAATGAACGAATTGGGCTCTTTACCAAGCTCAGCTCGCCTCTAAGGGAGATATGCTTCTCAAGTCGATCGAATCGATAGATGATATCGATGAAGCGGCTTACCAACTCAATGCAGCACTTATCTCATCCTTTAGAAACAGCTGTACACCCAAGACAAGTACATACAAGAAAACATGAGATCCCTGCTTAACAGAGCCAAACGAAGTAATAATTGGACTGATTATAGATCTGCTCTTACGAAGTACAACCTCGAACTGGGGAAATACAAGAGAACGTCTTGGAAAAAACATTGCGAGAACATAGGCTCGCTACCAACTGTGGCGGCCCGACTTCATAAAGCGCTATCCCAAGAGCACACAAAAGGACTCGGGCTGCTTCGTAAATCAGACGATACCTTTACCGTCAATCACAGGAAAACCCTGGAGACTTTCCTTGAGGTGCACTTTCCTGGTTTTACACTTCAGTCGATGCCTTATGACGAACGTCAGATGTAGCGTCGACAGTAGAACAAATAGCCTCTCTGGCAGACTTTTTAGCCCTGACAGGGTTAAATTGGCAATTGGTTCATCTGCTATCTTACAGAAAGGCCTGAAAACCATTTTGTCACCACTGATAGTTCTTTTTAGGTCTTGTTTCAACCTGGGATATATACCCCAAATCTGGAGGGAGGTCAATCTTTTCTTCATCCCCGAAATTGGAAAGCCAAGTGCACAACCTAAGTCCTATCGCCTTATCCGTTTGACATCGTTCCTACTAAAAACAATGAAAAAACTGATAGAGCTCCATATTAGAGGTATCCTGGAGAATCAGATGCCATTGCATCCCAATCAGTATGCATATCGCATACTATCTACTGAGAATGCGAGTGTTGAAAATAGTTTCACACACAAGGAGATCTCGACTTGAGCCTTCTACCACATTGAGGGGGCTTTCGACAATACTGGCTATGACTCGATCACCATTGCACCATCCTGCAGAGGTGTAGCCCATCCCACGAATTACTGGATTGGGGCAGTGCTAAATAGCCCTACTATATCGGTCACATGCGGAGAGGTCTCAGTGATAGTATCGGCGGCTAAAGGGTGTCCACAAGGAGGAGTCATTTCACCCCTTCTCTGGACGATAGTTATCGACAACCTACTATGCAAGCTAACCACTCGTGGCTACGAGGTCATGGGATATGCTGATGACCTAGTAGTCATTGTTACGAGCAAGTGCGAAACTGCTGCCTGTGAGCGCATGCAGTTCGCGCTTCAGTTTATCTTTGACTGGTGTGGCGGAGTGGGTTTATCGATTAACCCAAAAAAGACAATCTTAGTCCTGTTTACAAAGAGGAGAAAGGTACAGCCCTGCTCCGTCTTTCTAAATGTCAAAACATAAGATTTTCTGGAGAAGTCAAGTATCGAGGTGTTGACTTCGATAGCAGACTCAACTGGAGCTCCAATATTAAAAGGAAACTTACAAAAGCGACTAAGGCGATGTGGGCCTGTCGACGCACTTACGGTAAAACTTGGGGACTTAAACCTAAGGTAGTCCACTGGTTATATACCGTGGTAGTAAGACCTATCATCACCTATGCGTCTACGGTATGGTGGACAAAAGTTGAGCAAAAAACGACAATCGTTAAGCTTCACCGCCTCCAGAGACTAGCGTGTCTCAGCAGTACAGGCGCTATGCCAACCTGCTCCACGGCAGCTCCCACCTTTTTATTAAAATGGTGGCATTACGCAGTGCAATCGGAATTCTTCGCTCGGGAACAAGCCTGCCATGTAGACCCATGGGTCAGTTGTTCATCTTGCAATATCTTCCCGAGGTGGATATGATTACCACGGTCTCGGACGCATTAATACACACCTTCACTTTTGGCAAGAGATTTGAGATAATGCTCCCAAACCGCTCAGCATGGGAAACCAGTAATCCCTTGCATAATGTCAAAGGCCTAAGATGGTATACTGATGGCTTCAAGGTGGTTTCTGGCATTGGCGCCCTGGGAATGAGTCCTCGCATCTTTCAAGCAGAATTGCATGCCATCCTAACATGCGTCGATCTAAACCTAGAGACTGGCATAAGAGGAGTAATCATCAACATACTCTCCGATAGCCAAGCAGCGCTTAAAGCGCTGAGTTCGTACAGCTTAATCTCAAAAACCATCAAGGAGTGCCATGATGCCCTACAAGACCTCGCCAAAAGAAACAAGGTCAAATTCTGGTGGGTGCAAGGGCACAAAGGTATTAAGGGCAATGAAATCGCCGATCAACTCGCCAGGAAAGGTCCCAGCAACAAAAACCTTTCTGCTGCACTCCCAAGCCTAAGATCTACTTCTTCTTAGACAAGTGGGAAAAATCGCAACTCCTGTCCTTTTGGAACAGCGTTCAGGAACTTTACCAATCGAAACAATTTATACGGTCCCTGAACAAATACTCTATTAACATACTCAAATTTAATAGAGTAGATATTAGAAGACTAGTCAGCTACCTGGCGGGACACTGTGGTCTGAGGCACCATCTTAACAGAATCAACCTCTCGTCTGAAAATGAGTGCCGACTCTGTCTTAAGGACGAAGATACCACAGAGCACATACTGTGTGAGTGTGCTGCTCACTACCATCTCATGAAGCGTATCTTTCTCAGTCAAGTTATGATCATCTCAGCTCCTATGATAAGCATTCTCAACTTCATTAGGGAAGTGGAGGAGCTCCTTGGCCAGCAAGCACAATAGATCTGTAAAGGTCGCAGTGTCTAATGCACTAGCCCCCTGATATCGAAAAAAAAAAGAAAAAAATTTCCTTGAGTTGAGCTGTTGCTGAACCACCTGTTCGTTTTCCTGCAACTCTTAATGTGAGACCACTACCAGATTAGACCATTACACCACAAGTAAAATACGATTTCCGTATCTCTTGGCCTCGATGACTCCGGGATTTTAATTAACAAATATCTACAATATAACAGCATATCCCGCACATTGCCTAACAAATCAATCCCATTGACACGTGCTCTTATTCCTCATGCGCCACATACCACATTCTCTACACTCAACCACTCGGGGTAATCCGTACGACGACGACGTGTCCCCCAAAGGCACAAATATTAAACACACATCACTCGAGCGGTTTCCATGAAAATGTCCAAACCAGATAATTAGCAAGGCCCTTGTCCTGGGTTTCAGAAGTACAGCACATACGCACATACGTACATCCGCCGTGAAGTACATAGATAGCAGCCCCATACCTACTAGGTTGTCAAGAATTTCGATAGTGGCGACGATGAACGCGTACAAGCATCAAGTAAACCTAAAATGCATTCAAGTGGTATCTGTAATGGCACTCACAATGCGCCAGATATGGTGGTCTCGTGTGTCCTCCCTTTATGATCAGCTTCCGATTCGCATAATTGAATACGAGCAAGTCAGCGAACCGTCGTCGTAGTCGATACGATGTTCTTCTGATGTACATATATAGCCATTGACGCGATGCTGTTTTGCAACTGCTGGACTCTATGTCGATGCTATACCTTCATGTTCCCTCGTTTGCTCTTGGCCAATTGTTATTGTCGTTCCAACTGGAAGACAACTGATAAAGGCATAATTACCTAATACCACCACGACCACAGTCATGACCAGCACCAACATCATTCTGTGGCGCTCACTGCTATCAACGAAATGCCATTATTGTCTGATTTAGTTTGGATTCGATACTGAAAGCTAGTCAATCCACTGTCGTTTGCGACAATGTTATAGTCGCAAGGTTCGGAGAATTCATATGCTGTAGCTGTTGGCCGCTTTAGAGATGGTTCGTCGAAGCAACTGCATTCAATTGCAGAGTTGCGAACACAGGCGTGGAGCAGTTCGGACGATTCTTCCCCTTGCGTTACTTTATCAATGCCTTTTAGAATGGATTCACTCTTTCTGAATTCGATAATGCTGTAATCGTCCTTTCCAGTTAGGTTTTAGGTTAGGTTATTGTGGTCGGCATAAGCCACACATAGGCCGAAGTCGGCCCATTGCTAGGTTTTACATTACAATACAATTGAAAGTACTCTCGCTACCATCACTGCAAATGGTAAGTGTGTTACTGCAACACGCCAAAAGGTGTGTTTTCATTATAGTCATTTTTATGACAATTTAAAATATGTTGTGATGAAAACACACAAAAGGGAAATTCCCAACTATATGCAACCTTCGGTCAATACATAGGTGTTAACGTGTCCAAATCTCAAGGCTCCTTGGAACACTTTTCGCAGCGCTGCGAACTAAAAAGAAGATTCATCTAGTCCTCGCTCTCTCCGACCATTTGTCGCTTCGTGGCTCATCAAGCCCGAACCACTGTTCTTTGCTTTTTGTTTGATTGATGATCAATTACCATCCGGCTCGAAGAACTACTTCTTCTTTGGTGGCGTTACAGCCCATGAAGGACCAGAGCCAAGCTTCTCTCAATCACCCATGTTGTGTGTGATTTATTTTTCACACAGGTGAAAGGGACCTACAGTTTAATGCCGATTCCGAACGGCGTGAGTTGAGAAGCTTTCTCATGGCAACTCGAAGAACTACTATAGATTGGGAAAGGAGAGGTTGAGTTGCCTTTTGGTGGCTGCATACATTGAGATTTGAACTCGGATCACTGGTAAATTACATTCTGGCAAGGTTGCCATAGTTGGGAAATTTCCTTTACTTTGATTGATTGATCCAAAGTGTGTTAATAATTAATGTGTGTCGCTGCAGCACACTGAAGGTGTCATTAGAGTTTTTATTCATGACACGCAATACAACGGGTTATAGTTTGAACACGAATAAGTGTCTCAGAGATCAAATGTGTTAAGTGACACACTTAATCTTAAAGTGTGTCGAATAACAAACTCACACTATTTAACACACTAGCCTTTGCAGTAATGCCACAGTTTCTAGGTGTATAGTACCTGAACTCTAGATAGAGCAGAGCCATTTGTAAAGCTTTCACGGGGGCAACATTGCAACAAATGTTAACTATTTTAAAGTTCCAGTTCCTTTTTTATACACCTACACACTCTTTTTTTTTTCGCTAGATAAAATCTTGTTTTCAAAATCCAAGATTTGTAAGTTTTACAGTTTTTCTATTTTCTTATATATGCATGAGAAATAGACGGCTCCTTTCCAGGCACTTTGCCAAGAGGGCCACTTCCATATAATATTCAACGAATCCTACGTGCACCTACGCTTCTTGTCCTATTTTTGGATAGTACTGGTCATTGGATCGATTATCACTTTGTTATGTCCTATAATCACCGATACAATGAGATATGTACACTCACGCTTGACACTTGCTTCTTAGCCCTCTTTTCTTATGAATTAAAATAAATACATACTTTCACAGCAAATGCCAATGTATTAAAAAATGCGCAGCAAGTGTGTCGTTCGACACACTTTAAGATTATGTGTGTCACTTAACACGTTTGATCTTTGAAATTGAGACACTTATTCGTGTTAAAACTATAACACGTTTTATCGCGTGGCATGAATGAAAACTCTAATGACACTTTCAGTGTGCTGCAGCGACACACATTAATTATTAACACACTTTGGATCAATCAATCAAAGTAAAGGAAATTTCCCAACTATGGCAACCTTGCTGCAACGAAAGTACAGAGCCAGAAGAAGGGAGAAAAAGAAGCTACTGCGAAAAAAGAATAGAGCCTACGCAGACTCCCAACTCAAGGATATCGAAGAGGCGCGGGATAGACAGAAGATTAGAAACTTATACAAAAAAGCCAAAGCTCCTACACCCGGCCTCAGAACAGGCACCCAGGCACTTTCAAATTGTCCAGGTAATCTTGTCACCGACTCGCGGGAAATAGTGAATGTGTTTAAGTAGCACTTCCAGCAGGTACCTAGGGGGCATGACCAAGAGAGAGTCATAGGGTCAGAAAAAACCCAACGCCAATCGAAGAACTATTCACCCACCCAGCTTGGAGGAATTCAGCTCAGCTATATATAAGCTGATATCCAACAAAGCTACTGGCCCAGGCGGTCTTCAGGCTGAGCCAATTTCGGAATCCCGGACAAATTTTTTAAGATGTGTCGCGCCACACTGGAAGTTTCAGCAAGGAGACGCGCTGTGGTGTGATTTCCTCAATTAAGTCCTTGAAGTCAAGAGCGTCAAGAGCTTGGGAACGCGGACGACGTTAACATCATTGCAAGCTCCCAGGGCGCTGTAGTAGAGGCATTCACGGCAATTGAAGAAAGGGCAGGTCTCGTTGGCTTAAAAGTAAATGAGGATAAAACGAAATATACGCTTTCGACTAAGAACAGCTCGGTCGAATACCGCCTTGGGCAGAACGTCCTCGGCAAATATAATTTTGAGGTAGATAAGGACTTTGTCTACCTCGGGGCAAATGTCAACTCCACAACTCCAACGAGGAATCACCCTGGGCAACCGGTGCTATTCGGCTTGTAAAAACAGCTAGGGTCAAAAAAGTCCAAAATTACTCTCTATAGAACACTGATCTTTCCAGTCCTGCTTTAGGGAGCCAAAGGCTTGACGAGAGGATTCTGGGCTTTTCTGAAAGAAAAATTATTAACGAGCCTTTGATGATGTGGATGTAGTCCGGAAGGCAAAAACCCGTTGACAATCGCGCTCCAACAAAGAGGGTCTACGAACCCACCTGGTTCGAGAGGGCAAGATAGACCGAACCTCCGGCTCAGAGACCAAGTGATCGCGGGCATTAAGAAACTTGGGCTCTCCAATTGGAAGCAGCGAAAAAGATACTTTTTACAGTTATCAAAAGAACTTTGGTATGTAAAATTGGGCCAGAATAGTAACACCGCTAGAGAGACCGAATGCAGACGTAAAAAATATTAAGAAGACTTGGCTTTTTCTGATGGAATAATATGTTGTTGCGGACACGAACTGACGGTTGTGTTCAAATTTCGCTATCGGAGTTTGGAAAGCTCTGACGTAGCTGAACGGAAAATGATGACAACCTTCAACGCCATACTGCTGAATGTCGATGCCAAAGCATTCCAGAGACTTCTGAAGGGGAACATCTGACGGCGAACATTCGGAAAAGTGGACCGAGGGCGGGAACACTCGCCCTCAGGAGCATTCAGTATTCGGGGTTCAGTAACCAGTGATCGGTCGGTATTCAATCTGAAAGTAATCAAGTCACCTAGTGAGTTGTACGGACAAAGTGTGTAATAAACGTGTGTGTAAGCGCCGGGGCGCAGTGGTTAGTGTCTTGGACTCTGACGCACGATGAACGAGTTCGGATCCTGAGAACACCAACGCCATCGAATGTTTATTTCGCGGCGTCCCTCCTCGGCGGGGTACTGGCAAAACCCCTCGTAGTATACTTGCCATAAATAAGCTTCTCGACTCACGCCGTTCGGAATCGGCATTAAACGGTAGGTCCCTTTCACCTGTGTGAAAAATAAATCACACGCAACATGGGTGATTGAGAGAAGCTTGTCTCTGGTCCTTCATGGGCTGTAACGCCACCAAAGAGAGAAGAAGAAGTAAGCAATTAAATACGAAGTGTGTATAAGCTTGTAATAAATGTGAAGCGCCACACAAGGAGATCGCAATCTGCACCTTCCTCGATATAGTGGGGGCCTTCGATAATACTGGCATTGATTCGATCACCCCTGCACTATCCTGCAGGGGTGTGGACCATCCAGTGCACTAATCACTGGATTAGAGCGATGCTAAAATGCCGTATCATATCAGCCATATGCGGAGAGGTCTCAGTGATAGTATCGGGGGCTAGAGGATGTCCACACGGAGGAGTCCTTTCACCGCTGCTCTGGTCGATATTCGCCGATGACCTACTACACAAGCTAACCACTCGGGGCTACGAGGTCATCGTATATGCTGATGACCTAGTAGTCATTGTTACGGGCAAGTGCGAAACCGCTGCCTGTAAGCGCATGCAGCTTGCGCTCCAATTTGTCTCTGACCGGTGTGACAGAGAGATTTATCGATCAACCGAAATAAGGCAATCTTAGTCCCGTTTACAAACAGGAGAAAGGTACAGCTTTGCTCAATCTTTCTAAATGGCACACGCATAGGATTTTCAGAGGAAGTAAAGTATCTATGCATTGGCCTAGACCGCAGACTCAACTGGAACTCCAATATGAGAACTAAACTTACGAAAGTGACTAAGGCCATGTGGGCCTGTCGACGCACTTACGGTAAAACCATGGGACTTAAACCTAAGGTAGTCCACTGATTTTACCCGCCATAGTAAGATCTCTCGTCACCTACGGGACAAAAGTTGAGCAAAAAACTACAATTGTTAAGCTTCAACGCCTCAAGAGACTAGCGTGTCTCAGCAATACAGGCGCTATGCCTGTATTGCTCCCACCTTTTTATCAAAAAGGTGGCATTATGCAGTGCAATCAGAAATCTTTGTTAGGGAACAAATATGCCATGTAGACCCGAGAGTCACATGTCCATATTACAATACCTGGCCGAGTTGGATTACCACGGTCTCGGAAGCATTGCCACACACCTTCACTTTCGACAAGATATTTGAGATATTGATCTCAAATCGCTCACCATGGGAAAACAGTGTTCCCTTGCTAAATGTCAAAGGCCTTATGTGGTATACGGATGGCTCCAAGATGGCTTTTGGCATTGGTGCCGGCATCTTTGGACCAAACCGCAATATCTCGAAGGCCCTGGGAACGAATCCCAGCATCTTTCTAGCAGAGCTGCATACCATCTTAACATGCTCAATCTAAATCTTAAAACTGGCATAAGAGGAGTAACCATCATCATACTCTCTGATAGCCAAGAAGCGCTTAAAGCGCTGAGTTCGTACAGCACGAACTTAAAAACTGTAAAGGAATGCCATGATGCCCTACAAGACCTCGCCAAAAGAAACAATGTTAAACTTTGGTGGGTGCTAGGGCACAAAGGTATTAAGAGCAATGAAATCGCCGATCAACTTGCCGGGAAAGGTTCCAGCGATAAATATACAGGTCCAGAACCATTCTGCGGCACTTCCAAGTCTGAAACCAATTTCTTCTTAGACAAGTGGGAAAAATCACCTGTCCTTTTGGAACAGAGTTCGGGGACCCGTCAATCGAAACGACTTATACGATCCCTGAAGAAACACTCTATTGATATACTCAAACTCAATAGGATGGGTATCAGAAGACTAGTCAGCTATCTGACAGGACACTGCGGTCTGAGATATCATCTTAACAAAATTAGCCTCTCGTCTGAAACTGAGTGTCGACTCTGTCTTGAGGACAAAGAGACGGCGGAACACATACTGTGTGAGTGTGCCGCTCTCTGCCGTCTTAGGAAGCGTATCCTTCTCAGCGAAGTTATGGCTCCTGAGAAGCATTCACAACTTCATTATGGAAGTGGAGAAGCTCCTCGGCTAATCGGCCAGCAGGTACACTAGATCTGTAAAGGTCGCAGTGCCAAATGCTAATGGTAACATTAGCCCCAAAAGATGAAGCGCCCTGATCTAAGGTTGATATAAGGTTGTCAAAATAAATAAAGTGCGTGTATTGAATAAAAAAGTGATCAGTGTAGTATATCGCAATCCAGTGATCGAACCCTATTCCGGAAAAGTAACATTTCGGAACAATATGTACATGCGGATCATTGAATTTTGTTGCGGTTGTACGAGCACACAAGGCTCTGACGCTCAGGAGGGTTATATGATATCACAACAGAAGAAATGGTCACCAAATGCCATGATATAGTATTGAATGATCACCGGGTTAAGGTCGGTGAGATAGCCGAGTTTGAAGAAATATCAAGTGTTAGGTTGCTCCTTAGCCTACCTAAAATGTGGCTTCCAAAAGTTAATACGATAATAAGCTGCATACGCACTATTGCATACACCCATTGATACATTCTGCCAATCGATTTGATCGCGGAGCAATGCATATTCATTTGATTTTAATGATCGTTGAATGAATAAGAGAGTGAGCTACCGACTACATTAGCAAATTAATTTACGAGGTCGGATGGAACGGAAGCATATAATTCATTTATAAAAACAAGTTCAATAAAGATGCTCTCCGGTGAGCTCCGGATTGCTGGTTGAAGGAGCCCCGGTTGTTGTGAATTTACTTAACCAACATTTCGGACGGAAATCTATGTCGAAAAACATTCAAGAAAGTAGTTGTGGAAAATGACGGTTTTCATCTATGGTTGATTTTAATTAACCTATAGCGCCATGTTCCTAGGAACTCATTTATATTGTCCAAGTTGAGAGGTAGCAATGGCTGTCTGGTCACAGAGATCAAGCCCCAATTAGCGTCACCACTCAAGTGATCTAGTGTGTCGATTTGTGTTCAAATCCATCCTGTGGAGTTAATAAACTGAACGGAGTTGCAGCTTTCTATGTTACTGAATCCTGGGGAGTCGTCAAAGACCTCTTTGCCGAGTGCGCTGTCTGGTCTAGCCAGAGCAGGGCGTTCGCACAGGAAAAAGTTAAGGGTTTCCTCAACTTCTTTTCAGCGGGTTCTTGTAACATCGGCAGTGTGTGTCCCATCCCGTTTAATACCTAACTTGGCAGCATGAGTGCCGACTGGCTAATGGCCAGTGATGATAGCTACAATTCCAGCAATTTCATTTTGGGTTCTGTTAGTTAGGTCGTGAGTTTGTTTTTTGTTGTAGGAAGGTCACATCTTTATTGATATGACACAGTTATTCAGGGCGCTCCATCCAGAGCTCGCCCTTGAGAGGAAGTGTTGAAAAATTTGTCCTATGATCAGTCCAATAGGAGGAGATACTACCTCCGCCAGGGAACTATCAGCTTTACCATTTCCCTCTATGTTGCTATGGACAGGATCCCAAAATAGAGTGATATTGAAATGATCTTCTACGCAAGTGATTTCATCTTTACACTGTGCGACTAGTTTGGACGTTATGGTGTGTGAATCGAGAGCTTTGATAGTTGACTGGCCGTCAATGCGAATTGCACCGTCTCTCTTAGTAATGGGGTAACCGGTGAGTGTCTTGCGAACCTTTTTAAGCGGAGTCCCGATTTGGATATTTTTTCTTTTTTAAATGTGTGCGCACTTCAGATTTAATAACCCTATTATGTCGGCGACACAGTGCGGGTAGAAGATAGAAAGGAAGAGAGTTAGACGAGATGCCGATGGACATTGATCTTAAATGCTTGCATATTGTACTGAGGGGGATGACAGAATCTGGTAGGGAATTCCAGATTCGTGTGGTTTGATTAACGAAAGATTCTCTATATGTGACGGTACGTCCGAAAGCGGGCTTCAGTGTATATTGGTGAGCACCCTAGAGAGACGTATATTGCGGGAGAGATGTTGAAGGGGTGCAATGCAATTGGGTATTTCATCAGAGCATTTTTGTGGAAGTAACGACAAAACTTAAGCTTCCAATATGTAAGCGAACGCCTCATAAGGCCAAGCTCGGCAATATAAGCTTAATATGTGTCCACGTCCCCACAGAGGAGAAAGATGACCGACATAAAGACGACTTCTATGATCTCCTAGGCAGAACATATGCCCGATGTCCCAGCTATGGCACCAAAATCGTTATAGGAGATTTCAGTTCGAAGCTGGCTAAGGAAGCTATCTTTGAACGAGTCATAGGAAAGCACCGCCTAAACAATACCACGTCAGAAAACGGACTAAGGCTAGTGGACTTTATGGCGGAACATAATCTCGTAGTAGCAAGTACACGATTCCCACACCTCACCATCCATAAGGGGATCTGGCGGTCTTTCGATCAATCGACAACCAATCAAATTGATCACATTGCGATCGAGAGCCGACACTCCTCCAGTATCCTAGATCTCCGTACCGTTTCGAGGAGCCAATATCGACTCGGATCATTACCTTGTTGGAGCCAAGGTACGGATGTGAATATCTCGGAATCAACGGAGTCGAGTAAGAACACCAAAAAGACCGCCTGGAGCTTCGCCGATCAAGTCTCCCTCAAGTCCCGATGAAATCTGCACAAACCATAGAACAGCAATGGAGACGTTGTCAGATCGTCATCAGAGAGGCCGCCTCAGATGTACCTGACTTCATGCTACCACCTTCGAGAAACCCCCGGTTTGATGACAAATACAGACAGGCCAATATAGAGAAACAGAATGCATACATGGTTACACTGCATCGCCACACGAGAGCTGCCCGCAAGCTCTATGAACAGAAAAGGAGGGAGGAGCATGCGCTTCTGAGAAGATAAAAGAAGGAGCACGAGAAGTGCGAGATTGAGGAGATGGAGAAATGCTATTGCAAGAAGGACGTTCGAAAGTTTTACCAAAAAGTGAAACAAACATGCCAAGGCTATAAAGCCAGAGCAGAAGCCTGAAGGGATGGGAACTACCTAGTAGTAGAATCGCAGTCGAAGCTGAGAATATGGAAAAACCACTTCTGCAGACTGTATAACGGCGATGATAGGCAAAATGCCACCGTCAGGCAGAACGAACCATTCACAAGGGACGAAGACGAGAGAGAATGCCGACCTAGACGATATTAAGATAACGATATCGAAACTTAAGCCTTATAATGCTCCTGGAGCAGCGGACTTCCCGCTGAACTATTTAAAGCAGCTGGTCAGGAACATGTACCAACTCATCTGCAAGATATGGTCGGAAGAATGCATGCCCGACGAATGGAGTCTCAGCATTGTTTGCCCGGTCCATAAGAAAGGAGACCCCTATGACTGTGCCAATTACAGAGGGATAAGCCTCCTGAATATCGCGTACAAGATCCTCTCTGCCGTACTGTGTATGGGCCTGAAACCATTCGTGGACAATCTGTTAGGTTCCTACCAGTGTGCTTTCAGGCCAGGAAAATCGACGATAAACCAAATATTTACACCACAGCAGATCTTGGAAAAGACCCATGAATTCCAGGTCGACACGCACCATCTCTTTGTCAACCTTAAAGCCGCGTATGACAGTGTTTATAGGGACGAGCTATACAGAGCCATGTCATGTTTTAACATTTCTGTGAAAACTCGTCAGACTGTGCAGGATGACTATGGAGAATTCTCGCTGCTCCATTTAGGTCGGAGGTGAACTAAGCGAAACCTTCGATGTTATAAAAGGTTTTAGACAGGGTGACGCACTGTCATGTGATTTCTTTAACATCATACTTGAGAAGATCGTGCGGAACTCTGCGGCCAGTACAAGACGTGTGATCTACTTCAAGTCTACACAATCGCTTGCCTACGTAGATGACATTGACGTTATTGGACGGACAAAGTGAGACGTCAATGAGGCGTTCGCAAGCATGGAAGCAGAAGCGGCTATAGTGGGTCTAAGGGTAAATGGGGACAAGACCAAATATATGCTGTCATCAAAGAAAGACGCGCAACACCGACGTCTTGGTCAGAACGCCACCTTCGGCAGCTATATTTTTGAAGTAGTCAAGGACTTCGTCTACCTTGGCACGATATTAACCAGCAGCAACGACACCAGCGCTGAGATAAAACGCAGATTAACTCTTGCCAACCGCTGCTTCTTTGGGCTCAAGAGGCAACTGAGTAGTCGAGCCCTCTCCCGAAAAACGAAGGTATCCCTCTACAAAATCTGAATCATCCCGGTCCTCCTCTACGGTGCTGAGGCTTGGACGCTCTGAAAAGCGGATGAAGAGGCTCTTGGGCGTTTCGTGAGCAAAATTCTGCGTGCATTCTTTGGTCCGATTTATGTAATCGGAGAGTGGAGGAGGAGATTCAACCAAGAACTGTACAGGCTGTATAAGGACATCGGCCTAGGTTCAAGAGTTTTATATTCTCTTATGATGTGTCATATACACACAACCTGAATGGAGTGCAGTGGTTTGGGTCGTTGATGTTCGTTAACTCTCAGGGGTGGTTGTCCTAGAAAGGACGAGAGCCGACCGAATTCCGCGTTGGTTATAGTCCGTACTAATTCGTTCAAGCACTTTTTAATATTGCATATGCAGAGGATGAATTTCAGTTGACCATATACTGTGAGTGTTATGCCTGCAGCACTACGTCTGGTCACTTACCATTCACAACTGCGTTGCATACTTTTCGTCCATATAGGAAATCCTTTTTGTTGGCTATAAAGCGAATTGAACTATAGACCTTCCGCTCGGTGGTCGATGATGTTAATCACTGCACCACGGCCACCCCAGACGTCTTCGGATTCAACGTCTTAGATGGCTGGGCCATGTAGAGCGAATGGACATCACCGCTCCGACTTGAAGAGTTTTCGACTCCAAAGCCGGTGGAAAGTGACCTAAACCAACATGGCGTGCGGCACTGGAAGCGGCTGGCCAAAGATCGTACCGGCTGGAGATGCTTGTTGGTTGTTGCCTTGGTTCATCCCGAACTGTAGCGCCATCTAAGTAAGTAAGTATGTGGTCAATATTTAATTAACAGGATCTCTTTCCCCACCAACCACGGCCTTTCTGACAAATGCGATTGATTTCGATTTCCATGATGCTGAACCAACGGCTTCAATCTACTGCTTGGACTGCTGTTTAGTTTCTGACGGGTAGTGGTGGTAGTAGGTTATCCTCGAGGGATGTGCGATCACGTTTAAATCTAGCCATCCACTTCCTAGTGGTTGGCATCGAAGGGGTAGGGCGACCATAAGCTTCTGTCAATTTCGAATGAATTTCCTTAGGGATTATCCCATCCAAATAGAAGAATTGTGTGACCGCGTGATATTCAAATTTATTCATTAAAGAAAACCACTCATAACGTCTACTGCAAATTTACTTGAGGGAACACGGTAGCACCCACAAACTTGTATTGAGAAATAATAGCAACGGCATCCGTGCATCTATCTTGTAATACTATTTCTGTATCAGGCCGATAACATGTCACCCCTTACCATCGTATCTTTTGTGCAATAGTTTCATCTACACTTCGCAAGATTTCAAGATTTTTACAGACGATTTCGATGGTAATATGCCTAGGAATATCGGCCTCATAAAAGACACTTCCACATTTAGAAGGCATTAGCTGTCCATTAAAGATAGTAAACCTAACCACCCTTCCAACTACGCTAATTCCCGTTCCATCTGAAAAACCGCACTGACAGAATTGTCATCTAACCCAACCTTCGGTTTCCACCTCCATCCCGTCCTCCGGCCTGGTCACATTACGTGACTGAAAAGCGAAACTATTCAAAACAAACTACTGCTAATTGCAGCAATTTAAACTGTGCCCCTATCTGTAGTAGTTCTTTACAAAATTACCGCTTCCTATTGGGATGGAAGCATACTGTCGGCATGTCCTTCCCACTTACACATGGACTTTGGCAAACGAAACGAATCCACACGGACTTTTAATATCCACGCGACATGTGCTACGCACAGCATAGTCCGTTCTCGATCCGCTCCCCGAAGGCTAATGTAGCCATTAAGGCACTTTATTGCCTGCTATCACAGCGGGTGATGTGGCTTACGACCATATATATGTACTTTGCTGCCACTGCACGAATGCAGTAATTAATTCCGAGCTTCGTAATTGTCATAAACAATTTCATAAATAAAATTGAACTCAATTTACTTATGGAATCTGCCCTGGCAAGCAACTTTTCCCGCTGCGCCATTAACAGTGAAGTCATGTGTATCTACTCCTTCCGCTTCGTAAGCTCGTTCTTCTTCGTTGGGCTTCGTTTTTTTGTGGCTACGAGGATATAACATGGACGAGTAGGATGGGCAAACACATCGACCCGCAATTATGCCGCAAATGCCTTCATCTTTGGCTTGCTAGGAGAGCACTCGTATAGTCTAAATGGACCTTTGATTTAGGCTTTCAGTCACGTATCTGAAGCGAAATCGAAGGCGTACTAGATTCGAATTCGATATTTACTTGATGTCTTCATCCGTCCGTGTGTGATATTGACTCTTCCATTTCCACTCCTGCTCTGTGTATGTATTTCTTCGATTGGTAATCATAGAGCCAGTAATCTGGATTAGAAAACCTGAGGTTTGCATCTTGTTGGTTTTGGTCTAAAATTGCCGAGTGAGGGAAGGTATCTGGTAATGGCAATTGTATATCCCGTTGATGTGGGACCAATTTCCACTTTACTCGGAATTATGGAAATTCAATCTCTTGTAATGGGCCACTGTATGATCTCATTTTCTAGTGCCGGACCGACTTAGATACTTGAGCGGTGATGAAGAGATAGCTATTTGCGACGTGAGAGGGCTGTAATCCGATTAGCTTCATAGCCCCTATGTAGGATTTATCCTTTCATCATGCCACGTGCTTACTTTGTCCCCGCACGTGGTCGTTAGTCTGGGCAATTATTTTTAATTTGCCCGGATTCGTACGTTGATCTGCTTTTAATCCGCACAAATACTTGACCGCATCACACGTCACCAGAATGCATCTGTCCGCGTCATCCTGCCTGCTATCGAGGTATTGTGAAAATAACCAGTTCGCTGCTATGCAAATAGTACTAACCTTGATGCCATTTGTACAATTTTATTGCCCTCCTCCCACTCGCGTGGATAGTGTCGAAATTACTTAATGGCTTATAAGGGAGTTCATTTTAATTTTTACTTTTTTAAGACTTAATGGTAGCATTCCTGTGCTGCTAATTAAAAACAAAAGGTGCACCATTGCCGATTCACCTTAAAAAAAAAATAACTTCAGCGTTGAATGAAAATAATTTCAGTCAGACTTTAAAGCAATACTCTGCTAAGGCACATGCCTTGTAAGCCTTGTACAAAGAATATCAAGGTATATGCAGCTCAGCTGTTGAGCTCCTCTGCCAATGCAACAATAGGTCGCAAGACAAGAAACCGTCAAGTTTAACTCGGCACAGCTATCGCCAATGTCATTTCATCGTTTGGCACGCAAGTTCCGTGCCGCGTTCTCTTAGATTCTGGCTCGCAACTGCGTTTTGTCATCTCAGCATTTGCTCAAGCCATGGGAAGCAAGAAGTGTCGAATTGATGTGCCCATTAGCGGAATCGGTGGGGCAGAGGGAGCGAGCAAACAGAGCAAAGAAGTTGATAGTGTTTAACATGGCAAACGCCAGCTTCGATCTTTGTACCTGCTCAGTAAAAGTTGACACACAGCCTCCACGTGGCCTCGCCTGAATAGCTACCCAGGCACCCGCCAGGTAGTGAACCGATGTGCGCAGCGACCCAACCCCTTGTTCATGGGGAAAGAGGAAATTCCTCCTTCTCCTCCACCAGATTGGGGGTTGTGCTTAGGGGTAACATCCCTATCATGTACAAAAATCAATTGTAACGAAACAACCACTAGCCTCGGATACGGACGGATACAAAGCTGACGGCCCCTGCACATTCCTCACATTCCTGAGAGTCTGCACTTGGAATGTGAGGTCAATTTGAGCAAACCCTCAGCTGCTGTAAAGTAGATATAACCGCACTCCAAGAAGTGCAATGGGATGGACCAAGTAAAAGACGGATGAAAAACTGCGACATCTACTACGGGAACTGCTACAAGGAGAACAAACAGCGCCTATTCGGGTGCGGATTCGTTATTCGAGGAATTCCCCGACAAAAAGTCTCATAACAATCCGCATCAAAGCTAAATTTGGAAACGTTAGCTTGATATACGCTCACGCCCCAACCGAAGAAAAGGACGATGGACTCAAAGAAGAATTCTACGACCTCCTAGGCAGAACCTATGCCCAATGCCCCAGCTACGATACAAACATAGTTCTAGGAGATTTTTATGTAAAACTGGGTAAAGAGGACATATTTGAGTCGATTATAGGAAAGCATAGCCTCCATAACACCACATCCAACAACGGACTCAGGCTAGTCGATTTCCTAACGGTGCAAACATCCAACATCAACTCGGACCGCTACCTTATTGTAGCCAAGATACGAATGAGGATATCAAGAATGCTTAGGAGTCGAGTAGGACAACGAAAGTAACACGTCGGAAAGCTACAATCGCAAGAGACTGCCAGAATCTGAGCCGATCGTGTCTCCTTCAAGCTCCCTCAAAATCCGCCCTCAGCAGCGCAAACAGTAGAGCAGGAATTGCCACATTGCCAGAGCGCCGTCAGAGACGCTGCTTCAGAGGTGCTGAATTTCAAACCGCCACCACCTAGAAACTGCTGGTTCGATGGACAATGCGAACAAGCCCATGCAGGAAAACAAGAGACATATAAAGCCACGCTGCAACGACGGACGAGAGCTGCTCGCGCAATCTATGAGCATAAGAGAAGAAAGGAACACACGCTTCTCAGAAGAAAGAAGAGAGAGCAGGGAAAGCCCGGAAGTTCTACAACAAGGCAAAATGAACATGGCTTTAAAGCCAGAGGGAAGGCCAGCAGGGATGAAAATGGAGAACTGGTAGTGAAATCACAGTCGATGCTGAGGATTTGGCAAGAACACTTCCGCAGACTGTGTAACGGCGATGACAGACAAGATACCGCTGTCAGGCAGAGCGATCTGTTCGTAATGGACGACGATGAAAGAGAATTCCACCCGACCTAGACGAAGTCAAAATAGCTATATTAAGACTTAAGTCTAATAAAACCGCGGGCGCAGACGGCCTGTTTGCTGAGCTTCTTAAGGCGGCTGGAGATGAGCTGGTAAGGTGCATGCACCATCTCATTTGCAAGCTATGGTCGGAAGAGAGCATGCACAACGAATGGAATCTCAGCATCGTTTGCCCGGTCTATAAGAAAGAAGACCTCTATAACTGCGCCAACTATAGGGGAATAAGTATCCTTAACACCACATATAAGATCTTCTCTGCCGTATACCTGATTGGCTCTTATCAGTGTGGTTTCAGGCCTGGTAAATCCATAATAGACCAAATATTCACGCTTCGGCTGATCTTGGAGAAGACCCAGGAATACCAAATCAACACTCACCAACTTTTCGTCAGCTTCAAGGCCGCGTATGACAGCATGACAGGGACGAGCTATACAAAGCCATGTCTAGTTTTAACATCCCTTCCAAACTCGTCCGACTGTGCAGGATGACAATGGAGAATTCTCGCTGCTCCATTAAGTTCGGTAATGAGCAAACCGATACCTTTGATGTTAAAAAAGGATTTTTCAATATCGTGCTTGAAAAGATGGTGCAAGAGTCACTGGCCAACACAAGAGGTACGATTTATTTCAAGTCTTCGCAATCACATGCGTACGACGACGACATTGACGTGATTGGACGGACACAACGAGACGTCAATGAGGCCCTTGTAAGCATTGAGGTAGAGGCGGCTAAGATGGGTCTCAAGGTTAATGAGGGTGAGACCGAATATCTGATTTCATCAAAAAGGGACGGTCAACACCGAGGTATTGGCCACAACGTCACCATGGGCAGATATAACTATGAAGTGGTAATTCGTCTACCTTGGCTCGCTGATGACCGGCGATATCAACACCAGCGCTGAGATAAATCGCAGAGTCACTCTTGCCAACCGCTCTTTCTTTGGGCTCAAGAGCAATTGAGAAGTAGAGCCCTCTCTCGGAAAACCAAGGTGACACTATATAAGACCTTCATCATCCCAGTCTTCCTTTACGTCGCAGAGGCTTGGACCTTAACAAAAGCGGATGAAGATGCCCTTGGTCGCTTCGAGGGGAAAATTCTGCGCACTATCTACGGTCCCGTACGGTTTGTACAGCGACATCGGCCTTGTACGACGCCTACGGATACAGCGTCTAAGGTGGCTAGGCCATGTAGAGTGCATTGAAAATACAGCTCCGACCCGGAGAGTCTTCGAATCCACCCCGGAAGGAAGGCGCGTCAGAGGATGGCCGCATCTACGGTGGCGCAGGCAGATTGAAGGGGATCTTAACCAACTGGGCGTACCGCGCTGGAAACAACTGGCCAAAGATCGCGCCAGCTGAAGACGCTTGTTTTTTGAGGCCCAGGTTCACCACGGACTGTAGCGCCACCTATGTAAGTAAGTAAAGTATTACCGGAATCGGTGCTCAGTGAAGGCAATACACTGCTAAAGCGCATTCTAGGTTTATTTTCTTAAGTTCCAATTTTTGTTTGATCTCACGACACGTATTGTCTGCATAGGTAGTCATTGGTAGGGCGCCGTGGCGCAGTGGTTAGTGTGTTGGACTCTGACGCACGATAAGCGAGTTCGGATCCCGATTACACCAACGCCATGGAATGATTATTTCGCGATGTTCCTCCTCGGCGGGGTACTGCAAAACCCCCCGTAGTAAACTTGCCATGAAAAAGCTTCTCGACTCACGCCGTTCGGAATCGGCATTAAACTGTAGGTCCCTTTCACCTGTGTGAAAAATAATACACACACACCATGGGTGATTGAGAGAAGCTTAGCTCTGGTCCTTCATGGAGTGTAACGCCGCCAAAGAAAAGAAAAGAACATACGCTGCCGCTCTCTATCTACCGCCGAGGTGCAGGTTCGTAAAGTAGTGAACGAATACGAGTAGCTAAGGGTACTGTCGTCAGTGAAGGAGTGAGTTGGATTAGAAGCGGCAGACAAGAAATGATTTATGAAAATGAGAAAGAGTGTTGGAGACAAGGCGGAGCCCTGGGGAACACCACCATTTAATAAATGGATGTCACACCTGAATCCGTCCAAAACAACTTGAATTGAACGATTCGAAAGGCAGCTTCTAATCCATTGAAGAAGAGACTCATCGATCCCGAAAGCACGCATTTTCGACAAAAGAGCTTCATGCCAAACCCTGTCAAATGCTTTCGAAATATCCGGTTACAACTCTTCGGCGAGATATACCATCAAATCACTAGTGGAACCATACAGCCGGTCATTGAAGAGTTTTCGCGACTCAATATATTTCATTAACTGACGGTTAATCAGCGCTTCCATGACCTTGGAATGAAGGGACGTTAGTGCAATGGGTCGGTAGTTGGAGGGAGAAGATGATTCGCCAGCGAAGTCCTTAAGAATCCTTGCGACTGTACGAGTGCGGAGGTGGATTAGTCCCATGGTGTAATTGGGAATTGACGCACTCTAATACAGGCTGAAAGGAAGTACAGGCCGGGAGGCTGGTTGCGAAGTGGGCAGCAAGTAGGTTAGCTTTGTCTAAGGGTGTGGATGAGCGTCGGTATAGGCAACGTATTTGAGTTGTTTACGGTTTTTACAAACGACTAAACGGCTTTTACTACCTTTGGGACATTGAAGGATTTTACGCCTTCATTTTTGCTCGGATTGGGATTTAACCCGTCGAATGCTCGTATGTACTTTTTTCGGTTTTCCTCAGAATTGTTTCCCTTATAGGCCCGAAAACTGAGCTCCCTGAGCCTAATAACCTCTTTGCAGCTCAAGTCAAGCCAGGTATTATCCTTTGGTCAGGCGCTTTTAATCTTCTTCTTCCTTGGTGGCGTTACAGCCCATGAAGGACCAGAGCCAAGCTTCTCCCAATCACCCAGCTTGTGTCCGATTTATTTTTCACGCAGGTGAAAGGGACCTACAATTTAGTGCTGATTCCGAACGGCCTGCCGATCCGGTGGGAACCTCGGCCTCAAACTTCTCCAGTTGGCACGGTATCTTGCCAGTTGTTTCCAGCCACGCACTCCCTGTTGGGTAAGGTCCTCTTCCACCTGTGTGTGCCACCTTAGATTCGGTCGTCCTCTCGGGGTTAGATTCGAATACTCTTCAGGCCGGAGCTGTGTTTTCCATTCGCTCTACATGGCCTGGCCATCTTAGACGTTGGATCCCCAGACGTCGAACCAGGCCGATGTCGCTGTACAGCCCGTAGAGTTCGTCGTTGTATCTTCACTTCCACTCCCCGTTTATACAAACGGGATCAAAGATTGAACGCAAAATTCTCCTCTCGAAATGACCAAGGGCCTCTTCATCCGCTTTCGTTTAAGTCCAGTTCTCTGCGCCATAGGGGAGGACCGGGATGGTTAAGGTTTTGTTCAGCGCAATTTTGGTCTTTCGAGAGAGGGCTCTACTTCTCAATTGCCTCTTGAGCACAAAGAAGCAGTGGTTGGCAAGAGTAATTCTGCGTTTTTCGAATTTGTAGCTGCCAATTGTGACGTTCTGGCCGATACGTCTGTGTTGTGCGTCTTTTTTGGTTGACAGCATTTAATTCGTTTTACCCTCGTTAACCGAAATGCCCATCCTAGCCGCTTCTGCTTCAATGCTTTCGAACGCTTCATTGACGTCCCGCTGTGTTCGTCAATGTCATCTGCGTACGCAAGCAGTTGCGCAGACTTGAAATAGATCGTAGCTCTTGTGTTAGCCAGTGGGTCACGTATGATCTTTGCAAACACGATGTTGAAGAAATTACAGGACAGTGCGTCACCCTGTTTAATCCTTCCTTTAACAACTCGGTTAATTCGTTACCGATCTTAATGGAGCAGCAGGAATTTTCCATTGTTATTCTGCACAATCTGACGAGTTTGGCAGGGATGTCAAAACTGGACATGCCGCTGTATAGCTCGTCTCTGTGCACGTAGGAACTCCCTCCGCTCACCTCCCGCTATAAGAGAGCAAAGAGACCAAACACCACCAGAGGTCATAGATTCTCCACTCGCTTCGGTATCAACTGGCGGCGAACAAAGAGTCCAACAACAACAACACCAAGGAGCTCCAACATCGTCTTTCGTGACAATGCAACAAATACAACATACAAGTGTCTCTCAACATAAACAGACAATAACGTTAGAAACTGTTTACAACGAAATTCTTGCACTCCGAGCGGACAATACTCGCACTCTCTCATTAATATCGTCTCTTCAGGAGGAAAAAAACAATCTCATGCAGACTGTGCGGGATCTACAGAGAGAAGTCGATCGCTTGCAAGAAAAAGAAAGAGAAAAGTGCATTGAAATAATTGGTGTTCCAGATGTTGACAATAATAATGCTCTTAGCTGTGCGTTGCAGACTTTTCAACAGGGTGTCTCTACAAATGTGTCCGAAATTGAAATAGATAAGTGTTTTGTTAAAAAGGTTAATTATTCGTCAAACAATGTTAGTGTTGCTAAGCAAAAAAATATTCTAGTAGTGAAATTTGTTTCTAAACTAAAAAAAGATATTATAATGAAAAAGAAAATTATACATAAAAATAACTTGACATCCAAGATTTTTGGCTGTGATAAGAACAGTAAAATTTTTATAAATGAATCACTTAATACGCAAACGAAAAACCTTTTAAACGCTGCTAAAAAAATTAAAAAAAGAAAAAATGTATAAGTATGTTTGGGTCAAAAATGGGAAAGTGCTCATGCGTAAAGGGGTAAATGACGACATCATTTATATAAAATCAATCGAAGATCTTTCTTCTCTTAGCTAAAATGCATGATGTAAATAATAATCTGGATGTCCCCTCTGTCAATTGTACTGAAGTTAACGCTCTCGATCTCTTTTTTGACCAAACGTACTTACCAAATTATCTTATTATCCACCAAAACATCAGAAGCATGCGGAAGAATTTTGACAATTTTCTTGCTCATTTAGATTCATTTGTAAACAAGCCTGATTTCATTTTCTTGACGGAAACTTGGATTTATGACGAAGAAAAGTCACTTTATAACATTGAGGGGTATGAATTACTTACTTGCTGTAACAACAATTATGCATCTGGTGGCGTCGCAGCCTTTATAAATGACTCGTTTCACACCAAGTCTTACAGCCTTAATTTGCCCACTTGTGATGTACTCAAAGTTATAATTAGTGAATTAAAATTATCGTTTTTTTGTGTCTATAGATTTAATGAGTCTAATGTTAATATGTTCTATGAGGAGTTGGAAGATTTATTGTCTAGTGTGTCTAATGACGTTATTCTTTTGGGTGATATTAATATAGATATCTTACAAAATTCAACTTGGGTGGATAATTATTTGTTTTTGTTATCTTCTTTTGGTTTTGAGTCGTGTATTAATAGACCAACGCGTATTTCTGTCTCTTCTAGTACTTGTATTGATCACATGATGATACGTCTTTCCAAACCACAAAGTGTAGAAATTTGTAGCTCTGTCATTGACTTACAAGTCTCTGATCATTGTACAACGTGTCTTAGTCTAAAATATTCTTGTTCCCCTATAAATAAAAGACTTTCGCATGATGTTGACTTTGTTAAAACCGACTTTGCCTCTCTCAATAATATACTTAGATTAGAACATTGGGAAAATGTACTGAATGAATGTAATCCATCCATTGCCTTCTCGGAGTTTACTAAGAAACTAAAATACCATACATTTCAGTGTTCTAAAAAAATAGTCAAAAAGAAGAACAAATTAAAAAAAACGTAAGCTCTGGATGTCACTTGATTTAATAAGAAAAATCAAGACTAAGAATAAATTATACAAAAAAACAATGAATAATCCCAACAATGACAATATCAAGACTAAATATAAAAAAATGTGTAAAGATATTCGTAAAGATGTTTTTATATGTAAAAACATTTATTATCATAACAAGTTTAGTGAGGCGCACGGCAACTCTAAAAGGGAATGGGAATTAGTTAAAGATATACTAAATAAATCAGGTCAAAAAGTGCAACTCCAGAGCATAAAAGAAAATAATGCCCTAATATCAGACACCAACACGTTAGTAGAAATATTTAATAAGTTTTTTTGCTCTATAGGGGCAAAAGTAGTTTCCGATTGTACTGATTCGCTCTCTAGTTGTAACTGCTTAGCCCAGGAAGGCTCATGTCGCCAGAGTTTTTTCTTTGACCCTATAACTTCTTATGAAGTATATAATATAATTATGTCTCTTAAGAACTCGAATACACAAACGTCTGATGGAATTTCAAACAACTTCATTAAAAAAATAGCGTTAAACATCAGTGATATTCTATGTCTTTTATTTAACAGAAGCATTACATGTGGTGTGTTTCCAAATTATCTAAAAGTGGCCGAAGTGATACCTTTGTATAAGAAAGGTGATAAAACCTTAAAAAACAACTACAGGCCTATTTCGTTATTGTCGGTGTTCTCGAAAATTTTTGAAAAAGCTGTTAAAATAAGAATGGTTAGATTCTTAGAAAAAAACCGTTTTTTCAGTGAGTGTCAGTTTGGCTTTCGTTCTGGTTGTTCAACTGAGGATGCCCTTCTAAAATTTTGCTCTGAGATATATAACGGTTTCAATAATAGGAACCTAACCGCAGCGCTCTTCGTTGACATAACTAAAGCCTTTGATACTGTCGACCATGAGATACTTCTGAGTAAACTCTACAAATGTGGTTTTAGGGGAATGATTCATGATTGGTTTCGATCCTACATATCCAATAGAGTACAAAGAGTTAAAATTAATGGTGTCCTTAGTTCCCTGCGTTATGTCTCCGTAGGTGTTCCCCAAGGTTCTGTTCTTGGTCCTGTTCTTTTCCTTATATTTATTAACTCACTATTTTTACAAAAATATAACAGCCAAGTCACTGCATTTGCAGATGATATGACGTGTGTTTTTACTAACAATTCACCATTGAATCTTTGTGCTGACATCAATCACGATATTGAAGCACTAAGTCATTGGTTCAAAATACACAAAATGGTTATAAGTGACAAAACAAAAATAATGTTTTTTAATCATAGTGGAATAGAAGTAGACTATGGACCTTTCATGTTTCACTGCGGTAGTTGCAATAGATTTAAGCATAGCATGACTATTTGTAATTCTGACGAAAATTCGCAGACATATTTTGACATAAATTCTTGTTCTGATAAATGTTTTAGTATAGAGAAAGTTAATCAGTTCAAATATCTTGGAGTTCTCCTTGACTGGAAGATGAATTGGTCTGCACATACAACTGCACTTAAGAAGTATCTTATGGCAGCTACGAGACAAATCTATTTTTTAAAGTCTTATTGCTCACATGATCTTCTTAAGCGTATTTATTATGGTTTAGTGCATTCTAAACTGGAATATGGTTTATCTTCGTGGGGCGGAACTCACTATAACAAAATATGTCCTCTTCTTATTACCCAAAAACATGTTATTCGTCTTATTTGTAACAAAAACCGACGGTATGATAGCCTAGAACTTTTTAGAAACTTGAACATTTTACCATTGAAACATTTATATTGTTACAAAGTTTTGAAGGTTTTCTTCAAAAGATCTGGCTATTTATTCAATAGACGCTCATCTAACTACCGACTTCGAATAAACGTACAAAATCTCGTCCAAGTACCACATCACAACGTGCAAATCTTTTTTAACTTTTTTACAACAATCGCTCCTAGACTTTTTAACAAGCTGCCTTATAATATAAGACGTATACGTAATGAGACCAGTTTCCTTAAACAAATGAAATCATGGCTTTTAGAGTTAAATTATAAAGATGTCCTCGATCTGCTTTGTGTATTGACTTAGCCAATTTTAGTTGTTCATTTTGTTTTTTACTGTTTTTTCGTTTTTTTTTTGCTCTCGATGTCACTTTCTGCTAATCAACATTAATTTTTATTACTTTGTTAGATACTGCTTTTTATATCAATCTATAATATAGTGACCCCACTCACTCAATCAAATTGTAATTTAATGGTTAATATGTCTATGCTTGTGAATCTGCTATCGCCTCTAGTTCCCTAAGAACTACAGATTGCAGATACTTTTTTTTGTTTTTTTTTTTACTTAATACATACATGTCTTGCATTTGCATAATTTATTCCTTGTATCGTAGCTTTATAACGTATTTGTAAAAAATTAAATAAAATTAAATCAAATTAAAAAAAAAAAAAAAAAAAAAGTCGGTGTCGATTTGGTATTCCTAGGGTTTCTCCAAAACCTGCCGCACAGGTCTATTGCGGATGTTCCTGATCTGAAACCACACTGATAACAAATTATCAGATTATCCACAAAGAGTTTCAGGCGTTCACGGAATACGGCAGAGAAGGTCTTGTATGCGATGTTATGCGCCCTGTAGTTGGCGCAGTTATAGGGGTCTCCTTTCTTGTAGACTGGGCAAACGATGCTGAGATTCCATCCGTCGGGCATGCCTTCCTCCGACCATAACTTGCAAATGAGATGGTGCATGCACCTTACAAGGTCATCACCAGCCACCTTAAGAAGCTCAGCAGACAGGCCGTCTGCGCCCCCGGCTTTATTGGACTTAAGTCTCGATGTCGCTGTTTTACTTCGCCTAGGTCAGGTGGACGAAATTCTCTTACATCGTCGTCCATTACGAACGAGTCGTTCTGTCTGATAGCGGTATCGTCTGTCATCGCCGTTATACAGTCTGCAGAAGTGGTCTTTCCAAATCCTTAGCATCGACTGTGATTCTACTACCAGTTCTCCATTTTCATCCCTGCAGGCCGTTGCTCTGGCTTTGTAGCCATGGCATGTTCGTTTTAACTTATTGTACAATTTCCGGACGTTATTCTTGCGAAATCATCTCTCCATCTCCTCGATCTCACGCTTTTCGTGTTCTCTCTTCATTCTTCTGAGAAACGTGTGTTCCTCTCTTCTCTTCTGCTCATAGATTTCGCGAGCAGCTCTCGTCCATCGTTGCAGCATGGCTTTATATTCCTCCTGTTTTGCTGCATAGGCTTGTTCGCATTGTTCATCGAACCAGGGGTTTCTAGGTGGTGGCGGTTTGAAACCCATCATCTCTGAGGCAGCGTCTCCGACCACGGTCTGGCAATGCGCCCATTCCTGCTCTGTTGTTTGTGCTGCTGTGGGCGGATTTCGAGAGAGATTGGAGGAGACACGATCGGCAGAGATTCTGGTAGTCTCTTGCGATTGTGGCTTTCCGACGTCCAACTTACGTTGTCCTACTCGACTCCTTTGCATTCTTTATATTCTCATTCGTACCTTGGCTACAACAAGGTAGTGGTCCGAGTCGATGTTGGCCCCTCGGAGGGTTCGTACATCGAGAATCCTGGAGGAGTTTCTGGCGTCGATCGCAATGTGATCAATCTGGTTGGCGGTTGATTGATCAAAAGACAGCCAGGTACCCTTGTGGATGTTGAGATGGGGGAATCGTGTGCTTGCTACAAGGATTTTCGCCCCGTTAGGAAATCGATTAGCCTAAGTCCGTTGTCGCAAGTGGTGTTATGGAGGCTATGCTTTCCTATGATCGACTCCAATATGTCTTCTTTGCCCAGTTTTACGTTAAAATCTCCTAAAACTATTTTTGTGTCGTAGCTGGGACATTAGGCATAGGTTCTGTCTAGGAGAACGTAGCATTCTTCTTTGAGTCGATCGGCCTTTTCTTCGGTGGGGGCGTTAGCGCATATCAAGCTAGTGTTTCCAAAATTAGTCTTGAGCCAGATTGTTATGAGGCATTCGCATGAGCGCTGTTTGTTGTCCTTTTAGCAATTCCCATAGTAGATGTCGCAGTTTTTCATCTGTCTTTTACTTGGTCCATCCCATCGCACCTCTTGGAGTGCGGTTATATCTGCTTTATAGCAGCTGAGGATTTTCTCCAATTGATCGCCGGCACTCCGTCTGTTAAAGGACTCCCCTCCCCTGGCTGAATAAAGGACAGCCAATTTGGTAGATGTGGCTTCAACAGTGGTGACACCATCAACTGTCAAATAACACAAATAACAGAAGTTCCTATTGGAAGACCTATCATAATATTACGTCCATGACACTACTCGTCATGGTATTGACCCCAAGATGTTGTTGCGTACGACGGCCGCTCATAAAGCCGGTTTTTATAAAAACGATACCTTTCCATCCTTTTTTTTTTTTCTTACTTTTAGGAAAGCTAAAACGGCACTAGGTTGCGAGTATTCGTCCACAGATTATGTAATTCTTTCCGTCGATGGTTTTGAATGCCATTTGACGGAGATCGTTGACTTGATCGTTTATATTTGTAGACTTCTGTAGCGGGCGCTACAGTTCGGGGTGAACCCGGGCCTCAACCAACATGCCCCTCTATCTAGCACGATCTTTTGCCAGCCTTTTCTATTGCCGCACACTCAGTTGGCTGAGGTCCTCTTCCACCTGCGTGCGCTATCTTAAGTGCGGCCGTCCTCTGCTTCTTCGTTCCTCGGGGACTCTCCGGGCTGGAGCTGTGGTGTTCATTCGCTCTACATGGCCCAGTAAATCTTAGGCGTTGAATCCGTACGCCTGACTAAGCTCATGTCGCTGTACAGTCCGTAAAGTTCGTGGTTGAATCTTTTCCTCCATCCCCCGTTTGCGTTTATAGGCCCGAAAATCACGCGGAAAATCATTCTCTCGAACCGACCAAGGGCCTCCTCATCCGCTTTTGATAGTGTCCATGCTTCTGCGCCGTATAGTAGGACCGGGATGATAAGGGTCTTATATAGAGTCAACTTTGTCGTTCGGGAGAGGGCTCTATTACTCAATTGCCCCCTGAGTCCGAAGAAACAGATATTGGCATGACTGATACTGGGTTTGATTTCGGAACTGATGTCGTTGTTCCAGGTCACTGCGGAGCCAAGGTAGACGAAGTCCTTAACTACCTCGAACTTACATATATCTGCCAACACAAACGTTCTGGCCAAGACGTCGGGGTAGAGCGTCCTTTTTTAGTTTTGCCCTCGTTCACCGCCAGACCAATTTTCGCTGCCTCCATCTCAATACTCGCAAACGCCTCATTGACATCTCGCTGTGATCTACCTATTATGTCAATATCGTCGGCATATGCAAGGAGTTGCGAGGATGGCCAGTGATTTTTGCACAATCATTTCCAATATGATGATGAAGAAATCACACGACAGCGCATCGCCCTGCCTAAATCCTTTCTTGATATCAAAACTATCGGTAAGGTGTTCACCGATTCGGATGGAGCAGCGAGCATTCTCCATAGTCATCCTGCATAGTCTGACGAGTTTAGCAGGTATGTCAAAGGCAGACATAGCGTTGTATAGCTCGTCTCTAATTACGCTGAAGTTGACGAATAGGTGGTGCGTGTTGACTTGAAATTCATTGGATTTTCCAGGATCTGCCGTAGTGGGAAGATTTGGTCGATGGTGGACTTCCCTGGCCTGAATCTGCACTGATAAGGACCTATTAGCTTATTTACAAAAGGCTTCAGTCGTTCACACAAAACAGCAGAGAAGATTTTGTAGGCTGTGTTAAGAAGACTTATCCCTCTGTAGTTGGCGCAGTCAGAGGGTCTCCTTTCTTGTGGACGATGCTGAGACTCCATTCCTCGGGCATGCTTTCCTCTGACCATATCCTGCAGATGAGCTGGTGCATTCTCCTAACCAGGCCATCCCCAGCTGCCTTGCAATGCTCAGCACACAGTCCGTCTGCGCTAGAAGCTTTATTCGACTTGAGTTTCGATATGGCAATCGTAACTTCGTCGAGGTCAGGGGGACAGAATTCTCTCCTGTCTCCGTTGATTAGAAATGGATCATTCTGCCTGACAGCGGTATATTGACTATCATCGCCGTTATACAGTCTGCAGAAGTGGTTTTTCCATACTCTCAGCATCGACTGCGGTTCTACTACTAGGTGTCCGTTCTGGCTTTATAACCTTGGCATGATCGCTTTATCTGTTGATAAAACTTTCGAACGTCACGCCTGCAGTAACAGCTCTCCAAGTCCTCAATCGCGCGCTTCTCGTGCTCTTTCCTCTTTCTTCTAAGAAGCTTATGCTCCTCCCTTCTTTTTAACTCGTAGAGCTCACGAGCTGCTCTTGTTCTTTTATGCAGCGAGGCCTTATATGCATCCTGCTTCACTGTATGAATCCTCCTGCACTCGTCATCGAACCAGGTGTTCCTTCGTGGTGGAACCTTGAATCACAAAACTTCGGATGCAGAGCTTTTCAGGGCTTGCTTGCAAAGGCTCCACTGCTGTTCTAATGATAGTGTGGAGGATTCAGGTGTATTGGAGAGCTTAATGGAGACGCGATCGGTAATAGTACGAGGGGTTTCTGGCGATAGTAGCTTTCCGACGTCATAGCTTTGTATTCTTACTCTACTCCGTTGCGTTCGTGATTTCCGTAAGCGCATCTTGGCTACTACAAGATAGTGGTCCGAGTCGATGTTAGCCCCTCGGAAAGTTCGAAGATCAAGAATAGTGGAGGAGTGTCTGACGTCGATCGCGATGTGATCAATCTGGTTGGTAGTCGATTGAACAAATGACCGCCAGGTGCCTTTGTGTATAACGAGGTGCGGGAAGCGCGTACTGGCTAGAAGGAGATTTCGCCCCGTAGCAAGATCAATCAGCTTGTGTCCGTTATCGGATGTGGTGTTGTGTAGGCTATGTTTGCCGATGACTCGTTCAAAGATGATTTTCTTACCCAGCTTAGCATTGAAGTCTCCTAATACAATTTTGATGTCATAGCTGGGACATTGGGCATACATACGTTCTGCCTTGGAGATCGTAAAACTCATCTTTGGTGGAGTCATCCTTGTCTTCCGTGGGGCGTGGACGCAGATCAGGCTGATGTTAAAAAATGTTGCCTTGATACGGATTGTTATGAGGCGTTCGCTCACATGCCGAAAGCTTAGGACTTTTTGCCTTAGTCCACCTCGAACAACAAATCCGCATCCAAACAATCGTTGCCCTCTCTCCCTATAGCAGTCGCCGTAGTAAATATCGCAGTTTTTCATCCGCTTTATACCCGGTTCATTCCATCGCCATTCCTGGATGGCGGTTATGTCCACTTAATAGCGGTCTATGGCGTCCGCAAGTTGTTCGGCTGCACGTGGCGTGCTTAGGGACCTAACATTCCACGAACAGAGCCGAAGATCATTGTCCTTTTTTCGTTTTTTGCAAGGGTCGTCAACATAAATCCGATCCGTTATATCCGAGGCTTGTGGTTGTTTCGGAGTTTGTGGTTTTTTTTTACGGTTACGGCTTACTAGGCCGTAGCCCAACCGACTAATCCTGTTTTTTGTTTTTTTTTTTTTGGCGCAGGAGGCTCGCCATTCGCCCTTCCCCGTCTGCAATTTCCATAGGAAATTTCAAGATGGCACCACGAGGAGGTGGGGATAGGACTCATTAACAGTGCCGCAAGATGTTCGACTGCGGAGGCTCTTCTCGCTTTTTAGCAGACCAGCATCAGTCGGATGCTGCCCCTACGAGGCCTCTGTTAGTCCTTTGCTATCCTATTTGTAGACTTAATACTGAAGATGAGTAAGTGTGAACGGGTAGGAAGACCATTTCAATGCCCGCCACACACCTAACCAAGGCTACCCCCATCAGCGGTTTGTGTTCAAATTAACGTAATTGAGTCAACCTTACGGTGTAGTTAAGTGCCCACAACCACGATGGCTTTTTATGCGACATGATCGTGTGTACCATATGTGTTTTTGGCCCTTGAGTGGCAGCCAATTATTATCTATTGTTGTATCTGTTTCAATTTAAATCCAAATTATTATAAAAACATTCAGTTCCTTTTCAATGAAAATATTTTAATCCGCTTACCTACCCGCAATTTACATAATTTTCAACTTTTACATTAAAAATTACATTAATCACACCACCTGTGCATAATATCAATTTTGATGACAGCCAACATTGATTGAAATTCTACAGATACAAAGCAATTCGAGTAGACTGATAAATCAAATATTCTAAAACGCTGAGTGGGACACAAACGAAAAAACGAGGGTTTGTAACAGTCATATGAATATGCAAATAACTTTGGTTTTTTTAAACTTTTTCTTGTATCTTTGGCCATCAATCGGTTAATTGTACTTTTTTTGAATATTTTTTGTTAGAAAATTGTATTTTTGTATTACATGCTTGATTGAATGGAATTCCCAAGCCCAGCGGTGCTTCGACATCGAGTGGATGTTTTTGAAATATGAATATTGTTGAAGTGAGAACGAATCCAGAAAAAAGAAAAGAATTGCTAGTAACCACTAGTAACAATATCTGCATATTTGTGTCATTGAACGAGATAAATCATCGACAGGTATTTCGGAATTAAATTAAAATTCCTTTGTCTATCTAATGGGATTTGCTATTTTAATTATTTGTGTAAATTGTTGTTTAAGTTTTCTGGGGCATGTGTACAATTATTGGTCCGTTATTGCCACGAGTGGTAGATACGAGTTGCCATGGCATGTGCTTTTCTACTTTCTGACGAAACGGATACGGACGGATACAAAGCTGACCAACCCTGTGTGATCCCTTAACAGACCGGGTGCAGACATACAACTAGAGCAAACCCTCAGCTGTTATAAAGTATATAGTTCCGCACTCTAAGAAGTGCGATGGGTTGGAAAACTGCGAAATATACTACGGGAATTGCTACAAGGAGAACAAATAACGCTTATTCTGATGCGGATTTGTTATGTGAGGAAAAATCCGAAAAAATCGCTCACCTTGCCGTGATACGGAGGCTCAGTAGGTAATGAATCTTGAGAAACCACCTCTAGAGGAATCCGACGCTAAGAAGCATTTACTGATCCCGCCCCACCTCTCCGCTTCCTCTATACCCATCGCTCCCTTACTCCCCTAACTCCAAGGTGGAACAGCATACGCCGCCGTCCGATGCATGGCTAAGAGGATGCTTAACTACTAGTATGCGAACTCCGGATACCGGGCGACCTCCGATCTCAATAAAGCCTTCCTGCAGTGTCTCGGGCTCCGCTGCAGGTGACCATATTTCCCCGTGTAATGACTCTCAAACGTCATCGCCTGCTAGGGCTTGTGAGTCCTCACCCGCTTAAAAACCAGAAATGATGCCGGTAACTTTTGCCAACATTGCAGCAGAATGGAAAGCAGAAGATGTGCCTTCACTCTCCGATTACCACAACACACTCGGCGGAGATTTTGTGAGTATGCTCTCAGATCAACTCCCAAGTGTGACTAGAAACGAAACCATCAAACATGCAGAGAAAAAGTCTCTACCATCTGGTGGCTTCTTTAAATTAAAATCGTCTGAGCAGCGTCGTTTTGAAGCTGCAATAAAGCAGGGCAAAACTAGAGACGAGGCTCTAGTTTATGCAAAATCTGCCCTACCACACTCCGTCGAATCCGGCTGCAAAACGCAGCAAGATCGGCAATCCTCAAGCCGACAAAAAGAGCTGGAAGGATCGACAGCGCAAATGGCAGCCGTTCAAGGGGCTGAAATTAACAACCCCATCGAACTACTGGGTACGGCGCCCAAACCTCAATTCAGGGGATCGACATACAAGTCAGGTTGGCTCTCTACGAAGACCAATTTTACAGCCATCAAGAACAAGAGTGGACTTGATATCATGCTTGAGCAAGAAGACACCTTCCCGAAACCACACATCGTTCGGGGCTACTACCCACAGAGCATTCCCTTTGTAATGGGTACAAAGGTGTTTGGCGATGCTGGATTCGCAAAACGAATGCCTTTGTGCACTACATTGGAGAATCATGCAGAACACGCCAGATAACGGAAAACACCTCCTGCATCTGGTTCTGGTATTTAGTGACAAGCCTTTGGACCGACTCGACTGCTCGAATTCAGGTGGAAAGTGGCTTACCGGTTTGATGTCTTTAAGATCATCATCAAAAACTATAAAATGATCTACGTCCAATCGCTGTAGAAACCGAGCAACCTACAGCCAGCAGTATGGAGGTTACACCTACTGCTGTGGCAGAGACACCAAGAATGTGACAAGCCAAGACCCACCACAATATCTGAGTAGACGACCACTAAGGTTCGTCCAAACAAAACAACAAAACTTTCCCCCATTAAGCAATGAGAATCCTCGATGGGAAGCAGATCAGAGGATCACTTCTGTCCGGCCGGTATCTTCAAGCGTGGCAAAAACAAGCCATACTGAACGGAGGACCCGGCCTACCGTCGCAAGAAATGAGTGGGCTGTATGTGCTGCAGGGCAACCTGCTCCATGCTAAAAGTGCACCGGACAACTTTAGCCTGCGACTCTATCGCGATTCATTCAAGGACTGTGGGTCCGTAAAGGTAACATTATGGGCCTTCAAATTAGGGCGTGTAAAATAGTGTAGGTTATTCGAGGTTCCCTTCCTAGGGCCGCATGTTTGATCGGCACTAGCACAAATTTTCTCCGCATTTATAGCCTGGCAGCCGTCATTGTGAAAGTCTCCACCGATGGAGGAGTAAAGGATATCATGAACGCCTCCGCGTACTTCCCTGGAGACGGCCATCAGATCCCACCTACCGAGGTACAGGATATGGTCAGGTATCTACCTACTGTCAGCAGCGCAATCACCATCTAATCATCAGATGCGATGCCAACGCGTACCAAATGGAATGGGGCAGCAGTAATACCAATAAGCGAAGTGAGTTACTTTTTGAATAGTCTTCCGTTGCCAATAAAGGCAACAAACCCACCTTCATAAATGCGATTAGAGAAGAGGTGCTTGACCTCACTATCTCTAGCTCATTTATCCTAAACGCAATTGGTGACTGGCACGTCTCCAATGAGACCTCACTACCTGATCACCAACATATCAGATTCAACATTTCTAGTGAGGTTAAGGAAGCTGAGCCTGGATATCAGGCCAGACGAACAAATTGGGCTCTTTTCCAAGCTCAGCTTGCCGATAAGGAAACTCAATGCAGCATTCATCTAATCCTTTAGAAACAGCTTTACACCCTGGACAAGTACACACGAGCGGAATGCACAGTTCGAATCTCTAAGAAAACAGATGAGATCTCACTATAACAGAGTCAAACGAAGTAATAATTGAATTGATTATAGATCTCTTCTACCGAAATACAACCTCGAACTGAGGAAATCCAAGAGAACGTCTTGGAAAAAACATTGTGAGAACGTAGACTCGTTACCAGCTGCGGCGACCCGATTCCATAACGCGCTATCCTTAGAGCACACAAATGGACTCGGGCTGCTTCTCAGATCAGATGATACCTTTACCGTCAATCGCAGGGAAATCCTGTAGACTTTGATCGAGGTGTAGTTCCCTGGTTCTTCTCCCCAGTCGATGCCCTCTGACGATCAAACGAGAGTAGAACGAATATGTTAAATGGGCAATTGTTTCATTTATGCCCTATAAGACCCCACGCAAAGACTTAGTTCCTTTTAGGTCTTGTTTCAACCTGGGATACATACGTCAAATCTGGAAGGAGGTTAATCTTGTCTTCATCCCCAAGATTGGAAAGCCAAGTGAACAACCTAAATCCTATCGCCCAATCAGTTGAACATCGTTCCTTTTAAAAACAATGGGAAAAACTTGTAGAGCTCCATATTAGAAGTATCCTGGAAAATTAGATGCCACTGCATCCCAATCAGTATGCATATCGCAAAGAACGATCTACTGAGAATGCGCTATACCACCTAGTGGCGCGTGTTGAAAATAGTTTCACACAGGGATATCGCGACTTGCGCCTTCCTCGACCTTTAGGGGGCTTTTGACAATACTGGCTATGACGCCGTCACCACTGCACTATGCTGCAGGGGTGTAGCCCATCCTACTTATTACTGGATTAGAGGGATGCTAAATAGCTGTGATAGTATCGGCGGCTGAAGGGTGTCCACAAGGAGGAGTCATATCACCTCTTCTCTGGTCGATAGTTATCAACGACCTACTACGCAAGCTAACTACTCGTGGCAACGAGGTCATCGGATGCGCTGATGACCTAGTAGTCATTGTTACGAGCAAGTGCGAAACTGCTGCCAGTGAGGGCATGCTGACCGCGCTTCAGTTTGTCTCTGACTGGTGTGGCAGAGATCGATCTACCCAAATAAGGTAATCATAGTCCCGTTTACAAAGAAGAGAAAGGTACAGCCCTGCTCCTAATTTCTAAATGACACAAACATAGGATTTTCAGAAGTAGTCAAGTATCTACGTAGGTATTGACCTCGATCGCCGACTCAGCTGGAACTCCAATATTAAAAACAAACTTATAAAAGCGACTAAGGCCAATTGGGTCTGTGGATGCACTTATGGTAAAACCTGGGGACTTAAATCTAAGGTAGTCCACTGGTTATATACCGCGGTAGTAAGAGTTATCATCACCTATGCGTCTGGTGGACAAAAGTTGAGCAAAAAACGACAATCGTTAAGCTTCACCGCCTCCAGAGACTAGCGTGTCTCAGCAGTACAGCGCTATGCCAACCTGCTCCACGGCAGCTCCCACCTTTTTATTAAAAAGGTGGCATTACGCAGTGCAATCGGAATTCTTCGCTCGGGAACAAGCCTGCCATGTAGACCCATGGGTCACATGTTCATGCAAAATCTTCCCGAGGTGGATATGATTACCACGGTCTCGGACGAATTAACACACAACTTCACTTTTGGCAAGAGATTTGAGATAATGCTCCCAAACCGCTCAGCATGAGAAACCAGTAATCCCTTGCATAATGTCAAAGGCCTTAGGTGGTATACCGATGGCTTCATGATGGTCTCTGGCATTGGCGCCCTGGTAATGAGTCCTCGCATCTTTCAAGCAGAATTGCATGCCATCCTAACATGCGTCGATCTAAACCTAGAGACTGGCATAAGAGGAGTAATCATCAACATACTCTCCGATAGCCAAACAGCGCTTAAAGCGCTGAGTTCGTACAGCTTAAACTCAGAAACCGTCAAGGAGTGCCATGATGCCCTACAAGACCTCGCCACCAAAAACAAGGTCAAATTCTGGTGGGTGCAAGGGCACAAAGATATTAAGGGCAATGAAACCGCCGATAAACTCGCCAGGAAAGGTCCCAGCAAAAAAAACATAGGTCCTGAACCTTTCTGCTTCACTCCCAAGTCTAAGATCTACTTCTTCTTAGACAAGCGGGAAAAATCGCAACTCCTGTCCTTTTGGAACAGCGTTCAGGGACTTCACCAAACAAACACTCTTTTAACATAGTAGATATTAGAAGACTAGTCAGCTACCTGACGGGACACTGTGGTCTGAGATATCATCTTAACAAAACTATCCTCTCGTCTGAAACTGAGTGCCAACTCTGCTTTGAGGACGAAGAGACGACAGAACATATACTGTGTGAGTGTGCTGCTCTCTGCCATCTCAGGAAGCGTATCCTTCTCGGTGAAGTTATGACCCGTAAGGGGATCATCTCGGCTCCTACAATGACCATTCTGACCTTCATTAGGGAAGTGACAAAGCTCCTCGGCTAATCGGCTAGGCACAATAGATCTGTAAAGGTCAAAGGTGCCAAATGCTATTTGATAGCATTCGTCCATAGCGGTTCGTCCATGCTTCCTAAGCACGTACGGCTCTTCTCTGTACTTGTCAGCATTCCAAAGCTTTGTTATGATCGACGGACTGGTGATCTAATGAGATAGTGTTCGTTCACATGTCGGAAGCGTAAGACCGAACATTTGCAAGTGACATCCAAGTTGCACTTTGCCAATTGACTTTCGTCTAAGCAGTCGATTAAATTTCCTCAAAATAATTCGAACGTGGCCACAGTATCGAATACCAAAACAAGTCAAGATTTGATCACTTCCCGTCCCTCTTATGATTTAAAACAAGTCGGCCCTACCCGCCGCCCACCGAAAAGCATTTTTGTCCATCGCTCCAAGAGAAGTACCAGCAAAACCGCCATCACAACAACCTGCCATGTTGCTTTCACCTTAGCTATGCAGTACAACGGAGTATTACCAGTTCGATACGTCTCTTCCACTTTAAATGCAAATTCAAAGCCAAATTGTGTCCATATCCTCAGGTTAGGTTGTTCTCGTATCTTTTACGAAACTTTTCTCTCCAAAGCACTCTATCCTCCTCGATTGTGCACACAATGCGAATCAATATCGGCCAAAGGAGCTGTATTGTATTCCACGGTTGAACATGACACAGATAGTAGTCATTCCTTACCCGTAGCCGTGCACAAGAGAGTATTTTAGAAGAAAATAGCAAACTCAGGGCACGAAAGAAATTCTCTCAAAAGTATTTCATTCCACGCTCTTGGGCACACAACAACGACTAAGTAACCTACACGTACGAACATCTATGCTCATGGATCCGCATGAGCGATTGTCAAAAAGTCTCAAGTCCCTACCACCACTCCTCCGTCCAATGCACTTAAACAAATAAAAATAGGGAACAGGGGGGAAGAGAACGTATGTGTTTACTGGAATATACAAAAGTGGACTGGACTGTCGATAGAGCTCGGGGGATACTTAAGGCCAATGGAAGTGAACAACTGAGTAAAGGGATTTATCTTGGTCTACTGCATATCCTTTCAAACACACTGCACACTTTCGAGAGTGCTCCACATACAAAACACAAAGCTCCTTCACCAACAAGGAGGAAGATAGTTAGAGATGGAAGTTATTTGTTGCTATGGTCAAATGCAAACGATTAAGAGTTGGAACATTGCGAGCCAATGAATACCAAAAACCCAACCAACCGCATCCTCATTTCAAACCATTTCAATCCGAAACGAAAACCGAGAGAAAAAAACTCAAAACTTTGAATAATTCTTTTTGAATCGCAATTAATTTGCATCCATCCGTTCCGAGTGCAGCAAACAGAGGGAAGAATATAATAAGAATCCTCCACGTCCTGATCTCGACCGCTCAAAACAAGAAACAAAACAGGAACGGGAGGATAAGGAGTTCCTTTTATGATTCCCTCTCAAAGCAATTAATGCCGTCGAATTTTATTTCTTCTGCTTGTTGGGAATCAAAGTCTGGGAATTGAGTTTTGCGACCACAACCATTGGCCACCCGCCATGGGTCCATGGGTACACGGGGACAGCAATTTAGTGGAATCCATTATGCAAATTGGCTGCTAGAAGTGGAGTTCTTCTGCATTGCCTGCACCCACTGATGGTGCTGAGGTAGGTGGCGGTGGGACACATACAAATCACACAAATCGGCAAGCCGTAGTGATTGCCGCCTCGGAGTTGCCCCTCGGCGACTATGGAATCGGAGAAATTAAACAATTTTAATTGTCCTTGGGATTCCGATCGCAATTCAGTCTTTTTGTCTCAAATCCGCAGGACGATAGAGATAAAGTTTGAATGACTACCATCCACTTATCGCCATCCATAAGAATCGGTCGGTAATATCGAAATCCCCACTAACGGCCAGTTATCCTTGTCGGGTGGTAGTTTGAGACAAAGATGACAGGACTATCGACGCAGAGTTAAATAGACTTTATCCTATCTCCTTCAACCGACACTGCTGGGATGAGTACTTCAGCTTCTGTTTTGTCTCGTCCTGTGGCTCGTTGCCTATTGCAAAGGACAATCAGCATAATTGATTACTACTTACGATCCTGCTCTGTTCTTTCTTCTCTTTTTTCTTTTCCACCAAACCAGGACACTGAAGACAATAACTGAGCATTGGGTTGACCGACTACCACCAACATTTTAGGATTTATATCTGACCGAATTCTATTCCGCGTATAATGTAACTTGATTTGTTACATTGAATTCGATCGCCATTTCATTTGATTTACGGAAATCGTTTTCGTTTTTCATGAATTGGACATTCCAGCTTGGAGGAATGGTCCCAGACCGGCGAACAGTTGCCGCACTTGGCGTGTTAATTTTCACTCAATCAATTCGATTCGTTTTGACAGCGGACCACAGTGATCCAGTCGTTGTGGAAACAGTTGAGAATCCTGACAGCGGACAGTGGGTCCTTGGGTAGTAATTCAATTCTCACACACACATATCGATGCTTTTGAATTACAGTGTGGTGAATTGGACTCGAGATTTGGTCATTAAAATATAGATTGGAACCCAGTTCATGTGTGATTGTCTTCGGGGGCGTTTTGGGATTGAAACTGGGAACATGTCGCAACTGATTAGGAGTGCTTTTTGACGGGTGTGCTATTTTAGTCGAACATCGTTTGGGAAACATGTACATATACCTCTTGGGCTTAGGAATATTCTGCTGCTTCCAATCTGTTCTCTTCATCCCTTTTGTGACGCGGTGGTTTTATGTGGATGGACCTTATGCTAGTCCTGGACTAAAAGGCACTCCCTACGAAGCTAAGTACCTGGGAGTCATCTCGGATAGCAAGCTTCTTTGGCCAAAGCATGTTTAGTCAAAAACCATTAAAGTGCTCTCAGCTTTCTGGCAAAGGAGCTTTTGGCAAAACATGGTGCTTATCGCCGGCAATGATAAGACCTATAGTCTCATATACATCGGTTGTTTGGTGGAACAGGCTAATATGCAAATACCTCGTGGCCTCCAAACTCCGAGGAACGGTTTGTTCCAGTTATAAAGGGGCTTTCCCTAGCACGCCGGGCGCTGCTTTAGATCCTATGATGAACCTAGCATCCCACTTCCACTTCCACGCCGTGACATATTTATCAGAGGCTGCGCACCGAAGGCCATGCCTTGTCTCAAGAGAATAACAGGGAATAACAGTGTGCTTGCGCAAGAAATGTCCTGTGACCCCTGTCAGGGGACGATAAGGCTATTATATAGAGTCAACTCTGTCGTTCGGGAGAGGGCTCGATTACTCAATTGCCTCCTGAGCCCAAAGAGACAGCGATTGCAAAAAGAGTGATTTTGCGTTTGATTTCGGAACTGATGTCGTTGTTCCAATTCACTGCCGAGCCAAGGTAGACGAAGCCCTAATTACCTCGAACTTATATCTGCCAATACAAACGTTCTGGCCAAGGCGTCGGTGGTGAGCCTCCGTTTTTGATGACAGCATAGATTTAGTTTTGCCCTCGTTTACTGCCAAACCAATTTTCGCCGCCTCGACCTCAATACTCGTAAACGCCTCATTGACATCCGCTGGGTTCTTCCGATTATGTTAGTATCCTCCGCGTATGCGAGGAGTTGTGAGGATTTGAAATAGACTGTGCCTCTTGTATTGGCCAGTGATTTTTGCACAATCTTCTCCAATATGATGTTGAAGAAATCACACGACAGCGCATCGCCCTGCCTAAATCCTTTTTTGACATCAAAACTATCGGTAAAGTGTTCACCGATTCGGATGGAGCAGCGAGCATTCGCCAAAGTCATCCTGCATAGTCTGATGAGTTTAGCAGCTATGTCAAAGGTAGACATAGCGTTGTATAGTTCGTCTCTAAATACGCTGTCATATGCGGCTTTGAAGTCGACAAATAGGTGGTGTCAACTTGAAATTCATTGGTTTTTTCCAGGATCTGCCGTAGTGTGAAGATTTGGTCGATGGTGAACTTCCCTGGCCTTAATCCGCACTGATAGGGTGCAGTCAGATGGGTGTCTTTTCTTGTGGATCGGGCATACGATGTTGAGACTCCATTCCTCGGCCATGCTTTCCTCTGACCTGGTGCATGTTCCTAACCAGGTCATCCCCAGGTGCCTTGAAGACCTCAGCAGACAGCCCGTCTGCGCCAGTAGCTTTATTCGACTTGAGTTTCGATATGGCAATCTTAACTTCGTCGATGTCAGAGGGATGGAATTCTCTGCGGTCTTCGTCGATTAGAAACAGCGGTATAATGACTAACATCGCCGTTGTACAGTCTGCAGAATTTCGGTTGTTCCATATTATCAGCATCGACTGCGATTCTACTACTAGGTGTCAGTTCTCGTCCCTGTAGGCCTCCTTTCTGGCTGTATAACCTTAGCATGTTCGCTTTAGCTGTTGATAAAACTTTCGAACGTCACACCTGCAGCAACACCTTTCCAAATCCTCAATCGCGCGCTTCTCGTGCTCTTTCTTCTTTCTTTTGAGAAGCTTATGCTCCTCCAATCTTAACTTGTAGAGCTCACGAGCTGCCCTTGTTCTTTTATACAGCGAGGCTTTATATACATCCTGTTTCGCTGTGTGAATTCTCCTGCACTATAGCAGTCGCCGTAGTAAATATCGCAGTTCTTCATCCGCTTTATACCCGGTTCATTCCATCGCACCCCTACGAGGCCTTTGTTAGTCCTTTGCCATTCTACCCGCTATCCTACTGCGCTGTCATTTCACAGTCGATTTTCCATGGCGTCAGGATTGGCTCTGGCTGGATACCGAACCTGGAAAGGATAGTCTTCGCAGTTTCACGGACGGCTCCAGGTCTGGGCAGGGGTCCGATGCTGTGGTCTTCTTTGATCAGCCACAACGATTATCAATCAGCCGATAGACCGATTGACATTGCGAATGATGTGAGACAATCTTCCATTATTCCCGATGTCCGTACCTTCCGAAAAACCAATTTTGACCTGGACCACTATCAGGTTGTAAAAAGGGACTGTGGATATCTCAAGCATATTGGATTCGCCCTTAACCCTTCGGATACGAAAAATTAAAATCGCAAACGATCATCAGAGCATTTACTGATTAAGTCTCGGTCACAGGACCGGTCTATAGAACACCAATGACACCGATATCAACAAGCTGTCACCAATACCGTCTTTGATACGGTAGCTTGTCAAAGACCATCTCCAAGAAGCATCTGGTAGAGTGCTGAGCTGCATTGTCACTCGTAAGTTCTACGTGCAAGAACGGACGAGCAATACTTCAGGAAAAATGTAATAAGAAGAATACGTGCTGCTGCAGGAATGACTTCCGAAAGTTTCACCGTAAAATTCAATAAAACTGCCAGGGACGTATATTTGGGATGGAAGCCTGTAGATATGATAATAGGAAACTTCTACTAGACTCCCATCCTGCTAGCACCTTTTCTTGCTTACCTGGCACTGTAGTCGTGCAGAAAAGCCTTTGTAAAATCAAGGGACTTCAAAAGTGACATATTGGTTGTACGTGTAGGCTGAGGTGGCAAGACCTATTTCAGCCTATGGTTCGATTGTCTGGTGGAGAAGAAATACCTTCTTCTCTTGTTTCAAGGATTCAGTGGGCAGGTTGTCTGTCATGACTGGAGTTATGAAATCTCGGGATTCAAAACCGAAACGGACAAATTCTCTATCAGATTTCCTTCCAGGAAGGAATGGACCAGCGGCGTGTTATGCACGGAAAATTAACTGGCGATCGGCACCGACGGATCCAAAATGGATAGCCGTACAGGAGCCGCGGTCTATTTCGAACCTCGTGAAACAAATCACTTCTATAGACTTGATGATAACAGTTGCGTTTTCCAAGATGAAATCTTCGCAATTAAACAGACTGTGGACCCGATTCTAAGAGAAAGCCTCTCAGGTAAAAGGATCAATATCTATGTTGACAGTCAGGTAGCTATCAAGGCTCTGCAGGCAACATGGATAGGATCCAAACTCGCAAAACTCTGCAAGGAGAGGCTGGAAGAGATACCAGATGCCCATAAGGTGACCCTCTACTGGGTACGGCGTCATATGAATAGTTCCGAAAATGAAAAGGTGGACGAGCTAGCTAGATTAGGATCTATGTTGGACTATGACGCGCGATGAGCGAGTTCGAGCACAACTTTGGTGATTGAAGAGAAGCTTGGCTTCGGTCCTTCGTGGGCTGTAACGCCACCAAGGAAGAAGTCACCACCAGACAACTTGCCCTCTAAACCATTGAAATGCTTTGAACATGGCATTTCTTCTTAAGCGCCTTCCACAAGACAATCGAACCATAGACTAAAATAAGTCTATTCTCAGTTTGAAGCCCCATGTCTTTCCGTAGGCCACTCTGTACGAATAAAGTGCTTTTTTGGTTCTTTCATTGATGATGTACTTCCAACTAACATTATGCCAAGGTATTTGGCAGATTTTATTTAGGATCAGATCGATACCATTCATACGGGTGTATGTGTATCTTGGTATAGATCTTCCCATGCCAGGGGGCCTTGCTCCTTGACCCAGTTATTAACCAGTAGCAGTGCTTAACTTAAACTTTTTCGCTGTGGATCTAAGGAAATTTCCCAGATATCAGAATGGCAATGTCGTCAGCATAGACTGTGACATAAGAACTACCTGCCTCTAGAAGTTTTACCATTCTGTGACTACAAGGAGCCATAGGAGAGGCGCTAGAATACCATCTTGTGGTATACCCCGATTTACCCTCACCCTTCTACTTACTCCCCATTATCAATTGCTCCATACACCTGCATATTCCCGAGTTTATTTCGGCCATCTGAAGGCTGGACACTATTTCCTCAGTACTGACGTTAAAACAGGTGCCCTCAATGTCTAGAAAGACACCTAGAGAACATTTTTGGACATTATCTATCCTATGGACTACATTGTGAGGAGCACTGTCTACCAATTTACCCTTTATGTATGCGTTGTGTAATTGTGATTGATAGCTGTCACTAGTCCCATCTCTTATGTACATTTCGATTAATCTTTCCAGCGTTTCCATAGGGAACCTTTCCCGACTTGGGTATGAAAACCACCCTAACATCCTCCACGCTTGTGGAACATAACCCATCTTGAGGCACCTGGAATAAAGGCCTCGTAGGGGTAGCGTATCCGACATGCGCTGGCCTGTAAAATAGCGAGCAGAAGCCACTGCAGCCGAACATCTAGCAGCTCTGTTAGTAAGCCCTATTTCCATCTCCTCGTGGTGCCACCTGGGGATTTCTATTTTGAAATCGCGAACGGAAAAGGGCGAATGGCGAGTTTCCTGCGCCACAAAACAGGATAAGTGTCGGTTAGGCTATGGACCGGCAAGCCATACCAGGAAAAAAACCAACAAGCCAAAAAACCCAAAAAAAGCCTCGGATACAAAAAAACGGACGGAGTAACCGATGACGACCCAGAAAACAACCAAATGAAAAGGAATAATGTTATTCGGCTTTGTACGTGGAATATAAGGTCCCTCAACAGGCCACGTTCAGCCGAACAACTTGCGGAGGCCCTAGACTGTTATAAGGCAGATATTACCGCAATCCAGGAAGTGCGATGGGATGGACCGGGCAAAAAGAGGATGAGAAACTGTGAAATCTTCTAGTTGCTAGCACGCGTTTCCCACATCTCAACATCCACAAAGGGACCTGGCGATCTCCGGATCAATCAACCGTCAACCAGATTGACCACATTGCTGTTGATGACAGACACGCATCCGACATTCTGGATGTGCGAACTTTTAAAGGAGCCAACATCAACTCGGACCACTATCTTGTGGCAGCCAGGTTGCGACTTCGAATATGCCTGGTCCAGAAAAATTGACAAAAGCCATCGGCATACAACGTCGCAATGCTACAATCGCAAGGGACCGCCAGAGCCTATGCCAATCGCGTCCCCCTTAAGCTCTCGGAAAACCCCTCAACACCTGCTCAGACCATACAACACCAATGGACCCGTTGTCAACACGCCTTAGAAAGTGCTGCTTCTGAGGTACTGGGTTTCAAACCGCCACCAACAAGAGACCCATGGTTTGACGACGAGTGTAGGAGGGCACACGCAGGAAAGCAGCAAGCCTATCAAGAGGCGCTGCATGGAAGGACGAGAGCTGCTCGTGAGCATTATAAGCAGAAGAGGAGGGAGGAGCATAAGCTTCTCAAAACAACAAAAAGGGAGCATGACAAGCTCGCGATCGTAGAGATGGAGAGATGCTATCGCAGGAATGACGTTCGGAGGTTTTATCAACGAATGAAACAAACATGCCAGGGATATAAGGCCAGGATGGAAGCCTGCAGGATCGAAAATGGAAACCTAGTAGTGGATTCACAGTCGGTACTAAAAATCTGGAAAGACTACTTCTGCAGACTGTATAACGGCGATGACGAAACAGATCCCGCTGTCAGGCAGAATAATCCTTTCACAACGGGCGATGATAGCAGAGATATCCGTCCCCCTGACCTGGACGAAGTTACTAATGCTTTTTCTAAGCTTAAGTCCAACGGAGCTGCTGGAGTAGAAGGACTACCAGCTGGAGATGACCTGGTTGGGAGTATGCACCAGCTCATCCGTAAGATATGGTCAGAGGAATTCATGCCCGATGAATGGAATCTTAGAATCGTTTGCCCGATCCACAAGAAAGGAGACCAGGTGACCCTCTGACTGCGCCAACTTCAGAGGAATAAATCTTCTGAACATCGCTTATAAAATCTTCTCTGCTGTTCTGTGTGGACGCTTGAAACCGTTCGTTAATAAACTGATTGGTCCATATCAGTGTGGTTTTAGGCCCGGGAAGTCCAGTATAGATCAATTATTCACACTGCGGCAGATCCTGGAAAAAACAAACGAGTTCCAGATCGACACCCACCACCTGTCTGTTGACTTTAAGGCTGCATACGATAGTATGAATAGAGACGAGCTATACAACGCCATGTCTAGTTTTGACATCCCTGCCAAACTCGTCAGACTGAGCGTTATGACTTTAGAGAACTCTCGCTGCTCAATCAGGGTCGGAAGCGACCTAACCGACACCTTTTATTTCAAAAAAGGTTTTAGACAGGGCGACGCGCAATCGTGTGACATTTTCAACATCGCCCTTCAAAGGATAGTGCAAAACTCACTGGTCAATACGAGGGGAACCATCTTTTTCAAAGTCCATACAACTGCTCGCATATGCCGATGACATTGACATAATTGGACGAGGTCTGCGAGATGTCATTGAGGCCTTTACGAGCATTGAGACGGAAGCCGCTAAAATGGGACTGGCGGTAAATGAGGGCAAATATACTGTCGTCGAAAAAGGACACGAACCACCGGCTTCTTGGCCAGGGCACGCATATTGGCAGATATGATTTCGAAGTAGTCAAGGACTTCGTCTACTTTGTGGATGATCATCGCTTAAAAGCTTGTGTAAGGCTTGAATCCGGATGACCAGTAGGTCACATAATTCAGCTTGACCCTCATTTTCAACTCAAAGTGTTGCTCTCCCGTGAAGCCCATTTTTGGAAAAATGGATATGTAAACAAGCAAAATTGCCGAATTTGTAGTGGAGGAAACCCAGAACCCTTTTCGAGACGCCCTTACAACCTTACACGCCTTAACAATTTACAGCTATCTTACGCGCTAGACAAAATGACTAAAACTAGCTTACATTATATCTACATTACATGTCTTACTGACCCTATGCGGGCACTCTAAAACAAACAATATAACTATAACTATCCTATGTCTTTCGACTACTTAATATTAACGGCATGCAGTCCATGGAGGATCCTTCACGGTACCGGGGACGCTGCCTTCAGTTATCAAGACCAAGTTGTCTTGCATCCGCGAATACTTGATCTTTATACCGGAGGTTCGGTCTTCCTCCTCTTCTTGAACCAGAAGACTCAGAGTCGAAGACCCTCTTAGCTGAAGCGTTTGTGTTTATGCGCTCGATGTGGCCGAGCCAAAGTAGTCGACGGAACTTTGCCTTCCGGACTATATCCACATCTTTGTACAGTTCATAGAGTTTGCGGTTCTGTTTTCTCCTCCATTTACCTTCCTCATAGACCTGACCAAATATCAGGCCTAGAACTTTTCTTTCGAGAGAACCCACAACCAGCTCCGCTATCCTGCTTATCGTCCAGCTTTGGGTTCCGTTAAGCTAGTCGGGCAGTATAAGCGTTTTGTAAAGCATGACTTTGGTTCTTCGAGTGAAGAGTTTTGACCCAAGATGTTTGCACAAAACGAAGTAGTAGCGGTTGCCAAGGGCGATTCTATGCCGGATCTCCACTGTGGTGTTGTTTGTGGAGTTTAAGTTTGCTCCGAGGTACACAGACTCCTTAACCACCTCAAAATTACAGCGCTTTCTGCATGAAAGCATGTACTTTGTCATATCCTCGTTGCCTTTAAGACGAAATCGTTTCGCCTGCTCCTCAATCGCCGTGAAAGCTTTTAAAACGACAGCGCGATGATATCAATATCATTTGCGTATCCTAACAGCTGGACCGATTTGTAGAAGATAGTGCCTTCCCTATTGAGGCCTGCCCGTCGCACTATCTGCTCCAGCACTAAATTGAAGACGTCGCACCACAGCGCATCACCTTGCTGAAATCCGGTGCATGTTTCAAACGGTTCAGAGCGTATTTTTTAGCGTGGCGTGACACAGCCGAATCCGTTTTCCTGTTTTCCCGAATTTGGTCATGAATGCTGTTGTACGCGCCTTTAAAATCGATAAAGAGATGGTGTGTACCGATTTGAAACTTGCTGGTCTTTTTCAGTTTTTTTTTTTTGAAGTGTGCATATTTGGTCTATAGTCGATTTGCGGGCCGGAAGCCGGACTGATATCTGCCGATTAGTGCGGTGCGAAATGGCTTTAGACTTTCATACAGCACGCTGGACAGGATTTTGTATTCGACATTGAGCAGGGATATACCTATATAGTTCTTACAGGAGGTAGGATCGCCGTTTTTGTGGATGGGGCAAATAGAGCTGATATTCCAGTCGTCGGACATGCTTTCGTCTTCCCAAATTCCACAGATGATGTGGTGCATGCTCCCTAACATAATATCGCCACCAGCCTTGAAGAGTTCTGTTGGCAAGCCAGCTGAGCCTGCGGCCTTGTTGTCCTTCAGCTTTTGAATAGCTGTGCCGACTTCTTCGATGCTGGGTTGGAGAACTACTTCAGCGGCTGGAGTTTGGACTTCCTCAGACCCTATCACTCTCTCTTGGTCATGCTCGTTAAGCAGTTGCTGGGAATGCTACTTTAATATATCCACTATTCCCTGCGGGTCGATGACAAGATTGCCTTCGCAAATTCGAAGAGCCTGGGGGCCTTTCTTAAAGCTCCTGTAAGGCTTTTAGCTTTCTTATAAAAGGCCCGTATCTTATGTTTCGCCCTAGACTCCTCGATATCGTTGAGCTCGAAGATTCTTTTCTTTAGTCGCGAGAGTTTTTTCTCCTCCCTCAGTACTTCTTTCGCGCTGCCCTAGTTTTTCGCAGCAGTGCTTTTTGGTACGCCTAGTCGGTTGCTGTCTTTTTCTGCTCACATTCGCTATCATACCACGGGTTCCTTGCCGGGGGTGGTAGGTAACCTAAGGCATTCTCGGCTACTTCCTGGATAGGCTGGGCGGCAATGCAGCCATATACTGTTGACATTTGTGCTCGAGGTAGGCATATCGGTTGTGGTTTACTTGGTGGTTGGGATATTGTAGCGCCCTCTTGCCTAGGGCGATCGCTGCATACATTTGTTCACCTTTCAACGGTTGTTGTAGAAGCTATCCAGAGGGCGCCGCGAGGAGGCTGTATGTCAACTTGACCGGGGCATTCAAACAGGAATCGTTGCTGGCATCTCGCCAGGTTGAGAGTGATCAACAACTTTACCCTATATGTCCGAGCCCATGCCCTCTAGTTCGTCCCTATAGACACCTATATACTGATAAGAATCCATCAGATTGCCCATAAAGAATTTCAGGCGTTCACTCAGCACAGCAGAGGAGATTTTATAGCGATGTTAGGGAGACTTATTACCCTGTAGTTGGCACAGTTATAGGGGTTTCCTTTCTTGGGAACTGAGCAAGCGATACTTAGATTCCATTCGCCGGGCATGCCTTCCTCCGACCATATATTACAGATGAGCTTGTGTCCATCTCTCCGTTTCTGTTCGTAATGTTCACGAGCAGCTCTCGTCCGCCTATGTAGGCGGTTTGCTTTTCTATATGGGCTTGCCCGTATTGCTCATCAAACCAGGGGTTCCTATGTGCCGGTTGTTTCAAACCCAACATTTCAGAGGTAGCGTCTCTGATAGCGCTCTGGCAAGCTCCCATTGTTGTTCTGTGGATTGTTCCGCTGTTATCGAAGTTTGCGAGAGGCAGAGGGAAACTCGATCGGAAAAGATGCTAACGGTCACCTGCGATTGTAGCTTTCCAACGTCAAACTTTCGTTGTCCACATGGCCGTCCCTGGTGGTACTTTGATTAGGCATTCACTGTTGTACTATCGTATAAACATATTGCACCAGATTTTTGAGGGAGCTTGAAGTTCGCAAAAGTCTTGGCGGTACCTTTCGAACGCCGTATCATGTTTTGGTGGTCCTATAAAACTTCGTACTAGTGACGATATCTTCTCTTAGGATGGTATGGAACACTCAAAGAGGCCGAGAAGTTGTTGTCATCTTGCCCCATCAGAGACGGATGTAGATGCAACTGTTGACTTAACCTGCCATTTGAGAGATGGAACCGAGCCAATTTGTAGAAGGTCGTACTCCCATTTGTTGACCTAATACCCTTACCGAAAATTTATCAATAACCTATCCCCATCCTGAACAAAAGTACTTCAGTCCCCAGTTATCCTTGCAAACATTAGCACAATTGTTTCATAAATACTTCATGAACCTAGCAACGATAGCTCATAGAAACCCGATAATCCTGCAAATCAAAGGACCTAATTTGGTCTCATTGTATTCTCGCCTTCAACCCCTTCACCCGAATGACTTTTCATCCGCAGTCCTCAAATGTTCGGTTTCGATTAGAATTCGTAAGCTGATTAACGGATTACACCTAATACTATTGCATAATCCGTTTCAAGGATGCCGCATACTTCAATGCTCATCAACTGATAATACTCACAACAGTTGATAGTGGCATTATCATCATCCGAGCTTGATGGTGCTTGGCATGGTGCTACTGCAGAAGCTCTCCATCAAGAGCTTAGTTAGTATTCAGGATACCATTGCAACTAATTGATTTTCTGGATTATGGCAGGTGAAACGACAGCGCTACCTCTTACGACTGAAAAGCGTGGGTACGAATGCTATCCGTTGGGAAGGCAGCTTATGAAGACATTACAGTTGCTATTAAGGACGCACGTAAATGCGAGCTTCTTCGAAACCAATTGTCACTCCACATAGACCTCTGTTCATTTGGGATTTTATACATTATATAATCGAGAGTCCACCCACATCATCGTCATCACCATCATCACTGTTCGATGGAGTCGCTATTCTCCATCACATTGGTACGTTGCCGTTCCCAGCTTATCATTTTAACGAGTTCATTAATTTATCGTTGAAGTCACGTGCCCAATTGAATTCGTGATACAAATTAATGAGGTTAACTCTGGACTACGAGTATACCGACACCAGACATGGTGGCAGCCGAGGTGGTGAAAGCCATAGTTTACCAAGCCACCAGCTGAGCAGGAGAAGAAGCGGCCCAAGGCAATGGCACTCGACTTGTGTTGAGAGTGAATTTTAATTTTTTTGTTCCTTGTGCGGATTTGGAGACTTTCGTTTACTTAAGTGTCTGATGGAGTTTCGGCGGAGAGGTGGTATTAAAAACACCGGTGGACCTAATTACCGACAATGGCTTTCATTAGGATCATTTATCAGACGACAGAATGACGCTGTTAGCGTGGAGTAAAAGCTTGCTGGTTTATTGGTTGGTGCGAGTACCTGGTTGCTATTGTATTTAGTCCTATTGTAGTTGGGATATGATGAAAGATGACCATTTGGACTATTGCTGCGAAATATTAATAGTACAGAATAGGTTTCGACCACTGGATTGCGATAACCTACAACTGTTCGATTTTTCATTCAATACACTTACCTACTTACCTACCAGGCCAGCAATCCATGGAGGATCTGAGCCTGAGCTATAGCTGCCTTCCATTCTAGACGGTCCCGGGCAAGCTGTTTCCAGTTATCAAGACCAAGTTGTCTAACATCCGCGATTACTTGGTCTTTATACCGGAGGTTCGGTCTCTCTCTTCTTCTCGAACCAGGAGTCTCGGAGTCGAAGACCTTCTTAGCTGGCGCGATGGTGTTCATGCGCTCGGTGTGGCCGAGCCAATGCAGTTGACGGATCTTTGCCTTCCGGAACAATTCCATTGGAAGTTGACATCATTCCCATCCCCGCTTCCGGAGAGTTTTCGAATTTAACGGTCCGCTTGCATCTCCGCAACAATATTATTATGAATACTCTGGTTTTCACGTGACAGTATACCACTACTCACCCTTGTGTTATTGCGCCGCCATTTGATGTTTCCTAATTAAAGCCAAAAAGGGGCAACAGACAGATAAGACGTCCTATCCGTGACACTTCTCCCTTTCCAAGCTCCCACTGACCAAAGGAAGGCGAAAGTCGCAATCTTTCCAATCAAACAATCACAAACCAATGCCCCGGAAAAGTTCATGCAATTAAAATGAACTCCCCCGAAGCCTTAATTAAGTGACAATTGCGCCATGGAATATAAGATGCCCAGCAAGCATCTCCAACTTTGCCATCCCCCCTAGCCTGGAAGAAACCATAAATCCAAAGGATTCCTGATAACAAAAATGTCATTTGGAGCAAGAAAAGTGTTTTTTTTTTTTTTTTTTCGTTTTTATTTCTTCCTTACGGGCCTTGTCTATTTGCCTCCGAAAGTTCGAAGGAAACTTTTCTATTTTCCATATTTAGGTCGGATGGTGCGCTTGTGGAGAGGTGTCCCACACTATGGGTTGGTTTGTCGTATGGAGCATATCTATTTATCAAACAATCTTAAAAGCCCACGTTCATTAACAATGAGACATATAGCATGTCGGAGTTTTCGGAGGAGCTCCGGTCGGGCTAAAGGTTCTGATTGCAGGTCCCGATTAGGAGATGTAGGTGTGACAATTTAGAAAATGTGATCAGATTAGGGATTTTTTGTTTTTCTTTTGTTTTCGAAACGAGAATACCGGATGGGAGGTTGTTTTGTATCTTTTGGGTTTTTGTTTTTTCGTAGATTATTTTGGTTCATTGGGTGCGAATGGTTTTAAGAAATATATGGTGCAGGATATGGAATTGAGGACGTGTGAAGTTTTAAGACAATATCAAATTGCTTTTGGAAAAGAGGAACCATTTTAAATGACGTGAGATTAAGTTTGGGACAAAAAAGGAAGATAAGAGATAAAAGATAAGAAACACAGAAAAATCGCGGAAGTGTATGCAGTCTTTATTTGCGTTAAAAAATCATTGCCTAGTGCATTTTTCGGTCACGACAACGTTTATAGCGACTCATTCGAGTATCCAATTTGAGTCACTTTTTTGATCACATTGGCTGATACCTCTCGTATAATGTTGACTTTTAGGGTAACAGGTGGGAGGTCTCGGCTCTTGGTTGGTAATATGGCTGCATTAAACCTTCAAGCCGTAAACTCAACCCACCCAACTCATTCTTCAAACGAAACTAGTACTCTACTGGACCTGTTCTTCATTAGCAATATGGACAAAGTTCTCCTCTATGACCAGCTTTTAGCTCCAGGTTTCTCAAAACGTGAGTTAATTTACCTTACTCTTGCTTTCGAGACTAATTTGGGTACAGAAACTTTCCAGTTCCGAGACTTTAACAATTTTGATCGTACAGAGTTGTTAAATGGCTTGCAGAACACCAACTGGAACAGTATATTTTACATGACTTGCGTCAACGAGCAAGTTGCTTTCTTTAGGGAAAAAATTAACTTACTATTTGATAAGCACATTCAATTAAGAACTAAAAGCGTAAACCATAGTTCCCCAAGCTGGATGAATAACAACTTTAAAAAGCTAATGAAGGACAGGGACTTGGCGTTTCTCCGTTGAAAGAGGTATAGGGTGGATATTTTGCGTCTGAAATACCGAGAACTCAGGAATAATGTGACTCTTGAGATACGAAAGGCAAAGAAAATCTTCTACGCAAACTGTCTCGACCCCACTGTCTCCGGAGAGAAACTATGGAAAAACTTACGCCAAATAGGTGTGGCTAAGTCTCAGTCCAAGCCTATGGATGACCTTGACTGTGACACTCTTAATTCCTTATTTACCTCAGTCTCCTCCCCTAATGTCTTAAATCAAGGGTTATTGGAAGAAGAGGAAATACCTGCTTCAGCAAGCTCGAGGCTACTTAATCTGCATCTCTTAACCGAAGTTGAAGTCGCAAATGCAGTTCTTTTGATTAAGTCAAACACGATTGGTTTAGACGGGGTCAATCCTAAATTTTTAAAAATAACACTTTCTCTTACATTGCCTCTCATTACCCATATCTTCAACTCCATCATCATTACCTGTATTTTTCCCAGTGAATGGAAACAGGCTAAGATTGTCCCCGTACCTAAGAAACCAAACTGTAACCTCCCCGATTATCGACCGATAGCGATCGTTTCCTATCTATCTAGAGTTTTCGAAAAAGCAATCTCACCCCAAATATTTAGACATCTCTCCGCTGAAAGTTTACTGCACGATAGCCAATCAGGTTTCCGCCCCCAGCACAGCTGTAAAACTGCTCTGTTGTTTATCGTTGATGAGATCAGGAAAGCTTTAGATAAAAAAGAATTGACCATCCTTACGTTACTCGACTTCTCCAAGGCCTTTGACACAGTGAACCACACTATCCTGTGTAACAAACTACTGAAAAATTTAAAATTTTCTAGGCATACCGCAAGGCTCTTCCAGTCCCACTTGGTTGGCAGACAACAGAAAATAGTAATTGGCAATAAAATGTCGGACCTTCTTTCCACGCATGCCGGTGTGCCGCAAGGCTCTATACTAGGTCCGGTTTTATTCCTGCTGTATGTTAATGAATTACCCAATATTGTCAAACACTTCCAGGTACACATGTACGCAGACGACGTGCAGTTACAAATATCCTTTCCATTTCACTCGGCAGTAGCATTCGTTGACAAAATTAATGAAGACCTCCAAGGTATCCTTGACTGGGCCCAAGCCAATACCCTTAGCCCCAATCCCAGTAAATCGAAGTCACTGGTTATATACCGAAATCTGGTGGACACCTCTACCCTCCCGGCTATCAAACTATGTAGGTCAATATAATATCGATTTTGTTGAGAGCGCGAGGAATCTAGGACTAATTTTTACCGCACTCTCACATGTGACGATCACGTCAACCCCAGCATCGCAAAGGTATACGGCATGCTGCGAACTCTCTGGCCATCACAGCACTACATCCCTGTAAAAACAAAAATTACTATCGCCAGGACTCTGCTGCTGCTGTCTTACATATGGTTGCGAAATTTTTTGCAATTTAGATTCCAGATCTAAGCGAAAACTTAATGTGGCTTTTAACAGCATTGCTCGCTTCATTTTTAACATCCGTAGGCACGAGCATATCTCCAGCTATTCAAAGACCATTTTTGGCTGCACATTTGATGGGAAACAACAAAGATATTGGGAAATACTCCATGTTAGGATAAAAGCTGGTTACTATGAAATGGGAGTGAAAGCTGAAAGGTCTGGAAGGACCAGTCATTTTGCAACTTTTGGGACATTAAAATATTCTGTGCCTCAGTCCTTCCTTACTTTGTTTTTAGTTGAAGGCTTCTGCTATCTGTTGGAGCACTCAGACGCAAATACTGATCCATTGTACTCCAGAGAGACACCTTATATAAATGTAGTTTCCCCCTTTTCCGGAACAAAAAATGAGGAGGAGCTTGAGTGATATAGAGCTAAGAGATTCGGCACACACCACGTCGGCCCCAAGGGAGCGCCACCGTGCGCGAGCAAAGGTAGAACAATCACAGAGGAAATGCTCTGCACTGTCACCCTCCCCGCAACATGCAGCACAGGTAGGCGTCTCACGGATGCCAAGCACGCAGAAATGCTTAACAAACTTGTATTGGCCGTAATAACTCCCACAAGTCTTCTGCAGTCGATTCTCCTTAAAAACAGGAGGTATGCTACGGATTTCTTGCAGACATCAGGGAATGCGCGCTTTGTTATCCTGCAAACTGGATAATCCTTCCATCTACGGTTGTGTGTGTTAAACACCCAATCGTAGACGCAGGTTGACCTAGAGCGAGTTCAGGTCCTGAGAAGCTCTCCTTTGAACTCATTCTGGTGAGTTCATCTGAGATCTCATTTCCTGGGATCCCAGAGTGACCTCAAACCCATACAAGCCTTAGTAAGTTTAGTCTACTGACTCTGTTAAAAAAGGACTTGAGTTCATGCACTAATTTTGAGCTAGTTAGTGCGTTGGACACAGTTTTGAGTGCAGATTGGCTATCACTGCAGACGCATATGCTTTTCCCCTCCACCTGTGCTTCACAACATAACGCATGGCCATTTGGATCTTCCACTATGTTGGAAGACAGAGGCATATTTTCCTAACGAGAAATACAGTCGAATGTTTTCGCTCTCAAAGCGGACCCCAGCATCGGCCATCCGTGAAATTGCGAAGACTATCCTTTCTAGGTTCAGGATCCAGCTAGAACCAGTCCTATTTGCAGTGCAGTAGGATAACGGGTGTCAATGCGTCAAAAGGAAGGTCCATGAGACAGGGGTTGCAGGACAATTCTAGCGCAAGCACACTGTTATTCCTCTGCGGGTTGTACCCAAAGCCATTTCTCTCCAAACGAGACATGGCTTTCAGAGTACACCCTCTGCTAAATATATCAAGAGGTGGAAGGTTTATCATAACATCTAGAGCAGCGCCCGGCGCGCTGGGGAAAGCCCCCGTGCAGCTGAGACAAGCCGTTCTTTGGAGTTTGGTGAAAGAGGCTACGACGTGTTTGCGATTTAGTCTGTTCCACCAGACAACCGATGCATATGAAGTTATAGGTGTTATCAGTGCATGTATAGATCCAGAGGGTCCTTGCCGGCGATAAACCCCATGTTTTGTCAAAAGCTCCTTTGAATTACCAGAAAGCTGACAGCGCTTTGGTGGTTTTTGACTCAACATGCTTTGAGCAGAGAAGCTTGATATCTAAGATGACTTCTAGGATCTTAGCCTCCTTGGATACCGGGATGGAAATGCCTTTTAGTACCAGCTCGCGAAGAGAACGACATCGGTTTTAAGAGGATTGACCGATAGCCCATTTCCGGTACACCAATCATCGACCTCATTAAGCGCCGTCTGTGCCTTGAGACGGACGGTCGCTAAGCGGGAGCCGACAGAAAGATCGGCGACATCATTCGCATAGGCCTGAGCATAGATTCCAGATGTATTGAGAGCATCAAGCAGAGAGTCGACCACCATGCACAGTAACAGCGGACACAGGACGCCACCTTGCAGGCCTTATGCCGGATTTGACGCACTGGTCGAGGCCTGCATCAGCGGTCATTGTCCTGTGTACAAGCATTGCTTTGATCCACAAGACTAGGGCCTAATCTACGCCAAGACGTCTGGCTGCGTTGCACATGCTCTCGAAAGTTGCGTTATCAATAGCTCCCTCAATGTCGATAAAAATGCCCAACGCGTACTCTTTCCTTTCGAGTGCGCATTCAGTTCTCCCAAATAGATTTGGAAGCGCAGTCTCGCAGGACTTTTCGCGCCGATAAGCATGTCGCATCTTCGAAAGAGGATGCATTCGAAGGGCAACTTTGCGCACGTGGATTTCTACCAGTCTCTCCATGCTTTTCAGCCGCCTTCCTAACTTACTTAGATGGCGCTACAGTTGGGCCTCAACCAACAAGCCCTACCAGTTAGCACGATCTTTTGCTAGCTGTTTTCATTGTGGTACGCCCAATTGGTTGAGATCTCTTTCCACCTGTGTGCGCCACCATAAATGTGGCCGTCTTCTGCAACGTCATTCCTCGGGGTTGCAGTCCTAGACTCTACGGGCCGGTGTAGTGCTGTTCATTCGCTCTACATAATCTAGCCATCTTCAACGTTGGATTCAGAGACGTCGTACTAGGCCGATGTCGCTTTACAGCCCATTCAGTTCTTGCTTGAATCTTCCTCCACTCTACGTCAACACAAACGGAACCGAAACGACCAAGCATGTTGTTGAAAAATCACATGACAGTTCGTAGCCCTGTGTCAATCCTTTTTTTTTACATGGAAGGTCTCGGTCTCCTTACCGACCTTAATGGGGTAGCGAGAATTCATCATTGTCTTCCTGCACAGCCTCACAAGTTTGGCAGGGATGTCAAAACACGAGTCATGTGTAGCTCGTTTCTATAGACATTCTCATACCTTCTTCTTCTTTGGTGGCGCTACAGCCCATGAGGGATCAGAGCTAAGCTTCTCTCAATCACCCATGTTGTGTGTGATTTATTTTTGACACAGGTGAAAGGGACCTACAGTTTAATGCCGATTCCGAACGGTGTGAATCGAGAAGCTTTTTCACGGGGGTTTTGCCAGTACCCCGCCGAGGACGGACGCCACGAAATAAACATTCGATGGCGTTGGTGTTATCGGAATCCGAACGCGCTCATCGTGCGTCAGAGTTCAACACACTTTAAAATCGACGCAAAGGTCGTATGCGTCGATTTGTAATTCATGGATCTCCTTCTTGGACCTTGGATCTTGGACCTTGGACCTTAAGCTACATAGATAGGAACCTATCAAAATATCCACGAATCGTTCCAGGCGTTCACACAGTACAGCAGAGAAGATCTTATATGCCTTGTTAAGGAGACTTTACCCTATAGTTGGGGCAGTTATAGGGGCCCCCGTGTGGACCGGGTAAACGATGCTGAGTTTCCATCCATCTGTCATGCTTTCTGCCTACCATATCCAGCTGCTTTAAATAGTTCCCCAGGAAGGCCGTCTGCGTCAGCAGCTTTATTATACTTCAGTTTTGATATCGCTATCTTAACCTCATCTAAGTCGGGTGAACGAAATTCTCTCTCATCTTCGTCCACTGTGAATGGTGCATTCTGCCTGACAGCAGCATTCTGACCAGAAATAGTCTTTCCACATTCTCAGCGTTGACTGTAATCCAACTACGAGGCGTCTTGTTCAGACCCACAGGCCTCCGCCCCGGCCTTAAAACGTTTTACTCATTGATAAAACTTTCGAACTTCGTTCCTGAGATAGCGTCTCTCCAGCTCTTCGATCACGAGCTTCCCATGCTCTCTTATATCTTGTTTTGAGAAGCTTATGCTCCTCCCTCCTCTTTTGCTCATAATGCTCACGAGCAGTTTTGGTCCTTCTGTGCAGTGACACTTGATAGGCCTGCCGCTTGGCTGCGTGCGCCCTCCTATACTGGTCATCGTTGGAGGCCAGTACTTTAGAGGCAGCACTCTCTAAGCCATGTTGACACTGGGTCCATTGGTGTTGTACGGTCTGAGCAGGTGTTGGAGGTTTCTCCAAGAGCTTGAGGGAGACGCGACTGGCATAGGCTCTGGCGGTCTGTTGCGATTGTAGCATTGCGACGTTGTATGCCGTTGGCTTTACTCGAATTTTCTGGGCCTCGCATATTCCTAGTCGTAACCTGGCTTCCACAAGATAGTGGTCCGAGTCGGTGTTGGAAGGTTCGTACATCCAGAATATCGGATGCGTTCCTGCCATCAACCGCAATGTGGTTAATCTGGTTGACGGTTGATTGTTCCGGAGACCGCCAAGTCCCTTTGTGGATGTTGAGATGTGGGAAACGCGTGCTAACAGCTAGAAGATTTTGCCCCGTTGCGAAGTCTATCAGCCTAAATCCATTTTCGGATGTGGTGGTGTGTAGGCTGTGCTTGCCAATGACCCTATCAAAAGCGACTTCCTTGCCCAGTTTCGTACACAATTCTCCCAGTACGATTTTAAGATCATAACTAGGACACTAGGCATTGGGCATTGGACAATATTTAATATCCCCATCGGCCTCCAACCTATTAATAAAATATTTTTCTAGACAATCTTACATATTAGCATGTCAGGCGGTCGTTGACTCTGTATACAAAGTACTCCCAGTAACACTACCCTTTGGAAACTAATTGACTTTGTAACTAAAAACCTCCTTATTGTCCTTTCCATTCTCACCCCTTCGAACTTCAAAGCATTCACCTTATAACGTAACTGTAAACTTTTTTATCCGCCTCAAGCCTTGACACATGCATTCTCACCTCAACATTTGCCAGTCCCAGCAGGAACTGAATCTATAATCGATGTTTCACACCTCCACTAACCCCAGCCGAACGTCTCAAGTATCACAAATGGAAAAGGAACCAGCAAAAGGACTCCAATTCACCCCAAATAATGAGATTGTCTCCTTTGCTTCTATCGCCCTTCCCCTAAATTGCATACAACGCCTTCTCGCACCTTTACACTACTAACCGATTGAAATTCAATCCGGATACTTTTCGAATGGATTTACAATTTCTACGGTCACAGACGGCGACGCACCGTTGAGCAATCGGTCAGCCCATCGGGTGGGTATTTCACTCTCGAGTTACATTCTTCTTTTCCGCCCGAAAGGATACCAAATCGAACTTGCAAATTGAGATAGCTCGAAACGCGAGGCACAGAGGCACATGGGAAGGAGCGAATGTGGTTAGATTGTTTGCTAACTAATAGCTAGTAAGTGCTAGTATTGATCTAAGCAATTGTGTGCGTTTCGGACGAAAACACACATTTTTTTAACCACTGGCTATGAGTAACGAAGGACTACAAGGATCTCATTCGATAAGAACATTTTTTCCAGTGCACTTCCGGTGCACCTTCGCACCGAGGCAACGTGATCCATGCTCCCAAGTTGAGCATTTTTCAGCACGAACGTGGATTGCTTTCAAAGTTCAAAGCAATTTTCCACAGGGATCCGAACAGTAACCAGGAATAGCGTAAAGCAAAAATGAGCAAAAAAGGATATTTTATCTCCGTTGCCTGGTTCCACGGTTGGTATCAATTTACAACTAGCAAGTGCCAGAATGACGGTGAATGGAGATAGTAGGTATGACCCCATTTCACTCGCTGTGTAACACCTGAGACGTAATTTTATGAGCGACGATGGACGTGTCTCGAGTTCCCCCTTTTCAACTGCTCCTTTGCTTGCTGCCCACTTTTTGCTATGCAAAACGCCGAAAGCGTTCCATTAACAAGGAAGCCTTCACTTCTTAGGTTTTATTTTATTTTCTTCCCATTGTCCTTGTTTTAGAAGGAAGCAATAAGGGCAGTTAATATTTTTGTCAGGACATAGCGACCATCATTGATGTTGCAAATGTACAGAGAGGAGGGTACTCGTAGTATGCATAACTGGATGGAGGCATGTCGGGGAATATGTTTTTGGAAGTTTTCCAAGTTTGGCACGTTACTGTTGTCGAGATGGTTCTTGGCCTTCGACCGGAGGCTCTTGATTGTGGCTGTCGTTTTTAATAAGTGCCACAAGGTTCGCGAGTCGAATATAAGAGTGCAGCAAATGGCTAAGTAAACGAAAGGCACCTTACCAGATGCAAAAAGTATCCTTTGGAAAGGAGTGTGATTTGAATAAACAGAATGCGGTAGTCGTTTGAAGGAAAACAATTTCACCTGGACAGTATCTAAGCTGGACCTGAATGCAAACTATGAGTTTTATGGTAGAGACGAGGGCTTTTAGTTGGAAATGCTTACTCCTAGAGATGGTAGAGAAACTTGAAGTTGGGCGTGTGTAATTGAATCCAAATGGCATTCTGGAAGAGAGTCTGTAATATCAATCAAGACGAACATAGTTTATTCTGCGACAAAGCATGCAATAAACGCTTTTGACATTTGTGTCAAACTGGGTGGTCAATGTTGTACACAAAAGAAAAGACTGAATCTAGAGGACATCTTTCTTGCGTAAATGTTTAATTTAGTAAGCAGCCAGACCTGAATTTTACCAACTCCCCGGAATCGAACGGTAACTTTGCTGAACGGACTGCTTAACATTGCATGGAATCATTCAAAATTCCGCCACAAACAGTTTTGCTTTCTGAAAGTCTTCTTCTTCTTAGCGAGCGCTGCAGTTCGGGGTGAACCTGGCCGTCAACCAACATGCACCCCCAACTAGCACGATCTTTTGCTAGCTTTTTCCATTGCCGCACATCCAGTTGGCTGAGATCCACTTCCACCTGTGTGCGCCATCTTAAGTGCGGCCGTCCTCTGTTTCTTCGTCCCTCGAGGTTGAATTCAAAGACTCTTCGGGCTGAAGCTGTGGTGTCAATTCGCTCTACATGGCCTAGCTATCTTAGGCGTTGAATCCGTAGATGCCTGACCAGACTCATGTCGCTGTACAGCCCGTAAGGCTCGTGGTTGAATTTTTTCCTCCATTCCCCGCCTGCGCTCGTAGGTCTGAAAATCCTACGCAAAATCTTTCATTCGAAACGGCCAAGGACTTCCTTATCCGCTTTTGATAGTCTCCATGCTTCTGCGCCGTACAACAGGATCGGGATGATAAGGGCCTTGTGCAGACGGCTTTAATACTCAATCGCATTATGAGCCCAACAAACTGCAATTGGCAAGAATGATTCTGGGTTTGATTTCAGAACTAATGTAGTTGTTCTAGGTCACTGCGGAGCCAAGGTAGGTGAATTCCTTAACTACCTCAAACGTATATCTGCAAACGTTCTGGCCAAGGCGCCGGTGGTGAGCGTCCTTATTTGATGACAGTTTTGCCCTCATTTACTGCCAAACCAATTTTCGTCGTCTCCGCCTCAATACTCGTAAATGCCTCTTGACGTCTCGCTGTATTCTTCCGATTATATCAATGCCGCGTATGCGAGTTGTGAGGATTCGAAAAAAAATGTGCATCTGTGCGTAATCTGCCTAAATCCTGTTTTGACATCAAAACAGACCATTCTCAAGAGTCATCCTGCATAGTCTGACGAGTTTAGCAGGTCTGTCAAAGGTAGACATGGCGTTGTACAGCACGTCACTAATTACGCTGTCGCATGCGGCTATAAAATCAGCAAATAGGTGGTGAGTTTCGGCCTTAAGTTCATTGGTTTTTTTTTCAGGAGCTGCTTGTGGTATAGACTTCCCTGGCCTGAAGCCACCCTGGTAAGGATCTATCAGCTTATTTACAAATGGTTTCAGGCGTTCACACAAAACGACAGGCTAGATTTTGTAGGTAATGTTAAGAAGACTTATTCCTCTGTATTTGGCGCAGTCAGAGGGTCTCCTGGTCTCCTTTCTTGTGGATCGGGCAAACGATGCTGAGACTCCATTCCTCAGACATGCTTTCCTCTGACCATATCTTACAGATGAATTGGGGTTTGCTCCTAATTAGGTCATCTCTAGCTGCTTTAAAGAACTTAGCAGACAGTCCGTCTGCGCGAGCAGCTTTATTTGATTTGAGTTTCGATATGGCGATCTTAACTTCGTCGTGGTCAGGGGGACGGAAGTCGTTGATAAGGAATGGATCATTCTTCTTGACAGTGGTATACACAAACATCGCCATGATATAGTCTGCACTGCAGAAGTGTCTTTTTCATATTCTCAGCATCGACTGCTCTTCCATTACTAGGTGTCTGTGCTCGTCCCTACAGGCTTCCGTTCTGGCTTTGTAGTCTTGGCATGTTCGCTTTATCTCTCCATAAAACTTTCGAACGTAATGCCTGCAGTAACACCACTCCAAATCCTCAATCGTACGTTTCTCGTGCTCTTTCTTCTATCTCCTGAGAAGCTTATGCTCCTCCCTTCTTCCTAACTCGCAGAGCTCACGAGCTGTGCTTGTTCTCCTATGCAGCGAGGCTTTATATGCCTCCTCCTTCGCTGTGTGAATCCTCCTGCACTTGTCATCGAACCAGGTGTTTGGTCGTGGTGGACCTGTTGGCAAAGGTTCCACTGTTGTTCTATTGACTGCGTGGAGGAGTGAGGTGTATGAGAAAGCTTAAGAGAGACGCAATCGGTAAAGGCATGAGCGATTTCTTACTCTGCTCCACTACGTCCATATATTCATAGCGCATCTTGGCTACTACAAGATAGTGGTCTCCGTCGATGTCAGCTCTTCGGAAAATTCGAACATCAAGAACAGTGGAGGAGTGTGTGACGTCGATCGCGATGTGACCAATCTGGTAAGTGATTGACTGATCTGGCGACCGCCAGGTGCCGTTGAGTATATTGAGATGCGCGAAGCTAGCAAATTTCGCCCCGTAGCAAGATTAATCAGCCGTATCAAAATTTGGCCTTGATATGAGGCGTTCGCTCACATGCCGAAAGGCTAGGAGTCTTTGCCTTAGTCCACTTCGAAGAAAAAATCCGCCTCCAAACAATAGTTGTCCTCTATCCCTATAGCAGTCGCCGTAGTAGATGTCAGGGTTTTTCATCCGCTTTATACCCGGTCCGTTCCATCGCATTTCCTGGGTGACAGTTAAGTCCGCTTTATAACGATCTAGAGCAAGTTGTTCGGCTGCACGTGATCTGGTTAGGGACTAACATTCCGCGTACAGAGCCGAAGATCATTGTCCCTTTTAGGCTGTTTGCAAGGGCCGTGACTACTTCGAAATCATACCTGGCAATATGCGTGCCTTGGCCAAGAAGCCGGTGGTTCGTGTCCTTTTTCGACGGCGGCATATACATATTTCTTTTTGCCCTCATTTACCGCCAGTCCCATCTTAACCACTTCCGTCTCAATGCTCGTAAAGGCCTCAATGACATCTTACTGACTTCCTCCAATTATGACAATGTCATTGGCATATGCGAAGAGTTGTACGGACTTGAAAGAGGTGGTGCCCCTCGTATTAACCGGTGAGTTATGCACGACCGACGCTTTCAAGGACGATGTTGAAAAAGTCACACGATAGCGTGTCGCCCTGTCTAAGATCTTTTTTGACATAAAAGGTATCGGTTAGTTCGCTTTCGGAGCAGAGATGTCAAAACTAGACATGGCGTTGTATAGCTCGTCTCTATTTATACTATCGCATGCAGCCTTAAAGTCGACGAACAGATGGTGGGTGTCGATCTGGAACTTGTTGGTTTTTTTCAGGATCTGCCGCAGTGCGAATAATTGATATATAGTGGACTTCCCGACCCTGAAACCACACTGATATGGACCAATCAGTTTATTAACGAACGGTTTCAGGCGTTCATACAGTACAGCAGAGAAGATTTTATAAGCGATGTTCAGAAGACTTATACCTCTGTAGTTGGCGCAGACAAAAAGGTCTCCTTTCTTGTGGATCGGGCAAGCGATTCTGATATTCCATTCATCGGGCATGCATTCCTCTGACCATATCTTACAGATGAGCTGGTGCATACTCCCAACCAGGTCATCTCCAGCTGCCTTAAAGAGCTCGGCTGGTAGTCCGTCTACTCCAGCAGCTTTGTTGGACTTAAGCTTAGAAAAAGCATTCCTAACTTCGTCCAGGTCAGGGGGACGGAATTCTCTGCTGTCATCGTCCGCTGTGAAAGGATCATTCTGCCTGATAGCGGGATCTGTTTTGTCATCGCCGTTATACCATCTGCAGAAGAAGTCTTTTCAGATTCCAGACCGCGAGCTTTTCATGTTCCCTTTTTTTTTTGTTTTGAGAAGCTTATGCTCCTCCCTCCTCTTCTGCTCATAATGCTCCCGAGCAGCTCTCGTCCTTCTATGCACCGCCTCTTGATAGGCTTACTGCTTGGCTGCGTGTGCCCTCCTACACTCGTCGTCAAAACATGGGTTTCTTGTTGTTGTACCCAGTACCTCAGAAGAGGCACTCTCTAAGGCTTGTTGACAACGGGTCCATTGTCGTTCTGTTTGAGCTGGTGTTGGAAGGTTTTCCGAGAGCTTGAGGGAGACGCGATTTAGTATAGGCTCTGGCGGTCTCCTGCGATTGTGGCATTGCGACCTTGTATGCCGCTGGTCTCACTCGATTTTTCTGCTCTAGGCATATTCGCAGTCGCAACCTGGCTGCCCCAAGATAGTGATCCGAGTCGATGTTGGCTCCTCTAAAAGTTAGTAGTCCACTTTATGGCTTGATACAAAATGAATTTAACACAAACATCCAAAGTGATTGATAGCAAAGATTTCATATTAATCTTTAAGCTTGATTTGCTCACCATAGTTCCTTGTCCTGAGATATACTCGTACATAAATAATGACATGGATATGGAGATCCCTCGTGTCTTTGAACAATGTAGGATAGAAGGCTTCCTTGGGCAAAAAATGAACATCGATACATGTGAGTACTGTAGTTATACAATCTCTAAATTCCCCAGGGCAATCTCTAGAAATGTATTTACGTTATTTCTTCATAATTGGATCAAGACACTTGCACTTTACTTTTCCTTATCATTCTTTGTGGCATTAAATGACGACTGGTCCCTTGAACATTCATGATTTGTTGCCCATGGGTTAGGTGCTTCAGGTACATCCGGGATGCTCTACAATCTGCAATGGGAAAGACACTCAGATGCATGTAATACAAGAAATCCTATGTCCGAACTGAGTATCTCAGTTTTTGATTAACATTTTGTTCTAAGAGCGATAACAATGTATAGAGGTTCTAAGGTACTTTCTATTCTATAGAATAACTTGTATCCCCAATAACGAATAGTTTCAACTCTTACAACTTTTAGTCCTCAGGAGAAGAAGAAGAACTGCTTCGGATTAATTTAGGATATTTTGTTCCCCCCGTTTTACCTGTGCATGCAGATAGATGTGCAACTAAATTGTTTCCTGCTTATCGTAGAAACCGAGATAGCAAGGAAGTCCGAAGCTTTGCTCATTTTTCCTCTGATTGTTGCGGTGAAACCTTGTTACACAACTAGAACAATAAACCTTTGAATCCTTATCCGGTTATCACCTCCTACATAATCCTGCGGATCATTGCCTTGCACCATTCTCCCCCACACAGAGCTTACTCGAATATTGCAAAATCAATTTTAACCAAATCAACGACAAACCATGAAGCATGCCCTCCGCATCGGCGAGTATCGATTATCTGTAGGATGTAGACCGAGCAATCGAATAACTCATCCTCAGACCGTAAATATTTCGTATTTGTTTAATGAAATTGCAGACAAGCCTGCAGAAATCATAAATAACACCCAGGCACATCAAGCACAAAGCAGTATTCCGAGCACAAAGGGATACGAGAACTTGAAACATCCTTGAATCCATTCTCCGTCGCATTCCTTCACCCGGCATACGTACATCCGCACAGACATCCCATCCAGACATCTGGAGTTTGCAGAAACCGAGACATCTCACAGTACACACACGCATTCGTCCTTCGCAAAGGCAGCTTCATCCTTCAACTACATATAATCTATCTGTCTTAGAATAGAATTCTCATTGTAGGAAACGTTTCGCACACCCGTATCTTCATATCCTTGAGTCCTGGATCACACAAAGGGATCCAGTCTGAGGAGTTACTAAGTTGTTAGAATAAATCATATCAAATTTGAAATAATAAAAATAAATGATGACGTCGTGGGATTACCCACGTCTGTTATTCGCATCTCCGGCTATTCCCGGCTCTATGGATGCGCCAGAGTCGTTGCGGCCAGGACACTCAGTTGCCACGTCCTGTTGCGCGTTCATTCGAAAGTCTCGCACAGCCTTGCAAAGCCTGTTCAGAAAGCATGAGGCAGGCAGACTGGCAGAATGAAAGAAAACACAAAGGGTAAAAGGAGAGAATAAATCATTTGTTTAAAGGACGCCCTTACGTGAGAGTGGCTTCGAGGGACCTTTCGAATTTCCTTTCTTTTTTATAGAAAAAACCCATAACAAAACTCACATAAGAATTCAATTTCCTTTGAGGAAATATTCATTCTCTGGCCCGTGTAATGAGTGCCACATATGCTCGTATGTATTGCATCACACCGTTTGGTCCTTTTTCCATGTCCTTCTTTTTTCCGTAAAATGGATGGCAAACGGATGAAGGAGATTGACTTTTAGTTGGATGGGGATTTAAGTGACGCTATTTATTAGTCACTGGAGATGAGTGTGCCGTAGGTTTGGCGTGTCCTTGCTGCCAAGGTTTGCATATATTGCCTGAGATACACTGACTTGGGCATTGAATGTTCCAGAGATAGTAATCTCGACATAAGGGGTAATAGTTTTAGGACTATGATGTCTATTTTCGTGACCGTCCTTTTATTTTATTGAAGAGAGATGCGTGATTTAAATCACTTAGAGTGCGAGGGCGATTGGGCCTTTAAGGGCAATTACCCTTTAAGCGTTTTGCCGCTTATACAGATTTAACTTTTAGCCCTAATCACGCAAAGTGTATATTTGTTTCCTTAAGTGGTGTTACAGTTGGCAATGAGCTTGGTCATCAACTACTATGTTGAATCTTTTTTTTTTTTGTTTTTTTACTTCCCAGTGGGAAGCTAGTAAGCCGTAACCGTAAAAAAAACACAAATTCCGAAACAACCACAAGCCTTGGATATAACGGACCGGATTAATGTTGATGGCCCTTGCAAAAAACCAAAAAAGGACAAAGATCTTCGGCTCTGTCCCTAAACAGGCCTTGTGCAGCCGAACAACTTGCGGACGCCCTAGACCGCTATAAAGCGGACAAAACCACCATCCAGGAAATGCGATGGAATGGACCGGGTATAAAGTGGATGAAATCCTGTGTTATTTACTACGGCGACTGCTATAGGGAGTTAGGACAATGATTGTTCGGATGCGAATTTGCTGTTCGAGATGGACTAAGTCAAAAAATCCTAAGCCCTCGGCATGTGAGCGAACGCCTCATATCAATCCGTATCAGGCTAAATTTTTTAACATCAGCCTGATCTGCGTCCACGGCCCCACGGAAGACAAGGATGACTCCGCCAAAGATGAGTTCTACGATCTCCTAGACAGAATGTATGCCAGAAGAATTCCACGATCTCCTCGACAGAACCTATACCCAATGCCCCAGCTGCGACACAAAAATTGTTCTAGGAGATTTTATTGCAAAACTGGGATAAGAGGACGTTTTTGAGTCGATCATAGGAAAGCGTAGCGTCCATAACACCAAATCCGACAACGGACATCTTCTTCTTCTTAGTGGGCGCTACAGTTCGGGGTGAACCTGGGCCTCAACCAACATGCCCCTCCATCTAGCACGATCTTTCGTTAGCCTTTTCCATTGCCGCATACCCAGTTGGCTGAGGTCCCCTTCCACTTCTATGCGCCATCTTAAGTGCGGCCGTCCTCTGCTTCTTCGTCCCCCAGGGTTGGATTCAAAGACTCTCCGGGGTGGAGCTGTGGTGTCCATTCGCTCTTCATGGCCCAGCCATCTTAGGCGTTGAATCCGTAGACGCCTGACTAGGCTCATGTCGATGTACAGCCCGTAAAGTTCGCGGTTGAATCTTTTCCTCCATCCCCCGTTTATAGGCCCGAAAATCACGCGCAAAATATTTCTCTCGAACCAACCAAGGGCCTTTTCATCCGCTTTTGATAGTGTCCATGCTTCTGCGCCGTACAACAGGACCGGGATGAGGGGCTCTATTACTCAGTGGCCTCCTGAGCCCAAAGAAACAGCGATTGGCAAGAGTTATTCTGCGTTTGATTTCGGAACTGATGTCGTTGTTGCAGGTCACTGCAACGTAGACAAAGTCCTTAACTACCTCGAACTATGTTCTGGCCAAGACGTCGGTGGTGAGCGTCCTTTTATGATGGCAGGATATATTTAGTTTTGCCCTCGTTTACTGTCAAGCCAATTTTCGCCGCCTCATTGACATCTCGCTGCATTCTTCGGATTGGATGTCAATGTCGTCCCAGTATGCGAGGAGTTGTGAGGATTTGAAATAAATTGTGCCCCTTTTGGTGGCCAGTGATTTTTGCACACACACAGTGAACCAGGATGCAAATAAAACCTCGCAGCATAAAAGAATAAGAGCCGATCGTGAACTCTGCGAGTTAAAAAGAAAGGAGGAGCACAACCTTCTCAGAAGAAAGAGCACGAGAAGCGCGCGATTGAGATTTCGAGAGGTGTTATCAACAGATAAAGCAAACATGCCAAGGTTATAAAGCCAGAACGGAAGGTTGCAGGGATTGGAACGGACACCTAGAAGTAGAATCGCAGTCGATGCTGAGAATATGGAAAAACTATTTCTGTAGGCTGTATAACGGCGATGTTAGTTAAAATACCGCTGTCAGGCAGAATGATCCATTGCTAATCGACGAAGACCGCAGAGAATTCCGTCCCCCTGACCTCGACGGAGTGTAGATTGCCATATCGAAACTCAAGTCGAATAAAGCTGATGGCGCAGATGGACTGTCTGCTGAGCTCTTCAAGGCAGCTGGGGATGACCAGGAAAGCATGCCCGACTAATGGAATCTCAGCATCGTTTGCCCGGTCCATAAGAAAGGAGACCCCTATAACTGCGCCAACTATAGGGGAATAAGTCTACTTAACATCGCATATAAGATCTCCTCTGCCATACTGTGTGAATGCCTGAAATCGTTTGGGGATAACCTAATCGGCTCTTATCAGTGTGGTTTCAGGCCAGGTAAATCCACAATAGACCAATTATTTACGCTACGGCAGATCTTGGAGAAGACCCAGGAATACCAAAGCGACACTCACCACCTCTTCGTCGATTTCAAGGCTGCATATGACAGCGTGTATAGAGATGAGCTATACAAAGCCATGTCTAGTTTTAACATCCCTGCCTAACTCGTCCGGCTGTGCAGGATCACAATGGAGAATTCTCGCTGCTCCACTAAGGTCGGTAATGAGCAAACTGAGACCACCGATATTAACAAAGGATTTAGGCAAGGTGACGCGCTGTCTTGCATCTTTTTCAACATCGTGATTAAAAAGATTGTGCAAGAGTCACTGGCCAAGTCAAGAGGTACGATTTATTTCATGTCTACGCAAGTCTACCGCAACTACGGTGGCGCACGCAGGTGGAAGGGGACATTAACCAGCCGGGCTTGCGGCGCTGGAAACAGCTGGCCAAAGACCGTGCCAGCTGGAGACGCTTGTTGGTTGAGATCCATGTTCACCAAGGCCTGTAGCGCCACCTAAGTAAAAGTAAGTAAGTAATGACTATGAAACACCTGAACAGATCTTCACAAATTGTAGCCAAGAACCATTTCGATCACGTTGGCTTTCAAAAAACAGGAAAAAGAGGGCATCATAATAGGTCCATTCGTTCGGGAGCTACGACCCCTCAGACAGACACACAGACACTTTTAACTTATAACACCCCTCGTTTTCCGTCGGTGGTTAAAATTCAAAAAATATGAAAATGACTGGGAAATTAGTCGTGTGGGCCTTGCGGGTCGCACCTAGATCACATTTATTTTGTTTTTGGCTTGCGCCAAAGGATGTGGATTCTTCGGAAGATACTAGCAACCCGGGTTACCAGCGGGTATTCATTCGCCTTTTTACTCGCGTACTAAACCACACTCCTACACACTTCAACCACTATCCCCGCCGTAAGGTATTACTTCGCGGGGCTGGTTAGCGATTTAGGCTATATTTCAGGTGGCGGCCTCTTGAGCTCTTCTCTCAGCTTCAGCCTGCCTAAGCCTCTCGAATAGACTAACGTAATGTACGGTCATAGCTGATTCCAGTTTTCTATCGAGTCCATCATGTAAGGGACCAGGTTTACGAGGGCTGGTATGTTAACCAATTGCCTATCTAAGCCAAATCGCCTACAGTCAAAACCTGCGTGCTCTCCGTCCTCTTCAGAATTTTGACATTGTGGACGCAGCGGCGACTTACCATGTCAACATCTATGCAGAAACTTTCGATAGCCGCCGTGTTAGACAGAAACTGCGAAAGGTGGTAATTACAGACTCCCGCCGTTCCTAATGTCCACATTTCGATAACGTGAATGCGTCCACGTCCCATTTGTGGAGGCGTCCCATCTGGCTTGACACATTAGTAAATATGTTGCCCGCTTTTCTACTCCTATACGTTTGGTCTGCTGCCTTTCAGACCAGTGCCAGACCGTTTTTGTCGTCTTACTGTAAGTGCTCCAGCCCAAATTGGGGCAGCGTACGGTAGGACTGAACTGACTACTCGTGAGAGTAGGACTCTGCGCGCATGTCCGGGCCCGCCTACGTTCGGGAGCATTCGTGAAAGCACTCCTTGTGGAAGCGGTGCATTCTTGCTGGCGTACCTTATGTATTTCCTTAAGAGAGCCTATTGTCCACCATAACCTCTAGATACTTCACTGATTCCTTAGACCTAACAGCCTGATCTTCGACTAAGGAACTCGCATATTTCACCTTCTTGCAGCTGGTCATGAGCACGGCGGCCGTTTTGTGGGCCGCTGGTTTCACGCCAGCATTAACAAGCCAATCATTCATTTTGGAGATAGGTAGCTATGTTCGTAGCCAGCTCCACTTCCTCTATGTGCTTGGGCACTATGACAATAGCAATGTCATCGGAAAAACCGATGATTCGTACTTCTTCGGGAAGCACTAATCGTAAAACGCCTTCGTACATAATATTCCAGGTCCCTGCGGAACTCCCGCCGTTATACTCTAGAACTTGATGCTTTCGTCGGTGTAGTACAAAGGCCTCCTATTGTTTAAAAAGTCCATGACTATCTTCAGCAGGATGGAGGGTACCCATGGCAATTAGAGACCCTATGTATGAGCTAACAGCATTTTTAGCGTCTTTCTTCTCACCTCCTTTCTTATAGATTCTTTGGCGTCGACCGTTCTGCGTCCTTTGGGCCACGGAGAAAAATAAATCTGTGTGGGCATATTTCTTGACGTGGTAAAGGCCTTTGACAAAGTATGGCATAAAGGCCTACTATACACACTATATATCACGCTACATCTTGGCTTTCACCTATGTACTATTGGACCTTTATCTCATGGATTGTAAAATATATGGACGAATCAATGAGCACTCACCAAACGAAGGCAGGAATATCCCAGGGAGGTGCCCTAGGACCAACCTTATTCTTATTATACACCGCTGACATTTCAGTTCCAAGGGAGGAGGAATCAAGGATAACGACCCTTGCCGATGACACAATACTTCTGAAAACACGTCTAAATAAACATGCAGTCACTAGGCAACATCAAAGCATACTGGGCCAAGTAATGAAGTGGTTTGGTGACTGACATATAAAAATCAATGAGGCCCAAATTATACAAGTTACGTTTACCATAAGATCAAAGGATGCACGCCTACCCGTGAAAATAAGTGACAAAATGATCTCTAATGACAACGTTCGGAATGGGTGCCCTATTGACGAGAGGTCAGGGCGCACTTAGACTACGAGCAGTTCATTGTGCCGAGTTAACGTTTAGACGTTACTTACTTACTTACTTACTTAGGTGGCGCTATAGACCGGTGTGAACCGGGGCCTCAACCAATAAACTTCTCCAACTGGCACGGTCTTTTGCCAGCTATTTCCAGCGACGCACTCCCAGTCGGTTATGGTCCTCTTCCACCTGTGTGCGCCACCTTAGATTCGGTAGTCCTCTGCTGCGTCGTCCCTCGGGGTTAGACTCGAAGACTCTTCGGACCGGAGCTGTGTTTTAAATTCGCTCTGCATGGCCTAGCCATCTTAGACGTTGGATCCGCAGACGTCGTACTAGGCCCATGCCGCTGTACAGCCCGTATAGTTCGGCGTTGTATCTTCTCCTCCACTCCCCGTTTATAAAAACGGGACCATAGATTGAACGCAGAATTTTCCCCTCGAAACGACAAAGGGCCTCTTCATCCGCTTTCGTTAAAGTCCAGGCCTCCGCGCCATAGAGGAGGACGGGGATGATTGAGATTTTGTATAGCGCCACTTTGGTCTTTCAAGAGGGGGCTCTACTTCTCAATTGCCTCTTGAGATCAAAGAAGTAGCGGTTGGCAAGAGTAATTCTGCGTTTGATCTCAGCGCTGGTGTTATTGTCGCTGGTCACTACTAGGCCAAGGTAGACGAAGTCCTTGACCACTTCGAATCTGTAACTGTCAATAGTGTCGTTCTGGTCGAGACGTCGGTGTTGCGCGTTTTTTTTTTTTTTTTTTGGTTGACAGCGTTTATTTCGTTTAACCCTCGTTAACCGAGAGACCCGGCTAACTCTGTTTCAATGCTTTCGTACGCTTCATCGAAGTCCCGCTGTTTTCGTCCAATGACGTCAATGTCATCCGCGTACACAAGCAGTTGCACAGACCTGAATTTGATCGTACCTCTTGTGTTGGCCAGTGAGTCTCGTACGATATTTTCAAGCACGATGTTGAACAAATTACATGGCAATGCGTCTCCTTGTCTAAATCCTTTTTTAACATCAAGGGTCTCGGTTAATTCGTTACCGACCTTAATGGAGCAGTGAGTGTTCTCTAATGTCATTCTGCACAATCTGACGAGTCCACACTGCTAAGAACCTGCCAGTTTATCCACAAAGGGTTTTAGGCGTTCACACAATACGGCAGAGAAGATCGATGTTGTGCGCCCTGTAGTTGGCGCAGATATAGGGGTTTCCTTTCTTCTGGACTGGGCAAACTATGCTTAGATTCCATTCGTCGGGCATGCTTTCCTCCTACCATATTTTACAGATGAGCTGGTGCATGGGCCCTATCAGATCATCTCCAGCCGATTTAAATAGCTCGGCAGACAGCCCACCTGCATACGCGGCTCTATTGTTCTTGAGATTTAAAATGACTAGCTTAATTTCATCTAGGTCGAGTATTAGATCTTTCATTGCCGTTAAACAGTCTACCGAAGTGTTCTTTCCTAATCCTTAGCATCGACTGTGACTCCACTACTACCTGTCCGTCTTCATCCCTACAGGCTTCTGCTCTGGCTTTGTAGTCCGAATTTTACTTTCGTAAAATTCGGGAGCATTATTTCTGTCTTTTTTTCTTCCTCAAAAGCGTTCCTCTCTCCGTTTCTGCTCGAAGTATTCACGAGTGGCTCTCGTCCGTCTTTGTAGCATGGCTTTGTAGGCGTTTTGCTTTGCTACATGAACTTGCCAGCATTGTTCATCAAACCAAGGGTTTCCAGCTGACGGTGACTTGAAACCCAACACATCAGAGGCAGCGTCTCTGTTGGCACGCGGGCAATGCTCCCGCTGTTGTTATGTGGGCTGCTCCGGTGTTTTTGGAGTTTTGAGAGGTTGAGGGAAACTCGATCGGCAGAGGTCCTAGTGGTCTCCTGTGATTGTAGCTTTCCGACGTCAAACTTTCCTTGTTCAGATCGACTCCGCGACTTTCTTGATATATTCATTCGTACCTTGGCTACAACAAGCTAATGATCCGAGTCCATGTTGGCTCCTTAGTATGTTCGTACATCTAGAATGCTGGAGGAGTGTGTGGCGTCAATCGCAACGTGATCACTCTGATTGGTGGTAGACTGAAGGAGATTGCGCCCCGCCAGGAAGTCGAATAGCCGATGTCCGTTTTCAGACGTGGTGTCGTGTAGGCTATATTTTCCCGTGATCGACTCAAATATGTCCCCTTTGCCCAGTTTTGCATCAAAACGTATAACCCATAGAAGCTTAAATGTTAACCGTTAAACTAAACCACCTAGATGCAGATAGAAATGCCAGTTCTGTCTGTTTAGCCCAATGTTACTTAGCCCTTCTGGTCCTGAAAGGCAGTGACTTTCAAGGAATAGGTTCCTTTTTGGACTAGTGCCGGGCATTCGCACAGTGAGTGACGAACGAATTCAATTTCGTCATCGTCCCTGCAGCTTCTGCAGAAGTCAGTGTAAGGCTGGCCTAGTCAGGCTGCATGGTAGGATATCATGCAGTGCTAAGTGAGGGCACCGACTGCCAATCGGGTATTCCCACGACTGAACCCTAGCAGACTTTCTCTCTTTTTCTTATCATAGATTGACTATTTAGTGGCTTTCCTTATTAGCTCCGGCTCTATTTCTCTGAGAGGTGTACTGAGTAGCGTTTTAGTCTCCGTTGGAACCTGCGTGGAACCTGGGCCTAATCCTAATCGAGCTAGCTCTTCCGCCTTCTCATTTCCGCAAATATTCATATGACCTGTTATCCAGCAGAGGGTCACCTTATTGGCATCTGATATCTCTTCTTGCTTCTCTTTGCAGAGTTTTACAAGCTCGGATCTTATCCATGTTGCCTGCAGAGCCTTGATGGCTGCCTGGTTGTCAACATAGGTGTTGATCCTTTTACTTGATATGTTTTCTCTAAGAATCGTCCAAGGGCAACATTTCAAACAAAATGGTTCACTCATTCCACTCTATACTAATAATGCCATCTCGTCTCAATAAAATTCTTATTGTCTAACATGATGAGCAATTAAGAAAAGACAGCAGCCCCGTCTCTATCACCTTATCTATATTCGTCAACATTTTTTACGGATACTGACGAATAAATTGTAAGGTTGAAAATCATAAAACGGAACAGGACAAAGCACCCCCGGGTGATGTACAAAAGAGTTAAAGCCCGGGGATAAATGCGCTAAGCTTCTAAATAAAAGAGGAGTTTTATGTCATCTTTTTACGACGCTACCCTTTCCCTTATGCACTACGGGCACCAGCAGCAAGGATAAGAAAATTGTGTAATGTCGAAAAAAGGACGCATTTCATTCCAACCCGCAAATTTGTTCTGAAGGCTTGATGCAATCGGTTCATCTGCAACCACCCGCTCTGGACTCGTCGTGATCCTTTTTCGCGTTTAACGAGAAACGAAATATTCGATCTCTTTTTTATGGTTATTGCGAGGAGATGAATTTGTTAAATGCCGTTTGGAAGGGGCTACGGGGGGCAGAAGGACTTACTAGCGCATTTATTTATTTCGAGTGCGCTTTGTATACTCGTGGACTCTGTACATTGGTGGGGTGTCCTTATAAAGATGACTAGGACCAATATGGCAATATATGGTATATGACTGTAGCTGACTTTTTTCGCTTTTATTGCAAGAATCTAGCCAAAACCAATCGACCTTTGGTACGATGAAATTACCTTTTCGCACCTTCCCACCTATATCATTTCATAACGGTAAAGGAAGAAAATGTTGACAGGCGAACGCTAGTTCGTACGAGTACTTCGTATAAATACTTGTGGAACTACGAGTTAACACAGCGAGGATCCATTGAAGCTACGTTATTGGTTTCGGCGTGGTTGACTTCTTTGATTGCAATCCAGTTTGGTTTTATCCTGTTCATTTCGCTCGACGGCCGTAAAATATTGGTTTTCTATGGACAGCGTTGTAATGACGTCAGAAAGTCTAACCGGAATTGTAGTACTTATCACCAGGTGATAGTGATGCTACTTCTTCTTTTGCAGACTTTATAACGGGGGTTTTGCTAGTATTCCGCCGGGGAGGGATGCCGCGAAATGAGCATATTCCATGGCGTCGGTGTTATTGGGATCCGAACTTGCTCATCGTGCATCAGAGTCCAACACATTAATCACTGCGCCACGGCACCCTCACCTGTGTGAAAAATAAATCGCGCACAACATGGGCTGTAACGCCACATGTGTAGTATGTTTTTTAGAACATCGACCTTGAAAGGATCGTGCAAAACTCACTGGTCAGTACGAGGGGCACCATCTTTTTCAAGTCCGTACAACTGCTCTCATATGTCGATGACATTGATATAATTGGACGAAGGCAGCGAGATGTCATTTTGGCCTTTACGAGCATTGAGACGGAAGCGGCTAAAATGGGACTGGCGGTAAATGAGGGCAAAACGAAATATATGCCGTCGTCGAAAAAGGACACGAACTACCGGCGTTTTGGCCAAGGCGCACATATTGGCAGGCATAATTGCGAGGTAATCAAGGACTTCGTCTACCTAGGCCCCGCAGTGACATGCAGCGATGACATAACTGCCGAAACCAAACGCAGAATAATCCTTGCCAACCGCTGCTGGCGCAGACGGACTGTCTGCTGAGGGCTTCAAGGCAACTGGGGATGACCTTGTTAGGAGTATTCACCAGCTCATCTGTAAGATATGTATGGTCAGAGGAAAGCATTCCCCAGGAATGTAGTCTCAGCATTGTATGCCCGATCCACAATGAAGTCTAATTGTCTGGTTACGATTCCTAATGATCATATCACGCACACTCTAACACATGCATACATTACTCCTATTATCTAACGCACCAACCTAGCGTGGTGGTCTCTCACTCTTTGGATGGCCTCTCGGGGAGTCAGTCGTAATCGGTCAATAAATAAAGAATATTGTTAACGTTACTCGTGTGTTTCATTTAACGCAACATAGAAATACATCACACAAGTCCTTACTCTGACTGCGCCAACTACAGAGCAATAAGTCTTCTTAGCATCGCCTACAAGATCGTCTCTGCCGTTTTGTGTGAGCGCCTGGAGCCTTTTGAAAATAAGGTGATAGGTCCTTATCAGTGCGGATTCAGGCCAGGGAAGTCCACCATCGACCAAATCTTCACACTACGGCAGATCCTGGGAAAAACCAATGAATTTCAAGTCGACACTCACCACCTATTTGTGGACTTCAAAGCCGCATACGACAGCGTAATTAGAGACGAGCTATACAAGGTTATGTCTACCTTTGACATACCTGTTGAACTCGTCAGACTATGCAGGAAGACCTTGGAGAATGCTCTTTGCTCCGTCCGAATTGGTGAACACCTTACCAATAGTTTTGAGGTCAAAAAAGGATTTAGGCAGGGCGATGCGCTGTCGTGGGATTTCTACGACATCATATTAGATTGTGCAAAAATCACTGGCCAACAGAAGAGGCACAATTTATTGCAAATCCTCGCAACTCCTTGCATTCGCCGACGATTTTGACATAATAGGTAGATCACAGCGAGATGCCAATGAGGCGTTTGCGAGTATTGAGATGCAGGCGGCGAAAATTGGTTTGGCAGTAAACGAGGGCAAAACTAGACATATGCTGTCATCAAAAAAGGACGCTCAGCACCGACGTCTTGGCCAGAACGTTTGTATTGGCAGATATAAGTTCGAGGTAGTTAACGTCTACCTTGGCTCCGCTGTGACCTGGAACAACGACATCAGTTCCGAAATCAAACGCAGAATCACTCTTGCCAATCGCAGTTTCTTTGGGCTCAGGAGCCAATTGAGTAATAGAGCCCTCTCCCGAACGACAAAGTCGACTATATGTAAAACCCTTATCGCCCCGGTCCTGCTGTACGGCGCAGAAGCATAGACACTATCAAAAGCGGATGAGGAGGCCCTTGGTCGGTTCGAGAGAAAGATTTTGCGCTTGATTTTCCGGCCTATAAACGCAGACATAGGATGGAGGAAAAGATTCAACCACGAACTGTACGGACTGTACAGCGTCATGAGTCTAGCCAGGCGTCTACGGCTTGAACGCCTAAGATGGCTGGGCCATGTAGAGCGAATGGACAATACAGCTGCAGCCCGGAGAGTCTTTGAATCCAATTCCGTGAGACGAAGAAGCAGTGGACGGCCGCACTTAAGTTGGCGCACACAGGTAGAACGGAACCTCAGCCAACTGGGTGTGCGACAATGGAAAAGGCTAGCAAGAGATCGTGCTAGTTGGAGGGGTATGTTGGTTGAGGCCCAGGTACACCCCGGCCCCGGGAGTTACATGCACGCAACCGATTATTGTCAGAAGAGATCCAAGAACGATGATGTTTATACAAGAAACCCGAGCCAAGCCATTTATCAGGCCATTCACCACGCTACTATGTATTCAGTATACACACCATAGTAACAGAAAAAAACGAAGCCAAGACAAGCCACTTGGCGTTGCCAAAATAGCAGCTATCTCCTCGATAGCTCTATCGAGCTATCGATGTCTCTATCTGCGGCGTTGGGGGTTGTTTATTGAGAAGCTCAAGTCAAGGGTGTGAGATTCTAGTAACGATGCACTTTACATGACCACCTTCTGACTTCCGGAGTCTTTTCGGCTCTCTTGACGGAGATAGAAACGTGTCTTAATTCCGAATATTTGCATCAACTACCACAGCGCGCAAAGCGAACTTACTAACCTTTTGTAGTTGGAGACCTTTTTTGTTGCAAAGGAAAACAGTATCATTCAAATCAGTTAACTCAACTTATGAATGAGTTGTCACATATCCCCGATGTTGCCGGTCATACCGCCAACACACTGGACTTGTTTCTTACCTTCCAGCCTAACAAATGCTCGATCGATCTATTGTCGCCTCTAAAATCGTCCGACCACTGCGTGATATCAGCTAAATTCTCAAACTTCCACCACCCAGTTAGAGAAAAAGCTCCTAAGAGAACATTAGCTATACGAGAAAGCCGACTGGTGTGGCTTTAACAACTTCTTTCGGATATCAATTGGCCTTTGTGCTTCCTCATCAACGACGTAGACGCCGCAACTGATATTATCGCAAACATTATCCTAGCAAGATTGAAAGCATCAGGCCAAAGGATAATACCTGGCCTGACTTGAGCTGCAAAGAGGCTTTTAGGCTCAGGGAGCTAAGCTTTCGGGCCTATAAGGCAAACAGTTCAGAGAAAAACCGAAGAAAGTACATACCGACCAAAAATTAAAGCGTACAATCCTTCAATATCCCAAAGGTAGCAAAAGTCGTCCGAACTGGTCATTTGTAAAAAACGTAAAAAATTCCACTACGTCATCTATACCGACGCTCAAAGCTAACCTACTTGCTGCCCACATCGCAGGCAGTTCTTAGCTTCCAGCTTGCACTTTGTCTCCTCATGTACAAGAAGGCGTCAATTCCACAATGGGACTAATCCACTTCCGCACTCGTACAGTCGCAATGGTTCTTAAGGACCTCGCTGGAGAATCATCTTCTCCCTCCAACTACCGACACATTGCACTAACCTGCAAGGTCATGGAAACGCTGCTTAACCCTGAGCTAATGAAATATCTAGAGTCGCGGAAGCTCCTCAGTGACCGTCGGTGCGGTTTCCGCAGCAACAGAGCCACTGCTGATTTGATGGCTTATCTCGCTGAAAAGTGTAATCGCTCGTTTCACCAAAAAGGTGAAAGCAAATTAGTTGCACTGGATATTTCGAAAGCATTTGACAGGGTTTCACTTGAAGCCCTTTTGTCGTAAATGAGTGCTTTCGGGATCGATGAGTCTCTTCTTCAATGGATTTGAAACGCTACCTTTCGACTCGTTCAATTCAAGTCGTTTTCGACGGATTCAAGGGTGAAATCCATTTCTTAAGTGCTGGTGTTAGAGTTTAGCACTTATGTCTGGTCCGGTGCTTACAAGACCTCATTGCACCTACTAAATAGAATAAGCGCGTTAAAACTGTTAGGTGACTCCAGCCTTTCCAAGACATTCGACTCGCTGAAACATCGTAGGAATGTTTACTGCCTCTTCCTGTTTTATCGTTATTTCCACCAAAAATGCTTTGATGAATTAGCCAGTTGTATTCCGCCAATTCGACATTGCTACCGCAACACACGTCTCTCTAGGAATGCTTATCAATATACCCTGAAGCCCGTTTTTGGATGTACCGCCATATATAAGAAATCCATCTTTAACCGAACCACACGAATCTGGAATTCCTTGCCGGATTCGGTCAATACCTCAATACAACATACATCCCAAGCAGGCAAAGGTATCTGCGGACAACAAAACTAAGGACAGGGTACAAGCCCATCCGAAGTGCGATGCCCAAAGTATACCGGCCATGCCCAAGAAAGGGAGTGAGGAACTCGGAGCGCATAAGCCAAACCAGAGAGCAACAACCATTGCATCTGGCGTTAGTGCACCAGCCACGGAGATAACGAAAGCACCCCAAACGTCAAGGCTGCCTGAAGAAACAACTCGGGCAACCAAGACTTCAGGGGTCAGCCCTATGGTTGGGACAATTACTAACACTGGAAGCCCTACCAGTACCTCACTGAATCCATTATGCCGGGATTAAGGTGCATCCAAGTAAATCTACAGCAATCAAAGGCCGCGTCCGCGGTACTGAGCCATAGAGCACCTCGATATAGCCTTTATCCAGGAACCGTACGCTATTAAAGACCAGATCGAAGGACTATCAGGTGAGCTGCTCTACGACTCCACAAATGAAGGACGACCTAGAGCCTGCATAATGTTTAATAACAATATTAAAGCCATTCCCATTCCAGAATTTACGAATAAGGACCTAGCAGCTGCCACCATCCAGCTATCCACTGCGGAAGGTAGGTCAGAAGCCGTAATCTGCTCAGCCTACCTCGCGGGCGACTCCACAGATCTCAGCTTCACACCACTGCAGGATCTTCTCGACCTCTTTGGAAGAAGAGGCTCACATATCATCGTATGTTGTGACGCCAACGCCCACCACACAGCATGGGGAAGCTCGGGCATCAACAAAAGAGGTGAGTACCTATTAGAATTCATATTCAGGAACAACCTCAATATCATAAACCGTGGAGATAATCCTACCTTTATGAATAGAATTAGAGTAGAGGTATTAGACTTCACCCTAACTACCCCGTTCATAGGCAACTCTATTCTAAACTGGCATGTCTCAACAGAAACATCGATGTCAGACCATCGACAGATCTGTTCTGGCATAAAAGCAGGAGATAGAATTACTAGAACATATAGACAACCGAGAGCGACAGACTGGGACACTTATAGCCTAGAAATCGCACAAACGATCGGAAACTGTCCAAACAGCATCAGACATGGGCAGCCTTGAACTCTGCTGTGACAGCATCAATGCTACCATCCTATCTGCTTTTCACAACGATTGCCCAGAGAAAGTTAAGTCAGGCAACCGTACCACTCCGTGGTGGAACAGCAGTCTGGCCGAGCTAAGAGCACTGATTAGAAAACTGTTCAACAGAGTCACCAGTCACCAGTCCGGACGCAGTATCGTCCCTCACTCCCCAACTACAACCAAGAGATTAGAAGAGCCAAAAGTGACTTATGGAAAAAGTTCTGCAGCAGTCTTTCAGACGTTCAGAGCATCCACAGTGTTCTCGTCAAAGAGCACACTAACCAAATTGGACTTTTAAGGAGAGCAGACGGCACTTACGCGGAAAATGGTACGGAAGTACTCAAAATTCTGACAAGTACACACCTCCCAGACTCCAATATCATTCCCTCCGATCTCTCTAACATACCTCCGCAGATCAGGGCAACTAGACCCAACAGGGAGGATTGGAAGAGAGCACGAAAGATCTTTCACGAGGGTAGCATAAAATGGGCCATCAATTCATTTGACCCATACAAATCCCCGGGGGAGGATGGCATCTTCCCAGCCCTTCTACAGAAGGGGAGTGCGCAAATCAGCCCCATGCTCATTAACATCTTTAGAACCAGCTATGCATAGGGAACATACCAACAAGCTGGACAGAGGTAAAAGTAAAATTCATTCCCAAAATAGGCCGCAGACCCACAGACCTGCCTAAGTCCTACAGACCGATAAGCCTTACCTCTTTCTTTCTTAAAACAATGAAAAAAATCCTGGATAGGCATATGAGGGACGGTGCACTGAAAAGATCACCACTTCATAAAAACCAATATGCCTACCAGCCTGGGAAATCGACCACGCATGCTCTTCAGGAACTAACGGCCCGGATCAACAAGTCCCTGAGCGACAAAGAAATTGCGATAGGTTGCTTTCTCGATATTGAGGGTGCTTTCGATAACACCGAATACACCCAAATAAAACGTTGCATCCTCAGCACAGGGGTGGACAATACCACATGCAATTGGATCCAACACATGCTTAGCAACAGGAAAATAAACACCTCACTAGGCAATGACAAAACCAGGTAAACGCCGCGAAAGGATGCCCTCAAGGCGGGGTTCTCTCACCAATCCTGTGGTCCATCGTGGTTAATGAACTGATAAGCATACTTAGCAACAATGGCTTCCATGTCCAAGGCTACGCTGACGACATAGTGATCCGGATTAGAGGCAAATTCGAAGACACAGTCTCGGAACTCCTCCAACGGGCACTCAACCTTGTTGCAAACTGGTGCATAAGGGTTGCACTAATTGTCAATCCTAGAAAAAGCACCTTAATCGTCTTCACCAAATGAAGGAATAGGCCCAAACTTACTAAACCTACCCTCTTTGGTGAAGCGATTGAGTTCTCAAAAGAAGTCAAATATCTAGGGATAACTCTAGACGAAAAGCTCACTTGGAACTCTCACATTACAAAGACCATTGAGGAAGCCAGGATCTCTTTATGGACCAGCAAAAGTCTCATTGGCAAAAACTGGGGCACAAACCCCAAAATGTCCCGCTGGCTATATACAGCAATCACCAGACCAATTCTCACATATGCTGCACCAGTCTGGTGGCACAAAACGAAACAAGTATCAGTGCAAGCCAAGCTCAACAAATTGCAAAGACTAGCTTGCATCTGTATCACGGGGGCCATGAGAACAACCCCCACAGCAGCACTAGAAGTCATCACTGACCTGCCACCCCTTCATCTCCAACTGAAGAAAGAAGCAATGGTCTTCGCCCATAGACTAATCGTGGAGGATGACTCTAACCGTAGGCTCTTTCCTGGTATCCTTACCGAAATAAACAGGCATGAAATCCTAACGATATCTCCCACGGACAACTGTCTCCCCAGATATAACTTCAGCCAAAACTACAAGATCACATTCCCCAACCGACAAAACTGGGAACAGGATAGACCCTCCGTCAATTGTGGATCCTACGTGTGGTACACAGATGACTCCAAAATGAACGAAGGCGTTGGGGCTGGAGTATGCGGAGCAAATACAGGCACATGAATCTACGCCAGCATGGACAGATATGTATGACTCCGTTTTTCAAGCAGAGGTACTTGCTATAGAACTCTGCCTCAGAGAAAATATAAACAGAAATATACTTAACAACAACATTTACACTCTCTCTGACAGCAAGGCTGTACTTCCAGTCCTAAAGAGCTTTGAAATCACCTCCAAACTGGTATGGGACTGCCTACAGCTACTTCATCAGCTGGCCAGTACAAACAGAGTTCATCTCATTTGGATACCTTGACACAGCGGCCATACAGGCAACGAAAAGGCGGACCTACTAGCAAGGAAAGGCTCTGCATCACCATTTATGGTGCCATGGAAATCGCTGCTAGCTCACTCAAAAACATACCAAGATTTATCAACAACTCAGGTTTTCTGAGTGAACTGTAGGGGACGTCACAATAGGCCCACTCGTGGCAGCAGTGATCAGGCGACTCTGTCCCACCCCCTTATCCTATCTATACATCTATCTATCCCTCTTCCTTTCTACCTTCTGCCCGCACTGTGCCGCCGACATAATATATACCTACATATCTAGCAAATGCTAGTGTGCTAAACAACACGCAGCAAGTGTGTCATTCGAGACATTTTAAGATTAAGCGTGTGAGTTAACACGTTCGATCTTTGAAATTGAGACACTTATTCGTGTTAAAGCTATAACACGTTCTATCGCGTGTCATGAATAAAAACTCTAATGACACCTTACGTGTGTCGCTGCGACACACATATTAATAACTTAAGTCCCTACTTTGAATCAATCAATCAAACAAAAGAGAAATTCCCATATGTATACAACCTTGCCAGAAAGTAATTGGCGAGTCGGATCCATGGCGTATTGGTTAACACACTGGACTCTCAACCAGTAATCCAAGTTTAAATCTTAATGTCCGCAGCCAACAAAGAGCACACTCATTCACTTTTCCATTCTACATTAGCCCTTCGAGCCGGATGGCATGATCATCATGATGTTGTTTCACAAATAGAAGAAATAATTAATTCGAGCTTCTAAGCGACAAATACTCGGAGAGCGATGAATTAGAGTCTTTCGTTTCTGTTCGCTGCGAAAAATATTCACAGGAACCCTTGAGATTAGAACACGGGATCACTGAGTTGGAAGTGTGTTAGCCATTACACCATCATTTGTTTTCTGGCAAGGTATATAGCTGAAAAATTCCCCTTTTGTGTGTATAGTTGCGAAATATCCCTTTTTGTGTGTTTTCATAGTAACACACTGTAAATTGCCTAAAAATGACTACAAAGAAAACACATCTTTTGGTGTGTTGCAGTAACACACATATCATTTGCAGTGAATAGTACTCTAAGTTCTTCTTGGAGCGCACAGGAGATTCGTTGTCATATTATAGACGGCAAGAGGGATATTGGTAAGGTCAATCGACCGCATCTACTGAGTGGTCCATGGCCGGCGAAATGTTCATTTGCTGGCAAAAAATGTAACCATGTGCTTTGGCGTCACATACCGTCTTGGCATCTTTCTTTCTTATACCGGCCCCATTCCCAACGATACACCTGAAACGACGGGTGTACGATGTGCGCTCGAACTAGCTCTTCAGCATGTGGTTCTAGTGGAGCATTGGTTCCCACTGTACTCACAGAGACACACGAGGAGTAGAAAACACACGACCGCCTAAAGTCCAGTTGAACAAAATGTAATTACAAGCAGTTATTCCAGAGCGCATTATCCGAAACACTCCCATTACATGTTGGGCATTTTGTCATAGCGCGGATCTAATCTATTCACGTCAAAAGATACCGCTTTAATTACAAATAGTTACAGTCCTCCAATCTCTTGCTTCATAAATTCTCGTCCGGTTCAAATGACATTTCCAAAATCCGAGAATATTCCTATTACTCGAGCGCCCACTTCCCGTCAAAACGATAACACCAACAGCTCATTCGCCTTGAAATGGCTTCCTTCGACGAACGCCACTCAACTAGCCAAGAATGCAATTATTGTACAAACCTCTCCAGGCAGGCACCCTAAATATCCTTCAACCGATGACAGTGCTTTCGAAAACTCTACTACCAACGCGCGAATAAGTACTATCCGACAGGCAACAATATCCTGGAAGCCATGATTAAATGTTCTCATTTTAAGGAAACATTTTAGTGTGGCCTATCCAAACTGCAGAAGGAATATATCCTCGACACGCAAGTGTATTGGTCGTATACACGTACATTGGATGAATGATCTGTTCACATCATCTCGGGCAAATGAAGGATACGCGCCACTGTGCTGCCAATTTCATGCTCGAAAGACAACTTTGCCCATCACACAATAGATCCTAATTTCTGATAGCTTGTCATTGGTATCTCCTGGCTTCTGGCCACTGTCACTATGACATGACTATCCTTCAGCTAATGGGAGACTGTTTCTTTACCAACGAGTTGCCATTGCTTCATTATCATACGAAAATGAACGAACCGACCAAGTTTCTGCGAAAATTGTTCGTCGACTCGTCTAAGCCGTCTAGTCCTAGCCGTGCTTGGGTGTCGATTTCGACGCCGTCATTGTCTAGCAGCAAATAACACTTTGCCCAGTTGGAGAAGGAGTCTCGAGTCGAGTGTGTTTGTAGCAGAGGCAACGATAATGGGAGAGTGACGATTCCTCTTTCATTTTCCTATTTTCCTATTTCGCAGATAAACATAAATGAACACTAAGGTTCCTCCAGGTCGTCTCGTTGATATTCCTTTCTGTTTTGTTGTTTTTTTTTCTGTGGCAATTTTGACCCCGGCTCCGTCTACTACATAGCTGGAATAGATTCACATTATCATTTCGTCGTGTCGAATGGAATACGAAACGACGAAGGACACTATCGTCGTCATCATCACCATCACCATCATCATCATCACTTCCACCATTACCAACGTAGTCTGGGACATAAGCAACAGTAGCAACAGCGGCGGATGGGTAGGGGGATAAGATGAGGACAATGCTCATCCTCACTATCGTTGAAATACCATCCCTTTTACTATTCTGTAGAACACTTGCCTTCAACCGCTAACGGACGGACGAACGGATGAACGGATGCCGGACTAAATAATATTTTCCTGCCACCTCCGCAGCACATAGCGTAGCCTATTTATATGCTAATAGAGGGATATCCAAAATGTCAAGATACATCTATCCGGGCTGCAATAACATTCGGCCACTTTGGCCATCCATTGGATGTCCTTCTGTCTATCTGTCTGTTTGTATCTACCTACAATACATACGAGTACATATGTAACTTTGTGCTGCTGCTAGAGTTTTGTTACGAAATGATTAAGCGTGCTGGGTATGCACTCGCCCTTTGGGCTTTTGGCTTTTGTTATTCGAGTTAAGAAGGACCTTCACATGTGAGTTGTTTGCGCCACACACATTGTATACCAAAGGACTGTGCACCTTCTACCGCACGATTCGCATGTGGACAATGCAATTTCCGTTTTTGCATAATATTTTGCATTCCGGAAGTCGAAACAAGATTTTCCACAATTTGATCCTTCACTCCAGATATGTGACTCCTACGGATGTGTGCTAATGTGTATGCACACCGTATGACTTATTAAAGATGCACCCGTTGGTAATAAGGACGAGCAATACCACTAGATGATATCCATTCCTTTGCGAAGGATTGTACAATTTTGCATTTCAATTGGATGCAATCTGAAGACTGTCATCTTGTGACTATGTTTGGGATACCTCCATGTTATTGAAATGGTTGTAAGAAATGCACGTTAATCATTACTAGTGACTCTGGGCTCCGTTCCGGCGAGGTTACATTGCGGTGGGAAACTTCTGAAACCTGTACAGGGTGCGCCATCTAGACCTTCGGTATTTCCACATTGCCGATTGCACGATTCTGAAATGTCCTTCAGTACCACTTTATCTATAAGCCAATACACATCGAAGGTTAGGTTAGGGTAGGTAAAAGTGGTTGGCATATGCCACACGTAGGCCGAAGTCGGCCAATTGTGATACCACATGGATCATATTACCTTGATCCGCTACTTGAGAACCAACCGGTGCTTCTGATGAAGCGATGGAGTTGAGCTATTTTTAAGCCTGCTAGCTCACTTAAGTTTTCATAGAAGGGCGCGCCGACGTAGATCCTCCTACGATTCGCAAAAGAAGCGCATGGGCAGAGGAGGTGATGTGTAGATTCCTCTTCCTCCTCGTCCATGCAGTCGCGGCAAAAGCCATTGGAGGGTAGCCCCAGTCGGGCGAAGTGTTTTGCAATGATGCAGTGACCTGTAATGACATCCACTAGAGTGCTTAAGGTTGCCCTCTTGGTTGCCATTAGGTCCCTCGTTCGTCCTAGGCTTAGCTTAGACCAGATTACATTGATCGTAAGCCACGCAAGGGCCTCCGTTATCGCTGTTATTTCTGCTTGATACAGATTGCAGTGATTTGGGAATCTGAATGATAGGTTGAGGTTAAGTTCCTTGGAGAAGACTCCACTACTTACACCCGTCTTCATCTTGGAGCCATCGGTATAGAGGGAAATTGCATCCTTCGGTATGAGTTTCCCCTCAGCCCATTCCTCCCTGGATGGAAGACAACTTCGAAGTTCCTACTGAACACATTCTGCGGGATGATGTAGTCTGTGTCCTGTGCAGTCTGGGTACTTCGACGTTATTAAGAATGCTATTATGGCCGTTGCGTGATGTAGGCCATTTTCCTTTGCCCCTAATCCGTAGGGCCGCGCAGGCAGCAATCTGTTTGCTGAAGAGGTCCAATGGTGAAAATGGTGAATGTTTAAGGCCTCTGTGGGGGTTGATCTGATCGCGCCGCCTATATATAAGCTGGCCGACCTTTGTACTTTTCCCAGAGGGTTAAGATAGACTGCCTTGTCCAGAGTAGTCCACCAGACTACGATGCCTTACAGAAGGATGGGGCTTATGACTGCTATATATAGCCGGTGCATAATGCTTGGTTGGAGACCCCACTTTTGGCCCACCGACCGCTTTCTTACAGCTGTAGAGGTCAGTAGCTGCTTTCTTAACACGATCGAGAATCTTGGGCTTTCAATTCAGCCTCCTGTCGAGGACTAGGCCTAGGTATTTAGCCTGATCTTTGATTATTAATTGGGTTCCACCCAGGGTTGGGTGGAATTTTATATTTATTTGTAAGCGGTACTAAGTCGGTCTTCTTTTGGATGACCCCCAAGTACTGCGTCCAGGTCCCTACTGTATGTAATGCACCCTGCATTAGATCGCTCAGAGTGTTGGGAAATTTTCCTGTGACGGCAATAGCAATGCCATCTGCATAGGCGGTCACACCGTACCCTTCCTGTTCTAGCAACAGTAGTAGTTCATTGACCGCCACGTTCCAGAGAAGAGGGGAGAGTACTCAACCCTGTGGCGTACCCCTGGGGTCTCCTCAGTGATCATAGTCTCGAGGGTAGGGGGTTGCCCCGGGCTTGTCGATACCATGGAGTCGGTTGATGCAGCTCCAGAGGCTCTCTTAATTGAGTCCTCCCAGTCTTTTCTATAGATTCCGAGCCAGCTAGCCATATTGTTGGCTTCTGCTGGAGGTGCCAGAGAATCTTGATTGATTATAATAGTAATCAGTGTTGAGGGTCCTCTCATATCCTCCAGCTTGGCTATCTTCCAATCCTCAGAAGGGATTTGCGGATTGCAGTTTTCTAAGAGTACCAAAATCTCCTTAGCATCCTCGGAATAGGCCGGTATAATGTCTCTAGCCCTTGTTCTATTTGGGATTTGGTTCAGGGGTACAGCCTCAAGTTGAGCTCCCTCCCAGACCTCGCCGACTCTGGTGATAGCAAGGTTGAAAAGGTCCATTGACCTTTGGTCTTCGAAGGAGATCAGCTTGATAGTACCCTGCATGGTGGGTGACAGGAAAGGGTCCAGGGTATTCCTGGAGCAGCGAGAAGTAGTTCTTAACTAGCACATTGCTAATTAAGAGTCACTTGGCCGGAGGGGCATTCCGATCCACATCACTTCTATCGACAATAGCCCTTGTGGTCGAGACCTTTAGCACGTCGCTATAAGAGAGTTGTGTTTGGGAACTGGGGGAGATGCTGTGTGACGGCGCTTTCTTTGAGCTGGAGGGAAGTTCCTCAGCCGACCTCTGGCGCTTGCCATCTAGCTCTTTACCGGATGAGATTCCAGTGCTCTTGATTATGCGACACATCTAAAGAACGTGCTGAAATTGTAGCATGGGAGAAATTCGGCGCCTTCAGACAACACGATTCGTACTTATATAGGTGAGGAATTTCTTTGAACACGGGTCTGTAGCGACTCGCCAGTGTCCCATTCGATTGCGTCCGCGATGCTTCAATCAAGTTGCTGAAGCGGTAAGATCGATAATCCAAATGTGTCGTATCGCCGCAGATCTCAGGAGTCAAACGTGAGTGGAACGACTTTAAGGTGGACTATGAAGCAAGATCTTCTTCCCTTCCCATACATGGTGCTATCTACTTAAAGACTGTGGCCAACGTACAGGCGGCGTCGCTTGCAATATGGAAATACTGTCGCGAGAATGATCGATGTCGAGCCTGATTTTTGGGACAATATTTTGATGACGGATGAAGTTCATCCGTCAGAGAGGGGAATCTGGCGGAGTCAATAAACAAAACTGTCGAATCCGTGGAACGGAAAACTCATACGTCATTCACGAAACACTACGACGCGATGAGAAAGTCACTGTTTGGGCCGGAGTGTGCTCAAAAACCCATCATGGGACCATTTTTTTTTCAAAGTTGGAGAAACCGTCGACGGTGTGTTCGCAAAAGCGTTAAAAAAGTCTGACAAAGTTCTATTTTCAACAAGACGGAGCTCCTTGCCACACCACAGGTGCTACGATGAAGTTCTTGCAGCGCAAGTTCCCGGGACACGTTGTGTCGAAAAATTGTGATTTGGAGTGGCCTCCTCGTTCTCCGGATTTAACTGTACCCGACTTGCTTTGTAGTTATTTAAAAAGCAAGGCTTATGCCAGCAAGCTGAAGACTATTGATGAACTCAAAGATAACTTACGACCCGACATAGCTGCTATAATGCCCGAAATGCTGGCCAATGTTATGCATAATGCCCCGAAAGGAGCTGCTTTTGACGTATCGAAAGAGGTGGTCATTTAATCAACATTGTGTTCAAAAACTGATTTGAAATAAATGGTAGAAAATATTTTACATAAATCTTGAAGCTCTAGGTGGGGCACCCTGTGCCTGCTCCGTAGCCGAAGTTCTGTAAGTAACCGCTTCAAGTGCCGCAAGCCCAATTGTTTGAGGTCCCTTTTCACCCTTTGCGTGCCACCTTAGATGCGGTCGTCCTCTGCTGCGTTGTCCCTCGGGGTTGAAGTCGTAGACGCTTCGGGCCGGAGCGGTGATGTCCATTCGCTCTACATAGCCGAGCCATTTCAGACTTTGGATCCGAAGACATCTACTACGCCAATTTCGCTGTACAGCCCGTACAGTTCTTGGTTGAGTCTCCTCCGCCACTCTCAGTTTACACAAATGGGATCAAAGATTGCACGCAGAATTTTCCTCTCGAAACGCCCAAGAGCCTCTTCCTCCGCTTTTTATAACGTCCAAGCCTCAGCGTCGTTGAGGAGGACGGCGATGATTAAGGTTTTGTAGAGGGATACCTTCGTTTTCCGAGAGGGGGCTCTACTACTTAGTTGCCTCTTGAGCCCAAAGAAGCAGCGGTGCGTTTTATATCAGCGCTGGTGTCATTGCTGCTTGTCACTATCGACACAAGGTAGACGAAGTCCTTGACTTCTTCAAAAACTAGCTGCCGAAGGTGACGTTCTGACCAAGACGCGTCTTTCTTTGATGACAGCATATATTTGGTCTTGTCCCCATTTACCCTTAGACCCACTTTAGCCGCTTCTGCTTCAATGCTTTCGAACGCCTCATTGACGTCTCGCGGTGTCCGTCCGATTACGTCAATTTAATCTGCGTAGGCAAGCAATTGTGTGGACTTGGAGTAGATCGTACCTCCTGTATTGGCCGCAGAGTCCCGCACGATCTTTTCAAGTATGATGCTAAAGAAATCACATGACAGTGCGTCACCTTGTCTAAAACCTTTTTTAACATCGAAGGTCTCGGTTAGTTCACCTCTGCCTTTAATGGAGCAGCGGGAATTTTCCATAGTTATCCTGCACAGTCTGACAAGTTTTGCAGGAATGTTAATGAGCCATGTCACGGCTCTGCATAACTCATCTCTATAAGCACCATCATATGCGGCTTTAAAGTCGACAAAGAGATGGTGCGTGTCAACCTGGAATTCATGGGTCTTCTCCAAGATCTGTCGTCGTGCCGTAGTGGTCTATCGTGGATTTACCTGGCCCGAACCCACACTGGTAGGAACCTACCAGATTGTCCACGAATGGTTTCAGCGGTCTCCTTTCTTAAGGACCGGGCAAACAATGCTGAGATTCCATTCGTCGGGCATGCGTTCTTCCGACTATATCTTGAAGATGAGATGGTGCATGTTCCTGACCAGCTCATCGCGAGCTGCTTTAAATAGCTGCTCCAGCAACTTTATAAGGCTTAAGTTTGGATATCGCTATCTTAACATCGTCTAGGTCGGGTGGACGGGATTCTCCTTCGTCTTCGTCCATTGTGAATGGTTCGTTCTGCCGGACGGTGGCATTTGGACTATCATCGCCGTTATATAGTCTGCAGAACTAGTCCTTCCACAATCTCAGCGCCGACAGGGACTCGACTATTAGTTGCCTGTGCTCATCTCTGCAGGCTTCTGCCCTGACTTTATAGCCTTGGCAGGTTCGTTTTACTTTTTGGGAAGGTCCCGACGGTCTCTTGCGATTGCAGCTTTCCCGCGATAAATTTTGGTGTTCTTACTCGACTCCGTTCATTCCGAGGAATTCGCATACATAGCTTGGCTGCAACTAGGTAATGATCCGATTCGATGTTGGCTCCTCGAAAGGTTCGGACATCAAGGATGCTGGAGGAGTGTCTGCCGTCGATCGCAATGTGATCAATTTGAATGGTTGATTGATCGGGAGACCGCCAGGCCTCCAGCGACCCGCTCTGGCCACCAGCCTCCTGCCATAGCCACCAGCCAGCCGCCTTGGCCACAAGCCACCTATCCGAACCAGCTAGTTAGGCCATTGCTTATAAGCAAGGTCATTGCCAGTAACCAAGGTCACTGAACTTTTGATGAAAGTCACTGAACTTTTCGGCAAGGTCACTGAACTTTTCAACAAAGTCACTGAACTTTTGAGTAAGTTCAGCTGGTGGCAAGTGGGCTTGCTAGTAGCAAACTTGGGTGGCTGAGGGCCAGGTTGGATGTCTGGTGGCCAGGTTGGCCGGTTGGTGTTCAAGTTGGCTGCCTGGTGGCGAGTTTGGCTGATTGGTGGCCATGTTGGCTGGCTGGTGGACAGGTTGGCTGGCTGGTGGCCAGGTTGGCTGGCTGGTGGCCAGGTTGGCTGGCTGGTGGCCAGCTTGGCTGGCAGATGTCCACGTTGACTGGCTGGTATCCAGATTGGAAAGCTGGTGGTCAGGTTGGCTGATTCGTACCCAGGTTGGCTGGTTGATGGCAAGGTCGCCTGGAAGGCAGCGAGGCTGGCTAGCTGGTGGCAAGTGGGCTGGCTGGTGGCAAATTTTAGTGGCTGAGGGCCAGGTTGGATGTCTGGTGGCCAGGTTGGCTGGCTGGTGTTCAAGTTGGCTGCCAGGTGGCGAGGTTGGCTGGTGGCCAGCTGGGTTTGGCTGGTGTCCAAGTTGGCTGCCTGGTGGCGAGGTTGGCTGTTTAGTGGCCAAGTTGGCTGGCTGATGGCCAGGTTGGTTGGCTAGTGACCAGGTTGGCTGGCTTATGGCTAGATTGGTTTCCTGGTGGCTAGGTTGGTTGACTGGTGGCAAGGCTGGATGGCTGGTGGCAAGGTCGCCTGGAAGGCGGCGAGTGTGGCTAGGTGGTGTCAAATGGGCTGGCTGGTGGCAACCTTGGATGGATGAGGGCCAGGTTGAATGCCTGGTGGTCAGGTTGACTGGCCGGTTGTCAGGTTGGCTGCACAGTGGTCAGGTTGCATAGCTGGTGGCACGATTGGCTTGCTGGTGGCTACGTTGGCTGGCTGGTGGCCAGGAGGGGTGGCTGGTGGGCAGGTTGGTTGACTGGTGTGCAGGTTGGCTGCTGGCCAGGATGGAGGGCTGCTTGCCAGGTTGGCTGGCTAGTGGTGAGGTTCCTCGCCTGGTGGCGACTGTGGTTGCTTGGTGGGCAGAATTGCTGTTTGGCTGCCAAGTTAGCTGGCTGGTGGCCAGGTTGCCTGGCAGATGGCCAAGTTGCCTGGCTGGTGGCCAGATTGGGGAGCTGGTGGCTAGGATGTCTGGCTTGCGGCCTGATCGGCTGGTTGCTGGATAGGTTGCCTGGCTGGTGGCCAGGTTGGCTGGATGGCGTCCAGGTTGGCTACCTGGTGGCCAGGGCAGCTGGGTATTTGCCGGATTTGGCGGATGGCGTCCAGATTGACTGGCTCGTGTCCAGGTTGGCTGGTTGGTGGCCAGGTTGGTTGACTGGTGGCTACGTTGGTTGGCTGGTGCCCAGATTGCCTGGTGCCCAGATTGCCTGGTGCCCAGATTGCCTGGTGTCCAGGTTGCATGGCTGCTTGCCAGACTGGCTGGATGGTGGCTATGATGGTTCAGTGGTATTCATGTTGGCTGGCTAATGGCAAGATTACCTGGCTAGTGGCAAGATTGGCGAGATAGTGGGCAGGTTGACTGGCTGGTGCTCAGATTGTTTGGCTGATAGCCAGGGTGGCTGCCTGGTAGCCAGGCGTGTAGCTGGAGGCCAGGGTGGCTGGCTGTTGTACGATGCAGGGTGCACTTTGCACCCTGCACGTTTGAACGTTGCCCGTTGGGCGTTGTACGTTGTACGGTACGCTTTTCAAGCTGCACGCTACACGTTACACAATGAGCGGCAGCTAGCTATCCTGGCAACTAGCCTGCAAAATTTGCCACTAGCCCCATAACCTGGCTTCCAGCCGACCAACCTGGCCACCAGCCAGCCGACCTGGTAACCAGCTAGCCCATCTGGCCATCAGCGAGGCAACCGGTAACCTGACCGCCAGACAGCCAACCTGGCAACCAGCCAGCCAACTTCTCCAACACCCCGGGCGATCGGGCCACAAGCAAGCCAACCTGGAGAACAGTCAACCAACCTGGCCACCATACAGTCCTCCTGGCCACTAGCAAGCCAACCTGGCCACCACCCAGGCAACCTGACAACTACCCAGCCAACCTGACAACCGGCCAACTAACCTGGCCACCAGACATCCAACCTGGCCCTCACCTACCCAAGTTTGTCACTAGCGAGCCCACTTGCCATCAGCAAGCCACCCTCGTCCTTCCATGCGACCTTGCCACTAACCAGCCGACCTGGGTACCAACCAGCCAACCTGGCCATCAGCCAGCCAACCTGGATACGAGCCAGCTAATCTGGACTGGCTAACTGCTAGCCAACCTGGCCACCAGCAAGCCTCCCAGGCCATCAGCCAGGCGACCTGAACACTAGTCAGCCAACCTGACCACCAGACAGCCAACCTGTTCGCCAGCCCGCCAACCTCTCTAACCCACGGGCGATCGGCCCACCAGGGAGACAACCTGGCTACCAGCTAGCCGAGCTGGCTTCCACCCACCTGGCCTGGCCACCAGGCAGCCGCCCTGGCAACCAGCCGGACAAGTTGGACACCAGCCAGCCAACCTGGATGCTATCTGCCCAAGCCGACCAACAGCCAGCCGCCCTGGCCACATGCCAGCAAACTTGACACTAGCCATCTAACACTCAGCCACCCTAGCCACCATCTAGCCAACCAGCCAGCTTGGCCACCAGCAAGCCGTCCTAGCAATCAACCAGGCAACCTGACCACTAGTCAGATAACCTGATCACCGGACAGCCAACATAGCCACCAACCAGGTAACCTGGCCGTCAGCCAGCCAACCTCCCCAACACCCGGCGATCGGGACACCAGCCGGACAACCTGGCTACCAGCCAGCCGCCCTGGCCTCCAGCCCCCGTTCTGGCCTCTAGGCAGCCGCCCTGGTTACCCGCAAGACAACCTGGACACCAGCCAGCAAACCTGTATGCCACCCTTCTAAGCCGACCAACAGGTCAGCCAGGCAATCTGACCACCAGACAGCCAACCTGACCACCAGACAGCCAACCTGGCCACCAACCCGACAACCTGGCCACCAGCCATATAACCTATCCACCAACTAGCCGATTAGGAGACCAGCCCGCAAACCTGGCCGCAAGCCAGCCAACCTGGACACCAGCCAGCCACACTGGCCACTAGCCGGCGATTCTGTGTCCTAGCCGCCACTCTGGCCCCCAGCCAGCCAACCAGAACACCAGCCAGCCAACGTAGCCACCAGCTAGCCGACCTGTCCAGCCAACGTAGCCACCAGATAGCCAACCAAGTCAGGCACCCTCACCACCAGTTAGCTACCCTGGCCACCAGTCAGCCACCCTGGCCACCAGCTAGACAACCAGGCCATCTGCTATTCAATCTTGCCACCAGCCAACCAACTTTGCCACAAACAAGCCAACCTGGCCACCAGCCAGCAAACTTGGCTACCAGCCAGCCAACCTGGCCCCCAGCAAGCCATCCTGACCATAAGCTAGCCAACGTAGCCACCAGCAAGCCAATCTGTCCGTCCTGGCCACCAGACATCTACCCAGACCAGTCAGTTAGAGCCAGTTAGTAAGAACATCGAACTTTCCAACAAGGTCACTGACCTTTCCCACAAGGTCACTGACCATTCCAACAAGGTCATTGAAGTTTCCAACATGGTCACTGAACTTTTCAACAAGGTCTTTGGACTTTCCAACAAATTCACTGAACTTTCCAACACGGTCACTGACCTTACCAACAAGGTCATTGAACTTCCCGACATGCTCACTGAACTTTCCAGCAAGGTCACTGACCTTTCCAATAAGGTCACTGACCTTCCAACAAGGTCACTGACCTTTCCAACAACTCAGCGCAGCCACAGGTCAGCCAACCTGGCCACCAGCCATCCTACTTGGTCTGGTTGGTGGACAGCATGGCAGCTAAGCTGGCCATCACCCAGCCAACCTGGCCATTCTGGCCACCAGTCAGCCAGCCTGGCCACCAGGCAGCCATCCTTAACACAAGTCAGGCACCCCCACCACCAGTTAGGTACCCTGGCCACCAGCCAGCCACCCTGGCCACCAGCTAGACAACCTGGCCACCAGCTAGCCAATCTTGCCACCAGCCAACCAACTTTGCCACAAAAAAGCCAACCTGGCCACCAGCCAGCAAACTTGGCCACCAGCCAGCCAATCTGGCCAACAGCCAGCCAACCTGGCCACCAACCAGCCAACTTCGCCACCAGCCAACCATGCTGGCCCCCAAGCAGCCAACGTAGCCACGAGCTAGCAAACCTGGCCACCAGCCAACCAACTTGACCACTAGCCAGCCAACCTAACCAGAAGCCGGCCGATCTGGACACCAGATAAACAACGTGGCCACCAGCCAACCATGCTGGCCACCAGCCAACCACGCTGGCCACCAGCCAGCCAATAGAGCCACAAGCAAGCCAACCTGGACACGAGCCAGCCAACCTGGATACCATCCGGCCAAGCAGACCAAGAGCCAGTCGTCCTGGCTACAAGGGAGCCAACCTGACACCAACCAGCCAACGTAGCCACAAGCGGGACAACCGGGCCACCAGCCAGCCACACTGACCAGCCAACGTAGCCACCAGATAGCCAACCTGGCCACCAGCCAACCAACTATGCCACAAAAAAGCCAACCTGGCCACCAGCCAGCAAACTTGGCCACCAGCCAGCCAATCTGGCCAACAGCCAGCCAACCTGGCCACCAACCAGCCAACTTCGCCACCAGCCAACCATGCTGGCCCCCAAGCAGCCAACGTAGCCACAAGCTAGCAAACCTGGCCACCAGCCAACCAACTTGACCACTAGCCAGCCAACCTAACCACAAGCCAGCCAACCTGGCCACCAGCCAACCAACTTCGCCACCCGCCAGCCATGCTGGCCACCAACCAGCCAACGCAGCCACAAGCAAACCAACCTGGCCACCAACAGGCATTCTGGCCTCCAGTCAGCCAACGCAGCCACAAGCAAGCCAACCTGGCCACCAGCAGGCATTCTGGCCTCCAGTCAGCCAACGCAGCCACAAGCAACCCAACCTGGCCACCAGCCAACCAACTTCGCCACCAGCCAACCATGCTGGCCCCCAAGCAGCCAACGTAGCCACAAGCTAGCAAACCTGGCCACCAGCCAACCAACTTGACCACTAGCCAGCCAACCTAACCAGAAGCCGGCCGATCTGGACACCAGATAAACAACGTGGCCACCAGCCAACCATGCTGGCCACCAGCCAACCACGCTGGCCACCAGCCAGCCAACAGAGCCACAAGCAAGCCAACCTGGACACGAGCCAGCCAACCTGGATACCATCCGGCCAAGCAGACCAAGAGCCAGTCGTCCTGGCTACAAGGGAGCCAACCTGACACCAACCAGCCAACGTAGCCACAAGCGGGACAACCGGGCCACCAGCCAGCCACACTGACCAGCCAACGTAGCCACCAGACAGCCAACCTGGCCACCAGCCAACCAACTTTGCCACAAGCAAGCCAACCTGGCCAACAGCCAGCAAACTTGGCCACCAGCCAGCCAATCTGGCCATCAGCCAGTCAACCTGGTCACCAGCCAGCCAACTTGGCCACCAGTAAATCAACCTGGCCACCAGACAGCCGACTTGGGAACTAGCCGTTCAACCTTAACTCCAGCCAGCCAACCTGGCCACCAGCAAGCCAACCTTTACACAAGCCAGGCATCCTCGCCACCAGTCAGCCACCCTGGCCACCAGGCAGCCACCCTGGCCACCAGCTAGCCAACCTGGCCACCAACTAGCCAATTAGGCCACCAGCCCGCCAACCTGGACACCAGCCAGCCACACTGGCCACCAGCCGCCGGCCATTCTGGGCCACAGCCGCCATTATGGCCCCCAGCCAGCCAACCTGAACACTAGCCGGCCAACGTAGCCACCAGCTAGCCGACCTGCCCAGCCAACGTCGCCACCAGCTAGCCGACCTGTCCAGACAACGTAGCCACCAGATAGCCAACCTGGCCACCAGGCAGCTAACCATAACACAAGCCAGGCACCCTCGCCACCAGTTAGATACCCTGGCCAGCAGCCAGCCACCCTGGCCACCAGCTAGCCAATCTTGCCACCAGCCAGCCAACTTTGCCACAAGCAAGCCAACCTGGCCACCAGCCAGCAAACTTGGCCACCAGCCAGCCAACCTGACCACCAGCCAGCCAACGAAGCCACCAGCAAGCCAATCTGTCCGCCAGCCAAACAACCTGGCCACCAGGCAGCTAACCTTAACACAAGCCAGGCACCCTCGCCACCAGTTAGCTACCCTGGCCAGCAGCCAGCCACCCTGGCCACCAGCAAGGCAACCTGGCCACCAGCTAGCCAATCTTGCCACCAGCCAGCCAACTTTGCCACAAGCAAGCCAACCTGGCCACCAGCCAGCAAACTTGGCCACCAGCCAGCCAACCTGACCACCAGCCAGCCAACGAAGCCACCAGCAAGCCAATGTGTCCGCCAGCCAAACAACCTGGCCACCAAACACCTACCCAGACCAGTTAGTTAGAGCCAGTCAGTAAGAACATCGAACTTTTCAACAAGGTCACTGACCTTTCCAACAAGGTCATTGAACTTTCCAACAAGGTCATCGAACTTTTGAACAAGGTCACTGACCTTTCCAACAAGGTCATTGAACTTTCGAACAAGGTCATTGAACTTTCGAACAAGGTCACGGAACTTTCCAACAAGTTCACTGAACTTTCCAACAAGTTCGCTGACCTTTCCAACAAGGTCGCTGACCTTTCCAGCAAGGTCACTGGACTATTCCGCAGGGTCATTGAACTTTCCAACAAGGTCACTGAGCTTTTCGGCAAGGTCACTGACCTTTTTCAACAAGGTCATTGAACTTTCCAACAAGGTCACTGAACTTTTCATCAAGGTCACTGAACTTTTCAACAAGGTCACTGCCTTTCCAACAAGGTCATCGAACTTTTGAACAAGGTCACTGACCTTTCCAACAAGGTCATTGAACTTTCGAACAAGGTCACTGACCTTTCCAACAAGGTCATTGAACTTTCGAACAAGGTCACGGAACTTTCCAACAAGTTCACTGAACTTTCCAACAAGGTCGCTGACCTTTCCAACAAGGTCGCTGACCTTTCCAACAAGGTCGCTGACCTTTCCAGCAAGGTCACTGGACTATTCCGCAGGGTCATTGCACTTTCCAACAAGGTCACTGAACTTTTCGGCAAGGTCACTGACCTTTTCCAACAAGGTCATTGAACTTTCCAACAAGGTCACTGAACTTTTCATCAAGGTCACTGAACTTTTCAACAAGGTCACTGACCTTTTTCAACAAGGTCATTGAACTTTCCAACAAGGTCGCTGAACTTTTCAACAAGGTCACTGAACTTTTCAACAAGGTCATTGAACTTTCCAACAAGGTCACTGAACTTTTCATCAAGGTCACTGAACTTTTCAACAAGGTCACTGACCTTTTTCAACAAGGTCATTGAACTTTCCAACAAGGTCACTGAACTATTCAACAAGGTCACTGAACTTTTCAACAAGGTCACTGACTTTTTCAACAAGGTCATTGAACTTTCCAACAAGGTCACTGAACTTTTCAACAAGGTCACTGAACTTTTCATCAAGGTCACTGAACTTTTCAACAAGGTCACTGACCTTTTTCAACAAGGTCATTGAACTTTCCAACAAGGTCACTGAACTATTCAACAAGGTCACTGAACTTTTCAACAAGGTCACTGACTTTTTCAACAAGGTCATTGAACTTTCCAACAAGGTCACTGAACTTTTCAACAAGGTCACTGAACTTTTCATCAAGGTCACTGAACTTTTCAACAAGGTCACTGACCTTTTTCAACAAGTTCATTGAACTTTCCAACAAGGTCACTGAACTATTCAACAAGGTCACTGAACTTTTCAACAAGGTCACTGACTTTTTCAACAAGGTCATTGAACTTTCCAACAAGGTCACTGAACTTTTCAACAAGGTCACTGAACTTTTCATCAAGGTCACTGAACTTTTCAACAGGGTCACTGTCCTTTTTCAACAAGGTCATTGAACTTTCCAACAAGGTCACTGAACTTTTCAACAAGGTCACTGAACTTTTCGGCAAGGTCACTGACCTTGGCTAATTGGCATTGACTTTATTTATTAGCAGTGTTCTTATTAACTGGCTCTCACTAACTGGTCAGGGTAGGTGTCTGGTGGTCAGATTGGCTGACTGGTTTCAAGGTTGGCTGGCTGGTGGCCAAGTTGGCTTGCTTTTGGCTTTGTTGGCTGGTGGCTACGTTGTTTGTCTGGTGGCCAGGTTGGCTAGCTTGTGGCTACGTTGGCTGCTTGGGGGCCAGCATGGTTGGCTGGCTGGTGGCCAAGTTGTTTGGCTGGTGGCCAGGTTGGCTTGCTTGTGGCTGTGTTGGCTGGTGTGTGGCCAGCATGGTTGGCTGGTGGCCAAGTTGGTTGGCTGCTGGCCAGGTTGGCTTGCTTGTGACTGGGTTGGCTGACTGGAGGCCAGAATGGCTGGCTGGTGGCAACGTTGTTTGTCTGGTGTCCAGGTTGGCTGGGTGGTGGCCAGTTTGGCTGAGTGCTGGCTGGACTAGGTAGCTGGTGTCAGGTTGGCTGGCTTGTTTCCAGGTCGGCTGGCTTGTTTCCAGGACGGCTGGCTCTTGGTCAGCTTGGCCAGATGATATCCAGGTTGGCTGGCTGGTGTCCAGGTTGGCTTGCTTGTGGCTGTGTTGGCTGGTTGGTGGCCAGCATGGTAGGCTGATGGCCAAGTTGGTTCGATGGTGGCTTGGTTGGCTTGCCTGTGGCTGCGTTGGCTGACTGGAGGCTAGAATGGCTGGCCGGTGGCAACGTTGGTTGGCTGGTGTCCAGGTCGGCCGGACGGCGTCCAGGTTTGCTAGCTGGTGGCCAGTTTGGCTGAGTGTTGGCCGGATTGGCTGGCTGGTGTCAGGTTGGCTGGCTTGTGGCCAGGGCTGCTGGCTGTTGGTCGGCTTGGCCGGATGGCAACCAGGTTGGCTGGCTGGTGTCCAGGTTGGCCTGCTTGTGGCTTTATTGGCTGGTGAGGGGCTAGCATGGCTAGTTGTCTGACTGGTGGGCAGAGTGGCTGGCTGGTGGCTACGTTGTCTGGCTGTTGGCCGGATTAACTTCCTGGTAGCCAGGTTGGTTTATCTAGTGGCTAGGTTGGTTGGTTGGTGACCGGATTGGCTATTTTGTGGCCAGGATGGCTGGCTGGTGGCCACGTTGGTCGTCTGGTGTCCAGGTTGGCGTGTTGGTGGCTATGTTGGCTGGCTGGTGGCCAAATTAATCTTCTGGTTGGCAGGTTGGCTGGTTGGTGGCTAGGTTAATTGGCTGGTGGCAAGATTGGCTAGGTATTGCCAGGTTGGCTTGCTTGTGGCCAGGTAGGCTGGCTGGTGGCCAGAGTGGCTGGCTTGTGTTAAGGTTGACCGGCTAGTGGTCAGGTTGGCTATCTGGTGGCTACGTTGCCTGGCTGGTGGCCGGGTTGGCTGGCTGGTGGCGAGGTCGGCTGGCTGGTAGCTAGGTTGTCTGGTGGCCAGAATGGCGCCTGGTTGCCAGATTAGCTTGCTGGTGGCCAGTTTAGTTGGCTGGCTGGTGGCCAGCATGGTTGGCTGGCTGGTGACCGGGTTGCCAATCTTGCTGGCTGGTGGCTAGGTCGGCTGGCTGGTAGCCAGGTAGGCTAGCTGGTTTCATCTTTGCTGGCTGGTGGCCATGTGGGCTGGTGGTGTCCAAGTTCGCTGCCTGGTTGTCTGTCGGCCAGGTCGGCTGGCCGGGGCTAGGTAGGCTGGCTGGTGGCTACGTTGGCTGGCTGGAGCCCATATTAATTTCGTGGTAGCCAGGTTGGTTGGCTGGTAGCTAGGTCGGCTTGCTGGTCTCTGCGTTGGCTTACTGGTGGCCAGGTGGGCTCGCTGGTGACCAGGTTGGCATGCTGGTGGCTACGTTGGCTGGCTGGTGGCAATGGGGGCTAGCTGGCTGCCAGGTTGGCTGGCTGTTTACCAAGTTGGTCGACCGGTGTCCAGGTTGGTTGGCTGGCGGACAGGTTGGCTGGCTGGTAGCCAAGTTGGCTGGCCAGGTCGGCTGGCTGGCGGCCAAAGGGGCTGGGTGGTGGCCAGCTTGACTGGCTGGTGGCTAGGTTGGCTTGATCTTGGCTACGTTGGCTTGCTGGTGGCCAGGGATGCTGTCTGGCGGCCATGTCGGATGGCTGGTGGCCAAGGGGGCTGGGTGGTGGCCAGATTGTCTAGCTGGCGGCCCGGTCGGCTGACTGGTGGCCAAGGGGGCTGGGTGGTGGCCAGCTTGACTGGCTGGTGGCTAGGTTGGCTTGATGGTGGCTACGTTGGCTTGGTGGGGGCCAGGGTTGCTGTCTGGCGGCCAGGTCGGCTGGCTGGTGGTCAAGAGGGCTGGGTGGTGGCCAGGTTGACTGGCTGGTAGCTCGGTGGGCCTGATGCCGGCTACGTTGGCTTCCTGGTCGCCAGGGTTGCTGTCTGGCGGCCAGGTCGGCTGTCTGGTGGCCAAGGGGGCTGGGTGGTGGCCAGATTGACTGGCTGGTTGTCAGATTGTCTAGCTGGTGGCCAGGTCGGATGACTGGTTTCCAAGGGGGCTGGGTGATTGCCCGCTTGACTGGCTGGTGGCTAGGTTGGCTTGATGGTGGCTACGTTGGCTTTCTGGTGGCCAGGGTTGCTGTCTGGCGGCCAGGTCGGCTGGCTGGTGGACAAGAGGGCTGGGTGGTGGCCAGGTTGATCGGCTGGTGGCCAGATTGGTTCGTTGGAGGCGGGGTTGGTCGGCTGGTGGCCAGATTGCCTAGGTGGTGGCCAGGTTGACTGGGTGGAGGCATCGCTGGCTGGCTGGTAGCGGGGTGGGGCTGATGGCAAGGTTTGCTGGCTGGTGGCCAAGTTGGCTGGGTCATGTTCAAGTCATGGGTTGGTTGGCTGGTGGCCTGGTCGGCTGGCTGGTGGCCAGGTTGGTTGTTTAATGGCTGGGTCGGTTGGCTGGTGGTCAGGTCGGCTGGCTGGTGGCTGAAGGGGCTGGGTGGTGGTCAGCTTGATTGGCTGGTGGGTAGGTTGGCTTGATGGTGGCTACATTGGCTTGCTGGTGGCCAGGGTTGCTGTCTGGCGGCCGGGTCGGCTGGCTGGTGGCCAAGAGGGCTGGGTGGTGGCCAGGTTGACTGGCTGGTGGCCAGATTGGTTCATTAGAGGCGGGGTTGGTTGGCTGGTGGCCAGATTGGGTGGCTGCCTGGTAGACAGAGCGGGTGGCTGGTGGCCAGGGCGGCTGGCTGGTGTTCAAGTTAGCTGCCTGGTGGCGCGGTTGGCCGTTTGGTGTCCAAGATGGCTGGCTGGTGACCAGGTTGGCTGTTTGTTGTCCAAGTTGGCTGGCTGGTGGTCAGGTTGGCTGGCCGGTGGCTAGATTGGCTGGTGGCCAGGATTCTTGGCTGGTTGCCAGGGTGGCTGGCTAGAGTTCAGGTTTCCTGGCTGCGGGCTACTGTGGCTGCTTAGAGGCCCGGTTGGCTACCAGTTGGCTGGCTGGTGACCAGGTTGGCTCTTTGGTGGCCAGGTCGTTCGGCTGGTGGCTAGGTTGGCTGGCTGGTTACCAGGATGGCTGGCTGGTTGCCAGGTTGGCTGTCTGGCGGTCAGGTTGCCGTTTGCGTGGCTGATGGGCAGATGGGCTAGCTGGTAGCCAGGTCGGCTGGCTGGTGGCCACGTTGGTGGGCTGGTAGCCAGGTTATGGAGCTAGTGGCAGATTTCGCTGGCTAGTTGCCAGGTCAGCTAGCTGGCGCTCATTGTGTAACGTGTAGCGTGCAGCTTGCAAAGCGTACAGTACAACGTACAACGACCAATGGGCAACGTTCAACGTGCTTCGTGCAACTTGCAGCATGAAATATGCAACGGCCAACAAGCAACGCGCAAAGTGCACCCTGCAACGTACGACATGCCACATGCGACGTGCAACGTGCAAAGTCCAACGTACAAGGTGTAAAGTGCATCGTGCGACGTACATACACACAAAGTACGAGTAATGTGCAGCGTACAGCGTGAAATATGCAGCGGTCAACATGCAACTTGCTACGCCCAACGTGCAAAGTGCACCACTCATCCAACAACATGCCCCAAGCAAGGTGCAACTTGCAACGTGCAACGCGTATCGTCCAACGTGTAAAGTGCAACGTTCAACGTGCAAAGTGCAGCGCGCAACGCACAGGATGGAACATGCAACCAGCAGCGTGCAACCTGCAACGTGCAAAGCGCAATGTACAACGTGTAAAGTGCAACGTTCCACGTGCTACGTTCAATGTGCAGCATGCAACGTGCAACGTGCATCATGCAACGTGCAACGTACATCGTCCAACATGCAACATGACACGAGCAGCGTGCAGTGTGTAACGTGCAACATGTAGCAAGCAACGTGCAAAGTGCAACCAGCAACGTGCAACAAGCGCCGTGCAATATGCAACTTCCGATGTGCAGCCCGGCTACTAGCCATCCAACATAGGCACAAATCAATGAACCTTGCATCAACCTAATTAACCTTGCTACCAGCCAACCAACCTGGGAACCAGTCAACCAACCTGGCCACCATAAAGTCCCCTGGCCACCAGCCAGCCAACCTGGCCACCACCCAGGCAACCTGACAACTACCCAGCCAACCTGACAACTGGCTAACTAACCTGGCCACCAGACATCCAACCTGGCCGTCACCTACCCACCCGCCCTGGCCCCCAGGCAGCCGCCCTGCCTCCCAGGCAGCCGCCCTGCCTACCAGCCGGACAAGTTGGACACCAGCCAGCCAACCTGGGTGCTATCTGCCCAAGCCGACCAACAGCCAGCCGCCCTGGCCACACGCCAGCAAACCTATCACTAGCCATGTAACACTCAGCCACCCTAGCCACCATCTAGCCAACCTGGACGCCATCCGGCCAACCTGGCCAACAGCCAGCCAGCAAGCCGTCCTGGCCATCAGCCAGGCAACCTGACCACTAGTCAGCCAATCTGATCACCAGCTAGCCGACCAATCCAGCCAACGTAGCCACCAGATAGCCAACCTGGAAGCCAGCCAGCCAACCTAGATGCCAACCGGCCAAGCCGACCAAGAGCCAGCCGTCCTGGCTACAAGCCAGCCAACCAGACACCACCCACCGAATCTGGCAAGCACTCAGCCAAACTGGACACTACCCAGCCAACCTGGACACCAGACAAGCAACGTTGCCACCAGCCAGCCATTCTGGCCCCCAGTCAGCCAACGCAGCCACAAGCAAACCAACCTGGCCACCAGCCAACCAACTTCGCCACCAGCCAACCATGCTGGCCACCAGCCAGCCAACGCAGCCACAAGCAAGCCAACCTGGCCACCAGCCAACCAACCTAACCAGAAGCCGGCCGACCTGGACACCAGACAAACAACGTGGCCACCAGCCACCCAATCGGCCACCACTCAGCCGAAATGGCCACCAGCTAGCCAACCTGGACTCCGTCCGGTCAACCTGGACATCAGCCAGCAAACCTGGTCACCAACCAGCCAACTTGGCCCCCAGCTAACCAACCTGGCCACCAGACAGCCGACTTGGGAACTAGCCGTTCAACCTTAACTCCAGCAAGTCATCCTGGTCACCAACCAGCCAACGTTGCCACAAGCGGGCTAACCTGGCCACCAGCCGGCCACACTGGCCACCAGCTAGCCGACCTGGCCAGCCAACGTAGCCACCAGATAGCCAACCTGGCCACCAGCCAACCAACTATGCCACAAGCAAGCCTACCTGGCCAACAGCCAGCCAACTTGGCCACCAGTAAACCAACCTGGCCACCAGACAGCCGACTTGGGAACTAGCCGTTCAACCTTAACTCCAGCCAGCCAACCTGGCCACCAGCCAGCCAACCTTAATACGAGCCAGGCACCCTCGCCACCAGTCAGCCGCCGTGGCCACCAGGCAGCCACCAGGCAGCCACCCTGGCTACCAGCAAGCCAACCTGGCCACCAGATAGCCAATCTTGCCACCAGCCAACCAACTTTGCCACAAGCTAGCCAACTTGGCCACCAGCCGGCAAACTTGGCCACCAGCCAGCCAATCTGGCCACCAGCCAGTTAACCTGGCCACCAACCCGACAACCTGGCCACCAGCCAAATAACCTATCCACCAACTAGCCAATTAGGCCACCAGCCCGCCGACCTGGCCGCCAGCCAGCCAATCTGGACACCAGCCAGCCACACTGGCCACCAGCCGGCCATTCTGGGTCCCAGCCGCCATTCTGGTCCCCAGCCAGCGAACCTGAACACTAGCCAGCCAACGTAGCCTCCAGCTAGCCGACCTATTCAGCCAACGCAGCCACCAGATTGCCAACCTGGCCACCAGGCAGCCAATCTTAACACAAGCCAGGCACCCTCGCCAATAGTTAGCTACCCTGGCCACCAGCCCGCCACCCTGGCCATCAGCTAGCCAATCCTGCCACCAGCCAGCCAACTTTGCCACAAGCAAGCAAACCTGGCTACCAGCCAGAAAACTTGGCCACCAGCCAGCCAACCTGACCCCCAGCCAGCCAACCTGACCACCAGCCAGCCAACGTAGCCACTAGCAAGCCAATCTGTCCGCCAGCCAAACATCGTGGCCACCACCCAACCATGCTGGCCACCAACCAGCCAACAAAGCCGCAAGCCAGCCAACCTGGCCACCAGCTAGCCAATCTTGCCACCAGCCAACCAACTTTGCCACAAGCTAGCCAACCTGGCCACCAGCCAGCAAACTTGGCCACCAGCCAGCCAATCTGGCCACCAGCCAGTTAACCTGGCCACCAACCCGACAACCTGGCCACCAGCCAAATAACCTGTCCACCAACTAGCCAATTAGGCCACCAGCCCGCCGACCTGGCCGCCAGCCAGCTAACCTGGACACCAGCCAGCCATACTGGCCACCAGCCGGCGATACTGGGTCCCAGCCGCCATTCTGGTCCCCAGCCAGCGAACCTGAACACTAGCCAGCCAACGTAGCCACCAGCTAGCCGACCAATTCAGCCAACGCAGCCACCAAATAGCCAACCTGGCCACCAGCCAGCCAATCTTAACACAAGCCAGGCACTCTCGCCACTAGTTAGCTACCCTGGCCACCAGCCCGCCACCCTGGCCACCAGCTAGACATCCTGGCCACCAGCCAGTTAACCTGGCCACCAACCCGACAACCTGGCCACCAGTCAAATAACCTATCCGCCAACTAGCCAATTAGGCCACCAGCGCGCCGACCTGGCCGCCAGCCAGCCAACCTGTACACCAGCCAGCCACACTGGCACCCAGCCGGCCATTCAGGGTCCCAGCCGCCATTCTGGTCCCCAGCCAGCGAACCTGAACACCAGCCAGCCAACGTAGCCACCAGCTAGCCGACCTATTCAGCCAACGCAGCCACAAGCTAGCCAAACTGGCCACCGGCCAGCAAACTTGGCCACCAGCCAGCCAATCTTGCCACCAGCCAGCCAACCTGGCCACCAACCCGACAACCTGGTCACCAGCCAAATAACCTATCCACCAACTAGCCAATTAGGCCACCAGCCCGCCGACCTGGCCGCCAGCCAGCCAGCGTGGTCACCAGCCAGCCAATCTGGCCATCAGCCATTCAACCTGGTCAGCAGCCAGCCAACTTGGCCACCAGTAAACCAACCTGGCCACCAGACAGCCGACTTGGGAGCTAGCCATTCAACCTTAACTCCAGCCAGCCAACCTGGCCACCAGCCCGCCAACCTTATCACAAGCCAGGCACCCTCGCCACCAGTCAGCCACCCTGGCCACCAGGCAGCCACCATGGCCACCAGCTAGCCAACTTGGCCACCAGCTAGCCAATCTTGCCACTAGCCGACCAACTTTGCCACAAGCTAGCCAACCTGGGCACCAGCCAGCAAACTTGGCCACCAGCCAGCCAATCTGGCCACCAGCCAGCCAACCTGGCCACCAACCCGACAACCTGGCCACCAGCCAAATAATCTATCCACCAAATAGCCAATTAGGCCACCAGCCCGCCGACCTGGCCGCCAGCCAGCCAACCTGGACACCAGCGAGCCACACTGGCCACCAGGCGGCCATTCTGGGTCCCAGCCGCCATTCTGGTGCCCATCCAGCGAACCTGAACACCAGCCAGCCAACGTAGCCACCAGCTAGCCGACCTATCCAGCCAACGCAGCCACCAGATAGCCAACCTGGCCACCAGGCAGCCAACCTTAACACAAGCCAGGCACCCTCGCCACTAGTTAGCTACCCTGGCCACCAGCCAGCCACCCTGGCCACCAGCTAGACAACCTGGCCACCAGCTAGACAATCTTGCCACCAGCCAGCCAACTTTGCCACAAGCAAGCCAACCTGGCCACCAGCCAGCAAACTTGGCCACCAGCCAGCCAGCCTGACCCCCAGCCAGCCAACCTGACCACCAGCCAGCCACCGTAGCCACCAACAAGCCAATCTGTCCGCCAGCCAAACAACCTGGCCACCAGAAACCTACCCAGACCAGTTAGTTAGAGCCAGTTAGTAAGAACACTGCTAATAAGCAAGGTCATTTCCAGTAACCAAGGCCACTGACCATTTGAAGAAAGTCACTGAACGTTTTAAAATGGTCACTGACCTTTCCAGAAAAGGTCACTAAACTTTCCAGCATGTTCACTCAACTTTCCAACTAGTTCACTGACCTTTCCAACAGGGTAATCGAACTTTCCAATATGTACATTATCTGAAGGATCATTCGCCTCTAGTCACTTCTATACTACAGAATGATGCCTATTAATTTCTTAAATGTTAGTCTCTAAGACACATGTAAACTTAACGTAACAATTGTAAAAAGTTTGTATATGTATGTATTTATGATTTGAAATAACAAGGTCACTGAACTTTCGAGCAAGGTCACTGAACTTTTCAACAAGGTCAGTGACCTTTCCAACAAGGTCACTGACCTTTCCAACAAGGTCATTGAACTTTCGAGCAAGGTCACTGAACTTTCCAACAAGTTCACTGAACTTTCCAATAAGGTCACTTACCTTTCCAACAAGGCCACTGAACTTTTCAACAAGGTCATTGAACTTTCGAACAAGGTCACTGAACTTTTCACCAAGGTCATTGAACTTTCCAACAAGGTCATTGACCTTTCCAGCAAGGTCACTGAACTTTTCAACAAGGTCACTGACCTTTCCAACAAGGTCATTGAACTTTCCAACAAGGTCACCGAACTTTTCACCAAGGTCATTGAACTTTCCAACAAGTTCACTGAACTTTCCAACAAGGTCACTGAACTTTCCAACAAGGTCACTGACCAGGTGGTCATCAAACCAGGTGGTTCTAGCTGACGGTGGCTTGAAACCCACCACGTCAGAGGTAGAGTTTCTGATGGCGGTGATTTGGTACGCACGGAAAGTGAACTGGATCCAAAATGGATGTTGGCACAGGTGCCGGAATCTACTTTGAGTCTCGGGTTATGCATCGCTCCTACAGGCTCGATGATGGATACAGTGTCGTCTAAGCTGAGGTCTTCGCTATCAAGCAGGCGGCTGACCTAATCAGCAAGGAGAATATCTCAGGAAAAAGGATCAGCATCTATGTTGACAGCCAGGCAGCCATTAAGGCTCTGCAGGCAGCATGGATAAGATCCAAACTCTGCAAGGAGATGTTAGCAAATGAGGTGATCCTTTGCTGGGTACCTGGTCATATGAATATCTCCGGAAACGAGAGGGCGGACGAGCTGGCTAGGGTGGGATCAAGTGCTTACATTGCGCAGATCTCAGCTGAGGCCAAAGCTCCACTCAGTGCACTCTACAGGGAGATAGAGACGGAGCTATTAAAGAAAGCCAATAAGCGAATGGTGTCGCTTAGATACATGCGCAACGGCGAGATGGACTTGGCCCGTCTATGATAAGAAAAGAACAGAAAATCTGCTGAAGTTCAATCGTGGGAATATTTGACTGGCAGTCGGTGCCCTCACCGGGCACTGCATGCTATCTTACAATGCAGCTCGACTAGGCCAGCCCTACAGTGACTTCTGCAGAAGCTGCAGGGACGAAGAGGAAATTGAATATTGTGCGAACGTCTGGCGCTAGCCCAAAAAAGGAATATATTCCTAGGAAGATACTTCCTAGGTAATATTGGGCTGAACAGAATACTGGGATTCTCATCGTCGTCTGGATGGTTCAGCTCAATGGTAAATGTCTAGGTATCAACGGGTTAAATAAAACAAGTGGGCACAATGGACTCAACGTAGTCTACATGAGCCTTCAACGTGAGCCTTGACTTTTCGTCAATAGGGCACCCATGTACCTAACCTAACCTCTGATGGCATGGTGGCAGTGCTCCCACCGTGGTCTGTGGGTTGTTCCGGTGTCACTGGAGTTTGCGAGAGGTTGAGGGCAACTCGATCGGCAAAGGTCCGGTCTCCTCCGATTGTAGCTTTCCGACGTCAAACTTTCGTTGTGCAGCTCGACTCCATGACTTTCTTAATATCTTCATTCGTACCTTGGGTACAACATGGTAGTGATCCGAGTCGATGTTGGCTCCGCGAAAGGTTCGGACATTCAGGATGCTGGAGGAGTGTTTGGCGTCGATAGCAACGTGATGAATCTGATTGGTAGTAGACTGATCAGAAGGAGATTGCGTCCCGCCAGGAAGTCGAGTAGTGATGTGTAGGCTGTGTTTCCCCGAGATCGACACAAATATGTCCTCTGTGCCTGATTTCGCATTAAAATCTCTTAGAACTATGTTTGTGTCGTATCTGAGACATTGGGCAGAACCTATGTCTAGGAGATCGTAGAATTCTTCTTTGAGTCGATCACCCTTTTCTTCGGTTGGGGCGTAACGCAAAATTCACCAAGTTGTGGTCTGCGAAAGGCCGGGTTCTTGTGAATGACGCGAAATCGACTGGATCGGATTCTCCTGCACACTCTCACGGACAGCGGCGATGTTTTCACAGATCTTGCGTCTTGTCGACGTTCGGGTATTGGTTTATCGTTTACAGAACTAGTGGACTCATATTTATCCAGCACATTGCGAATAGTCCTCCCGAAATACACGGAACGGTGCTCGAAAAAGGGGTGTTACAATGTTATCATTTAACACTATGTCCATCCACAGTGGTTTGGTAGAACAGGCCGAATAAACGACAGCCAATTTGACAGACCTAGCTTCCACAATGTGGCCGCTATCAACTGTCAAAGTTTGGAAGCTCCCAAGCCTTGGGAAAGACCCACTAGTATAGAAAAAGAAATTACAAATTTGTCTTTAACCTCACCTAGTAAGGCCACATGCTTTGAAACACAGGTATTTACTCTGACCTGCTACAGCCAGTAAACAAGCGCAGATTCAACCGTGGTCTACCGCGAATAACGAAGAATTTGCCCCTAAAGAATCTCTGTCCCGTATGAATCGCCGCAGACCACATAGCCAACCCCATGAATCCTTTCAATTATTTTATTCCCCAACACACACCTCCCAGCTCATCTCTGAATATCAAACAGTTACTCCAGGCTGATATGAATTATTCCTCGTTAGGACCAATGCGCAATTCCTCGCTTTTCCAATAAATTTTACTCCAACTAAAGCCCCCGCAGTGTGCCAACACATAACACCATTAGTCAACAGTGGAACAGTCAAACCAGCACGCAGTACTATCCCTATCCTAATAGCCACACCTGACTTCCTGGTGGCAAGGGGTTGCTGGCATTTATCCCATCACAGATTTTAACGGTATTTGATCATTATTATAATCAGCATTCCAGTGGCGTAGTCGCAGTTGTTTTCTCCTTTCAGTGTAATTAAATACACGCCGCCGCTAGCGTTTCTCCGTAGCTGTTGTTGTTATTGTAAGGATGCTTCTGCTCATTCTAGTTGCGTAAGAATTATTACTCCGACGGGGTGTTGTTGAGTGCGAGCAAATAAACTTCAAGGTTTCTGGTGTTATTGTTACAAACCGCTCTGCCAGCGATGGAAGAGGGTCTACCTTTCCGTTCTTTCTATTCGCTTCCATGGCGTTCCATTGCTCAAGGAGCAAGGATAGCAGTTCGGCTTCAATAAAATTGAAAACAAATTAAATTGATTGCCCTCGGTTCGATGATTCCCATTCAGTGCATATTAATGAAGGCAGACGTGGAGGATGTTGTGAAGGCGACTGTGGTGGCTTCGTCGGTTAATATGCTGTGGATCGTGCGTTAATTAAATGCTTTCGAGAGAGATTTGATTCCCGGTTACATGGAATGAACGTTCTTTTTGAAATATGAGACAATTACAACTGACAACTGGATGTGGCTGTGCGATGGCGTTGCGATTAACTGACGATTGAGTGGTCCAAGTGGAGTGGTGCATCCTTACCAAACATTATCCGTCCTGGGATGGTCCTGACTGCAATCGTGAGTGAGGGCAATGCATAAGCATAAATTGCAAGGAAACAAATAAAAGCGAAAAGGAAATTAAGCTATGGGGGAGCTGTGTGCCTTTGGCATACAGCAGTAGTCTACCATCGATGCAAAGGACGAACAGCTAACGTGCATACTCCTCAGCATATGTATGGGATGTGGGCAACGTCATCCGCGCATTTGCCATATGTATTTCGAAATGGTTTTCTCAAAATATTTTCATTTAATCATCGGAGAAATGAATTTCATACTCGTTTATGCAAACATTGGCAACAGATTGAAAGTCAGTGGGAGGCGCAGGGTAAGCTTCCGGTCGCCATGTTAAATTCACTTTTTGCCCATGGGAAGCACCTTGTATACGTTCACTTTTGTTTAAGGGCAGTCGACAGGAGCCAGAGATATGATGAATCTGTTCATGCCGAATGTGTGTAGGGAATGTGGGTGCATAATTGTCTGCGTCAGCAGATAGCAGATGGCGTCAGGTGCAATATCGTTATATAGGATGACGTAGCATGGCAGTAGCTGTAGTCGCGGGAGCTTTAGGTGTCATTAAATTGATTCGATAAGTTTAGGAAAAACGCTCTTGGATAGTATAGATTACCATCGAACGTTTTCAGCTGGTGTTCCAATGACTTTTCAGTGTTTGATAGATATTGTTACGAAATTAATCCCACTGCGGATACCAAATGTTACGAATAGGGCTCGGATCACTGGATTCCGATCAACCAGTGATTCGAACCCTATACGGACTCGATTCGAATATACGAGTGAACGAGTGAAAGGGTTATTCGAATTTTGAAGTGTTTACGGGAGTGCAAGAGAATGGTGAAATTAGAGAAACCGACCATAGAACAAAAGGGAGCTGGATGCTCGGGAACTATCCACAGTGGGAAGTAAGGCCAGGGCGATGGAGAGACTGCGATTAGCGTTGGAGGAAGAAGGTGTTGACTGGAAGAATCACCAGTTCGGGGTGGAGAAGCCGTCGACATCCAGTGAGCTAGCATTCGATATGCAACAAATTCTCGCGGCTATGAATGCTATGAGTGCTTCCCTGAGCCAGAAACTCGAGGAAAATTCCATTGCCGTAGGTAGAAAGCTGGAGGAAAATTCTACTTCCATAAGCCAGAAACTGGAGGCGACCGTACATCAAAAGTTGGAAGAAAATTCCACTTGCGTGAGCCAAAAACTAGAGAAATTGAAGGAAGATTCCGCTGCCATAAGTAAAAAGTTCGAGAAAAATTCCACTTCCCTGAGCCATAAGCTCAGTATCTCTAGAGACATTAGAAGAGATGCTGGCTTACGTGGCACTATATTCGTGCAAGGTAGCCCTTGGAAAGACATGGGGTCTCAGACCGAAGTTGGAACATTGGTTATGCACTGCGGTTGTAAGACCTATTCTAGTCTATGACTCGGTTGTCTGGTGGAAAGCGTTTGAGAAGAAATGTCATCTTCAGAGTGTGTCAAAGGTTCAACGGGCAGGCTGTCTGGCAGTGCCGGGATCTATGAAGTCCACACCAACGGTGGCTCTTGAAGTTATGCTGCACCTCCCACCCTTGGACATATGTATACTGCGAGAGCGTCGCAACCAGAACTGCGCTAAGACCGCAAGAATCCGGTTTCTGGCAAATGATTCCTCACGGACACGCATGAGTCTTGGATCGATGGGCCGTTTCGCGATTCAGAACCAAAACGGACTATGTCACCCAACTTCCTTCCTGGGAGAGGAGATTTTCTATTAGAATTCCCTCCAGGCAGGAATGGACCGGTGATATGGAACGCACGGAAAGTGAACTGGCAATCTTCACCGACGGATACAAAATGGATGTTGGCACAAGTGTCGGAGTCTATTTTGAGTCTCGGGATATGCATCGCTCCTATGGGCTCGATGATGGATGCAGTGTTTTCCAAGCTGAGATCTTCGCAATCAAGCAGGCGGCAGACCTGATCAGCAGAGAGAATCTCTCAGGAGAAAGAATCAACATCTATGTTGACAGCCAGGCAGCCATTAAGGCTCTGCAGGCAGCATGGATAAGATCCAAACTCGTCAAACTCTGCAAAGAGAGGTTAGAAGAGATATCGAATGTAAACGGGGTGACCCTCTGCTGGGTACCTGGTCATGTAAATATCTCTGGAGACGAAGGGCGGACGAGCTAGCTAGGCTAAGATCAAATGCAAATTTCGCACAGATCGCTACCGAGACCGAAACGCCACTCAGTGCGCTCTACAGGGAGATAGAGACATGCGCAACGGCGAGATCGACCTGATCCGTCTATAATAAAAAAAGGACGGATAATCCGTGGGAATATTCGACTGGCAGTCGGTGCACTCACCGGCCACTGCATGCTATCTTACCATGCATGACTTCTGCAGAAGCTGCAGGGATGAAGAGGAAATTGAATCCAATCGTCACCTGCTGTGCGAATGTCCGACACGAGCCCAAGAATGGAATGTATTCCTAGGAAGATACTTCCTATCGGGACTAGAAGAAGTAAGTAACATTGGGCTGAACAGATTACTAGGATTCTTATCCTCGTCTGCCAAGTTCAGCTCAACGGTAAATGTTAGGTCCCAACGGGTTGAAAGAAGTTAATTGGGCACAATGGACTCTACGCAGTATACGTGAGCCTTGACTTTTCGTCAGCAGGGCACCCACTTACCTAACCTAACCTAGAAGATATACTAGAGAACAATCGAGAAAGCTTGAGATGCATCCAGCAAGCCATCAACGATCGATTCCAGGACGTCGAAGGGGGAACCGAGACACTGGACAAGAAGCTTCTAGATCTCGAAAGTAATCAGGAAAAGGTAATCGTGACACTAGAATCGAGGTTCGACACGAAGGTTCTGGAATTTGAGAAAACTTTCCAGAAGTATTAGGGGGAAGTATAAGATCGTCCACTTGGAGAGGTTACCGCCATACTGCGGAGTAGGAGCAAATCGCTTGCTCGAGGACGAACAAGATTAGGAGGAGGGCAGTGTTATGGATGTTCGAATTTCACTGTCGAAATTCGAATGCTCTGGTGAAGCTGAAATGGAAATGATGGTAACTTTCAGCGGCATACTGCTGAATGTCAGGGCATTCTAGAGACCTCCGAAGGGGTACGGCTGACGGGAGCTATATAAGTGCGAGCGCTCGCCCTCGGGAGCATTCAGTTTCCGGGAATCAGTAGCGAGTGATTGGTCGGTAATCAAGCCATTTAGCGAGATGTGAAGCGCACAGATAATTGACCTGTGGTGGAATAGTAAAGTGTGTGTAATAAAGTGTAACGCCTGTGTAAAAGATTGGTGAAGTGCTCAGATAGTTGATCTGAAGCGAAATAATAGAAGTGCGTGTGTATTCAATTCGCTCATAAGTAGATAGTTCTAGTTTATCGCAATCCAGTAATTCGAACCCTATTCGGACTCGATTCGAATATTTCGCAACATCAGTCAAGGGTAGATGGTCTCACTTTAGGTCGACAATTGTGCCTGCTGTATATGCCAATTCCACGTATGTAGGTAATATGAGGGCAAGGTGAAAAGTTCACGGCCTGATACAAAGATGATTTTCCAATGGGGAAAGATGTTTATTTCCCACCTGGACGCACTTGTCATTAGCTTAGATGACAGGTTTCAAATTGATGTGCCAAGTAGTATTTTTGCAGGAATTTTTGCAATAGATGTCCTGCGTGTTTTTCGTTAGAATAGATGATCATGGGTATCTTAAGAGCGGCCATGGAACGAAATTCATCCGAAATTAACAAAAGTTCACGGGGTTTTGTTGCTCGTTCGATTTCAATCATTCAAAAGTGGGCAGCTGAGTTTAAACGTGGCACATTCCCGAAGAGACCTGTATTACCGGGAAGTCGTTTAAGGAACGGAATGTAACTGCCTATCGCTTGAGAGGACTTTCTGTAGAAGTACCGATAAAACAGGGAAAGGCAGGATATATACATTTTTTTTTATCTGTACATGATGTCAAGCGAGAATGAGGTAAACAATTAATTAACAATAGCTAGGGGGTACAGCTGTTTTATTACTCTGTTCAGATACAACTTAAGATTGGAAGTATGCTCTCTCCAACTGAGTTTATTATCTCTTGTAATACATAAGGGCGCCGTGGCGCAGTGGTTAGTGTGTTGGACTCTGGCGCACGATGAGCGAGTTCGGATCCCGATAGCACCAACGCCATCGAATGCTTATTTCGCGACGTTCCTCCACGGTGGGGTACCGGCTAAGCCCCCCGTGGGAAACTTGCCATGAAAAAGCTATCGACTCACGCCGTTCGGAATCGGCATTAAGCTGTAGGTCCCTTTCACCTGTGCGAAAACTAAATCACACACAATATGGGTGATTGAGAGAAGCTTGGCTCTGGTCCTTCATGGGCTGTAACGCCACCAAAGAAGAAGAATACCTAAGTACTTGCTTACTTACTTACTTACTTAGGTGGCGCTACAGTGCGTGGTGAACCTGGACCTCAACCAACAAGCGTCTCCTGTTGGCCCGGTCTTTGGCCAGCTGTTTCCAGCGCCGCACGCCAAGTTGGTTAAGGTTCCCTTCCGCCTGCGTGCGCCGCCTTTGATGCGGCCGTCCTCTGCCGCGCCTTCCTTCCGGGATGGATTCGAAGACTCTTCGGGACGGAGCTGTGCTTTACATGGCCTAGCCACCTTAGACGCTGTATCCGTAGACGTCGTACCAGGCCGATGTCGCTGTACAACTCGTACAGTTCTTCGTTAAATCTTCTCCTCCATACACAGTCTGAACAAACGGGACCGTAGATAGTACGCAAAATTTTCCTCTCGAAACGACCAAGGGCATCTTCATCCGCTTTTGTTAAGGTCCAAGCCGCTGCGCCGTAAAGGAGGACTGGGATGATTAAGGTCTTATATAGTGCCACCTTAGTTTTCCGAGAGAGGGCCCTACTTCTCAATTGCCTCTTGAGCCCAATGAAACAGCCGTTGGCAAGAGTGATTCTGCGTTTTATCTAAGCGCTGGTGTTGTTGCCGCTGGTCATCAGTGAGCCAAGGTAGGCGACTTCCTTGACCACTTCAAAGTTATATCCGCCCATGGTGACGTTCTGGCCAATACGTCGGTGTTGTCCGTCTCTTTTTGATGAAAGCAGATATTTGGTTTTACCCTCATTAACCTTCAGACCCATCTTAGCCGCTTCTACCTCAATGCTTACAGAGGCCTCATTGACGTCTCGCTGTGTCCGTCCAATCACGTCAATGTCGTCGGCGTACGCAAGCAATTGTGTAGACTTGAAATAAATCGTACCTCTTGTGTTGGCCAGTGACTCTTGCACGATCTTTTCAAGCACGATGTTGAAAAAGTTGCATGACAGCGCGTCACCTTGCCTAAATCCTTTTTTAACATCAAAGGTCTCGGTATGCCCATTACCGACCTTAATGGAGGAGCGAGAATTCTCCATTGTCGTCCTGCACAGTCGGACGAGTTTGGCAGAGACGTTAAAACTAGACATGGCTTTGTATAACTCATCTCTATACACGCTGTCATATGCAGTCTTGAAATCGACGAAGAGGTTGTGAGTATCTTCTCCAAGATCTGCCGTAGCGTAAATATTTGGTCTATTGTGGATTTACTTGGCCTGAAACCACACTGATAAGAGCCGACCAGGTTATTCACAATCGGTTTCAGGCGTTCACACAATATGGCAGGGAAGATCTTATATGCGATGTTAGGGAGACTTATTCCCCTTTAGTTTGCGCAGTTATAGGGGTCTCCTTTCTTATAGACCGGGCAAACGCTGCTGAGATTCCATTCGTCGGGCATGCTTTCCTCCGACCATACCTTGCAAATGAGATGGTGCATGCACCTTACCAGCTCATCTCCAGCCACCTCAAGAAGCTCAGCAGACAGGCCGTCTGCGCCCGCGGCTTTATTAGACTTAAGTCTTAATATCAATGAGGTGCTTGCGAGTATTGAGATGCAGGCGGCGAAAATTGGTTTGGCAGTAAGCGAGGCCCAAACTAAACATATGCTGTCATCAAAAAAGGACGCTCACCACCGACGTCTTGGCCAAAATGTTTGTATTGGCAGATATAAGTTCGAGGCAGTTAAGGACTTCGTCTACCTTGGCTCCGGCGTGACGAAAAATGACATCAGTTCCGAAATCAAACGCAGAATCACTCTGCCAATCGCTGCTTCTTTGGGCTCAGGAGGCAATTGAGTAATGAGCCCTCTCCCGGACGACCAAGTTGACTCTATATAAGACCCTTATCATCCCGGTCCTGCTGTACGGCGCAGAAGCATGGACACTATCAAAAGCGGGTGAGGAGGCCCTTGGTCGGTTCGAAAAAGATTTTGCGCGTGATTTTCGGGCCTATAAACGCAGACGGGGGATGGAGGAAATTATTCAACCACGAGCTTTACGGGTTGCACAGCGACATGAGTTTGGTCAGGCGTCTACGGATTCAACCCCCAAGATGGCTAGGCCATATAGAGCGACTGGACACCACAGCTCCAGCTCGAAGAGTTTTTGAATCCAACCCCGAAGGACGAAAAAACAGAGGACGGCCGCATCTTAAATGGCCGCACCTTAATGGAGAAGGCTACCTAATGGTCCTGCTAATTGGAGAGGCATGTTGGTTGTGGCCCAGGTTCATCCCGAACTGTAGCGCCCGATAAGAAGGAGAAGGAGAAGATGTACAATATCTAATAGAAGTTTCTTTCGTTTTTCAATTTTTAAAACCTAGTTGCAACCAGTACTAATATGGCGGATGGGAAACAATAATCCGACCCAGCGCGTTAAGAGAATCTTCTCTTCCAAAAGATGGGCTGCGGGCTAATATCCTCCCGTCTTCCATAATATGGTTTGCATAAATAACTTAATGGGAAGTGTAGTAATTAGACTAATAAGACTATCCCCAACAGCAGTTGTCTTCCATCTAACTAACTTGATTCTGCCTTAAATCCAATACAAGTTCACTTTCCCGATACTCCTCTTGTTCTACTAATTAAGTCAATCTTGAGACGAGACTACATGGGTTCGGACATCTTCAAAGGAAGTAACGAAATTAAAACTTGAGTAAAACAAACTTACAGTACAGAAAAAAAAGGAAAACAATTTATGCACAACATCAACCGCAGGATCTGATGAGGCAACACTGACGAGCAGAGAGCCATGCTATGGAAACCATAAAGTGGCAAATGGAAGACAGACACGATAATGAACCATCAGATCCTAATGAAATATCCTTTCAATTCTTCTTGTTTTCTTGTTTTACTGTTCAAATTATATTCACATGAGATTCGGATCGAAAAGGGCTTTGAAGGGTGTACGAAAAAGGACAAGAAGAAAGGGTTATCCTCTTAACCTTAAGAAAGGACGAAAACTCTGTTATAATACACTTCTTTGGTTAGATCCTTTGGTTGTCCTCTTGTGTAAGTATTTTGCTGTTCTTTATTTGTCTGATTTTGTTGACCAACTTAGTGTCCTGCCGTATCCTTGATGCCTGATGAAAAATTTACAATTCTGATTACAGAGTACATTAATTGGTTAGCTGAACGTCACCAGCATGAAAGACTAACGACATTTTCATCCTCGCATGGAGGAAAAATGTAAAGGCTATTCATGACGGTCTCAGTTCTCTTGTAGTGCATCGTCCACTCGTCTGATTAAAATGCAATTCCAGTCGATGGAAGAGAACAGCTGGCAAACACAACAAGTTTGAGCTCGGGGTTAAATTAATCAGAAGCATTGCTCTGGAGTAGGATTCTCATTATTATTATATTCACTGCATCGATGGATTGGTCTGCATGCCTCTGTTCTGTCCATTAAAGAGAGTTTCGACAAGTGGCAGGGACAGGAGCGAGGCACATGGTATCCATGGAAATGCGGCAGAGTATCCTTTCAACAATAAACATTGTCTTTTGGCTAGGAACTCACTGTATAATGCATGGCACTCCTTGAAAAGTTATCCCGTCCCTAGCCACTTATTTGCATCATGCTTGTGCATCATCTCTATTGGGCAACAAACAGAGAACGAGAGTTGCAAAGCAGAGAGGAGCGAACTGCCAGGAATCAGCACTCCAGGGGCAAGGAGTTAGCTGGAAAGTTTCATTAATTTCAAAGATAACGGCAAAACTCATTAAAAATCTCGGTTCAGGAGCATGCTGTACACAATACTGTTGTCCTGGATCTATAGCCCGGAACTTTGAAACAATCCTTATTTGAAGTTTTCAACTCACCGGCTATTTTTACGCTTTTTGCTCTCAGGCTATTTGTTTCTTTGGTTTTTTCTTTCACGAAGGAGGACGAGACCTTACGGCCATATTCAGCGCAATAACATGGAAGGCTACGAGACTTTCAATTCAAAGGAACAAATTAATTCATATTTCTGGACCCAGTGTCCTGATGTGTACACCGCTAAACACAAAATGGTGTAAGGGGCACGTTACTTACAAAAAAGCAGTATAGCTCTAGCTGCAACCCTAAGCATAGACAGATGGAAGGAATGCTTTAGGTATTGCACTGTCTCTGTCTTTCCATTCATTCATGTGGGATATGATGTCCAATTGTACAGAAAGCACATGCAGATCACGCGACATGACCAAAGAGTGGTTTACTGTCAGGCGGCCGAACGGCTTGTTTTTTTGATTAAGGGGCTAGTGCTAGTGATTAAGGTCCTCTTTCACTTGGTTGCGCCACCTTAGATTTGGCCGTCCTCGACCGCGTCGCCCCTCGGGGTTGGATTTAAAGACCTTGCGGCAGGCGTTGGATCGCTGTACAGCCCGTACAGTTCACTATTAAGTCTTCTCCTCCACCCCCTATTTATGCCGGTCGGGTCGAAAATCGTACGCAGAATTTTTCTCTCAAGACTCAATAGGGTCTCCTCATCCGCTTTCGATAAGGTCCATGTCTCTGCACCATAAAGCGGGACCGGGATGATAAGGGCCTTGTATATGGTCAGCTTGGTTTTTTGAGAGAGGGCTCTGCTTCTCAATTGCCTCCCGAGCCCAAAGAAACAGCGGTAGGCAAGAGTTATTCTGCGTTTGACTTCTGGACTGATGTCATTGCTGCATGACACCAGGGAGCCTAGGCAGATAAAGTCCTTGACTACCTCGAAATTATACCTGCCAATATGTGCACCCTGGCCAAGACGTCGTTGGTTCGTGTCCTTTTTCGACGACAGCATATACATATTTCGTTATGCCGTCATTTACCGCCAGTCACATTTTAGCCGCCTAGGTCTTAATGCTCGTAAAGGCCTCAATGACATCTTGCTGACTTCGTCCAATAATATCAATGCAGAGAAGGTCTTATAAGCGATGTTCAGGGCACTTATACCTCTGTAGTTGGCACAGACAAAGCGGTCTCCTTTCTTGTGGGTCGGGCAAACGATACTAATATTCCATTGATCGGGCATGCATTCCTCTGACCATATCTTACAAATGAGCTGAAGCATACTCCTAACCAGGTCATCTCCAGCTGCCTAAAGAGCTCGCCTGGTAGTCCGTCTACTCCGGCAGCTTTGTTGGACTAAAGTTTAGAAAAAAGCGTTCTTAATTTCGTCCAGGTCAGGGGGCGGAATTTTCTGCTATCATCGTCCGTTCCGAAAGGGTCGTTCTGCTTGACAGCGGGATCTGTTTCGTCGTCGTCGTTATACAATCTGCAGAAGTAGTATTTCCAGATTCTTTGCAGCGACTGTAAATCCACTACTAGGTTTCCATTTTCGTCTTGTTTTTTGTTTTGAGAAGCTTACGCTCCTCCCTACTCTTCTGCTCATAACACTCACGAGCAGCTCTCGTCCTTCTATGCAGCGCCTCATGATAGGCTTGCTGCTTGGCTGCGTGTTCTACCCTAGTAGTCAAACCATGGGTTTCTTGTTGGTGGCAGTTTGAAACCTAATAACCCAGTAAAAGAAGCGCTCTCTAAGGCTTGTTGACAACGGGTTAATTGGTGCTGGATGGTCTAAGCAGGTGTTAAAGGGTTTTTCGAGAGGTTGAGGGAGACGCGATTGGCATAGGCTCTGGCGGTCTCTTGCGATTGTAGCAGTGCGACGTTGTATGCCGCTGGCCTAACTCGATTTTTCTGGCCCATTCATATTTGCAGTGGCAACCTGGCTGGAGAGCACCGTGGCGCAGTGGGTAGTGTGTTGGCCTCTGACGCCGATGACTCGGGATCGAATCCCGACACAGCCATGTCATCGAACGTGTTTTTCACGGTGTTTCTCCTCAGCGGGGTTCTGACAAAACCCCCTGTAGTAAAATTGTCATGAAAAGCTTCTCGAAATTCGCCGTTCGGAACCGGCAATAAACTGTAGGTCCCTTTCACCTATGGGAAAAATGAAATCACACACAACATGGGTGATTGAGAGAAGCTCGGCTCAAGTCTTCATGGACTGTAACGCCAACATACATACATACAACCTGGCTGCCACAAAATAGTGGTTCGAGTCGAAGTTATGTGCATCTACGGATTTTAAACTGACCAGAGCCTGATTCCCCTGAAACACTGGAACTCCTCCTAGTGAAGGAGTCAGTCACCTCGTTGCACCCATGTCGGTCGCCTCGTGGGACCATAAAACAGAGGCTGCAGGCCATAGCGTTGTGATTAGGGTAAGCGGCGGAGATAGAATCAGGGGCATAGTGAACGGTGACAAGGGTTTAGAGTTGAGTAGATGCTGTTCGTACAAGGATAAGCTCATGAAGAGCGAAGGGAAGACGAAGGCATTTGAATTGGTGAACGAGTTTAAAAGAATCTACTTATCGGCGGTAGGAGACGCTTTTAAAAGCGGCCGGGACATAACCCTACACCATCTGAGTGCGAACATGAGAGAAAAAGTGATGAAGTTGATTGGTGAATACAATCCAGTAACTTTTGTTGGAGGACGAGGTATCAGCTTTCCAGAGGCCGAGACCGATGCGTATGCGTATCAGTGTATACATAGTACGTGAGCAAGTAAATCGATTGCTGGCGGAAGGGATCATACAGCCAAGTGCAACCGAGTTCGTGTCGCCAATTATGGTGGTCAGCAAGAAGGATAGCACCAAGATATTACATTGCTACTATAGGAAGTCGAACGGGAAAGCGAGACAATTTCCCGATAATGCTTGTTGATGAAGTCTTGGAGCGATTGCAGGGAGCGTCCGTGTTTACGACACTGGATCTGGAGAATGTCTTCCATGTCCCTTTGAACCCAAATTCGAACGTAGTTCGTAACTACGGCAGGTAAATTTCTGCGGTGTTGCGGACTTTAATCCAAGCAGGCGTGGTAGTCGTTTATATGGACGATTAAGTCATTCCATCGAAAGACGAGGAAGAGGGTTTCAAGATATTAAAACAGCAGAACAGCAAATCTTAAAAAGTAGAATGGAGTTCCTTAGGTGTAGAGGACAAAGCTATTTGGCTTTCGAAGGAGGAAAAAGGGCAGTGAAGGAATTCCAGGAAAGCCCTACAACGCTTCCTCGCGTTGTCCTCATATTTCAGGAGGTTTGTAGAAGAGTTTGCTGTTAATGCCAAACCCCTGTCGAATTTGCTCCGTAAGGATGCTAGGTTTAAGTGGGCAGTTGAACAGAAGTCAGCGTTCCAGCAGCTTAAAGCGACGTTAGTCAAAGTATCTATTCTTAAGCTGTTTGACCCCAAGGCGTCTATTAAGATCCACGCAGGATCGGCTATGGTGCGGTGTTGTTGCAGAAGGACACAGAGGGTCAACTGTACCACCCAATCGAGTATATAAGTCAGAAAAAACCCCGGTAAAGGCAAAATACAACTTCTATGAGCTCGAGGTGTAAGCAATTATTGGAGCCCTAAAGAATTGGAGGATGTGTCTGATGGGGACAAAATTCAAAATAGTGACGGACTGTAATGCATTCACTATGACCATGTGGAAGACTGAGGTTCCATTGCGAGTATCAAGGTGGGCTATATTTCTTCAGGAGTTTGGTTACGTGATAGAACACCGTCCGAAATCCAAGATGAATCTCTTTGACCTGTCGTCTGTGGGAAGCGCATTAAGGAGCTTATCGAGGTGATATGCATCGCACACCTGCAGGGACATTTTTCAGTAAAGAAGACTAAGTATCTCAACGAGAAAACATTCTATATCCGAAGATTAGTTATGAGGGTATTGAACGTTGTACGAAACTGCGTGCAGTGCGTCGTATCAGAGTCTAAGGATGGAGGGCTACCTAAGACCCGTAAATAAGGAAGATAAGCCACTTGAAATCCACCGCTTCGATCACATTGGTTCGATGGATCAGACAAACAGTACAACAATTCACTCCAAGCATTTCCGAAGTTTGTGTGGCTCTACCCTACGAAAGACACGAGTTGTGGTGAAGTCGTGGAGTGTCGGAGATAACATGCCGCGATCTTTGGAAACCCTCGGTTAATAATATCGGACCCAGGGGCGGCTTTTACTGCAGAAGAATTTAAGGAGTATTGCGCGGAAGAAGACATTCAGCATTTGGAGATAGCTACGGGAATCCCATGAGGTACCGGGCAAGTGGAGCATATTCACCGAACCGTCGTGCCAATACTGACGAAAGCTAGTGTGGGAAACACTCAAAATTAGTATAAGCATGTAGTCGTCCATCGAGGACAACAGGGTTAAGCCCATTTAAAATATTGACCGGCGTTGAGATGCGGATAGTTGATTTTACAGATCTACGAGAATCATTGAACGAAGCGGCTGTTGAACTGTTGAATTAGAAGAAGAGAAAGAAACTTTGGGAAGCAAGATTAGCGAAAACATCACCGCGATACAACGGGAGAACGAAAGGACGTTTGACAAGAAGCGGAAGCCCGAGATGAATTATAGGCTGAATGAGTTAGTCGCCATTAAGCGAACTCAATTCAGTACCAAGATGAATCGGAGGCCATAGTTTTTAGGGCCCTTTAAGAGAGTCAAGGAGCTGAACCCGAAAGATTCGACGTCCAGAAAGGTGGTGATCACGAAGGTCCATTCCGAACAATAATCATAGCTGAGAAAATGAAGAGGCGAAACTCTTCGTTTGGGACGAACGAAGCGTCAGTATAACCGAATGTGGGATTGGGGTGGCCGTGATGCAGTTTTAAACATCATCGACTCTCAAGCGGAAGGGCTGTAGTTTAAAAACTGTGCAACACAGCTGTTGTGAATTAGAGGTAATCAGAGATAATGAAACGTAGGCATAACACTCGTAGTATAAATGCTCACTTCAAATTCATACTCCGTATGTGCAGTCCTAACATAACACCATAATGGAATGGAACATTTGCTGAGAACTATAACCAACGTAAAAATTCAGTCGAGTTCTTCTCGAATCCTATCTAGGACAACCACCCCCCCGAAAGTTGTGCACGAACATCTACGACCAAAACCATCTACAAACCATAAGAGTACGACTTTTGAACCTGTACGACAAACACAAAAAACGCTCTAATGTGCCCGAAGAATTCAGTGTTTGTAATAGGTCGCTCTCTGAACGAAATCCTCTGACTTTTTAGTGGCACCTTAAAGCATATCGCCGTCCTGTAGTAATCAGAAACAAATCACTCATACGGCGTTCTAAATAGCACAGTGAAGAACCAAACAGCAAGAAAATCACTCATTTTTAAACCTTGAAAAGCCACCCCATTTACGACCCCTCATCAATCCTTATTTCCCTTATTTTCTTCGCCATTTTCTGTCTTTCTTTCTTACTGCATTTGTTGTGCTTGTCCTCACACATACATAAATAGCTAGTGCAACTTTTATAGACACTCGTATACCATACACCGGATCCTTCAGGGAATCACATCAATTAGAAGCAGAGGAAAATAGACAATTGGAAAAAGGGTGAGAAGAGCGAAACGAATTAAAATTGAAAAACAGGCGTCTAAATTAAATGCGATCGCTTACCAATTAAGCACATCACCAGCAAAGGAAGAGGGACATAGTGTTTTGTAGGGGGGCAATTGCTGGGCAGCCGGACTCCATGCTCATATTAGTCAATTAGTTTCCGGTTAATAAAACATTGTGGCAGAAATCATGGCAATTTAAGACCGTTTCCTTGACACGACAGTAAACGATTGTAGTTCTGTTGTATCATTTAGTTTTTCTTCATATCCTGCCATGGAGGGCAGAAGGAGCAGAAGAAAGGATGTTGAGTTAGATTTACAGGTGATTTATATTAGGATTGCTAGCCGTGCAACACGTGCTGTTTGTATTGATGTTGGGTGGACAGCTTTAATTGCTGACAGTCATTCGTCCCCTGAATGGCTAATGTGATTTCCTAGCCGACATCAGGAACAATTCTGTCGGATTCCGGATAGTTTGGAGGTTGTATTGCTCTATTGCTTGTCGAGCAAAATTCGAATGACGTGTGGGCGCTTTACTCAAGTGGTGAATTAATAATTGTGATTTGGCTTTCTACCTGTCTTAGTTAGCGTAATAGGTTTCGTTCAATTTGAGGATATCCCAGATTCAATTTTTTAACACCTTGGACGTCACAAATGTCTGGACACAACCAATAAGCTTCTTCATCCTAAATCCGTCCGACAATCGCGTTACATATTCCACAGCCGTGCTGCGTCTCTATACTCCCTAGGTAAGCATTGCACCTTTAGTACCCGAAGTCAGAAGTCGACGAAGCTGATGTTCAAAAAATCAAAGGTCTGGTGCCCACGAACCGTGCGTCGTCGATTAACAAGCAGACATGGTGATAATATTGGCATTTCAAAAGGATCAGTCAATACCGCTTTATGTGATGGTTTGGGACTCAGACGCGGCAAACCTCGATTGGTACCGAAAACACAACATTTTCTTGAGAATATATCGACGTGTTGTGTGCAAAACATTGCTGTCCGAGTATTAGAGAAAGGTAGAAACAAACGGTCAATCAACTGAATACCGTCCTAAAGGGCACTCACAACTCAAGGTCATGTTGACTTTGGAATCGTGGAGAGAAACTCATGTGTTCAACAGGTGTTCTGGAAATAACCATAACTTCGGATTTGTCCACGTTAGCCCTCATGAGCACGTAAGTCGACAAACCTATCTAGCGCGCGCTGGAGTTCGGTCTGGGAGGATGTGAGGACAACTAAGTCATCTGTAAAAGGAAAATGACTTACCCTCAAGTCTCCCAACGTAAAACACTCCTCGCCACGACTGCGCTGCAACATCCAGTCCATATATGTATATATTGAAAAGGAGAGGTGACAAGACGCACCCTTGGCGAAGTCCAACGCCCATGGTGAAAGGTGTGTTGAGAGGTGTACCGTTAACCCGAACACAGCTGCTACAGTTGATGTATAGAGACTGAATGGCGCTCAAGAGAGGACCATCAATCCCATAATCCTGCAGGACACTCCAGAGTTTACTTCGAGGAACTCGGTCATAGGCCTTTCCCAAGCCTACAAAGCAGCTGTAGATCGGTTTGGTGTACTTCCAAGCCTTCTCGAGTACCATTCTTAGAGTGGACAGGTGGTCGGTTGTACTTCTGCCGTGACGGAATCCGCACTGTTCATCTCCTATCCTGGATTCGACCGTAGCTCTAGATCGCGCCTCCAACACCTTTGTGTAGACCTTACCGGGGATACTTAAAAGAGATATGCCCCTATTGTTGGAGCACTCTTTTTTATCTTTCTTTTTGAAAAGAGGGACAACCACCCCAGTCTGCCAATCGCTAGGTGTGTGTTAGGCCACCTTAATGACCCGAGTGAGCCATAATACTCCCTCTTTACCCATTGCCTTAAGCATTTCTGGCCGAACTTCATCCACACCGGCGGTTTTGCCAACTTGTAGCAATTCAATCGTTAAAATTACTCCCTCCACCGTTGGACCATTCTCCGCCCCACTCAACACTATAGGTATGTCCCCCTCAGTGCCCTGTTCGGATTGAGCAGCTCCGAAAAGTGCTCGTTCCATCTGCGTAAGATGTCCATCGCATTGGAAAGCAACACACTATCTTTGGATTTAACTCCTTCGATTATGTTGAATTTCCTATGGTCGTTCTCCAACTTCTCGCCGAACTCCTTCCAGGACTGCTCTTTAGCTGCTCGCACAGCCAATTTGCAAGTTCTTCGCGCCACAGTGTACCGGTCACGGAAGCAGAGTCTGCCAAGAGAATCCAGTCCCTGTAGGCCTTTTTCGTCTCTCTGAGGGCTTCTTGAACTACGGGTGTTTTAAACAGGCAGTTCTTTTCTCACCACCAGCCGCCACACCAAGCCGCTTCTCTCCACAAACTTCACGTGCAGAGGCAATGACAGCTGTTGAAAATAGTCGCCATTCTTCCTCTACATGCGATGGAACAGTCGGAATTTGCTCAAACCTTTTGGATATGCGCGTGCGAAGTGTTGGTTTCCGCTTTGGCAGATGAGGTACTCTATCAACTTCTCCTCGTGACCATTTAACCAAAACTAGGCCCATATCGTCCTTCAACAACAGTATTCACTCAAAAGACCGCCCCGAGGACATTGTTTTGAACCAATTGAGGAGATACAAGGCCATCCCGGAATTAATGGACTTTAATACCTGTTTCGAAGAAAAGAAAATCCGTTGGCATAAGTGCATTGTAAAATGGGAAGATTGCATTGCAAGTAGCACAATCTTGAAGTCCAATTTTCGACAACTTAATCGAGTAACTGGGGCCGTATGGCAGCAATAACACGACGAATATTGACCTCCAAATCGTCTAATGTTAAAGAAGGTAATCTAGAGGTGTGAGATCACATGATCATGACGGCCAGTTCACAGGTCCATTAAGCGAAATTATGCGCTCAGCAAATGTTTCCCGCAAAAAATGTATAGTGCTGAGCGCCGTGTGGCATGTTTCGCCATCTTGTTGAAACCAAAGCTCTGTCACGTCAATGCTATTTACATGGAGAAGAACAAGTCAGAAATCCTGTTTCTATAGGACTCTCCATTGATGGTAACATTTTGGCCGGCATCGTCCTTAAAGCAATATGGGCCAGCCCATAAAGCACACCAAACTGTGGGTTTAATGGTTGTAAGAGCGTCTCGGCAAAGGCTTCTGGGTTTTCTCCACTCTAAGTTCGGGCATGTTGCTTGTCTCCAAATCCTTCTTCATTTTTTCGGCGCTACAGTTCATGGCGAACTTGGGCCTCCTTTAAAAAACCTCTCCAACTGGCACGCTCTTTCGCTAGCAGTCTCCAGTGCCGCACGCCTAGTTGGTTGAGATCCTTTTTCACTTGCGTGTGCAACCTTAAATTTGGCCGTCCTCGACCGCATCGCCCTTCAGGGTTGGACTCAAAGACCTTCCGGACCGGAGCCGTGATTTCCATACGCTCTACATGACATAGCCACCTTGAATGTGCAGACGCCGTGCTACATTAATGTCGATTTACAGCTCGTACAATCCTCTTTAAGTCTTCTCCTCCACTCCCCATTTATGCATAGGGCCGCAGAGTTTTTCTCTGAAAACCACCAAGGGCTTCCTCATCCGCTTTCGATAAGGTCCGTGTCTCTGCCCTATAAAGCAGGACCGGAATAATACGGGTTTTTTATATGGTTACGTTTGTTTTTTGAGAGAGGGCTGTGCTTTTCAGTTGCCTCCCGAGCCCAAAGAAACAGCAAGAAACAGGCAAGAGTTATTCTGCGTTTGATTTCGGCACTGATGTCATTGAGGCATGATGGTTCGACCTGGAAAAGTTAGTGCTCCTCGTATTGGCCAGTGAGTTTTAAACGATCCTTTGAAGGACGATGTTAAAAAAGTCACACTATAGCGTGTCGCCCAGTCTAAAACATTTTCCGACATAAAATGCATCGGTCAAGTCGCTTCCGACCCTGATGGAGCACCGAGAGTTCTCCAATGTAATCCTTCACAATCTGACGAGTTTGGCAGGGGTGCCAAAACTAGACATGGCGCTGTATAAATCGTCTCTATGTATGCTATCGTATGCGGCCTTAAAGTCGACTAACAGTTGATTTTTTCCAGGATCTGCCGCAGTGTGAATAATTGATCGATAGAGGACTTCCCGGGCCTGAAATCACAACGATATGGACCAATCAGTTTATTAACGAACGGTTTCAGGCGTTCACACAGTGGAGCAGAGAAGATCTTATAAACGATGTTCAGGAGACTTATACCTCTGTAATTGGCTGAGACAAAAGAGTCTCTTGTGAATCGGGTAAACGAGACTAAGATTTGCAAATCGACGTTTCGGATAGAGCACCACAATGGGCAGCAAGAACTTCGAGGTAGTCAAGGACTTCTACTACCTCGGATCCGCAGTAACTTATACGAACAACACTAGTACAGAAATTAAACGCAGAGTAACTCCTGCCAATCGCTGTCGCTTTGGGCTCAAAAGGCAATTAAGTAACACACCCCTCTCTCGAAGAACCAAGGTGACTTTATATAATTCCTTGATTATCCCAGTACTGCTTTATGGTGCAGAGGTATGGACGCTATTGAAAGCGGAAGACGAAGCACTTGGTCTTCCCGAGAGAATCATTTTGAGTGAGTTATGTCCAAACCATCACTCCCTTTCCATAGAGTATAACCCCACACACTCTTTTACATACAAACCAACAGACATGCGCTATCCACATGATCTGTTTGGTACCAGCTCGCTACAGGCGCATCCGGCATGATCCATTGGACACCAACCCAAAACAATGTGCCAAGCCAATGTTTAAGAAGTGAAAAGGGAAAATGAAAAAGAGAAACGCTTTTGCCTTTCAATTTTTTAGTAAGGAGAAAACAAAAAGTGAAAATTGAAAAGGAAAAAAAAGTTAAAATTCAATAGTCAGACAAACAAAAAGCAATCGCAATTCAAAATTAAAAGAAAATAATAAAAATACTTTGCGTAAGTGTGGGTGTTTGAAATGCAGTGGTGTACCCGACTACCGAAATGACTAACCAAATTCAGCTAAACCCGCTAGGAACACAAGTGTGGCACTTTCCTCTTACTGGAAATAACCCGACACAACACAGCGAAGTACTAAACCTGACTGAGCTTGCACTGATGTCGGCACGGCTTTTATACCATTTTCTGTGCCGTTGATTTTCGTGGATGCGGGCCGTTACTCTTCAATTCCCCTTTTTTTAGAGTTGCCATCTAGTTTTTTTTTTTGTATAAATAAAGTTTATAGATTAGATTAAATTAGATTTAGATTTTATTTCCCTTATGTAATTTACTAAATAAACTAAATCAGTTCGCATGGCATTGCCGGCCGTCTGCCGCATTGATATATAATAAAAATTAAACACACAGGTTATTCGAAAATTCTCATTCAGTATCTATTCCCTATACCTTAACGCTATATCACAATATTTATACAATTTACCAACGTTCATTTCGTTGAGTAGCCCTACCATTTCCGCTTCCGACAAAAGGTCTCTGTCGAAGATACTTCTTCTTGCTTCCCTTAGAATAGGGCATCTTCCCAGAAAATGCATGCCATCTTCTCGTTCACTTAAATTGCATACATAAGTTACACAGTATAGTCAGATTTTCTCTGTGAGGCATGAAGTTAAGTTTTAAGTCCCTACGAAGTTTGAACATCATCAAAATCTCCTGGATGTTTAACTCGTCCTTGAAGTAATTATTCCCCCTCAGCTTGTAGTCCAATTGACTGTATGTCATTCGGTGTGGAGACATCATCGACCGCCGAGCGGAAGGTCTATAGTTCAAATTCGCTTCATAGCCAAGAAAAAGTAATTCCTATACGGACAAAAAGTATGCAACGCAGTTGTGAATGGAAAGTGACCAGACGCACTGCTGCAGGCATAACACCCACAGCATATGGTCAACTGAAATTCATCCTCTGCGTATGCAATACTAAAGTACGCCAACGAGCTACTACAGACTATAACCAACGCGGAATTTGGTCGGCTCTCGTCCTATCTAGGACAACCACCCCTGAGAGTAGTGAACGAACATCAACGACCCAAACCACTGCACTCCGTTCAGGTTGTATGTGCAAACACATACAAACACACATACTCTTGAACCTGCGCGAGTCTCTAAAAAAAAAACAAAAAAAAAGACCCTCTTGCATCCTCTATACATTTCCGCCAAGCTTGCTTCTCTACACCCTGAATGATCTGTTGTAGTGAAGTTTTCCAGATTCTGTCCTCGTAGATCAGTTCCACACCGCATCTTTGCGCCATCTCTAACCACTCCGAGTACCATCCAGTTCTGTAGGGTTTTTCAATAGGGAGTCGACAACTTTGGATTCAATTTCCGACTTCCACTAATCATCGAACTGTTCATGTCAATTTATTCAGTAAACTCAACATTTTTATCCTGGTGAAGTACACGAACGAGCAAAGTCTACAAATTATAAAAATTTTAATTAAAGAAAAAGTTGTCAAGTCCTTATGGGAAAACCCGATATTTCTTAATGCTTGTAAGGCTGCTTTCTTCGTGAGCCTGTTGTCCTGCCAGCTTGAAACCTTTAGAATGTAGTACCTTTGCAGCTTTAAGGTCTTGACAAATAAGGGGGTAAGTCCTGTTTCTAACATGATTATGTAATTAGGCGTATTGTGAGGGAGCCTGAAGAGCCTCTTAATAAAATAATGCTCTAACTTCTCGGGGAGAAGGGAGCGAGCAAACAGAGCAAAGAAGTTGATCGCGTTTAACTTGGCAAACGTTTAACTTGGCGAACTCTGTCTCTGTTCAATCAAAGTTGACACACAACCTCCGCGTGGCCTCCCCTGGATATCTATACTGGCACCCGCCAGGTAGTCAACCAATGTGTGCAGCGACCCGACCGCTTGTTCCTGGGGAAAGAGGAACCTGGTCCTCCAGGTTGGGGGTTGCGCTTAGGGTTAACATGCCTATCGCATAAACCAAATATTTGTTCAGAGGAATCTTACAGCCTCGTATACGTAAAAAAGGAAACGAATTCCGGGTCTGCACCTGGAACCTTAGGTCCCTGAACAGACCAGACGCAGCCGGACAACTGGTCAACTCTTTGGACTGCTATAAGGCAGACATTACCGCCCTCCAAGAAGTGTGATGGGATGGGCCAGGCAAAAAGCGGATGAAAAACTGTCATATATACTACGAAAACTGCTACAGAGAAAATAAGCAACGCTTATTCGGATTCGGATTTGTTATTCGAGGGAGACTCAGCAAAATAGTCTTAAGCTTCCAGCATGTAAGCGAACGCCTCCCTCATAACTAACCGCATTAAGGCCGATCTCGGCAATATAAGCTTATTATCTGTCCACGCCCCCACAGAGGAGAAAGATGACCGACATAAAGACAACTTCAGGACGACGACAGGATATATGCCCAATGTCCCAGCTATGACACCAAAATCGTTCTAGGAGATTTTTAATGCGAAGCTGAGTAAGGAACGAGTCATAGGAACGCATAGCCTAAACAACACCACGTCAGAAAACGGACTAAGGCTAGTGAACTTTATGGTGGGATATAATCTCGTAGTAGCAAGTGCACGATTCTTACACCTCAACATCCATAAGGGGAACTGGCGGTCTTTCGATCAATCGACAACCAATAAAATTGATCACATTGGGATCGACGGCAGACACTCCTTCAACGTCCTAGATGTCCGAACCTTTCGAGGAGCCAACATCGACTCGGATCACAACCTTGCTGCAATCGCAGGAGACCGCCAGGACCTTCGCCGATCAAGTCTCCCTCAAGCTGTCTCAAGTCCCGATGCAATCTGCTGAAACCGTAGAACAGCAATGGAGACGTTGTCAGAACGCCATCAGAGAGTGCGCCACAGATGTACCCGATTTCAAGCCACCACCTTCGAGAAACCCCTGGTTTGATGACGAATGCAGATAGGCCCATGTAGAGAAACAGACTGCATACATGGCTACACTGCATCGACGGACGAGAGCTGCGCGCGAGCTCTATGAACAGAAAAGGAGGGAGGAACATGCGCATCTGAGAAGAAAAAGAAGGAGCACGAGAAGCACGAGATCGATGAGGTGGAGAATGACCAAAAAGTAAAACGAACATGCCAAGGCTATAAAGTCAAAGCAGAAGCTTGCAGGGATGAGCACGGAAAACTAATAGTGGAGTCACAGTTGATGCTGAGATTGTAGAAGGACGATGGTAGTCAAAAAGCCGTCGTCAGCCAGAACGAACCATTCACAATGGAGGAAGACGAAAGAGAATCCCGTCCACCCGACCTAGACGATGTTAGGACAGCGATATCGAAACTTAAGTCTTACAAAGCTGCTCCAGCAGACTATTTACAGCAGCTGGCGACGAGCTTGTCAGGAACATGCACCAACTCATCTGCAAGATACGGTCGGAAGAATGCATGCCCGACGAATGGAATTTCAGTATCGTTTGCCCGGTCCATATGAAAGGAGACCCCTATGACTGCGCCAATTACAGAGGGATAAGTCTCCTGAACATTGCGTACAAGATCCTCTCTTCCGTAAGCGCCTGAAACCGTTCGAGGACAATCTGATCTGATAGTGTGGTTTCAGGCCAGGAAAATCCACGATAGACCAAATATTTACACTGCGGCAGATCTTGGAGAAGACCCATGAATTCCAGGTCGAAACGCACCAGCTATCTGTTGACTTTAAAGCATGTTTTAACATTCCTGCCAAACTCGTCAGACTGTGCAGGATGACTATGGAGAATTCGCGCTGCTCCATTAAGGTCGGAGGTGGACTAACCGAGACCTTCGATGGTAAGCGAGGTTTTAGACAGGGTGACGCACTAGCATGTGATTTCATTAACATCATTCTTGAAAAGATCGTGCGGGACTCTGCCGCCAATACAAGAGGTACGATCTACTTCAAGTCAACACAAATGCATGCCTACGCATATGACATTGAAGTTATTGGACGGGCAAAGCGAAACGTCTATGAGGTGTTCGCAAGCATTGAAGCAGAAGCGGTCAAAGTGGGTCTAAGGGTAGATGGGGACATGACCAAATATATGCTGTCATCAAAGAAAGACACACAACACCGACGTCTTGGTCAGTACGTCACCTTCGGCAGCTATATTTGTGATGTAGTCAAGGACTTCGTCTACCTTGGCTCGATAGTGACAAGCAGCAACGACACCAGTGCTGAGATAAAACACAGAATAACTCCTGCCAACCGTTGCTTCTTCAAGAGGCAATTGAGTAGTAGAGCTCTCTCTCGACAAACTATTGTATCCCTCTACAAGACCTTAATCATCCCGGTCCTCCTCTACGGCGCTGAGGCTTGTACGTTATCATAAGCAGATGAAGAGGTTCTTGGGCGTTTCGAGAAGAAAATCCTGCGTGCGATCCTTGGTCCTGTTTGTGTAAACGGAGAGTGAAGGAGCAGATTCAACCAAGAACTGTACGGATTGTACATCGACAGCCTAATTAGACGTCTTCGGATCCAACGGCTAAGATGGCTGGGCCATGTAGAGCGAATGGGCATCACTGCTCCGGCCCGAGGAGTCTACGACACTAACCCCGAGGGACGATGCAGCAGAGGACGACCGCATCTAAGGTGGCACGCACAGGTGGAAAGGGACCTCAACTAACTGGGCGTGCGGCACTGGAAGCGGCTGGCTAAAGATCGTGCCGGCTGGAGTCACTTGTTGGTTGAGGCCCAAGAGCACACCGGTCTGAAGCACCATGAAGCAGAAAAAGAACGAGGGCCCTCAGACAAGGGTAGCGTTCCTATGAGGATCATTTGGTAATTTACTTGAATTCATTAGTTATATGGTAGACGAGATCGTCCTCTAGGTCCAGTGGACGACAATTAGTCCTAAAATATTAACCCACAGGAAAGGATCTCAGATGCGACTCACTTCACATAATAAATTCAATCCGCTTTCGGCCGTGCCACACTTCTCATTGCGATAATGCCTGTTTCTGTGTTGTTGTTCATCCTCGTAATTCAGTAAAGGTTTTCATCCTGCGGTTCGTCAAGCGTATAATCAAGTTTCCTTGTTGTCTCATTCCGCATATCGCAAAAAGTGCGCACGTGAATGTCAACCTTCGCTTCAGGGTAGCATGTAAAGCAATGAATTTTCCAACGAGTTAACTGCTTACCCATCTCCCAATGATCCTGGAATGTACCCAAGGCTCCGCTGAACACTAGGACAAGTCGTTTAATTTGCAAACGGATAATCTCTTCTGGTTTTAACGCACATCCATTTTCTTCCTGGTCGGTTGTTTCCTGTTCTTTTTTTACTTTACAGATTTACGTTTGACCATGGCGGTGTATAGGTGAGGGTTGGAATTTAATTGAGCGCAGGACGAAGCAGCAAATTGAATCCTTTTTTACTTTAATTTCTGGCCTTAGCCGTCGCGTCCCCAATTGTTTGGGCTTACTCGGATGCTTTCACATTTACTTTCGTGTCGCATTCCAATTTGCATCATTGGCAACTTTTGATTTTTAATTTATGTCCTTCCAAGGAAGGACGACAAACACAACAAATTAATCCTTTAACGGATAACATTGTAAAGCTTATCAGGGTTGCACGGAAACACCCTCTCTGTCTGTGTGTAGACGTTTGGTGGACTTTGTTTTTCCGGTTCATTTAACTTAACGAACAGTCTGTTATCCCTTGTACCATTTCCCACCATATTGGCGGGTTTGTTTGTTTGCATCTCCATTAGGGATGATCCATTTTGCGAACATCCAGGGAGTGAAGAGTGTCGTTTTTTATGGGTCACGGGGATTAAGTTAACAAGATGTAAGCAACCCTTCGGATGGGGAAACAAAAACAAAAGAACACAAATAGGGGATCTCAAGGACATGCGGTAGGAGAGAAGTCTCTGTTTGATTGTTAATCCCAATCAGGGTACTTCTGGTGGAATGAGATTGTCCAGCATGACCTCGAAGGAGCCTTCGAGGGAAGTTACTTAATTTTTCTTTCGCTTTGTTTCGTTTCTTCAAATTAACTCGGAGACAATGTCAATTGTTAATTTACTTTACCGGACTCCCGTGAAGGGTTCGGAACATCGCCGCTTGGACGGACAGTAAATAGACCCGTAGTGAAGTTGACTTTAGGTTCGATGGGGCTCGGTGTAATTAACAATTGTATGGTTTCGCCTTAAAGGTCCACTGTCAGACTCTTCGATTATGCCCAAGGGAGTAAATGTGGTAAGAAGTACATATTTCATGGACATCGGGATTAGGTAACGACGGCTAAACCTGGGGAGCATCTACCTACCCACTTACGCCATTATTAACAGAAGACATCATCTGATTCTCTATGGCGTTGTCCTTTTGCAATGCGATTTGGTTGCGATTCTAACCACGAATAGATAAAACCGTTATGTAGAGGAGCAGTCTGCGTGCTCACATCGTCAAATAGCCAAACTACGCTCCTCTTCTGTGTGCCCACAATGATGTCCTTTCGTTCAAACCAATAGCTTCCAAGGTAAACTGCCAATGGCAAAAGCAAAGTTTCATTTCGAGCTTTCCACTTGGAAGGGAACTACAGGTTAAGTGCAATAAGTTTTGAAATGTCTGTCCGCCTCAATGCGTTAGGTTGAGGTACGAGTATCAGGTACTCAAGCCAGTTTCTATGTAAAGTCCTTTTCCAGGCGACGTTTTCAATTCTTGAGTTCATCGTTTTAGTTGTGCACTTATTGTCAGCAAGTGGGGGCAAGGGATTATGAAAAAGTTTATCGGATTGTAAGGGGGCGGTTTATTGTTGCTGACTTTCGCGCATTTTTTATCAGCTTCGAGGGCTTCAAGAGGCCAGAAATTGTGTTTATTGTGGCAGGAGCATTTTTATTGTCGCTTTAGCTGGAAGGTTAGCACTTGTAGTAGAATTGTAGGTTTTAATAAAAAATTCGAATGACTGGATGCATTTGAGTATCCTTATCGCAATGACCTTAATAGTTGTGTCGAATGAACTTTGGTTTATTGAAATGCCGCGGCTTTGTGATAACTTTTTGTTCTTTATATGGAATCAGGACAAGGTCCACGGCAACTTATTGGAGCGTTGGTATCATCTAAGTTACCTATGGGGTTACTCATACACCACACAAACAATTTTGGGGCTCTAACTTATTTTTTAGGCCGGCAATCTGTGGAGGATCTGAGGGTGAGCTTTAGCTGCCTTCCATCCTTGCCGGATTACGCTGCTTCCAGTTATCAAGACCAAGTTGTCTTACATCCGCGATTAATTGGTCTTTATACCGGAGGATCGGTCTTCCTCTTCCTTTCGAACCAGGCCGGTCAGACTAGAGGACCCTCTTAGCTGGAGCGTTGGTGCTCATGCGCTCGATAAGGCCGAGCCAATGTAGTCGGCGGGTCTTTGCCTTCCGGACTATATCCACAACTTTGTACAGCTCCTAGAGTTCGCGATATTGTCTTTTCCTCCATTCACCTTCCTCACAGATAGGACCAAATATCCGGCGCAGAATTTTTCTTACGAAAGAACCCAAAATCAGCTCCGCCGTCCTTCTTATCGTCCAGCTTTCGGCTCGATACAGCAAGACTGTCAGTATAAGCATTTTATAGAGAATGACTTTTCTCCTTCAGGTGAGGTGTTTTGACCCAACCTGTTTGGACAAACCGAAGTAGCAGCGGTTGTGAAGGGCGATTCTATGCCGGATCTCCACTGAGTTCACTTTTACCCCACGTTAGACAAACTCCTTAACCACCTGGAAATTATAGCTGTCAATCGTTATATTTTGTCCCAGTTGGTGCGCGACAGATCGGTTTTTGCTTGTCAGCATGTACTTTGTCTTATCCTCGTTGACTTTAAGACCAACTCGTTTCGCCTGTTCCTCAACCGCCGTGAAAGCTTTTACAATGTCATGGCAGGATCCGCGCGATGATATCAATATCATCTGCATATCCAACAGCTTCCTAAGGCGGCTGGAGATGAGCTGGTAAGGTGCATGCACCATCTCATTTGCAAGGTATAGTCGGAGGAGAGCATGCCCGACAAATGGAATCTCAGCACCGTTTGCCCGGTCCATAAGAAAGGAGACCCCTATAACTGCGCCAACTATAGGGGAATAAATCTCCTTAACATCGCATATGAGATCTTCTTTGCCATATTGTGTGAAAGCCTGAAACCGATTGTGACCGTCTCTTTTAGATGAAAGCAGATATTTGGTTTTACCCTCATTAACCTTGAGACCCATCTTAGCCGCTTCTACCTCAATGCTTACAAAGGCCTCATTGACGTCTCGCTGTGTCCGTCCAATCACGTCAATGTCGTCGGAATACGCAAGCAATTGCGTAGACTTGGAATAAATCGTACCTCTTGTGTTGGCCAGTGACTCTTGCACGATCTTTTCAAGCACGATGTTGAAAAAGTTGCATGACAGCGCATCACCTTGCCTAAATCCTTTTTTGCCATCAATGGCCTCGGTTGGCTCATTACCGACCTTAATGGATCAGCGAGAGTTCTCCATTGTCATCCTGCACAGTCGGACGAGTTTGGCAGGGATGTTAAAACTAGACATGGCTTTGTATAGCTCATCTCTATACACGCTGTCATATGCAGCCTTGAAATCGACGAAGAGGTGGTGAGTGTCGATTTGGTATTCCTGGGTCTTCTCCAAGATCTACCGTAGCGTAAATATTTGGTCTATTGTGGATTTACCTGGCATGAAACCACACTGATAAGAGCCGATCAGATTATCCACAAACGGTTTAAGGCGTTCACACAATACTGCAGAGAAGATCTTATATGCGATGTTAAGTAGACTTATTCCATTACGAACGGATCGCGATATCCTGTTTGTCGTCGCTGTCTGCAGTCTGCAGAAGTTGTCTTTCCGAATCCACAGCATCGACTGTGACTCTACTACCAGTTCTCCATTTTAATCCCTGCAGGCCGCCGCTCTGGCTTTGTCCATGGCTACATGTTCGTTTTACCTTATTGTAAGGTTGCCGGGCGTCATTCCTGCGGAAGCGTCTCTCCATCTTCTCGACCTCATGCTTTCCGTGTTCTCTTTCTTCTGAGAAGCGTGTGTTCCTCTCTTCTCTTCTGTTCATATATTTCGCGAGCGGCTCTCGTCCGTCGTTGCAGCGTGGCTTTATATGCGTCTTGTTTTGCTGCATGGGCTTGTTGGCATTGTTCATCGAACCAGGGGTTTCTTGGTGATGGCGGTTTAAGACCCGGCACCACGGACGGCGATCTGGCCATGCGCCTATTCCTTCTTTATTGCTTGTGCCGCTATGGGCGCATTTAGAGAGAGCTTGAAGGAGACACGATCGGCAAAGATTCTGGCAGTCTCTTGCGATTGTGGCTTTCCGACGCCAAACTTACATTGTCCTATTCTACTCCTAAGCATTCTTGATATCCTCATTCGTACCTTGGCTACAACGAAGTACGTGCAGACTCTCAAGTCCTTTAGTAGTGTGCAGGGGTCGTCAGCTTTGTATCCGTCCGTATCCGAGGCTTGTGGTTTTTTCGGAACAAGTGGGTTTTTACGTGATAGGGATGTTACCCCTAAGCACAACCCCCAACCTGGGGGGCCAGGTTCCTCTTTCCCCAGGAACAAGGGGTGGGATCGCTGCACACATTGGTTCACTACCTGGCGGGTGCCAGGGCAGCTATCCAGGGGAGGCCACGCGGAGGCTGTGTGTCAACTTGGATTGAGCAGGGACAGAGATCGGAGCTGGCGTTTGCCATGTTAAACGCGATCAACTTCTTTGCTCTGTTGGCTCGCTCCCTCCCCCCGGAATGCTGTCGTATGCGGCTCTAAAATCAATAAAAAGATGGTGTGTATCGATTTGAAACTCGTTGGTGTTTTCCAGGATTTGTCGATGTGTGAATATTTGCCGGGCCGGAAGCCGCACTTGTAGCTGCCGATTAGTGTGGTCCAAAAGAGCATTTGACGTTCACACAGTACGCTGGACAGGATATTGTATGCGACATTGAGCAGGGATATACCTCTATAGTTCGTCCAGGAGATAGGATCGCATTTTTTTGTTCATGGGGCAAATAGAGCTTAAATTCCAGTCGTCGGGCTTTCATCTTCCCAAATTCTACAGATGGTCTGGGGCATGCTCCCGACTAGGATATCGCGGCCAGCCTTGAAGAGCGTTGATGGCAAGCTATCTGAGCTTGCGGCCTTGATATTATTCGGCTTTGGAATAGCTCCGCCGACTTCTTCGATGCTGTGTGAGAGGACTACTTCAGCGGCTGGAGTTGGGATTTCCCCAGTCCCTACTACTCTCTTTCTTGGTCGTGCTTGTTAAGCAGCTGCTGGAAATGCTGCTAAATATATACAAGATTGCCTTTGCAATTTCGAAGAGTGCCTGGAGTGCCTTTCTTAAAGCCTCCTGCAAGGCTTTAAGCTTTCCTATAAATGCCCGTATTTTATGTTTGTCCCTAGACTCCCCGATGTCCTTGCGACTCTAGACTCCTTAAAAAGAAGGGTAGCCATTTCAGTGCGTGCTTAAAGCCAGTACTTCAGTTCTCTTTAGTGGTTTTGTGAGCTGCTATGGAAGTTCATTTTTCGATTTTTATAAGATCTGCATTTTAATTTTAGAGAGCGCCGGCCGTAGTGTAGTGAGAAGTGTATCGGCATTTGACGCCGATGAGAAGGGATCGAATCCCAACAACAGTCATGTTATCGAAGGTGTTTTTCCAGGTGCTCCTCCTCAGCGATGCTCTGACATAACTCCTTGTAGTAGAATTGTCATCAAAAGCTACTCCACATTCAAAAAACAAAATCACACGCGATCTGGATGACAGAAAGAAGCTGTGCCTTTTTCCTTCATGGACTGTAACGCCAACATAAATTTGTTGTCCAAAAAATTTGTGTTAAAAATTGTTTCCGGAATCAATTCATTGCTACTGATTCATTCAAGATGGTGCAAAAAGTCTTCGGTGATGTGGCTCTATCGGGAAAAAATGGTTACGAGTGGTATAATGAGTTCAAAGAAGGCCTATAACGTGTCGAAGAGGAAGAGCGTCCAGGACGACCAATAGGACAACGGCAAATAGTCAGTTAAGAACTAGATAACTTGCTGGTGATATTGGCATTTCAAAAGCTTCAGTCTGTACCGTTTTAAAGGACGTCTTGGGCTTCCGTAACATCCAGTTTCCAATGGTACCGAAAACACTGACTTTTTTGGAAACAACGAACAACGTCACGTTGAAATGTGTTAAACAAGGTTTTCTAAGTATCAGGACAGTATGAAGTGCATTATTATGGGGATCGAACCTTAAATTGGACGATCGTGTCTCCTTCAAACTCTCTCAAAATCCGCCCACAGCAGCGCACACGATAGAGCAGGAATGGGCGCATTGCCAGAACGCCTTCAGAGACGAATTAGAGATGACATCTAAGACGGCATGTCTACCTTTCACATCCCTGCTAGTCTCGCCAGACTATGCAGGATGACTTTCTAGAGTGCTCGCTGCTTCATCCGAATCGGTGAAAACCTGACCGATAGTTTTGATATCAAAAAAGGATTGATTCGTTAGCGCTTCGCAGTTTGGGCCTTAGAGCAGCTTGAATCATCTTTTCTGACGAGGCGCATTTTCATCTTGGCAACTACGTTAACAAACAATATTGCTACATCTGGATAGGCTCGGAAAACCCGTACGTAATTGTCGAGAAGCCAATGCGTCCATAGAGAATGACAGTTTGGTGCGGATTGTGGAGTGGTGGCATAATTGGACCATTTTTCTTCGAAAGTGAGGCTGGGAACAACATTCCGGTCAACGGTAAGTGTTACAGAGCCATGTTAACTGACTGTTTTTTTACTGAAATTGAGGACATGGATTTGGATGACCTCTGGTTCACGCAGAATGGCACGACATGCCACACTGCCGATGCCACAATCGATATTTTGCAAACCAAATTCCCAAATCGTGCTATCAGCCGTCTTGGCGATGTCAATTGGCCGCCTCGGAGCTGCGGATTCGACCCCTTTGGACCTTTTTTTGTGGGGAAGCAGCCGCGAAGGACCGATGTTATGCCAATAATCCGGAAATGATTCAAGCACTTGGGCTAGGTTAGGTATGTACATAGGTGCCCTATTGACGAAAAGTCAATGTAGACTACTTAGAGTCCGTTGTGCCCAATCGATTTATTTAACCTGCTGATACCTAGACATTTACCGTTGAGCTGAACCATCCAGACGAGGATGAGAATCCCAGTATTCTGTTTAGCCCAATATTACATAGGAAGTATCTTCCTAGGAATGTATTCCTTTTATGGGCTAGCGCCGGACATTCGCACAGCAGGTGACGAATGGATTCAATTTCCTCTTCGTCCCTGCAGCTTCTGCAGAAGTCATTGTAGGGCTGGCCTAGTCCAGCTGCATGGTAGGATAGCATGCACTGCCCGGTGAGGGCACCGACTGCCAGTCGAATATTCAGCAGATTTTCCGTCCCTTTCTTATCATAGACGGGCCAAATCGATCTCGCCGTTGCGCATGTATCTAAGCAACACCATCGCTTATTGGCTTTCACTGATAGCTCCGTCTCTATCTCCTTGTAGAGCGCACTGAATGGTGCTTTGGCCTCAGCTGAGATCGGCGCAACGTTTGTACTTGATCCCTAGTTAGCTCATCCGCCCTCTCGTTTCCAGAGATATTCACATGACTAGGTACCCAGCAAAAGGTCACCTCGCTTACATTCGATATCTCTTCTAACTTCTCCTTGCAGAGTTTGACGAGTTTGGATCTTATCCCTGCTGCCTGCAAAGCCTTAATGGCTGCCTGGTTGTCAGCATAGATGCTGATCCTTTTTCCTGAGATATTCTCTCTGCTGATCAGGTCCGCCGCCTGCTTGATAGCGAAGACCTCAGCTTGGAAGACACTGCATCCATCATCGAGCCTATAGGAGCGATGCATATCTCGAGATTCTAAGTAGACTCCGGCACCTGTGCCAGCATCCATTTTGGATCCGTCGGTGTAAAATGCCAGTTCACTTTCCGTGCGTACCAAATCACCGGTCCATTTCTTCACGGAGGGAATTCTAATAGAGAATCTCCCCTCCCAGGTTGGAAGTCGGGTGACATAGCCCGTTACGGTTCTGACTCTCGAGGCGGCTTATCGATCCAAGAATGATGCATGTCCGTGAGGACTCTTTTTCCAGAGACCGGATTCCTGTAGTCTTAGCGCAGTTCTGGTTGCGACGCTGTCGCAGTATATGTCCAGGGGTGGGAGGTTCAGCATGACTTCAAGAACCGCCGTTGGTGTGGACTTCATAGATCCCGTCACAGACAGCCTGCTCCTTGAACCTTTGACAAACTCTGATGATGACATTTTTTCTCGAGCACTTTCCATCAGACAACCGAGCCATAGACTAGAATAGGTCTTACCACCGCAGTGTACCTTGCACAATATAGTGCCACGTAGGCCTTTTTGATTCTTTCCTCAATATTTTCTCTCCAACTAAGCTTGGAGTCCAAGATTATGCCAAGATATTTGGCAGATTTTCCAGGGATCAGATCTATACCATTCACACGGGAGTAGGTGTATCTTGATACAGATCTTTTCCTTGTAAAGAGTACTACTTCTGTTTTCGCCGGATTTACTCCCCATTAGTCCATAGTTTAGTCTATCGCTGAGGACCTGCCGAAATTTTCCAAAGATTGAAATGGCAATGTAGTCGGCGTTGGCCGTGACACTAACACCATCCGTCTCTAGAATCTTGACCATTCCGTGGACCACAAGCAGCCATAGGAGGGGTGACAGAGCGGCACCTTGTGGTGTTCTTTTATTTGCTCTCACCCTTCCGTTTGCTCTCCCCATCGACGAATTTACCATGCGAGTACCCAGCATTTGCCCAATCCAACTGCATATACCCGGGTTTATTTTGGGCCATATGAAGGCTCATTGCCTCTGTACTAACGTTATTAAAGGCACCCTCAATGTCTAGGAAGGCACCTAGAGCGAAATCCTTGATAATGAGCGATTTTTCTATCGTATAGACTACCCTATGGAGGGCGCAGTGGTTAGTGTGTTGGACTCTGGCGCACGATGAGCGAGTTCGGATCCCAATAACACCAACGCCATCGAATGTTTATTTCGCGACGTTCCTCCTCGGCGGGGTACTGGCAAAATCACACACAACATGGGTGATTGAGAGAAGCTTGGCTCTGGTCCTTCATGGGCTGTAACGCCATCAAAGAAGAAGATGACTACCCTGTGCAGAGCAGTATCTACCGATTTTCCTCTTATGTACGCATTGTGTGATTGTGACAGATAACCGTCACCAAGCTTTTCCCTTACGCACAAGTCTATTATTCGTTGCAGCGTTTTCATCAGAAAGGACGATAGACTGATAGGCCTAAAGTCCTTTGCAATAGCATGGATGACCTTACCCGACTTGGGTATGAAAACCTCCCTATCTTCCCTCCACGCTAGAGGAACATAACCCATCCTGAGGCACCAGGAGTAGATGCGCTTCAGCCACGGAAGAATGACTTCACATGGTTCCTGCAACATGATCGGAATGATCCCATACATTCCCGGCGCCTTAAGCTCAATATCATCCAAGCAATCTGTGAGCTACAGCCTGCAACCATTAACAAGGTCTTGGAAAAGTGGGGCCACAGAATGCGCTACTGCGAAGCCAGCCAAGACTATTAATGGGGATGTTTGTTCTTATTAATGACTTTCTTCATTTTATTGTATTTTCAAAAATAAACTTGTATTTGGCCCATCCCGGCCCTGCTGTACGTCATAGGTAGATGGACAGTACCAAAAGCGGATGTGGAAGTCCTTGGTCGTTTGGAGAGCAAAATTTTGCAAACGGGGGATGGAGGAAAAGTTTCAACCACGAGCTTTACGGGCTGTGCAGCGACATGAGTGTGGCCAGGAGTCTACGGACTTAACGCCTAAGATTGCTAGGCCATGTAGAGCGAATTGACACCACAGCTCCAGCCCGGCATGTCTTGGAATCCAACCCCGAGGGACGACGAAACAGATGACGGGCGCACCTATAATGGCGCACACAGGTGGGAGGGAACCTCTACCAACCGGGTGTGTGGTAATGGTAAAGGCTAGCAAAGGATCATGCAATTAGAAGGTCGTGTTAGTTGAGGGCCAGGTTCATTCCGAACCAGCAAATCAGTATACGACGAAAATCAGTTAAAAAAATCTGTAACGTCACATCTGGTCACAATCATCAGCACTGGGTCGTGAACAGGAACTGCAACACACATACGTACGTATGTCGATTTATTTACTCAATTTGTCGGCCCTAATGCCCCTGCAATATCTCAGTTTCATATTTAGCCCAACAACCCTCATCGATTCCATGTTGCTCCCTTGCATATTGGATACCAAACTGCTGCAGCAGGTGCCGAGCAAATTATACCGCACAATACCGTGTAGGCTGACAAATATAAAAGCTCACCTCCTGTATCGTCGAAATGGCACAAACGTGTTGAAATGGCCGTATTTACAAATAAATGTGCTTTTAATGCTGTCATTAGTGTCAACGACGACCGTTAATACTCGTGCAGTCGGAAGACGCGTACAGTTTAAATGCCAACCGTGGATGAAACCAAATCGTAGCACAAGGCGGGCAGAGGGAAACCTTCCAAGCACTTAAGATAATTATCGAGTAAGCCTTACTTCATCTTGATTAGTTTCATGACACCATACTATACGAGCACCATACCATTCCGTTCAGGGCCATCAAGGATATCCTAAACGACAGACATCTACGTACGACTATCGAGCGACTCGGTGACTTTGAAACTTTCAGTTCTTCCAATCGTATTTTGCGTGCTATTTGGTTCCTGTTTAAGGTCCTGGCATCGGCGATGGCGTTTATCATTGTCACTGTCACATCCATCACGCTAATGGAGATGAAAGTCATTGTCCGCCACTTAGCTTGAGCTGTGGGGCGCCGCGAAGGCTTAGGCCTAGGCCTGAATTGCTTATGATATAGCTGCTGCATGTCGAAAGGGGGCGACCTCCTTTTCCATTCGGTTTGTTGATGTCATTTGTTAAGTTGTTTTGAATTGCTATTAAAATCGTGTAATGCGTCCGAGAAATTAATTGAAATAGGCGTTCCATGTTGCCTTGAGGCTAAGATATCGCAGGCTGATTTATATGCGGCTTTTTGGAGGGGTGAATGCAATGGGAAAAAATGAGGGGTGGTTGGGTTGGCAATTAATTTTATTTGCCATCCGTTTATTAGCGGTTTTTCTGGCACTCTAATGGAGTACTCGCACGAAGATGATTTTCGTAGAGAACTGGCGACTTGCTTATGCCGAGCGATGAGAAATTGATTTTCAAAATCTCGACTCATTCGTCTCCTGTACATGAATCTATTCCGCAACTATTCCGCCATAGTTGGCTCCATGAATTGCTTCATAACTGAACTCGGAATCTTTTAATTACACAAAAGTCGTTGCAATCTTGCTGCGAGCAGTGGTAGGTCCTCACTTAAATCATACAGTGCAGCTCCAATCCATATAAGGATAAAAAAAACGAAGAAAAATTCCAAACTTCTCCAAGTGCACCACCATCATCATCATCATCGCCGTCAGCATCGTTGTCCTCGTTGTCGTCGTCAATCCTAAAAGCTAAAGGATGTGCGTTAATTAAAATTTTCTTCATAAGTAAACATGCAGTACTTCGAAAGTCCATAAGGACGCAACACCCCTTTGCTGCACTTGCCGTTAATAGATAACGACAGAGCAGGGACCAGTTTTCTTTTATTATACACTTTCATAGTCCTTGATACCTTGCAATCCTCATAACGCCTTTAGATCCCCCGAAGGGTTACTTCAGCCAAGAGCTTCTTTCGCGATGGAAATAATCATCGTCATAATAGTAACACAACAGGATGTGGACTAAGGGAAAATACGACAGATGCAGCGGGTGTAACACGATGAAATGTAATCTCCTTCGTCCCTTAATTTCCCCCGTTTTCGAACGCTCTGCCTCTGGAAAAGCCCATCATTATGAGTTTTGTTTCATTATTTTGACATTACTGTTAAAGTTTGAAAGACCATGTCGCCCCTTTGAGCAATACCTTTCACACCCTCAATAGCTGGTGTTTTTTATAGTTCACAAGATACTCCTGCGTGAGAGACAATCGGATACTTGGTACAAGGACAATTCACTTAAAATAAACAGTTTAGTTGATAAAGTGATAGTGAGACTGTTGAGAAATTTAACAAGAAACACTATATCCAGGTGCTGCTCTGCTGTTTACTTACTCAGTTTAAGAGATGACAAATGCAGGTGCTATCTGCGCGACTCGTAATTGCAGCGAATTTGTTATGTCCGCTGATTAAACTTAATCAAGTTAAGTTACGTCGCTGTATCGGGTAACTACACTGTACTGTTGTAAAAACTTTTGGATAATAATTCTTGCAATCGGAACTTTTATAAGAGGCATAGGACGAAGTTGTCACAGTAAGAAAGCGTCAAAAATACAGATAACGCCGGATAACTTTCAATGTCACTAAACAGGACACTACTGGTAGTTGCTCTAAGAGTTGATTGTTTGCTTAGTATGCTACGATGAAAACTTAAGAAGAAATGCTCACGACCAATTAGTCATGAGCGCGTGCGTTTAATAATTGCTCGTTGGGTAGTGCACACTCACGAGCAGCTCATGAGTGTGTGTTTCCTTACCCAACCATAACACTGTCCGAACAATCTCATATGTATCGGTTGTCGTCCGATCACCGCAATCAACCAGCGTCGGATGCGGTTAGTACTTAGATGGCGAATCGCTTGGGAACACCGTGTGTTGTTCATTTCTTTGCATATTTTTTAGTTATTTCATTTCTAGAAAAAAACGGCTGCACCCGAACGGCTGAAAATTCACCCAGTTCTAAGTTGCGTAATTACGCATGGAAGGAATTCAATCTCATGTCAATGTCGTCTTTGGTTCTCGAGATGATCGGGGCGAAAATTCGGGTAAGCACACGCGCACATACATACATACGCACATAGGTACAAACTACATACCCAAATACTCACATACGTACATACACACACATAACTCTGTAAAAAACTTGGATTTGGATTCTGGTGACCTTAAAACGTGGCGATATGCCAAAATTTGGAATTCGCAAAATCGGCCCCTTTACAACAGCTTCCCACTGGGAAGTTAAAAATTCTCGAACTGAACTCTCCCGAGCAAATACTGATTTCAAATACGACTAGGTTCTAACCCAGGTTCAGTACGAGGTGTGGTTATTTAATTCCGGCAATTTAGACGTCATCAACTGCCTAGAAAGGTGGGCTCTTTCGCTATCCGAAAAGAAGCCTTTTTAGGGGCATCGTGAAAATGAGTGACTCTTATTACAAGCAACGTATTGTATCTCCTGAAAAAAAGGTATGAGCATGGAGGAAACCAAAGTGGAGGCACTGAAACCCGTACTTCTTCTTCGTGGCTCTACAGACCGATGTGGTCTTCGGCCTCAAACAACAAGCGACTTTAGCCAGTACAATCTCTTACCAGCTACCTGGTGGTCCTTATCCACTTGTGTGCGCCATTTGAGTCGAGGACGTCCACTGTTGCATTATCCCAATGGCTGGGATTTGAAGATTCTTCGGGCCGGAGCTATATTGTCTATGGCCTAGCCATCCTAAGTGTTGCATCCACAGACGCCTAACTAGACACATGCCGTCGTATAGCCCGCACAGTACGTAGTTGAATCTCCTCCTCCAGATGCCATCTACGCAAACAGGAAAAATGATGGCATGTAGAACTTTGATAAGACCAAGACCTTCCTCATCCGCTTTCAATAGCGTCCATGCCTCCGCTTGGATTATCATAGGTATTATATAAAGTCAGCGTAGCTTTCGAGAGACGACTCTGTTACTCAATTGCCTTTTGGGCCCAAAAAAAACAGCGATTGGCAAGAGCTATTCTGCCTTTACGGCGGATCCGAGGAAGACGAACTCATTGACTACCCATTGTGACGCTCTGTCCGAGGCGTCGATGTTGTGCGTCCATTCTTAATGCCTTCGTTTTGCCCTCATCTATCGCCAGACCCATTTTACCCGCCCGTGTCGCTGCGTTCGACCAATCACATGGATATAATTGGCGTAAGCTTGCAGTTAAACTGAAATTTTGGAAGATCGTGCCTCTAGTGCTGGCTCGTTAGTTTCCCATGATCTTCTTAAGGATGATGTTATAAAAGTCACACTATAGCGCGTCGCCTTTCTTAAAACATTTTTTGGCATTGAAGGTCCCGGTAAGCAGCGAGAATTTTCAATCGTCATTCTACACAATCTAGCGAGGTTGGGAAGCGATACCAAAACTGGACATGGTTCTGTATAACTCGGCTCTATGCACGCTATCATATTCGGCCTTGAAATCGACAAATAGGTGGTGAGTGTCGATCTGCGTTTCTTGGGTCTTTTTCAGGATCTGCCGCAGTGGGAAGATTTGGTCTATTGTGGACTTTCCTAGCATACACACAAAACAGCAGAGAGGATTTCGTATGAGGAATGTTGCAGAATTACAGCAATAAATCATGCAAAAGATGAACGGACGCAACACCAACTAATCAAAGCCGTGAAGAAATGATATTGAAACATGAAAACGAAATGGCAAGAATTGATTAATTAACTCAAGTAAATGCCTCAAAGGACTAGCAACTATCCGATTGATTCTGGCCTGCTAAAAAGCGAGAAGAGCCACCGCAGACGAACATCTTGTGGCACTGTTAGTAAGTCCCATTCCCACCTCCTCGTGGAGCTATCTGGAGATTTCCTGTGGAAATTACAGACGGGGAAGGGCGAGTGGCGAGCCTCCTCCCCCAAAAAACAGGATTAGTCGGTTTGGCTACGGCCTAGTAAGTCGTAACCATAAAAAACTACAAACTCCGAGACAACCACAAGCCTGGGATAAAAGAACCGGATTAATGTTGACGACCCTTGCAAAAAACGAAAAAAGGACAATGATCTTTGGCTCTGTACGTGAAATGCTACGTCGCTAAACATACCACGTGCAGCCGAGCAACCTGTGGACGGTCCAGAACGCTATAAGGCGCACATAACCGCCATCCAGGAAATGCGATGGAATAGACCGGGTATAAAGCGAATGAAAAACTGCGACACCTACTTCGGCGACTGCTATAGGGGGATGATTGTTCGGATGCGACTTTGTTGTTCGAGGTGTACCAAAGCAAAAAGTCCTAAGTTTTCGGCATGTGAGCCAGCGCCTCATAACGATCCGCATCAAAGCTGAATTTTTTAACATCAGCCTGATCAGCGCCAACGCCCTACGGAAGGCAAGGATGACTCCCCCAAAGATGACTTCTACGATCTCCTAGACAGAACGTATGCCCAATGTCCCAGCTATGAAACCAAAATTGTACTAGGAGACTTCAATGCTAAGCTGGGTAATGAAGCATATTTGAACAAGTCATCGACAAACATAGCCTACAGGACACCACATCAGATAGCGGACACAGGCTAATTGTCCTTGCTACCAGGCGAAATCTCCTTCTAGCGAGTACGCGCTCCTTGCACCTCGATATATGGTACACAATAGCACTTGTCGGTCGACAGATCAATTAATTATTAACCAGGTTGATTACGTCGTGATCGGCGACAGACAATCCTCAACTATTCTTGATGTTCGAACTTTCCGAGGAGCCAACATCGACTCGGACCACTATCTTGTAGTAATCTACGGATATCATTACCGCAGCGGAGTAGAAGTAGAGTAAGAATACTATCGCCAGAAACCGCTCGTGCTTTTATCGATCGCGTCTCCCTTAAGCTCTCCAATACACCTCAATCCTCAACGCTATCAATAGAACAGCAGTGGAGCCTTTGCAAACAAGCCCTGAAAAGCTATGCATCCGAAGTTTTGGGTTTCAAGGCTCCACCACGAAGAAACTCCTGGTTCGATGACGAGTGCAGGAGGATTCACACAGCGAAGCAGGAGACATATAAAGCCTCGTTGCATAGAAAAACAAGAGCAGCTCGTGAGCTCTAAGAGTTAAAAAGAAGGGAGGAGCATAAGCTTCTTAGAAGAAAGAAGAAAGAGCACGAGAAGCGCGCGATTGAGGATTTGGAGAGGTGTTACTGCAGGCGCGACGTTCGAAAGTTTTACCAACAGATAAAGCGAACATCCCAAGGTTATAAAGCCAGAACGGGAGCCTGTAGGGAAGAGGACGGGCACTTGTTAGTAGAAATGCCGTTGGTGCTGAGAATATGGAAAAACCTCTTCTGCAGACTGTATAACGGCGGTGTTAGTCAATATGCCGCTGTTAGGCAGAATGATCCATTTCTTAACGATAAAGACCGCAGTGAATTGCGTCCGCCTGACCTCGACGAAACTAAGATCGCCGTATCGAAACTCAAGTCGAAAAAAGCTGCTGGCGCAGACGGAAACTGGGGTTGACCTGGTTAGGAGCATGCACCAGCTCATCTGTAAGATATGAAAATAATGCCCTGGAAATGGAGTCTCAGCATCGTATGCCCCATCAACAAGACTGCACCAACTAAAGACTTAAGTCCTTTTAACATCGCCAACAAAATCTTTTCTTCCGTTTTGTGTGAACACCTGAATCCTTTTGTAAATAAGCTGGTAGGTCCTTATCAGAGCGGATTCAGGCCAGGGAAGTCCAGATCCTGGAAAATGCCAATGAATTTCAAGTCGACACTCACCACCTATTTGTCGACTTCAAGGCCGCATAAGACAGCGTTATTAAATACGAGCTATACAACGCTATGTCTACCTTTGACATACCTGCTAAACACATCAGACTATGCAGGATGACTATAGAGAATGCTCGCTGCTCCATTCGTATCGGTGAACACTTTACCGATGGTTTTGATGTGAAAAAAAGGATTCAGGCAGGGCGATGCGCGGTCGTGTGACTTCTTCCACATCGTATTAGAAATGATTGTCCAAAAATCACTGGCCACACAAGAGGCACAAATTATTTCAAATCCTCACGACTCCTCGCATAGTCGGACGACATTGACATAATCCGAAGAACGCAGCGATACATATTTCGTCTACCTTGGCTCCGCAGTGACCTGGAACAACGACATCAGTTCCAAAATAAAACGCAGAATCACTCAATTGTGTAATATTGCCCCATCCCGAACGACAAAGTTTACTCTATATAAGACGCTTATTATCCCGGTCTTGCTGTAGGTGCAGAGGTATGGAAGCTATCAAAAGCAGATGAGAAGGCTCTTGGTCGGTTCGAGAGAAAGATTTTGAGCGTGATTTTCGCAGACGGGGGATGGAGGAAAAGTTTACAGCGACATGAGTCTAGTCAGGCGTCTACAGATTCAACGCCTAAGATGGCAATGACACACAAGATGAGTGATTGAGAGAAGCTTGGCTCTGGCTTGACTCATGGGCTGTAACGCTACCAAAGCAAGCAAGCAAGCTTAAAAAATCATACGATCTAATTACAAAACGATAAAGTGAAATCCTCTTCGCTCGAAATCTATTGCCCCCGACGTCATGGGCATCTGTTTGAAAAAAAAACTCTGTTCAACCGGAAAAGGGGCATCACATGCCCCATTGCTTGCCACCACGACCGCCACACGGTCACGGGACATCACCCGACATTCCGGATGCCAGCGCAACATAAAAAAACTATTTTTCCTTTCATACATCCACCAATACCGGCCGACAAGCCCACACACATAAATTGTCACGGTGGGAACTCGTACCAGCATACCGAGGCACAACCCCCCCGCCGTTCGTCCGAGAACAATTAGAATTTATCGCCCTAGTACGCTCGGACCAGAACATTAAATTCTATCTTTTAATCTCGCAAAATTAGTTTCCAAATAGCTGGCAGGATATAGCGGTAGCATTTTGCGGTTCCTTGGGGCTCGCTGACCAAACTGCTCACGCAAAAACCAGCCGACAACAACCAACTAGCCGAGCCGGCAACGCTCAGCGGGAAGGATATTTCATTTTATTACACGAAATAAATTACAATCAAAGAAAAAGTTTTTAAATAAATTACCATGGTTCTAGGACGAGCGTAATGTATCTGGAAGTGGATTTTAAGCGACCAATGACAAGGCGCTGTGGGGCGCCTGCACCAAGCTGAACCGCAAACGACGTGTGGTGTTTGTGAAGATCAAGAAGTGAAGCATCCGACATGATTTTGTCTCGGCCGCCCGCTGCCCTTGTCTGGTGTCTGCCAACTAGGATGCCATCATTGTTTGGGACATTTTTTCGGTTTATTTTCAATGGAAAACAACGGTGTAGTTTTACGAAGCATGCTTCACTCCTAGGCTTGCATGTGTGAGAGTCACCACGGTGTCCTGGCATGTCAACAATGCCGGAAAAGTCGGGGGCCACAGGAGCGCCTCTATGCTGACGAGACGACTTTAGGGTCGTGTAACTCTGGGATGAAGTAATTAAATTAGTTTTTACGTCTTAGCCAGGGAGGCATTCCCTATTTTCTCTGTCTGGCCGTCTTACCACGATAAGTGCATATGATGAAGGGAAATGACTGCAGTGGGTGTCCAGATGCCGATAGATGACTACAAGCTGTGTATGTCGACCAATGACGTCGATGGATACATACGACTGTGGCGGCGCATGTGGAGTGGGATGGATTTTCAAGAAAGCTTTAAACACCACCACTCCTAGATGTGCTGTAATAGTAGGGTTCGTATTTACTTCGCAATCTCCAACGAAGACAATGACGGTAGACATGCGAGCATAAATTGCCTCGAAGACTTCTGGGGAGTAAAATTGCTACTGGCAAGAGACGCCACACTAATGCGACATAACATCCCTGTTCTATGGTTTCGTACACCCTTGGATGTACAATATCAATAGCCTTATACCTTTATGGCAATAAGTCGGCCGGGATAATAAAGGTTTATTGCGGCGGGAGTTTCTATTTTATTGGATTGCGCTCCTATACTCAGTAATAATTACTTAAGGTAATTAGATAGTTGACTACGTTGGGGGATAGTACAATAGACAGGATGGGCTCTGAACTGTGGGCATACCAAGAAGGGATTAGGACGTGCGATTTAGTGCTGGCGTTTTTATGGTTTTTATTGCTGTCGGTCATAAAGGTGGCAAAAATCCAAGGCCGAAACGGAAAGTTGTTGTCTTGTATACCAGGTTAATGTCAGAGGGAATTAACCTTTAAGCTACGAGTGACATTTCGTTCCTAGATTGGGTGTTGTTAGAAAGATTTTATTGTTTTTGCCTGAAGTTATGAAGAAAACCAAAATGTCATCCTAAAATACTGTCGATGTTTTCAAGGATCTTAGACCATTCATTACTAAGACTTGGACATTATGAGATAGTACTGGCTTATTGGAGATAGTAAATGGCTAACAAGGGCATCGTAGGCCGACGGATGTTGGGTCCACAAAAGAACGAAGACCGTGCGGCACTCTTAGTAAGTCGCAGAAATATCCTCTAGAAATCACAGACGAGAAAATTCAGTGCCATAGTCAGTTGAGCTACGTCGTACTAAGCCGTATCGGTAACAAAACCATCAACTCAAAGGCGACCACAAGCCTCGGATCAAACGTATAAAAGTATCGGCTGTGGCCCATCAACTGGAAAAAACCCTCAACTGCAGAGATGACCCTACTCCTAGAAATACGATGGAATGGACCGGGTAAAATGCGGATAAAAAACGGTGACGGAGAATTATCTAAGCCTATTTGAATGCGATTTCGCTATTAGAGGCGGACTTAGACAACAAGTCTTAAGGTTTCGATTCATAAGGATCCGTACCAAAGCCGCTTCCACTCCCCAATCAAAGAGACAGACGATAGAACCAAGGATGACTTTTACGACACAGGAACTAAGATTATTTTAGGAGACTTTAGTGTGAAGTGGAGCCAAGAAGACATCTTTGAACAGCTTACACGACACCATATCAGAAAAGGGATATAGGTTGGCTGACTGCGACGGAGCGTAATGTCCCAGCAGCTAACGCACGATTCCCCCGTTTCGACATCCATAAGGGGAACTGGCAGTCTCCTGATCAATTTTCTATTAATCAAATCCAGCATCTTGGGTGTCCGAACTTTCCGAGGAGCCAATGTGGACTCGGATCATTATCTTGTTTCAGCCAAGGTGCGGATGCGGATATGGCGAACGAAGCGGAGTCGCGTTACTTATTTACTTGACCATCTTCGTAGTTATAGAGTCCCCAGAAAAAGCCTGTCCATATTTTCAGCATGGACTGCGTTTCAGCTACGAAGTGTTCATATTTATCCCTGCAGGCCTCCGCACTAGCTCTATAGCCTTGGCATGTTTCTTTCCACTCTTAGAGCTCACAAGCGGATCTCGTTCGTCGATGCAACGTGGCCATGTATGCACTCTGTCTTCATGTACTCGTCGGGACTAGTCACCAAGCCGAGGGTTTCTCCTAGGTGGTGGCTGGAAACCTACTACATCAGAGGCAGAATCCCTAATGGCGTTTTGACACCGTCTCCATTGTTGTTCTGTGGTTCGTGCAGTTTGCATCGGCTCTTGAGGAAGCTAGAGGGAGACACGATCGGCGAAGTTCCTGGCGGTCTCATACTCGACTCCGCAGGGTCCGCGATATCTACGTTCGTACCTTGGCTTCAATGAAGTAAGTCCGAGTCAACATTGGCTCCTCGGAAGGTTTGGACATGCAAGATGCTGAAAGAGTGTCCGGCATCGATCTCAATATGATCGATTTGCACAACAGGAGGATCTGTAGACCACAAGGTTCCCTTATGGATATTGAGATGTGGGAATGGCTTGAATATTAGTTTGAATCCGTTTTCGGACGTGGTGTCGTGTGGGCTGTGCTCTCCTACGACTCAAAAATGTCCTCTTTACCCAATGAATCTGATTTTCAGTTTCCAGTCATTACAAAACGTTTGAATTTTTTCGAAGTCACGTTGCTAGAGAGTAACTATTTCGTTGCGTTGCCTGATGTCGTTGGTAGCCCTGAAGATCAGGGATGCTTGTCCGTTGACACCATTTAGAAAGGGCTAAATCATATATAATATTGGGTGTATCCATTGTATGAGCAAGCAGTTCGATCCGACAGCGTCGTGGCGCAATGGGAAATGTGTTGGCCTCTGACGCCGACGACAAAGGATCGAATCCCGACAACAGCCATGTCATCGAACGTGTTTTCCACGGTGCTTCTCCTCAGCGGGGTACTGATAACTGTCAAGAAAAGCTTTTCGAATTTCGTCGTTCGGAACCGGCAATATAGGTCCTTTTCACCCATGGAATAATAAAATCGCACACAACATGGGTGATTGGGAGAAGCTCGGCTTTGGTCCTTCATAGACTGTAACACCAACATACATACATACAGTCGATCCACGTTGCAACTGACTAGGTTAGGTTAATGTGGTTGGCATAAGCCACACGTAGGCCGAAGTCGGCCCGTTGTGATACCACATGGATCATATTACCCTGATCCGCTAGCTGAGAACCAACCAATGCTTGATGTGGTGAGGTAGGTCTGCTAGCTCACTTAGATTATCATAGAAGGGCGCGGCGAGGAAGATCCTCCTGCGATTCGCAAAAGAGGGGCATGAGCAGAGGAGGTTATGTATTGATTCCTCTTCCTACTCGTCCATGCAGCCGCGACAGAAGTCATTGGAGGGTAGCCCTAGTCTGGCGGCGTGTTTCCCAATGATGCATTGACTTGTAATGAAACCCACCAGAGTACTCAAAGTTGCCCTTTTGGTTGTCACTAGGTCCCATGTTCGTCCTAGTTTTAACTTAGGCCAAATTTGTTTAGTGATAAAGCCGATAATACATTCATTCCATTGGAAGTTGGTCGCCTCTATGGTTCGAAGTTTTATCATGTGCTTTACCGTACTTATTGGTGTTTCTAGGTATCCGAGGGTAGGTAGGCTGAGTGCGGTTGAGCCTTACTTTGCGAGTTCGTCGGCCGCGCAGTTTCCTGGAATATCTCTATGCCCGGGAAGTCACAGCATTTTAACGTTGAACTGTACAGCCATCTCGTCTAGAGATAGGCGGCAGTTAAGGGATATCTTTGATTTGTGGGATACCGCGGCCATGGATTTTATCGCAGATTTTCTGTCCGTACAAATGTGGGTATCCTTAGCGGATATTACATTGATCCTGAGTCATGCAAGGGCCTCCGTTATCCCTGCTATTTCTGCCTGATACACACTACAGTGACTTGGAATTCTGAATGATAGGCCGAGGTTAAGCTCCTTGGATAAGACTCCACCACCTACACCTGACTCCATTTTAGAGCCATCGGTATAGAGGGAAATCGAGTCCTTTGGTATGACTTTCCCTTCAGCCCATTCCTCCCTGGGTGGAAAGACAACTTCTAAGTTCCTAGTGAACACATTCTGCGGGATGATGTAGTCCGTGTCCATGGGTACTTTGAAGTGGTTTAGAATGGTAGTATTGCCTTTTTGAGATGTGGGCTTTTTTCTTAAGCTCCTCATCCTTAGGGCCGCGCAAGGAGCAACTCGCTCGCTGAAGAGGTCCAAGGATATTTAGGCCCTCCGTGGGAGTTAATCTGATCGCTCCCCCTATACATATATAAACCGGCCGATCTTTGTACTTTCCCCAGAAGATTTCCATAGACTGCTTTGTCCAGAGCAGACCACCAGACTACGACGCCAAAGAGGAGGATGGGCCTCATGACTGCTGACTAGAGCCAGTGCATAATGCTTGGTTGGGGACCCCACCTTTTGCCCACCGCTTTCTTGCAGTTGTAGAGGGCAAGAGTTGCTTTCTTGACGTGATCAAGAATGTTGGTTTTTCAATTCAGCCTCTTGTTAGGGACTAGGCCTAGATATTTAGCCTGCTCTTTAATTATTATTTTGGCTTCACCCAGCCTCGGTGGGTAGAGGGGCGGACAGCGAAGTTGGCTTAGGCGACTCTTTGTGTTCGCAGTTGTCGTACCAGTTCTGTCACTGATCCCGTAACATGGTGACGGCGCATGGCTCAACATTGTTAAAGGCGCCCTCAATATCGAGAAAGGCGACTAGAGTATACATGTTCCTTACGTTCCATTGACCTTTCTATTTTGCTGACCAGTGAGTGGAGTGCTGTTTCCACCGATTTGCCTTTGTTGTAGGCATGTTAGTTATCCGACAGTCTTCCTGAGATACAGCTGTACCGACTGTGTGCGTCTAAAATCTTCTCTAGAGTTTTTAATAGAAAAGAAGTAAGAGTAATAGGCCTCAAGTCATTTGCATATGTGTGGGAGTTTTTGCCTGCCTTGGGTATGAAAATGACTTTGGTTACCTTCCACTTGCTAGGGATGTAGTACAGGGAAAGGCAACTCTTGTATATTACCACAAGCCAGGGGAGGATAAGATGTGCTACTTGCCGAAGCTCTGCTGGTATGATCCCTTTCGGTCCTGGGGACGTGTAGGGTTCAAAGCAAATGACTAGCTTCTCTCCATCTAGAGGTGAGGTTGATTTTATCACAGTACCGAAAGACTCGTACGTTGTTGTTGTTTTTTTATTAATATGTTTTATTTGTTTAGTTAGCCATTTTTTACAATTATTTTCTTTATATTTAACTTCTTAAAAATGTAATTCTTTTAAAGTCTGTTTCTGTATTTTTTTTTTGTTTACACAGTATCATCGGGCGCTTCTTGAGCAGCACTCGTAGTGTTTTTTTTTTTTGTTATTTATTTTCCATTTTTATTTGATTTACATGTCTAAATATATATTTATATTTAAGTCGATTTTTGTCTTGTTTAATTCAATCGTTACATATATGTGTAAATAAAAATCTATGTTTTGTTTGTTTTCGTTTTAATATAATGTTCCTATATAATAGTATATATAATCCATGCCCCATATAAAATTTTTTATAATTTTGTTACTTATAATTGCCTTAGAAATAATTCTTTTATCAGTTTTTTCCTTTTGTTTATTTTAAATGTTTATTTTCGTTAATTTCACATCTTGCGATTATAAATGTTACCATCTAGTATCTGTATACCTATGGGTAGATGTCCGGATACGAATTCTTTGACACATTTCTCAAACTAAATTAAACAAAAAGGAAACCACCAGTACATTACGTGTTTTCTTATTTTTTGTATTTTGTTGTAGGAATATGGAAAATAAAAATATAAATTTTAACTAATTACTAACTATGTGTTGTTTTTAATATTTTCATTTAATTTACAATTATTCTACAAGTGAACTTTGTTTTTTTTTTTTTTTATTATTTTTAAAGGGAATTTAAAATAATACAAAAAATTGTTTAGTGGAGTTCCGTGAAAGTGAAAATGTCTATTATTCATAACACCATTTGAATATCGCCTGTTCATTTTACTTAATTATTTGTTTATCTCTCATTGTTTACAAAAATCTGTGATATAGAAATTTAACTATTATTAGTATTTAATTTATTTTCTATGATTTTTCCTATGTAGTTTGTTTATTTAATTTTTCTGTTTTTGGTCTAAATCATCATCTTCCGCTTGCTGGATGTATTTGTATGTTTTTAGAGTAGACGTGTGTATTTAAAAAAATTCTAAACAGTTCAGTTGGTTTTTTAATACATTTTGTCAATAGTAGGATTTCGTTAGTGAGAATTTGTTTTTATTTATTTATTTCACATTCACTTTACATTTTACCCTAATTGAATACTTTTTTGCTATGTACATAGGGGGGAATTTGCCGACCTGTATTTTTTTATTCCATCCTTAATTGAATCGAATTAAAGTATACAAATGAACAGAATGTGAGCTGGAGAAAAATAATTGCTCGTGGAAACAAATAAAATCAATTAAACCGTGAATTCATTTCAACAACATTCGAATAGATTAATTACCCTATCTACACTGATGCACTGCTGATTATTTTGTATCTTCCGTGTTTTCTTTTTTTTTTTTGCTGCAAATTACATTTGTTTCTGTTTTTATTTAATTTTTTTGGTTTTATTAAAAAATATTTATATATACATTATGTTTAACACTTTGTCATATTGTTGTAACTCGGGTGTCCTTTTGCCGTTGGCTTTCGTGTCATTTTTGAGTCGACATATTGGTATTCATACTCAGGGCCGGCTTTGTTGTTTTGTGATGTTGGGAAAAATGTATATTTATGTGTACTCGTTTGGATGCAAGGCAGGACATACGGCGGGTTGAATTTAAAATTAACAAATTGATTTATGGCGGTCTATCGTATTTAAATGGCTTCAAAATTGAAAAGGTTGATTGAAATTAAAGTCATTCATTCCGGAGGCCTTTTCTGAGTTAGTAAAAAAAGGTGATGTCTCGTGTTTGTTGTAAAAATTGGACAGAACTCTTTCTCAAAGCGGACCGTATCTATGCTCTTACGTTCTTGCTAAGATTAATTTTATAAGAGCTTTGAACCTATGACTTTGACGACTGTAAAGCGGTCAAGAATGTTGGAATGTTGGAATATTCATAGAAAACCTAATGAAGTACGAACAATTACTTATGCATGGCTAATGGTAAGATTAAAAAACTATGCGTACCTGTAGTGTCGTAACATTTGATAGAGATGGGTCTTTTCATTTAACACAAAAAAAAAACCAAAAACCGAAAAAACACATCTTCCAAAAGTACTCTTACAACGACTTTAAAGCCGAATTTAATAAGTATTTTTGAACATCTTCGTATTTTGAGAAAGTTTTCCGCAAATAACCAAGCTATAATACACTTTTTCGTGTTAAACACGGGAGCGAATACTCAATTTTTAGAGCAATTTCAGCTGGCGTTCCGCAGGGAATCGTACTTGGTCCGCTGCCTTACCTGCTGTATATCAGATACAAACCTTACACAGATGGCACTATGCTGGCCATATTCGCTGACGATAGTGCAATTTTGGCCTTAGGCAAATCACGCGAAAGATCAACGACTAAATGGCAATATGCCCTAAACCGTATAAGGGACTGGTCAAAGATTTGGCGGATCGCTTTTAATGAAACCAATTCTGTCCAAGCAAATTTTACTTATTGAAAAGTAAGTGCACTCCTCCACTATTCTTGATGTTCGAGCTTTCCGTGGAGCTAACATTCACTCGGACTACTATCTTGTAGTAGCCAAGATTCGCCTGATTAGACTGAGAATACAAAGTAATGACGTCGGAAAGCTACTATTGATGGAAACCGCCCATGCTCATGTTACCATACAACTCAACCCTCCACGCAGTCAATGGAACAACAGTGGAACCTTTGCAAACAATTTTCAAAGCTTGTGCCTCTGAAGTTTTGGGCTTCAAGGCCCCACCACGAACAAGCACCGGGGTATTCACACAGCGAAGCTGGGGGCCTATAAAGCCTCGCTGCATAGACATACAAGAGCAGCTCTTGAGCTCTACGAGTTAAAAAGAAAGGAGGAGCATATGCTTCTCAACAGAAAGAAGGAAGAGCACGAGAAGCGCGCGGTAGAGGATTTGAAGAAGTGTTACTGCAGGCGTGACGTTCGAAAGTTTTATCGACAGACAAAGCGAACATGCCATGGTTATAAAGCCGAAATGGACGCCTGTAGGGATGAGAGCGGACATCTAGTAGTAGAATCGCAGTCGATGCTGATAATATGGAACAACCACAATTCTGCAGACTGTACAACGGCGATGTTAGTCATTATACCGCTGTTTCTAATCGACGAAGACCGCAGAGATTTACATACATTACAATAACAACACGTGATCCAAATTTTATCTGGATCAATTTTTGTGATCCGAAAATTAGTTCACACTATTTCCCGTTGGGTTCGCATTAAAATTAGGAAGGTCATTGCCTGATGAACATATGAAATTGTGACCCTGATTTGATTAAAAAGTTTTCCCTTCAGTATGAACTAATTGCACTCATAACACTATAAAATGTGTGTATTAATTTAAATTTGTAAAACCCTTGAGTGAATTGGAGATATATTACCCCCAATTAGTGTATATCGATAAAAATTATCATCATCAGCATTGAATCAATCGTATCAAATTTTTATGAAAAGAAAAATTTTCTTTGTCATGGCAATTCCACACTTCAATTTAAATAGCAGCTGCTTCGATTTTCAATTTGTTTATTTTGTTTTCAAGTGTCAGATCCTTGACAGAACGAAATGTCAAGAACGCTACTCGTTGATCTGCTACTCAATGATCCGGACTGTTTTATTTTGCCCATGATCCGGATACTGATACGGATGCATAATAAAAAACACCTATTATTTCTGCCGGCTGTATAACGGCAAAGATGGTCAAAATACCGCTTTCAGAGAGAAAGAGAGAATTCCGTCCACCCGACTTGGACGAGGTTAAGATAGCGATGTCGAAACTGAATACTAATAAAGCTGCTCCTTCGGACGGCGTGATTGGGAACATGCATCAGCTCATCTGTATGAGATGTTCGGAAGAAACCATGCCCAATAAATCGAATCTCAGCATCGTTTTCCCCGTCCACAAGAAAGGGGAGCCCTATAACTGAGCCAGCAATAAGTCTCCTTAACATCGCGTATAAGATTTTCTCTGCTGTGCTATGTGAACGCATGGAACCGTTCGTGGAGAATTTGATAAGTTCCTTTTAATGTGGCTTCAGGTCAAGGAAATCCATGATAGACCAAATATTCACACTGCGGCTGATCTTTAAGAAGACATATGAATTCCAGGTCGACACACACAGTGTCTATAGGGACGAGCTATATAGAGCCATGATACGTTTTGTCATCCCTGCCAAACTCGTCACGTTATGCAGGACGACAATGAAGAATTCCTGATGCTCCATTAAAGTCGATAAGTAGCTAACCGAGATCTTCGATGTCAAAAAAGGATTCGGACAGGGCGCCGCACTCTCATTCACTCGGATTCACTGGCCAATACAAGACGCGCGATCTACTTCAAGTCCGCACAATTGTTCGTATACGCTGATGACATTGACGTGATTTCGAGAATGCAGCGAGACGTCAATGAAGCTTTGGTGGGCACTGAAGCAGAAGCGCCTAAAGTGGGTCTGAAGGTAAAAGACAATATATATGCTGTCGTTAAAGAGAGACGCACAGTACCGACGTCTTAGTCAGAACGTCACTATTGGCAGCTATAACTTTGATGTAGTCAAAGATTTTGTCTACCTTGGCTTACTGGTGGCAAGCGGCAATGAGGCCAGTGCTGAGATTAGACGCAGACTAACTCTTTCCAACCGCTGTTTCTTCGGACTCAAGACGTAGTCGCTACTGCGACTAAAGAAAAATATGTTCGGAGCCTCCCAGCTCAAGGATCTCGCAGAGTCTAGAGATAAACATAAAATACGGACCTTTTATAAGGAATTTAAGAACCCTGCAGGAGGCTTCAATCTTGCGAAGACAATCTTGTATGTATCTTTGATGTATTTAAGCAGCATTTCCAGCAGCTACTTGACAAGCATGACCAAGAGAGAGTAGTAGGGACTGAGGAAATCCCAACTCTAGCTGCTGAAGTAGTCCTCTCACTATCATCTCTATTGGCCCCATCCACAAAAAGGGCGATCCTACTCCTTGCAAGAGCTATACAGGTATATCCCTGCTCAATGCAACGCACAAACTGACAGCTACCTGTGGGGCTTCCGATCCGGCAAATCGACTATTGACCAAATCGTCACTTCGATAAATCCTGTCAAAGGCCAGCGAGGAAAACTGATTCAGCTGAATCGCGCCACTCCAAGAAATACGAGATGCACCGAGAAGTTCGCTTCTGGGACCTTTGAACGGTTGGAAACATGCACCGGATTTCGGCAAGGAGATGCGCTGTCGTGTGACTTTTTCAATTTGGTGCCGGAACATAGAGCAGAAAGACGGACGGGCGTCAACGAGGAAGGCATTCTTTTCTACAGGTCTGTCCAGCTGCTAGGATACGCGGATAATATAGACATCATCACGCGGTCTCAGAGTGATGTTGTAGAAGCTTTCACAGCTTTTGAAGAACAGGCGAAACAAGATGGTTGGTTGTCCACGAGGATAAGACAAAATACATGCTGTCAAGCAAAAACCGATTCGTCGTTCACCTCCTAGGACAAAATGTAACCGTCGACAGGTATAATTTCGAGGTGGTTAAGGCGTTTGTCTACCTCGGGGTAAACGTAAACTCCACAAACGACACTACACTGAAGATTCGGCATAGAATCGCTCTTGGCTGCTGCTGCTACTTAGGTTTGTCCAAGCAACTTGGGTCAAAACTCCTCACTCGAAGAACGAACGTCATGCTTCACAAAACGCTTATACTGCCAGTCTTGCCGTACGGAGCCAAAAGCTCGACGATAAGCAGGACGGCGGAGCTGATTTTGGGTTCCTTCAACAGAAAAATTCTGCACCGGATATTTGGTCCTGTCTATGAGGAAGGTGAATAGAGGAGAAGATACAACAGCGAACTTTATGAGGTGTACAAAGACGTGAATATAGCCCGGAAGGCAAAGATCCGTCGACTACATTAGCTCGGACACACCGGACTCAGGAACACCAACGCTCCAGCTTAGAGGGTCGTCCTCCTGGTTCGAGAAAATGAGGAAGACCGAATCTCCGGTATAAAGACCAAGTAGTCGCGGATGTGAGACAACTTTGTCTTGATAACTGGAAGCTGCGTGCTCGGGATCGTCAAGGATGGAAGGCAGCTATGGCTCAGGCTCAAATTCTCCATGCATTGCCGGCCTTATAACTAAGTAAGCAACAGGCAATTGAGTACTAGAGCCCTCTCTCGGAAAACTAGGATGACCCTCTATAAAACCTTACTCATCCCGGTCCTCCTCTACGGCACAGAGGCATGAACCTTATCAAGAATGAATGAAGAGGGCCTTGGTCATTTCGAGAGAAAAATTCTGCGTATAATCTTTGGTCCCGTTTGTGTTGACGAAGAGTGGAGGAGAAGATTCAACCAAGTATGGCTTAGTACAACTTCAACGAACGCAACGTCTAAGATGGCTGGGCCATATAGAGCGAATGGATAACAGAGTTCCGTCCTGAAGAGTCTCCGGGCCCAACCCTAAGGGACGCCGCAGCAGAGGACGAAAAACTGCGACACCTACTACGGGAACTGCTACAAGGAGAACAAACAGCGCTTATTCGGATGCGGATTCGTTATTCGAGGAAGACTCCGACAGAAAGTCATAAGCTTTCGGGACGTAAGGGAACGCCTCTTAACAATCCGCATCAAAGCTAAATTTGGAAACATTATCTCGATGTGCGCTCACGCCCCAACCGAAGAAAAGGACGATTGACTAAAAGAAGAATTCAACGATCTCCTAGGCAGAACCTATGCCCAATGTCTCAGCTACAACACACACACAGTTCTAGGAGACTTTAATGCGCAATTGGGCAAAGAGGACATATTTGTGTCGATCACGAGGAAACACAGCCTACACAACACCACGTCCGAAAACGGACATCGGCTACTCGACTTCCTGGCGGGGGGAAATCTCATTTTGGCTTGCACACGATTCCCGCATCTCAATATTCACAAAGGAACCTGGCGATCACCTGATCAGTCTACCACCAACCAGATTGATCACATTGCGATCGATGCCAGACACTCCTCCAGCATTCTCAACCTAGGAACCATCCAATGAGCCAACATCGACTCGGATCACTTCCTTGTTGTAGCCAAGGTACGAATGAAGATATCAAGGACGCCACGGATACGAGCTGGACAACGAAAGTTTGACGTCGGAAAGCTAAAATCGCAGGAGACCGCTAGGACCTTTGCCGATCGAGTTTCCCTCAACCTCTCGCAAACTCCAATGACACCGGAGCAACCCACAGAACAGCAATGGGAGCATTGCCAGCGTGCCATAAGAGACGCTGCCTCTGATGTGCTGGGTTTCAAGCCACGTCAGCTAGAAACCCCTGGTTTGATGATCAATGCGGGCAAGCCCATGTAGCAAAGCAAAACGCCCACAAAGCCAAGCGACATAGACGGAATAGAGCCACTCGTGAGCGTTACGAGCACAAACGGAGAGAGGAACACAGGCATTTAAGGAAGAACAAGGACAGCATGAAAAGCGTGAGATCGAGGAGATGGAGAGACGCTATCACAGGAACTATTTAGGTTAGATTTATGCTCGCAAGTTTTACGGAAAAGTAAAAGGAACATGCCCGGGCCATAAAGCCAGAGCAGAAGCCTGTAGGGATGAAGACGGACAGCTAGTAGTAGAGTCACAGTCGATGCTGAGAATATGGAAAGAACACTTCTGTAGGCTGTTTAGATCTAATACCGCTGTCAGGCAGAGTGATCCATTCGCAACGGACGAAGATGCAAGAGAATTTCGTCCACCCGACCTAGATGAAAAGAAGCTAGTAATTTCAAAGCTCAAGAACAATAAAGTCGCGGGCGCAGACGGGCTATCTATTGGGCTATTTAAAGCAGCTGGAGATGATCTGGCAGGACACATGCACCAGTTTATCTGTAAAATGTGGTCGGAGGAAAGCATTACCATCGAATAGAATCTCAGCATCGTTTGCCGGTCCACAAGAAAAGAGACCCCGATTACTGCGCCAACTACAGGGGAATGAGTCTCCTTAACATCGCATACAAGATCTTCTCTGCCGTACTGTGTGAACGCCTGAAAGCCTTTGTGAATAATCTGATCGGCTCGTAACAGTGTGGTTTCCAGGTCAGTCCAAAATAGGCCAGATATTTACACTGCGGCAGATCTTGGAGAGGACCCAAGAATACCAAATCAACTTCAATACCGTCAGATTTTCGTCGATTTCAAGGCCGCGTATGACAGCGTGGAAGAGGAGCTATGGCATAGAGACGAGCTACACAGCGCCATGTCTAGTTTTGACATCCCTGCCAAACTCGTCAGATTGTGCGGAATGACAATGGAGAACTCTCGCTGCTCCATTAAGGTCGGTAGCGTATTAACCGAGACCTTTGATGTTAAAAAAGGATTTAGACAAGTTGACGCACTGTCATGTAATTTGTTCAACATCAAGATCATACGAGACTCTCTGGCCAACAAAAGAGGTACGATCTATTTTAGGACTGCGCAACTGCTTGCGTAGACGGACGCCACTGACGTAATTGGACGAACACAGCGGGAAGTCAATCAAGCTTTCGAAAGCATTGATGCAAAAGCGGCTAAAATGGGTCTTCCGGTTAACGAGGGTAAAACGAAATATATGCTGTCAACCAAAAAAGACGCGCAATACCGACGTCTCGGCCAGAACGTCACAATTGGTAGCTACAGATTCGAAGTGGTCCAGGACTTTGTCTACCTTGCCTAACTAGTGACCAGCGACAATAACGCCAGCGCTGATATCAAACGTAGAATGACTCTCGCCAACCGCTGCTTCTTTGGGCTCAGGAGGCAATTTAGAAGTGGAGCCCTCTCTCGAAAGACCAAAGTTGCACTGTACAAGACCTTAATCACCCCGGTCCTCCTCTATGGCGGAGAGGCCTGGACTTCAACGAGAGCGGATGAAGAGGTCCTTGGTCGTTTCGAGAGGAAAATTATGCGTTCAAACTAGGATCCCGTTTATTTAAACGGGGATTGGAGGAGAAGATACAACGACGAACTATACGGGTTGGCAAAAGACCGTGCCAGCTGGAGAGGTTTGTTGGTTCAGGCCCAAGTTCACACCGAACTGTAGCGCCACCTACATAAGCCAGTATTTCTGTTTTTAAATAAAAACGTTTGAAACGGTTCATGTGATGTAAGTCAAAGGCCAAGGTTTTCCGATGGTTCTACAGTTTTGCAGTTTGCTAAAAAAGGGCCGAATGTGTTGTTGCCCCCTTTCTCAAACGGACGAGCCTTAAATTGATCGAACTGTAAAAAAGTAAATTTTTTGTTTTCCCTTTTTAAAATAAAAACAAAAAAGGTTTTGAGACTCTCATTGAATTAAAAGCAAACACGTGTACACGTACATCTCCCTTTTCATTTGACTATTTTATCAAGGACAAAGGGAAAAAAATATTTCAACAAAAAGTAAAAGATACGAAATACAAACTTATGCCTAAGTATTACACACATAAAAAACAGAACGAAAAAAAAAGGAAGTGTGTCTCGAATATGAAGATTAAATTAGAAAATAAAATACAAAAAATATACAAAAAAAAAAAAAAACGCAAATACGATAAAAAAAAAAAGGAAGAGATGGAGCAAAGGATGTGCATGGGAGTCCATGCCGCTCTAGGACCTGTCTTGTATTTTGTTTTCAATCAATTGTTGTTTCCTTGAAGAGGACATATGTATTTCTGAGCTGAGTCTTGAGAGTTGTCGGTAATATCGGAGTATCGGTGTCCCTATGTTCTTGGATTAAAATTCGACTTGTTATCTTCGGTTTGCTGGAAACACACTTCTTCTTCTTCCTCCGTTGCTTGTTCTACGAGAGGCTTTGTCTGTTCGACTGTGATGTTACGTAGATGTTGAGTCTTTTTGGTGGAAGGCCTTGAGGCAGCCTTTAATTTGGTTGTGGCGAGTTTTTTCTTCGGCAGCGATAAGCGCGTTAATATAAGCTTTTGCTCATCAGATCGCTTTCGATCCAGCGACGAGTGAATGCGGCTTTTGCTTAGGGAGAAATTCTCCTTGGTACCTGGATCGTAACTATCATCGTCATCTAGGTTGTTACTGACGATGGTGATGGTGTCGTCGTCCAATTCGTCGACGTTATGTTCTTCTTCGTAATTGCAATCGTCCTCATCGTCGTCTTCGTAGTCGTCTTCATCATCGTTGTTTAGATCAATACTGAGTAGAGTGGAAGAGGAGCTATGGCGAGATCGTTTTCTATGCTTTTTCAATGGAAGTTTATTGTAGCGTATGCCGTTGTGGTTGTTCTTTACCGCATTGTTACTGGTTCGCTGGAAGATACAAAAGAAAAACAAAAGAAACGCATTAAATATAGATAAGATAGAGAAGAAGAGGTGCATATATCCAACTTTGCCATTATCCCTCAAATCTGGGGAGAAGTCAACCTTGTCTTCATCTGCAAGAGCTGAAAACGAAGTGAACAACCTAAATCCTATCGCCCTATCAGCCTAACATCGTTGCTATTAGAGGCACCCTAAAAAATCAGATACCCCTTCATCCTAATCAATATGCATATCGCAAAGACCGGTCTACTGAAAATGCTACATCACTAGGTCGCGCGTGTTGAGAATGGTTTCACACGCAAGGAGATCGCAATTTGCGCCTTCTTCGATGTTACGGGGGTTTTTACTGGTGACTCGATCACCAATGCATAGGTGTAGACCATCCCACTAATCACTGGATTAGGGCGATGCTAAATAGCCGTATTATATCAGCCATATTCGGGGAGGTTTCGGTGATAGTATTGGCGGCTAATGGGTGTCCACAAGGAGGACTACTTTCACCCCATCTTTGGTCGATAGTTGTAGACAACTCCTGTTTCTTTTCTTTTTTTTATAGTTCGCACAGGTTGAAGAGTTATGCGCTTATCATTTTTGTCGCACAACCCCGGGCGAAGTGCAGATGGTTTGGGTCGTAGATGTTCGTTCACTACTCTCCAGGGGTGGTTGTCCTTGATAGGTTTCGAGAGAAACTCGACTGAACTTTCACGTTGGTTGTATATAGTTCCCAGGAAATATTCCACGCCATTATGGTGTTATTATAGAACTACACACACATCTTCTTCGTTGGTGGCGTTACAGCGAATGAAGGGCCAGAGCCAAGCTTCCCTTCAATCGCCCATGTTGTGTGTGATTCTATTTTTCACACAGGTGAAAGGGACCTACAGTTTACGCCGCGAAATAAACATTCGATGGCGTTGGTGTTATCGGGATCCGAACTCGCTCATCGTGCGTCAGAGTCCAACACACTAACTACTGCGCCACGGCGCCCTCTCTACACACACATAATATGAACTTAAAGTGTGTTGTAAAATTTTCACGTATAGGGGTTGCATTTCTTGGCTACGGACATACTTTGAAATACAGACCTTCCGCTCGACAGTCGGTGAAGTTTCTGAATGGTACAAGCACTGGATTTTCAGAAGAAGTTAAGTACCTAGGTATTGACCTTGATCGCAGATTTAAATGGAACTCCAATATTAAAAACAAATTTACAAACGCGACTAAGGCCTTATAGGCCTGTCGACGCACTTACGGTAAAATCTTGGGACTTAAACCTAAGATAATCCACTAGCTATATACCGTGATAGTAAGACCTATCATCACCAATGCGTCCACTTTATTGTGGACAAAAATTGAGCAAAAAACGATATTCGTTAAACTTCACCCCTTCCAGAGACTAGCGTGTCTCGGTATTACAGGCGCTATGCCAACCTGCCCTACGGCAGGCCAAGAAGCACTGATTGCACTTACTCCACTGCACATTTTCAATAAAAAGGTTGCATTACGTAATGCAATCAGAATTCGTCGCTCGGGAACAGGCCTACCATGGAGACCTGTGGGTCACATGTCGAACCTGCAACATCTTGCTGAGCTGGATATGATTACCATGGCCTCGATCGCCTTACCACACACCTTCACTTTTGACAAGAGATTTGAAATATTGATATCGAACTGCACATTTTGGGAAGCCAATGATACCATACTCGACGTCAAGGGCCCTAGGTGGTACACTGCTGGCTCCAATATGGTTTCTGGATTCGAAGGCTCCAGGAATGAGTCCTAGCAACTGGCGAGATGAATTATTTGCTATCCGCACGTGCGTCAGCCTAAACTTAGAGACTGGCATAAGAGAAGTAACTATCAATATACTCTCTGTTAGCCAAGCAGCGCTCAAAGCGCCGAGTTGGTGCAGCACTAACTCAAAAACCGTCAATGAATGCCATGATGCCCTACAACACCTCGCCAAAAGAAACAAGGTCAAACTCTGGTGGGTGCCAGGGCACAAAGGTATTAAGGGCAATGAAATCGCTAACCAGCTAGGTTAGACAAGCGGGAGAGAATCTCAGACGTCTCCAGATTGAGAAAAGTCCTCTCGAAAGATCCATGAACTCCGAGCTGCCTCTTATCCAACGAAGTATGGACAACGTCAGAAGAAAAAAACACTTGATCTGCTCCTAAATACTCACTTCCCAGGCTGCTCTGAGATGCATGAATCAGTGCAAACGCGGACAACTCATACCCCTCCCGCGATAGAGAGACAGTACGATCATACATATAATGTTTAAAGAGAAAATCTCTTGGGCGATCGGTAGGGCCGGATGGAATCTACCCCATTGAATTTGCACAAACTATATAGTGGATAATACCAAGGCTAAACACAATCTTTAAAGGCCGCCTAGCTTGGAGACACATTCCAGAAAAGTAGAAGTGCGTATGGGTGCTCTTCATCCCCAAGGCCGGCTGAAGCTCCCACACCTCCCGCAAGGACCTAAGGCCTATCTGTCCACCATCCTTTGTATTAAAAATCCTTGAAAGGTTGATAGACTTACATCTACGCCATAACTTCGATCCATCCCTAATCTCCAAGGCACAGCACTCCTACTGTGCAAGAGTGGATTCTGGCAAAACAGCCTTACATACACTGGTGAGAAAAATTGAGAAATCAATTATCTTAACGAATACACTCTGGCAGTCTTGCTATGTAGCTATAGAGGGCGTCTTCAACAACCTCATTTCGAAAATTAAAAAAATTGAAAAGTGGACTCTGATAGAGTTAATCAGACTCAACACGCAAAATCTATTCTAAATGGGGCAGCCAAGTAACATTCAAATCAGTTACCAGAGGTACCCTTCAAAGGGAGTCCTCTCTTCTCTTCTATGTTACTGCCTACACAGTCCACGTGGCTATTGCCATTTCGGGCAAGTATCTATCAACAAAAAAGGACCGCATGTGTACGGCATTCTCGCTACTGTTCAAATGGGCACAACACAATGGGTTCGGCGTAAACCCGCAGAACGCGGGGCTTGTGCTGTTCACCAGAAAGCATAAGATCTCGGAAATATGTCCAATCGCTCTACTTGGCACTAGGTTAACCCACTCTCCTAGAGCCAAATACCTTGCCATTGTACTAGATAGGAAACTAGCTTGGAAGGACAACATGATAGAGTGTGCAAATAAGGCAACCATCGCTCTTTACACCTGTAAGAAAGACTTAGGGAAATAATGGGGATTCAACCCTAAGCTTCCCCTTTGGCTATACACTACAGTTGTTAGATCTATTCTAATGTATGGATTGGTAGTCTGGAGGATTGCATGTGCCTCACCGGGGCCCTAAGGTCCATCCGGAATGCGCTCAACATGATACTCCACCTAATCCCACTCCATATACATGGCAAGCAAATAGCCACATACACGCAACCAGATTAAAAGCCAGCTCAAAATGGACGAGCTAAATCACTGGCTACTTCTTCATTCTGAACAACAAGATAACCTTGGCGGAAGACTCTGACCACAATGAGCCCACCATTGTATTTGAGAAGAAATTCAAAATAACATAACCGGACAGATGGAACTGGTCCCGCCAGGTGGAACCTCGCAAGAGCTGCGTGGACTTCTACACTTCTGCCAACAATTAAACCTGAGGCAATAAGGGAGGCCCTGTCTACTACGGATTTTCGATGGCTGAGATAAACCTGACATGGACCTGAGATGAGCCCAGGGGCACATCTGCCTCAACGGACCAATGGACTAATCTTCCTCAAACGAACTGGCATCTACAAAATTATTGGTGTCCTCACCGGTCAGTGTCTCATTGGCAGTCACGCACAGAAACTAGAGCAAGTTTCGAACGACTTCTGCAGGAGCTGCTTCGACGAAGAGGATATTGAATCCATTCATCGCTTACTCTGCCCCTGTCCGGCTCCCTGTTCAATCAGGAAGCGCTACCAAGGATCCTACTTCCTTAACGACTTGACCGATTCAGCGGGTAAGGAAAACTGACATTCTTAATTATTTAAGAAGCACTAAGTGGTTCAATGAATATGGGGTCAACCCCCCTCGTAGCAACACAACGGGCCTATCTGGCCTAAGTGTATAGTCCCCCCTGGGGGACTATAACCTAACCTAACCCAGACAAGTGGGAAAAACTTGTCCTTTTGGAACAGAGTTCAATGCCTTCGCCAATCGAAGAGATTTATAGGGCCTCTGAGCAAAACCTCTATCAATACCGAAACTTAATAGAGTAGACATCAGAAGACTAGCCATGCACCTTACTGGACACTGTGATCTGAGATCTCAAAAAAATGAACCTCGCATTTGAAACTGAGCGTCGACTCTGTCTTGAGGACGAAGAAACGGCAAGCCACATACTATGTGAGTGTGCGGCTCTCTGCCATCTTAGGAAACGTATCCTTCTCGGTAGAAATATGTCTCCTGAGGGGACGAATAGTAGGTTGGGCTACGGCCTAATAAGCCGTAACCGTTAAAAAACCACAAACAACCACAAGCTTCGGATAAAACAGACCGGATTAATATTAACAACCCTTGCAAGAACGAAAAAAGGACAATGATCGTCGGCTGTGTAAGTGGAATGTTAGGCCCTTAAACAGACCACGTGCAGCCGAACTTGCGGACGCCCTAGACCGCTATAAAGCGGACTTAACCGCCATCCAGGAAATCCGATAGAGTGGACCGGGTATAAAGCTGATGAAAAACTGCGACATCTACTACAGCGGCTGCTATAGGGACAGAAGACAACAATTGTTCGGTTGCGGCATGTGAGCGAACGCCTCATACGATTTGTATCAAGGCTAAATTTTCTAAAATCAACTTGACCTGCGTCCATGCCCCCAAGGAAGACAAGGATGACTCCACCAAAGATGAGTTCTACGATCTCCCAGACAGAACGTACGCCCAGTGTCCCAGCTATGACATCAAGGTTGTACTAGGAGACGTCAGTGCTAAGCTGGGTAAGGAAGCATCTTTGAACGAGTCATCGGCAAACATAGCCTACACCACACCACATCCGATAACGGACACAGGCTGATTGATCTTGCCACGGGGCGAAATCTCCTGCTAGCCAGTACACGCTCCCCGCACAACGATGTACACAAGGGCACCTGGCGGTCGACAGATCAATCAATCACTAACCAGATTGGTCACATCATGATCGACGTCAGACACTCCTCCACTATTCCTGATGTTCGAACTTTCCGAGGAGCAATCACCAGATCGGACCACTATCTTTTAGTGGATATCATTAACGCAACAGAATAAGAGCAAGAATACAAGGTTATGATGTCGGGAAGCTACTATCGCCAGAAACCGGTCGCGCTTTTACCGACCGCGTCTCCCTTAAGCTCTCCAATACACCTCAACCCTCCACGCTGTCTATGGAACAGCAGTGGCACCTTTGCAAACAAGCCCTGAAAAGCATCTGAAGTTGTGGGCTTCAAGGCTCCGCCACAAAGAAACACCTGGTTCGGTGACGAGTGCAGGAGGCATATAAAGCCTCGCCGCATAGAGGAACAAGGGCAACTCGTGAGCTCTAGGGGCTAAAAAGAAGGGAGAAGCATAAGCTTCCCAGTTGAAAGAAGAAAGAGCAAGAAAAGCGCGCGATTGAGGAATTGGAGAGAGAACGGACACCTAGTAGTAGAATCGCAGTCGATGCTGAGAATACGGAAAAACCACTTCTACGGACTGTATAATGGCGATGTTAGTAAATATGCCGCTGTCAGGCGGAATGATCCATTTCTTAGCGATGAAGACTGCAGATAATTCCGTCCTCCTCGACGAAGTTAAGATCACCATATCGAAACCCTAGTCAAATAAAGCGGCTGGCGCAGACGGACTGTTTGCGGAGCTCTTCAGGATAGCTGGGGATGAACTGGTTAGGAACATGCGCCGTGGCGCAGTGGTTAGTGTGTTGGACGCTGACGCACGATGAGCGAGTTTGGATCCCGATAACACCAACGCCATCGAATGTTTATTTCGCGGCGTCTACCCTCGGGGGGGTGCTGGCAAAACCCCCCTTGGGAAACTTGGTATGAAAAGGCTTCTTGACTCACGCCGTACGGAATCGACATTAAACTGTAAATCCCTTTCACCTGTGTGGAAATGAGATGATTGAGAGAAGCTTGGCTCTGATCCTTCATGGGCTGTAAGGCCACCTAAGAAGGAAAATCATCGCCTACAAAATCTTCTCTGCCGTTCAGTGTGAACGCCTGAAGCCTTTTGTAAACAAGCTGATAGGTCCTTATCAGTGCGGATTCAGGCCAGGGAAGTACACCATCGACAGAATCACACTACGGCTGATCCTGGAAAAATTCCATGAATTTCATGTCAACACTCACGACGTATTTGCCGACTTCAAAGACGCATACGACAGCGCAATTAGAGACGAGCCACACAGCGCCATGTCTGCCTTTGACTTCTCTGCTAAACACGTCAGATAATCCAGGATGGCTATGGCGAATGCTCGTTGCTCCATCCAAATCGGTGCAGACCTGACCGGGCAGGGCGATGCGTTGTCGTATGATTTCTTCAACATTGTATTAGAAATGATTGTGCAAAAATCACTGACCAACACAAGAGGCACAATTTATTCCAAATCCTCACGACCCCTTGCATTCGCGGATGACATTGACATAATTGGAAGAACACAGCGAGATGTCAATGACGCGTTTACGATTATTGAGGCGGAGACGCCGAAAAAGAGGACAAAACTAAATTTATGCTGTCATCAAAGAAGGACACTCACCACCGACGCCTTGGCCAGAGGTAGTTAAGGACTTCATCTACCTTGGCTCCGCAGTGACCTGGAACAACAACCTCAGTTCCGAAATCAAACACAGAATCATTCTTGCCAATCGCTGTTTCTTCGGACTCAAGTGGCAATTGAGTCATAGAGCTCTCTCCCGAACGACGAAGTTGACTCTATACAAGACGCTTATCACCCCGGTCCTGCTGTACGGCGCAGAAGCATGGACACTATCAAAAGCGAATGAGGAGGTCCTTGGTCGTTTCGCGAGAAAGATTTTGCGAGTGAGTTTCTGCCCTATAATCGCAAGACGGGCGATGAAGGAAAAGATTTAACCACGCGCTTTACGGGCTGTGCAGCTACATGAGTCCAGTCAAATGTCTACAACGCCTAAACGTCAAACGATTCAACGCCTAAGATGGCTAGGCCATGTAGAGCGAATGGACACCACAGCTCCAGTCCGGAAAGTCTTTGAATTCAACCCCGAAGGACAAAGAAACAGAGGTTGGCCACACTTAAGATGACGCACACAGGTGGAAGGAGAGCTCAGCCTACTGGGTGTGCGGCAGTGGAGAAGGCTAGCAAAAGATCGTGTTAGTTGGAGGGGCATGTTGGTTGAAGCCCAAGATTCATCTCGAACTGTAGCGCCCGTAAAGAAGAAGAAGAAGAGGGATGCTCTCAGTTTCATTAAGGAAGTGGCGAAGCTCCTCGTCTAATCGGCTAGTAGGCACAACAGATCTACATATAAAGGTCGCCGTGCCTCATGCTAGTTGTTAGCACGAGTCTCATGCTAAAAAAAAAAATTCAACTCAACCAAATGGCAATGGAAGATAACCCCAAAAGCTAGGAAATCAAATACATTTACCAGTTGGATGGGCAATTTTTCGTGGCTTTCCGGAAAACCAGAAACCGACATTCCTCCGGTATCGGTTTTAGTGATTTCATTCGTTGTTCGTCCTCCATCTGCTCTCGACCGGATAATGGAACAATTCATAGATACACCGTAGACCGCACGTGCGATAAGGACCTCAGAATAGGCCATGGCCGTCGACAAATTATTTATGGTCACTTCACAAGCGGCATCGAAAACAGGGCACTCCAGTCTATGGCGTTGGTCGTATCTATTGTCACGACATTTTGATACCACTGTGATTGTTCGCCGGTGGGTGGTGTAGGGAAATGGTAGAGTGCATCGGCGAGGAGGTGCATGCATTAGGCTTGTTCCGCCTTGATGTTAAACAACCACAAATTTAGTGCCGAACCTATGCTTCGACTCGTTATCTGAAGTGGGCGACACGACTCATGCGAAAGTCATGTATTCGTCGGACGTGCGAGTATCTGATATCAATTGACGTGATACAAGGCGCGTTTCGCTTGGGATTTCAACTTTTAGATACGAGCAGACAAATTATCCATTCGACTTGGAGCGCGGTAGCGATGGAATTTTAGTGGCATGAAGAACATGATGATTTATTAACACGGTCGTGGGATGAACAATGTTCAGGGGAGGCGTGTGGTCGGTATCTAATTGGCAGAGTAGAATGAAGGATGTGTGGTGCGATGGCGAAAAGAACTGTATGATAAATGTCCCAGCGGAAATCACAAAGCCAGTCTATGCTCAGTCATGTGTGGACTGGATCGATGTGGGTTTGCCTACGGCACGGGACGTTAGCAAGGATACTCTAGCACAACGTTTGACTGGCTTATTAATAATGGGAGCCTTTGTTATGCGGTCATGGCCGTGGGCGTAGTAATTCGATATGATGTTGTTTTTCCGTCTTTAATAGGAGCAGAAACAATACACGGAGGTGTTCTGTCGGGGAAGGTTTGTTGTAAACAAGGACTTGTGTATCCTTCGAAAATACAATTGGGGAAAAGCAATCATTTGCTGTCGTCGTATGCATGCCGGAGAGGGTGGTAGAAAATTCGATTGCTTACATTCGTTTGAGGAGACGTAAGTGATTACGACCTTTAGTGAAGGAGTATCTTTAAATTCATTCAGTCAACATTTTGAATGACTAACTTTACTCGTATGCGGCTATGTATGAAGGTGGTATTTAGGGAAGCTTTGAATAAAGAGGGTAATAGCACAGTTACATAGAAAACGTCTTGGGAAGACTACAAGCTTTTATCCAGGTATTTGCATTTTCAGCTCAACTGACGACAAGGTTGGACCATTTCTATTTTGATATGGCATCCATGTAAAGACTATCACTAGTCGGACCGTCCAGCTTAAGTGGCTAAAATGGGAGACCGCATACCTGGACTTTTTTGTTTTCCCACCGGAACTGTGTAAGTGGTTACCCATTCCTGCCGTAATCAACAAGTCAGAAGCCCAATTGAGAAACTTACTCTGTCCGTAGCTCTTTTTTTTTTGTGTCGGAGACTTCTGCAATCTGTTAGAGCAATCACACGCAAATACTAGTCCGTTGTACTAGAGGACATGGGCTATGACATACAGGGTAAAGTTGTTGATCGCTCTCAACGTGGCGTGATGCCAGCAACGACCCCTGTTTAAATGTCTGGGTCAAGTTGACATACGGCCTCCTCGCGGCGCCCTCTGGATAGCCTCTTCAACAACCGTTGGGAGATGAACAAACGTATGCAGCGACAAAACCCCGACCAGAATGGCGGTTGTGCGGCGGGCTAACAATCCGTCCACTTAAAAAACCTGAAGGTTATGAATGAGCAAGATGCCTCGGATACACGGACGGATACTCGACTACGACAACGCACGAAAAAGGAACACAATTTGCGGGTATGCTCCTGGAATGACAGAACCCTGTACACTCCCGGAGCTGCTCATAAACTAGAAAGAATCCTCACGCTGTACAAGGTGGATATTACTGCGGTCCAGGAAATACGCTGCACTTACTGGGATGCGGATTTGTCGTGGCAAAGCAGTTAAGATCGAAGGTCATCCACTTTAAACCTATAAGTCATTGCCTGGCTGTGATCCGCATCAGAGCCAGATTTTATAACATCAGCCTTATATGCGCACACGATCCTACCGACGAAGAGGCTGAAGACCCTATCAAGGAGGACTTCTATGACCTCCTGGACTACGCCTAAGGAGCTTGTCCGTAGTACGATGTTAAAATCGTACTCGGAGACTTCAACACCAAAATCGGTAAGGAGAACACCCTTGGCGGAGTGATCGGAAAGCACAGCCTCCACGATACAACAACAGATAACGGCTTCCGACTCGCTGACTTTGCGACAGCTCGTAATGCGGTGATAAGTAGCACAAGATTCCCTCGCAAGCGAATCCACACAGCAACCTGGCGATCTCCGGACGGTCGAACCGCCAACCAAATCGACCATGTGCTCATTGACGCAAGTCACTCGTCAAACATCCTGGACGTGCGAACATTCAGAGGGGCAAATGTCGACTCTGACCACTTCCTCGTAGCAGAAAGATTCAGAGCTCGACTGTCCAATGTCAGAGTGCTGCACCAGCCCATCAGACGGAGGTTCGACATTGGGCGCCTGAGCACACCGGAGGTTGCCAGAGTCTACAGGGAGCAGCTGAGCGAAAGACTCTACGGTGTGCCTACGTCGAACATAAATGCCAATAATATGTGGCTGCATTGCCGCTCAGCCATTCAGGAAGTAGCCGAAACCACCATAGGATACCTACCACCCCCGACAAGAAACCCGTGGTATGATGGCGAGTGTGAGCAGAAAAAGGCAGCAACCGACGAGGCGTACCAAAAGGCGCTGCAGAGGAAAACCAGGGCAGCGCAAGAAGAGTACCGAGCCAGAAGAAGCCTCTTACAAGGAATCCAAAAACCTTGCAGGAGGCTCCAAAAAAGCTCTTCGAAACTGCGAGGGTAATCTTGTCACCCAACCGCAGGGAATAGTGGATGTATTTAAGAAGCATTTCCAGCAGTATGACCAAGAGAGAGTGGTAGGGAACGAGGAAATCCCAACTCCTGCCGCTGAAGTAGTCCTACCACCTAGGATCGAAGAAGTCGGCACAGCTATTCAAAAACTGAAGAACAACAAGGCCGCAGGCTAAGATGGCTTGCCATCAGAGCTCTTCAAGGCTGGCGGCGATGTTCGGTTAGGGAGCATTCACCAGATCACCCGCAGAATTTGGGAAGATGAAAGCATACCCGACGACTGGAATTTCAGCTCTATTTGCCCCATCCTACCCCTTGCAAGAACTATAGAGGTATAGCCCTGCTCTATGTCGCATACAAGATCCTGTCCAGAGTATTGAGTGAACGCCTGAAGTCATTTTGCACCGCACTAATCGGCAGCTACCAGTGCGGCTTCCGGCCAGGCAAATCGACTATAGACCAAATTTTCACACTTCGGCAAATCTTGGAAAAGACCAACGAGTTTCGAATCGATACACACCATCTTTTCATCGATTTCAAGGCCGCATACGACAGCATTCATCGTGAAGGACTGTTTGGTGCGAATTCCGGATCCCGGGAAAACTATCGGCAAATGCACCGTGCAACTCGGTTCTATCTAGCAACTACAATTTCGAGGTAGTTAAGGAGATTGTCTACCTCGGGGCAAACGTAAATTCCAAAAATGACATCACAGTGGTGAACGGGCATAGAATCGCCCTTGGCAACTGTTGCTTCTTCGGCTTGTCCAAACAATTGGGGTCAAAACTCCTCCCTCGGAAGACCAAAGTCATGCTATACAAAACGCTCATTCTGCCAGTCTTGCTGTACGGAGCCGAAAGCTGGACGATAAGCAGGACAGCGGAGCTGATTTTGGGTTCTTTCGAAAGAAAAATTCTGCGCCGGATATTTGGTCCTGTCTGTGAGGAAGGTGAATGGAGAAGAAGACACAACCGCGAACTCTACGTGCTGTACCAAGATGTGGATGTAGTCCGGAAGGCAAGGATCCGTCGACTACACTGGCTCGGCCACATCGAGCGGATGGACATCAACGCTCCAGCTAAGAGGGTCTTCGACTCCGAGCCTCCTGGTTCGAGAAGAAGAGGAAGACCGAACCTCCGGTATAAAGACCAAGTAATCGCGGATGTAAGACATCTTGGTCTTGACAACTGGAAGCAGCGTGTCCGGGACCGTCAAGGATGGAAGGCAGCTATAGCTCAGGCTCAGATCCTCCATGGATCGCTGGCCTGATAAGTAAGTAGTTTCTGCTTTCTTTCCTAGGGGAGGCCATCTCTTTACTCCACCAGGGGAGCTTGGATTTTCCTCTAGGGGTGTTGGTCGCACAAAAATTTGGATAGTGCTCTGTTAAGAGTTTCTGTCGGTTCATTAACTAAGTTGTCTAATTCCGCAGAGCTACGCAGATAAGTAGGGTTGGCCCACTAAGTGGGGCTCAACATAGGTTCTTGGGCAATGGCGTGACTAGCGTATGGATAGTCAGAGAAGGAATGCTCTTTGGGGACTTTCCATTCCCTCATTTTATCGACAATGTCATATGATGCAAAGGTTGCATCTAGAACTTCTTGTTTGTTTTTGGTGATGAAAGTTGGTTCACAGCCAAAGTTGCATACGATGGGAAATGATCACAAGTGTTTTGGCAGGCACACTACAGGGATGATGGTGCAGTAATGGTATTGAGAGATGTCCTCAGGCAGTTTAACTTAAACGTTTGGGGATGAGGTGGTCTTTCACAGAATATTCATATATAGACTCGCAGTTATGGCTAGACCACATATGATTACACAGAGAATTGCTTTTAAGGCCAATAGCCTATTGCATATCCCATTTCAATGACAGGTCGACTAAAGTCTCAAATTTGCTGTAGGAGCAGCGACAAGTAGAATTTTCTAACAATTTAAGCACTCGGTAACCTACTCTATCCAAAAAGCACAACAACATAACAACATCAAGCATATCTGCAAACCTGGCTTTCTTTAACCTTTCCAAAGGTATACTACAGAACCATCGAATAGTTCTCTGCTTCCAAGCACATACCTCTCACTTCTTGTAATTAGAAAACCTGTTTAAAACAGAACCCGGAAATCCTACTACCATGTGCAAACATGGTATCTGCGGAAAGTAAATACCATGCAAATGCCCTCTCACCACTCATGCACTTTACTCAATTTACTTGCCCCACTTCTATCCGGTAGTGTACGTCCTAAATAGATTTTCCCTAACTCAGAAAGCATCTAAAACATACTTTCTTACTTCAGGACGTTGAAACCTTTGCATTGGAAGTGTGCCGAAATTTCAACACCGAACGAGACACTCCATATGTGAAAACCACGTATCATGCCACTATCATGGCCTTGTACCAACAAGTCTAGGTCTGTGAAACGAAACGATGGCCAGACTACTCTATAACCAGGTCGAATGCAGACACATTCAGTTTGTTAATTGTTGGAATATGAAATTTCCACTTGGATCCTGACCATGTGTTATTTGGTCGGCATTTGAGTGCCAACCTATTTCACTTTCAAGCCTGTTAATTGATTTCTACTGTAATGAATCGTCCTATCTTAGTCCACACTCTGACGGAGTGGTGTCCTTCATTGACCAAGGGGCTTATTGAATGAATTTACGTACCTGTAAGATGGCAAAGATGACAGCAAACACGGTGACAATGAAGAGACATCCGGCAACCGCAATTGCTGTAATTGTTGTAAGCGGAGAACCGACACGTGACAGAACTCCGCTCGACGAACCATCATCGAATCCATTGTATGGGCTACCAAACTGTTGTTCTGCACTAGCTGCTATCCGACGCTTACCAGCCGGTGATGCATTGATACATCCACCTATGTGGAGGAGATTACATAAACAGATATTCAAAAATCATATAGACACTCAACTTACCACTCTCCTTGTCACAGTGACAGCACGATTGATCCTCGGGAGTGGCATCAGTTGGACAACAAGGTACACATTGGTTATTGAGACGATCCAAATGTTGGGGGAATGCACACGTCTGACATGAATATTGGCCCGGGCCGCTGCACGAACGACATGACTCGTGACACGTTTTGCAGGTTTGCGTTGGCGAATCATAGTACTGAGATCCAAGACATTCCATACATAGTCCACCGTCCAACATGAAATGAAGTGGACATGCTGTGCATGCTAATGGACCGGCTCCTGTTGAGTACAATTCAATGGAGAGATTGTAGGTTAGTACGTCAGTAATCAATTGGTGTTTGAATGTGTCATTGATTGTGGTCTTGTCCTCCTAGTCGTAATTAAGAGAAATCTATCTTTAATCCGCTGGTACGATAATGACAGTGTTAGAATGAGTAGTTGTGATGGATAATGAGAACCGACTGACACGAGACTTATGAAAGGCCATCCTTGATAACCACTTGATGATGGTTTTTCATAAAAACCAACAGCAGGACCCTACTCCTCTACTCACTCGCAACCTATCAGGCATTCAGTGTAATCTCTAAAGTGTTGATCACAGCTCGACTCAATGACTCCATGTCATGAATGGTAAAAGACGCCATCGACCCCGGTTCGTCATCATCAATTTATGTCGATAGTCCTTAGAGATTGTATGTCGTCCACTTTTGCCTACATTAACGCTTTTCATTACAAAACACAAGTATACACTCTCCGGCACCATCGCTGATAACATGCTTTTCAATAGGAGTCATGTCTCCTCGACAAGCGAGAGAAGCTGGGTCGTAGTAATGCGTCCTTGACGGTGAGCCGTGTGTCGTCAATCGTTGACATGGAGACTCTTATCTGCTATTATGTTCTTTACGTCCTTGTTGATGAAAGGAGGAGGTTGAGATGAGAAATAACGCCGCAGTCAACAGATTATTGAAGAGCGATTTGAATCTTAAGGAATAAGTGAATAACAGTGAGGCTAGCAACAGAGATCCAGGCTTCCTATTCCGTTTTTTTTTCTTTCTTATTTTACTATATCGCACACTTCTATAACCACTCAAGGAGGTTGATTAATAGCTTATAGTAGTTGGAGACAGAGGCTAAAGAAGTAGCGGAACATAACTAGTCAATGGAATTTCTGAATTGGACCATACATATCCTGTCGTTCCAAAAAGTTTAACGCAAGAGTTTACGAACAAAAATCTGTGACAAGTGGCAAAAGCATCTTAATCATAAGTTGGGAAGAGAGTTTGGAAGAGTACTGCTTGGACGTGAAACCCATTTTTTTATATGAACGTCGCTGTCAAGCAAAGTAATTTTCTTTTGAGTTATAAGTACAGCGAGTCTACTACGTAGGTTGCTACCTAAATTTTGAGATATGACAACACCAGTGCGAAAATGAAAAATTTTAAAAAGCCATTTTAGAGGGCATGGGCTCTGACATACGGGGTAAAGATGATGATCGCACTCAACCTGACGAGATGACAGCAACGATCCCTGTTTAAATGCCCGGGTCAAGTTGACATACGGCCTCCTCGCGGCGCCCTCTGGATAGCCTCTTCAACAACCGTTGGGAGGTGAACAAACGTATGCAGCGACGAAACCCCGACCAGAAAGGCGGTTGTGCGGCGGGCTAACAATCCGCCCACGTAAAAAAAAATAAAAGTTATGAATGAGCAAGATGCCTCGGATACACGGACGGATACTCGAAGACGACAACCCACGAAAAAGGAACACGATTTGAGAGCATGCTCCTGGAATGTCAGAACCCTGTACACTCCCGGAGCTGCTCATAAACTAGAAAGAATCCTCACGCAGTACAAGGCGGTATTACTGCGGTCCAGGAAATACGCTGGATAGGAAACGGTATGATTAGGAAGAAAAATTGCGACATTTATTACAGCTCTCACAAAAGGTTGCACTTACTGGGATGTGGATTTGTCGTGGGAAAACGGTTAAGGTCGAAGGTCATCGACTTTAAACCCATAAGTGATCGCCTGGCTGTGATCCGCATCAGAGGCAGATTTTATAACATCAACCTTATATGTGCACACGCCCCTACCGACGAGGCTGAAGACCCTATCAAGGAGGACTTCTATGACCTCCTGGACAACGCCTACGGAGCTTGTCCGGAGTAGGATGTAAAAATCGCGCTCGGGGACTTCAACGCCAAAATCGGTAAGGAGAACACCCTTGGCGGAGTGATCGGAAGGCACAGCCTCCACGATACAACAACAGATAATGGCTTCCGACTCGCTGACTTTGCGACAGCTCGTAATGCGGTGATAAGTAGCACAAGATTCCCTCGCAAGCGAATCCACACAGCAACCTGGCGATCTCCGGACGGTCGAACCGCCAACCAAATCGACCATGTGCTGATTGACGCAAGGTACTCGTCAAACATCCTGAATGTGCGAACATTCAGAGGGGCAAATGTCGACTCTGACCACTTCCTCGTAGCAGCAAGATTCAGAGCTCGACTGTCCAATGTCAGAAAGCTGCACCAGCCCATCAGGAGGAGGTTCGACATTGGGCGCCTGAGCACACCGGAGGTTGCCAGAGTCTACAGGGAGCAGCTGAGCGAAAGACTCTACGGTATGCCTACGTCGAACACAAATGCCAATAATACGTGGCTGCATTGCCGCTCAGCCATTCAGGAAGTAGCCGAAACCACTTTAGGATACCTACCACCCCACAACTATTCAGAAGCTGAAGAACAACAAGGCCGCAGGCTCAGAAGGCTTGCCATCAGAGCTCTTCAAGGCTGGCGGCGATGTTCTGGTAGGGAGCATGCACCAGATCATCTGCAGAATTTGGGAATATGAATGCATGCCTGACGACTGGAAAACCAGCTCTATATGCCCCATCCACAAAAAAGGCGATCCTACCTCTTGCAAGAACTATAGAGGTATATCCCTGCTCAATGTCGCATACAAGATCCTGTCCAGCGTATGGTATGAACGTCTTAAACCATTTTGCACCGCATAATCGACAGCTACCAGTGCGGCTTCCGTCCAGGCAAATCGACTATAGACCACATTTTCACACTTCGGCAAAACTTGGAAAAGACCAACGAGTTTCGAATCGATACACACCATCTTTTCATCGATTTCAAGGCCGCATACGACAGCATTCATCGTGAAGGACTGTTTGGTGCGAATTCCGGATCCCGGGAAAACTATCGGGAAATGCACCGTGCAACTCGGTTCTATCGAGCAACTACAATTTCGAGGTAGTTAAGGAGATTGTCTACCTCGGGGCAAACGTAAATTCCAAAAATGACACCACAGTGGTGAACCGGCATAGAATCGCCCTTGGCAACTGTTGCTTCTTCGGCTTGTCCAAACAACTGGGGTCAAAACTCCTCACTCGGAAGACCAAAGTCATGCTTTACAAAACGCTCATTCTGCCAGTCTTCCTGTACGCAGCCGAAAGCTGGACAATAAGCAGGACGGCGGAGCTGATTGTGGGTTCTTTCGAAAGAAAAATTCTGCGCCGGATATTTGGTCTTGTTTGTGAGGAAGGTGAAAGGAGAAGAAGACACAACCGCGAACTCTACGAACTGTACCAAGATGTGGATGTAGTCCGGAAGGCAAGGATCCGTCGACTGCACTGGCTCGGCCACTTCGAGCGAATGGACACCAACGCTCCAGCTAAGAGGGTCTTCGACTCCGAGCCTCCTGGTTCGAGAAGAAGAGGAAGACCGAACCTCGCGGATGTGAGACATCTTGGTCTTGATAACTGGTAGCAACCGTCAAGGATGGAAGGCAGCTATAGCTCAGGCTCAGATCCTCCATGGATCGCAGGCCTGATAAGTAAGTAAGTAAGAAGTAGATCGTGCCTCACGTATTGGCGCACAATGAATCCCACACATTCTTTTCAAGGATGATGTTGAAAGGGAATCCCGTCTACCCGACCTAGACGATGTTAAGATACCGATATTGAAATTTAAGTCTTATAAAGCTGCTGGAGCAGACGGACTCCCCGCGGAACTGTTTAAAGCAGTTGGCGACGGGCTGGTCAGAAACATGCACCAACTCATCTTCATATGGCCGGAAGAATGCGTGCACGACGAATGAAATCTCAGCATCGTTCCCCCGGTCCATAAGAAAGGAGACCCCTATGACTGCGCCAATTACAGAGGGATAAGTCTCCTGAACATCGCGTACAAGGTCCTCCCGGCCGTACTGTGTAAGCGCCTGAATAATTTAATAGGTTCCAACCAGTGTGGTTTTAAGCCAGGAAAATCCACGATAGACCAAATGACCAGGTGCACACGCACCATCTTTTTGTCGACTTTAAAGCCGCATATGACAGTGTTTATAGAGAAGAGTTATACAGAGCCATGTCATGTATTAATATTCCTTCCAGGATGACTATGGAGAATTCCCGCTGCGCCATTAAGATCGGAGATGAACCGAGACCTTCGATGTTCAATAAGATTTTAGACAGGGTGACGCACTGTCATGTGATTTCTTTAACATCATACTTGAAAAGATCGTGCGGAACTCTGCGGCCAATACAAGAGGTACGATCTACTTCAAGTCTACATAATTGCTTGCCTACGCAGATGACATTGACGTTGCGTCGTAAGTTGGCTAAAGTGGGTCTAAGGGTAAATGGGGACAAGACTAAATACATGCTGTCATCAAAGAAAGACGCGCAACACCGACGTCTTGGTCAGAACGTCACCTTCGGCAGCTATATTTTTGAAGTAGTCAACGACTTCGTCTACCTTGGCTCTATAATGACAAGCAGCAACGACACCAGCGCTGAGATAAAACACAGAATAACTTCAAGAGGCAGTTGAGTAGTAGAGCCCTCTCTCGAAAATGTAAAAACTAAGGTATCCCTCTACAAAACCTTAATCATCCCGGTCCTCCTCTACGGCGCTCCGGCCCGAAGGGTCTTCGACTCCAACCCGGAGGGACTACGCAGCAGACGACGACCGCATCTAAGGGACCTCAACCAACTGGGCGTGCGGCACTGGAAGCGGCTGGCCAACACTGGCGGCAACCATTTGATGGATACCATCTTTACCGCTTAACGGAAAAAATTTCAAACGTCCAGGTAAGGATTCCCAGCACTCAAAACCGTTTTTTTTTTTTTTATTTAGTAAAAAAGTAATTTAAGGGCGAAATTGGATGATTCATTTTGCGCCACCTTGTGTTTGGCTTCTAGTGGCTTCTATTTGGCATATTGAGGTAATTTAAGCTTCAGTCCTAGGGTTAAGTACATCAATTGTTATTGGTAACAATCAGTAGTGATACTTTCCGTAAGATGGAGAAGTTCATAGTAGATCACTCCGAGTTGATCCCACTAGACGCACAGCATTAGCTTCTTGCAATGAATATTCGGTTTGGCCATTGAAGTTGACGCATGGCCAGGCTTAGCGCTTGTTTTTCTTCGCTTTGGATTGTCGTAGTGGATTCATTTTTCACCGCCTCTTACTATTTGATGCAAAAACCCTTTTGATTCAGTCCTTGGAGCAACTTTGCGCACGTGAAAAAAACGGCGGCGCTCGACGTCTCTTGGCTTGAGTTAAAGCGGAACACAATGTCCTTGTCTTCGCACCATACCCATGACGGTTTGAAACGTTTGAAACCACTTGTTGAGTCACTGTCAGGGTTTCAGCGAGCTCCTATTTAGCTTGATATGAATCTTGGGCCTTTTTTTTTTTTTTTTATACGGGGCTAGTGCTACTATTAGCAATACGGCACTGCGACCTTTGCAGATCCACCTCTATAATGAAGTTGAGAATGCTTCTCGTAGGAGCCAGGGTGATCCCCTCAGGAGCCATAACTTCACTGAGAAGGATACGCTTCCTATGATGGCAGAGAGCAGCACACTCACATAGTATGTGTTCTGCCGTCTCATCGTCCTCTAGACAGAGCCGACACTCAGTTTCAGAGGAGAGACTAATTTTGTTTAAACGATATCTCAGACCGCAGTGTCCCGTTAGATAGCTGACTAGTCTTCTGATATCCCCTCTATTGAGTTTGAGTATGTCAATAGGGTGTTTGTTCAGGGGTCGTATAAGTCGTTTAGATTGACGCAGTCCCCGAACACTGTTCCAAAATGGACAGATGTTGCGATTTTTCCCACTTGTCTAAGAAGTAATTTATCTTTGTCCCGGGAATGCCGCAGAAAGGTTCCGGACCTATGTATTTGTCGCTGGAACCTTTTCTGGCAAGTTGGTCGGCAATTTCATTGCCCTTGATACCTTTATGTCCTGGCACCCACCAAAGTTTAACAGTGTTTCTTTTGGCGAGGTCTTGTAGGGCGTCATGGCATTCCTTGACGGTTTTTGAGTTCGTGCTGTACGAACCCAGTGCTTTAAGCGCTGCTTGGCTATCAGAGAGTATGTTGATAGTTACTCCTCTGATGCCAGTCTCGAGATTTAGATTGACGCATGATAGGATGGCATGCAGCTCTGCTTGGAAGATGCTGGGGCTTATTCCCAGGGCCTTCGAGATCTTGCGTTTTGGTCCAAAGATGCCGGCGCCAACGCCAGAAGCCATCTTGGAGCCATCCGCGTGCCACCTGAGGCCTTCGACATTTAGCAGGGGATCACTGTTTTCCCATGCTGAGCGGTTTGGGATCAGTATCTCAAATCTCTTGTCAATGGTGAAGATGTGTGGCAATGCGTCCGAGACTGTAGTAATCATATCCAGCTCGGAAAAGTGTTGTAATATGGACATGTGGTCTGCAGGTCTACATGGCATATTTGTTCCCAAACAGAGGATTCTGATTGCACTGCGTAATGCCACCTTTTTGATAAAAAGGTGCAGTGGAGCGAGTCCAATGAGTGCTTCTTGGGCTGCCGTAGGGCAGGATGGCATAGCGCCTGTGATGTCGAGACACGCTAGTCTCTGAAGGCGTTGAAGCTTAATAATAGTAGTTTTTTGCTTAACTTTTGTCCACCATACGGTGGACCCATAAGTGACGATAGGTCTTACTATCGCGGTGTATAACCAGTGTACTACCTTAGGTTTAACTCCCCAGGTTTTACCGTAGGTGCGTCGGCAGGCCCGCATGGCCTTAGTCACTTTCATGAGTTTATTTTTCATGTTGGAGTTCCAGTTGAGTCTGCGGTCTAGGTCAATACCTAGATACTTTACCTCCTCTGAAAATCCTATGTGTGTGCCATTTAGAAGGATTGAGCAGGGTTGTACCTTTCTCCTCTATGTAAATGGGACTAAGATTGTCTTATTTGGGTTAATAGATAACCCTTCTCTGCCACACCAGTCAGAGATAAATTGGAGCGCAAGCTGCATGCGCTCACAGGCAGTGACCCCGCACTTGCCCGTAACAATGACTACTAGGTCATCAGCATATCCGATGACCTCGTAGCCCAGAGTGGTCAGCTTGCGTAGTAGATCGTCGATGACTATCGACCAAAGCAGTGGTGAGAGGACTCCCCCTTGTGGGCATCCTCTAACCGCCGATACTGTCACTGAGACCTCTCCGCATGTGGCTGATATGATACGGCTATTTAGCATCGCCCTAATCCAGTGATTAGTGGTGATCGAATCATAGCCAGTATTATCAAAGGCTCCCTCTATATTGAGGAAGGCGCAGATTGCGATCTCCTTTTGTGTGAGACTATCTTCAATGCACGTCACCAAGTGGTGTAGTGCATTTTCGGCAGATCGCTCTTTGAGATATGCATACTGGTTGGGATGCAGAGGTGTCTGATTTTCTAGGATACCTCTAATATGGAGCTCTATCAGTTTTTAGAAAGAACGAAGTCAAACTGATAGGGCGATAGGATTTAGGTTGCTCCTAAATCTTGGGGATGAAGACAGAATGACCTCTCTCCAAGTTTGGGGTATGTATCCCAGGTTGAAGCAAGACCTTAAAAGAACTATCAGTGATGATAGAACTGCATTTAAGCCTTTCTGTAAGAACGCAGGAAAGACACCGTCTTTGCCTGGAGCCTTGTAGGGTTTGAATGAACTAACTGCCCATTTAACACTGTCAGGGCTGAATAGTCTTCCGGAGAGGCTATTTGTTCTACTTTCAATGTTTTCTATGACGTTATTCTGATCATCAGAGGACACCGAATAGGGAGTAGAGCCAGGGAAGCGCACTTCGAGCAAGGTCTCCAGGGTTTTCCTTCGGTTGACGGTAAAGGTGCCGTCTGATTTGCGAAGCAGTCCGAGCCCATTTGTGTGCTCTCGAGAGAGTGCTTTGTGGAGTCGGGCCGTAGTTGGAAGCGAGTCTATGTTCTTGCAATGTTTCCTCCAAGATGTTCTCTTGAATTTCCTCAATTCGAGGTTGTATTTAGTTAGAGCAGATCTATAATCAATCCAACTAATGTACCGTTTTGCTCTGTTAAACAGCGATCTCACCTGCTTCCTTAGGGACTCAAGCTGACTATTCCACCAGGGCACACATCGTATTTGTGTAGTTGACCTGGGTGTACAGCTGTCTCTAAAGGATGAGAAGAGTGCTGCATTGAGCTGGTAGGCCGCTTCGTCGATATCGTCCGTCGATTCAATCGACTTAAGGAGCATGTCCTCTTTAGCGGCGAGTTGAGCTTGGAACCGAGCCCAATTTGTTCGTTTGGGCTGATATCCGGGCTCATTAACCTTACAAAAAAAAAAAAAATATCCTAACTCAGCATCGTCAAACTTTATTGTCACTGGTGTCAAAACTGCTACTTTTGGAACTCCAGAATCCACACTGAGCACTTTCGCTTGATGCAGCATGTTCCCCATAGCAATAGAGAGAATAGGATTCCAAGACTAGACAGCAAATTTTGTAATGGCCTTCCGAAACTAGCCTAATCCAACAAAAGTTGTTCGTGCACAAGCTCTTCGAAGCAAATGGTCAAATTTTTCTACGGAATATTTGGGCAAGTCGCCTCCGAGCAATAGAAAATTATCAATTCAGAATGGTACGTCACCATTTGTTTGCCAAATGTTCCAAAAAGTAAGGGGCACAAGACGAATCATTCTCCACCATGATGGCAATGCAAGCACATCGGCTCAAGTACGTTTTCGAGTTTTTGAGTATTCAAAACATCGAATTGATGGGTCATCCGCCGTACAGGCCTGGCACCCAATGATTACATTTTGTTGCCGCAGAACAGAAATATTTTGCGAAGTTAGCGAGTTTCGACACCTAAAGCAGCAATCGATGCGTTCAAATTACACGTTTTGGAGCTGCTTCATTCGGAGTGGAAAAAGTACTTTGAAAATGGATTCAAATGAATGTCAAAGTGTATTGATCTTAACGAAGATTGTTTTGATTGCTTGCCAATCTCATCGACTTAAACAGCAACCCTGATGGAGAAGATACGTAATTATTGAAACCATACTTACCGTTACACGTCTTGCAGTAATGATGACATTTCTGACATCCAAAGTCCGATTTGTAGAAACCCTCCGGACATTCCGGATGACACTCGCCACTGGCCAATTGCCAACCAGGCGGACATTGCACGCATTGATCCCGTCTCGGTCCACTGCACGTATGACAACTGAGGTAACATTTAGCACAAGTTCCGCGGTCACTGTAATACCTAAACATAGGGAAGAGTAAAACTTAGTCACTGGCAAACCTAGAGGCTATCTGTAATTATTAGCCCTTCAGCTTCTTCATCATCTGGAACCAGTTACTGTTGCTGCATGATAACTACTGTCATCGGGCATTCAGCTGTCTGTCATCAAAGATGACGCTGACAGTATCAAAGGTCGCCAGTGTCCTTTGTGCGTGCTTGTTGACTATAATTGCAACCTATCCCCAAATGCGTCACCCCCCACTACGATTGTCGGTTTTTGCCATTCCCCATCAGAATACAACAACTTTACACATGGATACATGTACAGCAACAGTAACACAGTATGACAGAGAGAAAAAGATCCGGACAGACAATGACGATAACCACGAATGAAGGATTTTAATTACCCATCAGCACATGTAGTCCTGCATTCGCCACTTTGTAATTGCAGACCTTTAGCGCACGCCGTACAGTTCATTCGGGACACACATTGAATGCATGTGTGCAGGCATTTAGCACAAACGCCCGCTTCCATATAGAAGCCCTCATCGCAGGTGCTGACGCAACGATTCGTCTGCAGCAGTAGGCTGGCCGGGCAGCTCAAGCAATTTTGCTCGGTTGGTCCATCACACGATTCGCATGTTGAATGGCACGGATGACAGTGGCCATTATCATAGTATTCCGCTGCAAGTAAAACAAAAAAAAAAAAAAGAAAAATGAATTACGTTCGAGTATGTGTTAATCCAAACAAACTGAGTCCGGTGTTGAGTGCGAAAATGGAATAAGCCCAAGCGAATACGTACGGTGCCAATGGGGCTGTGGATTTGCTGCAGCAGCAGCCACCATATTGTATTTGCCGTTGCAGCCTTCAAGGAGCCACAAGTGTATTGCGCGCAGTTTCCGGTGCTTACGTCGATATGTTAACACGTAAATCAAATATTTACTCTCCGGGCCAGAAATGTAGCGGAGGCACAACGCGCGAGGACGTTCATTAATTTCCAGAACAAAAAACTTGGAAAAAAACAAAAAAAAAAACAATAAAACACCTATAAGGACACGTACAGCACCCTCGCGCACGCAGCGTCCCGAAGTACATATTGAAGCGATAAGGGCCACTCGGGGTTATTAATGTTTTAACTTTGGACATGGTGTTGACTTATCTGCTACTTAAAAACGAAATACCCGCTTAATGAAGCCGAGTTGCTGGAAAGGAAATGAAGACCGCCCCCGCTAGTGGGTTGTGTGGCTCGATACCGGATGTACATATGTATCCGGAGACGGATATACAATACACCTGCATTTGGTGTCCGTAGATGGTACATCGAGAGGTTAACTACCACTTGAGAGCTTATTTTGTTTAATGTGCAAGGAGACTGATTACCAGGAGGTGGCACTTAAAACAGTTTATATTGACGAGGTATTGGAATGTACTTAGAAAGGAGCAAGCGCGACTGCTGGCGATTTTCAGAATCCGCACACAATCTGGGGTTGAAGTGAGTAGTTTTCCTAGACGAATTTGAAATTCACCTGTGTGAAAAAACAAATCACACACAACATGGGTGATTGAGAGAAGCTTGGCTCTGGTCCTTCATGGGCCGTAACGGCACAAAAGAAAAATACCCTTTCCTCGCAAAAAAAACATTCTTTTTTGGTCAAATGATGCCGCCTGATCAGCTAAACATACAACAGTTCAAAGGGGAGTGTGAGTGCTATCGATAGCCCAAAAGCCAGTAAATAAATATTATTTCTAACCGCGTGTCGGTTTTGGCCGCGTCAATAAGCCTGCACCAGTCGCCTCTATTCAGCGCGCGACGGCGCCGATTTGAAACACCAAGTGTCTTCAGGTCCTCTTCAACTTGGTTCTTCCATCTGGAAGGTGGACGTCCTCTTCCTCGCCGTCCTCCAGGTGGAGTCGAATACAAAACTTTGCGAACTAGAGCGTCTTCGTCCATTCGGACAACATGGCCGAGCCAGCCTAGCCGCTATATTTTTCTGCGACACACTATATTCATGTCGCCAAAAAGTTCATACAACTCATCATTCCATCATTCCATCCTATGTGGAGGGGACTGAAGATGTTTCGGGGAACTTATCTCTCGAACGCTCCCAAAGCAAGCTCATCGATGTTTGTCGTTGTCCATGCTTATGCACCATATAGCAGGACATGTATAGTAAGCGAATTATAGAGCAAAACTGTTGTCCGTCAAGAGAGGTCTCTGCTTTTCAATTGCCTACTAAGCCCAAAGTAGCACTTGTTGGCACGATTTATTCTCGGGAAAATTTCCGATTTGACATCGCTTTTAATGCTGGTGCCCGAATAGATGAAGTCTACACATACGCCACACGTGTGTAGGCCCATTGTGGTACCATATAGATCATACTGCCTTGATCCGCCACCTCAAAACCAATTAGTGCTTCTCATGAAGCGATGGAGTTGAGTTCTTATGTCTGCTACCTCACAAGCCTATGGCTATATATTTCAGTTGTTAGTCCTATTCTATTGTATGGAGTGGTAGCCTGGTTAACTGCATTGGACAAAACAACATCATCAACATGCATCACCGGGGAAATAAGGTCCACTCCAACGACAGCGCTCAACATGATATTCCATCTTACACCATTCGATTTATTTGGCAAACAAATAGCCACATACACCTCAACCAGATTAAAAGCCAGCCCAAAATGGACGAGCTTCATCACTGGCCATTCCTCCATCCCGAATAACAGGATAACCTTGGCGGAGAGCTTCGACCACATTAAACCCACCACATTCTTTGAGAAGAAATTCAAAATAACGTACCCGGACAGACGAAAACCGTCCCGCCAGGTGCAACCTCGTAAGAGCTACGTGGACTTCTACACCGAGGAGTCAAAAACCAAAGACGGGGTGGGCAGTGCAGTTACCTGCAAACAATTAAACCTGAGCTGAAATCGTTTTCCAGGCGAAGCCTTTGGCAATAGAGGAGACTCTGTCTTGCCTGAAGTGGAACGTGATATCAGGATACTATGGATATTCGAATCCTCAGAGACAGTCAAGCGACCATGAAATCCCTAGAGTCCTATGTGTATATGCACTTCAAAAGTAAGACTTGACTGCCGCCTACCTCCTAACGAGGTGGCCGAACAATTTAATATACATCTCCTACGGATACCAAGACACAGCGATATCTTAGGAAGTAAAAGAGCCGACACACTCGCACGACAAGGAACGACGCAACAATCAACCATAACATGCGCAGGTATACCTCTAACAGCTATTAAACTTAAACTTACAAACCTCGCCATGGCTGAGGTGAACCTGAGATGGATCCATGGGCACACCTGCCTCATCACCCTGAAACGAACTGATATCTACAAAATTATTGGTGTCGTCACCGGTCACTGTCTCACTGGCAGTCACGCACAAAAACTAGGGCAAGTTTCGAACGACTTCTGCAGAAGCTGCTTAGATGAAGAGGAGGTCGAATCCATTCATTACCTACTCTACCCCTGTCCGGCTCTCTGTTCAAGCGGGTAACGATACTCTGACCTTCTTAATTAAGAAGAATTTAGTGGTTGCACTAAGCCTAAGTGTGTATTCCTCCCTACGGAGGCTACGGAGTACCTAACCTAAACTTGCTTAATTAAGTTGTCTTAGAAGGGTGCGCCAAGGTAGATCCTCCTACCCTTCGTAAAAGAGGGACATGAGCAAAGGAGGTGGCGAATTGATTCCTATTCCTCGTCAACAATGCAGCCTCGGCAGAAGTCGTTTGGCGGCATGTTTGCCAGTGGCCTAGTGCCTAGTTTGGCGGCATGTTTGCCAGTGGTGCAGTGACGTGTAATAACACCTGTTAGAGTGCTTCGGGTTCTTCTTTTGATTGCCGCAAGGTCTATGGCCCGTCCTTAGATTAGCATATGCCAGGTTTGTTTAGTTGTACAGCCGATATTACCTTCGTTCCATTGGAGGTCGGGAGCTTCTATTGCTCGAAGGTTATCAAATGCTTTACCAATCTTATTGTGTTTATAAACTCTAAAGGGTTGAAAGACTGAGTTTGCTTGACGTTATCCTTGCGGATTCATCGGCCGCGCAGTCTCCTGAAATATCCTTATGCTGTGGAACCCACAGCAGTTTTATGTTGAACTGTTCAAATATCTCGGTAACAGATAGGCGGCAATTGAGAGTTGTTTCTGATTTCTGGGCTATCGCTTCCAGGGATAATATTCTTTTCGGATATAACAGTGACTGTGAGCCATGCAAGGGCCTCCGATATCGCTGTTTTTTCCGCTTGATACATATTGCAGTGGTTTGAGTGTCTTATTCTAGATTGAGGTTATCTTCCTTGGAGTAGACTCCAGTACCTACACTCGTCTCCATCTTAGAGCTGTCGCTATGGACAGATATCGTGTCTTTCGGTATGACTACTCCTTAAGCCCATTCCCCCCGGGATAGGACTTCGAAGTTCTTGGTAAACACGTTTTACGGGATGGTGTATGTAGTCCGTGACCTTGGGTACCTATAAATGGTTTAAAATGGGGGTTTGGCCTTTGTGTAGTGTTGGCCATTTTCCTGTGCTCCTGATCCGCAGGGCCGCGCAGACAGCAAACCATTTGAGGAAGAGATCCAATGGTGGGAGATGTAGTGGAATGATTAGGGCCTCAATAGGGTTCCATCTAATCGCCAAGGCCACCAAACTACGACGCCGTACAGAAAGATAGGTCTTATGACTGCTGTATAGTGCCAGTTCATAGTACTGGGTGGGAGACCTCACTTTTGGCCCACCATTTTCATGCAAGAGTAGAGATCAAGGATGTTGAGTCTTCAATTTAGTTTCCTGTCAAGGATTAGGCACACTTATTTGGCCTGATCTTTTATTAATAATTGGACTCCTCCCAGCTTCGGTGGATTGGTGGGTGGGATATTTATTGGTAAACAGCGCTAGGTCTGTCTTCTTGGGCTTCATCCGACGTCCGCAGCTATTCGTCCAGATTTTGCTGTTTATAAGGCTCCCTGGAAGCTTACCCGAGACGGCTTTAGCAGCATCGTCCACCTACGTGGTCGCAGCGTACTCGTTCTGTTCTAGTGGTGTTAGTTCATTGACTACCACATTGTAGATAAAGTGGGAGAATACGCCACCTTCTGGTGCCAGAACTTCCTTGTTCTTGAGGTCTCAAAGGCTACTTTGATATTCTCGCTGTAGTTCTTCCAAGATTGCCTTTTAGCCTCTAGCTACTTCTTTAAAGTATTTGAGCGCTTCCTTATACATAGAAGTCTCAGTCCTCTTGCAAGCGAGTGAATGTTGCTTTATTAAAGTTTGGTCTGTTTTTTTCTCCGGGGGAGCTGACTGCTCGTGATTTGGATAGTCCTCTGTTGAGAGTTGCTGTCAGTAGTGTCAGTGCATTGGGTAAGCTGTCTAATTCCGCAGAGATACGCAGACTGGCAGGGTGGGGTTCAACAAATAATCCGCATTGTGCCAGTCTGTTTTCTTGTAGTTCCTAAAACGAGTTTGGGCTATGGCGTGACCGGCCAGGTTGAATATTGAATATATCGATGGTCAGAGTAGAAGTGCTCTTTGAGGACCTTCCTTTCTTTGGTCACGTTAGAGCCCATGAAGGACCAGAGCCAGACTTTTCTCACACAGGTGAAAGGGACTTACAGTTCAATTCCGATTCCGAACGGCGCGAGTCGAGAAGCTTTTCCATGGCAAGTATACTACGGGGAGTTTTGCCAGTAACCCGCCGAGGAGGGACGCCGCGAAATAGACATCTGATGGCGTTGGTGTTTTCGCTTATAGTGCGTCTGAATCCAACACACTAACCGCTGCGCCAGGGCGTCCTTAAAGGACGCTGCTAGGCTTAGCAAATGAAATTACGGTGTATGGGCAAATTCCGCACAAGAAGCCTTGGAACTTCCCCGAATATAAAGACTGCGGTGCAAATGTGCAAGACCCACATCAAACGCAACTTACACCATGGGACGACACTAAGTCAATCATCATCAACCCAAAAATTTGCCAAGACCATTGGCAGCTTCCCTCCATATACAGTAAGTCACCAGGGTTTGGCGGGATATTACCGATAATGCTCCAATAGAATTCGGATAAATTCAATTACATTCCCCAAACTTTGAGAAGAGTTCGGGTCGTTTTATCTCGAAGGTTGGCAAGCGCCGACATGAATCCGCGAAGGATTTCAGACCCATTAGCCCCACCTACTTCGGTTTGAACAACCTTCGAATGCATCTTAGCAGACACATCTGAGACACTCTGGGAAACACACATTTTTCGAAGTCTCAACACGGCTACCTCAGAGGCTGGAACACTGAGAGGTGGCATTGGGTCTTGGTCTCTCGAATACCAGGCGGCCACTCCGACCTACCTACCTAATACCTATTTGATTAGCACTATATTTGTTGACTTAGAGGAGACTGAAGGTAAGAGATCCACAAGAAAGGAGACTCCTTTGTTTGCGCCAAGTACAGAGGCATAAGTCTTTTTCTCTACTGCACTGTGTGATGGTCTGAAGCCGTGCTCAAATAAACTGGTTGGCCCATATCAGTGTGGTCTCAGGCCCGGGAAGTCCACTACCGATCAAGTATTAACACTGGGGCAGTTCCTGAAAAAAACCAATGAGTTCCAGATGGATACCCTCCATCTGTTTTTCGACTTTAAGGCCGCATACGATAGCATACATAGAGACGAGCTATACTACGCCATGTCTAGTTTTGACATCCCTGCCAAGCTCGCCAGATTGTGCAGGTTGATATTGGAGATTTCTCGCTGCTCCATCAAGGTCAGAAGCGACTTGACCGAGACCTTTAATGACAAAAAAGGATTTAGACAGAGCGACATGCTATCGTGTGACTTTTTCAACATCGTTCTTGAAGGGATCGTGCAAAACTTACTGGTCAATACGAGGGGCACGATCTTTTTCAAGTTAGTACAACCGCTCGCATATGGCGATGACATTGACATAATTGGACGAACTGGAGATGCGGAAATGGCTTAAGTGGGACTGGCGGTAAATGAGGGCAAGACGAAACGTATTCTGTCGTCGAAAAAGTACACGAACTACCGACGTCTTGACCAGGGCGCACATATTGTCAAGTATCATTTCGAGATAATCAAGGACTTCTTCTACCTAAGCTCCGCAGTAACATGCAGCAATGGCATCAGTGCCGAAATTAAACGCAAAATAACTCTTGGCAACCGCTGTTTCCTTGGGGATCTGGAGGCAATTGAGAAGCAGAGCCCTCTCCCGGTAAACCAAGGTGACCATATGCAAGACCCTTATCATCCTGGTCCTGCTTTATGTCGCAGGACATTGGAAGGAGGAGACTTAATAGTGAATTGTAAGGGCTGTACAGCGACATGAATGTATCACGGGGTCTGGGGTCCAACACCTAAGAAGGCTAGGTCATTGTAGAGCGCATGGAAATCACAGCTCCGGCTCGGAAGGTCTTTAAATGCAACCTTGAGGGGCGACGGCTAACTTTAAAGTGGCGCACGCAAGGGGAAGAGGACTTCAACCAACAAGGCTTGCGGCACTGGAACATACTAGCGAAATACCGTGCCAGTTGGAGAGGTTTTTTAAAGGAGGCCAAGGTTCGCCACGAACTGCAACGGCGAAGAAAAAGAAGAAGATAAGAGACTGGTGTAAACACCCACACTTTAAGAACAAGCCATCTGCTTGCCTTCCTTCATGCCTAATACCTTCGTGCTTCGCGTCACCCGCGTTAGGGCTATTACGAGGAAGACCTTTGCATTCTGAAAAACGGATCCTTGCGGTCCCACTGTCATAAGAGAATACAAAATAACTTTTTAAAATACGTTGCCGCATATCGTTGTGAAAGTCACAATTTATTCGAATAAAGGACAACCCCCACTGGCACAGGACCACACCATAGTCGCAGAAAGGACGACGAATAAAAATAAATCACAAACAATACCCACTTCCTCCATGTCTATCGTGACGTCTACCATCGACGAGCAGAAGCAATAGAAGGAAGATATCTCGACCAAGGCATTTATGTCCATTATATTGCCCACACAATCGTACACTTGCCAGTAGTCTAGTGGCGGGCAAGCACTCTACCGAGTATCCTTTTACGATTCGACATAACTTTGTGCTGAGATTCGGTCCTTTCGCAATGGCTACGAACCATCACAGACGCCATCATCGTCATGGTCGTTCACGTTGTCATCTCTATCGACACCGTGTGTGCGTGGTGTGGCAAAAAGTGGTAACAGTCGGCCGTTGTCCAGTGACCATGACTTGTAAAAGCGACTTGCTCGCCGTCTTAGAGGCAGTATACGTGGACTAATGTAAAACGTAGCTACAGACACTAAGTGCTTTCACCATTTGAAGACGAACGGGATGGTTGGTTATCCGTGCAATGGTTCCCCGATAATTTTCTGCCTAGAACACACGGATACAGATGGCACGCCATAACGTGGGAATGCGAACTTAAAATATCGTGTACTACCACGACCGCTCGTAACTTTATGTGCAAATTGCTTTTTGCCTTCTACCCTTTGCTTCTACGGCATCATCTTTGCTTAGATGGCAGACGGGAGTATTCGCAATATTCGAGCCATTCGGCTACCAGACATAAGTCACTAGACCGAGCTATCAGTTGGTTGGTTGTGTGGAGTTAACGAATGCCGCCGTTTGGGGAAAATTACTTGATATACGGGTCTACGTCGTTGGAGCGATAAAATCCATGGATGTCGTCGAGCGTTGCGTTATTGTCGAACGTAGGAAGAGATAGTGCGACAGGAAGATTAGGAACTGTCTGAAGGATCAACGTTAATTACGTAGCCCGCTCACCAGGAATTTCCAATGCGTCTGATAGCATGGATTTATTGGCACATTTTGAATGGCAGAGCGTTTTCGGCACATACTCGTACATGTACAGTGTGACTGCTGACGGAGAAGTGGACGAGAGTTAATAAAACGACAGCGACGAGAAGTAGTGAATGGAGCTCAAGGCACACGGAAGTGACTCGAGTAAACTTATTGTATCGACATTCTATCGAAGGCTTTCGATGCTTGGAAATTGTTTTAAGATTGAGTGACAGGTAAATTTCCGTGCGACGTCTAATAAAGGACCTATTGCAATAAGGCCTAAGGAGCGTACTTCTGATTGGAGCCATCTGAGGCTTCTGAAGCTTCACACACCCGTTGTTGTTCTAAGGGGTGGGCCATTTAGGGTTTTTTTTTTTTTTAAATCATAGGTTATTTCGACACCGATAGCTGCTTGAACACTAACTTACTTACTTAGGTGGCGATACAGTCCGTAGTGAACCTGCGTTTCAACCAACAATTGCCTCCAGCTGGCACGGTATTTTGCCAATTGTTTCCAGTGCCGCATGCCCAGTTGGTTAAGGTCCCCTTTCACCTGCGTGCGCCACCATAGATGCGGCCGTCCTCTGCGCGCCTTCCTTGCGAGGTGGTATTTTCCATGCGCTCTACATGGCCTAGCCACCTTAGACGCAGTATCCATAGACGTCGTACCAGGCCGATGTCGCCGTACAACCCGTACCGTTCTTTGTTCAAATTTCTCCTCCATTCTCCGTTTGAGCAATCAAGACCGTAGATAGTGCATAGAATTTTCCTCTCGAAATGACCAAGGGCATCTTCATCCGCTTTTGTTAAGGTCCAAGCCTCAGCGCCCTAACGGAGGACTGGGATGATCAAGGTATTTTATAGTATCACCTTGGTTTTTCGAGAGAGAGCTCTACTTCTCAATTGCCTCTTGGGCCCAAAGAAGCAGCGGTTGCCAAGAGTGATTATGCGTTTCATCTTAGCGTCGGTGTTGTTATGGCCGATCATCAATGAGCCAAGGTAGACGAATTCCTTGACCACTGCAAACTTACATCTCCCCATGGTGACGTTCTGCCCAATACGTCGGTGTTGCCCATCTCTTTTTGACGAAAGCAGATTTTTAGTTTTACCCTTATTAACCCTGAGACCCATCTTAGCCGCTTCTACCTCAACGCAAGCAATTGCGTAGGCTTGAAATAGATCGCACCTCCTGTATTGGTCAGCGACTCTTGCACGATCTTTTCAAGCACGATGCCTCGGTTTGCTCATTGCCGACCTTAATGGAGCAGCGAGAATTCTCCATTGTCATCTTGCACAGTCGGACGAGTTTGGCAGGGATGTTAGAGCTAGACATGGCTTTTTATAGCTCATCTCTACACACGCTGTCAAATGCACTCTAGAAATCGACGAAAAGGTGGTGAATGCCGATTCGGTATTCTTGGGTCTTCTCCAAGATCTTCCGTAGCGTAAATGTTTGGCCTATTGTGGATTTACCTGGCCTGAAACCACACTCATAAGAGCCAAACAGACTATCCACAACCGGTTTCAGGCGTTCACACGATCTTATATGCGACGTTAAGGAGACTTATTCCGCAGTTATAGGGGTCTAATTTCTTATGGAGCGATGCTGAGATTCCATCTGCCGGGCATGCTTTCCTCCGACCATACCTTGCAGATGACATGGTGCATGCACCTTACCAGCTCATCTGCAACCCCCTTAAAAAGCTCAGCGCCCCCGTCTGCGCCCACGGCTTTATTAGACTCAAGTCTTGACATTGCTATTTGGACTTCATCTAGGTCGGGTGGATGGAATTCTCTTACATCTTCGTCCATTACGAATGGATCGTTAGGCCTGACAGCGGTATCTTGTCTGTCGTCGCCATTATACAGTCTGCAAAAGAGGCCTTGCCCAATCCTCAGCATCGACTCTGATTCCACTACCAGTTCTTCATTTTCATCCCTGCAGGCCTTCGCTCTGACTTTGTAGCCATGGCATATTCGTTTTACCTTATTGTAAAACTTCCGGGCGTCCTTCCTGCGAGAGCATGTCTCCATCTCCTCGGTCTCAAGCTTTCCGTATTCCCTTTTCTTTCTTCTGAGAAGCGTGTGTTCCTCTCTTCTCTTCTGCTCATAGATTTCGTGAGCAGCTCTCGTCCGTCGTTGCAGCATGGCTTTATATGCCTCTTGTTTTGCTGCGTGGGCTTGTTCGCATTGTTCATCGAACCAGGGGTTTCTAGGTGGTGGCGGTTTGGAGCCCAGCACCTCGGATTTTTATAGAGATTGAAAGAGACATGATCGCCAAAGATTCTGGCAGTCTCCTGCGACTGTAGCTTTCCGAAGCTTACGTTGTCCTACTCGACTCCTACTCATTCTTGATATCCTCATTCGTTCCTTGGGTAGTGGACCGAGTCGATGTGGTCGAAGATTCGTACGTTGATAACGCTGGAGGAGTGTCTGGCGTCGATCGCAATGTGATCAATCTGGTTGGTGGTTGATTGATCAAGATACCGCCAGGTACCCTTGTTGATATTGAGATGGGGGAGTCGTGTGCTTGCTACAAGGGGTGGAGCCCCGTTAGGAAATCGATTAGCCTAAATCCGTTGTCGAATGTGGTGTTATGGAGGCTATGCTTTCCTATGACCAATCTGAATATGTCGTCCTTGCCCAGCTTTGCGTTGAAATCTCCTAGTACGATATTGGTGTCATAAATGGGCCGTTGGGCGTTTGTTCGGTCTAGGAGATCATAAAAGTCATCCTTGTGTCGATCATCTATTTCCGTGGGGGTGTACACGCATTTTAGAGTGATATTCCCCAGTGTGCCCTTGATGCGCACTGTTATGAGGCGATCGCTTATATCCTGGAAGCTTAAGACTTTTTGTCGGAGTCTTCCTCGAATAACGAATCCGCATCCGAATAAACGCTGTTTGTTCTCCTCGTAGCAGTTCCCGTAATAGGTGTCGCAGTTTTTCATCCGTTTTTTGCCTGGTCCATCCCGTCGCAATTGTAGGGGCGCGGTAATCTCTAGTTTTTAGCAGTCCAGGGTATTTTTCGTTTGATTGCCTGCACCTGGCCTATTGAGGGACCTCATATTCCAGGTGAAGACCCGTAAATCCTTACTGCGTTTTCAGGGGTCGTCAATATTGAGATCGTCCGTATCCGAGGCTTGTTGTCGGTTCATAACAAACAAACGCTTGAACAACGTTGGGAAATATTGAAAACTTATTTCCAAAGTGTGAGCTGTGGAGCCCAAACAGTGCGGTTTTTGGAAAGAAGTTTTGGCCGAAATGAAGCGTCCACCACGACTGCTGTACGCAAGTTTGTGAGTTTGTGCAAAAAGTTCGTGAGAGTGATATGCCAGTGGACAACACTCATGGTCCCCGTCGTCGTCGTACGGTGCGCACAGATGAGAATGTGGCTGCTGTGGCGGAGGGTGCGAGACTCAGTTCACGAACATCAACTCGCCATCGATCTCATCAGCTCAGCATGTCACGCACTAGCCTGAGGAGAATTCTGCTCAAAGACCTCGGATTATTGAATTACATGATCCAATTGATACAGCAACTGAAGGCGCACGACCATCCGCTACGTTATCGCTTCGCAGTTTGGGCCTTAGGGAGGCTTGAATTGGAAAACGTTTTTGGACGAAACATCATCTTTTCTGACGGGGCGCATTTTCATCTCGACGGCTACGTTAACGAATAAAATTGCCGTATTTGGGGCTCGGAAAACCCGCATCCACAGAGAGTGACAGTTTGGTGCAGATTGTGGAGTGCTGGCATCATTGGACCATTTTTCTTCGAAAATGAGGCTGGGAACAACGTTTAGGTCAACGGTGTGCGTTACAGAGCCATGTTAACCTTTTTTCTTTTTTATTGTAATTGAAGACATGGATTTGGACGACCTCTGGTTCATGCAGGACGGCGCGCCATACCGCACAGCCCATGCCACAATCGATCTTCTGCGCACCAAATCCCCAAATCGTGTTATCAGCCGTCTTGGCGATGTCAACTATCCGCCTCGGAGCTGCGATTGGGAAACCAACCGTGAAGGACCGATGTTATGCCAACAATCCGGTAACGATTTAAGCACTTTGGGTCAATATCATCCCAGCAATCCGTGAGTTACAGCCCGAAACCATCAAAAAGGTCTTGGAAAATTGGGGTGACAGAATGCGCTACTGAGAAGCCAGTCGAGGCAATTAATGGGAATGTTTGTTCCTACCAATAAGGTTTTGTTCATTTTATTTCATTTTTAAATAGAAACTCGTATTTGGCCCACGCTGCGTCATTGGACACCTTGAATCCCGATAACGACCCTCCACATCGGAAGGATACTCTGTGAAAAATCAAAGAACCGTCCATTGTCACAAATTAGACATTCCCAACACAGTTGAGCTCTTACAGCATGGTGTAAAAATACTAGTAGATAACACTGCGCCCTTCGTCGATCCTTCCCCCACAACTCACAGCTCAACACACATTCCAATCGGATGGTGTGATCTGGACAATGGAAATTCCATTTTACCCAAGGACAACACATGAGCATTACCATATCCATTGTAATCATGCAAAACTTAAAAACTACTGCCAGAGCTCCGTTCTACTTTTAGTCCTCGTCTCTATAAGGACACAGATACAAAAACGGTGTTACGAATGGACGGTTAAGTTAGGATATTCAGGGCTAAAGAGGGAAATTTATAGAAAAGAAAGAACGAAAAGAACAGGAATATAAAAACATGGAATCCACTTACATTCATCGCAATTTTCACTTCCGTTTACGATGCATTTTGCCTTTTTATTCTTCGTCCAGTTATCCTTACAGCTCAGGCAAATTCCATTACTGCTACATGTTGCACAGCCCGTAGGACACGCCACACACTCTTGCCGCTTTTTATCCGAATAGTAACCATCCGGACAGCTATTTAAGCATTTACCATCCAACGCGAATCGTCCCGAACGACATGTTATACATTGGGACTCTGATGAGCCATTGCATGTGGCACAAGACGAATGGCACGAAGCACAACTGCAAAAAAACAACAAAAAAAAAAAAGTCAAAAAAGGAATATGCACAGGACAAGTAAAGAATGAAACCGGAAACAACAGTTGAGGAAAAATGCAATCATTACAATGGATGGAGGCAAAAAGGACAAGAAACACAATACGAAAAAACGACACAAAAGAAGGAATGCACTTGAGAGTTCCGGCATGGATTTTCATCATACAGCGAACGTTCGCCACCACGTTGTTGTATCCTTTTGTCTCTTCATCCCATTCCTCCACCAAACCCGAGAGTTACGAATTAGCAAATGAAAGTATCGCGGTCCCAACAATGCCATCCTTGAATTGGATAGTGTTTTTTTTTTTTCTCTTCTGTTTCCTTTATCCTGTGTCTCCTGTTGCCCCCCCATCGACAATCTCGGGAGGAACAGCATCGACATCTGGAAACCATCGTTCTGAAATCCTTTTTTCCGAGTTTTTAGTTCTAATGGGAATAGTGAATTGTATGCAACCAGGACGATATGTAAGGAGGACAAGATAGCAGAAAGAAAACAAAGAGACAGGAAACGGGAAACCTAAGCGCCATGTGTACACATGGTACACCATGGGGGGACTGGAGAAGATTATTGAAATTTCATTGACCAGCTGTGCGAGGAAGGAGTTAACAGGGGGCAGTGAGAAATTAAATTTCATTTCAGCACAATTGAAGCGTACGGATGTACGCTGAATGGGAGGATGCCCGTCGCTTAAGTGTTCAATTGTGCTGAGGAAATGATTAATGGCGGATAAATGAAATGCCCAGATGAGTTCTACCCATCAAGTGGAAGTTAACTGATTCCCTTTAAGTACAATAGATACTAAGTCGTGCATGATTGAAAATAATGGGCTGCCATAAAGTTCCAAGTGAGGTCTTCTACCCTTTCTTACTTACTTACTTACTTATCAGGCCAGCGATCCACGGGGGATCTGAGCCTGAGCTATAGCTGCCTTCCTTCCTTGACGGTCCCGGGCACGCTGCTACCAGTTATCAAGACCAAGATGTCCCATATCCGCGATTACTTGGTCTTTAAACCGGAGGTTCGGTCTTCCTCTTCTTCTCGAACCAGGAGGCTCGGAGTCGAAGACCCTCTTAGCTGGAGCGTTGGTGTCCATGAGCTCGAAGTGGCCGAGCCAGTGCAGTCGACGGATCTTTACCTTCCGGACTGCATCCACATCTTTGTACACCTCCTAGAGTTCGCGGTTGTGTCTTTTTCTCCATTCACCTTCCTCACAGACAGAACCAAATATCCGGCGCAGAATTTTCCTTTCGAAAGAACCCAAAATCAGCTCCGCCGTCCTGCTTATTGTCCAGCTTTCGGCTGCGTACAGCAAGACTGGCAGTATGAGCGTTTTGTAAAGCATGACTTTGGTCTTTCGAGTGAGGGGTTTTGACCACAGTTGTTTGGATAAGCTGAAGTAGCAGCGGTTGCCAAAGGCGGTTCTTGATAGCATGTACATGTTTTGTCTTCATTGACCTTAAGACCAACTCGTTTCGCCTGTTCTTCAATCGCGGTGAATGCTTCCAGAATGCCACGGCGAGAACACGCGACGATGTCGATTTCATCCGCGTATCCTAGCAGCTGAACGGACTTGTAGAAGATAGTACCTTCCCTGTTGACGCCTCCAGCACCAGGTTAAAGAAGTCACATGACAGCGCATCTTCTTGCTGAAATCCGGTGCATGTTTCATACGGTTTCGAAGTCCTAGAACCGAGTTGCACGGTGCATCGCGTATTTTTTAGTGTGGCGCGACACAACTGGATCAGTTTTACCGAGATCCCGAATTCGGCCATCGCTCCAAACAGTTCTTCACTATGAATGCTGTCGTATGCGGCTTTGAAATCGATGAAAAGATGGTGTGTATCGATTCGATACTCGTTGGTCTTTTCCAGGATTTGTCGAAGTGTGAACATTTGGTCTATAGTTGATTTGCCGGGCCGGAAGCCGCACTGGTAGCTGCCGATTAGTGCGGTGCAAAATGACTTTAGACGTTCACACAATACGCTGGACAGGATCTTGTATGCGACATTGAGCAGGGATATACCTCTATAGTTCTTTCAAGAGGTAGGATTGCCTTTTTTGTGGATGGGGAGAATAGAGCTGGTATTCCAGCTGGTCCCAAATTCTGCAGATGATCTGGTGCATGCTTCCTACCAGAACATCGCCGCCAGCCTTGAAGAGCTCTGATGGCAAGTCATCTGAGCCTGCGGCCTTGTTGTTCTTCAGCTTCTGAATAGCTGTGCCGACTTCTTCGATGCTGGGTGGGAGGACTACTTCAGCGGCTGGAGTTGGGATTTCCTCGGTCCCTACCACTCTCACTTGGTCATGCTCGTTAAGCAGCTGCTGGAAATGCTTCTTAAATACATCCACTATTCCCTCCGGTTCGGTGACAAGATTACCCTCACAGTTGAGAAGAGCCTGGGTGCCCTTTTTGAAGCCCCCTGCAAGGCCTTTGGCTTTCTTGTAAAAGGTTCGTGATTTGTGCTTATCCCTAGACTCCTCGATATCCTTGAGCTGGGCTGCGAAGGATGCCCCTCTGAATGTTCGCACATCCAGGTTGCTGTTTGGATTCGCTAACGAGAGAATCTTGTACTTCTTATCACTGCATTACGAGCTGTCGCAAAGTCCGTGAGTCGGAAGCCGTTATTTATTGTTGTATCGTGGCGGCCACCCTCCGCCAAGGGTGTTCTCCTTACCGATTTTGGCGTTGAAATCCCCGAGCACGATTTTAACATTGTACTCCGGACAAGCTCCGTAGGCGTTGAAGGAGCGTTGTCCTTCAGCCTCGTCGGTAGGGGCGTGTGCACATATAAGGCTGATGTTATAAAATCTGCCTCTGATGCGGATCACAGCCAGGCGATCACTTATAGGTTTAAAATCTATGACCTTCGACCTTAACCGCTTTCCCACGACAAATCCGCATCCTAGTAAGTGCAACCTTTTGTGACAGCTGTAATAAATGTCGCAATTTTTCTTCCTCATCATACCGTTTCCTATCCAGCGTATTTCCTGGACCGCAGTAATATCCGCCTTGTACTGCGTGAGGATTCTTTCTAGTTTATGAGCAGCTCCGGGAGTGTACAGGTTTCTGACATTCCAGGAGCATACTCGCAAGTCGTGTTCCTTTTTCGTGGGTTGTCGTCGTCGAGTATCCGTCCGTGTATCCGAGGCACCTTGCTCATTCATAACATTTGTTTTTTTTTACGTGGGCGGATTGTTAGCCCGCCGCACAACCGCCATATTGGTCAGGGTTTTGTCGCTGCATACGTTTGCTCACCTCCCAACGGCTGTTGAATAGGCTATCCAGAGGAGGCCGTATGTCAACTTGACCCGGGCATTTAAAACAGGGATCGTTGCTGGCATCTCGCCAGGTTGAGAGCGATCAACAACTTTACGCTGTATGTTGGGTAAGGTAAGGGTTAAGCAAATGGTCTTTGTGGACACGCTCAGTTCTAAAACAGGACTAAGTAGAATGTAGTATCATAATAAGGCACGTTCGAAGGCATAGTGAGCATATTGCAAGATCCTATGAGCCTGGTGTCATGGAGTCACGCAAAACCACGAAAAATCAATGTCGGAAAGATGCAAGCTTACAAGACGGCAACAGTTTTCTGAAGATTAGGTGCAAACTGCATGAACCATGGAACTGCAAATACGATATTATTCACATAAATCAGGGATAGGAGACTTCAAGTCAGGAACTATAAAGAAAAAATTTGGCATAGCGACGAGCGTAGAAAAGTCACTGCCGAAAACCAGTAAAATATCTAAATTGGGTGAGCATTAGTTGCATTAGATCTTATTTTCTGCTGCTGATCCATTGAAGATGGTGCAAAAAGCCTTCGGTATTAAGAGTTTTAAGAAGGTCGAGAACGTGTCGAAAATGAACAGCGTCCCGGACGACCATCAACCTCAAGCGATGAAGCGTAAATCCAAAAAATCAAAGGTTTACTACTTGTAACTCGAGGTTATTGCCTACATTGGTAACGTTGCTATTGGCATTGCAGGCGAATATCTAATTAAACAAGATCCCGGACATATGTCCAATTACTCCACTCGGTACCAGGCTAACCTACTCTTCTAGTGCCAAATATCCTGGCGTAGGAAGCTAACCAGCGACCAGAAAGGCCAAAAGGCAATATTGGAGAAACTACTGCGAAAATATCACGGCGGTCTCCGAAGCTTCAAGATTAATCCTGGCCCCGTACAACCCAAGTCACCTAATGCGGAATGATGGTTTCTGGACGACCTCTAGAACTTCTTCTAAACGCACGGGTAGTAGTGACTCGGCTATGACACCTCCTCAAGTTATCCAGCCGACCACTGCCTCCCTCGACCGTGCTCTACAACAATATCCTATGGGATTTATAAAGCTTCGAACCCTTCAAGTCTCCAGGACTGGATGGAATCAGCAGAGTTTCAGCAGGTAGCAGATCTCATCCTCCCCTGGCTTGTGGTAATATACAAGAGTTGCCTCTCCCTTTCCTACATCCCCAGCAAGCGGAAGGTAACCAAAGTCATTTTCATACCCAAGGCAGGCGAAAGCTCTCACACGTATGCAAATGACTTAGGCCTCAAGTCTTACTTCTTTTCTATTAAAAACTCTAGAGAAGATTTTAGGCGCACACATTCGGTACAGTTGTATCTCAGGAAGGCTGTCGGATAATCAACGTGCCTACAACAAAGGCAAATCGGTGGAAACAGCACTCCACTCACTGGTCAGCAAAATACAATAGAAAGGTCACTGGAATGTAGAGAAGATACTCTAGTCGTCTTTCCCGATATTGAGGGCGCCTTTAACAATGTTCAACCATGGGCTGTCACCAAAGCGCTGTCTAATCTGGGTGTTACGGGATCAGTGATAGAACTGGTACTACAACTGCTAACGCAAAGAGTCGTAAAAGCCAACTTCGCTGGTGCCGTCTCAACTAGAATAGTCAGCAGGGGTACACCACAGGGTGGAGTACTCTCCCCTCTCCTCTGGAACATGGCGGTCAACGAACTACCAATGGGACAAGGCAGTCTATCGAAACATTCTGGGGAAAATACAAAGATCGGCCAGTTTATATATAAACTGAGCGATTAGATCAACCCTCACGGAGGCCCTAAATATCCTATTACATCTCCCACCGTTGGACCTCTTCAGCAAGCAAGTTGCTGCCTGTGCGGCCCTACGGATTAGGGGCATAGGAAAATGCCCTACATCACATAAAGGCCTTACTAGCATTCTTGATCACTTCGAAGTACCCATGGACACAGACTACATCATCCCGCAGAATGTGTTCACTAGGAACTTGGAAGTTGTCTTTGCATCCTGGGAGGAATGGGCTGAAGGTAAGGTCATACCGAACGACTCGATTTCCCTCTATACCGATGGCTCTAAGATAGAGTCGGGTATAGGGGTATAGGAAGTGGAGTCTTTTCCAAGAAACTTAACCTCAACCTATCATTCAGACTCCCAAGTCACTGTAGTGTGTATCAAGCAGAAATAGCTGCGATAACGGAGGCCCTTGCATGGCTCGGGATCAATGTAATATCCGCTAATGATATTTTCATTTGTACGGACAGCCAATCTGCGATAAAATCAGGAAACTACGCGACCAACGACCTCGCAAAGTTAGGGTCAAGCACACTCAGTCTTCCTACCTTCGGGTACCTAGAAACACCAATAAGTACGGTAAAGCACATGTTAAAACTTCGATCCACAGACGCGACCAACCTCCAATGGAATGAAAGTATTATGGGCTTTATCACTAAACAAATCTGACCTAAGTTAAACCTAGGACGAACCATGGACTTAGTGGCAACAAAAAGGGCAACCTTAGGCACTCTGGTGGGTTCCATTACAGATCACGGCATCATTGGAAAACACGCCGCCAGACTAGGGCTACCCTCCAATGACCTCTGCCGTTGCTGCATGGACGAGGAGGAGGAGGGATCAATACATCACCTTCTGTGGTCATTCCCCATTCCCCTCTTTTGCGAATCGCAGGAGGATTTACCTCGGCGAGCCCTTCCATGAAAATCTAAGTGAGCTAGCAGACCTAAAAATAGCTCAACTCCATCGCTTCATCAGAAGCACCGCTTGGTTCTCAGGTAGCGGATCAGAGTAATATGATCCATGTGGTATCACAATGTGCCGACTTCGGCCTACGTGTGGCTTTTGCCAACCACTTTAACCTAACCTAACCTGTACATCACAGTCGTAAGGCCGATTATCATGTAATGTGTTTTAGATTAGTGGACTGCACTGAACAAAACAACATACCACGAACAAATCGAGAAGGTACAGAGGTTAGCAAGTATATGCATAACCGGGGCCCTAAGCCTTACTCCAATGGCGGCGCTCAACATGCTGCTCCACCTAACCCCATTCGGTTAGCAGCTAGCCACATCCATGTCAGTCAGATTAAAGGCCAGCTCGAAACGTATGAGCTATATTGCTGGTCATTCCTCTGTCCTGAACAACAGGATAACTTTTTAGACCACACTGAGCCAACCACAGTCGCAGTCTTTGAGAAAAATTGTACGATAACATATCCAGAAAGACAGAACTGGCCCCCTCAACACTTGCTCTGCGCTTATCCGGCCTTAGCCAAAGCAGGGAACGATATCTATGATCCTATGATGTTCAGCGGATAAGGATAACTGAGTGGGTCGATGAATAGGGATCGACCCCCCCTCGTAGCAACACCAAGGGTCTCTCTGGCCTAAGTGTATACTTCCCTCGCCTCGTGGAGGCTAAGGATTACTTACCTACCTACCTACTTGATACTTGTAAACCAGCGATTAACAATGAGAGGTTTCGCTGATGGTGTTGTCATTTCAAAAGACTCAATCTCATCTTGAAGGATGTTTTGGGCCACAAATCGAAACTTGACGATTTGTACTGCAAACCCTGAATCTTCTGAAAAGTCATCGACGCGCCTCGCCGTCTGAGTATCAGAACGGCATGAAACGCAGGGAGACAAGACTTGGATTTATGCTTACGACCCGGAAACAACCGACCCTTCAAGTGAATATAGTGCTAAGGGTGAGGCATGATAAAAAAAATCACGCCGGAGCTGCTTGAAAACCCAGACTCGTTAACTGCTTTCTTCCAATTTCGTGGTGTCCTGCATATTGAGTTCCTTTCGCTGGGCCAAACTGTCAACACATATTATTATTTGAGTGTTATGCGTCGTCTGCGTCAGGCTTCTCACCTAAAGAGCTCGGAATTAGGGCGTACAACTCTTAGCTTTTACACGTCTCACATTACATTGAGTTTTCGTGATCATTTCGCCGAGAACTCTTAACCAACTTTATGTACGTGACTGGGGACGGCTGGAAAGCGATCATGCTGGCAGGGGTTGCCTGTTGGTAGAGGCCCAAGGAGAAGGAAAAGCTAACAGTATCCACTCACGAATACGCAGTACTCTAGAATAAGTAGGCGCGGCTAGTACTTACTTACTTAGGTAACACTACAGTCTGTGGTGAACCTGGGCCTCAACCAACAAGCGTCTCCAGCTGGCACGGTCTTTGGCCAGCTGTTTCCAGCGCCGCACGCCCATTTGGTTAAGGTCCCATTCCACCTGCGTGCGCCACCGTTGATGCGGCCGTCCTCTGCCGCGCCTTCCTTCCGGGGTAGATTCGAAGACTCTTCGGGTCGGAGCTGTATTTTCCATGCGCTCTATATGGCCTAGCCACCTTAGACGCTGTATCCGTACACGTCGTACCAGGCCGATGTCGCTGTACAACCCGTACAGTTCTTCGTTATATCTTCTCCTCCATACACCCTTTGAACAAACGGGACCGTAGATAGTGCGCAGAATTTTCCTCTCGAAACGACCAAGGGCATCTTCATCCGCTTTTGTTAAGGTCCAAGCCTCTGCGCCGTAAAGGAGCACCGGGATGGTTAAGGTGTTATATAGTGTCACCTTGGTTTTCCAAGAGAGGGCCCTACTTCTCAATTGCCTCTTGAGTCCAAAGAAGCAGCGGTTGGGAAGAGTGATTCTGCGTTTTATCTCAGTGCTGGTGTTGTTGTCACCGGTTATCAGTAAGCCAAGGCCCATGATGAAGTTTTGGCCAATACGTTGGTGTTGTCCGTCTCTTTTGGATGAACGCAGATATTTAGTTTTACCCTCATTAACCTTAAGACCCATCTTAGCCGCTTCTACCTTAATGCTTACAGAGGCCTCATTGACGTCTCGCTGTGTCCGTCCAATCACGTCAATGTCGTCGGCGTACGCAAGCAATTGCGTAGACTTGAAATAAATCGTACCTCTTGTGTTGGCCAGTGACTCTTGCACGATCTTTTCAAGCACGATGTTGAAAAAGTTGCATGGCAGCGCGTCACCTTGCCTATATCCTTTTTTAACATCAAAGGTCTCGGTTTGCTCATTACCGACCTTAATGGAGCAGCGAGAGTCCTCCATTGTCGTCCTGCACAGTCGGACGAGTTTGGCAGAGATGTTAAAACTAGACATGGCTTTGTATAGCTCATCTCTATACACGCTGTCATATGCAGCCTTGATATCGACGAAGAGATGATGGGTGTCGATTTGGTATTCTTGGGTCTTCTCCAAGATCTGCCGCAGCATGAATATTTGGTCTATTGTGGATTTACCTGGCCTGAAACCACACTGATAAGAGCCGATCAGGTTATCCACAAACGGCTTCAGGCGTTCACACAATACGCCAGAGAAGATCTTATATGCGATGTTAAGGAGACTTATTCCCCTATAGTTGGCGCAGTTATAGGGGTCTCCTTTCTTATAGACCGGGCAAACGATGCTGAGATTCCATCCGTCGGGCATGCATTCCTCCGACCGTACTTTGCAAATGAGTTGGTGCATGCGCCTTACCAGCTCATCTCCAGCCGCCTTAAGAAGCTCAGCAGACAGGCCGTCTGCGCCCGCGGCTTTATTAGACTTAAGCCTTGATATCGCTATTTTGACTTCGTCTAGGTCGGGTGGAATGAGTTCTGTTACATTGTCGTCCATTAGGAATGGCTCGTTCTGCCTGACAGCGGTATCTTGTCTATCATCGCCGTTATACAGTCTGCAGAAATGGTCTTTCCAAATCCTCAGCATCGACTGCGACTCTACTACCATTTTCATCCCTGTAGGCCGCCGCTCTGGCTTTGTAGCCATGGCATGTTCGTTTTACCTTATTGTAAAACTTACGGGCGTCATTCCTGCGTAAGCATCTCTCCATCTCCTCGATCTCACGCTTTGCGTGCTCTCTCTTCTTTCTTCTGAAAAGCGTGTGTTCCTCTCTTCTCTTCTGTTCATAGATTTCGCGAGCAGCTCTCGCCCGTCGTTGCAGCATGGCTTTATGTGCCTTTATATGGCGCGGCTAGTAGAGCGAGTTAATAAACGAAGACATTTTACAAGAATCCTGGCAAGCAATATCCTAATGTTATTCACTGCAGAAGTGTTCATTCGGTACTTCCATCAAGTACTGTATTACTCACCCCTCCAAGGACAAGTGTATATAGTGGAAAGCCAACCATATCCGATGGAATCTACTCTCGTTAAAGAATTTCAAGCCATTTGATCCAATTTAATCCGAAACGAAAACTGACTTGCTTGTCTGCGTTCATCACAATTTAAGCATTCACTCTACTCGTATCTTATTTTTCTCATCGTAGAATCGACGTTCGCCAATCCATCCTTCAATCCTCCGTTTATCCATAAGTCAACTACCAGTACTATGTATATCAAACCCTGTCGTCCGCCTATGGATAAACATCGTTCTGTCGGCAAAGTAAGACAACAACCAGCAACAGCCGCTTAATAGAGAATTGCGATACCAGAAAAAAAGGAAGTGAAGCAAGCCATTTGTATGTGTATGGGTAAATGTCCTGCAATAACGTTGATAGCAGCCTATTTATTATTTTTATGATATTTCATTAATTTAAGACTCTATCTGTCCGGTCGTATTGAGAGAACTCGACTTTGTCATCCTCCCGCATCGAGTGCCGCTGTAGTGGCATAGTACCAGTTCGTTGAAGCACCAGTATCCAACGCCTTCCTCGGTTTCATTATGTCCCACTATCGAATCGGGGTGGGGGAGACAAACACACCGTGTGGGAGGCGAGAATCCCGACAGAGAGGGAGAAAGGACAACGAGGCCGCTGATGACGGTGATAGGAACGACAATGGCGGTGGCAATGTTGCTCCTGCCAGTGGCATGGAAATTTATATTTTTTTTTTTGGTTCGTTCTCTCGTATTTTGCAATCGATTTTGCTTTTCAATAATTTTCCACTGAACCAGAAAAAATGCAAAAAAGAATTAAAGGAAAAGTTCAGAGAGTGTCAGCATGGGCACCGGATGCTAGTGCAGATACTCCGTTTGAATTTTCCTGAAGAGCGACTCTCGATGCTATCGTCTCCCGCTTCTCGTTTTAATTTATTTCGATGCCTATTCGTACAAAGACGCTACTGAAGTGGTGCACGGGCAACTTTTTCATGCCACTCTTCACCAAAGAAGAGTGAAAGGAGGAAAAAGTGTTTAAAAGCCATAAGTGTCACAAGCAGGACGTTTGCCAGTATTTCATGCGGCACGTACTCGAAGTTTTCGTTGAACGCCGCGATTCATTCGTGCCCTCGATGCCGCGCTGTACAGTGAGACAGTAATTGAAATTGCTCGGACAAAGGGCACATTTCGTCCTATGGTGGTCCAACTGTCGATAACACACGACAGTCGAATCAGTACTCGCGCCAAGGTAGCATGCAACAAGGCAGCATCTACATATACGAGTACCATGGGGTGGCCGTGGTGCAGTGGTTAACATCATCGACCGCCGAGCGGAAGGTCTACGGTTCAAATTCGCTTCTATGCCAAGAAAAAGTAATTCCTATACGGACAAAAGTATGCAACGCAGTTGTGAATGGAAAGTGACCAGACGTACTGCTGCAGGCATAACACTCACAGTATATGGTCAACCGAAATTCATCCTCTGCGTATGCAATACTAAAAAGTGCTCGAACGAATTACTGCGGACTATAACCAACGCGGAATTTGGTCGGCTCTCGTCCTATCTAGGTCTAGGACAACCACCCCTGAGAGTAGTAAACGAACATCAACGACCCCAACTACTGCACTCCGTTCAGGTTGTGTGTGTCAACACATCATAAGAGAATATAAAAACTCTTGAACCTGCGCGAGTCTCTAAAAAAAAAAAAAAAAACATGTACTACTATCTATTATCGGTGGTCGCTTTTACCTCAAATGACCATGCAAACTGGAACCGGCACAGGGTGGTAGCAATTTTGGAAACGACCTTATCACCTGCAGTGCACAATGAGCCATTTAGGGAATCACGGAGGAACTAAACGTTATTTTTTCTGTTTTTGCTCCACGCCCTTAGCATTCATAAGCGGAGGTACATTGTCGTGATGGTGTGGCAAAACAGAAGAGCTGGCTCTCCACTGACGCGTCAATCTTTTGCAATGACAGGCAAAAGCGACGAACAAAAAGTGAAGCAAAAAACAAAAAGTAGAGCGAAAGGACCTTTGTGTATGCTGAAAGGATTTTGGCGGGGTTGAGTGGTGCGTTAGGATGACTCTACAAGCCGACCAATAGTAGGAAATAAAGCTCTTGGTATGTAGACCGTTAGGTTGATTGAAGTGTCGTGTTAAAAGAAATGAGAACAAAAAGATGGAAATTGGACAACAGGAGATAAGGTATTAGGTGTATTCATCGTCGGCTTATCGTGACAGACAACAGTGTCTGTCTGATGGCCATTGGAGTAGTGATAGAGTATGATTGCGAAGAAACTATGGAGTTGGACAAATAAGTGGATAAAGAAAACGTCAGACAAATGTATGATTGGGTGCTGGACGAGTTTTTGGCAAAATTAGATTTGGCAACTGACATACTGTGTCGGTTTCGGTCGGTTTATGACGGTCAAGGACGATTTTGTTACCCACTATGTGACTTGACAGAATCACCTGGCCTAGTTCCAAGAAAATCATACGAGTATCTGTTAGGATATCGAAATCAGAGCTGCTGGGAACCTATAATTACATCGCTCAAACCTATGTTGTTTGACTGTTTGCCGTTGGAAAGAATTGTCGATGAAGATTTATAGGGTCATCCAATAGGGACTTCTGAACTTTGACAGTTGATACCAGCCATGCCGTTGAAGCTATGGTATATCTGTCAAATTGATTGTCGTTTACTTATCTTGTCTGCCAAATCAAAAAAGGTGTTCTGTTCGGGCAACATTCCGCGCGCTTCGCCCATTTTACGGCCGCCATAATCGTCCTACCGAGAGGACTATTCGCAGTGTGGTGTATCAATTTGAGGCCACTGGTTCAGTAAATGTGAAGCCGTCAACCGTACGTCGACAAAATGCAGAAGAGTCCAAGGCAGTCGATTGCGCATCGGTCACAAAAACTCAGCCTTTCGCAGACCACAGCCTGGCGATTTGTTTTTTTTTTTTTTTTTTTTTTCCAGCTCACGCCAGTGCAGGTGGTTTGGGTCGCAGATTTTCGATCACTACTCTCGAGGGGTGGTTGTCCTAGATAGGATTCGAGAGGAACTCGACTGAATTTTCACGTTGGTTGTAGTTTCCAGCAAATGTTCCATGCCATTATGGTGTTATACATTTTAGAACTGCACAGCAAGTAAGGATTTGAAGTGACCATATACTGTGAGTATATGCCTTATGCCTTCATCAGTATTTTGATCACTTCAGTTTTTCCGTATAGGAGTTGCATTCCTTGGCTATGGACATACTTTGAACTACAGACCTTCGGCTCGACAGTCGATGATGTTTACCAGTGCACCACGGCCTTCTTCTTCTTCTTAGCAGAAGCTACAGTCTGGGGTGAACTTGGGCCTCAACCAACATCCCCCTCCAACGTGCACGATCTTTTGCTAGCCTTTTCCATTGCCGCACACCCAGTTGGCTAAGGACCCCTGCCATCTATGTGCGCCATCGTAAGTGCGGCCGTCCTCTGTTTCTTCGTTCCCTAGATTCAAAGACCCTCCGGGCTGGAGCTGTGGTGTCCATTCGCTCCACATGGCCTAGCCATCTTAGGTGTTGAATCCGTAGACGACTGGGTAGACTCATGTCGCTGTACAGCCCGTAAAGCTCGTGGTTAACTCTCTTCTTCCACCCCCCGACTGCGTTTATAGGACCGAAAATCACACGAAAATCTTCCTCTCGAATCGACCAAGGACCTCCTCATCCGCTTTTGATAGTGTCCAGCTTCTGCGCCGTTCAGCAGGACCGGGAAGGTAAGCGTCTTGTACAGAGTCAACTTCGTCGTTCGGGAGAGGGCTCTATTACCCAATTGCTTCCTGAGCCCATTACAAGAGAGATTCCGCGTTTGATTTCGGAACTGATGTCGTTGTTCCAGGTCACTTCTGATCCAAGGTAAACGAAGTCCTCAAACCTCAAACTTATATCTGCTGATACAAACGTGAGTGTGACAGCATCTATTTAACTTTGTCCTCGTTTACTGCCAAAATAATTTTCGCCGCCTCCGCCTCAATATTCGTAAACGCCTCATTGACATCTCCCTGTGTTCTTCCGTCTATGTCAATGTCATCCGCATTTGCGACGCAATACGACGTCGAAGAAATCACACTACAGCGCATCGCCCTGCCTAATTCTTATTTGACATCAAAACTATCGGTGTTCACCGATTCGGATGGAGCAGTGAGCATTCTCCAAGGTCATCCTACATAGTCTGACGAGTTTATCAGGTATGTCAATGGTAGACATGGCGTTGTATAGCTCATGTCTAATTACACTGTCGTATGCAGCTTTGAAGTCGACAAATAGGTGGTGAGTGTCGACTTGAAATTCATTCGATTTTTCCAGCATCTGCCGTAGTGTGACGGTTTGGTCAATTATGGACTTCCCTGGCCTGAATCCGCACTGATACGGACCTAGCAGCTTATTTATAAAGGGCTTCAGGCGTTCACACAAAACGGAAGAGAAGATTTTGTAGACGATGTTAAGGAGACTTATTCCCCTGTAGTTTGCGCAGTCAAAGGGATCTCTTTTTTTGCGGATCGGGCAAGCAATGCTGAGACTCCATTCCCCGGGCATGCTTTCCTCTGAACAGATCGTACAGATGAGCTGGTGCATGCTCCTAACCATTTCATCACCAGCTGCCTTGAAGAGCTCAGCGAACAGTCCGCCTGCGCTAGCAGCTTTATTCGACTTGAGTTTTGATATGGCGATCTTAACTTCGACGAGTTCACGGGGACGAAATTCTTTGCGATCTTCGTCGCAAAGAAATGGATCATTCTGCCAGCGGTATATTGACCAACATCACTGTTGTACAGTCTACGGAAGTGGTATCCTCAACATCGACTGTGATTCTACTACTAGGTGTCCGTTCTCATCCCCGCAGGGTTCCGTTCTGGCTTTAAAGCCTTGGCATGTTCGCTTTATCTGTTGATAGAACTTTCGAAGGTCACGCCTGCAGTAACACCCCTTCATATCCTCAATCGCGGGCTTTTCGTGCTCTTTCTTCTTTCTCCTGAGAGCTTAAGCTACTCCCTTCTTTTTAACTCGTAGAGCTCACGAGCTGCTCTTGTTCTTCTATGCAGCGAGGCTTTATATGACTCCTGCTTCACTGTATGAATCCTCCTGTAGTCGTCATCGAACTAGGTGTTTTTTCGTGGTGAGCCTTGAAGCCGAAAATTTCAGATGCAGTGCTTTCCAGGGCTTATTTGCAAAGGTTCCACTGTTGTTCTATTGACAGTGTTGATGGTTGAGGTGTATTGTATCACGGCCACCCCCAGCTATATCGCCGGCCACACTTCTATCCTGAATGATAAGGTAACTTTGGCAGAGAACTCCGACTACATTGAACCCATCACAGCCTTTGAGAAAAAGTTCAAAATAACATACCCAGAAAGACAGAAATTGTCCCGACAAGGGCGACCGCGGGGCCTATGTGGACTTATACACAGATTGGGCAAAAACCAAGGACGATATAAACAATTAAAACTAAGTCAGACACAAAAATTGCCAGACTACTCCAGGCGGAGCTGCTAGCAATAAAGGAAGTCCTGTCTTGGCTAAAGTGGAACGTAGTAAGCCTCCCTGAAATCGCCGGTGTCTTATGTCTACATATCCAAGCCAATCCTCGAATGCCCCATATCGCTTAACGAGATGAATATGAAAGAGCTGGCATGCCGGACGACGAACGACGCAACGAACGAACAGGGCATACGCTGATAGACCACTAGCAGCCATTAACTAACGAGTCAGGCCATGGCCGAGACTCACCACCAGACAAATCTCGCTACGACTTGAGCGACAGCGAGCCATGGGACTAATCTCCCTAAAACGGACCGACATCAACAAAATCGTTGGTGTCATTACTGGCCACTGTCTTATTGGTAGTCATGCACACGGATTAGGGCAAGTTTCGAACGAATTCTGCAGAAGCCGAATCTATTCAACACCTGCTTGCTTTGGTGGTGTTACAGCCCATGAAGGGCCAGATCCAAGCTTCTCTCAATCACCCGTGTTGTGCGGCACATGGAACGTCTCATCGCTCACAGGAAAGTATCTCGAGCTGGTTGAGGAAGCTGTTAGGTATCGATTAGACATCGTTGGTATCTCCTCGACTAAACAAAGAGGATATAGAACTGTGGACCTTTCGGACGGGTGGAAACTTTTCCTATCGGGAGTTACACTTCAAATATCTGCGCAGGCGGGAGTGGGGATACCTACAAGTCCCTGGCTGGCAGAAGGGGTATTGGAGTGGATACCGTTAGGTGGAAGAGTTGGAATCTTAAAGCTTAAGCTTGAAAGATCAACTTTGACTCTGGTGCAGGTGTATGCTGCATATTCCTCAATGAAGTTGATGCTGCCCTTGATACGGTGGTTGAGATGGATTCCTATATCCTGATGAGTGACCTCAATGCCCAGGTGGATGTAGATGTAACGATATGGTGGAGTGTGATTGGGAGGAACGGTGATCCTCATCAATAAGCGAACGGAGAGAGGTTGTTGGATCTTTGCTGTGCAAATGGCATGTCCATTATGAACTCCTTCTTTCCGCAAAAAGACATTCATAAATACATATGGTGCCGTCGGGGTCTTCAACAGACGTCGCTGATAGATTGCTTTGTGGTACCACCGTATGTGAAACGGATGGTTTGTGACGTTCGTGTGTTGAGAGGGACTGACCTGTCAACAGATCATCACCTGGTGTTGGGTAAGCTGTATCTCATTGATCGAATCGCCAAAAGTTGGCAAATCCGCCGGTGTGGATAAAGATCGGCCAGAAATGCTTAAGGCAATGGGTGAAGAGGGAGTATTATGGCTCTCTCATGTCATTAATGCCTAGCAATTGACAGACTAGGGTGATTGTCTCTCTTTTAAAAAAAGCGGATAAAAAATAGTGCTCCAACTATAGGGACATATCTTTTTTAAGTGTCCCCGCTAAAGTCTACGCTAAGGAGTTGGAGGCGTGTTCTAGAGCTACGGCCGAATGCAGGATAGGGGATGGACAGTGCGGGTTTCATCACGGCAGAAGTACAACCGACCAGCTTTTCACTCTAAGAATGGTACCCGAGAAGGCTTGGAACTACGCCAAACCGATCTACAGCTGCTTTGTAGATTTGGAAAAGGCGTATGACCGAGTTTCTCGAGGTAGACTCTGGAGTGCTCTGCAGGAATATGGGATTGATGGTCCACTATTGAGGGCCATACAGTCTCTATACACGAACTGTAGAAGCTATGTAACACCTTCCACCGTGGGCGTTACACTGCGCCAGGAATGCGTCTTGTCACCTCTTCTTTTCATTATATAAATATATGGACTGGATGTTGCAGCGCAGCCGAGGCGTGAAACGTTTTACATTGGGAGAGCTGAGGATAAGTAATCTTCTTTTTGCAGATGACTGATGCTGGGATGAGGGTTAACGTGGACATATTCGACCTTATGGTTACCTCCAGAACGCCCGTCCAATGCACTCTACATGTTAGTGGAGTCCCATTGAAGCAGGTGGAGAAGTTTAAGCATCTCGGGGTCTTCTTCACGTGTGATGGGAGGAGTAATACTGAGCTTTCATGCAGAATTGGTCAAGCTGGGTCAATTTTGAAACAGCTTGGAAAATTTGTAATCAGGAAGACCGAACTTGGTACCAAAGCCAAGTGAGAGGTTTTTAACTCACCATTTGTTCCAACTCTCACCTATGGTCATGATATTTGGGTATTGACCGAAAGAATACAAACTGACGACAAAAGACTTTTTCATGCTGTTCTGGGAGTCACTCGCCGGAATAGGGTGAGAAGCACGGCAGTGTGCGAAGAACTCTTTGTTGAGCAGCTGCTTCTTCGAACGGAGAAGGCTATGCTTCGATAGTTTGGTCAAGTGAGATGACTGTCCCCATCATCACGACTTCCGAAACGTGATCTGAATGCGATACCATCAGACAGGGGACCGCTTGGCAGACTCAGGACTAGAGGGTTGGACTAAGTCCAAAAACTCACCTGGTTGCGCTTGGGCATAGCTCCTGATGAGTTAAGAGTCGATGGCGGATTGCTCTCGCGACCCCTTTAGTGGAACATGAGGGCCACTGAAAATGATGATGATGATGATGATGATGTGAACTTAACTTTAGTACTAAAGTTAAGCTTAAGGTTCGTCACCTGTGGCTTCTTTGATAATTAAAAATCTTGAGTTTCAGGACCGTGTAGCTCGGAAGTTAAATATGTATCATTCGAAGGATAATACTCTGTTATATGAAGGTATGCACTGGGACAAAAGGTATTTGCTCTTCCTTTTCTAAACAGAATTTATATTTCTGTGGAAACCCAGGCCCACGTCCTGTCCTATATTCTAATACAAGAGAATAGAAAAAATAAGAAGAGAAAAGAAGGGCGAACGAACCATCAATACAAGTAAATATCCTGGCACGAGTCTGCAAACGAGACAATGTCGAACCACGCAGATACAATCACCCGACAAAGCACCCATGCGAATAGCCATACATTCACTTGGCACATAGTGAATACGGTCAAATCAATCCGGATGTCGATAGAATCGAATTCAGGACATTAGAATAGAATGATCAGCAGGCGGTCCCGAAGCCAGAGTCGTCACCCATCCCTATCGATTCGCTCAATACCCACAGTCCACCACCCGTAACCATCATCTGGTGGATTGTCAGTGAATAAGTTTCTGTGCCATTAAGCACAAAGGTATAGATATATATGTATCTGTACGTAATTCCCCGAGTTTTGTGTGCTTTAAGTCTTCACAGGCCTTCCCCGTCTGCACACAATCGCATACATCGTATATCCTTAGCTGGTTGGTTGTTCCGGGCTCTTCCGTTTCCCTCCTCCATCTGACGGGAGCTATTGCTATTTATGGTGAAGGTTTTGTACCATATGAAATAGGGATTGGTGGAGACCCTTTGAATTGCGGCCAAATTTGAGGTGATGATTGTGCGGAAGTGATGCTTTTTATTCCCCGGGAAGGATTTTGACGTTTCTGACGTTTACTTTTTGTCGGTTTCTCCGTAACGCGTTTTAGGTGAACGCGTTCGACCGATTCAGTTGGAAGTAATAGGTAATTGAAAGTTACACCAACGAGTATTCGAGGCAAATGCCTTTTGTGTGTTGCCACAATCATCTATCGAAAGCCTTCTTTCCGTCACCGAGAAAAGGGGGCCTGAAAGCGCCGAGGTTAAAGTGTGGAGGGCACGGTTCTATTTAGATAGAAATCAACTGTCTACTGACGCTTGAGTGGATGCGTAGATAATTGAGATTCATCCAAATATGGGCTCAATTCCGACGGATGAATATAATGTTTTGCGTGGCAATTAGACGAAAAATTCAGAAACAGATACGATTGTTTCTAAGTGCACGGATATGATGTGCTAGGAGTAGACAGGAGTATCATATCATGTATCGTATCATGGCCCCACAACCATAACATTTTTAATTACGTTCAGTGTGGTTAGAGATCAGAATAAAGGATATTCCTCTGCCGTAGAGAGAAACACAATCGATCCATTTAAAGTCGGGAAAGATGCAGTTCTCAAGGGATGTACACAAAAGATCTTATGAAACTATGTACGTGAATAGTATAAACAAACGCAGATACGCATACCTATCTCGAAATCCCGAAATGTTGTGCCCCTCATTCCTGTCTCTTACATTCGGCTTTAAATCAGGAAAATTGGATACAGAACCCATCATCGTTCTGAAGGATACGTCAAGAGGAAGATTTTAATCAAATTACTTCGCCGTCGAAACATGTGCTCGCATAGCATGTTAAAGTGCATGTTGTCGTGCGTGCAACTCCTATTCACAATGCGAGCTGATGGAAATAAGGTTATGTTGTGCTGAATAACGCTGAATTCCATTCGATGAAAGGAAAAAAAAAAACAACGAAAGAAATCCATTCAACGACTAGTAAGCAACTGTATTCAATTGGATCAAGGGGGATTGGTCTCAGTTAGAGGAATAGGATAAGGCAGAACGTGAGCGAATACATGGAATACTTGCACGGGCTGCATGCTTCCAAAGGAACTAGAACGACTGCGGAGGATTCAAGTAGTGAAGTGAGCATCCAAAACTTGCAAAGGATTCAAAACACGCCATCAGGAAAAGAATTCTTGGTATGCAACAAACGCACGAAACTGAAGAGCTTAGGGAATAATAAGCATTATCAGATGTCATTGTGGAACGATGAACCGAACTTTGTAAGCTCGTAGACCTGGAGTAGCAACGCAGAGCTGAATTACGGCACGCAGTGAAATTCTACGATACTTGTTTGACACAAAAACAGATTAGATATGGAGTCAGTCCAATAAGACGCTGGAAAGTATAGGCAAATTAGGGCAACCCATGCCCGGTTTGACTTCTCCAGGGTGGGGGTTGTGCTTTCCCTATCACGGAAAAAACCACTTGTTCCAAAACAACTACAAGCCTCGGATACGGACGGATACAAAGCCGACGATCCCTGCAAACGACTAAACGACTTGGCAGTCTGCACGTGGAATGTGAGGTCCCTTAACAGACCGGGTGCAGGCTATAAATTGGAGCAAACCCTCAGCTGGTATAGAGCAAATATAAACGCACTTCAAGAAGTGCGATGGGATGGACCAGGCAAAAGACGGAGGAAAAACTGCGACATCTACTACGGGAATTCGGGTGCGGCTTCGTTATTCGAGGAAGACTCCGACAAAAAGCTTTAAGCTTTCGGGATGTAAGGGAACGCCTCATAACAATCCGCATCAAAACTAAGTTTGGAAACATTAGCTTCTTATGCGCTCACGCTCCAAGCGAAGAAAAGAAGAATTCTACGTCTCCTAGACGGAACCTATGCCTAATGGACCAGCTACGACACAAATACAGTTCTAGGAGATTTTAATGCAAAACTGGGCAAAGAGGACATATTTGAATCGACCACGGGAAAACATAGCCTACACGACACGACGTCCGAAAACGGACATCGGCTACTCGACTTACTGGCGGGGCGCAATCTCCTTCTGGCTAGCGCATGATTCCCGCATCTCAATACTCACGAAGGAACCTGGCGATCACCTAATCAGCCTACCACCAATCAGATTGATTACGCTCCGACCGACGCCAGACTCTCCCCCAGCATCCTAGATATACGAACCTTCCGAGGAGCCAACATCGACTCGGATCACTACCTTGTTGTAGCCAAGGTACGAATGAAGATATCAAGGATGCCACGGAGTCGAGCTGGATAACGAAAGTTTGACGTCGTAAAGCTACAATCGCAGGAGACCGCTAGGACCTTTGCCGATCGAGTTTCCACCAACCTCTTGCAAACTCCAATGACACCGAAGCAACTCAAAGAACAACAGTGGGAGCATGGCCAACGTGCCATCAGAGACGCTGCCTCTGATGTGTTGGGTTTCAAACCCCCGTCAGCTAGAAACTCCTGGTTTGATGAGCAATGCGGGGAAGCCCATGTAGCAAAGCAAAATGCCTACAAAGCCATGCTACGTAGGTGGACGAGAGCCTCTTGTGAACTCCACGAGCAGAAATGCAGAGAGGAACACACCCTTCCAAGGAAGAAAAAAAAACAGCACGAAAGGCGTGAGATCGAGGAGATGGAGAGATGCTATCACAGGAATGACGCTCGCAAGTTTTACGAAAAAGTAAACCGAACATACCAGGGCTATAAAGCCAGAGCAGAAGCCTGTAAGGATGAAGACGGACAACTAATAGTAGAGTCACAGTCGATGCTGAGATTTTAGAAAGACCAATTCTGCAGACCGGCGATGATAACCAAACTGCCCCAGTCAGGCAGAATGAACCATTCACAGTGGACGAAGCCAAAGGAGAATCCCGTCCACCCGACCTAGACGATGTTAAGTTAGCGATATCGAACCTTAAGTCTTATAAAGCTGCTGGAGCAGACGGACTCCCCGCTGAACTGTTTAAAGCAGCTGGCGATGAGCTGGTCAGAAACATGCACCAACTCATCTTCATATGGTCGGAAGAATGCGTGCCCGACGAATGGAATCTCAGCATCGTTTACCCGGTCCATAAGAAAGGAGACCCCTATGACTGCGCCAATTACAGAGGGGTAAGTCTCCTGAACATCGCGTACAAGATCCTCTCGGCCGTACTGTGTAAGCGCCTGAACAATCTAATAGGTTCCTACCAGTGTGGTTTCAGGCCAGGAAAATCCACGATAGACCAAATATTTACAATACAGCAGATCTTGGAGAAGACCCATGAATTCCAGGTGCGCACGCACAATCTTTTTGTCGACTTTAAAGCCGCATATGAGAGTGTTTATAGAGAAGAGTTATACAGAGCCATGTCATGCTTTAATATTCCTTCCAGGATGACTATGGAGGATTCCCGCTGTTCCATTAAAATCGGAGATGAACGGAGATCTTCGATGTTAAATAAGATTTTAGACAGGGTGACGCACTGTCATGTAATTTCTTCAACATTGTGCTTTAAAAGATCATACGAGACTCTCTGGCCAACACAAGAGGTACGATCTATTTCAAATCTGCGCAACTACTTGCGTACGCGGATGACATTGACGTAATTGGACGAACAGAGCGCGACGTCAATGAAGCATTCGAAAGAATCGAAGCAGATGCGGCTAAAATGGGTCTTTCGGTTAACGAGGGATAAACGAAATATATGCTGTCAACCAGAAAAGACGCGCATCACCAACGTCTTGCCCAGAAGGCCACAATTGGCAGCTACTGATTCGAAGTGGTCAAGGACTTCGTCTACCTTGGCTCACTAGTGGCCAGCGACAACAACACCAGCGCTGACATCAAACGCAGAATTACTTTTGCCAACCGCAGCTTCTTTGGGCTCAAGAGGCAATTGGGAAGTAGAGGCCCCTCTTAAAGGCCAAGGTTGCGCTATATAAAACCTTAATCATCCCGGTCCTCCTCTATGGCGCAAAGGCCTGAACTTTAACGAAAACGGATGAAGAGGCCCTTGGCCGTTTGGGGAGGAAAATGCTGCGTTCAGTCAATGGTCCCGTTTGTATAAGCTGAGAGTGGAGGGGAAGATACAACGACGAACTATACTGGTTGTACAACGACATCGGCCTGGTACGACGTCTGTGGATCAAACGTCTAAGATGGCTAGGCCATGTAGGCGATTGGAAAATACAGCTTCGGCCCGAAGAGTCTTCGAGTCCAAGACCGAGGGACGACGCAGCAAAGGACGACCGAATCTAATGTGGTGGCACACAGGTGGAAGGGGACGTCAAACAACTGGGAGTGCGTTGCTTGAGACAGCTGGCAAAAGATCTTCCCAGCTGGAGAGGTTTGTTGGTTGAGGCCCAGGTTCACACCGGACTGTAGCGCCGCCTAAGTAAGTAATTATGCCCGGTTTCTCTGACGTCGATTAGATAGGATTGACCAAGGAATTTGCATTGAATTTTGTTTACGGAAGGAATTTTCTCTAGTTGGTTCGTTGAGGATGGTGCTTGGTGATGAGACTGTCGGAAAAAGGCCGAGAACGTATTGAAGGTGAAGAGCCCTCCGGACGACAACAACTAAAGTTCTTGCCGCTGATGTTGGCATTTCAGAAGGATCAGTCAATATCATTTTAAAGGATGTTTTCAACCTCGCAAGTATCAAATGATAGTTGGTACCGAAAATACTGAATTTTGTTGGAAGAAAACATCGTCGGGGGGAAGTGTGTACTCCTAGCCCTTCATATTCGTTCTTAGATTTACATCTCTGCTCTTTGGCCGAAGAACTAGAGCGGCTACATATTGTTGCGGACACGAGCCGACGGTTATGTTCGAATTTCGCTGCCAAAGTTTGGATTGCTCTGATGCAGCTGAAAAGAAAATGATGGCAACTTTCAGCAGCATACTGTTGAATGTCAATTCCAGAGCATTCTAGAGACTTCTGAATGAGAACGTCTGACGGCGAACATTCGAGAGATTCGACCGAGGGCTATATAAGGGGGAACACTCGCCCTCGCTAGCACTCAGTATTCATTCAGCGTCCAGTATCAGTGTGAAAGTATCAAAGACGTCTAGTGGACAATTATCCAACAGTTGTGAAGACAAAGTGTGTAAAAAAGGGTGTGTGTAAGAAATAAGGTGCTAAGTGTTATAAAAGTTTGTGTAAAGGTAAAGCGTCCAGATAATTGATCTGAGGTGGAATATTAAGTTCTGTGTATTGAATAAACAAGCAATCCAGTGGTCGAACCCCATTCTGAACTAGTTATTTTCGTAACAATATATTGAGTTCATTAAATTCAGATCTCGACAGCCTAGTTAGATGAGGACACCTTAACCGTGTGGGATTGAATGCTTCAATGATGTTTGCTCTCTTTAAAGTGAATTTCTAAGACTCAGCCGCTATCGATGAATGGCACTTGCATAGCCAAAAAACTTTTTCTCCATGGTGTGTGTCTCAATGGCAACCTTCCTTGGAATGATCACTTTTTCCACGTCGCTAAAATGACACTCTTATGGCTTTAGGGGTATACAAATTCAATATGAAAAAATGTGGCCTAGGTGAAACCGTGGGCCTTGCGGGTTATTCCTCAGTAGGAAAAAAGAAAACACCCATTTTATATGTTTTAGTTTCTAACCCTGGCCATCTGTGGCATCGTAGCTATTGAACGAATAGACCGATTGGAAGCTAACCTGATCGAAATGGTTCTTGGCTACGATTTGTGAAGATCTGTTCAGGTGTTTCAAAGTCATTAGCTCTGGTTGTTAGCTGCGGTAAGACTCTTAGACGAATAATGGATAATGTATCTGGTCCGATCACCACAATCAACCAGCAACGAACGCGGTCAATACTTAGATGGGGGACCGCTTGGGAACACTGCGTGTTGTTAATTTTTTTGCCTATTTTTTAGTTATTTAATTTCTAACAAAAAACGGCTCGACCGATTTTGTTGAAAGCATACTCAGTTTTAAGCTTCGTAATTACGCGTGGAATGATCCCAATCTTATGTCAATATCATCTTTGGTTCTCGAGATAATCGCGCATACTCGCATGCGCACATACGTACATACACACACATACATCTCTATAAAAACCTCGGATTTGGATTCTGGTGACCTTGAAACGTGGAGTTATGTCGAAATATGGAATTCGCAAAATCGGCCCTCGAATGCTTCCAATTTACATAAGCGCCAGAGCCTTGTCTGAATTACACCACTTCTTCCAAGCATCTTACTTTCCACTGAGGTTTCAAGGTCTACTTCAATCATCACGTCTCCGATTCCATTGCGAAAAAGAGAGGATAAAGACCGTTTGAACCGAACACCAAATTTTATCTCCGTCCTTCAGGCGGGGCATTTGTTTTCCATTTAACTGCAACCAGACAGATCGAAAGTATTTCTTAAATCGAAAAAGTAAATTGAATAAAGCCCTTCACCATGGGAGCATTGAAGACGAATCGTCGGTTTCTGGTTCTATCTGGTCCTTGACTTCTTTGTCCGTAACAAATCATCTAAATTCGAAATCGATTCGAATGAAGAACAAATGCGAAGATGAAGTACTCGTAAACAGTTTTTTTCGTTATTTTTTGGTTTCCTACTTCACGTCCTTGTCTTTCGGTTTGGACTTTTCCAGAAGGATTATTGCCAATAGCTCAACGAACGTGTACCGATAGATGTATAGTCTATCTATGTTGCTTTATGTCCCGGATATTATTCACAATGGAAACAATTTTTAAAGATCCTTATCATCATCCACATCGTCATCATCATCCTTGCCGTCGTGAGCCCGTCCTGAATTGCTTTGCTTGTGTTTTTTCCTTTCTTCGTTTTTCTTTTTTTTTTTTTTTTTTTTTTATCCCCAAAACAATTTATTCCTTTGCAGGACGCACAGAAAAGATTTCGTCTCGAAAAGAAATAAGAAGACTTGAAACTGGAAACTTTATCCTTTTTTCGTTTTTTTTTGTGTTGCTGGCAAATGCTGAAAATAAACGAGAACGAAACGAAAATCCTTTGGCCATAATCGTCCTTTTGTTGGCTCAACTTAACGCCTACACAACAAAAAAAAAAAAAAAAAAAAACCGAAACTAGCAATAACAAGACGAAGAAAAAGGACGAAAATAGTTCTTTAAACGGAGACGAAAGTTTGCCAGGAAAATGTCGTATCAGTTAATCGGTAGGACGAGCCACGGATAGTGTGTCCACATGGTTAGAAATCTGAGCAATGTGCTCGTGCTCCAGCCTAGATGTTGAGTACCGCATCGATGCTCATTAATCTCATCTGTAAACTTTTCCTAGGAGTAGTCAAATTTCAATGATACGAAAACAGGATAATTGATTTTTTAGTTAAAGAAAAAGTGTCAAGGACTCTATATCCATTTCCTTACAGCTATGTCATGTCATGCATATGTCATTTCGTTAGACGGATGTTTGCCATTTATTGGCGTACAATACTCCAGAGCACCACGAAAATGGTCTTTCAGTAGGGACTTCCGAACTTTGATAGTTTATAGCAGCGTATTGGCTGCAATTTATTCACTCTGTTTCGCCAAATCACCAAGGCGGACATAGTGTTCAACAATATCCGTAATTGATAACATTGTTTTATCAAAATGGGTGTTCTGCTCGGGCAACGTTATGGATAAATTTGGGTCCACTGGTTCAGTAAAGGATAAACCAATACCAGTATGTCGACGAAACGCCAGATCTACCGAAAACCTCACCGCTGTCCGTAAGAGAGACTAAAGGGCTTGAGAGTATGCCGGGCTTGAGAGAGACCGGGTGCAGGCGATCAATTGGAGCAAACCCTCAACTGCTACAAAGCAGACATAACCATACTCCAAGAAGTGCGATCGGATGGACCAGGCAAAAGACGGATGAAAAACTGCGACATCTACTACGGGAATTGCTACAAGGAGAACGGACATCGACTTCCTGGCGGGGCGCAATCTCATTCTGGCTAGCACACGGTTTCCGCATCTCAATACTCACAAAGTAACCTGGCGATCACCTGATCAATCTACCACCAATCAGATTGATAACGTTGTGATCGACGCCAGACTCTCCTTCAGCATCCTAGATGTACAAACCATCCGAGGAGCCAACATCGACCCGGATCACTACTTTGTTGTAGTCAAGGTACGAATGAACATATCAAGGATGACACGGAGTCGAGCTGGATAACGAAAGTTTGACGTCGGGAAGCTACAATCATGGGGAGATAGCTAGGATGTTTGTCGGTCGAGTTTCCGTCAACCTCTCGCAAACTCCAATGACACCGGAGCAACTCACAGTACAACAGTGGGAGCATGGCCAGCGTGCCATCAGAGACGCTGCCTCTGATGTGTTGGGTTTCAAGCCACAGTCAGCCAGAAACCCCTGGTTTTATGAACAATGCGAGCAAGCAAAACGCCTACAAAGCCATGACACATAGGCGGATTGGAGCCACTCGTGAACACTGCGAGCAGAAACGGAGAGAGGAACACACGCTTTAAGGAAGAAAACAAGACAGCATAGAAAGCGTGAGATCAAGAAGATGGAGAGATGCTATCACAGGAATTATGCTCGCAAGTTTTACGAAAAAATAAAACGAACATGCCAGGATTACGACGGACAGCTAATGGTAGAGTCAGTCGATACTGAGAATATGGAAAGAACACTTCTGTAGGCTGTTTAACGGCGATGAAAGATCTAATACCCTTGTCAGGCAGAATGATTCATTCGCAACGGATTCCGAAGCTTAAGACTAATAAATATGACCTGGTGGGACGAATGGAATCTCCGCATCGTTTGCCCAGTCCACAAGAAAGAAGACCCCTATAACTGCGCCAACTATAGGGGAATAAGTCTCCTTAACATCGCATACAAGATCTTCCCTGCTGTACTGTGTGAAGGCCTGAAATCCTTCGGGGATATTCTGATAGGTTCTTATCAGTGTGGCTTCAGGCCAGGTAAGTCCACAATAGACCAGATATTCATGCTGCGGCAGATCTTGGAGAAGACCCAAGAATACAAAATTGACACCCAACATCTTTTCGTCGATTTCAAGGCCGAGTATGATATTGTGCCTAAAGACGAGCTATACAGCGCCATGTCAAATTCGTCAGTTTGAGCAGAATGACAATGGAGAGCTATCGCTGCTCCATTAAGGTCGAAAGCGAATTAACCGAGACCGTTGATGGTAAGAAAGGATTTAGCCAAGGTGACGCACTGTCATGTAATTGCTTCAGCATCGTGCTTTAAAAGATCATACGAGACTCTCTGGCCAACACAAGAGGTACGATCTTTTCCAAGTCTGCGCAACTACTTGCGTACGCGGATGACATTGACGTAATTGGACGAACACAGCGCGACGTCAATGAAGCGTTCGAAAGGTTCGAAGCAGAAGCGGCTAAAATGGGTCTTTCGGCTAACGAGGGATAAACGAAATATATTCTGTCAACCAGAAAAGACGCACATCACCGACGTCTTGTCCAGAAGGTCACAATTGGCAGCTACAGATTCGAAGTGGTCAAGGACTTCGTCTACCTTGGCTCAATAGTGACCAGCGCTGAGATGAAACGCAAAATTACTTTTGCCAACCGCTGCTTCTTTGGGCTCAAGAGGCAATTGAGAAAGACCAAGGTAGCGCTGTACAAAACCTTAATCATCCCGGCCCTCCTCTATGGCGCAAAGGCCTGAACTTTAACGAAAACGGATGAAGAGGCCCTTGGCCGTTTCGAGAGGAATATTCTGCGTTAAGTCTATGGTCTCGTTTGTATAAACGGGGAGTGGAGGAGAAGATACAATGACGAACTATACAAGCTGTACAGCGACATCGGCCTGGTACGACGTCTGCGGATCCAACGTGTAAGATGGCTAGGCCGTGTAAAACGAATGGAAGAGTTTCCATTCCGGCCCGTAGAGTTTGCGAGTTCAACCCCGAGGGACGATGCAGCAGAGGACGATCGAATCTAAGGTGCCGCACGCAGGTGGAAGAGGACCCTAACTGAGAGTGCATCGCTGGAAACAGCTGGCAAAAGACCGTGCCGGCTGGAGAAGTTTGTTGGTTGAGGCCCAGGTTCTCACCGGACCGTAAATTAGTAAGTATCACCAATGCATTTAGGAAGGTAGAGGTCAATGGTAATATTCTTGCGACTATGAACCGACGGTTGTGTTCGAATTTCGCTGCCAAAGTTTGGAATTCTCTGATGTAGCTGAAAAGGATATGATAATAGCTTTCAGCGGCATACTGCTGGATGTCAGTGTCAGAGCATTGTAGAGATTTCTGAAGGGGGATGTCTAAAAGCGAACACTGGAGAAATTGGACCAGGGGCTATATAGCGGGAACACTCGCCCTCGGGAGCATTCAGTAACCAGTGATCAGTCGGTATTCAGTGTGAAAGTAATCAAGCCTCCTAGTGAGGCTCTAAAGTCTGTCCAGCTGCTCGCATACGCGGATGATATTGACATCAGCCCGTGGTCTCGACGTGCCGTAGAAACTTTCACGGCGATTGAGTAACAGGCGAAACGAGTTGGTCTTAAAGTCAAAACTGGTCGATCAAGCAAAAACCGATCCGTCGCTCACCACCTTGGACACAATATAACGATTGACAGTTATAAAATCGAGGTGGTTAAGGAGTTTGTCTACCTCGGGGCAAACGTAAACTCCACAAACGACACCACAGTAGAGATCCGTTGCAGAATCGCCCTTGGCAACCGCTGCTACTTCGGTTTGTCCATGCAACTTGGGTCAAAACTGCTGACTCGAGGAACCAAAGACATGCTTTCCAAAACGCCTATACTGCCAGTTTTGCTGTAGGGAGCTGAAAGCTGGACGAAATCCATGTTGTTCCACAATAACCTTATATGGCACCACACGACTTCTGGCCATTCAACAAACTCTAAAGACCGCTCCAGGAACAACATTAGTCAATAGAGCAGAGAGAGATGCAAGCCGGATCGAAGAAGGCCATCTTGGACATCGACTTTGGCGTCAAGGTGTAATCAACTTGATTCAAGAATACATTTTTGTGGTCTCAATTCCCATTTACCTTCCTGCGCCTTATTTGGTCAATTTTAAATTTGACTGGTGTACCACAGGATTCCAGCTTTGGCAATATTCATTTCATTATTTTGAGTATTTCTGGTCACAGACTTCACAAAATTTAGTGTAAACAATCGAATGTAGGAAACAAAGTGTTTCTTGAGTAAACAGTGATAAGTGCTACCCTACGACCGACAAGTCCATCTAAACCACCTAACCCTCGGACATTAAAGTATTTCCCCAAGTTACATGCGACTGTAGAGACCAGACAAACCAACCAGCAAACGTCAACCCTCGGCAGTGCGGCACTGATGTCGCAATCAAACGTCACAACATCGTCTACGCCCAATAATAATAATCTAATCCCCAACGTCCACAAGACCACTATCCACTGTTCATAAATTACAGCACCATCCGACAGGCTTGTGTTCGTCTTTAAGTGATTAACAACCACTTCCATTTCGACCGAAATTCCATCACAACCCTGTCGGCCAAGTGACTGCAAACCTACTTACTTACAACAACACCGAAAGCTTGTGAGGGTAGGAGCCCTGCTCCAACGTTCACTATGTCAGTCGTAGCATAGCTCGTTCATCATTAACATGTTGGCATGGTGACTAAAGTAATGCATATCCCTCGTTGTAGCATACTGGACGAACTTGGCAGAGACTGTTGCAGTGGAAGAGCATTAAATTAATTTTCAGTATTAGCTACAAGCTTCAAGACCACCCATTTGACTGACCGTCATCCATGTGTGGCGGGGGTAGGCATCGATCACGGAAATTAGATTTTCCTTCGACCAAGCGTGTCGAATGTCCAGCAATCCAAGGAGTACAATAACCCATCCACCCACTTTGGAACAGGAGTTAATAGCTTAAAGCAATTTTCGCCATGGAATGTGACATTGTCAGAGGCATACGGTGACCTTATGGCAGGTTTGGTTCGTTTTGGGACAACAATGACAGATGGTTGAAACCCAAGTGTCTTAATGAGGATTTCGAGTAGCACGCGGAAGAGGAGGAACTAGTATTTGGACATTTGTCGATAAATTAATTGCTCACTCACTTGTAATCTTCTGTTTCGTAGGTGTGAAGCGGACAGGCTGAATAGCATTTGTGCTCGTGCATAACTAAATGATGGTCGCAACTGGTGCAGTAGTCGGGTCGATCCTGACATGAAGCGCAATTAGCCTCGCATGGGACGCACGTTTTGTTGTCGTAATCTGGAAATGAAAACGGTTGTGGGGGGTCATAGTCACGTGACATGGGTTGTCATGTACTTACTCTCATAATAGCCGTCGGGACAAAGTTGCAAGCAGACTGCCAGATCGGTGACATGCAGATGAGCGGGGGCACATGTCAGACAACTATCTTGGCCGGCGCCAGCACATGTTTCACACGACTCATGACACGGCCAGCAAACGCCGCCTTGATTAGGGAAACTCCTTGGCGGGCAGCGACTCACGCAAGTACTGAAAATTAAAAAGAAAACGGGCTATAGGGCAGAGGTATCAGTTAGGGAAACAATTGAACTTACTTGTCCAGACGGTAGTGCTTGCAGGCGACACATTGAGTCGGTCCACGGCCATAGCATCCCTGTGAGTCACACTCCGGATCACAGTCGTGCAAGACGAGCTTATTATTCGAATCAGCCATGACATTCTGCCGCTGAGGGGTAGGAATGTTGTGTCCATCAACTGTAGCCACTGCTTTTTCGGGATTACTTCCAGCTCCGGTAAAGAGATTCTGATAGTTCAAGTACCCAGAATATTGGTCGGTATTGAAGAACCCTCCAGTCGGTTGTCCAAGATCCGAATCGGTCGGATAGACAAACGGATTCAATCCCTGCGTTCGACGTGTCAGATCTTGTATATCGCTCTTTAGACGGACCGGTTTCACGGCAGTTCCATAGAATATCAATTGCCATTTGGACAATATGCCCGGTTGGTTTACTCGTCGTCGTCCGCCATTGATTACCTGAAGATTCCAGCGTCCCTCTGCCTTTTCGCCCCAGAAATGCACACTAAGGAATGGCCAGTCGTCGAAATTCGATTTGACAATATCACGTGGCCGTTCAAACAACAAAGTGCTCGTTGTGCCCATTGGTGATGTCAACAGAATACGAAGATTACCGCGCGGGAAGAACCGCAATGTTATCTTGCACTGAACATGTTCCAAATAGCGAACCTCGTTAATCGTGCCCGCACATCCGTTCACATCCATATGCGTTTGTAACGTGTACCCGTAGCTACCGTCAATCTTTCGGTCTTCGTTGTTCTCGCGCGACTTGCAAATGTGTTGCGGCGGCACGGTTACCCATTGCTCCGCTAAACTGACCATGGCACCAGCATCCATTAGGCCATAGCCGAATTTGTGACTGTATTTTCGTTTCACGCCGTTAATGATCCAGCCACTTTCCTTTTCCAACGGCTCGGGACGGGATGTCATCACGACCAGGTATTGCATGTCACGCCACGTGAGATTTGGGTTTGCCTCCAAGGCGAGGGCACATATACCAGCTGCTAGTGGAGCCGAGGCAGACGTGCCAGTATGCTCGACGGTACAGATATGATCGGGACGTAGTCGACCGTCCATGTCAACGGTTGCCACACTCTTGTCGTGGCCCGGTGTTCCTGAACTGTAGGTGGTTGCCAGCGTGGAGGAGCATTCTTCCAAGTACCATGGTTTGAATCTGTAAGTGAAGAGAGAGTGTCAGCAAATGTACGGATGAAGGTGTGGGAAAGAAAAATGATTAATAAAAGCAGGAAGGAGTGGAGTTGGAAACGTTGGTTTAAAGCCCTAGAAACGAGGCATTAAGGCGACAACAAAAGCAGTTACTTGCATTGCTCTATGGGTTAAAGTGACTATTTCTACGAGTGAACGATTTCATTTTACGACCACTCCCGCTCTGCTTACGGCCAGGATATGGCTTTTATATAGTTTTTTCATTTTTATCCGACTTTTAGCCGATGTAGCTCCTTTACTTATTGCTGTGTGATGATATGATATAATCTTCCATCCATGAGTTGTAGAAGCGGGAGATTGTCGCCCGGGCATTCGTGTTCGATTTAATTTTATTACAAAAGTCACCCGTAGATAGAGTTTTCTACAAAACCACCTCCCGGTGGGACCACAAAAAAACAGAAAGGATATTTCGGTTTTACAACTCAGATTTTTTGGTTTTACGACACGAAGGACAACGAACAATTTTTCATTCGGTCATTGGGTCACATCCCAATGAAAACCACTCTCCTTCTTCTTCTTATCGGGCCCTACAATTCGGGATGAACTTGGGCCTAAACCAACATGCCCCTCCAACAAGCACAAGTTAGCCTTCTTCACTGCCGCACACCTAGTTGGCTGAGATCCCCTTCTGGGGATCGGCGGCCGTCCTCTGTTTCTTCGATTCACTCTACAGACGCCAGACTAGATTAATGTAGCTGTGCAGCCCGGTAAGCTCGAGATTGCATCTTTTCCTCCATTCCCTGTCGTACGTTTATAGGACAGAAAATCACACGCAAAATATTTCTCTCGAAACGACCAAGGACCTCCCTCATCTGCTTTTGATAGTGTCCATACAGTACGGGGATGATAAGGGTCCTAATATAGAGTCAACTTTGTCGTTCGAGAGAGGGTTATACTACTCAATTGCCTCCTGAACCCAAAGAAACAGCGATTGGCAAGAGTGATTCTGCGTTTGATTTTGGAACTGCTGTCGTTGTTCCAGGCCACTGCGAAGCCAAGGTAGACCAAGACCCTAACTACCTCGGACTTATATCTGCCAATACAAACGTGAGTGTCCTTTTTTGATGACAGCGGACATATATTTAGTTTTGTCCTCGTTTACTGCCACCTGCAAACGCCTCATTTACCTCTCGCTGTGTTCTTCCGACTACGTCAATGTCATCCGCGTACGCGAGGAGTTCTAATACGATGTTGAAGAAATCACACGACAGCGCCCTGCCTAAATCCCTTTTTGTCCTCAAAATTATCGGTCAGGTGTTCACCGATTCGGATGGAGCAGCGAGCATTCTCCAAAGTCATCCTGAATATTCTGACGAGTTTAGCAGATATGCCAAAGGTAGACACAGCGTGGTATACTTAGCTCGTCTTCTATCCATTTCAGAATGTAGTTGCAATTGAAACTAGCTTGGATGAACAATGCAACCGAGCGTGTAAAAAAAAGCAACTATAGCTCTCTATGCTTGCAAGAAAGCCTTAGGGAAAAATGGAGATTCAACCGCAAGCTCACCCTATGGCCCTACAATACAGTCGTTAAACCTATTCTAATTTATGGGGTGATAGTCTGGTGGACTAGGGCGCCGTGGCGCAGTGGTTAGTGTGTTGGACTCTGGCGCACGATGAGCGAGTTCGGAAACCGATAACACCAACGCCATCGAATGCTTATTTCGCGGCGTCCTCGGCGGGGTACTGGCAAAACCCCCCGTAGTATACTTGCCATGAAAAAGCTTCTCAACTCACGCCGTTCGGAATCGGCATTAAACTGTAGGTCCCTTTCACCTGTGTGAAAAATAAATACACACAACATGGGTGATTGAGAGAAGCTTGGCTCTGGTCCTTTATGGGCTGTAACGCCACCAAAGGAGAAGTCTGGTGGACTGCACTGGACAGAACAACATACGGTAAAGAATTCGAGAAGGTACAAAGGCTGGCATGCATGTGCATCGCCGAGGCCCTAAGGTCCTCTGCTACGGCTGCGCTTAACATCATATTTCACCTTATACCACTCGATATACTTGGCAAGCAAATAGCCACATATACGGTAATAAGACTAAAAGCAAACTACAAACGGACGAGCTGTCACTGGCCACTCCTCCACCCTGAGCAACCATGGCGGAAAACTCGGACCACATTGAGCCCACCACAGTCCCTGAGAAGAAATCCAAATTAACATACCCGGGCAGACGAAACTGGTCCCGCCAGGCGCAACCTCGTAAGAGCTGCGTGGACTTCTACACCAACGTGTCAAAAACCAAGGAAGAGGTGGGCAGTGGAGTTAACTGCAAACAATTAAACCTGAGCCAGGCGCTGAAAGCCTATTCAACCGGAGCTTTTGGCAATTAAGGAGACCCTGTCTTGACTGAAGCGGAACGTAATATCTACTACGGATATTCGAATCCTCACAGACAGTTAAGCAACCTTGAAATCGCTGGAGCCCTATGTGTACACTTCAGAAGTGAGGCTTGACTGCCGCTTATCTCTTAGTGAGATGGCCGAACTGTTTTACATATATAGGTACATCTCCTATGGGTACCAGGACACAGCGATTTCTTAGGAAACGAAAGGGCTGGCCTGCTCACCAGACAAGGAAACACGCAACAATCAATCATTGCATGCGCAGGTTTACCTCCTTACTTACTTACTTAGGTGGCGCTTCAGTCGAGTGTGAACCTTGGCCTCAACCAACAAACTTCTCCCGCTGCCACGGTCTTTTGCTAGCTGCTTCCAGCGACACACTCCCAGTTGATTAAGGTCCCCTTCCACCTGTATGCGCCACCTTAGATTACGTCGTCCTCTGCTGCGTCCTCCCTCGGGGTCGGACTCGACGACTTCGTCGCTGTACAGCCCGTATAGTTCGTCGTTGTATCTCCTCCCCGTTTATACAAACGGGACCATAGATTGAACGCATAATTTTCCTCTCGAAACGACCAACGGCCTCCTCATCCTTAAAAGTCCAGGCCGGGCTTTCGTTAAGGTTCAGGCCTCTGCGCTATAGAGGCGGACTGGGATGACTAAGGTTTTGTACAGCGCATCTTTGGTCTTTCGAGAGAGGACCCTATTTCTCGATTGCCTCTTGAGCCCAAAGAAGCAGCGGTTGGAAAAATAATTCTACGATTGACCGCAGCGCTGATGTTATTGTCGCTGGTCACTAGTGAGCCAAGGTAGACGAAGTCCTTGACCACTTCGAATCTGTAGCTGCCAATTGTGACCTTCTGGCCAAGACGTTGGTGTTGCGCACCTATCATACTCGGCCTTGAAATCGACGAAAAGCTGATGGGTGTTGACTTGGTATTCTTGGGTCTTCTCCAAGATCTGCCGCAGTGTGGATATCTGGTCCATTGCGGACTAACCTGGCCTGAACCCACACTTGTAAGAACTGATAAGAATCAGGTATACCTCCAGCAGCCATTAAAGTCAAACCCACAAGCCTCGGGATGGCTGAGATGAACCTGAGATGCGCGCAGGGGCACACCTGCTTGAACACCAGACAAATCTGGCCTCGCCTCGACAGACTAGGAGACTTATTTCTCTAAAACGAACTCACATCTACAAAATCATTGGCGTCGTCACCGGTCACTGTCTCATTGGGAGTCATGCACAAAAACTAAGTTCCGAATAACTTCTGCAGAAGCTGCTTGGATGAAGGGGAAGTCGAATACATCCATCACCTGCTTCACCTGCTCAGGCGCAGAGAAGCTTTTTGCCCAATCAGGAAACGCAACCTAGCATCCTACTTCCTAAACGACCGGACTGACGTTTAGCGAGTAAGGATAACTGACCTTCTTAACTAGCAACACAATGAGTCTCTCTTGCCTAAGTGTATTCTCGCCACTCTGGGGAGGCTACAAACTACCTATCCACCTTAGGCATTGAAGCCTCGTAGGACAGTTTTGATTTCATAGCTGGGACATTGGGCATACGTTCTGTCTAGGCTGATGTTAGAAACTTAGCCTCGGTACGGATCGTTATGAAGGGTTCGCTCACATGCCGACAGCTTAGGACTTTTACTTTTGTCCACCTCGCACAACAGATCCGCATCCAACCAATCGTTTTCCTCCCTCGCTATATGTAGTAGTCGCCGTAATGGATGTCGCAGTTTTTCAACCTCTTTATGCCCGGTCCATTCCGCCTTTTTGGTCTTTTGCAAGGACCGTCAACACCAATTCCGTCCATTTCATCCGGAGCTTGTGGTTGTTTCTGAGTTTGTAGTTTTTTTACGATTACGGCTTACAAGGACGTAGCCTGTAGCCAGTTTTTTGGCGCAGATGGCACGCCATTCGCCCTTCCCCGTCTATAATTTCCATAGGAAATCCCCAGATGGCACCACGAGGAGGTGCTCATCTGCGGTGACTCTTCTCGCTTTTTAGCAGGTCAGCATCCGTCGGATGGATGCTACACCTACAAAGCTTGGTCAAAGCATGTCGAGTCAAAAACCCCCAAAGCGCGCTGTCTGCATACTGGCAATACAAAGGTGCCTTTGGCACAACATAGGGTTCATCGCCACCAAAGGTCCTCTGGACCTACACGGCTATGATAAGACCCGATTGTCTCATATGCATCGGTTGTCTGATGGAATAGGATAATCCGCAAACACTTCGTAGCCTCTTTCACCAAACTCCAAAGAATGGTTTGCCTCAGCTGTACAGCGGCTTTCTCCAGCGCGCCGAGTGCTGCTCTGGATGATATGATGAACCTTCCGTCCATGTGAGCCATGTCTCGTCTCAAGAGAAATGGTTTTTGGTACAACTTGCATTAGAATGACAGTGCGCTTGGGAGGCAAATATTCTACGACCCGTGTCTCATGGATATATGTATATACCGTCTGATGTAATGACACCTGTCATCCTCTTGCACTACAACTTCGCAGCGCTGGCCTGGAAAGGATTGTCTTCGCATTTTCACAGATGGCTCCAAGTCTTGGCTGGGTTCCGACGCCGGGTTTTTTGTTTTTTTTTTAATGCGAATACGTCCGACCTCACATTTAGTTATGAAAATATGCGTCTGTCTTTCAGTCAGAGATAAACATAATCCTGATAGCCATGCACTATGTTGTGAAGCACAGTGGAAAGGGAAATAGAATAAACGTCTGCAGTGGCAGCTAAGCTACACTCAAAGCTGTGTCCAATCGTTAGTGTACCTACGTAAGGCCTGCCTAAACACAGGGCTTGTTTGGGTCCCAGGTCATTTTGGGATTCCAGGAAATGAGATGTCTGATGGACTCGCCAGTATGGGCGAGATTTTCTCAGGACCTGAGTCCGCTTTGGGCCTACCTGCTTCCACGGTCAATACCCACATCAACGATTGGGTATTTAATGCACACAATCGTAGAATATCCAGGATGCAGAATGACTAAGCGCATACGCCCTGATGTCTGCAAGAAATCCGCAACATACTTCTTATCCTTAAGGGGAACTGGCTGCATAAGATTTAGGGGCGTCGTTACGAACCACTACACTTTTGTCAAGCATCTCTACATGACTGGGAAGCTCTTAAGAACCAGCACAATAGCCTTAAGAAAGAGGCGTGCGGCATTTCAAAGGGCAAGAACAATTGGGACGGGAAGAATGCTGACTCGTGCCAATGGGCTTCGGAAGTCATAGAGGAGTGGAAGAATCGACCTAGTAAGGGAACTTCCACACCCGCTTCCAGAGTCACAAGAAATAGGGGTCCTCCACAAGGCTGAGCTCTCACGATGATATCACACCTGCCTGTAAGAGACATAGGAGCTCATCTTTGGAGTCATCCTTGTTTTCAATGGGAGTGTGGACTCAGGTCAGGCTGATGTTAGGAAACGTAGCCTTGATACGAATCGTTATGAGGCGTTCGCACACATGCATAGTCCACCTCGAACGACAATTTCGCATCCGAATAATCGTAGTCCTCTCCCCTTATAGAGGTCGCAGTTATTCATCAGCTTTATACACCGTCCGCTTTATAGCGTTCTGGGCCATCCGCAAGTTGTTCGGCTACACGTGGTCTGTTTAGGGACCTAACATTCCACATACAGACCCGAAGATCATTGTCCATTTTTCGTGTTTTACAAGGGTCAACATAAATTCGATCCTTTTTGTTCGATGCTTGTAATTGCTTCTGAGCAATTGTGGGGTTTTTCGGCTACGGTGTGCCGGACCACAGCACAACCGACATTAATCCTGTTTTGTGGCGCAGGATGCTCACTATTCGTCCTCTTCCGTCAGCAATTTCTCAGGTCAGAGAATTCGCAGATGGAGGTGGAAGTTGGGCCTGGCTAACAGAGCTCCAAGGTGTTCGGCTGAAGAGGCTCTTACTCGCGGAGCCGTACCCGCCAGCAGATGCTACTCCTACGAGGCCTTTGTTTTTAATATTAAAATCAAAACGTTCACATTGTACGTTCATTTGTATCTAATTAAAATTTGAATTTTTTATACGACCACCAATAGGCTAATATTTGTCTTTAATATACCGCTAACACATGTGCGATATTTGCTAGGTTATGGTTCACAGGTGATTTTACAGCAGCGCATCAAGCCGGAAATCAGGTGAATTATGATCGAAAAATCGCCACAAAAATAACAGAAGGCCTCCAGCTAGCTACATGTATCCGAACGTGTATCTTCTGCGATACATAAATAATTAAATGAGTTCAAATTAGATTGAAAATCCGTTGATAGTATTAAACTAATTCCATGGTCGCGGCGTGCAGCTGGCCACAATTAGCGCTTTGAGCTTTGTGTTTTAATTGCTTTCTACAGTTTTATTTGCATCGAATAGAAATCCAAATTAATTAGTTTGTTCATCCGAGGCAAAAACTAAATTAAAAAACAAAAAATAGAAGATGGAACGGAAACAATATACAATATAGCCCGCGGGATGTAATGGTTTTCCGCGTGCGGCTGTGGAAACACGGACACTTTAATTGGTGGTTGCTCTTTGATGTACGAATCCATGTGTCTGATTGTAAAATACCAGCCGAAAGATGCAATTTAATTAAGTCCTTAATATGGTCCTCTACAAACTCACTATCGGCAACCAAATCTGGGCACTCTTGTGGACAAGATCTAGAGTAAGCTACAAAACGCGCGGAGCAATAGAACACTTCGTCGTTGCGTTTGCCTACTTTCCCTACGATTCGTGACTACCACCACCACCCAAGGAAGTCCCTGAACTCGTAGAGTATTGTAAAGCCAGAAAGATTGGTCTCATCTTGTGTTGCGATACTAATGCCCAAAACACTGCTTGGGGTAGTAGCAAGTGTAACACAAGAGCGGGCCTCCTTTCAGACTTCGTTCTCTCGTCTGAACTTACCATCAACAATGTTGGCTCTCAACAAACGTTTGTTACGACAAGACGACAGGAGGTGATTGACCTGACCCTATCCAAGAGATATGTGAATGACATCACTAACTGGCGAGCCATGCCTGATGCTACGCTCTCGGACCATAAATACATCGAATTCCGATTAGGTTGTGGGATCTTCCCCTTACAACCTAGACGGAATCCAAAAAGGACGGACTGGGTAGGGTTTAGAGAGGAGCTTGAGAAATCCTTTCAGGCCCCTTCCTAAACAATTGTTCGTATCCTGCCTTTCATTGTTTTATCGTTACTTTCATCATAAATGCTCTGACGAAATAGCCAGTTGCATTCCGCCCCTTCATAACTTCTCCCGCGATACACGCCTCTCCCGAAATGCGCATGAATTCACTTTGAAGCCCGTTTTCGGTCGTACTGTCAAATATAGAAATTCTTTCCTCAACCGAACCACACGAATGTGGGCGCTACCTCGTTCGGTCTTCCCCCCTCAATACAATATGCAGACATTTAAGACCAATGTCAATAGGCAGCTTCTCTCCCTCTCCCTGTTACCTTCTGCTCGCACAACGCACAACGCCTTGAGTACGCGTGTGACTCTAAAAAAAAATCACCAGTTGTTTTGAACTCGCATGTCTTGTCAGCAAACCTTCCGGCAGGAAATTGGTCCCCTGGTGGAATGCCGAGCTCCAAAGTCTTCGCAGGGAAGCCTGAAATATTCTGAATAAATCGCTCAAATCGAACTCGGAAGATGACTGGAACAACTATCGGTCGAAGCAGAAAGAATATTCGTAAATCGAAGAACGATTCTTATAGGACCTTCTGCGAAGAGATCAAGTCTCTGAGCGTGACTAGCAAGTTGGTTAAAGTCCCCAAACGGGGTAAACCGACAAAGCTGGATACACCCAGGAAACCTGATGGACCTTTACTGAGTCTAAAGCGGAAACTCTTAGTTGACTGTTTGAGGCTCATTTTCCGGGAAATCAGTTCGACATCGGCTCGTTACACACTCCTTCAAGGGAAACTGCAACTGAAACGATAAAAACAACTCGGCGTAGCTGGTATATTGCGTCGCGCGTGGTTACGACTCAAGCTATTTGCTGTGGCATCCTTCGATGGCTTCAATTTGCCGCGCACCGACGGGATATATCCTGTTATGCTGCAAAAAGATATAAGGGTGCTGCTTCCTACTTTGAAAATAATTTTCACTGCTAGTCTAGCACTTGCTCACATACCCATTCCTTGGCACACAGTGAATGTGGTCTTCATTCCCAAAATAAGAAAAGAGGACTACTCGATTGCCAAGAGCTTCAGACCAATTAGTCTAACATCCTTCCTGCTGAAAAGCATGGAGAGACTGGTAGAGTTGCACGTGCGAAAAGTTGCCCTTCGAATGCACCCTCTTTCGGAGATGCAACATGCTTACCAGCGCGGAAAATCTTGCGAGACTACGCTTCAGAACCTAGCTGGGCGAATTGAATGCGCCTTTGAAAGGAAAAAGTAGGCGCTGGGCATTTTCATCGACATTGAGGGAGCTTTTGACAAGGCAACTTTTGACAGCATGTGCAACGCTGTCAGAGATCACGGCGTAGATGAAGCAATGGTACTATGGATCAAAGCAATGCCCATGCACAGGACATTGACCGCTGATGCAGGCCTCGACCAATATGTCAAATCCGGCGTAAACAGGGGCGGTCCTGTCTCCGCTGTTATGGTACATGTTGCTCGATTTTCTGCGTGATGCTCTCAATGCCTCTGGAAACTTTGCTCAGGCCTATGCGGATAATATCTCCATTCTTTCTGTCGGCTCATGCTTAGCGACTGTCCGTCTCAAAGCACAGGCGGCTCTAAATGTGATTGATGATTGGTGTACTAAAAATCGGCTGTCAGTCAATCCTCTTAAGACCGATGTCGTTCTCTTCACGAGAAGGAGGTAAAATACTGAGATGACTCAGCTGGTACTAAAGGGCACTTCCATTCCGATATCCAAGGAGGCTAAGTATCTAGGAGTTATCCCAGATAGCAGGCTTCTCTGGTCAAAGCATGTTGAGTCAAAAAACACCAAAGCGCTGTCAGCTTTCTGGCAATGCAAAGGAGCTTTTGGCAAAACATGGGGTTTATCGGCGGCAAAGGTCTTGTGGATCTACACGGCCATGATAAGACATATAGTCTCATATGCATCGGTTGTCTGGTGGAACAGACTAACACGCAAACACGTCGTAGCCTCTTTCACCAAACGTCAAAGAACGGTTTATCTCAGTTGCACGGGGGCCTTCCCCAGCACACACATAGCTCTAGATGCTATGATGAACCTTCCACCTTTTGATATATATGTATATCAGAGGATGTGCTCTGAAAGCCATGTCTCGTCTGAGGAGAAATGGCCTCTGGTACAACTCGCAAAGGAATAACAGTGTGCCTGTGCACACAGCGCCGTGGTGCAGTGGGTAGTGTGTTGGCCTCTGACGCCGACGACAAAGGATCGAATCCCGACAACAGCCATGTCATTGAACGCGTTTATCACGGTGCTTCTCCTCAGTGGGGTACTGACAAAACCCCCTGTAGTATAATTGTCAAGAAAAGCTTCTCGAATTTCGCCGTTCGGATCCGGCAATAAACTGTACGTCCCTTTCACCTATGGAAAAATTAAATCACACACAACATGGGTGATTGAGAGAAGCTCGGCTCAGGTCCTTCATGGACTGTAACGCCAACATACACATACATTGTGCAAGAACTGTCCTGCGACCCTGTCTCATGGACATGCCTTTTGACGCATTTACGCCCGTCATCCTAATGCGTTGCAATTTCACAGTCGAGTGTGCTCGCGCACGGGGGCTCACCCTTGGAGCCGACGTGGTGTGTGCCGAATCTCTTAGCTCTACATCACTGAAGCTCCTCCTAATTTTCCTCCGGACAAGGGAGAAAATACAGTAATGTTTCGAATCGCTCTTGGGAGTTCATTAAGGACCATCGGAACTGCGACGTTAAAAGTCCTTCGGTCATACGCGTTCCAGAACCTCGGGACTTCATAGAACAGCTGCTGTCGTCTTCTGGTGTTTACCGTCTGCTGTGTCTGTATTCTGTATATGGTGTCGTTGCCGAAGTTTGCCAGGATTTCCAATTTATGTATTTGTGAGATGTTGAGCATATTTGTTATCTGGTTTCTCTGGTACTGCTCAGCGTTACTACGTCCTGCTCTTCGTATCATTTCTTGTAGCCTATTTTGAAGGCTTTGAGTTACTAACAGTGCCGCAAGACGATCGTCTGCGGTGGCTCTTTTTGCTTTTTACCAGGACAACATACGTCGGATAGGTGCTACCCTTGCGAGGCCTTTGTTAGTCCTTTGCCATCATAGGTTACAACCTAAGATTTAAAAAGGGAAACCACTAGATGGCCCACCCCTTATAAACATATTGTGCCAATTTACTAGGTTCGGCTTTAAATTTAGCGAAACAGGGCTTTCGTTTTATTTACCAAACTCTAAGCTCGACTAGGCCAGCCCCACAATGACTTCTGTAGAAGCTGCAGGGACGAAGAGGAAATTGAGTCCGTTCGTCACCTGCTGTGCGAATGCCCGGCGCTAGCCCAAAAAAGGAATATTTTCCTGGGAAGATACTTCCTTTCGGGACTAGAGGAGGTAGGTAACATCGGGCTGAACAGAATACTGGGATTTTTATCCTCGTCTGGTTGGTTCAGCTCGACGGTAAGTGAATAGGTATCAACGGGTTAAACAAAACAGGTGGGCACAATGGACTCAACGTAGTCTGCGTGAGCCTTGACTTTACGTCAATAGGGCACCCATATACCTAACCTAACCTACCAAACTCTATGATCGCGTGCCTATTATGGGGGAGATCTAGGTTAATGAATAGCCCATAACCTCCCTTCAAGCAATAAGAGGTCCTAGTAAAATGCATATATGAACGTTTCTGCCGGTAATAATTGGGAACCCGTTTCACCTAGATTTTAAAATTTGTCGGCCATAAATCGCCACACAAAAAATAAATAAATACATTTATGCGCCAATACATTTGCCGGGAAATTCAATTTACTTCCTGCTGATTTTATTATTGAGTCCTTTAGTCCTTTAGGTTTTTTGTGGTTGTTACCTTTAACGCACACGTTCATATCGATAAAATGAGCACCTCAATCATCGTGCAAAATCGAAAAGCAATAAACAGGATTTTTCACTCTGTGTATCCTTGACATTGTTTATGCTAAGGTTGTTGTTTCATATGGCATGTAGGTGTGTCGCTAGTGACATACGGGGGACACGAATGGTTTTATGATTCGATACTGGTTATTCCGGTCTTAACAAGCGACGGCACAGCAGGATATGGGGACACAAAATAAAAATAAAAAAATAAAAATCTACGAAACCGAGTCAAATACGAAATGATAAAGCATCATCTCATAGAAATCAAAAAATAACCACGTCGGTATGAACCATAACAAAGTTATTTGTTAAGAAACAGGACCCATTGGTAACGTCTAGGGAAGGTGGAGGGCCATGATTGGTTTGTGGTGTTTAGAGGGAGAACAGAAAAGCAATTGACATCCATAATTGTATAGAAATGTCATACCAGTCAGAGCGGAGAGAATCTATTTATTTCTACAGTTTCTCACATCGTTTCCGGATTGGACGAATGGCATGAAAGACTTTTGTTTGCTACGCAAGCACTTGTCGCCTTTGGCACTACCAAAAGCTTTCTTTCATCTTTTTCCCTGTGCCCCATGACATTCGTCTACTTTATGATTATTTCTTTGTGCGCATTTTGACTCTACATGCCGTGATAAGATGGTGAAGAAAGGATGTCCTTAATACTATTTAAGTGAAACTTAAAGGAAATTATTTCGAAGTGTGTATCCTTTTACGTTGGAAATCGGAAACGGATTAAAAAACGTTTGATTGATTAGTTTCTATTTTGGGATGTACGTAGCTATGGTAACTGGGATCCTTTTTGATGAGGAAAGTAATTAAGCTCTTGCATCTGAGAAAATGTTAATCGTTTGCCTTGCCGAGCAATTCATTCTAGCTATTGGTTCGCCAGGATTAGTTGAAGATGTAAAGAGGATGGTAGGTAGGTAGGTAGGTAGGGTCGTAGCCTTCCCATAGTTGAGAAGAACGCACTTAGGCCAAGGACGCCCGTTGTGCAGCTACGAGGGGGTTGTATCCCCCTATTCGTGGAACCATCTAGTGCTTCTTAAGAAGTTAAGAAGATTAAGTATCCCTACTTTCTGAACATCTGTCAGATCGTTAAGGAAGTAAGAGCCTAGGTAACGCTTCCTTATATTGCAAAAAGCTGGACAGGCGCATAGAAGGTGGTGAATGGATTCAACCTCCTCCTCGTCCTGACAGAAGTCATTTGAAACTATACCTAGTCTTTGTGCGTGACTGCCAATGAGGCAGTGACCTGTGATGACACCGATGACTTTGTAGATGTCAGTTCTTTTTAGGGAGATTATACTCCTTGTGCGCTGACTGTCAAGCCGAGGCCAGATTTGCCTGGTGATGACGCAGGTGTGTCCCTGGGTCCATCTCAGGTTCGTCTCGGCCCTGGCGAGATTCGTCTGATTATGTTTAATGGTTGTAAGGGGCACTCCCTCACAAGCCACGATTGATTGTAGCGTCGTTCCTTGTTTGGCGAGTATGTCGGCTTTCTCATTACCTGTAATGCCGCTGTGTCCTGGTACCCAGATAAGCTGTATATTGAACTGTTCTGCCATCTCGTTGAGAGATCTGCGACAGTCGAGACTAGATTTTGATGAGTACACATAGGACTCCAGCGACTTTAAGGCAGCTTGACTATCTGTAAGGATGCGAATATCTGTGGTGGATATTACGTTCCACTTCAGCCAAGATAAAGCCTCCTTTATTGCCGACAGTTCCGCCTGGAAAACGCTGCAGTGGTTTGGTAATTTTAGAGCTTTATATAGTTTGAGTTGTTTGCAGAAAACTCCACAGCCCACCCCGTCTTTGGTTTTAGACCCGTCGGCGGAAAAATCCACACAGTTTCTGCGGGGTTGTGTTTGGCGAGTCCAGTTCTTCCTGTCCGGATAAATCGTCGTGAATTTTTTGTCCAAGATTATGGTGGGTTCTGTGTGGTCCAGGTTTTCTGCCAGACTTGTCCTGTTTTGCAGGATGGATGAGTGGCCGGTGACATAGCTCGCCCATTTCGATTTGGCTTTTAGTCTTATGGCCGTGTGTGTGGCAATTTGCTTACCGAAAATATCGAGTGGTGTGAGGTCTAGTGTCATGTTAAGCGCAGCCGTTGGTGTGGACCTGAGGGCCCCGGTAATGCACATACATGCCATCCTTTGTACCTTCTCGAGTTGTTTATGGTATGTTGTCTTGTCTAGTGCAGTCCACCAGACTATCACTCCATACAGTAGTATGGGTCTGACGACCGTAATGTAGAGCCATAGGGTGATTTTGGGGTTAAATCCCCATTTTTTTCCTAGAGCTTTCTTACATGTGTAGAGAGCAATTGTTGCTTTTTTTGCTCTTTCAGTTGTATTACTCTTCCAAGTTAATTTCCTATCGAGTATAATGCCTAGGAATTTGGCACTAGGGGAATAGGTTAACCTGGTATCGAGCAGAATGATAGGGCAGTATTCCGGGACTTTGTGCTTTTTGGTGAATAGCACGAGCTCCGTTTTCTGGGGATTAATCCTGAGCCCGCTACTATGCGCCCATTTGCACAGGAATGAGAATGCCGTTTGCATGCGGTCATTCAGTGTGGATAGGTATTTACCTGAGATTGAGATGGCAACGTCATCGGCGTAGGCAACAACGTCCAGGCCTTCTTTCTCCAGTTTGATCAGTAGTTCGTTTACAACTACATTCCAGAGAAGAGGTGAGAGGACTCCACCTTGCGGGGTACCCTTGGTAGCTACTATGGTAGTCTCTAGGCTTCCCCACTTAGAGTGAATCTTGCGTGTTAATAGCAACTCGCTGATCAGCCCTATCAGAGTCCTCTCCACCTTTAGCTTTTCTAGCCCTTCTATTATTGCTTTCGGAGTGACGTTGTTAAAGGCGCCCTCTATGTCTAGGAAGGCTGTTAGCGTATATTCTTTGAGATGGATTGATCTTTCGATTTTCCTCACTAATGAGTGAAGAGCTGTTTCGACCGATCTACCATTACAGTAGGCGTGTTGTGCCTTAGAAATTAGGGAGGGATCCAAGCTGTGCCGTATGTGTAGGTCTATCAGCCTTTCTAAGGTTTTTAGAGCGAAGGATGATAGACAGATCGGCCTTAGATCCTTAGGGGAAGTGTGAGAATTCCTGCCGGCCTTGGGGATGAAGATTACCTTTGCGCACTTCCACTTTTCTGGAATATAACTCCAAGCTAGGCATCCTTTAAAGATTATCTCTAGCCATGGTATAGTCCATTCCATAGTATGTGTTTGTTCGATTGGCTAAATTTCATCTGGACCTGGCGATTTGTAGGGCTTGAAACTTTTTAATGCCCATATAATTTTCTCTCTGGAGATAATATGTTCGTACTGCCCTACTTCGGCAGAGGAGTTCTGAGTTCCTCGCGAGTGCACTGAGTCTTGCGATTCAGAGCAGCCAGGGAAGTGCGTGTTGAGGAGAAGATTTAAAGTTTCTTCCTCGGATGTTGTCCAAACTCCATTTGCTATGAGGCAGTTGGGAGATTGTGGAACTTTCGAGAGTATTTTCCTCAGTCTATAGGCGTCTGAGATTTTCTCCATGTTGTTGCAGAAGATCTTCCAAGACAGCCTTTGTGCTTTCCTCAGGTTTTGTTTGTACACCTTGAGTGAATTTTTGTATAGGCTCCAGTCACTGTCGTTACTTGTGTTCTTTGCTTTATTAAAGAGCTTACGACAGGCTTTGCGGAGCTTGCTTAGATCTGCGTTCCACCAGGGAGGGTAAGATTTTTTTCCTGATTTGTGGGTTGCGCAGCTGTTGGCCCAATGTGGTTGTTAGAGTATCGACCATAAGGTCGATAAGGTGGTCCGCGGGGTGTCAGGGGTCCTACTTATTATAGAGTTGCCAATGAAGGCTCTATAACGCTCCCAATCGATTCTTCTTGGGTTACAGGATGAGTCAATTGGGGTTGGGACCATGTGGGCTAAAGAGGATAAAAGGATATTTTGGGCAAATGTAATAACCGCCACCCAGGAAATGCGATGGAATGGACCGGGTATAAAGCGTATAAACAACTGCGACAGGGAGAGAGGACAACGATTGTTCGGATGCGGATATGCTGTTCGAGGTGGAGTAAGGCAAAAATTCCTAAGCTTTCGGCATGTGAGCGAACGCCATATAACAATCCGTATCAAGGCTGCATTCCAGAGAAAAGGAGAGGCAGGGATGTTAAAACTTGACATGACTTTGAATTGCTCATCTCTTAACACGCTGTCATATGCAGCCTTGAAACGGACGAAAAGGTCGTGGGTGTCGAAACCTGAAACCACACTGATAAGAGCCGATAAGGTTATCCACAAAAGGTTTCAGGCGTTCACACAATACAATTATTTATTTATTTATTCATTTAGTTATTAAAGGACTTAACTTTCTAAGACCTTACGATATTAACATAATATCACAAAAAAAAGGGCGCCCTAGCGCAGTGGTAAGTGTGTTGGACTCTGGCGAACGATGAGCGAGTTTGGATCCCGATAACACCAACGCCATCGAATGTTTATTTCGCGCCGTTCCTCCTCGGCGGGATACTGGCAAAACCCCCCGAAGTAAACTTGCCATGGAAAAGCTTCTCGACTCACGCCGTTCGGAATCGGCATTAAACTGTAGGTCCCTTTCACCTGTGTGAAAAATAAATCACACACAACATGGGTGATTGAGAGAAGCTTGGCTCTGGTCCTTCATGGGCTGTAACGCCATCAAAGAAGAAGAAAGCAAAATAACAACAAAGAAAAAAATAATTGTTTAATCTAGGAACCTTGAGCTTAACAATTAAGATTGAAAAAAGTCCATTAGATTAGCTTTAAAGGAGGGTATTGATATATTAAAGTCTATTAACGACGCACATTCATTGTATAATAATAGCAAATCATTTACAGAAGAGGATCGGCCGTAGTTAGTAGTAGTAGTAGCAGTAGTTTTAAAGTGCTTTATAACGAAAAATCGAGAAATACGCAAGTTGACGGGGGGAACGTTAATATTCAAGACACTTAACAATTCCGGACAGTCAATCTCCCTAATAAGGATTCTATGTAAGAACATCATTCTTCTCACCTTTCTCCTCGTATCGAGTAAATCAAGTCTAATCAGTCTCAATCGACCTTGATAAGGAGGCAAGTCACTAAAATCAGACCAAGGAAGTCGTCTGAGAGAAAACCTTAAAAAGCGCTTTTGTATCGATTCAATTGTCGCAATATGGGTGTGGTAGTAGGGGCACCAAACGACGGATGCATATTCTAGCAGAGATCGAACAAACGATACAAATAAGTTTTTTGAAACGTATGGATCGGTAAAACTTCTAGCGTAACGTTTTAACATTCCTAATGATCTGTTAGCCTTATTAGCGATGAACTCAATATGAGAATTAAAGGATAGTTTACTATCCAAGATAATGCCCAAGCCTTTAACGACGGAAGTACGCAGAATTGTACTACCATCAAGGGAGTAAGAATAAAAATGCGGAGAAGAACTGCGAGAAAAACTAATGATCGAGCATTTACTAACATTAAGAGACAAGTGATTTTTAGAACACTACAAAGCACATTTTTGAAGGTGAGCATGTAAGCGTGATTCGGGGCTAGGTGAGCCTCGAAACGTAGTGAAGTTGATGGCTAGGTGAGCCTCGACTCTGATTGACTCCAAAGCGATGTTGTAGAAAACAAAAAAATGGTCTATCAAGAAAAGGGAAACAAAAAGCAACCTTCTCTTTCTGATGATTTTATTTTTAATGCCCTTTTTTATTCACAATATCCGTAAAGGTCCGGTTGCACTCAACGGCACATCTCGTTTGTGCTGCCGTTCCCGTCTTCCAGTCTTCTTGGAGGTTGTTGGTTTCCCAACATGCTCCCGGCCACCGGAATTCGCGATAATTTTGCTGATTTCTTCTCGGAAAATATGTATCGAGTTCAGCAAATGATTTTTTCTTCTTTCGTCGTGACGTCGATTTGGTTTTGGTGTTTTTGTGTGTGGTGATAAACATGAAATGACAATAAATGTAAGTATTGATATTTATATAAGCGTGTTTGGAGTCGTGTGGTGTTTTTTGCGACGGGGTTACGCGTTGGGATTATGGGACTTGTGCGGAGTCCGATATTGGCAAGGGAGATAGTTTCGTGATCGGGCGTCTAAGTGTCGACGTCGCTGTCCGTATGGTCACCACACGCGTGTGACCATCTGGACCCGGGTGTAGTTCCTGTACTCGAGCAAGTAGCCATGATGAGGGTGGTAGGTTGTCCTCCTTGACTATGACAATGTCTCCGACCTTGATGTTTTCTTGCTTTTGCAGCCATTTTGGACGATGTTGTAGTTGATGTATGTATGTTGTGCTCCACTGTTTCCAAAATTCCTGGGTAAGTCGCTGTATATATCTCCACCTGTCTAAACGGTTAACGCTCTTTTCCATTAGGTTTCTGTCCGGTGCTGTACGGAGAGGTGCCTCAATTAAGAAGTGGCCTGGAGTTAAAACTGCTAGATCGTGGGGATCGTGCGACATAGGGCATAGTGGTCTGGAGTTTAGACAAGCTTCGATCTGGGTCAGTAACGTATTCATTTCCTCAAATGTTAGTTTATAAGCACCAATTGTTCGCTTAAGATGGTATTTGATAGATTTTACACCAGCCTCCCAAAGGCCTCCGAAATGTGGTGCTGCCGGCGGATTGAAATGCCATTTTGCCTGCAGTGTCGCTAAACCTTTGGCGACTTCAACTGACCACTCCAAGGATATGAATTTGTTGTCCCTTTTGATTTCGTTGCTAGCTCCTTTGAAGTTGGTGCCACAGTCGCCGAACAGATTGGTGCAGATGCCTCTTCGTGCAATGAATCTCCGATATGCTGCTATAAATGCTGCTGAGCTTAGGTCACTCACCAATTCAATGTGGATGGCTTTAGTGCATAAGCAGACGAAGACAGCAATGTATCCCTTGGAGACCTTATTGCATCGACCCTTCCACAGTTTTACTTCCACAGGACCGGCGTAGTCGACTCCGGTGTTCGTAAAGGGTCTTGATATCGTCACTCGTTCCGCAGGCAGACTTCCCATGAGTTGCAATTGCATCTTGGCGTTGTATCGGTGGCACCGTACACATCTGTGAATAGTCGATTTTACAATTCGTTTAAGATTCGTAATCCAAAATGTGTTGCGGATCTCTGCCATTATCAATTGTTGACCCCCGTGAAGCGTGCTGAGGTGGATATCGCTTACTAGTAGTTTTGTGAAGTGATGCGAGTACTTGAGGATAATTGGATGTTGTTGGTTAAAGGTCAACGATGAATTCGACAATCTTCCTCCCACGCGGAGAACGTTATTGGAGTCCAGAAAGGGATTCAAGTTCCGAATTGTGCTTCCTTTAGGAAGCGGAAGTTTTGAACCGAGTGCCTTAATTTCGGTTGGAAATAGCTCGGACTGGGTTAGCTTGACAAGCTGATGTTGTGCTGCTTGCAATTCCTCTGCTGTGAGTGGATGTAAATTCAGGGGTAACTTCTTGTCTGCTCGTAAGTTGTGAAAGTATCTCCTCCACAGCGCTACAGTGCGGATGAGTCGTCTGATGTTAGAAAACGTATGAAAAAATTCGTTGTTGACGGCCGTGCAATACGATATTATATGGGGAACGTCGGTAAGTACGTTAGATGCGCATTTTGAAAGTAACCCTGAATGATTTTCCTTCCTCAGCCCCTTCATTTCAATATTGGTTTCGATGGGTTTTTCTGCTGGCTGATTTTGTGCGTTGAAGCCTTGTAGAAACCTGGGCCCGCGCCACCACATCTCGTTGCTAAGTAGCTCTTCAGGGGCGAGTCCGCGCGATCCAATATCAGCTGGGTTGTCCTTTGATGCTACGTGCCGCCATATGTTCGAGCCGATCAGATTTTGGACTTCCGTTACTCGGTTGGCGACGAACGTAGTACGTTTTGATGGACTTCCGCGAATCCAAGCTAAGCAGATTGTTGAATCGGACCATGCATACATATCGGTGTTGTTAAATTGCATGGCATTGGAAATTCGATGTAGTAGTTTTGCTAAGAGATGTGCTGCGCAAAGTTCCAGGCGGGGAAGACAAATCTGTTTAATTGGAGCGACTCTGGTTTTCGAGGCGATGATGTTGATATGTTCACTGCCATTTGTTATTACCCGTGCATAAACGACTGCTGCATATGCCTTCTCGGACGCGTCGCTGAATCCGTGCAGTTGTACTAGTGCCGAGCTCTTGTATCCAATCCAACGAGGTATTTCACACGTCTGCAGCACTCCAAACCCCTTGCGAAGTTTTAACCAGTCCTCTTCAATGTCCAGTGGGAGAGCGGAATCCCAAGTCGATTCGTTGCACCAAAGTTGCTGGAGTACGATCTTCGCCTTTATAACACATGGTGAAATCCATCCGAGTGGATCAAAGATTCGAGCAATGTCTGCCAATACGGAGCGTTTTGTGTGCGTCTTGACGTCTGGTAAGTCGATTTTAAATTTGAATACATCATTTGCTGGATGCCATTGGATACCCAATGTCTTAATGCTTTCCGTTGACTCGAAATTGAGCGGTAGGTTAATCTCTCTCTCATTTTCAGGGACTTGCTCCAGGATTTTAGAGGAATTACTTGCCCATTTGCGGAGAGGGAACCCAGCAGCCTTCAGTGTCGATAGGACATCCTGATGAATCCGGATGGCCTCATCTTCATTATCGGCGCCATAAATAAGATCGTCGACGTAGAATCCTTCGGTGAGTACGCGTGTTACTTGAGGGTGTGTGTGTGCGACATCAGCTGCTAATTGATGTAAAGTTCGTACAGCTAAGTATGGTGCTGATGCCGTGCCGAAAGTTACCGTCTGTAATTTGTATGTTTTGATTGGTTCCTTTGGTGTTGATCTCCAGAGAATTAGTTGGTATTTAGTGTCTTCCGGGGCTATCCAAATTTGTCGGTACATCATGCTTATGTCCGCTGAAAGGGCTATGTTGAACTTTCTCCACTTGGCAACTAAGTCGATGATGTCGGGTTGTAGTCGCGGGTCTATCAGTAAATGATCGTTGAGTGATTGTCCGGTTGTCGTTTTACACGAAGCATCGAACACGACGCGAAGTTTCGTGGTAGTACTCGAGTCCTTAAATACTGCATGGTGCGGGAGAAAGTAATGCTTCCCAGTCACCAGTTGCGCGTCTGAGGTAACTTCTTCCATATGTCGCAATTTTACATATTCATTTAAGCAATCGATGTAAGCTTCCTTTAAATTGCTGTTGGTTTGCAATTTCCTCTCGATTTGGAATAATCTAGCTAAAGCGGCCCGTTTAGATTCGCCCAAGGTTGGATGAACCCCGTCCTTGAATGGAAGTCGGACCTCGTATCTGCCATCATGTCGACGCTTGAATGTGTGTTGATAATGTTGTTGACACTGCTCTTCATCTGATGTTAACTTTCTCTCGTCTAGATTCTCCTCAATTTCCCAGAACTGTCTGAGTTGCACCTCGAGAGAGTTGTGATGGTTCTGCACAGTTATTGTGCTGGACCTAGGTGTCAGCCCAGTGCTTCCAGTCAGGATCCATCCTAATTCGGTTTGTTGCGCAACTGGTGAACCCTCCTGGCTCCTTATCAGCCCTTCTGAAATAATGGACGAGTAAACGTCGGCACCTAATAGTAAGTCTATCTTCCCAGGAGTGTTGTAAGAGGGATCCGCTAAAGGCAGGTTGGATATGTTGTTCCACTTACCTTCAGGCAGATGTTGCCTAGGCAGAAGGGAGGTGAGTTGGGAGAAGACAAATGCTCTGACCCTAAGAGAGAATGTCGAATTTATTTGTGATTTCATGGTAAATTGTGTTTGGTATTTTGACGTTCCAGTTAGTGTTTGTCCCAGACCTGTTACGTTCGCTGTCAACCTGTTCTTTTTTAATTTCAATAGTTGTGTGGCCCGCTCTGTGATGAATGTGGCTTCAGAACCTGGGTCCACTAATGCTCGTAGTTGGTAATAAGATCCGTCGAAAGCTTGAGCCTTGACTATCGCGGTTGCGAGCAAGACCTTGGAACTTAGCTGGTTGAAGTTTGTATTGATCATCGCGTTTGATGTTGACGGACCATTGTTGTGGCTCTGGTCTACATGCAACAAGGTATGATGCTTTAGACCACATTTGAAGCATCGATTAGTGCTATTGCATTTTGATACATGGTGATCGTAACCCAGACAATTGGAGCATATTGAATTTCTACCAACTGTTTCAGCCCGACCATTAACATCCATGTTGCAGAATCGTTTGCATAACCGAATGCTATGGGATCCTTTGCAAAGGCGACAAAGATATTGCTTAGCTGTCGAATTTATATGGAAAGCGTTAGCCCTTCGGGAAAAGGTTGGCGGCAGATGCTGATTTGCTTCGATATTGTTCTCTAAGGAACTAAAACGACCTTCGATGAATGCGAAGAAAGACTTAATTTTTGGAAGTGCCTTTGAACTGCCTAATGTACCGTCCCAATCCTTCTGGGTCTGTGAAGGCAATTTACGGTACAAGAGATAAATTAGAATACTGTCCCAAGTGTCGACTGCCATTCCCAAATTAGCGAGAGCATGGATACACTCGATGCTGGTATCATGCAAGGCCTTTATAGACGCAGCGGATTCGTGGGTGAGTTTATCTTGTTCCAATAAATTGCGAAGTTGTGTATTAACTAGCTTTCTTTTGTTTTCATATCGATTCGACAGAATTTCCCAGGCTGAGGAGTACATTTTTCCATCAATTGGGAGATGCTGGATTAGCCGTGCTGCTTCACCTGTTAGAATGCTTTTTAGGTATTGCAGTTTTTGAATATCTGACAGATCGACATTCTGATCAATTAAATTTAGGAACAAGCTGCTGAACTCACACCACTCCTCAAACTTTCCGGAGAACGGCTTAATCTGAATTCGCGGAAGATGAATATCTGCAGCCGCTGATGATTTTGATCGTGACAAGTCCAACGTTTGATTTTGTTCATTGAATTTGTCAATAGCATCGTGCAATAGACCGACAAATGTAAAATATGTTTTTTTTGTTCTTGTATAAATCTCGTCTACCAAATATTTCTCTTTTAAGGGATCAGCCGAACTGCTTACGATGGAGGTATGTTCTTTCTTCGCGCGTTTGAACATTTCCTCGATGTCTGCTAAGCGTGCATTTACGTACCCTTTCGAGGATCGCGACGCGAGATCATTTTGAAACTCTTCCAAATCAGATTGTAGTTCTTTAAGGGTCAATTCTTGTACCTCAATTGACTTTGCTAGTTTCGACATAATGTAAATATGTATTTTAAAATATATGGGTTATGACTTCAATGTATGTATGGATTTATTAATGAATGTATGGGTATGTGATGAATTGATGAATTTAAACTTTAATGTGATAGATAATTTATACTCAGCCTCTTTCCAATTGTCTGCGAAATGTTGATTTGTATGCCGTTTAGTGCAAATGGGTTGACTGGTATTGACGCTTTTTTTTTTTTATGCTTAATGTCGTTGCTTGCGGTTGGTTGTACCGTTGCTGTTGTTTCTCGGGACCTTCTGAATGCGTTTCGATTACCACCAAGTTAAGCGGTCAGGTCGCCGATGGGGCTCGAAGGACCAATGATTCGGGGCTAGGTGAGCCTCGAAACGTAGTGAAGTTGATGGCTAGGTGAGCCTCGACTCTGATTGACTCCAAAGCGATGTTGTAGAAAACAAAAAAATGGTCTATCAAGAAAAGGGAAACAAAAAGCAACCTTCTCTTTCTGATGATTTTATTTTTAATGCCCTTTTTTATTCACAATATCCGTAAAGGTCCGGTTGCACTCAACGGCACATCTCGTTTGTGCTGCCGTTCCCGTCTTCCAGTCTTCTTGGAGGTTGTTGGTTTCCCAACAAAGCGATAAAAGCTGATGGGGTCATTACATGCCGAGTAAATTTTAAAGTCGTCGGCAAACATTAAGACATTGCAGTGGGGTAAAAATTTCACATCATCGTTAGCGAATAGAATGAACAAGAGTGGACCGATGTGGCTACCTTGTGGGACACCTGAAGTTACCTGAATTTGTACGAAAGTATGATTTCTAAACCTCACAAATTGGCGTCTATTTACTAAGAAGGATGATAGCCATCTGAGAAAAGTGTTAGGAAAACCAATTCGTTCAAGCTTATAAAGCAAAAACTTATGGCCAACTCGATCGAAAGCTTTACTGAAGTCAGTGTAAATTGCATCCACCTGATTACCTTTGCTAATTTCAGAGATGACATCGTTGGTGAAGAGAAGAAAATTCGTAACTGTCGATCTGTTTTTAACAAAACCGTGATGGTTATTACAAATTAAATTTTTACAAAAAAAAATGTAATTTATCTGTAACTAGGGAATCAAACAGTTTAGGTAGGGACGATTGCTTGCAGATGCCTCTGTAGTTTTCAATTTTTCTTTTGCTACCTGATTTAAATATTGGGATGATAAAAGAGTTCTTCCAAATGGAAGGAAAAATGCCACTATTCAATGATAAGTTAAAAATATGGCATAGTAGATATATTGTGTAGTGGAACCGCACACATTTTTAAGAATCCCGAGGGGATGCCATCAGGATCAGGATTAAAATTAGATTTTACACCATTTAGCTTACTAAGAACTTTTTCTGCTGACAGATAAATGTAATTAAAAACAAGGGGAGGAAAACCACTTAGATAATCGAAAAAGTTCGCATCTATGGTTGAATCAGCTTTTGAGTAGACAGATTGAAAACAAGAAGCAAAGGTGTTGCAAATATCGCGAGGATTATCAATCGATTGACCATCAAAGTAAAATGAAGAGGGAAACCCATCGCTTTTTTTATGAGAGTTAACAAATTTCCAAAAGTTTCTTGGTGACGACTTAATCTTGGTCTTTTCTACATCGCTTATGTAAATGGAGTGGGCATGATATAAAGAAGGTTTAAATTCGGATCTGATTAAGCGATGCGCAGTATAGTCCTCATCCAACAAGCTAGATAGCCACTTCTTATAGGCATTGTTTTTGCCATAAAAAGTGCTATTCATTTGTATAATGGGAACAAAATCAAATATTAAATTATTAATAACGCGATAAAATACCAAACAAAGATCATCATCATATGTTAAGCTCATTACAGATATTAACGTAGTTTGCATTTTTGAAATCGAACTTGTAAGAGATAGGAACATTAATAGGGGTAAGATCAAAATGGCAAAATAAGTATAATGAAGGATGATATATATCTTCAGGAACAAGTGATTTAGACTTCTAGTAACATAGCTATCCTCGATGTGGTTGGAAAATATGAGGTCCAGGCACCGATTTTGGTGATTTTTTATAGCATTAATTTGAAACAAGCCAAGAGATGAAAGGGATCAACGATTTCCGCACCGATAGGCGATAACGTATTTCCGATAGGCGATAACGTATTAGCGGGAGTAAGAATACGGCAGAGAAGACCTTATATGTGATGTTAAGGAGACTTATTCCCCTGTAAAAAGCTCTTCGAACATGTTTGCCTCACACATACAAATACCTGACCCACATTTTGTTTTATTTAAGTTTAGAGATAGGAAGTGCTTAATCAGAGACCCTGTATTCACACTCTCGATATTTCTAAATCTTCCTATCGGGCAAATGCATCCATGCCCAACGACTGTCCAAATTAGGTGGAGACTAGCCAGAATGTTTGGAAAATAAGGTTCAAAATTGGATCTTTCGTATGGTCCACTTACAACATAATCAACGTTTACACGAAATAGTTCAACCATCAACTCAAATAACACTTCTTATACACTTCCACAATTTTTGAATATCAAACGCATAAAAAATCACGCGATAGAAAAACACTCCACAAGTGTGATAAGTTTGGATCCGCTATAAAGCTCTACTTGACAGGTTTTAGGAGTTTTAGTGAACATCAAGTAAGTCCTCCTCAATACTATTATAAGAAGCGGGAAATTAAATGTTTGAAAAACAATCAACACCTTGCCACAAGCAACAATAAAAAACTTGCATTGTTGCCGCACAAGGTCCTAAATGCACACAATACGCCATTAACATATATTTAATGGAACAAGCTTAAATATTTAATAAGACTATCCCTCGAAATAAATTTCTTACTTTATAAAGGTCACAGAAATGTACCTTCATTCCGCAGGCAAATAAATTGCCTACATACAACTCTGCCCTAACCTTATTCCTGGCCTTCCCCACGAGGAGTTCACAACCGGAACTCATTATTTCCTTCCATTAGACGTCACGTTTCTCGTTTCCCCCAAATATGTGCCATACATACGCTACATACATGATATCCCGACAAGGATAACTCCATATAATCCCCGGAAACAATAAACCGGCCCCCAAACTGTTACGAAAAGATGCCAAATGTCTCATAACCAGATGACCATAAAGCCTACGCTGTGAAAGCTGGAGCTGAAAGAGCTCCATCTCCGCCCCTCTGATTCTGAATGATATTAAGGAAAGTCATAAAACTACAATACAATTGCACAGTACCATAGGTCCTGTATGCATAGGTATATAAAAAATAAACTCACCCTCCTTGTGTGGCGCTTGATATCGATAGTGTGAATATTGAATTCGTGTATCCATCACAATTGCACGAGTCCGTATAACGTCCGCCATTCCCGGAGGCCCATACGAATATCGACCCTTTCCCCTGACGACCGCTCGTGACGCCATAAATGAATGCACGCCTGGCCAGCGGCCCAGGACCATCAACTGTCGAGCCATCATCTTCGGGTCCCCACGAGGCACTATAAATATCGATATGTTGTGGATTTAAGCTAAGTGCTTTCGCCTCGACGGCATCATTAACGCTGCCATCCAACATCCGGACGCCTAAATGAAGAGATATACAAAATGTTCGGATAAATGATGCGAGAATAAGGTGCGGAAAATTAAGATACATTAATCCATTCACTATACAAATACCCATACGTACATACATAATACATGAAAGGAGTAGACAAGTCTTATCCCCGTTGAGGGCAATCGAGGATAGTATTGATCCTTATGCTGCACGCGAGCACAACGATATTCGATGAGACCGACGCCCGAGGCGAACAGTGGCCGGAGAAACAAAATACAGCGGCCAGAGCGTGGGGTAGGAGACAAAAGGACGCGAGTAGGAGCCAAGACGTAACTGATATCCTTGGCCCGGGAGTGTCCATAAAATTGTGTACGACCCCCGACGTTAGCGAGATGAACTTTTGGCTATACCCCGACTTAATTAGCTTATCATCCTCGTGCCCTTTAATTTAGTGCGCTATATACAAAGGTAACTGTAAATTGAGGTTGATTTAATGCCCCCCGGATGCGAGGCTAGCACGCTGTAATTGTATAGCGTTACGCAAATTATTGAAGGTAGAAGGATAGCAGTAGCAGTATCGTGTGGGTTCCGTCGTCCTTTGACGGAACCGAAGGACGAACGATGATGGTGATGAGGAAGCGCGAGAAATCGCAATAAATCTAGAGCCGGAGTACTTAAGTTCGATAGACGAAGTACATAATTAGCCTTTTGCTCTTAGACTTGCCTGACTGTTGTTGCTCAGGGAGTAGTAGGACGAAGTCGGCCTCGGAAACTTGCGACACGTAAGCTAGAATGAAGTGTTATAGGAGATATGTTTCGACAGACAATCTTCGTTGAAGTGAAGACATACATTAGTCCGTAGTTCATTAAGTTATTGGGAATGGTGTTAATAGCCGGTAAAGGGTGATGTCTTGATCAGATAACGATTTAATATCATTTTTATGGATAACAGGATATTGATGACTTGGTAACAAAAGATTTATTTGTAATTTGCTCAGTTAATGAGCGCGTAGTAACTCAGGGAACAGTGACTTGACCTTTGACATCGATGACACCGGGTTCAAACAATGGAACAGCAATGTCATGGAGTTTGTATTTGCATTTTGTGTCGTGTCCCATAATTGTCCCTTAGACCTTTCTGAAATTCTCCCTTTGTAGTCAGCAGTTAGTGGTCAACTATGGTTCACCTACCACTTACCTACCTAGGTGGCGCTACAGTTCGGGGCGAACCTAGGCTTCAACCAACAAGCCTTTCCAGCTTGCTAGCTGTTTCCTGTATCACACACCCAGTTGGTTCAGGTCCCTTTCTTTCCATCTGTGTGCGCCACTTTGGATGCGGCCCTCCTCTGCAAAGTCGTTCTTCGGGGTTGGAGTCAACGATTCTTCGGGCCGGAACTGTGGCTGTCGTGTGATTTCTTCAACATCTTATCAGAACTCCTCCAATACGCGGATGACATTGACATAGTCGAAAGGACACAGTGGGATGCCAATGAGGCGTTTACGAGTATTGAGGCGGAAGCGGCGACTATTGGTTTGACAGTAAACGAGGACAAAACTGAATATATGCTGTCATCAAAAATGGACACTCACGTTTGTATTGGCAGATATAAGTCTGAGGTAGTTAGGGTCTTGGTCTACCTTGGCTTAGCAGCGGCCTGGAACAGCGACATCAGTTCCGAAATCAAGCGCAGAATCCCTTTTGCCAATCGCTGTTTCCGTGGGCTCAGCAAGCAATTGAGTAATATGACCCTCTCCCGAACGACGAACGACGAACTTGGCTCTATACATGATGCTTATCATCCCGGTCCTGCTGTGAGGCGCAGAAGCATGGACACTATCAAAAGAGGATGAGGAGGTCCTTGGTCGTTTCGAGAGAAAGATTTTGCGCGTGATTTTCGGGTCCATAAACGCAGACGGGGAATGGGGGAAGAGATTCAACCACGCATTTTACGGGCTGTACAGCGACTTGGGTCTAGTAAGTCGTCTAAGGATATAACGCCTAAGATGGGTAGGCCACGTAGAGCGAATAGACACTACTGCTCCAGCCCGGAAAGTCTTTGAATCCAACCACGAGGGACGAAGAAACAGAGGACGGACGCACTTAAGACGACGCACACAGCTGGAAGGGGACCTCAGCCTACTGTGTGGACGGCAATGGAAAAGGCTAGCAAGAGATCGTGCTAGTTGGAAGGGCATGCTGGTTGGGGCGCAGGAATACCCCGAACTGTAGCGCCCGATAAGAAGTAGAAGAAGGAGAAGTAGTGCACTCAATCACTGAGTTGCATCCATCGTTTCGTTTTGTTTGTTTTTTGTTTTAAAGTGAGCACTCAGGTTTGATCCTTATAATATCGGTGGTAAAGAAGTAGGAAGTAGACAGAACGAACCAAGACCTTGAACATATGTACAACACCGACAATAAGAGTCGTGTAGTGAAGTTCTGTCGCCATATGTGCTTTGCCCTCACCATTTGCTATACATGAGACTCTCTATCAGCATACCACTGCAGTATACTATGTAGTTAAAGGCAGCAGTAACGACTTCTGAAATAAGCCATTCACAAGATTGGTAGACATTTGCTGTCAAAATTTATTACCGTCATATCGTAAGAAATGCTCGAATAAGCAGCGCAAAAAAGTTTTTTTTTTTTTGCTTTCAAAAGCAGCTCTACTCAGGCTCTCATTTCACTTTTAACATGCTCCAAGGATCGGAATAAATACCAGCAATGTCGACGCCCCAAAAGGGGTTGTTGGCGTATTCCACCTTCAACATCTTCCTGAATCCGACAGTTATTGATCGAGCATTCCGATAATCCAATTACTTACTTATATCTGTCAAAACTTTTCAACCAAACTCTTAAGTAAAATTGTTTTCACAATCTTCAATCCCTTTGCCACTTTGCCTTCACACAAAATCATCTTGGCGGATTCCCCCTTAGCCATACAACCCCATAAGTACATCTCATTTTTGCAATTTTCACTCCAGCAAGACGGAGTCAAGATTATAGCTCCCTTCGGGGTATTCCTTACTTTATCATCATTCCGAAGTAAGATTCCGATGTAAACAAAATGCAAAATAAGTTTATTCCCAACGAATAACTACCACTCTAACTCGCCACGCTAACCCTGATCCCAAGGACCCACATTCCCGAAACAAAAACAACAACAAAAAAGGCGGGAAAAAATAAAACTATAAAATGTGCACCATTGCACATAACTTGTCAACTTTATTGGTAAGAGCATCCTAATGGGCCATTCCGCATCTCGCCTTCCAGTCAGCCACCCACTCCAATGTGTCATTTTTGTGCTCGTGTGTGTAAAATGCAAATGTCCTTGCCATATCCCTTTCGCCATGCCGCCATTTTCGTCGAGAATCGCTCGATGGAATTCTTTTTCGTTTATAGTGTCGATATTTCAAGTACGCGACGCTCGCTGTCGACATTCAGAAGAGTCATCCACCACTGTCGTCGCAGGAACTAGGAGTATATCGACCGGTCGAAGTATGGGAAACAATGTGTGTATGTATGTGTATTCGTCCTTGGCGCAAGTTTGTTTTTATTCGCTGCGAACACATTTGGTTACGACGGATGAGAGTGGAAACTGGATGCTTTTAGCTTAACGCGAATTGTGCTCTAAGGTTGCGAGAGCTCCGAGACATTTCTTTAGGACCCGTCGACCAGGCAACTCTCTGAAACGCATCTGCAATTTGTTGTAATGGCATACGAGGCCGGCAACGCGGAAAAGGTTATTTGTTTTCCTCAAACCGAAGAGTGGTATTTGGTTTTTTTGCTGCTGACGCTCGTCATAACATCCGACGATTTAACTACGTACATGTTGCTTCCATGGTCGGTGTTTGGTTTCCTTTGGGACAGAATGGCTAATGTGACATCCTGCCAAATTACCAGCTGGGGTTTCACTTTATTAAACGCAATGTTATTATGAATACACAGTGCGAGGAGTGTTGTGTCTATGCGTATGGTTTTATGGCATTAGCGGGATGGCCCATTGGGGTGGCGGTAATAAAGGAGCGGGTGTTCCTGATGTTCGGTCAGGGATGGAGTACAAGTATCATGTTAGCGAAGTGAATTTTGATACTTTTCGTTGTCGGGGGGTCATAGCTGACGAAGGATTGGTGCCGTCTGTTGTTGGGTTTAGTCTTAGCTCATTGTTTTTTGAATGCCATTAAAATGGGAACTTAATATGCGTGTAGTCCATAAATACGGTTTGGGTTTGACAAGTCGGATGATGGATGGGCGAGAATTTGAAAAGGATGCTAGTATTTAAGGAACATTTGGCAGTTGAGTTGGGGTTGGGGTCGTTAGAAGTGAATTTTAGTCTTGAAATTGAGTTGGATCATATCATCGATCGAGGGACCGGATGAACCGTGGTCTTAAATTTCTGCGGGTTGTAATGGTTGGGAAATACGTTCGTGTTATGCGGCTAAAAATAGACCCTCTATTCGTAACAGTACGTCCGAAGACAGGCTTAAGGGAGAACTTATGTGCAGTACGTGCTTTGGTGGGTCTTACGGGTGAAGACTTGAAGGGGCGGAATGCTACAGGCTAATTCGCTAGCTCACTTATTGTGAAAAAAACCATAAAACAGTGGCAATAATGGTTTCAAAATGTTGCCTATCACCAATAAGTCTAATCGCCCGATTTTGAATCTTGTCCAAAACATGCATGGTTGGAGCCAGACCAGACCAGACATGGGCGTCATGCCTTATACATATATTGCATAGAATATTTGCTGAAAATACCTTGGTAACGAAGGAATGAATTGGATTAGAAGTAACAGACAAGAGATCATTGATAAATATCAGCAGTTGGAGACTTGGAGCCTCTGACCCTCGGGTATATCTTTATAAGCGACTGCAAAGCCTGGTTGGCCAGTATATACAGTTGTATCCAAAAGAGTTTGGCGACATTTGTTAGCTTTTTCTTCCAAATCAATTTTATCGTCTTCAAAGTAATCCCCGCCTGCTACAATGCACTTATGCTAACAGATTTTCTAATCCTCGAAACAGCTCTTCGAAGGTGTTTGTATCTACTCTATCGACCTAAAACTGTGTGCCCGGAGCCAGGTGATGTTCGGTGTAAAGCAGGTGAATATGATGGTTGTGCAGTGTGCGACGGTATCATGACTTGTCTGGCCACAATATCATACCTAAGGCAGACAAAAAGTCCCACCGTATGCAAAATACTTGAGACCTATTAGCCTTACATGTTTTCTCCAGAAAACTGTGGAGAAAGTTCTAGATGCACACATTAGACACGGTTACAGTATAGGAAAGCTGTCGGAGAACCAACATGCCTACAACAGCAGATCAGTAGAAACAGCACTCCACTCTCTAGTCAGCATCATATGAAGGTTATCATACCCTAGTGGCCTTTCCCGATATTGAGGGTGCCTTTAACAATGCTGATTCATGTGCCTTCACCAAAGCGCAAAGATCTATGATAGAACTGGTACAACTGCTAACCCAAAGAGTCATTAAAGCCAACTTCGCTGGTGCCGTTTCAACTAGCATGGTCAGCAGAGGTACACCACAGGGTGGCGTACTCTCCCCTCTTCACTCGAACATGGTATTTAATGAACTACTACTGTTGCTCTGTTGCTTGAACAGGACGGTTGCGCTGTGGCCGCCTATACGGACGATATTGCTTTCAATTGTTTCACAGCACACTAAGTGGTCTGATGCAGGGAGCCTTACAAACAGAAGTAAACTTGACGAAGAGCTGCGGACTTGGGATAAGCCCCCAAGAAGACAGATTTCCTACTACTGCTCAACAATATATACAAAATTCCACCATTCAACCCACCGAGGCTGGGAGGAACCCAACTACGTATCAAGAAAGCAACCACTGCTCTCTACGGTTGCAAAGAAAGTAGGGCTTCCAACCTAGCATAATGCATTGGCTCTATACAGTAGTTATAAGACCAATCCTTTCGTATGGCGTCGTAGTTCGGTGGACTGCTCTTGACAAGGCAGCCTATCGCACCCTTCTGGAGAGAGTGCAAAGGTCGGCCAGAACTTGTATTATTGTTGCGATTAGATTGACCCCCACGGGGGGCCTTAAATATTCCACTACATCTCCCACCATTGGGCCCTACGGATAAGGAGCGTAGGGAAATGGAAATGCAGTGAGTACCAAGCGGAAATAGCACATCAGCTTTTACCACTAAACAAGTCTGGCCTAAGCTAAACTTAGGACGGACCATAGACCTTGTGGCAACCAAAAGAACTATAACAGGTGTTATTACAGGTCACTGCACCATTGGCAAATATGCCGCCAAACTATGGCTACCTGCCGGTGACTTCCGCCGCGACTGCATGGATGAGAAGGAAAAGGAATCAAATCACCACCTCCTCTGCTCATGTCCCCCTCTTTTAGAACCGTAGGAGGATCTACCTCAGAGCACCCTTCTACGATAACTTAAGTGAGCTAGCAGACATAAAAATGACTCTACTCCTCGATCGCTTCATCAGAAGCACAAATTGGTTTTCGGATGCCGGATCTAGGCAGTACGATCCATGTGGTATCACAATGGGCCGCTTCCGGCCTACGTATGGTATATGCCAAACACTACAACCTACTTACCTCAGTACAATTCCGGCCTCTTTAAGCGAATAACACCACGCGAATGACGCATAACGCTCAAGTAATATTCATTGTTGACTGCACTGCAGTAACTGTGTTACCGCAACACACAAAAAGGTGTGTATTCATTGTATTCATTTTGAATGCAATTTAAAGTGTGTTATTACGAAACCACACAAAAGGGAAATTCACAACTACATGCAAACTTGCCAGAAAGATATTGCGACCTGGACTCATGGTGTTATGTTTAACACACTGGATTCCCAACTCAGTGATTCCGTATTCAATTCTCATCGTTCCTGTGAACACTTTTCGCAGCGAACAAACAAAAAGATTCATCCAGTCCTCGCTCTCCGAGTATTTGTCGAAGCTCATCAAGCCCGAGATACTGTTCTTTGTTTGATTGAATTGATTGTTTCTTTTTGTTACGAAGCAACTTCATGATCATACCCGCGAAACTGTTTAAAGCAGCTGGCGATGAGCTGGTCAGGAACATGCATCATTTCATCTGCAAGATATAGTCGGAAGAATGCATGCCCGATTAATGGAATCTCAGCATCGTTTGCCCGGTCCGTAAGAAAGGAGACCCCATATGACTGCGCCAATTACAGGTGGATGTCTCCTGAACATTGCGTACAAGATCCTCCCTGCCGTACTGTGTAAACGCCTGAAACCGTTCGTGGACAACCTGGTAGGTCCCTACCAGTGTGGTTTCAGGCCAGGAAAATCCATGATAGACCAAATATTCACACTATGACAGATCTTGGAGAAGACCCATGAATTCCAGGTCGGCACGCCCCATCTTTTTGTCGACTTTAAAGCCGCATATGAAAGTGTTTATAGAGACGAGCTTTAAAGAGCCATGTCATGTTTTAACATTCCTGCCAAACTCGTCAGACTGTGCAGGATGACCATGGAGAATTCCCGTTGCTCCATTAAGGTCGGAGGTGAACTAACCAACCCCTTTGATGTTAGAAAAGGTTTTAGACAGGGTGACGCACTGTCATGTGATGTCTTCAACATTATTCTTGAAAAGATCGTGCGGGACTCTGCGGCCAATACAAGAGGTACGATCTACTTCAAGTCCACACAATTGCTTGCCTAAGCAGATGACATTGACGTTATTGGACGAATAAAGCGAGACGTCAATGAGGCGTTCGCAAGCATTGAAGCAGAAACGGCTAAAGTGGGTCTAAGGGTAAATGGGGACAAGACTAAATACATGCTGTCATCAAAGAAAAACGCATAACACCGTCGTCTTGGTCAGTACGTCACCTTTGGCAGCTATATTTTTGAAGTAGTCAAGGACTTCGTCTACCTTAGCTCGATAGTGACAAGCAGCAACGACACCAGCGCTGAGATAAAACGCAGAATAACTCTTGCCAATCGCTGCTTCTTCGGGCTCAAGAGGCAATTTAGTAGTAGAGCAATCTCTCGAAAAACCAAGGTTTCCCTTTACAAAACCTTAATCATCCCGGTCCTACGGCGCTGAGGCTTGGACGTTATCAAAAGCGGATGAAGAGGCTCTTGGACGTTTCGAGAGGAAAATTCTGCGTGCAATCTTTGGTCCCGTTTGTGTAAACGGAGAGTGGAGGAGGAGATTCAACCTGGAACTGTATGGGCTGTACAGCGACATCGGCCTAGTTAGACGTCTTCGGATCCAACGTTCGGATGGCTGGGCCATATAGAGGGACGACGCAGCATAGGACGACCGCATTTAAGGTGGCGCGCACAGGTGGAAAGGGACCTCAACCAACTGGGCGTGCGGCACTGGAAGCGGCTGGCCAAAGATCGTGCGGACTGGAGAGGCTTGTTGGTTGAGGCCCTGGTTCACCCCGAACTGTAGCGCCATCAAAGTAAGTAAGTAAGTAAGTGATATTGGTTTTGTACCAACAGAGGGGGGCAGTGTATGTGAGAATTGGTCTGGTGATGGTGATATATTTTGGGGATTGGCGCCCCTATTTTACCAGTGAGACTTTTGCTGATCCATAGAGAGATCCATGTCTTTGTCATGTGAGGGTTCCAAATAAGCTTTTTGCCTAGTGTTACTACACCTAGGCATTTGACTTCTTTCGAGAACTCTATCGCTTCACCAAAGAGAGTGGGTTTAATAAGTTATGCCGGCTCCTTCTTTTGGTGAAGGTAACTATAGTGCTTATCTTGGGGTGACATTAAGGTTGAGTGTCCTTTTGAGGAGTTCCGAGATTGTGTCTTCGAAGTTGCCTCTGATTAGGATCACAATGTCGTCAGCATGGCCATGGACATACATAGAAGCCATTGTTGCTGAGTATAATAAGCAGCTCATTGACAACGATGGACCATAGGAGGGAGGGAAGCCCGCCTGAAGTGCAGGCTTTCGCAGCTTTCACACTGAGCTTATATTAGATCCAGTTGTATGTGGTGTTATCTACATACCTCTGTGATAACGATGCAGCTTTGTATTTGGGCGTAATCGGTATTGTCGAAGGCACCATCAATGTCAAGAAAGCAACCTGTTGCTATGCCTTTGTTGCTGAGGGATTTATTAATCCGAGCTGTTAGCTCCTGAAGACCATGCGTGGTTGATTTCCCAGGCTGGTAGGTATATTGGTTACTGTGAAGGCAGCAGTTTACTCTGTATCACTCTGAGATCAGTTGAAAAAAGAAAAATCACCCATAGGAATGGATTGCTGAATTACAGCAAAAAGTAGAAGAGTACGAGGTTGCAATCATAAGCATTTTAATGAGCTTCTTAAGCGGTTTATGGAGCTGTTGACCGTAATCTGTGAAAGCAAAAATTCACCGAAAAAGCGCATGATATGGTTTTTAAGCTCGTTTTAAAAATGTTATTACCTCTAGGCCTCGAATAAAACCAAAACGAGGTCACACCTCCAGGAGCCCACTACCAAGCACATACAGAGCCCTTATGCAATGAAGGGACAGCAACCCCATGATAAAACACTCTACCTCGATTAATCGCTTTTACAATACTTTGTTTTTTTTCACCAACAGATTATTAATTATGACGTCGACACATATTTTCATCAGCGCGCCATGAGCAATATCATAACCTCACTCTTCACGGGGCTTCCTTCCCAGTTTAATTATGAAAACTTTCCCGTAACGTGATTTAAATTTAAGTCTTGAACCTAGAAGCAAAAATACACATCAACCTCCCCTGCTGACAGTGGCTTGCGACGTGGCTGTTAATTAAAATATTTAAATCCTTATCCGGCTTCGCTGTGGAATCGTTTCGGCTACTCGTGTCGCAATTAAATTTTCATCCCGCACTTAATGTCCGGGTAATGGACACGCATTCGTTTAACCGGTTTATGGAAATTGGTGCCCTGAAGTTTGGAATGACCTCGGGACAGCTCTTAAATCACCACGGATTTAGCAGAAACAACAGGACGAGAAAGAAATCTTTTCATACAATAGCCCCCGTAGCCCCCCACAGGGAGTATACACTTTGGCCAGAGAGGTCCTAAGTGTTGCTGCGAAGGAGGTCGAGCCCCTATTCTTGAAACCATTTTGCGCCTTTTACTGCGAAATCGCAGCCAGGACAGCGCTAAGAATGCAAGAATCCGATCACTGGACAAGGAGTCCTCATGGCCACGCATCATTCTTGGATCGATGGGCTCATCTCGAGATTAAAAACCGAAATGGACTATCAGAACTCCTTCCAGGGAGGAATGGACCATGTTAAACGCGTCAGCAATCACAAGCCTCGGATACGGACGGATACAAAGCTGACGACCTCTGTAAACGATTAAATAATATGCGAGTCGGCACCTGGAATGTGACGGCCCTTAACAGACTGGCTGAAGCAATCTACTGGAGCAAACTCTCAAGTACTATAAAGCAGATATAACCGCACACCAAGAAGTGCGATGGGATGGACCAGGCAAAAAGAGGATGAAAAACTGCGGAACTGCTACAAAGCGAACAAACAACGCTTATTTGGATATGGATTTGTTATTCGAGGAAGACCCCAGCAAAAATTCCTAAGCTTTCGGCATGTAAGCGAACGTCTCATAACAATCCGCATTAAAGCTAATTTCGGGAACATTAGCTTGATATGTGCTCACGCCCCAACCAAAGAAAGGGACGATCGACTCAAAGACGACTTCTACGGTCTCCCAGACAGAACCTATTCGCATATCTCAACATTCACAAAGAAACCTGGCGATCAGCTGATCAGTCTACCACCGATCAGATTGATCAAGGTTAATGAGGGTGAAACCAAATATCTGCTTTCATCAAAAGGAGATGGTCAATACCGACGTATTGGCCAGATCGTGACCATGGATAGATATAACCTTGAAGTGGTCAAGGAATTCGTCTACCTTGGCTCACTAGTGACCAGCGATAACCACACCAGCGCTGAGATCAGGCAGAATTACTCTTGCCAAACGCTGCTTCTTTGGGCTCAAGAGGTAATTGAAAGGCAGAGCGCTTTCTCGAAAGACCAAGGTTGCGCTATACATATCCCTTATCATCTCGGTCCTCCTCTAAGGCGCAGAGGCCTGGACTTTAACGAAAGCAGATGAGGAGGCCCTTGGCCGTCGCTTGAAACAGCTGGCGAAAGACCGTGTCAGCTGAAGAAGCATGTTGGTTGAGGCCCATGTGCACACAGTACTCTAGCGCCATCTAAGTAAGAAGTAAGTAGGAGGAATGGACCAGTGGTATGGTACGCACGGAAAATGAACTGGAGCCGAAGTCTATGTATTCCGAATCTCGTGAAGCAAATCACTCCTATAGACTTGATGATGGCTATAGCGTTTCCCAAGCTGAGGTCCTCGCAACCTCTCAGGTAAAAGGATCAACTTCTATATTGCCAGCCTGGTAGCCATCAGGGTTCTGCGAGCAACATGGATAAGATCTAAAACTCTGCAAAGATAGGCTAGAGGGGATATCAGATGAAAATAAGGTGACCTACTGCTGGGTACCAGGTCATATGATTATTTCCGGAAATAAGAAGGCGGACGAGTTAGCTAGATTAGGAACAAGCGCAAACTCCAGGCAGATCACAACTGAGACTAAAACGCCGCTTAGTACACCTTTCAGAGAAATAGAGGCGGAGCTTCTAATGAAAGCCACTAAGCGATAGAATAAGTTAGATACATGCGCAATGGTAAGATCAGCATGGTCCGTCTATGATAAGAAATGGACGGAAAGTCTGCTAAAGTTCAGTAGAGGGAATATTCTGGGCCAGGTTAGGTTAGGCCAGTTCGGGATCCGAACTCGCTCATCGTACGTTAGTGTCCAACACACTAACCACTGCGCCACGGCGCCCTCACGAATGCCCGGCACTACGGGTTAAACGTTTACTGTGCACGATGGACTCTTCGTAGTCTAAGTAGGTCTTGACTTTCCGTTAATAGGGCCCCCATTTACCTAACCTAACTTAAGTAGTTAAGAAGGTCAATTTCCCTTATCCGTTTCCTGCTTTGACAGAGGGCCGTATAGGCACAGAACAGGTGTTGACTGGATTCATCCTCCTCTTCGTCTTCAAAGCTCCTGCACAAGTCATTCGAAACTAGCATGACTGCCAATAAGACAGACCGGTGATGACAGCAACGATTTTGTTGATGTTGATACGTTTTAGGGAGACAAGTCCCTTGGTTCGCTGTCGATCAAGCTGTGGCCAGACTTGCCTGGTGGTTAGGCAGGTATGCCCTTGGGTCCATGATCGTCTCGGCCGTGGATAGATTCGTTTGTTTTAGTTTAATGGCTGCTAGTGGTATACCTGCGTGTACCGGGATTTCAGGGAAGCTTGGCTGTCAGCGAGGACTCCAATATCAATATTAGATATCACGTCCCACTCCAGAAAAGACCGGGCTTCCTATATTGCTAATAGCTCCGTCTGTAAGACGCTGCAATAGTTTGGTAGTTTTACGACCTGCCTTGGGTTTAATTGCTTACAAAAGACCCCGCCACCCACCCTTTCAAGCTATGTTATCGTGAATTTTTTCTCAAAGACTGTGGTGGACTGAATGTGGTCGAGGTTTTCTGCCAAAGTTATCCTGTCGTGCAGGATGGAGGAATGGCCGGTAATATAGCTCGTCCATTTTGAGCGGCCCTTTAATCAGGCTGCTGTGTATGAGGCAAGCTTCTTACCGTGGATATCGAATGGGATTAGGTGGAGTGGCATGTTGAGCGCCGCTGTTGGAGTAGACCTTAGGGCCCTGGGGATGTATGTTGGTGTTACAGTGGTGATACACATTCCAGCTAACCCCCGCAGTTTCTCACTTGGTTTGGGGTACGTTGTTTTGTCCAGTGCAGTCCAATAATCTAACGTATTGTATGGTGCATATGAGGATAGGTCGAGCGACTTGATGTACAACCATAGGGCTAATTTGGGGTCGAAGCCCCATTTTTTCGCTTAAGCTCTCTGGTAAGTGTAGAGAGCATTTTTTTGCTCGTTCGTATGTATCGTCCTTCCAGGTTAGTTACTTGCCACTAGAAGAGTAGGTTAGCTTTAGGACCAGTATTTGGACATATATATGTCCGGGATCTTGTGTTTTCTAGTGAAGAGCACAAGCTCCGTTTTCTGGGGGTTTATCCCCAGTCCATTATGTTGTGTCCACTTGCACAGTATGGAGACTGCCGTACACGTAAGGGTCAACAATTAACTCAGCCACGGCGCGCTGTGTGACTATAGGAATAGGGATCAGCCAATTGTGATGTTTGGCTCATTTGTGTCATTTTTAATTGTCATCGTGATTATTGGGCCACACGACAGTTGTTGTCATATTTTTTGACGGTTCAAGGGAGCATGTTCTGTGGGTTTTATGCTGCAATGGATCCTTTTTTCTGTATTGCCTTGAGTGAAGAGCAATGATAGCTCTTGACAGCGGTATTTTTAATTACGCACTGCATTTAACCCAACTACAAGTATCGACAAAAGCGTAAGGATTCTCCACTAATATATAGCACAAAAGCGTCGAGTATACTTCGCCATACACCAGCGTACTCCATAATTGTGAAAATAGTAAAATGTGAATTCCCACTTGTATAGTACAAGTATGAAACACCATCAGCCGTCATGCCACACTCGAGGTAACGTTGCGGAATAATATAGGGCCAAGGATAACGAGCGAAAAAAGGAGTGAAAAAACTGAAATTCAATTTGCCTTTTGAAGCCATTCTTCCAATTAGCTACTGGAGTTTTGTTTGATTCATTATACCGTCAGCAAGGACCACGATACTAGTATCGCCATTGCCAGCACGGCAATCCTTTCAACTAACTAACGAACTAACTTCAGCTTCTAGCCATTTACTCCTGGCTTGGATGGGTTTGCCTGTTAGATTATCCACTTCTACTATGATAGCTGAATGCGGGCCACTGCAGGCCGAGCGTATGTACGTATCCGTAAACATGTGCAGAAAGCATTTGGAAAACAATAAACCTTCAAAGCGGTGTGAAAATATTTGAGAGCTCACGGCACAGAACTTGGAAGGAAGGATCATTTTTATGGACACTTTAGGAACTGTTCATGGGTCAGTAGCTTGTTTGCACAGCGCTGGATGGTGAGCAGAAGTGAGTGAAAATGGGAAATACTTCAGAATTTAATTAAACGCACTTAATGAGAGAGATTGAGAGCAGTTCGTGTGAAGGATATGAACGGTGTTCAGGAGCTAACCGGACGGAATAGGATTTTCAGTTGTGCCTTCATCAATTCAGTGCGGATTACTTCAACGATGCAGGCAGAGATTTCGTGATGAGGGCTAATAGTTTAAAGAATGAAAGGAACTAACCCGAGCCTCTGGTATGTTAATCCTATTGTATTACTCATCTCTATGAGATGTAAGTAAGGACTGGAACGTTTGTGCCTCTGAAGTTGAGAGCATAGAATGGAATGCGTCAATGCTACCTTCGGAAACATCAGCTTGATATGCGTTCACGCCCCCACAGAAAAAAAATACGTTTTTCACCGTTCGCACCGGCTCAAGAATCATACGGGGAGAACGTCGTTTGGGTCGTAGATGTTCGTTCACTACTCTCCAGGGGTGGTTGTCCTAGATAGGAGGAGAGGAACTCGACTGAATTTTCATGTTGGTTATAGTTCCCAACAAATGTTCCATGCCATTATGGTGTCATATTAGAACTGCGCACTCGGAGTATGAATTTGAAGTATATGATCACTGTGAGTGTTAGGCTTTCATCAGTATGTGCTGCACAATTTTTCCGTATAGGAGTTGCATTTCTTGGTTATGGACATACTTTGAAACTACAGACCTTCCCCTCGACAGTCAGTGATGTTTACCATTGTACTACGGCCACCCCCTTTTAGATAGGGCAATGTCCCAGCTTGTTCTAGGAGACTTCATCCCGAAACTGGGTAAAGATAACATATTTGAGCGAGTCGTAGGAAACCACAGCCTACACGATACCACGTCCGAAATCGGATTCAGGCTAATAAACTTTGTGACGGGGCGTAATCTCCTAGTAGCTAGCATACATTGCGATCGACGCTAGACATTCCTCCAGCATTTTGTATGTCCATACTTTCCGAGCAGCCAATGAGGACGCGGATCATTGCCTTATTGCAGCCAAGGTACGTATACGACATTGCGAACACTGCGGAATGGAGTAGGACCAGCAAAATTTGGCGTCGGCAAGCTGCAATTGCACCATCATGATAGGTTATGTCTCCCTCAAGCTCTCTCAAGAGCCGATGGAAGCCGTACAGACCATAAAACAATAATAGAGACGTTGTCAAAGAGCCATTAGGCATGCTGCCTCTGTTGTATTAGGTATAAAGCCACCACCTACGAGAAACCCTTGCTTTGATGACCGAGCGCATACAGGTACATGCAGAAACAAAGAATGCACACATGGTCACGTTGAGAAGAGAAGGGACATTTCTACAAAGGAGTAAAATCAACCCTCCAAGGTTATAAAGCCAGAGCGGAAGCCTGCAGGTATGAACACGGACGCCTCGTAGTTGAACCACAGTCGATGCTGAGAATGTAGAAAGACTATTTTTGCGGCCTGTATAGCGGCTAGACGAAAATGAGGGAGACTTCCGTCCACCCGACTTCGACGAGCTTAAGATAGCGATATCAAAACTTAAGTCTAATAAAGCTGCTGGCTGGAGATGAGTTGGTTGAGAACATGAACCAGCTCATCTATAAGATATGTATAGTCGGAAGAAAGCATGCCCAATGAATGGAATCTCAGCATCGTTTGCCCGGTCCAGACGAAAGGGGAGCCCTATAACCACGCCAACTATAGAGGAATAAGACTCCTTAACGTCGCGTAGAAAGTCTCTTCTGCCGTGCTGTGTAAACGCCTGAAACAATTGATAGGTTCCTATCAATGAAGCTTCAGGTTAAGAAAATCCACGATAGACCGAATATTGAACTTCAGATCGACACACGCCACACGAGGCCTCCGATGTCGAAACAGGATTCAGACAGGGTGATGCACTTTCATGTGATTTGTTCAACATCATGCTTGAAAAGATCGGGCAAGATTCACTGGCCAATACAAGAGGCACGATCTGCTTCAAGTTTGCATAATTTCTTGCATATGCTGATGATATTGATGTGATTGGGAGAACGCAGCGAGTCTTCAATGAAGCTTTGGTGGGCATTGAAGTAGAAGCGGCTAAAGTGGTTCTGGAAGTAATAGAGGGAAAAGAAAGACGCACAACACCGACGCCTAGGCCAGAACGTCACTATTGGCAGCTATAACTTTGATGTAGTCAAAGATTTTGTCTACCTTGGTTCACTGGTAACCAGAGGCAACGACATAAGCGCTGAGGTTAGACGCAGAATAACCCTTGCCAATCGCTGTTTCTTCGAGCTCAAGAGGCAATCGAGTAGTAGAGCCCTCTCTCGGGCAACTAAGGTGACCCTCTAAAAAACCTTAATCATCCCGGTCCTCCTCTACGGCGCAGAGGCTTGGACCTTGTCAAAAGTGGATGAAGAGGCCATTGGTCGTTTCGAGGAGTAAATCCTACATGCAGTCTTCCAGTTTGTGTTGAAAGAGAGTGAAGGACAAGATTCAACCGCCAACTGTAAGGGCTGTACAGCGACATCGCCTTAGTACGACGTCTACGGATTCAAGTGGCTAGGCAATGTAGAGCGAATGGACAGCACAGTTGCGGCCTGAAGAGTCTTCGATTCCAATGCCGAGGGATGGCGTTACAGGGTGCGGCCGCACTTAAGGTGGTGCACACAGGGGGAAAGGAACATCAACTAAAATTGGCGTGCCACTCTAGAAACAGCTAGGAAAAGCTCGTGCTAGCTGGAAAGGCTTATTGGTTGAGGCCCAGGTTCACCCCGAACTGTAGCACCATCCAAGTAGGTAAGTAGAATGGAATGCGTCACTTGATATCACATTTGATCTGCCATCAAAACCAGTCGCCGAAGTTCGTAGTTTTCGAAGTTGACTCTCCTCTCGATAATGAATGGATAAGTTTAACATGTGCGACACATTGTTGCAACAATGTGATCTCGACCCATTTCTGCAACGAGTCTTATCCGGTGTTAAAAAATGGATCATCATACACGACAGGGGGACGCGTCAAGTAATAGTGGTAATTGCAAAATGGTGATTTGGAGATACAAGAGAAATTAAAAGAAAACGGATGCCATGGTCCAATAGGAAAGATGTGATCGTGCATTCCGAAATAGAGTGCTCTGACGACCCGTGGGAAATTGAGAGGGTCTGGCCTAGGAAATTTGGATGCAACCAAGTCTAGTTATAGCACACAATGGGAAAAAGCTGACTTCTTCTACCAAGAACCACGTAAGTTCTTGGTCATTGACATGAACCTACTGCCGGCGGTCTGCATTGTTGGGTTTCTTGTTTATGGGCGCTGCCTGATTGCTGGACACTTTGTTTGCTGGTTTTAGAGACGTTAGTTATCGTCGAACTTACGTTACTTTACTATGCGAGACGGGTGTCCTTTTTAATCCCCTCGAAGGTAACACGAACTTGAATGCATATTGCTCACTTACAGAAATGCAAGCGTGATTCGCTGGTTACAGTTCCCTGACATTCCTCGGTCATTACTGCCCGCCGTTGATGGCGACTGCGCGGCATCGGTTTTATGTGCCGACCAATTCCAGAAAATCTTTATTTAAGACTCATTTCATTCCATTTCGGAGCAATATGAGGGATACTTGACAGGTGGACATCTCCAGGCACATAATGGTCTAGTTTTCTTTTGTCTTTTTTCTTTATAGTTCGCGCAGGTTCAAGAGTATCTTCTTCTTCTTCTTTTAATGGCGTTACAGCCCATCAAGGACCAGACACAAGCTTCTCGCAATCACCCATGTTGTGTGGGGTTTATTTTCAAGTTCAAGAGTTTATACTTTTATTACACAACCTGGATGGAGTGCGGAGTGCTTTGGTTTGGGTCGTATCTATTCGTTCACTACTCTTCAGAGGTGGTTAACCTAGACAGGATTTGAGAGGAACCGACCGAGTTTTCACGTTGGTAGTAGTTCCCAACAAATGTTCCATGCCAATATTGTGTTGTATTAGAACTGCACACACAGAGTATGAACTTGACGTCACCATATACTGTGAGTGTTATGGTAGGTAGGTAGGTAGGTAGGTAGGTAGGGTCATAGCCTTCCCAGAATTGAGAAGAACGCACTTAGGCCAAGGAGGCCCGTTGTGCAGCTACGAGGGGCTTTTACCCCCCTATTCGTGGAACCATCTAGTGCTTCTTAAGAAGTTAAGAAGATTAAGTATTCCTACTTTCTGAACATCTGTCAGATCGTTAAGGAAGTAAGAGCCTAGGTAACGCTTCCTTATATTGCAAAAAGCTGGACAGACACAGAGAAGGTGGTGAATGGATTCGACCTCCTCCTCGTCCTGACAGCTTCTGCAGAAATCATTCGGAACTCTACCTAGTCTTTGTGCGTGACTGCCAATGAGGCAGTGACCTGTGATGCCACCAATGACTTTGTAGATGTCGGTTCTTTTTAGGGAGATTATACTCCTTGTGCGTTGACTGTCAAGCCGAGGCCAGATTTGCCTGGTGATGACGCAGGTATGTCCCTGGGTCCATCTCAGGTTCGTCTCGGTCATGGCGAGATTGGTCGGATTATGTTTAATGGTTATAAGGGGTACTCCCTCACAAGCCACGATTGATTGTAGCGTCGTTCCTTGTTTGACGAGTGTATCGGCTTTCTCATTACCTGTAATGCCGCTGTGCCCCGGCACCCAGATAAGCTGTATATTGAACCGTTCTGCCATCTCGTTAAGAGATCTGCGACAGTCGAGACTGGATTTTGATGAGTACACATAGGACTCCAACGACTTTAAGGCTGCTTGACTGTCTGTAAAGATGCGAATATCCGTGGTGGATATTACGTTCCACTTCAGCCAAGATAAAGCGTCTTTTATTGCCAACAGTTCCGCCTGGAAAACGCTGCAGTGATCTGATAATTTTAGAGCTTTATATAGCTTGAGTTGTTTGCAGAAAACTCTACTGCCCACCCCGTCTTTGGTTTTAGACCCGTCGGTGTAGAAATCCACACAGTTTCTGCGGGGTTGAGTTTCGCGAGTCCAGTTCTTCCTGTCCGGATAGATCGTCGTGAATTGTTTGTCCAAGACTATGGTGGGTTCTGTGTGGTCCAAGTTTTCTGCCATAGTTATCCTGTTTTGCAGGATGGAGAAGTGGCCAGTGACATAGCTCGCCCATTTCGAGTTGGCTTTTAGTCTTATGGCCGTGTGTGCGGCAATTTGCTTCCCGAAAATATCGAGTGGTGTAAGGTCTAGTATCATGTTAAGTGCAGCCGTTGGTGTGGACCTGAGGGCCCCGGTAATGCATATACATGCCATCCTTTGTACCTTCTCGAGTTGTTTGTGGTATGTTGTCTTGTCTAGTGCAGTCCACCAGACTATCACTCCAAACAGTAGTATGGGTCTGACGACCGTAATGCAGAGCCATAGGGTGATTTTGGGGTTAGATCCCCATTTTTTTCCTAGAGCTTTTTTACATGTGTAGAGAGCTATTGTTGCTTTTTTTGCTCTTTCGGTTGTATTACTCTTCCAAGTTAGTTTCCTATCGAGTACAATGCCTAGGAATTTGGCACTAGGGGAATAGGTTAACCCGGTATCGAGCAGAGTGATAGGGCAGTATTCCGGGATTTTGTGCTTTTTGGTGAATAGCACGAGCTCCGTTTTCTGGGGATTTATCCTGAGCCCGCTACTATGCGCCCATTTGCACAGAAATGAGAATGCCGTTTGCATGCGGTCGTTCAGTGTGGATAGGTATTTACCTGAGATTGAGATGGCAACGTCATCGGCGTAGGTAACAACGTCCAGGCCTTCTTTCTCCAGTTTGATTAGTAGTTCGTTTACAACTACATTCCAGAGAAGAGGTGAGAGGACCTCACCTTGCGGGGTTCCTTTGGTAGCTACTCTGGTAGTTTCTAGGCTTCCCCACTTAGAGTGAATCTTGCGCGTTAATAGCAACTCGCTGATCAGCCCTATCAAAGTCCTCTCCACCTTTAGCTTTTCTAGCCCTTCTATTATTGCTTTCGGAGTGACGTTGTTAAAGGCGCCCTCTATGTCTAGGAAGGCTGTTCTTTGAGATGGATTGATCTTTCGATTTTCCTCACTAATGTGTGAAGAGCTGTTTCGACCGATCTACCTTTACAGTAGGCGTGCTGCGCCTTAGAAATTAGGGAGAGATCCAAGCTGTGCCGTTTGTGTAGGTCTATCAGCCTTTCTAAGGTTTTTAGAGCGAAGGATGATAGACAGATAGGCCTTGGATCCTTAGTGGAAGTGTGAGAATTTCTGCCGGCCTTGGGGATGAAAATTACCTGTGCGTACTTCCACTTTTCTGGAATATGACTCCAAGCTAGGCATCCTTTAAAGATTATCTCTAGCCATGGTATAGTCCATTCCATAGTTTGTGTTAGTTCGATGGGGTAAATTTCATCTGGACCCGGCGATTTGTAGGGCTTGAAACTTTTTAGTGCCCATATAATTTTCTCTCTGGAGATAATGTGTTCGTTCTGCCCTTCTACCGCAGAGGAGTTATGAGTTCCTCGCGAGTGCACTGAGTCTTGCGATTCAGAGCAACCAGGGAAGTGCGTGTTGAGGAGAAGATTTAAAGTGTCTTCCTCGGATGTTGTCCAAACTCCATTTGCTATGAGGCAGTTAGGAGATTGTGGATCTTTCGAGAGTATTTTCCTCAGTCTATAGGCGTCTGAGATTTTCACCATGTTATTGCAGAAGATCTTCCAAGACAGCCTTTGTGCTTTCCTCAGGTTTTGTTTGTACACCTTGAGTGAATTTTTGTATAGGCTCCAGTCTCTGTCGTTACTTGTGTTCTTTGCTTTATTAAAAAGCTTACGACAGGCTTTGCGGAGCTTGCTTAGATCTGCGTTCCACCAAGGAGGGTAAGATTTTTTTTCCTGATTTGTGGGTTGCGCAGCTATGCCTTCGTCAATACTTTTGATTACTTCCAATTTACAACAGCTGTGTTGCATACTTTTGTTCCGTATGGGAGTTGCTTTTTCTTGGCTTTGGAACGACTTTGAACTACAGACATTCCGCACGATGGTCGGAGATGTTTAATTGTTTACTTTTTATTTGTCAATAAAAATATATTACGGCTAAAACCTTGTGCAATGGGTTGAGAAGCCAATATATGTCATTGGCTCCTTTGTAGTCAAATAGTAACTACGGCAATACATTTAGTGGTTGAAATATGTACTATGTCTACCGACACTGTGATTGACGCTAGCTTATCGGCATAGCCAACCAATTAGACGTATTCTCATGAAAGAAAGACTAAAGGCATCAAAACATCTAGCCGATCTAGCCGGCCAATTCCACCAAAATTTGAGCTTTGCTACTGAAGACAATGTTTCGGTAAAAAAAAGGCGGATCTTCCTCCAGCATTTTTGGGATTGTCTGCGACAGGTTATTCGGCTTCACCACTTGCACAAGGTACACTTGGTAAGATTGAAGACTAAGATTCCTGTATAAAATCTAGCACTTAGTCGAGTACTACTATTCCAATAGCTGCGAACGGGGTGAATGGACAAACCATGGCCTTCGTTAATACGGCAGATACAGCAGCAACATTTTCCTTTGTATTCACATATAGGTAGTTAATTCAGTGTCCAGTAGCGTGAAACTAATGCAAAATTTGGTCACTATAGCTTGAGTTTTTCCATGTAATATGGCTTTGTTAGTAAGAACAAATATTCCCAATAAATACGAAGTACAACGTCGTTCAAATGGCTGTCCCAGCTGGCTTCGCAGTAGCGCATTCACACCAATTTTCCAGGACCTTTTTGATGGTTTCGGGCTGTAGCTCACGGGTTGCTTGGATGATATTGGCCTTAAGTACTTGAATCGTTTCCGGATTGATGGCATAATATCGGTCCTTCGCGGTTCCTCACAAAAAAAAAGTCCAAAGGGGTTAAATCGCACCTCTGATGCGGCCAACTGACATCGCCAAGATGGCTGATAATACGATTTGGGAATTTGGTGCGCTAAAGATCGATTGTGGCATGGCATTTCATCCTGCATGATCGTACAGATCCGTGTCTTAAATCTCAGTAAAAAAAAAAAGTTGGTTAACGCCCACCGTTGACCGAACCGTTGTTCCCAGTCTAATTTTCAAAATGCTGCCACCACTCCACAGTGGTCCAATGTTGCCACCACACCACAATCCGCACAATCCGCTGCTCTAAGGTCCAAACTGCGAAGCGATAACGAAGCGGATAGTCGCGCGCCTTCAATCGCTGAGTCAATTGAGATCTATGTGCAGAATTCTCTTCAGGCTAGTGCGTGGAATGTTGAGCTGTTAAGATCGATGGCGAGTTGATGTTCGTGAATTGGGTCTTACACTCTCGCCCACAGTAGCCACATTCTCAACTACGCACACCGTACGTCGAAGGGGATCATGAGTGTTGTCTACTAGCATACCAGTCTCGCACCACCCGCTCGCTGGAGTCTTGCCTCCTTTCCTATCATCCTGCAATTTTTGGTGATGAGTCTTCCGGGTCGCCTTCGGCCGAAGCAGAAAAATAACAGATTGCAAAGGTCCATCTGAAAGAGTCCCTTGAATGAAGTGTAACGCAGCTCCCGCTGTCGCTGAATTACTTCACAGTCCTCGACAAGGCCAACGAGCTCCCCCAACGTCAAAAATTCATGAGTGAGTAAGAGGTACTCTATTTGACTGATCCGCTGATGAACTATGTCGTAACCAGCCTGTTGCAGCCTAGAGCCTAGAGAGTCTGCGTGTAGTCTTTGAACGTTTCTATCGGCTATGGGGCCCTATTACATTCTGTGCCCTAGAGGTCATCTGCAATGCATTTGCGCTGGACAGACAAGGCTCTATTGAGTCTTTCCTGAAAGACACTAACATAGGCTAGAATAAATAAAGACCATAACGATAAGCTGTTTTCTTGCCTACTTCCTTAGTAAGACACCCTTCTTGCCTTACATTTAGCGCACAATTTTTTTAACTTAATACGCCTTAACTCGAAAATCAAAAATACTTATTTGTAGGGAAGTAAGGTCCTTCAAAACGCTACCAAGCAAAGGTGCCTCATCGCATACACTTCCATCTCCACACCCATAGGTCTAAAAAAAGGGGACATTTTCAAATACAAATATCCTGTCCGACTACAAGCAATTATTCCGCCTACATACATATATTCCTGCACGCCCTCATGTCCAGCGTCTCTAGTTAACATTCCAAAACAATTCTCCCTGGAAATATTTATGGCGCCACATTCCCCAAACAATGTCCTCGGCACCCATAGAAAACTGCTCTAATTCCGCGAATACACCCTGCACGCCCACTAAAGACCACTTTATCTCTAGGAGTGTGTCCCACAAATTGGTTCGAAACTAATTCGTTGCACTTTAGTCTGCCACACCATCGGTATCGGGCCAGCAAATTGTGAATAAATTTACGCAATTCTCTACACATCCGCCCGTACGAACGATTAGCTCTACTTCACCTACACATCCCATAGGACGTCGTCGAAACAGGCGTGTTAGATGTAAATACACATGTAGGTTAGGACGTGTGAGAGTGCGGAAGAGAAGCAAGGATAAGGATGGGTCTCATTGGAGCCATAATATTATGACAATGCCGACGCAAAGATATACAAGGGGGCACAGGATAAGGACAACATAACATAAATCCTGCTTTTGCCGTCAGATTTTGGGACGGCCCCCGATTACGAGGCACAATATTCGCGTAAATATTGTTTATCAGCTCCGGCGTGTTATACGTTTTTGTTGTTCCCTCGTCTGCTTGGTTATTTATGGGATTCCTTGTTGGTAACGTTAGCTCGTGCGTACGCTATGAAGGCATCATACAATTACTACACACAATACAACAGGGACATTCATTCTTCGCTGAAATCTATTGTCAACTACCGACGGGTACATATCCTTTGCATATAAACATCATTTTGGTACTTGTACTTACCGCCAATGCTGGCATTGTATGCTACGCCTACGCCACAGTAATTATTAAACGCAACGGCGGCCACTTCGCCCGCACACCTGGTACCGTGTTTGTTGTCACCATTATCCTGAGGCGTTGGATCCGAGTCATTACCGTTTATATCATAAGAAGCATCCGGATCCTGTTAACGAGAAAAGAGAAACAAACAACGAATTAAAACGAATACAGAATGAGAAACGAAAAACATCAAACGCAAGGGATGAGAGGTAGGGTCAATGCGTCCTTGGCAAGAGCCCGCTGATGGAGTAACGTGAAAATAATGGCCTAAGTGGCTTAGCCATTATTTATTTAAAAGGGACCGACAAGCGACCGGCAAAGGCAAGAATAGAGTTATCTGTAAACGGCTCAGCGGGACAGTAAGCCGGTACGCGGAATCAACTGACGAAGAAGGTATCCTCCTCGAGTCATTTAATAATTTTGCCTGAATATCTACCGGACGTAAAGTTAGTTGATAATTGAAAAACTGGCGGAAGGTATTAGAGCAGCTGGAATGGATAATTACTGTAATAAGTGGACAGTGCGAGCGGAAGCCCGAGTTGGCGATGGTTAACTTGGAAGTAATCTAGGTAACGGAAGGAGTTCATAATTTGTTGGGAAAAGGTTCGAATTCTGAGATAAATTAGGGCAATAGTGGATATGATGGTGATGTGGGATGGTAGATAGCCCACCCTATTGGTATACCCTTTCAGGGATGGAAAATGGAGAATTGAAAATGTATTAAGAAAGGAATCACCCCCCTATAGTGGGAGTTTTTCACTTCAAAAGCTAAACCTTCTTTCAAGCCAACTGGAGTAAAACCTACGTAACCTAGCCGCACTTCCGTCAGTGTAACTTAATTTCGATCAAAAACACGCCTCATGGCCCGAAGACACCTAATACCGACCTTCAAAAGAACACCAACAAACGTATTGTAACGCATGTACATATGTGGGATGGGAGCCGAACGAACGAGCAACACCCTAGGCAAACGGACGATTTGCCGACAACCGATCACGTACGCCGCAATATAACAGGACAATCATTCGACGAACACAGCGCACACAACACATACAATACACATACACATAACCAGCGTCCCCACTAACACTACAATTGAAGTGGTTCACGCAAAATTTTTCTCTCGAAATGTCCAAGCGCCTCTTCATCCGCTTTTGATAACGTCCAAGCCTCAGCGCCATAGAGGATGACCGGGATGATTAAGGTTTTGAATAGGGATACCTTAGTTATTCGAGAGAGGGCTCTACTACTCAGTTGCCTCTTGAGCTCAAAGAAGCAGCGGTTGGCAAGAGTTATTCTGCGGTTTATTTCAGCGCTGGAGTCTTTGCTGCTTGTCGCCATCGATCCAAAGTAGACGAAGTCCTTGACGACTTCAAAAATATAGCTACCGAAGGTGACGTTCTGACCACGACGTCAGTGTTGCGCGTCTTACTTTGACGACAGCGTATATTTAGTCTTGTCCCCATTTACCCTTAGACCCACTTTAGCCGCTTCTGCTTCAATGCTTGCGAACGCCTCATTGACGTCTCGCTTTGTTCGTCCAATAACGTCAATGTCATCTGCGTAGGCAAGCAATTGTGTGGACTTGAAGTAGATCGTACCTCTTCTATTGGCCGCAGAGTCCCGCACGATTTTGTCGAGTATGGTGTTAAAGAAATCGCATGACAGTGCGTCACCCTATCTAAACCTTTTTTAACAGCGAGAATGTTCCATTGTCATCCTCCACAGCCTAACGAAGTTGCCAGAAATGTACAAACATAACATGGTTTTATATAGTTCGTCCCTAAGGACAATACAGTGTCCCTAGGCCTTAAAATCGACGACAAGGTGGTGTGTGTCGACCTTAAATTGGTCTATTGTGAATTTTCCTGGGCCGAAACCACATCGATAGGAATCTATCAAATTATCAAATTGCTTGTTCACACAGCACGGCAGAAAAGATCTTAAACGCGATATTAACCATTCTTATGAACTGGGCAAACGATGCTGAGGTTCCATAAATCACAGAAGAGCCGGTGCATACATGCTCCCAACCAACTCATCTCCAGCCGCTTTAAACAGTTCCGCGGGAAATCCGTCTGCTCCAGGAGCTTCATAAGACTTAAGTTTCGATATCGCTATCTTAACATCGTCTCAGTCGGGTGGACGGGATTCTCCTTCGTCTTCGTCCATTGTGAATGGTTTATTCTGCCTGATGGCGGCATTTTGACTATCATCGCCGTTATACAGTCTGAAGAAGTGGTCCTTCCACAATCTCAGCATCGACTGTGACTCCACTATTAGTTGTCCGGGCTCATCCCTGCAAGCTTCTGCTCTGGCTTTATAGCCTTGGCATGTTCGTTTTACTTTTTGGTAGAACTTTCGAACATCGTTCCTGCAATAGCATCTCTCCATCTCTTTGATCTAACGCTTCTCGTTCTCCTTTTTTCTCTTTCAGAAACGAATGCTCCTCCCTCCTTTTCTATTCATAGATCCATGTGTGTGTAGCCATGTATGCATACTTTTTCTCTACATGGGCCTGTCTGCATTCGCTATCAAACCAGCGGTTTCTCAAAGGTGGTGGCTTGAAACCGTGTACATCTGAGCCGGCCTTTCTGATGGGGTTTGAACAACGACTTCATTGCTGTTCTATGGTTTGTGCAGATTTCATCGGGACTAGAAAGAGCTTGAGGGAGACTTGACCGGCGACGGTCCTGGAGGTCTCCTGCGATTGTAGCTTTCCGACGTTAAATTTTGGTGTTCTTACTCGATTCCGAGAAATTCGCATCCGTACCTTGCCTGCAACAAGGTAATGATCAGAGTCGATGTTGGCTCCTCAAAAGGTTCGGACATCTAGGATGCTGGAGGATTGTCTGCCGTCGATCGCATGATCAATTTGATTGATTGTCGATTGATCGAAAGACCGCCAGGTCGCCTTATGGCTGTTGAGGTGTGGGAATCGTGTACTTGCTACTACGAGATTATGTCCCGCCATAAGGTCCACTAGCCTTAGTCCGTTTTCTGACGTGGTGTTGTGTAGGCTGTGCCTTCCTATGACTCTATCAAATATAGCTTCCTTACCCAGCTTCGCATTGAAAGTTCCTAGAACGATTTTGGTGTCATAGTTGGGACATTGGGCATACGTTCTGCCTAGGAGATAGAAGTCATCTTTATGTCGGTCATCTTTCTACTCAGTGGGAACGTGGACACATATTCGGCTTATGTTGTCGTGATTGGCTTTAGTGCGGATAGTTATGAGGCGTTCGCTTACATACAGAAAGCTTAAGTCTTTTTTCCTGAGTCTGCCTCGAATAATAAATCCGCATCCGTATAGCGTTGTTTGTTGTCTCTGTTAACAACACAAAGACTAAATTAAGAGTCAATTTAAATGTAAAAGCAGTAAACAACCTACTTTCCTCTAAAGCTTCACTTTTCAAAAATAAAAGGACTTTTGACTCACCATCAAAATTAATATCTTTTGTAAACCAATACCGTCACAGCAAGTATTACAAATCAAATGCCATAACAACTGTAATACATAAATGTCCTTTAAAAAATTAATTTCGAAAAGAAATACTTTCGCTTATCACTTCAATTTACTGTAAAACATTACGATTTTCGGAGCTTTTCACTACAATTTCAAAAAAATTAAGTGGGAACACCGCACACAACGCACCACATACGCAATGCGGAACGAAACAAAGCAGACGAAGACGAACACGCGAAACAGCCCGAAACAGCACACCCCATTCGTTAACCGGCCGTCGAACTGAGCGTTCATTCTTTTTTTTTCTTCGTGTTGTGCAGTGGCCTTCAAGCCCCTTTTCTTCTTTCTTGTTGAATAAAATAGTTACACATTACATACATACGTACCTAAATAGTGCGTTTTACTTGCGGGGAAAAATCCCACATGTATGAACACACTTTTTATTACAAAAGGTGCAACGTTCAGGGCTGTTGGGACATCTGTCACTTATGACAATGTCCATTCATTCATTCATTTTACCGAGGCAACTCACGTGTTTCTGTTTTTCTTGATCTGTAATTTCGCGGCCGATCTCCATGTTCAGCCGCAATCAATCTCCGATTTTGCAACACTGGTGTCAGAAGTGGGATGCTCAACTAGATATGGCGGAATTAAACGAACATTTTGGAAACTTGTTCGTGAAACTCAACCAATTGTGCGCTGACGTCGAGCAGCAACAGTCTACCATTGCGCAGCTCACGCAAGAGCAGCAGCGACAATTCGAAGAGCAAAGAACAATGACTGGAACGACTTTTGCTAAAAAGGTTTTTGAATGCTCCACCCTCGAAAAGCGACTTTCAATAGCACACACCCAAATCCAAAAGGAGAATTCAGCAGGAGAGTGCCCGCGACCCGTCCATCGCAGTTCATCCCCAAATAGCTGCAGTCTGCAGCACTATTTGATGACAGAACAACCCGTTGGCCAGATTATCAACTGCAATTTGAGATTATCGCTAGGCCAATGGCTGGACGTCTCTACAGACAGCTCGGACACTAGCAACATTACTCCGAGGGTAAAGCATGGCTGTGTTCGTAAATTTGGATGCTTCGAACCGCACCAATTATGATCAATTGAGTTCAGCTCTGCAACTCCGTTTTGTGAGTCAAGAGAAACACGTTACTCATGCAACCTTTCGTTCCAGACGACAGCGGTTCAATGAAGACCTTGGCGCGTTTGCCAGTGACATCTAACGATTTACCAGAGTCGTTTTTAGTGATTGTACCTCGAGTGCGTAAAGGCGAATTGCCATTATGCAATTTGCCGGCGGAATCTATGATCGCAACATTCAGGAAAACGTAAGGCTGGCTGATCCGAAAACCTTTGCCGACGCGGTGTCGGGGGCCATCACGGTAGGATCTGCTCGCCTCGCAAAGCAGACCACCTATCCGACCCGATCAATTGAAGTAAACAATCAGCATCCACCGGCAGTCAGAGGCAATCGTAGACAGTCCAGAAGAGCAAATCGTCGTGAACAAGCAGACAACGTGTCGGGAAACGACCAGAAATCAGCGACGGGGGGTCACCGCTGATTCCATCGATTCCACCCCAATAGAATATTCGTAGTGGGTTTACCGTCCTCATGGGGCTCGGCAACGTGTCTTGCCGAATGCTAGTAGATACGTGATCCTCGGTGACTTTGGTGAGTCAATCTGTCAATCCTCCCAATACCCGTTTCCTCTCGAAACGACCAAGAGCATCTTCATCCGCTTTTGTTAAGGTCCAAGCCTCTGCGCCGTAAAGGAGGACTGGAATGATCAAGGTCTTATAAAGTGCCACCTTGGTTTTCCGAGAGAGGGCTTTACTTCTCCATTGCCTCATTACCGACCTTAATGGAGCAGCGAGAATTCTCCATTGACATCCTGCACAGTCGGACGAGTTTGGCAGGGATGTTAAAACTAGACATGGCTTTGTACAGCTCATCTCTAAACATCCTGTCTTATGCAGCCTTGAAATGCACGAAAAGGTGGTGGGTGTCGAAACCTGAAACCAACCACACTGATATGAGCCGATCAGGTTATCCACAAACGGTTTCAGGCGTTCACACAATACGGCAGAGAAGATCTTATATGCGATGTTAAGGAGACTTATTCCTCTGCAGTTGGCGCAGTTGTAGAGGTCGCCTTTCTTATTTACCGGGCAAACGATGCTGAGATTCCATTCGTCGGGCATGCTTTCCTCCGACCATATCTAACAGACAAGATGATGCATACACCTTACCAGCTCATCTCCAGCCGCCTTAAAAAGCTCGGCAGACAGGCCGTCTGCGACCGAGGCTTTATTGGACTTAAACCTTGATATGGCTATTTTGACTCAATCTAGGTCGGGTGGACGAAATTCTCTTACAGCGTCGTCCATTACGAATGGATCTTTCTGCCTGACAGCAGTATCTTGTCATGCATCGCCGCTATACAATCCGGCGAAGTGGTATTGCCAAATCCTCAGCATCGACTGTGATTCCACTACCAGTTCTCCATTTTCATCCCTGCAGGCCTCCGCTCTGGCTTTGTAGCAATGGCATGTTCGTTTTACCTTATTGTAAAACTTCCGAGCGTCATTCCTGCGGAAACGTGTCTCCATCTTCTTGATCTCACGCTTTCCGTGTTCTCTATTCTTTCTTCTGAGAAGCGTGTGTTCCTCTCTTCTTTTTTGCTCATAGCTCTCGTCCGTCGTTGCAGCGTGGTTTTATATGCCTCTCATTTTGCTGCATGGGCTTGTTCGCATTGTTCATCGAACCAGGGGTTCCTAGGAGGTGGCGGTTTGAAACCCAGCACCTCTGAGGCAGCGTCGCTGACGGCGCTCGGGCAATGCGCCCATTCCTGCTCTATTGTTTGCGCTGCTATATGGGCGGATTTTGAGAGAGGTTGAAGGAGATACGATTGGCAAAGATTCTGGCAGTCTCTTGCGATTGTAGCTTTCAGACGTCAAACTGACGTCCTGTTTTACGGAACCTAATGCTGGAGTATAAACGAAAAAAGCGGAGATGATTTTGGACTCTTTTGAAAGGAAAATTCTCCGTCGGATATGGGGTCCTTTCTGCGAGGAAAACGAATAAAGCAGAAAACACAACACAGCTGTATACTGATGTGGTTGTAGTCCGGAAGGCAAAAATCCGTCGACTACATTGGCTCGGCCACATCGAGCGCATGGACGACGGCAGAGGGTCTTCGAATCCCAACCACCTGGTTCGAGAAGGCAAGGGAGATCGACCGATCCTCCGGTTCAGAGACCAAGTGATCGTGGCTTCTCCAATTGGAAGCCGTATGCCCGGAACCGATATTAGTGGGTCGCTAGCCTGACAAGTAAATAAATTTGCCACTAGTCTGCTCCAAATAGAATCTCGAAGTAACACAGTATGTTCAGAGATGAATTTGCAAACTCCTTCATTGGAAATGGATAGCAAGCTGATATGTCTCATGTGGAATATTTCAATTTTTTGGCTCGTCTTTCTTCCAATCTAAAGAGCTCCTTTCAAAGATGCGTAGTGTGTCCCGTCCGATCGAAAAGTTTTATAATTACATTCCATTAATCCACAAACACTCACCCTCCCGAATTCTCAGATCAAAGCATATTGAAAATTTCCATTCAAAACCACAGCATCGTATGGCTGCCCTTAATCCGTATTCCTTTCACCCTTTCCGACGTATCAATTAAACTTGTGAAAGTATCTATCTCAATCTCTTTAGAATTTTGTTTTATTTATTAACTTTTCGAGAATGAAATAAATCAAAGGAAAAAGGATAAGAAATACAACAAGAAACCCTTCGAAAACTAATTCAAATTGAATTTGAAATTCAGATCAGCATCCGCTTAACCGGAAATTAGATCACTTTTACACATTCCTTTACCTCATTAACATTTCAACCCGCCAGCAGCATCATCTGGCCCTGAAGTCTGTTCTTTATTTGTTCCTTTTTCGCGCATCCTTTTCCCTTTTATTCTGCCTTGGCGTGACCTTGAACGACTACGACTTTCGAATGGCCTACTATCCATTCGACCAATTCACGCACATTACTTGGCTCCAAGGATGGCCTATTCGATAGGTTTCGAGTGGTGAATTGGATGTACTGAGTTTTTGGGTTTTTTTGTGACGACTTCAGGACGACGGAGGATTTTGAAAAATTTATTTAATTTGTATAAGGACGATAGGAAAATATCATCGTTGCCCACGTAATGGACCACTGAATGAACGACACGATGATATGTATGTATATCCCTGGCGACCGGCTCTAAAGGCGCACTGTGGCGATCCTATTGAGAGGGTGTGGTGTTGATGGGATAATGTGTCCCTTTTTTGTGTCTGGATTGAACACGGCGAGCGAATTACAATACAATGGGAAGAGAGACAGGAAATGAAGGCAAGAGCACAAAGTCGATTACGATGATGATAGCTATGAAGGAGCTGATGGAGAGGACAGCATCGATAATAATGGCGGCGATGATGATGGTATTATCGGTGTAATTCAAGTATCTCAGTGTCGTAGGGTGTGTTTATTATCCTCTCGTTGGCTGCCCCAGCATTGTTTTAGCTCATTTTGTCTTTTACCACGAACAGCACTTGGACGCGTTCATTATTTTAATTCCGACGCATCATTTGGTTAAATGGACTTGGACTAAATCATGGATGACAAGATATAGGCGTTGCAGATAGGTGGCGAACGTTGGAACAGTAATCAGCTGTTACATGGAATGTCTTCTGATATCCATTCGAGTTTATGACACCAAGCTTGTCCCTGAATGCTATGGATCCACTAACATGACTGGTCTAACGACTTAACAAAGAAGTGAAAATACCGACAAGGACATGGGAAAATAGAAACTCAATCCTAAATTTAAGGTAGTCTCTTACGTCCTCGTACGCCATTTTGATGTCTTCATATGAACAGAACTGCTGATCAGCCAGACCATGTGCAATCAAGCGGAACAAGTAATAATAGGCCGGCGCAGTATCAGGCGAATATGGCGGGTAGGGCAGGACTTCCCATCCGAGCGTTTCCAAGTATGGTTTAACGAGTTTGGATACATGAGATCGAACGTTGTCATGCTGTAGAATCACTTTTTTGTGCCTCTGCTCGTAGTGTGGCCGGTTTTCGTTAAGTGCTCAGCTCAATTGAAGTCGATACCATTCCCCAGAGATGGTTTCGTTGGGCTTCAAGACTCCATAATAAATATAAAAACAAATGTTCAAGTAAAATGTTAGAACTTAGAACTTCATCAGTTCTAAGTTGTGTAATTACGCGTAGAATGAACCCGGTCCCATGTCAACATGACCTTTGGTTCTGGAGATAATCGAGGCGAAAATTCCGCACGCACGTACGCACATACGTACATACATACACATTCATCTCTATAAATACGTGGATTTGGATTCTGGAATTGGCAAAATCGGCCCCATTACAATAACTTCCTATTGGGAAGTTAGTAACACCGACCTGGTTCTACAGTATAACCTACGCAGTAGGTGTATTCGACCGAGGCTTTCCAGCTAGCGCGACCTTTTGCTAGCTGGTTTCAGTTGGCTAGGGTCAATTTCCACCTGTGTGCGCCATCTTAGATTCGATAGTCCTCTGCTGCGTCCTTCCCCGGGATTGGAATCGAAGACTCTTCGGGCCGAAGCTGTGTTGGCCATGGGCTCTATATGGCCTAGCTTTTTTAGACGTTGGATCCGTAGACTTAGTACTAGGCGCTGTATAATCTTTTCCTCCGCAATCCATCAACACACACGCGACCGAAGGTTGTACGCAGAATTTTCCTCTGGAAACGACCAAGGGCCTGTTCATCCATTTTTCACAAGGTCCAAGCTCCTATGCCGTCGAGGAGGACGGGGATGATTAAGGTTCCATGGAGGGTTACGTTATTATCCCGAGACAGATTTCCATTACTCAATTGCCTCTTGAGCCCAAAGAAACAGCAGTTGGCACAAAGTCATAGCTGCCAATAGTGACGTTCAGCTCAAGACGTCGGTGTTGTGCGTCTTTCTTTGATGACAGCATATATTTGGTTTGGCTTTCATTTGGCCTCAGACCAACTTTAGCTGCTTCTGCTTTAATGCTCACAAAAGCTTTATTGACGTCTCTCTACGTTCTTCCAATCACGTCAATGTCTTAAGCGTATGCGAGCAATTGTGCAGACTTGCAGTAGAACGTGCCTCTTGAATTGCCAGTGAATCTCGCACGATCATTTAAAGCATGATGTTGAGGAAGTCACATGACAGTGCGTCGCCCAGTCTGAATCTTTTTCACGTCAAGGGTTTCGGTTAATTCCTTACCGCCCATGATGGAACAGCGAGAATTCCCCATTGTCATCCTGCACAACCGGATGAGTTTGGATGGGATGTCAAATCATAACATGGCTCTATACATATAGCTCGTCCTTATAGACACTGACGTAGAAGGTGGTCTATGTCGATCTGAATTGCATGTGTCTTCTCCAAGATCTGCGGCAGTGTAAATAGTTGGTCTATCGTAGATTCCCTTGACCTGAGGCCACTTCAAAAGGAACCTATCAAATTTTCCACGAATGGTTTCAGGTGGTCACATAGCACGACAGAGACGATCTTATACGCGATTTTAAGGAGACTTCATCTCCTATAGGTGGTGGTTGGAAACCTAATACAACAGAGGCAGTATCCCTGTTGGCATGTTGACAACGTCTCCATTGCTGTTCTATGGTTCGATCAGTTTTCATGGACTCTTGAGAGAGCTTGAAAGAGATATGATGGAGGAGTGTCCTGGCGATCTCTTGCGATTGCAGTTTCTCTACGTCAATTTTTTCTGGGCCTACTTGACTCCGCAATGCTCGCGATATACGCATACGTACATTGGCTGAAACAAGATAATGATCCGAGTCAAAATTGGCTCCTAGGAATGTTCGAAAATCCAGAAATCTGAAGGAGTCTGGCTTCGGTCGCAAAATGATCGATTTGATTAAAAGGTAATTGGTTGGGAGACCGCCCGCGTGGTCCTCTACTTTGTGACGTCCCGTCACAAAGTTTTTTGCGTTTTCGGGGGTGGTGCCGTGTAGGCTGTAGGGGTAAATATCCTCTTTACCCCGGTTCGCCTTGAAATTTGCTAGAACAATCTTCCTGTCATAGCGGGGACATTGAGCGTATGTTCTAACTGGGAGATAATAGTAGCCATCTTTTCCTTCTCTGGGGGCGTGAATGCGCATCATATTCATATTCATATTCATATATTTATGGGTCTAGACTTATACGTACGTACGTATGTTGGCGTTACAGTCCATGAAGAACCTGAGCCGAGCTTCTCTCAATCACCCATGTTGTGTGTGATTTCATTTTCCCATAGGTGAAAGGGACCTACAGTTTATTGCCGGTTCCGAACGGCGAATTTCGAGAAGCTTTTCATGACAATTTTACTACAGGGGGTTTTGTCAGAACCCCGCTGAGGAGAAACACCGTGAAAAACACGTTCGATGACATGGCTGTGTCGGCGGGATTCGATCCCGTGTCATCGACGTCAGAGGCCAACACACTACCCACTGCGCCACGGTGTTCTCACTTAGACTTATACAATAAGATACAATATCTTCTTAGATAGTATAAGCTTAATTATTTAATTTTTTAATATACATGATGTGTTGTAAGGAATAAGTTTCAACAAAGGCAAATTAAAAAGAGAAAACAAAATAAAAAAGAAAAAGAAAAATAGGAAAACAAAAAAAAAAATATACAATATGTATAATTTTAATTTTCAAAATTATAGTTAACGAAAATAAGTTGTGAAAAGAAGAGAAAAAAAAAGAAAAAAAAAAAATCACTACCTTAATGTCTCCAAATACTCTTTGAGTCTCATCCCAAATAGCCTAGTATAGCTTATCATCCTTAAGGATCGGGGTAGAGAGTTCCACAGACGTATCGCGTTTATAAAAAATTGGCGCTCAGATATTAAAAACGCATAGCGAAATGGTACAAGATCCAAAGGTCTAAGAGATCGCGACTGACGTATCTGGTTATAAAGGTAAGGTGGTTGACGGGTTTGCAAAACATTATTCAGCAAAATGAACGTTCTAAACTTGAATAGATTTTCAAGAGTAATGCCATATATTGATTTAGAAAATTGAGAAATGTGGTCGTATTTTCTTAATCCATAGATATACATACCTAGCTATACTATTTTAAGCAACATTAAGTTTATGCTTGTGCTCATAATCGCACAAAGTTTTTGACAGATTCAACAAACTAAATTTGCTTGTTATTTAAGTATATTTTGGGGAAGTCAGACATGTCAATGGACTTTCTTGAAATCACCAAGCATTTAGATTTAAGTGGATTTACGCAGAGTCCATTTTTCTGTGACCAACTATGAACATTGATTAAATCCTCATTTACTTCAACTGCTGCGTTTTCGACCAAACCAGGGGGAAAACTTTTCCGTATCTGAACATCATCAGCGTACATATCGACTTGACAGTTTTGCAGGCAAAGAGGCAGATCATTAATATACATGGAGAACAATAACGGACCAAGTATTGAACACTGTGGAACCCCTCTGCTCAACATGAGAAATTCAGACACGGAGCAATTAGCCACAACTGCCTGAGATCTGAAACTCAAATATGACTGTATTAACATTGCCGAAGGGAAAGAGAAATTAAACTGGTTAACAAGCTTGCTACACAGGATCTTATGGCTGACCGTGTCAAACGCCTTAGAAAAATCCAAGAGAATGAGGAAGGTAACATTGTCACGGTCAACAGCTTGCCTTATGTCTTCAACAACGTTGATAAGAGTTGTAGTACAGCTGTGTTTCGGATGGAATCCAGAATGATTTATGCATAACAAGTTGTTGTCAGTTAAATATTTTCTTATCTGGGTACTCATTATCCTTTCCAGGACCTTGGAAAAAATGGTAGAATGGCAGTAGGTCTAAACTCATTTTGATTTTTTGGAATTGGTATAATCTTTGCTTGTTTCCAAGCAGAAGGAAAGACATTCGACTAAAAAATTGTATTAAAAAGGTGTGTTATATATTTAAGAATGTACGGAAGTATAACTTTAACGAAAACCGGGTGAATTCCATCAAGTCCAATTGAATTTGATTTTACACGAATGCAGCATTCTAAGACGTCTGCTTCATCTACTGGTGAGTAACTAAAACATGGAAATGAAAAGAGGTTGTTCTTATATGATAAGGCCATTGTATCATCGATGACTTCTGGACTTGGAAGAGATAAAAATTTCCTATTGAGTTTATTGCAGTCAATATTATCATATGTACCATTCTTTTGTTTGTCAACACCAATGTCCCGTAGGTTTTTCCAAAGTGTGTGTCCAGCTTGATAGGGGTCCAATCGTGGGCCAAATTAACGTTTCTTTGCTTCGCGTATCTCAGTTGTTACCTTATTTCTCAACCTTTTAAATACATTGTACATCAAATTTAATCGAAAACGTTTCCAACATTTATAAGCCTGGTCGCGATCGAAAATCAGTTTTTTTACATAAGTGTTGAACCATAGAACGTTTTTTCTTGTAACATTCTTTGTAACTAATGGGACGTGTGATTCAAATAAGTTTTTTAAGTTTTCTTGAATGAACGAGACTTGATCGTCAACAGCAGGCATTACATAAACCCGAAACCACTCTATTCTCTTTAAGTCTTCTTCCAACAGACGCAGATTTATATGTCTGAAATCGCGAAAGCTTACGGTTCTACTTAAAATCAAGGGATCACATTGGAAAGTCATATGGATTAAATCGTGATGCGAGAAGACAGGAACTGAGATTTGATTAAAATGTAGAAGTTTGTACAGATGGCTGACAAAAAATGCATCGAGAAGAGTACTGCTATAACTAGTGAAATGTGTGGGTGATGATGTATTTACTGGAAAAGGATTTAAGGAGCTCATATTGTAGACCAGAGACGAATCATTAAGCATGTTGCTTTTAAAGTCGCCTACAACGATAACAAAGGGTGATATAAAAGAAAAATCATCTATGACTCTTATAATCATTGTTGTATCTATATTGTTTTTCGGCCTGTACACTGAGCCCAGTAAGATTTTGTTTTCATTACATAATATTTCTACAAATACATAATCAATCTCGCTTCCAATTGGCGCCTTCCTTACGAATTTGCAATTTATTTCTCTGCGGACGAAAATGGCAGCACCTCCCCCATATTTTCCAACCCTATCAGAGCGAAAAGTCTTATGAAATCCATTTAAGGAACATACAGCATCTGTAACATTACTTAACAGCCAAGTCTCTGAAACACAAACCACGTCAACCTTTGAGCCTTCAAATATGAATCTGAATTCATCGAATTTTGGTAAAATACTTTGTGCATTAATATGAGCTATATATAAACCAGTGCGCTGACTACATAAAACATTAACCATTGCACGCTTTGTATGATTTTGGCTAGAAGCGTCTGTGGAGTTTCTGTGTGGTCTATTGGAATCAACCATTCTCAAAGATTAAGAAAGGTAGGTTCCAAATCAACCACCATTCAAGAAGAATGTATAAGCAATAGACAAGAAGATAAAAGGTGTGATGATAATAGGTATTTGTAATATAAGAGTATAAACAAAAATTAAGCAAGCTTTCAAATTCAAATAAAAATGCTATGATAGAAGTTTCTAAACTAAAGTACTTATGTTTTGTTGTCATCTGTTAGAGCTGTTCTTGTTGTTGTTCGTGACGCTGTGGCATAGACGGAAAGGTCATCAGCAGTCTCAATTAATTTTGCATCCTCTTCTTTGGTTACCTTGATATAAACGAGACCACGGAATGTAAATGCAGATTGAAGTTTGAAGTATCAAGCTGATGCTCCCGAAGATGGCTTTAATGCTGATTTTTATGAGGCGTTCGCTCACATCTCGTAAGCTTAGGACTTTTTGCCTAAGTCCACCTCGAAGAACAAATCCTCATCCAAGTAGGCGTTGTTTTTTCTCCTTGTAGCAGTTTTCGTAGTATATGTCACAGTTTTCCATCCTCTTTTAACCCAGTCCTTCCCATCGCACTTCTTGGAGTGCGATAATGTCTGCTTTAAAGCAGTTTAGGGTTTTTTCTAAGTGCTCGGCCGCCCCCGGTCGGTAAAGGGACCTAGCGTTCCAGGTACAGAACCGACACTCGTGTCCGTTTATTCGTTTGCATAGGTCGCCAACATGTAGTCCACTCATTAATTCCGAGGCTTATGGTTGTCTCTCAGTGATGATGATTTTTTTACGGTTACAGCTTACTAGGCGGTAGGCCAACCGACGAAACCTGTTTATTGGCGCAGGAAACCCGACATTCGCCCTTTTCGGTCTATAACTTCCAAAGGAAATCTCCAAACCTTAATGCCATGGTTTATAACGAATTTAGCGTAGTTGAGCGTGAGACCAATAGACGACCTGATAACACCCTCCCATCACTGGAGAACGCTAAATGCTTAAATACTACGAGCATCCTGTATTCGAATAGACCAAAAGTCTTAGGCGGCCGATGTGAACAATCCTCAAGAAAAGCTAACGAAAATCCAATGACAAAAAAGTCCAGTAAAGCCAAAAAGCCTTCATATGAGCAGCTATCCACCAGCTTGTCTACTAATGAACAGGTACAGGTAGGCATTACAGCAAGATGAACGAGAAAGAAAAATCGATTAGACTATACCCGAGTAATGTAAATGTAAAAGAAGAATACTGTAAGCGGTGTATCCGTATATAGCGCTTGGTTGAACGCATCACGTCGAATGCAGACATTTCAACTTGTTACCGGAAACTTTGTGAATTTCATTTACGACACTGTCAGGATACTGCTTTTTTCCTACTTGTACCATCAAGGCTCGCAGTTTTTTTTTTTTTAACTTTTCCTTTTTCTATTCTAATCCGGAGTTTTGAGGTTTTTTCTTCATCCTGTAAACGTGTTCTGCATCCGGCATGTCTGGCAGTCATCTTTCTCGTCATGTGCGTGTACACTATGGTACATGAGGTGTGATCACAGTTAAGAACAACTAAAAGGATATTTTTCATTTAGACGGAAGGGGCCATAGTGGGTACCAAACCGAGCTTATGGTGAGGTGCTCTCCTGTCATTTGGATTTTCAGATTTTTTCTATTTTGACGGTAGAGTACATGAAGAAAAAGCAACAGAAAAGGTTGCCCATACCGAATTCCGGGCTCTAATGAATGACATGTTGGAGGGCATGGGCTCGGATATAGAGGGTAAAGTTGTTGATCGCTTTCAATCTGGCGAGATGCCAGCAACGATCCCTGTTTAAATGCCCGGGTCAAGTTAATATACGGCCTACTCGCGGCGCCCTCAGGATAGCCTCATCAACAACCGTTGGGAGGTGAACAAACGTATGCAGCGACAAAACCCCGAACAGAATGGCGGTTGTGCGGCGGGCTAACAATCCGTCCACTTAAAAAACCTGAAAGTTATGAATGAGCAAGATGCCTCGGGTACATGGACGGATACTCGACGACGACAACGCACGAAAAAGGAACACGATTTGCGAGTGTGCTCCTGGAATGTCAGAACCCTGTACACTCCCGGAGCTGCTCATAAACTAGAAGGAATCCTCACGCAGTACAAGGCGGATATTACTGCGGTCCAGGAAATACGCTGGATAGGAAACGGTATGAATAGGAAGAAAAATTGCGACATTTATTACAGCTGTCACAAAAGGCTGCCCTTGCTGTGATGCGGATTTGTCGGGGAAAAGCGGTTAAGGTCGAGGTTCATCGACTTTAAACCTATAAGTGATTGCCTGGCTGTGATCCGCATCAGAGGCAGATTTTATAACATCAGCCTTATATGTGCACACGCCCCTACCGACGAGGCTGAAGACCCTATCAAGGACTTCTATGATCTCCTGGACAACGCCTACGGAGCTTGTCCGGAGTACGATGTAAAAATCGTGCTCGGGAACTTCAACGCCAAAATCGGTAAGGAGAACACCCTTGGCGGAGTGATCGGAAGGCACAGCATCCACGATACAACAACAGATAACGGCTTCCGACTCACGGACTTTGCGACAGCTCGTAATGCTGTGATAAGTAGCACAAGATTCCCCCGTAAGCAATCTGGCGATCTCCGGACGGTCGACCATGTGCTCATTGACGCAAGGCACTCGTCAAACATCGTGGATGTGCGAACATTCAGAGGCCCAAATGTCGACTCTGACCACTTCCTCGTAGCAGCAAGATTCAGAGCTATCCAATGTCAGAAAGCTGAACCAGCCCATCAGGAGGAGGTTCGACATCGGGAGCCTGAGCACACCGGAGGTTGCCAGAGTCTACAGGGAGCAGCTGAGCGAAAGACTCTACGGTATGCCTACGTCGAGCACAAATGCCAATAATATGTGGCTGCATTGCCGCTCAGCCATTCAGGAAGTAGCCGAAACCACTTTAGGATACCTACCACCGCCGACAAGAAACCCGAGGTATGATGGCGAGTGTGAGCAGAAAAAGGCAGCAACCGACGAGGCGCTGCAGAGGAAAACCAGGGCAGCGGAAGAAGAGTACCGAGCCAGAAGAAGGGAGGAGAAAAAAACTACAGCGACAAAAGAAAAGAATCTTCGCAGCCTCCCAGCTCAAGGATATCGAGGAGTCTAGGGATAAACATAAAACACGAGCCTTTTACAAGAAAGCCAAAGGCCTTCGAGCATGACCAAGAGAGAGTGGTAGGGACCGAGGAGATCCCAACTCCAGCCGCTGAAGTAGTCCTCCCACCCAGCATCGAAGAAGTCGGCACAGCTATTCAGAAGCTGAAGAACAACAAGGCCGCAGGCTCAGATGGCTTGCCCGGTTCGGTGCGATGGCCGAATTCGGGATCCCGGTAAAACTGATCCAGTTGTGTCGCGCCACGCTAAAAAACACGCGATGCACCGTGCAACTCGGTTCTAGGACCTCGGAACCATTCGAAACATGCACCGGATTTCGGCAAGGAGATGCGCTGTCATGTGACTTCTTCAACCTGGTGCTGGAGCAGATAGTGCGACGGGCAGGCGTCAACAGGGAAGGCACTATCTTTTACAAGTCCATCCAGCTGCTAGGATATGCGGATGATATCGACATCATCGCGTGTTCTCGCCGTGGCATTGTGGAAGCATTCAAAATATAGCAATTGACAGCTACAATTTCGAGGTAGTTAAGGAGTTTGTCTACTCGGGGCAAACGTAAATTCCACAAATGACACCACAGTGGAGATCCGGCATAGAATCGCCCTTGGCAACCGTTGCTACTTCGGCAACTGGGGTCAAAACTCCTCACTCGAAAGACCAAAGTCGTGCTTTACAAAACGCTCATTCTGCCAGTCTTGCTGTACGGAGCCGAAAGCTGGACGATAAGCAGGACAGCGGAGCTGATTTTGGGTTCTTCCGAAGGAAAAATTCTGCGCCGGATATTTGGTCCTGTCTGTGAGGAAGGTGAATGGAGAAGAAGACACAACCGCGAACTCTACGAGCTGTACCAAGATGTGGATGTAGTCCGGAAGGCAAGGATCCGTCGACTACACTGGCTCGGCCACATCGAGCGCATGGACATCAACGCTCCAGCTAAGAGGATCTTCGACTCCGAGCCTCCTGGTTCGAGAAGACGAGGAAGACCGAACCTCCGGTATAAAGACCAAGTAATCGCGGATGTAAGGTATCTTGGTCTTGACAACTGGAAGCAGCGTGCCCGGGACCGTCAAGGATGGAAGGCAGCTATAGCTCAGGCTCAGATCCTCCATGGATCGCTGGCCTGATAACTAAGTAAGTAATGAATAACATGTCATCACCACTATCCATGCGAAAATATAAATTGAATTTCCGGTTTTTGCTCCGACTATCACGAACTATCCATAAATAAGCCTTGTTAGCTCTCGTCAATGAATAAAATAGCAAAAAAATAAATATATTGGATATCGACAGCTATTGCAACTTCACCTGTTTGCAGTACAAATAGTATCTATTTCGTGATTCCAAATCACTCAGACTAATTTCGTTTAATCCGTTCATACGATCGGGCAGAAAGAAAAAGTCCGTTCCATTGTCAAATGTTGTACGCACCACATTTGCATTCATACCTGACACGGTATTAGACGGATATCCTTTTAATTGGAGTTCTATCTATATGTGAATTAATAAAAAAATGCTAGGAGCAAAAAACATATCCAATTACTATCAAATTCACTAGGAAGTACACCTCATGGACAGCTAGCTACTTCCATTCTATACAATCCCTTTTGTGTCTGCAGTTACAACTGAAACGAGTGCATGTCCAAAAGTTAGCTGAACTACAATCCAGCTGTCAAGTGGGGAATTCGAAAAAGAAGAAATAAAAAAAAAATGAAATGAAATAAATGCTTTTTCTCTTCACCCCCCACTTTGTTGTTTTGAAAAAGTTATTTCATTGATTTCCCAAATGGAACGAAAAATATTTCCAATAAACTTGCTGAATGAACATTTTAATGAAATGCTGTATCCGACTCCACACCCACACACTGTTCGATCCTGCGGCATCATCCTTACCTGGTAAACACACTTGAGTACAACTGAGATTAGATAGGTGCATAGGAGTGGATAAGTGTGGTGCGTTCCTCATCGAAAGTCAATTGCGATTGCCTTGAAGTTCAGCAGTGAAAAACCATTCGGAAACAATTACTGTCGTGGAGAAGTTACTGCGAGAACATCAAGCCGTCGGCCAACGATTCAAGAATAAGGAAGATTCTGGCTTCGGCCCCTTATAACCCAAGCCAACTAGTGCGGAATGGCGGTTCCTGGACGACCTCCTGCACGGCAGCCCTAGAACTCCTTCTAAACACACCCTTTCCGGGCAGTAGTGCCTCGGCTATGACACTTTTTCAAATCGTCCAGCCGAGAGCATCCTCCTTTGGGCGAACTCGAAACCTAGTAACAACTAATATTGTCCTCTGGGCCCTAAAAAGCTTTGAACCATACAAGTCTCCAGGACCAGATGGGATTATACCAGCGGAGCTCCGGTAGCTAGCAAATCGTATCCTTACCCGGCTTTTTTTTTTTTTTTTTTTTTGTTGAAGGCTTCTGCTATCCGCTGGGGCACTCAGACGCAGTCACACCTTACATTACTGTATTTGCTCCGTTTTCCGGAGAAAAACTTGAAGGAGCTTCAGTGATTTAGAGCTAAGGGATTCGGCACACACCACGTCGGCTCCAAGGGTGCGCCACCGTGCGCGAGCAAAGGCGGGACAATCACAGAGGAAATGCTCTGCAGTATCATCCTCCTCTTCGCCACATGCAGCACAGCTAGGCGTCTCACCGATGCCGAGCACGTAGAGATGCTTGGCAAAAGTCTTATGGCCCGTGATGACTCCCACAAGCCTTCTGCAGTCGATTCTCCTTAAAGACAGGAGGAATGCTGCAGATTTTTTGCAGACATCAGGGCATACGCGCTTAGTCATCCAGAAACCCGGACAATCTCTCCATCTACGGTTGTGTGTGTTAAATACACAATCGTTAATGTAGGAATTTACCGTGGACGCAGGTGGACCTAGAGCGGGTTCAGGTCCTGAGAAGCTCTCCTCTGAACCCATTCTAGCGAGTTCATCAGAGGTCTCATTTCCTGGGATCCCAGAGTGGCCTGGAACCCATACAAGCCTTAATGAATTTAGTCTGCCGACTCTGTTCAAGAAGGACTTGAGTTCAAACACTAATTTGGAGCTAGTTAAGGGGTTAAAGACAGCTTTTAATGCAGCTTGGCTGTCACTACAGACGCATATGTTTTCCCCCTTCCACCTGTGCTTCACAACATAGTGCATGGTCTTTAGGATTGCGTATATCTCTGATTGGAAGACAGAAGCATACTTCCCTAACGAGAAGTGCAGTCTCCAGCACCGGACCCCCGCCCAGACCTGGAGCCATCCGTGGAGCCAAATGCGAAGACTATCCTTTCCAGGTTCAGTATCCAGCCATAGCCAATCCTGACGCCATGGAAACTCGACTGTGAAATTACGACGCAATAGGATAACGAGCGTCAGTGCGTCAGAAGGCATGTCCATGAGACAGGGGTCGCAGGACAATTCTTGCGCAAGCACACCGTTATTCCTATGCGAGTTGTACCAAAAGCCATTACTCTTCAGACGAGACATGGCTTTCAGAGCACAACCTCTGATAAATATATCAAGAGGTGGAGGGTTTATCATAACATCTAGAGCAGCGCCCGGCGTGCTGGGGAAAGCCCCCGTGCAGCTGAGACAAACCGTACTTTGGAGTTTGGTGAAAGAGGCTACGACGTGTTTGCGTTTTAGTCTGTTCCACCAGACAACCGATGCATATGGGATTATAGGTCTTATCATTGCCGTGTAGATCCAAAGAACCTTTGCCGGCGATAAGCCCCATGTTTTGCCAAAAGCTCCTTTGCATTGCCAGAAAGCTGACAGCGCTTTGGTGGTTTTTGACTCAACATGTTTTGACCAGAGAAGCTTACTATCTAAGATGACTCCTGGATACTTAGCCTCCTTGGATATCGGGATGGAAGTGCCTTTTAGTACCAGCTGAGTCATGTCAGTATTTTTCTTCCTTCTCGTTAAGAGAACGACATCGGTCTTAAAAGGACCGGCTTAGAGTATCCCCAAGCAAGTGGAAGGTAATCAAAGTCATTTTCATTCCCGAGGCGGGCAAAAACTCCCACATCCGTGGCAAATGACTTGAGGCCTATTAGTCTTACTTCTTTTCTACTAAATACTCTAGAAAGGATTATAGACGCACACACTCGACACAGCTATAGCTTGGGAAGGCTGTCGGAGAACCAATACGCCTACAACAAAAGCAAATCGGTGGAAACAGCACTCCACTCACTAGTTAGTGCCATGGAAAGGTCACTGGAACACGAGGAATACACCCTAGTGGCCTTTAACAATGTTGAATCATACGCCGTCACCAATGCGTTGACTGATTTGGGTGTAATGGGATCAGTGATAGAACTGGTACGACAACTGCAATTGCTAGAGTCGTCAAAGCCAACTTTGCTGGTGCCGTTTCAACTAGAATGGTCAGCAGAGGCACACCAAAAGGTGGAGTACTTTCCCCTCTCCACTGGAACGTGGTGGTCAATGAATTACTACTGTTGCAAGAGCAGGGAGGGTACGCTGTGACCATCTATGCGAATGATATTGCTATAGCCGTCTCAGGAAAATTTCCCAGTACTCCAGTTGATCTAATGAGGAGAGTATTACATACAGTAACCTGGACGCAGTATTGTGGACTAGGGGTTATCACCAAGAAGACTGATATAGTACTGTTTATTAATAAATATCCAAGTTTGCCATTAAACCCACGGAAGCTGGGCGGAATCCAATTAACAATCAAAGATCAGGCTAAATATGGCCTACTCCTTGACAGGAGACTGAATTGGAAACCTAACATTCTGGATCGTGTCCAGAAAGCAACCACAGGCCTCTGTAGCTGCAAAAAAGTTGTGGGCAAAAAGTGGATTCTCCAACCAAGCACTATTAAGGCCTATCCTTCTGTACGGCATCGTAGTTTGGTGAACTGCTCCAGACAAGGCAGTTTATCGAAACCTACTGGGGAAAGTGCAAAGATCGGCCAGCATATGCAAGTTAATATCATAGAGCATTGATTTGATCCGTAAGCGATGTAAACAAGCTGCGGTCAAATCACATGCAGCATATAGTCAATAACATGAACCATTGATTTGATCCGTAAGTAATGTAAACAATCTGCGGTCAAATCACATGCCACATATTAGGGAGACCAGGAAGTGCGATCGCTTTTTGTTGACACAGCTGCGACTTAATGGCAAAATGCTTTTAGTCGAAGTCAAGTGGTTGCAGCTGCGTCAGCATATTCTTCGTGATCTGTATTAGAGGTCCAAGGTCAAGCAAAAATAATTTATGGTCTAAGTCCAAAGTCCAGCAAAGGGACGCTGCCGTAGAGCAGCATAACGCTTAGTATATAAGTTAATCTAAGTTCAGCCCAACTTCAGTTCATCAACATCAGAGGACCCTGCAGTTCATCAACATCAGAGGACCCCGCAGTTCATCAACATCAGAGGACCCTGCAGTTCATCATCATCAGAGGACCCTGCAGTTCATCAACATCAGAGGACCCTGCAGTTCATCAACATCAGAGGACCCCGCAGTTCATCATCAACATCAGACGATTTAGCAGAGTTCGATAGCAGCACTGAGATCGAGTGGACTCCGCGGCTTGGGTGTTTAAATAAAGTAAAATTAGCTAAGTAAAGTAATGTATTGCAAGTGAATTGAAATAATAAAAGCATGGCTGGTTATATCTTTTTAAAAACTACCCGTGTCGCGTAAAAAAATTAATTGGCGCCCAACGTGGGGCAGTGCGAAAAATAAAAAACCGGTAAAAATTAAACCTTGAAAAAACCAAGTAAAGTTCGGTGATCGCGCTGCAGAACCAAAACGCTGCAGACAATCAAGTATCTCCACGAAGGAGAGAAAAAAGAAAAAACCCAAAAAATTATCAAGTATCTCCACGAAGGAGAGAAAAAAGAAAAACTATAGATACATATACCTACATATGTAAGTATATACCAAGTATCTCCACTACGGAGAGAAAAAGGAAAGTGAAAAACTAATTACAAAATAAAAGAACAAAAACTATAAGTGCCAAAACTACAAAAAACAAAAAAACAAAAACTATAAGTGCCATAAATAAAAAAGAAAAGAACTATAAGTGCCAAAATAAAAAAAAAAACTAGCCAACAAGAGTATAGATGACAGCATAGACGACAGCATATACGACAGCATAGACGACAGCATAAACGAAAGCATAGACGACAGCAAAGACAACAGATCAAGAAGAAGTCAACAGTAAGCGTAAATTTCTGTATTTTTTACGTATTGCATAAACTTAAGTATCCAGCACCTATTAAAATAGGGCTCACTTGTGAAAAAAAAAAAAAAATAAAATAAAAATTATATTATATAATAAGATTTAAATCTGGAGGAAATATCCATATCGTTAAACAAAATGAGTTTGACAGACCGGGACGAACAGACTGGGTTGAACGCGATGACACTAACCCCAAACTTAGTAAACAGACTAATCAGTGCAAGTACTGCTAGTCTTAAGACCGAGCTTGATCAGTTAAAAGAACAGCTGAAATTGCTTACCTCGTCAAACCTTGTCGCGGAATACGAACAAGAACAAATTGACGATAACATAGTTTGTCAAGAATCTCTTGACATAGTTAAATCCCTTCCGGTATTTTCAGGTGCTAATTACGTTAGTTGGCGAGAAGCCGCTAACAACACTATGAGTCTATACGATAAAGGAAGTCGCAAATACTTTGCAGCTTTGACAATCTTGAGAAATAAGATTGTTGGGGATGCAAATAACATCCTAACGAATCACGGATGTGTTCTGAACTTTGATGGCATTATAAGTCGTTTAGATTTCGCGTATGCCGATAAAAGACCAATTCACATAATCGAACAGGAAATGAGCATACTTCGCCAAGGTAATAAATTAATATTAGAATATTATAATATGGTCAACGAAAAATTGACCCTGTTAATAAACAAAACCATCATGACCTATGGCACAAACACACCGATTACAAAAGAACTCAATAACAAAAACCGTGCGAATGCTTTACGCATCTTTATTACAGGTTTAAATGCGCCTCTCGCAAACATTTTATTTTCTCTCAAACCCGAAGACTTACCCAACGCGCTTGCAAAGGCTCAAGAATTGGAGTCGAACAATCTTCGAGCCAATTTCGCGATGCAATTCGGAAGAGGCATGAACAGCACTCCTCCACAAAATAATAACCTGAGATTTCCAAGAAGAAATAATTATAATAGTTACCAAAATAACTCCACTTATCCAAAACCTGTACCCATGGATGTTGATCCTTCCAATCAAAATCGAAATGATTTCCATGCAAACAGACACTCTTTTCCAAATAGGTTTTCAAATCACAGATTTTCAAATAATCGTAATTTCAATAACTCACACAATCAAAACGTAGGCGAAAAACGCGCCCACGGCAGTGGACAATTCTCCGCTCAGCCGCATAATAAAACTCAAAGAGTAAATAATGTCAGTGACTCTTTTTTAGACCAAGGCCCCGATTGCCTTACATATACAAAATAAGCGAAAGGACAGGAAAAGCATTCCAAATAATGATTGACACAGGAGCTACTAGTTCGTACTGTTCACCCAATACACTCCCCAATAGAAAAGAATTAGACATTAGGAAAAGAGTTAGGACAATTAATGGTTTTTCCATTATTACTCATTTTTGCGAAGCATTTATATACGGAGTCAAAGAAAGATTTTATGTAATAGAAAACTTAGAGGCAGATATTTTAATAGGCTATAATTTATTGAAAAAGGCAAATATAAAATTAGATTTTTCGAAAGGCACGCTTACACATGGCACAAGGGAAGAAAAAATATACACTTCAGGAAAAGAATCTGAAGTACGCGAATCAGTGAAGAACACTGATGATAAATTAGATAAAAAAAATACTTTCGGTAGTGAATCCGAAGGACTAAAGTCAGATAAAAATGCTGACATTGAGGTACAAAAAATATACACTTCAGGAAAAGAATCTGAAGTATCCGAATCAGTAAAAAGTACCGATATTAAAACAAATGAAAATACTTTCGGTAGCGAATCCGAAGGACTACAGGCAGCAAAAGACGCTGACGCTGAAACGTTAAATAAACAGGTAAATGAATTAAATTTGGGAGACAACGCTCCTGAAACCTTGAAAATGAATAATACGAACGCCGAAAGTTCGAAATATAAAAACGAAAAATTAAAAAGATTAGGATTGGTGATGAGGAAAAAGATTGAAGAAATTCACTCTGATATAGATACCAATCTTGCATTTAGAACGGATATTAAAGCGGAAATTCGTATAATTGTTGGATCTCCTATATGGAGTAAACAATATCCCTACCCGCTCTCAGTAAATACGTTCGTAAACCAAGAAATTAATAAATTACTAAAGGACAATATAATTCGTCCAAGCAAAAGTCCATATAATTCTCCTATATGGGTAGTACCCAAAAAGGGTATAAATGAAGATGGTACTCCAAAATTAAGAATGGTAATTGATTTTAAAAAAATTAACGAACAAACAATATCGGATCGTTATCCTATTCCGGATACAAATGTAATACTATCAAACCTGGGCAACTCAAAATACTTTTCAACGATAGACTTAGAGTCAGGATTCCACCAAATTCTCATGAAAGAAGAAGACATTGAGAAAACCGCTTTTTCAGTAAGTAATGGGAAATACGAATATTTAAGGATGCCATTTGGATTAAAAAATGCACCAAGCATATTCCAAAGAGCAATGGACAATATCCTTAGAGACTTTATAGGCAAATTTTGCCATGTTTACATTGATGACATTATAGTTTACTCTAGCACAATAGAAGAACATACTCGACATTTAGAATTGATAATAGATACACTAAAAGATGCCCATATGAAGGTATCTTTAGAAAAATCCGTATTTTATTCGGAACAGATTGAATTTTTAGGCTATATAGTAGGTCACAAAGTTATTAAAACAGACCCCAAAAAAATCGAAACAATTTTAAATTATCCTATACCAACCACACTTCGACAACTTAGAAGTTTTCTCGGTATGACTGGATATTATCGCAAATTCGTGAAAGACTATGCGACGGTAATCAAACCACTAACAAAATATCTTTCAGGGGAAAACGGAAAAATTTCCCAATATTTATCGAAAAAAATACAAATTAATTTAGATCAAGAAGCAATAAAATCTTGTGAAACTTTGAAACAATTGTTAGCAAACCAAGTAGAATTAACACAGCCAGATTTCAATAAGAAATTTATTTTAACCACAGATGCTTCAAATATAGCACTAGGAGCAGTTTTATCTCAGGAAGGTAAACCGATCACTTTTATTTCAAAAACCCTAAATTCCACAGAAATGAATTACGCAACTAACGAAAAAGAGCTCTATGCCATTGTCTGGGCTCTCAAAAATTTAAGAAATTATCTTTACGCAGTTAAAGACTTAGAAATTCATACTGACCATCAACCACTTACTTTTGCTATTTCTACACGAAACCCTAATGCGAAAATCAAAAGATGGAGGTCATTTATAGAAGAATTTTCACCTAAAATGGTATACAAGCCAGGGACCACTAATGTAGTTGCAGACGCACTTTCGAGACAACATCTCAACAATATGTCTGACGACCAAACAAACAATGAAACAGAATCATCTGACGATTCTTTCGTCACTCAACATTCAGCTGACAGTAGTGACCACACTAAAATTTTAGAAACCTCAAAGCCACTGAATCAATTTAAGCAACAGCTCCTTCTTGCAAGAGCAAAGTTTACTATTCATGAATCTGTCCACAACTTCGGAAAAACAAGGCATATTATAGAATTTGATACACCAGAAAACTTAATGACAATTTTAAAAGAGTACTTACAACCCAATCTCGTGACAGCAATTCATTGTACACCAGAAGACTTATACATTATAAAAGGAAAACTTTTAGAGACATTTCAATGCAAATTTTTATACACTAAGAACTTCCCTTTGGACATTACAAATCGCGATGATCAATGGGCAATCGTAGAACAAACACATTCCCGAGCACATAGAAACTACACCGAAAATATTAAACAGATCCACAAATACTATTACTGGCCTAATATGAATAAGCAGTTCAAACAATATATCAGAGCTTGTGAAATATGTAACAGGAATAAATATGATAGGCATCCAAAAAAAGAACCAATTGGAGAGGCTCCAATTCCTAAGAAAGAGGGGGAGCATGTCCACATCGACATTTTCTATGCACAAAATTTAAAATTTCTAACTTGCATAGATTCATATTCAAAGTTCCTAACTATAAAACAAATATCCGACAAAACGAATTTAAACGAAAAAGTCTTAGAAATATTGCAAAGCTTCCCACAGGTGAAAAAAATAACATTAGACAATGAACCAGGTTTTACCACAGTACAATTTAAAAGTTTGATGTCGAGACTGAGCATAGAAATTTATTTTTGTAATCCTCACCACAGTACGACAAACGGTCAAATAGAGAGAGTGCATTCTACCATAATAGAAATCGCTAGATGCTTAAAAGACGAATATAAGTTAATCGATTATTCGGAATCCATATACAGAGCTGCTCAACAATACAATAAAACGATCCACTCTGTGACAAACGAAAAACCATTCGAAATCATGTACAATAAGGTACCTCACGAAAACGTTCGTAACCAATTACTAGCAGCACAAGCAAAAATGCTAGAAAGAAATAATAAAAATAGAAATAGTAGAAATTACGCTTCCGATGACATAGTTTACGAAAAAAGAATAGGGGAAAGAAATAAGCTAAAACCCAGATATATAAAACAAAAGGTAAAGGAAGATTTAGGGCATAAGATAAGAATATATAACAAAAACAGAATAATCCATAAAGACAACATTAAAACCTAACACCCCAATTTAAATCCTAAACCCCGGAAAACTGAGTCCTAGAGAAATACAAGACGTGACATGACATACAAAAATGACAATAACAGACCTTATGGATGTTTCCAAATTTAAAATTTTCCAAAATAAAGATGTAATAGTAATATATATCATATATCCAATAATAGAAAAAACATGTAATCTTTATGAATCTAGAGCTATTGCCCAAAATAACAGCAAGCTTCTAATTGAAAACAGAATTGCTAAATGTAATAACACTTTTAAAACGGTCGAAAATTGTTCAATAGAATTGACCAATACCTTTTGTAAATTAAGTCCAAAAGAGACTTGCTTGTCATTAATTTTAAATAATAAAGAAGCAGATTGTACAAAAATTATCGAGAAAAATAAAAATATTGATGTAATCAAAGATGGAGCTATCTTGGTAGCAGGAAACAATACAGTAGATAAGTACAATTTAAATGGAATATATTTAATAACATTTGAAAACATTACTGTTATAAACGATATAACATTTTACAATCCCGCTAAAATAATACTTAATTACCTAAAACTAAATCGACCAATAGAATTTAATGTAATTGAATATGTAGAACCCGATGATTTGGAACGGGAATTTGAAAACATTAATCTTATGTATGTAACTCGTAAAGAGATCGAAACCCGCTCGGTACTTTGGACCTCCCTTATAACAATTATAATAATACTTTTGTTGTTTATGTTTTTATTTAAAATACGTAATACCCTCTCAAATTGTAAAAAGGAACATAGTAAGAAACCCGATGTAAAAATATTAAAGAACGAGAATAAAAATGATGAACATTTTGAAGAAATTATGTTAAAAGATTTGAATGAAAAAATTGATGATCTAGTAAACAAAACTAAGAAAATTGAAAATAAAGATAACGAAAACTTTGAAGAAATTATGTTAAAAAGATTTGAATGAAAAATTTATGATTTAGTAAAACGAAGAATCGGGACGATTCATTTAAGAAAGAGGGGAGTTAATATCATAGAGCATTGATTTGATCCGTAAGCGATGTAAACAAGCTGCGGTCAAATCACATGCAGCATATAGTCAATAACATGAACCATTGATTTGATCCGTAAGTAATGTAAACAATCTGCGGTCAAATCACATGCCACATATTAGGGAGACCAGGAAGTGCGATCGCTTTTTGTTGACACAGCTGCGACTTAATGGCAAAATGCTTTTAGTCGAAGTCAAGTGGTTGCAGCTGCGTCAGCATATTCTTCGTGATCTGTATTAGAGGTCCAAGGTCAAGCAAAAATAATTTATGGTCTAAGTCCAAAGTCCAGCAAAGAGACGCTGCCGTAGAGCAGCATAACGCTTAGTATATAAGTTAATCTAAGTTCAGCCCAACTTCAGTTCATCATCATCAGAGGACCCCGCTGTTCATCAACATCAGAGGACTTAGCAGTTCATCAACATCAGAGGACCCCGCAGTTCATCATCAACATCAGACGATTCAGCAGAGTTCAATAGCAGCACTGAGATCGAGTGGACTCCGCGGCTTGGGTGTTTTAATAAGTAAATTTAGCTAAGTAAAGTAGTGTATGTAGTAGTGATATAATAAAAGCAAAGCTGGTTAGCTCTTTTTAAAAACTACTCCAGTCGCGTAAAAAAATTAATTCGCACACACTCGACACAGCTATAGCTTGGGAAGGCTGTCGGAGAACCAATATGCTTACAACAAAAGCAAATCGGTGGAAACAGCACTCCACTCACTAGCTAGTGCCATGGAAAGGTCACTGGAACACAAGGAATACACCCTAGTGGCCTTTAACAATGTTGAATCATACGCCGTCACCAATGCGTTGACTGATTTGGGTGTAATGGGATCAGTGATAGAACTGGTACGACAACTGCAATTGCTAGAGTCGTCAAAGCCAAATTTGCTGATGCCGTTTCAACTAGAATGGTCAGCAGAGGCACACCAAAAGGTGGAGTACTTTCCCCTCTCCACTGGAACGTGGTGGTCAATGAATTACTACTGTTGCTAGAACAGGGAGGGTACGCTGTGACCATCTATGCGAATGATATTGCTATTGCCGTCTCAGGAAAATTTCCCAGTACTCCAGTTGATCTAATGAAGAGAGTATTACATACAGTAACCTGGACACAGTATTGTGGACTAGGTGTTATCACCAGGAAGACTGATATAGTACTGTTTACTAATAAATATCCAAGTTTGCCGTTAAACCCACGGAGGCTGGGCGGAATCCAATTAGCAATCAAAGACAGGAGATTGAATTGGAAACCTAACATTCTGGATCGTGTCCAGAAAGCAACCACAGCCCTCTGCAGCTGCAAGAAAGTTGTGGGCAAAAAGTGGAGTCTCCAACCAAGCATTCATAAGGCCTATCCTTCTATACGGCATCGTAGTTTGGTGAACTGCTCCAGACAAGGCAGTCTATCGAAACCTTCTGGGAAAAGTGCGAAGATTGGCCAGCATATGCATAAGTAGTGCAATCAGATCAACCCCCACGGAGGCCCTAAACATTCCACTAGATCTTCCACCATTGAACCTCTTCAGCAAACAAGTTGCGGGAAACTGCGTAGCCGACGAACTCGCAAGGTTAGGGTCAAGCACACTCAGTCCTCCAACATTTAGGAATTTAAAAACACCAACAAGCTCGGTAAAGCACATGATAAAACTTCGAACCAAAGAGGCTTCCAACCTCCAATGGAACGAAAGTAACATTGCCTTTATCACCAAACAAATCTGGCCTAAGCTAAGCTTAGAATGGACCAGGGACCTTGTGGCAACAAAAAGGGATACCTTAAGCACTTTAGTGGGTGTCATTACAGGCCACTGTACTATTGGAAAACATGCCGTCAAATTAGAACTACTTGCCAATGACTTCTGCAGCGGCTGCATGGATCATGTCCCTCCTTTGCGAATCGCAGGAGGATCTACCTCGGCGCGCTCTTCTACCATAACTTAAGTGAGCTAGCAGATATAAAAATAGCTCAACTCCATCGCTTTAGCAGAAGCTCTGAAAACCATCAGGCGGTGGATGTAGGTCATATGGTCCGTATCATATCACAATGGGCCTACTTCGGCCTACGTGTGGCGTATGCCAACCAATACAATCTAACCTAACCTAACCATTGTCCTTTAATTGTAGCTCTAATTCGAAAGATTTCCTTTCTACATGGCTCTCAACTTGGTTAAAACTTTTTCGAAACATTTTTCTGGTTTTTACGAATTATGCATTCATTTAATCTGCAAGCGTCAAACTCGTAGATCAGTAAGTATCTACAGAAGAAAGAAAGATAAAACACTTTCGTTTGGACTTCTACCACAATCCAATCCAGGAAAGTTGGAAAATGGTGAACTTTTTCTTATGAAAAAACTCACGGACAAATACTCTCCCGAAGGCTTTCTTCCAGGAAAATAGGACAAAAAAGACTCACAAAGGACGAGAAAAGGTAAAGAGAAAATTGCGAGGAAAATTCTAAAGCTGTTGACAGGCAAGTCATTCACTAGAAGCGATTTCCGCCATTTCAATATTGATACGTCGATAAGTGATAGGAGTATGATGGTGTTGATAGGTGCGCCATCCAACTATCCTGTCATTCGTCGCTCTTCAGCTTCATCGACTTTTCTGCCACACGGGACTGTGAGCACTTGAAAAACTTATCAACAGTCGAGTACAAGTTTGTATACATATGTATGTATCTGTAAGGAAAGGTATCCTTGTTGTTTTCCATTTCCCGAGTACGGTGTTTCACGTTGTTCACTTTGGAAAAGTGATCAATCGCCATCGGTAGCGATGTCGACTGTGACTGTGACTATGGTTTCGGTATGAGCTTTGTTATCGGGCGTTGCTAGTGACGATGATTAAGGTTCATGTTGACGGATAGTCTATACACAAAGGAATCATGAATACATGCAATACGTGATGTGGAGTATTTGCGGTGACGAGTCACTTCGGTGATGGTACGCCGCTGGGAAATATACCATATTTTCTTGGGGACGCTGGGAATTACGAGAGCTGTGCCGTTGATGTCAGGGAGATATCGGTTCAATAAACTTTGGATGAGAGCGATAGTCGAAACTCGTTTCCCAAATGTACACATGAATCTACATTTCAGTTGATGGCTGGAATTATACTAATGGACTTGCATGCAATTCTTAATGATGGTAACAGAGGATGTGCAAATTTTGAATGCGGTCGAGCCTGTTAGCAAACAACCACATACAAAGGCCTTAACAACTCCTTTCGGAGCTTTAGCCCGTCGTTGTGCTTCCTCGACAACGACGTGGACGCCGCAGCTGATATTATCACAAACACTGTCCATACTGACCTAACCAATTTTATTCTCAACATGGTAGAAAGTCTTAAGCCGGGGGATAATGCGTGGTTTGACTTGAGCTTATAAGAGGTTACTAGGTTGAGAGAGACATGTTTTCGGAATAAGATAATGAAAACCGAAATAGATCAATCAGAAATGACGGGAGCTCCCACATTCAACGAGCCAAATTTTAACATGACCAAAAACTGAGGCATAAGATCGTACAATGCCCCAATGGTGCATAGCTTGAGTTTTTGGGCAAAGCTTCAAAACTTCAAAAGCTCCATCTCGTCGTCTATACCCTCGCTCATTCACAACGACATTAAAGCTGTCAAACCCTTAGACAAAGCCAATCTGCTTGCTGCCCACTTCGCAGCGGATTCAAAGCTCCCAAAACTCATCTTTATCACCACCTGTTCTGGAGTACGTTAGTTCTACAGTGGGATAAATTTACTTCCTTATTCGTACAGTTGCAAGGGTTCTTAACGAATGAATGAATCTGGAGAGGTGTTCTTCTGCGCTGGTAAAACCATTGCGTAAGCTTTGTTACCATGCCTACTCTTCTGTGCTCTATCCGAGTAGTTGAAAAACAGCACTTGTCCAGCCCATTCCCAAAAAAGGCGAATCTTGTTCACTCTCCAATTACAGACCCATTGCACTAACGTCAGCTAACGTCGTGATTTAACGTCTTAAATCTCGGAAACTTCTCAATGACCCCCAGTATGGTTTCCGCAGCATATCTCACCGAGAAGTGGAATCATTCGCTCCACTAGGCGGATGAGAGCGAAATTGATGTTTAACAGAGTTTGGCGTCAAGCTCTAAAGGCCCTTGACTCCCTTCTTCTATGGACTAGAAGCCACCTTTCGAATCGTTCAATTCAAGCTGTCTTGGACGGATTCAAGTATGATATTGGTGTTCCCCAGGGCTCCGTTTTTTCTCCTTCTCATTTTTATATATCATCTCTTGTCTATTATTCACTCCTTCGGAGACGACAATACCCTCAGCTTTAAATATTCGTGCACTTCTTCACGACCCTGCACTTCGGCTGTAAATAGTGAGCGGCAGCGTATGTTAAGCTCATTAAAATCCGATTTCGACAGCATCATCCAATGGGGTGAAAACAATAGAATGGATTGATGCTGTCTTCTGTCGTTAAAGCGTAACACTGACCCAATACCATTATCCACAAATGGCACTTATATCCCTGAAACCGACAAGCTTTTTAACCTTCGTATGAGCATCAGAAGGCGCCGTGGCGAAGTGGTTAGTGTATTGGACTGTCACGCACGATAAGCGAGTTCGAATCCCGTAACACCAACGCCATCGAATGTTCATTTGGCAGTTAACCTCCTCGGCGAAGTACTGGCAAAACTCCCCGTACTATACTTTCCATGAAGCTTCTCGACTCAAGCCATTCGGAATCGGAGTTGAACTGTAGGTCCCTTTCACATATGTAAAAAATAAATAACACACACGGATGCTTGACAGAAGCTTAGCTTTGGCCCTTCACGGGCTGTAATGCTACCAAAGCCAGTAAGCAATATCGTTGCCGCTTGTTACCAAGGTAAACGAAATCCATGACTTAACCAAAGTTAGCTGCTAGTTGGGACGTTTCGGTCACAACGTCGGTGTTGTGCGTCTTTCTTTGACGACAGCATATATTTGCTTTTGTCCTCCTTTACCTTCAGATCAACCTTAGCTGCCATATAGATGACAGTGCGTCTCCCTGTCTGAATCCTTTTCTGGCATCGAAGGTCTCGGTTATCTTATTCCGGAACCTAATAGAGCAGCAAGTATTCTCCACTGTCATCCTGCACAACTTGATGAATAGTTGGCGCCTGCCCCCTTTATTGTGGACAGGACAAGCGATGCTGAGATTCCATTCATCGGGCATGCATTCCTCAGACCATATCTTACAGATAAGCTGTTGCGTGTTGCCAACCAACTCATCTCCTTCTTCTTTTTCTTCGGCGCTACAGATCATGGCGAACCTGGGCCTTCTTTGAAAACCTTTCCAACTGACATGGTCTTTTGGTAGCAGTCCTCAGTGTCGCACCTTAAATTTGGCCGTCAGCAACCGTGTCTCTCCTCATGGTTGGATTCAAAGACCTTCCGGACCGGAGCTGTAATTTCCATACGCTCTACATCGCTCTAGCCATCCTAGGTGTTGGATCCGCAGACGCCACACTACGTTCATGTCGCTGTACAGCCCGTACAATTCACTACTGAGTCTTCTCCTCCACTCCCAATTTATGCAGGTCGGGCCGAAAATCGTACGCATAATTTTTCTCTCAAAGAGATCAAGGGCCTCCTCATCCGCTTTCGATAAGGTCCATGTCTCGTGTGAACGCCTGAAACCGTTTGTGGATAATCTGATAGGTTCTTTTCAGTGTGGTTTCAGGTAAGTCCACAATAAACTAAATATTCACACTACGGCAGATCTTGGTGAAGACGGCCATCACCTTTTCGTCGATTTGAAGGCCACGTATGGCAATGTGCATGGATACGAGCTATACAGCGCCTTGTCTAGTTTTGACATCCCTGCGAAACTCGTCAGATTGAGTAGAATGACAATGGAGAGCTCTAGCTGCTCCATTAAGGTCGGTAGCGAACTAGCTGAGACCGTTGATGTTAAAAATGGATTTAGACAAGGTGACGCACTGTCATGTAATTTCTTCAGCGTCGTGCTTGAAAAGATCATACGAGACTCACTGGCCAACACAAGAGATACGATCTATTTCAAGTCTGCGCAACTGCTTGCGTACGTCGATGACATTGACGTAATTGGACGAACACAGCGGGACGTCAAAGAAACGTACAAAAGCATTGAAGCAGAAGCGACGCAAAAACGAAAAATATGCGGTCAACCAAAACAGACGGGCAACACCGACGTCTCGGCCAGAACGTCACAATTGGCAGCTACAAATTCGAAGTGCGAAGTGCGACAATATCACCGGCGCTGGGATCTAACGCAGAATTACTCTTGCCAACCGCTGCTTCTTTGGGCTCAAGAGGCAATTGAGAAGTAGAGCCCTCTCTCGAAAGACCAAAGTTGCGCTGTACAAAACCTTAATCATCTCGGTCCTCCTCTATGGCGCAGAGGCCTGGACTACGACAGCGGATGAAGAGGCCCTTGGTCGTTTCGAGAGGAAAATTCTGCGTTCAATCTATCGTGCCGTTTGTATAAACGGGGAGTGGTGAAGAAGATACAACGACGAACTATACGGGCTGTGCAGTGACATCGACCTGGTACGACGTCTGCGGCTCCAACGTCTTAGATGGCTAGGCCTTGTAGAGCTAATAGAAAACACAGCTCCGGCCCGAAGAGTCTTCGAGTCCAACCCCGAGGGACGACGGAATCTAAGGTGGCATACACAAGTGGAAGAGGACTATAACCAACTAGGAGTGCGTCGCTGGAAACAGCTGGCAAAAGACCGTAGCAACTGGAGAAGTCTGTTGGTTGAGGCCCAGGTTCACACCGCGCCGGAGTGTAGCGCCACATAAGTAAATAAGTATCATGGCTAGTAGGTCAAAAATGAATAGGCAGCATCGGAAGCGGCATTTCATAGTACCTAAAGTGGACGACTTTAATGTAATCCAAGTTACTTAACATCAAAGTACATTATAATTGATTACATAACACCAGAATATAGTCGACGATTGGTGTCCATCTCTGCTTAAATGTCCCCATTAATTAAGCTTGTGAATTTCGTAACATCAAAATAAACAACATATGTACGTGCGTCCAATCCTAATGCGAAGAAAAATGACAAGGACTACATATTACATTCTCGATAATTACGGGCAGGAAACGTGCCCGACCCAACAACTAATCCCACCGTCCGACCCATGCCACACCACAAAATTACGGTCCACACTGAATTGTCGGGATGGTATCCCAAAAAAGGGCAAAAGAAAAAAACAGAAAACCAAACCAAAAACCCATTACCACTTTTGAGTAATTCTAATAAAACCGCATCAGCATTTAACTATCACTGTCTATCTCTAATCTCCAATCCCTACCACATACTCGTACAATACAAACAGAAAGAAGTCCTACAGGATAGAGGTACTTGGATTAATTTATTTTCCCATTATAAAAGGTTTCCATCGCTTGAGTGGCGCTCCACTCTCCTTCCCAAGCCAATACTTTACTTAATGCCACCATTTAGCAATAAAATCTAAAGACAGCCTTTATGCCTATGCCCATTGTAGAAGACGGACGTAGCCCCCCAAGTTCCAAGTTAATATTCTTCACCACATCTGAGCGAAGGTTAATTCAACCAGAAAACACTTTCAATGGGCATTCCGTTCGAATGAAATCTGTTCCCTAATTGCCTGTTGCAGGACCAACGACGACGAGGCTGTCGACGACGGTCAATCGTCTATGGATGACCATCATACAACCCTAATATTTCTATGGTGGTATTGCTCGACAGTACACAGAGAGGGGTTGTGTCAGCCAGTATCTATCCATCAGGAGAGTCATCCCCGACCAGCCCATATCCGTTTCGTATTTACATGCATATTCCTATCGAGGTATCTCTGTCTGCCCACATCCAATTACTTCCGGGAGTGTACTCTCCTTTTTATGTAAATTACTATGCTTAGCACAAAATCATGAGAGTAGCGTTGTCCTTTCTGTACATATCTACGTGCGAGTGTACTACCAATGGGGGTATCTATCCGCGCGATAGATAAAAACTAATGCGAAAGATAAAACATCTAAAAACGCGAAACTGGAAAAAGGATTCACATACGTACATATCTCAAAGGATATGTGTAAATATGGTACTTACGTAGTTTTGTGCGAGATCTGGATGATTTGTTTGGATGCCATCATCGAGTATAGATACGACCACTCCCTTTCCGGTATATCCCTTCTGCCACGCCGGTCCCACGTTCATGTCCAGGCCATCTTTGGCGCCACCATTCTATAGCGTACACATTCGTCATTCCGCGTATTGTTGTTGTGCCAATGGATTTTCGCCATTCGCCATTCGCCAATCCGCAAAACGGAAATCCATTAGAAGATGAATGCGAATTTGTAGCAAACACGCGAACAGAGTTAGCCAGAAAAGATAGAAAAAACAAAAACAAAACAAACAATATTAGAAAAGCGAATAAATAAAACAAAAACGAAAAACAATAAATTAATGAATGAGTAAATGAGTGACTGCTGAATGGATGTATCTTTTCTTGTTTTTCTATTCATTCCGCTCTATCATCGGGAAAAATTGCAAAAAGCCGAAACCCACACACACGCGCAGACTAAAGCATATCCTTTGTTCGAGGACGATGTATATCTATTATCTACATCCATTGTGTATGGGATATGTATCTACATTGGGAAAGAAATGGTGCGTGTTGATTTCAGGGATACTCTTACTCAAGAATGGGAGATGATTGTGGGATGGCAGGATAAACACGGTACAAATGAATGTGTAAGCCGTGTCCTTTGTCATATTAAAATCGGTCGCCACATAAATATTAACAATAGATGATGTTAACAAATGCTGGGGCTGGAAGGGGGGATTGAGTGACTTATTCGGCTGTAAGGGTTTGGGATTCGAGTTAATTAAGTTGTGATGTCTCGGTGGGTGTATGGCAGCGTGTGGGTGGGCATTAGATTACCAACGATATCAGAAGGATATACATAATTATTGGAAAAGTTTCTTCTCCTTTCTGTTCGTATTAGAAAGCACCGTGGCGCAGTGGGTAGTGTGTCGGCCTCAGACGCAGATGACACGGGGTCAAATCCTGACACAGCCATGTCATCGAACGTGTTTTTCACAGTGTTTCTCCTTAGCGGGGCTCTGAAAAAACCCCTGTAGTATGATTGTCATGAAAAGCTTCTCGAAAGTCGCCGTTCGAAACCGGCAATAAACTATAGGTCCCTTTCACCTATTTGAAGGGCCACACACAACCACACACAACATGGGTGATTGAGAGAAGCTCTGCTCAGGTCCTTCATGGACTGTAACGCCGACATACATACATACAACTTACATCAGTGGAATTTTAAGAAACATCTTCCGGCATAGGGTGTTGCTTTATGAAACAGACGATGGTGTGAAGGAATATGCAGGGAGGAGGGAGCGAGCAAACAGAGCAAAGAAGTTGATCGCGTTTAAGATGGCAAACGCCAGCTTCGATCTCTGTCCCTGCTCAATCCAAGATGACACACAGCCTCCGCGTGGCCTCCCCTGGATAGCTACCCTGGCACCCGCCAGGTAGTGAACCAATATGTGCAGCGACCCAACTCCTTGTTCCTGGGGAAAGAGGAACCTGGCCCTCCAGGTTGGGGGTTGTGCTTAGGGGTAACATCCCTATCACGTAAAAACCAACTTGTTCCGAAGGAACAACAAGCCTCGGATACGGACGGATACAAAGCTGACGACCCTTGCAAACGACTAATGGACTTGAGAGTCTGCACCTGGAATGTGAGGTCCCTTAACAGACCGGGTGCAGACGATCAATTGGAGCAAACCCTCAACTGCTACAAAGCAGATATAGCACACCAAGCGGTGCGATGGGATGGACCAGGCAAAACTGCGGATGGAAAACTGCGACATCTAATACGGGAACTGCTACAAGGAGAACAAACAGCGCCTATTCGGGTGCGGATTCTCTATTCGAGGAAGACTCCGACAAAAAGTCTTAAGCTGCCGAGACATAAGCGAATGCCTGATAACAATCCGCATCAAAGCTAAATTTGGATCATTAGCTTAATATGCGCTCACGCCCCAGCGGAAGAAAAGGACAATCGACTCAAAGAAGAATTCTACGATCTCCTAGACAGAACATATGCCCAATGCACCAGCTACGACCTAAAAATAGTCGTCGAAATTGAGTCGATCATAGGCAAGCATAGCCTCCAAAACACCACATCTGACAACGGACTTAGGCCAAACGATTTCCTAGCGGGGCGTAACCTCCTTGTAGCAAGTACGCGATTCCCCCATCTCGACATCCACAAGGGTAGATGGTAGTCTTTTTATCAATCGATCACCAACGCCAGATCGACGCCAGACACTCCTCCTGTATTCTCGACGTACGAACCTTCCGAGGGTCCAACATCGACTCAGACCACTACCTTGTTGTAGCCAAGGTACGAATGAGGATATCAAGAATGCTTAGGAGTCGAGTAGGACTACGTAAGTTTGACGTCGGAAAGCTACAATCGCAAGAGACTGCCAGAATCTATGCCGATCGTGTCTCCTCCAAGCCCTCTCAAAATCCGCCAACAGCAGCACAAACAATAGAACAGGAAGGGGCGCATTGCCAGAGCGCCGTCAGAGACGCTGCCTCAGAGGTGCTGGGTTTCAAACCGCCACCACCTAGAAACCCCTGGTTCGATGAACAATGCGAACAAGACCATGCAGCAAAACAAGAAGAATATAAAGCCACGCTGCTACGACGGACGAGAGCTGCTCGCGAAATCATTGAGCAGAAGAGAAACGGGGAACACGCGCTCTCAGAAGAAAGAAAAAAGAACACGGAAAGCGTGAGATCGAGGAGATGGAGAGATGCTTCCGCAGGACTGACGCCCGGAGGCTTTACAATAAGGTAAAACGAACATGCCATGGCTACAAAGCCAGATCAGCGGCCTTCAGGGATGAACATGGAGAACTGGTAGTAGAGTCACAGTCGACCCTGAGGATTTGGAAAGGTCACTTCTGCGGACTGTATAACGGCGATGACAGACAAGATACCGCTGTCAGGCAATACAATCCTTCGAAAAGGACGACGATGTAAGAGATTTCCGTCCACCCGACCTAGACCAAGGCAATATGGTGATATCAGGACTTAGGTCTAATAAAGCCGCGGACTCAGACAGCCTGTCTGTTGAGCTTCTTAAGGCGGCTGGAGATGAGCTGGCAAGGTTCATGCACCATCTCATTTGCAAGGTATGGCCGGAGAAAGGCAAGACCGACGAATGGAATCTCAGCATCGTTTGCCCGGTCCATAGGAAAGGAGACCCCTATACCTGCGCCAACTATAGGGGAATAAGTCTCCTTAACATCGCATATAAGAGCTTCTCTGCCGTATTGTGGGAACGCCTGCAACCGTTTGTGGATATCCTGATCGGCTCTTATAAGTGTGGTTTCAGGCCAGGTAAATACACAATAGACCAAATATTTACGCTACGGGAGATCTTGGAGAAGACCTAGGAATACCAAGTCGACACTCACCACCTCTTCGTCGATTTCAAGGCTGCATATGACAGCGTGTATAAAGATGAGCTATACAAAGCCATGTCTAGTTTTAACATCCCTGCCAAACTCGTCCGACTGTGCAGGATGACAATGGAGAATTCTCGCTGCTCCATTAAGGTCGGTAATGACCGAACCAAGATCTTTGACGTTAAAAAAGGATCGAGGCAAGGTGACGTGCTGTCATGTAACTTTTTCAACATCGTCCGTGATCGTGCAAGAGTCACTGGCCAACACAAGAGGTACGATTTATTTCAAGTCTACGCAATTGCTTGCGTACGCCGACGACATTGACGTGATTGGACGGAACCAGCGAGACGTCAATGAGGCCTCTGTAAGCATTGAGGTAGAAGCGGCTAAGATGGGTTTCAAGTTGAATGAGGGTAAAACCAAATATTTGCTTTCATCAAAAGGGACGGTCAACACCGACGTGTTGGCCAGAACGTCACCATGGGCAGATAGAGCTTTGAAGTGGTCAAGGAATTCGTCTACCTTTGCTCACGGATGACCGGCGAAAACAGCACCAGCGCTGACATAAAACGCAGAATCACTCTTGCTTACCGCTGTTTCTTTGGGCCCAAGAGGCAATTGAGAAGTAGAGCCCTCTCTCGGAAAACCAAGGTGGCACTATATAAGACCTTGAACATTCCAGTCCTCCTTTACGGCGCAGAGGCTTGGACCTTAACAAAAGCGGATGCAAATGCCCTTGGTTGTTTCGAGAGGAAAATTCTGCGCACTATCTACGGTCCCGTTTGTTCAAACGGTGTATGGAGTACAAGATTTAACGAAGAACTATACGGGTTGTACAGCGACATCGGCCTGGTACGACGACTACGGATACAGCGTCTAAGGTGGTTAGGCCATGTAGAGCGCATGGAAAATACAGCTCCGACCCGAAAAGTCTTCGAATCCACCCCGGAAGGAAGACGCGGCAGAGGACGGCCGAATCAACGGTGGCGCACGCAGCTGAAAGGGGATCTTAACCAACTGGGCATGCGGCGCTGTAAACAGCTGGCCGACGACATTGCCATCTTAATTTCTGGAAAGTTTCCACAGGTCCTCAGCGATAGACTAAGCTATGCACTGATGTTAGTCGATAACTGGGTCAAGGGGTGGGGTCTGGGAGTAAATCCGGCGAATACAGAGATGGTACTCTTCACAAGAAAAAGATCTGTACCGTATGAATGGTATCGATCTGATCCCCGGAAAATCTGCCAAATATCTTGGCATAATACTGGACTCCAAGCTTAGCTGGAAAGAAAATATTGACGAAAGAACCAAAAAGGCTTACGTTGCTCTATATTCGTGCAGAGTTGCCTTTGGAAAGACATGAGGCCTCAAACCGATGTTGGTACATTGGTTATACACTGCGGTGGTACGACCTATTCTAGTCTATGGTTCGGGTGTCTGATGGAAGGCGCTTGAAAAGAAATATCATCTTCAAAGTGTGTCAAAGGTTCAAACGACAGGCTGTCTGGATAAAGAGTCTTCACGACCACGCAGCAGTCTTGGACCGATAGTCTATCTGCGAGAGGAGATTCTCTTTTAAAATTCCCTCCAGGGAGGAATGGACCGGTGATATGGTACGCACGGAAAATGAACTGGCAATCTACACTGGCGGATCAAAGATGGATGTCGGCAGTCTATTTTGAGTCTCGGGGTATATATCGCTCTTATAGACTCGGTGACGGATGCAGTGTTTTCCAAGCTGAGGTCTTCGTAATCCAGCAGGCGGCAGACCTGATTAGCAGAGAGAATCTCTCAGGAAAAATGATCAACATCTATGTTGACAGCCAGGCAGCCATTAAGACTCTGTAGGCGGCATGGAGAAGATCCAAACTCGTTAAGCTCTGCAAAGAGAGGCTAGAAGAGATATCGAGTGTAAAAAGGTGATCCTCTGCTGGGTACCTGGTCATGTGAATATCTCCGGAAAAGAGAGGGCGGACGAACTAGCTAGGCTGGGATCAGGTGCAAACTTCGCGCAGATCGCAACTGAAGCCAAAACGCCACTCAGTGCGCTCTGCAGAGAGATAGAGAAGGAGCTATTAACGTAAGCCAATAAGCGATGGTGTCACTTAGATACATGCGCAACGGCGAGATCGACTTGATCCATCTATAATAAGAAAAGGACAGAAAATCTGCTGAAGTGCAACCGTGGGAATATTCGACTGGCAGTCGGTGCCCCCACTGAGCACTGCAGGCTATCTTACCATGCAGCTTGACTAGGCCACCCTACAATGACTTCTGCAGAAGCTGCAGGGACGAAGAGGAAATTGAGTTCATTCGTCACCTGCTAGCCCAAAAAAAGGAACGTATTCCTACGAAAAGACTTCTTTTCGGGACTAGAAGAGGTAACTAACATTGGGCTGAACATAATACTAGGATTCATATCCTCGTCTTGATGGTTCAGCTCAACGGAAAATGTCTCTCAACGGGTTTAAAATTAACTGGGCAAAATGGACTCCACGTAGTCTAGGTGAGCCTTGATTTTTCATCAGTAGGGCACCCACATACTTAACCTAACCTCCTAGTAGAAGAGGCTAGAAGAAGCTATTTAACAAGTCGATAATTCTATGTTAGATATAAGGATACATGCTCATACAGCTATCAAGTCAAAGCGGGACTGCCTCAAGGAAGCATTTTTAGACCGACTCTTCATACGTTCTCCATAGCTCTCGGGATCAGAGAACTATCCATGCAAAGCGTCTTTCTATAAAGCATAATCAGCCTGAGGGTCCGAAAATAGAATCATCGAGCTTCCGGTAAGGGTCAGCTTAAGACATCTGTTCATACGAGTAGCAGTTATGCCACAGCATCATTGGGTATAACGTGTTACGTCAAAGGAAGCCCTAGCGAAAAACAAACATACTTCCTCGGTATAAATTGGTATTCAAAAAGCAAAAGAGCAAGAGATAACCGCAAACCTATGCCATACGCGTAGGTAGTAAATCTCACTCAGTCCCATATAGACATACACACCTTACGTTCCCTCTCGAGTATCCGATATCCGATTCCTTTGTTTCCTCGACTAATCTATACCCGCTTATGAATAAATATCACATGAGCCTATCATCAGACAGTTTCATGTTCCCTAAACAAAGCGTACGAGTAATGCATTCGAAAGGAAACTCTTATACGCTCTCCTTTCCTTCAAGGTCCCTGTGACGTAATCGAAACCAATATTCCCTATCACATGCCTGCTACCAGCTGAAATGTTTAAAATTCCTCAGACGCCCTACTGACTGACTTTTACCATATAACCCTGCGTATGAATAGAAATTGACATTAACTCTGGCTGTCCCACCATCCAGCAGGAATGTATAACCCACGTCCATTGCCTCAAATCTAATTTCATTTCATGGCATATCCTTTCGCCACTTTTACTACTTCGCCTCCTAAAACAACAGGTAACAATACACCTCAACCTCAATACCATGCGGCATATAACCGCAGAATGAACTTAAGTTGCGGTAAATAAAACGTAAATAAAATATGCAAAACGTAGCGAACGAATACGAGACTCCCAAGGCTGTCGTCGTCGCCTACCTATCCGGTTTCTGCAATCTCCTCTCCAGTACAACCGTCAAGGACCTAATCTCATTTTTATCGTATTGCTGTTAAATGATTGCTACTGGTATGATGGTAAGAAGGGCAAAGGAATATTCTGCACAGCAGCAGACTACCTCAACAGACAAGTCGGGCAGATACATGTCGTTGTGCCATCGGTGATATTTGCGTCGATGAAAGGCAGAATAGTCGGTGGTTTTGGTGTGCGGTGAAATAGCACCTGTGCACTACGACTAAGTCGGTAGTACGAGTATACATATGTATGCAAACGAAACACTTAGAGATTGTAGGACAACCAGAAGTAGAAGATGTGATAGTAGCATCCTTGGGATGTTCCAGTCGCTCGTTCTACTCAGTTGGTTTATTTCAATACTATGTATCTGCACCTTGGGTGTATAGTTTTGAATTTGCACTAACCATGGGCAATCTAATCTGCTCGAATTGAAATGACTTTAGTTAGCATAGTAATGCAGATTGCAATTGTATAGCAACGAACTGGTATCCCATTTCTGTCCTCAGGTGATCTTCAGCTTTGAGGATGAACAATGGGGCAGTGGGGTTGGTTGTAATTTGATTGTTATGACAACGGGGCGTATACGCAACATTTCAAAGTGTACAACCAGTACAATGTCTGGAATAAGGTTTGTCAAAATTTCACTTTTTATCCACCTGCAAAGGACTACACCAACCGCCCAGTTGCTTTCTGTTTACTTTTGCATCTCGCCTTTGTGGATTGTATTTAACTAGATTTGTCGGTCACACGTTTAACCGGCAGGAAATAGACCCGAACAAAGTGTTTCCCTTTATTCCCAACAATGGTCAACTTCGAGGTCGGGGCTTCTGTTACAATTGGATTCGGGGAAGTTTGGTTATCTTACTCCTTTTCCTTTACGGGTCATCCTAGAGTTGCCTTTGAATTACGTTCGTACCCCTTTAAGTACGACTTGCAGCATCGAGCATTTAAAGGGAAGACTTTAAGTGCGGGTATAATTCTTTTATGACATTTATGCGGAGGAAAGTAGAAAAATAAATAGAGAGAAAGGGGAATGTGATTCGGGGGAGTAAATTGAAAGGTTGACTGTTGGATGCAAAGTAACTGAGGATGATGACTAACTAAAAAGGGCGCCAGGCGATTTCCTTTTCTTGTAGATTGCAGGTTCAATTTGATAATGTCGCAAAAGTATTAAAGATCAACCGTATCAATTGACTATCTTTTCTGTAGATAAGTCGAGTCAATCGCTATAAGCCAGCATCAATTGCAGCTTTGGAAAACAGCATTACAAGTGTCATTAGCGAGGTACTAGAGAATATGCTCAAAAAATTACACAAAATTGGACCCCATGTATGGAGCGCTTAAAACGGTGTTGTAGCTGACATTTACAAGATAGGACCTTGGGAGTAAATGGCAAGCATTGGTTCGTCAACCCGTTAATACCAAGTTATACAGTCTTTTTACTATCCAGTATTGTTTGACAGTTAAAAACAATATGTTTAAAAAATCACACAGAATTGAGGTATTCTACTTCAGCATTGTCTACCATTGTCAAGGCGAACGATGTGAATAGAGCTTCTCTGGCCAAATGGCCATTTCGTCCTAGAACAAGATAGTAAGTCACAAAATTCTGGCTTTTGAAAAATATCATATAGAGTGCTCTGGGGAATGCATTGAAGATGCCTCTATCATACGTCGCCTGTATGTCGAGTACCAGCGTTAACAATTAAAAGTAACTCTTTCTGCCAACTCGGCATTGCATCGATCCACTAAATCAGTCCAGTTCTGTCCTTGATTAGCCGTTTCTTTTCATTTCCGGCCCAGATGGAAGCGTTTCCTTACTTACTTTGGTGGCACTACAGTCTAGTGGGGGCCTCAACTAACAAGTTTCTCCAGCTGGCACGATGTTTTGCCTGCTGTTTACAGCGTCGCACCCCTAGTTGGATAAGGTGCTCTTCTATCTGTGTGCGCCACCATCTATTCGGTCGTCTTCTGCTGCGTCCGCCCTCGGGGTTGGACTCAAAGACTCTTCGGGCCAGAGCTGTGTTGTCCATTCGCTTTATACGGCCAAGCCATCTTAGATGTTGGTCCCCGACCAGGAGCATCAGAGGAGGAGATTAGAGCTGGGAAAGATGCAGGAATCCTTGAGAATTTTTTTTGTAACATGACGAGTTAGCACCTCTTCGGTTAAGTGCTCTCACTTCATTTACGTATGTATGTATGTATATTTTATGACGTGGAAGGAAATATGAGCTCATACGTCGATGCAGACAACGATCCGGCCTACGCACGAGAAGGCATTACGACTGAGCCCAGTAAGGTCGTAATTATAGCATACTTGAAAACCTGTTTTGGAATTGGCGACCCTCAGGGCTGACGTTGGCAGTATTGTGTTACCTGGGTAGGCAGGAGTGGAATCCGGTTGAAATGGCTAACAGGCTAATGCTGAAAAGCGAGGCGTCCAGAAGCAGAAAGGCAATGCGGCACCAAGTAGCTGAGCCTCCTAAGATGATGCAAAGGAAAAAGAGGCACCCAAGTTGCAACCCTAAGTTTTCCAGTAGAGAGCGGAAACGAGGTCATACAATAGGGTACGGTGAAGATCGGCTGGGTGATCTGCAACACATGCATATGCAGGAATCTAACCAGATGCATCAGAAACTCCGAATTTGGGCTTGTCAGTGTGCTTACGAGCAAGATCGGTCGAAAAAGTGCACATTTCTGAACTATGTGTCAAAGAAGCAAACTATGTGTTTCTGGTGCAAAGTCTCCAGACCAGAAAATACAGAACACGTAGACGGCAGCACCAAGGTTCCGGTATTTCGAAAAGTGCTGTCAGAAAAACAACAACGAAGGGGATTCAAATAAACCTAAATCACTGAAGAAGACTTACTAGCACCGACGATAAACGACGGAAAGGTACATGTAGCAGTTATAAGTGAACCATATAAAGGCTTGGACTATAGCAGCTGGACAAACGACAACATAATGACCGCTGCTATTTGAGGGAATATGCCAACCGGCTAATTACCTCATAACAGAGTGGGGCGCAGACACACGGACACACGGGGAAGAATCCTTCTGGAAAGGTTGGCGCTTCTATGCGTAAACCTGGTTAATACAGGTGCTACAAGTACCTTCCGCAAGACTGGTCGATCGTCAATAGTCGATCTAACCTTTGTGTGCAACTCTTTTGCGAACAAAATAGCATGAAGAGTGAGCCAGGACTACCCACAGCGAGCACTAAGCTATTATAATGGAGATCGGCAGGAAAAAACAGAAATAACGCCAAAACCAAACAGGTCCTAGGTGGAAAGACACGCTCTTTGACAACGCTCTTTGGTTTTGAAGAAGTTTTGAGAGGTGTGGCTGTGGATAGCGATGCATCCGCAGAAGCAATCTTCAAGCAACTGAAACTGACGCTAACTACAACATGCGACGCAGTGAGGCCCAAGAGGAGACCCAGCAAAAGGGGTTTCCGGTGTTACTGGTGGAATGAGGATATCCGGAGGCTACGAGCGAACTGTCTCAGATTTTCAAGACCGGTGAGCTAGAAAAAGCCATAAAAGAAAGAGAAGCCAGGTGCTTTGAAAAACACTGCCAGGAGGCCGACATAGACCCTTGGGGTAAAATATACAGGGTGGTCACCAAAAAGATAAAAAGCACTAGAGGTCCACCGATTATCGACTCTGAAATGCTCACACAAATAAAGGAACACTTCTTCCCACAGGGACAGCCGCTCACTAGTGGCAGCACGGCGAGGATTAGCACTGCGGGGATTCCTCTAATTACCTTAGAGAAGCTACACAAAGCTGTCTGTAATAAAGCACCAGATGTGGTTCCAAATAAGGCGGTCAAAGCAGCGGTTATGGCTAGGCCAGACGTTTTCCAGTACACGTTTAGAGAATATCTACAAGAGGGGCGGACACGCTAATGGGCCTTGGCCTCTCTGATACCAAACTGCCACTACTACCCACCTACTGTACATAAGTGGATACCTAGGCTGCTTGATCACCCTCTGCAATCGTTAAACCCAGTAATACTCAGAAATACCTTGACAATGTTGAGTCCTGCACGATGTTCGATTAACATTTCTTGCTTTTCACAATGATGAGATCCAAATAATATGCTGAAATAAGAATTTGATCGAAATCTAAATCCAAAATGTGCTTTATTCAGATTTGCTTTCGAAACCACAAATTGGAACATTCTGTACTACACAGTCTGGTAGTAGACACTCCTAACTATCCAACAAACCCGCGTTAATTACAATGTATCCACACTAAACGAAACCTCAGAATAAGGAAACTACATGATAAGATCTGTCAGGAAGAAGGACGATAAAAATAAAAACAACAAAAGCCGCAAGTAACTCATAGACCTGCCACACCAACCGCACAAGTAGTCTCAACATCCAGCCTCAGGAAGGACACTGCAAGTGTATTCACTCAACTTGCCTTCCATCCCAAGGTGAGAATTTCCTCATCGCTGCATGCTCTGCAGCCGGTTTGTGCCCGCAAACACAACTTCACTTCGTCAAGGAAGCAACTTAACTTGCCATCATCGTTTGAACTTAACCTTGTTTTTCGCTACCATACTACACCGTTGGTATCACAACAAACAAAACATGAAATTATCCACTCCCACATGCTTTCATGCATATTCCTTATTCTCAAGGATCCGAGTTCTGTGTTAAGAGTGTTAGTAGTGCGAACTGTATGTGTACTATCAAAGCCCGGGTATACGAGAACTACGCGACTGTAGTGTTAGTCATATTAAAACCTAATGTCCCATTACAGTAGTATAACCAGCGGCACCAGTACTTAAACACAACCATCTCACCATAGTAACCAACCGCTTCTGGTTATACTACTTGTACAACTACGCTTTTGAACACAGCCCACCTCCACAATAGTACTTTATGGCTTGCATATATCAGGACAACAAATGAACACATACTTTACTCACCAAGTACCACTGCTCCTTGAATAGAGGATCCGGGAATATATTATGCGTCCCAGCATCACGGTATTGTATTTTCGGATGGCGCAACAACGATGTCGCCGGTCGATGCACTGCCGATGGGCCACTTGCTGATGGCTGATAAACTACCCGGTCATAGCCTGTACCGGAGGGACGTAGCACTTCGTAGGGATTGTAATCGACAGGTATACCATACTCGGGTTTGTAGTCGCGCTTCGGGCGCACTTTCTCATGCTGTTGCTGCATCCATCGGACCTGTACAAATCAAACAAAAAAAAACACAACAACATGGCTATGAGTAGGATGTTAAACACATGCAACAATAGGTACATAAACCAACGGCATGAAAAATCAGGACAACTTAGCTAAAGGACCTGTTTTGAGAACAAAAACAATTTTTTTTTGTGCCGCAGACAGTAGTCGGCCTAATTATTAATGAACACAACTGAAAGCCGGACAAAAGGATGCAAAAGTGCCACAAGAGTGCTTCATATCCTTTGTTGTTTCATTTTCTTGTCCCGGGGATTGTCCAGAAGATTGTGATTGTTGAGAGGAGAAAAGGGGGATACAAATAAAAGGAATAATATGACCGGCGCTATGAAATGAAGGACTTCGTCAAAGCCATAAATGGCCACATAGATTGACAAGTTGCCTTGTCACGTCGCGCTGCATTATTCGCTTTTACCGCATAGTGCTACTGTTGCTACTACTGCTACTGCTCCTGGTACTAGTGCTTCCACTATTGTGTTTTACTGTGTAAATTATGTAGCACTGTCCCGTTCAAGGACTCTTATAGTACATTTCCCTCTTCGTGTTCTCCATTTCAGCTTAAGTGGTATTTATAATTCCTTCAACGACAATGTCCATCATCAAGTACTTCCATCCATCTGTCTTACGAGAGGGAGAGTGTAAGGATCCAAAAAAAAAACAAAACAGGACAATGGTAATAGTGAAACACTACTCCAACAGTGGAGTAATCCTGGAAAATGGGTAAATGGGCGTGGGAAAAATTCGTTACACAATGACAAAGCATAGAATGAGAGTGCACAGTCACAGTCCATAGTCTGCATCAACGTCTCTATCTTGTAAGTCTTCGACTTTGTCCCTGTGTCCTAGGTCCCTGTGTATAGTACTAGGTACCACTGGAGTGTTTTTCATTTTTAATGTGGCTTTTAGTCCTTGATGTTCGTTGATGTACCATATACGGCTGTGCGAGCACACTCAGGACACTCAAGGTGGTTTTTATTGTTTCAACAGCTCGATATGGGTTTCTTCGGTTTTATGTGCATCCATTGCACTCATATCATCCCATCTGGTGCAGGGACATATACACATTAACCAGACATAACCATGATACAAGGACATAATCTATGAATGTGTGATATAACTTACCTGAGGCTCGGATTTTAAGGCGTTATGGTGTGAATCACTGACGCTTAGTGAACGCTTGGAAACGTGTCGATGATGGAATAGGTAGTAATCCTTCAGGCTGCCAATCTGAAAATGAAAACAAAACAGGATAAGAGTACATGTATCTCGAAAGCGGAAATACACAACGATTTCACCTTTTTTTTTTTAATAACAAAATGGAAAATGGAATGGAGTGATTACGAAAACATGATAGAGTGTCAACGTGTATTGTGGACACTTTGTGACATCCTTTCACTTGCCAAGGCAATACTAGTAAGGATTACGATTCTCGTTATTTCGGTTATCCTTCTTGTCGTTTTCAGTTTTCGATGCAACACCATAATACCCCTATTAGGGTTTAATAGATATTTAAGACCCCGAGAACGATGTAAAATTCACAGTTTTCAGAAAGCTTTCTAACGATGCGAGAAAATATGGCCCATTCCATATATGCACATATATACAAACTTCTTCCTCCAAATCAGTATAAAGACTAAGTTTTCCTATTGCTCAACAATGCTGCTACTGAACTGCTATATTGTTTTCCTTTTTGCTCATAGCTTTCTGATTATATAGAAGGACTGTTCTAGGTCTATAAATACCTTACTTACTTACTTATTAACTTTTATGCCAGCAATCCATAGAGGATCTGAGCCTGGGCTATAGGTGCCTTCCATACATGACGGCACGCTGCTTCCAGTTATCAAGACCAAGTTGTTTTACATCCGCGATTACTTGGTCTTTATGCCGGAGGCTCAGTCCTTCTCTCCTTTTCGAACCAGGAGGCTCGGAATCGAAGACCCTCTTAGCTGAAGCGTTGGTGTTGGTTGCCTTCGGGTCTATATCCACATCGTTGTACAACTCGAAGAGTTCACGGTTACTTCTTCTCCTCCATTCACTTTCCTTACAGCGCAGAATTTTCTCTCGAAACAACCCAATATCAGCTTCACCGTTCTGCTAAACGTCCGACTTTCGACCCCGTACAGCAAGACCGGCAGTATAAGCATGGCTTTGGTTGTTTTTTGTTTTTTTTTTTTTAGAGACTCGCGCAGGTTCAAGAGTTTTTATATTCTCTTATGATGTGTTGTTACACACACAACCTGCAGTGATTTGGGGCGTGGACGTCGTCCACTACTCTCAGGGGTGGTTGTCTTAGATAGGACGAGAGACGACCAAATTCCGCTTTGGTTATAGTCCGTAATAATTCGTTCGAGCCCCTTTAATATTGCATACGCAGGATGAATTTCAGTTGACCATATACTGTGAGTGAGAGCACCGTGGCGCAGTGGGTAGTGTGTTGGCCTCTGACGCCGATGACACGGGATCGAATCCCGACACAGCCTTGCCATCGAATGTGTTTTTCACGGTGTTTCTCCTCAGCGCGGCTCTGACAAAACCCCCTGTAGTAAAATTGTTACTACGAAATTCGCCGTTCGGAACTGGTAGTAAACTGTAGGTCCCTTTCACCTATGGGAAAATGAAACCACACACAACATGGGTGATTGAAAGAGAAGCTCGGCTCAGGTCCTTCATGGACTGTAACGCCAACATACATACATATATACATATACTGTGAGTGATATGCCTGCAGCAGTACGTCTGGTCACTTTCCATTCACAACTGCGTTGCATACTTTTTGTCCGTATAGGAATTACTTTTACTTGGCTATTAAGCGAATTTGGACTATAGACCTTCCGATCGGCGGTCGATGATGTTCACCACTGCACCACGGCCACTGCACTTCGAGTGAACAGCTTTGACTCAGGTTGTTTGAACAAACCAAAGAAGCAGCTGTTGCTAAAGGTAATTCTATGCCGGATCTAAACTGTGGTGTCGTATGTGGACTTTACGTTTATCCCGAGATAGACAAATTCCTCGGCCACCTCGAAATTATTGCTGTCAACCGTTATATTTTGTCCCAGCTGGTGAGCGACGTATCGGTTTTTGCTTGACAGCATGTACTTTGTCTTATTCTCATTGATTTTAAGACCAACCTGTTTCGCCTGTTCCTCAATCGTCGTGAAAGCTTCTACAACGTCACGCCGAGACCGCGCGATGATGTCAGTATCATCCGCGTATCCTAGCAACTGGACAGACTTGTAGAAGATAGCGCTTTCCCTGTTGAGACCTGCCCGTCGCACTATCTGCTTCAGCTGCAAATTAAAGAGATTACACGACAGCGCATCTCCTTGCCGAAATCCAGAGCATTTTTCAAACGGTCCAGAGGTCCTAGAACCGAGCTCTACAGTGCGTCGTGTATTTTTTAGCGTGGCGTGACACAGCCGAATCAGTTTTCCTGGGATCCCGAATTCGGCCATCGCATCAAACAATTCCTTCGGTGAATACTGTCGTATCGATAAAGAGATGGTGCGTGTCGATTTGAAACTCGTTGGTCTTTTTCAGGATTTGTCGATGTGTGAATATTAGATCTATGTATAGTCGATTTGCCGGGCCGGAAGCCGCACTCGTAGGTGCCGATTAGTGTGGTGCAAAAGGGCTTTAGACGTTCACAGAGTACGCGACATTGAGCAGGGATATACCTTTATAGTTCTTACAATAGGTAGGATCGCTTTTTTTGTGGATAGGGCAAATAGAGCTCGTATTCCAGTCGTCGGGCATGCTTTCATCTTCCCATGTTCTGTAGATGATCTGATGCAAGCTCCCTGTCAGAACATCGCCGGCAGCCTTGAAGAGCTCTGATGGCAAGCCATCTGAGCTTGCGACTTTGCTGTTCTCCAGCTGTGTCGATTTCTTCGATGCTGGGTGGATGGACTACTTCAGCGGCTGAAGTTGGGATTTCCTTAGTTCCTACCACTCTCTCTGGATCATGCTCGTTAAGCAGCTGCTGGAAATGCTGCTTAAACACATCCATTATACCCTTCGGCTTGGTGACAAGATTACCCTTGAAATTTCGAAGAGCCTGGGAACCTTTCTTAAAGCTTCCTGCATGGTATGTAGTCCTTGTCCTTGTAGTGCATGTCCCTATATTCCTCGATATTCTTAAGATGGGAGGCTGCGAAGAATATTTCCTTCAGTCGCAGCATTTTTTTCTCCTGCCTTCTTCTGGCTCGGTACTCCTCTCGCGGTGCCCCGGTTTTTCACTGCAGCGTCATTTGGCACGCCTCGTCGGTTGTTGTCTTTTTCTGCTCACACTCGCCATCATATCACGGGTTTCTTGTCGGGGGTGATAGGTAGCCTAAGGTGTTCTCGGCTACTTCTTGAATGGCTGAGCGGAAATGCAGTCACATATTGTTGAGAGCCGGAGAGCCTTTCGCTCAGTTGCTCCCTGTAGACTCTTGTAACCTCCGGTGTACTCAGGCGTCCAATGTCGTACCTCCTCATGGTGGGTCGCTGCAGCTTTCTGGCAGTGAGCAGTCGAGCTCTGAGTCCTGCTGCTACGAGGATATAGTCAGAGTGGACGTTTGCCCCCCTGAATGCTCACGCGTCCAGGATGTTTGATGAGTATCTTGCGTCGATGAGCACATGGTCGATTCGGTTGGCGGTTCGGCCATCCGGAGGTCGCCAAGTTGCTGTGTGGACCCGCTTGCGGCGAAATCTTGTGCCTTTTCGGTAGGGGCATGTGCACATATGTATATACATATGAGGCTTCTTCTTCTTTGGTGGCGTTACAGCCCATGAAGGACCAGAGCCAAGCTTCTCTCAATCATCCATGTTGTGCGTGATTTATTTTTCACACAGGTGAAAGGGACCCACTGTTTAATGCCGATTCCTAACCGCCTGAGTTGAGAAGCTTTTTCATGGCAAGTATACTACGGGGGGTTTTTGCCAGTACCCCGCCGAGGAGGGACGCCGCGAAATAAACATTCGTTGGCGTTGGTGTTAGCGGGATTCGAACTCGCTCATCGTGCTTCAGAGTCCAACACACTAACCACTGCGCCACGGCGCCCTCAGACAGCCTGTCTGCTGAGCTTTTTAAGGCGACTGTAGGTGAGCTGGTGAGGTGCATGCACCATCTTAATTGCAAGGTATGGTCGGAGGAAAGCATGCCCGACGAATGGAATTTCAGCATCGTTTGCTGAATGATTGATTATTGCAGTCTATAGACTCTGTGCAATAAGGACAATTAACGGATTCAGGACCATCTCAGGCGACGCAGCGTTCGCCATAGCAGGAATGCTACAGTCGACATCCTGGTGGATGAGCTCAAAAGGGTATATCGCAGGCAAGCGTCTGACCGTAGGCCAAGCGTATAAGAGCAAAAAAACGGGCAGTGTCCTTAGGAATGTGGCAACGCAGGTGGGATGCTTCCACGAAGGGGAGGTCGACGCATAGACACAAGACTGTGATTACCAACTTTCACATTTCTGTCTGGATACGGCGGCTATCGAAAATATCTTCAAGTGGACATGATGGGTCGCTGCTGTGTCCACAATGTACAAGCTCTGGCGAGGACGTAGAGCATGCAGTTTTTGTCTATAGTCGCTTTGTGCTAGATAGACAAAGGGCGAATATACCAAGCCCCGAAAACCTGGTCTCTTACATGATGTACTAGGTACATAGCTGACTGGAATGAGCTATCTCCTACATTGCGTTTGTCCATTCGCAGTTGAAGGCTTCTGCTATCTGTTGGAGCACTCAGACGCAAATACAGGTCCTTTGTACTCTAGTGAGGTTCGAGGTTACGGCAGGCCGAAGCAGGGAGAAGAGCTCAGGAGGCCGCCACCCGAAATATAGCGCAAATCGCTAACCAGTCTCGCTAAGTAATAGCTAACAGCAGTCCCGCGGGGTGAGTAGTTGATAAATACAGCGTGTGGTTTAGTACGTAGGCGCGTTGAGTATTCGGGTTTGCGAATCGTACAGCGAATGATACATGGTAGTAGTCTGGACTATAGGCATCTGCCTCGATGATTACACGTCCTTTGGTGTAACCAAAAAAACAAAAATAGGATTGTAACCGAATCCACCGTGCTCTTCTGAAGTTCCACCCACGGACTGTCACCTTTTCTGCAGTCTGGAGTCCGTTTGTCGGCAGAAGGTATTGCGTGCGGGGCAGAGATCATAAAGGCCTTCCACAGAAGGTTACCAATGGATATAGAATCATGTTGGAAAAAATGTTGTCTAATGTGGGACATTTCACGTGGTGCAATCTAATACTTGTTTACTCCATTGTAAACGATTCAGTATTCCCACGAAGCGTAATATGCTCGCACAGCAAAAAAATCTCCCCAATCGTACATACAACAGGAAAAAATTGCAAAACTGAATAATAAATCAACGTCCTGTCAAAGGATATTTGCCGAATAATGAAAAATCCCACACTCACCTTTCCAGTATTCAATTACAAAAAAAAAACGAAAAACCAAATCTGAAATTAAAAATGATCCATAAGCGTCGTCTGCACGTCTGCACGGACAAATGAATCGAGTTCAATTGAAAACGCCAGCGGATTGTTTTTCATCATCGTTGCAGGCTTCCTGAGAATTGTACTAAAGGCCGTCCACTATACAGACCATTAATAACTTTCAAAATATATTTATGACTCAAAGGTAGCTCCCTATCATCGCCATATCCTTTGCACACCAACAATGTATCGTGCTGTCAGAAAGCTCCAAAACTGCACATCGAGCACAGCGCGTGATGAGAGGAGTAGATGATGATAATGATTCTTGGTCCTGGATAAATTAGTATTTTCCTTTTTAATTAAATTTAGATCACTGCGAATGCTCCGTAGTCTTGGTTCCCATTCCCCCGGGACATCCTGTTGCTTTGATAAATGAAAAGGCAAAACAAAAGAGCAAAGGACAGGGACGAAAGAAAGGATATATATAGCAGCGCGGAAAAGGAGACTTTTGTTGTTTACTTCTCGCTGGGTTGCTTCATAATTTATCCTTTACCCCGGATATCTATCTTTTCAGTGTAATGAACGAAGGTTTATGACGAAGACCAGAGGGGGCCATTTGACGTTTCGCACAGCCCTAATCGTCATTTGTTCGACAAGTGACAACCAAGTATTGTCCTCAAAAATTTGTCCAGACACTATGGTATCCTTACATACAGCAAGTGGAAAAAAGGTCTTTCTTCCAAGCTAAACGTTTCTTTATTGACTTAAGTTAACGACTAGGTCTATATCTGGACCTTTTCCCGGAAGAAAGTGTACCCAGTTGTGTGCTCTGGCAAAAAAGAAAAAGGGAAGAGGAGCGACCAATTGGAAAGTTGATTTTATTAATTTTCCACCCCCGGCCACTGGACGAAATCGAAATTAATGGATTTTCCTCCTTCAAATGATTTTCGGTCTCGGTCTCGGCCTCAAGTCCGATCCTTTGGCATGGACCCGGGCGGTTCTATTGGTGCGCGTCTGTTTCTCGCAGAAGGTTGATGAATGATTGATGACGTCGACTACTGAAAGGAAGCGATGGTAGGTATTATCCGGGTTATTTGTGTTAAACAATACAAATTTGGATACATTATGGAGAACGGCAAGGTTCGGGAATAGTGACTTGGAAAAAGTGAAAATTGTTGATCCAATTTGCTTGGAAACAACTACTTGCAATTTTCTATGCACGCTGAGTGACTAGGTATTTCCTTTCCATGAAATTAGCTACGGTCTCGTTAGCCCTGACCAAGATTTGGCTTCTCGAGACTCTCCCATTCACTGTGATGGTTTTGCTTTGGGTTAAAGTGATTTAGGGGATGGTAAAAGCCTAACTGAAGCCTTGTAGAACCAGCATCTGCCGAGGGATGCTGGTCAGCTAAAAAAAGGGAGTAGGAGCCTATGCAGTCGAAAACTTCCACCTCCTCGTGGTACCATCTGGAAATTTCCTAACCATGGAAAATACTAAGGCAATACTTTGTCGGTTGGGTTTTGGTCCAGCAAACCGTAACCGGAAAACCCCACACTTGCTCAGAAGCAACCACAAGCCTCGAATAAAACGGACCGGATTAGTGTTGACGACTCTTGCAAAAAACGAAAAAAGGACAATGATCTTCGGCTCTGTACATGTAATGACGGATACCTAAATCGACCATGTGCAGCCAAGCAACTTGCGGGCGTTCTAGACCGCTATAAAGCGGACTTAACCGCCATCCAGGAACTGAGATTTAATGAACCGGATAAAAAGCGGATGAAAATCTGCGACATCTCCTAAGGCGACTGACATAGGGAGAGAAGACAACAACTGTTCGGATCCAAATTTGTTGTTCGAGGTAGACTAAGGCAAAAGGTGTTAAGCTTTCGGCATGTCAGCGAACGCCTCATAACGATCCGTATCAAGGCTACATTTTCTAACATCGGCCGGATCTGCGTCCACGCCCCCCGCAGGACAAGGATAACTCCACCAAAGCCGAGTTCTATGATCTCCCAGAAAGAACGTATACCCGGTGTCTCAGCTATGACAATAAAATTGCACTAGGAGATTCAAATGCTAAGCTGGGTAAGGAAAGCATCTTTGAACGAGTCATCGGCAAACACAGCCTACACGACACCACATCCGACAACAGACGAAGGCTGATTGATCTTGCTACGAGACGAAATCTCCTTCTAGCTAGTATGCGCTTCCCGAGCCTCGATATACACAAAGGCACCTGGCGGTCACCAGATCAATCAATCACTAACCAGATTGATCACACCGCGATCGATGTCAGACACTCCTCCACTATTCGTGACGTTCGATCTTTCCGACGAGCTAACATCGACTAGGACCACCATATTGTAGTAGCCAAGATGCGCCTATGGACACCAGGAACGCAGCGGAGTAAAGTAATAATACAAAGTTACGACGTCGGAAAGCTACTATCGCCAGAAACCGCTCGTGCTTTAACCGATCGCGTCTCCCTTAACTTACTTACTTAGGTGGCGCTACAGTCCGGTGTGAACCTGCGTCTCAACCAACAAAATTCTCCAGCTGGCAAGGGTTTTTGCCAGCTGTCTCTGGCGACGCACTCCCAGTTGGTTAAGGTTCCCTTCCACCTGAGTGCCCCGCATTCGATTCGGCCGTCCTCCGCTGCGTCGTCCCTCGGGGCTGGACTCGAAGACTCTTCGGGCCGGACCTGTATTTTTCATTCGCTCTATATGGCCTAGCCATCTTAGACGTTGGATCCGCAGACGTCGTACCAGGCTGATCTCGCTGTACAGCCCATACAGTTCGTCTTTGTATCTTCTCTTCCACTCCTCGTTTATACAAATGGGACCATAGATTGTACGCAGACATTTCCTTTCGAAACGACCAAGAGCCTCTCCATCCGCTTTCGTCAAAGTCCAGGCCTCTACGCCATACAGGAGGACCGAGATGATTAAGGTTTTGTACAGCGCAACCCTGGCCTTTCGAGAGGGTTCTACTTCTCAATTACATATCTCTTGAGCCGAATGAAGCAGCGGTTGGCAAGAGTAATTCTGCATGATCTCAGCGTTAGTATTGTTGTCGCTGGTCACTAGTGAGCCAAGATAGACCACTTCGAATTTGCAGCTGCCAATAGTGAGGTCCTGGCAAAGACATTGGTGTTGCGCGTGTTCCTTGGTTGCCAGCATATACTTATTTCGTTTTACCCTCGTTAACCGAAAGACCCATTTTAGCCGCTTCTGCTTCAATGCTTCCGAATGCTTTATTAACGTCCCGCTGTGTTCGCCCAACTACGTTAATGTCATCCGGGTACGCATGTAATTGCGCAGATTTGAAATAGGTCGTACCTCTTGTGTTGGCCAGGGAGTCTCGTATGATCTTTATGATCTTTCCAAAGACGATGTTGAAAAAATTACATGACAGTGCGTCACCTTGCCTAAATCCGTTTTCAACATAAAGGGTGTCGGTTAATTCGCTACCGACCTTAATGGAGCAGCTAGAGTTCCCCACTGTCATTCTGCACAATCTGACGAGTACGGCAGGAATCTCAAAACCAGACATGGCGTTGTATAGCTCGTCTCTATGCGCACTGTCATACGCGGCCTTGAAATCGACGAAAAAGTGGGGGGTGTCTGTTTGGTAATCATGGGTCTTCTCCAAGATCTGCCGCAGTGTGAATATCGGGTCCATTATGGACTTACCTGGCCTGAAACCACACGGATAAGAACCTACCAGTCTGCCTTAAGCTCTTTCATATATCTCAACCCTCCATGCTGTCAATAGAACAGTGGGACCTTTGCAAACAAGACCTGAAAAGCACTACGTCTGAAGCCTTGGGCTTCAAGGCTCTACCACTAAGAAACACCGGGTTCGATGCCGAGAGCAGGAGGATTCATACAGCGAAGCAAGAGGCATATAAAGACTCCTTGCATATCCGAACAGGCGCTGCTCGTGAGCTAATAGAAGCAGGTAGGAACACGAGCTTTTTAGGAAAAAGAAGAAAGAACACGAGAAGCGTGCGATTGAGGATTTGGAGAGTTGTTACTGCAGGCGTGACGTTCGAAAGTTTTAAAAACAGATATAGCGAACATGCCAAGGTTATAAGGCCAGAACGGAAGCTGGCAGTGACGAGAACGGACACCTAGTAGTAGAATCGCAGTCGACGCTGAGAATGTGGAAAAACCGCTTCTGGAAATTGTATAACCGCGATGTTAGTCAATATACCGCTGTCAGGCAGAATGAAGGCACCATCTTCTTCAAGTCCGTCCAGCTGCTAGGATACGCGGATGATATCGATATCATCGCGTGTTCTCGCCGTGGCATTGTGGAAGCATTCACGGCGATTGAAGAACAGGCGAAACGAGTTGGTCTTAAGGCCAATGAGGACAAGACAAAGTACATGCTGTCAAGCAAAAACCAATCCGTCGCTCACCACCTGGGACAGAATATAACAATTGACAGCTACAATTTCGAAGTAGTTAAGGAGTTTGTCTACCTCGGGGCAAAGGTGAATTCCACAAATGACACCACAGTGGAGATCCGGCATAGAATCGCCCTTGGCAACCGCTGCTACTTCGGCTTGTCCAAACAACTGGGGTCAAAACTCCTCACTCGAAAGACCAAAGTCATGCTTTACAAAACGCTCATACTGCCAGTCTTGCTGTACGGAGCCGAAAGCTGGACGATAAGCAGGACAGCGGAGCTGATTTTGGGTCCTTTCGAGAGGAAAATTCTGTGCCGGATATTTGGTCCTGTCTCTGAGGAAGGTGAATGGAGAAGAAGACACAACCGCGAACTCTACGAGCTGTGCTCGATGTAGTGCGCAAGGCAAAGATCCGTCAACTACATTGGCTTGGCCACATCGAGCGCATAGACATCAACGCTCCAGCTAAGAGGGTCTTCGAATCCGAGCCTCCTGGTTTGAGAAGAAGAGGAAGACCGAACCTCCGGTATAAAGACCAAGTAATCGCGGATGTAAGACATCTTGGTCTTGATAACTGGAAGCAGCGTGCAAGGGACCGTCAAGGATGGAAGGCAGCTTTAGCTCAAGCTCAGATCCTCCATGGATCGCCGGCCTGATAAGTAAGTAAGCCAGGCAGAATGATCCGTTTCTTAACGACGAAGATGGCAGAGAATTCCGTCCTCCTGACCTCGACAAAGTTAAGATCGCCATATCGAAATTCAAGTCGAATAAAGCTGCTCTCGCAGACGGACTGTGTGCTGAGCTTTTCGAGGCAGCGGGAGATGACCTGGTTAGGGGTATGCACCAGCTCATCTGTATGATATGGTCAGAGGAAAGTATGCCTGAGGTATGGAGTATCACAGTATCTGTATCCACAGAAAAATGGAGGCACCTTTGACTGCGCCAACTACAGAGGTATAGGTCTCCATAACATCGCCTCTCTGCAATTTCGTGTGAACACCTGAAGCCTTTTGTAAATAAACTGATAGGTCCTCATCAGTGTGGCTTCAGGCCAGGGAAGATCCTGGGAAAATCCAATGAATTTCAGATCGACATTCACCACCTATTTGTCGACTTCAAATCCGCATACGACAAAGTAATTAGATACGGGCTATACAACGCCGTGTCTAACATCCCTGTTAAGCTCGTCAGACTATGCAGGATGACTTTGGAGAATGCTCGCTGCTCTATCCAAATCGGTGAAGACCTGACCGATAGTTTTGATGTCAAAAAAGGATTTAGGCAGGGTGATGCGCTGTCGTGTGATTGCGTAATACAGCCCTCTCCTGGACGATGAAGTTGACTCTATGTAAGATGCTTATCATACCGGCCCTACTGTATGACGCAGGCGCATGGCCACTATCAAAAGCGGATAGGGAGGTCCTTGGTCGTTTCGAGAGGAAGATGTTGCGAGTGATTTTTCGTCCAATAAACGTAGACGGGGAATGAAGGAAAGTTTCACCCATGAGCTTTACGGGCTCTAAGATGGCTAGGCCATGAACACCACTACAGCCCGGAGAGTTTTTGAATACAACCCCGAAGGACGAAGAAACAGAGGACGGCCTTACTTAAGATGGTGCACACAGCTGGAATGGGACCTAGCCAACTGGATTTGTGGCAGTGGAAAAGGCTAGCAAAAGATCGGGCTAGTTGGATGGGCATGTCGGTCGAGGCCGAGGTTGAGAAGAAAGTGATCTAATAGTTCACATCGGGTATGCTGATTTAAGAAAAAAAAAGGAGAACTAAGGCTGCAATGCAGCATTTAATCAAATCTGAACTCTGAATGGCAGAAAGGAAAACTTCATCATTCCGTCGGACTACAGGAGCTGTTTGGGTCAAAGAAACGAACGAACGTGTAAGACCCCTACGACGAAAGTCACTTATTTCATCTCATTGGCACGTACAATCGCATATGTATATACGGAAACTCGTAAATACAAATAAACAAGCATAGAAAAAGGAATAGATAGTTTCGCTACCCGCACACACACCATTTTAATGACTTCTCTGATTGAAGTGAATCAAATTTCAGCGAGACGTGCAGCCAAACCACAGCAATGCAATCCACAATTGATCCATCTCCTATGGGTAAATTCTCACTCTACATTCGACCACCGAACTCCCTATCTATCTCTGTTCATTGGGCGAGAAATAAATCTTCATCCAGTTATAGGAACACAGTAAACATCAAGCTAACCAACAACACCAAGATGCTTTATCGAAAAATTCAACCTCACAAACTACAATACTGTTCGCAAGGACATTGCAAGAGATGACAACACACACAAGCAAGTGAATCATATCATTTCAAAGGATAAACGCTCCCCCGTGCAGTATGAAGAGTATTTCTTGAAATTTCAATCTCTCACTTCTTTATCTATAACACATGCTCGTATAGAGAAGAAAGCGTTTCGTATCCTTATCCAGATTTCCCAGAAGTCAATTCGAGAACGAAATGAATTCCATGCACATTTGGATCCCCTTTCCCGTGAACCGAGTCGAAACTCCGGATACCAGCTGGGGATGGAGAATATGGCAATTATTTCGATTTAATCAGTAAAAAGGAGGAGAAAAAGGACGAAGAACGAGAAAAGGAAGGAAAAAAAACACATGGAGTATGCGGTGCATGCCCAGGACTGAGGGCAATCCAATTCAAGCAACGTGCCAGGATGAGTTGCATCCTGCAGTTGTTGTTCGCCCCTGTGTATGCTCGTATATTGTTGACCGAAGAAATCAGAAAATCGCATCCCTAAGGATCACGTTGCAATCAGAAATCAACAGTAATACTTAGGTCCTTGTAATGGAAGTCTCCAAGCCTCGCATCCATTCCTATTCTCTCATTCCCATCTCAACATATGTTCGTTTAAAAGTTAGTTTTTCAAATAAGAAAAGAAAGAGGAGCTCGTTCCTGACCATCGTCGTATCGTCGTCCGACTCACCATTCCATTCGTTTTAGCCAGAAAGTTGATTATTGAAAACGCCTTCCGGGGGCGGGTTGTACTAGAAACCAATGGACTCCGGCAAGGAGTATCGAGAATATGATTCAATAGAAACCCTCACGTACGATCTGGGGTTTTGCTTTCAATGCAACTAAACTGATTGTTTGGGTAATAAAACAATTCTGATTGTACCACCAGCCCTACTAGCCTCGGCTCTGGATTGTTTTTCTTCCCTCCTCCTTCTTCTTCTTCTTTCCCCTTTAGGGGGAATGCAAAATGATCCGTCCCAGAGGAATATGAATAGGAAATAAAATGCACATTTACGTATGCAAACAATAACGAATGCCAAGTTTTGCCATACTCCTCGGAGGAAGGATGCTATTCGAATGGAGAAAGTTTTGCGGAAAAACCAGTACTGGTATCTGGGATTGGATGGACCCAGGATAGGATTTGTGATTTGAGAGGAAAATTTATTTTGTTAATATGACTTTCGTAGAACAGGAGACTACATTGAGCGGGTGACTTGTTTAAAAACAAGTGGTGACCCTGCGGATGGGGATTTATTGGAACAGAACCGAGGACGTGACTTTATTTACATCATCTCTCTTAACAGCTCTTGGCACAAGACAAGGCGGGAAAACTTGATACTGGTTAAAATGTCTTTTCTTTTTTTTTAGTTAAACTATTGAGAACAAGATTGAACAGATTTGCCAAACAACGTGTTCAAGTTGTGAGGACTTACCCAACCCTTGAGCATGACACTGGTTCGGAATTTAATAGATGTTTTTGGCAATACAGGTTTAAGTTGCCCGCGAAGATTGATATAATTTTTGAGCTTGTGAATCCGTGACCCTTACCTGTTTAAGCAATAACTTGAACAACTTGAACAACTTAGTGTGTTGGACTCTGGCGCACGATGAGCGAGTTCGGATCCCGATAACTCCAAAGCCATCGAATGTTTATTTCGCGACGTCCCTCCTCGGCGGGGAACTGGCAAAACCCTCGTAGTTAACTTGCCATGAAAAAGCTTCTCGACTCGCGCCGTTCGGAATCGGCATTATACTGTAGGTCCCATTCACCTATGTGAAAAATAAATCACACACAACATGGGTGATTGAGAGAAGCTTGGCTCTTGTCCATCATGGGGTGTAACGCGACCAAAGAAGAAGAAGAACTCGAACTCTCGGAACACCTCTCCATATAAAACGTGTTATTGATTAGTCTGTTTGATTTGGAAGAAAGTCCGGTAGTAGTCACCGAATCAGAGAATTTTGTAGCTACGAATGTGGACGGTCACATTAGCAAAGTTCCGCCTTTACGACGGGAACATTTTCAAAAATTAATACTCGACAACCGTCAAAACGGGTAGTAAAATACCATTAAGAGGGCGATCCTTCATATTATAAAAGCCTTTCTTGCCATTTTGTAATTGGTTGACTTAGCTTCCTTTGGGCGCGCGTCAAAGAGAGATCTAAGGAAAGACTTCCAATAAAGGGCAAATTGTAATTTGGGCAACAGATGATATAACTAATGTCCATGGTCCAAGTCCATGGTAACCTTTGTTTCGTCGATTCCGTCTTGGTAATTTCAACGGACAAACATCCCTGTCCGTGTATCTCTATGTTTATGCAAATCAAATTTAAAATAAAGGGAACTTGAAGTTGAACCGTCGCGGTGTGCACACGTCTTTTTCTTTTCTTTGTTTCTTCTATTTTTGCCACTTGGCAAATTTGAGAAGATGGATTACGTATCCTGTAGATAACGATGTCGCTAGTAAAAGTAGACGACTTGAAAATAAGGAAAATTATACAGCCAACGACTGGCAAGCGCGCAGAGCTTGTCGAACGCATCATCAAAGTTCTCCGGACCGACGAGATTGATACAAACAATTTGCTCAGTGACGACGGAACGATGAAATCAACACCTAGCAAGATGACGTTGGATCCCTATCCAAATTGATGCAAAGCATGCAGTTACAGCTGTCTACCTTGGCTAGTGCCCTGCAGTCCCGAGAAACTCAACGAATGCCGACGCCGCCGACAGCGACACCCACGGAAGTAATGGCGCCGTCTTCCTCAGCAAATACGTATGCACAATTCCACCAATTTAAATACACCATTAGCTAACGTCAACGAAATCCACGCAATCATGCCGGGACAGAAGATGAAGATGAGTCAAAGATGAGAGGCCCATCGAAGTTTCGGTCCGAATCGCTATTGGGAACGATCAAAACCTGGGTTGAATTCACGAATCACCTCATGGAAGATTTTGGTGAGACCGTCAGCAAAGCAGACATTCATTTCAAGATGGTGGGAAGTACACGCAAGTCTTCTGAACCGGTCACAGAGTATTTCTGCCGAATGAGAGCTCTGGGATAGAAATACGGTTTGTCCGACGCAGCGATCATAACATACTTACGAAAGCGGATGAAACACATCGAGCTTCAAACCTCGCTGGCCAGTTCGAAATTTATCAACGTAAACCAATTAAGAAATGCCGGAGATAATGAATCGATCGAACCAACCGACGGGATCGATCATCCCGTGCGAATCCTACAAGCTCACCGGATTTGGCAGAGGAACAGGGTTGAGCAACTACTACGACAACTACCAACTTGTTGTAGGGAAGGAATCGTGTGTCATCTGGAGTTAAACACAAGGGATGAGATCAAACTCGGCGAAAATTAAGAAACGAACATCCAGAACGAGGTCTTGAGTATTATCAACACGTTTGGCGATTGCTTCGGTGAAACACTCGATCGGTTGGGAGAATGTAACAGAACGAAATTAAACATTCTACTCACGTAAGAGGCACCGATTGCTAAGGACCCCTATCGTACAAAATTTGCGAAAAGAGAGGTCATCGACGGAATCATTGCAAAGTTGCTTGATCACGCAGTCATCCAGACAAGCGAATCACCATACGCACCAGCCGTCCTGAAGATACGTTCACCAAAAGGACTTCACCATCAACAACGGTCAGCTTTTGAAGAAATAGAAACACGGAACGAGGTTAGTCGTGCAGTCAGCTGTTCGATGGAGGGTCGTTAAGCACTTTCATGACAATATGGGACATAACGGCGTCGATAAGGCCACGTAAAGAATAAACGACACACTATGGTTTCGCAGGATGAGTAATTACGTAAAATCGTACATAGCCGCCAGTGAGCAATGTTGCTTCAGTAACCGATCGCCAGGATCATCCGAAAGGCAAATGCACATCTACGACGTCAATCCTGTCTCGTTCTGGACGCTTCATATTGATCATATGGGACCATTTCCGCGAAGTTGTAGAGGAAAAACACGTCTTCGATTCCTAGTAGACGCATTTAGCATTTACATATGTGATCGTCAAAGCAGTGAAGAACACCAAAACTAAACCCGTAATAATCGAAACCTTTGAGAAACTAACCTCCTAAATTGGTTTGCCAGACACTATAATCAGCGACCGTAGGACAGCATTCACCTCTAAGGAATTCGAACACTTCTGCGAGACGAACGGCATTAAGCACATTAAAACAGCCGTACGAACGCCTAGAGCCAACGGGCGGATTGAACGCGTTAATCAGACGACAGGAGCGATTCCGATTGGGATTCGGATGTTAGGAATCTTCAATGGACAGTCAACACCCAATGCATTAAAACAACAAGATTTTGTCCAAACGAACTGGTCTTTGATTTCAAGATGAGGGACATCATAACGAATCAATTCGTCCAAGCCATGCACGATGTTGACGATACTCAATCGGTCAATAGCAGCCAATCGATTTCGGACTGAGCGCGAAAAGTGGAAGCTGCGTTTCGATAAGAAACATAAGCCTCCTCCGTCATATCATGAAGGCGAATTGGTCCTCAATATAGCTGTACCAAAAACCGACTGGAGAGTCTCATAAGCTTGAGCCGCTATACAAAGGGCTCTATGTTGTGAAACGATGCCTTCGCTTCGACCGCTACTTACTCGAGAAGATAAGCTCATCACAAAAACGCTGTAAATTCACCACCATTATGACCACCGATAAGATGAAACCCTGGTGTTATCTGGGGCCCGAAGTGGAGGACGAACCTGACGAAGACGAGGAGAATTCAACTGATCCGAGGACGTCTCGAAAGCCAAAATCCCTTATTTGCAAGGCTGCCAACGACATCAGGCAATGCAACGAAAAAGTCCGTGTATCTGTATGTTTATGCAAATCAAATTTAAAATAAAGGGAACTTGAAGTTGAACCGTCGCGGTGTGCACGCGTCTTTTTAGGGTTTCGTACCCAAAGGGTAAAACGGGACCCTATTACTAAGACTTCGCTGTCCGTCCGTCCGTCTGTCACCAGGTTGTATCTCATGAACCGTCATAGTTAGACAGTTGAAATTTTCACAGGTAACGTATTTCTGTTGCTGTTGACAAATACTTAAAATTGGGGGCTCACATACAAAAGACATGATTTTCATCCATAAATCCCCTTGATCATATACTGACCTAAGGTTAATCGATAATATCCCACAACCAGTAGCAAACTTCCCATCTTTGATCCCTATTGAGTCTTTGATGTATTAATCCTAGCTGAAGCCCTTTTTTCTGTAATTACGAACAACCGATGATAAATACCATTCATGCATTGATGATCCCTCTTGTGTCACCGCTAAGTTAATCCTTGCTGCAAACCCTTTCGGACAATTGCTATTCCCCTCCTTTTCCACCCTGATAGGTTATGATGTCAAATGTTGCAACAAATTCAATTGTTGTGACCATATCCAATAAAACCCTTCCAAGCATTGATCCCTATTGTGTCCTTGATATATTAATCCTAGCTGCAAATAAGTCTCCTTAACATCGCCTACAAAATCTTCTCTGCCATTTTGTGTGAACGCCTGAAGCCTTTTGTAAATAAGCTGATAGGTCCTTATCAGTGCGGATTCAGGCCAGGGAAGTCCACCATCGACCAAATATTCACACTACGGCAGATCCTGGAAAAAAACCAATGAATTTCAAGTCGACACCCACCACCTATTCGTCGACTTCAAAGCCGCATACGACAGCGTAATTAGAGACGAGCTATACAACGCTATGTCTACCTTTGACATACCTGCTAAACTCGTCAGACTGTGCAGGATGACTTTGGAGAATGCTCGCTGCTCCATCCGAATCGGTGAACATCTTACCGATAGTTTTGATGTCAAAAAAGGATTTAGGCAGGACGATGCGCCCGTCGTGTGATTTCTTCAACATCATATTAGAAACGATTGTGCAAAAATCACTAGCCAGTACAAGAGGCACAATCCATTTCAAATCCTCGCAACCCCTTGCATACGCCGACGATATTGACATAATAGGTAGATTACAGCGAGATGTCAATGAGGCGTTTGCGAGTATTGAGATGGAGGCGGCGAAAATTGGTTTGGCAATAAACGACATGGTGTTATAGCCCATGAAGGACCAGAGCCAAGCTCCTTTCAATCACCCGTGTTGTGTGTGATTTGCTTTTCACACAGGTGAAAGGGACCTACAGTTTAATGCCGATTCCGAACGGCTTGAGTCGAGAAGCCTTTTCTGGCAAGTTAACTACGGGGGGGTTTTGCCAATACCCCGTCGAGGAGGAACGTCGCGAAAAAACCATTCGATGGCGTTGGTGTTATCGGAATTCAAACTCGCTCATCGTGCGCCAGAGTCCAACACACTAACCACTGCGCCACGGCGCCCTCAAACTAAACTAAATATACGCTGTCATCAAAAAAGGACGCTCACCACCGACGTCTTGTCCAGAACATTTGTATTGTCAGATGTAAGTTCGAGGTATTTAAGGACTTCGTCTGCCTTGTGACCTGGATCAACGACATCAGTTTAGAAATCAAAAGCAGGATCACTCTTGCTCAGGAGGCAATTGAGTAATAGAGCCCTCTCCCGAACGACAAAGTTGACTGTATATAAGACCCTTATCATCCCGATTCTGCTGTATGGCGCAGATGCAGGGACACTATCAAAAGCGGATGAGGAGGCCCTTGATTGATTCGAGAGAAAGATTTTGCGCGTGATTTTCGGGCCTATAAACGCCGACGGGGGGATGGAGGAGAAGACTCAACCACGAACTTTGCGGGCTGTACAGCTACATGAGCCTAGTCAGGCGTCTACGGATTCAACGCCTAAGATGGCTAGGCCATGTAGAGCGAATAGACACCACAGCTCCAGCCCGGAGAGTCTTTGAATCCAACCCCGTGGGACGAAGAAGCAGAGGACGGCCGCACTTAAGATGGAAGGGGGCCTCAGCCAACTGGGTGTGCGGCAATGGAAAAGGCTAGCAAAAGATCGTGCTAGATGGAAGGGCATGTTGGTGGAGGCCCAGGTTCACCCCAAACTGTAGCGCCCGCTAAGAAGAAGAAGACTTTTTATTGTGGGGTTTTCTGAAGTCGCGGAACTATGCGAATGAGCCAAAAATTACAGCGGCCTTCAAAACCAACCTCGCCCATGCGATCGATCAAATTCCGCCTTATTTATGCGCAGGAATCATGGAAAATTGGACATTCGGATGCGCGGTACCTAGAGAAGCCGTGGCAGACGTTAGAACGTTGTTATATTCCATACATAATGCCATCGATGGGCCTTTCAAGCGAATAAAAAACGTTGAGGACGTCTCTAACATGCGTCGCTTTATTTAAATTTAAAGGTAGGAAACGCTTAATGAAAGACCCTGTATAAAGTGTTCCAAGAAGACCGAGAAGGTGTCAAGGACGACGAGCGTCCCGGACGACCATCAGCCTTAAATGACGGAATTTATGGTCAAAAAATCACTGAATCACATAAACGTCGTAATGCTACAATCGTATGAGACCGCCAGAGCGTATGACAATCACGTCTCCCTCAAGCTCTCGGAAAACTCTCCAACACCAATCGATCCATTGTCAATATGCCTTAGAGAGTGCTGATTTTGAGGTACTGGGTTTCGAAACGCCACCAGCAACAAACCAATAGTTTGGCGACGAGTTAGGAGGACACACGGAGGCAACCAGTAAGCCTAAAAAGCGGCGCTGCCCAGAAAGACGAGAACTGCACGTGGGATTTATGAGCAGAAAAGGAGAGAGGAGCATAAGCTTCTCAAAATTCAAAGAAGAGAGCAGGAGAAGCTCGCAATCGAATTGATGGAGAGATGTTATCACAGGAATGACGTTCGGATAAAGATTAACGAATAAAACAAACACTGGGCACAGGGCGTGCGACACTGGAAAGGCCTGTTGGTTGAGGCCCAGGCAAGTAGGTACTTGAGAAGATGGTGCGAAACTCACAAGTCAGCGGAGATGGGGCAACTGCTAGCTTACGCGGATGATATTGACGTGATTGGTCGAACGCGGGCCGTCAATGAGCTGTTTGCTGTCATTTATACGGAGGCGGCTAAAATGGGTCTGGCTATAAATAAAGGCACAATGGGCAGCAAGAACTGCGTGGTAGTCAAGGACTTCGCCTATCTTGGATCCGTAGTAACTAATCCGCTTTTACCAATCGCTGTTTTTTTGGGCTCAAAGGCAATTAAGTAACAGAGGCGATCTTTGGTCGTGTTTGCATTGATGGCATCAGGAGGTGAGAATTCAATCACGAACTGTACAGGCTGTACGCTATCATGTGCCTTGTTAAGCGTCTATGGATGGCTAGGCTATGTAGAGCCTATTGACAACATAGCTCCGGCCTGAAGAAACTTCGAATCCTAGCCATTGGGGCAATGCAACAGAGGACGCTCTCGACGCAAATGGCACACACAAGTGGAGAAGAATCTCAACCAACTTGGTGTGCGTGACTCTCCCCGTGGGACTGCCGTCAGGTTTTACTTCGCGGGGCTGACTTGCACTTGCTTTTCTTTCTCTAATTGGGGTTTCATGTTCCAAGGGAGCTTCCGTTTGGTTTTGGTTGTTCTCCCTGTTTCTCTCCAGACGCCGGAGTTCCTTCATGATTCTCGCTGCGGTTTCTTTCATAGCATCCCATATTTCCCTCGATGTCAGCATATGTTTTATGATGTTCTCGGAAGTCGGTGTTTTCTACCTCGAAATGTGGACACTGAGAAAATACGTGTCTCTAGCCTCTCGAGGCCAAACCTGTAAAGATAGGCTCGAAAGCAGCCATGCCCGGTTATGAACTGGGTGAGATAAAAATCCACTTCTCCATGATGCCGGTTTATCCAACTTTGTATGTCCGATATAAGTCGATGGGTCGGTCCATCTTCCCTATGTTGACTGATTCCATCTCCCTTGCCATATTCAAATGCTACGCTGTCTTTCTTCCAGTTTATTATCTCTGACTGAGGCAAGGGATTCCTGAATTTTGGCGCCATAGAACCTTTGCAACTCGATGGCCAAGATATCGGCTGGTAGCATTCCAGTAATAACAGATATAGCATCAACCGATACCGTCCGTAAAGCGATGCACACTCTTAGTACGGATAGTCGGATGGTGGAATTTAATCTTCCTGAGTGGGACTTAGTGGAGCCGCGTACAAGAGATCGTACTAAGTCGTACGTACGGAGTCGCTTGTTGGTTGAGGCACAAGACCACACGGGTCTGTAGCGCCATGAAGAAGAAGAAGAATATCAATGACCTTGGACGCTTTTGACAGAGATGCGGTTGATTTTCAAATTTCTATAGAGAATCTCCTAGAACTACTACTATGCGTTCAACAGGCACAATCAAAATCAAATTGAATTCAAATCTGCCATTGGCAAAATAGCAAATGGACTAGCACTATGAACTAACTTTCTTGCTCATGAATCACGATCTGGTTCCAAGTAATCTGGAAGTTTCCCAAAACCATTACCCCATCTGGTTTCATTCGAAACTATGGAAACGCGATGCAAATCCTTACAGTTTCCCCACCAACAGATGCTTCTGCATAGGGTAATGCATAATCAAAATTTCCCATTTATTTTGTTTGCAGTTTTTTGGAACTACGGAATTCTGAAATTCTCATTCCCCCGCCCGAGAAGCACACAACCCAATTGTTTTTCCCTGAACTCATGCAATCAATAACAAACTATTTGCCCTAAATTTCTACATTCAACTTGTCCAACGTTTGCGAAAATTATAGCAAAAGACCATGTTGTGGGCAGGGTCCTTCGGTTGCTAAGGCTCGGCGACCAAGTCAAACTTCTAACCTCTCTCATTCCTCAATTCAATTTGCACAAACTCGACTTTGTACTAACTTTCACTTAGCTCCTCATCCATATGCGAATTAATAAACAAAAATACTTGCATTCCCCCGACCGCATCTCTCTCGGGACAGAGGGACATTCATACATACCAACAAGTTGATTCACTTGGCATTCGGACACTTGCCGTCTGGACAGAGCCAGGGTATGCAAAGAGGCCATGTCACACTGATTTATGGCAAGGATTCTTAATTTCAGGAAAATAATTCAAATTTTCATTAGTAGCACACTGCATATACACACATATGTACATGAATTTCTCTATGCAAATCATTGCAATTCAGTCAAATAGAAAACCTTTTCCTGTGCAACCATACGCAAATGCAAATGTGTCTAATGACAAGCCATCTTAAGGACCCTGCAGCATACCACAGCATTCCACCGCCCGGCTGCAACAATGTCAATTGTTTGGTATAAGACTGAAAACGAGCTACACAAACTAGATAACCAAGTTGCTAGGACTACAAAGAGGTTCGGACGGCATGGCAAGGATTTGCTTTCTGTTTATTATTTCATGAAGCCGAAAAGAAAACCAACAAGTCGGAGTGGAGAAGATGCAGAATTATTAATAATCCAACCGAGTATATGTAGTACTTGTAGATACATTCCACAAAGTGTGTGTATAATGTCATGTGTAATTAGAATGTCCAAATGCTTACACACCAGAGTGTCCTTGCATGTGAATAATGCGAGGTATAAAGTGATTTATTTAAATTTATACTACCACAAACCAAATTCAATCTCATTTCTAAACCCTGGATGTAGTGTGGTCCTTTCTTTCATGCAGTGTCAAGGCTGTGATTGTCTGTTTGCTTGTGAAAGTGTGCATTTGTTCGAGTTGGTAAGCAAACAGTAACCACTTTGAAGGATGGATAGCAGAGCTTGTCGGCTTACAAATAACGACTGGCTCTTCATCCCCGGTCACCTGCAAGGAATTAACATGCGAGGACAAAGCCGTGGGAGTGTGAGACGAGTCTCATTCGTAAATAATTTTAGTCCGTCGTAACTAGGTTAGGCAAATCACATTACCACACATGCTCTCATCAAAGGATCGAATGATTTTTGCGTTACTAATTATGTGTACATATGTATATCCTTGTCCTTGACCGTAACAGGATCAAGTCTAATTTACTGATAATTGCTAACGCTACCCGCACATATGACTTCACGTCCTTTGCGCCCACCCGTTGACTTACATAATTCGAATGTCAAGCAACGAGTGTGCAGAGAGAGGGAGTGTGTGATGCCTCCCTCTCTGGTGGAGCGGTGGAAAATTGGAGTCGAATGGCACATGTGACGACCCAGAAGGATCAAAGCATAGGCCTGAAGGCGAAGACAACTCAAAAACCGCTTCTCGGTGGCGGACACATCACAAAACAGCATTGCAAGGGTGCTATCGCTCTTTTATGTAGTAGAATTGCATGCAGTAGTTCAAATCATCACGTTGTATCCATTCAGGAACCGCGGGTGTGGAATAAACGCCTATGTGGCCTTTGGTGGCACACACGATGCTACGATTTTTTATGATGAGCGAGCCGAAAGGTCTAGCGTCTGCCTGATCATATCGAACTGACTATCGGCAACCAAACTTGGACACTTTTGGACAAGATCTGGTGGCTGCTAGAGTAAGCTACCTACATTTCCGTTGCGTCTGCTTACTTTCCCTACGAGTAGATACTACCTCCTACCGCCTCCTACTACATACTACTGTGAAGCCAGAAAGATTGGTCTCATCTTGTGCTGCGATGCTAATGCCCAAAACACTGATTGGGGCCGCAGAAAATGCTGCGACAAGAGGGGACCATCTTCTAGACTTCACTCTTTCATTTGACCTCACCATCAACAATGTGGCCACGCAACCAACATTTGTTACGGCAAGACGACAGGAGGTGATTGACCTGACCCTATCCAACAGATACATATGTGAAGGACATCACACAGTAGAGAGTCTTGCGTGATGCCACGCCACGCTGTCAGACCACAGATATCTCGAATTCCGACTATGTTGCAATCCGAGAGAAACGGACTGGGTACGGATTAGAGAGAAGCTTGAGAAGAGGACCAATTGGTATATGGGACCAATAGCACTCATTTTAACTCGCATGTCCGTCAGCAAACCTCCCTACAGGAAATTGGTACCCTGGTGGAATACCGAGCTTAAGGGTCCTCGCAGGGAATCAGAAGTCTCCTGAATAGATCGCTCAAATTAGACTCTGAAGATGACTGGAACAAGTATTGGTCGAAGTAGGAAGTATATAAGAAACTTATTCGTAAATCGAAGAATGATTCTTATAAGACCTTCTAAGAAGAGATCAAGTCACTGATTGCGACTAGCAAGTTGGTTAAAGTCCTCAAACGGGGAAAATCGACAGAGCTGGATACACCCAGGAAACCTGATTGACCTTAACTGAGATGGACCTTTGCAGTCAGAAACTGCAACTGAAACCATGAAAACAACTCGGCGTAGCTGGTATATTGCGTCGCGCGTAGTTACGACTGAAGCCACTGAATTCGATGTGGCACCCTTCGGTGGCTTCAAATCGCCAGTCACCTACGGAATATATCCTGTTATGCTGCAAAATGGTATAAGGCACCTACTTCCTACTTTGAAAAGAATTTTCACTACCAGCCTAGCACTTGCCCACATACCAATTCCTTTGCGCATGTCGAAAGAAGTCTTTGTTCACAAAATAGGAAAAGGAGATTACTCACTTGCCAATAGTGTTAGACCAATTGTCTAACGTCCTTACTGTTGAAAGGCATGGAGAGACTGGTAGAGATGTGCGTGCGCAGAGTTGCCCTTCGAATGCGTCCTCTTTCGGAGACGGAAGACACTGCGAAACTGCACTTCGAAACCTAGTTGGGAGGATAGAGTGTACACTCGAAAGGAAAGAGTACGCGCTGGGCATTTTCATCAACATTGAGGGAGCTATTGATAACGCAACTTTCGACAATATGTGCAACGCTGCCAGACGTCATGGCGTAAATGAAGCACTGGTCTTGTGGATCGAAGCAACGCTTGTGCACAGGACATTGAACGCTGATTCAGGCCTCGACCAGTGTGTCAAGTCCGGCGTAAACAGGGGCTGGCCGCAAGGTGGCGTCTTTTCTCCGTTGTAATGGTGCATGGTGGTCGATTCTCTGCTTGATGCTCTCAATGCCTCTGGAATCTATGCCCAGGCCTATGCGGATGATGTCGCTGGTCTTTCTGTCGGCTCATAATTCGCGACTGTCCGTCTTAAAACAACCACGTCGCTGAATGTGATCGATGTCGTTCTCTTCACGAGAAGGAGGAGAAGTACTGACATGACTATGATGAACCTTCCACCTTTTGATATATTTATCAGAGGGTGTGCTCTGCAAGCCATGTCTAGTGTCAAGAGAAATGGCTTTTGGTACAACTCGCATAGGAATAACGGTGTGCTTGCGCAAGAATTGTCCTGCGACCCCTGTCTCATGGACCTGCCTATTGACGCATTGACACCCGTTATCCCACTGCGCTGTAATTTCACAGTCGAGTTTCCATGGCGTCAGGATTGGCTCTGGCTGGAAAATATAGTTTTCGCATTTTCACTGATGGCTCCACGTCTGGGCGGGGGTCCGTAGCTGGGGTCTTGTTTGAGCGCGAAAATATTCGACTGCATTTCTCGTTAGAAAAATATGCGTCTGCCTTCCACTCAGAGATATTCGCAATCCTAATGGCCATGCACTATGTTGCGAAGCACAGGTGGAAGGGGAAAAGCATATGCATCTGCAGTGACAGCCAAGCAGCATGCATTCAAAGCTGTGCGCAACCCCCTAATTAGCTCGAAACTAGTGCACGAACTCAAGTCCTTCTTAAACAGAGCCGGTAGACTACATTCACTAAGGCTTGTATGGGCTCCAAGTCACTCTGGTATCCCAGGAAATGAGACATCTGATGAACTCGCCAGAATGGGCTCAGATGAGAGCTTCTCAGGACCTGAACCCGCTCTAGGTCTACCTGTGTCCACGGTAACTTCCTACAAGCGTAAAGGGAGGGATTATCCGGGTTGGAGGATGACTAAGCGCGTGTGCCTTGATATCTGCAAAAAATCCTATCTTTAAGGAGAATCGACTGCAGAAGACTTGTGGGCGTCATTACGGGTCATTAGACTTTACTTTGCCTCGCTGCGTGCTTGTCATCAGTGAGACGCCTAGGACTCGCCTGACCTTTAGGACATATGTAATTTATAATTTAATTTTCGTGGGGGCAAACATCCCCATTTATTGAGCTTAAATTAAGCCAACGTCTCACCTTAACTAACTTAATCTAACTTAAAAGCTAAGGATGGCGGGGGAGGGGGGCAAGATTAAAAAGACGGCTTTTTAAGCATGGAGTGCTGAGGTTGGAATCGAAGTAAGAATTTGAATTAACACTTCCCAGCATACGAGAAATGGGTTCATTGGAGCCATATGCGGTACGGGGGTGGGTAGATAGAAGAGACGGGGATTTCGTACATTGCGAGGATTAGCGTTGATAAAAACAGAGTAATGGAGGGTCGCACAATCAATGGTACCTGAAAGCAGTCGATGGATGAAGAGAATGTCAGATACAGTTCTTCTTTCCACCAACGTGTTAATGTTGATTAGTTTGAGACGGGCTTGATAGGGTGGTAGGAGCAAAGGATTGTTCCAGAAAAGACATTGAAGTGCAAAACGTAAGAATCGGCGTTTGGTGCTCTCGAATCTAGAAATGTGGGTTTGTTGGTAAGAAGACCACACTTGAGAGGCGTATTCAAGAAGGGGCCGTATAAAGGTTGTGTAGAGAGATCGGGTAACGTAGGAGTTGGAGAATTCTTTAGACTATCGCGTCACAAAACCAAGAGCTGAATTAGCTTTAAGGATTATCCCGTTGATATGTGTGCCAAAATGTAACTCCTGGTTACATAATATGCCAAGATCGCGGATAGCCTGAACGGTGGCAATGGGCTGATTATTTAGGAAGTAGAGATGGGAGGAGGTTTAATTCATTTACGCGAAAAGTAATGGATTGGCATTTTGGGATGTTGGGCTCCAATCAGTTTTTGGAACAGCAGATGAAAAAAAACGATTGAGATCTAACTGGATAGGAAATGCGTCTTGAAGAACTTGTTATCGTCGGCATGTAGAGAGATGTGGGTATGTTTAATCACCATTTCAATATCGTTAATGGTAAGAAGGAAAAGAAGTGGACCTAAGTGGCTACCACGGGGTACACCGGAGGAAGCTAAAAAAGGTTTACAAAGGGCAGATCTGAAGCCAATACTATAATAGCGATTGTTCAAGTAAGAAGATATTCACTTCAAAGAAATGCGATAGAAGCCAAGGGAAGACAATTTGAAGGCTATTGGTCTGTGGGATCAAAAGCTTTACTGAAATCGGTGGAAATAACGTCGACTTCGTTGCCATTCTCTAAGACCGAGAGAGTAAAGGACACAAATTCAACAAGGTTTGTGGTTGTAGATCTGCATTTGGGGAAACCGTGTTGTCTAGGGGAGATTAAAGACTTGCAGTTTGGCAATGGTTCCATAATTGCTGATATCGTTCCTCAGGCCTTTTTTGTGTATAGGGATTATAAATGAGGTTTTCCATAACTGGGGAGATTCACCTAAACATAGGGATAAAGTAAGGATTTTCGAGAAAGGGAGAGAGTGGGTTGAGGAGCATTTTTTTTTTTAGGAATATGGCAGGGAGACTGTCGGGTTCAGGAGTGAGTTCAACATTAAGTTGAACTGGGGAGATTCACCTAAACATAGGGATAAAGTAAGGATTTTCGAGAAAGGGAGAGAGTGCGTTGAGGAGCATTTTTTTTTTAGGAATATGGCAGAGAGACTGTCGGGTCTAGGAGTGAGTTCAACATTAAGTTGATTTAATTTGTTTTCGATGTACGAGGAAGAAAGCGAGGTCCGGAACAGAGAAGTCGTCGACGAAAGATTGTTTAAAATAGGTGGGAAAAAAGTTGGTGATGATGCTGGGGTTTGATCATTGAAGGGGAGAGAGATGGGCTAACCATCAGGTTTTCTTTTGTAGTTAACAAACTTAAAAAAGAACTCAGGATCACTTGTAAGATTGGCTTGCTTTTCAGCTAAGTAGCGTTGATAGAGAGGGTTGAGCAGGGCGCTAAAGTGAAGATAGCTACCCATGTAGTTGGAAAAATCTTTAGGGGATTGAGTACGAAGGAAGATTGTCCACTGTTTATTTCTTTTGTTTCTTAGAGAATGGAGCCTCGGATTATACTAATATGATTGCCATTAGATACAACAACCCTTCACCTATCGAGATCACCTCCAACCTCAAAAACCATAATTAATAGTTCAAATGTTGACCATTGGTTACTCGTATTGTTGTCCACTGTCCGCATCCTTGCGCAATCATAGACATAAGCCACTACATAAACATCTAGTTACAGTATTGATTGGATTTCAGTTTTCCAAAATATTATCCTTGATTGGGCAATTAGTGCAATTTCATTTGATATTTGCCGTGTGCGTGTTAGTTAATGGTTGCGGCAGGATATTCCCCCGATGAGAGTTCAAAATCGGGAGTTATCAAGCGTCCATGTGCACGGGATGTGGTTCAATTGGATTGGGAATGGATGTAGATATGGTGTGGGGCGAGAGGACCTTCGCAGTCGAGCGTAGTGTAGCCAAACCTCAGCATTAATTAGTATTTCTAAGAATCGGTAATTATAATTGCATTGCTCGTGGGCGGAATTCGGTTTCGGTATGCTTGATGGAGTTTTCCTTTAGACAACATTTGAGGATACAGTCGAATGAAGTATTTAATTACTGCAAGGTCGAGGTGGAATTACATGAAATGTTTAAGCATAAATGCCTTTTAATGGTCCTGAAGGTCAGATGACATGTAAATAACGATCATTAAATTCGAATAAGGAAGAGGGCACCATCCTGGATACCTGCTCGTATCTAGTTGTCGGTCGAAATCGAAGGAATGTAGAATTGCAAGTTATACTTCCAAATACGACGTCATTCTCAAACAGGCGGAACCAAGCCAAAGCAGAAACTTTTAGTTTACAAGGACTGTCTTTGAAGGGTGCAGTTTTGATGGGAAATAACCACCCGATATTGGCTAGATTTAAGGTCCAATGAAACTATCCTGATTAGTACTTATTTCCCGGTGAATTATTAGATCGTTAAAGACTAACAAAAGTATCGTAAGGGCAGCATCTGCTAATGGGTGCTGGTCCGCTAAGAAAAAAGTGAATAACAGCCTCTGCAGTCGAACACTCTGCCGTCCTGTAAGCCAGATCCTACTTCCACCTCCTCGTGGTACCATCTGGAAATTTTCTGACCATAACGTATTCTGCGCCACAAAACAAGATTATTGTCGGTTGGGCTATAGCCTAGCAAACTGTAGCTAGAAAAGCCCACAATTGCTCAGAAGCAACCACAAGCCTCGGATAAAATGGATCGGATTAATGTTGACGACCTTTGCAAAAAACGAAAAAAGGACAACGACCTTCAGCTCTGTACATGTAATGTTCGATCCCACAATAGACCATGTGCAGCCGAACGCCATGCGGACGCACTAGACCGCTATAAAGCGGACTTAATCGCCATCCGGGAAATGGGATGCAATGGACCAGGTATAAAGCAGATGAAAATCTGCGACATCTCCCAAAGCGACGATATAGGGAAAGAGGACAACGACTGTTCGGATGCAGATTTGTTGTTCGATGTGGACTAAGGCAAAAGGTACTAAGCTTTGAGCATGCGCGCGAACGCCTCACAAGGATCCGTATAAAGGCTACATTTTCTAACATCGGCCTGATCTGCGTCCACGCCCCCGCGGAAGACAAGGATGACTCCACCACAGTCTATACGACACCACATCCGATAACGTATACAGACTGATTGATCTTGCTACGGGGTGAAATCTCCTTCCAGCCAGTAAGCGCTTGCCGCACCACGATATACACAAAGGCACCTGCCGGTCGCCAGATTAATCAATCACTAACCACTAACCAGATGGATCACATCGCGATCAATGTTAGACACTCCTCTACCTATTCTTGGCGTTCGAACTTTCCAAGGAGTTAACATCGACTCGGACCACTACCTTGTAGCAGACAAGATGCGCCTACAGATATGCCGAACGCAGAGAAGTAGAGTAAAAATGTAAGGTTATGACGGCGGAAAGCTGCTATCGCCAGAAACCTCCCGTGCTCTCTCATACAACTCAACCCTCCACACAGTCAATAGAACAACAGTGGAATCGTTGCAAACAAGTTCTGAAAAGCACTGCATCCGAAGTTTTGGAAAGAAGAAAGGATACGATAATACACCGATTGAGGACATGGAGAGGTGTTACTGCAGGCATGACGTCAGATGGTTATGTCAGCACATAAGGCGAACATGCCAAGGTTATAAAGCCAGAATGGAAGCCTGTGGGGATGAGAACGGACACCTAACGGACATCGCAGTCGACGCCGAGAATGTGGAAAAGCCACGCTGCCAAGCAGAGTGATCGATTTCTTAAGGAAGATCGCAGAGAATTCCGTCTCCCTGACCACGACGAAGTTGAGATCGCCATATAGAAACTCCAGTCGAATAAACCTGCTGGCGCAGACCGACTCTCTGGTGAGCTCTTCAAAGCAGCTGATTCGTAAGATTTGCTTACAGGAAAGCATGTACGAGCAACGGAGTCCCAGCATCGATTGCCCGATCTACACACATCGGTTCTATAGCGTTCTAGATGTACGAAACTTCCAAGGAGCCAACATCGACTCGGGTCACTACATGTTGTAGCCCAGCTACGAATGAGGATATCAAGGATTCCATAGAGTCGAGCTGGACAGTGAAAGTTCAACGTCGGACAGCAACAATCGCAGACCGGAACAATCCACAGAACGACAGCGGGAGGATTGCCAGCGCGCCATCAGAGACGCTGCCTCTGGTGTGTTGTGTTTTAAGCCACCGCCAACTAGAAACCCGTCGTTTGATGAGCAATGCGAACAAGCCCATGTAGCAAACCAAAGCGCCTACAAAGCTATGCTACATAGTCGGACGAAAACGTGGGAAAACGTGGGATCAAGAAAATGGAGGGGTGCTACCACAGGAATGACGCTCGGAAGTTTTACGAAGAAGTGAAACGAACATGCCAGGACTATAAAGCCAAAACGGAAGCCTGTAGGGATAAAAGTGTAGAACTAGTAGCAGAATCACGGTCGACATGAAAAAACACACTCCTGTAGACTGTTTAACGGCGACGATAGATCCGATACTGCTCTCAGGCGAAATTATCCATTCGCAACCGACGAAGATGCAAGAGGATTCCGTCCCCGAAGCTTAAGTCTCATAAAGCCGCGGGTGCAGGCGGCCTATCTGCCGAACTATTTGAAGCGGATAATGATGATCTGGTAGGGCGCATGCATCAGCTCTTCTCTAAAATATGATCGGGGGAAATCATGCCCGACGAATGGAATCTCAGCATCGTTTCCCAGTCCACAAGAAAGGATACCCTTATAACTGCGCCAAGTACAGGGGAATAAGTCTCCTTAACACCGCATACCAGATCTTTTCTGCCGTACTGTGTGAACCCCTGAAACCCGTCGTGGATAATCTGATAGGTTCTTATCATTGTGGTTTCAGGCCAGGTAAGTCCACAATAGACCAGATATTCACACTACGGCAGATCTTGGTGAAGACCCAAGAATACCAAATAGACGGCCATCACCTTTTCGTCGATTTGAAGGCCACGTATGGCAATGTGCATGGAGACGAGCTATACAGCGCCCTGTTAAGTTTTGACATCCCTGCCGAACTCGTCAGATTGAGTAGAACGACAATGGAGAGCTCTAGCTGCTCCATTAAGGTCGGTAGCGAACTAGCTGAGACCGTTGATGTTAAAAAAGGATTTAGACAAGGTGACGCACTGTCATGTAATTTCTTCAGCGTCGTGCTTGAAAACATCCTACGAGACTCACTGGCCAACACAAGAGGTACGATCTATTTCAAGTCTGCGCAACTGCTTGCGTACGTCGATGACTTTGACGTAATTGGACGAACACAGCGGGACGTCAAAGAAGCGTTCGAAAGCATTGAAGCAGAAGCGACGCAAAAACGAAATATATGCTGTCAACCAAAACAGACGCGCAACACCGACGTCTCGGCCAGAACGTCACAATTGGCAGCTACGGATTCGAAGTGGTCAAGGACTACCTTGGCTCACTAGTGACCAGCGACAATATCACCAGCGCTGGGATCTAACGCAGAGTTACTCTTGCCAAACCGCTGCTTTATTGGGCTCAAGAGGTAATTGAGAAGTAAAGCCCTCTCGAAAGACCAAAGTTGCGCTGTACAAAACCTTAATCATCTCGGTCCTCCTCTATGGCCCTTGGTCGTTTCGAGAGGGAAATTCTGCGTTCAATCTATGATCCCGTTTGATAGAACGACGAACTGCACGAAATTGGCCTAGTACGACGTTTTTGGACCCAACGTCTAAGAAGGCTAGGCCATGAAGCGAATGGAAAACAAAGGTCCGGCCCGAAGTGTCTTTGAGTCCAGATCGGAAGGACGACGCAACCGAATGTAGGGTGGCTCACACAGGTGGAAGAAGACATTAAAGAACCGGGCATGCGGCGCTGGAATTAGGTGGCAAAAGATCGTGCCAACTGGAGTAGCTTGTTGGTTGAGGCCCAAGTTCACACCAGCCATTCTTCTTACGGAAGTTGTTGAAGCAAAACATCACTGCGTTCCTCTAAAACATCTTCCTATAGAATGTTTTTTTTATTTTGGGCTAGTGCTACCGTTAGCCTTGGACAGTGCGACCTTTGCAGGTCTATTTTGCCTGCTAGCCGATTAGCCGAGGAGCCTCTCCGCTTCCATACTGAAGTTGAGAATTCTTGTCGTAGGAGCCGAGGTGATCCTCTCAGGAGTTATAACTTCGCTGAGAAGGATACGCTTCCTAAAATGGCAGAGAGCAGCACACTCACGCAGTATGTGTTCCGCCGTCTCTTCGTCCTCGAGACAGAGTCGACACTCAGTTTCAGACGAGAGGCTAGTTTTGTTAAGATGATATCTCAGACCGCAGTGTCCTGTGAGATAGCTGACTAGTCTTCAGATATCCACCCTATTGAGTTTGAGAATGTCAATAGAGTGTTTGTTCATGGGTAGTACAAGTCGTTTTGATTGACAGTTGATGCGATTTTTCCCACTTGTCTAAGAGGAAATTGATCTTAGACTTGGGAGTGCCGCACAATGGTTCTGGACGTACATACTTATCGTTGGGACCTTTCCTGGCGAGTCGACAATTTCGTTGCCCTTAACAGCTTTGTGTCCTGGCACTCACCAAAGTTCGACATTGTTTCCTTTGGCGAGGTCTTGTAAGACATCATGGCATTCCCTGACGGTTTTCGAGTTCGTTCTGTACGAACTCAACGCTCAAGGCCTTTGACATTTAGCAGGAGATCACTGTTTTCCAATGCTGAGCGATTTGGGATCAATATCTCAAATCTCTTGTGAAAAGTGAAGGTGTGTGGCAATGCGTCCGAGACCGTGGTGTAAATATCCAGCTCGGGAAGGTGTTGTAATATGTACATGTGACATGTGAGCAAAGAATTCTGATTGCACTGCATAACGCTACCTTTTTGATAAAAAGGTGCAGTGGAGTGAGTCCAATCAGTGCTTTCACGGGCTGCCGTGGGGCAGGCCGGCATAGCGCCTGTGATGCCGAGACACGCTAGTCTCTGGAGGCGTTGAAGCTTAACAATTGTCCTTTTTTGCTCAACTTTTGTCCACCATACGATGGACCCGTAGGTGACGAATGGTCTTACTATCGCGGTGTATAACCAGCGGACTACCTTAGGTTTAAGTTTTCTCGTAAGTGCGTCGACAGGCCACTAGGTCAATACCTAAATACCTTACTTCTTCTGATAATCATATGCGTGTGCCATTAAGAAAGATTGAGCAAGGCTATACCTTCCTCCTCTTTGTAAACGGGACTAGGATTGTCTTATTTGGGTTAATCGATAGACCCTCTCTGCCACACAAGTCAGAGATAAATTGAAGCGCAAGCTGCATGCGCTCACAGGCAGTGGTTTCGCACTTGCCCGTAACAGTGACTACTAGGTCATCACCATATCAGATCACCTCGTAGCCCTCGTCCTTTCAATTTTATCACAATCCACATTAATCAAACCTCAATAAATCAAGTGCCCCAATTCTAGGGCAAATTAGCCCTCATTCTCTGCTCCAATCTCCACAACACTCGACGTCACCAACGGCAACACCAAGAATCGATATCTAATTTCCAAAACCCCCATCATAACAATATCCGCCCGAATTTCACGCGCTCCCCAAATCCCATTCAACTATTATGAAAGTTAACGCCTCCTCGTCTCATTATTGCCACCGGAAGCAGTCCCAAATACAAATGCACACAGAAGACGATCCGGACGCCTTCATAATACAAGGCAGACAAGGGCACCGAATTGAAGAAAACAAAAACTCATTCACTTTCATTTGAAATCGAACAGCAATCCGGTGGTACAAATTGCCATCCGCACTTCGATCGAACTGTGATAATTGCCCAAGACCTCCAAGAGTTCCAGTTGTCAATTGTAGGGGTATGGAATGAAGAATGCGGGACCGAAAGACAACTACAAGATAGTTGATTAGTATGCCAGGCATGGGACAACGTTTAGTTTGTGAATTTTAGCAAAAGGGCAAGCGTATCCTTGGCATTGACTCCAATTCCGGCTGGCCGATGATGTCAATGAGTATCTGTGATGCGGAGAAGAGAAAAGAACATCCATTAGACGTAAATCGAAAAATTATCTAAAGTGCAATCGGTAGTCATTCAAAGGACGATGTGAATTCTGTCACCGAGAGGTGGAGATCGGAAACGATGATTCCACGATTCTGTTGATGACGTCTGAGATGACTGAGATTCCATTTAGGCAGCCGGTCGCACATAATGACATGCCAACACTGACAGATGGATAACTAAATACATAACGAGATGAGATATGTATCTAGAACTCCAAACAGGAGGCTCGCAATTAGATGACACGGCGGCCCTAAGGAAATTTCATTAAAAAGGAAAATCAAAAATAAATGGAAAAACGAAAACAAATTATATCTGTCGTGCATCCGTGGGCTGCAAAAAATGGTTTAAACATCAATCATTGTTGCCGAGATGAAACGAACTGAAGACACCGGCAAATACCTGCGTGCGACACCCTGGGACTCAAGTGAATAATTGAATTTGGAAACGGATGCCCATCTGTTGTTTCCAGAAGAGCTGTTCGAGCCTCGGAACGCACTGGTGCGTTGAGGAGTGCTTGATTGGAGTAAACGAAAAAGTCACATTGTCATCGGTGTGGAGTACGAGATAGAAAAGGTCTTCGGCGTGAATACCATTCAAATGGGTCTAATCGCATTTTAATCACCATAAGCGCCTTATTGCACTTTGCCATCTGACAAATCGTTTATGTAACCCGGTTCGAAATAAAGAGCAGGAGAAAAACCAGAACACCTAGACACCCGGGTACGTTGAGCCATTGACCAGAATCCGTTTTTGCCGGTAACTAGAACGCGTGAACTTGTGACTTGTAGTCGATTGACTTGGCGTAAAGAGTTGCAGCGACTGATGTTTGCTTTCAAGACCCCTTTATATCAATTATACTAGCGCCGTATGCTGTATGACTCAGAATTAGCCATTAGGCATACGTGAGAGGTGTAAGGCGAGAACGATGAAATCAGGTTTTTGCTATGACTTTTCGCGTCAAATGGTAAAATGGACGTAATTCTCTGGCGTAACCTGGTTTCTTCAGCAGTAATTGACGGCTGCCTTGGGTCGGTAAGCACTGAAATCCAGAGCAAGGCCATCTGTTCTTCTGTAGACAATTTGTATGGACTATACACTGTAGATAGCTGCAACCGGAGGTTTAGTTTAGTGAATATCGAAATGATGGATAGCTTCTTTGGCGACTTCAATTGCAAACATGAATGTCAAAAAAAGTTGATGGCCGGCAGGAAGGAAAACTTTAAAAACCACATGTCTTCTTAGGCTTGGCTAGAAGAGTTGTGCAACATTACTAGCGACGCTATATGAAGAGCAAAGTAGAAAAGTAGACAAGTGAGGCGGTTAGTCACACAGACCACGTCGTGGGTTTCGTAAAGGAGTCACCGTTCCACTGTTTGTCCTTAAGGATAAGAAGAATGCTTATCAGAGTACGCGCTCAGACTGCAACACCCGAAAGCTACGTTTTTATTGTAGTCACTATGCAATTTAAAGTGTATTATTATGAAGGCACACAAAGGGGAAAATTCCTAACTATATGCAACCTTGCCAGAAAGCAAATTGCGACCCGGACCCATAGTGTAAAGGTTAACACACTAGACCCAGTGATCCGTGTTCAAATCTTTGGATTCCTGCAACCACTTTTCACAGCGAACAGACTCATCTAGTCCTCACTCTCCGATCATTTGTCGCTTCGAGGCTCATCAAGCCCGATTTTCTGAGAGGCTGTGTTAATTATTAATATGTGTGTCGCTGCAACATACTTAAGGTGCCATTAGAGGTTTTATTCATGACACGTAATAAGACGTGTTATAGTTTTAATACAAGAAGGTGTCTCAATTTCAAAGATCAAACGTGTTAAGTAACACACTTAATCTTTAAAGTGTGTCAAATGACACACTTGCTGCGTGTTGTGTTATACGCCACTGATTGCAGTGTAGTCATCCTGCATCCTGGATATTCCCTCTATCTACGATTGTGTGCAATGAAGACCCAATCGTTGATGTGGGTTACGTGAAATCTAACAGCGCTTTGGTGGTTGTTGACCCAACATGCCTTGACCAAAGAAGCCTGCTAACTGAGATAGCTCCCAGGTGGTTAGGTTCTTTGGATATCAGGATGGGAATGCCTTTTAGCACCAGCTGAGTCATACCAGTATTTTTTCCTCCTTCTCGTGAAGAGAACGACATCTGTCTTGAGTGGATTAACTGACAGCCCATTTCTCGTGCACCACTTATCGATCACATTAAGCGCCGCCTGTGCTTAGAGGCATACAGTCGCTAAACATGAGTCGAAAGAGAGTACGGCGACATCATCCGCATAAGCTTGAGCATAGTATCCAGAGTCATTGAGAGTATCGGGTAATGAGTCGATCACCATACACGATAAGAGCGGAGACAGGACGCCACCTTGCGGGCAGCCCCTGTTTACGTCAGATTTGACACAATGTCAAATGTGATGCAGGTCATCAGCGATCAGTGTGCCTTAATGTGCTATACCATGCGTTATCAAAAGCTTCTTCATTGTTGACGAAAACACGTCATGCGTACTCCTTCCTTTCGAATGCGCATTCTATCCTCCCAGCTAGGTTTTGAACTGCAGTCTCGCATGTTCCGCGTTGACAAACATGCTGCATCTCCGAATGAGGACTCGTTTGAAGAGCTGATTTGCGCACGTGCAACTCTATTATTCTCTACATGCTTTTCAGCTAGAAGGATGTTAGACTGATTGGTCTTGGCGAGTGAGTAATCCTCTTTCCCTATTTTGGGAGTAAAGACACCTTTCACCGTGCGCCAAGGAATGGGTATATAGGCAAATACCAGGCTAGCAGTGGACATTATTTTTTAAGTAGGAAATAGCCGCCTTATACCGTTGAGCAGGATGACGGCGTATATCTTGTCGGTGCCTAGCAATTTAATGCCATCAAACGATGCAAATCGTTTCCACGCGCGACGCAATATACCAGCTACACCGAGTTGTTTTCATCGTTTCAGTCGCAGTTCCCGTTGAAGGCGTATGTAACATGCCCATGACAGTCTGATTTCCCGGGAAATGAATCTGAAGCAGTAAGGAGAGTGCATCCAGCTTTCTCGTTTTCCCCACTTTAAGTACTTTAACCAACTTGCTAGGCCGCCGTGACGCAGTGGCTAGCGTGTTGTACTCTGACGCACGATGAGCGAGTTCGGATACCGATAGCACCAACGCCATTAAATGTTTATTTAGCAGCGTTCCTCCACGGCGGAGTGCTGGCAATAGCCATGAAAAAGCTTTTCACTCACAGTACATGGTCACTTCAAATTCACACTCTATGTAAGCCGTTCTAATTTAACATCATAATGGCATGGAACATTTGCTGGGAACTGCAACCATTGTGAACATATAGTCGAGTTCCTCTTGAATCCTATCTAGGACAACCACCCCTGAAGAGTAATGAACGAACATTTACGACCCGAACCATTTGCGCTCCATCCAAGTTGTGTGACAAACATCACATAAGAGTATGACTCTTGAACCTGCGTGAACTGTAAAAAAAACAAGACGGATGCTGCCTCCCACTATTTACAGCCGAAGTGCAGGGTCGTAAAGAAGTGAACGAATATGAGAAGCTAAGAGCAATGTCGTCGGGGCATGGGCTCGGACAAACAGGGTAAAGTTGTTGATTGCTCTCAACCTGGCGAGATGCCAGCAACGATCCCTGTTTAAATGCCCGGGTCAAGTTGACATACGGCCTCCTCGCGGCGCCCTCTGGATAGCCTCTTCAACAACCGTTGGGAGGTGAACAAACGTATGCAGCGAAAAAAACCCCGACCAGAATGGCGGTTGTGCGGCGGGCTAACAATTCGCCCACGTAAAAAAACCTAAAGTTATGAATGAGCAAGATGCCTCGGATACACGGACGGATACTCGACGACGACAACGCACGAAAAAGGAACACGATTTGCGAGTATGCTCCTGGAATGTCAGAACCCTGTACACTCCCGGAGCTGCTCATAAACTAGAAGGAATCCTCACGCAGTACAAGGCGGATATTACTGCGGTCCAGGAAATACGCTGGATAGGAAACGGTATGATTAGGAAGAAAAATTGCGACATTTATTACAGCTGTCACAAAAGGTTGCACTTACTGGGATGCGGATTTGTCGTGGGAAAACGGTTAAGGTCGAAGGTCATCGACTTTAAACCTATAAGTGATCGCCTGGCTGTGATCCGCATCAGAGGCAGATTTTATAACATCAGCCTTATATGTGCACACGCCCCTACCGACGAGGCTGAAGACCCTATCAAGGAGGACTTCTATGACCTCCTGGACAACGCCTACGGAGCTTGTCCGGAGTACGATGTAAAAATCGTGCTCGGGGACTTCAACGCCAAAATCGGTAAGGAAAACACCCTTGGCGGAGTGATCGGAAAGCACAGCCTCCACGATACAACAACAGATAACGGCTTCCGACTCGCTGACTTTGCGACAGCTCGTAATGCGGTGATAAGTAGCACAAGATTCCCTCGCAAGCGGATCCACACAGCAACCTGGCGATCTCCGGACGGTCGAACCGCCAACCAAATCGACCATGTGCTCATTGACGCAAGGCACGCGTCAAACATCCTGGATGTGCGAACATTCAGAGGGGCAAATGTCGACTCTGACCACTTCCTCGTAGCAGCAAGATTCAGAGCTCGACTGTCCAATGTCAGAAAGCTGCACCAGCCCATCAGGAGGAGGTTCGACATTGGGCGCCTGAGCACACCGGAGGTTGCCAGAGTCTACAGGGAGCAGCTGAGCGAAAGACTCTACGGTATGCCTACGTCGAACACAAATGCCAATAATATGTGGCTGCATTGCCGCTCAGCCATTCAGGAAATAGCCGAAACCACATTAGGATACCTAGCACCCCCGACAAGAAACCCGTGGTATGATGGCGAGTGTGAGCAGAAAAAGGCAGCAACCGACGAGGCGTACCAAAAGGCGCTGCAGAGGAAAACCAGGGCAGCGCGAGAAGAGTACCGAGCCAGAAGAAGGGAGGAGAAGAAACTACTGCGACAAAAGAAAAGAATCTTCGCAGCCTCCCAGCTCAAGGATATCGAGGAGTCTAGGGATAAACATAAAATACGAGCCTTTTACAAGAAAGCCAAAGGCCTTGCAGGAGGCTTCAAAAAGGGCACCCTGGCTCTTCGAAACTGCGAGGGTAATCTTGTCACCGACCCGCAGGGAATAGTGGATGTATTTAAGCAGCACTTCCAGCAGCTGCTTAACGAGCATGACCAAGAGAGAGTGGTAGGGACTGAGGAAATCCCAACTCCAGCCGCTGAAGTAGTCCTCCCACCCAGCATAGAAGAAATCGACACAGCTATTCAGAAGCTGAAGAACAACAAGGCCGCAGGCTCAGATGGCTTGCCATCAGAGCTCTTCAAGGCTGGCGGCGATGTTCTGGTAGGGAGCATGCACCAGATCATCTGCAGAATTTGGGAAGATGAGAGCATGCCCGACGACTGGAATACCAGCTCTATATGCCCCATCCACAAAAAAGGCGATCCTACCTCTTGCAAGAACTATAGAGGTATATCCCTGCTCAATGTCCCTGCTCAATGTCGCATACAAGATCCTGTCCAGCGTATTGTGTGAACGTCTAAAACCATTTTGCACCGCACTAATCGGCAGCTACCAGTGCGGCTTCCGGCCCGGCAAATCAACTATAGACCAAATTTTCACACTTCGACAAATCCTGGAAAAGACCAACGAGTTTCGAATCGATACACACCATCTTTTCATCGATTTCAAAGCCGCATACGACAGCATTCATCGTGAAGAACTGTTTGGTGCGATGGCCGCATTCGGGATCCCGGGAAAACTGATCCAGTTAGCGCCACGCTAAAAAATACGCGATGCACCGTGCAACTCGGTTCTAGGACTTCGGAACCGTTTGAAACATGCACCGCATCGGCAACTAGATGCGCTGTCATGTGACTTCTTCAACCTAGTGCTGGAGCACATACTGCGATGGGCAGGCGTCAACAGGGAAGGCTCTATCTTCTACAAGTCCGTGCAGCTGCTAGGATACGCGGATGATATCGATATAATCGCGTGTTTCCGCCGTGGCATTGTGGAAGCATTCACGGCGATTGAAGAACAGGCGAAACGAATTGGTCTTAAGATCAATGAGGACAAAACGAAATACATGCTGTCAAGCAAAAACCAATCCGTCGCTCACCACCTGGGACAAAACATAACAATTGACAGCTACAATTTCGAGGTAGTTAAGGAGTTTGTCTACCTCGGGGCAAACGTAAACTCCACAAATGACACCACAGTGGAGATCCGGCGTAGAATCGCCCTTGGCAACCGCTGCTACTTCGGCTTGTCCAAACAACTGGGGTCAAAACTCCTCACTCGAAAGACCAAAGTCACGCTTTACAAAACGCTCATTCTGCCAGTCTTGCTGTACGGAGCCGAAAGCTGGACGATAAGCAGCACAGCGGAGCTGATTTTGGGTTCTTTCGAAAGAAAAATTCTGCGCCGGATATTTGGTCCTGTCTGTGAGGAAGGTGAATGGAGAAGAAGACACAACCGCGAACTCTACGAGCTGTACCAAGATGTGGATGTAGTCCGGAAGGCAAGGATCCGTCGACTACACTGGCTCGGCCACATCGAGCGCATGGACATCAACGCTCCAGCTAAGAGGGTCTTCGACTCCGAGCCTCCTGGTTCGAGAAGAAGAGGAAGACCGAACCTCCGGTATAAAGACCAAGTAATCGCGGATGTAGGACATCTTGGTCTTGACAACTGGAAGCAGCGTGCCCGGGACCGTCAAGGATGGAAGGCAGCTATAGCTCAGGCTCAGATCCTCCATGGATCGCAGGCCTGATAAGTAAGTAAGTAAGTAAGAGCAATGTCGTCAGCTAAAGAGTGAACTGGATTAGAAGTAACAGACGAAAGGTCATTTATAAAAATGAAAAAGAGTGTCGGAGACAAAACGGAGCCTTGCGGAACACCAGCATTTGCAAAGTGAGTATCAGATTTGAAACCGCCCAAGACAACTGGAATTGAACTATTCGAAAAGCAGCTTCCAACCCATTGAAGAAGAGACTCACCGATCCCGAAAGCATGCACTTTGGACAAAAGAGCTTCATGCCAAACTCTGTCAAATGCGGAAACCATACTGCCGGTCATTGGGGAGTTTCTGCAACTCATACGTTTGCATTGGAAAGAAGGGACGTTAGTGCGTCAGGGTCCAACACACTAAACACTGTACCATTGCGCCCTCCACTGTACTGCACGAGTACGGAAGTAAATCTGTCCCATGGTAGAACTAACGTACTCCAGAATAGGCGGTGACAAAGATAAGTTTGGAAGCTGCGAGTTTGGGCTGCAAGCAGATTAGCTTTGTCTGAGGGTATGACGGCTGGAATTTTATTGTGGATGAGCGTTGACAGCAAAGCAGGAGGCATATAAAGCCTCGCTGTATCAAAGGACAAGAGCAGCTCGTGACCTCTTCGAGTTAAAAAGAAGGGAGAAGCAAAAGCTTCTCAGGAGAAAGAAGAAAGAGCACGAGAAGCGTGCGAATGAGGATTTGGAGAGGTGTTACTGCAGGCATAAGGTTCCAAAGTTTCATCAACATATAAAGCAAACATGCGAAGGTTACAAAGCCAGAATGGAAGTCTGTAGGGATGAGAATGGACACCTAGTAGTAGAATCGCAGTCGATGCTGGGAATATGGAAAAACCACTCTTGCAGACTGGATTACGGCGGTGTTAATCAATATACCGCTGTCAGGCAGAATAATCCATTTCTTAACGTCGAAGATCGCAGAGAATTCCGTCCTCCTCACTTCGACAAAGTTAAGATCGCCATATCGAAACTTAATTCGAATAAAGCTGCTGGCGCAGACGAACTGTCTACTGAGCTCTTCAAAACAGCTGGAGATGATATGGTTAGGAGCACGCACCAGCTCATCTCTAAGATATCGTCAGAGGAAAGCATGCCCCAACTACTGCGCCAACTACAGCGAAATAAGTCTCTTTACATGGCCTGCAAATTGTTCTGTGCCTAAAGCCTTTTGTAGGGAAGCTGATCGGTCCCTATCGGTGTGGCTTCAGGCCAAGGAAGTCCACCATCGACCAAATCCAATGAACTCACCACCTATTTGTCGACCTCGGAGGCGTAAATGGAGATGAGCTATAGAACGCCAGGTCCACCTTTGACATCCCTGATTAGCTCATCAGACTATACAGGATGACTTTGGAGAATGCTCGTTGCTCCATCTGAATCTGTGAAGACCTGACCAATAGTTTTGATGTCAAAAATGGTCGATGCGCTTTCGTTTGATTTCTTCAACATCGTATTAGAACTCCTCGCATACGCGGATGACACTGACACGGCCGGAAGAATACAGCAAGATGTCAGTGAGGTGTTTACAAGTATTGAGGCGGAAGCGCAGAAAATTGGCTTGGCTCAACAGTGACCTGGAACAACGACATCAGTTTAGAAATCAAACGCAGAATCACTATTGCCAATTGAGTAATAAAGCCCTCTCCCGAACGACAAAGCTGACTCTATACAAGACGCTTATCATCCCGATGTAGCGCAGAAGCATGAACCCTATCAAAAGGGGATGAGAAGGTCCGTGGTTATTTCGAGAGAAAAATTTTGCGTGTGATTTTGCGGTCCTATAAATGTAGACAGCGACATGACTCTAAGTCAGGCGTCTATGGATTCAACGCCTAAGGTGGCTAGGCCATGTAGAGCGAATGGACACCACAGATCCAGCCCGGAGAGTCTTTGAATCCAATCCCGAGGGACGAAGAAAATGTGGACGGCAATTGAAAAGGCTAGCAAAAGATCGTGGTAGTTAGAGGGTCATGTTGGCTGAGGCCCAAATTCATCCCGAACTGTAGCGCCCGATAAGAAGAAGAAGAGCGTGGGTATAGGTGACGAGACGGAATTCTTAATGTTTTTGACGAAAGACCAAGAACTTCTGCTACCTTTGGGACATTGTAGGAGTTTACACCTCAGTTTTTGGTCATATAAAAATTAGGCTCGTCGGATGTGGGAGTTGCAGTATTTTTGACTTGTATCTATTCGGTATTCCTCTGTGGTGTTAACCTTATAATTCCGGAAACTTAGCTCTCTTAACTTGATAACCTCTTTGCAGCTCAGGTCAAACCGCGCATTATCCTCCGGCTTAAGACTTTTTACCCTGCTGATCAGTAATATTGCAATGACCGTTTAGGGCGTTGAAGAAATATATGACGTTAGGTACTAGTAACTCGCTACGGAAAATGAAAATGAAACAGAAGACCTGGGGGCAGTACCCGTGAGTTGAGAACAAGAACAGTATGGTGGTCATCGACACTTCCTTTATCAAACTACATTACGGTCTAACGCCATCATGGCTCTCATGAATAGCCAATAGAATATGTGTAAATATATCCGCTTACCTGTCCCATATTTGAGAATCCGTATTTAGAGGCAACAGCATCTGCAACCTTCCAGCCAGCCGGTATATGCACAGCAAACTCATTCAAATATACTGGCGCCCGTTGCTCCTTGTGCTTACTAAGGCTACCCGAATAATAATCACTAAAACTATCATCACTTGCTCCCAGGCCAAGGCCTTGAAATGCATCATTTAAATCACTGAAGATCGCATTCATGGCAGCATCACTTCCGTTCAAACTAATCAATGGGTATCTATCACCATTTCCGCTATAGTTCTTTCCATTCCCACTAATTAATTCGTTGTTGATCTGTAAAACATCCTTAGAGTCTGAGTTCTGTTCATTATTGCTATTTACACTTTCATCACTCGCATCGTATGAGCTACTATCATCGTACATCGAATGTCCTGCCACACTGTTGTCCCTTTCACTAGCCAAACAGTCTACGTCAGATATTTGAAAACCACATAGAAACACTACACAAAAAACTAGGACATATCTACAGAAACGTCTTCCTAAAAAACCACTACCACTACCGCCACTGCAACTTGTCCGTCGGTGCGTCGGCGTCGTCGCGCTTATCGCGACTGGCAACACTCGCGCACTATTCACACGCGCCGCCATTCCCGGATGTAATTTCGAATTTGATTTTATATTTGAATTCAAATTTGTTTTAGACATCGATTTGGAGCCCAACAGAGATGTCATTTCGTCTGTCCAACTGCCACATGATGACAATCTCACCGTTGACGAATAATTTTGATTTTCACTCTTGCCCGCGGACTGTGCTCGATGCTGCTGCTCTTCTCTATCGTCATCGACCACGGTACACGGGTCCAGATACGCCGATAGCAACGCGGAACTGTTGACATCTTTTTGATTTACAGTTTTAAACAGATACATTCTACTTTATTGAATTTAATTTTGATTTATTTCTCTACTACTCCTACTACTGCGGATGTGGCTGGAGCAGTTACTAATCCTGCCGGTCTGGGGGTGGTGATCTTGTTTTGATTTATAACTGACGGATGCGTTTTCGATTTGCTCGAACATGCGGATGTATTTATCTACATGTATCCAGTCTCGATGCCGATGCGGTACAGATTGTTATCTATTTCGTGATGTCTCCGAGAAATAAAAAAAAAAATTTAAAAAAAAATCGAACGCTTCACAAAGTACCGGATAAAAACTGAACAATTGTCGATACGATTAGCTGGATGGGTATCTTTTGCTGCAAAAATTTGGTACCGGATACCAGACACTATACCAGCATGACTGCTCGCTGGGTTGCTAGTGCGGGGCGCTTCGTACAGTACTGTATCTGAAATGGTGAAAAAAATTGTGGTGAGAAATGTTCGGTTTTAATTAAACTGAAATTTATAGACTTTATGAATCTAGATATCATTTTGGTAGGAAAAATTGAATGGAGCCGCTGGGAGGGTATATATAGGTTCATAGTCAAAGAGACCGTTTGATGGTCGTTTGTGAAACAAGTGCCCGAACGCTTCGAGTGGCGTTGCCACAGTGAAGCAATTCAAACAGCAGTCCGTTTACCTAGTGTCGGGTTTACTTTTTGTTGGTGCAACGCTGCATGTGTCGAAACAAAAATAAACTGTCATCAGCGGCATTAAGTGCCCAGAGATACGTTTGTATCTTTTGTCTTTTTTCTTTCAACACGGATTTTCAGAGCAACGATTTAAGGAACACGGGGCAATCCAATTTATTCGCCGGATAGCAATGTTATTGCGAATTTCCCGATTGTTTGGGGGGTAAAGAGCTGAATGAATTCACTTGCTGAAATGTATCCTAAAGGCACATTTGAATGACTTCACTCGCACTCCTTAGTTTACTTTCATTAACTCAGAGTGGGTGTATACTGGTGTTCTTCAAATTTGGCAATGTTTTCTTGAGTCGGCTTCGAAAAGATTGTTTTAGATGCCGAGCCCTCAGGACATCACAATAGAACACTAAGAGTTAGTCATCGTAAAGGGTTTTTTGCGTAGACCGAAGAATTTGTGCTTTTTCAGATTGCGTGTCTTACTTGCTTACTTTGGTGACGCTAAAGTCCGGTGTGAACCCGGGCCTCAACAAACAAGCTTCTCTAACTGGCACGCTCTTTTGCCAGCCGCTTCCAGCGCTGCACCCCCAGTTGGTGAAGGTCCTCGTATATTCGCTCTGCACGGCCTAGCGATCCCAGACGTTGGATCCAAAGACGTCATACTAGGCCGATGTCGCTGTAGAGCCCATATAGTTCGCGGTTGAATCTTCTCCTCCTTACTTACTTATCAGGACGGCAATATATGGAGGATCTGAACCTGAGCTATAGCTGCCTTCCATCATTGACGGTCACGCTGTTACCAGTTATCGAGACCAAATTGTCTTACATCCGCCATTCCTTGGTCTTTATATCGGAGGTTCGGTCTTCCTCTTCTTCTCGAACCAGGAGGCTCGGAGTCGAAGACCCTCTTAGTTGGAGCATTGGTGTTCATACGCTCGATGTGTTCGAGCCAATGTAGTCTACGGGTCTTTGCTGTATACCCACATATTTGTTCAGCTCATAGAGTTCGTGGTTGTGTCTCCTCCTCCATTCACCTTCCTCACAGACAGGACCAAATATCCAGCGCAGAATTTTTCTTTCGAAAGAACTCAAAATCAGCTCCGCCGTCCTGCTTATCGTCCAATTATCGGCTCCGTACAGCAAGACTGGCAATATAAGCGTTTTGTAAAGCATGACTTTGGTTCTTCAAGTGAGGAGTTTTGACCCAGGTTGTTTGGACAAACCGAACTAGCAGCGGTTCCCAAATGTGATTCTCTGCCGGAACTCCATTGTGGTGTCGTTTGTGGAGTTAACCTTAGCCCCGAGGTAAACAAACTTCGAAGTTATAGCTGTCAATCAAGGAGACCCCTACGACTGCACCAATTACAGAGGGATAAGTCTCCTGAGCATTGCGTACAAGATCCTCTCTGCCGTAGTATGTAAGCGCCTGAAACCGTTCCTGGACAACCTGATAGGTTCCCATCAGTGTGGTTTCAGGCCAGGAAAATACGATAGACCAAATATTTACACTACGGCGGATGGCACGCATCTTTTGTTGACTTTAAAGCCGCATATGACAGCGTTTATAGACACGAGCTATACAGAGCCATGCCATGTTTTAGCATTCCTTCCAAACTCATCAGACTGTGCAGGATGACTATGGATAACTCTCGTTGCTCTATTAAGGTCGGAGATGAACTAACCGAGACCTGCGAAAAAAGGTTTTAGACAGGGTGACGCACTCTCAGGTGTAGACTAACGAGTCTAACGAGTTCGTTTTTCCGCCGGAACAAGGGGTTAGGTCGCTGCATACGATAGACTACTACCCGACAGATGCCGCAGTAGCTATAAAGAGGAGGCCATGAGGAGACTTTTGTGTCCGAAAACCATAAGCATTGACGTTAAACCAGGTCAAAGGTGCACATAGGTTAACCTAAACTCGATTGACACTCTCAAAGGTGTTCTTTCGAGCCAATTACAGCAGATTCAGGAAATATTTTTGGGGCAATAGAAGAGCAAGGTGAAAGTTATCGGACTGGCAATGAAAGGCTGCGATATTCAGTAAAAAAATTATTTTGCTTTTCTACGTAAATCTCCATTGACTTGAGCACATCTGGTGCAGCGTTTACTGAACACCAGTATTCCTTTCCGGAAGTTAGAGTCTGGCAAATTGTGAAAATATTCATCAACGCCCTTTTCAATTTCTTCATTTGAAGTAAAGAGTTTCTCGGAAACGAATTTCTTAATATTTGGGAACAAATGGAAGTCTGAGGCAATCAGTACATAAGAGCAGGGAGGATGACCGAATAAATCGTACCCCGAATTCCCGACAGTTTTCCCATTGCCATTGTGCACAAGTGCGTTTTCCTAGGGGAAGATGAGTTTTTTTTCTTCGTCAAGTCAGGCCTTTCCTCATAAATTTTGGTACCCAGCTGTTCAAAGAGATTGAAGCCTTTTGAAATGTAATTAATTAACAGGATCCCATTCACAGCCCAAACCACGCTGGCCATGACCTTCCCACCAGATGCGGTCGTCCTCGCTTTCTTTGATATTGAACCATCGGTTTTACCCACTCCTTGGACTGCCGTTTTGCCGTTTAGTGGTGGACCCATATCTCACCCATGGTAACAAATTGTCACGCAAACCCGATGGTTTGCATGTTTGTTTTCCATTGACTTTTACAATGTCAATTGTGGCAGCTAGCTTCCGCAGAGATTTCGCATTCCTAATTTATCTCTCAAAACGTTTCGCATTCTTTTTTCCGATATCCCCACTCCCACCAAGCTATCACTGTGTGATTGCAGTTTAATGGCTGACCTCGGAGGAGCAAGGCTGCAGTATACTATCGCCGAATTTGGATGATTTTTCTTAGGTATTAACCCATCGAAAACACGCACGATGTCTAGTGCAACAAAATCGTATAAACAAGCTATTTGAGAGAGCTTGACCCGAATTACACGAGTACTGAGGCGGGAAGCATACATTTTTGTTGATTGGCACGCAATCTCAATGTCAGATCGGGAGTTCTGGCGTTACAGTCCGTGATTTATCTTTCCTTAGATAGGGCAAATTTCGAGAAGCTTTTCTGACAGCTATACTAAAGAGAGTTTTATCAGTACTCCGCCGAGTAGAGGCATCGCATAAAGACACATTCGATTCGGTCCCGATGTCGCTAACATTAGTGGTCAATGAATTAAGCCACGGCGCTCACAAGTACTATAGGAGGTGCAATAAATGAGATTCCGAAGACGTGGTCTATCGAAATATGTGATAACGGAAGACGCCATCAAAACTCTGCATAAATGCATCAAGGATGGGCCAAAATCTTTATTGAAATCAATGGAAATGGATTTGAGTATCTCAAAAACAACAGCTCATCGCATTTCGACCAAACATTTGGCATCCGAAAGCCTTTTTTCATTTCGTCCTTCACAAATTGTTTGATGACCAAAGAGCACACACAATTGGGACTAAGCAGAAATAGCATTCTGACCATTAACAAGTCGCCGTCTTCGCTTGATACGGTACCATGTGATTTCTATCTTTTCAGCAAAGTGCATTTGATACGGTGGATGTGGAAGAATTTCAAATCTCAACTGTAGGTCAAGCATTGACATGCCACAGGATCGGACAATCCCTGTTTTCAGCCATTTCCGCATGCACTATCTCGACTTCCGCACAACATTTGACTGCATTCGTCGTCATCCCTAGTTGAAAACATGAAAAGAGAATTGGCCTATTCGACGTTCACCATATTGTCACTATCAACTTTTCTGAATGAAGATCTAGTTTGGAATCCAATCAATACCCAGATCTTTTATGGTTATTGATCTATTTTCTTTAGAATAGGAGAAGGGTGCGAGCAAACACCAAAGAAGTTGATCGCGTTTAACATGTCAAACGCTAGCTTCGATCTCTGTCCTTGCTCAATTCAAGTTGATACACAGCCTCCGCGTGGCCTACACTGGATAGCTACCCTGGCACCCGCCAGGTAGTGAACCAGTGTGTGCAGCGACCCAACCCCTTGTTCCTGGGGAAAGAGGAACCTGGCCCTCCAGGTTGGGGGTTGTGCTTAGGGGTAACATCCCTATCACGTAAAAACCTACTTCTTCCGAAACAACAACAAGCCTCGGATACGGACGGATACAATGCTGACGACCCCTGCAAACGACTAACGGACTTGAGAGTCTGCACCTGGAATGTTAGGTCCCTTAACAGACCGGGTGCAGGCGATCAATTGCTGCTATGAAGCAGATATAACCGCACTCCAAGAAGTGCGATGGGATGGAACAGGCAAAAGATGGATCAAAAACTGCGACATCTACTACGGGAACTGCTACAAGGGGAACAAACAGCGTTTATACGAGTGCGGATTCGTTATTCGAGGAAGACTCGGACAAAAAGTCTTAAGCTCCCGAGATGTAAGAGAATGCCTCATAACTATACGCATCAAAGCTAAATTTGGAAATATTAGCTTGATACGCGCTCATGCCCCAAAAGAAGACAAGGACGATTGACTCAAGGAAGAATTATATGATCTCTTAGACATAACATATGCCCAATGCCCCAGCTACGACACAAAAAATAGTCCTAGGAGATTTTAATGCAAAACTAGGCGAAGAGGACATATTTGAGTCGATCATGCGAAAGCATAGCCTTCATGATACCACATCCCACATTGGATTTAGGCTACCCGATTTCCTAACGGGGCGTAACCTCCTTGCACTAGGCACACGATTCCCCCATCTCAACATCCACAAGGATACCTGGTGGTCTTTTGATCAATCAACCACCAACCAGACACTCCTCCGCTATTCTCGACTTACGAACCTTCCGAGGAGCCAACATCGACTCGGACCACTACCTTGTTGTAGCCAAGGTACGAATGAGGATATCAAGAATTCTTAGGAGTAGAGTAGGACAACGTAGATTTGACGTCGGAAATCTACAATCGCAAGAGACTGCCAGACTCTTTCCCGATCGTGTCTCCTTCAAGCTCTCTCAAAATCCGCCCACAGTAGCGCAAGCAATAGAGCAAGAATGGGCGCATTACGAGAGCGCCGTCAGAGACGCTGGCTCAGATTTGCTGAGTTTCAAACCGCCACCACCTAGAAACCCCAGGTTCCAGGAACAATGCGAATAAGCCCACGCAGCAAAACAAGAGGCATATAGAGCCACGCTGCGCTGCAACGACGGACGAGAGCTGCTGGCGAAAACTATGAGCAAAAGAGAATAGAGGAACACACGCTTCTCAGAAGAAAGAAGAGAGAAAACGGAAAGCGTGAGATCGAGGAGATGGAGAGATGCTTCCGCAGGAATGACGCCCGGTAATTTTACAATAAGGTAGAGCGATGGCCTGCAGGGATGAAAATGGAGAACTGACAGACAAGATACCGCTATCAGGCAGAACGATCCATCCGTAATAGAGGCCGATGTAAAATAATTCCGTCCACCCGACCAAGACGATGTCTTATAAAGCCGCGGGCGCAGACGGCCTATCTGCTGAGCTTTTTCAGGCGACTGGAGGTGAGCTGGTAAGGTGCATGCACCATCTCATTGGCAAGGTAAGTTCGGAGGAAAGCATGTCCGACGATTGGAATCTCAGCATCATGTGCCCAGTCCACAAGAAAGGAGACTGCGCCAATTATAGGGGAATAAGTCTCCTTAACATCGCATATAAGAACTTCTCTGCCGTATTGTGTGAACGCCTGAAACCGTTTGTGGATAACCTGATCGGCTCTTATCAGTGTGGCTTCAGGCCAGATAAATCCCCAATGGACCAAATAATTACGCTACGGCAGATCGACTTTCACCACCTTTTCGTCGACTCAAGGCTGCATATGACAGCGTGTATAGAGATGGGCTATACAAAGCCATGTCTTGTTTTAACATACCTACCAAACACGTCCGACTGTGCAGGATGACAATGGGGAAGTCTAGCAGCTCCAGTAAGGTCGGTAATGAACAAACCAAGACCTTTGATGTTAAAAAAGGATTTAGACAAGGTGACGTGCTGTTATGTAACGCGTATACTCGCAGTATATGGTCACTTCAAATTCATACTCTATATGTGCAGTTCTAATATAACACCATAATAGCATGGAATATTTGCTGAGAACTACAACCAACTTTAAAATTCAGTCGAGTTCCTCTCGAATCCTATCTAGGACAACCACCCCTGCAGAGTAGTGAACGAACATCTACGACCCAAACCAAACATCATAAGAGTATGAACCTGTGCGAACTATAAAACGAAATATATTCTGTCGTCCAAAAAAGACGCACAACACCGATGTCTTGACCATGACCTCACAATTGGCAGCCACAAATTCGAAGTGGCCCATTAATGACCAGAGACAACAACACCAGCGCATAGATCAAACGCAGTATTACACTTGCCAACCGCTGCTTCTTTGGGCTCAAGAACTAAAAGACAAAGGTTGCGCTATACAAAACCTTGAACATCCCGGTCCTCCTCTATGGAGCGGAGACCTGAACTTTAATGAAAGTGGATGTGGAGGCCTTTGGTCATTCGAGAGAAATGTTTTGCGTTCAAACTCTGGTCCCGATTGAATAAATGGAGTGTGGAGGAGAAGAAACAACGACGAACTCTATGGGCTTTACGGCGATATCGGACTAGTACGGCGTCCATGTAGAGCGAATGAATAACACAGCTCCGGCCCGAAGAGCCTTCGAGTCCAATCCCAAAGAACGACGCAGCAGAGGACCGACCGAATCTAAGGTGGCGCACATAGGTGAAAGGGGATCTTAACCAATTGAGAATGCGTCGCTTAGTTAGCAAAAGACAGTGACAGCTGGAGAAGCTTGTTGGTTGAGACCCAGGTTCACACCGGACTGTAGCGCCATCAAAGTAAGTAAGTACGCTTACGTGTAAAATTTTTCAGTGACTCTCCGAGAAGAGCAAGTTGCATTTTTGAGGACGAAGCAAACAAGTGTTGGCTGCGGCGTTCACCCAGGGCATTTCTACAGTACACTTCACACTATTTTTGGCATATTTTATAGGGTTCTTACCTCGTTTATAGTAAAACAGCACCATGTAGCTTTTTTTTCAGATATGTATTTCGAAAAATGTAGTCTGTAGTGCTACTTTTCTAATGCACATTCGTTTGAGGGAACCGGATTAGTGCCACCCAATATATGGGCGTCAGCACGAACTAGTGGCAAAAAGACCGCAGCACAGCGCCCGTTTAGAAGATGTTGATGAATGAACGAGTTGAGTGACCAAGTCGAAATCGAACAGAATATGTGGTGACTAGCTTGGGGATATGCGAAGGACATACATATTTAGAACACCCGATACGTACATATGTAGTATAACATCATTATCCTTTAACCAAGTCATCCATTGATATGATAACACACACCACTTTGTTGGCCCGCGGATTACAATCATAACCGATAATCCACCTATTCTCTCAAGGCGGTTTAACACCATTATCAAGGATATCTCCACCAGCGTTCATGTGACTAGCGGTTTCGCAACTTATAAGCATTTACACCTCTACCCACCCACTACGTGGCACATACACAACCAACCTTGCCATCATTTCCATTCAATCCAATCTTCATATGCACTTTGAGTCCATCTATCCACTGGAGATAGTGTGACAAGCAAGAAGAAGAAGAAAACAGGATTCCCACTCAAGGAGCAACTTGAAATTGGATTTTTATTGGCTTAATTGCATTTGCTGGCACATCCGTCGATGCCATAGACGACCTCCTGCTCTTGATTTCTTGCTAAGGGTTTTTCCCGATTTCTAATGATATCTAGCTGGGGAAAATGTTCACTTGAATGCACAAAGGACTTTCTATAAATGAAAACAGAAAAGAGTATAGTTCCGCCCTAACCTAACCTATCGATACTCAATTTGCAGTGAAGCATTTGATTAAAGTCTATTATGGTCGACTTAATTAGAAAATTGACTTGCAACTAAAACTGAATAAGATAAAGTATCTGCTCTATGAACGTTGGCTAGATTCCAAACTTGTTGTGGTGTCCTTGCTGGAGTCGATCGGAATATGGATAATCTTGGTATGGTAATCCATTGTGGTAGTCTGAGGAATTTTGAACAACAAAAGAAGCGGATCGGGCTGCCTTTGATACATATAAAAGAGGGAGGGCATGGGCTCAGACATACAGGGTAAAGTTGTTGATCGCTCTCAACCTGGCGAGATGCCAGCAACGATCCTCGCGGCGCCCTCTGGATAGCCTCTTCAACAACCCTTGGGAGGTGAACAAACGTTCGCAGCGACAAAACCCCGACCAGAATGGCGGTTTTGCGGGGGGCTAACAATCCGCCCACGTAAGAAAAAACAAAGTTATGAATGAGCAAGATACACGGACGGATACTCGACGACGACAACGCACGAAAAACGAACACGATTTGCGAGTATGCTCCTGGAATGTCAGAACCCTGTACACTCCCGGAGCTGCTCATTAACTAGAGGGAATCCTCACGCAGTACAGTGATTACTGCGATCCAGGACATGCGCTGGATAGGAAACGGTATGATGAGGAAGAAAAATTGCGACATATATTACAGCTGTCACAAAAGATTGCACTTACTGGGATGCGGATATGTCGTGGGAAAGCGGTTAAGGTCTAAGGTCATCGACTTTAAACCTATAAGTGATCGCCTGGCTGTGATCCGCATCAGAGGCAGTTTTTATAACATCAGCCTTATATGTGCACACGCCCCTACCGACGAGGCTGAAGACCCTATCAAGGAGGACTTCTATGACCTCCGGGACAACGCCTACGGAGCATGTCCGGAGTACGATGTAAAAATCGTGCTCGGGGACTTCAACGCCAAAATCGGTAAGGAGAACACCCTTGGCGGAATGATCTGAAAGCACAGCCTCCACGATACAACAACAGATAACGGCTTCCGACTCACGGACTTTGCGACAGCCCGTAATGCTGTGATAAGTAGCACAATATTCCCTCGTAAGCGAATCCACACAGCAATATGGCTATTTCCGGACGGTCGAACTGCCGACCAAATCGATCATGTGCTCATTGACGCAAGGCACTCGTCAAACATCCTGGATGTGCGAACATTCAGAGGGGCAAATGTCGACTCTGACCACTTCCTCGTAGCAGTAAGATTCAGAGCTCGACTGTCCAATATCAGAAAGCTGCACCAGCCCATCAGGAGGTGGTTCGACATTGGGCACCTGACCACACCGGAGGTTACCAGAGTCTACAGGGAGCAGTTAAGCGAAAGACTATGGTATGCCTACGTCGAACACAAATGCCAATAATATGTGGCTGCGTTGCCGCTCAGCAACATCCCAGCTCAAGGATATCGAGGAGTCTAGGGATAAACATAAAACACGAGCCTTTTACAGGAAAGCCATATGCTTTGCAGGAGGCTTCGAAAAGGGCACCTAGGCTCTTCGAAACCGTGAGGGTAATCTTGTCACCGACCCGCAGGGAATAGTGGATGTATTTAAGCAGCATTTCTAGCAGCCGCTTAACGAGCAAGACCAAGAGAGAGTGGTAGGGACCGAGGAAATCCCAACTCAACCCGCTGGAGTAGTCCTTCCACCCAGCATCGAAGAAGTCGGCACAGCTATTCAGAAGCTGAAGAATAACAAGGCCGCAGGCTCAGATGGCTTGCCATCAGAGCTCCTCAAGGCTGGCGGCGATGTTCTGGTAGGGAGCATGCACCAGATGATTTGCAGAAGATGAAAGCATGCCCGACGACTGGAATACCAGCTCTATTTGCCCCATTCACAAAAAAGGCGATCCTACCTCTTGCAAAAACTATAGAGGTATATCCCTGTTCAATGTCGCACACAAGATTCTGTCCAGCGTATTGTGTGAACGTCTAAAGCCATTTTGCACCGCACTAATCGGCAGCTACCAGTGCGGCTTCCAGCCCGGCAAATCGACTATAGACCATATTTTCACACTTCGACAAATCCTGGAAAAGACCAACGAGTTTCGAATCGATACACACCATCTTTTCATCGATTTCAAAGCTGCATACGACAGCATTCATCGTGAAAGAGTGTTTGGTGTGATGGCCGAATTCGGGATCCCGGGAAAACTGATCCAGTTGTGTCGCGCCACGCTAAAAAATACGCGATACACCGTGCAACTCGGTTCTTGGACTTCGGAACCGTTTGAAACATGCACCGCATCGGCAACTAGATGCGCTGTCATGTGACTTCTTCAACCTAGTGCTGGAGCAGATAGTGCGACAGGCAGGCGTCAACAGGGAAGGCACTATCTTCTACAAGTCCGTGCAGCTGCTAGGATACGCGGATGATATCGACATCATCGCGTGTTCTCGCCGTGGCATTGTGGAAGCATTCACGGCGATTGAAGAACAGGCAAAACGAGTTGGTCTTAAGATCAATGAGGATAAAACGAAATACATGCTGTCAAGCAAAAACCAATCCGTCGCCCACCACCTGGGACAAAATATAACAATTGACAGCTACAATTTCGAGGTAGTTAAGGAGTTTGTCTACCTCGGGGCAAACGTAAATTCCACAAATGACACCACAGTGGAGATCCGGCATATAATTGTCCAAACAACTGGGGTCAAAACTCCTCACTCGAAAGACCAAAGTCGTGCTTTACAAAACGCTTGTACTGCCAGTCTTGCTGTACGGAGCCGAAAGCTTGACGATAAGCTGGAGGCGGAGCTGATTTCGACTTCTTTTGAAAGAAAAATTCTGCGCCGGATATTTGGTCCTATCTGTGAGGAAGGTGAATGGAGAAGAAGACACAACCGCGAACTCTACGAGCTGTACAAGGATATGGATGTAGTCCGAAAGATAAAGATCCGTCGACTACACTGGCTCGGACAGATCCAGCTAAGAGGGTCTTCGACTCCGAGCCCCCTGGTTCGAGAAGAAGAGGAAGACCGAACCTCCGGTATAAAGACCAAGTAATCGCGGATGTAAGACATCTTGGTCTTGATAACTGAAAGCAGTGTGCCCGGGACCGTCAAGGAGGGACGGCAGTTATAGCTCAGGCTCAGATCCTCCATGGATCGCTGGCCTGATAAGTAAGTAAGTAAGTAAGTAAAAGGGTTGCCTTTGGTACATATAAAAGAGGATATAGTCTTAGTTCGTTATTCGCAGTGGTCACTTTGTATGGTGTCGACTGTACCGAATGGCAAGCCCCGGCAATATATAATGTGACAATAAGGACTTGGAATCAAAATTGAGCCAATTATCTTCTTACTACGCCTGAGGAATTGCCTTAAAGTTATGTTCGTTCGTAGAACTATAGACAGAGTGCGAAAAAGCGTCTTTAACAGTAGCGGGTAACCAAAGTGTACAGCAAGCTCAGACATATCGGGGCGTAGCGAAAGAGAACAAAAGGAAAACAGTCGCAAATACACTGCAATCACCCACAAGCAAACATATCAAATCTTATTAAAGTAAATGGAGATAGAGAACACAAATACATATGTATCTATACCCCTAGTTCGTAGGGATTGAAGTTCTTGGAAAACAGTGTAATGGAATACCCATGTTATGTTTTGCTTTCAAGATACATAATTACTCCAAGTGTTGACGCTCCTTACTGCACTCTTTTCGCTCTCTGTACGTATAGATATATATGAATGGATGTGTTTTGAGAAACTTTTCTAGTTGCAACTCGTACGGGTACTTTAACCCACAACAAATGAGATACAAGTGCTGAATCTATGTGCCTAGCTTCACTGCTCATGATGATATATGTAGTTTCTGCTCAAGTACTAAACTGGGATGTATTCAGTGCCAGGCATACATACATAGTTGTAGTATCTAGCTATTCTACTTCAAGCGTATTTTACGCGAATTATGCTGATTACAATAAACCAAAGGCATGCTACGGCAAAAGGAGTTGAGTACGAGGAAATAATAGAAAACAAGAAGAAATCCTTGCTGCCAGGACCGACCGACGATTATACTCTGATAGCCCGAATGGTAGACGACGAGGATTTGAGACGGTAAGGGAGCGAATGGAAACTTAGGCGCACTTATTAGATGCATATTCCACAAGGAGATAACCGCTTTTACGCTTTCAAGTAGAGGACAGGGAGTTGAGCTACCAAGTTTGTTCTTTCGTCGACTGTTGCTATTCCTTATGTTCCACTTCCTTGTTTCATTGTAAATGCATATCTCTAGCGTTTGTATCTCGCTATTTTCATTTTTTCTTCCTTTTTCATTCCTGCTTTCGCTCAGGAGTGAAAAACAACTTGCATAGGCAGAGGAGTATGTACGTTCTATGTAAGGACGATGGTAAGAAACAAAAGTGGATGTTAGTCGGAGGTATGGATAAAAGACCGACCGACCAAGGTGGATGGGATTCGGAAATCTTTGAATTGTTTCCTCTGCCTGTCTCATTTCTGACTTTTATTGTTTCCCCATTCGGTGTGTCCTTTTACTCTTATTACTCCTTGATGATGACGGTGATGATGATTCCTTGATGGCATTCGCTCACTTAAATTATTCATTGGATTCTGTTTTTCGCAGTCAGAAGGACGCGATGTTTTCCCCATTCCCGGCCCCTCGCCACTCCTGATGCATTTAATCAGAGCAAGCTTATGCGCATAAACAATTTTATCATTAGGCAAATTACAGGTCATTTGAAGTTGCTGCGATTTATAGAAATTAAAGGATCGCTAACGAGAAAAAACAGGATAATTGGTGGTACTGAACATAATTGCCATCCGTCCATTTAAGTGAAGTATAAAATTTGCATTTATTGTTCATATGAAGAGCTCTTGAGCGGGAGAGATTGCTGGTTTGTGAGTCCTTGAGGAAAGGATTTTTGTCGTTTTTTTTTCAAAATTATCCACTCAGGTTGGTAGACAAAGGAGTCGGTTTCCCTGGGCATCCTTTTGCTCGATTTGGCATTTAAAAAATGCAGACGAATTTAATGTACATATCTGTAATGTTCGTCCTGCAGGACTTAGTTGTCAATGAGTATTGTACGAATTCTGTTTTCCTCAAACTCAACCTGTTGAGAAAGAATCGACATGCATTTGTTTAATGGCTATGCTATGCCTCAATATTGAGGCAATCGTCCTATAGCTAGGATGCTGCCGATATGCAACGTCAAGGATCACAGGCGTTTTAGCAAGATAGCTGAAGCTACTATCGCCGGAGATCGATACACCTCAATCCTCCACTCACTCAGTAGAGCAACAATGGAGCCTGTGCAAACAAGCCCTGAAGAGCACAGCAACGGAAGAGCCGTCCCTTACAGCTCCACCACGACGAAACACCTGGTTCGATGACGAGCGTAGAAGAATTTATGCAGAAAAGCAGGAGGCATACAAAGCCCCACTACACAAAAAAAAAAAAAACAAGAACGGCTCGTGAGCCCCACGAGCTTAAAAAAAATGGGCGATTTAAAACTTGGAGGGGTGCTTTTGCAGGCACGACCTTCGAAGATTTTACCAATGGATAAAACGAATGTCTCAAGGCTTTAAAGCTCGAACGGAGGTCTGTAAGGAGGAGAACGGACACCTAGTAGTAGAATCGCAGTCGATGCTGAGAATTTCGAAAAACCACTTCTGCAGACTGTATAATGGCGATGACAGCCATCATACCGCCGTCAGGCAGAATGCTCTTAACGACGAAGATCGCAGAGAATTCCGTCTCCCTGACCTCGACGAAGTTGCGATTGCCATGTCGAAACTCAAGTCGAATAAAGTTGCTGGCGCAGATGGACTGTCTGCTGAGCTCTTCAAAGCGGCTGGGCGTGAGCTGGTTAGGAGCATGCACCGGCTCATCTGTAAGATATGGTCAGAGGAAAGCATGCCCGAGGAATGGAGTCTCAGCATCGTATGCCTAATCCACAAGAAAGGAGACCTCTCTGACTGCGCCAAATACAGAGGAATCAGTCCTCTTAGCATCGCCTACAAAATCTTCTCTGCCGTTTTGTGTGAACCCCTGAAGCCTTTTGTAAATAAGCTGATTTGTCCTTATCAGTGCGGACTCAGGCCAGGGAAGTTCACCATCGACCAAATCTTCACACTACGGCAGATCCTGGAAAAAACCAGTAAATTTCAAGTCGACACTCACCACCTATTTGTATACTTCAAAGCCGCATACGACAGCGTAATTAGAGACGAGCTATACAACGTCATGCCTGACATCCCTTCTATCTCGTCAGACTTTGCAGGATGACTCTGGAGAACGCTCGCTGCTCCATCCATGTCGGTGCAGAACTGACCGATAGTTTCGCAGTCAAGAAAGGATTTAGACAGGGCGATGCGCTATCCTGTGATTTCTTCAAGATCATATTAGAAACGATTGTGCAAAAATCACAGGCCAGTACAAGCGGCACAATTCATTTCAAATCCTCGCAACTCCTTGCATACGCCGACGACATTGACATAATAGGTAGATCACAGCGAGATGTCAATGAGGCGTTTGCGAGTATTGAGATGGAGGCGGCAAAAATTGGTTTGGCAGATAATGAGGGCAAGACTAAATATCTGCTGTCATCGAAAATGGACATTTACCACCGACGCCTTGGCCAGAACGAGCATACTGGCAGGTATAAGCTTGAGGTAGTTAAGGACATCATATACCTCGGCTCCGTAGTGACCTGGAACAATGACACCAGTTTCGAAATCAAGCGCAGGATTACTCTTGCCAACCGCTGCTTCTTTGAGCTCAAGAGGCAATTGAGAAGTAGAGTCCTCTCTCGTACGGCCAAGTTGACCTTATCCCGATCCTCTTATACGGCGCAGAACCATGGACTTTATCTCTGTCGTTTCGAGAGAAAGATTCTGCGTGCGATTTTCAGTTCTATAAACTGAATCACATGAGCCTAGTCAGGCGTCTACGGATCCAACGCCTAAGATGGCTAGGCCATGTAGAGCGAACGGACACCACAGCTCCAAAGCTAATCTGCTTGCCCACAGCTCGTACTTTGTCCCCGCCTGTACCAGAGGACATCAATTCCACCATGGGACTAATCCACTTCCGTATTCGTACAGTCGCAAAGGCTCTCTAAGACCCAAATCACAAATACACAAATCCGCTGGTCCAGATGGTATTGCCCCAATAGTTCAAAAGAGGTGTTCTTCTACGATGACAAAACCGTAAGCTTAAGCTTTTACACCCTTCCTACTCTTTTGGTCTCTTTCCGAGTAGGTAGAAAAGAGCATTTGTCCAGCCTATAGCCAAAAAAGCAGAAAATTCTTTTCTGTCCAACTACCAACCTATTAGACTAACATTCCTTCTTTCCAAGGTGACGGAAACGTTGATTGACGATCAGCTTATGAAATATCTTGAATCACGGAATCTCCTCAATGACCGACAGTACGCTTTCCGTAGCAACAGTTCCACTGGCGATTTGATGGCATATCGCGCCGAAAAGTAGAATCGCACACTTCACCAAGCAGGTGAAAGCAAAGTAGTTGGACTGGATATTTCGAAAGCATTTGACAGGGTTTCGCGTGAAGCCCGTTTGTCGAAAATGGGTGCTTTCGGGGCCAATGAGTCTCTCGTTCAATGGACTAGAAACTACCTTTCGAATCGTTGAAGTCAAGTTGTCTTGGATGAATTCAAGTCTGATACTCGCCTTGTAAATGCTGGTGTTCCCCAGGGCTCCGTATTGTTTCCGACACTCTTTGTCATTTGCTGACTCCTGTCGTAAAAGTGTATAACTAACTCGCAGCCATTATCCATGAATGTTTCTTGCATCACAGAAACCGAAAAGCTTTCCATACTGGGTATGTGTGTTGCTGACAATCTTAATTGGAACAACCACATATTCAGTGTCACCAAGAATGCTGCTAAATGCTTGGGCTTTTCATTCAGATGCAAGAATTATTTCTCACCCTTAAATCTGGCTCATGTCTGGTCTGGTACATCCAGGTAAGGAGAATATCTTTGAACGAGTCGTAGGATAGCAAAGCCTACACGACACCAAGCCCAAAAACGGATTCAGGCTAATAGATTTTGTAATGGGGCGTAGTCTCCTAGTAGGTAGAACACGACTCCCACATCTCAATATCCATAAGGGAACCTGGCAGTCTCCTGATCAATTCTGTTGATCAACTCGATCATATCGCGATCGACGCCAGATACTCCTGCAGCATCCTGGATATCCGAACTTTTCGAGGAGCCAATGCGGACTCAGATTATTACCTTGTTGCAGCCAAGGTACGTATGCAAATATCGCGAACACTGCGGAGTCGAGTAAGATCAGCAAAATTTGACGTGGGAAAGCTGCAATCGCAAGAGACCGTCAGGAACTTCGCCGATCGTATCTCCGTCAAACTCTCTCAAGAGCCGCTGCAAACTGCACAAACCATAGAAGAGCAATAGTGACATTGTCAAAGCGCAATCACGGATACTGTCTCTGATATATTAGGTTTCAGCCGAGTGCAGACAGGTACATGCAGAAAAACAGATTGCGTACATGGCCAAGTTGCATCGACGAACGAGAGCTACTCGTGAGCTCTATGAGCGGAAAAGAAGGGTGGAGCATGCGCTCTTCAGAAGGAAAAAGAAAGAGAATGAGAACCGCGAGATCGAGGAGATGGAGAGATGTTATCGCAGGAACAACGCTCGAAAGCTTAATCAAAGAGCAAAAAGAACATGCCATGGTTATGAAGCCAGAGCGGAAGCCTGCTGGGATGAGCACGGACACTTCGTAATTGAATCACAGCCGATGCTGAGAATGTGGGAAGACTATTTCTGCGGACAGTATAACGGCGACGATGGTCAAGTTGCCGCTGCCAGGCAGAACGCACCATTCACAACGGACTTAGATAAGGTTAAGATAGCGATCGCTGCTGGCACAGACGGCCTGCCTTCTGAGCTTTTACAAGCGGCTGGAGATGAGTTGGTTGGGAACACAGCACCAGGAACAAGAAAGCATGCCCGATGGATGGAATCTCAGCATCGTTTGCCCGGTCAATAAGAAAGAAAACCCCTTTAAATGCGTCAACTATAGTGGAATAAGTCTCCGAAACATCACGTATAAGATCTTTTCTGCCTTGCTGTTTGAACGCCTGGACAATTTGATAGGTTCCTATCAATGTGGCTTCAGGCCAGCAAAATCCACGATAGACCAAATATTCACACTGCGGCAGATCTTGGAGACGACTCATGAATTTCAGCTCGACACCATTACCTTTTCGTCGATTTTAAGGCCGCATATGACAGAGTCTCTAGGGCAGAGCTATATACAGCAATGTTATGTTTTGACATCCCTACCAAGCTCGTCAGGCTGTACCGGATGTCAATGGAGAACTCTCAAGGCTCCATTTAGGTCGGTACGGAGTTAACCGAGACCTTCGATGTCGAAATAGGATTCAGACAGGGTGACGCACTGTCCAGTCATTTTTCCAACATCATCCTTAACAAGATCATGCGAGATTCACTGGCCAAGGCAAGAGGCACGATCTACTTCAAGTCTGCACAATTGCTCGCTTACGCTGATGACATTGACGTAACAAACAAGGCGAGACGTCAATGAAGCTTTTGTGAGTATTAAAGCAGAAGCGGCTAAAAAGGTTCTGAAAGTAAACGAGGGGAAAACCGAATATATGCTGTCGCGAAAGAAAGACGCACAACACCAACGACTTGGCCAGAACGTCACTATTGGCAGCTATAACTCTGATGTAGTCAAGGATTGTGTCTACCTTGGCTCACTGGTAACAAACGCCAACGACATCAGCGCTGAGATTAGACACAGAATAACAATTGCTAATAGAGTAGTAGAGCCCTCTCTCGGAAAACTAAGGTGACCCTCTATAAAAGCTTTATCATCCCGGTCCTTCTATACGGCGCAGAGGCTTGGACCTTGTAAAAAGTGGATGAAGAGGCCCTTGGTCGTTTCGAGAGGAAAATCCTGCATATAGTCTTCGGTCCAGTTTGTGTTGAAAGACAGTGGAGGAGAAGATTCAACCGCGAACTGTAAGGGTTGTACAGCGACATCGCCTCAGTACGACGTCTACGGATACAACGCCTTAGATGGACAGCAGAGCTCCGGCCAGAAAAATCTTCGACTCCAACTCGGAAGAACGATGTTGCAGAGAACGGCCATATCTAAGGTGGTGCACACAGGTTGAAAGGGATCTTAACCAACTGGGCGTCGACACTGGAAACAGCTAGCAAAAGGTCGTGCTAGCTGGAAAGGCTTGTTGGTTGAGGCCCAGGTTTACCCCGAAATGTAGCGCCACCTAAGTAAATATCGGCATCTCCTCTGTCCCTCTGGTTTTTTACCTTAGGCCTCCACTGTGCCGCCAACCACAAAGTAGCGGTAGCGGTACGCATAACGAGCGATCTAAGGTGCCAAGAGCGCCAACGTAACGCGAATGGCGTTTAGGAAAATACGTTCTAAGATTCTAACCCGTCCCACGAAGTAGTACCTAAAGGCAGTTCCGCGGGGAGAATGGTTTGAAGTGGCAGGGTGTGGTTTAGCACGTAGGCGTATTCCTATTAATCAGGTCCCCGTTGTAATACGGGTAAGTAACCAAAGAAACATTCATTTAGATCGGTTTCGTCTTCGACGACTTTCGGGACCGAGGAGGGTATACCGATACAACGTTAGTTCATTACTGAATACTGTCGAGTCAGATCTTGAAACAGTAACCCCGTATTGCTAGGTTCCTTAACGAATCTCCCAGATCCAATGTTCCCCACTATTCGCAACTGAATGTAATAACGCACACGACAAATATTCGTAATTCGTGCATAATATAAACTCGTACTGTGCGCCATCATAGTCGGTATAGAATGGATGTTATGAGACGCATTAGACTTTTCGATGCACTTCCACATCCATCCAAGGAGCATGTAGGTATGTCGAAAACGAGTGATTCCATCCAGGCAACGCAGCATACTGAGACGGTTTTCCTAAAGTATCTTAAAAGTATTTCCATGTTAAGACGCTCAGTTGTTTTCTACAAGCGCTATCACAAATGAGAACAAAGACATCGAGGAGGAAAACAAGCTGTGCATAATCCCACTTTTATGACTTTTAGTGCATAATGCAAATGGTTCCCCCCAGGGTTCGGTATCCGCCAACGCCGCTGTATTATGCCGCAACACACACGACGCGGGAAGGTTGCAAATTTAAAATCTCTGTTTGCAAGAGTGAATGATACTTCCTGCAATGGAAACACATAATTCACCGAAAAACAAAACACACGGAAAGAAGGAGCCAAATCCACTTGGATCTCTTGGATCCCTCATATACCGAGCATTACAGTGGAACCACTTTGTCAAGGTGCAGTGTTGTCGTCGGTATTGTCATCATAGTTGTTGCATTTGTTATTGTTCTAGTCGACACTATCAATAGCTGCTTGAGGAGCAACACTCAAGCGAGATAATCGTCTTTGAAGTTGTTTTGTTTTTTACTTCAAGTTATCGTTGGTCGGGGAAGGATGGTACACTCAAGACTCAAGACGCTCCTGTGGTACGCAATCACATGTATAGAATGTGCCTAGTGCCCAGATACGACTCCATTTGTGCCGTCAACGGACGAGTTATGAGATCAACAATGAAAGTGGTGCCTGACTATACTGAATAGAATCCCAGCAAAATGGGTTGCCACTGTCCTGGAATAGACGAGATAGTCGCGTAGACGCTTTCATTCATTGGATGACAGTGGCGAGGAGATAGTGTCAATGTTAATTAATTACTCCGACGCATGACGGGCGAGACGGTCTGCCCTTTTATTCTAGTTAAAGCGCTTGAGTGATGGGCCATTGTTGTCGGTCGAAATGAAAGGAATCATGCTGAAACGAAGACGGATTGCTGTTTGGTCGTTAACTGCAATTCAGAATGCCGTGATAAGTTCGTGATGTACTATGTTCGAGACCTCACTGGTACTGTTCATTGTTTTTAGATGGAACAATGGCATTTCGAATGAGTGAGCGCTGTGGTTTATCTTTTTCATGAAAACCGGCAGAATGCTTCATCAGGTTTTGGAAGCAAATACTTTGTCCTTACTTTGAGAAAAGATCAAAGACAGTCGAATCTCTTCAATGACCTCATGCGTAATGGGGTAGACATTAGGCGGACAGCCACTATCAATGGCGGAAGGAATCCGGTGTCAGCAAGTAAACTAGTGAGGTACTCACTTTTTTTAGACCAATTAGTCTAATATCCTTTCTGCTGAAAAGCAGAGAGACTGGCAGAGATGCACGCGCGCATCTTGCTTCGGAGAAGCAACATGCCCATCAGGGCGGAAAATGCTGCGAGACTGCCCTTCATAACCTAGTTGGGAGGAAAGAGTGGGCGCTGGGCATTTTCGTCGACATTGAGGGAACTGCCTCAATCCCATCTCCAGGACCGGATGGGATCCTACCGGCGGAGCTCCAACAGGTAGCAGATTTCATCCTTCCCTGGCTTGTAGTAATCTACCAAAGCTGTCTCTCCTTATCCTACATGCCTAGCAAGTGGAAGGTAACCAAAGTCCTTTTCATACCCAAGGCAGGTGAAAGCTCCCACACGTATACAAATGACTTGAGGCCTATTAGTCTTCCTTCTTTTCCACTAAATACTCTAGAGCAGATTTTAGACACACAGTCGACACAGCTATAGCCTAGGAAGGCTGTCGGATAACCACAATGCCTACAACAAATGCAAATCGGTGGAAACAGCACTCCACTCACTAGTTAGTACCATAGAAAGGTCACTGCAATACAAGGAATGCATCCTAGTGGCTTTTCTCGGTATTGAGGGTGCCTTTAGGAATGTTGAACCATGGGACGTCACCAAAGCGCTTACCGATCTAAGTGCAATGGGATCAGTGATAGAACTGGTACGACAATTGCTATAACAAAGAGTCGTCAAAGCCAACCTCGTTTTGTTTTTTTTTTTGGAGACTCGCGCAGGTTCAAGAGTTTTTATATTCTCTTATGATGTGTTTTAGACACACAACCTGAACGGAGTGCAGTGGTTTGGGTCGTTGATGTTCGTTCATTACTCTCAGGGGTGGTTTTCCTAGATAGGACGAGAGCCGACCAATTCCGGGTTGGTTATAGTCCGTAGTAATTCGTTCGAGCACTTTTAGTATTGCATACGCAGAAGATGAATTTCAATTGACCATATACTGTGAGTGTTATGCCTGCAGCAGTGCGGTCTGGTCACTTTCCATTCACAACTGCGTTGCATACTTTTTGTCCGTATTCTTCTTCTTTGATGGCGTTAGAGCCCATGAAGGACCAGAGCCAAGCTTCTCTCAATCACCCTTGTTGTGTGTGATTTATTTTTCACATGAGTGAAAGGGACCTACAGTTTAATGCCGATTCCGAACGGCGTGAGTCGAGAAGCTTTTTAACGGCAAGTGTACTACGGGGGGTTTTGCCAGTATCCCGCCGAGGAGGAACGCCGCGAAATATACATTCGATGGGTCGGTGTTATCGGGTTCCGAACTCGCTCATCGTGCGTCAGAGTCCAACACACTAATCACTGCACCACGGCGTCCCCTTTTTGTCCGTATAGGCAATACTTTTTCTTGGCTACGAAGCGAATTTGAACTATAGACCTTCCGCTCGGCGGTCGATGATGTTAACCACTGCACAACGGTCACCCCTTAATGGTACCATTTCAACTGGAATGGTCAGCAGAGGTACACCACAGGATGGAGTACTCTCCCCTCCCCTCTGGAACGTGGTGGTCAATGAACTACCACCAAATGACATTACTATTGCCGTCACAAGAACAATTTCCAGCACTATAAGCCATCTAATGCAGGGTGCTATACATACAGTAGTAACCTGTAGGCAGTACTGCGGACTTGGGGTCAACCCCACTTGGGGCCACTTGGGGTGGCCGTGGTGCAGTGGTTAACATCATCGACCGCCGAGCGGAAGCGGAAGGTCTATGGTTCAAATTCGCTTCATAGCCAAGAAAAAGTAATTCCTATACGGACAAAAGTATGCAACGCAGTTGTAAATGGAAAGTGACCAGACTTACTGCTGCAGGCATAACACTCACAGTATATGGTCAACCGAAATTCAACCTCTGCGAATGCAATACTAAAAAGTGCTTGAACGAATTACTACGGACTATAACCAACGCGGAATTTGGTCGGCTCTCGTCCTATCTAGGTCTAGGACAACCACACCCGAGAGTAGTAAACGAACATCAACGACCTCAACCACTGCACTCCGTTCAGGTTGTGTGTGTCAACACATCATAAGAGAATATAAAAAAAAACTCTTGAACCTGCGCGAGTCTCTAGAAAAAAAAAAAAAAAAACAAAAAAACCCCAAGAAGGCTGACCTAGTACTGTTTACAAATAAATATCAAAGTCCGCCCTTCAACCCACCGAGGATGGGTGGAACTCAATTAATAATCAAAGATCAGGCCAAATACCTAGTCTTAGTCCTTGACAGGAAGCTGAATGGGAAATCCAACTTACTCGATCGAGTCAAGAAATCAACCACTACATCACCCCGTAGAACGTGTTCACTAAGAACTTCGATGTTATCTTTCCATCCCGGGAGGAATGGGTTGAAATAAAAGTCATACCGAAGGACTCGATTTCCCTCTATACCGATGGCTCCAAGGTGGAGTTGCGTAGGTAGGTAGGTAGTGGAGTCTTCTCCAGAGAGCTTTACCTCAACCTATCACCTGGACTCCCAAATCAGTGCAGTGCGTACCAACTAGAAATAACAACAATAACGGAGGCCCGCAAAGGATATTATCCTTTGCACGGATAGCCAGTCAAAGAATCTCTGCTATCTCTAGACGAGATAGTTGAACAAATCATAGGGCATAGGGACATTCCAGGAAACTGCGCGGCTAATGAATTCTCAAGGTTTCAACCCTCAGGAATTTAAAAACAAGAACAAGCTCGGCAAAGCACATGACTTCGAACCATAGAGGTTACCAACCGTCAATGGAACGCAAGTGATATCGGCTTTACCACTAAACAAATCTGGCCTAGGCCAAAGTTAGGATGGACCGGGGCCCTTGTGGCCTACAAAGCACATAAGTGGATGTCACTACAGGCCACTGTACTATAGAAAAACTAGAGCTACCTGCCAACGACTTCTGTCGCGGCTGCATGGATGAGGAGGAAGAGAAATCAGTTTACCACCTCCTCTGCTCATGCCCTTCTTTTGCGAATCGCAGGAGAATCTACCTCTGCGCGCCCTTCTGGGATAACTTCGGTGAGCTAGCACATATAAAAATAGCTAAACTCCATCGCTATCCAGAAGCACTGATTGGTCTTCTGGTAGCGGATCTAGGTAATATGATCCATGTGGTATCACAATGGGCCGACTCCGGCCTATGTGTGGCGTATGCCGACCATCACAACCTAACCTAACCGTGAGGGAGCTTTTGATAGCGCAACTTTCGACAGCATGTGTAACGCTGCTAGACGGCATGACCTAGATAAAGCACTGGTCTTCTAGATCAAAGCAATGCTTGTGCCTAGGACATTGATCGCTGATGCAGGTCTCGAACAATGTGTCAAAACTGGCGTAAACTGTATCCGGAAGACGGCGTCCTGTCTCCGCTATTACGTTACAACAGAACACTTTCTCTATCACTGTCCCGCCTTTGATCGCCCATGGTGGTGCTCTCTTGGGGCCGACATGGCCTGTGCCAAATCTCTTAGCTCTATAGAATCCGGAAATGACTCATTCAGTAAGTTAGCTATTTCTTATGCTGTTTGGTATTCGTCTCTGTCCCATTGAAAGCACATATTGTTCACACCTACTCCTTCCCATTTAAGTAGAAAACACTGCCTGACTAGCAGCCTTTAGAATCTCTATCAAAGTAATCTCCCGCCTTTGCCAGTCAAGACCATCCCACCGTCAATCAATTGTCAGAAGTCTGTCTACTGCACAACCCACTGTGAGAACATTCAAAAGGTTCCAACCATTCCATATACAAATGACGAATCTATAAGAACATTGAGTCACCTTCATCACAGTGTTTCCTCGAAGAATTGACTGGTCTATGTCAACATCCATAGAAAAAGAAAAGAAGTTCCCCCCAAGGTACAATGAAATTTGAAATCCAAATAGCCACTGCACAACGGTCGTGTTTGCTTGCACTACCCGAGCCAGCAACGAGTAGCCAGGACATTATGTAGATCTGCTGGCATCAAATAATCAACAAGAAAGCAAATTGCCACATGGACCTGAAGCAAGTAATATGAGGCTTCTGGTCATTTTCAAGATGCTGAAAATTGGTCATGCTACATAGGGATACATCGTTTGCATTCCTGCACCTCGTTGGTATCCTGTCTCCCTACTATCCTTAGTGTTGTGTATGCCTTCTAATTCGTTCAATACTAGTACCTCTGCACGTTTTATTTTTCAAGCTCTAGTGTGGCAGGCAACAGATATCTGTCAACATAAGGATCAGGGTGTTTCGTTGGGATAATAATTGGCGACTAGTGTCTCGTCAACACCACACAAACGGTATGATGGGGAACTTAGATTGATTTGAGGAATGTGAACGTCCTTGCACCTAGACCCCGGTGGCACTTCGACATAAATATAACGAAAGGAATAGATGCCAACAAGAAAGTTCTATACGAATAGGGATACATATGTACATACATAGATAGGTGACAATGGTGAGGACGATAGTTGAGCAAACGACAATGGAGGGAATAATAACTCAAGGCGCCATTCCGAATCCGACTGATGGCTTTCGAAATCTAAAAGACAGACGAGCGAGGATGAACAAAAACGCTGGAAAACAACAAGCGAACCAAAGACGATGAAGACGAGGGCACAGATGAAGATGATTTCTTCGTTTTTCACCCGCTGAAAATGAATGAATAATAACGACTGAACACTCAGACTGATGTCTTTGTTGGATCTCTGTCAGGACGCATTGTCGGTTGGTAAATAATTGCCAAGTTTTCGATGTGAAAACGTTGTGCGTCTCTGCATGGTGCCTCGGGCTTGGAAGCTTGTATGTCTTGGCAAATTCACATGAGATACATATGAACGGGTTGGTAGTGGGTGGAGGGGTTCAGTAAGCGCCTTAATGATTTGCTGTTTTCCAAGGATTTAATTCGGGTTTATTTGCTTACATGCATAGTGGGTGCAATTAACTTGGTCTGGGGGTTGGAGCTTAGAGAAGAAAAACAAACTATTCCTGCTGCTGGATTTGAAATGAATAAATGATCTTTCTGACGTCTCTAATGAAGCGGGTGATTAGCCACGCTTAAGACGGTTGAAAGAGCCGATGGTGATGTCTTGCCTTTCAATTAAAGACTTGCTTCTGTAATACTTACTTTATCACTTATTACTAGTGCCAGCGACCATGTAAATCCTTACCGTAGGCGGGAGGAGTCAGAAGCCGTTGTTTCTTTGTAATCTGGCACCGGACCATCTTTTTTTTTTTTTTTTTTTTGAGGCTTCTGCTATCTGTTTTGGGGGGGAGGGAGCGAGCAAACAGAGCAAAAAAGTCGATCGCGTTTAACATGGCAAACGCCAGCTTCGATCTCTGCTCCTGCTCAATCCAAGTCGATTCCGAACGGCGTGAGTAGAGAAGCTTTCTCACAGCAAGCATACTACGGGGGGCCAGTACTCCGCCGTGGAGGGACGCCGCGAAATAAACATTCGATGGCGTTGGTGTTATCGGGATTCAAACTCGCTCATCGTGCGTCAGAGTCCAACACACTAACCACTGCGTCTGTTGGAACAGTCAGACGCAAATACTGGTCCATTGTACTCCAGGCAGACACCTTGTATTAATGTATGTATGTATTTTCCCTGAAAAACAGGAAGGAGCTTTAGTAATGTAGAGCTAAGAGATTCGGCACATAACACGTTAGCCCCTAGGGGGCGTCACCATGCGCGAGCAAAGGCGAGACAGTCACAGAGAAAGTGTTCTGCTGTGTCGTCCTCTTCGCATCATGCAGCAGAGGTAGGCGCAAGTCTTTTGCTGACAGCTTTCATTATGGAATAGAAGTATGCTGCGGATTTATTATAGATATCAGGGCGTACGCGCATAGTCATCTGCGATTGTGTGCATTGAAGACCCAGAAGTTGATGTAGGTTCAGGTCCTGAGAAACTCTCCTTTGAGCCCATTCTAGCGAGTTCATCAGAAATTTCGTTTCCTGTAATCCCAAAGTTCCCTGGAACCCAAGCAAGCCTTAGTGAATTTAGTCTACATACTAACTTTTTTCAATAAGTTCATGCACTAACTTGGAGCTGGTTAAAGGGTTGAAAACAGCTTTAAGTGTAGCTTGGCTGACACTGCAGCCGCATACATATGCTTTTTCCATTTTACCTGCGCCATACCATACACCATAATGCATGGCCAATTGTATGTATGTTGGCGTTACAGTCCATGAAGGGCCAAAGCCGAACTTCTCTCAATCACCCATGTTGTGTGTGATTTTATTTTCCCATAGGTGAAAGGGACCTAGTATTTATTGCCGGTTCCGAACGGCGAGATTCGAAAAGCTTTTCTAGACAATTATACTACAGGGGGTTTTGTCAGTACCCCGCTGAGGAGAAGCACCATGAAAAACAGGTCCGATGACATAGCTGTTGTAGGGACTCAATCCCGAGCCATCGGCGTCAGAGGCCAACACAGTACCTACTGCACCATGGCGCTCTCATCCGATTGCGTAGATTTAGAACTGAAAGATATATGCAGGCGTTTTCGCGTTCAAAGAAAAGCCCAGGGCCGAACCTCCGCCCAGGCCTGGAGCCATCCGCGAAGATGCGAAGACTACCCTTTCCAAGTTCAATATCCAGCCAGAGCCAGTCCCGACGCCATGGAAACTCGACTGTAAAATTACAGCGTATGTCCATGAGACAGAGGTTGCAGGATATTACTTGCGCAAGCACACTGTTATTCTTGTGCGAGTTATACCAAAAGTCGTTTCTCTTGAGACTAGACGTGGCTTTCGGAACATGATAAATAGATCAAAGAGTGGACGGTTCATCATAGCAGCTAGAACAGCGCCCGTTGTGCTGGGAAAAGCCCTCGTGCAGCTCGTGCAAGACAAACAGTTCTTTGGGTGAAAGAGGCTACGACGTGTTTGCCTGTTAGCCTCTTCGTCAGACAGCCGATGCATATGAGAAACTAGGTCTTATCATTGCCATGTACATACATCCAGAGGACCTTTGTCGGCGATAAGTCCCATGTTTTGCCAAAAGCACCTTTGCGTTGCCAGAAAGCTGACAGCACTTTTGTGGTTTGTGACTTAACACGCTTTGACCAAATAAGCTTGCTATCCAAGATGACTCCCAGGTACTTAGCTCCCTTGGACAGCAGGATGGGAGTGCCATTTAGTACCGGTCAGGTCACGTCAGTATTTTTCCTCCTTCTCGTGAAGAGAGTGCCCTCGGCCTTAAGAGGATTAACCAACAGCCTATTTCATGTACACCAATTGTCGACCATATTTAGCGACGCCTGTATTTTAAGTCGGACAGTCGCTAAGCGTGAGCTGACAGAAAGAACGGCGACATCATCTGCATAGGCCTGGGCATGGATTTCAGAGGCATTGAGAGCGTCAAGCAGAGAGTCAACCACCATGCACCATAACAGCGGAGACAGAACGCCACCTTGCGGGCAGCTCCTGTTTACGCCAGATTTGATACATTGTCCGAGATTTGCATCAGCGATCAATGTCTTGTGCCACGCATTCCTTTGATCTACAAAACCAGTGCTCCATCTACGCCATATTAAAGAAGCATACCACGGGTCATTGCTTGACAAGCTCAAGGCACACCTTGCAGCTAAATTACTATATTTGCAGAAATTGCAAAAATCCTGTTTAAGCTGAACAATGCAGAGTCTCACCTCTAAGTGGTTGCCACGGCTAACGCCAGTAAATTGATTATTTTTTTTACCCAACAGGTCTACCGCACTGCCAAATGTCCATACCACCAAGGAGCGCAGTCTATCAATAGTAAAGGAAACCTTGACCAGCGAAGGTGGCGTCTCACCAGCATTCCCCTAACTTTTCTCAAAGAAGAAATTCAAAAGGAAACAGTAAATCGGATTTTTTCAAAGTATTTCAACGTCGCAGGAATTTGATACCAAGCCAAAAGTTCTTAAGTCATCGATTTAAGCCTATAAGTGATCAGCTTGCTGCAGTCGGAATCAGAGGCAAATTTGAAAACATCAGCCTCATGTGTGCCCACGTCCTTAACGAAGAGGCTGCAGACGCCATCAAAACGGATTTCTATGATCCTTTGGACAACGCCTACGGAGCTTGTACGGAGTACGATGTTAAAATTGTACTCAGGGACTTCAATGAAAAAAATCAGTAAGGAGAACACCTTGGGCGGAGTGATCGGAAAGCACAGCTCCCATGATACAACAACCGATAACGGCTTCCCAGTCACAGACTTTGAGACAGCTTATAGTACTCCCACCCAGCATCGAGCCATCAGAGCTCTGTCGAAGTGTGAAAATTTGGTCTATAGTCGATTTACCGGGCTGGAAGCCGCACTGGTAGCTGCGATTAGTGCGGTGCAAAATGGTTTTAGACGTTCACACAATACGCTGGACAGGATCTTGTATGCGACATTGAGCAGGGATATACCTCTATAGTTCTTGCAACAGGTAGGATGGAAATGCTGCTTAAGTACATCAGCTCTTTCCTGCGGGTCGGTGAGAAGATTGCCTTCCCAAGCTTGACTTCTCGATATCCTTGAGCTGGGAGACTGCGAAGATTTTTTCCTTGTGTCGCAGTAGTTTTTTCTCCTCGTTTCGTCGTTGCGGTACTCTTCTTGCGCTGCCCTGGTTTTTCTGTTTTTCTCTCCAGCGACTTTTGAGACGCCTCTTCGGTTGCTGCCTTTTTCTGCTCACACTCGCCACCATACCATAGGTTTCTTGCCGGGGTTGGTAGGTATCCTAAGGTGGTTTCGACAACTTCCTGAATGGCTGAGCTGCAATGCAGCCACATATTATTGGCATTTGTGTCCGACGTAGGCATACCGTAGAGTCTTTCGGTCAACTGCTCCCTGTAGACTTTGGTAACCTCCGGTGTGCTCAGGCGCCCAATGTCGAACCTCCTCCTGGTGGGCTGGTGCAGCTTTTTGACATTGGACAGTCGAGCTCTGAATCTTGCTGCTACGGGGAAGTGGTCAGAATCGACATTTGCTCCTCTGAATGTTCGCACATCCAGGATGTTTGAAGAGTGCCTTGCGTCAATGGTCTATTTGGTTGGCGGTTCGACCGTCCGGAGATCGCCAGGTTGCTGTGTGGATTCGTTTACGAGGGAATCTTGTGCTACTTATCACCGCGTTACGAGCTGTCGCAAAGTCCGTGAGTCGGAAGCCGTTATCCGTTGTTGTATCGTGGAGGCTGTGCTTTCTGATCATTCCGGCAAGGGTGTTCTCCTTACCGATTTTGGCGTGGAAGTCCCCGAGCACGATTTTTACATCGTACTCCGGGCAATCCCCTAGGCGTTGTCCAGGAGGTCAGCCAGGCGATCACTTATAGGTTTAAAGTCGATGACCTTCGACCTTAACCGCTCTCCCACGACAAATCCGCATCCAATTAAGTGCAATCTTTTGTGTAATAATTGTCGCAATAATACCGGAATAACTAATGACATAAATGAGCTGCGGGCGTTACAAAATGATTAAACCTCACGCAAGGGTTTGAATGACATGGAGAACGTAATCTCCGATGAAGATTTTGCGGAATTCCTTCAGCCTAACTAGAGGTAGAATGAGAAATGGCTTTACTTCTAGACTCAGTCTTGTAGAGAAACAAAGTCGTACACTTATATCCATCGGGCTAATTAACCACCTGTCAACGCAGACAACCACGATACCACTAAACTGTCTACCTGCTCCTCCATCCAACACTATCGCCCGAACAAATGTCCAAATCATCACAAACTGCTGTGAAGTATTAAATCCGTCTATCATAGTCACAGTGAACTCATTCTGTCATTATATTCTCGAACCTCATTGTTATCGCAGCCAGAAGAATTCAAGCATCCGTCACGATCCACCAGTCATTTGCTCATCCCCACTTTAAAATCCGTCCATCTTAAGCAGCTCTCAGGATGTGATAATTAATTATAACCTTAACTTATTAGACTCTGATCCTGCAGCTGTCTATCTTGTTTCGTCTATTTAATAAATCCCTCTCGAAATAAATTACTGTACAAAGGACATGCTATTTTCCAGTCAGCCATCTATTCAGATAATACTCTAACAGACTTATTTCATAGAGAGCTTGAGATACTCCCAGCTCTGCTACGGTCCAACTATTCACGAAATAAGGTATTCATTTCAACGTGGTGGTAGGTTAGTGCGATATCTTATATTCATGGCATTACGATTCCATTCCTTAATTCACCTTTCATCACCATCGCAATCTTTAGTTGAACAATGTACCCAATGCCGGGTTCGGATGGAATGTAAAATTTTGTTCTCAAGAACCGACCTGATTCGCATTTGATTCCAAGGATCAAATCTGTTTCTTCATTCGCCTATTCGTACACCTTGACACCATGTTCTACCGTCGCTTAGATAAACTTAATTAAAATATGGATTTCTCAAGGACACATGAAAAAGACCGAAGGGAAGCAACGACGAACAATGGTATGAAGAAGTCGCAATGAATAGGCTTTGTATCTATTCATCCATAGTATGTACTTGAGTTGAGTTTGCTATTTGCAAATACTACCTAACATACAAGTCAAGAGCTTTGAATTCATATTGTTGTTAGTCGTAAGGACATTGCGTTGAATTGTGTATTAACGGAGTGCTCGAGGAAAATCATAATTTTCCACGGCGACTCCTTGGCAGTATGGAAAAGGAAAAATAATCATCGAACGTGCTTGAGAACACAATGTCTTCATGGTTCGAGGATACAATACAAACAGTGACGGAGTGGTACGAGGATAAGAGTACACTACATACATTCGGCTACAAGGACGAATCCCGGAGATTCTCCATTGACGCGACAGCTAAGGACCTGAGGGAATGGTGAACAAGGAGGACATTCATTCCGCAAAGGTGTGTGGTTTTGTACAATTGTCCTGATAATGTGAATTTGTTGTAATTTGACTAATCGAATCGATTCGTATCTACTGCATTCCAGATTTAATTTGACTTTTTGGATTCGGTAAGCATTATCTTAAAAGAGCTTATGTACCAGAGTAACAAGAGGACTTAAGGAGCCAAACTAATTGGATGGTAGACCGGATAAGTGGTTGTAAGTAGATTTGTTGTTTGATTATCAGTTGAAGGGATATAAGTCTGAAGAAGCGTGGGGTGTGGGGTAGTCTGGTATAATAAGATTAGATCTATGTATCTTTAAGGAATCATTTTATAAGAAAAATCGTGGTTTCATCTGTAAATGTTGACTTGTTTGAGGAATTAAGTCTCGAGGGAGCGTCTGAATTTCAGTAACCAAAATCAATACGATTCTCTTCAAAAAGACGATTCTTTCTCCTCTTCGACGTTACAGTTCACGGCAAACGTGGACCTCCTTTAAAAAAACTCTCCAACTGCCACAGTCTGTCGCCAGCAGTCTCCAGTGTTGCACGCCTAGGTGGTTGAGGTCCTCTTCCACTTGCGCGCGCCACCTTAAATTTGGACGTCCTCGACCGCGTCGCCCCTTAGGGTTGAATTCAAAGGCCTTCCGGGCCGGAGCTGTGTTTTCCATGCGCTCAACATGACCTAGCCATCTTAGGCGATGGGTCCGAAAACGCCGTGCTACGTTCATGTACAGCCCGTACAGTTCACTGTTAAGTCTTCTGCTCCACTCCCCACTATTGCAAATCGGGCCGAAAATCTTACGCAGAATTTTTCTCTTAAAACGACCAAGGGCCTCCTCATTCGCTTTCGATAAGGTCCATGTCTCTGCGCCATAAAGCAGGACCGGGATCACAACGGTCTTGTATATGGTCACCTTGGTTATCGAGAAGGGGCTCTGCTTCTCAATTGCCTCCCGAGCCCAAAGAAACAGTGATTGGCAAGAGTTATTCTGCGTTTGATTTCGGCACTGATGTCATTGCTGAAAGTGCGGCCGTCTTCTGCTTCTTCGTCCCTCGGGGTTGGATTCAAAGACTCTCAGGGCTGGAGCTGTGTTTTCCATGCGCTCTACATGACGTAGCCATCATGGGATTTGGAACCGCAAACGCTGTGCTACGTTCACCGCTGTATTCCACTCCTGATTTATGTAGGCTAGGTTAGGTTGTAGTGGTTGGCATACGCCACACGTAGGCCGGAATAATATTACCTAGATCCGCTCCAGAAAACCAACCAGAGTTGAACTATTTTCATATCTGCTAGCTCAAATCCTCCTGCTATTCGCAAAAGAGGGGCAATTCTACTATAACACCATAAGTGCATGAAAAAGTTGCTGAGAACTACAACCAGCGTGAAAAATAGTAGTAACGAACATCTACGACCCAAACCACTGCACTCCGTATAAACTCTTGAACCTGCGCGAACTTTAAGAAAAAAAACTAACAAACTGAGTAGAGGATGCAGTGAACCGAATTCTCTTCCTCCTCATCCATGCAGCCGCGGCAGAAGTCATTGGAAGGTAGCCCTAGTTTAGGCATGTTTTTCAATGGTACAGTGGCCTGAATTGGCACACAAGGTCCCTTGTTCCTCCTAAGTTTAGCTAAGGCCAGATTTGTTTAGTGGTAAAGCCGACATTACTTTCGTTTCATTGAAGGTTGGTAGCCTCTATAGTTCGAAGCTTGATTATGAGCTTTACCGAGCCTGTTGTTGTTTTTAAATTCCTGAGCGTTGGAAACTTGCGAATTCACCAGCCGTTTCCTGGAATATCCCTATTCTCGGGAACCCAGAGTAATTTTATGTTGAACTGTTTAGCCATGTCGTCTAGAGGCGGCAGTTAAGGGATGTCTTAGATTTGTAGGTTAAGACAGCCAGGGATTTTATCGCAGAATGGCTATCCGTGCAAATGATAACATCCTTTGCGGATATTACATTGATTCTGAGCCATGCAAGGGCCTCCGTTATTGCTGTTTTTTCTGCTTAGTGCACACTGCAGTGGCTTGGGAATCTAAGTGATAGGTTGAGGTAAAGCTCCTTGGAGAAGACTCCACTACCTACATCCGACTCCACGTAGGAGCCATCGGTATAGAGGGGAATCGAGTCCTTCGGTATGACTTATACTTGAGCTCATTCCTCCCGCGATAGAAAGATAACTTGGAAGTTCGTAGTGAACACGTTCTACGGAGTGATGTAGTTCGTTTCCATGGTTACTTCGAAGTGTGAGGAATGCTAGTATGGCCTTTGTGTGACGGGGGCCATTTTCCAATGGCCCTAATCCGTAGAGCTGTGCAGGCAGCAACTTGTTTGCTAAAGAGGTCCAATGGTGGGAGATGTAGAAGAATATTTGAGGCCTCCGTGAGGGTTTATCTGATTGCACAACATATGCATATACCGGCCGATATTTGCACTTTCCCCAGAAGGTTTCGATAGGCTGCCTTGTCCAGAGCAGTCCACCAAACTACGATGCCATACGGAAGGATTGGCCTTATATCTGCTGTATAGAGCCAGTGCTTGATGTTTGGTTAGAGACCCCACTTTTTGCCCACCACTTTCTTGCAGTTGCAGTTGTAGAGGGCAGTGGTTGCTTTCTTGACACGATCAAGTATGTTGAGTTTCCAATTCAGCTTCCTGTCAAGGACTAGGCGAATGTATTTAGCCTGATCTTTGATTATTAATTGGGTTTCACCCAGCCTCGGTAGGTTGAAGGGCGGACTTTTATATCTATTTGTAAACTGTACTAGGTCGGTCTTCTTGGGGTTGACCCCAAGTACACAGTACTGCGTCCAGGTTAATACTGTATGTAATCCATACGGCATTAGATCGCTTAGAGTGCTGATAAATGTTCCTGTGACGGCAATAGCAATGTCATCTGCATAGTCGTTCACAGCGTACCCTTCCTGTTCTAGCACCAGTAGTAGTTCATTGACCACCATGTTCCAGAGGAGACACCACGCTGTGGTGTAACTCTGCTGACCATTCTAGTTGAAACGGCACCAACGAAGTTGGCTTTGACGACTCTTTGTGTTAGCAGTTGTCGTACCAGTTCTATCACCAGTAACACCCAGATCAGACAGCGCTTTTTTTCGACGGCCCATAGTTCAACATGTTCAAGGCGCCCTCAATATCGAAGACAGGCCACTAGGGCATATTCCTAGTGTTCCAGTGACCTTTCTATGGTGCTAACCAGTGAGTGGAGTGCTTTTTCCACCGATTTGCCTTGGGTGTAGGCATGTGTGTCGAATGTGTGCATCTAAAATCTTCTCCAGAGTTTTTAGTAGAAAGGAGGTAAGAGTAATTGGCCTCAAGTCATTTGCATACGCGTAGGAGCTTTTGCTGCTTTCGGTATGAAAATGACTTGGGTTACCTTCCATTTGCTAGGGATGTAGGATAAGGAGAGACAGCTTTTGTAGATTACTGCAATTCAGGGAAGGATGAGACTTTCTACCTGCTGGAGCTCCGCTGATATGATCCATTCCGCTCCTAGAGAATTGTATGGTTGAAGGCTTATTAGAGCCCAAAGGACGATATTGCTTTGTATGTGGATCGGGCCATAAATCGTTTGCAGAATTTTCCCCTCAAAACGACAAAGGACCTCCTCATCCGCTTTCGATAAGAGACGTGTCTCTACGCCATAAAGCAGGACCGGGATGATAAGGGTCTTGTATATGGTCACCTTGGCTTTCCGAGGGAGGGCTCTGCTTCTCTTGGTAGAAGAAGTCCTTGACTACCTAGAAATTATACTTGCCAATATGTGCGCCCTGACCAGGACGCCGGTGGTTCGTGCCCTTTTTCGGCGACAGCATATATCTCGTCTTGCCCTCATTTACCGCCTGTCCCAATTTAGCCGCGTCCGCCTCAGTGCGCGTAAAGACCTCAATGACATCTCGATGACTTCGTCCAATTATGTCAATGTCATCGGCATATGCGAGCAGGACTCGATAAAGATGGTGCCCCTGGTATTGACCAGTGAGTTTTGCACGATCCTTTTAAGAACGACGTTGAAAAAGTCACACGGTGGCGTGCCTAAAACGATTTCATAAAAGGTATCGGTCAAGTCGCTTCTGACCCTGATGGAGCAGCGAGAGTTCTCTGATGTCATCCTACACAATCTGAGGAGTTTGGCAGCAATGTCAAAACTAGACATGGCGGTGTATAGCTCGTCTTTATGTACACTATCGTATGTGGCCAGATCGTGGGTGTCGATCTGGAACTCGTTGGTTTTCTCCAGGATGTGCCACAGTGTGAATACTTGATCGATAGTGGGCTTCCCGGCCCTGAAATCGCACTGATATGGACCAATCAGTTTATTAACGAATGGTTTCAGGAGTTCACACAGTGCGGCAGAGAAGATATTATAAGCAGTGTTCAGGAGACTTATACCCAGACTAAGGGGCCTCATTTCTTGTGGATTGGGCAAACGATACCAAGGTTCCATTCATCAGGCATACATTCCTCTGACCATATCTTACAGATGAGCTGGTGCATACTCCCAAACAGGTCATCTCCAGCTATCTTAAAGAGCTCGGCAGGTAGTCTGTCTGCTCCAGCAACTTTATCAGACTTCAGTTTTGATATCGCTGTCTTAACCTCGTCTAGGTCGAGTAGACGGAATTCTCTGCTTTCATCGTCCGCTGTGAATGGGTCGTTCTACCTGACAGCGGGATCTGTTTCGTCATCGCCGTTATACAGTCTGCAGAAGTAGTCATCCCAAATTCTTAGTACCGACAGTGAATCCACTACTAGGTTTCCATTTTCGTCCCTGTAGGCTTCCGTTCTACCTTATATTCCTGGCATGTTTGGTTTATTCGTTGACAAGACCTCCGAACCTCGTTCCTGGGATAACATCTCTCCATATCTTCGATCGCGAACTTCTCATGCTCTCTTGTTTTTCTCTTTTGCTCGTAATGCTCATGCGTAGCTTTCGTCCTTCTGTGCAGCGCTGCTTTATAAGCTTGATAGGGTTGCTGCTTAGCTGTGTGTGTTCTCCTACAGTCGTCGTCAAACCAATGGGATTCCTGTTGGTGGCGTTTTGAAACCCAGTACCTCAGAAGCAGTTCTCTCCAAGGCTTGATGACAACGGGTCCGTTGGTGTTCTACGGTCTGAGCAGGTATTTGGGGGTTTTTCGTGGTAAAGGCTCTGGTGGCCTCTTGCGATTGTACCATCGCGATGTCGTATGCCGCTGGCCTGACTCGATTTTTCTAGGCCAGGCTCCGTTGACTCCTCTAAAAGTTCGTCCAGAATATCGGATGCGTGCTTGCCATCAATCCCAATGTGGTCAATCTGGTTGACGGTTGATTGATCCGGAGATCGCCAAGTCCCCTTATGGATGTTGAGATGTGGGAAACGCATGCTAGCAACTAGAAGATTTTGCCCCGTTGCGAAGTCTGTCAGCCTAAATCCATTTTCGGATGTGGTATTGTGTAGGCTGTGCTTGCCAATAACCTATCAAAAACGACTTCCTTGCCCGGTTTCACGCTAAAGTCTTGCAGTACGATTTTAACATCGTAATTGGCACATTGGACCAAGGTCGTAGATGTCGTCTTTTGTAGCGTCATTCTTGTCCTCGGTGGGGCCGTGAACGCACACTAGGCTGATGTTGGCGAATTTAACCTTGATGCGAATTATTATAAGGGCGTTCGCTTACATGCCGAAAGCTCAAGACTTTTTGCCTAAGTCTACCCTAAGGACAAGTCCGACTAAGAGCTGCATTCTCTCCTTGTAGCAGTCGCCGTAATAGATATCACAGTTTCTCATTCGTTTTTTTGCCCGGTCCATCCCATCGCACTTCCTGGATTGCGGTAAAATCTGCCCTCCAGCAGTCTAGGGCCTCGGCAAGTTGTTCGGTGGCACGTGATCTTTTGAGGGATCTATCATACCGAATGCCATTTTTTCTTTTTCTTTTGTTTTTGTTTTCTTGGTTGTCATCCTTATCATGTTTTGAGGTTCTTTTCCGTTCGCGATTTCACATAGAAATCCCCAGGTGGTATCACGAGGAAGTGAAAATTGGACTTACTAGCAGAGCTGCTACATGTTCGGCGATTAGTCTTAGCATAATTCCAGAAAAAAATAATAGAGGAGCACAAATCACACCTAATGACCCCTCGTTCTGATTACAAGTCACAGTATTATAAACCACATCCATCCGAACCTACTTCTCCTTAACACATTCGCTTATAAATCCATCTCACCAGCTCGCGCACACTCTGCCCTGCCATTCGACTCCATCCGATAGGATCCCATTACGATGCATGTAATTCCTCGCTATCGGATTCGAGTAGAATCTAAGGACATTTTAGTGATGGGAAAATCGCTGAAAATGGTATTAAGTTTCGAAACGCCAACCACTCCTGGGACATGAAAGAGCCAAACAGTGAAATTTAGAAAAAAAAAAAAAAGGAATAAAGTGCTCCCTGAAAGGTCTTCCCATCGCACATGCAACATTGGAGCAATATTGCCACAATCTTGTACAGTAATGTTACGATATATCGTATTTGCTTCTTTCTATCGCCCTCACTCCATGTCCTGCGTACGTCCTCCTGGCCCATCGTGTCTCATCATCTCAGTCTGTCTTGGGCTTCCGCTTTTTATGACAGTTTCGACCAAACATTATGGCCTGTGGAGAGTGTAATAGTAACATTAACCAATATTCTTTTATGGGTTGTGCTATGACTTGATGGTCTTGATTTATATTCATGAATGTTGCTCTTTTGCCATCCTTGTAGTGTGTGTTCCGGGGACGTATCCAGCGTTGTGGTATTAGGTCGAGGCTATGAATATAAATAATTGTGTAACATTGGTTGAAATGCGGAGGAGACAAATTCGAAAGGCGGCGAGGATCAATATGACGATGATGGTATGTTGCTTAAGGCAATCGATGATGGTGATGGAATCACATTGTTCACGGTTGGGTGATTAAGGACGGGACGATAAGCGATTTAATGTCTATCACCCCTACGAACTGGATGAAGTTGGGTGGGATGCTGTTAGCTTTAGAGTCATTTGGCTCACTTCATCCCAGGCTTTAATTGGCTTAACTTCAATTCGCTGAAGCGTAAACTGCGTGAACGCTGTTTCTATATTAAAGCATGCTCCATTGCTTGTAGGTCGTTTTGGGGCTTGGGGCAATGTAAATTCCTTCCCTGTGCTAATTTAAACAACACAAAAAGAACTAAATTAATTGAATATTGGAGTTAAACAATCTAAGGTATTTCTTAAAGTAATTTAACACATACTTTAAGGCTGCTTTTACTAAGGCTATAACCTTTATAGAAAAAAGGTCAGGTGATTTTTGAAGTGCTTGGTTTTTTATTTCAAAATAATAGCCAGACGAATTGGAAAAGTGTACAAAACGTTTATTCGGGTTGATAAATCAATACTTGCCATTTTAAAAAGTGTTACGCGTATAATCTTGCGGGCGCCGTGGTTAGTATGTTGGACTCTGGCGCACGATGAGCGAGTTTGGATCCCGATAACACCAACGACATTGGATGTTTACTTCGCGACGTTCCTCCTCGGCGGGGTACTGGCAAAACCCCCCGTAGTATACTTGCCATGAAAAAGCTTCTCGACTCACGCCGTTCGGAATCGGCATTAAACTGTAGGTCCCTTTCACCTGTGCGAAAAATAAATAACACACAACATGGGTGATTGAGAGAAGCTTGGCTCTGGAAGAAGATAATCTTGCTAGTGTTACTAGACTTCAATATCGAGTCAACTTTTCACGCATATTGGCTCATTCCCCATTTTTCAAGACTGCAATGGGGTCTGGCTTATTGGCACAGTGGAGTGATTTGGCTTACCGGCGTCAGTCGATCACTGATAGCTGTGCAAGTCAGACGTGTTTCGACTTAGTGCAGTGTATAATAGTGTTCAGTAAGTTTAAGTGCGTGGTTTGGCGAGTCGTTTCTTAAGTTCGTCAGTAGCACAAAGGTAAAGTGCACGGTCGTGATAACAACGGTCGGCGGATCAATTCCCAGTCGGGGAACGTAACATTGCACTTTTTTTTTCCTTCTGTTACTTCTAAGATAATTGGAAGTAACAGAGGAAATGTCAGGCGACGGGCAGAAACCCGTATATCGTACGGCATCAGAATCGGATGATTCCGTAAAATCATCCGACTTCGCAACACCAAGCGCTGTGGTAAAGCGCAGGAGGAGGTTAAACCCCACTCCTTACCTGGTGAAGCGCCCCTCCCTTTCCACCTCGGCAGAGAAGCTGCGGGCCGAGACGGGGGAAGGGGCGCCATCAACTTCCAAAGCCGCTCTGCAGCAGCTACAACAACAACAGCAAGCAAAAGATGTCCCCCATGAGGCGGAGTTTGCCTACCTCTCCGAAGGTAGGGAGGGTCGCTACACAGGGGACAACAACTCCTTCGCTCTCCTATCTACCTCGGAGACGGAGGAAGAACAGCAAGAAAACGAGCTCCAGACCGAGGAGAAAATCCTCCAGGAGAAGCTCCAAGCTGTGAGGGACAAACTGTCCGAAATCCGGCAGCAAAAGGAGGCTGAGAAGCAGCGTAAGCTGCAACAGCAACAACAACAAAAGCAGCCGCAGGCAAAGCAGCTGCGAAAACAAGAATCGCAGCGGGAGCAGCAACAGCAGCCCCAGCAGCAGAAACAACAACAAAAAAAGCCGCAGCCGAAGAAGCAGCAGCAACAACAACAATCGCAGCGGGAGCAGCAACAGCAGCCCCAGCAGCAGAGACAACAACAAAATCAGCCGCAGCCCATGAAGCAGCAGCAACAACAACAACTGCAGAGAGAGCAGCAACAACAGCAGCCCCAGCAGCAGAGACAGCCAACGAGCCAGCAACAGCCGCAGCCAACGAGCCGGCAGCAACAACAACAAATACAGCAGCAAGAACAGCAGCAAGAACAGCAGCAGCAACAACAACAACAAAAACAGAAGAGGAAGCGAAGCCGCCGCTCTAAGAAGAAGGAGAAGGTGCCGCCCATCTATGCACATACTCTAGCTGTCAGACAGACAGTGGATTTGTGCAAAAGCCAGATAGGTGAGCAAAATTACATTTTAGATTGTATCGGAGGACGCTATGTTTTCCAGTGTAAGACACTGGAAATATATAAAAGAATGCGTTCTTTATTAAAAGATTCCACGACGGAGTACTATACGTTTACTCCGAAAGCCGAGAGGTTGCAGACAATGCTCCTCAAAGGCCTGGAGTCGATCACAGACCCCGAGGAATTGCTCTCTGAGCTCAAAAAGTTCGAGAGCGATGACCTCAAGTTCGTGGGGGCTAAGCCGTTTACCACAGTTGCGGCCAAACGGGAGAAGCGTCAACTGCACTTCTTCTTGGTCCAGCTGACACCCGAAAGCCGTCTGGAGTGTCTAAAGAAAATAAAAGTCTTAGACACCCAGAGAGTGCGATGGGAGAAATTAGATAGGCGCGGAAACATGATACAATGTATCCGCTGCCAGAGGTTCGGGCACGCCGCGTCGAACTGCGAAATGCAGCATCGATGCGTCAAGTGCGCACAGGACCACAGGTACGACGAGTGCGACCGGGGCACAGGTCTCGAAAGAGATCAACTTTTATGCGCACTATGTGAGAACAACGGGCACCCTGCAAATTATCGGGGCTGTCCTAAGTTCCAGTACATTAAGCAAATAAGAGAAGCTCGACAGAACGTCGAGAAGATACCTCCCGCGAGGGGTATTCATTCTTCAGCCGTCACACCCCAATTGACCTACGCCCAAATGGCAGCAGGTCAGGGAAAAGCGGCACAAATACCAAAGGCTGCTGCCAAAGCCCCAGTGCCCGTTCCTAAGGCACCGGGGGCCGAGGCGGAACTGCTACCGATTCTGCTCGCCATTCAAGGGCAGATCGGCCAGATCCAGCAGCAGATCATTAAGCAGACGGAACGAGTGGACAGGCTCTACTCGTTTCTGCGCTTAACGCATTTAGAGTCCTAATGGATACACCAGTAGAGAGTTTCCTGAAGATCCTGGCTGTGAATGTAAATTCACTGATTAGGATCGAGCGACGCACCGTTCTTTTTAACCTGTTGCAGGAAGAAAGCCCTGATGTGTTTCTGGCTAGCGAAACTAAGCTAAACCAGAGGCACAAAATCCGGCACAATTCCTACAATATAATACGAAGAGACCGACCCAATGCCACTCAAGGCGGAGGTGTCGCGATCTTCATTAAAAATAGTATTAAATATAAAATTATATATAGCAGTGAAGTGCGGAGATTCCAGGTGCTAGAGGCATGTGTTGTGTGTATCCCCCTTCGGAACGGAAGGAGGATATACATAGTATCGGCCTATGCACCTGAAGCACCTCAGCCCAATATCTTCATTGCAGAGCTCGAAATACTTTTTCGATTTCTGCGCCTAGACTCGGCAGAAAACTTTTATGTTTTGGCCGGAGATTTAAATGCCAAACATAGTGATTGGGGCAATAATGTACCCAACACTAGAGGGAGCCTACTAAGCCATTGGTGGGCCCTGCATAATATTGAGTATAAACTCAAGTTACTCGCAACGGATAGTCCGTCGTTTCCTAGAAGCGGCGCCTATCTGGATCTAATGTTGCTTGACTCACGACTGAGACTGGCAGACACTAACGAATGGTCTACTAACTGTTTACGTACCGTTGAGTATGACAGTGACCATTGCGGACTTAGTGCCGTAATCAAGATACCGGACGAATTCGCAGAAATGGCAGAGTATGTCCACACGTACCCCTACGATTATAGTAGGGCACGCTGGCCACGCTTTGCCAACTGCCTGACGAGGGCACTCACTTCGAGTGCCTCATCCCCACCGAATAATAGGAACCTATCAAATGACGAAATTGATAGGCACCTAAAATATATGGACGAAACTATCAAACAAACGATGGATAGAACGATACCACGCCAACGGCATTACGATACCACGGACGTGTACCGAAACGCGACCATAGACGCACTTCACAGACGGAAAAGTAGACTCCTGTCAAGACTTAAACTCTTGTACAGGCGGTTTACCGACAGACAAAACTCGGAGGTCAGGACCCTGAAGTCACTGATTAAAAATCTCCGACAGTTAATTAAAGAGAATTATAAAATAGCCATAAGTCTGCACTGGAGCAACAAAATTCGCGCTGTAAAATCCAACAGCGCGAATATGTTCCCGCAGATAAATAAAATATTCCGGAGAAAAGATCAGAATGACATTCGGGATCTAAAGCTTCCGAGAACGTCAGATAATGAACGTTTACTACGTACAGTCAACATCGATCCAGAGAGCGCCGTCCTAGATGACGACTTTTTTGTGATTGAGGATCCTCAGGAGAAAGTGGCGACAGTGGGGGCTGTCTTCCAGAATGTGTATAAGGTGAATGAAAGCATTCGCCCGAACCACGACCTGGAAAATAGAGCCCTGCTTCACCACTCCTACCTTCGAAATGATATAGAACATTGGCGAATCGAGAACCATGGTTTCACCAGGTTCAATGACGACTCTACGGCAAACAATGCCATCGCCAATGAAGGTGCTGAAACACTGTTCATTTCGACGGAGGATCTCCAGTTGATCTTCATGTCATTAAAAAATAAAAAATCCGCGGGCACTGATGGTATATCCAATGTTGTGCTCAGGCATCTTCCACCATTGGCTATAGAGAGGTACACCATCCTGTTCAACAATGCACTGAATAATGCATATTATCCGGTGCATTGGAAAACGGCGGTGGTCCAGCCAATCCCTAAGAGGGGCAAAGACTCCTCTAATCCGGCAAATCTCCGGTCGATAAGTCTCCTTCCGAGTATCAGCAAGGTCTTCGAGAAGGTAATCCATAGAGCCCTGTCCAAATGGGCTGAGGACAAAAATATCATTCCGGATAACCAATTCGGTTTCAGGGCGGGGCATGATACCATACATGCCGCGTCGAAACTCGTCTCGGATATCCAATGGAATAAGTGCAAGAACCAATGCACGGGTGCCTGCCTGGTTGACTTGGAGAAGGCCTTCGACACCGTATGGTTAGAAGGACTCTACTACAAGCTCAAGCGGTTGGGCATAAGTAAACCATTGCTATATATAATTCATGATATGTTAACGAGTAGAAAGTTCGTTGTGAAAATTGCCAACGTAACTTCTGCTCAAACATTTGAAATTAAAAACGGATTGCAACAGGGTACGGTAAATTCGCCGATCCTTTTCAGCATTTATATCAGTGATCTGATAGTTTCTCTTCACCATTCAATAGCGTATGCAGATGACTTGGTTGCGTACAGATCAGGTCCAACGATCGAGGTCATTGGCATTTTATTGCAACGTGACTTCGATAAAATTCAGCAGTTCTGTGATGACTGGAAATTGAAAATCAACTTCCAGAAATCAGAGACTATTTTATTCAGAACGCCTCTGTCTAGGGCCTCTAGGGACACTAGAAAACATTGGCGAAAATTCGCAATCATCGGACCGGACGGGCGTCCACTGGCGAGTAAAAGTGTAGTCAGATACCTCGGGATCTGGCTGGATCAGTATCTGTATTTTAACAAAAATGTAGATGCTGCTCTGGAAAGAGCCCGGGGCGCTTTCGCCCTGACAAGATGGCTGTTTCACTGCAGCCAACTTGATTATAGGGTGAAGGTAATCTGCTACATGGCCTTAATCAGGCCTATGATTGCCTATGGATGTCCCGTCTGGTTTAATGTGAGCGCAAGCTTAATGGAAAGGATTCGGGTGTTTGAGAGACAATGTCTGAGGACTTGTCTTGGATTACACAGAACACCAGAGTCTGAGTACAGAAAGTTCTATCCCAACGGGGTCCTATACGACAGGGCAAGGATTTTACGGATAGATAACTTTCTGATTAAACTGATTCGAGGTCACGTTGCAAGGGCAATGACTTCGACCAATAACCTGATCTCTGGGGCTTACTACCCCAATTTTATGTATTATGAAAAAGTGCGTCTGAATGGCTTTGTGCCTCCGGAAGCATTTCTTTACTTCGATAATTGTGGGCTGATCCAGGACAGATTGGCGGTACCGCTAATCTTCCATGTGGCCCGTAATTCTGTGGAACGGCGGCTCCTTTACGAACCTGACGTCGTGCTCTGTGAGCCCGAGCGCCTCAGGTTCAGTAGAACGGTTTCTCGCCGAGATAGAGAAGACGTTGTTCGACAGCATCAACGCTTTTGGTGGTTAACGGACTCCGTCATGGAATCTTTTAATATAGCCTCTTCAAGGCAGGTTCGCCGAACGCCATTGGCGGACTCCGATAGGGTAGGGTAGGCTAGGGTAGGCTAGGGTAGGTTAGGGTAGGCTAGGGTATTTTATAAGTGTTTAAGTGTTGGGCAGTTTTTTAATCAAACATAAAAAAAAAAAAAAAAAAAAAAAAAAAAAAAAAAAAAAAAAAAATCGTAAAACTAAAAATGGAAAAAAAAAGATGTATATACATTTTATATATATAAAGTATATAATGTTTGTATATGCATTTTAGTTAAGATAGATTAAGTTAGAATTAGCTAGTTTTCGTTAGATTTAAGTTTTATATATACCCTTAAAAACCTGTTAGTACGCTAAGTTTTTTGTAACAATTTTCTTGGCTTAATAAATAAATAAAGTAATTAATTTACTGTAGATATTAAGTTGTCGAAAGACATAGATTAAGTATATGTATATTGTCTGTTTTAGAGTGCCCGCTTAGGGTCAGTAAGACATTAATGTTAGTTATAATGTAAGCTAGTTTTACTCATTTTGTCTAGCATGTAAGATAGTTATAAGACTTTTGAAAATAAAATGAATTTAAAATAAAATAAAAATGGCTTACCGGCGTAGACGAGTATTTAACATGTCCTCATAAAAAATGGCTTAACGATATCACATCGCACGATCGAGACAACCTATTTACTTACTCAGTCAATTACTTCCTTCCCCATGCAGCTTGTTTTAGCTGGAGGCGGAAAAGGTCCTGGACCTGGAACTAAGACTCAAAGGCCTAAATGAATGGACAACTATAAGGATTATAGTACTCCAGGTGGTACCCAACTTTTGGCAGCACGTGTAACGCTGCAGACGACATGGCGCAGATGAAGCACTGGTTTTGTGACTCAAAGCAGTGCTCGTGCACAGGACGTTGGTCGAAGATGCAGATCTTGGACATTGTGTCAAATCTGGCGTAAAGAGGGACTGCCCGCAAAGTGGCGTCCTGTCTCCGCTATTATGGTGCATGGTGGTGCCCCCTTTACTCGATGCCTAGGTCTATGCGGATGATGTCGCCGTTCTCTATGTCGATTCAAGTTTAGGGACTGTCTGCCTCTGACAAGCAGCGCTAATTGTGATGGGTGAGTGGTGCACGAGAAATGGGCTGTCAGTTAATCCACTCAATACTGATTTCGTTCTCTTCACGAGAAGGAGGACAAATACTGCCATAACTTAGCTGGTGCTAAAAGGAATTCCCATCCAGATATCCAAAGAAGCTAAGTAGCTGGGAGTTATCTAAGACAACACGATCCTTTGGTCAAAGAATATTCTTTTCTTTAATGGGGGCTACAGCTCGGGGTGAACCTGAGCCTGAACCAACGTGCCCCTCCAACTAGCATGATCTTTTGCTAGCCTTTTACATTGCCGCAAACCCAGTTGTCTGAGGTCCCCTTCCACGCCATCCTTAGTGCGGCCGTCCTCTTTTTCTTCGTCCCTCGGGGTTGGATTCAAAGACTCTCCGTGCTGGAGCTGTGATGTCCATTCGCTCTACATGGCCTAGCCATATTAGGCGTTGAATCCGTAGACACCTGACTAGACTCATGTCGCTGTGCAGCCTGTAAAGCTCCTGGTTAAATCTTAAAATCCCATCAGCTTTTGATAGTGTCGATGCGGGATGATAAGGGTCTTGTATCGAGTCTACTTTGTCGATCCGGAGAGGACTCTATTACTCTATTGCCTCCTGAGCCCAAAGAAACAGCGATTGGCAAGATGTCGTTGTTCCAGGTCACTGCGGAGCCAAGGCAGACGAAGTCCTTAACTACCTCAAACCTATAACTGCCAACACAAACTTTCCAGCCAAGACGTCGGGGGTGAGTATCCTTTTTTGATGGCAGTATATACCAATTTTCGCCGCCTTCGCCTCAATACTTGTAAGTGACTCATCGACATCTGGCTGCGTTCTTCCAATCATGTCAATGTCATCCACGTTTGTGAAGAGATGTGAGGACTTAAAATAAATAAATTGTGCCTCTTGTGTTGGCTAGTGTTAGAGTTAGGCATCGCCCTGTCTAAATCCTTTGTTGACATCAAAACTATTACGTCTGGATAGAGCAGCGAGCGTTTTCCAAAGTTATCCTGCATAGTCTGAAGAGTTAAGCAGAGATGTCAAAGATAGACATGGCGTTGTACAGCTCGTCTCTAATTACGCTGTCGTACAAAGCCGCGTTTTGAAGTCGACAAATCGGTGGTGGGTCTCAACTTGAAATTCCTTGGTTTTTTCCAAAATCTGCCGCAGTGTGAAGATTTGGTCGATGGTTGACTTCCCTGGCCTGAAGCTACACTAACAGTTTATTTACAAAAAGCTTCAGGCGTTCACACAAAACGGCAAAGACGATTTTGTAGGCGAAGAAGTCTTATTCTATATAGTTGGCGCAGTCAGAGGGGTCCCTTTTCTTGTGTATCGGGCATATGATGCTGAGACTCCATTTCTCGAGTCTGCTTTCCTGTCACCTAACCTTACAGATGAGCTGGTTCATGCTCCTAACCAGGTCAGTTCCAGCTATCTTGAAGAGTATAGGAGAAAGTCTGTCTGCGCCAGCAGCTTTATTCGACCTGAGTTTCGATATGGCGATCTTAACTTTGTCGAAGTCAGGGGGACGGAGTTCTCTCGGTCTTCGGGGTTAAGTAATGGATGATTCTACCTTACGGCGGCATATTGACTAACATCGGCATTATTTGGAAAAGTGGTTTTTCCATATTCTCAGCATCGACTGCGATTTTACTAGGTGTCGGTTCTCATCCGTACAGGCTTCCGTTCTGGCTCTATATGTAACCTTGGCATGTTCGCTTTATCTGTTGATAAAACGTTCGAGCTTCACGCCTGCAGTAACACCTCCCCAAATCCTCAATCCCGCGCTTCTCGTGCTCGTTCTACTTTCTTCTGAGAAGCTTATGCCCCTCCCTTCTTTTTAACACAAAGAGCTCATAAGCTGCTCTTGTTCTTCTATGCAGCGAGGCTTCATATGCCACCTGCTTCGCTGTGTGAATCCTTCTGCACTCGTCATCGAAACAGGTTTCTTCGTGGTGGAGCCTTGAAGCCCAAAACTTTTGTTGCAGTGCTTTTCAGGAGGGTTTAGGGATATGAGAGGGCTTATGGGAGATGCGATCGGTAAAAGCACGAGGGGTTTCTGACGATAGTAGCTTTCCGATGTCGTAAGTTCATATTCTTACTTCGTGATATCCTTAGGCGCACCTTGGCTTCTACAAGATAGTGGTCCGAGTCGATGTGAGCTCCTCAGAAAGTTCGAACGTCAAGAATAGTGGACGAGTGTCTGACATCGACCGCGGTGTGATCAATCTGGTTAGTGATTGATTGATCTGGCGACCGCCAGGTGCCTTTGTGTATTTCGAGGGTGGGGAAGCACGTACATGCTAGAAGGAGATTTCCCCCCGTAGCAAGATCAATCAGCTTGTGTCCGTTATCGGGTATGGTGTCGTGTAGGTTATGTTTTGCCGGTGACTGGTTCACATATGCTTTCCTTACAAAGCTTAGCATCGAAGTATCCCAGTACGATTTTGATGTCATAGCTGGGACATTGGGCATTCGTTCTGTCTAGGAGATCGTAGAGCTCGTCTTTGGTGAAGTCATCCTTGTTTTCCTTAGGGGCGTGGACGCAAATCAGGCAGATGCTAGAAAAGTTGGCCTTGATACGGATCCATATGAAGCGTTCGCTCACATGCCGAAAGCTTAGGACATTTTGCCTTAGTCCTTCTCGAACGACAAATTGGCATCTGAACAATCGTTGTCCTCTCTCCCTATAGCAGTAGCCGTAGTAGACGTTGCAGTTTTCATCCGCTTTATACCCGGTCCATTCCATCGCATTTCTTGGGTGGCGGTTAAGTCCGCTTTATAGCGATTTAGGGCGTCCGCACGTGGTCTGTTCAGGGACCTAACATTCCCTAAAAAAGGATCGTTGTCCTTTTCTGGTCTTTTGCAAAGGTCATCAACATTAATCCGGTCCGTTTTGTGCGAGGCTTGTAGTTGTTTCTGAGTTTGTAGTTTTCTTACGGTTACGGCTTACTAGGCCCAACCGACTAGTCCTGTTTTCTTGAACAGGAGGCATGCCATTCGCTCTTCCCCGTCTGTAATTTCCATAGGGAATCTCCAGATGGCACCACGAGGAGGTGCTCGTCCTTGGTGGCTCTTCTCGCTTTTTAGCAGGCCAGCATCCGTCGAATGGATGCTGCACCTACGAGGCTTGGTCAAAGCATGTCGATACAATATAAAGTTGCCTTTGGCACAACATAGGGTTCATCGCCACCAAAGGTCTTCTGGATCTACACGGCTATGATAAGACCCGATAGTCTCATTTGCATCGATTGTCTGATGGAACAGGATAACCTGCAAATACGTCGTAGCCTCCAAAGAATGGCTTCCCTCAGCTTTCCCCAGCGCGCCGAGCGCTGCTCTAAATGAAATGGTGAACCTTCTGTCCCTTGGCATATTTATCAGAGAGGGTGTGCACTGTAAGCCATGTCTCGTCTCATTAGAAATAGTTTTTGGTATAAATTGCATTGGAATGACTGCGCTTGCGAGGGAAATATCCTATGCTCCGCGTCTCATGAATATATCCCCTGACGCAATGACACCTGTCATCCTATTGCACTATAACATTACAATCGAATTTCCAAGGCGTCAGTAGTGACTCTGGCCTAAAAAGGATTGTACGTTGCGAGAACTTCCGACCGAACATTTCGTTAGGAAAATATGCGTCTTTCTTTCAGTCAGAGATTTACGCAAACCTGATGGTCATGCACTATGTTGTGAAGCACAGATGAAAGGCATAAAGCATAAATCTGCACTCAAAGCTGTGTCCAACCATTTAATACCTACGGAAGGCTTTCCTAAATACAGGGCTTGTTTGTGTTCCAGGTCATTTTGGGATTACAGGAAATGAGATCTCTGATGGACTCGCCAGTATGGGCGAGATTTTCTCAGGACCTGAGTCCGCTTTGGGTCTACCTGCTTCCACTGTCAATACCCACATCAACGATTGGGTATTTAATGCACACAATTGTAGAATATCCAGGATGCAGGATGACTAAGCGCTTTCGTCCTGATGTCTACAAGAAACCACAACATACTTCTTATCCTTAAGGGGAACTGACTGCATAAGATTTAGGGGCGTCGTTGCGGACCATTACACTTTTGCCAAGCATCTCTACATGACTGGGAAGCACTTAAGAACCAGCACAATAGCCTTAAGAAAGAGGCGTGTGGCATTTCAAAGGTCAAGAATAATTGGGACGAGAAAAATGCTGACTCGTACCAAAGGGCTTCGGAAGTCATAGAGGAGTGGAAAAATCGACCTAGTAAGGGAACTTCCACATCCGCTTCCACAGTCACAAGAAATAGGGGTCTTCCACAAGGCTGAGCTCTGACGATGATACCACACCTACCTCTAAGAGACATAGGAGCTCATCTTTGGTGGAGTCATCCTTTTTTTCCCATGGGAGTGTGGATTCAAATCAGGCTGATGTTAGGGAATGTAGCCTTGATACGAATCGTTATGAAGCGTTCGCACACATGCCGAAAGCTTAGGACTTTTTGCCTTAGTCCACCTCGAACGACAAGTCCGCATCCGAATAATCGGTGTCCTCTCCCCCTATAGATGTCGCAGTTGTTCATCCGCTTTATACACCGTCCATTCCGTCGCATTTCCTAGATGGCGGTTAAGTTCGCTTTATAGAGATCTAGGGCGTCCGCAAGTTGTTCGGCTTCACGTGGCCTGTTTAGGGACCTAAGGTTTTTTGCAGGACCTACGTAACTAGTAATTTCAAAAACTTTGACGAGCAGCAAAAAAAAAGTCCAAATGGAAAACGTTGGCAAAGAACAAGGAAAAAAGTGTGAATGCGCCTCATTTATAAATCTCCATAAACCAAAACTCCTGCCGGGAACACAAAGAAGGAAAAAATGCAAAAATTTGAAACATAGATACTTAGATACATATTCTAAAAATATTTTCGTCCATGTAGAGTTGCCATGGGGAAGCGTATAAGACAGAAAACTTTTAAACTGATTTGCACGAAATCCGTCTGCGTCTTTTTCGCGCCACCCTGTTTCTATGGAAATCGAGTTACCGCTAAATAAGAGAAACTTCTCGCAGGGAGCATCCGTCTGAATATCTGTCGAGGAGTATAGGACGTTGGCTTCCTGCTCGCTACCAAAGACTAAATGAAATTTGTATTCATCAATATTGTAACAGCACCATGGAAGCAGGAGTGACGGCGGCAACATCAGCTCCTGCGCTACTGTTGTAGTGTTGCTCGCGTGAAAAGTTATTTGTCCAAAGTCGACGAAAAAACGATTTTTTTTTTCTCGCTTTTCCGTGGCGTGGAAAGTTTTCCCATTTGAGGAAGGAAAAGTTGCAATGGATGATTGTACAGTTAAGGTTCTACATAAAGGCAACCGCTGCCTGACGTGACGTACCCGCTCCTCCCGGTCCTGGCTGCTCTATATTGTCCGCATTTTGAATCGCAGAGAAGGTACCGTCCATATGTACACATATCTCGAGCTGGCTTTTGCCTATGCGAGTGTCTGTGCATCCAAGCGAATAAGTGGAATTTATTGTGTTTGTGCAATGAAATTGTGCATAGGTTATGGCGAGCAACGTGCCCGCACTTCAAAAAAGGCCCACACAAAGCAGGAGAGTCAGAATCAAAAAAAAAAAAAATTTTTTTGCAAAACGAACTGGAAAGGACACTTTTTGTTTGCGGATATCCAGCATGAGGTATAGTTGGTAGGGAAAAAAAAAACTTTTTCTGCATCATCGCTCTTCTGAATGACTTCAGGCGTTGACTGAACGATGGGCGTTCTTCAAGTCCAAGCCTAGCTGGCCCTAAACACGAAACACAAACAGGACGACATAGAAAACCGAAAGGCATGTACATCTACTCGTATGTAGTCGTGGCCAAAACAAATGTCCTGACTGATGATTCTTCCTGCGTCTGTTTGTTTGTCTTGATTCCGTCTCCGGCGAACAATGACGGCAGATGGATGACGTTTTTAGTCGGCCCATACAACAAGAGATACGAATGCGGGAATGCAATGCAATATTGTCGTGCGGTCGGACAATAGAAATGACATTCAATGCGGCTTGTTGCATTCTTTCGTGGCAATGAAAGTTTTTCCATATCATCTGCATATTGTGGATTCCATTACGTTGCTCTTTGCTTCTAAACAAAATTTTTTGCTTTGCCTTTGCGTTGGGGGAGAAATAATTTTGTGGTGCACACGCAGATAGAACGTTTTGGCACGATACAGTCGAACTGAGGCGACATGGTGAAAAGTTTTCGAAATAAATCTTCCTGAAGGATGCGATGGCATACATACGAGTTTTTTGGTTCTTGTGTTGGTTTTATACGTTCCAGGAAAGGTGAGCCTCAGTCAAAGTTTTGAATTTTTTTTTTGTTGCCAAACTTGTCCAAATGATTTGGGCCCAACATCCGGTTGTTAATATTATAGGGATGTGTGTCCTCGGGAATCAGTTTTATTGCTTTGAATAAAGTTTTTTCTTTCAACCGGAGATGGAACTGGGACAATGGTTTTTGGGTTTTTGTGGTTTGAATCGGTTTTTCAAAACAAGCAAGCCCGGATGGGGGGCGAAACATTTGTTGTCATTCATCATTCTGAATGCCAAAATGAATAGTTCACATGGCAGTTCATGTGAGATCTCTTGGAGTGCTCCGAATCGTGTATAATCAACCAAATGGGATGCTGTTTTTGTACATGCATACATGATGTGGGTGTTGAATATTGTATACGATTAAAAATCGCTTGGAAACGGGTACTGCCAGTCTTATCGTGTCCCATAATTTGGACTATTTTTATGTGGCTGTGCGCTTAGTAGAATATGCTATTCGGGGCATGGGAAACATCAATTCATTGGAGCTGTATTGGTGCCAAGATTACGTACTTGAGTGGACGAGCCTACTTTCGAGCCATCAAAAGGTTATCCTCACGTCCCTGTTAAAGCGGACCCGAGACCGGTAACTCTTATGGCACAGGGGCTACTCAATTTGAACCATGTTTTTTGACCCATTGCGCGATGGTAGTACAGATTTTGAATCAGCGACGTTTAAAATTCTTTCAACTGTTGCAAAGGCTTAGGAATACGGAACATTGTTTAACACAGCTGTTATGAATGGGAAGTAATTAAAATACCGTAGAAGGCGTAAGACAGTATGTGGTCCATCCAAATACATACCCTGTGTGTGCAATTCTAATATAACACCATAATGGCATGGCACATTTGCTGAGAACTGCAACCAATGTGAAAACACAGTCGAGTTCCTCTCCAATCCTATCTAAGACAGGCACCGCTGGGGAGTAGTGAACGACCATCTACGACCCAAACCATTTGCACTTCGCCCAGGTTGTGTGACAAACATAATAAGAGCATGACTCTTGAACAGGCGCGAATTACATATGTACATACAAAAAATAAGAATGCCCAACGTCCCAGCTACGATATAAAAATAGTACTAAGAGCACAGATGCGAAACTGGGCAAAGAAGACATATTTGAGTCGATCACGCGGAAGTATAGCCTGCACGACACCACGTCGGCAAACGGACACCAGCTACTTGACTTCCTGGCGGCGCGTATTCTCCAACTAGTACATGATTATCGCAACTCAATATTCACCAAGAAATCTGGCGATCACCTGATCTGCCTACTATCAATCAGATCGATCACGTCGCGATCGACGCCAGACGCTCCTCCAGCATCCTAGATGTATGAACCTTGCGAGCAGCCGACATCGACTCAGATTATTACCTTGTTGTAGCCAAGGCACGAATGAAGATATCAGGGATGCCACGGAGTCGAGCAGGACAACGAAAATTTTACGTCGGAAAGCTACAATCGCAAGAGACCGCTAGTACCTTTTCGATCAAGTTCCCCTCAACCTCTCGCAAACTCCAATGACACCAGAACATCCCACAGGACAACAGTCGGAGCATTGCCAACGTGCCATCAGAGACGCTACCTCTGATGTGTTGGGTTTCAAGTGACAGTCAGCTAGAAACACCTGGTTTGATGAGCAATGCCAGCAAGCCCATGTAGCAAACCAAAACGCCTCCAAAACCGTGCTACATGGACAGACGTGAACCCCTCCTGAACACTATGAGCAGAAATGGAGAGAGGAACAAACGTGCGAGATCGAGGAGATGGAGAGATGCTACCATAAGAATGATGTTCGCAAGCTTTACCAAAAACCTGTAACGAACATGTCAAGGCTATATTAGAGTCACAGTCGATGCAAGTGAATTCCGTCCACCCGTCCTAGCTGAAATTAAGCTGGTAACTTCGTGGCTTAAGACTAATAAAGCCGCACACACGGCCTGTCCGAGCTATTTAAAGCGGCTGGAAATGAGCTGGTAGGCATGCACCAACTTATCTGTAAAATATGTTCGGAGGAAAACATGCCCGACGGATGGAATCTCAGTATCGTTTACCCAGTCCACAAGAAAGGAGACCTTTATAACTGCGCCAGCTACAAGGGAATATGTCTAAAGCGGCTAAAGTGGGTCTAAGGGTAAATGGGGACCAGACAAAATATCTGCTGTCATCAAAAAAAGACGCGCAACACTGACGTCTTGGTCAGAACGTCGGATTCGGCAGCTATATTTTTGAAGAAGTCATGGACTTCGTCTACCTTGGCTCGATAGGGACAAGCAGTGACGACACAAGCGCTGAGATAAAACGCAGAATAATTCTTGCTAACCGCTGCTTCTTTGGGCTCAAGGGGCAACTGAGTAGTAGAGCCCCCTCTCGAAAAATTAATGTATCCCTCTACAAAACCTTAATCATCCCGGTCCTCCTCTATGTCGCAGAGCCCTGTACCTTAACAAACGCGGATGAAGAGGTCCTTAGTCGTTTCGAGAGGAAAATGTTGCGTTCAATCTATGGTCTCGTTTGTATAAACGGAGAGTGGAGGGGATGATACCACGACGAACTGTATGAGCTTTCCAGCGACATCGGCCTAGTACGATGTCTTCGGATCGAACGTCAGAGATGGCATGGGGACGTAGAGCGAATGGATAACACAGCTCTGACCTGAAAAGCCTTCGAGTCCAACCCCAAGGGACGACGCAGCAAAGGGGAAAAGAACCAAAGGCGGCACACACAGGTGGAAAGGAACCTTAACATACTGGGCAAGTCGCATTCTCAGAGCGTAGATTTGCCTGTGTCATTTTGGTAGTTTTTTACAATAGTGCTAGTGCAAAAAATAGCATGGGGCACTAGGACCTCTGTAGAACTATTGTACCTACAAGCCAATCAGACGAGCTTTTCGACTTCCTTAATGAAGCTGACAATGTCTCTCGTAGGAGCTGAGATGGTCCCCTTAGGAGCCATAGTTTCATTAACAGGGATAGGCATTCTAAGACGGCAGAGGGTAGCACAGTCACGTAGTATGTGGCCTGCAGTTTCCTCGACCTCAAGATAGAGTCGACACGCTGTTTCAGGCGAGAGGTTAATTTTGTTGAGTTGATATCTCAGACCTCACTGTGGCGTAAAGCAGCTGACCCGTCTTCTGGTATCTTCTCTACTAAGTTTAAGGATATTAATCAAGTGTTTGTCCAGGGGCCGTATAAATGTTTTTGATTTGCCGAGTCCTTGAACGCTTTTGCAAAAGGACAGGTGTTGCGATTTTTGCGACTTGTCTAGGAAAAAGTTAATTTTAGACTTGGGAATGCCGCAGAAGGGTTCAGCATCTATTACGTACCTTTCGCTGGAACTTTTTCTAGCGAGTTGATCAGCAATTTCATTGCTCTTAAAACCCTTGTTTGACCCATTAGAGTTTGACCTGATTTTTTTTTAGCTGGGTCCTATAGGGCACTATGGCATTCCTAAACTTTCCCTTAGAGCTCAACGCTTAGATCGCCATTTGACTAGCAGAGAATAGACGCACGTCAGGATGGCGTATAGTTCGGCTTGGACTCATTTCCAGAGCTATCGAGGTTTTCCGATTTGGTTGAAAGATGCCAACGCGGACACCGACATTGAGCAAGGGATCGCCGCTTTCCCAAGCCGTGCGGTTTGGGATCTGTATCTCAAATCTCTGGTCAATAATGAGCATGTGTGCTAATGCGTCCGAGACCGTGGTAATCATACCCAGCTCAGGATATGGTATACATGGTAGGTCTGATCCTGAGTAAAAAATTCCACAATAATTTCGTAACCAAGATTGGTTAGCTTGTTCGTCAGTGATTATCGACCAGAGAAGGGGTGAAAGGACTCCTTCGTGTGGAAACCTCTTAGCGGCTGGTGGTTAGTGGGACGGTCTACTCTACACCTATGCGGCATAGTGCAGTGGTGATTGAGTTGTAGAAATCAATATCGAGAAAGGCGCGAATTGCCATCTCCTTGCGTGTGAAACTATTTCCATTACGCCCTACTAAGCGATGGATCGCATTCTCAGTAGATCGTTCTCGGTGATATGCATACTTGTTTGGATGCATTGGTATCTGCTCTCAAGGTTACATCTAGTATAGGAATGAAGACAAGGTTGACTTCTCTCCATATGTGAGGGATGTAGCACAAGTTGAAACAGGACTACAGTCGTGCTAGACCTCCCTGTAGAATATCAGGAAGGAGAACATCTTGGCCTGGAGCAATGTCGGGTTTAAAAGGATCAATCGACCATTTAACTATCTCAGGGCTGCAAAGTCTGCCGAAGAGGCCAATTGTTCTACCATCAATGCTATTTGTGACGTTCGGTTGATCGCCAAAAAGGCATATGTTGGGAAGTAAATCCGGGGAAGTGTACCTCAAGCAATTACTCCAGGGTTTCCCTGAGATTGACAGTTAAGGTATCGTCTGTTTTCTATTTTTTATAGTTCGCGCAGGTTGAAGAGTCATACTCAACTTGGGCGGAGTGCAGATGGTTTAAGTCGTAGATGTTCGTTCATTACTCTCCAGGGGTGGTTGTCCTAGATATGATTCGAGAGAAACTTGGCTGAGTTTTCATGTTGGTTATAGTTCTCAGCAAATGTTCTATACTATTATGGTGTTATATTATAATTGCCCTGATTGTGTAATAGACGGGGACATTTGTATGCTCCTGGAACTTTAGAGTGTCGGACCGCAGTTCGTAGCGAGTCTATGTTTTCGCAGTGTCTCCCCCAAGACATTCTCTTGGATTTCCTCAATTTGAGGTTCTTCATATGTTTATATTGTATTGTATTGTACTTTATTTTAATTCATTTTAATTCAGTATTCAAATTAGTTAAACGTCAATTGACGGTGGGAGCTAAGGTCAAGTTATGATAGGGCGGAAGTGGTACAAAACTTAGGGACCACTTCCTCCAAAATTTTAACACAGCGTTCATACAGCGGAGATTATACTCCTAGTCCGTTGACTGTCGAGCCGGGGCCAGATTTGCCTGGTGATGAGGCAGGTGTGTCCCTGGGTCCATCTCAGGTTCGTATCGGCCCTGGCGAAATTTGCAAGATTATGTTTAATGGTTGCGAGGGGTATTCCCTCACAAGCCACGATTGAATGTTGAGTCGTTCCAATGCTCTCTCATTTCATGTAAGTAACTAAATCATACATTTGGTAGTAAGTAGTAGAACAAATACAAATTCGATACGGAAAACGTAATGACGTTCAGGATCTAAGATCAGTAGTTAGGTGGACTTGTTTGAAAATTAAGGAATTTAGGAAATCATGTAGAAGAGATGCAATTTACTGTCTAACGATGATGTCATATAATCTCATGTCTTCCTACGATCAAATGGCATTAATCGAGTAATATACCGGACTATGACACATGTCTTGATTCGTACGGAGGCTGTCAAAAATTAAACACTAAAAAACCAAACAGCAAAAAAATCATCCACTAACCACCTATTATTATACCCTGCTCCGACGAATTGCATCTGTCGACCCTGAAGGAGGTTTATAGTTCACAAATGAAGGTTCTCGATGATGAACATCCAGAAAGAAGCCACGATTCCATGATGATAATTACATCAGTGCCCACGAGGAGGAACAAGGGGTGGCGATCTGTATATGGTGATGTAGAAGATGAGCGAGATACTGTTGGAGAAGATAATGCAGCGGTTGGTAGGGAAGGTGGTAACTGGAGTAACTAAATTGAGTGTAAATTGCTTGAGATATGTATATTTGGTCATGAGGACGATTTTATCCTAAAAAAGGTCCGGGATTAGTAGCATTGTTTCTATAATAGAAACCCAATTAGTAAACTGAACGACAAACGGGAGAGTAGAATCAAAAGCGCACAAACAACTATTGGATAGCATTCCAGTCATGAAAGAAAATTGGCTGAGGGAACTTAAGGCAGTCCCAGGCTCCATTTGGGATTGAAGGAGGTAAACCGAGAGTTGTAGTGTCGACTACCACCACCCTTTATAACCCTGATCTTAATTGATTAGGACAAGTCTACTCATAATGGAAACACAATCTTCACGGATTGCCCTATTTGTCCTCTGAGGTAATATTTCCATCCCGAATCCCTAATTAAGTTGATAAAGCGGTTTCACTTTACAAATCAAACTACCGAGCACATCGCTCAAAACCACCGCGTGACAGATACCACCGCCCAAGGACATTTGAAACACAAGAAAGGACATTTGAAACACAAGACCTTGCTAACATCCCTTAAGAATAATCACTACTTGTCAGCCAACTATTGTATGACCCCTCCCCACATTAAGTAAGCCACCGAGATCTACTCCGCAGACAAAGAGGGCACTTTACCATAAAACATATTTTCCACCTGTTCCATAACCGTGGCTGCCGTAAAGCAATTAATTCCCTGCATCCCTTTGCATTAACTCCATACTCGTATGTATGAGTGGTATGTTGCATATACAACTTTGTCAGTCCCAACGACCTTTCGTCCTTTTCTTTGCTTAGTTTGTTGTTGCTTTTGTTTTGTTATCCTATAGCTGGCAAGCTTAGAGCCGAGATGACGGAAGAACTGAAATAGAAAGAAACACAGGAAAAAAGGACTTCATCTCCATCTTAGTTGGAATTTTATGCATTTGCCATTACACAGTGACTTGTATCCTGTTCGCGTCGCAAGGATTATGCCAAGATATTGTAGCATCTCCGACTGGAAACTGCAATTCGCAAGGACACATTCGCACAAAGGATGTGAGTAAAGGACATACCGTCTTTTTCTTCCCCCCCACTGACTTTGAATCAGATTTCGTAACTGCAAATGCACTACTATACGAGTAGTAGAAGTGTAGGTAGTAGTAAAAGAATGGATCTGTCTGTTACAGAGTCGCATGTGCGGATAGGATGGCAATGTCATGAAGGACAACACACCAACGCCGCAAGGTGGGGGAAAGTGCAAATTTAAATTTTTCATTCACTGCAACTGTATGTAAGAAGCGAAATAATAATTTTTCCATTACAAAAGCAGGAGGGAGCAGACTCGTTTTCTCCTTGCTACAAGGATACCTCATACCGTCACATATAGATAAAATGAAAGTGCGCAGCGCCTGTGAAATTCGCCCACTGTTTATCGTAACGATGATAATAATATATCATCCGCAAAACACCAACCACATCGTCGTCATCGTCGTCGTCGGTTAGAGAGTCCTGCTGCTGTTTGGGAGAGTAAAGATGCCATCACCCTCCATGGGCGGCTGCTACCGGTTGGAGTACGTTTCTTTGGTACATTTTGGAAATAGCCCATGCTGTGAAAGGAGGCGGACAACTCCCTACTTGGTTCACATTAAAATGTTGGCTTTTGTGCAATACATGGACGTGGGAGGGTTCAGCTGTGGGTACAAAGTCATCATGTAGTATTTCAGGAGGTGGATGCACTCTAAAAATAACGCTAGTGCTCTAAGGGTTTCAAAGAAAATTAAAATGGCAAAAAATGTAAAGAGAAAATTTGCAATGAAATTTTTGTGTTCTAATAAAAAGACCTGGCTTCCATGCAACGCGGTGCGGCTGTGGGCTAGCTAAGTTCCTACAAGGTGGATGTGCCGAGCGTGGAATGTTTCCAGTTTTTCTCTTCTTTATGTTGTTGGAGGTCTTTGGAAAGGATGCCACTTTATACATACTGTGTAGCTCATGAATTTAATCAAATATTTGAATTTTTACATCAATTACTATACTCAGGTCCGACATCGAATGAACAGTGAAAAGGTATTTGTGGCGATGTACCTGCATAACTTAGGAGGAGCTTGTGGGCTGTTCTTCTTCATCGTTTTGGGTGCTACAGTTCGGGGTGAACCTGGGTCTCAAACAACATGCCCCTAACTAGCACGATTTTTTGCTAGCCTTTTCCATTGCCGCACACCCAGTTGGCGGAGGTTCCCTTCAACCTAGGTGCCCCACCTTAAGTGCGGCTGTCCTCTGTTTCTTCGACCCTCGAGGTTGGATTTAAAGACTCTACAGGCGCGAGCTGTGGTGACCATTCGTTCTACGGGGCGGGCCAAATACAGGTTTCTTTTTAAAAGTTCAATAAAATGAACAAAATTAATTTGCTTCCATGTACTATGAGCCTTCTTAGTAAGTAAGAAATACAACGTCGTTCAAGCGGGCTTCGCGGTAGCGCATTCTGTCAACCCAATTTTCCAAGACCTTCCTTTCTCATCTCTACTGGCTTCCGTTCTGGCTCTATATGTAACCTTGGCATGTTCGCTTTATCTGTTGATAAAACTTCCGAATGTCACGCCTGCGGTAACACCTCTCCAAATCCTCAATCACGCGTACCTCGTGCTCTTTCTTCTTTTCTCTGAGAAGCTTATGCTCTTCCCTTCTTTTTAACTCGTAGAGCTTACGAGCTGCAGGTGTTACTTCGTGGTGGAGCCTTGAAGCCCAAAACTTCAGAAGCAGTGCATTCCAGAGCTTGTTTCCACTATTGTGGAACCAGCGCCCGTCGGTAGATACTACTTCTACGAGGCCTTTGTTAGTCTTTTACCATCTTGTGGGCTATTAGGTTATGGTTATTTAGCCGACTCACTCACGAGGGTTTTCTGGAAGGCTTTTTCACGGAAAAATGTTATGTGACATTTCCCTTTCGAGAAATAGTGCCAATCCCAAAGCGATTACGAACAGAGGGCGCCACAAATGCAAATTCTATCAACCCACTGCACCTTTTAAGCGAAGTTCTCAACAATAATTCAAATTAATCCAATTAGTTGAAAGAAAGTTCTCAACCAAGTCCATCCGAGACCGGAAAGAGGTCGGAAATGCTGTCCATTTATTTCTATTTCTCAAGCCATCCAACGACCAGCAATCCTGCACACTATGTCGCGACAAGCAATCAATAAAATCTCCATTCAGCAACATTTTCTCAGCGCATCCGGCATTCATTGTGACGAAACTTTACGAAACTTTTCATCCAAACAATTACCCAATTTACACATCCGTTTCCCGTTTACATCCGAAAAGATCAACATCCCTCATCGCCTTAGTACCTCTAGAATGTAGGTGTGTATGTGTGTATATCGTACTTATCTTTCGCCTGCAGTCTCCTTAGTCCCTAGGGTTGCTTCGCTCAAGTTTTTCACTTTTTTTTTTTTAAGTTTTTCTTTTTCGAAAATTTAACTCAAAATCTTGTTCGCCGTGAAAGCTCGCTCGGTGTGTTCCAGTTTTAGCGAAAACCCATTCCACGAATTTAGTACAAGGCAAGAGTTCTTTTACCCAGTCCCGAGGCGTAGTTTGATTTTCTTTTGAAAAGAAAATTCCCACGGTATCCGTCTGCCATGCCCTTCCGTTCACACGGTCTAACGTACCTAAACGCCGACGCCAAGCGAGTCCTGCGGGCGCACAAATGTTGATGGTCGTAAATTTTCCAAACTGCACCGGCAAGGGTCTGTGTGTCTATTTTGAGGTATTTGGAAATTTCTTAGTAATTTACATACAAAAAGAAAAAACAGGATGTTGTTTGCAGTGCAGTCGCCGATTGCAGGACATCATTGCCGTCCTCGCGGAGCCTAATAGCGAACGATAAAGCACGGTGGGTTGCGATGGTGCGACTCAATTGAATGTAATTTGAATAAATTAGGCGAAATTGTGGCGCTGTAATAGTGACGCCTTCGGTGATGGCGCGACGGCACATATAGTACGGGGCTTTAGAGGCGCAACCGTGCAGGATAGTGTTTAAGTTCGATGGCGGTCACGGGAATGGGATCTTTTGTTGTTATCAGCAAAAGTGTGTAATTGAACGGCGGCATATGGTAGGGTAAGTCGGTAATTACTGCGATATAATGAACTTCAATGATGGGGCATTCGGTGTCGGGCTGACGACAACAACTACGATGACGACGACGACGACGATGAATGGTGGGATTATGGTATCAATGGTAGCAAATTGGCGAGGATGATATGGAACCTGAAAATGTTGGGCGTCAGCGGTTGTTGGAAAGATTTTAGGCAAATTGCTATTGCTGCGGACATTTTTGATGGAAATTGTAAGCCGGAGGAAACGGTTGCTTCAGAATCTGCTATTAGAGCACTATACCTATGGAATAAAGCACAGTGAGGTATAATGAGGTTTTTAGTCATCTAATCGGAGGCTATCGGAGTACAGCCATCGTAAACTATGTTTAGGTATAGAGAACAGAAACTCGTTCTGAGGCTATTATACGGGCTTGATATGAGCATTTTATTATCTCCATACGAGCGGAGTCCATAATACAATTAAAGGCAATTTAGAGAGAAAGCGCTAGGACTACTGGGTAAATCCCTTTACCTCAACCCTCCACGCAGTCAATAAAACAGCAGTGGAGCCTTTGCAAACCAGCCATGAAAAGCACTGCATCTGAAGTTTTAGGTTTCAATGCTCCACCACGAAGAAACACCTGGTTCAATGACGAACGCAGGAGGATTCACACAGCAAAGCAGGAATCATATGAAGCCTCACTGCATGGAAAAACAAGAGCAACTCGTGAGCTCTACGAGTTAAGAAGAACGGAGGAGCATAGGCTTCTCAGGAGAAAGAAAAAACAGCACGAGAAGATCGCGTAGTGGAGGTCCTTGGTCGGTTCGAGAGAATGATATTGCGTGTGATTTTTGGTCCTATAAACGCAGACGGGGGATGGAGGAAAAGATTCAACCACGAGCTTTACGGGATGTACAGCGACATGGGTTTAGTGAGGCGTCTACGTATTCAACGCCTAAGATGGCTAGGCCATGTAGAGCGAATGGACACCACAGCTCTAACCCGGAGAGTCTTTGAATCTAGCCTCGAGGGACGAAGAAACAGATTACGGCCGCACTTAAGATGGCGCACACAGGTGGAAGACGACCTAAGCCAACTGGCTGTGCGGCAATGGCCCAGAGGTTGGTTGCGGCCCAGATTCACCCTGAAATGTAGCGTCCGATAAGAAGAAGGTCAAGACAAGTTTCTGCAGTTAAGCTTGTTCTCGGTACAATGTTGTGAACAGAAAAGTCTACGAGATCAGGTTTCCTTTCCTCTGACCGTGGATGAGTATATTGGTTCTCCTGTGCTGAGAAATGTACCTTAAGTGAGTTAAGGCTACTTGGAAGGGTACTACCTGCTTGTTATTTTAGAGCTCCAATCTGTTTTTTCTTGAGTTGAAGTCACCTCCTGAGACGAATCTTTCCTTGGTGTGTCGTTAAATTGAACTTAAATGGAAGAATATGTCATCACGTGAGACTAGGCGTTGCTTACAGATTTGTATTATGTTTAGGACAAGTAAAAGGGAAGACAAGTCGGCTTGCTAACGGATACAATTCCGGAAAATTAGTACATAAGCGACATCGAACATGCTATGGGTGCATGACTATACCCTGAATCTCCATAACAGCTTTTCGTGCCGTCCGTAATCCATCGATAAGCTTCGTTATTTCTCCCGCATCGTAAAACTCTATCAAACCACCTTACCACAACAGGGCTGGTAAGTAGCTTCCGCTAACTGACAGTTTGCTTAACGAAACCTAATAGAGGCATTCCTCCTTCATAACTCATCATCATCATCGAAGCGAATTTATAACTTTGCTCACATTAATCATCTTAAACAAAAAAAGATACTTTTCATCCACTCGGGCCTTGACAATTCCTCACAGGAGCGCTCCAAACGCTCGTGCATAATTTCGAAAACAGCGGGAAGTAAAATCAATCACAGTAAGTTCTCCTTTTCAAAATATGATACATCCTTCGGAAAAGCGTATAGGTATATGTACTTACCGAGGGCTTCCTTTGGAAGGACACAGGACGAAGCTTCTTAATTAATTTGTGTCGTCAATCTGCAAGGAAAATCAAACAAAACGAGAAGTTATTGAAAGAAATTCAATAAGGAGTAACGTAAAATGCGAGTGCGAATGCGAATAATTGAAAAAAGTTGGTCGAGAAAAAGGATATTTTAACGAATTAATTAATTAGCAGGAAAACCCCAATGACTGTGCACTATGAAGCTTGTATTTACTTGTAAGTCAATTAATTGAAACCAACTGGAGAGTTGTTTTCTAATTCTTTCTTCCTTATGACGACGACTTACATAGCTGCGCTCTCACTCTCAGATACCCACCGGCTAAGAATGAAAGGACGAAAGGACGACAGGGGTGGCTGAAAGTCGTCGTTGTCGTTGTTCGTCGTCCTCGTACTTTGTTCTTTCATATTTCATCGTTTTCCAGGAGGAGGAACGTGTATAAGCACAAGGGCAAAACAAGTTTGGGGTAGAGTGTTGGAGCAGCAGTCAAGCGAGCCAAGGAATAAAGAGGACGTAAGAAGGACAAACGATAAGCTACTGTTGGTGCTATTGCTGGCGCTGCAGATGAAAATGATTTATGATGATGACCATTGCTAGGCAAACAAGTTTTGCCACTTCCGCGCTAAGGCTATGTCGTCTTGGCGACACTTCCTTTGGCCGCAGCACCAGTCATTACTCTCATCGCAATCTCAATGCTATAACGACGATAATGGTGACATGTACCCCTACAGACATAGAGCTCAGTAAATATATCATAGATATGTATTTAAGTGCGTGAATACCTCAAGATAAACCGGGGACCATCAGACTCTCGCTGTTAATTGGCTATGCGAGATAAACATTTACTCCACAAGGATATAGTATACAAGTAATACAAACATAAATGAGTAAGCAATTGCGATTGAATCTGATTAATTGTGGCTGCCTGGTGTAGCCAAGATAAACTCCTCGGAAACAGGCATCGAAGATGACCGAAATGCTGCTCGTAGCTCCAAAAAGTACATAAAAATAGGTTCCAGATACAAATGACGCCGAGTTAACGTTATGAATTGACGTCATTTCCCTGGAAACCTGATCCGGGCTGAGTAGCTCAAAAGACATGAATTTTTGTGAAAGAACCCACTTCGGTGCCACTCGAGCGGTTGAGGTCTTAGTTGACATGGTGATGAGCCAATTTAGGAAAGGCTTAGCCTCTTCCTTGTGCGACTTCATTTCTTTTCACGTATTAGTGGTGATTACTTTGCTCTTTATTGCCTGAAAGGGCCGCGGAATCTATTTCTACCTGCAGGAAGCAAATCAGATATGTAGGCGGGCGGAAATGGTGAAGGAATGGTGCAAAAAGGTAGAAGCTTTCCAAATCTATCGCGCGAAATTTCTCACCATTGTATATGTAGATAGAACTGTAGGTGTCGGGCGCCGAAAGGTGTCGAAGATTTTTTAATATCAATGGCATTCTGTATGGTGCCATAGCCTAGTTAAGAGGAGCGTATTTAAGCTGTGTCTCATGTATCCCCGGATGGCAAAGGACTAACAATGGCCTCGTAGGGGTGGCACCTATCCGACGAATCCTGGCCTGCTTTAAAGCGAGAGAAGCCACCGCAGACGAACACCTTGCGGCACCGTTAGCAAGTCCCATCCACACCTCCTCGTGGTGCCATCTGGAGATTTCCTCTGAAAATTACAGACGGGAAAGGCGGAATGGCGAGTTTCATGCGCCAAAAAAACAGGCTCAGTCGGTTGGGTTATGGCCTCGTATGACGTAGACAGAATCCGAGAAAGTCGGACTGGGTACGGTTTAGAGAGGAGCTTGAGAAATCCACTCAGGCCCTATCTAAACTTAGAACGAAACAATTGTTCATAACCTGAATAGCGTCATCATCAGTTCTTTTGAACTCGCATGTCCTGTCAGCAAACCTCTCTGCAGAAAATTGGTCCCCTGGTGGAATGCCGAGCTCCAAAGTCTTCGCAGGGAAGCACAGGCGGCGCTAAATGCGATCGATGATTGGTGTACCAGAAATGGGCTGTCGGTCAATCCTCTTAAGACCGATGTCGTTCTCTTCACGAGAAGGAAGAAAAATACTGACATGACTCAGCTAGTACTAAGAGGCACTTGCATCTCGATATCCAATGAGGCTAAGTATCTAGGAGTCATCTTAGACAGCAAGCTTCTCTGGTCAAAGCATTTTGAGTCAAAAACCACCAAAGCGCTGTCAGCTTTCTGGCAATGCAAGGAAACTTTTGGCAAAACATGAGGTTTATCGCCGGCAAAGGTCCTTTGAATGTACACGGCAATGATAAGACCTATAATCTCATATGCATCGGTTGTCTGGTTGAACAGACTAAAACGCAAACACGTTGTAGCCTCTATCACCAAACTTCAAAGAACGGCTTGTCTCAGCTGCACGGGGGCTTTCCCCAGCACGCCGGCCGCTTCTCTAGATGCTGTGATGAACCATTCACCTCTTGATATATTTATCAGAGGATGTGCTCTGAAAGCCATCTCTTGTCTGAAGAAAAATGGCTTTTGGTACAACTCGTATAGGAATAACAGTTCGCAAGAATTGTCCTGTGACCCATTTCCCATGGACATGCCTTCTGACGCACTGACGCCCGTTATCCTATTGCGCCCTGGCTGGATACTGAACCTGGAAAGGACAGTCTTCGCATTTTCACGGATGGCTCCAGGTCTTGGCGGCGGTCCGGTGCTGGGGTCTTCTTTGAGCGCGAAATCATCCGACTGCACTTCTCGTTAGGAAAATATGCGTCTGACTTCAAATCAGATATACATATACGCAATCTTAATGGCCACGCACTATCTTGAGAAGCACAGGTAGAGGGAGAAAGCATATGCGTCTGCAGTGACAGGCAAGCTGCACTCAAAGCTGTGTGCAACCCTTAACTAGCTCCAAATTAGTGCTTGAACTCAAGTCCTTCTTGAGCAGAGTCGGTAAGGCTTGTATGGATTCTAGGCTACTCTGGGATCCCAGGAAATGAGATCTCTGTTGAACTCGCCAGAATGGGTTCAGAGGAGAGCTTCTCAAGACCTGAACGCGCTCTAGATCTACCTGTGTCCACGGTTAATTGCCACATTAACAAGTGGGTGGTTAATACACATAACCGTAGATGGAGAAATTGTCCAGGATGGAGGATGACAAAGCGCGTATGCCGTGATGTCTGCAAGAAATCTGCAACATTCCTCCTGTCTTTGAGGAGAATCGACTGCAGAAGACTTGTGGGTGCCATTTCCGGCCATTTCACTTTTGCTAAGCATCTCTGCGTGCTTGGCTTAAGTGAGACACCTATCTGTGCTGTATGTTACGAGGAGGATGACACTGCAGAGCATTTTCTCTGTGACTGTCCCGCCGTTGCTCGCGCACGGTGGCGCACCCTTGGGGCCGACGTGGTGTGTCCCGAACCCCTTAACTCTACATCACTGAAGCCTCTTCTCATTTTTCTCCGGAAAACAGGGAAAATACAGGAATGTAAGGTGTCTGTCTGGAGTACAATGGACAGGCATGATAGCAGAAGCCTTCAACAAAAAAAAAAAAAAAGGACAGGGGTATCAGTTCTGCGCCTTGAATGTTAGGTCCCCTAATAGACCGGGTGCGGCCGAAGAGTTAGAAAACGCCCTAAACTGCTATAAAGCCGACATTACTGCACTCCAAGAAGTCAGATGGGATGGGCCGGTCAAAAAGAGTATGGCTATTGCCATAGGGAGAGAAGGCAGCGCTTATTTGGAAGTGGATTTGTTGTTCGAGGTGGACTTGGGCAAAAAGTCCTAAGCTTCCGACATGTGAGCGAACGCCTCATAACAATCCGCATCATAGCGATCCTCGGGAAGATCAGCTTGATATGCGCTCGAGCCATCACAGAAGAAAAAGACGACAGAGTCAAAGATAACTTTTATGACCTCCTAGATAGAACATTTGACGTCGGGAAGCTGCAACCACAAGAGACCGCCATTAACTTCGCCGATCGTGTCTCCCTCCAGCTCGCTCAAGAGCCGATGCAAACTGCACAAACCACAGAACAGCAATGGAAACGTTGTAAAAGCGCCATCAGGGATACTGCCTCCGCTGTATTAGGTTTCCAACCACCTCCTATGAGAAACCCTTGGTTTGATGACGAGTGCAGAAAAACAGAATGTATACAAGGCCACGATGCATCGACGAACGAGAGCTGCTCGTAAGCCCTGTGAGCGGAAAAGAAGGGAGGAGCATGCGCTTTTCAGAAGGAAAAGAAAGTTTTACCAAAGTGTAAAACGAACATGCCAAGGTTATGAAGCCAGAGGGGAAGCCTGTAGGGATGAACACGGACACCTCGTGGTGGAGTCACAGTCGATGCTGAGAACGTGGAAAGACTTTCTGCTTTCTTGATCGAGACCATCATCAGTCTCTAAAATCTGCCTTTTTCGCTGCTTAATGGTATTCCTGATCAGTAGATAGGTAGCAGGTGATTTGTGTGCCATTTGGTTTTTCAGTGTTTTATTTTTGATAGGTCACGAGTCACTCCTGACATCTATTAAAATCAATTATGCTCAGTCGACGCTGCCCGCATCAGTCAAAAACGTCGATGACATTAGATCTCTCGTTCCGAATGTGTCAACTAGATAGCTGGATCATGCAATTCGGCACCCTTAGATTACTTTACGTCTAACTACTTTTCTATGTCAGTAATCAAGCAACAACTGTAGCCTAATGTAGCTAATGTGCTAAAAAAAAATTGTTCAACATTGGACTCTCGACATAGACCACTTAAAACGTAGTCATACCCAACATTTATACTCAAGGTTTCTCAAGGATAAAAGGGCAAGTACCGGTTAGTCAATTCTGATGAAAACTGTAAGCGTTACAGAGCCATGATAACCGACTTTTTTTGGACTTTTATTTGTGGGGAACCGTGAAGGATCAATGTTATGCCAACAACCCGGAAACGATTCAAGCACTTAAGGCCAATATCATCCAAGCATTCCGTGAGCTACAGCCCGAAACCATCAACAAGGTCTTGGCAAATTGGGGTGACAGAGTGAGCTACTGCGAAGCCAGCCGAGACAACCACTTGAACGATGTTGTATTTCATAATTACTGGCAATGTATGTTCTAATTAATAAAGCCATACTTACTTACTTAAATGGCGCTACAGTTCGTGGTGAACCAGGGCCTCAACCAGCAAGCCTCTCTAGGCGGCACGATCTTTGGCCAGCCGCTTGCAGTGCCGCACGCCCACTTGATTGAGGTTCCTTTCCACTTGTGCGCGCCACCTTAGATGCGGTCGTCGTCTGCTGCGTCGTATCTAGGGGTTGGAGTCGCAGACTCTTCGGGCCGGAGCGGTGATGTCCATTCGTTCTACATGGCCCAGCTATCGCAGATTTTGGGTCCGAAGACGTCTAACTGGGCCGATGTCGATGTACAGCCCGTAGAGTTCTTGGCTGAATCTCCTCCTCCACTCGCCGTTTATACTAACGGGACCAAAGATTGCACACTGAATTTTCCTCTCGACTCGGCAAAGAGCCTCTTCATCCGATTTTGATAACGAAGGTGACATACTGACCAAGACGTCGGTGTTGCGTGTCTTTCTTTGATGACAGCATTTATTTGGTCTTGTCCCCATTTACCCTTAGACCCACTTTAGCCGCTTCTCCTTCAATGCTTGCGAACGCCTCATTGAGGTCTCGCTTTTTCCGTCCGATAACATCAATGTCATCTGCGTAGGAAAGCAATTGTGTAGGTCGTATCTCTGTAATTGGCCGCAGAGTCCCACACGATATTTTCAAGTATGATCAAAGAAATCACATGACAGTGCGTCACCCTGTCTAGAACCTTTTTTAACATCGAAGGTCTCGGTTAGTTCACCCCGGACCTTTATGGAGCAGCGGGAATTCTCCATAGTAATCCTGCACACTCTGACGAGTTTCGGTGGAATGTTAAAACAGGACATGGCTCTGTATGAATAGTATCTATAAACACTGTCCTATGCAGCTTTAAAGTCAGCAAAAAGATGGTGAGTATCGACCTAGAATTTATGGGTCTTCTCCAAGATATACCATAGTGTAAATACTGGGCCTATCGTGGATTTTCCTGGCCTGAAAACACACTGGTAGGAACCTACCAGATTGTTCATGAATGGTTTCACGCGATTACACAGTACGGCAGAGGGGATCTTGTACGCGATGTTCAAGAAACTTGCCCCTCTGTAATTGGCGCAGTCATAGGGGTCTCCTTTCTTATGGACCAGGCAAACGATGCTGAGATTCCGTTCATCGGGCATGCATTCGTCCGACCATATCTGGCAGATGAGTTAGTGCATGTTCCTGACCAGCTCATCGCCATCTGCTTTAAATAGTTCAGCGGGAAGTCCGTCTGCTCCAGCAGCTTTATAAGACTTATGTATCAATATCGCTATCTTAGTATCGTCTAGGTCGGGTGGACGGTATTCTCTTTCGTCTTCGTCCATTGTGAATGGTTCGTTCTGCCTGACGGCGGCATTATGACTGCACGTTGTACAGTCTGCAGAAGTGGTTTTTCCACAATCTTAGCATCGACTTTGACTCCACTATTAGTTGTCCGTGTTCATCCCTGCAGGCTTCTGCTTTGGCTTTATAGCCTTGGCATGTTCGTGTCACTTTTTGATGGAGCTTTCGAGCATTGCTCCTGCAAAGGCATCTCTCCATTTCCTCGATTGCGCGCTTCTCGTGGTCCTTCTTTTTTCTTCTCAGAAGCGCATGCTGCTCCCTCCTTTTCTGTTGATGCAGTGTAGCCTTGTATGCATTCTGTTTCTCTACATGGGTCAGTCTTGCTTCGTCATCAATAAAGCCATAATACATGGAAAAAGTTTAACTTTGTATGTGGACCACCCTGTATAAGCCACTCAAGGCGGCACAGGACTCTGATATATCAGTTAAAAACAATTCTCACCATTTACCCTGTAGAATTGCCCACCACTTTCTCACGTCCCGTCTTAAGCTGCTGCAGTGGAAATTGGCCATTTGTAGCGAGCCAAAAAGACAATCAGTCAATAGCAACATCCGCTAAATGCCAATCATTCTAATCCAAAAACACTACTATCCCAACTATTCACAAGGTTTCCCTTCTGTAGCGGTAATTAAATCTCCTTACCCAGAAAAACACATCGAAAGCCTCCAGGGATAAGCTGAGGTTCAACACGAACCATAACAACGTAAGTCCATGCATCGCTCGTATGTATGGATAATACCATTACGAAACAAATCCGTAATGAAGTTGATTCCACTGAATAGGAAACAAAGGACCCACCAAAGAGGATCACACAAAAGTGAAACATATGTAATCCAAGCCCAGCTCGCTCTGCAGTGTTGCCTTTTAAAGAATAAACGTTCAACCGAAATTTAATTGCAATCTCTTACCCTGCACACCATAATATCTTGTTACAGACTATAATCACGAATAGACACATGGATATACACATACATATATATCTACGACGGCACTGCAGATAGATATCGTTGAACGGAAATGGGGATTGGGAGAAAGGTCGGTAGAATAGAATGAATGAAATGGCAAACCTCTGCTAGCTCTTAGAGTAAATACGGTGCCAACAGACCACTCCCTAGCCTCGTAAAAATCCTTCCCAACGGATATCAAACAACGTTTTTCCATTTTTGCTCTTTCCAATGTCCCGATTTGGTTTTTCAGTTTTCCTTCGTTTTTCTTTTTTCATTTCTCTTGATTTTCATTTAAATTTAAAACTTTCCAGCTCTTCTTCGACGAAAGCCAAACGAGAATCGCTGCCGTAAGCTGCCACAAGAGGACTACCTTGCTCTTGTTACAATGTGCCACCTAGGTGATGGGATTGAATGGGTAGCGAACAGGAATTGAGGTTAGTTTGTTCAACACAATGTTGAAGAACAATAGAAAGGAAAGAATCAAACGAGCGAAGAGATTTGCAGGATCAAACGTTTTAAAGCAAACACCTCCCTAAAGTACTCGTAATTCAACTCTCACTCACACTCAAACACCCACTCAACCTATTTGACGCGCAAACCCATCCTTCGAACGGAAAACCGCAATGAATTCTCAGCGAATGCACATCTAGAGTTGGATGTGTAGATACACCTATGTATAGACTGCGACCAAGCACAGCATCAGTAACTATCCGTTTGTCCACAAATGGAATTTTGATATTTGCTGCCGGCTTACACATACAAAGCGAAAAACCTAGAAAACAGGATACCATCCCATGTTCACAGGACCTGGCTTTAACTAACGCCTCTAAAGCCGCCAAACAAACCAGCAAGCCGCACCCGCGGATGCTGTTGCAACCGCACAACACAACGAAGCGAAAGGAAATAAATTTGTAACCAGTTATCCTTGGTGAGAACTATTATCGAACAATAAAAACAGGATCCGAACCGATTTGGCAAACACATTTGTATTGAGTGGGAATCAGTAGGGTTGTTCGCTCTCCCCGTTTTCGGGATAAATAGCCGTACAGCATCGTAGGGCGATGTAATCCGTTTAATTTTCGCTTCTGCGTTTGACAGGTATTGTTTAAGGATTTGGGCGATAATGCACGACTGGTACTATATGTACCAGCGGATTGTATGCGCTTCGCACGCGCCTTACCAGTCGGTGGTATTCGAAAAGGATTCCTTTCGTTCTGAGCTTATCGGGCGAACGTATGCGGCAAGTTACGAATGAGGTATTTGTGAAAGCAGGTACTTTGCGGAAAGACGACGACACAAGTGAAAGAATGGTGGGAAGACTAAGCTGAGGTAATCCTAGATTTGCCATATGGCATGGAAACGGTTGTTGTTCGGATCCAAACTTGCATGTATATAAATCCTTTAAGACAGCAGCGATAGGTGAGCACACGAACATATGTATGAGACGATGTGACGGAAACTGAATGAGATGTGCTAAGAGCTATGGGGCTACATAAGAGCTGCTCTGATTGATTGCTTGTTGCGGTGGCTTTCATTGACATGTGTTTGTAGGTCAATGGCGTTAGGGAAACGAGCACTTGTTGTGATTTATTCCCATGAAGGGTTGTTTAACTTTCGTGAAGGAAGACTTCCCATTCGGGATCTGGACAAAGTTAGCGATTTCAGGGAAATTGTGCAACAAGTCCCATATTATTAGGGTTGCTCTGTACCGTGAACTAATAGCCAATTTTCGGCAAAAACCAACCCACCCCTTTGGGGATAACACCCATTTAACTTCTCTTTTTTTTATTTTTAGCCCCCGATGCAAAAAGAGGGCTGGTATAGGTTTGAGGTGTCTGTGTGTCTATCTGTGACATCATATCTCCTATACGAATGGACCGATTAGGATGCCTTTTTTGTTTTTGGAAAGCTACCGTGATCGAAATGGTTCCTAGTCTGTTTGGGCGCGGTCAGTACTTAGATGGGGAACACCGCATGTTGTTGCCATCAGGCCGCCTATTTGCTGTCGCTCCATGTAACTCATGTGCGCACATTAAGCAATCTATTGCTCATAAGCTGCTCACGTGGGTGTGCAATTTGGATTGCTGAAAGTTTCTAATTTAGATTTTATAGAAAATGAAGCCATCTTAGACTAAAATATTATAAAAAAAAAACCGGCCAAGTGCGAGTCGGACTCGCGCACCAAGGGTTCCCTACCATTTTCTATACGAACGACAAAAAAATAATGTCTGTTGTATGGGAACCCGTCTTAAATATTCATTGTATTCTGTTTTTAGTATTGCTTGTTATAGCTGGAACAGAAATACACCTTCTGTGAAAATGTCAGCTGTCTAACTATCACGGTTCATGAGATACAGCCTGGTGACAGACGGACGGACGGACAGGGGAGTCTTAGTAATAGGGTCCCGTTTAACCCTTTGAGTACGGAACTCTAAAAATGGAAAATAAATAAAAAATGTTCAAGTGGAACGTTTTCATGTTTTATCATTCTGTAAACAACTCCCGAGCAGTAAATGAACTCGTTTTAGCTCACGAACGCGAGTGTGTTCATTTATAGAAACTTACCCCATGTGCGCACTCCACATGTGCGTTAGACAAAACCCACCCGACAGAGTGCACATAAGTGTGCGTTCTTTTTGACGAACATATGTATGAAGTGAGCACAGGGGTGAGTTTCCATAAATGCACACACATACTCGTATTCGAAATAAAAATGCTTACAGCCAATTACTCATGCGCGCGTGCGTTTAATAATTGCTCGTTGGGTAGCGCACGCTCACGAGCAGCTCATGAGTGTACGTTTTCTTACCCAAGCGCAATACTGTCCGAGCAATATCATATGTATCGATTCTCGTCCGATCACCGCAATCAACCAGCGTCGGGCGCGGTTAGTACTTAGATGAGGGACCGCTTGGGAACATCGAGTGTTGTTTGTTTGCCTATCTTTTAGTTATTTAATTTCTAGCGAAGAATGGCTACACCGATTTTACTGAAAACTTACTCAGTTCTAAGCTGTGTAATTACGCGTGGAATCAACATGATCTCATGTCAATATCATAATTGGTTCTCGAGATAATTGAGGCGAAACTTCCGGTACGCACATGCGCACATACGTGCAACACCTGATGTCGTATTTCGTGTTACTAAGTATGAATACATTGTTCCTACCCATGCTGTGAGAAGCGCCAGCGCTCGAACGCGACATTGTAATTCGGCCATAACACCTACGGCAATTTGTTTTTGAAAATTCGCCAATAGAGCTTCACTCCACGGCCACGGCTTCATTTCTTGGCAACGTATGCCCATCTCTCTCTCTCCATAATCTGGCTGTTTTGGCACTTTGTGAAACACAGGTCGATAAAAAGTCTGATTCTTCGGGTTCTAGTCTTCCTGGATATAGCTTAGTGCCATTATTCGATTCTCACCTCGGTCTCACAATCTTTGTTCGTAGTGACATTGCCTACCAGCTACTTGCACAGTCTAGCCAAACATCTATCTCACACAATTCTCGGTGGCTTCGACTATCCTCATTGCAGAGCTCGAAATATGCTCTTGATTTCTGGGCTTAGACTCAGCAGAAAACTTGCATGCTTTGACCGGAGATCTATATGCCAATCACAGTGATTGGGGCAATAATGTGCGCAACACTAGAGGGAGTTGACTAAGCGGGTAGTCTGTCGCTTCCTAGAAGCGACGCCTTACTGGATCTAATGTTGCCTGACTCCTGACTGAGACTGGCCGACGTGAACGAATGGTCTACAAACTGTTTACGCACTGTGAGTATAACAGTGACCATTGCGGACTTGGTGCCGTAATACACATACAGAACAGGGCATCTTTAATTGCCAAGAGTTCCGCCTGAAAAACGCTTTTAGAGCCTGGCCCTTTAATTGTTTGCGGAGAACTCTACTGCCCACACCGTCTTTGGTTTTTGACCCGTTGTCGGTGTAGAAGTCCGCACAGCTATTGCGAGATTGCGCATGGCGGGACCAGTTCTGTCTGTCCGGTTATGTTATTTCGAATCGCTTCTCAAAGCTTTGGCGGGCTAAATGTCAAAGATTTCCACCAAGGTTATCCTTTTGTTCAGGATGGAGGAGTGGCCAGCAATATGGCTCGTCCATTTTGAGCTGGCTTTTAATCTGGTTGCCGTGTATGTAGCTATTTGTTAACCAAGTATATCGAGTGATGTAAGGTGAAGTATTATGTTGAGCTCTGCCATTGGGGTGGACCTTAGGGCCCCGGTGAATCACGTGCATGCCAGCCTTTGTTCTTTCTCGGCTTGCTTATGGTATGTTGTGTTGGTCAGTGCAATCCATCAGACTACCACTCCATACATTACAATAGGTCGTTAGACTGTAATGTATATCCATACGGTAAGCTTATGCCCATTTTATGCCTAAGGCTTTCTTACAAGTGTAGAGAGCTATAGTTGCTTTTTTGCTCGCTTGAATATACTGTCCTTTGTTCGCTTGATTATATTGTCCTTCCAGGTTAGTTTCCTACCTAGTACAATGCCAAGGTATTTGCCACTAGAAGAATAGGTTAACCTGGTGCCAAGTATGATGCTTGTGCATGTTTGCGGGATTTCATGCTTTCTGGTGAAAGCCTATTGTGTTGTGCCAATTTGCACAGTATGGAGGATGTCGTACGCATACCTCTGGTAACTGATTTGAGTGTTACTTGGCTGCCCCATTTAGAGTAGATTTTGCGTGTTGAAAGTAACTCGCCAATCAACTCTATTGGAGTCCTCTCCACTACATTTTCTTCTGGTATAAGTTATTATTGCTTTTGAAGTGACGTTGTTGAAGGCGCCCTCTATATCTAGGAAGGCTGCTAAAGTATACATATTGTTAAGGATGGATCGATCTTTCAATTTTTCTCACCAGTGTATGTAAAGCTGTTCCGATAGCTCTACCCTTGGAGTGAGCGGGCTGTGCCTTGGAGATTAGGGATGGATCGAAATTGTGGCATATATGGAAGCCTATCAGCCTTTCTGGGGTTTTTAATACAAAAGATGATAGACAGATAGGCCTTAGTTCCTTGAGGGAGGTGTGGGAGCTACTGCCTGGCTTGGGGATGAAGAGTATCCTTGCGGACTCCCACTTTTCTGCAATACGTATGTGCAAGTTCGATGGGATACATTAAATTCGGCCCTGGCAGCTTGAAGCATTTTAACGCCCACGTGATTTTCTCATTAGACATTATATGATCGTACTGTATCTCAATGTGGGAGGGATATAAGTTCTCCGCGTTTACACTGAATCCTGTGTCTCTGAGCAGCCTGGGAAGTCCGTACTGAGGGGAAGATCGAGTGTTTTCTCTTCCAACATGGTCCATACTCCATTGGATAAGAGGCAGTTCGGAGCTAATAGATCTTTCGAGAGGACTTTTCTTAATCTGGAAGCGTCTAAGATTCCATCCACAGTACTGCAGAAGAGTCTCTATTAATTTTTCAGAGCTTGCTTTCTTGAGTGACTCTTTTTAGAGGCTTCAGTCCGTTTTTAGTGCGACAGTCCTTACGGAGTTTGCTTAGAATTGCGTTCCACCAGGGTGGTTGCTATTTCGTCCTGGTCTTGTGACTTACGCAAGTTTCCAGGACCGGATGGGATCATATAAGTATCCAGGACCGGATGGGATCATACCAGCAGAGCTCCAGCAGGTAGCAGATCTCATCCTTCCCTGGCTTGTGGTAATATACAAGAGTTGCCTCTCCCTGTCCTATATCCCCAGCAAGTGGAAGGTAACCAAAGTCATTTTCATACCCAAGGCAGGCAAAAGCTCCCACACGTATGCAAATGACTTGAGGCCTATCAGTATTACTTCTTTTCTATTAAAAACTCTAGAGAAGATATTAGACGCACACATACGTCACAGCTGTATCTCAGGAAGGCTGTCGAATAACCAACATGCCTACAGCAAAGGCAAATCGTAAGGAATATACTCTAGTCGCCTTTCTCGATATTGAGGAAACCTTTAACAATGTTGAACCATGGGCCGTCACCAATGCGCTCTATGATCTGGGTGTTACAGGATCAGTGATAGACTCCATACGACAACTGCTAATGCAAAGAGTCGTCAAAGCCAACTTCGCTGGTGCCGTCTCAACTAGAATGATCAGCAGAAGTACACTACAGGGTGGAGTACTCTCCCCTCTCCTCTGGAACGTGGTTGTCAACGAAGTACTACTGTTGCTATTGCCACCACAGGAAAATTTCCCAGCACTCTAAGCGACCTAACGCAGGGTGTGCATTACATACAGTAGAAAACCGGACGCAGTACTGTTGACTTGGGGTAAATCCTCAGAAGGCCGACCTAGTGCTGTTTACAAATAAATATAAAATCCGCCCTTCAATCCACCGAGGCTGGATGGAACCCAACTAATAATCAAAGATCAGGCTAGATACCTAGGCCTAGTCCATGACAGGAGACTGAATTGGAAACTCAAAATTCTTGATCGCGTCAAGAAAGCAATCACTGCCCTCTACAGCTGTAAGAAAGTGGTAGACAGAAGGTGGGGTTTCCAACCAAGCATTATGCACTGGCTCTACACAGCAGTCACAAGGCCCATCCTCCTATATGGCATTGTATTCTGATGGACTGCTCTGGACAAGGCAGTCTACCGAAACCTTCTGGGGAAGGTAGAAAGATCGGCCATTTTATATATAAGCGGAGCGATCAGATCAATCCCCACTGAGTTACTAAATATCTGATTACATTTTCCACCTTTGGACCTCTTCAGCAAGCAAGGTGCTGCCTGCGCGGCCCTACATGGCCCACATTACAAAAAGGCCATACTACCATTCTTAAGCACTTCAAAGTACCCATGGACACAGACTACATCATCCCGCAGAATGTGTTCACTAGGAACTTCGAAGTGGCCTTTCCATACAGGGAGGAATGGGCTGAAGGAAAAGTTATACCAAAGGACTAGATCTCCCTCTCTACCGATAGCTGCAAGATGGAGTCGGGTGAAGGTAGTGGAGTCTTCTCCTAGGAACTTAACCTCAACCTATCATTCAGACCCTCAAATCACTGCAGTGTGTATTAGGCAGAATTAACAGCGATAACCGAGGCCATTGCATGGCTCAGGGTCAATGTAATATCCGCTAAGGATATTATCATTTGCACGGATAGCCAATCTGCGATAAAATCCCTGGCCGCGGTAACCCACAAATCAAAGACATCCCTAAACTGTCGCCTATCTCTAGACAAGATGACAAGATGAACAGTTCAACATTAAAGTATTGTGGGTTCCCGGGCATAGGGATATTCCAGGAAACTGCGCGGCCGACGAACTTGTAAAGTTAGGGTCGAGCACAATCAGTTTTCCTACCCTCGGGCACCTAGAAACACCAATAAGTACGGTAAAGCACATGATAAAACTTGGAACCATAGAGGCGACCAACCTCCAATGGAATGAAAGTAATATCGGCTTTATCACTAAACAAATCTGGCCTAAGTTAAACCTAGGACGAACAAGGGACCTAGTAGCAACCAAAAGGGCTACTTTGAGCACTCAAATGGGTGTCATTACAGGTCATTGCATCATTGGAAAACACGCCGCCAGACTAGGGCTGCCCTCCAATTACTTTTACCGCGGCTGCATGGACGAGGAGGAAGAGGAATCAAAACATCACCTTCTCTGCTCATGCCCCTCTTTTCCGAACCGCAGGAGGATCTACCTCGGCGCGCCCTTCTTTGAAAATCTAAGTGAGCTAGCAAACCTAAAAATAGCTTAACTCCATCGCTTTATCAGAAGCACCAGTTGGTTCTCAGGTAGCGGATCAGGATAATATGATCCATGTGGTATCATAATGGCTTATGTCAACCACTTGTACCTAACCTAACCTGTGACTTACGCAGCTGTTTGCCTGTGCGTTGCCCAGTGTATGTGCCAGGATATCAACCAGCGTGTCTATATTCAACGGGCATCGCGGAGTATCGGGGTTCTTTTTACTACAGAGTTACCTATAAAGGCTTTATAGAGTTCTAAGTCGATCCTCCCTGGGTTGGGAGGAGAGCCGGCTGGGGATTGGACGAGTCACTAAAAATAAAAGAAATCCGGGGGTATTGAGGGAATATCCAATGTTCCACCTTCCACCAGAAGCTATAGAGAGGTACATCATCCTGTTTAACAAAGCAGTGAATAACGCATATATTCCTTTTATGATCCATTTTTTTAGCAGTGTGCGTGGATCTACAACCACCCCGCGCAAGTACTAGAAACATCCTCATTCGTTTCGAAACTGCAATACATTCGCAGAGCAATTCTAAGTACGTAGATGTTGAAACGAACAATATACTAATTAAGTACAAGCAATGGAGTACAGTCGATCCTGACGATTTGGAAAGACCGCTTCTGCAGGCTGTATAACGGCGATGATAGACAAGATACACGCTGTCAGGCAGAACGAGCCATTCGTAATGGACGACAATGAAACAGAATTCAGTCCACCCGACCTAGACGAAGTCGAAATAGCGATATCAAGACTTGAGTCTAATAAAGCCGCGGGCACAGACGGCCTGTCTGCTGAGCTTCTTAATGCGGCTGGAGATGAGCTGGTAAGGTGCATGCACCATCTCATTTGCAAGGTATGGTCAGAGGAAAGCATGCCCGAAGAATGGAATCTCAGCATCGTTTGCCCGGCCCATAAGAAAGGAGACCCCTATAACTGCGCCAACTATAGAGGAATAAGTCTCCTTAACATCGCATATAAGATGTTCTCTGCCGTATTGTGTGAACGCTCGAAACCGTTTGTGGATAACCTGATCGGCTCTTATCAGTGTGGTTTCAGGCCAGGTAAATCCACAATAGACCAAATATTTACGCTACGGCAGATCTTGGAGAAGACCCAGGAATACCAAATCGACACTCACCACCTCTTCATCGATTTCAAGGCTGCATATGACAGCGTATATAGAGATGAGCTATACAAAGCCATGTCCAGTATTAACATCCCTGCCAAACTCGTCCGACTGTGCAAGATGACAATGGAGAATTCTCGCTGCTCCATTAAGGTCGGTAATGAGCAAACCGAGACCTTTGATGTTAAAAAAGGATTTAGGCAAGGTGACGCGCTCTCATGCAACTTTTTCAACATCGTGCTTGAAAAGATCGTGCAAGAGTCACTGGCCAACACAAGAGGTACGATTTATATCAAGTCTACGCAATTGCTTGCGTCCGCCGACGACATTGACGTGATTGGACGGACACAGCGAGACGTCAATGAGGCCTTTGTAAGCATTGAGGTAGAAGCGGCTAAGATGGGTCTCAAGGTTAATGAGGGTAAAACCAAATATCTGCTGTGATCTAAAAGAGACGGATAACACCGACGTATTGGCCAGAACGTCACCATGGGATTATATAACTTTGAAGTGGTCAAGGAATTCGTCTACCTTGGCTCACTGATGACCAGCGACAACACCGGCGTTGAGACAAAATGCAGAATCACTCTTGCCAACTGCTGTTCCTTTGGGCTCAAGAGGCATTTAAGAAGCAGAGCCGACTCTCGGAAAACCAAGGTGACACTATATAAGAACTTAATCATCCCAGTCCTCCTTTACGGCGCAGAGGCTTGGACCTTAACAAAAGCGGATGAAGGTGCCCTTGGTCGTTTCGAGAGGAAAATTCTGCGCACTGTCTACGGTCAAGGAGTATGGAGGAGAAGATATCACGAAGAACTGTACGAGTTGTACAGCGACATCGGCCTGGTACGACGTCAACGGATACAGCGTGTAAGGTGGCTAGACCATGTAGAGCGCATGGAAAATACAGCTTTGACCCGAAGAGTCTTCGAATCCACTCCGGATCTAAGGCGCGGCAGAGGACGGGGAACCTTTACCAACTGGGAGTGCGGCGCTGGAAACAGCTGGCCAAAGACCGTGCCAGCTGGAGATGCTTGTTGGTTTAGGCCCAGGTTCACCACGGACTGTAGCGCCACCTAAGTAAGTAATGGAGTACAATGGACCAGTATTTGTGTCTGAGTGCTCCAACGGGTAGCAGAAGCCTCCAAGTACAAGCAATACTTTTACTGAATTTTCAACATCTGTCTCACTCAAGATGCCGAATATGGAACCATTGAGCATTTCGCAACGTACATGTGTACCATGTACCAGCACACATCCTAACTCCTGGGCATCATTCTTACGTATCAATTCCACTCAGGCATGCTTTCGAACATGGGAGAGAGGGCATGTCGCCCTTGGGAATTTATTTGATCCACCGCCCCCTAGGAACTCCTAATCACCTAGAAATCCTATTACAACTAATATTCGCCAGGATTAATTATGTTCCTGTTATTATGAAATGGTCCCTTAAGTCCTATTCTTAATGGTCTTGCTCTCCAGTTTCCTATTTACTATTACTTCCACCTAAACTCTTGAATTCGGTCTCCGGTTAGGTCACACAGTCGATGTTCTCTGTTGGTGACATTCCTGTTTTCCTCGAAAAGCTGATGACGACAATTTCATTTCATTTTCCTCTCTCATTCTCCCACAGCGTGTTCGGCTTGCTATTGCGACCAGCCTTGGGAACATGTCCAACAAATATCCTTAAGAACAAAGTCAAAACCATGCAAAAAAAAAAAAACGGAAGGAAAAAGAAAAGAAATGATGATGGAAATTAAATTTCATAGTAAGCTGCAAATGGCGTTTAAAATGGTTCAAGGATTTTCAAAGAATCACGTACACCCGGCATGACCCCTGCGTCCTGCGAAGACACTGACAATCAAACTGTTGAGACGAAACGAAGCTTGCCGATGACAGGAAGTGGGAAGTACTCGAAGTAATAACGCGAGGGAAGAGAGACATTCATCGAAAACAAATATTGATTTAAGGATAATCGAAACAAATAGCTAACTGGATTGAAAATTACTTTAATCTTGATTAAGCATTGCTTGCAAGGACATACTAGGAGCGCGTTTGGGTCGAGCATTGAAAGCGATCTAGCATTGTGCGGCATCATAATATGCGTTTGATTCTAGAGAGGTCATAAACATCCTGGAATCGTCCTTCAGCGCAACGAAATAGAAACTCGAAAAGGAAAATATAACAAATTCTGAGTAGATGAAGATATGTACATATGTATGTAGGTGGCGTGCTCCTTTGTGCCATGCTAAGAGGTCTATTTTCCATTCGCGCCTTTGTGTATGCGATAAGGAGATTTCCAAGGGGATTAAATTAAGTCCTGTCACTACATAGTACACACACGCCAGTATATTCCCTTTTATAGGTACATATGTACATGTGCCTTGTCAATAGGTCCTTTCCTACTTGTTTATTCCATTTCCTTTGATTTTGTTTTTCCTTGCCAGAGCCAGGATATAAAAATAAAATTACCAAAACGAGAACTATAGTTAAGCCTGGCATTGTCATCAGCAAGCCGTTTGCCATGATATTTGATTTGAAAATTCCATTATACGTGCCGAATACGTGCGTGTAGCTTGGGAAGTGGCCGCAGGAGTTGTGGTGTGGTGGCTAAAATCGTATCAGCGTGTATGAGCTTATTGTCAGTTGGTCCTTTTCAACTCAATTGTTTCCTTTTTTTCAGGCTTTTTTCGTACGTAGACACATACATGCGTATATACTCGAAGTTATCTTCCATTAAAAGGACAGAAAATATTTTTTATTTTGATTTCCTTTGTTGTACGGCTTGTCCTGTAATGGACTTTTGCTGCTGAGCGGATATCTTAGGCTTTTGATGGATACGCTACGCTCATCTATAATTGGATCTGCGATTTAAAATTTTGATTTCATACATTTCGTACTTATACTATATTTTGTGGGTTGTAAACGGTTTTCACTGAAGTTTCCCTCAATTGAGGACGATTTCATTTATGAGTGATTCGTTCTTCGGGTGGATAGGAGCCGAGGTTTAGTGGTCAATTTGTTTTTATTACTATATTCGTTTTTATTGATTCGACTTTGAGTTTTTGTTTATTGGTATTGGAGAATGGCTTAAGTTTTATAACGTTATGACAAATGCCATTTAGGAATGTTGTTTTCTGTATTCCTGCAGGGATACACTTCAGATGGATTGGGTTATGAGATCTACGTAACACTACCCTTTTGCTTCTCTTGGGTTTAGTGCAACGTTCGCTTCCTTCTAAGCCTGCCATTGCGTCTAAGTAAGATAATGATGAGAGTATTATCTCGTATACAAGGACGGATACCTAACGATGACACGGGAAGAATTGCGAGTATGCTCCTGGAATGTGGAAACTCTCTACACTCCTGGAGCTACCCATGAACTAGAAAATACCCTCAGGCAGTATAAGGCGGATATTACTACGACCCGGCAAGTACGCTGAATAGGACAGGGAATGGTAAAAAAGAAGGAGTGCGACGTTTATTAGAGTTGTTACAAAAGGCTGCACTTATTGGGATGCGGATTCATCGTGGGGAAAAAGGTCCACTCAGGCTAGTGGACTTTATGGCGGGACATAATCTCGTGGTAGCAAGTACAAGATTCCCACGCCTCAACATCCGTAAGGGGACCTGGCGGTCTGTCGATTAATCGACAATCAATCAAATTGATGACATTGTGATCGACGGCAGATACTCCTCCAGCATCCTTGATGACCGAACCTTTCGGGGAACCAACATCGACGCGGATCATTACCTTGTTGCAGTCAAGGTACAGATGCGAATTTCTCTGAACCAACGGAATCGAGCAAGAGCACATTCAAATTTAAAGTCGGAAAGCTACGGGAAGTGGCCGTGGTGCAGTGGTTAACATTATCGACCGCCGAGCGGAAGGTCTATAGTTCAAATTCGTTTCCTAGCCAAGAAAAAGTAATTCCTTTACGGACAAAAAGTACGCAACACAGAGGTGAATGGAAAGTGACCAAAGCAGTACGTTTGGTCACGTTTGCAGGCATAACACTCACAGTATATGGTCAACTGGAAATTCATCCTCTGCGTATGCAATACTAAAGTGCTCCAACGAATTACTACCGACTATAACCAATGCGGAATTTGGCCGGCTCTCGTCCTGTCTAGGAAAACCACCCCTGAGAGTAATGAACCAACATCAACGACCCAAACCACTGCACTCCGTTCAGGTTGTGTGTGTATCACATCATAAGAGAATATAAAAACTCTTGAACCTGCGCGAGTCTCTCAAAAAAAAAAAAAGCCAAAAAAAAAAAAAATCGGAGGAGGCCACCAGGGACATCGCCAATCAAGTCTCCCTCAACCTCTCTCAACTCCTGATGCAATCTGTACAAAACATAGAACAGTAATGCAGTCATTGCCAGAACGCCATCAGAGAGGCCGCCTCGGATATACTCGGTTTCAAGCCACCACCTTCGAGAAACCCCTGGTTTGATGACGAGTGCAGACAGGCCCATCTAGAGAAACAGAATGCTTACATGGCTACACTGCATTGACGCATGAGAGCTGCCCGTGAGCTCTATGAACAGAAAAGGATGGAGGAGCATGCGCTTCTGAGAAGAAAAAAGAAGGAGCACGAGAAGCATGAGATCGAGGAGATGGAGAGATCCTATTGCAGGGACGATGTTCGAAAGCTCTACCAAAAAGTAAAACGAACATGCCAAGGCTATAAAGCTAGAGCAGAAGCCTGCAGGGATGAGCACGGATATCTAACAGTGGAGTCACAGTCGATGCTGAGATTGCGGATAGACCACTTCTGCAGACTGTATAACGGCTATGATAGTCGAAATGCCGCCGTCAGGCAAAACAAACCATTCACAATGGACGAAGACAATAGAGAATCCCGTCCACCCCACCTAGACGATGTTAAGATAGTGATATCGAAACTTAACCCTTACAAAGCTGCTGAAGCAGACGGACTTCTCGCTGAACTATTTAAAGCACACGCACCAACTCATCTGCAAAATATGCTCGGAGGAAAGCATGCTCGATGAATGGAATCTCAGCATCGTTTGCCGAGTCTATAACAAGGGAGACGCCTATAACTGCGCCAACTCTAGGGGAATAAGTCTCTTAAGCATCGTGTATAAGATCTTCTCTGCTGTGCTGTGTAATCTCCTAAAAACATGTGTGGACAATTTGATAGGTTCCTATTATTGCAGTTTCAGGCCAGGAAAATCCACGGTAGACCAACTATTCTCACTGCGTCAGATCTAGAAGAAGATACATACATTTCGCTTCGACACAAATCGCCTTTCTATCGGTTTTAACGCCGCATATGACACTGTCTATAGGGACGATATATATAGAGCCATGTTACGTCTTGATATCTCTACCAAATTCGTCAGGTTGTGCATGTTGACAATGGAGAATTCTCGCTGCTCCAATAAGGACGATAAGGAGTTAACCGAGACCTTCGATGTCAAAAAGGATTCAGACACTGTCATGTGAGGTTTTTAACGTCATGCTTGAAAAGATCGTGCGACATTCACTGACCAATACAAAAGGCACGCTCTATTTCATATCTTCACAATTGGTCACATACGCTGATGACATGGACGTGATCGACAGAACGCAGCAAGACCTCAATGAAGCTTTTGTGAGCATTGAAACTGAAGCGGTTAAAATGGATCTATAGGTAAGCGAGGAAAAAACTAAATATATGCTGTTGTCAAAGAAAGACGCACAACACCGACCTCTTGGCCAGAACGTCACTATTGGTAGCTGCAGTTTTGATGTGGTCAGGGATTCCGTCTACCTTGGCTCATAGGTAATGGTAAGCGGCAACGACACCAGCGCTGATGAGACGCAGAATAACTCTTACCAACCGCTGATTCTTTGAGCTCAAGAGGCAATTGAGTGGTAGAGCCCTCTTTCGGAGAACTACGATGACCCTATAAATCTATAATCACCCTTGTCCTCCCCTACGGCGCAGAGGCTTGGACCTTACGAAAAATGGATGAGGAGGCCCTTGGTCGTTACGAGAGAGTAATTTTACGTGCAATCCTCGGTCCCGTTTGTGTTGACGGAAAGTGGAGGAGAAGATTCGACCCCGAATTGTACTGGCTGTGCAGCAACATTGGCCTAGTAAGACGTCTAGGGAGCCAACGTTTAAGATGGCTAGGCCATGTAGAGCGGACAGACAGCACAGCTCCGGAAAGAAGACCTTGCAGAGGACAGCCGTGTCTAAGGTGGCACATACAGGTGGAAAGGTAAACAACTGGGCGTGCGACACTCGAAGCAGGTGGAAAAGATCGGAAAGGCTGGTTGGTTGAGGACCAGATCCACCCCGAACTACAGCGCCATCTAAGTAAGTAAGCAGGTAATTTTCAGAGGATTCTCAGGTGGATCGGCAATTTTTTACGAATTAGTTTGGTTTTCTGAACTTATTCCACCAAGACAAAGTAAATCCAATCCAAAAGCAAATTTTGACTTTATTAGACATAAAATCTAAATAAGACTTAGGCGAGGGTATCCAGGCTTCGCAAGTATCCATGTAATTCAATGCAACGTAACTGGTGACTCAGTATCTACCTACAAGAAGAACTCCTTTATCCAATGATAAACGAATGAATCCACGGCCATCCTATTCTCAAAACCGTTTTCGTAATACCAACTGCCTTTGATAATGACAACGTCCAAACCACAGCTGTGTCCAAATCTTCTTTAACTATTTTCGAAAACTCCATTGAAGAAGTTTAATTAATTTCAGTTTTTTTCATTCCACAAAGCAGGAAGCAATGTTACCGCCAATAAAAACCGCCAAGCATAACGCGGCGCCCAACTTCCACAATTACACGCCAAAGTCAGCGGAACAAGTCTTCGCTGCAGCTCATCTTAATTTCCTTCCACTTTGTTGTTGTCCTTTTATCTTTCCTCCTCTGGTTGCCTTCGTATTTTTTTTTTTTTTTTCGGAGGCAGGAATCTCCTTTCAAACTTCTTGTTATTACCTTCCAGCGTGGGGCTTCTTACAATATTATTTCTCATCATTCGTGGAGGGAAAAAAAAGTCGGTTAGCGGGATAAAAGGATTTTGTTCAACGCTCACAGACATACGTATAGCTGTGTACGAATAGGAGAATGCCAGTGCGCTTTCAGATAGGGCGAGGGAGTTTAGTTTAAGGATTATAAACTTTTCCGATATAAACTTGCCCCAGATTGGTGGTTGTACTTGGGCATGTATGTATCTTTTCGGGCTTGTTCCTTTTCTTCCATCGAGCGGTGGGCTAGTGAAGGACACTCGACCTTATGTGGAGTATGGAGCGCTGGATACATTGGTTGTGCGTGAGATTTTGTTGAAAATGGTTGCAAACTTCCAGTACTTGGATTAGCTGAATGCGCTTCATTTCGACAAATTTATATTTACGCCATGTATTCTGATGGGATTGAAGGAGATACAAGGATACTCATTTCAAGTTAAAACTTATCTTGAACGAGGACAAATGATGCGTGATATTTTTCGTTGACACCTACGGGAAGTCGTTATCTATAGGCCAAAAACAAGTTCCCATTAAGTCGATGATTGATGTCCTTGAAGTCAGTGAATATCTGCGTCACAGAATACCAGAATGTAGGCGCTTGCATATCATTAACAGCAACTGCGTCGAGTAAGCAGAAAATAGTCGTCAGGATCAACATAACAATAAATCAGTTAAATGGCATTTCGTCGTCGTAACTTGTAAGCCTAAAAGGTGCCACCACCGATTAGAAGCCGGGGTTTGGATGGCATAACATCTCCCATATGTACATATAAGAACGACAACATACGGCAAAGTTTGCTTCCTATTCTTATGCGGGAAGTGTAGAGGAAGACCCCTGGGAACCGGTAAAGTTTTAAGGTCGTAAATTGGAAATTGCCTCATAAAAGTCTCGTTTCGTAAAATATTTTATTACCGAATCAATGGATGTGAAGTTTAGTATATATTTCTAGTTCATAATCGGGTATTAAAATGTTGTTGCTCCTTGTGTTGTGTAGCACTCCTTTTTCTGGTTGTACAAAGTTTGTGATGGCTGTTTAAGGATTCTGGAAACTGTTTTATATAATGTCCTATTCGTAAAGGTTTTATGGATGAGGAAGTACGCTTAAGCAGCTGGGTATGTTGCGTAACTTTGTTCCAAAGATAAGTGTAAGGTCAAGATTGTTGGGAATTCATGTGCCGAGATGAATCGAATAGATCATTTCTTGTTTGCCACTTGGTTCCAGTTACGCATAGTTTATGGGGCGGCGACGCTTTATTTCAAAAAAGAAAGTTTTATCAACCATTAAACGCCGATGGTTACGCGAATGCGAATTCAAAGTTACAATCGTCGCAGTCAGTCTATGGATGGCATGTTATGGTGGATGGTTATGTCCTTGTTTATTAGTCGTCAGAACTGTTGCTTAGTGTTTCGAGTTATGGGGCGATAGTGCTGCTAACGACTGACTATTTGGCCGACTTTATGAACTGCGAACTATTAAGGGTTATACAGGGTCCTTCAAGTGATTCTGTTTGCTCTGTGGACTCTGCAAGTACTCAAAAATGCATAAAACTTCATCTGGCTTCACTCTTCACTTAATGAGGATTCGATTCATTAATTAGGTCACAGTTGCAGTATAATACAACACTTTTGAATGCGTCCCACATCAGCCTTCTCTGCCTCGAAATTCAAAAAATCGGACTTCTGCCGGAAACTATTTACCTTGAACTCGTTATGCCAGAAAACCTCTTTAACCCCGAAAAGAATGAAAACGACAATCGAGGCAGGCATTGTACATGCTCCCGTGAAGCTGGATTTTACGAGAAGTGGCAATAAAGTTCTGGGAATTTAGTCATAACTCGGAAACTGGCAACACTGCATCATTCGTCAATATCTCTCTAGAGCGTTTGGCCCTTTTTTCAGTTTTCATTCAAGGCTGAGGTCGACAGGACGTTTTGTTTGTGTGTTGTGCGTATTTTTCCGTGGCGTCGTAAGAATAAGTGACTCTCATTCTTCTTCTTCTTATCGGGCGCTACAATTCATGGTGAACCAATCAACATGCCCCTCCAACTAGCATGATCTTTAGATAGCTTTTTCCAATGCCGCATACCCAAGTAGCTGAGGTTCCCCTCCACCAGGCAAATCTGGCTCCAACTTGACCGACAGAGAACAATGGGACTAATCTTCCTAAAATGAACCGACATGAACAAAATTGTTGGCGTCATCACTGATCCCTATCTTATTGGCAGTCATGCACAAAGATTGCGACAAGTTTTGGACGACTTCTGCAAGAGCTGTGAAGACGACGAATCCATTCAACATCTGCTCTGCACCTGTCGGGCCCTCTACCAAAGAAGAAAATGATACCTAGTATCCTAGTTCTCTAACAATCTGACTGATGTTCATCGGATAATGATAACTGGCAAAGTGGTTCCAAGAATAGGGGATTGATCCACCTCTGGCCTCACTTGGTAATGGTTGTCCTGGTGATTTTGTCCTGTTTGCTTTTTCAGTGTTACGAATACGAAGAACTTGCAAATTAGCTGTGCGAACAGCTAACAGCAGTCCTGAAAGGAGTTCGGCGAGAAGTTGGCAGGCAATCATAGATCTGCGAGAAAGGTGTTCTGGCAAAGCGTTCGCCGGCTCAGAGGAAGGAAATCCAACATAATCGAAGGATTCAAATCCAAAGATTGTGTGTTGCGTTCCAATGAGAATTACATCTTACGCAGATGGAGCGAGCACTTTCGGAGCTACTCAATCCTGAACAGGGCACTGAGGGGGACAGACGTGTAGTCTTGAGTGAGGCGGAGAATAGTCCAACGGTTGAGGAAGTCATTTATACGATTGAATCGCTAAAAGTTGGCAGATCTGCCGGTGTGGATGAAGTCCGGCCAGAAATGCTTAAGGCAATGGGTAAAGAGGGAGTATTATCGCTCTCTCGGGTCATTAATGTGGTCTGGGAATGCGGCGATACACCTAGTTATTGGCAGTCTGAGGTGATTGTCCCTCTACGAAGTCTACGCTAAGGTGTTGGAGGCGCATTCTAGAGCTATGGTCGAATCCAGCATAGAGGATGAACAGTGCCGGTTTCGTCTCGGCAGAAGTACATACAACCGACAAACTTTTCACTCTAAAAATGGTACTCGAGAAGGCTTGGGAGTACGCCAAATCGATCTTCAGCCGCTTTGTAGAATTGGAAAAGGCATAGGCATATGATCGAGGTCCTCGAGGTAAACTCTGGAGTGTTCTGCAAGAGTATGGGATTAATGATTCTCTGTTGAGGGCCACAAAGTCTCTATACACAAACTGTAGCAGCTCTGTTTGTGTTAACGGTAGTAAATCAACACCTTTTACCGTGAGCGTTGGACTTCGCCAAAGATGCGTCTTGTCACCTCACCTTTTCATTATACAATGGACTGGATGTTGTAGCTCCGTCGAGGCGAGGAATGTTTCACATTGGGAGAGTTTTTTTTATAATTACACCCGCACTCAAGGCTAAGGCCTCACGTTTGAACGTTGTGTGAGCGAAGGTAACAGGAAGAGGGAGAGTTTCGCTCAGGTTTACACACAAACTGAACGGAGTGCAGTGGTTTTAGGTCGTAGATGTTCGTTCACTACTCTCAGGGGTGGTTTGTCCTAGATAGGACGAGAGCCGACCATTTTTTCGCATTGGTTATAATTCACACTAATTCGTTCATGCACTTCTGGTGTTAATATTGGTCGCGATTTGATCAACCTGGTTGGTAGTCGAATGATCAAAAGACCGACAGGTGCCTTTGTGTATATTGAGGTGCGGGAAGCGCGTACTGGCTAGAAGGAGATTTCGCCCCGTAACACGATCAATCAGCCTGTGTCCGTTATCGGAGGTGGTGTCGTGTAGGCTATGTTTACCGATGACTCGTTCAAAGGTGCTTTCCTTACCTAGCTTAGCATTGAAGTCTCCTAGTACAATTTTGATGTCATAGCTGGGACATTGGGCATACGGTCTGTCTAGGAGATCGTAGAACTCATCTTTGGCGGAGTGATCACTGTCTTCCGTGGGGGGCGTGGACACAGATCAGGCTAATGTTAAACAATTTTGCCTTGATACGGATTGTTATGAAACGTTCGCCAGGGTAAGCCATCCTCTTAGTCACATCCTACCAGACGGACCTCCACGCGCGCTAGATATGTTTGTGGTCGTATGTACTTATGCTGGGTTGAGGGTTAACGTGGACAAATGCGAGGTTATGGTTATTTCCAGAACACCTGTTCAATGCACTCTACATGTTAGTGGAGTCCCTCTGAAGCCAGTGGAGAAGTTTAAGTAGCTCTGGGTCTGCTTCACGACTAATGGGAGGAGGGATGCTGAACCTTCCTGCTGGGTTGGCTAAGTTGGATTAATTTTGATACAGCTTGGAAGTTCTGTAATCAAGAAGACCGAGCTTGATGTCAAACCCAAGTTAGTGGTTTTGAATTCAGTATTTGTTCCAACTCTCACCTATGGTCATGAAATCTGGGTATTGACCGAAAGAATAAGTTCGCGAATATGTTCAAGCTGCCGAAATGAGATTTCTTCGGGCTGTTGTGGGAATTACATGCCGGGAAAGGGTGAGAGGAGCTCAATGTTGAACAGCTGCTTCTCCGAACGGAAAGGGCTATGCCTCGATAGAATGGTCACATGAGACGATTGTCCCCATCATCGCGACTTTCGAAGCCTGCCTTGAATGCGATACCATTAGGTAGGCGACCGCTTGGCAGACTCAGGACGAGGTGGTTGGAACAGGTCCAAAAACTCGCCCGGATGGAGTTGCACATAGCTTTTGATGAGTTAGAGTCGATGGGGGACAATCGAGTGACCTGGAGATCATACGTGCGCGCACTACCCCCGCGACGCCTATAGTGGAACATGTGGGCCACTGAATATGATGATGATGATTACTTTTCAGTTTTGCGAACTTGCACACTCCTCTTATGTAGATTTCTTTGTTATTAAGCCCTTTACCTCTATCCACTCGGGAATCCTTTCGAGTATTTCATTCATTCACTCTAGGCAATGCACTTTTGGAAATTCATTCCATAACAATTCAATTCGCATTTACTTTATACAAAAAGTGCGCAATGTGCTATATTTTTTGTCGCTGAGTGTACGTATTCTCAAGCTAGGGAATCTGTGGGCAGGATATATAGGAGCTTGTTTCTATCTAAACTGAAGTTGCATGTGTTAAAGTAGCCTAGTTTTGGTTGCTAATCCTTTGAGCTAGAGCTCAGAGGTTCTACGTAATGTCTTTATTCCGACCTTGCACGTTCCGGAACTTAAAAAAACACATCGTAAGTCACGAAAACAAGATTTTACGATCTACATAAGCTTACGAAAGTTGACTTAATGAAAACAAACACCAGACACACAAGTTAGCATTGTTTTCAGCACTCGTCCCTTCGCCAAATATGTATCCTCTCCACGGGAAAGGACTCTAAATTCAGCACGATATGCTACTTTCTTATGGCGGCACATCCTTTTCAAGTGAGAAAACAAATCTCTTTTATTTCACTGCCGTATTTAAGGCTATGTGTTATTACTCGTAAACTTGCCCCCGTCCCTGCGTGAACATAACTCAATACGCGCGAATGAGAATATACAGTTTTATGCTTTTTCCCAGCGGATGTCATAAAAGCTTGCCTTTAAGATGGGGCGTCTGTCCCCCGTCAAGCTGCAACCAGGCTTAACCGCAACGTTTTAATCGTTCGCATTAACATTGCAACCGGATGTCAAGGATGTCGAGGATGTCGCGGATGCCTAAGCGCACACAAAACATATCCATAGCTTCCTTCCTTGCTGTTCAAGTGTATCCCTTCGCCTGTTGCAGCACATCCCTATGTACTCGCACAAAATGCAATGTGTAAACCGCGCAATGCCACGGATCATAAGGTTTCATTTCATTCGAGGCGTCATAAATTCTATCGTTTAATAACCACAAGGTGGTAGTTGTTGGCAGAGTGCCCTCGTGCCTTCGTGCCTTCGTGCTTCCCGTCATTCCTGGTGACGTTTGTCGAACGCCCTGATATTGTGTTTATGAAGTCGTACAGCAGAAACAGGCGCGTGTTCATTAAATTCCTTTCGCCATAAAATTTCAGTTAATGAAATTCGCAGCCTTGAGATACTTCTTGGTCCTTGTTTATTCTTTTGCCTTTCCAGTACTTTATTTTGTGGCGAATTTATCGCAGTTAAGTTGCAGATTTCAATTTGTTTGTTAGGAAGCATATTGGCAGCATGATGAGAGGAACCTTTTCAGGGCCCTCCCGTGGCGTGGAAGCTGAGCGATGTATACAGGAAGTTCTTCGACTGACGTACATACATATGTACGTGTTAGGGGGAATGTTCTGAAGTTGTATTCCGGTGAGTTGCTTAAAGCAAATATTTGGCGAAATGGATTTTGAACTTTCTCAACGTTGATTGGCGTCTTTTAAAGAGGAACTTCTACATTTCTTCTTCCGTCGATTTCTTATAGCTTTAGGCCCTTTTTACGATAAAGGTAAGAAGCGAGGAATTAAATGAATCAGAACGAGCTACGCTACGAGTAGGTAAGTGAAGGTATGAATTGTTGTGATTTTCTGAGTAGAAGGCCTACAGCGTTTGGACAGATGAAAGGAACGCAAAACGTACGAATGGTTTTAGACTTCAAAGACTTGAACTTAGAGAGATCTGTTACATTCTTATCTGTATGTGTAAGGGTTCGGTATCTTAAAACATTCGCTCTTTAAATTGTACTTAGAAATCTAATAGACAATCCGACGCATCTGTGTTACTGAAGCAGGATCAGTTTTCCAAGTCATCGTGGCTGGGTGCAATGTTCTATTCATCTACTTCTATGGCTAGCCTGTTTCCTCTATAATCAGAAGCTCATAGAATAAAGACGACTTCCCAAGTATTCCAGACTCTGAGCACTCAATTGTGTTTAACTAATGGTGTTACGTCATTCAGTGCTTGGAGAGTGGGGGTTCCCCGTTTGGTTCCGGTTTTAAACATTATTTCCTTTCCTTGGGAAGCCTCCATTCCTTCTGTATTATTCGAAAGAGTTTCGTTCTAAGTATTAGATGTTGTCTTCCTTTCGGCTCTCCAAAAATTCTTTGCCAGAAAACGACTTTTCCTTGTGAAAACCTGAATTATTCGATGTACTTTCGAGCTCTTCGCTCGGAATCATAGGATCCATTGCATTGCCAACAACGAATCTTTACTTCACGGCCTTTCTTAGTTGGTGTTGCGTCCATCAATGTTTTACTATTACTTACTATTACTGATGGGGGAATTCTGTACTCAGTTCTGCAACATTCGTTGGATAAGAAAGAATTTCTTTGCCACGTATGCTCATGTCTCTCTCCACAAACTGGATGTTTTGATGAAAAGTCTGATCCTTCGGACATTAGTCTTCCTGGATATATGTAGCTTAGTGCGTTTCTCACCGCGGTCTCGCCATCCATGTTCGTAGTGATATTGCTTATCAGCTGATTCCACAGTCCACCTCGGATTTTAATTTCTTATGGCTTAAATTCACTCCTCGTAAGCACACAATTCACTACTGTTTCCTTCATAGAAGCCCAAACCTGGACTGTCCGACTCCATCCAAAGAATTGTTTCCCTATTTCCTCGCACTGAAATCTTTATAGCGGGCGATGTCAATGTTCACAATTCTCAGTGGCTTAAACATTCTGGACAGCCAACGCCCGAAAGAAGGTATGTCGAAATCTTCGCTGAGTTGAACCAATTAACTCAGTATGTGAATGAGCCATCCCGGATGTTGCCAGTCATACCGTTAACAACCGGGACTTGTTTTTTACCTTTGGATGTATTATCTCCTCTCGTCTCGTCTGATCACTGTGCTATATATCAGCTAAATTCCTATATCCACTCCACTCAGTTAAAGAAAAAGCTCCCATAAGATGAGTATAACCACGCTCGTTCACAATGACAATCCAGCTGTCAAACCCTTAGACAAAGCTAATCTGCTTGATGTCTACTTCGCAGCAAACTCGCAGCTCAAAAATCATCTTTATCATCGCCTGTTCTGGAGTACGTTAATTCCACCATGGGACATACATATTTACTTCCGTACTCGTACAGTTGCAAGGTTTCCTAAAGAACTTGTCATACACAAAACTGCTGGTCCAGATAGTATTTCCCCAATAATTCTGAAGAGGTGTTCTTCTAAGGTGGCAAAACCACTGCATAAGCTTTATCCCCTTTCCTACTCTTCTGGGCTCTATCCGAGTAGGTGGAAAACAGCATTTGTCCAGCCCATTCCCAAGAAAGGCGAATCTTCTTCTCTCTCCAGTTACCGACCCATTGCGCTAACGTCACTTCTTTCTAAGGTCATAGAAACGCTGAAAAATCACCTCAATGACCGGCAGTACAGTTTCCGTAGCACCAGATCCGCTGATGATTTGACGGTATATCTCACCGAGAAGTGAAATCGTTCGCTCCACAAGGCGGATGAGTGTGAAAGTAATTGCACTTGATATTTCGAAAGCATTGGACAGAGCAATCGGGATCGATGACTCTCTTCTTCTAAAGACTAGAAGCTAACTTTTGAATTGTTCAATTTAGGTTGTCTTGGAAGGATTCAAGTCTCACACTCACTTTGTAAATGCTGGTGTTCCCCAGGGCTCCGTTTTGTCTCCGACACTTTTTCTGACATTTATAAACGACCTCTTGTCTGTTACTTCTAATCCTATTCACTCCTTCGCTGACGACAGTACCCTCAGCTTTTCATATACTTCTTTAGGACCCTTCGCTTCGGCTGTAAATTGTGGGCGGCAGCTTATGTTATGTTCATTTAATTCCGATCTCGACAGCATCATCCAATGGAGTAAAAACAATAAAGTGGAATTTAATGTTTCCAAGACACAATGCTTCTGTCGTCTGCCGTTAACGCGTAACACTGACCCAGTGCCATTATCCATGAACGGTACTTGTATCTCGGAAGCCGAGAAGCTTTCTATCCTGGGTATGTACCTTCATATGTATGTATGTGCATCAGTGACAACCTTTGTTGGAACGATCACATATTAAGTGTCGCCAAGAATGCCGCGAAATGCCTTGGCTTCCTACACAGATGCAAGAAATTCCTCACATCCACCGATCTGGCTACAGTTTATAAGGCGTTCATTCGTCTTTAGTTGGAGTTCAACGCTCAGGTCTGGTCTGGCGTATCTAAGACCTCATTGCACCTGCTAGATAGAATACAAAAACTCATGGTAAAACTGACAGGTGACTCCAGCATTACCAAAACATTAGACACAGGTGAAAGGGACCTACAGTTTAATTCCGATTCCGAGCGGCGTGAGTCGAGAAGCTTTTTCATGGCAAGTATACTGCGGAAGGTTTTGCCAGTACCCCGCCGAGGAGGGACGCCGCGAAATAAACATTCGATGGCGTCGGTGTTATCGGGATCCGAACTCGCTCATCGTGCGTCAGAGTTGAACACACTAACCAGTGCGCCACGGCGCATTCATCATAGATGCTCTGATTAATTAGCAGAAACCTTCTGGAAAAAGTAAAAAGATTGGCCATAATCAACCCCACGGAGACCCTAAATATTCCCCTACATTTTCCAACATTGGACGTCTTCAGCAAACAAATTGCTGTCTGTGCGGCCCTTCGGTTTAGGGGCATAGGAAAATGTCCTTCACGTAAGGGCCATAATAGCATAACTTCGAAGCACCCATGGACACAGACTACATCATCCCGCAGAATGTGTACACTAAGAACTTCGAAGTTATCTTTCCATTCAGGGAGGAATGGGCTCAAGGGAAAGTCAAAGCGAAAGACTCGATATCCCTCTATACCGATCCCGACATTCCTTAACTACCGCCGTAGACGAGATAGCTGAACAGTTCGACATAAAAATACTGTGGGTTCCCGGGCATAGGGATATTCCAGGGACCTGCGCGGCCGACGATCTCGCAAAGTTAGGGTCAAGCACACTCAGTCTTCGAACCGTCGGGTATCTAAAAACACCAATAAATACGTTAAAGCACATGATAAAACTTCGCACTATTGAGGCTACCAACCTCCAATAGAATGAAAGTAATATCGGTTTTATCACTAAACAAATCTAGCCTTAGCTAAACTTAGGACGAACCAGGGAACTTGTGGCAACCAAAAGGGCAACCTTAAGAACTTTAATGGGTGTCATCACAGCTAACTACATCATTGGAAAACAACACCCTGCCAGACTAGGGCTACCCTCCAATGACTTCTGCCGCGGCTGCATGGATGAGGAGGAAGAGGAATCGATACACCACCTCCTCTGCACATGCCCTTTTTTGTGAATCGCAGGAGGATCTACCTCGGTGCGTCCTTCTATGATAACTTAAGTGAGCTGGCAGATTTAAAAATAGCTCAAGTCCATCGCTTCATTAGAAACACCGATTGGTTGTCAGGTAACGGATCAAGGGGTATTATGATCCATGTGGTATCACAATGGGGCGACTTCGGCCAACGTGTGGCGTATGCCAACCACTTTCACCTAACCTAACCTATGCAGGTATGACCTTGGGTTTGTCTCAGGTTCCTGTCGGCCGTGGCTTGATTGGTTAGTTTTAGTTTAATGGCTGCTAATGGTATACCTGGACGTGCCATGTTTGCTTATTTCCTCGTCCCTTGTCTGGCGAGCATGTTAGCTTTTTCATTTCCTGAAATATACATAGCTGGTTCCCATAATAGGTCTATGTTGAACTATTGGGACATCTCTCTAGGAGATAGGCCGCAGTCGAGGCTTGCTGTAGAAGTGTAGACATAAGATTCCAGCGATTCCAGAACAACTTGGCCGTCAGTGAAGATTCGAATATCTAGGGTAGACATCACGTTCCACTTCAGCCAAGGCAGGGCTTCCTTTATTGCTAACAGCTCCGTCTGAAAGACACTGCTTGGTTTTGACCCGCCTGTGTAGAAGTCGACGCAGCCCTTACGGGGTTGCACTTTTCCGGACCTGCTCTACGCCTAATATCGAAAAGGGCACCTCTTGCACGCGTACCCCGTTGCCATTTGAACGATATCAAGCATAACTTGGTCTGTAAAGAGGTCCCCAGTAGTAAGTTGTCATTGGTAATCGCAGAACTTATCACTCGGAGGCCCGAGCCGTAAACATTTTATCTCAATACAGCAAGCTTGTTCTAGATGGCACGAAAATATCCAGAAAATTGAATTTTTTTAATGTGTCACAAAGGAATATCTCACAGATTCTTAGTCGATTGTGTAGGTACATCCTGTCGGAGATGAAGACAGTCATCACGATCATGTACCCTTCGATGTTCGTATCCTGGCAGATTTCCAGTTTACTGTGCAGGGCTTGACACTGTCCATTTGACTGTGGACTAGAGGTTTGTAAGTTTCATTTGTCTTTCCTCGTTCCTCTTAACTTGCTACCATTTTCCACCTCTCGTACATGAAACCACACCCAACACACCATTTGATGGATTTCATTCGACGCTATAATAGCTTTCTGAATCGATTCTCAAATTTATTACCCTTTCGTCTATCCCATAACAAGTGTACGCGATTTCCTCGCGCACATAGCTCTTCCACGATAACACTACCGAAGCCATCATCCCATCCGGGAAGTACTCACGTTTTATGTGTTAACCACATCGCAATGACTTTGGTCATCATCAATCAGCAGCTATCCGTGTCTCCGCAACTCGATTTGCACGTTTCTCTACATAGCAAAAGCAAGAGTGCATTCCAGAAAATATCAACCTCACAGCTCGATGTGTCGTGGATGCTTTTCCACTTTTCCATTTTTATGACAGATACGCGTAGTACGTGTACTCGTATGCGGCCAGGACGTACCTCACATTCTCTATGTCTTCAGCGACCTGTTTGTGTCCTATATACGAATACCTAGTGCATAGTATGTTCCCGGCTGTAGGTAATTTCGACAGGATTTTTCGAATCCACCGCCTAGAGGCTCAGGTGACACATGAATACCAAAAAACCATCCTTGCCGCCAGCTAGCCAATTGTTGTGATTTACAAATAAACTATGCATGTTCCAAGCATGGCGTGGCACACGGCGGCGCAGTGGTTGTGGGCTGTGGTATTACCATGTACATATATTATGGGAACAACCACGAATTTCGATGTCAGGATACTGGTACCGCTTTTTAGTCTGCCTGGTTCGTGTCTTTCCCTAATCCATCGGTGCGAGAAGGGAAAACCAAATGATGTTGGTCGGAGGACTGTAGGTTTATTTCTTCTCTATCCTTCCTGACTCGAGGAGACGAATGAGAAGGGAAGTGGAAAAAAATAACACACACACCCACATAGGATTTCGTGGATTCCGGAGAATCCCATAGAATGTGGCATCACGCATCTCCTTTGAATTATTCATACCAACCGACCATTCATCGTTCGCAAGAAGAAGAAACTGCCACATATCCTACACACATATGTTCTAGAGAGGTTCCAGGATATGGCATAAGGGTACGGAATTGGAGCGGAAGTAGCATCGAAATGTATCTGTTTAAGCCACGCTATCGATCTAGAATCAAAATGTAAATTGTAATGATGGAAATGTTACCAGCAGAATGACGATGATGATGTGTTGCGCTATGTATGTAGCATACCGTGAGTACAAACGTGCCTATGGAACCTTACCTAAATGAGGGAATATTTGATGCAATTAAGTGAATGCCTTGTTTCACCCCTTTCCGGGGGCGGGTTGTTTTACCCGCTGTGACTTTTAGATTTAATTATCGCAGGAAAATATGTAATCTGATTACAGCACGGGTTAGATACGGATAGAGGTGATATCGTGGCACATTTCTTGGTAAAGGCAGACTTAAATGTTATTTTGAGATACAGTGAGTATCATACCGTTACTTAAGAGATACTGAATTGAGATTTTGAGATCAATATTTTTCAAAACCTCCCTGATAAGGGGTTGTCCAAGTGAGGTGCAGGAAAGTAAACGTCCATGTTCGAAGGCACAATCTCGGAACTCCTCCAAAGGGCACTACACTATAGCCGCCTTCACCAAAAGAAGGAACAGGCATAAACACACAGTCTCTTGTGAAGGGGTAGAGTTCTCTGAAGAATTCAAATAGCCAGGGGTAAGTCTAGACGAAAAGCCCACTTGGAATTCTCACATTTCAAGGACCATTGAGAAAGCCAGGATCTCTCTGTGGAACAGCAAACGTCTCACTGGCAAAAATTGGGACACAAGTCCCAAAATATACCGCTGACTATATACAGCCATCACTAGACCAATTCTCTACGCCTATATGGTGGTACAAAATACAACAAATATCACTTCAAGCCAAGGTCAACAAACTGCAAAGACTTGCTTGTATCTGCACTACAGGGGCTATGAGAACAACCCCCACAGAAGTACTTCCCAACTGAAGAAAGAAACCATGGTCTTCGCCCACAGACTCGTCGCGGGGGATGACTCTAATTGAAGAATCTTTCATCCTGACATTCTTTCTGGACTAGGGAGGTAGGTAGGTAGGTTCGTAGCAGTGCTTCTTAGAAAGTTAGATATCCTTACTTGCTAAACATCTGTCAGGTCGTTAAGCAGGATCCTAGGTATCGTTTCCTAATTGTGCAGAATGCCTGGCAAGCGCAGAGAAGGTGGTGGATGGATTCGATCGCGTTTTCATCAGCAGAAATCATTCGGAACTCGCCCTAGTTTCTGCGCATTACTGCCAACGAGACAGTAACCAGTGTCGACACCAAGGATTTCGAAGATGTCACCTCTTTTTAGGAAGATTATTCTCCAAAGTCCTTGGATATATTTGTTGCCTGCAGGGGTGTGAACCATCCCACTAATCACTGGATTAGGGCGATGGTAAATAGCCGTATCATATCAGCCACATGCGAAGAGGTCTCAGTGACAGTATCGGCGGCTAAAGGTTACCCACAAGGAGGAGTCCTTTCACCATTGCTTTGGTAGATAGTCACCGATGACCTACTACGCAAGCTAACCACTCGAGACTACGAGGTCATTGGACATGCTGATGACCTAGTAGTCATTGTTACCGAAACCACCTGTAAGCGCATGCAGCTCTCCAATTCGTCTCTGACTGGTGTGGCCGAGAGGGTTTATCGATCAACCCAAATAAGACAATCTTAGTCCCATTTACAAAGAGGAGAAAGGTACAACCCTGCTCAATCTTTCTAAATGACAAACGCATAGGATTTTCAGAGGAAGTAAGGTATCTAGGAATTGACCTAGACCGCATACTAAACTGGAACTCCAATATGAAAACTAAGCTTATGAAAGCGACTAGGGCCATGTGGGCCTGTCGACGCACATACGATAAAACCTCGGAACTTAAATCTAAGGTGACTACCACTGGTTATACACCTCGATAGTAAGACCTATCGTCACCTACGGGTCCATCGTAATCAATGCAATCAGAAATATTTGTTCGGGAACAAATATGCCATGTAGACCCGAAGGTCACATGTCCATGTTACAACACCTTCCCGAGCTGGAAATGATTACCACGGTCTCGGACGCATTGCTACACACCTTCACTTTTGACAAGAGATTTGAGATATGGATCTCAAATCGCTCAGCATGGAAAAACAGTAATCCCTTGCTAAATGTCAAAGGCCTCAGGTAGTATACGGATAGCTCAAGGATGGCTTCTGGCGTTGGCGCCGGCATTTTTGGACCGAATCGCAAGATCTCAAAGGCCCTGGGAATGAGTCCAAGCATCTTTCAAGCAGAATTGCATGCCATCCTAACATGCACCAATCTAAACTTTGAGACTGGCATTAGAGGAGTAACCATCAACATACCCTCTGATAGTCAAGCAGCGCTCAAGCAGCTGGGTTCGTACAGCACGAACTCAAAAACCGTCAAGGAATGCCACGACACCCTTCTAGACTCGCCAAAAGAAACAATGTTAAACTTTGGTGGATGCCAGGGCACAAACAGGTACAGAACCATTCTGTGGCACTCCCGGGTCTAAGATAAATTTCTTCTTGGACAAGCGAGCGAAATTGCAATACCTGACCTTTTGGAACAGCGTTCGGGGACTCCGTCAATCTAAAAGACTTATACGACCCCTCAACAAACACTATTGACATACTCTAGAGCCCTCTCTCGGAAAACCAAGGTGATACTATGTATATAAGACTTTGATCATCCCAGACCTCCTTTTCGGCGCAGAGGCGTGGACCTTAACAAAAGCGGATGAAGATGCCCTTGGTCGTTTCGAGAGGAAAATTCTGCGCACTATCTACAGTCACGGTGTATGGAGGAGAAGATATAACGAAGAACTGTACGGGTTGTACAGCGACATCGGCCTGGTACGACGTCTACGGATACAGCGTCTAAGGTGGCTAGGCCAAGTAGAGCGCATGGAAAATACAGCTCCGACCCGAAGGGTCTTCAAATCCACCTCGGAAGGAAGAGGACGGCCGCATCTATGGTGGCGTACGCAGTTGGAAGGGGACCTTAAGCAACTGGGCTTGAGACGCTTGTTGGTTGAGGCCCAGGTTCACCACGGACTGTAGCGCAACCTAAGTAAGTATTTGCTCCAACTCTCACATATGGTCATGAAATTTGGGTATTGACCGAAAGAATAAGATCGCTAATACAAACTACTGGGATGAGATTGCTTTGTGCTGTTGGGGAAGTTACTCACCGGGATAGGGTAAGAAACACAGCAGTGCGCGGGGAGCTCAATCTTGAGCTGCTGCTTCTCCGAACGGAAAGGGCTATGCTTCGATGGTTTGGTCACGTGAGACGAATATCGCCATCATCACGGCCTCCGAAGCGTGCCTTGAATGCGATGCCATCAGGTAGGCGACCGTTTGGCAGACCCAGAACGAGGTGGTTGGACCAAGTCCAAAAACTCGCCTCAGTGCGCTTGGGCATAGCTCCTCATGAGTTAGAGTCGATGGCGGAGGATCGAGTGGCCTGGAGATCCCGCGTGTGCGCACTACCCCCGCGACCCTTTTAGTGGAACATGCCGGCCACTGGAAATGTGGCGTATGTACGTATGTACATACATAATCCTGACACAGCCATATCATCGAACGTGTTTTTCACGGTGTTTCTCCTCAGCGGGATTCTGACAAAATCCCTTGTAGTAAAATTGTCATGAAAAGCTTCTCGAAATTCGCCGTTCGGAACCGGCAATAAATACTAGGTCCCTTTCACCAATGGGAAAATGAAATCACACACAACATGGGTGATTGAGAGAAGCTCGGCTCAGGTCCTTCATGGACTGTAACGCCAACATATGTATGGATCAAGTGCGATATCTACTTTTAAAAACTGATGTTCCCCAGAGCTGCATTTTGTTTCCGACCTATTGTCTGTCACCACTAATCCAATTCATTCTTTAGGCCTTGCATCTTAGAAACTGAAAAGCTCCCCGTCCTGAATATGTGTGACACTGACAATCTTAGTTGGAATGACCACTCATTCGACATCGGCGAGAAAGGTGCGAAATGCCTAGGCTTCTTATACAGGTGCAAGAAATTTTCCTCGCCCTTGGATTAGGCTGCAATATAAGGCGTTCATTCGTCCTAGATTAGAGTGCATCTAAGACCGCATTGCTGTCTTCAGAACCACGCGATAAAACTACTAGGTGACCCCGACATCACCAAATCATTAGACTCGCTGAAACAACACAGGAATGAGCCTTGCTTTTCCCTGTTTTATCGAAACTTCCACAGAAAATGTTCTGCAAAGTAACACACTCCTTTCTAGAAATGCTTACCAATATACCCTGGAGCCCATTTCCGGACATACTGTCAGATGTGTATAAGGAATTTTTCTTGCCGGATCCGGTCTTCTGGCTTCCGTCGGTTGGACGAAACAGTCCAATAGACTTCACAAACCACTATGGCCCAGGCAGCCGCATCAGATTCTGACATGAAGTAACTATGGGCGAAAAGAATAAATCTAATTGTTTACACTTCCTTCATGACTTTAGGTCTGATATCCTGAGGTCGAACTTCTAATATCACCCAACTAGGTCATACCAATGTTCGGGAATGTACTTCTGCAGCCTAAAAACCAAAAAATCAATAAATACGATTACTCCCAAAACCTGCCAAACACATTTCCAACCAGGAGACCCTCTCGGATCATTTCAAGTGGGCCGTAACTCCATTTATCCTTTATTTACTTTAAATCCAAATCAGTGAATGAAAAGTCACTAACCGGCCATGAGTCACAGACATAATTTGCCCACAGCATACTTTTAACCTCTACTCCGAATCCAACTTCCATCCATCAATGTTTCATTGTAACTTTCCACATCGAACCACGAGCCCAAAGAACAACATATTGGAAGCAAAACAACATAAGCCCAATTGGACTTAAAACAAAACAAAAAGGACGAATGGGCACAAAAGCAATTCCCAAAATCAACACCGCAATCGTTCGCCACATAATGTCCATGTGCATGTCAATTGTTCATGGGAAACAATAAAATCAACAAACGATAACCGACAGGCTACAGGAGATAAAGTAGACGTAGACATGAGCACTAGCCGACCCGACATTGTACTGACATCAATTTTTTGTTTCCATTTCCAGCGAATGTCCTTCAGTCGTGTCCTAGCCGCTTCATGCCCCGTGATACAATTGTTTCGGAGTCATTGAGCTGGTTGACCGGCGGCGGTCCTTGTTTTGTGTTCGTGTTCAACAAAATATAATTAAATCAATTCCATTGGCCTGCTTGTGTCGTTGGTAAATGGAAATTAAAATAAAATACGTCTTGCGTTGCGGTGTGAAAAAGGATATTCACAAAAAAACAAAGCAACACCGAGAGATGGAATGACAATGATAAACAACATTTAACGTCAATTGGAATTGCAAGCACGTAGCACCGAGTCCTTCGTCACCATCAGGATTGACATCAACGTTGCTATCGCCACCGGCCGAGCTGAGCTGAATTGAGCGAGGAATTCGACTATGAAGAGAGATCTTCCCTTAATGTTATACGTCTTCTCCCACTGACCTGTATATCACCCCCAGAGATGTCCTTGTCATTTAGCTTTTTGTTTTTTTCTTTCTTGCCTCCTAAAGTCTCCTCTTCCCGTCTTCCTTTTGAGAACTCGCATGAAAGACCATGCCACGTAGCATGCTGCAAGCCTTGCTTGAATCGGATGTCCGGAAAGAAATCACTGCCATCATCATTCCTCCTAGCGTGACAGCCACATGCTAGTAACCGAACTGCGAATGGGAGCGACTAGCAATGACCATTGGCAACCAATCTATCAACGGGCTGGAGGAAATATATGACTCCGGAGAGTTGAAAGAAATTAGATTGAAATTGATATCTTCCCGAGCAGCGGCTGTCACCAGCTTCTGGTATCAGTAGCCCATACTCGACCGAGCTAGAATCAGGAAGTGAAGAAAAATGGCGTGATGCCTCGCGGACTGTAAATTGCTTTATTGACGAGGCTAAAAGCAATTGTCAGTGGATGCGAGAATACCCTTCGAGCAAGCTAAAAAGTCCGTGAGTCCGTGATCAAACATCCGTTCCATACGTAAGCCACTTACTCCCAGAACCAATCAAGTAAACGTTTGAGTGCTCCCTGGGGCTAGAGTCTTCACACTCAGTCACAAGCCACGCACATACACTCGTCCGTCCATTCCGTGCTTGTCCCCCCCTTTCCCTTTTGACCGTCGTTGGGATGTTTTATTAAAATTTATTGCCATCGCTTTTGTGAATACGTAATGGACCACCATCGTCACCATTGGTAGCCGAACGTTATCTAACTCACCGATAAGAGACACCCAGTCAAGGAAGGAAGAGTCACTGTTTTTCCCATCTGCCCGTACATGCCTTCAGTTCATTTTAATTTCAACAATTTCCGGACTAGATCCTATTTCCCACTCTCGTCCTTGACGAATTTTGATTCGTTCCACCCCTATCTGACCGTTTGCCGGTCGGTTTGCCTCTTCCTCTTCTTCGGTTCCTCACGTCGCCAATGGCAAAATGAACGAAATAAAAAAAACGAAACTGAGCGACCTGTCCTGGACCATTTCAATCTCCAAAAGGAGGGAGTTAGATGAAATAACAAGAATCGACGACAGACATCCGTAAAAAACAAATGAAATTTTATCTGGAAGGCAGTGTCAAAGGTGAAATCGGATCATAATAACAGTTAGCGAGAGTTGTACACGAATTTCAGCAAACCATCCACCATGAGTCGGCCTCCCTCCTTTAGCATTCCCAATTTAATTTACCAGCATCCAATGGCATCTATATCTGTACTCACCTGTATCCCTGTGACCGGTGGAATCTCGGCGTTACTGTTTGGGAATTTTTTATCTGAAAATTGGCAAAGTTTTCAATTCAATTTGTTTTTAAGCTACAAAAGCCTCTCCTCCTATCCCGATTGAGGATCCAGTTATCGTTATAGACCGTTGGCTATGCACTCAGCCATGATGGCGACGGCTGTTTGCTCCTTTACGGTAACAAATCGAGATGGCATGGGATTCTGTATCCTTCCGGATGTTCGTTTTGAAATGGAAAGAAAGGGTCTCCTTCTGGACCGATGGATTGATGGAGATTATGCTTTTCTCCATGATTTGGGTTACCTGTTAACTAATACCTGTTGGATGATGGACGTGGAAAGGGGCGCTGAAAATATTTGGTAATTGAATGGAAGTTTGAGAAGAGTTTTTTGCTACTGTAGACTTGATGCTTTTCTCTCGTGGAATAAATGAACTATGTATCTGTCAATTGGTGTTGCAATCTGTAAAACGCAAGTACTCCCATTCTTTAAGTAAAATTTCATTCAACAACACCAAAGGAACAAAGCCTTTAACATAGTACTGTGGCCAGAAAAGTGAGGCGGCGAATGGGTTTTGGGGAAATGGTCTTTTTCCTTTGGCATTTGTGCCAGATTTAACATCAAAATTTGACGCTTGAGATACGCTGTGTTTGTGAAATTAATTTTCTGCTGCTAGTTCATTAAGGACTCTGCACAAAGCCTTTGACGCTTTGTCGAAAACAAATGCTTCCAAGTGGCATAGAGAGTTCTAAGAAGCCCGACAAGGTGTTGAAGACGAAGAGCATCCGGGACGGCCATCAACCTCAATCGGCGAAGTTCACACCCAAAAAATTTGGTGCTTGCATTGCAAATGATAATGTGCTAAACAACACGCAGAAATGTGTTAAGCCATTCATATAAGTGTGTCATTTGACATACAGAAATGTGTAAATGAGATTAAATGTCTCACTTAACACGTTTGATTTTTGAAATGAATACATTTATTTGTGTTAAAAATATAACACGTTCCATGGTGTGTAAACTAACTCTAAACTTAAGCGTGTTGCAGCGACATGTGTGTATTTATGTTGGCGTTACAGTCCATGAATGACCAAAGCTGAGCGCCTCTCCATCACCCTTGTGAATTTCGGGAAGCTTTTCATGACAATTATACTACAGGGTGTTTGGCCAAAACCCTGCTGAATAGAAGCACCGTAGAAACACGTTCGATGACATGGCTGTTGTCGGGATTCGATCCCGTGTCATGGACGTTAAAGGCCAACATACTACCCACTGCGCCACAGCGACATACTAGATAATGATTAACACACTTTGGAGCATTATACATAAAACACACTTGTTAGTGCGTAAAGGTGTATTATGCAAGTTGATATATACCCTACTCTCTCTCTCTCTCTCGGTCGCATGAAAGCCGAGTTAGTGCCATTCTGCTCGTTAACCCATGATACATCAGACGAAGGAACGATAGAGAATTAACATATTTGAACACGAATCACTGAGTGTAAATTCCATGTACCCGTCTCGTAAATCGCTTTCCGGCAAGACTGCATATATGTAGTTGGCAAGCAACTTGTTGTTAAACAACACACTTTGTTGCATGTTTTCACAATAACACACTTAAAACTGCTTTAAAAATGACTGCAACACTCTTTGGTGTGTTACTGCAACACGCTTACCAATTGCAGTGTGCGTTCCGTCGATTAACAATAAGAAATCTTGCATTTAAAAAAAAAAGGGTCAGTACCGTTTTAAAGGATGTTTTGAGTCGCAAAGGCGTCAAATCTCGATGGCATACTGATCTTTTTGAAAATAAAAAATAATAATGATCGCATTGAAGTGCGTGAAACAACGTTTTCTAGTATCAGGAGAAGATGGAATACATTATTGCGAGAGACAAGGCAACCCGAAAACAACCAATCAGTCAAGTCAAGGCGACTCAACATTCAAGGTCGTGGCGAGTGTGTTCTTTGATTATCGTGGCATTGTACATTTCGAGGTCCTTCCGCCGGACCAACCTAATGACAAAGAATATTGCTTAAGCGTTATGCGTCGTTTTCATGTAGCTATTTGTCTAAAGGGGTCAGGATTGTGGGGAGACAACCCTTGGCTTTGGCACCACGATAATGCACTATCTCACACTGCATTGATGCTCTGTGACCATTTTACCAACAACTGGACTCATATCGTTCCCCAACCACCATATTCACTTGTTATGCTGCAAACAGGTGTAAGACATTAGGTGCTTACTGCTTTAAAAGGAATTTATTGTGCTAGCCTGGCACCTGCCTATATGCCTATTCCATGGCGCTCGGTGAGTAGTAGTCTTTATTCACAAAATAGGGAAAGGGGGTTCACTCACTCGCCAAGAGTTTTAGTCCAATTAGTCTAACATCCCTAAGAAAGGAGACCTCAATGACTGCGCCAATTACAGAGAGATAAGTATACTGAACATTGCGTACAAGATCCTCTCTGCCGTACAGCGCCTGAAACCGTTCGTGGACAATCTGATAGGTCCCTACCATGACAGTGTTTATAGAGACGAGTTATACAGGGCCATGTCTTGTTTTAACGTTCCTGCCAAACTCGTCAGACTATGCAGAATTACTATAGAGAACTCCCGCTGCTCCATTAAGATCGGAAGTAAACTAACCGACCCCTTCGATGTTAAAAAAGGTTTTAGACCCATCGCCCTCGATGCACTATCATATGATTTCCTTAACATCATTCTTGAAAAGATCGTGCGGGACTCTGCGGCCAATACAAGAGGTACGATCTATTTCAAGTCTACACAATTGCTGGCCTACGGAGATGATAAAGCGAGAAGTCAACGAGACTTTCGCAAGCATTGAAGCAGAAGCGGCTAAAGTGGATATAAGGGTTAATGGGGACAAGACCATTAACCCTGTCATCAAAGGAAGACGCGCAATATCGACGTCTTGGTCAGAACGTCACCCTCGGCAGCTATCTTTTTGAAGTAGTCAAGAACTTCGTCTACCTTGGCTCAATTGTGACGAGAAGCAATGACATCAGTGCTAAGATAAAACGCAGAATAACTCTTGCCAACCGCTGCTTCTTTGGGCTCAAGAGGCAACTGAGTAGTAGAGCCCTCTTCCGAAAAACTAAGGTATTCCTATACAAAACGTTAATCATCCGAGTCCTTCTCTATGGCGCTGAGGCCTGGACTTTATCAAAAGCGGATGAGGAAGCTCTTGGGCGTTTCGAGAGGAAAATTCTTCGTGCAATCTTTGGTCCCGTTTGTGTAAACGGAGAGTGGAGGAGGAGATTCAACCAAGAACTGTACGGGCTGTACAGCGACATCGGCCTAGTTAGACGTCTTGGGGTCCAACGTCTAAGATGGCTGCGCCATGTAGAGCAAATGGACATCACTGCTTCGGCCCGAAGAGACTTCGACACCAACCCCGAGGGACGATGCAGCAGAGGACGACCGCATCTAAGGTGGTGCGCACAGGTGGAAAGGAACCTCAACAAACTGGGCGTGCGGCACTGAAAAAGGGCTGGCTAAAGATCGTGCCGGCTGGACAGGCATTTGGGTTGAGGCCCTGGTTCACCCTGAACTGTAGCGCCATCTAAGTAAGTAAGTAAGTCTAACATACTTCTTTCTGAAAGGAATGGGGAGACTGGTAGAGATGCACGTGCACAAAGTTGCCCTCCGAATGCATTCTCTTTCCGAGATGCAGCATGCATATCGTCGCTAAAAATCCTGCGAGACTGCGTTCCAAATCCTAATTGGGAAGATAGAATGTCACTCGAAAGGAAAAAGTACGCACTCTGCATTGTCATCGACATTGACGGAGCTTTTGATAACGCAAGTTCTGGCGTAAATGAAGCACCAGATTTGTGGATGTCGGACATTGTGTCAAATCTGGCGTAAATCGCAAATCGCTGTTATCGTACATGGTGGTCGACTCTCTACTTAATGCTCCCAATGCGCCTGGAATCTATGCTAAGACATATGCGGACGATGCCGCCATTCTCTCTGTCGACTTATGTTTAGCGAATGTCTAACTCAAAGCGTAGGCAGCGCTAAATGTGATCGATGACACTAGTGCACGAGTAATGGGCTGTAGGCTTAACCTCCTACGACTGATGTCGTTCCCTTCACGAGAAGGAGGAAAAATAAAATGACACAGCTGGTACCTCCACCTAACCCCACCTAGCCCCATATAAGGCAATCAAACTAAGAGCCAGCTTTTAATGAATGAGCTAAATCACTGGCCACTACTCCATCCTGAACAACATTGAGCCCACCGCAGTTTTTGAGAAGCAATTCAAAATAACATACCCGGACAGACGGAACTGGTCCCGCCATGCGCAACCTCACAAGAGCTGCGTGAGCTTCTACAACTACGGGTCAAAAACCAAAGACGTAATGGGCAGTGGAGTATTCTGTAAACAATAAGGCCCGAGCCAAGCTCTAAAATTACCAGATCATTGCAGTGTCTTTCAGGCGGAGCTATTGGCAATAAGGGATGCTTTGTCTCGGCTGAAGTGGAACGTAGTATCTACTATGGATATTCGAATTCTCACAGACAGTCAAGCCGTCTTGAAACCGCTGGAGTTCTATGTGTGCACTTCAAAAAAAAAGGCTATAACGGGATGGCCGAACAGTTAGCTATACATTTCCTATGGGTACAAGGACACAGTGACATCTCAGGTAATGAAAAGGTCGACACACTCGCCAGACAAGGAACGACCCAACAATCAGTCATGGCATGGGCAGGTATACCCCTAGCAGCCATTAAACTTAAACTTACAAAACTCGTCATGGCTGAGATGAACCTGAAATAGACCCAGGGGCAAACCTGCCTCATCACTAGGCAAATCTGGCCTCGGCTTGACAGTCAACGGACCAGGGGATTAATCTCCCTAAAACGAAATGGCATTTACGAAATGATTGATGTCATCACCGGTCACTGTCTCATTGGCAATCACGCACGAAAACTTGGGGAAGTTCCGAATGACTTCTGCAGAAGCTGCTTAGACGACGAGGGGGTCGAGTCCATTCATCACCTACTCTGGGCCTGTCCGGCTATCTGCTCGTTACTTCCCTAACGACCTGACTGATGTTCAGCGGGTTAGGATAACTGACCTTCTTAACTATTTAAGATGCACTAAGTGGTTCCATGAATAGGGGTTCAATCTCCGTGTATTTTTCCCACTCTGGGGAGACGACGGACTACCTAGCTACCCACATACCTTCGCTAAAAGTTATTGTGCTCCATGCAATAAATACCAAATACCAAACCTTTTCCTAAATTCTACTTTTTTACTTACCTCGAAGCGGTATGCTTTGTATTCTCCAACAGCAATTCGGTAATCTGAAATAGAAGAAAAAAAAAGGAAGTGAAACACATGGAAATGGCTCTTCTATGTATCTGTGTGTTGGAATAGATTACTAAACAAAATCCTCATGTTTCCAATGAACTCGATAAAATGCCGCAGAGAGAAGCACGGATACTACATATCCACAATAGCAACAGGAGCAGCGTCTAAAAGCACTACTTCAGTCGCAAATTCCTGATGCTGTAGACGCAGCATTCAATCTACTTGCACCACTCTTGGCTTACTCTTTGTATTTCCTCTCGTCTACCTCTTCCCAGTCATGTGAGTAAGTGTACATGACTTGGTACAAAACAAGATCGAATCCTTGACGGATAAGTACTCGCAGTTCATTGAACTACACTGTTTCCATCTTATATTAAATAAATCCCCGTCACTGAATCCTGTTCATCAAAGCGTTTTCGATTTTTTCCTCCTGTCGAACTCAGTTTAACGTCAAGTCCTTGGGTAAATAATAGGGACTACCAGACAAGCACTATAGGCATACGAGTGTATACGGTGATTACTTCCAGCACACGCAGGAGGCTCTGGGGTTTTTTGTCGAAGGTGTTTCCATTTTGCTGCTCCATTTCATTCAAATCGCCAGAACAGATTCCCTTATTCGAAAGCGAACGCGAGAGTCAAGAGTCCTTTCAAAAACCAATCGAACGCGACTCAATGCACAAATGAATTTCACAAGAATCTCGATTGAATATCGAAATAAGCTTCCCTTTGACAAACTGGAAAACAAAACAAAAAATCCTGGCAGGATTCCCTACATGCTGATGGATATAGCACGATAGGTGGCTGTTATTAATGGCAGTTCCGGAAGAAATTATTTTTGAAACAAAGATTGATTGATCCGGGCAACAGGGAGCACAGATGTAGTGATATCCATATACAGAGTCGGTACTCGGTATCTAGCAAAGGTCCTTTTGTGTTTTTTTACATTCATTGATTCTAATACCAAATCACCATACATAGATATGGCTGACAGACAGTAAACTAAAAGTTCCCAAGTAAACAAATTCGTCCTTGATCTTGTTCCGGGAATCCAACCAGCAAAGAAAGGAAGATTGTCAACGACAACTACAAGTTTATTCTTTATTTACAATTGAATGTCAATTGCGACGCAATATTACCTAGTTACTCCCTTGTTTGTTTCCTTTTCCCTCTTCCCTCTATCCATTGTTGGCTTTCAGTTAAATTCTTAAGCACTTCACCATAATAGGGCCATGCCATAGCCGTAAGGTTAGTTTAAGTCGTCCCTCTTCTATCGCTGTTCCTTTTTGTCAGGACAAAAAATAAAGCAAAAAGTCCTACCCCACCATCAGGCACTTGGTATAATAGATACGAGTTTGTATTCGATGAGCAGAAGACTAGAACCGGGTAACTAATAGTTACTTTGCTCCGTTCGTTGGTAGGATATGAGTTTTCCCTTTGACTCAACTGACTTTGACTGGAGTTGAAGCGTTAAGTTAAGCTTTACTCTTCGAAAATTCAACTGAAAACTGGGTCAAAGTGTATCCACCGCCAGAGTGTGTGTGTACCGCGAGGATACTTGTATATCCTAGAAGTTGATACACGTATACTTGTACTCATGTGCCGAGTGCAGTTTTGTATTTTAGTTTTAAGCGATAAGTATTAGTTAGTGCTAGTTGGAGAGTAATTTGAAGATTTATCGGAAGAGAGTTTCACCATTTATGGTGTCCTTTTACCGTGTGCATCCGTTAAAGTTTGTCTGCCTTTTAAAATAGTTAATCCTGAGTTTATGGATGAGTTAGATACTTTGTTTCCCGGAATGGGTAGAATATGTGATAAGATATTCGGTTGAATAAGTCATTTGAAGATCTGACAAAATGTAAGTTGGCATGAAGCAAACACTGAGCGAAAGGGAGTAAATTATGCTAGTAGTTCCCATAAGTTCGATAGCAAGCAACTTTTAGACTTAGAGAAACATTCCTCTTTACCTGCAGGTGTGTAAGCAAGCCTTTCCCTATGCTTAGCTACTTTTCATTTGTAATCATATGGAATTGACCAAATAAGACGAAGGAAGTAAGCGCGAAGACTACAAATATTTAGGGCTGAATCACGCTGGACATCTTATTCTGAAGGTTCATCGATTCCATTATGTATGTTATTCGAATGTCCACCCCAATATCTGACATCTTCATATCCCACCAGGGCATTTGTCATCTTCAGTGACATTTTCATGGCAATTATCCCCACCAGGGATGCCATTTTTTAGATCCTAAATGGTAGCTGACCTATGTCATCAAATTTGTACCAGGAGACTTCAATGCTAACAATGCTAAGCTGGGTAAGGAAAACATCATTGAACAAGCCTGCACCACACCACGTCCGATAACGGGCACAGGCTAATTGATCTTGCTAGGGGGCCAAATCTCCTTCTAGCCAGTGCGCACTTCCCGCACCTCGATATACACCTGGCGGTCTTTTGATTAATCGACCACCAACCAGATTGATAACATCGCGATCGACGTCAGACACTCCTCCACTATTCTTAATGTTCGAACTTTCCGAGGAGCTAACATCGACTCGGACCACTATCTTGTAGTAGCCAACATGCGCCTATGGATATCACGAAAGCTACTATCGTCAGAAACCGCTCTTGCTTTTACCGATCGCGTCTCCCTTCAGTTCTCCAATACACATTAAGCCTCCACGCTATCAATAGAACAGCAAGGCTCCACCACCAAGAAACACCTGGTTCGATGACGAGTGCATTAGGATCTTGGTCTTGACAACTGGAAGCAGCGTGCCCGGGACCGTCAAGGATGGAGGGCAGCTATAGCTCAGGCTCAGATCCTCCATGGATCGCTGGCCTGACAAGTAAGTAAGTAAGCAGGATCCATATAAAGCCTCGCTGTATAAAAGAGCTCTACGAGTTGAAAAGAAGGGAGGAGCATAAGCTTCTCAGAAAAAAGAAGAAAGAGCACGAGAAGCGCGCGATTGAGGATTTGGAGAGGTGTTACTGCAGGCGTGCCTTTCGAAAGTTTTATCAACAGATAAAGCGAAGAGGCCAAGGTTGCAAAGCCAGAACGGAAGCCTACAGGGATGAGAACGGACACCTAGTAATAGAATCGCAATCGATGCTTAGAATATGGGAAAACCACTTCTGCAGACTGTATAACGGCGATGTAAGTCATTATACCGCTCTCAGGCAGAATGATCCATTTCTAATCGACGGAGACCGCAGAGAATTCTGTCCCCCGGACCTCGACGAATGCCATATCGAAGCCCAAATCGAATAAGACTGCTGGCGCAGATGGACTGTCTGCTGAGCTCTTAAGGGCAGCTGGGGATGACCTGGTTGGGAGCATGCACGAGCTCATCCGTGAGATATGGTCAGAGGAAAGCATGCCCGGGAAATGGAGTCTCAGCATCGTATGCCCGAACCACAAGAAAGGATATCCCTCTGATTGCGCCAACTACAGAGAAATTAGTCTCCTTAACATCGCCCACAAAATCTTCTCTGCCGTTTTGTGTGGACGCCTGAAGCCTTTTGTAAATAAGATGATAGGTCCTTATCAGTACGGATTCAGGCCAGGGAAGTCCACCATCGACCAAATCTTCACACTATGGCAGATCCATAGTGTCGACACTCACCACCTATTTGTCGACTTCAAAGCCGCATACGACAGCGTAATTAGAGACGAGCTATACAACGTCATGTCTGACCTCCCTGCTATCTCGTCAGACTTTGCAGGATGACTTTGGAGAATGCTCGTTACTCCATCCGAATCGGTGAACACCTTACCGATAGTTTTGATGTCAAAAAAGGATTTAGGCAGGGCGGTGCGCTGTCGTGTGATTTCTTTAACATCATATTGGAAATGATTGTGCAAAAATCACTGGCCGATACAAGAGGCTCAATCTTTTTAAAATCCTCGCAACCCCTTGCATACGCCGACGATATTGACATAAGAGGTAGATCACACCCAGATGTCAATGAGGCGTTTGCGAGTATTGAGATGGAGGCGGCGGATGATTCGTTTGGCGGTAAACGAGGCCAAAACTAAATATATGCTGTCATCAAAAAAGGACGCTCACCACCGACGTCTTGGCCAGAACGTTTGTATTGGCAGTTATAAGGTCGAGGTAGTTAGGGACTTCGTCTACCTTGGCTCCGCAGTGACCTGGAAAAACGACATCAGTTCCGAAATCAAACGCAGAATCACCCTTGCTAATCGTTGTTTCTTTGGGCTCAGGAGGCAATTGAGTAATAGAGCTCTCTCCCGAACGACAAAGTTGACTCTGTATAAGATCCTTTTCATCCCGGTCCTGCTGTACACCGCAGAAGCATGGACACTATCAAAAGCGGATGAGGAGGCCCTTGGTCGGTTCGAGAGAAAGATTTTGAGCGTAATTTTAGGGCCTATAAACGCAGGCGGGGGATTGAGGAAAAGATTCAACCACGAACTTTACGGGTTGTACAGTGACCTGAGTCTAGTCAGGCGTCTACGGATTCAACGCGTAAGATGGCTGGGCCATGTGGAGCGAATGGACACCACAGCTTCAGCCCAGAGAGTCTTTGAATCCAACCCCTAGGGACGAAGAAGCAGAGGACGGCCGCACTTAAGATGGTGCACAGTGGTGGAAGGGGACCTCAGCCAGCTGGGTGTGCGGCAATGGAAAAGGCTAGCAAAAGATCGTGCTAGTTGGAGAGGCAGGTTGGTTGAGGCCCAGGTTCACCACGAGCTGTAGCGCCCTTTAAGAAGAAGAGAAATGGTAGCTGACTTATCAGCGTGGCCTTTGCAGTCCCTCCGCAAGATCGCATGCCGTTGTGAAAATCAGGAGAAGCATGGGCCCTAACATTCTTCCCTCGGGTACTCCAGCTTTAATTGGGTGATTATTAGAACATTTGTCATCAGGTCTTACATAGAAACAATTACGTTCCAGGTTCCGTTTTAAAAGAACAAAGTGTTCTTTGAGGATTACATAACTTAACCAATAGCCCCATGTGCCAAGCTGAATCAATCACACCCGCCGACATTAATTGTTTACTATCAAATGCGGTTGATAACTTATTTATCACTCCATGTGGTTGCTCAACGGTTGAGTGCTGTCCCCTGATTCCAAACTGACGATTGGGAATAGTAGTGGGATTAGTAGGAGTTTTTCAAAAATCTTGGACAGAACTGGAAGTAATCTGATGGGTTGGTATGAGGCTGTCATTGTTGTGTCTTTTCTTGGTTTGGGAATGGCTATTATTTCTACTTTTCATACATTTTGGGAGGTGTTCGTGTCGTATTACAAAATTCGGAGAAAGAGTTATATTTGTAACTCGCCAGTCAAGAGGACCTAGCAGCCCGTTTCCTTCTATCTGCTTCCTTTTGGATTGACATTTCTACAGCGTCTTCCATTAAGCGCTTCCTATCTTCAAATTTAAATAGAGCAAAGTGTAAGCAAGGCATCATCAAAGTTATTTACTCGCTTGAAAGACCTATCGGTGCCTATCATTATCTATAGAGTATAGAATCTTTCAAATGTCTGCCATGGCTTCTTTGGTCGACGTGCATCCATAATATCAAATTTTCCAGAACTCTGGCGCATAAGTCAGGCTGAATATGACCGATGGCAGGGTTATGTTGGCTTTGAGGACCCCTATGGTTTGTGGCTTATTCGCATAGACCTGCGACTTCAGAAAACCCCACAACAAAAAGTCTGACGGGATCAAATCGCACGATCTCGGTGGCCAGTTCACATCACCTCCACATGCCATCGAATCACTCGTGCAGAACTTCCAATGTGGCATGAGCTCTGTGGTACGTAGTCCGTCCTGTTGAAACCACAAGTCGTTGATATCCATATTATCCAATTCAAGCCAAAAGAAGTTGGGAGTCATCGACCCATAGCGCTCGCCGTTGACGGTGATGGCTGGCCAACGTCGTTCTCAAAGAAATATGGACCGATGACGCACCCAGCTCATAATCCACATCAAATAGGGTCCTTTTCGGGGCACATTGAACGCTCTTGGATCCCATGTGAATTCGTATCATCACAAGTTCGATAATCGTGTTCGTTGACGTACCCGTTCATCATTTGTAGACTCGTGCTTAGCGACCGTCCGTCTCAAAGCACAGGCGGCGCTAAATGTGATCAATTATTGCTTGCTTGCTTTGGTGGCGTTACAGCCAAGGCCCGTGAAGGGCCAGAGCCAAGCTTCATTTATTTTTTTTACAGGTGAAAGGGACCTTCAGTTTAATGGCGATTCCGAACGCCTTGAGTCGAGAAGCTTTTTCTTGGCAAGTATACTACGGGGGGTTTTGCCAGTACCCCGCCGAGGAGGGACGCCGCGAAATAAACATTCAATGGCGTTGGTGTTATCGGGATCCGAACTCGCTCATCCTGCGCCAGAGTCCAACACATTAACCACTGCGCCACGGCGCCCTAGGACCTGGGGATAACGACTTTGGTCAATAACTTGATCTATGGGGGTAATGAACCAACAGTATGTACCGTGAGACATTGGCAACTGAACGGCTTTTCTCAATGTGGGCAATTGTGGGCTGATCCACGATAAGTCGGCAGTACGGCTAATCTTCCACTTGGCCCATGATTTCGTGGAGTGGCGACTCCTCTACGAACCTGGACGTCATGCTCTGTAAGCGAACTTCTCAGGTTCAGCGGGACGGTTCACGCCGGGATCGAGAAGATGTTGTCCGACAATATCAACGCTTTTGGTCGCTGTAAAGGACTCCGTCTGTGGTATAAGATCATATAGCCTCTTTAAGCCAAAGCCTGCCGATGACCAAGGGTAGAGTAGGCTAGGAGCGAATTTTGACGAGTTGCTGCTGGTCATGTTGGTACTTGAAACCGCCACCTCTATTCTATCCAATACGGTGTGCTACTTTACCAGTTTTCAAAAATAGCTTCAAAGGACCCATAGTTTCCGTCAGGATTATTCTTTTTTTTTTTTTTTTTGTTGCTGTCATCGCATGTTGTGCTTATCACATAGCGTGGAGTTGCATTGATAAATAGATCTTATACAGCGCCCCTCCTTTAAGGGTTATCTACCGAGATGTTTTACTGCTTATGACGTACGACCCTAAAAACTAAGAGTCCTAAGGCGACGTATAAATACCGCCCGGGGTTCCATTACTTTAATCTTTAATCTCCTTAACGTCTAATGTCTCCTAATGTCTCATTAATAGCCAACTGAATAACTTGATTACTCCCCGACCAAACAACCTGCAGAAAGGCCAAGGAAAATGACATACAGACACACCCACCGTTTTTGATATGGCCGAAGTCATTTTGGTCATTAGCCCGATATGTATGACTGAGTATTACGTCAACAACTTTCTTACTTTTTATGTTTGATGTCCTGTAATGTAGTTACTCTTTAAGTGGCCAAATGGACCGGGTTATGCTGTAGCTGGGACACGGTAACAAGTGGGTTGTATTGCTTTAAGTATTCATCAGCCCTGATTCGTATGATAGAACTTTCCAAGAAGTGTCTCGGTATAATGGGAATATTTATTTAAGGCGATCTCAGAAGTACGAAGATTGAGTAAACAATTGAAATATACATGAGCAGCAAAAGTACTAAGAAGAAGTAGAATGTAGGTCATGAGCAAGTCCATCGAAACGTATCAGTCACATCTATGTAATTGACTAGCCTTCGTTAACAAACGATAGATCGACATCCTCATCACCATAACCATAATCACAGCGCCTGGGGATTCCTTTGCTCCCGCCCTTTGTAGTTTACCATTTTTGTGTTGTCGTGTCGTGCGTCGACCTAATTCCAGTCGTAAACAACAAACAACCCTACACGACCAGGTATCCAGATCATGTCTCCCATCGTTTGACCAAAGGGTCAATCTACCTACCATAAACCTGAAGCTTATTATCGTGAGCTCACACACGTACGAGGGATGATGCTCCGGACTGTTGGATTAATGAACATCGGTGAGTCGCAAACGACTCTACGAGGAGCACAACCCACCGTACTGCATCCCCGATACACACAATCAAAACCTGGTCCATTGTCATGCCATGGAAGGTACTTACAACAACGTCAAAGCCGTTCATTAGTTTTCTGCAATCGTAAGTGGATTGAGTCCATGGACACAGGCTCATAATTAGAATGCCGCCAACATACGCTGCATACTCCACCGACTGGCACTCGTGCATCGGAATCAGTGAGCGAGAAATTGATTTCACTGGCACGCCAACATAACCGCTGGCATTACCAATGCCGCCCTTCCCGCCACACCCAGCCCGCGTGCATTATGACACTTGTACACATGTTTGTTGACATTTATAATTTATCTCACTTGCGGGTTAAATAAGTGCAGAATTTGTCATTAAGGCCGGGCTATTTAAATTTCAATCCCACCCTGGGTGGGGGCGGATGCTAGCGTCAATGCCGAAGATATGCTCCATTCAGGCTACGAAGTGGACGGGATATGATTCAACAACGTACGCCCCAATGGGGGTTTTGTGGATTCGAATAATAGGACACTGCACATGTCGTAGCCGGTGCTGCTGTTTGTAGCCATGAAGGCTTGTAGGATTTTGCATACGTGCTAGTAGCAGAGATTAAAGGCTCTGTGACTTAATAGACGTAACGGGCAATTTCATAATGAATCTATTTATATAGTCGTCCTGTGCCCGGTGGTGTTGGACTACTTGTATGTGATCAGGCATAACGACGAGTAAATGCATAATACCGTTTAAATATTTGAACGGCGAAAACACCCTCAAAACACGAGACGAGTAGGATATAAGTAGGTATTCCAGTAACCGACGACAAGGCGCTTGTGGAGGTGGTGGTAGCCGACTATCCGGCATCTCAAGCCAACTGTTATAATAAAATTTTCGCCTTAAGCCATGCTGGTTGAGCATAGAAATCCATTTAACTGGAATGAAGATTATTTAACCAGAACCACACACTCGCATATGTAGATAGATTCACACGAGTATCTAGATTGGTAGAGTAGAGCAGAATGTGTGAACAAACCGAAGTGACCGTAACGAGTTGAGGCCGGACTTAGAGGGACATCAAAGAACGTGGCCAGCAGATTGAGTTGTGTATGCATAACCAAGTGGATAGTTAATGTTTTAATGATGACGCTTTGCTGAAACTGGCGACATCGATCCGTGTGTGGGGGTAGAGGAAGCTTGTAATTAGGTCATGTGGTTGAGGGATCCAAGTATCATGCAAATCAGATTACAAGAACACGATAGTTCGTTATTTGAATAGGTTACGTTTTACGAGCAGTGTGTGCTCAGTTTTAGGTGGATGCTGTCGATTTTAAAGTTTAATATTTGCAAAGGGTTTCCAGCTCTGCGCCATATTGGTTCCGTTTAAGGTCTGGCCAAATGGTCTGTTGGGTGCGTCTTTTCTGATGGCAACTTGTACTTTTAGTAGGTTTTCTAAACTACTCATACAATAGAGTTCTGAGTCCTACTTTGCCTCTGAAATTCGGAGAAAGTTCACTCTCGAAACTGAAACAAACAGTAGTCAGACGGGGCAAAGTCCGGGCTCTACGGTGAACGTATCAAAACTTTGAAGCCAAGTTCGGTAATTTTCTCTTAACTTACTTACTTAGGTGGCGCTACAGTCCGATGTGAACCTGGGCCTCAACCAACAAACTTCTCCAGCTGCCACGGCCTTCTGTTTCCAGCAATTCGGTCGTCCCCTGCTACGTCATCCCTCGAGGTTGAACTCGAAGACTCTTCGGGCCGGAGCTGTGTTATCCATTCCCTCTACATAGCCTAGCCATTTCTGACCATGGATCCCTAGACGTCGTATTAGGCCGATGTCGCTATCCAGCCCGTATAGTTCGCCGTTTTATCTTCTCCTCCATTCCCCGTTTATATGCAGAATTTTCCTCTCGAAACCACCAAGGGCCTCCTCACCCACTTTCGTCAAAGTCCAGGCCCCTGCGCCATAGCGGAGGACCGGGATGGTCTTTCGAGAGAGGGCTTTACTTCTCAATTGCCTCTTAAGCCCAAAGAAGCAGCGGTTGGCAACAGTTATTCTGCGTCCTATCTCAGCGCTGGTGTTTTTGTAGCTGGCCACTAGTGAGCGAAGGTAGACGAAGTCCTTGACCACTTCGAATCTGTAGCTACCAGTTGTGACGTTCTGGACGAGACGTCGGTGTTGCGCGTCTATTTTTGTTGAGAGCATATATTTCGTTTCACCCTCGTTAACCGAAAGACCCATTTTAGCCGCTTCTGCTTCCCTGCTTTCGAACGCATCATTGGCGACCCGCTGAGTTCATTCAATTACGTCAATGTCATCCGCGTACGCAAGCAGTTGTGCAGACTTGAAATAAATCGTACCTCTTGTGTTCGCCAGTAAGTCTCGTATGATCTTCTCAAGTACGATGTTTAAAAGGTTACGTGACAGTGCGTGACCTTGTTTAAATCCTTTTTTAACATCAAAGGTCTCGGTTAATACGCTACCGACCTTAACGGAGCAGCGAGAGTTCACCATTATCATTCTGCACAATCTGCCAAGTTTGGGAGGGAAGTCAAAACTAGACATGGCTCTGTGTAGCTCGCCCCACACGCACACTGTCATACGCGGCCTTGAAATCGACGAAAAGGTGATGGGTGTCGATTTGGTATTCTTGGGTCTTCTCCAAGATCTGGCGCAGTGTGAACATTTGGTCTATTGTGGATTTATCTGGCCTGAAACCACTCTGATGCGAGCCTATCAGGTTATCCACAAAGAGTTTCAGGCGGTCTCCTTTCTTCTGGACTGGACAAACGATGTTGAGAATCCATTCGTCGGGCATGCTTTCCTCCGCCCATATTTTACAGATGAGCTGGTGTATGCGCCCTACCAGGTCGTATCCAGCCGCTTTAAATAGCTTGCCAGACAGTCTGTCTGCGACCGCGGCTTTATTTTTCTTCAGCTTTGATATTACCAGCTTAATTTCATCTAGGTCAGGTGGAAGGAACACAAGCGAACACAAGTTACTAATAATGAAAACTAATAATTAAAAACAAAAAACAAAAATGAATTGTAGATACTTGCACAATTTATAAATAGAGATTTGGTCTTTGCGAGGTTTAGATTCAGTTTGTTTTGAACTGACCATTCATATACCCTTATAAGTTGTTGGTTCATAATGTTTGCAGCGCTGAGAATGTTTGACTTAGGGAAGGCGAGATAAACTTGAACGTCATCTGCGTATATGTGATGATGACAATTCGAAAAACATTTAGAAATATCATTTATAAGAGCGGACCTAGCACCGAACCTTGTGGAACACCTGCCGGAACTGGCAGGCAAGAAAAACACTCATCTTTATTACATACATATTGTGAACGGCTGGTAAGATACGACGATATTAGCCGACAAAGACTTATATCAAACAGGAATTGCATCATAAGCTTTTTAACTAAAATACTGTGATCTACACTATCAAAGGCCTTCGAAAAGTCCAAAAATACCATCAAACCCAAATTCTCAGAACGTGTATCTTAGCCTTGACGAAGATCTTCTATAACTTTCAATAAAGCCGTTACACAGCTGTGTTTAGCGCGAAAGCCTGATTGGTATTTACTGAGTAAATTGTTATTATGGAGATGCAACTCAATTTGCTGGCTTATAATTATTTCGAAGACCTTACTTAGAAAAGGCAGAATTGCGATTGGTCTCTATTCTGAATTGTGTGCAGGACCCTTTGGATGAGGTAGTATCTTTGCTATTTTCCACGAATTGGGGAAAACTGATGTAGTTAAAACAGTGTTCACAATGTGTGTTATTTGATGTATTATACCAGGAAGAAGCATTTTTATGAACCTGGGATTTATATTGTCCAAGCCTACTGCATTGGATTTTATTTTCAAAATCGTACTAGCAACGAGGGTTTCATCAATACAGTGGAGTGAGAATGGACTCCTACATTGATTATTATTGGGTGCAGTCAAGAAGGTCATTGAAGCGGAGCCACTGGTTTGGCTAGCGGATTTAGCGCCACCTGTGCTTTGAGACGGACAGTCGCTTAACGTGAACCGACATAAAGAATGGCGACGTCATCCGCATAGGCCTGGGCATAGATTCCAGAAACATTGAGAGCATCAAGCAGAGAATCGATCATCATGCACCATAACAGCGGAGACAGGACGCCACCTTGAGGGCAGCCCCTGTTTACGCCGGATTTGACAGACTGGTCAAATCAATGTCCTGTGCATGAGCATAGCTTTGATCCAAAGGACCAGTGCTTCATCTATGCCATGATGTCTGGCAGCGTTGCACATCCTGTCAAAAGTTGCGGTATCATAAGTTCCCTCAATGTCGATGAAAATGCCCAACGCGCATTCGATTCTCCTGACTAGGTTATGAACCGCAGTCTCGCATGATTTTCTGCGGTGGTAAGCATGTTGCATCTCCGAAAGAGGGTGCATTCGAAGAGCAACAACTGCGCACGTGCAACTCCACCAGTCTCCCCATGATTTTGGACTAATTGGTCTGAAGCTCTTGGCAAGTGAGTAGTCCTCTTTTCCTATTTTGGGATCTCACTACTTGGAGTGCGGTTATATCTGCTTTGTAGCAGATTATGGTTTGCTCCAATTGATCGCCTGCACCCGGTCAGGTAAGGGACTTCACATTCCAGGTGTAGACTCTCAAGCCCTGTAGTCGTTTGCAGGAGTCGTCAGCTTTCTATCCGTCCGTATCTGAGGCCTGTGGTTGTTTCGGAACCATTGTTTTCTGGCCTTGATAGGGATGTTACCTCTAAGCACAACCCCAACCTGGATGGCCAGGTTCCTTTTTGCCAAGGAACTAGTGGTCGGGTCGCTGCACATATTGATTCACTACCTGACGGGTGCCAGGGCAGGTATATAGGGGAGGTCACGCGGAGGCTGTGTGTCAACTTGGATCGAAGCTGGCGTTTGCCATGTTAAACGCGATCAACTTCTTTGCTCTGTTTGCTCGCTCCCTCATCACCTTTTGTTTTTGATTACATTTAGAAAAAAATAAAATAAATCCTCTTCGCAACCATTGAAATTAGCGGATAATGGAACAGGATTAAGAACAGCACTACTATACCATAATTAGGTCATAATCCACCGTCAATCCATCACGCACATCACATCCTGTATGTACGTATACAAAACTCGTTGTAATTCATTTTAATATCCATAGCGTATGTAATCATCTCCAATCAGACAATACCGAGTGCGCATTAAAAATAAATAAATCACAATAAATTTGCAATTTGGAGCGCTCTCGCTTATTTGCTAAGGACACTAAGGTCCTGAAAAAACAAATATTTCCACAGCAGGAGCGAGAAAAAAAAAAAAAAAAAAAAACAAATGGGAGGCATCAACGTATTAATTACGATCACTGCACTAAACCCCATCAGCGGTGTTTATTAGCAATAATGGTTTCCTCTGAGCGGTCGTTAAATGGATTAAGGGCCTCTCCCCCTGAATCTGCCGCATCACCAATTTAATGGAGCGTGAGCAGGCTAGACCATCACCGCGCGTGCTGTAATAGCAAATATTGCGGTGAGTCTATCGTAGGCTGGCGCACCATCGGATACAGTATTGCGGGTGTCGTGTAAATAGTATTCAAATGAGTATGTATCTCGCATAATTGATTATAAGATTTATTTGCATTTGAATTATGGAAAGCTTATGCGGACAGAATGTGGATTCGATTTCATGGGGATGGTTGGCACATATCAATCAACGTATCGCCTAAAGGTTGAGTGGACGTGGATGCATGGAAAATGAGATGCTTTTATCAGGATTTGATTATTTGCACTTCCACGAAGGGATCTAACCACGCCTCATAAACATTGCCAAATCTGTTCAACATTATGACGAGAGGACAAGGGCTCGGACATACGGGACAAAGGTGTTGATCGCTCTCTATTTGGCCAAATGCCAGCAACGATTCCTGTTTTAATTCCCGGCTCAAGTTGCCATAAAGCCCGGCGCCCTCTGGATAGCCTCTACAACAACCGCTGAGAAATGAATAAAGGTATGCAGCTATCGCCCTAAACAACAGGGCGCTACAATACCCCGACCAGACTGGCGGTTATGCGGGCGGCGGGCCGACATCCCGGCCGTGTAAGAAAACACGCCAGATTATGAAAGAGGAAAATGTTTCGGATACATGGAGGGATAATCGAAGACGATTGGCGAGAATGCTCCTGGAATGTCAGAACTCTGTACACTCCAGGAGCCGCTCATAAACGGGAAAGAATTCTTACGCAGTACAAGGCAGATATTACTGCGTTCCAGGAAAAACACTGCATAGAAAACCGTATGATGAGGAAATAAGATTGCGACATCTCTTACAGCTGTCACAAAAGATTGCGCATGTTGAGGTGTGGATTTAAACCTACGACTTTAAACCTACATATAAGCGATCGCCTGGCTGCGATCGACCTCAAACGCAGACTTTACAACATCAGCCTCATATGTGCGCTCGCCCCTACCGAAGTGGCTGAAGAACCCATTAAAGAGGACTTCTATGACCTCTTGGACCACGTCTACGGAGCCTGTCCGGAGTACGATGTAAAAATCGTACTCGGGGACCTTTGGTAACACCTTTGGCGGAATGACCGAAAAGCAGAGCCTCCACGATACAACAACGGATAACGGCTTCCGACTCACATACTTTGCGACAGCTCGTAATGCGGTGATAAGTAGTCCAAGATTTCCTCGTAAGTGAATTTACACAGCCACCTGGTAATCTCCGGATGATCGAACCGCCAACAAAATCGATCACGTGCTCATTGACACAAGATACTCGTGCGAATATTCAGGGGGCATTCAAAGCTTGACTGCCCAACGTCAGAAAACTACACCAGCCCACCATGAGGAGGTTCGACATCGGTCGACTAAGCACACCGGAGGTTACCAGAGTCTATCAGGAGCAACTAAGCGAAAGGCTCTCCGGTATGCCTAGCATCGAGCACAAATGTCAACAGTATGTGGCTGCATTGACGCTCAGCCTTTTAGGAAGTAGCCGAGAACACATTAGGTTACCTACCACCCCCGACAGGAAATCCTCGGTATGATGGTAAATGTGAGCAGAAAAAGGTAGCTACCGACGAGGCGTACAAAAAGGCGCTCCAGCGAAAAACCAGGGCAGTGCGAGAGGAGTGCCGAGCCAGAAGAAGGGAGGAGAAAAAACTGCTGAGACTAAAGAAAAGAATCTTCGCACTCTCGCAGCTCAAGAATATCGAGCAGTCTAGGGACTGCTTTTATAAGAAAGCTAAAAGCCTTGCAGGAGGCTTTAAGAAGAGCACCCAGGTCATTCGAAACTGCGAAGGCAATCTTGTCACCGACCCGCAGGGTATATTGGATGTATTTAAGCAGCATTTCCAGTAGCTGCTTAACAAGCATGACCAAGAGAGAGTCGCAGGGACTCGGCAAATCCCAACCGCAGCCGCTAAAGTAGTCCTGCCACCCAACATCGAAGAAGTCGGCACAGCTATATAAAAGTTGACGAACAACAAGGCCGCAGGCTGAGATGGCTTGCCACGAGAGCTCTTCAAGGTTGGCGGCGATGTTCTATTAGGCAGCATGCATCAGATCATCTGTAGAATTGGGGAAGATGAAAGTATGCTTCACGACTGGAATATTAGCACTTTTTGCCCCATCCACAAAAAAGGCGATCCTACCTCCTGCAAGAACTGTGGAGGTATAACCCTGCTCAATGTCGCATACAAGATCCCGTCCTGTGTGAAAGCCTAATGCCCTTTTGCACCACTTCTGATCGGCACCAGTGCGATTTCCGAGGCAAATCGACTATAAACCAAATATTCACACACTTCGACAAATCCTGGAAAAGACCAGCGAATTTCAAGTCGATACACATTGTCTCTTTATCGAGTCGAGCCGTATACGACACAATCCATCGCAAAGAATAGTTTGATGGCCGAATTCGGGAACCCAGAAAACACGCTTAAAAAATACGCGATGCACTGTGCAGTTCGGTTCTAGGACATCTAAGCCCTTTGAAACATGCACCAGATTTCGGCAAGGAGATGCGCTGTCGCGAACAGATAGTGCGACGGGCAGGCGTCAACAAGGAAGGTACTATCCCCTACAAGCCTGTCCAACTACTAGGATATGCGGATGGTATTGACATCATCGCGAGGTCTCAGCGTGACCTTATAAAAGCTCTCACGGCTATTGAGGAACAGGCGAAACAAGTTGGTCCTAAAGTCAACGAGAATAAAAGAAAGTACACGCTGCCAGGGAAAAACCAATCCGTCGCTCACCACTTGGGACAAAATATAACGGTTCGCAGCTATCCTTTCGAGGTGGTTAAGGAGTTTGCATACCCCGAATGGATATACGGCATAGAATCGCCCTTGGCAACCGCTGCTAATTCGGTTTGTCCAAACAACTTGGGTCAAAACTCCTCACTCGAAGAACCAAAGTCATGCTTCACAACACGCTTATATTGCCCGTCGGGGTCTAGGGAGTCGAAGGCTTGACCATGAACAGGACGGCGGAGTTGATTTTTGGATCCTTCGAAAGAAAAATTCTGCGCGGAATATTTGGTTCTGTCTGTGAGGAAGGTGAATGGAGGATAAGACATAACCTTGAACTCTACGAGCTGCACAAATACGTGGTTATAGTCCGGAAAGCAAAGATCCGTCGACTACATCGGCTCAGCCACATCGAGCGCATCAACACCAACGCTCCAGCTAAGAGGGTCTTCGACTGCAAGCCTCATGGTTCGGGAAGAAGAGGAAGACCGAACCTCCGGTATAAAGACAAATTGGTCTTTTTAACTGAAAACAGCGTGCCCTGGACCGTCAAGAATGGAAGGTAGCTGTAGCTCAAGCTCAGATCCTACATGGATTGCTGGCCTGATGAGTAAGCAAAAAAGTTTTTTTTGTTTGTTTGGTGGATTGGTTCTTAGGCTGGCAACGCTGTAGTTGCAGACTGTCAGTTTAGACAGTTGAAAGTTGATTTTTGGTTAGTAAGTTTTGCCATTTTACGAAGAATACCGTAACGCCAGAACAACGCGTGCACATTGAGCACGGTTTGGTTCACCAAACTTATCGTGCTTTACGTCCATGTTACGGTCGACATAACCGTCCATCTGTGAAAGTTATTCGGAACACAATAAATCGTTACCGCAGCACGTATGCTCTAGTGCATAATACGCATCCCCCAAAGGCGACAAAAAGTGCGACCTGAAGAAGTTATTTCCGTTGTGGAGCGCAGTGTTAGGAGAATCCCAGAGAATATTGGCCTAAAAGCTTTTAAAGTCCAGCTTGTACACAATTTGAAACCGCGTGATCATTAAACGCGGTCTAGGTTCGGTGAATGGGCTGAAAACATGACTAAGCTTAATCCTTATTTCTAGCGCAAAATTTTGTCCTCCGACGGGAACCATTTTTGGTTAAATGAATATGTAAACAAGCAAACTTGTCGATTTTGGAGTGGAGAAAACCCAGAGGTCTTTGTCGAGATGATCATACAACCATTTAAACTCACTGTTTGGTGTTTTATAGGCTGGTGGAATCATCGGCCCATATATCTTTAAGGTCGAGAGGCACTAACTTGACAGGGCTTTGGTTTCAACAAGATGCTGCAACAGGGCACACGGTGCGCGACACCATTAATTTATTGCGGAAAACATTTGCTGAATGCATAATTTCACCTAATGCACCTGTGAACTGGCCTCCGCGATCCTGTCACCTTACACCTTCAGGTAACGTTCTATGGGGTATGTGAAGTTACTTAACTCTGCCGATAATCCAGACAAGTCGGACGATTCGGAAGGCAACATTCGCCGCGTTATTGCTGATATACGGCCTAGTGGTCCGATAAAGTTGCTGAAAATTGGACTTCACAATTGCGCTTCGATCGAGTTATCCGCGGCGCGTGTACCCGAATTCACTTATGACGTAAAGATGTCCATTAAACAAAGCTAACGTCATAGGCATTAGCCTTAGACTCAACTGTTTTATTTCATATCGATTGTGGATACCCCTAATAAAACACAGACACAAGAGGGCAATTGAAAATAATTTACTGACAATTTCCCATCCCCACATTCGTGTAGCGAATGTCACAAACTTTCAGTCCGACCTTATCAACCAGATCCCATCTAAAACTTAATCATATTTCGACGCCGTCCAGGGTGGCTCGCATTCGAGTATAAATCCCCATCGGGTTAACATACTTTTCTTGACTTGTCGGTTGACAGTTTACTGCACACATGGCCAGACAAGGACAAAGTTGACAAAAACTTGATAGACGTACATATATAGGAACAAGTCCTGGCAAAACAGTTTACCTGGTCGACCGACAGTTTCCTGTTTCTTTCGTCGAAAGCTCCCACCTACTGTATGTATGTATGGACGACCACTGCAGATGGATAAAAATAGCAGTGTGTTCGGGTAGGAAGAATATTGGTAAAGGGTTGCTTTCCGAGGTGATGGTGAGTGGTTTCTGAACCTAACAGATTTCGCTGGTCCCAAACATCACATGACGATGCCATAGCGACGAAGTTTAGTTTTGTGTCAGAAGTTAGGGGAGGTAGGTGATAACCTGAAAAACTATCACATTTTATCCTACATAAAGGGATTTCTCTACTCGATAGATGTTATCCAGTTTTTTGATTGATTGGCGCGATGGAATGGTTAAAATGTGGTTATTAAGGAACACGGAATAGAAAGGTCAGGAAAGGTGTTGTGATATAAAAGTTCACTTTGCAGAAATTAAAGCGAAAAAACTTGTTTCTTTCTCTCTTTCTGTTGATAACTAATTTATGTTCTAAAAGCGCATTTCGAATTCAAAAAGCAACACAGATCCACCATACAATCTACATCAATTATACTTCAAGACGCACACGGATCCATGATGACTCTATCAATTTACGGTCCATCAAAACGTGACTCTTGCTCAAATCTTTCCTTAGAGGGAGCTGAATTTAACTTCAAACACATATAGAGGCTCAAGACATGGAAATAAAGAAGCTAAGAATCTTGTAGATGCAATTAAAATGAATAAGTGTAAGCACCAAAGCACAGGTGAACTAACCACGAATAACCTGACTTTAATAACGTTCCCATCGTTAAGAACATCAACCCAATTAACATAGGAATAAAGTCTTCCTCTGATCTACAGTATTCATAATATCAATCTTGGAGATGAAGACAAGATCGCCCATGTTGTGTGTGACTTGGAAAGCCAAGTGAACAACCTAAATCCTACCGCCCTATCAGTTTGACATCGTTCCTTCTAAAAACAATAAAAAAACATACTAGAGGTACCCTGGAGGATCAGACACCACTGCATCCCAATCAGTAAGCATATCGCAAAGAACGATCTACTGAGAATGCGCTACGCCACCTGGTGACGTGCGTTGAAAACAGTCTCACACACAAGAAGATCCCAATTTGCGCCTTCCTCGACATTGAGGGGGCCTTTGATTATACTGGCTATGATTCGATCACCACTGCACTATCCTGCATTGGTGTAGACCATCCCACTAATCACTGGAATGGGGCGATGCTAAATAGCCGTATTATGTCAGCCACATTCGAAAAGGGCTCAGTGACAGTATCGGCGGCTAGAGGTGACCAGAAGAAGTCCTTTCACCACTTCGCTGGTCGATAGTCATCGATGACCTACTACGCAAGCTAACTACTCGGAGCTACGAGGTCATCGGATATGCTGATGACCTAGTAGTCATTGCACCGGACAAGTGTGAAACTGCTGTCTGTGAGCGCACGCAGCTTGCGCTTCAGTTTATCTCTGACAGGTGTGACAGAGAGAGTTTGTCGATTAGCCCAAATAAGGCAATCTTAGTCCCGTTTACAAAGGGGAGAAAGGTACAGACCTGCTCTATCTTGCTAAATGGCACAAACAGGATTTTCAGAGGAAGTTAAATATCTAAGTATTGACCTAGATCGCATACTCAACTGGAACTCCAATATTAAAACCAATCCCACAAAAGCGACCAAGGCCATGTGGGCCCGTCGCCGCACTTACGGTAAAACCTGGGGACTTAAGCCTAAGGTAGTCCACTGGTTATACACCGCGAGTAAGACATATCGTCAACACCTTCAGAGACTAGTGTGCGTCGGCATTACAGACGCTATGCCAACCTGCCCCACGGCAGCCCACTCATTGGACTCACTCTACTGTACCTCTTTATCGAAATGGTGGCATTACGCAGTGCAATCAGAATCCTTCGCTCGGGAACAAGCCTGTCATGTAAACCCAAGGGTCATATGTCCATCTTATAACACCTCCCAAGCTGGATTATATTACCACGGTCGCTGACGCATTGCCACCCACCTTCACTTTTGATAGGAGATTTGAGATACTTAATCGCTCAGCATGGGAAACCAGTGATCTCTTGCTTAATGTCAAAGGCCTTAGGTGGTATACTGATGGCTCCAATGTGCCTTCTGGTGTTGGAGCTGGCATCAAATCATAAGACCTCCAAGGCCCTGGGAATGAGTCCTAGCATCTTTCAAGCAGAATTGCATGCCATCCCAACATGCGTCAATCTAAATTTGGAGACTGCAATAAGAGGAGTAACATACTCTCTGATAGCCAGGCTGACTCTCTCTTAAAGCACTGAGTTCGTACGGCACGAACTCAAAAACCGTCAAGGAATGCCATCATGCTCTACAAGACTTCGCCAAAAGAAAGAATGATAAGCTTTGGTGGGTGCCAGGGCGAAATGGTATTAAGGGCAATGAAATTGCCGATCAACTTGCCGGGAAAGGTTCCAGCGAAGACTATATAGGTCTGAAACCTTTCTGCGGCACTCCCAAGTCTAAGATTCATTTCTTCTTAGACAAGTGGGAAAAATCGCAATACCTGTCCTTTTGGAACAGCATTCGGGGACTTCGCCAATCGAAACGACCTATATGGCCCCGGAACTAACACTCTATAAACATATTCATATTTAATAGGGTGGGTATCAGAAGACTAGTCAGCTACCTGGAGGGACACTGCGGTCTGAGATATCATCTTAATAAAATCAACCTCTCGTCAGAAACTGAGTGCGGACTCGGTCTTGAGGACGAAGAGACGGCAGAGCACATACTAAGTGAGTGTGCTGCTCTTTGCCATCTTAGGAAGCGTATCCTTCTCAGTGAAGCTATGAATCCTAAGGGAATCACCTCGGTTCCTACGAGAAGCATTCTCAACTTCATTAGGGAAGTGGAGAAGCTCCTCGGCTTATCGGCTAGTAGGCACAACAGATCTGTAAAGGTCGCAGTGCCGTTTGCTATTTGACAGTGCTAGCCCCACATTAAACCAAAAAAACTCATAATATGGTTCCCAAAAAAGGGCTAGCGACTATGAGACTCTAATACTCAACAACTAACTAGAATGCAACTGGTCAATAAATTCCGATCTTCTATCCCTTGATTAAAATATTCTCCTTACACGCCAATGAAAAAATCAACGAAAGGGTCTATAGAGCAACGCCTTCTAAAGAGGAAAAAACTCTACGGCGTTTCATGGAGAGCACTCATCGACAAGGCAATTCCGAACAAAGCCACGAAATTTTTCCTAAAATTACCCACCATTCTTCTTAAAAACATGGCAGTATTATCCTCGACAGCTTACCCTTAACGAGGGTTAGGCTAAACAGAATATAACAACATTCCCCAATAAAAAATAGTCAAAGGATGGGCTAGAAACAATTTTGGACAGGGAACGACTTTTACTAATTATAAAACTTTGAGTCTATTTTTACAAATCTTGATAAAGACAAGGACTCAGCACCATGTCCATTCCGAGATATACAAGACTCCGAACCTATACACAAGTATAATGGCAATCAAAGAACTAATGGATCTTCCAAGAAAGACCACCGAACTTTGATAGTTGATAGCGGCTACAATGTTGGTGATAAACATATCTGTCAGATTGGCTGCCGTTTATTCAGTCTATTTTGCTTTGGCTTTGGTCCTTCACGGACGCCACCATATATACATACACATATACATACATTTTGCTAAATCACAGCGGAAGGACATCGCGTTCAACAACACGCACAAATGTTAAAATTGTTTTATTAAAATGGGTGTTCTATTCGGACAACCTTCGGCGCACTTTGCCCATTTTCCGGCCGCCATAATCGCAGTGTGATGGAGAAATTTGAGTCCACTGGTTCAGTAGACGACAAACCAACACCTGTACGTCGACAAAACGCAAGATCAGCCGAAAACCCCGCCACAGTCCGTGAGAGTGTGCAGGAGAATCTGAGCAATCGATTTCGTGTCGCTTACAAGAACTCGGCATTTCGCAGACCACAACTTGGCGAATTGGCGTCATGACTTGGGCCCATACAAAATTCAACTGATCCAGGAACTGAAGGTAGACGACAACAACGTGTATTCGCTGTCTGTTGGAGCAGTCAGACGCAAATACTGGTTCATTGTACTCCAGACAGACACCTTACATTACATTATTTTCCCCGTTTTCCGGAGAAAAATGAGAAGAGGCTTCAGTGTTGTAGAGCTAAGAGATTCGGCACACACCACGTCGGCCCCAAGGGTGCACCTTGCGCGAGCAAAGGCGGGACAGTCACAGAGAAAATACTCTGCAGTGTCATCCTCCTCGCAATATGCAGCACAGATAGGCGTCTCACTTATGCCAAGCACGCAGAGATGCTTATCCAAAGTGTAAGGGCCCATAATGACTCCCACAAGTCTTCTGCAGTCGATCTCCTCAAAGACAGGAGAAATGCTGCGGATTTCTTACAGACATCAGGGCATACGTGCTTTGTCGTCCTGCATCCTGGATAATTCCTCCAACTACGGTTGTGTGTATTAAACACCCAGTCGTTAATGTGGGAATTAACCGTGGACGCAGGTAGACCTAGAGCGGGTTCAGGTCCTGAGAAGTTCTCCTCTAAACCCATTCTGGGGATTTCACCAGTGATCTCATTTCCTGGGAACCCAGAATGACCTGGAACCCATACAAGCCTTTGTGAATTTTGTCTACCGACTTTGTTTAAGAAGGACTTGAGTTCGGGCATTAATTTGGGGCTATGTAGCTAGCGGACTGCGCACAGCTTTGAATGCAGCTTGGCTGTCACTGCCATCAGTGAAAACCTTTCCGGGTTCAGTATCCAGCCAGAGCCAATCCTGACGCCATGGAAAGTGGACTGTGAAATTACAGCGCAGTAGGAATACGGGTGTTAATGCGTCAGAAGGCATGTCCATGAGACAGGGGTCGCAGGACAATTTTGAGCTGGCTTTTAATCTAGGTTAGGTGAAGTATAAAGTTGGGGTGGACCTTAGGGCCCCGGTGATGCGCATGCACGCCAGCCTTCCCGATTTACTTATAGTATGTTGTTTTGTGCAGTGCAGTCCTCCAGTGTACCACTCCATACATTAGAATAGGTCTTACAACTGTAATGTACAGCCATAGGGTAAGTTGCCAGTTGAATCTCCATTTTTTCCTAAGGCTGCGGCCACGTAGTGAGCAACGAGCCACTGAGCGAGTGAGCGACGAGCGACTGAGCGACAAAAAAGAATTAAAATGTATCAAATCGTATGGCGGTGGCCGCGTAGGTCCTGAGCGACGAGCGATTCTGCCAAGCGACAGAGCGGCGTCGCTCTGCAATCAAATCTGTTTTAATTTTTTTAAATTTTGATTTCAGTTGTTCACAGCAATTTTTCGAAAAGATGAGCTTCGTAAAACAGACAGGAGCTCCAGATCTAACTGAATCGAATCTGCGAGAGCCCAAAACATTTCCTAGTCCAGTATTATAACCGATTTACTGGATGAGGAAGAAATGGTTTTAACGAATGTGGGTGTCGACCTGGAACTCGTTGGATTTTTCCAGGATCTGCCGCAGTGTGATAGTTTCATCGATAGTGGACTTCCCGGGCCGGAAACCACAGTGACATGGACCAATCAGTTTAGAGCAGCAGCAGAGAAGACCTTAAAAGCGATGTTCAGGAGACTCACACCTCTGTAATAAGCGCAGACAAACGAGTCTCGTGGATCGGGAAAACGATACTAAGATTCCATTCATCGGGCATGTGTTCCTCTGACTATATCTTACAGATGAGCTGGTGCTGGTCCAAAATCGGCCTTCAAACTTGCGAAGACATGTGTATGTCATAAAATTCACCATAAGCTTACCTTTCTTGATTTATGGGATGTACACCACATCTTCGTTTTCTAGATCGGACAATTCTATAAATATGACCACAAGCTTCAAGTAAAAAGCTACGACTAACAGCATTTGACAATGGCATTTTCGCAACTAATCGCTCAGCGATGTCGCTCAGTACATGGCCACTCGCCGCTCGTTGCTCAATCGCTCCGTCGCTCGTTGCTCAATCGCTCCGTCGCTCGTCGCTCACTGCGTGGCCGCAGCCTAGAGCTTTTTTACAGGTGTCGAGAGCTATAGTTGATTTTGTTTGCACGCTCGATTGTGTTGTTCCTCCAAGTTAGTTTCCAATCTAGTACAATGCCAAGGTATTTGGCACTTGAAGTATAGGTTAACCTGGTGCCAAGTTAATTTATTGGGCATGTTTCCAGAATCTTATGCTTCCTGGGGAATAGCACAAGCTCCGTCTTATGGGGGCTTACACCGTGAGAAACTACTAGATCATTCCTTCAGTACCCAAGGGGTTCATCTTTCTAAGTGACACTCTCGTCATATCGCAGAGCTAAAACCAGTCCCAAATTTATATATGCCTCCATACACCCAGCTACATATGGAGCCATTAGAAATTGAAATACATTCCGACCGAGATTTGACAGAAATTGCATTTCAACTGTCTCCTCTTCTAAGTCAATTAAAGCACGAGTCCCAACACAACGTCCAGCACAATTCAGTTGGTGTCAAGCCACTACCAATACTTTCCTAAATCAAAAGTTGATTTTAATTCCCAATAACTAAATGTATCGCTCTCCCTGTGTATCGCATCCATTGAATGCGGCTGCGAACATTTCTGTTTCACACTGTCAGCAACTGTCAATTATCGTGCTCACACTGTATCTAGTTTTAGAATTTAAATTCGAAATAATTCAATATCGGATACGTTTCAGAATTCGAGTCATTCGGGTAACTATTCACTGTAGCCAATTATTCGTGTATCTAGATGCATATAATTGGTTTGTTGAATTATTCGCCTGAAAATTTTTCAAAACGATGCCACTCAGTCTGGGGCTGGAATTTGTTTTCTAATTTATTGTATCTGGTATCGACGCCGGCCTATCAGCATAAGAGAGTGAAAAATTGTATGAAGTTGTCACAACGCTGTGACTTGATCTACTTACTCCGTATATCGTGATCTAAGTCCCGGAAAACCTTTTGGGGGTGTTTCCCGATAATCATACTTACTTGCTTAATTGGGTGACACTACAGTCAGGGGTGAACCTGGGCCTCAACGGACAAATTTCTGGCAGCTGTTTCCAGTGACGCACTCCCAGTTGGTTAAGGTCCCCTTCCACCTGTGTGTCACCATAAATTCGGTCGTCCTCTGCTGCGTCGTCCCTCGGTGTTGGACTCGAACACTCTCCGGGCCGGAGCAGTGTTATCCATTCGCTTTACATGGCCTAGCCATCTTAGACGTTGGATCCGTAGACGTCGTACTAGGCCGATGTCGCTATGCACCCCGTATAGTTCGTTGTATTTTCTCCTCCACCCTCTGTTTATACAAACGACACCATAGATTTAACGCAGAATTTCCCTCTCGAAAGGACCGAGGGCCTCCTCATCCGCTTTTGATAAATTCCAGACCACTACGCCATAGAGGAGGACCGGGATGATTAAGGTGTTGTCTAGCGAAACCATGCTCCCCCGAGACGTTGGTGTTGCGCGTCTTTTTTGGTTGAGAGCATATATTTCGTTTTAGCCGCTTCTGCTTCAATATTTTCGAAAGCTTCATTTGACATCCCGGTATGTTTGTCCAATTACGTCAATGTCATCCGCGTACGCAAGCAGTTGTGCTGACTTGGCTCTTGTGTTGGCCAGTGAGTCTCGTATGATCTTTTCAAGCACGATGTTGAAAAAACTACATGACAGTGCGTCACCTCGTCTAATTCATTTTTTAGTATCAAAGGTCTCGGTTAATTCGCTACCGACCCTAATGGAGCAACGAGAATTCTCCATTGTCCTCCTGCACAATCTGGCGAGTCGGGCAGGGATGTTAAAACTAGACATGGATCTGTATAGCTCGTCTCTATGCACGCTGTCACACACGGCTTTGAAATCGACAAAAAGGCCTTCTCCAAAATAGGCCGTAGTGTGAATATTTGGTCTATTGTGGATTTACCTAGCCTGAAACCACACTGAGAGGAACCTATCAAATTATCTACAAAGAGTTTCAGGCGGTCACACAGTACGGCAGAGAAGAACTTGTGTGCAATGTTTTCCCTGTAGTTGTAGTTGATGTAGTTGATATGGACTGGGCAAAAGAAGCAGAAGCAAAGTGGAGAGCACCGTGGCGCAGTGGGTAGTGTGTTGGCCTCTGACGCCGATGACACGGGATCGAATCCCGACACAGCCATGTCATCGAACGTGTTTTTCACGATGTGTCTCCTCAGCGGGGATCTGACAAAACCCCCTGTAGTAAAATTATCATGAAAAGCTTCTCGAAGTTCGCTGTTCGGAACCGGCAGTAAACTGTAGGTCCCTTTCACCTATGGGAAAAATGAAATCACACACAACATGGGTGATTGAGAGAAGCTCGGCTCAGGTTCTTCATGGACTGTAACGCCAACATACATACAAAAGAAGCAGAGATTTCATTCGTGGGACATGCTTTCCTCCGATCCCATTTTACAGGTCATCTCGGCTTACAGGCCATCTGCGCCCGCGGCTTTACTAGTATTAAGCTTTGAAATTACTAGCTTAATTTCATCTAGGTCGGGTGGACGGAACTCATCTTCGTCCGTTGCGAGTGTATCATACTGCCTGAGAGTGGTATCGGACTTATCATCGCCGTTAAACAGTCTACAGAAGTGTTCCTTCTATATTCTAAGCATCGCATGTGACTCTACTATTAGTTATCGGTCTTCATCCCTACAGGCTTTCGCTCTGGCTTTATAGCCCTCGCATGTTCGCTTTACCTTTACGTAAAACTTGCGAGCATCATACCTGTGATAGCATCTCTCCATCTCCTCGATCTCACGCTTTTCATACTCCTTTTTTTCTTCCTTAAAAGCGTGTGTTCCTCTCTCCGTTTCTGATCGTAATGCTCACGATCGGCCCTCGTGCGTCTATAAAGCATGGCTTTGTAGGCATTTTGCTGTGTTACATGGGCTTTCCCGCATTGCTCATCAAACCAGGGATTTCTAGTTGTCGGTTGTCTGATGGCGCGCCGGCCATGCTCTCACTGTTGTTCTGTCGATTGTTCCACTGTCATCGGAGTATGCGAGAGGTTGAGGGAAACTCAATCGGCAAAAGTCCTAGCGGTCTCCTGCGATTGTAGCTTCTAGTATGCTGGAGGAGTGTCTGTGGTCGATCGCAACGTGATCAATCTGACTGCTGCAAGACTGATCAAATGAACGCCAGGATCCTTTGTGAATGTTGAGATGCAGGAGTCGTATGCTAGGCCGTTTTCCGACGTGGTGCCTTGCAGTGATCGACTCAAATATGTTCTCTTCGCTCAATTTTGCAATAAAATCTCCTTGAACTATTTTTGTGTCGCAGCTGGGACAATGAGCATAGGTTCTGTCTAGGAGATCGTCGAATTCTTCCTTGAGTCGATCGTCCTTTTCATTGGTTGTGGCATGAGCGCTAATGTTTCTTGACTTTTTGTTGGAGCCTTCCTCATGGCATCTTCCAGCGATAATATCTCTCTGTCTCCTCGATCGCGCGCTTCTTATGCTCTTGTCTACGCTTCTTATGCTCTGTCTGCAATGTCGTCGTCATCCAACTAACGCTGGAGAGAAGAGAGACACAATCGGCGAAGTTCCTGGCGGTCTTTTGCGATTGGAGCTTCCTGACGTCAAATTTGAATGGTCCTACTCGACTCCGCAGTGTTCGCGATATCCGCATATGTACGTACCTTGGGTGTTCGAACATCCAAGATGCTGGAGGAGTGTCTGGCATCGATCGCAATATGATCAATTTGATTAACAGATAATTGACCAGCAAGCCGCTGGGTAACCTTGTGGATATTGAGATGTAGGAGTCGTGTGCTAGCTACTAGGACATTACGCCCCGTCACAAAGTCTATTAGCCTGAATCCACGACGTGTTGTCGTGTAGGCTGTGCTTTCCTACGACTCGATCAAAGAACAATTTGGTGTCAAATCTGGAACACTGAGCGTATGTTTTATCTAGGTGGTCATATAAGTCATCCTTGTCTATGCCGTCGTTTTCTTCTATGGGGACGTTCCCCCACTGATGTTCCCGAAGATAACTTTGATGCGGATTGTTATGAGGCATTCGCTCACATGCCGGAAGTTTAAGTCCACCTCGAACAACAAATCCACATTCAAATAGGCACAGTCTAGGGCATTTTCTAACTGTTCGGCCGCACCCAGTCTGTTAAGCAACCTAACAGTCCTGAAGGGTAGGCTGTAAGGCTGATAGACTTACTCATACGCCACAGCTTTGATCCTTCCCTAATCTCTAAGGCACAGCACGCTTGCTGTAAGGGTAGATCTGTCCAAACAGCCTTGCATAAACTAGTGAGGAAAATCGAAAGATCAGTCCATCTTAAAGATCATACCTAAACAGCCTTGCTTGATATAGTGGGCGCATTTGACAACGTCGCTCCGAAAGCAACAATAGAAGGGCTAGAAAAGCTAAGGGTGGAGAGGACTCTCATAGAGCTGATTAGCGAGGTACTCTTAACACGCACAAGGAGGGGTCCTCTCACCTCTTCTATGGAATGTAGTTGTAAATGAACTACTAATCAAACTGGAGAAAGAAGGCCTGGACGTCATTACCTACGTTGATGACGTTGCCATTTCAATCTCAGGCAAATACCTATCCACACTGAACGACCGTATGCAAACCGCATTCTCTATCCTTTGCAACTGGGCGCATAGCAATGGGCTCCGAATAAATCCCCAGAAGAAGGAGCTCGTGGTATTCACCAAAGAGCACAAAATTCCGAAATACTGCCCAGTCACTTTGCTCGGTACCAGGTTAACCTATTCCTCCAGTACCAAGTACCTTGGCATTATACTAGGAAATTAACATGGAAGAGCAATACAACCGAGAGAGCAAAAAAGCAACTATAGCACTCTACACATGCAAGAAAGCCTTAGGGAAAAAATGGGGATTCAACCCAAAGATCACCCTATGGATCTACATTACGGTCATCAGACCCATACTAATGTACGGAGTGATAGTCTGGTGGACAACACACAACAAACAACTCGAAAAGGTACAAAGGCTGGCATGTACATACATATGTGCATTGCCGGGGCCCTCAGATCCACCCCAACGGCTGCGCTTAACATGACACTCCATCTTACACCACTCGATATTTTCGGCAAGAAAATTGCCACACACACGGCTATAAGACTAAAAGCCAACTCAAAATGGACGAGCTATGTCACTGGCCACTTCTCAATCCTGAATAAGAGGATAACTATTGCAGTAAACTTGGACCACATAGAACCCACCACAGTCTTGGAGAGGAATTTTACGATGATCGACAGGCAAAACTGGACACGCCAAACGCAGCCCCGCAGGAACTGCGTGGATTTTTACACTGACGGTTCAAAAACCAAAGACAGGGTGGGTAGTGGAGTATTCTGCAAACAAATAAAGCTGATTAAAGCTTTAAAACTACCAGATCACTCCAGCGACTTCCAAGCGGAGCTGTTGGTAATAAAGAAGGCTTTGTCTTGGCTGAAGTGGAAAGTTATATCCACAACGGATATCCGAATTCTCACGGATAGTCAAGCAGCCTTATAGTCGCTAGAGTCATAGTGGACACCTCAAAAACAAGCCTCGACTGTCACCTATCCCTTAACGAGATGGCCGAACAGATAAATATGCAACTTCTCTGAGTACCAGGACACAGCGACATCCCAGAAAACGAGAGAGCCGGCACACTCGCCAGACAAGGAACGACGCTACAAACAATCGTGGCATATGGTTGCAACCATTAAACAAGACGAACCTGAGATGGACCCAGAGACACACCTGCCTCATCACCAGGCAAATCTGGTCCCGGCTTGACAGTCAACGGACTAGGAGTATAATCTCCCTAATAAGAACTGACATCTATAAAATCATTGGTGCTATCACAGGACACTGCCTTATTGGCAGTCACGCGCAAAAACTAGGAATAGTTCCGAAGGATTTCTGCAGAAGTTGTCTAGACGAGGAAAAGGTCGAGTCCATTCACCACCTTCTCTGCGCCTGCGCGGCATTCTCCACAATCAGGAAACGATACCTAGGATCTTACTTCCTTAACGACTGGAAAGATGTTCAGCAAGTAGGGATATCTGACCTTTTTAACTTATTAAGAATCACAAAACGGTTCCATGAATAGGGGGATAAACACCCCTAATAGCTGCACAACGGGTCTCCCTGGCCCGTGTGTATTCTTTTCAATTCTGGAAAGGCTACGAACCTACCTACCTACCTAACAGTCCAGGTGCAGAACCGATACTCTTGTCCCTTTATACATTTGCGGGGGTCGTCAACATGTAGGTCGTCCGTTACATACGAGGCTTATGGTTGTCTCTGAATTTGTAGTTTTCTTTACGGTTACGGCTTACTAGGCGGTAGCCCAACCGACTAATCCTGGCGCAAGAAGCTCGCCATTCGCCCTTCTCCGTATGTCATTTATATAGGAAATCTGCAGATGGCATCACGAGGAGGTGTTCGCCTGCGGTGGCTCTTCTCACTACCCCTACGAGACCTTTGTATTCAATTTACCTGACCTGTACAATCAGGAGCACCAGGAGCTTTATATATGTATAAATCGGCTCTGGACAAGGTACAAAATAACAAAAAAAAAACTAAAAACAGAGTCACAGCTTTGGCACACTTTTGTTCGCGTCCCCTTTTTATGGCAAAGCTGTACTCATAACATCACCAACAGAGCAGTAAGGACATTTTTTTACGACAAAACTTAAAGAAGCGAAAGAGCGAAATATTTAGCGAAACCAAACACTCATGTACATAAGTCTCCGACGGAATGAAAATGCTAATTTTCCGAAAATTTGTTTATTTACTTGCAAATTTGTTACTTTCATCAAATTGATCCCCCCGCGTCCCTTCCGTTTTCGTATAAACTATGTTATACGGAATCAAAATACTAAAAGTCGTCGTTGTTTGTCACCAACAATGAAGCCATAAAACATGCAATTCAACATATCGGGGAAAGAGAAAAGGATGAGAACAAGTTAGGGTTGAGGTAAACGATCATAACCCTTATCAATGGATGAATAAATGATAACCATAAAAGGATACGCTCCAGGACGTAAGGGGTGAAGACGCACAACGTTAACCGAACATTTCTTGGCATTTAACATGGTCTCCCTTCGGGTCTCGGATGCCTTCGTAAATCCACATGAGTACGAGGCCAAATAGAAGGAAGCATAATGCACAAAGGATGTAGGAGGATCAAGATAAAAATAAATCGCAAAAAAGTCGTAATTCTCTACTTCCACGTTACTCGGGTTCTCCTAAGCTTCACGCTTAGGAAGCGTCCTTTGTCTTCTTTTTGTTTTTGGCCAAGATTTGTAAACGGGGCGTTGTATGGTGGGTGGATGGGTGTGTAGGTGATTTGTTAAGTCTACAAATTTTCGAAATGAATATGACTTGCCATGCTCCGCAACACACCGCAGTGCGTTCGCCACAGCTTCATTATGCCAGTAAGTCGTCATCAATCTTCAACAGTTGAGAACCGAGAGATTGGAGATGGTGGAGCGGTCTTCCGCACACGTTTTATCAAAAACATTTCGTCTTCGGTTGTTCTTTTATATTCTGGTTTTATTACGTTTTTCATTCGGCAATAAAACCAGGAAAGGAGGGAGTAGACAAAGAGCAGAACATAAGATACGTTTTGCGATACATCACTGGCGGTTGGAACTGTGTGTGTTTTCGAATGCCGTCCTTGTGCGTTCGTCGTGCATCTTCTTGTGTAAGTGCCTTTGAGTCTTCCGTGCCTACTCTAGATTTCATTGACAACATTTTCTAAAAACAACGAGTGCCTGCCATAACGAGCTTTCAAGCACTCCCAGTGAAGTATGTGTCGGAAAGAACCTTTATGAGCTATTGACTGGTGCCCATGATAAATGGCCCGATTCAGAGTGACTATAATTTTGGATTCTAATTACCTTTCACTAGGGGAGAAGGGAGCGAGCAAACAGAGCAAAGAAGTTGATAGCGTTTAACTTATCAAACGCCAGTTTCGATCTCGGTCCCTGCTCAATCCAAGTTGACACACAGCCCCCGCTGGATAGCTATACTGGCATCCGCCAGGTAGTGAACCAATGTGTGCAGCGACCCGACCCCTTGTTCCTGGGGAAAGAGGAACCTGGCCATCCAGGTTGGGGGTTGCGCTTAGGGTTAACGTCCCTATGGCGGAAAAAAAATAACTTGATCAGAAACAACCAATAGCCTCGGATACGGACGGATTAAATGTTAATCCTCGAACAACGGATTTGTTGTTCGAGGCAGAGTCAGGAGAAAAGTCTTAAGCTTGCAGTATGTAAGCGAACGCCTCATAACTATCCGCATCAAGACCAGTCTCGGCAATATAAGTTTGTTATGTGTCCACGCCCCCACAGAGGAGAATGATGACCGACATAAAGACAACTTCTATGATCTCCGAGGCAGAACGTACGCTCCTGAACATCGCGTACAAGATCCTCTCTGCGTAAGTGCCTGAAGCCGTTCGTGGACAATCTGATAGGTCCCTACCAGTGTGGTTTCAGGCCAGGAAAATCCACGATTGACCAAATATTTAGACTACAGCAGATCTTGGAGAAGACCCATGAATTTCAGGTCGACACGCACCATATTTTCGTCGACTTAAAAGTCGCGTATGACAGTGTTTATAGAGACGAGCTATACAGTGCCATGTCATGTTTTAACATTCCTCCCAAACTCGTCAGACCGTGCAGGATGACTATGGAGAACTCTCGCTGCTCCATTAAGGTTGGAGGTGAACTAACCGACCCTTTTAATGTTAAAAAAGGTTTTAGACAGGGTGACGCACTGTCATGTGATTTCTTTAACATCATACTTGAAAAGATCGTGCGGGAATCTGCGGCCAATACAAGAGGTACGATCTTGCCGACGCAGATGACATTGACATTATTGGGCGGACAAAGCGAGACGTCAATGAGGCGTTCGCAAGCATTAAAGCAGAAGCGGCTAAGGTGGGTCTAAGGGTAAATGGGGACAAGACCAAATATATGCTGCCATCCAGCAAAGACGCGCAACACCGACGTCTTGGTCAGAAGGTCCCCTTCGGCAGGTATATTTTTGAATTAGTCAAGGACTTCGTCCACCTTGGCTCGATAGTGACAAGCAGCAACGACACCAGCGCTGGGATAAAACGTAGAATAATTCTTCCCAACCGCTGCTTCTTCGGGCTCAAGAGGCAATTGAGCAGTAGAGCTCTCCCTCGAAAAACTAAGGTAACCCTCTACAAAACCTTAATCATCCCGGTCTTCCTCTACCGCGCTGAGGCTTGGACTTTATCAAAAGCGGATGAAGAGGCCGCTGGGCGTTTCGAGAGGAAAATTATACGTGCATTCCTTGGTCCCGTTTGTGTAAACGGAGAGTGGATTAGGAGATTCAACCAAGAACTGTACGGGCCGTACAGCGACATCAGCCTAGTCTTCGGATCCAACGTGTAAGATGGCGGGCCATGTAGAGCGAATGGACATCACCGCTCCGGTCCGAAGAGTTTTCGACTCCAACCCTGAGGGACGACGCAGCAGGGGACGACCGCATTTAAGGTGGCGCGCACAGGTGGAAAGGGACCTCAACCAACTGGGCGTGCGGCACTGGAAGCGGCTGGCCAAAGATCGGGCCGTCTGGAGAGGCCTGTTGGTTGAGGCCCTGGTTCACCCCGAACTGTAGCGCCATCAAAGTAAGTAAGTAAGTAAGTAATTACCTTTCACTTCACCACTTGCCTTTTCGGGGTCGTTCTTTCCCGCTTTTTGCTGCCTGATTCAATTTACTTGTTTTTACTTCTTCCTCACTTTTTGGAGGTGTCAAGTCGTTCAGCTATAAAATTTTCAATTAAACTTGTGAAACAAAATTTTGCAAACGGGATTATTGTAATATGCTGATTATTCAAATAGAGCGAGTGTAAAAGGCACAAGCTTAGAGCTAACAGTTGGCCTCTGCGATGGGTGGAGGGAGTGATTTGGTGGAGTATTAACAAACGACTTGGATGCATAGTTGTATAAGTTGGTCTTTGCTAATGACGTGCTTAGCTGGTGCTGGTGCTTGGGAATTTTCGGGGCCAATGGAAGCGAGACGAAAATGAATTTTCTGCTTGAGAAATCAATTTTGTTCAATCAGGCTGTACGAACTTGTAAATACTTTCCTAATTTTTTAGTTTACATTGTACATATTTTATTTCAATCTTTGTAACGGGAGCTACTGTGTGACAGAGATTATTCGAATCCCCTTTATCGTGGGAATTGTTTTGTAAGCAACGACGAATGCTCGGATTACGTCTAGTGAACCGCAAACATCAATTGTTCTCACAGTAGCTCATCGAGTGATAATTATGCGTTGTACCTACGCAAGGTGGAAAATAAAGTCATTATTAATTTTGACACTGAAGGCAACGGTTGAACATCTCTTTTACTATACATTTTTTGGCGACCGTGACAGGACACTACTAAAAGAATTTAGTGTGCCTGAATATTATCAGAAAAGCAGTGTGTTTAAAATTATAATCAATCATACATTAACTTGAGTGTCTGGTCTTTAACAAACATTTATCTTCTCAACCAAAGATATACCAAATCATTTGTTGTGTCGTGTATTCAATTTTCAGTGCTCATTAACTAACTGAATTCTAGTGCACAGTGTTAAGCCCTAACAAAAATAGACTTAAATATACACAGACGCTTCATACAAATTATCAATCATCATGGTTCGAACACTAGAGGAATTAACTGACCTGCAAGAGCAAGTAGGAAAGGAGATCTGCATCCTCGCTCGAAACTATGGGAAGGATAGTGACAGTCGCAAAACCATGAAAAAATTACATGAAAGGAGGGAAAAATTAGAAAACTTGTGGGACTGTTTCGACACCAACGACAGTGAAATTCGAGATAAGTATGCGGACTCGATACAACATGAATATTTCGCTAAGGGGTACTACGACGAGATTCAGAAGGTGTACGAAAACATGAAGTCAGACATTATCACTCGATTAATGAATTTGCAAGGACGGGACGCAGACCAGATCCAGGAGGAGTCACCAGCAGCACCGCCATCAGGATCATCGGTCACACCATCATCAACAGCAACAAAGATGAATCCACCTGAAGCGAAACAAAGGCATCAGGACATTCAATCTTCAAGGACAAACACACTTTCCACTAGAGAAAGATTTAAGGTGCTTTCAAAACATTTCCAAACATCATTGGATAAGTGTGCACCAAATTTGAAAGACACCAACCCCCAGATGTTCAACGTTAAGGTAAATAATATCAAGGAGAATTTTGAAGAATTAAAAATTATGTATCGGCGAATGGATGGTGAATTAAAAGAAGAAGATATCGAAACATATTTCCATCTTCAAGAGCAGTTGGAGTTGCGATTAAGTGAGGTTCTAGTAAGAGTTACACAGGATCAACCATCAAGTACTACGTTAAAGCTACCGAAAATTGAGTTGCCCAAATTCGACGGAAATTACCTTAAGTGGCGCCAATTTCACGATCTGTTTAAGCCAATGATCCTTGAACAACCTATACCACTTGCTCAAAAACTTTATTTTCTCCGTGCTAATCTAACAGGAGAAGCGCTAAGCTTAATACAAGGATTTCCGGCTACAGACAACAACTTTGAAACAGCTTGGAAGACTCTGATTGATAGATACGACAATAAGCGGCTTCTATTGTCAGCACAGTTGGATAAGCTACTACAGCAACCATCAGCATCAGGAACTGCATCAAGCTTACGGAAACTTCACGACAATACAAAGGAAGGTATCCAGGCACTTACTAATCTGGGATATCAAGCTCATGACTGGGACCCCATAGTAGTTCATCTAATACTGAAGAAACTGGATAAGGAAAGCAGAACGCTGTTTGAGCAATCGTTGATTGATCCGAGATGCAGTCCTTCGCTAACAGAATTGCTGAAGTTCATTGAATCCCGGTTTCAGACACTTGAAACAATTAATAGTGCAGACGATAGAAGGAAGCCCACAACAGTTATAGCAGCTAAAGTTGATGGCTGCCTAATGTGCAGCTCAGGTAACCATAAAATATTTAACTGTAAGACATTTTTATCTCTTTCAGGTGGCGATCGTGAGAGAGCTGTTCAACGTCTTGGAATTTGCCGAAACTGTCTTAGGTCGGGACATGCCTCCAACACATGTCACTCGAGAGGATGCCAAAGTTGTAATGGCAAACATAATACTCTCCTACACTATCAAAAAGATTCAAGGCAATCTTTGAAAACAAAACCAATTAATAACCATAATCATTCCATAGGTGGTCAACAGCAGCAACTAGCTCAACCATTGGTGCAATCAGCTCAAAGGGGGGAAGGTCAATCAACCAACCATTATACGAATTCCATAAGTAATCAGCAGCATCAGCTAGTTCAAAGAAGAGAAGCTCAAGCAGCCAATGCAGCTAGCTATTCGAGAAATAAATCACGCCAAGTTTATCTAGCAACAGCCTTAATTAATGTCAAGTCCGCATGCGGAACATGGCTTACTTGTCGTGCTTTGTTAGACTCAGGATCGCAAATCCATTTTGTGACTGCAGCTTTTGCACAAGCACTGGGTCTTCCAAAGTATCAATCAGAAAATTCAATAAGCGGCATAGGAGGACATGGCACAAAAACACAATTTGCAATAGGACTCACTTTTCAAGCACACAATTCAAGTTTCAAGGCAAGTATTGAAGCAAACATAATGGCTAGGATTACAGATTACCAGCTACGTGAGGTTCAATCAGGAAATTGGAATATCCCTATCCACATTCAATTGGCTGATCCAGGATTCATGTCTAATCAAAAAATAGATATGCTTATTGGTGCTGAGTTGTTTTTCGATCTTCTTCTCCCAGGGGAAATAACTATTGGACCTCAGCTTCCTAAACTCCGTAACACAAAACTAGGATGGATTGTCGCGGGTGGCATACAGGCTACAAACTCAAATGTTGTTTGCACCATTGCCACGAAGCCATCTCTATCTTCATTAGAGAAACTGGTGAGTAGATTCTGGGAGTACGAAACCCATGAGACGGAAGTGAAACGTATGAGTAATGAAGAACATAACTGTGAGGAACATTTTAAATCGAACACAAAAACTTTGTCAAATGGAAGATTTATGGTAAGTCTTCCTTTCAAAAGGAATCCGACTTGTTTAGGTGCATCTCTCGAAAAGGCACGGAAAAGATTTCTTTCATTAGAACGCCGATTTGAAGGAGATAATGAATTGCGTGAACTTTATTCTCAGTTCCTGCTAGAATACGAGGAATTAGGCCACATGAGTCCGATCGAGAACGATGAGATTCCTCAAAATCATTATTTCATTCCGCATCATTGTGTGCTGAAGCCAGAAAGCTCCTCAACAGCATTGCGTGTGGTCTTTGATTGTTCAGCAAAAACGACATCTGGAGTTTCTCTCAATGATGTTCTTGGCGTAGGGCCAACAGTCCAGAATGACTTGTTTGCAATAATTATTAATTTCAGGTTAGAAAGGTATGCATTTACAGCAGACGTAAGCAAAATGTACCGACAGGTATTGGTAAGGCCAGAAGATAGAGCCTTTCAACTAATTCTTTGGAGATTTCACAGCAATCAACCTCTGAAGGCATATAAGCTTAACACGTTGACTTACGGTTCAGCATGTGCTCCATATTTAGCAACAAAATGTCTTGTTCAACTTGCAGACAATTATCAACAACTTCACGAAAGAGCATCCCAAACTATCCGTGAAAATATTTACGTCGATGATCTACTTACTGGAGCGGACACAGTTTCAAAAGCCAGAGAACTGCTGGAAGAAATAACGCATCTTCTAGGAAAGGCTAAATTTGAGCTAAGGAAATTCTGTGCAAATGATAACAATATTCTCAAGAACATTCCTGACACGCACAAAGAAAGGTTAGTAAGATTCCATCAGTCTGACGTAATCAAAACCCTGGGACTGATTTGGGATCCAACGCTGGATCAATTTGAATTTGGATTTAATTCAGAAAAATTTACAACATATAAGACTCCTATTACACGCAGGACTGTTTTATCGGATCTCGCACGATTGTTTGACCCTCTAGGTTTATTGAGTCCAGTCATAATGCTTGGCAAACTTTTCCTACAAGACTTGTGGAAAACAGAGCTCTCATGGGATGAACAGCTTCCTACGGACATTGCCGAAAAATGGAGCAGGTACGTAAATCAATTCCTTGAGTTAAAAAACCTGAGTATACCTCGATTTGTAATGTGCCCGTTTCCGAAAAGAACTGAACTACATGCGTTTTCTGATAGTAGTATGTCTGCCCTAGGGGCGTGCGTATACGTTAGATGCATAGATGAATCAGGAATTATCTATAGTAAGTTACTTTGCTCAAAATCTCGAATCGCCCCGATGAAGGCTATTACAATCGCTCGTCTGGAGCTTCAAGCTGCAGTGCTATTGGTTGAGCTAGTAAGCAGAATACTTAAGACATTTAAGAAGTATATTCATAAGATAGCATATTATACGGATTCAACAACTGTGCTGGCATGGATAAGTTCTCCTTCTTATGTCTGGGACACATTCGTAGCAAACAGAGTAGCGAAAATCCAGGCAGAAACTCAAACAGCACAATGGAATCATATTAAGGGAGAAATTAATCCAGCTGATATAATAACGAGAGGATGCACTCTCCTTGACCTATCATCATCATTGACATGGTTCGAAGGTCCATCATTTCTTAAATTAGAAGAATCAAATTGGGAGCCAAGTAATTACACCATTCCGCAGGTGATACCAGAATTACGAAAAAATAAAACCGCATTGACCACTACAAATCAGAATCAAGATATATTGAATGTTATTAATCACAGAAACAATTTCTATACGTTGCAGAAAATATTCTCATTTTGCAGCAGATTTTTAAGGAATGCCCGACGGCCCGACTTTCTTAGAAGAAGCGGCATGCTTTCTGCTGATGAACTACGAGAAGGAACTCGCTTACTCTTGGTGTACACTCAACGTATGGCGTTTCCAGAAGAATACAAGGCGCTAAAGACAAATGTTAATATAAGTACTCAATCAAGCTTATCAACATTGACGCCATATTTTGACAAAAAACATAACTTAATTCGAGTAGGAGGCAGATTAGCAAATTCTGCACTTTTGCCGGATGCAAAAAACCAAATACTACTGCCGAAGAACAACATCGTTACAAGGCTGCTTTTGGAAAACATACATAGAACAAACTTACATGTATCCCACAGGGCTCTTGTAGCAATTTCACGACAACGGTATTGGATACTAAGCATTGGAAGAGAAGCAAGATCAGTGATCAGAAAGTGTATCATATGTGCGAAATCAAGACCAACATCCATAGCACAGTTGATGGGCGATTTACCTATGCAAAGAGTAACACCATCTCGCCCATTTTACTACACAGGAGTGGACTTTGCTGGCCCTGTAAAATCACACTACAAAATCAGGGGTAAGACTCCTTCAAAATCTTATTTAGCAATTTTTGTGTGCTTTTCAACGAAGGCAATCCATATAGAAGTTGTTGGAGATCTCTCCACTGAATCGTTCATAAACTGCCTTAAGAGGTTTGTAGGCAGACGAGGATTGTGCCACACTATCTTCTGCGATAATGCAACTAATTTTGTTGGTGCAAACAATAAACTTAAGGAGCTTAAAGAAGTTATGCAGTCAAAGAGAATGGAGTCAGCCATTCAATCATCATGTATTCAGGCGGGAATTAATTGGCAATTTATTCCTCCCCGTTCTCCGCACTTCGGGGGACTCTGGGAGTCAGCTGTAAAATCTGCTAAGGGATTGTTGGTTAAACACCTGGGTGAGGCTTCGTTAACATATGAAGAGCTCACCACGATCACAATTCAAATAGAAGCTATACTCAATTCAAGACCCTTGACGCCAATTTCATCGGATCCAAATGATTTAGAAGCTCTTACCCCTGGACATTTTCTGATAGGAGCGCCACTCCTTTCAATAGCTGAGCCCGATGTCACTGATAAAAGGGTAAGTTCTCTAAATAAATATCGACAAATCCAGCATGTTCAACAGTCTTTTTGGAAGAGATGGTCGAGTGAGTACTTACATAACTTACAACAACGAACTAAGTGGAAAACTGAATCCCAAAACTTGAAGCCAAACACTCTTGTTTTATTAAAGGAATCTAATATGCCACCAACAAGATGGAAGTTGGGACGTGTACTAGAAGTTATCAAAGGAAACGATGGATTGGTTCGTGTTGCTAACATTAAGACCCAAGGAGGAGTTCTCCAGCGAGCTATTCATAACTTGTGTCCTCTGCCGTTAGAAGAAACAGCTGAGGCGGAGTCTCCAGCAGATGAGCATGAGAAAGAGCCATATCTAAGAAATGAACGAGAACCAACATCACGGAAACTCAGAAACGGCAAGGTTAGATCGGGAACTTTATTGGTGTCATTTTTGATTGCAATGTTGGTTGGACCAGTTAACACAACATACACAGACAACCACGTCCTTACAAATCAGCTCGATAATGCAGTCGGAATCTACTTTGAAGACATTGGAACTCTTCGAATCGTCAACAATTTTTGGAGCCTTTATGTTTTTTACAATCTTACCAATTATTGGTTTGAATTAAATGAAATTAAAACGTATATAAATGAACTGGAAAAAGCTTGCACGACAGATAAAACGGACAAGATTTACTACTGTCATTCGACGGTTGACATTTTTCGACAAAGAGTAGCTATCATTGATCAAAATAACGAATTCATTCACGGGTTTAATACTTCAAGTCGGGCAGCGATTCGACATCGCAGGTCTCCATTCGATTTTGTTGGTAGTGTAGCACATAGTTTGTTTGGCATCCTTGATCAAGAAGAGGCTCAACACATTCAAAATCAGATCAACTTGGCGAATAAACATGAAACTCACTTAGCTGCTCTCATTGAAAAACAAAGTTCCATTTCAGATTCCACTGTTAATATTTTGAGGCAAAATTCATTGGAAGTCAAAAGGCAATTCCAGACACTGAACACATATTTGGCCAGGACGTTTAATGTAATCGAAAAACAGCAAGATAACATTGGCACAAACCAACACTTTGTATCGCTTACGTCTTATTTAATTATGATTTTATCCAACTTTCAGCGCACTCAAGATATTCTACTTGATGTTATACTTGACTTGAATCATGCAAAAATTAACCCTCAGCTTATCACACCAAGGCAACTCAATGACCAGCTGCAGCTTATTCAAGGAAACCTCCCATCAACTTTGAGATTACCTAATGTTTCAGTTTTGGACATGTTTAAAATAATAACAGTCAGGGGACGGACACTTCATGATTCAATCGTTTTTGAAATGCTCATACCATTAGCTGACGACCAAGAATTCCAGATGTTCAATCTAATTCCATTACCCATCATTCACTACAACATCAGCCTCCTAGTGGATATACCTAAACCATACCTTGCAGTTACATTAGCAAGAGACAAATTTTTTAGATTAACAGAGTTTGAATTCTCATCTTGCAAGCTTATAGCTGCGAGAACCCATCTCTGTACTCAGATTGTTCCAACTAATATCCATCAACACAATTTGCAAGTATGTGAAATGGCCTTGATGAATCATGAAAATAATGCATTGGCCGATTGCATCTTAAACGAAATACCATCTCAAAATCGTTGGATCGCACTCAAAGAAACTAACAGCTGGCTATTTTCATTGATTACTAATTCCACAGGTCTACTCATTTGCAATGGAGTTACAAGCAGCATCGCCTTAGCAGGCAATGGAGTGATAGAATTCAAAGAGATGTGCACTCTTAAAGTTGGAAACACGATTATAACCGGACGCTCAAACTTAAAAACAGTTATATCTAACTCGTTCGTTCCGAGTGCAAAAATCAACAACTGGATCGAAAACCATAACTTCACAAAAGACCTTGTCCCCCCATTGAAGGTAAGCACCATTGAACATGATCAATTTAAAAATATTACACAGGAAATAGAAGACCTTAAGAAAGACATGAGAGCACCCGAAGAACCGCAATTGAACATACACGATTACCATCACTACAGTTTGAGCTACCTGCTGCTGTCGATTACCATTGGAATAATAGTATATTATTGCCGACGCCGACATCAGAAAGGGCCGATTCCAGGTCAACGAAGAACAGTTCCTCGCTTTGAAGCCAATATTTGAATTGAAGGTTAAGAACCTCCAAGGAGGGGTGTATGTACGAACTTGTAAATACTTTCCTAATTTTTAAGTTTACATTGTACATATTTTATTTCAATCTTTGTAACGGGAGCTACTGTGTGACAGAGATTATTCGAATCCCCTTTATCGTGGGAATTGTTTTGTAAGCAACGACGAATGCTCGGATTACGTCTAGTGAACCGCAAACATCAATTGTTCTCACAGTAGCTCATCGAGTGATAATTATGCGTTGTACCTACGCAAGGTGGAAAATAAAGTCATTATTAATTTTGACACTGAAGGCAACGGTTGAACATCTCTTTTACTATACACAGGCGGAATATCTTAATTGTTTTGTCACTTTTCTATAAGTCAGATACAAGGGGAGAGCGAAAGAGGCCGGGAGAGAGAGAGGAGTGAGGGATTCCAGAGGGAATAGAACTCTGCCGTTTGGCTTGGTGCTGATGTCGTAAAATTGGTTGATAAATGAACGCATGAAGGAGTCTCCATGATTATGTTCTGGAACATATTCCTTGTGGGATTAGCTTTTTAACCTTTTGTGTCTACTTTGGGTTATGTGAATGGTAATAGTCGATAAAGTGGCTAAGTTGCAGTCGTTACGAAGGATCTCAAATGAAGTTTTGACATTTAATGGTTAATTGCATGGAATTGGGTGGTTTAATACCGCTAATTACGAGCGTATTGAGTAAGAAGATGGTAACATAAATGTTATTCACTTGCACTTTTTGCTTAGTACATGGGATCCAAGATTTTTAACTTGCGTCCTATTATCTTCAACATAAGGTAGACGGTAGGCTCCGGATATCCTAGGAATTGCAATCGTAGAAAAAAACGGTTGTGATGCTTACAACCTTCAAAGATAGATGCAATCAGGTACTTCTGCAGATACTTATCCATACTTGTGTTATTTTTAAGGGGGAGAAGAAGTATTAACGTGTTGATAGGTTTTGAGATTATCTGTTGTTGCTATCTGTTGGAGCACTCAGACGCAAATACTGGTACCCATTATACTCCAGACAGACACCCTACATTACAATATTTTATTTTTAATTACTTAGATAGTGCTACAGTTCGGGGTGAACCAGGGCCTCAACCAACAAGCCTCTCGAGCCCGCACGATCTTTGGCCAGCCGCTTCCAGTGGCGCACGCCCAGTTGGTTGAGGTCCCTTTCCACCTGTGCGTGCCACCTTAGATGCGATCGTACTCAGCTACGTCGTCCCTCGGGGTTGAAGTCGAAGATACTTCGGGCCGGAGCGGTGATGTACATTCGCTCCACATGGCCCGCCCATCTTGGATCCGAAGACTAGGCTGATGTCGCTGTATAGCCCGTACAGTTCTTGGTTGAATCTCCTAATCCACTCTCCGTTTACACAAACGGGACCAAGGAATACACGTAGAATATTCCTCACGAAACGTCCAAGAGCCTCTTCATCCGCTTTTGATAATGTCTAAGCCTCAGCGCCGTAGAGGAGGACCGGGATGATTATAGTTTTTCGAGAAACGTATCTACTACTCAACTGCATTTTAAGCCCAAAGAAGCAGCGGTTGGCAAGAGTTATTCTGCACTTCATCTCAGCGCTGGTGTCGTTGCTGCTTGTCACTATCGAGCCAACAAGGTAATGATCCGAGTCGATGTTGACTCCCCGAAAGGTTCGGATATCTAGGATGCTGGACGAGTGTCTGCTGTCGATCGCAATGTGATTGGTTGTCGATTGATCGAAAGACCGTCAGGCCCCTTACGGATGTTGAGGTGTGGGAATCGTGTACTTGTTACACGTCCGTTTTCTGACGTGGTGCTGTTTTGAGATAGACAAGTAAAAACTTATAACGAAAATCACACGCAAAATATTACTCTCAAACCCGACCAAAGCCCCTCCTCATCCGCTTTTGATAGTTTCCATGCTTTTGCGCCATACAGCAGGACCGGTATGATAAGGGTCTCATATAGAGTCAACTTTGTCGTTCGGGAGAGGGCTCTATTACTCAATTGCCTCCTGAGTCCATAGAAACAACGATTGGCAAGGGTGATTCTGCGTTTGATGTCGGAACTGATGTGTTTGTTCCATGTCACTGCGGAGCCAAGGCAGACGAAGCCCTTAACTACCTCAAACTTACATCTGCCAATACAAACGTTCTGGCCAAGACGTCGGTGGTATAGCATATATTTAGTTTTGCTTTCGTTTCGTTCGGATGGAGCAGCGAGCAATCTCCAAAGTCATTCTGCAAAGTCTGACGAGTTTAGCAAAGATGTCAAGCCGTTGTACACTACTTACATACTTAGGTGGCGTTACAGTCCGTGGTGAACCTGGGCCTCAACCAAAAAGCTTCTCCAGCTGGCACGGACTCTTCGGGTCGGAGCTCTGTTTTCCATGCGCTCTACATGGCCTAGCCACCTTAGACGCTGTATCCGTAGATGTCGTACCAGGCCGATGTCGCTGTACAACCCGTACAGTTCTTCGTTATATCTTCTCCTCCATACACCATTTGAATAAACGGGACCGTAGATAGTACGCAGAATTTTCCTCTCGAAACGACCAAGGGCATCTTCATCCGCTCTTGTTGAGGTCCAAGCCTCTGCGCCGTAAAGGAGGACTGAGATGATTATGTTCTTATATAGTGTCACCTTGGTCTTCCGAGAGAGGGCTCTACTTCTCAATTGCCTCTTGAGCCCAAAGGAACAGCGGTTGGTAAGAGTGATTCTGCGTTTTATCTCAACGCTGGTGTTGTCGCTGGTCATCAGTAGACGAAGGTAGACGAATTCCTTGACCACTTCAAAGTTATATTCGCCCATGGTGACGTTCTGGCCAATACGTTGGTGTTGTCCGTCTCTTTTAGATCAAAGCAGATATTTGGTTTTACCCTCATTAACCTTGAGACCCATCTTAGCCGCTTCTACCTCAATGCTTAAAAAGGCCTCATTGACGTGTCGCTGTGTCCGTCCAATCACGTCAATGTCGTCGGCGTACGCAAGCAATTGCGTAGACTTCAAATAAATCGTACCTCTTGTGTTGGCCAGTGACTCTTGCACGATCTTTTCAAGCACGGTGTTAAAAAAGTTGCATGACAGCGCGTCACCTTGCCTAAATCCTTTTCTAACATCAAAGGTCTCGGTTTGCACTTTACCGACCTTAATGGAGCAGCGAGAATTGTCATCCTGCACAGTCGGATGAGTTTGGCAGGGATGTTAAAACTAGACATGGCTTTGTATAGTTCATCTCTGCAGCCTTGAAATCTACGAAGAGGTAGTGAGTGTCGATTTGGTATTCCTGGGTCTTCTCCAAGATCCGCCGTAGCGTAAATATTTGGTCTATTGTGGATTTACCTGGCCTAAAACCCCACTGATAAGAGCCGATTATGTTATCAACAAACGGTTTCAGGCGTTCACACAATACGGCAGAGAAGATCTTATATGCGATGTTGAGGAGACTTATTCCCCTATAGTTCATGGCGTTGTATAGCTCGTCTCTAATTACGCTGTCGTATGTGGCTTTGAAGTTGATAAACAGGTGGTGAAAGTGACGTATTCCTCTTTAGTTGGCGCAGTTAAAGGGGTCTCCTTTCTTGTGGATCGGGCATACGATGCTGAGACTCCATTCCTCGGGCATGCTTTCCTCTGACCACATCTTACAGATGAGCTGGTGCATGCTCCCAACCAGGTCATCTCCAGCTGCCTTGAAGAGCTCAGCAGGCAGTCCATCTGCGCCAGGAGCTTTATTCGACTTGAGGTTCGATATGTCGGTCTTAACTTTGTCGAGGTTAGTGTGACGGTTTTCATCGCGATCTTCGGCGTTAAGGAATGGATAATTTTGCCTGACAGAGGTATATTGACTAACATCGGCGATATACGGTCTGCAGAAGTGGCTTTTAAATATTCTCAGCATTGACTGCGATTCTACTGCTGGGTGTCTGTTTTCATCCCTGCAGGCTTCCGTTCTGGCTTTATAACCTTGGGATGTTCGCTTTATCTGTTGATAAAACTTTCGAACGTCGCGAGTGCAGTACACCTCGCCAAATCCTCAATCCTGCGCTTCTCGTGCTCTTTCTTCTTCTTCTTGGAGCCTTGAAGCCCAAAATTTCAAATGCAGTGTGTTTTAGGGCTTGTTTGTTAAGGTTCGTAAAGATTCCACTGCTGTTCTATTGACAGTGTGGAGGGTTGACGTGTATTGGAGAGCTTAAGGGAGACGCGATCGGTTGTTCGTTTTACTCTTTGGTAAAATTTTCGAACATCATTCCTGCGAGTCGACAGTCTTACCAACTTAAAAATAAAAGCATTCCAGAATCAATTAGGTAGTCCCTGTTCCCTGCTTTTGCGTTTATGTCAATATACACATGTTACCGCGATATGAATAGCATAAAGCCTAATAATGAACTCCTTTGCGGGATGATTGCTTTCAACTTATTTGAAGTGGGTTGAATGGACAACTTTCTCAAAAATCGTATAGAAAGACTAGCATTACTACCAGTAGTAAAATGAATATTTGATTAGAAGACAAGCGAGAGTGTGGGAACTAAACCTCTCAACTTCGCTTGGATACCCACTGCCCGGACAAATCATGCACAACTAATGCAAATATAAATCAATTTGACCATATTCAGGTTACGAAACTCAATCCACATTGAATCTAGGTCTAGGACTGACAATATGACTTCATCAAACTTTCGCTGTGCAAAAATTGCTTCCATAATGTCTTGCCGAATTATTTTCACTGATCTGAAACCACGTATCCGGTTCTTTTGCCTGGAAGTTGGACTGAATCAACACATGACTCATGCCGAAAAAATGCGGTAAGAACGCTTCCCCGTTGTAGTTGAACAATTGAATCTCGAAAAAACGACTGCAGATGAACGTTGTTCCTTATCCGTCTGATTATCAGATTTGTTGTGTTTTCTTCTTCCTCTCTGTTTTGTTTATGCTTTGCGCCACCTTCTCGGGGTCGACGTAGGCTTGGTTCCAAAAGGTGAAAGTGACCACTCGACTAGCTCACTATCTGCATCGGACGAGTAGTCTTACGAGTTGGTGGGTTCGTAACCGGTTTCGCCACACGTATGTACTATATGCTGGTCTGGCCAATTTGGCTAAGTGGCGAGCATGACACAGTATTATGTGCCCAGATTGCCAACGGTGGCACAGCGCGGCAACAGTATGGTGCGGTGGTCAGCCGCACCGCCGGGCCCCTCTGATATGCTATCTTCGTCTTCTTCGGAACGGAGCGACGGAGATGTGGGTAATAATGGTTCCGGACTTTTCTGGATGACGTGATTGTTGTTTAAATGTTTTCGGTCGGCTTTTTGCGCGGTCTGCATACAACACTCGTCGCGCATTGTTACGATGGCGTTCAGTGCAACCTGTGACTGTGAGTGAGGGGCTTAAGGCTCGATCAAAGATTTCCTTTTCATTAAAAGCAAATGCACTATGCCGGAGCTTTGCATGACGCGTTGTTGCACTGTCATGTTCGTTGTGTACGTCGGGAACGAGGTTGTATTGCATTCTATACTATGCCTGGAGGTGCTTAAGTTATGCATGTTGCATTTTCCCCTCGGTCCCCTTGAGTAATGGGTTTTTAATTTCCCTGCTGCATTGGTATCAGCATGGTTTCGTGTACCCCTGCCTCATACCCTATTTTGGAATTGTTGCTCGTCGTTTTGTGCATCGAGGAAAACGAAATGAAAGGAAGCAATGAAAAAACGTTTTTTTCTTTTTTTTTTTTTGGTTTTTAAAATCGAGAGCGGGCAATGGGCCCAATGAGACACCAATCCAGATATTGTTATACGGGGATGTGGAGGCGATACGAGCTTGAGATGGGGGATTTTGACGTTGTGCGATTCGGTAGCATTTTGTTGTCGACGAAAGTCGAGGCTACATTTTGTAAATGTTGTGTTGATGGCTGTCGCGTGACGGAGGATTAAATGGAATTTAATTGGATGGCATGTTCGTTTCGCACCTATGTTGGCATTATCTGATAGTACTATCTGCATAGTACGTTCGAGTATGGCGAGAGCTTGTTTGCATCAATTCTTATATTTTGTTGTGTCCGGCACACAATGTTTTAGAATGTTATTCTGAATGTATTTCATGAACTAGGAGAATCTACTGAATTTAAGAAAGTGTTAGGACTGTCTTTTAAATCCGTGTCAGGTTTCACAACACACCATTCATTAGCGGTTCAGATACGCTTCGTTTTGAGAGTTGCTAAAAGTCGAGTTTCCTGCTGCCACTGGGTAGGGGTTAGAATATACCCGGGGTAAGACATGCCTGTCGTAAGAGGCGACTAAAACCGGAGGGTGGATCAGGTATCACATGATGCCTGGTCCATGTGGGAGAAGGGACTAAAAATCCCTAGATTCTTAAAAGAATACCTTCGAGTTCTCTTATTTGGCTGGTACCCTTCGGGGTTATAGAGGTACCCTTCGGGGTTATAGTGGTATCCTTCGAGATATTTAAAGAATTCCTTGAGTTTTCTGTTCGGTTGGTGCCCTTCGGGGTTATAGATAGAAGAACCCTTCGGGGTTATAAAGGTACCCTCCGGGTTGTCGATGTTTCATTGGCGGTGTGTCATGCACGCACCTAAGAAAAAAGGTGGCGAAATCGAGTAGCACATAGTGTAAAACAAAGTAGAAAATAGTTGGTTGGGCCTGGCTGGAGGCCCACACTAAAAAATATCCCAGGGATTGATGGCAGAAGAGTTAAGGGACTCTAAATCCCTAGCTACTAAAAATAATTTCTTGAGTTTTCTTTATTTGGCCATCGGGTAAGGGCTTCTAAGAATATTCCTGGGGTAACGCATGCCTGTCGTAAGAGGCGACTAAAATCCCGCTCACCGGATAGGGGTGTTGTATACTCCCGGGGTTAGGTATGCATGTCGTAAGATGCCTTTAGAATCCAAGGACTGGATTGGGGTTGCACAACAACCTCAATCCAGAGTTGGGAGCCCTCCGCGGCGAAAGAAGGTAAATGAAGGCAAAAGAAAGTAAATATAGAAAAATTAATTCAACAGAAGGGCACCTTGTGCTAAATAAAGTTGAAACACGGAAGTATATGGGCCTGGCTGAAGGCCCATTCAAAAATACCCAGTCGAGCGTGCTAAAATCCAAGCACACTCAGAATGACGGAGGTAAGTTGACAGGCTTTAGCTTTTGGGAAAGCTTATCTGTAAGTGACGTCGATCGCGAAGCAGATACCAAAATGCTCTAAACACTTGATACCACGGTGACAGGAAGCCCCCGGGATGTATTCGGTTGCTAAATAATAGTATTAAAGTCATTCGCCGATGGTTCTGGTCCTGTCGGTTGAGGTAGGCCCCCTTGTGGGAGCATCGTGGTAGCTGTGGTTGTCCCAACACGCGGGAACATATGGCATCGAGGAATCATAGAGGAGCCTGTTGCAAGAGGTGTTAGATAGACCTCGGCCTCCATCAAAGGCAGTGAACATGCCCCCAAGCATGTTCACTTATTGAACCAGGGTAGTTTACTACTCTGGGGCAAAGACCAATGCTTTTCTTGGTCCCGAAATTGTGGGTAGGCCCACCGTGAGATTAAACAGTAAAGGTAGGTGCTCACGTTAAGCCAAATTACTCACTCTGCTAATTCGTTGGGGATGGTACAAGGAGACTTTTGTGATGAAGCTCTGTCGAAGAAAAAAGCTTAGAGGTGGTGGAAAGAGTTCCAAGAATATCGAGAAGTTGTCGAAGGCAGAGAGCTTCTCGGACAAATATCAACCTCAGCCAATGAAGCTCATGTCCAAAATATCAAAGATTTGGTGCTTGTTAATAATTAGAGATCTTCAAAAGGATCAGCCAATACTATTTCAAGGCATGCTAGAAGCCTCAAACCCATCTGTGTGTGATTTATTTTTCACACAGGTGGAAGGGACCTGTGTCCATAAGAAAGGAGACCCCTATAACTGGGCCAACTATAGGGGAATAAGTCTCCTTAACATCGCATATAAGATTTTCTCTGCCGTATTGTGTGAACGCCTGCAACCGTTTGTGGATAACCTGATCAGCTCTTATCAGTGTGGTTTCAGACCAGGTAAATCCACAATAGACCAAATATTTACGCTACGGCAGATCTTGGAGAAGACCCAGGAATACCAAATCGACACTCACTACCTCTTCGTAGATTTCAAGGCTGCATATGACAGTGTGTATAGTGATGAGCTTTACAAAGCCATGTCTAGTTTTAACATCCCTGCCAAACTCGTCCGACTGTGCAGGATGACAATGGGGAATTCTCGCTGCTCCATTAAGGTCGGTAATGTGCAAACCGAGACCTTTGATGTTAAAAAAGGATTTAGGCAAGGTGACGCGCTGTCATGCAACTTTTTCAACATCGTGCTTGAAAATATCGTGCAAGAATCACTGGCCAACACAAGAGGTATGATTTATTTCAAGTCTACGCAATTGCTTGCGTACGCTGACGACATTGACGTGATTGGACGGACACAGCGAGACGTCAATAAGGCCTTTGTAAGCATTGAGGTAGAAGCGGCTAAGAAGGGTCTCAAGGTTAATGAGGGTAAAACCAAATGCTTGCTTTCATCTAAAAGAGACGGACAACACCGGCGTATTGGCCAGAACGTCACCATGGGCGGATATAACTTTGAAGTGGTCAAGGAATTCGTCTACCTTGGCTCACTGATGACCAGCGACTAATTCCTTAAACCACAACGACGATTTCTATGTCTTACCTTGCCAAAATGATACAAGGGAGTAGGTGAAGCATATTTTCGAGGGCTCCATGGGGATTGCTCGCAATGCCCCGGTTATAGCGATGCATTCCATCTTTTGCACTCTACTTAGAGGTTTGACATAGTTAGACCTGCAAGGTGCCGTTCATCACAAAAAGCAGCCATACGTTAATGTAGGTCTAACGACTGGGGTATACAGCTAGTGCCTGCTATGAGGTTTTATACCCCATTTTTGCAAAAAACTTTCTTGGAGGTGTATAACGAGGCGTTTTTCCGCAATCGGTCTCCTGTTGAGCTTCCTGTCAAGTATCACGCGAAAATATTTGGCGTGATCTGCTCCGTTTTGGAGGGATTTATCCAAACCCGCAGTTCCCTGCTCATTTGGCACGTTTGCCTATGCCTACTTCCATCAAATCTCGGATAATTGGGAGATCTTTCCCACTATTTGCTAGTGCATCCAGGGACAGGAAAACCTCGATTACAACTGACACCCATAATTGCGGCAATAGTACTCCTCCCTGTAGTGTGCCACATTTTACTGTGCGTTTTGTTTGGTAGCAGCCGAATTTCGACTGGTTGATTCACTCGAAATTCGGCTGCGTGTTGCGAGCATTTGTCTGATCCAAAGTAATATATTGCCACTAACCTCCAGTTGGCTTAATGCTTTGGTGATGACTAGTGGTTTAATGTTGTTGAAGTCTCCTTCAATGTCAAGGAAGACAATCGTTGTCAACTCTTTATTGGCAAGTGATGTCTAACTGACTACAATGTGTAGAGCTGTATCCACTGAATCCCCCTTACAAAAGCATTATTTTTTGTAGGGTTTAGCGAATGTACCGGTCCACCAATCTCTTCAAGGTCTAAAGAAGAAAGGAAGTGAGACTGATAGGTCTGTAGTCTTCGACAGTTGTATGGAAGGTTTTTGCCGCTTTAGGTGCAAAAGTTGCCTTTACCTTATTTGGTTAACCCTATATGTTAGGCGAAAAACAATTACATCGATCTAATGTGACATGTGTAAGAAACGGACTTAAATAGGTTGAAAAAAGAGACAAGCTCAGCCGATGTGAAGTGCGAAGCTCATTGCCAAATCGTGACCCAACGTGAGCATGTGGCGTCGCCTTAATAGTGATAGGCAGTCGGTTAATGTACTTGCCTGGAAAAAGCTTCTCGACCCATGCCGTTCGGAATTGGCATTAAACTGTAGGTCCCTTTCACCTGTGTGAAAAATAAATCACACACAATATGGGTGATTGAGAGAAGCTTGGCTCTGGTCCTTCATGGGCTGTAACGCCACCAAAGAAGAAGAAGAAGAAGTCGGTTAATAATAAATGAGTTCGCGCGGATAGTAAAGGGCTTCGTAGGAGTAGCATCTACCGACGGGTGCTGGACCGCTAAAAAAAGAGAGAGTAGGAGCCTCTGCAGCCGACCCTTGCAAAAAACGAGAAATGGACATCGATCTTCAGCTCTGCACGTGGAATGTTAGGCCCTTAAACAGACCATGTCCAGCTGAATAACTTGCGGACACCCTAGGCCGCTATAAAGCAGACTTAACCGTCATTTAGGAAATGCGATGGAATGAACCGGGTATAAAGCGGATGGAACACTGCGACATCTACTACGGCCACTGCATAGGGATGAGGCCTCATAGGCCTCATAACGATCCGTATCCACACCCCCACGGAGGAAAAGGATGACTCTAACAAAGATGAATTCTACGATTTCTTAGACAGAACATATGCCCCATGTCCCAGCTATGACATCAAAATAGTACAATTTTGTGACTTCAATGCTAAGCTGAGTAAGGAAAGCATCTTTGAACGAATCATCGGCAAACATAACCTAAACGACACCACATCCGATATCGGACACTGGCTGATTGATCTTGCTACGGGGAGAATTCTTCTTCCCGCACCTTGATATATACAAAGGCACTTGGCGCTCACCAAATCAATTAATCATAACCAGATTGATCACATCGCCATCAACACCAGACACTCCTCCACTATTCTTGATGTTCGAACTTTCCGAGGAGCTAACATCGACTCAGACCACTATCCTATAAGCGCCAAGATGAGCCTACGGATATCACGAACGCAGGGGGGTAGAGTAAGAATAAAAAAGTTATGACGTCGGATGGCTACTATCACCAGAAACCGCTCGTGCCTTTACCGGACGCGACTCCCGTAAGCTCTCCCATATAACTCAACCCTCCACGCAGTCAATAGAACAACAGTGGAATCTTTGCAAACAAGTTCTGAAAAGCATTGCTCCTGAAGTTTTGGGATTCAAGGCTCCACTACGCAGACGCAACTGGTTCGTTGAAGAGTCTATTAGGATTCACAAAGGCATCGCTGCATAGAATACCTAGAGCAGCTCGTAAGCTCTACGAGTTAAAAAGAAGGGAGGATCATAAGCTTAACAGCAGAAAGAAGAAAGAGCACGAGAAGCAAGCGATTGAGCATTTGAAGAGCCGTTACTGCAGGCGTAACGTTCGGAAGTCTTGTCTGTCAGGCAGAATGATCCATTTCTTCAGTCTCCCTGACCTCGACGAAGTAAAGATCGCCATATCGAAACTCAAGTCGAACAAAGCTGCTGGCACAGACGGACTGTCTGCTGAGCTCTTCAAGGCAGCTGGAGATGACCTGGTTAGGAGCATGCACCAACTCATCTGTAAAATATGGTCAGAGAAAGCATGCCCGAGGAATGGAGTCTCAGCACCGTATGCCCGATCCACAAGAAAGGAGACCGTCTGACTGAGCCATGTTCAGAGGAATAAGTCTTCTTAACATCGCGGACAAAATCTTTTCTGCCGTCTTGTGTGAACGCCTGATATGTTCTTATCAGTGTTGCTGTAGGCCAGGGAAGTCCACCATCGACCAATTCTTCACACTACGGCAGATCCTGGAAAAAAAAAACAGTGAATTTCAAGTCGACACTCACCACCTATTCGTCAATTTCAAAGCCGCATATGACAACGTAGAGACGAGCTATACGCTATGTCTACCTTTGACATACCTGCTAAATTCGTCAGACTATGCAGGATGACTTTGGAGAATGCTTGCTGCTCCATCCGAATCGCTGAACTCGTTACCGATAGTTTTGTTGTAAAAGAAGGATTTAGGCAGGGCGATACGCTGCCGTGTGATTTCTTCAACACCATATTAGAAATGATTGTGCAAAAATCACTGGCCGATACAAGAGGCACAATCTATTAAAAATCCTCGCAACCCCTCGCATACGCCGACGATATTGACATAAGAGGTAGATCACACCCAGATGTCAATGAGGCGTTTGCGAGTATTGAGATGGAGGCGGCGGATGATTGGTTTGGCGGTAAACGAGGCCAAAACTAAATATATGCTGTCATCAAAAAAGGACGCTCACCACCGACGTCTTGGCCAGAACCTTTGTATTGGCAGATATAATTTCAAGGTAGTTAAGGACATCAGTTCCGAAATCAAACGCCAATCGGTGTTTCTTTGGGCTCAGGAGGCAATTGAGTAATAGTGTCCTCTCCCAAATGACAAAGTTGACTCTATATAAGACCCTTATTATCCCGATTCTGCTGTACGGCGCAAAAGCATGGACACTATCAAAAGCGGATGAGTAGGCCCTTGGTCGGTTCGAGAGAAAGATCTTGCGCGTGCTTTTCGGGCCTATAAGCGCAGACGGGGGATGGGAGAAAAGCTTCAAGCACGAACTTGACGGGCTGTACAGCGACATGAGTCTAGTCAGGCGTCTACGGATTCAATGCCTAAGATGACTGGGCCATGTAGAGCGAATGGACACCACAGCTCCAGCCCGAAGAGTCTTTAAATCCAACCCCGAGGGAAGAAGAAACAGATGAGATGGCGCACACACGTCGAAGGGGGCCTCATCCAACTGGGTGGGTGGCAATGGAGTACTCTAGGAAAAGATCGTGCTAGTTGGAGGGGCATGTTGGTTGAGGCCCAGATTCACCCTGAACTGTATCGCCCGATAAGGAGAAGAAGAAGATCCTCTTAATGATTCTTTAAAAGGACTACACAAAATCACGCCCGGTCTTGCATCGAGCATCATCAACTTCAAATCTCTTCCTTAAGTATGATTCTGTTCCACTTCCCTGCATGCCATAAACTGTCCCAGAGACATCATCCGAACTCAACGAAATTACAAATAATCCCAAACGTTATCGTCCGAGTCCGTGCCGCGACACAAAAACCCCTTTTTTGTCGTTTCACTTTTAATTCGCCGGTTTTACCGCCGACGTCGAATGAGCTCTTTACGCGCAAACTTAATCGAAATTCTCAAACCCAAAATGGTAATCCTCCGCCCGCGATAAAGGCGACTGTGGGACATCCGAAATAAAATCGCCGACAAGCAATCAACGGAAGAACCAACAAAATGAAAAAAAAAAAAAAAACAGAAAATAATAACATTTCACTTTTCGAGACGCCTTCGTGGCAAGAGACGGCCTCGTTCCATTCGCGTTTTTGCTTCTTCGTCACATAGCCGTCAGTCCGAAATCGACCAACTCCACCCACCCTAGAAGACCGTACCCGATTGTATGTCTTTCAACTGAGTTTGGCAGCCGACTCGCGCGACCGCTATATACGAAAAAAAAACAAAATTGGTCGACGAAGGGGCCAATTTTCCAGCAGAGAAACTGATTTGAATTCGAAAGCTCCATGTAGCCAAAGTCACTGGTTTTGACCGGGCCGCTTTTTTGTTGGGTTGGTGTTGGGAGTGAAAGTCACTCATGTCACGTTCAAGACAATTTAAATGTCAATGTCACGGGTGTCAGACATCCAACCGAGGCAGCAAGGAGGGGCGGCGTTATATCCAGAACCTACACGCATAAGAGTTTTATTTATTTATGTTCCCCGCACTTCTTTGGGGCTTTTCGTAATATCAGTGCCATTGAGTCTTTACGGCTTTAGAATCGAAAGTGGATTTGCCGGGATTTAGATTTATGATCTGATTTTGGTACAGTTTCGGGTCGTTTCTCGTTTGTTTGCATTCCGCACGAGCTCGAGCATTTGTGTCGCATTTGACGAGTAGTCCCCGGCTTACAAGAGGCTTTCTCTGCTAGTCCTCAATACCCACTCGTTCTTTGCCTTTGACGTGTGTAACTAGCACGATGAGGACTATGGTTTCCGGTCACATTTCCATTTTATGGTCATTTTTCCCGAACTGTGTTAAGTTGAAAGGAATCTGCAGATGATGAGGGCAAAGCCCATCGTAAACCATATGTAAATCAGAACTGAGGTGCCCCCATCCCCCCATTAAGTGTAAATAAAGCGACAGAAGCAACCTTTTCAGTGAATTTAGGTAAATTTAACTGTCGGCCTCTGTGTCGGACCGACAAACCACAACGAAATGAAATTGTTCGAGAAAGTTTTAAAAGAACCAGCATGCTCCTATGAAAAGGATTTGCATGTTCTCCCTCATCAGGACGAAATATCTCCTGCGGCGTTGCGAAAGTAGAAAGTAAAAGAAGAAAAGGAAAGAAATTGGTCGATGTGTTTGATGTCCAAACTCAATGATGGACCAAGGACGTTGCTTTGTAATTACCGCAGGAAAAGTGTATTCATGGACAGAGCGGAGACCTGAAATACCACTTTCGGTTTCAAGATCGACAGCGAGAGATACGGTCTTTGAACTTTCGAGTTGTTGAAGTAATTAATCGGCACTGGTTATGATGATGCCATGGTCCGGTGGTCCCGGCACACAAGATCTGGAACAAGAAACTTGGCCGGAAACTCCTACAGCAATAACAACAACTGGTTGCCAATTGTAGTACGTAATTCATCTTCAGCACTGAGAGCATGGAGTAAAAAGCGTACTCGGACGGCCAATGGAAACGAATTGCTTCCAATGAAACACACTTTCGAGGAAATTAGAGGGAAATTTGTTGGTTACGGAATGATTGCTGCTATTTTTCGGCCGTCCGGTGGACGGTTTCACTTTACGAGCACTCATAGCGTGGAAGAGGTTGTTGAACGTTTTCCCATCATGCGTGGTTGACTTGCGTGCTATGCAGTCGTTGCGGAAACACTCCATCCTGCTGTTGATGTTTTATTTTTTTTTTTTATTAACGGGCTAGTGCTATCAAATAGCATTGGGCACTGCGACCTTTACAGATCTATTGTGCCTGCTAGCCGATTAGCCGAGGAGCTTCTCCACTTCCCTAATGAAGTAGAGAATGTTGCTCGTAGAAGCCGCGATAAACTCCTCAGTCATGACTTCATTGAGTACAGTACCCTCACACAGTATGTGCTCTTCTGTCACTTCGTCTTCAAGACAGTTTCAGACGTGAGGTTAATCTTGTTGAGATGATATCTCAGACCCGTCAGGTAGTGTCCCGTTAGGTAGTGGACTAGTCTTCTGATATTGACTTTGTTGAGTTTGAGGATACAAATAGAGTGTTTGTCCAGGGGCCGTATAAATTGTTTCGATTGGCGAAGTCCCTGAACGCTGTTTTAAAAGGACAGGTGTTACGATTTTCCCACTTTTCTAAGAAGAAGCTAGTCCTAGACTTGGGAATGCCGCAGAAAGGTTCAGGACCTATGTATGGAAACCTGGAACCTTTCCTGCCGAGTTAATCGGCAATTTCGTTGCCCCTAATACCTCTGTGCACTGGCACCTACCAGAGTTTGACATGGCATGGCACTCCTTGACAGTTTTTGAGCTCGTGCTATACGAACTCAGCGCTTTAAGTGCTGTTTGGCTATCAGAGAGTATGTTGATGGTTACTCTTCTCATGCCAGTCTCTAGGTTTAGATTGACGCATGTTAGGATGGCTTGTAATTCTGCTTGAAAGATGCTAGGACTCATCCCCAAGGCCTTCGAAATCTTACGATTTGGTCCAAAGATGCCGGCACCAATGCCAGAAACCACATTGACATTAAGCAAGGGATCATTGGTTGTCCAAGCTGAGCAGATTGGTATCAATATATCAAATCTCTTGTCAAAAGTGAAGGTACGAGGTTATGCGTCCAAGACCGTGGTATTCATATTCAGCTAGGGAAAATGTTGTAATATGGACATGTGACCCATGGGTCTATATGGCAAGCATGTTCCCGAGCGAAGAATTCTGATTGCACTGCGTAATGCCACCTTTTCGATATAAAGGTGCAGTGGAGGAAGTCCAATGAGTGTTTCTTGGGCTGCCGTGGTTACAGGTTGCCTGTAATGACGAGATACGCTAGTCTCTGAAGGCGCTGTAGCTTAGCGATTGTCGTTTTTGCTCAATTTTGCCCGCCATACCGTGGATGCATAGTACCTTAGGTGTAAGACCCCAGGTTTTACCGTAAGTTCGTCGACAGGCCCACATGGCCTTAGTCGCCTTTGTAAGTTTCTTTTTAATGTTTGAGTTCCAGTGGAGACTGCGATCAAATTCAATACCTAGATACTTAACTTCTTCTGATGATCCTATGTTTGTGCCATTTAGAAAGACGGAGCAGGGCTGCAACTTTCTTCTTTTTGTAAACTGCCTTATTGCCTTATTTGGGTTAATCGACATACCCTCTATGTCACAACAGTCGGAGATAAACTGAAGCGCGAGCTGCTTGCGCTCAGAGGCAGCAGTTTCGTACTTGTCCGTAACAATGACTACTAGGTCATCAGCATATCCGATGACCTCGTAGCCACGACTGGTTAGCTTGCGTAGTAGGTCATCGATAACTATCGAAAAGAGAAGGGGTGAAAGGACTCCTCCGTGTGGACACCCCTTAGCCGCCGACACTGTCACCGAGACCTCCTCGGATGTGACCGATATAATACGGCTATCTAGCATCGCCCTAATCCACTGATAAGTTGGATGGTCTACACCCCTGCAGGATAGTGCAGTGGTGATCGAGTCATAGCCAGTATTGTCAAAAGCCCCCTCAATGTCGAGGAAGGCGCAACTCGCGATCTTGTTGTGTGTGAAACTGTTTTCAATACACGCCACTAGGTGGTGTAGCACATTCTCAGTACATCGTTCTTTGCGATATGCATATTGATTAGAATGCATTGGTATCCTAGGATACCTCTGATATTTAGGTTGTTCACTTGGCTTTCCAATTTTGGGGATGAAAACAAAGTTGACTTCTCCCCTGATTTGGGGGATGAAGCCCAGGTTGAAGCAAGACCTAGAGGGAAATATCAGATGTGATGAAATAGTATCCAGGCCTCTATGCAAAATAGCAGTAAAGACACCGTCTTTGGTTGTGGCCCTATAGGGTTTAAATGAGCCAATTGTCCATTTAACCCTATCGGGGCTGAAAAGTCTGCCACAGAGGCTATTCGTTCTACTGTCGATGCTACTTACGACGTTCGTCTGATCGTCGGAAGGCATCGACTGGGGACTAGAACCAGAGAAATGCACCTCAAGCAAAGTTTCCAGAGTTTCCCTGCGATTGACGGTAAGGGTACCGTCTGATTTACGAAGCAGCCCGAGTCCATTTGGGATAGCACCTTATGGAGTCGGGCCGCAGTTGGAAGCGAGTCTATGTTCTCACAATGTTTTCTCCAAAGACATTCTCTTGCCAAATTAGAACCTACGAAGTCAGCTGATCATGTCGACCCAAATCTCGTAGCTTTTCTTGCACCCCGACAGCGGTACGGAAATAGTACTATACCATAAAACGCGATCACTTCACGCTACTGTGTACGTCTGTATATAACAAACCATGGATTATGCAAGTCCAGTAAAAGTGAATGATCCATATGGTCAACGGAACGTTCAAGCACCACGTAATCATGTGTGGATTGCTGGCAAAGTTTCGATAGTGGCTAATAAAATGGAACAACACATGTGCATTTGGACGTATAGTGCTGCAAGTACTTGAAAGTGGTTTGTGATAGATGGGAATAGAGACGTAACTACATGTAAAGCTACAGAAATCGAAGCACTGTGAATACTTAAACGAAATTACATCAATCCAAAAATAATGTGGTCCTCATTCTACTCAATGCTTCCTTTCTCTTTTAAGTTACCAGAAAGCTAGAAAATCACTTGCCAGATCAGAGCACATTGAACGCTTCATGTCAAGAATCAGGTTGGCTGCTCGTCTCGATCAAAGTTCAATAGCTATGTATGTCCCAAGTTTGGTAGCTTATTGCTTCAGTGTGTCAAGTGGAACCACTGTCGGTCAGCGTGGAGTGCTACACCACTCAACAATCGTATACGACTTCACGTATTTTGCGAAAAGACTAGAACGTGTAACCGTGGAAAACCTAAATGCATTAATTGAATACTTAATGCCATGACATCACTAATCTCGTCACACTTTTGCTCTTAGGATCTGAAGAAATTGGAAATGCTCCATTGCTTTCCGTCCACCCTGTATTTAGAGCATCAAGTTTGTCTTACCCGTCCCTAAAAAAAGTGAACCTTCCTCTCCACCCTACTACCAATCAACAGCAGTTACGTCCATTCTTTTTAAGGTCATGGAAAAGCTGACAAATCGTCAGCTCATTAAATAGCTCCTCTTCATCCTTTGTCGCGCTACAGTTCGAGGTGAACCAGCACGGTATTTGGCTACCTGTTTCCAGTGCTGCACTCCCAACTGCCTAAGGTTTCTTTCCCCCTCTCTGCGCTACCGTAGATGCGGTCGTCCTGTGCTGCGTCGGTCGTTTTGGGTAAGGTTCGCTCCCGAAACGACGAAGGGCCTCTTCATCCGCTTTGGTTAAAGTTGAGGCCTCTGCGCCATAGGGAAGACTGGGAGTATTAAGGTTTTGTCTAGTGCAACCTTGGTCTTTCGATAGAGGGTACAACTTCTCAATTGCCTCTTGAGCCCAAAGAAGCAGCGATTGGCAAGTATAATTCTCCGTTTGACCTCAGCGCTGGTAATGTTGTCGCTAGTCATTAGTGAACCAAGGTAGGCGGAGTCTTTGACCACTTCAATATTATAGCTGCCACGAGGGACGTTTTAGCCAAGAAGTCCGTGTTGTGCACATATTTCGATTTACCCTCACCGAACTTAAGAGTCATATTAACCCCTTCCGCCTTAATACTTACTAAACCCTGATTGACGTATCAGTATGGTTTAGTAGCAATAGGTCCTCTGGACCTGTCGAAACGTAAAATCACTCTATGCAAAATTCTGGTAAAGGCAAGATTGTTGCACTTTATATTTCTTTAAATTTAAATTTGACAGAATATGCGTCTGCAGTGACGGCCAAGCCTCCTCAAAGCTAGGTCCAATGCTTAAACCAGCTACAAGTTAGTGCATGAACTCAAGACCTTTTGAAACAGAGTCGGTAAACTAAATGCAAAACGTGGCAAACGTCGACTCTGACCATTTCCTCAGAATAGCAAGGTTCAGAGCTCCACTGTCCAATGTCAGAAAGCTGCTCCACCCCACCATGAGGAGGTTCGACATTGAGCAAGCCGAAATTTACCAGAGTCTACAGGGAGCAACTGGGCTAAAGGCTAAACGATATGCCTACGTCGAGCACAAATGTCAACAATATGTCGCTGCATTGCCGCTCAGCCATTCAGAAAGTAGTCGAGATCACCTTAGACCACCCCCAACAAGAAACGCGTGGTATGATGGCGAGTCTAAGCAGAAAAAGGCAGCAACTAACGAGGCGTACCGAAAGGCGCTGCCGCAAAAAACCAGGGCAACGCGAGGGATATGTACCCAGTTTTCTGGCTAGAGAAAAAACTACTGCGACTGAGGAAAAGAATCTTCGCGGCCGCTCAGTCCAAGGATATCGAGAAGTCTAGGGGCAAACATAAAATACGGGCCTTTTATAAGAAAACTAAAACCCTTGCAGGAGGCTTTAAGAAAAGCACCCAGGCTCTTCCTAGTTGCGAAGGCAATTTTGTCGACGACCCGCAGGGAATAGTGAATGTATTTAAGCGACATTTCCAGCAGCTGATTCACCAGCACGACCAAAAGAGGGTGGTAGAGACTGAGGAAATCCCAACTCCAGCCGCTAAAGTAGTCCTCCTAATATAACTACTGAAAGCTATAATTTCAAGCTGGTTACGTAAACTCCACAAACGACACCACAGTGGAGATCTGGCATATAATCGCCCTTGGCAACCGCTGAAACTTCGGTTTGTCCAAAAAACTTATGTCGAAAATCCTTACTCGAGGAACCAAAGTCATGCTTATACTGCCAGTCTTGCTGTACCGAGCCGAAGGCTGGACGATAAGCAGGACGGCGGAGTTGATTTCTAGTTCTTTCGAAAGAAAAATTCTGCGCCAGATATTAGCTCCCGTCTGTGAGGAAGGTACATGGAGGAGAAGACATAACTGGGTACTCTACGAGCTGTACAAAGATACGGGTATAGTCCAGAAGTCCAGAAGGTAAAGATCCGTCGACTATAGTGGGTCGGCCACATCGAGCGTATGAATCCCAACGCTCCAGCTAAGAGGGTCTTCGATTCCGAGCCTCCTGGTTCGAGAAGAAAAGGAAGCCCGAACCTCCGATATAAAGATCAAGTAATCGCGGACTAACAAAGGCCTCGTAGGGGCTAACAAAGGCCTCGTAGGGGTAGCATCTATCCGACGGATGCTGGCCTGCTAAAAAGCGAGAAGAACCACCGCAGTCGAACATCTTGCGGCACTGTTAGTAAGTTCTATCCCCACCTCCTCGTGGTGCCATCTGGAGATTTCCTATGGAAATTGCAGACGGGGAAGGGCGAATGGAGAGCCTCCTGCGCCAAGAAATAGGATTAGTCGGTTGGGCTACGGCCTAGTGAGCCGTAACCGTGAAAACCCCACAAACGGATTATAACGGACCGGATTTATGTTGACGACCCTTGCAAAAAACGAAAAAAGGACAATGATCTTCGGCTTTGTACGTGGAATGTTAGGTCTCTAAACAGGCCACGTGCAGCCGAACAAATTGCGGACGTCCTAGATCGCTATAAAACGCACATAACCGCCATCTTTCGCCAGCTTTCGGCATGTAAGCGAACGCCTCATAACAATCCGTGTCAAGGCAACATTTTTTAACATCAGCCTGATCTGCGTCCACGCCCCCACGGAAGACAAGGATGACTCCGCCAAAGATGAGTTCTACGATCTCCTAGACAGAACGTATGCCCAATGTCCCAGCTATGACATCAAAATTGGATCAGGAAACTTCAATTCTAAGCTGGGTAAGAAAAGCATCTTTGAACGAGTCATCGGCAAACATAGCTTACACGACACCACCACCGATAACGGACACAGGCTGATTGATCTTGCTACAGGGCGAAATCTCCTTCTAGCCAGTACGCGCTTCCCGCACCTCGAAATACACAAACTCACCTGGCGGTCTTTTGATCAATCGACTACCAACCAGATTGATCACACCGCGATCAACGTCAGACAACCCTCCACTATTCCTGATGTCCGAACTTTCCGAGGGGCTAACATCGACTCGGACCACTATTTTGTAGTAGCCAAGATCCGCTTACGGATATCACGAAAGCAGCGGAGTAGAGTAAGAATACAAAGTTATGACGTCGGAAACCGCTCGCTCCACGCTATCAATAGAACAGCAGTGAATCCTTAGCAAACAAGCTCTGCATCCGAAGATTTGGGTTTCAAGGCTCCACCACGAAGAAACACCTGGTTCGATGACGAGTGCAGGAGGATTCACACAGCGAAGGAGGATGCATATAAGGCCTCGCTGCATAAAAGAGCAAGAGCATAAGCTTCTTAAAAGAAAGAAGAAGGAGCACGAGAAGCGCGCGATTGAGAATTTGGACAGGTGTTTTATCAACAGATAAAGCGAACATGCCAGGGTTATAAAGCCAGGACGAAAGCCTGCAGGGATGAGAATATGGAAAAACTACTTCTGCAGACTGTATAACGACGATGTTGGTCAATATACCGCTGTCAGGCAGAATGATCCATTTCTAATCGACGGAGACCGCAGAGAATTCTGTCCCCCTGACCTCGACGAAGTTAACATTGCCATATCGAAGCTCAAGTCGAATAAAGTTGCTGGCGCAGACGAACTGTCTGCTGAGCTCTTCAAGGCAGCTGGGGATGACCTGGTTAGGAGCATGCGCCACCTCATCTGTAAGACATGGTCACGGGAAAGCATGCCCGAGGAATGGAGTCTCAGCATCGTTTGCCCGATCCACAAGAAAGGAGACCCCTCTGATTGCGCCAACTATAGAGGAATAAGTCTCCTTAACATCGCCTACTAAATCTTCTCTGCCGCTTTGTGTGAGCGCCTGAAACGCCTTTTGTAAATAAGCTGATAGTGTAGCTTCAGGCCAGGGAAGTCCACCATTGACCAAATTTTCACACTACGGCAGTTCCTGGAAAAAACCAATGAATTTCAAGTCGACACTCACCAACCATTTGTTGACTTCAAAGCCGCATACGACAGAGTAATTACAGACGAGCAATAGAACGCTACGTCTACCTTTGCCATACCTGTTAAGCTCATCAGGCTATGCAGGATGACTTTGGAGAATGCTCGCTGCTCCATCCGAATCGGTGAACATCTTAAAGACAGTTTTGACGTCAAAAAAGGATTTAGGCAGGGCGATGCGCTGTCGTGTGATTTATTCAACATCATATTGGAAATGATTTTAAAAAAATAACTGGCCAATACAAAAGGCACAATCTATTTCAAATCCTCGCAACTCCTTGCATACGCCGACGATATTGGCATAATAGGTAGATCACAGCGAGATGTCAATGAGGCGTTTGCAAATATTGAGTTCGAGGCGGCGGAAATTGGTATGGCGGTAAACGAGGGTAAAACTAAATATATGCTGTCATCAAAAAAGGACGCTCACCACCGACGTCTTGGCCAGAACGTTTGTATTGGCAGTTATAAGTTCGAGGTAGTTAAGGACTTCGTCTACCTTGGCTCCGCAGTGACCTGGAAAAACGACATCAGTTCCGAAATCAAACGCCGAATCACTCTTGCTAATCGCTGTTTCTTTGGGCTCAGGAGGCAGTTGAGTAAAAGAGCCCTCTCCCGAACGACAAAGTTGACTCTATATAAGACCCTCATCATCCCGGTCCTGTTGTACGGCGCAGAAGCATGGACACTATCAAAAGCGGATGAGGAGGCTCTTGGTCGGCTCGAGAGATTTTGCGCGTGATTTTCGGGCCTATAAACGCAGACGGGGGATGGAGGAAAAGATTCAAGCACGAACTTTAAGGGCTTTACAGCGACATGAGCCTAGTCAGGCGTCTACGGATTCAACGCCTAAGATGGCTAGGAGCGAATGGACACCAGAGTTCCGCCCCGGAGAGTCTTTGAATCCAACCCATAGGGACGAAGAAGCAGAGGACGGCCGCACTTAAGATGGCGCACACAGGTGGAAGGGGACCTCAGCCAACTGGGTGTGCGGCAATGAAAAAGGCTAGCAAAAGATCCTGCTAGATGGAGGGGCATTCTGGTTGAGGCCCAGGTTCACCCCGAACTGTAGCCCGCTAAAAAGAAGAAGAAGAATCGCGGATATAAGACAACTTAGTCTTGATAGAAGGCAGCTATAGCTCAGGCTCAGGCAGTTATAGCTCAGGCTCAGGCAGTTATAGCTCAGACTCAGGCAGCTATAGCTCAGGCTCAGGCAGCTATAGCTCAGGCTCAGGAAGCTATAGCTCAGGCTCAGATCCTCCCCGGATTGCTGCCCTGATAAGTAAATATTTGGTTCTCATAGTATAATTCACAATATAAAAACTAAAAAGAGACAATCCATTTTAAAAATAATCCGGAAGTCAAAATGCATCCTAAATCACCACTAGCGATTAATTGTCATTTCTGAATTCACATGAACTCGACTTACCCCAGTATATGTAGCTCGAGTGCAAGTCAGGCCCTACAACAAATAAAGAAAAAAAGTTATTTTATTACACATCAAATCGAGCTGCAAAAAATGCGTTTTCCAAAAAGGCATTGATACGAGTAACTACACGCAGCACGCAGATTTTGACTTTTTGACTCAATAACCATTCCAATTTCACTCACTCCATACACTTCAACCACACATCGTCGAATTCGAATTAAACCTGACCGACCTAATGAAAATAAATTCAATATGCCAGGCTGGACGACCAGATTAGCGTCGTCCATAAAATCCCATTCACCCAATCCAGTGGGTAAAACCGCCACCGCTCATAATTTGCCGCGCCAAAAAGTGATATTTTGCCTCCACCTCGTAGCTCATTCCATCTCTAGCCGAGGCCAGTCGTTCTGTTTTGTGTGCAAAAATAGAATTAATGGCCATAAGGACCACACACACTTTACGGATATAGCATTCCCAACTCAAATATTAAAACCAAAGCGAGCGTGTTCCATGGAAGGGGGGCAAAAAAACCCAAAAACAACTTTACATGCTCCAGCTGAGGATATCCCCAAATGAGTAATTCATTTATGTTTATTTTAATATTCAGATATTTAGATACATACTCTGTGATTAGGCCTCTGCGGCTCTTGGCTTTTTTGCAGTACTCTGCGCTCATGGTGTATTCGTATTAGGGGCCACCCGACCACATGATGCCTTTCATTAAGTAACCATAAATCCGACGTACATATGCCATGTACTGAAATGCATAGTTTTTTTGTAATCGAATCATGCAGTACATTACGTGGAACACCACATCCCTTAAAGACTTTTCGAAAACAGTTTGTCTGCGATCGAAAGTGTGAAGAGATTGCGTCAAACTAACTAGCTCTTCACCCCAACTAAGATACACTGAAGGCACACTATCTAACCCTCATCATCATCATCATTGGCAACGTAAAGTGACGAAGAAAAGTCGAAAACAAACAGACGACCCGACACCTTCCAACTTTATCCAACATTTGTCGGACGTCCATATCCCCGGGCTGTATGTGAGCATGGTCAACTGAGGACACCCTTATTCTCCTACACTTGTAACCCATTCGGCCGATGTAATTATTAATTCATCTAGTGTGTGTATCTGTTAACTAATCTTGTGTGTGGCTGCCTGGCTACTAGCTACCGAGTTGCCTTGAAAATAAGAAACGGAAGCGGATGCATGTTCATTGCAAATATGGCGGTAAACTATTGTTCAACATTTTCCTCATAACTTTTCCGTTCTTCCTTTCCTTTTCGTTTCATTGCTTTCTCGGTTTTTCGCCTACTCCCGCCGCTTGTTGGCTTCGGTAATGTGATTAAAATAGAGCGACGAGGAGAAAACTGGTGGCAGGAAGTTCGCCCTATTACGAGAGTCCCGAGAAGCAATCGTTATGTATGTGCATCTGACACATGACGATGTCAATAGTGATAAATTCAGTCTTTTATGATTTCCTTTTCCATAGCTCAGCTATTCTTAGAAGTCAAACCCTATGGATGGGTTGAACACATACGTAGACGAGCAAGGGCATATAGGGCCCCTAGACCAGTTTGGGTTCAAGAAATATGGTTTTAATTACCCGGGAAATTGGAAACTTCCAATGAAGATGCAAAGGAGTCAAAAGAGCGAAGGAGAGTTACTTGAATTTACTTTCTGGAATGCAATTTTGCCAAAAATATGGGTATACACTGAAGTTAATCTATCCGGGGAGACTAGACTGGGAATCCAACGGTGGCAGAAGAGCGTAAGTCATGAAATGTAACAGCTCAAGTTATTGATAAAACTTCTAGGTCAAAGTACCACCAGATGCACCCTTTAGGAGCTGTCCGTTGAACATATTTTGAAAAATCCATCCATCATTCCAAGGGAGCCGCAGCCAAAGTTAACATGAAGAAGCCCTAAACTTACGAACAGTTACGAAAGTTAGAGAGGATAAGACATTAGAGCTTGGCTCTCAGCGTAAATACTCGCTCTTACAAACATTCGATTTCGGTTGACACTTATATACTTACCTATATTTTCAGTGGCCCGCATGTTCCATTAAAAGGGCCGCGGTGGTAGTGCGCGCACGCGGGATCTCCAGACCACTCGATCCTCCGCCCTCGACTCTAACTCATCAGGAGCTATGCCCAAGCGCACTCAGGTGAGTATCTCCCACAACGTCATGAAGAGATCTCATTTCGGCAGCTTGTATTGGCGATCTTATTATTTCGGTCAATAACCAAATTTCATGACCATAAGTGAGAGTTGGAACAAATACTGAGTTAAAAACCGTTAACTTGGATGGACACCAAGCTCGGTGTTCCTGATCACAGATCTAGCCAATCCTGCAAGAAAGCTCAGATGGGAGGAGTAACCCATCACTCGCGAAGAAGACCCGGGGTACTTAAACTTCTCCATCTGCTTCAATGGTAATGGTATCCACTCCAGTACCTTGTCTGCCAGCCTGGGACTTATGAATATCCCCACACCCTGTGCAGACATTTGAGGTGCAACTCCCGACAGGAAGAGTTTCCACCTGTCCGAAAGGTCCACAGTTCTATATCGTCTTTGCTTTGTCGAAGAGATACCGATTTATAGTACACGATTCCCACAAGGGGATCTGGCGGTCTTCTGACCAATTATCTGTTAACTAAAACGAAAGTGATGGGATCGATGTTAGAAACTCCGCCAGCAACTTGATTAACTTTTCGAGGAGCCAATGTGGACTCGGATCATTACCCTGCTGCAGCCAAGGTATGTACGTATGCGAATATCGCGAACACTGCGGAGTCGAGTATGACCAACAAAAATTAACGTCGGAAAGCTGCAATCGCAGGAGACCGCCAGGACCTTCGCCGATCAAGTCACACTCAAGCTCTCTCAAGCCCCTATGCAATCTGCACAAACCATAGAACAGCAATGGAGACGTTGTCAGAACGCCGTCAGGGAGACCGCCTCAGATTTACTCGATTTCCAGCCACCACCTTCGAGAAACCCCTGGTTTGATGATGAATGCAGACAGGCCCATGTAGAGAAACAGAATGCATACATGGCTACACAAAATTGACGGACGGGAGCTACTCGCCAGCTCTATAAACAGAAAAGGAGGGAGGAGCATGCGCTTCTGAGAAGAAAAAAGAAGAAGCACGAGAAACGTGAGGTCCAGAAGATGGAGAAATGCTATTGCAGGAATGATGTTCGAAAGTTCTACCAAAAAGTAAAACGAATATGCCAAGGCTATAAAGCCAGAACAGAAGCCTGCAGGGATGAGCACGGACAACTAATAGTGGAGTCACAGTCGATGCTGTGATTGTGGAAGGACCACTTCTGCAGATTGTATATCGGCTATGATAGTCAAAATGCCGCCGCCAGGCAGAACGAACCATTCACAATGGACGAAGACGAAAGAGAATCTCGTCCACCGGACCTAGACGATGTTAAGATAGCGATATCAGAACTTAAGTCCTATAAAGTAGCTGGAGCAGACGGACTTCCCGCGGAACTGCTTAGAGCAGCTGTCGATGAGCTGGTTAGGAACATGCACCAACTTATCTGCAAGATACGGTCGGACGAATGCATGCCCGATGAATGAATCTCAGCATCGATTGCCCGGTCCATAAAAAAGGAGACCCCAATGACTGCGCCAATTACGGAGGGATAAGTCTCCTGAAAATTGCGTGCAAGATCCTCTCTGCCGTACTGTGTTAGCGTCTGAAACCGTTTGTGGACAATCTGGTTGGTTCCCTCCAGTGTGGTTTCAGACCAGGAAAAGCCACGATAGACCAAATATTTACAATCCAGCAGATCTTGGAGAAGACCACCACTTTTTGTCGACTTTAAAGCCGCATATGACAGTGTTTATAGAGACGAGCTATACGGAGCCATGTCATGTTTTAACATTCGTGCCGAATTCGGTAGACTGTACTGGATGACTATGAAGAATTCCTGCTGCTCCATTAAGGTCGGATGTGAACTAATCGGCCCCTTCGATGTTAGAAAGGGTTTTCGACTTTTCATCATACTTGAAAAGATCGTGCGGGACTCTGCGTCCAAATCTAGAAATACGATCTACTTCGTGTCTACACAATTGCTTGCCTACGCAGTTGACATTGACGTTATTGGACGGACAAAGCGAGACGTCAATGAGGCGTTCGCAAGCATTGAAGCAGAGGCAGCTTAAGTGGGTCTAAGGGTAAATGGGGACAATACCAAATATATGCTGTCATAAAAGAAAGACGCGCAACACCGACGTCTTGGTCAGAACGTAACCTTCGGCAGCTATATTTTTGAAGTAGTCAAGGACCTCGTCTACCTTGGCTCAAGGTATCCCTCAACCAAAACTTAATCAAGCCGGTCCTCCTCTACGGCGCTGGGGCTTGCACGTTATCAAAAGCGGATGAAGAGGCCCTTGGGCTTTTCGAGAGGACAATTCTGCGTGCAATCTTTGGTCCCGTTTGTATAATCGGCGCTTGGAGGAGGAGACTCAACCAAGAACTGTACGGGGTGTACAGCGTTATCGGGCTAGTTAGAAGTCTTCGGACCCAAAGTCTAAGATGGCTGGACCATGTAAAGCGAATGAACATCAGCGCTCCGGCCCGAAGAGTCTTCGACACCAACCCCGAGGGACGACGCAGCAGAGGACGACTGCATTTAAGGTGGGGCGCACAGGTGGAAAGGGACCTCAACCAACTGGGCGTGCACCACTGGAAGCGGATGGCCAAAGATCGTGCTGGCTGGAGAGGCTTGTTGGTTGAGGCCAAGTAATTATAAGTAACATAGATATTACATTAGAAAACCTTGACTTCACATCATGTTCAATTTGAACTATTTATATGGGGTTCATTGGGAGTGATGCGTCTTGGCTTACAATTTTCAGCAAGATTGTCAATTCTGTGAGAGATCAATTAAACATTAGCTTTGGTTACGCATAATTTGCAATCTTATTAAATGAGACTTGGCGGATTTGCCCCAAATTGGACAGCCATATAATAAAATTGGCTGAGATATTGTTTTGCAAATTATCAATGAATAAAACATCCGAATTGCAATATTGACTTTGTTTAGTGCCTCTGTAACGTGATTCCAAGGTACCGATTGGCCGTAAGCATATGTAAATAGATTAGACGGCAAAAAACAATATTAAGATCAAACTCATGCGATGATAGGAAAGCTATGCCATCTGCATAAATTGCGACATCGCAATATGTCAGTTTGGGGAAATCAGATGTATATATGTTGTACAAGACTGGACCAAAAACTGAACCGTGGGGTACACCAGCATTAAACATAACTGGATCGATGGAGACTCCGACAAAAAGTCTTAAGCTTTCGGGTTGTAAGCGAACGCCTCATAACAATCCGCATCAAAGCTAAATCTGGAAACTCTAGCTTGATATGCGCTAACGCCCCAACCGAAGAAAAGGACGATCGACTTGAAGAAGAATTCTACGATATCCTAGACAGAATCTATGCCCAATGTCCCAGCTACGACACAAAAATAGCTCTAGGAGATTTTAATGCAAAACTGGGCAAAGCGGACATATTTGCGTCGATCACGGGAAAATATGGCCTACACACCACCACGCCCGAAAACGGACATCGGTTACTTGACTTCCTGGCGGGGCGCAATCTCCTTCTGGCCAGCGCACGACTCCCACATCTCAATATTCACAAGGACACCTGGCGATCATTTGATCAGTCTGCCACCAATCAGATTGATCACGTTGCGATTGACGCCAGAAATTCCTCCAGCATACTAGATGTATGAACCTTCAAACATCGACTCGGATCACTACCTTGTTGTACAATGCGGGCAAGACCATGTAGCAAAGAAAAACACCTACAAAGCCATTCTACAGAGACGAACGCGAGCCACTCATGAACATTACAAGCAGAAACGAAGTGTGGAACACACGCTTTTGAGGAAGAAAAAAAGACGCATGAAAAGCGTGAGATCGAGGAGATGGAGAGATGCTATCACAGGAATAATGCTCGCAAGTTTAACGAAAAAGTGAAATGAACATGCCAGGTCTGTAAAGCCAGTCCAAAAGCCTATAGGGATGAAGACGCACAGCTAGTAGTACAGTTACAGACGATGCTGAGAATATGGAAAGAACAATTCTGTAGACTATTTGACGGCGACGAAAAATCCAATACCGCTGTCAGGCACAATGATACATTCGCAAATGACGAAGGTACAAGCAAGAGAATTTCGTCCATCCGACCTAGATGAAATGAAGCTAGTTATTTCAAAGCTCAAGAACAATAAAGCCGCGGGCGCAGACGGGCTGTCTGAGCTATTTAAAGCGGCTGGAGATGATCTGGTAGGGCGCATTCACCAGCTCATCTGTAAAATTTGGTCGGAAGAAAGCATACCCCACGAATGGAATCTCAGCATCGTTTGCCCAGTCCACAAGAAAGGACACCTCTATAACTGCGCCAACTACAGGGGAATAAGTCTCCTTAGCATCGCATGCAAGATTTTCCCTGCCATACTGTGTGAACGCCTGAAACCTTCTGGCCAGGTAAGTCCACAATAGACCAGATATTCACACTGCGGCAGATCTTAGAGGAGACCCAAGAATACCAAATCGACTCATGACCTTTTCGTCTATTTCAAAGCCGCGTATGACAGGGTGCATAGAGACGAGCTATATAGCGCCATGTCTAATTTTAACATCCCTGCCAAACTCGACAGATTGTGCAGAAACACAGTGGAGAACTCTCGCTGCTCCATTAAGGTCGGTAGCGAATTAACAGAGACCTTCGATGTGCTTGAAGAGATCATACGAGACCCACTGACCAACACAAGAGTTACGATCTATTTCAAGTCTGCACAACTGCTTGCGTACGCGGATGACATTGACGTAATTGGACGAACATAGCGGAATGTCAAATGAAGCTTACGAAAACATGGATGCAGAAGCGGCCAAAGTGGGTCTTTCGGTTAACGAGGGTAAAACGAAATATATGCTCTCAACCGAAAAAGACGGGCAACACCGACGACTTGGCCAGAACGTCACAATTGGCAGCTACAGATTCGAAGTAGGGGGTGGCCGTGGTGCAGTGTTTAACATCATCGACCGCCGAGCAGAAGGTATACAGTTCAAACTCGTTGCATAGCCAAGAAAAAGTAATGGAACGAAGTAATGTAAACGAGTGTGTTGAACTCTGGTGCAGGATGAGCGAGTTCGGATCCCGATATCACCAACGCCATCGAATGTTTATTTCGCGGCGTCCCTCCTTGGTGGGGTATTGGCAAAAACCCCCTTAGCTTTTCGACTCAAGCCGTTCGAAATCGGTATTGAACTGTAGGTCCCCTTCACCTGTGTAAAAAAGAGACGCTTGGCTCTGGCCCTTCATGGGCTGTAACGTCACAAAAGCAAGCAACTTTATAAGGCGAGTCTTTTTCGCAAATGAATTTGGTAAGTCAGGTAGAGACGAATCTTATGAAGGTCCACTAACAAAATCTACAAAATAAAATGTAAATTGCGGAAGCTGTAGGTTGAGTACACATTGAAAACCATTAAAACCCAGAAGATCTTTATTCACAGATCTAGACTTAGAGTCGAGAAAACCCTTGTGAATCCATGGGCATGTGTACCAGCTTAGGCCGCATAAGCAGGTGCACGTGGTATTCAGTATGCACTGTACTTCAACCGGCAATATACATTCCGCTTCAAACCTCACGATCTTTACGAAGAGCCTCAATTAGCATTTACTTCCCAGCTGCAACAGCAAAGCTTATACTTGTTAAGCGATTTTCACTTCTCTTTTTGTCTAAGATACTGTCATTGAAAGAAAATAAAGTGCACATGACCCTGAAGGTAATTAATTGTCCGATTGGATCCATGCTTCGACACGGAAATAAAGATTTCAATCCTTCTCTCTCTCCTCACTCTCTTCTTTCGGTTTAATTTAACGAGATAGTAATAAATAAGCGAGGAAATTAATTACGCGGAACGAAGTGGTCAAGGCGAGTTATGATGGGGCCGAGAGGAACTTTGATCTGAAACTACTTGACAATGGAAACAAAAAATAAGAAAAGCAAAACACAGCGATGTGGCTTCGGAGACTAAGCTTCAGTCATGCTCGTTGGCTTATTTGTCTGTTTCTTTTCATTTTTTTTTTTTTCCTTTACATAATGAAGTGCCTAATTAGGGATTAAGATAGATTGGTACTTGGAGAAACTTCTTAAAATAAACGCATCTAGTCACGAAATTTAATAAAAATCGACAACCCAGGTTAAGTAAGCGTTTGCAAACCTCTCAAAATTTTGAAGTCCATTTTAGAAAGCCTAAATGGCTTTCGTCATTTGCTTTCTGACAATGCAAAGGTGCTTTTGGCAAAACCTGGAGTTTATTTCATATGCATCGGTTGTCCGGTGGAAGAGGCTAACAAGCAAACACGTCGTAGCCTCTTCCACTAAACTCCAATGAACGGTTTTTCTCGGTTGGACGGGAGCTTCCCCAGCACGTCTGGCGCTGCTCTAGATGCTATGAATAACCTTCCTCCCATGATATATGTATTTATCAGAGGGTGCGCTCTGAAAGCCATGTCTCCTCTCAAGAGAAGTGATTTTTGATACAACACGCATTGGAATAACAATGCGCTTGCACGAGAAATATCCTACGACCCTTCTCTCAGGGATATGCCCTCTGACGCAATGACACCTGTCATCTACTGCGCTATAACTTACCAGTCGAATTTCCTTGAATCAGAATTGGTTCTGGCCACACACTAAACCTGAAAGGGAGTGTCTTCACATTTGCACAGATAGCTCCTCCAAGTCAGGACTGGCGTCCGCCGCTGGGGTTTTCTTTAAACGGGAAACAGTCCGACTGCACTTTTCGTTCGGAAAATGTGCGTCTGTCTTTCAGGTAGGGATATACACAATCCTAATGGCCATGCACTATGTTGTAATGCATAGGTGGATGGCAAAAACCTATGCGTCTGCAGTGATAGCCAAGCTGCACTCAAAGCTGTGTCCAACCATTTAATCAGCTCCGAGTTAGTGCCTTTCTGAACAAAGTCGGAAGACTAAACACACTAAGCTTGCTTGGGTACCAGGTCATTCTGGGATCCCAGGAAATGAGATATCTGATGAACTCGCCAGAATGGGCTCAGAGGAGGGCCCAGAGGAGAGACTATTTCCACAGTCAATACCCACATCAACGATTGGATCTTCAATGCACACAATCGTAGATGGAGGGAATATGCAGGATGCAGGATGCAGGATAATTAAGCGCGTTCGCCCTGATGTCTGCAAGAAATCCGCAGCATTATTTTTATCCTTAAGGAGAATTGACTGCAGAAGACTTAAGGGTGTCATTACGGGGTAATACACTTTTGCCAAGCATCTCTGCACGCTTGGCATCAGTGAACCGCCTACCTGTGCTGCTTGTTCCAAAGAGGACGACACATCAGAACACTTTCTCTGTGACTGTCTCGCCTATTCTACGCAGGTTGGCGCACCCTTGTGGCCGATGTGGTATGTGCCGAATCTCTTAGCTCTTCATCACTGAAGCTCCTTCTCATTTTTCTCAGGAAAACAAAAGCAATATAAACCATAGTGACAGAACATATGTTGAACCCTGCCAAGGGACAAGACACCCTACCTATCCGCACAACCCCGCGGTATTAGACAGCTTAGTAAATGAGCTGACAGGAACCCCTAACAGATCACTATCTAAATCTTGTGCGATTAGCATCCCCAGAGAAAAACCCCAACCCCCTGGTATAATAAAGAGATGCTCTTTCCCTCAGGAAAAAGAGCAGAAAGCTCTTTAACAAAGCAAAGGGTACACGCTTGCAAGAGGATTGGGACTTCTATATGGAGGCACTTAAGTCATTCAAAGCATCGACCAGGAAGGCCCAAAGGCAGAACTTCCACAAAAATATCAAGGCGATCTCCGAAGCTTCAAGAATAAGGAAGATTCTGGCTTCGGCCCCGTACAACCCACGTCACCTAATGCGGAATGATGGTTCCTGGACGACCTCCAGCACGGAAGCCCTGGAACTTCTTCTCAACGCACACTTTCCGGGCACTAGTGACTCGGTTGTGACACCTCCTTAAGTCATCCAGCCGAGAACATCCTCCTTCGAGCGTGCTCCCAACCTGGTTAGCAACAACATTGTCCTCTGGGCTTTAAAAAGCTTTGAACCTTACAAGTCTCCAGGACCGGATGGATTCATACCAGCGGAGCTCCATCAGGTAGCAGATCTCATCCTTCCCCGGCTTGTGTTAATAAATAATCGTTGCCTCTCCTTATCCTACATCCCCAGCAAGTGGAAGGTAACCAAAGTCATTTTCGTATCCAAGGCAGGCAAAAGCTCCCACATGTATGCAAATGACTTGAGGCCTATTAGTCTTCGGATAACCAACATGCCTACAAAAAAGGCAAATCGGTGGAAACAGCACTCCACTCTCTGGTCAGCAAAATGGAAATGTCCCTGGAACCCAAGAAATATACCCTAGTGGCCTTTCTCGATATTGAGGGCGCCTTTGACAATGTTGAACCATGGGCCGTCACCAAAGCGCTGCCTGATTCGGATGTTGCGGGATCAGTGACAGAACTAGTACGACGACTGCTAACGCAAAGAGTCGTCAAAGCCAACTTCGCTGGTGCCGTCTCAACTAGAATGGTCAGCAGAGGTACACCACAGGGTGGAGTACTCTCCCCTCTCTTCTGGACCGCCTATGCAATTTGACATTGCTATTGCCGCAACAGGAAAATTTCCCAGCACTCTAAGCGATCTAATGCAGGGTGCATTACATACAGTAGAAACTTGGAAGCAGTACTATGTACTTGGGGTCAATCCTAAGAAGACCGATCTAGTACTGTTTACAAATAAGTATAAAATTCCGCTTTTCAACCACCGAGGCTGAGTGGAACCCAAATAATAATTACAGATTAAAGACTAGATACCTAGGCATAGTCCTTGACAGGAGGCTGAATTGGAAACCTAACATTCTTGATCGTGTCAAGAAAGCAACCACTGCTCTCTACAGCTGTAAGAAAGTGATGGGCAAAAAATGGGGTCTCCAACCAAGCATTATGCACTGGCTCTATACAGCAGTCATAAGGCCCATCCTCCTGTATGGCATCGTAGTCTGGTGGCCTGCTCTGGACAAGGCAGTCTGTCGAAACCTACTGGGGAAGTACAAAGATCGGCCAGTTTATATATAAGCGATCAGATCAGATGTGTGAACGTCTAAATCCATTTTGCACCGCACTAATCGGCAGCTACCAGTGCGGCTTCCGGCCCGGCAAATCGACTATAGACCAACTTTTCACACTTCGACAAATCCTGCAAAAGATCAAGCAGTTTCACCATCTTTTCATCGATCTCAAAGCCGCGTACGACAGCATTCATCGTGAAGGACTGTTTGGTGCGATGGCCGAATTAGGGATCCCGGAAAAACTGATCCAGTTGTGTCGCGCCAAGCTAAAAAATACGCGATGCATCGTGCAACTCGGTTCTAAGACTTCGGAACATGCACCGGATCTTGGCAAGGAGATGCGCTGTCATGAGACTTCTTCAACCTGGTGCTGGAGCAGATAGTGCGACGGGCAGGCGTCAACAAGGAAGGCACTATCTTCTACAAGTCCGTCCAGCTGCTAGGATACGCGGATGATATCGATATCATTGCGTGTTCTCGCCGTGGCAATGTGGAAGCATTCACGGCGATTAAAGAACAGTCAGAATGAGTTGTTCTTAAGGTCAATGAGGACAAGACAAAGTACATGCTGTCAAGCAAAAACCAATCCGTCGCTCACCACCTGGGACAAAATATAACAATTGACAGCTACAATTTCGAGGTAGTTAAGGAGTTTGTCTACCTCGGGACAAACGTAAATTCCACAAATGACACCACAATGGAGATCCGGCATAGAATCGCCCTTGGCAACCGCTGCTACTTCGGCTTGTCCAAACAACTCGAGTCAAAACTCCTCACTCGAAAGACCAAAGTCATGCTTTACAAAACTCTCATACTGCCAGTCTTGTTGTACGGAGCCGAAAGCTGATTTTGGGTTCTTCCGGGAGAAAAATTCTGCGCCGGATATTTGGTCCTGTCTGTGAGGAAGGTGAATGGAGAAGAAGACACAACCGCGAACTCTACGAGCTGTACAAAGATGTGACAGTTTTTCCCTAAGTTTATGTTGAGATCACGTATGCACTACCTTGCATAGTTCATGCTATGCCTGATAGAAAGAACTTCCAAGAAATTTCATTCCCGAACTGGGTTAAGAATCAAAGGTGAAAGCGTGAACTTACCTTGCCATTACCTTGCCTTACCATGACAAATCGGCCACTAATATTTGGATTAAAGGAGGAATAAGCAGTTGGATGTAGTTTATTTTGTTTATTGAAATTCAAATGGGGTCCCATGCTCAGCGGGAATAGGAATCCTGATAGCATGCTCGCGAAACAGTGGATGCTACACAGAAAGTCACTATATACATATGTAAGGGGTGGGCCATCTAGTGGTTTTTTTTAAATCATAGGTTATTTTGACTGGTATGCTAGTGGACAACACTCATGAGAATGTGCCTGCTGTGACCGAGAGTGTGAGACTAAATTCATGAACATCAATTCGCCACGCCACAATCGCGGGAGACAGCTAGCACTCTGCCGATCAAGTTTCCCTCAACCTCTCGCAAACTCCAATGACTCTGGAGCAATCTACAGAACAACAGTGGCAGCATTGCCAGCGTGCCATCGAAGACTCTGTCTCTGATGTATAGGGTTTCAAACAACCGGCAGCTAGAAACTAGAAACCATGTAGCAAAGCAAAACGCCTACAAAGCCATGCTATATAGAAGGACGAGAGCCATTCCTGTACATTAAGAGCAGAAACGGAGAGAGGAACACACGCTTTTAAGGAAGAAAAAAAAACAGCATGAAAAGCGTGAGATCGAAGAGATGGAGAGATGCTATCACAGGAATGACGCTCGCAATTTTTACGAAAAAGTAAACCGAACATGCCATGGCTATAAAGCTAGAGCGGAAGCCTGTAGGGATGAAGCCGGACAACAACAATTCTGAGGACTGTTTCAGATGCAAGAGAATTTCATTCATCCGACGTAGATGGAATTAAGTCGGTAATTAGGAAGCTCAAAACCAATGCGGCCGCGGGCGTTGACGGCCTGTCTGCCGAGCTATTTAAAGCGGCTGAAGATGTAAATATGGTCGGAGGAAAGCATACCCCACGAATGGAATATCAGCATCGTTGGCCCAGTCCACAAGAAAGGGGGCGCCCATAACTGCGCCAACTACAGGGGAATAAGTCTCCTTAACATCGCATACGAGATCCTTTTTGCCGTACTGTGTGAACGCCTGAAGATAATCTGATAGGTTCGTATCAGTGTGGTTTTAGGCCATTTAAATCCACAATTGACCAGATATTCACACTGCGGCAGACCCAAGAATACCAAATCGTCACCCATCAACTTTTCGTCGATTTCAAAGCCGCGTATGACAATTTGCATGGAGACGAGCTATATGAAGTCATGTCTAGTTTTGACATCCCTGCCAAGCTCGTCAGATTGTGCAGAATGACAATGAAGAACTCTGGCTGCTCAACTAAGGTCGGTAGCGAATTAACCGAGACCTTTGATGTTAAAAAAAACCGGCCAAGTGCAAGTCGGACTCGCGCACGAAGGGTTCCATACCATCTGTATATATAAATATGAAAGAGACTATGTATGTTACCTCATCAATTGACAAATCTTCGTTGCAGGCAGGATTTTTTGGATGAAAATCATGTCTGTTGTATAGGAGCCCCCCTTAAATATTCATTTTGTTCTGTTTTTAGTATTTGTCGTGGTAGCGGCAACAGAAATACATCATCTGTGAACATTTCAACTGTCTAACTACCACGGTTTATGAGATAACGCCTGGTGACAGACGGACGGACGGACGGCGAAGTCTTAGTAATAGGGTTCCGTATTACTTTTGGGTACGGAACCCTAAAAAGGATTTAGACAAGATAACGCACTGTCATGTAATTTCTTCAACATCGTGCTTGGAAAGATCATACGAGACTGACTGGCCAACACAAGAGCTATCTATTTCGAGTCTGCACAACTGTGTGCGTACGCGAAGGACATTGACGTAATTGGAAGAACAAAGCGGAACGTCAATGATGCGTTCGAAAGTATTGAAGCAGAAGCGGCAAAAACGAGTCTTTCGGTTAACGAGGGTAAAATGAAATATATGTTGTCAACCAAAAAAGACGCGCAACACCGACGTCTTGGCCAGAACGTCATAACTGGCAGGTACAAATTCGAAATGTCCAAGGATTTCGTCTACCTTGGCTCACTAGTGACCAGCGGCAACGACACCAGTGCTGAGATCCAATGCAGGCTCAAGAGGCAATTGAGAAGTAGAGCTCTCCATTGCAAGAGCAAGGTTGCGCTAGAGAAAAACCTTAATCATCCCGGTAAACCTCTATCGCGCAGAGGCCTGGACTTTAACGAAAGCGGATGGGGAGGCCTTTGGTCGATTCGAGAGGAAAATTCGGCGTTCAATCTATGGTCGCATTTGTATAAACGGAGAGTGGAGGAGAAAATACAACGAAAAACTATACGGGCTGTACAGCGACATCGGCCTAGTACAACGTCTACGGATCCAACTTCTAAGATCGCTAGGCCACGTAGAGCGAATGGATAACACAGCTCGAGCCCGAAGAGTCTTCGAGCCTAGTCCCGAGGAACGACGTAGCAGAGGACGACCGAATCTAAGATGGCGCACACAGGTGGAAGGGGGCCTTGAGTAACTGGGGGTGCGTCGCCGGAAACAGCTGGCAAAAGACCGTGCCAGCTGGGGAAGTTTGTTGGTTGAGGCCCAGGTTCACACCGGACTGTATTGTCACCTAAGTAAGTAAGTAATACGTGGCGATGCTAAACAAGCCATCGAGCATATATTAACTGTCTGCACAAGCCTCGTCCGAGAAAGAAAACAAAGCAGCAGTAACAGGGAAAAACTTTCCAGAAATCCCATACAGAGCAGTTTTCTAATTTATCAAGACAGCACTTAAATCTTAGACTAGAGAGGGGGGTAAAGTAGACCATTATGGTCGCAGTAATCGTGTCTTCATCTGACATACCTCGAGTTTTTTAATTCAATTCAAATGGACATAAGCAAAGACTTAAAGTGACCAATAGGCTCTCTAATAAGTACCTGAAAATAGTCATCAAACACATCCAAATAGCGATAGTCGAACTTAATGTTCGACGCCTCAATACGGAAGGAGCGCCTCCTTGCCAGATTGTGAATATTTACCACATTTACTGTACAAGTAGCGTTCCGAATCAGTCAACAAGTAAATTGGTGCAATGTTTGCAATTCAAGTTGCCATGGCAGTCGAACACATTTCAAATTTAATCAGTATTTGCCGTAACGCAATTGATGCGTATCGGGAGGAATCAACCGCAGAGAAGGCGAGAAACTGGTAATTAATTGAAATATCTGTGAAATGCTATTACCAATAGACACTAACGCCTCCTTACGCACCACTGACTGATAGGAATAGTACATCACGTGTGAAAATATTTGGCTTTGAGATGCAGTAATTTTCGGTACCACGACCACCAGATTACAAGCTACTATACCTGAGCAATCTAAACTTAAATTATAACCTAGATACTAGTTACTTAACCTACGAGAGAATAGGGTGAACATTAAGGCGGGTAGTGGCGAGGCCACCGTGGCGCAGTAGTTAGTGTGTCGGACTCTGACGCACAATAAGCGAGTTCGGATCCCGATAACACCAACACCATCAAATGTTTATTTCGCGGCGTCCCTCCACGGCGGGGTACTGGCAAGACCCCGCGTAGTATACTTGCCTTGAAAAAGCTTCTCGACTCACGCCGTTCGGAATCGGCATTAAACTGTAGGTCCCTTTCACCTGTGTGAAAAATAGAATCACACACAACATGGGTGATTGAGAGAAACTTGACTCTGGTCCTTCATGGGCTGTAACGCCACCAAAAGTAAGTACAGGCGCAGACAAAGTACAAGCTGGGAGCTGCAAAGTGGACAGCAAGTAGGTTAGCTTTGTCTAAGGGGGACAGCTGAAATGTCATTGTAAGGATCTCTGTTAACTTTCTAGCTAAATCGATTGCGAATTGTGATATTAACACGTTCAGGTCCGACATGACTTTCAATCTTGTTGGTGGAGGAGTCTATTTTCAGGAACCTGAAGGATGTATTGCTTTTAACATTGAAATCTGTTCTTGTCGAGTGCTCACTATTCGGCAAATATTGTAGTAGTAGTATAAGCAAGTGTTTATATGGCGCAGTGGTTAGTGTGTTGGACTCTGACGCACGATGAGCAAGTTCGGATCCCGATATCACCAACGCCATCGAACGTTTATTTCGCGGCGACTCTCCTCGGCGGGGTACTGGCAAAACCCCGCGTAGTATACTTGCCATGAAAAAGCTTCTTGACTCACGCCGTTCGAAATCGACATTAAACTGTAGGTCCCTTTCACCTGTGTGAAAAATAGAATCACACACAACATGGGTGATTGAAGGGAAGCTGGGCTCTGGTCTTTCATGGGCTGTAAGGCCACAAAGAAGAAATGGCGTGTGGAAGGTAGAAGATTAGAGGGAGGATTTTTTTAGTTGAACCTAAGGAGAGATTTCTTTATGGATGGTAGAGCTAAATGAAAGTCAAGGGATATTGGGGAATGGTTAGCTAAACGTAACATTCTACATGTTGGTTCATTGTGGCCATAGTTAGTACGATGAGCAGAGAGTCTAAAAAGTGAAGTAGATCTTAGACGACGAGGATTGGTTTTGCGAAATCATTTCAAGGAGGGCAGGACAGTCGATAATTCCAGCTATAAGCTGGTAAGTGAAGAGAATGTCAGCTGCCTCACCGCGTGCTTTCAGGGTTTGTAAGCCGAGCAAGTGTAGTCGGTCTTCGTAGGGGGTAATACAGTTCTCTCAGACCATGGGAGACTTCTTAAGACAAAACGCAGATATCTACGTTGAACAGCTTAAATTCGTGCAGAATGGCTAACGTAATAAGGAGACCAGGTTTGACTGGCATATTCCAGGATAGGTTTGACGTATGTAATGTAGGGGAATTTAGTGACGTAGGGATTCGAGAATTCCGTTGACCAACGTTTTATAAAACCAAGGGCAGAACTAGCTTTGTGTATGATATGATGGGAGAGAAAGTTTAGCTCCCTGTCGCATATGACACCTAGTATGAAGGAGACTTGGGGTACAGGTTCGTTAAGTAGATAGTATGTTCTTGGAGCAGAAGGGAGGCGTTTCCGAGAGAACATAATGAATTGGCATCTACCGATGTTGAGTTCCAGGTAGTTGTTATCACACCAATTACCGAAGGATACAAGGTTGCTTTGGAGTGCATGCGAGTTTGTGGGAGTTGATATTGTCTTGCTGATTTCCGTGTCATCTGCGTATATTGACAAGTGGGAATCATTTAAAATAGACATTCGATGGCGTTGGTGTTATCGGGATCCGAACTCGCTCATCGTGCGTCAGAGTTCAACAAACTAACTACTGCGCGAGGACAAATATTAAAGGGCCGAGATGACAACCTTGCGGAACACCTGTAAAGACAATGATGGGGTCAGAGATAGAGTTCCTAAAAAATACTCTGTGTTGGCGGTTCTCAAGATACGATTTAAGCCATGCCTAAAGCCTCTAATTTAAAATAAATGAATGTATGGCTTAACTTATCGAATGCTTTACTGAAGTCTGTAGTGATAACATCTTCCTCGTTGCCTTGCTCCAGAATCAGAAGTGTTTTGGAGGCAAATTCGGTAAGGTTGGTTGTGGTGGACCTACCATTTAGGAAACCGTGCTGCCGGAAGGAGAAGATGGATTTGCAGTGGAACCATATTGAATCATACACGACGGACTCGAAGAGCTTAGGAATAGCGGACTATTTAGCAATCGGTCTATAGCTCGAAATATCCATCTTGGGGCCCTTTTTGTGAGTAGCGGAGATGCAAGAATTTTCCCAGATGGTCGGAAGGAAAGCTTGACGAAGTGAAAGGCGAAAGAGAATAGAAAGAGGTTGGCAGAGGGAAGCGATACATTTCGTGAAGGGAATGGCTGGAAGACCATCGGGACCCGGAGAGAAGTCATCTTTAAGTTGGTTTAGCTTGTGGTAAACCAAGTGCTCGTTAATATCAATTAAGGAGAGCGATGTCTGAGAGCAGTTATTCATATAGCTAAAAACTGCTGTCACATGACCACAGTCGTTAAATGATAGGCTAAAGAATGAGGCTAAAAGGTTCGCGACGATTTTGGAGTCGTCGGAGGTAGTGCTGTTCCATTTGAGAGTGGAAGGGACCCCGTCCGATTGGTTTTTTGAGGTTGATGAATTGATAGAAGCGTATAGCATCAGTAATAAGGGACGTCTGCAATCTTTGAAGATATAAGTTGTGGAGGGTGTCACGGAGGATAGAGAAGGTTTGGAAGGCTTGTTCGTACTGCGCATAATCAGAGGGGGAATTTGACGTTAAAAAACTTCTTCCAAAGATTATTTCTCGTATAACGAAGGGTACGCAGTTCCTTGTTGTATCAGGGGGGTGTTGAGAAACAATTTTTTCGAGGGACGTAAGGAACAAATTGGATTATGCAGTTAGAGAGAGCAGTGTAGAAAAATTCCAATGCAATGACAAGAGGCGTGTTTTCGCTCATGAAGACGCTGAAGTCTATGTCGTTGACTGAATTGATAAGTGAGGCGATGTCGGCCTTTCGGGAGTTGAGAAAGAAAGAGTGATCATAAGTGGAGGGAGTTTGGTTTAGTTTATAGGAGAACTTAAGGCATAAGGGAGGATGATATTGGTCCAGAGTGGACAGCAGATGGTTGCTTGTGGTAACAAATGAGTTGTGGGCATCAGAGGAAAATATAAGGTCTAGTTGTCTTCCAAGATTGTTGGTGACACTGCTGACTTGAAATAGGCTAGACTCTACAAGACGGTCAGTGAAGAGAATTTCCTTGTCAGAGGAAGCATTAATAGGGACAAGAAAACACTCGTCATCTGAAGGGGCCCATTGCAAGAATGGAAGATTGAGATCTCCAACGACATGAAGTCATCACTTGGATCGACGTCTGAGAAAATAGAGTCTCTTGTGACAACAGCTGGTTGGGATGGGCGGATGTAACAGCAAAGGATATAGATAAAGCTTTTGGTGACTGGTATCTTGGCGCAGAAAAGTTCAAAAGGTGCGGAGTTCGAAATTGAAACAGCCTATGCACTGAGGCGACTATGGCTGGACAAAAGGACACCTCGCCCAAGGGGAAATGCGTTATTGCGCTCACCGTCAGTAGATACATACGAGTATTGTACAGGATAACAGGAAGTCGAACATCTTCAGTCAATAATGATTTCCCATCTAACTCTGGTGTCACCAATCACCCGTTTTTGCTTTAGTGACATTAACACCTCTCGTTAGCCGCCTATCGTCAACTCTTTGACACCGACAACGATCTGAATGCCTTTCAACTGCATTTTCCTCATTTTCTGTTCCAGCTTTTCATTATTTATATTTTTTTTGTATGTTTTCCCACTTTTCCGGTAATTAGATACAGTCACCAAACTGCATGCTTTGCCATCCCACCATCGAGACCGCGGCAATCAAGTTAAATCGTTACACCGTTAAATATGTACAAACTATGCGGTTGGTCGCGATCAAGGCTGACGTGACTACCGCAGGGATAACAGATGTGCCATTGGTGGATTTTAAGCGGAATCCATACAGCTACGCAATTAATAGATACCATCACATAATTACGCTAATTATTCATGTCGATGATGCTTAAAATTGATTGCCTTCAACCGGAAGCTGAGTGATTCTCTCCATCCGCCCGCCCATGTAACCTGGTTTTCAATTTTTATTTCTCACACCTCCCACTCGGCTTGGATCTTATCGAGCAAAGCTCCCGAGTGGCGCAATGTAAATTTAAACAAGAACCAAATGCTATAGTCTCGCGGTATCACTTATGACCTCAACGATCCATTGCTTTCTGGTAAATTAATTTTGAAAAGTTCACAGGACTACGACTATGTACACTGACAACAAAACGATTGTGCAGAAAGGATAACAGATAGCTACGGGCGCAATGATGATTCGTTTGGTGCTGACGGTGCTCCCGGCACCCGGAGAAGAGTTGTGGACTTTAGCTATCTATCAGTAGGGCTTTCATGATCCATCTGGCTGGTAGGACTATCACTGCGGTTTTGCTGATGCTACGAGGGCCATTATGGTATTGGCGATGCGTGGCGTGGAGTTTTTGATTTTGCTACACCACCACCGCCGCCGCCGCCGCCGCTGCCGCACTGAGTAAATTTCAGTTACTGAAAGCAATCAATTTTCTTTTTGATTAATGTTGTTGTGTTGTTTAACGTTTCAGTGGGGCCGCTGAGTATTTCCGAAAGGATTTATGACAGTATATGACTCGATGGCGGTTTGGAGGATGGCGCGGAATCATGGTATCTATTTACATAAAATTAATGAAAATTTTGAAGAATTTCCTTAGCACGCTTTGCGGATGGCTAATGGTAAACAATGGCAGGGATGATGATGTATGGCTATTGGAGTTGGAGCTTTAATGGACTACAGGGTAGTTAGACACAATTCAGATAGTTTGCGTTCAAGATATCAATTATTTAAATAAATTGTTTTGAGTAGAGCTGGAGGTGATAAATTAGTGGATAGGGAGTCACTTGGGGGTCGCTTAATAACTACTTACAGTAGGCAAACAAAGAGATTTATTTAGATCAAACTTAGTTAGGCTTCAGTTAATAAAATTAGTGCCTCTCAGGATCTTTGGATCATACAGGGCTCATTGATGTCGCCGAAAGGATTTTCAGTATCATTAGTGTCAAATAAGGAAACCATGGAGACCCTTCTGCAGCAATTTGGACAGAATCTCGAATACTTCCAGATTAAGAAAAGTCCTCTTGAAAGCTCTATTAACTGCGAGCTGTCTCTTATCCAATGGAATATGGACAACGTCAAAAGAACGAAAATTCGATCTTCTCCTCAATACGTACTTACCAGGCTACTCGGAGTCGCAGGACTCAGAGCAACCACGAAGAACTAATAAAGGGAAAATCACTTGGGCGTTAAAAAGCTTCAAGCCCTTCAAATCGCCAGGGCCGGATGGCGAGTTACTCTCAGCACGCAAAATCTACTCTAAATGGGGTAGCCAAGTACCATTCGAATCAGTTACCAAAGGTGAGGTCGTCTCCCCTCTTCTCTGGAATGTAGTTGCAAATGAACTACTTACCACACTGGAGAAAGAAGGTCTCGATGTTATTGCCTACGCAGACGGCGTTAGATAGATAGATAGGATAAGGGGATGGGACAAAGTCGCCTGATTACTGCGGCCACGAGTGGGCCTATTGTGATGTCCCCCACTTACAGTTCACTCAACAATCCTAAGCTAGTGATAAAACTTAGTATGCTTTTGAGTGAGCTAGCAGCGATTCCTTCTGCTTCAAGATAATACTTGCCTAAGTGACGATGACGTGTACTGACAAGAGAGTTACAGTGGCATAGTATGTGCTCTGCTGTTTCTTCATCATCATTACACATTCTGCAAGTGTCACCTTGTATAATGCCCATCGTTTTGAGGCTATTCGTTATTGTTGATTGGGCAGTGGCAGAAGCGTGTGATTAAGCAAATCTGACTCCTCGAAAGCATGAGGAGTTGTTTCATTCTACTGAGAGATGTAGTTGGGAGGAACAACTTGTCTTGTCTGCTACCTTTCGTTTGTAACCAGTAGTGATCCGTCGTGTTCCTTAACCAATTGTTTATGCAGCATTTGGTGGTGCTGATGGGTATGCCGCAGAAAGACCGTGGCATCATAAATGGTGATGCAGAGCCTTTCCTTGCTGGTAGGTCCGCCTTTTCGTTGCCTGTATGGCCGCTGTGTCCAGGTTTCCAAATGAGATGAACTCTGTTTGCGCTGGCCAGCTGGTGAAGTAGCTGTAGGCAGTCCATACCAGTTTGGAGGTGATTTCATAGCTCTTTAGGGCTAGAAGTGCAGCCTTGCTGTTTATATTTTCTCTGAGGCAGAGTTCTATAACAAATATCTCTGCTTGAAAAACGGAGTTATATCTGTCCATGCCTACGTAGATGCATGTGTCTGTATGCTGGGGAACGTGACCTTGTAGTTTTGGCTGAAGTCGTATCTGGGGAGACAGTTGTCTGTGAGAGATACCTTTATGATTTCATGCCTGTTTATTAAGGTAAGGATATCAGGGTGAAAGAGCCTATGGTTAGAGTCATCCTCCACGATCAGTCTATGGGCGTAGACCATTGCTTCTTTCTTCAGTTGGAGATGAAGAGGTGGCAGGTCTGACTTCTAGTACTGCTGTGGGGGTTGATCTCATGGCCTCGGTGATACAGATGGAAGCTAGTCTTTGCAGTTTGTTGAGCTTGGCTTGCATTGATACTTGTTTTGTTTTGTGCCACCAGACGGACGCAACATATTTAAGAATTTGTCTAGTGATTGCTGTATATAGCCAGCGGGACATTTTGGGGTTTGTGCCCCAGCTTTTGCCAGTGAGACTTTTACTGGTCCATAAAGGGATCCTGGCTTTCTCAATGGTCTTTGTAATGTGAGAGTTCCAAATGACCTTTTCGTCTAGAGTTATCCCTAGATATTTGATTCTTTTGGGAACTCTATCGCTTCACCAAAAAGGGTAGGTTTGGTATGTTTGTGCCTATTCCTTCTTTTGGTGAAGGCGACAATGGTGTTTTTCCTAGGATTGACATTTAGTGCAACCTTTATACACCAGTTTGCAACAAGGTTTAGTGCCCGTTGGAGGAGTTCCGAGACTGTGTCTTCGAGTTTGCCTCTAATCAGGATCACTATGTCGTCAGCGTAGCCTTGGACATAGAAGCCTTTGTTGCTAAGTATGCTGATCAGTTCATTTACCACAATGGGCCACAGGAGCGGTGAGAGAACCCCGCCTTGAGGGCATCCCTTCGCGGCGTTTACGCTGATTTTATCATTGCCTAGTGAGGTTTATATTTTCCTGTTGCTAAGCATGTGTTGACGTTGTAATTGCCATCTGCCATCGCCGTGTCACGCTATCAACAAGAAATGTTATTTGAGCATTATGGGTCTTTCACGTTAAGCTTTTTACCTAATGAGGCTAAAACTGTGGCGAGACAACTCTTGGTTTTTGCGGCCCGGTAATGCAGCGTGTCACACTCCATTGATTTTTGGTGATCAATTGGCCAAATCTCGACCCACATCATTCGACAGCTACAGTATTTACCTGACCTAGCACCGTCCGACTTCTGGCTATTCAACAAACTCAAAAGACAGCTCGAGCGTTTTGTGTCCATATACGAGATACAAGTCGCATCGAAGAGAGAGCTAAAGGCCATCTCGGAAATAGACCCTAACAACTATTTCGAAGGTTAGAAAATCCACTGGCATAAATTTGTTGTATCTGGAGGGCTTACTTTAAATAAAAAAATAAATGCTTTGTCACCTTATTTTTTGGACACGGTGGCAGAGTTTTGCGTTCATATTTGTTGGCATATAGTGGTCGTCACCTTCAGCTTTTTTCGGATATATGAGGTTTACTACCAGGCACTCTCCCATATAACCCATTACTATGGAGCTTCCAGCGAACAATACTTGCACTAATGGAACCTTCACACCTCAGACAAAAGATCCCTGCTAATACGCAGGTTAAGTTGACATACAGCTTCCTCGCGGCATCCCTCTGGATAGCCTTCTTAACATCCGTGGAAAGGTTAATTGATGCATGCAGCTACTGGTTATGCTAAAGGCTAACAACCCGCGCCCATGTAAAAATGAAAACCTGTTATGAACGGGAATATGGCCACGGATACAAGGACGGATACCCAACAAAAAGGACCAACATTTGCGAGCATGCTCCTGGAATGTGAGATCTTTCTACATTCCTGGACCTAGAAAAGACCCTCATCCAGTAAAAGACAGGTATGACTGCGACCCAGGAAGTACGCTGGATTGGACAGGAAATTGTAAAGAAAAAGGAGTTGCCACCAAAGGCTATACTTATTGGGATGCGGATTCGTAGTGGGAAAACGGACAAGATCCAAAGTCATCGATTTCATGCCAATAAGCAATCGCCGAGCTGTGATCCGCATCCAAGGTAGATTCTACAATATTATGCTCATCTGAGCACACGCCTTAACCGAAGAGACTGAAGAACCCATCAAAAGGGACTTCTACGAGCTCTATGTGCCCATAGACGCAAGGCATGCGTCAAGTATTCTGCATAATAGAGCGCTCAGAGGGGCAAACGTCGGCTCCTACCATTTCCGAGTGGCAGTAAGACTCAGAGCCCGACTTTCCACCTCCAAAAGAGGTTCATGGGAAGTCTGAGCACTTTAGAATTCGCCAGAGACTACAGAGAACAACTGAGCGGAATAAATATGCCTACGTCGGTCACAAACGTCAACAATATGTGACTCTATTACCGCTCAGGCATCAAGGAAGCACATGAAACTGCAATAGGCTACGCACGACCACCGACAAGAAACTCGTGGCATGATGGCAAATGTGAGCAGAAAAAGCGAGCGACCGACGAGGCATACCAAAAGGTGCTGCAAAGGAGAACACGAGCTGCGCGCGAAGAATACCGAGTCAGAAGGAGGTGCGACGGTGCGACGAAAAAAGAGAATTTTCAAAAACCTCCCAGCTAAAGGATATCGAAGAGTCGAGGGATAAAAACGCAATAAGAACCTTTTTCAAAAAAGCTAAAAGCCTCGCAGCGACCCACAAGGAATAGTGGATGTTTTCAAGCAGCATTTCTAATGGCTGCTTAACGAGCTTGGAGAAGAGAGTGGTAGTGGACGAAGACATCCCGCGTCCAGCCGACGAAGTTGTCCCCCCTCCCAGTGTTGAAGATGAACAACAAGGCCGCAGGCTTGGATGGTTTACCATCAGAGCTCTTTAAGGCTGTGAGCGATGTTCTGGTAGGGAGCATTCACCAGATCATCTGTAGAATTTGGGAAGATGAAAGAATGCCCTGCGACCAGCTTTCTATGCCCCATCCACAAAAAAGGCGATCCTACCTCTTGTAAGAACTATAAATGTATATCCCTGCTCAATGTCGCAGACAAGATCCTGTCTAGCGCACTGTGTGAACGTCTAAAGCCCTTTTGCATCGCACTAATCGGCAGCTACCAATGCGGCTTCCGGCCCGGCAAATCGACTATAGACCACACCTTCACGCTGCAACAAATCCTGGAGAAGACCAGCGAGTTTCGGATCGATACCCGCCACCCCATTATCGATTTTGAAGCCGCATATGAGACCATTCATAGCAAAGTGTTATTTAACGCGATAGCACCATGCACCGTGCAGTTCGGCTTGAGAATCTACGAGCCTTTTGAAACCGGATTTCGGAGATGTGCTGTCATGCGACTTCTCGAATCTCATGTTGGAAGAAATAGTGTGGCGGTCCAACGTCCACACGGAGGGCACTACCTTTCACAAATCGACCCACTGGCTGGGCTACGTAGACGATATTGATATTGTTGTGAGTTCCTAGTGCACCATTGTGGAAGCGTTCACACCGATTGACGATCAGGCGAAACGAGCTGGTCTTCACATCAATACGAAGAAGACGAAATATTATGTTGTCAACAAAAAAGTTGTCCGTCAACCGTCACTCATCACCTATGACAAAACATAACGATCGGCAGCTACAATTTCACTCTCGGCAACGGCTGCTACCACGGCTTGTCAAAAAAGCCAGGGCTCAAACTCCTGTCCCGAAGAACCAATGTTATAGTCTACAAGAATCTTCTCCTGAAAGTCCTGGTATATGGGACCGAAAGTTGGCGATGAGCAGGGCAGCAGAGCTGACTCTTTCCCGATCGATGGAATCCCAGCATCGTTTGCCCGGTCCATAAAAAGGAGACCCCTATAACTGCGCCACCTATAGGGGAATAAGTCTCCTTACCATCGCGTATACGATCTTCTCTGCCGTGCTATGTGAACGCCTGAAGCCATTCGTGGACAACATGGTAGGTCAAGAAAATCCACGATAGACTAAATATTCACACTTCGGCAGATCTTTGAGAAGATTTTCGTCGATTATAAGCCCGCATATGAGAATTCTCGCTGCTCCATTAAGGTCGGTAGGGAATTAACCGAGATATTGGATGTCAAAAGGATTCAGACAGGGCGACGCACTCTCGTATGATTTTGTCAAAATCATCCTTGAAAAGAGAGGGCCATGGCGCAGTGGGTAGTGTGTTGGCCTCTGACGCCGATGACACGGGATCGAATCCCGACAACAGCCATGTCATCGAACTTGTTTTCACGGTGCTTCTCCTTAACGGGGTTCTGATAAAACCCCCTTTAGTATAATTGTCATGAAAAGCTTCTCGAAATTCGCCATTCGGAACCGGCAATAAACTGGAGGTCCCTTTCACCTATGGGAAAATGAAATCACACACAACATGGATTATTGAGAGAAGCTCGGCTTTGGTCCTTCATGGACTGTAATGTCAACATACATACATCCTCGAAAAGATCGTGCGGGGTTCACTGGCCAATACAAGAGGCTGATCTACTTTAAGTCTGCACAATTGCTCGCATACGCTGATAACATTGACGTAATTGGGAGAACGCAGCGAGACGTCAATGAAGCGTTTGAGAGCATTGAAGCAGAAGTGGCTAAAGTTGGTCTGAAAGTAAACAAGGGGAGACCCAAATATATGCTGCCGTCAAAGAAAGACACACAACACCGGCGTCTTGGCCAGAACGTTACTATTAGTAGCTATAGCTTTGATGTAGTCATCTAGCGGGCTTACTAGCCCGCTGGTAGTAAGCGACAACGACACCAGCGCTGAGATTAGACGCAGAATAACTCTTGCCAACCGCTGTTTCTTCGGGCTCGAGAGGCAATTGAGTAGTAGAGCCCTCTCTCGGAAAACTAAGGTGACCTTCAATAAAACCATAATCATACCGGTCCTCCTCTACGGCACAGAGGCCTGGACCTTGTCAAAAGTGGATGGAGAGGCCATTGGCCATTTTGAGAGGAAAATTCTGCGTACAATTTTCTGTCCCGGTTGTTTTAGCAGAGAGTGGTAGAGAAGATTCAACCGCGAACTGTACGGATCCAACGTCTTAGGTAGCTAGGTCATGCAGAGCGAGTTGACAACACAGCTCCGGTCCGAAGAGTCTTTGACTCCAACCCGGAAGTACGTCGTTGCAGAGGACGGCCGCATCTAAGGTGGCGCACACAGATGGAAAGGGACCTTAACCAACTGGGCGTGCGACACTGGAAACAGCTAGCAAAATATCGTGCTAGCGGAAGAGGCTTGTTGGTTGAGGGCCAGGTTCACCGCGAACTGTAGCCCCACCTAAGTAAAGTAAGTAAAAAACTGATTCCTAGCTCTTTCAAAAGAAGAATTCTGCGACGGATATTCGGTCCTGTCTGCTAGGAAGGCGAATGGAGGAGAAGACATAACTGCGAGGCCTGTAAGCTATACAAAGATATGGATATAGTCTGAAAGGCAAAAATCTGTCGTTTGCAATAGCTCGGCCACATGGACACCAATGCTCCAGCTAAGAGAGTCTTCGAATCCGAGACTCCTGTTTCGACCACCACATCCGGACTTTTTTAGACCAGACTCCTCTTAAGTACCTGTAAGCATATACAGCAAACAAACCACGTGTCACTCGATCAAATTAAAGTTCAGCACAACGCTCGGTTGAATTCTCTGCCAATTCGCTGTCTATTCAAAACCCATTTGTTCGTGCCCCGTAAATGAGAAAAGTTAAGCAAAACTCCAATCACCTGGCAGTTTCGAACTCCATTCTTAATTAGATAACGTGACACAGAGACTAACAGAAAAAAACGCAACCGGAAAGCCATTTCCTCCTCGAAACCAACCAAATCGGAGGAGGAAGAGAAAAGCCAAAGAACAAAGCACAAAATCTGAGACAAGTCGTTGGACCCATTCGTTCAATTCAAACATGTCAATTGCGGTGAGAAGTTTTTTGTTCCATCTCCCTGGATTGCTTGCCGTTTCCATCCCAGACGTTGTCCTTTTTTTAGTTGTACCGATTGTGCCTGGTGTGGAAGGCCGCAAAAGTTGTTCCTTCCTCACCGCTTTTGGAGTCATTGAGACAAAACAAACAGTAAATACAAGAGGCTGACTGATAAAGATACAATCTCAGATGTTCGTTTTCAGAGCAGAACATGAAGCGTTTTTGTCCGGATGATGAAGAAGGAAGAAGGCAATATGGCGGCAAATGTAAAAACGGAAAAACGTAAGCGGAAGTTCAGTTTTCGTTGAGGCGGGTAAAGGAAATCGATTTGTCCTAGTTCCTCCCACACTATGCTCTACGGCCCACACACACAGCTTTGACCTTAGCTTGAATTTGACAGTGGGTTGGTGGATTTAGCCCCTTCAGGTTGTGTGTTGTGGTTTTAGATATTTTGCGTTGTTCTTGTACCTGGGGTGCAGTCAAAGGTCGTGTGTTTGGTTATAGTTTTGAACTGAAAAGAAAAATGGATTTCCTTTTGTGGACAGGCAGTTGCACAAAGGCAGCAACGATGTCGGTAACTATGGCGCCGGGAAGAGGGGTGATGCTGCCTCGGGGATTGTAGGAAATCTGAAAGTAATTACTTGCAGTCACATTGTGTAAAGTTTTTTGGCACAAATAACAGAGAGGGAAACGTTGGGAAAGGTTTTGTGAGTGAACGAGTTGAGATTCCCAGTGGGCCTGGGGGTGTGGTTGGTCGCGTTGGAAGGACGGAGTGTGTTAGGTTAGTGGGTGTGGTATTTGTGGCGTAACAAATTGTGGTGTTTTGACGGGTTCGGTCGAAACGGCATGTAGATAGAGTTGCAGGGAAAGTGTACAATCGATGGATGTAATTTGGAAGGTGTGCCGTGAATTTGTCCGAATTTCCCATTGTTTGGCTGATGGTTTCGTAGTAGAACGAACGAAAAAACTGTTAAGTAATTTAAAGTTGGTAACAAAACCTAATTCATAGTACGACTGGAACGTAAGGGGTGGGCCATCTAGTGGTTTTTCTCTTTAAATCATAGGTTATTTTGACACTGGCAGCTACTTCCCGCTCGAAATCTTGACAGGAAGTCAGCATCATGCCTCCGCGGAACGAAATGAGTCGCTTGTGTGCTATGTAGCGCAAACAGAGCATTTATTGAAAAGAAGTGTTGGCCGAAATGAAGCACCCACCACGCCTAGTTGGTTGAGGTTCTCTTCCACTTTCGAGTGCCATCTTAAATTTGGCCGTTCTCGACCGCGTCGCCCCTCAGGGTTAGATTTAAAGACCTTCCGGACCGGAGCTATGATTTGCATGCGCTCTACATGACCTAACCATCTTATGCGTTGGATCCGCAGACGCTCCGAACGTTTATGTCGCTGAACAGCCCATACAGTTCACTATAAAGTCTTCTCCGAAAATCGTTCATAGAATTTATCTCTCAAAACGACCAAGGGACTCCTCATCCGCTTTCGATAAGATCCATGTCTCTGCGTCATAAAGCAGGACCGGATGGTAAAGGTCTTGTATATGGTCACCTTGGTTTTCCGAGAGAGGACTATGCTTCTCAATTGCCACTCGAGCCCAAAGAAACAGCGGTTGGCAAGAATTATTCTGCGATTTCGGCGCTAATGTCATTGCTGCATGCCACTGCAGAGCGTAGGGATATGAAGTCCTTGACATTGTCGAAATTATACCTGCCAATACGGGAGCCCTGGTTAAGACGCCGCCGGTTGTTCGTGTACTTTCTCGACGACAGCATATTATTGTCTTGCCCTCTTTTATCGCCCGTTCCATTTAAGCCGCTTCCGCCTCAATGCTCGATGCATCATCTCGATGAGTTCATTCAATTATGTCAATGTCATCACCATATGCGAGCAGTTGTACGGACTTGAAAAAGATGGTGTACCTCCTATTGACCAGTGGGTTTTGCACGGACCTTTCAAGGACGATGTTGAAAAAGTGTCGCTCTGTTTTAAAACTTTTTTGACATAAAGTTAGGCTAGGTAATTCGTAGCCTCCACGGAGTGGGAAGAATACACTTATGCCAGATGGACCCGTTGTGTTGCCACGAGGGAGGTTGACCCCCTATTTATGGAACCACTTAGTGCACCTTAAACAGTTAAGAAGGTCTGTTATCCTTACTCGCCGAACATCAGTAAGGTAGTAGATTGAGAGTAGGTGATGAATGGATTCGACCTCCCCTTCGTCTAAGCAGCTTCTGCAGAAGTCATTGGGAACTTGCCCTAGTTTTTGTGCATGACTGCCGATGAGACAGTGACCGGTGATGACACCAATTATTTTGTAGATGTCAATTTGTTTTAGGGAGGTTAATCCCCTCGCTGTCGAGCCGAGGGCAGATTTGCTTGGTGGTGAGGCAGGTGTGCCTCTGAGCCCATCTCAGGTTCATCTCAATCATGGCGAGGTTTGTAAGTTTAAATTGAATGGCTGCTAGAGGTATACCTGCGCATGACACATGACATGATTGATTGTTGCGTCGTTCCTTATCTGCCGAGTGTGCCAGCACTTTCATTACCTGAGATGTCGCTATGTCCTGGTACCCATAGGAGTTGTATTTTAAACTATTCGACCATCTTGTTAAGAGATAGGCAGCAGTCAATGCTTGGTATCAGTCTAGTCGTGTCCGACCCTGATGAAGCAGCGAGAATTCTCTAGTCTCATCCTGCACAATCTGACGAGTTTGACAGGGATGTCAAATCTGGACATAGCGTTGTATAGATCGTCTCTATGTATGCTATCGTATGTGGCGTTAAAGTCGACAAACAGATGGTGGGTTTCGATCTGGAACTCGTTGTTTTTTTCCAGAATCTGCCGCACTACTTGATCGATAGTGGACTTCCCGGGGATGAAACCACACTGATATGGACCAATCAGTTTATTAACGAACGGCTTCAGGCGCCCACACAGTTGAGCAAGGAAGATCTTACAAGCGATGTTCAGGAGACTTATACAAAGGGGTCTCCTTTGTTGAGGATCAACTAATACCCGATTGAAGTTGACTTTCCTTAACCTCATTTGGACAACCCTTTACTAACATTTTGACTCGATATCAATACTTATAGCGATCTTTCCTTTCATAATCATATTTTCAGTAGAATACGATACCAATATGCCCTTTGATCCAACATTCCGCTTCACCTTACGTCAGACTTCTGGTTCCTCATTTAATTCCAATTTCCGATTTCTAAGTAATTTCGTAAACGAAACTTTACCCCCTTAATTGGTAAATGGCAGTCTTCCTGTTACTCCAAATGCCATTCAAAAATCCATCAATCATACTACGATTCACTTTGCTTCATAAGCTCTATTTCGCAGATACTTCTTTGATAAACTGTAATTGCTCCCAAAATTAATGAGTTAAACACCCCGTTTTGGCAAGGATGTTATCTCGAAGCAGAAAAGTATTAATGTTCCATTACGTTGCTATCTACTATGCAGTCAGAATGAAGGGACTGAAAAACGAAGAATATTAACTGCAAAATGTTAATTGAGATACTCGTTCCGCATTCTAGGGATTTCATCATGCGAACGGGCTAATGAGGTTGACATTCCACGTTACATTGGCCATAACGTTGACGACTCCTACTTGCAATTTATTACAGAGAACAGACATGTGTACATGCACATTGTCACATGAGAGGACATTGTCTTATTATTTAAACAAAAGGAAAAAAAATTAAATAATCATTCCATATGCAAGGAATTAAGCCACAATTCCAGCCGCATCTCCCCACTTTATTTCGTTTAAATCAAATTAATTGAACAGGAAATGCATATATACGCGCCTATGTAGCCGCTTCTCAGGGAATATGAATCATGTATGTAGACGTGTGTTTGAATCTCGTTACCCTGCTGCTACGGTTAATGTAATATAGATACAACATCCGCATAGCGAAGCTAGTGCAGCAGAATTGTTTATTAAAATTAAAAAGTTGAACAAAGTTGCTTCACATGGAAGTTGGACAGAACTTTTCCATAGCGGCGGTGGTGGGTTTTCTTTTTTTTTTTGGCGCGAAATGGAAATGAATGTAAATAAACATAAATATCCTGGATGGGGCAGAGATGAACGAAAATAAACGAAGCGACTGCGGAAGGATACGTCTCCGACCGCGAAAGACGATAATGATGCTGACACTGATGGTCATGATCGTGATGGTGATGGTTATGATATGAAACAATCAAAGTCGGAATTGCCACCAGCGGAAAGTGATGTGGAAGATGTAAAACAACCAAAAATAGAATTAAGTTACAACAATATTATGGAGGACTTCAGGCTAGATGGCTATGAAGTTGTATCCTTCATTTGGCGCACAGTGATGCCACTTACCATCAATAAGTCGTATTTATTTAAGCAACATAAACGGAGAGAGGGCATGGGTTCGGACATACAGGGTAAAGTTGTTGATCGCTCTCAACCTGGCGAGATGCCAGCAACGATCCCTGTTTAAATGCCCGGGTCAAGTTGACATACGGCCTCCTCGCGGCGCCCTCTGGATATCCACTCCAACAACCGTTGGGAGGTGAACAAACATATGCAGCGACAAGACCCCGACCAGAATGGCGGTTGTGCGGCGGGCTATCAATCTGCCCAAGAAAAAATAAATACAAGTTATGAATGAGCAAGATGCCTCGGATTCACGGACGGATACTCGACGACGACACGCACGAAAAAGGAACACGATTTGCGAGTATGCTCCTGGAATGTCAGAACTCTGTACACTTCCGGAGCTGCTCATAGATTAGAATGAATCCTCACGCAGTACAAGGCGGATATTACTGCGGTCTAGGAAATACGCTGGATAGGAAACGGTATGATGAGGAAGAAAAATTGCGACATTTATCACAGCTGTCAAAAAAGGTTGCACTTACTGGGATGCGGATTTGTCGTGGGAAAGCGGTTAAGGTCGAAGGTCATCGACTTTAAACCTATAAGTGATCGCCTGGCTGTGGACTTCTATGACCTCCTGGACAGCGCCTACGGGGCTTGCCCGGAGTTCGATGTAAAAATCGTGCTCGGCGACTTCAACGCCAAAATCGGTAAGGAGAACACCCTTGGCGGAGTGATCCGAAAGCACAGCCTCCACGTTACAACAACAGATAACGGCTTCCGACTCACGGACTTTGCGACAGCTCGTAATGCGGTAATAAGTAGCACAAGATTCCCTCGCAAGCGATTCCACACAGCAACCTGGCGATCTCCGGACGGTCGAACCGCCAACCAAATCGACCATGTGCTCATTGACGCAAGGCACTCATCAAACATCCTGGATGTGCGAACATTCAGAGGGGCAAATGTCGACTCTGACCACTTCCTCGTAGCAGCAAGATTCAGAGCTCGACTGCCCAATGTCAGAAACTGCACCAGCCCATCAGGAGGAAGTTCGACAATGGGCGCCTGAGCACACCGGAGGTTGCCAGAGTCTACAGGGAGCAGCTGAGCGAAAGACTCTACGGTATGCCTACGTCGAACACAAATGCCAATAATATGTGGCTTCATTGCCGCTCAGCCATTCAGGAAGTAGCCCAAACCACCTTAGGATACCTACCACCCCCGACAAGAAACCCGTGGTATGATGGCGAGTGTGAGCAGAAAAAGGCAACAACCGACGAGGCGTACCAAAAGGCGCTGCAGAGGAAAACCAGGGCAGCGCATGAAGAGTACCGAGCCAGGAGAAGGGAGGAGAAAAAACTACTGCGACAAAAGAAGATAATCTTCGCAGCCTCCGAGCTCAAGGATATCGAGGAGTCTAGGGATAAACATAAAATACGAGCCTTTTACAAGAAAGCCAAAGACCTTGCAGGAGGCTTCAAAAAGGGCACCCTGGCTCTTCGAAACTGCGAGGGTAATCTTGTCACCGACCCGCAGGGAACAGTGGATGTATTTAAGCAGCACTTCTAGCGGCTGCTTAACGAGCATGACCAAGAGTGAGTGGTAGGGACCGAGGAAATCCCAACTCCAGTCGCTGAAGTAGTCCTCCCACCCAGCATCGAAGAAGTCGGCACAGCTATTCAGAAGCTGAAGAAAAACAAGGCCGCAGGCTCAGATGGCTTGCCATCAGAGCTCTTCAAGGCTGGCGGCGATGTTCTGGTAGGGAGTATGCACCAGATCATCTGCAGAATTTGGGAAGATGAAAGCATGCCCGACGACTGGAATACCAGCTCTATATGTGCCATCTACAAAAAAGGCGATCCTACCTCTTGCATTGTGTGAACGTCTAAAACCATTTGCACCACACTAATCGGCAGCTACCAGTGCGGTTTCCGGCCCGGCAAACCAACTATAGACCAAATTTTCACACTTCGACAAATCCTGGAAAAGACCAACGAGTTTCGAATCGATACACACCATCTTTTGATCGATTTCAAAGCCGCATACGACAGCATTCATCGTGAAGAACTGTTTGGTGCGATGGCCGAATTCGGGATCTCAGAAAACTGATCCAGTTGTGTCGTGCCACGCCAAAAAACACGCGATGCACCGTGCTACTCGGTTCTAGGACCCCGGAACCATTCGAAACATGCACGCTGTCATGTGTCTTCTTCAACCTGGTGCTGGAGCAGATAGTGCGACGGGCAGGCCTCAACAGGGAAGGGACTGTCTTCTACAAGTCCATCCAGCTGCTAGGATACGCGGACGATATCGACATCATCGCGTGTTCTCGCCGTGGCATTCTGGAAGCATACACGGCGATTGAAGAACAGGCGAAACGAGTTGGTCTTAAGATCAATGAGGACAAAACGAACTACATGCTGTCAAGCAAAAACCAATCCGTCGCTCACCAGCTGGGACAAAATATAACAATTGACAGCTACAATTTCGAGGTAGTTAAGGAGTTTGTCTACCTCGGGGCAAACGTAATTTCCACAAATGATACCACAGTGGAGATTCGGCATAGAATCGCCCTTGGCAACCGCTACTACTTCGGCCTGTCCATACAACTGGGGTCAAAACTCCTCACTCGAAAGACCAAAGTCATGCTTTACAAAACGCTCATTCTGCCAGTCCAGCTATACGGAGCTGAAAGCTGGACGATAAGCAGGACAGCGGAGCTGATTTTGGGTTCTTTCGAAAGAAAAATTCTGCTCCGGATATTTGGTCGTGTCTGTGAGGAAGGTGAACGGAGAAGAAGACACAAGCGCGAACTCTGCGAGCTGTACCAAGATGTGGATGTAGTCCGGAAGGCAAGGATCCGTCGACTTCACTGGCTCGGCCACATCGAGCGCATGGAAATCAACGCTCCAGCTAAGAGGTTCTTCGACTCCGAGCCTCTTGGTTCGAGAGGAAGAGGAAGACCGAACCTCCGGTATAAAGACCAAGTAATCGCTGATGTAAGACATCATGGTCTTGACAACTGGAAGCAGCGTGCCCGGGACCGTCATGGATGGAAGGTAGCTATAGCTCAGGCTCAGATCCTCAATGGATCGCTGGCCTGATAAGTAAGTATAAATGGAGAGAAACAATATTAGGGAGACGAATGTTATTTCAGCAGCGTCGTAGAAAGACATTGAAAAGTTCTTTACCAAGTACATATGTCACCACTTAAGTTTTAAGACGTGACGTCCACTTTGACGTAAAGCTTAACATTTTTAGTAGTATTCGAACTCATAACCTTTTGCTATACGAGTACTACATATTTGTATTGTAATTGTATTTGAAGCAATAATCCTCGAAAAAGGTAATGATCTTCGGCTCTGTACGTTGAATGTTATGTCCCTAAACAGATATGGTGCAGCCGAACAAGTTGCAGACGATCTATACCGCTATAAAGCGGGCTCGACCGCCTCGATAGAATGGACCGGGTATAAATCGTATAAAAAACTGCGATAGGGAGAGAGAACGACGACTGTTTGGATGCCGATTTGTTGTTCGAGGTGAACTAAGGCAAAGAGTCCTATGTATAAAGGCTATTTCTAACATCAGCCTTATCTGCGTCTACGCCCCTGTCTGTCTCCTAGACTGAACGTATGCCCAATGTCCCAGCTATGGCATTAAAATTGTACTAGGAGACTTCAATGCTAAGCTGGGTAAGGAAAGCATCTTTGAACGAGTCATCGGTAAACGCAGCCTGCACGACACCACATCCGATAACGGACACAGGCTGACTGATCTTGCTACGGGGCGAAATCTCCTTCCAGTACGCGCTTCCCGCACCTCGATAAACACAAAGGCATCTCGTGGTCACCAGATCAATCAATCACTAACCAGATTGATCGCATCGCGATCGGTGCGAGACACTCCTCTGCTATCCTTGATGTTCAAACTTTTCAAGGAGCTAACATCGACTCGGACCACTATCTTGTGGTAGCCATAATGCGCCTACAGATATCACGAACGCAGCGGAGTATAGCAAAAATACAAAGTTATGACATCGGAATGCTACTATCGCCAGAAACCGCTTGTGTCTTTACCGATCGCGTATCCCTTAAACAACTCAACCCTCCACGCAGTCAATAGAACAATATCGGAACCTTTGCGAATAAGCTCTGAAAGGCACTGTTTCTGAAGTAAGCGAGTAATTAAAACGTGATGCGTGAAAGAGTTACACTTCGATTACTTAACCATACTTCGTTATCAGTTGCCATTGAGCACAATCTACCCAATATGTATCATCCCCTGAAACAGACTGGTCTATACTGAATGCCATATTCATGTCAATAAAGTAATCGCAATCGAAAGTATGCCCTCATAACCTAAAAACAAAAAAAAAAAAAAAAAACAGAAAATCCGCACACCCACTAGAAACATCGGTTACGAATAATCTAAAACTAAAACTGAACTCCCCAGTAGCCAAGGTCCAATGAATAGTAGGAGGCAAAGGTTACTTCAAAAAAATGAGGTTAAGATCCAACAATCATTCGTAACAAACAAAAAGTAGCAACTGAGGTGCGGGAAACAAAATCAAAAAAAAAGTTGCAAAGTGAAATGAATTAACAACGACGAGGATGATGACGACTACCTAAGGCCCCATTGACCTTTTCAATGGCCAGGAGGGAACTTGAGGTTGATTACGATATTCAGAGCCATGAAAGTCAAAATAATAAGGCGAAAGGAAAATATAAAAAAAAAAAAAAGAAAAAAGGAAAAAGCGGAGAATGGTAAAAGCGAAGAAGAAATTAAAATATTTCACTTGACTCGAGGGCTACCACAGCTTTTTCCTTCGTTCCCACATTTACCCTTCGCTTTTCTTCACTCTATCCATGCGACAAGGTCTCCTACTCGTGGTTCTTTCCATATCATTTTAAAAATTACCGAATCAAGACATGGTTCTCCGCGAGCTGAATGACTGTATAGGAAGGAACATACAAGGCACATCTTTGTGCTAAAAGTTGAGGAGGGCTTGGCGTACTTGTGCTTTCGTTTTAGAACTCGTAATGAGAAGATAAGTCACAGGGACTTCAGTCGACTAAGCAATTTGCGAACCATTTTAAGATGTTCAAGCTTATTACTAATTAGGATGAAAATCATGCACGAGTGATGCGGCAGACATTCCCTGCATGTGTGGATATATCAACTTATGCTCGTATGAGTATAGTCATGTTATCCTTGCGAATACACTTCTTGGCAAGTTAGGGAGATGTGCAAATATCCACAGGCGCTGGGGAGTGCGATACTGAGATTTCGTGTCGAAACTATAGAATTAAGTTAACTGCAAGAGCAGGCGGTATGAAGGACTGGGAAGCTGTTGCAATGTTAAATTGCATTTGCCGAGGAGGCATACATATTTCCACGTATATGTGGTTTGCATTCGTATCGTCTGCAAAGTTCTATAGAAGAAGTTACCTCGACTAGTTAAGACGGCGGAGTGTGAGTTGCACCACTAGATGCTGGATAATAGAGGGTAAATCAGAACGTGTTTGAGGCACTGAGCGAGAGATATTGTAAAAATAGATGTACGAGTAGCCTTGATGTCATGGTTGACGAATGCAATACGCAGCTTTTCTTCACAAGTCTATGATATCTACTTAAGCTGACGATTTTTGAGGTAATGAGTCCATTTGCAAAGCTATAACCAGGTCGTTGTTAGTGTTTTTTGACATTCACCTATTTGTCGAACTCTCATTTGTTCTTGAAGGAACTTCTGACAGCACCCCACACCTTTTGCTATTTAAATAATAAAAACCCAATGACAAGGCTTTTAAAAAACAATTTTGCTTGCTCGAAACAACAAACATTAATTGAACTACGAGTACAAACATTCACTATTGAGCCATAAAACGCAAATGAGTTGCAGGCATAAAGCTACTTAACTATTCTGGACAAATAGACCTGGGATTTTATGGCTATTACTTCATTTTAAATAGATTCGAGTTTTGTTAAATACCGCTAGAACAACCCTATTTAACGACGTATCTCAAGTACCTGCACGTTTTATTTTATTATTTCGATTTTAATCTATTATCTGTCGCTTTACCTTGAGTTTACATTCTATCTGTATTGTTGATTGCATATGTAAAATATATCCGATACAGCGCTAGTTGAATTTTGTCACAGGTTTGTAATATACAATGTGGGGATCAAAACTGTTTATGATCAAAAAGGGGAGAAGGGAGCGAACAAACAGAGCAAAGAAGTTGATCGCGTTTAACATGGCAAACGCCAGCTTCGATCTCTGTCCTTGCTCAATCCAAGTTGACACACAGCCTCCGCGTGGCCTCCCCTGGATAGCTATAGTGGCACCCGCCGGGTAGCGACCCGATCCCTAATAGCGGTGGAAAGAGGAACTTTATCTTCAAGGTTGGGGGTTGAGCTTAGGGGTAACATCCCTATTACGCAAAACAAAAATTTGTTCAGAAATAACCAACAGCCTCGGATACGGACGGATTGCATGTTGACGACCTCCGCAAAGGTCAAAAAGTACACGACTCCCGGATCTGCGCTTGGAATGTTAGGTCCCTCAACAGACCAGGTGCAGCCGGACAACCGGTCATCTCTTTGGACTGCTATAAGGCAGACATTACCGCGCTCCAAGAAGTGCGATGGATGGGTGCGGATGCGGATTTGTTATTCGAGGCATCCTTGTGAAAAAAGGGATCAGCCATGTCATCGAACCTGTTTTCACGGTGTTTCTCCTCAGCGGGGTTCCGACATAACCCCCTGTAGCAAAATTGTCATGAAAAGCTTCTCGAAATTCGCCGTTCGGAACCGGCAATAAACTGTAAGTCCCTTTCACCTATGGGAAAATGAAATCACACACAACATGGGTGATTGAAGGAAGCTCGGCTCAGGTCCTTCATGGACTGTAACGCCAACATACAGACATACAATTTCGTGGTAGCAAGTACACGATTCGCAACCGACTGGAGGTGGCAATTCATGAAGCCGGAGGACTCTCGAACCAGCAGTATGGATCTAGAAAGGCTCGCTCTACAATAGATGCTATTCGGAGGGCAACTGCGATCTAAGAAGAAGCTATCCAGGGCAGAAGATGGAGAGGAGGTGCAAAAAAAATATGGTGCCGTGGTTGCGTTAGGAATGGGGGCGGATAGTGCACTCTCTTAGAGCAAGGATGGTGCCGTGGCCTCTTATAAAAATTACGATAAGCTACTTCGAGAATCGGTTGCTGCTCTACGACACCGATGATGGAGTAAAGCAGTTTCATATAACTAGCGGAGTCCCGCAAGGATCGATACTAGGACCCCTCCTATGGAATATCATGTACGATGGGGTCCTAAGGCTTCAAATCCCAAATGAGGCAAAATTCATAGGCTTTGCTGATGATCTAGCAATTGTTGTGGCAGCGAAGCACCTGGAAGAAATCGAGGACATCAGTAATGAATGTATCCAAAAAGTGAGGCGGTGGATGGCAGCAGCTCGACTAGAGCTCGCAGAGCAGAAAACAGATGCAGTACTAATAAGTAGTCACAAAGAAAGAGAGACATTCACAATCAGGGTAGGAGATCATCACATATTATCGAAGCCGGTCATCAGACATCTAGGTGTGATGATCGACGCAAGGCTCACCTACAGGGAACACCTTGAAGGAATGTGTGATAAAGCTGCAAAGGTGCATGCTGCCCTATCCAGGATAATGATGAATATTGGAGGGCCCAGACAGCAAACAAGACTAGTTCTGTCAAAGGTAGTGCAATCAGTCTTAATGTATGCACACTGGACGAAGATGACGGACAATTCCGTCCACCAGACTTAGAGGAGGTTAGGATAGAGCGATATAAAAACGGAATTTCAATAAAGCTGCTGGGCGACGACCTGCATGCTGAGCTATTTAAAGCAAATGGAGATAAGCTGGTTGGGAACAGGCACCAGCTCATCATCGTTTCCCCGATCCACAAGAAAGAAAACTATATAGGGGAATACGTCTCCTTAACATCGCGTATAAGATCTTCTCTGGCGTTCTGTGGGACCGCCTGAAACTATTTGTTATGTCCAGCTAAGCAGGATGACAATGGAGAGTTCTTGCTGCTCCATTAAAGTCGGTAAGGATGTAACCGAGACCTTCGATGTCAAAAAAGGATTCAGACAGGGCGACGTACTGTCATGTGATTTTTTCAACATTATCCTTGAAAAGATCGAGCAAGATTTACCGGCCAATACAAGAGGCTACATCAAGTTGTTCGCATACGGTGATGACATTGACGTGATTAGCGGAACGCAGCGAGACGTCAGTAAGCTTTTTTGAACATTGAAGCAGAAGCGGCTAAGGTGGGTCTGAAGGTGAACTTGGGCAAAACCAAATATATGCTGTCATCAATGAAAGACGCAAAACACCGATGTCTTGTCAGAGATTATATGCAGAATCACCCAACCCACCGTTGTTTCTTCAGGCTCTAGAGGTAATTGGGTAGTAGAGCCCTTCTTCGGGAAACGAACGGCGGAGAGGCTTGGACGTTACTAAAAGAGGATGAAGAGGCCGTTGGTCATTTCGATAGGAAAATTCTACGTTAAATCTTCTGTCCCGTTTGTGTTGACGGAGAGTATATGAGAAGATTCAACCAAGAACTATATGGGCTGTGCAGCGACATCGGTCTAGTATAACGTCTACAGATCCAACGTCTAGGGTGGATAGGTCGTGATAGAGATTAGACAGCCAAGCTCCGGCTCAAAAAGTCTTCCCCTCCAACCCCGCGGGACGACGCTGCAGATGACGGCCGCATCTATGGTGGCGCACAAAAGGGAAAAGGGACCTCAACCAGCTGGCCATGTGACACTGGAAACAGATAGCAAAAGATCGTGCTAGCTGGAAAAGCTTGTTAGTTGAGGTCCAGGTTACCTAAGTAAGTAAATAAGAGGGCGTCGTGGCGTAGTGGTTAGTGTGTTCGACTCTGGCGCACGATGAGCGAGTTCGGATCCTGATAGCTCTGGCCCTTCACGGGCTGTAACGGAACCAAAGTAAATAAGAAGGACTGCCTTTGACATTCATGTCACATTTGACATTACGGTAGTCATCGCTTCATTTTATGAGTTGCTTAAAGTGAATTTTTCGATTTATATAACAAATGCGGAATGAATCGTTTGCTATTGATTCGTTGAAGATGCTGCAGACAGGCCTTGGTGTGGAGGCTTTGTCGAAAATAAGAAATACTTACAAGTGGCACAAGGAGTTCCAAGAACGTTGAGAGCGTGTCAATGACAAAGAGCGTTTCGGACGACCATCAACCTTATCGGGCGAAGCTCATGTCCAAATAACCAAAGATTTGATTCTTTCAACCGTCGGGTCTTAGAATTGATATTGACTGTGAAGGTGTTGGTATTTGAAAAGGATCAGTCAGTATCACTATAAGGGAAGTTTTGTGCCTGAGACACGTTAAACCTCGATAAGTACCGAAAAGACTGAATATTTAAATTTAACATTCTCGATTTAAGCGGCTAACAGATTAGGAGTAGGAATAGAGGACGTTTGTCTCGAAAGGAATTTAGATGAAACTTTAGCGGAGGCCAATGCTCGTGCATGACTAAGAAATAATTGCAAGAAAACATTCAGCACAAAGGAGACCAAGGATAATCCTCGTGGTTCGGAGTCCACCGGAGTTCCACCAAATTCGGCCGAACTTTGGCGAAGTCTCGCATAGTTTTGACGAGAAGTCATCGTCAACCATCCATTGGTTAAGAAATTTTGACAAAACATTAGAGAAAGATGCACTTTCCAACTCAGGCAGCGAGCAATACGTATTCTGTACTCAAATTGTTCTACCATTTTCAGCCTTAAGGTATTCAACCTTAGAACACCTGAACCTGACAGCCTTTAAAGTGCACGAACATTGTCTAGAGCGCGAAACGGATGTGCAGCTACATTTTGAAAACTTCGACTATTCCTTCTACCATTAGGGCCTTGTGGAAACAAGTAGAAAATTTACCCAAAACTTAGGGCCCGTCAATATCCGTCACGAAGTGCTTTGTCAGGAATAAATTCCCACTCATATACACTCCCGTGACGAGAGATATAGCGTCTAGACCCCAAACCTGCACACGTCCGTAGCTCCCTATATTCCCCCTTATCGTGATGGTATTTCGGAGAATGATCCCAGATTACCAGGTTATTGACAGCTCGTCAAAAACAGCAACAAAAAAATCAAAACAATAAAACGTGCAACATATTTTCCGGCAAACTTTTGGGCTGTCATCACCGTGCAACGTTGCATGGTTCACATTTCAACTTGATATGTATCGAAACCGTTTAAAGACGGTTCTACCCTTCAACGTCGTTCACCCGGACAAATTGATGAAATTCGGATACAGTATCGGGACTAAACGAATTCTTTTTTCCACTTGATTGCGTGTCTACGCTGTGGTCGTTTACGTTTCTGTTTTACGAACGCATACACTTAGCCCCACGCTATGTTGAACATGTTGGCAAGCACTTTAAAGACTCGTTACACAGTCATTATCCACATCATCGTCATCACCATCGCCATGTACATGGTCGTCATCATCACCATCTTAGTCGTTGTTGTGTACAGGCGTACTGGATGGATGGATTGGGTGCCATGTAGGACTCAGGACTCCCCTGACAGAGACTGTAGCTAAAGTTGAAGTCGTGCTTGTAACTTTTGTAACTTTTGCAGCAGAGGACGGATTACGTATGTTTGACGGCTTTTGGGCGGTAAGAGGGTGAATTTTATGGAGGGCATTCACGCGATTTCAAGGCACTCATTATGCACGAGTCCTTCTCCCACACAGACGCATACATGCTCTTTATGGCTTATATGGCATGTATGTTTGTAATTAATATTTAAGAAGTTGCGACGAAGGGGACGCTGAGTCGTGGTAGGTGTTGTTGTAAAAGTCGCCTTTCTTCTATTCTGTTTCTGAGATTTAATTAAAATGTTTTTATTTGCTGGAGCGGACCGCATTCAGAGTGTGAATATGAGCTTTGGATTTATGAGCTGAGGGTGTGGTGATGGTAGAGACTTGTCCTTCATGATTTCCTGCTTGGCAGTTAGTGCTATGCTTTAAGGTTTGGATTTGGTTTGTCGTTGGTATCGGTGGTTTTAGGGTGTCCTTCAGCTATGAATTAATTGCAATTTCTTCGGGCACACGACCTGCCTGTGAGTGGTTGTTTCAAGAATTCTATAAATATTGTTCAGGAAAGTCCTGATTTGTCTGAAGTTTAAATACTGCGAAAGGCCTAGTGTTTCCTTTTAGTGGTCTGGGAATGTACTATACGTGGAAGGTAATATAAAAAAGGTTTCGTAGAATGATCAAACTGACAGTCATCTATATCTGAGATAGGAGACAGAAGGCGTAGGTCTTCACAAATTAAGCCTACTGGGATGGATACGAACTACTGGTACCGGAACCGTTGTTAGGTTAGGTGAGTGGGTGCCCTATTGACAGAAGGCGAGGATCAGTTAGACTACGAGAAGTCCGTTGCGCCGAGTTAACGCTTAACCAGAAGAAACCTAAAAATGCCTCGTTGAGCTTAACCACTAGGATGCAGGAAGAGATAGAAATCCCAGCAGCCTGTTCAGCCCAATTTTACTTACCTCTTCTAGTCCCGAAAGGAAGTGACTTCCAAGGAATATGTATGTATGTTCCCTTTTTGGGCTAGTGATGGGCATTCGCACATTAGGTGACGAATGGGTTCAATTTCCTCTTCGTTCCAGCAGCCTCTGCACAAGTCCTCTTTGATTGCTTGACATCAGCTTGGAAAACGCTATTTTTTTACGAGATTTGATATGGACCCCGGCTTCTGTACCGGTATCCATTTTGGACATGCCGGCATGGATTGCCAGTTGTTGATAGAGAATCTCCTCTCGCCACCGGCGGCGATCAACATGCTACTGCACCTAACCCCTCCTGATATCCAGGGTAAGCAGCTAGCCACATACAGGGTTGCGAGAATAATAGCTGACTCAAAATGGACGAGACATATCGCCGGCTACGCTTCTATCCTGAACGACAAGACAACTTTGGCAGAGAACTCTGACTACATTGAGCGCACCACAGTCTTTCAGGATAAGTACAAAACGACATACCCAGAAGGGGCTGCTTGGACTTTTACACAGATGGGTAGCGGCGGTTCTTGTGAACATTTAAAACTATTGCAGTGTCTTCCATGTGGAGCTGCTAGCAATGAAGTAAGCCCTGTCATGGCTAAGCTGGAAGGTGATACCTGTCACAGATATCCGAATCTTCACTGACAGCTAACTGATTGCCCTGAAATCGCTGGAATCCTAACGAGATGGCTGAACAGTTTTACATATGTACATCTCTCATGGGTACCAGGACACAGCAATATTTCAGGATTCGAATGAGCTGGCATGCTCACCAGACATGGAATGATGCAAATAATAAAGATAGCATACGCTGGCACACCACTAGCAGCCACTAAACTTGAGCTGACGAATCAAGCCACGGCTGAGACGAAACTGAGAAGGACCCAAGGGCATACCTGCCTAATCACCAGGCAAATCTGGTCTCGACTTAACCGACAGCGAACCATGGGACTAATGTCCCTAAAACGAACCGTCACTGTCATATTGGCAGTCATGCACAAAGACTTGGGCAAGTTTCGAATAACTTCTGCAGGAGCTGCGAAGACGAAGATGAGGTTGAGTCCATCCATCACCTGCTTTGCGGCGGTCCGGCCCTCTGTCATAGTAGGAAAGGGTACCAAGGATCTTACGTCCTTAACGACCTGACAGACGTTTTGCGTGTAATTGATTTACTTATTAAGCTTATTACAAGCTACTAAACCTAAACTTAAACAAAAGGAACTTAACCTATGGAGGTGGGTAGTGGTGTCAAAGGAAGGTTATTATTTGGGCGTGGTTTAGAGTATTATATGGGCGCGTAAAGGGATTTTTTAATAGAGAGTATAGATAAATGTAAATCGAGGGATAGTTGAGTTTGGTAAGTTAAGCGTAACATTCTACAATTGGGTACAAAGTGGTCGTAGTTGGTTCGATGAAGGGGAAGTCGAAAGAGCGGTTTAGACCTTAAGCGGCGAGAGTTGGTATTAAGTGAGATAAATTCGAAAAGAGCAGCAGAAACAATAGTTCCTGGCATACGAAGAAGATATGTGCTACCTCCCGACGTGCTTCCAGAGTTTGTAAGGCTATCAACTGCAACCGATCTTCGTAGGATGGTAGTTCAATTCTGTCAGACCATGGGAGACTCAGTATGACTCAGACTCATGATGTAGTATGAAGACCAGACTTGGCTGGAATATTCATGTAGAGGCCTGACGTAAGCGATGTAGAGGGATTTAGTAACATAAGCGTTTGAGAATTCTTTGGAACATTATTATATGAAGCCAAGCGCAGAATTAGCTTTTTGTATCATATGGTTGATATGGGAGAGAAAGTTTAGTTCTCTATCACAAAAGATTCCCAGGTCCTGTATGAAAGAGACTTGTGGTACGGGCTCGTTGAGATGGCATTAGTTCTGGGAGCTGATGAGGAGCGTTTTCGAGAAAAGGTAACAGACTGGCATTGACCAACGTTGAGTCCCAGCAAGTTATTATCGCACCAAGTAACGAAGGAATTAAGGTCATTTTAGAGTGCGAGTGCGACAGCCGGAGTAGATATTGTCCTACCAATTTCCATATCATCTGCATAAGTGGACAAGCCGGAGCCTTTTATAATAAAGTCCACGTCGTTATCGGTTTGGGACAAAAATTAGAGGACCAAAATGGCTGTCTTGTGGAACCCCGGAAGGGACTGTGATGAGATACAATTTAAGCCATGCGAGAATTAAAGGCGGGAAGCCTAAGGCCTCGAGTTTAAAACAGATTAATGGATTGCTTAACTTATCGAAAGCTTTGCTGAAATCGGTAGTAATGAAATCTACTTCATTGCCTTCCTCCTAAACCAAAAGCGCTTTGGAGGCAAATTCGATAAGTTTGGTTGTGGTGGACCTACCTTTTAGAAAACCATATTGCCATGTTGTGGATTTGCAATCATACCCAATGGACTCGAAGAGTTTAGGAATAGAAGACAATTTGGCAATCGGTCTAGAGTTGGAAATATCAATCTTAGAGCCCTTTTTGTGCGTGGGTAAGTTGAAGGAGTTTTCCCAGAATGATTGTAAGGAATGAAGTTTGGCGAAGTAAAAGACGAAAGAGGGGTTCGTTTAGACAGTTGACACATTTCGTGAGGAATACGACTGAAAGGCCCTCGGGACCCGGGGAGAAGTCGTCTTTGAGATGGTTTTTCTTGTGATGTACCTTCGTTTAGAGAGATATGTCTGGGCGCAATTATTCATGTAACTGGAAAATAAAGGGTCTGATTTTTGGGTACAGTCATTGAATGATTGGCTAAAGAACTTCGCAAAAAGGTTCGCAATGATTCTGATAACTGATCTTGATTTTGTAGGAAGCGCAAAACGGTTGCCTGAATAGAGAATCGTCTCCCTCGTAGCTACACAAAGGGACTATCTGGACTCGGTTTGTTCTCCCTTCGTGGAAGCTAGGAATTACCTATCTACCTACCTGGAACCAATTAAATTCGTCTTCAATTTTCTAGTTATACGCAACCCATTACTAAGAATTTTTAATCGAATACTCTCATAAGCAGTACGTAGGCTCCTCATACACTGTGTCATCAGTCTGAACGCACTTCGTAGTCGTAACTCCTCTCAATTCCCTTATCTGTTTTTTTCTGTAATTAAGGGCAAGCGCTAACGAATAGCATAAAGCACTGTGACATTCATAGATCTATTGTGCCTATAAGCCGATTAAACGTGGAGCTTCCCCACTTCCTTAATGAGAATGTCTCTCGTAGGAGCTGAGATGATCCCCTAAGGAGTCATCATTTCACTGAGAAAAATACTCTCCTTAAGATGACAAAGGCAGCACACTTACCTATGTACATATATAGCATTTGCTCTGCCGTCTCTTCGTCCTCAAGACAGAGTCGGCACTCAGTTTCAGACGAGAGGTTAATTTTGTTGAGATGATACTCGTATCTCAGACCGCAGTGTTCCGTCAGGTAGCCGACTAGTCTTCTGATATTGACTTTATTAAGTTTGAGGATACAAATAGAGTGTTTGTCCAGGGGCTGTATAAATTGTTTCGATTGGCGAATTTCTTGAACGCTTTACCAAAAGGACGGCGATTTTTCCCACATGTCTAAGAAAAAGTTAATCTTAGACTTGGGAGTGCCGCAGAGAGGATCAGAACCTATGTACCTTTAGCTGGAACCTTTCCTTGTGAGTTGATCGGCGATTGTATTGCCCTTAACACCTTTGTGCCCTGCCACCCACCAGATTTTGACTTTATTTCTTTTTGACAAGGTCTTGCAGGGCATCATGGCATTCATTAATGGATTTTGAGTTCGAGCCATACTATCAGATGGTATATTGATGGTTACTCCTCTTATGCCAGTCTCTAAGTTCAAGTTGACGCATCTTCAGATAGTATATAATTCCGCTTGGAAGATACTGGGACTCATTCCTAGGGCCCTTGTGCTCTTCCGATTTGATCTAAAGACGCCGACGCCAACGCCAGAAACCATCTTGAAGCCATCAGTGTACCACCCAAGGCCTTTGACGTTGAGAATGTGATCACTGGTTCCAGAAAGCTGTGCGGTTTGGGATCAATATCTCAAATCTCTTGTCAAAAGTGAAGGTGTGTGGTAATGTGTCCGAATCCGTGGTAATCATATCCAGCTCAGGAAGATGTTGCAGGATGAATATGTGACCCATAGGTCTACATGGCAGGCCTGTTCCCGAGCGGAGAATTCTGATTCCACTACGTAATGCAAACTTTTAAATAAAAAGGTGCATTGGAGTAAGTCCAATCAGCGCTTCCTGAGCTGCCGTAGGATAGGCTGGCATAGCGCCTATAATAAAGAGACACGCTAGTCTCTGGGGGCATCGGAACTTGACGATTATCTTTTTTTACTCAACTTTTGTCCGCCATACGGTGGACGCATAGGTCTTACTATCGCGGTATATAGCCAGTGGATTACCTTAGGTTTCAATCCCCAGGTTTTACCATAAGTGCGTTGACAGGCCCACATGGCCTTAGTCGCCTTTGTACGTTCGCTTTTAATGTTGGAGTTCCAGTTAAGTCTGCGATCAAGGTCAATACCTATATACTTAACTTCTTCTGAAAATCCTATGTTTGTGCCATTTAGAAAGACGTAGCAAGACTGCAACTTACTCCTCTTTGTAAATGGAACTAATTTTGTCTTAATTGGCTTAATCGGCAAATCCTCTCTGCCACACCATTCGGAGATAAACTGAACTAAAGGTAGCAATTTGGCACCTGCCCGTAACAGTCACTACTATTTAATCGGCATATCCGATGACGTCGTAGCCGAGAGTGGTTAGCTTGCAGAGTGGGTCGTCACTAAGGAAGGGGTGAAAACTCCTCCATGTGGACATCCCTAACCCGCCGATACTGTTACCGAGACCTCTGCGGATGTGGCCGATATAATACGGCTATTTAACATCGTCCCAATACAGTGAATAGTGGAATGGTCTAGACCTTTGCAGTATAGTGCAGTAGTGATCGAGTTATAGCTAGTATTGTCGAAAGCTCCCTCAATAACGAGGAAATTGCGATCTTGCTGCGTATGAAACTATTTTCAACACGCGCCACTAAGTGATGTAGCGCATTCTGAGTAGATCGTTCTTTGCGATATGCATGTTGATTGGGACGCAGTGGTATCTTATCCTCAAGGATACCTCTAATATAGAGCTCTAGGAGTTCTTCCATTGTTTTTAGTAGAAAATATGTTAGGCCGATAGGACGGTAGAATTTAGATGGTTCACTTGGTGTTCCGATCTTGGGGAAGAAGACAAGTTTGATTTCTTTTCAGATTTGAGAGACCTAGCCCAAGTTAAATCAGGATATAAAAAGAACTATTGGTGGTGATAGAATAATGTTCGGGCCTTTCTATAGAACAGCAGAAAAGACGAAGTCATTGCTTGGGCCAATTGCCCCTTTAACTCTATCGGGGCTAAAAAGTCTACCAGAGGGGCTAGTCGTTTTACCGTTCGTACCTCTTGTTCCTAAACTTTCCACAAATATCTAAGCGAAATTATCTAAATGAATGTTCACTTTACCTGTGTTCCGAAAGGGCAATTAAGCTTACTGTTAGAGTTAATAGCTTCAGCTTAAGTAATTTTCGCATGAAATAAACAGAACACTTAAAATCATTTGCTATTTCTGGTTTCCGTACACGGAAGACCGTAACACAGTCCAAATGTCTCACGATCCCAAAACCAGCGAACAGAACCCACCACACTCGGTGCTGTTCGCCTTCCCCGTTGGTCATAAATTCTACTACGAAACAATTTGTTCGACCCCAGTCGACATGACCCGGCATATCTCACGCGTAGCTTGATAATAACTCATAACTGAAATTTCGCACACAAATATGAAGTCCATGTGATTTCCCCTAATTTACTTCCGGTTGCCCTACGCGCACAAGTGTTTATTACCATCTGCTCGAGTCAAAGTTATACTAAAAACCAGTTGCCGCGCGCCCGAATGTCATGCAAACACGATACGTAAATCTTGAAGGCCCGCAATCCTACTGTAGAAATTACAGAGGAAAAGAACGGAGCGAAAGCATTAAACTCAAGCTATAAGCCCATAAACGTCAGGATTTAGTGTTTAGCTAACCAACACGCCACTGGCTATTTGGAGTAACGCGATATTCACAAAGAAATTAAAACCAGTATGGGCTACTTGCCATTATTGGACAAAAGGAAACGTCTAGCCGTGTCTCAGGACAACGATAAACCTAAAAACAAAACGAAATGGAACGTTGAGCGCTTGTGTCATCTTCCATTAAAGTCAAGTCAAAAAAAAAAAAACCGCCACGCAATGCCTAGAAATATCCACTTTTGATTGCTTTCGAATGGATGTGCTTACCCATATTGGTCACTGCCCGCTCCTTTACTCAGTTCACTGTCCTTCCTCAAGGAGAATTGAATAATAGATCAAGTGTCTGAAAAATGACCCATGCTGTCGACTTTCGATGCTTTTCAGCTCGATTGCCCATAATCTGGCTGAGATTGAAGATACAATTCACAATCCACTCACACATTCCACTCAATCTATTCTCGATTTCATATTTGTAATTATGATATCGATCCTTTACACCAGGATATCATGTCACGGCGACTGATACTCATGTGTGTACGACACCCAACTACCCCCTGTGTGGGTGGATGGTGTATGCGTAGATTGGGTAAATTGCCAGATTGCGAACGATTGGATTTATGATTTGTTGCTTTCCGTCCACCTACGAAACCGACTGACCGTCATGGTATGTTTACGTGCCATCAGAACTGATTCAAACCGAAGTGAATCCTCCTCGTACTCCCCATCAGGTTTATCGACTTTTGCTTCGGCTATCCGATGGCTTATAAATGGATTGTCGAAATCAGTTTGTCGTCGCGCAGACTAATCAATTTCTTAAGGCGGTGGCATAGGGTTGGGGCAATACTCACATCGAAATCAATTTTGATAATTCATGTAATTAATTATCATCCAATCTAATGCGACATGCTAGTTACGAAGACTTGGGCGGCCGATTAATGAGCCAACGGCAACGCAATTACCACCCGAATGATCTATCCATGAGAGACCTGAACTCGAAAATCCGCTCTTTCGCTGACAATAGTACTAGGTCCTGATGACACACTTGAAAGAAAAGTTTTGTCATTATCCTCATCGAAATAAGCATCATAATCGAAAGGTGTCTGTCCCCTTCAAGGCTAATCACTTGGGGATCGCGTCGGCGCCATGGCAGCAGTTAACTCCTACGTTAAACAGGCACACGCTACTACACCACAGTGCCTTACAAGAGGACTTGTCAATTTTCAGAACCCCCCAAAGTGCCATTATGAAATGCTTTAATGACTTAAAAATGTTCAAGGGCTCCGTTCGTCCATTAAGAAGTGGTTTTCAAGCGGGATAAAGTGAAATGTTTAATGACGAATTTAGTAGTTTCAGGAGGAGGGAACAAGGGTCCCTAGAGCCGAAGGTGTAGAGGGACATAGCTAAATATTATCTTTACATTGCGTTCGTTTGTTAGTTCGAATGTTTAAAGCACAAGTACATTCCTCTTGGGGACTGTTTTTAAGTGGGTTATTTACATAAAGTTTTATGACCAATGAGATCTCCTTCGTCGTCGTATCTTACGACTGTGTCGGTATCTATTGTACGTTGCGGTGCGGGTTGTGTCGTTACGAGCTTACTGAAAAGAGAGTTTCAGGGCCTTTAAACCTAAGCAGGCGGTAAATGAGTTTTTTAACAGCTTCTTAATCACATGTACGATTGGCAGCGGTATTTAACTAGATGATTTCGAATACATTCTAAGGGAGAGGGAAAAAGGATGAGAGGATATTGATAGCAGTTTTTAAGATACAAGAACATCAACTCAAATTTGACCGTTTGGGTTAGTTTCACTCAGTCTTATAGCGCGGAAAACTACTAACTACTGCTTTAGGTGAGACTTGTTTTAGAATAGAGTTGTCATTGAACAACAGCAGACACCTCTGTCATTTCTGTATGAAAAACTCGGATCGCCTACTATGACCCAGGCTTTAAATCACCAGACATCGACGGGATATACCCTGTTATGCTGCAAAAAGGTAAAAGGCAGCTGCTTTTTACTCTGAAAACAAGTCTTCTAGACATCAATAATGTTGGCTTTAGACCAAATTTTGTTACGACGAGACGACAAGAGGTGACTGACCTGGTGCTATCCAACAGATATGTGAAGGACATCACTAACTGGAGAGTTTTGCCTGATGCTACGCTGTCGGACCATAGATCTATCTAATGCCGATTAAGTTGTGGGGTCCCTTCCTTGCAACCCTGGCCGACTCCGAGAGAGACGAACTGGGTACGGTTTAGAGAGGAACTTAGGGAATCAATTCAGACCCTATTTAAACTGAGAACGAGGACGCCCTTCACATAGCGTCATCACCAATGATTTTGAACTCGCATGTCCTGTCAAAAAGCCTCCCTGCAGGAACAGATCGGTCAAATCGAACTCTTATTTTTTTTTTTAAATAATTTGCGCGCACTCAAGGTCTAATAACCTTATTATGTCGGCGACACAGTGCGGGCAGAAGGTAGAAAGGAAGAGGAATAGAGGAGATGCCGATGGACATTGATCTTAAATGTTTGCATGTTGAATTGAGGGGGGAAAACCGAATCCGGCAGGAAGTTCCAGATTCGTGTGGTTCGGTTAATGAGAGATTCTCTATATTTGACAGTACGTCCGAAAGCGGGCTTCAGGGTATATTGGTGAGCATTCCTAGAGAGATGTGTATTGCGGGAGAAATGTTGAAGGGGCGGAATGCAACTGGCTATTTCATCAGAGCATTTTTGGTAGTAGTAACGATAAAACAGGGAGAGGCAGGTAACATTCCTGCGGTGTTCCAGCGAGCCCAATGTTTTGGTAATCCCGGTTTATGGCTCGTTTTTGTATTCTGTCTAGTAGGCGCAATGTAGTTTTGGAAGCACCGGACCAGACATGAGCGTTAAACTCTAATTTAGGGCGAATGAACGCCTTATAGATTGTAGCCAAATCTAAGGGTGAGAAATATTTCTTGCATCTGTATAAGAAGCCTAGGCATTTCGCAGCTTTCTTGGCGACACTGAATATATGGTCGTTCCAATTAAGATCGTGAGCAACACTCATACCCAGGATGGACAGCTTTTCAGTTTCTGAGATGCAAGTGCCATTCATGGATAATGGCTGTGGGTTAATTATACGCTTTAACGACAAGAGACAGCATTGTGTTTTGGATGCATTGAATTCCACTCTATTGTTTTTACCCCATTGGATGATGCTGTCGATATCGGAATTTAATGAGCTTTACATACGCTGCCGCTCATCATCTACAACCGAAGTGCAGGGTCGTAAGCTGGTGAACGAATATGAGAAGCTGAGGGTACTGTCGTCAGCGAAGGAGTGAATTGGATTAGAAGTAACAGACAAGAGATCATTTATGAAAATTAGAAAGAGTGTCGGAGACGAAACGGAGCCCTGGGGAACACCAGCATTTACAAAGTGAGTATCAGACTTGAATCCGTCCAAAATAACTTGAATTGAACGATTCGAAAGGTAAATTCTAATCTATTGAAGAAGAGACTCATCGATCCCAAAAACCCCCATTTTCGACAAAAGGGCTTCAGCCCGACCCTGTCAAATGCTTTCGAAATATCCAGTGCAACAATTTTGCTTTCACCCGCCTGGTGATGCGAGTGATTCCACTTTTCAGCGAGATATGCCATCAAATCACCAGTGGATCTGTTGCTGTGGAAACCGTATTGGCGGTCATTGAGGAGTTTCCGTGATTCAAGATATTTCATAAGCTGACGGTTAATCAGCATTTCTATGACCTTGGAAAGAAAGGACGTTAGTGCAATGGGTCGGTAGTTGGAGGGAGAAGATGATTCGCCTTTTTTGGGTATAGGCTGGACAAATGCTGTTTTCCACATACGCGGAATGAGCCCAGAGGTGTAGGAAAGGTGAAAAAGCTTACGCAGTGGTTTTGCCACCGTAGAAGAACACCTCTTCAGAACTATTGGGGCAATACCATCTGGAACTCTGAAGATGACTGGAACAAGTATCGGTCGAAGCAGAAAGAATATAAGGAGCTTATTCGAAAATCGGAAAATGACTCTTACAAGACCTTCTGCGAAGAGATCAATTCTCTAAGCACGACTAGAAAGTTCGTTAAAGTCATCAAACGTGGCAAATCGACAAAGCTTGATGTAACCGGACAATCTGGTGGTACCTTTACTGAGTATAAGGCGGACACTCTTAGGGAAACTGCAACTGAAACGATGTAATTAACTCGGCGTAGCTGGTACATTGCGTTGAGCGAGGTAACGACTGAAGCCATTGAATTTGCTGTAGCATCCTTCGATGACTTTAAATCGCCAGGCACCAACGAGATATCCCCTGTTATGCTGCAAAAAGGCATAAGACAGCTGCTCCTACTTTGAAAAGTATTTTCACTGCCAGCCTGGCACTTGCCCTTATACCCATTCCTTGGCGCATGGTGATAGTAGACTTTATTTTCAAAATATGAAAAGAGAATTAGTTACTTGCCAAGGCTTCTAGACCAATTAGTCTAACATCCTTTTTGCTGAAAAGAATGGAGAGACTGGCAGAGACGCAAAGTTGCCGTTCGAATGCATCTGGTTTCGGAGATACAACATGCTTATCAGCGTGGTAAATCCTGCGAGATTGCGCTTCGAGTCTTTGTGGGAAGAACTTTGAGGGAACCTTCGACAGCATATGTAACGCTGCCAGACGGTAAGGCGCTGATGAAGCACTGGTCTTATCGATCAAATAAATGCTTGTTGTCAGGACACTGACCGTATATGCAGGCCCCGACCAGTGTGTCGAAACCGGCGTAAACAGGGGCTGCTCACAAGGCGACGTCCTGTCTCCGCGGTTATGGTGCATGGTGTTCGATTCTGGAATCTATCCAGTATCCAAGGAAGCTAGGCACCTGGGAATTATCTCAGACTTGGTCAAATCTTGTCGAATCAAAAACCACCAAAGCGCTGCCAGCCTTCTGACAATGCACGTATGGGGCTTACCGGAGGCAAAGGTGCTCGGGATCTGCACGGGAATGATAAGATCTATAATCTCATATGCATCGGTTGTCTGGTGGAACGGTTTGTCTCAACTCTACGCTGAGACTGCTGCTCTAGATGCTATAATGAACCTACCACCCCTTGATATACATATGTCTTTATCAGAGGTTGTGCTCTGAAGAAATATTTCATCTCAAGAGAAATGGCTTTTGATAAACTTGCAGAGGAATAACAATGTGCTTGCGCAAGGAATATCCTACCGCCTCTGTCTCATGGACAGGCCTACTGCGCAGTCTCAATCGAGTTTCCATGACTGGATACTGGACCGGGAAAGAATATTCTTCGCATTTTCATGGATGGCTCCAGGTCTGGGCGGGGGTCCGATGCTGGGGTTTTCTTTGAGCGCGAAAACATCCTACTGCACTTCTCGTTGGGAAAATATGCGTATGTCTTTCAGTCAAAGATATACGCAATCCTAATGGCCATGCGCAATATAGAAAGGAAAAAGCATATGCGTTTGTAGTGACAGCTAAGCTGCGCTCATAGCTGTGTCCAACCCTTTAAATAGGTCCAAATTAGTGCATGAACTCAAGACCTTCTTGAACAGAATCGGTAGACTAAATTCACTAAAGATTGCATGGGTGCCAGGTGTCTCTGGGATCCCGGGTAATGAGATCTCTAATGAACGCGCCAGAATGGGCTCAGAGGAGAGTTTCTCAGAACCAAAACCCGCCTTGGATCTACCCGTTTCCACTGCCAATAACCACATCAACCAGCGGGACTTCAATGCTTACAATCATACATGGAGGGATTATAAAGCATGCAGGGGATGACTAAGCACGTACGCCCTGATGTCTGCAGGAAATCCACAGCAATCTTTTCATCTTTAAGGAGAATTGACTGCAAAACACATGCGGGCGTCATCACGGGCCATTACATTTTTGCTAGGCATCTCTGCGTGCTTGGCATCAGTGAGATGCCTAGTTGTGCTGCATGTTGTGAGGAGGATGACACGGCAGAGCATTTTCTCTGCGACTGTCCTGCCTTTGCGAAGTGGTGTGTTCTGGATTTTCTAGCTCTACATCACTGAAGCTCCTTCTCATTTTCACCGGGAAATGGGGAAAATGCTGTTACGAAAATTACTAGTCTAGAAAAGGGTTCGATCACTGACTGCGATAAACTACAGTACATACACTTTGTTATTCTACCTGGGATCAATTATGTGGACGCTTCACCTTTATCACAACCTTTGTCTCTACATTTGGTAGATAATTGCCCACTAACTCACTAAATGGCTTAATTACTTTCTCCCTGGATTACCGACTGATGGCTGATATTGAATTCACTGAATGAACACTGAATACTGAATGCCCCCGGTGGCGAGTTTTCCCTCTTATATAACCCTCGGCCCGATCTCTCGAATGTTCGCCGTCAAACGTTCCCCTTCAGAAGTCTCTAAACTGCTCTGGCATTGACATTCATCAGTATACCGCCGAAAGTTACTATCATTTCCTTTTTAGCTGCATCAGGTCATTCCAAACTTTGACAACAAAATTCGAACACAACCGGCGGTTCGTATCCACAACAATACGTTAGTGTAAGGTGTACTCCAGGTGTGTAGTGGAGTACAATGGATCAGTATTTGCGTCTAAGTGATCCAATAGATAGCAGAAGCCTCCGACCAAAAAAAACCCTAGAATTGTCCTCGAACATATCTGTTAAAGTGGCAATAACAAGCGCAAGGGAAGAAATGGTGCCACAACTAAATTGGTTCCACCCATCGTGATGTTGGGCAAATCTATAAGGTCATGACTAACATGCTTTAAACACAATATTTACGAGTATCCTGGTTGGCATACTGAATCCACTGAATCCATTTTCAAAACCGTCCTTGACCCACAACTCGCGGTATTCACTTTCAGTCAGATGACCCCCTAAGCTATTTCCTTCTTCGCTCCTCAACGCGATCAAAGTTTTTAAGACAGTGATTAACGACTGTCTTTAAGTCGCGACTTAGAAACTCAATAATCTCCAACCATGTCGCATCGTAATGGAAGCACTTAATTACATATCTCATTCGAATACATACGTACACACAACATATCCACTTTCATCTAAAGCCTGTCGTCCGACAAAACTTTGACAATATATTACTCGGGAAATAAATAAAATTTCATACGCCCCAGGGTAAAGCGCAGCAACAACATTACAGCTCTTCTGTGCCAAAAACTATGCATACATACGAGCCCAACCCCCTCACCAATACTGTCAACAATAAAAAGAAAAACATCACCCCAGAGCCAGCAAGGACTATGTAGACGATACGTAGACGAGCGAGGAGCTTTATGATTATGGTTAAATAGTGTGAAGAAAATGTTGCTCGGTCGCAGCAGTAAAGTTCCTTAAAATTATTTCGTAGCGTGTAAATTTATTTATTTTGTATATCTGTGTGCGTGTATACGCTGTGCCACCCTCTATATGGGCTTTGGGAACGTTCTGCCGCGAAAGAGCAGAAAGCGATGGCTCCGAAACGAAGCCGACACTGAATTTATCGTTGCGACTTATCGCCACAACCCAAGGTACACACATGTACTCGCACGGCAGTGGGTTGGTGTTGGGGCAAGGATACGCCGAGTACCATTTAATTTCGATTTTGGCACTGCCAAGGATAATTATAGAAATGAGGATTTATACGCATGTGGGGACTGCTTGCCGTCAGCTCTCGTACTTACCGTTATCCTTAGTTCCTGTCTGTGTTGTCCTTGACTTTCGGCATGGGACGCTTTGAATTGTGACTTAGGAAAATAGGGAGTTTTATGAAAAGCAATTAGGCGTCTAGTACTGTCGTGCTGTTCAATGTGCTGTAAACACATCCGCCTTACAAGCTGAACAGCACAGAAACAGTTCAGGGCGTTGTTGGTATCCTGGCGTTGGTGTCGTGTTTGTACAAGGGAGAAGTTTTATTGTTCTTTTTGGAACTGTGTTTGAGCGGATTTTGATTCTGCTTCTATGTTAAACTATTGCTACTGGAACTTTCTCTCAGAGTGATAGCCCGTGGACAATTGTCCAGGAGTTAGGTCGGTCTTGGTGGAGAAACTTTTAAACACAAGCAAAACCAAAAACAACATCAACATCTTACCAGGGACCTTACTCAAGTTTGTATAGTATACTCGTATCTATATAGGTTTTTCATGCACCCATTCGTCCTCCAATCGAAGTAAACTGCAGCTGAGCAGGCTATCAGCAAACAGGCAACCAAGTCAGCAAACCACTAACCCGAGTATAGCAACAGCCAGTAGCAGACTTTACGCTTGTGGCTGTGTAATAAAATGTTGTGTTTCAAGTGTCCTGTTACATGCAAACTACTCAAATAACTCATAAGGATCACATGACTTCCGTGCATGTGTGAATGGTAATTCGTAAATAAAAGCTTACTTCCTCAGAGCCTTAAAGAAGGCGGAAGGATGCTTGGTGAGATGAGGCTTACATTTTACTCGTGTGATGCAGGTCATATACCCGTCTATTTACTTATGACTTGTGGAATCCTTAAGAGGTTAAGTACAGTCATTCAACAGGCTGAGGAATTGCTATTCCTCCTTGGCAAGATGATAGGACGTCCACTTGAGAAGGGGTGGAGAAAGAAGGTATTAATCCGGCCTTTTCGGTTGAAATTTTAATCAAAGCACAAAAGAGAAATTTATTTCCTGATTCTGCTTATATTAATGAACAAAAAAGGATGCTGAAAGGATGTGACGAGAAATACGGTGTGATACTGGCAAGTGGCAAAAGCTCAAGTACGTCGTGCATTGGCCTCGATTTTACATTACTCCTGTCAAGTAGTATGTTGGTTTCCGGTAGTTCTTAAGTCGAATATTTCTCCGAGTGTCCTTGAGCGGTTAATCAACCATTTTATTTTAGTTCAAGCTTTGTTGAAGTATTTTATTTCAAACACTATACGGACGCGAATGTTTGGTAAAGTTTTTGTATTTATTATAAAGCTCAAGTGGAGGAATGTTCAAGAAACATCTGGAACATGTTAGGCTCTTGGCAAATGAAAAAAGCGTCGTCTTTCTCTTTCTACATTTTTGCATCAGCAATTAGGGATAGTACAAGTTCCTCATCTACTTGCCGGAGGTAAATAAATTCGCTACTATTGCCTGATATGTGGGGGAGGAAGCGAGCAAAGAAGTTGATCGCGTTTAACATGGTGAACGCCAGCTGCGATACCTGTCCCTGCTCAATACAAGTTGACACACAGCCTCCGCGTGACCAATGTGAACCAATGTGTGCAGCGACCCAACCCTTTGTTCCTGGGGAAAAAGAAACCTGACCCTCCAGGTTGGGGCTTGTGCTTAGGTTTAACATCCCTGTCACGTAAAAACCAACTTGTTCCGAAACAACCACAAGCCTCGGATACGGACGGATACAAAGCTGACGACCCTTGCAAACGACTAAAGGACTTGAGAGTCTGGACCTGGAATGTGACCGGGTGTAGGCGATCAATTGGAGCAAACCCTCAGCTGCTATAAAGCAGATATAACCGCACTCCAAGAAGTGCGATGGGAGGGACCAGGCAAAAGACGGATGAAAAACTGCGACATCTACTACGGGAACTGCCACAAGGAGAACAAAGAGCGTTTACTCGGGTGCGGATTCATTATTCGTGGAAGACTCCCACAAAAAGTCTTAATCTTTCGGGATGAAAGCGAACGCCTCATAACAATCCGCATCAAAGCTTGATGTGCGCTCACGCTCCAAACGAAGAATAGGACGATAGACTCAAAGAAGAATTATACGATCTCATGGACAGAACCAATGTCTTATGTCCCAGCTACGACACAAAAATAGTTTTAGGAGGGTCTAATGCGAAATTGGGCAAAGAGAACATATTTGAGTCGATCACGAGGAAATATGGCCTACACGTCACCACGTCCGAAAACGGACATCGGTTACTCGACTTCCTGGTAGCCCGCTAGGCGCAACCTCCTTCAGGCTAGCACACGATTCCCGCATCTCAATATTCAAAAAGGAACCTGGCGATCACCAGATCAGTCTACCACCAATCAGATTGATCACGTTGCGATCGACGTCAGACACTCCTCCAGCATCCTAGATGTACGAACCTTCCGAGGAGCCAACATGGACTCGGATCACTACTTTATTGTAGCAGGTACGAATTACGATATCAAGGATGGCACGGAGTCGAGCTGGACAATGAAAGTTTAACGTTGGAAAGCCACAATCGCAGGAGACCGCTAGGACCTTTGCCGATCGAGTTTCCCTCAACTTCTCGCAAACTTCAATGCCACCGGAACAACCCACAGAACAACAGTGGGAGCGTGCCAGCGTGCCATCAAAGATGCTGCCTCTGATGTTTAGGGTTTCAAGCCGCCGTCAGCTAGAAGCCCCTGGTTTGATGAGCAATGGGGGCATGCCCATGCAGCAAACAAAACGCCTACAAAGCCATGCTAGATAGACGGACGAGAGACACCCGTGAACATTCCGACCAGAAACGGACAGAGGAACAAACGCTATTAAGAAAGAAAAAAAAAGAACATGAAAAGCGTGAGATCGAGGAAATGGAGAGATGCTATCACAGGAATAATGCTCGCAAGTTTTACGAAAAAGTTTAACGAACATGCCAAGGCTATAAAGCCAGTAGTAGAGTCACAGTCGATGCTGAGAATATGGAAAGAACACTTCTGTAGACAGTTTAACGGCGACGCAAGATCAATTACCGCTGTCAGGCAGAATGATCCACACTATCTCGTAAGGTACCTGACCAGTCTTCTGATGTGTACTTCATAAGGATTAAGGATATTAATAGGGTGTTTGTTTAGGGGCCGTATAATTTTTTTTCCATTGGTGGCGTCCTTGAGCGCTGTTCCAAAAGGAATGGTGTTGCGATTTTTCCCACATGTCTAGGAAAAAGTTAGTCTCATACTTGGGAATGCCGCAGAAAGTTTTCGCGGCTATGTACCTTTCGAGCCTTTCCTAGGAAGTTGATGGGTCACTTCAGTGCCCTTGTGCCCTGGCACCCACCAGAGTTTGACCTTATTATTTTTGGCTAAGTCCGGTAGAGCATCATGGCATTCCTTAACGGACTTTGTATTCGTGCTATATGAGCTCAACCCTTGAAGCGCTGCTTGACTATCAGTGAGTTTATTGATATTTACACCTTTTATGCCAGTCTCCAAATTTAGGTTGATGCATGACGAATGAATTATCACAGATAGACCTTCCTAGCCCCGAATGGCAAACGTTTATATTTTTCTGGATTTATTGAAGATTCTTCACTTTTCCAATTTTTTAATCCCAAAAAGGACAACCCAATCATGTCATGCACCCTGTCTCTGAGATGTTTCGTATATTTTTCCACCATGGGTATGCGATGCCAATGAAATTCCAGAACCCGTAGTGACTATGATTAATGAGAACCTTCCAATGATGGCAAAGGAAAATAAAAACAAGATGAGAAGCGGAAAAACGAAGAACAACAGCAACATCTGACAATGCTCCGTAGTAGCATCCGCTCGTGGCTGCGTTAAAATATTTTCTACTTTTTCCGACAGATAAAGTCGCATTTACCCTCTGGAACTGTTCCCGACCTTTACTGGATCCAAAAATCTGTCATTCTATCTATGTACATAATCGATTTGTCTTTTTTCTGTTGTTGTTGTTGTTGTTTTATCATAGCTTAGGCCTATGTGATGTTCCCTTAATATGATAGACTAGTCTTTCCCTTGTTTGCATATCTCCAAAGTCAGATGATGATGATGATGATGATGGCTAGGTTAGCAGAAGCATGTCATTCATCCAATGATATTTATTCAGTGAAACGTCGTTGACAGACGACCGTGAAGGTCCTCATCTCGGTTTGATTCACTCTCCATCTGGCACAAAAAAGAAAAGGCCAAGATGGAAGGGAAACCATCTCGAACTCTGTTGACTTCCAATTCAATCTTAAATTGACATTCAATTTTGTCGCAAGTACTTCTCAAACGAACAGATTTGATTTGCCTCATCTTGTCCCTGTCCTCGGGCAATGTGTTCTTCGCATTGGGGATGTTCCTCGTCCCCTTGTACAGGCCTTCGGGTCTTTTGATTTCCTTTGTAACGATTCAACGATTCGATTTTTATTTAGTTACCTTGTCGGCTATGTATTCTTCCCTTGTGCCAGGTTTTTCTGTGACGCTTTTGTTAAGGAGACATTTGCCGTTTTTTTTTTTTTCGTTCTGTATAGGTCCATATGTGGGTTCATTCGAACTAGACCTTGGCCAGGAGATGCCTTAATACTGGATGACATGTTGGCTTTGTTGACATTTTGACGGTCAAGCACCGCACGACAAGTGGCTACGTCAACGCAGTTGTCGTAATTGCATTTATTGTTTGCAGTGTCATCAAGAAGTCAGGCACGGCATCAAGGAACAGTCAACTGAAGTGGACGGAGGAAGGGCAAATGTTAAACTGGGCAGATTGCTTGGTGTGTTGATTACTCGGATGCGCTTGAGGCGAGTGTGGGTATCTGTCGTTTATATCGAACGAGATCGCATTTGGTTTTTATTTCAACGAATGTACGAGTAATTGGGAACAGACAGCTGGCCCGTGGGCAATGACTGGGGCTGTAATGAAGTGTTCAATGCTACTGATCATTTGACTGTCTTTGGGTTTATTACACTCGTCAAGTGGTTCATAGAGTAAATATTCAGACGCGACACGATTCGTGACTGTCGGTCAATTACTGAGCCTCAATCAGAGTGTGGCAATGAGGACAAGATACTTACGTATTCCAAAAGAATGCACATTCAATTAAGGCCATTTAAGCACACATAATGGAGTGTATGGTAACTGCTGCACTTACCTGGAAGAGATAATAAAATGCAAGTTAATTGGTGCAACAGGAATGTTTGCTGGTTGAAAAAGTAATTTACAAAATGTGATCAACAGTGTTAGGGAAACGAGTGATTCTACCCAGTAAAGCTTGTCCAATTTACAATAGACACGGGATGCCAATCTTCATTAAGCCACATGCTGTAATGCTACCTATGCACATTGCAACAGTTCCAGGCGGAACTGTTGGCAATAAAAGAGGCTTTGTCTTGGCTGAAGTGGAACGTAATATTCACCACGGATATTCGCATTCTCACAGACAGTCAAGCAGCCTTAAAGTCGTTGGAGTCCTATGTGTACTCATCAAAATCTAGTCTCGACTGTCGCCGATCTCTTAACGAGATGGCAGAACAGCTCAACATACAGCTTATCTGGGTACCGGGACATAGCGACATTATAGGTAATGAAAAAGCCGACACACTCGCCAAACAAGGAACGACGCTACAATCAATCGTGGGTTGTGAGGGAGTAACCCTTACAACCATTAAACATAATCTAGCCAATCTCGCCAGGGCCGAGACGAACCTGAGATGGACCCGTCGGCTTGACAGCCAACACACAAGGAGTATAATCTCCCTAAAAAGAACTGACATCTACAAGGTCATTGGTGTCGTTACAGGACACTCCCTCATTGGCAGTCACGCACAAAAACTGGGAATAGTTCCGAATGATTTCTCTTTCTGGAGAAGCTGTCAGGACGAGGAGGAGGTCGAATCCATTCACCACCTTCTCTGTGCTTGTCCAGCTTTTTGCAACATCAGGAAACGATACCTAGGCTCTTACTTCCTTAACGGTCTGACAGATGTTCAGAAAGTAGGGATACCTGACCTTCTTAACTTCTTAAGAAGCACAAAATGGTTCCACGAATAGGGGGTAAGCCCCCTCGTAGCTGCACAACGGGCCTCCCTGGCCTATGTGCATTCTTCTCAATTCTGGGAAGGCTACAAGCCTACCTACCTATGCTACTATGCTTCCTTCTTTGGAGGTTCATGGATAGTTTGGAATTCTGAATAAATACGGTCTTCCAACAGAGACCTCTGAGCTTAGACAGTTGATAGTGGCCATTCTGTTGATGCTACATCTCTTAAATCGGCTGCCGTTTATTCAGTCTGCCTTGCCAAATCAACATGAGTGGACCTGTTCGGGCCACGTTCCGCGCGCTTCGTCGGTTCTACGATCGCATATTCGTCCTGCCGAGAGGACTATTTGAGCCTTAGTAAACGATGGCAAAGGATAGCAAACGGACAGATGCTGTCCTGCTTAAAAGCGAGAAGATCCACCGCAGACGAACACCTTGCAGCACTGTTAGTAAGTCCCATCCCCACCTCCTCGTGGTGCTATCTGGAGATTTCCTCGGGAAATTATAGACGATGAGTTTCCTAGTCGGATGAGCTACTAGGCCGTAGCCCCGACCTTAAAAAAATTTTAAACTCAGAGACAACCACAAGCCTCATATTTAGGGGATGGACTACACGCAAACATATAAAAGGACAAGAGTGTCGGTTCTGCACCTGGAGTGCTAGGTCTCTCATTGACAAGGCGCGACCGAATAGTTAGAAGACGCCGTAAGCAGCTATAAAGCAGACATTACTGCACTCCAAGAAGTGCGATGGGATGGACCGGGTTAAAAGAGGATGAAGAACTGTGAAGTGGTATTTGTCACAGGAAACTGCTAAAAGGAGAACAAACAACGTCTTTATGGATGCGGATTTGTTGTTCGAGGTGGACTTGGGTAAAAATTTCTAAGAGTCTCATAACAATCCGCATCAAAGCTATCTTCGGAAGCATCAGCCTAATAAGCGTTCTCGCCCCCACAGAAGAAAAAGCCGATAGAGTCAATGATAACTTCTATGACCTCCTTGATAGGACATACGCTCAATGTCCCAGCTATGACACCAAGATTGTTCTACAAGATTTCAAACCGAAGCTGAGTAAAGAGGACACAGAGGAAAGTACAGCCTACACCGCACCACCTCCAAAAACGGATTCAGGCTAGTGGATGTCCGAAACTTTCGAGGGGCCAATACTGACTTGGATCATTACCTTGTTGCACCCAAGGAACTGATGCAGATATCGCGAACACTGGGGAGTCGAGTAGAACCAGAAACATTTGACGTTGGAAGGCTGCAACCGCAAGAGACTGACAAAAACTTTGCCGAACGTGTCTCCCTCAAGCTCTATCAAGAGCCGATGTAAATTGCACAAGCCATGGAACAACAATGGAGACATTAACTAAGCGCCATCAGGGCTCCTGCCACTGTTGTATTAGGTTTCCAAGCACCACCTAGGAGAATCCCTTGGTTTTATGATGAATGCAGCCAGGCACATGCAGAAAAACAGAGTCCACATGGCCAACACTGCATCGGCGAACGAGAGCCGCTCGTAGAGTCTAAAAGCGGAAAAGAAAGGAGTAGCATGCGCTTTTCAGAAATAATAAGAAAGTGTACGAGAAGCGCACGATCGAGGAGATTGAGAGACGTTACCGCAGGAACGACGCTCGAAAGTTTTACCGAAAAGTAAAACGAACATGTTAGGGTTATAAAGCCAGAGTGGAAGCGTGCAGGGGTGAAACGGATACCTCGCAGTTGAATCCTAGTTGATGCTGAGAATATGGAAAGACTATTACAGCGGACTGTATAAGGGCGAAGATGGTCAAGATGGACAATTCCGTCCACCAGACTTAGAAGAGGTTAGGATAGAGCGATATAAAAACTGAATTCCAATAATGCTGCTGGGCGACGGCCTGCCTGCCGAGCTATTTAAAGCAGCTGAAGACAAGCTGTTTGGAAACAAGCACCAGCTCATCTCTAAGATAAGAGGGAAGAAAGCAAGCCCGGTGAGTGGAATCTTAGCATCGCTTGCTCATTCCACAAGAAGGGAGACCCTATAACTGCGCCAACTACAGGGGAATAAGTCTCCCCAACATCGCGTATAAAATCTTCTCTGCTGTTCTGTGCGAACGCCTGAAACCATTAGTGGATAACTTGGCAGGTTCCTATTAATGAGGCAGCAGGCCAGAAAAATCCACGATGGACTAAATATTTACACTCCGACCTCCTTTTCGTGGATTTTAAAGCCGCATATGGCAGTGTCTATAAGGACGAGCTATATAGAGCCATGTAATGTTTGAACATCCCTGTCTAACTCGTCAGGTTGTGCAGGATGACACCGGAGAATTCCCGCTGCTCCATAAGGTCGTCAAGGCGAACATCATGCCAGGTTCCCTGGCCAATACGAGAGGCAATATCTATTTCAAGTCTGCACAATTGTTCGCATACGCTGATGACATTCACCTGATTGGGGGAACGGAGCGAGGCGTCAATGAAGTTTTTGTGAGCATGGCAGAATGTCACTATTGGCAGCCATATCTTTGCTGTAGTCAACGATTTCGTCTAACTTAATTCACTAGCGGTAACGACACCAGCGCTGATAAGACGCAGAATAACTTTTAGCCGCCTATCTTAAAAAATAAAACTTTAATTATTCCGGTCCTCCTCTACCGCGGAGAGATTTGGACCTTATCAAAAATGGATGAAGAGGACCCTTGTTGTTTCAAGAGGAAAATTCTGCGTGCAATCTTCGATCCCGTCTATGTTGACAGAGAGTGGAGGAGAAGATCCAACCGGCTACCGACGTCTACAGATTCAACGTCTAATATGGCTAGGCTATGTAGAGCGAATAGACACCACACCTCCGGCCCGAAGAAGGCACACACAGTGGGGAAGGGCCCTCAACCAACAGACTCTTATCGGAATCCCTGGTCAACAGGTAAAAGTAGCTCTGTTGAGGTTGTAAGTATATGCTAACTTTAACCAATAAAAGGTTCTCCGAGAGGGTGTGATATGTATTTATTAGCCGGTCAAGGATGGGAACCTTTCCCCACAATCATTCATAAGCCTCGGACTCTAAAATGAGGCTGAGTGCATAGGCTTAAGTTTACATAAACCGATTGCTAACACTTCCACGCACACATACCCTAAATTCCTTCCTATGTATATACGTACTTTGAGTCCGCCTGGAACCATCAGTTTGGAAATTCATGTTCGGCTTTGACGTTGCAGCGAACTACATCCCACGGTGCCAATGGAGAAAAATCACTACAATGATTCATCGCACCTATTCATCAGAAGTTTATTAAGCTTTCCGAAATAGCGATGTAGCAGCGGTTTATCACATTCTAGTCCACCGTCGGATTTTAAATTCAATTCCAAGCATACGCGCCAACCTAATGATGGCTAATAATCAACTCGATCCACTCTCGAAATTCCAAAACCAGACTGCACAGCAGTAAAGTACCATTAAATTACGTCACGGATTTATGTTAGTGCCGCTCACCAAACCAGCAACTAAGCAAATTCCGATTGTTGTTCTTTCGCCAAATTGCAATTACACCATCGCCACATAAAGGCTAGCTGGCATGGACGCAGGCCACCGCACTCTATTCAAATGTGAGCAAATGAAATGTGACTGCAAACATGCTGCCGCGCCACTTAGTGATGCAAGCTAGCACGCGAGCAGACAGCCGTAAGCCGTAGCCTGACCAACCTAACCTACGATTACGGTCGACCGTGCAACAAACCAAAAAACAAAATCCACTTCTATCGCTGCTAACTCTAATCCTGATTTCCTGAATTGTTTCACCTGATCGTACGTCCTTGCATACAATCCCGCAAGAATGGGTGAGTAGCGTTGAATCTGTTTCAACATAATCGGGCGACCACTTGCTGGGATACCGCACAGCACAAATACAAAGTTACGTTTACGACGCTTGTGATTACAACCCGCAGATACATCCCTAAAATGGCTTTGCATTTGTTTAATTTTAAATTGGAGGATTTTAATTAAATGTCCTGGTGGTAATGGTAACAGTGAGCACACAGCGTGAACAGGAATTGCTATCAAGGATTTGTGTACGTCCTTCAACTGAAAGTGTACACAAGTACTTTGTCCTGGTGGAGAGAGACGGGCGAACTATGTAGTATTGATTGATGGGCTATAGATGCGGCCAAAGTAATTTGATTTAAATTTGGCTTTTTGTTGTTTTTTGTCCGTTTTGTTGGTAGTTGGTCTATTTGAGGCTTTGCTTAATTTGTTGCCACTGTGTGGAGCCTTTTTGCGGATAGATGGCCATTTGAGCGTTAAATCATGTGTGAAATGTCTGTCGTGAAACACAAATAGATGGGCATAAGGAGGCCCCATTTAGTGAAGCCTATCGAGAATCGCGCTACGCTAAAAAACACGCGATGCACCGTGCAATTCGGTTCTAGGACCTCGGAACCATTCGAAACACGCACAGGATTTCGGCAAGGAGATGCGCTATCATGTGACTTCTTCAACCTGGTACTGGAGCAGATAGTGCGACGGGCAGGCGTCAACAGGGGATGATATCGACATCATCGCGTGTTATCGCCGTGGCATTATGGAAGCATTCACGACGATTGAAGAACAGGCGAAACGAGTTGGTCTTAAGGTCAATCCGTCGCTCACCACCTCGGTCATATGCCATCTATGTTAAATCTAGGCTTCCTCAAATCTACCTCAGAAACTTAAAAGCAAATGCGGACTATGTGCTTAAAGTGATGCGCTGGCCAAACAATAGTCTTCAGAATAGGCTTCTCAAGATGGCGCTCCAGTAAAACCTACCACTTTTCAAAGAATGAAAAGAGCTCGCATGCTCATATAATATAGAGTTAGGTCTCATGGAGTCAATGAATGGGAAGATAAGTTTGATGAATGCATCAGGAAACACGATGGTTACGTCTATAACGACCATATAAATAGAGCCCAATCGTCCTCCTCGCAGCATGTCTACAAACTCTCGAACCAATAACTATTTTAGAAGAGAGTATTCAACTCATGAAATAAGTGTAATATGTAAGACTAGAACCGAACTTATGAGTCTTAATTACATGCCACGTCGACCTAAGGTCAAAGCTATCTGCAAGCTTTGTAATGGCGACGAGGTAGAGAACATTTACCACTTTATTGCTGCCGGTCCTATACTATTAAAATTGCTTACTTACGTACCTAGATGGCACTACAGTTCGGAGTGAATCAAGGCCTCAACCAAGCCTCTTCAACCGGCACGATATTTGGCCAGCTGCTTCCAGTACGCACGCCCAGTTGGTTGAGGTCCTTTTCAACCTGTGCGTGAGTCCGCCTTATATGCGGTCGTCCTCTCCTGCGTCGCCCCACGGGGTTGGAGTTGGAGAATCATGGGCCAGAACGGTGATGTCCATTCGCCCTACATAGCCCAGCTATCGTAGACGTTGGATCCGAAGACGTCTAACTAGGCCAATGTTACTGTACAGTTCTTGGTTGAATCTCCTTCTCCACTCTCCGTTTACACAAACGGTACCAAAGATTGCACGAAAAATTTTCGTCATGAAACGCCCAAGAACCTCCTTACCGCTTTTGATAACGTCCAAGCCTCAGCGCCATAGAGGAGGACCGGGATGATTAAGGTTTTGTAGAGGGACACCTTCGTTTTCCGAGAGAGGGCTCTACTACTTAGTTGCCTCTTGAGCCCAAAGATGCAGCGGTTGGCAAGAGTTATTCTGCGTTTTATCTTACCGCTGATTTCATTGCTGATTGTCACTATCGAGCCAAGGCAGACGAAGTCCTTGACTACTTCAAAAATATTTCTGCCAAATGCGACGTTCAGACCAAAACGTCGGTTTTGTGCTTTACTTTAGCCGCATCTGCTTCAATGCTTGCGAAAGCCTCATTGACGTCCGTCCAATAACGTGAATGTCATCTATGTAGCCAAGAAATTGTATAGACTTGAAGTTGATCGTGAGTCTTGTATTGGCCGCAAAGGCCCGCACAGATTTTCAAGTATGATGTTGAAGAAATCACATGAGCGTGCGTCACCCTACCTAAAACTTTCGGCCTGATACCAAACTGGTAGGAACCTATCAGATTGTCCACGAACGGTTTCCGGCGCTTACACAGTACGGCAGAGAGGATATTCTACGGAATGTTCAGGAGACTTATCCCTCTGTTTCCTTTCTTATGGACCGGGCAAATGATGCTGGGATTCCATTCATCGGGCATGCATTCTTCCGACCATATTTGCAGATGAGTTGGTGCATATTCCTAACCAGCTCATCGCCAGCTGCTTTAAACAGTTCCGCGGGAAGTCCGTCTGCTCCAGCAGCTTTATAAGACTTAAGTTTCGATATCGCTATCTTAACATCGTCTAGGTCGAGTGGACGGGATTTTCTTTCGCCTTCGTCTGTTGTGAATGGTTCGTTCTGCCTGATGGCGTTATACAGTCTGCAGAAGTGGTCCTTCCATAATCTCAGCTTCGACTGTAACTCCACTGTATTCATCCCTGCAGGCTTCTGCTCTAGCTTTGTAGCCTTGGCGTGTTCGTTTTACTTTTTGGTAAAACTTTCGATCGTCGTTCCTGCAATAACATCTCCCCATTTCCTCGATCTCGTGCCTCTCGTGCCTCCTTCTTTTTTCTTCTCAGAAGCGCATATTCCTCTCTCTTTTTCTGTTCATAGAGCTCGCGAATGCTTGTATGTATTCGTCATCAAACCAGGGGTTTCTTGAAGGTGGTGGCTTGAAACCGAATACATCTGAAGCGGCCTCTCTGGCAATGACTTCATTGCTGTTCTGAGAGAGCTTGAGGGAGACTTGATCGGCGAAGGTCCTGGCGGTATCCTGCGATTGCAGCTTTCCGACGTTGAATTTCGGTGTCCTTAATCGACTCCGTTGATTCCTAGAAATTTGCATCCGTACTTTGGCAGCAAGAAGGTAATGATCCGAGTTGATGTTGGCTCCTCGAAAGGTTCGGACATTTAGGATGCTGGAGCAGTGTTTGCCGTCGATCGCAATATGATCAATTTGATTGATCGGGGGACCGCCAAGTCCCCTTATGGGACTAGCCCATAAGGGGACTTGGCCCTTAGGCTAAATTCCACTAGCCTTAGTCCGTTTTCTGATGTGGTGTTGTGTAGGCTGTGCTTTCCTATGACTCATTCAAAGATAGCTTCCTTACCCAGCTTCGCATTGAAATCTCCTAAAACGATTTCTGTGTCATAGCTGGGACATTGAGCATATGTTCTGCCTAGGAGGTCATAGAAGTCATCTTTATGTCGTTCATCTTTCTCCTCTGTGGGGGCGAGGACACATATATGTATATGCATTAAGCTTATATTGCCGAGATTGGCCTTGATGCGGATAGTTATTAGGCGTTCGCTTACATACTGAAAGCTTAAGACTTTTTCCTGAGTCTGCCTCCGAATAACAAATCCGCATCCGAGTAAGCGTTGTTTATTTTCTCTGTAGCAGTTTCCGTAGGAGTTTTTCATACGCTTTTTGCTTGGCCCATCCCATCGCACTTCTTGGAGCGCGGTAATGTCTGCCTTATAGTAGCCTAATGAGTCGACCAGTTGTCCGGCCGCACCTGGTCTGTTGAGGGACCTAACGTTCAGGTGTAGATCCAGTATTCGTTTCCTTTTAGACGTTTGCGGAGGTCTCTGAACAAATATTTCTTTTACGCGAAAGGATCGTTAACACAACCTGGAGGACCAGGTTCTTACTTACTCAAAGAGTCTGAGCTCCAAATTTGAATTGCGTTTACTTTATTTCTCCATAGGGTTTCTCATACCTGGAGAAACAAAAAATGTTCTCAATCGATTAGAGGGTTGGAACCGGCTTCTTAGGTTTGGTACTCATGCCTTGAATTACCGAAGTGCCGCGCTTCTCTTCTATATATCCTGTAAGATAGTATAGTAACAAAAAAGAATGCTTAATAATAATAATAATAATGGAGAACGCATTGGAATTCTATGACTTGCAACTTTACATCTTCATCAGCCCTGCAACGATACTCTGAATAAAATGATGTCCTTCTTCACAGAAATTCATTCGCCATGAGCTACGTCTGCCATAACTTCCGCGAAGGAATCATTAAAATAATTTTAATTAAAAGCGTTTCATTCATATTTTCCCTCTTACTACCAATCGAACACCTTCCGTGGAGCCGTAGCTCCAATTTTCCCTTGACTACGGATTACACAAAGACGAAGGAAGACGAAAAATAAAAACAAAAACACTATTTCACTCGACTGACTCCTTGCTCCTGAAAGCAATCTACCAGTCCTTTCTGATGCTATTCTGCAATCAGTCGATCTTCGCCAATTAACGAAACCTCATCTCGCGTGCGATCTTCGCCTTAATTGCCTTGAAAACGTAGGTTCCACTGACATCGTTCAGTTCCACTGATGGAACAATATTTTACTGAAACGAAGCACCATCACTCGTGTATTCTTTCGCCGCATAATTATCCTTTGCATGTTGCCGGTTAAAGGTGGCATAACTACAAAGGTAACAGAAAGGAAACCACCATGCACATCCTAATTGGGTTTTCCCCTTTTAGGTAGACAGACCAACTACCATACCATTCATTGAACGTAGTCCTTAAAGAAAAACAAAAACTATAATAAAAGGGAAAAATGAATGTATTAACTTCAGTTTTTAAAATTCGCAGAAAAGGTGAAGGAATTGACCAGGAAACTGTTCAATAAAGCTAAAGGGACTGGTGACTGGACACAGTACCGCGCCTCAATCACCAACCACAACAGTCTCTCAAACATTCAAAGCAGCGCTCGTATCCACAGAGTTCTCGCTAAACAACACACTAATCAAATTGGACAGATGCCACCTATGCGGAAATGGACATTTTAACCAGTACGCACTTTCCAGGCTCCAGAATGATTCCCTGCACTCTTTCCAATACACCTCCGCAGAACAGGGCAACCAAGCCCAAGAGGGAGGACTGGAAGATAGCACTAGCAATATTCCACGGGGGAGGTATAAAAAGGGCTATTTGACGCTCTTAAATCTCCTGGTGAGGATGGTATCTTCCCTCCCTTCAGAAAGCGAGTACGCAAATCAGCCATATGCTAATCAACATCTTCAGAACCAGTTACGCACAGGGATATATACGGACAAGCTGGAGAGAGGTAACGGTAAAATTAATTCCCAAAGCAGGCCGATGATCTACGGATCTACCCAAATCTTACCGACCGATGAGCCTTACCTCTTTCTTTCCAAAAGTCGTTAAAAAGATACTAGACAGACATTTAAGGGACGATCCTCTGAAAAGATTTAATTTTCTTGATATCGAGGGTGCCTCCGACAACACCGATTACACCCAAATGCAACGTTGTATCCTTAGCCCAGGGGAATTAGCACTGGATTACCTCGGCCTATCTAGCCCACGACCACCCAAGTCCTCCCCCTCCGGTCAGCACAGGGAATCTGGTCAAATGCCGGACTTGTCATAGGGTGTGACGCATACCACACGATATGGGGCAGCAGCATTCCTTCTCTGACCATCGCTATATTCAATTCAACATAGCCAGCCATGTCAGTGCCCTAGCTCCTTTCAGGAAATACAGTAAGAACTGACTGGCAAAAATACAGAACCTATGTTGAGCCCTAGCTAGGGACAAAACACCGTACCTATCCGGACAACTCTACGGAACTAGACAGCTTGGTAAATGAGCTGACAGGAACTCTCAACAGAGCACTATATAAATCTTGTGCGGTTAGCACCCCCAGAGTAAAACCCAAACCCCACTGGTGGTATAAAGAGATTGTCTCCCTCAGGGAAGAGAGCAGAAAGATGTTCAAGAAAGCAAAACCTACTCGCTTGCAAGAGGATTGGGACTTCTATAAGGAGGCACTTAAATCATTCAAAGCAACGACCAGGAAGGCCAAAATCGTGGAGGAAATATCAAATATCAAGGCCACCTCCGAAGCTTCAAGAATAAGAAATATTCTGGCTTTGGCCACGTACAACCCAAGTCACCTAATGCGGAATGATGGTTCCTGAAAGACCTCCAGCACGGCAGCCTTGGACCTTCGTCTGAACGCACACTTTCCGGGCAGAAGTGACTCGGCTATGACACCTCCTCAAGTCATCCAGCCGAGAACATCTTCCTTCGAGCGTGCTTGCAACTTGGTAACCAGCAATATTGTCCTCTGGGCTCTAAAAAGCTTTGAACCTTACAATTCACCAGGACCAGATGGGATCATACAGGCGAAGCTTCAGCCGGTAGCAAATCTCATACTTCCCTGGCTCCCACGCAAATTAATGGAGGCCTATTAGTCTCACTCGTTTTCTACTATAAACTCTAGTGAAGATTTTAGATGCACACATCCGACACAACTATAGATTAGGAAGGCTGTTGGCCAACCAACATGCCTACAATTAAGGCAATTCGGTGGAAACAACACTCCACTCACTGGTTAGCACCATAACTGATAGGACAACCGCTAACACAAAGAGCCGTCAAAGCCAACTTCGCTGGTGCCGTTTCAAGCTAATATGATCCATGTGGTATCACAATGGGCTGACTTCGGCCTACGTATGCCGTACGACGTATGCCAACCACTTTAACCCAACCTAACCTAACCTAGCCCAAGGGTAGGTAACACCACATGCAACTGGATCCAACATATGCCTAGTAAAAGAAAAATAAAAACTTCAGTAGGCAATGATAACATCAGTGTAAAAGCTGCCCAAAAGGCGGAGTTATTTCACCCCTCCTACGATCCATCGTTGTCAATGTACTGATTACCATACTCAGCAACAGTGGCTTGAATGTCAAAGGCTATGCCGGTGACATAGTGATCCTAATCAGAGGCAAATTCGAAGACAAATTCTCGGAACTCCTCCAAAGGGTACTTAACCTTGTTCCGAATTGGTGCATAAAGGTTGGACTAAACGTCAACCCCGAAAAAGCAATATGGTCGCCTTCATCAAAAGAAGGAACAGGCATTAACTCACCAAACCCACTCTCTTTGGTGAAGCGAGAGAGCTCTCGGAAGAAGTCAAACACCTAAACACAACACGAACACTAAACGAAAATCTCAAAGACCATTGAGAATGCCAGGATCTCCCTATGGACCTAATCCTAAAATATCCCGCTGGCTATATACAGCTATCACCGGACCAATTCTTACATACGCTGCGCCCGTCCGGTGGTACAGAACAAAACAAATAGCAGTACAAGTCAAGCTCGACAAACTGCAAGGACTAGCTTTTATCTGCGCTAGAAGGGCTATGAGAACAACCTCCATAGTAGCACTCCTTGTAGGCTCTTGTAGGCTCTTTCATCCTGACATTCTTACTGAACTGAACAGGCATGTAATCCTAAAGTAATTGTCTCCCCAGATACAACTATACCAGTTAACCAACACAAATAAAGCTGGATACTTGGCCACAGCAGCTATGTAGGTACATAGGTAACGATAAAGCCAACCTACAACATAGCAAGGAATGGCTCCCCATCACCGTTTATGATGCCACGACCCTACTGTGGCATACCTATACCAACAAATGCTGCATAAACAGGTGGTTGAAGAACATGGCCCATCACTACTGGTCACAAACGGAAGGTACGAGACAAACCAAGTCGTTCCTAAAAAACCTCTCCTCTCATACGAACGCAACAACTCTTCATGCTTTCTAGGAGTCATATTCGCACAGTCACAGGCTTCCGTACTAAGCACTGCCTAGTCAACAAACATCTCAAGACCATGGGCATTATGCAGAATGTGTAATGAAGACGAAGAAAGAGCAGAGCACATACTGTGCCACTGTAACAGCCTTGTCAGTACACGTCATCGTCACTTAGTGACGGATTACCTTGAAGCAGAAGAAAGCCCTGCTTGCTCACTCAAAAGCCTACTAGGTCTTATTACGAACTGGGATTTGGTGGTGGGCCTATCACATTAGATCCATTAGTGACCGCAATGATCAGGCGACCTTGTCCCACGCCCCAATCTATTCTAATTCAAAGGTCGAAGGAAAAAAGGATTTTCTTTACCGGAAATCCGCTTCCAACCGATATATTCGGACATGCACACATCCTTGTATGAGTCAGTAAAAAGGTCTACAGACGAGGATGGTGCTATTTATGCGGATCATTTGTTTTATACAGCTTGCTTCCTTTATCTGTGTCCAGGATGATTTGAGATAACCTTGTTGCTGGTTCTTCCGATACTAATCATTAGAATTTGGGGTTAGGATTTATTGTTTTTTTATCTTGTCGTGCATGTGGCTTGTAGAGAATCTGCCCGCGTGGCGGGGTCAAAGAGAAAACTCTTCAACTCGTCCTTAGGATAGACTAACAAGGAAAATCTGGGAATTCAGGTCTATTGAAATTGAAAAGTTTGTTTTTCGTCATTCTAAAGGAATTCATTGCTCGACGTGGTCCTACCAGGTGGAGAATATAGCCCATCATTTGTAAAATGGGTTCACGGACTAGAAAAGAAGTCCTAAAAATAGATTTGATAATTCTATCAGAATCAGAGAAAAGCATTTTTCTGTTTTTCCTGACATCCAATTTGATCCCCTGTCCCTGTCCCTGTTTTCGTCTAATTGAATAAATAGAGGCAGCTTTGTCATAACGACTATGTAGGTTGCTACGCTTACATCTGACATTGTCTTCGTAAAGCTTGACATTTTTAATTGTAATCTCATTCGAAGTAGGTGTAAAGTGGGAAGTCTGAGCAGCTCAAAGATAGCCAGAGACTACATAGAGCAACTGAGCGGACGCCTTGCAAGTATGCCTACGTCGGACACAAACGCCAACAACATGTAGCTCCATTGCCGGTCAGCCATCCAGGAAGCATCCGAAATTACTATAGGCTACACGCCACCGATGACAAGGAACCCGAGGTATGATGGCGAGTGTGCGCATAAAAAGTAAGCGACCGACGCGACGAGGCGTACCAAAAGGTGCTGCAAAGGAGCCGAGCCAGAAGGAGCGAGGAAAACGCTGCGGCGAAAAAAGAGAATTTATGAAACCACCCAGCTCCTGGATATCGAAGAGTCGAGGGATGAAGATGCAATAAGAGCATTTTACAAGAAAGCCAAAAGCCTCGCAGCCTCTTTAATAACGGCACCCAGGCTCTTCGAAATTGCCAGAAGCATCATGTTATCGACCCGCATGGAATAGTGGGATAAGAATTTTTAAGTAGCATTTCCAGTGGTTGCTTAACGAGCATGGAAAAGAGAAGAGATCCCGCCTCCAGTCGACGAAATTGTCCCCCTCCCAGTACTGAAAAAGAACAACAAGGCCGCAGGCTCGAATGGTTTACCATCAGAGCTCTTCAAAGCTATGGGCGATGTTCTGGCAGGGAGCATGCACCAGATCATCCGTAGAATTTTGGAGGACGAATGTATGCACGACGATTATAATATCAGCCCTATATGCCCTATCCATAAAAAAGGCGATCCTATCTCTTGAAAAAACTACCGGGGTATATGCTTGCTCAATGTCGCTTACAAGATCCTATCTAGTACGTTGCGTGAACCGCACTAATCGGCCCATACCAGCGCAACTTTCGACTCGCCAAAACAAACCTACACGCTCCGACAAATCCTGGAGAAGACTAGCCAGGCTCAAATCAATACCTACCACCCCTAAGTCGATTCTAAAGCCGCATATGACAGCATCCATCGCACAGCCTAATTTAACGCGATGGCCGAATTCGGGATCCCGGGAAAACTGACCCGGATTCGTCGAGCCACGCTAACAAACACTCGGTGCACCATGGAGTTCGGCTCCAGAACTTCCGAGTCTTTTGAAACCTGCACCGGATTTCGGCAAAGAGATGCACTCTCATGCGACTTCTTCAATGTCCTTGTTGGAACGAATAGTACGAATAGTGGCTTTGAAGTCGACAAATAGGTGGTGAACGTCAAACCGAAATTCATTGGTTTTTTCCAAGATCTGCATAGTGTGAATATTTGGTGGATGGTGGACTCCCGTGGTCGGAAGGCACATCGATAAGGATCTATCAGCTTATTTAAAAAAGGCTTCCCGCGTTCAAACAAAATGGCAGAGAAGTTTTTGTAGGCGACGCTAAGAAGACTTATTTCTCTGTAGTTGGTACAGTCAGAGGGGTCTCCTTACTTGTGGATCGGGCATATGATGCTGAGTCTCCAATGATCGGGCATGATTTCCTCTGACCATATCTTACAGATGAGCTGGTGTGTGCTCCTAACCAGGTCATCCCCAGCTGCCTTGAATAGCTAAGCAGATAGTCCGTCTGCGCCAGCAGCTTTATTCGACTTGAGTTTAGATATTGCGATCCTATATTAGTCGAGGTCAGCAGGACGAAATTCTCTGCGGTTTTCGTCGATTAGAAATGGATCATTCTGCCTGACAGCGGTATCGGATCTATTATCGCCGCTATACAGTCTGCAGAAGTGGTTTTTCCATCTTCTTAGTATTGACTGCGATTACACTACTAGGTGTCCACTCTCCTTGGCATGTTCGTTAAGCGGTACGATGGAAAATGGGCACAGCCTTTGCTGTAAAAATGGAACAAAGCGATATAGCGTTATAGAACTTTCTACATAAAGGTAGGCAATTTCATATGTAACGACGTAATACTTTTGGATGATAGTATCCAGAAAATCGATAGCATCTTTGAGAAGGGCTTTTCGAACTCAATTTTCAATTGAAACTGAATCTTACCGAACATTTATATTTTACTTTACCACATTGGCATTAAACTTTGTCCAATTGCCACCACATTGAACGAGATAGTAGCTGAGATACAAGTGATATGGGAAAAGTTTGCAACAAAATCAAATCTTCTGTGATTAAATGCTGATTTGTTTGAGAACTGTGAAATGTAGAAGTGAGAAGAACTTCTGGAGGGCATACCTGGCAGTGAGATATTTGAAAGCTATCTAGGTCTACAGTTTGAGTCAGTAATAGTTGTAAGGCACTGACAATAGGAAGTCCATCCCTAGTGAAATGCAGCTTAAACCAATTATCTCTATAATCCGAGCGCAACAAAAGGAAAAGTGAAATAACCCTTGCGTCATACACCAATGGATGGTCATTAAAGGTATAAGTTGTTTATAAAACACATACCCACACCACCTGCAGCTTTTTGTCTATCCTCCGGAGCACACAAGTCGGAAATGCCCCAAAGCACTATCTAATGAGCACGGCAGTGAAGCAGATAATCACCGACACATTCCAAAAGTGGTAATCTCACAACGAGCTCATATGTCAGTCAGCAATTTGCTTAATTTTTGGAGAGTGTCGGATAAACGTGCAACCGAACGTAGATAGTTTTCACAGTATTTACCACCTTTCGCCTCGTTTCGATTTAATGAAAACTGGACGCCTCTATTTAATTAAAGCCATAACATGTTCCTTGTGCAAGTCTGGGTTATAGACATGAGCATATGTTGATTGCAATAACGAGCAATTGGACGCGGCGGATTAACTTCGCGGCATGTCAATACCTTTTTAATGACCCCTACGATTGACCAGAGCGCCTCATTGATTGTTGCATTTACAGATTACCCCGCGTCGTTGCCCATTTTGGATACGTATGTATAAATTTCCTTTTTCCGAACTACGGAACTCATTACTGGACTATTAGCCAATAGCCAATGGAATGGAACTCCAGAGACCAAACCTTATCTCAAGTACAAGCTAGCAACATGGACTGCCACAACAAAAGCTCGTTACTCATTTTATCCGTAATCAGCCGAGTGGACATAGCACTATCAACATTCCCACATGCGCCTTTTCCGATGGCTTCGGTGGTCATTGTGCTCCATTGATCCGAAAGAGCTCCCCTCCCGACCGATCGATTGCTCTGACGAAGAGGCTTACAAATGGCTTCATTGTCTCATCCAAATGGGCTCGATAGTATAATAGCAACGCGACAGCGATGGCGGTAGCTATTAATGTAATGAATGTCATTACGAGTAAGTGCTTAAATGTCACACATGTAATGTCAAATTGATTTTTTCGCCTGTCATTTTTCTGCTTGTCATTTTGACATGTTGATAGACTTGTGGATTTTCGGAACGATAAAGCAAGCTGTTTGAAGGTCAGTCGCATTTTTGCCATTCTGACGTCTCGGTGCATTTTATTCGGATTGCGTAACGTAGCCGCTGTCATCGTCATCAACGAGGTAATGCTGACGATGCAAATGACATTATACAGAGAAAAAAAATGACAAGAATTTGAGCGAAATTGTGCACATAGATTTCGGAATAATTTCGATATGGGCCACACATGACGCTAGTGTCGATGGAACCTGCGCTGCGCCATAGGGAAATGGAATAGGAAACACCCGGCACTCTGCTTATGCTGATGGCGCCACGTCAATTTACATATCCAAGAGTTATTTTTTCGCCATACATTCTGTGCCATCATAGGAGTACATATGTGCGCTGTGTGATACGCTCGAGGAGAGATGGTTGTGTTTTTCTCAATTTTCGCGCGCATTTCAATAGTCACTTCCGGTGGCAATTTTCACATTCAATAGATACTCGTCATTTGGATGAATTTGATTTGCAGTTGTACGACGTAACGCTTGGTTGACATGGGTCTCGTGTCAAATTCGAGCTCAGATGTACGCTCATCGATTTTTATGCCATTTCATCCATTTGTTCTTTTTGTGTTACTCTATCCTTTTGTTGGTCGTTGAGTCGACAAAGGAATATATGGGGCATTGTTCCAGATTGGCTGTGAAGAGAGCTCTTTCGTTAACCTGTCCAATATCTTTTTCATTAGATATCTCGTAAGCCATTGTTCTTTTGTTCGGGGTTTGAGTTGCTATGTAATGTCACGGGCTGAGTGGTTAAACAATTGTGGTGGAGTGCGCTGCGTGTGGTCTCGAACATCACGTAAGAGGGATTGTTGATGGAAAACAATTGTGATTGTTAGAGGTCGTTTCGGGTTGTTCGGTCAACTTGAATTCAAGAATCAACATTTGATTACACTTTCCGTGACGACGGACTGCTACTGGTCATCTGTGACCTTGGGGGTAAGGGATATAAAAGAAAGGGCCAACCACATTGATTGCCAACCTTAAATATGTGAGTGACGCCACCACATTACAATTTGTTCAAGTCATATTTCTCCGCAAGCGAACCCACACAGCAACCTTACGATATCCGGATGATCGAACCGCCAACCAATACCAAATCAGGAAGTAGCCGAGAACACCTTGGATTACCAATAACCCCCGACAAGAAACTCGTGGTATGATGGCGAATGTGAGCAGAAAAATGCAGCAACCGACGAGGCGTACCAAAAGGTGCTGCAGCGAAAAACCAGGACAGTGCGAGAGGTGTACCGAGCCACAAGAAAGGAGGAGAAAAAACTGCTGGGGCTAAAGGGAAGAATCTTCGCAGCCTCTCAGCTCAGGGATATCGAGGAGCCTAGGGACAAACATAAAATACGGCCTTTTTATAAGAAAGCTAAAAGCCTTGCAGGAGGCTTTAAGAAGGCCACACAGGCAGAGAATAGTGGATGTATTTAAGCAGCATTTCCAGCAGCTGCTTAACGAGCATGGTAAAGAGAGTGTGGTAGGGACTGAGGAAAGCTTAACTCTCAATATCGAACAAGTCGACACAGGCTATTCAAAGGCTGAAGAACAACAAGGCCGCAAACTTACATAGCTTCCCATCAGAGCTCTTCAAGGTTGGTGGCGATGTTCTGGTAGGGCGTATGCACCAGATCATCTGTGGACTTTGGAAGGTGAAAGCATTCCCGACGACTGGAATATCAGCTCTATTTACCCTATCCACAAAAAAGGCGATCCTACCTCCTACAAGAAATATAGAGGTACATATATCGATGCATACAAGATCCTGTCCTGCGTGCTGTGCAAACGTCTAAAGCCCTCTTGCGCCGCACTAATCGACGACGGACAGGCGTCAACAGGCACTATCTTCTACAAGTCTGTCCAGCTGCTAGGATACCCGGATGACATTAACATCATCGCGCGATCTCGGCGTGACGTTGTAGAAGCTTTCACCGCGATGGAGGAATAGGCGAAACGAGTTGGTCTTAAAGTCAACGAAGATAAGACAAGGTGCGTGCTTTGAAGCAAAAACCGATCCGCTGCTGCTTGGGTTTGTCCGAACATCTTCGGTCAAAACTGCTCATTCGAAGAACCAAAGTTTTGCTTTACAAAAGGCTCATAGTGCCAGTCTTACTATTCACAGCGGAAAGCTGGACGATAGGCAAGACGGCGGAGTTGGTTTTACGTATTGAGACAGGATATTTGGTCCAGTCTGTGAGGAAGGTGAATGGAGGAGAAGACAGAACTGCGAACTCTACGAGCTGTACAAAGATCCGCATAATCCGGAAGGCAAAGATTCGTCGACTATACTGGCTCGGTCACATCGAGCGCATGAACACCAACGGTCCAGCTAAGAGGGTCTTCGACTCCGAGCCTCCTGGTTCAAGAAGAAGAGGGAGACCGAGTCTCCGGTATAAAGACCAAGTATTCGCGGATGCAAGACAACTTGGTCTTGATAACTGAAAGCAGCGTGCCCGGGACCGACAACGCTGGAAGGCAGCTATAGCTCGGGCTCAAATCCTCCATGGATTGCCGGCCAGATAAGTAAGTAAGCAAGTCATATTAGAAGTTTTTATTTGTTTGTTTCCGGAGGACTCTGCTATCTGTTGGAGCACTCCGACGCTAATACTGGTCCATTGTACTCTACACAGACACCTTACATTAATGATTTTCTTCCCGTTTTCCCGAGAAAAATGAGAAGGAGCTTTAGTGATACGGGACATACCACGTCGGCCCCAAAGGTGCCACTGCGGAGCAGTCGCAGACAAAATGCTTTGCTGAGTCATCCACCCCGCAATATGCAGTACAAGTAGGCGTCTCACCGATGTCAAGCACGTAGAGCAAAAGTGTAATCGCCCGTCATGACTCCCACAAGATCTCAGGGCATAGGTAGGTAGGTAGGTAGGATCGTAGCCTTCCCAGAAATGAGAAGAGCACACATAGGCCAGGGAGGCCTGTTGTGCAGCCACGAGGTAGAAGATCAGGTATTCCTACTTGCTGAACCTCTGTCAGTTCGTTTAGGAAGTAAGAGCCTAGGTATCGCTTCCTGATTGTGCAGAATGCCGGGCAAGTGCAGAGAAGGTGGTGAATGGATTCGACCTCCTCCTCGTCTAGACAGCTTTTGCAGAAATCATTCGGAACTATACATAGTTTTTGCGCGTGACTGCCGATGACGCAGTATCGATGATGACATCTATAACTTTGTAGATGTCAGTTCTTTTTAGGGAGATTATACTCCTTGTCCATTGCCTGTCGAGCCAGGGCCAGATTTGCCTGGTGATGACGCAGGTATGTCCCTGGGTTCTCCGGTTCGTCTCGGCCCTGGCGAGATTAGTAAGATTAAGTTTAATGGTTGCAAGGGGTATTCCCATCTTAGGGCATACGCGCTTCGTCATCCTGCATCCTGGACAATCCCTCCATCTACGGCTGTGAGTATTAAACCGTGAAATTTGCCTGAGAAACTCTCCTCTGAACCCATTCTGGCGAGTCCGTCAGAGATCTTATTTCTTGGGATCCCAGTGACCTGGTCGAATTTAGTCTACCGACTCTGTTCAAAAAGGTCTTGAGTTCACGCAATAGATTGGAGCTAGTTGAGGGGGTCTACAAAGCTTTAAGTGCAGCTTACCTGTCACTGTCATTAGGATTGCGTATATCTCTGATTGAAAGACATACGCATATATTCTTAACGAGAAGTGCAGTCGAATGTTTGCGGGCTCAAAGAAGACCCGAGCTTCGGGCTCCCGCCCAGACCTGGAGCCATCCGTGAAAATGCGACTGCTGTCCTTTGCAGGTTCAGTATCCAGCCTGAGACTATCCTGACGTCTTGTCATTGCCATGTATGTAGATACAGAGGACTTTTACCCGCGAAAAGCCCAATGTTTTTCCAAAAGCTCCCTTGCATTGCCAGAAAGCATACACCGCTTTCGTGGTTTGTGGTTTTTGACTCAACAGCCGTTGACCAAAGAAGCTTGCTATATACGATGACTCCCAGGTACTTAGCTTCCCTGAACACCGGGATGGGAGTGCCTTTTTGTAACAATTGAGTCGTGCCAGTGTTTTCCCTCGTTCTCGTGAACAGAACGGAAGAACGACTCAAGAGGATTAACCGACAGCCCATTTCCTGTACAGCAATTATCGGTCATATTTAGCGCGGCCTGTGCTTTGGGGCGAAAAGTCGCTAAGCATGAGCCCACAGAAAGAATGGCGACATCATCCGCATACTTAGGTCTGGGCATAGATTCCAGAGACATTGGGAGCATCGAGCAGAGAGTCGTCCAGCACGCACCATAACAGCAGAAACAGGACGCCTAGTTTCGGGAGGCCGCCTGTCGGTCCGCCGATCAATCGACAACCAATCGAATTTATCACATTGAAAAACACCAAAATTTAACATCGGAAAGCTGCTATTGTAAGAGACCGTCAAGACCTTCGCCAAACCATCGAACAACAATGGAGTCGTTGTCATAACGCCATCAGAGAGGCCGCCCCTGCAGACTGTATAACGGCGGTGATAGTCAAAATGCCGCCGCAGGCAAAACGAACCATTCACAGTGGACGAAAACAAAAGAGAATCCCGTCCACCCGACCTAGACGATGTTAACATAGCGATATCGAAACATAAGTCTTATAAAGCTGCTGGGGCAGACGGATTTCCGTGGAATTACTTGAAGCAGCTAACGAAGAACTGGTCAGGAACATGCACTAACTCATCTGCAAGATATGGCTGGAAGAATGCATGCCCGATGAATGGAGACCCCTGTGATTGCGAAAATTACAGAGGATAAGTCTCCTGAACATTGCGTACAAGATCCTCTCTACCGTACTGTGTAAGCGCCTGAAACCGTTCGCGGACAATCTGGTAGGTTTCTACCAGTGTGGTTTCACGGCAGGAACATCCACGATAGACCAAATATTTATACTACGGCAGGTCTTGGGAAGACTCACGAACTCCCGGTCGACACGCACCACCTTTTTGTCGACTTTAAAGCCGTGACCGTGGTTCAGTGGTTAACATCATCGACCGCCGAGCGGAAGGTCTATGGTCCAAATTCCCTTCATAGCTAAGAAAAAGTAATTTCTTTACGGACAAAAAGTATGCAACGCAGTTGTGAATGGAAAGTGACCAGACGTACTGCTGCAGGCATAACACTCACAGTATATGGCCAAGTTCATCCTCTGTGTATGCAATACTAAAGTGCTCGAACGAATTACTACGGACTATAACCAACGCGGAATTTGGTCGGCTTTCGTCCTATCTAGGTCTAGGCAACCACCCCTGAGAGTAGCGAACGAACATCAACGACCCCAACCACTGCACTCCGTTCGGGTTGTGTATGTCAACACATCATAGGAGAAAATAAAAACTCTTGAACCTGACAGTGTTTATAGAGACGAGCTATACAGAATCTTGCCATCTTTTAACATTCCTGCCAAACTTGTCAGACTGTGCAGGAGGTGAACTAGCCGACCCTTTCGATGTTAAGAAAGGTTTAAGACATCATGCGGGACTCTGTGACCAATACAAGGGATACGATCTACTTCAAGTCTACACAATTGCTTGCCTACGCAGATGACATTGACGTTATTGGACGGGCAAAGCGAGACATCAATGAGGCGTTCGCAACCATTGAAGCAGAAGCGGCTGAAGTGGGATTAAGGATAAATGGCGACAAGACCAAAAGTAAGCTGTCATCAAAGATAGACGCGCATACCCGACGTTTTGGTCAGAACGTCACCTTCGGCAGCTATATTTTTGAAGTAGTCAAGGACTTCATCTACCTTGGCTCGATAGTGACAAACAGCAACGACTCCAGCGCAGAGATAAAACGTAGAATAACTCTTGCCAACCGCCTCTTCTTCGGGCTCAAGAGGCAATTGAGTAGAAGAGCCCTCTCTCGAAAAACGAAGGTATCCCTCTAGAAAACCTTAATCATCCCGGTCCTCCTCTACGGCGCTGAGGCTTGGACATCAACGTTCCGGCCCGAAGAGTCTTCGACTCCAACCCCGAGGGACGACGCAGCAGAGGACGACCGCATTTAAGGTGGCGCGCACAGGTGGAAAGGGACCTCAACCAACTGGGCGTGCGGCACTGGAAGCGGCTGGCCAAGGATCGGGTCGGCTGGAGAGGCTTGTTGGTTGAGGCTCTGGTTCACCCCGAGCTGTAGCGCCATCAAAGTAAGTAAAGTAAGTGTCAAGCAAAATCCGCAGCTGGAATCACAAAGCTCGAACAATTGGCTTTATGCACTCATTTAAAGGAACTTAGGTCTAAAGTCTCCCATAAAACACTTTAGAGCCTACAAACTAACAAGGTTTGGTATCGCCACTGATTCATGGAATAGATACCCATTATAGGCCCGTGTAAAACGAGTCAATCAAACAACGAACAACAAATGAGTTCCCATGCCTGACCTCGACCAATTCCATTGCATAACATCTTGTCTAGCTCAGGTTGCAATCGCGTTTTTGTTTTGCTTCTTGTTTTGGTTTTTTTTTTTTTTACCAATTCGTCTGGCTGGAGTTTTGTAAAATTGCAAGTTTGGAGCCAACATTCCTCGATTTTTTTGTTTTCTTTGACCGCAAAATGTTTTGAAATGCATGCACCTAGCACCTTGTTGTCCCGCCGTCGTCCATTGATGCAATCCATTCATGCTGCTCCATTGCACTTCGAAAATTGCATAGTCGTATCGGTCCGTGGCGCGAGTTTGAATGATGACACATACTATGAGTGTCAGTATCCAAGCAATACCCTTGTCTATACGTTTTATTATTGGATTATCTGCCATGCCACGCCATGGGAGAAAGGAACAAAATTGAAGAGCAAAGAAAGGATTTTTTCCAGACCCCAATTTTCGCCCCATTTTCCAAGCAATATACTCTGCTGGAAATAAATTTTCACTTATTGCATTCAAAATTTCATAAATAAAACGTACCGGAGCGCGATGACGCTCCCATATTCAGCGGGTGGACGAAGTACGCGTATGTGAGGGCGAGAATCCTTTCGTGACGCCTAATCAAGACGTGAAAATGTAACGTAAGCGAACGATGGAAATGACGCAAACAAACAAAGGACTACAAATTGCAAAAATTCAATTGGAATCTAGGAACACTACCCACCGTACGAAGAGGCATGGAAGAATGCGAATAGCATTCGTCCTACGGTAGCTGCTGGCACCCAATCTGTTGTTTTTCCCCCACACCCCAGCCGACAAGGATTGCTCGAATGTATAAGTTTTTCTTATAGAAATACCATCCTAAAGCTTGTAGCTATCGGGTAGTGTGGCTGCAAGCTACGATCTATACAAGCTACAGGCTAGGGGTCTTGAATATAAATGCTTGAGCGACGGTGTAGATAGGATACGTACCTTCGTTGCATATAGAATGCGAATGCAAATTTTATTCCAAGACTGAGTAGAGCAATCCTCGGGTCTGTTTTTCATCAGCTACAGCTCCTATATCGTGTTGTTGCTGTCCAATGATGCTGTATCTGCAAGATAGAAAACAACAGACGGATGAGAAGAATAGCACGGGGAGGAGAAAGTGCACAAAATTAATTAGTTAAATGAAGCTACAGAACAGTTGGCCGACGTAGTAGGTGTTGAGGGGGGTTGGCTGAGAAGATGGTAGATAATCAGGATATCACTTGAGAATGTAAATTTCTCGAGAAATGCTTGGGAGTAGATTGCAAATGGCACTCGTAATGAGATTTTGTCAAATGGAATTTTGCTCTTTGGTTGGTTTGTTGTTTATTGTTTAACGCCATTTGCTTGAGGGGGCGATAGATGGTAGACGGTAGACAGTAAATGGCAGACGTCTTGCGTGATGCAATCAAAGGAGCATGCTTTTTAAATGAAGTCCTTTTTTTCCATTTAATTTCATTGGCTTTGCTTGTTTTACAATGTGGGAGAATCACGTTGCCGGCAGATAAGTTTGCTAACCAATTAAATCCATGTAAGGTAGACTGGAGAGCGCCGTGGCGCAGTGGGTAGTGTGTTGGTCTCTGAAGCCGATGACACACGATCGAAACCCGACAACACCCATGTCATCGAATGTGTTTTTCACAGTGCTTCTCCTCCTTCGCCGTTCGGAACCGGCAATAAACTGTAGGTCCCTTTCACCTATGGAAAAATAAATCACACGAAACATGGGTGATTGAGAGAAGCTCGGCTTTGGTCCTTCATGGACTGTAACGCCAACATACATACATACCTACAAGGTAGACTGGAAACGAGGTTGCGCGCAATTGTACTGATTGATCGTCTTTAAATGGGACAGGTCTTCACCATGTAAATCCTTAAATAGAAGGCGTTTAGAGGGACACGGATTTCGGTTCTGACCTGGAATAAAAGGTTAGGTTAGATACATGGGTGCCCTTTTGACGAAAGGTCAAGGCTCACTTAGACTACGAGGAGACCATTTGTACTCAGTTTAATTATAGCCCGTAGGAACCTAACAGTTCCTCGTTGAGCTGACCTGTGGGACTGGCCTAGTCTGGCTGCATGGCCAGCCAACCTGGCCATCAACTAGCCAACCTGGCCAGCCAACCAATCTGGCCAGCAGCCAGCCAAACCGGCCACCATCCAGCCAACCTGGCCATCAGTCAGCCAACTTGGCCACCAGCCAGTCAATTTAGCCACCAGCTAGCCAAGCTGGCAACCAGCCAGCCAACCTGGCCATCAGCCAACCAACCTGGCCACTAGCCAGCCAATCTGACCACCAGCCAGGCAACCTGGCCACCAGCTAGCCAACCTGGCCATCAGCCAGCCAACCTGGCCACTAGCCGACCAACCTGGCCACCTGCAAACCAATCAGGCCACTACACAGCCAATCTTGCCACCAGCCAGCCAATATTGCCACCACCAGTCAACCTTGCCACCAGCCCACCAACCTTGCTACCAGCTAGTCAACCTTGCCAACAGACAGCCAAGCCTGCCGCCGGCCAGCCAGTCTGCCCTCCAGGCACCCAACATGGCCACCAGCCAGCCAACCTGGCCACCATCCACCATTCGATCCAACTTTCATCCTTTTTTCTATTGGTGTGATCACCCGTGTTTGTGTGATTTATTTTTCGCATAGGTGAAAGGGACTTACGGTTTAATGCCGATTCCGAACGACGTGAGTCGAGAAGCTTTTTCAAGGCAAGTATACTACAGTGGGTTTTTCCAGTACCTCGCCGAGGAGGGACGCCGCGAAATAAACATTCGATGGCGTTGGTGATATCGGGATCCAAACTCGCTCATCGTGCATCAGAGTCCAACACAATAACCAACTGCTGATGGAATATTGATCTTGATCTAGCCGTTGCGCATGTATCTAATTGATACCATCGTTTATTGGCTTTCACTATTACCTCCGCTTAGCTTGTCCGCTTTCCCATTTTCGAAAATATTCACATAACCTTGTACCAGGCAGAGGGCCACATCACTGACATCCGATATCTCCTTCAGCCTCTCTTTGCAGATTTTTACGAGCTTGGATTTTATTCATATTGCCTGTAGAGCCCTGATGACTGCTTGGCAGCCAACATAGATGTTGGTCCTTTTTTCTGAGAGATTTTCACTAAGAATCAGGTTCGAAGGCTGTTTGATTGCGAAGACCTCAGCTTGGACAACGCTACAGCCATCATCAAGTCCCTCAGGATCCCTCGGTAGGAACCATGACCCTGGTCCATTCCTCCCTGAAAGGAATTGTGATAGAGGATCTATTCTCGCAGCAAGGTATTAGGGTGGTATAGTCCGTTTCGGTTTTGAATCTCGATATGGCCCATCGAGCCAAGACTGATGCGTGCCTATGAGGACTCATTACCTGGCTTCTTGCCTAGCGCAGTTCTGGCTACGATGCTTTCGCAGTATGTGTCTAAGGGTGGAAGGTTCAGCATTGTTTCAAGAACCGCCGTTGATGTGGATTTTATAGATCATTGCCAGATAGCCCTCTAAATCCTTGGAACACTTTGAAGATGGCGTTTCTTCTCAAGTGCCTGGAGAATCGGACTATAGACAATCGGACTATAGACTGAAATAGGTCTTACCACCGCCGTTTGGACGACAATAGACAAGAATTCCGTCAACCCGACTTTGACGAGGTCCAGAGAGCAATATCGAGGCTGAAGACGAACAAAGGTCCAGATAGCAATATCGAGGCTGATGGATGGCAAAGGACTAACAGAGGCCTCGTAGGGGTAGCATCTCTCCGGCGGATGCTGGCCTGCTAAAAAGCGAGAAGGGTCACCACAGTCGAACATCTTGCGGCACTGTTAGTAATTCCCATCCCTACCTCCTCGTGGTGCCACCTGGAGATTTCCTATGGAAATTGCAGACGGGGAAGGGCGGATGTCGAGCCATCTGCGCCAAAAAACAGGATTACTCGGTTGGGCTACGGCCTAGTAAGCCGTAACCGTACAAAAACCACACACTCCGAAACAACCACAAGCCTCGAATATAACGGACCGGATAAATGTTGACGACCCTTCAAAAAACGAAAGAAGGATAATGATCTTCGACCTTGTACGGGAAAATGTAGGCCCCTAAACAGGCCCCGTGCAGCCGAACAACTTGCGGACGCCGTAGACCACTATAAAGCGGACATAACCGTCATCCAGGAAATGCGATGAAATGGACCGGGTATAGAGCGGATGAAAACCTGCGATATTTACTACGGCGACTGCTATAGGACAAGAGGAGTGCAGTAGGATTCACACAGCGAAGCAGGATGCATTTAAAGCTGCATAAAAGAACAAGAGCAGCTAGTGAGCTCTACAAGTCAAAAAGAAGGGAGGAGCATAAGTTTCTCAAAAGAATGAAAAAAGAGCACGAGAAGTGCGAGACTGAAGATTTGGAGAGGTGTTACTGCAGGCGTAACGTTCGAAAGTTTTATCAACAGATAAAGCGAAAATGCCAATGTTATAAAGCCAGAACGGAAGCCTGCAGGGATGAGAAAGTAACACCTAGTAGTAGAATCGCAGTCGATGCTGAAAATATAGAAAGACCACTTCTGCCGGCTGTATAACGGCGACGTTAGTCAATGTACCACCGTCAGGCAGAATGATCCATTTCTAATCGACCAAGGCCGCAAAGAATTTCGTCACCCTGACCACGACGAAGTTAAGAATGCCATACCGAAACTCAAGTCGAATAAAGCTGCTGACGCAAACGGACTGTTTGCTGAACTCTTCAAGGCAGCTGGGGATGACCTGGTTAGGGGAATGCACCAGCTCATCTGTAAGATATGGTCAGAGGAAAGCATGCCCGAGGAATGGAGTCTCAGCCTGGTATGCCCGATCCACAAGAAAGGAGACCCCTCTGACTGCGCCAACTACAGAGGAATAAGTCTTCTTAACATCGCCTATAAAATCTTCTCTGCCGTTTAGTGTGAGCGCCTGAAGCCTTTTGTAAATAAGCTGATAGGTCCATATCAGTTAGGAATTTCAAGTCGACAATCACCACCTATTTGTCGACTTCAAAGCCGCATACGACAGCGTAATTAGAGACGAGCTATACAACGCTATGTCTACCTTTGACATATGTACCTGCTAAGGTCGTCAGTCTATGCAGGATGACTTTGGAGAATGCTCACTGCTCCATCTGAGTCGGTAAACACCCTACCTGCAGCGACACTTGCAATGCGCCCACTTTTGCTCTGTAGATTGTGCCGATGTCACCGGAGTTTGCGAGAGGTTGAAGGCATTCGATCGGCAAAGATCCTAGCGGTCTCCTGCGATTGTAGCTTTACGACGTCAACATTTCGTTGTCCAGGTCGGCTCCGTGGCATCCCTGATATCTTCATTCGGACCTTGACTACAACAAGGAAGTGATCCGAGTCGATATTAGCTCTTCGGAGGGTTTGTACATCTAGGATGTCTGGCGTCGATCGCAAAGCGATCAATCTGATTGGTGGTAGACTGTTCAAATGAAGGCGATTTTCTTTTATTTTCTCCTTTAGTTGACCTAATAATGAAGCATGAAGCTGTCCAGTGATCGTCGGTCCCTTTTCCAAATTGTCAGTGATGATCATACCATGTGCATCCTAAATTAGCCATAACCTTTGCAGTTGATTTCACCGCCTTTGCTTTCTTTGGAGCCCGTTCGACTGTTCTTTCATCTCGGGAGTGTAGTGGTGTATCCATGGCTCATCTTCTCCTTCTTTGGTTGTGTTACTGCTCCTCAACGGCCAGAGCAAAGCTTTTCTCAGTCACCCATGCTGTGGTTTTTTGGTTTTTGGTGATTTATTTTCTTACACGGGTGAAGAGACCTGCAGGTAAATGCCGATTCCGAACGGGATTCGGCAAACTTTTCCGCGGTAAGTATACTACGAGGGGTTTTGCTAGTATTCCGCCAAGGGGGACACCGCGCAATAAACATTCAATCCGAATTCGCTCATCGTGTGTCAGAGTTCAACACATTAATCACTGCGCCACGGCATCTTAGAGAGTTAGAGAGGGTACGGGGGTGGGACAAAGTCGCCTGATTACTGCGGCCACGAGTGGGCCTATTGTGATGTTCCCCACTTACAGTTCACTCAACGATCCTGAGCTAGGGATAAAACTTAGTATGCTTTTGAGTGAGCTAGCAGCGATTCCTTCTGCTTCAAGATAATACTTGCCTAAGTGACGATGACGTGTACTGACAAGGCAGTTACAGTGGCATAGTATGTGCTCTGCCGTTTCTTCGTCTTCATTACACATACGGCAAGTGTCATCTTGTGTGATGCCCATTGTTTTGAGGTGTGTGATAACTGGGCAGTGTCCAGTAAGGAAACCTGTGATCAGACGAATCTGACTCCTCGAAAGCATGAGAAGTTGTTTCATTCTTTTAAGGGATGTAGTTGGGAGGAACAACTTGGCTTGTCTACTACCTTTCGTTTGTAACCAGTAGTGATCCGTCGTGTTCCTTAACTAATTGTTTATGCAGCATTTGGTGGTGCTGATGGGTATGCCGCAGAAAGACCGTGGCATCATAAATGGTGATGCAGAGCCTTTCCTTGCTGGTAGGTCCGCCTTTTCATTGCCTGTATGGCCGCTGTGTCCAGTTATCCAAATGAAATGAACTCTGCTTGTGCTGGCCAGCTGGTAAAGTAGCTGTAGGCAGTCCCATACCAGTTTGGAGGTGATTTCATAGCTCTTTAGGGCTAGAAGTGCAGCCTTGCTGTTTATATTATAAATATAATATGAAAAACGGAGTTATGTCTGTCCATGCCTACGTAGATGCATGTGCCTGTTTTTGCTCCGTATACTCCAGCCCCATAACCTTCGTTCGTTTTGGAGCCATCTGTGTACCACACGTAGGATCCACGATTGAAGGAGGGTCTATCCTGTTCCCAGTTTTGTCGGCTTTGGAATGTGACCTTGTAGTTTTGGCTGAAGTCGTATCTGGGGAGACAGTTGTCTGTGAGAGATACCTTTATGATTTCATGCCTGTTTATTAAGGTAAGGATATCAGGGTGAAAGAGCCTACGGTTAGAGTCATCCTCCACGATCAGTCTATGGGCGAAGACCATTGCTTCTTTCTTCAGTCGGAAATGAAGAGGTGGCAGGTCTGTGATGACTTCTAGTGCTGCAGTGGGGGTTGTCCTCATGGCCCCGGTGATATAGATGCAAGCTAGTCTTTGCAATTTGTTGAGCTTGGCTTGCACTAATACTTGTTTTGTTTTGTGCCCTCAGACGGGCGCAGCATATGTGAGAATTGGTCTGGTGATTGCTGTATATAGCCAGCGGGACATTTTGGGGTTTGTGCCCCAGCTTTTGCCAGTGAGACTTTTGCTGATCCATAAAGAGATACTGGCTTTCTCAATGGTATTTGTAATGTGAGAGTTCCAATTGAGCTTCTTGTCTAGAGTTATCCCTAGATATTTGACTTCTATTGAGAACTCTATCGCTTCACCAAAGAGGGTGGGTTTGGTAAGTTTGTGCCTATTCCTCCTTTTGGTGAAGGCGACTATAGTGCTTTTCCTAGGGTTGACCTTTAGTGCAACCTTTTTGCACCAGTTTGCAACAAGGTTTAGTGCCCGTTGGAAAAGTTCCGAGACTGTGTTTTCGAATTTACCTCTAACCAGGATCACTATGTCGTCAGCATAGCCTTGGACATAGAAACCATTGTTGCTGAGTATGTTAATCAGTTCATTTACCACGATGGACCACAGGAGAGGTGAGAGAACCCCACCTTGAGGGCATCCTTTTGCAGCATTTACACTAATTTTATCATTGCCTCGTGAGGTGTTTGTTTTCCTAAGGCTAAGCATGTGTTGGATCCAATTGCATGTGGTGTCATCCACCCCTGTTCTGAGGATGCAACGTTTAATTTGGGTGTAGTTGGTGTTGTCGAAGGCACCCTCAATATCGAGAAAGCAACCTATCGCAATTTCTTTGTCGCTCAGGGATTTGTTGATCCGGGCTGTAAGCCCCTGAAGAGCATGCGTGGTCGATTTCCCAGGCTGGTAGGCATATTGGTTTTTGTGAAGTGGTGATCTTTTCGGAGCACCGTCCCTGATATGCCTATCCAGAGTTTTTTCAATTGTTTTTAGGAAAAAAGAGGTAAGGCTTATCGGTCTGTAGTACTTAGGCAGGTCGGTGGGTCTACGGCTCACTTTGGGAATGAATTTTACCGTTACCTATGTCCAGCTCGTTGGTATGTATCCCCATGCATAGCTGGTTCTAAAGATATTGATAAGCATGGGGCTAATTAGCGCACTTCCTTTCTGAAGGAGGGCTGGGAAAATGCCATCCTCCCCCGGGGATTTGTACGGGTCAAAAGAATGAATGGCCCATTTTATGGTTCCCTCGTGGAAAATTTTTCGTGCTCTCTTCCAGACTTCCCTGTTGGGTCTAGTTGCCCTGATCTGCGGAGGTATGTTAGAGAGATCAGAGGGAATGATGTTGGAGCCTGGGAAGCCACGGCACCTTACAGACCATCTAAGAAGGGGGCAGAGCATCCCAGTACGTGTACATACGCCTATATGTAAACGTGATAAATCTATGTGCACTATATCAACATCCTGACACCGAAGACAACAATTTAATCACAAACTTTGAACGATTGCCATTGAATAATTTAGATCTCAATACGGCAGTAATAAATATCACAAGAAAGCACAATTATTCAGAGCCCATTGTATCAACAATCTTTCCCCCTAAAGTCATAATCCAAACCGAATGAATAATCTCCTTCGTGGTATCAAATAAAGCATAAAAGAAACCCGTTAATCAAGGCTCCTTCAATTCTGAATATCGTCATTAAGCCCACAACCACTAATTAAATTTCCCTACAAATATGTGCCTTTGTACATGTACGGCCAACCGCATATTATAACTTATTGAACCTCACCCACGTGCCCGGCATTCATAAAATCCAGCAAAACGGATTGAGTTCCTCCTACCGCCCGAGAAAAACCCATTATCCTTCCATGACCAATGAAACCCCGAACGAACGATGCGAGATATTGCGCAATAAACGACGTCCAATAAAAATATTGAATCAATACCACAAAAGATCACCTAACAAACATCATCATAACCGTATCTCTGCTATGCCTAAACCTCATAAATCCGGATATTAGTTCCATCCCGATGGATAATCTTTCGCTATTCATTGCTAATGCTTTGTCCCATCATCTCTTTCATCGATGGCATGAGAAATCCTTAGTACACGACTCTGGCGGATAATTAAAACCGGCCAAGCCATTTACGGTCAATGCGGTTACCAATCGATTCACACTTAACACATAGCCTTCTCCCACATGGAGGCTTCGTCTATGTCTCTATGTTTGAATCTTCTCCATTCCTGTGTTTCCATAATCCAACCAGGTCGATTGGTGATAAAAGTCTACCCCCGCACTACTAAGTTTGCACATAGGTACACTTATGGATGAGGTAAACTGGGTGAACTGTGCCATTAGTGGAGGCGCCTCGAATTACCCGTAGACTATGGAGGCAAACGAACGGCTGAAGAAAAGCCGATTCATCTCGGTTATCGACGCGTATTGATGCAGTGTACTTCTCCACATATGAGTACTCATGGAAACTTGACGAAAACTCGCTTTGATGTGCGGATTGTGGTCTTTTAAGGTTTCGACCGTAGTGCAGCTGAGAAACTGGTTGCATTTAAGTGCAGCGGGTATGACGCATTCTTAATATTGCAGCAAACGGAAGAGGAAAAGGAAAGTATCCCATTACGGCGATACTTTCCGTAGTTTTTGTTCACTTTCCCTTGAGATTAGGTCTTGCAAAACCTGACTGGTAAGCCACACACAAGAGTACTGATGACTAGTACATATCATATACGATGATCAGAGTGACAATTGCTCCCTAAACCAGTCGATTAAGAGACTTCGAGCTGTCTCTCATGCTTGACAATCAAATCACTCGGACTCGAGTGCATTTAAACGTCCGGGGTACAAAATCAAATCTATCTATTCATACACATCATCGATTACAACACGAAACAATAAATAGACTCTGAGGAGAATGACAAAAACACAAATTGACTCCATCACGCCTGAAGCCACCACCGGGGTTATATGGGAAATCCAGAGAGTACGGAAAGCATATTGGTCTACGTGGTAATCAAGTACGATAGGCTGTCGTTTGGTCTCCAAGAAGTGTTCCAAATCCATAGGAACATTTGTGTTTTATGACCGTAGTGTGTCCTTCCTCTTTCGCATTCGATCGGTGACAGATGTCCATTAGGTCTGCCATTAGATAAAAGCTCAAATCAAGGGTAGCTCTTTGCTTCCCTTGAATTCCCATTCTGAATGTCGTCATCGTGTACATATATCGTATGTCGTTCGATGTCACTAAACTCTCTGGTGGGATGTATTTGATTTCCCAGAAATCTCTACCCGAACCCTTTCATCTCGTCTCTCATCGATCCAATTCGTTATGTCGAACGAATGACGGTGTATCGGTCGTTATCATTAGAATGTCACTTGGTCGACATTTTGGTATATTTCACATATACCCTTTTTACCCCACCTTCTTCAGGCTCCTTCGTCCCACACCGGTTGAGGTATTAATCTCATTCGAGCTTATGTCAGCAGAAGATATCTCATGATGCACTTACCATCTATTGGTATAGAATATAGGTGTGCTTGGGTAGAGCGAAATATCCCTACGACTACCGAACACGATGTACAATAAAAGGTTCTTACCTGTCATTTGTGGCAGGATAATATGTGATTCTTGGTATAAGTGTCAAACGGATAAAACCTCACCTAATTCAAAGACGTGACTCGTCCTTTATTTATGCTTTAGAAATGGAACTGACAGAAAGGTGGAGGAAAAGTTCTGCGAATTTTATGAGCTCAAGACTTTTTTGTTTTGTTTTTTATTATCTCACTTTTTCGTTTTAGGCTTGGTTTAGTCTTGTTTATGTAGACCCAAGGGCATATTGCCTTGGGGATAAAGACGATCTGGATAAAGTACTTTTACTTTTGCTCTGGGTTTCGCAAACAAGGAGATTATTACTACTTTTGAAGAAGTCAATAACACGAGTATGTCGACTTTAATTCTAAGTAAACCTTTAATTCAATTTTAAAGAGGCTCTTTTGACTCTTTTTGAGTTTAGAAGTGTACCTCTTGCAAGTTGACGTAAACAAGTAATTTTCTTAGACATTTCCGCAGGTTTTGGGGGTTAGTATGACCACTAACTGGGTTGGATCCAGCACCCTCTCATAACATTCTCATTTTACACTTCACACATTTTTCGGTATGTTACTGCAGCATTTTTTGCCTATTTTATAGCAAAAAAATTTTATTGCGTATTTCTTCAAATATTTAACTCATTCGAGCGTGTTAAAACGGTGAAGACCTACTAAAAGAATAGTGATTCAGTAGCAGATACAACGCCCGCTCTAGCTTTATTGAATAACGATTTCCTGGTTGAGCTATGAGGTGTGGCAGTTAAGAGTCGTTCGTCAACATCTGTTTAGAGGCGTCCTCCAAGAATCACAAGTGTTGTATGGAGACGAGTGTGTCGATAACACCTTTGTGTGATTAGGTAAAGCAGTTTAAGAGCGGCGGTGAATCAGTAGAAGACGATCTACGTCGTCTGGATCTTGCACCACAACAGTCAGTCAGTCAGTCTATCGGTCAGTCAGTCAGTAAATTTATCCATGAGTTAGTCAGTCTATCCATAAGTCAGTCAGTCGGTCTGTCCATCACTCAGTCAGTCAGTGCGTGTCAAAAACACCTTTGTTTGAGTACGCAAAGCCGTTCAATAACGGTCAGTAGAGGACGATCCACGTGAGCTAGTCTACCCATCAGTCAGTCAGTCAGTCCATCCATCAGTCAGTATATCTACCAGTCAGTTAGTCAGTCTATCCATAACTCCGTCAGATAAGCAGTTTATTCACCAGTCAGTCAGTCAGTGTGTGCAGAAAATGCGCAAATGTTTGAATACGCAAAGCAGTTCAATAACGGTCAGTTGAGGACGATCCACGTGGTCGGCCAGTCAGTCTATCAATTAATCAGTCTTTATTCTCTGGGGGCGTTACAGCCAGGATCAGGGCCAGGCTTCTCTCAATCACGCATGCTGTGTGTGATTTATTTTTTACACAGGTGGAAGGGACCTACAGTTGAATGCCAATTCCGAACTGCGGCGTGAGTCGAGGAGCTTTTTCATGGCAAGTATACTGCGGGGCATTTTAGCAATACCCCGGCGAGGAGGGACGCCGCGAAATAAATATTCGATAGCGTTGGTATTATCGGGACTCAAACTCGCTAACATACTAACCGCTACGCCGCGTCGTTAGTCTATCAAAACAAAACACTTTAACGTTGCAATGTCCACCCTATTTCCCCGAGAGTGGCCTGTGCGACTTGGAAAGGAGAGGTTGAGTGCCTTTAGATTTAAAGTCCGATCACTAGGTTGGGAGTCCAGTGGATCCGACTTCCGAATTGCTTTCTAACAAGGTTGCATATAATTGGAAAATGGACCTTTTGTTGAATTGATTGGTCCAAAGTGTTTTAATTATTAATAAGTGTGTCGCTACAGCACACTGTAGGGGCCATTAGGGTTTCTATTCATGACACGCAAATGCCTCAATTTCAAAGATCAAACATATCAGGTGACACATTCAACCCTAAAACGTGTCGAATGACACACTTTCTGCGTGATGTTTAAAACCCAAGCATTTGCAGCCAGCTCTTCAGGTAATGGATCCAGCACCTTACTATGACCGTAGGGTTTTAATGAGAGGGTCCCTATGGTCCTTTAAGTACCCAATTCAAAACATCAACACAACAATTCCAACGCCGTTTCGCCGATTCGAAGCACCCTTGATAATCCTCCTAAGTTAGTTCGTTCAGAAGCATGGTTAGAGCCTCTTTGATCTTAACTACATCGCCTACACTTCATCTTCGGGAATCACAAAATAAAAATTGCACAGAGCAATGCCCTTTTTTTTTGCGCCAAAAACTCTTGCACAATCAACGTGGCACATTGTCGGGGTGCAGGATCTGGCCCTTCTTGGCGAGTTCGGGTCGCACACGGAAAACATGTGTTCGCAGCCTCTTCAGTGCACCAACATAGAACTGTCCAATCACTGTCTAACCGGCAGGAACAAATTCACAATGAGCGATGCCGCGCATATTGAAAAAAACGATCAACATTTCCTTTAGTCGTGACTTTGACATACTTGCTTTCGTTACTAGCCCCCACCTCATTCCACCAACTGCTGACTTCTACGGGTCTCTAGATCATATTCAAATATTTACCCGCAATTTTCGGATGATTTCCAAGGGTTTTTCACTAAATTTCCCTAAAAATGTTATCTCAACACGTTCCTGGATAAAAGCTTGAAGGAAAGGGCCGCTTCCTAGACAGATGATTCCCGACTTATGACTAACATTCCGGACAGATTAAAAGGAAAATAATATTTTTTTTATGTAAAGTTTAAGGTGAATCTGACAAGACCTTGTGTCGATCACTATCAGCAAGTGGTAGCCCACGACGCACTCCACAACAAACCCCCACTGGAGAACTTGGTATCCTTTACTGCGAATTGTTAAATAATGTCAATCACAAAAAAACAGGAAAATAAATGATTGCTTAGCTCTTGTATCTTGAAACAAAAGGCTGGATTTCCTTTTTAATCCGTTGTAAAAGCACCCAATCAACAACCGAGTACTTGGAGCGAAAACACAACTTTTGAACAAGCCAATTTGACACATTTGCCAAAATAGGGAAATAACTTCCAATATCGAGCTTACGAATAACAATTCAAGCGACCCGGTTTCGAGGAATCTGAACACAGACAAGTGGTGACGCAGCCAGCTGCTCGAAGCTGAGAGGCAGGACATTGGAATGCAGTTGGATTTCGTCATCATTGTCATGGAATACGTTGAATATGGACATGAAATTGTGTATAATGACTCCAAGCGCCTGCAACCTCAGATGTAAGTCTGTCACCAAACGAAAAATAAGTAAAAGCCTGTTGCTGGAAACAGTTGGCTCAATGGTTCAGCGAAAAATTACGGTATACCGGACATTGGAATCCTTTATTGCGTTTATATGGGAAATAGGTTAAATTATCACAAATCACGCATTTATTGTATTAATTTGACTTGGGCAGAAACCAGTTTAATAATAGCTCCACGCAGTTAGGCCTACTACCACAACTATTACGGAAGGGCAATTTTCGAAATACGTATCGGGCAAACGTCATCTAACGAGCTCTAACGAACTTTCTAAAGCGCGAATACGACAACAAATATTGAGATCCTGGCTGAAATAACGAGAAGAGCGACTGCGCAAACAACGCGAGTTAATTGCTTCAGGTACTAGGAAGCAAAAACGGTTTGATATTGACCGCAAGAGTGTTCGAGATGAATCTGTTGCGTTTCTGAAGCTGGTAAGAACGAACAGCAGCAATACCGTAAATAAACGTCTCAGAATCATCTCTCTTCTAAATAGAACAAGATTCCCGGCTGACTTTTGGGAAGCTAATAAACGCATTAATGGGTGAAAAAACACCACCGCATTGAGCCTGCGATTCAAGCACCTTAAAAACAAATTCTTTATACTGCAAATGGCAAGTGTGTTACTGTAGCACACCAAAAGGTGTGTTCTCATTGTAGCAATTTTTAACTCAATTTAAAATGTGTTACTACGAAAACACACAAAAAGGCAAATTGCCCAATTATACACTGACTTACTAAGCGGGCGCTATAGTTCGGGGTGAACCTGGGCCTCAACCAACATGCCTCTCCACCTAGCATGATGTTTCGCTGGTTGAGGCCCCATTCCACCTGTGCGCCTCACCTTAGGTGCGGCCGTCCTCTATTTCTTCGTCGCTCGGGGTTGGATTCAAAGACTCTACGGGCTGGAGTTGTGATGTTTATTCGCTCTACATGGCATAGCAATCTTAGACGTTGGATCCGTAGACGCCTGAATAGACTCATGTCGCTGTACAACCCGTAGAGTTCGTGATTGAATCTTCTCCTCTAACCCCCCTCTTGTTTATAGGACCGTACCTTTACCGTCAACCGCAGGGAAACCCTGGAGACTTTGCTCGAGCTGCACTTCCCTGGTTCTACTCCCCACTCGATGTCATCTGACAATCAAACGAACGTCATAAATAGCATCGACAGTAGAACAAATAGCCTTGCTGGTAGACTTTTCAGCCCTGATCGGGTTAAATGATCAATTGGCTCGTTTAAACAATATAAGGCTCAGGCAAAGACGGAGTCTTTCCGACGATCTTACAGAAAGGTTTGGACATAATTTTGCCACCACTGATAGTTCTTTTTAGGTCCTGCTTCAACTCGGGATAGATACCCTAAATCTGGAGAGAGGTCAATATTGTCTTCATCACCAAGATTGGGAAGCCAAGTAAGCAACCTAAATCCTTTTGCCCTATCAGTTTGACTTCGTTCTTTCATAAAACAATGGAGAAACTGGGATACCTCTGCATCCGAATCAGTATGCATACCGCAAAGAGTGATCTGCTGAGAATGTGCTACATCATCTGGTGACGTGTATTGAAAACAGCTTCACACACAAGGAGATCGCAATTTGCGCCTTCCACGATATAGAGGAAGTCTTCGATAATACTGGCTATGATTCGATCACCACTGCACTATCCTGCAGGGGTGTGGACCATCCAACTAATCAGTGGATTAGGGCGATGCTAAATAGCCGTATTGTATCAGCCACATGCGGAGAGGTCTCAGTGACAGTATCGGCGGTTAGAGGATGCCCACAAGGGGGAGTCCTCTCACCACTGCTTTGGTCTATAGTCATCGACGATCTACTACGCAGGCTAACCACTCGGGGCTACGAGGTCATCGGATATGCTGATCACCTAGTAGTCATTGTTATGGGCAAGTGCGAGATCACTGCCTGTGAGCGCATGCAGCTTGCGCTCCAATTTATCTCTGACTGGTGTGGCAGAGAAGGGTTACCTTTTAACCCAAATAAGACAGTCTTAGTCCCATTTACAAAGAGGAGAAAGGTACAACCCTGCTCAATCTTTCTAAATGGCACACACATAGGATTTTCAGAGGAGGTAAAGTATCTAGGTATTGACCTAGACCGCAGACTCGACTGGAACTCCAACATGAAAAATAAACTCATGAAAGCGACTAAGGCCATTCGGGCCTGCCGAAGCACCTACGGTAAAACCTGGGGACTTAAACCTAAGTCAGTACACTGGTTATACACCGTGATATTAAGACCTATCGTCACTTGGTGGACAAAAGTTGAGCAAAAAACTACTATTATTAAGCTTCAACGCCTTCAGAGACTAGCGTGTCTCGGCATCACAGGCGCCATGCCATCCTGCCCTACGGCAGCACAAGAAGCACTCATTGGACTCGCTCCACTGCAACTTTTTATCAAAAAGGTGGCATTACAGTGCAATCAGAATCCTCTGCTCGGGAACAAATATGCCATGTAGACCTGCAGGCCACATGTCCATATTACAACACTTTCCCGAGCTGGATATGATTACTACAGTCTCGGACGCATTGCCACACACCTTCACCATTGACAAGAGATTTGAGATACTGATCCCAAACCGCTCAGCATGAGAAAACAGTGATCCCCTGCTAAATGTCAAAGGCCTCAGGTGGTACACGGATGGCTCCAAGATGGCTTCTGGCGTTGGCGCCTGCATCTTTGGACCAAAACGCAAGATCTCGAAGGCCCTGGGAATAAGCCCCAGCATCTTCCAAGCGGAGCTGCATGCCATCCTAACATGCGTCAATCTAAATCTCGAGACTGGAATCAGAGGAGTAACTATCAACATACTCTCTGATAGCCAAGCAGCGCTTAAAGCACTGGGTTCGTACAGCACGAACTCAAAAACCGTCAAGGAATGCCATGACGCCCTGCAAGACCTCGCCAAAAGAAACACTGTTAAACTTTGGTGGGTGCCAGGACATAAAGGTGTCAAGGGCAGTGAAATTGCCGACCAACTTGCCAGAAAAGGTTCCAGCTACAAATACATAGGTCCGGAACCTTTCTGCGGCATTCCAGGGACAAAGATAAATTACTTCTTAGACAAGTGGGAAAAATCGCAACAACCGTCCTTTTGAAACAGCATTCGGGGACTCCGTCAATCAAAACGACTTGTACTACCCATTAACAAACACTCTATTGACATGCTCAAACTCAATAGGGTGGGTATCTGAAGACTAGTCAGCTATCTCACAGGACACTGCGGTCTGAGATATCATCTTAACAAAATTAGCCTCTCGTCTGAAACTGAGTGTCGACTCTGTCTCGAGGACGAAGAGACGGCGGAACACATACTGCGTGAGTGTGCTGCTCTCTGTCATCCTAGGAAGCGTATCCTCCTAAGCGAAGTTATGGCTCCTGAGGGGATCACCTTGGCTCCTACGAGAAGCATTCTCAATTTCACTATGGAAATGGAGAAGTTGCTCGGCTAATCGGCTAGCAGGTACAATAGATCTGATAAGGTTGCAGTGCCATATGCTAAGTGTAGCACTAGAAAAAAAAAAAAAGTTTCTCTCTAAACGACCAAAGATTTCTTTATCTGCTTTAGATAAAGTCCATGTTTCTGCGCCGTATAACAGGACCGGGATAATTAAGCTCTTCTATAAGGTCAACTTGGTCGTACGAGAGAGGTCTCTACTTCTCAATTGCCTCTTGAGCCCAAAGAAGCAGCGGTTGGTATGAGTAATTCTGCGCTTGATTTCGAAACTGCTGTAGTTGTTCCAGGTCACAGCGGAGCCGAGGTATATGAAGTCCTTAATTACCTCAAACTTATCTGTGCCAATATGCATGTTCTGGCCAAGACGTCGATGGTAAAAGTCCTTTTTCGATGACAGTAGATATTTAGTCTTGCCCTCATTAACTGCCAAACCAATTTTTGCCGCCTCCATCTCAATGCCTCATTGACGTCTCGCTGTGATCTACCTATTATGTCAATGTACATAGTTGCGAGGATTTGAAACAGATTACGCCTTTTGTATTGGCTTGTAATTTTTGCACAATCATTTATAAAATGATGTTAAAAAAAATCACACGACAGCGCATCGCCCTGTCTAAATCCTTTTTTGACTTTGAAGCTATCGGTCAATTCTGCACCGATTCGGATGGAGCAGCGAGCATTCTCCAGAGTCATCCTACAAAGTCTGACGAGCTTAGCAGGAATGTCAAAGGTAAACATGTCATGGGGGTGGCTCTGGTGCAGTGGTTAACATCATCGACCGCCGAGCGGAAGGTCTTTAGTTCAAATTCGCTTCGTAGCCAAGAAAAAGTAATTCCTATACGGACAAAAAGTATGCAACGCAGTTGTGAATGGAAAGTGACCAGACGTACTGCTGCAGGCATAACACTCACAGTATATGGTCAACTGATGTTCATCCTCTGCGTATGTAATACTAAAGTGCTCGAACCAATTACTACGGACCATAACCAACGCGGAATTCGGTCGACTCTCATCCTATCTAGGACAACCACCCCTGAGGGTAGTGAACGAACATCAACGACCCAAACTACTGCACTCCGTTCAGGTTGTGTTTCTAAAACACATCATAAGAGAATATAAAAACTCTTGAACCTGCGCGAGTCTCCAAAAAAACAAAATGGCGTTATATGTATAGCCCGTCTCTAATTAAGCTGTCGTATGCGGCCTTGAAGTCGACGAATAGATGGTGGGTGTCGACTTGAAATTCATTGGTTTTCTCCAGGATCTGCCGTAGGGTGAAGATTTGGCCGATGATGGACTTCCCTGGCCTGAAGCGACACTGATAATGACCTATCAGCTTATTTACGAACGTCTTCGTGCGTTTACACAAAACGGCGACATTAAGGAGACTTATTTCCCTGTAGTTGTCGCAGTCAAAAGGATCTCCTTTTTTGTGGATCGCACAAAGAGTGCTAAGGCTCCATTCCTCGGGTATGCTTTCCTCTGACCATATCTTACAGATGAGCTGGTCCATCTCCTAACCAACTCACCCCCAGCTGCTTTGAAGAGCTCTGCAAACAATCCATCTGCGTCATGAGTTTCGACATGGCAATCTCAACTTCGTCGAGGTCAGGGGGGACGGAATTCTCTGCGATTTTCGACATTGAGAAATTGATAAATTATACAGACAAAAGGGAAATTTCCAATATGCAACCTTGCTAGAAACCAAATCGCGGCCCGGACCCATGGTGTAATGGTGACCACACTCAACCCAGTGATCTCGCGTTCAAATCTCAAGGTTCCTGTGAACAATTTTCGCAGCGAACAATAGTCCTAAGTTCTCGCTCTCGGAGTAATTGTCGCTTCGAGGCTCATCAAGCCCGTTCCGTTTTTTGTTTTTTTTTTGATTGAATTGATTGTCTCGTTCTGTTGTGAAGCATCAACATTATGATCATGCCATCGGCCTCGGAGGACCAATGTAGAATGGACAGTTACTTTCTGACCTTGAGATTTTAGCTCGGATCACTGGGCTGAGAGTTCAGTGCGTTAACCATTACTCCACGGATTCGACTCGTAATTTACTTTCTGGAAAGGTTGCATATAGTTAGGAAGTTTCCTCTTTCCAAAGTGTATTAATTATAAATATGCAAGTGTGTCGCTGCAATACATTTAAAGTGTCATTAAAGTTTTTGCTATTGACGCAATAGAACGTGTTATAGTTTTAACACGAATAAGTGTCTCAATTTCAAAAATCAAACGTGTTGTGTGATACACTTAATTTCAAGTGTGTCAAATGACACACTTATTCTTAAAGTGTCATCTAACAAAGTCGTGCGTGTTACCACAGTAGCATTCGCAGTGTAATCTGTTTAATGTACCACGCAGTGCCCTGGTTTTTCGATGAATTCCTTGATGCACCGGTAACTATACGTATATGAAGTTCGAAATGTAATTGTGAACGACGGAAGGAGGCGACCGGATTACATATGAGTTTTATAAGAAGTGTACACCTGAAGGCAGGAAGCTTTCGGAAATCAGTATTATTTCCATTCCACAAAAAAGGCGATTACAACAACCGAAATAACTATAAAGGAACATCATTCTAAAATACTTCCTCGAAACTTTTTGCCGCAGTACTACCTAAAAGACTAATTCAATGGACCAATAACAACAAAAAAATCATCCATGAATCCCAGGAGGGCTTCAGGTAGAATTACTCGACGATTTTCTTTTTATAGACTTTCGGGCTTCGATTGATTCGGTTTTTCGAGAAGTACTTTTCTACAAGTTCTATAAATACGTATTACGTATAGACAATGTATTCAAATAACAAAACTTCCATTTGGGATGGAGACTACTTGTCCGAAGATTTTGAGACTGCATTGGGCGTGAAGCAAGGTTGCGTATTAAGTACGTTACTGTTTATGTAATACCTATATAAAGGACATAACATCCGCTGTAAAAGGGCGGAATAAGCTATACCAAACAAACATTCCAACTCTCATGTTTGCACGAAAGAAGACGAAGATGGTGATAAATAGGGAAGGTGGTGGGAGATACTGTCAAGGTGAAAAGTGGACATTTCAAGGAGAAGCTATTGAAATTATTCGAGAATATATGTAAGTTCCTTGAAGTTCTGATTACAACTATATAGGTGTGAATAAACACCTCAAATTAAACTCTCTGAAGCGCTATTACTTCAATTTAGGGCAAATACAACAAGAACAAGCATATGAACCACAGTGCCAAGCGAAAGCTATTCGGTTCAACTGCAGTCACAATTGTGTAATACGGAGCTCAAGTGTAGAGTTACTATCCTTAGACAGCTGCTGAGAAGTTCCTGATATACTTTCTTAAGCGAACATTTATATGGCCTAGTGGTACCCCCACAAAGCTTTCACCAAAGAGTAAAACGAACATCCCAATGTTATAAAGTCAGAGCGGAAGCCTGCAGGGATGAACACGGACACTACGTAGTTGAATCACAGTCAATGCTGAGAACATGGAAAGACTATGGTCATGATACCGCTGTCAGGCAGAGCGTACCATTCGCACTGGACGAAGTTTACAGAAAATTCTTTACAGAGGTCTAATAAAGCTCCTGGCGCAGACGGTCTGTTTGCCGAGCATGCACCAGCTCATCTGTAAGATATTGACGGAAGAAAATATGCCCGATGAATGGAATCTCAGCCTCGTTTACCCGGTCCAGAAGAATGGGGTCTCCTCAAGTCTCCTTAACGTCACGCATATGATCTTGTCTGCCATTCAGTGTGTACGCCTGAAACCATTCGAGGGCAGGAAAATCCACGGTAGACCAAATAGTCACATTGCGGCGGAGACGACCCATGAATTTCAGGTCGACACACACCACCTTTTCATCGATTTTAAAGCCTCTTCAAGTTGTGCAGGATCACAATCGAGAATGGCCACTGCGGCATTAAAGGTGGTAAGGATGTCAAAAAAAGGATTCAGACAAAGCGACGCACTGTTATGTGGCCTTTTCGTGATGTTGAAAATATCGTGCGGGATTCCCTGTCCAATACAATAGGCATGATCTACTTCAAGTCTGCACAATTGCTCACATACGCTGATGATATTGCCATAATTGGGAGCACGCAGCGAAAGAAGCTCTTGTGAGCCTTGAAGCAGAAGTGGCTAAAGTGGGTCTGAAGGTAAACGAGGGCAAAACCTAATATACGCTGTCATCAAGGTAAGGCGCACAACTCCGACGTCTTGGCCAGAACGTCACTATGGGCAGTTATAACTTTGATGTAGTCAAGGATTTCGTCTACCTAGCTCACTGGCAACAAGAGGCAATGACGGCAGCGCTGGGATTAGACGCAGAATAACTCTTGCTAACCGCTAATCCTTCGGGCTTAAAGGGCAATTGACTAGGCAAACCCTCTCTTGGAAAACTAAGGTGAACCTATATAAAATCTTAATCATCCGGGTCCTCCTCTACAGTACAGAGGCTTGGACTTGCTTAAACATAGATGACTAGACCCTTGGTCGTTTTGAGAGGAAAATTCTGGATACAATCTACGGTCGCGTTTGTGTTGACGGAGAGTGGAGGAGAACACTCAAACAAGAACTGTTCGGGCTGTACATCGACATCAGCCTAGTACGAACGAATGGACAGCACTGATCCGACCCGAAGGGTCTTCGACTTCAACCCCGAGGGACGACGTTGCAGAGGACGACCGCATCTAAGGTGACGCACAAAAGTGGGCAGGGACCTCAACCAACTGGGCGTGCGACACTGGAAACAGCTAGCAAAAGAGTCGCGTTAGTTGGAAAGGCTTGTTGGATGAAGCCCAGGATCAACCCAACCCGTAGCACCACCTAAGTAGGTAAGTAAGATCTAGAAACGGGAAACGCATTTCAGTTATTGAGTGAAAGTGTTTGCAATGGAGGACGAAAGATTATCAAAATAAGTCCTTATGCACATTATGAGTACAGGAAGGTCTTGCAGCGGCAGCAGCGTCTTGACAGCGGCGACATTTTCTTCCATTTCGTCGACGTACAGGTGTTTTCTCTGTATTTGACAGTACGGCCGGAAACGGGCTTCAGAGTGAATTCATGCGCATTCCGGGAAAGGCGTGTATGGCGGGAGAAGTTTTTAAGGGGCGGAATGCAATTGGCTATTTCATCAGAGCATTTATGACGAAAGTAACGATAAAACAATGAAAGGCAGGAGACATTCCAACTATGTTTCAACGGGTCTAATGTTTGGGTAATGCTGTAGGTGCAACGAGGTCTTAGTTGCGCCAGACATGAGCGTTCAACTCCAACTTAGGACGAATGAACGCCTTATAAATTGTAGCCAGATCGGTGGGTGTGAACCTAAGAAACCTAGGCATTTCGCGGCAATCTTGGCGACACTAAATATGTGATCCTTCCAACAAAGGTTGTCACTAATGCACATACCCAGGATAGAAAGCTAGTTGGTTTCAGAGATACAAGTGCGATTCATGGATAATGGCATTGGGTGAGTGTTACGCCTTAAAGACAGAAGGCAGCATGGTGTTTTGGAAGCATTAAATTCCTATATTGTTTTTACCCCATTGAGTGATGCTGTCAATATCAGAATTTACTATTTATAGCCGAAGTGCAGGGTCGTAAAGAAACGAACAAGTATGAGAAGCTGAGGGTACTATCGTCAGCGAAGGCGTGAATTGGATTAGAAGTAACAGACAAGAAATCATTTATAAAATTGAGAAAGAGTGTGGGAGACAAAACGGAGCCCTGGGGAACCCCAGCATTTACAAAGCGAGTGTCAAACTTGAATCTTTCCAAGACAACTTAAAATGAACGATTGGAAAGATAGCTTCTAATCCATAGAAGAAGAGAGCCGTCGATCCCGAATGCACGCATTTTCGACAAAAGAGCTTCATGCCAAGCTCTGTCCAATGCACTGTCGAAATATCAAGTGCGACTGCTTCGCACTCATCCGCCTGGTGGAGCGAACAATTCTACTTCTCGGTGAGATATGCCATCAAATCCCCAGTGGATCTGTTGCTGCGGAGACCGTATTGCCGACCATTGAGGAGTTTCCACGAATCGAGATATTTCATTAGCTTACGATTTATCAGCGTTTCCACGACCTTGGAAGGAAGCTGCGAGTTTTCTGCGAAGTGGGCAGCAAGCAAGTTAGCTTTGTCTAAGGGTTTGACAGCTGGAATGTCATTGGGAATGAGCGCGGGTATAGACGACGAGACGGAGTTTTTGATGTTTATAACGAAAGACCAAAAACTTCTGCTACCTTGGGGACATTGTGGGATTTTACGCCTTAGTTTTTGGTCACGTAAAAAATTGGCTCGTCGAATGTGGGAGGTGCAGTCATTTCTGACTTGCATATATCTTTCCCGGTTCTCCTCAGTGGTGTTTGCCTTACACATAGAAAAGCTTAGCTCTCTTAACCTGATAACCTCTTTGCAGCTCTAGTCAAACCACGCATTATCCTCCAGCTTTAGACTTTTTACCCTATTGGGGATAAAATTGCATATGCCAGTGTTAGTAATGTTTGTAATCATTTTAGCCGCAGCGTCCACTCATTGTCGAGGAAGCACAACTGCTAGGTATTGGGTTATCGTGTACTGAACCAGTGGAGGGCACCGTGGCGCAGTGGTTAGTGTGTTGGACCCTGACGCACGATGAGCGAGTTCCGATCCCGATAACACAAAGGCCATTGAATGTTTATTTCGCGGAAACCCCCCTTAGTATACTTGCCATGAAAAAACTTCTCGACTAACGCCGCTCGAAATCGACATTAAACTGTAGGTCCCTTTCACCTCTGTAAAAAATAAATCACATACACCATGGGTGATTGAGAGAATGTTGGCTCTGGCCTTTCATGGAATATAACGCCACTAAAGAAAGAAGAAGAACCAGTGGACTTAGATTCATCTACCCACTGGGAATAGTCCCCTCGGTAGGACGATTAGGGTAACCATGGGATAAGCGCGGAACCGAACCCGAACAGAACAGCCCAATTTCGATAAAATAAATTTATCATTTGTATGTTGAACGCTGCATCTATTCAGGGTGATTTGACAGCTAGTTTGACCTATGTGGTTTCAATAATATGGCCGCTATCAGCTGTCAAAGTTCAGATGTCTCCATTGGAAGACATATGATGGGTCTGGGATAGAATGTTGCAATTTGTCGACAATCGGAATTCTCTCTGCAACCAAACGTCTATGTGAAACATTTTCCAACAGTGGTATCTACATGTCGGATTCGCCCAAAATGTTGATTCAAACTCACGTTAGCAGACGTACATCTCCTTCCATAAGGAGGGCACTTAAATATGATATCATGATGCCACACTCAACGAAACGACACACGTCATACCCCACTCCGAATTCTCCCGTAGGTCTACCTTATTTACATTCCCCTTTAAGATTACCTTCGTCCCCCATTAAGTATAAACACTATGCGCTGATCTGGTATGTCCTAAATGTGGCGCTGACTCGAGTATTCCATTTAAAACACAAAACTAAAGCGTTCAAATTGGCTGAGTTATAAATAGCCAAGCGAAAGAAAGGACGGCGTTAAGGACTCGCTCGTTCCCTTTGTTTCTGATTAGCATAATTTGTTTTTAATATTTTATGACAAGTTTCTGGAAACGAAAACATTTTCCAATTCAATCGGACGCGACGTAAGATGGATAGGAATTGGACGATTTCTACGAAAAAGTCCCACAAGAAAGCACAGCAACAGCTAAAGGTGGTGAGCGCAGGAATAAGAAAAGCCAGAATAAGTGTGAATGCCTATGTATGTAAGTAATAAAATCAAATATTCCACCATAATTTCCACAAAAGAACAAAACCAAACAACAAAAAAAAAAAAAAAAAAAGCATCTAAAGCAGCGGCCTATTGTATCTACAAGCTCCATCAACAGAATCACCGGCGACCTCGACTACACGTGTGCTCGTAACTGAACAAACAACAATAGAATCACATTACCTGCGAACATTGGGCTGCTGTATCCCAGGGAAGTCTTAAAGTACACAAGGGTGATGCTCTCCAGCACGTCCGTATATGTACAATGCCTCAAAGGACTTATTGGCAGAGCCAATAAAATATCTTCTAACTCTTCAAAAACATAAATTCACAAATAATTGAAATTCCCAAAATGTCATTATCACTTCGCCATGAACGTCGTTAGACGGATGTTGTTTTCCTTTTCTTCCGCATCATATCCTTTTCATTCCTTCGGGTTGTTTGCCATGGGTACACCCATACACATTTCGTTTTCCCTTTCGCTAGATATTATTTTCCAGTGAAACTGGTTAGATACTACATAGATACCAGGTGTATCTATGCCCTAGCAGGCAAGTGTTTATCTCCCACTTTTCAGTTTGAAATTTCAAATTACTTCTGTACATAGAAACGCCTACCCCCAAACACCCTCGTCGACGGTAAATGACGGAAGGGATATGAGTAGTCCTATCTGGGCTCACTGTTCGTCCCAATTGCCAGAGGACCGGTTGAGAAAGTTTCTAAAATCCCATCTTTGCCGCGTTTCTATGCCTCTTCGTACGTATCTATGACCATTATTTCTGATTACGAGTACTACTTACACCCGACTGGTGGTATTTATTGTTTGCCAAAAGTATCTTGTGCGAAGCAATTTAATGCTTATTTTCGTATCACAATTTGAAATTTAATGTCGTCCCAACCGGAAGTCGCATCTATTCCTATGGCCATGGAATAGGAATGGTTGAGTGGCAAAAAATAGGACAAAAAAATGGATTTAGGATATGTGCACGAATTAAATAGCCAGACAAGCATCTAGATGTCGGGACTAATTAGCGAATGTGCATTAAGTGTTTAGCAGTTTATTGGAACAATTTGGTTGATTGCCGCTTAATAGCCAACCGAATAGCCCTCAATGTGCCTTCGTGTCTCTACAGTGCTTTTGTGCTAGTGCAGATCGCAGAGATATCACGTAAATTTGGTTTTAAGTAAACAAATTAACGTAATTACTATAATCAATGTCGCAATCGTTCGCTAATTTTTACGAGCTTTTAGGTTGTGTCATAATCGATAATCTTATACTGGTGCTGAATAGACTTCTCCTTTTGTGGAGGCTCGAGGAAGGATTCACATTTAAAATGCAAGGGCTCTATGGACAACATTACTTGGAAGATAGTAATGAGCAAAAACGGATGGTAAAAGACTAACAAAGGCCTCTACCGACGAGTCCTGATCCGCTGAAAAAAAAAAAAAACACAAGTAAGAACCTCTGCAGCCGAGCACCTCGCAATTCTGTTTGCCGGGTCCTACTTCCACTTCCTCGTGGTGTAATCTGGAAAATTCCTGGTCATGGAAATTGCTAACGGAAGGGGACGAATGGCGAGTATCCTGCGCCACAAAACAGGATTAATGTCGATTGAGCTATACCATGGCAAACCGTAACCGGAAAACCCCACAATTGCTCAGTAGCAACCAGAAGCCTCGGATAAAACGGAGGGGATTCATGTTGACGACCCTTGCAAAAAAAGAAGAAAAAACAATGAATGTTAGGTCCCTAAATAGACAACGTGCAGCGTGCAATTTGCGGACGTCTTAGGCGGCTATAAAGCGAACATAACCGCCATCCAGGAAATGCGATGGAATGGACCGTGTATAAAGCGGATGGAACACTGCGACATCTACTACGGCGACTGCCATAGGGAGAGAGGACAACGATTGTTCGGATGCGGATTTGTTGTTCGAGGTGGACTAAGGCAAAAAGTCCTAAGCTTTCGGCATGTGAGCGGACGCCTCAAACGATCCGTATCAAGGCTAAGTTTTCTAACACAAGCCTGATCTGCGTACACGCCCCCTCGCGGAGGTCAAGGATTATTCCACAAAAGATGAGTTCCACCATCTTCTAGACAGAACTTATGCCCAATGTCCCAGCAATGACATCAAAATTGTACTAGAAGACTTCAATGATAAGCTGGGTAAGGAAAGCATCTTAAAATGAGTCATTACGGACACAGGCTGATTGATGTTGCTACGGGGCGAAATCTCCTTCAAGACAGAACGCGCTTCCTGCACCTCGAGATAAACAAAGGCACCTGGCGGTTGCCAGATCAATCACATCGCGATCCACGTCGGACGCTCCTCCTCCTCTTGCTGTAGCCAAGATGCGCCTACGGATATCACGAACGCAGTGGAGTAGAGTAAGAACACTAAGTTATGACGTCGAAAAGATACTATCGCGAGACAACGATGGCGTCCCCCCCCAGCTCTCCAATACACCTCAACCCTCCACGCTATCAACAGAACAGCAGTGGAACCTCTGCAAACAAGCCCTGAAGGGCACTGCATCTGAAGTGTTGGGCTTCAAGTCCCCACCACGAAAAACACCTGGTTCAATGGCTAGTGCAGGAGGATTGACACAGCGAAGCAAGATGCATATAAAGCCTCGCTGCATAGAAGAACAAGAGCAGCTCGTGAGCTCTACGAGTTTAAAAGAAGGGTGGAGCATAAGCTTCTCAAAAGAATGAAAAAAGAGCACGAGAAGCGCGCGATTGAGTATTTGTAGAGGTGTTACTGCAGGTGTGACTTTCGAAAGTTTATCAACAGATAAAGCAAACATGCCAAGGAGAACGGACACCTAGTAGCATAATCGCAGTCAATACTGAGCAGATGTAAAAACCACTTCTGCAGACCGATACCGCTGTCAGGCAGAATGATCCATTTCTTAACGACGGAGATCGCAAGGAATTCCGTCGCCCTGATCTCGACGAAGTTATGATCGCCGTATCCAAACTTAAGTCGAAATAAAGTGCTGGCGCAGGCGAACTGTCTGCTTCAAGGAGATGACCTGGTTAGGAGTATGCTCATCTGTAAGATATGGTTAGATGGGAAGCACGTCCGAGGAAAGGAGTCTGAGAACCGTATGCCCGATCCACAAGAAGGGAGACTCCTCTGACTGCGCCAACTGTATGTATGTATGTTGGCGTTACAGCCCATGAAGGGCCAGAGCCAAGCTTCTCTCAATCACCCATGTTGTGTGTGATTTATTTTTTCACACAGGTGAAAGGGACCTACAGTTTTTTGCCGATTCCGAACGGCGTGAGTCGAGAAGCTTCCTTAAGGCAAGTATACTACGGGGGGTTTTGCCAGTACCCCGCCGAGCAGGGACGCCGCGAAATAAACATTCGATGGCGTTGATGTTATCGGGATCCGAACTCGCTCATCGTGCGTCAGAGTCCAAAACACTAACCAATGCGCCACTTCAGAGGAATAAGTCTTCTTAACATCGCCAACCAAATCTTCTCTTCCGTTTTGTGTGAACGCCTGAAGCCTTTTGTAAATAATGTGGTAGGTCCTTATCTGTGTGGCCTCAGGTCAAGGAAGTCCACCATCGACCAAACCTCCACACTACGGCAGATCCTGGAAAAAACCAATGAATTTCAAGTCGACACTCACCAGCGAATCGGTGCAAACCTGACTGATAGCTTTGAGGTCAAAAAAGGATTTAGACATCGTATTAGAAATTATTGTGCAAAAATCACAGGCCAATACAAGAGGCACAATTAATTTCAAATCCTCCCAACCTCTGTCATGACGTTGACATAATCGAAAGAACACAGATAAAATTAGTTTGGCAGTAAATGAGGGCAAAATTAAAAACCTATATATGCTGTCATCAAGTTTGAAGCAGTTAGGGACTTCGTCTACCTTGGCTCCGCAGTGACCATCAGTTCCGGAATTAAACGCAGAATCTCTCTTGCCAATCGCTGTTTCTTTGGGCTCAGGCGGCAACTGAGTAATAGCTCTCTTCCGAACGACCAAGTTTGGTCTACACAAGACCCATATTATCCGGATCCTGCTGTACGGTGCAGAAGCATGGACACTAAGGCGGATGAGGAAGCTCTTGGTCGGTTCGAGAGAAATACACCCCAGCTCTTTGAGTCCAAGCAACGAGGGACGACGTTTAGATGGAGCACACAGGGGGAGGTGACCTCAGCCAACTGGATGTGCGGCAATGGAAGGGGCTAGCAAAAGGGCGTGCTAGTTGGAGGGGCATGTTGGTGAGGCCCAGGTTTACTCCGAACTGTTGCGCCCGAGAAGAAGAAGACGCGCCGACTTGGCCGATAAGCCATTTGATTCCACTATGCTTACTTACTTACTTACTTACTTATCAGGCCAGCGATCCATGGAGGATCTGAGCCTGAGGTATAGCTGCCTTCCATCCTGGACGGTTCCGGGCACGCTGCTTCCAGTTGTCAAGACCAAGATGTCTTGCATCCGCGATTACTTGGTCTTTATACCGGAGGTTCGTTCTTCCTCTTCTTTTCGAACCAGGAGGCTCGGAGTCAAAGACCCTCTTAGCTGGAGCGTTGATGTCCATGCGCTCGATGTGGCCGAGCCAGTGTAGTCGACGGATCCTTGCCTTCCGGACTACATCCACATCTTGGTACAGCTCGTAGAGTTCGCGGTTGTGTCTTCTTCTCCATTCACCTTCCTCACAGACAGGACCTAATATCCGGCGCAGAATTTTTCTTTCGAAAGAACCCAAAATCAGCTCTGCTGTCCTGCTTATCGCCCAACTTGACTTTCTGACTGACTTTCTGTCAAGATTTCGGTCGGGAAACAGCTATCAGTGTCAAAATAACCTGTGATTTAAAAAAAAAACCCTAGATGGCCCACTCCTTACATAATGTGAGCCGCTTCGAAGAGGGAGCTCAATGCCATCCCGGACATCGAATTACTATGGAATTTTGGAACATCCGTTGGCATAAGTGCATTGTATCAGGGAGGAGGATCACTTTGAAGGCGATGAAAGATTTTTCCAAATGAATGCTGTGTCACCTTATTTTTTGGACGCGTTAGTAAATATTTATTTTTTGTTCTTTTGTTTTTTATGGTTCGCGCAGGCTCAGGAGCTATACTCTTCTGATCTTTGTCACGCAACCTGAACGGAGTGCAGTGGTTTGGGTCGTAGATGTTCGTTCACTTCTCTCCAGGGGTGGTTGTCCTAGCTAGGATTCGAGAGGAACCGACCGAATTTTCACGTTGGTTGTACATAGTTCTCACTTCTCATTCACAGCAGCTGTAAATGAGAAGTGATACCTTCCACTCCACACAGGAGTGGAAGGTTCAGCTCATCACAGAGTACTCGCACAGAGTCAGTAAGTTATTTTTAGGTTAATTAATGTACGTATTATGCGAATTTGTCTAGCATAAGATAGATACATATGAATAAGAAAAATGAACAGATAACTATAGCCAACATGGACTTCTTCGTACTACCCCTGATATCCTCTTTAAGCTGAAACACTTTAATTATAAATCAAGATTGCCTGTTGTAGAGGGAAGCACCTTGTCAAACAAATCCTGTCCGGAAAATGTAACTATTTTAATCACACACATGCTAGACGATGTCTTTCAGTTCGTCAAAGTCCCTCTCAGCACATACATTTGACATTAAAGCTGTAATAAAGCTACTAGCCCCACAAAGTAAACTGATCGGACAATATTCAAACCTTAAATCTACATTTATACATACTCCTACTCCAAGTGCCGAAAATTCAAAACGTTCACTTTGTAAAATTAATTCGAACACTGTTGACAGCCGACTGCGAGGAGTATCCATACTTCCATTAAAGTTAAGTGCAAGCGTTCAAGCGCCCACTCACTTACATATGTACCTCCTGCCCAATATTTATTCTCAACGTTTGTTCACATCTGTCATAGTGCAACTCTATTTACATTCACTTTCAAGCACATTAAGTGATATAAAAATCCCGAGCTGATATACAGTCCATTCTTTTCGATTTATCATTTCTCTTGACAGGACGTCTCCTACTCGTTTCCCTGTGAAAACCGCTATTGTCGTCGCAACCCATTTACATAGACGACTCATAGTTCGTCGTTCCTCACTTGTCGTTGTTGCCCGCAATCCCAAAACAAACTCACACAAGTGGATATACTAAATGATAGGGCACTCGAAATGGGGCTGTTCTCTTCAAAATATTGTCCCACATACATCGACCCAAACTGGCTTAGGGACCTCTTCCCCCTGTATACATACGTACTATGTACGTGTGTTTATAGGTATAGCCATGTATTATAGAATCAAACTGAAGGGGGATAGAAAATCGGATTCAATCAGACGAGTAGCATAATGCTATTACCAGATATTCCTGTGCAGACATCAGAAACTATTTGGCCTAAAGGCAAATAGTTTCCTTCTCTGCCATCCTTTGCACAGCCCATGGCATGCTCTGAACCAAGGAAGTACGTACATATGTAGGTATCAACACTTTTGGGAATTGGCTTTTCCATTAAATGTGTGCCTTTTTCACTGCTAGTGGTCTTGTGTCTCGATGGCAATGACTTTAATGGATTCACCTCTGTTCTATGGTCCCGAGATTGACTGACGAACTGACTGACTGGCTGAGCGACTGACCAAATCAACCGCTAAGTGAGCACGGATACGTGGAATCTCTGTGATGTGATTTTTTCACAGATAAAAAGGGTCGGCAGAAGATGATGGCCTCAAAGGGTCGCCCACACTTTTTACGCTCGAGCTCCCTCGTGTCTGTGCTGAATGGAATGTTAATTGATTTACTTGCGCAAGGAGAAAATGTATCTTTAGCCTCCTTTCCTCCTGCCGTATAGATACATACGTATTACTTTTAATACTCACTTTCAAATGCGAAGAAAAAACAGAGTCATGGAAGCAACATAAACAAAAGTCTGCAACAGCACACGGGCGTACACGAGAAAGTGAAAAGACAAACAACAACAACAGCACAGAAGAAGAGTGAAATGAATCTGAAAACAAAAGGATTAGACTTCTTGATTTAAAGCGCTTCTCGTTTCTCACACGAGAATCTATGTTCGTGTCGCTGGTGATTTACGCGTCCATCCACCTACAACTTGTACTCCTTGCTCTGCAGTGCTGCAGTATCCATCGACACACAGATACTTGAAGCCATACCCCACCACCAGTATCGTTTTAATTAAAACAAACATATATACCAACAAAAAAAAAAAAAAACAAAAAAACAGAAGAAAAGACGACGAATGAAGGGAGGATGGACAAAGATTTGGTAATAATTCCATCAGAGCAGAGTAAGGTTCTGGAATTAATCAGCATTAGCTGCGGATAAGCAGATTCAACCCAGTATCATCGGGAATGACAATGAGTTCTTGATTTCCACTCATCACTCTCGTTTGTGCTGTGTGCAGTGTGCTATGTCGCAAACACGCCTTCTGGATCGAGCATAATTTCGCAGATGGAAATGGAAATGTGTTAAGTGTATCAGGGCCACGGGTGGGTTTAGTTAAATTAAAAAAGAGGGAACAAACGAGTTCATAGGGCTAACGATGTTGTTGAAAATGACTCAAGCAAGCTTGAGCACCTGTGAAAGTTAGCTAACCTTAATTGAAAAACAACGTTCTTTACTTTGCTAACCATGGTTGTCACAACCTGATCGCGGTTCCATTAGGCTGTGTTTTAAACCCAACTTGGCCAAGTGATTTCAGCGACTGTTCGGCTGGCCAATTCCTCAGCGTCAAAAGAGTCTTGCAGAGACTGAAACATAAAATGGAAGGTGTGGGCTATACGGCGGCCGATGCACCAAAACTTGACAAACGAATGGCTGATGTTCAGTACCGAATCTGGCGTTTATTCCTAATATTCTCACCGTACACTTCACCAATTTTTCGGCATATATTTGCTGCGTTTTTACCTCGTTATTTATCTGTAAAATTCTTGTCCTATTTCTTACATATGTATGTATGCAGGACCTCATTGGAATAGAATTTCATGTGTTCCGACTCTGACGTTCTGTGTAAATTGAGGCGAATCCATTGCCTCTCAAGCACCAGAATCATTTTCATTAAGCTTGAGTTCACATTGAACCAAACGGGATATCCATAGGTAATCATGAGTTTAATTAAGGCCACGTAGCTTACTTGCGATGAAGCAGCCGCTTTGTCTCAAATGAGGCCCCACCAACATATCAGACTTAATGTCACTGGTGAAGTCAGCGAAGCTGAGCTTAGATATCAGCCCAAATGAGCCAACTGGGCTCATTTGCAAGGTCAACTTGCCGCTAAAGAAAATATGTTTCTTAAGTCGATTGCATCGACAGATGACATTAAAGAAGCGTCTTATCAACTCAATAAAACAATCATCCCATCTCTTACACAAGCGGTGTGTACCTTGGTGGAATGCTCAGCTCGAATAACTTAAGGAAATAGGTGAGGTCGCTGTGTAACAGAGCCAAACAAACGAACAAAATACAACCTCGAATTGGGAAAATCCAACAGAATATCTTGGAGGAAACACTGCTACCAACTGCGGCCCGACTATATAAAGCGCTCTCCCAGGGGCATGCAGATGGACTCGGGCTGCTTCGCAAATCAGACCCGAACCTGTATTGTCAATCGCAGGGAAACTCTGGCGACCTTGCTTGAGGTATACTTCCCTGGTACTACTCCCCAACGAATGCCTTTTGATGATCAGACGAGCCTCACAAGTAACATCTTTCAGACTCGATAGAGTTAGCTGTTTTTATGTCCTGTTTCAACGTGGGATACAGCTCATCACTTAGTAAATAGCTTCACTCGCAAGGAGATCGCAATTTGCGCCTTCCTCGATATAGGGGCGACTTTTGATAATACTGGCTACAATTCAATCCCCACTGCACTATCCCACAGAGGTGTAGACCATCCCACTAACCACCGGGTTAGGTATTATTATATTATATATTGGGGCTGGCCGTGGTGCAGAGGTTAATATCATCGACCACCGAAAGGAAGGTCTATAGTTCAAATTCGTTTCATAGCCAAGAAAAACCAATTACTATACGGAAAAAAGTATGCAACACAGTTGCGAATGGAAAGTGACCAAACTTACTGCTGCAGGCATAACACTCACAGTATGTGGTCAATTTAAATTCATCCTCTGCGTATGCAATATTAACACCAAAAAGTGCATGAACGAATTACTGAGAATTATAACCAACGCGAAATTTGGTCGGCTCTCGTCCTATCTAGGACAAATCACTGCACTCTGTTCAAGTTGTGTTTCAAAACGTGAACCTGCGCGAAACTCTCTCTCTCCCTGTTACTTTCGCAGGCACAACGTTCAATATGTTATAAGACCTGAGCCTCGAGTGCGCGTATCACAATAAAAAAATATATATATATATATCAGCTACATCCGGAGAGGTTCGGGTGACAGTATTGGCAGCTAAGGAGTGTCCATAAGGTGGAGTTCTTTCACCCCTTCTCTGATCGATAGTCATCGACAATCGCAAGCAAAGACGGGAAAGTCACAAAGAAAGTATTCTGTTATGTCATCCTCTTTGCAAGATTCAGCACAGGTGGGCGTTTCACTGATGCCAAGCACACAGAGGTGCTAAGCAGGAGTGTAATGGCCCGTAATGATGCTCGCTAGTCTTCTCACGTATAAGAGAATGCTGCGGACTTCTTGCAGACATTAGAGCGTACCCGCTTAGTCATCCTGCTTCTTGAATATTCCCTCCATCTACGACTGCGTGCATTCAAAATCCAATCGTTGATGTGGGTATTGACCGGGGAAGCAGGTGGACGCAACTAATTTTAATCAATCTTAGCAATTAAGAAACGAATCAGTCGCAGTAGTAAGTATAGTACATATAGTGCAACATGGTAGCCATGATCTCTCCGATGAACGTCACAACTTTTTATATTGTTTGAAACAGATTCAAAAGAAGAACCTTAATGTTTGGCCTATCCCTTAGAAATTTTGTTCCTTCAGGACAACGCCAGGCCACACACATCGACAGTGAGTCGGAGGCTCCGGAAGCTTTTTTGAGAACTTCGTACGGGTGATTTTTCGTAAACGTTGAAATAGCGAAGAAAGCTGTTATAGTGGATTACCAAATCATCAAAGAAGTTGCTTAGGATATTGAAATATCGGTTGGCTCATGGCATGAACCTTTTCCAGAAATGTTTGGCATATAACGAGACTGAGCGAAGTTTGCTCCAAAATTGCCAAAAGGGTCGTCGCACGAACACCGCTGAGTTGTTATTGAACCACGTGAATGAGAGGTATACGAGGTGTGACAATTAAGTTCTGGGACTTTGTAAACGAAAAGCAAGCAAATTTAGCTTGTCGGAAAATTTTACTGTCGACCATCCCAATAGTCCCCCTCTAACTCTACACAATGAGTCCAATGTTGTTCTCACGATTCGAAGCACTCTCGATTATCCTCGGAAGTTACCTCACTCGGAATCATGGTTACAGCCCTTTTGACCTTCTCTATACCGCCTTGAGGCATGATAGTTAAGGTTCTGTATAGCACAACCTTGGTCTTTCGAGACAGGGCTCTACTTCTCAATTGCCTCTTCGGTCCAAATAAGCAGCGGTTGGCAAGAGAAATACAGCGTCTTACCTCAGCGCTCGGAGTAGTTGTCGCTGCTCACTAGTGAGCCAAGGTAGACAGATACCTTTACCGTTCCAAGTTTCAAGCTGCCAATTGTGACGTCCTGGCCAAGACGTCAGTGTTGCGCGTATTTTTTGGTTGACCATAACTAAAAGACCCAATTTAGCCGCTTCTGCTTTAATTCTTTCGAACGAAGATGTCAAATGGCCCAGGCATCGACGAAATGGTGTCGAATTGGTACTCTTGGGTCTTCTCTATTGTGGATTTATCTGGCCCAAAGCCAAACTGATAGGAGCCGATCAGACTATTCACAAAGGGTATCAGGCGTTCACACAATACGGCAGAGGTCTTATATGCGATGCTAAGGAGACTTATTCAAATACAGTTGTCGCAGTTATAGGGATCTCTTTTCTTGTGGCCCGGGCAAGTGATTCCATTCGTGGGGCGTGTTTTCCTTCAAAAATATTGTACTGCCGGTACGAACCGACGGTTGTGTTCGAATTTCGCTGTCAAAGTTCGGAGTGCTCTGCGGCAGCTTAAAAGGAAACGATGGTAACTTTCAGCGGCATACTGGTGAATATCAATGCCAGAGCAATCGAGAGATTGGACCGAGGGCTATATAAACGAGAACACTCGCCCTCGGGGGTGTTCAGTATTCAGTATTAATTCAGTATCAGTGATTCAGTATCCAGTGGTCAGTCGGTAATCAAGCCGTCTATTGAGTTAGTGTAATTGTCCACTAACTTCACAGATGTAGAGACAAAGTTTGTAATAAAATGAAGCGTTTAGATAATTGACCTGAGGTGGAAGAAGGAAAGAGTTGTAGTCTGTCGCAACGTAGTGGTCGAAACCTATTTTGGATACTTCATTTTCGCAACAATTTTTACCGGACTTGGCCTCCAGCACCCTTTATCCCTTCCCAAATCCGAAAAAAGCCCATCATAGGACGGAGGTTTGTCACGATTGTGGAGATAAAGCATCAGATTTCGGTTTCGGATGCCATGTAGGTACCTGTCTGTGGGCGTTTTATATTAAACAATAAAAAGCAAATCACCAAATACACGCCTAACGCTAATACCTACCAAATGACAGCTAATAAGAAGCTTTAATGAATCGTGGGACTTTGCGTGATATTGGCTCATTACATGACAGTCTATAGTAGTAAGCACCACTTCCTACAATAGCATCGCATGTTTTCGAGGAAAGGATGAAAGCATTTCAAAAACACTCTTCGTAGTCAAGGCTAGCTGCGATCAATACTTTGCAGAGTCTTTAGTGGAGCGTAGCATTCACATTTCTACATCTAAAGTAGCTAAACATTTTTCTCTTTGACGTCACTTATCGAGCATTTTATGGGTAGGGCGTGTGCAACATGGAAACTGCGATAAATTAAAGTAACTATGTATCTACACACATGTCCACAAGTATATACTCACATATTGGATGTGTACTTCAATTCTCTCTCGTTTCTCGAGAATACTTTCGAAAACCTTATACCATATATCCGGCATCTGCAGTCTCGATTCGTTTAACCTTCACTCTCTACTAAGCCAAGCAAAACCGTATCCAACCGTTATGGCGAGTCATACACAGAATCCGTCCGTTCACTATGATCTAGCAATCACTTTACACACATACTCGCAATGTGCCAACTAACAACATACAAATTGTTAACGAAAGATGATGAAGGACTATGCTCGAACTCCGTTTTACACGGTTGTGCTTCCAACAAGAAATGCACCGCATCGCACGTCGACGACAACGACAACGACAATGATGATGATGGTGATGGTGATGGGTCAATAGCATGCTCCTTTGTCTCACTACTCTCGATTCGTTCCGCTACAACAAGAGGAGCAGTCAATGGTGTACAACATCACATATTTTACCGTCATCGTCAACATCACCATTACCCTTGCTACGAGCAGTGTTGTTGATTCTTGCCCCACTGTCGTCAGTCATTGCTCCTCGGACTTCTTTGCTCTTCGATTCACTAGCGAGTCTGCAGTGCTCACCCTCCGGCCATCGTTGATCTTCACGACTTGAAAGTTGAAGACCCGGACTTGCGGTCTTTACGAACCCATGTACGTTGTACGTACATACATACGTACGTGCTTACTAACGTTGCAACAGTGGAGTGGCATTGAAAGTAGCCAACAGACCGCAATTTTTCGTGAACCAATTTTCACTTCTTTTTTGCGTTTTTCATTTTGGTTTTGTTTTCCTTTTATTTTCCACTTTGGTTGCAGCATCCATCAGTCGTTTTCTGTGTTTTTTTACTTCTGCTCGTAAATCATTTTGTTGCGCAACGTTCAACCGTTCGTTGTGTACACATACAGCTGGGGGCCTAATTAACCAGTAGTACTTCGGTCTTCGTCACACCCTTAACTAAGTACAACTCAAAAGCTAACAGTCGTATGCACATAGGTACATGTGGGTTAAGGTAACCGCATGGATAACCTTGGACAATCCCAGTGGAACGGCGAGTTGCCAAATCAACAGCTCACTGCTTGCCATGTCACCACTTCTCCGTCAACTATGGTATGGCAAACGGAGCTTGTATCTATGGGGGAAATATGAATCTTAATTATTTTATTGTTTTCTCAACGGCAAGGACGATGGATACAAGAGCTCGAGAGTGCTATTTGGTTTAGTTGTTCGTAATTTAAGACCTTTTTCTCGATGCCAACTGGCGCACTGTGGTGTCCATATACCAACGACTACGTGCCTTACTGACCTAGTAACTTTAAGGAAGTACTATCACGTGGACCGGCGTTTAATCACAGAATAAATTGATTTATTTACGGATGTTGGTTTTATTTTCCATCCATACCATCGTGTTGCGTATCCACACATGCGATACTAATTTAATTGATTGACTTCGCTTGGACTGAATAGTGCTATTTAAGGAACCATCAAACCTTGTTCAACCACTGCCTACACTGTCTACAAGGACAGTGACATCCATGGCGATACAAACCATTTTTCTTTTTTCGTTTACTGTTTAATTAAAACAAAAAGAAGTTGATCGCATTTAACACGGCAAACGCCAGATTCGATCTCTGTCCCTGCTCTATCTAAGTTGACACACAGCATCCACGTGGCCTCCCCTGAATAGCTGCCCCGGCATCCGCCAGGTAGTGAAACATTGTGTACAGCGACCCGACCCCTTGCTCCTGGGGAAAGAGAAACCTGGCTCTCCAGGTTGGGAGTTGTGCTTAGAGGTAACATCCCTATCACGGAAAAAACCAATGGTCCCGAAACAACCACAAGCCTCGGATACGGACTGATACAAAGCTGATGACTCTTGCAAACGATTAAAGGACTTGAGAGTCTGCACATGGAATATGACCGGGTGCAGGCGATCAATTAGAGCAAACCCTTAGCTGCTATAAAGCAGATATACATAACCGTACTCCAAAAAGTACGATGGGATGTACCAAGCAAAAACGGATGAAAAACTGCGACATCTACACCGGGAAATGCGGATTCTTTATTCAAGGAAGACGTCGACAAAAAGTCTTAAGCTTTCGGGATGTAAGCGAACGCCTCATGACAATCCGCATCAAAGCTAATTTTGGAAACGTTAGCTTGGTATGCGCTCACGCCCCAACCGAAGAAAATGACGGTCGACTCAATGAAGAGTTCTACGATCTCCTAGAAAGAGCCTATGCCCAACGTTCCAGCTACGACACAAATATAGTTCTAGGAGATTTTAATGAGAAATTGAGCAATGAGGACATACATATTTGAGTCGATCCCGGGAAAATACAGCCTACACGACCCCACGTCCGAATACGGACATCAGCTACTCGACTTCCTGACGGCGCGCAATCTCTTTCTAGCAAGCACACGATTCCCGCATCTCAATATTCGCAAAGGAACCTGGCGATCACCTGATCGGTCTACTACCAATCAGGTTGATCACGTTACGGTCAACGCCAGACACTCCTCCAGCATCCTATATGTACGAACTTTTCGAGGAGCCATTCCGACTCGGATCACTACCTTGTTGTTGCCGAGGTACGAATGAAGATGATAAGGATGCCACAGAGTCCACCTGGACAACGAAATATTGACGTCGGAAAGCTACAATCACAGGAGACCGATAGGACCTTTACCAATCGAAATTCCCTTAACCCCTCGCAAACTCCAATGACACCAGAACAACCCACAGAAAAACGGTGGGAGAATTGCTAGCATGCGAGACGCTGCCTCTGATGTGTTGGGTTTCAAGCCGCGCGCCGTCAGCTAGAAACCTCTGCTTTGATGAGCAATGCGGGCAAGCTCATGCAGCAAACCAAAACGCCTACAAAAGACGGACGAGAGCCGTTCGTGAACATTACGAGCAGAACACGGGGAGAGAGGAACACACGCTTTTAAGGAAGAAAAAAAAGACAGCATGGAAGCGTGAAATCGAGGAGATGGAGACTGCTATCACAGGAATAATGCCCGCATGTTTTACGAAAGGGCAAAACGAACTTGCCAGGGCTATAAAGGCAGAGCGAAAACCTGTAGGGATAAAGACGGACAACTAGTAGAAGAGTCACAGTCGATGCTGAGAATATGGAAAGAACAGTTCTGTGGACTGTTCAATGCATATAAAAGATCTAACACCGCTGTCAGCCAGAAGGATCCATTCGCAAATGGACGAAGATGTAAGAGAATTTCATCCACCCGACCCAGATGAAACTAACTAGTAATTTTTAAAGCTCAAGAACAATAAAACCGCGGCGCAGGCGTGCTGTCTGCCGAGCTATTTAAATCGGCTGAAGATGATCTGGTAGGTTGCATGCACCAGCTTATCTGTAAAATGTGGTGGGAGGAAAGCATGCCCGACGAATGGAATCTCAGCATCGTTTGCCCAGTCCGCAAGAAAAGAGACCCCTATAACTGCGCAACTACAGGGGAATAAGTCTGCTTAACATCTTCTCTGCCGTACTGTGTGAACGCCTGAAACCCTTTGCGGGTAATCTGATAGGATTGATAGGTCTGATAGGTTCTATCTTACCAGATGTTCACACTGCGGCAGATCTTGGAGAAGACACAAGAATACCAAATCGACACCCATCACCTTTTCGCCGATTTTAAAGCCGCGTATAACAGTGTGCATAGAGACGAGCTATACAGCGCCATGTCTAGTTTTGACATCCCTGCCAACTCGTCAGATGGTGCGGAATGACAATGCTCCATTAAGGTCGGCAGCGATTTAACCGAAACCTTTGATGTTAAATAAGGATTAGGACAAGGTGACGCACTGTCATGTAATTTCTTCGACATCGTGCTTGAAAAGATCATACGAGACTCACTGGCCAACACAAGTCTGCTCAACTGCTTGCGTACACCGATGACACTGACGTACTTGGATGAACACAGCGGGACGTCAATGATGCGTTCGAAAGCATTGAAGCAGAAGCGGCTAACCGAAGGACCGGTTAACGAGGGTAAAACGAAATATATGCTGTCAACCAAAAAAGATGCGCAACTACGTCGTCTCGGCCAGAACGTCAAAATTGGCAGCTACAAATTAGAAGTGATCAAGGAATTAGTCTACCTTGGTTCACCAGTGACCAGTGACAAAAACATTAGCACTGAGATCCAACGTAGAATAACTCTTGCCAACCGCTGCTTCTTTAGGCTCAAGAGGCAATTGTAAAGTAGAGCCCTCTCTCGAAAGACCAAAGTTGCGCTGTACAAAGCCTTAATCATCCCAGTCCTCCTCTATGGCGCAGAGGCCTGAACTTTAACGAAAGCGGATGAGCAGGCCCTTGCTCGTTTCAAGAGGAAAATTCTGTAACCAATCTATGGTCCCATTTGTATAAACGGGCTGTACAGCGACATCGGCCTAGTACGGCGTCTACGGCCCGAAAAGTCATCGAGTCCAATACCGAGGAACAACACAGCAGAGGACGACCGAATCTAAGGCGGCGCACGCAGGTGGAAGGGGGTCTTAACCAACTGGGAGCACGTCACTGGAAACAGCTGCAAAACACCGTGCCAACTGGAGAAGTTTATTGGGTGAGGCCCAGGTTCACACCGGACTGTAGCGCCACTTAAGTAAGTAAATAAGTAAGTTAAATTAAAACAGTTCATAGTTGCGGAATGATGCATCTCATTTGTCTCATTTACCCCCCCCTGCCCCCACCCCCAATACTACAAACTATGTATTCACTTGCCTCAAGCGCTAGTCATTAAGCGGCATGCGCTCATCTCTTTCTCCATAACACCAGCCCCTTTTCTGTGGCCGCAGGACCCAGGAGACACTGACCCAATTCACAGAATAATTAGACAAATTAAAATTGAATCAATTCGAGAGCAACACACCACAAAGGCAGCATGATGAAAGAAACACCACGACCAAGACCAAGACAAGCTCCCCCAGAATTTGTTGCAAATCTTCGCTACCCTTTACCTCCTTCCCTTTTGCAAGCATGCCCTCAAGGAATATCCAAATACAGAAGAAACAAAAGCTTCGCAAAAACGAAACAAGCAGCTCCATTGGCACAAGTGGGTCAATTCAAAAAGTGGGAGGAAGCAAAAAACTAGAACTTTTGAAATGAGGACTCAGAATGTCAGTTGGCGGTTGATTCAGTTCTGTGGCGTTTTTGCTTTTTTTGTTTTCAGTTTGGCGAAACTGTTTCCGAGAACTGTTGCAGTTTGATCGCGTGTCAAGGTAAATTACGGAATTTGCCTTTTCCTTCGTTTAAGTGGGCCTTTAAGTGGTCTACGGGAGTTGTGCTGAGTTTTAGGGAGTTTTTTCCGCATGAGGAATGGTATGATGGAGAATAGTTGTTTACGACTTTTAAGTCAACAAGCTTTACAGAAACTCTGTTAATGTTGTAATGAATTGTTGGGTGAAGTGAACCATCAAAGAGGCGATATTAGTTCAGGATGCTCATACTCATTCAACTCAGTAACCAAGTGCTCTACCATAGGAATGAGGACGGTGGAGTCGTACGATTCAACAACACCAGCGAGAAATTGAAGCCATGCATTCAGCTAAAAAAATCAATTAAACTATTCTGAACTTCGCAGATACAGGCCCTGGGAGGGAATGCAGATTGAAGTCGGCTCTTCTTGACTTTGAAGATGACTTGGGTTTCTCTGCATGCCCAACAAATCGATGATATTTTCGCTGTTTGGTTTTTTCTCTCCTTCTTATCGGAAGCTACAGCTGGCGGTGAACCTGGGCCCCAACCAACATGCCGCTCCAACTTGCACGATATTTTTCAAGTCTATTCCATTGCCACACACTCAGTTGGCTGAGGTCCCACATAGCCTAACCATCTTAGGCTTTGGATTTGTATACGCCTGACTAGACTCATGTCGCTGTACAGCCCGCCTCCAGAGAGGCGTCAGAGTACAAGACCTTGTACTCTTGTACAGAGTCGCCCATTTTGTCGCCCATTACTCAATTGCCACCTGAGCCCAAAGAAACAGCGATTGGTAAAAGTGATTCTGCGTTTGACTTCGGAACTGATGTCGTTGTTCCAAGTCACTGCGGAACCAAGGTAGACGAAGTCCTTAACTACCTAAAACTTATGTAATTCCTACAGGCTTCCTTTCTGGCTTTATAACCTTGCCATGTTCGCTTTATCTGTTGATAAAACTTACGAGCGGCGTGCTTGGAGTAACATTTCTCCAAGTCCTATGTAGATCGCGCACTTCCCGTGTTCTTTCTTCTTTTTCTTGAGAAGCGTATACTCCTTCCTTCTTTTTAACTCGTAGACCTCCCGAACTGCTCTTGTTCTTCTATTCAGCGAGGCTTTATATGCCTCCTACTTCGTTTTGTGTATCCTCCTGCACTCGTCATCGAACCTGGAATCCACCACGAAGAAGGTGGAGCCTTGAAGTCAAAAACTTGCAGTGCTTTTCAAGGCTTGTTTCTAAAGGTTCCACTGTTGTTCTATTGACTCCGTGGAGGAGTGTATGGAAGAGCTTAAGGGAGCTCGGCGGTTTCTGCCGAAATTAGTTTTTCGACGCCATAACTGTGTGTACTTACTCTACTCCGCTGGGTTCGCGATATCCGTAGGCGCATCTTAGTTACTACAAGGTCCGTGTCGATGTTAGCCTGTGTTCGCTACCAGATGTGGTGTTGTAAAGGATGTGTTTGCCGATGACTCGTTCAACGATGGTGGATGAGTAGCTTAGCTTTGAAGTCTCCTATGCATACGTTCTCTCTAGGTGATCGTAGAACTCATCTTTGGTGGAGTCATTCTTGTCATCCGTGGGGGCGTGGACGCAGATCAGGCTGATGTTAGAAGATTCAGCCTTGATACGGATCGTTATGAGTCGTTCGCTCACATGTCGAAAGCTTAGGTCTTTTTGCTTTAGTTCAGGTCGAACAACAAATCCGCATCTGAACACTCATTATCCTCCCTACCTATAGCAGTCGTCGTAGTAGATGTTGCAGTTTTTCATTCGATTTTTACCCGGTCCATTCCATCGCACTTCCTGGATACCGGTAGCAGCCTAGGGCGTACGCAAGTTGTTCGGCTTCACGTAGTCTGTTTGGGGACCTAGTATTCAACATACAGAGCCGAAGATCATTGTCCTTTTTCGGTTTTTGGCAAGAGTCTTCAACATTAATCCCGTCCGTTTTATCCTAGGCTTGTGGTTGTTTCTGGGAAATTGTGGAGTTTTCCGGTTACGGTTTGTAAGACCATAGCCCAACCCACATTAATCCTATTTTGTGGCACAGGATGCCATTCGTCCGCTTCCGCTTCCGTTAGTAATTTCCATGGTCAGGAAATTCCCAGATGGTATCACTAGGAGCTGGAATTAGGACATGGCTAACATAGCTGCACTGTGTTCGGCTCAGAGGGTCTTACTCGCTTTTTTGGCGGACCAGCACCCATCGACAGATGCTACTCCTACGAGGCCTTTATTAGTATTTTACTGTTTAATTTTTCAGTGATCTATTTTTGACATGCGTCAAAATCAAGCATGCTCTGTTGGAAACGCCATTTTTTATAGTTTTACGTAAGTCCACAATCGCGTATAGATCTGGTCCAACGACCGACCTTATTGTAACTTTCCTGTAGGGGGACTTTGACAAGATTTACAGTGCTATGACGACTAGATGTTAAAAAACAACTTCCAGAAACCGGAGACTATGTAAATCAGAGTGTCTCTGCCTACTGCCTGTAGAGGTCACTAGGAGAAATTTCTGAAGAAATTTCTCAATCTTCGTACCAAACGGTCCAAGTGTAGTCCCCGGGGTGATTTCGCTTTGACAAAACGGCTAGCCAGAGTCCGAGTATACGAAGCTTTGTACGAACGAGGATCTTTACAGTAGGGCAAGGATTTCACATATAGACAATTTTCTGATAAAGCTGGTCCAAAGACACGCTGCAAGGGCAATGTCTTTGGTCAATAACTTAATCTCTTGGGTGTGCTACTCTAACAAAATTTGCCAAGAGAGAGTGCGTGGGCACGTACAGTATACCGGCAAAATCTTGACAATCTTATGAATAATGTCACACATCGAAAGTCTGAAAAGACCTGATCACCTTGTAAGAGGTCGCACGCTTTGTCTGTGTGTATAGGCCCTACGGAAGAGCAGACATTGTGGTCATTCAAATTACATGCACCGTTGATCAGGGGCGGTATGCTAAATTGAATCCATCCGTCTTTCCATTATCTTGCTATATAACGTGCTAAGTTTTGAGAGACTGCCAAGTGTCTCGAGCATCGCTACCACTTTAACCACATTGTTGAGCATAGTCTAATTGGAACGAATTGAAATAAATTATATGCAAGGGCGATATAACTAGGTTGTTGAAGGCACTCAATACAAATGAAGGTTACCATGCTTTAATAGCTATGAAATTTTAAATAATGCCGCATGAGCGTGAGGTGAAAGTAATTGATTTGATCCGACCGGAAGCGATTTTTCCATTTGGACTGCATCCAATTGCAGTGACTCTGACCCCTAGAAGACGATCACTTTTCGTAATCATTTCAACTAAGATGGACTTGACCGCATTAGGAGGTACCGATAGATCAACGGGTATTATTTTGGCGAATAGCAATCTAGGGCAGCCACTAAAAGAGGCTAAAACCGTAAGTTTATATCGTTATCTGGAGAAGAACAAAGCTTCATCAACTACGCGTTAACTCAAAACCGTTTAAGTAAATTATTTGTCGTTGGCTATCAAATGTAGCCCAACGGCATGGGACAAAAGGATATCTCGTCGAAGGCGCAAATACATTATGTGCCTGCCAACTATAAATATCCTCTAAAACGCAAAACGAATGTTAATTAACTCTGGACATAGCAAATAAGAGTCACCATAGACCTATGACTATATCGCGAAACTGTTTAACTATGAATTACGCGTTGACGTGCTAATTACTCGTTTTTAGCATTTTCATCGTTTCGCGTAAATTAATTTGGCAAACAAGTTGATGTAATAAATTCGAAACTTGAGTAACCTTAATGGTTAAGGATTTATTCACATGCCAAAATTGGCTAAAAGAACTCAAATAGTATGGCGTCCCGACGCCTGACGCCTCTGTATGTGGAAATATTTGGATTGCCAATGCCACGGGTGCTTAGGGACAACTCTTCGATTCTGATTTAATTACGAGTGTCATGACATCGTTTAAATGCAGTCAAATTTACAAGTCCCCTGTAGAACAAGGTAGAAGGTACTCCGGACACTGACCACGGTATCGCAGTGCATTCATGAGGGCAGCGAAGTAAGAATTCCATCTCCCGAAAATAGTTGTAGACTAAATGAAATGTTCCTTAGCTTAAGATAAAAGAAACGAAAAACGGTCTCCAGGCCACTCGATCCTCCGTCATTGACTCTAACTCATCAGGAGCTATGTATGCCCAAACGCACCCAGGCGAGTTTTTGAACTTGATCCAACCATCTCAAGCCACGCTTCGGAAGTCGTGATGATGGCGACATACGTCTCACGTGGCTAAACTATCGAGGCATAGCCCTTTACGTTCGGAAAAGCAGCTGCTCCCCGCGCACTGCCGTGTTTCTCACCCTATCCCGGCGAGTAACTCCCGCACCAGTACGAAGCAAGCCCATTCGGGCAGTTTGTGTTCACGATCTTATTCTTTCGGTCAATACCCACACTTCATGATTATAGGTTGGTTTAGGTTAGGTTAACGTGGTTGGCATAAGCCACACGTAGGCCAAAGTCGGCTCATTGGGATACCACATGGATCATATTACCCTGATCTGCTACCTGAGAACCAACCGATGCTTCTGATGAAGCGATGGAGTTGAGCTATTTTTAGGTCTGCCAGCTCACTTAGATTTTCATAAAAGGCGCGTCGAGGTAGATCCTCCAGCGATTCGCAAAAGAGGGGCGTGAGCAGAGAAGGTTGATTCCTCTTCCTCCTCGTCAATGCAGCCGCGACAGTAGTCATTGGAGGGTAGTCCTAGTCTGACGGCATGTTTTCCAATGATGCAGTGACCTGTAGTGACACCCACTAGAGTGTGTACTTGAGGTTGCCCCTTTGGTTACCACTAGGTCCCTGGTTCGTCCTAGGTTTAACTTAGGCCAAATTTGTTTAGTGGTAAAGCCGATATTACTCTCATTCCATTGGAGGTTGGTCGCTTTTATGGTTTGAAGTTTTATCATGTGCTTTAACGTACTTATTGGTGTTTCTAGGTACCCGAGGGTAGGTAGGCTGAGTGTACTTGGCCCTAACTTTGCGAGTTCGTCGCCCGCGCAGTTTCCTGGAATATCCCTATGCCCGGGAACCCACATTACTTTTATGTTGAACTGCTCAGCCATCTCGTCTAGAGATAGGATTGCAGTTAAGGGATGGCATTGATTTGTGGGTTACCGCGGCCAGGAATTTTATCGCAGATCCACTGTCCGTGCAAATGATAATATCCTACATTAATCCTGAGCTATGTAAGGGCCTCCTTTATCGCTGTTATTCCTGCCTGGTACACACTGCAGTAATTTGGGAGTCTGAAAGATAAGTTTAGATTAAGTTCCTTCGAGAAGACTCCACTACCTACACCCGACTCCATCTTAGAGCTATCAGTATAGAGGGAAATCGAGTCCTTTGGTATGACTTTCCCTTCATCCCATTCCTCCCTAGATGGAAAGACAACTTCGAAGTTCCTAGAGAACACATTCTGAGGGATAATGTAGTCTATGTCCATGGGTACTTTGAAGTGTTTTAGCATGGTAGTATGGCCTTTTTGTGCCTCAGGTCCGTGGGTGTTGACCTGATCGCTCCGCTTATGTATAAGCTGGCCGATCTTTGTACTTTACCCAGCAGGTTTAAATTGACTGCCTTGTCCAGAGCAGTCCACCAGACTACGACGCCAAACAGGTGGATGGGCCTTTTGACTGCTGTGTAGATCCAGTGCATAATGCTTGGTTGGAGACCCCACTTCTTGCCCACCACTTTTTTGCAGATGTAGAGGGCAACAGTTGCTTTCTTGACGCGATCAAGAATGATGGGTTTCCAATTCAGCTCCTGACTATTAGTTGGGTTCCACCCAGCCTCGGTGGGTCGAAGGGCGGAATATTACATTTGTTAGTAAACAGTACTAAATCGGTCTTCTTAGGATTTACCCCAAGTCCATAGTACTGCGTCCAGGTTTCTACTGCATGTAATGCACCCTGCCTAAGGTCGTATAGAGTGCTGGGAAATTTTCCTGTGGCGGCAATAGCAATGTGATCTGCATAGGCGGTCACAGCGTATCCTTCCTGTTCAAGCAACAGCAGTAATTCGTTGACCACCACGTTCCAGAGGAGAGGGGAGGGTACTCCACCCTGTGGTGTATCTCTACTGACCATTCTAGTTGAGACGGCACCAGCGAAGTTGGCCTTGACGACTCTTTGTGTTAGCAGTTGTAGTACCAGTTCTATCACTGATCCCTTAACACCCAGATCAGACAGCGCTTTGGTGACGGCCCATGGTTCAACATTATTAAGGGCCATAGGTTAGAGTTGGAACAAATACGGAGTTTAAAACCGCTAACTTGGCTTTGACACCCAGCTCGGTCTCCCTGATTACAGATCCTCCAAGCTGTTTTAATATGGGCTCCTCCCCTTATTCGTGAAGAAGACCCCGAGATACTAAAACTTCTCCACCTGCTTCAATGGGACTCCACTAATATGAAGAGTGCATTGGACAGGTGTTCAAAAGACTCACAACCTCGGAAATGTCCAACGTTAACCCTCATTCCAACATCACAGCTACAGCCACAAACCTATCTAGCGCGCCCTGGAGTTCCGTCTGGGAGGATGCGACGACAACTAAGTCATCTGCAAAAAGAAGAGGGCTTACCCTTAACTGTCCCAATGTGAAACAATCCTCGCCTCCACTGCGCTCCAACATCCAGTCCATTTATATATATAATGAAAAGGAGAGGTGACAAGACGCACCTTTGGCGAAGTCCGTTAACCCGAACGCAGCTGCTACAGTTTGTGTACAGGACTTGATAGCCCTCAACAGATGACCATCGATCGATGGCTTGCTATCAGAACTCTTCAAGGCTGGCGGCGATGTTCTGGTAGGGAGCATGCACCAGATCACCTGCAGAATTTGGGAAGATGAAAGCATGTCCGACGACTGCAATACCAGCTCTATTTGCCCAATGCACAAGAAAGGCGATCCAAGAACTATAGAGGTATATCCCTGCTCAATGCCGCATGCCATGTTACCTGCCTCTCCCTGTTTTATCGTTACTACTAAATGCTCTGATGAAATAGCCAGTTGCATTCCGCCCCTTCAACATTTCTCCCGCAATACACGTATCTCTAGGAATGCTCACCAATATACTCTGAAGCCCGCTTTCGGACGTACTGTCAAATATAGAGAGACTTTAATTAACCGAACCACACGAATCTGGAACTCCCTGCCGGATTCGGTTTTCCCCCCGCAATGCAACATGCAAGCATTTAAGACCAATGTCCATCGGCATCTCCTCTATTCCCCTTCCTCTCTACCTTCTGCCCGCACTGTGTCGCCGACATAATAAGTTAATTAGACCTTGAGTGCGCGAAAATAAAAAAATAAAAAAATGCAAGATCCTGTCCAGCGCATTGTGTGAACGTCTAAAACCATTTTGCGCCGCACTAATCGGTAGCTACCAGTGCGGCTTCCGGCCCGGCAAATCAACTATAGACCAAATTTTCACACTTTCGAATCGATACACACCATCTTTTCATCGATTTCAAAGCCACATATGACAGCATTCATCGTGAAGCACTGTTTGGTGCGATGGCCGAATTCGGAATCCCGGGAAAACTAATCCAGTTGTATCGCGCCATGCTAAAAAATACGCGATGCACCGTGCAACTCGGTTCCAGGGCTTCGGAACCGTTTGAAACATGCACCGGATTGCGGCAAGGAGATGCGCTGTCATGTGACTTCTTCAACCTGGTACTGGAGCAGATAATGCGACGGGCAGGCGTCAACAGGGAAGGCACTATCTTCTACAAGTCTGTCCAGCTGCTAGGATACGCGGATGATATCGATATCATAGCGTGTTCTCGCCGTGGCATTGTGGAAGCATTCACGGCGATTGATGAACAAGCGAAACGAGTTGGTCTTAAGGTCAATGAGGACAAGATGAAGTACATGCTGTCAAGCAAAAACCAATCCGTCGCTCACCACCTGGGACAACATATAACAATTGACAGCTACGATTTCGAGGTAGTTAAGGAGTTTGTCTACCTCGGGGCAAACGTAAATTCCACAAATGACACCGCAGTGGAGATCCGGCGTAGAATCGCCCTTTAACCTCTGCTACTTCGGCTTGTCCAAGCAACTGGGATCAAAACTCCTCACTTGAAAGACCAAAGTCATGCTTTACAAAACGCTCATTCTGCCAGTCTTGCTGTACGGAGCCGAAAGCTGGACGATAAGCAGGACAGCGGAGCTGATTTTGGGGTCCTTCGAGAGAAAAATTCTGCGCCGGATATTTGGTCCTGTCTGTGAGGAAGGTGAATGGAGAAGAAGACACAACCGCGAACTCTACGAGCTGTACAAAGATGTGGATGAAGTCCGGAGGGCAAAGATCCGTCGACTACACTGGCTCGGCCACATCGAGCGCATGGACATCAACGCTCCAGCTAAGAGGGTCTTCGAATCCGAGTCTCCTGGTTCGAGAAGAAGAGGAAGACCGAATCTCCAGTATAAAGACCAAGTAATCGCGAATGTAAGACATCTTGGTCTTGATAACTGGAAGCAGCGTGCCCGCGACCGTCAAGGATGGAAGGCAGCTATAGCTCAGCCTCAGATCCTCCATGGATCGCTGGCCTGATAAGTAAGTAAGTAAGACATTGAAACGTGGAGATATGTCACAATTTGGAATTCTCGAAATCGGCCCCATTACAATAACATCCCACTGAATTTCGTCGGCCACTGTACATACACTCCGTCGTAAAACTTATTTTATTCTCGCACCAACGCATTAAAACGTAATCGCCGCGAGCACATTGCTTTCATACCCAATACCGCTAATAAACCCCAAAGAACAATGATGTCCTTTCATTCTTGTTTTTTTTTTTTGCTTCTGACATTGCTTTTCGTTTAATTTTCATTTTACAATTATTACAAAATTCAATAAAACGCACACTTCCGCACCCGGACGTTCATTTCCCTGCGGGCGTCCGCATTTAATGACCTATCCTAGAAAACTTGCTCCTGGGCTGACCATTGACTATATGCCTGGTTGCGGTCATTGCTTAATAACACTGTCATATATCCCTGCCGAGCTGAAATTGCAATTGCAAGTAAGCGTATCCTCCGACCCTACCTACTCGAAAATCACCAATCGGCCAATCCTGACTATTCACCTCGCCACGCGGATTGGCTCGTTAAAGACAAAGCAACAAAAAAAAAAAAAAAATTATTAATTACTCGCAACAAATTAATAGGCTTAATAACAAAATGATAGTAATTATTAGTCTCTCCGTAGTCGGATGTGCTTTCGACAACATAATTCATACGTAGATGGACGTGCGTGTGCCGCGTGTGTTGCGGTACGATGCCCATGCATACAATTACCCTGATGCGGAAAAATTAATTTTAAAAAATTAATATCTTATAAACAATAAATCAATTTTTACATAATACTGCCTTTTTCAGTACAGCTTGTTGGGGCTTCAAGGTTCATTTTATAAAAAAATATATCAACTTTATGAACGCGGCTATTTGCGGAGAAGCATGAAGCAAGTGACGCCATTAAAAATGGGAATAATTAATATAATTAAGGATTAAACGCAACACTTTATCCCAAACTTTGTTTCTCATTTTTGTTTGTATTTTTCTATTTAATGCTATTTATGGAAAACAAATCTAAAGGGAAATGGATATCTAATTATGCCAACCTTCTCTTCAATACGCGCTTCCCAGGGTGCTGTGAATCACAAGGCTCAGTGCAAACGCGAGGAACTCAACTCTCGTCCGCCATAGAGGAACCGTACGATCATAAAATCTCTAGAGAGATAGGTTAGGTTAGGTATATGGGTGCCCTATTGACGTAAAGTCAAGGCTCACGTAGACTACGTTGAGTCCATTGTGCCCACCTGTTTTGTTAAACCCGTTGATACCTATGCATTTACCGTCGAGCTGAACCAGCCAGACGAGGATAAAAATCCCAGTATTCTGTTCAGCCCGATATTACCTACCTCTTCTAGTCCCGAAAGGAAGCATCTTCCCAGGAAAATATTCCTTTTTTGGGCTAGCGCCGGGCATTCGCATAGCAGGTGACGAACGGACTCAATTTCCTCTTCGTCCCTGCAGCTTCTGCAGAAGTCATTGTAGGGCTGGCCTAGTCGAGCTGCATAATAGGATAGCATGCAGTGCCCGGTGAGGGCACCGACTGCCAGTCGAATGTTCCCACGATTGAGCTTCAGCAGATTTTCCGTTCTTTTCTTATCATAGATGGGCCAAGTCGATTTCGCCGTTGCGCATGTATCTGATCAGGTCCGCCGCCCGCTTGATAGCGAAGACATCAGCTTGGAAGACACTGCATCCATCATCGAGCCTGTAGGAGCGATGCGTATCCCGAGACTCAAAGTAGACTCCGGCACCTGTGCCAACATCCATTTTGGATCCGTCGGTGTAGAGTGCCAGTTCACTTTCCGTGCGTACCAAATCACCGGTCCATTCCTCCCTGGAGGGAATTCTAATAGAGAATCTCCTCTCCCAGGAAGGAAGTCGGGTGACATAGTCCGTTACGGTTCTGAATCTCAAGACGCCCCATCGATCCAAGACTGATGCATGTCCGTGAGGACTCCTTTTCCAGAGACCTCTAGAGAGATAATTCGCTAGATATGGCTAGAGACTATCTTTAAAGGTTTCCTAGCTTGGAGACACATTCCAGAAAAGCTGAAGTGCGCAAGGGTATTCGCCATCCCCAGACCCGGCAGGAACTCTCACACTTCCCCCAAGGATCTAAGGCCTATTTGTCTACCATCCTTCCACTAAAAAATGATGGGACTAATAAACTTACATATACGCCATCATTTCGATCCTTCCCTAATCTCTAAGGCACAGCACGCTTATTGTAAGGGTAGATCTGTCGAAACAGCCTTGCATACACTAGTGAGGAAAATCGAGAGATCAATCGATCTTAAAGAATATACCGTGAGCGTCAAAAGAAAGTTTACACCTCAGTGTTTTATGTTCTCGTTTCAACTACCGATCTTATTAAAGGTATATCTTATAACTAGTTTAACATATTCATTTGTCTATTAATTCTTAATCGAACAAGGTAAAAAGTTAATAAAAAACAACAACAACAAACATTTTACAAACAAGAAAGGAAAAACACTTCATATGCTAGGCGTCAAAAGAAAGTTTACACTATATGAATTGAGATTTGCTGAACACGAAAACTACCGTTACGTTCACTTTCCCGCTTTTTTGTGTTTATCTTGCACATCATTCTGATAAAGGCTTTCTTTTAATTTCATTCTTTGTTTATTTGTTTGTGCAAAAAGTTGTGTCAACATTGTACAATCAAAGTCTTATTAAAATGGGCAAGCAAACGCCTATTGAAACCAGGAAATTCGTATTGAAATTGAATGCAGAAGGAAAATCCTTGAGAGAAATGGCGAAAATGATTGGCAGAAGCCACCAAGGTGTTAAAAAAATTATAGATAAGTAAAAACATTTTAAACAAATACAAGATCGTCCACGTACTGGTAGATCCAAGCGACTCTTCCAATCTGAAGCAAGATCAATTGTACGAGAAGTGAAAAAAAATTCATCTGTTAGTACTGTGAAAATATCAGAAGACATTAAAAAGGCATCAGGTATTCCCATAAGTGCAAGTACTATTCGACGAGTACTTCACGATAGTGGGATACATGGCAGAGTACCGCAGGAAAAACCGCTCATATAGGCAACTTACCAAAAACGGCGACTTCAATTTGCGAAAAGGTATGAAGAAAAACATATTTCATTTTGGAAAAGCGTGGTATTTAGTGACGAAAGCAAATTTGAAGTTTTTAAATCCAGAAAACCACCAAAAATTTGGAGAACAAAGAATAAGGCGTTCGATGAAAAGAACATTACCTCCACGGTTACGCATGGGGGAGGGTCGGTTATGGTTTGGGGATGCATGGCGGCTACAGGTGTGGGAAATCTGGTGTTTGTTGAGTACACAATGAACAAAATAGATTATCTTAATATTTTGAAGGAAAAATTACACCCTAGCGTTGCAAAATTGAGCTTGGATCAAGCATGGGTGTTCCAGCAGGACAATGACCCTAAGTACATGGCCAAAATTGTGAAGGAATGGTTACTGTATCGGACGCCGAAGCTATTGGATCACCCTCCGCAATCCCCATACCTTAACCCCATCGAACATTTGTGGGAGTATCTCGACAAATAAGTTCGAAAAAGGGTCCTAACAAGCAAAGACTCACTAAAGTCCGTATTGTTGAAAGAGTGGTAAAAAATTCCTTCCGACTTCACAAAAAAGTTGGTGGAATCGATGCCCAGGAGGTTCAAGACCATTATCAAGACAAAAGGAAAGCAAACAAAGTACTGAATTAAGCGTTTATTGCCATATTTTTTTAATTTTTTCCTAATGTAAACTTACTTTTGACGCCTAGCATATGAAGTATTTTTCCTTTCTTGTTTGTAAAATGTTTGTTGTTGTTGTTTTTTATTAACTTTTTACCTTGTTCGATTAAGAATTAATAGACAAATGAATATGTTAAACTAGTTATAAGATATACCTTTAATAAGATCGGTAGTTGAAACGAGAACATAAAACACTGAGGTGTAAACTTTCTTTTGACGCTCACAGTACCTTATCAGTCTTCCTAGACTAGAGGCGCTTTCAACAACGGCACTCCGAAAGCAATAATAGAAGGGCTAGAAAATCTAAAAGTGGAGAGGACTTTCACAAAGTTGATCAGCAATTTCCACAAAATCCACTCTAAATGGGGAAGCCAGCCAACCACTAGAGCGGTTAACAGGGCTACCCCACAAGGGGTCCTCTCGACTCTTCTCTGGAATGTAGTTGCAAACGATCTACTGACCAAACTGCAGAAAAAAGACTTCGATGTTATTGCCTACGATGATGACGTTGCCATTACTATCTCGGGTAAATACTATCCTCTCTGAAAGACCGCATGCAAACGGCATTCTCCATACTTTGCAAATGGGCACAACACAATGGGCTCAGGGTAAATCAGGCTCAGGAGACCGAGCTTGTGCTATTCACCAGAAATCACAAAATTCCGGAAACCTGCCCAATCACTTTACTTGGCACCAGGTTAACCTACTCCTCCGGCGCGAAATATTTTGGCACTGTACTAGATAGGAAACTAACCTGGAAGAACAATACAACCGAGAGAGCAAAGAAAGCAACTATAACTCTCTGCAAGAAAGCTTTAGGGAAAAAATGGGGATTCAACTCCAAGCTCACCATATGGCTCTACATTACAGTCGTTAGACCTATTCTAATGTATGGAGTTATAGTCTGGTGGACTGCACTGCACAAAACAATATACCATAAGCAATTCGAGAAGGTACGGGGCCCTAAGGTACACCACAACGGCAGCACTCAGCATGATACTTCACTTCACCACTCAATATGAAGGCCACTATAGGTCGTCAGTGAGTGTGTCGTGGGGTGCGCATCCTTTCTGATAGTTATAGTTAAATACTCTTTAAAATGAGTTCAAATTGTTCTTTGTGCTTGGAGAAAATTGAAAGAAATTCCTCCGCAAAAATCTCTTGTGGCGACTGTAATGGTCTATTTCATACTGCATGTGTTAATATATTAGAACAAGATGCAGATTTTATGAGGACAAGTGGTAAACTTTTTCGATGTGATAAGTGCGATCGTCTTAGACGAAAATCTCTTCATATGCCTAATCCACCTCAAACTAAGAGCAAACAGCCTGAAGTGTTAAAAAATGTGGGTTCCGCAAAAAATTCGGCGAACAGAAAAAATACACAGCCATCGACGGCATCCAATTTTGTCTCTGAGGATGGAGTAGGATAATGTACTCTCCAGATGATCTACCAGAAATTGGCTAATTTAGAGGAATTGAACAAAGAGTTCCTACAGTCACTAAATCTATTACGTGAAGAGAATAATACTCTAAGAAATAAAATCAATCGTCTAGAGAGCCGACTCAATTGGCAAAAACAGAGTCTCTTACAAAATAGCATTGAAATTGTTGGCATACAAAATGTTGATGATAACAACTCTAAGAATGTTGCTCAGAAAATATTCCATGATGCTCTGGGAGTTGATATAACAGATTCCCAAATTAGCAAATGCTACGTGAAAGATGTCAAACCCAAGAAAAACACCGAGGAGTATGCTCTCTCTTCTGGTAAGCGGATCATTTGCATACAATTCTCTGAGATCGCTACGAAACAACGCATAATGAAGGAGAAAATGAAGAAAAAAAGAAACATTCGCTCTTGTGTTCATGGTAGCAGTTCCAGTATCAACAATGTCAACACCGGCAATGGCAGTAACACTAGTGTTTATATTAACGACGCTCTTACCAAATATACACAAGCGTTATTGATGCAGGCGAAGGCGGTGAAGAAGGAGAAGGGGTAGAAATATGTTTGGTTTAAAAACAATAAAATACTTATGAGAAAGGTTGAAGGTAGCAACTCCATCGCAGTAAGGTGTTTTGAAGATTTAAAACTGATTCCCTGATTTAGTTTAAATACTTTATTATTTTTCATTAATGAATCTTGAAATGAACCCTACTGGCGATGTTCTTCCTACCTCCAATCCTTACTATAATAACTGCGAGAAAGTATTTATATCGAATTCATTCTGTATGAACAAACTTTTCTTCATCCACCAGAATATTCGAAGCTGAAGAGAAAATTTTTCATCCCTTGTATCTCATCTGAACTCTTTTCTTTGTATTCCCGATTTTGTTTTTTTTTCCGAAATATGGATTTACAAATTTGGAATCAATGATTTTAGCTTACCGGGTTTTAATTTTTTTGCCAAAACAAATGAAAATTATGTAGCAGGTGGTGTAGGCTGTTTTGCAAAGGAGGACTTTAATTGTATTACTACAAACATAGATTTCTTGAGTGCTGACATTTTGAAACTGACATTTAAGAATAATAATGTTGCCTATGTTTTATTATGTGTATATCGACTTCATAAATACAAAGCATCGTTATTTCTGGAAGAATTTTCAAATTTCTTAGATAATGAAAAATCTAGGAACTTAATTATTTTTGGTGATTTTAACCTAGACATTTTAGAAACTAGTGACTTTATTTCCACTTATCTATCCTTGTTGGCTTCCCATGGGTTGGCCTCCATGATAAACTAGATTGAGTTCGGGCAAATGTCTGGACCATATTTATGCTCGTTTTTATAATGCCTCATCAGATTCTTGTGTCTTCGACTTACAAATTACTGACCGCTCCATGACTGGTTTATTAGTTAATACTACTAAAAGTAATAAAAGAGTGGAGTCAAATTTGAGTGACGTGTTAACTAGGATGGATTTCACTATGCTAAAGTCATCTCTGTGTTTTGAGTCATGACAGGAAGTATATTTAGAAAGCAATGCTTCTGTAGCTTATAATATATTCTCTGAATCTCTTTCCAAACATCTCCATAATTGAAGTTACACGGTAAGCTATAAAAAGCCTTTAAAAAGGCTTAAGCCATGGATCACTAGTTCCCTATTACAAAAAATAATCAAAAAGAATAAGATCAGAGTTAAATGTTCCTTACGTCCACAAAATCATTCCCTAAAAGCTTGGTATAAGAAATTATGTTCACAATTAAAAAAGGAAATTCCCTTATGCCGTGACAGATATTATAGTAACCAATTAAGCCAAGCCAGAGGAAATCTTAAGAGTGAATGGAAGGTGGTAAATAGCATGCTTAATAAATCTTCTTTTAATAGGAATAGGAACATTTCTCTCTGTATAGGTAGCTCTCTAGTCACTGACAAAAAAGTTATAGCAGACCTTTTCAACAATTATTTTGCTACGATTTCTGAATCCCTTAAGCCATATTCTAATTTGTCGTTTTGGAGAAGGTGTTGTTATCAGGATAATCTCGCTGAATCTTGTCAGGAAAATTCATTTTTCTTTAAACCTATAACTGCTTTTGAGCTCTTGAAAATTATTGGCACCCTGAAAAACTCAAACTCTCGAGGTTTTGATGGCATAGCAAATCGAACGCTAAAGAAAATTGCTTATTTTATTGTGGATGTCCTAGCACATATCTTCAACAAAAGTATTTACTCTGGGGTTTTTCCAGAAGCTCTCAAGTGTGCGGATATTATGCCACTCTTTAAAAAAGGAGCAGCTGATGAGATAAGCAATTATAGACCCATTTCACTTCTTCCATCTATTAGCAAAATTTTTGAAAAAGCAGTTAAAAATAGAATTGTTCGTTTTTTAAATAACAATCAATTTTTCAGTTCAGTCCAATTTGGTTTTCGTAAAGGCAAATCAACAGAGGAGGCCCTCTTAAACTTTTGCTCACAAATTTTTGTCAACCTAGACACTAAAAGGTATACCGCTGGGTTATTTATCGATATTACGAAAGCCTTTGATATGGTCAACCATGCAATTTTGTTAAGGAAGCTTGAGAAAGCGGGTTTTCGTGGATTCATGTTCAATTGGTTTAGTTCTTACTTGTGGAATAGGTCTCAAAGAGTCAAAATTGATACAATTAGGAGTGAGAAAAAGTATATTAATCTTGGAGTACCTCAAGGTTCTGTTCTGGGACCTATACTGTTCTTAATATACATAAATTCACTTTTTGGGCAAGGTTTTAGAGGTGTTCTCACTGCATTTGCTGATGATGTGGGCTGCGCTTATGCTTCGGATAGTAGTTTAAATCTAGTTTCTGACATAAATTATGACTTAAATCTGTTAAGAATCTGGTTTGCAGAGCATCATTTAATCATAAGTTCCAAAACCAAAATTATGTTCTTTAATTTGTCATCACAAAATAGTTCTGATACCAACTTTGTCTACCATGCACCGGAGTGCCAGAGGTTTAAACTGTCGAGCTGCTCTTGTATTTACAGCTCTCCTTTGATTACCTATTGTAATGACATTAACTGTAGCGACAATTGCTTCGACATTGAGATAGTTAAAGATTTCAAATATTTGGGACTTACTATTGACTCAAAAATGTCCTTTTCGAAGCACACTGATGCTTTGAGACAATATTTTCGTGCCATTCTCAGAAACTTTTTCTATTTACGCAATGTATGCTCTACTAATCTTTTAAAAACAATTTATTATGGTATCTTCGACTCCAAATTACAATATGGAATCAGTTGCTGGGGAGGGACGTATTTTAACAAAATTGAGCCTCTATTTTTGTTACAAAAACATATGATAAGGAAAATTTGCAGAAAACATCGAATGCATCCTAGTTTTCCATTGTTTCAATATTTGAAAGTTCTTCCAGTTCGGCATTCTTATTGCTTTAAGGTTTTACGCATATTTTTTTTAAGATCAGGAAACATAAATTTCAGAGTGCTTGACAGCCATAATTTACGCGGTAACTTTATGAATCTTGTCCCTGTGCCCAATTTTCGCACTACAGCCTTTAGAAATTCGTTTACTGTGACTGCATCTCGTTTGTTTAATAAACTTCCTCAGTCGATCAGGACCCTTACATCACCTGCTACGTTCAAAAAACAACTCAAACACTGGAATCTCTTCTTAGAGTGTAAATATTCTGGTTGAGTTATTTTAAATTTTATTTTTTTTTTTTTTTTGCCTTACGAGTACATTACGGTTTCCCAATTTCTGTTTTTTTAACTTAAACCTAGTAATAATTCTCTATAATAATGATACCTTGAATTTTATAATTTGTAAACTGTAATTTACATTCTGAGGGTCACCCCACCCATTTTCTTAATTTTATCCTTTCAGAGCCGTTTAATGTGGCATTTAACACTATTTTTTTATATAAAAATACAAAATGTCACTAAATTTTCTTTTTCTCAATTGTTTCACATTATAATTGTAATTTTTTAAATAATGTAACTGTATTTTTTGAGAAAAATAAATATAAATATATAAATATAAAAAAATAAAATATATATACTGGGCAAGCACATAGTCACATACACGGCAATAAGACTAGAACCAACTCCAAATGGACGAGATATACATATCACTGGCCATTCCTCGATCCTGACAGAAAACTCAGACCGTATAGAGCCTACCCGGACAGACGGAACTGGCCCCGCCAAACGCAACCTCGCAAGAGCTACGTGAACTTCTACACCGACGGGTCAAAAACCCAAGACGATGTGGGTAGTGGAGTATTCTGCAAACAACTAAACCTGAACCATGCTCTAAAACTACTAGATTATTGCAGCGTCGTTCAAGCGGAGTTGTTGGCAATAAAGGAGGCTCTGCCTTGGCTCAAGTAGAACGTATTATCTACTACGGATATCCGATTTCTCACGGATAGTGAAGCAGCCTTAAAATCGCTTGAGGAACGAGGCAACAAGCAGTCAGGAGGAGGTCGAATCCATTCTTCACCTATTCTGCGCCTGTCCGGCCTTCTGCGCAATCAGGAAACACTACCTAGGATCCTACTGACCGATGTTCAGTAAGTAAGGATAACTGATCTTTATAACTATTTAAGATGCACTAAGTGGTTTCATGAATAGGGAGCCAACACCCCTCGTTGCAACACAATGGGTCTCTCTGACGTATGTGTATTCTTCCCATTCTGGGGAGGCTACGACCCTACCTATGTCAAGCATTCATCTGAAATTCTTCTCCGTCTTCGGCGCTATAGTTTATATCGAACCTGGGCCTCCTTTAAAAAACCTGTCCAACTGGCACGGTCTTCCGCCGATAGTCTCCAGTGCCGCACACCTAGTTGGCTGAGATCCTCTTCCACTTGCGTGCGACACCGAATTTGGACGCCTTCTTCCGGGCCGGAGCTGTGATTTCCATTCACTCTACATGACCTAGCCGTCTTAGGCATTGGATCCGCAAACGCCGTGCTACGTTCATGTGGCTGTACAGCCCGTACGGCTATGGTCAGATAGGGGATGAACAGTATGGTTTTCGTGACGGCAGAAGTACAACCGACCAGCTTTTCACTCTAAGAATGGTACTCGAGAAGGCTTGAGAGTACGCCAAACCGATATACATCTGCTTTATAGATTTAGAAAAGGCGTATGACCGAGTTCCTCGAGGTAAACTCTGGATTGTTCTGTATGGGATTGATGGTCTTCTGTTGAGGGCCATTCAGTCTCTATACACAAACTGTAGCAGCTGTGTTCGGGTTAACAGTAGTAAATTAACACCTTTCACCGTGGGCATTGGACTTCACCTTTTTATTATATATGTAGTATTTAAAGAAGCACACACGGTTTTTGGTTTCAATTACACTTTATTCGCTCGTATTGTCTCCTATTCTACGTAGGCACGTCCGCACTCGCTGCTGGTCTGACGGAGAATGTCTCTTCCTTGTTTGTCATTGTCCGTCGTTCTGCTCGTTCTTTGTCCATCTCGTTCCTCTGTTAGATGTTTAGTACGTCGGGTGATCTGTCGTCCGTTTGGCGGCGTCCCGTTGCTTCGTAACAATGTCTATGTCTGTGTTGTATGTTCTGTGGCGTCTTCTTTGTCTTTCTATGTGGCTCGTTGTTCGTCTCCGTTCGATCGTATGTCTGTAAGTGTTATGTAATTCCATGTGTCTCGTCCGTTTGTTAGGCTCAATCCCACATTCGGCTATCCTGACGGATCATTCGGCCCGAATGAAGGATTCCATTTTTTCATGTTCTCCACCACAGTGCTTGTCCTCGCCGGTCCTTCTTGACTACCGACTTTCTGGACCTCATATCTTCCGTGACTCAACCTCTTAACGACCTTATAGGGTCCTAAGAACTTGGGACGCAGCCTCATCCCTGTCCCGAACTGAGTGCGCTTGATGGCGACCAACTCGTTCACATCGTAGATTTGCTCCGTTCTACGAATTTTGTCGAAGCCCCTTTTGTTCTCTTGCTGAATTTCAGCAATATTCTCTCGAGCTAGTTCTTTTACCGTTTGTCGCTCGCTGAATGGTATGCGTCTAGGTCGATGAACTACCGGTATGTCGTCTGACAAAATCAACTTCATTTCGATGGGCGATTGTTTCGTCTTAATGGGCGTGTAATCGCTTATCATGGTCTGGACCATCCTCTGAGTTCCATAATCTAGGTGACTTAAGTCGACGTCCACCTCTGTTTGGAATACCCCGTCCTGTGCGGCTAAGCTAATTGGTTTTAGTTCGTCCGTGACATTCTCTATCTCTTCACTCTCTTGCGCCCCGCTTACACCGGTACCCCGGCCGCTTACACTTTCTTCTCGACTGGCACTTATGCCCACGCTTTCGACCCTCTGGTCTAATTTTCCAATGCTCCGATTCACTTTTGACCTAGGAGATTCTTCTCTATCCCCTTCTGCCTTGCCACCGAGCCTTTCAGCACTTTTGCCGACTCCTATGGTTTGGTCCACTCTCATTCCACTCTTCGAACCAGGAGATTCGTCTCTATCCCCTTCTGCCTTACCATCGAGCCTTTCAGCACTTTTGCCGACTCCTATGGTTTGGTCCACTCTCATTTCACTTTTCGAACCAGGAGATTCGTCTCTATCCCCTTCTGCCTTGCCACCGAGCCTTTCAGCACCTTTGCCGACTCCCATGGTTTGGTCTACACCCTTCTCACTCTTCGAACCAGGAGACCCATACCTACTCCCTTTTGGCTTAAACTCTGCCCCTTCCGTGGTTAGTGTCAAATCAGCATTGTCCAATACGTCGTTGCCCAAAATCGCTGCATAGGGTATATCGGACTCACGTACAACGTGGAATCTAAGTTTGGTGACCATTCCATCTACTATTACATCGTCCCAAAAACTACCTAGCGTAATTAATCCGCCACTACCTATGCCAAACACCCGCCTCTTGGTTGAGTCAAGGTCAACGTACTTCATTCTCGACAGGCTATCGTACCTTATCAGGTTCAAATCGCTCCCCGTGTCTATTAGAGCCGATAAATTAGTACCTCGCACCGAAATATCTTTAAAGATGCGATTAGTTCCGGTTGCTAAAGAGACCCTCGCTTCCGGCCAAGATTCGCTTCCGTTGCCTGATGATGCAGGTCGAACGTTGCTTCCCTCAGCCCTTAATCGCGAACTCGTCGTTGGTTCATTTCGGCAATTCACCGCACGGTGTCCTGGTCGTCCGCACCTGAAGCATTTAAGTGCCTTGGATGTGCATTCCCTAGCGAGATGGGACGTCTCTCCACACCTATAGCATTTGCGTTGTGTTGTTTCCACTTTCACTTCTCTTCCTGTAGGCTTCCATGTAGAGCATGGTGTTCTGTGATACCTTCTCAAGCTTGGTTGCTGTGAGTTGGGACCCCGTACCTTTTCGTAAATGCGCAACTGTGTCTTTAACTCTTGTATGCTTCTAGCCTGGTACAGTACAGCCTTGTTCGCTCTACTATCAGGGACACCCTCGACAAAATACTCTACGACACTTTCCTCTTCCAGACTAATAGGTTTTGCCATCTCCATTAGCGCGTACAGGTATTCTATTAGCGATTCACCTGGTTGGTTTTTCCTCTCGGCTAGCGCCCGATGAATTTCGGCTGCCGACGCCCTGCCGCCAAACTCGCTTTGAAGAGCGATCTTTAATGTGGCCCAATCTTTGATGCCTGATTGACTGCGTACAAACGACTTCGCAGCTCCCTGCAGTAATTGTTTCGCGTAAATAAACTTCTGGATGCCGTTCCAATTGACTGCTACTGCGTTATCCTCGAACTCCTGAATCCATGAATCAATGCTCGGTCGACCGCTACCATCGAATGCTGTCAAGGAGTCCTGGATGTCACGAAGTGTAAAATGCGACCTCGTCTCAAGCCCTGACTCACTGCCTACCCTTTCTTCTTCCGCCGAATTAGATCCGTCATCGCCTTCTCTGGACAAACCGTAGTGTTCCATCAGCCTGTTTTGTAGTGACGTCTTAAGTCCCTGCGTCGACAAGTTTAGTTGCGTCAGTCGTTCCCTGAGTCCATCTACCGTCAAACTCAGAATAGTTTCGACGTCCATTATACTTTAACAATATTTTTTATACGTATTTTAATAATTATAAGCTACGGGTAAAAAAAGGTATTTAGTTTTATACAGTATTAATAATAAAGTATTTATAAACTGCGCAGTGGCCACACCAAAATTCGCACACTGTATAATCCGAAACAATCTCACTCTGATATTCTCGCCGTCTTGCTCTTGACACCGCTACCGCCGCTTTCGTCTTCCTATGCACTGGACACGTGCAGGTGTTTCCTAAGCAATGGGTATGATGACGCCGCCGTCGCCCTGCACACACAAACTGTTCTGACCCTTTCCCAGTTTTTTTTTTTTTCTTTTCTTCCTTTATTCTGTGCTCTGTCGCGGATTTGCTGATGCCGCCACAGACACCACTACGTGCACACCACTTTGCGGTACTTCTCTTAGTTTTTTAGTTTTATTTTTTTAGTTTTAGTTTTTTGTTTTTTTTTTTTTCCCGTGTGCTACTCACACACTCATATACACGCACGTTGGAGCACACAACCACGGCTCGACTTTTCACACTTTTTGTTTCGTTTCTTTTTTTTTTTTTCGTTTACACTTATTTGCGCACTTGGTGTGTCGACCGCTTTGGGTTGATGCCCTTTATTCGACTTTCACTTTTCACACTATCAAATCCCATCAGTTCACAATTTTTACTTTTTTTTTTTGTTTTTTGGTCAACGGGCATGGCGCTAATTTGACGATTGAACAACCATCCCGGACGAGTCCCCAAAAATTGTAGTATTTAAAGAAGCACACACGGTTTTTGGTTTCAATTACACTTTATTCGCTCGTATTGTCTCCTATTCTACGTAGGCACGTCCGCACTCGCTGCTGGTCTGACGGAGAATGTCTCTTCCTTGTTTGTCATTGTCCGTCGTTCTGCTCGTTCTTTGTCCATCTCGTTCCTCTGTTAGATGTTTAGTACGTCGGGTGATCTGTCGTCCGTTTGGCGGCGTCCCGTTGCTTCGTAACAATGTCTATGTCTGTGTTGTATGTTCTGTGGCGTCTTCTTTGTCTTTCTATGTGGCTCGTTGTTCGTCTCCGTTCGATCGTATGTCTGTAAGTGTTATGTAATTCCATGTGTCTCGTCCGTTTGTTAGGCTCAATCCCACATATATATGGACTGGATGTTGCAGCGCAGTCGAGGCGAGGAATGTCTCACATTGGGAGAGTTGAGGGTAAGCCATTTTCTTTTTGCAGATGACTTAGTTGTCCCCACATCCTCCCCAACGCGCGCTAGATAGGTTAGGTTAACCTTACCATTAAAGCAGGTGGAGAAGTTTAAATATCTTGGGGTCTTCTTTATGAGTGATGAATACTGAGTAATACTGTGCTTTCCTGCAGGATTGGCCAAGCTGGGTCAATTTTGAAACAGCTTAGAAGATATGTAATCAGGAAGACCGAGCCTGGTGTCAAAGCCGAGTTAGCGGATTTTAACTTAATATTTGTTCCAACTCTAACCTAAGGTCATGAAATCTGGGTATTGACCTAAAGAACAAGATCGCGAAAACAAGGTGCCGAAATGAGAAACACGGCAGTACGCGCGGAGCTCAATGTTGAACAGCTGCTTCTCCGAAAGGAAAGGACTATGCTTCGATGGTTTGGTCACATGAGACGAATGTCGCCATCATCACGACTTCCGAAGCGGGCCTTGAATGCAATGCCATCAGGCAGGCGACCGCTTGGCTGATCCGAGAAAAGGTGGTTGGAAAAAGCCAAAAAAACTCGCCTAGGTGCGCTTGGGCATAGTCCCTTATGAGTTAGAATCGGTGGCGGAGGATCGAATGGCTCGGAGATCTCGCGCAAAAGTGGTCGTTCACGCATGGGTATTTTTCAAGAACTCCACGAAAGAAGAAGTTCATAAGTGACGTGAATAAGAAAAAACGCAAAGAAATCTTCTTTACACAAAGACGCTGATCTGTCTTTTTGGAAGAAAGTTCTGTTCATGGACGAGGGCAAATACAACATTTTTGATCACTATGGCCCTTCTAGAGCTTGGCGAAAGAGTGGCGCAGAAATTGAAGTTCAAAATCTTCGAAGAACAGTGAAGGTAGTGTTACGGTGTGGGAGCATGGCTTGGTCGGGCGTGGGAAAGCTGGTGTTTATTGAAGGTAACGTGGACCAGCATATGCATTTTGAAATATTAAAAGAAAATCTAAGTCCTACGGTAGAGAAATCAGGTCTGGATCCCGGCTGGATATTTCAGCTAGATAACGAGCCTAAATACACAGCACGAAAAGTGAAGGATAAATAACTTGAGAAACTAACTAACTCTATTGTATTAACTGGGGCTATAGAAACCTTAAAGGTGCCTCTGGGGATATGTGCTAACTATTAATTTTGTATTATCTACAATGCACACGTTGCCTTTCAGTGATGCTTCCTAGATTTGTAATATCTCAATGCTATTATTCGTACATCTACATTCATGTTTACTATCCGTAATCACATCTCGATGAAGAAATATAATTTCCTGCATCCAACTGCCACTGATAATTGTCGAATAAATTCATTTTGAACACATCCCCAAACTGTATGGCATGGTTAAACGTATCTTGCAAAATGTATAGCTCCAACATGACATGCCTCTTCCCAGCCCCCGAAAACGAGCATCTGCAACAGCATAATGTACACAAGTAGCAACTGTGGGTAATCAAATATAAAGCGTACATCAAATTCAATCAGCTAAACCCATCTAATTAGGAGCGAACCTAACACTCCGAAACCATTGCATTTAATTTGATTCACACAGCCGGTCATGTTCGTCTCAAGATAGTGACATACGTACTCGTTATACATCAGCTTAACGTTGTCTCTATGTTTCCGAATTCGATTTCGAGTTAGTACCACATCAATGTAAATTATTGACAGTAATTGAAACGAAAGCTCCACATGTGACACCAATTGCAGCTATAAGACGTAGATAGTTGCTCGCCTAACTAGGAGTGGGTATGCCACAATCGGACCAAGCCGTTTCTATCCAAAACATCTATATAGCTGGTTTGTATGGTAATCATCTGCGTTCATGTATCAAGATATTTGCCTTGTCGATTGCGTACTTTTCTGAATTGTTTTCAATACTTGTATTCCATATTCTTCTCCTTCTTAGCGGGCGCTACAGTTCGGGGTGAACCTGGGCCTCAACCAACATGCCCCTCCATCGAGCACGATCTTTTGCTAGCCCTTTCCATTGCCGCACACCCAGTTGGCTGAGGTCCCCTTCCACCTGTGTGCGCCATCTTAAGTGCAGCCGTCTTCTGCTTCTTCGTCCCTCGGGGTTGAATTCAAAGACTCTCCGGGCTGGAGCTGTGGTATCCATTCGCTCTACATGGCCCAGCCATCTTAGGCGTTGAATTCCAAAAATCACGCGCAAAATCTTTCTCTCGAACCGACTAAGGGCCTCCTCATCCGCTTTTGATAGCGTCCATGCTTCTGCGCCGTACAACAGGACCAGGATGATAAGGGTCTTATATAGAGTCAACCTTGTCGTTCGGGAGAGGGCTCTATTACTCAGTTGCCTGAGCCCAAAGAAACAGCGATTGGCAAGAGTGATTCTGCGTTTGATTTCTGAACTGATGTCGTTGTTCCAGGTCACTGCGGAGCCAAGATAGACGAAGTCCTTAACTACCTCGAACTTATATCTGCCTATACAAACGTTCTGGCCAAGACGCCGGTGGTGAGCGTCCTTTTTTAATGACAGCATATATTTAGTTTTGCCCTGGTTTACCGTCAAACCTTTTTTCGCCGCCTCCATCTCATCACTCGCAAACGCCTCATTGACATCTCGCTGTGATCTACACAGATCACAGAAGATCAATATCGTCGGCGTATGCAAGGAGTTGCGAGGATTTGAAATAGATTGTGCCTCTTGTATTGGCCGGTGATTTTTGCACAATCATTTCCAATATGATGTTGAAGAAATCACACGACAGCGCATCGTCCTGCCTAAATCCTTTTTGACATCAAAACTACCGATTAGGTGTTCAACCATTCGGATGGAGCAGCGAGCATTCTCCAAAGTCTACCTGCATAGCCTGACGAGTTTAGCAGGTATGTCTTAGCTATACATAGCGTTGTATACCTCGTCTCTAATTACCTCGTCTCTAATTGAAGTCGACAAATAGGTGGTGAGTGTCGACTTGAAATTCATTGGCTTTTTACAGGATCTGCCGTAGTGTGAAGATTTGATCGATGGTGGACTTCCCTGGCCTGAAGCCACACTGATAAGGACCTGTCAGCTTATTCACAAAAGGCTTCAAGCGTTCACACAAAACGGCAGAGAAGATTTTGTAGGCAGCGTTAAGAAGACTCATTCCTCTGTAGTTGCCGCTGTCAAAGGAGTCTCCTTTCTTGTGGATCGGGCTTACGGTGCCGAGCCTCCATTCCTCGGGCATGCTTTCCTCTGACCATATCTTACAGATGCGTTGGTGCTCCTAACCAGGTCATCCCCAGCTGCCCTGAAGTGCTCAGTAGACAAGTCGTCTGCGCCAGCAGCTTTATTCGACTTGAGTTTCGATATTGCGATCTTAACTTAGTCGAGGTTAGCAGGAAGGAATTCTCTGCGATCTTCATCATTAAAAAATTTATCATTCTGCCTGACAGCGGTACATTGACTAACGTCGCCGTCATACGGTCTGCAGAAGTAGTTTTTTCATATTCTCAGCATCGACTACGATTCTACTACTTGGTGTCCGTTCTCATCCCTGCAGGCTTCCGTTCTGGCTTTATATCCCTGGCATGTTCGCTTTATCTGTTGATAAAACTTTCGAACGTCACGCCTGCAGCAGCACCTCTCCAAGACCTCAATCGCGCGCTTCTCGTTCTTATTCTTCTTTCTCCTGAGAAGCGTATGCTCTTCCCTTCTTTTTAACTCGTAGAGCTTACGAGCCGCTCTTGTTCTTTTATGCCTTATATGCATCCTGCTTCACTGTATGAATCCTCCTGCACTCGTCATCGAACCAGGTGTTTCTTCGTGGTGGAGCCTTGGAACCCAAAACTCCGGATGCAGAGCTTTTCAGGGCTTGTTTGCAGAGGCTCCACTGCTGTTCTGTTGATAGCGTGGAGGATTCAGGTGTATTTGAGAGCTTAAGGAAGACGCGATCGGTAAAAGCACGAGCGGTTTCCGGCGATAGTAGCTTTCCGACGTCATAACTTTGTATTCTTACTCTAATCCGTTGCGTTCGTGATATCCGTAAGCGCAAGTGGTCCGAGTCGATGTTAGCCCCTCGGAAAGTTCGAACATCAAGAATAGTGGAGGAGTGTCTGACGTCGATCGCGAAGTGATCAATCTGGTTGGAAGTCGATTGATCAGAAGGTCGCCAGGTGCCTTTGTGTATATCGAGGTGCGAGAAGCGCGTACTGGCTAGAAGGAGATTTCATCCGTAGCAAGATCAATCAGCCTGTGTCTGTTATCGGAGGTGGTGTCCTGTAGGCTATGTTTGCCGATGACTCGTTCAAAGATGCTTTTCTTACCCAGCTTAGCATTAAAGTCTCCTAGTACAATTTTGATGTCATAGCTGGAACATCGGGCATACGTTCTGTCTAGGAGATCGTAGAACTCATCTTTGGCGGAGTCATCCTTGTCTTCCGTGGGGGCGTGGACGCAGATCAGGCTGATGTTAAAAAATCTAGCCTTGATACGGATTGTTATGAGGCGTTCGCTCACATGCCGTAAGCCTAGGACTTTTTGCCTTCCAAACAATCCAAACAATCGTTGTCCCCTCTCCCTATATCAGTCGCCGTAGTAAATATCGCAGTTTTTCATCCGCTTTATACCCGGTCCATTCCATCGCATTTCCTGGTCATTCCATCGCATATTGCTGGTCATAAACACGGTAACGATTAACACGGACTGTGGTCTAAGGTTTAGTGATGCGCATTATAATGTACACTGCAAATGGTAAGCGTGTTACTACTACACACCAAAAGGTGTGTTTTCATCGTAGTATTTTTTGCGCAATTTAAAGTGCGTTATTACCAAAGCGCTCTAAAAGGGACCTTCTCCAACTGTACATAAAAAAAGTGAAATTCCCAAACATATGCAACATTGCCAGAAAGCAAATTGCGCCCCTACCCATGGTGTAACGGATAATACACTGGACTCCCAACCCAGTGATTCCCTCAAGGTTTCTGTGAATATTTTTCGCAAGGAATAAAAAAAAAAAAAAGGAAAACTCATCTAGTCCTCGTTCTCCAATATTTGCTGCTTCGAGTCGGATCCAATGGTTGCATATAGTTGCGAAATTTCCCTTTTGTGTGATTGATTCATCCAAAGTGTGTTCATTATTAACAAAGGTGTCGCTGCAACACACTTAAGGTGTCTTTAGGGTTTTTATCCATGACACGCAATAGAACTTGTTTTAGTTTTAACACGAATAAGGGTCTCAATTTCAAAGATCAAACGCGTTAAGTGACACACTTAATCTTAAAGTGTGTCGAATGTCAATTGCATTTGCAGTGTAACCCAGTTATCTCCCAGCCTCTAATAGATTAATAAGTGACTCCGAGGCGACTGGAGAGGCATTACTCATTCAGAAACTGCTCGTCACCCTGACACTTTCGATGATCGCGCCAACCATCGAGGAACACCTTCGACGTGAGCAGGCTGGATTTAAACCTAATCCTCCTGTTCGTCAACTTCGAGGACCTTAGACATGGTCCGCAGAAATGCTATTTCGAACGGTTTGGAGAACATTGGGATCCTAAACAGTGTCATCGACCTCGCACGTGAATTTTGTTGAGAGGCTCCATGCACGGTGCAATTCAAATGGCAAAGGGAGCACAGCCTTTATCAACACAAGAGGAGTGAGGCAAGGGTGCGTTATATCTCCCTTGCTTCTTATTGCTGTTGTCAACCTTATCCTGTGCACCATCTGAAGCTCCCAATAGAATCCAGTGTCCTCTTACCGAGAAACTCCATGACTTAGACTACGCGGACGACATCTGTCTCATGCCTAACTCGTTCATTGGCATCCAACAAAAATTGAGTGCGCTCAACATCGACGCTTCCAAAGCTGGACTCAGAATTAACATCGCGAAAACGAGATGTGAGACAGTCCTCTCTCTCTCTCAACGGGATACCGATCGAAGATGTTGACAAGTCCTTCTACCTCGGCAGCATGCTCTGCAAAGACAAGAGATCAGAACTCGATGTCTCGATGCGCATCGATAATATGATAAGGTGCGCTCGGCCTATAATGCTTTGAGGAACATATGGGGATCCAACCAGCTTTATTACGAATCGAATGTCAAATCCGTACTCCTCTATGGCTGTGAAATGTGGAAGAGCACTGATAGCATAAATGGGAAGTTGCAGGTATTTGCTAACAAATACCTGAAGAGGACCCTGAAGATCATTTGGCCGGAGTGGATCACGAACGAGGACCTGCTACAGGGAGCTTCACGGCTAACAGTGGACAGATCTGGCCGAACCTGGTCCGAAGTGAGAAGACTAGCTCAAGATAGGGTCACGTGGAGTAATTTCATGCAATCCTTGCTACCGCTATGTGCTGCTTAGAAGCGGCTTCTCATATAGTACTGTGTTATTTACACCGTGCATAGGCGTATGTGAACCAAATAAATAATAACAATGAACACGGATTAGCAGATGGCAACAGATTATTTATTCGTCAAATACCCAGTATCCGGTGACTCAGTTTGTTTCCAAGCATCTCGGCTCTCGCTTAAGCCTCAAACAGTAAATATAATTTCGCTAAATGGATGGATATGAGTATTAAATGTCATAAATAGGTTAGACAGGCTTAGTCACTTACGTTGATTTGAGGGGGGCTCTATGTTAAAGTCCGAAGAGCTGGAAATAAAAACAAAAGATTCAGGTAAACACATTGTTTATACTTAAGACCTTGTCGATTTTAAATTTATTGATTTTTGAATTTAGCTTTTAAAGTAAATATTAACAAAAGTCCTAAGCTTTCGGTATGTGAGCGAACGCCTTATAACGATCCGTATCAAGGCTAAATTTTCGAACATCAGCCATGTACTGCGTCCACGCCCCCACGGAGGACAAAGATGTCTCCACCAAGGATGATTTGTTCGATCTGCTAGATAGAACGTATGCCCAACGCCCCAGCTATGACACCAAAATTGCACTAGGAGACTTCAATGCTAAGCAAGGAAAGCACCTTTGAACTAGTCGTCGGCAAACATAACCTACACGACACCACATCCGATAACGGACACAGGCTGATTCATCTTGCCACGGGGCGAAATCTCCTTCAAGCCAGTACGCCCCTCCCGCACCGCGATATACACAAAGGGACCTGGCGGTCGCCAGACCAGTCAATCACTATCCAGACACATGTCAGACACTCCTCCACTATTCTTCATGTTCGAACTTTCCGAGGAGCTAACATCGGCTCGGACCACTATCTTGTAGTAGCCAAGATGCGCTACGGATATAACGAACGCAGCGGAGTAAAGTAAGAATACAAAGTTATGACGTCGGAAAGGTACTATCGCTAGAAACCGTTCGCGATTTTACCGATCGCGTCTCCCTTAAGCTCTCCAATACACCTCAACCCTCCAAGCTATCAGTAGAACAGCAGTGAAAACTTTGCAAACAAGCACTGAAAAGCACTGCATTTGAAGTTTTGGGCTTCGAGGCTCCACCACGAAGAAACACCTGGTTCGATGACAAGTGCAGGAGGATTCCTACAACGAGGTAGGAGGCATATAAAGCCTCCCTCGCTGCATGGAAGAACAAGAGCAGCTCGTGAGCTCTACGAATTAAAAAGAAGGGAGGAGCATAAGCTTCTCAGAAGAAAGAAGTATGAGCACGAGAAGCGCGCGATTGAGGATTTGGAGAGGTGTTACTATAGGCGTGACGTTCGAAAGTTTTATCAACAGATAAAGCGAACATGCCAAGGTTATAAAAGCAGAACGGAAGCCTGCAGGGATGAGAACGGACACCAAGTAGTAGAATCGTAGTCGATGCTGAAAATATGAAAAAACTACTTCTGCAGACCGTATGATCAATTTTTTAATGATGAAGATCGCAGAGAATTCCTTCCTGCTGACCTCGACTAAGTTAAGATCGCAATATCGAAACTCAAGTCGAATAAAGCTGCTGGCGCAGACGACTTGTCTACTGAGCACTTCAGAGCAGCTGGGGATGACCTGGTTAGGAGCACCAACGCATCTGTAAGATATGGTCAAAGGAAAGCATGCCCGAGGAATGGAGGCTCGGCATCGTAAGCCCGATCCACAAGAAAGGAGACTCCTTTGACAGCGGCAACTACAGAGGAATGAGTCTTCTTAACACTGCCTACAAAATCTTCTCTGCCGTTCTGTGTGAACGCTTGAAGCCTTTTGTAAATAAGCTGACAGGTCCTTATCAGTGTGGCTTCAGGCCAGGGAAGTCCACCATCGATCAAATCTTCACACTACGGCAGATCCTGTAAAAAGCCAATGAATTTCACGTCGACACTCACCACCTATTTGTCGACTTCAAAGCCGCATACGACAGCGTAATTAGAGACGAACTAGACAACGCCATGCTTACCTTTGACATCCCTGCTAAACTCGTCAGACTATGAGTTTGGGAAATACTCGCTGCTCCATCCGAATCGGTGAAGACCTGACCGCTAGTTTTGATGTCAAAAATAGATTTAGGTAGGGCGATGCGCTGCCGTATGATTTCTTCAACATCGTATTAGAAATGATTGTGCAAAAATCACTGGCCAACAAAAGAAACCAAATCCTCGCAACTCCTCGCATACTCGGATGACATTGACATAATCGGAGGAACACAGAGAGGTGTCAATTAGGCGCTTGCGAGTATTGAGGTGGAGGCGGAGAAATTTGGTTTGGCAGTAAATGAGGGCAAGCCTGACTATTTGCTGTCATCATAAAATGACGCTCACCACCTACATATATCTTGGCCAGAACGTTTGTATTGGCAGCTGTAAATTTGAGGTTGTTAAAGACTTCGTCTAACCTGGCTCCGCAGTGACTTGAAATAACGTCATCAGTTCCGAAATCGAACGCAGAATCACTCTTGCCAGTCGCTGTTTCGTTGGGCTCTGGAGGCAATTGAATAATAGGGCCCTCTCCCGAACGTGAAAGTTGACTCTAGTAAAGACCCTTATTAACCCGGTCCTGCTAGACGGCGCAGAAGTATGGGCACTACCAAAAGCGGATGAGGAGGTCCTTGGTCCGAGAGAATGATTTTGCGCGTGATTTGCGGGCCTATAATCGCAGATGTGGGAGAAGATTCAATCACGAACTGTACAGGTTGTACAGCGACATGAGTCTAGTCAGGGGTCTACGGATCCAGCGCCTAAGGTGGCTAGGCCTAGGCTAGGAGAGTTTTTGAATCTAACTCCGAGGGACGAAAAAACAGAGGACGGCCGCACTTGAGATGGCGCACACAGGTGGAAGGGGACCTCAGCCAACAGGGTGTGCGGCAATGGAAAAGGTTAGCAAAAGATCGAGCTAGTTGGAGGGGCATGTTGTTTGAGGCCCAGGTTCACCTCGAACTGTAGCGCCGGTGATGGTAGTTGCAGGGGCATGTTGTTCGAGGCCCAGGTTCACCCCGAACTGTAGCGCCGGTGGTGCACAACTCACATAGTAATCCGGTAATCCATTCATTTTGATTTTTAAGCTATGAATGCAGTAGTGATGTGCACTCGAAATAAAATGAATGCCTTGGAGCTGCCATGACTCCATGACTATAACTCTGCCCTTATTCTCTATTTCCAATTACATCTAAACCGCACAAAAGGCAGAAGGCCCATACAAAATACATAAGGAACAAAAACAGTCAAATATTGAAGCAGAAAAAGTTCTGCAAGGATGTGTACGCTCCAAAAGTTCCCTCAACTTCCTTTGAAATCGTGAACCAATTAAAAAAACAAACTGTCTTTTCCACAGCGACTATAAAAATATTAGCCAACCATGCATCCATTGGCAAATAGAACAGATCAACAAAAAAATTAAACAGAAACAAAACACTAATTGAATAACATCCAATTACGCTTCGGAACTACAAGGAACAAGCATTTGTCCGCGCCAAGATGACATTTTAATATTTGTAGTCGAAAATTAAAAACAATTTCCTTCATCAGGAGCGTGTTTCCCGATTACGAAATTATTTCATTTGTTTTTCGCTGGACTATGTAGGTGAACGCCTGGACAGGACATGTAAGGGAAACGGACAAGGGGAGAATGTTTGCAGCAATTTACTGCAACCAAGACATCCTAATTAGCTAATGAGAGCTTTACAGTAGAAATGAGTAAGAAAGGAACGAAATAAGTGAAGCGCTAAAAACTGCTCCAAAGTGTCCTTGTAACTCATTTTGTTTTTCCTTTCTCATTGTATAAAACTTTGCGCGGCAAGTCGCTCGTGTCGCCATCGTTGATTCGTTGATTTCCCGACGACAGAGGGTTGGCACCGACTGACATTCGTTTTCATCCATTGTCTGGGTTTTAGTCCTTCGCAGGGCTCTTCTTGCTTTCCATTTTCATTGTATTTTCTGTCATCCCGTTTTTAAGGTCCACCTTGCTTTCATCTCGTGTCGTGGATTTCAAGTGGAAAATAGGAAACGACTGGAGTTAGTTTGACGAAAGAATAAAAAAAATCCTTGACACCCACAAAAACAAGGTTAACTGCGATCATCGCCCCTCCAGGATTCTACCTATCAAATAGCGCAAAGTGAACGCAGTTGCAGTAGTACCACCAGTCAATTGGATTGAAATTGAAAATTGGGACACATTTCTGGACACGACAGCAATGTCGTACTCTATTCTCACGGTCACCCTCGCCCCACAGACACGTCTCCACACAATCACACAAAAGCTACGAAAGAAAGCGCCACGAAGGACTAAAACGAGAACGAGGACTTCTTAAGGAAAAGTGATGAAATGAAATTTCGTTTGTGAGCGAAAAATTTATTGCAAAAGTCACACACTTGACCAAATCCTATTTGTCAAAATGCTCCACGACCAAACCAGACGCATGAAGGATGGAGTGATATGGTTTATTTTTTTTTTGTTGGAGGCTTCTGCTATTCGCTGGAGTACTCAGACGCAATCACTGGTCCTTTGTACTCCAGAGAAAAACTTGAAGGAGCTTCAGTGATGTAGAGCTAAGGGATTCGGCACACACCACGCGGCTCCAAGGGTGCGCCACCGTGCGCGAGCAAAGGCGGGACAATCACAGAGGAAATGCTCTGCAGTGTCATCCTCCTCCTCGCCACATGCAGCACAGGTAGGCGTCTCACTGATGCCAAGCACGTAGAGATGCTTGGCAAAAGTGTAATGGCCCGTGGTATCTCCCACAAGCCTTCTGCAGTCGATTCTCCTTAAAGACAGGAGGAATGCTGCAGATTTTTTGCAGACATAAGGGCATACGCGCTTAGTCATCCTGCAAACCGGACAATCCCTCCATCTACGGTTGTGTGTATTAAATACACAATCGTTAATGTAGGAATTTACCGTGGACGCAGGTAGACCTAGAGCGGGTTCAGGTCCTGAGAAGCTCTCCTCGAACCCATTCTAGCGAGTTAATCAGAGATCTTATTTCCTAGGATCCCAGAGTGGCCTGGAACCCATACGCGCCTTAATGAATTTTGTCTGCCGACTCTGTTCAAGAAGGACTTGAGTTCAAGCACTAATTTGGAGTTAGTTAAGGGGTTACACATAGCTTTTAGTGCAGCTTGGCTGTCACTACAGACGCATATGCTTTCCCCCTTCCACCTGTGCTTCACAACATAATGCATGGCCATTAGGATTGCGTATATCTCTGATTGGAAGACAGACGCATACTTGTCTGTACTTGATGTTTTTGCGCTCAAAGAAGACTCCAGCACCGGACCCCCGCCCAGACCTGGAGCCATCCGTGAAAATGCAAAGACTATCCTTTCCAGGTTCAGTATCCAGCCATAGCCAATCCTGATGCCATGGAGAAACTTGACAGAGAAATTACGACGCAATAGGATAACGGGTATCAGTGCGTCAGAAGGCATGTCCATGAGACAAGGGCGCAGGACAATTCTTGCGCAGGTACACCGTTTTTCATATGCGAGTTGTAGCAAAAGTCATTTCTCTTCAGACGAGACATGGCTTTCAGAGCACACCTTCTGATAAATATAGCAAGAGATGGAAGGTTCATCATAACATCGAGAGCAGCGCCCGGCGTGCTGGAGAAAGCCTCCGTGCAGCTGAGACAAACCGTTCTTTAGAGTTTGGTGAAAGAGACTCCGACGTGATTGCGTTTTAGTCTGTCCCACCAGACAACCGATGCATATGAGATTATAGATCTTATCATTGCCGGGTAGATCCAGAGGACCTTTACCGGCGATAAGCCCCAATTTTTGCCAAAAGCTGGCAGCGCTTTGGTGGTTTTTAACTCAACATGCTTTGACCAGAGAACCTTACTATCTAAGATGACTCCTAGATACTTAGCCTCATTTGATATCGGGATGGAAGTGTCTTTTAGCACCAGTTGAGCCATGTCAGCATTTTTCCTCCTTCTCGTAAAGAGAACGACATTGGTCTTTAGGGGATTGACTGACAGCCCATTTCTGGTACACCAATCATCGATCACATTTAGCGCCGCCTGTGCTTTGTGACAGAAAGAATGGCGACGTCACCCTCATATGCCGACCACCATGCACCACAACAGCGGAGACAGGACGCCACCGGATTTCACACAATGGTCGAAGCCTGCATCAGCATTGCTTTAATCCAAAGGACAAGTGCTTCATCTACGCCATGATGTCTGGCAGCGTTGCACATGCTGTCAAAAGTTGCGTTATCAAAAGCTCCCTCCCGCATTCAATTCGCCCAACTAGGTTCTGAAGCGCAGTCTCGCAAGATTATCCGCGCTGGTAAGCATGTTGCATCTTCGAAAGAGGGTGCATTCGAAGGGCAACTTTTCGCACGTGCAACTCTACCAGTCTCTCCATGCTTTTTTAGCAGGAAGGATGCAAGACTAATTGGTCTGAAGCTCTTGGCAAGTGAGTAGTCCTCTTTTCCTATTTTGGGAATGAAGACCACTTTCACTGTGCGCCAAGGAATGGGTATGTGAGCAAGTGCTATACTAGCAGTGAAAATTCCTTTCAGAGTAGGAAGCAGCTGCCTTATATCTTTTTGCAGCATAACAGGATATGTTATATCATATGGTAGTTTCAGTTCTTCGTCGCTGCGGTATCCTTAGAAAGCGTTTAAAGGTGTTTTGTATTTGGTAAGCAGTAATTTTAAGCAAGGATTCACGAAAGTTTCGTTAAGGATGTTTGCCATACAGGTTATTGGCGAGAGCCTAGATGACACTCTACTTAGCACTTACACAAATATCCTAATGGACGAGCCAGTGAAGTTCAACAGAGTATACTGCTCTAAGAGCGTCCTCTGAGCGAGAAATATCGATTTAGTTGCTGACATAACTTGACGAAAATGCCGTGGCACAATCGTAGTGTGTTGCTGAAGAGAAGTTTTCTAGCGGTCCAGTGGACGCCTCTTCTTCACTACTAAGATAAGTCTTCGATTTTTCTTATATGGTAAGCGCACACTCAAAGTTTACCCCCTTATTATGTCGACGACACATTGCGGACCGAAGGTTAGGAGAAATGTGAAAATGAGGTGTAGCAATTAAGTTGTGGGTACTTAGTCATAACTCCGGAACTGGCAGCACTGAATCGTTCGCCAACATCTTTCTAAAAAGTGAAGCCCTTTCTTTCAGTTTTTCCAAGGCTGAGGTAGATAGCATGCCTCGTTAAACGGTTTTAGTGAAATCCGGTGAAAAACCCTCATAAGTCCTCCGAAAATTGCAGGTGGTGTATGGAAACGAGTGTATGTCGAAAAGACGGGTGTTTAAACGGGCAAAGCGGTTCAAGAAAAGCCAAGAATCAGTAGAGGATGATCGACATGAAGGATCTCCCATCACCTCTCGTACCGCGACATTGTTTATCGTGAATATGTTCCCACCGACCAGAGAGTCCTACGTTGGCGTTCTGAAGAGGCCGCGAGCACGTGTTTCCACGTGTGTGATCCGAACTCGCCAAGAAGATCTAGATCTTGCAACATGAAAATACGAAAGCCCACTCCTCGTTGATTGTGCAAGAGATTTTGGCGAAAAGAGCATTCAAACGTTGCCGCATTCGCCCTATATCCCCCAAGATAAACTCATAGTCCAAGGGAACTTATCAGGGCAGTGTATAGAGAGTAACCATGGTTCTGAACGAGTTGACTTCAAAGGGCCTATCAGGGGTGCTTCGAATCGTGGGAGCAACCTTGAAATCATTGCGTAGATTAAGAGGGGGGCTATTGTGAAGGTCGATAATAAAATTGAGCGACAAATTTAAATTGCGTTTTTTGTTTACAAACTCCTGGGACTTAATTGCCAAACCTTGTATGTTGTACTATGGGGAAGGCCGAATCCAGCAAGGAGTTTTAAATTCTTACATTATCTTTCCATTTGCACAGAACATTTTCTGTGGAAGTATCAATAAGAGAAGAATATGCAAGACATTTCTGCGATGTTCGAGCGGGTCTACTTATTCTTGATGCTGGGTCTCCTATCAATTTTATGGCGGGGCTCTGAATTCGGTCTGACTGGTGCAATATGCTTTTAGATGCACCCGACCAGACATGAGCCCTAAGCCCTTAGTCGAGGCGAATAGCCTTATAGTTTGTAGCCAGATACAAGTACGAAAAACATTTCTTTCATCTGTATAAATTGCCTAGGCGTCTCGTAGCATTCTTGGTAGCACCGAATATAAGGGGGTTCCAAGTAAAGATGCGAGTGACACACATAATCAGGAGGGAAAGTTTTCGTTTCTAAGATACCAGTGCCATTCATGGATAAAGGCTCTGAGTCGGAGCTGAGCATACACACCATTTTGTGTTTTGAAAGCATTAAATTCCACTCTTGACAGACAAGAGGTCATTCGTAAAACTAAAAAACAATGTTGGACACAAAACGGAACCTTGGGGAACACCAGCGTTTAAGAAGTGAGTGTCGGTCTAGAAATGATCCAAAACAACCTGAATTAAACGATTCGAAAAATAGTTTCATATCCATTGAAGGAGAGACTCATTTATTCGAAAAGCACTTATTTTCGACAGAAGGACTTAGTGCTTAACTCCGTCAAATGCTTTCGATATATCCAGGGCAGCTACCTTGCTCTCACCTGCTTGGTATGTCGACTGATTCCACTTCTCAGTAAGGCATGCCATCGAAATCATACCGTGGGTCATAAAGAAATTTCCGCTATTCAAGATATTTCAATAACTGGCGGCTAGTCAGCGTTTGGAGAGAAGGGAAATTGGTGCCAGGGATCGGTAGTTGAAGGAAGAGGATTCGCCTTTTATGGAGATGGTCTAATTCTGTTTTCGGCCTACTCGGAAAGGGAAAAAAGGCCTACTAAGCCTATGGCTGTATATCTCAGTCGCTATAACTATTCGGATGTTTGGTGTGGTAGTATGGTGGACAGCACTGGACCAAACACCATACCACAAACAAATCGAGAAGGCAAAGAGGTTAGTTTGTATGTTCATCACCAGGGTCCTAAGGTCTCCAACGGTAGCGCTTGACATGGTACTCCAACTAGTCCAACTCGATTTCCACGGTAAACAGCTAGCCACATACAGGACAAATTGTTCCCGAACAAAGTAGGTAGATCAAAGGCTAAGATCTAAGGCTGGTTTGGGACCCAGGTCATTCCCCAGGATGGACTCGGAGGGGAGTTTCTCAGGACCTGAACTCGCCTTGGGGCTACCTGCTTTCACGGTCAATACTCACATCAATGATTAGGTTTTCAATGCACACCATCATAGATGGAGGAATATCCAGGAAACAGGATGACTAGGCGCGTACGCTCTGATATTTGCGAGAAATCGGCAGCAAACTTCTTATCCTTTGACTGTAGAAGACTTACGGGCATTATTATGTTCCAATACATTATCTCTGCATGCTTGGCATCACTGAGACGCCTACCTGTGTGGCGAAGAGGGACAGAGCTGACCACTTTCTCGGTGGCTGTCCCGCCTTTGCTCGGTAGGGTAGCGCACCCTTAGTGCCGACGTGGTATGTGCCGAGTCTCTTAGCTCTACATCACTGAAGCTCCTTCCCATTTTCCTTCGAAAGACGGGGAAAACACAGAAAGGCTATTTGCGTTATTCTGCGTTTTATCTCAGCACTGGTGTCGTTGCTGCTTGTCACTATCGAGCCAAGGTAGACGTAGTCCTTGACTACCTGAAAAATATTGCTGCCGAAGATGACGTTCTAACCAAGACGTCGGTGTTGCTCGTCTTTCCTTGATGACAGCATATATTTGGTCTTATCGTCATTTACCCTTAGACCCACTTTAGCCGCTTTTGCTTCAATGCTTGCGAATGCCTCATTGACGTCTCGTTTTTTTTTCTGTCCAATAACGTTAATATCACCTGCGTAGGCAAGCAATTGCGTAGACTTGAAGTAGATCGTGCCGCCTCTTATATTGGCCGCAGAGTCTCGCACGATCTTTTCAAGTATGTTGTTAAAGAAATCACACGATAGTGCGAAACCCTGTCTAAAACCGTTTTTAACATCGAATGTCTTGGTTAGTTCACCTCCGACCTTAATGTAGTGGCGGGAATTCTCCATAGTCATCCTGCACAGTCAGACGAGTTCGGCAGGAATGATAAAACATGACAAGGCTCTGTATAACTCGCTTCTATAAACACTGTCATATGCAGATTTAAAGTCGACAAAAAGACGGTTCGTGTCGACCTGGAATTCATGGGCCTTCTCCAAGATCTGCCGAAGTACAAATATTTGGTCTATCGTGGATTTTCCTGCCCTGAAACCACGCTGGTAGGAACCTACCAGATTGTCCACGAATGGTTTCAGGCACTTACACAATACGGCAGAGAAGATCTTGTACGCGATATTCAGGAGACTTACCTCTCTGTAAGTGGCGCAGTCATAGGGGTCTCCTTTCTTATGGACCGGCAAGCGATGCTGAGATTCCATTCGTCGGGTATGCATTCTTCCGACCATATCTTGCAGATGAGTTGGTGCATGTTCCTGACCAGCTGCTTTAAATAGTTCAGCGAGAAGTGCGTCTGCTCCACCAGCTTTATGAGGCTTAAGTTTCGAAATCGCTATCTTAACACCGTCTAGGTCGGGTGGACGGGATTCTCTTTCATCTCGTCCATTGTGAATGGTTCGTTCTGCCTGACGGCGGCATTTTGACTATCATCGCCGTTATACAGTCTGCAGAAGTGATCCCTCCACGATCTCAGCATTAACTGTGACTCCACTATTAGTGCTTATCCCTGCAGGCTTCTGCTCTGGCTTTATTGCCTTGACATGTTCATTTTACTTTTTGGTAAAACTCTCGAACATCGTTCCTGCAATAGAATCTTTCGATGTCCTCGATCTCGCGCTTCTCGTGCCCCTTCGTTTTTCTTCTCGGAAGCGCATGCTCCTCCCTCCTTTTCTGTTTTCTGTTCATAGAGCTTGCCTTTAACCCTACAAGGAAAAAAATCTGCCACGTCACTGTCATGGGGACGCTACGACCAGTTAAGCCCCCGAACTTTGGTAGTTGGAGTATGAGAATTTTGCTGATATTTCGCATTGGTCAGAGGGGCCAAGAGGCGATAATACATATTGATGTACGATTGATACACTATTGAGTGTATTTGCTTGGCTGGGAGGTAAGGATCAAGTAGTGTATTGGCGATTGGACTAGCAATATCCCGGATAAGCGATCGCTTATTCCCCAGTAGGGTTAGCATCCAACCGATGCTCAGATCAATCGATATTAGATGGTACCATAGGTCTTCCAAAATCGCATGTCGTTCGTAAAAACACCTGGAAGTAATTCTAAGAAACTGGGAACGTCAAGCCAAAATAGAATGTAAATTAGATGATACTGAAGACTCGGAAAATATTCCATACAAGCCATTGTATGGCACTTACGCCCATCGCAAAATACATAGATTTAAATTCCATGCAACAAGTACAAAGAAGAACTTAAGCTTGTCAATACGTACATGTACCTCGTATCATGACAACACTTTGAACCACTCCGGCTGCCTAAGAACCATTGACTGAACCCGAAGCACGTGTGTACGGCAAACAAAAAGTCGAAATCTCCACCTCCTCCAATGGTTGTTAGTTACAATACGTTCTCTTACAATACGTTCTCCATCTCCGCGAATGTAACTTAATCTAACAGACGAAATTCCTTGACGTAAACAAATTCCTCCTTAAATACTGCCTAATTGCTGTAAACATCTTAATTCCTTTAGTGACTTCTTGATGGCTTTTTGGCTCCATCCTTCCATCCTTCGCTTACGGTATTTCCGTTTCCTGCCGACTTTTTGGTTTGACATTCGCATGAGTTACGACTAAAACCCTTTTCACCAACAACCCCAAACTTTGACGTCTTCAGTCCCTGGCTGACTGTTCTCAAAATGTTTTTTTGTTTTTTGTTTTTTTCCCGCTGATCTTTGGGAAAGTTTTGTTCAAAAGTGAGTCCTCGCAAATGTCATTGAGTTCTTTTCTCACTTTCTCCGTGCCAGGCCGATTTGGGCCTGGCAGGAACAAGTTCTCATTCATTTTTCCCTCATTACCATGTGTGGAGTATACAAGTACATATGTACGAACGTACGATTGCGAATGTTTGAGATACTTTTCGGGGCGAAAAGTTTTTTGTGTTTTTTTTCGAAAATCTAGATTCTTTCTCGTATTTGTATATTCAGTCACACTTTTGGGATCGTAATTTCATTTTCCTTTTCGAGTGGCGAACAACTTGGATAATAATGATGTTATACTCGTATGATCTCATGAGTTTGATAGGCATGAGGTTGGATTCAGGGAATTTTTGAGTTTTATTTTCTTTCCTCTTTCATTCCGTTTTGTTTTGCCGTAGTTTGAAAGAATATTTTGAAGGTTTTTCAATTGAGGAGGTCTTTGGGGCGACTTGGGATATACTCGTGTGGATGAGTGTTTCCTAAGAGGCTGTCCTGAGATGAATATAAATCAGCATGCGTCGGACGGGAGATGTTATTAACGATAAAAACGGACATAGGCAGTTTGGCCAAGTAGAATCAAGGATATGTATGTATATCGAGGTCAGTCATAAATATTCCAAAGAGCGATTCAAGTGACAGTGACATAAATGTATGTATGTTTGTATATACGGAAGTACAGATATTTTGGTCTTGTTATTAGAAAGCCCAGGGATTTAGAACTGCCTCATGGGGCTTAGCCACATATTGTATAGCAGTCAGTTTGTTTTTTTTTTTTTGTTAAAGGAGACAATTTTTTGCTGAGTCCCTACTTAACTAAAGTGAACGTGGATACAAGGAATGTGACCATTTCCTTTTGAGATGAGCGAGGACGTTTTTTGGACTCTTTCTGTCAAGGACTTCCATAAGGTATATGTAGAAAATGTTGGCTTTAAAGCATCCGCTTTTCGGATGTGACTACATAGGTTCATAAAGTAACCTATGTAAAGTAAAGTAAGGAAATGTACATTCATTAGCCTTTAAAGAAATGCAAGTAACCGGTGATTATTTTGCTGTTTGGTTTTTTAGTGTTCCATCTTTGACAGTTAGTGCATGTTTCCCGTCATAATTTGAAGTCATGTGTATCTACTAAACTAGGATTGCCATTTTATCTTGGAAAGCATACACCCAAATAATTCCTACAACTTTTTTGCCTTGGTGGCGTTAAAGCCCATAAAGAGCCAACTCCACCCATTGGATGGCGTTGGTGTTATCGGGATCCGAACTAGCTCATCGTGCGCAAGAGTTCAACACACTAACCACGGCGCCCTCCTACAACTAACTGAGTAAAAATGCACAAGAGTACTCTTCATCCCCAAGGCCGGCAGAAGCTCTCACCCCCACCTGTCTATCATCCTTTGTATTAAAAACCTTAGAAAGGCTGACAGACTTACATGCACGACATAACTTCGAGCGATCAATAATCTCCAAGGTACAGCACGCCTATTGCAAGGGTAGATCTGTCGAAAGAGCCTTGCATACACTGGTGAGGAAAATAGACAGAACAATCCATTTTAAAGAATACACTTTAGCAGCCTTCCGAGATGTAGAGGCCGTTTTCAACAATATCACATTTCGGAAGCAATAATAGAAGGGCTAGAACGCTTAAAAGTGGAGAAGACTCTGATAGAGTTACTCTAAACATGCAAAATCTACTGTAAGTGGGGCAGCCAGGTAATATTCAAATCAGTTATAAGACATACCCCCCCCCCCCCCATCATGGGGGTCTTCTCCCCTTTTTTCTGAAATGTAGTTGCAAATGAACTACTGACCAAACTGGATAACGAAGACCTCGTTGTTATTGCCTACTCAGACGACGTTGCTATAGCCGTCTCGGGCAAGTACCTATCCACACTGAATGATCGTATATGTACGGCATCCTTCATACTGTGCAAATAGGTACAATGCAATGGGCTCGGGGTAAGCCCCCAGAAGACCAAATACGAAAAGTAACCACAGCTCTCTACACCTGTAAGAAAGCCTTATGGGGACTCACCCCCAAGCTCACCCTATGGCTATATATTATAGTTGTTAGGCCTATTCTAATGTATGGAGTGGTAGTCTGGTGGACTGTACTGGACTAAGCAACATACCATAAGCAATTCGAGAAGGGACAAAAGCTGGCATGCATGTGCATCAATAGGAGCCTAATGTACACCCTACCGGCAGCGCTCAACATGATACCTTACATCAGTCGATAAACTTGGCAAGCAAATAGCCACATACACGGCAAACAGATAAAAAGCCAGCTACATCGCTTTCCACTCATCCATCCTGAACAACGCTAACCTCGGCGGAAAACATCGACAACATTGAGCCCACCACAGTCTCACGAACATTAACGAACATCAACGACCCAAACCACTGCACTGTACATGACACATTATAAGAAAATATAAAAACTCTTGAACCTGCGCGAGTTTCAAAAAAAAAAAAGGTCTGAGAAGCAATAGTTTAAGAAGCAAAACATCACACCCGGACAGACGGAAATGGTCCCGCCAGGCACAACCTCGTAAGAGCTGAGTAGACTTCTCTAGTCTGAGCCAGGCTCTAAAGCTACCGGATCATTGGAGCGTTTTTCAGGCGGAGCTATTGGCAATAAAGGAGGCCTTGTCTTGGTGGAGTCCCATGTGTACACTTCAAAAGAAAGCCTTAACTACCACCTATCTTCTAACAAGATGGCCGAACAGTTTGACATATGTACATCTCCTATGGGTACCAGGACACAGCGATATCTCAGGAAATGAAAGAGCCGACGTGCTCGCCAGACAATGAACGAGACAACAATCAAATATGGCATGCGCAGGTATATCTCTAGCAGACATTGAACTTAGACTTACAGGCCTTGCCATGGCTGAGATGAACCTGAGACGGGTCCAGAGGTACATCTGCCTCGCCATGGGACTAATCTTCCTAAAACGAACTGACATCTACAAAAGCTACATAAGCTATGTAATATGTTCGAGTGTAGATATTTCTTGATGTCTCCCAAGCCTTTGACAAAGTGTGGCGCGAAGGTTTGGGACATAAATTGAGACAAGTTTTCCGCGAACAATTATATCAAACGTTCTCGAAAACTACTCGTGTTAAACACGGGAGGGAATACTCAAATTTTAGAGCAATTACGGCTGACGTTCCGGAGGGAATCGTACTTGGCCCGCTGCTTAACCTGCTGTATACCAGACACACACCACAAATGGATAGCACTATGATGGCCCCATTCGCCGATGATACTGATACTGTACGTATTCTGTAGGATTGCAGAACCTAGATGTGATCACCTCGAGAAAGGAAATATGCTGGATAAGTCAATTGACTTAGTTGTAGTAGAATATAATAATTAACTCGAAGGGTGGTATTTTTGGTGAGTCAACCCTTACACTGCTATGAGCACGCACTGTCAGCCCTCACAGCGTCTTATGAAGATTTTCTACAACCCTCGAAAAAAATATGTATCCGACCCTTTAACCAGCTTCAAATTTGTGCATGAACTCAAGACCTTTTTGAACAAAGTCAGTAGACAAAATTCTCTAAAGCTTGCATGGGTCCAAGTAACTCTGGAAAGTGGGGACTCTGCTGAACTCGCTAGAATGGGCTCAGAGGAGAGTTTCTCAGGACAGGAACCTGATTTAGGTATTCTGCTTTGCAGTCAATTTCTACATCATCGATCGGATCTTTTATGCTAACAATCGTAGGTGGAGAGAACATCCAAGATGCAGGATGAGTAAGCGCGTATGCCCTTAAGGAGAATTGATTGGAGAAGACTTGCGGGCGTCATCATGGGCTATTACACTTTTGCTAAGCATCTCTGGTTGCTTGGCATTAGTGAGAAGTCTACCTGTGCTGCATGTTGCGAGGAAGATGGTACAGCAGAACACTTTTTCTGCGACTGGGGTCAGACGTGGTGTGTACCGAATACCTTAGTTCTACATCCCTGAAGCTTGTCCTATTTTTTCTCTGAAAAATAGGGAAAGTAGAATATCATAAGGTCATTAAAGCCCAGTCGCGGCCGTTTGTATAGACAGTACTACGTGGTATCAAGACTAAGCCTGCACTAAAGCTAGAATGAGGTACATATATACATACTGTTGCGGACATGATACATACTGTTCCGACGGTTGTGTTCGAATTTCGCTGTCGAAGTTTGGAATACTCTGTTGCAGCTACTTGCAGCTAAAAAGGAAATGATGGTAACTTTCAGCAACATGCTGGTGAATGAAGGGGAACGACTGACGGAGAACATTCGAGAAAGTGAATCGAGGGCTATTCAAGTGGGAACACTCGCCCACGGGGGCATTCAGTATTCGAGATTCAGTAACCGGTGATCAGTTGGTATTCAGTGTGAAAATAATCAATGCACCTAGTTAGTTGTAGAGACAAAGCGTGTATTAAAGGTGTGTGTAAGCAATAAAGTGTTAAGTGTTACAAAAGCTTGTAATGAAGATGGAGTGTCAAGATAATTGATCTGAGGTGTGATTATAAATTGTGTGTATTGAATAAACAGGCAAATAGTTGTATATCATTGTAATCCAGTGATTGAACCCTATTCGGGGAAATTGTTTTCCGTAACAATACGTTACCTGCTCTAACTTGGCTCGGAAATGAGCAAACACAAAATTTAGCTCTTATTGTTCGACGCTAATGTGGACCCGTCGCTAATTCGACAGTTGATATCATTCAGATTGAGATGCAATCCTCTTAGTCCTTTGAATTTAAAAGCTTCAAAGATAGACAAATTAACCTGTAAAAAGTCAAAAGCGATGAAAACTCGACGAAGTGGTTAGACGTGACCAAATATTTAGACCAAACCCATTATAACGTCCCAAGGGTAGTCAAAACTTTTCGTTATTTATCAAGGACATTACGAATTCTTTCCCGTTATCAATTCCCACGCTAATTCACAATGATATTTCATAGTCAAGGCAACGCTACCAGACGGGATATTGTCTCTGCCTATACTCGGGCGTGTCAAATACTTCTCGGGATTAATATATTTTTGTTTCTGGACGTGCGTCATTCCTATCTTTTTTGTTCCTTTTTTGTATATGGTCGCGGGAACTGCAGGCAGTATACGATGGTATGGTGCCACCTGGCTTCAATAGAATACTTACATTTTGGTCTGAACCTTTAACACGTCTCTGCAGCCGGATAGGGGACAGAAATAGCCAGTCAGCTTACTACATTTGAAATATGTGAAAAATACGATGCAATAAAAATCGCATAAATACTTTTCATTAACAAAGTCGAGTCTGGCTATTTACAGAAAGCAACTACTCAGTCGTGAGTTACTATGTATATCGAGTAGATACCTTATTTTTCCATAGTTACACAAATACTCTTGTTTAATTGGCGACTTTACGTACAAGCTATACTATTGGCCAGATTTTAGAGGAAATTAAAAACCAAATCCCTTGCAAGTATCCTAGCTTTTACAACTGGATCTCGGGTTGTACAAAACGACTGCCGTAACCACCCACATAGCACAGAATTCCCTCAAGCACTCCACCTCAAGGTGTAAGTTTAATTTTCGGTTAAATTGAATTCAGCCCAAGACGGGTGTGGCACCCACGTTTCTGGAAATTAAATTTTCGTCCATTATCAGTTAACGAGTGGGCGATGTCGATCCCTAAGGGACACTGAGGATAGTTAACTGGCATCTTAACTAAAGTTATTGCCCGTCATTACCTCACTTTGTAGTCCGTTCGCCAGAGAGGATCCTTAACTTTTCCATTTGTCGTTTCTTCTCGCTTTATGACGTCTTTCTTCATCGTAATTTTCGTTGCTCGTCAACTGATTTAAGAATCAATTTCACTTGCAATTACCACATCTCTATGTTATGGTAGTAAGTATTCAACTTCGGTATATGAGCAAGTATCTCTCAGTGTAAAGTCGCTTTGTACATGTCAATTAAGTGAACGGCAGGGGCATGAATGGCTTCATAAAAGGAAAAAAAAAAACACGATATACCCGTACGTAGCTAATTACACGTTTATCTTTACGGCCCAATTGTTAGCCTTGAATCCACTCTGTCACTCAACCGGAAAGTCGTGAGATAGGAAAGGGGTCGTGGGGTGAGCTAATGAGGCACAATTATCTAACAATAGTCCAAAGGACACATAGCAGTTGAACGTACTTGTATTTCATTTAACATCAATTTCGCTGTATGACAGTAAGTCATGTTGCTTGTCACGAGTACAATTCGTCACAGGCTCACAGGGAATGATAAAATTAAATCAAAATAATTACGTAAACACATTGCAGATACAAACATACTTTGGAATTTAATGAGATACATATTTAGAAACCTTTTGTGTATTCGTTTGGTATCGCTTGTACTTCATCGCAAACAAACGAGCCGACAACCATCATCGATGACATTTCTGCGATCCGCCCGTTTACGAAATACGTACAAACTGGATACAAGTATGTATGAATACAAGTAAGTATCTCATCATGGGTGCAAGACGGAAATGATAAATTATAATTTGCTACCGTAACAAATTTACCATCTCTTGCTGCTGCCCCGCTCTGCCGCAAACTCTCATCTATTCAGTTGTGAGTTCTTTTTTTTTTTTTTTTCTTGTTTTCTGCACTTGTATCCTTGTATCCGTACCCGTTTTGTCAATCCTTGTTTTATTCGATTTTTCCATTTTTCATCATCACAACGCTTTCGTACGATTGATAGTTCATCGAAATGATTAATAGGAGTCTATCCATCTAGGTGTATCTATGAAGTATAGATGATTGGTCCATACAAAGAAAAAGGAAAATCTCATCCATCGTAGAGATATGTATGTTTGGTATGTGAACATATCCGTAGGTGTACTGTTCGCATACAAAGAGACGTGGCTGATGATGTTGATGATAAACGCGAAAGGTTCGAATACAAGTTGAAAGGTGGACTTTTAGGGATTGGAAAGGTATTGGTTTTGTTTTCCTTTTTCTTTTTTTTTTTTTCGTTATCTTTTAACATCCACATTTGTTACAATTTCGTTTCGATTCGTTTTGAATTCGAAGAAGACTTTTCACTCGTCATTGATTCCCATTATTTAGTGAATGAATAGAATTGAGTTTTCTTCGATAGTAGTAACGATTGTGGATTCATGTAGTAACAAGGATCATTAGGATTATTTGGTTGAATGGTAATTCATGAATGATTCAGGTAGTTTGATTAAATATCCTTATTCAATGGATGGTAACTGGAAAATATGCAAGTTTTTTGGTTGGTATCATTCCGAGCTATGCCATTACGTATAGTTGAGTAGAATAGACTTGTTTAACATACTAGATGGCTTCGATTTGGGTCGATAGTAGCATAAGCCTTTTATATGTATATAAAAAGAATTGCCAAAAAAATTGCTTCTTGCTCGACAAAACTGACAGGCTATTAGAGATTGCAACATCTTATGACAGAATAACAGTCATAGGGACCTATTATTGTGGTTCTTTTAAAAGGCGCGCCTAGATGCCTCCTTCAAACTTTAGAAGCACTCGAAGCGTCAAGCGTCTTTTATTAGGCCCTTCCTGTATTTAAATTTAATTAAAACAACGTATGTATGTGTAAGGCGGCTGGAGATGAGCTGGTAAGGTGCATGCACCATCTCATTTGCAAGGTATGGTCGGAGGAAAGCATGCCTGACGAATGGAATCTCAGCATCGTTTGCCCGGTCAATAAGAAAGGAGACTCCTATAACTGCGCCAACTATAGGGGCATAAGTCACCTTAACATCGCATTTAAGATCTTCTCTGCCGTATTGTGTGAACGCCTGAAACCGTCTGTGGATAACCTGATCGGCTCTTATCAGTGTGTCTTCAGGCCAGGTAAATCCACATAAGACCAAATATTTACGCTACGGCAGATCTTGGAGAAGACCTCTTCATCAATTTCAAGGCTGCGTATGACAGCGTGTATAGAGATGAGCTATACAAAGCCATGTCTAATTTGAACATTCCTGCCAAACTCGTCCGACTATGCAGGATGACAATGGAGAATTCTCGCCGATCCATTAAGGTCGGTAATGAGCAAACCGAGACCTGTGATATTAAAAAAGGATTTAGGCAAGGTGACCAGCTGTCATGCAACTTTTTCAACATCGTGCTTAAAAATATCGTGCAAGAGTCATTGGCAAACCCAAGAGGTACGATTTATTTTAGGTCTACGCAATTGTTTGCTTACGCCAACGACATTGACGTGATTGGACGGACATGGCGAGAAGTAAATGAGGCCTTTGTAAGCATTGAGGTAGAAGCGGCTAAGATGGGTCTCAAGGTTAATGAGGCTAAAACCAAATATGTGCTTTCATCTAAAAGAGACGGACAACACCGACGTATTGGCCAGAACGTCACCATGGGCGGATATAACTTTGAAGTGGTCAAGGAATTCGTCTACCTGGGCTCATAGAATCACTCTTGCCATCCGCTGTTTCCTTGGGCTCAAGTGGCAATTGAGAAGTAGAGCCCTCTCTCGGAAAACCAAGGTGACACTATATAAGACCTTAATCATCCCAGTCATCCTTTATGGCTTGGACCTTAACAAAAGCGGATGAAGACGCGCTTGGTCGTTGCGAGAGGAAAATTCTGCGCAATATCTACGGTCCAGTTTGTTCAAACGGTGTATGGAGGAGAAGATATAACGAAGAACTGCACGGAGTGTACAGCGACATCGGTCTGGTACGACGTCTACGGATACAGCGTCTAAGGTGGCTAGGCCATGTAGAGCGCATGGAAAATACAGCTCCGACCCAAAGAGTCTTCGAATCCACCCCGGAAGGAAGGCGCGGCAGAGAACGGCCGCATCAACTGTGGCGCACGCAAGTGGAAGGGGACCTTAACCAACTGGGCGTGCGGCGTGCCAGCTGGAGACGCTTGTTGGTTGAGGCCCAGGTTCACCACGGACTGTAGTGCCTCCTAAGTATGTAATTAAGTAAGTATGTGTGAGATGCTACTAACATTTTTTATTAGTTTGAAAGACCTATCAAAGCCATTATGTAGAAAATATTACGTCGTTCGAGTGTCCGCCGCGGGGTGGCACTCATACGAAATGTCAAATTTTCCATGACTATGGCGCATAAATCAGGCAAAATTTGACCGATGGCATGATTATATTGACTTTGAGGGCCGCTGTGGCCCAAAGATTTGTGACTTAAAAAAACTCCACAAGAAAAAGTCAAACAGGGTCTAATCTCAGGATCTCGGTGACCAGTTCACAGCACCTCCACGTGAGTTGACCATGCCCGCGCACCGCTCGTGTAGAATTTCTAATTTTGGCGTGAGCCACATGCGGAGAAGTCTCAGTGACAGTATCGGCGGTTAGAGGATGCCCACAAGGGGGAGTCCTCTCATCACTGCATTGATCGATAGTCATCGACGGTCTACTACGCAGGCTAACCACTCGGGGCTACGAGGTCATCGGATATGCTGATGACCTAGTAGTCATTGTTACGGGCAAGTGCGAGATCACTGCCTATGAGCGCATGCCCAAATAAGACAATCTTAGTCCCATTTACAAAGAGGATAGTAAGACCTATCGTCACCTACGGGTCCACCGTATGGTGGATAAAAGATGAGCAAAAAACTACAATTGTTAAGCTTCAACGCCTCCAGAGACTAGCGTGTCTCAGCATCTTAGGCGCTATGCCAACCTGCCCCACGGCAGCCCAAGAAGCACTCATTGGACTCACTCCTTTCCAAACTAGATATGATTACTACAGGCTCGGACGCATTGCCACACGCCTTCGCCTTTGACAAGAGATTTGAGATACTGATCCAAAGCCGCTCAGCATGGGAAAACAGTGATCCCCTGCTAAATGTCAAAGGCCTTAGGTGGTACACGGATGGCTCCAAGATGGCTTCCGGCGTTGGCGCCGGCATCTATGGACCAAAACGCAAGATCTCGAAGGCCCTGGGAATAAGCTCCAGCATCTTCCAAGCAGAGCTGCGTGCCATCCTTATATGCGTCAATCTAAATCTCGAGACTGGCATCAGAGGAGTAACCATAAACATACACTCTTATAGCCAAGCAGCGCTTAAAGCGCACGAACTCAAAAACCCTCAATGAATGCCATGACGCCCTACAAGACCTCACCAAGAGAAACACTGTTCAACTTTGGTGGGTGCCAGGACATAAAGGTATCAAGGGCAATGAAATTGCCAACCAACTTGCCAGGAAAGGTTCCAGTGACAAATATTTAGGTCCGGAACCATCCTGCGGCATTCCCGGGTCTAAGATAAATTACTTCTTAGACAAGTGGGAAATATTACATCACCTGTCCTTTTGGAACAGCGCTCGGGGACTCCGACAATCTGAATGACTTATACGACCCCTGAACAAGCACTATATTGACATACTCAAGCTCAATAGGATAGATATCAGAAGACTAGTCAGCTATCTAACAGTCAGCTATCTAACCACGAAGTTAAGATCGCCATATCGAAATGTGGGCCAATTAAGCTGCTGGCGCAGACGGACTATCTCCTAGCTCTTCAAAGCAGCTAGAGATGACCTGGTGAAGAGCATGCACCAGCTCATCTGTAAGATATGGTCAGAGGAAAGTTTCCCCGAGGAATGGAGTCTCAGCATCGTTTGCCCGATCCACAAGAAAGGAGACCCCTCTGGATGGGCCAACTATGAAGGAATAAGTCTCCTTAACATCACCTACAAAATCTTGTCTGCCGTCCTTATCACTGCGGATACAGGCCAGGGAAGTCCACCATCGACCAAATCTTCACACTACGGCAGATTCTGGAAAAAACCAATGAGTTTCAAGGCGACGCTCACCACCTATTTGTCGACTTCAAAGCCGCATACGGCAGCGTATTTAGAGGCGATCTATACAACGCAATGTCTACCTTTGACATACCTGCTTAGCTCGTCAGACTATGCAGGATGTCTTTGGAGAATGCTCGTTGCTCCATCCGAATCGGAGAAGCCCTGACCGACAGTTTTACTGTAAAAAAAGGATTTAGGCAGGTCGATGGACTTTCGTGCGATTTCTTCAACATCATTTTAGAAATGATTGTGCAAAAATCACTGGCCAACACAAGGGGCACAATTTATTTCGAATCTTCATGACTACTCGCATACGCGGATGACGTTGACATAATCCGAAGGACACAGCGAGATATCAATGACGCGATTACGAATATTGAGAAAATTGATTTGGCAGTAAACGGGGATAACACTAAATATATGCTGGCACCAAAAACAAGGATGTTCACCACCGACGTCTTGGCCAGAACGTTTCAAAACAAAGAAAGATTTTGCGTGTGATTTTCGGATTTAACGCCTCTAAGATGGCTAGCACGGAGAGTCTTTGAATCCAACCCCGAGGGATGAAGAAACAGAGGACGGCCACACCTAAGGAGACGCATACAGGTGGAAGGGGACCTCAGCCAACTGGGTAATGGAAAAGGCTAACAAAAGGTCGTGCTACTCGGAGGTGTATGTTGGTTGAGGCCCAGGTTCATCTCGAACTGTAGCGCCCGATAAGAGGAAGAAGGTTGCTTAAAATCTTCCCATAAACGGAAATACCTAAAGTTTTTCCAACCTTTCTATAAACAGGCTCATGATCGCGCAGCATGCGAAACATGTTTTGCCCTAAGGCCGGTTTTCAAAAATTTGATTTAAAAAAAACAGTAAAACGCATTGAAGAGTTACAGTTCAATTGGTTACCACTGCATACTCCCTTCCTCAAGAGTTTCTACACAGAATTCCTCATATAGCTCTCTCGGCGACTGTAAGTGCTTCACTCGACACCATGTTCAATACCATGACTTGAATAATAAAACTTCCACTCCTCATGATCACGACCTTTAAGTCACATTCCTCGAGATAATGGGCGAAAGAATCACGTATTTGCCCTAAAAACCACCAATCGTCCTGAGACCCTAAAAGCATGCCCCCTACCCAAAAAGGAGAAAGTCCTCTTACCCAACAAAAGATTAGAAAATAGACAGAAGTCAAGTAACCGAATAAATCACAACCACGTACATTACATACGAGTATCAGCAATCGATAATGATACGCCAAGACCTACTCTCCTCCGAACGCTGTGATGTGCAATTCGCCATAGCCATACGAAATTAGAAAGCCTCACCGTAGTTAGAATACATAACTGTCAGACTCCATCTCGCACTATGCGCTACAACGGTCTACATATAACAAATTGACAGAAATGAGGGGCGTGGAGGGGGGGAGGGTAAGCACGTGACTCTTGCTATTTGAATTCGTTTCGTTTGTGGCACAACAGAAATCACATTCATCTGTCACACCATGTATAGCGATTCCCCATGGACTGGCTGGCAAAGCCATATCCGCCTCCAGCCAAAGTCACCAGACGACAACGACGGCGACGTCGACACATGCACGACATTTTCACAAATTAATTGACATTGTGATCAAACCGTACCGCTCCTGTCTCTCGACTTGTTCAATTTCATTGACTGCTTATGACCTGAAAATCTGTTACTCACCCCCTCTCGGTCGACGGGTAGAAGAAATCCGAGTCAAATCAGCCATGTTGTAGCGATATGACATAATGAGGACGAAAAATCTCTTCCTGGTGTCTGAACCTCTATGTCTCTTCCATCCATCTGTCGGTTCATTCTATTTGTTTTTCGAGAGACAAAACACGCTGTCAGGCAACGGGTAAAGAACTGCCATAACTTTGGACAACTTGGATCACCTTTAGTCCCTCACCGGCGGTATAGAGCTTATGCAGCTAGAATTGTACCTCCACTCCCACCCATCTCTGGGGGCAGTCCTTTTAGATTCTTTTGCGACTGCCACGCGTTCCATGACAAAAGATTTGAAAAACACCGGCAAAAAGCAAAATCTATGTAGACAGACTTGCAACAACGCAAATGGACGAACCAATGGAATAACAAAGCCGAAAGTGGGAGACAGTACGATAACAATAGCAAAGCTACTTGAGTGAGTCATGGAGACTACAGTCGTGGGGCAACTAAAAAAACGGAATAAAGCTGGACAAATCAACAGAATCCGAACAACAAAGCAAAGCACGGGGGAGGCAGAAAAGTCAAAGGGGACTGAGTATACAGAGAACGAGAAAATCAGAATGAAAATCCAAACGTCGTCGGAGCACAACACCATGGTTCCGGTTGCGTGTGCGGATGGCAGTTGGAAAAACAAGAAAATTATGAAATCGTACGAGATGCTACACAACTGTGCAGATTGCAGATACTGTGTTACCTGATGCCACATCGGGCAGAATGCACAAGAAGTTGTCAGGCGACTGTAACACATTCGCCACACATCTATGTATGTATCTCGAACTACGAGCACACCGGGTACCGATCAATGTGGTAGATAGTATTTCATTGCGTAGCATATGGATGACTAGTAGATCCAGTCAATGGTGGATAACTATTGGACATGGCGTTAGCAGCATACATCATTCAACCCATTCAAATGATTTGAAGCTTATAAACGAGGTCATATTATGACTACATGCTGACACCTTTGATTGAATTCATTTCGTTTCACTGCTGTGGCGTTAAAAGAAACCTGCATATTGCCCTAAAATCGATACACAGTGATCGGAGCGTTGAAGGATGTGCCTGTAGTTGGTCAGTTATTGCAGGAACCAACTGTCTAGTGAGCTCTGACACGACATCTATTCGTGCAGCTTATTGCACTTGTTAGACATGTTCATCCGAAAAGATAATGGCGGTAGTGGACAGTAACGAAACGTGTCGTGAGATGGCTATTGGCCCAGTTAGGCATGGATGGACGTTTGGAATTTTAGCAGATAATGGCTTAGCTCGAGGAACTATGAGAATACACTATGTGAATGTGTACCTATGCTTCGATATTTACTTTGGCGACTTCTACGGGTGACGAGAACAGCAACGGATAGGCTTGTGGACTTGTGGAAGTAAACGCATATCAACTTCAAGCAGGAAAAAAGAATATGATCAGAGCAAATTTCTAACAACCCCAGTCGACCAAGTAGTGATACTCATCCATAACTTTATGTCCTGATTTTTTGAGGTGCAAACATGGACTAAAACCACCACTTGGTTATGACTAAACTATCAGTAGACTTACCGAAATGAATGAAACCGAAAAATGTTGACATCAGACTGTATACGGGCGCCATCAAGTGCTGATTGAGTCTCTCTCTGCTGAAAACCAAAGGGAACACTACGAAAACGTTGTCAAGAAAGTATGAAGGTGTCTGTTCGAGCAAGACCCACGCAAGAGGTTCTAGGGTTCTAGAAAAAGCTATACGTCAAGAGCTGCAGGAATAACGACAACATAGTAACAGCTCGGGTGCTTGTGAAACTACTGAGCATCACAATTCGACCCATGAATGTGGTGGCTTACGTCTCATTCGTTGCCTGCAGGTGATTTCATCCATCACAGCATTCTGAATTCTAGCAACTCATCGCGTCCAAAAAGTATTGTCAACTACCTAGGCAGCCTCATCATCCACATTGAGCAAAAGCCCACTTTTTGTTCAACTGACTCTACGAAAACCGCCTACCATATTCGGTGGATCTTGTTTTTCTTGTTGTAGGCTTCTGCTATCTGTTGGAGCACTCAGATGTATAAACTGGTCCGTATACTGCCAGACAGACACATTGCCTTTCTGTATTTTCCCCATTTCCGGGAGAAAATTGAGAAGGAGCTTCAGTGATGCAGAGATAAGACATTCAGCACACAACCAGTGGTCCCAAGGGTGCTTTACCGTGCGCGAGCAAAGACGGCACAGTCATAGACAAAGCGTTCTGCTGTGTCGTCTTCTTCACAACATGCAACACAGGTAACATGCAGACATGCTTGATCCGTAATGACGCCTGCAAATTTTCTGCAGTCAGTCCTCCTTAAGGATAAGAAGAATGTTGCGGGTTTCTTGAAGACGCGCTTAGTCATCCTGCACCCTGGAAATTGCCTCCATCTACGATTGTGTACATTAGAGACCCAATCGTTGATATGGGTATTGACAGTGGAAGCAGGGAGACACAAGGCGGATTCAGGTCCCGAGAAACTCTCCTCTGAGCCAGTTCTAGCGAGTTCATTAGAAATCTCATTTCATTAGATTCCAGAATGACCTGGGGCCCAAACAAGACTTATTGAGTTTAGTCTACCGACTTTGTTCTTCTTCTTTTTCTTAACGGGCGCTACAGTTCGGGGTGAACCTGGGCCTCAACCAACATGCACCTCCAACAAGCACGATCATTTGCTAGCCGTTTCCATTGCCGCGAACCCAGTTGACTGAGGTCCCTTTCCACCTCTGTTTCTTCGTCCCTCGGGGTTGGAGGGGTTGGATACAAAGACTCTCCCGGCTGGAGCTGTGATCTCCATTCGCTCTACAAGGCCTAGCTATCCTAGGCGTTGAATCCGTAGACGCCTGACTAGACTCATGTAGCTGTACAGCTCGTAAAGTTCGTGGTTGAATCTTTACCTCCATAACCCGTCTGCCCGAAAATCTTTCTCTCGAACCGACCAAGGGCCTCTTCATCTGCTTTTAGTACTGTCCATGTTTTTGCGCGGTATAGCAGGACCGGGATGATAAGGGTCTTATATAGAGTTAACTTTGTCGATCGGGAGAGGGCTCTATTACTCAATTGCCTCCTGATCCCAAAGAAACAGCAATTGGCAAGAGTGATTCTGTTTTTAATTTTGGGACTGATGTCGTTGTTCCAGGTCACTGTGGAGCCAATGTAGACTTTATTCAGGAAGACCTTAAGTTTATACACTAACTTGGAGCTGGTTAAGAGGTTGGACACAGCTTTCAGTGCAGCTTGGCTGTCATTGCAAACGCATATGTTTTTACCCTTCGACCTATGCTTCACAACATATTGCGTGGCCATCAGGTGTGTGTATATCTCTGACTGACAGACAGACGCATTATTTCCTAACGAAAAGTGCAGTCGGATGTTTTCGCATTCATAGAAAACCCCAGCGCTGGACCCCAGTCCAGACTTGGAGTCATCTGTGAAAATGCGAAGACAATCCTTTCGAGGCCAGTATGTGGCCAGAGCCAATCCTGACACCATGGAAGTTGGACTGTTAGGATATAGTACAGGTGTCATTGCATCAGAGGACATATCCATGAGGCACGGGTCTTAAGATATTTCCCTCGCAAGCGCACTGTCATTCCAATGCGAGTAGTACCAAAAACCATTTCTCTTGAGACGAGACATAGCTTTCAGTGCATACCCTCGGATAAATATGTCAAAAGGTGTAAGGTTCCTAACAGCGTCTAGAGCAGCGCCCGGCGTGCTGGGGAATGCCCCCGTGCAGCTGAGATAAACCGACGCCACGACGTGTTTGCGTGTTAGCCTGTTCAACCAGACCACCGACACATATGAGATCATCGGCTTTATCATTGCCATGTAGATCCAGAGGACCTTTGCCGGCGATAAGCCCCGTGTTTTGCCAAAAACACCTTTGCTTTGGTGGTTTTTGACTCGACATGTTTTGACCAAAGAATTTTACTGTCTAAGATAACTCCCAGGTACAATGAATGCTTTTTAGCACCAGCTGAGTCATGCCAGTATTTTGCGTCCTTCTCGTGAAGAGAACGACATCAGTCTTGAAACTGATAAGCTGACAGTCCATTTCTTGTACACCACTTGTCGATCACATTTAGCGCCGCGTGTGCTTTGAGACAGACAGTCGCTAAACATGAGCCGAGAGAAACAACGGCGACATCATCCGCATAGGCTTGGGCATAGATTCCAGAGACATTGAGGGCATCGAGCAGAGAGTCAAATGTCAAACACCAAGCACGCCACCTTGCGGGCGGCACCTGTTTACACCAGATTTGACACTTCTGAAACCTGCATCAGCGTTCAATGTACTATGTACACGTACATGTACTAGTGCTACACCTACGGCATGTCGTCTGGCAGCGTTACCACATGCTGTCAAAAGTTGCGTACTCTTTCCGTTCGAGTTCACAGAATTTTCCGCGCTGATAAGCACGTTGCATTTCCGAAAGTGGATGAAGGGCAACTTTGCGCACTTGCAGCTCTATTATTCTCTCCATGCTCCGGTGGACCTTACGTATACAAATTCGCCAATTTAAGACGGCGTGTGGGTCCTTTATCGACTCAAAACGGTGTCCCCGAAGCGATCTTTTGGGTTTGTTAAACAGTCATTAGTCGCACGGTGCCTAATCAGGTCATCTGGTACGCTTTTCGTCTATAACAAGTTCTCGGCCTTCTTCACAACAGACATACGGACATTTATAAAAATGAGAAAAAGTATCAGAGACAAAACGGAGTCTTGGGGTGCATCAACATATAAAAATTGATGTCGGACTTGAATCCCTTCAGAAAAATTTGAATTGGACGCGGAATGTAGTTTCGAATCTATTGAAGAAGAAACTTATTGATCCCAAAGGCATGCATTTTCGACAAAAGGGATTCGTGTCAAGTGATTCCAATTTTGGGTAAAAGATGTGCCATCAAATCACCAGTGGATCTGCTTCCGCGAATCAAGATGTCTCAATAAATGGCAGTGATCAGCGCTTCCTTGACCTTGGAGAAAAGGGATGGGCTATACAAATGTTGTTTTCCACCTACTCGGACACCACTAGCTGGACAAACCAGAACAAAATGACCACTGCCATTTGGGCCTGTGGAAGACACGGGAAATAGGTCAACCGACTAATTACTTCGTAATCGCCAGGAAAAACGGAATTCACTTCCATAGCTCTTATGCTGCCCCTAGACTATCACTAGAGGAGTTTGGAAGCCTACTAGATAATATCGCATCTGATGCAAGAGATACACCTAGTTGTAATTGCGGGAGATTTCAACGCCTGGTCCATAGCGTGGGGCATGGAGAAGAATCAACCTGGAAACGCTTCTAAGTGTAAACCTGGTTTATGCAGGTGCTATATGGATTTCCGAAAGGCTGGTAGGTCGTCGAAGGCCGATATAACCCTTGCGTGTAACTCTCTCACGAACAAAATAGCATGGAGTGTGAGTGAGGACACGCACAGCGACCACCAAGCTATTATAATGGAGATAGGCGGGACCAAACAGGCAACAGCTATGCCCATGAGGAAACCCAGTAAAAAGGACTGCCCGTGTTACTACGAGGATATCCAGAGGCTAAGAGCGAACTGTCTCAGAGCACGAAGAAAATTCCAATGATCCAGAAATAGGCCAGAATTCCAATAACGGCTTCTCCATTTCAAGCTAACGAGAGGCGGGCTGGAAAAAGCCATCAAAGAAAGCAAAGCAAGGTGGTTCAAGCACACAGGGTAGTCACAAAAAGGATTAAAAGCAATGAAGATCTGCCGATTACCGAGCCTGAAATGCTTACACAAATAGTGGAACACCTCTTCCCAAATGGACAACCGTTAACTAGTAGAACCACGGCGAAGATTAGCACAGTGGAGATTCCTCTAACTATCTTAGAGGAGCTACATAAAGCTATCTGTCAGGTAAAGATTAGCAAAACACCCGGTTCGTAGTTCCAGCACAAGTTTGGCAAATGCCTATAAGAGGGGATCTATCCGCCCTTAAAGTACCTGGTACTAATGCCAAAAGGAAAGAGCCCACCCGGAGAACCGTCCTTGTATCGCCCAATTTGTCTATTGGACAAACTAGAGAAGATACTAGAACTAATGGTGCGTTGTCAACCCACCAATGTGGCTTCAGATAAGGCCGACGCCATAGAATTTTAAGTAAGCCTGGCCGCGGACACCAAACAAGAAAAAAGACGGATAGGAGGCGAGAAGAAATATTGTGCAGTGTCACTTTAGACGTTAAAAATGCTTTTTACTCGGCAAACTGGATGCACATACATACGAGGGTTCCTAATTGACATGGATAACCCCCCCTATTCGCTGAAGATAGTCAAGGACTATTTCATCAAAAGCAGGCTCGGTGTAGTACCGAAGGCATCAAGTTCTACAGTATAACGACGGGAGTTCCAGAGGGATCAGCTCTCGGACTTCTACTGTGGAATATTATGTACGATGGCGTTTTACGATTAGCGCTTCCCAACTTTCTCCAAAGTGAATGATTGGCTTGTAAATGCTGGCCTGGAACTAGCGGCCCATAAAACGGATGCTGTGCTCATAACCAACCGTAAAAAGGTGGAATATGCGAGCTTCTTAGTCGGAGATCAAACAGTTAAGTCTAAGGAAAGAGTGAAGTACCTAGGGGTTATTCTGGGCAACAGGCTCACCTTTAGGTAGTGCATAAGTTACGCCAGCAAGAAGACATCATTTGCACAAGGAGCACTCTCACGAATGATCCCGAATGGAGGCGGGCGGGATATGCGCGCAGAGTTTTACTCTCACGAGTAGTCAGTTTAGGACTGAACTGTACGCTTCCCCAATTTGGCTGGAGCACTCGTGTTAAGCGGACTGAAACGGATGATAGACTCTGTGCAATAAGGACAATCAGCGGATTCAGGACCATCTCAGATGATGGTAGCAGGAATGCTACCCATCGACATCCTGGCAGGCAAGCTCTAGAGGGTACATCGCAAGCAAGCGTCAGGCAGGCAGCAGGCCATGCATATAAGAGTAGAAGAATGGGCAAAACGGGACGCCGCCATAAAGGGGAGGTGGACGTATAGGCCCATTCCTGTTATCGAGTCTTGGACATCAAGAATGGCAGGAAACTGTAATTACCACCTCTCGCAGGTTCTGTCTGGGCACGACGGCTATCAAAAGTAACTTCATAAATGTGGACTGACCTATCAAGTCCACATTGTCCAAATGCTGAAGAGGACGCAGAGCATGCAGTTGTTGACTGTAGTTACTTTGTGATAGATAAAGAAAACGGTGAACATACCAAGCCCAGAAAACCTGGACCCTTACATGCTCGACTCGGTAGGTAGCTTGAGTGAGCTATGCTCGTACATTACGTTTGTCCATTCGAGGCTACGGCAGTCGAAGCAGAGAAAAGAGCTAAAAAGGCAGCCACCCGAAATACACCGTAAATCACTAACCAACGCCGCAAAGTAGTTGAAGTTTGCAGGAGTGTGGAGCATGCGAATCTAGCATGCTGGTAACCCGGGTGTCCTTGCACCTTTCCAAGTTTCAACGGGCGAAGACAAAGTGTAAGCTGAGAACTGCGAAGTGGCCAGTGATAATACATGGAGGTAGCAGACACTCGATAGACACTTGCGAGGTCTTATCAACGAGGCTCTGAACTTACGAGTTTCTAATGATCCGACTGTATTTTCTGGCGTCTAACCATCATTTGAGATGTCCTTTTTTAAAGAATTTCTTTCTTTAAAAAAGATTGAAACTCGTTTAATGAAACCAAAAAAAAAATCACAATTAAGATATCCATCTAAACCCCGTTGATACTCGTATCTACTCGTACTTCCATTTCCCGCCGAACACAAAAGGAGAGAGAAAAGGTTAATCAAAACCAAAAAACATCTAGTGTGTAACCTCTGGCCATTGTTCGAATGGCCAACGATTATAAAATCCATCTACATTCGGTCATGTGTCTGTGCAATGCCATCAGTGCAAGGTAGATGGCCACCGGAAGTACATAACTATGCGTACAACCTGCCTTTGGAACGACATTTGGTCAGTGGAACTCTCACGTAGACTAATGTACGTGCCCCTATCCATCTGAATTAAATTTTCATTCGCGTATTCACCCGCCAGATACATTCAAAATCTGAGTACTCGTACCATTGGTTCTACATCAAACCGTGTTGATTCGAATTGCATCTAAAGCACGATACTCGGATATTACGAGTGCATTATGGTCATGTTCCATCAATATTTGGATACGTACCGAAACCTTGGTAGTGATTTATGATGGGAAAAATGCAGAAAAACCGTTCCAATACCCGGAGATGGAATTAAAATATCTACAATAGTCATGCAACCACTGGGAACCACCATACTACCACCTGCATTGGTGGTTCTTTGAACGCGACCGAGTGGTTATGTGAGTTATTGCTCAGAACGTGTCTGTTTCCACTTGTGGTAGATGCGATGGTTTACTCGCTAGTGTGGACAAAAAACTTAAAACCTTAATGTACGGAGGTGATATTAATGAAATTGTATTGGGCTACCGCTGTAACTGAATCGAATCTCATTACACATGACCATCGGAATGCAATTATTGGTGTGCTCACTCTTCACGACTGCCGGTTACTTTTACGTTGTATCTTTCATGTAATTTATAATCAGAATTCATAATACAATTAAATAAACACGTATGGATGCATGTCCTCATATCCGTAACATCTACATATATGCAGCCATCTCAGTGCAAGACTCTCTCTCGGTCGGTGTGATATGGCGATGGAGGTGGCGATGCGTATCTGTATCGGGTCCGTTGCATTGCATCGTAGGCCGTTTTGTATTTATGACTGCATTACAAGGAATCGGATAAATAAAACTTGCATTGCATAACGGTCGTTCACGTGCATACTGCCGGACAACGTCATTAGTGATTGATTGATTCATTACGGCATTAAAGTCAATCGAAATTGGAAGTGACGCAAATTGAATTTGCCCTTAAAACCGACGCGCTTATACTCGTCCTTTCGCTTGTTTTCCGTTCTGTTTTTACATTTTTATTTTAAATTTTTAATCTTCTCTTAATGACCAATTATAGTGATACGAATTGGAAAATATTCACGCATTCGAACAGAGAAATGGCATTTATGGCATTTATTTTAATCCACTTTAAGGTCAGCTCGGAAGTGTACAAAACTTTATGCCAACTCGATTGTAGATGAAATGTTGTACGGCAAGTTGGCGTGCGATAGTGTGATGCTTATGCTCATCGTTACGTTTCAGTAACAATTGCACTTTATATGCCATTTGCATAATTTAGCATGTAGGTGAGTCAATTTGTTTCTGTTACATTGAACATGCACGCTTATTTGGTGTTACATCACTACAACGCGGTTATGTGGGATTTGGTATTACAAGTGAAAGATACTTTAAATATGGCGTGGAGAAATGAAAGTCAATTGAGGAATAGGCAAACAGATGGTCAAACCATGGACAGTTTGCCACCAAAAACTGCAAATGCCAGTGTGCTAAATATGTATCAAACAGCAAGTGTGTCATGCGACACGCTTTAAGATTAAGTGTGTCACTTAACACGTTTAATCTGTAAAATTGAGACCCTTATTCGTGTTAAAACTCTAACACGTTCTATTGCGGGTCATGAATGAAAACTCTAATGAAACCCTAAGTGTGTTCCAGTGACACCTTTATTAATAATTAAAACACTTTGAATCAATCAATCAAGCAAAAAAGAAATTGTCCACCTATAGGGCGGCCATCTAGTGTTTTTTTTTTAAATCTTACTTACTAACTTTGATGGCGCTACAGTTTGGGGTGAAGCAGGACCTCAACCAACAAGCCTCTCCTGCCGGTCGTCTTCTGCTGCGTCTTCTCTCGGGGACGGTTTCGAAAACTCTTCGGACCGGAGCGGTGATGTCCATTCGCTCTACATGGCCCGCCCACTGATGTCGCTGTATAGCCCGTACACAAACGGGACCAAGGAATGCACGCAGAATTTTCCTCTCGAAACGCCCAAGAGCATCTTCATCCACTTTTGATAAAGTCCAAGCCTCAGCGCCGTAGAGGAAGACCGGGATGATTAAGGTTTTGTAGAGGGATAATTTAGTTTTTCGAGAGAGGGCTCTACTAATCAGTTGCCTCTTGAGCTCAATGAAGCAGCGGTTGGTAAAAGTTATTCTACGTTTTATCTCAGCGCTGGCGCAGTGGGTAGTGTGTTGGCCTCTGACGCCGATGACTCGGGATCGAATCCCGACACAGCCATGTCATCGAACGTGTTTTTCACGGTGTTTCTCCTCAGGGGGGTTCTGACAAAACCCCCTGTAGTAAAATTGTCATTAAAAGCTTCTCGAAGTTCGCCGTTCGGAACCGGCAATAAAACTGTAGGTCCCTTTCACCTATGAGAAAATGAAATCACACACAACATGGGTGATTGAGAGGAGCTCGGCTCAGGTTCTTCATGGACTGTAACGCCAACATACATACATACATCTCAGCGCTGGTGTCATTGCTGTTTCTCACTATCGAGCCAAGGTAGACGAAGTCCTTGACTACTTCAAAAACATAGCTGCCGAAGGTGACGTTCTGACCAAGATGTCGGTGTTACTTGTCTTTCTTTGATGACAGCATATATTTTGTCTTGTCCTCACTTACCCTTAGACCCACTTTAGTCGCTTCTGTTTCAATGCTTGCGAACGCCTCATTGACGTCTCGCTTTGTCCGTCCAATAACGTCAATGTCATCTGCGTAGGCAAGCAATTGTGAAGACTTGAAGTAGATCCTACCTCTTGTGTTGGCCGCAGAGTCTCGCACGATCTTTTTAAGGATGATGTTAAAGAAATCACATGACAGTGCGTCACCCGGTCTAAAAGCTATTTTAACATCAAAGGGGTCGGTTAGTTCACCTTTGACATTAATGGAGCAGCGAGAGTTCTCCACAGTCATCCTGTACAATCTGACGAGTTTGGCAGGAATGATAAACATGACATGGCTCTGTATAGCTCGTTTCTATAAACGTTGTCATATGCGTCTTTAAAGTCGACAAAAAGATGGCACGTGTCGCCCTGGAATTCATGGGTTATCTCCAAGATCTGCCGTAGTGTAAATATTTGATCCATCGTGGATTTTCCTGGCCTGAAACCACACTGGCAGCAACCTACCAGATTGTCCACGAACCGTTTTGGGCGCTTACACAGTACGGCAGAGAGGATCTTGTACGCAAGTTCAGGAGACTTATCCCTCTGTAATTGGCGCAGTCATAGAGGTCTCCTTTCTTATGGATCGGGCAAACGATACTGAGATTCCATTCATCGGGCATGCATTCTTTCAACCATATCTTGCAGATGAGTTGGTGCATTTTCCTAACCAGCTCATCGTCAGCTGCTTTAAACAGTTCCGCGGGAAAGCCTCATAAAGCTGCTGGCGCAGATGGTCTGCCTGCCTGAGCTATTTAAAGCAGCAATGAGCTGGTCAGGAACATGCACCAACTCATCTGCAAGATATGGTCGGAAGTGAACTAACCGAGACCTTTGATGTTAAAATAGGTTTTAAACAGGGTGGCGCACTGTCATGTGATTTCTTTAACATCATTTTCAAAAGATCGTCGGACTCTGCGGCCAACACAAGAGGTACGATCTACTTCAAGTCTACGCAACTGCTTGCCTACGCAGATGATATTGAAGTTCTTGGACAGAAAAAACGAGACGTCATTGAGGCATTCGCAAGCATTGAAGCAAAAGCGGTTAAAGTGGGTCTAAGGGTAAATGAGGATAAGACTAAATATATGCTGTCATCAAAGAAAGACGAGCAACACCGACGTCTTGGTTAGAACGTCACCTTCGGCAGCTATATTTTTGAAGTAGTCAAGGACTTCGTCTACCTTGGCTCGATAGTGACAAGCAGCAATGACACCAGCGCTGAGATAAAACGCAGAATAACTCTTGCCAACCGCTGCTTCTTTGGGCTCAACAGGCAACTGAGTAGTAGAGCCCTCTCTCGAAAAACTAAGGTATCCCTCTACAAAACCATAATCATCCCCGTCCTCCTCTACGGCGCTGAGGCTTGGACTTTATCAAAAGCAGATGAAGAGGCTCTTGGGCGTTTCGAAAGGAAAATAACTCTGTGCAATCTTTGGTCCCGTTTGTGTTAAAGGAGAGTGGAGGAGGAGATTGAACCAAGAACTGTACGGGTTGTACAGCGACAGCGGCCAAGTTAGAAGTCTTGAAATCCAACGTTTAAGATGGCTGGGCCATATAGAGCGAATGGACTCGCCATATAGAGCCTTCGACACCAACCCCGAGGGACGACGCAGCAGAGGACGACCGCATCTAAGGTGACGCGCACAGGTGGAAAGGAACCTCAACCAACTGGGCGTGCGGCACTAGAAGAGGCTGGCCAAGGATCGTGCCGGCTGGAGAGGCTTGTTGGTTGAGGTGCTGGTTCACCCCGAACTGTAGCGCCATCTAAGTAAGTATGTGTGACACTTAAGATATCATTAGAGTTTTTATTCATGACCCGCAATAGAACGTGTTATAGTTTTAACACGAATAAGTGTCTCAATTTCAAAGGGACGCACTTAATCTTAAAGTGTGTCGAATGACACACTTTAATGTTTAACACACTATTATTGGTAGTGCAAATGTTTCCCGCAATAAATGCATGGTGTCCTGCGTCGTATGGTATGTTGCGCCATCTTATTGAAACCCAAGCTCGGTCAGGTCCGTCAATGCCATTTAACTGAAGAACGAAGAAGTCAAAAATCATGTCTTAGTGGTTATAAGGGTGCCTCGATAAAGGCTTCTGGATTTTCTCCTTTTCAAATTCGGCAATTTTGCTTGTTACATGTCCGTCTTGCCAAAAAGGCCCAATGTCGAGGAACAACATTTCGAAGTGAAAATGAAAATCAAGCTGAATCATGTTTTCGGCCCATTCACCAAACCTACCACGCGTATAATGGTCACGCGGTTACAACTCTTTTATAAGCTGTGTCTTACAAGTCTTTAAGTTAAGATCTTGCTCAGGTGGACGATTATCTCGACCGTAAAATGGACGTAGCGCACCAAAAGTTTGGAGAACCGAACCTTGACTTTCAGAATAAGTTTTCACAATTTGCACAGGCTGTTCTGGCGTTAACATATTAATTGTTAAATGGCAACTTTCAGCTGTCGAATTGACGACCTGTGGAAACAGTCTTGCCAGTTTAAACTTGTCCTCTAAAAAAACACCGTTTAAATTGCGGTTGCCCCTATTTCCGGTTTGAACCGGATAACAATAAACCTCATGTTAGCTTTTGATGTAGAATGGGATTTCGTGAAACATTTCATTTACTATTTCATAAGTCACCAAAAGGGTGAGGATAAACCTCTTCCTTGCATGGTCTTTGCCAATTATCTCTGCCTAAAGGATAATGCAAACAGACAGATGAGCTTAATGAAAACCGAATACGAAATTGGGTAGAAACACTTCTGATCCTGTTTTTATGACGAAAAGTATACATGTGTTACGTCCATGCTAAGCTGTGAGGGTTGAACCGCAAACGTCGAGAATTACGTTCGATAACGTCCCCGTATGTCAAGAACGATTTTTCTATTTTTCTGCAACCTACTTACTGCTAATACCTCAGGCGACTTTATTTTTTATATTTCGAGTTCGTATACCAAATTGTGTATTCTCAAGAATCTTGTCAGTTCTTCAAGGTAAGACATGTTAGAAAGACGCAAATCTTGTATTTGTAAGTAGGTCAGGAACACTGGCTTCACTGAAGTAACATTTTGGAATTGTACACTCGCATATGATCATAAAATCCTCATTTCATGGAAGGGCTTTATATATGTAGAGTTGCCTCTTTTTCAGAATAACGCATTTAACTCATAAGTTAGCACATACATCCGCTAACAGAACTGAGCAGCGTACACACGCTTCTCAGATAACACACGGCCGCGCATCCGCTAATGAAAACTGAGCAGCGAACACACGCTTCTCAGCTAACACACTGTCCCGCAGTAAGAACAGCGTGGGACCAGACGCTAGCTCAGCGTTTATCAACACCGCCGACCAACAACCGTGGGACCAGACGTTGTCAAGGTCACCACCCAATGATGGGCACCGAGCTGTTAGTATAAGTTAGTGTAGTTTAGTTTTAAGGGAACGCCTGACCATATCGGTCAGAATAGTAATATCGAAAAAATAAAGAATTCCTCATAGAGGAAATAATCCAAAAATTTAATCTTTAACTGGCGCCCAACGTGACTTCGACTTGTAGGTTCCGAAAGTCTTTAATAAGGATAATAGAACCTTGTTCCCGGTCTGTGCAAAAATAAAAGTATCCTATTCATAGGAGAAAATTGGAATACAAAAACAGTCTGTGAAATCCAACTAAACTATTACCTACCTTGAGAAAGTGTATCAAAAAATTGAATCTTTAACTAATGAAACTATTGTTATAAATAGTATAATTTGTGAAATCCAACTAAACTATTACCTACCTTGAGAGAGTGTATCAAAAAATTAAATCTTTAACCGATGAAACTATTGTTATAAATAGTATAATTTGTGAAATCCAACTAAACTATTACCTACATTGAGGAAGTGTATCAAAAAAAATCAAATCATGTTAATTCAAGTCTATATGTAAGTAAAGTGTTCAGTAATTTCCTATAAGTTATTTTTTTTTTAAGAGGAAGCATTTCCTGATTTTGAGATCCCTAATTGCAACCGAGTATTTTCTTTTGCCTAAGTTGTTAGTCAGCAAATTTAACCTGTTTTATTTTAAAATAGGAGTTACAGTCCATTGGCGTCGAAATGAATGAGTCTGAACTACGCGTTATAATCGGAGCTGCAGTTACAGCAGCTACCGAGCAAACTCGTCGAAGTTTTCAAATAACTATCGATACCTTAACGAATAGGCTCAAGGCACTCGAAATGCCTACGTCCTCTGTAGAAGAGTACACGCCAGTTGTAATCGACCCTGCAGTTAAGTGTGATGAATCCTTAGATCTCGTGAAAACACTACCGGAGTTTAATGGGGAGCAGGCGCGATATGTTTCGTGGCGTCAGGCTGCCTTTGCTGCTTACAAACTTTTCGAAAATCATAATGGTAGCTCGAAACATTATCAAGCAGTTGCCATTATACGAAACAAGATTGTCGGATCAGCTGATCAGGTTCTATCTTCCTTTAATACCGTTCTGAATTTTAAGGCTATTATAGCCAGGCTTGATTTTACTTATGCCGACAAGAGGCCAATATATCTCATAGAACAAGAGATGTCTACTCTACGTCAGGGTAAAAAAACAATAACCCAATTTTATGACGAGGTCGAAAGAAAGCTAACCTTGATAATTAATAAAACCATCATGATCCATGAGGGTAATGCGACACTAATAAACACACTGGGTCAAAAATATAGGCAGGATGCTCTCAGAGTCTTTGTTTCCGGACTTCGGAAACCGATGTGTGACATTCTGTTCTCCTCACGCCCGAGCGATATGCCCAGCGCCCTAGCGCTTGCTCAGGAGTTGGAGGCAAACCAAGAACGTTGTTCGTTTGCAAGAGCATTTTCAACTAACGTGAAAACTTTCGTAGCTCCCAAATACACTAACGGTAACGATCAGCACCAACCTTACCATTCACCCCATTATAGGTGTGTGGGAAGTCCTCAAGATAGGCCATTACCAATGGAGGTAGATCCCCCTAGTTCACGCTTCCGATCTAATATCAATTTCAATCCCATGTCAAGAAATCCGAATTACCATTCTATGCGGTCTTCTGCGAACGTTCGCAGCTCAACATGTATTCCCAACCAGGTGACCACACCTGTGCTTGAAAACCGTCGAGAATCTTTACGGACAGTCTGTGGGAATCAAGTAAGACCTCCTAAGAGACAACATGGAGGAGGAGGAAGTCAGATAGACATCCCTAAACAACAGCGGATAAACCATCTTACCCATCAACAGCTCCAACACTTTCCGCCAGATATCAAAGAAGAAGAAGAACCCTTTGGTAACGAGAACTATGACTACCAACAGGAAGAATTCGATAATGGCTCATACAACGAGGCCAATGAAATAATAGACGAGGTGAATTTTTTAGGGGAAAGTCCCTCCTGCCTTACGTTAGCAGGACACTGGCAGGGAGGGAATTAAAGCTTTTGGTAGACACCGGAGCTACAAAGAATTATATTAGGAATTTAGATAATCTTAAATCAATTAAACATGTACACAAGCCCTTTTTGGTCAGATCCATTCACGGTACAGATCACATATCCGAAAAATGCCAAATAAACATTTTCAATAGGAACACTTCTTTTTTTTTGCTTCCAAGTCTTAAAACGTTTGACGGCATTATAGGATGCGATTTTTTAAGGGAAATTAACGCACAGGTAGATTTGCGGTGCGGGATTCTGTATTATGAGGGAGGAAAGGAAACACTCTTGTATTTTTATTGTGATGATGTAAACAACATATCACTAAGTTATGAATCGTGTAACAAAACGTTACATGGAAACAATGATGTTTCCAGCATAATAGAACGCCATTCGAAAGTGTTCGCCGATTCCAATAAATCCCTACCGTACAATACAAATGTGGTTGCAACGATAAAAACAATTAACAATGACGCCGTTTACTCGAAATCGTATCCTTACCCAATGGCTGCAGCTGACTTTGTCAATCAAGAAATCTCTGACTTGCTTCGTAACGGAATTATAAGACCTTCACGGTCCCCGTACAATAATCCTATATGGGTTGTCGATAAAAAAGGAATCGACGAAACAGGGAAACAAAAAAAGCGACTAGTAATAGATTTCAGAAAGCTCAATGAGAGAACCATTAGTGACAGATACCCTATTCCAGATACATCCGTTATTTTATCCAATTTGGGGGAATCATCTTTTTTCACAACATTGGATTTAAAATCTGGATTTCACCAGATTAAACTGGCTGAGCGCGATCGGGAAAAAACAGCGTTCTCAGTTAATAACGGAAAGTACGAATTCTGCAGACTGCCTTTCGGACTGAAAAATGCACCAAGCATTTTTCAGCGAACTATAGATGACATTCTGAGGCAGGAGATTGGTAAATGCTGTCACGTTTATATAGATGACGTGATCATTTTTTCCAAATCATACAAACAGCATCTAGGGGATATAGAACGGATTCTTACTAAACTATTTGAGGCGAATATGAGAGTTTCACTTCAGAAGTCTAAATTTCTTCAAACGCAGGTTGAATTTCTTGGGTTCGTTGTTTCCAAAAAGGGGATAAGAACATGCCCCCAAAAAGTAAAAGATATTGTTAGTTATGAAACTCCCAAGACCCTCCGCGCCCTTCGATCGTTCCTGGGTCTCTCCGGATATTATAGGAGATTTGTAAGGGATTACGCCTCAATTGTGAAGCCTCTTACGAAATATCTGAGGGGGGAAAACGGTAATATAGGTACAAATCAATCGAAAAACGTACACATAGAGCTTGATGCGGAAGCATTACAAGCCTTTGATAAAGTAAAAAGGATTTTGGCCTCGGAGGATGTATTGTTGCTATATCCGGACTATACAAAGCCGTTTGATCTCACCACTGACGCATCATCACATGCGCTTGGTGCTGTGCTATCTCAGAATGGCAGGCCAATCACTATGATTTCTAGGACTCTTTCCCCAACTGAAGAGAACTATGCAACAAATGAAAGAGAGCTTCTTGCTATTGTTTGGGCCTTGCAAAAACTGCGCAATTATTTATATGGCGTAACGAACTTAAACATCTTTACCGATCACCAACCCTTAACCTTTGCCATTTCGGACAAGAACTCTAACGCAAAGATCAAGCGCTGGAGAGCATTTGTGGAAGAGTTTTCCCCAAATTTCATTTATAAGCCCGGCAAGGAGAACTATGTAGCTGACGCTTTGTCTAGGCAGCATGTAAACGCTCTAGAGCAATCACTCCATTCGGAATCTCTTACAGCACATAGCGAAGGGTCCTTGACTAGAACCATTGTGACAGTACAAAATCCTGTAAATTGTTTTAGGAATCAGTTAATTCTAGAAAAAGGCAAAGAACCAGCGAAAGTAACAAAAATATTATTCAAATCCCGAATTCGACATAATATTACATTTACCAACTTGGGCGATCTTCTTGAAACTATAAAGGAATCTGTCAATCCCGACGTGGTGAATGCAATTTTATGTGACCTTCCAATATTAGCGCAAATTCAAAATGAACTTTCGATAACATTTCCCTCTGTCAAGTTTCGTCACACACTCAAACAAGTAACAGATGTTTTTAATAAAAACGATCAAGCAGAGATTCTTCTAACCGAACATAGTAGAGCTCATCGGTCAGCATCTGAAAACTTTAAACAAGTTTTAAGTGATTACTACTTCCCTGAAATGCGGAAGAAATTGAAGGAAATAGTTGTAAATTGCAAAATCTGTCGTGAGGCGAAATATCAGAGGCATCCGATAAATCCCGAAATAGGCGAAACCCCCATACCTTCTTACCCAGGTGAAATTTTACACATTGATATTTACTCTACAGACAAGCTTCACTTCCTTACTTGTGTTGATAAATTTTCGAAATTTGCAGTTGTGTCCCCACTAAAATCTCGGGCTATAATTGACATCAAAGAACCTCTATTGCAAACTTTAAATTTTTTCAATAATACAAAAACAATCGTATGCGACAATGAACGATCATTAAACTCACAAACAATAAAAGCACTGTTGAACGATCACTTTAATATAAAAACCTTCACAACCCCTCCATATCATAGTGAAACTAATGGCCAAGTAGAACGATTTCACAGTACCTTGTCTGAAATAGCAAGCTGTAGTAAATTGGAGCAATGTATAAATGATGTTAGTGAACTTGTCCTTTTAGCAACAGCAAAATACAATAGAACTATTCATTCAGTGACTGGAAGAAGGCCAATCGACATAATTAATTCTATGCCTGATTCATTGAAAAACGATATTAAGATGAAAATTACCAAAGCACAAGCAAAAGAGTTGGCACATCATAATAAGAACAGACAAACAAGAGTATTCAATACCGGAGACCAAGTTTATGTAAAAACAAATAAAAGAATAGGAAATAAGTTTACTAAGCGCTTTATTCAGAAAACCGTTCAAAAAGATTTGGGTACATTTGTCCTTATAGACAATAGGAGGGTTCATAAAAGTAATATAAGGTAATTATTTCGTTTCAGATGCTTCCTTATAATAGCCCATCAGCAAACCAAATCCAAATTGGTGGATTATACGCGGTCAAACTATATTCCGATTCATGATGGGAAAGTAGCTATTTGGGATCATTACGGGTACCTGACACATAACACAAATTTGACGGCATATCAGGAAATCATGTACGAAACTCAAGACTTACTTCAGTCTTTTCCCCTGTCACATATGAGAGAAATGCTTCAAGCGGATATTGAGCAAATTCTCCGTCTTTTGGACACATTGCGAATTCACCACCGTCACGCTCGCGGAATTAACATCCTGGGCACAGCCTTAAAATACATAGCCGGAACCCCTGACTTTGACGACTTCAATGAAGTCAGGACAAAGGAAGAAGCTTTGATCGAGGCCAATGATCGGCAAATGGTAATAAATACCGAAGTGCAAGTCCGAATCAACCAATTAACAGAGACAGTAAACAAAATTATAGCAGTTACGAACAAAATGGAAATAGATACAGGTCACTTATTCGATTTAATTCTTGCTAGGAATAGGGCCATGATAATAGACTTGGACAATATAATATACTCGGTTGTGCTAGGGAAAGCTAACATTATAAACCCGGTCATCCTTGATAGTAAAGAGGTCGAAACGATATTATTTACTGAGCGCTTTGCAAATATTAGTGTAAGTGATATTATAAGTATTTCTAAGTTAAAAATTTATCAAGATAACGATTTAATTTACTTCATTATTAAATTTCCTATAATTAAAACTGTATGTAACAAAATTAAATTGCTCCCGGTTATACATAACGAAACTACCATATTACTAGAAACAAATGCGGCAGCACAATGCGGAAGTTCATATAAACCTCTAAAAAATTGTAAAGAAGCGGCAGCTGTAACCTTTTGTAAGATTCATCCAAACAGCCCATGTGTAAAGCAACTACTGAATAACTATTCAGCATACTGCAAAACTACATCTGCTCATCATATTGAGCCCATCCGTGAAATCGACGAAGGCTTAGTCGTTATCAACGACCAAACAGTCTTACTAAGAGAAGGGAGTAACTCATCAATCACGGTCAGCGGCACATTTCTGGTGACATTTTCTAACGACTTGGACATAAATGGCACTAGATACGTAAACAAAAAGCGGATTAGCCATCCAAGCCCAGGAGCTCCTTCAACACAGTTAATTAATGTCACTGAACATTTGGCGCTATTATCTCTGCCTTATCTTAACAAAAGCCTTATAAAGAATCGCGAGCACATCACCGCATTACACGAAGAAATCAAATCACACTCATTCCAGGGGGGCATATTAATAGTCATTGTCATTATGTGTATCCTGGCGGCAATAGTTTTTGCCCTTAGGAGCAGGATGAGGAATAGCGCACAAAAGATCGAGCTGAAGGAGCTTCGCAGAGAAAAATTTATTCAAGATATCCTCAAATCAACCGAGGACGGTCTCAACCTAGAGGGGGAGCAGTTAGCACATACATCCGCTAACAGAACTGAGCAGCGTACACACGCTTCTCAGATAACACACGGCCGCGCATCCGCTAATGAAAACTGAGCAGCGAACACACGCTTCTCAGCTAACACACTGTCCCGCAGTAAGAACAGCGTGGGACCAGACGCTAGCTCAGCGTTTATCAACACCGCCGACCAACAACCGTGGGACCAGACGTTGTCAAGGTCACCACCCAATGATGGGCACCGAGCTGTTAGTATAAGTTAGTGTAGTTTAGTTTTAAGGGAACGCCTGACCATATCGGTCAGAATAGTAATATCGAAAAAATAAAGAATTCCTCATAGAGGAAATAATCCAAAAATTTAATCTTTAACTGGCGCCCAACGTGACTTCGACTTGTAGGTTCCGAAAGTCTTTAATAAGGATAATAGAACCTTGTTCCCGGTCTGTGCAAAAATAAAAGTATCCTATTCATAGGAGAAAATTGGAATACAAAAACAGTCTGTGAAATCCAACTAAACTATTACCTACCTTGAGAAAGTGTATCAAAAAATTGAATCTTTAACTAATGAAACTATTGTTATAAATAGTATAATTTGTGAAATCCAACTAAACTATTACCTACCTTGAGAGAGTGTATCAAAAAATTAAATCTTTAACCGATGAAACTATTGTTATAAATAGTATAATTTGTGAAATCCAACTAAACTATTACCTACATTGAGGAAGTGTATCAAAAAAAATCAAATCATGTTAATTCAAATCTATATGTAAGTAAAGTGTTCAGTAATTTCCTATAAGTTATTTTTTTTTTAAGAGGAAGCATTTCCTGATTTTGAGATCCCTAATTGCAACCGAGTATTTTCTTTTGCCTAAGTTGTTAGTCAGCAAATTTAACCTGTTTTATTTTAAAATAGGAGTTACAGTCCATTGGCGTCGAAATGAATGAGTCTGAACTACGCGTTATAATCGGAGCTGCAGTTACAGCAGCTACCGAGCAAACTCGTCGAAGTTTTCAAATAACTATCGATACCTTAACGAATAGGCTCAAGGCACTCGAAATGCCTACGTCCTCTGTAGAAGAGTACACGCCAGTTGTAATCGACCCTGCAGTTAAGTGTGATGAATCCTTAGATCTCGTGAAAACACTACCGGAGTTTAATGGGGAGCAGGCGCGATATGTTTCGTGGCGTCAGGCTGCCTTTGCTGCTTACAAACTTTTCGAAAATCATAATGGTAGCTCGAAACATTATCAAGCAGTTGCCATTATACGAAACAAGATTGTCGGATCAGCTGATCAGGTTCTATCTTCCTTTAATACCGTTCTGAATTTTAAGGCTATTATAGCCAGGCTTGATTTTACTTATGCCGACAAGAGGCCAATATATCTCATAGAACAAGAGATGTCTACTCTACGTCAGGGTAAAAAAACAATAACCCAATTTTATGACGAGGTCGAAAGAAAGCTAACCTTGATAATTAATAAAACCATCATGATCCATGAGGGTAATGCGACACTAATAAACACACTGGGTCAAAAATATAGGCAGGATGCTCTCAGAGTCTTTGTTTCCGGACTTCGGAAACCGATGTGTGACATTCTGTTCTCCTCACGCCCGAGCGATATGCCCAGCGCCCTAGCGCTTGCTCAGGAGTTGGAGGCAAACCAAGAACGTTGTTCGTTTGCAAGAGCATTTTCAACTAACGTGAAAACTTTCGTAGCTCCCAAATACACTAACGGTAACGATCAGCACCAACCTTACCATTCACCCCATTATAGGTGTGTGGGAAGTCCTCAAGATAGGCCATTACCAATGGAGGTAGATCCCCCTAGTTCACGCTTCCGATCTAATATCAATTTCAATCCCATGTCAAGAAATCCGAATTACCATTCTATGCGGTCTTCTGCGAACGTTCGCAGCTCAACATGTATTCCCAACCAGGTGACCACACCTGTGCTTGAAAACCGTCGAGAATCTTTACGGACAGTCTGTGGGAATCAAGTAAGACCTCCTAAGAGACAACATGGAGGAGGAGGAAGTCAGATAGACATCCCTAAACAACAGCGGATAAACCATCTTACCCATCAACAGCTCCAACACTTTCCGCCAGATATCAAAGAAGAAGAAGAACCCTTTGGTAACGAGAACTATGACTACCAACAGGAAGAATTCGATAATGGCTCATACAACGAGGCCAATGAAATAATAGACGAGGTGAATTTTTTAGGGGAAAGTCCCTCCTGCCTTACGTTAGCAGGACACTGGCAGGGAGGGAATTAAAGCTTTTGGTAGACACCGGAGCTACAAAGAATTATATTAGGAATTTAGATAATCTTAAATCAATTAAACATGTACACAAGCCCTTTTTGGTCAGATCCATTCACGGTACAGATCACATATCCGAAAAATGCCAAATAAACATTTTCAATAGGAACACTTCTTTTTTTTTGCTTCCAAGTCTTAAAACGTTTGACGGCATTATAGGATGCGATTTTTTAAGGGAAATTAACGCACAGGTAGATTTGCGGTGCGGGATTCTGTATTATGAGGGAGGAAAGGAAACACTCTTGTATTTTTATTGTGATGATGTAAACAACATATCACTAAGTTATGAATCGTGTAACAAAACGTTACATGGAAACAATGATGTTTCCAGCATAATAGAACGCCATTCGAAAGTGTTCGCCGATTCCAATAAATCCCTACCGTACAATACAAATGTGGTTGCAACGATAAAAACAATTAACAATGACGCCGTTTACTCGAAATCGTATCCTTACCCAATGGCTGCAGCTGACTTTGTCAATCAAGAAATCTCTGACTTGCTTCGTAACGGAATTATAAGACCTTCACGGTCCCCGTACAATAATCCTATATGGGTTGTCGATAAAAAAGGAATCGACGAAACAGGGAAACAAAAAAAGCGACTAGTAATAGATTTCAGAAAGCTCAATGAGAGAACCATTAGTGACAGATACCCTATTCCAGATACATCCGTTATTTTATCCAATTTGGGGGAATCATCTTTTTTCACAACATTGGATTTAAAATCTGGATTTCACCAGATTAAACTGGCTGAGCGCGATCGGGAAAAAACAGCGTTCTCAGTTAATAACGGAAAGTACGAATTCTGCAGACTGCCTTTCGGACTGAAAAATGCACCAAGCATTTTTCAGCGAACTATAGATGACATTCTGAGGCAGGAGATTGGTAAATGCTGTCACGTTTATATAGATGACGTGATCATTTTTTCCAAATCATACAAACAGCATCTAGGGGATATAGAACGGATTCTTACTAAACTATTTGAGGCGAATATGAGAGTTTCACTTCAGAAGTCTAAATTTCTTCAAACGCAGGTTGAATTTCTTGGGTTCGTTGTTTCCAAAAAGGGGATAAGAACATGCCCCCAAAAAGTAAAAGATATTGTTAGTTATGAAACTCCCAAGACCCTCCGCGCCCTTCGATCGTTCCTGGGTCTCTCCGGATATTATAGGAGATTTGTAAGGGATTACGCCTCAATTGTGAAGCCTCTTACGAAATATCTGAGGGGGGAAAACGGTAATATAGGTACAAATCAATCGAAAAACGTACACATAGAGCTTGATGCGGAAGCATTACAAGCCTTTGATAAAGTAAAAAGGATTTTGGCCTCGGAGGATGTATTGTTGCTATATCCGGACTATACAAAGCCGTTTGATCTCACCACTGACGCATCATCACATGCGCTTGGTGCTGTGCTATCTCAGAATGGCAGGCCAATCACTATGATTTCTAGGACTCTTTCCCCAACTGAAGAGAACTATGCAACAAATGAAAGAGAGCTTCTTGCTATTGTTTGGGCCTTGCAAAAACTGCGCAATTATTTATATGGCGTAACGAACTTAAACATCTTTACCGATCACCAACCCTTAACCTTTGCCATTTCGGACAAGAACTCTAACGCAAAGATCAAGCGCTGGAGAGCATTTGTGGAAGAGTTTTCCCCAAATTTCATTTATAAGCCCGGCAAGGAGAACTATGTAGCTGACGCTTTGTCTAGGCAGCATGTAAACGCTCTAGAGCAATCACTCCATTCGGAATCTCTTACAGCACATAGCGAAGGGTCCTTGACTAGAACCATTGTGACAGTACAAAATCCTGTAAATTGTTTTAGGAATCAGTTAATTCTAGAAAAAGGCAAAGAACCAGCGAAAGTAACAAAAATATTATTCAAATCCCGAATTCGACATAATATTACATTTACCAACTTGGGCGATCTTCTTGAAACTATAAAGGAATCTGTCAATCCCGACGTGGTGAATGCAATTTTATGTGACCTTCCAATATTAGCGCAAATTCAAAATGAACTTTCGATAACATTTCCCTCTGTCAAGTTTCGTCACACACTCAAACAAGTAACAGATGTTTTTAATAAAAACGATCAAGCAGAGATTCTTCTAACCGAACATAGTAGAGCTCATCGGTCAGCATCTGAAAACTTTAAACAAGTTTTAAGTGATTACTACTTCCCTGAAATGCGGAAGAAATTGAAGGAAATAGTTGTAAATTGCAAAATCTGTCGTGAGGCGAAATATCAGAGGCATCCGATAAATCCCGAAATAGGCGAAACCCCCATACCTTCTTACCCAGGTGAAATTTTACACATTGATATTTACTCTACAGACAAGCTTCACTTCCTTACTTGTGTTGATAAATTTTCGAAATTTGCAGTTGTGTCCCCACTAAAATCTCGGGCTATAATTGACATCAAAGAACCTCTATTGCAAACTTTAAATTTTTTCAATAATACAAAAACAATCGTATGCGACAATGAACGATCATTAAACTCACAAACAATAAAAGCACTGTTGAACGATCACTTTAATATAAAAACCTTCACAACCCCTCCATATCATAGTGAAACTAATGGCCAAGTAGAACGATTTCACAGTACCTTGTCTGAAATAGCAAGCTGTAGTAAATTGGAGCAATGTATAAATGATGTTAGTGAACTTGTCCTTTTAGCAACAGCAAAATACAATAGAACTATTCATTCAGTGACTGGAAGAAGGCCAATCGACATAATTAATTCTATGCCTGATTCATTGAAAAACGATATTAAGATGAAAATTACCAAAGCACAAGCAAAAGAGTTGGCACATCATAATAAGAACAGACAAACAAGAGTATTCAATACCGGAGACCAAGTTTATGTAAAAACAAATAAAAGAATAGGAAATAAGTTTACTAAGCGCTTTATTCAGAAAACCGTTCAAAAAGATTTGGGTACATTTGTCCTTATAGACAATAGGAGGGTTCATAAAAGTAATATAAGGTAATTATTTCGTTTCAGATGCTTCCTTATAATAGCCCATCAGCAAACCAAATCCAAATTGGTGGATTATACGCGGTCAAACTATATTCCGATTCATGATGGGAAAGTAGCTATTTGGGATCATTACGGGTACCTGACACATAACACAAATTTGACGGCATATCAGGAAATCATGTACGAAACTCAAGACTTACTTCAGTCTTTTCCCCTGTCACATATGAGAGAAATGCTTCAAGCGGATATTGAGCAAATTCTCCGTCTTTTGGACACATTGCGAATTCACCACCGTCACGCTCGCGGAATTAACATCCTGGGCACAGCCTTAAAATACATAGCCGGAACCCCTGACTTTGACGACTTCAATGAAGTCAGGACAAAGGAAGAAGCTTTGATCGAGGCCAATGATCGGCAAATGGTAATAAATACCGAAGTGCAAGTCCGAATCAACCAATTAACAGAGACAGTAAACAAAATTATAGCAGTTACGAACAAAATGGAAATAGATACAGGTCACTTATTCGATTTAATTCTTGCTAGGAATAGGGCCATGATAATAGACTTGGACAATATAATATACTCGGTTGTGCTAGGGAAAGCTAACATTATAAACCCGGTCATCCTTGATAGTAAAGAGGTCGAAACGATATTATTTACTGAGCGCTTTGCAAATATTAGTGTAAGTGATATTATAAGTATTTCTAAGTTAAAAATTTATCAAGATAACGATTTAATTTACTTCATTATTAAATTTCCTATAATTAAAACTGTATGTAACAAAATTAAATTGCTCCCGGTTATACATAACGAAACTACCATATTACTAGAAACAAATGCGGCAGCACAATGCGGAAGTTCATATAAACCTCTAAAAAATTGTAAAGAAGCGGCAGCTGTAACCTTTTGTAAGATTCATCCAAACAGCCCATGTGTAAAGCAACTACTGAATAACTATTCAGCATACTGCAAAACTACATCTGCTCATCATATTGAGCCCATCCGTGAAATCGACGAAGGCTTAGTCGTTATCAACGACCAAACAGTCTTACTAAGAGAAGGGAGTAACTCATCAATCACGGTCAGCGGCACATTTCTGGTGACATTTTCTAACGACTTGGACATAAATGGCACTAGATACGTAAACAAAAAGCGGATTAGCCATCCAAGCCCAGGAGCTCCTTCAACACAGTTAATTAATGTCACTGAACATTTGGCGCTATTATCTCTGCCTTATCTTAACAAAAGCCTTATAAAGAATCGCGAGCACATCACCGCATTACACGAAGAAATCAAATCACACTCATTCCAGGGGGGCATATTAATAGTCATTGTCATTATGTGTATCCTGGCGGCAATAGTTTTTGCCCTTAGGAGCAGGATGAGGAATAGCGCACAAAAGATCGAGCTGAAGGAGCTTCGCAGAGAAAAATTTATTCAAGATATCCTCAAATCAACCGAGGACGGTCTCAACCTAGAGGGGGAGCAGTTAGCACATACATCCGCTAACAGAACTGAGCAGCGTACACACGCTTCTCAGATAACACACGGCCGCGCATCCGCTAATGAAAACTGAGCAGCGAACACACGCTTCTCAGCTAACACACTGTCCCGCAGTAAGAACAGCGTGGGACCAGACGCTAGCTCAGCGTTTATCAACACCGCCGACCAACAACCGTGGGACCAGACGTTGTCAAGGTCACCACCCAATGATGGGCACCGAGCTGTTAGTATAAGTTAGTGTAGTTTAGTTTTAAGGGAACGCCTGACCATATCGGTCAGAATAGTAATATCGAAAAAATAAAGAATTCCTCATAGAGGAAATAATCCAAAAATTTAATCTTTAACTCATATAAGCTCAATCACTCGCCTTATTTTATTCTGTTGTCGAAATGCATGTTAAGATTATGTGGTACCTCCAAATCCGAGATTCTAGGGTTTATTCGTTTCCGTATTGAGTGGAGGTAACATGTTAGGAGTATAGTTCAAAGAATTTAAACTAGTGGTAGTTTGATCCATTTTATAATTAAATACGTAACATAGTATCTGACGTAAGACGAAGAGATGGCTAGGTTTGGTTAGGTCGTAGTGGTTGACGTTGGCCCATTGTGATACCACATGAATCATACTACCTACATCCGCTACCTGAAAACAAATCAGTGCTTCTGATGAAGCGATGGATTTGAGTTATTTTTATATCTACTAGCTCACTTAAGTTATAGTAGAAGGGCGCGCCGAGGTAGATCCTCCTCCGATTCGCAAAAGGGCGACATGAGCAGAGGAGGTGGAGAATTGATTCCTCTTCCTCCTCATCCATGCAGCCGGGGCAGAAGTCATAGGAAGGTAGCCCTAGTTTGACGGCATGATTTGCAATGGTGCAGTAATCTATAATGACACCCATTAAAGTGCTTAAGGTTTCCCAGTCGGTTGCCACAAGGTCCCTGGTCCGTCCTAAGTTTAGCTTAGGCCAAATTTGTTTACTGATAAAACCGATATTTATTTCGTTCAATTAAAAGTTTTAAGTTTTGTCCTGTGCTTTACCGAGCTTATTGGTATTTTCAATTTCCCGAGGGTCTGTGCAGTTTCCCGGAATATCCGTATGCCCCGGAACCTATGGTAGTTTTATATTGAACTGTTCAGCCATCTCGTCTAGAGATAGGCGGCAGTTGAGAGAATTTTTTGATTTGTGGGCTACCGCTGCCAGAGATTTTATCACAGATTGGCTATTCGTGCCAATGATAATATCCTTAGCGGATATTACAAAGATCCAAAGCCATGCAAGGGCCTCCGTTACTTACTTACTTTCGCGGCGTTACACCGAGTGAAGGGCCAGAGACTAGCTTCCCTTAATCACCCTTACTGTGCCTGATCTATTTTTTATACAGGTGAAAGGGACCTAGGTTAGGTTAGGTACAAGTGGTTGGCATGAGCCACACGCAGGTCGGGTCGCCCCATTGTGATACCACATGGATCATTATCCTGATCCGCTACCTGAGAACCAGCCGGTGTTTCTGATGAGCCGATGGAGTTGAGCTATTTTCAGGTTTGTTAGCTCACTTAGATTTTCATAGAAGGGCGCGCCGGAGAAGATCCTCCTGCGGTTCGCAAAAGAGGGGCATGAGCAGAGAAGGTGAAGGCAAAAGTCATTGGTGCTCAAGTAGCACTTTTGGTTGCTACTAGGTCCCTTGTTCGTCCTAAGTTTAACTAAGGCCAGATTTGTTTAGTGATAAAGCCGATATTACTTCCATTCCATTGGAGGTTGGTCGCCTCTATGGCTCGAAGTTTTGTCATGTGCTTAACAGTACTTATTAGTGTTTCAAGGTACCCGAGGGTAGGAGGACTGAGTGTGCTTGACCCTAACTTTGCGAGTTCGTCGGCCGCGCCCGGGAACCCACAATACTTTAATGTCGAACTGTTCAGCCATCTCGTCAAGAGATAGGCGACAGTTTAGGGATGTCTTTGATTTGTGGGTTACCGCGGCCAGGAATTTTATCGCAGATTGGCTGTCCGTGCAAATGATAATATCCCTAGCGGATATTACATTGATCCTGAGCCATGCAAGGGCCTCCGTTATCGCTGGTAATTCTGCCTGATACACACTGCAGTGATTTGGGAGTCGGAATGATAGGTTGAGGTTAAGTTCCTTGGAGAAGACTCCACTACCTACACCCGACTCCATCTTGGAGCCATCGGTAAAGAGGGAGATCGAGTCCTTTGGTATAACTTTTCCTTCAGCCCATTCATCCCTGGATGGAAAGGCAACTTCGAAGTTCCTAGTGAACACATTCTGCGGGATGATGTAGTCTGTGTCCTAGGGTACTTTGAAGTGCTTAAGAATGGTAGTATGTCTTTTTTGTAATGTGGGCCATTTTCCTATGCCCCAAATTCGTAGGGCCGTGCATGCAGCAAATTGCTTGCTGAAGAGGTCCAACGGTGGAAAATGTAATAAGATATTTAGGGCCTCCGTGAGGGTTGATCTGATCGCTCCGCTTATACATATAAACAGGCCGATCTTTGTACCTTCCCCAGAAGGTTTCAATAGACTGCCTTGTCCAGAGCAGTCCACCAAATTACGATCCCGTAAAGAAGAAAAGACGAAGAGAATGATATGAATATGAATAACCATCAAGTCGGCTTATAAAGTGAAGGGCAACCAACAAATCCGATTAGAAGAATTTACAATTCAGTGATCTCTTCGCTAGACATGCTCATGCATACAATGAACCCTACCACGCCTGTTTCGTCTCGGATGACAATTCTAATTATTCGACACCACCAGTAGCGACACAAAAACATGTATGTACGTACATATATCCGACCTCAACTCATTTAAAAATCCACCAACCTACCTAACCATGTACGTACATATCTCACTTTGAATATAATTAAAGCCAACACCGACAGTCGTCAAGGCAAGCCATTAAAAGGCTGAGAATGAAAAAGGCTCACAAGCAGGTAGACGAAATGTTCATCAAAAATAAATAGATAAATGAAAAGTATCTAGATATGCGGTTGCCTTGGTAGATTCCTCGTCACATTATCACCTCTGAGATTCTTTTGATTTCCATAGAAATTCGTATCTAAGCAATCACTTTGCATAATAATGAGTAGATACCAGCAGAAATATCAGCCCCATAAGAAGCGATACAAAGACCAAAAACATGTTATGATAAAATATAGATACATTAGCTATGATACGTACTGAGATTCAGATTTGAAGACCAAATAGCAATTATAACCTAATTGGCCAGAGATTATTTCGTAAGGACGTCAACGCAGATACAGCCTGTAACAAGTACTCAATTCACCAGTTTTCCAGCTAAAAAGTCAACAAGTGAACGCTTCATTGATTGCTTGTCTGTTTTTTTTTTTTTCAATTGCACTTTATCACAAGTGTATCACAAGTTAAGGATGAGCAATGAGCAAGGGGAACTTTTCCCATGTGTTTACCCGCAGTAGCTGTCATGAATCACAGAGATTTATACGTTTGTAAATAACAAAAATCCCGATTGCGGATTTGCCACTTAACCCTTTCCAATAGACCGATCAGATGCTCCTGACCTTAGAAAAAAACAATATTTTTTGCGATAGATAGTGTAAATGAATTGTTCCTTTGATAAAAATAACTTGCTCTCGAGGTACATACATATCTAATCAATCACCCCCTAATAAGTTATTCAAACAAAAGTGATGTGCTTAAGTACATATAAGACGGATACTGGCAAACAGTCGAGTTTGAAAAACCCAAACAGCAAATGTGGTTTTTAACCCTTTCCCACCGCTCGAGCGTAATGAGTGTACATAAGTATCTGTCGACTTGGTGAGCTTCAACTTTCGCGACACGTTTGGTGGAAGCACCGCGTTGTCTCCAATTGTGAATTCTGTTTTTTGTTTACACAACTTGATGTTCATTGTAGCTTTTCATGTTTAATTGCTGACCTCATGGATGACGCGAGCAGTATCTATTGACGGCTAAATGGAGATCTGCCAGAGATACGTACGTAATGTGTACGTGTCTGTAAATTCTATTTACTTACTTAGGTGGCGAACAGTTCGGGATGAACCTGGACCTCAACCAACAAGCCTTTCCAGATAGCACGATATTTTGCTAGCTGTTTCCAGTGTCACACGTCGAGTTGGTTAAGGTCCCTCTCCACCTGTGTGCACCACCTTAGATGCGGCCGTCCTCTGCAACGTCGTCCCTCCGGGTTGGAGTCAAAGACTCTACAGGGCAAAGCTATGCTGTCCATTCACTCTACATCTTAGACGTTGGATCCGTACACTAGGCCGCTGTCGCTTTATACCCCATACAGTTCTAGGTTGAATCTTATCTCCACTCTCCGTCAACACAAGTGGGACCGAAGATTGTACTCAGAATTTTCCACTCGAAACGAACAAGGGCCTCTTCATCCACTTTTGACAAGGTCCAAGCCTCTGCACAGTAGAGGAGGACCGGGACTATTAAGGTTTTATAGAGAGTCACCTTAGTTTTCAAGAGAGGGTTCTCCTAGTCAATTGCCCTTTAAGCTCGAAGAATAAGCGGTTAGCAAGAGTTATTCTGCGTCTAATCTCAGCGCTGGTGTCGTTGCCGCTTGTTACCAGTGAGCCAAAGTAGACAAAATCCTTGGCTACATCAAAGTTATAGTTGCCTATAGTGACATTCTGGCCAAGATCTGCACAACACCGAGTGCGTCTTTCTTTGACGACAGCATACATATATTTGGTTTTTCTCTGGTTTACTTTCAGACCAACTTAAGCCGCTTCTGCTTCAGCGCTCACAAAAGCTTTATTGACGTTTCGCTGCGTTCTCCCAATTACGTCAATGTCGTCAGCGTATACGAGCAATTGTGCAGACTTAAAGTAGATCGTGCTTCTTATATTGGCCAGTGAATCCCGCACGATCTTTTCAGGACGATTTTGAAAAAAACACGCGTTGCCAAGTCTGAATCTTTTTTGACATCGAATGTCTCGGTTAAAACCTTACGGGCCCTAATGGAGCAGCGAGAATTCTCCATTGTACAGCCAAGCTTCTCAGGGCAGGGATGTCAAAACATAACATGACTTTATATAGCTCATCCCTATAGACACTGTCATATTTGGCCTTAAGATCGACGAAAAGGTGGTGTGTGTCGGCCTGAAATTCATTAGTCTTCTCCAAGATCTGCCGCAGTGTGAATATTTTGTGTATCGTGGATTTTCCTGGCCTGAAGCTACATTGACAGGAACCTATCAAATTGTCCACGAACGGTTTCAGGCGTTCAGACAGCACGGCAGAAAAATCTTTTACGCGATGTTAAGGAGACTTATTCCCCTATAGTTGGCCCAGTTGTAAGGGACTCCCTTTTTATGGACCGGGCAAATCATCCGTGTCACTCATCCACTCATCGAGCATGCTTTCTTCTGACCATATCTTACAGATGAGCTGCTTCTGTATCTTACTTCAGTCTTGATATCGCTACCTTAACCTCATCTAAGTCGGGTGGACGGAATTCTCTCTTATCTTCGTCCAGTGTGACAGAGGCATCTTAACCATCATCGCTGTGATACAGTCTCTGAATTCTATTTAAACCTAAATAAATAAACCACCCTTAGGGAGTATCTACACCTCAAAATCCTCATGCTTTTCAGATTGTATTTATTTTTTCGTTCGTTCAGGGTCATCGACTGTAGATAAGAGAAAAAACAAAAACAAAAACCCCTCATTCACTATACAGGAAAATATACAGAAAAATAAAGCAAACGCTGCCAGTGGTAAGAAGTGCTTCAGATAGGCCGTTTGGGATAACGGATGCAGTTTGTAATATTTCGGGGTAACTGACCCTTTCACTTAATCCGATTTCATTCCATTAAATACATCTCAGTGCAACTAAAAACCTGAAGTATTTCTCAAAGGCCCAAACTGTAGCGGAAGGGCACTAAACTAGGTCAGTAAACAAGACGACGGCTGTACCTCCCGCAGACACCTTACTGACCTTTATATCGAAGTTTTTAATCAATTTCGACCCAGCATTTAATCGTTTGCTTGTTTTTCTATAGCATTTTGGGTTGGGCTTCGTTATAAATACAAAGTGAGGTTACGTGAGGGAGAGAAATCGGTTTAAGGATGCTATTGCTACCCGGTGTATTGAGAGTTCTTAGTAATTTATTGAAAGGACGTTTTCGGTTTGCTTGGTTATCACTGCGGACATTTATCCCAAAATGTTCTTTTATTGTCTACGAGCATAAACTACTAGTACACTGTCCAAAATGTTGGGTGACATTTGAATTTGAATTCCTAGGTTGATAGGACTATCTCTAACATCCGTTAGCCAAGTTTCATATCAACATATTCATTACTGTTTGAGATACGCTTCGTTTTATGAACTACTGAAAGTCAGTTTTTCGTTTTTTGTGTCCAAGTTTTTTGGGCAAAGAATTTTCATTAAATTTTACTTGCAGAATGAATTGTTTACTACTGATTCGTTAAGGGGAGCGCAGAAAGCTTTTGGTAATGAGGCTTTGTCGAAAAGTATTTACAAGTGGTAAAAAGAGTTCCAAGAAGGCCGAAAAAGAGCCGAAGACGAAGAAGACCCCGGACGACCATCAACCTTAACCGACGAAGCCCACAAAGATCACTGAGGGCTTAGAAGCAAGCTCTAAGAAAAGTACAAAGGAAATCTGCAGCAATGTAGAGAGAATCTCATACGTCTCCAGATTAAGAAAAGTCCTCGCGAACGATCCATTAACTCCGAGCTGTCTCTTATCCAATGGAGCATGGTCTACGTCAGAAGAAAAAACACTCGATCCCCTCCCCAATACGCACTTCCCAGGCTGCTTGGAGACGCAAGACTCAGAGTAAACGCGGACAACTCATATCTCTCCGGCATTAGAGGGACAGCACGGTCAATCTCTAAAGAGAAAATCACTTGGGCATTAAAAAACTTGAAGCCTTTCAAATCACCAGGGCGGGATGGAGTTTACCCCGTCGAACTTGCACAATCTATGGGTGAATAATAACATCTTTAAGAGCTGCCTACCTTGGAGACACATTTCAGAAAAGTGGAAATGCGCAAGAGTAGTCATAAGACTTGGGGATAACTCCAAGGGCGGCGGAAGCCCCACCCCTTCCACATGGACTTAAGAACGATCTGTCTATCATCCTTTGTATTAAGACCCTTAGAAAGGCTAATAGACTTACATACACACCATAAGAAAAATTGAGCGATCCATCTATCTTAAAGAATGCACTTTAGCAGCCTTCCTATATATAGAGGACGCCTTCAACAACGTCAGGATAGGACTCTGATAGAGTTAATTCGGAAGTTTCTTTCAACACGCAAGACCTTTTCTAAATGAGAAAGCCAGTAACATTCGAATCAGTTACCACAGGTACCCCACAAGGGGAAGTCCTCTCTCCTCTTCAATGGAATGTAGTTGCAAACGTTCTACTTCCGGGAGGAATGGGCTTTAAGAAACGTCATACCGAAGGAGTCGGTATCCCTCTATTCCGATGACTCCCAGGTGGGGATGGGTGTAGGTAGTATAGTTTTCTCCAAGGAGTTTAATCTCAACCTGTCATTTAGACTCCCAAGCCACTGCAGTGTGTACCAAGCGGAAGTAACAGCGATATAGGAGGCCCTTGAAGGGCTGCAAAGTTAGCAGATATAAAAATAGCTCAACTCCACCCCTTCATCAGAAGCACTGATTGGGTTTCAGGCGGCGGATCTAGGTAATATGATCCATGTGGTATCACAATGGGCCGACTTCGGCCTACATATGGCGTATGCCAACCACTACAACCTAACCTAACCTAAAACTTTCGAACGTCGTTACTGCGATATCATCTCCCCATCTCCTTGATCGCGGGCTTCTCGTGCTGTTTCTTTTTCCTTCTGAAAAGCGCATGCTCCTCGCTCCTTTTTCGCTCATAGGGCTCACCAAGGGTTTCTCCAAGATAGTGGCTGGAAACCTAATACATCAGAGGCAGCCTAATGGCGCTTTGCTGTTCTATGTTCTATGGTTTGTCCAGTTTGCATTGGCTATTGAGGGAGCTGGAGGGGGATACGATCGGCGAAGTTCCTGGCGGTCTATTGCGATTGCAGCTTTCTACTCGACACCCTAGTGTTCGCGGTATTCGCATACATACCTGGACTGCAACAAGGTAATGATCCAAGTCAACATTGGCTCCTCGGAAACTTCTGACATCCAAGGTGCTGGAGGATTGTCTGGCGTCGATCGCAATATGATTGATTTGATTAACAGGCAAATGATCAGGAGATCGCCAGGTCCCCTTATGGATATTGAGATGTGGGCATCAGTGTGCCAGCTACTAGAAGATACACCCCGTCACAAAGTCTATTAGCCTGAATCCGTTTTCGGACGTGTTGTCGTGTAGGCTATGCTTCCCTAAAGCTCGTTCAAAGATATCTTTTTTACCGAGCTTCGCGTTGAAATCTCCTAGAACAATCTGGGTGTCCTAGCTGGGACATTGAGCGTATGTTCTATCTAGGAGGACTCCAACAGACGAGAACAAATAATCATCTGCTCTGATGAATCTACGCTCAACCGCTACAGATTAGCTCTATTGCTTTAGTTTGTTACAAAAACGTGACAAAATCTGGTGTAACACTTCCTAAAAACTCAAAAAGTGAAGCTAAATTCACACTAGGTGGGTCATAGTACCTTCAATTAGGCAACAAGGTCGGGAAGGAAAGAAGAGAAGCAATTCCTTAAGGATACATGAAACACAATTTATTATACATAGGTCCGTAAGTGGCCATCAACATCCATATCTCCTCGCTTATTAACCTTAAATCGTATTCCTATACAAACTTTTAAAAGTAAAAATAAACCTCCCCCATTCACCCAGTCGCATTTTCCCGCGGATTCAATAACAATCTTCTTTCCGTATTTAAACGGATACATGCGAACCAAAGGTCCCCTAATGAATTCACCAACAATCCATTAGCTAACCAAACACCAATCGATAAAACAATCCACCCCGTTTAACGCCTACCGAAACAATACGACACATCACAATGTAAATGACGAGTATCGTCCCCTCCTGATCCGATGGTTATACTCATCAAACCGAACACTTTCCAATTTAAGTACATAACACATTTTGCAATCGAAATTTATGTAGTCTGCCGAATGAAACTGCAAACTGGCGACTGTGTCGGCAAGTAAGTACCTACAGCTGATCCAATAAACCAAATTAAATAAATTTAAATTTATTTTATCACAGGAAATCCAGTTTTCCTCTTAATCTTGAATGTCCTCGCTCTCACTCCACTCGGGAATGTGTATCTTTTACTCGGGTCTGTGGAATTGTGTCCTTGTTTTACATGGGCTTTATGGTAAAAGAAAAATACAAAAAAGCATACAATGTCAACGTGTTCACATTACCACCTTACAACCTACCGATGTTAACATGAAACCCAGTGACAGGAAACAGGGGCAGAGAAATCCAGAGTGAAAAAGAAAAGAAAAATGAAAATAAAAATTACAAAGGAAATTATCTCATAGCATGACACCCTAACCTCACATTTTGTATGTCTACCCGCCTTCGTTCGTCTGCAGGATAATACGTAACGTATCCAAAAAAGTAAACTCTTCGTTCTGTCTCTACTGCTTCCCTTCCGGGATTTTCTCGCAAAGGATATGGCAAAGAATCGAAGAATGAAACGAAAAGCCACAAATCTACTCGTACTACGTATCCCTCCTGTGAATAATGATGCTGTTGGTGATATAAAATCTTGCTCCGCCTTCACAGGCCTTTGCTATGGCACCTCGAATATACATATATATATATGTTCTACTAAAACGAAATCAAAGCGATATCCATGCATGAAAACACCCTCAACGACCGTAGGACCGTCGTAAAGGAAATATTATGCGGTATGACGGTAATTACTCATACATACTGACGACAATGTCGCGCGATAAAAACAGTATTATGGTCTCAAGACCCCCTAGTTACATGAGATACTAAACTTTAGCAATACAACACGACTAGATACATACATACCCCAGATACTCCAATATGTACCCGTACTCAAATTTAGACACTATCGTATCGGTCGATATTGTTGATCTTTGAGCTTGTCACTCATGCAATCACCGACAGATACTTGCTTAGATACTTCTTTCTTTGCTCAGGTAAAGCACTTTTCACTTCACTTTTTTTTTTTGCTTCTTCTTCTTTACACAAAACTTTAACTTTTAATCTCGCGAATTTATCTCACCGATTCTTTTTACTTTTATTTATTTATTGGATTATTTCATCGAGAGCGCACGATACGAGTTCGACGAACATGGGGTCAGGGGCTATAGACTGAAAGGAGATTAAAAACAATTAACACATGAATAGGCAGATACTCGCCGTACTCATAGATTTTTTTTTTTTTTTGCTTGTTTCTCTGTCTTTACATTGATAATTACTATTTTTAACTTTTTTGTTGTTGTTGTTGTATTTCTAATTGTTAAGATTTTATTTTTGCATGGAATGACCTTTTTATCAAAGGTCGTGCGTATGTAAGGAAGGGAAGGGAAGGCGGCACAAATTGTCAAGTAAATAATGTTGTGGTCGTTGAGATACATACATATGTATGTTCATCTGAATTCGTAGTACTCGTACTGCGTTATCACATTGATGCGAAATGCGACGAACGATGAAGTGGCTGATGCTACAGAGACGTACATCGCATAGAGATGAAATTTGTACTCTTAGTATGGGAATGAGGTACATACCTATGTATGTATATGCGCTAATTTAGGCTTTTTGGGCTTTCATGGTTTTCGTTTGTCTTGCTATAGAGTATATCTATTTACCTTTCGTTGTGTTTACAGAGCCATGACGCGAGAAATGGAAAGACACTAATTGACCGACATGCATGGTGTGGCTGTAATTCGGTGGTATTGTGTCAGAACGTTTACAAAACAAATTATAAGCGGAAGAAGGATGTATGTAAGCGAAGAGCTGGAAATGCATAAGCTGCTTAGACGGTGGTGGAGGTTTTTCTTGTTTCTCTCTGACTAACTTTCGAACCAGCCGGTTGATAGTTAAGTAACAACTTGAGAACAGAATGGTTATGTCTTAAGGTAATGTGTATAGTACAGATACGCTAAATGTAAGTGATAATTCTAGAATTGTATCCAAAGGGTTTTACAAGGTATTTATTTCAATTAAGGCAAGTTCACCGTTGAACAGATCGGAACATAAGGATTTTCGCAACATTTCTATGACATGACGGGTCTTTAGGAGTGAGTATCGACCTAACAGAGCACCGACCTAGAGAGCACCGTGGCGCAGTGGGTAGTGTGTTGGCCTCTGACGCCGATGACACGGGATCGAATTCCGACACAGCCATGTCATCGAACGTGTTTTTCCACGGTGTTTCTCCTCAGCGGGGTTCTGACAAAACCCCCTGTAGTTAAATTGTCACTAAAAGCATCTCGAAATTCGCCGTTCGGAACCGGCAATAAACTGTAGGTCCCTTTCACCTATGGGAAAATTAAATCACACACAACATGGGTGATTGAGAGAAGCTCGGCTCAGGTCCTTCATGGACTGTAACGCCAACACCCATACATACATACATCGACCTAGCATAGTCATATCTAGAAGATAACTCGTCACAACACGACGCAATGCTGAACTTCAATGGCCTTTCAGAGCTCAAGAGGTCTTATTGGAATCAACCCGATGCTATAGTTTTATTGTGGTTTTTAAGTGGCTGCCAAATCCGAGCATTAAATTACCTTTATCGAAAAGAACTTCTTAGATTTGAGCTCTGTAATTTAAACATTGGGTAAGTCATCTTTCCACCATCATCTGAACACGCTTTAACTAGTTAAGGCCCAAACAACGTTCAGCTTTACGGAGTTTGCAATGCGTACTGAATCGACGAAGATAAAAATCTAAAATCATCATCGAAATTTCTACAGTTTGACAATAAGTCAATTTATAATCAGTATTTTGGATGTCCAAATCTTCCGAGGAGCCAATATTGACTCGGATCATAACCTTGTGTAGCCAAAATTTGACGTCGGGCGGCTGCAGTCGCACGAGACCGCCAGGACCTTCGCCGATCGTGTCTCCCTCAAACTCTCTCAAGAGCCGATGGAAACTGCACAAACCATGGATCAGCAATGGAGACGTGGTCAAAGCACCATCAGAGAAGCTGGCTCTAATGTACTAGGTTACCAGCCACCGCCAGCCACATGGAGAAAAACTGAATTCAAACATGGCCACGTTCTATCGACGAACAAGAGCTTCTCGCGCCAACTACAAGGGAATAACATCGCGTATATAATCTTCTCTGCCTCGCTCTGTGAACGCCTGAAACCTTTCGTGGACAACTTGATAGGTTCCCATCAATATGGCTTCAGGGCGGCAAAATCCTCGATATACCAAATATTCACATTGCGGCAGTTCTTGGAGAAGACTCAACGATTTGCGGTCGACACACACCAACATATTGGAACGAACTACATATATAGACCCCATATTATGTTTTGACTTCCCTGGCAAACTCGTGAGGTTATGCAGGATGGCAATGGAGAATTCTCGATACTCCATTAAGGCCGGTAAGGAGTTAACCGAGGCGAAAAAGGGATTCAGACAAGGCGACACACTGTCGTGTGATTTTTTCAACATCGTCCTGAAAAAGATCCAATACAAGAGGAACTATTTACTTCAAGTCTGCATAATTGGGAGAACGCAGCGAGACGTCAATAAAGCTTTTGTGAGCATTAAAGCAGAAGCTGCTAAAATGGGTCTGAAAGTAAACGAGGGCAAAACCAAACATATGCTGTCATGAAAGAAAGACGTACGACGCCGACGTCTTGGCCAGAACGTCACTGTAGGCGGTTATAACTCTGATGAAGTCAAGGATTTGGTCTACCTTGGCTCACTGGTAACAAGCGGCAAAGACACCAGCGCTAAGATTAGACGCAGAATAACTCTTGCCAACCGCTGTTTCTTCGGGCTCAAGAGGCAATTGAAAACCTTAATCATTGCGGTCCTCCTCTATGGCGCAGAGACTTGCACCATATCAGAAATGTCTGAAGACCCTTGGTCGTTTCCGTCACGTTTGTGTTAACATGGCCATGTAGAGCGAATGGACAGCATACTGACGGCCCATAAAGTCGTCGACTCCAACCCTAAGGGACGACGTTGGAGAGGACGGCCGTATTTAAGGTAAGGCATACAGGTGGAAAGTAACCTCAACCAACTGGGTGTGCGTCGCTGGAAATAGCTGGCAAAATACCGTGGCAGCTGGGAAAGCTTGTTGGTTGAGGCCCAGGTTCACCGCGGCAGCTGGAAAAGCTTGTTGGTTGAGGCCCAGGTTCACCCCGAAATGTAGCGCCACCTAAGAAAGGTATCAGTGGCAAATAATGGTGGCTACATTTCTCACTCAATTAGGACCTCGTTCCCTTCCACGCAGAAGTTTGCGTTTCACTCAAATAAGTCAGTTGCTACCTAAGTTTTGAGATATGACAACAGTAGTGTGGTATGTTAAATTTGAAGTTATCATCAGACAGTTTAGCATTATTAATGACAATCGTATCGGTTGCTTAGAGGTATTTAAAAGGTCAAAAAATTGAACCCAATGGTCAAGATTTTCATGCGACTTCTATGGTTTAAACCAACAATGGTATGTCAATTAGCAATGAGGCCCATCTTGGATCATCATGTTTCGTAGGTTTTTCGAACTCAATCGAGGTCTTCTTTCGTTATAGGACGAATTTCGTAATTTCGGCCTTCATAAGATCACGAGCAATGTAGAGAAATCCCTGAAAGCAAAAGAGGTCGCGATTGGAGCCGTTATAGACATTGAAGGAGCATTTGATAATGCAACCCATACATCATTAACTACTGCACTTTACGAGAAAAAGGTTGACCCTACAATTATTAAATGGATAAACATCATGCTAAAAGAGAGTCATATAATAGTCAACTAAGGCACGTGAGAGATAGTGATCAAAACTATTAGAGGTTGCCCTCAAGGTATCCCCACCTCTATGGGCAATTCTAGTAGACGAACTTCTCTATGTACTTAATGATAATGGTTTCACTGTCATCGGTTTGCGGTTAATTTAACCATAATCGTTAACGGCAAGTATGAAGAAATCATACGAAATCCCATGCTCCAAGCTCCAAGGCTCTTTGGAAATAATTTGGAGCCTGTGCCATGAAGAAGGACTCTCCATTAACCTCAGCAAAACAAACATAATCCAATTCACAAAGAGAAGAACAAATAAACTTCAAACTTTCCAACTCAAAGAAACCTGCATTGCACTAAAAAAGGAAGTAAAGTTCCTGGGAGTAACACTGGACCAAAAGCTCTCTTGGAATGCACACATGAACAATCAAGGCCCTCATAAGCAATCAAGGCCCTCTGATCCCTAAACCAACTCGTAGGCAAAACATAGGGAATAAGCCAAAAGATGAGTCTGTGAATCTATAATCAAATGATTAGGCCAACCATACTGTATGGCGCTGTTGAATAGTAGAAAAATGTGAACAAGGAGGTGCCATGAAGAAACTGAACAAAATGCAAAGGACGTGTATCTGCCCAACTCGAGCGATGAGAACCACTCCGACTGCGGGGGAGGAAGTAATACTTAACACTCCACAATTACACAATGCCATACAGGCTGAAGCTGTAAAACAGATCCTTACTTTCCAGAGAACCTACAAATATAAAGACTTCGTTGGACATCTAGAGAATTTTGAAAGAGTGGTTAAGATTTGGGATTTGACCCGAATGAGTTATCTGATGTCCCCTGAGTTGAACTTTAAAGTACACTACGAAGTACTCATACCAAGCAGAGAAGAATGGAACAACAAGCCCTCGAGGAAGAATGATGGAGCCCAGAAATGGTTCACTAAAGGTTCGAAATCCGGAAGCAAAGAATGGACTAGATAGGACCAAGGTGCAGACTACGCATTCCCCTCTGCGGTGAGTCAAAAATATTTCAGGTTGAAATGCAACTAATGAAGCAGCAACAACAACCACATCAAAATACCTGTATGCTCAGACAGCCGTGTGGTTCTCAAGGCACTAAAGAGTTAGACTTTTAACTCTAAGGCTGTTTAGAAATGTCACAAGACACTATACAAACTCGCAGAAAATAACAGACTAAAGCTGATTTAGGTGCCAAGCCATGAAGACCATGGAGGCAATGACATACAAGCTGCCATACAAGCTAAGAAAGATGCTCAGGTACCGTTTATAGAGCATTCTCCCCTTTATGGTTTCAACGACTTGGGCACAAACCTGCACAACCACGAGGGTATTAAAAACTCCAGCCATGAGGGTACTAAAAACTCAAAGAAATTCATGGAACAAAACTACAATTCAAAACGAGCAACTACCACATTTATAAATTTGGTATCAGCAGCACGAATATCTGTAGGTGATGAAGCAATGATCAAGAAACGATGGAGGCATATATTAACTGTCTGCACAAGCCTCGATCGAGAAAGATTCAGAATCACAAACAAAGCAACAGTCACAGGGAAAGGTTTTCAAGAAATCCCACTTAGAAATATCAAATTTTTGAAAACAACACTTAAGTTTAAAGCAAACTTTGTGGTCACAGTACTAGTGTACCACAAGTGATATAAAGACATCCACGAAGGCCGAGAACGTGTCGAAGACGAAGAGCGTGCTGGACGACCAACAACCTAAACCGATGAAGCTCACGTCAAAGATTTGGTTCTTGCAAAGCGTCGATGAACAATTAAACGTCTTGCTGATGGTGTTGGCATTTAATGAGAATCAAGACGCAGTGTCACGAGAAATGAGACGTTGAATTATGCTTCGACCCGGAAATATTGAAAAAGCATCCCAAAGTGAATGCTGTGTAGCCCAAACAGTGCGCTTTTTCAAAAGAAGTTTTGGCCGAAATGCAGCACCCACTGCGACTGCTGTACGCAAGTTTGTGTAAAAAGTTCGCGAGACTGGTATGCTAGTGGACCAGACTCATGGTCCCCGTCGTCGTAAAGTGCGCACAGATGAGAATGTGGCTGCTGTGGCTGAGGGTGTCAGACTCAAGTCAGGAACATCAACTCGCTTTCGATCTCAACAGCTCAATATTTCACACACTAGCCTGAGGAGATTTCTACACAAAGATCTCGGATTATTCGCTTAAAAGATCCAATGGACTGAGCAATTGAAAGCGCTCGACTATCCGCTTCGTCGTCGCGTCGCAGTAGAGCAGCTTGAATTGGACAACGATTTTGGGCGAAAAATCATATTTTCTGACGAGGCGCATTTTCATCTCAGCGGCTACGTTAACAAACAAAATTGCCGCATCTGGAGCTCGGAAAACCCGCACGTTATTGTCGGGAAGCCACAGAGAGTGACAGTTTAGTGCGGATTGTTAAGTCGTGGCATCATTGAACCACTTCGAAAATGAGGCGGGAAACAACGTTTCGGTCAATGGTGGTCGATACATAGCCATGTTAACTGACGTTTTTTTTCTTTTACTGAAATTGAAGACATGGATTTGGACAACATCTGGTTCATGCAGGATGGGGCGCCATGCCACAATCGATCTTTCGCGCACCAAATTCCCAAATCAATTGGCCTCCTCGGAGCTGCGATTTGACCCCATTGGATTTTTTTTTTTGTGGTAAACCGTGAATCACCGACGTCATGCAAGCAATATAGAAACGATTCAAGTACTTAAGGCCAATATCATCCAAGCAATCCGTGAGCTATAGCCCGAAACCATCAACAAGGTCTTGGAAAATTGAGGTAACAGAATGCGCTACTGCGAAGCCGGCCGAGGCAGCCACTTGAACGACGTTGTATATCATAGTCATGGTAGTTATTGGGAATGTTCGTTCTTACCAATTAAGCCATAATACATGGAAAAAAAGTAATTTTGTTCATTTTACTGCACTTTTAAAAAGAAACTTGTATTTGGCCCGCCCCCTGTTTCTAGTCGATAGCCACCTCAAAAAGCGCAAAGAGTTAAGAACCTAGCCAAGAACATTCGGTTCAGGAGATTCCCGACTGAAATGTGCATAACTATGAGAATCAATAATATGAGGATGATATATATATGAACCCGAAGCTGAACAAGAATCGACTGAACAGGCTTTTTAAGACCAGTCTAAAGAACCGGCTGATGCATCCAACTCACATATGGTGGAGGCGCTTCAGTCAAAGTGAAAAATATTCTTCGGAAATAAGAATGCGTGCAAAAACGTATTGCCCTTCATGGAGAAAAGTATGAAGAACTATAAAGCCTTTTTCGATTGTACATTTTTACTCGTCAATCTCAAGACTTAGGTAGCAGCCCGCGGATTTAACTTTTAATTATACGCGAGCGTGCTAACTGGACAGCAAACATTACTAAACCGCGCTCACATTGTTATCACTGTCACTTTCAGTAAATAAACAATCAATTTTCGTTTAGGAAAACCCTCCTATTAACCGTACCAATCTACATATCTCAAAGTCCACATAGAACTGTACTGAAGGAACGTTCAAAACTTGCGAACATTCTACCATAAACAACTAATTTGAACTTCGGATTTGTTAGTTCCATGAACACAAACCGATGGTGGTTAATGTAAAGTACATAGATACCATATACACGCAGAATCTCATAAATATTACATTTTCAAGATGCAAATCGTTTGTGTCCGGTCAATACTATACAACCTGCACTGTGATTAACCCGAGTACTAGTATCTTACAAAATATCCACTCAAATGACTAAATTCCGAATTTTTGAATATCTCCACTACCCTACTGGCCAATAGGAAAATCAGATGAATGCAAATCGATTTTTGTGGTTTCGGATTACTGCCCTATTCTATTTACATTGGTTTGGACGGAAATTCGATGGATTCAGGATGGATATGCCTAAGTAAGTAACCACTTAGTTGGTCAAGATGCACTGAAGTATGTCCATGCATAGCAGAGCCCGTTGTGTCCTTGGATTTCTGAAATCAGTCATTGGAATCGGCGTGACTGTAGGTCGAATGTGACCAAGAATAGACAATCGAAGGAAGAACGAAAACGACTGACATGTGACAATGGCTGAGAAGAGGAAACCGGCTAGCAATATCGGCAAATTGATGGGAAATTTGCATTTTAAGATATTCGCAAACAAAGAATACCGGCAGTTACTATACTAGAAGACAGGTTTTAATAAGAAAGCAGACATGTGGGCCCCGGTTAGTGGGGAAGTTTCCTGGTAACCTGCTTGAACAGTGTAATGAAGACTCATTGGCCAATTTTAAAAACATAGGAATGAATCGTCGAGAAGAAATCTTAGTTCCAGTTGCTTTGTCGCAATTTGTTGCATCATACAATCTCTTCAGGAATGCCATCAAAAGAAATGCCTATTATCCGCACACGTAATACTGCCTTAACCCAATCCCATGCCTCATTTGGTCGCATGTTAAAATCATCCGGAAACTATTAGGTTATTAAAGACATACTCGTACTGCTGCTTCCAAAGAGTAGGTAGAATGTCTTGAAATAGAAACAAACACTCCAGAATAGGACTGAACTGCCAACAACCGGCATACGGATATACTATGCATCATTTGGTTCATCTGAAAGAGTATAACTCTTAACCAACCAGAAGCTAGTTAGGAAGCTAGTGTTACGCGAATGAAAAGCCCATTTAAATGGATAGGAAGTCGACATATGGAATCAAAAATTCGTGGAAGTAGACAACAAATGAAGAGCGGAGTGGACGTGCATTTCTGCATTTGACGCACGCCAGTCTCGAAACTGCTCTTACATGGGGATAGATGATGGTAAATTGAAAATCTACTTATCGCATGGTACACTGTTTGAAGTTGATTTTCAAACTCTATTCGAAGAAGTCGTATTCCATTTCCAATTCAACTGATTCTCAACAGACTATCTGAAAGCTTTTACGTTTACCAAGTACACATACTCGTATGGACCTATTCAGAAATGGGGTGGAAAAAGGAGAAAAACGCGAAAATAGAAAGGTAATTGAAGGCGGCCTCGAGTACACATTCTCATTCCATTCCATCATGCGGCTGTGACAAACGAAACACGATCTCACGTCCAAAGAGTCGACTAAAGATCACTACAATCGAATGGCGAAGCAATGAAGTGAAATGAAAACGATCGTCATCGTCATCATCACAATCATCGAATGAAACCGAAATTGAGTTGAGTTAAGACACCACCAGACAGACGTATGTACATTGTAGATTGGAGCAGAAGATGGTGAAGACAACGACGAAGAATTGACGCCACGCAAGACGGTGATAAGCGCGAGACTTCGTGAAGATCCGCGGTCTGTACGGTTTCTTAGCGTTTTTTTTTCTGGGTTTTCTATTCCCACCTCTTCTGATGGCCGTCTCTCTACATAGTCTGCACTGTCTGTCTTATGGTTTGTGTTGAGTCGTTTACACGATGATTTATCGCACGATTGTGGTTTTCCTTTTTATAACTGCTTTTGATTCTACTTCACGGTATGATGTTTTCTCTCTGCAGCACCAGGGCTTTTTAGCCTTCTCGTCGTGGCTCACAGTTAAGTCATGTCTACATGTATTCACCGGTATCGCGAAAGAGATGACAAGAAGTTGAGAAAAAAAAAAATTAAAATTAACAACGACCACACCATTGTATCGCACACAATTGTGTTTCTGCTCGATTGAGAGGTATCGTGTTGCATAAAAGCCAAACTCAATCCAAATCACCCCCCCCTCGCCGACCAGTGGTCTAAACTCAACGTGCAATGCATCCAAATCAAGCCAACTACCTCATGATTTGAAACTACAATATGTACATATCTTGAAACAGAAGCACAACTGTGTACGATTGGTTATAAGGTAGGATACACTACCAGTAGTGAGACGTAATCAAGATATAGCGAAGCACTTGAAGTAGCTGCCAAATTGGCACGCAGAGGAAAGAAACCGAAAACCGAAAAAAGATACCCAAATGAAAGGCGAGCGAAACGGAGAAACGAAAGAAAAAACAGCGAATAAACCGGACACGAAACTATGACGCGACAATACTACATGGGTACTTGTCCGAATATCTCGGTTAAGTATCTGATGTCACAGTGCGAGATGGCTTATACGAAAAAGGAAGACTTTAGGTAATCATTTAAGGACATCCACGCTTCTTCTTCGTTGCAATGGTACTCTTAAACGATGCGATGTATCCCGACCGACTTATGTATCTTGTCGCGAATCGATCCGGGTGTAAGTTACGCACCGAAACCAATTGTAATGTCCGGCACTCGTAAACAATTAAGAAAATGAAAAAAAAAAACAGTAAATTGTATCCCGATTGTAGAAAAATTGGGGCTAGAAATAGGAATATCGATAGCTGAGAGCGCGCGTAACCGACCTCTCCTAAACACGCTCCAACTTCAACTGAAAATCACTTTCGACATCTCGACTCGGGTCGCGTGTGCTGCTTTTCAAAAATCGTTCCGTTCTTTTCGGCTTATTTTTCTTTCGCTTCGTTTTTCACGTCTTTCGGTTTTCCATTCTCACGTTTCGTGCTCACTCTCTCTCTCTGTGCTGCCTCGTCTCCATGCTCGTTCGTTGGGTTCATGTTCAGAGCTTTTCTGCAATCGCTTGCCAATGCTCCAAACCCCACTTTCTCAAAGAGAGTATTTGTCTTGTGAGTTTGTGTTATCTAATCCGTTCAGCTTAAGCAAGACTTTGGGAGCAAATCTATCTCTGTATGTGTACGCAACAAGCTCCACTTCTCTCGCATAGGGTAGACATCACTCTGTTTGGCCACTACTCTGGGCACACGCGCAATACAATCGTGTCCATTCCATATGGGGTATTTTTGGTCCTCTGTCAAGGATACGAATACAATCTGTAAGAATTGCTCTCGCGCCCAATGACATTTCATACATCAGATATTATATAAAGTAGTAAACAGAGACAGGATGAAGGCAGAAGAGATGTGAGAGAACTCCTTTACCCATACAAACTTGGTCGAATCCAGTCGAGATAAGAACGGGGAAAAGTGTCAAAAATGGAGCATTTGTGCTCATCCTCTGCAAAAGGATGCAGTTTGTTTGAAGATAAGGAATGATATGATATGAAGTACTGACCTTCTTTATCGCGTCTCTTTTGGTGATTTAAAGGGAATGTAGTATGATTATGCATGAGGAGGACGAGGACGAGAACGAGGATGTGGACAAACCGAAGAACCAGGAAAGACGAGCGGCGAACGACTGAACGAGCGTGTTGGAGGCTAACAACTTGCTTTGCATTACAATCTTTCGTTCTCTTGTCTTTCGTCTTTATTTTCGTTCGGATGGATAGAAGGGCGCTATGAGTCCTGCCGATGGTGAAGACTTCAAGAGCTGTTGGAAATGGTATCGGTAAGCGGGGCGTAAGTATTGTATATGCGAAAAATATGTGAAATGGTTGGGTGGGTGGGACGGAAGGGCGGAGAATTTTGGAATTAGGTCGTTTGTTAGTTAAATTTTTTAGATGTGATGGGAGCTTGCTGGCTTTTGTGTATATGTGTGTGTGTGTTTTTTTTTTTTTTTTTTTTTTTTTGGGAAAATTTAACTTTAATATGGCAATTGGCGTTGCCGGAAGGCGTGATTGGGTGAGTTATGGAGTGTAGATTGATGCACAAGTTGTGGAACTAATGAAGTTTCGGAATTCCAAGAATCAGTGGAAAAGAGATTTCAATTTCGAATGAAGTGCTAAGGATCTCTGTTAACTTTCTCGCTAAATCGACTGTCGATTGTGATATTAACACGTTCAGCTCCGACATGATTTTCAATCTTGTTTGTGGAGGAGTCTATTCTCAGGAACTGAAAGTAATGTGTTGCTTTTTATATTGAAATCTGTTCTTGTCGAGTGCTCACCATTCGTCAAATATTGTAGTAATAGCATAAGCAAGTGTTTATATGGGCGCCATGGCGCAGTGGTTAGTGTCTTGGACTCTGACGTACGATAGGCGAGGTCGGATCCCGATATCACCAACGCCATCGAATGCTTATTTCGCGGCGTCTGTCCTCGGCGGCGCACTGGCAAAATCCCCCGCAGTATACTTGCCTTGAAAAAGCTTCTTGACTCATGCCATTCGGAATCGCCATAACACTGTTAGGTTCCTTTCACCTATGGGAAAAATAAATCACACACAACTTGGGTGGTTGAGAAGCATGGCTCTGGTCCTTCATGGGCTGTAACGCCACCAAAAGAAGAAGAAGCTTTTCCTCCGGGAAGCCAGTCGTGTGGACCTTGCGGGTCGCACCTTAATAACCTTATTATGTCGGCGACACAGTCGGGCAGAAGGTAGAAAGGAAGAGGGATAGAGGAGATGCCGATGCCGGACATCTTAAATGCTTGCATGTTGTACTGAGGGTGTAGACCGAATCCGGCAAGAAATTCCAGATTCCCGTGGCTCAGTCAAAGAAAGTTTGCTTATAATTGACAGTACGACCGAAAGTGGTTTAATTGGCGAGCATTCCTAGAGAATCGAGTGTTGTGGGAAAATTGTTGAACGGCGGAATGCAACTGGCTATTTCATGGGGCCATTTTTTGTGGAAGTAACGATAAAACTGGGAAAGGCAAGAACCATTCCTGCGATGTTCCAGCGAGCCTAAAGTCATCTATCAGTTTTATCGCGCGTTTCTGTATTCTATTTAGTAGGTACAATGAGGTCTTGGAAGCTCCGGAGCAGGCATGAGTGTTAAACTCTAACTTAGGGCGAATGAACGCGTTATAGACTAGAAAGAATCCTCACACAGTACAAGGCGGATATTACTGCGGTCCAGAAAATATGCTGGATAGGAAACGATATGATGACGAAGAAAAATTGCGATATTTATTACAGCTGTCACAAAAGATTGCACTCACTGGGAGGCGTATTTGTCGTGGGAAAGCGGCTTAGGTCATAGGTCATCGACTTTAAACACATAAGTGATCGCCTGGCTGTGATCCGCATCAGAGGCAGACTTTATAACCTTATATGTGCACACGCCCCTACCGAAGAGGCTGGAGGCCCTATAAAGGAGGACTTTTATGACCTCCTGGACAAGGCATACGGAGCTTGTCCGGAGTACGATGTTAAAATCGTACTAGGGGACTTCAACGCCTAAATCGGTAAGGAGAACACCCTTGGTGGAGTGATCGGATAGCACAGCCTCCACGATACAACAACAGACAACGGCTTCCGACTCACGGACTTTGCGACTGCTCGTAATGCGGTGATAAGTAGCACAAGATTCCCTCGTAAGCGAATCTACACAGCAACCTGGCGATCTCCGGACGGTCGAACCGCAAGCCAAATCGACCATGTGTTCATTGCCGCAAGGCACTCGTCAAACATCCTCGATATGCGAACATTCAGAGGGGCAAATGTCGTCTCTCAACACTTCCTCGTAGCAGCAAGATTCAGACCTCGACTGTGCAATGTCAGAAGGCTGCACCAGCCCACCAGGAGAAGGTGCGCCTAAGCACACCGGAGGTTACCAGAGTCTACAGGGAGCAGCTGAGCGTAAGACCCTACGGTATGCCTAATGAACACAAATGAAAATAATATGTGGCTACATTGCCGCTCAGCCATTCAGGAAGCAGCCGAAATCACCTTAGGATACCTACCACCCCGACAAGAAACCCGTGGTATGATGGCGAGTGTGAGCAGAAAAAGGCAGCAACCGACGAGGCGTATCAAAAGGCGTTGCAGAGGAAAACCAGGGCAGGGCAAGAAGAGTACTGAGCCAGAAGAAGGGAGGAGAAAGAACTACTGCGATAAAAGAAAAGATTCTTCGCAGCCTCCCAGCTCAAGGATACCGAGAAGTCTAAGGATAAGCAGAAAGCCAAAGCCTTTCCGGGGGCTTCAAAAAGGGCACCCAGGCTCTTCGAAAATGGGAGGGTAATCTTGTCGCCGAACTGCAGGGAATAGTGAATGTATTTAAGCAGTATTTCCAGCAGCTGCTTAACGAGCATGACCAAGAGAGAGTGGTAGAGACCGAGGAAATCCCAACTCCAGCCGCTGAAGTAGTCCTCCCACCCAGCATCGAAAAAGTCGGCACAGCTATTCAGAGCTTGCCAACAGAGCTCTTCAAGGCTGGCGGTGATGTTCTGGTAGGGAGCATGCACCTGCAAAATTTGGGAAGATGAAAGCATGTCCGACGACTGGAATACCAGCTCTAATTGCCCCATCCACAAAAAAGGCGATCCTACTTCTTGCAAGAACTATAGAGGTATATCCCTACTCAATGTCGCATACGAGATCCTGTTCAGCGTATTGTGTGAACGTCTAAAGCCATTTTGCACCGCAATAATCGGCAGCTCCAGTGCGGCATCCGGCCCGGCAAATCGACTATAGACAGATCCATCTTACCATCGATTTCAAAGCCGCATACGACAGTATTCATCGTGTAGAACTGTTTGGTGCGATAGCCGAATTCGGGATCCCGGGAAAACTGATCCAGTTGTGTCGCGCCACGCTAAAAAATACGCGATGCACCGTGCAAATCGGTTCTAAGACTTCGGAACCGTTTGAAACATGTACCGAATTACGGCAAGGAGATGCGCTGTCATGTGACTTCTTCAACCTGGTGCTGGAGCAGATAGTGCGACGGGCAGGCTTCAACAGGGAAGGCACTGTCTTCTACAAGTCCGTCCAGCTGCTAGGATACGCTGATGATTCGACATCATCGCGTGTTCTCGCCGTGATACTGTGGAAGCATTCACGGCGATTGAAGAACAGGCGAAACGAGTTGGTCTTAAGGTCAATGAGGACAAAACGAAGGACATGCTGTCAAGCAAAAACCAATCCGTCGCTCAACACCTGGGACAAAATAAACTAATTGACAGCTACAATTTCGAGGTAGTTAAGGAGTTTGTCTACTTCGGGGCAAACGTAAATTCCACAAATGACACCACAGTGGAGATCCGGCATAGAATCGCCCTTGGCAACCGCTGCCACTTCGGCTTGTCCAAACAACTTGGGTCAAAACTTCTCACTCGAAGAACCAAAGTCATGCTTTACAAAACACTCATATTGTCAGTCTTGCTGGACGGAGCCGGAAGCTGGACGATAAGCACGACAGCGGAGCTGATTTCGGGTTATTTCGAGAAAAATTCTGCGCCGCGAACTCTACGAACTGTACAAAGATGTAGATATAGTCCGAAAGGCACAGATATATCAATTACATTGGCTCGGCCATATAGAGCGTAAGGACACCAACACTCTAGCTAGAGGAAGAAGAGGAAAACCGAACCTCCGGTATAAAGACCAAGTAATCGCGGATGTCAGACATCTTGGTCTTGATAACTTAAAACAGCGTGCCGTCAAGGATGGAAGGCAGCTATAGCTCAGGCTCCGATCCGCCATGAATCGCTGGCCTTATAAGTAAGTAAATAAGAACGCCTTATAGTATGTAGCCAGATCTAAGGGTGAGAAGCATTTCTTGCTTCTGTATAAGAAGCCTAGGCATTTCGCAGCATTCTTGGCGACACTGAATATGTGGTCTCTCCAATTAAGATTGTGAGCAAGTGCCATTCATGAATAATGGCTGCAGGTTAGTTACATATGCATATGCTTTAACGACAAGAGACAGCATTGTTTTTTGGATGCATCCAATTCCATTCTATTCTTTTTAGAACTTTAGGACTTTGGGCTGTCGGCATCTTCGGTCCATAGTTCTAAACTTCGAGGGCATGGTCATCTCACGTGGAGTTCATGTGAACTGGCCCCGTTAGACTTTTTATTTGTTTGACGACGAGTGCAGACAGGCCCATGCAGCTAAGCAAGACGCCTATTAGGGAATGCTGCATTGAAAGATGAGAGCTGTTCGGAAGCTCTACGAACAGAAAGGAGAGATGAGAACCGGCTTGTAAAAAAGAAGAAGAAGGGCCATGATAAGCGCGCGGTCGAGAGATGGAGAGGTGTTATAGCAGGAATGTAGTCCGAAAGTTTTATCAGAAAGTATAAAACGATATTCAGTGGATATAAAAGCCGGATCGAAGCCTGCCGAGACGGGAATGGGCAACTTGTAGTAGAGTCACGGTCGATACTGAGAATTTGGAAAAATCATTTAAGTTAAACTGCGAGGAAGACTCTAATACCGCTCTCAGGCAGAATGTTCCACTACATTTGGACGACGATAGACTAGAATTCCGTCACCCCGACTTTGACGAGGCCAAGATAGCAATATCACAGCTGAAGTCAAACGAAGCTGCTGGAGCGGATGGGCTGTTCACGGAATTGTGCAAAGCAGCTGGGGATGATATGGCAGGGCGCATGCACCAGCTCGTCTGCAAGACATGGTCAGAGGAAAGCATGCAAGACGAGGGGAATCTCGGTGCCCTTTGCCCGATCCACAAGAATGGAGACCCCTTCGACTGGGCCAATTACAGAGGTCTCCTTAACGTCGCATATAAGATCCTCTCTGCCGTTTTGTGTAAACGCCCTATCGTCAACACCCTGAAACGCCCTTATCAGTGTGGTTTAAGGCCAGGGATGTTCACAATAGTCCAAATCTCCAAATTGCGGTAGATCCTGGAAAAAACCCAGGAAATGGGATCAACATTCACCACCTATTCGCCGAAATCAAAGACGCATATGATAGCGTACATAGAGACGAGCTTTACAGAGCCATGTCTAGTTTTGGCATTCCTACCAAACTCATCAGATTTTGTAGGGTCACGATGGACCTTACTGCTCCATCAAGTTTGCCAGCGCATTGGCCGAGGCTTTCAATGTCAAAAAATGTTGTAGGAAAGGCGACCTGAGTAAACCGTGCGAAACTCACAAAACAGCACTAAGGACACGACCTTGCAAATGTCCGTTCGACTGCTAGCCTACGCGGATGATATTGGCGTGATTGATTAAACCCAGCGGGCCGTCAATGAGGCGTTTGCTGGCATTGAAGCGGAGCCGGTAAATGAGGACGCACAACATCTACGTCTCGGACAGGGCGTCACAATGGGCAGCAAGAACTTCGAGATAGTCATGGACTTCGTCTACCTCGGATACGCAGGAACTAATACGAACAACATCAGTACCGAGATGAAAGGCAGAATAACTCTTGCCAATCGCTGTTTCTTTGGGCTCAAAAGACATTTGAGTAACATAGCCATCTTTCGAAAAAAGCAAGGTGGCAGAAGCATGGACGCCATTGGAAGTGGATGAGGAAGCACTTGGTGTTTTTGAGAGAAAAGTTCTGCGTGTGATCTTTGATCCTGTTTGTGTTGATGGTATCTGGAGGAGGAGATTCAACTACGAAATGAACGGGCTGTATGACGGCATGTGCATGGTTACAACGGATACAGCGGATGCAACGCCTAATATTGCTAGGACATGTAGAGCATATGGGCAGCATAGCTCCGTCCCAAAGAATATTCGAATCCGGGCCATTGGGACAGTGGAACAAAGGGCGCCCTCGACTCACAAGTGAGGAAGGATCTCAACCAACATAGTGTGCGTGACTGGAGATGGTGGGCAAGAGATCGTCCCGGCTGGAGTCGCTTGTTAGTTGAGGCCCACCACACCGGCTGTAGCGCCACAAAGAAGAAGAAGAATGCTGTTTTTAAATCAGCCTCCTAGCGGCACTCCCTGGATAGTTTTGACAACAACCGTTGAAGGGGGACAAACATATGCAGCTATCGCCCTATGCAAGACGGCGCTATTATACCGCTATCAAACTGGCACGAAAAAGGAACACGATTTGCGAGTATGCTCCTGGAATGTCAGAACTCTGTACACTCATGGAACTGCTCATGAACTGGAGAGAATCCTCGCGCAGTATAAGGCCGATACTGCGATCTAGGAAATACGCTGGATAGGAAATGGTATGATGGGAAACAAAGATTGCGACATCTATTACAGCTGTCACAAAAGATTGCGACAGCTTGCGTGGGCAAGCGGTTGAGGTCGAAGGTCATCGACTTTAAGCCTATAAGTGATCGCCTGGGATCGCCTGGCTCTGATCCGCATAAAAGGCACATTTTACAACATCAATCTCATACATATGTATGTGCACACGCTCCTACCGAAAAGGCTGAGGACCCCATCAAAAAGGACTCCTATGATCTCTTGAAGAACGCCTAGGGAGTTTGTCCCGAGTATGATGTTAAAATCGTACTCGGAGACACAGCCTCCACGATACAACAACGGAAAACGGCTTCTGACCCACAGACTCTGCGACGGCTCGTAATGCGGTGATAAGTAGTACAAGATTACCCGGCAGGCGAATCCAAACATCTACCTGGCAATCTCGGGATGGTCGAACCGCCAACCAAATCGACCATGTGCTCATTGACGCAAGACACTCGTCAAACTTCCTGGATGTTAGAACATTCAGAAAAGCAAACGACTTTCCAATGTTAGAAAGCTACATCTGCCACCATAAAGAGGTTTACAATTGGGAGTTTGAGCACCTGAAAGAACGCCGAGACTACAGCGAGCAACTTAGCGGACGACTTGCAAACGCCACAACATATGGCTCCATTACTGCTCAGCCATCAAGGAAGCAACTAAAATAACTATAGACTACGCGGCACCACCGACAAGAAACCCATGGTATGATGGCGAATGGAACATAACAAGCTAGCGACCGACGAGGTGTAGCAAAAGGTGCTCCAAAGGAGAACACGAGCAGCGCGCGAGGAATACCGAGCCAGCAGGAGGGAGGAAAAAAGACGCTGCGGCAAAGAAGAGATTGTCTGAAGCTCAAGGATATCGAAGAGTCCAGGGGCAAAAAACACAATCAGAACCTTTCATAAAAAAGCAAAAAGCCTCGCAACCAAGCTCTTCGAAATTGAGAGAACAATCTCGTTACCAACCGGCAGGGAATAGTGGAGGTTTTCAAGCAGCATTTCCAGCGGCTGCTTAACGAGCATGGAGAAGAGAGAGTGGTAGTGGACGAAAAGATCCCGCCTCCAGTCGACTAGGCATAGCTAGTAAAAAGCTGAAGAATATCAAGGCCGCAGGCTCTAATGGATTACCATCAGAGGCCTTCAAAGCTGGAGTCAATGTTCTGGAAGGAAGCGGATGTCAGATCATCTGTAGAATTTGGGAGGACGAATGCATGCCCGACGACGGGAATATGGGCTCTATATGCCCCATCCACAAAAAAGGCGATCCCTCCTCTTGCAAAAACTAAAGACTTACATATGTATATCCTCGCTCAACGTCGCTTACAAGATCCTATCCAGTGTATTTTGTGAACGTCTAAAACTGTTTTGCACCTCCTCCACTTATCGGCATATGCCAGTGCGGCTTCCAGACCGGCAAATCGACTATAGACCACATCTTCACGTTGCGACAAATCCAAAAGAAGACCAGCGATTTTCAAATCGATACCAACCAACTCTTTATCGATTTAAAAGCCGCATATGGCAGCAATCATCTCAATGTCTTGTTTAACGCGATGGCCGAATTCGGGATCCCCGGAAAACTAATCGGGATGTGCCGAGCCACGCCAATGGACACTCGGTGCAGTGTGCCTTCAGGCTCCAGAACCTGCAACGTCAACATGGAAGGCACTATCTTCCACAACTCGGTCCAGTTGCTGTGTTACGCAGACGATGTTGATATTGTCGCAATTTCCTAGCGCGCTATTGTGGAGGCATTCACGGCGATTGAAGATCAGGCGAAACGAGCTAGTCTTCACATCAGTCAGCCGCTACTTAGGCTTGTCAAAACAACTAGGGTCCAAATTCCTGTCCCGAAGAACCAAGGTTATGCTCTACAAAACTCTTATCAGGCCAGTCCTGCTATATAGAGCCGAAAGCTGGCCGATAAGCAGGACAGCAGAGCTTATCCTTGGCTCCTTCGAAAGAAGAATTCTGGGACGGATTTTCGGTTCTGTCTGCGAGGAAGGCGAATGGAGGAGATGACATAACCACGAACTCTAAGAGATGTACAAAGATGTGGATATAGTCCGGAAGGCAAAAATCCGTCGACTACAACGGCTCGGACAAATCGAGCGCATGGACACCAACGCTCCGGCTAGAGGGTTTTCGAATCCGAGCCTCTCGTTTCGAGAAGAAGAGGGAGACCGAACCTCCGGTATAAAGACGAAGTGATCGCGGACGTAAGACCACTTGATCTTTCTGACTGGAAACAGCGTGTCCGCCAAGGATGGAAGGCTGTTTTAGCTCAGGCCCATACCTTCCATGGGTTGCTGGCTTTTTGGTATGAGAAAGTTCGCTTATGTATACGCGAGGCAAGTGGCCAAATGAGGCTGCGCTTGCTAGAACTTACCCCTTAGGCTGTTTTAGACTCCTTAAGCGACTTCTTTCTCTTGGCCAATTTCAGCTGTTTTTTTTTAACACAAACGAAGTATTTGACAGATATTATAAGCAAATAATGAGAAAATAGAGTGCCACATGCGGATGGTAGGTGGTTCGGTTGGCAATACGTTTGTATACTTCCATTTCCAGTTATCGGCAACACTGACATTGTTAAATACTCTTTTCGCATTTCTCCAAAGTCTCCAATCTGTTCTCACTCATTCTAAGCCTCTCCCCAATAATGTACTTTCTCCCGCTCTAAGCTTCGCCACACCGTAAGAGAAAGAGACTCCTCAAGTGCAAATCTCTATCCCGCGCACAAGGGCAATGCGCAGCTCCACTGACCTGACATCCGCAAAGAACACAAACAAAAAAAAATTGAACGTCACGCAACGCACAAGCCAGTCATTGGGAAGAGAACAAAAGCAAGTGACAGGCAAACACACTGCCACGGCCACTCTCGCTCAATCACACAATAGAAAAGTTGTTGTGTCAACACTTTAGTCCTGTCATTCAACGGCAAGGCCGCTCCACGTACTACATACCCACCACCCGGTTCGCGAGGCAACAAACGATACGCATCGAGCGTAAACACGAAGCAAACAGGAAACGCCGGAAGAATTCACCAGAAACATTCCCCCAAATAGTCTGGCTGACTGGTCTCGGTCCAAGTGTACGTTGAACTCCCGACGCCCAGTCGCGCCACTTGCGTATACGTTACGTACATACGAGTACATGTATCGTTATATGCGGTAATATGTTGATTTGATTTTGAACGGGAGGCGGGTAAAAGCGGCTACCACGGTCTGAACACGCAGTGGAGTGGTTAATGTGCTCCCGTCCGAGGTAATTACCCACTTGATCTCCCTGTTCACTGATGACGACAGCGATGGTGATGACTACGATGACGCTGCTGACGAGGGACAAAAAAGAAGAAGAACAACTGAAAACCCGAAAGAAACCGCAGAAAAAGGACATTTTTGGCTCATTACGCGATGGCAAAAAAGGACACCGTTTGCCGTGATTACCACCGGGCACCCTCGCCGTGATAACTTCTACCGGCAGCGTCATCACCTTTGGATAAAGCGCGATTTAGCTAAATTTGCTTAATGAAATCAGCAAGATACGTCAGTGGCCAACGCTTTGCCAGTTACCAGCATGTGCATGAGTTATGTACTTGTACTGGATGGACTGGTGATTGGGGGAAAGTATGAATGCGCTCTCGCGGCTGTGAGAAGTTAAAGATTTGTGTGTGCAGCATGTGGTGTTATGTGCTGGTTCCGGTTATTCGGAAGTTGTCTGGAAATCAGCAAGTATGTAATTATGGGAGCGAGAAGTCGAGTTGCTACTTACGAGGTGAATGAGCTTACGTTAGTGACGGAAGAGGATGAAATGGTAGACTCCTACGCCGTGTCCTTCCGGAGCCAGTTTTCATTTCACCACTTGCTGTCAGGATGATCAGGTTTATTACAAGAGGTGACACAAACAACAACCACATTCCTAATAACAGTCAATAACAGTCAATCTTCGGCTGTAAAAAGAATAGACCTGCATCCCATATTTTAATATCCCAAGTGGCTGCCGGATTCCCTTTCCCATGGGCGTTGATAGCCAACATGTCTGGAGGGACACCAAACCAGGAGACAAAGGAAATTTAGATCGAGCTTTAAGCCGCTTTTGGCAATGTCCATAATCAAGAGCTGTATAGAGTATTACAGCCCTGTTATGGTGCATGGTGGTCGACTCTCTGCTTGATACTCTCAGTGCCTCTGGAATCGCTGCCCAGGCCTATGCGGATGATGTCGCTGCTCTTTCTGTCGGCTCATGCTTGGCGACTGTCCGTCTCAAAGCACAGGCGGCGCTAGATGTGATCGATATCGGTTAATCCTCTTAAGACCGACGGCGTTCTCTTCACGAGAAAGAGGAAGAATACTGACATGATTCAGCTGGTACTAAAGGGCACTTCCATCCCGATATCCAAGGAGGCTAAGTATCTAGGAGTCATCTTAGATTGCAAGCATCTTTGATCAAAGCATGTTGAGTCAAAAACCACCAAAGCGCGGTCACCTTTCTGGCAATGCAAAAGAGTTTTTGACAAACCATGGCGTTTATCGCCGGCATAGGCCCTCTGGATCTACATGGCAATGATAATACCTATAACCTCATATGCATCGGTTGTCTGCTGGAACAGACTAACACGCAAACACGTCGTAGCCTCTTTCATCAAACTCCAAATAATGGTTTGTCTCAGCCTTTGGACGCATTGACAGCCGTTATCCTACTGCTGTGTTATTTTACAGCCGGGTTTTTATCGCATCATGATTGGCTCTGACTGGATACTGAACGTGGAAAGGATAGTCTTCGCATTTCACGGATGGCTCCGATTGCACTTCTTGTTAGGGAAATGTGTGTCTGTCTTCCAATCAGAGATATACGCAGTCCTAAACGCCATGCACTATGTTGAAGCATAGGGGGAGGGGAAAACGCATATGCATATGCAGAGTGACAGCCAAGCTGCACTCAAAGCTGTGTGCAACCCCCTAACTAGCTCCAAATTAGTGCATGAATTCAAGTCCTTCTTGAAAAGAGTCTTGTATGGGTTCCAGGTCACTCTGGAATCCCAGGAAGGAAATGAAATCTCTGATGAACTCGCCAGAATGGGTTCAGAAGGGAGTTTCTCAAGACCTGAACCCGCTCTAGATCTACCTGCGACCACGGTAAATTCCTACATTAACGATTGGGTGTTTAATACACACAACCGTAGATGGAGGGATTACATAACATGCAGGGTGACAAAACGTGTATGCCCTAATACCTGCAAGAAATTAGCAGCATTCCTCCTGTCCTTAAGGAGAATTGACTGGTGAAGACCTGTGGGAGTCATTACGGGCCATTACACTTTTGCTAATCACCTCTGCGTGCTTGGCATCAGCGAGACTCCTACTTGTGCTGTATGTTGCGAGAAGGATGACATGGCAGAGCATTTCCTCTGTGACTGTCCCGCCTTTGCTCGAGCACGATGGTGCGCCCTTGAGGCCGACGTGGTGTGTGTCGAATCCCTTAGCTCTACATCACTGAAGCTCCTTCTCATTTTTCTCGGGAAAACGTGGAAAAATACATTAATGTAAGTTGTCTGTCAAGAGTACAATGGACCAGTATTTGCGCCTTTGCGTCTGAGTGCTGAGAGAAGGGTTGATGATGGGTGGATAGTTCCAGCAAGCCGTTGGTACAGAAAAAAGATGTCGGCTACTGCACAGCGTATTTTCAGGATATGTAAGCTGATCAACTATAGTCGATCTTCGTAGGTTGGTAATTCAATTCTATCAGACCTTCTGAGACCCCTTAATGCAAAACCCCCTTAATGGGAACCTACATTGCACAGCTTCAATTCGTACATAATGGCTAACGAAGTAAGGAGACCGGACTTGAGTACCATATTCAAGAACACGTCTGACGCGAGTGTTATAGAGGGATTTTGTAATGTAGGGTATAGAGTATTCTTGAGACCGTCGTGTTATAAATCCAAGGGAAGAATTTGCTTTGTGTATGATATGACTCAAATGTGACTCCTAGTTCGCATGTGAAAGAGACATGAAATCGAACCTATTATCACATCAAGTACCGAAGGAATTAAGGCCGTTTTGGAGAGTGACCTGCTCATTTTTATGTCGCCAGCGTAGATTGACAGATCGGAGTCTTTTGCGGTAGAGTTGACGTCATTAACGGTTAGGACAACAATTAGAAAAGCAAGATGACTGCCTTGCGGAACACCGGAATGAACAACAATGGTTTCAGAGATTGAGTATCTGGAAAACACCGTGTAATAGCAATTCTCGAGGATTGATTTAAACTATGGGATGATTTAGGGTAGGAAACCCCGAGTTTGCTAAAGACGATAGTCTGCTTCACTGCTTTGCTCCTGTTCAGAACTAAATATCCACATTTAAACTATAACTACTAAATGTATAGTTGCTCGCACGTGCAAGTGCTAAACTATTTTCACTCTTCCTTTGTGTCTTCCTTCGCTCACTGGCAAGCAAAATATCTTTGGAGGCATCAGGCACTGTGACCAGAATCCTCAAGCGAAGCAGAACGTTGAAGCAGTTTACTCTTATACAGTCCGCTGATATTAAACAGAAATACGAAAACTAACCACTTGCAATGTACATTTATTTAACTTAAAACAAATTAAAATTACAAAACCACTGTTCATTAAAATTATTTCCGTTGTAATCAATCATTAAATGGTCCTTCCAAGCCGAATTTAAAGAACAATTATCGTGACAATCGGGTAGATATATATTGAGTGTATCAAATCCAATGTATTCAATCTTAAATTAAGAAAGTGCTTACGTATACATATGCTTTTAATTGTGAATTTCGGTTATCGAATTAACATCGGTACAGTATAGAAACGAACGTATTTTCTCCTTTTTCATATTTTAATCAAATCAAATCTTAATTAATTGCCATGGCAGGTGCATTAAAAACAAAGTGCGGTAATGCAAAAGGGCGCTTAACTCGGGCGGCAGCATTTGTAGAGACAATTGATGAATCTACATCCATCGAAATGCTTGAGATTCGGTTGGCTAAACTTGAGACCACATGGTCTGAATTTTCATCTCTTCATAGCGAGATTCTCGAAATTTCGGAAAAAGAAGAAATTGATGAACTTGAAACTGAATTTTCGGAGTACGAATCCAAGTATTTTATTTCAAATGCCAAGCTCGTTAAGGCCATTCGCGATAGATCAAAATCTTCCCCCAAGTCTTCGGAAATTTCCGATAACTCTTCAGCTATAAATCGCTTAACTGAGCAGCAAGCAGTTTTTCTAGAAAAACTGAACTTGTCCACCCCGCCGTCTAATAATACCAGCACTTCTAAACTTCCGACTATCGTTGTGCCACCATTCAGTGGAAGTTACAAAGACTGGCCATCGTTTCGGGACATTTTTCTGGGTTCAGTTGACACTAAGGTGAATCTTAATGCAACCCATAAGTTTCATTACTTGAAATCGTACCTGCGTGGTGATGCAGCTAACCTCATAAAGCATCTCAAGGTAAATGAGGCAAATTATTCGGAAGCTTGGGATCGGTTGGAAAAGCGATACGATCGTAGCCAATTAATAGTTCAGTCGTTTATTGAAACATTTTTGTCCCTTCCTACTGCCAATATTGGTAATGTGCAATCGTTAAGGAACATTTCTGATGGTGCCGATGAAGTTGTGCGCGGTCTTAGTGCGTTGGGTAAATCGGGTCGTGACCCTTGGCTCATTTATTTATTGGTAAATAAACTTGATTCGGACACACAACAATCTTGGGCAGAGCATATCGGGTCTCGGGAAGACTGTACTATCGTAGAATTTTTAGAATTCTTAGAAGAGCGGTGCGATGCTCTTGAGGCGTGCCAATCTTTCAGTAATCGTGCGGGTACATCGCGTTCAAAGCAATCAAAAAACATTAGAGCGTATCTAGCTGCGCCTTCTGATTCAACTTCGAAATCTAAATGTCCAATGTGTCAAGAAAATCACGTCCTTGCCCAGTGTGCCAAATTCGCCGCGTTAGACACTGAATCTCGTCGAAGCTTTGCCAAGACAAATTTATTATGTTTTAACTGTCTTCGAGCTGGACATTCATCACAAAAATGTTATTCTCCGTTTCGTTGTCGGGTGTGCAGATCTCGCCATCATTCGCTTGTGCATTCCAATAATGCAGCCAAGAATACTCAACCTTCTTCGTCGGGTTCTTCGAATCACTCTCAATCTTCGTTATCAAATCTCGCTCAATCCAACTCCACGGTTCCGCTCGTGAATAATCATTCGTTTGAATTAAGCTGTCGCAAGAAAACTCTTCTACCAACCATCTTAGCTAAAATTCAAGACATTCAAGGGAATCTTATAGACTGTCGAGTGCTTCTAGATTCCGGGTCACAGTCTACATTCGTGGTTGAATCCTTCGCTCAAAGGCTCGGTTACCAACGGAAACATTCAAGAATCCCTATTCTCGGTTTATCGTCTACGGAAGTAGGATATACAAAAGGATTCATCTCGTTAACTCTTCGGTCCCGTGTCAATTCTTCTTATTTATTCATTGATGCCTTTATACTCGATAAATTAACATCGAATTTACCAACTTAATCTATTGATGTTTCTTCCTGGTCTCATATTCGAAATCTTGAATTCGCTGATCCAAATTTCAACGTCGCTGCCCCAATCGATATTCTTCTTGGTGGTGACAAGCTTTGGAGCATTATTAAAGACGGTCAAATTCAAGGACCTAATGGATGCCCAATCGCGCAAAGCACTTCGTTTGGATGGGTTATAACCGGACAGTATTTTGAACCAAAAGAATCGAACCATTTTACTACGTTTCACTCGCTCCTCGACACGGATGCCTTGTTACAACGTTTCTGGGAAATTGAGGAGGTTTTTCCAGCAAACAATTCAGTTGCTTTCGACCAAGCCGAAGAACATTTTCTAAAGACATTTTCTCGCTCTCCTGACAGGAAGTATGTTGTTCATCTTCCTTTTAAAACTCCGAATCCATCGTTTGAAAATACCATTTCTCTCGCCGTTTCTCGTTTATTCGCAATGGAACGTCGGTTTTCTCAAAATTCGAAATTGCGAGACTTGTATTCCGGTTTTATGCAAGAGTATATCGACTTAGGCCACATGACTCGTATTCCTCGTGAAGAAATTGAGAGTCCCAATGGCAGGTGCTTTTATCTTCCTCATCACGCAGTGCTAAAACCGGACAGTTCGTCTACAAAATTACGTGTGGATTTTGATGGTTCTGCCAAGGACTCCACTGGGAAATCATTGAACACTATGTTATTAATAGGCCCTCCTATTCAACGCGATTTGATCGGTGTTTGCTTACGGTTTCGACAACATCCTTTCGTTTTTACCGCCGACGTTGTAAAGATGTTCCGACAAATTTGGGTCGAGGATTCGGATTGTGACTACCAACGTATTGTTTGGCGCGACTCATCGTTTAAAGAAATCGAACATTTTCGTTTACATACCGTGACGTACGGTACAGCTTCCGCTCAGTTCTTGTCAGTTCGCGTTCTAAAACAACTCGCGGAAGACTACAAATCAGACTACCCAAATGCAGCCCGTGTTCTATTGGAAGACGTCTACGTGGATGACGTGATGACAGGGGCAAAATCGACCAAGGAACTCATTGAGTTGCAATCAGAACTCGTTATTCTTCTTTCCATGGCCAAACTTGAGTTGCGAAAATGGAGCTCTAATTGTGGGCCACTCCTCGCTTCTCTTCCAAAAGAAGACTGTGAGTATTCTTTTTTTGACACCGAACGCTCAAACTCATGTGTAAAGGTACTTGGTATGCATTGGAATCCATCAACCGACGAATATTCGTTTCGCATGTCGAAGTCTCTTCCACCCAGTTCGGTAACTAGGCGCTCGTTGTTGTCAGAAGTGTCGCGCATATTCGATCCCTTAGGACTCTTAGCACCATCGGTAGTACTCTTCAAAATGCTCTTTCAGGAACTCTGGTCATCGAATTTAAACTTAGGATGGGACGATCCACTGCCGTCTGAGTTGGCTGAAAGATGGGAAAATTATAGAAATGAGCTGCGATTTTTTGAACAGATTCAAATACCGAGAAACTTGTTTGCATCTTCGTGCGAAGACATTGAGCTTCATGGTTTCTGCGATGCATCAACTCTCGCTTATGGAGCTGTCTTATACACTCGCTGTAAGATCGCTGAAGGAAGGTACAACATAATAATTGTCGCAGCTAAGACCAAAGTTGCTCCGTTAAAACCTGTATCGATTCCACGTCTAGAGCTGTGTGGGGCCTTGCTGTTAAATCGTTTGTTCAGCCTTATAAAATCATCGGTTCCGTATCAATTCACACGAACTATAGCTTGGTGCGATTCTGAGATTGTACTCCACTGGCTCTCACCACATCCTCGTCGTTGGACTACATTCGTGGCCAACAGAACTGCAGCTATTCTTGAAACCACTCCAAGAAGTTGCTGGCGTCACATTTCATCAGAATCAAATCCAGCAGATTGTGCTTCGCGCGGTATACTGCCATCCAATCTGCCAAATCATCATCTTTGGTGGACTGGTCCATCATGGTTATCGCTCGAAGAAAGCAAATGGCCTAAGTCCAAATTCACGACATTTAAACCGGACGATAATGAACTCCTGTTCGAAACAAGACACTGTCCTCGTCAAGTGCTTCTAACGGAACCAACCAATTTTGATGTTATCGATCACATAATCAGCAAAACTTCGTCGTGGGTCCGCATGCAAAGAACACTCGCTTACGTTATTCGATTCATATTCAACTATCTGAGTGAAAAACCTAATCGTCGTACTTCATACCTAACAACTAAGGAAATATTTCTCGCTAAAACAACCCTCATTAAATCCGTCCAACTAAAATCATTCAGTGAAGATATTCGTGCCCTTAAAAATAAAAATCAATTGCCCCTGAAATCCAAACTTCTAAAATATACTCCATTTCTTGACAAAAACGGTCTCCTGAGAGTAGGAGGAAGAATAAGAAATGCAAACATATCTTTTAATATAAAACATCCTTATATTCTTCCAAATATTAATCTGTCTTCTCTTATTGTAGAAGCCACTCACAAGAATTATCTACATCCTGGAGTCTCCGCAACGTTCGCCATCGTAAGACAGCAGTATTGGATCCCAGGCTCTCGAAATCTTATTCGAAAGATTGTTTTTAAGTGCACAACATGCTTTAAACTGAGAAAAACCACCACTTCGCAGCTAATGGGAGATTTACCATCGCAACGAATTTCACAGAGCCGTCCATTTTCGCATACTGGTTGTGATTATGCTGGGCCATTTTGTATTAATGTTTCCAAAGGTCGCAATCCAAAAACATCAAAAGCATACATATGCTTGTTTGTATGTATGGCTACCAAAGCTTTACATCTCGAGCTTGTGAGTGACCTTACCTCAGACGCATTCTTAGCCGCTTTTCGTCGATTTGTTTCTCGACGTGGACTTTGTTCGAACGTGTATTCAGACAATGGAACCAACTTCCAAGGAGCACGTCGATGTCTGAACGAGATGCACAAGTTGGTTATCTCAGAAGCATACAACGAGGCTGTCGCTACATCTCTGGCAAAGGACAATGTCACCTGGCACTTTATCCCCCCATCGTCCCCACATTTTGGAGGGTTGTGGGAGGCTGGTGTCAAGTCCGTTAAGTTTCACCTGCGACGAGTGATTGGAGCATCAATCCTTACATTCGAAGAAATGTATACTGTCTTAACTCAAATCGAAGCTGTTTTGAATTCTCGTCCTATCTGTGTTATCTCAGATAATGATTTAAATCCCTTAACACCAGCCCATTTTCTTATAGGTGAGCCACTTACTGCTGTCCCAGAACCAACAACCCTGTCCACGCCTTTGAATCGCCTAAAGCACTGGAACCACCTACAAAATATGGTACAAGGATTCTGGAAACGGTGGCATGTGGAATACATCACCACGCTTCAAGAGCGACCAAAATGGAAGCGGACAACTCCCAATCTTGAGCCAGGGGACCTCGTAATAATAAAGGAGCCAAATCTTCCACCAACAAAGTGGCTTCTTGGCAAGATCGAAACAACAGCCCAAGGAACCGATGGTCGAGTACGAGTTGCAACAGTAAAGACGAGCGGTGGAACATTTGTTCGTCCAATCACTAAACTTGCGAAACTACCCATGTCCTGAAACTAGTTCCAGGGGGGCCGGGATGTTCAGAACTAAATATCCACATTTAAACTATAACTACTAAATGTATAGTTGCTCGCACGTGCAAGTGCTAAACTATTTTCACTCTTCCTTTGTGTCTTCCTTCGCTCACTGGCAAGCAAAATATCTTTGGAGGCATCAGGCACTGTGACCAGAATCCTCAAGCGAAGCAGAACGTTGAAGCAGTTTACTCTTATACAGTCCGCTGATATTAAACAGAAATACGAAAACTAACCACTTGCAATGTACATTTATTTAACTTAAAACAAATTAAAATTACAAAACCACTGTTCATTAAAATTATTTCCGTTGTAATCAATCAGCTCCAATGTTTAAAATGTTTGGGAGGCAAGTTAGAAGAGGTTGGTTGTAGTAGATCTGCCTTTTAGAGAACCATGCTGGGGGGGCAGCAACCCAGGAGGGTCTGGGCCTGAGGTAATACAACCTTCTATCCTTGGTGGTCAAAAAGGTCAAGTTTACGTCCGCGATCACTTGGTTCAGTCTCCCCTTTTTTCTTTTTTTTTTTAGAATCACACGCGCACTCAAGGCTAAGGCCTCATAACGTATTGAACGTTGTGCGAGCGAAGATAACAGGGAGAAGGAAAGTGTCGCCCACGGAGTGCAGTGGTTTTCGGATCGTAGATGTTCGTTGACTACTCTCAGGGGTAGTTTGTCCTACATAGGACGGGAGCCGACCAAATTTCGCGTTGGTTATAATTCTCAGTAATTCGTTCATGCACTTTTGGTGTTAGTATTGCGTACGCACAGGATGAATTTCAATGAATTTTGGTCTAGTGTCAACGTAGTGTGACCCATCTAAAGAAAGACTCTCTTTATTTAACTGTACGCTCAAAGATAGGCTCAAGGGTCAACTAATGTGCATTCCTATTCGACTTGAATGCACCTGGCTAATTGGCTAATTCGCTGGAGCACTTCTGGAAGATACGATAAAACAGAGAGACGCAGGGAACATTCCCACGGCGCTCAAATGATACTAATGATTTCGAAATGTTTTTATTGTTGCACGATTTTAAATCCTGTCCAAAATGTGCACCAGACCAGATATAGTAATTGTCCTCTAGCATGTCTAAATATCTAAAAAGATAAAAACGCCACAAAAGCAGCTGAAAATTTTTTGAAGTGTACGGTAAGGTTGTGAGTGAACGCCGGATCCCGGAGTGGTATATTCGATCCGGTTCCCGTTCCTCGCTCTGTTTCCTCGCTTGGGTCAGCCAACCACTGAAAAAGCTAAATTTCTTAGCTGAGGGAGCAAGAGCGGGAAAGCAAGCCATTAGGGGATGGCAAAGGCAAATATCAGCCACATGCGAACTTGTAATTGTCCCGCCTATGATAGTGAAAGGACAGAAAGTCTGCTGAATTCAGTCGTGGGAATATTCGATCGGAAGTCGGTGCCCTCACTGATATCCTACCATGCAGCTTGGCTAGGACTAAGAGGAAATTGAATCCATTCGTCACCTGCCGAGCGAACATATTATTTGGAAGTCACATCCTTCCGGGACTGCAAGAGCTAAGTATCATTAGGCTGAACAGATTACTGCGATTTCTATTTGCATCCAAGTGGTCCAGTGGCAATTTTTAGGTGTCTACGGGTTAAGAGCTAACTGGGTACAATGGAATCCTCATAGTCTAAATGAGCCTTGACGTTTCATCAATATGGCACCCATCCACCTAACATAACCCAATTGTTGGTTTAACTTCGCCTATGTCATAGAGAAACGGCATGGGCTCGGACATACAGCAAGATTTAGAGCTGAACTGTCCAATTTCAGAAAGCTGCACCAGCCCACCATGAGGAGGTACGACATTGGACGCCTAAACAAACCAGAAGCTACCAGGTCTACAGGGAACAACTGAGCGAAAGGCTCTCCGGTAATGCAGTCAACAATATGTGACTGCATTACCGCTAAGCCATTAAGGAATTAGTCGAGATCACCCTAGGCTACCTACCACCCCCGACAAGAAAACCGTGGTATGATGGCGAGTGTGTCAGAAAAAGGCAGCAACCGACTAGGTTTACCAAAAGGCGCTGCAGCGAAAAACCAGGGTACCGCGAGTGGAGTACAGTGCCAGATGAAGGGAGGAGAAAAAACAGTTTCGACTAAAGAAAAGGATCTTCGCGGCCTCCCAGCTCGAGGATATCGGGGAGTCATGAAATACGGCCCTTTTATAAGAAAGCTAAAATCCTTGCAGGAGGTTTCAAGAAAGGCCCCCAGGCTCTTCGAAATTGTGAAGGTAATCTTGTCACAGACGCGCAGGGAATAGTGGATATATTCCGCAGGTATTGATGGTGTATACAATGCTGTGCTCAGACACCTCCCACCAATTGCGTACAGATCAGGCCGAACGATCGACATCATTGCTATTTTATTGCAACGTGACTTTCAGCAGTTCTGTGATGACTGGTAAGTTGAAGATCTTCTTCTTCTTCTTTGATGGCGTTACAGCCCATGAAGGACCAGAGCCAAGCTTCTCTCAATCACCCATGTTGTGTGTGATTTATTTTTCACATAGGTGAAAGGGACATACAGTTTAATGCCGATTCCGAACGGTGGGAGTCGAGAAGCTTTTTCGCGGCAAGTATACTATGGGCGGTTTTGCCAGTACCCCGCCGAGGAGGAACGCCGCGAAATAGACATTCGATGGCGTCGGTGATATCGGGATCCGAACTCGCTCATCGTGCGTCAGAGTCCAACACACTAACCACTGCGCCACGGCGTCCTCCTTTGTCTAGGGCCTCTAGAGACACTAGAAAGCACTGGCGAAGGTTCTCATTCCCCGGACCGGACGGGCGACTACTGCCAAATAGAAGTGTAGTCAGATACCTTGGGATCTGGCTGGATCAGTATCTAAATTTTGATAAAAATGTGGATGCTGCTCTGGTAAGAACACGGGGCGCTTTCGCTTTGACAAGATGGCTGCTCTATAGCAGCCAACTTGATTGCAGAGTGAATGTAATCTGCTACGTGGCCTTAATCAGGTCCATGGTTGCATATGGATGTCTCGTTTGGTCCAATGTGAGTGGCAGCTTGATGGAAGGGATTCGAATGCTTGAGAGACAATGTCTAAGGACTTGTCTCGCATTGCACAGAACACTAGAATCCGAGTACCGCCAATCTTCCATGTGGCCCGTAACTACGTGGAGCGGCGATTTCTCTACGAGCCTGACGTCATGCTCTGCGAGCCCAAGCGCCTCAGTTTCAGCAGATCTTATGGTGGCTTACCATCAGAGCTCTTCAAGGCTGGCGGCAACGTTTTGGTAGGGAGCATGCTTCAGATCATCTGTAGAATTTGGTAAGATGAAAGCATGCCCGACGACTGGAATCAGCTCTATTTGCCCCATCCACAAAAAATGCGATCCTGCCTCCTGCAAGAACTATAGAGGTATATCCGTGCTAAAATGTCGCATACAAGATTCTGTAAAGCGTACTGTGTGAACGTCATCATCGTCATTTTCAGTGGCCCGCATGTTCCACTAAAAGAGTCGCGGGGGTAATGCACGCACGCGGGATCTCCAGGCCACGCGATCCTCCGCCATCGACTTTAACTCATCAGGAGCTATGCCCAAGCGCACCCAGGCGAGTTTTTGGACTTGGTTCAACCACCTCGTCCTGGGTCTGCCAAGCGGTCGCCTGCCTGATGGTATTGCATCCAAGGCACGCTTCGGAAGTCGTGATGATGTGTGAACGTCTTAAGCCCTTTTGCACCGCACTAATCGGCCGCTACCAATGTGGCTTCTGGCCCGGAAAATCGACTGTAGACCAAATATTCACACTTCGACAATTCCTGGAAAAGACGAGCGAGTTTCAAATTGCCACACACTGTCGCTTTATCGATTTTATGACGGCATAGGACAGCGTTGACAGCACCGTGGCGCAGTGGGTAGTGTGTTAGCCTCTGACGACGATGACACGGGATCGAATCCCAACACAGCAATATCATCAAACGTGTTTCTACGGTGCTTCTATTCAGCAGGGTTTTGGCCAAACCCTCTGTAGTAAAAATTGTCATGAAAAGCTTCTCGAAATTCGCCGCTCTGATCCGGCAATGAACTGTAGGTCCTTTCACCTATGGTAAAATTAAATCATACACAACATGGGTGATTGAGAGAAGCTCGGCTTAGGTCCTCCATGGGCTGTAACGCCAACATACATATGTACATACATACGAAAGCGTTCATCGCAAAGAATTGTTGGAACGCGAGGGCTGAATTCGAGATCCCAGGAAAACTGATCCAGCTGTGTCGCGCCAGGCTAACAAAATGCACCATGCAGTTCGGTTCTAGAACATCTGAATCGTGTGAAACATGCACCAGATCCGCCAAAGAGATGCGCTGTCGTGTGACTTTTTTAATTTGCTGCTGAAGCAGATAGTGCGCCGGTCAGGCGTCAACAGGCACTATTTTCTACAAGTCTGTCCAGCTGCTAGGACACACGGATGATAATGACATCATCGGGTGGTCTCAGCTTGACATTGTAGAAGCTTTCAACGCATAGGGGTGGCCGTGGTGCAGTGGTTCACATCATCAACCGTCGAGCGAAAGGTCCATAGTTCAAATTCGTTTCTTAGCTACGAAAAAGCAATTCCTATACGGGAAAAAGTATGCAATACAGTTGTGGATGGAAAGTGACCAAACGAACTGCTGCAGGCGTAACACTCACAGTATGTGGTCAATTGAAGTTCACCCTCTGCGTATGCAATATTAACACCAAAAGTGCATGAACGAATTACTGGAAATTATAACCAACGCGAAATTTGGTCGGCTCTCGTCCCATCTACGACAAACCACCCCTGAGAGTAGTGAACAAACATCTACGACCCAAAGCCACTGCACTCCGTTCAGGTTGTGTGTCAAAACATCAACCTGCCTGAAACTCTCCCTCTCCCTGTTACCCTCGCTCGCACAACGTACAGTACGTTATAAGGCCTTAGCTTTGAGTGCGGGTGACTATACAAAAAAAAGAAAAAAAAAAAGTTGAAGAGCAGGCAAAACGGGTTGGTCTTAAAATCAACGAGCATAAGACAAGATACATGCTGTCAAGCTAAAAACCGATCCATCGATCACCACCTGGGTTAAAATATAACGGTTGACAGCTTTAATTTCGTGGTGGTTAAGGGGTTTGTCTATCTCGGGACAAACGTAAACTCCACAGACGACACCACAGTGGAGATCTGGCATAGAATCGCGCTTGGAAACCGCTGCTACATCGGTTTGTCCAAACAACTTGGGTCGAAACTTCTCACTCGAAGAACCAAAGTCATGCTTTAGAAAACGCTTTTACTGCCAGTCTTGCTGGACGGAGCCGAAAGCTAAACGATTAGCAGGACAGTGGAGCTGATTTCGGGTTCTTTCGAGAAAAATTCTGCGCCGCGAATTCTACGAACTCTACAAAGATATAGTCCGGAAGGCACAGATCCGTCGATTATATTGGCTCGGTCACATCGAGCCACTCTAGCTAGAGGAAGAAGAGGAAGACCGAACCTCCGATATAAAGACCAAGTAATCGCGGATGTAAGACAACTTGGTCTTGATAACTGGAAACAGCGTGCCCGGGACTGTCAAGGATGGAAGGCAGCTATAGCTCAGACTTCGATCCTCCATGGATTGCTGGCCTGATAAGTATATAAGTAAGTGAGTATGTATGTATGTCATATAGAAATGAAATTGTGCAAAACATCTCTTGAGTGAGACGTCTAGTTCTATAAGTTCGATCAAACGTCTAATGCAAGTCATTACTTCGACCATAAGAATCTTCACCTCTAACCTATCGAGGCAAAAGGTGCTTATATGTATGTACATAAAAGGAAAAGAACCTCAAACAACTGAACTGGCCGCTTTACGAACAACAATATCGGCAGTAGGGGCTTATTGGTTGGGTGAAGTGGACAACTGTGAAAAGTGTATTGTACGCATTCGTCTAACAATAGCCAGACTTTTTCCATCAAACATGTATGTTAATGATCCAAGTAACCTTAGAAACGTCACTCAAACCACTCTCAGATACAAGTGACTCTTTGAAGTCGAGGCATTAACAGAAAATCCGACCCAAAAATATTCCTTTTTTAAGCTCAAATATCAAATGTCACCAATTTACAATAATTTCGTGTCATGAAAACACCACAAAGGTCAACATGAGAGCTGTCAATCGCAAATGTATAAAATCCACTCAAGCGTGTGTACACAAAACACCCACTTATCGAGATACTTAGTAAAATATTCAATTAGATCCCTAGGGCAATAGAATTCAGATAACACAATCGAAAAATTTATAAAAATAGAGCTGCCAATGCCTGACAGACGTTATGACGGCACTCGTCAGACTTGACCTATTCTCGAAAATGTAAATCACATGCCACTTGCTCGAGTGTACATGTACATGACACCCATACAATAAGGATAACATAGTATACGTACCTGTAAGTAATGCCATACCTTTGGGAGTTACGAGTCAGATTTGGAATCCGCTCGATACTAAGTGACAGACACCATGGCGCTGTCAATGGGGCTGCATACTTTGCGGCTCTCAGCGGCGGAAGTGACAACCATTCAAGCATAGTCTCACTGAAAGCAAAATGCTATCGCCACGCCGCTGATGGTGATGTTACGAACGAAAGCAGCAACTGCATACTCCAACAAACTCAGATAAGAGAAACAAAATATTTTTTTTTAAACCTTCACTTTCACTTTTCGACGCGCACTCACTGGGGGTTGAAGCACTGACCCCATGCGACCGGACCGGATGTCTGCATTTCTGGCGCGTATCGCGTTATACTGCCAGCTGCGCAGCGGCGATTACGATATCCCGTGTGAATGAGTGTAGCCGTATCTCTGTTAAATTGAATATATTTTGGTAACAACATTTGATAAATTATCGCACTACTCGTACATGATTCACAGCTGTTTGTTGTGTTTACTTGCTTATTGTGTTGATGTCATGTTTGACGTTTTGCAGATGCGTCTGCAGCGATTTTGCGCAGTAGATGGTTCTGCTGCGTGACGTTCACTTGGCAACTGGGTAAGCTGTCGGTTTTGAGTGAAAATGTTGAGTGGAAGTGAAGCTTTTGTGAAGTGCGTCCGAACTTTGAAGGATATGGTAGTCCATGTGTTGTACTGGGTCTTTCTTTAAGCGCTTCCTAACTTTAAATTTAAATAAAAGAAAGCGTGTGCGGTGTATCATCGACATTTTTTATTCCTTTGAAAGGCCTATCGATGCCACTATAGAGGTTAGTACGGAATGTAATACTATAATAACTCGCCTCAAATGGTTGCACTTATCATCACTTAAACCATCTACTTCTGCTGATTCCATATTTGCTTATGTCTCTACTACTTACTTAGATGGCGCTACATTTCTTGATGAACATGTGCCTCAACCAACAAGCGTCTTCAGCTGGCACGGTCTTTGGCCAGTTGTTTCCAGCGCTGTTCCATCAGCGTGCGCCACCGTAGATGCGGCCGTCCTCTGCCGCGCCTTCTTTCCGGGGTGGATTCGAGGACTCTTCGGATCGGACTTGTGTTTTCCATGCGCTCTACATGGCCTAGCCACCTTAGACGCTGTATCCGTAGACGTCGTACCAGGCCGATGTCGCTGTACAATTCGTACAGTTCTTCGTTATATCTTCTCCTCCATACACCGTTTGAACAAACGGGACCGTAGATAGTGCGCAGAATTTTCCTCTCGAAACGACTAAGGGCATCTTCATCCGCTTTTGTTAAGGTCCAAGCCGTAAAGGAGGACTGGGATAATTAAGGTCACCTTGGTTTTCCGAGGGGGGGCTCTACTTCTCAGTTGCCTCTTGAGCCCCAAGAAACAGCGGTTGGCAAGAGTGATTATGTGAGCCAAGGTAGACGAATTCCTTGACCACTTCAAAGTTATATCCGCCCATGGTGCCGTTCTGATCAATAGGTCGGTGTTGTCCGTCTCTTTTTGATGAAAGAAGCAAATTGGTTTTACCCTCATTAACCTTAAGAGCCATATTAGCCGCTTCTACCTCAATGCTTACAAAGGCCTCCTTGACGTCTCGCTGTGTCCGTCCAATCACGCCAATGTCTTCGGCGTACGCAAGCAATTGCGTAGACTTGAAAAAAATCGTAACTCTTGTGTTTGCTAGGGATTCTTACACGATCTTTTCAAGCACGATGTTAAAAAAGTTGCATGACAGCGCGTCACCTTGTCTAGATCCTTTTTTAATATTAAAGGTATCGGTTTGTTCATTACCGACATTAATGGAGCAGCGAGAATTCTCCATTGTGATCCTACACAGTCGGACGAGTTTGGCAGGGATGGTATTCCTGGATCTTCTCCAAGATCTGCCGTAGCGTAAATATTTGGGGATTTACCTGGCCTGAACCACACTGATAAGAGCCGATCAGGTTATCCGCAAACGGTTTCAGGCGTTGACACAATACGGCAGAGAAGATCTTATGTGCAATGTTAGCGAGACTTATTCCCCTGTAGTTGGCGCAATTATATGGGTATCCTGAGATTCCATTCGTCGGGCATGCTTTCCTCCGACCTTACCTTGCAAATAAGATGGTGCACGCACCTTACCAGCTCATCTCCAGCCGCCTTAATGAGCTCAGCAGACAGGTCGTCTGCACCCGCGGCCTTATTATACTTCTGCCTGACAGCGGTATTGGATTTTCATCGCCACTAAACAGTCTACAGAAGTTTTCCTTACACATTCTCAGCATCGATATAGGCTAGCTGCAACAAGGTAATGATCCGAGTCAGCAGTAGCCCCTTGGAAGGTTCGGACATCTAAGATGCTGGAGGAGTGTCTGGCGTGGATCGCAATATGATCGATTTGATTAACAGATAAGTGATCAAGAGACCGACGGGTCCCCTCATGGATATTGAGATGTGGAAATGGTGTGCTAGCTGCTACGAAAATACGCCTCGGCACAAAGTTTATTAGCCTGAATCCGGACGTGGTGTCATGTAGTCTGTGCTCTCCTACGACTCATTCAAAGATGTCCTCCTTACCTAGCTTCGCGTTGAAATCTCCTAGAACAATCTTGGTGTCATAGCTGGGACATTAAGCATATATAACATACAAACCCATTCAATGCGGCTAGGATTCTTGAAGTCACGCGGAAATAAGCGTAATCCATGCAAGCAGCTATGGAAATATGTAATTACAGAAATATTTCCCATGACTCCTCGAATGCTATGCTCACCAATTTACCACATTCCATCAAAGTCCTTTTCCTTCTTGCATCTCCCGCTAGCACCATTCCATCGTCCCGCCCCGCAGCCCTCATTCATCGGCAATGTCTTCATAGTTCGAAATTTCCATTGCTAATTGACTAATTGAAGGTGTCACTTCAATTAGATTTCGAATCAATGGATATCAAATATTTATGAAACACCACAGTCATCCCAACTACGAACGTTATGTACGTCGTCCACATATCTAGATACACGCAAACTCTATCACATGCATCGAATGTCAGAATGCGGGCGAGGGTATAGGAAACCGATGGAGGTAATTTCGAAATTGATTGGATCTATTGTAGGAAAATTGTAAGTTTAATTCCATTAGTAATCTATCTGATTAGGTATCGTGCATTACACGCGAAGGTATTTGGATGTGTCGGTATGTATTGGTGCGCGGAGATGATGAACTGCGATAGGGGGGGGCAAATTGAAATAGAATCTGAGACATAGGGGTGGTGGCACTACGGTAAGCTTGGAACGACTGTGGGACGCAGACAGTCGGAAGTAATTATTTTGTTTATTGGTTTCGGAGAGGATCGATGAGGCATTTGAATAGATGCATCCAGGATAATTGAATAGTGGAGTGCGAAAATATTTGCCAGCAGCTCTATTTGCGTGCATGATGCGGCCACAAATAGATAAACGCGGGTATGATGCCTCTCGAGTGGCTTTGAGTGATTTGATTTGGACTTGATTGGTGGATCTGCTTTAATGTGGCTTGAATGTGAGTTGGGATACCGATGGCGACTTTTCGTTCTAATGTACGGGCGGGCATAAGGCGAGTTCACGTCCTGACAAGGGCCTCTATGAGCTCGATAGATTCTTCGGGCGCCTTGTCGTGGCGGGAAGCTTAAGAGGGCATGGAACTTGAACCAAGTCTCGAAGGCCTAAATGCGTGAACAAACCTAAGGATAGTAGTACATCAGGTGCAAGCCGTAATTGCGGAAATCCACCCTCGATCTCTTTGATCGCGGTGGGGGGCAAGGATTCTGGAGTACCCACCACAAATTGTCAACTCATCGGCAGCTCGGAGCGACAACGACTCCTGCGACCATGTGGTCGGACTGAACTTGAGTAGTGCATCCAGCAGACCGATAAAGATGACGGCGTGGCACGGGAAACCGATAAGGTTTAACGCGCCCCAGAGTTCAGTCGTACTGCTGAGTGTGCTACTAAGTTCCAAAAAAGAAGGAGAAAGAGTCGCGCTCAGAAAATGTCCAGAGAGGGGCCCAAAGTCGAAGACACGATAGACTAGGTTAAACCTCTGGAGAAATCTGGTAAAAGGCTTAGGTCGATGGAGGATTCCCTACCGAAGACGATCCGACCCTCTCAATAGAGGTCCCTCTCCTTCTCAACGGTGCGCAAGATAGCAAACATCGGCGGTTAGTGAAGACTGTTGTAGGAGGCATAAGCATGCCATCCCTTCCGTCATGTGCTTCGAAATCTTTTCCTTTCACTTGGAAGGACCAACTCCCCATAAATGGCATGATAGGTTCCCGAACTGGCAGAGCCGGAAACGTTGAGGATTCTACTATAGCCGGCGCTGTGGTGATATTGACAGTCAGTCTCTGAATGCAGAAGGCAAAGGCCTTTCGGGTTCTAAAGATTCTCAAAACGGCAAAGTTGTCCCAGAGCGGTGTTTGAAAGGAGCAAATGAAAAACGGCCGCCAAGGATAGCCGCGCTGTAGAGAGTGTGGGCGATGTCTTCTCTGCCTTAGATTCACAGATCACGCCAAATACCTTGGGGTAATACTCGACAGGAAGCTGAACTGAAAATTGAATGCAGAAGATCGCATCAAACAAGAAACCACTGCGCTATACAAATGCAAGAAAGCCTTAGGCACCAGATGGGGTATTAGATGCCATATCACACATTGGACGTATACCGCGGTTGCTAAGCCTATACTGACGTACTGCTATTTAGTCTGGTGGACGGCAATATGCACATCTTCTTCTTCTTCTTCTTTCTTCTTGGCACTAGAGTTTATGCCGAACCCGGGCCTCCTTTAAAAAATGTATCCAACTGGTACGGTCTTTCGTCAGCAGTCTCCAGTGCCGCACGTCTAGTTGATTAAGGTCCTCTTCCACTTGGTTGCGCCGCCTCAAATTTGGCCGTCGTCGATCACGTCGCCCCTCGGGACTGGATTCAAAGACCTTCCGGGCCAGAGCCGTGATTCCCATGCGCTTTACATGACCTAGCCATCTTAGGCGTTGGATCCGAAGACGTCGTGCTATGTTCAAGTCGCTGTATAGACCGTACAGTTCACTATTAAGTCTTCTCCCTCCACTTCCCATTTATGCAGGTTGGGCCGAAAATCGTACGACCAAGGGCCTCCTCACTCGCTTTCGATAAGGACCATGTCTCTGCACCATAAAGCGGGATCTTCTATATGGTCATCTTGGTTCTTCGAGGGAGGGCTTTGCCTCCCGAGCCCAAAGAAACAGCGTTTGCCAAGAGTTATTCTGCGTTTGATTTCGTCACTGATGCTATTGCTGCATTTCACTGCGGAGCCTAGGAAGATGAATTATACCTGCCAATATGTGCGCTCTGGCCAAGACGCCGGCGGTTCTTGTCCTTTTTCGACGACAGCATATACTTCGTCTGGCGCTCATTTAACGCCAGTCCCATTTTAGCCACTTCCGCTTAAATGCTCGTAAAGTCCTCAATGACATCTAGCTGACTTCATCCAATTATGTCAATATCATCGGCATATGCGAGCAGTTGTACGGATGGTGCACCTCGCATTGACCAGTGAGTTTTGCACGACCCTTTCAAGGACGATGTTAAAAAAACCATACGATAGCATGTCGCCCTATCTAAAACCTTTTTTGACATATAAGGTATCGGCCAAGTCGCTTCCGACCCTGATGGAGCAGCGAGAGTTCTCCAATGTCATCCTGCACAATCTGATGAGTTTGGCAGGGACGCTATCATATGCAGCCTTAAAGTCGACAAACAGATCGTGGGTTACGATCTGGAATTCGTTGGTTTTTTCCAGTATCTGCCGCAGTGTAAATTATTGATTGATAGTGGACTACCCGGGCCTGAAACCACACTGATAAGGACGTGTTGACGATCAGTTTCAGGCGTTTACACAAAACGGCAAAGAAGATTTTATGTGTGATGTTCAGGAGACTTATACCTCTGTAATTGGCGCAGACAAAGGGGTCCTCTTTCTTGTGGATCGGGCAAACGATACTAAGATTCCATTCATCGATCATGCGTTCCTCTGACAATATCTTACAGATGAACTGGTGCTGATTGTAGCAGTGCGACGTCGTATGCCGCTGGCCTTACTCGAATTTTCTGAGCCAGGAGTAATGTGTAGATCTGACTATGGCAAACTTCTAAGTAGGGTAAAAAGGATGGCATGCATCGCTATAGCCGGGGCGTTGCGAATAACCCCTATTACAGCCCTCGAAACGATGCTTCAAATACTTCCCTTGTATCTTTTTGGCAAAGACTACCGAGCCACTGCAGTAAGTTCCAAGCCAATTTAACGGCAAAACGTGAGGCCGTCAGCTAGCTGTCTGTGAGATCGATGAACACTAATGCCATCGTCGTCTACACAGATAAGCGGCAATAAAAGCATTCGAATCACCTATAGTAAGATCCAAATTAATCTATCGAGCAGCTTCACTGTTAAATTGTGCTGGGTACCTGAGCATAGTGATATAGCAGGTAACCGTAAAGGAGGCGAACTAGTCAAAATACGCACCACACTGAACTCGACGCTCTTGACTGTTCAAGGGGACATCCATCCATCCAAGGGAAACTCTAATACAAAAAATCTCGAAACGGGCTCTGCTGCGGGCCACTGAGAGATAGCGTGGCCTTGATACATGCAACTACGAGAGACAAACCTGTCCCAGGTACTGCCGCAAAGTTACGACTGGCATATAACGACTATTGCAGTAGGTGTCATGATGAGGAAGAGGAAGAATCTCCATCCAATCTCCTATGCAATTGGCCAGCCCTAGCCTCCTCAAAAAGATAATGTCTGTGAGAATACTTCCTTTGAACCAAAGGATCTATCCGAAACGGAGATCAAGACACGACCTTAAGACACCAAATGGTGTCGTTTCGCTGAAGGGAAGCCACTTAACCTAACCCTACCTAGGCAGGTATGTAGGTAGGTAGGTTCGTAGCCTCCCCAGAATGGGAAGAATACACCTAGGTCAGAGAGACCCGTTGTGTTGGTACGGGGGAGTTTGTCCTCCTATTCAAGGAATCACTTAATGCTTCTTAAAAAAATAAGAAGGTAATTTATCCTAACTCGCTGAGCATCAGTCAGGTAGTTTAGGAAGTATGATTCTAGGTAGCTTTTCCTGATTGAGCAGAAAGCCGGACAGACGCAGAGTAGGTGAAGGATGAGTTCGACCACCTCTTCATCTAGGCAGGTTCTGCAGAAATCATTCGGAACTTGCCCTAGTTTTTGTGGATGACTGCCAATGAGACAGTGACCGGTGATGACACCAATGATTTTGTAGATGTCAGTTCGTTTTGGGGAGATTACTCTCCTAGTCCGTTGACTATCGAGCCGAGGCCAGATTTGCCCGGTGATGAGGCAGGTTTGCCCCTGGGTCCATCTCTGCTTCGTCTCAGCCATGGCGAGGTGTGTGAGTTGAATGACTGCAAGAGGTATACCTTCCTTGCCTTGATTGATTGTTGTGTCGTTCCTTTTCTGGCGAGTGTTTCGTTGCCTGAGATATCGCTGTGTCCTGGTACCCATAGGAGTTGTATATTAAACTGTTTCGCCATCTCAAAACAGTCAAGACTTGTTTTTGAAGTGTACACGTAAGAGTCCAGCGAGTTCAAGGCTGCTTGACTGTCCAGGAGAGTTTAAATAATCGTAGTAGATATTACGTTCCACTTAACTAAAGACAGAGCCTCTTTTATTGCCAACAGCTCCGCCTGAAAGACGCTGCAATAACCTGGTAGTTTTAGAGCTAGACTAAGGTTTAATTGTTTGCAAATACTCCACTCTGTCTTTGGTTTTTGACCCGTCCATGCAGCTCTTGCGAGGTTGCGTTTGCGGGACCAGTTCCGTCTGTCCGGTAAGTTATCTTGAATTATGTATTTCTCAAAGACTGTGGTGGCCTCTATATGGTCTGAGTTTTCTGCCATGGTTATCATATTGTTCAGGATGGAGGAGCGGCCACTGATATAGATTGTCCATTTGGAGTTGGCTTTTAGTCTTATTGCCGTGTATGTGGCTATTTGCTTGCCAAATACATCGAGTGGTGTAAGGTGAAGTATCATGTTCAGCGCTGCCATTGAGGTCGACCTTAGGGCCCCGGTGATGCACATACATGCCAGCCTTTGTTCCTTCCCGAATTGTTTGTGGTATGTTGTTTTGTGCAGTCAAGTGCACCAGACTATCATATATGTATGTAGATCTAACGACTGTAATGGTGAGCTTGGGGTTGAATCTCCATTTTTTCCCTAAGGACTTCTTGCAAGTGTAAAGAGCTATAGTTGATTTTTTTGCACGCTCGGTTGTGTTGTTCTTCCAGGTTTGGCGTGGAGGAGTAAGTTAACCTGGTGCCAAGTAGAGTGATTGGGCATGTTTCCGAAATTTTATGCTTTCTGACGGATAGCACAAGCTCCGCCTTCTGGGGATTTACCCTGTGCCCATTGTGTTGTGCCTATTTGCACAGTATGGAGAATGCCGTTTGCATACCGCCATTCAGTGGGTAGGTATTTGCTCGAGATGGTGATGGCTATATCATCAGCGGTGGCAATAACGCCGAGGCCTTCTTTCTCCACTTCAGTAGTTCATTTGCAACTACATTCCAGAGAAAATAAGAGAGGAGCCCCCATGTGGGGTGCCCCTGGTAACCAATCTAGTGGTTACGTGGATTCCTCATTTAGGGTGGATTTTGCGTGCTGATCAACTCTGTGAGAGTAGTCTCCACTTGTAAATTGTCTAGCCCTTCTATTATTGCTTTCAAAGTGACGTTGTTGAAGGCGGCCTCTTTGTATGCCTAGGAAGGCTGTCTTTAAGATGGATTAATCTCTCGATTTTCCTCACTAGTATATGTAAAGCTGTTTCGACATATCTACCCTTATAATTGGCGTGCTGTGCCTTAGAGATTAGGGAAGAATCCAAATGATGGCGTATATGTAAGTCTATCAGCCTTTCTAGGGTTTTTAGTATAAAGGTTGATAGACAAAAAGGCATTAAATCCTTGGGGAAGGTGTGAGAGTTTCTGCCGGCCTTAGGGATGAAGAGTACCCTTGCGCGCTTCATCTTTTCTTGAATATGTCTCCCAGCTAGGCAGATTCTGAAGATGATGTCTAGCCATGGTATTATCCATGTACATATGTAAGCTCGATGGTGTATATTCCACCTGACCCTGGCGATTTGAAGGGCTAGCCTTACCTAACCTAACCTCACAATTAGTAAGAGCAATTGGTGAAATCTGCTCCAAGTAAGGTGAAAATGGTCAGAGATTCCCATGTTCACGCCTGATGAGTAAGATTTCCTTCGAGTTTGGCAAGACCTAGTTCCAATTCATTCACAGTTTTTCCAAACTCTGCATCATTCCACCCGTCGCACAATAATCACAGCATTAACTTGAATTCTTTACGCTACACAACAGTTCCGTAAAAATATGTCCTAACTCTCTGACAGCTATGCCAAGAGCTAGAGGAATCCGTGAGAACAAACTGGAATTCCCATTCACTATTCTACCATCCGTCGGAACAAAGGGGAAACTAAAACTGAAAATTGCATTCAGCAGCAAAAATTTGCAATGCGCTGCTAGGACAATTTCTATCTTCTGTTTATGTACTATTCGGGCATTGTAATGCCAAATTTTTCCGTCATACTTTAGTCCTTATTTGGCGGCAGCTAAACAAACCATCATGTCGAGCGGTGCCGTTCCTTTTGCTGCATTCCATTATAATATTTTCTGCAAGGACACGGTATGCCAAATGAAGAGCGGTTGATATCTTTATTATTCCAAGATATGTATCCGAAAGCAAGGATATAGTACGTATCTTTCATGAGCAGTTGATACTGCTCTCATCCTCCTCCTCTTGCATTATTTTCATTTCGCTTATTTACTGCATGTTGACTTAAGGCGAATACACTCCTGGCAGGTGGTTTTTTCGGTGGATGTGCTGCTGTTTCTTCGTGCACGAGATGTTATCTGATCTGAGGATGAAAAGGACTTTTGTTTGGTCTTGTTATGGGCATGGCTTGGTTCCCTGATTTCTTAGTTTTTTGGCTTCTTGGTTTCTTAGACCTCGAAAGTCACTTGCAAGCGCTGGGGAATAGGATGTATTTATGTATGTACTCCTTGTTATGGAGGAAGCAGGAAACTGATAAGGAATCATGGGTGAATTCAAGCATATGGTCTAGTATTTCTGGTTTTGTTTATGGCACGTGGATGAGATTCTTTGGTTACTCACCAGATAAGGCAGTTGTCTGAATGTGCCCCTCGGTGGACGGTTTGTTAAGAAGATTTCAGGGTAGTGAATAAAAAGTGGAATGTTCTTCATAAAGAGATGAAGTTATTGTTTTGTCGGTTCCATTGCCACTGAGGAGGATATCCTTTTGTTTATTCACCTGTCGTGGTCTCAAAGTTGTAGTCGGTTTTTCTAATAAACAATTCATAGAATAGTCGAGAAATAATGCAGACAAAACTACCTGTTTCGACTTTATGCTGGGGTTCCATTGTTCGCCATAATTTTTTTTTGTAAATTAAGAGATAGTGCAGAGCAGTAAATACGAACTTGACTGGACGACGTAAGTTATCTCGCATTTGACCGCACATTTGGGACTCCTAATGGACCATGAACAATGGACTCACGTGAATACCGATGTGTGTCCCTGTTTAGTGTCCTCTGTTGTTAAAATGCATCATTGGATGAAAACCACGTTGCCATCCATTTTACACCGTGCCATGCAATGACGATGATCTACTGTTTGATTAAATGAACGATGTCAAGGTGGATACAGACTTGTAGTGTTTTTATGGTGATTTCTAAAAAGCGCTGATCAGCCAGCCAATTCTAAGGACCTTAAAAACAATATTCTTCCTCTTCTTCGTGGCGTTATAGACCGGTGTAGTCTTGGGCCTCAGCCAACAAGCGACTCCAGCCAGCACGTCTCTTGCCAACCGTCGTCGCCAGTCATGCACAGCATGTTGTTTGAGATCCTTCGCCACTTTTGAGTCGAGGGCGCCCTCTGTTACGTTGTCCCAATGGCTCGGATTCGAAGATTCCTTGGGACGGAGCTATGTTGCCCATATGCTCTGCATGGCCTAGCCATCTTAGGCGTCGTATCCGCTGTATCCGTTATAACCGGGCATATGCCGTCATACAGTCTGTATAGTTCGTAGGTGAATCTTCTCTTCCAGATACCATCAAATAGGATCAAAGATCACACGCAGAATTTTCTCTCGAAAAGACCAGGAGCTTCCGCGTCCCCTTTCAACGCCGTCCATGCCTCTGCCAGCTTGGTTTTCGAGAGATGGCTCTACTACTCAGTTACCTTTTAAGCCCAAAGAAACAGCGATTGGCAAGGGTTATTCTGCCTTTAATCTCGGTACTGATGTTGTTCGTATTAGTTACTGCGGATCCGAGGTAGACGAAGTCCATTACTACCTCGAAGTTCTTACTACCCATTGTGACATTTTGTCCGAGACGTCGATGTTGTGCGTCCTCATTTACCGCTTCCGCTTCAATGCCAGCAAACGCCTCATTGACGGCCCCCTGCGTTCGACCAATAACGCCAATATCATACGCGTAAGCTAGCAGTCGAACGGACTTTTACAAGATCGTGCCCCCAGTGCTGACTTTGAGTTTCGCACGATGCTTCATACTTCTCAAGTATGATGTTAAAAAAGTCATATGATTGGGCGTCTCCTTTCCTAAAATCTCGGTAAGTTCCTTACCAACCTTGGTGGAGCAGCGAGAATTTCCCATCGTCATCTACACAATCTAACGAGCTTGGTAGGTATGCCAAAACTGGCTCTTCTTTATGCACGTTGTCATATGTGGCCTTAAAATCAACGAATAGGGGGTGCGTGTCGATCTCCATTTCTTGGGTTTTTTGTAGGATCTGCCGCAATGTGAAGTTTTGGTATATTGTAGACCTCCCTGAGCTGAAACCACACTGATAAGAGCCTATCAGGGTGTTGACAATCGGTTTCAGGCGTTCACGTAAAACGGCAGAGAGGATCTTATATGCGATAAGTGCTCTCCACCAGAGAAGACTTCTCAGCCTGAATAAAGAAGCCCGTTGCTGAAGCTAGCTCCAGCAGACTATCCTCGCAGTGCTTACAAGCCGTGCTGGTTATTCCACTATCACTGGAACTTTCAGAGGAGATCGCCGCCGCATTGTTTTTCGGAGGAAAGTGTTTTTCTGTGTGAAGTGCCCATACCCGATGAGCAGGCTTTGGTTTTCTTCGACTTCTGCCTTATGCTTTGATCTTCAATTTACCGCCGTCATGTTAGAGAATAAGACATCACCCACTCTCTCCACGTCGCGGCTGTCTTTGGCGGCCGTCTTTCGTTTATGGGCGCTCTTGCCTTTTACGGTTCAAGCTCCTGCGCCCTTCGAACACTAGAGTGGGACAGATTTACCAGTTTGAGAATCTTTGGAGCCGGAAAAGGCTTTGCTTTCTGCGTTCAGAGACTACCTGTAAGAATCACCACCTTTTTCGGCGGCCTCCCCGGCCATAACAGAACACTAATCATTTCCGGCTCCGCCAGTTCGGGAACCTATCACGCATTTTTGGGGAGTTGGTCCTCCCCACCAAGAGCAAGAAAGTTTGAGCGAGTGCCCCGTTCAGCAGTCTTCACTAACCGCCGATGCTCTCATCGACTTCGGTATAACGCTCTCGACCTAACCCTCTTACCTGACTCCTCTAGAGGTTTAACCTCGTCTGTCATGCCTTCGGCTTTGAGAGCCTCTTTGCATAATTTTCTGGTGCACCTCTTTCTCCTGCTCATTTGGGACTTAACAGCACACTCAGCAGTACGACCCAACTCTGGGGCGCGTTAAGTCTTATCGGTTTCCCGTGCCACGCCATCATCGGTTTCGATCTGCTAGATGCACTACTCAAGTTCAGTCCAAAAAGATGGTCGGAGAGTAAGCCGCAGGAGTTCCGTGCTGCCGATGAGTTGACAATGAATGGTGCAAATCTTTGCCACGACCGCGGTCAAAGAGATGGCAGGTGGATTTCCGCAATTGCGGGTACCCATTGGAGTACTACCGTTCTTAGGATTGTCCGTTCACGACAAGGCGCCCTAAGAAGGAAGGAACGCTTCACGATTTCGCGCGTCATTCTTGCGCATGGTCATGGTTACATGACTGTGTTCGACTGGATGTAATACCCGAACCTTATAAACGCATAAGGTCCAATCCCTTCGTAACGCTTTTGATCCATGTACCCCATTGTAAGTACGTAAACATGTGATTAAATGTACAATTACCCTCAGGAAAAAAAAGCAAAATTGTAGTACTTCAAAGTGAGAGGGCAAATACTATCGAATGATATTGAATCCTCTAGGGTAGTTGCCTAAGCACATCATTATGTGGAAAATTTTCCAATGAAATTCTAGTCCACGTGCCAAAGAAATATTTCACTAAACCCGTAATTTTAATTATAAAACCTTGTTATGTCGGAGCTTCAACCACGACCCGACCACAGACAACACCAACTAATTCACCCAACATTTCGCCTAAAAAAAAAAAAGGAAGAAAACCCCGACAAATTGTCAAATCCAATAAACCATTCAATGATCCCGCGCCAAACAATTCCCGAATAACAAAGAACCACCGGGTAGCACATTAAAATGTCAAACTGTCGACACAATAAGTGGCCGTAAATCCAGCTGTCTGCAGCAGTTTCCACCCAAATATGGACAAAAAAAAAAAAATGGGAGAACAGTACACAGTTGGTATAGAAAGCATCATCAGAACAATTACTCAATTCCTCTTATCCCTAATTGATTTCCTTTTACTGAAAATCCAGGAAGACATTTGCACAATGCACAAAACCTTGGACTGCGTCCAGAAATTTCTTTGCACTATAAAAATCCATTCAATCCCATTCAGATTCATAAAGTTGCCATAAATGGATGGGCGTCGATGGGTCAAGAGATGAGCACCACGAAATACATACATACATACATACATACGTATACCACATCCTGGATTCAACAGGACTGTAATGTTGATGCTGAATGCAACCCCATCATTGATATAGATTAGGGACAACCCCACTAATCGTCCCTTCTTAGTTCATCGCTGCTTGAATGAAACACTGGAACAGTCATTCACTTTACCTTCTTTTCATTTCGTTCGTCTTGTTCTAGTCCTGGTTCTTGTCCTTTGAATGAAAGGAGGATGATGTATAGAAAACAAAACGAAACGGAAGGAAAGAAAGCCATGTCGACACTGTCGGTCGGACTCCCGCCTGACAGCCGCTCGCAGTGACACCCGGGGATGTTGGACCTGATAGCGGCGCTGAAAGGGTCCCCAGTTAGCCCGCCAAGAGCCAAGGGTTTGATGGTTTGCCATTAAAATAATCCGCCATAAATCTTCGTCGTAAGTGGAATTCTATTCAATAATGTAAAAGTGGGTGAGTCCTTCACCGCAAGTAGAAGAGAAGAGCTCGAGGATAAAAACCACATCCCTAGCTGCATGGAAGGAAATAATAAGGAGGAAAACACTCGACGTCACATAGCTAGAGTGAAGCACAGACAAATTGCACTGGCGACATGTCAATTCTCCTTGATTGGCAGTAGTCGGAGTCTGTCGTCCATCATACCTACGCCACGCGACGCCAGTTGATGTTTGAAGGACGCTGAACACCAAAGAGTCTTTAGTTTGTCATTAGCACACACAAATTTGCTTCGACCAATCCCATGTGCCCGAAAAGCTCCATATCCGATTGTCGATGTCGGGTCCTCGGCACACTGGAGAGGAAATTTAATTCCGAGCCAAAGTACTCAGTAAAACATTAATTTCATTGCACCCAATGAATGACTTGTCCGAATGGAGTTGCTTTGTAATTTTCGGTTACAAACTTTATCCAGATGCACAGAGAGGCAGGCGTGCAGCAGGAAAAGTCCTTTGCATCCATGCGTGCAACAGTCCCTTGTTATTATGCACATACACACACACACGAGTTGGACTGAAGCGAAAGCCTATGTTGTTGGGTACGAGGATTTAAGATAAATTACGGTCCATTGGCTCCATGGTAACAATTGTTGAAATGTATTTTCGTCCACCTTTGTCTACCCGTTTACATGGCAAAAGGACTTTTGTAGTGAAAATCAAAATCAAGTATTCGGACGGAAGTAATACGAAAGGAACACCGGTAAGTTAGCAAGTTGCAAATTAGTTGTGATCACTTTATGGGATTATGAGAACCATTTCAATAGCTTTACGGTATCGGATAACTTACTTGAAGAAACAAAATGGATTGGTGGTTGCCTATGAAGGGTACCTTTTTAAAACATATGGCCCTAGTTGAATTCTTTGAATTCGAAACGCTTCCGCACGCATACACGCACATACGCACATATATCTCTATGTAAACCTTGGATTTGGATTCTGGTAACCTTGAAACATAGAAATATGTCAAAATGTAGAATTCGCAAAATTGGCCACATTACAATAACTTCCCATTGGGAAGTTAAAAAGGCAATCTCCTGCTACAGAAGCTTACTCGAGAGCTTCCTTTTGCGAACTTAGAGAAAATCGGACCTAATGCTATGGCTGCTTTCCTGACAAGTAGTCTAGAAAACTTATTATACTATGGATGTCTGAAACCGCTCGACAAGAAACCGGAGCATTAACAAGTATGTTCTACTTCATAAACTCAGGTTTCCGGCTGTTGTGCGAGGCTAGGTGGATGTTGTATACCCCAATCAATGACAGCTTACCAGCCCTAAATAGCTCAGCAGCTCGGCGGCCTACCAGGCCACCATAGGTGGTAGGCAGCTCGACAGCTTGCCACACCAGCATAGGTTGGCGGCAGCTCGACAGCTTATCAAACCACCATAGCTGGCCAACAGATCGACAGCTCCCAATCCATGCTTTTGCTAATTGGCAGCTTGCTGACAAGCTTACCCAGTAGCGTGGGGTTCGCTAGGTGCTAATACATAGTACTGGCCTCAAAGAAAGTCGCGAGATTCTGTATCTTTGTTGCCAGTGGTATGAGCAGCACCAGTTTGGCTTCTGGGATCGGTTGAATTTTCCTAATTTTCTTCAGCTGACTTCAGACTTAACATTCGGGGCGGCTAAGTTGAACGCGTAAGCTTTTTCACCTTTCCTACTCCTCTGGGCTCTTTCCAAGTAGGTGGAAAACAGCATTTGTCCAGCTATATACCCAAAAAAGGCGAATCATCTTCTCCCTCCAACTACAGACCAATTGCACCAACGTCCCTTCTTTCCAAGGTCAGGGAAACGCTGATTAACCGTCAGCTTATAAAATATCTGGAATCACGGAAACTCCTCAATGACCGGCAGTACGGTTTCCGAAACAACAGATCCACTGGTGATTTGATGGCATATCTCGTCGAAAAATGGAATCGCAAAGTAGTTGCACTGGATATTTCGAAAGCATTTAACAGGGTTTGGCATGAAGCTCTTTTATCGAAAATGCGTGCTTACGGGACCGATGAGTTTCTTCTTTAATGGATTAGAAGTAACCTTTCGAATCGTTCAATTTAAGTTGGATGTCTTGAATCCGTCCAAAACGATTCAAGTTTGACATCCATTTCTTAAATGCTGGTGTTCCCCAGAGATCCGTCTTGTCTCCAACACTCATTCTCATTTTTATAAATGATCTCTTTTCTGGCGACAGTAGCCTCAGCTTCTCTTATTCGTTACCTTTTTTACGACCCTGCAGTTCGGCTGTAGATAGTGAGCGGCTACGTATGTTAAACTCATTAAATTCCGATATCGACAGCATCTTACAATGGGGTAAAAACAATAGAGTGGAATTTAAGGCATCCAAAACACAATGTTGTCTCTTGTCGTTAAAGCGTTTAACTAACCCGCGGCCATTATCCAGGAATGGCACTTGCATCTCAGAAACCAAAAAGCTCTCCATCCTGGGTATGTGCGTTGCTCACAATTTTATTGGAGCGACCACATATTCAGTGTCGCCAAGAGTGCTGCGAAATGCCTAGGCTTCTTATACAGATGCAAGAAATATTTCTCCCCCTTAATTTTGGCTACAATCTATAAGGCGTTAATTCGCCCTAAATTAGAGTTTAACGCTCATGACTGGTCGTGTGCTTCCAAGACCTCATTGCACCTACTAGACAGAATACATTAAACTCGCTGGAGCAGCGCAGAAATGTTTCCCGCCTCTCCCTGTTTTATCGTTATTTCCACCAGAAATGCTCTGATAAAATAGCCAGTTGCATTCCACCCCTTCAACATTTCTCCCGCAACACACGTCTCTCTAGGAATGCACACCAATATACCCTGAAGCCCGCTTTCGGACGTACTGTCAAATATAGGGAATCTTTCCTTAACCGAACCACAGGAATCTGGAATTCCCTGACAGATTCGGTCTCCCCCTCAATACAACATCCAAGCACTTAAGACCGATGTCCATCGGCATCTTCTCTATCCCCCTGCCTTTCTACATTCTACCCGCACTGTGCCGCCGACATAATAAGGTTAACAGACCTTGAGTGCGCGCAAAAACAAAAAAAAAAAACAGCCCACTGGTAGCTTACCTGGTCAACACAGGTGACTGGCAGCTCGACAGCTTACCAGGCCACCATAGATAGCTGGCGGCTCTGCAGCTTACCAGGCCACCACAGGCAGCTCGAAAGCTTGACAGGCCTCTGGCAACTCGACAGCTTATCAGGCTATCATAGGTATCCGGCAGCTCTACAACTTACCAGGCCACCATAGGTGGCAGGCAGCTCAACAGCTTGCTAGGCAGTATAGGTGGCCAACAGCTCGGCAGCTATCCAGGCCTCCATATGTGGCCAGCAACTCGACAGCTTACCAGGCCACCATAGGTATCCGGCAGCTCTACAACTCACCAAGCCACCATAGGTGTCAGGCACCTAAAAAGCTTGCTAGGCAGTATAGATGGCCGGCAGCTCGACAGTTTACCAGGCCACCATGGGTGGCCAGTACTGAAAATAACTTAACCGTCTAACTCTAAATCCCTGCTGCTTAAAACGCTTTGTTTTGCACAGTATTGACATTCATCGAGCGTGATATCATTCAATACCTATTTTGTAACTTCATCCTCTTCAAGAAGTGCATGATCAACCGAACCTATATTCTCAGAAACCGACTCATTTATTGCTCCTGCGACTCGCCGAAAATGTTATTACTCAGTCCAGCAAACGTAAACTCCACTTTGACGAGATTGACAAGACAAAACCCGGCTTCAGCACACGCACCCTTTCACTAATCACCGAACTGTCATTGTCAATTTATTCAGTAAGCTCAACATTTTCATCATGGTAAAGTACATAGTGCGACGGGCAGGCGTCAACAGGGAAGGCACTATCTTTTACAAGTCCATCCAGCTGTTAGGATACGCGGATGATATCGACATCATCGCGTGTTCTCGCCGTGGCATTGTGGAAGCATTCACGGCGATTGAAGAACAGGCGAAACGAATTGGTCTTAAGATCAATGAGGACAAAACGAAATACATGCTGTCAAGCAAAAACCAATCCGTCGCTCACCACCTGGGACAAAACATAACAATTGACAGCTACAATTTCGAGGTAGTTAAGGAGTTTGTCTACCTCGGGGCAAACGTAAATTCCACAAATGACACCACAGTGGAGATCCGGCGTAGAATCGCCCTTGGCAACCGCTGCTACTTCGGCTTGTCCAAACAACTGGGGTCAAAACTCCTCACTCGAAAAACCAAAGTCATGCTTTACGAAACGCTCATTCTGCCAGTCTTGCTGTACGGAGCCGAAAGCTGGACGATAAGCAGGACAGCGGAGCTGATTTTGGGTTCTTTCGAAAGAAAAATTCTGCGCCGGATATTTGGTCCTGTCTGTGAGGAAGGTGAATGGAGAAGAAGACACAACCGCGAACTCTACGAGCTGTACCAAGATGTGGATGTAGTCCGGAAGGCAAGGATCCGTCGACTACACTGGCTCGGGCACATCGAGCGCATTGACATGTTTCGAATGGTTCCGAGGTCCTAGAGCCGAGTTGCACGGTGCATCGCGTGTTTTTTAGCGTGGCGCGACACAACTGGATCAGTTTGGACGCTCCAGCTAAGAGGGTCTTCGACTCCAAGCCTCCTGGTTCGAGAAGAAGAGGAAGACCGAACCTCCGGTATAAAGACCAAGTAATCGCGGATGTAGGACATCTTGGTCTTGACAACTGGAAGCAGCGTGCCCGGGACCGTCAAGGATGGAAGGCAGCTATAGCTCAGACTCAGATCCTCCATGGATCGCAGGCCTGATAAGTAAGTAAGTAAGCAAGTCCTTATTGGAAAACCAGACATTTCCTTTTGGATTTTAACAAAGTAAGGTGCAATTTGCGGTTTTTATTTAATAAAAGTATTTTTTTCATATTGAAAATTCAAAAGAACACTTACCTGGGCAATAGACTCATCCAAGTAATCTTTCAGGATATCTTATTTAAACTATCATCTAACCGAACCGAAAATCGGGCGAAAAACACTTTTTTTTCACAAATTGCTACAGAGCAACTGAGCATAATTGCCTTTTAAGCACTACACAACAAACACAAATTTTAAACATTGAACTAAACTGCACCGGACAACACAACAAAACGCACAATTTGAAGCATCGAACCGAACCGAACCCAAGGCCAGAAAAAACACTCATTTCAAACTACGAACCGAACTGAAATTAGCGATCAAACAAAGGGAGCGAACGCCGGGCGAAAAACACCTTTTTTTTCACAAATTGCTACCGAGCAACTGAGCATGATTACACGACACAGCGAACACAAATTTCAAACACTGAACCGAACCGAACCGAAATTCACGAAAAACAAGGAATATCGTCGCGTCGTCTCTTTGAGGAGAACGAGAACAAAAACATTTTTTTATTAATTTTTCTTCATCTTCGCACAAAACACTAAAAAAAGCACAAATTGCTTGAACTACTAAGCCACTTTTGCATCAATTTTCACTTTTGCACTTAAACGATCGAAAACGCTAAAATTTACCGGCACAGCACATTTGAATTTCAAAATTTGAAAACTTTCTAACCGATAAAACGGACGAACGATCGAAAATTCAATGCGCAAACCGTTCGACTTCCACTGAGACCCGGGAGTAACTGAGTTGAATTTGAATACATTTGTAGCTTTGCAGTACATATGTGTCAAAGCTAAGCTCACCACCCACCACCATGCTCTCCCACAAATTGCTGAGTGATTGAGGGGAGAGAGTTTATGGTGGTAATTGCGTTTCACCTCTGGTCGTGATCATTTTTTGTGCTCCAAAAATTATGCAAACTATTTTCGAGCAGTTTTGAATTTGAATTGAATTTCCGTTGCGTGATTTTATTGCCATTTGGGTTTTAAATGTAATTTTTTGATAGCACACACCGTTTGTGACATTTTTAATTTTTATTTTATTTAGAGTCACACGCGCACTCAAGGCTAAGGTCTTATAACGACAGACGTTGTGTGAACAGAAGGCAACAGGGAGAAGAAGAGGAGCTGCCTATTGACATTGGTCTTAAATGTCTGCATATTGTATTGAGGGGGGAAGACCGAACTAGGTAGCGCGTTCCACTTTCGTGTGGTTCGGTTGAAGTAAGAATTTCTATATTTGACAGTACGTCCGAAAGTGGGCTTCAGGGTATATTGATGTGCATTCCTAGAGAGACGTGTGTTGCGGGAGAAATGTTGAAGGGGTGGAATGCAACTGGCTATTTCATCAGAGCATTTCTGGTGGAAATAACGATAAAATAGGGAGAGGCGGGAAACATTTCTGCGCTGTTCCAGCGAGTTTAATGTTTTGGTAATGCTGGAGTCACCTATCTGTTTTATCGCACGTTTCTGTTTCTATATAGTAGGTGCAATGAGGTCTTAGATGCACCAGACCAGACATGAGCGTTGAACTCCAACTTAGGACGAATGAACGCCTTATAAATTGTAACCAGATTGGTGGATGTGAACCTAGGAAACCTAGGCATTTCATGGCAATCTTGGCGACACTAAATATGTGATCCTTCCAACAAAGCTTATCACTGATGCACATACCCAGGATAGAAAGCTTTTCGATTTCCGAGATACAAGTGCCATTCATGGATAATGGGTATGGGTCAGTGTTACGCTTTAACGACCGAAGACGGCATTGTGTCATGAGAAACAACAGTGGTTGCAGGCGATTGTAGAAGAGCTACAGTCATTCAACGACAACCAAGCGTGGAAGATTGTCAATGCTCCAGATAGTGCTGGTGTAGTGCAGTGGAAGTGGGTATTTAAAAAGAAAATTGATTGTGATAACCAAGTGAGACATCGTGCTAGACTGGTTGCAAAAGGCTTCACGCAGAAGGCTGGTGTGGACTATCAGGAAACCTTTTGATTAGACACTCAACCTAGCGGTTACTGTTTGCTTTGAGCGTGCAATTAGGTGATGTTACTCACTTAAACGTCACAACAGCCTTTCTTAAGACGTTGGTCTTAATTGCCTGAATGTTGTATTGAGGGGAGAAGACCGAATCCGGCAGGGAATTCCAGATTCGTGTGGTTCGGTTAATGAAAGATTCTCTATATTTGACAGTACGTCCGAAAGCTAGCTTCAGGATATATTGGTGTGCATTTCTAGAGAGACGTGTGTTGCGGGAGAAATGTTGAAGTGGTGGAATGCAACTGGCTATTTCATCAGAGCATTTCTGGTGGAAATAACGATAAAATAGGGAGAGGCGGGAAACATTTCTGTGCTGTTCCAGCGAGTTTAATGTTTTGGTAATGCTGGAGTCACCTATCTGTTTTATCGGACGTTTTTGTATTCTATATAGTAGGTGCAATGAGGTCTTGGAAGCACCGGACCAGACATGAGCGTTAAACCCTAGATCGAATTAACGCCTTATAGATTGTAGCCAGATTTAAGGGTGAGAAATATTTCTTGCATCTGTATAAGAATCCTAGGCATTTCGCAGCATTCTTGGCGACACTGAATATATGGTCGCTCCAATTAAGATTGTGAGCAACACTCATACCCAGAATGGAAAGCTTTTTGGTTTCTGAGATGCAAGTGCCATTCATGGATAATGGCTGCGCGTTATTTATACGCTTTAACAACAAGAGACAGCATTGTGTTTTGGAGGCATTAAATTCCACTCTATTGTTTTTACCCCATTGGATGATGCTGTCGATATCGGAATTTAATGAGCTTTACATACGCTGCCGCTCATCATCTACAACCGAAGTGCAGTGTCGTAAAAAAAGTGAACGAATATGAGAAGCTGAGGGTACTGTCGCCAGCGAAGGAGTGTATTGGATTAGAAGTAACAGACAAGAGATCATATATAAAAATGAGAAAGAGTGTGGGAGACAAACGGAGCCCTGGGAAAACCCAGCATTTACAAAGTGAGTATCAGACTTGAATCCGTCCAAGACAACTTGAATTAAACGATTCGAAAGGTAGCTTCTAATCCATAGAAGAAGAGAGTCGTCGATCCCGAATGCACGTATTTTCGCCAAAAGAGAGTGATGCCAAACTCTATCAAATGTTTTCGAAATATCAAGTGCAACTACCTTGCTCTCACCCGCCTGGTGAAGCGAAGGATTCCACTTCTCGGTGAGATACATATATGTACCATCAAATCACTAGTGGACCTGTTGCTGCGGAAACCGTACTGCCGGTCATTGAGGAGTATCTGCGACTCGAGATATTTCATTAGCTGACGATTGATCAGCGTTTCCATGACCTTGGAAAGAAAGGACGTTAGTGCAATGGGTCATCAATTGGAGAGTGAAGAAGAATCGACTTTTTTGGGAATGGGCATGGCAAATGGATAAATGGTGTTTCCCACCTACTCGGATAGAGCCCAGAAGAGTAGGAAAAATGTAATAGCTTACGCAGTGGTTTTGCCAGCGTAGAAGGACACCTCTTCAGAATTATTGGGGAAATACCATCTAGACCAACGGACTTGTATATGCCAAGTTCTTTAAGAACCCTTGCAACTGTACGAGTACGGAAGTAAATTTGTCCCATGGTGGAGTTAAGGTACTCCAGAACAGGCGATGACAAAAATGATTTGGGGAGCTGCGAGTTGACTGCGAAGTGGGCAGCAAGCAGATTGGCTTTGTCTAAGGGTTTGAGAGCACCGTGGCGCAGTGGGAAGTGTGTTGGCCTCTGACGCCGATGACACGGGATCGAATTCCGACACAGCCATGTCATCAAACGTGTTTTCACGGTGTTTCTCCTCAGCGGGGTTCTGACAAAACCCCCTGTAGTAAAATTGTCATGAAAAGCTTCTCGAAATTCGCCGTTCGGAACCGGCAATAAAACTGTAGGTCCCTTTCACCTATGGGAAAATTAAATCACACACAACATGGGTGATTGAGAGAAGCTCGGCTCTGGTCCTTCATGGGCTGTAACGCCAACATACATACAAGGGTTTGACAGCTGGAATTGTAAATGAGCGTGGGTATAGACGACGAGACGGCGTTCTTGATGTTTTTATCGAAAGACCAAAAACTTCTGCTACCTTTGGGACATTGTAGGACTTTACACCTCAGTTTTTGGTCATGTAAGAATTTGGCTCGTCGAATGTGGGAGTTGCAGTCATTTCTGGCTTGTATACATATATCTTTTCTGGTTTTCCTTAGTAGTGTTTGCCTTATAATTCCGAAAGCTTATCTCTCTCAACTTGATAGCTTCTTTTCAGCTCCAGTCAAACCACGCATTATCCCCCGGATTTAGACTTTTTACCCTATTAGGGATAAAATTGCTTATGCCAGTGTTGATAATGCCGCAGCGCCCACGTCGTTGTCGAGGAGGCACAACGACCAGTTAAAGCTCCGAAAGAAGTTGTTAATTAGCTTTCTTATATATCCAACTTTTTGGAGCTTTTTCTTTCTGAGTGGAGTGAGTATGTATACATCCAAAGTCTATTTATGAGGTTGAGACGTAAGAAACAAGTCCAGGGTATTGGCGGTATGACTGGCAACATACGGGGATACGGGATGGCTCATTCACAAGCAGAGTTAATTGGTTCAACTTGACGAAAACTTCGACATACCTTCCTTCGGGTGTTGTCTATCCTGAATGTTGAAGCCACTGAGAATTGTGGACATTGAAATCGCCCTCTATAACGACTTCAGTGCACGAAAACAGGGAAACCAGTGGGAAAAATGAAAACAACCATTTAATTTCAAATTTTTTCACCCTACGCAAAAGCGGGGGGTTTTAAGTTTGATGTGTCTGTGTGTCTGTCTGTGGCATCAGAACTCCTGAACGAATGAACCGATTGTGAAATGGTTTTTAGCTACAAATTGTGATGATCTGTTCAGGTGTTTCAAGGTCATTAGCTCTTTTGTAACCCGTGGCAGGATTCTTAGACGAATGGTGGGTAATGTAACGGCTCTCATCCGATCACCGCAATCAACCAGCATAGGGCGCGGTCAGTAGTTATATGGGGAACCGCTTGGAAACGCCGCGTGTTGTTGGCGTCAAGCCGCCTATTTGCTGTCGCTCTATGTAACGCAGGGTACGCAGGATGTATTTTGTATTTTTTGTATTTGTATTTTGTATTTATTTATGTACTAAAATGCTTACAAAGTTCTTGAATACAATCATTTCTTAAAAATATGTATAACATAATTCAAAAATGTAATGTAAATATAAATACTGACATATATGACCATGAAAAAGCATTTTAGAACTAACACTTTGTGGAAGCTTGTTCCAGTGGCAAGTGTTTCGAAAGTTAACATACTACATATGTAAATTAAAATTAAGATGTCGAGGTGTCGAAAGAGGAAGGAAACGCGAAAATGCATTAATATTTGGTGAGGCAAAAAGTAGTGCGAAGACTTATCGAAGTTTTTATTTTTAATAAGAATTTAATTATGGTGAGATGAAACAAAATGTATTCTAAGAGGGAAGCGTAATGTGGAGAAAATACAAAAAGAAAATAAAAGAAAAATTGTCGGGAATAGGATCGTTTAAGTTATAACTTGTATGAGAGTTTCCACTTCTGATTTAGAAAGCAACCATTTTCTCAAAGCTCTAAAAAAACTATGTCTGCTGTCTACCAAACTGCGTACTTCATCAGGTAATCTTATGAAAATGGCTGGCGCAATTGCTGTTACAAACCGCCTACAGTGTTCTTTTTTAACTCTTGGAACCGTAATACCTATCCTCGATCTAAAAGAATATGTATGTCTCCTGCTATCATTCATATATCCACTACGTTGGTAGAATAACTTTAGAACCTTATATATGTACAGATGGCGAAGAGGCAATATATTTGTGGAGACAAATATAGCGTGCGAAGGCTCCCATCTAGATTTGAATCTCATGATCCTGATAATCTTTTTTTGCCCTATGAAAAGGGGCTTTAAATTGCTTATGTAAGCACTACCCCAGCATGTTATTGCATATTCAAGGCGGGAGTTTACGAGCGCATAGTAAATGGTCTTAAGCACAGCTGAAGGTACTAGTTTTCGTAAAAGATATATCCTGTTTAAAGCCATGTATACATATCTTTTTAGATTGGTTATATGTAGCTTCCAATTGAGTTTGCAATCTAATGTAACTCCAAGATTTTTAAAATTAGACACTGATTCTATGTTTATGCAGCCGTCAGTACAATTTTTATCGCAGCCGTACACGTGGTAGCTGATGCCGTTTAGGCTGAATGGGTTGGAAAAAGAAAAGGACATGACCTTTGACTTAGTGCTAAGCACCATCTTGTGATAAAAGAACCATTCACTTAGTAGTGATAGATCGAGTATTATTTGGTTTCTTATATTTTCCACACATGCACCAATATATGACAGGGCCAGGTCATCAGCATAAGCAACGACATTGCCATTGAGAGGTAGACGAAAGATGGAATTTATATAGATGATGAACAGTAACGGGCCCAGGATCGAGCCTTGAGGGACGCCAACACCAGTTCCAGGCAGAGATCCACTAAGGAAATCATTTATTCGAATATGTTGCTTTCTATCCTGGAGGAAAGATCTAAGCAATTCGAGGATATTGCCCCTAAAGCCCAGCCGATATAGCTTTTCCAGAAGTAGTTCATGGTCTACTAAATCAAACGCTTTGGTCAAATCCAGGAACAGACCAGCAGTTTTTTTGTTATTGTCCAGACCATTATGAATTTCTTCTAGAAATGCCACTAACGCATCTTCAGTAGACCTTCCTTTTCTAAACCCGAATTGGCATACATTTAGAAGCTTGTACTTTTCTAAGAACTTAACCATTTTTTCAGCTATTAGTTTTTCGAAAATTTTGGAGAAAGAAGACAAGAGCGAGATTGGCCTATAATTTGCAGGATCGCAGGGATCACCCTTTTTAAAAATTGGAACAACTATCGCTGTTTTCAAGCCTGCAGGAAATACACCTGTTCGAAAACTCAGATTGATGACATAAGTTAATGGGCTGAGAACTAGGTGACTTATTTTTTTAATTGTGAAACTACTTATCTCATCGGTTCCACAGGACATTAAACAATCTATTGCTGATAAACTGCTAACGTGCGTGTGCAATTTCGATTGCTGAAAGTCTCCAATTTTGACTTTATTGAAAATGAAGCCCCCCCCCCCCCTGCAGTTGACCTCCTCGTGGTGGGGGGGGGGGGGGCGGGCAACAGGTTTGGGGTGTGAGAATTGATTTTCGTACAGCTCAAACCTGGTTAACGAAGCGCAAAACCCCTCTGGATGTCAAAAAGGAGACCTGTCTCGGAAACTGCCTACCCCGGTGAGCCAGGGCCCGATTCGGAGTCAGGCCTTAATGGTGGCAGTAAGCGAGCGTCTGGTGGTCGGTCTGTCCCGCTCGGCAACCGGTTGGGCTTAGCCCGAAGAAGTCACGAGCAACCCGGCAGTGGCCTCGTGAGCCATTACGGAGGTGGAGGGGGATGCCATTACGGGGAGTAAAAGGCAACAGACAACGGCATCAACTTAGGTTGGGCACATGGAATGTCTCATCGCTCATAGGAAAAAATCTCGAGCTGGTTTAGGAAGCTGCCAGGTATCGGTTATATATCGTAGGTATCTCTTCGACAAAGCAAAGAGGATATATGTAGAACTGTGGACCTTTCGGACAGGTGGAGACTCTTCCTGTCGGGAGTTGCACCTCAAATGTCTGCGCAGGCGGGAGTGGGGATACTCATAAGTCCCAGGCTGGCAGACAGGGTATTGGAGTGCATACTATTAGGATGGAGAATCGCGATCTTAAAACTCAAGCTTGAAAGATCAACGTTGGCTCTGGTGCAGGTGTATGCACCGAATTGATAGGGTGGTTGAGATAGATTTCTATATCCTAATGGGTGACTTCAACGCCCGCTTGGTTGTGGATGTAATGACACGGGGGAGTGTGATTGGAGAGGGACGGTGATCCTCATCAAAACGTGAACGGAGAGTGGTTGTTGGATTTTTGCTATGCAAATGGCATGTCCATTATAAGCACCTTCTTCCCACACAAAGGCATTCTTAAACATGCGTGGTATCGTCGGAGTCTTCAACAGGAATCGTTGATAGATTCCTTTTTTATACCATCGTGTGTGAAATGGATGGTTTGTGACGTTCCGTTGGTGTGTTGAGAGGGGCTGAACTGTCAACTGATCATCACCTGGTGGTAAGCTGGATCTTTCTGATAGAGTACCTCGTCTGCCAAGGCGGAAACCAAGAGTGGTTACACGCATACGGTGGGAGAAACTACAGAGTAGTGAGGTGCGGCAATACTTCGCACGACACATATCCGAAAGGTTTAAGCAAATTCCAACTTTTCCATCGCATGTACTCGTAGAGGAAGAATGGCGACTATTTTCAACAGCTGTCATTGCCTCTACGCCTTGGTGTGGCGGCTGGTGGTGTGAAAAGAACTGCGTGGTTTAAAACACCCGGAGTTCAAGAAGCCATCAGAGAGAAAAAAAAGGCCTACAGGGACTGGGTTCTCCTTTGGGACTCTGCTTCCCGTGACCGGTACACTGTGGCGCGAAGAACTTGCAAATTGGCTGTGCGAGCAGCTAAAGAGCAGTCCTGGAAGGAGCTCGGCGAGAAATTGGAAGGCGACCTGGAAGTTGTTCTGGTAAACCATTCGCCGGCTCAGAGGAAGGAGATTCAGCATAATCGAAGGATTTAAATCCAAAGATGGTGTGTTGCCTTCCAATAAAATTGACATCTTACGGAGATGGAGCGAGCACTTTTCGGAGCTGCTTACAATCCCGAACAGGGCACTGAGGTGACAGACCTATAGTCTTTAGTGGGACGGAGAATAGTCCGACGGTGGAGGAAGTCATTTTAGCGATTGAATCGCTAGAAGTTCGCAAATCCGCCGGTGTGGAAAAAGTTTGGCCAGAAATGCTTAAGGTAAAGAGGAAGTATTAGGGCTCTCCCGTGGAATGCGGTGAAACAGCTAGCAATTGGCCCAAAGAAGAAGATGGTCCTCTGTTGAGGGCCATTCAGCCTCTACAAACAAACTGTAGCAGCTGCGTTCGGGTTAACGGTAGTAAATCAACACCTTTCACCGTGGGCGTTGGACTTCGCCAAGGGTGCGTCTTGTCACCTTTCCTTTTCATTATGTATTTATATGGACTGGATATTCAGCGCAGTCGAGGCGAGAAGTGTTTCACATTGGGAGAGTTGAGGGTAAGCCATCTTCTTTTTGCAGATGACTTAGTTGTCCTCACATCCTCCCAGACGGAACTCCATATGTGCGTATGTGCTGATGCTGCAATGAAGGTTATTTCCAGAATACCTCTCCCAATCACTCTACATGTTAGTGGAGTCCCATTGAAGCAAGTGGAGAAGCTTAAGTATCTCGGGGTCTTCTTCACGAGTGATGTGAGGAGTAATACTGAGCTTTGCTGCAGGATTGGCCAAGCTGGATCGATTTTGATCTGTAATCAGGAGGTCCGAGCTTGGAGTCAAAGCCAAGTTAGCGGTTTTTAACTCAGTATTTGTTTCAACTCTCACCTATGGTCATGAAATTTGGGTATTGGCCGGAAGAACAAGATAGCGAGTACAAGCTGCCGAAATGAGATTTCTTCGTGCTGTTGTGGGCGTTACTCGCCGAGATAGGGTGAGAAACACGTCAGTGCACGGGGAGCTCAATGTTGAGCAGCTGCTTCTCCAAAAGTGACAGTTTGGTGACGAGAGACGAATGTCGCCATCATCACGACTTCCGAAGCGTGCCTTGGATGCAATACCATCAGGCAGGCGACCGCTTGACAGACCTAGGACGAGGTGGTGGGATCAAGTCCAAAAACTCGCGTGGATGCGCTTGGACATAGATCCTGATGAGTTAGAGTCGATGGCGAATTATCAATTGGCCTGCAGATCCCGCGTGCGCGCATTATCCCCGCGACCCTTTTAGTGGAAAAGGCGGGCCACTGCAAATGTATGTATGTATGTATGTAGAAAATGAAGCCCTCGTAGACTAAAATATTATAAAAATGGAAAATAAAAAAAAGGTTTCAGTGAAATGTTTCCATGTTTTATCATTCTGCAAACAACTCCCGAGCAGTGAATCAACTCATTTTAGCTCACGAACGCGAGTGTGTGCATTTATGGAAACTCACTCCATGTGCGCACTCCACACGTGCGTTAAACAGAATTCACCCTACAGAGTGCACATAAGTGTGCGTTCTCTTTAACGAACATATGAAGTGCGCACAGGAGTGAGTTTCTCTAAATGCATACACACTCGTGTTCGTGAGCGAAAATAAAAATGCTCACAGCCAATTACTCATGAGCGCGTGCGTTTAATAATTACTCGTTGCCCAGTTGGTTAGGGTCCCTTTTAACCTGTGGGCGCCACCATAGGTGCGGCCGTCCACTATCTCTTCGTCCCTCGGGGTTGGCTTCAAAGACTCTACAGGCTGGAGCTGTGGTGTACATTCGCTCTACATGGCCCAGCCATCTTAGGCGTATGTTTGTCAAATGTTCTGTCAAGGAGATCAAAGAAATCATCTTTGATGGAGTCATCCTTGTCTTCAAGTTTGCCTTGACGCGGATCGTTATGAGGCGTTCACTCACATACTGGAAGCTTAGGACTTTATGCCTTAGTATACCTCTAACAACAAATCTGCATCCAAATAGTCTCGGTCCACTCTCCCTATAGCAGTCACCGTAGTAGATGTCGCAGTTTTTCATCCGCTTTATACCCGGCTTATCCCATCGCATTTCTTGGATGGCAGTTAAGTCCGCTTTTTAGCGGTCTAGGGCATCCGCAAGTTGTTCGGCCGCACGTGGTCTGTTTAGGGACCTAACATTCCACGTAAAGAACCGAAGGTCCTTATTAACTTCCCTGTGGGAAGTTATTGTAATGGGGCCGATTTCGCGAATTCCAAATTTTGAAATATCTCCACGTTTCAAGGTCACCAGAATCCAAATCCAAAGTTTTTATAGAGATGTATGTGTGTGTGTTCCACGCATAACTACGCAACTTAGTACTGAATAAGCTTTCAGCAAAATCGGTGCAGCTGTTTTTTTGTTAGAAATTAAATCACTTAAAAATAGGCAAAAAAAAAGAACGACATGCAGTGTTCCCAAGCGGTCCCCATCTAAGTACTGACCGCACCCGACGCTCGTTGATTGCGGTGATCGGACGAGAACCGATACATTGCCCATTATTCGTCTAAGAAAAACAAAAATGTATTATAATCGGTCCATTTGTTCAGGAGTTACGATGCCACAGACAGATACAAAGACACCTCAAACTTATAACACCTCTCTTATTGCGTCGGCGGTTAAAAATGAAAAAAATGAAATGAAATGGGTGTTTCCATTTTCCCCACTGGGAAGTTAGTCGTGTGGGCCTTAGGGTCGCACCTAGACCACATTCTTTGCTTTTTGTTTTATTAAAGGGTCGTCGACAAAGCTTCGTTCCTGAGCAATCAGTTCTCGAAATAATTGAGGCGAAAATTCTGATACCCACATGCGCACATGTGCACATACGTACCTACACACACACATACACCTTGGATTTGGATTCTAGTGACCTTGAAACGTGGAGATATGTCAAAATTTGGAATTCGCAAAATTGGCCGCATTACAATAACCTCCTCGATAGTGACAAGCAGCAACGACACCAGCGCTGAGATAAGACGCAGAATAACTCTTGCCAACCGCTGCTTCTTCGGGTTCAAGAGGCATTTGGGTAGTAGAGCCCTCTCTCGAAAAACTAAGTTATCCCTCTACCAAACCTTAATCATCCTGGTCCTCCTCTACGGCGCTGAAGCTTGGATGTTATCAAAAGCGGATGAAGAGGCTCTTAGGCATTTCGAGAGGAAAATTCTGCTTGCAATCTTTGGTCCCGTTTGTGTAAACGGAGAATGGAGGAGGAGATTCAACTAAGAACTGTACGGGCTGTATAGCGACATCAGCCTAGTTAGACGTATTCGGATCCAACGTCTGAGATGGCAACGCCATGTAGAGTCAATGGACATAAAGTTCGTGGTTGAATCTTCTCCTCCATCCCCCGTCTGCGTTTATAGGCCCAAAAATCACGCGCAAAATCTTTCTCTCGAACCGACCAAGGGTCTCCTCATCCGCTTTTGATAGTGTCCATGCTTCTGCGCCGTACAACAGGACCGGGATGATAAGGGTCTTATATAGAGTCAACTTTGTCGTTCGGGGGAGGGCTCTATTACTCAGTTGCCTCCTGAGCCCAAAGAAGGAGCGGTTGGCAAGAGTGATTCTGCGTTTGATTTCGGAACTGATGTCGTTGGTCCAGGTCACTGCGGAGCCAAGGTAGACGAAGTCCTTAACTACCTCGAACTTATATCTGCCTATACAAACGTTCTGGCCGAGACGTCGGTGTTGAGCGTCCTTTTTTGATGACAGCATATATTTAGTTTTGCCCTCGTTTACCGCCAAACCAATTTTCGCCGCCTCCATCTCAATACTCGCAAACGCCTCATTGACATCTCGCTGTGATCTACTTATTATGTCAATATCGTCGGCGCATGCAAGGAGTTGCGAGGATTTGAAATAGATTGTGCCTCTTGTATTGGCCAGTGATTTTTGGACAATCATTTCGAATATGATGTTGAAGAAATCACACGACAGCGCATCGCCCTGCCTAAATCCTTTTTTGACAATAAAACTATCGGTAAGGTGTTCACCGATTCGGTGACATAGCGTTGTATAGCTCGTCTCTAATTACGCTGTCGTATGCGGCTTTGAAGTCGACAAATAGGTGGTGAGCGTCGCCTTGAAATTCATCGGTTTTTTCCAGGATCTGCCGTAGTGTGAAGATTTGGTCGATGGTGGACTTCCCTGGCCTGAATCCGCACTGATAAGGACCTATCAGCTTATTTACAAAAGGCTTCAGGCGTTCACACAAAACGGCAGAGAAGATTTTGTAGGCGATGTTAAGGAGACTTATTCCTCTATATTTGGCGCAATCAGAGGGGTCTCCTTTCTTGTGGATCGGGCATACGATGCTGAGACTCCATTCCTCGGGCATGCTTTCCTCTAACCATATCTTACGGACGAGCTGGTGCATGCTCCCAACCAGGTCATCCCCAGCTGCCTTGAAGAGCTCAGCAGACAGTTCGTCTGCGCCAGCAGCTTTTGTTCGACTTGAGCTTCGATATGGCAATCTTAACTTCGTCGAGGTCAGGGGGACAGAGTTCTCTGCGGTCTCCGTCGATTAGAAATGGATCATTCTGCCAGACAGCGGTATATTGACTAACATCGCCGTTATACAGTCTGCAGAAGTGGTTTTCCATATTCTCAGCATCGACTGCGCTTCTACTACTAGGTGTCCGTTCTCATCCCTGCAGGCTTCCGTTCTGGCTTTATAACCTTGGCATGTTTGCTTTATCTGTTGATAAAACTTTCGAGCGTCACGCCTGCAGTAACACCTCTCCAAATCCTCAATCGCGCGCTTCTCGTGCTCTTTCTTCCTTCTTCTAAGAAGCTTATGCTCCTCCCTTCTTTTTAACTCGTAGAGCTCACGAACTGCTCTTGTTCTTTTATGCAGCGAGGCCTTATATGCATCCTGCTTCGCTGTATGAATCTTCCTGCACTCATCATCGAACCAGGGGTTTCTTCGTGGTAGAGCCTTGAAACCCAAAACTTCGGATGCAGAGCTTTTCAGGGCTTGTTTGCAAAGGCTCCACTGCTGTTCTATTGATAGCGTGGAGGATTGAGGTGTATTGGAGAGCTTAAGGGAGACGCGATCGGTAAAAGCACGAGCGGTTTCTGGCGATAGTAGCTTTCCGACGTCATAACTTTGTATTCTTACTCTACTCCGCTGCATTCGTGATATCCGTAAGCGCATCTTGGCTACAACAAGATAGTGGTCCGAGTCGATGTTAGCACCTCGGAGAGTTCGAACATCAAGAATAGTGGAGGAGTGACTGACGTCGATCGCGATGTGATCAATCTGGTTGGTAGTCGATTGATCAAAAGACCGCCAGGTGCCTTTGTGTATATCGAGGTACGGGAAGCACGTTGGCGGCTGCGTGTTTACTCCTCGGCGTTTTACAATCAACTGTCAGTCTAATCCTACCCAAGCGAAACCATCCCTCTCTGTTCGCACTGTGTGTCGTCGTTGCCATGGTCCGATTGTTACGTCGTTCGATTGCCTGGCGACACGGTGTCGTTCGTATAGTGAACTGTTGGGTCTCGTAGTCTGTATGTACAGGTCCACTAGATGCCTGAAATCGATCTCAACCCTAAACAACAGCTGGACATTTCCAATGACCATTTCAAATCCCAACTATTACAAGTGATCCCCGAGGTCATGGGAGGGACAGAATCACTTTTAAATGACATCATCATCACGACTAACATCGCCCTCGTCCTTGTCCGTTTCAAATAAATAAATTCTCAAGACCATATGGGTAAATCGAAGACAGTTCGGCGGTGATTTATTCCATTTGTTGACCAGACGCCCACTCCTCATTTGTTTCAATTGAATAACGATAAGAGCCTAAGTTGAATGTAATTTTACAACAATCCTTGCCGTCTCGGGACATTTGCTAGTGTCTAGTAGATTTGTCAATATCCCAACCACCACTGTGGCTATACTAGATACAAACTAAATCGGTGGCAGAGGCATCACTCCCACTGCCAGTTGTTCGATGCCCGATGGGATATCTATTGAATTTGACAGTTACAATAATTTATATCGGCATATTCCGGATTACTTCCATCTCAGCAATTTTTACTGACCAAACACACGCTGGTCTAGACTGACTTTTGTCTTCCATTTATCTATGTATGTACATCTAGTTGGAGGTCAGTCTGAATGCCGTTTGCTAGTGTCAGTCAGGACGGGTGACTGCGAACGAGCAGTGAAGAGTGATTTATAAAGCTGAACGGAATTGTGGTGGTCTATAATTGACACTGGGACTTTGTCGAAGTTCTGGTGTCTGTCAGGATGGGAGTGATGGGAGTGAATGCTTTTTCTTGGAACTGGCTTTGTATGGAATATTTATTGAGTCATTAGATAGGTGTTTAATACGACGTGCCAAGGTTAATTTTCTTTAACTACATTGCATCTACACGAGCAAATGTTTTTGGAACGGAGCACAGGGAGCAAAATTAAACATAGACTGTTCGATTGTTCATGAAGGACCAGAGCCAAACACACAGGTGAAAAATCTTACTGTCAATCGGATGGAGGAAGTATGTCCTCCTAATGTCATATTCGCACATGGCACCGCAGGACGGACGATACGTCTAGCATTCCTGTAATCTAATATCTGTCACATTGGGCCTGAGCTTCCTTTAAGGAGCTTCTCCAACTGGCATGATCTTTTGCTACCAGTCTCTCACGCACTTAGTTGGTAAAAGCCCCCTTCCATTTGCGCGCTTCTACTTAAATTTGGCCAACCCCGACAGCGTCGCCCCTTACGGCTGGGTTCAAAGACCTTTCGGGCCGGAGGTACGGTGACCATACGATCTACATAACCTGACCATCTTACGTGTTAGGCTATTAGCATCGAGGGTAGCTCCTCCAAGCTTTGGGTTGCCTCGGCCTATCTAGCCCACGACCACTCAAGTCTGCCCTCTCCGGCCAACTTAGTGAATCTGGTCACGGATGTAGAGCTAGCACATGCCGGACTTGTTATAGAGTGTGACGCAAAAAGTCCTAAAAGAGCACTCCTTCTCTGACCATCGCTATATGAAAGTCAATATACCCTAGCTCCTTTCAGGATCTACAAGAGAACTGACTGGCAAAAATACAGAACCTATGTTGAGCCCTAGGGACAAAAAGTCTTCAGACTCTGAGGAACTAGACAGCTTAGTAAATGAGCTGACAGGAACTCTTAACACTCTGGCATACTATCCAAATCTTGTGCGATAAGCACCCACAGAGGTAAACCCAAACCGCCCTGGTGGAGTAAAAAGCTAGTCTCCCTTAGAAAAGAATGCAGAAAGCTCTTCAACAAAGCAAAATCTACCCGCTTGCAAGAGGATTGTGAATCCTATAAGGAAGCACTAAAATCTTTCAATGCAGCGACCAGGAAGGCCAATAGGCAATCGTGGAGGATCTACTGCTAGAATATCAAGACGACCTCCGAAGCTTCGAGAATAAGGCAGATTCTGGCTTCGGCCCTATATAACTCAAGTCACCTAATGCGGAATGACGGTTCCTGGACGACCTCCTGCACGGAAGCCCTAAAACTTCTTCTGAACGCGCACTTTCCGGGCAGAAGCGACTCGGCTATGACACCTCCTGCGAACGTACTCGCAAACTGGTAAATAGCAATATTGTCCTCTGGGCTCTAAAAAGCAGGTAGCAGATCTCATCCTTCCTGGCTTGTAGTAATATACAAAAGTGGAAGGTAACCAAAGTCATTTCCATACCCAACGCAAGCAAAAGGTCCCACACGTATGCAAATGACTTGAGGCCTATTAGTCTTACTTCTTTTCTGTTTAAAACTCTAGGGAAGATTTTAGACGCATACATTCGACACAGCTATAGCTCAGGAAGGCTGTCGGATAACCAACATGCCTACGACAAAGGCAAGGGTAGCGTCTGTGGAAACAGCACTCCACTCACAAGTTAGTACCGTAGAAAGGTCACTGGAACACAAGGAATACTCCCTATCGGCCTTTCTCGATATTGACGACAACTGCTTACACGAAGAGTAGCCAAAGCCAACTTTGCTGGTGCCGCTTCAACTAGAATAGTCAGCAGAGCTATATCACAAGGTGGAGTACTCTCTCCTCTCCTCTCCTCTCCTCCGAAACGTGGTAGTCAATGAACTACTACTGTTGCTAGAGCAGGAAAGGTACGCTGTGACCGCCTATGCGGATAACATTGCTATAGCCGTCTCAGGTAAATTTCCCAGCTTTCTAAGTGATCTAATGCAGAGTGCATTACATACAGTAGTAACCTGTTCGCAGAACTGTGGACTTGGGGTCAACTGATGTAGTACTGTTTACAAATAAATATAAAATTCCTCTTTTCAACCCACCGGCTGGGTGGAACCCTATTAATAATCAAAGATCACGCCAAATACCTTGGCCTAGTCCTTGACAGGCCTGAACTGGAAACCCAACATACTTCGTCGGGTCAAGAAAGCAACCACTGTCCCCTACAGCTGTAAGAAAGTGGTGAACAAAGAGTGGGCTGTCCAACTGGCTCTATATTAAGGATATTATCATTTGCACGAACAGCCAATCTGCGATAAAATCCCTGGCTGCGGTAACCCACAAATCAAAGACATCCCTTAACTGCTGCCTATCCCCAGACGACATGGCTGAACAGTTCACCATAAAAATACTATGGGCTCCCGGGCATAGGGATATTCCAGGAAAATACGCGGCCGACGAACTCGCAAAGTCACACACACTCAGTCTTCCAACCCTCAGGTATCTAAAAACATCAATAAGTACGGTAAAGCACATGATAAAACTTCGAGCGATAGAGGCTACTAACCTCAAATTTAACGAAAGTAACATCGGCTTTATCCACCAACACCAATGGACCCGTTGTCAACAAGCCTTAGAAAGTGCAGCTTCTGAGGTACTGGGTTTCAAACCGCCACCAACCAGAAACCCATGGTTTGATGACGAGTGTAGGAGGGCACACGCAGCAAAGCAGCAAGCTTATCAGGAGGCACTGCATAGAAGGACGAGAGCTGCTCGTGAGCATTATGAGCAGAAGAGGGGGAGGAACATAAGCTTCTCCAAACAAAAAAAAAGGGAGCATGAGAAGCTCGCGATCGTGGAGATGGGGATATGCTATCGCAGGAATGACGTTCGGAGGTTTTATCAACGAACAAGGATATAAGACCAGAACGGAAGCTTACAGGGACGAAAATGGAAACCTAGTAGTGGATTCACAGTCGGTACTAAGAGTCTGGAAAGACTGCAGACTGTATAACGGCGATGACGAGACAGATCCCGCTGTCAGACAGAATAATCCTTTCCAGAGAATTCCGTCCCCCTGACCTGGAAGAAGTTAGGAATGCTTTTTCTTAGCTTAAGTCCAACAAGGCTGCTGGAGTAGACGGACTACCTGCCGAGCTCTTTAAGGCAGCTGGAGATGACCTGGTTGGGAGTATGCACCAGCTCATCCGTAAGATATGGTCAGAGGAATGCATGCCCGATGAATGGAACCTTTGTATCGTTTGCCCGATCCACAAGAAAGGAGACCCCTTTGCCTGCGCAAACTACAGAGGAATAAGTCTTCTGAACATCGCTTATAAAATCTTCTCTGCTGTTCTGTGTGAGCGCTTGGAACCGTTCCTTAATAAACTGATTGGTCCATATCAGTGTAGTTTCAGTCCCGGGAAGTCCACCATATATCAATTGTTCACACTGCGGCAGATCCTGAAAAGAACAAACGAGTTTCAGATCGACACCCACCACCTGTTTGTCGACTTTAAGGCTGCATACGATAGTATCAATAGAGACGAGCTATACAACGCCACGTCTAGTTTTGACATCTCTGCCAAACTCGTCAGATTGTGCAGGATGACTTTGGAGAACTCTCGCTGCTCCATCAGAGTCGGAAGCGACCTTACCGATACCTTTTATGTCAAAAAAATGTTAGACAGGGCGACACGCTTTCGTGTGACTTTTTCAACATCGTCCTTGAAAGGATAGTGCAAAACTCACTGGTCAATACGAGGGGCACCATAATTTTCAAGTCCATACAACTGCTCGCATATGCCGATGACATTGACATAATTGGACGAAGTCAGCGAGATGTCATTGAGGCCTTTGCGAGCATTGAGACGGAAGCGGCTAAAATGGGGTTGGCGGTAAATGAAGGCAAAACGAAATATATGCTGTCGTCGAAAAAGGACACGAACCACCGGCGTCTTGGCCAGGATGCACATATTGGCAGGTATAATTTCGAGGTCGTCAAGGACTTCGTCTACCTAGGCTCCGCAGGGATATGCAGAAACGGCATCAGTGCCGAAATCAAACGCAGAATAACTCTTGCCAACCGCTGTTTCTTTGGGCTCGGGAGGCAATTGAAAAGCAAAGCCCTCTCTCGAAAAACCAAGGTGAGCATATAAAAGAGCCTTATCATCTCAGTCCAGCTCTATGGCACAGAGACATGGACCTTATTGAAAGCGGGTGAGGAGGCCCTTGGTCATTTGTGCGTGCGATTTTCGGCCCGACCTGCATAAATGGGGAGTGGAGGCGAACACTTAACAGTGAACTGTACGGGCTGTACAGCGACATGAACATAGCACGGCGACTTCGGATCCAACGCCTAAGATGGCTAGGTCCTGTAGAGTGAATATAAATATCACAGCTCCGGCCCGGAAGATCTTTGAATCCAACCCCGAGGGCGACGCGGTCGAGGACGGCCAAACTTAAGGTGGCGCAACCAATTGGAAGAGGACCTTAACCAACTAGGCGTGTGGCACTGGAGACTGCTGGCGAAAGACTGTTCCAGTTGGAGAGGTTTTTTGAAGGAGGCCCAGGTTCGCCATGAACTGTAGTGCCAAAGAAGAAGAAGAAGAGAACATCAGCTTTATCACCAAACAAATCTGGCCTAAGCTGAACTTAGGACGGAACACGGACCTTGTGGCAACTAAAAGGAAACCTTAAGCACTTTAGTGGGTGTCATTACAGGCGACTGTACCATTGGAAAACATGCCGCCAAACGAGAACTTCCTCTTCTTCTTAATGGGCGCTACAGTTCGGGGTGAACCTGGGCCTCAACCAACATGCCCCGCCAAACTAGGCCTACCTTCCAATAACTTCTTTCGTGGCTGTATGGATGAGTAGGAAGAGGAATCGATTCATCACTTCTACCTCGGCGCGCCCTGCTATGATAACTTAAGTGAGCTAGCAGTTACAAAAGTAGCTCAAGTCCATCGCTTCATCAAAAGCACTGATTTGATTTCAGATAGCGGATCTAGGTAATATGATCCAAGTGGAATCACAATGGGCCGGTTCCGGCCTACGTGTAGCGTATGCCGACCACTTTAACTTAACCTGAAATAACCTAACCTAGGACGCCGTCTGTAGACGCCGTGCGTAAACAATTCACTGTTAGGTCTTCTTCTTCAATCCCGAATTGGCCAAAAATTGTACGAAGAATTTTTCTCACAAAACGACCAATAAGATCCATGTCTCCATAAAGCAGAAACGTAATGTTAAGGGTCTTTTATATGGCCACCTTGGTTTATCGAGAGATAGTTCTGATGACCCCGTGGCGCATTGGCTAGTGTGTTGAACTCTGACGCACGATGAGCGAGTTCGGATCACTATAGTACCAATGTCATCGAATGTTTATTACGCGGCGTCCACCTCGGTGGGGTACTGGCAAAACCCCCGGTAGTATACTTGCCATGAAAATGCTTCTCGACTCACGCAATATGTGCGCTCTGGCCAAGATGTCGGTGTTTCGTGTCCTTTTTCGATGATAGCATTTCGTTTTAATTACGTTTACCGCCATTCCCATTTTAGCTGTTTCTGCCTCAATGTGCGTAAGGGCTTCATTGACATCTCGCTGAGTTCGTCCAAATATGTCAATGTCATCGACTTACGCGAGCAGTTGTGCGGATTTCAAAAAGATCGTAGCCCTCGTACTGACTGGGGGGTTTTGCACCATCCTTTTAAGGACAATGTTGAAAAAGTCACACGATTGCGTTCGCTTTGTCTAAACCCTTTTTTAATACTAATGGTCCCGGTTAAGTCCCTTCCGACCCAGATGGATCAGCGAAGATTCTTCAAGGGTATCACAACTAGATATGGCGTATGCGGCCTTAAAGTCAACAAACAGATGGTGGCTGTCAATCTGGAACTCGTTGGTTTTTTCCAGGATCTGACGCGGTGTTAATGATTGATCGATAGTGGACTTCTCGGGCCTGAAACCACACTGATATGGACCAATCAGTTTATTAACAAACGGTTCCAGGCGTTCACATAGTGCAGCAGAGAAGAACTTACAAGCGATGTTCAGGAGACTTATACCTCTGTAAATGGCGCAGACAAAGGGGTATCCTTTCTCGTGGAAAGGATTTCCCTAAATCCAACGCCTAGTTGTTTGAGGTGCCTTTCTACCTATATGCGCCACCTTAAATGCGGCTGTCCTTTGCAACGTCGTCCTTCAGGGTTGGAGTCGAATACTCTTCGGGCTGGAGCCGTGCTGTTTATTCGCTCTACATGGCCTAGCCATCTTAGACCTTGGACCCGTAGACGTCATGCTAGCCCGATTACACTGTACAGCCCTCACAGCTTTTGGATTATTCTTCTTCTCCACCCTCCGCCAACACAAACGGTACCGAAGATTGTATGCAAAATTTTCCTCGCCAAACGACCAAGGGCCTCTTCATCCGTTTTTGATAAGGTAAAAGCCTCTGCGCCGTAGGGGAGGACCAGAATGATTAAGGATTTATAGGAGGTCACTTTAGTTTTCCGATAGAGGGCTCTTCTAAGCGGTTGGCAGGAGTTATTCTGCGTCTTATCTCAGCCCTGGTGACATTGCCGCTTGTTACCAGTGTGTTAAGGTAGACGAAATCTTTGACTATATCAATATTAAAGCTGCCAGTAGTGACATTCTGGCCAAGAGGTCAGTGTTGAGCGTCTTTTTTTTGATGACAGTACGAGTATGTATTTGGTTTACCTTCAGACCCATTTTAGCCGCTTCTGCTTCAATGCTCATAAAAGCTTCATTGACGTCAAAAGCTTCTAATTACGTCAATGTCATCAGTGGATGCGAGCAATTGTGCAGGCGTGAACTAGATCGTGTATCTTGTATTGGCCACTGAATCCCGCACGATCTTTTCAAGTGTGATGTTGAAGAAATCACATGACAGTGCGTCGCCTTGTCTGAGTCGTTTTTTAACGTCGAAGGTCTTGGGTAACTCCAGTAGCGTAGCGTGCCTTGTAGGGGCCCTGTATCAAAATTAGTTGGGGGCCCAAAAATGCATGCATTAAATTAAAATATCACTTATCACTTCCTCCTAGAAATTGATACGACTATAACTCAAAGTGCTAGAGCTACGAAGGCCGTAGTCTTATTCCAGTTGTCAACCTCGTGAGCCTCCATTAAAACAATAATCTCAACCCAGTTCTCAAGTTAAATTGATTTACAGGCTAATTGGAATAAGCCGTGCCTGTTTTAGGAAAGCACTCCGCTGTTATGTCCCACTGCATAGAAGCTGTCTACCCAATTTAAGTAGGAACCTGCCGCTAGAAGATACCTAAAAGCACTTCCACGCGCACGGTTGGCCTAATCCGATTCACCACGCACGATAGCAACAACAATCGGATGCTTCTCAAGACCACGAATAAATTTAACGAAAATCCTAATTTGGATTAACTGCATACCATCCGCACTCACGTCTGATAATAATTTACCACGCGAACCTCCCCACAAGCATCCAAAAAAAAGGAAACGATAAACGAAAAAAATCCATTTGAGAGCACACATTTCAAATGCAAACACCAAACCCGAAATGATTAGCATCCAACTCAGCCACCAAGGCTCGGTTTAGCACCTCCAGGACCTAGCGGCACGCAAAACATAACATTTATCCACGTCGACTGGGACGAGTGGATAAGTGAAAAATCTCTTCGTCGAAACTAGGACGCGCTCCTTATAAAAGTCCGCTGGCGATCGGCGGGGCCAGCTCAGTGTCGCTACCCCTCCCTCGAATTCCTGTAATATCGGCTTTGTATCCCACCCATCTCCGTTGGCGACACCGTAACGCCATGGAACATGAAGCGTTGCGAGGCGATAGATAACCTGAGAATCTCAACACGTTTTCGCACTTATTTGAATATTTTATTATCCCCGGTCGCGAATTATGGGGATCCCCAGCCCACGGATTGGCTCGAGTTGACTTACTATGGCCTGACGGGGGTAAATCCAAAGGCAGTAAAGCATGAAGGCGAGAGTAGTACATAAGAGGGCGACAAGTTACTCACACCTGTTGGGCTGTGAATGAATGTTCGCTTGGGTGGATTAAGGACGGAAGTGAGTGAAATTACGGCACGTCTGGCCGATGCTCTTAGTGTAAATATTCGTTAAGGTGACGCTTTGATTTTTGAAGTCCTTCAAGGAGTTGCCTTGCCCACGGATCTAATTCTACATGATGTTGGTAAAGGATTCAGTATAGCTTCACACCCTCCTTGTATTGTGCACGGTTCTACAATGACGTATTCTGAGTGGTAATACTATATGTAAAACATTGCTGTCTTAAGATCTTATTCAAGAGATGGGTTAAATCACTGGCTAGGCGTGGCTGGGTTACTTTGCATTGATGCTTCGCAAGCTCGGCCCAGAATGTGCTACACTATAACCTGGTTCTGGATGGTAAAGGACCAACAAAGGCCTCGTAGAGGTGCATCTACTCGACGGATGCTGGCATGCTAAAAAGCCAGAAGAGCCACCGCACACGAAGACGCTGCGGCACTGTTAGTAAGTCCCATCCCCACCTCCTCGTGGTGCCATCTGGAGATTTTCTATGGAAATTACAGACGGGGAAGGGCGAATGATGAGCCTCCTGCGCCAAAAAAACAGGTTTAGCCGGTTGGGCTGCGGCCTAGTAAGCCGCACAAACAACCACAAGCCTCGGATTAAACGGACCGGATTAATGTTGACGACCTTTAAAGAAAACGAAAAAAGGAAAATGATCTTCGCCTCTGTACGTGGAATGTCAGGTCCCTAAACAGACCGCTAGACCGCTATAAAACGGACATAACCGCTATCCAGGAAATGCGATGGAATGGACCGGGTATAAAGCGGATCAAAAACTGCGACATTTACTACGGCGGCTGCTATAGGGAGAGAGGACAACGATTGTTTGGATGTGGCTTTGTTGTTCGAGGTGGACTAAGTCAAAAGTGCTAAGTTTTCGACACAGGCTGATTGATCTTGCTACGGGGCGAAACCTCCTTCTAGCCAGTACGCACATCCAGCACCTCGATGTACACAAAGGCACCTGGCGGTCGCTAGATCAGTCAATCGCTGACCAGATTGATCACATCGCAATCGACGTGACACTCCTCCACTATTTTTGATGTTCGAACTTTCCGAGGAGCTAACATCGACTCGGACCACTATTTTGTAGTAGCCAAGATGCGCCTACGGATATCACGAACGCAACGGTGTAGAGTAAGTATAAAAAATTATGACGTTGGAAAGCTATTATCGCCAGAAACCGCTCGTGCTTTCACCGATAGTGTCTTCCTTACGGTCTCCTATACACCACAACCTTCCACGCTGTCAATAGAACAGCAGTAGAACCTTTGCAAACAAGCCCTGAAAAGCACTACATCTGAAGTTTTGGGCTTCAAGGCTCCACCACGATGAAACCCCTGGTTCGATGATGAGTGCAGGAGGATTCACACAGCGAAGCATGATGCATATAAAGCCTCGCTGTATAAAAAACAAGAGCAGCTTGTGAGGTCTACGAGCTAAAAAGAAAGGAGGAGCATAAGCTTCTCAGAAGAAACAAGAAAGAGCACGAAAAGTGCGAGATCGAGGATCTGGAGAGGTGCTGCAGGTGTGACGTTCGAAAGTTTTGTCAACAGATAAATCGAACATGCCAAGGATAAGAACGGACCCAGAAGTAGAGTCGCAGTCGATGCTGAGTATATGGAAAAACCCCTTCTGCAGACTGTATAACGGCGATGTTAATCAATATGCCGCTTTCAGACTGAATGATCCACTTCTTAACGACGAAGACCGTCCCCGTGATCTCGACGAAATTAAGGTCACCATATCGAAATTAAAGTCGAAAAAGATGCTGGCACTGACGGATTGCCTGAGCAGCTGGGTATTACCTGAGTAGGAACATGCAGCAGATCATCTGTAAGATATGGTCAGAGGAAAGCATGCCCGAGGAATGGAGTCTCAGCATCGTATCCAGGAGACCCCACTGACCGCGCCAACTACAGATTAATAAGTCTTTTTAACATCGCCAACAAAATCTTCTCTGCCGTTTTGTGTGAGCGCCTGAAGCCTTTTGTAAATAAGCTGATAGGTCTTTATCAGTGCGGATTTAGGCCAGGGAAATCCACCATAGACCAAATCTTCACAGTACGGCAGATCTTGGAAAAAAACAATGAATTTCAGGGCGACACTCACCACGTATTTGTCGACTTCAAAGCCGCATACGACAGCGTAATTAGAGACGAGCTTTACAACGCCATGTCTACCTTTGACATCCCTGCTAAACACGTCAGACTATGCAGGATGAATGCTCGCTGATCCATCCGAATGGTTGAACACCTAATCGGTAGTTTTGATGTCGTGTGACTTCTTCAACATCATATTAGAAACGGTTGTTCAAAAATGCCTGGGCAATACAAGAGGCACTTCTTCTTCTTCTTTTGGTGGCGTTACAGCCCATGAAGGACCAGAGCCAAGCTTCTCTTCAATCACCCATGGTGTGCGTGATTTATTTTTCCCACATGTGAAAGGGACCTACAGTTTAATGCCGATTCCGAACGGCGTGAGTCGAGAAGCCTTTTCCAGGCAAGGTATACTACGGGGGGTTTCGCCAGTACCCGCCGAGGGGGGACGTCGCGAAATAAACATTCGATAACGTGGTGGTGTTCGAACTCGCTCATCGTGCGTCAGAGTCCAACACACTAACCACTGCGCCACGGCGCCCTCATACAAGAGGCACTATTTATATCAAATCCTCGCAACTCCTTGCATACGCCGACGACATTGACCTAATAGGTAGATCACAGCGAGATGTCAATGAGGCGTTTGCGAGTATTGAGAGGGAGGCGGCGAAAATTGGTTTGACGCTAAACGAGGGCAAAACTAAATATATGCTGTCATCAAAAAGGACGCTCACCACCGACGTCTTGGTCAGAACGTTTGTATAGGCAGATATAAGTTCGAGGTAGTGAAGGACTTCGTCTACCTTGGCGCCGCAGTGACCTGGAACAACGACATCAGTTCCGAAATCAAACGCAGAATCACTTATGCCAACCACTGTTTCTCTGAGCTCAGGAGGCAATTGAGCATGGACACTATGAAAAGCGGATGAGGAGGTACTTGGTCAGTTCGAGAGAAAGATTTTGCGTGTGATTTTCGGACCGTAACGGGGCGTAACCTCCTAGTATCAAGCACGCGAATCCCCCATCTCAACAGCCACAAGGGTACCAGGCGGTATATTGATCAATGGACCACCAACCAGATTGATCACATTGCGATCGACGCCAGACACTCCTCCTGTATTCTCCACGTACGAACCTTCCGAGGGGCCAACATCGACTCGGACCAATACGTTGTTGTAGCCAAGGTACGAATGAGGATATCAAGAATGCTTAGGAGTCGAGTAGGACTACGTAAGTTTGACGTCGGAAAGCTACAATCGCAAGAGACTGCCAGAATCTTTGCCGATCCTGTCTCCTCCAAGCTCTCCCAAAATCCGCCCACAGCAGCACAAACAATAGAGCAGGAATAGGCGCATTGCCAGAGCGCCGTCAGAGACGCTGCCTCAAAGGTGCTGGGATTTAAACCGCCACCACCTATAAGCCCCTGGTTCGATAACCAATGCGAACAAGCCCATGCAGAAAAGCAAGAGGCATCTAAAGCCATGCTGCAACAACGGACGAGAGCTGCTCGCGAAATCTATGAGTAGAAGAGAAGAACACACGCTTTTCAGAAGAAAGAAGAGAGAGCACGAATAGCGTACGATCGGGGAGATGGAGAGATGCTTCCGCAGGAATGATGTAAGTTTTACAATAAGGTAAAACGAACATGCCATGGAAAATGGAGAACTGGTAGTAGAGTCGCGTTCGATGCTGAGGATTTGGAAAGACCACTTCTGAAGACTGTATAACGGCGATGATAGAGAAGATACCGCTGTCAGGCAGAACGAGCCATTCGTAATAGACGACGATATAACATAACTCAGTCCACCTGACCTAGACGAAGTCAAAATAGCGATATCAAGACTTAAGTCTAATAAAGCCGCGGGCGCAGACGGCCTGTCTGCTGAGCTTCTTAAGGCGGCTGGAGATGTGCTAGTAAGGTGCATGCGCCAACTCATTTGCAAGGTATGGTCGGAGGAAATGCCCGACGAATGGAATCTCAGCATCGTTTGCCCGGTCCGTAAGAAAGGAGAGCCCTATACGTGCGCCAAAAATAGGGGAATAAGTCTCCTTAACATCGCATATAAGATCTTCTCTGCCGTATTGTGTGAACGCCTGAAACCGTTTGCGGATAACCTGATCGGCTCTTATCAGTGTGGTTTCAGCCCAGGTAAATCCACAATAGACCAAGTATTTACGCTACGGCAGATCTTGTAGAAGACCCAGGAATATAAAATCGACACTCACCACCTCTTCGTCGATTTCAAGGCTGCATATGACAGCGTGTATAGAGATGAGCTATACAAAGCCATGTCTAGTTTTAACATCCATCCCAAGCTCATCCGACTGTGCAGGATGACAATGGAGAATTCTCGCTGCTCCATTAAGGTCGGTAATGAGCAAACCGATACCTTTGAGATTAAAAAAGGATTTAGACAAGGTGACGCGCTGTCATGCAACTTTTTCAACATCGTGCTCGAAAAGATCGTGCAAGAGTCACTGGCGAACACAAGAGGTACCATATATTTTAAGTCTACGCAATTGCTTGCGTCCGCTGACGCCCTTTGTAGGCATTGAGGTAGAAGCGGCTAAGATGGGTGTCAAAGTTAATGAGGGTAAAACCAAGCATCTGTTTTAACCAAAAGAGACGGACTACACCGACGTATTGTCCAGGACGTCATCATGGGCGGATATAACTTTGAAGGGGTAAAGGAATTCGTCTACCTTGGCTCACTGATGACCAGCGACAACAACATCAGCGCTGAGATAAAACGCAGAATCATTTTTGCCAACCGCTGTTTCTTTGGGCTTAAGAGGCAATTGAGAAGTAGAGTCCTCTCTTGGAAAACCAAGATGACACTATATAAGACCTTAATCATCCCATCCCCCAGGTTCAGGACCTTAACAAAAGCGGATGAAAATGCCCTTGGTCGTTTCGAGAGGAAAATTCTGCACACTATCTACGGTCCCGTTTGTTCACACGGTGTATGGAGGAGAAGATATAACGAAGAACTGTACGGGTTGTACAGCGACATCGGCCTGGTACGACGTCTTCGGATACAGCGTCTAAGGTGGCTAGGCCATGTAGAGCGCATGTCATATACAGCTCCGACCCGAAGAGTCTTCGAATCCACCCCGGAGGGAAGGCGCAGCAGAGAACGGCCGCATCAACGGTGGCGCACGCAGGTGGAAGGGGACCTTAACCAACTGGGCGTGCGGCGCTGGAAACAGCTGGCCAAAGACCGTGCCAGCTGGAGACGCTTGTTGGTTGAGGCCCAGGTTCACCGCGGACTGTAGCGCCACCTAAGTAAGTAAGTAAGACGGGGGATGCAGAAAAAAATTCAACTACTTTACGGGCTGTACAGTGACATGAGTCTGGTCAGGCGTCTACGGATTCAACGCCTAAGATGGCTAGGCCATGCAGAGGGCACGGACACCACAGCTCCAGCCCGGAGAGACTATAAATCCAGCCCGGAAGGACGAAGAAATAGGGGACAGCCGCACCTAAGGTGGCGCGCACGGGTGGAAAGGAACTTCAACCAACTGGGCGTGCGGAACTGGAAATGGCTAGCGGAAGATCGTTCTAGGTGGAGAGGCATGTTAGTTGGGCCCAGGTTCCCCCCGAACTGAAGCGCCCGCTAAGTAAGTAAGTAAGTATAACGTAGCACTACGTTGCATATTGCGTCATTCCAAAATATAGAGGAGAAGGGCCTAGATTCCGAAGCAAGAGATATAGACGCAATAAGAAAAGGGAAGGACAGAAAGGACAAACGGTGAGGATCCAAGCATTTCGAGAAAGAAGTCGGAGACAAGGTCTTACTTTGAAATCTAATTGTGACACACAAACTAACACCCAACTTTGATGTGACTGAATGCGAAGTCGTCGATTGAAAGGGAAACGAAGTCATAGTATGGCGTGGGAACAAAGTTTACCTGCGGAACTTGAGCCACGACAAAAAAATATCAGTCCTATCGATCCTAACACAAAGCCTTTCAATCCCGAAGATTTACAGGCATACGCATAGCCAAGAAGCCACGTCATCTTTAGACGCTACTCAGGTGACCGGAGTATTGGACAAGCTCAAGCTCTCCAATTCGGATCCAAACTTGTCATTGAGGCTGGAAAACATGTTGTAAGGTGGTTAATCGAGCTGAACGAGTACAGATCTGCAGATTTTACAGGTTTGCACAGTTCCCACGAAATTCTTCCCTTATCGCCAGGTCTCTGATACTTGCTATTGAGTTGAGGCTTGCACTCGTATCTAATCAAGTTATTGTGCATCTAAAAGTCTTCATAGTCCACTCTTCATTCAGCGAAATAACGGTGTGATTTTCAAGCCAAAAGAAATCACAAATCACACTTATTGATCCGGGCAAGTATAATAAAGCAAACACTCATCAAATCAATATCCTCCCGTGATACCTGCACCATGACAAGAAAATTCCTTCACAAGGATACAAAATCTCTGGCAGGATCTCTAAAGGATGTGTTCATGAATAAAAGAAAGCCCAATACAAGCCAGACAGCCAATACTCTTTTATATTTTCTTACCGTTCTATCCGGGCTGCTAATGCTCCAAGCTCGAGTGTAAGAATCCTTGCTCATGTGACACGTGTGCAATGTGATGTAATGTGACAAAAAGAAGCAACCCGAGATGGGAATATGGGAAAAAGGAAACTGAAATCAATTTGCATCTGAACATGTATGCAATTCAAATAATTGAGCAAACAAAGGATTTCCTTCGCCGGAATGCCTCAAGTAGCATGAAGCACCATCATGATGCATCAGAGGCGTGCATTACAAACGAAGAATTCCAGAAATATCCAAGAAGCGACCAGCAGGCAACCAGCATTCCCATGCGATTCCTATTCGAATTATTCGATTGTCCTCTTAGATAGTACGGGGGTGCGTGAGTGCAATAAAACGATTTATTTCCTTAACATTTTATCGTTTGATGGTATGCTAATACTCCAGGTTCTTCAAATCAAAGCCGTAACCCTGATTGATCAAAAGTCTGCACACTACCCTTCTCAATCAAGCACCCACTTGACAGGCACCAGAAGCAGCACTTTGCTTCTTCTCTCCATTATTCAATCGACAACATTCCATATCGAATAGGGAATCTCAAGTACATACGAGTCACTGTGCATATGTATCTGGTATTCCTGCGAATTCTTATGATGTCCTTATCCTTGTCGACTGCTGGTTGCCGGTCGTAGTCGTCGTCGTCATTGCCAGCCATTATTGTCATCTATGTCGTCGTTGTCGTGCATTGTAAGCTACCAACGAGTTGACGGCAATTTCGAGTATTTCAGATGTTATTACATTGTTGTATCTGGATTCTGAGTAGGTGGAATTGTGAAACAAAATTTGTAAATTTGCATAAATTTTTATTCAAATCTAGAGATACATATTTACCAGCACGCTCCCCAATTCGCTACCGGTAGGGATAGATGAGTCCTACATAGCAGCAGATTGAGTTCCCCCAACATAATCGTGATCACATACGTATACTGTACCATTTGGCATTATAGAGGTTGCACGACACCACCTTTCGTCACTTCGTCCTCGTCGATAGCTACGCTGAAATGCTTGCGACTGATGATGGTGCATAGGTGGTGCTAATAAAATTCTTCTCATTCGTACATATAAGATTCCACGCAGGGTACTCCATTATTTCCTCTGGAATGGTATTCTTCTCATTCTGATGGGGCCAAAAGGATATCACCATAGCAATGACAATGATGATGCGATGACATGATGACACCATGACAGTGTCACAGGGTATTGGGTGGTTACGAAGCTACATACATATGTATGATGGCAGGTATAGGTATGTACATATGTATGTGCTGGAAGCTCGATCGTATCCAAAGATGGCCGCCTCAATGGGAGAATTTATGATGAATGCGACGTGAATAGAAGGAATTTGTATCGGAATTACAGAATTACGGTAGCAAGATGCGGATAGTATACGGGTGGTCCTGAAGTAACTTCGTCATTTTGATTACAAGCGCTTTGTTATGACACAAGACAAATGACTTCAATGACGACAGGACATTGGTAAAGGACGCATGATATGTGGAGGTTGCGTTGGATGAGAGTTCATTTGCATAGTCCGGGTCAAAAGGGAATCAGACACTCGAAATTGTTGAAATTATTCTTTCTGGGCTTTGCCTCCATATCCTTTTTGCTTGAGATGCGGATACATGTTGTACATTTTATAAAGAATTGCAAACATGTCATCTGTCAGGATAGTGATGTGAGTAATGTGCATCAATATGCTCTCATGTGTGCCATTGGAAATGATTCGAGGTGCCTGCAATGACAAGGGGAATATAGATAGCAGGTAGATCCAAGGCGGATTCAAGTCCTGAGAAACTCTCCTCTGAGCCCATACTGGGTGAGTTCAACAGAGATCTCATTTCCTTCAAGCCTTCGTGAGTTAAGTCTATCGACTTTGTTCAGGAAAGCCTTAACTTCATACACTAAAAGAGTTAATGGGTTGTAGACAGCCTGGAGTGCAACTTGGCTGTCACTGCAAACGCATAAATGCTTTTACGCTTCCACCTGTGCTTCACAACATAGTGCATGGCCGTCAGGATTACATATATCTCTGGCTGAAAGACAAACGCATATTTTCGTAACGAAAAGTGCAGTCCGACGTTTTCTCAGTCAAAGAAAACTCCGGCGCCCGACCCCAGCCCAAGGGAGTTGGAGCCATCTGTGAAAATGATAAGGCAACCCTTACCGGGTTCAGTATGTAGCCAGAGTCAATCCTGACGCCATGGAAGTGTCATTGCGTCAGAGGAAATATCCATGGGATACGGGTCGTAGGATATTTCTCGCGCGAAGCGCACTGTCATTACAATGCGAGTTGAACCAAAAACCATTTCTCTTGAGACGAGAAATGGCTTTCAGTGTACACAGTGTCAAAGGGTCGATGGTTGATCATTGCATTCAGAGTAGCGGCCGGCGTGCTGGGGAAAGCCTACGTAAAGCTGAGACAAACCGTTTCTTTGAGTTTGGTGAAAGAGGTTACTATGTGCTTGCCTATTAGCCCGTTCCACCGATGCCTATGAGATTGCCAGATGACCTTTCCGGGTGATAAGCCCCATGTTTTGCCAAAAGCCCTTTGTATTACCAGAGCTCTGACAGCGCTTTGATGATTTGTGACGCGAAATGCGTTAGCCAAAGAAGTCTGTTTTCTAAGAGAACTCCCAGGTACCCATTTATCTTGAATATCGGGATGCGAATACCGCGAATACCGAATGGCGCCAGCTGAGTCATGCCTGTATTTATCCTCTTTCTTAAGAAGAGAACGACATTAGTCTTGAGAGGATTGATCACCACTGATCGATCACATTTAGTCTGTGCTTCGAGATAGACAGTCGCTAAACATGAGTCGAGAGAGAGAACGACAGCATCATCCGCATAGGCCTGGGCATAGATTCCAGAGACAAAGAGAACATCGAGCAGAGTGTTTACCATCATGCACCCCTAACAGCGGAGACAGGACGTTACCTCGCTCCTGTTTACGCTCGATTTGGTACACTGGTCGAGGCCTGCATCAGCGGTCAATGTCCTGTGCACAAGCATTTTCTTAATATACAAGATCAGTGCTTCGTCTATGCCATGTCGTCTAGCAGCGTTATAAATGCTGTCACCTTGTACTCTTTTCTTTCAAGTGCGCATTCTAGCCTTTCGGAGAACATCCTGCGAGACTGCACTTCAAAACCTAGTTAGGAGGATAGAAACTGTATTCGTAAGGAACGAGTACGCGCTGGGCATTTTCGTTGACATTGAGGAAACTCTTGACCACGCAACGCTAGACGACATTACGTAGATGAAGCACTGGTTTTGTGGATCAAAGCAACGCTCGTGCACAGGACATTTTTTTTTTAGAGACTCGCGCAGGTTCAAGAGTTTTTTTTATATTCTCTTATGATGTGTTTACACACACAACCTGAACGGAGTGCAGTGGTTGGGCTCGTTGATGTTCGTTCACTACTATCAGGGGTGGTTGTCCTAGACCCAGATAGGACGACCAAATTCCACGTTGATTATAGTCCGTAGTAATTCATTCGAACACTTTAGTATTGCATACGCAGAGGATGAATTTGGGTTGACCATATACTGTGAGTCTTATGCCTGCAGCAATACGTCTGTTCACTTTCCATTCACAACTACATTGCATACTTTTTGTCCGTATAGGAATTACTTTTTCTTGGCTACGAAGCGAATTTTGAACCATAGACCTTTCGCTCGGCGGTCGGTGATGTTAACCACTGCACCACGGCCCCCACCACATTGATCGCTGATGCAGGTTTCGGACTTGTGTCAAATCTGGCGTAAATACGGGTTGGTGCTCGGTGGTCGACTCTTTGCGCAATGCTTTCAATGCCCCTGGTATCTATGCCCAGGCCTATGCGGTTGATGTCACCGTTCTCTCTGTCTATTCATATTTAGCGATGAGTAGTGCACGAGAATTGAACTGTCGGTCAATCGTCTTGAGACCGATGGCGTTCTCTTCACAAGAAGGAGGAAAAATACTGGCATGACTTAGCTGGTGTTAAAAGGCATTACCATTCCGATATCCAAGGAAGCTAACTACCTGGGAGTAGTCTCAGACAGCAAGCTTCTTTAGTCAAATCATGTTGAGTCGAAAACCGCTAAAGCACTGTCAGCTTTCTGACAATGCAAAGCTGCCTTTGGCAAAAAGATGGGATTTATCGCTGGCAAAGGTCTTCAGAATCTACACGGCAATGATAAGACCGACAATCTCATATCCATCGGTTGTCTGGTGGAACAGGCTAACACGCAAACATGTCGCAGCCTCTTTCAATAAACTCCAAAAAAACGGTTTGTCTCAGCTATACGGGGGCTTTCCCCAGCACGCCGGGTGCTGCTCTAGATGAACCTTCAATCACATGACATGTTTATCAGAGGGTGTACACTGAAAGCCATGTCTCGTCTTAAGAGAAATGGTTTTTGGTACAACTCGCATTGGAATGACAGTGCGCTTGCAAGGGAAATATCCTACGACCCGTGTCGGATATGGCCTCTGACGCAATGACACCTGTCATCCTATTGCGCTATAACATCACAGTCGAATTTCTATGGCGTCAGTATGCAAGGATTGCCTTAGCATTTTCCCAGATGGCTCCAAGTCTGGGCTGGGATCTTGCACTCGAGTTTTCTTTCAATGTGAAAACCTACGACTGCCCTTCCTTTTCTTTTGGTGGCGTTACAACCCATGAAGAACCAGAACCAAGCTTCTCTCAATCACCCATGTTGTGTGTTATTTTTTTACAAAGGTGAAAGGGACCTACAGTTTAGTGCTGATTCCAAACAGCGTAAGTCAAGAAGCTTTTTCATGGCTTTGCCAGCACTCCGCCGAGAAGAGTCGTTGCGAAATAAACATTCGATGACGTTAGGTTTATCGGGATCCGAACTCGCTCATCGTGCGCCAAAGTCCAACGTACTAACCACTGCGCCACCGGCCCCTCCCGACTGCAATTTGCGTTTGGAAAATATGCGTCTGTCTTTCAGTCAGAGGCGTACGCAATCCTGATGGCCATGCACTATGTTGTGAAACATACATAGGTGGAAAGGTGAAAGCATATGCGTTGTCCAACCCTTTAACGAGCTCCAACTTAGTGTATGAACTTAAGTCCCATCTAAACAAAGTCGGTAGTCTAAACTCACTAAGGCCTGTTTGGATACCAGGTCATTCGGGGATCGCAGGAAATGAGATCTCTGTTGAACTCTTTGGATGCTCGGCATCAGTGAGACGCATATCTGTGCTGAATGCTGCGACGAGGACGACACAGAATAGCGCTTTCTCTGTGACGGTCCCGACTTTGCTCGCGCACGATGGAGCACCCTAGGGGCCGAATTGGTGTGTCCCGAATCTCTTAGCTCTACATCACTGAAGCTCCTTCCCATTTTTCGTCGGTAAATGGGGAAAATACGGTAAAAAGGTAGATGTCTGCTGACAGTACAATGGGCCAGTAGCTGCGAGTGAGTGCTTTGACAGGCAGCAGAAGCCTAAAAAACAAAAAAACAAAAAATCACAAAGATTGACATTCCAGTTGTCAGTTTCTTAGACAAGGCGGATCTGCTAGCCTCCCATTTCGCAGCGAACCCTGCGTATCCAGATTCTATTGTAACCTGTCACCCTTTCTCCTCATCCTCCAACCATAAAACTTTAAAACTTCTCTGCATATTCTGGGCAGGATTTGAAATCAGTTATAGGAGTGGTTCGAAATAATTAGTATCACTAGTATCACTCTAGCTCAGTAGGAATGTACCCTCCTCTTTCTGTATTATCATAGTTAGCACAATAAGTGCTCATGAGAATTGGCCAGTTGTATTCCACCGGTCGTTCCTGAATATGAATTCTAATAGGTACTCACCTCTTTTGTTGATGCCCGACCTTCCCCATGCTGTGTGGTGGGCGTTGGCGGCACAGCATACGATGATATGTGAGCCTCTTCTTCCAAAGTGGTCGAGAAGATCCTGCAGTGGTGTGAAGCTGAGATCCGTGGGGTCGCCCGCGAGGTAGGCTGAGCAGATTACGGCTTCTGACCTACCTTCCGCAGCGGATAGCTGGATGGTGGCAGCTGCCAAGTCCTTATTCGTAGATTCTGGAATGGGAATGGCTTTAACAATGTTAGTTAACATTATGCAGGCTCTAGGTCGTCCTTCATTTGTGGAGTCGTAGAGCAACTCACCTGATAGTCCTTTGATCTGGTCTTACTACAGGGGGTTTTGCCAGTACCCCGGCGAGGAGGAACGTCGCGAAATAAACATTCGATGGCGTTGGTGTTATCGGGATCCGAGCTCGCTCATCGTGCGCCAGAGTCCAACACACTAACCACTGCGCCACAGCGCCCTCAACCAGGCCTCTAATCAGCTTAAACTAATCAAATTCATAATAGTGAAAGCCGTTGCTTTGGTTGTACTACCAAATGTCCACACGATTTATCACTTCATGTAGTCCAGATCCACTTAGATGCCAGGCTCAAAACCCCTTGTTCGCATTAATCCCCATGCCCAAATGAATGCTCACTTTTGAGCAATCCAAAGATTCTTTTAATTTCCTCCCGAGAGAACAATGATACGGACATACGATAGGTCCGAGATCGATTGCCATTAATTTCCTTGTCCTTGTACAGTATGTAGTTGTCCTCGCGCCAACGTGACAAACACGTAGCACCTGTTCCGGTGTTTACGCTTCCTTGGCTGAATCTTTTGTTTTAACCCTTTCCCCTACCCTGGGTAGGAAAACCGACCGGAATCGGAGGAGTTGCGGAATTCAGGATTCGTATTCAGGATCCAGTTGGTGTTTCTGTGTCTTTCCATCAATATTTCAGGATTTCTTTACGCTTCGCCACCTGGTTTTATGGGTATTTTAACAGATAATCCCACAAAATGCTTCTTCACCAGTTTCCCATTCCTTGGTTTTGCCTTGCTACCGCTATATTCATCGAATAATATCCGAGTGGGGGCGGGAGGGATATGTAAACTGATGCTGAGTGTACGCGCGAGTAAATTGTGAAAGGGAAATGCTTTAAACTAGTGTCATTTATCATCAAGGATATGGGTCGTCGTGGTGGGTGTCGGACAGGCTTTTACCTCTCTCATGTTGCTCGACGAAGCAACAGATCTCGAAACGAGGGCATTCAGGTAAATGGTGATGTAATTCGATATGCAAGCGCGTATCCGCGGGGGCGGCATGTTACGGATGGCTACACTGACACATAAATATGGAGGAACTCGAGCGGATGATTTGACCTTTTCTTGCGTCGGCACTTTTCGAGAGACAGAGGATGGATTGAGGGTGAAGAAACGTATGCTCGTGGAAACACAATGAGCATCGACTGGAAGCTGGTAGAACTCATCGCTTTGATGCGGGTTGTCTAAGGATTAAGGAATCGGATGGGAGAATGAACACTATGCCTCATTAGATGGATGTTTGCGGATTTAACATTTTAATGGGTTCGCACCTGTTTGCAAAGAAGGTGTCTTCGCATTGATGCTGCGTTTAAACTGCCTTTTGGGAATATCGAGTGGGGAAGCGAAGTGATTTGGATTGTTAGGAGTTTTTGTCAGTAATGGTTCGGATTCAAAGTGGGAAGATTTAAATTGTTTCTTCGCTGCTCGGGCAAATGCTAGAAGGTTGAAAAACTATGATGGGTCTCCAGTATTGCTGTAAACAGAAAGCGTTTTCTCTTTTGGTCGCTTAAGAGAGTACATATAAGATCGGCAGCCGGCCTTACAAAGTCAGCTGTGTTGGCTACGTCCCTGGCATTGCTTTATCTATGGATGGTTATGTCGACTCACACTTTTAAATCACCAAGGCCTCAGCCAACGCGCCCCTTCAGCCAGTCTGATCTTTCTAGCCGTTTCCAGTGTAAAACTCCGGGTTGGTCCGCTACGACCTTCCTCAACGCTGGAATCGAGTACTTTTCGAGCCATTACTATGTTGTCAATTCGCTCTAGATAGCCAATCTAGCCCAGACGATCAACCTGTAGACATATGAATAAGCCAATGTCGCTTTACAGCCTTCTCCGCCACGAACTGTCGGCCATTGAAATGCACGATAACGAGGCGGAGGAGGTTATACGCAAAAATAACTCCTCACAGACATCTCCTTGATTGAAGACATTGGTACACTCAAACCAACCGAAAACCAACGAGGAGAGGCCAGGTTCAAAACGACCCGCCAGCAGGAAAGGGGACGAAAAACGATGGCAACGCTGAGAAAACTCCGAAAGTCAAGCCTCCAAAGGCCGGAAAGATAGCGAACGACAAACAGGCCGAAAACAGCAATATCGTCAACGACGCCTGGCCAAAAGTGACCACAGAGAAAACGGAACCGAAGAAACAAAATGGGGCCATCAAAGAGAAACCCCGACCTGCTGCAATTGTGGTGGCAGCGAAGAGCGACCTCTCCTATGCGGAAATACTCCGCAGAGTTAATGTGGATCCTAAACTTATCAATCTTGGTGAGTCGGTGATAAAGATTAGACCAACCCAGAAAGGCGACCTGCTGTTCCAACTCATAGAGACAAGTGAGAAAACCAGACAGTTCAAGAGCATCATTGGCGAAACCCTCGGCGATCACGTAGACCTGTAAAAATCAAGCACATTGATGTGATGACTACGAAGAAGGATATCTGCGATGCAATGATATCGTGGTACCAATTGAAAAAAGCGGCGAGAGCGCCGTGGCGCAGTAGGTAGTGTGTTGGCCCCTTGACGCCGATGACACGTGATCGAATCCCGAAAACAGCCGTGTTTTGGAATGTGTTTTTCACGGTGCTTCTCCTTAGCGGGGTACTAACAAGACCCCCTGTAGTACAATTGTCAAAAAAAGCTTCTCGAATCTCGCCGTTCGGAACCGGCAATAAACTGTAGGTCCCTCTCACCTATGGGAAAAATAAAATCTCACACAACATGGGTGATTGAGATAAGCTCGGCTCGGATCCTTCATGGACTGTAACGCCAACATACATACATATATACATCCCATTGCACTTCTCGTATTGCGGTTTCCTGTTTCTTTGGGTTCAGGAGGCAATTGAGTAAGAGAGCCTTCTCCCGAACGACAAATTTGACTTTTTACAAGACTCTTATCATTCCGGTCCTGCTGTACGGGAGAAAAATGTTGAGTGGGATTTTCGGTTCTTTAAACGTAGACGGGAAACGGAGGAAAAAATTCAACCACGAGCCTTACGGGCTGTGGAGCGTAAAGAGTCTAGTCTAGTCTAGTCAGCGTATACGGATTAAATGCCTGAGTTGGCTATATGGCGAATGGACCCCACAGCTCCACCACAAAAAGTCTTTGAATCCAACCTCAAGGGACGAAGAAACAGAGGACGTCTGCACACAAGATGGCGCACACAGGTGGGAGGGGACCTCAGCGAACTGGGTGTGCGGCAATGGAAAAGGCTAGCGAAAGACCGGGCTACTTGGAGGGGTATGTTGTTTAAGACCCAGATTTACCACGAACCGACAAGAAGAGAAGAGGAGTAGTCTAGCGCCTCCGCGCTAGACGCGACCCTTTTATTTGCAGGGGTACATCCAATCGCTCGTTGCTCGCGCTTAAGCTATCGTCAATTCAAGTGATTAAAAATTTGACTTTTCTATGTGATCAATATTTGCTCTAAAGAATCTACAAAATGTAAGTGGCAGGTAGAGGTCTACTTACCTACTTAGGTGGCGCTAGGGTCCGGTGTGAACCTGAGCCTTACCCAACAAACTTCTTCAGCTGGCACAGCCTTTTGCCAGCTGTTTCCAGCGACGCACTCCCAGTTTGTTAAGGTTCCCTCCCACCTGCTGCGTGGTCCCTCGACGTTGGACTCGCAGACTCTTCTTGCCGGAGCTGTGTTTCCCATTCGCTCTACACGGCCTAGCAATCTTAGACGTTGGATCCGCAGACGTCGTACCAGGCCGATGTCGCTGTACAGCCCGTATAGTTCGTCGTTGTGTCTCCTTCTCCACTCCCCATTTGTACAAACGGGACCATAGATTGAACGGAGAATTTTCCTCTCGAAACGACCAAGGGCCTCTTCATCCGCTTTCGTTAAGGTCCAGGCCTCTGCTCCATAGAGAAGGACCGGGATGATTAAGGTTTTGTACAGCGCAACTTTAGCCCTTCGAGAGAGAGCTATACTTCTCAATTGCCGCTTGAGCCCAAAGAAGCAGCGGTTGGCAAGGGTAGTTTTGCATTTGATCTCAGCACTAGTGTTATTGCCGCTGGTCACTAGTGAGCCAAGGTAGACGAAGGCCTTGACCACTTCGAATCTGTAGCTTCCAATTGTGACTTTCTGTCCGAGACGTCGGTGTCTCGGGGTAAAACATATAACGAGGGTAAAACATACATTTATGTATTTCGTTTTACCCTCGTTAAACGAAAGACCCATTTTAGCAGCTTCTACTTCAATGCTTTCGAACTCTTCATTGACGTCCCGCTGTGTTCGTTAAATTACGTCCATGTCATCCGCGTATGCCAGCAGTTGCGCAAACTTGAAATAGATAGTACCTCTCGTACTGGCCAGTAAGTCCCGTATGATATTTTCAATCACTCGTCTAAATACTTTTTTAATATCAAAGGTCTCGGTTAATTCGCTTCCGATCTTAATGGAGCAGCGAGAGTTCTCCATTGTCATTCTGTACAATCTGACGAGCTTGGCATGGATATCAAAACTAGACATGGGACTATATAGCTCGTCGCTATGCACACTGTCATATATGGCCTTGAAATTGACGAAAAGGTCGATGTCGATTTAGTATTCTTGGGTCTTCTCCAAGATCTGCCGCAGTGTGAATATCTGGTCTATTGTGGACTTACTTGACATGAAACCACACTAATAAGAACCTTGCAGATTATCCACAAAGGGTTTCAGGCGTTCATACAGCATGGCAGAGAAGGTCTTGTATGCGATGTTAAGGAGACTTATTCTCCTGTAGTTGGCGCAGTTATAGAGTCTCCTTTCCTATGGACCGGGCAAACGATGCTGGCATTCCATTCGTCGGGCGTGCTTTCCTCCGACCATATTTCACAGATAAGCTGGTGCATGCGCCCTACCAAATCATCTCCAGCCGCTTTAAATAGCTCGCCAGACAATCCATCTGCGCCCGCGGCTTTACTGTTCTTGAGCTATGAAATTACTAATTTATTTTCATCTATAGGTCGGGTGGACGGAATTCTCCAGCATCTTTGTCCGTTGCGGATGGATCTTTCTGCCTGACAGCGGTACTAATACCGCTAAGCCGGCCTAAGCCTTTCACCGTCGTTAAACAGTCTTCAGAAGTGTTCTTTCCATATTCTCAGCATCGACTGTGACTCTGCTACTAGCTGTCGGTCTTCATCCCTACAGGCTTCTGCTCTGGCTTCATAGCCCCGGCATGTTCGTTTTACATTTTCATAAAACTTGCAAGCATTATTCCTGTGATAGCGTCTCTCCAGCTCCTCGATCTTACGCTTTTCTTGCTGTCTTTTTTTGTTCCTTAAAAGCGTGTGTTCCTCTCTCCGTTTCTGCTCGTAATGTTCACGAGTGACTCTCGTCCGTCTATATAGCATGGCTTTGTAGGCGATTTGCTTTGCTACATGGGCGTGCTCGAATTGTTCATCAAAACTAATGGTTTCTGGCTTACGGTAGCTTGAAACTCAACACGCCAGAGGCAGCGTCTCTGATGGCACGCTGGCAATGCTCCCACTGATGTTCTGTGCTCTGGTGTCATTGGAGTTTGGGAGAGGTCGAGGGAAACTCGATCGGCAAAGATCCTAGCGGTCTCCTGCGATTGTAGCCTTCCGACGTAAAATGTTCCTCGTCCAGCTCGACTCCGTGGCATTCTTGATATATTCATTCATACCTTAGCTACAACAAGGTAGTGATCCGAGTCGATGTTGGAAGGTTCATACATCTAGTATGCTGGAGGAATTTCTGGCGTCAATCTCAGCGTGATCAATCTGATTGGTGGTAGACTGATCAGGTGATCGCCAGGTTGCTTTGTGAATATTGAAATGCGGGAATCGTGTGCCAGCCAGAAGGTGATTGCGCCCCGCCAAGAAGTCGAGTAACCGATGTCCGTTTTCGGACGTGGTGTCATGTAGGCTGTATTTACCCGTGATCGACTGAAATACGTCCTCTTTGCCCAGTTTTGCATTAAAATCTCCTATAGCTATTCTTGTGTCGTAGCTGGCAAATTGGACATAGGTTCTGCATAGGAGATCGTAGAATTCTTCTTTGAGTCGATCATCCTTTTCTTCGGTTGTTACGTGAGCGCATATCAAGTTAATGTTTCCAAACTTAGCTTTGAAGCTAACGTCTCATAGCTCGCTTACATATAGAAAGCTTAAGACTCTCTGGCGGAGTCTTCATTCATTATCATTGTGCCTTTGTTTGTTCGATAAACAGAGCACCAAACGTACACCTTCTGAGTAACTAGCATGGCTCTCACAAACTTTATCCCTGTACAGAGATAAAGCTTGAGTTAGAGCCTGGTATTTGAGTCAGTCTTGTTCAGTGTTTTGTCTTGTGCACCTGTGTTAAGTATGCAACGCAGTTGTGAATGGAAAGTGGCCAGACGTACTGCTGCAGACATAACACTCACAGTATATGGTCAACCGAAATTCATCCTCTGCGTATGCAATACTGAAGTGCTTGGACGAACTACTATGGACTATAAACCAACGCGGAATTTGGACGGCTCTGTCCTATCTAGGTCTAGGACAACCACCCCTGAGAGTAGTGATCGAACATCAACGACCCCAACCACTGCACTCCGTTCAGGTTGTGTGTATCACCACGTCATAAGAGAATATAAAAACTCTTGAACCTGCGCGAGTCTCTAAAAAAAAAAAAAAAAATTAATAAAGTTCGTGTTAACAGGCAGACCGGTTAAGGACATCACATTCCAAGTGCAGACCCTCAAGTCCTTTAGTCCTTTGCAGGGGTCGTCAGCTTTATATCCGTCATATCCGAGGCTTCTGGTTGTTTCGGAACAAGTGTTTTTTTCCGTGATAGGGATATTACCCCCAAGCACAAGCATCAACCTGGAGAGGCAGGTTCCTCTTTCCCCATGAACAAGGGGTTGGGTCGCTGCACACATTGGTTCACTACATGGCGGGTGCCAGGTCAGTTATCCAGGGGAGGCCACGCAGAGGCTGTGTGTCAACTTGAATTGAGCAGGGACAGAGATCGAAGCTGGCGTTAGCCATGTTAAACGCGATCAACTCCTTTGCTCTGTTTGCTCGCTCCCTCCCCCGAGGCAGAGGTCTATCTTATACAAAATTAAAAACCAAACTCCTAAAAAATCACATAGTATCAGACCTTACATCTCCAATACCTGTCGATATTACACGTGGCTGAACCACCTCTTTCAACTTCATCAACCAGGTACTTTTCCAATCCAATTAACTCGTAATCAAGGATCAAGCGGCAAACCACCATGAACTGGCAATAACTGACAATTATTCCAAACCCGCCATGACACCATCTGCTCATTCACATTCCCTCAACCCCTGTATACACACATATGTCTGTCGCTGCTCATTGCCTAGAATAAGTTACATCTTCAACGAAGCGCAACAAATTCCAACCGAAGCAACGTCAATCCAGCACACATCTCAACGCTTCCACGGTTTCATCTTCATTATTAACGTCATCCTCGCCCAACAACTCCATCACTCTAATCATCATCATCAAACGCTCAGTGCTCCGTGTCAAAGGCAAGGAAAAAGCAACTAGATTAGTCTACAACAACACCAATGGAATTATCAATTTAAGCATAGGCTACGAGCAAGTTGGTGGAACGCACCACGACTTTGAGTATTTTGTCTAGACAAATTGTCGAACGTGCAGTATGATGCTAGTGCATTACCAAAAGCCAGCGAACTACCTCCACCTACCGTTCAAAGGAGAGTAGTTTCGTGGCCACCCGGCGATAGTTGGGCTCACACAGAATGTACCATATCTGTGGCATACGTAGTATCTCATTACTCGTATCCTCTGTAATGGCAGTTTGATGATATGATTCGCGGCAGTTAAGAGGAAGTACAGAATGGAGGAGACTTGAATCTACATAGGTGTCTCCCTTTGGCTACTTATGACTATGGCAGCGATTTGAAGTTCCAAATTAAGTCGGTCGTCTATCTACGAAGAGTTTGTGTGCACTCAACTTAACATAGCTTTTTACCACTGCATTGCACACATCGTCGAAGTAGAGTGGAAGATATCTGTATGCAGCCAGGAGCAGGAAGCAAGAAAGTGGTCTTATGCAAATTCGTAGACGCCTCTCTAATTCGCCGCTTGAGTTTACCCATCCAAATTGACTCGTAGTTTACCCAGTTCAATTAGGTGTTCTCCGCCTTCACATAACATATGCTCGGCCCCAAATCCGTTCCCGAAGTATTTAAATCCTCTCCCAGGGTCATGCATAGTTGATGGCTTTAAGTTCAGCTATACGAATCGGTTTTATCTTGGGTGTTAGTCATCCTTTATAGAAATGCGCAGGCAGGACATCAGTCGCGAGTAAGTATTTGCTTAAGCATTACTTTTCACCCAAACGAGAATGACTCCTGGTGGCATGGAAACATCCCTTCGTTTGGTTTCTGCTTCTATTATGGTTCATAATTACGCTCCATCCAATTACCGCGTCGTCAGACAGTATGGCATCACAGCTTTAATGGGCATATGCTCACCTGTTGCTACTATCGTTTCCCTTGGTGTATCCTTTAATCCAAGTTAATTGCATCCCCAAAAATGTGCTGACATACATTACATGCTATAGCATTACACGCTGTAGCGAGCACCCTTTCATCGTTATTAAAGTTCGTCTGCATGACGTTCCCAAACCTGTCGTCGTCTTGCACTTACCTCAACCATCCAGCCATTGTACATAAGAATAGAGGACGCTCGCTTCCATTCACACGTAAAACCTTTCAGGTTCCATTCATGGGACACTATCATTATGGGATCTTAACGAAGTGAAAAAAGAATCCCTTGATAGTCTATAGGTACATTCATTGAAGTCCTTTTGTGAGCTTGTCTTCTGTTCGTCTAGTCTTCACATTCGCCTTCATCGTTGCTTCCGGATCAACCCCAGAGAGTTGAGTTGCAACGTGTTGATGACAAAATCGATGATATCCCGTTCGAGGATCGTTAATTGAATACCGCATTATCCTTAAATTGTTTCGACGACTAAACCTCAACTAGCCAACTTACCAAGCTACTCGTCGTCCATTGTCCAGGTCAGTACGTGCTTTAGGCAAACACCACGGACATACATGGCAACCATGTTAAGTGGCAACAGTAAAGGAAACTTCTTGACTTTACTCCTCCTCACCTAACCGATCCATACGTATGTAGAGAGACTCCTTTAGAAACTATGACAACAGTGTCCTTTGGAGACAACATTTCACATTGCACAAAAGAATCTCCAACCGAAGAACTAGTTGCAAAGGAATCAAGTAAAACTGTGATGACCGCCTTTATGGATCAAGATAGAAGTTCATGATGATGCGCTGCGCACGACAGTGAGCGTTGGGAAACGATGACTTTCAAAGCATTCCCCTAACATCATAAAGTATCGTGCAATGATTCGAGGACGATATCATATAACCATCGAATATCGTCGTCGTAATAATAAAAGAAGACATGAGGAAAGCGAACTGGGGGAGGAGGTACGAGATTTTTATGCTTTTGAAATTGTGGCAGGGCATTAACGCCCTTTGGGGGTATTATGAGAATTCGACTGGTAATTCCAGCGACTTCAGTTCACCTATTCAGTGGCTTTTGTGGCTTTTGCGGAAGTGTCTGAGTGTAACTTTCTTTCAACTTTCGAATTTACAGTCGTATCGAGTGGCATACAGTCGTGTGCATTAGTTGACACACTGTCAAACCTGAATTGCAGATGTAAAGTGTACTACAGTGGGTACGAGAAATAAAGTTTAAGCGCTGCTTCTATCATGGGGTGAGTGACGACAGGCCAATGGCCAGTACTTTTAGCCACATTTCTGATATTCTCCTGTCGAGCTCTGTTAGTTACTTACTTACTTAGGTGGCGCTATAGTTCGGTGTGAACCTGGGCCTTAACTGACAAACTTCTTGAGCCGGCTCGGCCCCTTTGCCAGCTGTTTCCAGCGACGCACTCCTAGTTGGTTAAGGTCCCCTTCCACCTAAGTGCGCCACCTTAGATTCGGTCGTCCTCTGCTGCATCGTCCCACGGGGTTGAACCCGAAAACTCTTAGGGCCGGAGCTGTGGTTTCCATTCGCTCTACAAGGCCTAGCCATCTTAGATGATGGATCCGCAGACGTTGTACCAGGGCGATGTCGCTGTACTGCCCGTATAGTTCGTCGTTGTATCTTCTCTTCCATTCCCCGCTTATACAAACGGGACCATAGATTGAACGCAGAATTTTGCTCTCGAAACGCCCAAGGGCCTCTTCATCAACTTTTGATAACGTCCAACCCTCAGCGCCGTAGAGGATGATCGGGATGATTAATGTTTTGTAGAGGGATACCTTAGTTATTTTAAAGGGGGCTCTTACTACCCAGTTGCCTCTTGAGCCCAAAGAAGCAGCGGTTGGAATTATTCAGCGTTTTACCTCAGCACTGGTGTCGTTACTGTTCGTCACTATCGAGCCAAGGTAGACGAAGTCCATGACTACTTCAAAAATATAGCTGCCGAAGGTGACGTCCTGACCAAGACGTCGGTGTTACGATCTTTCTTTGATGACAGCATGTATTTGGTCTTGACCCCATTTACCCTTAGACCCAGATGCGGCTACTGCTTCATTGCTTGCTATGCCACCAGACGGGCGCAGTGTATGCGAGTATTGGTATGGTGATTGCTGTATATAGCCAGCGGGATATTTTGGGGTTTGTGCCCAGGTTTTTGCCAATGAGACTTTTGCTGGTCCATAAAGAGATCCTGGCTTTCTTAATAGCCTTTGTAATGTGAAAGTTCCAAGTTAGCTTTTCGTCTAGAGTTATCCCTAGATATTTGACTTCTTTCGAGAACTCTATGGCTTCATCAAAGGTTTGGTGAGTTTATGCCTATTCCTCCTTTTGGTGAAGGCGACTATAGTGTTTTTTCTAGGGTTGACATTTAGTGCAACCTTTATGCACCAGATCGCAATAAGGTTTTGTGACCTTTGGAGGAGTTCCGAGCCTATGTCTACGAATTTGCCTCTGACTAAGATCACTATGTCATCGGCGTTGCCTTGGACATAGAAACCATTGTTGCTGAGTACGTTAATCAGCTCATTTACTACGATGGATCACAGGAAAGGTGAAAGAACCCCGCGTTGAGGGCATCCTTTCGCGACATTTGTACTGATTTCATCATTGCCTCGTGAAGTGCTTATTTTCCTATTACTAATCATGTGTTGGATCCAATTGTTCAGAAGCAACCACAACCCTCGGATACGGACGGATACAAAGCTGACGACCCCTGCGAATGACTATCGGACTTGAGAGTCTGCACCTGGAATGTGAGGTCCCTCAACAGACCGGGTGCTGGCGATCAATTAGAGCAAACCCTTAACTGCTATAAAGCAGATATAACCGCGCTTCAAGAAGTGCTATGGTATGGACCAGCCAAAGGACGGATGAAAAACTGTGACATCTACTACGGGAACTGCTGCAAGGAGAAAAAACAGCGCCTATCGGGGGGCGGATTCGTTATTCGAGGAAGACTCCGAGAAAAAGTCTTAAGCTTCTGGGATGTAGGCGAACGCCTCATAATAATCCGCATCAAAGCTAAATTTGGAAACATTAGCTTAATATGCGCTCACGCCCCAACGGAAGAAAAGGACGATCGACTCAAAGAAGAATTCTACGATCTCCTAGACAGAACATATGCCCAATGCCCCAGCTACGACACAAAAATAGTCCTAGGGCAAAGAGGATATATTTGAGTCGATCATAGGAAAGCATAGCCTCCATAACACCACATCCGACAACGGGCCTAGGCTAATCGATTTCCTAGCGGGCTGTAACCTCCTTGTAGCAAGCACGAGATTCCCCCATCTCAACATCGACAAAGGTACCTGGCGGTCTTTTGATCAATCGACCACCAACGAGATTGATCACATTGCGATCGACGCCAGACACTCCTTCTGTATTCTCGACGTACGAACCTTCCGAGGGGCCAACATCGACTCGGACCACTACCTTGTTGTAGCCAAGGTACGAATGAGGACAATCGCAAGAGACTGCCAGAATCCTTGCCGATCATGCCTCCTTCAAGCTCTCTCAAAATCCGCCCACGGCAGCACAAACAAAAGAACAGGAATGGGCGCATTGCCAGAGCACCGTCAGAGACGCTGCCTCAGAGGTGCTGGGTTTCAACCCGCCACCTCCTAGAAACCCCTGGTTCGATGAACAATGCGAGTAAGCCCATGCAGAAAAACAAGAGGCATAAAGCCACGCTGCAACGACGGACGAGAGCTGTCCGCGAAATCTATGAGAAGAAGAGAAGAACACATGCTTTTCAGAAGAGAGAAGAGAGAGCGCGAAAAGCGTAAGATCGAGGAGATGGAGAGATGCTTCCGCAGAAATGACGCCCGTAAGTTTTACAATAAGGTAAAACGAACAAGTCATGGCTACAAAGCCAGAACGGCGGCCTGCAGGGATGAAAGTGGAGAACTGGTAGTAGAATCACAGTCGATGCTGAGGATTTGGAAAGACCACTTCTGCGGACTGTATAACGGCGATGACACTCACTACCTCTTCACCGAGTTCAAGGCTGCATATGATAGCGTGTATAGAAATGAGCTACACAAAGTCATGTCTAGTTTTAACATCACTGCCAAAAGGGGGTGGCCGTGGTGCAGTGGTTAACATCATCGACCGTCGAGCGGAAGGTCCATAGTTCAAATTCCTTTCATAGCCAAGAAAAAGTAATTCCTATACGGACAAAAAGTATGGAACGCAGTTGAGAATTGAAATTGACCAGACGTACTTCTGCAGGCATAACACTTACAGTATATGGTCAACCGAAATTCATCCTCTGCGTATGCAATACTGAAGTGCTTGAACGAATTACTACGGACTATAACCAACGCGGAATTTGGTCGGCTCTCGTCCTATCTAGGTCTAGGACAACCACCCCTGAGAGTAGTGAACGAACATCAACGACCCCAACCACTGCACTCCGTTCAGGTTGTGTGTGTCAACACATCATAAGAGAATATAAAAACTCTTGAACCTGCGCGAGTCTCTAAAAAAAATTAAAATTACTGTGAATTATAACCAACGCGAAATGGGTCCGCTCTCATCCTATCTTGGACAAACCACCCCTGAGAGTAGTGAACGAACATCTACGACCCAAAACCACTGCACTCCGTTCAGGTTGTGCGGGTGTAACTATAAAAAAAAAAAAAAACTCGTCCGACTGTGCAGTATGACAAAAGAGAACTCTCGCTGCTCCATTAAGGTCAGTAATGAGCAAACTGAGACCTTTGGTACTAAAAAAGGATTTAGACAAGGTGACGCGCTGTTATGCAACTTTTTCAACATCGTGCATGAAAAGATCGTGCATGAGTCACTGGCGAACACAAGAGGTACCATATATTTTAAGTCTACGCAATTGCTTGCGCCGCTGACGACCTTTGTAGGCATTGAGGTAGAAGCGGCTAAGATGGGTGTCAAGGTAAATGAGGGTAAAACCAAATATCTGTATTAACCAATAGTGACGGACTACACCGACGTATTGGCCAGGACGTCATCATGGGCGGATATAACTTTGAAAGGGTTAAGGAATTCGTCTACCTTGGCTCACTGATGACCAGCGACAACAACATCAGCGCTGAGATAAAACGCAGAGTCCCTCTTGCCAACCGCTGGCTCAAGAGGCAATTGAGAAATAGAGCCCTCTCTTGGAATACCAAGGTCAGACTATATAAGACCTTGATCATCCCAATTCTCCTTTATGGTGCAGAGGCTGGGACCTTAACAAAAGCGTATGAAGATGACCTTAGTCGTCTCGAGAGGAAAATTCTGCGCACTATCTACGGTCCCGTTTGTTCAAACGGTGTATGGAGGAGAAGATATAACGAAGAACTGTACGAGTAGTACAGCGACATCGGCCTGGTACGACGTCTACGGATACAGGCGATGTAGACCGCATGGAAAATACAGCTCCGACCCGAAGAGTCTTCGAATCTACCCCAGAAGGAAGGCGCGGCAGAGGACGGCCGCATCTACGGTGGCGCGAGCAGGGTGAAGGGGATCTTAACGGACTGTAGCGCCACCTAAGTAGTAAGTTATCCACCTCTATGCTGAGGATGCAACCTTTTATTTGAGTGTAGTCGGTGTTGTCGAAAGCACACTCAATATCGAGAAAGCAACCTATCGCGATTCCTTTGTCGCTCAGGGATTTGCTGATCCGGGCTGTTAGCTCCTGAAGAGCATATGTGGTCGATTTCCCAGGCTGGTAGGCATATTGGTTTCTGTGAAGTGGTGATCTTTTTAGGCTACCGTCCCTTATACATATGCCTATCCAGTATTTTTTCCATTGTTTTTAGGAAGAAAGAGGTAAGGCTTATGGGTCTTTAGGACTTAGGCAGGTCTGTGAGTCTACGGCCTGCTTTGGGAATACATTTTCATTTCATTTCATTTCATTTCATTTATTTATCTATCAAGTATACAAAACTTTCGTAGACAATAGTGTTAATTAATAGTTAATAGGTAATAATTAATTAGTGTAATAATAGTTAATAGTGTAAATACTCGTAAAGGCAAGAATATAATTAAAAGTGTTCGAAATTACGTAATAGCATTCAATAAGGCAGTTTTGCATATATTTCGACTTTGATTAAAATCAATTACATCATCATATAAATTATAATTAAGACAAGCGGTATTAATTGGATTGAATCGAGCATAATTAGAACCATGTTTAGAGATATATAAGAAATCATGTTGTTTGGGTCGCAGGCCGCGCGAAGGTGCATATATTTTAATAGAAGAAAGGAGATCCGGACAACTAATATGTCCAACGATAATGTCCCTAGCGAACATTGCCGAATAGTATACTCTCCGCTTGCTTAGCTCCTCAAGACTTATCAATGCACATCTGGCATGATAAGAGGGAATAACTGAATTCCAAGCTATCTTGCGCAATGCAAACTTAGAGAATCTCTTTTGGATCTTCTCAATTCGGTTAGACCTATTTAAGTAGAAGGGGTTCCCCACTACACAACAGTATTCCAATACTGACCGGACTAGAGTAATATACAGGGTCTTCAGTGCATAAGGATCTTGAAAGTCTTTCGTGTTGCGAGATAAGAAACCAAACATAGAGTTCGCTTTAGACACAATGTAATCGATGTGCATCGAAAAGTCAAGTTTCTTGTCGAATATTACACCCAAATCTTTTTGCTCATTAGGTCTATTCAGGATGTTGTTGTTAAGGGTGTAATCAAAAACAATGTCGGTAGATAACCTAGAAAAGGTCATTACCGAGCACTTACTAATGTTAAGGTGTAGTCCATTAGCGTAGCACCAAACAGTTAAACTATTAATGTCATGTTGTAAATCCGCAGCGTCAGAATATTTCGATATCGACTTAAAGATTTTCAGGTCATCAGCAAATAGTAAAGAGTTAGAATTCCGTATATATAAAGGTAAGTCGTTTATGAATAAAAGAAAAAGGAGTGGGCCTAAGTGACTGCCTTGAGCAACTCCTGAATAATTAACAATTACTTTGGACAGCGTAGTTCCAATACGTACATATTGTGTACGACCAATGAGATAGCTTTGAATCCAGAGCAATAAGTTGGAGTGGAACCCAAGAAGACGAATTTTCGATATCAGTACATTGTGCTGAACGCGGTCAAATGCTTTCGAAAAGTCCGTGTAGATAGTGCCGACTTGGCAATGGCTTTCCATACTTACTTCCATTTTACCGTTACCTCTGTCCAGCTCGTCGGCATGTATCCCCATGCATAGCTGGTTCTGAAGATATTGATTAGCATGGGGCTGGTGAACATGTGGTTTCAACGAGAGGGTGCAACCCTCACACAGCACCAGTCACAATGGATATTGTGAAAGAAACGTTTTCTGGTCGGGTAATCTCCCGTCTTAACCATCCCAGACTTCTTTCTTTTAGGCTACTTGAGGTCGCGGGCTTATGCCAACAAGTCTCGTACAATCGCAGTCCGTAAGGAGAATATTCCACAGGAATGCCCACGGTTGGTTATCGCCAGAAAATTTTCAGAAAGTCATGGAAAATGCGATAAAACAGGTACAAATGTGTATCATCACTGGCGGCAACCGTTTGACGGATATCATCTTTTCATAACATAAAACTTAACACAAAAAAATGCAAAGGTCCAGGTAAAGATTTCCGTCACTCAAAGTCGTTTTCTTTTATTTGGTGAAAAAGTAATTCAAAAAGAAAATTGGATGATTAATTTCGCGCCACCTTGCATAAAGACCGAAACTTTTCCATGATACTGTAGCATACTCACAGGCGCACGTCTGCACCTTTTCCAGTGCTTTCCTATGCGATTAGTGAATTTTCTTTATTATCTGCTACAGTAGTTTAAACAATTCAACGTTTTTACTGCCTTTCAGTCAGTTAAACCTTACGGCAATGGTATACCATTCGACTTTGCTTATCTTCCCTCCATCCCAGCCGTGACTCTCAACACTCCCGTATCTGGTACGAGTATATTTTGCCGCTTGTTTGATTGCGTTCCCCTCACACTTTTATTGCAGATATCCTTTATACTCGTACATCATTTCTTATTTTTAATTTCACGTTGGGAGCCAAGTACTGAGGTAGTGAGTTGTACTCTGTCTTTCCACCTTTCATTGTTCACTTTTTTATTGTTACTTGGAGGTGGCGTTCTTCACGGCAACGGGTCAATGATTTATGTGCCACACGAGGATCCAGAGTAGTATTCTTCGTTTTATACTTAAACTTAATGTGCACTCCTCGAGCAATTACACTATTTATTGTACACACACCTAGTAGGGCCATAAGATGAGATGTGCGTCAGGGTAATAGAAATGGGACTTTGTTTAGTGGTATTCTTCGTTAACCACAACTGGGAGCGACCGGAAGAGCAGAATTGTACTGGGATAGTGTTGCCTTAGAGACCATTTATGATATAGATGGGAGCGTCTAGTCAAACAGTCTTGGCTTGTAGCGATATTGTTGCAGTATCTTGCCTGGTATGAACAATTAACAATCGTTAACCACTTGCACCAGTATGCATTTCCGTTAAATGCACTCGACTTTGTGTCAAAAGGAAATGGCCAGCTCGTTACAAGAAGCGACTACCTCACACACGTGATTGAATATATGCAATATGCACTCGTGCTAACAGGCTACCGGAAGCCGAGTCAAATCACCAAGTAAGTTTTTTATACGTACATAAGTCCTCTGGATGCGACAGCTTCATGGAGTCACCTACTTCCGGTTACATGCAAGGCTCCAGTTACCTTACCGAATCGAGTATCCTTACTCGCAAAATGCAAAGAATTTTTTTCTCTTGGCTCTCGAGCTTGATGCATCGATGGAATTCTGTTTGACTGTTGTACCACCGTCACCGGGGACGACTACATATATCGATTGGGTGGGGGGGTTAAACGAGAATGTGTAGCAATTCGACAATATCCGGTATGTGGAAGGTCTTTCGATCGTTCTTGTCCCTGTAAAATATTCAAATGGAGTTTTAACCGATTTTACCGGATGCAAAGGTTTTTTTCCGGTTGTTTCTTGCACTACCATTCTCCATCTATCCGTATCTCTCTCCTTCGTCCTTTGTCGTCGTACGACTAAGTCAACTGTCTGATGCAAAGCGCCACGGGAGATGTGCATCGACCTTGTATAAAAGTAGCGAATGCTACACTTGGTGACAATAATCGTTTACTTGTACTGCATCTCAACCGATTGCGACATGTCAACATGAGCGCATGCATAGAAAGCGGATGTGTAACAGCAGGTAACAGGTAAAGGAAGGTGATGTGTGCAACAAATCCCATCGGGAAGCGATTTTCAATTTCCATTCAAATCCGCATTGAGTGGCAACTTCATTGATAATCCACTCAAAAGCAGTCGAACGAACGTACCACGAGCTCAGATACAATCGTTCGGCTTTTATGGTTGCTTATATGCGAAGCGGTAGTCAAGTGGAGATTTATGATGCAACCGGAAGGGATATTAGTGCTCGTAAAAAATAACAAATCGACTAGAAAGGGCAAAACAAAAAACAAAAAAAAAAAAGGGGCCCCAATGCAAAAAAATAAGGGTAAACACCATTCCGTGCAGGGCGGCACTGAAGCGGTATGGTAACGAAATAGCCGGCCGGATACTACGGTCTCATAAATCCTAGATACGAACGGATTTATGAGGCCAATTGTTTTAAGTTTATTTCCATTTCCATTTATTCGCACTACATTACGTTTAATGTTTTATGATGTATTTGACATCGCTGCAGATACGGATACGTACACGTTCGTCGGCATGGAATTTGGGGAAAGGTATATGTCTGTAGGGCGACAAATTAGCACCCGAGTCAGTGACTGTGATGGTGTCGAGTGTGTAATTGCAAACTGTGCGGATGTGACATACTATGTACTATGTGTAGTTAGAATGCCCTAGGGACCTTCATATGAATGAATTCGAAGTCAAGTGTGAGAATTGAGATTAGGGAAAAGCAAATATGGCTTGTGTGACTGGATGCGTAATGAGATTGTCGTGCAATCAACAATCAGCAACCTTAGTCCACTCGAGCTACAGTTAACAAACTAAATTATCATCTAGTTACCTCCAATCTAGTTATGCACACATGTTATATGTACACGGCGTTTGGTCCGAACATCATCCTGTGCCAAAGGATGAGGCTAAGACACAATTGCGGACAAACAGAAGTGTCGTTTGTTGCGCTTACCCTTACCCAGGTGAAGTGTACTTAATTGTAACGAAAATTGAAGTTTCCGCTACCGGGACTCAGGACGTTTGAAATTACAGCTCGGCACTCGACTCCTTCCGTCGTTGCGGCAGATAAGATGTGTCAATTGATTGCTTGAGGAGCAACGGAGCAATTAACTCCAGCCCGTATACAATGAAATATACTCAGCGAGGACACGCTGATGAAACGGCAAAGGGAATTGAAGTAGCAACTTGAGGATGTACAATTATCCAGGAAGAGCACTTTGGTGGTTGAAGATGATATTCCCACCGCCCATACAACACGATGACGAATCGCTAGGCTCTTTGTGATATCTTGTTTTTATGGCCAACCGGCAATTGTCATACCCATTCCGGCAGGACGGTATACGGATGGTATGCTATTCTAATGGCAGAGTAAACGTGGAAGTGTGAAAGGTTAACAATTCCGCGTTTGGAGAGTGGTTATTAAATTCGAATTAATGTCACAGCTATCCAGCCAGTGAGTGCAGAAGACGTTTTGCAATTTCTTTTCCGTTTCCCTGCTCTTCGTCCTTTTCCAGTCGTTGTGTGGGCATGGGTTAAGGCGGAATTAACCTTAAACGCTGGAGATGTTGATGTTCCTTTTGACGATTTAATGAAAAGTGGAATACGATTCGAAATCACTTGTCGGTCGATAGGGTGGCTTTCGAATCCGACACCGGTCACGAGTTCGAGCTCGTAAATACAGCTTTCAGAAGAGTGAATTGAATTAAGGCCGTAAGCGATATCGAATGGGCGAGCGTTGCGATTTCGTAAGGCAACGAGACAAGTGAGGGTTTGTTTGTTCAAGATTCAAATCTAATTGAAATGTCAGGAGTTGTGGGAGTTCATCTTAAGCTGAGAATTGGGTAAATAAAAGGGGCGAGGGGCAAACAATAAGGTTGGCCACAGCACCTAGAAAAGAGATTTATTTTAACCAATTAGACATACAGTCGGTAAAATCTTTTGCCATCTATGCGTCTACTATGGCATATGCCAGTTTTGATCTCTATGCCTGCCCAATTCAAGTCATTATACATCCTCCGCGTGGCCTCCGCTGGATGATGCCCCAGCATCCGTCGGGCAATGAACCAATGTGTGCAGCAACCCGAGCCCTTATACCTAGCTCTTTCGCCAGGAACCTGGTCCTTCAGGTTGGGAGTTGTGCTCAGCGGTAACATCCCCATCACGGAAAAAATAAAATGCTTCGAAGCAACCACAAGCCTCGGATACAGACGGATACAAAGCAGACGACCCCTGCGAACGCCTAAATGGCTTGCGAGTCTGCACTTGGAAAGTGAGGCCCCTTAACAGACCGGATGCAGGTAATCAATTGCAGCAAGCCCTCAGCTCCCATAAAGCACCTGCGTCTTCCAATAAGGACTTGACAACTTTTTTTTTAAATGGAACGCACACAATTTGAGATATTTCAAAAACTTAATCATCGGCTTGAAGTACAATCGTGAAAATTCAGTCGAATTCCTCTCCCCCTATCTAGGACAACCACCCTGGAGAGGTTGTGAACGAACATCTACGACTCAAACCATCTGCACTCCGTCCGGGTTGTGTGACAAGCATGATAAGAGTATAACGCTTGAACCTGTGCGAACTATAAAAACAAAAAGAAAAAGATATAAGCGTACCCTATGAAGTGCAATGGGATGGACCAGGCCAAAGTCGCATGAGAAACTGCGACCTCTGCTACGGAAGGCGAACTCCGGCAAAAAGTCGGCATGTGAGCGAACGCCTCATAACAATCTGCATTATCAAAGCTAATTTCTTGACATCAGCTGAATATGCGTTCACGCTCCAACCGAAGACAAGCACGATCGACTCAAAGATGAATTCTACGATCTCTTAGACAGGACCTATGTCCAATATCCAGGCCACGATATCAAAATAGTACTAGGTGTACTGGGCAAAGAGAACGAGTCAGTCACGGGCAAGTATAGCCTACAGGACACCACGTCCGAAATTGCACACAGGCTATTTGACTTCCTGGCGGGGTGTAATCTCCTTCCAACTAGCACACAATTCCTGATCAGTCGACCACCAACCAGATTGCGATCGATGCTAGACAGTGCTCCAGAATGTACGAACCTATCGAGAAGGCCGCATCCCTACCATGCTGTAGCCAAGGTAGGTAGGTAGGTAGGATCGTAGCCTTCCCAGAAATGAGAAGAACACACATAGGCCGGGGAGGCCCGTTGTGCAGCTTCGAGGGGGCTTAGGCCCCTATTCGTGGGACTATTTTGTGCTTCTTAAGAAGTTAAGAAGATCAGATACCCCTACTTGCAGGACCTCTGTCAAAGTCGTTAAGGAAGTAAGATCATAGGTATCGCTTCCTGATTGTGCAGAATGCCGGGCAAGTGCAGAGAAGGTCGTGAATGGATTCGACCTCCTTCTCGTCTAAGCAGCTTCTGCAGAATCATTCGGAACTACACCTAGTTTTTGCGCGTGACTGCCGATAAGGCAGTGTCCAGTGATGACACCTATGGCTTTCTAGATGTCAGTTCTTTTTAGGGAGATTATACTCCTTGTCCGTTGACTGTCGAGCCGGGGCCAGATTTGCCAGGTGATGACGCAGATACGTCCCTGAGTTCATCTCCGGTTCGTCTCGGCCCTAGCGAGATTTGCAAGATTAAGCTTAATGGTTGCAAGGGGTATTTCCCCATAAGCCACGGTTGGTTGTAGCGTCGTTCCTTGTTTGGCGAGTGTGTCGGCTCTTTCATTCCCTGGAATGTCGCTGTATCCTGGTACCCAGATAAGTTGTATGTTGATCTATTCGGCCATCTCGTTAAGAGATAGGCGACAGTCGAGACTAGTTTTTGATGTGTACACATGGGACTCCAACGACTTTAAGGCTGCTTGGCTATCCGTGAGAATGCGGATATTCGTAGCGGATATCACGTTCCACTTCAACCAAGACATGGCCTCTTTTATTGCCAACAGTTCCGCCTGGAAACGAACGAGGATATCAAGGATGCAACGGAGTCGAGCTGGACAACGAAAGTTTGATGTCGGAAAGCTACAGTCGCGGGAGGCCGCCAGGATCTTCGCCGATCGAGTTTCTCTCAATCTCTTGCAAAATCCGATGATGCTGGCACAATCCACAAAACAACAGTGGGAGCATTACCAACGTGACATCAGACACGCTGCTTCTGATGTACAGGGTTTCAAACCGCCACCAGCTTATCAGTGTGCTTTCAGGCCAGGTAAGTCCACAATAGACCAAATATGACCCAAGAATACCAAATCCGCATCCATCACCTTTTCGTCAATTCCAAAGGCGCGGATGACAGTGCGCAAAGAGACGAGCTATACAGAGCCATGTCTAGTTTTGACATCCCTGCCAAACTCGTCAGATTGTGCAGGATGACAATGGAGAAACCTCGCTACTCCATTAAGGTCGGTAGCGAATCAACCTTTGACGTTAGGAAAGGATCTAGATTCGTACTTGAAAATATCGTACGAGACTTACTGCTCAACACAAGAGGTACGATCTATTTCAAGTAGAGCCCTTTCTTAAAAGACCAAGGTTGCGCTGTATGTATGTATGTATGTTGGCGTTACAGTCCATGAAGAACCTGAGCCGAGCTTCTCTCACTCACCCATGTTGTGTGTGATTTCATTTTCACATAGGTGAAAGGGACCTACTGTTTTATTGCCGGTTCCGAACGGCGAATTTCGAGAAGCTTTTCATGACAATTTTACTACAGGAGGTTTTGTCAGAACCCCGCTGAAGAGAAACACCGTGAAAAACACGTTGCGCTGTACAAAATCTTAATCCTCCCACTCCTTCTCTATGGCGCAGGGGCCTGGACTTTAACGAAAGCGGATGAGGAGGTCCGAGGGGAAAATTCTGTGTTCAATCTATGGTCCCGCTTGTATAAACGGAGTGGGGAGTGGAGGGAGGAGAAGACATAGCGACGAACTGTACGGACCGACGTCTAGATACTGCCAACTGGAGAAGCTTATTGTTTGAGGCCCAGGTTCACACCGGACTGTAGCTCCACCAAAGTAAGTAAGTAGCTACGTATGCCATCTTAAACCTGGTCGATGAGTGATCCCGTGAAGTTAAAATTAAGGACCCTTCAGTCAGAGCTGTAATTTCTAATCGCTCTTCATAACCCCATTGCACAGCTCTTTATAGCCCATACATTCGCCGTTGAAAGAGTAAAGGACCTCCTCAGAGTTAATCAGTTTGTGAATCAAGTTTTATGATTGAGGTATACTTACCAGCCTTGAGGCACTATACACAAATTCGTTAAAGAAACCGTAAAAATGCTGTGATATCAGTCAATATTTTTTTATTCTTGTCCTTTGAAGTGATTGGACCGTTCTTCGTTACCGTTCATACATACATAGGTGGTTTGCCTGACTCTGGTCGTTGGTCTCGTACAGCACTGTGTGACACTCTGGTCACAAGTTACAAGCCATGACCTTCACTGTCGTCAAGCGATGTTACTATTCGCTTCGTCGGCAGGTTCAGTGATAGCAATCTTGAAAACATTCTCGATGAGTTGCAGCTGACGAGGACGTCGTACGTTCTTATGGTCGCTGGTTCTTGGTTCTTTGCCTGAGCGATCGGGTCGAATTAGTATATTGCCATTGTTAACAAACTCACTTTGCTCACTGGAAAAATACGGCACGTGGTGCCTTTTTGCCATTTAAACGTAAGAACGCTTAAAAACATTCAAAAAAAAGTGTGTAGTGTATGGCGACTCTTAAATTCGTATCTGTATTGTCAAAAATTGAATAATCTGAAAAAAGCAATAGTCCAGGAGTCGCCAGTGTTAACCAATAGGAAAAAATTCTGTCCCGTCAGTACAATGTCAGGCCAAACCCATTTATAGTGTTGGTCAGAAGCTTCGGAAGACTTGCCGAGAGTTCGTTATCCATGGGGAACGATTTTGTTGGTGAAAAATTTCTCTCAAAAGAGACTTTCGAAAAACGACCATCCAAAGTTTTTACTAACTTCCGGCATATACATATGTATGCTCGCCATCAGTGCTTTGGAGAGCTCTGTCAGATAGACTGTCTGCACGAGCAGCTTATCCTGCAGCCATCCTGACTGTGACCAAGCAAGCGGGCAAAGTCATTTCTAAGTCGTCCGGCATGAATGCATCTTTCTGCTTCAAGTCTGGTCTATCGTGGTCGTATTCACGATTCTATTGGAGTTCTACGTACTAGGGTTGTAGTGTTTGGGCTTCCAAAAAGTTGAGAGAGACATGATTATAGCTTCGATATATACATAATTGCATTTTGGCTATAACAATTTATTGATCCGAGTCGATGTTGCCTCCTCAAAAAATTTGCCAGTCTAGTTGACGTTTGACTACACGGTCATTTTATGAATGTAGAGCTGCGGGAAGTGCGTGCTTGCAGAAATAATTGTCTGCTCCATCAGGTCCTTCTTCCACCCTTTCGTATTACCATCTGAAAATTTCCCGACCACGGAAATTACTAACGGCAGGGGACGAATGACGAGCATCCTGCGCCACAAAATAGGATTAATGTCGGTTGGGCTATGGGCTAGCAGACTGTAACCGGAAAACCCCACACTTGCTCAAAAGCAACCACAACCCTCCGATAAAACGGAGCTGGATAAAGTTGACAACCCTTCCCAAAAACGAGAAAAGGATAAAATGGACAAAAGTCCTTAAACAGGCCACCTACAGCAGAATAGCTTGCGGACGCCCTAGACCACTACAAAGCGGACTTTACCGCCATTGAAGAATTGCGATCGAATGGACCGGGAATAAAGCGGCTGAAAAACTGCGATATCTACTACGGCGACTGCTATAGGGAGAGAGTATAACGATTGTTCGGATGCGAATTTGCTGTTCGAGGCGGACTAAGGCAAAAAGTTCTAACTTTCGGCATGTGAGTGAACGCCTTCTAATGATCCGTGTCAAGGTAAATTTTTCTAACATCGGCCTGATCTGCACCCACGCCCCTACGGATGACAAGAATGATTCCACCAAAGATGAGCTCTACGATCTCAATCTCAAAATTGTACTAAGAGATTTCAATGCTTAGATGGGTAAGGAAAGAATACACGGCACCACATCCGATAAGAGACACAGGCTGATTGATCTTGCTACAGGGCGCACCTCGATATACCCAAAGGCGCCGGGCGGTCGCCAGATCAATCAACCACTAACCAGATAGACCACATCGCGATCGACGTCAGGCACTCTTTCGCTATTCTTGAGGTTCAAACTTTCCGAGGAGCTAACATCGACTTGGACCACTATCTTGTAGTAGTCAAGATGCGCCTATGGATAGCACGAAAACAGCGGAGTAGAGTAAGAATACAAGGTTATGACGTCGGAAAGCTACTATCGCCAGAAACCGCTCGTGCTTTTCCTGATCGCGTCTCCCTTAAGCTCACTCATACACCTAAGCCCGCCACGCAGTCAACAGAACAACAGTGGAACCTTTGCAAACAAGCCCTGAAGAGCATTGGTCTTCGGGTTAAAGGCTCCACCATAAATAAACACCTGGTTCGATGACGAATGCAAGAGAACTTACACAGCGAAGCAGGAGGCATATAAAGCCTTGCCGTATAGAAGAACAAGAGCAGCGCGTGAGCTCTACGAGTTAAAAAGAAGGGAGGAGCATAAGCTTCTCAGAAGAAAGAAGAAAGCGCTGAGAAGCGCGCTGGAAAACTTGGAGAGGTGATACTGCAGGCGTGACGTTGGAAAGTCTTACCAACAAATAAAGCCAACGTGTCAAGGTTATAAAGCCTGTACGCCTTTCCCCTGGGAAAGGACACCTAGTAGTGAAATCGCAGTCGATGCTGAGAATATAGAAAAAACACTTCTACAGACCGTATAACGGCGATATTAGTCAACATGCCGCTGTCAGACAGAATGGCGCAGACAAACTGTCTCCTGCGCTCTTCCGAGCAGGTGGATATGACCTGGTTGAGGGCATGCATGTAAGACATGGTCAGAGGAAAGTATGCCCAAGAAGAAAGGAGACCCCTTTGACTGCGCCAACTACAGGCGAATAAGTCTCCTACATAAGTCTCGCCTACAAAATCGTCTCTGCCGTTTTGTGTGAACGCCTGAAGCCTTTTGTAATTCAGCTGATGGGTCCTTATCAGTGCGGTGTCAGACCAAAGGAAAGTCCACCTTCGGCCAAATCTTTACATTACGACAGATCCTGGGAAAAACCAATGAATTTCCGATCGACACTCACCACCTATTACAGCGTAATTAGAGACGAGTTATACAACGCCATGTCTACCTTTGACACCCCTGCTAAATTCGTCAGACTATGCAGGATGACTTTGGAAAATGCTCACAGCTCCATCCAAATCCGTGGAGACCTAACCGATAGACAGGTTTTAGGCAAGGCGATGCGCTGTCGTGTGATTTCTTCAATATTGTATTAGAAACGATAATGCAAAAATCACTGGCCAACACAAGAGACACCATTTATTCTAAATCCTCACAGCTCCGCGCATACGCGGATGACATTGACATAATCGGAAGAGCACAGCTAAATGTCAATGAGGCACTTACGAGTATTGAGGCGGCGAAAATTTGTGCCGTCAGCAACAAAGGACTCTCACCACCGACCTCTTGGCCAGAATGTTTGCATTGGCAGATATAAATTTGAGGTAGTTAAGGACTTCGTCTACCTTGGCTCCGCAGTGACCTTGAACAACGTCATCAGTTCTGAAATCAAACGTAGAACCAGTCTTGCCAATTGCTGTCTCCTTGGGCTCATGAAGCAATTGAGTAATAGACCCCTTTCCCGTTGACTCTATACAAGACCTTTATAACCCCGATCAAAAGCCGATAAGGAGGTCCTTGGTCGGTTCGGGAGAAAGATTTTGCTATTGATTTTCGGTAACATAAACGTAGACGGGGGATCTAGAAAAATATTCAACCACGAGCTCTATGGGCTGTACAGCGTAATGAGTCTAATCAGGCGTCTACGGATTCAACGCCTAGGTGGCTAGGCCATATAGAGCGAATGGAGACCACTGCTCCAGCCCAGAGAGCCTTTAAATCCAACTTCGAGGGACGAAGAAACAGAGGACAGAGTTGGAAGGCAACCTCAGCCAACTGTGCGTAAATGGAAAAGGCGAGTAAAAGATCGGGCTAGTTGGAGGGGCATGTTGGTTGAGTCCCAGGTTCACCCCGAACTGTATCGCCCGACAAGAAGAAAAAGAACTACGCACTGAGCGTTGTGCTCAATTTTTATACGAATTGTTATGAGGCCCTCGCTCACATGTCCACGGCAAGAAATTACCGCTGAACATGCCTCGGATATCCATACTGCAACCGAATAAGCTTTGTCGTTTCTCCGTGGAGTGGTCACATTAGTCGATGTCACAATCCTGTTTTTTACAATCTAGAGCTACTGCCATTAAACCCTTTGTGGTCTGTTAAGGACCTCATGTTCAAGGTGCCTAGCAGAAGTTCATTCTTTGTATTCAATTCTTTTTTCTGGCTCCACATTTCTTAAAATGTCGCCTTGGTTTTGCTCTGCCTTACCCTGAGTCCTCAAGTCAATGTGCGCTCCTACAACATACTCTAACTACGTACATATGTATATGTACGTCACAAATTATCGGCGGCAGTAACATAAAAGGGAGGATGAAAAAGTACGCTCTTAAAAAGGGATTGCCTTAGATCCAATATCCTGCCGTTGAGGGCCGCCTGATTTTCTTTTTAAATCCACTGCATCCAAAGTAAGACTAAACACCCGACATTACCACGTACTCATACTCCTCAGGTCCTTGCCAAGATGTTTGCACGAAATACAAATTGAGATTTAAATTCTCGCTCATTCCAGGCACCTTCTCCCTACTCTTGCCTTGATTCAACCATCCGCCATCAGAGCTCACCATAAATTACACTACATTTACTACAGACGAAGAGATTATCAGGATCTCACTCCTCCACGCCAAGTAAGGACGAAAAAACGCATGAAAACAAAAAATCACGCAAAATATCTGGAATAAAAAGTAAGAATTTATGCTGAAGATGGAGCCCGCCTTCCAAGGATAATAATAACGTGCAATGAAAAAGGAGATTCCTGTACAGTTAGGAAGAAGTCTTTACCTAACCACCATCTTTAATGGGGAGGCAAACATGGAAGGAACAACGGAAAAAAGAAGAAGAACAATTGCCGAATGTGACGTTGGTATAATGGCTACTGGCTGTTTGAGTCCTTTCAGACGGCCACTATCCACTTTACTAGGCACATCCAGGACATAGACACACCGCTGTGGTACCCCATGCCACAGCTTGTGCCACAATTGTGCTTCAATTGGAAAGCATGAAAAGAGAAGAGGTGGGAACAACGAGCGAGCGATAAGAAGAAAAGAGGGCACTTAGTGGAAAAGGGCACTGTTCATTGTTGTCCTTCCATTCTTCACCTGTGGGGGTAAATGCAAGATGTAGCCCGATACGAATGGGGGATATGTGACAACATCGTCTCGTATGCTACTGCCACAACTCATGTGTATGCCAAACCATCGGAGAGAGATTCAGAACTAGAGATTCCGTCACTTCGAGGCTGCGAATAGGAATCATTTGTCAAGTTGTCAGGTTTTATGGCAAAAGCATTCTTAATGCAATAGATGTGAATGCGAACAAGCAGTCCTGCTTCTGCTTCTTTTGCTGCTCAAGTGACAGGCAACATAACAACAGCACGACGAGAAGAAGACGCTTATGCTTCTGCTATTGTTGGTTTTGCGTGCGATATTGCGCTCCATCGCTCCTTACTCCTTCGCCTTCGAAATGTACATATGAACCGCAGGAGATAGCCATTCCGTTCGTCTCATCCTTTTGCTTCCTGCTCCTCCTTGGCATTCCAAAGGACGAGCTAAATGGAAAAATATAAATGTTTCTCTATTGTTATCGGATATTGTTATTCCTGAAGCAGTTACCCGGAGTTTCGTCTTGTCCGAAATGGGATTGAGTCAGTTGAAGGTGGAAGACGTTGCATATCGTATTTGAAGACGTGCTCGGTGCATACTAAGTGATGGGTCTTATCAGGCAGTGAAACATAACAGTCAGGACGATATGACATAGAAGTTCAGTCAAGCAGTCATATGCACATAGTACGTATCGCTTGCATTCTTTAGAAACGTGTATTAGGTAGAACGTCACCGGATGTGTGCCCGTTCGGAATGATACTGTTGAAACTCGCAAGTACCTGCAAGTGGTTCTGGGTTAATAAGCTGTGCCTCGAGGATACTCTGGGAACTGAACTGAATTATCAGAGATAGAGGTGCTTCCATGGTCTCAAGTTGTTCAGCTGTGAATATCACAATCTATATGTCATCGTTTAAGCACATGGGGAGTGGCAGTTTAATTTTGCTCACTACCGTGTTGAAGTTTACGCACTTATCTGGCAGATAACCAGTTGAATTCTATCACTTGTGTGTTGTGTTTGAGAGTAGATAAAAGTTTGAGTTAAATGCTCCTCATTCTATTGACATTTGGTTGTACACGTTTGCTATCTACGAAACTGGTCTCCAAAACCTTAGTTGGTTATTCGATAAGCTTAGCAAGGCAGTAAGCAATTAAAGGTTGCGCTACTGTCCGTGATGAACCTGGGCCTCAACCAACAAGCATCTCCCGCTGGCACGGTCTTTGGCCAGCTGTTTTCAGCGCCGCACGCCCAGTTGGTTAAGGTCCCTTTCCACCTGCATGCACCACCGTAGATGTGGCCGTCGTCTGCAGCGCCTTCTTTCCGGGGTGGATTCGAAGACTCTCCGGGTCGGAGCTGTATTTTCCATGCGTTCTACATGGCCTAGCCACCTTAGACGCTATATCCGTAGACATCGTACCAGGCCGATGTCGCTGTACAACCCGTACAGTTCTTCGTTAAATCTTCTCCTCCATACCGTTTGAACAAACGGGTCCGAAGATAGTGCGCAGAATTTACCCCTCGAAATGACCAAGGGCATCTTCATCCGCTTTTGTTAAGACTGGAGGACTGGGATGATTAAGGTCTTATATAGTGTCACCTTGGTTTTCCGAGAGAGGGATCTACTTCTCAACTGCCTCTTGAGCCCAATGCAACAGCGGTTGGCAAGAGTGATTCTGCGTTTTATCCCAGCGCTGGTGTTGTTGCGCAGGTCATCAGAGCCAAGGTAGACGAATTCCTCAACCACTTCAAAGTTATATCCGTCCATGGTGACGTTCTGGTTAATACGTCGTTGTTGACCGCCTCTTTTAGATGAAAGCAGATATCTGGTTTTATCCTCATTAACCTTGATAACCATTTTAGCCGCTTTTACCTCTTGTGTTGGCCAGTGACTCTTGCACGATCTTTTCAAGCACGATGTTGAAAAAGTTGCATGACAGCGCGTCAGCTTGTCTAAATCCGACCTTAATGGAGCAGCGAGAGTTCTCCATTGTCATTCTGCACATTCGGACGAGTTTGGCAGGGATGTTAAAACTAGACATGGCTTTGTATAGCTCGTCTCTATACACGCTGTCATACGCGGCTTTGAAGCCGACGAAAAGGTAGTAAGTTTCGATTTGGTATTCCTGGGTTTTCTCTAAGGTCTGCCGTAGCGTAAATATTTGGCCTATTGTGGATTTACCTGGCCTGAAACCACACTGATAAGAGCCGATCAGGTTATTCACAAACGTTTTCAGGCGTTCACACAATACGGCAGAGAAAATCTTATACGCGATGCTCCCTAACTTGTTCCCCTATAGTTGGCGCAATTATAGGGGTCTCCTTTCTTATGGACCGGGCGAACGATGTTGAGATTCCATTTGTCGGGCATGCTTTCCTCCGACCATATCTTGCAAATGAGATGGTGCATGCACCTAAGACAGGCCGTCTGCGCCGCGGCTTTATTAGACTTAAGTCTTGATATTGCTATTTTGACTTCGGAACTCTCTTACATCGTTTTCCATTAGGAATGGATCGCCTGACAGCGGTAACTGGTCTGTCATCGCCGTTATTAAGTCGGCAGAATTGGCCTTTCCAAATCCTCTACATCGACTGCGATTCTACTACCAGTTCTCCACTTTCATCCTTGCAGGCCACTGCTCTGGCTTTGTAGTCATGGCATGTTCGTTTTACCTTATTGTAAAACTTCCGGGCGTTGTTCCTGCGGAAGCATCTCTCCATCTCCTCGATCTCACACTTTCCGTGTTCTCTCTTCTTTCTTCTGAGAAGCGTGTGTTCCTCTCTTCTCTTCTGCTCATAGACTTCGCGAGCAACTCTCGTCCGTCGTTGCAGCATGGCTTTATGTGCCTCTTATTCTGCCGCTTAGGCTTGTTTACATTGCTCATCGAACCAGGGGTTTCTAGATGGTGGCGGTTTGAAACCCAGCACCTCTGAGGCAGCGTCTCTGACGGCGCTCTGGCAATGCGCCCATGTCTGCTCTATTGTTTGTGCTGCTGTGGGCGGATTTTGAGAGAGATTGGAGGAGACACGATTGGCAAAGATTCTGGCAGTCTCTTGCGATTGTAGCTTTCCGACGTCAAACTTACGTTGTCCTACTCGGCTCCTAAGCATTGTTGGTATTCTCATTCGTACCTTGGCTACAACAAGGTCCGAGTCGATGTTGGTCCCTCGGAAGGTTCGTACGTCGAGAATACTGGAGGAATGTCTGGCGTCGTCGCAATGTGATCAATCTGGTTGGTGGTTGATTGATCAAAAGACCGCCAGGTACCCTTGTGGATGTTGAGATGGGGGAATCGTGTGCTTGCTACAAGGAGATTATGCCCCGTTAGGAAATCGATTAGCCTAAGTCCGTTGTCGGAAGTGGTGTTATGGAGGCTATGCTTTCCTATGATCGACTCAAATATGTCCTTTTTTCCCAGTTTTGCATTAAAATTTCCGAGAAATATTTTTGTGTCATAGCTGGGGCTAGGTGATCGTAGAATTCGTCTTTGCCATGTTAAACGCGACCAACAACAACTCTTATTAGGTGGTTGAACCTTCCCAAGAGGAAGCGAGTTGAAAGCGCATGCCGAGAGTGCTAGCATGTTTGTGCCTCCCGCAGCAGCCTTTCCTAATCGGCGACGCTTTCTGCGCTGCGCACCTCCGTGAGGAGAGGGGACCTCAGATGAAAAGGTTGGATCGATTTCGGATCGAGATACCTCCTTCGACCTAACCCTCTTAGCTGGTTCCTCCAGAGGTTTAGTCTGTGGTGCTTTCGGCTTTGTCAGCCTCTTTGCGCTATTTTCGGGCATGCCTCTTTCCCCTTCTTTCTTGGCACTTAGCCGTGCATTCAGCAGTACGTCCCAATTCGCGTTCAACCTTTGCGGTTTTCTGTGCCACGCCAATTTCGGTGTTGTCTCCGCTGGATGCACCGCTTATGCTCAGTCCGACCAAGTGGTTAGATAGTGAACCGCAGGAGTCGGTGTCGTTCTGGGCTACCGGAGAGTTAAAAATGAATGGTGGGGCCTCCAGAATCCTTGCTAGGGCCGCGGTAAAAAAAATCGGGTGTGGATTTCCGCTGCAGCGGATCCATTGGGTTGTCCATTCATTTTTGTGTCTTCGAGTCTTAGTTCGAGGTCTATGACCTCTTAAGGCCCCGACAAGGCGCACAATCTCGGTGGCCAGTTCACGTCACCTCCACGTTAGATGACAATTTCCCTAGAATCGCTCGTGCGAAATTTCCAATTTGGCGTGGGCTGTGTGGTACCTAGTACCGTTCTGTTGAAACCACATGTCGTTGGTGTCCATATCATCCCACTAAGGCCAGAAGAAGTTGGTAACCATCGACCTGTAGCGCTCGCTGTTGACGGTGATGGCCTTCCTAACGTCGTTCTCAAAGATATATGGATCGATGACGCCGCCAGCCCAAACTCCACACCAAACAGTGACTTTTTCGAGGTGCATTGGACGCTCTTGGATCTCATGTGGATTGGTATCGTCCCAAATTTAACAATTTTGTTTGTTAACGTACCCATTCATTCAGAAATGGGCCTCATGGCTAAAGACAGATTTTTCGAAGAAAATTTTTGCCAGTATCCAGCGAAAAGCTAAGTTCTTGTAAGCGACGCGAAATCGCCTCGGATTCTCCTGCATACTCTCATAGACAGCGGCGCTGTTTTCGACAGATTTTGCGTTTTATCGACGGACGTACGAATGTTGGTTTAACGTTTACTGAACCAGTAGACTCAAATTTATCCGAAATACTGTGAATAGTCCTCTTGGTAGGATGGTTATGGCACGTGGAACGTTGTCCGAATACAACATCCATCCTACACGTGTTGCTGAACGCCGTGTCCATAGATGATAATTTGGCCAAATAGACTGAATAGACGATAGCCAATCTGACAGATGTGTCTTCAACGATATGGCCACTATGGACTGTCAAAATTCAAAAGTCCCTATTGGAAGACCCTATATGTGACGCTACAGTTCGGAGTGAATTTGGGCCCTAAAACGAAAACCTTTTCAGCCAGCATGATCGCTAGCCAGCTGTTTCCAATGTCGCACGCTCAGTTGGCTGAGCGTGTGTGCGCCACATTAGAGTATACACTAACCCCCTATTCATGGAACCACTAAATGCGCCTTAAATAATTAGGCAGGTCAGTTATCCTTACCTGTATGGGTTGTACAGCAACATCGGCCTGGTTCGACATCTACGGATACAGCGTCTCAGATGGCTGGACTCTTCGAATCCACCCCGGAAGGAAGGTGTGGCAGAGGACGGCCGCATCTATGCTGGCGCATGCAGATGTAAGGCAACCTTAACCAACTGGGCGTGTGGCGCTGGAAACTGGCCAAAGACCGTGCCAGCTGGAGACGCTTGTTGGTTGAGGCCCAGGTTCACCACGGGCTGTAGCGCCACCAAAGTAGGTAAGTAAGTTATCTTAACCCGCTGAACACCGTTCAAATTGTTAAGCAAATAGGACCCCATGTAGCATTTCCTGATTAAACAGAGAGCTGGACAGGCGCGGAGTAGGTGACGAATGGATTCGACCTCCTCTGTGTCTAAGCAGCTTCTGCAGAAGTCGTTCGAAACTTGCCTTAGTTTTTGTGCCAATGAGTGCCAGTGACCGGTAATGATACCAATAATTTTTTAGATGTTAGTTCGTTTTAGAGAGATTAGTCCCTTGGTCCGTTGACAGTCAAGCCGAGGCCAGATTTACCTGGTGATGAGGCAGGTGTGCCTCTGGGCCCATCTCAGGCTAGAGGTATACCTGCGCATGCCATGTTTGATTGTTGCATCGTTCCTTGCCTGGCAAGTGTGTCGACTCTTTCATTTTCTGAGATACCGCTGTATGTTAACGTAGGAGATGTATGTTAAACTGTTCAGCCATCTCGTTAAGGGATGGCTTACTTTTGAAGTGTACATGTAGGACTCCAGCGATTTGAAGGCTACTTTACTATCTGTGAGCATTCGAATATACGTAGTGGATGTTACGTTCCACCACAGTCAAGACAAGGCTTTCTTTATTGCCAACGCTGCAATGATTCGATAATGTTAGAGCTTGGGACAGGTTTAATTGTTTGCAGAATACTCCACTGAACACCCCGTCCTTGGCTTTTGACCCGTCTGTGTAGAAGTGCACGCAGCTCTTGCAAGGTTGCGCCTGACAGGACCAGTTCCGCCTGTTACAAAGACTGTGGTGGGCTCAATGTGGTCAGAGTTTTCCGCCAAGATTATTCTGTTGCTCAGGATGGAGGAGTGGCCAGTGATGCAGCTCGTTCATCTTAAGCTGGTTTTTAATCTTGTTGCCGTGTATGTGGCTATTTGTTTGTCAAGTATATCGAGTGGTGTAAGGTGGAGTAACATGTTGTGCGCCGCCGTTGGGGTGGATCTTAGGGCCCCGGTGTTGCGCATGCATGCCAGCTTTTGCATCGCCTCGAATTGCTTATGGTATGTTACTTTGTCCAGTGCAGTCCACCAGCTTATCACTCCATACATTAGAATAGGTCTAATAACTGTAGTAGCCCTAGCAGTAAGGCTTTCTTACTAGTGTAGAGAGCTATGGTTGCTTTTCTTGCACCCTCGATTGTGTTGTCCTTGCAAGCTTCCTATCTAGTACTATGCCAAATATGTATTTGGCACTAGGACAGTAGGTTAACCTGGTACCAAGTAGAGTAATTGGGCAAGTTTTCGGGATTTTATGCTTTCTGGGGAGCAGCACAAGCTCCGTCTTCTGGGGGTTTACCCCGAGCTTATTATAAGCTATTCTACTTAAACAATCTAAACTCAAATTTAAACTTAAATATCAGTTACTTAACCTACGGGAGAATAGGGTGAAGTGGTGCGTGAGAGGTAGAAGATTAGAGGGATTAGATTAGATTAGATTTTTTTTTTTTTCTCCTAATTGGACCTTAGGAGAGATTCCTTAATGGATGGTAGAGATAGATGAAAGTCAAGGGATATTGGAGAATGATTAGCTAAACGTAACGTTCTACATATTGGTTCGTTGTAGTCATAGTTAGTGCGATGAGGGGGGAGTATGGAAAGTGGAGTTGATCTTAGGCGACGAGGGTTGGTTTTGAGCGAAATCATTTCGACGAGGGCAGGAGAGTCGATAATTCTAGCTATAAGCTGGTAAATGAAGAGAATGTCAGCTGCCTCACGGCGTGCTTTCAGGGTTTGTAAGCCGATCAATTGTAGACGGTTTTCGTAGGGTGGTAATACAGTCCTATCAGACAATGGGAGACCTTTTAAGGCAAAACGCAGAAATCTACGTTGCACAGCTTCAATTCGTGCAGAATGACTAACGTAGTAAGGAGACCAGGCTTGACTGGCGTATTCCAGGATAGGTCTAACGTATATAATGTAGAGGGATTTAGTGACGTAGGGATTCGAGAATTCCGTAGACCAACCTTTTATAAAACCAAGGGCAGAATTAGCTTTATGTATGATATGATTGATGTGGGAGAGAAAGTTTAGCTCTCTGTCGCATATGATACCTAGGTCGCGTATGAAGGAGACGTGGGGTACAGGCTCGTTAAGTAGATAGTATGTTCTAGGAGCAGAGACAAAGCGTTTCCGAGAGAACGTAACGAACTGGCATTTACCGATGTTGAGTTTCAGGTTGTTGTTATCACACCAATTACCGAAGGATACAAGGTCGCTTTGGAGTGCGAGCGACTCTGCAAGAGTTGATATTGTCTTGCTGATTTTCATGTCGTCTGCATATATTGACAAATGGGAATGGGACATCGTTAACAGCGAGGACTAATATTAAGGGGCCGAGATGACTACCTTGCGGAACACCGGAAAAGGCAATGATGGGATCAGAGATACAGTTTCTAAATAATACTCTGTATTGGCGATTCTCAAGGTACGATTTAAGCCATGCTATGATTTGGGGCGGGAAGCCTAAAGCCTCTAATTTAAAATAAATGAATGTATGGCTTAACTTATCGAATGCTTTACTAAAGTCTGTAGTGATAACATCTACCTCGTAGCCTTGCTCCAGAGTTAGAAGTATTTTTGAGGCAAATTCCGTAAGGTTGGTTGTGTTAAGAAACCATGCTGCCGGCAGGAGAAAATTGATTTGCAGTGGCAGAACATTGAGTCATACACGACGGACTCGAAGAGCTTAGGGATGGCGGACAATTTAGCAATCGGTCTGTAGTTAGAAATATACATCTTGGGGCCCTTTTTGTGAGTGGGGAAGATGTCAGAATTTTTCCAAATAGTTGGAAAGGAAGCTTGACAAAGTGAAAGGCGAAAGAGAATTGAAAGAGGTTTGCAGAAGGAAGCGATACATTTCTTGAAGAGAATGGCTGGGAGACCATCGGGACCCGGAGAGAAGTCATCTTTAAGTTGGTTTAGCTTGTGGTGAACCAAGTCCTCATTGATATCAATTACGGAGAGCGATGTCTGAGAGCAGTTATTCATATAGCTGAAAAATACAGTCGCAGTATGATAGGCTAAAGAATAAGGCAAAAAGGTTCGCGACGATTTTGGGATCGTCGGAGGTAGTGTTGTTCCATTTGAGAGCAGAAAGGACCCCATCTGATTTTTTTTTTTTTTTTGAGGTTGATGAATTGGTAGAAGCGTCTTGGATCAGTAACAAGGGACGTCTGCATTCTTGCACAGTGGAGGGAATACCGCAAGCATGCGGTCATCCAGTGTGGATAGATACTTGCCCGGGATGGCAATAGCAACGTCGTTTACGTGGCAAAAAATAACATCGAGACCTTCTTTTTCCAGTCTGATCAGTAGTTCTTTGTAACTACATTCCAGAGAAGAGGAAAGAAGACCCCCCCCCCCCCCCCCCTTCGAATGGTACTTGGCTGCCCAATTTAGAGTAGATTGCGTGTGCCAATCAACTCTATCAGAGTCCTCTCCATTTAGGAAGGCTGGAAAAGGGTATTCTTTAAAATGAATTCATCTCTCAATTTTCCTCATCAGTGTAGACAAGGCTGTTTCGACAGATCTAGCCTTGCAATAGGCGTGCTGTGCCTTAGAGATTAGGGATGGATCGAAATTACGACGTATATATAAGTTTATCGGCCTTTCTAAGGTTTTTAATACAAATGATGATAGACAGATAAGCCTTAGATCCCTGGGGGAGGTGTGGGAGCTTCTGCCGGCCTTGGGGTTGAGGAGTACCCCTGTGCACTTCCACTTTTCTGGAATATGTCTATAATCTAGGCAGCTGTACTTGGGTCTAGCCAGGGTATTATCCGCTACATAGTTTTTGCAAGTTCAATGGGGTGGGTTCCATTCGGCCCTGATGATTTGAAGGGCTTGAAACTTTTTAACGCCCAAGTGATTTGCTCTTAAGGTATTATATGATCGTACTGTCCCTCTATTGTGGGAGAGATACATATGAGATCTCCGCATTTGCCCTGGGTCCTGTGTCTCAGAGCAGCCTGGGGAATGCGTATTGAAGAGAAGATCGAGTGTTTCATCTTTTGTCGTTGTCTGTACTCCATTGGATAAGAGGCAGCTCAGAGTTAATGCATCAGAGTTAATGAATTAACCCAATTACTTAAATCAATAGGTAAGAGAAGACATCTCCTTTTAACAAACACTCCATACTTTTTTTAAAGATGTGAAGCTTATCCAAGCCCATGTTAACTACTGAGCTTAACCTGACAATTTCAGATTCGTTAAAGCATTATTGGGTAGATGGTAAATGCGAGGCTTATCAAGGACATAATGAACGAGATATTGCACTGCTAATATAGCTTTAAAAATATCCCGCGTAAGAGTGTTATACTTTAATGCACGGGGCAAAATGTGTCAAAAACCAGAATATTGAAACGAATTAGGTAAAAGATAATTAGCGATACAGAGTATATCCAATTATGTCTGAATTTAATTCGAACTACATTTGAAAAATTGCCAAACGGAACGTTCTGCAAAAACAAACTGATCATCCTGTCAAACTAGAATTATTTTGCTCTAATTGCATCCAATGATTACATGCGTAATAGACCTAGTTGCACCTGTATCTCATCGGGTTAATAAATAACCAACTAATTGACTAATTAATAAATTCATCGGCAAAGTCCCCTCGCGCGACATCAACTATTTACTCTCGTATCTCTGCCAAAAACACAATAACGAGTTTGTTGGTGCTGTTCACAAAAGCCGCGTTTGCATATCGGTTCGAGAAATCTGCATAATATGACGGCACGAATTCGCTAATTTAGTTTCGTATCTGCAATAATGCTTTTCGCCTTTTTTTATATTTTTATGAGGCGTTAGCATAGTAGCCACTGCAGGGGCGATCTAACCTTGGTGACTTTCTGAATTCAATTACAGTCGAGATGGCAACAGACTGAGATGTTGCAACATCAGGGTGAGAGATGATTGTAACTGATGTCATATAAATACGAATCGGCGATATCTAGGTGGCATTGTCTAGGCAAACAGTCTTCAAATAGGGTCCTCTTGAACGAAAGAACGCAATGGTATCTTCAAAAGTCTGTCTCTTAGATTTGACCATTTAAAAATAATTTTTTCTTCCAGAAATTCCTTACCATTTGGACTATCTTGTCGCTTGGTACCTTAGCTAAAGGTGGTGTACCTCAACTAAATAGGAACTATTTACCACCTATTGGTCCAGCATTGCCTCCACCGAGCATTGTTGGTCCCCCTGCTGTCGGAAAAGTACCCCTCGAAAATATTCCACCTGCACCTGTAGTGCCTGGATTGGCTGGACCAAAATACATCCCACCTCCAGTTTCTACAAAATATTTACCACCTGCTGTCCCAGGGCCTAAGTATATTCCCCCACCAACAGCACATATCATTGAAGAAAACAATGGGGGCTATAAGTACAGAACTGTGAAGAGGATCAAATACAGGCACCGTGCCTAGGAGCTAAAAAGGGTCTGTGAACGTTTAAGTTTATGGATTTACATATCCTATTTCCTTATATCTGTACTTAGCTAAATTGCTTGATATTAAAATCACTAGTAGTTACTGAAAAACTTACTTACTTACTTACTTATAGGTGACGCTACAGTCCGCGGTGAACCTGGGCCTCAACCAACATGCGTCTCCAGCTGGCACGGACTTTGGCCAGCTGCTTCCAGCGCCGCACGCCCAGTTGGTCAAGGTCCCCTTCAATCTGCATGCGCCACCGTTGATGCGGCCGTCCTCTGCCGATTCGATGACTCTTCGGTTCGGAGCTGTCGTTTCCATGCGCTCTACATTGCCTAGCCACCTTAGACGCTCTATCCATAGATGTCGTACCAGGCCTATGTCGCTGTACAACCCGTACAGTTCTTCGTTAAATCTTCTCCTTCATACTCCGTAGATAGTGCTCAGAATTTTCCCCTCGAAACGACCAAGGGCATCTTCATCCGCTTTTGTTAAGATCCAAGCCTCTGCGCCGTAAAGGAGGACTGGGATGATCAAGGTCTTATATAGTGTCACCTTGGTTTTCCGAGAGAGGGATCTACTTCTCAATTACCTCTTGAGCCCAAAGAAACAGCGATTGGCAAGAGTGATTCTGCGTCTTATCTCAGCGCTGGTGTTGTTGTCGCTGGTCATCAGTGAACCAAGGTAGACGAATTCCTTTACCCCTTCAAAGTTATATCCGCCCATGATGACGTCCTGGCCAATACGTCGGTGTAGTCCGTGTCTTTTGACACCCATCTTAGCCGCTTCGCCAGTGACTCTTGCACGATCTTTTCGAGCACGATGTTGAAAAAGTTGTCTAAATCCTTTTTTAACCTCAAAGGTATCGGTTTGCTCATTACCGACCTTAATGGAGCAGCGAGAATTCTCCATTGTCATCCTGCACAGTCGGACGAGTTTGGCATGGATGTTAAAACTAGACATGGCTTTGTATAGCTCATCTCTATACACGCTGTCATATGCAGCCTTGAAATCGACGAAGAGGTGGTGAGTGTCGATTTTATATTCCTGGGTCTTCTACACGATCTGCCGTAGCGTAAATACTTGGTCAATTGTGGATTTACCTGTCCTGAAACCACACTTATAAGAGCCGATCAGGTTATCCGCAAACGGTTTCAGGCGTTCACACAATTTGGCAGAGAAGATCTTATATGCGACGTTAAGGAGACTTATTCCCCTATAGTCGGCGCAGTTATAGGGGTCTCCTTTCTTATGGACCGGGCGAACGATGCTGAGATTCCATTCGTCGGGCATGCTTTCCTCCGACCATGCAATGAAATGGTGCATGCACCCTACCAGCTCATCTCCAGCCGCCTTAAAAAGCTACGCAGACAGGCCGTCTGCGCCCGCGGCTTTAATAGACTTAAGTCTTGATATCGCTGTTTTGACTTCGTCTAGTACGGGTGGACTGAATTATGTTACATCGTCATCCATTACGAATGGCTCGTTCTGCCTGACAGCGGTATCTTGTCTATCATCGCCGTTATACAGTCCGCAGAAGTGGTCTTTCCAAATCCTCAGCATCGACTGCGACTCTACTACCAGTTCCCCATTTTCATCCCTGCAGGCCGCCGTTCTAGCTTTGTAGCCATGACATGTTCGTTTTACCTTATTGTAAAACTTACGGGTGTCATTCCTGCGGAGGCGTCTCTCCATCTCCTCGATCTCAAGCTTTCCGTGCTCTCTCTTCTTTCTTCTGAAAAGCGTGTGTTCTTCTCTTCTACTCATAGATTTCGCGACTAGCTCTCGTCCGTTATTGCAGCATGGCTTTATATGCCTCTTGTTTTGCTGCATGGGCTTGTTCGCATTGTTCATCGAACCAGGGGTTTCGAGGTGGTGGCGGTTTGAAACTCAGCACCTCTGAGGCAGGGTCTCTGACGGCGCTCTGGCAATGCGCCCATTCCTGTTCTATTGTTTGTGCTGCTGTGGGCGGATTTAGAGAGAGCTTGGAGGAGGCACGATCGGCAAAGATTCTGGCAGTCTCTTGCGATTGTAGCTTTCCGACGTCAAACTTACGTTGTGCTTCTCGACTCCTAAGCATTCTTGATATCCTTATTCGTACCTTGGCTACAACAAGGTAGTGGTCCGAGTCGATGTTGGCCCCTCGGAAGGTTCGTACGTCGAGAATACAGAAGGAGTGTCTGGCGTCGATCGCAATGTGATCAATCTCGTTGGTGGTCGATTGATCAAAAGACCGCCAGGTACCTTTGTCGATGTTGAGATGGGGGAATCTCGTGCTTGCTACAAGGAGGTTACACCCCGCTAGGAAATCGATTAGCCTAAGCCCGTTGTCGGATGTGGAGTTATGGAGGCTATGCTTTCCTATGATCGACTCAAATATGTCCTCTTTGCCCTTGGACTATTTTTGTATCGTAGCTGGGGCATTGGGCATATGTTCTGTCTAGGAGATCGTAGAATTCTTCTTTGAGTCGATCGTCCTTTTCTTCCGTTGGGGCGTAAGAGCATATTAAGCTAATGTTTCCAAATTCAGCTTTGATGCTTATTGTTATGAGGTTTATATCGCTTATATCTCGGAAACTTAAGCTTTTTGTCGAAGTCTTCCACGAATAACGATTCCGCACCCGAATGGGCGCTGTTTGTTCTCCTTGTAGCAGTTCCCGTAGTAGATGTCGCAGCCCATCGCACTTCTTGGAGTGCGATTATATCTGCTTTATAGCAGTTGAGGGTTTGGTCCAATTTATCGCCTGCACCCGGTCTGTTAAGGGACCTCACATTCCAGGTGCAGACTCTCAAGTCCATTAGTCGTTTGCAGGGGTCGTCAGCTTTGTATTCGTCAGTTCACAAGTGAGCACCTGCAGCCATTCGCTCTTAAGTGCCTATGGATTGTTTTGTTTCAGAGGAAATCTACAAATTGAAATTTGCCTCCATTGTGTGCCAGGTGATTTGCTTTTTGATAATCAACTTACGTTTATACTTTCGGCTTTTGTTGTCTTATAAAAGAGCTTTCAGCTAGGTCTTTATTGGTTCCTCAAGGATTTTGAAGATTTTGACCATGTTTTCTGAAGTCAAGCGAAACTTTCGAGAAACCTCCATCATTCAACTCACAATAAGAACTGCTGTTCCCCAAGGCTGAATGTCTAGGCCAATTTTATACAACTGGTATACGTCTGAGTTACCCATTTACTGTTGTAAATTTTATTTAACGCACAGCTAGGATGAGAAAAAATCTTTGCTAGAGTCATCAGAAAACATAACATGCACAACAACACATTCGGAAACAGATTTAGGCTCGTGGACTTCGCCTCGGAGCAGAATTTCTCTGAAGTAAGTACGCGGTTCCCACACCTCAACATCCAAACCATGATCACATTGCGACCGACGACAGACACTCCCCTGGTAATCTCGATGTCTGAACCTTCCGAGGAGCCAACATCGACTCGGATCATTTCTTTCTCGTGGCTAAGGTAACAATGAAGGCGACTACGAACATCACGGTTTGACGTCGAAACGCTACAATCGCAACCGACCACTAGAAAGTTTACCGAACGAGTCTCTCAAAAACTCCCTAAATGTTCGACGACACCTGCACTAACGGTAAAAGAAGAGTACTACCGCTGTCGATAAGCTATTGAATAAGCTGCCACTGGTGTGCTGGATCTTACGACACCACCGCCCAGGAAAAGCCAGTAGTTTGACGACGTGTGCAAGTAGGCTCACGCAGCTATGCTAAGACACATACAAGCCAATGAGGGACGACCGCATCTACATAGGTGGCGCACACAAGTGATAAGGGACTTTAACCAATAATTTATGATTCAGATTTTAGATAATTCTAAAAATAGTTTTTGGACTGAAATTGCATTGCATCTAGCTCCGCCAAATACCAATTTAAGCTAACGGAGGACCGAACCTCCCCTTCCCCTCCTTCTCGAACCAGAAGGCTCGAAGTCGAAGACCCTCTTATCTGGAGCGCTGGTGTTCATGCGCTCAATGTGGCCGACCCAATGTAGTCGACGGAGCTTTACCTTCCGTACTATATTCACATCTTTGTCAAGCTCGTAGAGTTCGCGGTTATTATCATCCGCGTATTATGGCAGCTGAGAAGACTTGTAGGAGATAGTGCCTGCCGTGTTGACGCCTGCCCGTTGCACCATTAGCTCCAACCAACACCAAATTGAATAAGTCACACGGCAGCGCATATCCTTGCCGAAATCTGGTGCATGTTTCAAGTGACCCCAGAACCGAACTGCATGGTGGATTGTGTACTTTTTATCGAGGCGCAACACAGCCGGAGCAGTTTTCCTGGGATCGCGAATTCGGCCATCGCAACAAAAAATTCTTTGCGATGAACGCTGTCGTAAGCGGCTTTAAAATCGACGAAGAGATCGGGGTTATCGATTTGAAACTCGCTGGTCTTTTCCAGGATTTGTCGAAAGTGTGAATATCTGGCCTATGGTCGATTTGCCGGGCCGGAAGTCGCACTGATAGCTGCCGATTAGTGCGGTGCAAAAGGGTTCTAGACGTTCACACAGTACGCTGGACAGGATCTTGTATACGACATTGAGCACAGATATATCTTTGTTGTTCTTGCAAGAGGTAGGATCGCCTTTTTTGTGGATGGAGCAAATATAGCTGCTATTCCAGTCTTCGGGCATGCTTTCATCTTCCCAACTTCGACAGATGGTCTGGTGCATGCTTCCTACCAGAACATGACCGCCAGCATTGAAGAGCACTAATGACGAGCCATCTAAGCCTGCAGTCTTGTTGTTCTTCAGCTTTTGGATAGCTGTGCCGACGTCTTCGATGCGAGGTAGGAGGACTACATCAGCGACTGGAGTTGGGATTTCCTCAGTCGCTACCACTCTCTTTGTGTCATGCTCGTTAGGCAGCTACTGGAAATGCTGCCTAAATCAATCCAATATTCCCCGCGGGTCGGTAACAAGGTTACCTTCGAAATTTTGAAGAGCCTAGGTGACTTTCTTAAAGCCTCCTGCACGACTTTTTGTTTTCTTATAAAAGGCCCGTATTTTATGTGTATTTTATGTGTGTCCCTATCCTCCTCAATATCCTTGAGCTGGGAGGCCGCGCAGATTCTTTTCTTTAGTCGCAGCAGTTTTTCCTCCTCCCTTCTTCTAGCACAGTACTCCTCTCGCGCTGTCCTGTTTCTTTTCTGCAGTGCCTTTTGGTACGCTTCGTCGGTTACCGCCTTTTTCTGCTTACATTCGCCATTATACCACGGGTTTCTTGTCGGGGGTGGTAGGTAGCCTAACGTGGTCACGGCTACTTCCTGAATAGCTGAGCGGCAATACAGCCACATATTTTCCTCAGTTGCTCCCTGCAGACTCTAGTAACCTCCGTTATGCTTAGGCGTCCAAAGTCGAACCTCCTCATGGTGGGCTGGTGCAGCTTTCTGACATTGGATAATCGAGCTCTGAATCCTCCTTCTACGAGGAAATGGTCAGAATCGACATTAGGCCCCCGAATGTTAGCATGTTGGATGAGTGGTCAATTTGGCTGGCGGTTCGACCATCCAGAGATCGCCAGGTTACTGTGTGGATTCGCTTGCGGGGAAATGTTGTGCTACTTATCACCGCATTATGGGCGGTCGCAAAGTTCGAGAGTCGGTTGCCGTTATCTCTTGTTGTATCGTGGAGGCTGCGCTTTCCGATCAGTCCGCCAAAGGTGTCTTCCTTACAGATTTTAGCATTGAAGTCCTCGAGTACATGCTACTCCGGACAAGCTCCGTAGGCGTTGTTCAAGAGATCATAGAAGTCCTCTTTGATGCGGTCTTCAGTCTTTTGGGTGGAGGCGCGTGCACATATGAGGCTGATGTTGTAAAATCTGCCTTTAATGCGGATCACAGTCAGGTGTTCGCTTACAGGTTTAAAGTCGATGACCTTCAACCTTAACCCCTTTCCCACGTCAAATACGCACCCCAACATGTGCAATATTTTGTGGCTTTATTGGATGTCGTAACCGTTTCCTATCCAGCGTATTTCCTGGATCGCAGTAATATCCGCCTTGTACTGCGGGTTATGTCCAGTTTATGAGCAGCTTCAGAAGTATACAGAGTTCTGACATTCCAGGAGCGTACTCGCAAATCGTGTTCCTTTTTCGTGCTATGCCGTCTTCGAGAATCCGTCCGTTTATTTGAGGCATTTTGCTCTTTCATAACTTGTTCTGTCTTACATGGGCGGGTTGTTGGCCCGCCGCATAACTGCCAATCTGGTCGAGGTTTTGTAGCGGACTCTTGCCTAGGGCAACAGCTGCATAGATTTGCTCACCTCTCAACGGTTGTTGTAGAGGCTATCCAGAGTGCGCCGCGAAGAGGCTGTCTGTCAACTTGAGCCAGGTATTGAAGCAGGGATCGTTGTTGCCATCTCGCCAGGTTGAGAGCAACCAACAACTATACCCTGTATGTCCGAGCCCATGCCCTCTCAATTTAAGTTATAAATTTGAAAAGAAAAATCAACGATTTTGTTAGTCACATGCTCTCCCTGATGAAAGTGACCTACCGTATCAGGTGGTTGCTGATAAATCGTACCTCAAAAAACCCAAAATATTCTGAAGAATAAAAAGTACACATTCGGTGGTTTTGCTTTCACCAATGCCAGATATCGGGTTATGGAAATCAGATGCCAGTCATGGTATTAGGATTTCTGTTTGATTATACGAATGTCTATCAAATCAGGTTTAAATAGAATTTAATTTCGATGCAGGTTTGACAGATGTTTGCAATATGTACTTTCGAACAAACATGTTTTCTAGATTGCACAACACTTGGAATGGATAGTGCAAGCACTCAAACTGGACATACATATATGCTTACCAACTGAGTAGGATGGTACAACTAACATTTCAAGAGTTGACATGGAGTTTCAAAGTCGAAAAAGTCATAACACAACCCTCGTGTACCAACCACCAAGGGAAGTACAACTCTTGTCTTTCCAGCGAGTATGTTTCTATGAAGTACATATCCTACAAAGAACTTATCGAATAAACTACAATCAATTGCCAAACTTTCCTGTCCCAAGTGTGTGCATCTAGTATAAATCAACTTCCAAACTATGACTTGCGGCAACTGTTTAAAATCACTGTCCAAATTTCTGCCAGAATGCCATACCTTACTCCTCGAGACAATGGCCCTTAATCCTACAAGTTCCGGCTTCCGCAATCATTTGCAATGCACATACCGTGCACGTGTTTTATTTCTTTGCACAACCACTGACCACGTACTCGTTGTTTTCTAGTTTCCAACATTCGTATGCGGTTTGTTTGTAAAAAAATGCATAACCCAGAACCAAGTCCATAACTCAAAAATCTCCTTCACAACGTCATGGAAGACTGCAAGACCCTACCATAGAAAAACAATAAAATTCAGACAAATTGTCGTTACAGAATCGGTAAGCAAACTGAAAACATAAAAAACAAATAATTGATGTGTATCTCAAACTGAACTCTATACCTCTGCAGTACATTTGAACATTTCAGATAACCTCTTTGAGCTAAAATTAGCAAAAAAAAGAACAATACCCAAGCGAGCAGACAGGATTCGAATAAATTTACTCCGAATGACATAAACACTTGAGTGTAAACGTGTGTGTGTTTGTGTACAGTATCTAAATAGTAAAGGAAAGGTTCAGGACGAACTTTCGAAACAACTGACATTTAAGTTGACCATTAAAATCGAATGAATTCGTTGCCAGAACTATATCCCTTTGATTTGAGTTTCCTTCTCCTTTTCCATTTTATTTTCCGTCCATCATTCCAAGATTCTGGCAGTTATCGTTTCTATCTTTACGACGACGAAATATTCCTCAGAAGGGTTGGAGGAGTTTTTTACGAATACGATTGTAAATGTCACCAGTATGCAAAATTAAACTTAAAAACCGTGATTTTGTATAGAAAAGATACACGTAATTCGCGGGATGCGAGGCTTACAACAGCGTATCCTTCATTTTGAACCATTGACGAGCTAATAAGGCATGACTAGCATCTTCGAGTATTTCATTTTCGGATTTTATTATTCAATTTTCGTCTACATATCTACATACATATATTCAGCTCACAGATAGTCAATGGCAAGGCACTTATCCATGTCAAAAGAAACCTCCATGACCAAAGTATCCACCATACCCTCGAGCCCCAATTTTAGAGTCAAAGCCCAGCGCCGCATTACCAGCTTCTCCTGCACCAACACTGCTTGCAAATAGAGGTATTGCACCATAGTTGGCATCACCACCAAATCCGATGCCTGTACCACTTCCACCAATTCCTTTTCCCGTGAATCCAGCAATCGAGCTAGCATCGGCACTGGCACTACTATTTAACACAACACCAGGACTAGGCCCAAAACTAAATCCAGCTCCATTGCTTGCACTTGCTACAGCTCTATTTCCCAAGCTAGATGATGCACCAACTCCAGCGCTGAGTCCAGCATTTGCTCCAGAACTAGCAACAGTACCAAGTACACCACCTGTAGTGATACCACCCCCGCCAAGTTGACCACTACTAATTCCAGCGCCCGCTCCACCGCTGGTGCTAGTGTAACCAATCATAGTACCAAATCCGTCTCCACTTTCTGTAGCGATGCCTCTATTAGTGCCTTCACTAACCCCAGCCTTAGCTGGACTGGAACCACTACCTCCAAATCCTGAACTCTCACCAAGTTCATTAATTCCACCTCCAACACCGCTTCCTGGATTGGCATTTGCGCCTAGTCCACCACTTCCACCCAAGTTAGCATTGCTCCCAAATCCAACACTACCAAACTGGGAATTTGCACCTGAACTAGCACTATCTCCAAGTCTTTTAGTTCCTCCTCCAACATTAGTTCCTGAATTGGCATTTGCGCCGAGCCCACCACTTCCACCCAAGTTAGCATTGCTCCCAAATCCAATACTACCGCTACCTCCCGATCCAGAGCTCGTACCAAGTCCTTTAGTTCCTCCTCCAAAACCGCTTCCTGAATTGGCATTTGCGCCGAGCCCACCACCTGTACCCAACTGGGAATTTGCACCTGAGCTAGTACTACCTCCCAATCCAGAGCTCGCGCCAAGTTCACTAATTCTTCCTCCAAGACCGCTTCCTGAATAAGCATTTGCGCCCAATCCACCACTTGCACCCAAGTTAGCATTGCTGCCAAATCCAACACTACCAAACTGGGAATTTGCACCTGAACTAGCACTGCCTCCAAGTCCTGAACTCGCACCAAGTTCTCCTTCAACACCGCTTCCAGGATTGGCATTTGCGCCTAGTCCACCACTTCCACCCAAGTTAGCATTGCTCCCAAATCCAACACTACCAAACTGGGAATTTGCACCTGAACTAGCACTATCTCCAAGTCTTTTAGTTCCTCCTCCAACATTAGTTCCTGAATTTGCATTTGCGCCGAGCCCACCACTTCCACCCAAGTTAGCATTGCTCCCAAATCCAATACTACCGCTACCTCCCGATCCAGAGCTCGTACCAAGTCCTTTAGTTCCTCCTCCAAAACCGCTTCCTGAATTGGCATTTGCGCTGAGCCCACCACCTGTACCCAACTGGAAATTTGCACCTGAGCTAGTACTACCTCCCAATCCAGAGCTCGCGCCAAGTTCACTAATTCTTCCTCCAAGACCGCTTTCTGAATAAGCATTTGTGCCCAGTCCACCACTTGCACCCAAGTTAGCATTGCTCCCAAATCCAACACTACCAAGCTGGGAATTCGCACCTGAGCCAGCGCTAGCTCCAAATCCTGAAATCGCTCCAAGCCCACTAATTCCTCTTCCAAGACCGCTTCCTGAATTGGCATTTGCGCCAAATCCACCACTTCCACCCAAGTTATCATTGCTCACAAACCCAACACTACCTAACAGGGGATTTGCAGTTGAGCTGGCGCTACCTCCAAATCCTGAACTCGCACCAAGTCCACTAATTCCTCCACCGATTCCACCCAAGTTAGCATTGCTCCCAAATCCAACGCCACCAAGCTGGGAATTTGCACCGTAGCTAGCACTACCTCCCAATCCAGAGCTCACGCCAAGGCCAGCATTTCCACCTGAGCTTGATCCCGCTGCACTCGTAGTCAAACTACCGTCGAATGCACCGTTGCCGTTAACTCCTGCATATATTCCTTCATTATTGGTTCCAGCGTTTAAACCAAATTCAGCACCTTGTCCAGCTCCAGCACCTACACCAACCTGGGAACTTGCACTTGCGCTACCACTATTTCCAAATCCGACGGTCGCACCAAGTCCACTAATTCCTCCTCCGAAACCGTTTCCTGAATTGGCATCTGCACCACTACTTGCGCCAAGTCCAGTATCCAAGTTAACAAAACTACCAGATCCTGTTACACCTAAACCAGGCTGGAATCCACCAAAAGTTTGAGATCCTGCTCCAAATGGACCAAATCCTCCGATTTCACCATGCCCTCCATGAAATCCACCGTATCCGCCATGGAAACCATTGTATCCACCGTACCCACTATGTTCATGATGCCCACCAGAATTACCTGGTCCAGCTCCAACACCATATCCCAAAAAAGGATTAGATGCACCTATAAAGCCTGCACCATAGTGGCACAATCCTGAAAATCAACAATCAGTTAGTCCAATTGATCGACACACGCCGTCGTGTCTCTACTAACCTGAAGTGACTAGCAAGTTAAGCGCCAAGAATCCAATCAGCGACGGCATATTTGGTCCGTGAATATAAACTGATGGCCAAAAACTTGTCAAGATACTTTTATAGCATCTCGCGGATTAATTTAATTCAAATCACTCTTAACCACAAACGTAGAAGATGCAGCGCATTTTCACTATCGCACTGCAAAGAATGTGCTTTCGAATACTTCTTCTAACCAGTGATGACGCAAATACTGATGCTCCATTGTACCGCCAGACAGATGTCTTACTTTACTGTGATGTCTCGTTTTCCGGAGAACAATGAGTAGGAGCTTCAGTGATGCGTCCGCCCGAGGTGTGCGCCACCGTGCACTAGGGAAGGCGGGTCAGTCGTAGAGAAAGTCTTCTGCAGTGTCATCCACCTCGCAATTGCAGCACAGGTAAGCGTCTTACTGATGCCAAGCACACAGAGATGCTTATACGTAATATACCGTAATGATGCCCGTAAGTCTTCCGCAGTCAATCCTTCTCAAGGATAAGATGAATGCCGCGGATCTCTTGCTGAGATCAGGCCGTACGCGCTCAGCCATCCAGCATTCTTAATATTCCCTTTATCTACGATTGTGTGCTGATGTGGGATTTGACCGTGGAAGCAGGTAGACCTAAGGCGGATTCTTGCGAAACTTTCCTCTGAACCCATTCTGAAGAATTCATCAGAGATCTCATTTCCTGGCATCCCTGAGTGACCTGGGACCCATATATGCCTTAGGGAATTTAGCCTTCCGACTCTGCTCAAAAAGGTCTTGTTGTTAATGCACTAATTTGGAACTGGTTAAAGGTTTGGACACAGCTTTGAGATGCATATGCCTTTTCTCTTCCACTTGTGCTTCACAATATAGTGCGTGGCCATTAGGATTACATACATCCCTGATTGAAGGACAGACACAAAAGTACAGGCGCACGTTTTCGCATTCAAAGAAAACCCCAGCGCCGGACCCTCGCCCAGATCTTCAGCCATCTGGAAAAATGCGATGATAGTCCTTTCCAGATTCAATATCTGGCCAGAGCCCGTCCTAACGCCATGCAAATTTGAGTGTGAAATTGTAGCTCAATAGGATGGCAGGTGCCACAATAGAGATGAGTCGTAGGATATTTCTCACCCAAGTACACTGTTATTCCAATGCGAGTTGTACTAAAAACCATTTCTCTTGAGGCGGAACATGGCTTTCTGCTCACTTACTTACTTACTTAGGTGGCGCTACAGTCCGGAGTGAATCTGAGCCTCAACCAACAAACTTCTCCAGCTGGTTTCAGCGATGCACTCCCAGTTTGATAAGGTCCTCTTCCACCTGTGCTCGCCGCCATAGATTCGGTCGTCCTCTGCTGCGTCGCCCCTCAGGGGTCGACTCGAAGACTCTTCGGGCCGGAGCTGTGTTTCCCATTCGCTCTACATGGTCTAGCCGTCCTAGACGTTGGATCCGTGGATATCGTACTCGAAACGACCAAACGCCTCTTCATCCGCTTTCGTTAAAGTCCAGACCTCTGCGCCATAGAGTAGGACCGGGATGGCTAAGGTTTTGTACAGCGCAACTTTGGTCTTTCGAGAGAGGGCTCTACTTCTCCATTGCCCCTTGAGCCCAAAGAAGCAGCGGTTGACAAGAGTAATTCTGCGTTTGATCTTAGCGCTGGTGTTGTTGCCGCTGGTCACTAGTGAGCCAACCTAGACGAAGTCCTTGAACACTTCGAATTTGTAGCTGAACACTTGAACACTTCGAATTTGTAGCTGATAATCGTGACGTTAGGGCACCGTGGCGCAGTGGGTAGTGTGTTGGCCTCTGACGCCGATGACTCGGGATCGAATCCCGACACAGCCATGTCATCGAACGTGTTTTTCACGGTGTTTCTCCTCAGCGGGGTTCTGACAAAACCCCCTGTAGTAAAATTGTCATGAAAAGCTTCTCGAAATTCGCCGTTCGGAACCGGCAATAAAACTGTAGGTCCCTTTCACCTATGTGAAAATTAAATCACACACAACATGGGTGATTGAGAGAAGCTCGGCTCAGGTTCTTCATGGACTGTAACGCCAACATACATACATACATACAATCGTGACGTTCTGACCAAGACGTCGGTGGTGCGCGTCTTTTTTAGTTGACAGCATATATTTCGTCTTACCCACGTTAGCCGAAAGACCCATTTTAGCCGCTTCTGCTTCGATGCTTTCGAACACATCATTGACGTCCCACTGTGTTCGTCCAATTACGTCAATGTCATCCACGTACCCAAGCAGTTGTGCAGTCTTGAAATAGATCGTACCTCTTGTGTTGGACAGTGAGTCTCGTATGATCTTTTCAAGCACGATGTTGAAAAAATTACATGACAGCGCGTCGCCTCGCTGAGTTCGTTACCGACCTTGATGGAACAGCGAGAGTTCCCAACCTGACGAGCTGGGTAAGAATGTCAAAACTAGATATGGCACTGTATAACTCATCTCTATGCACACTGTCATACGCGGTCTTGAAATCAATGAAAACGTAATGGGTGTCGGCTTTCTGTGCACACCAGCTGATAAATGTTGCATACCAAGTGGAAGATTCATCATAGAAGCTAGAGTAGTACCCGTGGTGCTGGTGTTCAGCTGAGAGAAACCGTTCTTTGGAGTTTGGTGAAAGAAGCTACGACGTGTTCGCTTGATAGCCTGTTTCACCAGACAACCGATGCATATGAGATTATCGGTCTCATCATTGCCGTGTAGATCCAGAGGACTATTAGCCGCGATAAACCCCATGCTTTGCCAAAAGCACCTTTGCATTGCCAGAACGCTGACATCACTTTGGTGGTTCTTGACTCAACATGCTTTCGGCTCAGCATATATTAGGTAAGTAGCTTCCTTGGATATCGGGATGGGAATGCCTTTTAGCACCAGCTGAGTCACACCAGTATTTTTTCTCCTTCTCGTGAATAGAAAGATTAACCGACAGCCCACTTCTCGTGCACCAATCTACGATCACATTTAGCGCCGCCTGTTCTTTGAGACAGACAGTTGGTAAACATGAGTTGACAGAGAGAACGGCGACATTTTCCGCATAGGTATGGGCTTAGATTCCAGAAACATTGAAAGCATTGAACAGAGAGTCGACCAACATGTAGCGGAGACAGGACGCCACCTTGCGGGCAACCCTTGCTTACGCCAGATTTGACACATTATCCGAAACCTGAGTCGGTCTTATTATTTCCGTGTAGATCCAGAGGAATTTTATCGTCGATAAGCCAGATGTTTCGCGAAGAGCACATTCGCTTTACCAAGAAGCTGACAGTGCTCTGGTGGTTTTTGACTCAACATGCTTTGACCAAAGAAGCTTGCTATCTAAAATGACACCTAAGTACTTGGCTTGGCTTCCTTGGATATCGGGATGGGAATGCCCTTTAGCACCAACGGAATTATGCAAGTAAATTCCCTCCTTCTCGCGAAGGACGATACTCAGTTTGAATATTGCTTAGTGCACTTCTATTGCTTGGTATTAAATAGGCTCTTCTTTTCCTTCTAAAAAAGAAGCGCTTTTAAAGCGTTTAATTTAGCCTTCAATTTATCGAGGTATATTTCAACCTCATTTGCTCCAGATTGCGGTTCGAATACAATGGTAGTTTATTTTGAGTCTGAAGTATAGATATAAGAGTCATCCGTAAAGATAGCTTCTTCACAAGTATTTAATAAAAGAAGTCATGGATACAAATATTGTACAGTATTGGTCCAAGTACTGAGTCTTGGGGTACTCCCCTCTCAATTGAGAAACTTGCTGATATGGTGTTTGCTTTTTCGGCATTCGATAATAGTATCAAGCCTTCCTCTTTCCTAGTGGGAATAATATGATTCTTTAGCTTTACAACCAATGTTCCAACATGGTTTGCTTCGGGTTTCTAAACCCTGCAGTTTTTCTTTCCTTCTTTGGTTTCTAAAGCTCAAGCATTGGGGCTTTCAATAGGAAGTGTTCTGTTCGGGCAACGTTCCACGTGCTTCATCCATTATACGGTCGTCATTGCCGTCTTACCGAAAGGACTATTCGCAACACCCATACGGCGACAAAACGAAAGATCTGCGAAAATATCACCGCTGTCCGAGGCAGTCAATTTTGCGTCGCTCACAAGAAGTCGGCATTTCGCAGAAGCTGGAGGTAAACGACCTGTCATTGCTGAGTGGGCTCGGGAGCAATTGGAACCTGACCCTAATTTGCATTGAAATCTGTATTATCTTTAGAGATGAGGCCCATTTCAGGATGAATGGGTACGTCAACACACAATATTGTCGAATTTGGGACGATACCCATCCACATGTCTCCAGACGCCTATCTCTAGACGGGTTGACTGAACAGTTCAACATGAAAATCCCGTGTGTTCGCGGACAGGAAACTGCGCGGCCGACGAACTCGCAAAGTTAGGGTCAAGCACACTCAGTCTTCCTACCTTCGGGTTTCTAAAAACACGAGTAAATACGGCCCATCCACAAAAAAGGCGATCTTACCTCTTGCAAGAACTATAGAGGTATATCCTTGCTCAATGTCGCATACAAGATCCAGTCCAGCGTACTGAGTGAACGTCTAAAGCAGCTACCAGTGCGGCTTCCGGCCCGAATAATCGACTATAGACCAGATTTTCACACTTCGACAAATACTATAAAAGACCAACAAGTTTCGAATCGATACACACCATCTTTTCATCGATTTCAAAGCCGCATACGACAGCATTCATCGTGAAGAACTGTTTGGTGCGATGGCCGAATTCGGGATCGCGGGAAAACTGATCCAGTTGTGTCTTGCCACGCTAAAAAATACGCGATGCACCGTGCAACTCGGTTCTAGGACTTGGGAACCGTTTGAAACATGCGCCGGATTTCGGCAAGGAGATGCGCTGTCATGTGACTTCTTCAACCTGGTGCTAGAGCAGATAGTGCGACGGGCAGGCGTCAACAGGGAAGGCACTATCTTCTACAAGTCCGTCCGTCCAACTGCTAGGATACGCGGATAATATCGACATCATCGCGTGTTCTCGCCGTGGCGTTGTGGAAGCACTCACCGCGATTGAAGAACAGGCGAAACGAGTTGGTCTTAAGGTCAATGAGGACAAAACGAAGGACATGCTGTCAAGCAAAAACCAACCCGTCGCTCACCACCTTGGACAAAATATAACTATTGACAGCTACAATTTCGAGGTAGTTAAGGAGTTTGCCTACTTCGGGGCAAACGTAAATTCCACAATTGACACCACAGTGGAGATCCGGCGTAGAATCGCCCTGGGCAACCGCTGCTGCTTCGGCTTGTCCAAACAACTGGGGTCAAAACTCCTCACTCGAAAGACCAAAGTCATGCCTTACAAAACGCTCATATTGCCAGTCTTGCTGTACGGAGCCGAAAGCTGGACGATAAGCAGGACAGCGGAGATGATTTTGGGTTCTTTCGAGAGAAAATTTCTGCGCCGGATATTTGGTCCTGTCTGTGAGGAAGGTGAATGGAGAAGAAGACACAATCGTTCGCGGTTCTGTCTACGAGCTGTACAAAGATGTGGATGTAGTCCGGAAGGGAAAGATCCGTCGACTACACTGGCTCGGCCACATCGAGCGCATGGACACCAACGCTCCAGCTATGAGGGTCTTCGACTTCGAGCCTCCTGGTTCGAGAAGAAGAGAAAGACCGAATCTCCAGTGAAAAGACCAAGTAATCGCGGATGTGAGACATCTTAGAACTGGAAGCAGCGTGCCCGGGACCGTCAAGGGGAGAAGGCAGCTATAGCTCAGGCTCAGATCCTCCATGGATCGCTGGCCTGAAAAGTAAGTAAGTACGTTAAAGCACATGATAAAGCTTCGAATCATAGAGGCTAGCAACTCCAATGAAAGCATGAAATTAATATCGGCTTTATCACTAAACAAATCTGGCCTAAGCCAAACTCAGGACGAACCAGGGTCCTTGTGGCAACCAAAAGGGCAACTTTAAGGACTTTAGTGAGTGTCATCCCAGGTCACTGCAGCATTGGAAAACACGCTGCCAGACTAGGACAACCCTCCAATGACTTCTGCTGCGGCTGCATAGATAAGGAGGAAGAGGAATCAATACATCACCTCTGCTCATGCCCATCTTTTGCGAATCGAAGGAGGATCTACCTCGGCGCGCCCTTCTATGAAAACTTAAGTGAGCTAGCAGGCCTAAAAATAACTCAGCACCAATTGGTTTTCAGGTAGCGGATCAAGGTAATATGATCTAGTTGGTATCACAATGGGCCGACTTCGGTCTACTTGAGGTGTATGCCAACCATCCTAGCCTAACCTAACCTAACCACAATCCACATGGAACGCAGGAGCGTCCAATGCATTCGGAAAAAGTCCCTGTTTGGTGTGGATTTTGGGCTGTCGACGTCATCGGCCCATAATTCTATGAGAACAACGTTGGCCAGGCCATCACCGTCAACAGCGTGTGATATAGGTCGATGATAACCAAATTCTTTTGGCCTGAATTGGATATGGACACAAATGACACGTGATTACGACAGGATGGCGCTAAATGCCACTCAGCTCACGCCACATTGAAACGAACATTCTGGACGAGCGATTCGACGGCATGGTCATCTCACGTGGAGGTGATCTGAACTGGCCACCGAAATCGTGCGAATTGACCCCGTTAGACTTTTTTTTGTGGGGTATTCCGGGGACGCAGATCTATGAGAAAAAGCGACCAACGACAGCGGACGTCAAAGCCAACATAAACCATGCCATCGGTCAAATTTAGGTTGATCTATGCGCCAGAGTCATGGAAACAGGCAACGGCTCCGACTTACGGACTTTGCGGCAACTGGTTATACGGTATAAGTAACACGAGATTTCCCCACAAGAATATTCACACAGTAACCTGGCGGTCTCCAGATCTCCAGATGCGTCAAACATCCTGGATGTTAGAACCTTGAGAGGGGCAAAGGTCGGCTCTGATCATTCCCTAGTAGCAGCAAGACTCAGAGCCCGACTGCCTAATGTTAGAAAGCTAGATTAGCCCACCAAGAGGAGGTTTAACATTGAAATCCTGAGTACCTCAAGAGAACGCCAGAAACTACAGAAGCAACTGAGAGGACGACTCGCGTGTATGCCTACGTCGGACATAAACACCAAAAATATGTCACTCCATTGCCACTCAGACATCAAGGAAGCAGCTGAAACTACACCATTGACAGGAAACCCGTGGTAAGATGGTGATAATGGGCATAAAAAGCAAGCGACCGCTGAGTTTTTTTTAGAAGCTCGCGCAGGTTCAAGAGTTTTTATATTTTCTTATAATGTGTCATATACACACGACCTGAACGGAGTGCAGTGGTTTGGGTCGTTGATGTTCGTTAACTCTCAGGGGTGGTTGTTCTAGATAGGACGAGAGCCGACCGAATTCCGCGTTTTTGGTTGTAGTCCGTTCAAGCACTTTTTAGTATTGCATACGCACAGGATGAATTCCAGTTGACCATATACTGTGAGTGTTATGCCTGCAGCAGTACATCTGGTAACTTTCCACTCACAACTGCGTTGCATACTTTTGTCCGTATAGGAATTACTTTTTTCTTGGCTATGAAGTGAATTGAACTATAGACCTATAGACCAAGGCCGCGGGCTCGGATGGGTTGCCATCAAAACTCAAAGCTGCAGGCGATGTTCTGGTAGAGAGCATGCACCAGATCATCTGTAGAATTTGGGGAGACAAATGCATGCCCACAAATGCAATACCAGCTCTACATGCCCCATCCACAAATAAGACGATCGTACCTCTTGCAAAAACTAGGAAGGCATATACTTGCCCAATATCGCTTACTAATCCGGATGTGTCGAGCCGGTCTTACAAACACTCGATTCACCGTGCAGTTAGGCTCCAGAACTTCCGAACCTTTTGGCAAGGAGGTATGCTGTCATGCGTTTTCTCCATTCTCGTTTGGAATAAATAGTGCGGCGGACCATCGTCAACATGAAAGGCACTATCTGCCTCAAATCGGTCCAGTTGCTAGGCTACGCAGACGATATTGATATTGTCGCAAGTTCCCATCGCACCATTGTGGAAGCGTTTGCGGCGACTGAATATCAAGCAAATCGAGCTGGTCTTCACATCAGTGAGTAAAAGGCGAAATATATGCTTTCAACCAGAAAGCGGTCCGTCACCCTTTACCTAGGACGAAATGTAGGTTAGGGTTAGGTTAGGCAAAAGGGGTTGGCATAAGCCACATGTAGGCCGAAGTCGGCCCTTTGGATCACATGGATCATATTACCCTGATCCGCTGCCTGAGAACCATCCGGTGCTTCTGATGAAGCGATTGAGTTGAGCTATTTTTCTATCTGCTACCTCACTTAGATTTTCATAGAAGGGCGCGCCGTGGTAGATCCTCCTGCGAGGATCTTTTGGGACGGAAAATAACGATCGGCAGCTATAATTTCGAGCGCTGGTGAAGGAGTTCACATACCATGGGGCAAACATAAACTCCAACAATGACATCATAGTGAAGATCCGCCTCAGAATCCCCCTTGGTAATAGCTGCTACCTGGGCTTATTAAAGCAGCTAGTGTCCCGAAGAAACACGGGTATGCTTTATAATACTATTAAGTCCTGCTATATGGAGCCGAAAGCTGGACGATAAGAAGGACAGAAGAGCTGATCCTTGGCTCCTTCGAAAGAAGAATTCCGTAACGGATATGCGGTCCTCTCTGCGACGAAGGGCAATGCAGGATAAGACATAGCCGCGAACTCTAAGAGCTGTACAAAGATGTGGATATAGTCCGGAAGGCAAAAATCCGTCGATTACAATAGCCCGGCCACATCGAGCGTATTGACTCCCGCTAAGAGACTCTTCGAATCCGAGCCTCCTGGTTCGAGAAGAAGGGGGAGACCGAACCTCCGGTATAAAAATCAAGTGATCGCGGACCTAAGGCTAGCTGGTCTTTCCGGCCGCCAAGGATGGAAGGCTCTATTAGCTCAGGCCCAAACCCTTCATGGGTTGCTGGCTTGAAAAGTGAGTAAGTAAGGTTGTTGGTAGATACACATACTAAATCGTAAGATGCGTGATAGTACTGAATTGGTTTTGTTTTTTTGACACAACCTGGACGTGGTGCAGATTGCTTGGGTCGTAGATGTTCCAAACATTGTCCTAGATTGGATTCAATATGAACTCGAACTCGACACGTTGGTTGTGGTTCTCAGCAAATGTTCCATGGCACTTTGGTGTTATATTAGAACTGCACACACGGCGTATGAATTTGAAGTGACCATATACTGTGAGTGTTATGCTTTCATGAGTATTTCTTGGCTATGGACAGACATTGAACTACAGACCTTGCGCTCGACTATCTGCGAGTAGTTTCTAATATGCTTCAATGGATTTCACACATCCGTTCGATTCGTTAAAACTACATATTTACTTTGGTGATGCGCTTTCGATAAAACCCGTTGAGGAGGGCACTAAGAAATATATCGACAAGAGCGCTGGTTAGCATGTGAAATACGAGTACATACTGGAACCTACTGAAGAAGCCCATCTTCAAGTTGTGCTTTTAGGTCATGGCAATCCACTTGGCAACAATTATAAACAAGGTGTAAAAGGTGCATCCTCGTTATATGTATAGGTTTCAGCTGTTTCAGCTAGGCAAGTATCCGCGGTTCATTTTAGTTATCAGTTTCGTAGGCTTCAGTGTGTTTTAGTAAGTGACTTAGAGTAAGCTCTTCTCCTTTCTTTTTACAGACGAGAAGTAAGTAGGATATAAGCTGTCAAGTTTGAGAAATACCAGACCATTCCACCCGCACTATGCACAGATTACCAGTTTTGCTGCATCCGAACGTTTTCATTCGATGATTCATCATCATATTTTGACACACAATTCAACTGCAATTAGCTGTGCGGGTATAGTCCAACAAAAGTGAATTGTTACACTTCGTGGATAACCTTTTCAAGTTGGTTTAATGAACCACAAAATATAGAAAAGACCAAAACCGCCAGATACTCTCAGACCAGAAATTCCCACAAAGTTGTCGGGATAACCGCAATGCGGAAATCGGCTAGGTTAGAACCAAGGCTTAGCGAAGTAAAGTGTTCTTGACTCATATGTATCTAGTCGGCTATCTCGAGTATTATATCTTGCTTCTCAACTGGCTGAAGACGACTTTTAAGCGCGAGTTTTAAAGAATTTTTTTGGAAGCAGAGCTCGCTTCCGTCGATTGGCTTACTTGTTTATTTTGAAATCTCCTCATGCAGGTGGACTGGTCCGGCGCAAACGAAAATAACTCAGGAACAGCTTGGTGACCCCTCAAGCTTTATGCAAAAAATTCGAATAAATTTACTGCGAAAAACAGGATGGATAGAACTAACATTTGAGGCTCGTCATACGTACAGGTGATTCAAGTCTCGCCGGACGATGGACGGAGAGGGGTAAACTGATTAGCCCATTCACCTAAAACCATGCAACCATTTTTCATTAATCATTAACTCCATCGTACACCGAAAATATGCAATGGCTGATAGGTCGAGTTTCTACAGTGACAAGCCAAATAATAGAGTCACTTCTGATATATAAAATGTAAATTTTTAATGAACTAGCGGCTTACCATAATATGATGTTATAGTGGTGTTTAACTTACTTTACTACTGTCATTGCAACAACCTTTACTAAATGAGTCCCCCCTTTTGACTTATAACTGGCGTCACACAACCTTCTAAAGCAACTTATGTATTTTTATTCACTTTTATTACAGTATACAGTATCTATTCTATGATAACTTGAACATATGTATGTATTCGGGACTGTCAACCAGCGCCGAAACAAAGACCAAGACCAATCTTGCCGGATCATGCTCCTGACGCAGACTCTCCACCAGGGCCCAAACCAAGACCAAGACCTCCCGACGCTCTTCCAGGGACTCCAGAACCATAACCACCGCCAGTCTTGCCGGATGACGCTCCTGATGGAGACTGTCCACTAGCGCCCAAACCAAGACCAAGACCTCCTGGTGCTCCTCCATTGACTTCAGAGCCATAGCCACCGCCGATCTTGCCGGATGACGCTCCTGACGTAGACTGTCCACCAGCGCCCAGACCAAGACCCAAACGTCCTGATGCTCCTCCTTTGACCCCAGAACCGTAGCCACTACCAATCTTGCCAGACGATGCTCCAGATGTGGATTGTCCACCTGGACCAAAGCCAAGGCCTCCAGACACTTCGGCATTCTTATGACCACTGACTTCAGAACCAACTCCGATACCAATATTGCACTTGGAACCGCCCGATGCAGTCACGCCTGGGGTTGCTCGAGACGAAGATTGTCCACCAGCGCCCAAACCAAGGCCAAGACCTTCCGACGCTCCTCCATTGACTCCAGAACAATAGCCACCGCCAATCTTGCCGGATGACGCTCCTGATGAAGACTGTCCACTAGCGCCCACACCAAGACCAAGACCTCCTGGTGCTCCTCCATTGACTTCAGAGCCATAGCCACCGCCGATCTTGCCGGATGACGCTCCTGACGAAGACTGTCCACCAGCGCCCAGACCAAGACCCAAACGTCCTGATGCTCCTCCTTTGACCCCAGAACCGTAGCCACCACCAATCTTGCCAGACGATGCTCCAGATGTGGATTGTCCACCTGGACCAAAGCCAAGGCCTCCAGACACTTCGGCATTCTTATGACCACTGACTTCAGAACCAGCTCCGATACCAATATTGCACTTGGAACCGCCCGATGCAGTCACGCCTGGGGTTGCTCCAGACGAAGATTGTCCACCAGCGCCCAAACCAAGGCCAAGACCTTCCGACGCTCCTCCATTGACTCCAGAACCATAGCCACCGCCAATCTTGCCGGATGACGCTCCTGATGGAGACTGTCCACCAGTGCCCAAACCAAGACCAAGACCTCCTGGTGCTTCTCCATTGACTTCAGAACCATAGCCACCGTCAATCTTGCCGGATGACGCTCCTGACGTAGACTCTCCACCAGCGCCCAGACCAAGACCCAGACCTCCTGATGCTCCTCCATTGACCCCAGAACCGTAGCCACCACCAATCTTGCCAGACGATGCTCCAGATGTAGATTGTCCACCTGGACCAAGGCCAAGGCCTCCAGACACTTCGGCATGATTATGACCACTGAGCCCAGAACCAACTCCGACACCAATATTCCCTGCCGATGCTGTCACGCCTGGGTTCGCTCCTGACGTAAACTGTCCACCAGCACCCAAACCAAAACAAGGATCTCCCGAAGCTCCTCCAGTAACTCCAGAATCATAGCCACCACCAATCTTGCCAGACGATGCTCCAGATGTGGATTGTCCACCTGGACCAAGGCCAAAGCTTCCAGGCACTTTGGCATTTTTATGAACACTGGCTCCAGAACCAATATTGCACTTGGAACTGCCCGATGCAGTCACGCCTGGGTTTGCTCCTGACAAAGACTTTCCACCAGCGCCCAAACCAAGACCGAGACCTCCTGATGCTCCTCCTTTGACCCCAGAACCGTAGCCACCACCAATCTTGCTAGATGATGCTCCAGATGAAGATTGTCCACCGAAACCAAGGCCAAGGCCGCCAGGGACTTCGGCATTTTTATGACTACTGACTTCAGAACCAACTCCGATTCCAATATTGCCCTTGGAACTGCCCGATGAAGTCACGCCTGGGTTTGCTACTGACGTAGACTGTCCACCAGCGCCCAAGCCAAGACTAAGCCCTCCCGACGCTCCTCCAGTGACTCCAGAACCATAGCCATTACCAATCTTGCCAGATGATGCTCCACCTGGACCAAGGCCAAGTCCTCCAGACACTTCGGCATATTTATGACCACTGAGCCCAGAACCAACTCCGACACCAATATTCCCCTTGGAACTGCCCGATGCAATCACGCCTGGGTTTACCCCTGACGTAGACAGTCCACCAGCGCCCAAACCAAGACCAAGACTTTCCGACGCTCCTCCATTGACTCCAGAACCATAGCCACCGCCAAACTTGCCGGATGACGCTCCTGACGTAGACTGTCCACCAGCGCCCAGACCAAGACCCAGACCTCCTGATGCTCCTCCTTTGACTCCCGAACCGTAGCCACCACCAATCTTGCCAGATGATGCTCCAGATGTAGATTGTCCACCAAGACCAAGGCCAAGGCCGCCAGAGACTTCAGCATTTTTATGACCTCTGACTTCAGAACCAACTCCGACCCCAATATTCCCCTTGGATCTGCCCGATGCAGTGGCGCCTGACGTGGCTCGTGACGTAGACTGTCCACCAGCGCCTGAATCAAGACCAAGACCTCCCGATACTCCTCCAGAGGGACCAGAACCATAGCCACCGCCAATCTTGCCGGATGACGCTCCTGATGGAGACGGTCCACTAGCGCCCAAACCAAGACCAAGACCTCCTGGTGCTCCTCCATTGACTTCAGAGCCATAGCCACCGCCGATCTTGCCGGATGACGCTCCTGATATAGACTGTCCACCAGCGCCCAGATCAAGACCCAGGCCTCCTGATGCTCCTCCTTTGACCCCAGAACCGTACCCACCACCAATCTTGCCAGATGATACTCCAGATGTAGATTGTCCACCGAGACCAAGGCCAAGGTCGCCAGAGACTTCGGCATTTTTATGACCACTGAGCCCAGAACCAACTCCGATACCAATATTGTCCTGGCAACTGCCCGATGCAGTGGCGCCTGACGTTACTCGTGACGTAGACTGTCCACCAGCGCCCAAACCAAGACCTCCCGATGCTCCTTCAGTGAGTCCAGAACCATAACCACCACCAATCTTGCCAGATGATGCTCCAGATATGGATTGTCCACCGAGGCCAAGACCAAGGCCTTTAGAGACTTCGGTATTTTTATGAATACTTATCTGTCCACCGCCTAACAAGCCGCCCATCCCACTGTCAAGTCCATGGCCGTATCCTTTAAATGTTAAATATCAAATAAATGAATCGATGACGTCAAGTCTATCACAAAATCGCTTCCAACCAACCTGTCGCGACGGCTAGGCAGACCGTTATTATTCCTAGGAACATTGTGAATGTCATCCTCGCACAACCCATCGAACACTGATGACCAAAAATTCCTAAATCATACGCTTTTATAGCTTTTGAGACTCCGATTTGGATGTGGTGCTATCATGTCTCTGAATTGTTGATGTTTACTCGCGAACGCGGGTCACATTCTAATTAGGGATTCGATGAAGATGCTTCTGATATTCACATGGGGAGATAATCAGAAGGCGTTCAATGTCGCTGCCATAGAATAGACGCAGGTAGGTGGCACCAAAGTGTCAGGTGACAGCCAAAACAGGGATACCAGCCCGCATGTTTCACAGATTAGTGAACACCTGTTTCCATCTACAGACATACAGTCAAGGATCAGAAGAGTGATGTCAAGTTAAGGTTTGGGAGCAATTGGCCCCGGCAGTTTGTAGCCGATTTGGGGCATTCGTACTTCCACTAGCGACTATTTCAAATATGCTCCTTACAGCCTTACAGAGCCTCTCTGAGACTCCGAGTAATTCATCTCGTTCAATCGATCTTTCGCAAATGCAACCAGTAAGGTGACAGGTCACCCGATAAAATAAAGAAGCAATCAAGTAGAAGTCGCCAATGCTCGAATTCGTATTCTATAGATACGAGTAATGCTAATTTGGATTTACAATCATCATGACGGTTGATGCGATGGATGACGTGATGAGCATTCGAACGGCCGGAGATGAACGTAGCGACGTGTCTGGTTTCTGACGGCGGTTTTGAAAAGAATTGTCCAAGACCTAGTAGAACTGGATCCAATCAATGGAGTGGAAGACTTCGCGCTCGAAATGCACTCGTCAGTTTTCTTGGAATTATCATTGAATATGCTGCATTGTTGTGGAGCTTGATTCATTTGTGCTAACTTACGTCCATTGGTAAGACGCTTACCACACTCAAGGCTTACCACCTCATTATGTCGACGACGGAGCACGAGCCCAAGGCTTGATTTTAAGTGCCTGAATGCCGTACTGAGGAGGGAAGACAGAATCCGGCAGGGAATTTCAGATTTCCGTGGTTCAGTTAGAGAAAGATTCCTTGTAATTCACGGTACGACCGAAAGTGGGCTTCAGGGTAAATTGGTGAACATTCTTCGAGAGTCGTGTGTTGCGGGAAAGGCAAGGGGCTTTCCTGAGATGTTCCAGCGGGTCTTGGTGAATTTCGTCTAATAGGTTCAGCGAGATCTTAGATACGACAGACCAAGCATTAGCGTTGAACTGAAATTTAAAGGAATGTGTGACACAGGATGGACAGCTTGTTGAAAATGGCTGTGAGTCGGCAGTATGCTTAGACGGCAGAAGAGGGCACTGTGGTTTGGAAGCATTCAATTCCACTCGAGTCTTTTTTCCCCATAAAATGATGCTATCGATATCGGGATTGAATGAGCTTAACGTAAGCCGCCTCTCACTATTTACAGCCGAAGAGCAGGGTCGTAAGGTGGATAACGAATATATGAAGCTGCCAGTACTGTTGTCAGCACAGAAGTAGATTGGATTAAGGGTGATAGACAAGAGGTCATTAATAAAAATTATAAAGAGTGTCGGAGACAAAACGACGCCTTAGGCTACACTATCACTTAAGAAGTCAATGTTCAACTTGTATTCGTCCAAAGCAATTTGAGTTGACGTGAAGAAGAAGCATCGATCTCAAAATCTTGCACTACGATAAAAGCTTGAGTTCCAAGGTAAACCCTGTCAAATGCCTTCGAAGTATAAAGTGCAACGTTTTTACTTTCACCTGTTATCAAATTGCCAGTAGATCTGCAGTGCCAGAAACCATACCGTCGGTCATTGTGGAGTTTCTGCGGTTCAAGAAATGTGTACATAACCCATGTCATCGGTCAAATTTAGCCTTATTTATGCCCAGAGCCTGGACCTCATCCAATATGTTCCTCCAACTAGCACGATCTTTTGGTAGCCTCTTACATTGCCGCACATCCAGTTGGCTGATGTCCCCTTCCAACTTGTGCGTCGTCTAAGGTGCGGCCGTCTTCTAATTCTTCGTCCCTCGTGGTTGGATTCAAAGATTCTCCGTGCTGGAGCTGTGGTGTCCATTCGCTCTATATAGCCTAGCCATCTCAGGCATTGAATTCGTTGGCGCCTGACTAGACTAATGTCGCTGTACAGCCCCTAAAGCTCGTGGTTGGATCTTTTCCTTCATCCCCCGTTTGCGTTGATTGCGAAAATCACACGCTATACCTTTCTATCGAAATGGCCAATGACATCCTCACCCGCTTTCGATAGTATCCATGCTGCTGCGCCCTACAGCAGAACCGGGATGATAGAGTCGACTTGGTCCTACGCTCTATTACTCAATTGCCTTCTGAGCCCAAAGAAATAGCGAATGGAAAGACTGATTCTGCGTTTGATTTTGGAGCCGATGTCGTTGTTCCAGTTCACTGCAGAGCCAAGGTAGACGAAGTCCTTAACTACCTCAAGCTTATACCAAGCGAAGCCAACACGCCGGTGGTGAGTGCCCTCCTTTGATGACAGCATATATTTAGTTTTGCCCTCATTTAATGCCAAACCAATTTTCGTCACCTCCGCCTTAATACTCGTAAGCGCCTCAGTAATATCTCGCTGTGTTCTCCCGATTATAAAGCTGCTGGAGCAGCCGGACTCTCCGCGGAAGGTCAGGAGATATGGTCGGAAGAACGCATGCCCGATGAATTGAATCTCAGTATCGTTTGCCCGGTCCATAAGATCGGAGACCCCTATGACTGCGCCAATTACAGAAGGATACGCCTCCTGAACATCGCATACAAGATCGTCTCTGCCATTCGTGGACAATCTGATAGGTTCCTACCAGTGTGGTTTCAGGCCAGGAAAATCCACCATAGGCCAAATATTTACACTACGGCAGATCTTGGAGAAGACTAATGAATTCCAGGTCGACACGCACCATCTTTTTGTCGACTTTAAAGCCGCGTATGACAGTGTTTATAGAGACGAGCTATACAGAGCCATGTCATGTTTTAACATTCCTGCCAAACTCGTCAAACTGTGCAGGATGACTATGGAGAACTCTCGCTGCTCCATTAAGGTCGGAGGTGAACTAACCGACCCCTTTGATGATTAAAGATTTTAGACAGGGTGACGCACTGTCATGTGATTTCTTCAACATTATTCTTGAAAAGATCTTGCGGGAATCTGCGGCCAATACAAGAGGACGATCTACTACAATTCCACACAATTGCTTGCCTACGCAGATGGCATTGACGTTATTGGACGGACAAAGCGAGACATCAATGAGGCGTTCGCAAGCATTGAAGCAGAAGCGGCTAAAGTGGGTCTAAGGGTAAATGGGGACAAGGCCAAATATATGCTAACATCCAAGAAAGACGCGTAACAGCTACACATATTTTTTAAATAGTTAAGGACTTCGTCTACCTTGGCTCGATAGTGACAAGCAGCAACTACTCCAGCGCTGAGATAAAACGCATAATAACTCTTGCCAACCGCTGCTTCTTCGGGCTCAAGAGGCAATTGAGTAGTAGAGCCCTGTCTCGAAAAACTAGGGTATCCCTCTACAAAACCTTAATCATCCCGGTCCTCCTCAACGGCGCTGAGGCTTGGACTTTATCAAAAGTGGATGAAGAGGCTCTTGGGCGTTTCGAGAGGAAAATTCTGCGGGCAATCTTTGGTCCCGTTTGTGTAAACGGAGAGTGGAGGAGAAGATTCAACCAAGAACTGTCTAAGATGGCTAGGCCATGTAGAGCGAATGGTCATCATCGCTCCGGCCCGGTGAGTCTTCGACTCCAACCCCGAGGGATGACGCAGCAGAGGACGACCGCATTTAAGGTGGCGCGCACAGGTGGAAAGTGTAAGTAAATGAATTCTTCCGAATATGTCAATGCCATCCGCGTGTGCGAGGAATTGTGAGGATATGAAATAAATTTGTGCCTCTTGTGTCGGAAATTTCTGATACGGTGTTGAAGAAATCACACGACGGCGCAGGCAGGGCAATGCCTAAATCCTTATTTGACATCAAGACTATCAGTCTGCATCGGTTCGGACGATGCAGCGAACATTCTCCAGAGTCGTCCTGTATAGCCTGACGAGTTTAGCAGGGATGTCAAAGGTAGACATGGCGTTGTATAACTCCTCTCTTATTACGCTGTAATATGTGGTGAGTGTCGAATTGAAAATCATTGGTTTATTCCAGGATCTGGGGGTAGCCGTGGTGCAGTGGTAAACATCACCGACCGTCGAGCGGAAGGTCTGCAACGCAACTGTTGTGAATGAGATGTGATCAAACATACTGATGAAGGCATAACACTCACAGTAAACTCATGCTCTGTGTGTGCAATTCTAATATAACACCATAAGTGGATGGAAAAGTTACTCAGAACTACAACGAACGTAAAAATTCGGCCAGTTCCTCTCTAATCCTATCTAGGACAACCACCCCTGGAGAGAAGTGAACGAACATCTACCACCCCAACCACTGCACTCCCTTCAGGTTGTGTGACAAACCTAACTCTTGAACCTGCGCGAACTCTTGTAAAGATTTGGTCGAAGGTTGACTTTCCCGGCCTGATGCCGCACTGATAAGAACCCATCAGTTCATTTATAAAAGGCTTCAGGCGCTCACACAAAAGGTTTTGTAGGCGATGCTAAGGAGGCTTATTCCTCTGTTGCTGGCGCAGTCAAAGGGGTTTCCTTTCTTTTGGATCGGGCAAGCGATGCTGTGACTTCATTCCTCGGGCATAATTTCCTCTGACCATTTCTTACAGGTCAGTTGATGCATGCTCCTAATCAGGTCATCTTCAACTGCTTTGAGGAGCTCAGCACACAGTCCGTCTGTGTGACTCGAGTTTTGATATGGTGATCTTAACTTCGTCGAGGTCAATGGGACGGAATTGTCCAGTATTTAGCATATATCGACTTATAACAACAGCCTGGCTTTTTGTAGCATTTAAGGTAAGCTTGTTATTTTTCGACCATTTAGCAACGGAAGCCAGATTCGCGTTGAAACGTTCAGTACCAGTTCCAATGGAAAGCTTAGAAGCAGTTGTACATCGTCTGCGTGCATTTGTATTTTTAGCACTGCAGGTACATAGGTCGTTGTTAAATAGAGTGAACAGTAGCGGCCTCATTACAGAACCTTTTGGAACGCCAGCACTGGATTCTATGAAATTAGAAAGTGTGTTATTAATATCATTGTGGTCTAAAGCCAGACTGATGTGGGGATAATAGGCCAAATTCCTTCAAAAAATTGTGGATTTGTTGGCTCACGAGTTTTTCAAAACTTTTGATATTAGCGAAAGTATAGAGATCGGCCGGTACTCATTTTAGATTGTTTCCATGCATCCGGGTAGATAGAGTAGAATACTTACTTACTTATCAGGCCAGCGATCCATGGAGGATCTGAGCCTGAGCTATAGCTGCCTTCCATCCTTGACGGGCACGCTGCTTCCAGTTGTCAAGACCAAGATGTCTTACATCCGCGATTACTTGGTCTTTATACCGGAGGTTCGGTCTTCCTCTTCTTCTCGAACCAGGAGGCTCGGAGTCGAAGACCCTCTTAGCTGGAGCGTTGATGTCAATGCGCTCGATGTGGCCGAGTCAGTGAAGTCGACGAATCCTTGCCTTCCGAACTACATCCACATCTTGGTACAGCTCGTAGAGTTCGCGGTTGTGTCTTCTTCCCCATTCACCTTCCTCACAGACAGGGGCCAAATATCCGGCGCAGAATTTTTCTTTCGAAAGAACCCAAAATCAGCTCCGCTGTCCTGCTTATCGTCCAGCTTTCGGCTCCGTACAGCAAGACTGGCAGAATGAGCGTTTTGTAAAGCATGACTTTGGTCTTTCGAGTGAGAAGTTTTGACCCCAGAGGTTTGGACAAGCCGAAGTAGCAACGGTTGCCAAGGGCGATTGTAGCTGTCAATTGTTATATTTTGTCCCAGGTGGTGAGCGACGGATTGGTTTTTGCTTGACAGCATGTATTTCGTTTTGTCCTCATTGATCTTAAGACCAACTCGTTTCGCCTGTTCTTCAATCGCCGTGAATGCTTCCACAATGCCACGGCGAGAACACGCGATGATGTCTATATCATCCGCGTATCCTAGCAGCTGGATGGACTCGTAAAAGATAGTGCCTTCCCTGTTGACGCCTGCCCGTCGCACTATCTGCTCCAGCACCAGGTTGAAGAAGTCACATGACAGCGCATCTCCTTGCCGAAATCCGGTGCATGTTTCGAATGGTCCCGAGGTCCTAGAACCGAGTTAGATAGAGTAGAATAGGATGTTATTATAGACATATGTTATTACTGTCAGTATCACAGTAACAATCAGTTTTAGAAACCTCGGGTGTATACCATCCAAGTCAATCGCATTCAATTTTACAGAACGGAAAGCTTTGAGAACTTCAAGTTTAGATATCCTTTGGAAGCAGAACCATTGTAGTAGGCCAGGTGCGGTTGCATCATCTGTCTCCTCAAATTAGGGCCTTTCGGCAACTTCATTGCACTGCACGTCAGAGTCAATCGAGGCAGCTGCGAATTTGACATTTAAGTTATTAGGGTCTATCTCAATAGGAACCGAGGGTTTTTGCTTCCCGATGCTTAATTCCCTTATGTTCTTCCACAGAATTGCGCTATTTAGACCAGGTTTAAACTTGGACCAGTAAACATTTTTTTTGGCCATTCTGACTTCTCTGTTGACGTTGTTTCTGATATGTCTATACTCATTACGGAGTTCGAATATTTTGTACTTCTTCCACCTCTTGTAGGCCCTATTCCTATCTTCGATAAGTGATTCGATTTTGTGAGTTAACCATTCGCACCTTCTGTTACTAAGCATAGGACTTGAGACGGGGATATGGTTATTGAAAAGATTATTCATCTATGCTATAAAAGGTTTTACCTGTTAATCAAGAGAAGGCATGCAATAAATATTTTGCCAGCCGGTGGTTTTGGAGTCCCTTATCAGCAAGCCTTGGTTGATTAACTTAAAGTTGCTGTACGTAATGGTTTTTGCTTCATTAGACCTACTAAAGTGTAGGTCGAAACCAGGACATCAAGTTGACCGTAAAAGTTAGTAAGCTCTGTTTTATTGACAACAAATATGTCCAGCAGGGTAGAGTTGGTATTACTAAGGTAGGTCGGTGAGGTGTTATTAACCGGGAATAAGTGGAGACTAATCAGATCGGAGCACCGTGGCGCAGTGGGTAGTGTGTTGGCCTCTGACGCCGATAACATGGGATCGAATCCCGACACAGCCATGTCATCGAACGTGTTTTCACGGTGTTTCTCCTCAGCGGGGTTCTGACAAAACCCCCTGTAGTAAAATTGTCATGAAAAGCTTCTCGAAATTCGCCGTTCGGAACCGGCAATAAACTGTAGGTCCCTTTCACCTATGGGAAAATGAAATCACACACAACATGGGTGATTGAGAGAAGCTCGTCTCAGGTCCTTCATGGACTGTAACGCCAACATACGTACATACATTCAGATCGGATACACATCGATGCACTCTAGGTTTCCTCGTTTACGTTCAATAAGTTTATATTGAGATCACCACACGGTACTATGTAATTATACCGTGAGGAGGTCCTTTCAAAGAAGTCAGTAGCAATAGAGGAGTCTGTAACATCAGGTGGCTTATAGACAATGCCGATTAAGCATTTGTCTGATCCGCACCGGATTTCGATAAGTAGATACTCAAAACAGTCGCCAGGCCCGTAAGAGCACAATGGTTTTGACAAAAATGGCTACACCACCACCTCCTTTCCCAACTCTATCCACGCTATACATTTTGTAACCGTTTATATCACTAATTTCTTTGGGCATAAGGTAGAGCCATTTCTCTGATACACAGACTACATCAACTTTTCCACCGCCAAAGATAGTTTCAAATTCGTCAAAATGCCTAACCACACTTTGAGCATTGATATGGCATGCGGAATGATCAGTATCTTCTTCTTCTTTGGTGGCGTTACAGCCCATGAAGGACCAGAGCCAAGCTTCTCTCAATCTTCCATGTTGTGTGTGATTTATTTTTCACACAGGTGAATGCCGATTCCGAACGGCGTGAGTCGAGAAGCTTTTTCATGGCAACTATACTACGGGGGTTTTTGCCAGTACCCCGCCGAGGAGGGTCGTCGCGAAATAAACATTCGATGGCGTTGGTGTTATCGGGATCCGAACTCGCTCATCGTGCGCCAGAGTCCAACACACTAACCACTGCGTCACGGCGCCTTTAGTGGCATTACAGATGTTAATGAAAATATTTGCGAGATTTTCGTCAGGAAGAAAAGGAATTCCTGTCAAGACAGCATCAGTAGAATCCTCTTTTATGTGTAGTGCTTCGATAAGTGATTTAATTTGCGTGAGTTCTGCGATCGTTTCACCCACTTCCTCACAAGACTCTTCAACTTTCTAATATACATACTTTGCTGCAGTTGTACATATCATTTGAGTCCCCTTGCATGAGCAACTAGAAACATGAGTTTAGAATGAAGCTTATATGGAGTACGTACACTTTACAGAAAACGTCTTGTTACTCAAAAGACGTAATACTACCCATCAGAATAACTATTATTTTAGTTTTGATACAATATATGTGCTTTCGCCACTTATCACTCCACCTCCTAACACCTCTTTCTGTTTTAAGGTATTTATGACAATGCAAATTAGTTTTCAGCTAAATCGCAACTGGAATACTAAGTACTATACTCTACACAGTAAACGCCACCTAATGATTCAATTCCCTTGCAAATGACTAGCAACAAGCTCACGATTAGCTTATGTCTGTCGCCGTACACAACTTAAACAAAAATAGGAAACAACAATAAAAACTCCTGACTGGAACGAAAGATTTTTTTCAAAAAACGAAACTATTCGCATTCAGTTTGCAAAATTCGTAAGACGACAAGATGAGCGATCAAATATAATGAATGGTCGGTTGTCGCTCATCTGCAAATAACTCTGTCTTACAAGTGACTAAAAGGCTAATTAGCGACATTGTTGTATCTACAAATTTAACATCAGAGTACAAGTCATGATACTAAAATTGACACCAAGTACGAGCATGAATCAATTGAACTGAAAATATCTATGAATTCGAAAAACCGGCCAAGTGCGAGTCGGACTCGCGCACGTAGGGTTCCGTACCATCTGTATATATAAATCTGAAAGAGACTATGTATGTACAATCTTCATGATGAGATATAGTTGATCATCAAAGTGTCCATTGAATTCAAATCAATTATCTTACTTGACAGCAACGATATGAAAAGGTGGATAAGAATAATGGGAAATATGGGAAAAAGGTCTAGAGCTAAGATTAATTTATCAAAGACACAAACGAGATCAAAACTGGGAAGTTTGCTACTGGTTGTGGGATATTGTCGACTGACCTTAGTTCAGTATGTGACCAAGGGGATTTTTTGGATGAAAAAATTAACCCTCCGATGAGCGTAAGGGTCTGGCCAGACCAAATCGATTTTGAAATGTGCTTAAGGTTTTTTCTTGGTATTTCTGAGTAGCAGCAGTCCATGACTTCTTCAAATATGCCGAAGTAAACATAATAAAACGGTAAACAAGACGGTCCGATTTATTTTTTAGTAGAAAAATTTAATTTTAAGCGACTTGCGTGAATCACGCACTCATGGGTCTGAGTAGACCCATAGTTGATCCGTTGGATTCATAGTGTAAATATCGAAAGTAAGTTGGCTGGTGGTTTAATATCAATTTTTTTTCAAGTGTTACTTGGGGTTCTTTCGACAAAATGACAGGTTATAGATATTGTATGTATGTTGGCGTTACAGTCCATGAAGGACCTGAGCCGAGCTTCTCTAAATCACCCAAGTTGTGTGTGATTTAATTTTCCCATAGGTGAAATGTGGATGAGGCGTCCGATGTTGAACAGGAGGTTGAGTTATAGGTCAATTTGGATGATAGGGATGGTGATTGTGCGAAGGAATTGTACAAAGAAGCACCAACCGCAATTCCATCATCCAGTGCTGTTGCACCAGATTACGTGGCTGCTCCTGTTCAGGAAGACGGCTTACCGTTCGAAATATCACAAGATATGGAATACGAATCCACCACCTATTTTTAGGGCCACGAGCCATCTTCAAATCGTTGTTGTCCCCCGAAATCGTGAATATTATCGTGCGGGAAACTAATCGAAAAGCCTCCGAATGCTTTTGACTATAGAACAAAGCTTATTCTAATAAAGAGCATAAAATGTAGACGATGACCAACAAGGGCGAAATGTATGGCTTCTTTGGGATGTTGCTGTTTGCTGGTGTGTTGCACGCCAGTTCACAGCTAGCAAAAGAATTGTGGGTGAGTTACAATATGCCAATCTACAAAGCCACCATGTCCTTCAACCGGTTCAAGCACTTGGTCACATATGTATGTACGTTCGCTTCGACAACCGTAACACTCGTGCTGGAAGGCTTTGACAAAACAAATCTACGGCCATAGACCATGTATGTCTTATGCTGGTGTATAACTTAGAGAGAGAGAGCATGTATATACCCCGTATTGCCAAGTGACCGTCGATGAGCAATTATTTCCATATCGCGGACACACTAGGTTTACAAGTAAGCCCGCGAAATACGAAATAAAGGTTCGGTGGACTTGCGATTTCGTTTCAAATTATCCCCTGAAAGGAATAGTATATACGGGAAAACCAACAGGTAGCCAACGAGAGCTGAACCAAGGCGAACGGGTTGTCATGAAATTGATGAAGAAATATATGGCCAGCGGACGTTGATAACTTATTTTCGTCACATAATTTAGCATCATCATCTATGACGAGTTGAATCCTGCAAGCAAAACGCAGCGAAAAACGCCGTTGACTTGTCATTGAATCGGCGCGGTAGCTGGTAATGCCACATATGATTCGCAGGTGTGTTCACACCAAGCAAACAATGAATCTTTTCAATTTCATTATAAGAATACTCGTTTTATGATATTTCCATATTTAGAACACATACTAACCGTGTTCCCACGCCTTTCCAGAGAAAGATTCAAAATGTTACACAAACATAAACGGAAAAACTTTCAAGAAATCCTATTTAGGAAAGTTGTCAAATTTTTGAGGGCAGCTCTAAGATTCTAGAACAAAAGAGGGGGTACAATATGTATATCTGGTGTCCTTATGGGACACTCTCCGTGGCTTCAATTCAATCATATTTTCACACACCAAAACACACATACATACATACTAGCCACTTACATTAAAATACAACCACATATTTAGTAAATCTCTGGCTATCTTGAATTCCCTGTTCTGAAATATACGTATTTAATATGTATGGGTCTGGGCAGACTATATGCTCCATTTACCGCCTAATATGCTACCGGTCATCGGAGGGTTAAATATTAATCTTGCTCGGTTTTTAGTATTTGTCGTGGTAGCGGCAACAGAAATACATCGTCTGTGAAAATTTCACCTCCCTAACTATCACGGTTCCTGAGATACAGCCTGGTGACAGACGGACGGACGGACGGACAGCGAAGTCTTAGTTATAGGGTTCCGTTTTACCTTTGGGTACAGAACCCTAAAAACGACGCATTAATGACGTATTAACGTATTATTTTTATTGCTGTTGTGAAAGTTTTATTAATTTTTGTGTCACTCCATAGCACATTTGTGTTTAATGGATTCAATACATATTTTTTTGAGATTTTTTTTCGTTTTTACAGATTAACAAAATTGTGAGTTTCCTTCCCGTTTTTTTTTTTTTTTTTTTTTTTTTTTTTTTTTTTTTTTTTTTTTTTTTGTGGGAATACACAGACGAGTGCCTGCTTCTTCTTCTTCTTCTTAGTGGGCGCTACAGTTCGGGGTGATCCTGGGCCTCAACCAACATGCCCCTCCAACTAGCACGATCTTTCGCTAGCCTTTTCAATTGCCGCACACCCAGTTGGCTGAGGTCCCCTTCCACCTGTGTGCGCCATCTTAAGTGCGGCCGTCATCTGCTTCTTCGTCCCTTGGGGTTGGATACAAAGACTCTCCGGGCTGGAGCTGTTGTGTCTATTCGCTCTACATGGCCCAGCCATCTTAGGCGTTGAATCCGTAGACGCCTGACTAGGCTCATGTCGCTGTACAGCCCGTAAAGTTCGTGGTTGAATCTTCTCCATCCCCCGTCTGCGTTTATAGGCCCGAAAATCACGCGCATAATCTTTCTCTCGAAGCGACCAAGGGCCTCCTCATCCGCTTTTGATAGTGTCCATGCTTCTGCGCCGTACAACAGGACCGTGATGATAAGGGTCTTATATAGAGTTAACTCTGTCGTTCGGGAGAAGGTTCTATTACTCAATTGCCTCCTGAGCCCAAAGAAACAGCGAATGGCAAGAGTGATTCTGCATTTGATTTCGGAACTGATGTCGTTGTTCCAGGTCACTGCGGAGCCATGGTAGACGAAGTCCTTAACTACCTCGAACTTATATCTGCCAGTACAAACGTTCTGGCCAAGATGTCGGTCCTTTTGCGTCCTTTTTTGATGACAGCATATACTTGGTTTTGCCCTCGTTTACCGCCAAACCAATTTTCGCCGCTTCCATCTCAATACTCGCAAACGCCTCATTGACATCTCGCTGTGATCTACCTATTAGGTCAATGTCGTCGGCGTATGCAAGGAGTTGCGAGGATTTGAAATAGATTGTGCCTCTTGTATTGGCCAGTGATTTTTGCACAATCATTTCCAATATGATGTTGAAGAAATCACACGACAGCGCATCGCCCTGCCTAAAACTATAGGTAAACCACCCATGTTGTGTGTGATTTCATTTTCACATAGGTGAAAGGGACCTACAGTTTTATTGCCGGTTCCGAACGGCGAATTTCGAGAAGCTTTTCATGACAATTTTACTACAGGGGGTTTTGTCAGAACCCCGCTGAGGAAAAACACCGTGAAAAACACGTTCGAGGACATGGCTGTGTCGGGATTCGATCCCGAGTCATCGGCGTCAGAGGCCAACACACTACCCACTGCGCCACGGTGCTCCCTGGCCTGAATCCGCACAGCTTATTTACAAAAGGCTTCAGGCGTTCACACAAAACGGCAGAGAAGATTTTGTAGGCGATGTTAAGGAGACTTATTCCTCTATAGTTGGCGCAATCAGAGGGATCTCCTTTCTTGTGGATCGGGTATACGATTCTGAGACTCCATTCCTCGGGTACGCTTTCCTCTAACCATATCTTACGGATGAGTTGGTGCATGCTCCCAACCAGGTTATCCCCAGCTGCCTTGAAGAGCTCAGCAGACAGTCCGTCTGCGCCAGCAGCTTTATTCGACTTGAATTCTCTGCGGTCTCCGTCGATTAGAAATGGATCATTCTGCCTGACAGCGGTATATTGACTAACATCGCCGTTATACAGTCTGCAGAAGTGGTTTTTCCATATTCTCAGCATCGACTGCGGTTCTACTACTAGGTGTCCATTCTCATCCCTGCAGGCTTCCGTTCTGGCTTTATAACCTTGGCATGTTCGCTTTATCTGTTGATAATACTTTCGAACGTCCCGCCTGCAGTAACACCTCTCCAAATCCTCAATCGCGCGCTTCTCGTGCTCATTCTTCTTTCTGCTGAGAAGCTTATGCTCCTCCCTTCTTATTAACTCGTAGAGCTCACGAGCTGCTCTTGTTCTTTTATGCAGCGAGGCCTTATATGCATCCTGCTTCGTTGTATGACGAGTGCCTGCTACACAGTTTCATTCGGATGCCTTAAGGTGAATATAAGCGAACTGGCAATGTCATATTTAGCTTTAATGACTCAATTATGGAATTATTATAGTGAGACTGGGAATTCGATTTTAATTAACTGCTGCATCTGCATTTCAAATTGAGTGCAAGATTCTTTTGTTTACATTTTATTGATATTCAATTTACAAAGCATTGTATTCTCGGTTCCAATGTAGAAACAAATTTTGTATTTCTAATTGCAATTAAATACCGTTGCTAAGGAGAAAGCAGGAAGCAATAAATGAAGGACATTTTAATTCGAGTGGCTTTGAGGTTTTTGATGACTTCCTATTATTATTATTTTTTTTTTAATTAATTTGCGCGTACTCAAGGTCTAATAACCTTATTATGTCGGTGACACAGTGCGGGCAGAAGGTAGAAAGGAAGAGGGATAGAGAGATGCCGATGGACATTGATCTTAAACGCTTGCATGTTGGATTGAGGGGGGAAAACCGAATCCGGCAGGGAGTTCCAGATTCGTGTGATTCGGTTAATGAAAGATTCTCTATATATGACGGTACATCGGAAAGCGGGCTTCAGGGTATATTGGTGAGCATTCCTGGAGAGACGTCTGTTGCGCGAGAAATGTTGAAGGGGCGGAATGCAACTGGCTATTTCATCAGAGAATTTTTGGTGGAAGTAACGATAAAACAGGGAGAGGCAGGTAACATTCCTGCGGTGTTCCAGCGAGTCCACCTATCAGTTTTATGGCTCGTTTTTGTATTCTGTCTAGTAGGTGCAATGAGGTCTTGGAAGCACCGAACCAGACATGAGCGTTAAACTCTTATTTGGGGCGAATGAACGCCTTATAGATTGTAGCCAGATTTAAGGGTGAGAAATATTTCTTGCATCTGTATAGGAAGCCTAGGCATTTCGCAACATTCTTGGCGACCCTGAATATATGGTCGCTCCAATTAAGATTGTGAGCAACACTCATACCCAAGATGGAAAGGTTTTCAGTTTCTGAGATGCAAGTGCCATTCATGGTTAACGGCTGCGGGTTAGTTGTACGCTTTAACGACAAGAGACAGAATTGTGTTTTGGATGCACTAGATTCCACTCTATTGTTTTTACCCCATTGGATGATGCTGTCTATGTCGCAATTTAATGAGCTTAACATACGCTGCCGCTCATTATTTACAGCCGAAGGGCAGGGTCGTAAACTGGTGAACGAATATGAGAAGCTGAGGGTACTGTCGTCAGCGAAGGAGTGAATTGGATTAGAAGTAACAGACAAGAGATCATTTACAATAATAAGAAAGAGTGTCGGAGACAAAACGAAGCCCTGGGGAACACCAGCATTTACAGAGTGAGTATCAGACTTGAATCCGTCCAAAACCACTTGAATTTAACGATTCGAAAGGTAGCGTTTAATCCATTGAAAAAGAGACTCATCGTTCCCAAAAGCACTCATTTTCGACAAAAGGGCTTCATGCCAAACCCTGTCAAATGCTTTCGAAAAATCCAGTGCAACAATTTTGCTTTCACCTGCTTGGTGAAGCGAGCGATTCCACTTTTCGGCGAGATATGCCATCAAATCACCAGTGGATCTGTTGCTGCGGAAACCATACTGACGGTCATTGTGGAGTTTCCGTGATTCAAGATATTTCATAAGCTGACGATTAATCAGCGTTTCCATTACCTTGGAAAGAGACCGTTAGTGCAATGGGTCGGTAGTTGGAGGGAGAATATGATTCGACTTTTTTGGGTATGGGCTGGACAAAAACTGCTTTCCACCTACTCGGAAAGAGCCCAGAGGTCTAGGAAGGGTGAAAAAGCTAACGCAGTGGTTTTGCCAGCGTAGAAAAACACCTCTTCAGAACTACTGGGGCAATACCATCTGGACCAGCGGATTTGTGTATGTTGATGTCCTTAAGAACCCTTGCGACTGTACGAGTGCGGAAGAAGATTATTCCCATGGTGGAATTGACGCATTCTAGTACAGGCGGAGACAAAGTACAAGCCGGGAGCTGAGAACTGGTTGCGAAATGGGCAGCAAGTAGGTTAGCTTTGCCTAAGTTTTTTACGTTTTACGTTTAAAAATAATTCAAAATTACATACATACATTTTCAGTGGCTCGCATGTTTCACTATAAGGGTGCCCGGGGTAATGCCACTCGATCCTCTGCCATCGACTCTAACTCATCAGGAGCTATGCCCAAGCGAGTCTGAAAGATAGGTTGAGGCTAAGTTCCTTGGAGAAGACTCCACTACCTACACCCGACTCCATCTTAGAGCCATCTTAGAGAGTATAGAGGGAAATCGAGTCCTTTGCTATGACCTTCCCTTCAACCCATTTTGAATAAATGCCGCACCCAAGAGTAGCTTGCTCGACTCCATTCCAAAAATTTCAGTTACTCACTGAAAAAGTCGATCAAATTTTACAGCTGGTGGAGCAGAAGCATCAGAGGTTCTAATCGCCAACCACATGAAAGCTCGGAATCATCTAAAAAGAGCATGCTACTCAAAAAAATCCAATGTTTGGATGCCGCAGGAGTTTTTATTGACCGAGTTACCATCAGTGTGAGAAGCTGTTGAGGTGCGACACTGAACTACATATTTGCGAAGCAAATTTTCGGTCAAGTTTTTTGCCGATAAGCCAAAGAAGTGCGTCATTGATAGAATTATGAAGCTGTTCGGAAAATGGTTAAAGGTCACACACGATAATAAGGAAATGTTTTATTCAAAAGTGTTCAATAAAACTTTTAAGTGTTTTTCTCTCTACGACATCTCGAGTGATGCCTGAATGTAATTACTCAAGATATTCATAGTGGTGCTTTGAAGCTGCTTCTAACGTATGACTATATATGTTACCGACTTCTCCCCGAAGGCTTTTAACAAGTTGTTTCTGTAACCCAACGACCCTAGCAGTGAATAACCATTGGGCGAAATGCCAAAGGGAAGTCAGTGCAAGGAAAGTGCTAAGCAACATTTTACATTGGGTAGGCAGTCAGCAAGTGGTAAAGGAACAGCTCCAAGATCTCATCAGCTTCTTCTATTTATTCTCTTCGGGGAGAAACTGGGCCTCAACCAATATACCCCTTCAGCTAGCATGGTCCTTTGCTAGTCTTTTCCATTGCCGCACATCCAGTTGGCTGAGGTCCGTCCTCTGTTTCTTCCTCGCTCTGGGTTGGATTAAAAAACTCAACGGGCTGCAGGTGCGGTGTCCATTCGCTCTACATGGCCTAGCTATCTTAGGCGTTGAATCCTGTAAAGTTCGTTCTTAAATCTTTTCTTCCATTCCACATGGCACGGAAAATCACACACAAAATATTTCTTACGGGACGGTCAAGGACTTCCTCATCCGCTTTTGATAGTGTCCAAGTTTCTGCGCCGAACAGCTGGACCGGGATGATAAGGGTCGTGTATAAACTCAACTTGCTCGTGGGGTCAGGAGGCCATTGAGTATTATATTACTCAATTGCCTCCTGACCCCAAAGAAATAGCGATTGGCAAGAGTGATTCCGCGTTTGATTTTGGAACTGATGTCGTTGTTCCAGGTCACTGCAGAGACAAGGTAGACGAAGTCCTTAACTACCTCCAAATTATGTCTGCTAATACAAAAGTTCTGGCCAAGACGTCGGTTGTGAGCGTCCTTTTTTGATGACAGCATATATTTAGCTTTGCCCTAATTTTTTCGCCGCCTCCGCGTTAATATTCGTCAGCTCCGCATTGACATCTCACTGTGTTCTTCCGATTATGTCAATGTCATCCGCGTATGCTAGGAGTTGTAAGGATTTGAAATAAATTGTGCCTCTTGTGTTGGCCAGTGATTTTTGCACAATCATTTCAAAAACAATGCTGAAGAAATCACACGACAGCGCATAGCCCTGTCTAAGCCCCTTTTTGACATCAAAACTATCGGACTACACCGATTCGGATGGAGCAACGAGGGTGCTCCAAAGTCAACCTGTATAGTCTGACGAGTTTGGCATTGATGTCAAAGATAGACATAGCGTTGTATAGCTCGTCTTAATTCCGCTGCTGTATACGGCTTTCAAGTCGAGAAGTCGGTAGTAAGTGTCGACCTAAAATACATTGGTTTTTTCCAGGATCTGCCGTAGTGTGAAGATCTGGACTTCTGGACTTCTCTGGCCTGAAGCCATATTAATAAGGGTATCTATCAGCTTGTCTACAAAAAGTCTTTAGGCCTTCACACAATACGGCAAAGAAGACTTTGTAGGCGCTGTTAAGGAGACTTATTCCTCTGTACCGGTACAGTTAAAGAGGTCTCTTTGTGCATTCTGGATCGGTCATACTATCCACTGACCATATCTTTCAGATGAGCTAGTGCACTGGGTTGAGAGTCTAGTCATTACACCATGGATGTAATGATTGTATGTATGTATGTTGGCGTTACAGTCCATGAAGAACCTGAGCCGAGCTTCTCTCAATCACCCAAGTTGTGTGTGATTTCATTTTCCCATAGATGAAAGGGACCTACAGTTTATTGCCGGTTCCGAACGGCGAATTTCGAGATGCTTTTCATGACAATTTTACTACAGGGGGTTTTGTCAGAACCCCGCTGAGGAGAAACACCGTGAAAAACACTTTCGATAACATGGCTGTGTCGGGATTCGATCCCGTGTCATCGGCGTCAGAGGCCAACACACTACCCACTGCGCCACGGTGCCAATGTAATCATGTAATGATTGATTGAGCCAAAGTGTGTTTATCATTTTAGTGTGTGTGTCGCTACAACACACTTAAGAGTTTTTCTTACACGACACGCAATATAACGTATAACACGAATAAGTGTCCCAATTACAAAGATCAAACGTGTTAAGCATTTATAAATAAGACGAATGACACACCTGCTGCGTGTTGTTTAACATACTAGCATATGCAGTGACGGGAAGAATCATTTTCTCTGTATACTTCCTTACTTACTTAAGTGGAACTACAGTCCGGTGGTGTGAACCTGAGCCTGAACCAACAAACTACTCCAGCTCGCACGGTATTTTGCCAGCGACGCACTCCGAGTTGGTTGAGGTCTCCTTCCACCTGTTTGCGCCACCTTGGTTTCGGTCGTCCCCTGCTGCGTCGTCCGTTGGGGTTGGACTCGAAGCTCTTCAGGCCGGAGCTGTGTTTTTCATTCGCTCTACATGGCCTAGCCATCCTAGACGTTGGATCCGCAGCCGTCCTACCAGGCCGATGTCGCTGTACAGCCAGTATAGTTTGTCGTTGTATCTTCTTTTCCACTCCCCGTTTATGCAAACGGGACCATAGATTGAACGCAGAATATTCCTCTCGAAAGGACCAAGGGCCTCTTCATTCGCTTTCGTTAAAGTCCAGGCCTCTGCGCCATAGAGGACGACCGGGATGATTAAGGTTTTATACAGCGCAACTTTGGTCTATCGAGAATGGGGCTCTACTTGCGCGTCTTTTCTGGTTGACAGCATATATTTCGTTTTACCCCCGTTAACCGAGAGACCCATTTTAGCCGCTTCTGCTTCAGTGCTTTCGAACGCATCATTGACGTCCGCTGTGTTCGTCCAATCACGTCAATGTCATCCACGTACGCAAGCAATACTTGAAATAGATCATACCTCTTGTGTTGGCCAGTGAGTCTCGTATGATCTTTTTAAGTACGATGTTGAAGAAATTACATTACAGTGCGTCACCTTGTCCAAATCCCTTTTTAACATCAAGGTTATCGGTTAATTCGCTACCGACCTTAATGGAGGAGCGAGAGTTCTCCATTGTCATTCTGAACAATCTGACGAGTTTGACAGGGATGTCAAGACTAGACATGGCACTCTACACCTCGTCTCTACATGGGTGTCGATTTGGTATTCTTGGGTCTTCTCCAGGGTCTGCCACAGTGTGAATATCTGGTCTATTGTGGACTTACCTGGCCTGAAGGGTTTTAGCTATTCACACAGTACGGCAGAGAATATCTTGTATGCGATGTTAAGGAGACTTATACCCCTGTAGTTGGCGCCGTTATAGGGGTCTTCTTTCTAGTGGACTGTTCAATCGATGCTGAGACTCCTGGAAGCTGGTGATCGCCTGATCAGTCTACCACCAATCAGATTGATCACATTGCGATCGACGCCAAACACTCCTCCAGCATTCTAGATGTACGAACCTTCCGAGAAGCCAACATCGACTCGGATTACTACCTTGTTGTAGCCAAGATACAAATGAAGATATAAAGGATGCCACGGAGTCGAGCTGGTCAACGAAAGTTCGACGTCGGAAAGCTACAATCGCAGGAGACCGCTAGGACCTTTGACGATCGAGTTTCCCTCAACCATTCGCGGACTCCAATGACACCGGAGTAACCCACAGAACAACAGTGGGAGCATTGCCAGCGTGCAATCAGACACGTTTCCCTGATGTGCGGGGTTTCAGCCCATGTAGCAAAGCAAAACGCATACAAAGCCATGCTATATAGACGGATGAGAGCCACTCGTGAACATTACGAGCAGAAACGGAGAGAGGAACACACGCTTTTAAAGAAGAAGGAAGGGAGCACGAAAAGCGTGAGATCGAGTAGATGGAGAGATGCTATCACAGCAATAATGTTAGCAAGTTTTACGAGAAAGTATAACGAACATGCCAGGGCTATACAGCCAGAGCATTAGCCTGTAGGGATGAAGACGGACAGCTAGTAGTAGAGTCACAGTCGATGCTGAGAATATAGAAAGAGCACTTCTGTAGACTGTTTATCGGCGATGAGAGACATAATACCCCTGTCAGACAGAATGATCCACTCGCAACGGACGAAGATGCAAGAGAATTCCATTCACCCGACCTAGATGAAATTGAGCTTGTAATTTCAAAGCTCAAGAACAACAAAGCCGCGGTCGCAGACGGGCTGTCTGCCGAGCTATTAAAGCGGCTGGAGATGTTCTGATAGGGCGCATGCACCAGCTCATCTGTAAAATATGCTCGGAGGACAGCATGCCCGACGAATGGAATCTCAGCATCGTTTGACCAGTTTTTCTGTATACAATAGACCAAATTTCACGTATCAACCTTGCACTTAAACACACGAAACTAATCATTTTAGGTAGTACACGAGAAAGCGGCTTTTTCAATTGCTTGATCTGGCCAGATTCTAATACGTGGCAAGTCATACAATGATTTTGGCCAGATGTCATTCCTCCCTTTTCACTGGTATGCACCTCCTGAGCCCTAAGGCTTAACTTTAGGAATTCATAGGCTTCTTAAGGCGTGACTTCTTTTCCCTTACCATCGGCCAATATTAACGAGAGCATATAGTGCGTAGAGTGTTCCTCTCGATACAGTCAACGATTTTCAACCAGTCCCATTCCTCTGCGTCATTGGAAGGGGTTTTAATGACCATAGTTTTATAAAACGTAGTTCTGACCTGTCATGATAAATTACTTTTCGAGCGCGAAGAATTGGGGGAGCTGAACAGTCGATTATGGATGTTAAATAAGAAATATGTCTGGCAAGCCATTAAAGGTGGAGTTGGTTCGAACGACCTTGACTAGCTATTTGCTGGACATCTATCCGTACACGATGTCTTTTTCCTTGTAGTTTATTTTTAGTATTCATAAAAATCAATTAAACAATCCGCACTGTCTAGATTATCTTTGAAAACGTGACACGCCGTGTTATAAAATAATTAATTGAAACCGCATCCCCTCGAAAGTTCACACTCTACCTGTGTTTATAGGTTAATCCGTACTATGCCACTTTACAGCTAATAACCTCTTACCCGGTTTCGAGCCACAATTTTCTCGTCAACTCTCTGCACACTATTTGTCTCGACATTTAATCACCGCTAATTACCACAGTGAACTTCAATACTCGTCTTGTGTATTTTCCATGTAGGTAGCACAGTAGATGTCATCATTTTACAACTTGCTGCGAATCAGCCGGGATGTAGTCTACATACGTATACCGTCATAAGCTAGTTTTCAAGTTCACTTTGGAAAACCCACAATAGTAACTGTAGCGACCAGATGTCGATAGCTTTTGTAACTGCACGTACATGCGAATATCTTTCAATCTTCCATCGACTGTAATTAGATTCTTTTTTCAAGCGAGTGGATGAACAATTAAGACAGAGTGTTGAGAACGAAAGGGACAGACGGAAGCCCCTCTATTCCGACGGATACTAGTTATGTATTCAAACGTGCATAGTGTGTAATCCCAGGAATATATTAAGTCTCTGGGCCAGTAATGTGACACGATATTCATTGTGTTTGGTGATCATGAACAATTGACGATGTTGCGAGTTGATGAACCTGAATGGATTGATAGTATGATGTCAGGTGTTGAAAATGCGGGAGGAAACCACAGACGGAAGTCGAGAAGTAATTGTGGGTTTTGTTAGGAATTAAATAAATCGCATTTATGGTTAAGATTAATTGTGTACAGCGATTCTCAGGAGACCACTTGCTGTGCGAAGGCAGTTTGGCAGTTCAAGGTTATGTTGTTGTTTAATGTAGATATATGGGAGGTTGCCTAACTTAAGAACGAAAGTATTAGTAAAGTAAAATGGAGTAAAGGGAAAGATTCTGTTTGAGTTCGAGTACTCAGAGGTACACCACAGGGTGGAGTACTTTCCCCTCTACTCTGGTGGCTGGAACGTAGTAGCCAATGAACTACTACTGTTGCTAAAACAAAGGGGATACACTGTGACCGTCTATTCGGACGACATTGCTATATCCGTCTCCGCAAAGCTTCCCAGCCCTCTAAATGATCTAATTCAGGGAGCATTACAAACAGTAGTAAACTGGACGCAGTACTCTGGACTTGGGGTGAACCCCAAGAAGACTGATTGAGTACTGTTTAATATAAAATTCCGCCCTTCAACCCATCGAGGCTTGGTGAAACCCAACGAACATCAAAGATCATGCCAAATACCTTGGCCTAGTCCTTGACGTGTGATTCCTTCAACATCATATTGGAAATGATTGTGCAAAAATCACAGGCCAATGCACAATCTATTTCAAATCCTCACAACTCCTTGCATACGCCGACGATATTGACATAATAGGTAGATCACAGCCAGATGTCAATGAGGCGTTTGCGAGCATTGAGATGGAGACGGCGAAAATTGGTGTAGCAGTAAACGAGGGCGCCGTAGCGCAGTGGTTAGTGTGTTGGACTCTGACGCACGATGAGCGAGTTCGGATCCCGATAACACCAACGCCATCGAATGTTTATTTCGCGGCGTCCCTCCTCGGCGGGGTACTGGCAAAACCCCCCGTAGTATAGTTGCCATGAAAAAGCTTCTCAACTCACGCCGTTCGGAATCGGCATTAAACTGTAGATCCCTTCCACCTATGTGGAAAATAAATCACATACAACATGGGTGATTGAGAGAAGCTTGGCTCTAGTCCTTCATGGGCTGTAACGCCACCAACAGAAGAAAAGAAAAAAAGAAAAAGTGAACGAAGGCAAAACCAGATATATGCTGTCAGAGGAAAAGATTCAACCACGAACTTAGGGACTGTACAGCGACATGAGTCTAGTCAGGCGTCTACGGATTCAACGCCTAAAATGGTTGGACCAAGAAGAGCGAACGCCCACCACAGCTCCAGCTCGGAGAGTATTTGAATCCAACCCCGAGGGACAAAGAAGCAGAGAATGGCCGCGAATAAGAAATGTAGCGCCGGTTAAGAAGAAAAACCTGCAAGAAAGTGCTGGGCAAAAGGTGGGGTCTCCAACCAAGCATTATGCACTGGCTCTATGCAGCAGTCATAAGGCCTATCCTTCTGTACGGTATCGTAGTTTGGTGGACTGCTCTAGACAGGTCAGTCTATCGGAACCTTCTGGGGAAAGTGCAAAGATCGGCCAACATGTACATAAGTGGTGCGATTAGATCGACCACCCCTGGAGCCCGTAAACATTCTACTACTCTACTACTTCCACCATTGGACCTCTTTAGCAAAAAAGTTGCGCCGCCCTACGGATTATGGGCATAGGAAAATGGTCCACATCACATAAAGGCATTCTTGACCACGTGGGTTTCCGAGGGGTTAGGGATATTCCTGCGCGGCCGACGAACCCGCAAGGTTTGGGTCAAGCATACTCAGCCCTCAAACCCTCGGATATCTAAAAACATCAATAAGCTCGGTAAAGCTTACCGATAATACTTCAAACCATAGAGGTTACCAACCTTCAATGGAACGAAAGTAACACCGGCTTTATCACTAAACAAATCGGGCCTAAGCTGAAATCAGGACGGACCAGAGACCAAAAGGGAAACCTTAACCTTAAACATGCCGCCCAACTAGGGCTACCTGCCGATCACTTCCGCCGCGGCCGCATGGATGAGGAGGAAGAGGAATCGATTCAGCACCTCCTCTGCTCATGCCCTTCTTTTGCGAATCGCTGGAGGATCTATCTCGGCGCGCCTTAAGTGAGAGATAGCTTAAGTGAGCTAGCAGATATAAAAATAGCTCAACTCCATCGCTTCATCAGAAGGTTGGCGATGGTTTTCAGGTGGCGGATCTACATAGGGAATATGATCCATGTAGTATCACAATGGGCCGTCTTCGGCCTACGTGTGGCGTATGCCAACCACTACAACCTAACCTAACCTAACCTGAGTACTCAGGATAAGGCCAAGTAAAGATTTGTATCCTGCAAAACGATGAATCGCGAATGTGTAAGAGCCCTTGGACCAATTAATTAAAATTCGTGTTTGCCCCAAATTCCAAAACTCAAAACCTCCTTTCCTCAAACACTAAGTTTACCAACCAACTCATACAAAGAACTAAAGGTAGACGATACGACATTTCTGGACTTGTTGTGGATGAAATTGTTTAGACTGTCTTCTTGGGAAGTTCGTGCTCTTAGCTGATTTTATTGCCAAGCTGGGAAGGTAAGAAGGAAGGTTTGAACCTAATGATTTGGTAATGCCGGGATCTCCCATTAATCTTATCGCGCAACTTTGAATTTTATCTAGCAGGCGCAGAGAGGTTTTAGATGCTGCGTACCTGACCTGAGCGCTAAACTCTAATTTCGGGCGAATGAATGCCTTTCAGATTGTAGCCACATTCAAACGTACGAAAAGTGTCTTGCATCTGTCGTCAGCAAAGGTGTGGGCTGGATTAGAAGTGACAGACAAAAGGTCTTTTGTAAAAATGAAAAAAAGTGTCGAAGACAAAACGAAGCCCTGAGGAACACCAGCATTTAAAAAGTGGATGTCAGGCTTAGATCCATCTAAAAGAAGTTGAATGATTTTAAAAAGGGACTCATCGATCGTTCCAAACTCTGTTAAATACTTTCGAAATATCCAGTGCAACTATTTTGCTTTTGCCCGCCTAGCGCGTCGAGTGATTCCGTTTTTCGGTTAGATATGCCATCAAATCACCCGTGAATCTGTTGCTACGGAAAACATATTGCCGTTCGTTGAGGAGGTCCCGCGATTCAAGATAATTCGATAAGTGATGGATAAATCCACGTTTCCATGACCTTGGCAAGAAGGAACTTTACTGCAATCGGTCGGTGGTAAATGGTCCTGATAGCCATCAACTGTACGAGTACGAAAATGGATAACTTTTTTATGGTTTACGCCAAAGGATGCGGAATATTCGTAAGATACTAGCTATCCGTGTTATCAGGGTGCACTATTCGCCGGTATTTATTATCCTTTTTACTCGCGCCAACGTACTAAGCCACATTCCTGCACACTACCACCACTCTCCTCACGGGACTGCCTTTAGGTATTACTTCGTGGGGCTGGTTGGCGACTTACGCTGTATTTCGGGTGGCGACCTCATGAGCTCTTCTCTGTAGTGCGACCTGCCGTAGCCTCGAATGGGTTGACGGGGTTAATGGGTTAATGTGTGAACATGCTGATTCCAGTTATTTGCCAAGTCCATCATGTAAGGAACCAGGTTTTCGGGGCTTGGCATGTTCACCATTTGTCCATCTAGCACAAAGCGACTACAGGCAAAAACTGGTGGTAACTACAGTCTCCTGCCGTTCTCGATACCCAAATTTCGAGAGCGGGAATGAGCTTATGCGCCCACGTCCTCTTTGTGGAATCATCCCGTTTGGCTTGCCACATTGCTAAAGATGTTCCCCGTTCTTCTACTTTTACACGCTCGACCTGTTGCCAAATAGACCCTTGCTTGCGATGTACCCTCTTCTCTGCCAGGATGTCGATGAGTAGCATTCCGGCTGTGACGAAAAAAGCAACCTGTGAGATAGTCATGAATTCGCTGATTGTCCTTGTTGTACAGAGTCGATAGACTGACGTCTTCATCCGTTTTAGTCGTTTTACTGCGAATGCTCAAGCCCAAATTGGGATAGCGTACAGTAGGACTGAACTAACTACTCGTAAGAGTTGAGAGTAGTACCGTGTGTGCATATCCGGGCTCGCCGACCTTCGAGCGCATCCGAGAGGGTGCTCCTTGTGTATGTGATGTCTTTTCGGTAGCGTACCTTATGGGTTCCCTAAATGAGAGCCTCTTCTCCAGCATAGTCCCTAGGTACTATCACTGATTCCTTAGACCATATCGCCTGAAAGGGAGCGAGCAAACCAAGCAAAGAAGCCGCGTTTAACATTGCAAACACCAGTCTCGATCTCTGTCCCTGCCCATTCCTGGATAGCTGCCTGGCATCCGCAAAGTAGTGAACCAATTTGTGCAGTGACTCGACACCCTTGTTGCTGGGGAAAAAGGAACCTGACCCTCCAGGTTGGGGGTTCTGCTTAATCGTAACATCCATATCACGGAAAAATTAACTGTTGGATAAAGAGGACATATTTGAATCTATCACGGGGAAGTATAGCCTACACGACACCACGTCAAAACGAACATCGGCTACTTGATTTCCTGGCGGAGTGTAAATTTCTTGTAGCTAGCATACGATTCCCGCATTTCAACATTCACAAAGGAACCTGGCAACCACCTCATAAGTCGACCATTACCCAGATTGATCCTGCTGCGACTGACGCCAGACACTCCTCCAGCATCCTAGATGTACGAACCTTCCGAGGGCTAACATCGACTCGGATCAATAACTTGTTGTAGCCAAAGTACGAACGATGATAGCAAGGATGTCACGGAGTCGGGATGGATAAAGAAACCTTGATGTCGGAAAAGTGAATCGCAGGAGTCCTCTAGGATCACATTGGGAACATTACCAGCGCGCCGTCAGAGATGCTGCCTCTGATGTGTTGGGTTTCAAACAAACGCGAACTAGAAACCCCTGGTTTGATGAGCAATGCGGACAAGCCCATGTTGCAAAGCAAACCGCCTATAAAGCTATGCTACATAGACGGATGAGAGCCGCTCGGGAACATTAGGAACCGAAAAGGAGAGAGGAACAGACGCTTTTAAGGAAGAAAGAACAGAGCACGGAAAGTATGACATCGAGGAGATGGAGAGATGCTACCGCCGGAAGAATGCTCGCAAGTTTTACGAAAAAGTAAAGCGAACTTGCCAGGGCTATAAAGCCAGATCGGAAGCCTATAGGGAGAAAGACGGGCAACTAGTAGTAGAGTCACAGTCGATGCTGAAGATATGGAAGGAACACTTCTTAAACCGCAGAATGATCCGTTCACAACGGGCGAAGGTGTAAGAGAATTCCGTCCACCCGACCTAGATGAAATTAAGCTGGTAATTTCGAAGCTTAAAACTAATAAAACCGCGGGCGCGGACGGCCTGTCTGCTGAACAATTTACAAGCTCATTTGTAAAATTTGGTCGGAGGATAGCATGTCCGACGAATAGAATCCCAGCATCGTTTGCCCAGTCCACAAGAAAGAAGAAAAATAAGTCCCTTAGCAGCAAGTATAAGATCTTCTCTGCTGTACTGTGTGAACGCCTGCATCCCTTTGTAGATATTCTGATTATATTCTTATCAGTCTGGTTTCAGGCCAGGTAAATCCACAATAGACGAAACATTCAATTTGCGGGTGATCCTAAAGAAAACTCGAGAATACCAAATGACACCCATCAACTTTTCGTCGATTTCAAAGGCGTTTATGACAGCGTGCTTGGAGACAAGCTATATGGAGCCATGTCTAGTTTTAACGTCCCTGCCAAACTCGTCAGATTGTGCAGGATGACAATGGAGCATTCTCGCCGCTCCTTTAAGGTCGGTAGCGAATTAACCGAAACCTTTGATGTTAAAAATGGACTTAAACAAGGGGACGCACCTTCAAGTAACTTTTTGAATATGGTACTTGAAAGGATAATTTGAGACTCACAGGCCAATACAAGAGGTACGGACTATTTCATGTCTGCGGAATCGCTTGCGTACGCGTATGACATTGACATGAGGCGTTCGAAAGCTATATGCGTCCCTCGGTAAACGAGGGTAAAACCAAATATGTCCTGTCATTCAAAAAGGACGCACAACACTGATGTATTGGCCAGAACGTTACAATTGGCACCTAAAAATTCGAAGTGGTGAAGGATCTTTTCTACTTTGGCTCAGCAGCGACAACAATACAAGCGCTGAGATCAAACGCATGATTACTCTTACCAACCGCTGCTTCTTTGGGCTCAAGAAGCAACTGAAAAGTAGAGCCCTCTCTCAAAAGACCAAGGTTGTACCATACAAAACCTCCTCCTTTATGACGCAGAGGCCTGAAATTTAACGAAAGCGGATGAGGAGGCCCTTGGTCGTTTCGAGGGGAAAATCCTGTGTTCAATCTGCGCTCGGGTTTCTATAAACAAGAGTGGGGGAGAAGGTACAACGATGAACTGTACGGGCTGCACAGCGTCATCGGCCTAGTACGACTTCTTTGAATTCAATATCTAAGATGACTAGGCCATGTAGAGCCAATCGACAGTAAAGCTCCAGCCCGAAGAGTCTGCACGTCCAATCCCGAGGGACGACGCAGTAGAGGACGGGCGAATCCCAGGCGACGCACACGGGTGGTAGGGGACCTTAACCAACTAAGTCTTGTCACAAATCACACGTCAGTTATCAAATATGGAATAAAGAGGTTTCCATCAGAGACGGGTGATCTTTGACACGTACAATGCCTGTACGTCATAGAATCACAAGGTCTGCCGAAAACATTGCCGCTCTGCGCGGAGTTTACAGAAGATCATGAAAATTGATTTCTTTGCAGATATCAACTGGTTCAATAATGCATCGGGACTTGGGCCTACTTCCAATCCAAGTGACCTTGGAGTTAGAGCAATCTTGCCAGTTAAAAGTTGATCTTAGTTTCAATATGGACCAATATGAATACGGTCCTAAGCGGCGAGGTCCACTTTTAGATGAAGGATACGTCAGCACAGAATATTGCCGAATTTGGAAAGATTCCAATCGACAGGCTGGCGGCATCATCGGTCCGTACCCCTTCGAAAACGATGAAATGAGAAGCGCTACCGATCGATGACAGCCAATCTCTTTTGCCTCACATTGGCTAACCTACCAGCAGACGTTAACGAGTTATTACGTCACCAGTACGACATTCCGCGCCATACAATCAGCTCGATTGTAAATTTTTACTTGTCTATCTCGAAACTTAAGTAGCAGTCATTGTACATCAAGAGGGTCTTCTGAGAGGGTCTTCATGTTTGATTGGCAAATCTCTATCTTTTCATATGAGTACTATATGCCTAGAGTCTCAAGCCCATGAATGTTGTTCCCTCCCTACTTAAGAGCAGTAAATGACTTGAGGTACGCAGTTGTCTTAGATATGAGCCGATTGGGCTCTGATATCTACAATGTTTCTGCAACTTCAAAACTGATCGCCATTTGTCGTGGAGAGTTATGTACGTATCCTGTTTTGAAAAAGACCTTTTTGCTATAAAAAAAAGGTAAAAACGCCAAAAAAAACATGACGAAAATTTTGTGAAGTGTAAAGTGAGAATGCTTTAAAGAAATGCTAGACCCAAAAGTGGTTTGCTCGACTCCGGTCCGAAAAATTCGATGTTGATGTACTCTGGTCGGCCAATCACTGAAAAAGTCGTGGTGGAACCCAGGTTGTCCAAATATAGAAGAGGCATTTAAAAATTGCAGCTTACTCAAGGAAACTCGATGATTAACCGAACGACCACAAGGGAAAGGTGTTGAAATATCCGCGATTACTTGGTCTTTATACCGAAGGTTCAGTCTTTCCGTTCTCCTCAAACCAGGAGGCTCGAAGTTGAGACCCCCTTTAGCTGAAGCGTTGGTATTCATGCCCTCGACCGATCGTAGAGTTCGCGATTCGCGGACGGGACCAAATATCCGGCCCAGAATTTTTCTTTCGATAGAATCCGAAATCAGCTCCTCCGGCTTATCATCCAGCTTTCGGCTCCGTATAGCAAGACTGACAGTATGAGCGTTATGTAAAGCATGACTATGGTTCTTCGAGTGAGGAGTTTCGACCCAAGTTGTTTGGACAAACCGAAGTGGCAGCGGTTGCCAAGGGCGATTCTATGCCGGATATCCACTGTGGTGTCGTTTGTGGAGTTTACGCTTACGCCGAGGTAGACAAACTCCTTAACCACTTCGAAATTATAGCTGTCAATCGTTATATTTTGTCCCAGGTGGTGAGCGACGGATCAGTTTTTGCTTGACTTATCCTTGCTGACTATAAGACCAACTCGTTTCGCCTGATCTTCAATCGCGGTGAATGCTTCCACAATGCCACGGCGAGAACACGCGATGATGTCGATATCATCCGCGTATCCTAGCAGGTGGACGGACTTGTAGAAGATAGTGCCTTCCCTGTTGACGCCTGCCCGTCGCACTAGCTGCTCCAGCACCAGGTTGAAGAGGTCACATGACAGCGCATCTCCTTGCCGAAATCCGATGCATGCTTCAAACGGTTCCGAAGTCCTAGAACCTAGTTGCACGGTGCATGGCGTATTTTTTTACCGTGGCGCGACATAACTGGATCAGTTTTCCCGGGATCCCGAATTCGGCCATCGCATCGAACAACTCTTTGCGATGAATGCTATCGTATGCGCCTTTGAAATCGATAAAGATGTGGTGGGTATCGATTTGAAACTCACCGGTCCTTTCCAAGATTTGTCGAAGTATGAATACTTGGTCTATAGTCGATTTGTCGTGCAGAAAGCCGCACTGGCAGCACTGGTAGCTGCCGATTAGTGCGTTGCAAAAGGGCTTTAGACGTTCACAGAGTTCGATGGACAGGATCTTGTATACGACATTGAGCACACATCTGTAGTTCTTGCAAGAGGATCGCCTTTTTTGTGGATGGGGCAAATATAGCTGATATTCCAGTCGTCTGGCATGCTTTCATCTCCCCAAATTCGACATGCATGCTTCCTACCAGAACATGACCGCCAGCATTGAAGAGCTCTGATGGCGAGCCATCTCAGCCTGCGGTCTTCTTGTTCTTTTGAATAGCTGTGCCGACGTCTTCGATGCGAGGTGGGAGGACTATATCAGCGGATGGAGTTGGGATTTCCTCAGTCCGTACCACTCCCTCTTGGTTATGCTCGTGCAGGTGCTGGAAATGCTGACTAAATCCATCCACTGTTCCCTGCGGGTCGGTGACAAGATTACCTTCGAAATTTTGGAAGAGTCTAGGTGTCTTTCTTAAAGCCTCCGGCAAGGCTTTTTGCTTTCCTATAGAAGGCTCGCATTTTATGCTTGTCTCTAGACTCCTCGATATCCTTGAGCTGGGAGGGCGGGAAGATTCTTTTCTTTAGTCGCAGCAGTATTTCCTCCTCCCTTCTTCTGACTCGGTACTCCTGCAGCGCCTCTTGACACGCCTCATCGGTTGTTGCCTTTTTCTGTTCACACTTGCAATCATACCACGGGTTTCTTGTCGGGGATGGTAGGTAGCTTAATGTGTGCTCGGCTACTTCCTCAATGGCAATATTGTTGACATTTTTGCTCAATGTAGGCATACCGGAGAGCATTTTGCTCAGTTGCTCCCCGTAGACTCTGGTAACATCCGGTGTATTCAAGCGATAGTAGAACTCTGAATCTTGCTGCTATTAGGAAATGGTCAGAGTCGACGTTTGCCCCCCTGAATGTTCGCACATCCAGGATGTTTGGCGAATGTCTTGCGTCAACGAGCACATGGTCGATTTGGTTGGCGGTTCGTCCTCTTTGATGGGGTCTTAAGCCTCTTTGGGAGGGGCGTGTTCACATATGAGGCTTGTAGAATCTGCCTTTGATGTGAATCGCAGCCAGACGATCACTTATAACCCTTAAGTCGTTGGCGTTCGACCGCGAGGAGGCTCCATGTCAACTTGTACCGGGCATTGAATCAGGTTTCTGCCATCTCGCCAGGTTGAGAGGAGCAATCAACAACTCTATCCTGTATGTCAGAGCCCATGCCCTCCAAATATGACTACTTTTAAAGCGAAATACTTAGTACGAACGTATCCAACGCCAGCGGTCGTGTTTCAAGGGCCGCCGATCCTCTTCAGAAGATTTCAAATCTTTGATTGGGGGCAAACGGGATGATGCTGTGTGTTTGGTGGGATTGGAGGGGAATTGTCCATTATAAGTGGCTACAATATGGCGATACATCCAATCCAAGAGTGACCAGGACTTGCAAACAGAAAGGACGTTGTGTTCCATCTTAATACATAACTTTGATGTCTTGGAACAATTTGACGGAATTAGGTTAGGAAGTTGTTATACATCAACCATATAACCCGGACATTGCACCCTCTGGCTACCAATTGCTTCGGTCTCTGCAAAACTCTCTTGAGAGCAGACGCGCACCTAGTACGTGTATGCTACGACGCAGTAGACCATACTCGTAAGAGTAGCCATTTGCCTGCCTTTCTATGTCCACAGTAGGTGACGCATCTCTTAGCTGCACTAAATGGGGGACCAATGCGGTATAGTAGGGTGCCTTTCGGACAGGCTTAGTGGCTTAGCGTATGAACTATAGTAGAAGCTCCCAACAAAGGGCTTCCACATTTTGACATCTTGTCGCAAGGCACTGCAATGACGATAAGACGGTTAAGTGACGTCATTAAGTGGGTTGTGCAAAAACTGATCGGCTAGAGCCAAGCGTAGGGTCTGAAGAAGCGACGCAGTTGTTTTCCAGATTAGGCTAACTAAAAACAATTACTCCTCCCAGTAAATCTCTAGGTGAATCACCTATCCTTCAAGTCTAGGTGCTTTACCGGTTCCACGCTCTTTTTTCGAAAGAATCACACCACCCTTTACGCCTACCCTTCATTTTACTGAACCCATAACCACTTGCATGACTCCCAAACACCAAACAACGCAAAACACAGCGGGAGAAACCTGAAATCCCAGTGAACCATGACCGAAACAAAAAAGCCTTTAATTGTACCTATGTATTCGAAAATATGTATTCACTGCTCCGGCAGTTCCCAGGGCAGAATTCCAAAATATCAAAGTATAGCTCCGGCTTCATCTACTAGAACACCACGCCAGAGATGTTTGCATAACCGCCGCGGCCGCCTCCCCGCACGAGCTCAAAACTTACATGTTTCTAAATACTTATGTTAATAGGATGGTTGTTTTGCTTGGAGATTGATTACCAGCATCGCTCCTATCACGACTTGGTTGTGTCGATTGTAATCCCTTTGAACTGCAACGCCAGCGGTGGATGAAGTGGGGTCGATCACTATCGCGGTAGCTGGGGGAATACTGATGATTTGCTGTTTTCGTTTTTGCCGCTTCCTGAAGGTGGTTTCAAGAACGTGACGATGAGAGTGGCAGTGGGGTGAAGATGGTTATTCGAGCCGTCTAGCGCTCTCTCGGACTCTGACTGGCGACTGTTCTCCTGTATTGGTGGTGATCAGATGGTTTTTTTCAACGTAATTTTGGTGACGTCATGGGCTTTCCAAGATTTCTCCGCACACGAAGGTGTTAGTTTCGTGGTATAAAATGAGAGTTGTGCTTGGGGAATGGCATAGAAGCGATTCACGATGGGAAGAGCGACGTTCAAGAGAACTCTGCTGGCGATAGCTCTGGTGGCTAGCAGTAGATTTGGTAGGTGGACGTGATGTGTTTTGGGATTAACTTGGGCTGACGGTTGTGTTCTGTTTTATTTGCAGTGGAAACTGGAGCATACGGTTCGTACGGGGGTGGAGGAGGAGGAGCTAGTGCTAGTGCAAGTGCATCTGCGAGTGCGAGTAGCTTTGCATCAAGTGGAAGCGGATTTGATGGAGGAGATGGTGGCGGTGGTGGAGGACATGGTGGTGCAGGAGGAGGAGGACTCGGTGGTGCAGGAGGAGGAGGACTCGGTGGTGCAGGAGCACTTGGCGGAGGAGGAGGATTTGGTGGTGGAGGAGGACATGGCGGCGGTATTGGCGGTGGATCGAATCCCTTCCTCCCTGGAGGAGGATTGTCTTTTGGAATTCAAAAAGAGATCAGTATCGGAGGCGGCATCATCGGTAAAGGAGGTCTACTTGGATTGGGTGGATCTGGAGGTGGCTTACTAGGTGGTGGCGGCTTACTTGGTACCGGATTATTGAGTGGCGGACACGGTAAGAAAGGCAGTTGTGGAGGACCTGGAAGCGGTTGTGGAGGTGGTGGTGGAGGCTCCGGTGGATACGGTGGAGGAATAGGTGGTCACGGAGGATTCGGTGCTGGTGCTGGTGGAGGCGGTGGTGGTGGAGGTGCCGCCGGAGCGAGTGGTGCAAGTGGACTAGGAGGTGCGCCTGGTGCTCCAGGTTCCCCAGGTGGTCATGGCGGATATGGTGGTGGCGCTGGAGGAGCTGGTGGTGCTGGTGGCGGTGGTGGCGCTGGCGGAGCAGGAGGCGCCGGAGGCGGTCATGGTGGATTTGGTAGTGGCTCGGGAGGAAGTGGACATGGTGGATATGGTGGTGGCGCTGGAGGTGCCGGTGGTGGTGGTGCCGGTGGCGGAGCAGGAGGTGCCGGAGGCGGTCATGGTGGATTTGGAAGTGGCTCGGGAGGAAGTGGACACGGCGGATATGGTGGTGGCGCTGGAGGTGCTGGTGGTGCAGGTGGTGGTGGCGGTGCTGGCGGAGCAGGAGGCGCTGGAGGCGGTCATGGAGGATTTGGAGATAGCTCGGGCAGTATTGGAAGCGGACATAACGGATTTGGCGGTGGTGCTGGTAGTGCTGGCGGTGGTGGCGGAGGTGGTGGTGCTGGAAGTGCTGGCGGCCATGGAGCCTTTGGCGGTGGTTCTGGAGGCTTCGCAGGCGGTTCTGGAGGTGCCGGTGGTGGCGCTGGTATTGGATTTGGTGGCGGTATCGGTGGTAGCGTAGGTGGAGCAGGACATGGTGGTCCAGGAGGTCCGGGAAAAGGTGTTGGAGGATATGGCGGCGGCCGTGGAAGTGGCGGTGCAGGAAGCCCAGGATTCATAAGCGTTCCAACACTAGGTGGCAGTAACAAGGGTGGACTTGGTAGTCCTTCAAATAGTATCGATGGATCTTCCGGGGGAGGTGGCGATGGTGGATTCGGAGGGGCTCATGCCGATGCATCTGCCACGGCATCTGCTGATGCGAACGCAATAAGCGGAGCGCTTAGTGACGGTGGATTAAAACCAAGCATCGGATCTTCAGGTGGGGGTGGCTTCCCCGGTGGACGACCAGGAAAACATGGCGGTGGTGGATATCCAAGCGGCGGACCTCTTGGCGGTGGATTCCCTAATAGTGGTCCTTCGCCTGGCTGTGGACGAGGTGGTTGCGGCGGCGGTGGTAGCCCAGGAGGTGGATGCAGTGGTGGATCATGTAGTGGAGGCGGTTTTTCATCAGGTGGATCACCATGTGGTGCCGGTGGATGTGGTGGAGGATCCCCTGGCGGTGGTGGTGGATACTCTTATGGCGGTGGTGGCTCTCCTGATATTGGCGGTGGCTCTGGACCAGTATGGGGTAGTAGACCTTCCGGAGGCGGCGCTAGCGGTGGCCCTGGCGTATTTGGTTTTGGTGGCAGTTCTGCTGGTGCATTTAGCAGTGCAAGTTCACATAGCTCCAGCTTTGCTGGCAGTGGTGGATTTGGTGGAGGATTCGGAGGTGGTCCCGGCGGATCAGGTCACGGAGGTGGCCCTGGCGACGGTGGTGGTGGTGGTGGATGTGGCGGTGGAGGATGTGGAGGCGGTGGTAGCGGTGGATGCGGAAGTGGAGGATGTGGATTCGGCAAAGGTAAAGGTGGCGGACCCGGTGGATTCGGAACATTTGCTGGTGCCAGCTCTTCGGCTTCAGCCTCCGCAAAAAGTGGAAGCTATTCACACGGATACTAGGTTAAGGAGATTTGTTTCTATTTCGTTTTTAGTTGTAGGAATAATCGGTAATTATTTTGTAACGATTAAAAGGAAAACGATGATTAAATTGACATTGGAATAAAAATAGTTTGGACTATTGGTGTTAAATGCGGCGCTTACATAAAAGTCTTCAGATATAAAAAAGGGTTGCTAGTATTCCATATAGCATTCTGCTATTAGATCTATGCGCACTTTGTATTGGATCTGTAGTGGTTATGTGATTGCTAATCGAAAGTATCGAGATAATGGCGACCTCGACTTGTTTATTACATGATGCTGTATAGTTTTCTCATGAATATTTTATAATTTGATTCCGTGTTTGGAAGCTTATCAGATCTGATGCATTAGAAGGCCATATAACACATCATTAGTAATATAATAGTCCGTAATTGTGCTGATTGTTAAGGACAGTCCACTCATAAATGTGATGAAATCACCTTGAGTTCCGCTGTTTTTTTAAGCTATGTAACAGGGAATTTCAGGCTTCTGTTCTTGAGACAACAGAATACGTTGAGTGTAGAGGACAGCTTCGCTAAATATCGAATTTTGGAGTACTGTGTCCCAGTTTTTGGACCTCTGAAACACGCTCATGAACTTCATCCATGCTTTCTAGACCACTTAGCAATCCAGTCCCTTCAAAGTGTTGAAGAATTTCGTCCATGTAAAGCTGCGCTGGATCGGAAAACGAGATGATTTCACAAAATCCACGAGTGGATAGAAGGGATGAGTTCCAACATTTCTACCGTTAAACTAATAAAACATTTAAACCCATTACGGGAACCTAGGGACAAGGACAACTACAGACAACTGCGTGTAAAACACCCAATTACGCCCAATTAGGACTTAAGTCAAAGAAAATGCCGGCACGGATGGTACGTCTGCTGGGCTGACCTGGACCTGGAAGAGAGCATATACCAGTTCGTCTGTAGGACATGGTCAGCGGAAAGCATGCCAAGCAAATGGAAGCTCAGAATCGTTTGTCCAATCTAAAAGAAAGTAGACTCCGCACTGCAAATGGTAATTGTGTTGCTGTAACACACCAAAGTATGTGTGTATTATGTGTATTATGAAAACACGCCGCAACTCGTTGTTCAACAAAAACATATACAACCTTTCCAGCAATCAGTTTGCGATCCGGAACCATAGCGTTCTTATTAACACGCTGGACTCTCGAATCATTTACCCGAGCTCAAGTCTCAATGTCCGCAGCCATCGAAAAGCAAAGCCACTGAATCTTTCCTTTCCCATTCCACATTGGTCCTTCGAGAAACGGACTTGAGAGCCTGCACCTGGAATGTTAGGTCCCTTAACAGACCGGGTGCAGGCGATCAATTGGAGCAAACCCTCAACTGCTATAAAGCAGATATAACCGCACTCCAAGAAGTGCGATGGGATGGACCAGGTAAAAAACGGATGAAAAACTGCGACATCTACTACGGGAACTGCTACAAGGATAACAAACAGCGCCTATTCCGGTGCGGATTCGTTATTCGAGGAAGACTCCGACAAAAAGTCTTAAGCTTCCGAGACATAAGCGAACGCCTCATAACAATCCGCATCAAAGCTAAATTTGGAAACATTAGCTTAATATGCACTCATGCCCCAACGGAAGAAAAGGACGATCGACTCAAAGAAGAATTCTACGATCTCCTAGACAGAACATTATGCCCAATGCCCCAGCTATGACACAAAAATAGTCCTAGGAGATTTTAATGCAAAACTGGGCAAAGATGACATATTTGAGTCGATCATAGGAAAGCATAGCCTTTAAAACACCACATCCGACAACGGACATAGGCTTATCGATTTCCTAACTAGGCGTAACCTCCTTGTAGCAAGCACACAATTCCCCCATCTCAACATCCACATGGGTACCTGGCGGTCTTTTGATCAATCGACCACCAACCAGATTGGTCACATTGCGATCGACGCCAGACTTTCCTCCAGTATTCTCGACGTAGGAACCTTCCGAGGAGCCAACATCGACTCGGACCACTACCTTGTTGTCGCCAAGGTACGAATGAGGATATCAAGAATGTTTAGGAGTCGAGTAGGAAAGCTACACTCGCAAGAGATCTGGCAGTCTCTTTGCCGATCGTGTTTCCTCCAATCCGCCCAGAGCAGCACAAGCAATAGAGCAGGAATGAGCGCATTGTCAGAGCGCCGTCAAAGACGCTGTCTCATAGGTGCTGGGTTTCAAACAGCCACCACCTAAAAACCCCTGGTTCGATGAACAATGCGAACAAGCCCACGCAGCAAGACAAGAAGAATATATAGCCCCGCTGCAACGACGGACGAGAGCTACTCGCGCAATCTATGAGCAGGAGAGAAGAGAGGAACACACGCTTCACAGAAGAAAAAAAAGAGAACACGGAAATCACGAGACCGAGGATGTGGAGAGATGCTTCCGCAGGAATGACGTCCGGAAGTTATACAATTTGGTAAAACGAACATGCCATGGCTACAAAGCCAGAGCGGCGGCCTGCAGGGATGAAAATGAAGAACTGGTAGTAGAGTCACGTCCACCCGACCTAGACGAAATCGAAATAGCAATATCAAGACTTAAGTCTAATAAAGCCGCGGGCGCAGACGGCCTGTCTGCTGAGCTTTTTAAGACGACTGGAGATGAATGGGAAGGTACATGCACCGTCTCATTTGCCAGATATGGTCGGAGGAAAGCATGCCCGACGAATGGAATCTCAGCATCGTTCGCGCGGTCCATAAGAACGGAGACCCTATACCTGCGCCAACTATAGGGGACTAAGTCTCCTTAACATCACATACAAGTTCTTTTCTGCCGTATTGTGTGAACGCCTGAAACCGTTTGCGGATAACCTGATCGGCTCTTATCAGTGTGGTTTCAGGCCAGGTAAATCCACAATAGACCAAGTATTTACACTACGGCAGATCTTGGAGAAGACCCAGGTATACCAAATGGACACTCACCACCTCTTCGTCGATTTCAAGGCTGCATATGACAGCCATATTCGACGTCAAAGCCAACTTTGCTGGTGCCGTTTCAACTGGAATGGTCAGCAGAGGTACACCACAAGATGGAATACTTTCCCCTATCCTCGGGAGCGTGGTAGTCAGTGAATTACTACTGTTGCAGTAAGGGTATGATGTGACCGCCTATGTGAATGAAATTGCTATAGCCGTAGGAAAAAAGCCGCAAGGAAAATTTCCCAGCACTCTAAGTGATCTAGTGCAGGGAGCATTATAAACAGTAGTTAACTGGACGCAGTACTGTGGACTTGGGTAGAACCCCAAGAAAACTGTTCTAGTACTGTTTATTAATAAATATAAAAATTCGCCCTCCAACCCACCGAGGCTGGGTGGAACCCAATTAGTCCTCTATACCGATGACTCCTAGATGGAGACGGGTGTAGGTTGCAGTCTTCTCCGAAGAGCTTAACCTCAACCTATCATCAAGATTCCGGCACCACTGCGGTGTGTACCAAGCGGAAATAACAGCGATAACGGAGGCCTTTGCATGGCTCAGGATCAATGTTATATCAGTCAAGGATATTATCATTTGCACGGATAGCCAATCTGCGACAAAATCGGCGGTAACACACAAATTAAAGACATCTCTTAACTGCCGCCTCTAGACGAGATGGCTGAACAGCTCAACCTAAAACTACTGTGGGCTCCCGGGGGATAGGGATATTCCAGGAAACTGCGCGGCCGACGAACTCGCAAGGTTAGGGTCAAGCACACTCATTCTTTCAACCCTCGGGTATTTAAAAACACCAATAGGTACGGTAAAGCGCATGATAAAACTAAACAAATCTGGCCTAAGCTAAACTTAGGACGGACCAAGGAACTTGTGGCAACCAAAAGGGAAACGCTAAGCACCTTAGTGGTTGTCATTACAGGTCACTGCAGCATTGGAAAATATGCCGTCAAACTAGGGCTATCTGCCAATGACTTCTGCCGCGGCTGCATGGATAAGGAGGAAGAGGAATCGATACATCACCTCCTCTGCTCATACCTTTCTTTTGCGAAGCGCAGGAGGATCTACCTCGGCGCGCCCTTCTACGATAACTTAAGTGAGCTAGCAGATATAAATACAGCTCAATTCCGTCGCTTCATCAGAAGCACTGATTGGTTTTCAGGTGGCGGATCTAGGTAATATGATCCATGTGGTATCACAAGGGGCCGACTTTGGCATATCTACGTGTGGCGTATGCCAACCATTCCAATCTAACCTAACCGAACCTTCACTACACTATGCTTAAAAAAAATGTGGTCTGCAATGCACAAATGTTGCTGAAGAGGGTTGGCAAGCTTAAGTCACCAGTCTACGTCCTTCAGGACACCTACGGTCTATGGACTAAAAGCAAATAATCGTAAATAAATATTTTTCGGATTTTTTCAATTTATTATCGCCATTAGTGAGGCGAAGAAGGAACCCTTATTCAAACAAAACTGTCAATTACGCTGACTGTGTGCTCCATCAATGATTTGCGTACCAGCGGCTAAGCACGCTCACGCCACTCCTCAGTAAGAACCATTCACCGAAAAGCCATCAAACACCGTCTCCAAGCCCCCAACAACGTGGCCGGATGAAGCATTCATCGACCTTAAAATTACAAAACACTTGACAAATGGAACGGCCACCCACGCTGACAATTGCTCATATTTCCACACTTCAGCCTCGAAAGGACGACACAAACACATTGGCGCATTCCATTCCAGGAACACTTTACCGTCAGCTAGTCCGCGAATTTTATGCCGTCTACCGGTTCGCTAGTCCGCCTGACTGACTGTACCTACAGACTTCGCGGTGGTCCCGATGGCGAATTCGTTATCAGACGGAGCGTATAAATTATTTACTGCGCAACGTGCTTTTGTAGATACAGATACGTATGTATGTGTGTATCTGTGTATAGAGTACCGCCTGCCGGTTGCTTATTTATGGCGCGTTCGCAACAAAATATTGAAATTGGTTTTCGATTTTTCACTTTTTCACTTTTCACTTTTCCGCTGTGCTGCTGCTCCTCTGCGGGGTGCGTTGGTACAAAACGGTGTGCCAAAAAACGATATATGGCGGCTTACCGCACACATACATACATATGGCTAGTTGGGCTCTAATGCTATTGGAATACCACTTCACGTGGTTAATGGGTTTTCTGGTTTTTGGCGGCAGAACATTTGTCAGCGTAACGCGCCACAGCATCCAAAGCTCACTGGTATTGTAGGCTCAGATGTGCCAACAAAAAACTGCGGTCGTGTAGTTCGAATGCGTGAAAAACAGTTTTTTTTTTTTTTTCAAATCTATTTGTATATTCACTTCAGGCCTTTCATCTTACAACCAGGCGGATGCTATGTGTGCAAAGGGCGTATTGATGAATGGTCCGGAAATAGCAGATGCTAACTAGTCGCCGCTATTCTCACTAGGGCCATTTTTTGTCGCACGAATATCCTTTCCTGTCATCTGTATATGTATATCAATGCTTTCGCCTACATGGGATACGATTCGCCTTAGACGGATACGATGTGCAATAGAATTTGAACAGTTTTCATGCATCCGCCTTCCTGTCACAACTTGGAGAACGTTTCCTACGCCCGAATCATCTTCGATCTTAACAACCTTCCTCGATTGCTTTGTCGTGCCATTGCATTGTGCATAAATTGGTTTATTACGAGTTGAGGAGCGTAAAATGATGTCCTTTTAAAATAATTTTCCTGTCGAATCCTTTTGCCGTCTCATCTGCTCGTCCATGTTCATGCTCGGATGCTGGGACTGAGACCAGCCCCTATATGATCATAGTCGAGTTCCGTATTCCCCCTATATGTCTGTCTGATGATTTTGTACAATTTTGTAGTTGTATCTTAGTTTATAGAAAAAGCGGAACATCCAGGAGTAGATACATACATACTATGTAGGAATGGTTGGTTTCTTGTCCGATTGTCCAGAGAGCATTCCGATTTTGTTGTCTTGTGTGCGGTAATTTGTTTTGATGGCTTCGGAACACGGAATGGGAAGGAACATTTCCAGATTTTATCCTGCTTGACAGTTTACTATCCCAGTGGTGGTGTTATTGGACTTTGGGTGGACTATAAGAGGGTGGCTGGTATGTGTCTGTAATTCAAGACTGGAAGTCTGGGTGTTGTTCGAAGTGACACTTTGTTGTAATAAAAAGCTTAGTGAGACTGAACTGGCCATCTCGGCCGATTGTGTCTACTGGTGAAGATGTTCATTGATGGTATTTGTGATGCAGTTGATTGGTTTTCTATTTATTATGGTATTATTGATGTTCCAGAATGTCCATCGTTATCCGAAAACAGGCACTTGAGTTCAGCTTGTTTAATTCAGAGAACATGTTGTCCTTTAAACTCGCTTTAGACATCCTTCTTCTTTGGTGGCGTCAGAGCCCATGAAGGACCAGAACCAAGCTTCTCTCAACCACCCAACCGCCCATGTATTTTTCACACAGACCTCCCTTATTGTCGTGGCGGGAAGCTTAAGAGGTCGTAGACCTCGAACTAAGACTCGAAGATCCAAAAATGAATGGACAAACTAAAGGAATTGTGTACTCCAGGTGGTACTCGCAGCAGTGGAAATCCATCCGCGACCTCTGTGATCGCGGCCGGGGGAAGGATTCTGGAGGCCCCAACATTCATTTTTAATCCTACGGCAGCCCGGAACGACACCGGCCCCTGCGGCTCACTGTCTGACCATCTGGACCGACTGAGCATGAGCGGTGCATCCAGCGGAGGCGACACTAACGATGGCGCGGCACGGGAAACCGCGAAGGTGGAACGCGCCCCAGAATTGGGACGTACTGCTGAATGCACTGCTAAGTGCCCAAAGGCTTCTTCCAGCTCGCCTCTCGCTAGCTTGAATTGGAGAAGCCGTTCCACTCTGATACGTGTGACGAATCATACCAGCATACCACCCATTACAAGTCATACAACATTAAAGACATTCTAATTACTGTCCAATCCAGCTGTGGCTAGATGACAAAATAGCCTACTCACTTTTTCTTTCCACATAATTGCGCGTCACAACAAATAATCCGAAAAGTTTCCTGGTCAGCAAAAGCGGCCCGACTTAATTTGCTTAGCCCAGACGTAATTAACTTACATAGGTCTTCATTGCTGTTAGGCAATTAATCCTCACAACTTGGCGGCATTATCCTCAACTTTGTCATCAAAACACATAAATCACAGTTGGACTTTTATATCATTCTTTGATGGGTTAATCCGAAGCAAGCAAACACGGGCGACCAACTCCCCATGAATTCTTACTTACTTACTTACTTATCAGGCCTGCGATCCATGGAGGATCTGAGCCTGAGCTATAGCTGCCTTCCATCCTTGACGGTCCCGGGCACGCTGCTTCCAGTTGTCAAGACCAAGACGTCTTACATCCGCGATTACTTGGTCTTTATACCGGAGGTTCGGTCTTCCTCTTCTTCTCGAACCAGGAGGCTCGGAGTCGAAGACCCTCTTAGCTGGAGCGTTGATGTCCATGCGCTCGATGTGGCCGAGCCAGTGTAGTCGACGGGTCCTTGCTTTCCGGACTACATCCACATCTTGGTACAGCTCGTAGAGTTCGCGGTTGTGTCTTCTTCTCCATTCACCTTCCTCACAGACAGGACCAAATATCCGGCGCAGAATTTTTCTTTCGAAAGAACCCAAAATCAGCTCCGCTGTCCTGCTTATCGTCCAGCTTTCGGCTCCGTACAGCAAGACTGGCAGAATGAGCGTTTTGTAAAGCATGACTTTGGTCTTTCGAGTGAGGAGTTTTGACCCCAGTTGTTTGGACAAGCCGAAGTAGCAGCGGTTGCCAAGGGCGATTCTACGCCGGATCTCCACTGTGGTGTCATTTGTGGAATTTACGTTTGCCCCGAGGTAGACAAACTCCTTAACTACCTCGAAATTGTAGCTGTCAATTGTTATGTTTTGTCCCAGGTGGTGAGCGACGGATTGGTTTTTGCTTGACAGCATGTATTTCGTTTTGTCCTCATTGATCTTAAGGCCAATTCGTTTCGCCTGTTCTTCAATCGCCGTGAATGCTTCCACAATGCCACGGCGAGAACACGCGATGATGTCGATATCATCCGCGTATCCTAGCAGCTGGATGGACTTGTAAAAGATAGTGCCTTCCCTGTTGACGCCTGCCCGTCGCACTATCTGCTCCAGCACCAGGTTGAAGAAGTCACATGACAGCGCATCTCCTTGCCGAAATCCGGTGCATGTTTCGAATGGTTCCGAGGTCCTAGAACCGAGTTGCACGGTGCATCGCGTGTTTTTTAGCGTGGCGCGACACAACTGGATCAGTTTTACCGGGATCCCGAATTCGGCCATCGCCCCAAACAGTGCTTCACGATGAATGCTGTCGTATGCGGCTTTGAAATCGATGAAAAGATGGTGTGTATCGATTGAAAACTCGTTGGTCTTTTCCAGGATTTGTCGAAGTGTGAAAATTTGGTCTATAGTTGATTTGCCGGGCCGGAAGCCGCACTGGTAGCTGCCGATTAGTGCGGTGCAAAATGGTTTTAGACGTTCACACAATACGCTGGACAGGATCTTGTATGCGACATTGAGCAGGGATATACCTCTATAGTTCTTACAAGAGGTAGGATCGCCTTTTTTGTGGATGGGGCATATAGAGCTGGTATTCCAGTCGTCGGGCATGCTCTCATCTTCCCAAATTCTGCAGATGATCTGGTGCATGCTCCCTACCAGAACATCGCCGCCAGCCTTGAAGAGCTCTGATGGCAAGCCATCTGAGCCTGCGGCCTTGTTGTTCTTCAGCTTCTGAATAGCTGTGCCGACTTCTTCTATGCTGGGTGGGAGGACTACTTCAGCGGCTGGAGTTGGGATTTCCTCAGTCCCTACCACTCTCTCTTGGTCATGCTCGTTAAGCAGCTGCTGGAAGTGCTGCTTAAATACATCCACTATTCCCTGCGGGTCGGTGACAAGATTACCCTCGCAGTTTCGAAGAGCCAGGGTGCCCTTTTTGAAGCCTCCTGCAAGGCCTTTGGCTTTCTTGTAAAAGGCTCGTATTTTATGTCTGTCCCTAGACTCCTCGATATCCTTGAGCTGGGAGGCTGCGAAGATTCTTTTCTTTTGTCGCAGTAGTTTCTTCTCCTCCCTTCTTCTGGCTCGGTATTCTTCTCGCGCTGCCCTGGTTTTCCTCTGCAGCGCCTTTTGGTACGCCTCGTCGGTTGCTGCCTTTTTCTGCTCACACTCGCCATCATACCACGGGTTTCTTGTCGGGGGTGGTAGGTATCCTAAGGTGGTTTCGGCTACTTCCTGAATGGCTGAGCGGCAATGCAGCCACATATTATTGGCATTTGTGTTCGACGTAGGCATACCGTAGAGTCTTTCGCTCAGCTGCTCCCTGTAGACTCTGGCTACCTCCGGTGTGCTCAGGCGCCCAATGTCGAACCTCCTCCTGATGGGCTGGTGCAGCTTTCTGACATTGGACAGTCGAGCTCTGAATCTTGCTGCTACGAGGAAGTGGTCAGAGTCGACATTTGCCCCTCTGAATGTTCGCACATCCAGGATGTTTGACGCGTGCCTTGCGTCAATGAGCACATGGTCGATTTGGTTGGCGGTTCGACCGTCCGGAGATCGCCAGGTTGCTGTGTGGATTCGCTTGCGAGGGAATCTTGTGCTACTTATCACCGCATTACGAGCTGTCGCAAAGTCAGCGAGTCGGAAGCCGTTATCTGTTGTTGTATCGTGGAGGCTGTGCTTTCCGATCACTCCGCCAAGGGTGTTTTCCTTTCCGATTTTGGCGTTGAAGTCCCCGAGCACGATTTTTACATCGTACTCCGGACAAGCTCCGTAGGCGTTGTCCAGGAGGTCATAGAAGTCCTCCTTGATAGGGTCTTCAGCCTCGTCGGTAGGGGCGTGAATTCACTCCACTCGTATTCATATTCATCATCCAAGTCAGTTCATTAGCATTATCTTAATAGCAGTAGTCGCATGAGAAAGAGAACCAATAACCACAGAATCCCTTAATTATTTATGTTATGATCCACAATAACCAACACTAGCGATGTCGGCCCTCAGGACAGTTCCCGACGAAAATAGAGAGATCAACTGCTTCCTGCGCGCAGAAAGACAAAATTAAAATATACAAACGGAATTAGTTAAACTCACCCGAGTGCCATAATCCTGCACCCATGATGCTGACCAATAAACCATTCAATTCTGTAATTTGCTGAGCCACAGTCCTGCATATAAATCTCATAAAATTTATTGAAGCCCTTGCCAGGCACCCGTCGCGTCGTCCGCCCATTTGCCCGTATCCTGATGCGAATAAATTGCATTTTAAGGACACGAACAGGGTTGTAGTACATGAAGTCACAGACGCGACAAACCACCAGTTACTTAGGAGAGAACTCAGCGTCTGGTCGGTACGCGCAGATAACTATCAGGGACACACAAGAATGGACGCAACCGGAACGAGAGTATATCCTGCAGTAGCATGCCGTTGCCAATGGCCTTGTTCAATACATCAGATAATTTACTTCAAAGACAACTTTATTGTTAAGTTCATAAAAGTCGCCTGGCCACGACAGGTCCGAAGACGACGTGCACTGGCTGTGCTGGGGCACTTGCCGCTGCAGGCAATCAAGTGATAAAATACTTTCCGTACTTCCTCTGTGCGCAAGCATAGCTTGGTATTCCGTTTGTCCTTTTTGTGCTTTTAATTGCCTCCGTTTACATCCTGTCAATAGACGTTTTATTTATTTTCCACTGTCTTCCTTCGAATGTGGGCGGAGGCATCCAGAGGGATGCCTAATCGTAGCCATTACATCATACGTATACCAGTAGATATACTCGTATACTCCGTACATCTATCCAAGGGACATTGTATGAAATATCACCGGAAAGTGGTCCTGAGATGCGATGCGTTTGAATGATTTACGCGCTGCAGTGAACAACTTTCCAGTAAGCATCGTAAACTGTTCTAGATACATGGATTCGTCGGTTCCGCTTCACACCATAAGCCCGTACGAGGATGTGCGTAAGTGCATTTGTGATTGGATGCGTTCCAACACTTGCAAGAAACTTCCCATTTGATGTAAGATGCTAATTTGATCAATTAATATCCTTGCAGGATGTACACGTTGCTCGGGTGACGCAATTACAATCCCATCTATCGGTCTTCTGGTATATGATACCATGAATGTATCTATGCATCTCTATTGTGATATAGTGTGGTGAAAATGGAAAATCAATAGCTTGCACAAATAGATCATTTTTTGAATGGTGTTTCCAGCCCCGAGCCTGTGATTGCAGTTTCATTTTACATGGCAGAGCTACCAAGTTAGCAATTGTCGTTTTATGTTGTTCATCGGAAGAGCGATTCTGTAAGGCCATGGGTGCACATTGTTCCGGATAAAGTGGTCAATTAAACGATATGACCTTTCGGCGAAAACGAATGGTTTTCCAATTCTCGTTTTGACATTTTCCTTTTGCACCTCATTTTTTAGACGAACAGTGATGGGAATTGGTTTTTGTGTAAAGTCCTTTGCACTACTGTGTATTTGTTATTGGAATAACCAAGAGCTAAGGCATCAACTTCTGCAACTAACAAAGTTAAACTATCCAAAGCTGTAAATTGGGAGTTGATTCTGAAAATCAAAGTATTTTTACCGATAACATCCAACTTACTGGTCTGGCGTCTCAGTTTGGGATAGACCTAAGCTTTAAGCGACAAGGTAGGCACGGTATATGCGACCTCAGACCTTCAATCTATGCTGAGTTGTCTTTCGGGTTGTAACTAAACAGTTTTCTTCGTCTTTCTTCATGACATTGTATTCATGGCTACCTATTTCTTCCTTTTCTTAACGGGCGCGAGAGCTCGGGGTGAACCTGGGCCCCAACCAACAAGCCACTCCAACTAGCACGATCACTTGCTAGCCTATTCCATTGCCGCACACCCAGTTGGCGTAGATCCCCTTCCACCAGTGTGGGCCATCTTAAGTGCGGCCGTCCTCTGTTTCTTCGCCCCTCGAGCTTGGATTCAAAGAGTCTCCGGACTGGAGCTGTGGTGTCCATTCGCTCTACATGGCCTAGCCATCCTAGGCGTTGAATCCTTAGACGCCTGATTAGACTCATGTCGCTGTACAGCCCGTAAATTTCGTGGTGTTTATAGGCCCGAAAATCACGCGCAAAATCTTTCTCTCGAGCCGACCAAGGGTCTCCTCATCCGCTTTTGATTGTGTCCCTCCTGCGCCATACAACAAGACCGGGATGATAAGGGTCTTATATAGAGTCAACTCTGTCGTTCGGGAGAGGGCTCTATTACTCAATTGCCTCCTGAGCCCAAAGAAACAGCGACTGGCAAGAGAGATTCTGCGTTTGATTTCGGAACTGATGTCGTTGATCCAGGTCACTGCCGAGCCAAGGAGGACGAAGTCCTTAACTACCTCAAAATTATATCTGCCATTACAGACGTTTTGGCCAAGACGTCGGTGGTGAGCGTCCTTTTTTGATGACAGAATATATTTAGTTTTGGCCTCGTTTACCGCCATCCAAATTTTCGCCGCCTCCGCTTCAATACTCGTGAACGCCTCATTGACATCTCATGGTGATCTACCTATTACGTCAATGTCGTCGGCGTTTGCAAGGAGTTGCGAGGATTTGAAATAAATTGTGCCTCTTGCATTGGCCAGTGATTTTTGCACAATCATTTCTAATACGATGTTGAGGAAATCACACGACAGCGCACCGCCCTGTCTAAATCCTTTTTTGACATCAAAACTATAGGTAAGGTGTTCACCGATTCGGATGGAGCAGCGAGCATTCTCCAAAGTCATCCTGCATAGTCTGACGAGCTTAGCAGGGATGTCAAAGGTAGACATAGCGCTGTATAGCTCGTGTCTAATTACGCTGTAATAGTGTCGACCTGAAATTTATTGGTTTTTCCAGGATCTGCCGCAGTGTGAAGATTTGGGCGATGGTGTACCACCCTGGCCTGAATCCGCACTGATAAGGACCCATCAGCTTATTTACAAAAGCCTTCAGGCGTTCACACAAAGTGGCAGAGAATATTTTGTAGGCTATGTTAGGAAAACTTATCCCTCTGTAGTTGGCGCAGTCAGAGGAGTCTCCTTTCTTGTGGATCGGGCATACGATGCTGGGACTCCATTCCTCGGGCATGCTTTCCTCTCACCATATCTTACAGAAGAGCTGTTGCATGCTCCTAATCAGGTCATCTCCAGCTGCTTCGGAGAGCTTAGAAAACAGTCCGCCTGCGCCTGCAGCTTTATTCGACTTCAGTTTCGATATGGCGATCTTAACTTCGTCGAGATTAGGTGGATGGAATTCTCTGCGATTTTCGTCGTTAAGAAATGGATCATTCTGCCTGACAGCGGCATATTGACTAACATCGCCGTAATGCAATCTGCAGAAGTGCTTTTTCCATATTCTCAGCATCGACTGCGCTTCTACTACTAGGTGTCCGTTCTCATTACTGCAGGCTTCCGTTCTGGCTTTATAACCTTGGCATGTTCGCTTTATCTGTTGAAAATACTTTCGAACGTCACGCCTGCAGTAACACCTCTCCAAATCCTCAATCGCGCGCTTCTCGTGCTCATTCTTCTTTCTGCTGAGAAGCTTATGCTTCTCTCTTCTTATTAACTCGTAGAGCTCACGAGCTGCTCTTGTTCTTTTATGCAGCGAGGCTTATATGCATCCTGCTTCGCTGTGTGAATCCTCCTGCACTCGTCATCGAACCAGGTGTTTCTTCGTGGTGGAGCCTTGAAGCCCTAAACTTCAGATGCAGTGAGCTTGTTTGCAAAGGTTCAATTGCTGTTCTATTGACAGCGTGGAGGTTTGAGGTGCATTGAAGCTCTCCAATACGCGATAGGTAAAAGCACGAGCGGTTTCTGGCGGTAGTAGCTTTCTGACGTCATAACTTTGTATTCTTACTCTACTCTGCTGCATTCGTGATATCCGTAGGCGCATCTTGGCTACTACAGGATAGTGGTCCGAATCGATGTTAGCCCCTCGGAAAGCTTGAACATCAAAAATAGCTGAGGAGTGTCGTCGATCACGTTATGATCAATCTGGTCAGCGATTGGTGACCGCCAGATGCCTTTGAGTATATCGTGGTGCGGGAAGCGCGTACTGGCTGGAAGGAGATTTCGCCCCGTAGCCTGTGTCCGTTATCGAATGTGGTGTCGTGTAGGCTATGTTTGCCGGTGACTCGTTCACAGATGCTTTCCTTACCCAGCTTAGCAATGAAATCTCCTAGTACAATTTCGATGTCATGCTGGGACATTGGGCATACGTTCTGTCTAGGAGATCGTAGAACTCATCTTTGGTGGAATCATCTTTGTCTTCCGTGGGGGCGTGAAAAATCGAAAACCAATTTCAATATTTTGTTGCGAACGCGCCATAAATAAGCAACCGGCAGTGGGAGGCGGTGCTCTATACTCCGATAGATACATACGTATCTGTATCGTCTGTATCTACAAAAGCACGTTGCGCAATAAATAATTTATACGCTCCGTCTGATGATAAATTCGCCATCGGGACCACCGCGAAGTCTATACAGTCAGTCAGGCGGGCTAGCGAACCGGTCGGTAGTGGGTCATAAAATTCGAGGAAAAGTCGAAACGAAAGAAGCGGACTAGCTGGCGGTGAAAGGTTTCTGGAATAGAATGCGCCAATGTGTTTGTTGTCGTCCATTCGAGGCTGAAGTGTGGAAATATGAGCAATCGTCAGCGTGGTTGGCCGTTCCATTTGTCAAGTGTTTTGTAATTTTAAGGCCGAAGAATGCTTTATCCGGCCACGTTGTTCGGGGCTTGGAGACGGTGTTTGATGGCTTTTCGGTGAAAGGTTCCTACTGAGGAGTGGCGTGAGCGTGCTTAGTCGCTGGTAGGCAAATCATTGATGGAGCACTCAGTCAGCGTAATTGGCAGGTGTTTGAATAAGGGTTTTATCTTCGCCTCACTAATGGGGTTAATAAATTGGAAAAATCCGAAATATATTTATTTATGATCATTTGCTTTAGTAGGTGTCCTGAAGCACGTAGACTGGTGACTTAAGCTTGCCTGCCTTCTTCAGCAACATTTGTGCATTGCAGAACACATCTATTTTAAGCATAGTGTAGTGAAAGTAGTCGGTCGGGCTAAGGCCTAGTAAGCCGTAATCGTAAAAAAACCACACACTCCGAAACAACCACAAGCCTCGGATATAACGGACCGGATTAATGTTGACGACCCTTTCAAAAAACGAAAAAAGGACAGTGATCTTCGGCTCTGTACGTGGAATGTTAGGTCCCTAAACAGGCCACATCCAGCCGAAAAACTTGCGAACGCCCTAGACCGCTATAAAGCGGACATAACCGCTGTTGCAGCAAGTTCGGCTGTCCTCATTTTTCCCAACAACCGCTATCCAGGAAATGCGATGGAATGGACCGGGTAAAAAGCGGATGAAAAACTGCGACATCTACTACGGCGACTGCTATAGGGAGAGAGGACCTAAGGCAAAAAGTCCTAAGCTTTCGGCATGTGACCAATCTCCTCATAACGATCCGTATCAAGGCTACGTCCACACCCCCAGGGAAGACAAGAATGACTCCGCTAAAAATGAGTTCTACGATCTCCTAGATAGAGCGTATGCCCAATGTCCCAGCTATGACATCAACAAAGTCTTCAATAAGCTGGGTAAGGCAAGCATCTTTGAACGAGTCATCGGCAAACATAGCCTACACGACACCACATCCGATAACGGACACAGGCTGATTGATCTTGCTACGGGGCGAGATCTACTTCTAGTCAGTACGCACTTCCTGCACCTCGATATACACAAAGACACCTGGCGGTCTTTTGATCAATCGACTACCAACCAGATTGATCACATCGCGATCGACGTCAGAGACTCCTCCACTTTTCCTGATGTTCGAACTTTACGAGGAGCCAACATCGACAAGCACTACTATCTTGTAGTAGCCAAGATGCGTCTACGGAGTAGAGTAAGAATACAAAGGCTACTTTCGCCAGAAATAGCTCGTGCTTTTACCGATCCCTTAAGCTCTTCAATACACCTCAACCCTCCACGCTCCCAATAGAACAACAGTGGAATCCTTGTAAACAGGCCCTGAAAAGCACTTCATCTCAAGGCTTTAGGCTTCAAGGCTCTACCACGAAGAAACACCTGGTTCGACGACTAGTGCAGGAGGATTCACACAGCGAAGCAGGATGCATATAAGTCCTCGCTGCATAGAAGAACAGATGCAGCTCTTGAGCTCTACGAGTTAAAAGGAACGGAGGAGCGTACGCTTCTTAGGCAAAAGACGCAAGAGCACGAGGTGTTACTGCAGACGTGACGTCCGAAAGTTTTATCAACATATAAAGCGAGCAACAGAAGCCTGCATTGATGAAAATGCGCACCTAGTAGTAAATGGAAAAATCACTTCTGCAGACTGTATAACGGCGATGTTGGCAGAATGATCCATTTCCTAACGACGAATACCGCAGAGAATTCCGTCCCCCTAACCTCGACGAAGTTAAGATTGCCATAACGAAACTCAAGTCAAATAAAGTTGCTGGCACAGACGGACTGTCTGCTGAGCTCTTCAAGGCAGCTGGGGATGAACTGGTTAGGAGCATGCACCAGCTCATCTGTAAGATATGGTCAGTGGAAAGCGTGCCCGAGGAATCGTGTCCCTGCATCGTATGCCCGATTCACAAGAAAGGAGACCCCTCTGACTGCGCCAACTACAGAGGAATAAGTCTTCTTAACATCGCCTTTACAATTTTCTCTGCCGTCTTGTGCGAACGCCTGAAGGCTTTTGTAAATAAGCTGATGAGTCCTTAGCAGTGCGGATTCAGGCCAGGGTGGTACATCATCGCCCAAATCTTCACACTACGGCACTCCTGGAAAAAAGAACAATGAATTTCTGGTCGACACTCACCATCTATTTGTCAACTTCAAAGCCACATACGACAGCGTAATTAGAGATGAGCTATACAACGCTGTGTCTACCTTTGACATACCTACTAAACTCATCAGACTATGCAGGATGACTTTGGAGAACGCTCGCTGCTCCATCCGAATCGGTGAACACCTTACCGATAGTTTTGATGTCAAAAAAGGTTTTAGGCAGGGCGATGCGCTGTCGTGTGGTTTCTTCAACATCATATTGGAAATAGAAGAGGCACAATCTATTTCAAATCCTGGCAACTCCTTGCATACGCCGACGATATTGACATAATAGGTAGATCACAGCAAGATGTCAATGAGGCGTTTGCGAGTATTGAGGTGGAGGCGGCGAAAGTTGGTCTGATGGTAAACGAGGGCAAAACCAAATATATGCTGTCATCAAAAAAGGACGCTCAACACCGACGTCTTAGCCAGAACGTTTGTATTGGCAGATATGAGTTCGAGGCAGTTAAGGACTTCGTCTACCTTGGCTCCGCAGTGACCTGGAACAACGACATCAGTTCCGAATCAAACACAGAATCACTCTTGCCAATTGCTGTTTCTTTGGGCTCAGGAGGCAATTGAGTAATAGAGCCCTCTCCCGAACGACAGAGTTAACTCTATATAAGACCCATATCATCACGGTCCTGTTGTACGGCGCAGAAGCATGGACACTATCAAAAGCGGATGAGGAGGCCCTTGGTCGGGTCGAGAGAAAGATTTTGTACGTGATTTTCAGGCCTGTAAACGCAGACGGGGGATGGAAGAAAAGATTCAGCCACGAACTTTACGGGCTGTACAGCTACATGAGTCTAGTCAGGCGTCTACGGATTCAACGCCTAAGATGGCTTGGCCATGTAGAGGGAATGGACACCACAGCTCCAGCCCGGAGAGTCTTTGATTCCAACCCCGAGGGACGAAGAAGCAGAGAACGGCCGCACTTAAGATGGCGCACACTGGTGGAAGGGGACCTACGCCGATTGGGTGTGCGGAAGAGGCTAGCAAAAGATCATGCTAGTTGGAGAGGCATGTTGGTTCAGGCCCAGGTTCACCCCGAACTGTAACGCCCGTTAAGAAGAAGAAGATCTGTTTTACTCTTTGGTAAGACTTTCGGACTTCATTTCTTTTGGGGGTGGCCGTGGTGCAGTGGTAAACAACATCGACTGTCGACCGGAAGGTCTGAAGTTCAAAGTATGTCCATAACCAGGAAATGCTACTCCTATACGGAAAAATTGTGCAACACGGCTGTTGTGTATTGGAAGTGATCATAAAAATACTGATGGAGGCATAACACTCACAAATTCATACCCTGTGTGTGCAGGTCTAATATAGCACCATAATGGCATGGGACATTTGCTGGGAACTACAACCAACGTGAAGTTCCTCTCGACTCTTATCTAGGACAACCACCCTGAAGAGTAGTGAACGAACATCTACGACCCGAACCATCTGCACTCCGTTCAGGTTGTGTGACAAACATCATAAGAGTATAACTCTTGAGCCTGTGCAAACCATAAAAAAGGAAAAAAAAAACTTCTCCATCTCCTCGACCGCAGGCATCTTATTCCTTCTGAGAAGCCGGTTCTATTCTCTCCTTTTCTTTTCGTGGAGATCAAGAACAGCTCTCGTCTTTCGATGCAGTATTGCCTTGTAGGCGTCTTGTTTAGCGTGGGCCTGCCTGCACACGCCGTCAAACCACGGATTGTTCCTGGACAGGGGTGTCATTTAATAGCTTTTTGACAGCGCTTCCGTTCTTCTTCTAACGTCAGTGCAGGTGGCGGCGTCGAGCTTTCAGAGGGTTTTTGGGAAACTCGATCTATTGTAGCTTTCCGACGTCAAACCTTTGTGTTCTTTTTCGCTTCGGTTGTTTTTTTGATATCCGTGTTCTTACCTTGGCCACAACAGGGAAAGGATCCGAGTCGATGTTGGCTCCTCGGAGGAGTGTCTGACGTCTATCGCAATGGGATCATTCTGGTTGGCGGTTGATTGATGAGGGGCCCACCTAGTCCCTTTATGGGTGTTAAGGTGTGGGAACCGCGTACTCGCTATAGGGAGGTTTCGCCCCGAGGCAAAATCCACCAGCCTGAGTCCATTCCCGGATGTGTTGTCGTGTAGGCTGTATTTTCCGATGACTTTGGCAAGGTCTTCTTCCGAACACCAATTTGGCGGGAAAGTAAGTAGCTAACACTAAGTCGGATGAACTAATAACTACTTTCAATACACTGCACGCCTTCCCACTGAACGTTGATTTTAGAGCTATGCTCAGCAAGCTCAGCTTGCTTACATCCAAAGTACCTCATCTGTCATCCCTAGGATTAACAAAATACCTCGAATTAGCATAAGCAAGCCATTCAACACCAAACCGAATCAAAGAATCTCTTATTTATGATCCATTTTCCATGCAAAGTAAAGTAAGGAAAAGAAGAAAATTCATAATTCGCTCCTTCCTCGTCAACATGTTTGTTAGTAAATCTCCAACTCATAAATTTACACATTGATAGATGAATCCCTAAGCCGCCCAATCCACCCGTCTCTGTCAGGTTCCCACACTGACTCCGAGTACGACACAATGTCAAGTCGCTGGAAGTGGAGAAGCACATAACTCAGAATTTACTTATTCCGTATTCATGTGGAAAGCAAATATGTCCGCTTGGTATACAGGAAAAGAAAAAAAAGGAAGAATTGTTGAGATTTATAAAAAACTGTGAAAAACAAATCGCATCCACGCCCCCCGCCCTGGAGGCTGTACGAAGTATTAAGGGAGAGTAGAAGCGGAGTAACCCACCATCGGCGAAAGTATCTACTGTGGCGCACAGTACGAGTAAAAAGCAGTTATTTATTGTTTTCCCAAAGTGAGGAACTTTAAACAAAACACAACTGTAAACGATGCGCACGTTTACCCATGAGCTTTGCATCCACCAGCGCGCTCCTCCGGGACGCTGTGACGCGCGTCAGTGTGTTGAAAGGCTTGGAATTTATGCGCGCGTAATATCCGTTCATAGTCGATAAAATTTATTGGCTTAGATATCCCAACAACACAACTTAACTGATTCCAGATACTTTACACTTTGTTGCTCTTGTAATGCGTACGCGTGCTATTTAAGCTTGTCGAGACGCTGCGTCTTCATGTAGAAAAGATTTTCTTAAATGTTAAGATGGGCAGATGCGAACGGCACAGCGGGAGTAGTGGTGGTTTTTGGCCAAAGCCAGTGACTTATGACATAGTTCTGGGGAAAGTTTGCCGCCTCCCAGGCGAAGATTTATGTTATTTCGAATAGAATTAGATATTTAATCATCATGTGGGGGGGTTGGGGGAGGGCGGCACTGTGCGGGTATTTACGAAAAAGGGAAATTTGGAAAATTTGCATAAAGTTTCTGTGTTGCAGCAAAGTGTAATGCAAACGCACGTCGCGTCGTCGGTATGGAGTAGGACAGTAGATAAAAGTGGTGTAAAGTCGAACGTCGTCGCATGCAGTAGACGGGAACCGAACCTTCGAGACAAAGTTTCGATTGGAATGTATAGAATGAAGGAGCAGCGGAAGCGTACAATGTCCTCGGCTGGTTGGTTTTGCGCGATGCTTTTGATTGAGTGCACAAAATAGCTTCGTCTTTAATTTCCTGTCATCAAAAGTTTGATTGCATTTCGGAGCTGTAGTGACAGGGAGTTGAGTTGACTGACTGTGATGATGTCTTGGGGTGTTATCGTTTGCTTGTTAGCCGGGAGGGGTTATCGACATGGGGTCACGGGTACATAGTTGTGATTTTCAAAACAAATGCGTTTGATGAAGTTTTGAAGTTATGACGAAAATCCAAAGTTTTGTATGGTACTGGCTAATCTAGAATATGTTTGTTGAATTACTTGTGTTTGGCAATGGTTTCGGATGTGGAGTGAACTTTCTGCCGCAAATGAAACATCTAGAGTATTGACAGAGATATTGATGGAATGGATGAGCTGTGAGAGTGTTCCCTGTCAACTGCCAGCAGACAGTTGATTTGATTTCGTTTCAAGTCTTATTATCGTAAGGGTATACCAGGTTATTTCTGGCGAAACCGGCGACCGGCGACAGAGCTTCACTTCACGGCTCGGCTTAGTAGGTTTGTTATATTTGTATGTTTTTTGGGTTTTTTGTTGACGAGGGTTGTTTGTGTCCAATTTCGTAATATTCATCGATTAAGGAAGAATTTCTTCGTCCCTCATGTCGATGGCATGCCATCACCCACAAAAAACGGCAATCTTACGTCTTGCAAGAACTATAGAGGTATATCCTGCTCAATGTCACTCCTGTCCAGCGTACCGAATGAACGTCTGAAGCCCTTTTGCACCGCACCAATCGGCAGCTAACCGTAAGGCTTTCGGCCCGGCAAATCGACTATAAACGAAATATTCACACTTCGACAAATACTGAAAAGGGCCAGCGATTTTCAAATCGATTCACACTATCTCTTTATCGATTCTAAAGCCCTATATGAGAGCATTCATCGCATAGAATTGTTTATTGCGATGGCCCAATTCGGGATCGCAAGAAAACTGATCCGGCTACGTCGCGCCACGCTAGAAAATACACGATGCACCGTGCAGTTCAGGTCGTTTGAAACATGCATCAGATTTCGGCAAGGAGATGCGCTGTCGTCTGACTTCTTCAATTTGGTGCTGGAGCAGATAGTGCGACGGGCAGGCGTCAACAGGTAAGGCCCTATCTTCTACAAGTCTGTCCAGCTGCTGTCCAGAAGCTTTCACGGTGATTGAGAAACAGGCGAAACGAGTTGGTCTTAAAGTCAACGAAGATAAGACAAAGTACATGCTGTCACGCAAAAACCGATCCGTCGCTCACCACCTGCGACAAAATACAAAGAACGGCAGCTATAATTTCGAGGTGGTGAGGGTCTAAGATGCCTAAGCCATGTTGAACGAATGGACAGCGCAGCTCCGGGCTGAAGATTCTTCGACTCCAACTTGGAAGGACGATGTTGCAGAAGACGGTCACATCTAAGGTGGCGCACACAGGTTGAAAGAGTCCTCGACCAACTGGACTTGCGACACTGGAAACAGCTAGCAAAAGATCATGCTAGCTAGAAAGGCTTGTTGGTTGAGGCCCAGGTTTACCCCACACTGTAGCTCAATCTAAGTTGTTAAGTAAGGTAATAGCTTATTGCCCTTATTCATATCTCATCGCGGTCTCGCCGCTTACATCCGTTATGATGTTCCTTATCAACTTCTCCCTCAATATAATCAGTCGTCCTCAATGGAACTTAATTTCATACGTTGAAATGCACATTCAGTAAGCATTCCGTTCACTACTGCTACTTTACAGCAGCACCTTAACAACTTCATTCGGCGCTTGTTGGTCCTTGTGTTCCCTTGACAATGACGTGGGAGCGATCACTAAAGCGCGTCAGCTCCATCATATGACAAATCTACTTTTTTACTCGTACAGTTACAAGGGCTCTCTAAGACCTCGACATACACAAATCCGTTTGTCCACATGGCACTTCCCCAATAGTTCTGAAAGGTGTTCTACTATGCTGGCGATCCCACTTTTTTAACTTTTTGACCCTTCCTTTCCTTCTGTGCTCTTTTCGAGTAGGTTGAAAACATTTGTAGAAAATATAAGTCTTTCGAATCATTCAACTCAGGCTATTCTGGAAGGATCCAACTGCAACATTCACTTTTTAAGTGCTGATATTCCCCAGGGACCCGTTTTGTCTCTGACATTCTTTCTCATTTTTATAAATTACTGTCTGTCACCTCTAATCCATTCCACCCTTTTGCTGATGACAGTACCCTCAGTTTCTCATTTCTTAACCGCGTGGAAGTGAATGCTCCTAATATACCCTGCTGTCTTCTCTCTGTGCGCATCCATGACAACCTTCGTTGGAAAGACCACATACATATTTGCTAAAAATGCTGCGAAATATTGGTTCCAGCGTTTCAAAAGTGGCGATTTTGACAGCAGTGACAAAGAACGCGAGTGGAAGCTAATAAAATTTGGAGACATTATAAGACTAAGATGCCAAACTCAGAAATAGCTCCCTGGAACCATGGGAATGACTCATTAAGAGATTTCAAACCGTCTCAAAGCCATTGGTTTGGTGTTAAAACAAGGACATCAAGTTCTGCATACACTCAAACCATCAAGATGTCGAATGCCGTTTTTTCAAGTGTGAACAACTGCCCCAAACACAAATCTGCTCATCTACCACTTGACCTAGCCAAGCAGCATTTCCGCTCTAACGAAAAAGCCAAAAATTGTGTCAAATCTTGGATCGCCTCCACATGCCAGCCTTAGGCATGTTGAATCCGTGGACGCCTGACTAGACTCATGTCGCTGTACAGCCCGTAACGTTCGTGGTTGAGTCATTTCCTCCATCCCCCGTCTGCGTTAATAGGCCCGAAAATCACGCGCAAAATCTTTCCCTCATCCGCTTTTGCGGACACTATATGCTTCGGCGCCGTACAGCAGGACCGGGTAATAAGGGCCTTATATAGAGTCAACTTTGTCGTTCGGGAGAGGGCTCTATTACGCAATTGCGTCCTGAGCCCAAAGAAACAGCGATGGGCAAGAGTGACTCTGCGTTTAATTTTGGAACTGATGTCGTTGTTCCAGGTCACTGCGGAGCCAAGGTAGACGAAGTCCTTAACTACCCCGAACTTATATCTGCCAATACAAACGTTCTGGCCAAGACGTCGGTGGTGAGCGTCCCTTTTTGATGACAGCATATATTTAGTTTTGCCCTCATTTACTGCCAAACCAATTTTCGCCGCCTCCGTCTTAATACTCGTAAGCGCCTCAGTGATTTCTCGCTGTGTTCTTCCAATTATGTCAATGTCATCCACGTATACGAGGAGTTGTGAGGATTTGAAATAAATTGTGCCTCTTGTATTGGTCAGGATGGCCTAAATCCTTTTTTGATATCAAGACTATCGGTACGGTGTTCAACGATTCGGATGGAACAGCGAGCATTCTCCAAAGTCATCCTCCATAGTCAGACGAGTTTAGCAGGTATGTCAAAGGTAGACATAGCGTTGTATATCTCGTCTCTAATTACGCTGTCGTAGACGGCTTTGAAGTCGACAAATAGGTGGTGAGTGTCGACTTGAAATTCATTGGTTTTTTCCAGAATCTGCCGTAGTGTGAAGATTTGGTCGATGGTGGACTTCCCTGACCTGAATTCGTACTGATAAGGACCTATCAGCTTATTTACAAAAGGCTTCAGGCGTTCACACAAAAGGGCAGAGAAGATTTTGTAGGCGATGTTAAGAAGACTTATTCCTCTGTAGTTGGCGCAGTCAGAGGGGTCTCCTTTCTTGTAAATCGGGCATATGATGCTGAGATTCCATTCTCCTAGACCACCTACACCACTTTTTTTTTTTTTTTTAAATTCGCGCAGGTTCAAGATTCATACTCTTATAATGTGTGACACACAGCCTTGCAGATGGTTTGGGTCATAGATGTTCGTTCACTACGCTCCAGAGGTGGTTGTCTTAGATGGGGTTCGAAATGTTCCATGCCATTATGATGTTATATTAGAACTACAGACACAGAGTATGCATTTGAAGTGACCATATACCGTGAGTGTTATGCTTTCATGAGTATTTTAATCACTTCCCATCCACAACAGCTGCGTTGCACAATTTTTCCGTACATCTAACTACTTTTTGTCCATATTTCCTCGGTAGTAGGGTGCGTAGGAGATTTAAGTCATCCTTTACTTCTGACGCATACTGTAAGCTTGTGAATCGAACCCTTGGTGTCGTTATCATAATATATGGAAGGCCTTCGACTGTGGTAGGATTTATTTTCATGACTTGGGTAGCCCAACGCTAGAGCGGAGTTTGCTTGTCTTTCATCTCTTGACCACCATCCATTTTAATCATACTTTAATTAACTTGAGGTTAAGCTATGCTGAACCAATTAGAATTCTGTGTTATCTAGTTAACCTAGCTAAGACCTTCTTTTGATATGTACCTTCATTAACTACATCCGAAAGGCCATGTTTGTAATTACATCACTCGGGTCTATTTTTCCAGAAAGCTCAGTTCGTATTTATTTTTTCCACACCACACAATTCGCTTACATACCGTGCCCACATCCAGTGATGTCCATCTGTTCCCACCTACAGCTCCGCAAATCCCTAATCCCGCAGCCTGCTGTCACCTTTCTCGCCCGCATCATGATGATGGGAATTGGAATTGAAGAAGAGATTGATGACGCAAGGGATAACTAGAATTCCGCCCGGAATGACACCCCATACATAATCATGACAGTAATGAATATTTCGTCACAACAAGGATTAAAGAAAACAGATCCCCAGATACGCATGCATTCAACAGGACGAACAATTGCCAACCACATGCGAGATATCCCTTGTCTAAGGCTGGAGGTAACACAATTAATTATAATAAAAAAAGGACACATTGAATCAGCAACAATGACCGTCCATGTGTGCCTGTCACAAGGGGTTTGGATTAGTTCCTCGCCCGAGGACATTCAGCATTCAGCAGGTTTTTACACATTAAACACATTTCACGTATCCCAGGGGGATTCATGAAATTATCATTTTCATTCTTGAATATCCATCAACTCGTTTGGCGTACATCCAAATTACAACCGCCCACTCATTGGGAAAGGACCCAAAGGATACGAGAAATGTGTGTATGTGCACAAGATGAAAGCAAACAAGAAATTTTTCTTTGGCATGACTCTGCGAATAAAGGAAATTCCGGTCGTGGAACGGAGGAATATCTATTCACTGTGGTCGTGGTGCAACACATTAAGATTACCAAACCTTTCTCATCTCTCGCCAACTTCCAGGGCCAACCACATTGAATTGTTAGCTAAACCATCAAAGGCAGCAAAAAAACAAACACACGCAAAAGGAAACCGAAAAGGAAAAGGAATGCATTTTACTAGGACGAAGACAAGGATCTGTGCGGAAAATAATGAAGAAAGTAATTCAATTGTGCTCCTTGCTTGCTTTTCTGCACTTCGATGACAGAGTAAGGAAAACAGAAGGAGCGGAGGAAGGGAGAGCCACATACACTGGTTCGAAATGAATTGCTTCACTTAATTGCATTTAATTATGGGAGATCAAGAGGAAAGCGGTTTATTTGTGGATGCTCTTGGAGCGCCACGACTTCAGAGATACTTGCACGTTCTGCGCTCGGTTTTATTTTATGTAGCCGCGGTAGTTGAAAACTAGAATTGGGACTGTTCAGGCATAGAATTTCGGTCAACTTAATGGCAAGTGGCAACGATTAGAATAGGCGCGAATGCAAATTTTATGAATTCCGTGATAGTTGCTGGCAAACGTGCCGGTTTCGAGGGATAATGCGATTTGACTCATTGTGGGTTTTATTGCAAAAGCCTCTGGATGGGATGCCGTTTCGAAGATAGATTTCACGGAATATTCGTATATGAGTGTATCCTTGATAGTGTGGCTGAGATGCAGGTAAGTGTCGAAGATTAATGAAGGGCAATGGGCCTCATAATGTCCAATCAGTGAAAAGTCAGCTCCAGTAAAGTTGAATTTAGGCTTACTGTTGTCTTAATACGAGTTCGTGTCATTTATGACTTCAACCATTCGTGGGGGTTTCTCTGATGAACCAAAACTTACTTGCTTACTTAGATGGCGCTACAGGTCGGGGTAAACCAGGGTCTCAACCAACAAGCCTCTCCAGCCGGCACGATCTTTGGCCAGCCGCTTCCAGTGCAGCACGCCAATTTGGTTGAGGCTCCTTTCCACCTGTGCGCGCCACCTTAGATGCGGTCGTCCTCTGCTGCGTCGTCCCTCGGGGTTGGTGTCGAAGACTCTTCGGGCCGGAGCGGTGATGTCCATTCGATCTTCATGGTCCAGCCATCTTAGACGGTGGATCGGAAGACGTCTAACTAGGCCGATGTCGCTGTACAGCCCGTACAGTTCTTGGTTGAATCTCCTCCTCCACTCTCCGTTTACACAAACGGGACTAAAGATTGCACGCAGAATTTTCCTCTCGAAACGCCCAAGGACCTCTTCGTTCGCTTTTGATAACGTCCAAGCCTCAGCGCCGTAGAGGAGGATAGGGATGATTAAGGTTTTATAGTAGAGAGGGCTCTACTACTCAATTGCCTCTTGAGCTCGAAGAAGCAGCGGTTGGCAAGAGTTATTCTGCGTTTTATCTTAGCGCTGGTGTCGTTGCTGCTTATCACTATCGAGCCAGGGTGGACGAAGTCCTCGACTCTTTCAAAAACATAGCTGCCGAAGGTGACGTTCTTACCATTACGTCGATGTTGTGTGTCTTCCTTTGATAACAGCATATATTTGGGCTTATCCCCAATTACCCTTAGACCCACTTTAGCCGCTTCTGCTTCAATGTTTGCGAACGCGTCATTGACGTCTAACTTTATCCGTCCGATAACGTCACTGTCATCTGCTAAGCTCGTACCTCTTGTATTGGCCACAGAGTCCCGCACGACTCTTTTCAAGTATGATGTTAAAGAAATCAGATGACAGTGCGTCACCCTGTCTAAAACCTGTTTTAACATCGAAGGCCTCGGTCTCGTCTCTATAATCACTGTCATACGCGCCTTTAAAGTCGACAAAAAGATGGTGCGTGTCGACCTACAATTCATAGGTCTTCTCCAAGATCTGCCGTAGTGTAAATATTTGGTCTATCGTGGATTTTCCTGGCCTGAAACCACACTGGTGGGAACCTATCAGATTGTCCACGAACGGTTTAAGGCGCTTGTACAGTACGACAGAGAGGAACTTGTATGCAATGTTTAGGAGACTTATCCCTCTGTAATTGGCGCAGTTTATGGCTCTCCTCTCTTATGGACCGGGCAAACGATGCTGAGATTTCATTCATCGGACATCCATTCTTCCGATCATATCTTGCAGATGAGTTGGTGCATGTTCCTATCCAGCTCATCGCCAGCTGCTTTAAATAGTTCCGCGGGAAGTCCGTCTGTTCCAGCAGCTTTATAAGACTTAAATTTCAATATCGCTATCTTAACATCGTCTAGGTCGAGTGGACGGGATTCTCTTACATCGTCTTCCGTTACGAAGGGATCGTTCTGCCTGACAGCGGTATCTTGTCATTCAATGCCGTTATACAGTCTGCAGAAGTGGTCTTGCCAAATCCTCAACATCGATTGTGATTCCACTACCAGTTCTCCATGTTCATCCCTGAAGGCCTCCCCTCTGGCTTTGTTGGAATGGCATGTTCGTTTTATCTTGTTGTAAAACTTCCGGGCGTCATTCTTGTGAATGCATCTCTCAATCTCCTCGATCTCACGTTTTTCGTACTTTCTTTACTCATTTCTGAGAAGCATGTGTTCCTCTCTTCTCCTCTGCTCATAAATTTCGCGAGCAGCTCTCGTCCGTCGTTGCAGCGTGGCTTTATATGCCTCTTGTTTTGTTATCGAAACAGGGGTTTGTAGGTGGTGGCGGTTTGAAACCCAGCACCTCAGAGGGAGCGTCTCTGTCTGTTGCATTCTGGCAATGCGCCCATTCTTGCTCTATTGTTTGTGCCGCTGTGGTTGGATATTGAAGGAGACACGATCGGCACAGATTCTAGCAGTCTCTTGCGATTATAGCTTTCCGACATCAAACTTACGTTATCCTACTCGACTCCTAAGCATTCTTGATATCCTCATTGGTACTTTGCAACAAGGTAGTGGTCTAAGTCGATGTTGGCTCGTCGGAAAGTTCGTACGTCGAGAATGATGGAGGAGTGTCTGGCGTCGATCGCTATGTGATCAATCTGGTTGGTGGTCGTTTGATCAGAAGACCGCCAGGTATCATTGTGGATGTTGAGATGGGGGAATCGTGTGCTTGCTACAATAAGGTACGGCCAGTTATGAAACCGGTTAGCCTAAATCCGTTGTCGGGTGTGGTGTTATGGAGGCTATGCTTTCCTATGATAGATCTCAATATATCTTCTTTGCCCAGCTTTGCGCTGAAATCTCCTAGTACGAATTTGGTGTCTTAAACGGGGTCGTTGAGCGTAGTTCGGTCCAGGAGATCATAAAAGTCATCCTTCAGTCATCTTTTTCTTCCATGGGAGCGCGCGCGCATATTAGGGTGATATTCCCCAGTGTACCCTAGATGCGGATTGTTATAAGGCTTTCGCTTACACGCCGATGCTTAAGACTTTTTGTCTAAGTCTACCTCGAATAATAAATACGCACCACTATAAGCGTTGCTTACCTGGTCCATCCCATCGCATTTCTTGGATGTCTGCATTGTAGCAGTCCATGGCCTTTTTCAATTGATTGCCCGCGCCTGGCTGTTGAGAGACCTCATATTCCAGGTGCAGACACGTATATCCTTATTTGGTCTGCAGGGGTCGTCGACATTGGAATCGTCTGTATCCGAGGCTTGTTGTCGTTTCGTAACAAGACGGTTTTTCCGTGATAGGGAATGTAAACCCTAAGCACAACCAGGAGGGCCAGGTTCATTTTTTTCCAGGTATAACGGGCTGGGCCTTGCACACATTAGTTCACTGTAGGGCGGGTGCCTGGGCAGCTATCCAGGAGGGGCCACTCTGAGGCTGTGTGTCAACTTGGATTGAGCAGGGCTTCGTTGCTTTGTTTGCTCGCTCCCTCCCTCCCACTCCCACTGGAAAGGCTCAAAAATATTTAATTTATTGGAATCCATAAGGTTCCCAGGAGTATCGGAGAAAGGTTGGTTCGTCTGTCCAGAGATCCGCAGTAGTCAGATAAGTCTCGCTGATCTGGACGTTGCTAGGTATCCGGATGCTCCGTTAGAGATTGAGCTATTTTTTTTAGACTGTGCCGCCAACCAAATTGATTCTCAGCACGGGTCGCGAACACCTTTATCCAGCCCAGTTGTTAGCAAAACTAACGATGGATTTTAGTCGCCTCTTACGACAGGCATGCCTTACCTTGGGTATATTCTAACCCCCTACCCGAAGGGGGTGCATATGAGTTTAAAAACAACTTATTGCCTGTCAGACTTATTCAGTCTTTCAGGTATTCTGGATGGATTTTTCCTCAAATATTTATCCTGAAAGTTGTGAAATTCCGTGTTGTCCACTTTATTGTTTTAGTCGTTTTCCACTTGTTATCTCTAATTTTGAACAAAACGAAAGCATGACACAAAAACAAAAAAAAAGAAGAAATGTCCTTTCCGAGGATATACATACATATACTGGCTTCTACTCACACTAACTGATTTGTAATTAAAATCTACGTCCTTGACAAACACATTCTCGACTTGTGAGGACCACAAATTTCTGTGAAACAATTTCCGCTCAAGGGACATTCGTTTACTTGCTTCCCAGACCCCAATCTTGGCTGTTAAATTCATTTTTAATTTCACAAAATAAATAAAAACAAAAACAACAAGAAGACTTATTTGGTTTGCATAATCGTCCTATGTCTGTATTCAAGGATTACCAAAATGAACTCCAAAAGGGAGGGAAAAGCTAAAGTTAATCGCTGGCACTATACTAGGACAAGTCGCGTATACACATACGTGCATGTGAGTTTCGAATGTAATTAAAATTGCGGATGCAGTGCAGTTTACTGTTAACGAATGTCCTTAAAGCATGAGCGCAAAGGACTTGCTCGAGTATATTCACACATACATGAGGACTAGGAGTAAAGTAATTGCATCGTCCGAACAGAACTGACTTTTAATTCGTTTTTAAGTGTTTCAGAACCTGGTTCAATGCTGATTGGAGGTGTTCTGACAATTACTGATAATTACCGAAAATTACTTGGAAATTAGTCTCGAATGTTTTGGAACTTTTTAGCGAATCCTTCCTTATTACAAATTTCTCCTATAGATAGGTAATGATGTGGTTTACTGTGAGTGACAGACACAAAAGGATAAGGACTACAATCACATAACTCTCACTTGAGGACCTTTCAACAAGTCATCGGTAACAAGCAAATCAGCTGACGTGGCACCAGTGAAAGCCCGAAACAAGCCAGAACAGCATTTTTCTTCCCATCGCCAACGATCAGCCACTGATTGACTATACTCATCAGGCAATCGACCTGTTCAACAGATTCATTCCCCGCCTTAGCCACGTCGTCGAGTACCACTCCTACGATAATAGCTATCCGAATGAACAAAACGCTGTCCTGATTGAGAAGCAACACGGCCATCGAAAGTGTTTCGTAAGTGAACTCCCACTAGACACGCAACGCCGTTCGCCTAAACTAAGTGTATCTCTAATCTACATAGCTCCCCCAACGTGTCAGAGCGATTAATCGATGCGGGTATTCGTGATGAATAATTATACACGTGAGCGTGTGCTTTAGGTGTGCTCCTTCGTAAAAAGCGACACGTCGGCGATTACGCGGCAGGATAGATGTATGGCACTTGTTTTCAGATCAGTCGATGGCATGCCGTATCGGCACTTTTACTCGTACAGGGACTTGTGGTTCCGAAATATGTTGAGTGGCGGTAATGAGCTTGGCTTTCACCCTTAGCTAATCAGGCAGGATAATGATATGATACCGTAGCAACGGCATCAAAGAGGATGTCGTGTCTACGGGGTTCAGTGAAATTATTTCAAATTAGACGTGTGAGTATCTGGTGTCTGTAGTGTTTAGAATTCACTTGACCTCGTTTGTGGTTGCAGTTAAGTAGGTGATGAAAGGGTGGCAGAGGGTGGTATTGGCTGAAGTCGAATTACACAGACATGTGTGCCAACAAGGGTATCATCATTGCCTTGTACATTGAGAGCCGCAGTAGTTTCGAGTACTGAAAGTTCTCGAATTGCCAGGGCGGTTAAGTGGCGTCGTATGACTTGCAAATTACTAACTATGTGCAGTGACCGTTGTTTTTGCAAGAGCTTGTAACGACATTCATTGGCGGTTTTCGTTAGTTGTGAGTGGTTGCTTGTCTTTGAGGAGGATACATGGCAAATTAAGTTGCGTTAAATGTGCGCGTAGACAAGACATGGGAGAAGAAAATTATTCAAATGTTGTAACATGTCGACGCTGACGAATTCCGCATCTCGATATGTTGGTTGATGTTTTGAGGTTTCCTGGGATGTGATGACTAGTCACTGGGATAAGGTTAGACACAATTTTTAATGGCAACTGTATAAAGTAATGTCCTATGTACATGTGTCATTGCTAGGAGAGTGGCATGACAAGCGACATATAAACTTTTGAAACGAAGACCATTCGAATATAGACGACATAGAAGTGGCAAGTGTCATGATAGGGAGTATCGCCATCCTTACAAAGCCACTTTATTTGGTATTTGTTAAGCATTAGCGAAGGCAAAGCGTCTCTATATTTCTATTCTTATTTTTATAGTTCGCACAGGTTTGGGAGTTATATCTTATGATGTTTGTAGACGGAGTGCTGCTGGTTTGGGTCGTAGATGTTCGTTATTGTCCTAGATAGGATTCGAGAGGTACTCGACTGAATTTTCACGATGGTTGTAGTTCTTAGCAAATGTCCCATGCTACTATGACGTTATGTTGGAACTGCCCACATAGAGTATGAATTTGAAGTGACCATATACGGTGAGTGTTATGCCTTCATCAGTATATTGATCTCTCCCCGTTTACAACAGCTGTGTCGCACAATTGGACATTATGGATGGGCCATCTAGTATTTTCTGTTTTTAATCATAGGTTATTTTGACACTGACAGCTGCTTCCCACTGGAAATCTTGACAGGAAATCAGTATCGCAAGTGAGTGAGTGCTGTGTAGACCAAGCCGTGTGTTTTTTGAAAACAAGTAGGACCAGCAAAATTTGACTTTGGGAGGCTGCAATCGCAAGAGACCGTCAGGAACTTCGCCGATCGTGTCTTCCTCCAGCTCTCTCAAGAGCCGATGCAAACTGCACGAACCATAGAACAGCAATGGCGAAGTTGTCAAAGCGCCATCAGGGATGCCGCTTCTGATGTATTAGGTTTCCAGCCACTACCTAGCAGAACTCTTGGTTTGATGATGAGTGCAGACAGGTACATGCAGGAAAACAGAATGCATACACGGCCATTTTGCATCGCTTCGCTGCTCGCGAATTTTATGAGCGGAAAGATTGAACGAGCCCTCGCTTTGCAGAACGAAAAAGTAAGGGCATGTGAAGCGCGCAATTAAGAAGATGGAGAGACGTTATCGCAAGTACGATGTTCGAAGAGTAAAACGAACATGCCAAGGTTATAAAGCCAAAGCGGAAGTCTACAGGGATGCACTCGGACACCTCGTAGTTGAATCACAGTCGATGCTGAGATTGTGGAGAGACTGTTTCCGCGGACTGTATAACGGCGAAGATGGTCAAGATACCACTTCCAGGCAGAACGCACCATTCACACTGGACGAAGATGAGAGAGAATTCCGTCCACCCGACTTAGGCGAGGTTAAGATAGCAATATCAAAACTGAAGTCTAATAAAGCTGCTGGGGCAGACGGCCTCCCTGCTGAGCTATTTAAAGCAGCTGTAAATGAGTTGGTACCACGTCATATGTAAGATAGGGCCGGGATTAAGCATGCCCGATGAATGGAATCTCAGCAGCGTTTGCCCGTCCTTAAAAAGGAGACCCCTATAGCCGCGCCAACTATAGGGACATACGTCTCTTCAACATCGCGTAATCTTCTCTTCCGTGCTGTGTGAACGCCTGAAACTATTCGTGGACAATTTGGTAGGTTCCTGTCAATGTGGCTTCTGGCGAGGAAGATTCACCAAATAGACCAAATATTCACCGGACTCACCGCCTTTTCGTCGATTTGAAGACCGTATACAACAGTGTCTATAGGGATGAGCTATATACCGCCATGCTATGTTTTGACATCCCTGCCAAATTCGTCAATGACAACAAAGAACTATCGCTCCTCCATTAAGGTCGGTAACGAGTTAACCGAGACCTTCGATGTCAAAAAAGGTTTCCGACAGGGCGCCGCACTGACATGTGATTTCTTCAACGTCACGCTTGAAAAGATCGTGCGGGATTCTTTGGCCATTACAAGAGGTACGACCTGCTTCAAGTCTGCAATATTGCTCGCATACGCTGATGACATTGACGTGATAAGGAGAACGCAGCGAGAAGTTAGTGAAGCTTTTGTGAGCATTGAAGCAGAAGCGCCTAAAAGGGGTCCGAAAGTAAACGGGGGGAAAACACCGACGTATTTGCTACTGAGTCACTATTGGCATCTATAAATTCGATCCAGTTTACTTGGGCTCACTGGTAACAAGTAGCAACGACACCAACGCCCAGATTAGATGCAGAATAACTCTTGCCAACCGCTGTTTCTTTGAGCTCAAGAGGAAATTGAGTAGTAGAACTCTCTCTCGGAAAACTAAGGTGATCCTCTATTAAAGCTTAACCGTCCTGGCCCTCTTTTACGGCGCAGAGGGTTGGACCTTATCAAAACTGGATGAAGAGGCCCTTGCGTCTACAATTATCAGTCCCGTTTGTATTGACGGAGAGAAGATTAAAACAAGAACAGTACGGGTTGTACAGCCACATCAGCCTTGTATGACATCAGCGTATCCAACGTTTAAGATGGCTAGGCAATGTATTGGGCCAAAAACTTTCCTGGAATGCTCCATCAAAGCCCTCTGGTTCCTAATGCAACTCGTAGGAAGAACATGGGGACTAAGCCCAAGAGTGAGTTTGTGGATCTACAATCAAGTGATTAGACCAACCATACTGTATGGCGCTGCTGCATGGTGGAAAAAAATGTGAATTAAGAGGAGCCATGGACAAACTGATTGCAATACAAAGGCTGACGTGTATCTGCATAATGTGAGTAATGAGAGCCACACCACAATAACACACTGCCATACAGGTTGAAAGCAGTTAATGCGGCCATTACGGCTAGACCAGACGCTTTCCAACACACCTTGGGGAAATACGTGTGGAAGCTTTTGCCTGCCCTGGGTACGAAAATGACTTTGGTTACCTTCCACTTGCTGGGGATGTAGGATAGGGAGAGGCAACCCTTGTATATGAGCACAAGCCAGGGGAGGATGAGACCTGCTACCTGCTGAAGCCCTGCTGGTATGATCCCATTCAGTTCTGGGGACTTGTAGGGTTCAAAGCTTTTTATAGCCCATAGGATATTGTTATTGTTAACCAGATTGGGAGCACGCTCGAAGGAGGATGTTGTCGAGTGGATGAGCTGAGGATGTCTCATAGCCGAGTCACTACTGCCGGAAAGTGTGCGCTTAGAAGAAGTTCCAGGGCTTTCTTGGAGGTCGTCCAGTAACTATCATTTTGCATTAGGTGGCTTGGGTTGTACGGGGCCGAAGCCAGAATCTTCTTATTCTAGAGGCTTCGGAGACCGCCTTGATATTGTCGGAGCAGGTCCTCCAAGTTTGTCTTTTGGCCTTCCTGGTCGCTGTTTTGAAAGATTTAAGTGCCTCCTTATAGAGGTCCCAATTCTCTTGCAAGCGGGTACATTTCGCTTTGACTATCTCTTTATTCCACCAGGTGGGCTTGGGTTTGCCTCTGGGGCTGCTAACCGCACAAGATTTAGACGGTGCTTTGTTAAGGGTTTCTATCAGCTCATTTACTCAGCTGTCTAATTCCGCAAAGTTGTGCGGATAGGTAGGGTGTCTTGTCCCTAGGTAGGGTTAAACACACGTTTTATATTTGTATGTGAGCATGTGAATGAAACATGCTCGTACATTGCAACAGTACAAACAAAGCTGCGGCAAGCCGAAGCAGAGACAAAAGAACCCAAGAGGCTTCCAACCAGCCCCACGAAGTAATACCTAACGGTAGTCCCGCGGGGAGAGTGATTGAAGTGTGCAGAGGTGTGGTTTAGTACTTAGGCGCGTGGAAAAAAGAGAAAAGTATCCCGCGAATCGTGCATGCTGGCAACACGGGTTACCAGTATCTTTTGAAGATTCCACATCCATGGGCGCAACCAACAAAATACAGGCTAAGCCTGCAAAACAAGACTCAACTTTACAGAGGACAATTTTAATGCAATATCGAAGGACATACCTTCCAACTCAGGCTGAGTTTCCTTTCCTTTAGAATAGAGCTTGTCAGACATGGGGTCTCGGTTGAATAACTAACCAGTATCGGGATAGTGAGGAATGTTTGGATATTCAACATCCACCACGTACTAGCGTCCATACCCAAAAGGGGCAATCCGGTTCAGCATTATTTAAAAACATCCCACCGTACCACTCAAATCGAATATGGCAAATAATTCCTAAATTTCTGAAATCGAAATTTCCAGGAAAGGAATCTTATAACCATTTTATAGGATATTTGGCCAAATGGCCAATAAACTAAAATTTTTCCCCGACTAAGTCGACGACGGACGGCAAGTTAGAATGTGAAAAAGTGAAATCGCTTCTCACCTCCCACCCAAGCATAGTACATATCCAACTTGGAATTTTCTTCACCCTTGGGCTAGTTACAGGAATATGATATGAAGACGATAGAAAGCTGGAACTGAAAAAAAGGAAATAAGGAAAAAAGATGAGGGAGGACGAAAGGTCCCAGCACTTTTTATTGCTTCTGATTTTTATATCCACTTTGTTCGCAAGTTTCCGTGATTTTTTTCTTGTCCCATCATCAAACCCTTCGACGGATGTACGTATAAGTCCTTCCATCTCTGGAACACGACTTCCTACTTAAACTCTTCGACCAAAAGTGTATTTCGAAAAAAAAAAAAACAAAAAAACTGGAGATAAGCTGGAGAAAAAACGTGAATGAAGAAAACAAAAGCCAAAAAGGAAATCAATGCTGGCTGGCAATAGGTTAATGGCTGAGCATATTTCCCTCGAAGGAATTTATAACTTTGGATTCGGGTCGGGATCAGGGGCACTTTTTTTCGTCCTTTGGTCCCGGTTTTTTTGCGTTTTATCTATATATAGTATCGTTCGATATGCGGTGAAGGCAAGTGGTTAGTCGCTGGAGTTGGAACACGTGAAATAGAGTTTGGGTGGGGGGTGAGGAGAGAAAAAAGTTTGATTTCTGGACATGAGACGGAAGTTGATGAAAACTTGTTCGGAGAGATGATTCCCGACAACCCGCATTGAGTTCGGATTCTGCCTACTTTCTTGTTGTCTATTTGATTTGTTCCCCGTTGATGTGGCTGGTACGCCGCCTCAGGCACTAAGTGTCCTTTTGTTTTGAGGGAATTCGACATCCAGAAGAAGTCGGATATGTTGTGGAATTTGATGTGTCACTGAAGGACGTAATTGCAGTGTCGGCAGCAGTGAAAACGTTACCGCAGGATATAACTTTCTAAGAGAAGTTCGCAAATTGACTTATGATGTTCCACAGGACCGTTCAGTAAGTGGAGCTCTCACGTATTAGTGTATGATGTCAAAATAAAATGGTCGTGGTATACCATGTTCTGTAATTAGTACCCATTCCTCCGAGAGTAGACTTTGTGGACTTTTTCCGTATTCCTGTATGAAGTAGTCGGATCCCTTTATCGGGTACGAATGAAAGCATATTCAATATTCACTCATCATTTGACTGGCATTCAACTTTCCAATTCCATTATCAAACGAAGACGTGACAGAGCAATACGTTTATAAAATCCACAGGCACCACGTCTGTCTTTGGAGCACTTCAAACGCATTCGTCAGCTTCCTCTAGTTGCAAGCTAAGAAGAAAGAACATACAAAATTGATGATACTTTTCTGGGTTTTCATCCACTCCCGACAGAAGGCTCCTTGCACGGTACCACCATAGCAGACAACCCGCGCATACATATGTGTTTACCAGTCGTTCTGTGACGGACGAGTAAACGTGAATACAACTACAAACGACCACGGAAGGACATACATATACTTGGAGTAGAAAAGTTTCAATGCAGTGGATTGTATGTTTGGATTCAGGCATGGCCCTTAGTGAATAAAAACAATATCCTTACAAGCTCAGAGTGATCATTTATCTTGCGTCCTGCAACCGAGTCCCTCACAAGGCCTGAAAACAAATGATAGCCATTAGATATGATGCCGAGTTGATATTAATCCATATTTGTTGCAAAGTTAATAACTCAGCATAATCGTGGTATTCGTCTCTTCGCTTTTTGGGACTTGCTTTCTGGTTCATCGTATTCTCTGCGCATACAAGGACAATGGAGTGTGATTAAGGGTACGTCAACTAAACGTTGTTTATGAGGAAATAGCAATAAACTCTATTATTCGGGTTCGATTCCCTTTTTAAGGAAAAACAAAAGCAGTCAACGTATATTGAATTCATACATCAAAGCCTCTCCAGTTGGTAATAAGCTGTTACCGGTGGTTTGTTGCACTATCCCTATTCTTCATCAGTTTTGATAAGGTCTAAGTCTTAGTGCGAGAAAATAAAACCGGGAAGATCAAGGTCTTGTACCAAGCACACCTTGGTTTTCTAAGGGAAGGCTCTACCGCTCAATCTGAATCCATCGACAACCGGTCGTGGGTTATTTTGCATGATATCTTTGCAATAATTGCACTTGTTGTTCATTATAACTGTTGAGTTAAGGGAGATGAATTCCCTTACCACCTCGATGTTACAACTGCCAGAGTGAGGTAATTTGGCTTAACGTAAGCACCTACCTTTACGGTTTAATCTCAAGATGGGCCTACCAACTTTATCGGCATTGGTCTTTGCCCCAGAGTAGTAAACTACCCTGGTGCAATTGGTGAACATGCTTGGGGACATGTTCACCGCTCTTGCTGGAGGCCGAGGTCTACCTAACACCTCTTGCATCAGGCTCCTCTAGGATACCTCGATGCCATATGTTCCCGCGATGTTGGGAAAACCACAGCCACCATGATGCTCCCATAAGGAGGCCTACCTCAACCGACAGGATCGGAATGAATTTCGGCGAATGAATGTACATTATTTGCTACTTTAACCAACATTGTTTTGACCTGGCCGTTAGTCAACTACTTTCAACATTTGGCACAATGTACCCCTTTCTGTTGCCTTCTTTCGCCCCGGAGGGCTCACTTTTTTACTTCTTTTTACTTCTTTGCCATTTTAATTCAAAATTCCAACATTCATTCTACCTAGTTCACTGCGGGGGCTTCCTGCCCTCGTGGTACCAAATGTTTAGAGCATTTTGGTATCTGCTTCGTAACCGAAGTCACTTACAGATAAGCTCCCCCAAAAGCTTAAGCCTGTCAACTTACCTCCGTCCTTCTGAGTGTGCTTGGATTATAGCACACTCGACTGGTATATTTTTAAAATGGGCCTCCAGCCCGGCCCATTTACTACCGTATTTCAGCTTTTTTGGCACAATGTGCCCCTCTGTTGCCTTCCTTTGCCTCCTTTTGCCCCGGAAGGCTCACAACTCTGGATTGAGGCTGCAGTGTAACCCCAATCCAGTCCTCTGGATTTTAGTCGCCTCTTACGATAGGCATGCCTTACCCCGGGTGTATTCCAACCCTTACCCGGTGAGGAATGCTACAACTGGCAATGGAAATGCGTCGGCCGAGACATCCGTGATGTGGTTCCTTCCTCAAAGTCAGTATTCTTACCATTTGATTGCGCCTCTTAACAAGACAAGTTCGAAGCGGTTCGAATGATATTTTTGAGAATGATGTACAAAAATTTCACATAACATCATGTCACTTAGTCTGAATTTCTGGCCTTGTTGGAGCAGTAAGAATATCATGTCGCCAGCGAACGTAGAGTATGAGTCCAAGAACCTCCGCACTCATCTATTCACAAAGAATTTCAGTACGGCAACTTTCAGAATACTACCTTCTCTTAGTAGCTCGCTAGCTAAGAAATCAAAGAAGTTGATCTTGGGGTGGCCGTGGTGCAGGGGCTAACATCATCGACTGCCGAGCGGAAGGCCTGTAGTTCAAATTCACTTCATAGCCAAGAAAAAGTAATTCCTATACGGACAAAAAGTATGCAATGCAGTTGTGAATGGAATGTGACCAGACGTACTGCTGCAGGCATAACACTCACAGTATATGTATGTATGTTGGCGTTACAGCCTATGAAGGACCTATGCCGAGCTTCTCTCAATCACCCATGTTGTGTGTGATCTAATTTTCCCATAGGTGAAAGGGACCTACAGTTTATTGCCGGATCCGAACGGCGAACGGGGGTTTTGTCAGAACCCCGCTGAGGAGAAACACCGCGAAAAACACGTTCGATGACATGGCTGTGTCGGGCTTCGATCCCGTGTCATCGGCGTCAGAGGCCAACACACTATCCACTGCGCCACGGTGCTCTCACTCACAGTATATGGTCAACTGAAATTCATCCTCTGCGTATGCAATACTAAAGTGCTCGAACGAATTATTGCGGACTATAACCAACGCGGAATTTGGTCGGCTCTCATCCTATCAACGACGCAAACCACTGCACTCCGTTCAGGTTGTGTGTGTAAACACATCATAAGAGAATACAACAACTCTTGAACCGGCGCGAGTCTCTGTTATGGACACAAACCGATGACGGTTAGGTTCGAATTTCGATGTCGGCGTTTGGAATGCTCTGGTGGAGCTGTAATGCAAATTGGTTGGTAACTTTCAGTGGCATACTGCTGAATGTCAGAGCATTCTAGCGACTTCCGAAGGGGAATGTCTGGCGGTGAACATTCGAGAAGGTGGACCGATAGCTATATAAGCGCGAACGCTCGCCCTCGGCATTCATTCAGTTTGTGGAATTGAACAGCGTGTGACAAGTCGGTGTGATCAATCGATAAAACAGTGGGAAAATAAAAGCTTTCAATAAAGGTTTGTGTGTGTATCTTCTTCTTCTTTGGTGGCGTTACACCCCCTGAAGGACCAGAGCCAGGCTTCCCTTCAATCACCCATGTTGTGTGTGATTCTATTTTTCACACAGGTGGAAGGGACCTACAGTTTAATGCCGATTCCGAACGGCGTGAGTCGAGAAGCTTTTTCTAGGCAAGTTATACTACGGAGGGTTTTGCCAGTACCCCGCCGAGGAGGGACGTCGCGAAATTAGCATTCGATGGCGTTGGTGTTATCGCTCATCGTGTGTCAGAGTCCAACACACTAACTACTTCGCCACGGCGCAGTACGGTGTGTATTTTATTTATTTATTTACTAAGCTAACACTATAACTAAATTTATGAGCAAGCTTTATCAGCCATAGCAACGGAGGCCTTCGGCCTCTGGACTTTTTGAGAAAGTCTATTATAATTTTGATATTTTTAGTATTTGGGTTAGATAGAAGGTTGTTTATGTCGATGTTGGAAAGGAGTTGGAGTCTGGGTATCTGGAAAGCGGGATATTCGGAGAGGATATGGTGGACGTTGAATCGGGACTGGTTGCAGTTTGTGCAGGTGGAGGGTTTGTTCTTGTTTAAGTAGTGTTCGTGTTCGGGTGAGTTTGGTATGTCCGAGTCGTAGGCTTGGGATTTTTGTAAGGTCTGTTCTGGATGGGAATGTGTGTCCTTGTTCATAGGCATAGTCTTTAATTGAGAGTTGGTCTTTATTGATAGTCCGGTACCATTGGGATGATTGCTCGAAGAGGAGCTATTGTTGGGGGTGGTGGAGGGTTCTTATGTGTTTGTTTATGTCTTTTAGGTTGAAGTTGGTGGAGAAAAGGGATGGGGTTGTTAAGGCCGGTTTGGCGGTATTGTCGGCAAATCCGTTTCCAGGAATTTGTACATGGCTTGGTGTCCATATAAGTTTGGTTCTGGGGAATTGCTGATAGAGTAGATTGCGGATTGAGGAGGGATAATAGGTTATGTTATTGACGTTAGCGACGGGCTCAATCGATGATAGGGAGTCGGTGCAGATGGCGAATTTGAGGGTGGAGGTGTTAGTGTATTGTAGGGCTCTTAGGATGGCAATAATTTCTGCCGAAAAGGAAGATGTGTAAGGGGGAAGGAGGAATGAGGAGATAGTTTCGGACTCAGTGGTAACGCTGAAGCTGACGTTGTCTCCTGCTTTGGTGCCATCTGTGAAGATGAAGTGGTGATCGAGAAGTTTGTTTTTGAATTCATTGAAGAGGGAACGAAGTACTTCTGGGGCAGTGTGTGGATTTGTTGTGAGAGGGGAGATCTGAGATGATGGCGGAGGGTGGAAAGAGCCATGGGGGGTGGAAGCGGGCGGGTAGAAGAAAAGGTTTGCAGGGGATACCGTGTTCGTTGCAGAGGATTTTTGCACGATGTATGCAGGACGGTATTTTTGTGCTTTTTGTTGTTCCGATCGAGTTGGCTATGTTGTAATAATTTTAAGGTGGACTAGTAGCGTACATTTTCGATCGTTGGCATGTTCGATTCGAGTGGTAAATGGTTAATGGGAGTTGTGCGGTAGGCGCTGAGAAACTTTCTGAGGGCGGGGCCGGACAAAATTCTTTCCTTAACCAGTCAGTAGAAATTGTTGAAGTTACCTAGGCCTTTTTATTTGCTCTCCAAATCACTGCAAGGCTATTTTTTCTACGTTTTTAAAAGCCCATGGGCTAAGAGAATTGAATATTAACAGCGGCGTAAGTTTAAAATTACCGAAAGCATTTCCACCCAGTAGAAGAGTCAACCTATCTCTAGCTACTTTATAACAAGGAACTAAGGTTATGTCTCTGGAAACGAAAGTTCTTTCGGTATTCGTTTCCAATACAACCCTGTTTCGTCCTCATTGAAAACTTGCTTAGGACTATATTGACCTCTGCAATTAACGCTTTTATCTGCACTTGCAGATTCCCCACTCAATTTAACGTTGTGCAAATGATACCGATTTTTAAACTTGCCAAACCAGCCTCGGCTGGCATTAAAATTAAAACCATCATCCAGTCCTTTGATAGAATTTACAGGAATTTCACAGGAATTTTTCTTCGGTTCAAATCCTGTATCCACATGAACAAAAGCTTTTCCATTTTAATTAGATCGTGAGGCCTATTTTTAGTGCGTCGTAAGTCGAGGAGTGCGTCGTAAGTCGAGTAGTGCCTGTAGTTTATCGCAATCCAGTGATTCGAACCTTATTCGAACTCGATTTAATTTACTTAACAATATGTATGTATTTTTTATCATACATACATATGTAGGATTGGATTAAAGTTTATTACCGAAAATGGCAAAACTAATTTAATGATTCCAGTTTAATTCCGAATATAATAACTCGACTCGATCTTCACGCGTTCTAACTCATCCAGTGCTTGACTGCTACTGGGTTCCTTTCATGTATTCTACTCCACCCTATCCCTTTAAGGAAACGGTTCGGGCCATAGATAAATGAACAAGATGGAAAACCTTCGTACGTCTGCCGCAGGGGTTGGTTGTTGCTTTTGTAATATAAAGCTGCCCCTAGATGCTTAATAATATTGTGCGATATTTGATATTGCACAATGTTATTGTTCGCCTGTAGATAAGATTGAAAGATTGTGCGATATATTGCGGAAAATCAAAACGCTTTTGACTTTTATTACAAATATTAGCGGTCAACCCAATTATTGGGAAAAATATTGAACCGTCTGGGGCAGCAAGCCAATAAAATTGTGCAATATTTTCCACAATAATATTGAGCGTCTAGGGGCCGCTTTAAAAACGACGCTTTTGACTTAGAGTCAAGACGTCAGAACAAGGCAGAATGACATGGTCAAGATGGCGTCAAACCGCAACGCGTTTGTAGCCATCAGTTTGCCATCTTGTTCATTTATCTATGGTTCGGGCTGTACGTTCGGGCGTGTATGTGTAGTTTCGTAGAAACAGTGGTGTGATCGTCTGCTGTTGCTGGTACCGTTCGTCTGTTATGTTGGTATCGTAGGGTGTCTCGTACGTGGTTTGGCTTTAATTTTTGTTACTATGACAGTAAACCCATTTGAAGAAGACTTTTTTCTCTTTAAATGATGCTGTATTCATATTCTACAGGGAAATATTTAATTCTATCTCTCTTTTCGTCCCATTTTCCCAACGCATAACTTTGTCCTCCTTCCCATCATGGTATAATCGCAGGCTCCGTTCCCTAAGAAACAAAAGAAATAAACAGTGGTCAATATTCCTTCGTACTCAATCCCCTAAAGACTTCTCTAACTACATGGGTAGCTATCTTCACTTTACCGCCCTTCACAACTCTCTCTATCAACGCTATATAGCTGAAACGCAAGCCAATCTTATAAGCGATCCGAAATCCTTCTTTAAGTTTGTTAACTATAAAAGAAAATCGGATAGGTACCCCACCTCTTTCTCCTTCAATGATCAAACCTCAAATGACCCTAACATTACCGCCAATTTTTTTGCCACCTATTTCAAACAATCTTTCGCTGACTCCTTTGTTCCGGATACCGCTTACTTCGATTTTTTACCGAATTTCTCCCTTGGACCTTTTCTTCCTCGAACAGTCGACCCTTATGTCATCGAAAACAAATTAAATCAACTTAAAGATGAATTCACTCCTGGATCTGACGGTCTCCCTGCAATATTCCTAAAAAAATGCTCCTCAACCCTCTCTTTCCCTCTCTCGAAAATCTTCACTTTATCCCTATGTTTGGGCGAATTCCCCCAGTTATGGAAAACCTCATATATAACCCCTATACACAAAAAAGGGCCAAAGAACGATATCAACAATTATCGTCCCATTGCCAAACTGTCACATATAGGTACCCAAACTCTTCCAGAGCATTTTGTACGAAATCCTAAGTTTTCGCTGCAAGTCTTTAATCTCCCCTAGACAACACGGTTTCATCAAATGCAGATCGACAACCACAAATCTTGTTAAATTTGTGTCCTTTACCCTCTCGGCCTTAGAGGATGGCAATAAAGTCGACGTTATTTCTACCGATTTCAGTAAAGCTTTTGATAAAATTTCCCACAGACTCATACTCTTCAAACTGTCTTCCCTTGGTTTCGATCCCATTTCCGTGAAGTGGATATCTTCTTACTTGAACAATCGCTATTATAGTGTTCGCTTCAGATCTGCCTTTTCTAAACCATTTCCAGCTTCCTCCGGTGTCCCCCAAGGTAGCCACTTAGGTCCACTTCTTTTCGTTCTTACCATTAACGATATTGAAATGGTGATCAAACATTCCCATGTCTCACTATATGCCGATGATACCAAGTTCTTCAGAAGTATTTCCTCCAGTCAGGACCCTTCCCTAATCCAATTAGATCTCAATAGTTTTTCCACCTGGTGCTCCAAAAACTGCTTGGAACTCAACATTCCCAAATGCCAATCCATAACTTTTCCACGTAAACGAATCAAACCCCATCCCCGTCTCTACTTTCTTAATAATCAGCCCATAGACACCGTTCAGGCTATCCGGGATCTTGGCATATTATGTGTCCAGGGGTTAAATTTTCGGACACATATCGACGAGATATTCCTTAAAGCTAATTCAGCACTCGGCTTCGTAAAGCGATGGTCTAAAGAATTCTCCAACCCGATCTCTCTACACAACCTTTGTCCGGCCCCTTCTTGAATACGCCTCTCCTTACCAACAAACCCACATTTCTAGAATCGAGAGCATCCAACGCTGATTCCTACGTTTTATCCCCTGGAATAATCCTTTGCTCTTACCACCCTATCAAGACCGTCTTAAATTAATCAACATGAACACGTTAGAGGAAAGAAGAACTGTATCTGACATTCTCTTCATCCATCGACTCCTTTCTGGTACCATTGATTGCGCGACCCTCCATGACTCTGTCTCTATCAACACTAACCCTCGCAATGTACGTAATCCCCGTCTCTTCTATCTAGCCACCCCCCGCACCGCCTATGGCTCCAATGAACCCATTTCTCATATGCTGAGAAGTGTCAACTCAAATCCTTACTTCGACTTCAACCTCAGCACTGCATGCTTAAAAAATCGTCTCCTTAATCACACCCCCCTCCCCCACCATCCTTAGCTTCTAAGTTAGATTAAGTTAGATTAAGTCAGATTAAGTTGGCTTGAACTAATAAATGGGGATGTTTGCCCCCACGAAAATTGAAATTAAAATTTCTCAATTTTGAAAAAAGAAAACACCTCACTTCAACGCTGACTTACCGAATAGCTCCTGTGCAAGTACAAGGGGAGCGGAACAGGTATCCCCTTTCAAAAAGGATCCATGCTTCATGATGGGTGACTGGGATTTTGATTTCTTCTAAAATCGGTTTGTATTCCTCATATGGTAATGGACTAGCAAAGGTCTCGTAGGGGTAGCATCTGCCGACGGATGCTGGCCCGACAAAAAGCGAGTAAGAGTCTCTGTAGTCAAACACCTTCCAGCCCTGCTAGTCAGGTCCTACTTCCAGCTCCTTGTGGTACCAACTGGAAATTTCCTTACAAGGGAAATTACTGATCGAAGGGACGGGATGGCGAGTATCCTGCGCCATCAAACAGGATTAGTGTCGGTTGGGGTAAGGTATCTAGCAAACCATAACCGTGTAACCACTGACGATTGCTCAGAAACGAAAAACAGCCTGGGATAAAAAAAAACGGAACGGACCTATGTTGATGACCCTTTAATAAAACAAAAAACAAACAAGGATTTTCGGTTCTGTATGTGGAATGTTAGGTCCCTAAACAGACCACGTGCGGCCGAACAAATTGCGGACGCCCTAGACCGCTATAAAGCGGACATAACTGCCATCAAGGAAATGCGATAGAATGGACCGGGTAGAAAGCGGATGAAAAATTACCGAACGGCGAATTTCGAGAAGCTTTTCATAACAATTTTACTACAGGGGGCTTTGTCAGAACCCCGCTGAGGAGAAACACCGAGAAAACACGTTCGATGACATGGCTGTGTCGGGATTCGATCCCGTGTCATCGGCGTCAGAGGCCAACACACTACCCACTGCGCCACTGTCCTCTCCGATGTTCTGCGATGGAATGGACCGCGTAAAAAGCGGATGAAAAACTGCGACATCTACTACGTTGACTGCTATAGGGAGAGAGGACAGAGACTATTTGGATGGGGATTTATTGTTAGAGGTGGACTAAGGCATAAAGTCCCAAGCTTCCAGTATGTGAGTGAACGCCTCGTAACGATCCGCATCAAGGCAAATTTTTGTAACATTAGCCTCATATGTGTCCATGCCCCCACGGAAGACAAGGATGACTCCATCAAGGATGATTTCTTTGATCTCCGAGACAGAGCATATGCCAAATGTCCCAGCTATGATACCACAATCAAAGGGGCCTTGGGAAACAATGCCTTTTTTTTTTTTTTGTTTTTTTAGAGACTCGCGCAGGTTCAAAAGTTTCTATATTCTCTTATGATGTGTTACACATACAATCTGAACGGAGTGCAGTGGTTTGGGTCATTGATATTAGTTCACTACTCTCAGTAGTGTTTGTCCTAGACCTAGATAGGACGAGAGCCGACCAAATTCCGCGTTAGATATAGTCCGTAGTAATTCGTTCGAGCACTTTAGTATTGCATACGCAGAGGATGAATTTCAGTTGACCATATACTGTGAGTGCTATGCCTGCAGCAGTACGTCTCGTCACTTTCCATTCATATAGGAATTACTTTTTCTTGGCTATGAAACGAATTTGAACTATAGACCTTCCGCTCGGCGGTCGATGATGTTAACCACTGCACCACGGCCACCCCCTACATCACACCACATACGATAACGGACACAGGCTGATCGACCTTGCCACGGGGCACAATTTTCTTCTAGCCAGCACACGCTTTCCCCGTGTGTGTATATCGAACACAAAGGCACAAGATCGCAAGATCATTCAGTCACCAAACAGATTGATCTCATCGCGATTGACGTCAGACCCTCCTCCACTATTCTTGATGTTCGTACTTTCCGAGAAGCGAACATCGACTCAGACCACTATCCTGTAGTAGCCAAGATACGTCAACGGATAATACGAGCACCGCGGAGTAGAGCTAAAACACCAAGCTATGACATCGGAAAGCTACTATCGCCGGATCTCGCCAGTGCTTTTGCCAACCGCGTCTCCCTTAAGCTCTTCGATACATCCCCAATCCTCCACTCAGACAGTAAAGCAACAATGGAACCTGTGCAAACAAGCCCTTAGAGCACTGCAACGGAACTGCTGGTCCTTAAAGCTCCACCACCGACGAAGCACCTAGTTCGATGACGAGTGTAGAAGGATTCATGCAGAAAAACAGGTGGCATACAAAGCCTCACTACACAAAAAAAACAAGAGTGGCTCATGAGCTCTACGACCATAAAAGAAGGGAGGAACATAAGCTTCTCATGAAAAAAAAGAAGGAACACGAGAAGCGTGCGATTGAAAACTTGGAGAGGTGCTACTGCAGGTACGACGTTCGAAGATTTTATCAACGGATAAAACGAATGTCTCAAGTCCATAAAGCCCGAACGGAGGCCTGCAGGAATGAGAAAGGACACCAAGTAGTAGAATCGCCGTCGAAACTGAGAATATGGAAAATCCACATCTGCAGACTCTATAACGATGTTAGTCAATATGCCGCTGTCAGGCAGAATGATCCATTTCTCAAAGACGAAGACCGCGGAGAATTCCGTCCCCCTGACCTCGACGAAGTTGAGATTGCCATTACGAAACTTAAGTCGAATAAAGCTGCTAGCGCAGATGGATTGTCAGCTGACCTCTTCAAAGTAGTTGGGGGTGAGCTGGTTAAGAGCATGCACCGGCTCATCTGTACGATATGGTCAGAGGAAAGAAGGCCGAGGAATGGAGCCCGATCCACAAAAAAGGAAACCCCTTTGACTGCGCCAAGACCAACAAGATCTTCGCTGCCGTTTTGTGTGAACGCCTGAAACCGTTCGTAAATAAGCAGATAGGTCCTTATCAGTGTGGCTTCAGGCAGGGAAGGCCACCATCGATAAAATCTTCACACTGTGGTAGATCCTGGAGTAAACCAATGAATTTCAAGTCGACACTCACCGTCTATTTGTCGACTTCGAGCCCGCATACGACAGCGTAATTAGAAACGACATATAAAACGCCATGTTTACTTTTGAGATCCCTGCTAAACTCGTCAGACTTTGCAGGATGACTCTGGAGAATGCTCGCTGCTATATCGGAATCGGTCAAAATCATTTTGATGTCAAAAAAGGATTTTGGCAAGGCGATGCGCTGTCGTGTGATTTCTTCAACATTATATTAGAAATGATTGTGCAAAAATCATACGCCGACGACATTGACATAATAGGTAGATCACAGCGAGTTGTCAAAATGGCGTTTGCGAGTATTGAGATGGAGGCAGCACAAGATGGTTTGGAAGTTAATGAGGGCAAGACTAAATATCCGCTGTCATCGAAAAAGGACATTTACCACCGACGACGTCTCGGCCAGAACGTACATATTGGCAGATAAAAGTTTGAGGTAGTTAAGGACCTTATTTACCTCGACTCCTTAGTGACCTGGAGAGGCATGTTGGTTGAGGCCCAGGTTCATCCCGAACTGTAGTGCCCATTAAGTGAGTAAGTATTCCTCATATCTGACAATTGTGCATGAAATATATGACCTAAGCTTATCACCTAAATAATATCGTATCTAACTAAGATTTTATTGCAAATTTTTCATATACGGCATAATTTTACATATTCGTCCTGATTGTAAAGCAGGTCCTTATACTTAATTTTTGGTTGCAAGTGCTTTTAACTACACATAGGTAAAAGTGATAAAACATAAAACAAAAGGAATGCTTGTGGTTTAGATATCTTAGAATATAGAATCGTCCTTAAATGATTTAAAAGCCACGGAGTAAACGTGAAAAGGAGTGCGCACATGCGAGGAGAATACACACGTAACATCTGCATCAGTATACGTATGTATGTACATACATAGATATAAATAGAGTGTGAAAATAAATGATCCTTTCGTCACGTCGATAGCGACGAAAGTTTTTATCGGTTCCTCTTTCTTATGTCTCCATGGTGTTCACAATGATGTTTGTTATCCCCCAACTCGTCCGTACTACTGCTGACGTAGTCTACTGTCCATCTACTTGTATGTCGTCGCGTTGCTCCTCTTTCACGTACTCAATTCAAAATTAAATTCTTCTAGTGCCATCGTCGGGCGTGCAGATGTAAAACTCCAGATTCGCTCCAGTATTATTGAATTTTTCGTCGAATTTTTCTCGCATCCTTGTCATCACATTCTTAACTGAACTTTGACCAACTAATGTCACCGTACAGCCACCAAAACCACCGCCAGTCATACGTGATCCCAGAACGCCAGGACAATTAATGGCCACATCCACAAGCAAATCGATTTCTTTGCACGACACTTCGAAGTCATCACGTAGTGATATATGAGACTGTGTCATTAGTTTCCCCATCTAAGGATGTAAAGTAAAGAGAAAAAAAAAAAAAATTAGTTACAGTAGAGTGTGTAGAATGTAAAAGGACAGATCGGACTACAAACAAAAAGGATGTCATGTCACCACTAGCACCACCAGCATCACTTTCCGACCGTTAGAAGTTGAAAAGACGGGGACGTTATGTGACATAATTGAAAAATACTTCATGCCCCCAATCGTGCCTTTGTCCTGGAAACCTTTAGGGATTTTTTCCAGTAATTCGTTTATACGAGTAATAATAATAGAACAGCATTGCACATGAAAGGATTTCCCAACGCACTAGTGATGCTCGGCTAATTCTCAAAGATTACTTACAATTATAGCGGTAATTTGTTGGAGGATTGGGAAAAGTCTCCCTCCGGATGGTGTGTAAAACATAAATCTTAATAAATGCGAACTAGGATATCCGCATGGCCGTTTGCCCCCATCGCATGCACGTACATATACGATTTGTATGTGGATTTCTCATTATTCACCATTCAAAGGACATAGCTATTCAGTGGCTGGGAATCACATAGCGCATTCAGTAGTTTGTCCAATTCATCCGAGGGTAAAAGTCCCATCGGTCGTGGGTTTTCATTTTTATATATTTTTTGTAGCTACTACAACTCAACGTTCAGCTCAAGCTAACAGCTTAGGCATCAAGGATATGTGAATACGTGTAAGGTAGAGGCAGACGGGAAAGCTACAAATCCTTTCATAGTCAGCTAATTGCTTGAGACCTTTCCAGTGCTATTCATTCGGCCATAGAATAGAAAAATAATAAAAATTTGATTGAACATTACAGGGATGGCAGGCTCGTTAAGCCTAAAATTTAAATTCTATTCCCCGTTTGTAAATATTATGGTTTTGCCGGTTTTACTTGGAAAAAGCGCGAAAGGATATACTGCCTTGTTATGAACTCAAATTTCCCCCAAACTTTATATCTCAACCGAAGGAAGTACTTGTAAAGTACTGTGAATCCAGAAAGATTGGCCTCATCTTGTGTTGCGATGCTAATGCCCAAAACACTGGTTGGGGCAGACTTCTCGTCTGACCTTACAATCAAAAATGTTGGCTCTCAACCAACGTTTGTTACGACATCCAACGGATATGTGAACGACATCACTAACTGGAGAGTTGTGTGATTTTTGCCTTGCAAACCAAACAGAATCCGAGAAAGGAAGGTTTGGAGAGAAGCTTGAGAAATCCACTCAGGCCCTACCTAAACTTAGAATGAAACAACTGGTAGAGAACGCTGACAATCATGAAGAGACTGATAGAGACGCACGTGCGCAAAGTTGTCCTTCGAATGCATCCTTCTATGGGAATGCAACGTGCTTATCAGCGCGGAAACTCCCGCGAGACTGCGCTTTAAAACATAGTTTGAAGAATCGAATCCGCGCTTGAAAGGAAAGAGTACGCGCTAGGCTTTTTCGTCGATATTTAGGGAGCTTTTGATAACGTAACTTTTGACAGCATGTGTTACGCTGCCAGACGGCACGGCGTAGATGAAGCACTACTCTTTCGGATCAAAGCAATGCCTGTGCACAGGCCATTGATCGTTGGTGCAGGTCTCGGGAATTGTGTTGAATCTGGCGTAAACAAGGGCTGCCCGCAGGGCGGCGTCCTGTCTCCGATTTTATGGTGCGGTGGTCGGCTCTCAATGCCTCTGAAACCTATGCCCAGGCCTATGCGGATGATGTCGCTGTTCTTTCTGTCGGCTCATGCTTACAGACTGTCCGTCTCAAAGCACAGGCGGCGTTAAATGTCGCCAATCGATGATTGGTGTATCAGAAATGGGCTGTCGGTTAATCCTCTTAAGACCGATGTTGTTCTCTTCACGAGAAGGAGGAAAAGTACTGATATGACTCAGCTGGTACTAAAAGGCACCTCCATTCCGATATCCAACTAGGCCAAGTATCTAGGAGTCATCTTAGATAGCAAGCTTCTCTGGTCAAAGCATGTTGAGTCAAAAACCACCAAAGCGCTGTCAGCTTTCTGGCAATGCAAAGGAGCTTTTGACAAAACATGGGGCTTATCGCCTATAAAGGTCCTCTGGATCTACACGGCAATGATAAAGACCTATAATCTCAAAAGCATCGGTTGTCTGGTGGAACAGACTAAAACGCTAACACCGCGTGGCCTTGTTCACCAAACTTCAAAGATCGGTTTGTCTCAGCTGCATGGGGGCTTGCCTCAGCACGTCGGGCGCTGCTCTAGATGCTATGATAAACCTTCCACCTCATGACATATTTATCAGAGGGTGTGCTCTGAAAGCCATGTCTCGTCTAATGAGAAATGGCCTTTAGTACAACTCGCATAGGAATAACAGTGTGCTTGCGCAAAAATTGTCCTGCGACCGCTGTCTCATGGACATGCCTTCTGACGCCCTGACGCCCATTATCCTACTGCGCTGCAATTTAACAGTCAAGTTCCCATGGAGTGACGATTGGCTCTGGCTGGATTACTGAACCTGGATAGAACAGTCTTCGCAATTTCACGGATGGCTCCAGGTCTGGGCGGGGTTCCGGCGCTGGGACTTCTTTGAGCGCGAAAACATCTGACTGCACTTCTCGTTAGGAAAATATTCGTCTGTTTTCCAATCAGAGATATACGCAACCCTAATGGCCATGCACTATGTTGTGAAGCACAGGTGGAAGGGGGAAAGCATATGCGGTTGTAGTGACAGCCAAGCTGCACTAAAAGCTGTGTGTAGACCCTTAACTAGCTCCAAATTAGTACTTGAATTCAAGTCCTTCTTGAACGGAGTCGGCAGACTAAATTCACTAAGGCTTGTATGTGTTCCAGGCTACCCTGGGTTCCCAGGAAATGAGATCTCTGATGAACTCGCCAGAATGGGTTCAGAGGAGAGATTCTCAGGACCCGAACTCGCTCTAGGTCTACCTGTGTCCATGGTTAATTCCCACATTAACGACTGGGTGTTTAATACACACAACCGTAGATGGAGGCATCATCTACAGCATTCCTCGTGTCTTTAAGGAGAATCGACTGCTGAAGACTTGTGGGAGTCATTAGGAGCCATTATACTTTTGCTAAGCATCTCGGCGTGAGACGCCTATCTGTGCTGCATGTGGCGAGGAGGATGACACCGCCGAGCATTTTCTCTGAGACTGTTCCGCCTTTGCTCGCGCACGGTGGCGCACCCTTGTGGCCGACGTGGTGTGTGCTGAATCTCTTAGCTCTACATCACTGAAGCTCCTTCTCATTTTTCTACGGCAAACGGGAAAAATACAGTAATGTAAGGTGTCTGTTTGGAGTACAATGGGCCAGTGTTGTCTGAGTGCTCCAACAGATCGTAGAAGCCTTTAAAGCCGTTAAAACTTTCGAATTTAATTGCTGGATGCTGGATTCCTAGGTACGATGATCACATCCTCTCGCTTCCTGTATAGTTCGTTGAAGTCAACATCCAAAAGCCCGGGACGGGATGTGTCATTAGTAAGTTTGCGTTTATCATTACGCACGTGGGTGGTTGACAAGTGAACTTACCATCCCCACCGAAAGTACATTGGCATAAATTCATCACAAATTGTATCGGATAGCGTAGACAGAACCGCGTTCTTACACTTTAACATGAAAGTACTTTGAACTCGTAGCTTAGAATAAGCGAAAATAACGAACAAAGACAGGATTCCATCCAAGCGTAGCATATCATGCGATACTCAACTGGCAGAGGAAACCAGCATCTCTTACCACATGAATGAGCTTCATGCACTAAAAATTACATCTCCCCGGCATAATTACAGCAACAAAAAATATGCAAGAGTATATGTATCCGTATACACTTGTTTAAGCTGAAAGGAGCACCAACTCCACAAGGACCAAGGTTAAAAAATGTTGGCAAACACAAACATCAGCATCTAGCTTCCCTACTACAACATTTGCATAGTGCCGTATCGTCCTTTAACTCTTACTCACCTTCTCGAAATGACATCCCTTTAGTGCCTCGCAAGCCTCTTGTGTGCGCTTAATTTCTGTAATGACGTGACGAGCTCTTTTCAATAGGACCTCCTCCGCTCCGGCGAGTGCTGCAAGTGAATGAAAGTCAAATTAAAATCAATACGTTGTGAAATGTTAGAGTGGGCAAACGGAGAGAAAACAAAGACAAAAGGGTAAGGACGAAAAAGGACTCTGCAACGACCAAGTCGAAGGTATTTTTTTTTTAGCACCCGTGAAGTTAATGCAGAATATAAGGAGGAAGAATGGGGAAGTCATGACGATCAAAGGGTCCTTTCCGGCATATGGACGCATAGCGTTGGCATGAGGTACTGGGCTTCGAGTTGAAGTTTTTCTCTGAAATAAGGTACTAACTATGAGGCTTCGGGATAATTCATTTCTTTAGAATTAAACCAATTAGCGGAGAGCGAACAATTGTCCTTTGAATCAAATATAAATAAATTGGCTGCAATCAAATGAACTTTAGAATGCGGGCGACGCGACAGACGTTGCAACCAGTTGCTCATTGAAGCCTGGAAATAAAAGTAATTTTTACTCGCCTCCCTTAGGCCGAGGACGAGGCAGTACCGTGAGTGTTTATAAATCAATTAAAATTATACAAAATAGGAGCATAGTTAGGCTGCCTTAATGTTAGGTAATGAATGAATCATTCCGTGTTTAGTCTGCAAGGTGTCTTATATTTTTCGCTTTTGGGATCAGCTTGCCTTACTTGTGGGAAGGTGATAGCTGTTAAACTTTCAAAAAGGAAAAGAAGGAGCAGAAGAAGGTGTTACACAGGAATGAAACAAAGGTAAAACAGCTATCCAGTATATACAAGCCTCGGACCGAAGCCTGCCGGGACGAGAATGGTCAACTTGTAGTAGAGGCGCAGTCGATACTGATAATCTGGAAGAAGCATTTCTGCAGACTATTAAACGGCAGGGAAGACTCAAGTACCGCTGTCAGGCAGCATGGCCGTGGTGCAGTGGTTAACATCATCGACCGCCGAGCGGAAGGTCTTTGGTTCAAATTCGCTTCATAGCCAAGAAAAAGTAATTCCTATGCGGACAAAAGTATGCAACGCAGTTGTGAATGGAAAGTGACCAGACGTACTGCTGCAGGCATAACATTCACAGTATATGATCAACCGAAATTCATCCTCTGCCTATGCAATACTAAAAAGTGCTTGAACGAATTACTACGGACTATAACCAACGCGGTTATAGCGGTCCGCTCTCATCCTATCTAGGTCTAGGACAACCACCCCTGAGAGTAGTGAACGAACATCAACGACTCCAACCACTGCACTCCGTTCAGGTTGTGTGTGTCAACACATCATAAGAGAATATAAAAACTCTTGAACCTGCGCGAGTCTCTAAAAAAAAAAATAAAAAAAATGTCCCACTCAACTTGGACGACGATAGACAAGAAATCCGTTTCCCGACTTTGACGAGGTCAACATTGTAATTTCAAAGCTGAAGGCAAATAAAGCTGCTGAAGCGGGTGGACTGTCCACAGAACTATTTAGGGACACTGAAGATGTGCTGGCAGGGTGCATGCATCAGCTCATCTGTACGATATGGTCCGAGAAATGCATGCCCGACGAGTGAAATCTCAGTGTCGTTTGCCCGATCCACAAGAAAGGAGACCCCTTTGATTGCGCCAGTTACAGACGGATTAGTCTCCTTAACATCGCGTACAAAATCCTTTCTGCTATTTTGTGTGAACGCCTGAAACCGTTCGCCAACACCCTGATAGGTCCCTATGAGCGTGGTTTCAGGCCAGGGAAGTCCACAATAAACCAAATTTGCACATTGCGGCAAATCCTGGAAAAGACCCAAGAAATGCAGATCGACACCCACCACCTATTTGTCGATTTCAAGGCCGCTCTGGCCGAGAAATGGCTCTGTTACTCAAATGCTTTTTGAGCCCAAAGAAACAGCGATTGGCAAGAGTTATTCTACGATTAATCTCAGTACTGATGTTGTTCGTATTACTTACGGCTGATCCGAGGTAGACGAAGTCCTTGACTACCTCGAAGTTTCTTGCTGCCCATTACGACGCTCTATCCGAAACGACGTTGTTTTGCTGATTCCAGCATGTATGTATGTATGTACCTCGTTTTCCCATCATTTACCGCCAGATCCATTTAAGCCACCCCCGCTTCAATGCCAGCAGACGCCTCATTGACGGCGTGATGCGGTCGACCAATTACGTCAATATCATCCGCTTAAGCTAGCAGTTGAACTAACTTCTGTGCCGACTTGTGAGTTTCGGAGGACTTTTTCAATTATGCCTAAATCCCTTTTTAACATTGAAGGTCTCGGTAAAATGTCGATTGGCATTCATTGGATCTTTTCCAGGACCTGCTGCAGTGTTAAAATTTGGTCTATTGTGGACTTCCCTGGCCTGAAGCCACATTGATAAGGACCTATCAGGGTGTTGAAGAACGGTTTCAGTTTGTAAAAGTGACCTGTGGGTGACTTGAAAGCTCCTTAATTCGGTATTGGATAAGACCCGCTAGTAATATCTTTAGGACCTGACCAACAAATTCGCTAAAACTCTAACGTCAGAAGTATGAAACACTGTACAATTGTATGGCCACCAAGCTTTTTTGGACATGCAAGCAATGTGAGGCATTCAATTTATGCCGAACATGCATCTGCTGCAGAGGTACGCAGTATCTTAATCTAACTGAAATGCAATAAGGGCATGGGCTCGGACATACAGGGTAAAGTTGTTGATCGCTCTCAACCTGGCGAGATGCCAGCAACGATCCCTGTTTAAATGCCCGGGTCAAGTTGACATACGGCCACCTCGTGGCGCCCTCTGGATAGCCTCTTCAACAACCGTTGGGAGGTGAACAAACGTACATTCAGAGGGGCAAATGTTGACTCTGACCACTTCCTCGTAGCAGCAAGATTCAGAGCTCGACTGTCCAATGTCAGAAAGCTGCACCAGCCCATCAGGAGGAGGTTCGACATTGGGCGCCTGAGCACACCGGAGGTTGCCAGAGTCTACAGGGAGCAGCTGAGCGAAAGACTCTACGGTATGCCTACGTCGAACACAAATGCCAATAATATGTGGCTGCATTGCCGCTCAGCCATTCAGGAAGTAGTCGAAACCACCTTAGGATACCTACCACCCCCGACAAGAAACCCGTGGTATGATGGCGAGTGTGAGCAGAAAAAGGCAGCAACCGACGAGGCGTACCAAAAGGCGCTGCAGAGGAAAACCAGGGCAGCGCGAGAAGAGTACCGAGCCAGAAGAAGGGAGGAGAAGAAACTACTGCGACAAAAGAAAAGAATCTTCGCAGCCTACAAGCTCAAGGATATCGAGGAGTCTAGGGATAGACATAAAATACGAGCCTTTTACAAGAAAGCCAAAGGCCTTGAGGAGGCTTCAAAAAGGGCACCCTGGCTCTTCGAAACTGCGAGGGTAATCTTGTCACCGACCCGCAAGGAATAGTGAATGTATTTAAGCAGCATTTCCAGCAGCTGCTTAACGAGCATGACCAAGAAAGAGTGGTAGGGACCGAGGAAATCCCAACTCCAGCCGCTGAAGAAGTCCTCCCATCCAGCATCGAAGAAGTCGGCACAGCTATTCAGAAGCTGAAGAACAACAAGGCCGCAAGCTCAGATGGCTTGCCGTCAGAGCTCTTCAATGCTGGCGGCGATGTTCTGGTAGAGAGCATGCACCAGATCATCTGCAAAATTTGGGAAGACGAAAGCATGCCCGACGACTGGAATACCAGCTCTATATGCCCCATCCACAAAAAAGGCGATCCTACCTCTTGCAAGAACTATAGAGGTATATCCCTGCTCAATGTCGCATACAAGATCCTGTCCAGCGTATTGTGTAAACGTCTAAAACCATTTTGCACCGCACTAATCGGCAGCTACCAGTGCGGCTTCCGGCCCGGCAAATCAACTACAGACCAAATTTTCACACTTCGACAAATCCTGGAAAAGACCAACGAGTTTCGAATCGATACACACCATCTTTTCATCGATTTCAAAGCCGCATACGACAGCATTCATCGTGAAGAACTGTTTGGGGCGTTGGCCGAATTCGGGATCCCGGTAAAACTGATCCAGTTGTGTCGCGCCACGACAAGCATTCACGGCGATTGAAGAACAGGCGAAACGAGTTGGTCTTATGATCAATGAGGACAAAACGAAATACATGCTGTCAAGCAAAAACCAATCCGTCGCTCACCACCTAAGACAAAATGTAACAATTGACAGCTACAATTTCGAGGTAGTTAAGGAGTTTGTCTACCTCGGGGCAAACGTAAATTCCGCAAATGATACCACAGTGGAGATCCGGCATAGAATCGCCCTTGGCAACCGCTGCTACTTCGGCTTGTCCAAACAACTGGGGTCAAAACTCCTCACTCGAAAGACCAAAGTCATGCTTTACAAAACGCTCATTCTGCCAGTCTTGCTGTACGGAGCCGAAGGCTGGACGATAAGCAGGACAGCGGAGCTGATTTTGGGTTCTTTCGAAAGAAAAGTTCTGCGCCGGATATTTGGTCCTGTCTGTGAGGAAGGTGAATGGAGAAGAAGACACAACCGCGAACTCTACGAGCTGTACTAAGATGTGGATGTAGTCTGGAAGGCAAGGATCCGTCGACTACACTGGCTCGGCCACATCGAGCGCATGGACATCAACGCTCCAGCTAAGAGGGTCTTCGACTCCGAGCCTCCTGGTTCGAGAAGAAGAGGAAGACCGAACCTCCGGTATTAAGACCAAGTAATCGCGGATGTAAGACATCTTGGTCTTGACAACTGGAAGTAGCGTGCCCGGTACCGTCAAGGATGGAAGGCAGCTATAGCTCAAGCTCAGATCCTCCATGGATCGCTGGCCTGATAAGTAAGTAAGTAAGTAAGAAATGCAATAAATTGGCCAGGATCGACGGAATACTCCCAAGAGACTTGAAAAACAACTTTAAATTGAAATAGTTCGACCGATTTACAAAAGCGGCAAGATAAGTGAAATCCTAAACTACAGAACAAACTCAATCTTACCAGATGTTGATAAAGTTTTAGAAGAAGTAATGGCAGGGGGGTTATCCGAATATGTCAAAAGGTACAACCTTTTGAACAAGGAACAATTTGGCTTCCATAAAGGCAAAAGTATTAATAGATTGCTTAGAGAATTTACAAATAAAATGTATCAAAACCTGGACAAGAACCATAGCTCTGTAGCTTTCCTCATCGACCTCAAGTAGGCCTTCGACAATTTGAGCCACAAGCAAATCCTGAGACAATTGGAAAAGATTGAGTACGGTGTCCCACAGGGATCAAAGTTAGGTCTACTTCTTTTCTTTATATGTATCATACGGATTATGCGTATGCGGACGACACAGCGATCATAGTTAGCCAAAGGAGAGTTGACGAAAAACCATTCATTAAGTGATGTGAAGTTGGTGTCCAAAGTACTTGTATTTATGTTGTGTAAAATGAGCAAAAAACACCGTTTACTTTCAATCTTATTTAAATAGACCAACTTTTCGTCTGAACTTACCACCGACAATGTTTGTCACAGCGAGACGACCTAGCCCTATCTAACAGATATGTCAAGGCTATCACTGACTGGAGAGTCTTACCAGATGCTACGCTATCAGATCAGAGATAAATCGAATCTTGTGGGATCTACCTCTCGCAATCCAAGCGGAATCCGAAGAAGACGGACTGAGTATGGTTTAGAGAAGAGCTTGAGAAATCTACCAAACTCAGAACCTGAGTAGCGTCATCAACAACTCGCATGTCCTGTCAGCAAACCTTCCTGCAGGAAATTGGTTCCCTGGTTGAATTCCGGGCTCCAAAGCATTCCCAAAGAAGCCAAAAGTCTTTTGAATAGATCGCTTAAACCGAATTCGGTAGATGGCTGAACAAGCATCGGTCGAAGCAAAAGAAAATGTATGAAGCTTATTCGTAAATTGATAACTGATTCTTATAACCAGTTGGTTAAAGCACTCTACATGGCGTAGTGAAGCACTGGTTTTGTGTATCAAAACAATGCTCATGGAGAAGACATTGGTTGCTGACGCAGGTCTCGGACATTGTGTCAAATTTGGCGTAAACAGGGGCTGCCCGCAAGATGGCGTCCTGTCTCCGCTGTTTTGGTGCATGGTGGTCGACTCTTTGCCCGATGCTCCCAATTCCTTTGGAATTTATGCCAAGTACTATGCGGATGATATCGCCGTTCTCTCTGTCGTCTCATGCTTAGCGACTGTCCATCTCAAGGCACAGGCGGCGCCATGTGTGATCGATGAGTGGTACACGAGAAATGGACTGGCAATTAATCCTCCCAAGACTGATGTCGGTCTCTGTACGAGAAGGAGGAAAAATATTGGCATGACTCAGATGGTGCTAGGAGGCATTCCCATCCCGATATCCAAGGAAACTAAATACCTGGGAGTCATCTTAGAGAGCAAGCTTCTTTGGCCAAAGCATGCTGAGCAAGGCGCTGTGAGCGTTCTCACAACGCAAAGATGTTGTTGGCAAAACATGGGGCTTAACGCCGGCAAATGTCCTCTGGATCTACATGGCAACGATAAGATTAATAACCTCATATGCATCGGTTGTCTGGTGGAACAGGCTAACATGCAAACACGTCGTAGCCCCTTCTAGCAACCTTCCACCCCTTAATCTATTTATTAGAGCGTGTGTGTGAATAACGGTGTGCTTGCGCAAGAAATGTCCACCAACCCCTGTCTCATGGACAAGCCATCTGAGGCATTGACACCTGTTATCCTACTACGCTGTAATTTCACAGTCGAGTTTCCATGGCGCCAGGACTGACTCTGGCCGAATACTGGACCTAAAAAGGATAGTCTTCGCATTTTCATGGATGGCTCCAGGTTTTAGGTGGAGGTTCGGAGCTGGGGTTGTCTTTCAGTACGAAAGCATCCGACTGCACTTCTCGTTAGGAAAACATGCGCCTGTCTTCCAATCAAAGATACATATACGCAATCCTAATAGCCATGCACTATGTTGTGAAGCGTAGGTGGAAGAGAAAAAGCAAATGCGTCTGCAATAAAAGCCAAGCTGTACTCAAAGCTGTGCCCAACACCCTAACTAGCTCCAAAAGAGCATGAACTCAACATATTCTTGAACAGAGTCGGTAGACTAAATTCAAATTCACTAATGCTTGTATGGGTTCCAGGTCACTGTGGGATGCCAGGAAATGAGATCTCTGATGAACTCGCCAGAATGAGTTCAGAGGAGAGTTTCTCAGGACCTGAACCAAATCTAGTTCTACCTAAAATTCATTCATGAACGGATGGATGTTTAATACACACAACCGTAGACGGAGGTATTGTCCAGGACGCAGGATGACAAAGCCTACTTTTTTTTATTTTATATTTTTTAAATAATTTGCGCGCACTCAAGGTCTAATAACCTTATTATTTCGGTGACACAGCGCGGGCAGAAGGTAGAAAGGCAGAGGGATAGAGGAGATGCCGATGGACATTGATCTTACACGCTTGCATGATGGATTGAGGGGGGAAAACCGAACCCGGCAGGGAGTTCCAGATCCGTGTGATTCGGTTAATGAAAGATTCTCTATATTTGACGGTTCATCCGAAAGCGGGCTTCAGGGTATGTTGGTGAGCATTACTGGAGAGACGTGTGTTGCGGGAGAAATATTGAAGGGGCGGGATGCAACTGGCTATTTCATCAGAGCATTTTTGGTGGAAGTAACGATAAAACAGGGCGAGGCAGGTGACAATTCTGCGGTGTTCCAGCGAGTCTAATGTTTTGGTAATGCTGGAATCACCTGTCAGTTTTATCGCGCGTTTTTGTATTCTGTCTAGTAGGTGCAATGAGGTCTTGGAAGCACCGGACCAGACATGAGCGTTCAACTCTACTTTGGGACGGATGAACGCCTTATAGATTGTTGCCAGATGTAAGAGTAAGAAATATTTCTTGCGTCTGTATAAGAATCCTAGGCATTTCGCAGCATTCTTGGCGACACTGAATATATGGTCGCCCCAATTAAGATTGTGAGCAACACTCATACCCAGGATGGAAAGCTTTTCAGTTTCTGAGATGCAAGTGCCATTCATGGATAATGGCTGCGGGTTACTTATACGCTTTGACGACAAGAGACAGCATTGTGTTTTGGATGCATTCCACTCTATTGTTTTTACCGCATTAGATGATGCTGTCGATATCGGAGTTTAATGAGCTTAACATACGCTGCCGCTCATTATCTACAACCGAAGTGCAGGGTCGTAAACGAGTGAATGAATATGAGAAGCTGAGGGTACTGTCGTCAGCGAAGGAATGAATTTGATAAGAAGTAACAGACAAGAGATCATTTATAAAAATGAGAAAGAGTGTCGGAGACAAAACGGAGCCCTGGGGAACACCGGCATTTACAAAGTGAGTATCAGACTTGAATCCGTCCAAAAACAACTTGAATTGAACGATTCGAAAGGTAGCTTCTAATCCATTGAAGAAGAGACTCATCGATCCCAAAAGCACGCATTTTCGACAAAAGGGCTTCATGCCAAACCCTGTCAAATGCTTTCGAACTATCCAGTGCAACAATTTTGCTTTCACCTGCTTGGTGAAGCGAGCGATTCCACTTTTCGGCGAGATATGCCATCAAATCACCAGTGGATCTGTTGCTGCGGAAACCATAGTGACGGTCATTGTGGAGTGTCGTGATTCAAGATATTTCATAAGCTGACGGTTAATCAGCGTTTCCATGACCTTGGAAAGAAGGGACGTTAGTGCAATGGGTCGGAAGTTGGAGGGAGAAGATGATTCGCCTTTTTTGGGTATAGGCTGGACAAATGCTGTTTTCCACCTACTCGGAAAGAGCCCAGAGGAGTAGGAAAGGTGAAAAAGCTTACGCAGTGGTTTTGCCAGCGTAGAAGAACACCTCTTCAGAACTACTGGGGCAATACCATCTGGACCAGCGGATTTGTGTATGTTGAGGTCCTTAAGAACCCTTGCGACTGTACGAGTGCGGAAGTGGATTAGTTCCATGGTGGAATTGATGCACTCTAGTACAGGCAGAGACAAAGTACAAGCTGGGAGCTGAGAACTGGTTGCGAAATGGGCAGCAAGTAGGTTAGCTTTGTTGAAGGGGGTGACAGCTGGAATGTCATTGAGGGTGAGCGTCGGTATTGACGACGTAGTTGGGTTTTTTACGTTTTTTACGAACGACCAGAAACTTTTGCTATCTTTGGGACATTGAAGGGTTTTACGCCTTAATTTTTGGTCGGATTGGAATTTAACCCGTCGGATGTGGGTGTTGCAGTCATTTCTGTCTCGTATGTACTTTCTTCGGTTTTCCTCAGAGCTGTTTGCCTTGTAGGACCGAATACTTAGCTCCCTGAGCCTAATAGCTTCTTTGCAGCTCAAGTCGAGCCACGTATTATCCTTAGGCCTGGTGCTTCTTATCTTGCTGGGAATAAAATTTGCCATGCCGATTCGGATAATATTTACGATAATATCAGTTGCGGCGTCCACGTCATTGTCGAAGAAGCACAACGAACAGTTAAAGATCCGAAAGAAATTGTTAAGGCCGCACCAGTTGGCTTTCTCGTGTAGCTATAGTGTTCTCTAAGGAGCCTTTTCTTTAACTGGATGGTGGGATTTCGAGAATTTCGCTGATATCACGCAGTGGTCAGACGAGATTAGGGGCGACAATACATCGATCGTGTATTTGTCAGGCTGAGAGATAGGAAACAATTCCAGTGTGTTGGCGGTATGACCAGCATATCTACAAGAAATCCGCAGCATTCCTCCTGTCCTTAAGAAGAATTAACTGCAGAAGGCATGTGGGAGTCATTCGGGCCATTACTCTTTTGCCAAGCATCTCTGCAAGCTCGGCATCAGAGAGACGTCCACCTGTGCTGCATTTTGCGAAGAGGACGACACAGCAGAACACTTTCCCTACGACTGTCCCGCCTTTGCTCTCGCACGATGGAACACCCTTGGGGTCGACGTGGTTTATCCCATATCTCTTAGCTCTACACCAGTGAACCTCCATTTAGTGCATTTAAGTTCACTAAGGATAGGTGTCTGTCTGGCAGAACGATGGGCCTGTGTTTGTGTCTGAGTGTTCCAGCAGTGTTCCAGCAGATAGCAGAAGTGCACAATAAAAACAGAAAAATAGAACCACTAACAAACGAAATCGTAAAATTTTTGATCAGATACAAATTCAAAAATTTCTCGAAGTTTCCTGGCAAGTGTCGCCGATGGCTAGTTTGTCCCTTTAATCTTTCTCAATTGCCCATTTCCATTATAAAGTACTGTCATCCCTCGCGTAAGCGAAATAGCCGCGGCATACAAACTCCACTTTTCCCTTCAACTCTTTAAAAAAGGTTCTGCAAATGGTCATTAAAAGGCGTTTCCCAGCTCCAGGTACGTCGTCATTTGACCGGAACTATCAGCCTGGATTTTTGAAAATTTAAAAATCGGCATTTTAGTCCTTATGGGAAAGCTGACCTGCGATCGTTATTTATAAAATCCAAAATCACCTCGGGCCCTAGTCCAAGTTTAGGGGAATTCTAATATTTTAGCAGCCACTGAACCGGAAGCTTTATATCTTGCATAACAGAGTTAGCTCGAAGCCGAGAGCTCACTAAAGTAGCGCAGTAGAAGAAAAATTGCAGTAGAACTTTAAGAATCCAAAGTTAATCACCATTTAGTCGCACATATATGTACGTGTATGTCCTTGTAGTACGAAGACTAAGTTTCTGAAAACGTTTGACTATCCCCTCATTTTCAGCACTATGTATGCATTGCAATGTAGGGATGCACCCAGGGAAAACATCCCGTATCCACTTGCATTCTCTTTTTCAATTCTCACAGAACTTTCTACTATCTCATGGTAGACTCACAACTTCACGCGTCCCAGCATTAAATGCGCCACTTCCTACTATCATCGTCCTCATCATCGTCATTGTAACAACACCATCCCGCAATAGTAGTTTGCATATCATGAACTCTATGGACCGCTTTAAAGCTTCAAACACACAAAAGACTCGTATTATTCAAATACATGTCGTACATACATGTACATGTTCGCATGTATGTATGTATAGTAAGGGTAAATAAGGGCGAGTGGCGCGAGTTAGGCCTTGAAGGCTTTTGCCTTTTTAGCCCCGATTCCGTACCAGATACGGAAATATGCATAAGCACTTCATGCCAGAGCATATACATACACTTGAGCGAACTTCTCGAAACTAAATTTTATGCAAATTCGCTCGTTTTAGAATACAAAATACAAAACGCTTGGCAGCAGGATAAATAATTTAGTTTGTTTCGTCTTAAGACTGTTTTGCATCCCTTACGGTGGGCTTTGGGGATGCTGGGTGACGGGCGCCACTTAAATGTATCATTAAACTTTCAGGAAGCAATACGGGTACCGACTGGTGCGACAGGACTCGCGTAACTATAAATGATGGAATAATTTTATTATTATGGCATCGAAAGTCGAGGAATGCGTGCTCGGATGTAATTTACGCAGAGTGAATTGCGATGAGGTGTCATTAGATGCAGACACCCGAGTATGGTGGGTAACCGTGTGATAGGGGGTGCGGCACAGATTCTAGCCAAAGGATGGAAGTAGTCTTGGGAGATTGCTACATTATTTTTACTTAACTGCGGTTATAGTCGGATCTAGATAGCGGGGAAATGGATGTTGTTGGTGAACAACATTGAGGAAGTAATTTGATGGCTTCTGCCGTAATGGTGCTTGAGAGGTGTTGGCGCAAAAAGGCATTGAAAGGTCATTAAATGAAGGTCACGCTGGAAGGTGAAAGCGACAGATACTAACGATTTTTTTTGACCATAACCGTGTTGTGATATACGTGACAACGCTTGTTATATCAAGAGGAGGAGAGAGAGAAAAAGTAGGTGAAAACGAAAAAAAAGGTTGATGAGGGCAATAATCGCTTCACGGCAACCCCCCTGATACAATGCACTTATGCCAGACAATTTTCCAATCTTCGAAAAAGGTGTTCAAGTCGATTTTCGGGCTGGCTTTCTGCATCGCCTGTATCTCTCTTATCGACTCAGAACGGTGTTCCCGGGGCGGTCTTTTGATTTTGTTGAATATCCAGAAATCGCACGTTGGCACGTTGGCACGAGAGGGTGCATTGCGTGGTATAAAAAAACCGGCCAAGTGCGAGTCGGACTCGCGCACGAAGGGTTCCGTACCATCTGTATATATAAACATGAAAGAGACTATGTATGTTACCTCATCAAATGACAGATCTTGGTTGCAGGCAGGATTTTTTGGATGAAAACCATGTCTGTTGTAGGGGAGCCCCCCTTATATATTCATTTTGTTCTGTTGTATTTCTCGTGGTAGCGGCAATAGAAATACATCATCTGTGAAAATTACAACTGTCTAGCTATCACGGTTCATGAGATACAGCCTGGTGACAGACGAACGGACGGACAGCGAAGTCTTAGTAATAGGGTTCCGTTTTACCTTTGGGTACGGAACTCTAAAAATCAATAATTGCCTCGCCACTATTGCGACCTCAAATGACGCAAGACTCACATTGAAGAAAACAGTCAACATGACCTTGATTTTTGAGCGACCTTGGCGCGTTTTTTGGTCTTGCCCCACTTTTTGTGGGATATTTCTGGTCAATTGCCCAAAATATTGAAAACTCGTCCTCGTCATCTATACTAACCCTTATCCACAACGACCTTCCAGCTTCGCACCCATAGACCTTTTAGGCCCTCATCAATGAAAGAGGTGAGTCTTGATTTCCTCATTACCCCCACCTTTGTGTTCCGCGATCCGAAAACACATCCCAGCTGCGAGCAGGTTATCGACATTACTCTAATTAGTAACTCTTCCGACTACAGGGTCGAAAATTGGAGGGTATCCAAGCTAAGTTCATTTGCGGATCACAGATGGGTACTCGTCAATGTAAATCTTAGTATAGATTCCCCCGTTCCATTCAGAAACCCCAAGCGAATTGACTGGGGACTCAACCAGATCATTAACTCTAAGCTTAGCAACCTACATGATCTCAGCTAAGAGTCGGTAGCACTGAACGCAAAAATATGAACCTTTGAAAAGGCCATGGAAATAGCCTTCAAAGTTTCGTATCTAATCAAACTCACCGAGAAAAATTTCCCACCATGCTGGGATGAAGATCTCTCTGATCGAAGGAAAATTACGAGAGACGTTTTCAATATCTGCCACAGACATAATTACTAGAAACCGTTTAAAGACTGCCTTAAACTCTACAAAAGGGCTATCAGTAAGACCAAGTCACAGGCATGTGCAGAGTACTGCAAGTCTTTTGAAACCTTAAAGGATGCTGCTAGGTTAAGCAGAATCCTGTCTTAACAACACTTCAACCGGTCCTTTATTGAACGAAATGACGGTGTACATTGTGCATCATTGGAACTCCTCATGAACACCCACTTCTCTGGATGTAAGGACTGCAGTGCAAATGGACAAGTCCAATATTAAACGCAACCCACACCATAGGACGGCATCAATTAAATCATCACAAATGAAAATACCCCCTGGGCCACTTAAGGTTTCCCTCCATATATGTAAGTCGCCAAGTTTGACCTGCTATTACCGATAATGCTCAAAAAGAAGTTGGTTAATGTTATACCCTGACTAACGGTGATCTAACCCAACTTCGCTTAGACTCAGTAACATTCTCCAGATCTGGAGAAGAGTTCGGGTCGTTTTCATCCCGAAGATTGGCAAGCGTGGGCATGAATCCGCGAAGGATTACAGACCTATAAGCCTCACATCCTCCGGTTTGAAGACCTTCGAACGCATCTTAGACAGTCACGTCCGAGGCACTCTCGGAAACAACATTTTTTCGAAGTTTCAATCTACATACCTCAAAGGCAAGTTCACTGAAACCGCTCTGCATGAAGTTGTGTAGACAATCGAAAATTCAATCCACTTCAAGCAATTCACCCTAGCTACTTTCTGAGATATAGAAGAAGCATTTAACAACTTGCATACTGAATGGATTCCTAATCCCTCATCACGGCAGGTGTAGAGGGTTTTGTTAGCAGATGGACCATAACCAAACTCGAAACAAGGACCATTCAGGCCCAGACGGGGAACACCATTATAGCCAAGACTGGAGACAGAGGCACATCCCAAGGGAGTTTGAGAGAATTGGAATTAAGACAGTCGCTTATGCAGATGTCGTGGTTATTCTGGTATCGGGGATGTTCCCCTCGGTTATTAGCGAAATCACAGAGACGACTCTGATTAAGCTAAGCCCTGAGCCACAGGATGTGGCCTTAGCGTAATTCCGAGTACAGCGGAACTGATGCTGTTTCCCACTAAGTATAAGATACCGACCTTTAATCTGCCTCAACTCAACAACCAGACACTGTCTCCGTCTTCCGAGGCTAGATATCTAGGAGTTCTCTTAGATCCAAAGCTCAATTGGAAGCTTAACATAGAACATTGGGCACGGAAAGCATGAGTCCGTTTCTACGCTTACAGCAGAACTGTTGGTAAAAAGGGGCCACTCTGGCCCAAAATGGTGCTGTGAATGTACACAGCCATGGTATGCCTCATCCTGACCCACGGATCACTTGTTTGGTGGCCTGCCTTAAGTAAAGCATACAACATCACCAAGCTTAACCGTCCAGAGGTCGGCCGGCATTGGTGTAACAGGTGTCCTTCGGCAAAGCCTGACCGAAGCGCTTAACGTTCTCCCAAACCTCCTTCCTCTGGATCTCCATATCGAGATACGGCATTTTGCAGCGCAATTAGGCTCAGAGAATCCGAATTCTTGTCATAAAAACCTGACGATTGTAGCAAAGTATTGGACCTGTTACCTGGAGACCTGGCTACGACATTCAACCGACTGCATGACACCAAATACAACCTAAACAAAGTCGCCCATTTCCCATCCAGATTGGTATGGAAAAATCGATTGCACTTCACTCACCATCAGGTATCATTTTTTACCGACGGCTCGAAGATGGAGTACGGAGTCGGCTCGGATATCTTCTCACGGTGGAAGTTCTAGCGGTTAAGGAAGTTTGTAAGATACTCACCCGTTTCCCCATTTCAACGAGAGACTTTGTCATTTGTATTGATAGCCAGTCAGCCATCAAAGCTCTCGATTCACACACCAAAACATCCAAACAAGTCGCACAGTGTAAGGACGAAATCACATAAGTCGGCGATTATTTCAACACTTCCTTTCAAGGCATAACCCCAGGTGGAGCACCTTGACACACACAACTGTGTCACACAAAGAAAGATATGGCCTTCTTACAATACAAGAAGAACTCATTACCTAACTAACAGATCTCGACAGAGAAATGCCAGAATCTTAGCTATCATTACTGGCTTTGGCCTGTTGGCACGCACGCCGCCGAGTTACGCATCCCATTTAACACACACTGCCGAAGTTATAAGAACCCGCTGGAAAAGGAAACCCTTTACCATTTTCTTTGCGAATGCCCGGCTCTAGCGAAGCCTTCTTTGACAACCTGTCAGAATTCAGTAACGTCATCAAATTTCTCAACTTCACCGGATGGATTTGAAACACAAATCGACAATCTACCCGCAGGTCACTAGAGTGGTGGCATCAATACGGTGAACACGCGCTAATTGAGCGTTGGTATCTCTGAGAGTAGGCGGCCACTCCTACCTACCTACTTACCTACCTACCTACCCTTAAACAAAGATAACCCTCATTTTACACAATTCGCAGCTAGCTCACGGCTCCAATATTGCACCCCGTTTCGACTGTAAGTCGTTAAGGAGTTTGCCTACCTCGGGGCAAACGTGAATTCCACAAATGACACCACAGTGGAGATCCGGCATAGAATCGGCCTTGGCAACCGCTGCTACTTCGGCTTGTCCAAACAACTGGGGTCAAAACTCCTCACTCGAAAGACCAAAGTCATGCTTTACAAAACGCTCATTCTGCCAGTCTTGCTGTACGGAGCCGAAAGTTAGACGATAAGCAGGACAGCGGAGCGGATTTTGGGTTCTTTCGAAAGAAAAATTCTGCGCCGGATATTTGGTTCTGTCTGTGAGGAAGGTGAATGGAGAAGAAGACACAACCGCGAACTCTACGAGCTGTACCAAGATGTGGACGTAGTCCGGAGGGCAAGAATCCGTCGACTCCGAGCCTCCTGGTTCGAGAAGAAGAGGAAAACCGAACCTCCGGTATAAAGACCAAGTAATCGCGGATGTAAGACATCTTGGTCCGTCAAGGATGGAAGGCAGCTATAGCTCAGGCTCAGATCCTCCATGGATCGCTGGCCTGATAAGTAAGTAAGTTCGACTGTATTAGAGCGCGTCAATTCCACCACGGGACCAATCCACTTTTGTACTCGTACAGTTGTAAGTGTTCTCAAGGATCAAAACATATACAAATTCACTGATCCAGATGGCATTCCCTTCCTTTTAAGTGTGTAAGCTTTTTCTGTGCTCTTCTGCGTTTTCTCTTATCCAGGCTATCCCTAAAAAATGAGGCTCTTCTTCTTCCTTCAACTACCAACCCGTTGCAATAGCGTCCATTCTCTTCACAGACATGGAAATGTCGATCAACCGTTCTGGATCGCAGAATTTGATGGCAAATCCGATGAAAGCAAAATAGTTGCACTGGATATTTCGCAAGCGTCTGGCAGGATTTGGCACAAAGTTGTTTTTAAAAGGGTCAAGTTTGGCATCCACTATTCAAATGCTGGTATTCCGCAGGGCTTCGTTTTGTCTCCGATACTCTTTCCCATTTTTTTAAACGACCTCTTGTATGTCACTTCTAGTCCAATCCACTCTTTCCCTGGCGACAGAACCGTCAGCTTCTCTTATTCTTTCACCATCTTATAACCTTGGTTTTTGACCGTAAAAAGTGAGCGGCGGGGCATGTCAAGCTCACTAAATTCCGATATCGACAGACTTTAGCCGTGGCTTTTTCTCTTGTTCACATGCCTTTATGGGCGCATGTATCTACGTATGTCTGACTGTCTGTGCGTTTGCGTAAGTACATTTTGGTGTACAGCTGCGTAGCCGCTCACTTCCACTCTGTTGGTTCTTGTGTTTCCCTTTCTTTTCTTTCTCGCTAAAGTCACCCCAACTGGGTTTCCGAGCCCAGCGTGTGATGTACTAAATTCTCCGGAATCGGTTTTTCTCCCAGTACTGCTTGCAATGCTTGTCCTTGTAGATGGAATCATGGGAAGTAAAAGTATACGAGCTCCACATCTTCAGGGATATTACTGCACGATAGACAAGTGGGGGAGTCATCATTCCTACACTCGTACAGGTGAGACCGAAGCAGCCATGTGCCATAAGCAGTTGTGGGAAGTAGAAGTTAACTTCATCATGTTTGCGGTTTATCCAAGTCTCTATTTTCGGGATAAGGTGGTAAGTTCAACAGCCCTTAGATGAAAGGCTCCAACGTTGTAGACACTCACTTAGGCTTCTGCTTCTTTCTCTGATCTTCCTTCTGTATGAAGTCACCTTCATAGCTCCGGCCCAAACTTGCGATGCATAAGGCACTAGGGATGTGACTACCTTAGCTAAAAGTAGTCTAAGACTGTATCTTCGTCTTCCTACATTCGGCACAGTCCGCGGTATAGTTTACACGAAAGGCTTTACTGCTTACCTGCTCCAGGTGTTCTTTAAATGTAAGCCTTGAGTCGATCACAACGCCAGGTATTGGATAGTTGGTTTGGATGCTATCTTATGCCCACCTACCGCCAGCGTGGTCGTTTATCGTTTCTTTCTACTGGTGATGAGGACCGCTTCAGTTTTTTTTTGTTCAGCTAGCGTGAGGTCGACTAGTATTAGCCACAGTCGAATCTTAGATATGCCTTTGTTGCTGATTTGAGCAACCTCTTCCTGTAGTTTTGCGGTAACAACTATTGCTATGTCGTTCGCGAGTCCAACAATTTCAGTTTTGGCTGATATTTCAAGACCAAGAACGCCATCGTACATGAGGTTCCACAGTCTTGGTCCCAGAACTCAGCAGGAAAAGATTCAACCATGAGCTTTACGGTCTGTATGGCGACATGAAGCTAGGCAGGCGTCTACGCTTAGGTTTGCTGGGCCACGTAGAGCGAATGGACATCACAGGTTCCGAAGAGTATTTGAATCCAACCCCGAGAGACGAAGAAACAGAGGACCGCCGCAAGGAGACCTCAGCAAACTGGGTATGCGGCAATGGAAAAGGCTAGAAGATCGTGCTAGTTGGATGGGTAAGTTGGTTGAGGCCCAGCTTTACTCGGAACTGTAGCGCCCTATAAGAAGAAGAGAGTGTTTGTTTAATCGCAGCTTCCAATCTTTTGCCGATGATGCGCTCCAGAATTTTTCCCGCCGTATCCAACATACTAAGCGGGCGGTAAGCTGGTGGGTCTCTCGCGGGTAACAGTCCGAGCTTCTTGTATTGATCAGGAAAAATTCCCCCACTCAGGCAGGCGCTAGAAGTCTCAACAAATAGATACAATCTGGCTTTAATCGCTGCTCCCAACTGTATTTGAGCGTCGCCTTTCTTCATTCAAGATCTCACACACTATAGCTTGATGGTCACTGTTAGTATAGTGGGGACTGACCTTCCATGTTATTCTCAGAGCGCGACTGTTGCTAACAAAGGTAAGATCGATTTTTAAGGCTTCCAGCAAATTGTTTTTCTATGTGTTTTCCCTTGGACAGCCCCATTCTCTTGAGCGTTAACGGTCCGGCTATGAAAACCGAGCACCGTCCTCTAACATCTATTGCCAACTTGTTAAGCTGTCGAAATCGGTAGAGCATAGCAGCCGTAGATTTGGTAGCTATCAATTTTGGCCCGAAAAAAGAATGTATCAGGGATCGCCTTAGTTTCTGGGAAGGATCATTCACCGCAGGTCCATATTGCGACTTTGCCTGTGGAATCCGCCGCCCATATTGCCGATACGGCTTCCTGAAGATTTACGATATTTACCTCTAATTTGCGAATTGTTTGCATTAAGAGAGCTTGGGCCGCCTCACAATGGTACAGTTTAAGCTGTAATAATATTATTGTTTCAGTAGTAGCTCCTCAATGCCCGTCTGTGCGTTGGACATCTACGGATTCCCGTAAAGTGGTTTTAATCGATCCCCGCATCGTCTTATCAATGCGTCAGTTTCGCTATATGGCCACTTTACCACAACACATCCACTGTAAGTGCTCTGAAGAAATATGTAGCCAGTTGCGTACCGCCTCTTCAACAACTTTCACGCAACACGCCTCTCCAGTAATGCTCATCAACGCTCTGAAGCCCACTTTCGGACCTTCCGTAAAATATAAGGAATCTTTCGTTAACCGAAACAAAAGAACCTGGAATTCCTTGCCGGATTCCATCTCCGTGGCTTTCGTTACATGATGTTATAGTATAGGCCCTATTGCTCATTCGTGTGGAACTCCATGCATTATATGGTGTAAATCGACCAGTTTAGAAACCAAGTTAGCATCGTCGATCTAAGTGACTCTACCATAAGTTTCCCACTTTACGGGATGAGTAGAGTTACGAGGACACTTTGGATGGAGTAGTCAATGAGCTTGATTTTCGGTTGACTGGATCTGGTGCCCTTTTAAACGAAATCGCGTGGAATGGTAGGATTCAGCCGGATCAACAAACCCTCCGGAAGAAACAGATTACATCAAACATTTACTTGCTTTATTGACACTTTCAAGAGCACCTAATCCTGTTCTCTGCCACTCGTGTAATCAGAGTATATTATGGTCTAAAGCAAAGTTCCCTTAACGGACTTTTCTCTCGCTAAAATGTTTCTCAACTGTAATTACGACCATCAATTACAATTCAAACAATCCCATACCCATGCCTAGCTTTCGCGTATTTCCTCAAACATATTTACCTCGTGATCAGTACACAAATCTCGCACAGGACCACTTGGCCCATATCCCATGCCATTTCGCCAGTCGACCACATCCGCCACGGACAAAGTTATGAATGTGGCTAGGACGGGGCCAAAGAAATGAAAGCTAATGCGAAGGAGACTCCATCACTATTATCATAACCAAGAATTTCAATCCGTTTGCCATTCCAACTCGTACCATTTGATTTCAGTCAACTTCGCATCCATTAGTCTAGAAAAAATCTGGCAAAAATCCCAGAAAGTTAATCGCTCTGCTAAAGCCATAACCTCAAATAAAGTCCATGGTTACTCCTGCATCTAACTAAACCACAAAAGATGATCTTCCAACTTCCTTCGTCGTTGGTTTTTTTTTTATTATACATAGCTCCCCCATTCCTTAGTTTGACTAAAAGAGGCCTTTGTGGTGCCGGTTCCTTAGGTATTTAGGCAGCGGAATGATGTCGAGGTTCTGGTGGTGGTGCCGCTTCCTTTAAGGGATTTTTTCCATCCTTTGTGGTGGAATTTTTTTCTTTCATCGCTGAGCCGTTCGCTTGTTCACTCATTCCATGGGCTCCAGGGACTCCAGGGCTTGGCTCGTTTCAGGAGATATTTTGTAATCATATGCCCTCCTCCCCACCTTCTGGTTCTGTGTGCGGCGGCATGATGGGATTACAAATTCAAATATACTCTGCTCAATTGGATGATTTCGTTTTTCAGCACATTTCCGGTTCGACTATGTTCTGTTGCTTCTCTCTCCTTGATTTCGTTCGATGTTCGACGTCTACTACCTCGATTTGATGGAATGGTAGATGGTTCTCATGGTTAAGGTAAGCAAATATGAGGCGATTATCTGCAATCAAACGCGATAGAGACTATTCAGCCATCATCATCGTCATGAGCTCTATCGAAGTAAACGATCCTTCATATCCTTTATTCTTTCGTCAGATTTCTCCGTTTCCTTTCTGTACGAGAGATGGTCTGTTAGTTTAGTTGATTCCTGGCTCTTTGAAGCAGAACGAGATGAATCCGAGAACTTGTAAGGATCTATCACTGGTCCAGATACGAGTCGATATTGGTCTTTCAGCTCGTGTAGCGTTCATGACCAGGATCACTGGTTAAGCTTCGAGGGATACATGGATGCATTCAATTTTCTTTTTTCCGCTCACCGTTACCGTACCGAACGAATTAAGGACTCGCAACACCCACAAAGTACGTCAAACTACAAACTTTCTTTCGAATTCTGGACATTCGGAACGTTTCGAATCGACCAGTGTGCCTGGCTTTTCTGCATTTTCTCCTCAATTTCCATTGAAGGATTCGGTGTTTTTGCTCTTTTTGGGCTCCTTTGACGTGATGGAATGTGTGTGCGATTGCGGTCCGGTGCAAGGACTGGGAATCAACCGTGTCAGACATTTTTATGGTCTATTCCCAGTGTATGCACGTATTGGAGAGATTTGTTTTTGTCATTTGCGGACATTGAAATTTCATTTCCAGTTGTGCACTGGAATTTCATATTAGAGAGTGGTTCAGTGGTTTAAGTGATCGGATCCCCGGGATGAGTTCGACCAAAGTTGAATGGGTACAAGTACGTGGCTAGTTGAGTGTAGGTTACTCTGAGTGATTTGGATGAGTAAGCAAGTATTTCGATGTTTTGCCTTTTTCCTCTGTGCTCTGAAGGTCAGTTTGGGATTCAGATGGATTCAACGGGCTGAGAGATTGATGAAGATGAAAATTGACCCAATTCAGTGGAAGTGAGTTTGCACAGTTTTCCGATGAGGTGAAACGAAGTGGATTGTAAATTGAGTGCATGTCTGATGAAATTTGCTTTCTGTTTAAATAGAGATTGATGCATGATGAAGGCGTTTGCTCAGGTATTGCTTCCCAGATATTGCTGTGCCCAAAAAGTAAAGTGACATTTGAATTTTACCTATAATAGTGGTCCCTGTGACCTCCTACATATACAGAACACACACTCATGTCCCAGGTAGGACACTAATATTGCTCCAGGAGAATTCAACATGAAGCTGGACATCTTTGAACGAATCGTAGGGAAACACAGCCTGCACGACACCACGTCCGAAAACGGATTCAGGCTAACATCCTTTGTGACGGGGCGTTATTTCCTAGTAGCTAGCACACGATTCCCACAACCTAGACCTAGTGGTCTCCTGATTAATTTATCTGATTATCAAAATCGTTCATATCGCGATCGACACCAGACACTGCTCCAGCATCCTGGATGTCCGAACCTTCGGATAATTTGATAGGTTCCTATCAATGTGAATTCAGGCCAGGAGATTCCACAATATACCAAATATTCACACTGCGGCAGATCTTGGAGAAGAACCATACATTTCAGGTCGACACACCCCACCATTTTGTTGGTTTTAAGGCCGCATATGGTAGTGTCTATTGGGACGAACTTTGTAGCCTCATGCTATTTTTTGACATCCCTGCTAAACTCGTCGTCAGATTATGCAGCATGACAATGGAGAAATCTCGCTGCTCCATTAAGGTCGGTGAGGAGTAAGCCGAGTCCTTCGATATCAAAAAAGGTTTCAGACAGGGCGACGCATTGTCATATGGTTTTATCAACATCGTGCTTGAGAAGAGAGTGTGGAAACCATGGGTCAATACCAATGAAGCTTGAGCATTGAAGCAAAAGCGGCTAAAGTGGGTCTGAAAGTAAATGAGGAAATAACCAAATATATGCTGTCGTCAAAGACGCACAACACACTCGTCTTGGTCGGAACTTCACATTTGGCAGCTGTAACTTTTATGTGGTCAAGATTTTCGTCAGTCTTGGTTCACTGGTAACAGGCGGTAACGACAAAAACACCGCTGTTTCTTCAGGCTCAAGGGACAATTGAGTAGTAGAGCCGTCTCTCGAAAAACTAGGGATGACTCTCTATAATACCTTAATCGCCCCGGTCCTCCCCTACGGCGCAGAAACTTTTACCTTATCAAAAATGGATGAAGAAGCGCTTGGTCGTTTCGGGAGGAAAATTTTGCGTACACTCTTCGGTCCTGTTTGTTTTGACGAAGAGTGGAGGAGAAGATTTAACCAAGAACTGTACGGGGTGTGCAGCGACGGCCCAGTGCGATGTCTACGAATGCAACGTCTAAGATGGCTAGGCCGTGTAGAGCGAATGGACGCCACAGCTCTGGTCCGAAGAGTCTTCGACTTGAACGCTGAGGGCTGATGTTGCAGAGGACGGGCACATTTAAGGTGCCGCACACAGGTGGAAAGGGACCTCAACCAACCACTGGAAACAGCTCGCCAAAGATCGTGCTTGCTGGAAAGGCTTGTTGGTTGACGCCCAGGTTCACCTGGAACTGTAGCTCCACGAAGTAAGTAAGTAAGTAAGTATTAAATTGCAAAGGACCGTCTTGAAGCTGTCTTCCTATTAAAGCGCCACCATTTTTCTCTAATAATCAGTGTGTGTCATTTCGGTGAAGTGTAAGCAACACGCATTGTTTGTGGTATAAACATGTCAACTTGTCTACCAAAAAAAAAACAACAACTTGAAGACAAGTTCAACTGAAGGGCATCCGGGTAACTCGAGCTTCTCAGGCGACCCGGCGCGTCCCCAGGTGGCGGATAGGGGAAGGCCACGTAATGTGGTAGGGGTCATTGTACCCCCGCGGACCAAGAGCAATTACATTCCCAAGTCAAGGTGGTTTGGAATACGTGCCGAGGACTGAATGGTGCAGGGAATACAAAAATGTGCATCGCTAACGTACGATCCCTATGTGACACCAGGCGCCCTCACATAGTAATTAGCCTTGCATCTACATGGGAGCTCTGTAGATGTTGACCAACAATTCTCGCCATACTCGTGGGTCCAATCTATGCACAAACAACAAAAACAAAAACAAAAACATAACACTACAGAAAACAGAACACTAACGGAGTCGGAGGAAGAATACCTCCTCCGCTCACCAGTACACAAAATGGAGACAGAAGACACAGTACCATCTCCAAATCCTGCTACCACGCTCCTGTCTAATAAGACGGACAATCAAACTGCTCAGGCACCAAATGGTCCAAGCACTGAGGTTGCAGTGGTCAGCGACGCCAAAAAACCTCGGCAGAAATATGACTATTTCACCGGGGCCCAAAGGCGACGAATCGCCGCACTAATCCGGGAGGGAATAGAGCCCGAAGAGGCGAGGCGAAAAGAAAAAGCAAGATATGCTCTCGTGCTTGCGGAAAGGGAAGCTAACAAAAACCCAGACTTGCCAAATCCCAAACGCAACCGATCAAACGACAACTCCCTCGTGGAGAACACTTCGAAGAAGAGTCGACCACACACAGAGACACCAAGTAGCTCATGTGCCGGTAAACTAAATGATCGCCCTGGATCCGCTGGTGAAGCCAAAACTAAACCCACTAAAGGAACTAGTGGAGGTGCACGAGAGCGTACGGAAGCACCCGAGCCATCTTATCGGGATGCTATTGCTCGGTGCAAAGTCGCTATCATGCACTCGCTACACCCGCAAGAGACCCTAACTGATCAACAAATAAAGTTAGTGAGGAAGAGCCTGCTAGAGGAAATGGACAAGGCAGATAAGAATTGTCCTGCCCTCAGATTCGAGGCCACCTCAGCCAGAAACGGATGGCTATCTATCACCTGTCACGATACAGAGACCAAAAATTGGCTCATGTCGTCGATAAAGAAGATTAAGCCATGGAAAAACGCAGATCTGTGTGCAACTCAGGGCAATGACATCCCCAAGTTATACACCTGCGTAACTTTCGTCCCCGAAGCCGATGACCTAACCAAGGACACCTTCCTTATGCGCATAATGAAGCAAAATGCGAACATTAGCACTAAAGGATGGAGAGTCCTCAGGATCGCCAAGGAAAAAAGCGGTGGGGACCAAGTAACCTTTGCCATTGATGAGACATCCAAAGACGCCATCGTGAAGCAAAGGTTTAAACTGTTCCTCAACTTCTCCCAGATCCTAATCAGGATCAAGGGAATTCCCAAGCAGGCAAAGATAACTGCGGACAACAAAACCAAGGACAGGGCACAAGCCCATCCGAAGTGCGATGCCCAAAGTACACTGGCCATGCCCAGGAAAGAAAGTGAGGAACTCGGCGTGCATAAGCCAAGCCAGAGAGCAACAACTACTGCATCTGGTGATAGTGAATCAACCACAGAGGCAACGAAAGTACCCCAAACGTCAAGGCTGCCTGAAGAAACTACTCGGGCAACCAGGACTTCAGGGGTCAGCCCTATGGTTGTACCAGTCACTAACACTGGCGGCCCTGCCAGTATCTCGCTTAATCCACCATGTCGGGATTAAAGTGCATCCAAATAAATCTACAGCATGCAAAGGCCGCGTCTGCGGTACTGAGCCATAGATTTAATAAGGAGCACTTTGATATAGCCTTTATCCAGGAACCCTATACGGTCAAAGACCAGTTCAAAGGAATATCAGGTGAGCTGCTCTACGACCCCACAAATGATGGACGACCTAGGGCTTGCATAATGATTAATAACACCATTAAAGCCATTCCCATTTCAGAATATACGAATAAGGACCTGGCAGCTGCCATTATTCAGCTATCCACTGCGGAAGGTAGGTCAGATGTCGTAGTTTGTTCAGCCTACCTACCGGGCGACTCCACCGATCTCAGCTTTACACCACTGCAGGATCTCCTAGACTACTGTGGAAGAAGAGGCTCACAGATCATCATATGCTGTGACGCAAACGCCCACCACACAGCATGGGGAAGCTCGGGCATTAACAAAAGAGGTGAGTACTTGTTAGAATTTATTTGCAAGAATAACCTCAATATCATAAACCGCGGAAATAGTCCCACCTTTATGAATAGAATTAGAGAAGAGGTACTAGACCTCACCCTAACCACACCGTTCATAGGCAACTCTATCCAAAACTGACATGTCTCAACAGAAACATCGATGTCAGATCATCGACAGATCTGTTTTGACATAAAAGTAGGAGATAGAATTACCAGAACATACAGACAACCGAGAGCGACAGACTGGGACACATATAGCCTGGAAATCGCACAATCGATCGGAAACTGTCCCAATAGCATCAGAGACATAGACAGCCTCGAACTCAGCTGTGACAGCCTCAATGCTACCATCTTATCTGCCTTTCACAACGCTTGCCCAGAGAAAGTTAATTCAGGCAATCGTACCACTCCGTGGTGGAACAGCAATCTGGCCAAGCTAAGAGCACTGACCAGAAAACTGTTCAACAGAGCTAAACGGACTGGTGACTGGACACAGTACCGTGCCTCACTCACCAACTACAACCAAGAGATTAGAAGAGCCAAAAGAGACTCATGGAAAAAGTTCTGCAGTAGTCTATCAGACATACAGAGCAGCGCTCGCATCCACAGAGTTCTCGCCAAAGAGCACACTAACCAAATTGGACTGTTGAGGAGAGCAGATGGCACTTACGCGGAGAATGGTACAGAAGTACTGAAAATTCTAACCAGTACGCACTTCCCAGACTCCACAATCATTCCCTCTAATCTCTCTAACATACCTCCGCAGATCAGGGCAACTAGACCCAACAGGGAGGTATGGAAGAGAGCACAAAAAATTTTCCACGAGGGAAGCATAAAATGGGCCATTAACTCTTTTGACCCGTACAAATCCCCGGGGGAGGATGGCATCTTCCCAGCCCTCCTTCAGAAAGGAAGTGCGATAATTAGCCCCATGCTGATCAACATCTTTAGAACCAGCTATGCATGGGGATACATACCAACGAGCTGGACAGAGGTAAAGGTAAAATTCATTCCCAAAGTAGGCCGTAGACCCACAGACCTGCCTAAGTCCTACAGACCGATAAGCCTTACCTCTTTTTTCCTAAAAACAATGGAAAAAATTCTGGATAGGCATATCAGGAACGGTGCCCTGAAAAGATCACCACTTCACAAAAACCAATATGCCTACCAGCCTGGGAAATCGACCACGCATGCTCTTCAGGAGCTAACAGCCCGGATCAACAAATCCCTGAGCGACAAAGAAATTGCGATAGGTTGCTTTCTTGATATTGAGGGTGCTTTCGCCAACACCGACTACACCCAAATAAAACGTTGCATCCTCAGCACAGGGGTGGATAACACCACATGCAATTGGATCCAACACATGCTTAGTAATAGGAAAATAAACACCTCACTAGGCAATGATAAAATCAGTGTTAATGCCGCGAAAGGATGCCCTCAAGGTGGGGTTCTCTCACCTCTCTTGTGGTCCATCGTGGTAAATGAACTGATTAACATACTCAGCAACAATGGTTTCTATGTCCAAGGCTATGCCGACGACATAGTGATCCTGGTTAGAGGCAAATTCGAAAACACGGTTTCGGAACTCCTCCAACGGGCACTAAATCTTGTTGCAAACTGGTGCACAAAGGTTGCACTAAAGGTCAACCCTAGGAAAAGCACTATAGTCGCCTTCACCAAAAGGAGGAATAGGCACAAACTCACCAAACCTACCCTCTTTGGTGAAGCGATAGAGTTCTCAAAAGAAGTCAAATATCTAGGGATAACTCTAGACGAAAAGCTCACTTGGAACTCTCACATTGCAAAAACCATTGAGAAAGCCAGGATCTCTTTATGGACCAGCAAAAGTCTCACTGGCAAAAACTGGGGCACAAACCCCAAAATGACTCGCTGGCTATACACAGCAATCACCAGACCAATCCTCACATATGCTGCGCCCGTCTGGTGGCACAAAACAAAACAAGCAACAGTGCAAGCCAAGCTCAACAAATTGCAAAGACTAGCTTGCATCTGTATCACCGGGGCCATGAGAACAACCCCCACAGCAGCACTAGAAGTCATCACAGACCTGCCACCTCTTCACCTCCAACTGAAGAAAGAAGCAATGGTCTTCGCCCATAGATTGATCGTGGAGGATGACTCTAACCGTAGGCTCTTTCACCCTGATATCCTTACGGAGATAAACAGGCATGAAATCCTAATGATATCTCTCTCAGACAACTGTCTCCCCAGATACAACTTCAGCCAAAACTACAAGGTCACATTCCCCAACCGACAAAACTGGGAACAGGATAGACCCCCCTTCAATCGTGGATCCTATGTGTGGTACACAGATGGCTCCAAAACGAACGAAGGCGTTGGGGCTGGAGTTTACGGAGCAAATACTGGCACATCCATCTACGTCAGCATGGACAGATATAACTCCGTTTTTCAAGCAGAGATATTTGCTATAGAACTCTGCCTCAGAGAAAATTTAAACAAAAACATACTTAACAAAAACATTTACATTCTCTCTGATAGCAAGGCTGCACTTCTAGCCCTAAAGAGCTATGAAGTCACCTCCAAACTGGTATGGGACTGCCTACATTTACTTCACCAGCTGGCCAGCACAAACAGAGTTCATCTCATTTGGATACCTGGACACAGCGGCCATTCAGGCAACGAAAAGGCGGACCTACTAGCTAGGAAAGGCTCCTCATCACCATTCATGATGCCACGGCCTTTCTGCGGCATACCCATCAGCACCACCAAATGCTGCATAAACAATTGGTTAAGGAACACGACGGATCACTACTGGTTACAAACGAAAGGTAGCAGACAAGCCAAGTTGTTCCTCCCAACTACATCTCTCAACAGAACGAAACAACTCCTCATGCTCTCGAGGAGTCAGATTCGCTTAATCACAGGTTTCCTTACTGGACACTGCCCAGTCAACAAACATATCAAGACGATGGGCATCATACAAGATGACACTTGCAGAATGTGTAATGAAGACGAAGAAACAGCAGAGCACATACTATGCCACTGTAACTGCCTTGTCAGTACACGTCATCGTCACTTAGGCAAGTATTATCTTGAAGCAGAAGAAATCGCTGCTAGCTCACTCAAAAGCATACTAAGTTTCATCACAAACTCAGGATTCTTGAGTGAACTGTAAGTGGGGGACATCACAATAGGCCCACTCGTGGCCGCAGTGATCAGGCGACTTTGTCCCACCCCCTGTACCCTCTCTAACTAACTCTAACTGAAGGGCATCGATTGTGGTCATATGGGGATCATGCTCCATTAATTAGAACATGTGAGTAATGGTTTCGGTGATTCAAAAGGGCCGTTTTTGACACGATTGACAAAGCTTGCGAAGGGGGGCCAGTAAAGTTTGAAGACACTGAGTTGGAGACATTATTGTACCAAGATTAATGCCAAACTCAAGAAAAGCTCGTTGAAACCTTGGGAGTCACTTAATAAGTGATTTCAAAAGGTCTCAGGTCTACGAGTATGCTGCAAAAACAATGGCATTGGGTCCCGCATGAGGTCCAGCCAAGAGACCTCGAACGCCGTTTTTCCACTTGCGAATAACTACTCCAAAGACAAAATGGGAAGGAGTTTTCCCATCGAAAAATGGGAGGGGACCATTCAAAGCACAGAAAATCGTGGGGTAAGCCCGTCCAAGCGTCAACTTAAATAGCCAATCCGAATATTGGTGGCAAAAAGCTAGCACTGTGCATCTGGTGGGATCAGTTCGGAGAGATCTACTATGATCTACTCCATCTTAATGAAACCATCACTGCGAATAGTTACCAACAATTACTAATTAAGCCACGTTGTTTCCGATCAGGAACTATGGGTGTGGAAAAAGCGTCTGTGTGGTATTGGGGGTATACGTGATGCTATGATTCTTTATGATGACCGATCTGAAAGGCACAGGGTCTGGCTCATCATATCGAGCTCACCATTGGCAACCAAACTTGGACAATTCTGTGGACAAGACTTGGTGGCTGCGAGAGTAAGCTAACACTTGGTCTTCTTTCTTCTCCTACGACTCGGTACTACCTCCACCACCGAAAGCAGTTTCTGAGCTCGTAGAGTACTGTGAAGTCAAAAAGTTGGTCTCGTCTTATGTTGCAATGCAGGAGGGGACCGCCCTTAGACTTCATTTTTTCGTCTGACCTTACCATCAACAATGCCACCACTAACTGGTGATTCTTACCAGGCGCTATGCTGCTAGTTCACACGGTTCACAGATATATCGAATTCCAATTGAGTTGTGAGATCTTCCCCTCGCAATCCAAGCGGAATGCGAGGAAGACGGAATGAGTATGGTGTAAAGAGGAGCTTGAGAAATCTATTCAAATCCTACTCAAACTCAGAACCAAACAATTGGTAGAGGATGCCGTGCGCAACCTGAGTAGCGTCATCACCAACTGTTTTGAATTCACTTGTCCTATCAGCAAACCTCTCTGCAGGAAATTGGTCCCTGGTGAAATGCCGAGCTCCAGAGTCTTCGTAGGGAAGCCCGAAGTCTCCTGAACAGATTACTTAAGTCGAATTTGGAAGATGTCTGAAACAAGTATCGGTCGAAACAGGAAGAACATAAGATACTTTTTCGTAGATCGAACAATGATTCCTATCAGGCCTTCTGCGAAGAGATCAAATCACCCAGCGCGACCAGCAAGTTGGTTAAAGTCCTCAGACGGGGGATATCGACAAAGCTGGATGCACTCAAAAAATCTGAGGGTTCCTTTACTGAGCCTTAAGCGGAAATCTTAGTTTACTGCTTCAGACCCATCTCCCGGGAAATCGGACTGTCAAAACATCATACGCCTTTAATGGCAACTTCGACTGAAACGACGAAAACAACAAGGCGTAGATGGTATATTGCCTGACTGAGGCCATTGAATTTGCTGTGTTATCCTTCACCAGGCACCGACGGGATATATCCTGTTATTCTGCATAAATGTTTTAGGCAGCCGCTTCCTACCTTGAAAAAAATGTTCACTGCTAGCGTCACTTGTCTACAAATCTATTCCACGGCGCGCGCTGAAAGTATTTCCAAAATAGCTAACTCGCAAAGAGTTTTAGACCCATCAGTCGAGCATCCTTCTTGCTGAAAAGCATGGAGAGATTAGTTGAGTTGCATGTGGGCAAAGTTGCCCTTCGAATACATACTCTCTTGAAAATGCAGCATGCAACATCCTTTGGAAAAGGATGCTTATCAGATGGGAGGATAGAATGCGCAGTCAAAAGGAAAGAGTACGCGCTGGGCATTTTCGTTGACATTGAAGGAGCTTTTGATAAAGCAACGTTTGATAGAATATGTAACGCTGCTAGAAGACAGGGCGTACACATATGAAGCACTTGTTTCGTAGATGAAAGCAATGCTCGTGCATAAGACATTGAACACTGACGCAGGTCTCGGACATTGTGTCAAATCTGGCGTAAACAGGGGCTGGCTGCAAGATGGCGTCCTGTCTCCGTTGTTTTGGTGCATGGTGGTCGACTCTCTGCTCGATGCTTTCAAGCCTCTTGAATCTCAAAGCACAGGCGGCGCTAAATGTGGTTGATGAGAAATGGACTCTCAGTTAATCTTTTCAAAACTGAGAAAAAATACTGGCATCGCTCAGCTGGTGCTAGGATATCATGCTTGTGCCTCCAGCAGCAGCCTTTCCCAACCGAAGACGCTCTCTGCCCTGCGCACCTTTGGAAGAGGAGGAGACCTCAGGAAATAGGGCCGGATCGATTTCGGTAGGAGATACCTCCTTCGACCTAACCCTCTTAGCTGATTCCCCCCAGAGGTTTAGTCTCGACTATGGTGCATTCGGCTTTGTCAGCCTCTTTGCCCAATTTTCCGGCATGCCTCTTTTCCCTACTTTCTTGGCACTTAGCAGTGCATCCAGTAGTACGTCCCAATTCTGGGGCGCGTTCCACCTGTGCGGTTTCCCGTGCCACGCCATCGTCGATGTCGCCTCCGCTGGATGCACCGCTCACCAATTGGCCAGACAGTGAACCGCAGGAATCGGTGTCGTTCCGGGCTGCCGGAGTGTTTAAAATTAATGTCGGAGCTTCCACAGTCATTGCCGCTGCTGCAGGTTCCACCTGGAGTACTCAGATCCTTTTGGTTGACCATTCATTTTTGGGTCTTCGAGTCTTAGTTCGAGGTCTATGAACTCTTAAGCCTTCCGCCATGACAAGGCGCTCGAATAAGGACGATCCATGGCGCATGGTGGTCGACTCTCTGCTCGACGCTCTCAATGACTCCAGCATCTATACCCAGGCCTATGTGGATGATGGAGCCGTTCTCTCTGTCGGCTCATGGTCCCCATGCCTGTCGTAAGAGGCGACTAAAATTCGGGGGATGGATCAGATAGCATTTGTTGCCTGGTCCATAGTGGGAGATAAGGGATTAAAATCCCGAGATATTGAAAGAATTTCGTGGAATTATTATTTTGTTGCCACCCTTCGGGGTTAGTGGTACCCTTCGGGGTATAGAGGTGCCCTTCGGTGTTAAGATGAAATCCAGTCGAAAGGTGTGCCAGCAGATAACAGAAGCCTACTTGAACACAAACAAAAAAAAAAAAAACAAGACAAACGACAGGAGGACAGCGGCGGCCGAGTTTTGGTTCCATTAAAATGCAAAACCAAAAGTATCGCTTCCAGACAATATATCGTAAAACGTCATCTAATCTCTATAAGTGCTGGAGAGCCCTTTTCTCAAGTGCGGAAGCATGTCCTTTCTTATCTGCCCAAGGGGAAGGCCAACATCTTGACATGCGGTGAACAATATTTCCTTCACAAAAGCCAATTTGTGAAGAATGTTCGTTTTTTCAAAATCGCCCTAACAAATAACTGATGACATTTCACAAGAAACCCATGCGGGCATACAAGGAATACCACCCAAGTTTCGACTAAACCAAATTCTATGCATTCGAAATCACATATGGAAACCGCACATCCATTCTGATATCTACAAAATTGTAAACATTCCTAAATGTCGTCCTAGCTCTTCTATGTGAGATCAATTCAAAAATATCTTTCAAACGGAATACTGAATTATTCAAATATCGTCCAGACAGGCATTATTCCCAATGTGATTTGCCACTTTCTTGGCATTGTTTATTCAAAGGACATTCCGTTCTAAGTTTCGATGAGTGTACGCGCCCAAAGTGATAGCCATCTGATATGGAAAGAGGGGGAATAAAAATTCATTCTAATAAGAGAACAAACACAGAGCTGAGAGATTCATTACAGACGCGTCCAAATCCAGGTCTGGCAGTTGCTCTATATTTTGTTGTTATTCTTCGTTACTACTTCATAGGGTATGTGTCTTCGTCCTTGTGAAGGCCATTGTCGTCCACCAATCCAAATGACTATATGAAATATACACATTGGAACATGCAAGAAACAGTCACCATTGAAACTAATTCCAAAACGTGACGATAATGAATGAAGAAGATGTAGAGGACAACAACAATATGAATGATGTATGATGTATACGAGTCTCAATCTCATTAACCTAGAAGGGGAGGGAGTGGAAAAATACATTCATCCTTGATAATTCACTGATGGGACTTTCCATCACTCCTACTCTTCCGTCTAAGTTATTCCTTCTACTGTCCGTTCTTATCCTTATGCAGCTTCCGGTCGGCTTCTTGCGGACAGCGTCCTTTTTAATGAGTCAAGTATCATATTGACAAGTTTATTAAGGACATCTTGTACGCAGCTCGTCCCGACCTTTCATCGTGGACTATAATAAGTGGTCGGCTATGACCAGTATCTCCCCATCTTGCATGGGAATCTAAGCCCTTGTCAACAGAAGGAAAGTTTAACCTAATTTCTTGTGAGTTGACCGCTTGAATGGACAGGGCGGTCGATACGTTGTAACGCCAGCAAGATGACATGGCGCTGGAGGGTGATAATTATTTATGGAGTCATCTGGCTAATAGTAATTAATACTTAGGGGGATGGTTGCCGCAGGAAACGAGATGAGAAATAACGTTGTTCCCATTGAGCTGTGTACTACTTTCCGTAATCGAAAAGGGTTCGCGGACACAAGCGATCCTATATTATTACTTTTTAATTTACTATAAAACCCCATACACTTTAGATCTACCAATAAACCATCATTTACGACACAACTTCTCGTAGAAGGACATTTTAAAACAATGAAATATTACTGCGGCCTTTTCTGAAATTTACAAAGCAACATGTGCTCACCTTTCCTCCGATAAACACACAGAATTCTACGAATAAACCACCTATGGTCCTGGTTAGTTGTTAGAAAATCTTTCTACCACAACTACGAGTACATACTATCGGCACAGTTCATGTCCCAGGCTCATCCATCGGGCACAAAAGAACTCTCGAAGAGTATCAACCAACTTGGCCCAGGAAGCACACTATCGAGCAAATCAATTTTCCACTCACTTTCACTTGGCTTCTTTTAATTTGTCCCTAGACTGTAGGTTCTCATACAGGCCACCTGTTCTCCGTCTAACCTCGTATCCCATGCGGATGTATGAACGTATCTGCCCGTAGAATCAACCCCAAAAGCATTTCATTAAGAGAGCCAAGAGCAAACAAAACCCTAACGAGAGTTCGTTTCGGATCAACGGGGAACGAGGTACGAGATACGAGTAGGACATGAAGTTACCTAGAGAGAATCTTAAGTACCAAACATTAATTACCTGACAAGTTGCCTTCTGTTGCATCTCTATAACTCTTGAGATCCATTAACCGGAGTGCCTCTGTGCATTGTTTTCGCCTCGTTGGATATTCACTGTCGGATAACTCATGCCGCACATTTGAATTGCAAATTAAAACCACCAGATCCTTGGCTAAAAAGGGAATTTGGAAAATATCCAGGGACCTGCAATGGGAGACAAAACGATACGTATGTAGACTTGGATCTATAGGGGGGCATAGTAATGGCTGTGAAGTTTCAGGTAAAATATGTACATATATCACGGTAGTAGCGAAAAGGACTGGATGAAAGGATAACAAAAGAGAATTACAATCAGGAGACGGAACCTGGACGATATGCAGCCTGTCTGAACTGCAGCGGAAGGTAATTGGAACGTTTTGTCAGCTCGTTTTATTGCCTACTCTTTGGTGTTATTTTCAATTGGATTATTCTATTCTGTCTTTTTTCATTACCGTTAATTCGCTTCTTCCTCTCTCAACGATTTGTAGATATTGCCGAAAGGATTGCTTCTGGATTTAATGGTTAAGTTGGAATTTGTCTGCAAGAGAAAGTAATTCTTTTCTTAAATTCCAGGCTAAATCGTCCAATAACTCAGGGGAAGAGACTGAATTTAGTCGCGGAATTCCAATAGAGGTTCTTCCTATTTTATCATGGAATAGTGTAACTCTTACATCCTTCAGTTGATTTCGATAGTACTGGTAACGGAGTCATAGGGCATAGGAACTTAACCTAACATTTTCAGAATCGGTTTTTTTCAAGCAGACTATTTTGACTCCGTTTTTGACACCACGAGGAAAACAAATCCAATATAACATACCCTGATAGACAGACCTGGTCCAGACAAGCGCAACCTCGCAAGGATTGTCTAGACTTTTACACTGGGTCAACACCAAGGACGGGATGGATAGCAGAGTATTTCGTAAACAATTAAACCTAAGTCAGGCCCTGCAACTATTAGACCATAACGGAAGCCCTGCCTTGGCTGCAGTGGAACGTGATACTACATACTATTGATATGCGAATCCTCACGGCAGCCAAGCTTCCCTGAAATCGCTCGAGTCTTATGTATACACTTCTAAAGCAAGCTTCGACTGCCGCCTATCTCTTAACGAGATGGCCGAACAGTTTACCATACACCTCGTACGGATACCAGAGCACAGTGATATTTCAGGAAATGAAAGAGCTGACATGCTCGCCTGACAACGAACGACGCACATGGCACATGCAGGTATACCACTAGCAATCATTAAACTAAAACTAACGAATCAAGCCAGCCGTGACGAACCTGAGATGGACCCTTGTGCATACCAAGCAAACCTGTCCTCGACTTGACCGTCAGCAAATCAAGGGACTGATCTCCCTAAGACGAAATGTTTTACTCGCAGTCACTCACAAAGACTCCGCAAGTTTCGAACGACTTCTGCAGAAGCTGCGAAGACAAAGAGGACGGTGAATCCATTGCACACCTGCGCTACGCTTGTCCGGCTCAAGACCAAAGAAAACAATACCTACTTGATACGACTTCTCTGACGTTCAGCGGATAAGAATAACCGACCTTCTTAGTTACATAAGAAGCGGAAAGTGGTTCTGGCCTAAGTGAATACTCCCTATGGAGGCTACGGATAACTTAATCTAACCTAACCTCGGCACCACGAAAAGCCGCATATACTATACAAGCAATTATCATCAAAAATATAGAAGAGCTGCTACCTAAGTTTCAAGATCTTCTTTTTCTTTTTGGGCGCTACAGTTCATGGCGAACCTGGGCCTCCTTTAAAAAACCTCTCCAACTGGCACGGTCTTTCGCCAATAGTCTCCAGTGCCGCACGCCCATTTGGTTGAGGTCCTCTTCCACTTGATTGCGCCACATTAAATTTGGCCGTCCTTGACCGCGTCAAAGACTTTCCGGGCCGGAGCTGTGTTTTCCATGCGCTCAACATGACCTAGCCATCTTAGGCGTTGGATCCGAAGACGCCGTGCTACGTTCATGTCGCTGTATAGCCCGTACAGTTCACTATTAAGTCTTCTCTTCCTCTCCCCATTTTTGAAGGTCGGGCCAAAAATCGCACCGAGAATTTTTCTCTCAAAACGTCCACGCTCCTCCTCATCAGCTTTCGATAAGGTTCAGGTCTCTGCGCCATAAAGCAGAACCGGGATGACAAGGGTCTTGTATATGGTCACCTTGGTTTTTCGAGAGAGGGCTTCTCAATTGCCTCTCGAGCCCAAAGAAATATAACCAGAATCTTTTGACCGCTTCTTCAAGCGTCGAGAAGTGTTGACCTCATATTTTTGTCAAATCAGGACCTTATGACGGGTAACCCATCAAGTTAAGTTAGAGTGTATTAATAGAGTGTGTGTTCAGGGGCCTTTTCGATTGGCGAAGACCTAAAACGCTGTTCAAAAAGGACAGGTGTTGCCGGAGAATGGTTCGGCTCCTATGTACCTTTCGCTGGAACCTTTTCTAGCGGGATGATCGGCGATTCCATCACCCTTAATACCTATGTGCCCTGACACCCACCAGAGTTTGACCTTATTTCTGTTGGCAGGGTCTTGTAGGGCATCATTGCATACCTTAACGGACTTTGAGTTCGTTCTATACTAACTCAGCGCTTTAAGCGCTGCTTCGCTATCGGAGAATATGTTGGTTACAGAGAGATTGGCGCATATCAGGATGGCATATAATTCAGCTGGGAAGATACTAGTACTCATTCCAAGATGCTACAAAAGCCTCCGATTTGGTCCATAGATGTCGGCGTCAACGCCAGAACCCATCTTGGAGCCATCAGTGTATCACCTAAGACATTTGACTTTGAGCAAGGGACCACTAGTTTCCCAAGCTGTGCGCTTTGGGATCAATATCTCAAATCTCTTCTCAAAAGTGAAGGTGTGCGGTATTGCGTCCCAGAACGTAGTATTCATATCCGGCTCAGGAAGATGTTGTAGTATGGACATGACCCATAGGTCTACATGGAAGGCCTATTCCCGACCGTAGAATTTTGGTGACACTACGTAATGCAACCTTTTTAACAAAAGGGTGCACTGGAAGTCCAATCAGTTCTTCTTGAGCTGCCATAGGGCAGGTTGCCATAGCGCCTATAATACCGAGACAAGCTAGTCTTCAGAGACGGCGTTGAAATTTAAATATTGAGCCTTAAAATAGGAACTTCCGAACTCTGGCAGTTGATAGCGGCCATAATCTTGAAGCTACACCTGTCAGATTGGATGTCTTTATACAGAACGTTCCGCGCGCTTCGCCCATTTCATGGTCACAATAATCGTCCAACTGAGAGGACTATTTGCAGTATGGTAGACTACTTTAAATCCACTGATTAAGTAAACGATAAACTAACACCCGTACGTCGACGAAACGCAAGATCTGTCAAAAACATCGCCGCTGTCCCTGACAGTGTGCAGGAGAATCCGAGGCAGTTGATTTCTCGTCGCTCACAAGAACTCGGCCTTTCGCAGATCACCACTTGGCGAATTTTGCGTTGTGACTTGGACCTGCATCCGCATAAATTTCAACTGACCCAGAAGCTGATGGTAAACGACCATAAACAACGACGTCTGTTCGCTGAATGGGCTCTGGATAAGTTGGAAACTGACCCTAATTTTCATCAAAAAATCATCTTCAGCGATAAGGCCCATTTCTAGATGAATGGGTGCGCCAACAAACAAAGTTGTCGAATTTGGGACTATAACAACCCACATGGGATCCGAGAGTGTCCAACTTCTTCTTTTCTTTGGTGGCGTTACAGCCCATGAAGGACCAGAGCCAAGCTTCACTTCAATCAACCATGTTGTGTGTGATTTATTTTTCACACAGGTGAAAGGGACCTACAGTTTAATGTCGATTCCGAACGGCGTGAGTCGTGAAGCTTTCTATTGGCAAGTATACTACGGGGGTTTTGCCAGTACCCCGCCGAGGAGGGTCGCCGCGAAATAAACATTCGAGGGTGTTGATGCTATCGGGATCCGAACTCGCTCACGGATCCTGCGCCACGTTGGCCTCATTTTGACTAAACAGAAAACCATAAAAAATGGATTGGCCACAGGGCAGCGCGTGACACATTTGCGGGATATATTTGGTGAGCTCATAATTCCGCGTAATGGACCTGTAAACTAACCTCCACGACCTTGTGATCTTACACCTTTAGATTCTATGCCGATAAACCGGAGATGTTGAATAACCTGGAAGTCAACATTCGCATTGTTATTGCTGATATAGATATGGCCCCAGTTGCTCGATAAAGTTGTCTTCCCGACTGCGCTTCATTCGAGCTAGCCGTTGAATGTATATGCCCAAAATCTATAATGGCATAAAATTATATAGTAAATAAAGCTAATATCACAGATATCACCAGTAGCCTCAGGCGTTTATTTCACATTGGATTTGTATACCCCTAAAAAAGACACACTTATTGTTCAGTATTAAAGCCGCATAAGTATGATAGCGTGTTTCGAGTCGAATCATACAGCGCCATGTCAAGTTTTAATATCCCTGCCAAGCTCGTCAGGCTTCGTAGGATGATGTTGGAGAGCACTCAATTTTCCATAAGAGTTAGGAGTGATCTGACAGGGACCTTAACGTCAAAAAGACGTATAGGGTGACATGCACCAATGACACCCATACGTAGAGTAATCAAACGCAGAATTACTCTTGCCAATCATTACGTATTTGGACTCAGGAGTAGTAGAAACTTCTTATCATCCCTGTCCTCGTCTATGACGCAGAAACATGGATCTTGTTAGAAGCGGATGAAGATACCTTTGGTAGTTCCAAGAGGAAAATTATTGCTGCCCTATCAGCAAAATTAAGGAAAGGCAGAAAATGTACAACCAACAGCGGCAAAGACTGTACAAGTGAAAGAACGTCCGCGTCATACGATACAGATGCTTGGGATGGCTGGACCAATTTGAGCTAATCGGCAACAATACCTCAGCCGAAAGAATCTTGGAATCTAACTTTGAGGGACTACACAAGGTAGGTAGGTAGGATTGGCCGTCTGGCATCAGAGTGACCAAGGTCCAATTAGCGCACATGCATCGTTTTGATGCCCCCACTAATGTGCTCTAGTGTGTCGATTTGTGTGTCAAATCCATTCTGTGGAGTTGAGAAATTGATTGATGTTGCAAAATATTGTGTTAATGAATTCTGATAGGATCCCGATAACACCATCGAATGCTTTTTTCGCGGCGTCCTTCCTCGGCGAGGTAGTGGCAACACCTCCCGTAGTATATGTGCCATGAAAAAGCTTCTCGACTCAATCCGATCGGAATCGGCATTAAACTGTGCTGGGCATTCACACAGCAGGTGACGAATGGACTCAAATTCCTCTTCGTCCCTACCACTTCTGCAGATGTCATTGTATGGCTGCATGGTAGGATAACATGCAGTGCCCATGTCGATTGATCTTTAGCAGATTTTCTGGCCTTTTCCTTTTGGACGGGCCAAATTGATCTTGCCGTTGCGCCTGTATCTATTTGATATCATCGCTTATTGGTCTCCCCAATTAGCTTCATCTAAAGTGTACTGAGTGGCGTTTTAGCTTCAGTTGCGATCCGCGCGAAATTTGTGCCTAATCCTAATCTAGGTAGCTCGTCCGCCTTATCATTTCCAGAGATATTCACATGACCTGGTACCCAGCAGGGAATCACCTGGCTGCCTGGCTGTCAACATAGATGTTGATTTTTTTCCTGAGAGGTTCTCTCTAAATATGAGGTCTGCCGCCTGCTTGATTGCGAAAACCTCAGCTTGGAAGACGCTGCAGCCATCATCAAGTCTATAGGAGCAATGTTTTTCCCGAAATTCCAAATAGGCCCCGGCCTTAGTGCCGGCATCCAATTTGGATCTGTCGGTGTTGATTGCCAGTTCGCCCTTGAAGGGAAGTGTTGAAACAATTTGTCCGTTGATCAGTCCTATTGGAGGGGGATACTGCATTCGCCAGGAACTATCGACTATGGCAACGTTTCTCTTAGTAATGGGGTAACGGGAGAGAGTATGTTGCAAACCACCTTAATCGATAGTTATGGGAATTGGACTTGGCCGGTTTTGTTTAGGTTTAGGCCAGGTCTCCAGGTAGCAGGTTCAACACCTTACTATGACCGTTTCATTGGGTTACAGGCACACCTCAGTTTCAACCGAGTGTACCTGGCTACACCCAGGTACAGGCACACCCCGGTTGTTTCGACAGAGAAAGTTATTAAAGCATACTCAAGTGGGGCTGTCAACACGGACCATCCTTTTTTTTTATCTATCCTAAAAGAAGATACACAAATGAAAGCTGTGTGTTGTGAAAACCTGATAAGAGCAACACGAGTTTTTATATTCCTTTCCCCATCTGTCTTCCGATTAGATTACCTTGCTGTTCTCAAGCATACTTTGGAGTTGTTATAACTACTAGCAGTACACAAGGTCAAGGCTGACAGGAGAACAAGACAAAAACAAAAAATTTAGGTACAAATAGCCCGATTCTGAATTCGTTCACAACGTTGCACAACTCAGCATCAATCATGAAAGTCCTGCCAAAGTTTTCCTTCATTTCCTCCTTCCAGCGGAAGGAAAAAGAAATAAAAGAAAAACAGACTTCGTTCCCAACCTTTTGCAGCGTTCTATCAACTTGTACGTCCCATAACGCTACGAAGTTTTGCACAGGCATACCGAGGACACTTCCTTACACTGACTCACACAATGCCAGGCTTATCGTTTATGCACACTTATGCATCCCTATTCATATTAAAACGTTGCTGCTCCTGTTTATCATTGACAAATACTAATCTCAGTCTATTTCCAGTTCTAAGTTCTTAGTTCTCGGTCTTCGTTTTACCATTTTACTCGTTTAGCACTAAATTTTATTCCGTCCACATCTCTTCCCAACACCTCCCGTCTCACGTCCTTTTTGCTTATCCTATTTACACAGAATATGTTTATATGAGACTATGACAAAGCAACAGCAAATGCACATAAAACAAGGCATTGCTCCAAAGGCTCCAACAGTGGGTGAGTGGTAGGAGGCGCATTTAGAAAGGATATTGTTCCCGAACAAGAAGCAAACCCGCTCTCGAAACAAAAGGACACGTACCGAACGCCAAACAAATGCAGTCATTGAACGAATAGTGGTAAAAGCTGTTCCCATTCACCAAAGGGATCCACGGCAAACAGTTCAATAAACAAATACGAAGAAAATGCAATAAAATCGCATGCGGTAAGCATTTTCTTCATTTTCTTTCATGCCCGCCACCATCATGCTCACATCCTTTTTTGTGTTGTTCTATTTCCCATAACATGCGCGCGTAAACACAAGATTTAAGTATCCTGTCAGCAGGACTAGAGTGACATGCATACAAATGACTAAAGTTGAATAGAAGCGAACCGTGGAGGCAACGATTCGCTTCAGTATTTCTGCGGCTGATACTGACGTTGCAACTAGGAGCAATCGCTACAGACAGAGGCATGCCTTCTTCTTTCGGGCAAACAGAATGATGGAAGGACCAAAGGAAGGTTGGCGCTCAGAAACAAAGGACACCAGTATCCTAGCGATGATTACAAAAAAGGAAAGTTTTGGTTTTTTAAAAAGGACACAGAAAAGCGGTTCTTGGAGAGAAGAAACATTAAAATCCATGGTTTTGGCAAATAACGAAAATGTTTTACTATTTGCACATGACACAAAACACCCCGCACGCCTCCCTATTGTTGTCACACTGCAGACGAAGAAACAATTTCCGGTATTTACATAGATAAGGATAATAGACTTCTACATATGTATGTATGCTTTGAATTTCGAAGGACCCGGGGACACTATAGGCAAATTGATGCATTTTTCAAGACGGGTTAGCGCTCAACTTAATGTGATTGTATTTCCAACTGAAAAATGGATGAAATGATGCAAAAGGAAAACATAAAAATGGCGCGGAAGTAATCCTTCATCAGACCCGGTTCCCTTGTGCTATTGGAATCCAAGTGACAACAGACGGATTAAATATGAATGGAAAAAATTTAAATGAAATGGTTAACTCAATGTGACAGGATAAATTAACAACAACACGTACCTGCAGTCGATAAGTAATGCATGATCCTTTTTGCCTGCAACGGATATCATCTGATCCATTATTCCGCATGGCATTCCGGCGAATTTATGCTCAGCTTCCTGACATATCAGTGCTCGTCTAGTTGCGCTTTACAAAGAAAAAAAACCAACAAGGACAGTTTTTGTTTCACTAACATTCATTTATAAAAAAAGGACATATAAGTACACAACTACTCGTTTCCTGTATACACGTCTCTTATGTCAAAGGAAGGACATCGACGAGCATTCAATTAAAAATCGAAAAGGACTTGTGTACATGTATATAGTTTTCGGGTCCGTCTTGTTTTTTTGTTACCTTTCGACTGTTTTGCCAGTCAGTTGCTCGAGGAATGTCAGAGTTGCAACCTCTAGTGCCGCACTGCTAGACAGGCCACCGCCAACGGGTACATTAGTCACTGTGACCGCATTAAAGCCGGATACTGTCTGACCAAAAGACTGAATCACTCCTTTGATGTAGTTCGCCCACCTGGAACGAACAGTTTAAAAAAGTGTACATTCAAATGCATGTGTGTGTACGGAAAATAGTGTAACAGTTTATCATCACATTTATAAGGACATGCAGTCTTATGGACAATACGAACAGGTAAGTGCATCGACTATAGGGGATTGAATGTCCGTAAAAAGTATTTTCATCAAGAAGAAAACAGTGGAGCCGAATGGAAGGAAAAAGAGTTGAATGCTTTAAACCCGTCAGAAGGCCAAATCCTTGTAACGTCAGCGAGAAGTAACAGGGGGAGGGGCAGTAAGTGCCTATTGACAGTGGCTGGAAGGACTGCTTTGAACAAGGCAGTCTATTAAACCATCTGGAGAAAGTGCAAAGATCGGCCAGCATTTGCATAAGTGGTGCGATAAGATCGACTCCCACGGAGGTCTTAAATAATCTACTACATCTCCCACCATTGGACCTCTTCACCAAACAAGTTGCTGCAGCCCGGCCCTACAGATTAGGGGCATAGAAAAATGGCCCACATCACACAAAGGCCATACTAGCATTCTTAACCACTTCGAAGTACCTATGGACGCGGGCTACACCATCCCGCAAAACGTGTTAACTAAGAACTTCGAAGTTATCTTTCCATCGCGGGAGGAATGGGTTGAAGGAAAAGTCATACCGAAGGATTCGAGATACCTCTATACCGATGGCTCCAAGATGGAGACGGGTGTAGGTAGTGGAGTCTACTCCAAGGAACCTAACCTCAACCTATCATTTAGACTCCCAAACCACTGCGGTATGTATCAGGCGGAAATAACAGCGATAACGGAGATCCTTGCATGGCTTAGTGTTAATGTAACTAATACATATCCGTAAAGGATATTATATGCACGGATAGCCAATCTGCGATGAAACACCGGGCAGCGGCAACCCATAAATCAAAAACATCTCCCAATTGCTGCATATCTCTAGACGATATGTCTTAACAGTTCAATATAGAACAGATGCTGAGATTGTGGAAGGACCACTTCTGCAAACTGTATAACGGCGACGATAGTCAAAATGCCACCGTCAGGCAGAACGAACCATTCACAATGGACGAAGACGAAAGAGAATCCCGTCCCCCCGACCTAGACGATGTTAAGATAGCGATACCGAAACTTAAGTCTTATAAAGCTCCTGGAGCTCCCCGCGGAGCTGTTTAGAGCAGCTGGCGATGAGCTGGTCAGGAACATGCACCAACTCATTTGCAAGATATGGTCGGAATAATGCATGCCCGATGAATGGAATCTCAGCATCTTTTGCCCGGTCCATAAAAAAGGAGACCCCTATGACTGCTCCAATTACAAAGGGATAAGTCTCTTGAACGTTGCCGTACTATGTAAGCGCCTGAAACCGTTCGAGGACAATCTGACAGGTTCCCACCAGTGTAGTTTCAGGCCAAGAAAATCCACGATAGACCAAATATTTACACTACGGCAGATCTTGGAGAAGACGCATGAATTCCAGGTCGACACGCACCATCTTTTTGTCGACTTTAAAGCCGCGTATGACAGTGCCTATGCATATAAGATCCTGTCTAGCGTACTGAGTGAACGTCTAAAGCAGCTAAAGCAGCGGCTTCCGGCCCGAATAATCGACTATAGACCAAATTTTCACACTTCGACAAATCCTGGAAAAGACCAACGAGTTTCGGATCGATACACACCATCTTTTCATCGATTTCAAAGGCGCATACGACAGCATTCATCGCACTGTCTGGTGCGATGGTCGAATTCGGGAACCCGGGAAAACTGATCCAGTTGTGTCGCGCCACGCTAAAAAATACGCGATGCACCGTGCAACTAGGTTCTAGGACTTCGGAACCGTGTGAATCATGCACCGGATTTCGGCAAGGAGATGCGCTGTCATGTGACTTTTTCAACCTGGTGCTGGAGCAGATAGTGCGACGGGCAGACGTCAACAGGGAAGGCACTATCTTCTACAAGTCCGTCCGACCAACTGCTAAGATACGCGGATGATATCGACATCATCGCGTGTTCTCGGCGTGGCATTGTGGAAGCATACGATGCTGAGACTGCCGAAAATACTGTCACTAAAATTAGGTCACTTTTTTCGATAGCTTCATTCAGGCGGTTGAGTTGTGCACAGCAGATGAACGAATTGGTCATTCGTCAAGTTGTAGCAGCTCTTAATAGATAATTCCCAAGCTTGCCAAAAACTCAACATCGCCCTATTAGCCGTCAATCCAGCCTTCAACGTCCTTTGTGTCCCCGGCCTTTGACCATGATCGCTTGCATTGCATATTTTAATCTATTTTCCCTCGCCTGTAAAATGGCTCGATTTTGTTGCGTTTAAGCTATTTCTCTTGGCAGCTGCCGTGTTGCTGCTCCACCAGCGGCAAAACTTCGTCATGTTTTTTAGTGACTGACCGAGCAGAGTGAGATGCATCAAAATTTCTGCAACGAAGTCGATTAAATTACAGGATTCTCACCATTCAGTTTTTCAGGAGGTTTCTGCAGCGTGATGCAGTAAAACTGCACCACATTGTCAAAACTGCGTACACACAAAAAATGTAGTCTGAAATGTCGTTTTTTAAATGTGTGTTTGCTTAATAGAATTGAATAAGTCTACATAACATACGGGCATTAACACCATCTGATGACAAAAAATAGGAGAGACTTCTTATATGACCCAATATTATTCAAGTCTTCTCAAGACCAACAGCAAAGATTGCTGTATCGGTCGTTGTAGAAAGTTTCACACGGAGACCTACAGGAGGCCCCTGATTTGATGACGAGTGCAAGAAGCTCTTGTAAGAAAGCGCGCACTCTGGAGCCGTCATAGAAAACTGATATCAGACGTAGTAAAAACGGTTCCACAGATAGATAATTCTAGTATCCTTCTCTCATTTAAGCTCTCGTCACAAACTGGTAAAAAAGTGAAACAGTCGCTTCTCACAAGTCTCTCTTGAGGCGAATTTTTCACAAACAAAATCTTTTTACGAACCGCCTTTACGAAGGTAACCGCCTTTTCACTAATATATTAAATTTACAATTTGGTGGATGCATCAGAACTTCCCAATCAGGCTCAGCCTCTGACGATATGAGTTATTGTGATGGAACACAGTTTCTCTCCTACTGGCCAAATCTGGCGCTTATGGGCAATTGCATCCTTCAGGAAGTCCGATTTTTTCCAGCGCGGGTTTGAATTATTACTTTTTGGACTGCCTCATGGTAAATGATTTCCTGCCAACCCATTCAAACTCCCAGCAAAGCCTCTCTGGCTGTCGACCCTGATCCGACCATCGTTCGTGCCTGCTCACCGCGGTTCGACAATGGTCATTTTCATTTGAGGTTTTCGGAAGTGGTCCACGGCCATTACCAGCCTCCAGTTCAGTTTTTTTCCACGAAAGCATCTAGGCAGCCTCAAGGGTGCGCCAGCATGCGCGAGAAAAGGGGAGACAGTCGCAGAGAAAATGCTATACCGTATCATGCTCCAACAATGATCATGTGCAACAAGCAGCACATGCGTCTCACTGATCCCACAAGCCTTCTGCAGAGTGACCTAGAACTCATACAAGCCTTAGCGAGTTTGGTCCACCGACTGTATTCAAGAAGGTCTTGAGTTCATGCACTAATTTGGAGATAGTTGAAGGGTTGGACGCAGACAGACGCATTTCTTCTAACTAGAAGTACAGTTGGACATTTTCGTTTTCAAAGAAAACCCCAGCGGCGGATCCTAGCCCAGACTTGGAGCCATCTGTGAAATTTGAAGGCAATACTTTCTAGGTTCAGTATGTGGCCAAAACCAGTCCTGACGACTGTGAAATTATAGTGCAATAAAATGGCAGATGACATTGCGTCGGTATATCCATGAGGCACGGGTCGTAGGGTATTTTCCTCGCAAACGCATTGTCATTCCAATGCTAGTTGTACCAACAAATATTTCTCCTGAGACGAGACAGGACTTTCAGTGCGCACCCTCTGAGAAATATGTCAAGGGGTGGAAGGTTCATTATAGAATCTAAGTAGCGCCCGGCATGCTGTGGAAAGCCTCCGTACAGCTGAGACAAGTCGTTCTCTCGAGTTTGGTGAAAAGGGCTACGAAGTGTTTGCGTGCTAGTCTGTGCCACCACACAACCGATGCATATGAGATTATCAGTCTTATCATTGCCGTGTAGGCCTCGTGGACCTTTGGCGGCGATAAACCCCACGTTTTCCCAAAAGTATCTTTGCATTGCCAGAAAGCTGACAGCGCTTTGGCGGTTTTTGACTCAACATGCTTTGACGACAGAGGCTTACTGTCTAGGATGACTCCCAGGTACTTAGCGTCATTCGATATCGGTATGGGAATACCTTTTAGCACTAACTGAGTCATACCAGTAATTTTCCTCCTTCTCGTGAAGAGACGTGCACCACTCATCGACTACACTTATGGCCGTCTGTACTTTGACATGGACAGTCGCTAAGCATGAGCCGACAGAAAGAACGGCGACATCGTCTGCGACGGCCTAGGCATAGATTCCAGAGGCGTTGAGACCATCAAGCAAAGAGTCGAACACCATGCACCATAACAGCGGAGACAGGTTGCCACCTTGCAGGCAGCGGAGCTAATAGTGAAGGTCAATGAGCAATGGTGTCACTTAGATACATGCGCAAAGGCTATAATAAGAAAGGGACAGATAATCTGCTGAACATCAAACATCGTCACCTGCTGTGCGAATGTCCGGCGCTAACCCAAAAAAGGAACGTATTCCTAGGAAGACACTTCCTTTCGGGACTATGGATGGTTCAGCTCAACGAAAAATGTCTAGGTTTTTACGTGTTTAAAAATGAATTGGGCACAATGGACTCTACGTAGTCTAGGTGAGCCTTGACTTTTCGTCAGTAGGGCACCCACTGACCTAACCTAACCTAGTGTTACGTATACGTCACAGTGAGTTCTCAATGAGCTCCTTAAAAAGTATTTCGGCACCACTGTTTGAAGAGTTGCAATGGATCTAAACCTTAAGGCGAACCCCCTTTATACGATTAAAGCATACTACATAGTGCCTGCTTGTCGTCCAAATGTGTGCACAGGTGCAAAAACTTTAAATATGTCTGCACCCATTCAAATCTTGGTAAAAAAAAACACCAGCGAAAAACAGATACTCTGTCCATCCATCTATAGTTTGTACTTCACTCTGGCAACAAATGACAACCGGTACCTGCTGCAGGGTGATCAAACGCTCTTACCCATCCATAAACGTACGTTCCGCTCGCAGATAGCATGGTTGTTATTTTCATCAGGAATATAGTGCCGTCACCGAATCACGTCCATATAACTCTACTTAGTGGAAGAATGAAGCGAATGATTTCGTTACAACGAAACGCAAGGTCACTTGAATCCAACAGGACCATGGAGTAGAGAGAAAGAGTAAGTCCAGCAGTGGCTACACGCTATGACCGACCGAAAGTGATTTGACTGACATTGTTGGTTAGAAGCACCCGTGAAGTATACATTGACGTTGACAGTTCGTATACATAGTCCTACTGGTATGTACATATCTTTGTATCCTTTCGTGGTAAACTCTTCATTTTTCTATTTTCGGAACGAAAAGTTGTTCAAACCTCGACGAAAGAACTCCTCTTCTTGTTCTGCCTGCCTCTCGAACATACTTTCTCTGGCGTTTTTTTGATGAACCAAGTTGCAGCTAGAGAGGTTTCGAAAGCTCTCTGCTCTGCTGAACGAATAGAAACGAATACACTTCATCTATATCCGAATGTGTTGGAGCATGGACAACGAATGAAACGTGAATGCAACAGAGAGTATCAATTAAATTGACAAATTTCTATACTGACAAGAGTCTGGTGACAGAAGTAAGGATGCCGTTGGCTTTGGTGTCTACAAAATTTATTTGTTTTAAGCTCACTTCATGGATGGATAGTGCTATATGCAATAAAAATCAATTTTCGCTGCACTTGGTCGCAGCGGATAGTGGTTCTCTTAGCAAAAAGCGAAAATACCCGATTTTAACCAGATGGAGAATGAAGCATATAGTGGATGTGGGTGTAGAAACTTATGTACTTAGATTGTACGTTGTACCCTCCAATCCTTTTGGGAATCAATTAACTCCTTATTCCACTCTGACAGTCATCTAAATGAGGAGTCCTAGGAAGGAGAAGACTATTTGGTAATGGCCTTAAGTGCGCGTTTAATGATAAAAGAACCAAATGAGGAAGATTCAGCAGATCCAATCGAGTTTGGAAAAATGTCCGACCAGAAATTCTGTGGCAACCCTTTATGTATATTGTGTGCTTGCTGTGGCCGTTGAAATAATTTGCAATAAATGGTATCAAAAACTGGAGAGGTCACAGATAAATTCAATTTGATCTTACAACGTCTAAGCAAATGCTCTATCCACACTCAACCACGATGAGCTCGATCCCTTAACCAACGAACTGACGGAGCTTTTAACAATGCGCCAGCTATCCATGATCTTTAAATCTTTCGAAACAGAAGACAAAGCCGCTCTATTGGACTAACAGGATAACGTCACGACGTAAGAAATCCAGGGCCTCTTTAATCAAATGAAGTACACTCAGCTGGCGAAGGATTGGTTGTCCTACAAGGTGGCACTTAAAATTTATAAGACAAGCTTTAAGAAAACTAACAAGCAGTCCTGCGAGCTCTTCCGCGGAAACACCGAGAAAGCTTTAGACATTGCCGGGTTACGGAAGGTTTTTGCCACCACATTTTAGAGTCCCAGTCTCCTGAAATCTTTCCAATAAAAAATCGCTTCTGGACTCACATTTCCTAGGGTTTGTTCACAGAGATCACTGCATAACCCTGAAACTAGCCCACATTATATCTACCCACGCAATGTCTGACGGGCTCAAAATGCCGACAGAACTGGAAGGTGGGGTCTATTGCACGGAACTTACTGTAGTGCCTATTAGGTGTATCTGGTAGAGGTAGATTTAGACTGGTACAAGATCAATGTAATTATTTCGCATGTCATTATGTCATATATTGGATTGTACTATCCGTCAAGGATATTATCATTTCCTTAACGACCCAAACCACGATAAGATCCCTGTTACCTACAATTTAAAGCAACGCTTCGTTGCCGAAGAGGGCCGTCTCTTCTTAATGAGACGGCTGAACAAACTAGATTCATCTAGTCCTCATTCAACAAAGAAACTGATAATAACGAACAGAGGGTAGGCATATGGCTAGATTGCAAGAACAATACAGTTCATCGCCTATTCTATACGTAGCATGACTTCGTGTTTCATACCAAGATACAACTCATGTAATATGCTTTGTCAGAAGGAACAAGTCCAGCTACCAAACCCACCTACTTACCTATGTATGCCGTGTCAAGGAAATGCCTGCATTCTCAGGATACCTACAATGCTTTGTTCGCTATTTAAGCGTACCATTGCTTGCTTTGGTGGTGTTACAGACCGTGAAGGGTCAGAGCCAAGCTTCTCTTAATCAGCCATGCTGCGTGTGAGTTCATTTTTCCCATAGGTGAAAGGGACCTACAGTTTATTGCCGATTCCGAACGGCGAATTTCGAGAAGCTTTTCATAGGGATGCAATAGTTGCCTGAATTGACTACCTTACATAAAGAGGCAAATATTTGTTTCATTTTCTTTTTTTTGTTGAAGACTTCTGCTATCCGTTGGAGCACACAGACGCAAACACTGGTCTATTATACTCCAGACAGACACCTTACATTACTGTATTTTCCCCGTTTTCTGGAGAAAAATTTGAAGGAGCTTCAGTGATGTAGAGCTAAGGGATTCGGCATACACCACGTCGGTTCCAATCACGAAGATATGCTTGGCAAAAGTGTAGTGGCCTGTGATGACACCCACAAACCTTCTGCAGTCGATTCTCCTTAAATGCAGGAGGAATGCTGCGGATTTCTTGCAGACTTGCAGACATCAGGGCATACGCGCTTAGTCATCCCGCAACCTAGACAATCCCTCCATCTACGGTTGTGAGCATTAAACACACAATCGTTAATGTAGGAATTTACTGTGGATGCAGGCAGACCTAGAGCGGGTTCAGGTCCTGAGAAGCTCTCCTCTGAACCCATTCTGGCGAGTTCATCAGAGATTTCATTTCCTGTGATCCCAGAGTGGCCTGGAACCCATACAAGCCTCAATGAATTTAGTCTACTGACTCTGTTCAAGAAGGACTTGATGTCAAGCACTAATTTGGAGCTAGTTAAGAGGTTACACACAGCTTTGAGTGCAGCTTGGCTGTCACTACAGACGCATATGCTTTCCCCCTTCCACCTGTGCATCACAACATAGTGCATGGCCATTAGGATTGCGTATATCTCTGATTGAAACCCCGCTGAGGAGAAACACCGTGAAAAACACGTTCGATGACATGGCTGTGTCGGGATTCGATCCCGAGTCATTGGCGTCAGAGGCCAACACACTACCCACTGCGCCACGGTGCTCTCAGCGTCGAATACATCCCGGAAAAGTTGCTGTTTGGTGTGGGTTTTTGGGCTGGCGGCGTGATCGGTCCATATTTCTTTAAGAACGATGTTGGCCAGGCCATCACTGTCAACGGAGAGCGCTATAGGTCGATGGTTATGAACTTCTTTTGGCCTGAATTGGATGATGACACCAGCGACATGTGGTTTCAACAAGACGGCGCTACGTGCCACACAGCTCGCGCCACATTGGAAAATCGGAAAGAGCGATTCGAGGGCATGGTCATCTCACGTGGAGGTGATGTGAACTGGCCACCGAGATCGTGCGATTTGACTCCGCTACCCTTTTACTTAAGGGGTTTTCGAAAAGTTCAGGCCTATGCGAATAAGCCGCCAACCACAAAGGTACTCAAAGCCAACATAACCAATGCTATCGGTCAAATTCAGCTTGCTGCTCCCTAGTCTGTATTGGGCTGATGGAGGACGTAATGAACAACAAAGTGCGTTAGTCATGCTTCTCTTCTGTAGCTAACTCTGGATCCTGACCATGGCTATAGAAATATCGAAGTTGAAATGTTCACATAATAAGGACTCTGAACGCTTCAGACCAAGAGTTGTAGCATCAAGTACATACTCGTATATCTGTCTATACCAATGTAGTGGTTTGCACATATGCTTGCAAGCTAGCTACTTAAGAGAAGATCAGTCCCATTTTATAGCTCCTGCGGGAACGCTATGCGCAAAAGAGGTTTCTCCATAAGTTGAAGACCATATAGCATCGGGAGAGCGCCGTGGAACAGTGGGTAGTATGTTCGTCTCTGAGGCCGAGAACACGGAATCGAATCCCGACAACAGCCATATCATCGAATGTGTTTTCCATGACGCTTCTCTCCTCAGCGGGGCTTTATCAAGAACAGCTTCTTGGAATTCACCATTGTGGGTCCCATTTACCTATGGAAAAATAAAATCACGCAAAACATAAGGTGATTGAGTGAAGATAGGCTTGGGTTCTCCATGAGGTGTAACGCCACTAACGTAAGTAAGTACGTCTAAATTTTAGTACAATACGTTCAAAATTTTATAATTTTTGCCTTCGAAATATCGACGTTAAAATGTAGTCAAGAGTGTTCTCAAAAAAAGTCTCCGTCTACTGGTTAATGAAAACAGCCTTCAAAGTTTCGTGCTCAGTCAAAAACAGCAAGAAAACGTTCCCACCGTGGTGGGATGAAGATCTCTCTGATCGGACGAATATGACCAGAGATATTTTCAATGTCTGAAAACCCTATAAGGACTGCCTTAAACCCTACAAAGATGTTATCAGTAAGGCCAAATCACAGGTCTAGGCAGAGTATTTCAAGTTTACTGAAACCCTAAAGGATGTTGCTAGTCTTAGCAAAGTCCTGTCTAAACAGCACTCCAACCCGTTCTTTATTAAACGAAACGCCGGTGTTTGGCACGGTGTATCCTAGCAACTGCTCATGAACACCCACTTCCCTGGATTTAAAGACTGCGGTGCAAATGTGCAAGTCCCACATCAAACGCAACGTACACTATGGGACGACATCAACTCAATCATCGCAAACGAATATATTTCCTGGGCTATTTGTAAGTTCTCTCCACACAATTCAACAGGTTTGACAGGCTATACCCTGGCTAACTGCGATCTAACCAAAGCTCGCTAGACTCAGTTATATTCCCCAGACCTGGAGAAGAGTTCGGGTCGTTTTCATCCCAAAGGAAGGATTCCTGATAACCGCAGTAATGAATCCACGAAGTATTTCAGAACAATTATGCTCACATCCTTCGTCTTGGAGACCCTTGAACGCATTTTAGACAGACACTGTAGGAAACACCTATTTTTAAACGTCTCAACATACATAACTCTAAGGCAAGTCCACTGAGACCGCACTACGTAAAGTAGTGCAGACGATCGAAAGGTCCATCCACCTCAAGCAATTCAACCTAGGTACTTTCTTAAATATAGAAGGGGCTTCTAACAAAGCCTGAATCGTGCTAAGTATCCCTCATCACGGCAGGTGGATAGGGTTTTTTTAGCAGACGGATCATATCCGTGCTCAAAATCAGGATCATTCAGGTCCAGATGGTAAACAACATTATAGCCAAGACTGTATACAGAGGCACACCTCAAGGGTGGGTCACATCGCCTCCACTATTGTTCAGGATTATACACCAATTCGAGAAAGAGTTTCAGAGAATCGGAATTAAGAGGATGTTCCCCTCAGTAATTAGCAAAATCACAGAGAGGGCCCTGACTAAATTAAGGGCCTGGGTCACAAAATGTGGCCTTAGCGTAAATTCGTGTAAAATGGAACTAATGATGATTACCACTAAGCATAAGATACCGACCCTTAATCTCCCTCGACTCTCTGTTTTCGGAGGCTAGATATCTAGGAGCCATCCTAGATCCACAGCTTAATTGGAAGCTAAAAATCGAACCGCGGGTACGGAAGGCATGCGTCGCCTTCTACGCGTGTAGCAGAAGTTGGCAAAAGGTGACCCAAAAGGTGTTGCTGGTGTACACAGCCGTTGTACGACCCATCCGCACCTACGGGTCAGTTGTATGCATATAACATTACCAAACTATGACGAGTTTAAAGGTCGGTCGGCTTTGGTGTAACAGGTGCCTTTGGGTCCGGCCCGACCGAAGCTCTCAAGGTACTCTTAAGCCTCTTTCCTCTTTACCGCCACATTAGATATGCCTCATCTCGTAGCGCAATTGGGCTCAAAAAATCCGGGTTCTGATCATCAAAACTCTACGGTCATAGTAGGGTGTTGGACCTGTTACCTGGGGACCTGCAAAGCCGCCCAATCCACTTTCTTACCAGAACGGTATGGGAAAATGGATTACACTTTTTAACCATCGCAGATGGGATGTGAAGTCGGCTCGGGTATATTTTCAGCGAAACTGAATATCACCAAATCATTTCGAGTTCCGGACTCCGCTAGTGTGTTCCAAGCGGAAGTACTATCGATTAGGGAGGGTTGCAAGATACTCACCCGTTACCCCACTAGTAAGAGAGACGTGGTCATTTGTATTGACAGCCAGTGAGCACTCAAGGCTCTCGATTCACACACCATAACATCCAAACTATCGCTCAGTGTAAATACGAAATCACATGTGTAGGCGATTATTTCAACATCACTCTCCTCTGGGTTCCTGGCCATAGAAAATAGAGGGAAACGAAAATGCCGATGCAATAGTTCCCTGGTGGAGGCAGTATCCCCTCCCGTAGAACTGGTCAAGGGACCAATTTTCCAACATTTCCTTTAATGTAAGTACTTCAGATAACACTGTCATATCAAGAAAGATATGGCCGTCCTACATCCCAAGGATAACTCACGACCTAACTAGCATAACATGACAGGAGATTGCCAGAAGTGTAGCTATCAACACTGCCAAAGTTGCAAAAACCCGCTGGAAAAGGAATCTCTTAACTATTTCCTATGTGAATGCCTGGCTCTAGGTAGAACCAGACAGCACACATTCGGCATAGCCCTCTTTGACGACCTATCAGTATTCAGGAACATAGAAATCTGCAACATCTTTCAATTTCTCAACTCCACAGAAAGGATTTGAATCACAAGTCGACACACTAGATCACTTGAGTGGTTGCATCAAAACGGCGCACACGCGCTAATTGGACCTTGGTCTCTCTGATATCAGGCGGCCACCCCTATCCACCTACTGGTTAATGAACAGAGATTTCGAAAAAAGGATTGAAACGCGAGGTGGCAAACCAGCCGGTAATTTTTAAATGTCTCTAAGTAACATACTACCACCTAACCCATCAACGGACAAGTCGACGATCCCTTATACGTGACTACTCCTTCACCAGTCCTAGAACCAAACGACAACTAAATCATTACTCTTCCTTTCGAATCATACCTATGAATTAAACCATTCCGCATAAGCATTTAATATCAAATTGGTATTTATAAACAAATTCAAATACTTACTTTGGTCTTCCCGGTTGTAGGTCGTTCAAGTTGAACTGGGTTCTCTTAGGTTCATCAGCCTCCGGGCAGCATGTAATAACATCAGCCCGATCCTTCGTTCCATTACGACCGCCGACAATAATTGTCACCATGGGTAATGCCTTAACCAATAACGAGAAAAACCATAAAGTAGATTACCCACTGATCGAAAGTAATAAACAACAACAAACAAGGACCTTACACGACCCAGAGCGCAATCAAAAGTTTTTCATTGGCTTTACAATTTAATTGTCATCAGCTGAGCAAGATGGCACATCCTTGATATACATATGTATGTGTCCACACTAAACTCCGTCGAAACACACAGGAGACACAAATACAGGGAGTAGGATAAGGACTTACCATAGGCAGAACGAATCCATCGTTATAATCAACATGTTCGCCAATCAAATTAACACGTCCTGGTGCACAACAGGATATTTCTGGAGCGCTGCCAAAACTGCTGCTGTACGTCTCCTTCGCAATCTGTTCTATTTCTTCCAAAGTCGGTAGTTTCGTTGTAGTGACAGACATAATGCAGCACGATCCTGCCTCTCGTTGTTATTCCGGTTATTGTTGTTTTCCTATTCGATGTTGTCGCTCTGGATTTGGATGCTCCCGCTGTTTGGCTTCCTAAAATCCAAGAGAAAACCGAAATCACAGATCCCGACTAGATTATTTGAAGTTTTTCAATTTGCCTGCATTATTTACTTCAATTGTGGTAACTGCCATGACAATGCATTAGATTGCACGCGCAGGAGGAAGGAGTGGAAAGAAGATTGGGGCTAGAGGGATGCCCGCCATTCCATAGTGTTATCTGGCAATGGAATTCAGATTGCATACGAGCAGCGAGCGCGAGAGTGTAAATGAATGTTTTGCCGCAAACAGTGCAAGTAGTCAACGACACGAGCATTGAGCACTAGAACGCGCCACCGAAAAGGACATCTGCGAGTGAAGAAGAGTGAGCGGACGAGCGAGGTTATTATGCTAATTTGAATTACGACGTGAGCGGAAGTCGAGAACAAATTCCAAGTGTTGATAAGACTGGGATAGTCGATGTATAGAATGCAATGACGAGTCATGCGCCAGGATGCAAAAACACATCATCTAGTCGGAGTAAGTAGTTGAGGAACTCCCGTTCATTGGTACGCTCGTCGCGCACTTTAACGATTTGTTCTAGTTAAGAACGCTGTGGCGCGTTTTATGACCCGAACCCCGGGCAAGTGTCCTACTATATTAATATCGCACATCAAGAATGAGGATTAAGTTATCGGAGCAGTTTACTTAGAAATGGATGAAATTGAATGTAGAGCAAGTCTTCTTTAGTGAGACGGAAAGGGACGAACATGAGCGTAGTCGGAAGAAATCGCCGGGGTTCGCAGTCAAAAAGCAGAGGTGCTTGTAACGAGGATTTGTGGACCACGAAGTGGACAGCGAACACAAAATTTTAATTTATGACGCGCTTGATATTAAACCAAGTAGCCCTACAGGGAATGCTATGATGAAAGCAAACAACTTGTAACGTGGGCGCAACCATATAACTCAGCTTAGGTTAAGTTTGCAAAGCATAAAAGGCTCACGATTCCTACCACGTAGGTAGAAGCAAGAGTAGACAACTTGCATCGTTGTATGAATTTCTAATAGATTCCAGACACTTTTCGATTGCGAAAATGATCTCCATTGTATAGCGGTGAAGGCTCTTCGTGTGTGGTTCATTCGATTACGATTTGTTTTCCCACATACTAACTCACTTACATACTTAGGGTGCGCTACAGTCCAATGTGAAGCTGGGCCTCAAAAAACAAGCTTCTTCAGCTGGCCCGATCTGTTGCCAGATGTTTCTAATGACCCCCAGTTGTTTAAGGTCCCCCTCAACCTGTGTGCGCCACCTTAGATTCGGTCGTCCTCAGCTGCACCTTCCCTCGGGGTTGGACTCGAAGACTCTTCGGGCCGGAACTGTGTTATCTATTCGCTCTAGATGGCGTTGGATCCGTACTAAGCCGATGTCGCTGTACAGCCCGTAAAGTTAGTGGTTGAATCTTTCCCTCCACTACTCGTTTACACAAACGGAACCATAGATTGAACACAGAATTTACATCTCGAAACGTCCAAGGGCCTCCTCATCCGGTTAAAGTCCAGCCCTCTGCGTCATAGAGGAAGGCCGGAATGATTAAGAGAGAGTTAGAGAGGGTACGGGGGGTGGGACAAAGTCGCCTGATCATGCGGCCACGAGTGGGCCTATTGTGATGTCCCCCACTTACAGTTCACTCAAGAATCCTGAGTTTGTGATAAAACTTAGTATGCTTTTGAGTGAGCTAGCAGCGATTTCTTCTGCTTCAAGATAATACTTGCCTAAGTGACGATGACGTGTACTGACAAGGCAGTTACAGTGGCATAGTATGTGCTCTGCTGTTTCTTCGTCTTCATTACACATTCTGCAAGTGTCATCTTGTATGATGCCCATCGTCTTGAGATGTTTGTTTACTGGGCAGTGTCCAGTAAGGAAACCTGTGACTAAGCGAATCTGACTCCTCGAGAGCATGAGGAATTGTTTCGTTTTGTTGAGAGATGTAGTTGGGAGGAACAACTTGGCTTGTCTGCTACCTTTCGTTTGTAACCAGTAGTGATCCGTCGTGTTCCTTAACCAATTGTTTATGCAGCATTTGGTGGTGCTGATGGGTATGCCGCAGAAAGGCCGTGGCATCATGAATGGTGATGCGGAGCCTTTCCTAGCTAGTAGGTCCGCCTTTTCGTTGTCAGAGAGAATGTAAATGTTTTTGTTAAGTACGTTTCTGTTTAAATTTTCTCTGAGGCAGAGTTCTATAGCAAATATCTCTGCTTGAAAAACGTAGTTATATCTGTCCATGCTGACGTAGATGGATGTGCCAGTATTTGCTCCGTAAACTCCAGCCCCAACGCCTTCGTTCGTTTTGGAGCCATCTGTGTACCACACGTAGGATCCACGATTGAAGGGGGGTCTATCCTGTTCCCAGTTTTGTCGGTTGGGGAATGTGACCTTGTAGTCTTGGCTGAAGTTGTATCTGGGGAGACAGTTGTCTGAGAGAGACATCATTAGGATTTCATGCCTGTTTATCTCCGTAAGGATATCAGGGTGAAAAAGCCTACGGTTAGAGTCATCCTCTACGATCAATCTGTGGGCGAATACCATTGCTTCTTTCTTCAGCCGGAGGTGAAGAGGTAGCAGGTCTGTGATGACTTCTAGTGCTGCTGTGGGGGTTGTTCTCATGGCCCCGGTGATACAGATGCAGGCTAGTCTTTGCAATTTGTTGAGCTTGGCTTGCACTGTTGCTTGTTTTGTTTTGTGCCACCAGACGGGCGCGGCATATGTGAGAATTGGTCTGGTGATTGCTGTGTATAGCCAGCGGGTCATTTTGGGGTTTGTGCCCCAGTTTTTGCCAGTGAGACTTTTGCTTGTCCATAAGGAGATCCTGGCTTTCTCAATGGTTTTTGTAATGTGAGAGTTCCAAGTGAGCTTTTCGTCTTTCTTCGCCGGAATGATTAAGGTTTTGTAAAACGCAACTTTGGTCTCTCGAGAGAGGACTCTAGTTCTCAATTGCCCAAGAAGCTGCAGTTGGCAAGAGTAATTCCGAGTTGATCTCAGCCCTGGTGTTGTTGCCGGTCAATAGTATTGCTGGTCACTACCGAACCAAGGTAGACGAAGTCCTTGTCCACTTCGAACTTGAAACTACCGATTGTGACGTTCTGGTTGACAGCATACATTTCGTTTTGCCCTCGTTAACCAGGCCCATGCTTGCCGCTTCTGCTTCAATGTTTTCGAACGCCTCATTGACATCTCGCTGTGTTCGTCCAATAATACCAATGTTATTCGCGTAAGCAGACAATTGCGCAGATTTGAAGCAGATCGTACCTCTTGTGTTGGCCAGTGAATCTCGTATTATCTTTTAAAGTTGATTTTGAAAAAGTTTTATGACAGTGCGTTACCTTTCTTAATCCTTTCTTAACATCAAAGGTCTCGATTCATTCCCTACCGACCTTAATGGAGCAGCGTGAGTTCTCCATCGTTATTCTGCACAATCTGCCTAGTTTGACTTGGGATGCATGTTACAAATAGTCATCGCTCTGTAAAGCTCGTCACTTTGTGTCTTTGAGACGATTCCATTTAAATATTACTTCCTACTATGTTTAAAGCTATGCACAATAACCTACACTAACAGAGGGCCACAGCACACTATGCAACACTTGCACAACAGATCTTCTCTCGTTATCGCGGAAACGACAATTATCAATAGGACAACACCTCGTTGCACAATTAAGTTGCGATAACATTTGTTTGAACATATGCATACTCGTATCTAGGCAGATAAGGAAAGGGATAATGTAAACAACGTGCACTAATTTAAATAATTTTTTTCCCTTTTTGCTTGTCAAATTAATATGTTCAAGTGTTAAATAAACCCAGGCAAAAACTAAGGGGATACCTCCTTCTTGAGTAATGCACCATATATTTTGAGATTACTTTAAAACGTGGCAACACAGGACAGGGCGCTTGTCAAAGTACAGTATCTAACTTGTGGCACAAGTTCTCCAAAAATAGAGCTTACCAGGCCTCAAATATGTAACCAAGCCACGAATGAAGCTGAGTTTTGTTCTTTTTTTTCTGCTATGAATAAAAACGAAGTATTGACTGATGGACCTTTTATAGATCCGTATCCTACATCCCTAGCAAGTGAAAGGTAACCAAAGTCAATTTCATGCCCAAGTCAGGCAAAAGCTCCAAAAGCAGGCAAAAGCTTTTCTACTAAAAACTCTAGAGAAGATTTTAGACGCCCACATTCGATGCAGCTATATCTCAGAAAGCCTTTCGGATAACCGACATGCCTACAACAAAAGCAAATCTGTGGAAACAGCACTCCACTCACTGGCTAGCACCATAGAAAGTTCATTGCAACACAAGGAATATACCCTAGTGCCTTTTCACCAAAGCGCTGTCTGATCTGGGTGTTACGGGATTAGTGATAGAACTGGTACGACAACTGCTAACGCAAAGAGTCGTCAAAGCCAACTTTGCTGGTGCCGTTTCAACTAGAATGGTCAGCAGAGGTACAACACAGGGTGGAGTACTCTCCCCTCTCCTCTGGAACGTGGGGGTCAATGAACTACTATTGTTGCTAGAACAGAAAGGGTACGCTGTGACCGCCCATACAGATGACATTGCTATTGCCGCCACAGGAAAATTTCCGAGCACTCTAAGCGATCTAATGCAGGGTGCATTACGTACAGTAGTAACATGGACGCAGTACTGTGGATTTGGGGTCAACCCCAAGAATACTGATCTAGTACTGATTACAAATAAATATGTAATTCCGCCCTTCAACCCACCGAGTTTGGGTAGAACCCAATTAATAATCAAAGATCAGGCTAAATACCTAGGCCTAGTTCTTGACAGAAGGCTGAATTGGAAACCCAACATTCTCGATCGAGTCAAGAAATCAACCACTGCCCTCTTCAGCTGTAAGAAAGTGGTGGGTACTCGAACCAAGCATTATACCCTGGTCTATATAGCAGCCATAAGGCCCATCCTCCTGTACGGCATCGTCGTCTGGTGGACTACTCTGGACAAGGCAGTCCACAACTGGACCTCTTTAGCAAACAAATTGCTGCCTGCGCGGCCTTACGAATTAGAGCCATAGGAAAATGGCCCACATCACATAAAGGCCATACTTACATTCTTAATCTCTTCGAAGTACCCTTGGACACAGACTAAATCATCCCGCAGAATGTGGTCACTAAGAACTTCGAAGTTATCTTTCCCTCCAGGGAGGAATGGATTGAAGGAAAAGTCATGTGGAAAGGGTGTAGGTAGTGGAGTCTTCCCCAAGGGGCTTATTATTTAGACTCCCGAATCTTTTGCTTGTACCAAGCAAAAATAACCGCGATAACGGAGGCCCTTGCACGGCTTAGGATCAATGTAATATCCGCTATGGATCATTTGCACGGACAGCCAATCTGCGATAAAACCCCTGACCGCGGTAACCTACAAATCAAAAACATCCCTTAACTGCCGCCTATCTCTAGACGAGATGGCTGAACAGTTCAAAATTAAAATCCTGTGGGTTCCCGGGTATAGGGATATTGCAGAATACTGCGCGGCCGACGAATTCGCAAAGTTAGGGTCAAGCACACTCAGTCTTCCAAGCCTAGGGTATCTAAAGACACCAATAAGTATGGTAAAGTACATGATAAGACTTCGACCCATAGAGACTATCAACCTCCAATGGAATGAAAGTAACATTGGCTTTATCAATCAACAAATCTGGCCTAAGCTAAACTTTGGATGAACCAGGGCAACCTCAAGCACTTTAGTGGGTGTCTTCACAGGTCATTGCACCATTGGAAAACACGCCGCCAGACTAGGGCTACCTTCCAATGAATTCTGCCGCGGCTGCGTAGATGAGGAGGAAGAGGAATCGATATACTACCTCCTCTGCTCATGCCTTCCTTTGCGAATCGCAGGACGGTCCACTTCGACATGCCTTTCTATGATAACTTAAGTGAGCTAGCAGATATAAAAATAGCTCGACACAATTGCTTCATCAGAATCACCGATTGGTTTCCAGGTAGCGGATCGAGGTAATATGATCCATGTGGCATCACAATGGGCCGACTTCGGCCTACCACTTTAACCTATGTATGTATGTATGTTGGCGTTACAGTCCATGAAGGACCTGAGCCGAGCTTCTCTTTCAATCACCCATGTTGTGTGTGGTTTCATTTTCCCATAGTGAAAGGGACCTACCGTTTATTGCCGGTTCCGAACGGCGAATTTCGAGAAGCTTTTCATGACAATTTTACTACAGGGGGGTTTTGTCAGAGCCCCGCTGAGGAGAAACACCGTGAAAAACACATTCGATATATGGCTGTGTCGGGATTCGATCCCGTGTCATCGGCGTCAGAGGCCAACACACTACCCACTGCGCCACGGTGCTCTCACTCCCACTTTAACCTAACCTAACCTAATAAACAAGATGGCATTTGCATTTAAACTGCGTGCGCAGTCTGATTTGAAGAAATGCCTTAGTTTTTAGGTTGGTAGGACTCTTTAATATCCGTGCCAACTTTCATATCCAAATGTTTTAGATACGCTTCGTTTTGTGAGCTGCTTAAAGCGAATTTTACGATTCACATGACTAAATTTGTTGCGCGAAGGATTTGCATTCAATTTTGTTTGCGGCGACCATGAACCTCGACCGGAAATTGTCGATAGACAAATAGAGATGTTGGCATTGCAAAGAGTTCAGAACATACCATTTTGAAGGTTGTTTTGGGCCTCAGACGCATGAAATCTCAATTGGACCGAAAACACTGAATGTTTTTTTTTGGAAAAACATCGCCGCGTTGAAGTGTGTAAAACAATTCTATCATCATTACAACGTACATATTTCACCGCAAGCTCGACTCGACTCCACAATCACCCTATTTACCTGATTTGACACTATGCGACTTCTGGCTATTCAACTTACTTAGAAGAACGCTCCGGGGACACAATTTTGAGTCGATAGAGGATGTAAGCATCGTGATAACCTACTGTCCCCAGTACTACGTCATAACGATAAGTATATATTTGGAGTCAATCAATTAGCACAAATTCGCTTATCGCAGATACTTTTACTTTCTGTTTTTCGTTTCAGTATGCTTAGCATTACTTTAAAATTTCAATAAATAGAATCTACACCTCTATCGGCCAGATTGACGTTTGCGCTTTCCGGCCTATACTGATATGATATCATGATATTTCACAGAGAGGCAAAATACTCTACAAAGCTGGTATGGATTGCGGTTGCAACTTTTGTTCAACTGGCAGACCAACGTATTGGCCTACAGGCACTGCGGAAACACGATTATCAATCTTATCGATATTTTCGTTGAAAAAGCGATATTTCATCGCTACATTAAAGTCGACGAGAACTTTGATACAGTGAGTGTCATTAATATTCGGTTTTCATCATATGGTATTTTTTTTGAAAATTTCCTGTACTAGATTTTAAGATAACGTTGATTATTTTGTACGATTATTGATAGATGTATTATCCTCTACGTATTGCATAAAAAATAATGTACCTGGGTATTTGCTTTATCAACCTATATAGATGTAAACGCAGAAGGTCGAAATGTAAGCGCTCCATTAATATTCGGTATTCCCTTCACTTTGCTGAATTTGACATATGCCACCGAATAACGGTTTGTTTGTTCGGGGAATCTGTTTTAGGGAAACTACTCAGTTGACTTTTGGAATACTTTTCAATTAAATTGAGTTCAAGATCGCCTAGTTTTATCAGAAAAAGTAGCACAATGGGCCGAAAAGGAAAAAATTCAACAATAGAACAGCGAAATCTTGTTATTTTCCATTATAAAAAAGGTGAAACTTATAAGAAAGTTGGTGAAATTTTAAAAATGAAGCCAAATACTGTCGGCGATATTGTGCGAAGATATAAAAATGAAGGCAGAATCGAATCAAGAAAACAGTTGGGTCAACCGAAAAAGTTAACGGAGAAAGAAGAACGATTGATTGTCAGAAAAATTAAAGTTAATCCTCGTCTGAGTGCACCAAAAATTGTGAAAGAAGTGCTGACTGAATGTGGAAAGCAGATATCTGCATCAACTGTGCGTCGTACTATTAAGGCACATGGATATAATGGTCGTGTAGCCAGAAAAAAAACATTTGTCAGCTTGCGTAATAGGCGAATTCGATTAAAATTCGCAAAGGAACATCGAAATATAAATGCTAGTTGGTGGGAGGACGTAATATTTGCAGACGAAAGCAAGTACAATCTCTCTGGGTCAGATGGAAGGGTAATGGTATGGCGGAAAGCAAATAAAGAGTTCCAAAGTCAAAACATAAAGTCAACTGTTAAACATGGAGGGGGTCATGTAATGGTATGGGGCTGTATATCGGCTAAAGGCGTTCGAAATTTAGTGTTTATAGATTATGAATAAGGAGTCCTATTTAAACATACTAAAAGAAAATTTAAGCCAAAGTGCGAAAAAAAATGGGAATTTCGCAAAACTTTAAATTTTCCCAAGATAACGACCCGAAACATAAGGCTCACATTGTTCGTGAATGGCTACTTTACAACTGCCCTAAGGTAATCCAAACACCTCCACAATCACCGGACCTGAACCCTATTGAAAATTTGTGGGATGAATTAGATCGTCGGGTTCGTGAAAATCCTGCTTCTTCTATAAGTACACTGAAGACTCGATTGCAGGAAGAATGGAGTAAAATCGGTATGGATTACACACGAAAAATTGTAAAAAATATGCCACAGCGACTTAATGAGGTTATAACGAATAAGGGGTATCCAACAAAATATTGAAATATTAAAATTAAAATATTAAAATAAATGTGCAAGTAGGTTTTTAAAACAATTTATCAAACAATATGGGAAACACCGAATATTAATGAAGCATTCATTTCTTGAGTTGTTTTGGTCTTTGTTTTTTCTTTGTGATATTACATTGTTTAAAAAAAAAAAACTGTGAATTTCAGTTGTCAAATAAAACCCTTTTAAGTAAAAAAGCCTCCGTTTGATTTCAAGCTAAAGGTTTCATGTTCCACTCGAGAGTAAAGAACAACCGAATATTAATGACACTCACTGTATATACCTGACTATTCTCCAGTTATACATATATCGACGTCGATGACTGACACTCTTATTAAAAAGCATGGACAACCTAGGGTTATGAATAGAAAGACAAACGAAGGGCGTTACGAAGAGCGTAAGATCCGTGCGAATTAGAATTCGCAGTCGATCGATTCATTGAAGCTCTTCAGCACGTAGTGTGAAATAGTACTCCTTTCCGAAAAAAAGTACTGAACAATTTTTTCATGAATTATCCACTAGAAATTAAAGAGCTGGTAAAGGAGAAATTAAATGAAAAACAAGGTCGAGCACCGCATATTTAAACCGACCATGTGGCGCGGTGATCTGTGACGCATGATGAGCCAGTTCGGATCCCTATAACACCAACGCCATCGAATGTCTATTCCGCAGCGTCCCTCCTCGGCGGGGAAATGACCCGTAGTATACTTGTCTTGGAAAAGCTTCTACACTCACGCCGTTCGGAATCGGCATTAACCTGTAGGTTCCTTTCATCCTATGTGAAAAATAAATCACACACAGCATGGGTGATTGAGAGAAGTTTGGCTCTGGTCCTTCAAAGGCTGTAACACCACAAGAAGAAGAAAGAAAATTCAAAAATCATGGCGTTCGTTCGTACTTAGAGAGCCTAACCGCTGACAGGGAATCAAATTATTCCCTTTGGAAAGCTATTAAGGACATTAAAAAGCCGAAACTGCAGGCACCACCAATAAGGAAAAATGAAAATGAATGCGCGAAAGGCGATGAAGAAAAGGCTGACGTTTTTGCTGAATATCTTGCTGAAACCTTCAAGTTACTTAAATAAGAACCGCTACCTGACAATAGCAATACTCCGCGGAACTGGCGAATATCACAAAATAATTACAGGAGATGTCCTTAAAACTTTGCCGAGAAATGCTTTGCTCAAACCTTTATATCTCGTTAACGCAGCGCTTAGGTTAGAATACGTGTCGAGCGAATGGAAGGTCGCCGAAGTTATAATGGTTCTAAAGCACGGAAAGCCACCGACAGATCAATAATCTTACCGCCCAATATCATTTATGCTGATGACTTCAAAAGTCTTGGAAAGAATTGTAATCAATCGCTCAAAGCCGATTGTCGAAGGAAAGGGTCTTCTGCCGGATCATCAGGTTGGTTTCAGAAACAAGCATTCCACTTTGTGCATTGAAGTGCATTGAATAACACATGTGGTCGAAAAAAGGGAGGTGGCCGTGGTGCAATAGTTCAGATCACCGAATGTCGCGTGGAAGGTCTGTAGTTCAAAGTATGTCCACACCCAATAAATGCAACTCCTATATGGAAATATTGTGCAACACAACTGCTGTAAAAGTATGCAACGCAGTTGTGAATGGAAAGTGACCAGACGTACTGCCTGCAGGCATAACACTCACAGTATATGGTCAACTGAAATTCATCCTCTGCGTATGCAATATTAAAGTGCTCGAACGAATTAGTACAGACTATAACCAACCCGGAATTTGGTCGGCTCTCGTCCTATCTAGGACAACCACCCCTGAGAGTTGTGAACGAACATCAACGACCCAACCACTGCACTCCGTTCAGGTTGCTCTGATGAAATAGCCAGTTGCATTCCGCCCCTTCAACATTTCTCCCGCAATACACGTCTCTCTAGGAATGCTCACCAATATACTCTGAAGCCCGCTTTCGGACGTACTGTCAAATATAGAGAATCTTTCAATAACCGAACCACACGAATCTGGAACTCCCTGCCAGATTCGGTTTTCCCCCCTCAATGCAACATGCAAGCATTTAAGATCAATGTCCATCGGCATCTCCTCTATTCCTCTTCCTCTCTACCTTCTGCCCGCACTGTGTCACCGACATAATAAGGTTATTAGAAGACCTTGAGTGCGCGCAAATAAAAAAAAAATAAAAAAAAGGGTTGTGTGTCTATAGGCACATGATAAGAGAATATAAAATCTTGAACCTGCGCGAGTTTCTAAAAAAAAAAAATTAAAAAAAAAAATGTGACCAAAAAACTTGATGCAGGCATAACGCTCCGAGTATATGGTCACTTAATGGAACATTTGCTGAGAACTACAACCAACGTGAAAATTCAGTCCAGTTTGTATCGAATCCTATCTAGGACAACCACCCTTGGAGAGTAGTGAACTAACATCGAAAAAACAAAAACACTCGAACATAAGCTAATATGTTCGAGTGTATTTCTTGACGCCTTTGAGGAAGTGTGCCACGACGAAGGTTTGAGATATAAACGGAGACAAGTTCTCCTCGAACAGCTATCGCACGTTCTGGAAAACTATTTGTCTCGCTCGAATTCTCAAGTTTTAGAGCAATTACGGCTGGCGTTCCACAAGCAAGCGTACTTGGTCCGCCACTTTAACTGCTGTATACGCAAACACAAACGGATGGCACTACGCTGGCCGATACGCGGATAATACTACAATTACGGCCATAGAAAAATCAGTCGTAAAATCAACGACTAAATTTAAATATGCCCTGAACTGTATTAGCGATTGGACAGAGATTTGGCGGATCGCGCTTAAAGAAACCAAATCTGTCCACGTACATTTTACTTAGAGAAAAGTAAGTGCACTACCCCTCTTTGTAAGTGAAGTACAGATCCCATTCGCAAACGAGGCAAAATGCCTACAGTCTCGACGCGAAACCCAAGTGAAAAGCCCATGTAAAGAAAAATCGTGAAAAGCTTGTATTGAAATATAGGGAAATGTAATGGCTGCTAGAGAAACCATCACGGCTAAGTATAAAAAACCAGTTACTTCTCTATATACAAGAGCTTAAACCTTTTTTAGGCATACAGTACACAACTCTGGGGCTATAACAAGAAGATAATACCAGCGTTTCAAAATAAAATATTGCGAGTCGTTGTTAAGGCGTCGTGGTACATTCGAAACTACGACGATCATCGTGACATAAACCTTAAAAATGTCGAAAGTGAGGCTAAGCTCTCCGCTAGAAAACATAAAGATCAACTGGAAGATCATATCTCTTGAATTAATAGAGGAACGAAACTTGTTGCGCCGTCTTCAAAGGACAAAGCCGCACGCACTCCGCGGGTAGCAAAAACTTTCACTGGAAAGCTGCCTGCCAAATGTCATAACCTCGAGAACGGAAAACTGCTCTATAAGTCAATTGACTTAGTTGTAGTAAGAAAAAATTAACTCGAGGGGTGGTGTTTTTAGTTAGTCAAATCTCACACAACTGTGAGCATGAGCTGTCAGTCCTCATAGTGTCTTTTGAAGACTTAAACCGACCCTAGCAAACAAAAAAAAAAACACTTGGTGTCCTTAGAGAGACTGGACGAGGGTCTTATCAGTCTTAGGCCTTCAACAACAACAGTATAGGCTTTTGTGATGTCTGTACCTACATATATTAGGTAGTAGAAACAAATCCCATTCACCCCATATACAATTGATATTAACAAACATTAGGGCCTTCTTAAAAGACTAACAGTCAGGTTTTTAGGTAATAGCCATGGCCCAAATTTAAACACAGGTAGCTTCAAAGCTACTATCGCCAGAAACCGCTCGTGCTTTTACCGATCGCGTCTCCCTTAAGCTTTCTATCAATAGAACAGCAGTGGAGCCTTTGTTAACAAGCCCTGAAAAGCTCTGCATCCGAAAGTTTGGGTTTCAAGGCTCCACCACGAAGAAACACCTGGTTCGATAACGAGTGCAGGAGGATTCACACAGCGAAGCAGGATGCATATAAGGCCTCGCTGCATAAACGAACAAGAGTAGCTCGTGGGCTCTACGAGTTAAAAAGAAGGGAGGAGCATAAGCTTCTTAGAAGAAACAAGAAAGAGCACGAAAAGCGCGCGATTGAGGATTTGGAGAGGTGCTACTGGAGGCGTGACGTTCGAAAGTTTTATCAACAGATAAAGCGAACGTGCCAAGGTTATAAAGCCTGAATTAAAGCCTGCAGGGATGAGAACGGACACCTAGTAGTAGAATCGCAGTCGATGCCGAAAATATGGAAAAACCACTTCTACAGACTGTAAAATGGCGATGTTAGTCAATTTACCGCTGTCAGGTAGAACGATCCATTTCTAATCGACGGAGACCGCAGAGAATCCTGTCCCCCTGACCACGACGAAGTTAAGATTGCCATATCGAAGCTCAAGTCGAATAAAGCTGCTGGCGCAGACGTACTGTCCGCTGAGCTCTTCAAGGCAGCTGGGGATGACCTGGTGAGGAGCATGCACCCAGCCCATCTGTAAGATATGGTCAGAGGAAAGCATGCTCGAGGAATGGAGTCCCAGCATCGTATGCCCGATCCACAAGAAAGGAGACCCCTCTGATTGCACCAACTATAGAGGAATAAGACTCCTTAACATTGCCTGCAAAATCTTCTCTGCCGTTTTGTCTGAACGCCTGAAGCCTTTTGTAAATCAGCTGATAGGTCCTTATCAGTGCGGATTCAGGCCAGGGAAGTCCACCATCGACCAAATCTTCACACTAGAAAAACCAATGAATTTCAAGTCGACACTCTCCATCTATTTGTGGACTTCAAAGCCACAACGACAGCGTAATTAAAGACGAGCTATACAACGCTATGTCTACCTTTGACACTTCTGCTAAACTCGTCAGACTATGCAGGATGACTTTGGGGAGCGCTCGTTGCTCTATCCGTATCGGGGAACACCTTAAAGATAGTTTTGTTGTCAAAAAAGGATTTAGGCAGGGCGATGCGCTCTCGTGTGATTTTTTCAACATCATATTGGAAATGATTGTGCAAAAATTACTGGCCAATACAAGAGGCACAATTTATTTCAAATCCTCACAACTCCTCGTATACCTGGATGACATTGACATAATTGGAAGAACATAGGGAGAAATTACTGAGGCGTTTACGAGTATTAAGACGGAGGCGGCGAAAATTGGTTTGGCGGTAAACGAGGGCAAAACCAAGTGTATGCTGTCATCAAAAAAGGACGCTCACCACCGACATCTTGGCCAGAACGATTGTATTGGCAGATATAAGTTCGAGGTAGTTGAGGACTTCGTCTACCTTGGCTCCGCAGTGACCTGGAACAACGACATCAGTTCCGAAATCAAACGCAGAATCACTCTAGCCAATCGCTGTTTCTTTGGGCTCAGGAGGCAATTGAGTAATAGAGGCCTCTCCCGAACGACAAAGTTGACTCTTTATAAGACCCATATCATCCCGGTCCTGTTGTATGGCGCAGAAGCATGGACACTATCAAAAGCTGATGAGGAAGCCCTTGGTCGGTTCGAGAGACAGATTTTGCGCGTGATTTTCGGGCCTATAAACGCAGACGGGGGATGGAGGAAAAGATTCAACCACGAACTTTACGGGCTGTACAGCGACGAGTCTAGTCAGGCGTCTAAGGATTCAACGCCTAATATGGCTGGGCCATGTAGAGCGATTGGACACCACAGCTCCAGCCCGAAGAGTCTTTGAATCCAATCCCGAGAGACGAAGAAGCAGTGGACGGCCGCACTTAAGATGGCGCACACAGGTGGAAGGGGACCTCAGCCAACTGGGTGCGCGGCAATGGAAAAGGCTAGAAAAAGATCGTGCTAGTTGGAGGGGCATGTTTGTTGAGGCCCAGGTTCACCCCGAACTGTAGCGCTCATTAAGAAGAAGAAGAAGCTTCAAAGTGAGTACCCATATATTCCCATATGCAACATGATAATTGTACAGGATGCAATGCTGCAGATTCAGTCAATGCCTCAGAAAAAGTTTTACCAATAAAATACCCCACCCCCAAGCCTGCCTCTTTTAAGCACTTAAACCATTAAGACGACAAGCCGCCGACAACTTGCGTCCTTCAACAATAATTGGCCAGTCCCTTCAATTTACCCCAGTTAACTTGTTTGTAGTTTACAATTTCCAATGACCGAGCGCGGGACCAATTTCTTGGAAAACTCACTCGAGTGTCAATTGTCGTTTCGGTCGTGTTAAGTGCCAAAAACTTTGAAACCATCCACCTCAAGGTTTGCCAAAGTCAGTCTAGTACCAGACTAGCAACAACTGGACTATATGACTCACTAAGTTCCTCCACTCTCGCCCATGAAACGAAACAACAATGCGTCGAGCAGAGCATCAATAGTGAAGAAACAAGTTTATCTCGGAGATGAGCGATTGCTCGATCCACAGTCAATGTTTCGTTGTCCAGCAATAAAACAATAAAGTGGTCGTTGGCATGGGAGGAATGCTCGTGCGACACAATGGAAGACGTGGATGAGTATACGAGTATGTACGTACGTATCAGACGGGTGAAATGTGATGTGAGCGTTAATGTGAAAAGATGTCCAACTCACCTTCGGAAGGTCTAATCCAATCAAAGGAAACGAAAAACAAATTGTTTTTTGTCAGCTTTTTGTGCACTTGCTAGTCTAGGTCTTCGCCAGTTTTTCTCGTTTTGCTCCCGTCCAGCTTTGCTCGGGTTTTAATTGTATTAAGTGCGATCCGATGCGCCGGTCAAAAGTTGTACAAAGTTCTGTCAGCGAAACGACTTCGACGAGGACTGAGTTGCTGTATGTCGAGTTGCTGGTTAGGTTGTTCGTTCTGTCATAATCAATTTATCTCTTCCTCCACCGCTTTCGTTGCTCTCGATCTTCTTCTTCTTCTTCACGGGTTTTCTTGTTTGTTTTGTGTCAGTTTTCTCCAGCTCTCATCGCTTTTTTCGCCGTGAAGTGCTCTCTAGAAGTTGTGTGTTTTGGGACGCTTTTCATTCGTTTTTTCCGTATTTGCTTCAGTGCATGGCGAAATTGTTTACGAGTTTGGAGCACCTTGTGCTCCACAGACGTTTAGTTGGCGTTTCTGTTTTGTTATCGTTTTTTCTTGTTTTTTTTTTTTTTTTTGCCATTCGGAGAGACATTTTTGTGAAATCGTATTAGGTACCCGAAGCTGATAAGGAAAAAGTTACAATGCCACAGAGGTGGCAAAGTCACCGGAGCACATTTTAATCGTCCGTGCTGCAAGTTTCACAATTCAATTTGTACTTCAATTGTCTTTCTGATGATGACTGCACTGTGCTGACCTGGATAGGATGACGGACGTTTTCGTGTAGAGCTTCGGATAAGCAGGTGACACGGACGACACCATTAAATTTCTTGTGAACTTTTTAGGGTTCCGTACCCAAAGGTAAAACGGAACCCTATTACTAAGACTTCGCTGTCCGTCCGTCCGTCTGTCACCAGGCTGTATCTCATGAACCGTGATAGTTAGACAGTTGAAATTTTCACAGATGATGTATTTCTGTTGCCACTACCACGACAAATACTAAGAACAGAACAAAATTAATATTTAAGGGGGGCTCCCATACAACAGACATGATTTTCATCCAAAAAATCCCCTGGGTCACATACTGAACTAAGGTTAGTCGACAATATCCCACAACCAGTAGCAAACTTCCCTGTTTTGATCTCTTTTGTGTCTTTGATAAATTAATGCTAGCTGCAAACCTTTTTCCCATATTTCCCATTGTTGTTATTCACCTCTTCACATCGTTGCTGTCAAGTAACATTATTGATTTGAATTCAATGGACACTTTGATGATCAACTACATATATCTCATCATGAAGATTTTTGATTATCAAAGTAATATGCCGATAACCTGCCTGCAGCCAAGATCTGTCATCATACAAAAAATGTGATTAAATGGGATGACTGATGAGGTAACACACATAGTCTCTTTCATATTTATATATACAGATGGTACGGAACCCTTTGTGGGCGAGTCCGACTCGCGCTTGGCCGTTTTTTTTATAATTCGCGCAGGTTCAAGATTCATACAGTTAGGGGTGAACCTGGTCCTCAACCAACTAGCCTTTCCAGCTAGCACGATATTTTGCCAGCTGTTTCCAGTGTCGCACGCCTAGTTGGTTAAGGTCCCTTTCCACCTGTGTGCACCACCTTAGATACGGCCGTCCTCTGCAACGTCGTCATTCCAGGTTAGTGTCGAAGACTCCTTGGGCCGAATCAGTGCTGTCCATTCGCTCTACATGGCCTAGCTGTCTTGGACGTTGGATCCCTAGACGTCTTACTAGGCCGATATCGCTGCACAGCCCGTAGAGTTTTTGGTTGAATCTTTTCCTCCACTCTTCCTCGACACAAACGGGACCGAAGATTGTACACAGAATTTCCCTCTCGAAACGACCAAGGGCCTCTTCATCCATTTTTGATATGGTCCAAGCCTCTGCGCCGTAGAGGAGGACCGAGCTGTTTAAGGTTGTGTAGAGGGTCACCTTAGTTTTTCGAGAAAGGGCTCTAGGTACTAGTCAACTGCCTCTTGAGCCCGAAGAAACAGTGGTCGGCAAGAGTTATTCTGCGTCTAATTTCTACACTGGTGTCGTTGCCCCTTGACTATATCAAGGTTATAACTGCCAGTAGTGACGTTCTGGCCAATACGTTGGTGTTGTGCGTCTTTTTTTGACGACAGCATATATGTATTTGGTTTTGCTCTCGTTTACCTTCAGACCCACTTTATTCGCTTATGCTTCAATGCTCAAAAGCTTCATTGACGTCTCGTTGCGTTCTCCTAATCACGTCTATGTCACCAGCGTATGCGAGCAATTGTGCAGACTTCAAGTAGGTCGTGCCTTTGGATTGGCCAATAAATTCCGTACGGTCTTCTGAAGCACGATGTTAAAAAAATTCCACATCGCCCTGTCTGAATCCTTCTTTGACATCAAAGGTCTCGCGAGACATATTGACATACTGGAGCAGCGAGAATCCCCCATTGTCATCCTGCCGAGTGTGGCAGAGACGTCAAAATATAACATGACTCTATAGACACTGTCATGTGCGGCCTTAAAATCTACGAAAAGCTGGTGTGTGTCGACTTGAAATTCAAGATCTGCCGCAGTGCAAATACTTCGTGGTCTCTCCTGGGCTGAACTCACATTGATAGGAACCTATTAAATTGTCCACGAATGGTTTCAGGCTTTCACAAAGCACGGCAGAAAAGATCTTATACACGATATTTAGGAGACTTATTCCCCTCTAATTGGCGCAGTGATAGGGGCCTCCTTTTTTATGGACCGGGCAAACGATGCTGAGATTCCCCTCATCCGGGCATGCTTTCATTCGACCGTATTTTACAGATGAGCTGGTGCATGTTCCCAACCAACCCATCTCCAGCCGCTCAACAGCTCAACAGACAGGCCGTGTGCGTTAACAGGTTCCTTGTGTTCATCCCTGCAGGCTTCCGCTCTAGCTTTATAACCTTGGCATGTTCGTTTTTCTCTTTGGTAAAACTGTTGAGCGTCGGTTCTGTGATAACATCTCTTCGTCTTCTCGATCGTGCACTTCTCATGCTCTTTCTTTTTCCTTCTGTAAAGCGCGTGCTTCTCCCTCCTTTTCCATTTGTAGAGCTCACGAGCAACTCTCGTACGTCGATGCAACGTGTATGCATTCTGTTTTTCTGCATCTTCCTGGTGGTGGCTGGAAACCTAATACATCAGCGACAGAATACCTGACGGCGCTTTAACAACGCCTCCATTTCTGTTCTATGGTTTGTGGAGCTTGCAACGGCCCTTGAGAGAGCTAGAGGGGGACACGATCGGAAAGTTCCTGGCGGTCTTATGCGATCGCAGCTACCCCACGTCAAATTTTTATGATCCCACGTACCTTGGCTCCAACAAGGTAATGATCCGCGTCTAAATTGGCTCCTTGGAAAGTTCGGACATCCAAGATGCTGGAGGAGATCGCCGACTCTCCCCAGGTCAAGAGTCATACTTTTGTTATTTTTGTCCCGCAACCTAAACGGAGTGCAGGTGGCTTGGGTCGTGTATTTCCGCTCACTACTCTCCAGAGGTGGTTGTCCTAGAAAGGATTCGAGAGAAACTCGACTGACTTTGTACATTTGTTGTAGTTCTCAGCAAATGTTCTATACCATTATGGTGTTATATTGGAACTGCACATACAGGGTGAATTCAAAGTGACCATGTATTGTGAGTGTTATACCTTCATCAGTATCCTTGATAACTTCTCATTCACAACAGCTGTGTTGCATAATTTTTCCGTATGGAAATTGTATGTCTTGGCTATAGACTTACTTTCAACTACAAACCTTTCCCTCGACAATCGGTGATGTTTACCACTTCACCACGGCCACCCGACTAATCCCACATAGGACCAATTTCGCCACTTAGATGGTTGCAACTGCGTGTCCTAAGGTTAATCACTTTGCGGCCTGCTCTATACGCTGTCGCTAGTTCTTTGTTTGCTGGCGGTTTGTTCTACCAAATGAGTCAAATCAATTTCGTCCAGCCTCCTTCGTCTTCGGCCGGAAAACCTTTTTTAAAATTACAACTCCACATATTATGTGTACTTTTAAAAATGCTCTCTCTTGCCCAACTCCGCCACGGAATCACACGATTAAGTAATCAGCTCAATCACTCCCGACGCGATAGCACGACTATCAGTCAGAGAGCAGCTAAAGTCACCCTCACGCTCAAGGGCCCTTATCACTATCGCTCGCCCAATTTATCTGTTGGTACGCCTCACTCCACCGCGTACTCGTTTACATATGCTCAAGTCAAGTAATCGTGGATTCATCTCTCCGACATTGTTCATCTGTCCGACTTAAAAAATTAACGAATATCGGAACATCAATCTCAAAATGCATTTATCACTGCTCATGAACAAAATTGTACCAAGTGTAGCTGTTTCATATCACACAACGGTGTCATGACCACTGGCCATTGACTGCATTGTAGCATGTAAGTACTGCCAGGCAATCTGGAGCACTTAAGGTAATGAATTGCAGTCGAATATTCTCAATGCCAGCTTGAAGTGGCAGGCAGTCAGCTACCCGTTCAGTGATAATCACGAATATTTTTACTCTGATTCCCTTTGTTTGGGCTTACAAGTAGTACCCACCAGGAAGGACTAGACTTGGCAGTAGCGGGGTGCAATATCATTTTCCTGAGTATCCATTGATAAATGGCATTGTAATGGAAATTTATCGTTGCAAAGTGGCTACTTGAGTGAGATTACGTATACGTCGCATTGCGGTACGTAATGCATTCATTGCATGCATCATGTAATCTTTTTTGCTTCTGTAGCAGCTGTTAATCACTCCAGAAATACTTGTAAGTACAAGCCGGTTCCGAGGAGGAAAGAGCTCCAAGGTTCTTTAAAATGTTGGAAAAATACGATCTCTTTAGCTTTAGGTAATACCCGACTCCCTGTATTGAAGGAATGAAAAATGATACCCAGGGGAACAGAAAAGTATTAACTTCTACATCCAGTCTGTGGAATTGAGGGCAACTTTGTTTACCTATACCTAGGCAAACTCCAGTTTTAGATGGACCTGGATCTCAGCTAATAGGCAGCTCGATATTTAGCTATTCGCTCCGTCGGCACCCACTAGCACTTAGTTCTGCCTACCAGTTGAGTAATGTTCATTATCATAAACAACATTGAATAGTATGCAAAGGCTGCCAATCCATTGAAAGTGAGTCTCCTCAGGGGAGACTGACACAAATGGTAGCCAGGCGTTGCAGGTCCGAGCTACACAAAACTACATCAAAAGTTTCAAACTAAGTTCCGTACATTTGTTCCGAAACACCAAAGATCATAGTCATGTTGAAGTAACGTTCAAATAGTCAGGTTCATCCAAAAGACTGTTTCGCCGAGTTGTAGCAGCTCATAAGTGATGTCTCCCTTCCTGCTCAGAATGAGCTTGTTTGCCGTCAATCCAGGATATGGAAGTCTTTGACTATGAACTTACTTGCTTACTTTGGTGGCGCTACAGTCCGTTGTGGGTCTGGGCCTCAACCAAGAAGCTGTGATAGCATCTCTCTATCTCCTCGATCTCACGCTTTTCAGACTTTCTCGGCTGTCTTTGTAGCCTGGCTTTGTAGGCGGTTTACTTTGCCACATGGGCTTGTTCGCATTGCCCATCAAACCAGGGGTTTCTAATTGGCGATGGTTTGAAGCCGAGAACATCAGACGCATTGTCTCTGATGGCACGCTGGGACTGCTCCCACTGTTGTTCTGTGGATTGTGCCTGTATCATCGCATTTTGCGGGAGATTGAAGGAAACTCATTGGATGGTGAGCGTCTACGCTAACTACTGACAGCACGCGTGCTGCTTCTGCTGCACTAGCTGCACAATTTCATCGAATTTTTCAGTGATGAGCCGACCAGTGTTGTAACGACGGGGGTTACTTAAAACGGCTTTGATTACCACTATGGAAATAAGGTGTGACCTCGACCATCAGGCCTCTCTGCTTACCTTGACCTCTACGCATGGACTTTTGCTACTTCCATGGGCTTTTTCCTCAGTTTAGATTTTCCGAGTCGTATTAATCTACCAATCCAAGTCAGCTATGACCTTAACAGAAATGCTTCTGTCAATATAAAAACGTAACAGAATGCGCACGGTTTACGTTTAATTCTAAATTACCTTTTGAGCCAAAAGAAGCAGCGCCTCTCCTCTATTTCTAGGCCATCTTTTTCAACTTCTACCTTAACACTCCCAAAGATGACTTCTCATTACAAACAGCTCTAATATAAGTTATTTGGTATCATATCAAATGGGTCACATAGCACTCTTAAGTTCTAGAGCTTCTTTGGCTCGTTTTGGATTGTAGTTCTGTTCCATGAACTTTTTCGAGTGTCTAATACCCTCCTAGCTGCTCTTAAACCGCTGCCTTTGCTTAAGGACTTACTTGTGTAGGTGTAGACTTGCGTCTGGGTTGTTGAAACCATAAAGGGGGGAAAGCTCTGTGAAAGGCAGCTGAGCACCTTTCTTAGCTTTTCCGTTAGATTTTCTACTGCTTTCCTGGTTTTCATGGCCTAGCACCCAAATCTGCATTAGCATTTTTACGGATACGAACCGACGGTTGTGTTCGAATTTCGCTATCAAAGTTTGGAATGCTCCGTTGCAACCAAAGACGGCATACTGCCGAATATAAATGCCAGAGCATTCTAGAGACGTATGAAGGGGAAAGTCTGACGGCGGATATTCGAGAAATTGGACCGAGGGCTATATAAACGGGAACAATCGCTCTCGGGGGCATTTAGTTTTCGGGATTCCATAACGAGTGATCAGTCGATATTCAGTGGAAAAGCAATCAAGTCACCTAGTGAGTTGTAGAGACAAAGTGTGTAAGCAATAAAGTGTAAAGTGTGTAAAAATTGATAATAAAGGTGAAGCGCCCAGATAATTGATCTGAGGTTGTAATAATAAATAAAGTTAATAAAAAGTTGAATAACCTCAGAGAGGCAGTCGGTTGTGCTACGGCCTAGTAAGCCGTAACCGTAAAAAAAACACAAACTCCGAAACAACCACAAGCCTTGGATAAAATGGACCGGATTAATGTTAACGAATCTTGCGAAAAACTAAAACAGGACAATGGTCTTCGACTCGGTGCATGGCAGGTTAGGTCCCTAAACAGGCCACGTGCAGCGGAACAACTTGCGAATACTCTAGACCGCTATAAAGCGGACTTAACCGCCATCCAGGAAATGCAATTGAATGGACCGGGTATAAAGCGGATGAAAAACTACGACATCTACTACGGCGACTGCTATAGGGAGAGAGGACAACGATTGTTCGGATGTGGATTTGCTGTTCGAGGTGGAATAAGGTAAAAAGTCCTAAGCTTTCTGCATGTGAGTGAATGTCTCATAACGATCCGTATCTAGGCTGCGTCCACGCCCCCACGGAAGACAAGGATGACCCCGCCAAAGATGAGTTCTACGATCTCCTAGACAGAACGTATGCCTAATGTCCCAGCTATGACATCAAACTTGTACTAGGAGACTTCAATGCTAAGCTGGGTAAGGAAAGAATCCTTGAATGAGTCATTGGCAAACATAGCCTACACGACACCACTACCGATAACGATACGGAGCGAAATCTCCCTCTAGCTTGTACGCGCTTTCCGCACCTCGATATATGCACAGAAAGGCACCTGGCGGTCGCCAGAGCAATCAGTTACCAACCAGATTGAACACATCGCGATCGACGTCAGATACTCCTCCACTATTCTTAATATTCGAACTTTCCGAGGAGCTAACATCGACTCGGACCACTGTCCTGTAGTAGCCAAGATGCGCCTACGAACGAAGCGGACCAGAGTAAGAACAAAAAGTTATGACGTCGAAAAACTACTACCGTGTCTCCCTTAAGCTCTTTCATACACCTCAACCCTCCACGCAGTCAGAGAACAACAGTGGAACCTTTGTAAAATAGCTCTGAAGAGCACGGCGTCTGAAGTCTTAAGCTTCAAGGCTCCACCAGGAAGAAACACCTGCTTCGATGACGACTGCAAGAGGATTCACATAGCCAAGCAGAATGCAGATAAAGCCTCGCTGCATAGAAGAACAAGAGCAGCTCGTGAGCTGTACGAGTTAAAATGAAGGGAGAAGCATAAGCTTCTCAGAAAAATGAAGAAAGAGCACGAGAATCGTGCGAATGAGGATTTGGAGAGGTGTTACTCCCGGCATGACGTTCGAAAGTTTTATCAACAGATAAAGCCAACATACCAAGGTTGTAAGGTCACAACGGAAGTAGAGGTAGAATCCACCATCGACCAAATCTTCACACTACGGCAGATCCTGGAGAAAACCATTGAATTTCAAGTCGACACCCACCATCTATTCGTCGACTTCAATTCCGCACACTACAGCGTAATTAGAGACGAGCTCTACAACGCTACATTTGTTTACTTTCGACATCCCTGCTAAGCTCGTCAGACCTTGCAGGATGACTCTGGAGAACGCTTGCTGCTCCATCCGAATCGGTGCAGAACTGACCGATAGTTTCGAAGTCAAAAAAGAATTTAGATAGACAGAGCGATGAGCTGTCGTGTGATTTTTCATCATATTAGAAATGATTGTGCAAAATCACAGGCCAATTCGAGAGGCACAATCTTTACAAATCCCCGCAACTCCATGCATATGCCGACGACATTGACATCGCGTTTGCGAGAATTGAGATGGAGGCGGCACAAATTCGTTTTGCAGTTATTGTTGGCAAGATTAAATATCCGCTGGCATCGAAAAAGGACATTTACCACTGACGCCTTGGCCAGAACGTGCATGGTGGCAGATATAAGTTTGAGGTAGTTAAGGACTTCATATACCTTGGCTCCGCAGTGACCTGAAACAACGACACCAGTTTCGAATTTAAGCGCAGAATCACTCTTGGTAACCGCTGCTTATTTGGGCTCGAGAGGGAATTGAAAAGCAAAGCCCTCTCTCGTGCGACCAAGTTGACCATCGAACCAAAAATGAGCTTCATCACTGAAGATGAGTAAGCTTGATCTTGTATGGGTGTAAACCAAGATCCTTACGCAAAATACGCTATAATGTGGTCTGAGTGATGCCCAATTATTGAGAACGCCATGGAATTGACGGACTTGGATCGTTTGCTACGGACGCCCGACCGGCAGCGATATTTTTGACACTTCGACCAACCCGTTGTCTCACTGACACGGCAACATCACACCACGAATATCTAGACTCTAATTTTTGCACTAGACTTGTTACTTCCTCTCTACTAGGGCGAGAATCACGACCGAATATTGAAGTTAACGCTCTGAAAGTTGCGGTCACCGACTCCGAATTTTTATAATTTGCAGACCTTGCTCGTTCGTGAACTTTAGCATGATGCAAATGTTGGGTTTACTGAATAAACCGATAATGACCGTTCGATGATTAATGAAAGGGTACGTTCACAAATTGAACACAAAGTTGTCAATTCCCTATTGGAAAACCCTTTACCTACTTACTTACTTTGATTGTGTTACAGTTCGGGGAGAACCAGGGCCTCAACCAACAAGCCTCCCCAGCTGGTCTGATCTTTGGCCAGCCGCTTCCAGTGCCGCAGGTCCCTTTCCACTTATGCGCGCCACCATAAATGCGGTCGTCCTCTGCTGCGTCGTCCGTCGGGGTTGGAGTCGAAGACTCTTCGGGCTGGAGCGTTGATGTCCATTCGCTCTATATGGCCTAGCCATCCTAGACGTTGGATCCGAAGACGTCTAACCAGGCCGATGTCGATGTACAGCCCGTACAGTTCTTGGTTGAATCTCCTCCTCCACTCTCCGTTTACATAAACGGGACCAAAGATTGCACGCAGAATTTTCCTCTCGAAACGCCCTTCATCCGCTTTTGATAACGTCCAAGCCTCAGCGCCGTACAGGAGGACCGGGATGATTAAGATTTTGTAGAGGGATATCTTAGTCTTTCGAGAAAGGACCCTACTACTCAATTGCCACTTGAGCCCGAAGAAGCAGCGGTTGGCAAGAGTTATTCTGCGTTTTATCCCAGGGCTGGTGTCGGTGCTGCTTGTCACTATCGAGCCAAGGTAGACGAAGTCTTTGACTACTTCAAAAATATAGCTGCCGAATGTGACGTTCTGACCAAGCCGTCGGGTTTGCGGGTCTTTCTTGGATGACAACCCCCATTTACCCTTAGACCCACTTTAGCCGCTTCTGCTTCAATGCCTGCGAACGCTTCATTGACGTCTCGCTTTATCCGTCCAATAACGTCAATGTCATCTGCGTAGGCAAGCAATTGTGTGGACTTGAAGTAGATCGCACCTCTTGTATTGGTCGCAGAGTCCCGCACGCTATTTTCAAGTATGATGTTAAAGAAATCACATGACAGTGCGTCACACTGTTTAAAACCTTTTTAACATCAAAGGGGTCGGTTAGTTCACCTCCGACCTTAATGGAGCAGCGAAAGTTCTCCGTAGTCATCCTGCACAGTCTGATGAGTTTGGCAGGAATGTTAAAACATGGCATGGCTCTGTATAGCTCGTCTCTATAAACACTGTCATACGCGGCTTTAAAGTCGACGAAAAGATGGTGCGTGTCGACCTGGAATTCATGGGTCTCCTCCAAGATCTGCCGTAGTGTAAATATTTGGTCTATCGTAGATTTTCCTGGCCTGAAACCACACTGGTAGGAAACTATCAGATTGTCCACTAACGACTTCAGGCACTTACACAGTATGGCGGAGAGGATCTTGTACGCGATGTTCAGGAGGCTTGTCCCTCTCTAATTAGCGCAGTCATAGGGGCCTCCTTTCTTATGGACCGAGCAAACGATACTGAGATTCCATTCATCGGGCATGCGTTCTTCCGACCATATCTTGCAGATGAGTTGGTGCATTTTCCTGACCAGCTCATCGCCAGCTGCTTTAAACAGTTCCGCGGGGAGTCCGTCTTCTCCAGCAGCTTTATAAGACTTAAGTTTCGATATTGCTATCTTAACATCGTCTAGGTCGGGTGATTCGCTATGGTTCGCTCTGTCTGACGGCGGCATTTTGACTATCATCGCCGTTATACAGTCTGCAGAAGTGGTCCTTCCACAATCTCAACATCGACTGTGACTCCACTACTAGTTGTCCGTGCTCATCCCTGCAGGCTTCTGCTTTGGCTTTATAGCCTTGGCATGTTCGTTTTTCTTTCTGGTAAAATTTTCGAAAATTTTCAAAATTCTCACGATTTTGGTGTCATAGCTGGGACATTGCGCATACGTTCTGCCTAGGAGATCGTAGAAGTCGTCTTTATGTCGGTCAACTTTCTCCTCTGTGGGGGCGTGGACACATAGTAAGCTTATGTTGCCGAGATTGGCCTTGATGCGGATAGTTATGAGGCGTTCGCTTACATACTGGAAGCTTAAGACTTTTTTCCTGAGTCTACCTCGAACAACAAATCCGCATCCGAATAAGCGTTGTTTATTTTCTCTGTAGCAGTTTCCGTAGTAGATATCGCAGTTTTTCATTCGCTTTTTGCCTGGCCCATCCCATCGCACTTCTTGGAGCGCGGTAATGTCTGCCTTATAGCTGTCCAAAGAGTTGACCAGTTGTTCGGCTGCACCTGGTCTGTTGAGGGACCTAACGTTCCATGTGCAGATCCGAAATTCGTTTCCTTTTTGACGTTTGCGGGGGTCGTCCACATGTAATCCGTATCCGAGGCTATTGGTTGTCTGTGAATAAAATTTTTGTTTTACGCGATAGGGATGTTAACCCTAAGCGCAACCCCTAACCTGGAGGGCCAGGTTCCTCTTTCCCCAGGAACAAGGGTCAGGTCGCGGCACACATTGGTTCACTACCTGGCGGGTGCCAGTATAGCTATCCAGAGGAGGCTGTGTGTCAACTTGGATTGAGCAGGGACAGAGATTGAGGCTGGCGTTTGCCAAGTTAAACGCGATCAACTTCTTTGCTCTGTTTGCTCGCTCCCTTCTCCATTAATACCTTAATTATCCCGGTTCTGTTATACGGAGCAGGTTCATGGACTTTATCTGAAGCGGATGAAGAAATCCATGGTCGCTTCGAGAGAAAGATTCTGCGTGCGACTTTCGGTCCTATAAACACAGAGGGGGTTGGGGGAGAAGATCCAATCACGAACTGTACGGGTTGTACAGCGACGTGAGTCTAGTCAGGCGTCTAAGGATCCAACGCTAGGCCATGTAGAGCGAAAGGACACCACAGCTCCAGCCCGTAGAGTCTTTGAATCCAACCCCGAGAGATGAAGAAATATGGAATGGCTGCACCTAAGGTGGCGCGCACTGGTGGAAAGGGACCTTAACCAACTGGGCGTGCGGCACTGGAAAAGACTAGCGAAAGATCGTGCTAGGTGGAGAAGCATGTTGGTTGAGGCCCAGGTCCACCCAAAACTGTAGCGCGCGCTATGTAAGTAAATAAGTAAACTTTCCGGGCCTTATACCCATAATAAATTTGGCGACCTTCCACGTCCCAAGCGTTGCGTTAACCAGATATAAAGGTTTGAGCAACGCATTTCTCGGCAAACTTTTAATTAAGTCGTCCTGTAATTAAGTCGTAGCCTGGTGCTTTATTTGGCTTGAGGGGTTTTATGGTATTTTCCAGTTCGAGGAGCATAGCTCGCGTCAATCTGTATTCCGCGGTCATGTCCAGAGTATTGCTATTGTCAGGCGGCGGTTGTCCTTTAAATGACTTGAAGGTTTCAGCAATATATTCAGCAAAAAAGTCAGCCTTCAAATCATCGCCTTTCGTGCATTAATCTTGACTTTTCCTTAATGGTGGTGCTTACAGTTTAGTCTTTTTAAAGCCCTTAGTAGCTTTCCAAAGAGAGTAATTTGATTCCTTGTCAGCGCTTGGGCTTTCTAAGTACGAATGAACCCCATGATTTTGTAATTCCCCGAGAATAGAGACCAAACGGCTCATAACTGTGTTCCAAAAAATTGGTTTATTTATATTTAAATTACAGTAAAAAAAAATGCTGCTACTAATGTGCTCGTACGTTTTAAGAAGAGAATAAGGAAAAAGAAAAATTTTAAATCGTTCGGCCCGCTATCTAATTAAAATTTAAAAACAACTTCTCTTAAGGTTAAGCTTAACATTAAAGTTTAAAAAAAGGAAAAGAAAAGTTAATTGCTGACACAAAAAGAGCAAATCCAAAAGTAGCCGAGCAAAAAAACAGAAAACAAGCTAATTAAATGGTAAACAAGGTAAATGGTAAGTAGGAGAGCAAGGACTTTGCTTCGGTGGTCGGGAGGAGGACAGACTTCTTTCGGGCCTCTAAGCTGGATGATGCAGTTGTGACTACGTAGAAGTAAGTCGTCTCTGGAGCGGGTAATTTGCTGGCAATTCATTTAAATTACGTCAACGGCTTTCAGTCTGAAGAGCTAAGAACTGAGTGTGGAGGACAATGAACGGGGACGATGTGGGATTGTCGAGTGTCCGGACACGATGTTCACCTGCGGTGATTTTACTTTAATTCATTCTGTTTTGGATGGACGTTTTTCCTTTTGCCTTTCTTCTCCGCTACGCTCTAGTTAATCCTTGGGCCATTTTCCTCTTTTTTATTTTTGTAATTTGCTATACGATTGCTCTTGATTACTTCCGATTATCCTTGTTGGTTTTCTTATTTTTATTTCATTTTCTTTTTTTCCACTGTCGTATGGTATAATATTCATTTAATTTAGTTAGCTTCGTGGGAGTTTAGAGAACAGGTTTTCTTGTTTTTCTATATGACAAGTCCTTAAGGATGAAAATTTGTGAACTTAGAACGTGGTACACATGTATAGAAGATGAAGATTTGAGATGAGGTCAACCGTTGTTCGGCTGTTGTCGCACTGCAGGACGTTGTTGGCTTTGTCCTTTCTGTATGCGTGTGCTTTTCTAATTTCTTGCACGTTGGAAATTCTTGCCCTGAAGTGGTAATGGCGGAACACCTTCATTTGCCAGCTGTGAACGATAAGGAAAAGGAAAAGAGAAGGTCAAAAAAAAAACTTAGAAAATTAACGATAAAATTATATTGTCAAAGGCAGCGGCACGGCCAGCTCTATACTAAGACACAAGCGAACAATTATCCGGTGGCAAGCTCCAAGTGACACAAGGAAATGGTTACATTAAACGACATTCTTGAAAGCCGGTCACCATGTGCGGAAGTGAGCTGGCGAGGATTGAGGCTTCATTACGAATTCATGCGCTGGTGAATAAAACTGTACGGTATTGTGACAATAATTATGCAGATACCAACGCTTATCCTAATTTTATGATCCTTTTTTGACTAAAAATTATTTCGTTTTAGTTTAATGACTGTGCTGGCACAGGACCAATGGCTTAGTGGAATGTCATAATGACTCTTACGTAGATTCAATTCAGCGAAAAATGTGATGGATATGATGGATGGTGCCTTGTAGGAAATTGTGTCGTAAACTTAGTGATTTCTGGTAGTTCCACTTTCGGATTTAATCAAAAGTGGAGGACGGATGGCATAAAGTAGAAATTACATTGAAAACGTTAAATTCGTTTGCAATATTTCTAAAAGAAATTAACGGTAGGAAAGGAATTTGTTTGGATGGCCTCGTAGGGGTATCATTTCTTCGACGGATGCTGGGCTGCTTTAAATCGAAAAGAGCCATCGCGGATGAACGTCTTGCGGCATAGTAAGTAAGTCCCATCCCCACCTGCTCGTGGTGCCATCTGGAGATTTTCTGTGGAAATTACAGACGGCGAAGGACGAAGGGCGAGCTTCCTTGCGCCAAAAAACAGGATTAGTCGGTAGGGCTAGGGCCTAGTAAGCCGTAACCGAAAAAAAAAAACTGCAAACTCAGAGACAACCACAGGCCTCGGATGTAATAGGCGGACTAAATGTTGACAACCCCCGCAAACGTATAAAAGGCCAAGAGTATCGGTTCTGCGCCTGGGATGTTCGGTCCCTTAACAGGCCGGGTGCGGCCGAACAGTTAGAAAACGCCCTATACTGCTATAAAGCAGACACTACCACACTCCAAGAAGTGCGATGGGATAGACCAGGTAACTGTGACTCTTACTACGGAATTGCTAAACGGAGAACAGACAGCGCCTATTTGGATTCGGATTTGTTGTTCGAAGTGGTTCAAGCGGAACGCCTCATAACAATCCGCATCAAAGCTACATTCAGCTTGATATGCGTTCACGCCCCCATGGAAGAAAAAGACAACAGAGTCAAAAACAACTACTATGACCTGCTAGAGAGAACATACGCTCAATTTCCCAGTTACGACACCAAGATTGTTCAAGGAGATTTCAACGCGAAACTGGGTAAGGAGGAAAGCACAGCCTACACGACAACACGTCCATGAACGGATTCAGGCTAATCGACTTTGTGACGGGGCGTAATCTTCTAGTAGCAAGCACACGATTTTCACATCCCAGTATCCTAGGGGAACCTGGCGGTCTCCTGATCAATTTTCTGTTAATCAAATCGATCATATTGCGATCGACACCAGACACTCCTCTAGCATCTTGAATGCCCGAACTTGTCGAGAAGCCAATGTGGACTCGGATCATTACCTTGTTGCAGCCAAGGTATATACATGTAGCGTTCAGTTAGTATTTATTTAAAATAATTCAATAGTTTAATAGTTTAAGAGAAAGTTGATCAATTCAAATCTTTAGAATAATTTAATAGGACAATTTGATAGAGGACTGTGTAGTTAATCCGTATTTTAGAGCAGCTTAATGGAGCGATTTAATATAAATTGTAGATAAAATCTGGGTGTACGACGGAGTTACCCGCGGCCACGTTTTCCTTCGCCAAGCCCAAGATGAAAAAGAGAGAGAGTTTTTATTACTTCCTTCCTTTTATAGGCTGGAAGAAGACGCTAACTTATCCCGTTAGTAAAGCTTGGGGTAAGGTAGTGGGAACTCTGTTCGGTAACACGCTTAGATCCCATTCGGCCGTCCTGAGATATCTTCCTCCCCGAAAGATACCTCTTCTTCGTTGTATATAGAGCATTGATCATTGACGCTTGTGCTAGGCCACGGTTTCATTTTGTCTGCGCTGGTTTCAGTCTTGATAGGTCACTCATGTTCGCCTTCTTTCTGAACCTGATAACGATCGAATCCCTTGATGTTGACGATGCGATATGATCCCATGAACTTTGGTCGGATTTTTTGACCAACGCCAAACTGAACCTTTTCAATTGCCACCAAATCTCCTAGATCGTATTTTATTGCTTCTTTTCTTCGTTTCTCAAAACTATGCTTGTTCTCAGCTTGTATTTTCCTGATCTCTTCTTTAGCTTTTTGTCGTCGTTGTTCTCTACTTTCTTCTAACTGCCGGATATACTCATCTTCGATGACCTCCATATTCTTCAAATCCCTCTGCGTTTTCATTTCAATACCTACAAATAGTTGAAAAGGCGTGGTTTTAATGGCTCGTTGATAAGCTGGATTTAACATTTGTTGCAATGGCTTAACATATTGATACCACTTATCTTCATCGTCGATAGTTAGGTTTGTTAGGGTTGCAATAATCGTTGAGTGGAGGCGTTCGATTTGTCCATTCCCCCTCGGAACCCCTACGGTAATAAAATGTAAGTTAATGTTACGTTCCTTACAGTAATCCTTGAAACAGTTTGCCGTGAATGCTCCTCCTTTATCTGCCACAATTCTTTTAGGACCCCCGAAAGTTTCACTTATGACCTGCAGTTTTTGAACCGCTTCTTCGCTTGATAAAGTTTTCGTAGGAAATAACCAACAGAATTTTGTAAATTCATCGATAACTGAGAAGATATATCTGTACATATGCCTTCCATTGTTGAGGGTCCCGGGCACGCTGCTTCCAGTTATCAAGATCAAATTGTCTTGCATCCGCGAATACTTGGTCTTTATACCGGAGGTTAGGTGTTCCTCTTCTTCTCGAACCAGGAAGCTCGGAGTCGAAGACCCTCTTATTTCGAGCGTTGGTGTTCATGCGCTTGATGTGGCCGAGCCACTGTAGTTGACGGATCCCTGCCTTCCGGACTATATCCACATCTTTGCACAGTCGTAGAGTTCGCAGTTTTGTCTTCTCCTCTATTCAGCTTCCTCACAGACAGAACCAAATTCTCGGCGCAGAACTCTTCTTTCAAAAGAACCCAAAATCAGCTCAGCCGTTCTGCTTATCGTCTAGTTTCGGCTCCGTAGAGCAAGACTGGCAGTATAAGCGTTTTGTAAAGCATGGATTTGGTCTTTCGAGTAAGGAGTTTTGATCCAAGTTGTTTGGACAAACCGAAGTAGCAGCGGTTGCCAAGGGCGATTCTATGCCGGATCTTGGTATTTTCCAGGAATTGTCGAAGTGTGAATATTTGGTCTGTGGTCGATTTGCCGGGCCAGAAGCCGCATTGGTAGCTGCCGATTAGTGTGGTGCAAAAGGGCTTTAGACGTTCACACAGTACGCTGGACAGGATCTTTTATGCGACATTGAGCAGGGATATACCTTTATAGTTTTTGCAGGAGGTAGGATCGCTTTTTTTGTGGATGGGGCAAATAAAGCTGATATTCCAGTCGTCGGGCATGCTTTCATCTTTCCAAATTCTATAGATGATCTGGTGCATGCTCCCTACCAAAACATAGCCACCAGCCTTGAAGAGCTGCGATGGCAACACATTGGAGCCTGCGGCCTTGTTGTTCTTCAGCTTTTGAATAGCTGTGCCGACTTCTTCGATGCTGGGTGGGAGGACTACTTCAGCAGCTGGAGTTGGGATTTCCTCGGTCCCTACCACTCTCTCTTGGTCATGCTCGTTAAGCAGCTGCTGGAAATGCTACTTAAACACATCTACTATTCCCTGCGGGCGGTGACACGATTGCCTTCGCAATTTCGAAGAGCCTGGGTGTCTTTCTTAAAGCCTCCTGCAAGGCTTTTAACTTTCTTATAAAAGGCCCGTATTTTATGTTTGTCCCTAGACCCCTCGATATCCCTGAACTGGAAGGCTGCGAAGATTCTTTTCATAAGTCGCGGCAGTTTTTTCTCCCCCCTTCTCCTGGCTCGATACTCCTCTCGCGCTGCCCTGGTTTTTCGCTGCAACGCCTTTTGGTACGGCTCGTCGGTTGCTGCCTTTTTCCACTCACATTCGCCATCATACCATGGGTTTCTTGTCGGCGTTGGTAGGTAACCTAGGGTGTTCACGGCTACTTCCTGAATGGCTGTGCGGCAATGCAGCCAACCGTTTAAATTTAGCTCGGACGTAGGCATACCGGAGAGCCTTTCGCTTAGTTGGCCCCTGCCGACTCTGGTAGTCTCCGGTGTGCTCAGGCGTCCGATGTCGAGCCTCCTCTTGGTAGTCTGGTGCAGCTTTCTGACATTGGACAGGCGAGCTCTGAATCTTGCTGCTACGAGGAAATGGTCAGAATCGACGTTTGCCCACCTGAATGTCCGCACATCCAGGATGTTTGATGAGTGCCTCGCGTCAATGAGCACATGGTCGATTTGGTTGGCGGTTCGACCGTCCGGAGATCGCCAGGTTGCTGTGTGGATTCGCTTACGAGGGAATCTTGTGCTACTTATCACCACATTACGAGCTGTCGCAAAGTTCGTGAGTCGGAAGCCGTTATCTATTGTTGTATCGTGGAGGCTATGCTTTCCGATCATTCCGCCAAAGGTGTGCTCCTTAACGATTCTGGCATTGAATTTTCCGAGTACGATCTTGACATCGTACTCCGGACAAGCTCCGTAGGCGTTGTCCAAGAGATCATAGAAGTCCTCTTTGATGGGGTCTACAGCCTCTTCGGTTGGGGCGTGTGTACATTTGAGGCTGATGTTGTAAAATATGCCTTTGATGTGGATCTCAGCCAGGCGATCACTTATAGCTTTTAAGTCGATGACCTTCGACCTTAACCGCTTTCCCACGTCAAATCCGCACCCCAACATGTGCAATCTTTTGTGACGGCTGTAATATATGTCGACACAATACATGGAAAAAAATTTAAATTTTGTTTATTTTACTGTATTTTTAAAAATAAACTTGCATTTGGTCCACCCTGTACAGTGCTGCCTTGTGGTTCAAACATGTCACCGATTCGCAGCCATTATCCATTAATGGCACTTACATCTTAGAAACGTATTCGGTGTCGCCAGGAATACTGCGAAATACTTAGGCTTCTGATACAGATGTCTGGTTACAAACTATAAGGCGTTCTTTCACCCCAAATTAGGGACCCGTGCATCTAAGACCTAACTGCACTTGCTGGACAGAGTTCATAATCGCGCGATTAAACTGGTAAGAGATCCCAGCATCACCTACTCATTACATTCGCTGAAACATCGCAGTAATGTCTTCTGTCGTTGTTATTCCTGTTGCTGTGTCGTGCTCCACTAACTCGCTGTAAATATTCTGGTTTGAGCCTAAACCAATCAATTGCACCGACAATTCAACACTTCGCCAATAAGTATCCGGATACATCGGTAACTTACTCTACCCGCCCTCCCCGGATTCTCTTTAAAGTCAGCAGCAGGCGCTATGTAGCTTACGAACATACAATTCCCAACTGAGCTTCCTCGAATAGATAAACTGCATGTTGACACTAAAATTGTGACAGGAGAAACGGAAATACATAGACAAAAGGATCGAGATTGTCCTCAAAATGGAACTCTCAGTTTGCTTCTCCAATTCCATTTAACTCAGATTAGTTGCCATTGAAAGTGACGCTTCCGTCCTCCTTCGTCACTACTCTGATGTCATAAACATCATGGAAAAGTGTCAGGTACCTGATTCTTACCTAGAGTTTTTCCTCGAGAAAAACATCCCTGAAACGGAAATTGAAAATTTCATCTTTTGAACACATTTCCGTTGGCGATAGGTAATCTCTCCAACGAGAATTATGAAACGCATTACCGTACGTGTCATCATCGTGTCGCAGAGTTGGAAATGGCCCATTGTACATTCGCATCCTCATATCTACTTCTATATCCGATTCGACGTTTACCAGCATCTGTCGGGGCGATGTGAGGACAACGCTATCGAATGAATTCCCAAATCAATTGGCGAAGCAATTTGTGAGATCATTGCCCCATAAATGCGTTTTTGTTCGAACAACCAACGTATCCACGCACACATGCAAGCGAAGTGTATTAGCTTGACGTTGCTAATAACTGATACGAGGCGATAATACCCAATGGAGTCCTTATCGCCATTATGCGTTTCATTTCACATTGATGAGACTGTGCATCCTGTAGTCATTGCATAGTCATTTGCTGTGTGTACGTTGCAATCAGTCGAGTATAGGTACATATATAGATTGCAGATGTTGCACGCAATTTTCTGGTAGCGAATGTGATGCATGTCGCCGGTGGGAGTATATATATATTTGAAGATACACTACTCCAGTCGAGTGTTCAATTTGTTTAAGTGCGGATGGAAGTATTTAGTTGAGTGGATGCGAATGAGGTTGGATTCGATTGTTTGCCATTTTCCTTTCGTCAACAAAGTACACTTTGCGTAATACTACGTGTCGATACCATAGGAATTTAAATGCAGAACGACTAGGTCTATATCTGACGAGCGGACATTTAATTCCAACGCGTATAAATCTGAAACTGATCCCAACATTGAATCATCGCCCACCAAAAATCAAATTAAAGCTTCAGGAACATCAACATCACTTCAATTCGACTGCAACATCCAGAGAGCCGCTTAAATGAGCTCAATTTTCAATTAACTCCTCTGCAAGGAAGAATCAGTCAGTATACACAGCTACCCTACTAAGGCAGAATAAAGCTCTTTGAAATAATCACCCGTCCATACGCACCATACACCAGTACTACAATACCATCCTTTGTCAATAGAGACCAGCTAAATTGAATTTGACCTCTACCCATGCTCCAGCCCTGTGTGCCACTTCAAAAGCTTACCATCCGAAAACCACTTTCTAATCATCTCAAAAACTCTTCACATTGCACAGTGAGTGTCGTGTGTCTTACCTGTCGTTCTTGTTCGTCCTTTGAAGCACTAGCTCTCCTTGCCGCTGCGGTATCGTTCGAGATCTCGTCACCCTCTACAGGTGCCGGTGTTGTCGGTACCTCACATTCAGCCGTTGGTGGCACAACACACCTTAGTGAATGCCTGTCAAAGACCAACATGGCCGGGCAACGTTGCAAACGTGGATAACCACCCTGACACTGCCAGTAACGATTGCACGACTTGCCCAATGGTACATTTCCATTCGCATCCTCATTGCATAGTGCTAAGTAAATTAAGACGCGTATCCATAAAATAAAAAGAAACAAAATGATTATTACAAGGAAGCAGGACACCAAAACGGTAGGCAGAAACCACCCCCCAAGCAAATTGAAAAATCCACCTAATCCCGAGAAAACAGGAACTTACGATGTTTTTGGCAACCGTCGACATTTTCCGGCCAATCACAGCTGTGCGAGACCTCATTGTACAACAAACCGCCAATGCATAACTGCTCCGTGGCGGTACCATTCCAACATGTCCAATATCTTGTACATGATGTCTCGTGTCCAAAGATACCATACAACCAGTCACAGTGTTCGGTCGAAATTGGTCCATCTGGAAAATGTACAATTTCAAAATTATAAAACCATACGCACTGTAGGTAGATACGAGTACACCTATTCGGTTAGAGATACATATGTATATAGATTGTGATTGTGCGGTCGCATGTGCGACAAAATTGAATCTCATTTCAAATTGGTTTCCTATACTCACTGGCCAATTGCTTGCCCTCACAGTAGTTTGCCCTCCATGGATAGTCGCACCCTTCGGTTACGCCACGTTGTTTACCGGAAAAGACCAATCCATTGGGACAGTCATACAATTCCGGTTGATTGCCAACACATTCCCAATATCTGTCGCAATAGACTTCATCGCCGACAACACGTTGTTTCGTCTTGCACGGATCCTCCTGATTCCCTTTCAGTTGCTGGCCGTTGCTCCTCGAACAGGAAACTGCAAAAGAGATGAAAGGATACAATTAAGAGCACAGTTCGATCTAGACATGGAGGTGAAACTGCTATTAGTATTAGATGTGCTACTTTAGGAGTAGCTTATTGGAGGCGGGAGCATTCTGAATTTTGCTGAAAGGTGTACCTAGTGAACGTTCGGTTATAGTCAATAGTGTTGTGCGGGTAAGTACAGGCGTTTAATTAAACGACAGTGACAAGGACGATGAGTGCTTTTCCAGGAAGGGTTTTAATGAAAAGCGCTCAGAAGTGACCAGTCGTTTGGTTGAACAACTATTGGAACCAAATCTGATTCCTTTCAATACAAATCAAGAACTCAGCCCCAAACAGACGTTTCTTCTACGTCAGTGCTCTTAGCTATTCGGGCAAATGCCGGCTTTCAGCTTTATATAAAGAGTTCCTGACCTTGGTTGCTATCTTGGACTAGAGTCCGCATACGTTTCCTCGCAGCGAAGTCAGATTTCTGTTTGCAGTTCCCTAAAAGTTTCTTTTTACATACATTTGCAGTGGCCCGCATGCTCCACTAAATGGGGCGCGGGGGAAATGCGGCCATTCGATCCTTCGCCATCGACTCTAACTCATCAGAAGCTATGCCCAAGCGCACCCAGGCGAGGTTTGGGACTTGGTGCAACCACCTCGTCCTGGGTCTGCCAAGCGGTCGCTTGCCTGATGGTATTGTATTCAAGGCACGCCTTGGAAGGCTTGATGATGGCGACATTCTTCTCACGTGACCAAACCATTAAAGCATAGCCCTTTCCGATCGGAGAAGCAGCTGCTCAACATTAAGCTCCCCGCACACTGCCGTGTTTCTCACCCTATCCCGGTGAGTAACTCCCACAACAGCATGAAGAAATCTCCTTTCGGCAGCTTGTATTCGCGATCTTATTCTTTCGGTGCATACCCAAATTTCATGACCATAGGTGAGGATTGGAACAAATACTAAGAACCGCCTACCTGATTACAGATCTTCCTGTATTACTCCTTCCATAACCTCGGATTTGTCCACGTTAATCCTCATCCCAGGATCAGCACATACGGCCACAAACCTATCTAGCATGCGCTGGAGTTCCGTCTGGGTGGGTGTAAGGACAACCAAGTCATCTGCAAAAAGAAGATGGCTTACCCTCAACTCTCCCAATGTGAAACACTCCTCGCCACAACTGCGCTGCAACATTCAGTCCATATATTTATATAATGAAAAGGAGAGGTGACAAGACGCACCTTGTTGGACGCGAAGTCCAAGCCCACGATGAAAGGTGTTGATTTACTACCGTTAACCCGAATGCTGCTGTTACAGTTTGTGTATAGAGACTGAATGGCCCTCAACAGAGGACCATCAACCCCATATTCCTGCAGAACACTCGAGAGTTTACCTTGAGCTTTTTCCAAATCTACAAAGCAGCTATAGATCGATTTGGCGTACGCCCAAGCCTTCTCGAGTACCATTCTTAGAGTGAAAAGTGGTCGGTTGTACTTCTGCCATGGCGAAAACCGCACTGGTCATCTCCCATCCTGGATTTGGCCATAGCTCTAGAACGCGCCTCCAACACCTTAGCGTAGACTTTACCGGAAACACTTGAAAGAGATATGCGCCTATAGTTGGAGCACTCCTTTTTTATCCCCCTTTTTGAAAAGAGGAACAATCACCCCAGTCTGCCAATCGCTAGGTGCCTCACCGCATTTCATACTCACTCTTTACCCATTGCCCATTGCATTTCTGGCCGAACTTCATCCACACCGGCGAATTTGCCAACTTTTAGCGATTCAATCGCTCAAATGACTTCCTCAACCATTAGACTAATCTTCACCCCACTCAGGACTATAGGTCTGTCCACATCAGTGCCCTGTTCGGGATTGAGCAGCTCCGAAAAGTGCTCGCTCCATCTGCGTAAGATGGTTTGCCAGAACACCTTTTTCGCAGATCTATGGTCACCTACCAACTTCTCGCCGAACTCCTTCCAGGACTGCTCTTTAGCTGCTTACACAGTCAATTTGCAAGTTTTTCGCCCCACAGTGTACCGGTTACGGGGAGTAGAGTCTTCCAAGAGAATCCAGTCCCTGTATGCCTTCTTCTTCTCTCTGCGTGTTTTAGGCCACGCAGTTCTATTGCCACCACCAGCCGCCACACCAAGCGGCTTTTCTCCACAAACATCACATGCAGATGCAATGACAGCTATTGAAAATAGTCGCCATTCTTCCTCTACAGTCATGCGATGGAACACCTGAAATTTGATCAAACCTTTCGGCTATGTGCCGTGCAAAGTGTTGCCGCGTGTAACCACACTTCGTTTCCGCCTTGGCAGACGAGGTACTCTATCAATAAGATACAGCTTACACAACACACGAGCGCCACAATCCATTTCACACTAAGAAATCTATTAACGATTCCGACTCCGACGATACCACGTATATTTATAAAGGTCTTTGTGTGGAAAGAAGGTGTTCATAATGGACATGCCATTTACACAGGAAAAGTCCAACAACCTCTCTCCTTTCGGGGTTTGATGAGGACCACCTTCCAATCACACTCCCTGTGTCGTTACATCCACACCCACGTTGACCTGAAAGTCACGCATCAGGATGTAGGAATCCATGTCAACCACCCTATTAAGAGTAGCATCAATTTTAACCATAAAAGTCGCACACTCTGACTCTGGGTCCGGTGCATACAACTTCACCAGTGCCAAAGTTGATCTTTCAAGCTCGAGTTTTAGGATCGCGATTTTCGCTCCTAATGGTATCCACTCCAATACCCTGTCTGCCAGCCTGGGAGTTGCGAGTATCCCCTGACCCGCCTGTGCGGCCATTTGAGGTGCGACTCCCGATAGGTAAGGTTTCCACCCGTCCGAAGGGTCCACAGTTCTATATCCTCTTTGCTTTGTTAAAGAGATACCTACGATGTCTAACCGATACTTGGCAGGTTCCTCAACCAGCTCGAGATACTTTCCTGTGACGTTCTATGTACCCATCCTAAGTCGATGCCGTTGTCCGTTGCCTTTTACTCCTCGCACGCAATGGTAGTGCATGGCGTGCAATGCCGTGGGAATGCCGCAGAAAAGTTCGGCACCAGAGTTTGACCTTATTTCTTTTGGCTAGCTCCTGTAGGGCATTATGGCATTCAATAACGGATTTTGAGATAGTGCTATACGAACGCAGCGATTTAAGTGCTGATTGGCCATCAGAGAGTATATTGATGGTTACTCCTCCTATGCCAGTCCCTAAGTATAGGTTGACGCACGTCAGGACGGCCTATAATTCAGATTGGGAGGTACTAGGACTCATTCCCAGAGCCTTCGAGATCTTCTGATTTAGTCCAAAGATGCCAGCGCCAAACGCCAGAAACCATCTTGGAGCCATCAGTGTACCACCTTTGACATTAAGCAAGGGATCACTGGTTTCCTAAGCTGTGCGGATCAATATCTCAAATTATTTATCAATGATTACCCTCACGCCGGAGAGCCTTTCGCCCAGTTGCTCCCTGTAGTCTCTGGTAACCTCCGGTGTGCTCAGACATTCAATGTCGAACCTCCCCATGGTGCGTTGGTGCAGCTTTCTGACATTGGACATTCGAGCTCTAGATCTTGCTGCTACGAGGAAATGGTCAGAGTCGACGTTTGCCTCCCTGAGGGACTGCAAATCCAGGATGTTTGACGAGTGTTTAGCGTCAATGAGCACATGGTCGATTTGGTTTGCGGTTGGACCATCCGGAGGACGCCAGGTTGCTGTGTGGATTCGCTTGCGGGGAAATCTTGTTCTACTAATTACCGCATTACGAGCTGTCGCTAAGTCCGTGAGTCGGAAGCCGTTATCTGTTGTTGTGTCGTGGAGGCCGTGCTTTCCGATCACATCGTCAAAAGTGTTCTCCTTACTGATTTTGGCACTGAAGTCCCTGAGTACGATTTTGACATCCTACTCCGGACGAGCTCCGTAGGCGTTGTACAAGGGATCATACAAGTCCTCTTTAATGGGGTCTTCGGAATTGGTGTTTGCACATATGAGGCTGATGTTGTGAAATCTGCCTTTTATATGCGGATCACAGCCAGGCGATCAGTTAAAGGTTAAAGTCGATGACCTTCGACCTTAACCGCTTCCCCAAGACAAATCCGCACCCCAATATATGCAATCTTTTGTGGCAGCTGTAATAGATGTCGCAGTCTTTTTTTCTCATCATACCGTTTCCTATCCAGCCTAGTTTCTGGATCGTAGTAATATCCGCCTTGTACTGCGTGAGGGTTCTTTCAAGTTTATGAGCTCCAGGAGTGTACAGATTTCTGTCATTCGTGTTCCTTTTTCGCGCCACGTCGTCTTTGAGAATCCGACCGTTTATCCGAAGCATTTTGCTCTTCCATAAATTGTTTTGTTTTACATGGGCGGGTTGTTGGCCCGACGCACAGCCGCCAGTCTGGTCGAGGTATTGTAGCGGCCTCTTGCCTAGGGCGATAGCTGCATACATTTGTTCACCTCTCAACGGTTGTTGTAAAGGCTATTATTTTTTTTTAATTTATTCATCCATATTAATTCGTGAAAGTGGACTTTACCTCAGTCAGGTATCTAGACGTTTTAGCAATTTGCCTTTTTTAATATATAGTAAACAGAAAACCCAACTGGTTGTCTCCAGTTAGGTGTTCTGTTTACAACCAATAGCCTCGGATACGGACGGATTACATGTTGACGACCCCCGCAAACGTCAAAAAGGAAACGAATTTCGGTTCTGCAACTGGAACGTTAGGTCCCTCAACAGACCAGATGCAGCCGAACAACTGGTCAACTCCTTGGACTGCTATGTATAAGGCAGACATTACCGCGCTCCAAGAAGTGCGATGGGATGGGCCAGGCAAAAAGCGAATGAAAAACTGTGATATCTACTACGGAAACTGCTACAGAGAAAATAAACAACGCTTATTATGTTGTTCGAGGCAGACTCACCAAAATCGTGAGAATTTTGAAAATTTTCGAAAATTTTACCAGAAAGTAAAACGAACATGCCAAGGCTATAAAGCCAAAGCAGAAGCCTGCAGGGATGAGCACGGACAACTAGTAGTGGAGTCACAGTCGATGCTGAGATTGTGGAAGGACCACTTCTGCAGACTGTATAACGGCGATGATAGTCAAAATGCCGCCGTCAGGCAGAGCGAACCATTCACAATGGACGAAGACGAAGGAGAATCCCGTCCACCAGACCTAGACGATTTTAAGATAGCGATATCGAAACTTAAGTCTTATAAAGCTGCTGGAGCAGACGGACTCCCCGCGGAGCTGTTTAAAGCAGCTGGCGATGAGCTGGTTAGGAACATGCACCAACTCATCTGCAAGATATGGTCGGAAGAACGCATGCCCGATGAATGGAATCTCAGTATCGTTTGCCCGGTCCATAAGAAAGGAGACCCCTATGACTGTGCCAATTACAGAGGGATAAGCCTCCTGAACATCGCGTTCAAGATCCCCTCTGCCGTACTGTGTAAGTACCTGAAACCGTTCGTGGACAGTCTGATAGGTGCCTACCAGTGTGGTTTCAGGCCAGGAAAATCCACGATAGACCAAATACTTACACTACGGCAGATCTTGGGGAAGACCCATGAATTCCAGGTCGACACGCACTATCTTTTCGTCGACTTTAAAGCCGGGTATGACAGTGTTTATAGAGACGAGCTATACAATGCCATGTCATGTTTCAACGTTCCTGCCAAACTCGTCAGACTATGCAGGATGACTATGGAGAACTTTCGCTGCTCCATTAAGGTCGGAGGTGAACTAACCGACCCCTTTGATGTTAAAAAAGGTTTTAGACAGGGTAACGCACTGTCATGTGATTTCTTCAACATTATTCTTGAAAAGATCGTGCGGGACTCTGCGGCCAATACAAGAGGTACGATCTACTTCAAGTCCACACAATTGCTTGGCTACGCAGATGTCACTGACGTTGTTGGACGAACAAAGCGAGACGAGGCGTTCACCAGCATTGAAGCAGAAGCGGTGAAAGTGGGTCTAAGGGTAGATGGGGACAAGACCAAATATATGCTGTCATCCAAGAAACACGCACAACACCGACGTCTTGGTCAGAACGTCACCTTCGGCAGCTATATTTTTGAAGTAATCAAGGACTTCATCTACCTTGGCTCGATAGTGACAAGCAGTAACGACACCAGCGCTGAGATAAAACGCTGAATAACTCTTGCCAATCGCTGCTTCTTCGGGCTCAAGAGGCAATTGAGTAGTAGAGCCCTCTCTCGAAAAACTAAGGTTTCCCTCTACAAAACCTTAATCATCCCGGTCCTACTCTACGGCGCTGAGGCTTGGACGTTGTTAAAAGCAGATGAAGAGGCTCTTGGACGTTTCGAGAGGAAAATTCTGCGTGCAATCTTTGGTCCCGTTTGTGTAAACGAAGAATGTAGTAGGAGATTCAACCAAAAACTGTACGGGCTGTACAGCAACATCGGCCTGGTTAGACGTTTTCGGATCCAACGTCTTAGATGGCTAGGCCATGTAGAGCGAATGGACATCAACGCTCCGGCCCGAAGAGCCTTCGACTCCAGCCCCGAGGGCCGGCTGGAGAGGCTTGTTGGTTGAGGCCCTGGTTCACCCCGAACTGTAGCGCCATCAAAGTTAGTAAGTAAGAACACCTAACTCTATGTGATAACTAGCATATTCAATGGAAGTTGGAATTATCCTCAAACAATGTCGTTAAATGAAAGGAAATGAGTACAGTCTCTTCTTAATCAACGTCTTAAGCAATGATCCAACAGTTTTGGTTGGAACTGTATCTCTCAAATCTATATATTAGGAAGCTTTGGCCTTATTGTTAATTCTAATCACTATCAGAATTAAAATTGCCTCTGCAATCAAACGAGTAATCAACATTCGTCATAATTATCATTCACACCCAAATCAAAAAAGTGAAAAAGTAATGAGTCTATTTGTCTCTCTTGAGGCACGCCACAATCATCATAAACAACCTAAAAATAGAAAAACAAAAAAAAAACAACAAATGTGAAACAATAATACGAAGCCTAAATAGAAAAGCGATTTAATCACTTAAGCACGAACAGACTTCAATTATTTTAAAGATATCTCAACAAATTTATATCCATCCCACTCGAATTCAATTTAATCAGAACGCAAAATAAAGAATCTGGTATCTATGTATGCCTCCGTCCTCCCCCCAAACTGCCGGTTCACCTCAGACAGTAATTTTGATACCCCGTCGCATTACCAGGGCATACCTTTCACAGTTCACACTTCCTTTGTACCGTTAAGTCCTTTGAGTGATTTATATTCCCCTCAGTGGCAGCACCGAGTCACATGGTAATCAATCACAGCCAGCTCGTTTCGCTGATTTCGAAAATCTTATCCCACCGCCCGAAATACGCAAAAACAAAAAATACAAAAAAAACCGAAAGCGTCACAGATTCATGGCAATAAAACCAAAACCTAGAAACCGTCACCCTCAATCCCATGTACACGCCAGCCGACTGCTCCTACTGAATAAATTGAAAACCTCAATTCTCAATTAGAACGACGCGGCGTCTCTTAACGTAAAGTCCTCATCCAGATGCGAGCACACGTAGAACAACACGTTGTACGATGATTGTTCTTATCTGTTACATCCGGAACCGGGAGCAGGAGGAGAACAACGAATAGGAGGTGAGCTCCACGAGGAGAACCCCTAGGAACACATTCGAAATAGGTATGCGAATATTGCTGCGACTTTGAATATAGCACATAGATACATACATATGTATGTATGGGAGAGACAGCGTTAAGGATGACACTATGTCCTTAGACAACCTTTTCATCCACCCATAGCGGGCGACGTCAACCGTAACGTAAGCAACGAAAGTAAAACGCTCCAATTGGCAGTATAAATAAGAAAATCTAGCAAGTCACGTGAGCCTCATAAATTGTATAAAATGCAAATGTGGGCCCCTTTGGCACTGCGGGTGATTAATGGATTTTCAGCTAATGCCACTCTGGTTCGACTTCGTACCTTCCCCCACCGTGTGGATCTTCTTCTAGTACACTTTCCATCGATTTCGTTGTCGCTCTTCATCCATCTATCGGATGGCACTACTGTCTAGTGAAAGGTATTTCTCGTGCCGACAACGTGGATTATAGCCAACGTCATCACAGAACATTGTCATCAACATCATCATCATCATCAACATGATTTCCTCCTGCCCGCCCGAAGGAAATGAAACAAACAAACGACAACGTCACGGCTATCAAGAGCGACAATAAAGAATTTTTTAATCGAAAGCAAATTATGTTAGAGGAGAGCCCACCACATTGGTCTTCAGATTCAATCACTTTGGTCTTGAAATGCTTGTGACGATGGAGTCCATAGCAGCGGGCGACTTATGTTGTTCTCGATATGTTGCATGACAGTGTATTTGTCGCTGTCCTGAATTGATTGAGGTTGGATTGAATAGATACTATCAGAGGGACGAACAGAAGACAAATGACGGTGACAATAGTTTTTGTTCACTTGACAAAAGCGTGCTGTTGACGAAATTGCGTTTGGCGCCGTCAAGTCAGTTGAAAAATTATAAAGGGATGGTGGAGGGGTTTTAGGTAGTAATAAGGTAACCATGACATGTAAATTCCATCCTAAAGTCATCAGATACGTACATATATTCATGGCAGTAAGGTCGTAATACAGAAGTCATTACTGAGTAATCATACTTTGCATTTCTTCTGATTCTCCTGGAAATCATTGAAGTGCTTCAAGCTGTGGCAAGTCAGTCATTCTTTGGAATTTATAAAATCGGCTTGAACCATTGAAGTCTCTTGCCACCATAACGAAATCGGAATGAAATAATAGATGCCCGTCAGACGGTATATTTCCAGACCCGTGTTCTTTAAAAGGAATACTTACTAGCAGAACCATCGTCACTTGACTGGATGCTGCTATTGAAGAAACCAGACCGCTCTCAAGTCAGCAACATAGAACCCTCTACGCAGCTAATAGAACAGCAACAAGCCCTGTAAGCACTGCATCTGAAGTTTTGGTCGTCAAGGGTCCACAACAAAGAAGCACCTGGTTCGATGACGAGTGCAGCAGGATTCACATAGGCATATGAAGCCTCCCTGCATAGAAGAACAAGAGCAGCTCGTGAGCTCTACGAGTTTAAAAGAAGGGAGGAGCATAAGCTTCTCAGGAGAAAGAAAAAAAAAAAAAAACAGCGGTCAAGTGCGAATCGGACTCGCGCACGAAAGAGACGTTGTATGTTACCTCATCAGTCATCAATAATTATAGGAAAAGGTTAATAAAAATAATTATAGGAAAAAGGTTTGCAGCTAGGATTAATATATTAAGGGCACAATAGGGACCAAAGCTTGGAAGCGTGTTATTGGTTGTGGGATATGATCGAAAGTTAATTTCCCAACAATTGAATTTGTTGCACAATTTGATATCTTAACCTATCAGGATGGAAAAGCAGGGGAATAGCAATTGAACGAAAGCTGTGTCACTGCTCAACAAAGTTTAAAGGGTATTTATTATTGATTGTTCGTAATTATAGAAAAAAGGATTGCCACTAGGACTAAAACATCAAAGACACAATAGGGATCAAAGCTCGGAAGTTTGCTACTGGTTGTGGGATATTATCGACTAACCTTGGGTTAGTATGTGACCCAAAAAAAAAAAAAAAAAAAAAAAGTATGTGACTACATATTTGTGGGATGTTTTGGCTGAAAATCATGTCTGTTGCATGGGAGTCGCCCTTAAACATTTATTTTATTCTGTTTTCAGTGTATCATCTGTGAAAATTCCGACTGTCTAACTATCACGGTTCATGAGATACAGCTTGGTGACAGACGAACGGACAGCGAAGTCTTAAAGGGCCCACAGACACCACACGTGTGTGTACACATGTGTATCGACACCGGTGTGTGATTTCGCCACACACGTCACACCGATAGAGACACCGACACCAAAAATCAAAAACTTTTGATTTTTACTCGCTCCGTGTCTGACACCGAAAACGGTGTGTGCACCAGCCCACAGACAGCAGACATGTTCGCACACTGACACATGTGTGCACACAAGTGTGGTGTCTGTGGGCCCTTTTAGTAATAGGATCCCCTTTTACCCTTTGGGTACGGAACCCTATAAAAGAGGAGAAGTGTTTAGTTGAGGACTTGGAGAGGTGTTACTATACGTATGATGTTCGATAATTTTATCCACAGATAAAGCGAACATGCCAAGGTCATAAAGCCAGAACGGAAGCCTGTAGGGATGAGAACTGCCACCTAGTAGTAGAATCGCGGCCGATTCTTAGAATATGGAGAAACCACTTCTGAAGACTGTATAACGGCCATGTTAGTCAATATGCCGCTGTCAGGTAGAATGATCCATTTCTAAATGGCGAAGATCGCAGAGAATTCCGCCCCTGACTTCGACGAAGTGAAGATCGCAATATGGAAATTCCAGTCAAATAAAGCTGCTGTCTCAGACGCACAGAGTCACTGAAGTTCCTGAAATTGGCAATGCGGCTTGAAGTCATTCAAATCGGCCAGTGATTTGAAGTGATTCGAATGAGCTATTAAACTAATGATTGAAGTAACGCAGCGTAATCGAAATATTTCAAAATTTTAAAGTGTTTTAGAGTCAATAAAGGTGATGAAGTTTTCCGAGTCACGAATAATAAAATAAATTAAAGTTGTTGAAGTGAAATAACTGAATTGAAGTGAAGTCACTCAAAACACCAAATCCAATGCATTCGTTCAGGTCTCTAAATAACTCGTACAATCTAGGTTTTGTAACTAATTTACCTCCAGAAAGTTAGTAAGGTCACACTTGGTCACGGAAGTATTTTAAATTATTGAAGTCAGCCAGTCAGTCCCCTATTGTCTTTTAATAGGATGAAGTCTGTGTAACGACGATTCACTTGGGAAATGTTGGTCAAAAAGATCACAAATAAGCCTTCGGAAGTGAACTGATTTTATTGTTTTTGGGAGTTGGTAGAATTGCTTCAACATGGCTTTATTGTTACGTTGTGAATATTTACGTGCTTAACATGTTTTGTTAAATCGAAGCTTTACTATTCAATAAACAAGCCTCTACAGCAGCAGTACGCCTTTAAAGACACTTGTCAGGGTTAACAACGTCTAGTGTTACACCCCGTTAGCCCTTATCCATATATTAATTATGCAAAACAATAACAAGTTCAAGTCTTCCTCATCGACTTTATCTTCTGGTTCGTTTCTCCATTTAACACCTTATAAATTTCTTTATTACAACGCCGACAACCAGGATATACAACAAGTCATCGCGTAACCTCTTTTCAAAGGATTAAATCAAAGCATTAATCCTTGTAAAGAAAAAATCCAAACAATCAACGGCTTTTTGTCGATGTCATCCCCCTCGACTTCCAGCATCACCACCACTAATCATATATCTTTCACAACGACAAGGAGGAAGAAGGAGATGAAGAAAATCTGGGATTATCCTTTAGCTTTGCACTTTTCCTGCATTGTGAGCGCTAAATGGGAATCGGGTGTTCTAATGGATACCCCATACGCGCGCTTCCAACTCACTTCCTTTACACACACTTTGACACAGAGTCCTTATGGCCACCGACGCTAGATAATTGAAGCTGCTGGACTGAGCAATAAAGCGGTTAATCCGAATCGTATACATATACATATATGTACACTACACATATATATAACTCGAGAAACGAAACAACGAGTTCCTGTGTACAGTCCTTCTTCCATTTGCGAACGAGCCATGGAGAACCGGCAAAATGATGCAAGAGAGTCCTTCTCGTCGAAACTGTGGACCATTGGAAAATCCCTATAAACAATGATATCATCCGAAACAATAGTGTCCTTTTCCAGGAGCTCTTCATCTCCTCACAACGAGAAAGACAAGCAAAAAACATGAAAAAAGAAAATAACAAGAAACGAATGAAGGTCGGGTTAGGGTGATAAGACTGTCGACAAAACATTAGCACAGCTTGAAGTTCAAAGATGCCGGGACCTTTAAAATTGTGTCCACCTTTGGAAAATATTTTATATCCCTGTGGCTCCGGATTGTAGTCGGCCACTTTTAGTGGAGGCGGTCCTTGGTCCTCGGGCGGTCATCGAGTAGAGTCAGGAGCGGTAACTTAATTTCAGGATCGCATATAACGCCCGAGCTGGACGGAGGTAGATGTGTTTCCAAATAAATTGGACATTAGTTTCGAGTTCTTTTTTCTGTTCCTTCCTCCTTTTTTTTTTTTTTGGGGGTGATCCACTTTGATGGGATAATTTCATTGTTGGTAGTGTATTGAAAATATGACGTTAGGGCTGAGAAGGATACCAGCTACGAAGGGGTGGTAATATCATTGACTATGGGAATAGGTAACTTAATTACCGCTGGGTCCTCAATTTACTCACCATTCGATGTGCTTTTGTGCCCGATTGTGTCCCCTCATCACGTGTGTAGAATTGTGAAACACACATGCGATGGTAAAAGGGAGCTGAAATTTATGGAATCGACTTAAGTCTTCGTAAAAAGGGGTTTTTCTGTGAAAGGGCTCAGTGTGTCAGACTGAAGGATGGAGTTGTGGTACAACGCGTTTCGGGTGGACAAGCATTTTCGTAATTCTCTTCTTCCTGTGCTTTTATCCTATTGGATCATTACGATGTGTGGTGATCTAATTTTCTCATCCAGCTGAAGATTTTGCTATGGGAACATTCTCGCTTGTCGTTTGGCCATTATTATGGCATGAAGAATCCGGAGTAATTTAATTCGGGCCGATTTCTCGGCCAATAAATGATCTTAATGGCAGTCGGATTGATCAGTTCATTAGTGTAATCGGCTCGGGACTGAATGTGCCCAAGAATAATATACTATTGTCTCCAAAAAGGAATGTGACATCGCATTTATCGATTTATTATCTGCAAAGTAACCCCACCCTGATACAATGCACGTATGCCAACGGATTGTGACTCTTCTAGTGACTAGGTGTCCTAGGAGCGGTCTTTCGAGTTTGTGGAATAGTCAGAAGCCAAACTTTGGCAAATCTGCTAAACACGGGGGTTGTGGAACGATATATGTAGGTCGAACTTTTGGCCAAATGGTCTCAAGGAATGGCAAAAAACGAACAAAAGTAGCACTTACCGACGGGTGCAGGCCCGCTAAAAAAAAGCGGGTAAGAGCCCCTGCAGCCGAACACATTGCAGCTTTATTAGCCAGGTTATCCTTCCACCTCCTCGTTGTACAATCTGGAAATTTCCTGACAATGGAAATTACTAAAGCAAGCGGACACAAAACAGGATAACTCCACTATTGCTAGGAAGCAACCACAAGCCATGAATAAAACGGACCTGTCAGAACCAGGCCTGTCGTCATGATAACTCGACTGTGAAATTACGGCGCAGAAAGATAACGAGTTTCAATGCATCAAAAGGCATGTCCGTAAGACAGGGGTCGCAGGACATTTCTTGTACAGGCACACTGTTATTCCTGTTCGATTTGTACCAAAAGCCATTTGACAAACATGTCAAAGGGTGGAAGGTTTATCGTAGCATCTAGAGTAGCACCCGGCGTGCTGGGGAAAGATCCTGCACAGCTGAGACAAACCGGTCTTCGGAGTTTGCTGAAAGCCACCAGTGCTAGCCACCAGACAACCGATACATATGAGATGAAAAGTCTCATCATTACCATGTAGATCCAGAGGACCTTTGCCGGCGATAAGCCCTATGCCTTGCCAAAAGCTCCTTTGAATTGCCTGAAAGCTGAGAGCGCTTTGGTGGTTTTTGACCCAACATGATTTGGCCAAAGCAGCTTGCTATCTAAAATGACTCCCAGGTACATAGCTTCCCTAAACTTTACGAACCTCCCTTCAAGTTCTTTGTCACGGGTTTCAAAATGGCCACTTTTGAAACGCCCGAACCAATACTCATATATTTTTATTGATGGAACATGTTCCCCATATGCTTGACAAGACAATCGATGTCCTTCAGCTGCAAAAAGGCACATAATTATTAGAGGAAAATAGTGGCTTTAATATGAATATAGTTAGAGGACGGTCCCATGTGATTGAATATTAGCTACGCCGTTTATCGAAAATCCCTCAAAACCTATTAGTCCATTTGCGTGGGTAGTTTATATTCAAATATCACCTTAGTTTTTGGACACAGCATTTACTTACTTATCAGGCCGGCTATCCATGAAGGATCTGAGCCTGAGCTTTAGTTGCCTTCCATCGTTGAATGACCCTTTCACAGGGGATGATGATAGCAGAGAATTCCGTCCCCATGACCTGGACGAAGTTACGAATGCTTTTTCTTAGCCTAAGTCCAACAAAGCTGTTGGAGTAGACGGACTACCTGTCGAGCTCTTTCAGGTAGCTGGTGATGACCTAATTGGGAGTACCAGCTCGTCGGTAAGATATGGTCAGAGGAATGCATGCCCGATGAATTGAATCTTAGTATCGTTCGCCCGATCCACAAGAAATGAGACCCCTTTGTCTGCGCCAACTACAGAGGTATAAGTCTTCTTAAGATCGCTTATAAAATCTTCTATGCTATTCTGTGTGAACGCTTGAAACCGTTCGTTAATAAACTGATTGGTCCATATCAGTGTGGTTTCAGGCACGGGAAGTCCAATATAGATCAATTATTCACACTGCGGCAGATCCTGGAAAAAACAAACGAGTTCCAGTTCGACACCCACCATCTGTTAGTCGTTTTTAAGGCTGCATACGATACTATAAATAGAGACGAGCTATACAACGCCATGTCTAGTTTTGACATCCCTGCCAAACTCGTCAGATTGTACAGGATGACATTAGAGAACTCTCGCTGCTCCATCAGGGTCGGAAGCGACCTATCCGATATCTTTTATGTCAAAAAAAGTTTTAGACCGGGCGACACGCTATCGTGTGACTTTTTCACCATCGTCTTTGAAAGGATCGTGCAATGCTCACTGGTCAATACGAAGGGCCTTTACGAGCATTGAGACGGAAGCGGCTTAATTGGGACTGGCGGTAAATGAGGGCAAAACGAAATATATGCTGTCGTCGAAAAAGGGCACGAACCACCGGCGTCGTGGGCAGGGCGCACATATTGACAGGTATAATCTCGAGGTAGTCAAGGACTTCATCTTCCCAGGCTACGCAGTGACATGCAGCAATCACAAGAGTGCCGAAATCAAACTCAGAATAACTCTTGCCAAACGCTGTTTCTTTGGGCTCGGGAGGCAATTGAGAAGCAGAGCCCTCTCTCGAACAACCAAGGTGACCGTATACAAGACCCTTATCATCCCGGTCCTACTTTATGGCGCAGAGACATGGATCTCATCGAAAGCGGAGGAGGAGGCCCTTGGTCGTTTTGAGAGAAAAATTCCGCGTACGAATTTCGGCCGGACCTACATAAATGGGGAGTGGAGATGGCTTAATAGTGAACTGTACTGGCTGTGCAGCGACATGAACGTAGCATGGCGTCTTCGGATCCAACGCCTAAGATGGCTAGGTCATATTGAGCTCATGGGAAACGTAGCTCCGGCCACAGGTCTTTGAATCCATCCCCGAGAGTCGACGCGTTCGAGGACGACCAAACTTAAGGTGGCGCAACCAAGTGGAAGAGGACCTTAACCAACTAGGCTTGCGGCACTGGAGATTGCTGGCGAAAGACCGTGCTAGTTGGAGAGGTTTTTTAAAGGAGGCTCAGGTTCGAAATGAAGAAGAAATGAAGAAGAAAAGAGAATGTGAATGTGATAATTGTTTTTTCGCTGTTTTGATAGCGTTTCCTTAAATCATTTTTTCATGTAACAGAAACTCACTCTTGTCGACAAGATACGGATAACCACGAGAATGAAAGTTTGTTATAACCTAATCAACAATTCAATTTACTCCTAACATGACCAGGTTTCCGAATGAGCCATTTATACATAGAATAAAACCAGTGAACCCAATCTACATGGCCAGCAGCAACAGAAATTCAATTATTGATATTCCCTCCCAACGAGAACTTGTTGATTGTTCGTCCTTTCGCCGTAGCACCCAATGCGAGGATACGACCAAAAATTGCCTCTGTCAGCGCGGATGTGCTATACATACACCGCTCAAATCATAAAACGTTTTCTAAGGTAATTTCGAATTCAAAACTTATTACCATTGGTGGCGGGGGGTTACATGCCACGCAGCTAAAAAAGGGTTTGACATTTCATTGGAAAAATGTTGCGTGCCGCCTCAAAAATTGCCGACATTCCAGCTGTCAATTGAATTACATTTCACGCTTTGGCAGATTTCTTTCAATCCTTTCCGTAATGCCATGAAAAAATTATGCGCCCAAATTCTGGCTCCCTGTGACGTGAATTTTTACACAATAAGGTTATTTCCTTTCCCCATCATTTCTTCCTTAGACTGGAGCTAGGTGTCCCTCTGTCAGCTGTGATTGACATTTGACAGCTGTCAAAACGACAGTTTGTTCGCCGTTTTTCGGGTTTTTTTATTAAAATTTTCAATTCACTAGACACACAGAAAGGGATTCGAACACGCAGGAAAAGTCTATGTTTACCGAACGAGCCCCATGTTGCACATGTGTGTACTAATATTTACCAATTCTTCCTTGAATGAATCTACAGAGTAAACGCGAAGATAAACATTTTTCACATCGGATGGTTTGTCGTGGAAAAATATTTGATATTTACCATTGGATTTAGATTTTTCCCCAGTGAAATCGTCGAATTTCGTGCTTTTTTTTTGTTGGCCTTTTCCAGTTGCTCCCTTGTCTTAGAAGTTCTTGAGAAACGTGCTCGGTGGAATGTTCTGCCGAACTGAATGTGAATTTAAGCATCCGTGGATAAACACGTTGTTTTGCTTTTAGTCGCAATGTCGCTTTTAGGAAAATTTGCGTTTTTTTGCCCTTCGGGTTGTGTACCCTTATGGAAATATCTTTAGGTTGTAGGCCTCCGGGAACTGTTTAAAGTAGCGCGATGAGACAGAAAATAGATGCTACATACCATACTACTGTGCCCCATCCACAAAAAACGCGATCCTACCTCCTGCGAGAAATATAGAGGTCGCCGAGCATGGGCTCGGAGATACAGGGTAAAGTTGTTGATCGCTCTCAACCTAGCGAGATGCCAGCCACGGTCCCTGTTTAAATGCCCGGGTCAAGTTGACATACGGCCTTCTCGCCCTTTGGATAGCCTCTTCAACAATCGTTGGGAGGTGAACAAACGCATGCAGCGATAAAACCCCGACCAGAATGTCGGTTGTGCGGCGGGCTAACAATCCGCCCACGTACAAAAAAAAAACAAAGTTATGAATGAGCAAGATGACTCGGATACACGGACGGATACTCGACGACGACAACGCACGAAAAAGGAACACGATTTGCGAGTATGCTCCTGGAATGTCAGAACCCTGTACACTCCCGGAGCTGCTCATAAATTAGAAGGAATCCTCACGCAGTACAAGGCGGATATTACTGCGGTCCAGGAAATACGCTGGATAGGAAACGGTATGATTAAGAAGAAAAATTGCAACATTTATTACAGTTATATGTGCACACGCCCCTACCGACGAGGCTGAAGACCCTATCAAGGAGGACTTCTATGACCTCCTGGACAACGCCTACGAAGCTTGTCCGGAGTACGATGTAAAAATCGTGCTCGGGGACTTCAACGCCAAAATCGGTAAGGAGAACACCCTTGACGGAGTGATCGGAAAGCAAAGCCTCCACGATACAACAACAGATAACAGCTTCCGACTCACTAGCGACAGTTCGTAATGCGGTGATAAGTAGCACAAGATTCCCTCGTATGCGAATCCACACAGCAACCTGTCGATCTCCGGATGGTCGAACCGCCAACCAAATCGACCATGTTCTCATTGACGCAAGGCACTCGTCAAACATCCTGGATGTGCGAACATTCAGAGGGGCAAATGTCGACTATGACCACTTCCTCGTAGCAGCAAGATTCAGAGCTCGACTGTCCAATGTCAGAAAGCTGCACCAGCCCATCAGGAGGAGGTCCGACATTGGGCGCCTGAGCACACCGGAGGTTGACATAAAACACCTTTTACAAGAAAGCCAAAGGCCTTGCGGGAGGCTTCAAAAAGGGCAACCAGGCTCTTCGAAACTGCGAGGGTAATCTTGTCACCGACTCGCAGGATATAGTGGATGTAGTTAAGCAGCATTTCCAGCAGCTGCTTAACGAGCATGACCAAGAGAGAGTGGTAGGGACCGAGGAAATCCCAACTCCAGCCGCTGAAGTAGTCCCCTCACCCAGCATCGAAGAAGTCGGCACAGCTACTCAAAAGCGGAAGAATAACAAGGCCGCAGGCTCAGATGGCTTGCCATCAGAGCTCTTCAAGACTGGTGGCGATGTTCTGGTAGGGACCATGCACCAGATCATCTGCAGAATTTGGGAAAATGAAAGCATGCCCGACGACTGGAATACCAGCTCTATTTGCCCCATCCACAAAAAAGACGATCCTACCTCTTGCAAAAACTATAGAGATATATCCCTGCTCAATGTCGCATACAAGATCCTGCCCAGCGTACCGTGTGAACGGCTTTTGCACCGCACTAATCGGCAGCTACCAGTGCGGCCTCCGGCCCGGCAAATCGACTATAGACCAAATTTTCACACTTCGACAAATCCTGGAAAAGACCAACGAGTTTCGAATCGATACACACCATCTTTTCATCGATTTCAAAGCCGCATACGACAGCATTCATCGTGAAGGACCGTTTAGTGCAATGGCCGAATTCGGGATTCCGGGAAAACTGATCCATTTGTGTCGCGCCACGTTAAAAAAATACGCGATGCACCGTGCAACTAGGTTCTAGGACTTCGGAACCGTTTGAAGCATGCACCGGAGATGCGCTGTCGAATGACTTCTTCAACCTGGTGCTGGAGCAGATAGTGCGACGGGCAGGCGTCAACAGGGAAGGCACTATCTTCTACAAGTCCGTCCAGCTGCTAGGATACGCGGATGATATCGATATCATTGCCGTGGCATTGTGGAAGCATTCACGGCGATTAAGGAACAGGCAGAATGAGTTGTTCTTAAGGTCAATGAGGATAAGACGAAGTACATGCTGTCAAGCAAAAAATAATCCGTCGCTCACCACCTGGGACAAAATATAACAATTGACAGCTACAATTTCGATGTAGTTAAGGAGTTTGTCTACCTCGAGGTAAACGTAAATTCCACAAATGACACCACAGTGGAGATGCGGCATAGAATCGCCCTTGGCAACCGCTGCTACTTCGACTTGTCCAAACAACTTGGGTCAAAACTCCTTATTCGAAAGACCAAAGTGGGTCTGGGTTTTACAACACCACCACCCATGAAAAACCCGACGAGTGCAGGCAAGCCTATGCAGCTAAGCAAGAAGCCTACAAGGGAATGCTGTACCAAAAGACGAGCGCTGTTCATGAGCTCTACGAACAGAAGCGGAGAAATAAGAACCGGCTTCTGAAAAGAAAGAGAAGAAGGATAAGAAACACGCGGTCGTGGAGATGGAGAGGTGTTACAGCAGGCATGAAGTCCGGAGGTTTTACCGAAAGGTAAAACAGCGATCCAGGGAATACAAATTCCGGACCGAAGCCTGCCGGGACGAGAATAGGCAACTTGTAGTAGGGGTACAGTCGATACTGAGAATTTGGAAGAATCATTTTGCAGACTGTTACGCAGCGAGAAAAACTCAAATACCTCTGTCAGGCAGAATGTCCCACCCAACTTGGACGACAACATACAAGAATTCTGTCCTCCCGACTTTGACGAGGTCAAAAAGACTGAAGTCAGACAAAGCTGCTGGTGCGGACGGATCGTCCACGGGACTGTTTGAAGCAGCTGGGGATGATCTGGCCGGGCGCATGCAAGTTAATATCTTAAAGCATTGGTTTGATCCGTAAGCAATGTAAACAAGCTGCGGTCAAATCATATGCAACATATATATATAATTATGGGGAAACCAATAGACGCGAACGATCATTGTTGACACAGCTGCGACTTAATGGCAAAATGCTTTTAGTCGAAGTCAAGTGGTTGCAGCTGCGTCAGCATATTCTTCGTGATCTGTATTAGAAGTCCAAGGTCAAGCAAAAATAATTTATGATATAAGTTCAAAGTCCATCAAAGGGACGCTGTCAACGAACAGCACATACTATATAAGGCACATAATGTTAATCTATAGTTGAGTTTTATTCCATCAGCGTCAGAGTGCAGATCATCAGCACCAGTCACCCGACCAAGACACAAGCAGTTCCTGATCCACACCCGTCACGGCCACCTGACTAATCTCTTGGGCAACGCAGATGGAACTCCGCAACATAAATAATAGAATTAAGTTAAGCACATAATAAAGTTTGATTTTTTTTAAAAGTTAAAAAGTTGAACAAATAAATCAATTGGCGCCCAACCTGTGGAGCATCGGTTTCCGCAATATATCCTGAACAGACAAAGTAAGGATCGGTTCCGCGAGTGCCCAAAAAGAAAAAATAAGTATCCTCAAAAGGAGGAGAAACAAAAACCAAGTATCCTCGAAGGAAGGAGAAAGGAAAAAACTAAGTATCCTCATAACAAGGGGAGAAAAAGACAAAATAAAAAATAACTAAGTGTTCAAATTAAAGAATTATATTGAAATTGTGAACGAGTTTAAAATTGGTTATTTGCAGTTACGAATAATAGTGTTACGAATTACCAGTTACGAATAAAAGTGAGATAGAGTTAGTATAACATAACTAACAAGTGAGAAAAAAAGATTAACAAAAGACTGCCAAAATAGAAACTCAAATGGTGAACTTTGAAGTGAATTGTATTGAAGACATCAATAATATTCATCAACACAACAAACAAGCATCTAGCATCAACGAGGAAATCAACATCAATCCAACAGCAGCATCAGGCGTTAACAACGAAGTGGCCAGAAAACTACAGAACATCAATCAAGCAACTAACAAGTAACATATTTAAGCTTACATTACTATGGTATTATAAAATATTATTGTTATTATATTCCCGTTATTAAATAATTTTCGGTTAGTATATAAACCAAGTGATTTTATAATATATTGTGAAAAATAACTATACAAGGTGGATTCATACGGTGAAATAGAATTGTTACCAGGAGAGAGGGAATATTTGGACAACGAAGCTAGGGACCTAGGAATTCCATCCACGTACGAAATGGCAACAACAGAACAAATTAAAGGCCTAATAGAGGCTCAGACAGGCCCATTACTTAGAAAAATAGAACAATTAACTATGAATTTGCAGCAGTTGATCACGGTCAACACTGTTTCAGAATATCAGGTCGAATCGATAGATGAAAGAATTAGCTGTGAGGAATCATTAGATGTAGTGAAATCGTTGCCGCCGTTTAATGGCAGAAATTCTTATGTTAGTTGGCGAGAGGCCGCGAACAATTCGATTAGTTTATACAAAAAAGGAAGCCGTAGGTACTATGCTGCTTTGACAATACTTAGGAACAAAGTAACGGACGAGGCAAACGACATTTTAACAAACCATGGTACTGTGTTGAACTTTGAGGCTATCCTTAGTCGCTTAGATTTTGCGTATGCGGACAAAAGACCGCTACACATCATCGAGCAGGAACTGAGCGTCATGCGACAGGGTCCTCTCAGCATCATTGACTATTACAATGGGGTTAATAAAAAGTTAACCGCCTTAATTAACAAAACAATTATGTCGCATGGCTCTAACTCTGAATTAACGAAGAAACTGAATAAGAGAAACAGACAGTATGCCTTGAGAGTGTTTATAACGGGATTAAACCCACCATTAGCCAATATCCTATTTTCACTATCCCCAACCGATCTCCCTAACGCTTTGGCAAAGGCCCAAGAACTTGAATCTAACAATATAAGAGCAAATTTTGCCCTTCAATTTAATCGAACCAACAATTCAAGTGCCAATCATCAAAGGTCACATAACTTCTTGCGCTTTCCACAACGTAACCACGGCGACGCCCGAATTAAATTTTTCCAACCTCAACCAACCCAACCGAAACCCGAACCTATGGAATTAGGTAGTTCGGCCAACGTGGTTCAAAAACCGCGACAGCCTTTTTATAATAACTATTCTAATCCACAAAGTCTCTCTCGGTCAACCTTCAACAATAGTTATAACAATAACTATTCTCAAAAACCCAATCAGTATAATTTCCAAAATTACCAGCAGAAGCCTATGGGCTTCAATAATTTCCAACAAGGCGTTAAACGCCAACCTCAAAGTGCCCAAATAAGTTATCAGCCACAATATAAAACACCGCGAATAAATAACCTAAATGAAGAATCTTTTTTAGGAGAAAACCCGGATTGCCCTACATCATCAAAAGTGGAGCATCTGGAAGAAAATATACAATATTAATCGACAGTGGTGCTACTAGCTGTTACTGTAGCCCAAATGTTTTTGGAAATAGGAAGGAGCTAGTTATCAAAAAAAGAGTCAGAACGATAAATGGCCATACAATAATCCAACATTTTTGCGTAGCGAGGCTTTTCGGAATTAGGGAACGATTTTATGAGATTCCTAATCTCGAGGCCGATATTTTAATAGGATACAGATTTTTGAAAAAGGCAAATATAGTGTTAGATTTTGAAAAGGGAACCCTAAAGAGTGGTAATCATTGTGAAAAATTCCTTAACTTTGGTGAAACAGAGAAGGAGGAAACAGATGAAGAAATCGATTCTCAAAATGAAGCAGAATTAGAAAATATTAACTATATAAAAAAGCACGAAGACATCGAATATTTGAGAGGTAAAATTGTTAAGGAAATCGAAGAGCTTCATTCTAAAATTAATATGAGGCTACCATTTAGGACAGACATAAGGGCAGAAATTCGCACAATTGCTGAAACTCCTATATGGAGTAAGCAATATCCATACCCCATGTCTGTCAACTCTTTTGTAAATAAAGAGATACAAAACTTATTGGACGATAGTATTATTCGGCCAAGCAAAAGTCCTTACAACTCACCGATATGGGTGGTACTAAAAAAAGGAACGAATGAAGACGGATCCTCAAAATTGAGGATGGTAATTGACTACAAAAAATTAAATGAACAAACAATTGCAATGAACTATCCCATTCCTGACTGTAGTGTCATTTTATCGAATCTAGGTAGAGCAAAATACTTTTCAACAATAGATTTAGAATCTGGCTTTCATCAGATATTAATGAAAGAAACAGATGTCGAAAAAACTGCTTTTTCCGTGAACAATGGAAAATACGAATTCGTTAGGATGCCGTTCGGATTAAAAAATGCTCCTGGTATTTTCCAAACCGCCATGGATAATATTCTTAGGAAGTATATCGGAAAATTCTGTCATGTCTACATAGACGATATAATAGTATACTCGTCGTCAGTAGAAGAACACAGAATTCACCTCTCGGAAGTAATAAAGACTCTGAGAGACGCAAATATGAAAATATCGTTAGAGAAATCTGTATTTTATAGAGAAGAAGTTGAATTCTTAGGATATAGAGTAGGATTTAATGTAATAAAAACTGATCCAAAAAAAATCGAAACCATTCAAAATTACCCCCTGCCAACAACCTTACGTCAGTTGAGAAGTTTTCTAGGAATGGCAGGCTACTATAGAAAATTTATAAAGGATTACGCGTTAGTCACAAAACCCTTAACAACGTACCTAGCAGGAGAAAATGGCAGAATATCACAAAACATGTCGAAAAAAGTAGAAATTACATTAAACGCAGAGGCAATTACAGCCTTCAATAAAGTGAAAACGCTACTAATAAGTCAAGTAGAACTGGTGCAACCAGATTTCAATAAAAAATTCACTTTAACCACAGATGCATCGAACGTCGCAATAGGCGCAGTGTTAAGCCAAAATGGGAAACCTATCACGTTCATCTCCAAGACCCTTAATTCCACTGAAAGAAATTACGCTACAAACGAAAAAGAATTGTATGCTATAGTGTGGGCATTAAAAACATTAAGGAATTATTTATATGGTGTATCAGATTTGGAAATCTACACGGACCACCAACCTTTAACATTTGCAGTATCCACTAGGAATCCTAATGCCAAGATGAAAAGGTGGCACGCTTTTATCGAAGAGTTTGCACCCAAAATCATATACAAACCAGGAACGCAAAATACGGTCGCAGACGCACTCTCGAGACAGTATCTTAACAATATGCCTGATGCCCAAACAAGTACCGAAACAGAATCATCGAACGATTCTTTTGCCACACAACATTCAGCCGACAGTAGTGACCACACAAACATTTTAGAAACGTTAAAACCATTGAACCAATTTAAACAACAACTACTTCTTGCAAAAGCAAATTTCACCATTCACGAATCTGTTCACAACTTCGGAAAAACAAGACATATTATAGAGTTCGACACACCAGAAAACTTAGTAACAATCCTAAAAGAGTACTTACAACCCAACCTGGTAACCGCAATCCACTGTACACCAGAAGATTTATACACTGTAAAAGATAAACTTTTAGAAACATTCCACTGCAAATTCTTGTACACTAAGAACTTTCCCTTAGACATCATAAATCGTGATGATCAATGGGCAATCATAGAACAAACACATTCCAGAGCACACAGAAACTACACTGAAAATATCAAACAAATTCACAAATACTATTACTGGCCTAATATGAGTAAACAGTTTAAGCAATATATTAGAGCTTGTGAAATATGCAATAGGAATAAATATGACAGGCACCCAAGTAAAGAGCCAATTGGAGAGGCTCCAATTCCTAAGAAAGAGGGGGAGCATGTCCATATAGATATTTTCTACGCACAAAAATTAAAATTTTTAACCTGCATTGACTCGTACTCAAAATTCTTAATTTTAAAACAGATATCCGACAAAACGAATCTAGATGAAAAAGTCCTAGAAGCCATACAAAGTTTCCCACAAGTAAAGAAAATAACGCTAGACAACGAACCAGGTTTTACCACTGTACAATTTAAAAGTTTAATGTCGAGATTGAACATCGAAATCTATTTTTGCAATCCTCACCATAGTACCACAAATGGTCAAATAGAGCGCGTACATTCAACCATAATCGAAATTGCTCGATGTTTGAAGGAAGAATATAGCTTAATTAACGATTCAGAATCGATTTATAGAGCCGCGCAACAATATAACAAGACAATCCACTCAGTGACAAACAAAAAACCATTTGAAATAATGTTTAATAAGGTATCTCACGAAAATTTACGAAATCAATTAATAATAGCCCAGGCCAAAATGTTAGGAAGAAATAATAAAAACAGAAAGCATAGAAACTATAATACTGATGACATAGTATTCGAGAAAAGATCAGGAGAAAGAAATAAATTAGAACCCAGGTATAGAAAACAAAAAGTTAAGGAAGACCTAGGAAATAAGATTAGAATATACAATAAAAACAGACTAATCCACAAAGATAATATTAAAAAAGAAATATTGAACCTTAAGGAAATAGAGGACGTAACAAGACATGAACATTAAAGCATAACCATCACAGACCTTATGGACGCTTCTGATTTTAAGATCGTCCAAAACAATGACGTAATAGTTATTTATATTAAGTACCCGAAGATAGAAAGAACATGTGATCTTTATGAATCACGAGCCATTCCTCATAATAACACTAAACTTATGATAGAAAACAGAATTGTTAAATGCGAAAACATATTTAAAACAATAGAAAATTGTACAATAGAAATAAGTAACACATTTTGTAAATTGAGTCAAAAAGAAACTTGTTTATCTAAAATTTTGAATAATAAAAAAGCAAATTGTTCTAAGATTATAGGAAAAAATAAAGATCTGGAAATAATCAAAGATGGAGCTATTCTAGTATCAGGTATTAATATTGTAAACGAACATATCTTAAATGGGATTTATCTAATAACCTTTGAAAATTCAACTGTAATAAATAACGTAACTTATTTCAATCCCACCAATGCTATACAAAACTTTTTGAAAATGAACCAACCCATCGAATTTGATGTTATTGAATATGTAAGGCTCAATAAATTAAATATGGAAAATATCGATATATTAGATGTAAGACAGGATGAAATAAAAACTCGCTCGGTACTTTGGACCTCCCTAATAACATTTGTAATTATCTTATTGTGTATGTTTTTATATAAAATGCGTAAAACCCTCTCAAACTATAAAGAAAAAATTTGTAAGAAACCTAAAAAGAAAAACGATGTAAATAAAAACATCGAAGAATCAATAAAAGAAAACGATGTAAATACAAGTAATGAAAACATCGAAGAAACAATGTTAAAAGATTTAAACGAAATAATCGAAGAATTAATGAAACAGAATTAAGAATCGGGACGATTCACTTAAGAAAGAGGGGAGTTAATATCTTAAAGCATTGGTTTGATCCGTAAGCAATGTAAACAAGCTGCGGTCAAATCATATGCAACATATATATATAATTATGGGGAAACCAATAGACGCGAACGATCATTGTTGACACAGCTGCGACTTAATGGCAAAATGCTTTTAGTCGAAGTCAAGTGGTTGCAGCTGCGTCAGCATATTCTTCGTGATCTGTATTAGAAGTCCAAGGTCAAGCAAAAATAATTTATGATATAAGTTCAAAGTCCATCAAAGGGACGCTGTCAACGAACAGCACATACTATATAAGGCACATAATGTTAATCTATAGTTGAGTTTTATTCCATCAGCGTCAGAGTGCAGATCATCAGCACCAGTCACCCGACCAAGACACAAGCAGTTCCTGATCCACACCCGTCACGGCCACCTGACTAATCTCTTGGGCAACGCAGATGGAACTCCGCAACATAAATAATAGAATTAAGTTAAGCACATAATAAAGTTTGATTTTTTTTAAAAGTTAAAAAGTTGAACAAATAAATTAATTTGCACCAGTTCATCTGTAAGATATGGTCGGAGGATATATGCCCGACGAGTGGAATCTCAGTGTCGTTTGCCCGATCCACAAGAAAGGAGACCCCTCTGACTGCACCAATTACAGAAGGATCAATCCCCTTAACATCGCATACAAGTTCCTCTCTGCTTTTGTGTGGACGCCTGAAACCGTTCGTAAGCACCTTGATATGTAGGTCCTTTTCAGTGCGATTTCAGGCCAGGGAAGTCCAAAATTTACCAAATCTTCACACTGCGGCAGATCCTAGAAAAGAAGCAAGAAATGCAGATCGACACTCTCCGCGTATTTATCGATTTCAAAGCCGCATATGATAGCGTGTATAGAGACGACCTATATAGAGCCATGTCTAGTTTTGACATCCGTGCCAAGCTCGTCAGAGTGTGTAGGATGACGATGGAAAATCGTCGTTGTTCCATCAAGGTCGACAATGAACTTATCGAGACTTTCAATGTCAAAAGAGGATTTGGACAAGGCTACGCGCTGTCATGTGACTTTTTTAACGTCATACTTGAGATGATCGTGCGAAACTCACAAGTCAGCACTAGCGGCACGATCTCCCAAAACTGCTTAAACTGCTATCTTGTGCCGATGATATTGACGTGAATGGTCGAACCGAGGCAGCCGAGGCAGCGAAAATGGGCCTGGCGGTAAATGAGGCCAAAATGAAGTATGCACATATAGCATGCCGTCAAGGAAGGTCGCACAGCATCGACGCCTCGGACAGAGCGTCACAATGGGCAACAAGAACTTCAAGGTAGGCAAAGACTTCGTCTACCTCAGATCCGCAGTAACTAACACTAACAACATTAGTATCGAGATGCAACGCAGAATCGCTGTTTTTTTGGGCTTAAAAGGCATGTGAGTAACAGAGCCATCTCTCGAAAATCCAAGCTGGCTATATACATATAATACCCTGATTATCCCAGTCCTTTATGGTGCAGAGGCATGGACGCTATTGAAAGCTCTTGATCTTTTCGAGAAAAAAGTACTGCGTGCATCTGGAGGAAAAGATTCAATCACGAACTGTACAGGCTGTACAGCGGCATGTGCTTTGTTAAGCGTCTACGGATACGACGTTTAAGATGGTTAGGCCATGTAAAGCGTATGGACAACATACCACAGGCCTGAAGTATCTTTAAATCCGAGTCATTGAGACAACAGAGGACGCCCTCGACTCAAATGGCGCACACCAGTGGAGAAGGACCTCAAACCAGCTTGGTGTGCGTGACTGGAGGCGGCTGGCAAGACACGCTTGCTGGTTGAGGCCCAAGGTCTATAGCGCCACGAAGAAGAGAAAAAATCAGCAATTGAAGCAGTGCTCACTAGCTTCACATTAAGCAGCTAAAGCTTAAGTGCTTGCAGAATGTCATAGCACTACAATATCGCTACTAAAATGGAAATCTAATGTAGGTAAGCAAATCCCGACGATACACTGATCCAAGCAAAGCACCAAACTGGATCAGAGGTAGAATTCCCACAAAACTACTTCTTAATGCCATTTCTCCTAAAACTTTACCAATCTACAAGCACCCAATCATAAGCTTCACAATTGCAGAAAACATAAATCAATTGCGTCACACACTTCTTCATCAAGCGAATCCCTTTTGCAGCACCCACTGTCAGAAACTTCCGAGAGCAAGTCAAGGCGAAACTATTTCCTCATACCACATGAATCTATATATGTAATGTGTAGATAAACTCCTTGATGTACCTACATGCATGTATCTTGAATACCGCACGACGATACATATCCCACGCAGCGCCCCACAAATACAACTGCTCCAGCTGCGACGGAAATCTCTCCTTTGACTTTCTGTCATATCCGCATCGGTTCACTTCCACTCCGATTCACCAAGATTCGCTTTATTGACGAAATGAATAGACGAAAATTAGTTTTCTTTTTCCCCTTTCTCCTTTAACAACTTTCCATTAACTTTCCTTTCTTTGGATTCCGTGTTGGTGATGAACTGGCATGCAGCAGCAGCAAAACAGACATTCATTGCACTGCAACGTTATGTGAGGAAATGGAATTTCAAAAAGGCTTCACGGTTTGATTTATAATTTAATTGATTGATTTGCATCCCATCGTTGCCATAGCTCAATCTCATATACCATCTCTATTGGGTACTGCGCCTTCTTGTCGACTGCCTTTGAACTTGCCCAACCTGAAAGAGTCTCCTACTCCATAAGGACGATTTAATTAAATCTTCTTCGAAACATCCTTAGGCGGTTCAAGGGAAAAAGACTGACAGTCTAGACTGTTACCAAAGACACAGTACAATATGACGGTATCTTAATGTATCCTTTTAAGCCTCGAACATGGGCCGTATCCTCGGGTGCGATATCGAGCAACAATCATGGCAATGAATATCATTTCGTGATTTTCCGAAATTAATTCAAATCATTTGCGACTATTGCACGCATTTTCATTCAATTTACCGCTCAATTCCCATTGCCGTGAAACGAATAAAAACCTATTTGCCCTCATCCTCTTCACCGGTACGGTGTAGACGTAAGTATTCGCATATCTATTTCACAGATTGCCATGCTTAGGTCGTACGATAGCTGTTGACATCACGCCGCAAACGATGGTGTTTTACAATCGAGAAAAAACATAAAAAACAAAAAACCTAGATAAACAGGACGAGCGGAAAGGAGACTCTAATTTGAAAGACAATAAAACAGGACGATTGACAACGTACACATCATTCGCATCCCATCCGGCCTTGTGATGGAATCCGTACGACACATAGGTTGTCAACACTACGAATACGAAAAAAACAAGTTAAGTTCACTAGTTGGATAGTGAAGGCACGAATGCTCGTTTTTTTTTATCTTTTATCGCCTGTCATGTGGCCTTTCGACAACAAGGCGAATGGATTGTTGAGTATCTTTCCTTATCTACCTGAACGAAACTATTGCTCCCAGTGTTTCTGTATTCCCGCTTTTGTTTGTTTTTAAGCGCCCCCTCGTAACTCGGTCCCTGTGGAGCGATAAAATCGAAATCACAGCCCTTCGAACACACCCGTTTAGATGGTGCGTTTTCACATGGCACATCTCGAATGTTTGGCATAGTAGATCGTCGTAGACGATGAAGGGGCTCTTATAAACTCAGTCTCAGTATCAGTGAGTAGTATAACTTGATTACGAGGCCTGTCGGGCGATGCTGATGTTTACGGGAAAACACGTCTTTCAAGAAATCTGCTTGTCGATGGTGAACAATCATTGTTCATCATCAGGTGTTGTCGACGAGCAGAGTACTCGACTAAGGAAGGATGGATATCGATTTGAAATGATAGCATTGCATCAAATAGAGTCGTTTGAAAGAGCTCTTAGTTTGGTAGCTATACCATATTGTCAATGACATTAGTAAAAGGTGGGGCAAAAGTAATGTTAAGTGGCCATCTCTAGAGGAAGGCTCGAGATGGTCCTTCTCGACCCTCAAGGTCTGTGTTTAAATTAGCTTGGTTGCCCAAGATGAGTGAACGGTTGCTCCGTTCTATTGGAACCAAGAATGCTCAAAAACCATTTCGACGACTTCAGGCCCTGGCTACTTTTTTTATTTATTAAGCTTATTACAAGCTACTAAACTTAAACAATCTAAACTTAAATATTAGCTAGTTAACCTAGTAGAGAATAGGGTGAACATTAAGGCGGGTAGTCCCGTGTGGGAGGTAGAAGATTAGACGGAGGATCTTTTTAGATGGACCTAAGGCGAGTTTCTTAAGGATGGTAGAGCAAAACGCAAAGATCTACGTTGCACAGGTTCAATTCGTGCAGAATAGCTAACGTAGTAAGGAGACCAGGCTTGACTGTCATATTCCACGATAGGTCTGACGTATGTAATGTAGAGGGATTTAGTGACGTAGGGATTCGAGAATTCCTTAGACCAACGTTTTATAAAACCAAGTGCAGAACTAGCTTTGTGTATGATATGATTGGTGTGGGAGAGAAAGTTTAGCTCTCTGTCGCATATGATACCTAGGTCGCGTATGAAGGAGACATGGGTACAGACTCATTAAGTAGATAGTATGTTCCAGGAGCAGAGTGGAAGGACCCGTCCGGGAGGCATTTACCGATGTTAAGTTCCAGGTAGTTGTTATCACTTCAATTACCGAAGAATACAAGGTCGCTTCGGAGTGCAAGCGAGTCTGCAGGAGTTGATAGTGTCTTGCGGATTTTCATGTGTCTGCGTATATTGACAATTGGGAATCTTTTAAGAAAAGACCGACATCGTTAACATCTTCTCTGCCGCCAAATAAACATTCGATGGCGTTTATATTATCGGGATCCGAACTCGCTCATCGTGCGTCAGAGTCCAATACACTAACTACTGCGCCACGGCACCATCGTTAACACTTACTTACTTATCAGGCCAGCGATCCATGGAGGATCTGAGCCTGAGCTATAGCTGCCTTCCATGCCTTTCATCCTTGACGGTCCCGGGCACGCTGCTTCCAGTTATCAAGACCAAGATGTCTTACATCCGGGATTACTTAGTCTTTATACCGAAGGTTCGGTCTTCCTCTTCTTCTCGAAACAGGAGGCTCGGAGTCGAAGACCCTCTTAGCTGGAGCGTTGATGTCCATGCGCTCGATGTGGCCGAGCCAGTGTAGTCGACGGATCTTTGCCTTCCGGACTACATCCACATCTTTGTACAGCTCGTAGAGTTCGCGGTTGTGTCTTCTTCTTCATTCACCTTCCTCACAGACAGGACCAAATATCACAGAATTTTTCTCTCGAAAGAACCCAAAATCAGCTCCGCTGTGCTGCTTATCGTCCAGCTTTCAGCTCCGTACAGCAAGACTGGCAGTATGAGCGTTTTGTAAAGCATGACTTTGGTCTTTCGAGTGAGGAGTTTTGACCCCAGTTGTGTGGACAAGCCGAAGTAGCAGCGGTTGCCAAGGGCGATTCTATGCCGGATCTCCACTGTGATGTCTTTTGTGGAATTTACGTTTGCCCCGAGGTAGACAAACTCCTTAACTAACTCGAAATTGTAGCTGTCAATTGTTATATTTTGTCCCAGGTGGTGAGCGACGGATTGGTTTTTGCTTGACAGCATGTATTTCGTTTTGTCCTCATTGATCTTAAGACCAACTCATTTCGCCTGTTCTTTAATCGCCGTGAATGCTTCCACAATGCCACGGCGAGAACACGCATTGATATCGATATCATCCGCGGATCCTAGCAGCTGGACGGACTTGTAGAAGATCGTGCCTTCCCTGTTGACGCCTGCCCGTCGCACTATCTGCTCCAGCACCAGGTTGAAGAAGTCACATGACAGCGCATCTCCTTGCCAAGATCCGGTGCATGTTCCGAAGTCTTAGAACCGAGTTGCACGGGGCATCGCGTATTTTTTAGCTTGGCGCGACACAACTGGATCAGTTTTTCCGGGATCCCTAATTCGGCCATCGCACCAAACAGTCCTTCACGATGAATGCTGTCGTACGCGGCTTTGAAATCGATGAATAGATGGTGAAACTGCTTGATCTTTTCCAGGATTTGTCGAAGTGTGAAAATTTGGTCTATAGTCGATTTGCCGGGCCGGAAGCCGCACTGGTAGCTGCCGATAAGTGCGGTGCAAAATGGCTTTAGACGTTCACACAATACGCTGGAGAGGATCTTGTATGCGACATTGAGCAGGGATATATGTTCCTCTATAGTTCTTGTAAGAGTTAGGATCGCCTTTTTTGTGGATGGGGCAAATAGAGCTGGTATTCCAGTCTTCGAGTATGCTTTCGTCTTCCCAAATTTTGCAGATGATCTGGTGCATGCTCCCTACCAGAACATCGCCGCCAGCCTTGAAGGGCTTTGATGGCAAGAAGAGACAACGATGGGGTCAGAGATAGAGTTTCTATAAAATACTCTATGTTGGCGATTCTCAAGGTACGATTTAAGCTATGCGATGATTTGGGGCGGGAAGCCTAAAGCCTCTAATTTAAAATAAATTAACGTATGGCTTACCTATCGAATGCTTTACTGAAGTCTGTGGTGATAACATTTACCTTGTTGCCTTGCTCCAGAGTTAGAAATATTTTGGAGGCAAATTCGGTAAGGTTGGTTATGGTGGACCTACCTTTTAGGAAACCATGCTGCCGGGAGGAGAAGATGGACTTGTATTGGAAGAACATTGAGTCATACACGGCGGACTCGAAGATCTTAGGGATAGCGGACAATTTAGCAATCGGTATGTAGTTAGAAATATCCATCTTGGGGCCCTTTTTGTGAGTAGGGAAGATGTAAAAATTTTTCTAGATGGCTGGAAAGGAAGCTTGACGAAGTGAAAAGCGAAAGAGAATAGAAAGAGGTTTGCAGAGGGAAGCGATACATTTCTTGATGGCTAGGAGACCTTTGGGACCCGGAAAGAAGTCGTATTTAAGTTTGTTTAGCTGGTGGTGAACCAAGTCCTCATTAATATCAATTACGGAGAGCGATGTCCGAGAGCAGTTATTCAGTCGTTAAATGATAGGCTAAAGAAAGTGTTGTTGTGTGTAGTGTTGTTCCATTTGAGAGTGTAAGGAACCCCATCCGATTTTTGTTTTTGAGGTTGATGAATTAGTAGAAGCGTCTAGGATCAGCAATAAGGGACGTCTGCATTCTTTGAAGGTATGAGTTATAGAGGGTGCTACAGAGGATAGAGAAGCGTTGGAAGGCTTGTTGGTACTTCGCATAATCAGAGGGGGAGTTTGACATTAAAAACTTCCTCCAAAGTTTATTTCTCGTATTACGGAGAGTACGCAGTTCCTTGTTGAGCCAGGGAGGTGTTGAGGAACAATTTTTTCGAGGGACGTAAGGAACAAATTGGATTATGCAGTTAAAGTGTAGAAAAATTCCAAGAAGAGGCTAAAGTCTATGTCGTTAACTGAATTGATAAGTGAGGCGAAGTCGGCCTTTCGGAAAAGAAAGGGTGATCATAAGTGGAGGGAGTTTGGTTTAGTTTATAGGAGAACTTAAGGGATAAGGGAGGATGACATTGGTCCAGAGTGAATAGCAGATGGTTGCTTGCGGTAACAACAGAGTTGTAGGCATCAGAAGAAAATATAAGGTCTAGTTGTCTTCCAAGATTTTTGGTGACACTGTTAATTTGAAAAAGGTTAGACTCTACAAGACGGTCCGTGAAAAGAGTTTCCTTGTCAGAGGAAGCATTAATAGGGATAAGAAAACACTTGTCATCCGAAGGGGCCCATTGCAAGAATAGAAGATTGTAATCTCCAACGACGATGAAGTCATCACTTGGATCGACGTCTGAGAAAATAGAGTATATTGTGTCAACAGCTAGCTGGTAGACTTGGGCAGGTTGGGTTGGGCGGATGTAACAGCAAAGGATGTAGATAAAGCTCTTGGTGACTGATATCTTGGCGCAGACAAGTTCAAAAGGTGCAGAGTTCGAAATTGCAACAGCCGATGCATTGAGGCGGCTATGGATGGACAAAGGGATACCTCGCTCAAGGGGAAGTGCGTTATTGCGCTCACCGTCAGTGCGAAAGACATCGAAGTCGGAAGAGAAGAGTTCTAAGTCCAGAATGCTAGGGTTGAGGTTGGTTTCAGTTAAGGCGAAGATGTCGTAAGGAAGCGTTAGAGAGTTAAGATAGACAGTTGAGGTTTTGGATCGAAGCCCTCTTACATTTTGATAGGAGAGAAAAACTTCATGCAACATCCGCAGTGGATCCCGATCTCAGCGAAACTGTTAATCGTTCGCAAACCTGGTGCAGAAGCGGCAAGAAAAACGACAAAGAAGTTCGAGCTGCGTTAAAATAACAGACCGAAAATTGGTCAAATATAAGGTAACCATAATTCCCAAAACTCCATTGCTTATTGTCAGCTATTTCCGATACTGTCTACATTACAAGTGTCAAAGTACAATGATACTCAATGACACACACGAAAATTGTAAGGCGCTCACATGATAACATTACTTTTGGGCCACCTTACCTACATATACTCCTAAGGTATTTCTTTGGCACTCACTGTAGCCTAAACGATTTGATCGATTTAAGCAAATGAGGTGTCTTTTGATTCTTCTTAATTGTGGGAGTGACACAGGTTGTATATAATTGATATACATGAATCATTTACTACCTCCGCTTCGTGTCGGTGGCAATCGAAGCTGTAAAGGACTGTCCAAGGGTGGTGCAGGAAATCAAATGTCAGTTTGAAACTGATGCCATAATTATATTCTTTCGACTAAGCAGCACTTTATTAGGCAAATGTTTACCATTTACCATTTTAGAGTCATATTTCAGACAATATAAGAGCGATATTCTGGATCTGGATCTTCCAAAAACGTCAGACAAATACGTCTATTACGTACAGTCAGCATTGATTCAGAAAGCGCCATCCTAGACAACGACCTTTTTGTGATCGAAGTTTCTCAAAAAGAGTGTGAGCTGTCTTCCAGAAAGTGTACCAAATGGATCCCCACTTGATCTTCGAGTCGGGTATTGACGGAATATTCAATGTGATGCTTAAACATCTTCAACCAACGGTAATGGGGGATACGCCATCGTGCTTAAAAATACACGGAATAATGCATATTATCAACAAGGTCTTCGAGAAGGTGATCCACAAATGACTGGTCAAATGGGTTGAGGACAATACCATCATTTCAAATAAAGAGTTCAGCTTCAGGGCAAGAAACAATACCACGGGTGCCTGCCTGACGGACTTGATGCTTTTGACACAGTATGGTTAGAAGGACCTTCATACAAGATCAAACAGCTAGGCATAAGTAATCCATTGCTATATATGATTCATGATATGTTGACGAGTAGACAGTTCGTTGCCAACTTCTGCTCAAACATTTGACATTAAAAATGGACTGCATCGGCACTCGCTGATCTTTTTCGGCATTTTACATTATTGACCTTCTCCACTATTTGATCGTGTACTTAGTTGCGTTCAGGTCGGGTCCAACGATCGGAAGACTTTGTCTAGGCCTCTAGGAACCGGACGGGTGTCTACTAGCAAATAAAGATGTAGGCAGGTACCTTAAGATCTAGCTGGATTAGTATTTACTTACATACTTAAGTGGCGCTACAGTCCCAGCTAGTACAATATCTTGCCAGCTGTGTCCAGTGTCGCATGCCCAGTTGGTTAAGGTACCTTTTCACCTGTGTGCGCCGGGTTGAAGTCGAAGACTCTTGGGGTCGGATCTGTGCTGTCCATTCGCTCTACATGGCCTAGCCATCTTAGACATTGAATACGTACATGTCGTACTTGACCGATCTTGCTGCACAGCCCGTAGAGCTCGCCCCTTCTTCTCCTCCACTAACCGTCAACACAAACGGGACCGAAGATTGTACGCAGAATTTTCCTCTCGGAACGACTAAGGGTCTCTTAATCCATTTTTGATAAAGTCCAGGCCGGGATGACTAAGGTTTTATATAGGGTCAACTTAGTTTTCCATGAGAGGGCTCTACTACTCAATTGCCGCTTGGGCCCGAAGAAACAGGGGTCCTGGTTGGCAAAAGTTATTCTGCGCCTGATCTCAGCGCTGCTGGTGTCATTGCCGATTGTTACCTGTGAGTCAAGGTGGATGAAATCCTTGACTACATCAAAGTTATAGCTGCCAATACTGACGTTCTGACCAAGACGTCGGCGTTGTTTGCGTCTTTTTCTGACGGCAAACACACCTTAGCCTGTTCTGCTTCTATGCTCACAAAAGCTTAATTAACTTCTCGCTGTGTTCTCCCAATCACATTAATGTCATCAGCGTATGCGAGCAATTCAGCAGACTTAAAGTAGATCGTGCCACTTGTATTGACCAGTGAATCCCGCACGATCTTTTCGAGGATGATGCTGAAAAAATCACATGACAAGGCATCGCCCTGTCTGTATCCTGACATCGAAGGACTCGGTTAACTCCTTACCGACCTTAATGGAGTAGCGGGAGTTGTCTATTGCTAACCTGCACACCCTGACGAGTTTGGCAGGGATGTCACAACATAACATGGCTCTATATATAATAGCTCGTCCCTATAGACAATGTCATGTGTGGCTTTAAAATCGACGAAAAGATGGTATGTGTCAACCTGAAATTCATGGGTCTTCTCTAAGATCTGCTGCAGTGTGAATATCGTGGATTTTCCTGGCCGGCAGTCACATTGATAGGAACCTAGAAAATTGTCCACGAATGGATTCAGGCATCCACACAGCACGACAGAAAGGATCTTATAAGTGATGTAAAAGGAAACTTATTCCGCTCTAGTTGGCGCAGTTATAGGGGTCTCCTTTTTTATGAATTGGGCAATCGATGCTGAGATTCCATTCAACGGGCATGCTTTCTTCTGACCATATTTTACAGATGAGTTGATGCATGTTCCCAGCCAGCTGTAGAAATAGTCTTTCCACGTTCTCAGCATCGACTGTGATCCAACTACGAGGTCTCCTTGTTCATACCCGCGGGCTTCCGCTCTGGCTCTATAACTTTGGCATATTCAGTTTACTCTTTGGTAAAACTTTCTAATGTCGCTTCTGCGATAACATCTCTCCATCTCCTCTATCGCGCTTCTCATGCTCTTTCTTTTTCCTTCTGAAAAGCGTGTGCCCTTCTTTTCCGCTCATAGAGCTCACGGGTAGCTGTCGTTGGTTGATGCAACGGGGCCATGTATGAATTCCGGCTGGATTAGTATCTTCTTCTTTGGTGGCGTTACAGCCCGTGAAGGACCAGAGTCAAGTTTCTCCCAATCACAGTCTTTGTTATCGGGATCCGAACACACTCATCGTGCGTGAGAGTCCAACACACTAACCACTGCGTACCAGGGCCATCAGTTTGGTATCTATTTACAAAAAGTGTAGATGCTGCTTTGGAAAGGGCCGACAAAGCCGAGCCTTGAAGCGAAACACTATCGCCAATTTCGAAAGAAGTACATGAAGAAGATTAGTCTGAAGCGCTAAGGTGGGATAGGTTGGGTGTGCTGGCTGCCCTCTAGAATCGCAGAAAACAAATTAGAGCGGAACCAAAGCGTTTACTTCCCCAAAAATTCCGTTCATAAATTCCACTCTCAATAGAACACCATCTTGCTCTGAATGTAACATGACTAACGATGCAAATCTGTTTACTGATTTGCGTCTTCCGCACAACACTATTACTCCAAATCCTGGGTCCATCCAACCGTGTTGCTTTTAATTGGTAAATCATTTTTCACAGTAAATCGTCATGTATCCCATCTGGAAAGTAAATAATTAAATTATCTGTCCACCGTGCAATCTCTGCCCGTTGAAGTTCCTATCCTTGGAAATATCTGGGCTTTAACTAAGGCCAATTTTCCACTTAAGATGTGATCATATTTTCGTCAGCGATACGCGGCAATAAAAAATGAAGAAAAAAAAAAACCGTCGAGTGGATCCTTTTTCGTTTCGTTTCCTTCTCCATTTCAAAGTGGACCAAATTAATCTCTGCAAAAAGGACACGACAGAGAAAAGGAATGGAAAAATATAAACATCCCCTCTTTCGCGTGAGCACAATTTTCACGAGCCAATACCCAAAACGATGGCTGTGCTTCCTTCTTGTAATGTGCTCCACAAAAGAGTCAAAGTTGGTACGATGATGACCATGGTGATGATGATGATGATGATGACGATGACAGCGACAACGTTGTCTTCTCCACTCTTTTCCTACGATAAGGGCTGGCGAAAAAAACCTTTGTAAAAACTCAAACTCAATTCCGAAAATGGCATTCCAAGCTACTGACTACTGACTACCGACTATTAGTTGTTAGTTGACTATTGCCAGTGTACCATCAAAACGGAAGGAATCAAGTCCAATTCCAAAGGATAACTGCTTTGTCGTTGTTCGATTATATGTAGTATGTATAGGACCCAGTTCCCTCTCCAGCCATCCGCGGTACGGTGAGTGGTATTCGGTAGCATTATTAGCTTGGAACTTCGGTAGCTCTGGTAACACTCTGGCAAAACTTAGTGAAGAACTTCGCTAATTAGAGAAAATTCTCATTTGTAATAGAATACGGAATTTATTGTAATTTTGTTGCGCTACCATTTCTCGAATCAATGGCAAATTGGAAAACTTCAAGGATGGGACTCGGCCCGTCACCCATTCCCTCTTAGATAAGAACGAGAATTATCCCCCAACATTGAAGTGGGAGTCAGAGTAGGGGTTAATCTGACTGTAGCTTGGCAACCGAGAGGACAATTTGGGACAAGAGCTTGTGGCATCAGCCTTTAGTTATTCGGCACATTGTTAGCTTCCGGGCCATTCATTAAGTTTGTCGGATTTTGATTTCGTACAAAAGGTGGAACGGGTAACTGAATTAAAAACGAAACTATTTCTGGTCGGGGTCCATTCATTTGCAATAAAATGGGAATTATTTGTTTCATTTTACGGATCGATGACTGAGAGGATTTATTTCGGTTTGAATGAGCATTTCGCTGCTCGTTAGAGCAGCCTATGGCTGCTGGTGTTCGGGTTTATGATAGAAATTAAGCTCTGGATAAAGTCAATTAAGAGTGGTATGTTGGCACTTTGACTGTGGTGATGTACTGCATTTAACACCTTATTTGGAAATTGAAAACTTGTTGAATATATGCCATAAGCCGATAGTAACTGACCGAAAGTAGGTAGCAGACATTGGCCTGGATCAGGAACATGATGCTGAAAATCCCTCCTCTGGGAAATGCTACCTACCAGGTAGCGCTCCGTCTGCCGGATTCGGGGGAAACCTGGAAATCAGGTGGATGTGATGGCGCGTTTACGCACACAGAATCCAGGGTTTGACACCAGGGCTTGGGTTATCTCCTCCTACAGGGAGAGTGAGGGCTCTCTGAAAAAGAGGATTCTACTCTTATTGTAGGGATAGATGAAGCCTGTGTCGTGACTCTGAAATTTGCGTACGATTCACGACCCTACTCCAGCCTTGGTAGGATCTTATTCCGTTTTATCGTCAAGTAGTCGCAGGATGGGACGTGTCCTGCAGTATGAATCTATGATTTTTACTCAGATTAATCGACAGCATTGCAAGGCTTCTACCACTCTTTTAAGTAGTAGAATTGCATGCAGTAGTAGAAATCATCACGTTGTATCCATTCGAGAACCTTGGGTGTGGAATTAGCGCCTATGTGGCCTTGGTGGTATATGTGATGATACGATTCTTTATGATGAGCGATCCGAAAAGCTAAGGGTCTGCCTCACCATATCGAATCCACTATCGGCAACCAAACTTGGACACCTTTGTGGACTGGTGGCTGCTAGAGTAAGCTACAAAATGCACCGAGTAATAAAACATTTCGTCTCGATACTACCTCCACCACTGAAGGAAGTTTCTGAACTCGTACAGTACTGTGAAGTCAGAAAGATTGATCTCATCTTGTGTTGCGATGCTAATGCCCAAACCACTACCCGGAGCAGCAGCAAATGCAGTACAAGAGGAGACCGGCTTTTAGACTTTCCCCTTTCGTCTGAACTTACTATCAAAAATGTTGTCTCTAAACTAACTTTTGTTACGGCGAGGCGACAGGAGGTGATTGACTTGACCCTTATAGAAACGTGGACACTTTTGTGGACAAGATCTGGTGGCTGCTAGAGTAAGCTACAAAACGCACGGAGTAATAAAACACTTCGTCGCTGCATCTGCCTACTTTCCCTACGACTCGATACTACCTCTACCACCGAAGGAAGTTTCTGAACTCGCACAGTACTGTGAAGTCAGAAAGATTGATCTCATCTTGTGTTGCGATGCTAATGCCAAAAACACTGCCCGGGGCAGCAGCAAATGCAGTACAAGAGGAGACCGTATTTTAGACTTCCGCTTTCGTCTGAACAATATTGGCTCTCAACCAACGTTTGTTACAGCGAGACTATAGGAAGTGATTGACCTGACCCTATCCAGCAGATATGTGAAGGTTGTCACTAACTGGAGAGTCTACAATAGATATATCGAATTGTGGGATCTCTTCCTAGCAATCCAAACAGAATTCGAGAAAGACGGACTGGGTACAGTTTGGAGGAGAGCTTGAGAAATAAACTTATGCCCTACCTAAACTCAGGACGAAACAATTGGTAGAGAACGCTGTTTATAACCTGAATAGCGTCATCACTAATTGTTTTGAACCCGCATGTCCTGTCAACAAGCCTCCCTGCAGGAAATCGGTTCCCTGGTGGAATGCCCAGCTCCAATGTCTTCGCAGCGAAGCCAGAAGTCTCATGAATAGATCGCTCAAATCGAAAAATGATTCTTATAAGACCTTCTGAGAAGAGATCAAATCTCTGCACCTAGCGAGTCGATTAAAGTCCTCAAACCGACAAATATGGATGCACTCAGAAAATCTGATGGTACCGTTACTGAGTCTAAAGCGGAAGCTCTTAGTTTACTGCTCCAGACTCATTTCCCAAGAAATCAGATTGCCATCGACTCGTTACACACGCCTTCAAGGGAAACTGCAACTGAAACGATGAAAACAACTCGGCGTAGTTGGTATAGTCCGTCGCGCGTGGTTACGACTGAAGCTATTGAATTTGCTGTGGCATCCTTCGATGGCTTTAAATCGCCAGGCTTCCACCTTGAAAAGAATTTTCATGGCTCACGATAAAATATGTATTTATTCCCAAAATAGGAAAAGAGGACTACTCACTTGACAAGAGTTTTAGACCAATTGGTCTAACATCCCTCCTGCTGAAAAGCATGGAGAGACTGATAGAGATGCGCGTGCGCAAAGTTGCCTTTCGAATGTATCCTCTATCGGAGATGCGACATGCTTATCAGGTCGGAAAATCCTGAGGAACTGCGCCTCAAAACCTAGCTGGAAGATTTAAATGCGCGCTCGCAAGGAAAGAGTACGCGCTGGGTACTTTTATAGATACTGAGGGAGCTTTTGATAACGCAACTTTCGACAGTAATTGTAACGCTGCCAGACGGCATGGCGCAGATGAAGCACTGGTCTTATGGATCAAAGCAATGGTTGCTCTCAATGCCGTTGGCTAATGCTTAGCGACTATATGTCACAAAGCACAGGCGGCGCTAAATGTGATCGAAGATTGGGGTATCAGAATTGGGCTATCGTTTAATCGTCTTAAGACCGATGTCGTTCTCTTCACGAGTAGGACCAAAAATACTGACATGACTCAGCTGTACTAAAAGGCACTTCCATCCCGGTATCCAAGAAAGCTAAGTACCTGGGAGTCATCTCAGATAGCAAGCTTCTTTGGTCAAAGCATTTTAAGTCAAAACCACCAAAGCGCTGTCAGCTTTCTGGCAATGCAAATGAGCGTTTGCAGTCAAGCTGCTCCCAAAGCTGTGTCCAACCCTTCAACATTATCCAGGATGCAGTATGATTAAGCACTTATGGTCTGATATCTACCAGAAATCCGCAGCATTCCTGCTCTCTTTAAGCAGAATTGACTGCAGAAGACTCGTGGGAGTCATTACGGACCATTCGACGTTTGCTAAGCATCTCTGTGATGCATGTTGCGAGAAGGATGATATAGCAGAACATTTTCTCTGCGACTGTCTGCCTTTGATCGAGCACGGTGGCGCACCCTTGGGGCCGACATGGTGTGTGCCGAATCCTTTAGCTCTACATCACTGAAGCTCCTTCCCATTTTTCTCCGGAAAACGGGGAAAATACATTAGTGTTAGGTGTCTGTCTGGAGTTCAATGGACCAGTATTTGCGTCTGAGTGTTTTAACAGATTGAAGAAGCCGTCGACAAAAAAGAAAAAGATACAATGCTCTTATCTTCCAAACAGTTGTCAAAGTCTACTTCCAAAAAGGAGTACCCGGAGCGGTCTCTTAAATTAATCAGGTTAATACGATGGTTGTGGAACGATATGGGTTGAGATGTCTCGCCTCAATTCCAGCCAGCCTTTTTAGGCGAATAACTTTTCTGTTTACAGTCTGAACTGGGGGAAGGATCTCAAAATGCAAAACTTCACGATAATCGAAGAAAACAGTCAGAATGGCCTTGATTTTTGAGCAACTTCGGCGCGTTTTCTTGGTCTTCATCTAAGTTTAATTTTCCGTAATAATGCATCTTATCTTATCCTGATACTTGAAAAAGCATCGTTTTACACACTTAAACGCGATCATGACCAATTTGACGAGTCTAAGGCCTCAACATTCTTTAAAATGGTATTGATTGATTCTCTTGAAATACCAGGTTAGTTTAGGTATATGGGTGCCCTATTGACGTAATGTCAAGGCTCACGCAGACTACGTTGAGTCCATAGTGCCCACCTGTTTTGTTTAACCCGTTGATACCTATTCATTTACCGTCGAGCTGAACCAGCCAGACGAGGATAAAAATCCCATTATTCTGTTCAGCTCGATATTACCTACCTCTTCTAGTCCCGAAAGGAAGTATCTTCCCAGGAAAATATTCCTTTTTTGGGCTAGCGCCTCAATTTCCTCTTCGTCCCTGCAGCTTCTGCAGAAGTCATTGTAGGGCTGGCCTAGTCGAGCTGCATGATAGGATAGCATGCAGTTCCCGGTGAGGGCACCGACTGCCAGTCGAATGTTCCCACGATTGAACTTCAGCAGATTTTTCGTTCTTTTCTTATCATAGACGGGCCAAGTCGATTTCGCCGTTGCGCATGTATCTAAGCGACACCAGCGCTTATTGGCTTTGACCAATAGCTCCATCTGTATCTCCCTGTAGAGCGCACTGAGTGGTGCTTTGGCCTCAGCTGAGATCTGCGCAATGTTAGCACCTGATCCCACCCTAGCCAACTCGTCCGCCCTCTCGTTTCCGGAGATATTCATGTGACCAGGTACCCAGCAAAGGGTCACCTCATTTACATTGGATATCTCTTCTAACTTCTCCTTGCAGAGTTTGACGAGTTTGGATCTTATCCATGCTGCCTGCATAGCCTTAATGGCTGCCTGGTGGTCAACATAGATGCTGATCCTTTTTCCTGTAATATTCTCTTTGCTGATCAGGTCCGCCGCCTGCTTGATAGCGAAGACCTCAGCTTGGAAGACACTGCATCCATCATCGAGCCTGTAGGAGCGATGCATATCCCGAGACTCAAAGTAGACTCCGGCACCTATGCCAACATCCATTTGGGATCCGTCGGTGTAGAGTGCCAGTTCACTTTCCGTGCGTACCAAATCACCGGTCCATTCCTCCCTGGAGGGAATTCTAATAGAGAATCTCCTCTCCCAGGAAGGAAGTCGGGTGACATAGTCCGTTACGGTTCTGAATCTCGTGACGGCCCATCGATCCAAGACTGATGCATGTCCGTGAGGACTCCTTTTCCAGAGACCCAATTCCTGTAATCTTAGCGCAGTTCTGGTTGCGGCGCTCTTGCAGTACAAGTCCAGGGGTGGGAGGTTCAGCATGACTTCAAGGGCTGCCGTTGGTGTGGACTTCATAGATCCCGTCACCGCCAGACAGCCTGCCCTTTGAACCTTAGACACACTCTGAAGATGACACTTTTTCTCAAGCGCCTTCCACCAGACAACCGAGCCATAGACTAGGATAGGTCTTACTACCGCAGTGTACAACCAATGTACTAACCTCGGTTTGAGGCCCCATGTCTTTGCAAAGGCTACCTTGCACGAAATACCAACATCGGCAAGATCTCTAATTGCTAATTGACAGCTTATAGGCATAAAATATTTAATATTTTGGACACGAGCTACGTCAATTGAGGTTGATGCTCGTCCAGGGCGCTGTTCGTCTTCGACACGTTCTCGGCCTTCCTGGAACACATATAAAAATTTTTTTTCCGACAAAGCCTCGTCGCTGAACTATCTGCACCATCCGCATCGAAACAATAGTAGAAAATCCATCACCCAAATGAAATTGAATGCAAACTCTATGCTCGACAAATTCAGATATTATAAAAGTCGAAAGATGCACTTATCTCAAACACCAAAGAATGTTTCGATGTGAAACATAGTACAGCTGACAAAGGCAGTCCTACCAGACTAAGGATTCAAATGTCATAATGAATCTCACTTGGACAATCCTTTATTTAATATACAAATGCTACTATAACTAAAACACCCGAGTAAAAGCAATGTTACTTTGACTGCTCTACGAGTGATTTTAAAGTAATGCCCATGTCTGGCTCCATATAAATAGTCATGGCTGCATATGTCCACATTTCAGGGGGGAATATAAACAATCTAAGCATTGCCTAAATTGAATAGCCCATTTGCCGGAATACTGCCGCACACCTGCCTAACCCTGCGCTGCAATCCGTTCATTCCTAAAACTAAGAGCACAAAGAATACCCAGCTCCATAGTCATTTTGCCTGACTATCAAATTAGCAGGTGACTAGCTAAGCAAATTTCGAATATCAACCTATGCACCCTAGAGCTCATTTAACAAATGGTCCTCCGGATACCGAAACACAACGACACTAGTAGCTGTTTTTGCATGCAATTTCCACTTTTTTAATGCTTTGAATCACTAATTAAATGAACCACAATACTATCTTTCATATCAGTGTTCTAGGTCGGATTTGGACGTTGGCGAGACTATACCGCAGCCACACCACACTCGGTCCATCCATTGCTCTCTTGAAAAAAAGAAGCCAAAAAAACAACTAAACCACATGCACATTTGGGCTTCTGAAATGAATGGCACCAGCTGAAACATACAAGAGGAAAGGCAGAACAAAATAGGAATAGGAGAAAATGAAAAGCAAGAACGTGACAAGGACGTCTACTCCGCCATACCGTACTGGGTGGCGTCGCACCACAGGTATACCCCTGACCCCCGTTGTCGCTATCCAAGAGTAATGAGCATTCTGCTTGGAACTAACGTGCGGAAAAGCTAAAAGCTAGTGGTTGCGCTCTCAAATATTAGAGTGAAGTAGTTTTGGCCCGATTTCACTAGGCTTTACTTTACCGAGACACCAGAGCTCAATGTCCATTAGGAGGATTATCCGACTATTCACATTGTCAGCCGATGTATGAGTACAAGGACAAGCGAGTCGGTTCTTTGTTTTTTTTTTTTTGGTTTATGTTAAACGCTATGTTCTTCTCTTTTACGTTAGGGGTCTTGGATTCGTTGAATGCAGCCGAAACATATGCTGGTACAGGGGTTCGGGGTCAGCAGATCTGGGTCCACAAAGCAAGCTATCCGTATTCAATGCAGCAGAACGGGTAGTGAAGCACGGGACCAAGCGAATCTAATTAAATTTTTGATGATGTCCAATTTACTTCGGTTCAGGACAAAGCTGTGTGCAGAGGCTAATTTCGGCAATACGCGATGGTCGTTTTCCTGCCGTTTTTTTTGTGTTGTCGTTCTATGTGAACTTAGGCACATTCGAAAGCATATCACTATGACTGATGCATTCAGGTTAAGTGGTACATTATAGCAGAGGGATATACTCCAGGAGTTTTCCATATGAAATTCGATGGAGCAGAGTCCGATTCGTTGGACAGCGATTCAAAGTGCGGAAAAATGACGTTTAAGTTAAGCGTTATTCCTGTATATTGGATGTACGATTTATAAGTAAAATGCGTGCGATTCGTTTCATTATGGTTAACTTTAGTAATTCGTTTCAGTCACTGCAATTAGAAAATGTCCAAAATGTCAAATAGAATACACTTGCGTCACTAGGCGTTCAGGTGACTAGCGAATTATGGAGTTCAGGAAACTAGTCAATATCAGTTCTGTTTTTTTTTTTCAATTAAACTAATAGCACTCACTAGCTACTTTCGGGTAATCAAAGTGATTTTCACCGGCTGTAGGTGGGCACAATTTTGTACCATCAGGAGAGTTTTACAGAAACCGAAACAAATGGTAGGTAATATGCGGTAGTAGTATTGGACGTTAAACATTCTTTAACTTGTATCAGGAGGTCTCCGACCAGAATGGACGCACCATATCACCTTGTGAAGATAATCGTTAGCTGGACGATAGCCTAAAGTACTAAAATGTTTCTGCGGAACTCCCTTAGGGCTCAATACTTGGACTTTTTCTGTGGAACATAATGTATGACAGAATTCTGCGATTAATGCTGCTACAGAGATTTAAGATCATCGCCGTAGTTACGATAGCCAAACACATTCACGAGGTAGAGTCTGCCACAAATGAAGCGGTCATCGGGATTAAAAATTGGTTAGAGTCTGCCAACCTTGAACTAGCCGGCCACCAGACGGAAGCTGTCTTAATAGCCAGCCAAAAGTCCGTGGAATACGCAAACTCCCGAGTTGGGAGCCGAAAAAAGGGCAACAACCATGGCATTATGGGACAACATGACCAAAAGCCGATGGATCTTAAAGTTGTTCCCTACGGTTGAGGGTTGGGAAAAAAAGAACACACGCCCTTCTGCTCAGAATGTCCAGAGGACGAGGAAGACGCGGAGCACGCCATATTCCACTGCAGACACTTAGCAGAGGCACGAATGGACCTGCCAATCCAAGTGATTCTAATAAGCCGTATGACAAACTCAGAGGAGTACTGGAGATCTGCTCACTTATAACGAGCGTGCGAAATGTGGTAAGAAGGCTGGAAGGAATAAGAAGAATAAGAAGTTGCTAACCAGTTCCGCATAGTAATACCTAACGGCCGCAGAGAGAATGGTTGATGTGTATCTATAGGGTGTGGATTAGTACGTAGGCGCATCGGGTATTGGGGTTTGCAAATCATACATGTCAGTAGCCCGGACTACAGGCATCTTTTTTTTGAAGATTACACATCCTTTGGCGCAATCAAAAAAAAAAAAAAAAAATGTCATGACGTGACACAACTCCTTTTCTGTTGGCCAATTTCATGTTCGGCCTTTCTTGGTTGCTTCGCCCAAACGGTCGTGTTGTGCACAATAGAGGACCGAATTTACCATTTCACCAGCTTGAAAAACTCACATTGGACGTTATGTCGACCACACAATGAGGGCCAAAGATAGAGAAGAATACAGGAGATTATGAAAGAAGTTGTTCTTAAATGCGTGAATGTTGTCCAGAGAGGGGAAGATCGAGTCCGGCAAGGAATACAAGATTCAAGAAAGGTCCCCTATAGTTGATGGCACTTTCGAAAGTGGGCATGGTGAGCATTCCTTGAAAGACATATGTCATATAAAAACTGTCGAAGGGATAAAATGAACAGGAGTCATTTCTGCGATGTTCCAGCGAATCTTCTGACATCGTAACACTGGGGGTCTCCCATTATCCTGTTATCGTGTGGCTTTGAATCCCATCTGGCGAGTGAAATCAGGTCTTAGAAGCACCGGGCCAATCTTGAGCGTTAAACTCTAATTTAGGGCGACGGACGCATTGTGGATTTTAATCAGATCCAAGGATAAGAACATTTTCTTGCACCTGTACGGGAAGCTTAGGCATTTCGTAGCACTCCGGGCGACAGCGAATATGTGGTCGTTCCAACGAGGATTGCCAGTGGCACACATAACCAGGATGGAGAGCTTTTCGATTGCTTAAATGCAAGTGCTATTCATAGATGAAAGCTGCGAGCCGCTTGTACACTTGGACGACAAAGACCGCACATTGTTTTCGATGCATTGAATTCCACTTTATTCTTTTCTCCCCATAAAATGATGCGGTCGATGTTTGAATTGAATGAGCTTAACATATGTATGCGGCCGGACAGCAGGATCGTAAGGTAGTAAACGAATATGAGAAGCTGAGGATGCTGTCGTGAATTGGATTAGAAGTAACAGACAAGAGATAGTTTGAAGAAATGAAAAAGAGTATGGGAGATAATACGGAGCCTTGGAGAACACCAGCATAGGCTGGACAAATGCTGTTTTCCACCTACTCGCAAAGAGCCCAGAAGAGTGGAAAAGGTGAGCAACAGTATTGTTACAAAAGTGGATTTATCCCATTGTGGAACAGACGCGCTCTAGTATAAGCGGAGACAAAGTGCAAGCTGGAAGCGAGCTGACTGCGAAGTGGACAGCGAGAAGACTAGCTTTGTCTAAGGAAGTGACGGTTGGAATGTGGTTGTGGAAAGTTGTCGGTGTAGACGACGGACACAAATGTTAAATATATTTGACCAATCACCAGAAACCTTTACTACCTTTGGGACATTAGAGGGTTTTCCGCTCCAGCTCCACCAGCTCCAAAATTTTGTTGATTTTTTCAGTACATTGTCAACAAGAACGAGGTGCTCCTTCGACACAGGAATTTCCGGAAGAGAATCGACTTAACCACTCTTGGTTCCAGCGTTCACTCACAGCATTCTTATCGTACACTTCACAAATTTTTGGTATGTTTTTGCAGCATTTCTACTTTTTTTTTTTAGTAAAAGGTTTCACACAGCGTACTTCTTAAGGTGTTTATTGGACGTGTTTTGAGTGCAAGGACCTTCACTACTACATTGACGTATTGGGTCAACGACTCGTGGACAGACATTACTTTTTGCCCGCTGTGATTAGAAATCCCCTTCAGTTCAGTGAACTAGAAAGCAATCAACGTATACCAAAAAAGCGTGAAACGACATCTTGCTCTTTTCGTAGAAAATATGACAAACCTTTCAAATGCATTCACCGATCGCTGCTCTTCCCACAATCTCTCTGATTGTTCCATTAACAATTCCATCTATTCTAACTACCGTCGCTAATGAATAGAAAAAAAATTAAATAAAAATCGCGCCATACGACCATAGTCTCCGTCCCTCCTAACCCATTTGCATCAACATCTGCCTATTTCGCCGACGTTGCACGCCACATCAGGCATTCTATGCAAATGAAATCTAAACGAGACTGCATTCAGATTTTTCCCGGACTCAGCATCCTTCCTCCGATCCATTCGTGTGTCATCGGAAACACTCTGGCGCCTCTCGATTCATGCAACACCCGCAACAAAAACCCATATCACGCGGCTTTCATTCTCATTCACTATCGGCCAACAACAGAGGCAGTCGTACGGAGCATAGGTACTCCATCAAAGAGGCAATCAGCCCGTTCCCGATAACCACTTGAGCATTCTGCATATGTCATGAATGCAGCACGGAAGATGTCAATTCTAGCGTAGGAACACAAATGCCACCCAACCGAGTCGCCTAATGGAAAAGCTAACAACAGCCACGACAGAGGTTTCATTCATTCGGAGAATTTTAATATCCGCCCAAGGACTAGAGTTCGCGCTAAAGATGACGAATAAATTGAAAAACTGTACACAGCTCCCACCGACACACCTTTGTACCTACACCTAGATCTGCCGCTCGGTCATGTCACGCCCGTTGATTGTTGTGTTTTCCCTGCTCGTCAAGCGAGCATGGGGTACACCTGCAAATAATAGAACAACATTCCGCCCACAACCACCTGTACCGCGCCACAATTTACAATGCACACAGAGCACAAGATGCTGAGGGACACAATGCGACGGCAGACGGTAGTTTGATGACTACGTAATGGCAAAATAACAGGTTTTCGACAAAAGCAATTCAAATGACAGTGATCACTTGGAAATTGCTAGTTTTCCCCTCGCAGAAACAAAAACCAGAAGGGCCCGGTTAAGGCAGAACCCACCCTAACACCAAGAGCGCGACAAGTTAGGATGACACACAGGAAATAAGCGAAAACACGGAGGGATGAGGGCGATGTAGCAGTGGGAGCTTAAGAAAAATCGTTATATACTTCCATACAAGGGAAAATGGCACTCGGGGGATGGCGCGATATAACGGTGTGGTGACGCTCGTATTGTTTCTAGGCATTTTCCATCTCCGCAACTTTGAGTGGCGGAAGGATCAAAAGTCGTTGCCATTAGCTTTGTAATGAAAGAATGAAATGAAGTCACCGACTAGGGGGGTGCGAATATCATGTTTGTCAATTGCGGCTTATGTTTGCGGAAAGTTTTTCTATTTCACGATGAGAACCGAAGGTAGTTCCGAAAATGTGACCAAATTGTGACGGGAAATCAAAACTTGGTTATGTGCTGGGCTATCTTCAACTTATGTGATTGTTGTGATTTTTTTCTTTCTCGATTCGGCAAAAGAGATTATTCCTCCCGGTGGTACATTCGAACTTTTTCTTATGACTTGCACAGACTTCAACAGAGTCGAAGGTCCTCCAGAGAGCAATTGTACATATGAGGCGATGACATGATATCAGCCAAGGTACTGCTCATTCTTGTAACAGTTCGTCCCTATTCACTAGCTGACGGAGGAACATTACTTTGACTCGTCGACTTGACAAGCTTGATCATCCCATAAATCACAAATCAATAAATAAGGATCGGGTGCGCTTTCCACTTGAGTTTCACGTCGAAAGTCATGCCTAGGTGTTTTGCCTCGTTTGCGAATGGGATCCGAACTTAATTTACGAAGAGAGGTAATGCACTTATTTCTCTATAAGTAAAGTGTACATGAACAGAATTGGTTTCCTTAAGCGCGATTCGCCAATCTTTCCCCAGTCGCTTATACGGTTCAGGACACATTGCAGTTTAGTTGGCGAATGTGACCAGTATAGTGCCATTTGATTGTGGTATGTCTCTGGTATACAGTAGGTCAAGCAGCGGAACAAGAACGTTTCCCTGAGGAACGCCAGCTGTAATTGCTCTACAATTTGAGTATTCGCTTCTGTGTTTAACTCGAAACTTACTTACTTACTTATCAGGCTTGCGATCCATGGAGGATCTGAGCCTGAGCTATAGCTGCCTTCCATCCTTGACGGTCCCGGGCACGCTGCCTCCAGTTGTCAAGACCAAGATGTCTTACATCCGCGATTACTTGGTCTTTATACTGTAGGTTCGGTCTACCTCTTCTTCTCGAACCAGGAGGCTCGGAGTCGAAGGCCCTCTTAGCTGGAGCGTTGATGTCCATGCGCTCGATGTGGCCGAGCCAGTGTAGTCGACGGATCCTTGCCTTCCGGACTACATCCACATCTTGGTACAGCTCGTAGAGTTCGCGGTTGTGTCTTCTTCTCCATTCACCTTCCTCACAGACAGGACCAAATATCCGGCGCAGAATTTTTCTTTCGAAAGAACCCAAAATCAGCTCCGTTGTCCTGCTTATCGTTCAGCTTTCGGCTCCGTACAGCAGGACTGGCAGAATGAGCGTTTTGTAAAGCATGACTTTGGTCTTTCGAGTGAGGAGCTTTGACCCCAGTTGTTTGGACAAGCCGAAGTAGCAGCGGTTGCCAAGGGCGATTCTATGCCGGATCTCCACTGTGGTGTCATTTGTGGAATTTACGTTTGCCCCGAGGTAGACAAACTCCTTAACTACCTCGAAATTGTAGCTGTCAATTGTTATATTTCGTCTCAGGTGGTGAGCGACGGATTGGTTTTTGCCTGACAGCAGTGACAGCATGTATTTCGTTTTGATGATGTCGATATCATCCGCGTATCCTAGCAGCTGGATGGACTTGTAAAAGATAGTGCCTTCCCTGTTGACGCCTGCCCGTCGCACTATCTGCTCCAGCACCAGGTTGAAGAAGTCACATGAAAGCGCATCTCCTTGCCGAAATCCGAGAACCGAGTTGCACGGTGCATCGCGTGTTTTTTAGCGTGGCGCGACACAACTGGATCAGTTTTACCGGGATCCCGAATTCGGCCATCGCCCTAAACAGTTCTTCACGATGAATGCTGATTTGCCGGGCCGGAAGCCGCACTGGTAGCTGCCGATTAGTGCGGTGCAAAATGGTTTTAGACGTTCACACAATACGCTGGACAGGATCTTGTATGCGACATTGAGCAGGGATATACCTCTATAGTTCTTGCAAGAGGTAGGATCGCCTTTTTTGTGGATGGGGCATTCCAGTCATCGGGCATGCTTTCATCTTCCCAAATTCTGCAGATAATCTGGTGCATGCTGCCTACCAGAACATCGCCACCAGCCTTGAAGAGCTCTGATGGCAAACCATCTGAGTCTGCGGCCTTGTTGTTCTTCAGCTTCTGAATAGCTGTGCCGACTTCCTCGATGCTGGGTGGGAGGACTACTTCAGCGGCTGGAGTTGGGATTTCCTCGGTCCCTGCCACTCTCTCTTGGTCATGCTCGTTAAGCAGCTGCTGGAAGTGCTGCTTAAATACATCCACTATTCCCTGCGGGTCGGTGACAAGATTACCCTCGCAGTTTCGAGGAGCCAGGGTGCCCTTTTTGAAGCCTCCTGCAAAGCCTTTGGCTTTCTTATAAAAGGCTCGTTTAACGCGAAAGAGTCTATTAAATTAGTAATTTTCCAGAACATTCGATAATTGTTCGGGGAAAATTTGTCTCAATTTACGTCACAAACCTTCATGCCACACTTCGTCAAAAGCTTGGGGTTCGTCAAGAAATACACTCGAACATATTAGCTTATATCGGAGTGCTTTTTACACCACATCTGTGTGGTGTTTCAAACGCCAGAGTCAATGATGCTGGAATATGTACAGGAGCTAAAAAATGAAGAAATTTAAGAAATTCGATTGCGATGCTCCACAAGTCATCTCTAAGACTTGACAGGCAACGAATCGTGGGTATATCTATCTGAACCTGAAACTAAACCACAATTTACTGTATGAGTATTTCAAGATAAGCCTGAAGGAGCGTCAAATGCATTCAAATCATGCGTATTAGAGGCACCCCTATTTTAGCGAAAAAAGTGCTCCGAAAGTCTATCTCAAAACTTAAGAAGCAACCGTCGTGTGTTAAGGAGAACCAATAACAATAAAAATTCCTACTTGAACAATTGTTAACCAGAATGTTGGTAAATTAAAAAAAAAAAATCATAAAAGCCTTTAGTTAGCACTGCAAACCAGTAGAAACACAAACCTATTACCTTAAAGTGAGAGCACCGTGGCGCAGTGGGTAGTGTGTTGGCCTCTGACGCCGAAGACACGGGATCGAATCCCGACACAGCCATGTTACCGAAAGTGTTTTCACTGTGTTTCTCCTCAGCAGGGTTCTGACAAAACCCCCTGCAGTAAAATTGTCATGAAAAGCTTCTCGAAATTCGCCATTCGGAACCGGCAATAAACTGTAGGTCCCTTTCACCTATGGGAAAATGAAATCAAACACAACATAGGTGCTTGAGAGAAGTTCGGCTCTGGTCCTTCATGCACTGTAACGCCAACATACATTACCTTAAAGTATAAATGCGGGTCCCTCTATACCTTAAATGATAACTTACTTAATTATCAGGCCGGCAATCCTGATCTGAGCCTGAGCTATAGCTGCCTTCCATGCTTGACGGTCCCGAGCACGCTGCTTCCAGTTATCAAGACCAAGTTGTCTTGTATCCGCGGATACTTGGTCTTTATACCAGAGGTTCGGTCTTTCTCTTCTTCTCGAACCAGGAAGCTCGGAATCGAAGACCCTCTTATGGAGCGTTGGTATTCATACGCTCGATGTGGCCGAGCCAATGTAGTCGACATATCTTTGCCTTCCGGGCTATATTCAGATCTTTGTACAGCTCGTAGAGTTCGCGGTCTTCTCCTCCATCCACTTTGCTCACAAACAGGACCAAATATCCGGCGCAGAACTTTTCTTTCAAAAGAAAACAAAATTAGCTCCGCCGCCCGTCTTGCTTATTATCCAGCTTTCGGCTCCGTATAGCAAGGCTGGCAGTATAAGTTTTTTGTAAAGCATGACTTTGGTTCTTCGAGTGAGGAGTTTTAACCCAAGTTGTTTGGATAAGCCGAAGTAGCAGCGGTTGCCAAGGCGATTCTATGCCGGATCTTCACTGTTGTGTCGTCTGTAGAGTTTACGTTTGCATGAGGTAAGCAACGGATCGTTTTTGCTTGACGGCATGGACTTTGTCTTATCCTCGTTGACTTTAAGACCAACTCGTCTCGCTTCTTCTTCAATCGCCGTGAAAGCTTCTACAACGTCAGGCCGAGACCGTGCGATGATGTCAATATCATCCGACTATCCTGGACAGACTTGTAGAAGATAGTGCCTTCCCTGTTGACGCTTTGGGCATTAGTTCCACTCGCATACATTCAATATTGCAAGATCGTTTGGCCGTCAAAAATCTGTTAGCTGTTGGAATCATAATATTTGTTGGCAGCACTGCTGCGTGTCTCCATCGGCAGCGGTTAGATAAAGTATTCGAAAGTACATTTCCTTTTGCGCGAGAACGAAAGTGTGCTGCATCTTCTGACATTGTGGTTTAATTATAAACGTATCTCACCAAGTATGCTTGTGCCTCAGTTTCTTTTCACGGACCAAATATGCTGTTATTAGTTGGATTCTTAGTTCTCGGCCTGCTAGTCACCTAAGGGTAATAAAGACGCGATGAGGTGTCTCGAACTGTTGAACTAACTGATTGTTGATTTTCAGGATTTAATGCCAGCGTTATAAGTGGATCTGATGTGTCTATGGTATTTGGTGCCAGAACTGGACTAGGCGTTAAACTCCGGAATCAAAGCTGGGACTGGTAATTTTAGTGAACATCAGGGACATAATGAACACGGTGGATAAAATGGATTCCACGAAAGGCATGGTGGACATAGACCTCAACCTTTTGGTGAATTCCAGCCTTGTTTAGGTCTAATAGGCTTTGGTGTTGACAGTGGTTTTCATACAGCGGTATTACTAATTGCTGATAGCAGAGGTGCTATTATTGGTGCAGGAGCTAAAGGTAATGGTGCTTTCAATGGTAGTTTCACTTCAAGTGCAGCTGAATTAAGCTTAGGTGAAAATACTGGATTCGGATATTGTGGAGAATTGAGTCAAGTGCAGCATCTGGCAGCATTGATAGCTTGGGTACTGGACTTGGTCCAAGTGGTTGTGCAGATGCCAATTTAGGAAGCGGTGTTAGAGGAGGAATTAGTGGGCTTGCTGCGAGCTCAGGAATTGGGGATAGTGTTAGTCCAGGTGCCGGTTCCCAGGTTGATATTAGAGCAGGTTTTGGGCTTTATGTTGGATCTGACAGCAATGCTTATTTGGGTGCAAGTGGTGGTGTAGATGCAATTTCAGGAAGCGTTGTTGGAGGAGGTATTAGTGGGCTTGTTGCGAGCTCAGGATTTGGATATAGTGCTATTTCAGGTGGCAGTTCCCAGGTTGATGTTAGAGCTGGTGTTGGGTTTTATGTTGGATCTGACAGCAATGACAGCAATGCTTACTTGGGTGCAAGTGGTGGTGCAGATGCGATTTCAGGAAGCGTTGTTGGCGGAGGAATTAGTGGGCTTGGTGCGAGCTCAGGAATTGGAGAGAGTGCTAGTTCAGGTGCCAGTTCCCAGGTTGATGTTAGAGCAAGTTTTGGGAAGTATGTTGGATCTGACAGCAATGCTTATTTGGGTGCAAGTGGTGGTGCAGGTACCATTTAAGGAAGCGTTGTTGGAGCAGGAATTAGTGGACTTGGTGCGAGTTCATGATTTGGATTCTTAGCTTGATATGTCCGAGTCAATAATGCCGGAATAAGTACATGAGCTAAAAAATGACGCACTTCTATTGGTGCAAAGAAATGTTTAAGTAATTCGATTGTGATGCTGCAAAAGTCGTCCCTAAGACTTAACAGGCAACGAACCGTGGATATATTCATACAAACCCGAAACAAAACAACAATTTTCCGTGTGGGTCTTTTACGATAAGCCTGCAGAAGCTATGAATGCATTCAAATTACACGTATTAGGTAGGTAACTCTATTTTAGTGAAAAAAACAGCTCCAAAAGTCTATCTCAAATCTTAAGAAGCAACCCTCGTGTGTAAGGGAGAACCGCTAACAATACAACTTCCTGTTTGAACAATCGTCAACCAGAATGTTGGCAGATTTAAGAAAAATTTCACAAAAGCTTTAATTAGCACTGTAAACCAGTAAAAATGCAAACCTATTACCTTAAAGTGGCGCAGTGGGTAGTGTGTTGGCCTCTGACGCCGATGACACGGGATCGAATTCCGACACAGCCATGTCACCGAAAGTGTTTTCACGGTGTTTCTCCTCAGCAGGGTTCTGACAAACCCCCCTGCAGTAAAACTGTCATGAAAAGCTTCTCGAAATTCGCCGTTCGGAACCGGCAATAAACTGTAGGTCCCTTTCACCTATGGGAAAATGAAACCACACACAACATAGGTGCTTGAGAGAAGCTCGGGTCTGGTCCTTCATGCAATGTAACGCCAACATACATTACCTTAAAGTACAAATGCGGGTCCCTCTATACTTTAAATGATTATCTCATTCATATGAATTTAATTAAATCATTTACTCAAAGTGGTGTCCAGCATTAACCAATTCGCAAAGCCCATTTATATCGCAAAAGACCCAAAGCAAACAACGGTAATAAAAGCAACTGAAAAAGAGCTAGTGAACATGCACATCAACATGTTAAATGTCTATCATATTAATTGAACTGCAATCATTTTATAGGCATCCCATATGTTGCGCAGGACCCCAAAAACCACAACCTGTCCAGAAGCAACGCCAACATTGCTCACATGCACGTCTAAGCCCATCAACTACTGTTTGAATTGCTATTACAGACAATTTAAAATCAATTGAACTGTTAACCGTCATTTCTCTTATTAAGCCCGCCATACCGTCCTCTATATCCAACGTAGTTAAAGTCAAAAACAATAAAAGAAAAAAGTGAAACTCCAGGATGATATGTACGGAAAGTATAATAATAAAAATGAAATTGAAAATCCAATTGAAAATACAATTTACTTTATGGCATGACGGACAAACGCACGAGAAGGACTACATGTGGGATGTGAGGCCGCAATTGTGCGGTTAAGTGCATTATTGCCAAACGCACTAGCAATTGTGTCATCCGCTGAACGGATTTCCGATACGCGTCACATCCAGACTGCGGTTGCGTTGTAAATTCATTTTTTCCTTTTTTATTTTTGGAATTTTCAGTTTAGGGTTTTCATTTTTAGTTTTTTGGGTTTTATGGTGAGTGGCTCAAAATTAATTAAATCGCATTGCAACTGAACTTTATGATCGACATCCTTATGGGGACAGCGATACACATATGTATGTGTGTGGCGGTGGATATGTAGTACATGAGTTGCATGTCAATAAATTCGCCAATATTTACGGCACGTGATTTTCTATTTATATTTTTGCATGTGAAAGATAAGGGATTATGCTAGTAGAGCTGCAAATTAAAAACAAATGTTAAACTGTTTAAAAGGATTTGATAGGTAGTCAAGCGGATAAATCTGTCGGTTGGACTTTGAGTTTTTTACACAGCGGTTGAGTACACATGTTTTTCGGATTGTGGGATAAAATGACAGAAAGCATCGTTTATCTAAATTAATAAATTTTCCTTATAAGAGCATATTGAAAAACGAGATACGTGCATACCGTGTGGGCCAAATTCAAGCTTCTTTTTAAAAATGTAATAAAATGAACAAATTTGAATCTTTTCCATGTATTATGGCTTTATTCCTCAGAGCAAACATTCCCATTAATTATGAAATACAACGTCGTTCACGTGGCTGCCTCGACTGCCTTCGCAGTAGCGCATTCTGTCACCCCAATTTTCCAAGACCTTGTTGATGGTTTTGGGCTGTAGCTCAAGGATTGCTTGGATGATATTGGCCTTAAGTATTTGAATCGATTCCGGATTGATGGCATAACATGGGTCTTTCACAGTTCCCCGCAAAAAAAGATTCTGATAGGGTCAAATCACAGCTCCGAGGCGGCCAATTGACATCGCCAGGGCGGTTGATAACACGAATTGGAGATTTGGTTCGCAAAAGATCGATTATGGCATGGGTTGTGTGGCATGGCGCGCCATCCTGCATGAACCAGAGGTTGTCCAAATCCATGTCTTCAATTTCAGTAAACAAAAAAGTCTGTAAACATGGCTCTATAACACCCACCGTTGATCGAAACGTTGTTCCCGGCCTCCTTTTCGAAGAAAAATGGTCCAATGATGCTACCACTCCACAATCCGCACCGCATCCGCGGGGTGGCCGTGGTGCAGTGGTTAACATTATCGACCGCCGAGCAGAAGGTTTATGGTTCAAATTCTCTTCATAGCCAAGAAAAAGTAATTCTTGGCAGTAAGTACTGCTGCAGGCATAACACTCACAGCATATGGTCAACCGAAATTCATCCTCTACGTATGCAATACTAAAGTGCTTGAACAAATTACTGCGGACTATTACCAACGCGGAATTTAGTCGGCTCTCGTCCTATCTAGGTCTAGGACAACCACCCCTGAAAGTAGTGAACGATCATCAACGACCCCAACCACTGCACTCCGTTCAGGTTGTGTGTGTCAACACATCATAAGAGAATATAAAAGCTCTTAAACCTGCGCGAGTCAATCAACTGTCAATCTCTGTGGATGCATTGGCTTCTCGACAATAACGTGGGGGGTTTCCGAGCCTCAGATGTGGCAATTTTGTTTGTCAACGTAGCTGCCGCGATGGAAATGCGCCACGTAAGAAAAGATGATTTTTCATCCAAGATCGTTGCCAGTTCAAGCAGCTTTAAATCCTAAACTGCGAAGCGATGACGTAGCGAATGGTCGCGCGCCTTCAATTGGTGAGGCAATTGGACCTTGTCAGCGAATAATCTTTGTGCGGAATTCTCCTCAGGCTAGTGCGTGAAATTTTGAGTTGTTTAAATCGATGGTGAGTTGATGTTCGTGAGTTAAGTCTCACACTGTCGGCCACAGCTGCCACATTCTCATCTGTGCGCACCGTACGCTACGGGAACCATGAGTGTTGTCTACTAGCATACCAGTCGCACAAACTTTTCGCACAAACTTGCGTACAGCAGCCGCGGTGGGTGCTTCATTCTGGCCAAAACTTCTTTTCAAAAAACGCACTGTTTGGGCTACCCAGCACTCACTTTGGAAATAAGTTTTCAATATTTCCCAACGTTGTTCTCAGCATCGTATGCCCGACCTACAAGAAGGGAGGCCCCTATGACTGCGCCAACTACAGTCTCTTTAACATCGAATACAAAATCTTCTCTGCCGGTTTGTGTAAACGCCTAAAGCCTCTTGTCCTGATCAGTTTGCAATCAGGCCAGGGATGTCTACCATCCACCAAATCTTCACACTACGGCAGATCCTAGAAAAAAACAATGAATTTGAGATTGACACTTGCCACCTATTTGTCGACTTCAAATCCGCATACGACAGCGTAATTAGAGACGAGCTAACCAACGCCAAGCCTCGTCAGACTATGCAGGATGACTTTGGAGAATGCTCGCTGCTTCATCCGAATAGGTGAAGACCTGGCCGATAGTTTGGATGTCAAAGGATTTTGACAGGGCCATAAGCTGTCGTGTAATTTTTTCAACATCGTATTAGAAATGATTCTGCAAAAATCACTGGCCAAGACAAGAGGGACAATTTATTTCAAATCCTCACAACTCGCATATGCGGATGATGTCAATGAGACGGATGTCAATGAGGCGTTGAGGAGTATTGTGGCTGAGACGGCGAAAATTTGTTTGGCAGTAAACGAGGGCAAAACTAAATATATGTATACTACCATAAAAAAAGGACACTTACCACCGACGTCTTAGCCAGAACGTTTGTGTTGGCAGATATAAGTTTGAGATAGTTAAGGACTTCATTTACCTTAACTCCGCAGTGACCTAGAGCGGCGGCATCAGTTCCGAAATCAAACGCAGGATCACTCTTGCCAATCGCTGTTTCTTTGGGTTCAGGAGGCAATTGAGTAATAGAGCCCTCTCCCGAACGACAAAGTGAACTCTCTATAAGGCCCTTATCATCCTTGTCCTGGTGTACGGCGCAGAAGCATGGACACTATCAAAAGCGGATGAGTAGGCCCTTGGTCGGTTCGAGGGAAAGATTTTGCGCGTGATTTTCGGCCCTATAAACGCAGACATCACAGCTCCAGCCCGGAGAGTTTTTGAATCCAACCCCGAGGGACGAAGAAACAGAGGGCGGGCTTGCTTAAGATGGTGCACACAGGTGGAAGGGGACCTCAGCCAACTGGGTGTGTGGCAATCGAAAAGACAAGCAAAAGATCGTGCTAGTTGGAAGAGGTTGGTTGAGGCCCAGGTTCAAGTGTAGCGCGCATTAAGGAGAAGATGAAAATCAAGCGTAATGCGACTCATTTCGTTCCGCGGAGGTATAATACTGACTCTCTGTCAATATTTCGAGCGGGAAACAGCTGTCAGCGTCCAAATATCCTATGATTTAAAAAAAACTAGTGGGCCACCCCTTACATATATGTACATTGTATCTGATGTTATATGAATGATTCTTATAAGACCTTTTATGAAGAGATCAAATTTTGAGCGAGCCTAGCAAGTCGGTCAAAGTCCTCAAATCAATAAATTTGGATGCACTCAGAAAATCTGATGGTACCTTCACTGAATCTACTCGGAAACTCTTGGTTTACTACTCGAGGCTCCTTTCCCGGGTATTCAGATCGCCATCGACCCGTTGCACACTCTTTCAAGGGAAAGTGTAACTGAGACGATGAAAACAACTCGGCTTAGCTGGTATATTGCGCTGCGCGTGGTAACGACTGAAGACATTGAATTTACTGTGGCATCCTTCGATGGTTTTAAACCGCCAGGCACCAACGAGATATACCCGGTTATGCTGCAAAAAGGCACAAGGTAGCTGCTTCCTACCTTGAAGAGATTTTTCACAGCTAGCCTGGCATGCTGAAAATAGTCATTTTTCCCAAAATAGGGAAAGAGGATTAGTCATTCGCCAATTAGTCCAACATCCTTCTTGCTGAAATGCATGGAGAGAATACGTAGTAGGGCTGCACGTGTGCAAGGTTACCTTTCGAATACATCCTCTTTCGGAGGTTCAACATGCTTATCAGCACGAAAAGTCCTGGGAGACTGCGCCTCAAGACCCAGTTGGAAGAATAGAATGCGCACTCGAAGGGAAAGTGTATGTGCTGGGTGTTTTCATCGGCACTGAGGGAACTTTTGATAACGCAACTTTCGACATCATGTGTAACGCTGCCAGACGGTATGACGGAGACGAAGCACTGGTTTTGTGGATCAAAGCAATGCTCGTGCACAGGGCATTGATCGCTGACGCAGGTGTCGGATCAAACTAAAGTGCTCGAACGAATTACTACGGACCAACGCGGAATTTGGTCGGCTCTCGTCCTATCTAGGACAACCACACCTGAGAGTAGTGACCGAACATCAACGACCCAAACCACTGCACTCCGTTCAGGTTGTGTGTGTAAACACATCAGAGGAGAATATAAAAACTCTTGAACCTGCGCGAGTCTCTAAAAAAAGAGAAAACACCTGCTGCCGGCAATACGGCGTCTTGTCTCCGCTGTTATGGTTGATGGTGGTCGACTCTCTGCTCGATGCTCTCAATGCCTCTAGAATCTATGCCCAGGCCTATACGGATGAGGTCGCCGTGCTTTGTGTCGGCTCGTGCTTAGCGACTGTCCGTCTTAAAGCAGGCGATCCTAAATGTGATCGATGAGTGGTGCTCAACAAATGGGCTAACAATTAAACCTCTCAAGACTAATGCCGTTCTCTTCGCGAGAAGGAGGAAAAATACTGGGCTGACTCAGTTGGTGCTAAAAGGCACTCCTATCCCGATATCCATGGAAGCTAAGTATATAGGAGTTATCATAGACTATAAGCTCCTTTGGTCAAAGCGTCCGCGTTCTGGCAATACAAAGGTGCTTTTGCCAAACCATTCCACCATTTGATATATTTATCAGAGTGTGCTATGAAGGCCATATCTCGTCTCAAGGGAAATGGCATACGGTACAACTCGCATTGGAATGACAATGCGCTTGCACGAGAAATGTCCTGCGACCATTGTCTCAAGGACATGCGTTCTGACGCATAGACACACGTTATCCTACCGCGCTCTAGTTTCACAGTCGAGTTTCCATTGCGGCAAGACTGGCTCTGGCTGGATACTGAACCTGGAAATGAATGTCTTCGCACAGATGGCTCCAGGTCTGGGCTGGGGTCCGGAGTCTTCTTTGAGCGCGAAAACACCCGAATGCAACTCTCGTTATGAAAATATTCAATCAGAAATACACACAATCCTAAGGACCATGCACAGGTGGAGGGGAAAAGTATATGCGCCTGTAGTGATAGCCAAGCTGCACTCAAAGCCGTGTCTAACCCTTCAACGAGCTCCAAGTTAGTGTATAAACTCAAGACCTTCTTGCACAGAGTCGGCAGACTAAGTTCATAAAGCTTGAATGGTTTCCAGGTCACTCTGAGATCCCAGGAAATGAGATCTCTGACGAATCCCCCAAAATGGGTTGAGAGGAGAGTTTCTTAGGACCTGAACCTGCTCTAGATCTACCTGTGTCCTCCGTAAATTCATACGTTAACGGTTGAGTGTTTAATAAACACAACCGTAGATGGAGGGATTATCCAGGATGCACGATGACAAAGCGCGCATGCCCTGGTATCTGCAAGGAATCCGCAGCATCCCTCCTGTCCTTAAGGAGAATTGACTGCAGGAGACTGAGACTTGTGTGAGTCATTATGGGCCATTACACTTTTGCTAAGCGCCTCTGCGTGCGGAGAAAATACATGAATGTAAGGTACTCTGTCTGGAGTACAATGGACCAGTATAAATATACCTGATGCGATTGCAACGTATCCTTCAACATCTAGGGGGTGATGATGAGCAGCAAACGAAATAAATAATTAATGCGACAAAAATGAAGCACATTTTCAAAAGGAGCCGTATTCAATAACTTTCGGGAATCGTACTTACTTGTAATCAATGGCCATCAAATTTATAAATAAACGACAAAGATTGAAATTTCTAATTAGGTTCTTGTAACGACCTACAGGTGGAAGAAATCATTAAAAATAATTAAATTAATAAATACTGGCCTGTCGACTCATCATCGAAACGTAACTTAACGAAGGACCTGGTTTAGTCATTAAAAGGAATATGAAAAATGAAAAAGTTATTTATGGCAGGGAAAGATACTTTCCTCTTATTCGTACTTAGGCCAGCGACACCTTGTCCTTTTTGTTTGATTATGCCCATCCTAACGTTGAGGTAAGGACACAGACGCGTGATTTCTTTTTCTTCATCAATCTTTTGTATTTAATTCAAAAAGGTGCTCAAAATTATTGGGGAACATTTGTAATGAGGAGCTGGACGGCAAAAAGGGATTGAAGTTCTATAAAATAAAAATGAAACTCTGGCAGAGAGGATTTCAAAAATTCACTTCGCACATCCTATTCTGGGCTATTCAATTTTGAAATACAGAATAGCAATTAACTCGTAAGAAACGGAAACACATAGAGATAAATACAGATGAGAAGATGCAAGTGCTTTCATATCTTATTGTCCTTGAAGGACACCAACTTTTGATATTAATATATTAGGCTGTTCCAAAAATAATGTCGGTTTTATACCCTTCGCAAGAGACTGCCAGAATCTTTACCGATCGTGTCTCCTCCAAGCTCTCTCAAAATCCGCCCACAGCAGCACAAACAATAGAGCAGGAAAGGGCGCATTGTCAGACCGCCGTCAGAGACGCTGCCTCAGAGGTGCTGGGTTTCAAATCCCACCACCTAGAAACCCCTGGTTCGATGAACAATGCGAACAAGCCCATGCAGCGAAACAAGAGGCATATAAAGCCATGCTGCAACGACGGACTAGAGCTGCCCGCGAAATCTATGAGCAGAAGAGAAGAGAGGAACACACGCTTTTCAGAAGAAAGAAGAGAGAGAACGGAAAGCGTGAGATCGAGGAGATGGAGAGATTTTTCACACAGGTGAAAGGGACCTACAGTTTAATGCCGATTCCGAACGGCGTGAGTTGAGAAGCTTTTTCATGGCAAGTATACTACGGGGGGTTTTGCCAGTACCCCGCCGAGGAGGGACGCCGCGAAATATACATTCGATGGCGTTGGTGTTATCGGGATCCGAAGACCATCCAAGCTCTAAAACTACCGTATTATTGCAACGCCTTCCAGGCGGAGTTGTTGGCAATAAAGGAGGCTCTATTTTGGCTTAAGTGGCACGTAATATCTACTACGGATATTAAATTTCTCACGGACAGTCAAGCAGCCTTAAAATTGCTGGAGTCCTATGTGTACATCTTAAAAACAAGCATCGACTTAACGAGATGGCTGAACGAAGTAGTCAAGAACTTCGTCTACCAGCAGCGACACAAGCGCTGAGAATAAACGCAGAATAACTCTTGCCGACCGCTGCCTCTTTGTACTCAAGAGGCAACTGAGTCGTAGAACCCTCTCTCGAAAAACGAAGATATCCCTATACAAATCTTGGCTTGGAGGTTATCTAAAGCGCATGAAGAGGCTCTTGGACGTTTCGAGAGGAAAATTATGCGTGCAATCTTTGGTCCCATTTGTATAAACGGAGAATGGAGGAGAAGATCTAACCAAGAACTGTACAGCGACATCGGCCTAGCTAGACGTTTACGGATCCAACGTCTAAGATGGCTGGGCCATTAGAGGGAACGGACATTGCAGCTCCGTCCCGATTAGTCTTTGACTACAACCCCGAGGGATGACGCAGTAGAGGACGACCGCATCTAGGGCAGCGCGCACAGGTGGAAAGGGACCTCGAATAACTGGGCGTCCGGCACAGGAAGCAGCATGGCCAAATATCGTGCCGGCTGGAGAGGCTTGTTGGTTGAGGCCTTGGTTCACTCTGAACTGTAGCGCCATCTATGTAAGTGGTATTACAGCCCATGAAGGACCAGAGCCAGGAGTCATAACTTCACTGAGAAAAATACGCTTCCTAAGATGGCAAAGCGCAGTGCACTCACGTAGTATGTGCCCTACTTTTTCCTCGTCCTCAAGACAAATTCGACACTCAGTTTCAGACGAGGGGTTAATTTGGCTGAGATGATATCTCACACCACAGTGACCTGTAAGGTACCTGACCAGTCTTCTGATATCTACTCTATTAAATGTAAGGGTATTAATGGAGGGTTTCTTCATGGGCTGTATAAACCTTTCCGATTGGCGGAGTCCTTTGACGCTATTCGAAAAGGATAGGTGCTACCATTTTTCCCACTAGTTCAAGAAAAACTTAATCTTGGTCTTAGGAATGCCGCAGAAAGATTCGGCGCCTATGTACCTTTCGCTGGAGCCTTTCCTGAGCGCATATGCATGATATTGTCTGTTAAGTAAATCTAATATCATAGACGCTAATACTAGCTTCAAGCATTTTCCTTCATATTCAATTTGTGTACACACTTAAAATTGCATTAAAAATGGCAAATAAATAACACGCTTTCGTGTGTCAAAGTAACACACTTACCATTTGCAGTGTATTCAGTGATGAGTGCTTAGTGTCACAAAATTTGATGCAAAATTTAGAGTCATTTAAATAAGTAAATTGTAAGGGGTTCTGTTAGTGTTGCAGAGTTTGTATTCCTTATTCTGATCAGGAGAGAAGTATACTTTCCTCTAGTTCAAATTCAATGTGTAAAAGTTTGAAAACACAGTGTTGAACGAAAAACCACTAAGACAAGACAGTGACAGTACTACAGAGAGACTTCGATTTCAAAAGATTACGTAATTGACCAGTCGAGAACTGCACAATGGAAATATACACATTCCACCTAATGGTCCATTAGTTGGCAGGAAATAGTACGTTTACTTCAGAACATTTCTTATGTCTATCTCCGTCATAAAAACCGCTGGCACATGAGGCAATGCTTCTGTATATCCCAGACATTACAAGACACCATTCAGCTAAAACCATAATATGTTCGCTTCTCTTGCTAAACGGACTACTCATCTTCCAAGACATTAAACTTCGATCTCGTTTTCATCGCTCTCACATTCAAGCATTATGCGTGTTAACCTCTCTTAAGTTCTGCGATGCTGTCAAGGATATTCCATTTCTGTTTGAACCCTTGTAACCAACTTATAACTATTGTCATCAAGCAGTAAGTGCCTGCCGCAATCATTTGTCAAAGTTTTCTCCACCAACTATATGTTGTCTTGTTTCGTGACACGTCCTTACACAACATTCGCATAAGCATCCTTCAAATTTATTTCTAAAAACAAAACCATCGTCCTTGAATGAATCCCCATCTCAGAATTTCTCCGCAGGCCATTTGTATTTTTGCTCCCTTTTCCTATTCGCCTCTTTTGACCCATTTACCAATTATCCTTATGCCGCCCAACAAGTTCTGACCACATCGGTTGTATGTACATATGTGTGTATGTGCGCGTTTGTCAAACAAAATGCTTATGTTAGATGGTGTCCTTGCACGCATATCATTTTATATCTCGCAGCTTAAATATTATTTCCACTTCATCCACTTGAAATTGTTCGCACAGAATGGGCCGACCATTATCCTTTTTCATTCGAATGCCTAGACGAGAGGATGGTTAAACAAAACCATTCTGTCATCCTTGTCGCTTAGTTGATAGTGTGATAGGAACATTGACATATTATCTCACACTTGATACACAATGGAAAATATTATCCTTTTAACGAGATACGTTGCTGTTTTTATTGTTCCCTATCACACGCAAGGACACATAGTAACCTTATCAACATAGACACCGAGTGAAAGGTGTTTGTTCTCACTTTATCGGGAGGGATGACAAAATGGTGTGCTTGTAGTTCATAATATTTTTCGCACACAAAAACCTTTTTTAATTGAGGTTTTCCCAGAAATTACCACACAAAATTGGATTTTGATTAAATTACACTTACTCACTGGCAGAAAGCAGTATGCCTTCAGGAGGGTTACAATCAAGCTAGTGTCCCAGTGTCCCCATCAAAGTAAACAACTTACCTAGAATGAGGAGAAGGAATACAAAGGAGAAATGAGTGTATTAGAAAGGATAATGAGAAGTAACTAAATTAAATTAGCAATTAATATGTGCATGTGTTTGTGGAAATGAGAATAAAGGTAGCTGGTAGCGAATAATTTGTTTTGAGGCTTCAAAGCCATGGTAATTAGCTGGAGGGTTTATTAGAACCAATTTATTGTGTACGTGGAAGGGATGTACGCCATGGTGGGTCGATAGTTTACGTTACAGGCCTTTATATACTGTTTTTTGTACGTGTTAGTACTTAGCATGGAGAAGAGCTACTCGTTAAGCAATATGATCAAAGTAGGGTCCTATCGGTGCCGTGTGAAGTATGCTTTACCAATTAAGGAATAACTTTTTTGTGGGTATGGATGGGGAAATTAAGGGAAGATTTTGAGAGTATAAGTGGGAAGACTACGCCAGCGTTGGTTAATTACGGTCCCCTACGCTCTCAAGTTTTGTAGAATTTCGAATAGCGAGACTTGGAGTTTGTACTTCATACGAACATGTATCCAATAGTAAAAAGACAAAATCCAGGCCTCAAAAATTATAGGTTAGCTCGATTTACTACAAAGGCCTCTCCACCAGGGTACTTATGATGATCAATATGGAGGAGACTTTTTCGCAAGAATAATAGAAGCCTTGAATGCCTCGAACCTTGTCTTTGAGTCAAGGGAGCAATATAATTCCTCCTGAATAACCTCTAAACTAGAGTCCGACAAACAGCGATTTGCACGATCAAGAAGCTTGCTGAATGAGTGTTTCAGGTCGATGTCCTTTGGAAAGTCAGTATAAGCCCCTTAATTAGTCTTTACTTTGGCAAATACATTTTTCCGAGAGGTAGTAGTCTCAGGGGGTCAGAAGAGCCGCACCGGCAATACCAGTTGAGATCGCCGGACTTTGACATACATATAGGAAATCAGACTGTCATTGGCTCATTGCATACGCCTTCAACGGAAACTGCGACTAAAACGACGAAAATGGCTCAGCGTACTTGGAATATTGTGTCGCGCGTAGCAATGACTGAGGCTATTTAATATGCTGTGGCATCTTCTGATGGCTTTAAATCGCCAGGCACCGACGGGGTATACTCTGTTATGCTGCAAAAAGGTATCAGGCAGCTGCATCCTACCTTGAAAAGAATTTTCACAGTTAGCCTGGTACCTGCCTACATACCCCGCAGATACTGCGTAGACTTTTACACTGACGGGTATAAAACCAAGGACGGGTGGGTAGTGGAGTCTTCTACAAACAACTTAAGCTGAATAAAGCTCTAAAATTACTAGCGTTTTCCAGGCGGAACTGTTGGTAATAAAAGAGGTCTTGTCCTGGCTGAAGTGAAACGTGATATCCACTACGAATATCCGCATTCTTACGGATAGCCAAGCAGCCTTAAAATCGTTGGAGTTCTATGTGTACACATCAAAAACTAGTCTCGACTGTCGCCTATCTCTTAACGAGATGGCCGAACAGTTCAACATACAACTTATCTGGGTACCAGGTAACAGCGACATTCCAGGGAATGTCAACGCTACAATCAATCGCGACTTGTGAGGGAATACCCCTTGCAACCATTAAACTTAATCTTACTAATCTCGCCAGGGCCGAGACGAACTGGAGATGGACTCAGGGACATACGTGCGTCATCCCTAGGCAAATCTGGCCCCGGCTCGACAGTCAACGGACAAGGAGTATACTCTCCCTAAAAAGAACTGACATCTACAAAGTTATAGGTGTCATCAACGCACACTGCCTTATCGGCAGTCACGCGCAAGAACTAGGTATATTTCCGAATGATTTCTGCAGAAGCTCTCTAGACGAGGAGGAGGTCGTGTCCATTCACCACCTTCTCTGAACTTGCCCGGCATTCTGCACTATCAGGAAACGATACCTAGGCTCTTACTTCCTTAACGAACTGACAGAGGTTCAGAAAGTAGGGATACCTGATCTTCTTAACTTCTTAAGAAGCACAAAATGGTTCCACGAATAGGGGGCTAAGCCCCCTCGTAGCTGCACAACGGGCCTCCCTGGCCTATGTGTGTTCTTCTCATTTCTGGGAAGGCTACGATTCTACATACCTACCTATCTGCCTACATACCTATTGCATGGCGCACTATCGTTTATTCCCAAAATAGGAACGGAGGATTACTCACGGAATCAGTCTAACATCCTTCTTGCTGAAAGGCATAGAGGGGATAGTAAAGTTGCACGTGCGCAAAGATGCCCTTCGAATGCATCCTCTTTCAGAGGTGCAACGTGCTTATCAGCGCGGAGAATCCAGCAAGACTGTGCCTCAAAACCCAGTTGGGAGGATAAAATGCGCACTCGAAAGGAAAGAGTAAGCGCTGGGCATTTTCGTCGACATTGAGTGAGCTTTTAATAACCCAGCTTTTGACAGCATGTGTAACGCTGTCAGACGGCATGACGTAGATGAAGCACTGGTTTTGTGGAATAAAGCAAGGACATTGATCGCTGACGCAGGTCTCGGACAATGTGTCAATTGTGGCGTAAATGTGGCATGTTGGTCCACTCTTTGCTCGATGCTCCCAATGCTTCTGGAATGTCGCCATGCTTTCTGTCAACTCATGTTTAGCTGTGTTTAGCGACTGTCGGTCTCAAAGCACAGACGGCACTAAATGTTATCGGCTGTGAGTTAATCTTCTCAAGACTGATGTCATCTTTCACGAGAAGGAAGAAAAGTACCAAGGAGGCTAAGTACCTGGGAGTTATCTTAGATAGCAAGCCGGCAGAGGTCCTCTGGATCTATACGGCAATGATAAGACCGATCATCTCATATGTATCGGTTGCCTGGTGGAACAACTAACACGCAAACACGTCGTAGCCTCTAAACTCCAAAGAACGATTTGTCTCAGCTGTAAGGGGGTTTTCTCCAGCATACTGGCCGCTGCTCTAGATGCTTCCTTCCTTCCACCCCGTCTTCTACTGATTCACGGCCCTTCACACGCCCATTTAAACACAAGCGTTTTCGACATACACTCGTTTCCATACACCACCTACAATTTTCGGAGGATTTCCGAGAGTTTTTCACTAGATTTCCGTAAAAATACAATCACAACACGTTGCCTGTAATGTACGTCACTCATATTTACGAAGCCACTAAAAAACTGGAAAATAACTGGTCGAAGGAGTCAAGTCTATTTAATTTGATCGGCCAGCAAAAACACTCGCTGCGACGACCCGCTTTGCATCAGATGTTACAAACGAGCCGCCATCCGAAGAACGATAACGAATTCATATGGAAGTTCAGTGACAAAATCAACCTAGAGTGGGAAAGATGATGGGTGAGAGATGAAGGCCGCCGAAAGTATAATTTTCGAGAAGTTTTCTTAACATCGCCTATGAAATCTCCTTTGCAGTTTTGTGGGAACGCGTGAAGCCTTTTTGTAAAAAAGCCGATAAGTCCTAATCAGTGTGGCTTAAGGCCAGGGAAGTCCACCATTGACCACACTACGGCAGATCCTGAAAAAAAGCAACGAATTTGAGGTCGACACTCGCCACCTTTTTGACGACTTTATAGCCGCATGTATGTATGTATGTTGGCGTTACAGTCCATTAAGGACCAAAGCAGAGCTTCTCTCAATCACCCATGTTGTGTGTGATTTTATTTTCCCATAGGTGAAAGGGGGACCTACAGTTTATTGCCGGCTCCGAACGGCGAAATTCGAGAAGCTTTTCTTGACAATTATACTACAGGGGGTTTTCTCAGTACCCCGCTGAGGAGAAGCACCGTGAAAAACACGTTCGATGACATGGCTGTTGTTGGGATTCGATCCCGTGTCATCGGTGTAAGATGCCAACACACTACCCACTGCGCCACGGCGCAGCATACGACAGCGTAATTTGAGACGAGCTATACAAGGCCATGACTTTGGAGAATGCTCGCTGCTCCATCCGAATCGGTGCAGAACTGACCGATAGTTTTGATGTCAAAAAAGGATTTAGGCAGGGCGATGCGCTGTCGTCTGATTTTTCAACGTCGTATTAGAACCAATTCCGCAAAAACCAGTGGCCAACACAAGAGGCACAATCGATTTCAAATCCTCATAACTCCTTGCATATGCCGAAGATATTGACATGATAGGTAGATCACAGCGAGATGTCAATGAGACGTTTGCAAGTATTGAGATGGAGGCAGCGGAAGTTAGTCTGGCGGTAAACGAGGGCAAAACTAAATATATCCTATCATCAAAATAGGACGCTCAGCACCGACGTCTTGGCCAGAACCTTTGTATTGGCAGATATAAGTTCGAGGTAGTTAAGAACTTCGTCTACCTTGGCTCCGCAGTGACCTGGAATAACGACATCTGTTCCGAAATCAAACGCAGAATCACTCTTGCAAATCGGTGTTTAATTGGACCCAGGAGGCAATTGAGTAATAGAGCCCTCTCCCGAACGACAAAGATGACTCTATGTAAGACCCTTATCATCCCGGTCCTGCTGTACGGCGCAGAAACATGGACACTATCAAAAGCGGATGCGGAGGCCCTTGGTCGATTCGAATGAAAGATTTTACGCGTGATTTTCGGGCTTATAAACGCAGACGGGGGATGGAGGAAAAGATTTAACCACGAACTTTATGGGCTGTACAGCAATATGAGTCTAGTCAGGCGTATACGGATTCAACACCTAAGATGGCTGGGCCATGTAGAGCGAATGGACACCACTGCTCCAGCCTGGAGAGTCTTTGAATCCAACCCCGAGGGACAAAGAAGCAGAGGAGGGCCGCACTTAAGATGGCGCACACAGGTGGTAGAGGATCTTAACCAACTGGGTGCGCGGCAATGCAAAAGGCTAGCAAAAGATCGTGCTAGTTGGAGGGGCATGTTGGTTGAGGCCCAGCTTCACCCTGAACTGTTAAGAAGAAGACGAAGTTGGAGGGGCATGTTGGTTGAGGCCCAGGTTCAGCCCGAACTTTAGCGCCCGCCAAGAAGAAGAAGATCAATACTCGTCTGCGGCTTCTTAAAGGTTGCCCAAATTTGAACATAAGTTGAGTGCTTAGGCCGTCTTCCTGCAGTTGTACTGCTTGAAAACCTACTACATAGTAACTGAGTGGTGGCTTCCTAAAGAAACAAGTGTCTTCCCTAATTTAATTTCACTGTTGACTACCAAGCCCATTTCTTCTTCAAGGGAAATATGGCAGCGCGTAGGCAATACCAAAACAGATTTACGAGCAAGCAGTAGAGTCGTTTCTCTAACATCACATCTTAACATCAAAATCTCGTCCTGACTTCGGTTTATTGCAGCGACAAGATTGTCATGGCTCAAGTTCAAGGTAATATCCATAAAGGATATCATGACTTGTACGAATAGACATTAAGTCACTTAGGTGCCAAAATATTCCAAAAATAGGAAAGTAAAGTTGAACAAGACTGAGTAGTAGTATAAAAGACAAAGTGGAAAGAGGCAAATATCTTATCAAGCCTCACCATGGCAGGTCACCGAGGTTCTTTGGCTAGTCATCAAGTAGATTGATGGTGGCAAGGAACAGCAGTATCTACATAAATATGTACAGAATTTAAAGTTACTTAATAGTTGCATGTACATGAATAACTTTAATCTATCGCTCTCGTAGCGACTTCCTGCCCTTGACTGACAGGTATAAGATTAATATTTATAATAACTCCCGCCACCTTGACGTACAACTTCCTGTCCCGCCCTAACCATGGTAGCAATTACTGTTCCACCTCCTCCTCTTCCATAAAGACTGTTTCACTCACGCCCACTTTGGGATGGTTTAAGCGGGCGTGAGTTAAGAAGAATAATAAACACGAGAACAATGTTTCCAAAATATTGTACGAGAGTATAATGTTTACCCTAATAACCACTCCGACAACGTGGCCACACGAAAGCCACTTACCGTGCAATTCATTCAACCATATCAGTATAAATCTAAATTTCCCGCCGCAATTTATACTTACCGCTAGCGCTCCTTGCACATGGACACAATGAATCATGTCCTTATTACAAAACACACCAGAGCAAAAGTGAGAGCAGAAAAATGTAAACAAACCACAATAAATCCTTTTAAAGGACCTCCCCCAACCGACAACGCATACAGTGCTTTCGCTACACCACCAGACCCACTCGTCCCATTCCCATTGTCCAGAAATGGGCGCACGAAAGGCATTTAATTCTTTCGTTCTCATTTTTTCGTCCTTTTTGTTTTCGCTTTTTGTTCGCTGCCCATTCGAGCCGTACGACGTCTATTATCCTTATGGAGGCAATTTTCACACACAAAAAATCTATTATGCACTTTTGCAATGAATCATCGCCGGGACTCGAATAAATGTCTACCGCCGCCGAGGAGGTGGCAGGACGCCACCAATGTAACAAAAGGCAACATGCATCCACTAGAATGGCCTTTTTGTTCGCCGATGGGGCGGAAGGAGAAGGGTGGTAAATTAGCATAGATTTTTGTAAACCAGCTCAAGTTCAGAGAATTGCGGAATGCCGGATTACAACGCCAGTGGATGGATTCCGGCCGAGAGATGGCGCCATAGAATAGAGTTTGTTTGTTTGGACATGGTCGATAGTTCTTGCCAAGTAGTGTAAAACTTTTTCCGAGTAAAATGGAAAAGTTTTGCTCAATAGTCGGCGCGACCGAGATAGCCGTTTGATGCTGCTGCCGCTTTGGACTTCGCCGGTAACCAGGACGCTGGTAAATAGAATTTCATTAAATGCCCAAATGCGAGTCATCCCATTTGATTTTATTCCTCCTTAATCGCTTTATCCTTTCTTTTTCGTTCGTAAGATTGTGCTTTTGGTCGGGCTTCCGGTTTGCCCGTCGATAGTTGCTTCCGATTTGTGCGCGCATCTTTATGGTTATCCTTGAGTGGGATGTTAAAGTTTTCGAAGAGCACTTTTTGAATTCGTTAAGAGTTCATGTTGATGTCGACGTTGATTTTGGTCCGGGAAATGATGACGATATTGTCGTCATCGAAGCGACTGTTAGCGGTGACTGGATCGGGTAATAGGCAGTCGAATGTATTCGTAGGAAAGTTCTAATCTAATGTGTTTTAATTTACATAACTTGAATTAAATTCTATTGGTTTGGGTAATCGCTCGGTTATTCTATGGCAAATAGTATCGGCGGACAAGTATGTCCTTTTTACGGGATTGGCGGTTGCTGAAGTGGGTTGAAGGGAATGGGGTTGATTCTATTAAAAGACAGGTACTATTTAAATGCGACCCCACCGCGGCAGCCGACCTCCTCGCGGCGGGGGGCGGGCAACAGGTTTAGGGTGTGCGAATTGATTTTCGTACGGCCCAAACCTGGCTAGCGAAGCGCAAAACCCCCCCTGGATGATCAAAAGGAGATTTGCCTACCCTGGTGTGCTTCGGTGCCAGGGCTAAATGGTAGCACTATGCGAGCGTCTGGTGGCCGGCTTGTCCCGGCAGCCGGTTGAGCTTAGCCCGAAGAAGTCACGAGCAACCCGGCAGTGGCTTCGTGAGCCATTACGGAGGTGGGGGGATACACGCCATGAACTAACCAGTGCGTGGGGCGTGCGGGAAGTAAAAGGCAACAGACAATGGCATCGACTTAGGATGGGCACATGGAACGTCTCATCGCTCACAGAAAAGCATCTCGAGCGGGTTGAAGAAGCTGCTAGGTATCGCTTAAATATCGTAGGTATCTCTTTGACAAAGAAAAGACGATATAGAACTGTGGACTCTTCCTATCGGGAGTTGCACCTCAAATGTATGCAGGCGGGAGTGGGTATATTCACAGGGTTTTGGAGTGGATACCGTTAGGAGGAAGAGTCGCGATCTTAAAACTCAAGCTGGAAAGATCAACTTTGGCTCTGGTGCAGGTGTATGCTCCGAATCTAGGGTCAGAGTATGCGACTTTTCCGGATGAAGTTTATGCTGCCCTTAATAGGGTGGTTGAGATGGATTCCTATATACTGGTGGGTGACTTCAACGCACACATGGGTACGAATGTAACGACACGGGGGGGCGTGATTGGGAGGAACAGTGTTCCTCATCAAAACGCGAACGGAGAGAGGTTGTTGGACTTTTGCTGTGCAAATGGCATGTCCATTATGAACACCTTCTCTCCGCACAAAGACCTTTATAAATATACGTGGTATCGTCGGAGTCTTCAACAGAAATCCTTGATAGATTTCTTAGTGAAACCATCTCATATGAAACGGATGGCTTGTGACGTTCGTGTGTTAAGAGAGACGGAACTGTCAACTGATCATCGCATGGTGTTGTGTAAGCTGTATCTTACTGATAGAGTGCCTCGTCTGCCAAGGTGGAAACCAAGAGTGGTTACACGCATACGTATGTATGTTGGCGTTACAGCCCATGAAGGACCAGAGCCGAGCTCCTCTCAATCACCCATGTTGTGTGTGATTTAATTTTCCCATAGGTGGAAGGGACCTACAGTTTATTGCCGGTTCCGAACGGCGAATTTCGAGAAGCTTTTCATGACAATTTTACTACAGGGGGTTTTGTCAGAACACCGCTGAGGAGAAACACCGTGAAAACACGTTCGATGACATGGCTGTTTCGGGATTCGATCCCGTGTCATCGGCGTCAGAGGCCAACACACTACCAACTGCGCCACGGTGCTCTCTTACACGCATACGGAGGGTGAAAATACAGAGCAGTGAGGTGCGACAACACTTTGCACGGTACATAGCTGAAGGGTTTGATAAAATTTCAAGTGTTCCATCGCATGTAGAGGAAGAATGGCGACTATTTTCAATAGCTGTCATTCCCGTGATGCACGTGATGTTTGTGGAGAGAAGCGGCTTGGTGGGGCGGCTGGTAATCAGGAAAGAACTGCGTGGCTTAAAACACTTGGAGTTCAAGAAGCCATCGAAGAGAATTCTGAGAGACTGAATTCTCTAGGGAGACTCTGCTTCCCGTGACCAGTACACTATGCGGCCTTAGAGTCGACAAACAGATGGTGGGAGTCGATCTGGAACTCGTTGGTTTCTTCCAGGAACTTCCGCAGTGTGAATACTTGATCGATAGTGGACTTCCCGGACCTGAAACCACACTCATATGGACCAATCAGTTTATTAACGAACGGTTTCAGGCGTTCACACAGTGCAGCAGAGAAGATATTATAAGCCATATTCAGGAGATTTATTCCTCTGTAAGTGGCACAGACAAAGAGGTCTCCTTTCTTGTGGATCGGGCAAACGATACTAAGATTCCATTCATCGGGCTGGTGGATACTCCCAACCAGGTCACCTACAGCTCAGCTGCCTGAAAGAGCTCGGCTTTCCTAACTACGTCCAGGTAAGGGTGAGTAATACTCTGCTATCATCATCCGTTGTGAATGAGTCATTCTGCCTGACAGCGGAAACTTATAGATGGATGCCATATTGACGAAAGGTCAAGGCTTGCTTGGACTACGAGGAGTCCATTGTGCCCTGTTAACTCTTAATCCGTAGAAACCTAAACATTTTCCGTTGAGCTGAACGGAAGAGGAAAAGAATCCTAGTACATGTTCTGTTCAGTCCAATGTTACTTACCCCCTCTAGACCCGAAAGAAAGTGACTTCAAAGAAATGTGTTCATTTTTTGGGCTACTGCTAGAATTCACACAGTAGGTGACGAATGGACTCAATTTCCTTTCTTCCTTGCAGCTTCTGCAGAAGTCATTGTGGGGTTGGCCTAATCTGGCTACATGATAGGAGAATATGCAGTGCCCAGTGAGGGCACCGACTGCCAATCGAATATTTCCACGACTGAACTTTAGCAGACTTGCTGTCCTTTTCTTATCATAGACAGGCCAGGTTGATCTTCCCGTCGCGCATGTACCTAATTGATATGATCGCTTATTGGCCTTCACTAATAACTCCGTTTCCAATTCCCTGTAGAGTATACTGAGTGGCGTTTTAACTCCAGTTGCGATCTGCGCGATGTTTGCGCCTGATCCTAATCTAACTAGCTCGTCCGCCCACTCATTTCCAGAGATATTTACATGACCAGGTACACAGCAAATGGTCTCCTTGTTTACATTCCATATATCTTTTAGCCTCTTTTTGCAGAGTTTGACGAGCTTGGATCCTATCCATGCTACCTGCAGGTGCCGATTTTCCACATTCCAAATACCGACTATGAACCGACTACTACGTTTCCATTTTCGTCGCTGCGGGCTTCTGTTCTGGCTTTATATCCCTGGCACGTTTGTTTTAATCGTTGGTAAAATCTCCGAACGTCGTTCCTGTGATAGATTCACTCCATCTTTTCGATCGCGAGCTTCTCACGCTCCCTTTTTTTGTTTTGAGAAGCCTATGCTATTCCCTCCTCTTCTGCTCATAATGCTCACGAGCAGCTATCGTCATTCCATGGGTTTCTTGTTGGTGGCATTTTGAAACCCAGTACTTCAGAAGCAGCACTCTCTAGGGCGTTCGACATTCGACATTGGGCGCCTGAGCACACGGGAGGTTACCAGAGTCTACAGGAAGCAGCTGAGCGAAAGACTCTATGGTATGCCTACGTCGAATACAAATACCAATAATATGTGGCTGCATTGCCGCTCAGCCATTCAGGAAGTAGCCGAAACCACCTTAGGATACCTACCACCCCCGACAAGAAACCCGTGGTATGATGGCGAATGTGAGCAGAAAAAGGCAGTAACCGACGAGGTGTACCAAAAGGCGCTGCCGAGGAAAACTAGGGCAGCGCAAGAAGAGTGCCGAGCCAGAAGAAGGGAGGAGAAGAAACTACTGCGACAAAAGAAAAGAATCTTCGCAGCCTCCCAGCTCAAGGATATCGAGGAGTCTAGGGATAGACATAAAATACGAGCCTTTTACAAGAAAGCCAAAGGCCTTGCAGGAGGCTTCAAAAAGGGCACCCTGGCTCTTCGAAACTGCGAGGGTAATCTTGTCACCGACCCGCAGGGAATAGTGGATCTATTTAAGCAGCATTTCCAGCAGCTGCTTAACGAGCATGACCAAGAGAGAGTGGTAGGGACCGAGGAAATCCAAACTCCAGCCGCTGAAGTAGTCCTCCCACCCAGCATCGAAGAAGTCGGCACAGCTTTTCAAAAGCTGAAGAGTAACAAGGCCGCAGGCTCAGATGGCTTTCCATCAGAGCTCTTCAAGGCTGGCGGCGATGTTCTGGTAGGGAGCATGCACCAGATCATCTGCAGAATTCGGGAAGATGGAAGCATGCCCGACGACTGGAGTACCAGCTCTGTTTGTCCCATCCACAAAAAAGGCGACCCTACCTCTTGCAAGAACTATAGAGGTATATCCCTGCTCAATGTCGCATACAAGATCCTGTCCAGTGTATTGTGTGAACGTCTAAAGCCATTTTGCACCGCACTAATCGGCAGCTACCAGTGCGACTTCCGGCCCGGCAAATCGACTATGGACCAAATGTTCACACTTCGACAAATCCTGGAAAAGACCAACGAGTTTCTAATCGATACACACCATCTTTTCATCGATTTCAAAGCCGCATACGACAGCATTCATCGTGAAGAACTGTTTGGGGCGATGGCCGAATTCGGGATCCCGGTAAAACTGATCCAGTTGTGTCGCGCCATGCTAAAAAAACACGCGAATCACCGTGCAACTCGGTTCTAGGACCTCAGAACCATTCGAAACATGCACCGGATTTCGGCAAGGAGATGTGCTGTCATGTGACTTCTTCAACCTGGTGCTGGAGCAGATAGTGCGACGGGCAGGCGTCAACAGGGAAGGCACTATCTTTTACAAGTCCGTCCAGCTGCTAGGATACGCGGATGATATCGGCATCATCGCGTGTTCTCGCCGTGGCATTGTGGAAGCATCACGGCGATTGAAGAACAGGCGAAACGAGTTGGTCTTAAGGTCAATGAGGACAAAACGAAGTACATGCTGTCAAGCAAAAACCAATCCGTCGCTCACCACCACAATATCCAGATAGTTAAGGAGTTTGTCTACCTCGGGGCAAACGTAAATTCCACAAATGACACCACAGTGGAGATCCGGCATAGAATCGCCCTTGGCAACCGCTGCTACTTCGGCTTGTCCAAACAACTGGGGTCAAAACTCCTCACTCGAAAGACAAAAGTCATGCTTTACAAAACGCTCATATTGCAAGTCTTACTGTACGGAGCCGAAAGCTGGACGATAAACAGGACAGCGGAGCTGATTTTGGGTTCTTTCGAAAGAGAAATTCTGCGCCGGATATTTGGTCCTGTCTGTGAGGAAGGTGAATGGAGAAGAAGACACAACCGCGAACTCTACGAGCTGTACCAAGATGTGGATGTAGTCCGGAAGGCAAAGATCCGTCGACTGCACTGGCTCGGCCACATCGAGCGCATGGACATCAATGCTCCAGCTAAGGGGGTCTTCGACTCCGAGCCTCCTGGTTCGAGAAGAAGAGGAAGAACGAACCTCCGGTATAAAGACCAAGTAATTGCGGGTGTAAGACATCTTGGTCTTGATAACTGGAAGCAGCGTGCCCAGGACCGTAAAGGATGGAAGGCAGCTATAGCTCAGGCTCAGGTCCTCCATGGATCGCTGGCCTGATAAGTATATAGTAGTAAAGAGTAAGTACAATTGTATCAAACTCAATGAAACCCTGAACACCACACGCTCCTTAAGCTACACAATTTATTCTTATCACACTAAGCAGCTTCACATCCCAATCTCTTCGTGCAAACTTAAGGAGAGCTTTTCAAATTAGTCCCTGTTCCTGTTCTATCTCTGACTATTATTATGCCGATTATTGATCCTAAGTGGCAGGTGTGAGAAGACATTGGCCATGTGTTTGGTTCTTGCCCTATTTCTAAGATTGTGGCTGTTAAGCTTTTCCTCTTAAAAGGGGCTGCAAATAACGAAAGGCGTACTAATAAGTTCAAGAAACGGATTACGTTCGTGCTTCACAAAGCACAAGTCGCCACACGAAGTAACAAAGTCAGAGAAATCCCTCTTATTTGCGTTGCCATGGAAGTAACACCTCGTCCTCTTTTATACTATCAGATAGCTTGTCAGTCCCCACGCCAAGGCAAACAAGCAGTTCTTTGTAGACACAAGAGGCTATGATGACATTTGTATTTAGATAAATTTAATTGATGACCGTAAGCTACTTGAATACATTCGTTAAGGGCATTTCCTCTAGAGGCAGTATTGGGAGGTTGAAATGTTTACCATTCGTGCCAGGTTGATATTCGACTAAGCTGAGATGGCGAGGATGAAATGACAAAGAGCAAAAAAATAAAAACAAACCGAGCATGGCAATGACGCCTAAATTAATCTTAAGCTGTAAGTCACATCTCTGACAGCTACCATCTCGGAACTTGAAGGTTGTTCGTCATTTTTATTTGCACCACATTACGCTGATGAAGTGTTGATGATGAGGTGGTGATATATGACATCAAGGACATCCGAAATTGCTGGGGAGATGAGATGGGTTACATTTTTCGTGGCGGCTTAGTAGTATGAATCAAAATCAAGCGAAATGGATGTCTGGTGTGTTCCGTCAAGAGATGAGATTTATCTCATTCTGGTACAAAAGCAATGTTCGTAACTTGGTTTGACAGTGTTCTGCGTGTATTCTGACAGCATAACTGAGTCGTTTGTCTGTGTGAAAAGGTGAGTATGTAACGTAAGACTGATTTGCACGATGTAGAGATCCTAGGCTATAAGATAGTGTAGTCCTTTGCTAATCTTTTAAGCTAAGCTTTTTGGTATCCGCGAACAGACTACAGAATACGACCAATCAACCAGTGGAATTCTGTAGTAGATTATGCTAGTTCCTCGCCCTGATTCTTGCTCCAGTTGACCGAGATCGAATCCTGCCAATAACAATATCAACATCATTGTGTCTGTCAAAAGAAAAGAGGCAGTGCATTAAAAATATTCGCTACTAGATTAGCACTTGCCTCCATACAATTCTGTGTTGTACAATGAAAGTAGTCCTCATTCCCAGAATAGACAGGAGCTTTAGACCCTTAGACCTATCTTACATACCGACGTGGTATAAGGAAAGACTGGTAGGATCGAATATGCCCCAAGTTGCACTTTGGGAAAAGACCTGTTTCACCACCTACAAAAAGGCGCTTAAAACCTTTTAGACAAACAACACCAAAGCCAGAAGGCAGTCTTTGAAGCTCTTCTGCCGCAAAATCGAGATACTCTGGCGACCACATCTCGGTACAGGCGTCACCACACGTGAAAAAATGGCACCTCATACTCTGTCTGTGCAATTCTAATATAACACCATAAGTGCATGGAAAAGTTTATGAGAAATACAACCAACGTGAAAATTCGGCCGGTTTCTCTCGAATCCTATCTAGGACAACCTATTAGGATTTTATGGATGACGACAGATTTTGGTGGGAGCGAAAAGAGAGAACAATGCTAGAGCTTGAACAATAAAAGCGGTGGTGAGTTTCTATTAATCAAATCAAAGTGACATTTAATAAAGGTTAGTGATGAGTGCTAGTGCTCAATCCAAGTTGACACACAGCCTCCGCGTGGCCTCCCCTGGATAGCTATACTGGCACCCGCCGCCAGGTAGTGAACCAATGTGTGCAGCGACCCGACCCCTTGTTCCTGGGGAAAGAGGAACCTGGCCCTCCAGGTTGGGGGTTGCGCTTAGGGCTAACATCCCTATCGCGAAAACAAAAATTTTATTCACAGACAACCAATAGCCTCGGATACGGACAGATTACATGTGGACGACCCCCGCAAACCTCAAAAAGGAAACGAATTTCGGATCTGCACCTGGAACGTTAGGTCCCTCAACAGACCAGGTGCAGCCGAACAACTGGTCAACTCTTTGGACAGCCATAAGGCAGACATTACCGCGCTCCAAGAAGTGCGATGGAATGGGCCAGGCAAAAAGCGGATGAAAAACTGTGATATACACTACGGAAAATGCTACAGAGAAAATAAACAACGCTTATTCGGATGCGGATTTGTTGTTCGAGGCAGACTCAGGAAAAAATGCTTAAGCTTCCAGTATGTAAGCGAACGCCTCATAACTATCCGCATCAAGGCCAATCCCGGCAATATAAGCCTACTATGTGTCCACGCCCCCACAGAGGAGAAAGATGACCGACATAAAGACGACTTATATGATCTCCTAGGCAGAACGTATGCGCAATGTCCCAGCTATGACACCAAAATCGTTCTAGGAGATTTCAGTGCGAAGCTGGGTAAGGAAGCTATGTTTGAACGGGTCATTGAAAAGCACAGCCTACACAACACCACGTCAGAAAACGGACTAAGGCTACTAGACTTTATGGCGGGTCATAACCTGGTGGTAGCAAGTATACGATTCCCACACCTCATCATCCAAAAGGCGACCTGACGATCTTTTGATCAATCGACCACCAACCAGATTGATCACATTGCGATCAACGCCAGACACTCCTCCAGTATTCTCGACGTACGAACGTACGACCACTACCTTGCTGTAGCCAAGGTGCGAATGAGGATATCAAGAATGCTTAGGAGTTGAATAGGACTACGTAAGTTTGACGCCGGAAAGCCACAATCGCAAGAGACTGCCAGAATCTTTGCCGATCGTGTCCCCTCCAAGCTCTCTCAAAATCCGCCCACAGCAGCGCAAACAATAGAGCAGGAATGGGCGCATTGCTAGAGCGCCGTCAGAGACGCTACCTTAGAGGTGCTGGGTTTCAAATCCCACCACCTAAAAACTCCTAGTTCGATGAACAACGCGAACAAGCCCATGCAGCAAAACAAGAGGCATATAAAACCATGCTGCAACGACGGACTAGAGCTGCTCGCGAAATCTATGAGCAGAAGAGAAGAGAGGAACACACGCTCGAGGAGATGGAGAGATGCTTCCGCAGGAATGACGCCCGTAAGGTTTACAATAAGGTAAAACGAACATGCCATGGCTACAAAGCCAGAGCGGCGGCCTGCAGGGATGAAAATGGAGAACTGGTAGTAGAGTCGCAGTCGATACTGAGGATTTGGAAAGACCACTTCTGCAGACTGTATAACGGCGATGATAGACGAGATACCGCTGTCAGGCAGAACAAGCCATTCGTAATGGACGACGATGTAACAGAATTCAGCCCACCCGACCTAGACGAAGTCAAAATGACGATACCAAGACTTAAGTTTGATAAAGCTGCGGGCGCAAACTGCCTGTCTATCTGCTGAGCTTCTTAAGGCGGCTGGAGATGAGCTGGTAAGGTGCATGCACCATCTCATTTGCAAGGTATGGTCGGAGGGAAGCATGCCCGACGAATGGAATCTCAGCATCTTTTGCCCGGTCCATAAGAAAGGAGACCCCTATAACTGCGCCAACTATAGGGGAATAAGTCTCCTTAACATCGCATATAAGATCTTCTGGTGAATATCGACATGACGTTTATTGGTTTTTTCCAGGATCTGTCCTGGCCTGAAGCCACACTGATAAGGACCTATCAGCTCATTTACAAAAGGCTTCAGGCCTTAACACAAAATGGCAGAGAAAATTTTGTAGGCAAATCTAAGAAGACTTGTTCCTCTGTAGTTGGCGCAGTCAAAGGGGTCTCCTTTTTTGTGGGTCGGCCTAACGATGCTTAGACTCCATTTCTCGGGCATGCTTTCCTCTGACCATATCTTATAGATGAGCTGGTGCATGCTTCTAAACAGGTCATTTCCAGCTACTTTGAAGAACTCAGAACACAGTCCCTCTGCGCTAGATATTTCAAGAAAATTCACAGGACGTACTGTCAAATACATTGTAACGAGAATGATACAGCTGTACACTTTGCCCTTCTACACTGATATCCTTGCACGTTGCAATATACGTATTCCATTATGGCCTAGTCCAAATGAATTTAATGAAAAATGTTACGTTCTTACTCCGGTTAACATCGCTGTTGTAAAACAAAGTGTGAAAGATGGTCCAAAATGATTAACAACGCGTCGATCACTTGAATTATGCACAAGGAGCACAAGGACTTGCAATACACCCATGTAAGAGTCAATTAAAACAAGAACTCCAACGAACTGACCACTATCCGCTTCACGTTGTGCAATTAATGAATAATTTTCATAAAAAAATCATCTTCAGTGAAGAGGCGCATTTCACGTTGAATGGGACGGTGAACGAGCCAACCTGTCCCAACTGGGCCATGTGTACTTCATACATCGACAACATAGTATAGTTGACCTCACCTCCTTGCCCGGATATTATAGCATTATACCTCTATTCATGTGGGTCCTTTCGCCAGTTCTACAATCTCCTATGTAGAAAATAAAATGAAAAATTGACAAAATATTAAATGACAAATCGGGGAAGCTTCTCCCTCCATGAACGTTCTAAATGTCCTTGTAACACATAATCTACAAAAAGAATCAATCCTATATTTAGTATTCAAATACCGCTGAACAAGGATCACCATGGCACTCTTTGCAAGGCATATACTCCGCGGCCCTTTGAAGTATTAATCCAGATCTTCCAAGGAAAAGAAACAAAAATCAATATATAGGTATTCCGATGCTGTACATCAAAGTAAGCAGTAATCCGCAGCTCCTGTGATAGAGAACAAAAGGACGAAACCGAGAAATCGTAATAACCGATAAACAAGTGAACAACTTTGTTTTGAGAACCTAACACCAATGAGCGAGATTTTCACGAGAAGTACACCCTTCGCTCGAACGCGGGTATCCCTTTTATCGAGCCCATTCACAGGATAATGGCCCATTGAAGCATCATTGTTCAATACAATCGCAAACCATTTGATTGGAAATAGAGGCTTCAGTGATAAAGAAGACAAAAGTGGAAGTGGTAGAACAAGTATCCTTTTTTTTTGTATTTCCATAGGACCTAAGCGATGTAATCGGTTAACATTTGGGATGAGGTCAAATCGATAATGTGTCAATTAATTTGTGAGATTTAGGTGAGTGGAGCGATTTAAATTTCTTCCTAGGACTGAGCACAGGAGCGGATTTCCATCGCCCCGATTGCAGGAACTGTCAGTTCAAGAACTAAATACACGAACTGGTGGGACAATTTCTGCAAAATAAGACCTAAGTATTACCTTACTAAAACAGCAAGCTTGCCTTCGATACACAGTCATGACATTGCCGCATTAGATGTGGCCATCATTAGCACGTGGCCATACTAATCGTTTTGGCACCTATTAAGCAAGAATGAAAAAAACCCATAGCGTCCTTCAAGGCGAAGGCAAAGGACTAAGAAAAGCCTCGTAGGGGTAGCATCTCTCCGACGGTTGCTATCCTTCTAAAAAGCAAGAAAAGCCACCGCAGACGAACACCTTACGGCACTGTCCCATCCTCACTTCCTCGTGGTACCATCAGGAGATTTCCTCTGGAAATTACAGACGCGGAAGAGCGAATGGCGAGTTTCCTGATTCAGTCGGTTGGGCTACGTCCTAGTAAGCCGTAACCAGGAAAAAATGTAAAAACTCAGAGATCGCCGCAAACGTATGAAAGAACAGCAGTATCGATTCTGCACCTGGAATGTTAAGTCCCTTAACAGATCGAGTCGGGCGAACAGTTAAGAAAAACTCGAAGCTGCTATAAGGCAGACATTACCGCATTCCAAGAAGTGCGATGTGATGGACAGGGTGAAAAGAATATGAAAAACTGTGACATATACTACGGAAACCTCTACAAGGGAGACAACCAAGGCCTATCTGGATGCAGATTTGTTTATCAAGGTGGACTTAGGCAAAAAAATCCTAATCTTCCGGCATCAGAATCAAGGCTATCTTAGGGAACATCCGCTTGATACGCGTTCACGTCCCCAAAGCAGAAAAAGACGACAGAGTCAAAAATTCCTTCTATGACCTCCTAGAGAGAACTTACACTCAATGTCCCAGCTATGACACCAAGATTGTTCTAGGAGTTTTCAACGTGAAGCAAACTAAGGAGGACATCTTTGAACAAGTCGTATTAAAGCACAGCCGGATCCGGAATCCGAAAACGGATTAAGGCTAATAGACTTTGTGACGGGGCGTAATCTCCTAGTAACTAGTATACGATTCCCAAATCTCAATACCCATAAAGGGACCTGGCCATCTCCTGATCAATTATCTGTTAATCAAATCGATCATATTGCGATCGACGCCAGACACTTCTCTAGCATCTTCTGTCCTTTCGGGGAGCCAATGTTGACTCAGATCATTACTTTGTTGCAGCCAAGGTAGTTATGCGGATATCGCGAACACTGCGGAGTCGAGTAGGATTAGCAAAATTAGATGTCGGGAAGCACCAATCGCAAAATACCTTCGACGATCTTCTCTCCCTCGAGCTCCCTCAAGAGTCGATACTAACTGCACAAACCATAGAACAGCAACAGGGACGTTATCAAAGCGCCATCATGGATGCTGCCTCTGATTAGGTTTTCAGCCACCACCTATCTATGTGGTTCGAGGCCAGGAAAATCCACGATATACCAATATACAATGGAGAATTCTCGCTACTCCATTAATGTCGGTAAGGAGTTAACCGAGACCTTCATGTGATTTGTTCAACATCATCCTTGAAAAGATCGTGCGGGATTCACTGGCCAATACAAGAGGCACGACATACTTGAAGTCGGCACAATTGCTTGCGTACGTGATTAGAAGAACGCAGCAAGACATCAGTGAAGCTTTTGTGAGCATTGAAGCAGAAGCGGCTAGAGTGGGTCTGAAGGTAAACGAGGGCAAAACTACATATTTGCTGTCGTCAAGGAAAGATGCATAATACCGACGTCTTAGCCAGAACGTCACCATTGGCAGCTACAACTTTGATGTAGTCGAGGATTTCGTCTACCTTGGCTCACTGGTAACAAGCGGTAACGACACCAACACAGACATAAGACACAGAATAACTCTTGCCAACCGCTGTTTCTTCGGGCTCTTGAGTCAATTGAGTAGTACAGCTCTTTCTCGGAAAACTAAAGTGACCCTCATCCTATATCCCCAGCAAGTGAAAGGTAACCAAAGTCATTTCCATACCCAAGGCAGGCAAAAGCCCCCAGACGTATGCAAATGACTTGAGGCCTATTAGTCTTACTTCTTTTCTATTAAAAACTCTAGAGAAGATTATAGACGCACACATACGACACAGCTGTATCTCAGGAAGGCTGTCGAATAACCAACATGCCTGCAACAAAGATAAATCGGTGGAAACAGCACTCCACTCACTGGTCAGCAAAATAGAAAGGTCACTAGAACGTAAGGAATATACTCTAGTCGCCTTTTTCGACATTGAGAGCGCCCTTAAAAATGTTGAACCATGGGTCGTCACCAAAGCGCTGTCTGATCTAGGTGTTACGGGATCATTGATAGAACTGGTACGACAATTGCTAACGCAAAGAGTAGTCAAAGCCAACTTCGCTGGTGCCGTCTCAACTAGAATGGTCAGCAGAGGTACAACACAGGGTGGAGTACTCTCCCCTCTCCTCTGGAACGTGGTGGTCAACGAACTACTGCGGTTGCTTGAACAGGAAGGGTACGCTGTGAACGCCTATGCAGACAACATTGCTATTGCCGTCACAGGTAAATTTCCCAACACTCTATGCGACCTTTTGTAGGGTGCATTACATACAGTAGAAACCTGGACGCAGTACTGTGGACTTGGGGTGAACCCTAAGAAGACCGATCTAGTACTGTTTACTAACAAATACAAAATTCCGCCCCTCAACCCACCGAGGGTGCGCAGGCTAAATATCTAGGTCTAGTCCTTGACAAGTTGCAAGAAAGTCAACTACTGCCCTATACAGCTGTAAGAAAGTGGTGGGCAGGAAGTGGGGTCTCCAACCAAGTCTGGTGGACTGCTCTGGACAAGGCAGTCAACCGAAACCTTCTGGGGAAGGTACAAAGATCGGCCTGTTTATATATAAGCGGAGCGATCAGATCAACCCCCACGGAGGCCCTAAATATCTTATTACATTTTCCACCGTTGGACCTCTTCAGCAAGCAAGTTGCTGCCTGCGCGGCCCTAAGGACGAGGAGCTTAAGAAAATGGCCCACATCTCAAAAAGGCCATACTACCATTTTAAACCACTTCAAAGTACCCATGGACACGGACTACATCATCCTGCAGCATGTGTTCACTAAGAACTTCGAAGTTATCTTTCCATCCAGGGAAGAATGGGCTAAAGGGAAAGTAATACCAAAGGACTCGATCTCTCTCTATACCGATGACTCTAAGATGGAGTCGGGTGTAGCTAGTGGGGTCTTCTCCAAGGAACTTAACCTCAACCTATCTTTCATGCTCCCAAATCACTGCAGTGTGTATCAGGCAGAATTAACAGCGATAACAGAGGCACTTACATGGCTAAGGATATTATCATTTGCACGGACAGCCAAGCTGCGATAAAGACCCTGGCAGCGGTAACCCACAAATCAAAGACATCTCTTAACTGTCGCCTATCTCTAGATGAGATGGCTGAATTGTTCACTGTGTGTTCCCGGCCATAGGGATATTCCAAGAAACTGCGCGGCCGACGAACTCGCAAAGTTAGGGTCAAGCACACAGCCTACCTACCCTCGGGTACATAGATACAGCAATAAGTACGGTAAAACACATGATAAGACTTCGAACCATAGAGGCGACCAACCTCCAATGGAATGAAAGTAAAACGGCTTTATCACTCAACCAATCTGGCCTAAGTTAAACCTAGGACGAACAAGGGACCTAGTAGCAACCAATAGGGCAACTTAATGCACTCTAGTGGGTGTCATTACAGGTCATTGCATCGTTGGAAAACACGCCACGGCTGCATGGACGAGGAGGAAGAGGAATCAATACATCACATTCTCTGCTCCTCTTTTGCGGACCGCAGGAGGATCTACCTCCGCGCGCTCTTCTATGAAAATCTAAGAGAGCTAGCAAACCTAAAAATAGCTCAACTCCATCGCCTCATCAGAAGCACCGGTTGGTTCTCAGGTAGCGGATCAGGGTAATATGATCCATGTGGTACCATGGGCCGACCTCACCCTACTTGTGGCTTATGCGAACCACTTGTACCTAACCTACCCTAAGGTGACCCTTTATGAAAACTTATTCATCCCGGTCATCCTCTACGCCGCAAAGGCATGGACCTTATCTGAAATGAATAAAGAGGCCCTTGGTCGTTTCGAGAGGCAAATTCTTCGTACAATCTTCGGCACCGTTTGTCTTGACGGAGAGTGGTGGAGAAGATTCAACCACGAACTGTGCGGGCTGTGCAGCAACATCGGGCTGGTATGACATTTACGGATCCAACGCCTAAGATGGCTAGGCCATATAGAGGGAATGGACAACACAGCTCCGGCCCGAAGAGTCTTCGACTGCAATCCGCAGTGACGACGTTGCAAAGTATGGTCGCATCCAAAGTGGCGCACACATACCATCATACTAGCAAGAAAGGCTTGTAGGTCGAAGCCCAGATTCACCCCGAACTGTGGCGCCCCCTAAGTAAGTAAGTAAGCATCCGCTAACACATTTACAGTGAAATCAACTATTCACCAAACTTGCTATCATCTAATTCTGTCGAGGAAAAGACTTAGCCTGCCTAGTCAATAACAGCCTTCCTTCTACATTCTAAGGTAAATCCTATATTTATCGTATCAATGGCGATTGTCATAGACTCAAGAAAACAAAAATCAAAATTCCATTCTTGACAGTAGTTTCAAACAATGTTAAAGATTCGAATTCCAAAGGCGCCTTTCCCTCTCAATCCCACTCTGGACTAAGGGCACTTGCTCCCATTGAATCCAAAGCTCAAAACAAGAACCAAAAACAAAAAAGAAAAATCGCAAACACAAACATTTGGGCGAAAATTTGCGATCCAATCTACGTTTATGTGGTCCAATGAATATTCAGGTTAACGAACTGAACACACTTTAAACTTAGAGCACAACCTCTGCTCCCGATACCACTATCCTGTCGACCCGCCCAAAAGGGACGTTTGACTTACCAAAAACAGATTAAGAGTAAAACTGGCCATGGCTAGCAGTAATTAAAATAACTGCCACCATTGAAAACTCCAGAAATGTTTTCGTCCCCTTTTGCACCCCATTGACCCATGTCTTCTCATCTCCTCTATCCCAGATTCTCATGAGCCATTTTCAAAGGACGTACGGGTTTTTATCCCTTCATGAAAGCAAGCATGGGTACGAAGCCGGAGGAAAGGGATTTTAAAATGTTCGGTTAGCAAAAAGGATTCTGACGATAGATAACACATAAATCCCAGGTAAAGTAGAACTGAGCAGCTATTGTTGTTTAGTCGGATGAGGCCTAATAGGTTTTCGAATTTTCTCTGGTTATAGTATTTGTCTTAGTGATCCCATCTATTCCATCGAATTAGGCACGATACAACGATGGAGTAAATATGAATCTGAATTGGAAGGATAGAAAGGCCCAATCGAAGGAGCAGACGGATATTGCAGTTTAACATGAAGTCATGTTCTTTTGTTTTTGGTTGTTATTCATGTTCTGGGATAAGGACGTGCCTAATAATCCATCCATATCCGATGTCGGCCCATATACTCGGATGTCGAACTTGTTTATTATCCTCACATTAATGGGCGACTTGCATATTCGGTGAAAAGGATTCGTACCGGTATTTAAAGTAATGTCGGTAAGCAAAGGCTTTATTCCCCAGGTGGTGTGGTATATCCTTGATCCATGAAGGAAAATAGTGGGAGAGAAGATTAGGATAGATTACTTTGGTGGCGATATCGAACGAAATGACGAGAGTCGTGGGAAGGGGTGCTTTAAATTTCAATACATTTTGATGGCATTCATAAATCTAAGGACGAAAGGTAGCATGCGTTGGGTTTTCTGGCTTGTTAACCGAGAGGAGAGCTGCTGGTGTTATGACCCAACTTTAAGGGCTCGATTGTAGGAGTTGTCTGTTTAGTATATCTGTGGAGGATAAAACGATTGATATAAAACGCGGAGGGTGTAATAAGCGAATGCCCTTTAGTGCTCTTTTCCGGTAATAAACCAACCATTTTAAGGAAAGTGATCAAAAAGAGAAATAAACATCCCTTTGAGGGCTACATGTACATATGCAGGTGTTCATCCTTCTTAGAGATTAACTAGTATCTAATCTATGAGAATCATTTCTTTTTCGAAAGTCGGCCTTTCTAATTATGATACATACCTTATTGATCTTCTGTTAAGGCTTAAAGGAAAAATGTTTGAAAAATGTTCTTAAACAGTACAAATCAATTGGCTCACAAGCCATATCGTACCTTGCCATACTGGTTCTGATTGTAATCTCTTTATTATGAGCTTGGTAGCAATTAACAGGTGCAACCAAATGGGTTCTGCAGTTCAAATTAATACAGCAAACTAGGTTGTGAGGGCGCAGTGGTTAGTGTGTTGGACTCTGACGCACGATGAGCGAGTTCGGATCCCGATAATACCAACGCCATCGAATGTTTATTTCGCGGCGTCCCTCCTTGGCGGGGTACTGGCAAAACCCTCCATAGTATACTTGTCATGAAAAAGCTTCCCGACTCACGCCTTTCGGAATCGGCATTAAACTGTAGGTCCCTTTCACATGGGTGATTGAGAAAAGCTCGGCTCTGGTCCTTCATGGGCTGTAACGCCTCCAAGCATACAAAACTACCTATCAGGTAGTCTTACTTACTTACTTATTCAGGTGGCGCTACAGTTCGCGGTGAATCTGGGCGTCAACCAATAAACATCTCCAGCTGGCACGGTCTTTGGCCAGCTATTTCCAACGCCGCACGCCCAGTTGGTAAAGGTCCCCTTCCACCTGCGTGCGCCACCTAGGATGCGACCGTCCTCTACCGCGCCTTCCTTCCGGGGTGGGTTCGAATATTCTTCGGGTCGGAGCTGCATTTTCCATGCACTCTACATGGCCTCGCCACCCTAGACGCTGTATCCGTAGACGTCGTACCAGGCCGATGCCGCTGTACAACCCGTATAGTTCCTCATTCAATCTTTTACCCCATACTCTGCCGTCTTAAAGAGCTCAGCAGACAGGCCGTCTGCGTCCGTGGCTTTATTAGACTTAGTCTTTATATCGCTATTTTGACTTCGCCTAGGTCTGGTGGACGGAACTCTCTTACACCGTCGTCCATTACGAATGGATCCTTCTGCTTGACAACGATATCTTGTCTGTTATCGCCATCTGCAGAAGTGCAGAAGTGGTCTTGCCGAATCCTTAGCAACGACTGTGATCTCTACTACCAGTTCTCCATTTTCATCCCTGCAGGTCTCCGCTCTGGCTTTGTAGCCATGGCATGTTCGTTTTACCTTATTGTAAAACTTCCGTCATTCCTGCGGAAGCATCTCTCCATCTCCACGATCTCACGCTTTCCGTATTCTCTTTTCTTTCTTCTGAGAAGCGTGTGCTCCTCTCTACTCTTCTGCTCATAGATTTCGCGAGCAGCTCTCGTCCGTCGTTGCAGCGTGGCATTATATGCGTCTTGTTTTGCTGCATGGGTTTTCTAAATGGTTTGAAACCCAGCACCTCGAAGGCAGCGTCTCTGACGGCGCTCTGGCAATGCGCACATTCCTGCTCTATTGTTTGCGCTACGATACGATCGGCAAAGATTCTGGCAGTCTCTTGCGATTTTAGGTTTCCGACGTCAAACTGACGTTGTCCTGCTAGACTCCTGAGCATTCTTGATATCCTCATTCGTACCTTGGCTACAACAAGGTAGTGGTCCGAGTCGATGTTGGCTCATAGCTGGGACATTGGGCGTATGTTCGGTCATGGAGATCATAAAAGTCATCCTTAAGTTGATCATCTCTTTCTTCCATGGGTGCACGCATATTAGGGTGATATTCCCCAGTGTACCCTTGATGCAAATCCGCACCCAAATAAGCGTTGCTTGTTTTCCTTGTAGCAATTACCGTAATAGATATCACAGTTTTTCATCTGTTTTTTGCCCGGTGCATCCCATCGCACTTCTTGGAGCGCGGTAATGTCATTGTAGCAGTCCAGTATTTTTTCCAATTAATTGCCCGCACCTGGCCTGTTGGGTGACCTCACATTCCAAGTGCAGACTGGTAGATCCTTATTGCGTTTGCAGGGGTCGTCAACGTCGTATCCGAGGCTTGTTGTTGTTTAATAACAAGATGCTTTTTCCATGATAGGGATGTTAACACTAAGCACAACCTCCAACCTGGAGGGCCAGGTTCCTTTTACCCCAGGAGCATTATCCGGCGGGTGCCTGGGCAGCTATCCAGGAGGGGCCACTCGGAGGCTGTGGTATCAGGTAGTCCATCTCCCTAAATTGACGCGTGCCATCTGTAGGTTAAACCTGGAAACAAGTTGGATGTACTAAGGGCTTAACACGAGGGCCTAGGTTATTTATTTTTGAAGGGAGAGTAAGGATTTTCTGAAAAAAAGTAGAATCTACTCTGGTTTTAGGGATGGATAACGCCTCTGTTGAGACTTTGAAACCTGCGTACGACTCACGTCCCTACCTCGGCCTTTGTAGGATTTCATTCCATTTCAGTGTCAAGTAGTCGAAGGATGGGATGTGCTTTGCAGTATAAACCTTTGACTTTTACTCAAATTAAGCTACAGCACTGCAAGTTTGCTACCGCTGTTTCAAGTAGCAGCGTTCGGGAGCCATGCGTGTGCAAATGTGTGATCTTGGTAGTATCGTGATGCTATGATTCTTTACGATGAGTGATCCAAAAGGCCCAGGGTCTGCCTCACCATATCGAACTGACTACAAGCAACCAAACTTGGACAACTCTGTGGACAAGATTTGGTCGTTGCCAGAGAATGCTACGAAGCGCACGAAGTTCGGAGCGCAACAGTTCGTCGTTGCATCTGCTTACTTCCCCTACGACTCGGTACTACCATCATCACCGAAGGTATTTAGTTTCTGTGCTGTCAGTGATGTCAGAGATTGCTCTCATCGTTTTTGCTTTTTTTTTGTGGCTTCTGCAATCTGTTGGAGCACTCAGATGGCAATACTGGTCCATTGTACTCCAGACAAACACCTTACATTTCTGTTTTTCCTCGTTTTCCGGAGAAAAATTTGAAGGAGCTTCAGTAGTGTAGAACTAAGAGATTCGCGTGCGCCACGGTGCGCGAGCAAAAGCGGGACAGTCACAGAGAAAATGTTCTGCAATATCTCCCGCCTTGCAACATGCAGCACATGTAGGCTTCTTACTTATGCCAAGCACGCTGAGATGCCTAGCAAAAGTGTAATGACCCGTAATGACTCCCTCAAGTCTTCTGAAGGAGCAGGAGGTGGAGTGCTGCGGATTTCTTGCAGATATCAGGGCATACGTGCTTAGTCATCCCGCAACCTGGATAATCCCTCCATTTAGGGTTGTGTGTATTAAACACCTAATCGTTAATGTAAGAATTTACCGTGGACGCAGGTGGACCTAGGAAGGTTCACGTCCTGAGAAACTCTCCTGTGAACCCATTCTTGCGAATTCATCAGGTAGGTGGCGCTTCAGTCCGTGGTGAACCTGGGATTCAACCAACAAGGCAAGCATATCGTTATTCCTATGCAAGTTGTACCAAAAGCCATTTCTCTTCAGACGAGATATGGCTTTCAGAGCGCACCCTCTGATAAATATATCAAGATGTGGAAACATCTAGAGCAACGCCCGGTGTGCTGGGTAATGCCCCCGTATAGCTGAGACAAACCGTTCTTGGGAGTTTGGTGAAAAAGTCTACCTTGTGACAGCCCAAAAAGCACTCGTTGGATCCACTTCACCGCACCTTCTTATCAAAAAGGTGGCATTACGCATTGCAATCAGAATTCTTCGCTCGGAAACAAGCCTGCCATGCAAACCCGGGGGTCACATGTCTATCTTACAGCATCTTCTTTTTCCACCTTCACTTTTGGCAAGAGATTTGAGATATTGATCCCAAATCGATCAGCATGGGAAACCAGTGATCCCTTGCTTAATGTCAAATGCCTTAGGTGGTATACTGGTGGCTTCAAGATGTCTTCTGGCGTTTGCGCCGGCATCTTTGGACCAATTCTTAAAATCTCGAGTCCTAGCATCTTTCAAGCAGAACTACATGCCTTCCTAACATACGTCAATCTAAATCTAGAGACCGGCATACGAGGAATAACCATCAACATACTCTCTGATAGCCAAGCAGCGCTTAAAGCGCTGAGTTCGTACACCGCGAACTCAAGAACCGTAAAGGAATGCCATAATACCCTACAAGACCTCGCCAAAAGAAACAATCCTTCTCAGTGAAGTCATGACTCCTGAGGGGATCATCTCGGCTCCTACGAGAAGCGTTCTCAACTTCATTAGGGAAGTGGAGAAGCTCATCGACTAATTGGCTAGCGGGCACAATAGATCTGTAAAGGTCGCAGTGCCCAATGCTATTTGTTAGCACTAGCCCCATACTTAAATCATCCATTTGCTCGCTCTTAACTCTTGATTTCTGTCGTCCGAATTTTTTATCCTCACAAATCTCTCTCCCAGCGCTCGACCTAAAAATGCATTCTTCCGCCAACGCCAGTAAATATCATCCTTTGTTCGCCCTTTCTTCTTTTAAATTGCCAGTTCCTTTCAACCAAATGTCATAAACAGTTTTGCTTAGCCTTTCGTTCAACCTAACACAATATTCGCTTTCAACTCACTTTAATTCCGAGATAAAGACCGGCAGCTATTCGAAAATACATAATACGTATACACTCCGTTTACCATTGTCCAGATACGAGACCAGAGCAGCATCTAACCAAGATGTAAAAACAGCAAAAAACTGTCCCCTACTTATGGAGCAGTTCCATAAAAGGACGAAGCAGAATTATGCTCTGCCACAGCTACAGGAGCACAAATACTACATCAGCCGTATTTTTTTAAGGATAAAAAACCAAATGGAAATAAATAAGCCAACAAGTCTCAAGACAAAAGCACAGATAAGCACTACAACAGGAATAAACAATAGAGGGAACAAAAATGCAAGGAAAAAAGCAACGCGTCTCCCAATCGCATCCTTATTGCGGACAAAAGAAGCAAAATTCAACGACAAAAGCAGTAAGAAGCCATATCGGCAAAGAATCCCGCAGAGGAATCAAAACGATGTGTACAGGATGACTGTTGCAAACAATCTTCTTTCTCTCGGTGTTAAGGAAAGACAAAGCACAAAACGAAGAAATCAAAAAAAGGATAACATCTTGTGCAAAATGAAAAGGACCCTGAGAAAGAGACAGGCAACAACGGGATGATGATGAGGTATTAATCGCCTTCAGCGATAATAGCTGCCCGTGTCACAGTTCCATTCCTATCACTGGCCACATTTCTGGTCCTGTTTCGCCAATTTCTTTTGATGTTTGACAGGGAAGCAAGCAGTACAGTAGACAATGTGTATAATTAGGGTAAGCCTCGAGCTTGAAGATCAACGAACATTTGTTTATTAGGATTTTTTATTACTTTTTTCCGAGAAGTCGTGGTTTAGGATAGTTCCAGTTTCTCGTTATTTCTCATACCTAGTTGCCGCTAATGATGCCGCTTTTCATCTAAACATGCTCAACGCAGTCTTACCTATTGATTCATATCCTTGCACTTGTTAGACACAAGAGACTACAATAGAAGTCCCTATCACAATGTCATTATTTCTTAGGGCATAGTCTTAGAGTAGACAACACTACGCCCGAAATCAGCTTAAAGTTAACGAAGTCAATATCAACCGAGGTGCAAATAGGGACAACTGAAGCTCGAAATGCAACATCCACAAAAAAGGCGATCCTCCCTCTTGCAAGAACTATAGAGGTATATCCCTGCCCAATGTCGCATACAAGATCCTGACCAGCGTATTGTGTAAACGTCTAAAACCATTTTGCACCGCACTAATCGGCAGCTACCATACCAGTGCGGCTTCCGGCCCGGCAAATCAACCATAGACCAAATTTTCACACTTCGACAAATCCTGGAAAAGACCAACGAGTTTCGAATCGATACACACCATCTTTTCATCAATTTCAAAGCCGCATACGACAGCATTCATAGTGAAGAACTGTTTGGTGCGATGGCCGAATTCGGGATCCCGGGAAAACTGATCCAGTTGTGTCGCGCCACGCTAAAAAACACGCGATGCACCGTGCAACTCGGTTCTAGAGCCTCGGAACCATTCGAAACATGCACCGGATTTCGGCAAGGAGATGCGCTGTCATGTGACTTCTCCAACTTGGTGCTGGAGCAGATAGTGCGACGGGCAGGCGTCAACAGGGAAGGCACTATCTTTTACAAGTCCATCCAGCTGCTAGGATACGCGGATGATATCGACATCGTCGCGTGTTCTTGCCGTGGCATTGTGGAAGCATTCACGGCGATTGAAGGACAGGCCAAACGAGTTGGTCTTAAGATCAATGAGGACAAAACGAAAAACGTGCTGTCAAGCAAAAACCAATCCGTCGCTCACCACCTGGGACAAAACATAACAATTGACAGCTACAATTTCGAGGTAGTTAAGGAGTTTGTCTACCTCGGGGCAAACGTAAATTCCACAAATGACACCACAGTGGAGATCCGGCATAGAATCGCCCTTGGCAACCGCTGCTACTTCGGCTTGTCCAAACAACTGGGGTCAAAACTCCTCACTCGAAAGACAAAAGTCATGCTTTACAAAACGCTCATATTGCAAGTCTTACTGTACGGAGCCGAAAGCTGGACGATAAACAGGACGGCGGAGCTGATTTTGGGTTCTTTAGAAAGAAAAATTCTGCCCGGATATTTGGTCCTGTCGGTGAGGAAGGTGAATGGAGAAGAAGACACAACCGCGAACTCTACGAGCTGTACCAAGATGTGGATGTAGTCCGAAAGGCAAGGATCCGTCGACTACACTGGCTCGGCCACATCGAGCGCATGGACATCAACGCTCCAGCCAAGAGGGTCTTCGACTCCGAGTCTCCTGGTTCGAGAAGAAGAGGAAGACCGAACCTCTGGTATAAAGACCAAGTAATCGCGGATGTAAGACATATTGGTCCTGACAACTGGAAGCAGCGTGCCCGGGACCGTCAAGGATGGAAGGCAGCTGTAGTTCAGGCTCTGATCCTCCATGGATTGCTGGCCTGAGAAGTAAGTAAGTAAGAAGCTCGAAATATGTACATAGTTTACAAGTTTATTAAAAGTGACGGATGTAGTGTACGTCATTGAACAGGGGTGCCCAGTTAAACTGCTATCACCTTATAAAAGGAATTGTAACTTATAAAGTAAGCCAGTTGGTGAGCCTTTGCCATTGGCCACTGTTACAACATCGTTGCAACATTGGTCGAGAAGCACTGCGTCAACACCAGAAGTGATTCGGAAAAGGACGGTTAGACTATAGAAACTCGTCAAGCGAGTGGCGAGAAAATGGCTGCTGAGCTCCAGATATCATAGACAATCAAGACAAAGAGAAGAACTCTTTTCGACTCTAAAATGACATGTAAATTTGAAGCGTCGCTTGCCCCTTGAGATAATCTTCTTACTTACTTAGGTAGCGCTTCAGTTCGGGGTGAACCTCAACCAACCAGCTATCATAGTTAACTAGCTATTTTCAGTGTCGCATGCCCAGTTTGCTGAGGTCCGGACCGGGATGATTGAGGTTTTATAGATGGTCACGTTAGTTTTTCGAGGGCACAAAGAAACAGCGGTTGGCATTAGTAATTCTGCGTTAGTTCTCAGCGCTGGTGTCGTTGCCGCTTGTTATCAATGTGCCAAGGTAGACGAAATCCTTGACTACATCAAAGTTATAGCTGCCATTGCATATATTTGGCTCTGCCCTAGTTTACCTTCAGACCCACTTTAGCCGCATTGCTACAATGCTCACAAAAGTTTCATTGACGTCTCGCTGCGTTCTCCAAATCACGTCAAAGTCATCAGAGTATGCGAGCAATTGTGCAGACTTGAAGTAGATTTTGCATATTGTATTGGCCAGGGAGCCCCGCAGGTTCTTTTCAAGCATAATGTTAAAAAAGTCACATGACAGTACGTCTCCTGTCTAAATGGTTTCTTTGACATCGAAGATTTCGGTTAACTCCTTACTAACCTTAATGGAGCAGCGAGAATTCTCCAATGTCTTTATAAGCTGGCTGGCTTTATAAGCTTGTCCCTATGGGCACTCTCATATGCGGCTTGAAAGGTGGTGTGTGTAGGTTTGATCATTTCTGTATATCGTGGATTTTCCTGGCCTGAAGTCATATTGATAGAAACCTATCAAATGAGCTTGTGCATCTTCCCAACCAACTCATCTCCAGCTGGTTTAAATAGCTCAAAAGGCGGGCCGTCTGCGCCAGCAGCATTATTAAACTTTAGTTTCGATATCGCTTTCAATAGAGCAGTAATGGGCGCATTGCTAGAGCGCCGTAAGAGACGCTGCCTCAAAGGTGCTGGGTTTCAAGCCGCCACCACTTAGAAATCCCTGGTCCGATGATCAATGTGAACAAGCCCATGCAGCAAAACCAGAAGCATACAAAGCCACGATGCAACGACGGACGGGAGCTGCTCGCGAAATCTATGAGCAGAAGAGAAGAGAGGAACACACGCTTCTCAGAATAAAGAAAAGAGAATACGGAAAGCGTGAGATCGAACGAACATGCCATGGCTACAAAGCCAGAGCGGAGGTTTGCATTGATGAAAATGGAGAACTGGTAGTGGAATCACAGTCGTTATTGAGGATTCGGTAAGACCACCTCTGCAAACGACGATGACAGACAAGACACCGTTGCCAAGCAGAAGGATCCATTCGTAATGGACGAAGGTGTAAGAGAGTTCCGTCCACCCGACCTAGGCGTAGTCAAAATAGCGATATCGAGACTAAGTCTAATAAAGCCACGGGCGCAGACGGCCTATCTGCTGAGCTTTTTAAGGCGGCTGGACATGAGCTGGTAAGGTGCACACACTGTTTCATTTGCAAGATATGGTCGGAGGAAAGCATGCCCGACCACGTATGACAGTGTGTATAGAGACAAGCTGTACAAAGCCATGTCTAGTTTTAGCATCCCTGCCAAACTCGTCCGACTGTGCAGGATGACAGTGGAGAACTCTCGCTGTTCCATTAAGGTCGGTAATGAACAAACCGAGACCTTTGATTTTAAAAAAGGATTTAGGCAAGGTGACGCGCTGTCATGCAATTTTTTCAACATCGTGCTTGAAAAGATTGTCCAAGAGTCGCTGGCCAACACAAGAGGTACGATTTATTTCAAGTCCAAGTCTACGCAATTGCTTGCGTGATTGGATGGACACAGCGAGACGTCAATGAAGCATTGAGGCAGAAGTGGCTAGGATGGGTCTAAAGGTCAATGAGGTTAAAACCAAATATCTGCTTGCATCAAAAAAAAGACGGGCAACACCGACGTACTGACCAGAACGTCTCCATAGGCAAATATAACTTTGAAGTGGTCAAGGAATTCGTCTACCTCGCCTCACTGATGACCGGCGACAACAACACCAGCGCTAAGATAAAACGCAGAATCACTCCTGCCAACCGCTGTTTCTTTGGGCTCAAGAGGCAATTGAGAAGTAGAGCCCTCTCTCGGGAAACCAAGGTGACACTATATAAGGCCTTAATCATCCCAGTCCTCCTTTACGGCGCAGAGGCTTTTACCTTAACAAAAGCGCATGGAAAATACAGCTCCGACCCAAAGAGTTTTCGAGTCCACCCCGGATGGAAGGCGCGGCAGAGGACGGCCGAATCTGCTGTGGCACACGCAGGTGGAATGGGACCTCAACCAACTGGGCGTGCGGCGCCGGAAACAATTGGGCAAAGACAGTGCCAGCTGGAGACGCTTGTTGGTTGAGCCCCAGGTTCCTCACGGACTGTAGAGCCACCTAAGTAAGTAAGTAAGTATGCATTTAAAGATTAGGCAGTAGGTGGTCATAAGGTAGTAATTAGAACTTATTAACAAAAATTTATTTAAACTGAAAAACAGACTGTAAGCTGTTGACAGGACAAAATACAAAAAGAAAAATGTGGTCTAGGCGCGACCCGCAAGGCCCACACGACTAACTTCCTAGTGGGAAAAATGAAATCATTTTTTAATTTTTAACCCCCAACGCAAAAAAAATGGTTTTATAAGTTTGAGGTGTCTGTGTGTCTGTCTGAGGCATCGTAGCTCCTGAACGAATGGACCGATTATGATGCCTTTAAAAAAAACTAAGGTGATCGTAATTGTTCTTAGCTGTGAAGATCTGTTTAGGTGTTTCAAGGTCATTGGCTCTTTGGCAGGATTCTTAGACGAATAATGGATAATGTATCGATTCTCGTTCCCTCACCGCAATCAACCAGCATCGGGTGCGGTCAGTACTTAGATGGGGATTCGCTTTGAAACACCGCATGTTGTTGGCATCAAGCCGCCTATTTGCTGTCGCTCCATGTAACCCAGGATAAGGAAACGCACACCCATGTGCGCACATTAAACTCATAGACTGCTCACATGTGTGTGCAATTTTGATTGCTGGAAGTTTTAGACTTAGACTGAAATATCATCAAAATCGAAAATACAAAACAAAAAATTCAAGTGGAATGTTTCCATGTTTTATCATTCTGCAAACAACTCCCGGGCAGTAAATCAACTCATTTTAGCTCACGAAGGCGAGTGTGTGCATTTACGGAAACTCACGCCATGTGCGCACTCCACATGTGCGTTAAGCAGAACCCACTCTACGGAGTGCACATAAGTTTGCGTTCTCTTTACGAACATATGAAGTGCGCAACGGGGTGAGTTTTTTTCATAAATACACACACACTCGTGTTCGTGAATGAAAATTAAAATGCTCACAGTCATGAGCCCGTGAGTTTAATAATTGCTCGTTGGGTAGTACGCACTCACGATCAGCTCATGAGTGTGCGTTTCCTTACCCAACTACAACACTCTCCGAGCAATCTCATATGTATCTGTTGTCGTCCGATCGCCGCAGTCAATCAGCCCACTCTTATGCTAATATCATCTTTGGTTCTCGAGATAATCGAGGCGGAATTTCCTTGCCTTTTACTGACGATATCAGAACCAAAATGTAGGTTTTAGTACCGTGACCCCTTTTCCTAATCTTCTCCCTCTCCTAAATCATTTAATCAGTTCATAATACAGTAAAAGCATAGACAAGGTTTCTAACTGATTTAAAGAAACTTCCAATCGCATGAGAGAAACACGAGACACACAAGCAAAAGGCTTAACCCTAACACGAGCAGGAAATGCATCCTTTAACTCACCAAATTAAAGCTTGGCTTTAAGCAAGTTGCTTGGACACATTAAACTCTGCCCTTCAGTTTCGGTTTCCGAAGAGAGTTTTTACCAAAACTCCACACGGAAACCACCCAGATAGGATACAATTTCCTTGCATAACCGAATCCAACCGCAAGAACTTGCAACCGATTTCCAATTATCAAAAACAAGTTTTCAACCCTCCCCGAATCCAAACAGACCCCCTTTGCATTCCAGCTTGCATTCCAGCTTTCATGTGGCACTACCAATGAAGCTGAGAAAGGACTATAGGGTTTCCTTAACCACAACTTGCTTTGATTGTGGTCCACCTCCCCCCCTACAATAGATACTTTCATCGTTTATATTCAATTCAACTAGCAGTTGTTGGTTTGATTATTATTACGAAAAGTTCACTCTTCGGTTCGGCTTGCTGGCTTCCTACTTGTATCTCCTACGGGCGACGCGAGGTTGCTAGCAAGGATGTGTGTGGATGGGATGTGCATGTGTACTCATTTAGAAATTCATGATTAATTTTTCAAATTTCCAAACTGCCATGAAGATAAAAAGAGGAAAAGTGTATTTCCTTCTTCCTCGTTCGGATTTTTTTTTTTTATTTCTTTAGTAAAGTTTCTCGAGGCCAGAAGCTAGGAAATGGAAGTACATATCACCATAACCATCACCACTAACAGGGCATGATGCGAGTGGGACACACAATCCCAAATGATAAATTGAATAGAAGACAAAGTTTCATTTATCATTCGTATGCTTCTTGAGCGTCCGCATCCACAACGACATTCGTCGAGCCCATGGTCGGGCTAAGCCCTACCTACTCCTCCTAGTTCCAAGAACGTTCAAGGCAATGCAGCAAAATTACAAATTCAAAACTTCATGCATGACATGGTCTTGCAGTAGCGATAGAGCTGGCTGGTATGCGTGTATTTACTTACCTCTCGTGCCTGTTTCATAGTAGCTAGCGCCCCACTGGAGGCTGGGCAATGCGATGGCATTGTGTTCCTGGCTAATTAAGTGCCTGAAATATTTAAATGATTCCCTGAGCATGAACAGCGATAAAAGTAAACTTTTTCTCATGCCCCGAGAGATAACTTTCTCCGTTTCCCATCTCTATTCGGTCGTGCTGTCCCATACCTACATATATGTATGGAGTGTGGGCTTATGGAGGAGGTAGAAATCACGAAGGTTGCATGTGGTACTTCAACGATAGACAATAGGCTGGTGAGACTATCACTCAGTTAGTTGCAATATATCATTTCACACGCCGTAGAAGTCTCACTTGAAGCCTTAGCGTATGCCGGCGAAGAAGGAATTCCGTATGTCGTAAGCACCTGCAGGACTAACCAGAGCTTGTCAAGATTGTGTCGTTTCGTTTTATTGTGTAATAAAAAATTTGAATTTCGCTCGGTGACAATTTATCGGCACCTCCCATCCCTTCAGCCTTTGTTCTACGGATAAATACTTCAAAAATGAGAGAAGATACTTAACGTATTTTTTATTGCGATAGGAAATACGTTATTTTATGAACCGTAAACGGAAATTAATTGGCATGCAGTTAGGCGCTACGTGCGTCATCTGTTACGTGAAGGGATGCTTCCGTTTCATAGCGGCACAAGGCACTTGTTGGAGATTAATATTTGGGCATAGCTGGGGGACTTGTTGATTTCGAGTTGTTCTTATTCGACATAATTCGCCGCTGAAATCTTTTTCGCATTTAAGTTGGTCTTTGCATTATCTACGAAACGTAATGACGAGGGTCGTTAAGATTTTAGGAGCTTGAATAATGTGGCAAATTCATGAAGAGTAGTAAGCAGTACGCTCTGAACATATGGCAACGGACACATCTGATTTGGCACGAATTTGCAGCTCATTTTTGAAATTTAGAGCAACCGGTATTAACACGTAGAGGATGTTCCATTAAAATGATATTAAACCATCCTGTTATCCTTATTTTTGGGGTGAAGTGCTCTCGATAGACATAGGGTGGCCAAGTTATCTTGGACATGTGCATCTTGATGTAGATATCTAAACTATGTTTTGACAGCTGAACCGAAGCGGTCGGTTAATAACGAATATTTCCAAAGAATAAACGTAGAGAGGGTCACGCCACTGAAGCCTTAAAAACTGAAAATAATAATCAGTCGTAAGGCCAAGTTAGGCAAACCCGAAGAAAACAGCGGCAATTTGCAGCAAATTCATGCGATTGTGCCACTTTCGTGCTTAATCGTGGTAAAACAATGTCTTCTTTCTTCAAAAATGGAGTTGTCTCTCCTTAAACTTATGGAAATATTGACTTCATCCTTTACAGCCCAAAAAAAAAAGGGTAGTGTCCATGACCATTTCGGCCGATGGCATCATATTTTCCTCCTTTGGAGCGTATTCATACGCTTCATACTACTGGGCCCCGGCTTTTTTTTCTTCTTATATGGCGCCACAGTCCGATTCGGTGTCGCCAAAAATGCGTCGAAATGTCCAAGCTATACTTGTACAGATGTAAGAAATACCTTTCACCCTGAAATGTGGCTACGATCTATAAGGCGTAGGTAGGTAGGTAGGTAGGACCGTAGCCTTCCCAAAAGAGAATTGAGAAGAATACACATAGGCCAAAGGCGTTTGTTCGCCCTAAAATAAAGTTTAACGCTAACGACTGATCCAGTGCATCTAAGACCTTATTACATGCTGCTACACAAAAATCAATGTCGTGCGATAAAACGGAACATCGCAGGAATGTCTCTTGCCTCTGCTCTTCTTCAATAATTGTCCTGCAACACACGTCTCTCTGGGAATGCTCACCATGCTCAAGTGAAACCCACTTTTGGACGATTAACCTAAAAACTCCAATCTGTAATTCTTAGCTCGATTAGATATTCCCCTCTCAGTACAACATACAAGCATTTAATATGAACGTCCATCGTCATTTCCTCTATTCTTCTTCCGCTTTACCTTCGGCCAGCACTGAGTCGTCGACATAACAAGGTAGCAAACCTTGAGTGTGCGCCATCCGTTTTCGTCTTTTGATAGTCAAGTTCAGTTTTTTGATGGAAGACTCAAGCTCTGCTGCAATTTGAAGAAATCGCCTGCCGAATACCACTGAATGCTTCTTAAGGCCCTATTGGAAACAAGGTGCAGAGATAAATTTGATCAATTCAAGAACGGCAATTCTCGACTGTGCGACAAGAAATGTGCAGAAAACGCCTGTGAGAAATTTGGTGACATATCTTATTGCCAATCTTAAGATCTCGCCCAACAATCAACATTTTGAGTTTGGTGGGATCGGCTCGGCAGGCTACGGTCCACTATGAGCTATTGAAACTGTCAATATCCGCCGCTGCCGGCAACAATTAATCAAGCTGCACCGTGCTCTACGAATTAACAACAATGACGTAAAAGATTATATGAAGCTACTTGGAAACACAACTGGGAGGTTCTGACCCTTCCATATACCACTTATTTCCGGTAAAAGATCACGCGCTCATTGAATAGCAGATAAGTCGTCTGCCTCGAAAAGGAAGTCTTCTGGCGAGGTGTCCACAGAATGCCGGAGCGCCCATGAGAGCAAATGTGTAGCTAGCGAATGTATCTTTTTGATCAAAAAATAACGGATTGAAGCTTGACGTAAACGTTTCCATCACTTTGTCCGAAGAGCACGTCTGGACTTTCAAAGTATGTTGAGGTATCATCCTAATTTCTCATTCATTTGAAAGGCCCATCGATGCCATTATACGTATATGGAATATAACATTGATCAAATGTCTGCCGCGGCTTCTTTGGATGTTGCGCATCTGAAATGTCAAATTTACCATGACTCTGGCGCATAAACCAGGCTGAATTCGACCGATGGCATGGGTTATGTTGGCCCTGAAGTCCGTGGTGGTTTGTGGCTTATTCGCATAGACCTGCTACTTCATAAAACCCCACAAGAAAAGTCTAATGAGGTCAAATTGCAAAATATCGATAGTCAGTTCACATCACCTCCACGTGAGATGACTATGACCTCGAATAGTCCTCTCGGCAGGACGATCACGGCGACCGTAATATGGGCGAAACGCGTGGAACGTTGCCCGAACAGTACACCCATTTTGATAAAACAATTTTAACATTTGCACATGTTGTCAAACGCTGCATTCATCCACGACGATTTGGCATAACAGACTGAGTAACTTACTTACTTACTTATCAGGCCGGCAATTTATGGAGAATCTGAGGCTGAGCTATAGCTGCCTTCTATATTTGCACGTTGTTTTCAGTTATCAAGCCAAGTTGCATCCGCGAATACTTAGTCTTCATACCGGAGGTTCGGTCTTCCTCTTCTTCTCGAACCAGGAGCTCGAAGTCGAAGACCCTCTTAGCTGGAGCGTTGGTGTTCATGCGATCCATGTTGCCGAGCCAATGTAGTCGACAGATCTTTGCCTTCCAGACTATATCCACATCTTTGTACAGCTCGTAGAGTTCGCGGTTCTGTCTTCTCCTCCATTCACCTTCCTCACAAACAGGACCAAATATCCGGCGCAGAACTTTTATTTCGAAAGAACCCAAAATCAGCTCAGCCGTCCTGCTTATTGTCCAACTTTCGGCTCCGTATAGCAAGACTGGCAGTATAAGCGTTTTGTAAAGCATGACTTTGGTTCTTCGAGTGAGGAGTTTTGACCCAAGTTGTTTGGATAAGCCGAAGTAGCAACGGTTGCCAAGGGCGATTCTATGCCGGATCTCCACTGTGATGTCGTTTGTAGAGTTTACGTTTGCCCCGAGGCAGACCAACTTCGGATCGGTTTTTGCTTGACAGCATGTACTTATCCTTGTTGACTTTAAGACCAGTTCTTCAATCGCCGTAAAAGCTTCTATAACGTCACGCTGAGACCGCGCGATGATGTCAATATCATTTGCGTACCCTAGCAGGTGGACAGACTCATGGAAGATAATGCCTTCCCTCTTGACGCCTGCCCATCGCACTATCCGCTGCAGCACCAAATTGAAGAAGTCACACGACAGCGCATCTCCTTGCCAAAATCCGGTGCATGTTTCAAACGGTTCAGATGTTCTAGAACCAAACTGCACGGGCATCGCGTATTTTTAGCGTGGCGCGTAACACGCCGCATCAATTTTCCTGGGATCCCGAATTCGACCATCTCATTAAAAAATTGTTTGCGATGAATGGTGTCACATGCGGCTTCAAAATCCATAAAGAGATGGTGTGTATCGATTTGAAACTCATATATACTCGATTTGCCGGGCCGGAAGCCGCACTGGTATTTGTGGATTAGTATGGTGCAAAAGGGCTTTAGACGTTCACACAGTACGCTGGACAGGATCTTGTATGCGACATTGAGCAGGGATATACCTCTATAGTTCTTGCAGGAGTTAGAATCGCCTTTTTTGTGGATGGGGTAAATAGAGCTGATATTCCAGTTTTCGGGCATGCTTTCATCTTCCCAAATTCTACAGATGATCTGGTGCATTCTCTGGTGCATTCTTGTTGTTCTTCAGCTTTTGAATAGCTGTGCCGACTTCTACGATGCTGAGTGGAAGGACTACTTCAGCGGCTGGAGTTGGGATTTCTTCAGTCCCTACCACTCTCTCTTGGTCATGCTCGTTAAGCAGCTGCTGGAAATGCTGCTTCAACACATTCACTATTCCCTGCGGGTCCGTGACAAGATTGCCTTCGCAATTTCGAAGAGCCTGGGTGTCTTTCTTAAAGCCTCCTGCAAGGCTTTTAACTTCCTTATAAAAGGCCCGTATTTTATGTTTGTCCCTAGACCCCTCGATATCCTTGAGCTGGAAGGCTGCGAAGATTCTTTTCTTAAGTCGCGGTAGTTTATCCTCCTCCCTTCTTCTGGCTCGGTACTCCTCTCTCGCTGCCCTAGTTTTTCGCTGCAGCGCCTTTTGGTACGCCTCGTCGGTTGCTGCCTTTTTCTGCTCACATTCGTCGGGTTTCTTGTCGGGTAGATAACATAAGGTGTTGTCGGCTACTTCCTGGATAGCTGAGCGGCAATGCAGCCTCATAGTGTTGACATTTGTGCTCGACGTAGGCATACCGGAGAGCCTTTGGCAGAGTTGCTCCCTGTAGACTCTGGTAATCTCCGGTGTGCTTAGACGTCCGATGTCGATGGTGGGCTGGTGCAGCTTTATGACATTGGATAGTCGAAGTCTGAATCTTGCTGCTACGAGGAAATGGTCAGAGTCAACGTTCGCACATCCAGGATGTTTGACGAGTGTCTTGCGCCAATGAGCACATGGTCGATTTGATTGGCGGTTCGACCATCCGGAGATGGCCAGGTTGCTGTGTGGATTTGCATGCGGGGAAATCTTGTGCTACTTATCACCGCATTACGAGCTGTTGCAAAGTCCGTGAGTCGGACAGACTGAATAAACGATAATTTGGAAGATGTTTTAACATTATGACTGGTATCAACTCTCAAAGTTCAGATTTCCCTATTGGAAAACCCATTAGCACCCGTATTTAACGTCTCTTTATTTGCCCACACATTTTTCGTTTCAAAAACAAAATGCGAATCGCCAAATACTACAGCTCTTTTTCCGACAGTCCCTCAGAGGGCTCACGTGAATGATGGTCATAAACCGCAACCACACCGTAAACTATTGGAACAGTGCATGATGTCATCTTGAACGATAGACGGGTGAAGGAAAGTAAGATAGTTGAGGCTGGGGTAATATCGAAAGATAGGGTGCAAAACTCCCTGCGCAAAAAATTAAGGGGTTGCGAAAGCTCTACGCAAGATGGGCGTATATACGCAACCGATTTTGTGCGATGATTTGTCATGGACCCACCACTACACGCCAGAAACGAATCAGCAGCGCAAGAAGTGGGTGTAAACGAGTGATTTAGCGCCGAACAATGTAAAGTCGATTGCCGGAAAAAGCATGGCAAGCATGTTAGTGCAATGCGGAAGGGATTCTGCTAATTGATTACCTTGCAAAAAGCAGGGTAATTAGCGGGGAGTACTGCTACAACCTCCTTGACCATCTGGATGGCGAAATTCACAAGAAGAGGCTTGACATGAGGAAAGAAAACATCATATTTCACCAGGACAACGCATCTGTACACTGGCGATGGGAAAACATCGGAATTTGGTATACGATTTGCTCGGCCATCCCTGATATTGTACCCTCCCTGTTCTCAAACTTAAAGAAAGGCATTTTTAGTAAGCGCCTCTCATCCATTAGGAAGTCGAGAGATCCTTAAATGAATGTTTTCACTTGACTCTTACTTTCGGGAAAGAATAGCGATGGTGGAGAAACACTGGACCAAGTGAGCTGAAGTCAAGGGAGACTATGTAGAAGGACAAAATATTTTTTTTAATTAAAAATCGCAGTCTTTCATTGCTAGACCGAGAACATTACCATCGTAGGTGGAAGCTTAAGTTTCCTAAATTGTTCCTTATAGCTCTGTTCACATTATACTGGTCACCATTTACACTAATGTGCAGATTTCACTAACAGAACTGAAACTGGCGATGACTGCTTTATTCCAGTAACACCGTCCAAGCTTGATATCCTCAATCCGAATTAGCCATCTATTGCTGAAAAAAGCTCTAAGTATAGCTGTTGCTTGAACCCACTCTAGGACCCATCACCTTAGTCACCGGGTAATGAATGCGTGGTGTTATGTATATTGATATTAATTCACCTCTCCAATTTGTGCCGGCAAAACTCCTAACAGACGTTCCCTGGGGTTACTGTTAGGCAATAACACCTCGCCAGACATGACAACGTTTCATGTGTAGCACCCTTTCCCACGCCCTCATCACCATAACGTCGGGCTTAGATTAAAGAAACCATCTAAAAGACCAATTTGATTTGGAACGAAGGCGTGGATACTCATCGACTTTTTTTTTTTTTTTTGCTGAAGCGTGTGAACAAGCAAAAACACCAACAGTCAGTTGCCTCTCGTACCTGTGGCTTCGTCATTATGGCAGCACGACAACACATCTGTCTGTCATTGCTCTTGCTTTGTTGCTCCTGGTGCTCGCGTTGGTTTCGGTGGCGGTAACGATGCTGATGCTGCTACTGTTCATGCCATAAGCGACACCTGTAATGTGAAAATGAGGACGACACGGTCTCCGAAACCTTGTTTACTATAAAACGTGAGGATGTGTTCGGTTGATGTTACAATTATAACATCCTAGACATACATACATATGTACATTTGTCCTCATATAGTTGCTGCTAACTCGTGTAAAATGGATTAACACAAACTGTGTGTACCATCCGCCCGTAACCACATTGTGAATAATGACTTGGCCAGCCATAAAGCGTACAAATCATCAAGTGGAAAAGGGACTCTGGGCCGGATGATGTGGTACGTGTTATGTCTTAAATAGAGCGACACATCCATCCACCGTGTCTTGCAATCGACTACGGATGAATTACTAAACCCTTCTGAAGCACTCGATGTGGGAGTAGATAAGAGGAGTACGTAACGTATTCCGTCAATTTAAATCTCGCGTAATGCAAGGACTTAAAATCATATCATTCAGTCGAACGCCTGTTATGGGACCGATGGTGGTTGCCAATGACAGTTGGGGGAAGGTGGTTGGATGGCTATGGCGTCGTCAACGTTATCGCTGCCGATCTTAAGGGAGCCATGGTGTGCTATGCGCTGAATCGGAATTTGAATTTATGCCTGGTGCCATGGATTTAATGGTTATTGGGAAACATGGATGGAGTGATGATGTACAGGAGCTTGAGATGGTCTCGAGTTAAGAAGTTGTGAATAATATGGAATTGGAGGGTTAAAGAGGTGACAAGGTGTTTTTTCTTTGTATTAGAGGTACTCAAGTACGTCATACATACATATGTGAGGCGGCTCTGATTTAGATCAGACGGGGAGGGTCCAGAATCGAAGTTTGATGACTTTTGAACCAAGTGTTGCGAGGGAGTCGATTTGCTTTGCTGAGCATGAGCGAGAAGAGATTCTCTACCAGAATTTCCTCCAGGGAATAATGGTACGCACGGGCAATGAACTGGCAATCTACACCGACGGATCCAAATTGAATACCGGCATAGAGACCCGGGTCTATTTTGAACATCGGGATATAAATCGGTCCTATAGATGATGGCTGCAGAGTTTTCCAAGCTGAGATCTTCTCAATCAAGCAGGCAGCAGACCTGATTATTAAACAAAATCTCCTAGGAAAAAGGATCCACATCTACATATGCTGACTCGTCAAACTCTGCAAAGAGAGGCTAGAGGATATATCAGATGTCAACAAGGTGACCCTCTGCTAAGTACCAGGTCATATGAATATCTCCGAGAATGATAAGATGGACAAACTAGCTAGATTAGGATCATTGACTATCGGTCAGGTCTTTACCGATTCGGATAGAGCAGCGAGCATTCTCCAAAGTCATCCTGCATAGTCTGACGAGTTTAGCGGTGGTGTCATAGGTAGACATGGCGTTGTAAGCTCGTCTCTAATTACGCTGTCGTATGCGGCTTTGAAGTCGACTTGAAATTCATTGGCTTTTTCTAGCATCTGCTGTATTGTGATGATTTGGTTGATGTCAGACTTCCCTGGCCCGAAGCCACACTGATAAGGACCTATCAGCTTATTTACAAAAGGCTTCAGGCGTTCACTCAACACGGCAGAAGAATTGGTAGGCGCTGATAAGGAGACTTAGTTCTCTGTAGTTGGCACATTAAAGGGGGTTTCTTTTCTTGCAGACCGGCCAAACGATGCTGAGACTCTATTCCTCGGGCATGCTTTGCTCTGACCATATCTGACAGATGAGCTGGTGCACATGCTCCTAACAAAGTCACCTCCAGCTGCTTTGAAGAGCTTAACAGATAGTCCGTCTGCGCCAGCAGCTTTGTTCGACTTAATGTGGCGATATGACGATCTAAGCTTCGTCCAGGTCAGGGGGCGTAATTATCTGCGATCTTCATCGTTAAGAAATGGATCCTTCTGCCTGACAGCGGTAGATTGACTGACATTGTCCTTATACAGTCTGCAGAAGTGGTTTTACCGCATTCTCATCATCGACTGTGATTCTACTACTTGGGGTCGGTTCTTATCCATACAGGTTTCCGTTCTGGCTTGATGGTATGTTCGCTTTATCGGTTGATAAACTTCGGAACGTTATGCCTGCAATAACACCTCTCCAAGTCCTCAATCGCACGCTTCTCGTGCTTTTTCTTATTTCTCCTGAGAAGATTATGCTCCTCCCTTCTTTTTATATCGTAGAGCTCACAAGCTGCTTTTGTGCTTCTATGCAGCGGGGCTTTATATGCCTCCTGCTTCAATGTATGAATCCTCCTGCACTCGTCATCGAACCCGGTGTTTCTTCGTGGTTGAGCCTTGAAGCCCAAAACTTCAAATGCCGTGCTTTTCAAGGCTTGTTTGCAAAGGTTCCGCTGTTGTTCTATTGACTGCGTGGAGGGTTAAGGTGTATGGGGAAGCTTAAGGGAGATGCGATCGGTAAAAGCACGAGCGGTTTCTGGCGATAGTAGCTTTTCGACGTCATAACTTTGTATTCTTGTCCTACTCCACCGCGTTCGTGATATCCGTAGGCGCATCCTGGCTACTACAAGATAGTGGTCCGAGTCGACGTTAGCTCCTCGGAAAGTTCAAAAGTCAGGAATAGTAGAGGTGCCTTTTTTATTTCGAGGCGCGTAAAGCGCTTACTGGCTAGAAGGAGATTTCGCCCGTAATCAGATGTGATATCGTGATAGGGACCGAACATTCTACGTACAGAACCGAAGATCATTGTCCTTTTTCCGTTTTTTGCAAGGGTTGTCAACCTTAATCCGGTCCATTTGATCCGAGGCTTGTGGTTGCTTCTGTGCAATTGTGGGGTTTTCCGGTTACTGTTTGCTAGACCATAGCCCAGCCGACATTAATCCTGTTTTGTGGCGCAGAGCCTATACACTAAATATTGTCCAATAGTTGCAGTAGTCTTAGGTAGATTTCTAAAATCGTTTAATGTTTGCATTGAGAATTTTTAAGCTATTTTTCGGTGGACTTGCAAGCATTCCATATCATAATAGCATGAGACTGAGATGGATAAGGACGACAATGAAAATAATTCTCACCAAAAATGACAGTAATCAGAAAAGTCATTACCAGCATTGAGGAACAGATGATACTCGTCAGTAGGCATGAAAATTGATGAAAAATGGCCAACGTAACAGCACAAAAGTGATGGCAAAAGGGGCTCTTATCTAGGATAAATCAGGAATAATTTAATTTAAATGTCCTAACCTGTCACGTCCACTCTGTATAAGCGTAGCGTCAACAAAACTTCATATTCAAGATTACCGTCATATTCATACGCCACAGATATCAGTTAACAATGGAGCAGGTGCATTTACCGCCGACCTCATCGTACCTTATCTCAAGTGCGCAGTAATCGACATGTCAGTGACTCTAATGACAGGCAAGAGCACAGAAACCATACCAAGCAGTATTGTTGCGGTCATTGTGACTTTAATTACATCCCAGTTTAGGCCGATCAATGTACTAAGCAAATAGGTTATCATTGAATTCATAATTTCACCCACAACCTACACGTATGGCATTAATATTCAGATTTATGCAGATTAGCATATCGTCTTCAGACAGCTACAGCCATGAATAGACAGCAGCTTAGGTGGAAATTAATTTTGTGTAAGAAGCAAAACACCCGACCGCCAATCTTGGGTGCTGTCTATTCGTTTAACGACTTTGTTTAGCTTACATCCACCTTAATCCGCTCAAGAGATTTTTCCAAGGATGTTCGATATACATTTTGAGTAGAAAGATACCTTATTAATGTACTTAAATGCGAACGGATCACACTGCCCAGAATTGAAGTCATCTATTAAGGACTGTTCGGTTCTGTTACTTACCGATGTGTCCAAAGAGTGATTTACGACCTCTGTCATCATTCACAAGCGCACACATATGGCCTATAATTGAACCCAGTCTCATTAAGGACTATCTGGAAATGCAGTTTGTCCTAATGAAATTCGAATTTATGGTAGTTTGAGTCGAAAATTACTCGAAACCTAATAGCAGCAGCACACGTCAAGTGAAGCGAACACATTGACAAGCAATATGTACATGCCTAAGGATGTATTGATGAAAGGACCGGAACAACTAGTTGCTGATAAACGTCCGAATACGATACAGAAACCAAATCAGTCGTAATATGCCCTCAGTGGGCAGTATGTTTAACCTTCGAAAGTATTTCACTCCAATGAAGCAACAAATTTTCAACAGACCTCTATCGAAGATACAAACAAATATTTGTCATTATTCGGACAAGCAGGACAAGTGTCAGGATGGAACTGGTAGTGTAAATACAACGAAGATATGACATTAAGCACTATGACAAAGGGTTTAGGACTGAACAGGAAAACATTCTTAATTGGGACGTCACCACCTTCCGGACAGTAAAATTACACGCCCAAGTGTGTTATAGGGTTCGGCTGATGATAAATGTCGATTGTAAAGTCGAATGGAGTTTACGGGACCCTATTTTGTACTAATCAGGTTGGCAACAAATCCCTTAGTTCTTGATATCGATCTAACGCTGGGCTATGGATTGTATTTGTATAAATGTGCGTTGATGTTCTAAAAAAATACCTTAATGATGGCTTTAGTTTTTTTTTTTTTTTATAACGAAAGACGTTGTGCGAGCAGAAGGTAACAGGGAGAAGGAGAGGAGCTGCCTATTGACATTAGTCTTAAATGTTTTGATGTGGAAAGACCGAACGAGGTAGCGCGTTCCACATTCGTGTGGTTCGGTTGAGGAAAGAATTTCTATATTTGACAGTACGACCGAAAACAGGCTTCAGAGTGAATTCATGAGCATTCCGGAGCGACGTGTATCGCGGGAGAAGTTTTGAAGGGGCGGAATGCAACTGGCTATTTCATCAGAGCATTTTTGGTGGTAGTAACGATAAAACAGGGAGAGGCAGGTAACATTCCTGCGGTGTTCCAGCGTGCCTAATGTTTTGGTAATGCTGGAGTCACCTATCAGTTTTATGGCGCGTTTTTGTATTCTATCTAGTATGTGCAAAGTGGTCTTAGATGCGCCAGACCAGACATGAGCGTTGTACTCCAACTTAGGACGAATGAACGCCTTTGTAAATGTGTTATGACTCAATTACCAGGAAGAAGGTGAAAGACGGAGTCATACGTCAATTTAAGTTTGCTGTTTATTGTTCCCTTTCTTTTGGATACATAAAGATATAATTGTACCTGTTATTGCTTGTTGACAAGCAATCCGATCTGATCTGATTTGGTTCCGAAGCCGCTCCGTTGATGGGGTACCGTTGATGAGGTACTGTTTGATGAGGTACAGATGAGGTGACCCGTTGATGTGGTTCCGTTGTTGAGGTACCGTTGATAATTTGGTGGATGATGAAGTCCGTGGATGATTTGGTGGTTGTTGGGGTATGATATGGTGGTTGTTGGTGGATGCTGATGGATGATTTGGTCGATTCTGTTATTGCTTGTTGACAAGCAGGAATAATGATCCGATTTGGTTCCGAAGCTTGATAATGAAAAAACATAGGTCGATTCCTCGCTTTGATTTGGATTGATTAAAAAGCACACAACCAGCTGCTCCAAGAATTCCGTCGAGAGTCGAAGAAAAAGATGGCTGGCAGAACACGAACTAGTGAAGTTTTTTTTTTTCTGCCAGCCGTGGAGTGGCGCTACAGTAGCAGTCAGGGACGTCTGAGGTTGTGAGGCAAATATTCAACATTTCTCCCCGCCATCACCACTGTTGTGGTGATGAGATGTTGGTCTAGTCTCCTCTAAAGAAACAGGGAGAGGCGCCAATTTGGTGATGGGTCTGGTCAATGTGGTGGTTGCTGTCTTGATTGTGACAATTCGTGTGAGGCCGTCCGATCCTGGATGTAGAGCTACCACCCTTGCTAGTGGCCATTTGCAAGGTGGTAGACGTTCGTCCGTGAGCAGAACAATCTTGCCGACAGTGATATCATTATTGGGGTGATACCATTTAGAGATGGATTGTAGCCGTTGTAGATAATGCGCAGTCCATTTGGACCAAAACTGCTGCAGCCTAAGTTGGAGTAGTTGCCATCGTTGAAGCCTCGATGTTGCAATATGAGCCAGTGAAGGTTCTGGCAATGTTGTGAGAGCGCTCCCGATGAGAAAATGACCCGGAGTTAACGTACTTAGGTCCTCAGGATCGTCGCTCAGTGGTTGAAGCGGTCTTGAGTTGAGGACAGCTTCGATTTGGGTGAGTAAGGTTGTGACTTCTTCGAAGGTAAGCAACGTCTCACCAATGGTCCGGTTGAGGTGGAACTTTATAAGTTTGACCATTGCTTCCCACTTACCTCCCATGTGCGGTGCTGCAGGTGGATTGAAAACCCACTGTGATAGGTCCTTTGATAGATGACTTTGAATTTGTTGATGTTCTTTCGTTCCATCTGTGAACAGCCGCTTCATTTCCCTGTCCGCTCCAATGAACGTTGTACCACAGTCGGAGTATATGAAGCTTGGAATGCCCCGCCGAGATGAAAATCGTCTGTATGCTGCAATAAATCCGTCTGCTGAATAGTCGGTGACCGCTTCCAGATGAACTGCTGATGTAGAAAAACACACAAATACACAAATCCAGCTCTTATAAGACTTTGATCCTCTTCCTTTCCAGCTTTTAATGTTAATTGGTCCGGCATAATCCACTCCTGTGTGAGTGAAGGGCCGTGAGGGTGTAACCCGAGAAAGAGGTAGTTGGCCCATTAATTGTTGTGCACGGATCCCCCTTTGCCGAGCACACACCACACAACGCAACACGTACGACTTTACTGGGGCTCGTCCTCCAAGAATCCAATATTGTTGTCTGAGGTGGGCAAGAGTGAGTTGAGTCCCGCCATGGAGTGTTCGACGGTGTGAATGTTCGATGAGTAATGCAGTAAGTTGTGAATGCCGAGGAAGAATGACTTGGTGTTTCTCGTTTGCATCTAGTGCAGCGTTCTCCAATCTTCCACCTACTCTGATGATCCCTTTCTCATCAGTAAATGCTGAGAGCCGGTTGAATGGATGATTTCCGGAGAACGTTGATTTTTTGTTGAGTGTGTTTAATTCTGAGGTGAAGTATGTCGCCTGGGTTGCGCGAATCCAAAAAAGTTTGGCGTGCTCCAGATCTCCCGTAGTGATTTTGATGACTGGGCTGTTTGATAACACTCCCTTGAGACGCTTGTGTATTCTGAAGCAGAGAGCTGTGATGCGCAGTAACTTGATAAGTGATGAATATTTGTAGATCAAGTCCCAGTGATAATCAGTCTTAGGAACAGCGACCATCAATGAGACACCAGGACGCGCCTCTAGAATGCTCGCCTGGGCGGGTCCCGTTGGTTGACGAGGCCATGATTCCATGTCTTCGCAGAGCCAAGGTGGTCCGGTCCACCACAGATGATGAGCTCTTAATTGTGAAGTGGTGATCCCCCGTGATGCGCAATCTGCTGGGTTTTGTGAACTGGGAACATATCGCCATTGTGCACTAGGAACGAGATCTTGGATTGACGCGACTCTGTTCCTCACAAAGTCCTTCCACCGTGATGAGTGCGTCTTGACCCACATGAGAACCACTTGAGAGTCCGTCCACAGATGTATTCCTTCTATGTCCAGTTGAATGGTGGCTTGGACATGTTTGATGAGCTTTGAAAGCATCAGCGCTGCCGTGAGTTCTAACCTGGGAATTGTTAGCCGCTTGAGAGGTGAGACCTTTGATTTTGCGCAGAGTAGTGACGTCACTTTTCCTGTGTACGGTGATTTGACAGTGATGTATACTGCCGCCGCCATCGATAATTGTGAAGCATCAGAGAAGCCGTGTAGAGTGATCGTTGAGCCCGTTGTTGTATTTAACCACCGTGGAATTGAAATGCTGGCCAGACTGTTGAACTCTTCTCTGATGTTCAACCACCGTGATGAAAGTTGGGCTGGTAGAGGCTCGTCCCAGCCTACCTTGTGCAGCCACAGCTCTTGTAAGAGCATCTTTGCTTTGATGATGACCGGTGAAATGAAGCCGAGTGGGTCAAATATCTGAGCCACCTCAGATAAAATGTGTCTCTTTGTGATTGATTTTGGCCGTGATGCTGCGTGACAGACAAACTTAAATCTGTCTTCTTGAGGTAGCCACTTTAAGCCGAGTATTTTAGTTGCACAATCGTCAAGTGTGACTGAGTTTGATGAGTTATCGGTAGACAGTACCACTTGCAATACTTCACTGCTGTCAGAATGCCACTTTGCCAAGGCGAATCCGCCTGCATGACACAGCTGCTGCAGTTGGCGAGCCTTTTCCATGAGCTCTATGATGGTGTCAGCACCACCAAAGATGTCATCGACATACCGTCCGTGTGTTATGGATGGAACAGCAAGAGGGAATTTGTGACCCTCGTCTTCAACGAGCTGAAGAAGTGCACGCACAGCTAGAAAAGGTGCTGCCTTTGTTCCGTACGTGACGGTTGTGAGCTGATAAGGTACTTCTTCTTGATCCTTATCAACCCACAAGATGCGTTGAAGATCCCAATCGTCTTGATGCACTTTGACTTGTCGATACATTTTGGTGATGTCCGTTGCAAAGATATGACGATGAAGTCGTATCCAAGTGAGAACATCCATGATGTTGAGTAGCAAGTTTGCTCCGGTGTGCATGAGATCATTGAGTGACAGTCCAGATGATGTTGAACTGGAGCCGTTGAACACAACTCGTAGTTTGGTTGTTGTACTGTCGGGTTTTAATACGCCATGATGAGGCAAATAGTAGTGAGGGGAACCGGGAGTTATTATGTCTGAAGCCTGGACCATGTGGCCCAGTTGTTCGTACTCTCTCATGAACTGATCATACAGCCGCTTGTAGTCATCGTCCCGTTGTAGTCTTCTGGTGATTCGCTGAAGACAGTGGTGTGCTGTTTGATAAGACTGGCCCAAACCTGTTGCTGGTGATTTTAATGGAAGTCTAACTACGTATCTTCCATGTGGGTCTCTCGAGTGTGTCGCTCTGAAGTGTGCTTCACACTCGTCCTCTTCTGGTGTTGTTGAATTGGGAATGTCAGACGGGATCTCTTCTTGCACCCAAAACCGAGTTAGAAGTTCTTGAAGATCTTCTTTCTCTTGCTTGATCGTCACATGATGCGTTCGAAACGACTGAGATGCTGTGGAAGTGACAGGACCGAGAACTAACCAACCAAAAATGGATAGTTGGGCCAATGGACTGGATGGAGTGTGGAAGACGATGTTGGGTTTGATGATTTTGCCGTACTGATCTGCACCGATGCTAATGTCGACTGCTCTTGAGATCCTGAAATCCGGGTCTGCCAATTTCAACGTGGTAAGATGAGGCCATTGCAAGTCGGCAATGTCGGTAGATGGTAAAAGGCCAGAGATGTCTCTTACAACATGAGCATTGATGACAACGCTCTCGATATCATGGACTGAGTGTAAGCACACAGAGACCTTGCCCTTAGTTTGCAGAGCCTTATGACCTCCGATTCCCAAGATTGTAATGCAAGAACGCTGCCGTGGTAGATGAAGATCCCGTGCTATTTTCTCTGTGATAAGTGAGAGCTCGGATCCCGTGTCGACAAGTACTCTGATCATATGAGTTGTCAAGGATGTTTTTACGTTGGCTAAAGCAGTAGCAAGTAGTGTGGATTGATCTGGCGAAACTGTTAGAGTACCCGTAGATAATTTATTGACCCGATGGTGAGCGGCCGCGTTGAAGGGTGATTCAATTTGAATAGACCCTCTGAAGGATGAGTCAGCTGTTGTATCTACCGAGGATTTCGCCAATGATGTGCTCCCTAGAGAGTTTTGATGCGATGCCGACTTGACGATTGTGCCGTCTCCTCATTGTGTTGAGATTCCCGATTGCGAAGATTGAGTTGGTAGTGGCCGTGTAGGGTCATGGAGCATGGTATGATGTTTACCTCCGCACTCTTTACAAAGCTGTTCACACCTACAAGATCTGGCTGGATGCGGACCGAGGCAGTTGAAGCAGAGCGACTTGGTGATGATGACTTGACGCCTCGCAGCCTTGTCCAATGCCTTGAATTTTGGACATGACACAATGAAGTGTCGCTCCTTGCACATATCACACTGCCGTTGTCCCCGCTGTTGAGGTGCTTGTTGCGTGGCTTGATGAACTACCGCTGTTGATTTTGATTTTGGTGTTGATTTTGCCGTTGATGTGGAGGCTGATTCTACCCTTTCCAGAGTTCGCACCCGTGCTGATAGGTATGATTCAATGTCCCGGATACTTGGATATGTGTTGGTAGCTCCGAGGGTAGTTTCCCATCCTTCCCGTGTCGCAGTGTCCAGATTGCGTTGAACCATGTCTACCAAGAAGCACTCCCATAAATTAGGACCAACTCCCAACAATTGTAAGGCTGTAGTGACCTCCACGACTGTTGAAAGGATGGTGTTCAGCGAGGTGGCATGCTTGGGAAGAGCAGGTTGCATATTGTGGAGCTTGTCTATATATGCTTGGATGATGTGGCGTTTGTTCTCATACCGTTGGGTGAGCAACTCCCAGGCCACTGCCATTGATTCATCCGTAAAAGGCAGCGATGCGATGAGCTGTGCTGCAGACCCGGCACAGCAGTTTTTCAAATAATGAAATTTGTCCTGCTCCCGTAGACGCAAGTCTGATTTGATGAGACTTTCAAAATGACCCTTGAACTCAGGCCATTTTGCGTATTCTCCGTGGAACTTCTGCAGTTCGATGTCCGGTAATTTTGTGAAGCGAGGCTCCTGAAATCTTGATGGTGTTGAAGTTGGGTTGGCCGTTGGTGTTAGGGCTTCGCGAAGACGACCGATCTTGAGTCTCGCCGACATATGCAGTTTGTTTTCAGTTGTCTGGTATGAAGAAGTGAAATACTCGTGCTCTATCATTGATACTGGGCAGGTCACTTCGATGTGAGCATGGTCCTTGACGAACGCTTTATGGAGCTCATCCAACTGAGTGACCCACACCTGTACATCGCTCAGAGTGCCCTCTGCACTACTGGGAATTTGTTCCACCAGCTCCCGCATTGATTCCAGCCTTGATCGCTGAGATGTAATTTTAAAAATCAACTCGGCAGGGAGCTGATTGACCGGTGACGATGACCTCGTGATGACGCCGCTGCCCGTGGTGGTGATGGTGATTGCCGGTGGATTCGTCGCCGCCTTTTTTGATGCTGTAGATTTGTTGGAACCTTTAGTTGATACTTCGCTTGAAACGCTTTCTTGATCACTCATGTTGATAGGCAGCAAGTCATGTAGAGGACAACCGTGGTGAATCAGCAACGAGTGGGTAACCGTGAGCAACTGTTAACAAATACCACGAACATTAAATGCACAATAAACAGCATTTGCTACTTCCTGATCCGGCTCGAAGGACCACAATGTAAATGTGTTATGACTCAATTACCAGGAAGAAGGTGAAAGACGGAGTCATACGTCAATTTAAGTTTGCTGTTTATTGTTCCCTTTCTTTTGGATACATAAAGATATAATTGTACCTGTTATTGCTTGTTGACAAGCAATCCGATCTGATCTGATTTGGTTCCGAAGCCGCTCCGTTGATGGGGTACCGTTGATGAGGTACTGTTTGATGAGGTACAGATGAGGTGACCCGTTGATGTGGTTCCGTTGTTGAGGTACCGTTGATAATTTGGTGGATGATGAAGTCCGTGGATGATTTGGTGGTTGTTGGGGTATGATATGGTGGTTGTTGGTGGATGCTGATGGATGATTTGGTCGATTCTGTTATTGCTTGTTGACAAGCAGGAATAATGATCCGATTTGGTTCCGAAGCTTGATAATGAAAAAACATAGGTCGATTCCTCGCTTTGATTTGGATTGATTAAAAAGCACACAACCAGCTGCTCCAAGAATTCCGTCGAGAGTCGAAGAAAAAGATGGCTGGCAGAACACGAACTAGTGAAGTTTTTTTTTTTCTGCCAGCCGTGGAGTGGCGCTACAGTAGCAGTCAGGGACGTCTGAGGTTGTGAGGCAAATATTCAACAGCCTTATAAATTGTAGCCAGATCGGTGGGTGTGAAGAATTTCTTGCATCTGTATAGGAAACCTAGGCGTTTCGCGGCATTCTTGGCGACACTAAATATGTGATCATTCCAACAAAGGTTGTCACTGATGCACATACCCAGGGTAGAAAGCTTTTCGGTTTCCGAGATACAAGCGCCATTCATGGATAATGGCATTGGGTCAGTGTTACGCCTTAGCGACAGAAGACAGCATTGTGTTTTGGAAGCATTTAATTCCACTCTATTGTTTTTACCCCATTGGATATCGTAATTTAATGAGCTTAACTTACGCTGCCGCTCACTATTTACAGCCGAAGTGCAGGGTCGTAAAGAAGTGAACGAATATGTATGAAAAGCTGAGGGTACTGTCGTCAGCGAAGGAGTGGATTGGATTAGAAGTAACAGACAAGAGATCATTTATGAAAATGAGAAAGAGTGTCGGAGAAAAAACGGAGCCCTGGGGAACACCAGCATTTACAAAGTAAGTATCGGACTTGAATCCGTCCAAGACAACCTGAATTGAACGATTCGAAAGGTAGTTTCTAATCCATAGAAAAAGAGAGTCGTCGATCCCGAATGAACGCATTTTCGACAAAAGAGCTTCGTGCCAAACGTTGTCAAATGCTTTCGAAATATTAAGTGCGACTACTTTGCTCTCACCCGCCTGGTGGAGTGAATGATTCCACTTCTCGGTGAGATATACCATCAAATCACCAGTGGATCTGTTGCTGCGGAAACCATACTGCCGGTCATTGAGGAGTTTCTGCGACTAGAGATATTTCATTAGCTGACGATTTATCAGCGTTTCCATGACCTTGGAAAGAAGGGACGTTAGTGCAATGGGTCGGTAGTTGGAGAGAGAAGAAGATTCGTCTTTTTTGGGAATGGGCTGGACAAATGCTGTTTTCCACCTACTCGGGTAGAACCCAGAAGGGCGGAAGCAGCTGGTAAGCGATATCACTACGGACATAGATGGCGAGACCGCGGTGAGAAGCGAATAATGGCACTAAGCTATATCCAGGAAGACTAAAATCCGAGGGATCGGACTTTTCATCAACCTGTGTTTCACAAAATGCCAAAACAGCCGGTTTGTAGCGAGAAAGATGGGCATACGTGGCAAAGAAATTCTTCCTCAACCCACGAACTATCTCGCACTATTTTGGAAGTAGGAAAATAGTTAAACACAGCTTTGAGCGGAGCTTGATGGTCAGTACTCCTTCCGTTCCACCTGTGCTTCACAGCATAGTCCATAGCCCTTAGGATTGCAAATATCTCTGCTCGAAAGACAGACGCCACTTAATGAGAAGTACAGTCGAATATTTTCGTTGCCACCGAAGACTCCAACGCCAGATCTCCGCCCAAACTTAGACTCATCCTTTTCAGATTTCCCATCTGAACAAAGCTAGCCCTAACCCTAAGGAAAGTTATACTTACTTACTTATCAGGCCAGCGATCCATGGAGGATCTGAGCCTGAGCTTTAGCTGCCTTCCATCCTTGACGGTCCCGGGCGCGCTGTCCAGTTGTCCAGTTGTCAAGACCAAGATGTCTTACATCCGCGATTACTGGGTCTTTATACCGGAGGTTCGGTCTTCCTCTTCTTCTCGAACCAGGAGGCTCGGAGTCGAAGACCCTCTTAGCTGCAGCGTTGATGTCCATACGCTGGATGTGGCCGAGCCAGTGTAGTCGACGGATCCTTGCCTTCCGGACTACATCCACATCTTGGTACAGCTCGTAGAGTTCGCGGTTGTGTCTTCTTCTCCATTCACCTTCCTCACAGACAGGACCAAATATCCGACGCAGAATTTTTCTTTCGAAAGAACCCAAAATCAGCTCCGCTGTAGTCCAGCTTTCGGCTCCGTATAGCAAGACTGGCAGAATGAGCGTTTTGTAAAGCATGACTTTGGTCTTTCGAGTGAGGAGTTTTGACCCCAGTTGTTTGGACAAGCCAAAGTAGCAACGGTTGCCAAGGGCGATTCTATGCCGGATCTCCACTGTGGTGTCATTTGTGGAATTTACGTTTGCCCCGAGGTAGACAAACTCCTTAACTACCTCGAAATTGTAGCTGTCAATTGTCCCTAAGCAGGATATATGCAGCCGAACAAGTTGCGGACGCCCTAGACCGCTATAAAGCGGACATAACCGCCATCCAGGAAATGCGATGGAATGAACCGGGTATAAAGCGGATGAAAAACTGCGATATTTACTACGACGACTGCTATAGGGAGAGAGGGCAACGATTGTTTGGATGCGGATTTATTGTTCGAGGTGGACTAAGGCGAAAAGTCCTAAGCTTTCGGCATGTGAGCGAACGCCTCATAACAGTTCATATCAAGACTACATTTCTTAATATCAGCCTGATCTGCGTCCACGCCCCCACGGAAGACAAGGAAGACTCCGCCAAAGATGAGTTCTACGATCTCCTAGACAGAACGTATGCCCAATGTCCCAGCTATGACATCAAAATTGTACTAGGAGACTACAATGCTAAGCTAGGCAAGGAAAGCATCTTTGAACGAATCATCGGCAAACATAGCCTACACGACACCGCCTCCGATAACGGACACAAGCTGATTGATCTTGCTACGGGGCGAAATTTCCTTCTAGCCAGTACGCGCTTCCCGCACCTCGATATACACACGATCAATCGACTACCACCCAGATTGATCACATCGCGATCGACGTTAGACACTCCTCCACTATTCTCGCTGTTCGAACTTTCCGAGGGGCTAACATCGACTCGGACCACTATCTTGTAGTAGCCAAGATGCGCTTACGGATATCACGAACGCAGCGGAGTAGAGTAAGAATACACAGTTTTGACGTCTGAAAGCTACTATCGCCAGAAACTGCTCGTGCTTTTACCGATCGCCTTTCCAATACACCTCAACTCTCCACGCTGTCAACAGAACAGCAGTGGAGCCTTTGCAAACAAGCCCTGTAAAGCTCTGCATCCAAAGTTTTAGGTTTCAAGGCTCCACCACGAAGGAACACCTGGTTCGATGACGAGTGTAGGAGGATTCACACAGCAAAGCATGATGCATATAAAGCCTCGCTGCATAAAAGAGCAAGAGCAGCTCGTGAGCTCTACGAGTTAAAAAGAAGGGAGGAGCATAAGCTTCTTACAAGAAAGAAGAAAGAGCACGATAAGCGCGCGATTGAGAATTTTGAGAGGTGTTACTGCAGGCGTGACGTTCGAAAGTTTTATCAACAGATAAAGCGAACATGCCAAGGTTATAAAGCCAGATCGGAAGCCTGCAGGGATGAGAACGGACACCTAGTAGTAGAACCGCAGTCGATGGTGAGAATATGGAAAAACCACTTCTGCAGACTGTATAACGGCGATGTTAGTCAATATACCGCTTTCAGGCAGAATGATCCATTTCTAATCGACGGAGACCGCAGAGAATTCTGTCCCCCTGACCTCGACGAAGTTAAGATTGCCATATCGAAGCTCAAGTCGAATAAAGCTGCTGGCGCAGACGGACTGTCTTCTGAGCATGCACCAGCTCATCCGTAAGATATGGTTAGAGGAAAGCATGTCCGAGGAATGGAATCTCAGCATCGTATGCCCGATCCACAAGAAAGGAGACCCCTCTGATTGCGCCAACTATAGAGGAATAAGTCTCCTTAACATAGCCTACAAAATTTTCTCTGCCGTTTTGTGTGAACGCCTGAAGCCACCATCGACCAAATCTTCACACTACGCAGATCCTGGAAAAAAACCAGAGAATTTCAAGTCGACACTCACCACCTATTTGTCGACTTCAAAGCCGCATACGGCAGCGTAATTAGAGACGAGCAATACAACGCTATGTCTACCTTTGCCATACCTGCTAAACTCATCAGACTATGCAGGATGACTTTGGAGAATGCTCGCTGCTCCATCCGAATCGGTGAACACCTTACCGATAGTTTTGATGTCAAAAAAGGATTTAGGCAGGGCGCTGTCGTGTGATTTCTTCAACATCATATTGGAAATGATTGTGCAAAAATCACTGGCCCATACAAGAGGCACAATCTATTTCAAATCCTCGCAACTCCTTGCATACGCCGACGATATTGACATAATAGGTAGATCACAGCGAGATGTCAATGAGGCGCTTGCGAGTATTAAGTTCGAGGCGGCGAAAGTTGGTCTGGCGGTAAACGAGGGCAAAACTTGTCATCAAAAAAGGACGCTCACCACCGACGCCTTGGCCGATAAGTTTGTATTGGCAGATATAAGTTCGAGGTAGTTAAGGACTTCGTCAACCTTGGCTCCGCAGTGACCTGGAACAACGACATCAGTTCCGAAATCAAACGCAGAATCACTCTTGCCGATCGCTGTTTCTTTCGGCTCATGAGGCAACTGAGTAATAGAGCTCTCTCCCAAACGCCAAAATTGGCTCTATATAAGACCCTTAGCATCCCGGTCCTGTTGTACGGCGCAGAATCATGGAAACTATCGAAAGCGGATGAAGAGGTCCTTCGACGGTTCGAATGAAAGATTTTGCGCGTGGTTTTCGGGCCTATAAACGCAGACGGGGGATGGAGGAGAAGATTCAACCACGAACTTTACGGGCTGTACAGCGACATGAGCCTAGTCAGCCGTCTACATATTCAACGCCTAAGATGGCTGGGCCATGTAGAGCGAATGGACACCACAGCTCTAGCCCGGAGAGTTTGTGAATCCAACCCCGAGGGACGAAGAAGCGGAAGACAGCCGCACTTAAGATGGCGCACACAGGTGGAAGGGGACCACAGCCAACTTGGTGTGTTTCAATAGAAAAGGCTAGCAAAAGATCGTACTAGTTGGAGGGGCATGTTGGTTGAGGCCCATGTTCATCCCGAACTGTAGCACCCATTAAAAAGAAGAAGAGGAAGAAGAAGAAGGTCCTCTGGATCTACACGCATCAGTTGTCTGGTGGAACAGGCTAACACGCAAATATGCTGTAGCCTCTTTCACCAAATTCCAAAGAACAACTGAGACAGTACGGGGGCTTTCGACCTCACCAGCAGGTTGCAATGGAGAAGTCGAGGCTTACTTTTTCCAATAAATTACGGAAACATACTATGATCAGCTTAATACAGGTGACCGTGGTGTGTCTCCGTGGGATATATATTAAGGGACACATTACAGTCATAACCCAACGAACAATTTGGATCCTACAAAAGAGAGTTTTTGCCTTGAAGTTGCTGCCATTGAACCCACACTTTGCCCTCGCACGTTTAGAAAGTTAAAGCTCGGATTTAGAGAGTATCTTGATGAAAATGCACGCCATTTAGACGCCAATATAAATGTCAATCCTGCTTAACAACTCAAGGTAGATTTTTCGCTCATTAAAATCCATTAGAGCGTTTAGAGTCGTTACAGTTAATAATTGAGACACAACTTGCTCTTCGATACTACTTTCTTCTTATCCATTTTGAAGGCTTGTTTGAAGAAATCGGCCATAAAAACGGATAATACCAAAGAGGTACCTTCACTTTGAGTTCCTGATTTAGTATTTGAAGCAAAGCTTATTACCGTTGTTTGCTAAATAGCTTCCATTCAAAAAAATAAATCTTTTTAATTATGTATCTCAACTTATTATGGGTATTCGCTCAAACTTTCTTTTTCTTTCGCCCACCGACATATTATACAACACGAATTGCCTGCAACATTCATTTCCATTGCAAAGATGATTAGCAAAAAATTGACTTCAGTCACGAACGTGTGGCAACCGGTTCAATGACAGTTGATGACCAACCGATTCGATGCAGTCAAGTGAGCAAACGGTTTCATGCGTCTGTCAATTCGTCAGTCCAAGTCCGGCCGTCAATGGATCATTAAAAATTCCATTGAGCTAATGAGGCTAAATTGGACCAAAGATCTCCTACCTCGTGCAAAAAGCAGTACGGTCAGTCTAGCTCTCTGGGAGACAGAAAAGAAACTCTATAATCCACAAATGATTTCGTCTTTTCTTATTAAAGTAAACCGGAACCGGAAAGTACAGAGCTTTTGACTGTAAAGCGGTTATTAATCAAAAAAATATCACGGAAGTTCTTTGTGGCAATTACAATGAATGGTCCATAGGTAAAAGTAATTGTCGTGTCCGCTGCAGAGGTTCATCACTTCAATGGACATGCTTACGAGTGAAATACACGTTACACGGCAGCAAAGAGGAGGAGAAAGAAGTTGCATGCACCCGATTCTTAGGTTGGAGAAAGCAATTAACTTGTCGACATGACAGGTACCTACAATAGCCACTGTGGGAACGATGCTGTATACCGAACATTGCGGATGTCAATTCAGTTAATGGGCACTTTACAAAGGTGAAAATTGGCAATAGAGTGATGACGACCGATTTAATGGTCGTCACCGAACGATTGCCTGAATATTGAAAACCCACCAGAAGCTAATTGATGAAAGACACGAAGTACAATGACCAGAAAATGTCTGAGAAGGAAGATGGTAGCTTTATGGTCAAATTAAATCCAAGTGCTCATCTAATGCTCACTTAAGAAAATTTCCTCAGCTTTATTGCCCATCTAAAGACAATTAATATCAGATCATCCACCTAATTTGACAGCAGTGAGCAATGTCAACTGTTGAATTGCCAACAGGTTTTAGTTTATGGCTTGTGAGCACTCTTCAATAGTTTTTTAGTTCTAAACTTTACTTAGTCGTAAAAGCTGTGGTATAGTTGGTCGTCCATGAAATTTATCAACTTTTTATCGTTGATAGAAGAGCGTTTAATGCATGAACAAACAACTTATCCAAACTCCTAGCATCTGACTTAAACTTGGAATGGGAAGAGCTTGTGCCAGAGTTTAGATGAATTATTTTCAATCGAATTAACAGCACGAGATAGTTGATGGACGCGTTTACTCTTACAGCGCTTACGCCTCAAAGGTACCTACTGACAACAGACTACCCTCACGATTCCCATTCTTGGAAGCTACCTGTGTGTCTAATGTAGATGGGGTGACCAGGACGAATCAAACAACATATGTAGATCAGATCCAAACAAAACTTCAATAGAACAGCGCAATGGCGTCTAAAAGACCACACTCAAATGGAAAGGCATTTCAATAAACTTGGGGTATTGGCAGATATCAGAACACACTATGTGTCCAAAAAGCAAGGTGACATAGAATTTATTTTGAAAAATCTTTATTTATTCTTCCAAATCAATTTCATCAGCCTCAAAGTTATTCCTCCGTGATACAGTAGCGTCGAGAAGCGACTCATACGGACACAAGCGGTTACACCTAGCCTACTCTCACCTTCACGTGGTGAAACTTGGGAGCCTAGTCTCTTTGACCAAAGATGAGGCTGACCCCCGTGACAAGTCGTTGGGGGCTGCTAACGAGAGAGGGCGAAGTGTAAGAGTAAATCGGCTCCAGAGCTTAACTCTTCTTCAGGACGGCGGCGGACGAGTAATCAATCCATCGGTCATCGGCGGCATCCACAGCTCCGGTTAGTGGGAAAACACCCCTTTTCGAGCTGCTGGAATATATTTCGATGCCTAGGTCCAAAAGGAGATCTCCAAGGTCGGGTCGGGACCCTGGAAAAGAGACGGCGACCGATGATCCCTACATAGAGCCAACGGCGGCGCTCACAAACTCAGTGAGGTTGCCGACACCGGATACACTCGGACCCTCCGCCCGGGGGTAAAAAAAGAGGCCTGGCCCTCCATTTCGGAATTGTGCGTGGGGCTAACTCCCTCACCACGTAAAAAAAAAGATGGGTCAGAAGCAACCACAAACCTCGGACAAGGACGGATTTACTGTTGACGACCCCAGCAAACGTGCGATGGGATGGACCTGGCAAAAAGAGGATTGCGATTGCTACAGAGGGGAAGGGCAGCGCTTATTTGGATGTGGATTTGTTGTTCGAGACAGACTAAGGTGATAAGTTTTAAGCTTTAAATATACATGTATAAGCGAGCGCCTCATAATATTCCGCATCAAGGCTACATTCGGCAACATTAGCCTAAGCCCCGACAGAGGACAAGGATGACAACAGGAAGGATGAGTTTTACGATGAGCTGTGACACGAAAATCATTCTAGGAGACTTCAATGCACACCTACAGACAAGCCTACACGACAACACATCCGGAAACGGATTCAGGCTAGTGGATTTCGCCTCGGGGCGGAACCTCTCCATAGTGAGTACGCGGTTCCCACACCTCAACATTCATAAAAGGACCTGGCGGTCCTTTTGATCACATAGCGATCGACGCCAGACACTCGTACATCATCCTAGATGTGAGAACTTTCCCAGGACCAATATCGGCTCGGATCACTATCTTGTTGTAGCCAAGGTACGAGTGAGGATATCACAGAGCCGAGCTGGACAACGAAAGTTTTTGAAGTCAGAAAGCTAAAATCGCAGGAGATCGCTAGGATCTTCGCCCATGGCGTAACAAGCAAACCGCATACAGAGGCACACTACATTGACGGACGAGAGCCGCTCGTGAACATTACGAGAAAGGAAGAGAGGAACACACGCCTTTAAGAAACAAGAAAAAAAAAGGGAGCAAGGAAAGCGTGAGATCCAGGAGATGGAGAGATGCTACCACAGGAATGACGCTCGCAAATTCTACGAAAAAGTAAAGCGAACATGCCAACACTATAAAGCCAGAGAAGAAGCCTTTATGGATAAAGACGGACAACTAGTAGTAGAGTCACAATCGATGCTGAGAACATGGAAAGAACACTTCTGTGGATCATTAAATGGCGATGATAGATCCGATACCGCTGTCAGGCAGAACGATTCATTCGCAACGGACGAAGATGCAAGAGAATCCCGTCGACCCGACCTAGATGAAATTAAGCTAATAAATTCAAAGCCTACAACTAATAAAGCCGCGGGCGCGGAAGGCCTGTCTGCTGAGCTCTTTAAAGTGGCTGGAGATAAGCTGGTATAGCGCATGCTCCAGCACATCTGTAAAAAATGGTCGGTTCGCAAGAACAGAGATTTCTATAACTAAGCCAACTACAGGGAAATGAGTCTCCTTAACATCGCATATAAGATCTGCCGTATTGTGTGATCGCCTGAAACCTTTTATGGATAATGGAATAGGTTCTTATCAGAGGGTTTCATGGCAGATAAACCCACTACAAACCAAATATTCACACTGCTGCAGATGTTGGAGAAGACCCAAGAATAATACAACGACACCCATCACGTGTTCGTTGATTTCAAGGGCGCGAATACAGCTATACAGCGCCATGCCCAGTTTTGCCATCCCAACCAAACTCGTCAGATTGTGACAATGAAGAAATTCTTGCTGCTAAAATGGGTTTTTCGGTAAATGAGCGTGAAACCAAATACATAGACGATGTCACCCAAAAAGGACGCACAACACCGAGGTCTTGGCCAGAACGTCACAATGGCACCTACAAATTCGAAGTGGTCAAGGACTTCGTCTACCTTAGCTCACTAGTAACCAGGGACAACAATATCAGTGCTGAGATCAAACGCAGAATCCCTCTTGCCAACCGTGGCTTCTTTGGGATCAAAAGGCAATTGGGAAGTAGAGCCCTCTATCGAAAGACAAAACCTTAATCATCCCGGTCCTCCTCTATGGCGCAGAGGCCTGGAGTTTAACGGAAGCGGATGAGAAGACCCTTGATCGATACGAGAGGAAAATTCTTCGTTCAATCTATGGTCTTGTTTGTATAAACGGAGAGTGGAGGAGAAGATACAACGACGAACTGTACGGAATAAGCAACGACGTCGACCTAGTACGACGTCTTCGGATCACACGCCTAAGATGGCTAGGCCATATAGAGCGAATGGACAGCAGCTCCGTCCCGAAGAGTCTTCGAGTCCAACTCCGAGGGACGACGCAGCAGAGGACGGTCGATTATGAGGGGGCACACACAGGTGGAAAGGATCCTTAACCAACTGAGCATGCGGCGCTGGAAGTAACTAGCAGAAGATCGTGCTAGTTTGTTGGTTGAGGATCAGGTTCACACCGGAATGTAGCACCACCAAAGTAAGAAAGTACTCTCCATGAAGACCAATACACTTTTGCATGCGTTTAAATTCATTTTTGAAGTACTTTCTCCACTCCATTTGATATATGTACCTCCAAAACATGTGATTTAAATGCATCAACGGCCTCTCCAGGCTCGTCCTGGAGGACCCATACAGTTCGGGTCCATATGCACAGATCTATGAATAGTCGCCTGTCGCGATCTACTCGTATATTGTAAGTACCTATGTAGTATGATCTAAAGACAGCCAGCCGGCCTCACGAATTGTCGTTAATTCAGCTTGGAATATACACTGATTCGGTAGTCTGAAGGATTGGCCGATTTCCAGGGTCGGTGCATAGACACCGGCACCCACACCATTGCCTGTCCTGGACTCGTCCGTGTATATTTCCAGTGCAGTGCCTTTGCTTGGGAGTTCATTCCCATCCCATTGTCGTCGGTTGGGAATTGTTGTTTTATACAAAATCTTGAAGTCCAGGATCGTGGTTAAGTAGTCCGTGACTTCACTTAGATCATTCTTTTGGCGCAGAATACCAGCATGCCCTATTTCGGACGACTTCCAATGAACTGATTCCTTAAGTCGCAATGCCGATTTCTTTGCCTTTTGTCTGCCAAAAAGATCCAAGGAGAGTAGATGAAGTATCGTTTCGAGGGCTGCGGTGGGGGTTGTTCGCAGTGCCCCGGTAATAGCGATGTATGCTATCATTTGTACTCCACTTAGAAGTTGACATAGTTAGATCCGCACAGTGCCCAAGGCTTTCTTGCAGGTGTATAGCGCAGTTGTTGCTTTTTTAATGCGTTCTTCTGCATTCAATCTACAGGTGAGCTTCCTGTCGAGTATCACGCCAAGGTATTTTGCCCTGTCTTCGAATCTAAGGTAAGCCCCATTAAGTTTAGGTAACTTCCGTTTTCTTGTGAATAGAACTAGCTCCGTTTTAGAAGTTCAAATCTCTGCCTACTTGGCAAGTTTACCTAGGCCAGTTTCCATCAAATCTCGGATTGTTGAGAGGTGCAACAATATACAATATCGTCTGCATACACAGTGGCCTTGCACCCGCTGGCCTCCAGGGATAGGAGTATCTCGTTTACAACAACACTCATGATTGCGGCGATGGTACTCCTCCCTGTAGTGTGCCACGTTTTACTATCCTTTTTGTGTTGTAGCAGCCGAATTTCGAGTAAATCAACTTGCTGGAAAGCATTTGTTGATTCAGAGTATTACACTACCATTACCCTCTAAATTGCTTAATGCATTGATAGCTTGTGGCAATCATTGTGAATTCTTTGTTGGCAAGGGATTTCTCAATGATTCCTACTATGGTGTATGGCGGTCTTTGAAACATCATTAGACTGAGAATTGTCATTCGTTTAGTTCGCCCTGTCGCGGCAAGATGGCGCAACGAACATTAAGGGGGAAATGCACGCATGAGCAGAAAAGCCACCAGGGGGAAGCACTCCAGGGATAGTTCAGGACAACTCATTGGCCAGCCAATGGGATGTCTCGTTCTATCCTTGGAGTGCTACTGAGAAGCTTTGCGGGTGAAATTGACGCCATTCTCGTAAAGTCAACGACAGCGACAACACAACACAATTTTTTAACACACAAGAACATATAAATAAATCTAAATTACGTCATCCATATTTGTACAATCAGTTTTGAATTAAACCAGTATTAACAGTATTTCATTGTGATTTGTGATTTATGATTAAATTATTAACACGCCCTTTGGACACTTTTGCATCACTTGTGAGAAGTCACAGTACGAAACTTGCCTTTTGACAAGTACGCGTTCCGGCCAGAAAAGAAAAAATAAAAACACAACAAACGATTCTTGGAAATTCCCCTTATTAAGCTGAAACGCAATACTGACGACGACGTTGGTAGCCCTATCTTATCCCTACCATCGACGAATTACATAAATCCACACGTACGAATGAAAGATAATGTCAAACGCCACAAGAGCACGAAACGCCACACCACACAGCCTTCCATGTGAAGTCGTCGTCGTCGTCGCATATTAAACAATGATTCCACCCAAGCAAAATCTTCCCAGCAATTCCATATTGGAATGCATAACACAACACTAACGGAGACAAGTTTGCTTTTTATCTTTCAACCTGCAGATAGGGGGACCCACAACCTAGAGTCACCCAGGAGCAGAGTGGAGCTGCTAATCAGATTCAATTCGAAATGTCATCGAACTGCGACGGATCGTGATTGGATTTTTAATTTTCCTGCATTGTTCAAAGACTTCGTATTCACTTCATTTTTATGCACATCCATGGTACCTATTAGCCGCTTGGGCGTGACTCTGAGCTAATTTGTTTGAATCACATCATAATTGGGTGCAGTTACGCCTTTTCCATAGTATCTAATTGTAAATTAGAGCAGATATGAGAACAGTTGTTTGAGATTAGCATTTTTTGACAGCTCTATATGACATAATGTTGGGTAACAACATGCCCAGTCTACCAGCTAGCTGTTGATACAATAGACTCTCTTTTCTCAGATGTCGATCCAAGTGATGAGTTCATCGTCTTTGGAGATTTCAATCTTCCATTCTTGCAATGGGCCCTTTCAGAAGACGAGTGTTTTCTTGTCCCTATTAATGCTTCCTCTGGCAAGGAAACACTTTTTACTGACCGTCTTGTAGGGTCTAACCTATTTCAAATCGGCAGTGTCACCAACAATCTTGGAAGACAACTAGAGCTTATATTTTTTTCTGATACCTACGACTCTGTTATTACCGCCTTGTAACCACCCTGGGCCAATACCATCCTCCCTTATCCCCTAAATTCTCTTATAAACTAAGCCAATCAATAGCAACGGGCTCAGGGTGAATCCCCAGAAAACGGAGCTCGTGCTATTCACCAAAAAGCATTAAATCCCGGAACACTGCCCTATCACATCGCTTGGTACCAGATTAAACTATTTCTCCAATGCCAAATTCCTTGGCATTATACTAGACAGGAAATTAACCTGGAAGAGCAATACAAACGAAAGAGCTAAAAAAGCAACAATAGCTCTTTACACATGCAAGAAAGCCATAGGGAAAAAATGGGGATTCAACCCCAAGATCACCCTATGGCTCTACATCACGGTCTGGTGATAGTCTGGTTGACTGCACTGGACACGACAACATACCACAAAAAACTCGAGAAGGTACAAAGGTTGGCGTGTATGTGTGGCCCTCAGGACCACCCCAACGGCTGCGCTTAACACGATACTCGATCTTACACCACTCGATATTTTCGGTAAGCAAATTGCCCCACACGCGGCCATTAGACTAAAAGCCAACTCGAAATGGACGAGCTATGTATGTCACTGGCCACTCCTCCATCCTGAACAACAGGACAACCATGGCAGTAAACTTGGACCTCACAGAACCCACCACGGTCTTGGAAAAAAACTTCATGACGATTTACCCGGACAGACAAAACTGGATCCGCCATACTCAACTGCGCAGATACTGCGTAGACTTTTACACTGACAGGTCTAAAACCAAGGACGGGATGGGTAGTGGAGTCTTCTGCAAACAACTTAAGCTGAACAAAGCTCTAAAATTACCAAATCACTGCAGCGTTTTCCAGGCGGAACTGTTGGCAATAAAAGAGGCCCTGTCCTTCCTGAAGTGGAACGTGACATTCACTACGAATATCCGCATTCTAACGGATAGCCAAGCAGCCTTAAAGTTGTTGGAGTCCTATTTGTACACATCAAAAACTAGTCTCGACTGTCGCCTATCTCTTAACGAGATGGCCGAACAGTTCAACATACAACTTATCTGAGTACCAGGACACAGCGACATTCCAGGGAATGAAAGAGCCAACACACTCGCCAAACAGGGAACGACGCTACAATCAATCGCGGCTTGTGAGGGAATACCCCTTGCAACCATTAAACTTAATCCTACTAATCTCGCCAGGGCCGAGACGAACCGGAGATGGACTCAGGGACATATCTGCGTCATCACCAGGCAAATCTGGCCCCGGCTCGCCAGTCAACGGACAGGGAACTGAAAAGAACTGACATCTACCAAGTTATAGGTATTATCACCGGACACTGCCTTATCGTTAGTCACGCGCAAAAACTAGGTACAGTTTCGAATGATTTCTGCAGAAGCTGTCTAGACGAGGAGGAGGTCGAATCCATTCACCACCTTCTCTGCACTTGCCCGGCATTCTGCACAATCAGGAAACGATACCTAGGCTCTTACTTCTTTAACGAACTGACAGAGGTTCAACAAGTAGGGATATCTGAACTTCTTAACTTCTTAAGAAGCACAAAATGGTTCCCCGAATAGGGGGCTAAGCCCCCTCGTAGCTGCACAACGGGCCTCCCTGGCCTATGTGTGTTCTTCTCATTTCTGGGAAGGCTAGGATCCTAACTACCTAACTACCTAAACCAGTCTTTCTCCACTTATGATCACTCTTTCTTTTTCAACTTTCGAAAGGCCGACCTCGCGTCACTTATCAACTCAGTTAACGACATAGGCTTTAGCCTCTTCATGTGCGAAAACACGCCTATTGCCATTTCATTGGAATTTTTCAACACTGCTCTCTTTAACTTTACGTCCCTCGGAAAATTGTTTCTCAACACCTCCTTGGTAAAACAAGGAACTGCATATTCTCCGTAATACGAGAAATAAACTTTGGAAGAAGTTTTTAAAGCACCAACAAGCCTTCCAACGCTCCTCTATCCTCTGTGACTCCCTCTACAACTCATATCTTCAAAGAATGCAGACGTCCCTTATAACTGATCCCAAAGGCTTTTACCAATTTATCAACCTCAAAAAAAAAACTCTGGCGGATCCCGTCCACTCTCAAATGGAACAACACTACCTTCGACGATCCCAAAATTGTCACAAACCTTTTTGCCTCATTCTTTAGCCTAACAATTAAAGACTGCAGTCATAAACCCGACCCTCTATTTCTCAGCTATATGAATAACTGCACTCAGACATCGCTCTCCGTAATTGATATTAATGAGGACTTGGTTCACCACATGCTAAGCCATCTAAAAGACGATTTCTCTCCGGTTCCCGATGGTTTCCCAGCCATTATCCTCAAACCTCCCTCTGCAAACCTCTTTCTATTCAAGGCTCCTTTCCTACACACAAAAAGGGCTCCAAGATGGATATTTCTAACTACAGACCGATTGCTAAATTGTCCGCTATCCCTAAGCTCTTCGAATCTCTCGTGTATGACTTGATATAAAGTAAATCCATCTTCTCCACCCGGCAGCATGGTCTCCTAAAAGGTAGGTCCACCAGAACCAACCTTACCGAATTTGTCTCCAAAATACTTCCCACTCTGGAGCAAGGCAATGAATTAGATGTTATCACTACCGACTTCAGTAAAGCATTCGATAAGTTAAGCCATCCATTCATTTACTTCAAACTTGAGGCTTTAGGCTTCCCGCCCTAAACCATCGCATGGCTCAAATCGTACCTTGCGAATCGCCAATATAGAGAATTTTTTAGAAGCTCAATCTCTGATCCCATCATTGCCTCTTCCCGTGTTCCGCAAGGTGGTCATCTCGGCCCTTTAATATTTGTCCTCGCTGTAAACGATGTCGACCTTATCTTGCTTGCCAATATACGCAGGCGACATGAAAAGGCAGACTCGCTCGCCCTCCAAAACGACCTTAATTCCTTAGGTAATTGATGTGATAACAACTTCCTGGAGCTCAGCATCGGTAAATGCCAATCGGCTTCTTTTTTTTTTTTTTTTATTAAGAGGCTAGTGCTATCAAATAGCGTTTGGCAGTACCTTTACGGATCTATTGTGCCTGTTAGCCGATTAGCCGAGGAGCTTCTCCACTTCCCTAATGAAGTTGAGAATACTTCGCGTAGCAGCCGCCGAGATAATCCCCTCAAGAGTCATGACTTCGCTGAGCAGCATACTCACACACTATGTGCTCTGCTATCTCTTCGTCCTCAAGACAGAGTCCGCACTCAGTTTCAGACGAGAGGTTGTGTCCCGTCAAGTAGCTGACTAGTCTTCTGATACCCACCCTATTAAGTTTGAGTATGTTAATAGAGGATTTGTTCAGGGGCCGTATAAATCGTTTCGATGGGCGAAGTCACCGAACGCTGTTCCAGAGGACAGATGTTACGATTTTTCCCATTTGTCTAAGAAGAAGTTGATCTTAGAGTTGGGAGTGCCGCAGAAAGGTTCAGGACCTATTTTTCGCTGAAACCTTTCCTGGCGAGTTGATCGGCACATTCATTGCCCTTAATACATTTGTGCCCTGGCACCCACCAGAGTTTGACATTGTTTCTTTTGGCGAAGTCTTTTAGGGCATCATTGCATTCCCCGACGGTTTTTGAGTTCGTGCTGTACGAGCTCAGCGCATTAAGCGCTGCCTGGCTATCAGAGAGTATGTTGATGATTACTCCTCTTATGCCAATCTTTGGATTTAGATTGACGCATGCTTGAAAGATGCTAGGATCATCTGCTAAGTCCAAAAATGCCGGCGCCAAAGCCAGAAGCCCTCTTGGAGCCATCAGTATACCACCTAAAGCCCTTGACATTAAGCAAGGGATTACTGGTTTCCCCTGCTGAGCGATTTGGGATCAATATCTCAAATCTCTTGTCAAACGTGACGGTGTTGGTGGTAATGCGTCCGAGACCGTGGTAATCATATCCAGCTCGGGAAGATGTTGTAAGATGGACATGTGACCCCCGGGTCACAGCGAAGAATTCTGATTGCACTGCGTAATGCCACCTTTTTGATAAAAAGGTGCAGTGGAGTGAGTCCAATGAGTGCTTTTTGGGCTGCCGTGGGGCAGGTTGGCATAGCGCCTGTAATGCCGAGACACCCTAGTTTCGTTCAACTTCAGTGGATGCATAGGTAAAGATAGGTCTTACTATCGCGGTGCATAACCCCACGTGCGTCGACAGGCCCACATGACCTTAGTCGCTTTTGTGAGTTCGGTTTTAATATTGGAGTTCCAGTTGAGCCTGGGATCTAGGCCAATACCTAGGTACCTGACTTCTTCTGAAAATCCTATGTTTGTGCCATTTAGAAAGGTATACCTTTCTCCTCCTTGTAAATGGGACTGAGACTGTCTTATTTGGGTTAATCGATAAACCCTCTGTGCCACACCAGTCAGAGATAAACTGAAGCGCGAGCTGCATGCGGTCACAGGCAGCAGTTTCGCACTTGCCCGCAACAATGACTCCTAGTTCATCAGCATATCTGATACCCTCGTAGCCACGAGTGGTTAGCTTGCGTAGTAGGTCATCGATGGCTAACGGCAAGAGAAGGGGTGAAAGGACTCCTCCCGTTGGACACCCTTTAGCCGCCGATACTGTCATTAAGACCTCTCCGCATGTGGCTGATATAATACGGCTATTTAGCATGGTCATAATCCAGTGATTAGTGGGATGGTCTACATCTCTGCAGGATAGTGCAGTGGTAATCGAATCATAGCCAGTATTATCAAAGACCCCCTGAATATCGAGCAAAGCGTAAATTGCGATCTCCTTGTGTGTGAAACAATTTTCAACGCGCATCACCAAGTGGTGTAGCGCATTCTCAATAGATCGTTCTTTATGATATGCATACTGATTCGTTACGTTCTATCGGAAACGCTTCCCCCCCCCCCCCCCCCCTGCTTCTAGAACTTAATATCTACTTAACGAGCCTGTATCCCATGTCTACTTCATATGCGACCTAGGTATCATGTGCGATAGAGAGCTAAACTCCTTCTGCATCAGTCATATCGTACATATACGATACATACATACATAATTCTGCCCTTGGTTTAATAAAACGTTGGTCTAAGAAATTCTCGAGCCCCAACGTCAGAAAATTCCTCTAGATTACTTAAGTCAGACCTTTCCTGGAATAAACCCGTCAAGCCTCGTCTCCTTACTACGTTAGCAATTCTGTACGAATTGAAGCTGTGCAACGGTGATTTCTGCGTTTTGCCTTAAGAGGTCTCCCATGGTCTGACAGAACTGCATTACCACCCTACGAAGACCGACAGCAATTGATCGGCTTACAAACCCTGAAACACGCCGCCGCCGTGAGGTAGCTGACATTCTCTTTGTTTACCAGCTTATAGCTGGAATTATCGACTCTCCTGCCCTCCTAGAAATGATTTTGCTCAATGCCAACCCTCGTCGCCTAAGACCCATTCAACTTTTTCGACTCCGCCCTCATCGCACCAACTATGGCCACAATGAACCAATATGTACAATGATACGTTTAGCTAACCATTCTTAAATATCCCTTGACTTTCATTCATCTCTACCCTCCATAAAGAAATCTCTATTTACGTCTAAATAAAAGCCTTCCTAACCAATACCTGGCTGCTTCCTCAACCAGCTCGTCGTACGTTCCTGTGAGCGATGAGACGTTCCATGTTCACATCCTAAGTCGATGCCGTTGTCTGTTGCCATTAGTGAATGGCGTACTAATACACGTTCGTGTATTGAGAGGAGCTGAACTGGCAACTGATCATCACCTGGTGTCGTGTAAGCTGTATCTTACTGATAGAGTACCTCGTCTGCCAAGGCGAAAACCAAGAATGGTTACACGCATACTGTGGGAGAAACTATAGAGCAGTTAGGTGCGGCAACACTTTGCACGACACATATCCGAAGGGTTTGAGCAATCTCTACCTGTTCCGTCGCGGAATGGCGAGGAAGAATGGCGACTGTTTTCAACAGCTGTCATTGCCTCTGCACGTAATGTTTGGCGGCTAGTGGTGAAAAAAGAACTGCGCGGTTCAAAACACCCGGAATTCAAGAAGCCATCAGAGAAAAGAAGCATGCCTACAGGGACTGGATTCTCTTGGGCGACTCTGTTTCTCGTGTTCGGTACACTGTGGCGCGAAGAACCTGCAAATTAGATGTTCAAGCAGCTAAAGAGCAGTCCTGGAAGGAGTTCGGCGAGAAGCTGGAAAGCGACCATAGATCTGCGAAGAAGGTGTTCTGGCAAACCATTGGCCGGCTTAGAGGAATTCAACATTATCAAAAGCGGTATGATCGAGTTCCTCGAGGTAAACTCTGAAGTGTTCTCTGTGGAGGGCCATTCAGTCTCTATACATAAACTGTAGCAGCTGCGTTCGGGTTAACGGTAGTAAATCAACACCTTTCACCGTGAGCGTTGGACTTCGCCAAAGGTACATCTTGTCACCTATCCTTTTCATTATACATATATATGGACTGGAAGTTGCAGCGCAGTCGTGGCGAGGAGTGTTTCACATTGGGAGAGTTGAGGGTAAGCCGTCTTCTTTTTGCAGATGACTTAGTTGTCCTCAGATCCTCCCAGACGGAACTCAAGCGTGCGCTTCACAGATTTGTGGCTCTATATGCTGATGCTGGAATGAGGTTATTTCCAGAGCACCTGTCAAATGCACTCTACATGTTAGTGGAGTCCCATTGAAGCAGGTGGAGACGTTTAAGTATCTCGAGGTCTTCTTCACGAATGATAGGAGGAGTAATACTGAGCTTTCCTGCAGGATTGGCCAGCATGGGTCAATTTTGAAACAGCTTGGAAGATCTGTAAACAGGAAGACTGAGCTTGGTGTCAAAGCCTAGTTAGTGGTCTTTAACTCGGTGTTTGTTCCAACTCTCACCTATGGTCATGAAAGAAAGGTAGAAAGAAAGAAAAGGGCTATGCTTTGATGGTTTGGTTACGTGAGACGAATGTCGCCATCATCACGACTTCCGAAGCTTGCCGTGAATGCAATACCATCAGGCAGGCGACCGCTTGGCAGATCCAGGACGAGGTGGTTGGATCAGGTACAAAAATTCGCCTGGGTGCGCGTGAGCATAGCGCCTGATGAGTTAGAGTCGATGGCGGAGGATCGGGTGGCCTGGAGATCTCGCGTGCGTGCATTACCTGTAATAATATTGTTTGCCATCAGATGTCACTGTAGATCATAATACATTCAGATAGTTATAGGAACGCACCCATCACTGGATTTCACCATTGTTGTATATTGAGAGCAGTGGATTAAACGTCAACAATCATATAAAAGTCTTTGGATTAATAATAAAGTGCTAATTATTACATGGTGTCAGAAGGAAAACTGGAAAAAGAATATTGATCGTAAATATTTTGGATTATTTTTGAAAATTGGACATTAACAGGGAGTCATGTCGAACGATCGTCTACCGAAAGAATTGGATTGCACAAACGTGGCAAAGGAATGGCGGCCATGGAAAAATGAATTTTTGATGTATATGCAAGCAACAGATAAAGACCAAGGGACGGAATCTAAGAAAATAGCATCATTTTTATGGTTAATTGGTCGGGAAGCACGTGAAATCTATAACACATTGTTTCCAAATGATGGAACGGTGGAAGGAATTTTGGGACAAGAAAATGTTGTTGCACCAGCTGAGGCTGAAAATGCCGAACCGAATGCAAATGCTGCTGCCGTAGTAGCTAATCAACGTAAATTAAATGACGTTTTGAAGGCGTTCGAGGAATATTGCATTCCAAAGAAGAACATTACTATCGAATCATTCAAATTCAACAAAATTGGGCAAAAAGAACAGCAGCCATTCGCTGAGTTTGAAACTGAGCTTCGCAAGCAAATTCAGTTTTGTGATTTCAATAGTAAATGTGAGTGCGGAAAAGAAATAAAATATGAAGAGCGCATGTTGAAAGATCGAATCATCATTGGTGTGGAAGATAAAAAATTACAACTGAAGCTGTTGGATGGCAAGGATGAGCCATTGAACAAAGTAATTGAAATGTGCAAAACATATGAAGCAGCTAGAGAAAATAAGGTTATGTTGAACACCAATAGTCAAACGAGTGTCAACAGTGTGTTTGAACAACAGCAACAGCAGGAAACAGTTAATGCAGTAACACGTCGTACATGTTACAATTGTGGTAATGATTTCACAGCAAATCATATGGCATCGTGCAAAGCCAAGAATATCAGTTGCCGGTCATGTGGTCGTGTGGGCCATTTCCAGCGTTTTTGTAAATCAAGGGGAAAACAAGTGTATAACCAGGAAACCAAATCGCAAGAGAACAGGGGAAACTGGAAACCGGACAACAACAACAACAAGGGAAAACAGCAACATTCAATTAACTGGGGTAGCTCAGGTAATTTTTTAAGAAGCAGTGATGGAAGTGCGAATAGGGTTATTAAAGTAGATCATATTTATAGAATAGACTCAAGCAGTGTAGCCAACCATGCGAAGCGGTGGTATAAGGAGTATCAAGTTGGAAATCAATTAGTTTAATTTAAGTTAGATACTGGATCAGATGTGGACTGCATTCCGGTCAGGATATTTAAAACATTGAACATAAAGTTGGAAAACAAAAATGAAAAGTATTCGGTCTATGATTATAACGGAAACAAGGTAAATGTTTTTGGAACGGTCAAATTAAAATGCATTGATACAAAAGTACAAACGGAACATGTTTCTCACTGTATTGTTGTCGACGATGTATGTGAACCGATACTTGGTCTTGAATCAAGTGAACGATTCGGATTAGTTAAACGAATGGATGTTAGTTCTGTAGCTAGTTTGTCACAAACAAGGGGGGAATTTTTGAAAAACAATCGTGATGTTTTTGAAGGTTTGGGTAGATTTCCGGGAACGTTTTCGATAAACATGAAGGAAAACTCAAAACCAGTCCTTCATTATAAGAAACGGATACCAAACTCATTGTTCGATAGATTGAAGTTGCAATTGGAAAAAATGGTACAGGATGAAATCATTTCACCTGTTGATTACCCAACGGACTGGGTCAATAATTTGCAAATAGTTGAAAAGTCAGACTCAAGTGAACTTCGTATTTGTTTAGATCCAAAACCCCTCAACAAGTGCATCAAGCGTGAACATTTTTTGATTCCAACGATCGATGATTTAACGTCCGGTTTGGCGGATAAACGCGTTTTTTCGGTTTTGGATTTGAAAAGTGGCTATTGGCAAATGAAATTGGACGAAGCAAGCTCCGATTTAACAACATTTATGACTCCATTTGGTCGATATAAGTTTAATCGCGTGCCATTTGGGCTTAATTTTGTACCTGAATTATTTCAACGCGAAATGGTCAAAATGTTGGGAGATATTGAAGGAGTGATAATTTATTTTGATGATGTCGGGATTTGCGCGAAAACGGAGGAAGAGCATGATCGGATTGTGAATAAAGTAATGGAAAGAGCGCGGAAATATAATATTAAATTTAACCCGGATAAAATTCAATATCGTAAGCGTGAGGTCAAATTTATGGGCCATATTTTGTTTGAAGGAAAATTCAAAGCGAATTTAAAGTATCGGGACGCGATTTTTAAAATGAAAAAACCGGGCGATAAAGCGGCCGTGTCGAGATTTTTGGGTATTCTTAAATATTTGGCCAAGTTTATTCCAAATTTGTCAAAGCAATCGGCACATCTACGGAATCTTACGCGAAATGATGTAGTATTTGAGTGGACAGAAAATCATGATCGGGAATTTAAAAATCTGCTTGACATAGTAACATCGGAACCGGTGTTGGTCATATATGATCCTAAGTTGCCAGTCATTGTGCAAACGGATGCATCCAAGGATGGGTTGGGTTGTGTCATAGTTCAGAATGGACATCCAGTAGCATATGCGTCTCGAACGTTAAGTAAAAGTGAACAAAAGTGGGCTCAGATCGAAAAGGAGTTACTGGCAATTGTTTTCGCATGTCAGAGGTTTCACTATTTTTTGTATGGACGTGATTTTGTGGTTGAAAGTGATCATAAACCGTTGGAAACATTGATCAAGCGAGATATTGATGATGTGACAATGCGGCTTCAGCGAATGCTCATGTCACTTTTGAAATATCCAAAGATGACTATTGTTTACAAACCGGGTAAAGAGATGCTTGTAGCCGACTGCCTTTCACGGGCCCAACTATCGGAATGTACAGTAGAGAGGGGTTTAACGGGAATCATTCATTCGGTTACTAAATCAGCGTGTTTGTCGGAACAGAATTACAATTTATACTGTTCAATCATTGAACGTGACGAGACTTTTCTGCGAATTTGTCGATATGTTGAGAATGGTTGGCCAAATTATCATCTATTGGACGATCTGAGTCGGGTGTTTCATAAGTTCAAAAATGAACTTCATTTTGAGAATGGCTTGCTATTTCGTGATCATCGACTGGTAATTCCAAAAGAATTACAAGGAAAACTTAGTAGGTGGTTGCATGCACCACACTTAGGAATTGAAAAAACTCTTGCACGTGCAAGAATGCTTTATTACTGGCCTAACATGAACGGTCAGATAAAGGAGATGGTTACATCTTGTGCCATTTGTGAAAAATTTACACGTAACCATCAAAAGGAAGAACTGGTTCAAGAAGAACTACCAAGGTATCCGTTTCAGATAGTGTCGATGGATTTGTTTGAATACACAGGACAGGATTTTTTGTCTGTGGTTGATGCATATTCGGGTTACATAATCGTTGAACACTTAAAAAACAAAACGGCGCGTCATATTATTGTTAAGTTGAAGGGTAATTTTGATAAGCTTGGTTATCCAACTGTTATTAAATCGGATAACATACCATTTAATGCGAGGGAATTTGAGGAGTTCGCAAACGATTATAATATTATCATGAAATTTTCAAGTCCTCGGTATCCACAAAGCAATGGATTGGCTGAGAAGGGTGTTGCGATTGCAAAGAATGTTTTGAAACGTTGTGTTGAGGAGCGTGAGACGGAAAATTATCAGTATAGAATTCTGGAATATAACACAACTCCTGTGGCAAGCATGCGATTGACACCGGCCCAGTTGTTTTTTGGTCGGGTGGTTAAGACGAGAATGCCGATTGCAGATTCTTTGTTGATTCGGAACAATTTAAATGAGGAAACAGTTCAAAATAAAATAAAAGAAAAAAGGGAAAGGCAAAAGTATTATTATGATCGGAATGCAAAAGCACTGCCAGTTTTAAATTTGGGTGATCTCGTGATTTTTAAAAAAAATGGAAAAGAATGGAATTATGGAACGATCATAGGAAATGTGAATGGTCGTTCGTACATAATTAGGGATAACTTTGATAATTATGTTAGACGCAACCGACGGTTCATTGCCAGGACGAAGAATAATGAAGTGAATGGGGGAGAGGTAATGTTAGAAGATAATGTTAGATGTAATATAGCCAATCCAGATAAGTTGAAACCAATTGAAATTGTACCGCCACTTGGGCGCAACGTACCTGACAATACTAACAATGGCAATGAACCAATTGAGTGTAATGTGAATGAACCAGTTCTGCCAGTGTTGAAGGATAGCGATGCATCATCAGAATATCAAACCGCTGGTAGTTCTGATTCAGAAGCAGAGTCGGCAAGCGATCAAGAGACACCCGAACCGGCCATTGCCAATGACCCGGAAGTTAGGAGAACACGGAGTGGTCGTGTTAGTCGTCCACTTCAAAGATATGGTTGGAATTAGTGTCAGGATCCTTGTTGGGTATTTAACAAACACTTTTATGTTCTATTCAATATCTAACACACATCATTACATAATTGTTATTACTCTTAGGTCAGTTGAGTAAGATTTAAATTTCCTGTTAAAAGAAAAAAGCGTGTAATAATATTGTTTGCCATCAGATGTCACTGTAGATCATAATACATTCAGATAGTTATAGGAACGCACCCATCACTGGATTTCACCATTGTTGTATATTGAGAGCAGTGGATTAAACTTCAACAATCATATAAAAGTCTTTGGATTAATAATAAAGTGCTAATTATTACATTACCCTCGCGGCCCTTTAGTAAATCATGCGGGCTACTGAAAATGGTGATGGTGATGATAAAAGCCTCCCTCTAATCTTCTATCTCCCACACGCCACTACCCGCCTTAATGTTAATCCCTCGTCGCGCTACCCTATTCTCTCCTAGGTTGAATAGCTAATATTTAGGTTTAGATTGCTTAAGTATAGCAGCTTGTAATGGCTACTAGCTTCTGGTTGCTAAACCTAATTTGACAACTCTGATACTAGTTCACTGGCAAGTGGAATGAAGGAATCAAACCCTTAAAAGTGTCACAATAACACAGAGGACAATCGTCCATGCCAACTTTCAATGGATAGCCCTTCAAAAACAGCTTATAACCAAATCACTGCCATAACTCTCAGTTAACCCTTAATCAAAACTCTCGCAAACTCTATGCTTAACAATCGCCGTCATACATTAAAAAAAAAAAGAAAAAACCAAAAGACAAAAACACCAGAAAAAACTGCGAATATTTTTCCTTCCATCAAGCCAGAAATCCTCGTTGAGTGGAGGTGCAAAAACCACAAGCACTCGACGTATACATTCCAACACCAGTAGCGCTACTCCAACGGATGAGCAAAAACTTTTATCCTCGAAAAATCACATACCTTCACTCGTCCGCACCATCATCGTTGTCGTTGTCCTCTATTGAGTTCTCGCGTTTTGATCCTCTTCATAGAATCGCGCTAGTCCCTAATCCATCTGACTCCATTCAACATACACTAATCCCTTAGGTCGTGGCTGGGCGAGTAGGAGAGAGTAGGTGGCGGCAAAAAATTGAATCCAACCCACTGATAGCTCTATCACAAAACAGTCCTAAACAAAGCAAGGCAACAAGGGCCGATACTCGACCGCCAGGTGTGGGAAGGAGAACCCTCCATTATTTATGTACATTCGTAGGAGCAAATTAAAAAAGTTTTCTTTTTCTCACTGCAGTTAGATGACCAATGGAGATGCCACAGCCAGACAATGGGATGAATTTGTTAATAAAAAAAAGGCCGAGAACATACACACCCATAGACACCTACATTTGGATTCAAAGGCCTTATGGCCTTTGTCCTAAGCCCCATTCGGCTCACCAGTCGACTAATGCAGCCGACCACACTCGTCCTTTAAATTATTTGTACGAGTATCCTTGTTTTTTTCCGCAGACACAGGCAAGGGACTTTAGGATTTATGTGGAAGGCCAAACGGAATAGGGAATCTCTGACCACGGAATGCACGCTTCACAGGATAATTTTGCTTATTAGATGCTTGTTGGCTGGGTACGTGCCTGCCTACATGTGTATATATGCGGTACACGGGAAATGTATCTCGAACTAGTACTTTAAATAATGAACAAATTTGGTTAAGAGCAATTTTTGATTGCGGTGATGAATTGGGGTTTTTTTATTTGAGTTGCTTGTGGTCCGTAATGAGACAGATTGTTTCATTTTGTCGAATGGATGTTTTCACTTTAGGGATCTTATACATATATACATTTCATTGACCCGCAGAGTTTAAAAAGGCCTTTTTGTTAAAAGTTTTTAATTGAATTATGGTCAACAGCTTTTTTTAAGTCTAAATGAAGACCATCATATCGGGGAATTGTCTCGTGGTTGGTTTATCAGGTCGCATAATTGGATGGTAAAAGACTAACAAAGGCCTCGTAGGAATGGCATTGACCGACGGGTGCTGGTCCGCTAAAAAAAAAAAAAAAAGGCGAGCCTCTGTTGCCGAAACCTTTCAGCTTTGTTTGCCAGGTGCTACTGACCATGGAAATTACTAACGGAAGAGGACAAATGACAAGCATCCTGCGCCACAAAACAGGACTAACGTCAGTTGGGCTATGGTCTAGCAAACCCCCACGGAGGACAACTATGTCTTCATCAAAGGTGAGCTCTACCATCTTCTAGATAGAAAGTATGCCCAATGTCCCAGCTATGACATCAAAATTATACGAGGAGACTTCAACACTAAGCTGGGTAAGGAAAGCATCTTAAAACGAGTCATCGGTACACAGCCTACACGACACCACAGCCGATAACGGACACAGGCTGATTGATTTTGCTACAGGGCGAAATCTGCTTCTAGCCAGTACGCGCTTTCGCGCAACTCGATATACCCAGAGGCACCTGGCGGTCGCCAGATTAATCAATCACTAACCAGATTGATGACATCGGTGAAGTAGGACAAGATCACAAAGTTATGACGTCGGAAGGCTACTATTGCCAGAAACCGCTCGTGCTTTTCCGTGCGTTTCCCTTAAGCTCTCTCATACACCTCAACCCTCCACACAGTCAATAGAACAACAATGGAACCTTTGCGAACAAACCCTAAAAAGCACTGCATTTGAAGTCTTGGGCTCCAAAGATCCATCACAAAAAAAATATCTGTTTCGATGACGAGGGCAGGAGGAATCTATTAGCGACGCAGGATGCATATAAAGCCTCGCTGCATAGAAGAACAAGAGCAACTCGTGAGCTCTACGAGTTAAAAAGAAGGGAGGAGCATTAACCTCCCAGGAGAAAGATAAAAGAGCACGAGAAGCGCGCGATTAAGGACTTGGTGAGGCATGTTGCCAAGTTTATAAAGCCAGAACGAATGCCTGTAGGGATGAGAACGGACATCTAGTAGTAGAATTGCAGTCCATGCTGAGAATATGGAAAACCACGTCTGCAGACTGTATAACGGCAATGTTGGTCATCTGTCAGGCAGAATTATCCATTTCATAACGAAGATGTTCGCAGAGAATTCCTTCCCCTTGACCTCGATGATTTTAGATGTCATATCGAAACTCAAGTCGAATAAAACTGCTGGCGCAGACGGACTGTCTGTTGAGCTCTTCAAAGCAGCTAAAGATGACCTGGTTAGGAGCATGCACCAGCTCATCTGTAAGATATGGTCAGAGGAAAGGAGACAAGAAACAAGACCTTTTGACTGCGCCTACTTACTTACTTACTTAGATGGCACTACAGTTCCGGGTGTACCAGGGCCTTAGCCATCAATCCTCTCCAGCCGGCCCGATATTTGGCCAGCCGCTTCCAGTGCTGCACGCCCAGTTGATTGACGTCCTTTTCCACTTGTGCGCGCCACCTTAGATGAGATCGTCCTCTGCTGCGTCGTCCCTCGGGGTTGGTGTCGAAGACTCTTCGGGCCGGAGCGGTGATGTCCATTCGCTCTACATGGCCCAACCATCTTAGACGTTAGATCCGAAGATGTCTAACTAGGTCGATGTCGCTGTACAGCCCGTACATTTCTTGGTTAAATCTCCTACTCCACTCTCCGTTTAGACAAACGGGACCAAAGATTGCACGCAGAATTTTCCTCTCGAAACGCCCAAGAGCCTCCTCATCCACGTTCGATAACGTCCAAGCCTCATCGCCCAGGAGGAGAACCGGGATGATTTAGGTTTTGTAGAGGGATACGTTTTTTCGAGAGAGGGCTCTACTACTTAGTTGCCTCTTGAGCCCAAAGACGCAGCGGGTGGCAAGAATTATTCTGCGTCTTATCTCAGCGCTGGTGTCATTGGTGCTTGTCATAATCGAGCCAAGGTAGACGAAGTCCTTGACTACTTCAAAAATATAGCTGCCGAAGGTGACGTTCTGACCAAGACGTCGATGTTGTGCGTCTTTCTTTGATCACAGCATATATTTTGTCTTGTCCCCATTTACCCATTTAGCATTTTAGACCCACTTTAGCCGCTTCTGCTCCAATGCTTGCGAACGCCTCATTGACGTCTCGCTTTGTCCGTCCAATAACGTCAGTGTCATCTGCGTAGACAAGCAATTGTGTGGACTTGAAGTAGATCGTTCCTCTTGTATTGGCCGCAGAGTCCCGCACGATCTTTTCAAGAATAATGTTGAAGAAATCACATGACAGTGCATCACCCTGTCTAAAACCTTATTTGACATCAAAGGCGTCGGTTAGTTTACCTCCGACCTTAATGGAGCAGCGAGAGTTCGCCATAGTCATCCTGCACAGTCTGATAAGTTTGGCAGGAATGTTAAAACATGACATGGCTCTGTATAGCTCGTATCTATAAACACTGCCATACGCGGCTTTAAAGTCGGCAAAAGGTCTTCTCCAAGATCTGCCGTAGTGTAAATATTTGGTCTATCGTGGATTTTCCTGGCCTGAAACCACACAGGTAGGAACCTATCAGATTGTCCACGAATGGTTTCAGGCACTTACACAATACGGCAGAGAGGATCTTGTACGCGATATTCAGGAGGCTTATCCCTCTGTAATTGGCGCAGTCATAGGGGTCTCCTTTCTTATGGACCGGGCAAACGATACTGAGATTCCATTCATCGGGCATGCGTTCTTCCGACCATATCTTACAGATGAGCTGGTGCACGTTCCTGACCAGCTCATCGCCAGCTGCTTTAAACAGTTCCGCGGGGAGTCAGTATGCTCCAGCATTGTGAATGGTTCGCTCTGCCTGGCGGCGGCATTTTGACTATCATCGCCGTTATACAGTCTGCAGAAGTGGTCCTTCCACAATCCTAGCATCGACTGTGACTCCATCAACAAGGTCTTGGAAAATTGGGGTGACAGAATGCGCTACTGCGAAGCCAGCCGAGGCAATGGGAATGTGTGTTCTTACTAATAAAGTCATAATACATAGAAAAGATTTATTTTTGTTCATTTGATTAGATTTTTAAAAAGAAATTTGGATTTGGCCCACCCTGTAGTTGAGAAATGTCTCTTCTGTTTGATTGATGGATCCAAAGTGTGTTAATTATTAATAAAAGTGTCGTTGCAACACATTAGAGGTGTCGTTAGAGTTTTTATTCATGACACGTAATAGAACGTTTTATATTTTTAACACAAATAAATGTCTCAATTTCAAAGATCGAACACAAAGAGACACACTTAATCTTAAAATGTGTCGAATGACACACTTGTTGCGTGTTGTTTAACACACTAGCATTTGCAGTGTATTTAATTTCCGTCTGTTCAGATGACGTTCATAAAAAGTGATAGGCACGACGTTTTCTGCATTTTGTAGTGTTTTCCAATAAAAGGCTTAAAAGGACCTCCTATTCGAGCTTAGTTAACTTGGTTTCAGTTTGCTGGCCAAAGCTAGCTTCCTTCAATGACATTAGTAGCATTACTTCTACAAAACGACTACTTCATAGTTTGACTATACTCAATATACCAGAAGTCAAGTGAAACAATACGACCAAAGCATTGAACTCTCAGTTGCCAAAACCTTGCACAGAAGGCAATAAGCAAACAGTCACTGATGCAGCGTCCATAGGCGGTTGATTCGAAAATTCGAAATACGTTGTTTCAAAAATTTGTATTTATCCGACATCGCAATCCATTTTTGTAGTACAAATTCAATTAATATATTTCGCTTACCGGTAAAAATCAGCAACACCGCTATAATTACTCTTTGGCTCATTTTCATCGTCCTGTCGTAGATTGCTTCGCTTCCCTAATACGTCGAGGAATTTCTGTTCAAACACCACTCCTTTGCCTTTAGCTGCAACTTGTCTGTCTATGTATCTTTTCACACAAAATCCAAATCTTGCACAAATATTTAGCGAACGAAATAGAGGTAAAGGCACAAATAAAAATCGTAATTAGCACCGTCGTCGTCGTTGTCGTCCTCCCTTTACTTCCACCGTAAGGAACACTTAATTTTTCAACTACTTTTCTCGGATTCCTACTGCAGATACGTACAGTACTACGTTAGATAAACACACGACCAGTTAACAATAGCGTATGTAACGAACAACAAAAACAGAGAAACAAATCTCCTTAGACTTTCTTTTCCATTCGATTGTATACCGTTGTATTGTACACAAAATTACAAAAAACGAAAAACCAAAAAACAACTAAGTATCTAAGTAAACTATTTTCTCGACGAGTTTTCTTTTATATTCCACCGCACCGTTAGTTTGTCGAGAGATACAATATTTACCCGTACAGAATAAGGCGAGTACGAAAGTCCGTTGAATAAAAGGCGATATACTAAACCAGAAAAAAAAATGCGAAAAACGTACAACACCGCAAAGATACAATTGGAAGCCAGAGTATCTATCCAAGTCTAAAACCGAACTAACTACAAAGCCAACAATCTTCACGCTGCTAAGCTCTTTTCCTCTTCTGAAGACTCTTGTTGATGGAGGCAAAAAGTCCAACAGATATGTACGAAGACAAAATACGTAATGAAAAGAAAACCAAAATAAAAAAATGCCCACAAACGACTGTTTGGGATGTAGTTTAAGCCAAATACGTGCTGCCTTTCTGCCCTACCCTAGTTACGAGTAGGTTGCAAAAAAAAAAAAAAAAATAACAGTCGTAAGCAGCACTAGAGTATCTCATTCGATGAGAAGTTGTTTTCTATTATACCTCCAGCGGGACTGGTATTATTTCTTTTTTTTTATATTTTTTCGGGCGGTCTCACGAATCCTATGGACACAAGCTCTTAAGTGGGAGTACGAGTCAGATGAAAAGTAATTAAAACCGGAAGGTCAGCACTGAGAAATAGCACCAAAAACGTTCAATTAAAAGTACCAAAACGGGTACTTGAAACTAAGATCGAAAAGAGAAACAAAAACGTTACCGATCGACAGTGAGCTTGTGAACGACTGGAGGTAAAAGTCCATCACTCATTGGCTATAATGAGCTCGAAGAATCGTCATGTCGCGTCATATCAGTCAACTGCTCCCTACTCACTTTCGCTTTTTCCCTCAACCGGTCAGAGTATCGCACATTGGTGCAAATGCATAACTTGCACAAATGCATCACAGCCAAGTGGCATGTGATCGTATGTAAAATATAAACACGAAAGACTGGATTCTGCGAGCCACAGGTTGCATGCAATATACGAATAAGAAAATGTCAACGGCAGGTAGTCAGATGGAGTGCATTCCAGTGTCACTTGCTACGATTGAATGCCACGACACGGATCGTGTCCCTTGATCCATTTGACCGATCTTGCTACACATTCGAGCGAGCAGATAGTTGCACTCATATGTACGATTGAGTATTGAGTGCGTGGCTTACTCATTGTTCTAGGCCAATGGACACGGTTCTGGGTTACATATGTTTTCGATAGAGCGGCCTCTTGTTTAATGATGCTTGCATCATAGACATGTCATATGGCCTTGACGGTCAGAAACGAGATTCGTGCGAACAGACGAGTACAGATGAACTACATAGCATTCACAGTCTGACCAAGAGAATGGTGATTCTAGATGTTGGACTTGAGCGGAGTAGAGTGATTCCGGGTCGAGAAGAATGCTCTGTGAGCATTTGGACTTGTTTAGAGTTTGCGAAAGACGTCTGATTTATGTAATGCCTCTCGTTTCTTTTAGCTATTTAGCTCAATCGGAAGACCGATTAGTTCTGGCTGAACTTATTCTATCTCCGGCACCATGAATCAACTTAAATCAAGTGGACCAAATCTTCTTCTTCTTTTTTGGCGCTACAGTTCGGGCGAACCTGGGCCTCCTTCAAAAAACCTCTCCAACTGGCACAGTCTTTCGCCAGTAGTCACCAGTGCCGCACGCCTAGTTGGTTAAGGTCCTCTTCCACTTGGTGGCGCCACCTAAAACTTGGCCGTCCTCGACCGCGTCGCCCCTCGGAGTTGGATTCAAAGACCTTCCGGACCGGAGCTGTTTTTTCCATGCGCTCAACATGACCTAGCCATCTTAGGCGTTGGATCCGAAGACGCCGTGCTACGTTCATGTCGCTGTATAGCCCGTACAGTTCACTATTAAGTCTTCTCCTCCACTCCCCATTTATGCAGGTCGGGCCGAAAATCGTTCGCAGAATTTTTCTCTCAAAATGACCAAGGGCCTTCTCATCCGCTTTCGATAAGGTCCATGCCTCTACCTCTGGTCACCTTGGTTTTTCGGGATGCCTCCCGAGCCGAAAGAAACAGCGGTTGGCAAGAGTTGTTCTGCGTTTGATTTCGGCAATGATGTCATTTCTGCATATCACTGCGGAGCCTAGGTAGACGAAGTCTTTAACTACCTCGAAATTATACCTGCCAATATGTGCGCTCTGGCCAAGACACCGGCGTCACCGGTTCGTGTCCTTTTTCGACGACAGCATATATTTCGTTTTGGCTTCATTTATCGCCAGTCCCATTTTAGCCGCTTACGTCTCAATGCTCGTAAAGGCCTCAATGACATCCCGCTGACTTCGTCCAATTATGTCAGTGACATCGGCATATGCGAGCAGTTGTACGAACTTGGAAAGGATGGTGCCTCTCGTATTGACCAGTGAGTTTTGCACTATCCTTTCAAGGACGATGTTAAAAAAGTCACACGATAGCGTGTCGCCCTGTCTAAAACCTTTTTTGACATAAAAGGTATCGGTTAGGTCGCTTTCGACCCTGATAGAGCAGCGAGAGTTCTCCAATGTCATCCTGCACAATCTGAAGAGTTTGGCAGATATGTCAAGACTAGACATGGCGTTGTATAGCTCGTCTCTATTTATACTATCATATGCAGCCTTAAAGTCGACAATCAGGTGGTGGGTGTCGATCTGGAACTCGTTTGTTTTTTCCAGGATCTTCCGCAGTGTGAATGATTGATCTATAGTGGACTTCCCGGGCCTGAAACCACGCTGATATGGACCAATCAGTTTATTAACGAACGGTTTCAGGCATTCACACAGTACTGCAGAGAAGATTTTATAAGCGATGTTCAGAAGACTTATACGTCTGTAGTTGGCGCAGACAAATGGGTTTCCTTTCTTGTGGATCAAAGCTACCAGGTTAAATAAATAGTAGTGATGCATGGAGTATAACCGGAGGTTCTGTACTATCGAACGGCGGAACCAACTATTAAACTTTGAAACTTTTCCTTATGGCAATTGTAAAGCACTTGGGTTACAGAATCAGAATAAAGAATGCAACATTTGATGCAATCGATACACTGTCTGATTCCATCTAAAGAATTGTTTCTAACCACTACATGATATCAGCTAAATTCTCGAACTCCCACCATCCAGTTAAGAAAAAGCTCCTAAGAGAACACTATGGCTATACGAGAAAGCCAACTGGTGCAGCCTTAACAACTTGTTTTGGATCTTTAACTGGTCGTTGTGCTTCCTCGACAACGACGTGGACGCCGTAACTGATATTATCGCAAATATTATCCGAATCGGCATGGCAAATTTTATTCCTAGCAAGATTAAAAGCACCTGGCCTAAGGATAATATGTGGTTCGACTTGAGCTGCAAGGAGGCTATTTGGCTCAGGGTGCTAAGCTTTCGGACCTATAAGGCAAACAGTCGGGTTAAATTCCAATTCGACCAAAAGCTAAGGCGTAAAATCCTTCAATATCCCAAAGCTGGCAAAAGTTTTTGGCCGTTTGTAAAAAAATATGAAAAAATCATCTACGTCGTCTATACCGATGCTTATCCACAATGACATTCCAGCTGTCACACCCTTGTACAAAGCTTACCTACTTGCTGCCAACTTCGCAACGAGTTCTCAGCTCCCAGCCCAGCCTGTACTAGAGTGTGTCAATTCCACCATGGGACTAATCCACTTCCGCACTCGTACAGTCGCAAGCGTTCTTAAGGACCTCGACATACATAAATCCGCTGGTCCAGATGGTATTCCCCAATAGTTCTGAAGAGGTGTTCTTCTACGCTGGCAAAACCACTGCGTAAGCTTTTCACCTTTCCTACTCTTCTAGGCTCTTTCCGAGTAGGTGGAAAACAGCATTTGTCCAGCCTTTACCCAAAAAAGGCGAATCATCTTCTCCCTCCAACTACGGACCCATTGCACTAACGTCCCTTCTTTCCAAGCTCAAGAAAACGCTGATCAACCGTCAGCTTTAGAAATATCTTGAATCACGGAGACTCCTCAATGACCGTCAGTACGGTTTCCGCAGCAACAGATCCACTGGTGATTTGATGGCATATCTCGCCGAAAAGTGGAGTCGCTCCCTTCACCAAGAAGGTGAAAGCAAAATTGTTGCACTGGATATTTCGGAAGCATTTGACAGGGTTTGGCATTAAGCCCTTTTGTCGAAAATGCGTGCATTCGGAATCGATGAGTCTCTTCTTTAATGGATTAGAAGCTACCTTTCGAATCGTTAAATTTAAGTTGTTTTGGACGGATTTACATCTGACATTCATTTCTTAAATGCTGGTGTTCCCCAGGGCTCGGTCTTGTCTCCAACACTCTTTCTAATTTTTATAAATAATCTCTTGTCTGTCACTTCTAATCCAATTCACTCCTTCGCTGGCGACAGCACCCTTGGCTTCTCATATTCGTTCACTGGCCTATGACCCTGCACTTCGATGGAAATTGTGAGCAACAGCGTATGTTAAGCTCATTCAATTCCGACATCGACAGCATCGGCCAATGGGGTAAAAACAATATAGTGGAATCTAATGCATCCAAAACACAATCCGCAGCCATTATCCATGATTGGCATTTTCATCTCAGAAACCGAAAAGCTTTCCATCTTGGGTATGTGTGTTGCTCACAATCTTAAGTGGAGCGACCACATATTCAGTCTCGCCAAGAATGCTGCGAAATGCCAATATTTCTCACCCGTAGATCTGGCTACAATCTATAAGGCGTTCATTCGCCCCAGATTAGAGTTTAATGCTCATGACTGGTCCGGTGCCTCCAAGACCTCATTGCATCTTCTAGATAGAATACAAAAACGTGCTATAAAACTGGGACTTCAGCATTACCAAAACATTAGACTCGCTGGAACATCGCAGGAATGTTTCCTGCCTCTCCCTGTGTTATCGTTACTTCCACCAAAAATGCTCTGAATGCCAGTTGCATTCCGCCCCTTAAACATTTCTCCCGCAACACGTCAAACCGCACGATATCGGTGGCCAGTTCACATCACCGTGATAGCATGGTCAACGTCGTTCCCAAAGAAATATGGACCGATGACGCCGCCATGCCAGCCCAAAATCAACACCAAACAGTGACCTTTTCGGGATGCATTGGACGCTCTTGTGGTTGTCTCTGAACCGTTATTTCTTTACGTTGTGAGGGAGTTAGCCCCACGCAAGCCCCTTTTTTTTACCCTCGGGCGGAGGGTCCAGGTGGATCCGGTTTCGGTAACCTCGTTAAGGTTGTGAGCGGCGCCGTTGGCTAAACTATGTAGGGCTCATCAGCCGCCGTTTCTTTTCCAGGCTACCGCCCCGACTTTGGAGATCTCTTTTTAGACCTGGGCATCGAAATATGTTCAAGCAGCTCCAAAAGGAGTGTTGAGCAGGTGGTTCCCACTAACTGGAGTTGTGGACACCGCCGTTGACCGATTGATTGATTAGCTCGTCTGCCGCCGTTCTGACTAACACTTAAGCCCTAGAGCCAATTTGCTTTTACGTATGGTCATATATGAGGGCAAAACAGAGTATTTGCTGTCATCAAGAAAGGACGCACAACATCGACGGCTCGGACAGTCAACGGCTCGGTAGTCAAGGACTTCGTCTACCTTGGATCCGCAGTAACTCATATTAACAACATCAGTACCAAGATTATATGCAAACTAATTCTTGCCAACTACTGTTTTTTGTAACATCTCTCGAAAAGCCAAGCTGGCTATATATAATACCCTAATTATCCCAGTCCTGCTTTATGGTGCAGAGGCATGGACGCTGTTGAAAGCGGATGAGGAAGCTCTTGGCCCTTTCGAGAGAGAAGTTCTGCGTGCGATCGTTGGTGCTGTTTACGTTGATGACATTTGGAGGAGAAGATTCAACCACGAACTGTACGGCGGCATATGCATGGTTAAGCATATGGACAACATAGCTCCGGGCCGAAGAATCTTCGAATCCTAGCCATTGGGACAATGCAACAGGGGACGCCCTCGACTCAAGTGGAGAGGGACGTTTTGTCGACGTACGGGTTTTGGTCCAGCGGATTTAAATCTATCCAACAAACTGTGAATAGTCCTCTTGTTAGGACGATTATGGCGATTCTAAAATTTGCGAAGCGCGCGGAACGTTCCCCGAACAGAACACCCATTTTGATAAAAAAAAACATTTTATCATTTGCACGTATTGTTGGACAATAGGTATGTTCGTCCATGGTGATTTGGCAATAAACGAATAAATGACAGCCGATTTGACAGATGTAGCTTTAACAATATGGCCGCTATCAACTGTCAAAGTTCGAAAGTCCCTATTGGAAGACCCATTAGAAAAGTATAAAATTTAAAATCGAAAATGCTTTTATCGTTTTTCAGAATGGGTGTGGCAATTAAGCTTGGGAACTTTGTAAACAAAAAGCAAACAAATTTGTCGTAAAATTTTATCGGCCTTCGAACTCTACACAACGATAGCAACGTTGCTTCCACGATTCGAAACCCCTTGATAATCCTCCGAAGTTAATTTGTACAAAGCCATGGTAACAGACCCTTTGATCATCTCTACACCGCCATGATGAGTTCGCTTGAGGTCTGATTACATCTTGGTGAATCAAAAAAATGTCGCACGGTGCAATACCGGGGCTACAGGATGGATAAGGCAGCGTTTGGAAACTTTTTTTCGCCAAAAAGATCTAGCCCTTCTTAGCGACTTCGAGTCGCACACGGAAAACACGCAGCCTCTTCAGGATCCCAACATAGAACTGCCCAGTCACTTTCTGGTCGGTAGGTGCGAGAGGTGACGGGAGATTCATCACGTGGATCGTCTTCGACTGATTCAAGGCTCTTCTTGAGGCACCTTTCCCATTCAAACACACGTGTTTTCGACATACACTCGTCTCCATACACAACCTGCAATTTTCGGAGGATTTCCGAAAGTTTTTTACCAAGTTTCCCTAAAAATTGCTTGTAATGTGAGTCACTCATTTTAACGACGTCATTTAGTTGACAAAGCACCACTGCCGAAGCACTTTTTTCAGTCCAATGGAAGTAGCTCTAAAATATGTGATTTTAGCGCATCAACCGCTTCCTTAGGCTTGCCTTCAAAGTCTCATACAGTTGATTGTTGTCTAGCTTTGGAAACATATGTAGACATGCTTGGAAGCATGATTCGTCGCCCCTACTCTCTCGTTATCAATCGTTAAAAAGCGGGCAACTGGATTTAAATGTTGTCTCACATCAATCGAGGAATAACCCACGGGAAAAACAGCTAAAAACCGCAACCACACACCGGAAACCTCTGAAAAAGTGTACGATATCGTATTAGACGATGGAAGGTTGAAAGCAAGTGAGATAACTTAAGCTGTAAGGATCTCGGAAGCAAGGGTAAAAAATATCGTGCATGCATACCCTGTGATTCGAGAGCAAAAGATTTTAGAAGCTATCATTTGACCGATTCAATAAGGGTCCGACCGATTTTGTGAGGTGATTTCTCACCATGGATGAGACATGGGTTCACTACTACGCGCCATAAACGAAATAGTGGTCCAAGCAGACGGTGGTGGAAGCCGGTGATTTAACGCCAAAAAAGCGATGTCGGTCGCATCTGCTGAACAAACAATGGCCAGCCTGTTTCGGGATGGGAATGGGAACAGGCGAATATTACTCCAAGCTTCTTGACCAGCTGGCCGCCGCATTTGCGAGAAGGCGCGGGGCTTGAAGAAGCAAAAAAAAAAAAAACCAAACGCTTTTACCAGGACATCGTACCTACATATACACAAGGATTCGTTGGCGATGGGAGAGCTGCAAGATTTTGGGTACATATTGCTCGATCATCCCCCTATTCTCCTGATTTGGTGCCCTCAGACTTCTATTTGTTCGCAACATTTCAAGAAATTTATTTGTCGTAGATGAATATTTTCGTAGCCTTCCCGACAGGCAGGAACACTGGTGTTGGGGCAATGCTAGTCTTTCATTACCAGGCTTTTTACCTGAACCTCGTATTGGATGGTACGAAAAGGAAATTTTTGAAAAAAAAAGTGATTTTATTGCAAACCAATTATTCAAGTACACATTGGCCATTACTATCGGTGACGTTAACGGTTAACTTCACAATTCCATCGAGGTGGAACTTCTGTGATTTATCAGGCCTTATGGTGGAAGCATCAAAACCTCCCAACGAAACTCCGCCAATTTCCGCATTTTCATGATGGAACACAACTCCTTTTCTGTTGGCTAATTTTTGTCAATCTTTCTTGAATGCTTTATTCAAGGTGTGCACAGATTATATAGAGTTTCCCGCAGCTCATTGAGTATTTATGGCTTAAAGTGGACATCTGCCATTACGGCCAAATTCCATGGTGGGCCTACCCACATGTCGGAACCAAATTAAGCATTGGTCAGCGCCCCAGGGCAGTATAAGTACCACCCCGGCTGCAATTTAGTGAACCTGTTGAGGCATTTCCACAAGCCTTGCTGACGGCCGAAGTCCAAGGTCAAGTTACTACCGGACACCACCGGTTGTGGGCAACCACAACCACCACGATACTCCCACTAAGGGGCCTACCTCAAAAACAGTCCGGGACTGAAGTCCGGTACCGAGGTTCCGACCGTCAGTTCCAGAGGTTCCTGTCTCCCGTGGTACCAGGATATAGCTTCGGATAGAACTTCGCGACCGAGGTCGCTAGCAGATGAGCCATCCAAAGCTCGAGGTCTTACACCTCCCCTTCCGTCAATTTAAGAGTGTTCCTAGGCACACTCGACTGGGGTGTTTTTGAAATGGGCTTCCAGCCAGGCCAATTAAACCTATTTGCTACTTTAACTTGCAACTTCATGGCTGGGCTGTGTTTACATTTTGTCGATGGGCCTAGCTAGGGTCCCATTTCATTTAAGAAAACTTAAGGAATTCTTTTAGATATCTGGGGACCTTTAGCCCCTCGCCTCCGAACTCTGGATCAAGGCAGCACTCCACCACCTCTATCCAGACCTGGATTTTTATCGCCTCTTACCACAGGCGCGCCTTACCTCGGATATATTCTGACCCCTACCCGAAGGGGGAAGGCAACTCATAATAGACAATTCCTTTCCAACGCCACCAAACACTTAGCATAACCTCGTTGGCCGTCAATTCAGGATTTGAAGTCGTTTGTGGAGGGCTATTGACCACGATCGCTTCCGTTGGTTATTTTCGTATGTATGTATGTATGCGGCGTTGCAGCTAATGAAGAACCTAAGCCTAGTTTCTCTCAATCGCCCATGTTGTGCGCGATTTCATTTTCCCATAGGTGAAAGGGACCTGCAGCTTATTGACTTTTGACACCGAAATTTCCAGAACCACTCGTTAGTCTAATATTCACTTAAGCATTCTCATCGTACACTTCACACATTTTTCTGTGTATTTCTGCAGCGTTTGCTACATTTTTTATAGGAGAGCGAAGTGCACTTTTAATCCCGAATTTCCAGAACCACTCGTTAGTCTAATATTCACTTAAGCATTCTCATCGTACACTTCACACATTTTTCTGTGTATTTCTGCAGCGTTTCCTACATTTTTTATAGGAGAGCGAGGTGCACTTTTGACACCTAAATATCCAGAACCACTTGTTAGTCTAATATTCCCTTAAGCATTCACGTCGTACACTGCACACATTTTTCTGTGTATTTCTGCAGCGTTTCCTACATTTTTTATAGTAAAAAAGCATCACAGTGAATTACTCAAATATTTTACTCATTTTCAAATCAATACAACTTTTTTCGCAAATGACGAATTGCAAATCTAGTAACAAGAAGCCGCAAAGACCTCGTTTACTAACCAATATTACTCAAACTCTCTGAAGACCCGTTACAGACCGGTCAAGAACAAATGAGACGTTATTACACCCGCCGTTTAAAGAGGGTTCAGGCAAATACCTATAAGAAGCATCTGGTCTGATGAAGAGTGCAAACAAGCTCATGTAGAAAAATGACCACTATAAGAGCGTAATAGAAACCTTAATATTAGAAGTAGTTCAGACAGACCCATTATTTTTGCATGAAATCGAAGTCTTTGCTTTCCGTAGTTAGACTGATTTGATTTAAATTGAATATGCGCCATTTTGTTCGATGACTTGTTGCCAGTTAGGGTAATTCCATTATGACTCTCATTGAAGGCCTCGTCCATATTGACGAAAACCTGAAAGCGTCGTTTTATATAACCCTCCCTTGTGGCGTATTTTTCATAAATTAAATCGTTCACCGGGCGGAATGGAATTGTGCACATAGGGCAACTATCCTTATAAATACGTAAGTCAAGTTGACATACAGCCTCCACGCGGCGCCACCTGAATAACCATCACAACAATCGTTATACATATGGTGAACTAATGTATGCAGCGAGCACCCTCCGCCCGAGGGTTAAAAAAATGGGGCCGGCCTCCCAGTTAAAAACTTCCCGGTTACGAAACAACAACATGCCTCGGATACGGATGGATATACTGTTAACGACCCCAGGAAAAGAAAAGAGGACAATGAATTTCATATCTGCACACGGAATGTGAGGTCCCTTAACAGACCACATGCAGCCGATGAACTTGCGGATTCCCTGGACTGCTACAAAGCAGACATTACCGCAATCCAGAAAGTGCGGTGGGCTGGGCCAGGCAAAAAGAGGATGAGAAACTGCGATTGCCATAGGAATTACTTTAAGTATATAAACGCACGCCTCATAACAATTCGTATAAAGGCTAAATTCGGCAACATTAGCCGGATTTGCGCTCACGCCCCGACAGAGATGAAGAATGGTAACAGCAAGGAATGCTTCTATGATCTCCAAGGAAGGCCATACGGTCATTGCCCCAGCTACGACACCAAGGTCTAGGAGACTGGGAAAGAAAGAAGTTTTTGCGTGAGTCAAGGGAAAACGCAGCATGCACGACAACACTTCTGGAAACTGACTCAGGCTGGTGGATTTCGCTTAGTTAGTACGCGGTTTCCCTACCTCAACATCCATAAAGGGACCTGGCGGTCAACCAGATTAATCACATTGCGATGACATCAGGCACTCCTCCAGTATTCTTGATGTCCGAACCTTTCCTTGTTGCCAGCATGACACGGATCATTTCCTTGTTGTAGCCAAGGTAAGAACCCAGATATCGAGAGAAAAACGGAGTCGAGAGAGAACACCACGGTTTGAGGTCGGAAGGCTACAATCGCAACAGATCGTAAGGAACTTTGCCGACCGAGTTTCCCAGACTTACTTACTTACTTACTTATCAGGCCTGCGATCCATGGAGGATCTGAGCCTGAGCTATAGCTGCCTTCCATCCTTGACGGTCCCGGGCACGCTGCATCCAGTTGTCAAGACCAAGATGTCTTACATCCGCGATTACTTGATCTTTATACCGGAGGTTCGGTCTTCCTCTTCTTCTCGAACCAGGAGGCTCTGAGTCGAAGACCCTCTTAGCTGGAGCGTTGATGTCCATGCGCTCGATGTGGCCGAGCCAGTGTAGTCGACGGATCCTTGCCTTCCGGACTACATCCACATCTTGGTACAGCTCATAGAGTTCGCGGTTGTGTCTTCTTCTCCATTCACCTTCCTCACAGACAGGACCAAATATCCGGCGCAGAATTTTTCTTTTGAAAGAACCCAAAATCAGCTCCGCTGTTCTGCTTATCGTCCAGTTTTCGGCTCCGTACAGCAAGACTGGCAGAATGAGCGTTTTGTAAAGCATGACTTTGGTCTTTCGAGTGAGGAGTTTTGACCCCAGTTGTTTGGACAAGCCGAAGTAGCAGCGGTTGCCAGGGGCGATTCTATGCCGGATCTCCACTGTGGTGGCATTTGTGGAACTTACGTTTGCCCCGAAGTAGACAAACTCCTTAACTACCTTGAAATTGTAGCTGTCAATTGTTATATTTTGTCTCAGGTGGTGAGCGACGGATTGGTTTTTGCTTGACAGCATGTATTTCGTTTTATCCTCATTGATCTTAAGACCAACCCGTTTAGCCTGTTCTTCAATCGCCGTGAATGCTTCCACAATGCCACGGCGAGAACACGCGATGATGTCGATATCATCCGCGTATCCTAGCAGCTGTATGGACTTGTAAAAGATAGTGCCTTCCCTCTTGACGCCTGCCCGTCGCACTATCTGTCCAGCATCAGGTTGAAGAAGTCACATGACAGCGCATCTCCTTGCCGAAACCCGGTGCATGTTTCGAATGGTTCCGAGGTCCTAGAACCGAGTTGCACGGTACATCGCGTGTTTTTTAACACGCGATGTGTTGCCAGAGGTAGGATCGCCTTTTTTGTGGATGGGGCATATAGAGCTGGTATTCCAGTCGTCGGGCATGCTTTCATCTTCCCAAATTCTGCAGATGATCTGGTGCATGCTCCCTACCAGAACATCGCCGCAAGCCTTGAAGAGCTCTGATGGCAAGCCATCTGAGCCTGCGGCCTTGTTGTTCTTCAGCTTCTGAATAGCTGGGCCGGCTTCTTCGATGCTGGGTGGGAGGACTACTTCAGCGGCTGGAGTTGGGATTTCCTCGGTCCCTACCACTCTCTCTTGGTGGTGCTCGTTAAGCAGCTGCTGGAAGTGCAGCTTAAATACATCCACTATTCCCTGCGGGTCGGTGACAAGATTACCCTCGCAGTTTCGAAGAGCCAGGGTGCCCTTTTTGAAGCCTCCTGCAAGGCCTTTGGCTTTCTTGTAAAAGGCTCGTGTTTTATGTTTATCCCTAGACTCCTCGATATCCTTGAGCTGGGAGGCTGTGAAGATTCTTTTCTTTTGTCGCAGTAGTTTTTTCTCCTCCCTTCTTCTGGCTCGGTACTCTTCTTGCGCTGCCCTGGTTTTCCTCTGCAGCGCCTTTTGGTACGCCTCGTCGGTTGCTGCCTTTTTCCGCTCACACTCGCTATCATACCACGGGTTTCTTGTCGGGGGTGGTAGGTATCCTAAGGTGGTTTCGGCTACTTCCTGAATGGCTGAGCGGCAATGCAGCCACATATTATTGGCATTTGTGTTCGACGTAGGCATACCGTAGAGTCTTTCGCTCAGCTGCTCCCTGTAGACTCTGGCAACCTCCGGTGTACTCAGGCGCCCAATGTCGAACCTCCTCCTGATGGGCTGGTGCAGCTTTTTGACATTGGACAGTCGAGCTCTGAATCTTGCTGCTACGAGGAAGTGGTCAGAGTCGACATTTGCCCCTCTGAATGTTCGCACATCCAGGATGTATGACGAGTGCCTTGCGTCAATGAGCACATGGTCGATTTGTTTGGTGGTTCGACCTTCCGGAGATCGCCAGGTTGCTGTGTGGAGTTTTCCAGAAGCTCTCTGAAAGTACGACGCCGCTTACAATAACAATCGAAGAAGAATTGAAGCATTGTCAAGAAGCCATCAAAGAAGCTGCCATTGATTTGATGGATTTTATAACACCACCAAGGAAAAATACATGGGCTATCGACGAGTGAAGGCAAGCTCAAGTAGCCAAACAGGAGGCCTACAAGGCAATGCTGCATCGAAGAGAAAAGAGCGGAAGAGAACCTGCTCCTTAGAAAAAAAAAAAAGGGCATGAGAAGCGCGAGGTAAAGGAGATGGAGAGGTATTATGGCAGGAATGAAGTTCGAAAGTAAGTTTGACCAAAATGTAAAACAAATATCCAGTGGATAAGTGGATACAAACTACAACCCGAAGCCTGCCATGATGAGATTTGACCACTTATACTGGAGTCGCAGTCGATGTAATCCGGAAAAACAATTTCTGCAGACTGTTAAACGGTGATGGCAACCCAAATGCCGCAATCAGGCAGAACGGTATACTCATTTAGGACGGCAATGTACCAGTATTCCGTCCCCCCGACTTAGGCGTGGTCAAGAGAGCAATATTGAGACTAAAGTCGAACAAAGCTGCTGGATCGGACGAACTGTCCGCAGAACTGTTTAAGATAGCTGGAGATGATCTGGTTGAGCGCATGCTCCAGCTCCTTTGTACATGGTTGGAGAAAAGCATGCCCGACGAGTAGAATCTCAGTGTCCGGTCCACAAGAAAGTAGACCCCTTTCCCTTCGCTAACTACCGAGGGAGTTAGCGTGGTCTACCTTTAACATCAAAGTTACCAGAACAGAATCGACAAAACCAAACCTGCGCATGATTGGCTGTTACAGTGTCAAGACCGTGAGCCCCAGTCACATTTTCAGCTGAGTAGCTTGAGTTTTCGATTTTATAGAAGAAATCCGTCAAATATGGCGTATTTACCACCTAAATTACTCTTAGCTCTTCAACTCTCCCTCAATTAACGCACTCAATGCGTACACTATAGACCTATTAATGACCAAGTCGAACATGCTTTAGTTTCTGGTCTCATGTTTTCAACTTCAAATGTCGCTCCGAGCACTTAATGCCTTTTTGCAAGTCACCATCTAAGATGCATCCGGGCTCGTCGAGCACGACAACCAACACTTTATGCATAACTACTCATTATGCAACATCACTCAGCTCCGTGCCTCCGTGCCGGGCTAATGTAATGCCCATTTAAAAAATAGGGAAAAAACCAGATAACTGGTGCGTGTTACGCAAGGCAGACCGAATAAAACCAGAAACATTCAAGTGCCCCCACACCCATCAAGCCCGCAGGTTTGCCTCTTCAACAAGGAAAACTGTTCGGAAATCATCTCAGCAGGACAAGATACTTTTCTGTAAATTAATTTTTTCTTTGTATACATAGCAAAGGCTACGTATACCTGTTGCCAAGCAGTAGCAAACGCGCAGCAAAGATGCAATCCATTGGACACGAAATTGCAGACTTCGACCAACCGGACCGGATGCAGACCGAATATGATGGATACGTACGTGGTCGCATCGTTGTTCGATACGAAACCGGTTACCCATAAGGAGCTAAACTAAACCACGTAATTCACTTTATCGCTTGCCAAGAAAGAAGCTTGAAGACATAGATGAAACCGCAAAGTACCAGTGGCAGAGTGGACGTGATGAGGTATGCAGTCATACCGGATTGTGCTTTCACTTTTTCTTCTTTTTCTTCCACTCTCCACATAATGCGTCTCATCGACGATTAAGCTGGCTGCCAACCCAACTCTTGCGGCTACATGACGATTTGCTTAGATCTTATGGAGAAATTGCCTGATAATGACACACTTCACAAGGCACATTACCTCTAATCAGAGGCAATTTTCCAAATGGCAGTGGCATTGAAAGGAAACCCACTCGACGATGCAAGGCGCGATAATTGTGTTGTTTAAACGTTGAAGCCAAGGTACAAGCGTGTTAAGTGCCGTCACTCACTTCGGCACCTTATCGAAATTCTTGGGAAGGAAGGAGGTCATCAATCCAGCTTTCTGCAGTTCCATGTGGCTAGGCGATACGATAAACATCTCACCTCACCCGACTTGCATGCTAATCGTTTTGAGCATTTGTTGCTTGATTTGTCTGTAGCCCGTAATCGCCGGCTTTTGTGTGGTGGCCTGTCGACACGCAATTCTGGAGCGTGTACGAGTACACGCTATTGGGCAAGAGAGTATCATAATGAATTGGGCATTGTTCAGGGCTGGGTTTAATGATTCTGTTGGCTATTGTCTATTTCTTAATCGAATGTGTGAATGAGCAGATAACATCAATTGGTTGAGTGAGTTTTAACTAGCTAACAAGGCGGTAGATAGGTTGGACTATGAGCAATTTGTTTTCATGTAGCGCTTAAATTGGAACAGATTCGGATGATGGCGTTGTGCAGATTGCACAACCTTGACGAGTTGCCGTTGCCAGCATACATATTTCGCATGTAGGATGGTGTAAGATCATTTGTAGGCTGAAAACAGCTTCTATTTTCTAGTTAATCGTGAGAGAGTATCAGTGGTTAGCCGAGCGTTCCCAGATTGTGGAGAACAATTCGTAGTTGCATCGTAGATTTCAGAGTGATTTGAATAGGAAATAACCATCAACTTTGAATTTCGCATTGAGCCTTGAATGAGTCTTGATTTATTTTTGGTTTGTTCATTGCATCTCTAGAGCACACAGTCTACAACACCACGTTACAGAACGGATTCAGTCGGTTGGAATACAATATCTTTATCTGCAGCTAATGTAGCAATGTGAAAATCACGGGCACCACGGAGTCGAGTAGGACCATTTAGAGTTGACATCAGATAACCTCAATCGTTGAGAATTTCCGGTCAATTCATGCCACTTTTAGAGCCGTATAAGGCTGTAGTGACCTAGGAATAAGCTATAAGGAACCATATCATATTGTTACAAAAATTACTCGTTCCCGAAAAGGGGGTCGATCACTGAACTGTCTACTTGTTGGCGAATTCAATACACACACACTTTTACTTTTCCACCACAGATCAATTATCTGGGCGCTTCACCTTGTAATAAGCTTTTACACACTATACACATTATTGCTTACTCCTTCTTCTTCTTAACGAGCGCTACATTTCGGGGTCAACCTGGGCCTCAACCAACATGCCCCTCCAACTAGCACGATATTTTGCTAGCCTTTTCCATTGCCGCATACCCAGTTGGCTGAGTTCCCCTTCCATCTGTGTGCGCCATCCTCTGCTTCCTCGTCCCACGGGGTTGGATCCAAAGATTCTCCGGACTGGAGCTGTGGTGTCCATTCGCTCTACATGGCCAACTTAGGCGTTGAATCCGTAGACGACTGACTAGACTCATGTCACTGTACAGCCCGTAAAGTTCGTGGTCGAATCTTTTCCCCCATCCCCCGTCTGCGTTCTGCGTGTCCATGCTTCTGCGCCATACAACAGGACCGGGATGATAAGGATCTTATATAGAGTCAACTTTATCGTTCGGAGAGGGCTCTATTATTCAATCGCCTCCTGAGCCCAAAGAAACAGCGATTGGCAAGAGTGATTTCGGGACTGATGTCGTTGTTGCAGGTCACTGCGGAGCCAAGGTAGACGAAGTCCTTAACTACCTCGAACTTATATTTGCCAATACAAACGTTCTGACCAAGACGTCGGTGGTGATCATCCTTTTTTGATGACAGCATATATTCTCGCCGCCTCCATCTCAATACTCATTGACATCTCGCTGTGATCTACCTATTATTCAATGTCGTCGGCGTATGCAAGGAGTTGCGAAGATTTGAAATAGATTGTGCCTCTTGTTTTGGTCAGTGATTTTTGCACAATCATTTCCAATATGATGCTGAAGAAATCACACGACAGCGCATCGCCCAGCCTAAATCCTTTTTTAACATCAAAACTATCGGTAAGGTGTTCACCGACTCGGATGGAGCAGCGAGCATTCTCCAAAGTCATCCTGCATAGTCTGATGAGTTTAGCAGGTATGGCAAAGGTAGACATAGCGTTGTATAGCTCGTCTCTAATTACGCTGTCGTATGCGGCTTTGAAGTCGACAAATAGGTGGTGAGTGTCGACCTGAAATTCATTGGTTTTTTCCAGGATCTGCCGTAGTGTGAAGATTTGGTCGATGGTGGACTTCCCTGGCCTGAATCCGCACTGATAAGGACCTATCAGCTTATTTACAAAAGGCTTCAGGTGTTCACACTAAACGGCAGAGAAGATTTTGTAGGCGATTTTAAGAAGACTTATTCCTCTGTAGTAGACGCAGTCAGAGGGTTCTCCTTTCTTGTGGATCGGGCATACGATGCTGAGACTCCATTCCTCGGACGTGCCTTCCTCTGACCATAACTTATAGATGAGCTGGTGCATGCTCCTAACCAGGTCATCCCCAGCTGCCTTAAAGAGCTCAGCAGACAGTCCGTCTGCGCCAGCAGCTTTATTCAACTTGAGTTTCGATATGGCGATCTTAACTTCGTCGAGGTTAGGTGGACGGAATTTTCTTCGGTCTTCGTCGATCAGAAATGGATCATTCACCCTGACAGAGATATATTGACTAACCATGGAAAATGGTTTTTCCATATTATCAGCATCGACTGCGATTCTACTACTAGTTGTCCGTTCTCATCCCTGCAGGCTTCCGTTCTGCCTTTATAACCTTGGCATGTTCACTCGTTTTCTTTCTTCTGAAAAGCTTAAGCTCCTCCCTTCTTTTTAACACAACATGAGGTGCTCTTGTCCTTCTATGCAGCGAGGTTTGGTATGCCTCTTGCTTAGCTGTGTGGATCCCCCTGCTCTAGTCATTGAACCAGGTGTTTTTTCGTGGCGGGGCCTTGAAACTCAAAACTTCGGATACAGAGCTTTTCAGGGCTTGTTTGCAAAGGCTCCACTATTGTTCTATTGATAGCGTGGAGGATTGAGGTGAGGTGTATTGGAGAGCTTAAGGGATACGCGATCAGTAAAAGCACGAGCGCTTTCTGGCGATAGTGGCCTTCCGACCTCATAACATTGTATTTTTACTCTACTCAGTTGCGTCCGTGATATCCATAGGTGCATCTTGGCTACTGCAAGATAGTGGTCCGAGTCGATGTTAGCTCCTCGGAAAGTTCGAAAATCAAAAATAGTAGAGGAGTGTCTGACGTCGATCGCGATGTGATCAATCTGATTGGAGGTCGATTTATCATGAGGTGCGGGAAGCGCGTATTGGCTAGAAGGAGATTTCGCCCCGTAGCAAGATCAATCAGTCTGTGTCCGTTATCGGGTTAAGTGTCGTGTAGGCTATGTTTGCCGATGACTCGTTTAAAGATGTTTTCCTTACCCAGCTTAGCATTGAAGTCTCCTAGTACAATTTCGATGTCATAACTGGGACATTGGGCATACGTTCTGTCTAGGAGATCGTGGAACTCATCTTTGGCGGAGTCATATTGCTTACACACACCTTTATTACAGCGTTTGTCTCTACATCTCGCTAGATGGCTTGATTACTGACTGATCACTCGTTACTGATCCCGAAAACTGAATGCTCCCGCTTATATAGCCCTCGGTCCACTTTCTCGAATGTTTACCGTCGGACGTTCCGCTTCAGAGATCTCTAGAATGCTCTGGCATTTACATTTACATTCGAGTGTCGCACGCCCAGTTGGTTGAGGTCTTCCACCTGTGCGCGCCAACTTAAATGCGGTCGTCCTCTACTGCGTCGTCCCCGGGGTTGGAGTCGAAGACTCTTCGGGCTGGAGCGGTGATGTCCATTCGCTCTACATGACCTAGCCATCTCAGACGTTGGATCCGAAGACGTCTAACTTGGCCGATGTCGCTGTACAGCCCGTACAGTTCTTGGTTTAATCTCCTCCTCCACTCTCTGTTTACACAAACGGGACCAAAGATTGCACGCAGAATTCTCCTCACGAAACGCCCAAGAGCCTCTTCATCCGCTTTTAATAACGTCCAAGCCTCAGCGCCGTAGAGGAGGACCGGTTTTTGTATTAATATTTGTAGGATTAAGGTTTTGTAGAGGGATACCGTAGTTTTTCGAGAGAGGGCTCTACTACTCAATTGCCTCTTGAGCCAGAAGAAGCAGCGGTTAGCAAGAGCTATTCCGCGTTTTATCTCAGCGCTGGTTTTGTTTCTGCTTGTCACTATCGAGCCAAGGTAGACGAAGTTCTTGACTACTTCAAAAATATAGCTGCCGAAGGTGACGTACTGACCAAGACGTCGGTGTTGTGTGCCTTTCTTTGATGACAGCATATATTTGGTCTTGTCCCCATTTGCCCTTAGACTATAGCCGCTTCTGCTTCAAAGCTTGCGAACGCCACATTGACATCTCGCTTTGTCCGTCCAATAACGTCAATGTCATCTGCGTAGGCAAGCAATTGTGTGGACTTGAAGTAGATCGTTCCTCTTGTATTGGCCGCAGAGTTCCGCACGATATTTTCAAGAATAATGTTGAAGAAATCACATGACTGCGTCACCCTGTCTAAAACCTTTTTTAACATCAAAGGGGTCGGTTAGTTCACCTCCCACCATAATGGTGGCAGCGAGAGTTCTCCATAGTCATCCTGCACAGTCTGACGAGTTTGGCAGGAATGTTAAAACGAGCTATACAGAGCAGCTCGTCTCTATAAACACTGTCATACGCGGCTTTAAAGTCGATAAAAAGATGGTGCGTGTATTTGGCCTATCGTGTATTTTCCTGGCTTGAAACCAAACTGGCAGGAACCTATCAGATTGTCCACGAACGGTTTCAGGCACCTAAAGGTACGGCAGAGAGGATCTTGTACGCAAAGTTCAGGAGGCTTATCCCTCTGTAATTGGCTCAGTCATAGGGCTGTCCTTTCTTATGGACCGGGCAGACGATGCTGAGATTCCATTCATCGGGCATGCATTCTTCCGACCATATCTTGCAGATGAGTTGGTGCATGTTCCTGACCAGCTCATCGCCAGCTGCTTTAAACAGTTCCGCGGGGAGTCCGTCTGGTCCAGCAGCTTTATAAGACTTAAGTTTCGATATCGCTATCTTAACATCGTCTAGGTCGGGTGGACGGAATTCTCTTTCATCTTGACTATCATCGCCGTTATACAGTTTGCAGAAGTGGTCCTTCCACAATCTCGGCATCGACTGTGACTCCACTACTAGTTGTCCGTGTTCATTCCTGCAGGCTTCTGCTCTGGCTTTATAGCCTTGGCATGTTCGTTTTACTTTCTGGTAAAATCATCTCTCTATCTCCTCGATCTCGCGCTTCTCGTGCTCCTTCTTCTTCCTTCTCAGAAACACATGCTCCTCCCTCCTTTTCTGTTCATAGAGCTCACGGGCATTGCTCGTCTGTCGATGTAATGTAGCCATGTATGCATTCTGTTTCTCTACATGGGCCTGTCTGCGCTCATCATCAAACCAGGGGTTTCTCGATGGTGGTGGCTCGAAACCGAGTACATCTGAGGCGGCCTCTCTGATGGCGTTCTATGGTTTCTGCAGCTTGCATCGGGACTTGAGAGAGCTTGAAGGAGACTTGATCGGCGAAGGTCCTAGCGGTCTCCTGCGATTGCAGCTTTCCGACGTTAAATGTTCGTGTTCTTACTCGACTCCGAAATTCGCATCCTTACCTTGGCCGCAACAAGGTAATAATCCGAATCGATGTTGGCTCCTCGAAAGGTTCGGACATCAAGGATGCTTGAGGAGTGTCTGCGGTCAATCGCAATATGATCAGTTTGATTGGTTGTCGATTAATCGCAAGACCGTCAGGTCCCCTTATGGATATTGAGGTGTGGGAATCGTGTACTTACTACTACTAGATTATGTCCCGCCATAAAGTCCACTAGCCCTAGTCCGTTTTCTGACGTGGTGTTGTAGGCTGTGCTTTCCAATGTCTCGTTCAAAGACAGCTTCGATTTTGGTGTCATAGCTGGGACATTGGGCATATGTTCTGCCTAGGAGATCATATAAGTAGTCTTTATGACGGTCATCTTTCTCCGCTGTGGTGGCGTGGACACATATTAAGCTTACATTGCCGGGTTGGCCTTAATGCGGATAGTTATGATGCGTTCGCTTACATACTGAAAGCTTAAGACTTTTTCCCTGAGTCTGCCTCGAATAACAAATCCGCATCCGAATAAGCGGTTCTTGGTTCCGCACTTCTTGGAGCGCGGTAATATCTGCCTTATAGCAGTCCAAACAGTTGAATAGTTGTCCGGCTGCGCCAGGTCTGTTGAGGGAGCTAACGTTCCAGGTGCAGATCCGGAATTCGTTTCCTTTTTGACGTTTACGGGGGCGTCAACATGTAATCCGTCCGTATCCGAGGCTCAGTCTACAGTCTACGCCAACTGAGTCTACAAAAAAGAAAAGACTGCATTTAAGGTTGCACTGAAACTGTTTATTACTTTCAAGATAAATAATATTTTCATACACAAAATATTTTATTACAAATGTTCCATAATTTCTCTGTTCCTCATTGTCACTTATATTTTCAGAGCCCCCGATCCACACAATGGTTCCCCCGCACACATAGTGCTCCTCTCTAACATATGCATTTCGTCTTAAATTATTAACTTAACTACACATAATTTGGAAAAGATACTAAGTTAGCGCTCGAACAAAACAGATGAACAGAGAAATACTTATTTAAATATTCTTAGTTGAAATGTGAAACAGAAACGAAAGGATATATTGTGGCGTAGTGCGGGAATTAGAACTCCCTCCGGTGGTATTTGTCGGGATCGAAGTATGAAGTGACGACAACACGTTCGCTGAATTTACGTCCGGCCAGGGCTTGTTGAGCTTTCTGACAATCGACGACTGAATTGAATTCGACAAACACTTTGCCGCAGCCCGGCACATCGACACCGTCGATAGGTCGAGGTATTTCAACGCTACGTACGACACCATACTTGTTGCATTCTTCTTTGATATCCTCGAGGATATCTTCGTATTCTTCTTCGTCGCGCAGTTCATCGGGCGTGACCATGTTGAGGAGGCACAATACTTCGGTCGGTGGTCCGGATGTTCCAACTGTTGGCATTCCTGGCACCTATGTCGTGTACAATATGTGTTAGCTACCAAACGGTGGAATTTCATATAATGAATCTTACTTGAATTTGAATGGGAGCAATGGTCTGGGAATTTTTAGCTCCAACGCTGGCTCTTTGCACAATCAGTTTCTTATCACCCAGCTGCATGCCATTTAGACCCGCAATTGCCTATAAACACCATTGATTAAAGGACGTGTTAGGTTGGATAACGAACGAAAATCACTTACCTGATCCGTAATGTTGTAGTCCACGTATTCGGCAAATGCATATCCTTTGCTCAGACCAGTAGCGGCGTCCTTGACCAAATTGAACGCCCGCAATTGTCCGAAAGAGAGCAGTAACTCTTTAACCTGTTGAAAGTTCATAAATATTCTCAATTAGCAGGCGTATGGATGGTGGCAGCACAAGTATATTTAAATTGAATTTAAAGAGGTAAACAAATGGACATCACTCGCTTCTCTTTGAATTGAAACTATTTCTGGCTCTCCATTGGGATTGATTTATTCGAAAAGATGAACAGATTGTGCCTTGGTGTCTTTGCTTAACAATTGCGTTCTTTAGAGTTATTTGAAGGGACGTATGAAGGAATATGAAAATGAAACTGGACTAAGCTTAAAAGGAAGATTATTCTGTTGTCACTGTCACACTGTCACACATAATAATCGACTATTCAGATAGTTGGGCGTAACTGGCATTGAGAGGACGTCGTGGCACAGTGGTTAGTGTGTTGGACTCTGGCGCACGATGAGCGAGTTCGGATCCCGATAACACCAACGCCATCGAATGTTTATTTCGCGGCGTCCCTCCTCGGCGGGATACTGGCAACCCCTCCGTAGTATACTTGCCAAGAAAAAGCTTCTCGACCCAAGCCGTGTAAAAAAAAAAAATCACACACAACATGGGAGATTGAGAGAAGCTTGGCTCTGGCCCTTCATGGGCTGTAACGCCACCAAAGTGAGTAAACAAACTGGCATTGAGGCAGTAGACGAATATTGTACATGATTGACTGTGAAACTATTGAACGCTCTCCACCAATCTTTGTGGCTTGTCGGCCCCATCTTTCACCTAAATGCGGGTAGGTGTCCATGTGAGCCTATTCGCCAAGAGGCGATAAGTTGACCCATATCGAAAGGCGGGAGTTTCGAGAAGACAAGGTTATTGGTAATAAAAAGACCAATAAATCTGGTAAAGTGGATTAGTTGAGGCCAAGGAGTTGAATAACCAGTTTTATTAGCGATATCTTGCCAAAGTTATACTACAGGTTAGCAATTCGGATATAGCAGCAGGTGAGGGATGAAACTTCGAACTAAAAAACTTCTCTGAGAGTCTTGTAATTGGTTGACGCAGTTTTATCCGACCGCGCGTCAACGATAGACACCAGAGCAAAGTGGAATTCAAGATTTTCTTGTGTAAAGGCGAAAACGCAAGCGGATGGAAATGTCGCTATTTACTAGTGCTGTAGCAAATCGTATGTATTCGTTACTGAGTAACGGGTACTCTAATTTGTACCAAGTAACGAATCGTTACTCCCAAATAAATGTCGTTACTAGCACGATTTCGTTACTTCTGTATTTGAGTATAACGAATAGTGCTGTAGCAAATCGTATAATCGTATGTATTCGTTACTGAGTAACGAAGTATCATTATGGATACGCTAACCATTCATGTACTTTGGGTATTTTGGGTATAATGGTATCTGGTATATCGTCGTCGATCGGTAAGTATCATTGAAACTGCCTCACCTGACTTATTCTGACTTATACTGTTTGATGTGGGTATCTGTTTTGAGTACTGATAGCAATACAATGTGTTTTGCGTCAAATGGTGTGTAGTATCGTCTCGTCATCGCTACCGGACTTGTTCTTCATTGTACTGTTTTTTGTGCATCTATGAAAGTAACGAGTAACGACATTTTTGTAACGAGTATTCAAAACAAAGTAACGTATACATACGGGTATTCAATTTGAAGTTACTTTTACAGCTCTACTATTTACGGTCTTGGTACTGTAACAACCAATTATGCGCAGTTTTGGTTTTGATGATTTCGTTCTAGTAATTTCGCTCTAGGAGGCCAGTTGTTGAGGTGGAAATATTAGCGTGTGCCCGTCATATAAACACTGAATCAATCGAATAAGACCGGATACAAAAAGCTCAATCAATATATGGACACCACATCTACGACGTAACAAAATTAACTCATTTCTGAAGCGTATGGTGGTGACTGGTGCTGAATAGTGGATCACGTACAAAAACCTCAAGTAAAAACGTTCGTGGTCGAAAACGCGGGGAGTCAGCGCAAACGATGGCCAAGATTGACGGTCAGGAAAGTTTTGCTGTATGCATGGTGGGATGGGCAGGGAATCATAAGCTCTTAATTTGGACCTGTACAGTCCACAATTGGACCTTCTGTATGAAACAATCGTTCAGAAGCGGTCAGTTTTGGCCAATAGGACAGGAATTATTCTCCATCAGAACGACGGCAGGCCACACACATCGATAGCAACTCATTAAAAGTTCCGAGTGCTTGGTGAGGAGGTTCTTTTGCAACAACCTTATAGTCCGGACCGGATGGCAAAGGACTAACAAAGGCCTCGTAGGAGTAGCGTCTATCCGACGGATGCTGGCCTGCTAAAAAGCGAGAAGAGCCACCGCAGTCGAACATCTTGCGGCACTGTTAGTAAGTCCTATCCCCACCTCTTCGAGCGAACGTCTCATAACAATCCGTATCAAGGCAAACTTTTTTAACATCAGCCTGATCTGCGTCCACGCCCCCACGGAAGACAAGGATGACTCAGCCAAAGATGAGTTCTACGATCTCCTAGACAGAACGTCTGCCCAATGTCCCAGCTATGATATCAAAATTGTACTAGGAGACTTCAATGCTAAGCTGGGTAAGGAAAGCATATTTGAACGAGTCATCGGCAAACATAGCCTACACGACACCACCTCCGATAACGGACACAGGCTGATTGATCTTGCTACGGGGCGAAATCTCCTTCTAGCCAGTACGCGCTTCCCGCACCTCGATATGCACAAAGGCACCTGGCGGTCTTTTGATCAATCGACTACCAACCAGATTGATCACATCGCGATCGACGTCAGACACTCTTCCACTATTCTTGATGTTCGAACTTTCCGAGGGGCTAACATCGACTCGGACCACTATCTTGTAGTAGCCAAGATGCGCTTACGGATATCACGAACGCAACGGAGTAGAGTAAGAATACAAAGTTATGACGTCGGAAAGCTACTATCGCCAGAAACCGCTCGTGCTTTTACCGATCGCGTCTCCCTTAAGCTCTCCAATACACCTCAATCCTCCACGCTATCAATAGAACAGCAGTGGAGCCTTTGCAAACAAGCACTGAAAAGCTCTGCATCCAAAGTTTTGGGTTTCAAGGCTCCACCACGAAGGAACACCTGGTTCGATGACGAGTGCAGGAGGATTCATATAGCGAAGCAGGATGCATATAAGGCCTCGCTGCATAAAAGAACAAGAGCAGCTCGTGAGCCCTACGAGTTAAAAAGAAGGGAGGAGCATAAGCTTCTTAGAAGAAAGAAGAAAGAGCACGAGAAGCGCGCGATTGAGGATTTGGAGAGGTGTTACTGCAGGCGTGACGTTCGAAGCGAACATGCCAAGGTTATAAAGCCAGAACGGAAGCCTGCAGGGATGAGAACGGACACCTAGTAGTAGAACCGCAGTCGATGCTGAGAATATGGAAAAACCACTTCTGCAGACTGTATAACGGCGATGTTAGTCAATACACCGCTGTCAGGCAGAATGATCCATTTCTAATCGACGGAGACCGCAGAGAACTCTGCCCCCCTGACCTCGACGAAGTTAAGATTGCCATATCGAAGCTCAAGTCGAATAAAGCTGCTGGCGCAGACGGACTGTCTGCTGAGCTTTTCAAGGCAGCTGGGGATGACCGGGTTGGGAGCATGCACCAGCTCATCCGTAAGATATGGTTAGAGGAAAGCATGCCCGAGGAATGGAGTCTCAGCATCGTATGCCCGATCCACAAGAAAGGAGACCCCTCTGATTGCGCCAACTATAGAGGAATAAGCCTCCTTAACATCGCATACAAAATCTTCTCTGCCGTTTTGTGTGAACGCCTGAAGCCTTTTGTAAATAAGCTGATAGGTCCTTATCAGTGCGGATTCAGGCCAGGGAAGTCCACCATCGACTTCACCCTACGGCAGATCCTGGAAAAAACCAATGAATTTCAAGTCGACACTCACCACCTATTTGTCGACTTCAAAGCCGCATACGACAACGTAATTAGAGATGAGCTATACAACGCTATGTCTACCTTTGACATACCTGCTAAACTCGTCAGACTATGCAGGATGACTTTGGAGAACGCTCGCTGCTCCATCCGAATCGGTGAACACCTTACCGATAGTTTTGATGTCAAAAAAGGATTTAGGCAGGGCGATGCGCTGTCGTGTGATTTCTTCAACATCATATTGGAAATGATTGTGCAAAAATCACTGGCCAATAGAAGAGGCACAATCTATTTCAAATCCTCGCAACTCCTTGCATACGCCGACGATATTGACATAATAGGTAGATCACAGCGAGATGTCAATGAGGCGTTTGCGCGTATTGAGATGGAGGCGGCGAAAATTGGTTTGGCGGTAAACGAATGCAAAACTAAATATATGCTGTCATCAAAAAAGGACGCTCAACACCGACGTCTCGGCCAGAACGTTTGTATAGGCAGATATAAGTTCGAGGTAGTTAAGGACTTCGTCTACCTTGGCTCCGCAGGGACCTGGAACAACGACATCAGTTCCGAAATCAAACGCAGAATCACTCTTGCCAATTGCTGTTTCTTTGGGCTCAGAAGGCAACTGAGTAATAGAGCCCTCTCCCGAACGACAAAGTTGACTCTATATAAGACCCTTATCATCCCGGTCCTGTTGTACGGCGCAGAAGCATGGACACTATCAAAAGCGGATGGCCCTTGGTCGGTTCGAGAGAAAGATTTTGCGCGTGATTTTTGGGCCTATAAACGCAGACGGGGGATGGAGGAGAAGATTCAACCACGAACTTTACGGGCTGTACAGCTACATGAGCCTAGTCAGGCGTCTACGGATTCAACGCCTAAGATGGCTGGGCCATGTAGAGCGAATGGACACCACAGCTCCAGCCCGGAGAGTCTTTGAATCCAACCCCGAGGGACGAAGAAGCAGAGGACGGCCGCCCTTAAGATGGCGCACACAGGTGGAAGGGGACCTCAGCCAACTGGGTGTGCGGCAATGGAAAAGGCTAGCGAAAGATCGTGCTAGATGGAGGGGCATGTTGGTTGAGGCCCAAGTTCACCCCGAACTGTAGCGCCCACTAAGAAGAAGAAGTATAGTCCGGACCATTCACCAAATGATAACAACCTATTTCTGCGAAAAATTCGCCTCAAGAAGGGCTTGTGAAGGGAGAAGGGCATAACGAAAATTACCTTAAATCGCATCACTTTACATGTATGTTGGCGTTACAGTCCATAAAGGACCAAAGCCGAGCTTCTCTTAATCACCCATCTTGTGTTAGCTTCTATTTTCCCATAGGTGAAAGAGACCTACAGTTTATTGCCGATTCTGAACGGCGAATTTCGAGAAGCTTTTCATGACAATCATACTATAGGGGGGTTTCGTTAGAACTCCGCTGAGGAGAAGCACAAGGAAAACACGTTGGATGGCATGGCTGTTGTCGGGATTCGATCCCCTGTGATCGGCGTCAGAGGCCAACACAGTACCCACTGCGCCACGGGGGTCTCAGATCGCATCAATTTAATTGTGCGAAAAAGAAATACCTCATTATACCTGATAATGAGTCCGGGGCTAAGCCTCCGCGGTTTTTTGCCTCAGTTAAGATAGTGTTGATAGCCATATTTTGGGCGTCCACACTGTCAAATTCAAACAAACGCGCATTTAAACTTGATATTTCAGACTGTATTTCTTCTGTACATTATTTTGTAATCCGTCATTTACCTAAAAAGTTATATTAGTTTGAAAGTTAGTGAAATATCTGAAGACATACGTTATGGGATGCTTTTTACTTGAAAAAAAAGGGGGAAAACGCTGCAAAATATGCCGAAAAATGTGTGAAGTGCAATGCAAGAATTCCAAAGTGAACAACACCGAACCCAGGATTGGTTTGCTCGTTTCCTTTCTAGAGATTTCGACGTCAAAGATACATCTCGCTTCGGCTGGTTAAATCACTGAGAGTCAACTGGTGGCGTAAGAGCGACACGCTGTTTGAAATCATCTAAGTCGGAGAGAAGTGGGAAGCGTCCGGGGTACCGGAGATTTGATTCAATACTTTGACATTTCTCTTCATCTTTTCCTCTTTTTCTGCGAGTGTTTGTGCGCTGTCTCTCAGCAAAACGTAAAATCCACACACACAAAGACACAATGCGGGCTAAGTGTCACTTTGTGGTGAGCTTTGTACTGAATCGTGTAATATTTCGTTCAACACGAACAGAAAAAAAGTTGACTGAAAAAATTGAATCGTATAATAACCGACTAAAACGAACAAGCTTCTCAAAAACTCGATGTTTGGAGGCCACATATGTAAATGAACGCAAAGAAATTTGATTGAGCGAATTATCATCCAGTGAAACGCTGTAACAACGGAATCCAACTATATGTGAAGCAAAATAATAAGGGCAACGACGAATGGAAGTGCCTTCATTGTAAAAAGCCGCTTACTCTCCACAAACGACTTCAAAGCCTGAATTGATGGCAAATATGGTGATGCTAAGTGTTTGGTGGGATTGGAAGCTGCTACAACCCGCTGAAACAGTCCTCTACTCGACCGTTTGAACGAAGCAATCAAGAAAAAGCGACACATTTTTGATGTCTCCCGAAATTTTGACCTTACAAGTACACCGTCCAACTACCATTTGCTCCGATCACTGCAAAATTCCTTTGATTGGACGGTCCAACAGTCGCTAAAAATGACTTGGCCGATATGTACTTCACTAAGGAAAGCAGTTTATTCAAAAGTTTACAAAACAAACAGCAGAGTATTTTTAGTCACCTGTTATTTGCGAGGACAGATCAATAAATACAAGTATTTGAAGAGGCGTGATCAATGCTGTTTCCGCCATGTGCTACCATTTGTTAAACGAATCAATGCCAAATTGTATATAATTCATTGACTAACAGGCATTTGCGTTAGACAGGTTTTGAGTTATTGCCAAGATGGAAGAAGAGCAGTATCGCTCGGGAATTCGCTCAAAAAAGGGTTTAGTTAATTTAAAAGTGGGCGTAGCTCCATTTTGTAAAAGATTGAATAATTACTAATCGCACTATGACTGAAATAAGGCGCATTAGTCAAAGTGCGAGTATTTGCGAAAAATTGAGGGAGACACGATCACATTTAACGAAGAAGTCCTATTTCACCACGATAATGCCATAAAATACGCTACGATCCCTCGTAGTCACCTGGTGTAGCTTCCCACGATTTCGTTTTATTTCCAATTGACTTTTGAGAGGTTGCTTAAAGGCGGGATTGTCCATATACATATGTATGTACTTAAAGAGCAGCAGAAAATTGAAAAAAAAAAAAAAAACTCTTTTAATGACACCTTCATGACCTTCATGACACGGGATCGAATCCCGACACAGCCATGTCATCGAACGTGTTTTTCACGGTGTTTCTCCTCAGCGGGGTTCTGACAAAACCCCCTGTAGTAAAACTGTAGGTCCCTTTCACCTATGGGAAAATGAAATCACACACAACATGGGTGATTGAGAGAAGCTCGGCTCAGCTTCTTCATGGACTGTAACGCCAACATACATACATACAATGACACCTTCATATTAAGGATATTTCTAGACCTATCCCAGTATATAGTTCCCCATTTAATAAATCATTGTCGATGTACATCTATCTACGATGGGGGATCAATAAGTACCCGTGTTCGAAGACAGGTCGAGAAATGACGCTATACCAAGTTTTAGAGTGATTCATAGGTTAGTTCAGACTTGACAACCATTTGAGAAAATGGTGAAAAAACCTGGGTAGAAATAAAATTTAAGTTGGATTCTGTCTATGGGGACCCTTCACCATCTATGACAACCGTGAGATATTGGTTCAACGATCTTAAACGTGGCCATACATCTGTTTTTGATGAGGAGCGCCGACGCCGCCCGACAGACGTCATTACTGAGGAAATCGATGAAAAGACCAATGATGTCATTCTCGGAGATCGCCGAAGGAAAGTGGGTGAAGTAGCAGAGACTGTAGGGGTCTCATACGCAACAGTATTCAACATTTTGCATAACAATTTAGGAATGACATAAAAAAAAGTGGTCTACGTACGACCCGCAAAGCCCACACGACTAACTTTCCAGTGGGTAAAATGAGATTAAATTGTCCATGTTTATAAGTATTATGTTTATGTTGATGAATTTCGAAATACTGTTTTCAAATAATCATGATTTTTACACATACGGAAAGGTTTAATGAAGCTCAATCCCATACAACAATGGCCTACGTATAAGCACTTGCTTCTGCAATTCCTACAATATTTGATGAATAGTGAAATGTTCTTCTTCAAGTTATCAAGAAACCATCAATTTGGAGATATCTCATCAATACCATTCATCAACTAAGAATGCTGAATAAATATTTCTTCACTTGCAAGTAACTAAACAACAATATTGATAACAGACTAGACTTTAGTTATGTAATTTTTAACAAAAAACGGCTGAACAAATTTGGCTGGAAATTTAATCAGTTCTAAGCTACATAATTACACGTCGAATGAGCCCAGTCCCATGTCAATATCATCATTGATTCTCGAGATAATCTAAATAAATAAATCCGAACGCACATACATACATACACGCAGCCATCTCTATAAACATGTTGAATTTCGATTCTGGTGACCTTAAGACGTGGAGATGTGTGAAAATTTGGGATTCGCAAAATCGGTCACATTACAAAAACTTCCCCCTGGGAAGTTAAAAAGTATCTGCCCGATGGGTGCCGCGATTTCTCACGGTAGACAACCAACGGATTTGGCTAACAACTTTAAAGCAGTGTTTGGACCTCCGCAGATTTTTGCGTCGAGTTTTATGAAATCTGGACCCATTACTACACGCCAGAGCTTAAAAGACAGTCAAAGCAATAGATTACCCCAGATAAATCTGGTCCGAGAAAGGCAAAGGCGGTTCCACCGACCGGAAAGCGTATGGCCACAATTTTTTGGTATTCAAAAGGCATCATAGACCTTTAAAAAAAAAAGGGGAGAACAGGAAAGTAGTACATTTCTTCTTTTTTAGGGTTCCGTACCCAAAGGTAAAACGGGACCCTATTACTAAGACTTCGCTGTCCGTCCGTCCGTCTGTCACCAGGCTGTATCTCATGAACCGTGATAGTTAGACAGTTGAAATGTTCACAGATGATGTATTTTTGTTGTCGCTATAACGACAAATACTTAAAACAGAATAAAATTAATATTTAAGCGGGGCTCCCATACAACAGACACGACTTTCATCCAAAAATCCCCTTGGTCACATACTGACTTGAGGTTAGTCGACAATATCCCACAACCAGTAGCAAACTTAATGTATTAATCCTAGCTGCAACCCTTTTTTCTGTAACTACGAACGACCAATAATAAATGCCCTTTAAGCTTTGATGATCCCTATTGTGTCACTGCTTAGTCCTTGCTGCAAGCCCTTTCGTACAATTGCTATTCCCCTCCTTTTCCATCCTGATAGGGTAAGATATAAAATGTTGCAACATATTCAATTGTTGTGAAATTAACTTTCGATCATATCCCACAACCAATAAAACACTTCCAAGCATTGATCCCTATTGTGTCCTTGATATATTAATCCTAGCTGCAAACCTTTTTCCCATAATTATTGTTATTCACCTTTTCACCTACTTGCTGTCAAGTAAGATATTTGATTTGAATTCAATGGACACTTTGATGAACAACTATGTCATCATGGAGATTTTATAACCTGCCTGCAACCAAAATCTGTCATCACGCAAAAAATCATTTCAAACGGATAAGCCGTTTTAATGTGATCACTGATGGAGTACGGAACCCTTCGTGCGCGAGTCCGACTCGCACTTGGCCGGTTTTTTTTTATGTTCGCGCAGGTTCGAGAGTTTAATACTCTTATAATGTTTATCACACAACCTGAACGGTGAGCAGTGGTTTGGATCGTAAATGTTCGCTCACTACTCTCCAGGGGTGGTTGTCCCTGATAGAAGGAGAGCAACCGACCGAATTTACAAGTTGGTTGTAGTTCTCAGCAAATTTTTCCATGCACTTATAGTGTCATGTTAGAATTGCACACACAGAGTATAAATTTTAAAGTGACCATATATTGTGGGTGTCGAGCACCTTGGCGCAGTGGGTAGTGTGTTAGCCTCTGACGCCGATGACACGGGATCGAATCCCGACACAGCCATGTTATCGAACGTGTTTTTCACGGTGTTTCTCCTCAGCGGCGTTCTGACAAAACCCCCTGTAGTATGATTGTCATGAAAAGCTTCTCGAAATTCGGCGTTCACATATGTGAAAATAAAATCTCACACAAATGTCACATCACCCGACTTGGCGCTCCCTGCGATTTCTTTCTGTTCCCTAAACTGAAAACTTGGCTTGCGAGAAAAAAAATCAGCTCAAACGAGGAAGTCGTCGCCGAGACAGAAACCGATTTCGAAGAGTTTGATACATCGTATTTTTTAAAGGGTTTAAAGGAATGGGAGGAACGTGCATTGCTCTTAAAAGAGATTATGTAAAAAAAAACTGTTTTCCTAAAAGCTTGCGCTTTCATTGTAAAGACGGGTACTTGTTGATCCACCCTCGTACTTAAACACTCAACTGAACTTATGTGACTATAAAGACCGTGAATTAAACCAAACTTGATAAATTGCTAAGCAAAAACACAGCACATGACCTGTTCATCTCCACAATACTCACCGTGGCTTCCCCTTCCCAGAAAGACTTTTTTTTTTTGTTTTGTTTTAAAGCGCATCAAGCAATTCATAAAAATAAAAATAAAAATGTCAACAATCCCTTACGTGACCGAATAAAATCGGATCACACATAAAAGCTATCCTAAAGCAATCTAATTTCTTAGTTTTATCATTTTCCTTTTTTTTCATTTTTTTTTTTCAGTTTAACTTTTTTTTTTTTGGTAAGAGACACACAAAAAAGTAACTACAGCAAAAGGGGGGGGGGCAGCACTTTATATCGGTTTTACTTCACACAACACTAAATCGTATTGTTTATTGTTCATCGCTGGGCTGTAAAAAAACAAACAATTTACTGTCCTGTTTGTATAAAACTTGTGGAACAACAACACAAAAAAAAAAAAAAAAACTGTTTGCAGGTTTGGCTGAAAATTCTTTGATTTTTTTGTTTATTTATGATTAACTTGCCTTTTTTGCGGTTTGGTTTTATGCATATTTTCTGGTTGAAGAATCAATCTTTAAAACAGCGTTATAATGTGTACAACGGTAACAACGCATAAAACAGGGGAAGGAAGAGCATCACGCAACCTAAGCTACAACAACACAATGAAACATATTATCAGTATCGGTTTGATGTCTTTTTTTTTAAGTTTTTTTAAGCAATTATTTTGTGTTTGTTTTGTTAAAGCTGTAAAAATAGAAAATAATAAAACAATTCCTGAAACATTTAGCTGAAAAATTAAACAGCTGAAAAAAGAAAAGAAGAGAATATACCGCTCCCGTTGTATTGTACATGATTACATGCAGACTGTTTCGTTCTTTTAATTTTTTTTATTTGTTTCGTTTTGTTTAGTTCGGGTTTTTATCTTGGAACCTGTAAACTACTATAAAACAAGAGAGAAAAGAAAAAAAAAACACTTAAACGATGAACAAAGTGGACAAGAGCCAACAGCGACCAGATCCGCTCCAGGTATGCATGTCTGTATATGAATTTTGTCGGAATAGTAACAAAAGCCGCTTTCGCCTCTGGGGCAGAGGATATCACTAATATTGAGGAGTACGACGAAGCAATCAAGTTTGAGACAGTTAAAATGAGTTTAGAAAATAGCTTCGAACCTAAGGAATAGCCTCTCTAGTGGTAGACTTTTTAGCTCCGATAGAGTTAAATGGGCAATTGGCTCATTTAAACCCTATAAGTCCCCGGGTAAGGACGGCGTCGTTCCTGCCATTCTACAGAAAGACATGAACATTATTTTATGACCACTAATAGAAAGAGCACGAGAAGCGCGCGATTGAGGATCTGGAGTGGTATTACTACAGGCAGGATGTTCGAAAGTTTTATCAACAGATAAAGCGAACATGCCAAGGTTATAAAGCCAGGACGGAAGCCTGCAGGGATGAGAACGGACACCTATGTAGTAGTAGAATCGCAGTCGATGAAAAGCCACTTCTGCAGACTGTATAACGGCGATGTTAGTCAATATACCGCTGTCAGGCAGAATGATCCATTTCTTATTGGCGAAGACCGCAGAGAATTCCCCCCCCCCCCCCCCCCCCACCCCCCCCTGACCTCGACGAAGTTAAGATCGCCGTAACGAAACTCAAGTCGCGCGGACGGACTGTCTGCTGAGCTCTTCAAGGCAGCTGAAGATGACCTGGTTAAGAGCATGCACCAGTTCATCTGTAAGATATGGTCAGAGGAAAGCTTGCCCCAGGAATAGAGTCTCCCGATCCACAAGAAAGGATCGGGATGCCGTTTTGTGTGAAAGCCTGAAGCCTAAATAAGCTGATAGGTCCTTATCAGTGCGGATTCAGGCCAGGGAAGTCCACCGTCGACCAAATTCACACTACGGCTGATCCTGGAAAGAGCCAATGAATTTCAAGCCGCACACGATAACGCAATTAGAGACTTACTTTACAACGCCATGTCTACCTTTGACATTCCTTCTAAACTCGTCAGACTATGCAGGATGATTTAGTAGAATGCTCGCTGCTCCATCCGAATCGGTAAAGACCTGACCGAGAGTTTTGGTGTCAAAAAAAAAGATCTAGGCAGGGCGATGAGCTGTCGTGTGAATTCTTCAACAGCGTATTAGAAATGATCACTGGCCAATACAATTTATTTCAAATCCCCCCAACTTCTTGCATATGCCGACTACATTGACATAAAAGGTAGATCACAGCGAGATGTCAATGAGGGGTTTACGAGTATTGAGATGAAGGCGGCGAAAATTAGTTTGGCAGTAAACGAGGGCAAAACTAAATACATATATGCTATCGTCAAAAAAGTACGCTCACCACCACCGACGTCTTAGCCAGAACATTTGTATTGGCAGATATAAGTTTGAGGTAGTTAAGGATTTCGTCTACCTTGGCTCTGCAGTGACCTGCAACAACGACATCAGTTCCGAAATCAAATGCATATTTCTTGCCAATCGCTGTTTCTTTGGGCTGAGGAGGCAATTGAGTAATAGAGCCCTCTCGCGAACGACAAAGTTGACTCTATATAAGACCCTTATCATCTCGGTCCTGCTGCTCGGCGCAGAAGCATGGACACTATCAAAGGCCGATGAGGAGGCCCTTGGTCGGTTCGATAGAAAGATTTTGCGCGTGATTTTCGGGCCTATAAACGTAGACGGGGGATGGAGGAAAAGATTCAACCACGAACTTTACTGGCAGTACAGCGACATGGGTCTAGTCAGGCGTCTACGAATTCAACGCTTAAGATGGCTAGGCCATGTAGAGCGAATGGACACCACAGCTCCAGCCGGCAGAGTCTTTGATTCCAACCCCCGAGAAACGAAGAAACAGAGGACGGCCGCACTTAAGATGGCGCACATAGGTGGAAGGGAACCTCAGCCAACTGAGTAGGCTAGCAGAAGATCGTGCTAGTTGGAGGGGCATGTTGGTTGAGGCTCACCCCGGACTGTAGCGCCCGTTAAGAAGAAGAATAGTTATTTTTAGGCCCTATTTCAACCTGGGCTACATCCCTCAAATCTGGAGAGAAATCAACCACGTCTTCATCGCCAAGATTGGAAAGCCAAGTGTATATCTTAAATCATATCGCCTTATCAACCTAACATCGTTCCTATTAAAAACAATGTAAAATTGATAGATCTCCATATTAAAGGTATTCTAAAGAATCAGATACCACTGTATCCTAATCAATATGCATATCGCTAAGAACGATCTGCTGAGAATGCGCTACATCACTTAGTGGCGCGTGTTGAAAATAGTTTCACACGCAAGGAGATCGCATTTTGCGCTTTTGACAATACTGCAGAGGTGTATACCATCCCACTAATCACTGGATTAGGGCGATGCTAAATAGCTGTATTATATCGGCCACATCCGGAGAGGTCTCGGTGACAGTATCGTCGGCTAAGTGGTGTCCACAAGGAGGAATCCTTTCACCCTTTCTCTGGTCGATAGTTATCGACGACCTACTCACTCCGCAAGCTAACCACTCGCGGCTACGAGATTATCGGATATGCTGATGACCTAGCAGTTGTTACAGGCAGATGCGATGTTAGCGCATGCGCAGTTTGTGCTTCAGTTTATCTCTGACTGGTATGGCAGAGAGGGTTTATCAATTAACCCAAATAAAATAATCTTAGTCCCCTAAACAAAGAGGAGAAGGTTGAAGCCTATTTACAAACATAGGATTTTCAGAAGAAGTTAAGTATCTAGGTATTGACCTTGATCGCAGACTTAACTGGAACTACAACATTAAAACCAAACTTACAAAAGCGATAAAACCTGGGGATAAAACCTAAAGTAGGCCACTGGCTATATACCGCGATAGTAAGACCTATCATCACGTATGCGTCCACGGTATGGTGGACAAAAGTTGAGCAAAAAACGATTATCGTTAAACTTCAAAGCCTTTGGAGACTAGCGTATGTCGACATTATAGGCGCTGTGCCAACCTGCCCTACGGCAGCTCAAGGACCACTGATTGGACTTGCTCCGCTGCGCCATTTTATTAAAAATGTTGCATTACGTAGTGCAATCAGAATTCTTCCCTCTCGAACAGGCCTGCCATGTAGACCTATGGGCGATATGCCCACCCTGCAACATCTACTTGAGCTGGATATGATTACCACTGTCTCGAACGCATTGCCATACACCTTCACTTTTGACAAGAGATTGGAGATATTGATCCCAAACCGCACAGATTGGGAAACCAGTGATCCCTTGGCTCAACGTCAAAAGCCCTAGATAGTACACTAATAACTCCAAGATGGTTTCTGGCGTTGTCGCCGGTATCGCAGGCCCTGGGAATGAGCCCTAGTATCTTCCAAGGGAAGTTATATGCCATCCTATCATGCGTCATACTAAACCTAGAAACTGGCAGTAACCATCAACATCACTCTGATAGCCAAGCAGCCCTTAAATCCGTTAAGGAATGCCCTATAAGACATTGCCAAAAGAAATAAAGTCAAACTCTGATGGGTGCCAGACTGCCAGGGCATATTTGTATTAAGGGCAATGAAATTGCCGATCAACTCGCTGAGAAAGGTTCCAGCGAAAGGTACATAGGTACCGAACTTTTCTACGTCATTCCTGTTTAAGATTAACTTCTTCTTAGACAAATGGGAAAAATCGCAATACCTGTCCTTTTGGAACAGCGTTCAAGGACTTCGCCATTCGAAACGATTTATACGTCCCCTGAACCAACACTCTATTAATATACTCAAGCTTAATAGAGTAGATATCAGAAGACTATGTAGTCAGCTTACGGGATCCTGTGGTCTGAGATATCATGCCAATAAAATTAACCTCTCGTCTGAAACTGAGTGTCGACTCTCTCTTGAAGACCAGTAAATTGCAGGACACATACTATGTGAGTGTGCCATCTTAGGAAGCGTATCCTTCTCAGTGAAATTATGACTCCTGGGGGACCATCTCAGCTCCTACGAAAGGCTGCCAGCCAATTTAACAGATGTAGCTTCAACAATAGAGGGCATGGGCTCGGACATACAGGGTAAAGTTGTTGATCGCTCTCAACCTGGCGAGATGCCAGCAACCATCCCTGTTTAAATGCCCGGGTCAAGTTGACATACGGCCTCCTCGCGGTGCCCTCTGGATAGCCTCTTCAACAACCGTTGGGAGGTGAACAAACGTATACAGCGACAAAACCCCGACCAGAATGGCGGTTGTGCGGCGGGCTAACACACCGCCCACGTAAAAAAAAAAAAAAAACAAAGTTATGAATGAGCAAGATGCCTCGGATACACGGACGGATACTCGACGACGACAACGCACGAAAAAGGAACACGATTTGCGAGTATGCTCCTGGAATGTCAGAACCCTGTACACTCCCGGAGCCGCTCATAAACTCGAAGGAATCCTCACGCAGTACAAGGCGGATATTACTGCGGTCCAGGAAATACGCTGGATAGGAAACGGTATGGTTAGGAAGAACCATTGCGATATTTACTACAGCTGTCACAAAAGGTTGCACTTACTGGGATGCGGATTTGTCGTGGGAAAGCGGTTAAGGTCGAAGGTTATCGACTTTAAACCTATAAGTGATCGCCTGGCTGTGATCCGCATCAGAGGCAGATTTTATAACATCAGCCTTATATGTGCACACGCCCCTACCGACGAGGCTGAAGACCCTATCGAGGAGGACAACGCCTACGGAGCTTGTCCGGAGTACGATGTAAAAATCGTGCTCGGGGACTTCAACGCCAAAATCGGTAAGGAGAACACCCTTGGCGGAGTGATCGGAAAGCACAGCCTCCACGATACAACAACAGATAACGGTTTTCCACTCGCTGACTTTGCGACAGCTCGTAATGCGGTGATAAGTAGTAAAAGATTCCCTCGCAAACGAATCCACACAGCAACCCGGCGATCTACGGACGGTCGAACCGCCAACCAAATCGACCATGTGCTCATTGACGCAAGGCACTCGTCAAACATCCTGGATGTGCGAACATTCAGAGGGGCAAATGTCGACTCTGACCACTTCCTCGTAGCAGCAAGATTCAGAGCTCGACTGTCCAATGTCAGAAAGCTACACCAGCCCACCAGGAGGAGGTTCGACATTGGGCGCCTGAGAACACCGGAGGTTGCCCGAGTCTACAGGGAGCAGCTGAGCGAAAGACATACCGTAGATTCTTCGTCGAACACAAATGCCAATAATATGTGGGTGCATTGCCGCTCAGCCATTCAGGAAGTAGCCGAAACCACCTTAGGATACCTACCACCCCCGACAAGAAACCCGTGGTATGATGGCGAGTGTGAGCAGAAAAAGGCAGCAACCGACGAGGCGTACCAAAAGGCGCTGCAGAGGAAAACGAGGGCAGCGCAAGAAGAGTACCGAGCCAGAAGAAGGGAGGAGAAAAAACTACTGCGACAAAAGAAAAGAATCTTCGCAGCCTCCCAGCTCAAGGATATCGAGGAGTCTACAGATAAACATAAAACACGAGCCTTTTACAAGAAAGGCAAGCCAAAGGCCTTGCAGGAGGCTTCAAAAAGGGCACCCAGGCTCGTCGAAACTGCGAGGGTAATCTTGTCACCGACCCGCAGGGATTGGTAGATGTATTTAAGCAGCATTTCCAGCAGCTGCTTAACGAGCATGACCAAGAGAGAGTGGTTGGGACCGAGGAAGTCCCAACTCCAGCCGCTGAAGTAGTCCTCCCACCCAGCATCGAAGAAGTCGGCACAGCTATTCAGAAGCTGAAGAACAACAAGGCCGCAGGCTCAGATGGCTTGACATCAGAGCTCTTCAAGGCTGGCGGCGATGTTCTGGTAGGGAGCATGCACCAGATCATCTGCAAAATTTGGGAAGACGAAAGCATGCCCGACGACTGGAATACCAGCTCTATTTGCCCCATCCACAAAAAAGGCGATCGTAACTCTTGCAAGAACTATAGAGGAACATATATCCCTGCTCAGTGTCGCATACAAGATCCTGTCCAGCGTATTGTGTGAACGTCGGCAGCTACTAGTGCGGCTTCCGGCCCGGCAAATCGACTATAGACCAAATTTTCACACTACGCCAAATCCTGGAAAAGACCAACGAGTTTCAAATCGATACACACCATCTTTTCATCGATTTCAAAGCCGCATACGACAGCATTCACCGTGAAGAACTGTTTGGTACGTTGGCCGAATTCGGGATCCCGGGAAAACTGATCCAGTTGTGTCGCGCCACGCTAAAAACACGCGATGCACCGTGCAACTCGGTTCTAGGACCTCGGAACCATTCGAAACATGCACCGGATTTCGGCAAGGAGATGCGCTGTCATGTGACTTTTTCAACCTGGTGCTGGAGCAGATAGTGCGACGGGCAGGCGTCAACAGGGAAGGCACTATCTTTTACAAGTCCATCCAGCTGCTAGGATACGCGGATGATATCGACATCATCGCGTGTTCTCGCCGTGGCATTGTGGAAGCATTCACGGCCATTGAAGAACAGGCGAAACGAATTGGTCTTAAGATCAATGAGGACAAAACGAAATACATGCTGTCAAGCAAAAACCAATCCGTCGCTCACCACCTGGGACAAAACATAACAATTGACAGCTACAATTTCGAGGTAGTTAAGGAGTTTGTCTACCTCGGGGCAAACGTAAACTCCACAAATGACACCACAGTGGAGATCCGGCGTAGAATCGCCCTTGGCAACCGCTGCTACTTCGGCTTGTCCAAACAACTGGGGTCAAAACTCCTCACTCGAAAGACCAAAGTCATGCTTTACAAAACGCTCATTCTGCCAGTCTTGCTGTACGGAGCCGAAAGCTGGACGATAAGCAGGACAGCGGAGCTGATTTTGGGTTCTTTCGAAAGAGAAATTCTGCGCCGGATATTTGGTCCTGTCTGTGAGGAAGGTGAATGGAGAAGAAGACACAACCGCGAACTCTACGAGCTGTACCAAGATGTGGATGTAGTCCGGAAGGCAAGGAGCCGTCGACTACACTGGCTCGGCCACATCGAGCGCATGGACATCAACGCTCCAGCTAAGAGGGTCTTCGACTCCGAGCCTCCTGGTTCGAGAAGAAGAGGAAGACCGAACCTTCGGTATAAAGACCAAGTAATCACGGATGTAAGACATCTTGGTCTTGACAACTGGAAGCAGCGTGCCCGGGACCGTCAAGGATGGAAGGCAGCTATAGCTCAGGCTCAGATCCTCCATGGATCGCAGGCCTGATAAGTAAGTATAACCCGATAGTTTTAAAGTAAAGAATAGAGAATAAATCGATTGACTACTTTTGTTCAAGTGTACTGATAACCAATTTCTAAAAACGCCCGATAGGAAGTTGGCAGTGAGAGCAAACTTGCCGCACGAATAAACCATTAAAGAAAAAATGCGTATATTCTGCACAATACAGTACACACCGCTGATGATTGTTGGCAGGGTGCCAACAATCTACCAACTAGACAATAGTCCTCAAGTACTTCACTCAAACATGATTGCTTCGGCATTCGCGCGCAACTGTACTTCAAACAATTTGTATACAGATTTGTCCCCCGTAAAAAAAAAAGAAACAAAAACAAGCATTCGGCTCAGTAAATAAATAAATGAACAAACCCACGAGCTAGTTAACTAAACACCGCCGCCGCACATTCAACCTAAATAACCTGCAAAACATCACATTTTTTTAACACAGAATAAGAAGAGAAAAGAAAATAGACTCGTGACTTCTCTCCCCGAGTACTTTGTCTTTTTTTTTTCTGCAAAGGATTCATCTTTGCCAGTGAATTCATGCCACCAAGTACCACCTAGTATGTAGTATGTTGTCCAATAATTGCAAACACTGTTAACTGTAATCTAAATATCATCGCACAAACCTCGTAAGTTCGCTTTCAAACACTTACCTGATCCTCGTTAAGATAATTAGGCAATCCGCCAATGAAGATTTTATGCGGCGAATCCGGAACAACCGTCGATATAACTCCAGCTATATGAAAACGTTAAACGATCAATATCGAAGCTTCTTCTCACACAGAGATTCAAATTGCACTTACAATGAAAGTCGTTAGTAGGTGCATTTAGCGGCTGACTGTCGGTCATTCCGGGCATTGGTTGATAATCATGTGGTCGACGAATCTTTAAACTTTGTCCCTTAAAATTAATACCATCGAATGCCATGGCCTGTGTTGTTTCGTCAATAGATCTAAACTCGAGGAAAGCGAAATTTTTATCCAAGTTGATTTGACAGGCCAGAACTGGATTGCCGGCCGCCTGTGCTAGACCAGAAAGATGCATTTGCTGGTTGAAGAACTCCATCATCTCCTCTTCCGTCACGCCGAACGGAATGTTACCGACGTAGAGTCGACGTGCTTGTCGTGTTATTGTCGATCCGACTACTGGAACAGCGGCTTGCGGTGTGTCGGCAACAGCATTGGCCGGAATTTGTCCGGCTGCTTGCATGGCCTTGTACTGTAGTGGGGTTATGTGCTCAAAACCGGGCGGTGGAACATCCCAGTATAGAGATGGCTTACGGCGACGAGATCTATGTCCATGGCGATTACGTGAGCGCGAGCGTTTACGATCGCGTGACCGTGATCTTGACGAACGTCGTCGATCCCTTGAACGTGATCGGTGTCGGCGTCTATCACGATCTACACGACATGAAAAGATTGAAGAAAAAAAAAAAATCAAAAAATCAATACCATCACGCAATTATGACGTATGTTTTATGCCACATTTTGCACTTACCATCTGCTCCCATGTTTCAGAAATATATCAAAGCGTATTCTGCACTATTAACACGAATCTAATGAAATGTTTATTTGGTTTTCTTTCGACAAAATATTACCAATTTTTCAGCGAAAACACTTCTTTCAAGCTCTAACGCGAACAAGTAAGATGGCTGCTAGGGATGAAATATGGCAAATGGACGCGTTCAGTGGATAGCATTTTCATTCGCCACCGATGACATTTTCATTTTAGTAATGTACTAGAATAATTTCAATATATACGTTCATACGCATTTTCTATTGGTAATATATTTTTTTAAACATAATAAATAAAAGTGGTGAAGTGGTGAGGTTTTGTCAGAACCCCGCTGAAGAGAAACACCGTGAAAAACACGTTCGATGTCATGGCTGTGTCGGGATTCGATCCCGAGTCATCGGCGTCAGAGGCCAACACACTACCCACTGCGCCACGGTGCTAATAGTCTTTTGTTATTAGTCAGCCACGCCTGCGCCTCGTCTTCCTCTTCTTATAGAGCACTAGAGTTCGGATTGAACCTGGGCCTCAACCAACAGGGACGGGCAAACTAGCACGATCAAGTCTTTTCCAATATCGCATGTTCAGTTGGTTGGGATTCCCTTCCACCTGTGTGCGCCATCTTAGATCCGGCCGTCCTCTGTTTCTTCGTCCCTCGGGGTTAGATTCAAAGATTCTCCACGTTGGAGCTGTGATGTCCATTCGTTTTACATGGCCTAGCCATCTTAGGCGTTGGATCCGTAGACGCTTGTCTAGACTCATGTCGTTGTACAGCCCGTAAAGGTCGTGGTTGAATCTTTTCCTCGATCCTCCGCAAAATCTTTCCCTCAAAACGGCCAAGGATTTTCTTATTCGCTTTTGATAGCATCCAAGTTTCTGCGCCGTACGGAAGGACCGGGATGATGAGGCTCTATTATTCAATTGCCTCCTGAGCCCAATGAAATAGCGATTGGAAAGAGTGTTTCTGTGTTTGATTTCGGAACTGATGTAGTTGTTTCAGGTCATTGCGGAGCCAAGGTAGACGAAGTCCTTAACTACTTCAAACTTATGTCTGCCAATACAAGCGTTCTCGTTTACCGCCAGACCCATTTTGGTCGCCTCCGCCTCTATACTCGTAAACGCCTGTTACACGTTAGCGCATGGCCTTGCTTAAATCCTTTTTTGACGTCAAAACTATCGGTCAGGTCTTTACCGACTCGGATGGAATAGCGAGCATTCCCCAAAGTCATCCTGCATAGTCTGACGAGTTTAGCAGGGTAGTCAAAGGTAGACATAGCGTTGTATAGATCGTCTCTAATTACGCTGTAGTATGCGGCTTTGAAGTCGACAAATAGGTGGTGAGTGTCGACTTGAAATTCATTGGTTTTTTCCAATATCTGCGATATTGTGAAGATTTGGTCGATGCCTGCAGTAAGACCTCTCCAAGTCCTCAATCGCGCTCCTCTCGTACTCTTTTCTTCTGTCTGTTGCGAGGCTAACGCTCCTCCCTTCTGCTAGCTGCTCTTGTTCTTTTACGCAGCGAGGTATTATATGCATCCTGCTTCGCTGTGTGAATCCTCCTGCACTCGTCATCGAACCAGGTGTTTCTTAGTGGTGGAGCTTTGAAACCCAAAACTTCGGATACAGAGCTTTTCAGCGCTTGTTTGCAAAGGTTCCATTATTGTTCTATTGACTGCGTGGAGGGTTGAGATGTATGATGGAGCTTAAGGGAGGCACGATTGGCAAAAGCACGAGAAGGTTTCTTGCTTTCCGACGTCAAACTTTGTTTTCTTAATCAACTCCGCTGCGTTCATGATATCCGTAGGTGCATCTTGGCTACTACAAGATGGTGGTCTAAGTCGATATTAGCTCCCCGGAAAGTTCGAACATCAGAAATAGTGGAGGAGTGTCTGACGCCGATCGCAATGTGATCAATCTGGTCAGTGATTGATGGATCTGGCGACCGCCAGGTGCCCTTGTGTATATCCATCCGATAACAGTCAGTCTGTTTCTGTTATCGGATGGGGTGTCGTGTAGGCTGTGTTTGGCGATAGCTCGCTCAAGGATGCTTTCCTTACCCAGCATCGAAATCTCCTAGTACGATTTTGAGACATTGGGCCTACGTTCTGTCTAGGAGATCGCAGAACTCTTCTTTGGCGGAGTCATCCTTGTCTTTCGTGGAGGCATTGACGCAGGCGAGACTTTAGTTAGTAAGTTTGGCCTTGATACGAATCGTTATGAGGTATTCGCTCACATACCGAAAGCTTAGGACTTATTGCCTTAGTCCACCTCGAACAGCAAATCCGCATTCGAACTATCGTTGTCTCCTCTCCCCATAGCAGTCGCCGTAGTAGATGTCACAGTTTTCCATCCGCTTTTTACCCGGTCCATTAAATCGCATTTCCTGGATGGAGCCTAAGTTCGCTTTATAGCGGTCTAGGCGCCCGCAAGTTGTTCGGTTACACGAGGTCTGTTTTTGGACCTAACATTCCACGTACTGAGCCGAAGACCATTGCCCCTTTTTCGTTTTTTTGCAAGGGTCGTCAACATCCAATCAATCCGGTCCGTTTTATCCGAGGGTTGTGGTTGCTTCTGAGCAATTGTGGGGTTTTCCGGTTACGGTCTGCTAGACCATAGCTCTACCAACATTAATCCTGTTTTGTGGCGCAGGATACGAGCCATTCGTCCTCTTCCGGTAGTAATTTCCATGGTCAGGAAATTTCCAAATGGTACCACGAGGAGGTGGCAGTAGGACCTGGCTAACAGAGCTACAAGGTGTCTGGCTGCAGAAGCTCCTACTCAGGTTTTTTTTGCACCACCAGCCGTAGGGAACAAAACAATCGCAGCGTGGTTCTTAAGCTGATAGCATTGCTTTTCCAGATTGTGACAGCTTTATCGTTCGGTGTCACCGCTGTTGGTCGAGACTATACTTCCTATAATAGATATAGAAAGTTGTCAACTTTCTCGACTTCCTCTTCGGCAATACAGAGTTGGGCGCCAGTGTTAGTGATATTCGGGGTTTTTGTTTTAGCTGCGTTTACTCCGAACTCCCACAATGTATTGTATTGTATTGTATTCGAGGTGAGTCGCCATAGTCCAACGAATTCCACAAATAGCTTCCGTCAATGCTGCACGGATAACCACCAAGAACAATAGTGGCGATGATATGCATCCTTGAAGTTCTCTTAAGTGGGATTGTGTTTATTTTGAAACTAAACCACAACTTTTCACATTTTCGAATGATCAGTATCTAATCAATAAGTATCGAAGCTGTTGATTGTCTCTGAATAGTTAGGCTTTTTAACGGAGATATTCCCTTTAAGCGCAAACCATAACCTGAAGGGCTAGGTAATTAGTTACCCCAAAAAACAAGAAACAAGTCGTATGCTTACATTTAGATGACATTATTTTTAAGAAATAAATTCCCAAGCTGTCAACTTTAATGATAAATAAAATTGTTTTCGACAGAATGTTTACTTCGTTTTTAATCGATCCACTAAATATAAACTGTCTTTTGAGACATATTGTACTTACAACGAACCGTCAGCCGCCGATTTTAAAGGGTTGACCATAATAGACTTACGCAAACTTAAGCTTATGTCACAATCGAACGAAAATCTCACCTTAAGTTTAAAGGAAAATTCAAGTTGCCCATAATGACCTTAAGCTAACTTAAGCGAAGGAACTGTCAAATTGTTTTCATTTGGTTTGATTATTTTCGGTGTGGTTACAATCGTTTTGTTTAAAGTGAGAAAAATAAAAATAAATTAATAAAATCGTATTCCGACATATTTAAATTTATTATTAGTTTTCTTTATTGTACTTTTGGTCATAGATAAATTGACATTATTGTTAATTTATCTATGCTTTTGGTTTCTTTCACCGTCAGCTGTCAAAATTCCGGGCGGAATATCTTCTTTCATTAAGATATTCCGTAAGCTCGCTTAAGTTGACGAACATTTAACGAAACCGCGCATATTCCCATTATGGGTATGTCATAGGCTTTGCATGTAATAAGACATTTCCGTAAGCTGGCGTACGCTCGCTTAAGTCTATTATGGTCAATCCTTAAGATTTCCTTGTGTTTTGTTTTTCTTTCTACACAGCTGTCACAATGTCGTACTACCGAGTTACAAGTTTGCCAACTCGCGCGACACACCCTACGACCGAGACAGCGACATCGTTGTGTTTACATTATGGGATTAACGTACATTTAACTTTTGACAGGCGACCGAGACAGCGACCGCGACCTCATTGTGTTCAGGCAGTCATGCCTCATGTCACAAGGCGTTGAGCAGCTACATATAGCAAACTTCTGTAACTGATTTACAACATTGAAGTATTCAAGTAAAGACAAAATGTACAATGTACATATTTAAATGATGTAATAAAATATTTTAAGCTCAGCCAACTCCTTCTACTACATTCGCAAGAAATAGGACTTCAACCCACTACCAACATCACATTTGACATCTCACGAACATTTTGAGTACCTCTGTGACAAACTGTCACTCCCAGCAAGTGAAAAACATTGACAGCAATTGTCATATAGGCTATTACGTGATTAACTGACAAGTATTTTCTCTTCGCACTATTAACAATCACTTAAAACTATTAATTCATTCTATTTACAGAATGGTTTTACGTCCTCGTCTGTCAGTCGTGCTACGTCGATACACTCAAACTAAAGTATCCAATCCCACGGCTTCGCAGCCCTCCCAAACTGGTGGCATTAACCCCGATGTGCAAGGCCTCAGTAATCGTGTCGTGAAAACCACTACGGAACCCGTGGGCCCTGGCATCACCGCCAATTGTGGATACAAATGCCCCGAATACTTTTGCTACAACCCCACCAGCTATTTTGAAGCCGAAGTCGAATTGGAGAAGTACCGCTGCCCGCAACCGAATGCAAACAGAAAACCGTGAATTATTCGAAATGTACGGTTTAATTAAATGAAATACATAGCTGAAGCCTAATTCTTGTCTAAACAATCATTTCAAGTTCGCGTGCGTAGAAGATAGCCTGTTCGGCCAGCTCGATTGAAGGTAGAGTCTCCTTTGGCTTGGCCGTCTTGTCGACAAAGTTGAAAACATCGCCAACAAGTTTCCAGTTGCGTTTCGCACCGAATGCCTTTACTTCAGCGGGTGATTTGAGGTTTAGACGTTTTGCTGCTTCGCTTACTGAGATCTTTTCGTATGATTTCTCGATGCATGCACCGATCTCGTCGCGCACCGTCTCCAGGAGAATGTCCATGAAGTAGTTGTAGATCACGGATGGAGCACTGTTCTGTAAATCAAGGCAGAGGCTGTTATGTAGGTGAATGCGACGGGACGGAATGTTTTGCTTACTTTGGCTTGGAAGATTTTATTGTAACGACCCTCCATGATGTACTGTTCCAGAGCTAAAATCGGACGAATATACTTGTTGCTTTGAATGATCTCAGCGGACAGTAACTCGAGTTCAGTATGGAATTCAGAGACACGATTTACGGACAAAAGAAACAGCAAATTGAGTCCGAGAAGCTTGTACATGTTTTCAGATTCCCCAATTTCCTGCCTAAAAAGGAAAAGTACATCGGTTATCCGTCCTTTGTTCAATTAAACGAAAGTGACTCCTTACTTGTAGTCATAGTAGTAGCACTTCAGCTGTGAAATGTATCGCTCAAAGGCTGGAATGTCCTTAGTTGCAACACTGTATTCAACGGCAATTTCAAGGATATCACGAGCCAATATCATCTCCTGCTTTGGAGTCTTCACATTGCCAGTGGGCAAATAAGACAACTTTGTTAGGGCGATCTTGTAACAAAGAGAAATGGTTTGTATGAAATTTTTGTGTGAGATTTCTTCGGAAATATTTAGAAATACCTTCAAATTGTCAAGCAATTGACCACATTTCTTAAGGGCTACTGGTTTTTTGCCCCACTCAGCCTTTAAATCTTTAAATAATGATTCAACGTTTCGTAGGTTAGCGGCCATGACGTTCGCGTTTTCCTAAGGATTTGATGATTTTGTATTGGATCAAGTGACAAGTGACAAATAAGATTTTTGTAATACAAGGGTCAGAAGAAATTGGAAAATCGGCGAATGTACTAGATTTCACTAAAATAAAATATTTAAATGCAGAGGACACCATAATGGCATGGAACATTTGCTGAGAACTACAACCAACGTGAAAATCCAGACGAGTTCCTCACGAATCCTACCCCTGGAGAGTAATGAAACCATCTGCACTTCGCCAAGGTTGTGTGACAAACATAATAAGAGTATGACTCTTGAACCTGAGCGAATAATCAAAAAAAAAAAAAACCAAAAACGTTGGCAAATGCATACTCTAGCAACCAGATTAAGCTCCAAGAGTCGAGAAAGACAAGTCAACTTAAAAGTTTGGTTAATTAGTTCTTCTTAGTGAAGAACAGTATTGTAAGCTCATCCACGTTCGGCCTTTTTTTATGTGGGGCTACAGTCCAGGGTTGATCTGGGCCTCAACCAACAAACTTCTTCAGCCACCACGATCTTTTGCCAGCTGCCTCCAATTGCGCACACCAAGTTGGTTGAGGTCCCTCCGCCTTCAAGGGTCTCCTCTCTTGTGTTGTCCCCATGGCTCAGATACAAGGACTCTACGAACCGGAGCTGTATTGTCTATACGCTCTACATGGCCTAGCCATCTTGAGCGTTGTATCCGTAGACGTTTGACTAGACATATGCCACCGTACAACCCGTATAGTTCGTTTTTGAGTCTACTCCTTCACTTTAAGTCAACACAAACGGGACCGGTTATTGTATGCAGAAATTTCCTCTCGAAACGACCAAGGCCCTCTTCATCCATCCTTGTTAAGGTCCAATTCTCTTCGCCGTACTTAAGGACCGGGATGATTAAGGTCTGAGGGTGACGTTAGTTTTTTGAGAGAGGGCTCCACTACTCAATTGCCTCTTGAGCCTGAAGCAACAACGGTTGGCAAGAGTTATTCTGCGTCTTATCTTAGCGCTGTTGTCATTGCCGTTTGTTACCGGCGAGCCAAGGTAGATGTAGTCCTTGACTATACCAAAGTTATAGCTGCCAATAGTATAGTGATGTGTGTCTTTCTTCGACGACAGCATATATTTAGTTTTGTCAATAACGTCAGCGAGCAAACTTGAAGTAGATCGTGCCTCTTGTATTGGCCAGTGAATCCCGCAAGATCTTTCCAAGCATGAAGCAACGGGAATTCTCCATTGCCATCCTGCACAACCTGACGATTTTGGCAGGGACCCTATACTCACTACAGAGAGGTTCCGCCCAGAGGTGAAATCCACGAGCCTGAGTCCGTTCCCGGATGTGATGTGGTGAAGACTATGTTTTCCGATTACTCTGGCAAAGACCTCTTCCTTTCCCAGCTGTGCATTGAAGTCGCCTAGAACGATATTGGTTCCATAGGAGATCATAGAAGTCATCCTTGCTGTTGTCATCCTTGTGCTCTGTCGATAACATGCGAATTGTTTTAAGGCGCCCGCTTTTATAACCTTACTTGAAGCTTAAGACTTTTTGCCTTAGTCAGCCTCGAACAACAAATCCACATCCAAATAAGCGCTGCCTTCCCCTCTGTAGCAATCGCTGTAATAGAGGTCGCAGTTTTTCATCCTCTTTTTGCTCGGCCTATCCCACCGCAATTTCTGGATTGCGGTAATTTCTGCTCTGTAGCAGTCAAGGGCCCCCGCGTGCTTATCGGCTGCACGTGGTCTGTTAAGGGACCTTAAGTTTCACGTGCAGAGCCGAAATTCATTGCCCTTTTATTGTTTGCTGGGATCGTCAATAGTAATTTCGTCCTTGTCCGAGGGTAGTGGTTGCTTCTGAACCGAACGTGGTGAGGGAGTTAGCCCCACACAACTACCAAGTGGGAGGCCAGGCCTCTTTCTTACCCCCAGGGCTTAGGGTCCAGGTATATCCGGTGTCATTCACCTCACTGAGGTTGTGAGCGCCGCCGTTGGTTCTACCATCCAACCTGGCATCGAAATATGTTCGAGCAGCTCCAAAAGGGGTAGCGCAGTGGTTAGTGTGCTGGACTCTTACACACGATGACTCGGATCCCGATAACACCAACGCCATCGAATGTTTATTTCGCGACGTTCCTCCTCGGCGGGGTACTGGCAAAACCCCCCGTAGTAAACTTGCCATGAAAAAGCTTCTCGACTAACGCCGTTCGGAATCGGCATTAAACTGTAGGTCCCTTTCACCTGTGTGAAAAATAAATCACGTACAACATGAGTCATTTAGAGTAGCTTGGCACTTGTCCTTCATGGGCTGTAACGCCACCAAAGAAGAAGAAGAAGCTCCAAAAGGGTGTTGTCCAGGTGGCTCCCATTAACAGAAACTGTGGATGCCCCCGTTGATCGGTGGATTGATTAGCTCATCCGCCGCCGTCTTGAAGAAGAGTTAAGCACTAGCCGACAAATTCTTAAACTTCCCCCTCTCTCGTTGGCAGCCCCCAACGATTTCCCACAGGGGTCGGCCCCACCATCGGTCGAAGGTACTAGGCTCCCAGGTTTCACCACGTGGAGGTGTGAGCAGGAGTTCGTTGACAGAGGCTAGGTGCAAACGCTTGTATCCGCATTCATCTCTTATCATGACTAGAGCTTTCAACCCTGCGCAATGCCATAAAAATAATGGAAGTTCATGCGAAAAATAATTATTTTTCGACCATCGTGTGAAAGATGTCGAACAGCGAGGCATCTTGACATCATCTGCACTAAAAGTATCGTCACGAATTGAATATTGTTAAATGCCGTACTTTAAGGCCCAGTAGAGGGTGTTGTGTCAATATTGCCATAGTGACATGTAACAAGCTCGCGATTAATGAGATTTCCGAAATACATTATAAAATCAAATTTTGCTAAAAAAAGAAAAAAAATCTATTACAATCCTCGCTCGATATCTTAAACTCTCCACTTTGACTAACCATAAACAAGTTAAACTCTACAAAACGGTTTGTTTATATTGCAACCAGTTGTCAACAGTTGTCACAACGAATTCTATTGAAATCAATTGAAAACTAAAAACGAGGTAGGGAAGCCGCGTTGCATTTGCCATCAAGTTTCGATCGAAATCTTTAGTCTCAAACATTTCGTACGTCTCAAATTGGATCAGGTGAAAGAAGCAAGGAAAGAGCATGTCTTCTCATGCAGAAAATGATTTCTTTTCGCGATCGCACGTTGATTAGATGTCAAATGTAATATCAAGTAAGGCACGCAGCTACACTAAGGAATCAAGAAGAACAGTACATAACGAGTGAATCGAGTTCGTCAACAGTTTGTGTTTGTTAATAATATTGTTACGAGCGAGTAGTTGAAGCGTGAAAACATGCTCTCGAAACCTTTTAAGAAACGATTTCAAACGACGTTAACTGGAAATGAAGCGGTATCTGACGTTAAACCAGCAGAGACAGCTCCAATAAAGCGTAGTGGAAGGTCTACGAGGCTCGCAAATAGGCAAGTAAACGTACAGAATAGACGTCAGATTAATGTAAGGCAAACTCGGCAAAAGCCACAACCTATCGAGGTGAGATATCTGTACTTAATCCATGTAAAATCGTGCCCAATTACCAACTCGTCCTCAACAGGTTGTCAAAAATCAACCACAAAGAGCGTGTAAGGCAAATCTTAAGGAACAGACTGAAAATATCCCAAATCCTCCAATAAGAATAAGATATCGTACTACAAGGGCAGCACTTGGAAATACTGATCAGAAATTAAATCGTCCCGACAGTCAGAAAAATGCGGTAAGCATATTTTTGTTTTAATATCTGGGACGAGAAACAAACAATTTACCCACTGAACGCACTCCATATGCACTCTCCACGGCAATTGTATGCATATACATTTCTTCACAAGCTTACTTGCGTCTCTTTCTACCCTCTGTCGTGTAGAGTTTGACATTTAATGTGTCTATAAAATGTCATAATAGTAGCGTTGCTTGGTTTTTTCCGAGTCTATTAAGAAAGTTAAAAATAAATCGCGAAATTCCACTGTTCGCGTGTGTATATTTATAATCTTAATACCAATTAGCACCCCACACACAATTCGGTGTTTAGTGATTGTGGGAAAACAACAAATTGTTTGTTCCTGTATCGACAGAAGTAATTCTGGCGCGGGAAGTCCTTCCCAACAACTTTACACATACAGTACGTATGCCCTGTGCCGATTTGTGATTAACTTTCATCGAAATGTCAAATTTCGGTTTGTCGTCTGAGGCACAGCGAAGAAAGCACTGAAAAATCATTTTGTTTTTGCATTTTCTCTCTAAATGTTTCATTTCAGGGGCGAAGTTTAACAATGCGTGTGGGGCGAAGACTCCGTAAGACAGCTGTCGTTGAGCCAAAAAAGACTAAACCGTGTTTTGTTCGTCTGGAAAAAGTTCAAGAGGAGAAACCCGAATCGAAGGGACGTGAACGAGAAAAGGTGAAAACGCCGGCGAATAGAAAACTAACAGGTCCGCTGAAGAAGCGCCCATTGAACCCGAGTCCAGTTATTAAGAAAGCAGACGAAGCACCAACCACCGTGGCGTCGACACGATCCCGTCGGGCACCCAAACCCAATCCCAAATACGCGAATGCGGACATAATAACGCCAAAGGCAAAAGCGCCACGTGGCAAAGGCAACCGAGTACATGATGAAGAAAGCGATAATGCTAGCGATTCCGCCGAGGATTTCTACAATGATTTGGACGAAGCGAGTAATGCAAGCGATGCCAACGACATGGGCGCCGCAGATGTGTTCGAGGTCGAGAGTTCGGATTTTTCCGAAAATGAAAAACCACATACGAGAGCAAGACGTAGCCAGAAAGTAGGTATACAGCCACCGTCATCAACGCCGACGACGGGTTTTAAACGAGGGCGTCCGAAAACACGACTCTCGCCGCTACCCACTAGTCGAACAAATGAGCAGAAAAAAGTCAGTCTATCGCAAACTCCATCTCAACGGTCGTCGACGATGGGAGGAGCGCAACAGCCACCGCAAAATCGAAAACGAAAGATTGAAGATGTTGACATGGACGAGGAACCTCCAGAATCCATCATAGCCCGGAATAAACGCCTGAACATCGCGCTGTACGATGCGAATGTCACGAAACCAGTCCTACCCTCAAAGAGTGTCACTTCAAAAGTGGGAGTAAACTCCAGGACACAATCGCCCGTAACTACGAGCACAAATGTTGCCCAGAAACGACTTGCTCAAAGTCAGAATCCCATCAGATCAACCTCTTCCTTGGCTCGAGAGGAGAAAACCAAATCACCGCTTCATAAAAAGTCGTCGAACGATAAGGAGGATTCGGCCAGCACTCAGGACGATTTTGAGACCATGCCCACGTTCACAATAGTCAATATTAACGACATCATTAACAAGAAAGGCGATTGCCTTGTTCAGAAGAATGCCGAGGAAGCGAAGAGTCCTCCCTCAACACCGGCTGGTACAACACGTGTCAATCGCCGCAAGTCGGGACACACTACGATCCTTTCGGAGAAAATCGACACGAACAAGATACGAACGCCCATACAACGCACCCCGATACCTGCAAAGAAGCCCATAATTCTAAATAGCAGCACGGTGCCGCGCACGGAGCCACGGCAACCTGTACGCGCTCCAATCACAATAGATCGAAAGCCAGTGGCATCGATATCGGCTGTTACGGCTGAAAAGCCAGCACCACGTATCCTCAATTCGGTCGTCGCTAAGCGTACGCATCCGATACAACCGATTCTCGGCAAATTGGACAATGACATCGACCTCGACCCATCCGAAGACAGTTCAGAGAAGACGAAGGAAAACGTCGGCGCCAATAAAGTCATCCCCTTGAAACCCGCCCAACCGCGAAAGCTTCCACCCGAGAAGGTATTCGTTCAACGGCAGGGCAATAAACTCATCAAAAAGATTACATGCTTCGAAACCTGGTACGTCATCAATATCCCCGAAACCCAAGAACCAGTCGTCAAGAACACCCTCGACATACCGCTAATCATGCTAAGCAATTCGGCGAAGAAAATCAAACTTCCATCGTCTGGCTGGAGTACCAAGGTAACACTATACAAACTCTCCGCTCAAATGATAGGCAAAAGTAATATAGTCCCCTACACTGGCGATCTATCCGATCAGAATATCCCCGAAGCGGACCGTGACAAATACCAGCCGTCGTGCGTCATGTTCCGACGAATGACACAACAAAAATCGAAGACCCGAATGCCCTACGATCGTGCGGTGATCTTCAAAATGAAGACTTTCTACACGAACATCGATGGCAAGAATGTTCGTCTCATTGGTGCGCCGAGTTCGATCAGTTCGTTCGAGGAGATTGAAGTTCTGCTCGAATTGGTCGACGAGCTCGACTTGCAACACGAGTTTGTCGAGCCAGCGAGTACGGTCTAACACTGCAGATTACACCGTCAAATTCGGTCTTTCGACCTCTTATCATTTCTTCTTCAATTCATACGCGTTTTTCTTTTTAATTTTATTTTTACGTTAAATGAAAATGTAAAATATCCCATTTAGTGTTACATATTGTTCCCAATGAAGTGTAGGTAATTTTCAGTTTTTTTTTTTTTGTATAAAACAAAGTAACAATGTAAAAACGAAAAATACATGAAAAGAAAAAAAAAACGGAAAACAAAGCAAATTTCTGTTGCATTTTTCCTTCCTTGTAAAGACGGACTTTGATTAGCTGGTGGGAGTTTTATTTAAAATGATAACTACCCGATGACGGTATTTGTGTAGAAAATTGTTACTTGACCACATGGAACATAATAAAGAAGAGAAAAAAGGTTTACTTTGAGCAAATTGTTTGTTAAGTTTTTTCTTACTCCTGGCAACTCCTTTACTGACAGCGTTCAATAGTAGTTGGGTTGTTTTAAGGGCTGATTGCATCGTCACAGACCTTGTAGTACTCTCATCTGTAATGCGGGGTTTTGATTTGACATCTGTTCGAGTCAAAAGTCAGCTATACCAAGTGTTTTAGCGCATTAAGGTCTTGTGTACACTTTATTGCAATTTGAGACTTGTGGCATTTTAATGCAATCAGTTTGATTGGGATGTGATTTGTTTTTTTGCGAAGCTCTGTAAGTGCTCAGGTAATGTATGGTTTTACACTTATTACCAGTAAAGGTGAGCCTCTGCTATATATAAAAGACAAGATGTTACTATTACATAACACATCAAGTTGTCATTCCATATTATAGGTGTACTCCTGAACATAATACTAATATGCGCCCACGCTTTCAAAGAAGGACAAGACAAGTGACTTAAGAACTATTTCCATGATCTAAATAGAACACAGGATGGTAAAAGACTAACAAAGGCCTCGTAGGAGTAACATCTGCCGACCGGTGCTTGTCCGCTGAAAAAAGCGAGGAAGAGCATCTCTGTTAGCTAGGTCCTACTTCCAACTCCTCGTGGTAACATCTGGAAATTTCCTAACCATGAAAATTACTAACGGAAGAGTACGAATGGCGAGTATCCTGCGCCACAAAACAGGATTAAATAACGACAAGCCTCAGATAAAACGGACCGGATTAATGTTGACGACCCTTGTGACTCTGTATGTATGTGGAATGTTAGGTCCCTAAACAGACCACGTGAAGGCGAACAGCTTGCGACCGCCCTAGACGGCTATAAAACGAATTTAACCGCCATCCAGGAAATGCGATGGAATGGACCGGGTAAAAAGCGGATAAAAAACTGGGGCAGCTATAGGGAGAGAGGATAACGATTGTTCGAATGCGAATCTGCTGTTCGAGGTTACTTACTTACTTAGGTGGCGCTACAGTCCGTGGTGAACCTGGGCCTCAACCAACAAGCGTCTCCAACTGGCACGGTCTTTGGCCAGCTGTTTTCAGCTCCGCACGCCCAGTTGGTTAAGATCCTCTTCCACCTGCGTGCGCCACCGCTGATTCGGCCGTCCTCTGCCGCGCCTTCCTTTCGGGGTGGATTCGAAGACTCTTCAGGTCGGAGCTGTATTTTCCATCCGCTCTACATGGCCGAGCCACCTTAGACGCTGTATCCGTAGACGTCGTACCAGGCCGATGTCGCTGTACAACCCGTACAGTTATTCGTTATATCTTCTCCTCCATACACCGTTTGAACAAACGGGACCGTAGATAGTGCGCAGAATTTTCCTCTCGAAACGACCAAGGGCATCTTCATTCGCTTTTGTTAAGGTCCAAGCCTCTGCGCCGTAAAGGAGGACTGGGATGATTAAGGTCTTATATAGTGTCACTTTGGTTTTCCGAGAGAGGGCTCTACTTCTCAATCGCCTCTTGAGTCCAAAGAAACAGCGGTTGGCAAAAGTGATTCTGCGTTTTATCTCAGCGCTGGTGTTGTTGTCGCTGGTCATCAGTGAGCCAAGGTAGACGAATTCCTTGACCACTTCAAAGTTATATCCGCCCATGGTGACGTTCTGGCCCAAACGTCGGTGTTGTCCGTCTCTTTTAAATGAAAGCAGATATTTGGAGGGCTTCGTGGCGCAGTGGTTAGTGTGTTGGACTCTGGCGCACGATGAGCGAGTTCGAATCCCAATAACACCAACGCCATCGAATGTTTATTTCGCGGCGTCCCTCCCCGGCAGGGTACTGGCAAAACCCCCTGTAGTATAACTTGCCTGGAAAAAGCATCTCGACTCAAGCCGTTCGGAATCGGCATTAAACTGGAGGTCCCTTTCACCTGTGTGAAAAATAGATCACACACAACATGGGTGATTGAGAGAAGCTTGGCTCTGGTCCTTTATGGGCTGTAACGCCACCAAAGAAGAAGAAGATATTTGGTTTTACCGTCACTAACCTTGAGACCCATCTTAGCCGCTTCTACCTCAATCCTTACAAAGGCCTCATTGACGTCTCACTGTGTCCGTCCAATCACGTCAATGTCGTCGGCGTACGCAAGCAATTGCGTATACTTGAAATATATCGTGTTGGCGTCACCTTGCCTAAATCCTTTTTTAACATCAAAGGTCTCGGTTTGCTCATTACCAACCTTAATGGAGCAGCGAGAATTCTCCATTGTCATCCTGCACAGTCGGACGAGTTTGGCAGGGATGTTAAAACTAGACATGGCTTTGTATGGCTCATCTCTATACACGCTGCCATATGCAGCCTTTGAAATCGACGAAGAGTGGGTGAGTGTCGATTTGATATTCCTGGATCTTCTCCAAGATCTGCCATAGCGTAAATATTTGGTCTTTTGTGTATTTACCTGGCCTGGAACCACACTGCTAAGAGCCGATCAGGTTATCCACAAACGGTTTCAGGCGTTCACACAATACGGCAGAGAAGATCTTATATGCAATGTTAAGGAGACTTATTCCCCTATAGTTCGCGCGGTTATAGGGGCCTCCTTTCTTATGGACCGGGCAAACGATGCTGAGATTCCATTCGTCGGGCATGCTTTCCATCGACCATACCTTGCAAATGAGATTGTGCATGCACCTTCACAGCTTACCTCCAGCCGCCTTAAGAAGCTCAGCAGACAGGCCGTCTGCGCCCGAGGCTTTATTAAACTTAAGTCTTGATATCGCTATTTTGACCTCGTCTAGGTCGGGTGGATTGAATTCTGTTACATTGTCGTCCATTACGAATGGCTCGTTCTGCCTGAGAGCGGTATCTTGTCTATCATCGCCGTTATACAGTCTGCAGAAGTGGTCTTTCCAAATCCTCAGTATCGACTGCGACTCTATGTTGAAAATTAAGGAGAAACAAGGATACTTAACCTTCCGTTTCAGTCATTTTCTGTCTCCTTCTCTTTCGTCAGTCAGTCTCCTCGTTCAGTCGCGTTATCTCTTCAGAAGGAATCGGAAGCAAACTTCTTTACCTCGTGCAATTAATATTTTGTCCTTTTTTTTATGACCAGCATTGAATAAATTTATCCGTTTTAAAGGAAGCCGTTGTTTTATTGTTTGCATCGGGTTTTTTCAACACTCTACTACCAGTTATCAATTTTCATCCCTGCAGGCCGCCGCTCTGGCTTTGTAGCCATGTCATGTTCGTTTTACCTAATTGTGAAACTTACGGCCGTTATTCCTGCGGAAGCCTCTCTCCATCTCCTCAATCTCACGCTTTCCGTGCTCTCTCTTCTTTCTTCGGAAAAGCGTGTGTTCCCCTCTTCTCTTCTGCTCATAGATTCACGAGCAGCTTTCGTCCGTCGTTGCAGCATGGCTTTAAATGCCTCTTGTTTTGCTGCATGTGCTTGTTCGCATTGTTCATCGAACCAGGGGTTTCTAGGGGGTGGCGGTTTGAAACCTAGCACTTCTGAGGCAGCGTCTCTTACGGCGCTCTGGCAGTGCGCCAATTCCTGCTCTATTGTTCGTGCTGCTGTGGGCGGATTTTGAGAGCGCTTGGAGGAGACACGATCGGCAAAGATTCTGGCAGTCTCCTGCGATTGTAGCTTTCTTGATATCCTCATTCGTACCTTGGCTAGAACAAGGTCGTGGTCCGAATCGATGTTGGCCCCTCGGAAGGTTCGTACGTCGAGAATACAGGAGGAGTGTCTGGCGTCGATCGCAATGTGATCAATCTGGTTGGTGGTCGATTGATTAAAAGACCGCCAGGTACCCTTGTGGATGTTGAGATGGGGGGAATCGCGTGCTTGCTACAAGGAGGTTATGCCCCGCTAGGAAATCGATTAGCCTAAGTCCGTTGTCGGATGTGGTGTTATGCTTTCCTAAGATCGACTCAAATATGTCCTCTTTGCCCAGTTTTGCATTAAAATCTCCTGGGACTATTTTTGTGTCTTAGCTGGTGCATTGGGCATATGTTCTGTCTATGAGATCGTAGAATTCTTCTTTGAGTCGATCGTCCTTTTTTTCCGTTGGGGCGTGGGCGCATATTAAGCTAATGTTTCCAAATTTAGCTTTGATGCGGATTGTTATGAGGCGTTCGCTTATATCTCGGAAGCTCAAGACTTTTTGTCGGAGTCTTCCTCGAATAACGAATACGCACCCGAATAGGCGCTGTTTGTTCTCCTTGTAGCAGTTCCCGTAGTAGATGTCGCAGTTTTTCATCCTTTTTTTGCCTGGTCCATCCCATCGCACTTCTTGGAGTGCGGTTATATCTGCTTTATGGCAGTTGAGGGTTTGCTCCAATTGGTCGCCTGCACCCGGTCTGTTAAGGGACCTCACATTCCAGGTGCAGACTCTCAAGTCCATTAGCCGTTTGCAGGGGTTGTCAGCTTTGTATCCGTCGGTACAGTGACAAAACCACTGCATAAGCTTTTTCACCTTTCCTATTCTTCTGGGCTCTATCCGAGTAGGTGGAAAACAGCATTTGTCCAACCCATCCCCAAAAAAGGCACTAACGTCCCTTCTTTCCAAGGTCATGGAAACGCTGAAAATTCGTCAGCTAATGAAATATCTCGAGTTGTAGAAACTGCTCAATGACCGGCAGTATGGGTTCCGCAGCAACAGATCCACTGGTGATTTGATGGCATATCTCACCGAGAAGTGAAATTGTTCCCTCCACCAGACGGGTGAGAGCAAAATAGTTGCACTTGACATTTCGAAAGCATTTGACAGAGTTTGGCAAGAAACTCTTTTGTCGAAAATGCGTGCGTTCGGGATCGACTACTCCCTTCTTCCATGGACTATAAGCTACTTTTCGGATTGTTCAATTCAAGTTGTCTTGGACGGATTCAAGTTTGATACTCATTTTGTAAACGCTGGTGTTCCCCAGGGCTGCGTTTTGTCTCCGACACTCTTTCTCATTTTTATAAATGATCGCTAGTCTGTTACTTCTAAGCCAATTCACTCCTTCAGCTTCTTATATTAGTTCAATTCTTTACGACCCTGCACTTCGGCTGTAGACAGTCATCATCCAATGGGGTAAAAACAATAGAGTGAAACTTAATGCATCCAAAACTCAATGTTAATGCATCCAGAACTCAATGTTGTATCTCTGAAACCGACAAGCTTTCTATCCTGGGTATGTGCATCAGTGACAACCTTTGTTGGAACGATCACGCATGTCGCCAACCACCGATCTGGCTACAATTTATAAGGTGTTCATTCGTCCTAAGTTGGAGTTCAATGCTCATGTCTGGTTTGATACATCGAAGATCTCACTGCACTTAATAACATTATCATGTCAGCAATCCATTAAGGATCTGAGGATCGTTCCCGGGCACGCTGCTTCCAGTTATCCAGTTATCGAGACCAAGTTGTCTTACTTACCGGAGGTTCGGTCTTTCTCTTCTCCTCGAACCAGGAGGCTCGGAGTCGAAGACTCTCTTAGCTGGAGCGTTGGTGTTCATGCGCTCGATGTGGCCGAGCCTATGTATTCGACGGATCTTTGTCTTCCGGACTATATCTACATCTGTGTACAGTTCGTAGAGTTCGCAGTTATGTCTTCTCCTCCATTCGCCTTCCTCATAGCCAGACCAAATATCCGGCGCAAAATTTTTCCTTCGAAAGAACTCAAATCAGCTCCGCCCTCCTACTTATCGTCCAGCTTTCACCTCCGTACAGCAAGAATGGCAATATACGCGTTTTGCAAAGCATGACTTTAGTTCTTCGAGTAAAAAATGTTGACCCAAATTGTTTCGACAAACCGAAGTAGTAGCGGCATAGTAGGGCGGTTCTATGCCGGATCTCCAATGTGGGATCGTTTGTGGAGTTTACGTTTGCCCCGAGGTAGACACACTCCTCAACTACCTCGAAATAATAGCTGCCAACCGTAATATTTTGTCCCAGGTGGTGAGCGACGGATCGGTTTTTGCTATACAGCATATTCTTTGTCTTATCCTCGTTCACTTTAAGATCAACTCGTTTCGCCTGTTCCGTAAACGGCGTGAAAGTTTGTACAGCGTCACGCTGAGACCACGCGATGATGTCAATATCACCCGCGTATCCTAGCAGCTGGACAGACTTGTAGAAGATAGTGCCTGTTGACGTCTGCCCGTCGCACTATCTGTTTTAGCCCCGAATAGAAGAAGTCACACGACAGCGCATTTCCTTGCCGAAATCCGGTGCATGTTTCAAACAGTTCAGACGTCCTAAAACCGAACTGCACGGTGCATCGCGTATTTTTTAGCATGGCGCGACACACAGTGAATATCTGGTCTATGGGCCGGAAGCAAAAGGCTTTAGGCGTTCATACAGTACGCTGGACAGGATCTTGTGTGTGACATTGAGCAGGGATATCCCTTTATATTTCTTGCAAGAGGTAGGATCGCCTTTTTTGTGGATGGGGCGAATAGAGCTGACATTCCAGTCGTCAGGCATGTTTTCATCTTCCCAAATCCTACAGATGATTTGCTGCACGCTCCCAACCAGAACATCGCCGCCAGCCTTGAAGAGCTCTGGTAGCAAGCCATCTGTACCTGCGGCTTTGTTGTTCTTCAGCTTTTGAATAGCTGTGCCGACTTCTCCGATGCTGGGTGGGATATACTCAGTCCCTACCAATGCTTGTTAAGCAGCTGCTGGAAATGTTGCTTAAATACATCCACTATTCCCAGCGGGTCGGTGACAAGATTACCCTCGATATTTCGAAGAGCCTGGGTGCCCTTCTTCAAACCACAGGTTTCTTGTCGGGGGTGGTAGGTAGCCTAACGTGTTCTTGGGTACTTCCTGAATGCCTGCGCGACAATGCAGCCACATATAGTTGACATTTGTGCTCGACGTCAGCATACCGGAGAGCCTTTCTCTCGGTTGCTCCCTGTAGACTCTGGTAATCTACGGTGTGATCAGGCGTCCGATGTCGAACCTCCTCATGGTGGGATGGTGCAGCTTTCTAAGATTAGGAAGTCGAGCTCTGAATCTTGCTGTTACGAGGAAATGGTCAGAGTCGACGTTTGCCCCGCTGAATGTTCGCACATCCAGGATGTTTGACAAGTGTCTTGCGTCAATGAGCACATGGTCGATTTGGTTAGTGGTTCGACCATCCGGAGATCGCCAGGTTGCTGCGTGGATTCGCTTACAGGGAAATCTTACGCTACTTATCACCGCATTACAAGCTGTCGCAAAGTCCGTGAGCCGGAAGCCGTTATCTGTTGTTGTATCGTGGAGGCTGTGCTTTCCGATCACCCCGCCAAAGGTGTCCTCCTTACCGATTTTGGCATTGAAGTCCGGAGTACGATTTTAACATCGTACTCCGGGCAAGCTCTGTAGGAGTTTTCCAAGAGATCATAGAAGTCCTCCTTGATGGGGTCTTCAGTTTCTTCGGTAGGGGCGTGTGCACATATAAGGCTGATGTTGTAAAATCTGCCAATGATGTTGTTGTAGATCACAGCCAGGCGATCACTTATATGCTTAAAGTCGATGACCTTCGACCTTAACCGCTTTCCCACGACAAATCCGCATCCCACATGTGCAATATTTTGCAACAGTAGTAATATCCGCCTTGTACTGCGTGAGGATTCTTTCCAGTTTATGAGCAGCTCTATGAGTGTACAGAGTCCTGACATTCCAGGAGCATACTCGCAAATCGTATTCCTTTTTCGTGCCGTGTCGTCTTTAAGAATCCGTCCGTTTATCCGAGGCATCTTGCTCACTTGGTTTGGTTTTTTTTTTTATATGGACGTGCTGTTGGCCCGCCGCACAACTACCAATCTGGTCGGGGTATTGTAGCGCCCTCTTGCCTAGGGCGATAGCTGCATACGTTTGTTTTCTCCTGAACCGTTGTTGTAGAGACTATCCAGAGGGCACCGCGAGGAGACAGGGATCATTGCTGGCATCTCGCCAGGATAAGAGCAATCGACAACTTTACCCTGTATGTCCGAGCCCTTGCCCTCCACTTGCACTTACTAAACAGAATACAAAATCGCGCCATAAAACTCATAGGAGATTCCAGCATCACAAATATGTACATTATACTCGCTAGATCATCGCATGAATGTCTCCTGCCTTTCATTGTTTTACCGTTACCTTCATCATAATTACTTTGATGAAATAGCCAATAGCATTCGGCCCCTTCAAAACTTCTCCCGCGATACACGTCTCTCCCGGAATTCTAACGAATTCACTTTGAAGCCCGTTTTCGGTCGTACTGCCAAATATAGAGATTCGTTCTTCAACCGAATCATGCAAATTTGGAACGCGCTACCTCGTTCGGTCTTCCTCCCTCTATGCAACATGCAGATACTTAAGCCCAATGTCAATCGGCACCTCCTCTCCCTCTCCCTGTTACCTTCTGCTCGCACAACGTCTCGCTGGCGTTATAAAGCCTCAGTCTTAAGTGCACGTATAACTAAAAAAAGAAAAGAAAAAAGAGCACGAGAGGGGCGAACATGCCAAGATTATAAAGCTAGAAGAATCGCAGTCGATGCTGAGAATATGGGAAAGGTAGATTGTATACCTGGATCTGAAGTTAAACGAAGGCAAAACAAAATGTATGCTTTCGTCAAAGAAACACAGACGTCTTGGCCAGAACGTCACTATTGGCAGCTATAACTTTGATGTAGTCTATAGTGTCGCCTACCTTGGCTCCCTGGTAACAAGTGGCATTGACACCAATACTGAAATTGAACTTGGAATAACTCTTGCCAATTGAGTAGTAGAGCCCCCTCTCGGAAGACTAAGGCGACCCTCTATAAAATATTGATCATCCCGGGCCTCTTTTACGGCGCAGAGGCTTGGACCTTATCAAAATGGATGAAGAGGTCCTTGGTCGTTTTGAGAGGAAAATTCTGCGCACAATCTTCGGTCCCGTTTATGTTGACGGCGAGTGGAGGAGAAGATTCGACCAAGAATTGTACGGGCTGTACCACGACATCGGCCTAGTACGACGTCTGATGGCTAGGCCATGTAGAGCGAATGGACAGCACAGCTTTGGCCTGAAAAGTCTTCGGTTCCAACACCGGGGGCTGCATCTAAGTCAACTGGGCGTGCGACATTGGAAACAGTTAGCAAAATATCGTGCTAGTTGAAAGGCGCTACCTAAGTAAGTAGGTTTTGAACTGACAAGGTGCGAAAAAAATCCATTCCCTAAAGAATAATGTTTGGCTGAAAGAGTGGAACCTCTACGTCTTTAGTTTTGATGTAATAAAACACTTTTCCGTCAATAACATTGACGAGATTAGTCGAAATTAGGTCGTTTTCTTTGAAAGCATGAGAATCTTATATTGTGTGTATCAACTGCCAACAACCGAACGGTATTGTTGCGGAGATACAAACCGACGGTTGAGTTCGAATTTCGCTGTCGAAGTTCGAAAGCTCTCTGGAAGCGGGGATTGGAGTGATGTCAACTTCCAATGGCGTAATGCTAATTGTCAGAGCATTCTAGAGATTTCCGAAGGGGAACTTCCAACGGCGAACATTCGAGAAGGTGCACCGAGAGCTATATAAGCGCGAACACTCGCCCTCGATATTCATTCAGTTTGTGGTATTAAACAGCGTGTGACAAGTCAGTGATCAAACAGTGTGACTCTAAAAGCTTTCAATAAAGGGTTGTTTGTGTAATAAAGTAATATAATAAAGTGGATAGTATTGGATAATAAATAAAAGTGGTGAAGCTACGCAGATAATTGATCTGTGGTGAAAGAAATAAAAGTGTGTGTGTTTTTATTCGTATAAAATGGACAATTGTAGTTTATCGCAATCCAGTGGTGCGAACCCTATTTGGTGTGGGGATTGAATAATTCGTAGCAATATGTTCGGTAGCGATTATCTCAGAAATATTTTTTTTTAAGATAAAGGTGTATGCATTCGTAGTCGCCTCTAATTAAGCACAAAAATCCACAAAAAATTAATAAAAGACCACTTGCATCACTGAAGTCACCTTACACTTTCATCATCTAGTACCGTCGTGATCGCTGTCATGATCTAGTCCAATAAATATGTCAGCTGGACATGTGCCCATGACAGCATTCTGTCAAAATCAGGTCAGCCTTGTGCAGTTCTTTTCGGTTTGTAAATTTCATTTTAGCGCAAAACATTTGAACGAAAGTACATTTCTCATCCTTGCTTTTGTAGGGTCGTACGGTAGAAAGTGCAAAATGTCAGGTCGAGAAGGCGGAAAGAAAAAGCCATTGAAGGCACCGAAAAAAGCCGATAAAGATATGGACGAACAAGACATGGCATTCAAGCAAAAGCAAAAGGAGGCTCAAAAGGCATTGGAGGCGGCCAAACAGAAGGCAGCACAGAAAGGTCCCCTTGTCGGCGGGGGTATTAAGAAGTCTGGAAAGAAATGAAATCGACTCTCAACCGCATTTCATTGTATTTATTCGAAACAACAACACTGTAATATAAGACATCTTTTTTCTTTATTAATTCAGTTCCATTCTTTTGTATTTGGAAAAACGTTAAAGTACAGTAGAATTGTATACATACTTTGTGACTAATAGCCAGGCAATGTAGATGGTCGATTGACTAAAGTGTTTTCCACGTAAATTGTGTTTTATTGAAGTCGATGGAGATGGCCGAGGAGTCGGGGAAGCTTGCTTGAGTTCCGGGAAATTGGACGGAATACGAGGCAACTTCACAGGCGGCACCGATTTGCTGATGTAATGGCAAATCGGGACGTTTGGCTATGAAGTAGGCTAGAGAGCCGATGAAAGAATCACCGGCACCGGTTGTATCGACGACTTTTTTGACTTTCCGCGCTGGCACGTGGACTATTTCGTCGATTTTGTCCTTTTCCATGTAGACAGCACCGTGTTGACCGAGAGTTATAATCACAGTATTAGCACCCATGTCACTTAGTCGTTTTATGGCCACCTTGGAATCTCTGAAAAAAATGTATAAACGAATGATGGGACTGAGTATGGACAGGGGGACGTACTCAACGTTATTGATTGGAATGCCTGTCATTAAGGTAGTCTCGGGCTCGTTCACGCAGAATATTGTAGAGAATTTCAGCAGCTCAACTGGTGTATTCTCCAAAGCTGGAGCTGCGTTTAGTATAGAAATACCTTGGAATGTCTTTAAAGCAGCGATTGTCGCTTCTATAGGCGTTTCAAGTTGACAAATTAGAACCTGCAAGTGTCTGTTGTCCTTTTTGAAATCATAATTCGGAGAACAATGAGAATACCTTTGAAGTCTTGAATAACGTAGCTGCTTTTGTTACATCATCCGCTGACAATAGGTTATTAGCACCTACGACGATGACGATGTTATTCTCTCCACCATCGGCTACACTGATTTGAGCTATTCCAGTTGTCTTGAAACAAAAACGAAATGATTGTATGCCTGTTCCTTCTCAAACTAGTAATAGACTACCTACCTCTCCTGGACAGATTTCGATGAAATCCGTTTGCACATTTTCCTTCTGCAAATGCTCCACGTAATTTTTACCCCAAACATCACCGCCAACTTTAGCAATTATTGCTGTTTTAGCACCCAGTTTTGCTGCAGCCACACATTGATTTGCTCCCTTGCCACCGTATCCCGTAGCAAATGACTTACCATGCAACGTTTCACCGGCATTTGGCAGCCGAGAAACATAGCTGAACAGAAAAAGTTATGAGATCGATAGACACCAGAAAAGTTTTGTGTTTTTCTTTACCAAATAAAGTCGACAATAGCCGATCCGAAAACGAGAACTTCCATTTGAAGAATAACGAATTTCACCAGGCAAATTCCTAGGTGTTATCTTGTCGCACTTGCTTAAATGCTTTGTAATACGAGCAGAATACGAGATAATGACTTCGTTTGAAGGGGCTAGCCCCATTCTAGAATTGTTTATTAATAGTGATGTTTGTTGACACTGCATGATGTTATGTGCTACGTGTGTTTGACAATCGCTGTTGATAAGGCATTTAGTATGTGTACCTATAGTACTGTGTAGGCATGAGGGTAAGTAATTTCGAGTGTTGAAGTGAATACACTTGGTTTTAGTTCGAATGCTATTTCTTTTTAAAAGAATGTTGCTAGTTGCTAACTGGTTGGTCATAAATTCAACCGTAACGTACTACTCTCAGCTTTTGTCCACACCACCTTCAGCGATGCGAAACAGGTATCTTGTAAATGCAAATTTTCTAACAGAATTCTTTAACCATCTGTGAACATGCTCGCGATTTTATTTTGCACGATTGGCTATGGTGGAACTCGTGATCGTCTCAAGTGATCGTTTCATTGGGGCTGTTCAAAATGTATATTTTTTTTTATACCTCGAAAAACGTGAACCAAGGCTTAGCGTTGCCGTATCATGCACCTACGATTGACCTTTGAAGAATTGTTGAACCTTATTTTATATATCATGTTAAGCTCTAAGGGTTTAGGCTTGAATTGAGTTAAAATAGTGCCAATTATTTTGCAAAGATTTATTCGCGTGACTGTGTCGATTGAGTCACTTTTTCGAGCACATTGGCTGGGATCTCGTTAATAACACGTATAGTATGAGCTTCTAAGGCTGTAGTTGACAACTAATTTGACTTACCACTACACGGCATAGGCTAGGGGCGTTAAGTCGCACGATCTTACTTACTTACTTACATATCAGGCCAGCGATCCATGGATGATCTGAGCCTGAGCTATAGCTTCCTTCCATCCTTGACGGTCCCGGGCACGCTGCTTCCAGATATCAAGACCAAGATGTCTTAAATCCGCGATTACTTGGTCTTTACACCGGAGGTTCGGGCTTACTCTTCTCTGGAGCGTTGATGTCCATGCGCTTGATGTGGCCGAGCCAGTGTAGTCGACGGATCTTTGCCTTCCAGACTACTGCCACATCTTTGTACAGCTCGTAGAGTTCGCGGTTGTGTCTTCTTCTCCATTCACCTTCCTCACAGACAGGACCAAATATCCGGCGCAGAATTTTTCTCCCGGAAGAACCCAAAATCAGCTTTCGGCTCCGTACAACAAGACTGGCAGTATGAGAGTTTTGTAAAGCATGACTTTGGTCTTTCGAGTGAGGAGTTTTGACTCGAGTTGTTTGGACAAGCCGAAGTAGCAGCGGTTGCCAAGGGCGATTCTATGCCGGATCTCCATTGTGGTGTCATTTGTGGAATTTACGTTTGTCCCGAGGTAGACAAACTCCTTAACTACCTCGAAATTGTAGCTGTCAATTGTTATATTTTGTCCCAGGTGGTGAGCGACGGATTGGTTTTTGCTTGACAGCATGTACTTTGTCTTGTCCTCATTGACCTTAAGAACAACTCATTCTGACTGTTCTTTAATCGCCGTGAATGCTTCCACATTGCCACGGCGAGAACACGCAATGATATCGATATCATCCGCGTATCCTAGCAGCTGGACGGACTTGTAGAAGATAGTGCCTTCCTTGTTGACGCCTGCCCGTCGCACTATCTGCTCCAGCACCAGGTTGAAGAAGTCTCATGACAGCGCATCTCCTTGCCAAGATCCGGTGCATGTTCCGAAGTCTTAGAACCGAGTTGCACGATGCATCGCGTATTTTTTAGCTTGGCGCGACACAACTGGATCAGTTTTTCCGGGATCCCTAATTCGGCCATCGCACCAAACAGTCCTTCACGATGAATGCTGTCGTACGCGGCTTTGAGATCGATGAAAAGATGGTGAAACTGCTTGATCTTTTGCAGGATTTGTCGAAGTGTGAAAAGTTGGTCTATAGTCGATTTGCCGGGCCGGAAGCCGCACTGGTAGCTGCCGATTAGTGCGGTGCAAAATGGATTTAGACGTTCACACATCTGATCTGATCGCTTATATATAAACTGGCCGATCTTTGTACTTCCCCAGTAGGTTTCGACAGACTGCCTTGTCCAGAGCAGGCCACCAGACTACGATGCCATACAGGAGGATGGGCCTTATGACTGCTGTATAGAGCCAGTGCATAATGCTTGGTTGGAGACCCCATTTTTTGCCCATCACTTTCTTACAGCTGTAGAGAGCAGTGGTTGCTTTCTTGACACGATCAAGAATGTTAGGTTTCCAATTCAGCCTCCTGTCAAGGACTATGCCTAGGTATCTAGTCTTTAATCTGTAATTATTATTTGGGTTCCACTCAGCCTCGGTGGTTGAAAAGCGGAATTTTATACTTATTTGTAAACAGTACTAGATCGGTCTTCTTAGGATTGACCCCAAGTACATAGTACTGCTTCCAAGTTTCTACTGTATGTAATGCACCCTGCATTAGATCGCTTAGAGTGCTGGGAAATTTTCCTGTTGCGGCAATAGCAATGTCAAATTGCATAGGCGGTCCAGAAGAGAGGGGAGAGTACTCCACCCTGTGGTGTACCTCTGCTGACCATTCTAGTTGAGACGGCACCAGCGAAGTTGGCTTTGACGACTCTTTGCGTTAGCAGTCGTCGTACTAGTTCTGTCACTGATCCCGCAACATCCGAATCAGGCAGCGCTTTGGTGACGGCCCATGGTTCAACATTGTCAAAGGCGCCCTCAATATCGAGAAAGGCCACTAGGGTATATTTCTTGGGTTCCAGGGACATTTCCATTTTGCTGACCAGAGAGTGGAGTGCTGTTTCCACCGATTTGCCTTTTTTGTAGGCATGTTGGTTATCCGAAGACTAATAGGCCTCAAGTCATTTGCATACATGTGGGAGCTTTTGCCTGCCTTGGATACGAAAATGACTTTGGTTACCTTCCACTTGCTGGGGATGTAGGATAAGGAGAGGCAACGATTATTTATTAACACAAGCCGGGGAAGGATGAGATCTGCTACCTGATGGAGCTCCGCTGGTATGAATCCATCCGGTCCTGGAGACTTGTAAGGTTCAAAGCTTTTTAAAGCCCAGAGGACAATGTTGTTGCTAACCAGGTTGGGAGCACGCTCGAAGGAGGATGTTCTCGGCTGGATGACTTAAGGAGGTGTCACAACCGAGTCACTAGTGCCCGGAAAGTGTGCGTTGAGAAGAAGTTCCAGGGCTTCCGTGCTGGAGGTCGTCCAGGAACCATCATTCCGCATTAGGTGACGTGGGTTGTACGGGGCCGAAGCCAGAATCTTCCTTATTCTTGAAGCTTCGGAGATCGCCTTGATATTTTTGTGGAAGTTCTGCCTTTGGGCCTTCCTGGTCGATGCTTTGAATGACTTAAGTGCCTCCATATAGAAGTCCCAATCCTCTTGCAAGCGTGTACCCTTTGCTTTGTTAAAGAGCTTTCTGCTCTTTTTCCTGAGGGAAAGAGCATCTCTTTATTATACCAGGGGGTTGGGGTTTTTCTCTGGGGATGCTAATCGCACAAGATTTAGATAGTGATCTGTTAGGGGTTCCTGTCAGCTCATTTACTAAGCTGTCTAATACCGCGGGGTTGTGCGGATAGGTAGGGTGTCTTGTCCCTTGGCAGGGTTCAACATATGTTCTGTCACTATGGTTTATATTGCTTTTGTTTTCCTGAGAAAAATGAGAAGGAGCTTCAGTGATGAAGAGCTAAGAGATTCGGCACATACCACATCGGCCACAAGGGTGCGCCAACCTGCGTAGAATAGGCGAGACAGTCACAGAGAAAGTGTTCTGATGTGTCGTCCTCTTTGGAACAAGCAGCACAGGTAGGCGGTTCACTGATGCCAAGCGTGCAGAGATGCTTGGCAAAAGTGTATTACCCCGTAATGACACCCTTAAGTCTTCTGCAGTCAATTCTCCTTAAGGATAAAAATAATGCTGCGGATTTCTTGCAGACATCAGGGCGAACGCGCTTAATTATCCTGCATCCTGCATCCTGCATATTCCCTCCATCTACGATTGTGTGCATTGAAGATCCAATCGTTGATGTGGGTATTGACTGTGGAAATAGTCTCTCCTCTGGGCCCTCCTCTGAGCCCATTCTGGCGAGTTCATCAGATATCTCATTTCCTGGGATCCCAGAATGACCTGGTACCCAAGCAAGCTTAGTGTGTTTAGTCTTCCGACTTTGTTCAGAAAGGCACTAACTCGGAGCTGATTAAATGGTTGGACACAGCTTTGAGTGCAGCTTGGCTATCACTGCAGACGCATAGGTTTTTGCCATCCACCTATGCATTACAACATAGTGCATGGCCATTAGGATTGTGTATATCCCTACCTGAAAGACAGACGCACATTTTCCGAACGAAAAGTGCAGTCGGACTGTTTCCCGTTTAAAGAAAACCCCAGCGGCGGACGCCAGTCCTGACTTGGAGGAGCTATCTGTGCAAATGTGAAGACACTCCCTTTCAGGTTTAGTGTGTGGCCAGAACCAATTCTGATTCAAGGAAATTCGACTGGTAAGTTATAGCGCAGTAGATGACAGGTGTCATTGCGTCAGAGGGCATATCCCTGAGAGAAGGGTCGTAGGATATTTCTCGTGCAAGCGCATTGTTATTCCAATGCGTGTTGTATCAAAAATCACTTCTCTTGAGAGGAGACATGGCTTTCAGAGCGCACCCTCTGATAAATACATATATCATGGGAGGAAGGTTATTCATAGCATCTAGAGCAGCGCCAGACGTGCTGGGGAAGCTCCCGTCCAACCGAGAAAAACCGTTCATTGGAGTTTAGTGGAAGAGGCTACGACGTGTTTGCTTGTTAGCCTCTTCCACCGGACAACCGATGCATATGAAATAAACTCCAGGTTTTGCCAAAAGCACCTTTGCATTGTCAGAAAGCTGACAGCGCTTGTTATTGACTCAACATGCTTTGACCAAAGATGCTTGCTGTAGGTTAGGTTAGGTACATGGGTGCCCTATTGACGAAAAGTCAATGCTCACGTAGACTACGTTGAGTCCATTGTGCCCGCTTGTTTTATTTAACCCGTTGATACGTAGACATTTACCGTTGAGCTGAACCAACCAGACGAGGATAAAAATCCCAGTATCTGTTAAGCCCAATATTACCTACCTCTTCGAGTCCCGAAAGGAAGTATCTTCCTAGGAATATATTCCTTTTTTGGGCTAGCGCCGGATATTCGCACAGCAGGTGACGAATGGATTCGATTTCTCTTCGTCCCTGCAGCTTCTACAGAAGTCATTGTAGGGCTGGCCTAGTCGAGCTGCATGGTAGGAAAGCATGTAGTGCCCGGTGAGGGCACCGTCTTCCAGTCGAATATTCCCACGATTGTACTTCAGCAGATTTTCCGTTCTTTTCTTATCATAGACGGGCCAAGTCGATCTCGCCATTGCGCATGTATGTATCTAAGCGACACCATCGCTTATTGGCTTTCAGTAATAGCTCCGTCAGTCCGTTACGGTTCTGAATCTAGAGACGGCCCATCGATCCAAAACTGATGCACGTCCGTGAGGACTCTTTTTCCAGAGACCGGATTCCTATAGTCTTAGTGCAGTTCTGGTTTGCGGCGCTCTCGCAGTATATGTCCAGGGGTGGGAGGTTCAGCATGACTTCAAGAGCCGCCGTTGGTGTGGACTTCATTGATCCCGTCACCGCTAGATACCCTGCCCTTTGAACCTTGACACACTCTGAAGATGACATTTTTTCTCGAGCACTTTCCACCAGACAACCGAGCCATAGACTAGAATAGGTCTTACCACCGCAATGTACAACCAATGTACTAAACTCTGTTTAAAGCCCCATGTTTTTCCAAAGGCTTCTTTCCTCAATATTTTCTCTCCAACTAAGCTTGGAGTCCAAGATTATGCCAAGATATTTGGCAGATTTTCCAGGGATCAGATCTATACCATTCATATGGGGGTAGGTGTATCTTGATACAGATCTTTTCCTTGTAAAGAGTACTACCTCTGTTTTCGCCGGATTTACTCTCAGGCCTCGCCCCTTGACCCAGTTATCCACCAATGGCAATGTCGTCGGCGTAGGCCGCGACATGAAAACCCTCCGTCTCTAGAATCTTAACCATTTCGTCGACCACAAGGAGCCATAGGAGGGGTGACAGAACACGCCACCTTGTAGTGTACCTTTATTCACACTCACCCTTCCCTTTGCTCTCCCCATCGCCGAATTCACTATACGAGTACCCAGCATTTGCCCAATCCAACTGCATACACCCGGGTTTATTCGGGCCATATGAAGGGCGCCATGGCGCAGTAGTTAGTGTGTTGGACTCTGACGCACGATGAGCGAGTTCGGATCCCGATAACACCACCGCCATCGAATGTTTATTTCGTGGCGTCCCTCCTCGGCGGGGTACTGGCAAAACCCCTCGTAGTATAACTTGCCTAGAAAGAGCTTCTCGACTCCCGCCGTTCGGAATCGGCATTAAACTGTAGGTCCCTTTCACCTGTGTGAAAAATAGAATCACACACAACATGGGTGGTTGAAGGGAAGCTTGGCTCTGGTCCTTCATGGGCTGTAACGCCACCAAAGAAGATATAAAGGCTGGACACTGACGTTATGAAAAGCACCCTGAAACCTACCGACTTGGGTATGAAAACCACCCTAACTTCCCTCCACGCTTGAGGAACATAACCCATCCTGGGGCACCAGGAGTAGATGCGTTTCAGTAACGGAGGAATGACCTCACATGGCTCCTGCTACATGATCGGAAAGATCCCATCCATTTCCGGCGCCTTGTAGGGGTCAAAAGAGTTGATTGCCCACAGGATCTTTTTCTGCGTAACAATCTTATCGACTGTCTCATGCTCAATACATTCCCTTGGCATCGTGAGCGCCGAATTGAAGATCTCTGCATCCTCGCAGCCAGGAAAATTACGCTTCAGTAAAGAACTGGACTGACTTTTTTTTGAGCCGCTTAACACTATCTCTATAGGATGACCCCCTCTTTTGCCAGATTCCAACTAAGCCTAGAAATACGAAGCCGCTCCGCTATTTTAGCATTCCACCATGGTGGGTGGTTTCTTTTACTGGGTCGTCTGGTAGGACATGCCCTTTCAAATTATCCATTTAGATTGCTGGTAAGGTTTAATACCATCTCATCGATATCTTCCGTGGAGTCGGGGTTCCCTTCCGGAGGTCGGTTAAGGGTCCCACTCAGCTCCGCGTTAAGCCTCTGCCAATTCGCCTTCCGCGGATTTCGAAAGACTTTCCTGTCCGGCCTAAGGAAATTCAAGTCGAAGAAGATCCAACAGTGATCAGAAAGTGTTGCGTTGTCAGACACTCTCCAATTTGGAATTTCCGCAGGACCGTTACCATTTATAAGCGTTATGTCTAAGACTTCCCTTCTGTTACTAGTAATAAATGTTGGTGAATTACCCCGATTACATATAACTAGGTTAGTACTAAGGGCAAAACTGAACAAGGCCTCACCCCTACTATTAGTATTAGAGCTACCCCAAGTAGTGTGATGGGCGTTATCATCACACCCTACGACTAAGTTCTTCTTACCTTGTTCGGCCATTGCAATCAATAACCTTGTTTCCCAAGAGGGGACGTCCGTGCCTTCGTCGTGCAGTAGATAGACCGAAGCCATCGTTAGTGCATCTTCTTTTCCCGTAACCTCCACCACCGTCTAGTCACCCGAGCTGAAATTAGTCAACATTAGTACGTGGAGATCTTTGCTAGCAACGATACAAGATCTGGCACGGTTTCTGGCTTGCCCTTACCGGTCTTATCGACCGCGTTAGGGGCTACCTTAATAGAAACCGCCAGAGTGGCTACGGTCCTTCCCGTGCCCTTGGTTTTCAGGTTCTTACCTTCGCCTAGGGCCTGGGTGCAGCTAGAGCCCGCCTTATCGGCTTCGGTTCCAACTGGCCCAGCCCTCCGCTCCCTTTTCTTGGGGGGTTTTCTGTTGTTTTTATCCCCCTTACCATTTTTGCCTTTTTTTGTTGGATGTGCCCTTGCCAGCCCTTGGTCTTGTTAGGACATCCTTGGCAATCACCTCCTCGGCCCAAGCGAGCTTCTCCTACTTTATATCGGAGAGCAGGGGAATGCCCTTTTCCTCAACTAAGCGCTTAAGGTGTGCAGCTTTTTTATACTCCTTAAGCCTCAGCTTTCCTTGAGTTAACTTCTTGGCCTTCTTGGCATCCTTTTTTCGTGTTACACCTTCCTGGGCTGTCTCTTCAGAATCAGCGAGTAATTCCTCCTCTAATTCTTTGGAGATGTCCCCGTCTAACACCTCGGATCCCCTTACTTTGGCCTCTTCCTCTCTGCCAATGGCCACGGCAAGTAGTGCGTCTGCCACCGACTCGAGAGAGAGATCTTCCTTTTTGTTTCTTTTTCTTCATTTGTAATTGTATTCGAAATTGTGCGCTCACGAGTACGGCCGGAAATATAGGTCCACTCAGACAGAGCCGCCAAATATCGGAGTAAGGCATTTGAATACCTTGGGCCTCGCCTGTGCACCTAAGGGAGCTCATTAGAGATTGGAAATAAACCCTCCAACCTTTCATCCTTCGGCACGGTTTTAAAAAGCTCCCACCACCACTGGAATAGGGTTGACTATCTCTTAGTATAAGCCCCAGCACCACGGCAAGGTGGATAGTCACGCCGGGGACCATATCATCTACACTAGTCGCACAGTGTAAAGACGAAATCACTTGTGTAGGCGATTATTTCAACATCACTTTCCTCCGGGTTCCTGGCCATAGCAACATAGAGGAAAAAGATGCACTGCCAAAGCACGGTGATTCCCTCGATAGTTCCCTGGCGGGGGCGGTATACCCTCCCATAGCGCTGGTCAAGGACCACATTTTTCGACATTTCCTCTCATGGGCGAACACCAGAGGAGCACTGTGTCATATCAAGAAAGATATGGCCTTCCTCTTCTTCTTCTTAATGGGCGCTATTGTTCGGGGTGAACCTGGGCCTCAACCAACATGCCCCTCCAACTAGCACGATCTTTTGCTAGCCTTTTCCATTGCCGCATACCCAGTTGGCTGAGGTCCCCTTCCACCTGTGTGCGCCATCTTAAGGGCGGCCGTCCTCTGCTTCTTCGTCCCTCGGGGTTGGATTCAAAGACTCTCCGGGTTGGAGCTGTGGTGTCCATTCGCTCTACATGGCCCAGCCATCTCAGGCGTTGAATCCGTAGACGTCTGACTAGGCTCATGCCGCTGTACAGCCCGTAAAGTTCGTGGTTGAATCTTCTGCTCCATCCCCCGTCTACGCTTATAGGCCCAAAAATCACGCGCAAAATCTTTCTCTCGAACCGACCAAGGGCCTCCTCATCCGCTTTTGATAGTGTCCATGCTTCTGCGCCGTACAACAGGACCGGGATGATAAGGGTCTTATATAGAGTCAACTTTGTCGTTCGGAAGAGGGCTCCGAGCCCAAAGAAACAGCGAATGGCAAGAGTGATTCTGCGTTTGATTTCGGAACTGATGTCGTCGTTCCAGGTCACTGCGGAGCCAAGGTAGACGAAGTCCTTAACTACCTCGAACTTATATTTGCCAATACAAACGTTCTACCCAAGACGTCGGTGGTGATCATCCTTTTTTGATGACAGCATATATTCTCGCCGCCTCCATCTCAATACTCATTGACATCTCGCTGTGATCTACCTATTATGTCAATATCGTCGGCGTATGCAAGGAGTTGCGAGGATTTGAAATAGATTGTGCCTCTTGTATTGGCCAGTGATTTTTGCAAAATCACTTCCAATATGATGCCTAAATCCTTTTTTGAAATCAAAACTATCGGTAAGGTGTTCACCGATTCGGATGGAGCAGCGAGCATTCTCCAAAGTCATCCTGCATAGTCTGACGAGTTTAGCAGGTATGTCAAGGGTAGACATAGCATTGTGTAGCTCGTCTCTAATTACGCTGTCGTATGCGGCTTTGAAGTCGACAAATAGGTGGTAAGTGTCGACTTGAAATTCATTGGTTTTTTTCAGAATCTGCCGTAGTGTGAAGATTTGGTCAATGGTGGGCTTCCCTGGCCCACTGAATCCGCACTGATAAGGACCTATGAGCTTTTTTACAAAAGGCTTCAGGCGTTCACATAAAACGGCAGAGAAGATTTTGTAGGCGATGTTAGGAAGACTTATTCCTTTGTAGTTGGCGCGGTCAGAGGGGTCTCCTTACTTGTGGATCGGGCATACGATACTGAGACGCCATTCCTCGTGCATGCTCCTAACCAGGTCATCCCCAGCTGCCTTGAAGAGCTCAGCAGACAGTCCGTCTGCGCCATCAGCTTTATTCGACTTGAGCTTCGATATAGCAATCTTAACTTCGTCGAGGTCAGGGGGACAGAATTCTCTGCGGTCTCCGTCGATTAGAAATGGATCATTCTGCCTGACAGCGGTATATTGACTAACATCGCCGTTATACAGTCTGCAGAAGTGGTTTTTCCATATTCTCAGCATCGACTGCGGTTCTACTACTAGGTGTCTGTTCTCATCCCTGCAGGCTTCCGTTCTGGCTTTATAACCTTGGCATGTTCGCTTTATCTGTTGACAAAACTTTCGAACGTCACGCCTGCAGTAACACCTCTCCAAATCTTCAATCGCGCGCTTCTCGTGCTCTTTCTTCTTTTTTCTAAGAAGCTTATGCTCCTCCCTTCTTTTTAACTCGTAGAGCTCACGAGATGCTCTTGTTCTTTTATGCAGCGAGGCCTTATATGCATCCTGCCTCGCTGTATGAATCCTCCTGCACTCGTCATCGAACCAGGTATTTCTTCGTGGTGGAGCCTTGAAACCAAAAACTTCGGATGCAGAGCTTTTCAGGGCTTGCTTACAAAGGCTCCACTGCTATTCTATTGATAGCGTGGAGGATTCAGGTGTATTGGAGAGCTTAAGGGAGACGCGATCGGTAAAAGCACGAGCGGTTTCTGGCGATAGTAGCTTTCCGACGTCATAACTTTGAATTCTTACTCTATTTTTTTTTTTTTTATACATAGGGCCAGTGCTACTATTAGCAATATGGCACTGCGACCTTTGCAGATCTATTGTGCCTGCTGCCCGATTAGCCGAGTAGCCTCTCCACCTCTATAATGAAGTTGAGAATGCTTCTCGTAGGGTGATCCCCTCAGGAGTCATAACTTCACTGAGAAGGATGCGCTTCCTAAGATGGCAGAGAGCAGCACACTCACATAGTATGTGTTCTGCCGTCTCATCGTCCTCCAGACAGAGCCGACACTCAGTTTCAGATGAGAGACCAATTTTGTTTAGATGATATCTCAGACCGCAGTGTCCCGTTAGATAGCTGACTAGTCTTCTGAGTTTGAGTATGTCAATAGGGTGTTTGTTCAGGGGTCTTACTCTAATCCGTTGCGTTCGTGATATCCGTAAGCGCAAGTGGTCCGAGTCGATGTTAGCCCCTCGGAAAGTTCGAACATCAAGAATAGTGGAGGAGTGTCTGATGTCGATAGCGATGTGATCAATCTGGTTGGTAGTCGATTGATCAAAAGACCGCCAGGTGCCTTTGTGTATATCGAGGTGCGGGAAGCGCGTTCTGGCTAGACGGAGATTTCACTCGTAGCAACATCAATCAGCCCGTGTCCGTTATCGGAGGTGGTGTCCTGTAAGCTATGTTTGCCGATGACTCGTTCAAGGATGCTTTCCTTGCCCAGCTTAGCATTGAAGTCTCCTAGTACAATTTTGATGTCATAGCTGGGACATTGGCATACGTTCTGTCTAGGAGATGGTAGAACTCATCTTTGGCGGAGTCATCCTTGTCTTCCGTGGGGGCGTGGACCCAAATCAGGCTGATGTTAAAAAATGTTGCTTTGATACGGATTGTTATGAGGCGTTCGCTCACGTGCCGAAAGCTTAGGACTTTTTGCCTTAGACCACCTCGAACAACAAATCCGCATGCACACAATTGTTACCCTCTCTCCCTATAGCAGTCGCCGTAGTAAATATCGCAGTTTTTCATCCACTTTATACCCGGTCCATTCCATCGCATGTCCTGGATGGCGGTTATGTCCGCTTTATAGCGGTCTAGGGCGTCCGCAAGTTGTTCGGCTGCACGTGGCCTGTTTAGGGACCTAACATTCCACGTACAAAGCCGAAGATCATTGTACTTTTTTCGTTTTTTGCAAGGGTCGTCAACATAAATCCGGTCCGTTATATCCGAGGCTTGTGGTTGTTTCGGAGTTTGTGGTTTTTTTACGGTTACGGCTTACTAGGCCGTAGTCCAACTGACCAATCCTGTTTTTTGGCGCAGGAGGCTCGCCATTCGCCCTTCCCCGTCTGCAATTTCCATAGGAAATCTCCAGATGGCACCACGAGGAGGTGGGGATAGGACTTACTAACAATGCTGCAAGATGTTCGACTGCGGTGGCTCTTCTCGTTTTTTTAGCAGGCCAGCATCCGTCGGATAGATGCTACGCCTACGAGAACTTTGTTAGTCCTTTGCCATCCGATATGGCGTTCCTACATTACAAAAATAACTATTTTTGACAGAAGAAGCAATTCAGTTGAAGCAGTGTGTGGCCTAGTATCAATCCAATTGAAAATTCAATTTGCAATTGAGTTGAATTGTGTATGGGCTACATTAGACTATTAAAAGCAAACTTGTGTGCCGCGAAACGATCCATCTCCCAACGGACTTCTTATTTGAATCTCAAACGAAAAAGCCATCTATGCACCATTGAACACACTCGCCACATTTGTAATGTGTTAGTTGGTAGACCTGATGCGCACGATGGACCGGACAGCTCGATATATCGCGAATATATTCACTTCTCCACCACCATTTTGGTTCTTTTTCACCATCACTTTACGAATCACGGTCGTCAAGTGAGCACGCGAATTGTCAAACCGCCAAGTAAGGGAGTTGCACTTTGTCTTTGAAGTTATTTTTAAACAGTGACGTTTGAGCTAAACTAAACACACAGGTATACTATCCATTTAAATGAAACACTTTTCAATTAAACAACCGTTAGAAAATGCGAACAAATACATATACACTTTGCTGTATTATTCGAATCGGGTGTACCCGACAGTGTTAGCAATTGATTTTCATTTTCTTCACTTGACTACTCGGGGGTGCATTATGTAACACGATTTTCTCGTTTAACATTTTTTTTTTTTTTTTTTTTTTTGTTTCTTTAAATACTGAACTCCTTGAAATGGTCTTCGATGTCGATTTGTACGAAAATATTGAACGCATTCGATCGAGGATGTTTTTTTGGTTTTGAATTTCCGACACGACTTTGAACCTAAGGAGGGGTCGAGTCATGCTGTCCTCTATACCACTCACTCGCATTTGAGGACATTAGATAAAATGCATTTATCGAAATATGATTTATGCATTTTATCTAATACGATCGAGTGCAAACGGTTAGCAGTGGTTCTAGATGGATTTTAGTGCGACGTCGATACTGACTCGCTTTGCAAAGTGTTTTCACTTTGCACATTAGTAGTGCATAATGGTCATTTATTGGGTGATTATACAACAAGGGAACGACGGAGCGCTCGATAAAATACATTTCAGAATGAAGATTATGTTAGGAATTATTGGGGGGAGTTGTGCTGGAAATTTCCTAGGAAAACGGACACGTGATTGATTCTGGAACCTCAATGTGCGGCCATTTTAAACAGCATGCATACGTCAGAGTTCAAGTTCTCGCTATTGTCGGCGTAGAGAGACTCGGTTGATGGATGGATACATTTGAGAATTATGTAAAGGGGCTATTCCGTTCGTGGAAGTGAGAAGAGGTGGCACAGATTTTCCCATTTAATTCAAATTTGTTTTTGGATAGCTTGCCACTGTCGGATTAGATCACAAGTGGTTCATATACTATCTGTGGTGTGGAAGAGTCGATTCGTTTTCTCTTTACTGCTCTCTCTTATTCTTGCCTCTTCTCGCCTCCTTCCGCCCTCGAAATATTTAAGAGAACGAATTCAAAAATAATTCAGCCTTGAAAATTGGTTACTCTGCGCGTGGTTTGGCTTGCCTGTGTCACAATGTCGGAGTCTACACGATGACTATTTGATGAGGGCTAACATAAGTGTAAAAGAGAGGGCAAGTGAAACAGAAATACATTGGCACGGTCACGCGCGGGCAGCTACTTCGTGGGTATTCTTGACATTTCCTTATCTCCTTTTTCTTTGTTTTGCGGTGTTGCTTTATTCATCTTTGTTGGTTGTGCGAACCGTGTGCTTTGCGTGAGTTACGGACACCACACAATCTCTCATCGTTGTGTCTTGTTTTGTTATGTCGCTTACAATTAATGACAAGAGCAGGTTGAAAGTGCCTTCATCCATCCTCAAATAATTAAAGAAGGATGCCTTGTCATTAACCTTCAGCTCAGCGGCTACAAAACTGAACGATCCCCGGGTAATCCTCTCCTTCCTCCATGGTTTCATCCACATCCTTTTTTTTTTCTTTTTTCTTTTCTCCACAGCATCCATACAAATGCTTAAAATATCCAGCACGATTTCCTCCTCCGAACTGCAGTCGGTATCCATACAATCGATTATGGTTTCCGCACATTTTATCAAACGAAACACATCTTCTAACTCCATTCTTCTGTTTTAAATCTCACCAGCAAACAGCGATTGCAAACGAGCATGAAAAAGCGAAAATGAAATGTGAAGCGAAATGTCAAAAATAGCCACGCGCAGAAAAGCTCCGTGTGGACGCTTCTTCAAATTGGAACGTAGGTTCAAAAGAGATAGACACAAAAGGAAAGCCCTCGTGTAGACTCCGACAATGCTACTACACGGCGCGGCGACAGCGCAACTACAAACGCCGTAGCTGTCAAATCCATATTCATTCAATGGAATTATATGGAGTAAGTCACATAGGCACGTATGTAGTCGTGTCGCAGCGCTGTAATTTCGAAAATTTGAAAAACTGTCGCTACTACACGGCGTTTTGCCATTTCGAATTCGACATTGGAGGAATACGTTTGATAACTTGGTATAACCCACCACCTCCTTCTGACTTTTGTTTTCGCTTTTAACTTTTTATAGGCTAAAGCAGCCGCACATGTTAGCAATAATGTTTTTTTTCAAATTGTTTTTATCCATTTATGAACTAATTTCAGTTTCAATCTTCGAATTGTTTACTGATGCCAACTTCACTCTATAGAATTCACCTCCAACTTCACTCACAGAAGTACCCTGCTGTCAAAAAAAAAAAACGCCGATGAAAGTCGCTCCATTGTGTATGGACTGAACTACTTTACAACCACAGCAAACGGCAGCGTTTGTAGCAGGGATAAAGAATGAGATACCAATCTTTTGGCTTTGACAGCCATTTTGACAACTAGCCCCTACAAACGCGTTGCGGTTTGACGGCGTCTTGACTATGTCATTCGACGTCTTGACTATGTCATTCGACGTCTTGACTCTTAAGTCAAAAGCGTTGTTCTTAAAGCGGCCTCTAGACGCTCAATATTATTGTGCAAAATATTGCACAATTTTATTGGCTTGCAGTCCCAGACGGTTCAATATTTTTCCCAATAATTTAGTTGACCGCTCATATTTGTATTAAAAGTCAAAAGCGTTTTGATTTTCCGCAATATATCGCACAATCTTGCAATATTATCTACAGACGAATAATAATATTGTGCAATATCAAATATTGCACAATATTATTGGGCGTCTAGGGGCCGCTTTAATTACAAAAGCAACAACCAACCCCTGCGGGGATCAACGGGCAGACGTACGAAAGTTTGGTATCTCATTCTTTATCCCTAGTTTGTAGTTGCGCTGTCGCCGCGCCGTGTAGTAGCATTGTGACACGGGCAGCTGAGTTTTCGCGGTTGACGTACATCTATACATCGTTTCTCACATGGTCTTGTGAAAATAGCAAAGGTTGTGTCGTAGGAGAAACCGATCACTGAGATGCGAGGTGCCCTTGTACCTACTATAGAAAGAGATCGTGCCATTGATTTTCACAGTTCTTGTACAATGTGGCGAAGGAGTTTTCATTCTCTATTGTTATAGACGAGTGGGCAAGTTGCCAAATTCATCGTTACGATCGAGTTCAAGTTTTAGTGGCAGCTGAGGCTAGGGTCTGTCTTATGCAACTTCTTTCGCGTAACAAAATAAACAAATAATCGAATAGTGATTATTTAAGCGTTTTCGATCAACATTCTTGTCATAGAACTTCGGTAAAGGTGTGTTTGATGACGCAACACGAGAGCTTCACATGCTCGTAGTCACTAAAATTCAAGTTCGTTGACTCCATGCCCGTTAGTGGCTGAGATGGTTTTCAGGTTTTCAATTCCAACCCATGGTTCGCCTTATGACTGATGGATGTCGTGTTTTGTGTTTGTTTCAAGACGGCGATAAGAGAAGACGAAGTGGCTGGAACAAACAAATTGTGCGTACGCTTTGTCTACTCACGATTTTGGTGATTTTTCCTTTTCGCTTAGGTGGTTAACCCGGGGCATAACGAAATAAATATTTGCAGCTGCTACTGGTATTCTGCAATGTGAAATACAAGGCGCTGCCTGTTTTACTGGCTTAAACAATACATGATTTCGTAAATGTACCTTCTTGCAATGAAGTACCTTATCACCGTTCCGTTTATCCTACTGTTCTACTAACAACGATTTGCAAAAGTGCCCAATCGCCAACACTAGTGTCACCTCCACAGCTACGTAATGAACTCCTATCTCTGCGTAGGTGTTCGAATAAGAATAGAAAACATTGGGAAGTGACCATGAAATAGGTCAAGTCCGTAATCAGTGTCGCAAATAAACAACAAAACAAAAATCGTCTCTTCGTTACATCAACGGAAATTCTAGGGGAATCGAGTGCGTTTTGTTGGCAGGTCGTTCGGATACGATTTGTTGGAATTGTTTCATAGCCTTCACTCTTGTCCCTCTGATCGAAATCATCTTGACTAGCACGAGAATGTTTATTTAAAACAAAATAAAAATAAACGATAAAGGACTTTGATCTGAATTGAGGCGACTTGTATGCGATAGAACATTTGTGTCGGCTTCTATGAGGAAAATAGTTTAAAAGGGCATGAAAGGACGAATTTACAGAAGAAATCGATTAGAGCGTTCATGTTTAGGATCAACTTCCTTGTGGAGAATTGGCCATTGATTTTTAGAGACGATCAACCACTATCATAGTGGCAGAGCGGTTGGGTGATTATTTTGCTGTTATCGCGACCCAGTCGAAAAGCCTTTTCATACACTATGGGGACTGGAGGTGCCCAAAGTCGTCTTCATCTAATTGCAACTTAAGCAAGCCAACTCCTCCAGAAGGAGGAAAATATAATTAAAAGCTCTGAACTTGATTTGTTTGGTTTATCTCATTGCACTGGGGCGCAGTGGGTCGTGTGCTGGGCCTCCGACGCCGATGACACCGGCCGAATCCCGAGAACAGCCATGTGATCGAATGTGTTGGTGCTTCTCCTCAGCGGGGTGCTGAAAAAACTTCGTGCAATATAGCTGCCATGAACATTTTTCTCCAAATTCGCCGTTCAAAATCGGCAATAAACTGTAGGTCCCTTTCACCTATGGGAAAATAAAATCACATTCAACATGGCTGATTGAAAGAAACTAGGTTTAGGAGCTGTAAGTAAGATTACTGAGTTATCAGGCTAGCAATCCATGGAAGACCTGAGCCTGAGCTATAGCTGCCTTCCATTCTTGACGGACCAAGTTGTCTTACATCCGCGATTACTTGGTCTTTATACCAGAGGTTCGGTGTTCCATTTCTCCTCGAACCAGGAGTTTCGGAGTCTATGTAGTCGGAGGAGGCTGAGCCAATGTAGTCGACGGATCTTTGCCTTCCGGATAGGACCAAATATCCGGCGGAGAATTTTTCTCTCGAAAGAACCCGAAATCAGCTCCGCCGTCCTGCTTATCGTCCAGGTTTCAGCTCCGTACAGCAATACTGGCAGTATAAGCGTATTGTAAAGCATGACTGGTTCTTCGAGTGAGGAGTTTTGACTCAAGTTGTCAAACCATTTTCCATTGAGCTGAACCACCTAGACGAGGATAAGAATCCTAGTTGTCTGTTCAGCTCAATGTTACTTACCTGCTCTAGTCCCGAATGGAAGTGACTTCCAAGGAATATGTTCCTTTTTTGGGCTAGTACTGGGCATTCACACAGTAGGTGACAAATGGATTCAATTTTCTCTTCGTACCTGCATCTTCTGAAGAAGTAAGTCATTGTGGGGCTGGCCTAGTTTGGCTGCATGGTAGGATAACATGCAGTGCCCAGTGAGGGAACCGACTGCCAATTGAATATTCCCACGACTGAACTTTAGAAGACTTTCTGTCCTTATTATGGGGCTAGTGTTATCAAATAGCATCTGAGACTGCGAACTTTACAGATCTATTGTGCCTGCTAACCGAGGAGCCTCTCCACTTCCCTAATGAAGTTGAGAATGCTTCTCGTAGGACCCGAGATGATCCCCTCAGGAGTCATGAATTCACTGAGAAGGATACGCTTCCTAAGATGGCAAAGAGCAGCACACTCACACAGTATATGCTCTGCCGTCTCTTCGTCCTCAAGACGAGTCGACACTCGATTTCTGACGACAGGTTGATTTTGTTAAGATGATATCTCAGACCGCAGTGTCCCCGTCAGGTAGTTGACTAGTCTTCTGATACCCACCCTATTAAGTTTGAGTATGTTAATAGAGTGTTTGTTCAGGGGCCGTATAAATCGTTTCGATTGGCGACGTCCCCAAACGCTATTCCAAAAGGACAGGTGTTGCAATTTTTCCCACTTGTCTAAGAAGAAATTTATCTTAGAATGCCGCAGAATGGTTCCGGACCTATATATTTATCGCTGGAACCTTTCCTGGCAAGTTGGTCGGCAATTTCGTTGCCCTTGATACCTTAATGTCCTGGCACCCACCAAAATTTAACATTGTTTCTATTGGCGAGGTCTTGTAGGGCGTCATGGCATTCCATGACGGTTTTTGAGTTCGTACTGTACGAACCCAGCGCTTTAAGCGCTGCTTGGCTATCAGAGAGTATGTTGATGGTTACTCCTCTAATGCCAGTCTGGAGACTTAGATTGACGCATGTTAGGATGGCATGCAGCTCTGCTTGAAAGATGCTGGGACTTATTCCCAGGGCCTTCGAGATCTTGCGTTTTGGTCCAAAGATGCCGGCGCTAACGCCGGAAACCATATTGGAGCCATCCGTGTACCACCTAAGGCCTTTGATATTTAGCAGGGGTCACTGTTTTTCCATGCTGAGCGATTTGGGATCAGTATCTCAAATATCTTGTCAATTGTGAAGGTGTGTGGCAATGCGTCCGAGACCGTAGTAATCATATCCAGCTCGGGAAGGTGTTGTAATATGGACATGTGGCCTACGGGCCTACATGGCATATTTGTTCCCGAGCAGACAATTCTGATTGCACTGCGTAATGCCACCTTTTTGATAAAAAGGTGCAGTGGAGTGAGACAATGAGTGCTTCTTGGGCTGCCGTGGGGCAGGTTGGCATAGCGCCTGTGATGTCGAGACACGCTAGTCTGAAGGCGTTGAAGCTTAACAATTGTAGTTTTTTGCTCAACTTTTGTCCACCATACGATGGACCCGTAGGTGACGATTGGTCTTACTATCGCGGTGTATAACAAGTGGACTACCTTAGGTTTAAGTCCCCAGGTTTTACCGTAGGTGCGTCAACAGGCCCACATGGTCTTAGTCGCTTTCATGAGTTTAGTTTTCATATTGGAGTTCCAGTTGAGTCTGCGGCCTCTGAAAATCCTATGCGTTTGCCATTTAGATAGATCGAGCAGGGTTGTACCTTTCTCCTCTTTGTAAATGGGACTAAGATTGTCTTAGTTGGGTTGATCGATAAACCCTCTGCCACACCGGTCAGAGATAAGTTAAAACGCAAGCTGCATGCGCTCACATGCAGTGATTTCGCACTTGCCCGTAACAATGACTACTAGGTCATCAGCATATCCGATGACCTCGTAGCCCCCGAGTGGTCAGCTTGCGTAGTAGATCGTCGATGACTATCGACCAAAGCAGTGGTGCTATCAGTGGTGGTAGAATTGTATTCAAGCCTTTCTGTAAGATCGCAGGAAAGACACCGTCTTTGCCTGGAGCCTTGTAGGGTTTGAATGAACCAATTGCCCATTTGACCCTGTCAGGGTTGAAGAGTCTACCAGAGAGACTATTGGTTCTACTGTCGATGTTATCTATGACGTTAATTTGATCGTCAGAGGCCATCGAATAAGGAGTAGAACCAGGGAAGTGCACCTCGAGCAAAGTCTCCAGGGTTTCCCTGTGATTGACGGTAAAGGTGCCGTCTGATTTGCGGAGCAGCCCGAGCCCATTTGTGTGCTCTCGAGATAATGCTTTGTGGAGTCGGGCCGCAGTTGGAAGCGAGTCTATGTTCTCGAAATGTTTCCTCCAACATGTTCTCTTGGATTTCCTCAATTCGAGGTTGTATTTAGTTAGTGACGCCAACATACATAGTACATTCTAAGATAAATACCCAATATTATAAGATACCGACCTTTAATCTCCCTCGAATCAGCAACCCGACACTCTCTGTCTTCCTAGGCCAGATATCTAGGAGTTATCCTAGATTCAAAGCTTGATTGGAAGCATGTATCGTTTTCTATGCCCGTAGCAGAACTTTTGGCAAAAAAGCGCGGATTCCGGCCCAAAATGGTGCTGTGAATGTCTGCCCCATCCTCACCTACGAATCACTTGTATGGTAGTCTGCCTTAAACAAAACAACTCAACCGAGTCAAGAGGTCGGCCGGCATTGGTGTAACAGATGCCCTTCAGTCCAGCCCGACCGAAGCACCCAACCCAATCTTGGGGATGAAGACAAGATTGAACTCTCTCCAAGTTTGGGGTATATATCCCAGGTTGAAGCAAGGTGTTATATGAGAACTGCACACACAGAGTATAAAGTTGAAGTGACCATATACTGTGAGTGTTATGCCTTCATCATCATTTTTGATCACTTCCCATTAACAATAGCTGTGTTGCAATCTTTTTCCGTATGAGAGCAGCATTTCGTGGCTATGGACATTCCGCTCGACAGACGGTGATGTTTAGCACCACGGCCACCCCCACAGCCATTAAGCTCACATAACTACATACATACATATGTACATAAGTCGCTATCGACTGTCTTTTGGTCTTTTCAATTATCCAGCAAAGGAGATTTGGAGGAGAATGTATGATCAATAATGTATGCGACACTCTAAGCTCTAAGACGTTCTCCAATAAGTTAAGTACTTCCTTGTGCACGAGACCTTATAACTAGTTCTGCACATTAAGCGTTCATGAGTTACATAAATTTCTTTCTCTTTCCCTTCTGTTCATTTTCACTGGAGAAAAATGTAACACCACCCACGTGCCTATCGGGGGGGGTAGGTAGTACTCCATTCAATAAAATTTAATCAATCGGCACCTGACGAGAAAAAGCTCCCGATGTGCTCGGGATAAAAATCACATGCCTGGAAGCCGGAAGTCACCAGTTAAAAATAACTTATATAACGGTGTAGCAAGGTAGAAGACTCGATTAAAAAAAGAAAAGGGAATAGCTTTTTGGCTTTTATTTTTGTTTTTTTTTTTTTTACGTGTCGCGAGTACCTTTGCCAAGAGACAACACATTTGCCATTGGCACAATTCTCGAAATGCGCATGGTTACGTATGTAGTACCCACCATTCGACCTGCAAAGAGGATAGAGAAACGAACGAGAGAAAAGGAAAGAACATTGAAAACCAATTGGAGAGAGTGAGAGAAATCCATTGCGCATACGCTTAAACTTGACGATTCTGCAAATAGATTCAAGAACGATTCTCGCGGCCATTCGGCATGTTTTATAGGTGGCTGGCAATTGGGGATTTTTCATAAAGTGAATCAGTTGCCAGACCGAAGCCGAAGTGTTGTGAATTCATTTCTTACTGCTCTGTGATACATTAAATACATTATAGGTATACCAATTTCTTTCTATCTACTTTAATTGAATTTCAATTGAAACGATTCAACGGTAATTGCATTGAAACAAGTGGAATATGGTTGAGAGGTTTTTAATCTCGGAGTATACTACTACCAACCATTAGAACGTTAAGCCACTGTTCGGGTTTTTTGTTTTTTTTTTTTTTTTTTTTTTGGTATAAAATTTTCTCGATTATGCAACCTGGACGATGTGTGCGTGTACCCTACTCCATAGTATAGATAAGTGGTGTTTGTCGCTTCTCAGCCAACAGTAACGATAATCGCCTACAACTTAATGATAAGAGTCAATATTCAAGCCAACGGGCGTGCTAATTCATCATTTACCACGTGGTCTAGATGGAAATGAAAAAGGGGGTAGAGGAAAAATCCCGTCTACAGTCGTTGTTACGTCATCAGGGTGCAAGTTATATAAAGGAGTCTCAGACGGACTTATTCAATTTGAATGGAGCTATGCTGTCTTGTGACAAATGAAGCACATGTCCGAGCGGCTGGCTGTAACATGACTTTGAACGTCACACGCTGAAAAAAGCTGAGAGAAAAAATGTCTTTCTGATTACATAAAGACACCCAGCGACAAGGTCTTTTTAAATGATAAGATTGACAATTCACTGTCACACTATCGCACGCTGTTACGGTGTTGTATAATCGGTTGCCGAGACGAAACGTGTTTTAGTTTTTTTTCGGCACTTTTCATGTTCTTGTTACACCTTCTAGCTGAACTTTGCTATTGATTTTTTTAACCTACAGCCTGTTATATGCTTACAATATAATTTTATATTTTAGTAAAATGGGTAAAGCAGAATTCGATCCAATTAGTTTCCTTAAGGATTTTGCCGCTGGTGGTATATCAGCAGCAATCTCCAAAACCGCCGTAGCCCCAATTGAACGTGTCAAATTGCTCTTGCAAGTGCAACATATTTCAAAACAAATTTCACCCGATAAGCAATACAAGGGCATGATTGATTGCTTTGTCCGCATTCCAAAAGAGCAAGGTTTTGCTTCATACTGGCGTGGTAATATGGCTAATGTCATTAGATATTTCCCAACCCAGGCTTTGAACTTTGCCTTTAAGGATAAGTACAAGCAAGTAAGTAGTATATCGTCTTGTTTTATGGTTTTTTTGTTTCTCTATAAAGTTGTTTGATTCAATAGGTTTTCTTGGGAGGTGTTGACAAGAACACTCAATTCTGGCGTTACTTCTTGGGTAACTTGGCTTCCGGTGGTGCCGCTGGAGCAACTTCATTATGCTTCGTCTACCCACTTGATTTCGCACGTACTCGGTAAGTTTAGTTTTTAATAAGAAAACGACTGTTATTAACAACCTATAACCATATATGAAACAATAGCTTGGCTGCTGATACTGGCAAGGGAGGTCAACGCGAATTCACCGGTCTTGGCAACTGTCTCGTAAAGATCAGCAAGAGTGATGGTATTGTCGGCCTATACCGTGGTTTCGGCGTATCCGTACAAGGTATCATCATTTATCGTGCTGCATACTTTGGTTTCTACGATACTGCCCGTGGAATGCTTCCCGATCCCAAGAACACACCAATCTACATCAGCTGGGCCATTGCTCAAGTATGTATCCCAAAATTATACGTTTCATTCTTAGATTTTTAATGATTTCCCTTTACATTCATTACATTAAAGGTTGTTACAACTGTTGCTGGTATTGTATCTTATCCATTCGATACAGTACGTCGTCGTATGATGATGCAGTCGGGCCGTAAAGCAACCGAAGTCGTTTACAAGAACACATTACACTGCTGGGCAACAATTGCCAAACAAGAAGGTAGCGGTGCCTTCTTCAAGGGCGCATTCTCCAACGTTCTCAGAGGTACTGGAGGCGCTTTCGTACTTGTCCTATACGATGAAATTAAGAAATTACTTTAAATTATTACTGTAACGACTATACAACAACCACAACAACAAAAAAGTAAATTAAAAACATAAAAATAGTAAATCGAATAGGCTTTTGCTTCAGCATTCCTTTATACACTTCTGGTTCGAACCAGATCGACTGGATAAGGTCGATGCGATTGGGTGAACGGATGGTACATATTTGTTGAGTCAATGATGTCATCTGCTGTCGTCTGTACATTTAAGTTCTGATATGGATTTTGTGCACATGGTTTCGAAATTGTTGATTGTAACTCGAACGCTATGTTGTTTATTTACGTTTTCAGTTTGATTGCTTGGATATTGGACTGGTCAGGATATATTGGTTCATTTTGTTATGATCTGTCTGGGAATTGCTTGAATTGTTGATTGCACCGTCATGCTTTTGCCTTAGTTCGCATTAGTTTAGATCGGCCTTCGTCAGATGAGAAGAATTCAATTTTATTCTATTTTCGTTTAAGCTGCTGCGTTGTTCTCTTATCGATGTGTTTGTAGATAAACGTATGATGACACCACTCAAGGCGAGGTACGTCTGGGATTTTGTCTAAGTAAGTGGGCGACGATTTATTGAATGTCTCTGATCGTTGGGCGACTTTGAAACGCGTTAATCGGACCAAAGGTCAAAAACCGGCCAAGTGCGAGTCAGACTCGCGCACGAAGGGTTCTGTACCATCTGTATATATAAATGTGAAAGAGACTATGTATGTAACCTCATCAGTCATCACATTTTTCGTATGATGACAGATCTTGGTTGCAGGCAGGTTATCGGCATATTACTTCGTTAATCAAAAATCTTCATGATGAGATATACGTAGTTGATCATCAAAGTATCCATTGAATTCAAATCAATTATCTTACTTGACAGCAACGATGTGAAAAGGTGAATAACAATAAATATGGGGAAAAGGTTTGCAGCTAGGATTAATTCATCAAAGACACAAACATATTGTCGACTAACCTTAGTTCAGTATGTGACCAAGGGGATTTTTTGGATGAAAATCATGTCTGTTGTATGGGAGCCCCCCTTAAATATTTATTTTGTTCTATTTTTAGTATTTGTCGTGGTAGCGGCAACAGAAATACATCATCTGTGAAAATTTCAACTGTCTAACTATCACGGCTCATGAGATACAGCCTGGTGACAGACGGACGGACAGCGAAGTCTTAGTAGTAGGGTTCCGTTTTACCTTTGGGTACGGAACCCTAAAAATCGTAGCTAGGCATGACTTGAATTGTTGAGCTGTCGGCGACAACATTTAATGTACAACACTATATAGGGCGCCGTGGTGCAGTGGTTTGTGTGTCCAGCTCTGACGTACGATGAGCGAGTTCGGATCCCGATAACACCAATGCCATCTAATGTTTATGTCGCGGCGTCCCTTCTCGGCGGGGTACTTACCATGAAAAAGCTCGACTCACGCCGTTCGGAATCGGCATTAAGCTGTGGGTCCCTTTCACTTGTGTAAAAAAGTAAATCACACACAATATGGGTGATTGGGAGAAGCTTGGCTCCGGCCGTTCATGAGCTGTAACGCCACCAAAGCAAACTATATAGGTTCTATGGGTCGGAAGCGTGATATTCATTCGCTCAATATGTCCTTTACTTTTTGTATTTTGTTGCAGGCTTCTGCTGTCTGTTGGAGCACTCAGACGCATAAACTGATCCATTGTACTGCCAGGGAGACCCATTACTGCATTTTCCCTGATTTTCGGAGAAAAATGAGAAGCTGCTTCAGTGATGTAGAGCTAAGAGATTCGGCACATACCACGTCGGCCCCAAGGGTGTGCGCGAGCAAAGGAGGGAAGGAGGGATAATCACAGAAAAAGTGTTCTGCTGTGTCGTCCTCTTCGACTTCGACGATCGACTCAAAGAAGAATACTACGATCTGCTAGACAAAACCTATGCCCAATGCCCCACGCTACGACGCAAAAATAGTTCTTGGAGATTTCAATGCAAAACTGGGCAAAGAGGACATATGTATTTGAGTCGATCATAGGAAATCATAGCCTCCATAACACCACATCCGACAACGGACTTAGGCTAATCGATTTCCTAACAGGGCGTAACCCCCTTGTAGCAAGCACACGATTCCCCGATCTCAACATCCACGAGGGATCACATTGCGATCGACGCCAGACACTCCTCCATTCTCGACATACGAACCTTTCGGGCAGCCAACATCGACTCGGACCGCTACCTTGTTGTAGCCAAGGTACGAATGAGGATATCAAGAATGCTTAGGAGTGAGTAGCTTAACGTAAGTTTGACATCGGAAAGTTACAATCGCAAGAGACTGCCAGAATCTTTGCCGATCGTGTCTCCTTCAAGCTCTCTCAAAATCCGCCCACAGCAACACAAACAATAGAGCAGGAATGGGCGCATTGTCAGAGCACCGTCAGAGACGCTGCCTCAGAAGTGCTGGGTTTCGAACCGCCACCACCTAGAAACCCCTGGTTCGATGAACAATGCGAACAAGCCCATGCAGCAAAACAAGAGACATATATGTAAAGTCACGCTACAACGACGGACGAGAGCTGCTCGCGATATTTATGAGCAGAAGAGAAGAGAGGAACGCACGTTTCTCAGCAGAAAGAAGAGAAAGTGTGAGATCGAGGTGATGGAGAGGTGCTTCCACAGGAATGACGCCCGGAAGTTTTACAATAAGGTAAAACGAACATGAAATGGCTACAAAGCCAGAGCGGCGGCCTGCAGGGATGAAAATGGAGAATTGGTAGTAGAGTCGCAGTCGATGCTGAGGATTTGGAAAGACCACTTCTGCCGACTGCATAACGGCGATGGCAGACAAGATACCGCTGTCAGGCAAAACGATCCGTTCGTAATGGACAACGATGTAAGAGAATTCCGTCCACCCGAACTAGACGAAGCCAAAATAGCGATATCAGAACTTAAGTCTAATAAAGCCGCGGGCGTAGGCGGTCTGTCTGCTGAGCTTCTTAAGGCGGCTGGAGATGAGCTGGTAAGGTGCATGCATCATCTCATTTGCAAGGTATGGTCGAAGGAAAGCATGCCCGACGAATGTAATCTCGGCATCGTTTGCCCGATGCATAAGAAAGGAGACCTCTATAACTACGCCAGCTATAGGGGAATACGTCTCCTTAGCATCGCATATAAGATCTTCTCTGGCGTATTGTATGAACGCCTGAAATCGTTTGTGGATAACCTGATCGGCTCTTATTAGTGTGGTTTCAGGCCAGGTAAATCCACAATAGACCAAATATTTACGCTACGGCAGATCTTGGAGAAAACCCAGGATTACCAAATCGATACTCAGCACTTCTTCGTCGATTTCAAGGCCGCATATGACAGCGTGTATACAAAGCCATGTCTAGTTTTAACATCCCTGCCAAACTCGTCCGACTGTGCAGCATGACAATGGAGAATTCTCGCTGCTCCATTAAGGTCGGTAATGATCAAACCGAGACCTTTGATGTTAAAAAAGGATTTAGGCAAGGTGACGCGCTATCATGCAACTTTTTCAACATCGTGCTTGAAAAGAACATGCAAGAGTCACTGGCCAACACAAGAGGTTCGATTTATTGCAATTGCTTGCGTACGCCGACGACATTGACGTGATTGGACGGACACAGCGAGACGTCCATGAGGCCTTTGTAAGCATTGAGGTAGAAGCGGCTAAGATGGGTCTCAAGATTAATGAAGCTAAAACCAAATATCTGCTTTCATCCAAAAGAGACGGTCAACACCGACGTATTGGCCAGAACGTAACCATTGGCGGATATAACTTTGAAGTGGTCAAGGAATTCGTCTACCTTGGCTCACTGATGACCGGCGACAACAACACCAGCGTTGAGATAAAACGCAGAATCACTCTTGCCAACCGCTGTTTCTTTGGGCTCAGGAGGCAACTGAGTAATAGAGCCCTCTCCCGAACGACAAAGTTGACCCTATATAAGACCCTTATCATCCCGGTCCTATTGTACGGCGCAGAAGCATGGACACTATCAAAAGCGGATGAGGAGGCCCTTGTTCGGTTCGAGAGAAAGATTTTGCGCGTGATTTTTGGGCCTATAAACGCAGATGGGGGATGGAGGAGAAGATTCAACCACGAACTTTGCGGGCTGTACAGCGACATGAGCCTAGTCAGGCGTCTACGGATTCAACGCCTAAGATGGCTGGGCCATGTAGAGCGAATGGACACCACAGCTCCAGCCCGGAGAGTCTTTGAATCCAACCCCGAGGGACGAAGAAGCAGAGGACGGCCGCACTTAAGATGGCGCACACAGGTGGAAGGGGACCTCAGCCAACTGGGTGTGCGGCAATGGAAAAGGCTAGCAAAATATCGTGCTAGATGGAGGGGCATGTTGGTTGAGGCCCAGGTTCACTCCGAACTGTAGCGCCCGCTAAGAAGAAGAAGAAGTATGCGATGTTAAGGAGACTTATTCCCCTGTAGTTGGCGCAGTTACAGGAGTCTCCTTTCCTGTGGACTGGGTAAACAATGCTGATAGTCCGTTCGTCGGGCATGCTTTCCTCCGACCATATTTTACAGATGGGCTGGGGCATGCGCCCTACCAGTAGCTGTCCGTCTTCATCCCTACAGGCTTCTGCTCTGGCTTTATAGCCTTGGCATGTTCGTTTCACTTTTTCGTAAAACTTGCGAGCATTATTCCTGTGATAGCATCTCTCCATCGCCCCGACCTCACGCTTTTCGAGCTGTCTTTTTTTCTGCCTTAAAAGCGTGAGTTCCTCTCTTCGCTTCTGCTCGTAGTGTTCACGAGTGGCTCTCGTCCGTCTATGTAGAATGGCTTTGTAGGCGTTTTGCTTTGCTACATGGGCTTGCCAGCATTGTTCATCAAACCAGGGGTTTCTAGCTGACGGTAGCTTGAAACGCAACACATCAGAGGCAGCGTATCTGATGGCACGCTGGCAGTGCTCTCACTGTTGTTCTGTGGGTTGCTCCGGTGTCATTGGAGTTTGCGAGAGGTTGAGGGAAACTCGATTGGCAAAGATCCTAGCGGTCTCCTGCGATTGTAGCTTTCCGACGTCAAACGTTCGTTGTCCAACTCGACTCCGTGGCGTCCTTGATATCTCCATTCGTACCTTGGCTACAACAAGGTTGTGGTCCGAGTTGATGTTGGCTCCTCGGAAGGTTCGTACATCTAGGATGCTGGAGGAGTTTCTGGCGTCGATCACAACGTGATCAATCTGATTGGTGGTGGGCTGCTCAGGTGATTGCGGGGTTCCTTTGTGAATATTGAAATGCGAAAATCGTGTGCTAGCCAGGAGATTCCACCCCGCCAGGAAGTCGAGTAGCCGATGTTCGTTTTGGGATGTTGTGTCGTGTGGGCTATATTTCCCCGTAATCTACTCAAATGTGTCCTCCTTGCCCAAATTCGCATTCAGATCTCCTGTACTGTTTTTGTGTCGTAGCTGCGACATTGAGCATGGGTTCTGTCTAGGAGATCGTAGAATTCTTCTTTGAGTCGATCGTCCTTTTCTTCGGTTGGGGTGTGAGCGCATATCAAGCTAATGTTTTCAAGCTTAGCTTTGATGCGGATTGTTATGAGGCGTTCGCTTACATCTCGACTTTTTGTCGGAGTCTACCTAGAATAACAAATCCGCATACGAATCAGCGCTGTTTGTTGTCCTTGTCGCAGCTCCCGTAGTAGATGTCGCAGTTTTTCATCCGTCTTTTGCCTGGTCCATCCCATCGCACTTCTTGGAGTGCACTTATGTCTGCTTTATAGCAGTTGAGGGTTTGTTCCAATTGACCGCCTGCTCCCGGTCTGTTAAGGGACCTCACATTCCAGGTGCAGTCTCTCAAGTCCTTTAGTCGTTTGCAGGGGTCGTCAGCTTTTTATCCGTCCGTATCCGAGGCTTGTGGTTGTTTCGGAACAAGTGGTTTTTTCCATGACAACATGGATCCAGGAGATGTTCCAGATGGATAAAAAGAGGGCGACGTGGCGCAGAAGTTAGTGTGTTGGACTCTGACGCACGATGAGCGAGTTCGGATCCCGATAACACCAACGCCATCGGATATTTATTTCGCGGCGTCCCTCCTCGGCGGGGTACTGGCAAAACCCACCGTAGTATAACTTGCCTTGAAAAAGCTTCTCGACTCACGCCGTTCGGAACCGGCATTAAACTGTAGGTCCCTTTCACCTGTGTGAAAAATTAATCACACACAACATGGGTGATTGAATAGAAGCTTGGCTCTGGTCCCTCATGGGCTGTAACGCCACCAAAAGAAAAAAAAAGAAAGGAGATGTTCCAGAGGTTATAAAGACATTGTCAGTTGCGGAGCAGATGTTGGTACCACGGATTCAACACGTTCTCAGCTTCTATCAGCTTCGCAGTCAAGGTGTGAATGGTGAATTCCGTTACAAAGGAAACGTGCTGAACGTCGAGCAAGATCTCCAACCGATTGCAAACGAGTTGCCTAGAGTTCCTAATACAGTCAACATCTTGCTGGTTAGGAAGCAGGGAGCCCAAGGTTACAAAGACATCAGGGTCAGACGATAGGTGGTATACGATGTTCTGGGGGCAAATCGTCTCTTCCGTGAACGTATAACTCGTAACGTAATTTCGAATTATGTGTTCCGTGAACGAGCACTTTTGTTTACGTGAACGTACTTATTATTTCGAAACGTCATTCGGTAGTTTTCGTGACGGAATTATTTTATTTTAATATATGATTTTTTTATATATATTACGAATTTCATTAATTTTGTTATTTTTAAGGACATTAATAAAATAAATGCTGCACAAAAAAGTATGATGACTGATTTCATGCAGCAGCATCCCGATTCGGCTAAAAATATTTTACCGAATTGTCAACAAGACAAAGTAAAAGCACTTGAGCTTTGGAAATAGTTGGAAATAAAATTGAATTCGCTTGGCCCATCGATAAAAGACGCGAATTTATGGAGAAAAGTATGTATATAAATATGGATAAAAAGATTTTTGTAAAACTCATTTTTACAGGTTTACGCTGACGCTTTTTCGGATAGGGAAAGAGGATTACTTTCGTCCCGCAAACGCCTTCTTCTGATTTTCTCAGTGGATTCCTCTTCATTTTCATTTAATAGCACGAATAACACCACCGAATCCATCATTTACTTCTTATTTATAGTTTTCTAAAATCACTTTTAACATTTATTACACGATTCCAAATCGAAATAAATGACACTTCGGATGAAATTGTATCAGATATTGTACCAGTTTTTGTAGCATAGATCTATTACATTACGTTCCGTGAGCAATCGAATGCCATGTTTCAAAGCAACAAAATCGCTTCTATGCTGACTTGCAAATCAATATGTCCGCCTTGGTGGCACTACCAGAATACGGAAGCGTTTAAGATCAACTTAGACATTTCGACGGAAGTGTTGCTGAAGACAGTGATGATGTGGTTAGTAATGCGCTTCCCGTGTCAAGTGGTATGAGACAAACCGAGGTTGTTCGTGATGTAATCGATTGGTCCGCAGCTTCAGCAATTCCGGTCAACGAATTCACGACCGTTGGATACATCGTCAAAGCTTTTCCTCATCTATTCCCTTCTGGTGCTGTTGACTTCAATGATAATACACGTTCTAGAGAAAATCAACCCACATTTCAGGAATGGGCTCGGTATTTTATGAGTTACCATGACAAGAGATTTGCGCAAGACCCTAGGTTTCCATTCTTTTGCCTCAACACGATGCAACGCAACGACGTAATTAGCATAGGCTTAATCTACGCCAACATGACAAATTTCAATGGATCCCCGGAGTATCTACTACAACAAGCCAGAGAGAATCCGGCGCTGATGAACCATTTTCTCTACCTTGCTTCAAAAATCAGAGGCACAATGTCTTACTGGTATCAGGAGCGTTTAGAACTTGAAACTATGGTCCGCCAACTTGGTGTTCCAACATTTTTCTTGACGTTAAGCGCGGCAGATCTCTGGTGGGCATGCCTAACGAAACATTTTGGATACGATCCAACTGGGAAGTCTGAAGCTCAGGTTGCAAGGAACATGCAATCATTGCTCTCGAAAAACCTGCCAGTTGCAGACAGTTACTTTGGCAAGAGAGTAGAACTGTTTGTGGAAGTATTGGAGAAGAAGTATCCGATCATAGACTATTGGTACCGTTTCGAGTATCAACATAGATGAAGCCCACATGTTCATGGCGTATTTTGGCTGTCTGGAGCTCCTGACGTTAAGGGCCAGTCACATAGAACGCGTCCGTGCGTGCAGGGATAAAGAATGAGATACCAAACTTTCGTACGTCTGCCCGTTGATCCCCGCAGGGGTTGGTTATTGCTTTTGTAATTAAAGCGGCCCCTAGACGCCTAATAATATTGTGCAATATTTGATATTGCACAATATTACTGTTCGTCTGTAGATAATATTGCAAGATTGTGCGATATATTGCGGAAAATCAAAACGCTTTTGACTTTTAATACAAATATGAGCGGTCAGCTAAATTATTGGGAAAAATATTGAACCGTCTGGGGCAGCAAGCCAAGAAAATTGTGCAATATTTTGCACAATAATATTGAGCGTCTAGAGGCCGCTTTAAGAACGACGCTTTTGACTTAAGAGTCAAGACGTCGGAACAAGGCAGAAAGACATAGTCAAGACGCCGTCAAACACAACATGTTTGTAGGGGCTAGTTGTCAAAATGCCTGTCAAAGCCAAAAGATTGGTATCACATTCTTTATCCCTGGTGCGTGCGTGCGCTAATTTTCACTGACAGCCAACGAGCGCGAGGCAAGCATCGTCACATAGAATCCGTCCACGCGTGATGCCTGTTTCACAATGCTACTACGACGCGCGGCGACAGCGCAACTACAAACGCCGTAGCTGTCAAATCCATATTCATTCATTGGAATCATATGGAGTAAGTCACGTAGTTCCTATGTGACTTACTCCCTATAATTCCATTGAATGAATATGGATTTGACAGCTACGGCGTTTGTAGTTGCGCTGTCGCCGCGCCGTGTAGTAGCATTGTGAAACAGGCATGAGCCTGTCAGAAATGAATGTCAAATTTGTGTTGTGCGTTCAACAGGAAAACATTCCTTAATGTTAAATAAAACATATAAATATGGACGAGCTTATTTCGACAATCATATTTATATGTATTTTGTCGCAAGCATTTTGTATTTGTGTTTTGTCGCAAGTATATTGTGGAATAACCTCGGCCATATATATTTGTCAGTCCCGAATAACCCTAATTGCCAGTGACTATACACCAACTAAACACTCGTTCTTGTGACATCAAATCGAATGGTACTTTGAAATGTCAACCGAATTTGAAGTTTCTCTCATTGCAAGAGAGTTCCTAAACATTCTCTCAATGCATCCACCAATAAACGTGCTTACTCTCAATTTGTCTATATGTGAACTTCAAATTTTAAATGTGAAGCTCCAATATGTGAATGTGTGAACTGTCAGCGCGTCAAAAAGTAAACGAGTAGCTCTACCCAGTACGTCGAGGCGCGTGCGTGCGTCGGCTATGCGCCATTTCCCATAAGAACGTGTGTATTCTACTTGGCTGTCAAAGCACGAACGCGCCGACGCGTTCTATTGGTAGAAACACAATGTGGCGTGCGCGCGCGCGTGCTTTTGATCGGCTTTGTACCGATTTACGGGATAATGTGTCAAACGCACGCAACCACAATTCGCAACACACAATCTGGCTTCAAGTCAGCTGCGCGTAGAGAGCTTAGGAATATGACAATACTATGTTCTGTTTCCTCAAAATTTACACATATGAATTTAGTGCAGAAAGAAGAGTAGATTTGTGTTCTGTTCTATTTATATGATTTAATTGAAACATAAATTTAAGAAAATTTCATCTCAAATAAAGGTATATGCTTATAAAAAAATATGCGTTTAGTTCTGTAATACCCATCATCATTAGTTTGCATCCAAAAAATCCAATAATAAGCTACGAAAATGTATGCATGTTGAAAGCGAACAACTCGGAACACTACATGACAGAACACGTTACACTTTTCTGCTACAATCGAACAACACAATGAAATACATCTGTCAAACCCACGCCTTGAGTAGAGAGTAGCTCTACTCCGGCGCTTTGCTCGACTTTACGATATTTACGATATGAGGTCGAGCAAAAGTTGAGGTAACATTATGTGTTGCTTCATAAGATATCGTTGTTCCTACTCATGCTGTCAAAAGCACGCGCGCGCGCACGCCACATTGTGTTTCTACTTTATGTGACTGGCCCTTTAGAAACGTTGAGTCAATGAATATTGAAGAGCTGACAAATGCCAAACATTATTACGACAACGAATATATTGAGATCATGGCATTCAATTGCTCACGGAACGTAATGTAATAAATCTATGCTACAAAAACTGGTACAATATCTGATACAATTTCATCCGAAGTGTCATTTATTTCGATTTGGAATCGTGTAAAAGTTAAAAGTGATTTTAGAAAACTAAAAATAAGAAGAAAATTATGGATTCGGTGGTGTTATTCATGCTATTAAATGAAAATGAAGAGGAATCCACTGAGAAAATCAGAAGAAGGCGTATACGGGATGAAAGTAATCCGCTTTCCCTACCCGAAAAAGCGTAAGTAATTGAAAATAATTGTCCGCATTTAAAACACATTTTTTTCGTTTGCAGATTTATTAAAATATTTCGATTAAACAAGGAGGCTTTTAGTTTTGTTTTATCGAGTTTGGATTTTAAGTGCCACTTGTCAACTGCAGTTCCGCCAGTACTTCAATTAGCTTCTACACTGTTACTTTTAGCAAGTGGTGGATTCCAAAACACGGTTGGGAACGACTGTGCCGGAGTACGGTTTCTAAAATAACCACAAACGTGTTGAAGGAAATTGAATCCCAGTTGTGCTCACAGCACATAGTATTCAATCCGGGAAATCCGGCCAACTGTAAAGAATGGTTTATGGCCAAATCGCGTCTTTTATCGGTGGGCCAAGGGAATTCAATTTTTTTTCCAACTCTTTCCAAAGCCTTAGTGCTTTTGTTTTTCCTTGTTGACAATTTGGTAAAATGTTCTTAGCCAAATCGGGATGTTGCTGCATGAAAACAGCCATAATTTTTTTTTTGTGCAGCATTTATTTTAATAATAATAAAATTAATAAAATTATATAAATAAAACTTATAGTCCCTGCCGGCTTAGAATAATTCCGTCACGATATCGACTATCGAATGACGTTTTGAAATAATGAGTATGTACGTTCACGGAACCCATAATTCGAAATTACGTTACGAGTTATTAGTTCACGGACAACATAATCCCAAATGTGTGTTTTTACGTGACGAGTCATACGTTCACGGAAGAGACGATTTGCCCCCTGGTGTCAGCGATCAACCCCAATCATTCGGCAAGATCAGACCTCCACCCCAGTAGAATGAGAGCAACAGACCTCGAACTCACTGACGAAAACATAACCAAAGGTGTGAACAGATTTCAAAGACACACGGTTTGCTCGAAGTCGTACTGTCTGCGAACAATCAATGGACATGAGCAATGCCGGTTTGGATTTCCAAAACCACTACTCATTGAATCGAAGCTTGCCAAATACGAACGAGGAGTTTTCTGTTATACACCTGCTCGAAACGATGGACTTCTCAACCCATTCAACAAGTTTGTTTCATTCGCGTGGCGAGCAAGCACAGACGTCTTCATTATTGCTTCGGAATATGCATTGACATCTTACATCACAAAGTTCGAGTCGCCCTTCAAGAGATTAGTATCGGTACTGAGTCAAGACAAAGAACTGTGACGAAATTCCTCATGAAGGTTATTGGCAGCAGAGATATATCTAGGTGTGAAGTGTCCATGCTTCTACTTGCAGAACCTTTGATGAAAGCCACCCGTCAGTTTGTGAAGCTGTACATCTCCACGCAGGAAAGTGTTTTGATAAAGAGACGAGGCATAAGGCATGTGTGAAAAAAGAAACAATTCAAATAAAATGGTTTTCTACAAATATAACAATGATACATTTTATTTCATCAAAATAACAATTGCACAATTTTCATAGTTAAGCGCCAGAAGTTGTCACACCACTTTAGTTCGTGAAGTTAGAGGTTCGATTTGTTTTGGGGAATTTATTCCCGCCTAGTTACCTATTTTTTTTTTTTTTTTCGTTTCTTGCAAGGGTCGTCAACATAAATCCGGTCAGTTATATCCGAGGCTTGTGGTTGTTTCGGAGTTTGTGTTTTTTTTTTTACGGTTACGGCTTACTAGGCCGTAGCCCAACCGACTAATCCTGTTTTTTGGCGCAGGAGGCTCGCCACAAGAAAGGAGACCCCTCTGATTGCGCCAACTATAGAGGAATAAGTCTCCTTAACATCGCCTACAAAATCTTCTCTGCCGTTTTGTGTGAACGCCTGAAGCCTTTTGTAAATAAGCTGATAGGTCCTTATCAGTGCGGATTCAGGCCAGGGAAGTCCAACATCGACCAAATCTTCACACTACGGCAGATACTGGAGAAAACCAATGAATTTCAAGTCGACACTCACCACCTATTTGTCGACTTCAAAGCCGCATAAGACAGCGTAATTAGAGACGAGCTATACAACGCTATGTCTACCTTTGACATACCTGCTAAACTCGTCAGACTATGCAGGATGACTTTGGAGAACGCTCGCTGCTCCATCCGAATCGGTGAACACCTTACCGATAGTTTTGATGTCGAAAAAGGATTTAGGCAGGGCGATGCGCTGTCGTGTGATTTCTTCAACATCATATTGGAAATGATTGTGCAAAAATCACTGGCCGATAGAAAGGCACAATCTATTTCAAATCCTCGCAACTCCTTGCATACGCCGACGATATTGACATAATAGGTAGATCACAGCGAGATGTCAATGAGGCGTTTATGAGTATTGAGGTGGAGGCGGCGAAAGTTGGTCTGGCGGTAAACGAGGGCAAAACTAAATATATGCTGTCATCAAAAAAGGACACTCAACACCGACGTCTCGGCCAGAACGTTTGTATAGGCAGATATAAGTTCGAGGTAGTTAAGGACTTCGTCTACCTTGGCTCCGCAGTGACCTGGAACTACGACATCAGTTCCGAAATCAAACGCAGAATCACTCTTGCCAATCGCTGTTTCTTTGGGCTCAGGAGGCAACTGAGTAATATAGTCCTCTCCCGAACGACACAGTTGACTCTATATAAGACCCTTATCATCCCGGTCCTGTTGTACGGCGCCGAAGCATGGACACTATCAAAAGCGGATGAGGAGGCCCTTGGTCGGTTCGAGAGAAAGATTTTGCGCGTGATTTTTGGGCCTATAAACGCAGACGGGGGATGGAGGAGAAGATTCAACCACGAACTTTACGGGCTGTACAGCGACATGAGCCTAGTCAGGCGTCTACGGATTCAACGCCTAATATGGCTGGGCCATGTAGAGCGAATGGACACCACAGCTCCAGCCCGGAGAGTCTTTGAATCCAACCCCGAGGGACGAAGAAGCAGAGGACGGCCGCCATTAAGATGGCGCACACAGGTGGAAGGGGACCTCAGCCAACTGGGTGTGCGGCAATGGAAAAGGCTAGCGAAAGATCGTGCTAGATGGAGGGGCATGTTGGTTGAGGCCCAGGTTCACCCCGAACTGTAGCGCCCACTAAGAAGAAGAAGAAGTTACCTACCTGTTAAGTTGATAATCTGTATTTTTTTTTAAATAAAACTCTCTCATTGATACCTAACGTGTTTTTTTTTTTTTTTTACTATTTTGACCAAGTATGACCAGATTAAATTTGTTGTCAGGTTATGGCGGCCGGAAAAGTTGGCAACCCTGCTTAAACAACAGCAAGTGATGATCAGTTGACAGTTCAGCCCTCTTAACTGCTGAAACACAATGAGGCCGCAGTCGCTGTCGCAGTCTCTGTCGCAGAGTCGGTCGCGGTCGATATTGCAGTCGTTAGGCTTGGCAAAATTTCGCCCACACTGAAGTCGCTTTGTTATGTCAAATTTTAAACAGCTGTTTTCACCTTTGTCTATGTACAAGGTGTCTCAAAAGAAACTTTATATTTGTTGAGCATATTGCGTGAACGCAACGAATCCGAGGGTCGCGGGGAGTATGCCAATCGGTAGCCTGGTGGGAATTCAACCGCTATGGAGCGTTTCTCGGGTGCAGACTGCGCGATGAGCGTGTGAGAGTCTTAAAAAACGGTGATTTGGCGACTATGGCACGTGGAAAACTCAGCAATTTTCGAATTTTACGCCATTTAAAGGATGCGCCAAGCATTCCTCTCATTCGAAAATGGGTAAAAAAGTTTGAAGAGACTGGTTCAACCCTAGAAAAATCAAAATCTGGACGGCCAAGTGGACGGCGCGCGGAAGCGCGCAGAGCGGACGCTAGGTCTTACATTTAGATTACATTATTTTTAAGAAATAAATTCCCAAGTTGTGAACATTAATGGTAAATAAAATTGTTTTCGATCGAATGTTTACTTCGTTTTTAATCGATCCACTAAATATACACTTTCTTTTGAGACACCTTGTACTTACAAAGAACCGTCAACCGCTGATTTGAAAACTGCCTTTTCAGGCAGTAACTGCCTGAATCCAATGAGGTCGCGGTCGCTTTCTCGGTCGCCTGTCAAAAGTTAAATGTAGGTAAATACCATAATGTAAACACAATGATGTCGCGGTCGCTGTCTCGGTCGTAGGGTGTGTCGCGCGAGTTGAGTAACTTTTAACTCGGTAGTACGACATTGTGACAGCTGTGTAGAAAAAAAAAAAAACAAAACGCAAGGAAACCTTCAAATCGGTGGTTGACGGTTCGTTGTAAGTACAAAGTGTCTCAAAAGAAAGTAGGCATTCTGTCGAAAACAATTTTATTTATCATTAACGTTTACAACTTGGGAATTGATTTCTTAAAAATAATGTCATCTATATGTAAGCCCTCGCGTTCGCGACAACCGTTTAATCGAACAGCAAAATTACTCACTACAGATCTGCGCGCTTCCGAATCGAAAGGTCGGGATCACTGTGAACAGTCTGATTAACATTCTTTACGTTTTCTTACGTTATCGATGACCTTGACCGTCCAAATTTTGGTTTTTCTATTGCTTAAAATTTTTTTACTCATTTTCAAATCAGAGGAATGCTTGGCGCATCCTTTAAATGACGTACTTACTTACTTACTTACTTATCAGGCCTGCGATCCATGGAGGATCTGAGCCTGAGCTATAGCTGCCTTCCATCCTTGACGGTCCCGGGCACGCTGCTTCCAGTTGTCAAGACCAAGATGTCTTACATCCGCGATTACTTGGTCTTTATACCGGAGGTTCGGTCTTCCTCTTCTTCTCGAACCAGGAGGCTCGGAGTCGAAGACCCTCTTAGCTGGAGCGTTGATGTCCATGCGCACTGGCCGAGCCAGTGTAGTCGACGGATCCTTGCCTTCCGGACTACATCCACATCTTGGTACAGCTCGTAGAGTTCGCGGTTGTGTCTTCTTCTCCATTCACCTTCCTCACAGACAGGACCAAATATCCGGCGCAGAATTTTTCTTTCGAAAGAACCCGAAATCAGCTCCGCTGTCCTGCTTATCGTCCAGCTTTCGGCTCCGTACAGCAAGACTGGCAGAATGAGCGTTTTGTAAAGCATGACTTTGGTCTTTCGAGTGAGGAGTTTTGACCCCAGTTGTTTGGACAAGCCGAAGTAGCAGCGGTTGCCAAGGGCGATTCTACGCCGGATCTCCACTGTGGTGTCATTTGTGGAATTTACGTTTGCCCCGAGGTAGACAACCTCCTTAACTACCTCGAAATTGTAGCTGTCAATTGTTATGTTTTGTCCCAGGTGGTGAGCGACGGATTGGTTTTTGCTTGACAGCATGTATTTCGTTTTGTCCTCATTGATCTTAAGACCAATTCGTTTCGCCTGTTCTTCAATCGCCGTGAATGCTTCCACAATGCCACGGCGAGAACACGCGATGATGTCGATATCATCCGCGTATCCTAGCAGCTGGATGGACTTGTAAAAGATAGTGCCTTCCCTGTTGACGCCTGCCCGTCGCACTATCTGCTCCAGCACCAGGTTGAAGAAGTCACATGACAGCGCATCTCCTTGCCGAAATCCGGTGCAGGTTTCGAATGGTTCCGAGGTCCTAGAACCGAGTTGCACGGTGCACCGCGTGTTTTTTAGCGTGGCGCGACACAACTGGATCAGTTTTACCGGGATCCCGAATTCGGCCATTTTAAGTGACGTAAGATTCGAATATTGCAGAATTTTCTACGCGCCTCAGTCGCCGAATCACCGTTTGTGTAAAACACTCGCACGCATAACGCGCAGTCTGCACCCGAGAAACGCTCCATAGCGAATGAATTCCCAAGAGCCAGGCTACCGATTGACGTACCTCCCGCGCCCCTTGAAAACGTTGCGAGCGGTCAACAAGCTAAACAAATGTAAACTTTCTTTTGAGACACCTTGTATATGGACAAAGGTGAAAACAGCTGTTAAAATTTGACATAACAAAGCGACCTCATTGTGGGCGAGATTTTGCCAATCCTAGCGACAGCAATGCCCACCGCGACCGAGACTGCGACGGAGATAGCGGCTGCGACCTCATTGTGTTCAGGCAGTAACACACGAAATTCATCAAGAAATCTATCAACGATATCTGTTGAAGACTCCACCACGGCATCACGTGTATTTATGAACACCTTTATGCGGAAAAAAGATGTTCATAATGGACATGCGGTATCCTTCATATTTTCAAATAGAGCCATCGGAATTGTTTAGGCGTAACCCATTCGTATAACAGTTGGCTGTCAATAAATAACAACCCCGGCTCATCTAACTCGCCTGTTAAACGAACAACCTCATAATGTCGTGGTAAACAAGAGCACGTAAGATCGCACTTGTTAATTAATTCGTGCTGTGCGTGGAGAAAAACGTCAAGTTCTACTATCGTCGTTGGGAAGGTGAGAATAAAATTAATTTAATTATAAGTAATCGCAACAAAAATCCCCTCCCATGAAAATCTTTGTGTAAATATACCAGTTTAGCAAGCGTATCCAAAGTAAGTGTCACACCGACTTGAAATCGATGAAAAACAAAAAAAAAAAAACCTAAAGAACTCGAAAGCAAAAGGCAAAACATACAACGACGACGACGTGTCTTTGACAGTGCATATGAGTAATGTAATTAATTATTTCTTGTGGCGATCAAGTACATACGTGGGTTTCATTTATCTTTCAACCCAACAAGCGTTTGTCGCACCAGTGGCTCTACCGAGTGGCCGATGCGACAACGTCCGCAAGTTCCTTATCAAACAAAAGTCGGGCGAAAAACATTTACTTAATACGAGCGTTGTGTTTAAATCGCGGAAAATAGTACATACATCTCATTGACCCGTTTGGGTGGAGTGTTGTGACTGGTTGTGACGTCTTTTCGCCAGTATTGTTCTCTGTTTTCCTTTTTGTTTTGCATTAGTTAACACTTCTTGTTTTGATTGGTGGAATGTGCACTTGGTTTTGATTACATGTTCCTTTCCTTCTGTTTTTGGTTGTATTTCTTTCAAGGTCATAACCTAGGCGGAACTTATCATCTCATTTAAAGTGAGAAAAGATCGAAGGAACATATAAAAAAGGAATAAGAAAAGAGCAATATCTAATGTCGGCGGATTTTCCAATGCCATCGGCACCCGAGTTGCCACAAAGTGATTATACAGCGGCAACCGCTTCGACATCGTCGTCATCGTTGTTGTCGTCGTCGTCGTCATCATCGTCGACTTCGTTGTCACACGATCCACAGCCGCCACCTATTGGATTTAGGATGTCGAATAGTAGCGAGAAGGACACTATGCCGAAATCGGCTGCAGATGGACCAACGGCTAAAGATTCAACAGGCGATAAGTCCGATGAGAAACGTGATGATTCCATGTTCGAGTGTAACATATGCTTGGATACGGCGAAAGATGCTGTTGTCAGTATGTGCGGGCATTTGTTTTGCTGGCCGTGTTTGCATCAATGGTTGGAGACACGTCCCACACGAAAATTGTGTCCAGTATGTAAGGCAGCTATAAGCAAGGAGAAAGTGATTCCATTGTATGGTCGCGGCAGCACGAAGCAAGAAGATCCCAGGTAAGTGAGAGTACAAACCAGTTACACTATCATAATACGAAGTCATATGATCATACCATTTGTGGGAACAGTATCACGATGACTAATTGGAAACAAAAAGAGCTAAAGATCTGTTCGATCGATTTCCTATGCTAATCATTCTACACGCGATAAGACAAGTTCAAAAATGTAGTGCTCTTCTGCGGTTGTGAAGGAGCTTCTGTTTTCAAGCCGCTCGTCAGATAGAGAATGGTTTAAGAGTGAGTTCAAAGAGCTGTTATCAAATATTCATTAAGATTTCATTCACTTCGGGAAATATGTATGAACGAATTGCCGTCCCTGAATATTCACATGCAACTAACAGTGTAGAATCGGTGGTAAAAATAAACGACGCGTAGTGGAATGGAATACGAGTTGATGTCGGTAATTGATTCGTTCGTATTTCTTTTGTTTTTTGTTTGTTGCGAGAGTTGTAGAAAATCTTCAAAAGACACGCGTGCTTAGTAGTGTCAATTGAGCTTTCCGTTCTCGAGGTAATCACATTTAGCTGGTAGCTTTCCAGTGAGAGTTCCTGCAATCCATAGAGTGCATGCGGCTTAGGTTCGTCGGGCTATATCAAATGGCTTTGTCCTTTGAAGACGGCGCAACAAGTTTCGTTCCTCTATTCATTCAAGAGGTGCATTACTGATATGACCTTCCATTCGATTTTTATGTTTCCGAGCGAAAAGTTTAGCTTAATTTTCGACATTTTCAATGTTTAAACCACGACGAATATCGTCGTTTCGAATGTACCACGTCGCGTTAACAACGGCTCGCAATACTTGCTTTTGAAACGTCAGCTGAATAGGAGAATTACTCTTCTCGGTGCAACCCCAGAGTTGAATAACGTAAACCCAAATAGGTTTAAGCACTTGCTTGTAACCTGCGATTCAGGAAATATGCTGGATAGGAAACGGTATGATGAAAAAAGATTGCGACGTCTCATACAGCTTTCACAAAAGATTGCACAAGTTGGGGTGCGGATTTGTCGTGGGAAAGCGGGTAAGGTCGAAGGTCATCGACTTTAAGTATATAAGTGATCGCCTGGCTGTGATCTGCATCAACGGCAGATACAACATCAGCCTTATATGTGCACACGCCCCTACCGAAGTAACTGAAGACCCCATCAAAGAGGACTTCTATGATTTCTTGGAAAAAGCCTACAGAGCTTGTTCGGAGTACTCGGGGACTTCAATGCCAAAATCGGTAAGGAGAACACCTTTGGCGGGGTGACCGGAAAGCACAGCCTCCACGATACAACAACAGATAATGACTTCCGACTCACAGACTTTGCGATAAGTAGCGCAAGATTTCCCCGTAAGCGAATCCACGCAGCAACCTGGCGATCTCCGGATGGTCGAACCGCTAACCAAATCGACCATGTGCTCATTGACGCAAGACACTTGTCAAACATCCTGGATGTGCGAACATTCAGGGGGGCAAACGTCGACTCTGACCATTTTTTCGTAGCAGCAAGATTCAGAACTCGACTTCCCAATGTAAGAAAGCTGCACCATCACACCATGAGGTTTGACGTTGGACGTCTGAGCACATCGGAGGTTACCAAAGTCTACAGGGAGCAACTGAGCGAAAGGCTCTCCGGTATGCCTACATCGAGCACAAATGTCAACAAAATGTGGCTGCATCACCGCTCAGTCATTCAGGAAGTAGCCGAGAACACCTTAGGCTACCTACCAACCCCGACAAGAAACCCGTGGTATTATGGCGATTGTGAGCAGAAAAAGGTAGCAACCGACGAGGCGTACCAAAAGGCGCTGCAGCGAAAAACCAGGACAGCGCTAGAGGAGTATCGAGTCAGAAGAAGGGAGGAGAAAAAACTGGTGCGACTAAAGAAAAGAATCTTCGCAGCCTCCCAGCTTAAGGAGATACAAATGTAAAATACGGGCCTTTTATAAAAAAGCTAAAAGTCTTGCTGGACGCTTCAAGAAAGGCACCCAGGCTTTTCGAAATTGCGAAGGCAATCTTGTCACCGACCCGCAGGGAATAGTGGATGTACTTAAGCAGCATTTCCAGCAGCTACTTAATAAGCATTAACCAGAGAGAGTGGTAGGGACTGAGGAAATCCCAACTCCAGCCGCTGAAGTAGTCGTCTCACCCAGCATCGAAAAAGCCGGCACAGCTATTCAAAAGCTGAAGAACAACAAGGCCGCAGGGAGCCTGCAGTAGATCATCTGTAGGATTTGGGAAGATGAAAGCATGCCCGACGGCTGGAATATCGAAGGCGATCCTACCTCTTGCAAGAACTATAGAGGTATATACCTGTTCAATGTCGCATACAAGATCCTTTTGCACCGCACTAATCGGCAGCTACCAGTGCGGCTTCCGGCCCGGCAAATCGACTATAGAGCAAATATTCACACTTCCACAAATCCTGGAAAAAAACGAGTTTAAAATCGACACACACCATCTCTTTATAGATTTTGAAGCCACATATGACAGCATTAATCGCAAAGAATTGTTTGATGTGAAAGCCGAATTCGGGATCCCAGGGAAACTGATCCACCTGTGTCGTGCCACGCCAAAAAAATACGCGATGCATGCAGTTTGTTTCTAGGGCGTATGAACCGTTCGAAACACGCACCGGATTTCGGCAAAGAGATGCGCTGTTGTGTAACTTTTTCTATTTGGTGCTGGAGCAGATAGTGTGATGGGCAGGCGTCAACAGGGAAGGCACTATTTTCTACAAGTCTGTCCAGCTGCTAGGATACGCGATTGAGAAACAGGCAAAAGGATTTGGTCTTAAGGTCAACGAGGATATGACAAAGTACATGCTGTCAGGTGGTTAAGGAGTTTGTCTACCTCGGAGCAAACGTAAACGCAAACGTGGAGATTGGGCATAGAATCGCCCTCGGCAACCGCTACAACTTCGGTTTGTCCAAACAATTTGGGTCAAAACTCTTCACTCGAAGAACCAAAGTCATGCTTTACAAAACTCTTATACTGTCAGTCTTGCTGTACGGAGCCGAAAGCAGGACGACGGAGCAGATTTTCGGATTCTTTCCAAAGAAAAATTCTGTGCCGGATATTTGGTCCTGTCTGTAAGCAAGGTGAATGGAGGAGAAGACATAACCGCGAACTCTACGAGCTGTACAAAGGTGTGGGTATAGTCTGGGAGGAAAAGATCCGTCGACTACATTGGCTCGGCCACATCGAGCGCATGAACACCAACGCTCCAGCTAAGAGGGTCTTGGACTCCGAGCCTCCTGGTTCGAGAAGAAAAAGAAGACCGAACCTCCGATATAAAGACCAAGTAATCGCGGATGTAAGACAACTTTGTCTTGATAACTGGAAGCAGCGTGCCCAGGACCGCCAAGGATGGAAGGCAGCTGCAGCTCAGCTTCAGATCCTCTATGTATTGCGGGCCTGATAAGTAAGTATGTACTTGCTTGTATAGAAGCAGCTTGTTTTTAGCACTAAGCTGAGTAGAGTTTCGCGTCGAGAGTGATGCCTATGTATTTTGCCTCGTTTGGGAAGAGAGTTAGTGCACTGACTTTTCTATAAGTAAAATTTACGTGGACAGATTTGGGTTCGTTAAGCGCGATCCCTCAAGTCTTTGTCCAGTCGTTTATACGGTTCAGGGCATATTGCAATTTAGTCGTTGATTCTTCGACTGATTTTCCTGTGGCCGAAATTGCAGTACCATCGACGAATGTGGCCAGCACAATGTCATCCCTTTGTGGTATGTCTGTGGTATAGAGCGGGTAAAGTAGTGGACCAATTACGCTGCCCTGCGAAACGCCAGCCGTAATTGGTCTAAAATTTGAGTACTCGCTCCCGTGCTTATCATGAAGAAGTCTATTTTATCTCGGTACTGATGTTGTTCGTATTTATTACTGCGGATCCGAGGTAGACGAAGTTCTTGACTATTTCAAAGCTCTTGCTGCCCATTGTGACACTCTGTCCGAGGCGTCGATGCTGTGAGTCCTTCTTGATGACAGCCTATACTTCATTTTGCCCTCATTTACCGCCAACCCATTTTGGACTCCTCCGCTTCAATGCCAGAAAACACCTCAATGACGTCCCGCTGCGTTCGACCAACAACGTCAATATCATCGGCGTAAGCTAGCAGAACGGAGTTTTGAAAAATCGAGTCCATAGTGCTGACCTGTGAGTTTCGCACGATCTTCTCAAGTAAGATGTTAAAAAAAATCAAATGATAGCGCATCACCTTGTCTAAAACCTTTTTTTTTAACATTGAAGGTCTCGGTAAGTTCGTTACCGACCTTGATGGAGGGCGAGAATTTTCCATCGTCGTCCTACAAAGTCTGTATATAGCTCTGTATAGCTCATCTCTTTGCACGCTATCATATGCGGCCTTGAAATCGACAAATCGTGGTGAGTGTCGATCTGCATTTCTTTGATATTTTCCATTATCTGCCGCAGTGTGAAAATTTGGTCTATTGTGGACTTCCCTGTCCTGAAACCACACTGATAAGGACCTATCCGGGTGTTGACGAACGATTTCAGGCGTTCAAAGAAAACCGCAGAAAGGATTTTGTATGCGATGTTAAGGAGACTGATCCCTCTGTAATTGGTGCAGTCAAAGTGGTCTCATTTCTTGTGGATCGGGTAATGGAAACTTAGATTCCACTCGTCGGGCATGCATTCCTCCGACCATATCTTACAGATGAGCTGGTGCATGCGCCCTGCCAGACATCTCCAGCTGCTTTAAACAGTTCCGATTTGTTTGACTTCAGCCTTGATTTTGCTATCTTGACCTTGTCAAAGTTGGGGGACGGAATTCACCCTTTAACAGTCTGCAAAAATGATTCTTCCAATTTCTCAGTTTCGACTGCGCCTCTACTACAAGTTATCCATTCTTGTCCCGGCAAGCCTCGGTCCGGAGTTTGTATCCACTGAATAGCTATTTTACCTTTTGGTAAAACTTCCGGGCTTCATTCCTGCTGTAACACCCCTACATCTCCTCGACCGCGCGCTCTTTTTCTTTTTTAGAAATGTTCTCATCTCTCCTTTTCTGCTCGTAGAGCTCACGAACAGCTCTCGTCTTTTGATGGAGCATTGCCTTGTATGCGTCTTGTTTAGCTGCATGGGTCTGCCTGCACTCGTCGTCAAACCACGGGTTTTTCCTGAGCGGTGGTGTCGTAAAACCCAAACCATTAGTGGCAGTTTCTTTAATAGCTATTTGACAACGCTCCCATTCTTCTTTTACCGTTGGTGCAGACGGCGTCGAACTTTTAGAGAGTTTCTGGGAGACTCGGTCGGATGCGATTTTAACTTTCCGAGTCAAATCTTAGTGTTCATTTTCGCCTGCGCTTTTTATTTTTGATAACCGTGCTCTTACCTTGGTCACAACAAGGAAATGATCCGAGTCGATGTTGGCTCCTCGGAAGGTTCGGACATCAAGAATACTGGAGGAGTGCCTGACGTCGATCGCAGATGTCTCCTAGAATGGTATTGGTGTCGTAGCTGGGGCATTTATCGTATGTCCCTTGCTGTTGTCATCCTTGTCCTCTATCGGAGCGTGGACGCAAATCAGGCTAATTTTGCCGAATTCAGCCTTGATCCGGATTGTTATGAGGCGCTGGCTTATATATTGAAAACTTAAGACTTTATGCCTTAGTCCGCCTCGAACAACAAATCCACATCCGAATAAGCGCTGCCTTCCCCTTCGGTAGCAGTCGTCGTGATAGAGGTCGCAGTTTTTTATTCTCGTTTTGCCCGGCCCATAAAGGGCCTCCGCGAGTTCATTGGCTGCACGTGGTCTATTAAGGGAACTCACATTCCACATGCAGAGCCGAAATTCATTGTTGTTTTTACGTATGCTGGGGTCGTCAACATTAAATCCGTCCCTGTTCGAGGCTTGTGGTTGCATCTGAACCGTATTTTTTTTTTTTTTTTACGTGTTGAGGGAGTTAGCCCCACGCACAATCCCCAAGTGGGGATCAGACTCCTTTTTTCACTCTCGGGCGGAGGGTGTATCCGGTGTCGGTAACCTCACTCAGGTTGTGAGCGCCGCCGTTAGCTCTACTGTGTAGGGCTTATCCGTCGACGTCTCTTTTCCAGGATCCCGACCTGACCTTGGAGATCTCCTTTTAAACCTGTGCATCGAAATATGTTTCAGCAGCTCCGAAAGGGGTGTTGTCCAGTTGGGTCCCACTAACCGGAGCTGTATACGCCGCCATTGACCGATGGATTGATTAGTTCGTCCGTTGCCGTCCTGAAGAAGAGTTAAGCCCTGGAGCCGACTTACTATTATATTTCCCCCAACGACTTCCCACCGGGGTCGGCGCCATCTTCGGTCGAAGGTACTAGGCTCCCAAGTTTCGCCACGTGGAGATGAGAGTTGGAGTTCGTTGACAGAGGCTAGGTGCAAACGCTTGTGTCCGCATGAGTCAGTTGTCGATGCTTAGAAACTCATTCGAGGTCTGACTGCTGAAGAGAAATAAAAGAAAAAATACCTTTGGCACATTGTCCACATTCATTTTGAACGTTCTCCACAGCATATTGTTTGAGTTATCAGGCGTCTTTGAGCATTGGAAAGGCACACATGAGTCGTTTTTTTGTTTCTACCATTTCTTTGTTGGCAATAGATTAGATATTACTTCGATTCCTTATCTGATCCTTGGCTACTCTGTATGTCGCATTATGTAATCCAGCACTCTAAAATTGCCGAAAGCAATCGAGTAACATCCATGACATACTCTGTTTATGTGATCCATAACATAAATGATAACAGTTTAAAGACCTGCTGTCGTCAGCATGATGATAATCCACTTAATAAGCATATACTGGCTGGCCCCTTGTGACCTTGGCAAATCATACTCTGCTCATTTACAAAGTAGCCATCATGCCATCACCACACGAGTGCGAGCATATCTAATCACACTGTCGTGCCCAATTAGATCTGACGCAAATTATTTCCTATCAGACTCCTTTCCGCATTGACCTTCATTTTTCCATCGCTGTCGCTTTTAAACAGTGTCGAGAAAATGTGCGACTAATGTGCTCAGTCATTCTCATGATAGAATGCAACATTGTTTCAGCAATTGGATCTTGTTAGACTAGTAAAACCGGCAAGATAACAAGTCATGAGTGACACACGTTCAGATTTGGGCTTTATTTCCGAATCACAATTCTTTTTTAGGGTTCCGTACCCAAAGGTAAAACGGAACCCTATTACTAAGACTTCGCTGTCCGTCCGTCTGTCTGTCACCAGGCTGTATTTCATGAACCGTGATAGTTAGACAGTTGAAATTTGCACAGATGATGTATTTCTGTTGCCGCTACCACGACAAATACTAAAAACAGAACAAAATTAATTATACATATACATAATTACAAACAACCAATAATAAATTGTTTCGAAAGGTTTTCTTTGTCATCTTTCGTTCAGTTCCCATTTGTGGGTGGCTCGTAGTCATCCATTTTGGGAAATCAAACTCACAGAAAGCGGATAGCCCGAGGGTGCGATCAGCACTTGACACGCGAACGAGTGGAGTTCAGCCCGCAGAAGGTTAGCATTTTTGTTTTTTTTTTTGTTCCTAGTAGCACATGAGGGAGAGTGGGCGAAGAACTCGGGGAGAAATCTTCGGCGAAGTACTCGGAGAGTGATCTTCGGGGAAGAACTCCGGTACGGTTTTAAGCAGTTCCCGGTACGCGGCCGTACCGTGTGTCCTATTGCCTACGTTGGTCGTGGATATCACGTTCGTTGTATAAGGTATTGAAATCACAAGTTTGCGTGTCGCGATTGGTGATGTGGGCTAAGTCGTTGGTCAGAGGAGTTTCGGTACGACTGTTCGAATACTCATGCTGCGGTTTATTTTCTCTTTTGGACAGTGAATTAGTTTATTTTTTTTATTTATTTCGACTTTTTTTATTGACATACGGTGTAGGGTAGTTTTAAGGAATAATTGTAAACCTAGATTAAGTTAGGTTAAGGAAATTAAATTTGTGACATATTGAATTGGAAACGATTACGGTGTTTTTTCCTCTTTTACGTGGGATATTTCGCGAGTCTCGTAGCAAATTCGCGATTCTTTCTGCGGGTAAAGCGCGGTTCACATTGAACGATTTATCCACCGATTTGCTTGACGACCAAATAATGCGTAGCGTTCACACCAAACGACTTGTTGACCGACTTCACTTGCGATACAAATTTCGAAGTATTAACATGGCGGCGCATGCTCGAAAATGAAGAAAAAAAAAAAAAAAGCGAATGTGGATTAAACCATGGGTCGGAAAACGTAATAATTTCTCATCGGTAACTGTTAAGAGAATTTCACCAAAATTTGCCAGAGGATTTTCATAATTATTTGCGAATTGTTAGCAGGGATAAAGAATGAGATACCAATCTTTAGCTTTGACAGGCATTTTGACAACTAGCCCCTACAAACTCGTTGAGATTTGACGGCGTCTTGACTATGTCATTCTGCCTTGTTCCGACGTCTTGACTTTAAGTCAAGAGCGTCGTTTTTAAAGCGTCCTCTAGACGCTCAATATGACTGTGCGAAATATTGCACAATTTTATTGGCTTGCTGCCCCAGACGGTTCAATATTTTTCCCAATAATTTAGTTGATCGGTCATATTTGTATTAAAAGTCAAAAGCGTTCTGATTTTCCGCAATATATCGCACAATCTTGCAATATTATCTACAAACGAACAATAATATTGTGCAATATCAGATATTGCACAATATTATTAGACGTCTAGGAGCCGCTTTAATTACAAAAGCAACAACCAACCTCTGCGGGGATCAACGGGCAGACGTACGAAAGTTTGGTATCTCATTCTTTATCCCTGATTGTTAGGAACGTATGATGAGTTACTGAGAGAAATAATTCCTCATATGAAAAAATCAAACCAAAATTATTTTTCTTTGTTTGAAGTCATATCGTTCATTCCGCTCAAAGTTGGTGTTGTTTCTCTGAACGCACAAGCGAAAGTGAAAAAATGCTCTGAAGTTGTATGACAACTGTTCACACTTAACGATAAATCGTTCAACCACGGCTGTCAAACAAAAAGTTGGAAATTTTCAACTTCCTGACTACAAATCGTACCGACTTGTAGCTAGAGCGTTCACATTGGTTTTGCATACACAATTTGTCGTCCAACCACGATTGTCAAGCAAATCGGTGGATAAATCGTTCGATGTGAACCGCGCTTAAGTCGGCGTGAGGGCAATCGCGTGGCGCCCATTTTACCATCCTAACTCACGGCCAGTCCTCGCAGCTGGCCTAGCAACCCTTTCGCACGACGTCGCGGCAGGTGGAGAGGAGCAAGTGAGCAAGAGGAGCAAGCGATCTTGCACACATACGAACCGATACGTACATACGTGCATACGCATCACATACGTGCATACACTCACACATCTGTACGCTATGTATAAGTATACATACATACATACATATGTACATTACGAAGTAGAGTTGGGTAGTTCCGGACATGTATAGTTCACGGAACTACATATGTCCTATCTCGGACACATGTCCTCTCGTTCCGCAAATTGAACGAAAATAGTTCCATAGTCGGAGTCTACACGAGGGCTATCTGGTGAGGGCTAAAATAAGTGTAAGAGAGAGGGTAAGTGAAACAGAAATACAATGGCACACTCACGCGCGGGTAGCTACTTCGTGGGTTTTTTGCCATTTCCTTATCTCCTTTTCTTTGTTTTGCGATGTCGCTTCACTCCTGTTTCTGACTTGGAAGTGTACGTTTGGATACCATTCTTACTTTTCAAACATCACCACAGGCAACGAAATTGAAATATGAAGCGAAATGTCAAAAAACAGGCACGCGCAGAAAAGCTCCGTGTGGACGCGTCTTCAAATTGGAACGTAGGTTCAAAAGAAAAAGGCGCAAAAAGATAGCCCTCGTGCAGACTCCGACATAGTTCCATTCAACCCTTATTCATCAATCACATATGTACAAAACGAAAAAAAAAAAAACATAAATGCAACGAACATGCTTCTCATACGGTATGAGTTATACCCGTAGTTTTCAAGAAACCCAAAAGTATGGAGATGTGGCGATAAAGCTCGAACAGTTGGTGTACACTGTACAGCACACTTGAACTGAAGTGAAGAAAAGAAATGAAAGAATATAATGCCCGCACCGCATTTCGTGAACGAATGTCATACATGTGTATGTATGCATTCAGGTCCGGACATGGACATGGTTTGCTAGTTCCATATCGGTGCGATAATACATTTAGTTCCGGACATGGACATGTTTTTGCTAGTTCCATATCGGTGCGAGTATACATTTAGTATTTTAAAACGGGTAGAGATTGCAGTGCATACTGAGATGGAATAATTATCTTATAACCCCATTTAGATACTGTTTCAAATGTATTGAATGGTCTTTCCAACAAAGTTGTTGGTCCAATATAACACCTAAATATTTAAAACTGTCCACGTGTTCAATCAAGAAGCAATTTTCAAACATTCTTGATTGTTGAATACTATACCTTCAAGAACAAATCGATTACACAATGGTGCATGATAATATAAGGGAAGGTCTCCGAAAACTCTACCGTTGGTATTAAATATCATGTACTTCGTTTTGTTGCTAATTATTAGTTTATGATAATTAAACCGTCTCCTTAACATATCTAGGTCTTAATTAACATCTGCAAAACTATCAATTAAGTTAGTGTTGGAGTGGAAAAGAGATGTTTCATCAGCAAAGGCAGTTATTTTGCCTTTAAAAGGTTGTAAGAAAAACGAATTAACATAAATTAGAAAAAGGATTGGGCCCAATACTGCTCCTTGGGGAACACCCATATTTAAGAAGTCTATAAAACTGTAAACATTCCTAATTTTCACAACTTGATAACGGTTGGATAAATAAGAAGAAAACCATTTATAAGGGGGCATTCAAGTATTACGTAACGCAATTTGGGGGGAGGGGGGGTCTTGTAAAACGTTACGATGCGTTACAAGGGCGGGAGGTGGGGGGGGGGGGGTTCGAACAACGCGTTATGTAACATTTTCTTTATTTAAATAAAAAACTAGGGAATTAGTCTCCGAAGTTGGCAACTCCTTTCGTTTTTGTTTTAGGGCTAGTCCCTCGACTGTTTCGCACATCATTTTTATTTTGTTTTCGTTGTCAGTATTCGTTAGTGTTTTAAACACGAAATACGCACAAGCACATTGCCGTAGTTGTTAAGGTGAGTTCATACTGTAATGTCCTCAAAAGAGGGAGATTTGCATTATCAGCCGTTCTTAGCCTATAAAGGCTCTCCTACTGACTTGCCAGCGCAATTGTGCCAAAAAAAGAAAAAATGCGAACCTGCCATTCTGCAGCTCAATAAGCACTAATTGGACTTACTCCACTGCACCTTTTTATTAAAAAGGTCGCTTTACGTAGTGCAATCAGAATTCTTCGCTCGTGAACAGACCTATGGGTCACATGTCAATCCTGCAACAGCTTCCTGAGCTGGATATGAATACCACGGTCTCAGACGCATTACCACACACCTTCCCTTTTGACAAGAGATTTAAGATATTGATCCCAAACCGCACAGCTTGGAAAACCAGTGATCTCTTGCTCAACGTCAAAGGCCTTAGGTGGTATACTGATGGCTCCAAAATTATTTCTGGCGTTGTCGCCGGCATCTTTGGACCAAATTGGAGGTTTAGCAAGACCCTACGAATGAGTCCCAGTATCTTCTAATCTGAATTATAACCATCCTAACATCCGCCAATCTAAACTTAGAGACTGGCATAAGAGGAATAACCATCAGTATACTCTATGATAGCCAAGCAGAGCTGACTTCGTATAGCACGAACTCCAAATCCGTTAGGGAATGCCATGATGCCCTAAAAGACCTAGCCAAAAAAAACGAAATCAAACTCTGGTGGGTGCCAGGGCATAAAGGTATTAAGAGCAATGAAATCGCTGATCATCTCGAAAGGAAAAGTTCCAGCGAAAGGTACATAAGTCCTGAATCTTTCTGCGGCAGTGAGAAAAATCGCAACACCTGCCCTTTTGACTTTGCCAATCGAAAAGATTTATACGAACCCTGAACAAACACTCTATTAATATTCTTAAACTTCATAGAGTCGATATCAGAAGACTGAAACTGAGTAACGACTCTGTCTTGAGGACGAAGAAACTGCAGGGCACATACCATATCAGTGCGCTGCCTCCTAAGGGGATCATCTCAGCTCCTACGAGAGACATTCTCAACTTCATTAAAGAAATGGAGAAGCTCCTGGCTAGTAGGCACAATAGAGCTATAAAGGTCCCAGTGCCTCTTGCTATTTGTTAGCACTAGTTGCGAGTTATAAATCTCTTGTTTTATTTATTATTACCGCAAACGCGATTAAAGCAGTAACAACGATATTTTAGCGACTTTCTGGTACTGTGCCCAACATAATTGTGACTTTTAGGTAAAAATGGTCACTTGGGTGTTACGTAACGTTTAGGGAGGGGGGAGGGGGGTATAGACAAACGTTACGGCGCGTTACATGGGGGGGAGGGAGGGTCAAAAATCTTAAAAAATTGCGTTACGTAATACTTGAACGCCCCCAATGGAGCCTCTGAAACCCGCTTTATAAAGTTTATCGAGTAGCAAAGTATGATTAACCATATCAAAGACCTTACTGATATCAACAAATAATGGTGTTTGAGAAGTGTTTAGACTATTATATATTTCACCAGTTAATTTCAATAAAGCAGTTTCAGTCGATTTGCCACGTCTAAACCCAAATTGGCAATCACTCAAAAAATAAGTATTTTCTAAAAATTACAACATTCTAGATTTTAACTATCCGAAAAGTGAGAATAAAATGTCACTGATTATGTATTCCTGTTGCTGCTTTAACAACAAATACTTAGACCAGAATATAATAAATATATGTATAAATGGGGCTCCCATACAACAGACATGCTTTTTTTGCCGTTTTCATACATAATAGCACGGAACCCTTCGTGCGCGAGTCCGACTCGCACTTGGCCGGTTTTTTGTTACTTACTTTCTCCTTCTCAGCGGAAAAATAAAAACGTATTCATTGAACTTGTATAACGTCGCCATTGCTTAATGGCCATCTAATTTATTCGCGAAACACGTTCGCGGTTTTTCTATAAAAAAATCATTAAATACAATATGTAATTGCAGAAATAAAGTGCCACCAAGGCCAGCTGGTCAACGAACTGAACCCGAACAGCAGCAGGGTTTCCAAGGATTTGGATTTGGTGATGGTTTTCATATGTCCTTTGGTATTGGTGCTTTTCCGTTTGGCTATTTTGCATCGTCCTTTAACTTTGGCGAACCCCGACCAGCAGGTAATTAATAATTGCTTAGTACCATAACTGAAAATACAAATGAGAAATGTGTGCTAATTGGCGGCGAATTAATTACCTAACGCACACGGAAGTGGAATGGGTTTAAAATCGAGTTAACATCCCAACAATGTTGGTCATTAATCGATTGCCAACATACATATTTCACTTTTGTTAAAATTCTATGTACCTCCCACACAGTAGACGGCACTGAACTCGTTTCTTTTTAATCTTTTTTTTAGCAAATCGAGGAACCACACAATACGAAGATGAGCAGCAGTTATCCAAGTTATTTCTATATTTAGCATTCTTGTGCATTGCATGGCTTTTGTTTGCCTAGCGCGTTAATTTAAACACTAAACCAGCAAAATACAATTTTATATAAAATATTCGCATTGAAATATTATAAAAGCAAACAAACACGAAATAAATAATAATTAAAGAAGAATTATACAGAAGAATGAAGTAAATACACTTTAAGGACGTTCACTTTAATTTAGTAACTACGGTTAGCGATAGCTTAACTAGATAGTTTCCAGGGCTAGTCACCGTAACCGAAACATCATCTGAACTTTCTCACTTTAGTTGTGGTTTTAGTTCTTCTTCTTTAACAATCTAACTTTCAGAGTACTAATTGAGTTGTAGTCGGTTGCTGTCGGCTTACGGAGGATCTTTTGCATTTTATAAATTGTATTTATACGGACATGCATACATACTCGTATATTGTATTTATTATTGTCAAAGGTAAAGGCAATGTTTAGATTGGCTGAGATGTACACGATTGTATGTGATTAAAATAAGATAAGCTCATCTCTTTCAATATAAATTAATTAGTTGATGTATTAGGTAAACTACTATACTTTTATCTACGAAACTTATTTGGCCAATGGTAAAATAAAATTTTAATAAAGTGAAGCATTTTGATTATGTATATTCATTCATGGCCATCGGCTCGGACATACAGGGTAAAGTTGTTGAACGCCCTCAACCTGGCGAGATGCCAACAACGATTCCTGTTTAAATGCTTTCCTCGCAGCGCCCTCTGGATAGTAGCCTCTTCAACAACCGTTGGGAGGTGAACTGAAGTATGCAGCGACAAAACCCCATCAGGGGTGGCCGTGGTGCAGTGGTTAACATCATCGGCCGTCGAGCGGAAGGTCTATAGTTCAAATTCGTTTCGGAAAAAAGTATGCAACACAGTTATGAATGGAAATCGACCAAACGTACTGCTACAGGCATAACTGCTTAGTTGGTGTTGCGTCCGTCAATGTTTTGCGTATTGTACTGATAGGGGAATTCAGTATTCATTCCTCTAACATTCGTGGATTAAGAAAAAATTTCTTTGCCACGTATGCCCATGTCTCTCTCCTCAAACCGGCTGTTTTGGCACTTTGTGAAACACAGGTTGATGAAAAGTCTGATCCTTCGGATTTTAGTCTTCCTGGATATAGCTTAGTGCCATTATCCGTTTCTCACCGCGGTCTCGCCATCTATGTTCGTAGTGATATCGCTTACCAGCTGCTTCCGCAGTATAGCCAAACATCCACCTCGGAATTTCATTTCTTATGGCTAAAATTCACTCTTCGTAAGCACACAATTCACTGCTGTTTTCTTTACAGAAGCCCAAACCTGGACACAAGTATCACGTTCGACGCGTTTGATGCACTGTCCGACTCCATCCAAAGAATTGTTTCCCGGTCTCCTCGCACTGAAATCGTTATTGCGGGCGATTTCAATGTTCACAATTCTCAGTGGCTTCGACATTCTGGACAGACAACACCCGAAGGAAGGTATGTCGAAATTTTCGCTGAGTTGAACCAATTAACTCAGCTTGTGAATGAGCCATCCCGTATCCCGGATATTGTCAGTCATACCGCCAATACCCTGGACTTGTTTCTTACCTCTCAACCTGATAAATAAACCTTGGATGTACTATCTCCTCTAGGCTGGTCTGATCACTGTGTCATATCAGCTAAATTCCCATACTCAGTCCACTCAGTTAAAGAAAAAGCTCCCAAAAGAATAATATGGGAATATAAGAAAGCTAATTGGTGCGGCCTTAACAACTTCTTTCGGAGCTTTAACTGGTCGTTGTGCTTCCTCGACAACGACGTGGACGCCGCGGCTGATATGATTACAAACATTATCAACACTGGCATAAGCAATTTTATCCCTAATAGGGTAAAAAGTCTAAAGCCGGTAGATAATGCGTGGTTTGACTGGAGCTGCAAAGAGGTTATCAGGTTGAGAGAGATAAGTTTTCGGAATTATAAGACAAACACCACTGAGGAAAACCGAAAAAGATATATGTATACAAGCCAGAAATTACTGTAACTCCCACATTCCACGAGCCAAATTTTTACATGACCAAAAACTGAGACGTAAAATCCTACAATGTCTTAAGGGTAGCAGAAGTTTTTGGTCTTTCGTTAAAATCATCAAAAACTCCGTATCGTCGTCTATACCTACGCTCATTCACAATGGCATTCCAGCTGTCAAACCCTTAGACAAAGCTAATATGCTTGCTGCCCACTTCGCAGCGAACTCGCAGCTCCCCAAATCATCTTTGTCACCGCCTGTTCTGGAGTACGTAAATTCCAGCATGGGACAAATTCATTTCCGTACTCGTGCAGTTGCAAGGGTTCTTAAAGAACTTGACATACTCAAATCCGCTGGTCCAGATGGTATTTCCCCAATAATTCTGAAGAGGTGTTCTTCTACGCTGGCAAAGCCACTGCGTAAGCTTTTTCACCTTTCCTACTCTTCTGGGCTCTACCCGAGTAGGTGGAAAACAGCATTTGTCCAGCCCATTCCCAAAAAAGGCGAATCTTCTTCTCTCTCCAATTACCGACCCATTGCACTAACGTCCCTTCTTTCCAAGGTCATGGAAACACTGATAAATCGTCAGTTAATGAAATATCTCGAGTCGCAGAAACTCCTCAATGACCGGCAGTACGGTTTCCGCAGCAACAGATCCACTGGTGATTTGATGGCATATCTCACCGAGAAGTGGAATCATTCGCTCCACCAGGCGGGTGAGAGCAAAGTAGTTGCACTTGACATTTCGAAAGCATTTGACAGAGTCTGGCATGAAGCTCTTTTGTCGAAAATGCGTGCATTCGGAATCGACGACTCTTTCTTCTATGGATTAGAAGCTACCTTTCGAATCGTTCAATTTAAGTTGTCTTGGACGGATTCAAGTCTGACACTCACTATGTAAATGCTGGTGTTCCCCAGGGCTCCGTTTTGTCTCCGACACTCTTTCTCCTTTTTATAAATGATCTCTTGTCTGTTACCTCTAATCCAATTCACTCCTTCGCTGACGACAGTACCCTCAGCTTCTCATATTCGTTCACTTCTTTTCGACCCTGCACTTCGGCTGTAAATAGTGAGCGGCAGCGTATGTTAAGCTCATTAAATTCCGACATCGACAGCATCATCCAATGGGGTAAAAACAATAGAGTGGAATTTAATGCTTCCAAAACACAATGCTGTCTTCTGTCGTTAAAGCGTAACACCGACCCATTGCCATTATCCATGAATGGCACTTGTATCTCGGAAGCCGAAAAGCTTTCCATCCTGGGTATGTGCATCAGTGACAACCTTTGTTGGAATGATCACATATTCAGTGTCGCTAAGAATGCCGCGATATGCCTAGGTTTCCTATACAGATGCAAGAAATTCTTCACACCCACCGATCTGGCTACAATTTACAAGGCGTTCATTCGTCCTAAATTGGAGTTCAACGCTCATATCTGGTCTGGTGCATCTAAGACCTCATTGCACCTACTAGATAGATTACAAAAACGCGCGATAAAACTGATAGATGACCCCAGCATTACCAAAACACTAGACTCGCTGGAACATCGCAGGAACGTATCCTGCCTTTCATTGTTTTATCGTTACTTTCATCATAAATGCTCTGATGAAATAGCCATTTGCATTCCGCCCCTTCATAACTTCTCCCGCGATACACGCCTCTCCCGGAATGCGCATGAATTCACCTTGAAGCCCGTTTTCGGTCGTACTGTCAAATATAGAAATTCTTTCTTCAACCGAACCACACGAATGTGGAACGCGCTACCTCGTTCAGTCTTCTTCCCCCCTCAATACAATATGCAGACATTTAAGACCAATGTCAATAGGCAGCTCCTCTCCCTCTCCCTGTTACCTTCTGCTCGCACAACGTCCGTCGTTATAAGGCCTTAGCCTTGAGTGCGCGTACGACTCTATAAAAAAAAAAAACGCTCACAGTATATGGTCAATTGAAATTCATCCTCTGCGTATGCAATATTAACACCAAAAGTGAATGAACGAATTACTGTGAATTATAACCAACGCGAAATGTGGTCGGCCCTCGTCCTATGTAGGACAAACCACCCCTGAGAGTAGTCAACGAACATCTACGACTTCTCCCTATTATCTTCGCTCGCACAACGCTCAATACGTTATAAGGCCTTAGCCTGGAGTGCGCGTGTGACTCTAAAAAAAAAAAAAAAGGAATGGCGGTTGTGTGGCGGGCTAACAATCCGCCCACGTAAAAAAAAAAAACGAGCAAGATGCCTCGGATACACAGACGGAAAAGGAAGGTAGACGAAGTTCCTAACTACCTCGAACTTATATCTGCCTATACAAACGTTCTGGCCGAGACGTCGGTGTTGAGCGTCCTTTTTGATGACAGCATATATTTAGTTTTGCCCTCGTTTACCGCCAAACCAATTTTCGCCGCCTCCATCTCAATACTCGCAAACGCCTCATTTGACATCTCGCTGTGATCTACCTATTATGTCAATATCGTCGGCGTATGCAAGGAGTGGCGAGGATTTGAAACAGATTGTACCTCTTGTATTGGCCAGTGATTTTTGTACAATCATTTCTAATATGATGTTGAAGAAATCAGACGACAGCGCATCGCCCTGTCTAAATCCTTTTTTGACTTCGAAGTTATCGGTCAGTTCTGCACCGATTCGGATGGGGCAGCGAACATATTCCAGGGTCATCCTGCATAGTCTGACGAGTTTAGCAGGTATGTCAAAGGTAGACATAGCGTTGTATAGCTCGTCTCTAATTACGCTGTCGCATGCGGCTTTGAAGTCGACTTGAAATTCATTGTTTTTTTCTAGAATCTGTCATAGTGTGAAGATTTGGTGGTGAACTTCCCTGGCCTGAAGCTCCACTGATAAGGACTTATCAGCTTATTTGCAAAAGGCTTCAGAAGTTCTCACAAAACGGCAGAGAAGAGTTTGTAGGCGATGTTAAGGAGACTTATTCCTCTGAAGTTGGCGCAATCAGAGGGGTATCCTTTCTTGTGGATCGGGCATACGATGCTGAGACTCCATTCCTCGGGCATGCTTTCCTCTGACCATATCTTACAGATGAGCTGGTGCATGCTCCCAACCAGGTCATCACCAACTGCCTTGAAGAGGTCAGCAGACAGTCCGTCTGCGCCAGCAGCTTTATTCGACTTGAGCTTCGATATGGCAATCTTAACTTCGTCGAGGTCAGGGGGACAGAATTCTCTGCGGTCTTCGCCGATTGGAAATGGATCATTCTGCCTGACAGCGGTATATTGGCTAACATCGCCGTTATACAGTCTGCAGAAGTGGTTTTTCCATATTCTCAGCATCGACTGCGATTCTACTACTAGGTGTCCGTTCTCATCCCTGCAGGCTTCCGTTCTGGCTCTTGTTCTTTTATGCAGCCGAGACCTTATAAGCATCCTGCTCCGCTGTGTGAATCCTCGTGCACTCTTCATCGAACCAGGTGTTTCTTCGTGGTGGAGCATTGAAACCCAAAACTTCGGATGCAGAGCTTTTCAGGGCTTGTTTGCAAAGGCTCCACTGCTGTTCTATTGATAGCGTGGAGGATTCAGGTGTATTGACGAGCTTAGGGGAGACGCGATCGGTAAATGCACGAGCGGTTTCTGGCGATAGTAGCTTTCCGACGTCATAACTTTGTATTCTTACTCTATTCCTGCGTTCGTGATATCCGTAAGCGCATCTTCGCTACTACAAGATAGTGGTCCGAGTCGACGTTAGCCCCTCGGAAAGTTCGAACACCAAGAATAGTGGAGGAGTGTCTGATGTCGATCGCGATGTGATCAATCTGGTTGGTAGTCGATTGATCAAAAGACCGCCAGGTGCCTTTGTGTATATCGAGGTGCGGGAAGCGCGTACTGGCTAGAGGGAGATTTCGCCCCGTAGCAAGATCAATCAGCCTGTGTCCGTTACCGGAAGTGGTGTCGTGTAGGCTATGTTTGCCGATGACTCGTTCAAAGATGCTTTCCTTACCCAGCTTAGCATTGAAGTCGCCTAGTACAATTTTGATGTCATAGTTGGGACAATGGGCATACGTTCTGTCGAGGAGATCGTATAACTCATCTTTGGCGGAGTCATCCTTGTCTTCCGTGGGGGCGTGGACGCAGATCAGGCCTTTGTTAGTCCTTTGCCATCTGCCTAGACGATTTCTATTGTAATATAAGTGCGGATTTTCCTTCGGAATCTTTACGGCAATGTGAGTCCCATTAACGCACATCACTACACCGGGTATTTTACACATTCTATAAAAATGTGCTTTACCTATCTTCTTCTGCTCTTCGAAATCATTTAATTGAATCCACTTTGCGCACAATATTCTCTCCAATATATCTAAAACTCGAGCCAATATTTTACAGAATGTTGGTTGTGCAGTACAAACGATAACAATACCGTGTGGATAACTTCCTTCGGCGAAAGATCGAAGGCAAGCAGCTAGCTAATAGCCGGAAATTTTTTACGAAGCTACGAAAATGGAAACAAGCATTTACTGAAAGAATAGTTTATAATGATTAAACTTACCATGCACCTGATAAATGCATAATATCTCCAGCGGTTCTCGTTAAATGTAACCGCATTATTCTTTTGTCGGACTTGGGAATAGGGGTGATTGCTTTTGCACCATCTGTACACACGTCATTGCAGTTACTCCAAGGAATTTCGTTCATCGTAAAAAAAAAAATCGTCCTACAAACGAAATACTTCTTCCCCTTGTTATATTGGCAGGAAGTGGTTTGCACAGAAGATCCCCCTCGAAACACCCGAAGTATTCACAGTCGACAAAAGCCAATAAAATTACCAACCCCACGGCGTCAGTAAATTCGTCGATTTGGAGAGAAAACAACACGTGTTTGATGCCCGAAACCAGCGAATCCTTCACTTCACTACATTAACATGTTGCAAGTTGAAGGTTGCACGGTGTACGTTGATCGTTGCACGTTTTATGTTGCACGTTGCACGCTGTACTTTGCAAGTTGATCGCTGCACGTTGCACGTTGAACGTTGCAAGTACCACGTTGCACGTAGCAAGTTGTATGTTGCACGTTGCACGATTCATGTTGCACGCTGCACGCTGTACGTTGCACTTTGAAGGTGGCGCAGTGCACGTCGCACCTTGTACGTTGAACGTTGCACGTTTCATCTTGCACGTCGCACGCTACACGTTGCAGGTTGAAGGTTGCACGATGTACGTTGATCGTTGCACGTTTTATGTTGCACGTTGCACGCTGCACATTGCAGGTTGATCGTTGCACGTTGTACGTTGAACGTTGCAAATAGCACGTTGCACGTAGCAAGTTGTATGTTGCACGTTGCACGATCCATGTTGCGCGACGTACGTTTGACGTTGCACATCGCATGTTGTACGTTGGACGTTGCACTTAACCTGGTCACCAGACAGCCAACTTCCAACCTAATGACCAGGAAGCAAAACTAGCACCATTCGGAAAACCCGGCCAACAGCCAGCAGCCCTGGCCATCATCCAGCCGCCCTGGCAACCAGCCAGCCAACCTGGACTACATCCGGCCAATCTGGCCACCAGACAGTCCACCATGCCACGAGCCAGCCAACCGGCCACAGCTCAAACAAGCTGGCAACAAGCTAGCCAGTCTGGCCCCCAGCCAGCCAACTTATCCGCCAGCCGGTCAGAAGACCAGACAGCTAGCCAGCTGCCCTGGCCACCACCCAGCCAACCTGGCCACTTGCTAGCCAAACTGGACACCATCCAGCCAAACTTGCCACCAGCCAGCCAATCTGACCAACTGCCAGCCAACTTGGTGACCGGCCATCCAACCTCGCCACCAGCCAGTCAACCTATCCGCCAGCCAGCTACTCTTGCCACCACCCAGCCAACCTGAACAACAGCTAGCCAAACGGGCTACCAGCCAGCCAAACTTGCCATCAGCCAGTCAGCATGGCCCCCAGCCAGCCAAAATCGCCACCAGCAAGCCAATCTGACGCACTGCCAGTCAACTTGGCATCCGGCCAGCCAATCTAACCACCAGCCAGCCAACCTAGCCACCAGGCAGTCAACCTATCCGCCAGCCAGCCAGAAGCCAGCCGGCTACCCTGCCACCACCCAGCCAACCAGGACAACAGCTAGCCGAACTAGCCACCAACCTGCCATCCTGGCCACCAGCGAGCCAGTGTGGCCACCAGCCAGCCTATATTGCCACCAGCCAGCCGACCTTGCCACTGGCAAGCAAATGTGGCCACCAACAGGCCAACCATGTCACGAACCAACCAACATTGCCACCAGCCAGTCAACCTAGCCGCCAGCCGGCCAGAAGAACAGACCGCCAGCTAGCTACCCTGGCTCCCACCAAGCCAACCTGGCCACCATCTAGTCAGACTGGACACTAGCCAGCCAAATTTGTCATCAGCCAGCCAATCTGCGAACTGGCCAACTGGCCACCAACCAGCCGCCTGCCCACCACCCAGCCAACCTGGAAATCAGCTAGCCAACCCGGACACCGGTCAGCCAAACCTGCCACCAGCCAGCCAATCTAGCCACCAGCCAGTCAACCTAGCCGCCAGCCAGCCAGAAGGACAGACAGCCGGCCAGTTAGCCTACTCACCACCTAGCCAACCTGGAAAACAGCTAGCCAAACTGGATACCGGCCAGTCAAACTTGCCACCAACCAGCCAATCTAGCCACCTACCCGTCAAGTTATCCGCCAGCCAGCTACCCTGCTACCACCCAGCCAACTAGGACAATAGCTAGCCAAACTAGCCACCAGCTAGTCAACCTAGCCACTGGCAAGCAAATGGTGACACCAAAAGGCAACCATGTCACTAGCCAACCAACTTTGCCACCAGCCAGTTAACTCAGCCGCCAGCCGGCCCGAAGAACAGACAGCCAGACAGCTACCCTGGCTCCCACCCAGCCAATCTGGCCACCAACTAGTCAAACTTGCCACCAACATTCCAACCTGGCCACCAGCCAGTCAGCATGGCCACCAGCCAGCCAACATCGCCCCCGGGAGGCCAATCTGACGCACTGCCAGTCAACTTGGCAACCGGCCGGCCACCCTAACCACCAGCCAGCCAACCTGGCCACCAGCAAACCAACCTGGACACCAGCCAGCCACCTAGCAACCAGCCAACCAACCTGGCCACCAGCCCACCAACCTGGCCACCAGTCCACCAACCTGGCCACCAGGAAGCCAACCTTGCCACGAGCCAGCCAACCTGGACACCAGGAATCCAATCTGGCCACCAGCCAGCCAACCTAGTCACCAGAAAGCCAATCTGGCCACCAGCCAACCACCCTTGCCACCAGACAGCCACCCTGACCTCCAGCCAGCCAACATGACCACTACCCAGCCAACCTGGCCACCAGCCACTCTACCTGACCACCAGCCAGTCAACCTGGCCACCAGCGAACCAACCTGGACACCAGCCCGCCAACCTAGCAACCAGCCAGCCAACCTAGCAACCAGCCAGCCAACCTAGCCACCAGCCAGTCAACCTATCCGCCAACCAGCCAGAAGCCAGCCAGCTACCCTGCCACCACCCAGCCGAACTATCCGTCAGAACGACGGACAGCCGGCCAGCCAGCCAGAAGGGCGGACAGCCGGCCAGCCAGCCTGCCCACCACCCAGTCAAACTGGCCACAAGCTAGCCAAACTGGCCACCAACCTACCAACCTGGCCACCAGCCAGTCAGCCTAGCCACCAGCCAGCCAATCTGACCAACTGCTACCCAACTTGGCAACCGGCCAGCCAACCTAACCACCAGCCAGTCAACCTAGCCGCCAGCCAGCCAAAAGGACGGACAGCCGGCCAGCTAGCCTGCCCACCACACAGCCAAACTCGCCACCAGCTAGCAAATCTGGCCACCTGCCTGCCAACCCGGACACCAGCCATTTAAATTGGCCACAAGCGACCCAGCCTCACCACCAGCCAGACAACCTAAAAATTAGCCACCTAATATAACCAGTTAACTGAATTTTTCAGCAAGGTCACTGACATTTTCAACAAGGTCACTGAACTTTTCGAAGAGTTCACTGAACTTTTCGACAAGGTCACTAACCTTTTGTACAAGGTCACTGACATTTTGAACAAGGTCGCTGAACTTTTCGACGAGGTCGCTAACCTTTTGAACAAGGTCACTGACATTTTCAACAAGGTGACTGAACTTTTCAAAAAGGTCACTGAACTTTTCGACAAGGTCGCTAACCTTTTGAACAAGGTCACTGAACTTTTCAAAAAGGTCACTGAACTTTTCAGCAAGGTCACTGAACTTTTCGACAAGGTCACTAACCTTTTGTACAAGGTCACTGACATTTTGAACAAGGTCGCTGAACTTTACGACAAGGTCACTAACCTTTTGAAGAAGGTCCCTGAACTGTGACCTTGCTTATTAGCAGTGACCATGCTTATTAGCAACTAACCGGTTCTAACTAACTGGGCGGGTTAGCTGGCAGGTGCCAGGTTGTCAGGCTCGTAGCAAGGATGACTGGCTGGTTGCAAGGTTGGCTGACTTGTGTCAAGGTTGGCTGTGCGGTGGCAAAAGCGATTGCCCGGTGGCAAACGAGCTGGCTGGTGGCAAGTTGGGGTGGCTGGTGGCCAGCTTGGTTGGCTGGTGGCCAGATTGGCTTCCCGGTGGCCAGGTTATTGGCTAGCGCCTAAATTGGTTGGCTGGTAGCTAGATGGGCTAGCTGGTGGCCAGGTTGGCTCGCTGGTGGTCAGATTGGCTAGCTGTCGGCCGGGTTGCCTGGTGGCTAGGTGGGCTGGCTGGTGTTCCATTTGACTGGCTGATGGCCATCTTGGTTGGCTACTGGCAATGTTGGCTGGCTGGTGCCAGGTTGGCTGGCTGATGGCCAGGTTGGCTGGCTCCCGGATAGGTTGCTTGGCTGGTGGCCAGATTGGATTCCTGTTGTCCAGGTTGGTGGGTTGGTGGCTAGATTGGATTCCTGGTGGCCAGGTTGGTTGGCTGGTTGGTTACCTGGTTGCTAGGTTGGCTGGCTGGTGGCTAGGTTAGTTCGCTGGTGGCCAGGTTGGCTGGCTGATTGCGAGGTTCGCTAGATTGTGCCAGGTTGGCTGACTGGTAACCAGGGTGGTTGGCTGGTGGCCGGATTCGCTTTCTGGTGACTAGGTTGGCTGGCTAGTGGCCAGATTGGATTCCTGGTGTCCAGGTTGGTTGGCTCGTGGAAAGGTTGGCTTTCTGGTGGCCAGGTTGGTGGGCTGGTGGCCAGATTGGCTTTCTGGTGACTAGGTTGGCTGGCTGATGGCCAGATTGGATTCCTGGTGTTCAGGTTGGCGGGCTCGTGGCAAGGTTGGCTTCCTAGTGGCCAAGTTGGTGGGCTGGTGGCCAGGTTGGTGGGCTGGCGGCCAGGTTGGTTGGCTGGTTGCTAGGTGGCTGGCTGGTATCCATGTTGGTTTGCTGGTGGCCAGGTTGACTGGCTGGTGATCAGGTAGGGTGGCTGGTGGCCAGGTTGGCTGGGTAGTGGTCATGTTGGCTGGCTGGGGGCCAGGGTGGCTGTCTGGTGGCAAGGGTGGTTGGCTGGTAGCCAGGTTGACTGGCTGGTGATCAGGTAGGGTGGCTGGTGGCCAGGTTGGTTCGCTGGTGGCCAGGTTGACTGGCTGGTGATCAGGTAGGGTGGCTGGCGGCCAGGTTGACTGGGTAGTGGTCATGTTGGCTGGCTGGAGGCCAGGGTGGCTGTCTGGTGGCAAGGGTGGTTGGCTGGTGGCCAGACTGGCTTTCTGGTGACTAGGTTGGCTGGCTGGTGGCCAGATTGGATTCCTGGTGTCCAGGTTGGCTGGCTCGTGGCAAGGTTGGCTTCCTGGTGGCCATAATGGTGGGTGCTTGTGGCCAGGTTGGTGGGCTGGTGGCCAGGTTGGCTTCCCGGTGGCCAGGTTTATGGCTAGCGGCTAAATTAATTGGCCGGTAGCCAGATGGGCTAGCTGGTGACCAGGTTGGTTCGCTGGTGGTCAGATTGGCTAGCTGTCGGCCGGGTTCCCTGGCGGCCTGGTTGGCTGGCTGGTGTTGCAGTTGACTGGCTGATGGCCATCTTGGTTGGCTACTGGCGAGGTTGGCTCGCTGGTGGCCAGATTGGCTAGCTGTCGGCCGGGTTGCCTGGTGGGTAGGTTGGCTGGCTGGTGTTCCATTTGACTGGCTCATGGCCATCTTGGTTGGCTACTGGCGAGGTTGGCTGGCTTGTGGCAGGTTGGCTGGCTGGTGGCCAGGTTGGTTGGCTGGTGGCCAGATTGGATTCCTGGTGTCCAGGTTGGCTGGCTCGTGGCAAGATTGGTGGGCGCTGGTGGCCAGGTTGGTGGGCTGGTGGCCAGGTTGGTTGGCTGGTTGCTAGGTTGGCTGGCTGGTGACCAGGTTGGTTCGCTGGTGGCCAGGTTGACTGGCTGGTGATCAGGTAGGGTGGCTGGCGGCCAGGTTGACTGGGTAGTGGTCATGTTGGCTGGCTGGAGGCCAGGGTGGCTGTCTGGTGGCAAGGGTGGTTGGCTGGTGGCCAGACTGGCTTTCTGGTGACTAGGTTGGCTGGCTGGTGGCCAGATTGGATTCCTGGTGTCCAGGTTGGCTGGCTCGTGGCAAGGTTGGCTTCCTGGTGGCCATAATGGTGGGTGCTTGTGGCCAGGTTGGTGGGCTGGTGGCCAGGTTGGTTGGCTGGTTGCTAGGGTGGCTGGCTGGTGTCCAGGTTGGTTTGCTGGTGGCCAGGTTGACTGGCTGGGGATCAGGTAGGGTGGCTGGTGGCCAGGTTGGCTGGGTAGTGGTCATGTTGGCTGGCTGGAGGCCAGGGTGGCTGTCTGGTGGCAAGGGTGGTTGGCTGGTGGCCAGATAGGCTTTCTGGTGACTAGTTTGGCTGGCTGGTGGCCAGATTGGATTCCTGGTGTCCAGGTTCGTGGCAAGATTGGCTTCCTGGTGTCCAGGCTCGTGGCAAGATTGGCTTCCTGGTGGCCAGGTTGGTGGACGCTGGTGGCCAGGTTGGTGGGCGCTGGTGGCCAGGTTGGTGGGCTGGCGGCCAGGTTGGTTGGCTGGTTGCTCGGTTGGCTAGCTGGTGTCCAGGTTGGTTCGCTGGTGGCCAGGTTGACTGGCTGGTGATCAGGTAGGGTGGCTGGTGGCCAGGTTGGCTGGGTAGTGGTCATGTTGGCTGGCTGGAGGCCAGGGTGGCTGTCTGGTGGCCAGTTTGCCTGGCTGGTGGCCAGATTGGCTTTCTGGTGGCTAGGTCAGCTGGATGGTGGCCAGGGTGGTTGGCTCACTGGTTGTCAGTTGGCTGGACAGGTTGGCTTCGCCGAGGCTGGTGGCAAGGTCAGGTGGGTGGTGGCAAGGCTAACTGGCTATTGGAAAGGTTGGTTGGCTAGTGGCCAGATTTGCTGGGTATTGGCCAGTCTGGTAGCCTAGCGGCCAGGTTGGCTGGCTGGAGGCAAGATTGCCTGGCTGGTGGAAAGTTTGACTTGTTCGTGGCATGTTTAGTTGTCAGGTGTCTATGTTAGCCAGCTGATGGCCGTTTTGCAAGTTGCACGTTGCATGTTGAACGTTGCACGTTTCACGTTGCATGTTTCACGTTGCACGAAGTACGTTGCACGCCGCTCATTGCTTGTTACACGTTGCACGTCTCATGTTGCAGGTCTCATGTTGCACGTTTCAAATTGATCGTTGCACGTTGAATGTTGCACGTAGCACGTTGCACGTAGCAAGTTGTATTGTGCACCTTGCACGATTCATATCTCACGATTCATGTTGCACGTTGCACACTGCACGTTGCACGAAGTACGTTGAACGTTGCACGCCGCACATTGCTTGTTGCACGTTGCACGTTGCATGTAGCACGCTGCACGATGCAAGTTGATCGTTGCACGTTGTACGTCGAACGTTGCACGTAGCACGTCGCACGTAGCAATTTGTAGGTTGCACGTTGCACGATTCATGTTGCACGTTGCACGTAACACTTTGAAGGTTGCGCGGGGCACGTCGCACGTTGTGCGTTGCACGTTTTATGTTGCACGTTACACGCTGCACGTTGCAAGTTGGACGTTGCACGTTGTACGTTGAACGTTGCACGTTGCACGATGCACGTTGTACTTTGCACTTTGCACGTTGCACGCTGCATGTTGCATGTAACACGTTGTACGTTGCACGGTCCACCTTGCACGCTGCACGTTACAGGTTGCAGAATGAGCCCTAACTAGCTAACCTGGATACAAGCCAGCCAACCTGGCTACCAGCCGGCCAATCTGGCCACTAGCCAACCAATCTGACCACCAGTCCCCCTGCCTGATGACCAACCTGCCAACCTGGACACCAGCCAACCAATCTTGCCACCAGCCAGTCAATCTGGCCACTAGCCAGTCAACCTGACCACCAGGCAGCCAACCTGACCATCAGCCAACCGGTCTGGTCACCAGCCAGCCAACCTGGCACAATCTAGCCAACCTGGCCCCCAGCTAGTCGTCCTGGCCACCAGCCGCTAATCTGCCCCCACCCTTCCAATCTGGATGCCTTCCACCCAACTCGACCAATAGTCAGACAACCAGAGTGCTCACCAGACGAGCAAGCTAGACACCAGATAAACGGCAATGTCACTAGGTAGCTAGCCTAGCCAACAGGCAGCCTACTTGGCCACCAGACAGTCAACCTGGCCCAACCTGGCCAGCAGTCAGCCAACATGGCCAACAGACAGACAAACTGGCCAACAGACAGACAAACTGGCCACCAGCCAGGTAACCTGGTCACCAGACAACCAACCTCCAACTTAAAGACCAGGCAGCCAAACTGGGCACCATGCGGAAACACCGGCCAACAGCCAGCAGCCCTGGCCATCATCCAGCCAACCTGAACAGCAGCTAGCCATGTGGAAAATAAAGGCTTTAAAACCCGTTAAGCTATGCTTGATTTTATTGCTAGTCAGTTCACTAGTAACTTCCAACGCTTAACATCATTTCTCCCCTGCCCTTTTGTTAATCTCTTATCCATCATACTTAAATAAAATTGAATTCTATTTCGTTTATTAAACGGTGTTTTCTTACAACTCGGAATCTGTAAGTGAAATAGTGACATTTTCACTTTGGTGCCGAAACCCGGGAACAAAACACGGTCGAGCGAAATAATACGTGATTGTATTCCAACGCGATAGATATTGGATTTGGCAAGTCGCGCTACGTATCGTGGGCAAGTAACGAAAATAGTTAATAGTGCGGGCGAGTTCCTTAAGTCAAATGAAGGTCGGGCTAAAGAGGGCATGAGTTCATACGAGCTAGATAGCATGGAGGAGGAGCTCAGTATTTATTTGGATCGCTTGACAGCGGCACATGAAAGTCTGCGCAGAGCGAACGCCGATGTTGGTTCCTCCATCAAATCAGAAGACTACGATAAAGAAGCGGATTCTATAGCTGAGTATAACGACAAAGTTGTATCAACGATTTCACGACTTCAAATACGTTCGAACAAGATTAAAGAATATCAGAAGCAGTTGTTATCATCATCAGTTCCTCCCAACGATAGTCCCGCCAACGAGGTTCCCGCCAATGCATCAGCTCATAATGTCACCGTTCCCCCTCTGAGTAAAATGCATGCAGTAAAGCTTCAAAAGCTCCAGCCCAAAAAGTTCTCAGGCAACTATAGGGAATGGATACCGTTCTGGGAACAGTACAGATCGTTAGTGCATGATAATCCCACTCTTACCAACGTTGATAAGTTCAACTACTTATAAGCTGCCTTAACTGGTAAGGCAGCCAATACATTAATAGGCCTCACACCAAGTGAACTTAATTATGAGACGGCAATAAGCATACTCAAAGAAGAGTATGGGGATAAAGAAAAAATAATAGATCATAATATGCAATGCTTATTGTCCATTCAGCCAGTACCTTCAAGAGTTGACGCATCAGGTTTGAGGTACCTTTACAACACAGTTTTAGTGTCCACTCGATCACTCACTGCTCTCGGCATTCCAGCGTCTAACTATTATGTAATGCTAAAGGGTGTGTTACTCAGATGCATACCCAATGAATTAAGAGTGGATTTCCATAGATATTACAACGATCTCCCAAACAATATTAAGGAGGAGATCACAAACGATGATGGCGTAAGTTCATCAGCGAAGTCGGAATTTTCGTCCACAAAAGACATTGGCGATAAGCAGGTCAAGTATTTGCTGAAATTTCTTAAAGGAGAGGTTGAATCCCTTGAAAAGGCCAGCGAGGCGAAACAAAGCTCAACTCGAGATCAACCATTGCCATTATCCAAGTCAAGACCAGTGAAGACAGCTGTTGGCTTATTTGCAGCTGGAGTAAACGACAGTAATTGTTTTTTTTTTTTGTAAATCCTTACTTACTTACTTACTTTACTTATCAGGCCTGCGATCCATGGAGGATCTGAGCCTGAGCTATAGCTGCCTTCCATCCTTGACGGTCCCGGGCACGCTGCTTCCAGTTGTCAAGACCAAGATGTCTTACATCCGCGATTACTTGGTCTTTATACCGGAGGTTCGGTCTTCCTCTTCTTCTCGAACCAGGAGGCTCGGAGTTGAAGACCCTCTTAGCTGGAGCGTTGATGTCCATGCGCTCGATGTGGCCGAGCCAGTGTAGTCGACGGATCCTTGCCTTCCGGACTACATCCACATCTTGGTAGAGCTCGTAGAGTTCGCGGTTGTGTCTTCTTCTCCATTCACCTTCCTCACAGACAGGACCAAATATCCGCCGCAGAATTTTTCTTTCGAAAGAACCCAAAATCAGCTCCGCTGTCCTGCTTATCGTCCAGCTTTCGGCTCCGTACAGTAAGATTGGCAGAATGAGCGTTTCGTAAAGCATGACTTTGGTCTTTCGAGTGAGGAGTTTTGACCCCAGTTGTTTGGACAAGCCGAAGTAGCAGCGGTTGCCAAGGGCGATTCTACGCCGGATCTCCACTGTGGTGTCATTTGTGGAATTTACGTTTGCCCCGAGGTAGACAAACTCCTTAACTACCTCGAAATTGTAGCTGTCAATTGTTATGTTTTGTCCCAGGTGGTGAGCGACGGATTGGTTTTTGCTTGACAGCATGTATTTCGTTTTGTCCTCATTGATCTTAAGACCAACTCGTTTCGCCTGTTCTTCAATCGCCGTGAATGCTTCCACAATGCCACGGCGAGAATACGCGATGATGTCGATATCATCCGCGTATCCTAGCAGCTGGATGGACTTGTAAAAGATAGTGCCTTCCCTGTTGACGCCTGCCCGTCGCACTATCTGCTCCAGCACCAGGTTGAAGAAGTCACATGACAGCGCATCTCCTTGCCGAAATCCGGTGCATGTTTCGAATGGTTCCGAGTTCCTAGAACCGAGTTGCACGGTGCATCGCGTGTTTTTTAGCGTGGCGCGACACAACTGGATCAGTTTTACCGGGATCCCGAATTCGGCCATCGCCCCAAACAGTGCTTCACGATGAATGCTGTCGTATGCGGCTTTTTGTAAATCCTCTAACCATAATTCGTCAGAGTGTAAAAGCTCTCTTACCATGCTGAACAAGAAACAAATGCTAAAAGAGGATCGAAGATGTTACCGATGTTTGGGAAAGGGCCACTACTCCAAGACATGCAGAAAGCGATTCCACCTTGTATGTAAAAATTGCAACGGGCGACACACCACGTCAATGTGTGATCCAGACTATGCTAAACAGAAAGGTACAGCTCCAACCGCGACTTCGTCAAGAAACAACACGCAGTCTTCATCTCACCCGCAACAATTAATCAATCTGTATACTACACTCATATCCCGATCCCGATAGCACCAACGCCATCGAATGTTTATTTCGCGACGTACCTTCTCGGCGTACGTACCCTACGTCAGCGCATAACACGAACACCGCGGAGTAGAGTTAGAACACCAAGCTATGACGTCGGAAAGCTACTATCGCCGGAGATCGCCAGTGCTTTTGCCAACCGCGTCTCCCTTAAGCTCTCCGATACACCTCAATCCTCCACTCAGCCAGTAGAGCAACAATGGAGCCTGTGCAAACAAGCCCTGAAGATCACAGCAACCACGACGAAACACCTGGTTCGATGACGAGTGTAGAAGGATTCATGCGGAAAAGCAGGAGGCATACAAAGCCTCACTACACAAAAAAAAACAAGAGCGGCTCGTGAGCTCTACGAGCTTAAGAGAAGGGAGGAACATAAGCTTCTCAAGAGAAAAAAGAAAGAGCACGAGAAACGGGCGATTGAAAACTTCGAGAGGTGCTATTGCAGGCACGACGTTCGAAGATTTTATCAGCGGATAAAACGAATGTCTCAAGGCTATAAAGCCCGAACGGAGGCCTGTAAGGATGAGAACGGACACCTAGTAGTAGAATCGCAGTCGATGCTGAGAATTTGGAAAAACCACTTCTGCAGACTGTATAACGGCGATGACAGCCAACATACCGCCGTCAGGCAGAATGATCCATTTTTTAACGACGAAGATCGCAGAGAATTCCGTCTCCCTGACCTCGACGAAGTTGAGATTGCCATGTCGAAACTCAAGTCGAATAAAGCTGCTGGCGCAGATGGACTGTCTGCTGAGCTCTTCAAAGCGGCTGGCGGTGAGCTGGTTAGGAGCATGCACCGGCTCATCTATAAGATATGGTCAGAGGAAAGCATGCCCGAGGAATGGAGTCTCAGCATTGTTTGCCCGATCCACAAAAAAGGAGATCCCTTGGACTGCGCCAACTATAGAGGAATAAGTCTCCTTAATGTCGCATACAAGATCTTGGCTGCCGTTTTGTGTGAACGCCTGAAGCTATTCGTAAACAAGCTGATACGTCCTTATCAGTGTGGCTTCAGGCCAGGGAAGTCCACCATCGATCAAATCTTCACACTACGGCAGATCCTGGAGAAAACCAATGAATTTCAAGTCGATACACACCATCTATTCGTCGACTTCAAGGCCGCATACGACAGCGTAATTAGAGACGAACTATATAATTCCATGTTTACTTTTGACATCCCTGCTAAGCTCATCAGACTATGCAGGATGACCCTGGAAAATGCTCGCTGCTCCATCCGAATCGGTGCAGAACTGACCGATAGTTTCGAAGTCAAGAAAGGATTTAGACAGGGCGATGCGTTGTCGTGTGATTTTTTTAACATCATATTAGAAATGATTTTGCAAAAATCACAGGCCAATACAAGAGGCACAATCTATTTCAAATCCTCGCAACTCCTTGCATACGCCGACGACATTGACATAATAGGTAGATCGCAGCGAGATGTCAATGAGGCGTTTGCGAGTATTGAGATGGAGGCGGCAAAAATTGGTTTGGCAGTTAATGAAGGCAAGACTAAATATCTGCTGTCATCGAAAAAGGACATTTACCACCGACGTCTTGGACAGAACGTGCATATTGGCAGATATAAGTTCGAGGTAGTCAAGGACTTCATATACCTCGGCTCCGCGGTGACTTGGAACAACGACACCAATTTCGAAATCAAGCGTAGAATTACTCTTGCCAACCGCTGCTTCTTTGGGCTCAAGAGGCAACTGAGAAGTAGAGCCCTCTCTCGTACGACCAAGTTGACCTTATATAAGACCTTAATTATCCCGGTCCTGTTATACGGCGCAGAAACATGGACTTTATCTAAAGCGGATGAGGAAATCCTTGGTCGTTTCGAGAGAAAGATTCTGCGTTCGATTTTCGGTCCCATAAACACAGAGGAGGGTTGGAGGAGAAGATTCAATCACGAACTGTACGGGTTGTACAGCGACATGAGTCTGGTCAGGCGTCTACGGATCCAACGCCTAAGATGGCTAGGCCATGTAGAGCGAATGGACACCACAGCTCCAGCCCGTAGAGTCTTTGAATCCAACCCCGAGAGACGAAGAAATAGAGGACGGCCGCACCTGTGGTGGCGCGCACAGGTCGAAGGGGACCTCAACCAACTGGGCGTGCGGCATTGGAAAAGACTAGCGAAAGATCGTGCTAGGTGGAGAGGCATGTTGGTTGAGGCCCAGGTTCACCCCGAACTGTAGCGCCCGTTAAGTAAGTAAGTACCTTCTCGGCGGGGTACTGGCAAAACCCCCCGTAGTATAGCTTGCCTAGAAAAAGCTTCTCGACTCACGCCGTTCGGAATCGGCATTAAACTGTAGGTCACTTTCACCCGTGTGAAAAATAAATCACACACAACATGGGTGATTGAGAGAAGCTTGGCTCTGCTCCTTCATGGGCTGTAACGCCACCTAAGAAAGAAGATACTACACTCATAACGCTACTCATAACGCTCCCTCGCAACCAGTTAACACTGTGTACTTACAAACAGCTCTTGCATTTGTATCCAAAAAAAATCAAGTAAGTCTTAGACGGTGGTAGTCAACTGTCATTCATAAAATCAAGCGGGGCACGTCAACCTGATCTGGATATCATTGGAGTTCAAAATGTAAGCATCTTACCATTCGGAAGCAAGGAACCAACACCTAGCATGCAGTGCAATAAGGTTCAGGTAATATTACGCAATCAATATGACAACAGATCTGTACTTTTAGAGTTGATGGAAGTTCCTGAAATTTGTGTGGATGTACTACCAGCGCCAGATAGAAATCTTGAAACGTTTGATGAGTTAATACTGGCGGATGTGTGTCTCAGTAAATTGCATGCGGAAAACGGAATCAGCATATTGATTGGAGCAGACAATTATTGGTTACTTGCAACTGGACAACATAAACGAATTACATCTGATCTAACTGCAATCAACACTATTCTTGGATGGACTTTGCAAGGTCGGTCTCCTATCATTTCACATACTACTAATTCAGACGTTGCGGTAAATCTTTCGTGTGCGACTTCTTTGCCTCCATGTGCTTGTGACGACCTTCAGCAATTTTTGCAGCTCGAGACTCTTGGGATTACAAACGATAAAAAAGTAAATACCTGTCCGGGATCGCTAATTCGCAAGGTTGGAGATCGATACGAGGCCTCACTGCCTTGGAAGGATGTTGGTCGAGCGCTTCATGATAATCGAATCGGGGGCACTTTATCGAATGCATTCATTAGTGCGAAGACTAAGGGTGTCAGGAAGGATGAAGGATTATGAAGCTTATATGCTGGAGATGATAAACGACGGTTTGGCTGAACGAGTAGAAGAAAACGGATAACGTGTACTACATGCCTCACAGACCGGTATATAGAGATGATAAGGACACCAGCGGATTGCGTATTGTTTTCGATGCGTCAGCCCACTGAGCTAATCAACTTTCGTTAATGATCATCTGGAGGTGGGCAACAATCTTTTGCCAGACATTTTGACCGTGTTGCTTAACTTTCGTTGTGGAAAAATAGGGCTGATAGCTGATATCGAGAAGGCTTTTCTCCAAATACTTTTGAATGTGGCTGATCGTGAAAGCCATCGATTTTTTTGGTTCAAGAAATTGTTCAACCCAACAGAAACGCGCACCGACTTTTCAGTGCAATCGTATCGCATGACAAGAGTAACGTTTGGCGTTTGGGGGTGGCCGTGGTGCAGTGGTTAACATCATCGACCGCCGAGCGGAAGGTTTATGGTTCAAATTCGCTTCATAGCCAAGAAAAAGTAGTTTCTATACCGCCAAAAAGTATGCAACGCTGTTGAGAATGGAAAGTGACCAGACGTACTGCTGCAGGCATAACACTCACAGTATATGGTCAAACGAAATTCATCCTCTGCGTATGCAATACTAAAAGTGCTTGAACGAATTACTACGGACTATAACCAACGCGGAATTTGGTCGGCTCTCGTCCTATCTAGGTCTAGGACAACCACCCCTGAGAGTAGTGAACGAACATCAACGACCCCAACCACTGTACTCCGTTCAGGTTGTGTGTGTCAACACATCATAAGAGAATATAAAAACTCTTGAACCTGCGCGAGTCTCTAAAAAAAAAAAAAAAAAAACCAGTAGCCCAAATATATTAGGAGGAGTTATTTCCAAAATCTTGGACGATGAAAGGGAACGTTATCCCAAGACAGTTTTTACGTTGGCGATCTCGTCGCGAGTGTGGATGACGAGAAGACAGCGATGGATATAAGACACGAAGCAGTTCAGATTATGAGGACAGGTTCCATGCATCTTCGTAAATGGAACTCCAATAGTATACTCGTTCGAAAGGATAATTCATCAGAAACACCGCCGGAAACGCAAAAGGTCTTAGGAATTCGTTGGTTTGTTGATGCCGATGAATTAGCTATCGATTTAAACGGAGTGGAAATTTTTCTAAACACGAATGGCTCGAACGGAACAAAGCGGAATGTCCTGAAGGTAATGTCCAAAATATATGATCCCTTTGGTTTGTTAGGTCCATGGGAAGTTCGCTTGAAAATTCTTTTTCATTCGATCTGGCGGCAACATTTAGACTGGGATGTGCAACTGCCATCAGAACTCAACAAAATCTGGATCGACTGCTGTGCAGATGTCGGTGAACGTGCACAGCTTACGTTACCACGCTGCGTTATTAAAGAAGAAGGTACAACACAGATCCACACTTACGCCGATGCCAGTCAATATGCTTTGGAGCAGTTGCTTATTTGCGAACCACCGATGATGAGGGAAACATCACCACCCGTTTCCTCTGCGCCAAAAACCGGGTTGCTCCCATTAAGAACAACGATCTTGACGAGTTGACTGTGCCTAAACTCGAGCTTACTGCCGCTCTAGTCGCTGCAAGGTTGCTTGGGTATCTTCGTGCGAGTTCGCAGGTTAAATTTGATGAAGAGTTTTTGTGGACCGACTCCAAAATAGCTTTGTTTTGGATATTAGGGAAAGAGAAGCGATGGCAACCATATGTTGAGAACGGAGTGCGAGAAATTCGAACGCTTACCAAATTTTCTTGTTGGCGGCACTGTCCTGGTTCCCAGAACCCCGCCGATCTGGACCAGATTTTCTGCATCATGAACCAACTCTTTGGCCAATTGTTAACGATGACAGCTCCACATGTCTTTCGACGCTTTCCCTTTTTGTTGCGTCGGAAGGGGAAAAGGAGGAATCAACAATTCATTTACTAACTGTGAAAGATTTAGTACCTGGCGGCGTCTCTTGCGAATTACGGCTTACTGTTTTCGAGCAATTGAACTTTTCAAGAAAAAACGAAACTCAAATACACTTGCCTCTACGTCGCACAATGCTCCATTTCTGTGTGCCAATGAGATCGACACCACATCCGACAACGGATTAAGGCTAATCGATTTCCTAGCGGGCGTAACCTCCTTGTAGCAAGCACGCGATTCCCCCATCTCAACATCCACAAGGGTACCTGGCGGTCTTGTGATCAATCGACCACCAACCAGATTGATCATATTGCGATCGACGCCAGACACTCCTCCTGTATTCTCGACGTACGAACCTTCCGAGGGGCCAACATCGACTCGGACCACTATCTTGTTGTAGCCAAGGTACGAATGAGGATATCAAGAATGCTTAGGAGTCGAGTAGGACAACGTAAGTTTGACGTTGGAAAGCTACAATGGCAAGAGACTGCCAGAATCTTTGCCGATCGTGTCTCCTCAAAGCTCTCTCAAAATCCGCCCAGAGCAGCACAAACAATAGAGCAGGAATGGGCTCATTGCCAGAGCGCCGTCAGAGATGCTGCCTCAGAGGTGCTGGGTTTCAAACAGCCACCACCTAGAAACCCCTGGTTCGATGAACAATGCGAACAAGCCCATGCAGCAAAACAAGAGGCATATAAGGCCGTGCTGCAACGACGGACGAGAGCTGCTCGCGAAATCTATGAGCAGAAGAGAAGAGAGGAACACACGCTTTTCAGAAGAAAGAAGAGAGAGCACGGAAAGCGTGAGATCGAGGAGATGGAGAGATGCTTCCGCAGGAATGACGGCCGTAAGTTTTACAATAAGGTAAAACGAACATGCCATGGCTACAAAGCCAGAGCGGCGGCCTGCAGGGCTGAACATGGAGAACTGGTAGTAGAGTCGCAGTCGATGCTGAGGATTTGGAAAGACCACTTCTGCAGACTGTATAACGGCGATGATAGACAAGATACCGCTGTCAGGCAGAACGAGCCATTCGCAATGGACCACGAAGTAACAGAATTCAGTCCACCCGACCTAGACGAAGTCAAATAGCGACATCAAGACTTAAGTCTAATAAAGCCGCTGGCGCAGACGGCCTGTCTGCTGAGCTTTTTAAGGCGGCTGGAGATGAGCTGGTAAGGTGCATGCACCATCTCATCTGCAAGGTATGGTCGGAGGAAAGCATGCCCGACGAATGGAATCTCAGCATCGTTTGCCCGGTCCATAAGAAAGGAGACCCCTATAACTGCGCCAACTATAGGGGAATAAGTCTCCTTAACATCGCATATAAGATCTTCTCTGCCGTATTGTGTGAACGCTCGAAACCGTTTGTGGATAACCTGATCGGCTCTTATCAGTGTGGTTTCAGGCCAGGTAAATCCACAATAGACCAAATATTTACGCTACGGCCGATCTTGCAGAAGACCCAGGAATACCAAATCGACACTCACCACCTCTTCGTCGATTTCAGGGCCGCGTATGACAGCGTATATAGAGACGAGCTGTACAAAGCCATGTCTAGTTTTAACATCCCTGTCAAACTCGTCCGACTGTGCAGGATGACAATGGAGAATTCTCGCTGCTCCATTAAGGTCGGTAATGAGCAAACCGAGACCTTTGATGTTAAAAAAGGATTTAGGCAGGGGGACGCGCTGTCGTGCAACTTTTTCAACATCGTGCTTGAAAAGATCGTGCAAGGGTCACTGGCCAACACAAGAGGTACGATTTATTTCAAGTCTACGCAATTGCTTGCGTACGCCGACGATATTGACGTAATTGGACGAAAACAGCAAGACGTCAATGAGGCTTTCGTGAGCATTGAGGTAGAAGCGGCTAAGATGGGTCTCAAGGTTAATGAGGGTAAAACCAAATATCTGCTCTCATCTAAAAGAGACGGACAACTCCGACGTATTGGCCAGAACGTCACCATGGGCGGATAAAACTTTGAAGTGGTCAAGGAATTCGTCTACCTTGGCTCACTGATTACCAGCGACAACAACACCAGCGCTGAGATAAAACCGCTGTTTCTTTGGGCTCAAGAGGCAATTGAGAAGTAGAGCCCTCTCTCGGAAAACCAAGGTGACACTATATAAGACCTTGATCATCCCAGTCCTCCTTTACGGCGCAGAGGCTTGGACCTTAACAAGAGCGTATGAAGATGATGCCCTTGGTCGTTTCGAGAGGAAAATTCTGCGCACTATCTACGGTCCCGTTTGTTCAAACGGTGTATGGAGGAGAAGATATAACTAAGAACTGTACGGGTTGTACAGCGACATCGGCCTGGTACGACGTCTACGGATACAGCGTCTAAGGTGGCTAGGCCATGTAGAGCGCATGGAAGATACAGCTCCGACCCGAAAAGTCTTCGAATCCACTCCGGAAGGAAGGCGCGACAGAGGACGGCCGCCTCAGCGGTGGTGCACGCAGGTGGGAAGGGACCTCAACCAACTGGGCGTGCGGCACTGGAAACAGCTGGCCAAAGACCGTGCCGGCTGGAGGCGCTTGTTGGTTGAGGCCCAGGTTCACCACGGACTGTAGCGCCACCTAAGTAAGTAAGTAAGTAATGAGATCGACCGAACTGAAAAATATTGGATTGGCGAAGCACAACGGCTGCATTTCAATTCTAAAATTGTAGTACTCCATCATAGGAAGGGTATACCTTTAAATTCGAAATTACTAATGCTTAGTCCCATTCTAGATCCCAGCAGTGGTTATCTTCGGGTAAGCGGGCGATTGCATTTGTTATCTGCAACAGTTCAAGCTCATCTCATCGTTTTGCCAAATTCTTCCCACATAACGAAGCTGATAGTTTCTGATGTGCACGAAAAACTATTTCACGCTGGAGTATCTTCAGTCTTGACGCACTTACGATCAACTTACAACCATTTGCGCCATTACCTAGAGATCGCATAACATTTTCTTCGCCGCTTGCCGTCACCGGTCTCGATTTTGCTGGACCTCTATGTACAAATGACTTTGGGCAAAAGAATAAGTCGTATATAATGCTGTTTACTTGTGCATCGATTAGAGCTGTACATCTCGAACTTACAACCGATCTAACTACGGAAAATTGTATATTAGCTATACGACGTCTTATAGCCCGAAGGGGAGTGCCAAATGTGATTTGGTCTGACAATGCAGCAAGAAGACCTCAAAGGAATTGCTGAAATTGAGTTTCCCTGACGAAAAGTTTAAGGGTTTTTTGGCTAATCATCGCATACGTTGGAGATTCATAATTGAACACGCCCCTTGGTGGGGCGGATTTTGGGAACGGCTAGTGAGTGTCGTAAAGTCAGCCTTGAAAGCAGCCATAGGTCGCGCAACGTTGAACACCAATCAGCTATACACGTTTCTTGCTGAGGTTGAGAATGTGGTTAACAACGGGCCACTAACATATGTCGCAGATGAGCCTCTGGACCTATCGCCGCTACACCAGCTCAACTTTTGTGTGGACCACAGTCACCTACACAACAGCAGTGTCCTTCACCCGAAGATGATAGTAGAAGGTTATCAGAAGGCTTGCGGCAACGATGGAAAGAACGACTGAAGTTTATTTCTGGTTTTAAACGCAGGTGGTACACCGAATACCTTCAACAACTTAGATCGCTTCATCACGCTAAATACAACAAATCAACCGATTTGGCGATTGGAGATGTAGTGCTCATGGAGGATCGATCATTACCGAAGACCCTTTGGCGTTTGGGCGTGATTGCCAATATATTTCCTGGACGAGATAGAAAGGTTCGTGCATGCGAGATTCGGGTGTCTAATGGAGCAACCTTACGAAGACCTATTCAGCTGCTATATCCTCTGGAAAAAACAGATCGCCTGAAAGATTGTGGGCCGGAGAATGTGGAAAATAAAAGCTTTAAAATCCGTTAGGCTTTGCTATATGTACACGCTGTAATACAATATGCTTGATTTTATTGCTAGTCAGTTCACTAGTAACTTCTAACGCTTAACATCATTTCTCTCCTGCCCCTTTGTTAATCTCTTATCCATCATACTTAAATAAAATTGAATTCTATTTCGTTTATTAAACGGTGTTTTCTTACAACTCGGGATCTGTAAGTGAAATAGTGACATTTTCACAAGCCAAACTGGCCACCAACCTGCCAACCTGGCCCCCAACCAGTCGCCCTGGCCACCGTCCCGCCAACCGGCCACCTGCCAGTCAACCTATATGCCAGCCAGCCAGAAGCCAGCCAGCTACCCCGCCACCACCAAGCCAACCAGGACAATAGCCAGCCGAACTAGCCACCAACCTGCCATCCTGGCCACCAGCGAGCCAGCGTGGCCACCAGCCAGCCTATATTGCCACCAGCCAGCCAACCTTGCCACTGTCAAGCAAATGTTGCCACCAACAGGCCAACCATGCCACGAACCAAAAAACTTGCCACCAGCCAGCCACCATCGCCACCGGCAAGCCAATCTGACGCACTGTCAGTCAACTTGGCAACCGGCCAGCCACCCTAACCACCAGCCAGCCAACCTAGCCACCAGCCACGCAACCTATCCGCCAGCCAGCCAGAAGCCAGCCATCTACCCTGCCACCACCCAGCCAACCAGGACAACAGCTAGCCGAACTAGCCACCATCCTGCCATCCTAGCCACCAGCGAGCCAGCGTGGCCACCAGCCAGCCTATATTGCCACCAGCCAGCCAACCTTGCCACTGTCAAGCAAATGTTGCCACCAACAGTCCAACCATGCCACGAACCAAACAAACTAGCCACAAGCCAGTCAACCTAGCCGCCAGCCAGCCAGAAGGACGGACAGCCGGCCAGCCAGCCTGCCCACCACTGAGTCAAACTGGCCACCAGCTAGCCAAACTGGCCACCAACCTGCCAACCTTGCCACCAGCCAGTCAGCATGGCCACCAGCCAGCCAATCTGACCAACTGCCACCCAACTTGGCAACCGGACAGCCAACCTAACCACCAGCCAGTCAACCAAGCCGCCAGCCAGGAAGAAGGACAGACAGCCGCCCAGTTAGCCTGCCCACCACCCAGCCAACCTGGAAAGAAGCTAGCCAAACTGGAAACCGGCCAGCCAAACTTGCCACCAGCCAGGCAATCTAGCCACCAGCCAGTCAACCTAGCCGCCAGCCAGCCAGAAGGACGGACAGCCGGCCAACTAGCCTGCCCACCACTCAGCCAAACTCGCCACCAACTAGCATATCTGGCCACCTGCCTGCCAACCCGGACACCAGCTATTTAAATTGACCACAAGCCACCCAGCCTCGCCACCAGCCAGACAACCTAACAATTAGCCACCTAATATAAACAGTTAACTGAATTTTTCAGCAAGGTCGTTAACCTTTTGAACAAGGTCACTGACATTTTCAACAAGGTCACTGAATTTTTCGGCAAGGTCACTGAACTTTTCGACAAGGTCACTAACCTTTTGAACAAGGTCACTGAACTTTTCAAAAAGGTCACTGAACTTTTCAGCAAGGCCACTGAACTTTTCGACAAGGTCACTAACCTTTTGAACAAGGTCACTGAATTTTTCAAAAAGGTCACTGAACTTTTCGACGAGGTCACTGAACATTTCGACAAGGGCACTAACCTTTTGAACAAGGTCACTGACATTTTTAACAAGGTCACTGAACTTTTCAGCAAGGTCACTGAACTTTTCGACAAGCTCACTGAACTTTTCAAAAAGGTCACTGAACTTTTCAGCAAGGTCACTGAACTTTTCGACAAGGTCACTAATCTTTTGAACAAGGTCACTGACATTTTCAAAAAGGTCACTGAACTTTTCAAAGAGGTCACTGAACTTTTCGACGAGGTCACTGAACATTTCGACAAGGGCACTAACCTTTTGAACAAGGTCACTGACATATTTAACAAGGTCACTGAACTTTTCAGCAAGGTCACTGAACTTTTCGACAAGGTCACTGAACTTTTCAAAAAGGTCACTGAACTTTTCAGCAAGGTCACCGAACTTTTCGACAAGGTCACTAACCTTTTGAACAAGGTCACTGAACTTTTCAAAAAGGTCACTGAACTTTTCAGCAAGGTCACTGAACTTTTCAGCAAGGTCACTGAACTTTTCGACAAGGTCACTAATCTTTTGAACAAGTTCACTGAACTGTGGCCGTGCTTATTAGCAGTAACCGTGCTTATTAGCAGCGACCTTGCTTACCAATATTAATCTAACCGGTTCTAACTAACTGGCCAGGTTAGCTGGCAGGTGGCCAGGTTGGCAGGCTCGTAGCAACGTTGACTGGCTGGTTGCAAGGTTGGCTGACTGGCGTCAAGGTTGGCTGTGTGGTGACAAAAGTGATTGCCCGGTGGCAAGCGAGCTGGCTGGTGGCAAGTTGGGGTGGCTGGTGGCCAGCTTGGTTGGCTGGTGGGCAGATTGCCTTCCCGGTGGCCAGGTTTTTGGCTAGCGCCTAAATTGGTTGGCTGGTAGCCAGACGGGTTAGCTGGTGGCCAGGTTGGCTGGCTGGTGTTCCAGTTGGCTGGCTGATGGCCATCTTGGTTGGCTACTGGCGAGGTTGGCTGGCTGGCTGGTGGCCAGGATGGCTGGGTGGTGATCATGTCGGCTGGCTGAAGGCCAAGGTGGCTGTCTGGCTGTTGGCTGGCTGAAGGCCAAGGTGGCTGTCTGGTGGCTAGGTTGACCCTCTGGTGGCCAGGTAGGCGGCCTTTTGGCTTGGCTAGCTACATGGTGACATGGCTGCTTATCTGGTGTCTAGCTTGCTTGTCTGGTGAGCACTTTGGCTATCTGGTTGTCTGACTATTGGTCGAGTTGGATGGAAGGCGTCCAGATTGGATGGCTGGGGGCAGATTGGCAGCTGGTGGCCAGGACGACTAGCTGGGGGCCAGGATGGCTATCTGATCGCCAGGTTGGCTAGATTGTGCCAGGTTGGCTGGCTGGTGTCCAGGTTGGCTGGCTCGTGGCAAGGTTGGCTTTCTGGTGGCCAGGTTAGTGGGCTGGTGGCCAGGTTGGTTCGCTGGTGGCCAGGTTGACTGGCTGGTGATCAGCTAGGGTGGCTGGCGGCAAGGTTGGCGGGGTAGTGGTCATGTTGGATGGCTGGAGGCCAGGTTGGCTGTCTGGTGGCAAGGTTGCCTGGCTGGTGGCCAGATTGGCTATCTGGTGGCTAGGTCGGCTGTATGGTGGCCAGGGTGGTGGTGGTTGGCTGTTTGTAAGGTTGGCTTACTGGTTGTCAGTTGGCTGGTTAGTGGCCAGATTGACTGGCTGGTGGCAAGATTGGTTGGCTGGTGGCCAGGTTGGCTAGCTGGTGATCAGGTAGGGTGGCTAGTTGCCAAGTTGGCAGTCTGTGCGCCATGCTACTGGCCTGGGTAGTCAGCTGGTGGTCAGTTCGGTTGGCTGGTGGTCATGTTGGTTGTCTAGAGGTTAGGTTGGCTGACTGATGGTCTGGTTGGCTGGCTGGTGGCCAGATTGGCTGGGTGGTGGTCATGTTGGCTGGGTATAGGTTAGGCTGGCTGGGTGCTGGCAGATTGGCTCCGCCGTTAACAGGGCGACTGGCGGACGGTGGTAAGGTCAGGTGGCTGGTGGCAAGGTCAGGTGGCTGGTGGCAAGGCTAACTAGCCATTGGAAAGATTGGCTGGCTAGTGGCCAGATTTAATTGGTATTGGCCAGTCTGTTTGGCTAGCGCCCAGGTTGGCTGGCTGGAGGCAAGATTGCTGGTGGAAAGCTTGACTGGTTCGTGGCATGTTAAGTTGACAGGTGTCTATGTTGCCCAGCTGGTGGCCGGGTTGCAAGTTGCACGTTGTACGTTGCTCGATGCACGTCGCGCGCGTTGCATGTTGCCCATTGCAAGTTGTACTTTGAACGTTGCGCGGTGCCACTTGCACATTCTACGTCGCACGTTGCACGAAGTACGTTAAACGTTGCACGCCGCACTTTGCTTGTTGCACGTTGCACGTCGCACTTTGCACGTAGCAAGTTTTGTGTTCCACGTTGCACGATTCATGTTGAACGTTGCACGCTGTACGTTGCACTTTGAAGGTTGCGCGGTGCACGCCGCACCTTGTACGTTGCACGTTTCATCTTGCACGTTGCACGCTACACGTTGCAAGTTCAAGGTTGCACGTTGTACGTTGAAAGTTGCACGCTGCACTTTGCAAGTTGATCGTTGCACGATGTACGTTGAACGTTGCAAGTAGCACGCTGCACGTAGCAAGTCGTATGTTGCACGTTGCACGATCCATGTTCCATGATCCATGATCCATGTACGTTGCACGCCGCACATTGTTTGTTGCACGTTGCACTTTTCATGTTGTACGTTGCACGGTGCACGTTGCACGAAGTATGTTGCACGTTGTACACTGCGCATTGTTTGTTGCACGTTGCATGTTTCATTATGCACTCTACACGTTGCCAGTTGATCGTTGCACGTTGTACGTTGAACGTTGCACGTAGCACGTTGCACGTAGCAAGTTATATGTTGCACGTTGCACGATTCATGTTGCACATTGCGCGCTGCACGCTGCACGTTGCACGTTGCACAAAGTGCGTTGCACGTTGCACGCTGGACATTGTTTGTTGCACGTTTCATGTTGCTACACGTTGCCAGTTGATTGTTGCACGTTGTACGTTGAACGTTGCACGTAGCACGTCGCACGTAGCAAGTTGTAGGTTGCACGTTGCACGATTCATGTTGCACGTTGCGCGCTGCACGCTGCACGTTGCACGAAGTACGTTGCACGTTGCACGCTGCACATTGTTTGTTGCACGTTTCATGTCGCTGCACGTTGCAAGTTTGACGTTGTACGTTGAACGTTGCACGTTGCATGTCGCACGTAGCAAGTTATATGTTGCACGTTGCACGATTCATGTTGCACGTTGCGCGCTGCACGCTGCACGTTGCACGAAGTACGTTGCACGTTGCACGCTGCACATTGTTTGTTGCACATTTCATGTTGCTACACGTTGCCAGTTGATTGCTGCTCGTTGTACGTTGAACGTTGCACGATTCATGTTGCACGTTGCACACTGCACGTTGCACTTTGAAGGTTGCGCGGTGCACGTCGCACGCTGTACGTTGCAAGTTTCATGTTGCATGTCGCTGCAAGTTGCAAGTTGGACGTTGTACGTTGATCGTTGCACGTTGCATGTCGCACGTTGTACGTTGGACGTTGCATATCGCATGTTGTACGTGGTACATTGGACGTTGCACATTGCACGTTGCACTTTGCACGTTGCATGTTGCATGTAACACGTTGTACGTTGCACGGTCCACCTTCCACGCTGCACGTTACAGGTTGCACAGTGAGCACTAGCAAGCTAACCTGGATACAAGCCATCCAACCTGACTTCCAGCCGGCCAATCTGGCTACTAGCCAGTCAACCTGACCACCAGTCAGCCAACCTGACCACCAGCCAACCAGCCTGGTCACCAGACACCCAACCTGGCACAATCTAGCCAACCTGGCAATCAGCCAGCCATCCTGGCCTCCAGCCGCTATTCTGCCCCCACCCATCTAATCTGGATGGCTTCCATCCAACTCGACCAATAGTCAGACAACCAGATAGCCAAAGTGCTCACCAGACAAGCAAGCTAGACACCAGATAAACAGCAATGTCACTAGGTAGCTAGCCTAGCCAACAGGCAGCCTACTTGGCCACCAGACAGTCAACCTAGTCCAACCTAGCCACCAGTCAGCCAAATGGCCAACAGACAGACAAACTGGCCACCAGCGAGGTAACCTGGTCACCAGACAACCAACCTCCAACCTAAAGACCAAGCAGAAAAACTGGGCACCATCTGGAAAAACCGGCCAACAGCCAGCAGCCCTGGCCATCATCCAGCCGCCCTGGAAACCAGCCAGCCAACCTGTACTACATCCGGCTAATCCGGCCACAAGACAGTCAACCTTGCCACGAGCCAGCCAACCGGCCCCAGCTCAAAAAAACTGGCAACCAGCTAGCCAGGTCGGCCACCAGCCAGCCAACTTATCCGCCAGCCGGCCAGAAGAACAGACAGCTATCAAGCTACCCTGGCCACCACCCAACCAACCTGGCCACTTGCTAGCCAAACTGGCTACCAGCCAGCCAATCTAATCAACTGCCAGCCAACTTGGTGACCAGCCAACTTAACCACCAGCCAACCAACCTAGCCACCAGCTAGTCAACCTATCCGCCAGCCAACTTGGTGACCAGCCAACCTAACCACCAGCCAACCAACCTAGCCACAAGCTAGTCAACCTATCTGCCAGCCAGCCAAAAGCCAGCCAGCTACTCTGGCCACCACCCAGCCAACCTGGACAATAGCTAGCCAAACGGGCCACTAGTCAGCCAAACTTGCCATCAGCTAGTCAGCATGGCCACCAGCCAGCCAAAATCGCCACCAGCAAGCCAATCTGACGGACTGCCAGTCAACTTGGCAACAGGCGAGCCAATCTAATCACAAGCCAGCCAACCTAGCCACCAGACAGTCAACCTATCCGCCAGCCAGCCAGAAGCCAGCCAGCTACCCTGCCACCACCCAGCCAACCAGGACAACAGCTAGGCGAACTAGCCACCAACCTGCCATCCTGGCCTATATTGCCACCAGCCAGGCAACCTTGCCACTGGCAAGCAAATGTTGCCACCAACAGGCCAACCCTGTCGCGAACCAACCAAACTTGCCACCAGCCACTCAACCTAGCCGCCAGCCGGCCAGAAGAACAGACCGCCAGCTAGCTACCCTGGCTCCGACCCAGCCAACCTGGCCACCAGCTAGCCAAACTGGACACCAGCCAGCCAAACTTGCCACCAGCCAGTCAGCATGGCCACCAGCCAGCCACCATCGCCAACGGGAAGCCAATCTGACGCACTGCCAGTCAACTTGGCAACCGGCCAGCCACCCTAACCACCAGCCAGCCAATCTAGCCACCAGTCAGTTAACCTATCCACCAACCAGCCAGAAGCCAGCCAGCTACCCTGCCACCACCCAGCCAACCAGGACAACAGCTAGGCGAACTAGCCACCAACCTGCCATCCTGGCCACCAGAGAGCCAGCGTGGCCACCAACCTGCCTATATTGACACCAGCCAACCTTGCCACTGGCAAGCAAATGTTGCCACCAACAGGTCAACCATGTCACGAACCAACTAAACCTGCCACCAGCTAGCCAATCTAGCCACCAGCCAGTCAACCTAGCCGCCACCCAGCCAGAAGGACGGACAGCCAGCCTATATTGCCACCAGCGAGCCAACCTTGCTACTGGAAAGCAAATGTTGCCACCAACAGGCCAACCATGTCACGAACCAACCAAACTTGCCACCAGCCAGTCAACCTAGCCGGCAGCCGGCCAGAAGAATAGACAGCCAGCCAGCTACCCTGGCCACCATCCAGCCAACCTGGCCACCAGCTACTCAAACTAGCCACCAACCTCCCAAACTGACCACCAGCCAGTCAGCATGGCCACCAGCCAGCCACCATCGCCACCGGGAAGCCAATCTGACGCACTGCCAGTCAACTTGGCAATCTACCACCCTAACCACCAGCCAGCCGACCTAGCCACCAGCCAGTCAACCTTTCCGCCAGCCAGCCAGAAGCCAGCCAGCTACCCTGCCACCACCCAGCCAACCAGGACAACAGCTAGCCACCAACCTGCCATCCTGGCCACCAGCGAGCCAGCGTGGCCACCAACCTGCCTATATTGCCACCAGCCAACCTTGCCACTGGCAAGCAAATGTTGCCACCAACAGGTCAACCATGTCACGAACCAACTAAACCTGCCACCAGCTAGCCAATCTAGCCACCAGCCAGTCAACCTAGCCGCCACCCAGCCAGAAGGACGGACAGCCAGCCTATATTGCCACCAGCCAGCCAACCTTGCCACTGGCAAGCAAATGTTGCCACCAACAGGCCAACCATGTCACGAACCAACCAAACTTGCCACCAGCCAGCCAATCTAGCCACCAGCCAGTCAACCTAGCCGCCTGCCAGCCAGATGGACGGACAGCCGGCCAGGCAGCCAGATGGACGGACAGCCGGCCAGCCAACCTAACCACCAGCCAGTCAAGCTAGCCGCCAGCCAGCCAGAAGGACAAACAGCCGGCCAGCTAGCCTGCCCACCACTCAGCTAAACTCGCCACCAGCTAGCAAATCTGGCCACCTGCCTGCCAACCCGAACACCAGCTATTTAAATTGGCCACAAGCCACCCAGCCTCGCCACCAGGCAGACAACCTATCAATTAGCCACCTAATGTAACCAGTTAACCGAATTTTTCAGCAAGGTCATTAACCTTTTGAACAAGGTCTCTGACATTTTCAACAAGGTCACTGAACTTTTCGACGAGGTCACTGAACTTTTCGACAAGGTCACTAACCTTTTGAACAAGGTCACTGAACTTTTCAGCAAGGTCACTGAACTTTTCGACAAGGTCACTAACCTTTTGAACAAGGTCACTGACATTTTCAAAAAGGTCACTGAACTTTTCAGCAAGGTCACTGAACTTTCAAAAAGGTCACTGGCCAGGTTGGCTGGGTAGTGGTCATGTTGGCTGGGTGGAGGCCAGGGTGGCTGTCTGGTGGCAAGGTTGCCTGGCTGGTGGCCAGATTGGCTTTCTGGTGGCTAGGTCGGCTGGATGGTGGCCAGAGTGGTTGGCTGGTGGTCAGGTTGACTGGCTGGTTATAAGGTAGGGTGGCTATTTGCCAGTTTGGCAGTCTGGACGCCAAGCTCCTGGCCAGGGTAGTCAGCTGGTGGTCAGTTCGGTTGGCTGGAGGCAAGATTGCCATGCTGTTGGCCAGGTTGTCTTCCTGGTGGCAAGGCTAGGCAGTTAGTTTCCAGGTTGGCTGACTGGCGGCCAGGATGGTTGGCTGGCTAGATTGCCTGGCTGGTGGTCAGATTGGCTTTCTGATGGCTAGCTTGGCTGGCTGGTGGCCACGTTGGCGGACTCGTGGCAAGGTTGGCTACCTGGGGGCCAGGTTGGTTGGCTGGTTGGTTAGCTGGTTGCTAGGTTGGCTGGCTTGTGTCTAGGTTGGTTCGCTGGTGGCCAGGTTGGCTGGCTGGTTGCCAGGGCGGTTGGATGATGGCCAGGGCTGCTGGCTGCTAGCAGGTTTTTCCGGATGGTGCCCAGTTCGGCTGTCTTTAGGTTGGAGGTTGCTTGTCTGCTTACCTGGCTAGTGGCCAGTTTTTTTGTCTGTTGGCCATGTCGGCTGCCTGGTGGCCAGGTTGGGCTAGGTTGAATCTCTGGTGGCCAGGTAGGCTGCCTGTTGGCTAGGCTAGCTACATGGTGACACTGCTGTTTATCTGGTGTCTAAGTTGCTTGTCTGGTGGGCACTTTGACTATCTGGTTGTCTGACTATTGGTCGAGTTGGACGGAAGGCGTCCAGATTGGATGGCTGGGGGCAGATTGGCGGCTGGTGGCTAGGACGACTAACTGGGGGCCAGGTTGGCTAGCTGATTGCGAGGTTTGCTAGATCGTGCCAGGTTGGCTAGCTGATTGCGAGGTTTGCTAGATTGTGCCAGGTTGGCTGACTGGTAACCAGGGTGGTTGGCTGGTGGCCAGATTGGCTTTCTGGTGACTAGGTTAGCTGGCTGGTGGCCAGATTGGATTCCTGGTGTCCAGGTTGGTTGGCTCGTGGCAAGGTTGGCTTCCTGGTGGCCAGGTTGGTGGGCTGGTGGCCAGATTGGATTCCTGGTGGCCAGGTTGGTTGGCTGGTTGCTAGGTTGGCTGGCTGGTGTCCAGGTTGGTTCGCTGGTGGCCAGGTTGACGGGCTGCTGATCCGGTAAGGTGGCTGGTGGCCAGGTTGGCTGGGTAGTGGTCATGTTGGCTGGCTGGAGGCCAACGTGGCTGTCTGGTGGCTAGGTTGCCTGGCTGGTGGCAAGGTTGGCTTCCTGGTGGCCAGGTTTCTGGGCTGGTGGCCAGGTTGGTGGGCTGGTGGCCAGGTTGGTTGGCTGGTTGCTAGGTTGGCTGGCTGGTGTCCAGGGTGGTTCGCTGGTGGCCAGGTTGACTGGCTGGTGATCAGGTAAGGTGTCTGGTGGCCAGGTTGATTGGGTAGTGGTCATGTTGGCTGGCTGGAGGCCAAGGTGGCTTTCTGGTGGCTGGTGGCCAGATTGGCTTTCTAGTGGCTAGGTCGGCTGGATGGTGGCCAGGGTGGTGGCCAGGGTGTTGGTGGTTGGCTGTTTGTCAGGTTGGCTGACTGGTTGTCAGTTGGCTGGCTAGTGGCCAGATTGACTGGCTGGTGGCAAGATTGGTTGGCTGGCGGCCAGGTTGGCTGGCTGGTGATCAGGTAGGGTGGCTATTTGCCAGTTTAGCAGTATGGACGCCAAGCTGCTGGCCAGGGTAGTCAGCTGGTGGTCAGTTCGCTTTGTTGGTAGTCATGTTGTTTGTCTAGAGGTTAGGTTGGCTGACTAATGGTCTGGTTGGCTGGTTGGTGGCCAGATTGGCTGGGTATAGGCTAGGTTGGCTTCGCCGTTGACAGGGCGGCTGGCGGCTCGTGGCAACGTCAGGTGGCTGGTGGCCAGGGTGGTGTTGGTTGGCTGTTTGTCAGGTTGGCTGACTGGTTGTCAGTTGGCTGGCTAGTGGCCAGATTGACTGGCTGGTGGCAAGATTGGTTGGCTGGCGGCCAGGTTGGCTGGCTGGTGATCAGGTAGGGTGGCTATTTGCCAGGTTGGCAGTCTGAGCGCCAAGCTGCTGGCCAGGGTAGTCAGCTGGTGGTCAGTTCGGTTGGCTGGTGGTCATGTTGATTGTTTAGAGGTTAGGTTGGCTGACTGGTGGTCTGGTTGGCTGGCTGGTGGCCAGATTGGCTTGGTGGTGGTCATGTTGGCTGGGTATAGGTTAGGTTGGCTGGCTGCTGGGCAGATTGGCTTCGCCGTCGACAGGCGGCTGGCGGATGGTGGCAAGGTCAGGTGGCTGGTGGCAAGGTGAGGTGGTTGGTGGCAAGGCTAACTAACTATGGGAAGGGTTGGCTGGCTAGTGGCCAGATTAAATGGGTATTGGCCATTCTGGTTGGCCAGCGGCCAGGTTGGCTGGCTGGAGGCAAGATTGCCTGGCTGGTGGAAAGTTTGACTAGTTCGTGTCATGTTTAGTTGACAGGTGTCTATGTTGGCCAGCTGGTGGCCGGGTTGCAAGTTGCACGTTGTACGTTGCTTGTTGCACGTCGCGCGCGTTGCATGTTGCCCATTGCCCCTTATACTTTGAACGTTGAGCGGTGCCACTTGCACGTTGCACATCGTACGTTGCACGTTGCACGCCGCACGAAGTACGTTGCACGTTGCACACCGCTCATTGCTTGTTGCACGTTTCATGTTGCACGTTGCACGCTGCAAGTTAATCGTTGCACGTTGTGCGTTGAACGTTGAACGTTGCAAGTAGCACGTTGCACGTAGCAAGTTGAATGTTGCACGTTGCACGCTGCAAGTTATTCGTTGCACGTTGTACGTTGAACGTTGAACGTTGCAAGTAGCACGTTGCACGTAGCAGGTTGCATGTTGTACGTTGCACGATTCATGTTGCACATTGCACGTAGTAAGCTGTATGTTGCACGTTGCACGATTCATGCTGCACGTTGCACGAAGTACGTTGAACGTTGCACGCCGCACATTGCTTGTTGCACGTTGCACGTTTCATGTTGCACGCTACACGTTGCAAGTTGTAGGTTGCACGTTGCACGATTCATGTTGCACGTTGCAAGATTAATGTTGCACGTTGCACGCTGCACATCGCACGTAGTAAGTTGTATGGTGCACGTTTCATGTTGCACGTTACACGCTGCACGTTGCAAGTTGGACGTTGCACGTCGTACGTTGAGCGTTGCACGTTGCACGTCGCACGTTGCATGTCGCACGTTGTACGTTGCACGTTGCACATTGCACGTTGCACGTTGTACTTTGCACTTTGCACGTTGCACGCTGCATGTTGCATGTTGCATGTTGCATGTAACACGTTGTACGTTGCACGGTCCACCTTGCACGCTGCACGTTACAGGTTGCACAATGCGCACTAGCAAGCTAACCTGGATACAAGCCATCCAGCCTGGCTTCCAGCCGGCCAATCTGGCTACTAGCCAGTCAACCTGGCCACCAGGCAGCCAACCTGACCACCAGCCAACCAGCCTGGCCACCAGCCACCCAACCTGGCACAATCTAGCCAACCTGGCAATCAGCCAGCCAACCTGCCCTCCAGCTAGTCGTCCTGGCCACCAGCCGCTAATCTGCCCCCACCCATCTAATCTGGATGCCTTCCATCCAACTCGACCAATAGTCAGACAACCAGATAGCCAAAGTGCTCACCAGACAAGCAAGCTAGACACCAGGTAAACAGCAATGTCACTAGGTAGCTAGCCTAGCCCACAGGCAGCCTACTCGACCACCAGACAGTCAACCTAGTCCAACCTGGCCACCAGTCAGCCAAATGGCCAGAAGACAGACAAACTGGCCACCAGCCAGGTAACCTGGTCACCAGACAACCAACCTCCAACCTAAAGACCAAGCAGCAAAACTGGGCACCATCTGGAAAAACCGGCCAACAGCCAGCAGCCCTGGCCATCATCCAGCCGCCCTGGCAACCAGCCAGCCAACCTGTACTACATCCGGTAAATCCGGCCACGAGACCAACCTTGCCACGAGCCAGCCAACCGGCCACAGCTCAAACAAACTGGCAACCAGCTAGCCAGGTTGGCCACCAGCCAGCCAACTTATCCGCCAGCCGGCCAGAAGAACAGACAGCTAGCCAGCTACCCTGGCCACCACCCATCCAACCTGGCCACTTGCTAGCCAATCTGACCAACTGCCAGCCAACTTGGTTACCGGCCAGCCAACCTAACCACCAGCCATCCAACCTAGCCACCAGCCAGTCACCCTATTTGCCAGCCAACCAGAAGCCAGCCAGCTACTCTGGCCACCACCCAGCCAATGTGGACAACAGCTAGCCGAACGGGCCACCAGCCAGATAAACTTGCCATCAGCCAGTCTGCATGGCCACCAGCCAGCCAAAATCGCCACCAGCAAGCCAAACTGACGCACTGCCTGTCAACTTGGCAACCGGCCAGCCAATCTAACCACCAGCCAGCCAATCTAGCCACCAGCCAGTCAACCTAGCCGCCAGCCAGCCAGAAGCACGGACAGCCGGCCAGCCAGACTGCCCACCACCCAGTCAAACTGGCCACCAGCTAGTCAGCATGACCACCAGCCAGCCAATCTGACCAACTGCCAGCCAGTCAACCTAGCCGCCAGCCAGCCAGAAGCACGGACAGCCGGCCAGCCAGCCTGCCCACCACCCAGTCAAACTGGCCACCAGCTAGTCAGCATGACCACCAGCCAGCCAATCTGACCAACTGCCACCCAACTTGGCAACCAGCCAGGCAATCTAGCCACCAGCCAGTCAACCCAGCCGCCAGCCAGCCAGAAGGACGGACAGCCGGCCAGCCAGCCTGTCCACCACCCAGTCAAACTGGTCACCAGCTAGTCAGCATGACCACCAGCCAGCCAATCTGACAAGCTGCCACCCAACTTGGCAACCAGCCAGGCAATCTAGCCACCAGAGAGTCAACCTTGCCACGAGCCAGTTAACCGGCCACAGCTCAAACAAACTGGCAACCTGCTAGCCAACCTGCTAGCCAACCTGGCCACCAGCCAGTCAACCTAGCCGCCAGCCAGCCAGAAGCACGGACAGCCGGCCAGCCAGCCTGCCCACCACCCAGTCAAACTGGCCACCAGCTAGTCAGCATGACCACCAGCCAGCCAATCCGACCAACTGCCACCCAACTTGGCAACCAGCCAGACAATCTAGCCACCAGCCAGTCAACCCAGCCGCCAGCCGCCAGCCAGCCAGAAGGACGGACAGCCGGCCAGCCAGCCTGTCCACCACCCAGTCAAACTGGTCACCAGCTAGTCAGCATGACCACCAGCCAGCCAATCTGACAAACTGCCACCCAACTTGGCAACCAGCCAGGCAATCTAGCCACCAGAGAGTCAACCTTGCCACGAGCCAGTTAACCGGCCACAGCTCAAACAAACTGGCAACCTGCTAGCCAACCTGCTAGCCAACCTGGCCACCTGCCAGCCAAACTGGACACCATCCAGCCAAACTTGCCAGCAGCCAGCCAATCTGACCAACTGCCAGCCAACTTGGTGACCGGGCAGCCAACCTAACCACCAGCCATCCAACCTAGCCACCAGCCAGTCAACCTATCCGCCAGCCAACCAGAAGGGCGGACAGCCAGCCAGCCAGCCTGCCCACCACCCAGTCATCCTGCCACCAACCTGCCATCCTGGCCACCAGCGAGCCAGCGTGGCTACCAGCCAGTCTATATTGCCACCAGCCAGCCCACCTTGCCACTGGCAAGCATATGTTGCCACCAACAGGCCAACCATGTCACGAACCAACCAAACTTGCCACCAGCCAGCCAATCTAGCCACCAGCCAGTCAACCTAGCCGCCAGCCAGCCAGAAGGACGGACAGCCGGCCAGCTAGCCTGCCCACCACTCAGCCAAACTCGCCACCAACTAGCATATCTGGCCACCTGCCTGCCAACCCGGACACCAGCTATTTAAATTGGCCACAAGCCACCCAACCTCGCCACCAGCCAGACAACCTAACAATTAGCTACCTAACAAGGTCACTGACATTTTCAACAAGGTCACTGAACTTCTCAGCAAGGTCACTGAACTTTTCGACAAGGTCACTAACCTTTTGAACAAGGTCACTAAACTTTTCGACGAGGTCACTGAACTTTTCGACAAGGTCACTAACCTTTTGAACAAGGTCACTGACATTTTCAACAAGGTCACTGAACTTTTCAGCAAGGTCACTGAACTTTTCGACAAGGTCATTAACCTTTTGAACAAGGTCACTGAACTGTGACCTTGCTTATTAGCAGTGACCGTGCTTATTAGCAGCGACCTTGCTTATTAGTATTAATCTAACTAACCGGTTCTAACTAACTGGCCAGGTTAGCTGGCAGGTGGCCAGGTCGGCAGGCAAGGTTGACTGGCTGGTTGCAAGGTTGGCTGACTGGTGTCAAGGTTGGCTATGTGGTGACAAAAGTGATTGCCCAGTGGCAAACGAGCTGGCTGGTGGCAAGTTGGGGTGGCTGGTGGCCAGCTTGGTTGTCTGGTGGCCAGATTGGCTTCCCGTTGGCCAGGTTTTTGGCTAGCGGCTAAATTGGTTGGCTGGTAGCCAGATGGGCTAGCTGGTGGCCAGGTTGGCTGGCTCCCGGATAGGTTGCTTGGCTGGTGGCCAGATTGGATTCCTGGTGTCCAGGTTGGCTAGCTGGTGGCTAGGTTGGCTGGATGGTGGCCAGGTTGGCTGGGTGGTGATCATGCGGCTGGCTAAAGGCCAAGGTGGCTGTCTGGCTGTTGGCTGGCTGAAGGCCAAGGTGGCTGTCTGGTGGCAAGATTGCCATGCTGTTGGCCAGGTTGTCTTCGTTGTGGCAAGGCTAGACAGTTAGTTTCCAGGTTGGCTGACTGGCGGCCAGGATGGTTGGCTGGCTAGATTGCCTGGCTGGGGGTCAGATTGGCTTTCTGGTGGCTAGCTTGCCTGGCTGGTGGCCAGGTTGGCTGGCTCGTGGCAAGGTTGGCTTCCTGGTAGCCAGGTTGGTTAATTAGCCGGTTGCTAGGTTGGCTGGCTTGTGTCTAGGTTGGTTCGCTGGTGGCCGGGTTGGCTGGCTGGTTGCCAGGGCGGCTATATGATGGCCAGGGCTGCTGGCTGCTAGCCGGTTTTTCCGGATGGTGCGCAGTTTGGCGGCCTGGTCTTTAGGTTGGCGGTTGCTTGTCTGGTTACCTGGCTGGTGGCCAGTTTCTCTGTCTGTTGGCCATGTTGGCTGCCTGGTGGCCAAGTTGGGCTAGGTTGACTCTCTGGTGGCCAGGTAGGCGGCCTTTTGGCTTGGCTAGCTACATGGTGACATGGCTGCTTATCTGGTGTCTAGCTTGCTTGTCTGGTGAGCACTTTGGCTATCTGGTTGTCTGACTATTGGTCGAGTTGGATGGAAGGCGTCCAGATTGGATGGCTGGGGGCAGATTGGCAGCTGGTGGCCAGGACTAGCTGGGGGCCAGGATGGCTATCTGATCGCCAGGTTGGCTAGATTGTGCCAGGTTGGCTGGCTCGTGGCAAGGTTGGCTTTCTGGTGTTCAGGTTGGTGGGCTTTTGGCCAGGTTGGCTCGCTGGTGGCCAGGTTGACTGGCTGGTGATCAGGTAGGGTGGCTGGTGGCCAGGTTGGCTGGGTAGTGGTCATGTTGGCTGGCTGGAGGCCATTGTGGCTGTCTGGTGACAAGGTTGCCTGGCTGGTGGCCAGATTGGCTTTCTGGTGGCTAGGTCGGCTGGCTGGTGGCCAGATTGGATTACTAGTGTCCAGGTTGGCTGGCTCGTGGCAAGGTTTGCTTCTTGGTGGCCAGGTTAGTGGGCTGGTGGCCAGGTTGGTTCGCTGGTGGCCAGGTTGACTGGCTGGTGATCAGCTAGGGTGGCTGGTGGCAAGGTTGGCGGGGTAGTGGTCATGTTGGATGGCTGGAGGCCAGGTTGGCTGTCTGGTGGCAAGGTTGCCTGGCTGGTGGCCAGATTGGCTATCTGGTGGCTAGGTCGGCTGTATGGTGGCCAGGGTGGTGGTGGTTGGCTGTTTGTAAGGTTGGCTGACTGGTTGTCAGTTGGCTGGTTAGTGGCCAGATTGACTGGCTGGTGGCAAGATTGGTTGGCTGGTGGTCATGTTGGTTGTCTAGAGGTTAGGTTGGCTGACTGATGGTCTGGTTGGCTGGCTGGTGGCCAGATTGGCTGGGTGGTGGTCATGTTGGCTGGGTATAGGTTGGGCTGTCTGGGTGCTGGCAGATTGGCTTCGCCGTTAACAGGGCGACTGGCGGACGGTGGTAAGGTCAGGTGGCTGGTGGCAAGGTCAGGTGGCTGGTGGCAAGGCTAAATAGCCATTGGAAAGATTGGCTGGCTAGTGGCCAGATTTAATTGGTATTGGCCAGTCTGTTTGGCTAGCGCCCAGGTTGGCTGGCTGGAGGCAAGATTGCTGGTGGAAAGCTTGACTGGTTCGTGGCATGTTTAGTTGACAGGTGTCTATGTTGGCCAGCTGGTGGCCGGGTTGCAAGTTGCACGTTGTACGTTGCTCGATGCACGTCGCGCGCGTTGCATGTTGCCCATTGCAAGTTGTACTTTGAACGTTGCGCGGTGCCACTTGCACATTCTACGTCGCACGTTGCACGAAGTACGTTAAACGTTGCACGCCGCACTTTGCTTGTTGCACGTTGCACGTCGCACTTTGCACGTAGCACGTTGCACGTAGCAAGTTGTCTGTTCCACGTTGCACGATTCATGTTGAACGTTGCACGCTGTACGTTGCACTTTGAAGGTTGCGCGGTGCACGTCGCACCTTGTACGTTGCACGTTTCATCTTGCACGTTGCACACTACACGTTGCAAGTTCAAGGTTGCACGTTGTACGTTGAAAGTTGCACGCTGCACTTTGCAAGTTGATCGTTGCACGATGTACGTTGAACGTTGCAAGTAGCACGTTGCACGTAGCAAGTCGTATGTTGCACGTTGCACGATCCATGTTGCACGTTGCACGCTGCATGTTGCATGCTGCACGTTGCACGCCGCACATTGTTTGTTGTACGTTGCACGCCGCACATTGTTTGTTGCACGTTGCACTTTTCATGTTGTACGTTGCACGGTGCACGTTGCACGAAGTATGTTGCACGTTGTACACTGCGCATTGTTTGTTGCACGTTGCATGTTTCATGTTGCACGCTACACGTTGCCAGTTGATCGTTGTACGTTGAACGTTGCACGTAGCACGTTGCACGTAGCAAGTTATATGGTGCACGTTGCACTATTCATGTTGCACATTGCGCGCTGCACGCTGCACGTTGCACGTTGCACAAAGTACGTTGCACGCTGCACATTGTTTGTTGCACGTTGCACGTTTCATGTTGCTACACGTTGCCAGTTGATTGTTGCACGTTGTACGTTGAACGTTGCACGTAGCACGTTGCACGTAGCAAGTTGTAGGTTGCACGTGGCACGATTCATGTTGCAAGTTGCACACTGCACGTTGCACTTTGAAGGTTGGGCGGTGCACGTCGCACGTTGTACGTTGCAAGTTTCATGTTGCATGTCGCTGCACGTTGCAAGTTTGACGTTGTACGTTGAACGTTGCACGTTGCATGTCGCACGTAGCAAGTTATATGTTGCACGTTGCACGATTCATGTTGCACGTTGCGCGCTGCACGCTGCACGTTGCACGAAGTACGTTGCATGTTGCACGCTGCACATTGTTTGTTGCACGTTTCATGTTGCTACACGTTGCCAGTTGATTGTTGCTCGTTGTACGTTGAACGTTGCACGTAGCACGTTGCACGTAGCAAGTTGTAGGTTGCACGTTGCACGATTCATGTTGCACGTTGCACACTGCACGTTGCACTTTGAAGGTTGCGCGGTGCACGTCGCACGTTGTACGTTGCATCACATGTGAGTGAGCTTTAGAGTGAACAGACGTGTTTTCAAACTTATCCATATCCATTCAAATTGAATTTTGCCACAGAACTTACAATTAAAACAAGTAAGTGATTCAATAATTTTTATTGAAATTGCAAAAAAATAAAAAATAATAAATAAATAAATAAATAAAAATACCAAAATGCCTGTATGTGCTTCTTGCGGTGATTCTCTCCCAATTGAAGGAGATTTCGTTGATTGTTCCTTTTGCAAGCGCAAACTGCATTTCCAATGTACAACGGTCCAAGAAAGAACTTGGAGGACCATGGGCGCACGGAAAGATTCATGGAGATGCCAATTATGTAGGAATATGAGCACAACCGAAGGACTAATCAGCGGAAATGCAGATCCACCTAGATCGAAAACACCAGATTTGCAAGCAGCGAAGCGCATAAGACCGATCAACAGCCCCGACAACACCAATGAGGCATCTAACAACAAAGGCAACGACAACCAAGCTGTGCTAACCGAGATACGGCAGTTGAAAGATCAACTAAATAAAATAACAGCAAGCTGTGAATTCCTGGGACGTAAATACGACGATATAAATGCGAACATGGTTAAAAACAACGCTCTAATTGAAAGCTTCACCAAAGAAATACACGAATTAAAAGAAACAAATAAAAAAAAAGACATCATAATAGAAAACATGCAAACACAAATTAATATTATGGAACAACAAATGATTAATAATAATATTGACATAAAAAACATTCCAGTAACGCCGCAAGAAAATTTAATAGAGGTTGTGAAAGGAATCGGGAAAACAATTAACAATGTTATTAACGACAACGATATAACCGATGTTTACAGAACTAATATTAAAAACCCCGAAAAATCGAGCATAGTTGTTAAATTTGCATCGAATAAATGCAAGACACAATTTATTAAACAAGCGCGAAGCATTCGCCCAATTAAACTCTCTGCTGTCAGAAAAAACACAAACAACTACAATATGAATTCTATGCCAGCTGAGTTCGATGCTACAATTTATGTAAACAATCAGCTTACAAGGTACAATAAGCATCTCTTGTGGTTGACAAAAGAAAAGGCAAAGCAAGAAAATTGGAAATATGTATGGGAGAGTGCGGGTAAAATATTAGCACGTCGAGGCGAGAACACACAATCCATAATTATCAATACTGAACGAGACGTGAACAATATAAAAAGCGCATTGTAATTGTTGATTTTTTATCAGAACAATAAGAAATTTAAAACAGTATATAAAAAATGGAGAGCACAGACGAAAAACAAGAAATTGAAGTTAATTTTAATTGTAGGGTAATACATGGTTTTAGCGGCATTGATGTTAATGAATTAAAAAATAATAAAAGTTGCTATTTATGTTTTAATATAAGATCGATGCGTCTACACTGGAATATTTTCTGCTTGAACATCAGTCACTTTATAGATAGATTAGATGTAATTATTTTGGTAGAAACAAACATTAAAGATGAAGAGAATGGATTTTATAAACTTAATGGTTTTCAACAAGAAATATTAAATCGAAATGATCAAAGAGGGGGAGGAATAATGATGTTTATTCGAAATAAGTTAAAACACCAAAGAATATCTTCGACAACGGTTTCATATGAAAGCATTAAGATTGAGTTTATGGAAGAGAATAAAAAAACATATATGCTTGGAATATATAGACCTCCTGGTTTTAGTAAAGTAGAATTTATTAAAGAACTTGGCAGTGACTTGAGAAATATGAAGAAAAATGAAGAATGCATTATTTTGGGTGATATAAACATTGATGTTCAAATTTCAAAATTGAACTTAAGCTATGTAAAAGAATATCTGGAGATGCTTGCATCGTCGAGACTTATGAATGTCATAACAAAGTGCACGAGAGTTGATCCACGTAATGGAACCAAGTCGTTGATTGATCACATCTTAGTTAGCAAAGTCGATAATCCAATTTACACTGCAGTCATAGAAAACGAAATCACCGACCACTATCCAACAATGTACTACATAAAAACTCAAATACATACAGAAAAACATGTTGTTAGTGCTTCACACATTTGCAATTCCAAATTTAACCAACTCGTTCAAGAAGAAAATTGGAGTTCGGTTTTAGAAGAGGAAAACGCTGAAACAATGTACAATAAATTTGCTTGTAAGCTTAAAGATATCTACATGAAATCAACAATCATCAAAAAAGTTTCCAAAGTACGGAAAAATAACCCTTGGATAACGCCGGACCTCATTGTAGAATGTAAAAAAAGAGACAAATTATATAGAAAATGGAAAAATAATAGTAGAAACAAAAATTATGAAACAGAATACAAGATCTTACGAAATAAAGTCAACAAAAATATAGCAACTCAAAAATCAATTTTTTATAAAAACAAGTTTATGGAGTTCAAAGCAGATCCGCGGAGAACTTGGGCACTTATAAATGAAATCCTAGGAAGGAGAAAATTGAGCATTGACGAAACAATGATGAACAACTTTAAAACAGGATTCAGTTCTCTTTCCAACGATTTTGCTGATTTCTTCTCATCTCAAACTGCAAATATAATACATCATTGTAATCTGAAAACATCAAATAACACAAATCTACATATAGAAAACACGATCTTCACATCTGCTACAAATGTTACTGAGGTTAACATGTTTATTAAGTCACTTGGGGTAAATAAGTCACCTGGAACCGATGGCATCAGAGCAGTGGACATACAAAGGCATGCCGATTTGTTTGCTCCTATATTGTGCAAGATAATTAATCTGAGTCTCACAGAAGCAACAATACCAAAACAACTTAAGACTGCTGTGGTAAGACCAATCTATAAAGGAGGAGTTAAGAATCAATTGACTAATTACAGACCAATTTCAATACTTCCGGTAATTGAAAAGTGTCTAGAAGGCGTTGTTGTTAATAGATTACAAGGTTTCGTTAAAAAACACTCTCTTATTAGCAAATATCAGTACGGATTTCAGAAAAACAAAAATACAGGACAACTGCTTGGTGAATTTGCCAACTGTGTGAACGAGAGCTTGAACAAAGGCCACCATGTACTTGTATTGTTCATGGATTTCAGCAAGGCTTTTGATACTCTTAATCATCCAAAGCTTTTAGAATCGTTAGAAAGAATCGGGATTCGAGGTTTGATGGCTGATTGGATGGCAGACTATCTTCACAACAGGAAGTTCTGTGTCAAGATAAAAGATGTCTATAGTGAGACGAAGAATGTAAGTCATGGAGTTCCACAAGGATCTAAGTTAGGCCCACTTCTTTTCATCCTTTATACCAACGAGCTTCTTCGGGTTTTTAAGCTTAGCATACCGTTCGCTTTTGCTGATGACACTGCAATTGTTGTTCGACATAGGTCTCTTGATTCGGCTACAAGGGTGATGCAAGAGGAATTCGATGCAGCTATACGATGGTGTCACGACAGTGGATTGGTAATTAACGCATCTAAAACAAAATTAATGCATATTCGAAGTCCACATTTCAAAAAAACTGACAAGCAAGTTTACTTCAGAAATGATTCCTGTCCAAATACGCCCAACGAACGCATCGAGATTGTTGAAAACTACAAATATCTTGGAGTGATTATTGATTGCCATTTCCTATGGGACAAACATATAGATAAGCTGCGCACGGATCTAAAGAAGGGCCTATATGCACTCTCACACTTGCGATACCATGCTTCTGAGGACGTTTTGCGACAAGTGTATTATGCGCTACTGGAGTCAAAGCTAAGATATGGTATACTAGCTTGGGGAAACGCGGCAATAACTCACATCAACAAGATTCAAAAACTTCAAAATGCAGCTCTAAAAATGATTCAAAATAATAACAGGCAGCAAACCGAAAACAGTTTTAAGGTACTTAAAGTCGAGCAAATTTTCAAGATGACGACACTATTGGAATACCAAGATGACCACCGCTTCATTCGACCGATACAACATCAAGTCAATACAAGACAACGCGCACAAGGTATGCTCCAAATACCAAGAAACTACAACACATATGGTAGGAGACAGCTGCAGTACATTCTCCCTTCAATAATCAATTCCTTACCTCACGAACTAAAACAAATTCAAAATTACAAAACAAGGAAAAAACATTTGAAACATTTCTTCTTAAATGAAAATAGTTAAAAAATGTAATTAAAAACTTTGTATCTCAAATCTAAATGTAACTTTGAAATTGTCAACTTTTCTGTTTTAACTTTTCAACTAAAGCTCACTTTCTATTATTATTCAAAATAAGATAGAAACACAATCTTCTGCAGAAAAGCCTCGGCTTCGCAGAAATATACGAAATTGTTAATATGTTTTGATTAATAAAAAGAATAAAAAAAAAATAAAAAAAATAAAGTTTCATGTTGCATGTCGCTGCAAGTTGCAAGTTGGACGTTGTACGTTGATCGTTGCACGTTACATGTCGCACGTTGTACGTTGGACGTTGCATATCGCATGTTGTACGTGGTACATTGGACGTTGCACATTGCACGTTGCATGTTGCATGTAACACGTTGTACGTTGCACGGTCCACCTTCCACGCTGCACGTTACAGGTTGCACAATGAGCACTAGCAAGCTAACCTGGATACAAGCCATCCAACCTGACTTCCAGCCGGCCAATCTGGCTACTAGCCAGTCAACCTGACCACCAGTCAGCCAACCTGACCACCAGCCAACCAGCCTGGTCACCAGACACCCAACCTGGCACAATCTAGCCAACCTGGCAATCAGCCAGCCAACCTGGCCTCCAGCCGCTATTCTGCCCCCACCCAGCTAATCTGGATGGCTTCCATCCAACTCGACCAATAGTCAGACAACCAGATAGCCAAAGTGCTCACCAGACAAGCAAGCTAGACACCAGATAAACAGCAATGTCACTAGGTAGCTAGCCTAGCCAACAGGCAGCCTACTTGGCCACCAGACAGTCAACCTAGTCCAACCTAGCCACCAGTCAGCCAAATGGCCAACAGACAGACAAACTGGCCACCAGCCAGGTAACCTGGTCACCAGACAACCAACCTCCAACCTAAAGACCAAGCAGAAAAACTGGGCACCATCTGGAAAAACCGGCCAACAGCCAGCAGCCCTGGCCATCATCCAGCCGCCCTGGCAACCAGCCAGCCAACCTGTACTACATCCGGCTAATCCGGCCACAAGACAGTCAACCTTGCCACGAGCCAGCCAACCGGCCCCAGCTCAAAAAAACTGGCAACCAGCTAGCCAGGTCGGCCACCAGCCAGCCAACTTATCCGCCAGCCGGCCAGAAGAACAGACAGCTAGCCAGCTACCCTGGCCACCACCCAACCAACCTGGCCACTTGCTAGCCAAACTGGCTACCAGCCAGCCAATCTAATCAACTGCCAGCCAACTTGGTGACCAGCCAACTTAACCACCAGCCAACCAACCTAGCCACCAGCTAGTCAACCTATCCGCCAGCCAACTTGGTGACCAGCCAACCTAACCACCAGCCAACCAACCTAGCCACAAGCTTGTCAACCTATCTGCCAGCCAGCCAAAAGCCAGCCAGCTACTCTGGCCACCACCCAGCCAACCTGGACAATAGCTAGCCAAACGGGCCACTAGTCAGCCAAACTTGCCATCAGCTAGTCAGCATGGCCACCAGCCAGCCAAAATCGCCACCAGCAAGCCAATCTGACGGACTGCCAGTCAACTTGGCAACAGGCGAGCCAATCTAATCGCAAGCCAGCCAACCTAGCCACCAGACAGTCAACCTATCCGCCAGCCAGCCAGAAGCCAGCCAGCTACCCTGCCACCACCCAGCCAACCAGGACAACAGCTAGGTGAACTAGCCACCAACCTGCCATCCTGGCCTATATTGCCACCAGCCAGACAACCTTGCCACTGGCAAGCAAATGTTGCCAGCAACAAGCCAACCCTGTCGCGAACCAACCAAACTTGCCACCAGCCACTCAACCTAGCCGCCAGCCGGCCAGAAGAACCGACCGCCAGCTAGCTACCCTGGCTCCGACCCAGCCAACCTGGCCACCAGCTAGCCAAACTGGACACCAGCCAGCCAAACTTGCCACCAGCCAGTCAGCATGGCCACCAGCCAGCCACCATCGCCAACGGGAAGCCAATCTGACGCACTGCCAGTCAACTTGGCAACCGGCCAGCCACCCTTACCACCAGCCAGCCAATCTAGCCACCAGTCAGTTAACCTATCCGCCAACCAGCCAGAAGCCAGCCAGCTACCCTGCGACCACCCAGCCAACCAGGACAACAGCTAGGCGAACTAGCCACCAACCTGCCATCCTGGCCACCAGAGAGCCAGCGTGGCCACCAACCTGCCTATATTGCCACCAGCCAACCTTGCCACTGGCAAGCAAATGTTGCCACCAACAGGCCATCCATGTCACGAACCAACTAAACCTGCCACCAGCTAGCCAATCTAGCCACCAGCCAGTCAACCTAGCCGCCACCCAGCCAGAAGGACGGACAGCCAGCCTATATTGCCACCAGCGAGCCAACCTTGCCACTGGAAAGCAAATGTTGCCACCAACAGGCCAACCATGTCACGAACCAACCAAACTTGCCACCAGCCAGTCAACCTAGCCGGCAGCCGGCCAGAAGAACAGACAGCCAGCCAGCTACCCTGGCCACCATCCAGCCAACCTGGCCACCAGCTACTCAAACTAGCCACCAACCTCCCAAACTGACCACCAGCCAGTCAGCATGGCCACCAGCCAGCCACCATCGCCACCGGGAAGCCAATCTGACGCACTGCCAGTCAACTTGGCAATCTACCACCCTAACCACCAGCCAGCCGACCTAGCCACCAGCCAGTCAACCTATCCGCCAGCCAGAAGCCAGCCAGCTACCCTGCCACCACCCAGCCAACCAGGACAACAGCTAGCCACCAACCTGCCATCCTGGCCACCAGCGAGCCAGCGTGGCCACCAACCAGCCTATATTGCCACCAGCCAGCCAACCTTGCCACTGGCAAGCAAATGTTGCCACCAACAGGCCAACCATGTCACGAACCAACCAAACTTGCCACCAGCCAGCCAATCTAGCCACCAGCCAGTCAACCTAGCCGCCTGCCAGCCAGATGGACGGACAGCCGGCCAGGCAGCCAGATGGACGGACAGCCGGCCAGCCAACCTAACCACCAGCCAGTCAAGCTAGCCGCCAGCCAGCCAGAAGGACAAACAGCCGGCCAGTTAGCCCGCCTACCATTCAGCCAACCTGGAAAGCAGCTATAGCCAAACTGGACACCGGCCACCCAAATCTGCCACCAGCCATAAATCTAGCCACCAGCCAGTCCACATAGCCGCCAGCCCGCCAGAAGGACGGACAGCCGGCCAGCTAGCCTGCCCACCACTCAGCTAAACTCGCCACCAGCTAGCAAATCTGGCCACCTGCCTGCCAGCCCGAACACCAGCTATTTAAATTGGCCACAAGCCACCCAGCCTCGCCACCAGGCAGACAACCTATCAATTAGCCACCTAATGTAACCAGTTAACTGAATTTTTCAGCAAGGTCATTAACCTTTTGAACAAGGTCTCTGACATTTTCAACAAGGTCACTGAACTTTTCGACGAGGTCACTGAACTTTTCGACAAAGTCACTAACCTTTTGAACAAGGTCACTGAACTTTTCAGTAAGGTCACTGAACTTTTCGACAAGGTCACTAACCTTTTGAACAAGGTCACTGACATTTTCAAAAAGGTCACTGAACTTTTCAGCAAGGTCACTGAACTTTTCGACAAGGTCACTAACCTTTTGAACAAAGTCACTGAACTTTTCAAAAAGTTCACTGAACTTTTCGACGAGGTCACTGAACTTTTCGACAAGGTCACTGAACTTTCAAAAAGGTCACTGGCCAGGTTGGCTGGGTAGTGGTCATGTTGGCTGGGTGGAGGCCAGGGTGGCTGTCTGGTGGCAAGGTTGCCTGGCTGGTGGCCAGATTGGCTTTCTGGTGGCTAGGTCGGCTGGATGGTGGCCAGAGTGGTTGGCTGGTGGTCAGGTTGGCTGACTGCTGGCCAGATTGGCTTCGCCGTTGACAGGGCGGCTGGCGGCTCGTGGCAAGGTCAGGTGGCTGATGGCAAGATTGGTTGGCTGGGTGGTGATCAGGTAGGGTGGCTGATGGCCAGGTTGGCTGGCTAGTTACCAGGTTGGCAGGTTAGCAGTCTGGGCGCCAAGCTGCTGGCTAGGGTAGTCAGCTGGTGGTCAGTTCGGTTGGCTGGAGGCAAGATTGCCATGCTGTTGGCCAGGTTGTCTTCCTGGTGGCAAGGCTAGGCAGTTAGTTTCCAGGTTGGCTGACTGGCGGCCAGGATGGTTGGCTGGCTAGATTGCCTTGCTGGTGGTCAGATTGGCTTTCTGATGGCTAGCTTGGCTGGCTGGTGGCCAGGTTGGCGGACTCGTGGCAAGGTTGGCTACCTGGGGGCCAGGTTGGTTGGCTGGTTGGTTAGCTGGTTGCTAGGTTGGCTGGCTTGTGTCTAGGTTGGTTCGCTGGTGGCCAGGTTGGCTGGCTGGTTGCCAGGGCGGTTGGATGATGGCCAGGGCTGCTGGCTGCTAGCAGGTTTTTCCGGATGGTGACCAGTTCGGCTGTCTTTAGGTTGGAGGTTGCTTGTCTGTTTACCTGGCTAGTGGCCCGTTTTCTTGTCTGTTGGCCATGTCGGCTGCCTGGTGGCCAGGTTGGGCTAGGTTGAATCTCTGGTGGCCAGGTAGGCTGCCTGTTGGCTAGGCTAGCTACATGGTGACACTGCTGTTTATCTGGTGTCTAAGTTGCTTGTCTGGTGGGCACTTTGACTATCTGGTTGTCTGACTATTGGTCGAGTTGGACGGAAGGCGTCCAGATTGGATGGCTGGGGGCAGATTGGCGGCTGGTGGCTAGGACGACTAACTGGGGGCCAGGTTGACTAGCTGATTGCGAGGTTTGCTAGATTGTGCCAGGTTGGCTAGCTGATTGCGAGGTTTGCTAGATTGTGCCAGGTTGGCTGACTGGTAACCAGGGTGGTTGGCTGGTGGCCAGATTGGCTTTCTGGTGACTAGGTTAGCTGGCTGGTGGCCAGATTGGATTCCTGGTGTCCAGGTTGGTTGGCTCGTGGCAAGGTTGGCTTCCTGGTGGCCAGGTTGGTGGGCTGGTGGCCAGATTGGATTCCTGGTGGCCAGGTTGGTTGGCTGGTTGCTAGGTTGGCTGGCTGGTGTCCAGGTTGGTTCGCTGGTGGCCAGGTTGACGGGCTGCTGATCCGGTAAGGTGGCTGGTGGCCAGGTTGGCTGGGTAGTGGTCATGTTGGCTGGCTGGAGGCCAACGTGGCTGTCTGGTGGCTAGGTTGCCTGGCTGGTGGCAAGGTTGGCTTCCTGGTGGCCAGGTTTCTGGGCTGGTGGCCAGGTTGGTGGGCTGGTGGCCAGGTTGGTTGGCTGGTTGCTAGGTTGGCTGGCTGGTGTCCAGGGTGGTTCGCTGGTGGCCAGGTTGACTGGCTGGTGATCAGGTAAGGTGTCTGGTGGCCAGGTTGATTGGGTAGTGGTCATGTTGGCTGGCTGGAGGCCAAGGTGGCTGTCTGGTGGCTGGTGGCCAGATTGGCTTTCTAGTGGCTAGGTCGGCTGGATGGTGGCCAGGGTGTTGGTGGTTGGCTGTTTGTCAGGTTGGCTGACTGGTTGTCAGTTGGCTGGCTAGTGGCCAGATTGACTGACTGGTGGCAAGATTGGTTGGCTGGCGGCCAGGTTGGCTGGCTGGTGATCAGGTAGGGTGGCTATTTGCCGGTTTAGCAGTATGGACGCCAAGCTGCTGGCCAGGGTAGTCAGCTGGTGGTCAGTTCGCTTTGTTGGTAGTCATGTTGGTTGTCTAGAGGTTAGGTTGGCTGACTAATGGTCTGGTTGGCTGGTTGGTGGCCAGATTGGCTGGGTATAGGCTAGGTTGGCTTCGCCGTTGACAGGGCGGCTGGCGGCTCGTGGCAACGTCAGGTGGCTGGTGGCCAGGGTGGTGGCCAGGGTGGTGTTGGTTGGCTGTTTGTCAGGTTGGCTGACTGGTTGTCAGTTGGCTGGCTAGTGGCCAGATTGACTGGCTGGTGGCAAGATTGGTTGGCTGGCGGCCAGGTTGGCTGGCTGGTGATCAGGTAGGGTGGCTATTTGCCAGGTTGGCAGTCTGAGCGCCAAGCTGCTGGCCGGGGTAGTCAGCTGGTGATCAGTTCGGTTGGCTGGTGGTCATGTTGATTGTTTAGAGGTTAGGTTGGCTGACTGGTGGTCTGGTTGGCTGGCTGGTGGCCAGATTGGCTTGGTGGTGGTCATGTTGGCTGGGTATAGGTTAGGTTGGCTGGCTGCTGCGCAGATTGGCTTCGCCGTTGACAGGGCGGCTGGCGGATGGTGGCAAGGTCAGGTGGCTGGTGGCAAGGTGAGGTGGTTGGTGGCAAGGCTAACTAACTATGGGAAGGGTTGGCTAGCTAGTGGCCAGATTTAATGGGTATTGGCCATTCTGGTTGGCCAGCGGCCAGGTTGGCTGGCTGGAGGCAAGATTGCCTGGCTGGTGGAAAGTTTGACTAGTTCGTGTCATGTTTAGTTGACAGGTGTCTATGTTGGCCAGCTGGTGGCCGGGCTGCAAGTTGCACGTTGCACGTTGTACGTTGCTTGTTGCACGTCGCGCGCGTTGCATGTTGCCCATTGCACCTTGTACTTTGAACGTTGAGCGGTGCCACTTGCACGTTGCACATCGTACGTTGCACGTTGCACGCCGCACGAAGTACGTTGCACGTTGCACACCGCTCATTGCTTGTTGCACGTTTCATGTTGCACGTTGCACGCTGCAAGTTAATCGTTGCACGTTGTACGTTGCACGTTGAACGTTGCAAGTAGCACGTTGCACGTAGCAAGTTGTATGTTGCACGTTGCACGATTCATGTTGCACATTGCACGCAGCAAGTTGTATGTTGCTCGTTGCACGATTCATGTTGCACGTTGCACGATTCATGTTGCACGTTGCACGCTGCAAGTTATTCGTTGCACGTTGTACGTTGAACGTTGAACGTTGCAAGTAGCACGTTGCACGTAGCAGGTTGTATGTTGCACGTTGCACGATTCATGTTGCACATTGCACGTAGTAAGTTGTATGTTGCACGTTGCACGATTCATGTTGCACGTTGCACGAAGTACGTTGCACGTTGCACGCCCCACATTGCTTATTGCACGTTGCACGTTTCATGTTGCACGCTACACGTTGCAAGTTGTAGGTTGCACGTTGCACGATTCATGTTGCACGTTGCAAGATTAATGTTGCACGTTGCACGCTGCACGTCGCACGTAGTAAGTTGTATGATGCACGTTTCATGTTGCACGTTACACGCTGCACGTTGCAAGTTGGACGTTGCACGTCGTACGGTGAGCGTTGCACGTTGCACGTCGCACGTTGCATGTCGCACGTTGTACGTTGCACGTTGCACATTGCACGTTGCACGTTGTACTTTGCACTTTGCACGTTGCACGCTGCATGTTGCATGTTGCATGTAACACGTTGTACGTTGCACGGTCCACCTTGCACGCTGCACGTTACAGGTTGCACAATGCGCACTAGCAAGCTAACCTGGATACAAGTCATCCAGCCTGGCTTCCAGCCGGCCAATCTGGCTACTAGCCAGTCAACCTGGCCACCAGGCAGCCAACCTGACCACCAGCCAACCAGCCTGGCCACCAGCCACCCAACCTGGCACAATCTAGCCAACCTGGCAATCAGCCAGCCAACCTGCCCTCCAGCTAGTCGTCCTGGCCACCAGCCGCTAATCTGCCCCCACCCATCTAATCTGGATGCCTTCCATCCAACTCGACCAATAGTCAGACAACCAGATAGCCAAAGTGCTCACCAGACAAGCAAGCTAGACACCAGATAAACAGCAATGTCACTAGGTAGCTAGCCTAGCCCACAGGCAGCCTACTTGGCCACCAGACAGTCAACCTAGTCCAACCTGGCCACCAGTCAGCCAAATGGCCAACAGACAGACAAACTGGCCACCAGCCAGGTAACCTGGTCACCAGACAACCAACCTCCAACCTAAAGACCAAGCAGCAAAACTGGGCACCATCTGGAAAAACCGGCCAACATCCAGCAGCCCTGGCCATCATCCAGCCGCCCTGGCAACCAGCCAGCCAACCTGTACTACATCCGGTAAATCCGGCCACGAGACAGTCAACCTTGCCACGAGCCAGCCAACCGGCCACAGCTCAAACAAACTGGCAAGCAGCTAGCCAGGTTGGCCACCAGCCAGCCAACTTATCCGCCAGCCGGCCAGAAGAACAGACAGCTAGCCAGCTACCCTGGCCACCACCCAACCAACCTGGCCACTTGCTAGCCAATCTGACCAACTGCCAGCCAACTTGGTGACCGGCCAGCCAACCTAACCACCAGCCATCCAACCTAGCCACCAGCCAGTCACCCTATTTGCCAGCCAACCAGAAGCCAGCCAGCTACTCTGGCCACCACCCAGCCAATGTGGACAACAGCTAGCCGAACGGGCCACCAGCCAGATAAACTTGCCATCAGCCAGTCTGCATGGCCACCAGCCAGCCAAAATCGCCACCAGCAAGCCAAACTGACGCACTGCTTGTCAACTTGGCAACCGGCCAGCCAATCTAACCACCACCCAGTCAAACTGGCCACCAGCTAGTCTGCATGGCCACCAGCCAGCCAAAATCGCCACCAGCAAGCCAAACTGACGCACTGCCTGTCAACTTGGCAACCGGCCAGCCAATCTAACCACCAGCCAGCCAATCTAGCCACCAGCCAGTCAACCTAGCCGCTAGCTAGCCAGAAGCACGGACAGCCGGCCAGCCAGCCTGCCCACCACTCAGCCAAACTCGCCACCAACTAGCATATCTGGCCACCTGCCTGCCAACCCGGACACCAGCTATTTAAATTGGCCACAAGCCACCCAACCTCGCCACCAGCCAGACAACCTAACAATTAGCTACCTAACAAGGTCACTGACATTTTCAACAAGGTCACTGAACTTTTCAGCAAGGTCACTGAACTTTTCGACAAGGTCACTAACCTTTTGAACAAGGTCACTAAACTTTTCGACGAGGTCACTGAACTTTTCGACAAGGTCACTAACCTTTTGAACAAGGTCACTGACATTTTCAACAAGGTCACTGAACTTTTCAGCAAGGTCACTGAACTTTTCAGCAAGGTCACTGAACTTTTCGACAAGGTCATTAACCTTTTGAACAAGGTCACTGAACTGTGACCTTGCTTATTAGCAGTGACCGTGCTTATTAGCAGCGACCTTGCTTATTAGTATTAATCTAACTAACCGGTTCTAACTAACTGGCCAGGTTAGCTGGCAGGTGGCCAGGTCGGCAGGCAAGGTTGACTGGCTGGTTGCAAGGTTGGCTGACTGGTGTCAAGGTTGGCTATGTGGTGACAAAAGTGATTGCCCAGTGGCAAACGAGCTGGCTGGTGGCAAGTTGGGGTGGCTGGTGGCCAGCTTGGTTGTCTGGTGGCCAGATTGGCTTCCCGTTGGCCAGGTTTTTGGCTAGCGGCTAAATTGGTTGGCTGGTAGCCAGATGGGCTAGCTGGTGGCCAGGTTGGCTGGCTCCCGGATAGGTTGCTTGGCTGGTGGCCAGATTGGATTCCTGGTGTCCAGGTTGGCTAGCTGGTGGCTAGGTTGGCTGGATGGTGGCCAGGTTGGCTGGGTGGTGATCATGCGGCTGGCTAAAGGCCAAGGTGGCTGTCTGGCTGTTGGCTAGCTGAAGGCCAAGGTGGCTGTCTGGTGGCAAGATTGCCATGCTGTTGGCCAGGTTGTCTTCCTGGTGGCAAGGCTAGGCAGTTAGTTTCCAGGTTGGCTGACTGGCGGCCAGGATGGTTGGCTGGCTAGATTGCCTGGCTGGGGGTCAGATTGGCTTTCTGGTGGCTAGCTTGGCTGGCTGGTGGCCAGGTTGGCTGGCTCGTGGCAAGGTTGGCTTCCTGGTAGCCAGGTTGGTTAATTAGCCGGTTGCTAGGTTGGCTGGCTTGTGTCTAGGTTGGTTCGCTGGTGGCCGGGTTGGCTGGCTGGTTGCCAGGGCGGCTATATGATGGCCAGGGCTGCTGGCTGCTAGCCGGTTTTTCCGGATGGTGCTCAGCTTGGCGGCCTGGTCTTTAGGTTGGCGGTTGCTTGTCTGGTTACCTGGCTGGTGGCCAGTTTCTCTGTCTGTTGGCCATGTTGGCTGCCTGGTGGCCAAGTTGGGCTAGGTTGACTCTCTGGTGGCCAGGTAGGCGGCCTTTTGGCTTGGCTAGCTACATGGTGACATGGCTGCTTATCTGGTGTCTAGCTTGCTTATCTGGTGAGCACTTTGGCTATCTGGTTGTCTGACTATTGGTCGAGTTGGATGGAAGGCGTCCAGATTGGATGGCTGGGGGCAGATTGGCAGCTGGTGGCCAGGACGACTTGCTGGGGGCCAGGATGGCTATCTGATCGCCAGGTTGGCTAGATTGTGCCAGGTTGGCTGGCTCGTGGCAAGGTTGGCTTTCTGGTGTTCAGGTTGGTGGGCTTTTGGCCAGGTTGGCTCGCTGGTGGCCAGGTTGACTGGCTGGTGATCAGGTAGGGTGGCTGGTGGCCAGGTTGGCTGGGTAGTGGTCATGTTGGCTGGCTGGAGGCCAGGGTGGCTGTCTGGTGACAAGGTTGCCTGGCTGGTGGCCAGATTGGCTTTCTGGTGGCTAGGTCGGCTGGCTGCTGGCCAGATTGGATTCCTAGTGTCCAGGTTGGCTGGCTCGTGGCAAGGTTTGCTTCTTGGTGGCCAGGTTAGTGGGCTGGTGGCCAGGTTGGTTCGCTGGTGGCCAGGTTGACTGGCTGGTGATCAGCTAGGGTGGCTGGTGGCAAGGTTGGCGGGGTAGTGGTCATGTTGGATGGCTGGAGGCCAGGTTGGCTGTCTGGTGGCAAGGTTGCCTGGCTGGTGGCCAGATTGGCTATCTGGTGGCTAGGTCGGCTGTATGGTGGCCAGGGTGGTGGTGGTTGGCTGTTTGTAAGGTTGGCTGACTGGTTGTTAGTTGGCTGGTTAGTGGCCAGATTGACTGGCTGGTGGCAAGATTGGTTGGCTGGTGGCCAGGTTGGCTAGCTGGTGATCAGGTAGGGTGGCTAGTTGCCAAGTTGGCAGTCTGTGCGCCATGCTACTGGCCTGGGTAGTCAGCTGGTGGTCAGTTCGGTTGGCTGGTGGTCATGTTGGTTGTCTAGAGGTTAGGTTGGCTGACTGATGGTCTGGTTGGCTGGCTGGTGGCCAGATTGGCTGGGTGGTGGTCATGTTGGCTGGGTATAGGTTGGGCTGGCTGGGTGCTGGCAGATTGGCTTCGCCGTTAACAGGGCGACTGGCGGACGGTGGTAAGGTCAGGTGGCTGGTGGCAAGGCTAACTAGCCATTGGAAAGATTGGCTGGCTAATGGCCAGATTTAATTGGTATTGGCCAGTCTGTTTGGCTAGCGCCCAGGTTGGCTGGCTGGAGGCAAGATTGCTGGTGGAAAGCTTGACTGGTTCGTGGCATGTTTAGTTGACAGGTGTCTATGTTGGCCAGCTGGTGGCCGGGCTGCAAGTTGCACGTTGTACGTTGCTCGTTGCACGTCGCGCGCGTTGCATGTTGCCCATTGCAAGTTGTACTTTGAACGTTGCGCGGTGCCACTTGCACATTCTACGTCGCACGTTGCACGAAGTACGTTGCACGTTGCACGCCGCACTTTGCTTGTTGCACGTTGCACGTCGCACTTTGCACGTAGCACGTTGCACGTAGCAAGTTGTCTGTTCCACGTTGCACGATTCATGTTGAACGTTGCACGCTGTACGTTGCACTTTGAAGGTTGCGCGGTGCACGTCGCACCTTGTACGTTGCACGTTTCATCTTGCACGTTGCACGCTACACGTTGCAAGTTCAAGGTTGCACGTTGTACGTTGAAAGTTGCACGCTGCACTTTGCAAGTTGATCGTTGCACGATGTACGTTGAACGTTGCAAGTAGCACGTTGCACGTAGCAAGTCGCATGTTGCACGTTGCACGATTACAATTACAATTACAATTGGACTTTATTAACAACTCCTGTTCATATAAGATACAAATCTTTTCAATTTGAACAAGCTTAACAGAATACATTATGTATATATTCTAAATATTTATGAATTTTAAGATATAATTTAAACTATCAAAGGTAAAAGGAAACGGATAGTGGAAGAAAAGAAATAGATAGGAAAGAATAGATAGACAATGAAGGAAGAAACATCTATTTTCATTTTCAAACTCTAGAAAAATATTCAAAAAGGATTTTATTAAAACTGTTTGTGTTCGTTCCGCTTAGTCGTTTGATCGCAAGGGGTAAACGATTCCATAATTGAATTGGTATACGAAAAATTGCCTGGACGTTGCTCTATATTTGCACCTAGGTGGAATAAGTGTCAAAGTTCTATTATTTACTGGAAAACGTATATTTTCGAACAGATATTCTGGTTCTCTATTATTTATAATTTTTCGTAACAGCAACAGAGTTCTATAGTTAAGTAAGTCTGTTACCAAAACACCGGTTATTTTCTTGGTATAGCCAGAGACATGTTCCTGTCTCCTTATATTAAAGACATATCTTGCACAACTATTTAGCGCAACGGTTAGTTTCCTTTTAGAATCATAATCCAAATTCGAGAATATTTCACATCCATAAAGAACAATGGGCAAAATATACGACTTTACAATTTTTAACTTCACATTGACTGGCAGATAGTCGGCAGTGGGGCTTAGAGCACGAAGCACACCATATATTTTTGAAATTGTCTTATTAATGTGAAGACCCCAACTGAAATTTTGTGTGAAATAGATACCGAGATTTTTGAAATTATCGACGTAATCCACGGGCGTTTGGTTTAAATTGATGGCTGGAAAGGTATCACTGTTCGTGCCACAGTTTAATATTAATGCTTTAGTTTTCACAGGATTCAAGTTAAGTTTATTATTAACGGACCAGTCATACACAGCCTGCAATTGTCTGTTCATGTCATCTACTGCTTCTTTTATATGTGTTTTCGGAAATATCAAATAGAGTTGAACATCATCTGCGTAAATATGATGACGACATATTGTCAAGCATTCAGAGATATCGTTTATAAAACAGGTAAATAACAATGGGCCAAGCACAGAGCCTTGTGGAACACCTAATGTGACTGGGAGGAGGGAAGAACATTCATTATTATGACAAACATACTGTGAACGATTAGAAAGATAGGACATTATCAAGCGACATAGACTGCCGTCGAATAGAAATTGTCTCTCAAGCTTCCTGAGCAAAATACTATGACAAACGCAATCAAATGCTTTCGAGAAATCCAGAAATACCATTAAGCCTAAATTATTGGTATCTAAACCTCGTCGTAAGTCTTCAGTAACTTTCAATAGAGCCGTTGTGCAACTATGTTTCGCACGAAAGCCTGATTGATATTTATTGATAAGCTTGTTGTTGTTAAGATGGATTTTAATTTGTTGACTTACGATTGTTTCAAAAACTTTGCACAGAAAAGGAAGGATTGCTATTGGTCGATATTCACAATTAGAAGTTGAAGCTTTAGGTAGAGGTACTATTTTCGCTATTTTCCAGGAGTTGGGAAAAATAGACGAAGTTAAAATCGTGTTTATAATATGAGTAATTTGGTGAATAATTAGTGGTAGAAGAATTCTTATAAACCTTGGGCTTATATTGTCCGAGCCTACTGCATTTGATCTTATACCGAAAATAGTGTTACAGACTTTGGTTTCATCAACACAGTGTAGTGAAAATGCATTATCATTATAATAATTAGAATTAAATGAATACGACATGGAAGACGAGCTACAGTTTTGACTAAGTGAAACGAATTTACTATTAAGCGTATTTAAATCGATGTCGATTGGAGGTGTATCTCTTGATTTGTTATGTATTTGACGCATTTTACTCCAAAACTGATTACTTGAACTGGCACTAAAATATTTTGTATAATATAGCCTCTTGTTTTTGCGAATAACCTGGGTAACCGCATTGCGAGCTTTCTTAAAATCTTCGCGCATAACAGAACATCGATATCTTCTCCATCTTGCGTATAATAGATTGCGAGTCTTTATCAGATCACAAACTTCATGCGTTATCCAAGGTGTATTATTCTTTTTCGTCTTCACTGTTTTCAGCGGAACATGTTTTTCGAACAGATGTCTCAACCTGTTATTGAAATATTCAACCTGGAATGATGAACTACTTGTGTTGTATATTGGAAGCCAACTTAAGGCAAGACAATCAGCATAAAGTGCATTTATGTTTATGTTTTCGTACTGAGACAGTTTGAAATTGATTTCTCCCATAGTTGGTAATATCGCATTTATTTTAAACAGGATCATATCATGGTGCGAAAAACCGGGAGCAAGGATCTGGTCGTAATGCGTTAACAATTCGTAGTTTGAAACTAATGCAATATCTAACAGGGAAGGCGTACCATTTGGAGGAAAATGTGTGGGTTGTATAAGATTTACAAATGTAAAACCAAAGCAATCTATAATTTGTTTTAATGTTCGATCCATGTTGCACGTTGCACGCTGCATGTTGCATGCTGCACGTTGCACGCCGCACATTGTTTGTTGTACGTTTCACGCCGCACATTGTTTGTTGCACGTTGCATTTTTCATGTTGTACGTTGCACGGTGCACGTTGCACGAAGTATGTTGCACGTTGTACACTGCGCATTGTTTGTTGCACGTTGCATGTTTCATGTTGCACGCTACACGTTGCCAGTTGATCGTTGCACGTTGTACGTTGAACGTTGCACGTAGCACGTTGCACGTAGCAAGTTATATGTTGCACGTTGCACGATTCATGTTGCACATTGCGCGCTGCACGCTGCACGTTGCACGTTGCACAAAGTACGTTGCACGTTGCACGCTGCACATTGTTTGTTGCACGTTGCACGTTTCATTTTGCTACACGTTGCCAGTTGATTGTTGCACGTCGTACGTTGAACGTTGCACGTAGCACGTTGCGCGTAGCACGTTGCACGTAGCAAGTTGTAGGTTGCACGTGGCACGATTCATGTTGCAAGTTGCACACTGCACGTTGCACTTTGAAGGTTGCGCGGTACACGTCGCACGTTGTACGTTGCAAGTTTCATGTTGCATGTCGCTGTACGTTGCAAGTTTGACGTTGTACGTTGAACATTGCACGTAGCATGTCGCACGTAGCAAGTTATATGTTGCACGTTGCACGATTCATGTTGCACGTTGCGCGCTGAACGCTGCACGTTGCACGAAGTACGTTGCACGTTGCACGCTGCACATTGTTTGTTGCACGTTTCATGTTGCTACACGTTGCCAGTTGATTGTTGCTCGTTGTACGTTGAACGTTGCACGTAGCACGTTGCACGTAGCAAGTTGTAGGTTGCACGTTGCACGATTCATGTTGCACGTTGCACACTGCACGTTGCACTTTGAAGGTTGCGCGGTGCACGTCGCACGTTGTACGTTGCAAGTTTCATGTTGCATGTCGCTGCAAGTTGCAAGTTGAACGTTGTACGTTGATCGTTGCACGTTGCATGTCGCACGTAGCAAGTTATATGTTGCACATTGCACGATTCATGTTGCACGTTGCGTGCTGCACGCTGCACGTTGCACGAAGTACGTTGCACGTTGCACGCTGCACATTGTTTGTTGCACGTTTCATGTTGCTACACGTTGCCAGTTGATTGTTGCTCGTTGTACGTTGAACGTTGCACGTAGCACGTTGCACGTAGCAAGTTGTAGGTTGCACGTGGCACGATTCATGTTGCAAGTTGCACACTGCACGTTGCACTTTGAAGGTTGCGCGGTGCACGTCGCACGTTGTACGTTGCAAGTTTCATGTTGCATGTCGCTGCACGTTGCAAGTTTGACGTTGTACGTTGAACGTTGCACGTTGCATGTCGCACGTAGCAAGTTATATGTTGCACGTTGCACGATTCATGTTGCACGTTGCGCGCTGCACGTTGCACGAAGTACGTTGCACGCTGCACATTGTTTGTTGCACGTTTCATGTTGCTACACGTTGCCAGTTGATTGTTGCTCGTTGTACGTTGAACGTTGCACGTAGCACGTTGCACGTAGCAAGTTGTAGGTTGCACGTTGCACGATTCATGTTGCACGTTGCACACTGCACGTTGCACTTTGAAGGTTGCACGGTGCACGTCGCACGTTGTACGTTGCAAGTTTCATGTTGCATGTCGCTGCAAGTTGCAAGTTGGACGTTGTACGTTGATCGTTGCACGTTGCATGTCGCACGTTGTACGTTGGACGTTGCATGTCGCATGTTGTACGTGGTACATTGGACGTTGCACATTGCACGTTGCACTTTGCACGTTGCATGTTGCATGTAACACGTTGCACGTTGCACGGTCCACCTTCCACGCTGCACGTTACAGGTTGCACAATGAGCACTAGCAAGCTAACCTGGATACAAGCCATCCAACCTGACTTCCAGCCGGCCAATCTGGCTACTAGCCAGTCAACCTGACCACCAGTCAGCCAACCTGACCACCAGCCAACCAGCCTGGTCACCAGACACCCAACCTGGCACAGTCTAGCCAACCTGGCAATCAGCCAGCCAACCTGGCCTCCAGCCGCTATTCTGCCCCCACCCATCTAATCTGGATGGCTTCCATCCAACTCGACCAATAGTCAGACAACCAGATAGCCAAAGTGCTCACCAGACAAGCAAGCTAGACACCAGATAAACAGCAATGTCACTAGGTAGCTAGCCTAGCCAACAGGCAGCCTACTTGGCCACCAGACAGTCAACCTAGTCCAACCTAGCCACCAGTCAGCCAAATGGCCAACAGACAGACAAACTGGCCACCAGCCAGGTAACCTGGTCACCAGACAACCAACCTCCAACCTAAAGACCAAGCAGAAAAACTGGGCACCATCTGGAAAAACCGGCCAAAAGCCAGCAGCCCTGGCCATCATCCAGCCGCCCTGGCAACCAGCCAGCCAACCTGTACTACATCCGGCTAATCCGGCCACAAGACAGTCAACCTTGCCACGAGCCAGCCAACCGGCCCCAGCTCAAAAAAAATGGCAACCAGCTAGCCAGGTCGGCCACCAGCCAGCCAACTTATCCGCCAGCCGGCCAGAAGAACAGACAGCTAGCCAGCTACCCTGGCCACCACCCAACCAACCTGGCCACTTGCTAGCCAAACTGGCTACCAGCCACCCAATCTAATCAACTGCCAGCCAACTTGGTGACCAGCCAACTTAACCACCAGCCAACCAACCTAGCCACCAGCTAGTCAACCTATCCGCCAGCCAACTTGGTGACCAGCCAACCTAACCACCAGCCAACCAACCTAGCCACAAGCTAGTCAACCTATCTGCCAGCCAGCCAAAAGCCAGCCAGCTACTCTGGCCACCACCCAGCCAACCTGGACAACAGCTAGCCAAACGGGCCACTAGTCAGCCAAACTTGCCATCAACTAGTCAGCATGGCCACCAGCCAGCCAAAATCGCCACCAGCAAGCCAATCTGACGGACTGCCAGTCAACTTGGCAACAGGCGAGCCAATCTAATCTCAAGCCAGCCAACCTAGCCACCAGACAGTCAACCTATCCGCCAGCCAGCCAGAAGCCAGCCAGCCAGAAGCCAGCCAGCTACCCTGCCACCACCCAGCCAACCAGGACAACAGCTAGGCGAACTAGCCACCAACCTGCCATCCTGGCCTATATTGCCACCAGCCAGACAACCTTGCCACTGGCAAGCAAATGTTGCCACCAACAGGCCAACCCTGTCGCGAACCAACCAAACTTGCCACCAGCCACTCAACCTAGCCGCCAGCCGGCCAGAAGAACAGACCGCCAGCTAGCTACCCTGGCTCCGACCCAGCCAACCTGGCCACCAGCTAGCCAAACTGGACACCAGCCAGCCAAACTTGCCACCAGCCAGTCAGCATGGCCACCAGCCAGCCACCATCGCCAAAGGGAAGCCAATCTGACGCACTGCCAGTCAACTTGGCAACCGGCCAGCCACCCTTACCACCAGCCAGCCAATCTAGCCACCAGTCAGTTAACCTATCCGCCAACCAGCCAGAAGCCAGCCAGCTACCCTGCCACCACCCAGCCAACCAGGACAACAGCTAGGCGAACTAGCCACCAACCTGCCATCCTGGCCACCAGAGAGCCAGCGTGGCCACCAACCTGCCTATATTGCCACCAGCCAACCTTGCCACTGGCAAGCAAATGTTGCCACCAACAGGCCATCCATGTCACGAACCAACTAAACCTGCCACCAGCTAGCCAATCTAGCCACCAGCCAGTCAACCTAGCCACCACCCAGCCAGAAGGACGGACAGCCAGCCTATATTGCCACCAGCGAGCCAACCTTGCCACTGGAAAGCAAATGTTGCCACCAACAGGCCAACCATGTCACGAACCAACCAAACTTGCCACCAGCCAGTCAACCTAGCCGGCAGCCGGCCAGAAGAACAGACAGCCAGCCAGCTACCCTGGCCACCATCCAGCCAACCTGGCCACCAGCTACTCAAACTAGCCACCAACCTCCCAAACTGACCACCAGCCAGTCAGCATGGCCACCAGCCAGCCACCATCGCCACCGGGAAGCCAATCTGACGCACTGCCAGTCAACTTGGCAATCTACCACCCTAACCACCAGCCAGCCGACCTAGCCACCAGCCAGTCAACCTATCCGCCAGCCAGAAGCCAGACAGCTACCCTGCCACCACCCAGCCAACCAGGACAACAGCTAGCCACCAACCTGCCATCCTGGCCACCAGCGAGCCAGCGTGGCCACCAACCAGCCTATATTGCCACCAGCCAGCCAACCTTGCCACTGGCAAGCAAATGTTGCCACCAACAGGCCAACCATGTCACGAACCAACCAAACTTGCCACCAGCCAGCCAATCTAGCCACCAGCCAGTCAACCTAGCCGCCTGCCAGCCAGATGGACGGACAGCCGGCCAGGCAGCCAGATGGACGGACAGCCGGCCAGCCAACCTAACCACCAGCCAGTCAAGCTAGCCGCCAGCCAGCCAGAAGGACAAACAGCCGGCCAGTTAGCCCGCCTACCACTCAGCCAACCTGGAAAACAGCTAGCCAAACTGGACACCGGCCAGCCAAATCTGCCACCAGCCATAAATCTAGCCACCAGCCAGTCAACATAGCCGCCAGCCCGCCAGAAGGACGGACAGCCGGCCAGCTAGCCTGCCCACCACTCAGCTAGACTCGCCACCAGCCAGCAAATCTGGCCACCTGCCTGCCAACCCGAACACCAGCTATTTAAATTGGCCACAAGCCACCCAGCCTCGCCACCAGGCAGACACCTATCAATTAGCCACCTAATGTAACCAGTTAACTGAATTTTTCAGCAAGGTCATTAACCTTTTGAACAAGGTCACTGAACTTTTCAGCAAGGTCACTGAACTTTTCGACAAGGTCACTAACCTTTTGAACAAGGTCACTGACATTTTCAAAAAGGTCACTGAACTTTTCAGCAAGGTCACTGAACTTTTCGACAAGGTCACTAACCTTTTGAACAAGGTCACTGACATTTTCAAAAAGGTCACTAAACTTTTCAGCAAGGTCACTGAACTTTTCGACAAGGTCACTAACCTTTTGAACAAAGTCACTGAACTTTTCGACGAGGTCACTGAACTTTTCGACAAGGTCACTAACCTTTTGAACAAGGTCACTGACTTTTTCAACAGGGTCACTGAACTTTTCGACAAGGTCACTGAACTTTCAAAAAGGTCACTGGCCAGGTTGGCTGGGTAGTGGTCATGTTGGCTGGGTGGAGGCCAGGGTGGCTGTCTGGTGGCAAGGTTGCCTGGCTGGTGGCCAGATTGGCTTTCTGGTGGCTAGGTCGGCTGGATGGTGGCCAGAGTGGTTGGCTGGTGGTCAGGTTGGCTGACTGCTGGCCAGATTGGCTTCGCCGTTGACAGGGCGGCTGGCGGCTCGTGGCAAGGTCAGGTGGCTGGTGGCAAGATTGGTTGGCTGGGTGGTGATCAGGTAGGGTGGCTGATGGCCAGGTTGGCTGGCTAGTTGCCAGGTTGGCAGGTTAGCAGTCTGGGCGCCAAGCTGCTGGCCAGGGTAGTCAGCTGGTGGTCAGTTCGGTTGGCTGGTGGTCATGTTGGTTGTCTAGAGGTTAGGTTGGCTGACTGATGGTCTGGTTGGCCGGCTGGTGGCCAGGTTGGCTGGCTGGAGGCAAGATTGCCTGGCTGGTGGAAAGTTTGACTAGTTCGTGTCATGTTTAGTTGACAGGTGTCTATGTTGGCCAGCTGGTGGCCGGGCTGCAAGTTGCACGTTGCACGTTGTACGTTGCTTGTTGCACGTCGCGCGCGTTGCATGTTGCCCATTGCCCCTTGTACTTTGAACGTTGAGCGGTGCCACTTGCACGTTGCACATCGTACGTTGCACGTTGCACGCCGCACGAAGTACGTTGCACGTTGCACACCGCTCATTGCTTGTTGCACGTTTCATGTTGCACGTTGCACGCTGCAAGTTAATCGTTGCACGTTGTACGTTGAACGTTGCAAGTAGCACTTTGCACGTAGCAAGTTGTATGTTGCACGTTGCACGATTCATGTTGCACATTGCACGTAGCAAGTTGTATGTTGCTCGTTGCACGATTCATGTTGCACGTTGCACGATTCATGTTGCACGTTGCACGCTGCGAGTTATTCGTTGCACGTTGTACGTTGAACGTTGAACGTTGAACGTTGCAAGTAGCACGTTGCACGTAGCAGGTTGTATGTTGCTCGGTGCACGATTCATGTTGCACGTTGCACGATTCATGTTGCACGTTGCACGCTGCGAGTTATTCGTTGCACGTTGTACGTTGAACGTTGAACGTTGCAAGTAGCACGTTGCACGTAGCAGGTTGTATGTTGCACGTTGCACGATACATGTTGCACATTGCACGTAGTAAGTTGTATGTTGCTCGTTGCACGATTCATGTTACACGTTGCACGATTCATGTTGCACGTTGCACGCTGCGAGTTATTCGTTGCACGTTGTACGTTGAACGTTGAACGTTGCAAGTAGCACGTTGCACGTAGCAGGTTGTATGTTGCACGTTGCACGATTCATGTTGCACATTGCACGTAGTAAGTTGTATGTTGCACGTTGCACGATTCATGTTGCACGTTGCACGAAGTACGTTGAACGTTGCACGCCGCACATTTCTTGTTGCACGTTGCACGTTTCATGTTGCACGCTACACGTTGCAAGTTGTAGGTTGCACGTTGCACGATTCATGTTGCACGTTGCAAGATTAATGTTGCACGTTGCACGCTGCACGTCGCACGTAGTAAGTTGTATGGTGCACGTTTCATGTTGCACGTTACACGCTGCACGTTGCAAGTTGGACGTTGCACGTCGTACGTTGAGCGTTGCACGTTGCACGTCGCACGTTGCATGTCGCACGTTGTACGTTGCACGTTGCACATTGCACGTTGCACGTTGAACTTTGCACTTTGCACGTTGCACGCTGCATGTTGCATGTAACACGTTGTACGTTGCACGGTCCACCTTGCACGCTGCACGTTACAGGTTGCACAATGCGCACTAGCAAGCTAACCTGGATACAAGCCATCCAGCCTGGCTTCCAGCCGGCCAATCTGGCTACTAGCCAGTCAACCTGGCCACCAGGCAGCCAACCTGACCACCAGCCAACCAGCCTGGCCACCAGCCACCCAACCTGGCACAATCTAGCCAACCTGGCAATCAGCCAGCCAACCTGCCCTCCAGCTAGTCGTCCTGGCCACCAGCCGCTAATCTGCCCCCACCCATCTAATCTGGATGCCTTCCATCCAACTCGACCAATAGTCAGACAACCAGATAGCCAAAGTGCTCACCAGACAAGCAAGCTAGACACCAGATAAACAGCAATGTCACTAGGTAGCTAGCCTAGCCCACAGGCAGCCTACTTGGCCACCAGACAGTCAACCTAGTCCAACCTGGCCACCAGTCAGCCAAATGGCCAACAGACAGACAAACTGGCCACCAGCCAGGTAACCTGGTCACCAGACAACCAACCTCCAACCTAAAGACCAAGCAGCAAAACTGGGCACCATCTGGAAAAACCGGCCAACAGCCAGCAGCCCTGGCCATCATCCAGCCGCCCTGGCAACCAGCCAGCCAACCTGTACTACATCCGGTAAATCCGGCCACGAGACAGTCAACCTTGCCACGAGCCAGCCAACCGGCCACAGCTCAAACAAACTGGCAAGCAGCTAGCCAGGTTGGCCACCAGCCAGCCAACTTATCCGCCAGCCGGCCAGAAGAACAGACAGCTAGCCAGCTACCCTGGCCACCACCCAACCAACCTGGCCACTTGCTAGCCAATCTGACCAACTGCCAGCCAACTTGGTGACCGGCCAGCCAACCTAACCACCAGCCATCCAACCTAGCCACCAGCCAGTCACCCTATTTGCCAGCCAACCAGAAGCCAGCCAGCTACTCTGGCCACCACCCAGCCAATGTGGACAACAGCTCGCCGAACGGGCCACCAGCCAGATAAACTTGCCATCAGCCAGTCTGCATGGCCACCAGCCAGCCAAAATCGCCACCAGCAAGCCAAACTGACGCACTGCCTGTCAACTTGGCAACCGGCCAGCCAATCTAACCACCAGCCAGCCAATCTAGCCACCAGCCAGTCAACCTAGCCGCCAGCCAGCCAGAAGCACGGACAGCCGCCCAGCCAGCCTGCCCACCACCCAGTCAAACTGGCCACCAGCTAGTCAGCATGACCACCAGCCAGCCAATCTGACCAACTGCCACCCAACTTGGCAACCAGCCAGGCAATCTAGCCACCAGAGAGTCAACCTTGCCACGAGCCAGTTAACCGGCCACAGCTCAAACAAACTGGCAACCTGCTAGCCAACCTGCTAGCCAACCTGGCCACCTGCTAGCCAAACTGGACACCATCCAGCCAAACTTGCCAGCAGCCAGCCAATCTGACCAACTGCCAGCCAACTTGGTGACCGGGCAGCCAACCTAACCACCAGCCATCCAACCTAGCCACCAGCCAGTCAACCTATCCGCCAGCCAACCAGAAGGGCGGACAGCCGGCCAGCCAGCCTGCCCACCACCCAGTCAAACTGGCCACCAGCTAGTCTGCATGGCCACCAGCCAGCCAAAATCGCCACCAGCAAGCCAAACTGACGCACTGCCTGTCAACTTGGCAAACGGCCAGCCAATCTAACCACCAGCCAGCCAATCTAGCCACCAGCCAGTCAACCTAGCCGCCAGCCAGCCAGAAGCACGGACAGCCGGCCAGGCAGCCTGCCCACCACCCAGTCAAACTGGCCACCAGCTAGTTAGCATGACCACCAGCCAGCCAATCTGACCAACTGCCACCCAACTTGGCAACCAGCCAGGCAATCTAGCCACCAGAGAATCAACCTTGCCACGAGCCAGTTAACTGGCCACAGCTCAAACAAACTGGCAACCTGCTAGCCAACCTGGCCACCTGCTGGCCAAACTGGACACCATCCAGCCAAACTTGCCAGCAGCCAGCCAATCTGACCAACTGCCAGCCAACTTGGTGACCGGGCAGCCAACCTAACCACCAGCCATCCAACCTAGCCACCAGCCAGTCAACCTATCCGCCAGCCAGCCAGAAGCACGGACAGCCGGCCAGCCAGCCTGCCCACCACCCAGTCAAACTGGCCACCAGCTAGTCTGCATGGCCACCAGCCAGCCAAAATCGCCACCAGCAAGCCAAACTGACGCACTGCCTGTCAACTTGGCAACCGGCCAGCCAATCTAACCACCAGCCAGCCAATCTAGCCACCAGCCAGTCAACCTAGCCGCCAGCCAGCCAGAAGCACGGACAGCCGGCCAGCCAGCCTGCCCACCACCCAGTCAAACTGGCCACCAGCTAGTCAGCATGACCACCAGCCAGCCAATCCGACCAACTGCCACCCAACTTGGCAACCAGCCAGACAATCTAGCCACCAGCCAGTCAACCCAGCCGCCAGCCAGCCAGAAGGACGGACAGCCGGCCAGCCAGCCTGTCCACCACCCAGTCAAACTGGTCACCAGCTAGTCAGCATGACCACCAGCCAGCCAATCTGACCAACTGCCACCCAACTTGGCAACCAGCCAGCCAATCTAGCCGCCAGAGAATCAACCTTGCCACGAGCCAGTTAACTGGCCACAGCTCAAACAAACTGGCAACCTGCTAGCCAACCTGGCCACCTGCTGGCCAAACTGGACACCATCCAGCCAAACTTGCCAGCAGCCAGCCAATCTGACCAACTGCCAGCCAACTTGGTGACCGGGCAGCCAACCTAACCACCAGCCATCCAACCTAGCCACCAGCCAGTCAACCTATCCGCCAGCCAACCAGAAGGGCGGACAGCCGGCCAGCCAGCCTGCCCACCACCCAGTCATCCTGCCACCAACCTGCCATCCTGGCCACCAGCGAGCCAGCGTGGCTACCAGCCAGTCTATATTGCCACCAGCCAGCCCACCTTGCCACTGGCAAGCATATGTTGCCACCAACAGGCCAACCATGTCACGAACCAACCAAACTTGCCACCAGCCAGCCAATCTAGCCACCAGCCAGTCAACCTAGCCGCCAGCCAGCCAGAAGGACGGACAGCCGGCCAGCTAGCCTGCCCACCACACAGCCAAACTCGCCACCAGCTAGCAAATCTGGCCACCTGCCTGCCAACCCGGACACCAGCCATTTAAATTGGCCACAAGCGACCCAGCCTCGCCACCAGCCAGACAACCTAAAAATTAGCCACCTAATATAACCAGTTAACTGAATTTTTCAGCAAGGTCATTAACCTTTTGAACAAGGTCACTGAACTTTTCAGCAAGGCCACTGAAATTTTCGACAAGGTCACTAACCTTTTGAACAAGGTCACTGACATTTTCAACAAGGTCACTGAACTTTTCAGCAAGGTCACTGAACTTTTCGACAAGGTCACTAACCTTTTGAACAAGGTCACTGAACTTTTCAAAAAGGTCACTGAACTTTTCGACGAGGTCCGTACTTTTCGACAAGGTCACTAACCCATTGAACAAGGTCACTGACGTTTTCAACAAGGTCACTGAACTTTTCGACAAGGTCACTAACCTTTTGAACAAAGTCACTGAACTTTTCAAAAAGTTCACTGAACTTTTCGACGAGGTCACTGAACTTTTCGACAAGGTCACTAACCTTTTGAACAAGGTCACTGACATTTTCAACAGGGTCACTGAACTTTTCGACGAGGTCACTGAACTTTTCGACAAGGTCACTAACCTTTTGAACAAGGCCACTGACATTTTCAACAAGGTCACTGAACTTTTCGACAAGGTCACTAACCTTTTGAACAAGGTCACTGGCATTTTCAACAGGGTCACTGAACTTTTCAACAAGGTCACTGAACTTTTCGACAAGGTCATTGAACTTTTCAGCAAGGTCACTGAACTTTTCGACAAGGTCACTAACCTTTTGAACAAGGTCGTTGACATTTTCAACAAGGTCACTGACATTTTCAAAAAGGTCACTGAACTTTTCAGCAAGGTCACTGAACTTTTCGACAAGGTCACTAACCTTTTGAACAAAGTCACTGAACTTTTCAAAAAGTTCACTGAACTTTTCGACGAGGTCACTGAACTTTTCGACAAGGTCACTAACCTTTTGAACAAGGTCACTGACATTTTCAACAAGGTCACTGAACTTTTCGACAAGGTCACTAACCTTTTGAACAAGGTCACTGACTTTTTCAACAGGGTCACTGAACTTTTCAACAAGGTCACTGAACTTTTCGACAAGGTCACTGAACTTTTCGACAAGGTCACTGAACTTTCAAAAAGGTCACTGGCCAGGTTGGCTGGGTAGTGGTCATGTTGGCTGGGTGGAGGCCAGGGTGGCTGTCTGGTGGCAAGGTTGCCTGGCTGGTGGCCAGATTGGCTTTCTGGTGGCTAGGTCGGCTGGATGGTGGCCAGAGTGGTTGGCTGGTGGTCAGGTTGGCTGACTGCTGGCCAGATTGGCTTCGCCGTTGACAGGGCGGCTGGCGGCTCGTGGCAAGGTCAGGTGGCTGGTGGCAAGATTGGTTGGCTGGGTGGTGATCAGGTAGGGTGGCTAATGGCCAGGTTGGCTGGCTAGTTGCCAGGTTGGCAGGTTAGCAGTCTGGGCGCCAAGCTGCTGGCCAGGGTAGTCAGCTGGTGGTCAGTTCGGTTGGCTGGTGGTCATGTTGGTTGTCTAGAGGTTAGGTTGGCTGACTGATGGTCTGGTTGGCCGGCTGGTGGCCAGATTGGCTTTCTGGTGGCTAGGTAGGCTGGATGGTGGCCAGGGTGCTGGTGGTTGACTGTTTGTCAGGTTGGCTGACTGGTTGTCAGTTGGCTGGCTACTGGCCAGATTGTCTGCTGGTGGCAAGATTGGTTGGCTGGTGGCCAGGTTGACTGGCTGGTTATAAGGTAGGGTGGCTATTTGCCAGTTTGGCAGTCTGGACGCCAAGCTGCTGGCCAGGGTAGTCAGCTGGTGGTCAGTTCGGTTGGCTGGAGGCAAGATTGCCATGCTGTTGGCCAGGTTGTCTTCCTGGTGGCAAGGCTAGGCAGTTAGTTTCCAGGTTGGCTGACTGGCGGCCAGGATGGTTGGCTGGCTAGATTGCCTGGCTGGTGGTCAGATTGGCTTTCTGATGGCTAGCTTGGCTGGCTGGTGGCCAGGTTGGCGGACTCGTGGCAAGGTTGGCTACCTGGGGGCCAGGTTGGTTGGCTGGTTGGTTAGCTGGTTGCTAGGTTGGCTGGCTTGTGTCTAGGTTGGTTCGCTGGTGGCCAGGTTGGCTGGCTGGTTGCCAGGGCGGTTGGATGATGGCCAGGGCTGCTGGCTGCTAGCAGGTTTTTCCGGATGGTGCCCAGTTCGGCTGTCTTTAGGTTGGAGGTTGCTTGTCTGTTTACCTGGCTAGTGGCCAGTTTTTTTGTCTGTTGGCCATGTCGGCTGCCTGGTGGCCAGGTTGGGCTAGGTTGAATCTCTGGTGGCCAGGTAGGCTGCCTGTTGGCTAGGCTAGCTACATGGTGACACTGCTGTTTATCTGGTGTCTAAGTTGCTTGTCTGGTGGGCACTTTGACTATCTGGTTGTCTGACTATTGGTCGAGTTGGACGGAAGGCGTCCAGATTGGATGGCTGGGGGCAGATTGGCGGCTGGTGGCTAGGACGACTAACTGGGGGCCAGGTTAGCTAGCTGATTGCGAGGTTTGCTAGATTGTGCCAGGTTGGCTAGCTGATTGCGAGGTTTGCTAGATTGTGCCAGGTTGGCTGACTGGTAACCAGGGTGGTTGGCTGGTGGCCAGATTGGCTTTCTGGTGACTAGGTTAGCTGGCTGGTGGCCAGATTGGATTCCTGGTGTCCAGGTTGGTTGGCTCGTGGCAAGGTTGGCTTCCTGGTGGCCAGGTTGGTGGGCTGGTGGCCAGATTGGATTCCTGGTGGCCAGGTTGGTTGGCTGGTTGCTAGGTTGGCTGGCTGGTGTCCAGGTTGGTTCGCTGGTGGCCAGGTTGACGGGCTGCTGATCCGGTAAGGTGGCTGGTGGCCAGGTTGGCTGGGTAGTGGTCATGTTGGCTGGCTGGAGGCCAAGGTGGCTGTCTGGTGGCTAGGTTGCCTGGCTGGTGGCAAGGTTGGCTTCCTGGTGGCCAGGTTTCTGGGCTGGTGGCCAGGTTGGTGGGCTGGTGGCCAGGTTGGTGGGCTGGTGGCCAGGTTGGTTGGCTGGTTGCTAGGTTGGCTGGCTGGTGTCCAGGGTGGTTCGCTGGTGGCCAGGTTGACTGGCTGGTGATCAGGTAAGGTGTTTGGTGGCCAGGTTGGCTGGGTAGTGGTCATGTTGGCTGGCTGGAGGCCAAGGTGGCTGTCTGGTGGCTGGTGGCCAGATTGGCTTTCTGGTGGCTAGGTCGGCTGGATGGTGGCCAGGGTGGTGGCCAGGGTGTTGGTGGTTGGCTGTTTGTCAGGTTGGCTGACTGGTTGTCAGTTGGCTGGCTAGTGGCCAGATTGACTGGCTGGTGGCAAGATTGGTTGGCTGGCGGCCAGGTTGGCTGGCTGGTGATCAGGTAGGGTGGCTATTTGCCAGTTTAGCAGTCTGGACGCCAAGCTGCTGGCCAGGGTAGTCAGCTGGTGGTCAGTTCGCTTTGTTGGTAGTCATGTTGGTTGTCTAGAGGTTAGGTTGGCTGACTAATGGTCTGGTTGGCTGGTTGGTGGCCAGATTGGCTGGGTATAGGCTAGGTTGGCTTCGCCGTTGACAGGGCGGCTGGCGGCTCGTGGCAACGTCAGGTGGCTGGTGGCCAGGGTGGTGTTGGTTGGCTGTTTGTCAGGTTGGCTGACTGGTTGTCAGTTGGCTGGCTAGTGGCCAGATTGACTGGCTGGTGGCAAGATTGGTTGGCTGGCGGCCAGGTTGGCTGGCTGGTGATCAGGTAGGGTGGCTATTTGCCAGGTTGGCAGTCTGAGCGCCAAGCTGCTGGCCAGGGTAGTCAGCTGGTGGTCAGTTCGGTTGGCTGGTGTTCATGTTGATTGTTTAGAGGTTAGGTTGGCTGACTGGTGGTCTGGTTGGCTGGCTGGTGGCCAGATTGGCTTGGTGGTGGTCATGTTGGCTGGGTATAGGTTAGGTTGGCTGGCTGCTGGGTAGATTGGCTTCGCCGTTGACAGGGCGGCTGGCGGATGGTGGCAAGGTCAGGTGGCTGGTGGCAAGGTGAGGTGGTTGGTGGCAAGGCTAACTAACTATGGGAAGGGTTGGCTGGCTAGTGGCCAGATTTAATGGGTATTGGCCATTCTGGTTGGCCAGCGGCCAGGTTGGCTGGCTGGAGGCAAGATTGCCTGGCTGGTGGAAAGTTTGACTAGTTCGTGTCATGTTTAGTTGACAGGTGTCTATGTTGGCCAGCTGGTGGCCGGGCTGTAAGTTGCACGTTGCACGTTGTACGTTGCTTGTTGCACGTCGCGCGCGTTGCATGTTGCCCATTGCCCCTTGTACTTTGAACGTTGAGCGGTGCCACTTGCACGTTGCACATCGTACGTTGCACGTTGCACGCCGCACGAAGTACGTTGCACGTTGCACACCGCTCATTGCTTGTTGCACGTTTCATGTTGCACGTTGCACGCTGCAAGTTAATCGTTGCACGTTGTACGTTGAACGTTGCAAGTAGCACGTTGCACGTAGCAAGTTGTATGTTGCACGTTGCACGATTCATGTTGCACATTGCACGTAGCAAGTTGTATGTTGCTCGTTGCACAATTCATGTTGCACGTTGCACGATTCATGTTGCACGAAGTACGTTGCACGTTGCACGCCCCACATTGCTTATTGCACGTTGCACGTTTCATGTTGCACGCCACACGTTGCAAGTTGTAGGTTGCACGTTGCACGATTCATGTTGCACGTTGCAAGATTAATGTTGCACGTTGCACGCTGCACGTCGCACGTAGTAAGTTGTATGATGCACGTTTCATGTTGCACGTTACACGCTGCACGTTGCAAGTTGGACGTTGCACGTCGTACGGTGAGCGTTGCACGTTGCACGTCGCACGTTGCATGTCGCACGTTGTACGTTGCACGTTGCACATTGCACGTTGTACTTTGCACTTTGCACGTTGCACGCTGCATGTTGCATGTTGCATGTAACACGTTGTACGTTGCACGGTCCACCTTGCACGCTGCACGTTACAGGTTGCACAATGCGCACTAGCAAGCTAACCTGGATACAAGCCATCCAGCCTGGCTTCCAGCCGGCCAATCTGGCTACTAGCCAGTCAACCTGGCCACGAGGCAGCCAACCTGACCACCAGCCAACCAGCCTGGTCACCAGACACCCAACCTGGCACAGTCTAGCCAACCTGGCAATCAGCCAGCCAACCTGGCCTCCAGCCGCTATTCTGCCCCCACCCATCTAATCTGGATGGCTTCCATCCAACTCGACCAATAGTCAGACAACCAGATAGCCAAAGTGCTCACCAGACAAGCAAGCTAGACACCAGATAAACAGCAATGTCACTAGGTAGCTAGCCTAGCCAACAGGCAGCCTACTTGGCCACCAGACAGTCAACCTAGTCCAACCTAGCCACCAGCCAGTCACCCTATTTGCCAGCCAACCAGAAGCCAGCCAGCTACTCTGGCCACCACCCAGCCAATGTGGACAACAGCTAGCCGAACGGGCCACCAGCCAGATAAACTTGCCATCAGCCAGTCTGCATGGCCACCAGCCAGCCAAAATCGCCACCAGCAAGCCAAACTGACGCACTGCTTGTCAACTTGGCAACCGGCCAGCCAATCCAACCACCACCCAGTCAAACTGGCCACCAGCTAGTCTGCATGGCCACCAGCCAGCCAAAATCGCCACCAGCAAGCCAAACTGACGCACTGCCTGTCAACTTGGCAACCGGCCAGCCAATCTAACCACCAGCCAGCCAATCTAGCCACCAGCCAGTCAACCTAGCCGCCAGCCAGCCAGAAGCACGGACAGCCGGCCAGCCAGCCTGCCCACCACCCAGTCAAACTGGCTACCAGCTAGTCAGCATGACCACCAGCCAGCCAATCTGACCAACTGCCACCCAACTTGGCAACCAGCCAGGCAATCTAGCCACCAGAGAGTCAACCTTGCCACGAGCCAGTTAACCGGCCACAGCTCAAACAAACTGGCAACCTGCTAGCCAACCTGGCCACCTGCTGGCCAAACTGGACACCATCCAGCCAAACTTGCCAGCAGCCAGCCAATCTGACCAACTGCCAGCCAACTTGGTGACCGGGCAGCCAACCTAACCACCAGCCATCCAACCTAGCCACCAGCCAGTCACCCTATTTGCCAGCCAACCAGAAGCCAGCCAGCTACTCTGGCCACCACCCAGCCAATGTGGACAACAGCTAGCCGAACGGGCCACCAGCCAGATAAACTTGCCATCAGCCAGTCTGCATGGCCACCAGCCAGCCAAAATCGCCACCAGCAAGCCAAACTGACGCACTGACTGTCAACTTGGCAACCGGCCAGCCAATCTAACCACCAGCCAGCCAATCTAGCCACCAGCCAGTCAACCTAGCCGCCAGCCAGCCAGAAGCACGGACAGCCGGCCAGCCAGCCTGCCCACCACCCAGTCAAACTGGCCACCAGCTAGTCTGCATGGCCACCAGCCAGCCAAAATCGCCACCAGCAAGCCAAACTGACGCACTGCCTGTCAACTTGGCAACCGGCCAGCCAATCTAACCACCAGCCAGCCAATCTAGCCACCAGCCAGTCAACCTAGCCGCCAGCCAGCCAGAAGCACGGACAGCCGGCCAGCCAGCCTGCCCACCACCCAGTCAAACTGGCCACCAGCTAGTCAGCATGACCACCAGCCAGCCAATCCGACCAACTGCCACCCAACTTGGCAACCAGCCAGACAATCTAGTCACCAGCAAGTCAACCCAGCCGCCAGCCAGCCAGAAGGACGGACAGCCGGCCAGCCAGCCTGTCCACCACCCAGTCAAACTGGTCACCAGCTAGTCAGCATGACCACCAGCCAGCCAATCTGACCAACTGCCACCCAACTTGGCAACCAGCCAGGCAATCTAGCCACCAGAGAGTCAACCTTGCCACGAGCCAGCCAGAAGCACGGACAGCCGGCCAGCCAGCCTGCCCACCACCCAGTCAAACTGGCCACCAGCTAGTCAGCATGACCACCAGCCAGCCAATCTGACCAACTGCCACCCAACTTGGCAACCAGCCAGGCAATCTAGCCACCAGAGAGTCAACCTTGCCACGAGCCAGTTAACCGGCCACACACACAGCTCAAACAAACTGGCAACCTGCTAGCCAACCTGGCCACCTGCTAGCCAAACTAGACACCATCCAGCCAAACTTGCCAGCAGCCAGCCAATCTGACCAACTGCCAGCCAACTTGGTGACCGGGCAGCCAACCTAACCACCAGCCATCCAACCTAGCCACCAGCCAGCCAACCTATCCGCCAGCCAACCAGAAGGGCGGACAGCCGGCCAGCCAGCCTGCCCACCACCCAGTCAAACTGGCCACCAGCTAGTCTGCATGGCCACCAGCCAGCCAAAATCGCCACCAGCAAGCCAAACTGACGCACTGCCTGTCAACTTGGCAACCGGCCAGCCAATCTAACCACCAGCCAGCCAATCTAGCCACCAGCCAGTCAAGCTAGCCGCCAGCCAGCCAGAAGCACGGACAGCCGGCCAGCCAGCCTGCCCACCACCCAGTCAAACTGGCAACAAGCTAGCAAATCTGGCCACCTGCCTGCCAACCCGGACACCAGCCATTTAAATTGGCCACAAGCGACCCAGCCTCGCCACCAGCCAGACAACCTAAAAATTAGCCACCTAATATAACCAGTTAACTGAATTTTTCAGCAAGGTCATTAACCTTTTGAACAAGGTCACTGAACTTTTCGACAAGGTCACTAACCTTTTGAACAAAGTCACTGAACTTTTCAAAAAGTTCACTGAACTTTTCGACGAGGTCACTGAACTTTTCGACAAGGTCACTAACCTTTTGAACAAGGTCACTGACATTTTCAACAGGGTCACTGAACTTTTCGACGAGGTCACTGAACTTTTCGACAAGGTCACTAACCTTTTGAACAAGGCCACTGACATTTTCAACAAGGTCACTGAACTTTTCGACAAGGTCACTAACCTTTTGAACAAGGTCACTGGCATTTTCAACAGGGTCACTGAACTTTTCAACAAGGTCACTGAACTTTTCGACAAGGTCATTGAACTTTTCAGCAAGGTCACTGAACTTTTCGACAAGGTCACTAACCTTTTGAACAAGGTCGTTGACATTTTCAACAAGGTCACTGACATTTTCAAAAAGGTCACTGAACTTTTCAGCAAGGTCACTGAACTTTTCGACAAGGTCACTAACCTTTTGAACAAAGTCACTGAACTTTTCAAAAAGTTCACTGGACTTTTCGACGAGGTCACTGAACTTTTCGACAAGGTCACTAACCTTTTGAACAAGGTCACTGACATTTTCAACAAGGTCACTGAACTTTTCGACAAGGTCACTAACCTTTTGAACAAGGTCACTGACTTTTTCAACAGGGTCACTGAACTTTTCAACAAGGTCACTGAACTTTTCGACAAGGTCACTGAACTTTTCGACAAGGTCACTGAACTTTCAAAAAGGTCACTGGCCAGGTTGGCTGGGTAGTGGTCATGTTGGCTGGGTGGAGGCCAGGGTGGCTGTCTGGTGGCAAGGTTGCCTGGCTGGTGGCCAGATTGGCTTTCTGGTGGCTAGGTCGGCTGGATGGTGGCCAGAGTGGTTGGCTGGTGGTCAGGTTGGCTGACTGCTGGCCAGATTGGCTTCGCCGTTGACAGGGCGGCTGGCGGCTCGTGGCAAGGTCAGGTGGCTGGTGGCAAGATTGGTTGGCTGGGTGGTGATCAGGTAGGGTGGCTAATGGCCAGGTTGGCTGGCTAGTTGCCAGGTTGGCAGGTTAGCAGTCTGGGCGCCAAGCTGCTGGCCAGGGTAGTCAGCTGGTGGTCAGTTCGGTTGGCTGGTGGTCATGTTGGTTGTCTAGAGGTTAGGTTGGCTGACTGATGGTCTGGTTGGCCGGCTGGTGGCCAGATTGGCTTTCTGGTGGCTAGGTAGGCTGGATGGTGGCCAGGGTGCTGGTGGTTGACTGTTTGTCAGGTTGGCTGACTGGTTGTCAGTTGGCTGGCTACTGGCCAGATTGTCTGCTGGTGGCAAGATTGGTTGGCTGGTGGCCAGGTTGACTGGCTGGTTATAAGGTAGGGTGGCTATTTGCCAGTTTGGCAGTCTGGACGCCAAGCTGCTGGCCAGGGTAGTCAGCTGGTGGTCAGTTCGGTTGGCTGGAGGCAAGATTGCCATGCTGTTGGCCAGGTTGTCTTCCTGGTGGCAAGGCTAGGCAGTTAGTTTCCAGGTTGGCTGACTGGCGGCCAGGATGGTTGGCTGGCTAGATTGCCTGGCTGGTGGTCAGATTGGCTTTCTGATGGCTAGCTTGGCTGGCTGGTGGCCAGGTTGGCGGACTCGTGGCAAGGTTGGCTACCTGGGGGCCAGGTTGGTTGGCTGGTTGGTTAGCTGGTTGCTAGGTTGGCTGGCTTGTGTCTAGGTTGGTTCGCTGGTGGCCAGGTTGGCTGGCTGGTTGCCAGGGCGGTTGGATGATGGCCAGGGCTGCTGGCTGCTAGCAGGTTTTTCCGGATGGTGCCCAGTTCGGCTGTCTTTAGGTTGGAGGTTGCTTGTCTGTTTACCTGGCTAGTGGCCAGTTTTTTTGTCTGTTGGCCATGTCGGCTGCCTGGTGGCCAGGTTGGGCTAGGTTGAATCTCTGGTGGCCAGGTAGGCTGCCTGTTGGCTAGGCTAGCTACATGGTGACACTGCTGTTTATCTGGTGTCTAAGTTGCTTGTCTGGTGGGCACTTTGACTATCTGGTTGTCTGACTATTGGTCGAGTTGGACGGAAGGCGTCCAGATTGGATGGCTGGGGGCAGATTGGCGGCTGGTGGCTAGGACGACTAACTGGGGGCCAGGTTAGCTAGCTGATTGCGAGGTTTGCTAGATTGTGCCAGGTTGGCTAGCTGATTGCGAGGTTTGCTAGATTGTGCCAGGTTGGCTGACTGGTAACCAGGGTGGTTGGCTGGTGGCCAGATTGGCTTTCTGGTGACTAGGTTAGCTGGCTGGTGGCCAGATTGGATTCCTGGTGTCCAGGTTGGTTGGCTCGTGGCAAGGTTGGCTTCCTGGTGGCCAGGTTGGTGGGCTGGTGGCCAGATTGGATTCCTGGTGGCCAGGTTGGTTGGCTGGTTGCTAGGTTGGCTGGCTGGTGTCCAGGTTGGTTCGCTGGTGGCCAGGTTGACGGGCTGCTGATCCGGTAAGGTGGCTGGTGGCCAGGTTGGCTGGGTAGTGGTCATGTTGGCTGGCTGGAGGCCAAGGTGGCTGTCTGGTGGCTAGGTTGCCTGGCTGGTGGCAAGGTTGGCTTCCTGGTGGCCAGGTTTCTGGGCTGGTGGCCAGGTTGGTGGGCTGGTGGCCAGGTTGGTGGGCTGGTGGCCAGGTTGGTTGGCTGGTTGCTAGGTTGGCTGGCTGGTGTCCAGGGTGGTTCGCTGGTGGCCAGGTTGACTGGCTGGTGATCAGGTAAGGTGTTTGGTGGCCAGGTTGGCTGGGTAGTGGTCATGTTGGCTGGCTGGAGGCCAAGGTGGCTGTCTGGTGGCTGGTGGCCAGATTGGCTTTCTGGTGGCTAGGTCGGCTGGATGGTGGCCAGGGTGGTGGCCAGGGTGTTGGTGGTTGGCTGTTTGTCAGGTTGGCTGACTGGTTGTCAGTTGGCTGGCTAGTGGCCAGATTGACTGGCTGGTGGCAAGATTGGTTGGCTGGCGGCCAGGTTGGCTGGCTGGTGATCAGGTAGGGTGGCTATTTGCCAGTTTAGCAGTCTGGACGCCAAGCTGCTGGCCAGGGTAGTCAGCTGGTGGTCAGTTCGCTTTGTTGGTAGTCATGTTGGTTGTCTAGAGGTTAGGTTGGCTGACTAATGGTCTGGTTGGCTGGTTGGTGGCCAGATTGGCTGGGTATAGGCTAGGTTGGCTTCGCCGTTGACAGGGCGGCTGGCGGCTCGTGGCAACGTCAGGTGGCTGGTGGCCAGGGTGGTGTTGGTTGGCTGTTTGTCAGGTTGGCTGACTGGTTGTCAGTTGGCTGGCTAGTGGCCAGATTGACTGGCTGGTGGCAAGATTGGTTGGCTGGCGGCCAGGTTGGCTGGCTGGTGATCAGGTAGGGTGGCTATTTGCCAGGTTGGCAGTCTGAGCGCCAAGCTGCTGGCCAGGGTAGTCAGCTGGTGGTCAGTTCGGTTGGCTGGTGTTCATGTTGATTGTTTAGAGGTTAGGTTGGCTGACTGGTGGTCTGGTTGGCTGGCTGGTGGCCAGATTGGCTTGGTGGTGGTCATGTTGGCTGGGTATAGGTTAGGTTGGCTGGCTGCTGGGTAGATTGGCTTCGCCGTTGACAGGGCGGCTGGCGGATGGTGGCAAGGTCAGGTGGCTGGTGGCAAGGTGAGGTGGTTGGTGGCAAGGCTAACTAACTATGGGAAGGGTTGGCTGGCTAGTGGCCAGATTTAATGGGTATTGGCCATTCTGGTTGGCCAGCGGCCAGGTTGGCTGGCTGGAGGCAAGATTGCCTGGCTGGTGGAAAGTTTGACTAGTTCGTGTCATGTTTAGTTGACAGGTGTCTATGTTGGCCAGCTGGTGGCCGGGCTGCAAGTTGCACGTTGCACGTTGTACGTTGCTTGTTGCACGTCGCGCGCGTTGCATGTTGCCCATTGCCCCTTGTACTTTGAACGTTGAGCGGTGCCACTTGCACGTTGCACATCGTACGTTGCACGTTGCACGCCGCACGAAGTACGTTGCACGTTGCACATTGCACGTTGCACGTTGTACTTTGCACTTTGCACGTTGCACGCTGCATGTTGCATGTTGCATGTAACACGTTGTACGTTGCACGGTCCACCTTGCACGCTGCACGTTACAGGTTGCACAATGCGCACTAGCAAGCTAACCTGGATACAAGCCATCCAGCCTGGCTTCCAGCCGGCCAATCTGGCTACTAGCCAGTCAACCTGGCCACGAGGCAGCCAACCTGACCACCAGCCAACCAGCCTGGTCACCAGACACCCAACCTGGCACAGTCTAGCCAACCTGGCAATCAGCCAGCCAACCTGGCCTCCAGCCGCTATTCTGCCCCCACCCATCTAATCTGGATGGCTTCCATCCAACTCGACCAATAGTCAGACAACCAGATAGCCAAAGTGCTCACCAGACAAGCAAGCTAGACACCAGATAAACAGCAATGTCACTAGGTAGCTAGCCTAGCCAACAGGCAGCCTACTTGGCCACCAGACAGTCAACCTAGTCCAACCTAGCCACCAGCCAGTCACCCTATTTGCCAGCCAACCAGAAGCCAGCCAGCTACTCTGGCCACCACCCAGCCAATGTGGACAACAGCTAGCCGAACGGGCCACCAGCCAGATAAACTTGCCATCAGCCAGTCTGCATGGCCACCAGCCAGCCAAAATCGCCACCAGCAAGCCAAACTGACGCACTGCTTGTCAACTTGGCAACCGGCCAGCCAATCCAACCACCACCCAGTCAAACTGGCCACCAGCTAGTCTGCATGGCCACCAGCCAGCCAAAATCGCCACCAGCAAGCCAAACTGACGCACTGCCTGTCAACTTGGCAACCGGCCAGCCAATCTAACCACCAGCCAGCCAATCTAGCCACCAGCCAGTCAACCTAGCCGCCAGCCAGCCAGAAGCACGGACAGCCGGCCAGCCAGCCTGCCCACCACCCAGTCAAACTGGCTACCAGCTAGTCAGCATGACCACCAGCCAGCCAATCTGACCAACTGCCACCCAACTTGGCAACCAGCCAGGCAATCTAGCCACCAGAGAGTCAACCTTGCCACGAGCCAGTTAACCGGCCACAGCTCAAACAAACTGGCAACCTGCTAGCCAACCTGGCCACCTGCTGGCCAAACTGGACACCATCCAGCCAAACTTGCCAGCAGCCAGCCAATCTGACCAACTGCCAGCCAACTTGGTGACCGGGCAGCCAACCTAACCACCAGCCATCCAACCTAGCCACCAGCCAGTCACCCTATTTGCCAGCCAACCAGAAGCCAGCCAGCTACTCTGGCCACCACCCAGCCAATGTGGACAACAGCTAGCCGAACGGGCCACCAGCCAGATAAACTTGCCATCAGCCAGTCTGCATGGCCACCAGCCAGCCAAAATCGCCACCAGCAAGCCAAACTGACGCACTGCCTGTCAACTTGGCAACCGGCCAGCCAATCTAACCACCAGCCAGCCAATCTAGCCACCAGCCAGTCAACCTAGCCGCCAGCCAGCCAGAAGCACGGACAGCCGGCCAGCCAGCCTGCCCACCACCCAGTCAAACTGGCCACCAGCTAGTCTGCATGGCCACCAGCCAGCCAAAATCGCCACCAGCAAGCCAAACTGACGCACTGCCTGTCAACTTGGCAACCGGCCAGCCAATCTAACCACCAGCCAGCCAATCTAGCCACCAGCCAGTCAACCTAGCCGCCAGCCAGCCAGAAGCACGGACAGCCGGCCAGCCAGCCTGCCCACCACCCAGTCAAACTGGCCACCAGCTAGTCAGCATGACCACCAGCCAGCCAATCCGACCAACTGCCACCCAACTTGGCAACCAGCCAGACAATCTAGTCACCAGCAAGTCAACCCAGCCGCCAGCCAGCCAGAAGGACGGACAGCCGGCCAGCCAGCCTGTCCACCACCCAGTCAAACTGGTCACCAGCTAGTCAGCATGACCACCAGCCAGCCAATCTGACCAACTGCCACCCAACTTGGCAACCAGCCAGGCAATCTAGCCACCAGAGAGTCAACCTTGCCACGAGCCAGCCAGAAGCACGGACAGCCGGCCAGCCAGCCTGCCCACCACCCAGTCAAACTGGCCACCAGCTAGTCAGCATGACCACCAGCCAGCCAATCTGACCAACTGCCACCCAACTTGGCAACCAGCCAGGCAATCTAGCCACCAGAGAGTCAACCTTGCCACGAGCCAGTTAACCGGCCACACACACAGCTCAAACAAACTGGCAACCTGCTAGCCAACCTGGCCACCTGCTAGCCAAACTAGACACCATCCAGCCAAACTTGCCAGCAGCCAGCCAATCTGACCAACTGCCAGCCAACTTGGTGACCGGGCAGCCAACCTAACCACCAGCCATCCAACCTAGCCACCAGCCAGTCAACCTATCCGCCAGCCAACCAGAAGGGCGGACAGCCGGCCAGCCAGCCTGCCCACCACCCAGTCAAACTGGCCACCAGCTAGTCTGCATGGCCACCAGCCAGCCAAAATCGCCACCAGCAAGCCAAACTGACGCACTGCCTGTCAACTTGGCAACCGGCCAGCCAATCTAACCACCAGCCAGCCAATCTAGCCACCAGCCAGTCAAGCTAGCCGCCAGCCAGCCAGAAGCACGGACAGCCGGCCAGCCAGCCTGCCCACCACCCAGTCAAACTGGCCACAAGCTAGCAAATCTGGCCACCTGCCTGCCAACCCGGACACCAGCCATTTAAATTGGCCACAAGCGACCCAGCCTCGCCACCAGCCAGACAACCTAAAAATTAGCCACCTAATATAACCAGTTAACTGAATTTTTCAGCAAGGTCATTAACCTTTTGAACAAGGTCACTGAACTTTTCAACAAGGTCACTGAACTTTTCAGCAAGGCCACTGCACTTTTCGACAAGGTCACTAACCTTTTGAACAAGGTCACTGACATTTTCAACAATGTCACTGAACTTTTCAGCAAGGTCACTGAACTTTTCGACAAGGTCACTAACCTTTTGAACAAGGTCACTGAACTTTTCGACGAGGTAAATGAACTTTTCGACAAGGTCACTAACCTTTTGAACAAGGTCACTGAACTTTTCAACAAGGTCACTGAACTTTTCAGCAAGGCCACTGCACTTTTCGACAAGGTCACTAACCTTTTGAACAAGGTCACTGACATTTTCAACAAGGTCACTGAACTTTTCAGCAAGGTCACTAACCTTTTGAACAAGGTCACTGAACTTTTCAACAAGGTCACTGAACTTTTCAGCAAGGCCACTGCACTTTTCGACAAGGTCACTAACCTTTTGAACAAGGTCACTGACGTTTTCAACAAGGTCACTGAACTTTTCGACAAGGTCACTAACCTTTTGAACAAAGTCACTGAACTTTTCAAAAAGTTCACTGAACTTTTCGACGAGGTCACTGAACTTTTCGACAAGGTCACTAACCTTTTGAACAAGGTCACTGAACTTTTCAGCAAGGTCACTGAACTTTTCGACAAGGTCACTAACCCATTGAACAAGGTCACTGACATTTTCAACAAGGTCACTGAACTTTTCAGCAAGGTCACTGAACTTTTCGACAAGGTCACTAACCTTTTGAACAAAGTCACTGAACTTTTCAAAAAGTTCACTGAACTTTTCGACGAGGTCACTGAACATTCGACAAGGTCACTAACCTTTTGAACAAGGTCACTGAACTTTTCAGCAAGGTCACTGAACTTTTCGACAAGGTCACTAACCCATTGAACAAGGTCACTGACATTTTCAACAAGGTCACTGAACTTTTCAGCAAGATCACTGAACTTTTCGACAAGGTCACTAACCTTTTGAACAAGGTCACTGAACTTTTCAGCAAGGTCACTGAACTTTTCGACAAGGTCACTAACCCATTGAACAAGGTCACTGACGTTTTCAACAAGGTCACTGAACTTTTCGACAAGGTCACTAACCTTTTGAACAAAGTCACTGAACTTTTCAAAAAGTTCACTGAACTTTTCGACGAGGTCACTGAACTTTTCGACAAGGTCACTAACCTTTTGAACAAGGTCGTTGACATTTTCAGCAAGGTCACTGAACTTTTCGACAAGGTCACTAAACTTTTCGACAAGGTTACTAACCTTTTGAACAAGGTCACTGACATTTTCAACGAGGTCACTGAACTTTTCGACAAGGTCACTAACCTTTTGAACAAGGTCACTGAACTGTGACCTTGCTTATTAGCAGTGACCGTGCTTATTAGCAGCGACCTTGCTTATTAGTATTAATCTAACTAACCGGTTCTAACTGGCCAGGTTAGCTGGCAGGTGGCCAGTTTGGCCGGCAAGGTTGACTGGCTGGTTGCAAGGTTGGCTGATTGGTGTCAAGGTTGGCTATGTGGTGACAAAAGTGATTGCCCAGTGGTAAACGAGCTGGCTGGTGGCAAGTTGGGGTGGCTGGTGGCCAGCTTGGTTGTCTGGTGGCCAGATTGGCTTCCCGGTGGCCAGGTTTATGGCTAGCGGCTAAATTAATTGGCTGGTAGCCAGATGGGCTAGCTGGTGGCCAGGTTGGCTCGCTGGTGGTCAGATTGGCTAGCTGTCGGCCAGGTTCCCTGGGGGGTTGGGTTGCTGGCTGGTGTTCCAGTTGACTGGCTGATGGCCATCTTGGTTGGCTACTGGCGAGGTTGGCTGGCTGGTGGCCAGGTTGGCTGGCTCCCGTATAGGTTGCTTGGCTGGTGGCCAGATTGGATTCCTGGTGTCCAGGTTGGCTAGCTGGTGGCTAGGTTGGCTGGATGGTGGCCAGGTTGGCTGGGTGGTAATCATGCGGCTGGCTAAAAGCCAAGGTGGCTTTCTGGCTGTTGGCTCGCTGAAGGCCAAGGTGGCTGTCTGGTGGCAAGATTGCTATGCTGTTGACCAGGTTGTCTTCCTGGTGGCAAGGCTAGACAGTTAGTTTCCAGGTTGGCTGACTGGCGGCCAGGATGGTTGGCTGGCTAGATTGCCTGGCTGGTGGTCAGATTGGCTTTCTGATGGCTAGCTTGGCTGGCTGGTGGCCATGTTGGCGGACTCGTGGCAAGGTTGACTTCCTGGGGGCCAGGTTGGTTGGCTGGTTGGTTAGCTGGTTGCTAGGTTGGCTGGCTTGTGTCTAGGTTAGTTCGCTGGTGGACAGGTTGGCTGGCTGGTTGCCAGGGCGGTTGGATGATGGCCAGGGCTGCTGGCTGCTAGCAGGTTTTTCCGGATGGTGCCCAGTTCGGCTGCCTGGTCTTTAGGTTGGAGGTTGCTTGTCTGTTTACCTGGCTAGTGGCCAGTTTGTTTGGTTGGGCTAGGTTGAATCTCTGGTGGCCAGGTAGGCTGCCTGTTGGCTAGGCTAGCTACATGGTGACATTGCTGTTTATTTGGTGTCTAAGTTGCTTGTCTGGTGGGCACTTTGACTCTCTGGTTGTCTGACTATTGGTCGAGTTGGACGGAAAGCGTCCAGATTGGATGGCCGGGGGCAGATTGGCGGCTGGTGGCTAGGACGACTAGCTGGGGGCCAGGTTGTCTAGCTGATTGCGAGGTTGGCTAGATTGTGCCAGGTTGGCTGACTGGTAACCAGGGTGGTTGGCTGGTAGCCAGATTGGTTTTCTGGTGACTAGGTTGGCTGGCTGGTGGCCAGATTGGATTCCTGGTGTCCGGGTTGGTTGGCTCGTGGCAAGGTTGGCTTCCTGGTGGGCCTTTTGTTGCAATGTGAACTAGGTTATTTTAAAAATCGAGTTTTAGCCGACACTGACTTGATATGTAATCTGATCACTTGGCGGTGTTGCCATTGAAGAATGGTCGACAAGGTTGGAGGCGATACGACGGTAAGTTGCCCATCATCTGCTGGCAGGTTTGTCTTCGCAGTTGGAAGCAAGGCTTACATTGAAATATAATTTTTCGTATGAGATTGCGGGCACCAAGAATCCAGTATTGTTGGCGCACCAATACAAATGTTTCCGATACTCCTGGGTGAAGGAATTGTATAGTAAAAGAGATGTTCAACCGTTGCCTTCAGTGTCAAAATTAATAATGACTTTATTTTCCACCTTGCGTAGGTACAACGCATAATTATCACTCGATGAGCTACTGTGAGAACAATTGATGTTTGCGGTTCACTAGACGTAATCCGAGCATTCGTCGTTGCTTACAAAACAATTCCCACGATAAAGGGGATTCGAATAATCTCTGTCACACAGTAGCTCCCGTTACAAAGATTGAAATAAAATATGTACAATGTAAACTTAAAATTAGGAAAGTATTTACAAGTTCGTACATACACCCCTCCTTGGAGGTTCTTAACCTTCAATTCAAATATTGGCTTCAAAGCGAGGAACTGTTCTTCGTTGAGCTGGAATCGGCCCTTTCTGATGTCGGCGTCGGCAATAATATACTATTACTCCAATGGTAATCGACAGCAGCAGGTAGCTCAAACTGTAGTGATGGTAATCGTGTATGTTCAATTGCGGTTCTTCGGGTGCTCTCATGTCTTTCTTAAGGTCTTCTATTTCCTGTGTGATATTTTTAAATTGATCATGTTCAATGGTGCTTACCTTCAATGGGGGGACAAGGTCTTTTGTGAAGTTATGGTTTTCGATCCAGTTGTTGATTTTTGCACTCGGAACGAACGAGTTAGATATAACTGTTTTTAAGTTTGAGCGTCCGGTTATAATCGTGTTTCCAACTTTAAGAGTGCACATCTCTTTGAATTCTATCACTCCATTGCCTGCTAAGGCGATGCTGCTTGTAACTCCATTGCAAATGAGTAGACCTGTGGAATTAGTAATCAATGAAAATAGCCAGCTGTTAGTTTCTTTGAGTGCGATCCAACGATTTTGAGATGGTATTTCGTTTAAGATGCAATCGGCCAATGCATTATTTTCATGATTCATCAAGGCCATTTCACATACTTGCAAATTGTGTTGATGGATATTAGTTGGAACAATCTGAGTACAGAGATGGGTTCTCGCAGCTATAAGCTTGCAAGATGAGAATTCAAACTCTGTTAATCTAAAAAATTTGTCTCTTGCTAATGTAACTGCAAGGTATGGTTTAGGTATATCCACTAGGAGGCTGATGTTGTAGTGAATGATGGGTAATGGACTTAGATTGAACATCTGGAATTCTTGGTCGTCAGCTAAGGGTATGAGCATTTCAAAAACGATTGAATCATGAAGTGTCCGTCCCCTGACTGTTATTATTTTAAACATGTCCAAAACTGAAACATTAGGTAATCTCAAAGTTGATGGGAGGTTTCCTTGAATAAGCTGCAGCTGGTCATTGAGTTGCCTTGGTGTGATAAGCTGAGGGTTAATTTTTGCATGATTCAAGTCAAGTATAACATCAAGTAGAATATCTTGAGTGCGCTGAAAGTTGGATAAAATCATAATTAAATAAGACGTAAGCGATACAAAGTGTTGGTTTGTGCCAATGTTATCTTGCTGTTTTTCGATTACATTAAACGTCCTGGCCAAATATGTGTTCAGTGTCTGGAATTGCCTTTTGACTTCCAATGAATTTTGCCTCAAAATATTAACAGTGGAATCTGAAATGGAACTTTGTTTTTCAATGAGAGCAGCTAAGTGAGTTTCATGTTTATTCGCCAAGTTGATCTGATTTTGAATGTGTTGAGCCTCTTCTTGATCAAGGATGCCAAACAAACTATGTGCTACACTACCAACAAAATCGAATGGAGACCTGCGATGTCGAATCGCTGCCCGACTTGAAGTATTAAACCCGTGAATGAATTCGTTATTTTGATCAATGATAGCTACTCTTTGTCGAAAAATGTCAACCGTCGAATGACAGTAGTAAATCTTGTCCGTTTTATCTGTCGTGCAAGCTTTTTCCAGTTCATTTATATACGTTTTAATTTCATTTAATTCAAACCAATAATTGGTAAGATTGTAAAAAACATAAAGGCTCCAAAAATTGTTGACGATTCGAAGAGTTCCAATGTCTTTAAAGTAGATTCCGACTGCATTATCGAGCTGATTTGTAAGGACGTGGTTGTCTGTGTATGTTGTGTTAACTGGTCCAACCAACATTGCAATCAAAAATGACACCAATACAGTTCCCGATCTAACCTTGCCGTTTCTGAGTTTCCGTGATGTTGGTTCTCGTTCATTTCTTAGATATGGCTCTTTCTCATGCTCATCTGCTGGAGACTCCGCCTCAGCTGTTTCTTCTAACGGCAGAGGACACAAGTTATGAATAGCTCGCTGGAGAACTCCTCCTTGGGTCTTAATGTTAGCAACACGAACCAATCCATCGTTTCCTTTGATAACTTCTAGTACACGTCCCAACTTCCATCTTGTTGGTGGCATATTAGATTCCTTTAATAAAACAAGAGTGTTTGGCTTCAAGTTTTGGGATTCAGTTTTCCACTTAGTTCGTTGTTGTAAGTTATGTAAGTACTCACTCGACCATCTCTTCCAAAAAGACTGTTGAACATGCTGGATTTGTCGATATTTATTTAGAGAACTTACCCTTTTATCAGTGACATCGGGCTCAGCTATTGAAAGGAGTGGCGCTCCTATCAGAAAATGTCCAGGGGTAAGAGCTTCTAAATCATTTGGATCCGATGAAATTGGCGTCAAGGGTCTTGAATTGAGTATAGCTTCTATTTGAATTGTGATCGTGGTGAGCTCTTCATATGTTAACGAAGCCTCACCCAGGTGTTTAACCAACAATCCCTTAGCAGATTTTACAGCTGACTCCCAGAGTCCCCCGAAGTGCGGAGAACGGGGAGGAATAAATTGCCAATTAATTCCCGCCTGAATACATGATGATTGAATGGCTGACTCCATTCTCTTTGACTGCATAACTTCTTTAAGCTCCTTAAGTTTATTGTTTGCACCAACAAAATTAGTTGCATTATCGCAGAAGATAGTGTGGCACAATCCTCGTCTGCCTACAAACCTCTTAAGGCAGTTTATGAACGATTCAGTGGAGAGATCTCCAACAACTTCTATATGGATTGCCTTCGTTGAAAAGCACACAAAAATTGCTAAATAAGATTTTGAAGGAGTCTTACCCCTGATTTTGTAGTGTGATTTTATAGGGCCAGCAAAGTCCACTCCTGTGTAGTAAAATGGGCGAGATGGTGTTACTCTTTGCATAGGTAAATCGCCCATCAACTGTGCTATGGATGTTGGTCTTGATTTCGCACATATGATACACTTTCTGATCACTGATCTTGCTTCTCTTCCAATGCTTAGTATCCAATACCGTTGTCGTGAAATTGCTACAAGAGCCCTGTGGGATACATGTAAGTTTGTTCTATGTATGTTTTCCAAAAGCAGCCTTGTAACGATGTTGTTCTTCGGCAGTAGTATTTGGTTTTTTGCATCCGGCAAAAGTGCAGAATTTGCTAATGGAGCACATGCTGAACCGTAAGTCAATGTGTTAAGCTTATATGCCTTCAGAGGTTGATTGCTGTGAAATCTCCAAAGAATTAGTTGAAAGGCTCTATCTTCTGGCCTTACCAATACCTGTCGGTACATTTTGCTTACGTCTGCTGTAAATGCATACCTTTCTAACCTGAAATTAATAATTATTGCAAACAAGTCATTCTGGACTGTTGGCCCTACGCCAAGAACATCATTGAGAGAAACTCCAGATGTCGTTTTTGCTGAACAATCAAAGACCACACGCAATGCTGTTGAGGAGCTTTCTGGCTTCAGCACACAATGATGCGGAATGAAATAATGATTTTGTGGAATCTCATCCTTCTCGATCGGACTCATGTGGCCTAATTCCTCGTATTCTAGCAGGAACTGAGAATAAAGTTCACGCAATTCATTATCTCCTTCAAATCGTCGTTCTAATGAAAGAAATCTTTTCCGTGCCTTTTCGAGAGATGCACCTAAACAAGTCGGATTCCTTTTGAAAGGAAGACTTACCATAAATCTTCCATTTGACAAAGTTTTTGTGTTCGATTTAAAATGTTCCTCACAGTTATGTTCTTCATTACTCATACGTTTTACTTCCGTCTCATGGGTTTCGTACTCCCAGAATCTACTCACCAGTTTCTCTAATGAAGATAGAGATGGCTTCGTGGCAATGGTGCAAACAACATTTGAGTTTGTAGCCTGTATGCCACCCGCGACAATCCATCCTAGTTTTGTGTTACGGAGTTTAGGAAGCTGAGGTCCAATAGTTATTTCCCCTGGGAGAAGAAGATCGAAAAACAACTCAGCACCAATAAGCATATCTATTTTTTGATTAGACATGAATCCTGGATCAGCCAATTGAATGTGGATAGGGATATTCCAATTTCCTGATTGAACCTCACGTAGCTGGTAATCTGTAATCCTAGCCATTATGTTTGCTTCAATACTTGCCTTGAAACTTGAATTGTGTGCTTGAAAAGTGAGTCCTATTGCAAATTGTGTTTTTGTGCCATGTCCTCCTATGCCGCTTATTGAATTTTCTGATTGATACTTTGGAAGACCCAGTGCTTGTGCAAAAGCTGCAGTCACAAAATGGATTTGCGATCCTGAGTCTAACAAAGCACGACAAGTAAGCCATGTTCCGCATGCGGACTTGACATTAATTAAGGCTGTTGCTAGATAAACTTGGCGTGATTTATTTCTCGAATAGCTAGCTGCATTGGCTGCTTGAGCTTCTCTTCTTTGAACTAGCTGATGCTGCTGATTACTTATGGAATTCGTATAATGGTTGGTTGATTGACCTTCCCCCCTTTGAGCTGATTGCACCAATGGTTGAGCTAGTTGCTGCTGTTGACCACCTATGGAATGATTATGGTTATTAATTGGTTTTGTTTTCAAAGATTGCCTTGAATCTTTTTGATAGTGTAGGAGAGTATTATGTTTGCCATTACAACTTTGGCATCCTCTCGAGTGACATGTGTTGGAGGCATGTCCCGACCTAAGACAGTTTCGGCAAATTCCAAGACGTTGAACAGCTCTCTCACGATCGCCACCTGAAAGAGATAAGAATGTCTTACAGTTAAATATTTTATGGTTACCTGAGCTGCACATTAGGCAGCCATCAACTTTAGCTGCTATAACTGTTGTGGGCTTCCTTCTATCGTCTGCACTATTAATTGTTTCAAGTGTCTGAAACCGGGATTCAATGAACTTCAGCAATTCTGTTAGCGAAGGACTGCATCTCGGATCAATCAACGATTGCTCAAACAGCGTTCTGCTTTCCTTATCCAGTTTCTTCAGTATTAGATGAACTACTATGGGGTCCCAGTCATGAGCTTGATATCCCAGATTAGTAAGTGCCTGGATACCTTCCTTTGTATTGTCGTGAAGTTTCCGTAAGCTTGATGCAGTTCCTGATGCTGATGGTTGCTGTAGTAGCTTATCCAACTGTGCTGACAATAGAAGCCGCTTATTGTCGTATCTATCAATCAGAGTCTTCCAAGCTGTTTCAAAGTTGTTGTCTGTAGCCGGAAATCCTTGTATTAAGCTTAGCGCTTCTCCTGTTAGATTAGCACGGAGAAAATAAAGTTTTTGAGCAAGTGGTATAGGTTGTTCAAGGATCATTGGCTTAAACAGATCGTGAAATTGGCGCCACTTAAGGTAATTTCCGTCGAACTTGGGCAACTCAATTTTCGGTAGCTTTAACGTAGTACTTGATGGTTGATCCTGTGTAACTCTTACTAGAACCTCACTTAATCGCAACTCCAACTGCTCTTGAAGATGGAAATATGTTTCGATATCTTCTTCTTTTAATTCACCATCCATTCGCCGATACATAATTTTTAATTCTTCAAAATTCTCCTTGATATTGTTTACCTTAACGTTGAACATCTGGGGGTTGGTGTCTTTCAAATTTGGTGCACACTTATCCAATGATGTTTGGAAATGTTTTGAAAGCACCTTAAATCTTTCTCTAGTGGAAAGTGTGTTTGTCTTTGAAGATTTAATGTCCTGATGCCTTTGTTTCGCTTCAGGTGGATTCATCTTTGTTGCTGTTGATGATGGTGTGACCGATGATCCTGATGGCGGTGTTGCTGGTGACTCCTCCTGGATCTGGTCTGCGTCCCGTCCTTGCAAATTCATTAATCGAGTGATAATGTCTGACTTCATGTTTTCGTACACCTTCTGAATCTCGTCGTAGTACCCCTTAGCGAAGTATTCATGTTGTATCGAGTCCGCATACTTATCTCGAATTTCACTGTCGTTGGTGTCGAAACAGTCCCACAAGTTTTCTAATTTTTCCCTCCTTTCATGTAATTTTTTCATGGTTTTGCGGCTGTCACTATCCTTCCCATAGTTTCGAGCGAGGATGCAGATCTCCTTTCCTACTTGCTCTTGCAGGTCAGTTAATTCCTCTAGTGTTCGAACCATGATGATTGATAATTTGTATGAAGCGTCTATGTATATTAAGGTCTATTTTTGTTAGGGCTTAACACTGTGCACTAGAATTCAGTTAGTTAATGAGCACTGAAAATTGAATACACGACACAACAAATGATTTGGTATATCTTTGATTGAGAAGATAAATGTTTGTTAAAGACCAGACACTCAAGTTAATGTATGATTGATTATAATTTTAAACACACTGCTTTTCTGTTAATATTCAGGCACACTAAATTCTTTTAGTAGTGTCCTGTCACGGTCGCCAAAAAATGTATAGTAAAAGAGATGTTCAACCGTTGCCTTCAGTGTCAAAATTAATAATGACTTTATTTTCCACCTTGCGTAGGTACAACGCATAATTATCACTCGATGAGCTACTGTGAGAACAATTGATGTTTGCGGTTCACTAGACGTAATCCGAGCATTCGTCGTTGCTTACAAAACAATTCCCACGATAAAGGGGATTCGAATAATCTCTGTCACACAGTAGCTCCCGTTACAAAGATTGAAATAAAATATGTACAATGTAAACTTAAAATTAGGAAAGTATTTACAAGTTCGTACAGGAATTTTCGATGGAAATCTGTAATAATTAACGTTGAGAGCGGATGACTTCCACACAATATTATAGGGCGTTTAATAATGTGATAAATCAATCAATCAATCAAATCAAGTATCCTCTTTTTTACAGTGTTGTTTGACAACAGCACCGATGTCACAAGCTTTAACAAGCATGCGGGAGACAATAACAATAACACACGATTTGATGGGGGTTTCGGCGATGAAATGAGCTTTACCTGCCTGTGCCACTCGATAACTAATTACCAAATAAGATGCTTTTAAGGAGTTTTCGTTTACAATTTTTTGCGTTTTGATGAAATTTTGAGAAGCAGCCAGTTCTTGAAATAATAAGTGTTTTACCCCCGGTTTCCGGATGTGTATCCTCAAAGTGACGACGCAGTTTTCACTGGGACCATTGAACTGTTTGGAAGGACTTTCGCGCAAATCACACACTGAGCTTTACCCTCGTCCGTTTCTACAAATCCCAAATCTAAGTAACTGTCGTGGAACTTACGCTTTATATTATATATGCTTAAACTGCAACTATTTGGAGACTTCTTGAATCTGTGAATGCTGGAACTTGCTGCAGTGCATCAAGCGAAGATTAATTTCGCTTGTCGTCTGTGACGTTCTCGACGGAAATTTGTTGTGAAGGTGATGGAGAAACCGCCTGCTTCTTCTGAGATCCCGTCTTTAGCCACCGATCCATATTGGATTGCAGTAAATAACTTAATAACAAAGAGATACATATAAATAGGTAGAACACTGGCGAAAGAAACTGAGCTTGACTGGTATTCTTGAGAAACGATGGCGTTTTTATAAACTACTGTGTTCGAGAAGCAACAGTTTTCTTCTCGGTAGTAAACATACACCGCAACATTTTGTAAGAATGTATTCATTAGTTCGCCGCAGACCCCTTCGACTTCCTATTTAAACGTTTCGAAATATGTAGTTTTACGCAATGTTACTCTGCCTTCCTATGCGGATGACAATTCCCAGCACTCTATGCGACCTTATGCAGAATGCACTACATACAGTAGGAACCTGGACACAATACTGTGGACTTGGGGTGAACCCTAAGAAGACCGATCTAGTACTGTTCACTAAATATAAAATTCTGCCCCTCAACCCACCGAGGCTGGGTGGAACCCAACTAACAATCAAAGAACAGGCTAAATATCTAGGCCTAGTCCTTGACAGGAGGCTGAATTGGAAACCCAACATTCTTGATCGGGTCAAGAAAGCAACTGTTGCCCTCTACAGCTGTAAAAAAGTAATGGACAGGAGGTGGTGTCTCCAACCAAGCATTATGTACTGGCTCTACACAGCAGTCATAAGGCCTATCCTCCTGTATGGTGCCGTAGTTTGGTGAACAGCTCTGGACAAAGCAGTCAATCGAAACCTTCTGGGGAAGGTACAAAGATCGGCCAGCTTATCTATAAGCGGAGCGATCAGATCAACCCCCACGGAGGCCTTAAATGTTCTACTACATCTTCCACCATTAAACTTTTTCAGCAAGCAATTTGCTGCATGCGCGGCCCTAAGGATGAGCACAAGAAAACGGCCCACATCTCAAAAAGGCCACACCACTATTCTAAAACACTTCAAAGTACCCATGGACACTGACTACATCACCCCGCGGAATGTGTTCACCAGGAACTTCGAAGTTGTCTTTCCATCCAGGGAGGAATGGGCTGAAGGAAAAGTTATACGAAAGGACTCGATCTCCCTCTATACCGATGGCTCTAAGATGGAGTCGGGTGTAGGCAGTGGGGTCTTCTCCAAGGAATTCAACCTCAACCTATCATTTAGACTCCCAAATTACTGTAGTGTGTATCAGGCAGAAATAACAGCGATTACGGAGGCCCTGGCATGGCTCAGGATCAATGTAATATCCACAAAGGATATTGTCATTTGCACGGATAGCCAATCTGCGATAAAATCCCTGGCAGCGGTAACCCACAAATCAAAGACATCTCTTAACTCTCGCCTATCTCTAGATGAGATGGCTGAGCAGTTCAACATTAAAATACTGTGGGTTCCCGGGCATAGGGATATTCCAAGAAACTGCGCAGCCGACGAACTCGCAAAGCACACTCAGCCTACATACCCTCGGGTACCTAGTAACACCAATAAGTACGATAAAGCACATGACAAAGCTTCAAACCATAGAGACCAACCTCGAATGGAATGAGAGCAATATCGGCTTTATCACCAAACAATTGTGGTCTAAGTTAAACTTAGGACGAACCAGGGACCTGGTGGCAACCAAAAGGGCAACTTCAAGTACTCTAGTGGATGTCATTACAGGTCACTCCACCATTGGAAAACACGCCGCCAGACTGGGGCTACCCTACAATGACTTCTGTTGCGGCTGTATGGACGAGGAGGAGGAGGAATCAATACACCACCTCCTCTGCGCATGTCCCTCTTTTGCGAATCGCAGGAGGAATTACCTTGGCGCGCCCTTCTTCGACAATCTAAGTGAGCTAGCAAACCAAAAATAGCTCAACTCGACCGCTTTATTAGAAGCACCGGTTGGTTCCCAGGTAGCGGATCAGGGCAACCTGATCCAGCTGGTATCACAATGGGCCGGCTTCGGACTTAGTCTGGCTTATGCCTACCACGTCAACTTAACCTAACCTACTCTGCCTTAAAGTGTCGTGGTAAGTCACTTGCCCTGTGTATTGTACGTCGTTTTATAACGCCTCATTGATAGTATACTTACTTACTTATCAGGCCTGCGATCCATGGAGGATCTGAGCCTGAGCTATAGCTGCCTTCCATCCTTGACGGTCCCGGGCACGCTGCTTCCAGTTGTCAAGACCAAGATGTCTTACATCCGCGATTGCTTGGTCTTTATACCGGAGGTTCGGTCTTCCTCTTCTTCTCGAACCAGGAGGCTCGGAGTCGAAGACCCTCTTAGGTGGAGCGTTGATGTCCATGCGCTCGATGTGGCCGAGCCAGTGTAGTCGACGGATCCTTGCCTTCCGGACTACATCCACATCTTGGTACAGCTCGTAGAGTTCGCGGTTGTGTCTTCTTCTCCATTCACCTTCCTCACAGACAGGACCAAATATCCGGCGCAGAATTTTTCGTTCGAAAGAACCCAAAATCAGCTCCGCTGTCCTGCTTAACGTCCAGCTTTCGGCTCCGTACAGCAAGACTGGCAGAATGAGCGTTTTGTAAAGCATGACTTTGGTCTTTCGAGTGAGGAGTTTTGACCCCAGTTGTTTGGACAAGCCGAAGTAGCAGCGGTTGCCAAGGGCGATTCTACGCCGGATCTCCACTGTGGTGTCATTTGTGGAATTTACGTTTGCCCCGAGGTAGACAAACTCCTTAACTACCTCGAAATTGTAGCTGTCAATTGTTATGTTTTGTCCCAGGTGGTGAGCGACGGATTGGTTTTTGCTTGACAGCATGTATTTCGTTTTGTCCTCATTGATCTTAAGACCAATTCGTTTCGCCTGTTCTTCAATCGCCGTGAATGCTTCCACAATGCCACGGCGAGAACACGCGATGATGTCGATATCATCCGCGTATCCTAGCAGCTGGATGGACTTGTAAAAGATAGTGCCTTCCCTGTTGACGCCTGCCCGTCGCACTATCTGCTCCAGCACCAGGTTGAAGAAGTCACGTGACAGCGCATCTCCTTGCCGAAATCCGGTGCATGATTCGAATGGTTCCGAGGTCCTAGAACCGAGTTGCACGGTGCATCGCGTGTTTTTTAGCGTGGCGCGACACAACTGGATCAGTTTTACCGGGATCCCGAATTCGGCCATCGCCCCAAACAGTGCTTCACGATGAATGCTGTCGTATGCGGCTTTGAAATCGATGAAAAGATGGTGTGTATCGATTCGAAACTCGTTGGTCTTTTCCAGGATTTGTCGAAGTGTGAAAATTTGGTCTATAGTTGATTTGCCGGGCCGGAAGCCGCACTGGTAGCTGCCGATTAGTGCGGTGCAAAATGGTTTTAGACGTTCACACAATACGCTGGACAGGATCTTGTATGCGACATTGAGCAGGGATATACCTCTATAGTTATTGCAAGAGGTAGGATCGCCTTTTTTGTGGATGGGGCATATAGAGCTGGTATTCCAGTCGTCGGGCATGCTCTCATCTTCCCAAATTCTGCAGATGATCTGGTGCATGCTCCCTACCAGAACATCGCCGCCAGCCTTGAAGAGCTCTGTTGGCAAGCCATCTGAGCCTGCGGCCTTGTTGTTCTTCAGCTTCTGAATAGCTGTGCCGACTTCTTCTATGCTGGGTGGGAGGACTACTTCAGCGGCTGGAGTTGGGATTTCCTCGGTCCCTACCACTCTCTCTTGGTCATGTTCGTTAAGCAGCTGCTGGAAGTGCTGCTTAAATACATCCACTATTCCCTGCGGGTCGGTGACAAGATTACCCTCGCAGTTTCGAAGAGCCAGGGTGCCCTTTTTGAAGCCTCCTGCAAGGCCTTTGGCTTTCTTGTAAAAGGCTCGTATTTTATGTTTATCCCTAGAATCCTCGATATCCTTGAGCTGGGAGGCTGCGAAGATTCTTTTCTTTTGTCGCAGTGGTTTCTTCTCCTCCCTTCTTCTGGCTCGGTACTCTTCTCGCGCTGCCCTGGTTTTCCTCTGCAGCGCATTTTGATACGCCTCGTCGGTTGCTGCCTTTTTCTGCTCACACTCGCCATCATACCACGGGTTTCTTGTCGGGGGTGGTAGGTATCCGAATGTGGATTCGGCTGCTTCCTGAATGGCTGAGCGGCAATGCAGCCACATATTATTGGCATTTGTGTTCGACGTAGGCATACCGTAGAGCCTTTCGCTCAGCTGCTCCCTGTAGACTCTGGCAACCTCCGGTGTGCTCAGGCGCCCAATGTCGAACCTCCTCCTGATGGGCTGGTGCAGCTTTCTGACATTGGACAGTCGAGCTCTGAATCTTGCTGCTACGAGGAAGTGGTCAGAGTCGACATTCGCCCCTCTGAATGTTCGCACATCCAGGATGTTTGACGCGTGCCTTGCGTCAATGAGCACATGGTCGATTTGGTTGGCTGTTCGACCGTCCGGAGATCGCCAGGTTGCTGTGTGGATTCGCTTGCGAGGGAATCTTGTGCTACTTATCACCGCATTACGAGCTGTCGCAAAGTCAGCGAGTCGGAAGCCGTTATCTGTTGTTGTATCGTGGAGGCTGTGCTTTCCGATCACTCCGCCAAGGGTGTTTTCCTTTCCGATTTTGGCATTGAAGTCCCCGAGCACGATTTTTACATCGTACTCCGGACAAGCTCCGTAGGCGTTGTCCAGGAGGCCATAGAAGTCCTCCTTGATAGGGTCTTCAGCCTCGTCGGTAGGGGCGTGTGCACATATAAGGCTGATGTTATAAAATCTGCCTCTGATGCGGATCACAGCCAGGCGATCACTTATAGGTTTAAAGTCGATGACCTTCGACCTTAACCGCTTTCCCACGACAAATCCGCATCCCAGTAAGTGCAACCTTTTGTGACAGCTGTAATAAATGTCGCAATTTTTCTTTCTAATCATACCGTTTCCTATCCAGCGTATTTCCTGGACCGCAGTAATATCCGCCTTGTACTGCGTGAGGATTCCTTCTAGTTTATGAGCAGCTCCGGGAGTGTACAGGGTCCTGACATTCCAGGAGCATACTCGCAAATCGTGTTCCTTTTTCGTGCGTTGTCGTCGTCGAGTATCCGTCCGTGTATCCGAGGCATCTTGCTCATTCATAACTTTGGGTTTTTTTACGTGGGCGGATTGTTAGCCCGCCGCACAACCGCCATTCTGGTCGGGGTTTTTTTCGCTGCATACGTTTGCTCACCTCCCAACGGTTGTTGAAGAGGCTATCCAGAGGGCGCCGCGAGGAGGCCGTATGTCAACTTGACCCGGGCATTTAAACAGGGATCGTTGCTGGCATCTCGCCAGGTTGAGAGCAATCAACAACTTTACCCTGTATGTCCGAGCCCGTGCCCTATTATTGATAGTATATGCTCCTATTATTTAAGAGTAGCTTGTTAACGTCCACCAGAACCAGAAACTGACTGCATCTTGGCTCTCTATAGTATTGGGCTTTTCCGATTTGGAACTGTCACAACCTTGTTCGGAATATGCCTTAGAAATCATCCCATGGGAAAAACAAAAGAGGAACGTTTTGTATCTTTATATCTACACGTTTTTTTATTATTTTTTCATAATGTCCTTATCAAATTACATTAGAATATGTAAAAGCAAACCGATTTGTTCTAAGAGCTATTCTTTAAAATAAAAAAAATCAAAGGGGATTAGAAGTCTGAATGCGTTTAGTAAGGTCGAGACCTATTATTTCCACCGTCATTTCGCATAGGCCCTCCCGAATTATTGCCTCCTCCGTCACGGCGGTTATTTCCTCGCATGCCACCGCCGCCACCTCCTCCACCACCGCCGAAGCGATTAAAACCGCCACTATTCCTGTCGCCACCTCCTCGCTGGAAGCCACGGTCGCCGCCATAGCCACCACTGCCTCCGCCGCCACCACCACCGCCGCCGCCCATATCTGAACCACCGCCGCCGCCTTCATTTCCTTTGGGCGTTTTGCATCTAAAAAAAAAATACAGAAAACGCCAAATGATCAGTGACTTCCATGAAAACTTTTTGATCGTTTGTACGAACCTATTGCACTCGTTTCTCCATGCAAAGTTGGTATTGCTGCAGCTAGAACACTTCCAGTCGCCTTCTCTCTGTGGCATGCCGGATCCGCCGCCGCCGCCACCACGACCACCTCCACCTACACCACCACCCATGCGGCCGCCTCCAGAACCACCTTGACCGCCTCCACCTCCTCCACGTCCGAAGTCATTGAAGTCACTTCCTCCGCGATCAAAACCACCACGTCCACCACCGCGATCATCACGATCACTGCTACGGTCACCACCTCCACCGAAACCACCACCACCAGGACGAGGACCACCACCTCGACCACCTCCGAAGCCTCCGCCTCCACCACCGCCGCCACCTCGGCCGCCTTTACTCCAATTGTTTTGCCTTTGCGCAAGCGAGACTTTAACAATGCAACCTTTAAAGTCGCGACCATCGAACCACGTAATGGCTGATTGGGCGGCATTCGTATCATCATAAGTTACGGTTGCTTCACCTTTAGATAATCCCGTATCCTTGTGCTTGTATAGCCAGATTTTTGGTTTCATCGTACGTTTATCTTTCTGTTTAGATGAAAATAACGATTTACGATCAGACAAGTCAAGACAATAAACCATGTTTTACGTTACCTTAATGATTCCGATAGCGCCGAAGAATGACTCAATGTCGCCTTCGGTGGCACTAGGATCCATGCCGGATATGAAAATGGTATCTTCTTGAGTCACCATGTCACCAGCGTTCCCATATCCGCCGCCTAGAATTTGAATTTTCATTACGACTTTTAAAATAACGATTTTCATATTGCTTAACATCAGACTTAAGACTTAATCGTGGAAGAAGACGTGAGGTAAGAATATAAATACGATAATACGGGGCCGTTGATAATACTGTGTGAGGAGAGAGGAGGTACTCGTTGCTTAAGAAATAAATTCCTCGTATGCAGAAGTGTTCGGTTTTCACAAGTAATGATGTAAAAAAGGAATGAGACATCAATAAACACTTGTTACCATCGATCAGCATATCATTCGCTCTGTGCTATACACTTTGTTCTACTTGAAACGCATTTTCATGTCGTATTGTTTGCCCATTTTTACGATACATATTTGTATATTGAAACACACATTTACCACTTAGTTACTTATTGTACTATTTTTCACATTCTTTCAACTTGTTTCCTCAATGGTAGACCTTAAATGTTCATCGGGTAAGCCCCACAATACCTTTTTATAACTTCTTTGGTTTGTACAATTATTATATTCCTAGTATCCTAGTAAAAAACCTATAGAGCTTGGAAGTACCCAACGGAATACGTCGTTTTATCGGAGCTTTGAATAGAAAACTTTAAGTATCAGAGTACCTGAGTGATTTCATAACTTCGTCAGTTTCGTAGAATTTATAGGAACCAAAGTAAAAGCTGGATCGAAGACGTGTTTTGTGGCGGTGCCAATAATTACACACTACTGTGGTATTTCGAACGTGACCACCAAAAGCATCTACTATTAAACCAACACTTAGTACTCTTGATGAAGTTGATTTCAGTTGCACGTTCGTAAACAACAGTGATCGTTTCTCAGAAGCTTCAAAGATATCCTATACCATATTATAGCGCGGCATCAATACTATTAAAAGGAATTTGGGAAGGAAGGAGAAAATGGATATGGTTAAGGAGTAATCCTAAGAGTACGCGAGCAAATGTGTGCATGTCAACTGTAGAAAGTATTGTATTAGATTAAACCATATGAAATGTCTTATTTTCGAAACAAGAAACTGTCGAGTAAGCGTCTGCAAGAGAAAGTAAACACTTTTTCTTATAGGATAAAGCGATGGTAGATACGTTTGACGCGTGAGGTTCGTTGCAGGGTTCGTTGCTAACAAAGTAATCGGTGTACCATACTATATTCTCGACGCCCCAAACTAATGCGTGATGGGCAGCGAAAAGCATTATTGACGCATTTCGGAATATAGCGATGTGGGAAACATTCAATGCGGAAGATATTAGCCTGAAAAACGAACTAGTAATACTCGGCAGTCATGAGTCATAAGAACTACGCCGCTTGGAAAGCTGTATATTGCTGGGCTTGAGGCACCAAAATGCAGCATTTCTGAAAGATCCGGGCAATAGTTGGATGCTAAAGACAAACGAAAACACACTTCTCAACTGGATTTTACACCAGAAAAGGTTATGCACAACCTGGTGGAACTAGGTAAGGAGCAATTCATATACAGGAAACGATAACAGTGCATGACTGAACGGTAGGTAGCTTGCGTTGGCAAATAGCCATGATCCGATCCTATTGCATACTAATGCTATGCTGCTAGTCCCCATTCATCACCGGCGTATTCTCCCCATCGGGCTATTACCTTTTCCGGACCAATGGTCCGGTACCATTGGGATGATTATCGAAGAGGAGATGATGTTGGAAGTGGGGTTTAAATGTGTTTGTTTATGTCTTTGAGGTTAAAGTTGGTAGAAAAAAGAATGGCGTTATTAAGGTCCCTTTGGCGGCACTGTCGGCAAATTCATTCCCAGGAATTCGCACATAACTTGGTACCCAATTGCACCGTGACGCAGTGGTGCTGGACTCTGATGCACGATGGACGAGTTCGAATCCCAATAACACCAATGCCATCCAATGTTTATTTCGCGGAGCGCTTCCTCAGCGGGGCACTGGCTTGGTACCCATATAAGCTAGGTTCTAGGGAACTGCTCATAGATTGGTAGTGGATTGAGGAGAGGTAATAGGTTTATTATTGATGTTAAGGACCGTGTCAATCGATGACAGGGAGTCAGTGCAGATGGCAAATTTGAAGATGGAAGCCAGTGTAGTTTTTTTTTTTTTTTAATAATTCGCGCAGGTTCAAGTCGTTTTATATTTGTCACACAACCTGAACGGAGTTGCAGGTGGTTTGAGTCGTAGATGTTCGTTTACTACTCTTCTCCATGGGGTGGTTGTCCTAGATAAAATTCGAGAGAAACTCGACTGAATTTTCACGTTGGTTGTAGCTCTCAGCAAATGTTCCATGACATTACGGTGTTATATTGGAACTGCACACACAGAGTATGAGTTTGAAGTGACCATATACTGCGAGTGTTATGGTAGGTAGGTAGGTAGAGTCGTAGCCTTCCCAGAATTGAGAAGAACGCACTTAGGCCAGGGAGGCCCGTTGTGCAGCTACGAGGGGGTTTTACCCCCCTATTCGTGGAACCATCTGGTGCTTCTTAAGAAGTTAAGAAGATTAAGTATCCCTACTTTCTGAGCATCTGTCAGATCGTTAAGGAAGTAAGAGCCTAGGTAACGTTTCCTTATATTGCAAAAAGCTGGACAGGCGCAGAGAAGGTGGTGAATGGATTCAATCTCCTCCTCGTCCTGACAGCTTCTGCAGAAGTCGTTTGGAACTATACCTAGTCTTTGTGCGTGACTGCCAATGAGGCAGTGACCTGTGATGACACCGATGACTTTGTAGATGTCAGTTCTTTTTAGGGAGATTATACTCCTTGTGCGTTGACTATCAAGCCGAGGCCAGATTTGCCTGGTGATGACGCAGGTATGTCCCTGGGTCCATCTCAGGTTCGTCTCGGCCCTGTCGAGATTGGTCAGATTGTGTTTAATGGTTGTAAGGGGTACTCCCTCACAAGCCACGATTGATTGTAGCGTCGTTCCTTGTTTGGCGAGTATGTCGGCTTTCTCATTACCTGTAATGCCGCTGTGTCCCGGTACCCAGATAAGCTGTATATTGAACTGTTCTGCCATCTCGTTGAGAGATCTGCGACAGTCGAGACTAGATTTTGATGAGTACACATAGGACTCCAACGACTTTAAGGCAGCTTGACTATCTGTAAGGATGCGAGTGTTATGCCTTCACCAGTATTTTCATCACTTCACAACAGCTGTGCTGAATCATCTTAAGATGGCGATCATTTCTGCAGAGAAGGAAGATGTGTAAGGGGGATGGAGAAATGACAAAATTGTTTCCTTCTCAGTGGTAACATTGGAGCTGGCATTGGCTCCTGTTTTGGAGCCATTTGTGAAGTGGAGTTCGAGGAATTTATTTTTGATTTCAGGGAAGAGAGAACGAAATACTTCTGGGAGAGTGTGTAATTTGTTATGAGAACGTATATCTGGGATGATGGAGGAGGGAGGGAAGAGCCACGAGGGTGGTAGCGAGTGGATAGAAGGAAAGGTTTGAAGGGGATGCAGTTTTCGATGCAGAGTGTTTGTGCGCGGTGTATACAGGACGGTATAATATTTGTGTTTTTTGTTGTTCTGATCGAGGTGGTTACGTTATAAAGGGGAGAGGAGTCTTTGCATAGTAGGCTAAGTTGGATTAGTTTTAAGGTGGACTGGTAACATACATTTTTGATCGTTGGCATGTGTTGGCCTCTGACGCCGATGACTCGGGATCGAATCCCGACACAACCATGTCATCGAACGTGTTTTTCACGGTGTTTCTCCTCAGCGGGGTTCTGACAAAACCCCCTGTAGTAAAATTGTCATGAAAAGCTTCTCGAAATTCGCCGTTCGGAACCGGCAATAAAACTGTAGGTCCCTTTCACCTATGTGAAAATGAAATCACACACAACATGGGTGATTGAGAGGCTCGGCTCAGGTTCTTCATGGACTGTAACGCCAACATACATACATACATACATGTTGTTTTTGAGTAGCAAATGATTGATGGGAGTTAGGGCGGTAGGTATTAAGAGCTTTTCTGATGGTTTTGAAGAGACCACATCGAATTTAGCTGATGCGAGGTTAGGGAAAAAGGGTTGCAGTTGTATTTGTTGCAGGAGAGGGCTAGGTGTAAATGATCGATGTGGACGTTCCATTTGGTTTTTTTTTTTTTTTTTTTTTTCAAAAACGATGCCAGGATTTTGAGTTTATCGACTTTTTGCAAGATCATGTTGACGATGTCACAGGAGCATTTGTGTAGGTGTTTGTTCTCCTCGAGGGATAGTTTAGCCCTTGAGTTATTCACACCAAGAAAGAATATCTTGTAAGAGGGGGTTCAGATTTATGTTGGACAAAGTTTTTTAGTCGTCTGCGTATGAGTAGAGTTTGTATTGTTGTGAACGGAGAGTGGTGAACCTTGGGGAATGCCGGTGAAGAGGGGGTATGGGGATGATAGGGTGTTACCAATACGGACAGAGGGGTGTCAATTGGAAAATATGTACATCTAATGTTGTTGGGACGAATTTTATCAAAGGCTTTGACAAAATCAAGTGAGATGATAATGGAGCTGTGGCTTTTTATATTTAGAGAACCGATAATTTAGTGGTCTAAAATTGTAGTCTCTTTAACGTGTACTACGGAGGAGTTTGTTATAGCTGACAAACCACCAGTCTATTGGCAAATTATTTTGTAAACCATTTTGGTGCAGCAGGGTATCAGGGAGGGTCTGTACAATTTCGTGATGGTTTTGTTAGAGTTCGGTTTGAGAATGGGGATGATGGTGCTGTTTTTTTTTTTTTTTAATTTGCTGTGGGATATTGCTCTACAGAATATTGTTGTATAGGTTGAAGACTCTTATTTTTAGAGGCCCAAGTTAGATTAGGTAATAAGAATACGGTCATCAGCGAGAAAGTTATTGTCTTTTACACTTTCTCCTTAAATTCGGACATCTCCTATGGTACACTACCTAATACCAATTTTGCAAAGCATACTCTTGATAGTTGCTCAAGCTACATGTGTACGTTAACCATCAATATATGGTACAAAAGTTTCATTCAAAAGTCTTCAATCGAACCAATATCAAAGCAGAGCTAGATTTACGCGATGGGAGTCTGATCCTTCCTTTACAACAATCAAATAATGGGATGGCAAGCAACGAAAATTTGTTTACCCTATCATGATCTGCATTTCTCAATTTACTTTTTCCGCTTATAAACTAAACGTATGTATTTCCAAAGTTGTGTTATACCAAAATTATACCATAATTGAGGCAAATAAAACTTAATTTATCATTTGCATCTACATAAATATGTACATAGATCCGGTGATTAAATACAGCAGAAATATACCCAGAATGTACCTAAACCCTTTCTTTCCTTAATCAAACTTAATTCTACATACAATATGAGGACCCATAAAAGTCCCATAGCTCTAACATCACCTAGTCTGGCCATACAAGTTTTACTACAACCATTTTATATAGTAAAGGTACAACTTGCACTCTTTTCATGTTACCCATTACTTTTATCCTCTGTCGCGTAGATGTTTGTTTTTAGTCATTTACAATGACTAAATCGGGCGACATCGAAAATAATTTCTTTACGATCGACAAGTGTTATATGCCTAAATGTAACCTCTCTAGGAACTTGCGACCGCTTAGAACTACTTGCTGTTTTGTTTATCGTACTATTTGGAGTCTGTGACCGTCACAGATCCGGCCGTCCGCGTACTGTGAGGACTCCGCAAGGGACAAAACCCGCACAGGTTCGAATCAGATGCAAAACGACTTAGAACACAGAAGATATAGTCGCAGGAAATGAACATTTCCTAAAAATCCATGACTTATGTAGTGCCTAAAACAAAACACCGACTAACATTCGCACTCAAGCAAAAACCGAATTCTCTCTTCACTCATCAATATAAATAAAATAAAATAAGAAAAGTCTATCGGCAACGTCCCTCTGAATGAGATCCGTAAAGGGATCGGTGACTGGCTAACTAGTGCGTGCAAGGGGTCAGCCACTGAGATCAGGACTGAGCTCGATTTGCCTGGTTCAGCGATGACAGTGCATAGACGTCTCATAGACGAAAACTTAAGTGCCCGATCTTCAAGAAAAAAAACCTCTTCTCACAAAAAAAAAAACATATTGCCAAACGGCTTGAATTCGCCAAAAAACATATCGCCTGGCCGGTCTCAAGGTGGCGAAATATTTTATGGACTGATGAGTCCAAAATTGTGTTATTTGGTGGGGCTGGAGCCCGACAATATGTTCGCGCCCACCCAACACCGAACTGCTCCCACGTTATACCATAATACCCATCAAACATGGCAAATGTTCACTTATGGTGTGGGGAGGTTTTTCGTATTATGATATGGGTCCCATATATAAAATTGAAGGCACAATGGATCAGCGTTTGTACATTAAGATCTTGGAGACCGTGATGCTGCCCCACTGCGAAGAAGAAATGCCGCTCAGATGGGTCCTGCAGCAAGATAATGACCGAAAACATATCAGCCGTAAAGCGAAAGAGTGGTTTCAGCAGAAAGGGATTCAAATCATGGAGTCGCCTGCTCAATCTCCTGACTTGAATCCAATTGAAAATATTTGGGGGGGACGTTAAACGTGTTGTATATGATGCTAAACCATCAAATATTGCCGAGTTATGGGGCGTTATCTGCCGAACTTGGTACAACATACCAAAAAAACGTTTTAAAGGCCTTGTGGACTCTATGGTAAGAAAATGTGAGGCTGATTTCATAGTTTTCTGCCATTAAACCAACTTGGCTAGAAGCACTGCTATTATTTTGTTATACGTTCGATTCGGTTTTATTCTTATAATTCGTTGGTGATTTTTTTTTTTTTTAATTGCGCGCACTCAAGGTTTAATAACCTTATTATGTCGGTGACACAGTGCGGGCAGAAGGTAGAGAGGAAGAGGAATAGAGGAGATGCCGATGGACGTTGATCTTAAATTCTTGCATGTTGCATTGAGGGGGGAAAACCGAATCCGGCAGGGAGTTCCAGATTCGTGTGGTTCGGTTAATGAAAGATTCTCTATATTTGACAGTACGTCCGAAAGCGGGCTTCAGAGTATATTGGTGAGCATTCCTAGAGAGACGTGTATTGCGGGAGGAATGTTGAAGGGACGGAATGTAACTGGCTATTTCATCAGAGCATTTTTGGTGGTAGTAACGATAAAACAGGGAGAGGCAGGTAACATTCCTGCGGTGTTCCAGCGAGTCTAATGTTTTGGTAATGCTGGAGTCACCTATCAGTTTTATGGCTCGTTTTTGTATTCTGTCTAGTAGGTGCAGTGAGGTCTTGGAAGCACCGGACCAGACATGAGCGTTTAACTCTAATTTGGGACGAATGAACGCCTTATAGATTGTAGCCAGATCTAAGGGTGAGAAATATTTCTTGCATCTGTATAAGAATCCTAGGCATTTCGCAGCATTCTTGGCGACACTGAATATATGGTCGCTCCAATTAAGATTGTGAGCAACACTCATACCTAGAAAGCTTTTCAGTTTCTGAGATGCAAGTGCCATTCATGGATAATGGCTGCGGGTTATTTATACGCTTTAACGACAAGAGACAGCATTGTGTTTTGGAAGCATTAAATTCCACTCTATTGTTTTTACCCCATTGGATGATGCTGTCGATATCGGAATTTAATGATCTTAACATACGCTACCGCTCATTATCTACAACCGAAGTGCAGGGTCGTAAACTGGTGAACGAATATGAAAAGCTGAGGGTACTGTCGTCAGCGAAGGAGTGAATTGGATTAGAAGTAACAGACAAGAGATCATTTATAAAAATAAGAAAGAGTGTCGGAGACAAAACGGAGCCCTGTGGAACACCGGCATTTACAAAGCGAGTATCAGACTTGAATCCGTCCAAAACAACTTGAATTGAACGATTCGAAAGGTAGCTTCTAATCCATTGAAGAAGAGACTCATCGATCCCAAAAGCACGCATTTTCGACAAAACGGCTTCATGCCAAACCCTGTCAAATGCTTTCGAAATATCCAGTGCAACAATTTTGCTTTCACCTGCTTGGTGAAGCGAGTGATTCCACTTTTAAGCGAGATATGCCATCATATCACCAGTGGATCTGTTGCTGCGGAAACCGTATTGGCGGTCATTGAGGAGTTTCCGTGATTCAAGATATTTCATAAGCTGACGGTTAATCAGCGTTTCCATGACCTTGGGTACGGGTATTACGGGCATTGTTTTTTATTTTTATTAAACACAAGTTTTATAGATTTCCCTGAAATAAAAAAATAATAATAAGTTGAAATACAGAGGCTCTTGGATTATTTAGGACAACGACAAATCACAATACTCGATTTATGAGCCCCCTAGGTTGATAATAATGATCTTATGAGTTTCGTTAAGTTTACAAATACCTTCCAATAGAAACGACTTATACCTTTCCCTTTCAAATGCGATTGATTATTAATCTCATGTTCTAATGTAAAACATTTTATCTTTTTTTTTTTTGTATTTGTTTATGTAATAAAGATTCGAAAAGATATTTAAGAAAAAAATTAGAACAAATACTTTACTCTGAAGCCAAATTGCTTGTATATTTTACCTTTATTGTAGCCGTCCTTGTTGCCGCCTCCAGCTCTAGAATATAATATTGAATACTCATTTAAATGCAGAAAAGATGTTTTTTTTTTTTTTTTGTTTGTTTTTGTTCAATACACAAGCAAGTACCGTTGAAAGTTGTTAAGTTGTTGTTGATGTTGTTTTTTTTTTTTTTAACAAGAGAAAGGGAGAGGAGAGCAAGTTACACTTTTGATTTTTGTTTATAATTTTCATGTTTTACCTTTGAAATGTTACACGCTTTGAATTACCCATATTACATTGTTTGTTTACTGATTGCAAAAACAAATTACCATTGCTTCCAGTTTGTTTTACACTAAATTTACGCTTTTACCAAAATACCAAATGTGGATTATGTTACTATGTTGTGTCCGTTTAAAACAAAATATACCTTTTTTTCATATTTCTTTTCTTTTGTACCTTTTAGTAATTTTTGTATTCTTTTTACCAGGAGACCAATTTTTGCTTCTCAACTTCAACTGTAACAAACTACATTCTTTTCGTATAACCAGAATAGGTAGGTAGTAAACATGACCATTAGGGGAGTCGCTTAAACATACACATTATACTCATATCAACTGAAGATTATGTACCTTTCCCTGCTATTACACATTTAGGCGCATGCTTTTTGTACCCTGGATAGACCGATGAATAATCAAAATATAGCCATAACGACGAGCAACAGGCAACAAAATGACGAGCGAGCTATTAGCTGCTCTTGAATTATGTCTCTTAGGCTACGCGCACAGTGATGCGAGAATTCGATGCGATGCGAGAAGCGCTTGCTTGCGATAAAACTGTTCACATGTATCCTTATGTATGTGCGCACAGTGAAGCGATTTTCGATGCGTATCTCGCGAGATCCTCGCAAGCTTATCGCAAACCTCTCGCAAGCTTCTCGCACACAAACTCTTCTGGTCACTTTTTCAAGCGATTCTGTGCGAGTAGTATTCATTGTTGTTGTTGTTCTGATGCAATTTCATTTGTGGTCAAAATGTGGTCAAATTTTCTTTCATCGTTCCTTAACTGTGGATATATAAAGGGTTTTCCAATAGGGAATTGACAACTTTGAATTCAATTTGTGAACGCACCCTTTCACTAATCATCAAACTGTCATTGCTAGTTTATTCACTAAAGTCAACATTTTCATCATGGTAAAGTACATGAACGGGCAGCGTCTGCAAATTATAAAAATTTTCTACCGAAATACGGAGTCGGTGACCGCAACTTTAAGAGCGTTAACTCCAATTTTGGGTCGTAATTCTCGCCCTAGTAGACCGGCAATAACAAGTCTAGTGCAAAATATAGAGTCTACGTACTCGTTGTGTGATATTGCCGTGTTAGCGAGACAACGGGTTGGTCGAAGTGTAGAAAATATCGCTGCCGTTCGGGCGTCCGTAGCAAACGATCCAACTCAATCAATTGCACGGCGTTCTCAAGAATTGGGCATCGCTCAGACCACGTTAACGCGTGATTACTTAAGAATTGAAGCCGATGAACCATCTGAAGCGACGTACGTTCTCCGATTGGGCTCTGGAGAAGATGCGCCAAGATGATGAATTTCATCGCAAAATCATCTTCAGTGACGAAGCTCATTTTTGGCTCGATGGGTTCGTCAATAAGCAAAATATGCGTTATTGGTTGGGTGAAAATCCACATTTGCTTCATGAATCACCACTTTATCCACAAAAAGTACTGTTTGGTACGATTTGCATATTTTTTTGTCGACGATAACGATGTTCACTTACTGTGAACGCCCAGCGTTATCGCGCCATGATTGCTGATTATTTTTGGCCCGAATTGGAAGATATGGACTTGGACGACATGTGGTTTCAACAAGATGGTGCCATAAGCCACACAGCACACGTTACAATCGATTTATTGAAGAGTAAGTTTGATGAGCGTGTTATCTCAAGAAATGGGCCAGTCGAATGGCCGCCTCGTTCGTGCGATTTAACGCCTTTAGACTATTTTCTTTGGGGTTACGAATAGCCCAAAGCCAATGTGTGGCCCAGTCATTGAAAAATGGGTCCAACGAATCGACCGCTGGAAACGTGCCCGCGGTGGCAATATGAACGAAGTCGAGTTCTGTTCATAAAGGTTTTGATTGTACTTCAAGCCGATAGTAAAGTTATTGAAATACCTCAAATGGTTTGCGTTTTATTTAAAAAAAAAAAAGTTGTCAAGTCCTTATTGGAAAACCCGATAAATATAAACTTTTATTTAAAAATTCTTCGCCTAATGATGAATACATCGCAACAAAACAGTACAGAGCAGCTTTCACTGTGCGCACTATATCGCACCTCGCATCGCATCGCATCTCGCATCACTGTGCGCGCAGCCTTAAGTCCGGAAGTCTTAACTCGCCACACAAGTCTCATACCAGCTGACGTACCGGGAGAAATTAGCAAAAACAAAAAACTTCATATTAATCGTTAATAAAATACCTTGGCATTGAAGTCATTGAATCTTAATCATTGATTCCCGTATTTGGCTTTAGAGCCCTGCATTTGACACCAAAATAATTCTGCTAAAAAGGAACATTGGTCCTATTCATCAAATAGCACCTCGCTACTGCAAGGCAAAACAAAGCGCTAGTTTGCACTCTCTCTTTCACGAGAAGATATACAGATCAGATTCTAGAGGATACCAAAATTACTGTTCCATGGCTTGTTGAAATACACGACGGTTGCTGAATAGACAAGACATCGAAAATACATAAATGGTTGTCCAAGTAAGGTGCAGAAAAGTTTTCTTTCAATCTACATGTCCCTTTGTTAGTTGAATGTTTAAAGTCGAGGTTAGAGGGTTCTGTGGGAGATGCATCAAAGTATGACAGGCAAACAATTGTCCGCACAAGACACGATTCGAAACAATTAATAAAGCGTCGACCACTTGGATTTGACATTTCGAGGACCAGTTCGGTGCGACTTAAACTCACTCTTGTACAAGATTCTATTAACACAAGACCTCTAGTCAACTGATCATCATTCGCTTACCTATTGATTCTTACAGGACCTGAATGCAATTGATGACCGAATTTCACCAACATGCACTTTTAGCAATTTCAGACTGCATAGGACGGAAATCATGGAAAACTGACGCATTTGGATCAACGAGAATCTCCGTGAAGCAGCCAATGTATTCATAAAATGTGGCTGTTTCGGTATACTTGTGAACAAAACACATTCATTGCAAATGAGAACATAGTAAATGTCAATTCTACGCGATACCATGCAAACCGATTGTCTTTTACCTCAGTTTGATGGAATCGATTTATGTATTTTCCTTGTTAATGGATGATGTTCTCAAACATGGTAGACGACTGTAAATCTAGCTGTGGTGAAAATTTGGCGGCGAACCTTCATTTGTAGTCTTTATTCGCGTTTACTTTTCTGCGCTTTATTTGATCAACCCCCTAAATACATGTGTACATTGCAATCAAGGTTGCAACTTGCCAGCTTATTCTTGCTTTTGCTTTGAACACTAGTTGATAAAAAAATTGTAACACGCGCATTGTCTGCCCATCAACTCTCTGTAGCAAACACATTTCTGAGAATACCATACAATACCATTAGAACTAATACTACATTCGTATCAATAAACCACAAACACAAACAACGAGCACGAAATAACGCAAAGAACAGAGGACGTAAGTCGAAATAAGCGCTGAAAGATAAAAACAGGCTCGTCCGAAAGTGTAAGGCTCGTCCTTTCCGAGCCTCAAAGGAGTTTAAAGCTGATCTCGGGTCTGACGTTAGCCCCGTTAAGATCCGGCGTCTGCTCCGAAATACAAACGTTCCAGGCAAGGTTACCAAGAAAAGTAACTTAAAAAAATATAAATATATCTAGAGGGTGTTTTTTTAGAGGTTTGTCTTTTAAACTGGCAATACTGTTTCTACAGATTGTCAATGACAGCTGGAAGTTGATTTGTGGTTAGTGCGTTTTGCCATTTTACGTTGACGCATGCAAATTGTACTTATTTTGAAAACCATGGTTCGGTTCGCCAAATTGATCGTGCTCTACGTTCATTTTACGGTCAACATAATCTGAGCAAGTTATTCGGAACACGATGAATCATTTTAGCACCACGTACACTATAGATACTGGATAAGACGCATCCCCAAAGACGACAAACAGTGCAAACAGAAGATTGAAGATTGAAGGATTGAAGAGAACCCTTATGAGACGATTCGCTATCGTACACAGCAATTCGAGCTACACCCATCCACTTTGTGGAAGATTTTACGGAAAGATCTTGGCTTAAAAGCATATAAGATCCAGGTGGTGTGAGAGTTGAAACCGTGCGACCATTACACGCGTCGTAGAACCGATGAATGGGCCGAAAACATAATTCAGCTTGATCTTCAGTTTCAAAATGTTGTCCTTCGATGAGGCCCGTTTCTGGTTAAATGGATTGTAAACAAGCAAAATGGTCGAATTTGGAGTGGAGAACACCCATCAGCCTTTGTTGAGACGTCCTTACATCCATAAAAGTCATTGTTTGATGTGCTTTATGGGCTGGTGGAATCATCGGTCTATATTTATTTGAGGACGATGCCGGCCAGAATGTTACCACCAATGGAGAGCGCTATAGAAATTCTTCGCTCCTCAGTTGAATGGCATTAACCTGACATGGAGTTGGTTTTAACAAGATGGTACGACATGCCACTAATTGATTGCGGAAAACATTTGCTGAGCGCATAATTTCGAGCAATAGACCTGTAAAAGCTGGCCTCCACGAACCGATGATCTCACTCACACCTTTAGACTACTTTTTTTGGGGGTACATATGTATGTGAAGTCCATAGCCTATGCCGATAAACCAAAGACGTTGGATGATTTGGAAGTCAACACTCGCCGTGTTATTGTTGATATTAGAGCTCTCTATTGCACGTGTAATCGTGTACACGTGTTACACGTGTAATTGAATTATTGTCCGTGTAGAAACACATGTATTTAGTTCGTCTATCTAGTAAAATACGTGTAGCTCCACCACAGCCATAAATTCAAGAAAACCTTTGCTAGAACCGAGGGAAAGAGGCATTTGGTTTAACGCAATCTTTTTGGCCAGTGCCTGATGGATAGTGTGTCAGAAATTACTATGTCAACATCAACCGCTCAACAACCCATGTAACTTTCATCAACACAGAGAAAAACAACAGTACCTGGGCTCACTTGGAGCTAGCGGTAAATGCACATAAGGCAGTCATGTGAATTATGAAAGGAGCATTTCTTTCTCTATTTACACGTGTATTAAGAGCGTACACGTGTACACGTTGGAATATTTTTTTAATACACGTGCGAACGTGACACGAGTACACGTGTAATTAAATGTATGTATGTATGTATGTTGGCGTTACAGCCCATGAAGGACCAGAGCCGAGCTTCTCTCAATCACCCATGTTGTGTGTGATTTAATTTTCCCATAGGTGAAAGGGACCTACAGTTTTATTGCCGGTTCCGAAAGGCGAATTTTGAGAAGCTTTTCATGACAACTTTACTACAGGGGGTTTTGTCAGAACCCCGCTGAGGAGAAACACCGTGAAAACACGTTCGATGACATAGCTGTGTCGGGATTCGATCCCGTGTCATCGGCGTCAGAGGCTAACACACTACCCACTGCGCCACGGTGCTCTCCAATTAAATACACGCTTGAAATCGAGAGCCCTAGCTGATATACGATCCCAGTTGCTCGTTTAAGTTGTCGAAAATTGAACTTCACGGTTGGGTTTCGTTCGAGCTAACCGTGGCGCGCGTATGTTCGAAATCATATCTCAACACTAGTGGCATAAAGTTATCTATCAAATAAAGCCAATATCATAGATATTAACATTGGCTTCAAGTGTTTTATCTTATATTGGATTTGTATACCTCTTAAAAAAACACCCTTTATAATTGGAGGAAAGATTTTGTTTGGAAGAGGTACCCAAATGCTCCACGATTCAGTTAAAGCTGTGGAACAGAAGCGAAACATTATATGCAGTGACGAAACGAAAAATGATGGAAGAAATTACATGCGTATTCCAACAGGGCAAGGCCACAACCACACATACACAAAATTCACCATAAAACACAAGTTGTTTGGCTTGGTGGAGTGGGAACCATTTAACTATTTTGATACATTAAAAAAGAAAATACACGCTAACCTCCTTCAGGACATAATGTTGCCATGGGGTAAGGATAACATGGACCCCTTCGGTGACGTATTCAACAGAATAACGACAGAAGGAACCCCACCAAATTAACAAAACCGTGGTATTTAGATAAAGACGTCCATGTTTTGGATTAGCCAACTCAATCTCGGGATGGCTATTTCAAAGGATATTACATTCAATATTAATACCAAGACGTTAATGCGGTTTCATCTTCTTGTTTTTTCTTCAGTCTGTACTTCTCCGACAAGGAGGGGCAAAACCCCCCGTAGTATACTTGCCATGAAAAAGCTTCTGGACTCAAGCCGTTCGGAATCGGCATTAAACTGCAGGTCCCCTTCACCTGTGTAAAAAATAAATCACACACAGGGTGGTGAGTTCGGCGAGAAGTTTGAAGGCGACCATAGATCTGCGAAAAAGGTGTTCTGGCAACCCATTCGCCGATTCAGAGGAAGGAAATTCAACATAATCGAAGGAGTTAAATCCAAAGATAGTGTGTTGCTTTCCAATGAGATAGACAGCATACGCAGATGGAGCGAGCACTTTTCGGAGCTGCTCAGTCCCGAACCGAGTGCTGAGGGGACAGACCTATAGTCTTGAGTGGGGCGGAGAATAGTTCAACGGTGGAGAAAGTCATTTTAGCGATTGAATCGCTAAAAGTCGGCAAATCCGCCGGTGTGGATGAAGTTCGGCCAGAAATGCTTAAGGCAATGGGTAAGGAGCGAGTATTATGGCTCTCTCGTGTCATTAAGGTGACTTGGGAATGCGGCGAGACACCTAGCGATTGGCAGACTGAGGTGATTGTCCCTCTTTTCAAAAAGAGAGATAAAAAAGAGTGCTCCAACTATAGGGGCATATCTCTTTTAGGTGTCCCCGGTGAAGTCTACGCTAAGCTACTGAAGGTGCGTTCCAAAGCTATGGTCGAATCTAGGATAGGGGATGAACAGTGCGGGTTTCGTCATGGCAGAAGTACAACCAACCAGCTTTTCACTCTAAGAATGGTACTCGAGAAGGCTTGGGAGTGCGCCAAGTCGATCTACAGCTGCTTTGTAGAATTGGAAAAGACTTATAACCGAGTTCCTGGAGGTAGACTCTGGAGTGTTCTGCAGGAGTATGGGATTGATAGTCCTCTGTTGAGGGCCATTCAGTCTCTATACACAAACTGTAGCAGCTGCGTTCGGGTTAACGGTAGTAAATCAACACCTTTCACCGTGGGCGTTGGACTTCGCCAAGGGTGCGTCTAGTCACCTCTTATTATTATATATATGGACTGGATGTTGCAGCGCAGTCGAGGCGAGGAGTGTTTCACATTGGAGAGTTGAGGGTAAGCCATCTTCTTTTTGCAAGTGACTAAGTTGCCCTCGCATCCTCCCAGACGGAACTTCAGCGCGCGCTAGATAGGTTTGTGGCCGTATATGCTGATGTTGGAATGAGGGTTAACGTGGTTATGATTATTTCCAAAACACCTGTCCAATGCACTCTACATATTAGTGAATTCCCATTGAAGCAGGTGGAGAAGGTTAAGTACTTCGGGGTCTTCTTCACGAGTGATGGGAGGTGTAATGCTGAGCTTTCCTGCAGGATTGGCCAAGCTGGGTACATTTTGAAAAAGCTTGGAAGATCTGTAATCAGGAAGACCGAGCTTGGTGTCAAAGCCAAGTTAGCGTTTTTTTAACTCAGTAATTGTTCCAACTCTCACCTATGGTCATGAAATTTAGGTATTGACCAAAGGAATAAGATCGCGAATACAAGATGCCGAAATGAGATTTCTTCGTGCTGTTGTGGGAGTTACTCGCCGGGATAGGGTGAGAAACACGGTAGTGCGCGGGGAGCTCAATGTTGAGCAGTTGCTTCTCCGAACAGAAAGGGCTATGCTTCAATGGTTTTGTCACGTGAGACGAATGTCGCCATCATCACGACTTCCGAAGCGTGCCTTGAATGCAATACCATCAGGCAGGCGACCGCTTGGCAGACCCAGGACGAGGTGGTTGTACCAAGTCCAAAAACTCGTCTGGGTGCGCTTGGGCATAGGTCCTGATGGGTTAGAGTCGATGGCGGAGGATCGAGTGACCTGGAGATCCCGCGTGCGCGAATTACCCCCGCGACTCTTTTAGTGGAACAGCTTGGCTCTGGCCCCTCACGGGCCCCAACGCCACCAAAGCAAGCAAAGGAGCGCAATTTATATTTATATTGAATCAGACGACTTTTCAAACGACGATGACTGAAATTGTTTTTTCAACCCACACCACGGTAAGTGTTGGGGTTGGTGTGGGTTAGAATGAAAAAGTTTTCTTGTCGTGCGACAAAAAACGTTTTGTCGTCTTCGGTGTGGGTTCAGCCTTATTCTATGTGCGACAGTTCGTTTTTCTTTACTAGCAGTCTATGTCCGACTATCCGAATCGACCCCGGTCCCAATTATTTCGGATAATCGGCATTCTACTACTGTACATGAGGAAAAAATTATTTTTGTTCATTCTATTGCATTTTTAAAAAGAAACTTGTATTTGGCCCACCCGTCCCTATCACGTAGCTGCCTAACAAATGCAACATATGGATACGACGTTCCTGTTGGATAGAAAAGCGACAAATTCATGAAATTTCCACAATATTGGTTGTAACACAAAGAAAAAGATTACTCACGCGAAAACATTGAGACACAGTGGCGCCTAAATGTGCATTACTTATTGTTAGTCGTTGGTGGCTCATACAAAATACTAGTTTTACCCTTTATTCAAAGATTTTCGTGCAGTCTTCCATCTTAAGATCATTTTAGGTCGGGTTAATAGTGTACACAAAAGAAGTGAATGTACGCTACACATGGCCAAATGTAAACCCAATACTACATACATGGCTTTACTCTGAGATACATGTTACTCTTTCTAAACCTATAATATACATATAAACAAATAGTCGGGGCATGTACTCTCTCTTCGGACGGTGACCAAATCTGTTTTGTTACTCTTTTTCAAAATCGTGATATTGAAATTCTATCCAGCGACGAGGGCAACAGCACATATGTTTACAAAAATATTTTCTCAAATAATAACAGACAAGCTACCAGGGAAGTTGAAAAGCAAAAATTTCACTTAACCACAAAAACCCGTGCAAATAATCATATCTGGCATTAAAAAAACAAAAAAAAAAAAAAAAAAACCAAAACGAAAAAAAAATTGTTTTTACAAAACTCTAGAGACTTCCAGTCACCGATACACGTTTGCATGGCCTTAGCTTGTGAGTTTTCAAAAAAGATACTCGATTTAGGGGATATTGAAACGGAAAAGGATAATATGAATAGGTACATACCCATAACCGCCGCCATTGTTGCCACCGCCGCCACCGCGTTCATTCCATCCACCGCCGCCGCCACCACGACCGCCACCTTGAAACAGAAAACGCATTTTTTAATTCGACAAAGACAAAAGTAAAACTTTGCAATATGTTAACCCACCTCCTTGGGATTTATTGAACGATGGTGGGGGCTCGTTGTAGCCACTATTTTTCGACATTTGTTGAAAGCTTGGTGGTGGCACGGAAAAATTGTTATAACCTCCACCGCCGCTGTTACCACCGCCGTAGTTTCCACCTGGCAAGTAGAAGATTTTTCACTTGAAATACAACGAACGAATAATCACTTCGGGAATAATATTCACTTACGATCCATGTTCGACGGAGATTGTAGAATTAACGAATATCAGACAAAGTATAAGGAAAACAGAAATTCAATTTTATTTTTACGCAATTTTCGGCACAAGTCCGACGCCAACGAAGAATGAAAATTAAGTGAAGAAGAGAACAGTTCAATGAAAATTTTATTACATTTTACCGAACGGATGCTACTCACCGCCAGATGGATTGCGTTCAGTGCTAGATTCTTTAGAGCAGAAAAAGTGCGTTCAGCTCCATTCTGTTCACACTCTTTCATATTATTATTATTGTAAGTGTGTGTTCACATTGGTGGAAGCGCACCAAATTGCCTGAAAGAGAGGGAACGATTTTTAATAAGTGGAAACGAGAAGGGTTGCTTGCACCGAAAATCCATTTTCAAACTGGATTTTCGGGTGAAGCAAACCGTTCCATTCTAAATTCATTCCATTTTTGAAGTTTTTCCTCATTTATTCGTGACTGTTGGACATAAACAAGTTGATTCGGTTTGTGAAGATGACTTCTTTCGCTGGTAATAGAATGAAAATGACCCGATTCATGCGTTCCACTTGTCGAAAATTCAAGTGTGCTTCCGCCAATGTAAACACTATTTGCCTTCTTGCGCTTGTCCTTCCCGCGACAATGTGAACACGCTCTTAGACGTGTATTATACGATTTAATACTTTCGAGCAACTTTTTCTTATTAGTGGCGTTCACAGTGTACGATTTGTCTGTACGATTTGCTTGATGATTCTTGTCTATACTGCCAATCATCAATGGGAACACTCGATACTGCAAGTCGATGCGATTTGTAGTATGTAGTTCAGAATTTTCGACTTTTTGCCTTGCTTGTGTGGGTGCCCGTATACATATGTGTAAAAGTCAGAAATGTTACTTCCATACGTTTTCCACTTTTTTTGTGATTTCGAAGGGTGAACATCAGCGGATGTTGCGACGCAGCATGTAAATGTGCTCTTTTCGTCGTCAAAACACATCGCCCAAACTTGAAGAAGCCGACGGCAAAACAACAGTCTGGGAGCCCAGGAGTATCCTCTAATCAACAAACAAATTTTGTAAGTGGAGTGATGCAGACGAAACAAAATTTCTATGTTTCATGTTTGGCCTGTTCCAACTCCGCCCATTTGCACATGCACGCAACACATCTGCATCAGCAAGAGCACAAACACATGCATTGGCAAAACACGCCCATCCGACGGGGAGCGCAGCACCATCGCATCAAGATCAGCGTAAGGTCAATGACCTAATCAGCTGAGCGATCACACCATCCGTGACCCATCAAGAAAAAACGGCTTCATCACAGCCAATAAATAGGCAGTTTCAAGGGCTCAAATTTGCTATCTAAAACGAACCTTGTACAAGCGCGGTCGAAAAAATAAATGAGAATTAGAGCAAACTCGAAGTGTTTCTTTTCTTCTTGTTTTAGTGTCGTTCGACCACGTTCATATTTTTCAGCTCGTATCCGTGCGATACAGCGGACAAAGACGATATGACGACGAATTTAGTGACAAGTTATGGCATTTCCAAGCTTTTAGATGTAATAATAGACTAATGTTGGAGAGATTGGTGTCTACTCCTGAGCTTCGGATATATCTAGCTGGCTTAAATTGGTAGTGGTCAGCAAAACTCTAAGTCTTGTGGATATAATTCCAGGAATATTTTCCACTACACGCCACACGCCAGTGCGATACTCCCACTAGGGGGTAGACCTCATAGACAGGCCGGGACCGACGTCAGGAACCGATGTACCGACCACCAGTTACGGGGGCTCCTGTTTCTCGTGTTTTTTTTTTTTTTTTAAATTTGCGCGAACTCAAGGTCTAATAACCTTATTATATCGGCGACACAGTGCGGGCAGAAGGTAGAGAGGAAGAGGAATAGAGGAGATGCCGATGGACATTGATCTTAAATGCTTGCTTGTTACATTGAGGGGGGAAAACCGAATCCGGCAGGGAGTTCCAGATTCGTGTGGTTCGGTTAATGAAAGATTCTCTATATTTGACAGTACGTCCGAAAGCGGGCTTCAGAGTATATTGGTGAGCATTCCTAGAGAGAGGTGTATTGCGGGAGAAATGTTGAAGGGGCGGAATGCAACTGGCTATTTCATCCGAGCATTTTTGGTGGTAGTAACGATAAAACAGGGAGAGGCAGGTAACATTCCTGCGGTGTTCCAGCGAGTCTAATGTTTTGGTAATGCTAGAGTCAACCATCAGTTTTATGGCTCGTTTTTGTATTCTGTCTAGTAGGTGCAGTGAGGTCTTGGAAGCACCGGACCAGACATGAGTGTTAACCAGATCTAAGGGTGAGAAATATTTCTTGCATCTGTATAAGAATCCTAGGCATTTCGCAGCATTCTTGGCGACACTGAATATATGGTCGCTCCAATTAAGATTGTGAGCAACACTCATACCCAGGATGGAAAGCTTTTCAGTTTCTGAGATGCAAGTGCCATTCATGGATAATGGCTGCGGGTTATTTATACGCTTTAACGACAAGAGACAGCATTGGGTTTTGGAAGCATTAAATTCCACTCTATTGTTTTTACCCCATTGGATGATGCTGTCGATATCGGAATTTAATGAGCTTAACATACGCTGCCGCTCATTATCTACAACCGAAGTGCAGGGTCGTAAACTGGTGGACGAATATGAGAAGCTGAGGGTACTGTCGTCAGCGAAGGAGTGAATTGGATTAGAAGTAACAGACAAGAGATCATTTATAAAAATAAGAAAGAGTGTCGGAGACAAAACGGAGCCCTGGGGAACACCGGCATTTACAAAGTGAGTATCAGACTTGAATCCTTCCAAAACAACTTGAATTGAACGATTCGAAAGGTAGCTTCTAATCCATTGAAAGAGAGAGACTCATCGATCCCAAAAGCACGCATTTTCGACAAAAGGGCTTCATGCCAAACCCTGTCAAATGCTTTCGAAATATCCAGTGCAACAATTTTGCTTTCACCTGCTTGGTGAAGCGAGTGATTCCACTTTTCAGCGAGATATGCCATCATATCACCAGTGGATCTGTTGCTGCGGAAACCGTATTGGCGGTCATTGAGAAGTTTCCGTGATTCAAGATATTTCATAAGCTGACGGTTAATCAGCGTTTCCATGACCTAGGAAAGAAGGGACGTTAGTGCAATGGGTCGGTAGTTGGAGGGAGAAGATGATTCGCCTTTTTTGGGTATAGGCTGGACAAATGCTGTTTTCCACCTACTTGGAAAGAGCCCAGAGTTGTAGGAAAGGTGAAAAAGCTTACGCAGTGGTTTTGCCACCGTAGAAGAACACCTCTTCAGAACTATTGGGGCAATACCATCTGGACCAGCGGATTTGTGTATGTCGAGGTCTTTAAGAACCCTTGCGACTGTACGAGTGCGGAAGTGGATTAGTCCCATGGTGGAATTGACGCACTCTAGTACAGGCGGAGACAAAGTACAAGCTGGCAGCTGAGAGCTGGTTGCGAAATGGGCAGCAAGTAGGTTAGCTTTGTCTAAGGGGGTGACAGCTGGAATGTCAATGTGGTACCAGATTATAGCTACCGGTGGAGCTTCGCGACCGTAAGGTCACTTCCAGATGAGCCCCGCAAAGCTCGAGGTCTGGCACCTCATCCTAGAAAAACTCCCAACTTTGGAGCATGGCAGCACTCCAGCGCCTCGCCTCTTACGACAGGCATGCCATTCATTCTCCCCATTTTGTAACAACTCGTATGTATTTAAAAAAAAAAAAAAAAAACAAAACGCAACCTAGAGCCGAAAGCCTATGCTGCTAGTTGCTTTTACCTCTGTATTAATTACATTTTTCAGTAATTGTATTAATATTCTAATAAATAAATAAATAAAACGCAACCAGAGCACGCGCCGCCATGTTCACAACATGGTATTCACAACACAAATTCTCTCTCACTAATGAAGTCACAAACATGCAGTTTAGTGTGAACGCTACTTACTTATGGTTGTCAAGTATATCGTCAAGACAAATCGTACTGTGTGAACGCCGCTATTCTCTTTTTTGTTGTCTGTGTTGTTCGAAATATTACACGTTTCAATACAGAGCTCATCTCAAAGTGATGCTGCGCATTTTGTTTTTGTGTGTGTGGATGCTACGTTATTTTTGAAGGACAGCGCAGAACACACTCGAACAATATTGTTACGAAATTATTCGATCCCATTTCTTTCACCACAGATCAATTATCCGTGCAGCTTCACCACTTTTCTTTATTATCCAATACTATCCACTTTAAACTTTATTACAAAAACAAACCTTTATTGAGAGCTTTTATTTTCACACTGTTTGATCACACTGACTTGTCACACGCTGTTCAATACCACAAAACTGAATGTCTGTCGAGGGCGAGTGTTCGCGCTTATATAGCTCTCGGTCCACCTTCTCGAACGTTCGCCGTTGGAAGTTCCCCTTCGGAAATCTCTAGAACGCTCTGACAATTCCATTGGAAGTTGACATCATTCCAATCCCCGCTTCCAGAGAGCTTTCGAACTTCGACAGCGAAATTCGAACTTAACGCAACAATATTATTGCGGTGGCACAAACAGACGGTTGTTCGAAAGCTCTCTGGAAGCGGGGATTGGAATGATGTCAACTTCCAATGGCGTAATGCTAATTGTCAGAGCATTCTAGAGATTTCCGAAGGGGAACTTCCAACGGCGAACATTTGAGAAGGTGCACCGAGAGCTATATAAGCGCGAACACTCGCCCTCGACAGACATTCAGTTTTATGGTATTGAACAGCGTGTGACAAGTCAGTGTGATCAAACAGTGTGAAACTAAGAGCTTTCAATAAAGGGTTGTTTGTGTAATAAAGTTTAAAGTGGATAGTATTGGATAATAAAGAAAAGTGGTGAAGCTGCACAGATAATTGATCTGTGGTAAAACAAGAAAAGTGTGTGTGTTTTCATTCGGATAAAAAGGACAATTGTAGTTTATCGCAATCCAGTGGTGCGAACCCTATTCGGTGTGGGATCGAATATTTCGTAACAATATCGACGAGAAAAATGCGAAAAGGAAAAAGAGAAATGTCAAAGTGTTGAATCAAATCTCCGGTATAGGCAACACGACCCACCCCAGACGCTTCTCAAAGAGAGAGAGAGAGAGTTGAATCGTATAATACCTCACTTACGGAATTAATCAATTAATCAAGTAATAAGTGGGCTGCATGGCAACCTGCACCATTAAGCGCCAATCTCATAGAACGCGTCCGTGCGTGCGTGCGCTAATTTTCATTGACAGCCAACGAGTGGCAGGCAAACATCGGCACATAGAATCCGTCCATCCGTGCGTCTATCAGAAATTAATGTCAAATAATTCAATGACATTTATTAATTGGTGTTGTGCGTTCAACTGGAAAACATTCCTAATTGTTAAATAAAACATAAAAATATGGACGAGCTTATTTCGACAATCATATTTATACGTATTTTGTCGCAAGCATTTTGTATTTGCCATATATATTTGTCAGTCCCGAATAAAACAGAGGGGATACAATTAGCCAGTGACTAAACACCAACTAAACACCCGTTCTTGTGACATCAAATCGAATAGTACTTTGGATTGTCAACCGAATTTGAATTTTCCCTCATTGCGAGAGAGTTCCTAAACATTCTCTCAATGCATCCACCAATGAACGTGCTTACTCTCAATTTGTCTATATGTGAACTTCAAATTGTAAATGTGTAAGCTCCATAATGTGAATGTATGAACTGTCAGCGCTTCAAAAAGTAGATAGTAGCTCTACTCCGCGCGTCGAGCTCCATAACGTGAATGTATGAACTGTCAGCGCTTCAAAAAGTAGAAAGTAGCTCTACTCCGCGCGTCGAAGCACGTGCGTCCATCGGCTATGTGCCCTTTCCCATAAAGAACGTGTGTATTCTACTTGGCTGTCAAAGCACGCACGCACGTACCCCGTTGAACCCCCGAACTGACATTTTGTCACTGCATGTGTGAGATATCTTTTTTGCTTTCTTTCTTTTCGTTTGCTGGTTGGCACCAAAGATAAATATAGGGATGGCAATCCGATGGCTTTGACAGGCATTTTGACAGATAGCCCCTACAAACCCGTTGCGGTTTGACGGCATCTTGACTATGTCATTCAGCCTTGTTCCGACGTCTTAACTCTACACATCGACGTCTTGAGACTATCATTGTGTTAGTCAAAAGCACGTCGTTCTTAAACGAGAATATGTATAGTATCGGTGTATTACAAATGCAACAACCAACCCTTGCGGGGATCACAGGGTGGACGTACGAAGGTTTTCCATCTCTTTATTTATCTCTGGTTGGCACAACGCAGGACTAACACAATCAAAGTAAAAGGTCCGTATATACACACTATCTGTCACTTCAACTACGTTTGAACTCTTCGATCTTTCGACTACGTTGTGGAAAAACCTGGGTCGAAATTTCAACTCAGTTTCGACTCGATCTTTCGACTACGCATGTAAACGGGGTAACGGACGCGTTCTATGTGATTGGCCTATTAGCCTTTAGGTTGCGACTGTACCGCGACAGGATCATCATTGGGCTAATCCAAGAACCATGGGTCCATAAAGGTAAGATTATGGGCCTGCAAAACAGGTCGCGTAAACTAGCTTACGCTACTGGAGGTTCTCCTCCAAGGGCCGCATGTGTGATCGGCACTAATATAAATTTTCTCCCCGTTCCAGAATTCATCACAAGGGGGCTGGCAGCCGTCATTGTGGAAGTCCCCACCGATGGAGGAGTAAGGGATCCCTCCCATCGAAGAACAGACTTGATTAGGTATTGCGACCAGAAGAAACGTCACCTGATAATCGGTTGTGATGCAAACGCGCATCATACGGAATGGGGCAACAGCAATACAAATAAACACTCTTTGAATTTCTTATAAGTAACGATCTTTCCGTTGCCAATAGAGGCAACAAACCTACATTTGCGGTTAGAGAAGAGGTGCTTGACCTCACTAATCCATTTATCCTAAACGCAATTGGTGACTGGCACGTCTCTAATAAGGCCTCCCTGTCTGATCACCAGCATATCAGATTCAACATCTCCGGTGAGGCTAAAGAGGCTGAGCCTGGATACCTGGATTCTGTTCCAGGCTCAACTCGCCGCTAAAGAAGATAAGCTTCTCAAATCGATTGAATCAACAGATGATATCCATGAAGCGGCTTACCAGCTCAATGCAGTTCTTATCTCATTCTTTAGGGCCAACTGTATACCCAGGGCAAGTGTGTGCCCTGATGGAATACACAGCTTGTTTCCCAAAGAAGCAGGTAAGATATCTGTTTAACAGAGCTAAGCGGAATAATAGTTGGACTGATTATAGATCTGCTCTTACGAAATACAACCTCGAACTGAGGAAAACCAAGAGAATGTCTTGGAGAAAACACTTCGAGAACAGAACATAGACTCGCTTCCAACTGCGGCCCGACTCCATAAAGCACTATCTTAAGAGCACACAAATGCACTCGGGCTTCTTCGTAAATCAGACGGCACCTTTACCATCAAACGCAGGGAAACCCTTCAGACTTTGCTCGGGGTGCACTTCCCTGGTTCTACTCCCCACTCGATATCCTCTGACGATCAAACGAACGTCATAAATAGCATCGACAGTAGAACAAATAGCAGACTTCTGGCAGACTTTTTAGCCCTGATAGGGTTAAATGGGCAGTTGGTTAATTTAAACCCTATAAGGCCCCATCCAAAGACGGTGTCTTTACTGCCATCTTACAAAAACACCTGAACACCATTTTATCACCACTGATAATTCTTTTTAGGTCTTGTTTCAACCTGGGATACATACCCCAAATCTGGAGAGAGGTCAATCTTGTCTTTATTCCCAAGATTCGAAAGGCAAGTGAGCAACCTAAATCCTATCGCCCTATCAGCTTGACTTAATTCCTTCTAAGAACAATCGAGAAACTGATAGAGCTCCATATTAGAGGTATCTTGGAGAATCAGATACCCCTGCATCCAAATCAGTATGCATATCGCAAAGAGCGATCTACTGAGAAAGCGCTACACCATCTGGGGACGTGTATTGAAAATAGCTTCACACACAAGGAGATTGCAATCTTCGCCTTCCTTGATATAGAGGGGACCTTCGATAATACTGGCTATGATTCGATCACCACTGCACTATCCTTCAGGGGTGTGGACCAACCCACTAATCACTGGACTAGGGCGATGTTAAATAGCCGTACCATATCAGCTACATGCGGAGGGGTCTCAGTGAAAGTATCGGCGGCTAGAGGATGCCCACGAGGAGGAGTCCTTTCACCACTGCTCTGGTCGATAGTAATCGATGACCTGCTACGCAAGCTAACCGCTCGGGGCTACGAGGTCATCGGATATGCGGATGACCTAGTAGTCAATGTTACGGGCAAATGCGAAACCACTGCCTGTAAGCGCATGCAACTTGCGCTCCAATTTGTCTCTGACTGGTGTGGAAGAGAGGGTTTATCGATTAACCCAAATAAGACAATATTAGTCCCCTACAAGACCTCGCCAAAAGAAACAATGTCAAACTCTGGTGGGTGCCAGGGCACACTCCATTCCATTGCCCTTCATCGCCAGGTATTAAAGGCAATGAAATGTCAGATCAACTTGCCAGGAAAGTTTCCAGCGCAAAATAGACAGGTCCAGAACCTTTCTGCGGCACATCAGATGCCAGAGCAATCTAGAAACTTCTGAAGGGGAAAGTCTGACGGCGAACATTCGAGAAAGTGAACCGAGAGCTACATATATAAGAGCCTCGGGGTCGAGGGACGTCGTACCAGGCCGTTGTCACTGTACAGCCCGTATAGTTCGCCGTTGTATCTTCTCCTCCGCTCCCTGTTTATACAAACGGGAGCATCGATTGAACTCAGAATTTTCCTCTCGAAACAACCAAGGGCCTCTTCATCCGCTTTCGTTAAAGTCCAGGCCTCTGCGCCATAGAGGAAGACCGGGATATTAGGGTTTTGTACAGCGCAACTTTGGTCTTTCGAGAGAGGGCTCTAATCCTTAATTGCCTCTTGAGCCCGAAGAAGCAGCAGTTGATAAGAGTAATTAGTATGCGTTAGTGAGCCAAGGTAGACGATGTCCTTGACCACTTCGAATCTGTAGCTGCTAATTGTGATGTTCTGGTCGAGACGTCGGTGTTGCGCGTCTTTTTTGGTTTGACAGGCTATATTTCGTTTTACCCTCATTAACCGAAAGACCCATTTTAGCCGCTTCTGCTTCAATGCTTTCGAACGCTTCATTGACGTCCCGCTGTGATCGTTCAATTACGTCAATGTCACCCGCGTATGCAAGCAGTTGCGCAGACTTGAAATAGATCGTACCTGTTGTGTCGGCCAGTGAGTCTTGTATGATATTTTCAAGCACGATGTTGAAGAAAGTACGTGACCATACGCCACCTTGTCTAAGTCCTTTTTTACCATCAAAGGTCTCGGTTAATCGGCGGTGGATTGAAACTCAACACATCAGAGGCAGCGTCTTTGATGGCACGCTGGCAATGTTTCCACTGTTGTTCTGTGGGTTGTTTCGGTGTCATTGGAGCTTGCAATCGGCAAAGGTCCTAGCGGTCTTCTAGCTTACCCACGTCAAACTATCGTTGTCCAGCTGCAGCTCGACTCCGTGACATCCTTGATATCTTCATTCGTACCTTGGCTACAACAAGGTTGTGATCCGAGTCGGTGTTGGCTCCTCGGAAGGTTCGTACGGCTAGAAGGCTGAAGGAGTGTCTAGCGTCGATCGAAACGTGATCAGTCTGATTGGTGGTAGACTGATCAGGTGATCGCCAGGTTCCTTTGTGAATATTGAGATGCGGGAATCGTGTGCTAGCCTGAAGGAGATTGCTTGTAGCAGTAGTTCCGGTAGTTGATGTCGCAGTTTTTCATCCTTCTTTTGTCTGGAGGGCGGTTATATCTGCTTTATAGCAGCTATTTGCAGTTAGCAAATTCAAACGTCGTTGAATACACTAGGGACGTTACGGAGGTGGTTTTATCGGAGTCGGAAGTCTCATACCGACCTCCGCGGAGTCGGAGTTGTGATTGGTTCACCGTTCGTCGGTCATTAGTCGTTACCGTTACTTCCGGAACCGGAGCCGGATTCGGAGGTGCAATTTAAACCGGAGGTTCTGACATATCGGATTCGGAGTCGAAGCTCCGTATCATCCCTAGAATACACTGCCTCGGCGAAGTGACATACGTCATTTTCGAAATGCTAGACAAACGTGACGTTACACTTTTGACACTGTGCATTTACAGCTGTTGACTGTCAATCTGTCAATTAGACAGTTTACGTGGACCCAGGGTCAAAAAATTCATATTTTCGCGATTTTAAATTTATACAACAAATTGTCTCACTGGAAACGATGATTGAAGTAACAGATTTGCAAAGTAGAAAATCCCCTACCACTGCTTGGGCGATTCACGCTCTAATCATTGGATTTGTTTGTTTCCAGAAATCGGTATTGGCCTTGCGGGTTTCGGAATATCATTCCTCTTCCTGGGAGTGTTGTTTTTGTTCGATAAAGGTTTATTAGCTATTGGAAATGTATGACACCTCGAATGGTCAGCTAATTATGCCAATTAAATCGAATTTGGTTTGATTCCAGATACTCTTTCTGAGCGGCTTAGGATGTGTGATCGGTGTACAACGGACGTTTCGATTCTTCTTTCAAAAGCACAAGCTTAAGGGAAGCATATCGTTTTTCGGGGGAATTTTCGTTGTCTTACTGGGATTTCCCATTATTGGTATGATTATTGAATCCTATGGATTCTTCGTGCTATTCAGGTGGGTTAATTGCCGGTTGTGTCGACTGGACAGTGACTTGTATGATTTTTTTTTTTCTTTGTAGTGGCTTCTTCCCGGTAGCTATCAATTTTCTCGGACGGGTACCCTTACTTGGCAGTATTCTTAACGCACCGTTCATTAATAGGGTAAGTAAACGAAGAGTGAAATAATCATATTGATGTTGTCATGTTCCCTGTCGTTTCAGCTGGTCCAGAAACTCGGTGGTGATTCGAATCGAACGACGGTATAGTAACTCTAGCCTACACGTTTCAAATGCTTTCTGTTTTAAATAAAAATTTTATACGTAGTAAGTCAATCAGTACAGTTTGTGTGTATATCTGTGTTCCGATCCAACTGAAATTGCTTTCTTCTTTCTGCTAACAAACAAGCAGCGAACGTATGATAACTGATCAAAGCCGAACAAAAGTTTATGGGACAACGGAGGCGATACACGATCGTTTTTATTTTTTATTTTTATTTCCACAACACAACTAGTACAAATAATTTAAAACAAACCAAGAGAAAGAAAGAACAATTGAATTGTCTTGCAAACATCCATTCCTGAGAATAATAAAAAGAAAAAAATCAAAAAGAAAAGAATTGAGTCCACCATGTCTTGAAGAATTAGTGTGTGTGTTTGTTCTTCTTGTCTTCCTCCCGCCCTTTAGATAGTTCCCTTTAGAACCTTTTCCAGTATGTTTTTAAAAGAGATCTCCTCCTCCTCCTTTGTGTCTTTCAGAAGTGCAATTTGGCAGTCGAATACACGCGGTAACGATGACGATTTCACATTGATTTCGAAGACGGACATGTTCATGAAATTCTGATGTGGCGGCAGTTCAACATGCTGTAGGTGGATGCTCCCTAAAATCATAAAACCTGAATTGACTTGGATCCAACGTTTGAATGTAATATACGTTTGTACCTATTTCGTAGAATCGTCCCAAGCTCCATTTGATAAGTGTTTCGAGCGGAAACTCAATTATCCTTCGTTGTATGGTCTTGAGCATCGCTGTTGACAAGTAAATTGCCAATCGTAGCTAAAATTATTGAATAAATTGACCTGTAAGCCACATATGTCGAATGTAAACCGGCCTTACTGCTGTGAAAACGATGTAGTACACTAAGATGGTTGGCAGGAGAAATACTAAGGAAGTGAAAAATATTGTACTCAAGTAGAGCTGACGATTCATATATTCGTGCGACTCGACCCTCTCTGAAATGGCAAACTGTGTGGTACGATAGCGCATGGTACTTTGAAGTAAGTCTTACTTTTAAGTGGATTCCATCGTTTGCCCAAGACAACCTTCAATAAAACTTGAAGACCTTTAATCTCCACCTTGTATAATCTGCCCGAGAAACAATGTTTAAATATACAGAAGAAATAGCGTTCCATGTATACATACACCGCTGCGTAAATGTAGAAACTATGTGCATGCAGGCCAACTATAGATATAAGGTCTGCCAGCATAGCTAGTTGAAAAGAAAATCCCATAAGTCCTAGCAGTGCTACCGGTACGAACAGCTGACGAACAAAATACTCAATAAGATCTAAAGTAAACCCTTTTTAAAATGCATTCAATGTACGAAAATAACAACAAACCCAAGAATGTAGACCACAAATCGATGTGGTAGGTGAAACAGTCCAAGAAAAAATTGTTCAAATGAACATTCAACTTTAAACCAATCGGACTACCCTTCAGTGATCCCAATAGATGCCGCAATTGATAAATAACATACTAGAGAATAGAGATATTCGTAAGTAATAAAAGCTCCGTCACTATGCACTTACATGCGAGGTTTGAATGAGGTGATCACCTGGTTTGGAGATGCAAAACAGCAATATCACCATAACAATCAGACCAAGGAACTTGTCCAGTAGAATATTGGATTGCCATTTTCTATAAAACACAATTTTTAATGTATTCAAATATGTATGTACTAAGAATCCCTGTATTTACCGCGACGATTTATACACTTTCCACTGCGTGTAATGCTCATAAAGAGCCATCCTCTTAAACACCATGGCAATCGGATGACGATCGACAATTGAAAAAATCGTATGCACCTTCTCATAGAACAATGTAAACAGAGCTGTACCAATATCCTGCCGATGATCACCCTCACCGGGTTGTTTACGAAACGACACCAGCAACTTGTATAGCATCTGTACATCGACCGGATCTTGGGTCAGCTTGCAAATACTCTCTTCGGGGCAATGTAACTGCATAATATCGTCGGAATTGTAAAGGAATACATTTGGAACGGTTGTACTAGCAGTCTTGATATTTAATTTAGTTAAGTAGATCGTTGGATTTATGGTATCATAGGCGAAATCAATGGAAACATCTTTGTTGATGTTCTGGCCTACGGGTGCTATATAGCCCACGTGACGCAAGTCATTGTGATTTTTGTCGGTTATGACAAAATATGAAATTGAGTTTTCGCAGATTTGTATTTCACCGTAAATTTCGCATTCGGCCTTTTTGTAAAATAGATTTTGCGGGAGAAATATTTTTACCACACTCATCTTTACATTTTATTTTGATTAGATGTTTGACAGCAGGGCGGCTGTCAAACGGATGTTGGTATAACAGTTTAGAACAGTAAGGCAACCTGCACACGGTGGGCATGGTGTAGGTGGTGTTATTTAGTGAGTGAATACTGACTTTTGCTAAATTGTTTATTTGTCTGTAAAAAACAACAAGAAAATTACAAAATTGTAGACAATTTTGATTTGAGTTGACCACTAAAATTTAATCACCTTCTTAAGCATATTGGCTGCTATCTCGTTAATAGGATGGGTAATGTTGTCTGGAAGGCGATGAGCTAATAAAGGCCTCGTAGGGATAGCATCTTTCCGACAGATACTTACTTTCTTACTTATCAGGCCTGCGATCCATGGCGGATCTGAGCCTGAGCTATAGCTGCCTTCCATCCTTGACGGTCCCGGGCACGCTGCTTCCAGTTGTCAAGACCAAGATGTCTTACTTCCGCGATTACTTGGTCTTTATACCCGAGGTTCGGTCTTCCTTTTCTTCTCGAATCAGGAGGCTCGGAGTCGAAGACCCTCTTAGCTGGAGCGTTGATGTCCAAGATTCCAAAATCAGCTCCGCTGTCTTGCTTATCGTTCAGCTTTCGGCTCCGTACAGCAAGACTGGCAGAATGAGCGTTTTGTAAAGCATGACTTTGGTCTTTCGAGTGAGGAGTTTTGACCCCAGTTGTTTGGACAAGCCGAAGTAAAAGCGGTTGCCAAGGGCGATTCTATGCCGGATCTCCAATGTGGTGTCATTTGTAGAATTTTCGTTTGCCCCGAGGTAGACAAACTCCTTAACTACCTCGAAATTGTAGCTGTCAATTGTTATATTTTCTCCCAGGTGGTGAGCGACGGATTGGTTTTTGCTTGACAGCATGTATTTCGTTTTATCCTCATTGATCTTAAGACCAACTCGTTTCGCCTGTTCTTCAATCGCCGTGAATGCTTCCACAATGCCACGGCGAGAACACGCGATGATGTCGATATCATCCGCGTATCCTAGCAGCTGGATGGATCCGACAGATACTGGCCTCCTAAAAAGCGAGAAGAGCCACCGCAGACGAACACTTTGCGGCACTGTTAGCAAGTCCCATCTCTACATTCTTGTGGTGCCATATGGAGATTTTCTCAAGGAATTACAAACGGAGCGGGGCGAATGGCGAGTTTCCTGCGTTACAAAACAAGTTTAGTCGGTTGGGCTACGGCCTGGTAGCCGGATTTAACGGACGAACTACATGTTGACGACACCCGCAAACGTATAAAAGGACAGGAGTATCGGTTTTGCGTCTGGAATGTAAGGTCCCTTAATAGATCGGGTGCGGCCGAATAGTTAGAAAAAGTCCTAAGATGCTATAAAGCAGACATTACCGCACTCCAAGAACTGCGATGGGATGGAAGGGGGGAAAAAAGGGGATAAAAAACTGTGACATATACTACGGAAACTGCTACAAGGAGAACAAACAACGCCTATTTGGATGCGGTTTTGTTGTACGAGATGGACTTAGGCGAAAAATGCTAAATTTCTGCCATGTGACCGAACGCCTCATAACAATCCGCATCAAAGCTATCTTCGGAAGCATCAGCTTGATATACGTTCACGCCTCCACATAAGAAAAAGACGACAGAGTGAAAGATGACTTGTGTAATCTTCTAGATAGAACATACGCTGAATGTCCCAGCTATGACACCAATATTATTCTGGGAGATTTCAAACCGAAGCTGGGTAAAGAGGGCATCTTTGAACGAGTCATAGGAGAGCACAGCCTTCACGACATTACGTCCGAAAACGGATTCAGGCTAAAAGACTTTGTGACGGGGTGTATACTCCTAGAAGCTAGCACACGATCATATTGCGATCCACGCCTGACACTCCTCCAGCATCTTGGATGTCTGAACCTTCCGAGGAGCCAATTTTGACTCTGATCATTACCTTGTTGCAGGCAAGGTGCGTATGCGGATATAGCGAATACTGTGGAGTCGAGTCAAATTTCGCTGGTCCTAAATTTGACGTCGGCAAGCTGCAATCGCGAGAGACCGTCAGGGCCTTCGCTGATTGTGTCTCCCTCAAGCTCTTTCAAGAGACGATGCAGTGGTGCAATGGTTAACATCATCGGCCGTCGAGCGGAAGGTCTATAGTCCAAATTCGCTTCATAGCCAGGAAAAAGCAAATCCTATACGGAAAAAAGTATGCAACACATTTGTGAATGGAAAGTGACCAAACGTACCACTGCAGGTATAACACTCACAGCATGTTTGCATTGATGAGGGATTTCTGTGTGCAGTTCTGCAATATTCGTGGGTTACGGAAGAATTTCCTTGCCACGTATACCCATCTCTCTCGCCACAAACCGGCTGTTTTGGCACTTTGTGAAACACAGGTCGATAAAAAGTCTGATCCTTCGGATTTCAGTCTTCCTGGATATAGCTTAGTGCCATTATTCGTTTCTCGCCGTGGTCTCGCCATCTATGTCCGTAGTGACATTGCTTACCAGTTACTTCCACAGTATAGCCAAACATCCACCCCGGAATTTAATTTCATATGGCTTAAATTCATATTCCGTAAGCACTCCATCCACTACTGTTTTCTTTATAGAAGCCCCAATCTAGACAGGAATGCAACATTTGATGCATTCGACGCACTGTCCGATTCCATCCAAAGAATTGTTTCCCTGTTCCCTGGCACTGAAATCGTTTTAGCGGACGATTTCAATGTACACAATTCTCAGTGGCCTCGACATTCTGGACAGACAACACCCGAAGGAAGGTATGTTGAAATTTTTGCTGAGTTAAGTCACTTAACTCAACTTGTGAATGAGCCATCACGTATCCCCGATGCTGCTGACAAATACACGATCGATGTATTGGAACCCCTAGGCTTGTCTGACCACTGCATGATATCAGCAAAATTCTCGAACTCCCACCATCCAGTTAAGGAAAAAGCTTCTAAAAGAACACTATGGCTATACGAGAAAGCCAACTGGTGCGGCCTTAACAACTTCTTTCGGATCTTTAACTGGTCGTTGTGCTTCCTCGACAACGACGTGGACGCCGCAACTGATATTATCGCAAACATTATCCGAATCGGCATGGTAAATTGTATTCCCAGCAAGATTAAAAGCACCAGGCCTAAGGATAATACGTGGTTTGACTCGAGCTGCAAAGAGGCTATTAGGCTCAGGGAGCTAAGTTTTCGGGCCTACAAGGCAAACAGTTCTGAGGAAAACCGAAAAAAGTACATACGAGCCAGAAATGACGGCAACTCCCACATTCGACGGATTAAATTCCAATCCGACCAAAAATTAAGGCGTAAATCCTTCAATGTCCCAAAGGTAGCAAAAGTTTCTGGTCGTTTGTAAAAGACGTAAAAAACTCAACTAAGTCGTCTATACCGACGCTCATCCACAATGACATTCCAGCTGTCACCCCCTTAGACAAAGCTAATCTACTTGCTGTCCGTTTCGCAACCAGTTCTCAGCTGCCAGCCTGTACTTTGTCTCCGCCTGTACTAGAGTGCGTCAATTCCACCATGGGACTAATCCATTTCCGCACTCGTACAGTCGCAAGGGTTCTTAAAGACCTCGACATACACAAATCCGCTGGTCCCGATGGTATTGCCCCAATAGTTCTGAAGAGGTGTTCTTCTACGCTGGCAAAACCACTGCGTAAGCTTTTTCACCTTTCCTACACCTCTGGGCTCTTTCCGAGTAGGTGGAAAACAGCATTTGTCCAGCCTATACCCAAAAAAAGCGAACCATCTTCTCCCGATAACTACCGACCCATTGCACTAACGTTCCTTCTTTCCAAGGTCATGGAAACGCTGATTAACCGTCAGCTTATGAAATATCTTGAATCACGGAAACTCCTCAATGACCGCCAATACGGTTTCCGCAGCAACAGATCCACTGGTGATATGATGGCATATCTCGCTGAAAAGTGGAATCACTCGCTTCACCAAGCAGGTGAAAGCAAAATTGTTGCACTGGATATTTCGAAAGCATTTGACAGGGCTTGGCATGAAGCCCTTTTGTCGAAAATGCGTGCTTTTGGGATCGATGAGTCTCTCTTTCAATGGATTAGAAGCTGCCTTTCGAATCGTTCAATTCAAGTTGTTTTGGACGGATTCAAGTCTGACACTCACTTTGTAAATGTCGGTGTTCCCCAGGGCTCCGTTTTGTCACCGACACTCTTTCTTATTTTTATAAATGATCTCTTGTCTATTACTTCTAATCCAATTCACTCCTTCGCTGACGACAGTACCCTCAGCTTCTCATATTCGTTCACTAATTTACGACCCTGCACTTCGGTTGTAGATAATGAGCGGCAGCGTATGTTAAGCTCATTAAATTCCGATATCGACAGCATCATCCAATGGGGTAAAAACAATAGAGTGGAATTGAATGCTTCCAAAACACAATGCTGTCTCTTGTCGTTAAAGCGTATAAATAACCCGGAGCCATTATCCATGAATGGCACTTGCATCTCAGAAACTGAAAAGCTTTCCATCCTGGGTATGAGTGTTGCTCACAATCTTAATTGGAGCGACCATATATTCAGTGTCGCCAAGAATGCTGCGAAATGCCTAGGATTCTTATACAGATGCAAGAAATATTTCTCACCCTTAGATCTGGCTACAATCTATAAGGCGTTCATTCGCCCCAAATTAGAGTTTAACGCTCATGTCTGGTCCGGTGCTTCCAAGACCTCACTGCACCTATCCATAAAAAGAAGACCTCTATAATTGCGTTAATTTTAGGAAAATAAGTCTTCTTAACATCGGGTATAAGATCTTCCCTGCCGTGCTGTGTGAACACCTGGAACCATTCGTGGACAATTTGATAGATTCCTATGTCCGGTATTACACCGTGCAACAGTAACCAAGACACACATGAGTGCGAAAGAGATGGCCAGTGAAATAGAAGTATACTGGCTTCATGTAGACCCGTATTCAAATTGGAACGAGGGTTCAAAAGAAACACGTGCAAAAAAACACGCGCCGTGTACATAGACCCTGACTTAAGTGCGGTACACACCTTCGATCAAAAGTGAAGTCAATTTTGAGTGAAGTGCCTCACGTACACACTGTAGATCTTGTTTGACACGCCAAACATCATTCAAGTACATATTTCCGCGCAGCCACCATGGACAGCGAATTTGTATTTCTTCATTAAATTCACTAATTCCTGGTAACCTTCGTCTTTTTTGTCCCGACGTATATATTCTGGATACATTACGTCCTAGAGACAACGGTGGGAATCGTAAAAATTTATAAATTCCTCGGGAAATTGTCTGCTCTCATGCACTCCCATCCATGTCCAACACTTGAATCATGCCTGTTTCACAATGCTACTACACGGCGACGCGACAGCGCAACTACAAACGCCGTAGCTGTCAAATCCATATTCATTCAATGGGATTATATGGAGTAAGTCACATAGGTACGTATGTAGTCGTGTCGCAGCGCTGTAATTTCGAAAATTTGAAAAACTGTCGCAACTACACGGCGTTGTGCCATTTCGAATTCGACATTGGAGGAATACGTTTGATAACTTGGTCTAACCCACCACCTTCTTCTGACTTTCGTTTTCGCTTTTAACTTTTTATAGGCTAAAGCAGCCGCACATGTTAGCAATAACGTTATTTTTCAAATTATTTTGATCCATTTATGAACTAAATTCAGTTTCAATCTTCGAATTTTTTACTGATGTCAACTTCACTCAATAGAATTCACCTCCAACTTCACTCACAGAAGTAGCCGCGCTGTCAAAAAAAAACGCCGTTGAAAGTAGCACCATTGTGCATTGACTGAACGACTTTACAACCACAGCAAACGGCAGCGTTTGTAGTGCCAATCGGCATGCATTTTGACATTATTTGCCTACAAGAGGTCTGAATGGAAAAACTGGAAATTCGTCTGTGGAAAGACATTTGTGGAACGATTTAACAAACATTACCATAACAAAAATTATTGTTGAATGAGGCATGTTCACTTATTTTTTGAATTTGAATTTAGCGACGGTTACAACGTACTTTAGGTAGATATTCAACTCAGGAAAAACGCAAATATTTAAATAATTTAGAGTAATTTATGAGTAATTATTGAGGGAGGAGCATGCGTTTCTGAGAAGGAAAAAGAAGGATAACGAGAAGCGCGAGATCGAGGAGATGGAGAGATGTTACGGCAGGAACGACGTTCTAAAATGTTACCAGAAAGTAAAACGAACATGCCAAGGCTATAAAGCCAGAGCAGAAGCCTGCGGGGATGACCACGGACAACTAGTGGAGTCACAGTCGATGCTGAGATTGTGAAAGGACCACTTCTGATGATAGTCAAAATGCCGCCGTCAGGCAGAGCGAACCATTCACAATGGACGAAGATGAAGGAGAATCCCGTCCACCCGACCTAGACGATGTTAAGATAGCGATATCGAAACTTAAGTCTTATAAAGCTGCTGGAGCAGACGGACTCCCCGCGGAGCTGTTTAAAGCAGCTGGCGATGAGCTGGTTAGGAACATGCACCAACTCATCTGCAAGATATGGTCGGAAGAACGCATGCCCGATGAACGGAATCTCAGTATCGTTTGCCCGGTCCATAAGAAAGGAGACCCCTATGACTGCGGCAATTACAGAGGGATAAGCCTCCTGAACATCGCGTACAAGATCCTCTCTGCCGTACTGTGTAAGTACCTGAAACCGTTCGTGGACAATCTGATAGGTTCCTACCAGTCTGGTTTCAGGCCAGGAAAATCCACGATAGACCAAATATTTACACTACGGCAGATCTTGGAGAAGAATTCCAGGTCGACACGCACAATCTTTTCGTCGACTTTAAAGCCGCGTATGACAGTGTTTATAGAGACGAGCTATACAGAGCCATGTCATGTTTTAACATTCCTGCCAAACTCGTCAGACTGTGCAGGATGACTATGGAGAACTCTCGCTGCTCCATTAAGGTCAGAGGTGAACTAACCGACCCCTTTGATGTTAAAAAAGGTTTTAGACAGGGTGACGCACTGTCATGTGATTTCTTCAACATTATTCTTGAAAAGATCGTGCGGGACTCTGTGGCCAATACAAGAGGTACAATCTACTTCAAGTTCACACAATTGCTTGCCTACGCAGATGACATTGACGTTATTGGACGAACAAAGCGAGACGTCAATGAGGCGTTCGCAAGCATTGAAGCAGAAGCGGCGAAAGTGGGTCTAAGGGTAAATGGAGACAAGACCAAATATATGCTGTATAAACGCAGGATAACTCTTGCCAATCGCTGCTTCTTCGGGCTCAAGAGGCAATTGAGTAGCAGAGCCCTCTCTCGAAAAACTAAGGTTTCCGTCTACAAAACCTTAATCATCCCGGTCCTCCTCTACGGCGCTGAGGCTTGGACGTTATCAAAAGCGGATGAAGAGGCTCTTGGACGTTTCGAGAGGAAAATTCTGCTTACAATCTTTGGTCCCGTTTGTGTAAAAGGAGAATGGGGGAGGAGATTCAACCAAGAACTGTACGGGCTGTACAGCGACATCGGCCTGGTTAGACGCCTTCGGATCCAACGTCTAAGATGGCTAGGCCATGCAGAGCTAATGGACATCAACGCTCCGGCCCGTAGAGTCTTCGACTCCAACCCCGAGGGACGACGCAGCAGAGGACAACCGCATTTAAGGTGGCGCGCACAGGTGGAAGGGGACCTTAACCAACTGGGCGTGCGGCGCTGGAAACGGCTGGCCAAAGACCGTGCCAGCTGGAGACGCTTGTTGGTTGAGGCCCAGGTTCACCACGGACTGTAGCGGCACCTAAGTAAAGTAAGTAAGTAGTGTGGAGCCCTTTTTGTTTGTGATTCTAGAGCCACAGCCTTCATTTTTTGCGTGAAAATCGCCTCCTGCAAAAAATCTTGTGTTACTGTTTGTATTGTTCTGTCGATATGTTGTGATTTGGAGGACAGTAAGATTGTAAGAGGTCCATATTCGTCTTCAGTTTTGTTGTTGCTAAATAAGATGGAGTATTTTTTCTGTTACGTGCTTACAACTTTTAGTCCCTGAGTTTGCAACAGAAGGGTGTAGTTCATTCGTTGTTTTTTGCTTTGTGTAAACACTCTCTTGACAAACTGTGTATTGGTGAAAGTAGAAGTTACTAGGTAGACAGTGCCTTAGGAGTCAATATTTTCCCTTTAGACCCCGGACAAGTGGCATGTAAATCAAATAAAAAACAAAACGAAATTGTTAACTGTATAACAACGCCCATTAAGCCCATTGATTTCAAAGCGAAACAATCTTAATCAGCATTCATGCGTGAAGATACATTTTATTAATAATTTTCAGGACTCCGTACCTAAAACATTTCATACGTAGATAAGTAACGTGCATAGAACCATATAAAAATAACAATTAAAGGAAACCAAGGAACATACAGATACATATATGTATAAGTAGAAACGGATATGTAACTAAAAAAACAAATTATTTACAAAGCAAAGATCACAATTGAAAAGAAAATAAGAAAACGAAACACGTTCAACCCGACTAAAGTGCACTTACATACATCGTTTATCCTGTAGCCCTGAGCATGCCTTATTTCTTAGTTTCGAACTAGACGTCTTAGACTATGTCCGTTTGTTTGTTTCTTTTATTTTAAACAGTTGTACAAAAATATATTATAGAAAGTTCACACAAATATGTACATATAAAGGTACATATGGCTATCTACAGACATCCTTATAGGTGTGTCTTGTGCAACAATTATTAACTGCCCGTACTAAGCGTCGAAATTAGAGATTTCTCTGCCAGTCAACCGTTTTAAAGGGTCCGCCATATAACGTTTTTTTTTTCAAGAAGTGCTTATTTCGTGACTGGTAACACTTAGCTCATGTCTGATTTGACAGATAATTAGTTTTATCCTTCCGCTGAACGAATATGGTTGTGTATACGCTTGAACAGCGCTGGGAAATATTGCGACATAAACTTTGAAAATCATGGTAATGTTGCGGGATGTGTGCGAAAATTGCGCACGGATTTTGGAAGAAGAGAAGCACCGTCAGCTCCGTATGTTCGTTATCTTGTGAAAAAAGTGAAAGAAACTGGCATCCTCATCGATAAACCAAAGCGTGAAAAGCCAAAAACAGTGCGTACACCCGAGAATATTGCTGCTGCGGCAGAAAGTGTGCGTGAAGCGCCATCAACATCAATTCACCGTCGTTCTCAACAATTGAACATTTCGGAGACATCATTGAGACGAATTTTGCATAAAGACCTTGGTATGACGCCATACAAAGTCCAATTGGTTCAGGAGTTAAAGCCGACTGACCATCCAATGCGTTTTCGCTTCGCTAAGTGGGCCTGCGATCGACTTACAGAAGATGCCGATTGTGCCAAAAAAATCATCTTTTCAGATGAAGCTCATTTTGATCTTGGCGGGTATGTATGTATGGTATGTATGGTTGGCGTTACAGCCCATGAAGGACCAGAGCCGAGCTTCTCTCAATCACCCATGTTGTGTGTGATTTAATTTTCCCATAGGTGAAAGGGACCTACAGTTTTATTGCCGGTTCCGAACGGCGAATTTTGAGAAGCTTTTCATGACAATTTTACTACAGGGGGTTTTGTCAGAACCCCGCTTAGGAGAAACCCCGTGAAAACACGTTCGATGACATGGCTGTGTCGGGATTCGATCCCGTGTTATCGGCGTCAGAGGCCAACACACAACCCACTGCGCCACGGTGCTCTCTGGCGGGTATGTAAACAAGCAAAATTGTCGCATTTGGGGCACAGAAAACCCGCACGCATACATTGAAAAGCCGGTGCACCCAAAACGAGACACAGTTTGGTGCGGATTTCGGTCCAGAGTCATAATTGGGCAATTTTTCTTCGAAAATGAGCAAGGAGTGGCCGTTACAGTCAATGGCGATCGTTATCGGGCCATCTTGAACGAATTTTTGTTCACAAAAATTGAAGAGGAGGATATTGGCAACATTGGTTTCAACAGGACGGCGGCGCTACGTGTCACACAGCCGAAGCTACACTCGATGTTTTGCGCCCTGTTTTTGAAGATCGCATTATCAGCCGCAGAGCTGATGTCGTTTGGCCACCTCGGAGCTGCGATTTGACACTGTTGGACTATTATTTTTGGGGTGCCGTCAAAGATAAGTGTTACGCCGACAAGCCAGAGACAATTGACGCTTTAAAGGACAATATTCGTGAAGCCATTGGTGAAATACAGCTGCACACAATCGATAATGTGCTTAAAAATTGGACCGATCGTGTAGGCTACTGCATGGCCAGCCGAGGCAGCCATTTGAATGAAATTATTTTCCATTATTAACCGGAAGGATTGTACTTTCAACTTTTTTTTATAGCATTTTCAAAAAAAAAAAAAAGTTATTTGGCGGACTTCACTTGTAGCATTAATAGTGAGGAATTGCATCGCAGTCAACAATGCTTTTCAAAAATTCATTTATATTTTGATATTTATAACAACGAGTAATATCAAATTAAAAAGAAAATAAGTAGAAGACGAAAGTAAAACAAGTAGAGACCCACAGGAATGCCAGTAGAGTACAAACTATTTATAATAGGTAAAAGAGCAGTGATTAAGGATGATGATGTTTGAAGCTAAATTGGTATACAGAGGCGATTGGCTTTCATAATTTTGATTTTGGCTTAGCATTTCGGGCGAAGAACACTTCGGGATCCTTTTGCGGTTTCTGTATTTCACGGAAATTATTAACAATCTTCTTACTCTCGTCCTTTGGACACGATTGAAGACTTCTAAATACCGATACCTGAAATGAACAAGCAACAATACATGAACGAGCGTACATATATAGTTTTAGAAAAAAACAAGATATGATATCTTACCTGCTCCCGTGATACGTAGATCGGTGTCCGATAGATAATCCACGTGACACTCTCAAAGTACGGCGCCGTAGTCAACGAACCCTTGTACGAGTAATAATGCTTGCTCAGCTCTTGTAAACCAATCCATGACAGGCAGTCTGTGCACCGTACCCATGTGTTATACCAATACATATATCAAACATAGAAAAGGAAAAAAAGAAAACAGAGCCCAACGGATTTGTTCATTGAATAAAACCATTCTTTCATCAGACATATGACCAACCATCAAACCTGAATCTAATGATGCGGTTGTATGGATCTTCTGTACGATCCGTATTCCCTCGGTGATTTTCTTAAATTCCGGACAGTCTTTTTCTCCGCATGCCTGTATGAAGAATGCAACAACGGCCAGGCCGTCGGGTTTGTTCTTCGCCTCCGTAAAATCCTTATATTTTGCATTGTAATGGACTGCATGCGCTTCCATCGAATATTTCATACCTTCGAGGGTATGTTCGCAGCCTGAATCGTCTGTTTCAGCCCAATGGAAATGCAACTGCTCGAAAATATATTTGTTATTTTCCAGCACACCACCGATGATGTACGGTTGTGCGGGACGTTTGGAAAATGTCACCATGGCCGAGGTGCCCGTGTTTGCTACCCGAGCTATCCCAACTGGTTCCCAATGGCCATGATATTCAAGGGGGTCAACATCGTCTACGTGTTCAATGGCGCGGTTGCTGATTTCGATCGGTGACTGAACTGGCATCTTGTGATTTAAGTGACGAATTTAGACAATAGATGAAATCTGAAATAAAACACGAGAGAGAAACGTATTTAGCAACTGAAAACTACGAGTACGTAGATGAGTCGGTTTTTTGTTTTTATTTTTTGCGTGCAAGTTGAGTAGAGATTTGTGGGACTTTAATGTTATCTACTGTTCTATCTAATAGTCGACAAAAATAGCTGGTGGGATACTATATCATATCTTGAGTGTGAACCAAGAGTCGTTTAGCCTGTTCGTTAGTCTTGAGATACAAGACTTATCGTTCAGGTTTAGTGGGATTAGTAGTAAAATGTTTTTAAGAGCTACTCGTATTTAAGAGAAAAGACAATTCAGTGTCCTACTCTATCATGAATCGTGCACGGGTACCGTGACGTGGAACAGGAAACAGTCTGCGTCTAGAGCACTAAACAGTGTACTCGGCTTTTGAGAGTTTTCACGCAAAAGCTTTTCGTATCAAGGTGAAAAGACACCATGACAGAAATGATATCGAGCATTTTCCAAGAAGTATAAAGTGCTCACCGGCGAACAGGGAGAACAACACCGATCGGTGACCTTAGAAAACATACCTCTCCAGCCAGTCTAATCTGTTGCTACCCATCTCCAGTATTTCACTCATGATTGGTTGAGCTCATTCCTTAATTTGGCCGTCCTTGGTATCACAATGGGTCGACTTCGGCCTACGTGTGGCTTATGCCAACCACATTAACCTAACCTAACCTAACCATAAATAAAAAATCCCCGACAGTAAGGTCTTAAGGACGATGATTTCCATATTGCTGGCGTCCACAATTCTCAACTTTTTTAATGAGAACCAAGTCAGTTGCTGCTCTGAAAGGCAATAAACATTAATCCCAGGGCAAGCTTCACACACTGCATTATTCACAGAAAATCCTTTCACAATTAATTTAAATTCAATAACAATTGTTTAAACCAAGAACCATGTCGGGAACAAAAGCACATGCACACAATGCTTGCACCCAGTAAATGGATTGCATATAGTGTAAACAAAATTATTGATGAGTGCATCGATCGATACTCGTACATCGAATCGACAAATCAATAATTCCACACGACCAATGTGTGTTCCTCTGAGTATGTTAAACACTTGCAAATATTGTTGTTGTTTGACTAAGTGCCTCTAGTAAGTAGTCGATTCACCTGGTAAGGCATAAATGATTTGTCACGGAATTGGCTAGAAAACGTGGGGCGCGATAGAGACGTTTCCCAGAAAGCTTCTAATGTTTGTAAATTACGATAATCGCTAAAGAAAACTAAACTATTGTATACGACATGGAGCACTTAGAGCAAGCAATTGCGCGACACCTTAACACGCTGCTATGGCCTGATAAGACCACACTAATTCTGAGTTTGCGAGTTGTGACAATTTTGTTCAAAATAGCTTCCTAATTGGTTTCATCATTGATATATTGGACTCCACACTCAAGAGTTAGTCTATGCGCGACTTGTGATAAGTGTTCAATGTCCCAAAGGTAGCAAAAGTTTCTGGTCGTTCGTAAAAAACGTAAAAAACTCAACTAAGTCGTCTATACCGACGCTCATCCACAATGACATTCCAGCTGTCCCCCCTTAGACAAAGCTAACCTACTTGCTGTCCATTTCGCAACCAGTTCTCAGCTGCCAGCCTGTACTTTGTCTCCGCCTGTACTAGAGTGCGTCGATTCCACCATGGGACTAATCCACTTCCGCACTCGTACAGTCGCAAGGGTTCTTAAAGACCACGACATACACAAATCCGCTGGTCCAGTTGGTATTGCCCCAATAGTTCTGAAGAGGTGTTCTTCTACGCTGGCAAAACCACTGCGTAAGCTTTTTCACCTTTCCTACACCTCTGGGCTCTTCCCGAGTAGGTGGAAAACAGCATTTGTCCAGCCTATACCCAAAAAAGGCGAATCATCTTCTCCCTCCAACTACCGACCCATTGCACTAACGTCCCTTCTTTCCAAGGTCATGGAAACGCTGATTAACCGTCAGCTTATGAAATATCTTGATTCACGGAAACTCCTCAATGACCGCCAATACGGTTTCCGCAGCAACAGCTTTTGGGATCGATGAGTCTCTCTTTCAATGGATTAGAAGCTACCTTTCGAATCGTTCAATTCAAGTTGTTTTGGACGGATTCAAGTCTGATACTCACTTTGTAAATGCCGGTGTTCCCCAGGGCTCCGTTTTGTCTCCGACACTCTTTTTTATATTTATAAATGATCTCCTGTCTGTTACTTCTAATCCAATTCACTCCTTCGCTGACGACAGTACCCTCAGCTTCTCATATTCGATCACCAGTTTACGACCCTGCACTTCGGTTATAGATAATGAGCGGCAGCGTATGTTAAGCTCATTAAATTCCGATCTCGACAGCATCATCCAATGGGGTAAAAACAATGGAGTGGAATTTAATGCTTCCAAAACACAATGCTGTCTCTTGTCGTTAAAGCGTATAAATAACCCGCAGCCATTATCCATGAATGGCACTTGCATCTCAGAAACTGAAAAGCTTTCCATCCTGGGTATGAGTGTTGCTCACAATCTTAATTGGAGCGACCATATATTCAGCGTCGCCAAGAATGCTGCGAAATGCCTAGGATTCTTATACAGATGCAAGAAATATTTCTCACCCTTAGATCTGGCTACAATCTATAAGGCGTTCATTCGCCCCAAATTAGAGTTTAACGCTCATGTCTGGTCCGGTGCTTCCAAGACCTCACTGCACCTACTAGACAGAATACGAGCCATAAAACTGATAGGTGACTCCAGCATTACCAAAACATTAGACTCGCTGGAACACCGCAGGAATGTTACCTGCCCCTCCCTGTCTTATCGTTACTACCACCAAAAATGCTCTGATGAAATAGCCAGTTGCATTCCGCCCCTTAAACATTCCTCCCGCATTACACGTCTCTCTAGGAATGCTCACCAATATACTCTGAAGCCCGCTTTCGGACGTACTGTCAAATATAGAGAATCTTTCATTAACCGAACAACACGAATCTGGAACTCCCTGCCGGATTCGGTTTTCCCCCCTCAATGCAACATGCAAGCATTTAAGATCAATGTCCATCGGCATCTCCTCTATTCCTCTTCCTCTCTACCTTCTGCCCGCACTGTGTCGCCGACATAATAAGGTTATAAGACCTTGAGTGCGCGCAAATTTTTAAAGAAAAAAAAAAAAAGTTTTTGCTTTATAGAGAAGGTTTCTACATGGTTTTGTAGATACTTAGGTACCTACGTGACCAAATCGATTGGAAAAGATTAACGTTAAATTCGTTTTAATGACCTACGTGGGCCTAAATTCTAACCCTTACTTACTTACTTAGGTGGCGCTACAGTCCGTGGTGAACCTGGGCCTCAACCAACAAGCGTCTCCAGCCGGCACGGTCTTTGGCCAGCTGTTTCCAGTGCCGCACGCCCAGTTGGTTGAGGTCCCCTTCCACCTGCGTGCGCCACCGCTGAGGCGGCCGTCCTCTGCCGCGCCTTCCTTCCGGAGTGGACTCGAAGACTTTTCGGGTCGGAGCTGTATCTTCCATGCGCTCTACATGGAAGCAGATATTTGGTTTTTTCCCTCATTAACCTTGAGACCCATCTTAGCCGCTTCTACCTCAATGCTCACGAAAGCCTCATTGACGTCTTGCTGTTTTCGTCCGATTACGTCAATATCGTTGGCGTACGCAAGCAATTGCGTAGACTTGAAATAAATCGTACCTCTTGTGTTGGCCAGTGACTCTTGCACGATCTTTTCAAGCACGATGTTGAAAAAGTTGCACGACAGCGCGTCGCCCTTCCTAAATCCTTTTTTAACATCAAAGGTCTCGGTTTGCTCATTAGCGACCTTAATGGAGCAACGAGAATTCTCCATTGTCATCCTGCACAGTCGGACGAGTTTGACAGGGATGTTAAAACTAGACATGGCTTTGTACAGCTCGTCTCTATATACGCTGTCATACGCGGCCCTGAAATCGACGAAGGTGGTGAGTGGTATTCCTGGGTCTTCTCCAAGATCTGCCGTAGCGTAAATATTTGGTCTATTGTGGATTTACCTGGCCTGAAACCACACTGATAAGAGTCGATCAGGTTATCCACAAACGGTTTCAGGCGTTCACACAATACGGCAGAGAGGATCTTATATGCAATGTTAAGGAGACTTATTCCCCTATAGTTGGCGCAGTTATAGGGGTCTCCTTTCTTATGGACCGGGCAAACGATGCTGAGATTCCATTCGTCGGGCATGCTTTCCTCCGACCATACCTTGCAGATGAGATGGTGCATGCACCTTACCAGCTCATCTCCAGCCGCCTTAAAAAGCTCAGCAGGCAGGCCGTCTGCGCCAGCGGCAATATTAGACTTAAGTCTTGATATCGCTTTTTTGACTTCGTCTAGGTCGGGTGGACTGAATTCTGTTACTTCGTGGTCCATTGCGAATGGTTCGTTCTGCCTGACAGCGGTATCTTGTCTATCATCGCCGTTATACAGTCTGCAGAAGTCTTCTTTCCAAATCCTCGGCATCGACTGCGACTCTACTACCAGTTCTCCATTTTCATCCCTGCAGGCCGCCACTCTGGCTTTGTAGCCATGGTATGTTCGTTTTACCTTGTTGTAAAACTTACGGGCGTCATTCCTGCGGAAGCATCTCTCCATCTCCTCGATCTTACGCTTTCCGTGCTCTCTCTTCTTTCTTCTGAAAAGCGTGTGTTCCTCTCTTCTCTTCTGCTCATAGATTTCGCGAGCAGCTCTCGTCCGTCGTTGCAGCAAGGCTTTATATGCCTCTTGTTTTGCTGCATGGGCTTGTTCGCATTGTTCATCGAACCAGGGGTTTCTAGGTGGTGGCTGTTTGAAACCCAGCACCTCTGAGGCAGCATCTCTGACGGCGCTCTGGCAATGAGCCCATTCCTGCTCTATTGTTTGTGCTGCTGTGGGCGGATTTTGAGAGAGCTTTGAGAAGACACGATCGGCAAAGATTCTGGCAGTCTCCTGCGATTGTAGCTTTCCGACGTCAAACTTACGTTGTGCTACTCGACTCCTAAGCATTCTTGATATCCCCATTCGTACCTTGGCTACAACAAGGTAGTGGTCCGAGTCGATGTTGGCCCCTCGGAAGGTTCGTACGTCGAGAATACAGGAGGGGTGTCTGGCGTCGGTCGCAATATGATCAATCTGGTTGGTAGTCGATTGATCACAAGACCGCCAGGTACCCTTGTGGATGTTGAGATGGGGGAATTGCGTGCTTGCTACAAGGAGGTTACGCCCCGCTAGAAAATCGATTAGCCTTAATCCGTTGTCGGATGTAGTGTTATGGAGGCCATGCTTTCCTATGATCGACTCAAATATGTCCTCCTTGCCCAATTCTAACACTACGACCGAAAAAATTCTGTTGACGTGCATTCATCTATGATGATTGATCAGAATTCTTATCGAAATTTCAACAATCGCCATTCTTCGCAATCAAGTCAAGACAGACAGACATGATGACTTCCGACTGCCGGTAGCTTATCTACAGTTTTCTTAGACATAGACCCGTACATATTGGTCACTACACTATTCCTATCCGGTTACACTCATTGATTGTTTTTAAAATACCTTGCGTTTGAGGTGGGGCTAGGGACTGTTTTCTGTTTTTCTTCGTTTTTTATTGCCTCGTAAATGGATGTTACGCTTACTGTAGTCAAGCGTTTTTAAGGGCAATAACACTTTTATTTCAATTGCCCTCTATTATTCCACTCTCTGGCTTTTACAAGTATCTTGAACTTTAGACAGTTGGCGGTATTTAGTTTTAAACGATTTTCATCCTTTTCTGATCTACTCGCGATTATATGGTGTGCAAATTAATTTTCGTACGGCCCAAACCTGGCTAACGAAGAGCAAAACCCCCAGTATGACAAGAAGGAGACCTGCCTCGGAAACTGTCTACCCTAGTGAGCTAGGCCTAAATGGTGGCAGTATGCGAGTGTCTGGTGGTCGGTCTGCCCCATTACGGTGGGGGATGCACGCCATGCGAGCGGCGAGTAAAAGGCAACAGACAACGGCGTCGACTTAGCATGGGCAAATGGAATGTTTCATCGCTCACAGGAAAGTATTCCGAGCTGGTTGAGGAAGCTGCCAGGTATCGGTTAGGTATCTCTTCGACAAAGCAAAGAGGATATAGAAGTGTGGACCTTTCGGACGGATGGAAACTCTTCCTATCGGGAGTTGCACCTCAAATGTCTGCACAGGGGGGAGTGGGGATACTTATAAGTCCCAGGCTACCAGACAGGATATTGCAGTGGATACCGTTAGGAGGGAGAGTCGCGATCTTAAAACTCAAGCTTGAAAGATCAACTTTGGCTCTGGTTTTTTTTTTTTTTTTTAATAATTTGCGCGCACTCAAGGTCTAATAACCTTATTATGTCGGCGACACAGTGCGGGCAGAAGATAGAGAGGAAGAGGAATAGAGGAGATGCCGATGGACATTGATCTTAAATGCTTGCATGTTGCATTGAGGGGGGAAAACCGAATCCGGCAGGGAGTTCCAGATTCGTGTGGTTCGGTTAATGAAAGATTCTCTATATTTGACAGTACGTCCGAAAGCGGGCTTCAGAGTATATTGGTGAGCGTTCCTAGAGAGACGTGTATTGCGGGAGAAATGTTGAAGGGGCGGAATGCAACTGGCTATTTCATCAGAGCATTTTTGGTGGTAGTAACGATAAAACAGGGAGAGGCAGGTAACATTCCTGCGGTGTTCCAGCGAGTCTAATGTTTTGGTAATGCTGGAGTCACCTATCAGTTTTATGGCTCGTTTTTGTATTCTGTCTAGTAGGTGCAGTGAGGTCTTGGAAGCACCGGACCAGACATGAGCGTTAAACTCTAATTTGGGGCGAATGAACGCCTTATAGATTGTAGCCAGATCTAAGGGTGAGAAATATTTCTTGCATCTGTATAAGAATCCTAGGCATTTCGCAGCATTCTTGGCGACACTGAATATATGGTCGCTCCAATTTAGATTGTGAGCAACACTCATACCCAGGATGGAAGGCTTTTCAGTTTCTGAGATGCAAGTGCCTTCATGGATAATGGCTGCGGGTTATTTATACGCTTTAACGACAAGAGACAGCATTGTGTTTTGGAAGCATTAAATTCCACTCCATTGTTTTTACCCCATTGGATGATGCTGTCGAGATCGGAATTTAATGAGCTTAACATACGCTGCCGCTCATTATCTACAACCGAAGTGCAGGGTCGTAAACTGGTGAACGAATATGAGAAGCTGAGGGTACTGTCGTCAGCGAAGGAGTGAATTGGATTAGAAGTTACAGACAAGAGATCATTTATAAAAATAAGAAAGAGTGTCGGAGACAAAACGGAGCCCTGGGGAACACCGGCATTTACAAAGTGAGTATCAGACTTGAATCCGTCCAAAACAACTTGAATTGAACGATTCGAAAGGTAGCTTCTAATCCATTGAAAGAGAGACTCAGCGATCCCAAAAGCACGCATTTTCGACAAAAGGGCTTCGTGCCAAACCCTGTCAAATGCTTTCGAAATATCCAGTGCAACAATTTTGCTTTCACCTGCTTGGTGAAGCGAGTGATTCCACTTTTCAGCGAGATATGCCATCATATCACCAGTGGATCTGTTGCTGCGGAAACCGTATTGGCGGTCATTGAGGAGTTACCGTGATTCAAGATATTTCATAAGCTGACGGTTAATCAGCGTTTCCATGACCTTGGAAAGAAGGGACGTTAGTGCAATGGGTCGGTAGTTGGAGGGAGAAGATGATTCGCCTTTTTTTGGTATAGGCTGGACAAATGCTGTTTTCCACCTACTCGGAAAGAGCCCAGAGGTGTAGGAAAGGTGAAAAAGCTTACGCAGTGGTTTTGCCAGCGTAGAAGAACACCTCTTCAGAACTATTGGGGCAATACCATCTGGACCAGCGGATTTGTGTATGTCGAGGTCTTTGAGAACCCTTGCGACTGTACGAGTGCGGAAGTGGATTAGTCCCATGGTGGAATTGACGCACTCTAGTACAGGCGGAGACAAAGTACAGGCTGGCAGCTGAGAACTGGTTGCGAAATGGGCAGCAAGTAGGTTAGCTTTGTCTAAGGAGGTGACAGCTGGAATGTCATTGTGGATGAGCGTCGGTATAGACGACTTAGTTGAGTTTTTTACTTTTTTTACAAACGACCAGAAACTTTTGCTACCTTTGGGACATTGAAGGATTTTACGCCTTAATTTTTGGTCGGATTGGAATTTAGTCCGTCGAATGTGGGTGTTGCAGTCATTTCTGGCTCGTATGTAATTTTTTCGTGCAGGTGTATGCACCGAATCTAGAGTCAGGGTATGCGACTTTCCTGATAGGGTGGTTGAAATGGATTCCTATATCCTGATGGGTGACTTCAACGCCTACGTGGGTGGGAATGTAACTACACGGGGAAGTATGATTGGGAGGAACGATGATCCTCATCAAAACGCGAACAGATAGAGGTTGTTGGATTTTTGCTGCGCAAATGGCATGTACATTATAAACACCTTCTTTCCGCACGAAGACATTCATAAATATATGTGGTATCTTCGGAGTCTTCAACAGAAATCGTTGATAGATTCCTTTGTGGTACCATCGTGTGTGAAACGGATGGGGCTGAACTGTCAACTGATCATCACCTGGTGTCGTGTAAACTGTATCTTACTGATAGAGTACCTCGTCTGCCAATGCGGAAACCAAGAGTGGTTACACGCATATGGTGGGAGAAACTATAGAGCAGTAAGGTGCGGCAACATTTCGCACGACACATATCCGAAAGGTTTGAGCAAATTCCAACTGTTACATCATACGTAGAGGAAGAATGGCGACTATTTTCAACAGCTGTCATTGCCTCTGCACGTGATGTTTGTGGAGAGAAGCGGCTTGGTGTGGCGGATGGTGGTGAGAAAAGAACTACGTGGTTTAAAACACCCGGAGTTCAAGAAGCCATCAGAGAGAAGAAGAAGGCCTACAGGGACTGGATTCTCTTGGGAGACTCTGCTTCCCGTGACCGGTGCACTGTGGCGCGAAGAAGTTGCAAATTGGCTGTGCGAGCAGCTAAAGAGTAGTCCTGGAAGGAGTTCGGCGAGAAGTTGGAAGGCGACCATAGATCCGCGAAAAGGTGTTCTAACAAATCATTCGTCGGCTCAAAGGAAGGAAATTCAACATAATCGAAGGAGTTAAATCCAAAGATGGTGTATGGGTGGCCACTTGGGCGATCAAATTTTCAAGCCCCTCAAATCGCCAGGGCCGGATGTAATCTACTCTATCGAACTTGCACAGACAGTGGAGTAGATAATACCATGACTGGAAGTTATCTTCAAATGAGGTCTCGTCTGAAGACACATACCACAAAAGTGGACATCCGCAAGTGTGCAAAGTAAGCAGCAATGAGATATATTATTCCCTAACCCTTCCATATGTAAAATGCAGCCTTAAAAAAACACTAACGATACAAATTATAACGTTGGCGTGAGCAAACACAGAGATAAACAACTACTAGGGGAATTTAATGAAAGGCTCTGAACCGCTGATGTGCCTGAAGCGTGTTCAAACCGTCAATAGAAAACATGTGGAGTCCACACATGTATTTACGTTCTCGTGAATAGAGCAAACGTGTACAAAAGAACAAGTACTACCCTTTTGCTTCGTTTTTGCTTTAACTATAGTCTGGACTGTCGTTAGGGCGTATACACATAGCTTGTATCTGTAGACAAATTTGCATTTCACTCCAACACGGAATGGAATAGATACAATTTTTTCGCAAAAAGTTATTTTAATAACACAGGAAAAAAAGGCTCGTATCAAAGCTCAAGTGCAAGGTTCTTGTATACATATAAGGCTCCGACTAACGTGTCTCCCGTGACTGAGGGTATTTTTGTAAATAACACAGAAAAATCATCTAATTATTCGATTGGCGATTGTGCAATTAATTTCCCAGGGACGTACTGCCAATTTTTAGATAAACACAGCAACGTTAAGCAAATAATCGCTTGCACAATTTACTTTGCTTTTTTAGGGTTCCGTATCCAAAGGTATACGGGACCCTACTACTAAGAATTCGCTGTCCGCCCGTCTATCACCAGGCTGTACCTCATGAACCGTGATAGTTAGACAGATGATGTATTTCTATTGCCGCTATAACGACAAATACTAAAAACAGAATAAAATGAATAATTAAGGGGGGCTCCCATAGATAGATAGACAGATAGGGCTTAGGGGGTGGGACAGAGTCGCCTGATCACTGCGGCCACGATTGGGCCTATTGTGATGTCCCCCACTTACAGTTCACTCAGAAAACCTGAGTCCGTGATAAAACTTAGCAATTTCTTCTGCTTCAAGATAATACTTGCCTAGGTGACGAAGACGTGTACTGACCAGGCAGTTACAGTGGCATAATATGTGCTCTGCTGTTTCTTCGTCTTCATTACACATACGGCAAGTGTCATCTTGTATGATGCCCATTGTTTTGAGGTGTTTATTAACTGGGCAGTGTCCAGTAAGGAAACCTGTGATTAAACGAATCTGACTTCTGGAAAGCATGGGAAGTTGTTTTGTTCTTTTGAGCGATGTAGTTGGGAGGAACAGCTTGGCTTGTCTGCTACCTTTCGTTTGTGACCAGTACTGATCCGTCGTGTTCCTTAACCAATTGTTTATGCAGCATTTGGTGGTGCTAGTGGGTATGCCGCAGAAAGGCCGTGGCATCATAAATGGTGATGCAGAGCCTTTCCTTGCTAGTAGGTACGCCTTTTCGTTGCCTGTATGGCCGCTGTGTCCATGTATCCAAATGAGATGAACTCTGTTTGTACTGGCCAGCTGGTGAAGTAGCTGTAGGCAGTCCCATACCAGCTTGGAGGTTATTTCAAAGCTCTTTAGGGCTTGAAGTGCAGCCTTGCTGTCACAGAGAATGTAAATGTTTTTGTTAAATATATTTCTGTTTATATTTTCTATGAGGCAGAGTTCTATAGCAAATATCTCTGCTTGAAAAACGGAGTTATATCTGTCCATTCTGACGTAAATGCATGTGCCTGTATTTGCTCCGTATACTCCAGCCCCAACGCCTTCGTCGTATGGGGGCTCCCATACAACTGACATGATTTTCATCCAAAATCCTTGGTCATATACTGACCTAAGATTAGTCGACAATATCCCACAACCAGTAGCAAACTTCCCAGCTTTGATCCCTTTTGTGTCTTTGATGTATTAATCCTGGCTGCAACCCTTTTTTCTATAATTACGAACACCCAATAATAAATACCCTTTAAGCTTTGATGATCCTTATTGTGTCACTGGTAAGTTAATCCTTGCTGCAAACCCTATCGTACAATTGCTATTCCCCTCCTTTTCCATCCTGATAGGTTAAGATATCAAACAACAACAAATTCATTTGTTGTGAAATTAACTTTCGATCATATCCCACAACCAATAAAACACTTCCAAGCATTGATCCCTATTGTGTCCTTGATATATTACTCCTAGCTGCAAACCTTTTTCCCATATTTCCCATTATTGTTATTCACCTTTTCACATCCTTGCTGTCAAGTAAGATAATTGATTTAAATTCAATGGACACTTTGATGATCAACTATCTCATCATGGAGATTTTTGATTATCAAAGTAATAGGCTTATAACCTGCCTGCAACCAAGATCTGGCATCATACAAAAAATGGGATTTAATGTGATGACTAATGAGGGAACATACAACGTCTCTTTCATATTTATATATACAGATGGTACGGAACCCTTTGTGCGCGAGTGCGACTCGCACTTGGCCGGTTTTATTTTTTTTAACTTCCTAATGGGAAGTTATTCTAATGGGGCCGATTTTGCCAATTGCAAATTTTGACATATCTCCACGTTTCAAGACCAGAATCCAAATCCAACGTTTTTATAGATGGCTCTGTGCGCGTGTGTATGTACGTATGTGCGGTCGGATTATCTTGAGAACCAAAGATGGTATTGACAGTTAAATCGGTCCAGCCGTTTTTCGTTAGAAATTAAATAACTAAATTCGATTCTAATATGTATAACACCACAAGTACACGGAAAAGAGTCTGAGAAATACAACCAAAATGAAAATTCGGTCGGTTCTTCTCTTTCTATCCAGGACAACCACCCCTGGAGAGTAGTGAACGAACATCTACGACCCAAACCACCAGGTTGTGTGATAAACATTAAAAAAAATATATATATATGTAAATGCGTTTTCTAAGCCATTGAAAACCGCATACTGTTAGGAGTTAAAAAACGTGAAAAGTTTGATTATTTAAAACTTGTTGCATAGTTCCAGGCAAAACCATGAACTAAAACAAGCCAAATTCAAAAGCTTTATCTTTAAAACCAGGTAAGTCCGACCTAAAATATACGGTGTGGGCCAAATACAAGTATATTTTGAAAAATGCAATGTGTTGGCCTCTGACGCCGATGACGCGGGATCGAATCCCGACAACAGCCATGTCATCAGACGTGTTTATCACCGTACTTCTCCTCAGTGGGGTACAGACAAAACCTCCTGTAGCACAATTGTCAAGAAAAGCTTCTTGAATTTCGCCGTTCGGATCCGGCTGTAGGTCCCTTTCACCTATGGACAAATATGGCTTTGGTCCTTCATGGACTGTAACGTCAACATACATACATACATACATTCTGGCTTTATGAGTAAAAACAGACCATTGATTATGAAATACAACATCGTTCAAGTGGCTGCCTCGGTTGGCTTTTCAGTAGCGCATTCTGTCACCCCAATTTTCCAAGACCTTGTTGATGGTTTTGGGCTGTAGCTCACGGATTGCTTGAATCGTTGCGGATTGTTGGCATAACATCTGTCCTTCACGGCTTCCAACAAAAAAAAGTCCAAAGGGATCAAATCGCAGCTCCGAGGCGGCCAATTGACATCACCAAGACGGCTGATAACACGATTTGGGGATTTGGTGAGGAAGAGATCGATTGTGGCGCAAGGCGCGCCATCCTGCATGAACCAGAGGACGTCTAAGTCTATGTCTTTAATTTCAGTAAAAAAAAAAAGTCGGTTAACATAGCTCTGTAACGCCCACCGTTGATCGAAACGTTGTTTTCAGCCTCATTTTCGAAGAAAAATGGCTCAATGATGCCACCACTCCACAATCCGCACCAAACTGTCACTCGCTATGGATGCATTGGCTTATCGACGACAACGTGCAGGTGATGAAAATGCGCCTCGTCAGAAAAGAAGATTTTTCGCCCAAAATCATTTTTTTCTTTTGTTTTTAGAGACTCGCGCAGGTTCAAGAGTTTGTATATTCTCTTATGATGTGTCACACACACAACCTGAACGGAGTGCAGTGGTTTGGGTCGTTGATGTTCTTTCACTACTCTCAGGGGTGGTAATCCTAGATAGGACGAGAGTCGACCAAATTCCACGTTAGTTATAGTCCATAGTAATTCGTTCGAGCACTTTAGATGCAATACTAAAGTAGAGGATGAATTTCATTTGATCATATGCTGTGAGTGTTATGCCTGCAGCAGTACATCTGGTCACTTTCCATTCATTTCTGTGTTGTATACTTTTTGTCCGAAAAGGAATTACTTTTTCTTGGCTATGAAGCGAATTTGAAGTACATATAGACCTTCCGCTCGGCGGTCGATGATGTTAACCAATGCACCAGGACCACCCCAATCCAATCTGTTCTAAGACGGAAACTGCGCAGCGATAACGAAACGGATCGTCGCGCGTCTTCAATTGCTGAGTCAATTGGACCGAATAATCCGAGATCTTTGTGCAGAATTCTCCTCAGGCTAGTGCGTGAAATGTTGAGCTGTTGAAATCGATTTGATGTTCGTGAATTGAGTCTCACACTCTCAGCCACATTCTCATCTGTGCGCACAGTACGACGACGGGGACGGGGACTAACATCTCAGTCTCATGAGCTTTTTGCACAAACTTGCGTACAGCAATCGCGGTGGGTGCTTCATTTCGGCCAAACTTTTTTTCAGAAAACGCACTGTTTGGGCTACACAGCACTCACTTTGGAAATATGTAAGTTCTCAATATTTCCCAACGTTGTTCAAACTTAAAGCGACTCATTTCGTTCAGCGGAGGTATAATACTGATTTTTTGTCAATATTTTAAGCGGGGAACAGCTGTCATTGTCAAAATAACCTATGATTTAATAAAAAACCACTAGATGGCCCATCCCTTACGTAACGGGTGGCCCAATTAAAGTGTAAGAATCAGGCAACCCAATAACTTTGACACCGGTTGGCAGAACGGATTGTGACAGCCCGCATTCAAAGCGTTAATCTTTTCGAATTTTTACTATGGAACAGTACACGCCACAAAAACGCGCTGATATTGTGCAGCTTTATATTCAAAACAATTTCCCAATTGTGAAAACACAACGTGAGTACGGTTCAAAATTTAAAGTGAGAGACGCGCCTTCTTAAATGACCATCAGACGTTTGCACCAATCATTTTTGAATACCGGTAATCTCGGCAATGCCAGTCATCAAGGGATAGAGCGTACGAGACGGTCCGTTGAGAATATTGAGACTGTACGGGCCTCAGTTGAGACCTCACCACGAACATCGAGTCACCACCGTTCCGCTCAGTTGGGCATCAGTCGCAGCTCACTTCAATGAATAATTCGGCTTTACGTTGCAAGTTTTAGCGGACATGGCATGGACAATTTCTGGTTCCAACAAGATTGTTCCACAGCCCACACAGCTCGGGCCACAATCGCCCGTTCGTCGATCGTCTAATTTCCAAAAACGGTGATTTTGACTGGCCACCGAGATTGCCCGATTTGACGCCACCGGACTTTTTCTTATGGGGTTTCTTAAAGTCCAACGTCTATGTTAACAAGCCACGGACTGTGCTCTGGCCAATATTCGATGCGAAATAGCCGCTATAGAGATCGCAACACTTCAATGTGATGGAAAATGCTCAAAAACGAGCTCATTGCGCCATCCGCTGTAAGGGCAACCATTTACATGATGTTGTTCAAGGTCCAAAATAAAAGACCAATCACTTAACAGCAAATAAATGTGTTTTTTTTCGAGTTATTTATGAAACATATGGTCACCCTGTATCAAAATTGTCAGGACCAAGCCTATTTTAACATATTCGAATTTCATCAAAATCGGTGATAGGGCCGTTTTCCAAATAACTAGGGCGGACGGAGCTGGTTATCCGGTCCTACACCAAAATATTGAGGTGCTCTGTGTTGTGCTCTATCGTTACGGTTACCACGGGCGTGGGACGGCGTTAAAGTATCTCAAAATATAGGGGGCGTGCAAAAAGTAAAAATTTTTGAACTCAATGAAAAATCGGCGCGCTCGAAAGCCTGAACATTTGTGACCATGGTTCGTGACCGACGCCTTTTGCCTTTGGCCTTATCTGGAATCAATGTACCTGCGCAATGCTAAGATATGTCAGTGTGCAAAATTTCATTACAATCGGACATCACGTTTTCGAACAGGTCGCGGACGAACGCTTTCCTTGGAGTCGAGTAGAAAGAGGCTTCGCTTACGCTTCGCCTCCATTACCGAAATGTTAATTCAGCATTCTTAGTTGATGAATGGTATTGATGAGATATATCCAAGCTGATCGTTTCTTGATAACTTGAAGAAGAACATTTCACCATTCATCATTCTTCTTCTTCTTTGATGGCGCTACAGTTCGGGATGAACCAGGACCTCAACCAACAAGCCTCTCCAGCCGGTCCGATCTTTGGCCAGCCGCTTCCAGTGCCGCACGTCCAGTTGGTTGAGGTCCCCTTCCACCTGTGCGCGCCACCTTAAATGCGGTCGTCCTCTGCTGCGTCGTCCCTCGGGGTTGGAGTCGAAGACTCTTCGGGCCGGAGCGTTGATGTCCATTCGCTCTTCATGGCCTAGCCATCTTAGACGTTGGATCCGAAGACGTCTAACCAGGCCGATGTCGCTGTACAGCCCGTACAGTTCTTGGTTGAATCCCCTCCTCCATCCTCCGCTTACACAAACGGGACCAAAGATTGCACACAGAATTTTCCTCTCGAAACGTCCAAGAGCCTCTTCATCCGCTTTTGATAACGTCCAAGCCTCAGCGCCGTAGAGGAGGACTGGGATGATTAAGGTTTTGTAGAGGGAAACCTTAGTTTTTCGAGAGAGGGCTCTACTACTCAATTGCCTCTTGAGCCCGAAGAAGCAGCGATTGGCAAGAGTTATTCTGCGTTTTATCTCAGCGCTGGTGTCGTTGCTGTTTGTCACTATCGAGCCAAGGTAGACGAAGTCCTTTACTACTTCAAAAATATAGCTGCCGAAGGTGACGTTCTGACCAAGACGTCGGTGTTGTGCGTCTTTCTTGGATGACAGCATATATTTGGTCTTGTCCCCGTTTACCCTTAGACCCACTTTCGCCGCTTCTGCTTCAATGCTTGCGAACGCCTCATTGACGTCTCGCTTTGTTCGTCCAATAACGTCAATGTCATCTGCGTAGGCAAGCAATTGTGAGGACTTGAAGTAGATCGTACCTCTTGTATTGGCCGTAGAGTCCCGCACGATCTTTTCAAGAATAATGTTGAAGAAATCACATGACAGTGCGCCACCCTGTCTAAAACCTTTTTTAACATCAAAGGGGTCGGTTAGTTCACCTCCGACCTTAATGCAGCAGCGAGAGTTCTCCATAGTCATCCTGCACAGTCTGACGAGTTTGGCAGGAATGTTAAAACATGACATGGCTCTGTATAGCTCGTCTCTATAAACACTGTCATAAGCGGCTTTAAAGTCGACGAAAAGATGGTGCGTGTCGACCTGGAATTCATGCGTCTTCTCCAAGATCTGCCGTAGTGTAAATATTTGGTCTATCGTGGATTTTCCTGGCCTGAAACCATACTGGTAGGAACCTATCAGATTGTCCACGAACAGTTTCAGGTACTTACACAGTACGGCAGAGAGGATCTTGTACGCGATGTTCAGGAGGCTTATCCCTCTGAAATTGGCGCAGTCATAGGGGTCTCCTTTCTTATGGACCGGGCAAACGATACTGAGATTCCATTCATCGGGCATGCGTTCTTCCGACCATACCTTGCAGATGAGTTGGTGCATGTTCCTAACCAGCTCATCGCCAGCTGCTTTAAACAGCTCCGCGGGGAGTCCGTCTGCTCCAGCAGCTTTATAAGACTTAAGTTTCGATATCGCTATCTTAACATCGTCTAGGTCGGGTGGACGGGATTCTCCTTCGTCTTCGTCCATTGTGAATGGTTCGCTCTGCCTGACGGCGGCATTTTGACTATCATCAGAAGTGGTCCATCCACAGTCTCAGCATCGACTGTGACTCCACTACTAGTTGTCCGTGCTCATCCCTGCAGGCTTCTGCTCTGGCTTTATAGCCTTGGCATGTTCGTTTTACTTTCTGGTGAAATTTTCGAACGTCTTTCCTGCAGTAACATCTCTCCATCTCCTCGACCTCGCGCTTCTCGTGCTCCTTCTTTTCCCTTCTCAGAAGCGCATGCTCCTCCCTCCTTTTCTGTTAATAGAGCTCGCGGGCAGCTCCCGTCCGTCGATGCAATGTGACCATGTATGTATTCTGTTTCCCTACATGGGCCTGTCTGCACTCATCATCAAACCAGGGGTTTCTCGACGGTGGTGGCTCGAAACCGAGTATATCTGAGGCGGCCTCTCTAATGGCTTTCTGACAACCATTCATCATTAGTGTTCGGGATTGAGCTTCATTATACCTTTCCGTATCTGTTAAAAATCTTGATGATTCGAAATCGGTATATCGACGTTCATCGACATAAACATAAAACGAAAAAATATCAAATTAAATGGGTGTTTTCAGTTTCCCCAATGGGTAGTTAGTTGTGGGCCTTACGGCTCGCACCTAGACCATATTTTTAAACATTAAACATTAAACTGGGCAAAGAGGACATATTTGAGTTGATCATAGGAAAGCATAGCCTCCATAACACCACATCCCACAACGGACTAAGGCTAATTGATTTCTTAGCACGCGATTCCCCCATCTCAATATCCACAAGGGTACATGGCGGTCTTTTGATCAATCGACCACTAACCAAATTGATCACATTGCGATCGACGCCAGACACTCCTCCTGTATTCTCGACGTACGAACCTTCCGAGGGGCCAACATCGACTCGGACCACTACCTTGTTGTAGCCAAGGAACGAATGGGGATATCAAGAATGCTTAGGAGTCGAGTAGCACAACGTAAGTTTGACGTCGGAAAGCTACAATCGCAGGAGACTGCCAAAATCTTTGCCGATCGTGTCTCCTCCAAGCTCTCTCAAAATCCGCCCACAGCAGCACAAACAATAGAGCAGGAATGGGCGCATTGCCAGAGCGCCGTCAGAGACGCTGCCTCAGAGGTGCTGCGTTTCAAACCGCCACCACCTAGAAGCCCCTGGTTCGATGAACAATGCGAACAGGCCCATGCAGCAAAACATGAGGCGTATAAAGCCATGCTGCAACGATGGACGTGAGCTGCTCGCGAAATCTATGAGCAGAAGAGAAGAGAGGAGGACATGCTTTTCAGAAAAAAAGAAGAGAGAGCACGGAAAGCGTGAGATCGAGGATATGGAGAGATGCTTTTGCAGGAATGACGCCCGAAAGTTTTACAGCAAGGTAAAACGAACATGCCATGGCTACAAAGCTAGAGCGGCGGCCTGCAGGGATGAAAATGGAGAACTGGTAGTAGAGTCGCAGTCGATGCTGAGGATTTGGAAAGACCACTTCTGCAGACTGTATAACGGCGATGATAGACAAAATACCGCTGTCAGGCAGAACGAGCCATACGTAATGGACGACAATGAAACAGAATTCAGTCCACCCGACCTAGACGAAGTCAAAATAGCGATATCAAGACTTAAGTCTAATAAAGCCGCGGGCGCAGACGGCCTGTCTGCTGAGCTTCTTAAGGCGGCTGGAGATGAGCTGGTAAGGTGCATGCACCATCTCATTTGCAAGGTATGGTCGGAGGAAAGCATTCCCGACGAATGGAACCTCAGCATCGTTTGCCCGTTCCATAAGAAAGGAGACCCCTATAACTGCGGCAACTATAGGGGAATAAGTCTCCCTAACATCGCATGTAAGATCTTCTCTGCCGTATTGTGTGAACGCCTGAAACCGTTTGTGGATAACCTGATCGGCTCTTATCAGAGTGGTTTCAGGCCAGGTAAATCCACAATAGACCAAATATTTACGCTACGGCAGATCTTGGAGAAGACCCAGGAGTACCAAATCGACACTCACCACCTCTTACTCGATTTCAAGGCTGCATATGACAGTGTGTATAGAGATGAGCTATACAAAGCCATGTCTAGTTTTAACATCCCTGCCAAACTCGTCCGACTGTGGAGGATGGCAATGAAGAGTTCTCGCTGCTTCATTTAAGTCGGTAATGAGCAAACCGAGACCTTTGATGTTAAAAAAGGATTTAGGCAGGGCGACGCGCTGTCGTGCAACTTTTTCAACATTGTGCTTGAAAAGATCGTGCAAGAGTCACTGGCCAACACAAGAGGTACGATTTATATCAAGTCTACGCAATTGCTTGCGTACGCCGACGACAATGACGTGATTGGACGGACACAGCGAGACGTCAATGAGGCCTTTGTAAGCATTGAGGTAGAAGCGGCTAAGATGGGTCTCAAGGTTAATGAGGGTAAAACCAAATATCTGAGACGGACAACACCGACGTAATGGCCAAAACGTCACCATGGGCGGATATAACTTTGAAGTGGTCAAGGAATTCGTCTACCTTGGCTCACTGTTGACCAGCGACAACAACATCAGCGCTGAGATAAAACGCAGAATCACTCTTGCCAACCGCTGTTTCTTTGGGCTCAAGAGGCTATTGAGAAGTAGAGCCCTCTCTCGGAAAACCAAGGTGACACAATATAAGACCTTAATCATCCCAGTCCTCCTTTACAGCGCAGAGGCTTGGACCTTAAGAAAAGCGGATGAAGATGCCGTTGGTCGTTTCGAGAGGAAAATTCTGCGTACTATCTACGGTCCCGTTTGTTCAAACGGTGTATGGAGGAGAAGATATAACGAAGAACTGTACGGGTTGTATACGACGTCTACGGATACAGCGTCTGAGATGGCTAGGCCATTTAGAGCGCATGGAAAATACAGCTCCGACCCGGAGACTCTTTTCGAATCCAATCCGGAAGGAAGGCGCGGCAGAGGACGACTGCATCATCGGTGGCGCACGCAGGTAGAAGGGGACCTTAACCAACTGGGCGTGCGGCGCTGGAAACAGCTGGCCAAAGACCGTGCCAGCCGGAGACGCTTGTTGGTTGAGGCCCAGGTTCACCACGGACTGTAGCGCCACCTAAGTAAGTAGTAAGTTATAGCGCTCACTAAACTGCCAGCAAAATCACTGTCGCCACACATGGATCATGGAGTGCATATGAATTCAGGTCACCTATACCTTCGATTCGGAGAATAAAATACAAATAAAACACCACAACTATGACCCTCCAGTGTTCACTGTTCACCTTAAACTTTACTCATATTTTTTAGATCCCTATTCCCAAAACTGAAACAATAATAGAGAGAAGAAAAAATTCATCAGCGCAATAAGCGTAAAAAAAATTGTCAATAAAATTCTTAGAAGACTTCATTTGAAACGTAAATAAACGACTATGGTCGACCTTTCGGTTTGCTATCTCATGAATATATTTTATTCGACAATCGCGTGCTTCGCCGGATATGCGTATGAGCATCGTTTGCTGGTGGTTATTTTGAGTTTTCTCGTTGCCGTTGTCCTTATTGGTAATGTACATCTGTCGAAGCTTCTCTGTGCCACACACCTTATGCAATTGGTGTATGATTATGGTCCCGAGAGAGGTAAGTTTAATTTTATTATTTTATATTCTTAATATCAATGAAAGATTTATTTAACCTGAATTGAATAAGGTCCACACTCGTGGACCGCCGCGGGACCAAATCAGTCCCCAATAAACATAATTACGTCAAGAGTGGAGTTATGGGGCATAAGAGAGCATTTGATGTGGAATCACTACAACGATTTGCCAACGAAGGTTACGATAGAAAATAATGGGAAAACAGGTATAGATCTACTTACCCTATATCTGTACATCTTCAGATCTTAGTAGGATATTGAATGAAATTGATTTTTTGTTTTAAATGTTTATTTAAAGTGGTAGTGCGTGCAAAGTATGCAGCGAACGCACCAACAATAAGCGGAGCCGATCTCTTACAGTGTTATACATTTGATACGCTATGTTTCCATTGGAGCTTTTGGAATACCGAAGGATCTGAACATATGATCGATAATCGGAAATATCCAATGGAAATACAAGTAAATATCGATCCACTTAATGGTATTCGCGTCTAGTTTGAATATTGTAGGCAATCCATAAAACTGGACCAGCTTTTTCGTGCGTACCTAATCATGATACACTCGTGCTTGCCTATTTGTTTGAGGTGTGATATCTTTTGGTGGTAATTAATTTTATCTCAATCTTTGGCTGCGAAATGAATATTTTCAGATCTCTGCGCACAATCCATTTTTGGACCCAATTATATTGAATCTTCACCGTATTAGGAAGGCTGGCACTGCCGTTGACATTCCACCGTTTCCAATGGCCTGGTTGTGCTATCCGTTTCGGTCGGGATTTTATAGTTATGGCGGTTCAAGGAGTGTACCGCCATGCGATGAGGGCGTGGAATGGTTTATTAATTCGGAACCATTAGCGATCAGTGAGAATCAGGTGAGCAAAATACCCTAAATATGTATCCAAGTGGATGTCAGAGAATAATTTTTGAAATTTGTTAAATTAAGTACTTGGACGATATCCTTTTCATTCTGCTTTACGACGTTAGACACGCTTATGACAAAAAGCACCAAGAACATTCCAGTTTTAGTTCTCAGCTATCGACTGGATGATAAGAAATCCACATGCTATTTAATATAGACATTCTACTGTAGATAGGTGCGACAGCAGACATCTCATATCAACAGTTCACTATTTCCTTGACCTTATACCACGATTTGTGGAACATGTAATGGTGTGCACGACTTTGTCCAGTGTTTTTTATTTTTCCCACACTATCTCGGACTAGACATACGTCAAAGTATGTAGATCAATGCCCAAGTCAACTATCGCTTAATCGGCACGCGACTATTTAATATACAGATATAGTCCCTATCAGGCCTCAATACATGGACGAAATTTATCATTACGACAATATTGAATTGAATTTAATTTATCATATCTTTGTATAGATAATAGAATTTCGAAAGCTTTTGTCTTCTGATAATACAACGAGAATTATCAGAAACTCGAGACCAGTTCAATGCCTGAACAACAATCGTGTAGTACACTTTAATCAATATGACGCAGGTGGTAGTGTTGCCAACTGTGGTCTACAACTTTCTGAGGTTGAAAATGGCGAAGACTAAAAAATCTACCGACTTGATCCACGATCGTTAACCGGAATAATCGAATATAGAATAACAACCAATTAAATTTGTATTAATAAATGTGTATATAAAAAAAAATTTAAAACTTTGTTTTATTGAATTTAAATGATAACCATAAGGATGTATAGCACGTCTTAATAGATTTGATCTTGATTAGAGCCTTTTAAGAAAAGCTCAAGGTATCAAGATCTTTGCCATCGAGATCTACGTAGGAAGACGTAAGGCAGAGTATGTCAAAAACCGTCGCCGCAAGGCGTATAAAGCCATGCTGCAACGACGGACGAGAGCTGCTCGCGAAATCTATGAGCAGAAGAGAAGAGAGGGACCACACGCTTTTCAGAAGAAAGAAGAGAGAGCACGGAAAGCGTGAGATCGAGGATATGGAGAGATGCTTTTGCAGGAATGACGCCCGTAAGTTTTACAACAAGGTAAAACGAACATGCCATGGCTACAAAGCCAGAGCGGCGGCTTGCAGGGATGAAAATGGAGAACTGGTAGTAGAGTCGCAGCCGATGCTGAGGATTTAGAAAGACCACTTCTGCAGACTCTATAACTTCGATGATAGACAAGATACCGCTGTCAGGCAGAAAGAGCCATTCGTAATGGAGGACGATGTAACAGAATTCAGTCAACCCAACCTAGACGAAGCCAAAATAGCGATATCAAGACTTAAGTCTAATAAAGCCGCGGGCGCAGATGGCCTGTCTGCTGAGCGGCTGGAGATGAGCTGGTAAGTTGCATGTACCATCTCATTTGCAACGTATGGTCGGGGGAATGCATGCTCGACGAATGGAATCTTAGCATCGTTTGCCCGGTCCATAAGAAAGGAGACCCGTATAACTGCGCCAACTATAGGTGGATAAGTCTCCTTAACATCGCATATAAGATATTCTCAGCCGTATATTGTGAACGCCTTAAACCGTTTGTGGATAACCTGATCGGTTCTTATCAGTGTGGTTTCAGGAGGCCAGGTAAATCCACAATAGACCAAATATTTACGCTACGGCAGATCTCGGAGAAGCCCCAGGAATACCAAATCGACACTCACTACTTCTTCGTCAATTTCAAGGCTGCATATGACAGTGTGTATAGAGATGAGCTATACAAAGCCATGTCTAGCTTTAACATCCCTGCCAAACTCGTCCGACTGTGCAGGATGACAATGAAGAATTCTCGCTGCTCCATTAAGGTCGGTAATGAGCAAACCGAGACTTTGATGTTAAAAAAGGAGCAATTGCTTGCGTACGCCGACGACATTGACGTGATTGGACGGACACAGCGAGAAGTCAATGAGACTTTTATAAGCATTGGGGTAGAAGCAGCTAAGATGGGTCTCATGGTTAATGGAGGTAAAACCATATATATGCTTTCATCTAAAAGAGACGGACAACACCGACGTGGCCGTGGTTAACATCATCGACCGCCGAGCGGAAGGTCTATGGTTAAAATTCGCTTCATAGCCAAGAAAAAGTAATTCCTATACGGACAAAAAGTATGCAACGCAGTTGTGAATGGAAAGTGACCAGACGTACTGCTGCAGGCATAACACTCACAGTATATGGTCAACTGAAATTCATCCTCTGCGCATGCAATACTAAAGTGCTCGAACGAATTACTACGGACTATAACCAACGCGGAATTTGATCGGCTCTCGTCCTATCTAGGACAACCATCCCTGAGAGTTAACGAACATCAACGACGCAAACCACTGCACTCCGTTCAGGTTGTGTGTCTATAGCACATCATAAGAGAATATATAAGTAAAAACTCTTGAACCTGCGCGAGTTTCTAAAAAAAAAATTGGCCAGAACGTCACCATGGGCGGATATGGGTGGATATAACTTTGAAGTGCTCAAGGAATTCGTCTACCTTGGCTCATTGATAAACAACCAACTCTTGCAAACCGCTGTTTCTTTGGGCTCAACAAGCAATTGAGAAGTAGAGGCCTCTCTCGAAAAACCAAGGTGACACTATATAAGACCTTAATCATCCCAGTCCTCCTTTACGGCGCAGAGGCTTGGCCCTTAACAAAAGCGGATAAAGATGCCCTTGGTCGTTTCGCGAGGAAAATTGTGCCACTATCTATGGTCCCGTTCGTTCAAGCGGTGTATGGAGGAGAAGATATAACGAAGAACTGTACGGGATTGTACAGCGACATCGGCCTGGTACGACGTCTACGGATACAGCGTCTAAGGTGGCTAGGCCATGTAGAGCGCATGGAAAATACAGCTCCGACCCGAAGAGTCTTCGAATCCATCCCGGAAGGAAGGCACGCAGGTGGAAGGAGACCTCAACCAACTGGGCGTGCGGCGCTGGGAACAGCTGGCCAAAGACCGTGCCAGCTGGAGACGCTTGTTGGTTGAGGCCCAGGTTCACCACGGACTGTAGCGCCACCTAAGTAAGTAAGGTACTTTAAGACTGAGTTTTTTTTTTTTTATTATTTTTTACTTTTTAAAGGGAACTTAGGTTTTTGTGTCGGGGTTTTTTCAAATTTTTAATTTAATTTTTTATTTTATACTTTTTATAAGTAGATTTTGTCAAGTTGTAAATACGTACGAAAGCAAAAGGCGCAAATGAACTCAGCCTGAGGAGAATACTCCTGAAAGGAAGGATTTTTTGTTATCACAAGCTGCGCGAAAGGCAGAATTACGCCGTCAGGAAAGTCCAACACAGAGACAGCGACGATTCGATAGAGATGCAAAGACTAAGGCTTTGCATAGATCAAGAGAAACTAAGACTGCACGTAGTATCCGTCAAACAAAAGATGCCAGTTATAGTAATACTTCACGATCTAATGAGTCTTGAGAGAAACGTACCTCCAGTTTGGCCAGGGATGCGTAGTCTACTGCAGAGTCTCGTTTAAATGAGACTCCAGAGCAACGTGGCTCCAGGTTGGCCAGGAATACGCAGTCTACTGCTGAGTCACGTTCATTTGAGACTCCAGAGCAACGTGCCTCTAGGCTTTCTAAGGATGCAGCAGCTACAGCTCAATCTAGGGCCAAACTTTGAGTTGATTTTAATAATTCAATTCAGACATTTGCTGATAAAATTTGTTTGATATGTAAAAAAAAAAACAAAAACTGTTATCCTAAGCAAGTCCAATCAGTTACGTTAAGTAATTTACCGGAAAACATACTACCAAATGAGTTAGCTGTCACCGATGTGCCACAACGCTTCGTAGGGGAAGAACACCTATGCAAGCTTACTGGAATGGCACGTCATTAGGCGATATTCATTCTGAAATAAAGAGTTTATCCGAAGCGGAAATAAGTTTATTAAATAGGATAATCCCCTTTGTAAAAATTGTAAAACTTAGTGGTCGTTTTGGACTGCATGGTTTCCATGGGTAAGCCGTACTTTTCGTCCAGGATGTTGAAGAAATTGCTGAGCAATTTCCACTTCGACTAAGTAGTGTTGGCCTAGTAATTGTTTGTGAGCAATTAGTCAGTTCAAAGATTACGTCGCTTTTCTGTGATATTCAGAACTTGCGAGCTGCACTAGATCTGGGGGCATGGAAGTGCCCCTGCCAAGTCGAGCAAAAAAGCGGCACGGCCGTACCATTATTTTCTCGAACCATAACAGGCCATTTTCTGCCCCCTATAACTTCGTTGTGGATAAAACTAGAAGCTAGGGATAGATAGGCACTGCACGACTACATACATACAGCATCGTACGACACGAATACGATCACTCGTCCGACCAAAAAAAGCTCGGTCGCAAACGGTGTATCCGGATACCAGACGCCATAACTGCGCATTGCGGATCTCTGCGCAGGTGGACATCATACTTCTCCGCTATTTGTGGGACCTAAATGAACACAGAAAATGAAAACAATAAAAAGCAAAAATGAGACCTGACCTCAAGAAAAACCCGGAAGGGGCTGCCACTCTACATCACAGGCCAAAAGCTGGAGTCTCAAATAGCCATTCCACTCAATTATCGGAAGATAATACATCAAACATCGGCGGGGTACTGGCAAAACCCCGCGTAGTAAACTTGCCATGAAAAAACTTCTCGACTCACGCCGTTCGGAATCGGCATTAAACTGTAGGTCCCTCTCACCTGTGTGAAAAATAAATCACACACAACATGGGTGATTGAGAGAAGCTTGGCTCTGGTCCTTCATGGGCTGTAACGCCACCAAAGAAGAAGAAGAATACATCAAACAGAAAAACAAACCTGTGGTGACCTGCCGATTCCAGCAAATGAGCACGCAAACACATGCTCTCTGTAGAGACCTGCCGATTCCAGTCAAACGAGCATGCAAACACATGCTTAGCAGCAGGTGTATTTGGCGTTGTAGTCAGTCGATCGCGAACAGCACAGCCGATACCATCGTCACATGATATTATTGTGTTTTGTGAATCAGAGTTCGGACTGATTTGTTTGTTATATATTTTGAGGTTTTGAAGAATATTTAAGTTTGTTTATATAAATATTGAAGTGTTTTATTTGAGTGCACCGGTCACTACAAAACCCATCCACTAAAGCCTACGGGACCGTGGCCTTAAGAATTTTAAACAGATGGGGCCACAAAACTAACCTAACAGAAAATGCTTAAGAGTCGGTCGCCTGTGCCACAGGAATCCTGTCCCAATAAAAAGAAAAGACCAAGAGGCCCAGATCGTCAATCGAAGAACCGAAACGGGAGGCTAAAAAGGCTAGGCTAGGAACACCAATCAAGCTATCAAAGCCTTTCGGCGAGGTTGCGAGGTTGACTGACGGTCGCCATCATTGATGCTAGCGACCCAGGCGGCAAACTGACGGCAGATAAATGGAACGACGTCGAATACGCACTTTCGGCTAACTTCCTAAAGAAAACAAGGAAGAACCCTGAACCACCGCCCATCTGCGATGACGCTGGATGGTATCAAGGCAGGGTGTAACTTCTAAACTGTACCGATGAACGATCTCTCGATCTGTTAAAGGCAATAGTGGCGGAAGCAGGGTAGGTATGGGAGGGAGCTAGGCTCATGGTCGTAACCAAGGACCAGAACCCTAGACGACCGAGAGTAAGATGCTGGTTCCCTCTGGTACCTGCAGATCCCCTCGAAATGATCGAGACACTAAATTATTGCAAGCCCAATCTTCCGACGAAAAATTGGAAAGTCGTAAAGCTGGAGTGGCAGATCGAAAGGTAATTATTGTCCTGAATTGTGAAACCCTGGAACCTCTGGCCCTAAGCTACTATCCAATTAGGTTTAGCCTAAACTAAAACTAAACTAAATATTTCTAAAAAGGACGAGGAAATGCCACCATCCGGCACCGAAAGCCAGACTAATACCTTAGCCAAAAATTAAAGCTCGACGGAGGATCACGTAAATAGCCCTGCTTTTCAATTTTTCGACACTGTATTCAAAGGACAAAACCCATTGACTTAGTGCGATCAACTTTAACTGCATGAACATAGCCAGAAACTGCGGGAACCTTCGTTGGAATGTTGCCTACCAAATGCGATCACATCGACAATGGAATATGGCTAGATAAGTGGCATGACTTTTTTTTTTTTTTTTTTTGTTGAAGGCTTCTGCTATCCACTGGAGCACTCAGACGAATTCACTGGTCCATTGTACTCCAGACACACACCTAACATTACTGTATTTTCTCCGTTTTCCGGAGAAAAATTTGAAGGAGCTTCAGTGATGTAGAGCTAAGGGATTCGGCACACACCACGTCGGCTCCAAAGGTGCGCCACCGTATGCGAGCAAAGGCGGGACAATCATAGAGGAAATGCTCTGCAGTATCATCCTCCTCTTCGCCACATGCAGCACAGGTAGGCGTCTCACTGATGCCGAGCACATAGAGATGCTTGGCAAAAGTGTAATGGCCCGTGATAACTCCCACAAGCCTTCTGCAGTCGATTCTCCTTAAAGACAGGAGGAATGCTGCAGATTTTTTGCAGACATCAGGGCATACGCGCTTAGTCATCCTGCAACCCGGACAATCCCTCCATCTACGGTTGTGTGTGTTAAATACACAATCGTTAATGTAGGAATTTACGGTGGACGCAGGTAGACCTAGAGCGGTTTCAGGTCCTGAGAAGCTCTCCTCTGAACCCATTTTAGCGAGTTCATCAGAGGTCTCATTTCCTGGGACCCCAGAGTGGCCTGGAACCCATACAAGCCTTAATGAATTTAGTCTGCCGACTCTGTTCAAGAAGGACTTGAGTTCAAGCACTAATTTGGAGCTAGTTAAGGGGTTACACACAGCTTTTAGTGCAGCTTGGCTGTCACTACATACGCATATGCTTGCCAACATGTGCTTCACAACATAGTGCATGGCCATTAGGATTGCGTATATCTCTGATTGGAAGACAGACGCATATTTTCCTAAGGAGAAGTGCAGTCGGATGTTTTCGCGCTCAAAGAAGACCCCAGCACCGGACTCCCGCCCAGATCTGGAGCCATCCGTGAATATGCGAAGACTATCCTTTCCAGGTTCAGTATCCAGCCATAGCCAATCCTGACGCCATGGAAACTCGGCATGACTTAGTTGCAATATACACTCAATTCGAAGAGAGGTGTTTTTAGTGAGTAGAAATCTCACACTACTATGAGCACGTGCTTACGATTCTCATAGTGTCTTTAGGAGATTTTCACCTGCCCTCGTAAAAACAAAACATTTGATCACTATCCGCAAGAGGAGAAAAGTCTCGAGTCTCGAAAATCCGTGCGTCAAAGTTTGTGTTAAATGATTACGTCTGACACATATTTTCTTTTTTTCACATCATGCAGTACAAATACGATGAACAACATCGATCATCTCAACTCAGTTCTTACCACTTGAGGCAAATGACACTGATGAATGACGATAGTTGTCATAATAGTCAGACGACATCACGTTTAAGGTATTCAAGTTCGTAATCGTACGTGATGTGTATTATCAGTTTATTTTTGTTTTTCTATTAAGTAATTCATGATAAGCGAACACACAATCATTTTATTAAAGAACAGCCGAATTCAGATACATAAATTCGACTCCACACAGTTCTACCTACATATGTGGATTGCTAGGTGTTGCAGGAAACCGCTCCTAATTATAGCCTAATCGAAATTAATCTAAATTACTTTTGGCGTAAGAAGCAAATTTTGCAGCGATTCTTCTAGAAGATTACCTAGTCCTTCAGTAAATATGTGCATTTTGATTAATGCTGGGTATATGACATTCCTATAAAAGGACTGAGGCACGTGATGTTATCTTGACAGTCTTAATGAATGACACTGTTTATGAGAAATAAAACGTTGCATCAGCACTTGTAATCTTGAAGTCAAGTGATGGACTGGCTGGAAGAGAACTACTTACTAATCATATGTGAGTACATTTGATTATCAGTCAGGTGTCTGTGACGGTGGCACATGACTAATAGGAAAGGTTAGAGATTCGTTAAATTTGTCAATATTTTCCACGCGCACGTGATAATGAATGAACAATAGTAAAAATGGCACCAACAGCTAAGTAAATGCTTTAGATTGTCTATCTAAACAAAGTACGACTCTATGGATAATTATTCTACAAATAATGTTTTAGATAACGACAAATTTAAATACTAAATTTGACGAATGATAACTACCAAAATTCTCACTCTGGAAGGGATGAGAAGCGCACGATTATCATTTATCGAAATCAACAACTACTATGTAGTGTGCTGCAGAAGAGCGGAAACTGACAGCGCATTTTACTTTAACCATTTGTGTCGGTTAGGCTATGGCCCGGCAAGCCATACCTTGAAAAAAACCAAAAAAAGTCTCGGACTGAAACAAAAACGGACGGATTAACCGATGACGAGCCAGGAAATAAACACAAAAGGAAAAGAAAAATGACCACGTGTAGCCGAACAACTTGCGGAGGCCCTAGACTGCTATAAGGCAGATATTACCGCAATCCAGGAAGTCCGATGAGGCGGAGCTAATAGTGAAAGTCTATAAACGATGGCATCAATTAGATACATGCGCAATGTCGAGACCAACATGGCCCGACTATGATAAGAAGAAGACAGAAAGTCTGCTAAAGTTCAGTCGTAGGAATATTCGATTGGCAGTCGGTGTCCTCACTGAGCAATACATGATATCCTACCATGCAGCCAGACTAGGCCAACCCCACAATGACTTCTGCAGAAGCGGCAGGGATAAAGAGGAAATTAAATCCATTCGTCACCTACTGTTCGAATGCCAGGCACTAGCCCAAAAAGTGACTTCCTTGACTTCTTTTCGGGACTAGAAGAGAGAACAGGCGACTACCTATCTTCATCTAGGTGGTTCAGCTCAACGGGTAACATTTAGGTTTATACGGGTCAAATATTAACTGGGACTCCTGGACTCCTGGGACACAATGGACTCCTCGTAGTCTAAGTCAGCCTTGACCTCTCGTCAATAGGGCACCCATTCATCTAACCTATTAGATCAAATCAAAAAAGCATTGGGCATTTTTGAAAACAAAATTATGTGATGGCCTTAAGTGGGTTTATTTGTTTGTGAGCTGCTAAAACCCTTCCTAGATACCGAGCACTAAGCAGTCGTTTCCGGTAATTCAACTTTCGGAATACTGATAGTTACAACTATCGTTATACTCAATTTATTAGGCCTAAAGGTTCAAAATTCAGAAAAGGAAATCGTTTTCATATCTGAATCGTTGTGTCCATCTGTCTGTCAACATGAATGATGGATGCGCATTAAAAAGACATTAACAAGACGATTCTGAGTGAAGGTGTTATTAAAACCAGTCTGTTCCAAAGTTAACTTAAGCTCACACGAAACAGAGTTATTAAACAGAATTAGGGACCGTCAGGTAGACATCCATTAACTGATCAAATGCCTTATCACAAATTAATAGCCACTTGGCTGGATGCACTTGTTGGATGTGTGTATACGCCCGCGGCAAAGTTAAATTAAATTACTTAAGATACTCGTATATCAACGTTGTGTTCATTGTTCGAGCCTCTACCGCACCTTGAATGGACATCATTTATTGATCGATTACGACTATAACGAGATTATTACCGGAACTGTGGACAAGTTAAAGGACGACACCTTTCCCTATTTTCCACTCTCTTCCTATTTATTCATAGGTTGATGCTTGCGTGTTTCGAATCGTCCCTACGACATAACAAAAGACAAGAAGTGATACTCAAATATTTATCTAAAGAGAGAAATGAAAGTGGACAAATAAGGAAGGTTTCCTTGATTAATTAATACTCGGGAACAGTTTGACTCTAGACCATGCGATCACGCGATGCGATAGTGTCAACGCAGGCGAAGATGACCTATTAGCCTACTAAATTTTAAATGTTAAAAACAGAATTAAGGCGGGAATCTTCCAAGACACTGATGCCATAAAGGCCTTACGTTCCAGGTGTTTTGCCGCACGTGCGGCAAATGTTGCGATCGGGTTTTACGATCGGTTGTAATTTGCATTCGCAATTTATTTAGTCGTGAAGGTGTAAATACGACCCCAGTTGCAACGAACTGTGATTAATGCAGAATTCACTTGAGTGCTGATTTGCTTTGAAATATCACGTGAGGCACTGGGAGTACGAGGAGGCGTATAAGTAGTTATATTTAGACAGATCAACCACCTTTTGCTAGAGCAGTGCTATACAATGCCTTAGTCTCGGTGCTTTTCCAGCGAGACATTATCAATTATGCGATTTGTCGATGTTTTTTTTTTGTTTTTTTGATGACCGGAGAAAACCGCAGTCTGAAGGGCAATTGTACTTCTACGAAAACCTGGACAGCGAGTCAATCATTTCATTTATCTGGAATTGAAATTATAATGTACAAACGAGTTTCTAAGCTTCGACAAGCGACTCATGCGGACACAAGCGTTTGCACCTAGCCTCTGTCAACGATCTCCTACTCCCACGTGGTGAAACTTGGGAGCCTTGTACCTTCGACCGAAGATGGGGCCAATCCCCGTGAGAAGTCATTGGGCGCTGCTAACGAGAGAGGGGAAAGTGTAAGAGTAAGTCCGCTTCGGGGCTTAACTCTTCTTCAGGACGGCGGCAGACGAGAGGGGGGAGCCACCTGGATAACAACCCTTTTGGAGCTGCTCGAAAATATTTCAATTCTCAGGTCCAAAAGGAGATCTCCAAGGTCGCGTCCAACGGATGAGTCCTACATAGTAGAACAGACAGCGGCGCTCGAAACCTCAGTGAGGATACCGACACCGGATACACCCGGACCCTTTGCCCGAGGGTAAAAAAAGGGGCCTGGATTCCTTATAAAGCTGCTGGAGCAGACGGACTCCCCGCGGAGCTGTTTAAAGCAGCTGGCGATGAGCTGGTTAGGAACATGCACCAACTCATCTGCAAGATATGGTCGGAAGAACGCATGCCCGATGAATGGAATCTCAGTATCGTTTGCCCGGTCCATAAGAAAGGAGACCCCTATGACTGCGCCAATTACAGAGGGATAAGCCTCCTGAACATCGCGTACAAGATCCTCTCTGCCGTACTGTGTAAGTTTTTTTTTTTTAGAAACTCGCGCAGGTTCAAGAGTTTTTATATTCTCTTATGATGTGATAGACACACAACCTGAACGGAGTGCAGTGGTTTTGGTTCGTTGATGTTCGTTAACTCTCAGGGGTGGTTGTCCTATATAGGACGAGAGCCGACCGAATTCCGCGTTCGGACCTGAAACCGTTCGTGGACAATCTGATAGGTTCCTACCAGTGTGGTTTCAGGCCAGGAAAATCCACGATAGACCAAATATTTACACTACGGCAGATCTTGGAGAAGACCCATGAATTCCAGGTCGACACGCACCATCTTTTCGTCGACTTAAAAGCCGCGTATGACAGTGTTTATAGAGACGAGCTATACAAAGCCATGTCATGTTTTAACATTCCTGCCAAACTCGTCAGACTATGCAGGATGACTATGGAGAACTCTCGCTGCTCCATTAAGGTCGAAGGTGAACTAACCGACCCCTTTAATGTCGGTTTTAGACAGGGTGACGCACTGTCATTTGATTTCTTCAACATTATTCTTGAAAAGATCGTGCGGGACTCTACGGCCAATACAAGAGGTCCGATCTACTTCAAGTCCACACAATTGCTTGCCTACGCAAATGACATTGACGTTATCGGACGAACAAAACGAGACGTCAATGAGGCGTTCGCGAGCATTGAAGCAGAAGCGGCGAAAGTGGGTCTAAGGGTAGATGGGGACAAGACCAAATATATGCTGTATAAACGCAGATAAAACGCAGAATAACTCTTGCCAATCGCTGCTTCTTCGGGCTCAAGAGGCAATTGAGTAGTAGAGCCCTCTCTCGAAAAACTAAGGTTTCCCTCTACAAAACCTTAATCATCCCGGTCCTCCTTTACGGCGCTGAGGCTTGGACGTTATCAAAAGCGGATGAAGAGGCTCTTGGACGTTTCGAGAGGAGAATTCTGTGTGCAATCTTTGGTCCCGTTTGTGTAAATGGAGAATGGAGGAGGAGATTCAACCAAGAACTTTACGGGCTGTACGGCGACATCGGCCTGGTTAGACGTCTTCGGATCCAACGTCTAAGATGGCTAGGCCATGTAGAGCGAATGGACATCAACGCTCCGGCCCGAAGAGTCTTCGACTCCAACCCCTAGGGACGACGCAGCAGAGGACGACCGCATTTAAGGTGGCGCGCACAGGTGGAAGGGGACCTCAACCAACTGGGCGTGCGGCACTGGAAGCGGCTGGCCGAAGATCGGGCCGGCTGGAGACGCTTGTTGGTTGAGGCCCTGGTTCACCCCGAACTGTAGCGCCATCTAAGTAAGTAAGTAAGGATTCCCAGTAGTTGGAGGTTGTGCGTTTGGCTAACTCCATCAACACGTAAAAAAAATACGATTCCGAAGCAACCACAAGCCTCGGACAAGGATGGATTTACTGGATGGATTTACCACGTGCAGCCAATGAACTCGCGGAGGCCCGTGACTGCTACAAAGCAGACATTACCGCAATCCAGGAAGTGCGGTGGGATGGATTTACCACGTGCAGCCAATGAACTCGCGGAGGCCCGTGACTGCGACAAAGCAGACATTACCGCAATACACGAAGAGCGGTGGAATGGGTCAGGCAAAAAGAGGATGAAAAACTGGGACTTCTATTGCGGCGATTGCTACAGAGGGGGAAGGTAGCGCTTATTTGGATGTGGATTTGTTGTTCGAGGCAGACTAAGGCAAAAAGTCTTAGTCTTTAAATATATAAGCGAGCGCCTAATAACAATTCCCATCAAGGCTAAATTCGGCAACTTTAGCCTGATTTGCGCCCACGCCACGGCAGAGGACAAAGATGTCTTCTATAATCTTCTAGAAGGGACATATGTACGATAAATGCCCCAGCTACGACACCAAGATCATTCTAGGAGACGTTAAAGTACAGCTGGGAAAGGAAGAAGTCTTTACCAGAGTCATCGGAAAACACAGCTTGCACGACAATACATCCGGGAACGGACTCAGGCTGGTGGATTTCGCCTCGCGGCCGAGCCTCTCTAGTGAGTACGTGGTTCCCACACCTCAACATCCATAAAGGGACCTATGTAGCGGTCCACTGATCAATCAACCATCTACCAGATTGGCCACATTGCGATCGACGTCAGACACTCCTCCAGTATTCTTGACTCGGATAATTTCCTTGTTGTGGCCAAGGTAAGAGCACGGACATCAAAAAAACAACGTAGACGAAAAAGTACACCAAGGTCTGAGGTCAGAAAGCTACAATTGCACCCGACCGGTAGGAACTTTGCCAATCGACTCTCCGAAAAACTCTCTAAAAGTTCGACGTCGCCTGCACTAACGGTAGAAGAAGAATGGAAGCGTTGTCAAATAACTATTAAAGAAGCTGCCAAGTGCCATGTGCAGGGTTTTACGACATCATAACCCAAGAAAAACCTGTGATTTGACGACGAGTGCAGGCAGGCCCATGCAGATAAGCAGGACGACTAAAAGGTAATGCTGCATCGGAAGAACAAGGGCTGTCCGTGAGCTCTACGAACAGAAAAGGAGAGATGAAAACCGACTTCTCAAAATGAAAAAGGAGCATGAGAAGCGCTCGACCGAGAAAATGAAGAGGTGTTACAGCAGGAATGAAGCCCGGAAGTTTTACTAAAACAGCTATCCAGTGGATTCAAACACCGGACCGAAGCCGAAGAATGGACGACTTGTAGTAGAGGCGCAGTCGATACTGAGAATTTGGAAGAACAATTTTTGTAGACTGTTAAACAGCGAGGAAGACCCAAATACCGCTGTCAGCTAAAATGTTGCACTCAACTTGGACGACGATAGAAAGAATTCCGTCCCTCCGACTTTGGCGAGGTCAAGATAGCAGTATCAATCCTGAAGTCAAGCAAAGCTGCTGGAGCGGACGGACTATCCGCCGAACTGTTTAAAGCAGCTGGGGATAATTTAGCAGGGCGCATGCACCAGTTCATCAGTAAGATTTGGTCGGAGGAAAAAATGCCTGGCGAGTGGAATCTCAGTGTCGTTTGCCCGTTCCACAAGAAAAGAGACCCCTTTGACTGCGCCAGCTACCGCAGGGATCAGTCTCCTAAACATTGCGTACAAGATCCTCTCTGCCGTTTTGTGTGAACGCCTAAAACCGTTCGTCAACACCCTGATAGGTCCTTTTCAGTATGATTTCAGGTCAGGGAAGTCCACAATAGACCACATTTTCACACTGCGGCAGATCCTGGAAAAGACAGGACGCCCAGCATTGACGCCTCGGAGAGAGCATCATAATGGGCAGCAAGGACTTCGTGGTACTCAAGGAATTCGTCTACCTTGGATCCGCAGTAACAAATACGAACAACGTCAGTACCGAAATTAAACGTAGAATAACTCTTGGGAACCGTTGTTTTTTTGGGCTAAAAAGGCAATTGAGTATCAGAGCCGTCTATCGAAAAACCAAGCTGGTATCTGGAGGAGAAGTTTCATCCACGGAAAAAAAAAATAAATAAAAAAATAAATTTAAATTGCGCGCGCAAATGGATTTTCTTTCGTTTTTTAGGGTTCCGTACCCAAAGGTAAAACGGAACCCTATTACTAAGACTTCGCTGTCCGTCCGTCCGTCTGTCACCAGGCTGTATCTCATGAACCGTGATAGTTAGACAGTTGAAATTTTCACAGATGATGTATTTCTGTTGCCGCTACCACGACTAACTACAGGACAAAATTAATATTTAAGGGGGCTCCCATACAACAGACATGATTTTCATCCAAAAAATCCCCTTGGTCACATACTGTGTCTTTGATGAATTAATCCTAGCTGCAAACCTCTTCCCCATATTTATTGTTATTCACCTTTTCACATCGTTGCTGTCAAGTAAGATAATTGATTTGAATTCAATGGACACATGGACACATGGACACATTTCGGGCCTACAAGGCAAACAGTTCTGAGGAAAACCGAAAAAAGTACATACGAGCCAGAAATGACTGCAACACCCACATTCGACGGATTAAATTCCAATCCGACCAAAAATTAAGGCGTAAAATCCTTCAATGTCCCAAAGGTAGCAAAAGTTTCTGGTCGTTTGTAAAAAACGTAAGAAACTCAACTAAGTCGTCTATACCGACGCTCATCCACAGTGACATTCCAGCTGTCACCCCTTTAGACAAAGCTAACCTACTTGCTATCCTTTTCGCAACCAGTTCTCAGCTGACAGCCTGTACTTTGTCTCCGCCTGTACTAGACTAATCCACTTCCGCACTCGTACAGTCGTAAGGGTTCTTAAAGACCTCGACATACACAAATCCGCTGGTCCAGATGGTATTGACCCAATAGTTCTGAAGAGGTGTTCTTCTACGCTGGCAAAACCACTGCGTAAGCTTTTTCACCTTTCCTACACCTCTGGGCTTTTTCCGAGTAGGTGGAAAACAGCATTTGTCCAGCCTATACCCAAAAAAGGCGAATCATCTTCTCCCTCCAACTACCGACCAATTGCACTAACGTCCCTTCTTTCCAAGGGCATGGAAACGCTGATTAACCGTCAGCTTATGATCTTGATTCACGGAAACTCCTCAATGACCGTCAATACGGTTTCCGCAGCAATAGATCCACTGGTGATATGATGGCATATCTCGCTGAAAAGTGGAATCACTCGCTTCACCAAGCAGGTGAAAGCAAAATTGTTGCACTGGATATTTCGAAAGCATTTGACAGGGTTTGGCATGAAGCCCTTTTGTCGAAAATGCGTGCTTTTGGGATCGATGAGTCTCTCTTTCAATGGATTAGAAGCTACCTTTCGAATCGTTCAATTCAAGTTGTTTTGGACGGATTCAAGTCTGATACTCACTTTGTAAATGCCGGTGTTCCCCAGGGCTCCGTTTTGTCTCCGACTCTCTTTCTTATTTTTATAAATGATCTCTTGTTAATTACTTCTAATCCAATTCACTCCTTCGCTGACGACAGTACCCTCAGCTTCTCATATTCGTTCACTAGTTTACGACCCTGCACTTCGGTTGTAGATAATGAGCGGCGGCGTATGTTAAGCTCATTAAATTCCGATATCGACAGCGTCATCCAATGGGGTAAAAACAATAGAGTGGAATTTAATGCTTCCAAAACACAATGCTGTCTCTTGTCGTTAAAGCGTATAAATAACCCGCAGCCATTATCCATGAATGGCACTTGCATCTCAGAAACTGAAAAGCTTTCCATCCTGGGTATGAGTGTTGCTCACAATCTTAATTGGAGCGACTATATATTCAGTGTCGCCAAGAATGCTGCGAAATGCCTAGGATTCTTATACAGATGCAAGAAATATTTCTCGCTCTTAGATCTGGCTACAATCTATAAGGCGTTCATTCGCCCCAAATTAGAGTTTAACGCTCATGTCTGGTCCGGTGCTTCCATGACCTCACTGCACCTACTAGACAGAATACAAAAACGAGCCATAAAACTGATAGGTGACTCCAGCATTAACAAAACATTAGACTCGCTGGAACACCGCAGGAATGTTACCTGCCTCTCTCTGTTTTATCGTTACTACCACCAAAAATGCTCTAATGAAATAGCCAGTTGCATTCCGCCCCTTCAACATTTCTCCCGCAATACACGTCTCTCTAGGAATGCTGTCAAATATAGAGAACCTTTCATTAACCGAACCACACGAATCTGGAACTCCCAGCCGGATTCGGTTTTCCCCCCTCAATGCAACATGCAAGCATTTAAGATCAATGTCCATCGGCATCTCCTCTATTCCTCTCTACCTTCTGCCCGCACTGTGTCGCCGACATAATAAGGTTATTAGACCTTGAGTGCGCGCAAATTAAAAAAAAAAAAAAAAAAACATATGATCAACTATATCTCATCAAGAAGATTTTTGATTATCAAAGTAATATGCCGATAACCGGCCAGCAACCAAGATCTGTTATCCGGACTCCGACTCCGAGTCCGACTTGGCCGGTTTTTATAATTCGTGCAGGTTCAAGAGTCATACTCTTATTATGTTTGTCACACAACCTAGGCGGAGTGCAGATGGTTTGGGTCGTAGATGTTCGTTCACTGCTACCCAGGGGTGGTTGTCCTAGATAGGATTCGAGAAGAACTCGACTGAATTTTCACGTTGGTTGTAGTTCTCAGCAATTTGTTATATTAGAACGGCGCACACAGAGTATGAATTGGAAGTGACCATATACTGTGAGTGTTATGCCTTCAAAAGTATTAGGATCACTTCTCAGTCACAGCAGCTGTGTTGTACAATTTTTCTGTATAGGAATTGTATTTCTTGGCTATGGACAGACTTTGAATTACAGTCCTGTAGTTGTAGACCTGTTGCGATTTATGCTAAATTGCTGGTTACGAGCAAAATTTCTGGCGACTCTTTTCTATTGGTTGATGGTTTTCTTTTTCATTTCATATGTTTTGTTGCTTATTAAGTGCACATCCAGTTTTTTATACAAAAGGCTTTCAGAGCCGATTTATGAGAAGAAAGTTCAAAAGTAAATTGAAAAGATGCGGCCAAGAGTAATAATAATGGATGATTTGTTTGCTGTTTTATTTTTCAATGTTTTTCCTTTGACAGAGTGCACGTAAATTGTACATGTCACAATTAAAGTTGAACTTACTTAGTTTGGATTGCCATTTCATTATGCGTCAGTTCTACACTTACAGATTGTTATATTTTACTATTAAAATTCGTGTTTCTTGAAAAATAATTTGCCTCAGTTCGATTATTTTACGGTCATCATAGCCGACATAATGAGCAAGCAATTCAAGCCATAGTGACGAAATTTAGCACCAATTTCACGCTATGGGATATCAAGTCCCCTACAGTAAGAATAATGCTGCTCGGCTACGAGGAAGATTTGACTTGATCTTGATCCAAAAACCTTACGAACTGCTACCGCATTCATTTTCATTTCATTTATTCATTTAAAAAGACTTACAATGTAAGACGTACATATGTCTTATAAATTATTGCAAGCCTTTAGTATTTCAAGTAAAATAAATAAAGAAAATTAATAACGATTAATAATAAAAGTAAAACAAAAGAAAGAACAAAGTTCAACGATTTGCCAAGAACGTGAAGAGTAGTGTTGTGAATCTTTTGGTGCTTCTAATTCCTCTTATGGAGATGGGCAGAGAGTTCCAAAGGCCTATGACATGGATAAAAAATTTACGCTTAGTATTCAAGTACTTGTGTCGCGGCGGTATGAGGACGAAAGATCTTGCCGAAAGAGGAAAATTCAGCCTACTGTGAAGATAGTCGGGTTGTTTAGTTTGAATTATTTTATGAGTGAGCGAAACTGTAGTAATGCGTTTAGACTACAACCACAGAGTTGTTTTGAATACTGGGAAATATGATCAAACGAGCGACGATTATACACGAACCGAGCAATGTTATTGTAAACAACATTAAGTTTATGAAAGGTTGCGTGGTCCAAATCACTATATACTTCACAACAGTAAAGTAATACTGGAAGTAATAGTGTTTTTGCAAGTAAAAGCTTAGTTTTTTCTGGAATAAAGTTTTGAGTCATTCGAAGAGCTCGAAGACTACCATAAACTTTACCTATTGAAATATTGAGATGGTCGATCCAGGTAAGTGTGCGATTGAAAACCATACCTAGATTTTTAACAGAATCAACGTAAGCAATGGTTTGATTCCCTATTTGCAAGGGGTGCAATGATAACTCATCTATTGCCCTACGATAGATGGTTAAGGCTCCTTTGACTTGATGGGATTAAGGTGAAGGTTATTCAACTTGGACCAACGCGCGCCAAGTCCTCATTCATCATGGAAACCGCTTCGTCCTTCGCCAGTAGAGGTCGACTAATCAGAAGCTGCACATCGTCTGCATACAAATGAACTAAGCAATTCTTAACTATGAGTGGAAGTCCGTTTATGTAGATTGAAAAGAATAGAGGTCCGAGTATGGATCCTTGAGGGACGCCATGTGGGATATAAGCCAGGTTGAACACCTTTCCGTTCGCGACAACACATTGCTGTCTGCCAGTAAGATATGAATGAATCAACTTACAAGACTCTGTTGTGAATCCAAGGCTATGTTAGAGTCTCCTGCAAAGTATTGAGTGGTTAACGGTGTCAAAAGCCTTCGAGAAATCCAGAAGAGTAAGTAATGCAAAGTTACCATTATCTAAGGCAGCCCTGATCTCGTCGGTAACGAGAAGTAATGCAGACTTACAGCCACGTTGCGGCCGATAACCAGATTGGCAAGTGCTGAGAAGGCTGTTGGAAGAGAGAAAATGTTGTATCTGCTTAAATATGGCCTTTTCGAATGCTTTCGATAAGAACGGGAGGATGGCAATTGGTCGATACTCTTTAACGGTACCTGTCGTTTTTTTGGGAATGGGAATAATTTTGGCCTTCTTCCATTGCGTAGGAAATACAGATGACATTAAGATGTTATTGAAAATATATGTTATGAAGCGCAGAAGATAGGGCAGCAAAAGTTTTATGAATTTAGGGTTGATTAAATCAAGCCCAACGGCATTCGAGTGAATAGATATAATTGCATCAAGCTTGTATTTGATATTAATAAACAAAACTGCCGTATTTGACCCGATCAGCAACCTTAGGCAATACAAGATCTGCTAATGCGTTCAGACAAATACACTGTTTGATGCAGTTCATGGTCTGCTCCTATTTTTTCCAAGATGACAGTGAGAACAACAACAAAAATGCGCTGTTATACTCTTATGATGTTTGTCACACAATCTAGACGGAGTGCAGTGGTTTGGGTCGTAGATGTTCGTTCAATACTTCTCCTCCTCCAAGATAGGAGGAGAAGAGCTCTATTGAATTTTCACGTTGGATGTAGTTCCCAGCAAATGTTCCATGCCATTGTGGTGTTATATTAGAATTGCACACACAAGGTATAAATTTGAAGTGATTTTGGTCACTACCTATTTAAAACAGCTGTGTTGCACAATTTTTCCGTAGAGGAGTTGCATTTCTTGGCTATGGACATCCTTTGAACTACACAGCTTCCGCTCGATAGTCGGTGTCATATTTTATTTCTTTTTTGCTCATACGAATCCCTTAGCTTTCCAGGCCTAATATAAGTTCGAGGTATCGACGTTCAGGCCTTACGCCTTGGTCTAAAACATCCTAGACCAATAGCAAGGTAGTGAGGATGGCTGCGACTTTTCAGACGACGATAATGTAGCTGATTCATCGTACGTATTGGAACTGAATAATCAGAATTTATGTCAAGACTTGGATGAGGAACCGGAAGTACCCTTCCCAGAAGATCAGGAAAATTACATCTTGCTACCGAACTCTGAGATTAATACGAGCACAACAGTTCATCCATGTGTGACACCGCCCGCTGTTCCAGTACCCATTAGCAGCTCCGAAATGAACACCACTTCACGAAGCACACGTGTTCCAAAAACAAACATCATATGGAAAACTTAGAGCTCAATGAAGATCAGATGAGGTTTAGGGGATCTTCCAAGTTACCAGATTCAATATTAGAATTGCAGACGCCTTATTAGGTATTTTCCTATTTATTCACTGACGACATTGTGGATCTCATAAGAGACGAAACAAACCTGTACAGCGTGCAAAACTGTTTGTGATTTGTGGCGCAAGTGGATATGATTACAAGTTTGAAATTTACAGTGGCCAGGAGAATATATGCCCAGATAGCGAGCCTTAATTAGGTGCCCCATCTAATGTAATGGTCCGACTTGCCAGAGAGACTCCTGCCAACCAAAACTATAGACTGTTTTTTGACAACTACCATACCTCCCTTTCCTTAATTGAGTTCGTATCACACAGTGGTATATTAGCTTTGGGCACTGTTAGGAGAAACCGCATTCTTAACTGTAAACTCCCAGAAGAAAAACAGCTGAAACAACAACCTAGAGGCACATCAGTCGAACAGGTCACAAGCTATATTGGTATTGACATATCGATGGTGGCGTGGAGAAATAATTGCTGAAACTTTGCTAACCTACTTAGGTGGCGCTACAGTCCGTGGTGAACATGGGCCTCAACCAGCAAGCGTTTCCAGCTGGCACTATCTTTGCTTCCGGGGTGGATTCGAAGAATCTTCGGGTCGGAGCTGTATTTTCCATGTGCTCTACATGGCCAAGCCACCTTAGACGCTGTATCCGTAGACGTCCTACCAGGCCGATATCGCTGTACAACCCGTACAGTTCTTCATTAAATCTTCTCCTCCATACTCCGTTTGAACAAACGGGACCGTAGATAGAGCCCATAATTTTCCTCTCGAAATGACCAAGGGCATATTCAACCGCGTTTGTTAAGGTCCAAGCCTCTGTGCCGTAAAGGAGACTGGGATGATCATGGTCTTATATAATGTCACCTGGGTTTTTCAAGAGAGGACTGTACTTCTCAACTGCCTCTTGAGCCCAAAGAAACAGCGGTTGGCAAGAGTGAATCTGCGTTTTATCTAATCGCTGATGTTGTTGTCGCCGGTCATCAGTGAGCCAAGGTAGACGAATTCCCGTTGCCCGTCTCTTTTTGATAGAAGCAGATATTTGACTTCATCCTCAGTAATCTTAGCCGCTTCTACCTCAATGCTTACAAAAGCCTCATTAACGTCTCGCTGTGTCCGTCCAATCACGTCAATGTCTTCGGCGTACGCAAGCAATTGCGTAGACTTGAAATAGATCGTACCTCTTGTGTTGGCCAGCGACTCTTGCACGATCTTTCCTAGCACGATGTTGAAAAAGTTACATGACAGCGCGTCACCTTGCCTAAATCCTTTTTTAACATCAAAGGTTTCGGTTTGTTCATTGCCGACCTGAATGGAATACCGAGCATTTTCCATTGTCATCCTGCATAATCGGACGAGTTTGGCAGGGATATTAAAACTAGACATGGCTTTGTATAGCTCGTCTCTATACACGCTGTCATACGCGGCCTTGAAATCAACGAAAAGGTGCTGAGTGTCGATTTGGTATTCTTGAGCCTTCTCCAAGATCTGCTGTAGCGTAAATATTTGGTCTATTGTGGATTCACCTGGCCTGAAACCACACTGATAAGAGCCGATCAGGTTATCCACAAACGGTTTCAGGCGTTCACACAATACGGCAGAGAAGATCTTACGTGCGATGTTAAGGAGACTTATTTCCCTATAGTTGGCGCAGTTATAGGGGTCTCCTTTCTTATGGAAGGGTCAAACGATGCTGAGATTCCATTCGTCGGGCATGCTTTCCTCCCACCATACCTGGCAAATTAGATGGTGTATGCGCCTTACCAGCTCATCTCCAGCTGCCTTAAAAAGCTCAGCAGACGGGCCGTCTGCGCCCGCGGCTTTATTTGACTTAAGTCTTGATATCGCTATTTTGACTTCGTCTAGGTCGGTACAGCGGTATCTTGTCTGTCATCGCCCTTATCCAGTCTGCAGAAGTGGTCTTGCCAGATCCTCGGCACTAACAGTTCTCCATCTTCATCCCTGCAGGCCTCTGCTCTGTTTTCTAGCCATGGCATATGGCTTTCGTTTTATCTTGTAAAACTTCCGGGCGTCATTCCTGCGGAAGCATCTTTCCATCTCCTCGATCTCACGCTTTCCGTATTCTCTTTTCTTTCTTCTGAGAAGCGTGTGTTCCTCTCTTCAACGATATTTCGTATTTTAGAAGGTCAAATTCAGCGTGTTACCTTGCATGAAACACCGCTGGTTATTGTTACATTTTCTGCACATTGAAGTCGGCGTGCATAGAGAATTCATACGAGTATATCGAGCACATGACACGCTCACGGTTGTGAGGTCAACGAATAGACCTCGCACAACCGCTACTAGCGTCTCTATGTTCTATCAAAGACATCGCTAAAGTGCAGTTGCAGCATAGAATCACCTAAATTGATCGCTTCCAGGCAAAGTCACGCCCCGTGAATAATGCTTGCAACAACTATTGTATCACCATTTAGGCGTGAGCCTAGAATATCGTTGCGGTTGGCTTCACGTGAATACATATCTGTCGGAAAGTAAGTAGAAAAAATAACACGATTTTAAGCGATGAATAGTCGCGATTATGTACAATCTACTGGTGGCTAAGAAAGAACCACCACTCGCGGCCGTATGTAAACAAACGGCCGTATGTAAACAACAACAAGACGATCTTCTAGGTTTTCTTTGTACACTCATAGCGGCGCTAGTGCATTGGCTTTAATTAAAATAAAAAAATGCGAAAATTGATTTGCGTATTCAATGCTCGTATACGATTCCAAGGAAAGTCCAGTGTCAGTTTTATTTAAACGAGCTATTTGGAACGAGGGAGCGCGGCTAGAAATGAAGTGAAATGTTCGAACCAAGTGATGTGTGGCGATGGCGATGTTGGTTTCGTTTGGTAGCGTGCTTATACGTTTGACCTTTTCAAAAGCGAACGACTGACTAACGATAGATAGTGTGAAAGCTGTGTGCACCAGGCATGGTGATGGGATGCAAATGTCATGTTTCATATTACTGGATATGTTCTGCTGTTTTTGTTTAAAAAGTGTTTTTTTAGGGGTATACAATTTCAATATGAAAAATGTGGTCTTCCCATTGGGAAAAATGAAAGCACCCATTTACATAATTTGATATTTCATCATCATCATTATTTTCAGTGGCCCGCATGTTCTACTACAAGAGTCGCGGGGGTTATGCGCGCACGCGAGATCTCCAGGCCACTCGATCCTCCGCCATCGACTCTAACTCATCAGGCGCTATGCCCAAGCGCACCCAGGCGAGTTTTTGGACTTGGTCCAACCACCTCGGCCTGGGTCTGCCAAGCGGTCGCCTGCCTGATGGTATTGCATTCAAGGCACGCTTCGGAAGTCGTGATGATGGCGACATTCGTCTCACGTGACAAAACCATTGAAGCATAGCCTTTTGCGTTCGGAGAAGCAACTGCTCAACATTGAGCTCCCCGCGCACTGCCGTGTTTCTCACCCTATCCCGGCGAGTAACTCCCACAACAGCACGAAGAAATCTCATTTCGGCAGCTTGTATTCGCGATCTTTCGGTCAATACCCAAATTTCATGACCATAGGTAAGAGTTGGAACAAATGTATGTACATGTATTGGCGTTACAGCCCATGAAGGACCAGAGCCAAGCTTCTCTCAATCACCCATGTTGGGTGTGATTTATTTTTTCACACAGATGAAAGGGACCTACAGTTTATTGCCGATTCCGAACGGTGTGAGTCGAGAAACTTTCTCTGTCAATCCTGCAGGAAAGCTCAGTATTGCTCCTCCCATTACTCGTGAAGAAGACTCCGAGATACTTAAACTTCTCCACCTGCTTCAATGGGACTCCACTAACATGTAGAGTGCATTGGACAGGTGTTCTGGAAATAACCATAACCTCGGATTTGTCCACGTTCCCCCTCATTCCAGCATCAGCACATACGGCCACAAACCTATCAAGCGCGAGTTATAGTTCGTATGACAGCAGTCATACAATAAAACACACAAAACATTGTTTTATATATTTATTAAAACACCACAATACATGTTACGACCTAAACAACACGAGACTTAAACAATGACTGACTTTTCTACTTGGTAATTCGCTCCAGCTTTATCTTCTTTCAAAGATAGAGCTGGAGAGAGAAACCGTATCAAAGATCAACAATACACTTGTTGTTTTGCTGAACAAAACACCAAGTGTGGGGAAAGACGGGTGTACGGGTGTTACAGCATGTAACTCGCGCGCTGGAGTTCCGTCTGGGAGGATGTGAGGACAACTACGTCATCTGCAAAAAGAAGATGGCTTACCCTCAACTCTCCCAATGTGAAACACTCCTCGCCACGACTGCGCTGCAACATTCAGTCCATATATGGCCCTCAACAGAGGACCATTAATCCCATACTCCTGCAGAACACTCCAGAGTTTACCTCAAGGAGCTCTGTCATACGCCTTTTCCAAATCTACAAAGCAGCTGTAGATCGGTTTAGTGTACTCCCAAGCCTTCTCAAGTATCATTCTTAGATTGAAAAGCTGGTCGGTTGTACTTCTGCCATGACGAAAACCGCACTGTTCATCCCCTATCCTGGATTCGACCATAGCTCTAGAAGACGCCTCCAACACCTTAGCGTAGACTTTACCGGGGACACTTAAACAAGATATGCCCCTATAGTTGGATCACTCTTTTTTATCTCTCTTTTTGAAAAGAGGGACAATCACCCCAGTCTGCCAATCGGTAGGTGTCTCACCGCATTCCCAGGCCACCTTAATGACACGAAAGAGCCATAATACTCCCTCTTTACACATTGCCTTAAGCGTTTCTGGCTGAACTTCATCCACACCGGAGGATTTGCCAATTTTTAGCGATTCAATGGCTAAAATGACTTTCTCAGCCGTTGGACTATTCTCCGCCCCACTCAAGACTATGGGTCTGTCCCCCTCAGCATCCTGTTCGGGATTCAGCAGCTCCGAAAAGTGCTCGCTCCATCTGCGTAAGATGTCCATCTCATTTGAAAGCAACACACCATATTTGGATTTAACTCCTTCGATGATATTGAATTTCCTTCCTCTGAGCCGGCGAATGGTTTGCCAGAGCACCTTTTTCGCAGATCTATGGTCGCTTTCCAACTTCTCGCCGAACTCCTTCCAGGACTGCTCTATAGCTGCTCTATAGCTCGCACAGCCAATTTGCAAGTTTTTCGCGCCACAGTGTACCGGTCGCGGGAAGCAGAGTCTCCCAAGAGAATCCAGTCCCTGTAGGCATTCTTCTTCTCTCTGATGGTTTCTTGAACTCCGGGTGTTTTAAACCACGCAGTTCTATTCTCACCACCAGCCGCCACACCAAGATGCTTCTCTCCACAAACATCATGTGCAGAGGCGATGACAGCTGTTGAAAATAGTCGTCATTCTTCCTCTAAATGCGATGGAACAGTTGGAATTTGCTCAAACCTTTCGGATATGTGTCGTGCGAAGTGTTGCCGCACCTCACTGCTTTGTAGTTTCTCCCACCGTATACATACGTGTAACCAGTCTTGGTTTCCGCCTTGGCAGACGAGGTACTCTATCAGTAAGATACAGCTTACACAACACCAGGTGATGATCAGTTGACAGTTCAGCCCCTCTCAACACACGAACGTCACAAACCATCCGTTTCACGCACGATGGTACCACAAAGAAATCTATCAACGATTTCTGACGATACCACGTATATTTATGAATATCTTTGTGCGGAAAGAAGGTGTTTATAATGGACATGCCATTTGCACAGCAAAAATCCAACAACCTCTCTCCGTTCACGTTTTGATGAGGATCCTCCTCAATCACACCCCCCGTGTTGTTACATCCACAGCCACGTGGGCGTTGAAATCACCCATCAGGATATAGGAATCCATTTCAACCACCCTATCAAGGGCCGCATCAATTTCATCCAGGAAAGTCGCATACTCAGACTCTAGATTTGGTGCATACAGCTGCACCAGAACCAAAGCTGATCTTTCAAACTTGAGTTTTAAGATCGCGACTCCCTCCTAATGGTATCCGCTCCAATACCCTGTCTGCCAGCCTGGGACTTATGAGTATCCCGCCTGTGCGACATTTGAGGTGCAACTCCTGACAGGAAGAGTTTCCACCCGTCCGAAAGGTCCACAGTTCTATATCCTCTTTGCTTTGTCGAAGAGATACCTACGATATTTAACCGATACCTGGCAGCTTCCTCAACCAGCTCGTGATACTTCCCTGTGAGCGATGCGACGTTCCACGTGCCCATCCTAGATCGATGCCGTTGTCTGTTGCCCTTTACTCCCCGCACGCACTGGTTAGTGCATGGCGTGATAATCCCCCCACCTTCGTAATGGCTCACGAGGCCACTGCCGGGTTGCTCGTGATTTCTTCGGGCTAAGTCCGACCGGCTGCCGAGCGGGACACACATACGGAAAGGTTTAATGAAGCTCAACCCCGTACACCAATGATGAATGGTGAAATGTTCTTCCTCAAGTTATCAAGAAACGATCAGCTTGGAGATATCTCATCAATACCATTCATCAACTAAGAATGCTGAATTAACATTTCGGTAATGGAGGCGAAGCGTAAGCGAAGCCTCTCTCTACTCGACTCCAAGGAAAAAGCGTTCGTCCGCGACCTGTTCGAAAACGTGATGTCCGATTGTAATGAAATTTTGCACACTGACATATCTTAGCATTGCGCAGGTACATTGATTGTGGATAAGGCCAACTTTTGCGTCGGTCACGAACAATGCTCACAAATGTCCAAACTTTCGAGCGCTCGCCGATTTTTCATTGAGTTCAAACATCTTTACTTTTTGCACGCCCCTATAATTTGAGATTCCTTAACGCCGTCCCACGTCCGTGGTACCCGTAACGATAGAGCACAACACAGAGCACCTAAATAAGTATGAATTAAACGATTTAAGGAAATGTCGAGTAGTTAGAGAGGTTTCTTGTACGCTTCGCCTCAATATTTTGGTGTAGGAGCGGATAACCAGCTCCGTCCACCGCCCTAGTTATTTGGAAAAAGGCCTCAATGAGCTCGTTTTTGAGCATTTTCCATCACACTGCGAAGTGTTGCGACCTCTATAGCGGCTATTTAGCGTCGAATATTTGCCTTGAGCTCTTCCACAGTCCGTGGCTTGTTAACATAGATGTTGGACTTTAAGAAACCCCACAAGAAAAAGTCCGCTGACGTCAAATCGGGCGATCTCGGTGGCCAGTCAAAATCACCGTTTTTGGAAATTAGACGATCGGCGAACTTACGGCGCAATAAAGCGATGGGGGCCCGAGCTATGTGGGCTGTGGCGCAATCTTGTTGGAACCAGAAATTGTCCATGTCATGTTCCGCTAAAAATTGCAACATAAAACCAAATTATGCGTTACAGTGAGCTGCGACTGATGCCCAACTGAGTGGAACGGCGGCGACTCGATGTTCGTGGTGAGGCCTAAACTGAGGCCCGTACAGCCTTAATATTCTCATCGGGCCGTCTCGTACGCTCTATCCATTGATGGCTGGCATTGCCGAGATTACCGGTATCCAAAAATTGTTGGTGCAAACGTCTAATGGTCATTTAAGAAGGCGCGTCTCTCACTTTAAATTTTGAACGGTACGCACGTTGTGTTTTCACAATTGGGAAATTGTTTTGAATAAAAAGCTACACAACATCAGCGCGTTTTTTTGGCGTGCGCTGTTCCATAGTAAAAATTCGAAAAGATTAACGCTTTGAATGCGGGCTGTCACAATCCGTTCTGCCAACCGGTGTCAAAGTTACTGGGTTGCCTGATTCTAACACTTTAATTGGGCCACCCGTTACGTAAGGAATGGGCCATCTAGTGGCTTTTTATTAAATCATAGGTTATTTTGACAATGACAGCTGTTCCCCGCTCAAAATATTGACAGAAAGTCAGTATTATACCTCCGCTGAACGAAATGAGTCGCTTTAAGTTTGAACAACGTTGGGAAATATTGAGAACTTACATATTTCCAAAGTGAGTGCTGTGTAGCCCAAACTGTGCGTTTTCTGAAAAAAAGTTTGGCCGAAATGAAGCACCCACCGCGATTGCTGTACGCAAGTTTGTGCAAAAAGCTCATGAGACTGGTATGCTAGTGGACAAGACTCATGGTCCCCATCGTCTTACGGCGCGCACAGTTGAGAATGTGGCTGCTGTGGCCGAGAGTGTGAGACTCAATTTACGAACATGAACTCACCATCGATCTCAACAGCTCAACGATTTACGCACTAGCCTGAGGAAAATTATGCACAAAGATCTCGGATTATTCGCTTACAAGGCCCAATTGTCCGTTTCGTCATCGCTTCGCAGTTTGGGCCTTAGAACAACTTGAATTGGACAACGATTTTGGGTGAAAAATCTTCTTTTCGAGGCGCATTTTCATCTCGGCGGCTACGTTAACAAACGAAATTGCCGCAATTGGAGCTCGGAAATCCAGCACGTTACTGTCGACAAGCGAATGCATCCACAGAGAGTAACAATTTGGTGCGGATTGTGGAGTGGTGGCATTATTGGACCATTTTTCTTCGAAAATGAGGCTGTTAACAACGTTTCGGTCAACGGTGGGCGTTATAGAGCCATGTTAACCAACTGTTTTTTCTTTTTACTGACATTGAAGACATGGATTTGGACGAACTCGGTGCTGCGAATTGACTCCTTTCAATTTTTTTTTTGTGAGGAACCGTGAAGGACCGATGTTATGAGAACACCGGAAACGATTCAAGCATTTAAGGCCAATTTCATCCGAGCAATCCGTGAGCTACAGCATAACCACCAACAAAGTCTTGGAAAATTGGTGTGACAGATGCGCTACTGCGAAGCCAGCCGAGGCAGCCACTTCAACGACGTTGAATTTCATAATTAATGGGAATGTCTGTTTTTACTAATAAAGCCATAATACATTTTATTGCATTTTTAAAAAGAAACTTGTACTTGGCCCACCCTGTAAGTGACCTTATCCTTTTAAGGTCGGACTTTCCTAGTTTCAAAGATATAAGCTTTTGAACCTCCCATACAAAATACGGATGTGGCTTGTTTTAGTTCAATCATAGTTTTGCCTGGAACTATGCAACAAGTTTTAAATAATCAAATTTTACGCGTTTTGTAACTCCTAACAGTATGCTATTTTCAATAGTTTAGAAAATGCATATTTATATCTTTTTTTTGTTTTAAACTTTATCACATAACCTTAACGGTGTGCAGTGGTTTGGGTCGCAGATGTTCAATCACTACTCTCCAGGGGTGGTTGTCCTAGATAGAAAGAGAGGAACCGACCGAATTTTCACGTTGGTTGTAGTTCTCAGCAACTTTTCCATGTACTTATGGTGTTATACATATTACTAACAACTTCCCACTGGGAAGTTAATAAAACCTTTGAAGCTAATGTTAATGTCTATGATACAGACAATTCTGTGCCAGTTGTGTTTAAGTATGATGTCGGCCATATGCGCGCCACGGCTAGATCGAATGAAACGCTATCGTGAAATTTTCAACAAGTTTACTGAGCCGAATATCAGCAATAACAAGCCGAATTTTGACTTTTAAGTCGTCCAACGTCTCTGGTTTATCGGCATAGACTAGCAACTTCACAAACCCCCAAAGAAAGTGATCTAAAGGTGTGAGATCACAGGGTCGTAAAGGCCAATTCACATATCCATAACGCCAAATAATGCGTTGATGGCGTCACTCGCCGTGTGGCAACTTGCGTCATCTTGTTCAAACCAAAGCTCTGTTACGTCGATGCAATTCAACTACGAAGCGAATGAGTCAGAAGTTATGTTTCTATAAAGAAATATGGGCCGATGACTCCACCAACCCATAACAACCCATAAATCACACCAAACAGTGAGTTTTAATTTAAACTCCTGTCAAGACTCAGACTCTTGTATAGGCAGTTTAACGACAGACAAAAACCCGGAGGTCGGGACAATGAAGTCATTGATATAGAATCTCCAACAACTAATTAAAGAAAATTACAAAATCTGTGTAAGTCTTGCATTGGAACAACAACAGTCGCGCTGTAAAATCCAACAACGCGAACAAGTTCCCACAAATAAATAAAATATTTCCCGCAGAAAACGGACGTCTACTACGTACAGTCAGCATGGATCCAGAGAGCGCCGTTCTACATGACGATTTCTTTTTGACGAGGATCCTCAAGAGAAGGTGGCGACAGTGGGAGTTGTCTTCCAGGAAGTGTACAAGGTGAATGAAAGCATTCACCCGACCCACGACCTCGAAAACAGAACCCTTCTTCACCACTTCTACCTACGAAACGATATCGAACATTGGCGATCGGAGAACCTTGGTTTCACCAGGTTTTATGGCAGACAATGCCGTCACCAATGAAGGGGCTAGCCCACTATTCATTTCGAAGGAGGATTTCCAGTTGATCTTCGTGTCACTTAAAAAGAAAGAAAATCCACGGGTATTGACGAAATATCCAATGTTGTAATTAGGCATCTTCCACCAGAGGTTATAAAGGTGCATGGAAAACGGCGGTTTTGCAACCAATCCCAAAGACTCTTCTAACCCGGCAAATCTCCTTCCAAGTATCAACAAAGTATTCGAGAAGGTGATCCACAGAGCTCTGCGAAATGGGCTGAGGATAAAAACATAATTCCGAATAACCAATTCGGTTTCAGGACAGGGCATGATACCATACATGCCGCATCAAGAACCAATGCACGGGTGCCTTCCTGATTGACTTGGAAAAGGCCTTCGACAGTTGGACATAAGTAAACCATTGCAATATATGATCTCTTAACATCCACAAAAAAATAACCTGGCGCTTACCTGTTCAGCCTGTTCAATCAACCAGATTGATCAAGTTGCGATCAACGCCAGACACTCCTCCAGCATTCTAGATGTACGAACCTTCCGAGGAGTTAACATCGAATCGGATCACGAAAGTTTGATGACGGAAAACTACAATCGCAGGAGGTCGCTAGGATCTTTGCCGATCGAGTTTCCCTCAACCACGCGCAAAATCCCATGATACCGGCACAATGCACAGAACAATAACGGGAGCATTGTTGCTCCCAACACTGACCACCAACAACACCAACCACCGTCAGCTAGAAGCCCCTAGTTTGATGAGCAAGTCCATGTAGCTACAGTAAGACGAACATGCTAGGAAGCCTGTAAGGATGAAGACCGACAACTAGTAGTAGAGTCACGGTCGATGCTGAGAATATGTAAGCAACACTTCTGTAGACTGTTTAACGGCGATGAAAGATCTAATACCGCTGTCAGGCAGAATGACCCATTCGCAACGGACGAAGTTGCAAAGATCCGTCGACTACATTGACGAGGATCTTGGACTCGAAGTCTCCTGGTTGGAGAAGAAGAGAAAGACCGAACCTCCGGTATAAAGACCAAGTAATCACGGATGTAAGACAACTTGGTCTTGATAACTAGAAGCAGCGTGCCGTAAAGGTTGGGAGGCAGCTATAGCTCAGGCTCAGATCCTCCATGGATTGCTGGCCTGATAAGTAAGTAAGTAAAACCACAGGACATTCCGCCACTTGTGAAGAGGCTTATCGGTATGAGCATTGAAAAACTGAACTTTCTAAGAAAGTGGAACTTTTGGACTTCTGCAATTAAGATTGTTTCCTCTGAACGTTCTCATAAGAGCTTCCATACTTGCACCTACAATTTGCCTTTCTTATTGTTCTGACAATAGGGTTGCGGGTTTTTCCTCGTAATTGTTGGCAATTGTAATCATTCACATAGTAGTAGAATCGCAGTCGATGCTGAGAATATGGAAACACAACTTCTGTAGACTGTGTAACGAGGATGTTAGTCAATATACCGCTGTTAAGCAGAATGATCCATTTTTTTACGACGAAGATCGCAGAGAGTTCCGTCCCACTGACCTCGACGAAGTTAAGATCGCCAGATCGAAACTCAAGCCGAATAAAGCCGCTGGCGTAGACGGACTATCTGCTGCGCTCTTCAAAGCAGGTGGAGATGACCTGATTAAGAGCATGCACCAGATCATCCGTAAGATATGGTGAAAGGAAAGCATGCTCGAGGAATGGAGTCTCAACATCGTTTACCCGATCCACAAGAAAGGAGAACAAATTGACTGCGCCAACTTCAGAGGAATAAGTCTCCTTAACATCGCCTGCCGTTTTGTGAGAACTCCTGAAGCCTTTTGCAAATAAGCTGATAGGTCCTTATCAGTGGAGCTTCAGGCCAGGGAATTCCACCACCAAATCTTCACACGGCAGATTCTAGAAAAAACCAATGAATTTCAAGTCGACTTCAAAGCCGCATACGACAGCGTAATTAGAGACGAGCTATACAACGCCATATCAACATTTGACATCCCTGCTAAACTCGTCAGACTATGCAGGATGACTTTGGAGAATGCTCGTTGCTCTACCCGAATCGGTGAACACCTGACCGATAGTTTTGATGTCAAAAAAGGATTTAGGCAGGGCGATACTCTGTCGTGTGATTTCTTCAACATCATATTAGAAACGATTGTGCAAAAATCACTGGCCAACACAAGAGGCACAATTTCTTTCAAATCCTCACAACTCCTCGCATACGCGGATGACATTGATATAATCGGAAGAACACAGCGAGATGTCAATGAGGCGCTTACAAGTATTGACGCGGAGGCGGCGAAAATTGGTTTGGCAGTAAACGAGGGCAAAACTAAATATGTTCTATCATCAAAAAAGGACGCTTACCACCGAAGTCTTTGCCAGAACGTTTGTATTGGCAGATACATATAAGTTTGAGGCTGTTAAGGACTTCGTCCACGTTCGCTCCGCAGTGACCTGGAACAACGACATCAGTTCCGAAATCAAACGCAGAATCACTCTTGCCAATAGCTGTTTCTTTGGGCTCAGGAGGCAATTGATTAATACTGCCCTCTCCCGAACGACAAAATTGACTTTATAAAAGACCTTATTACCCCGGTCCTGCTGTACGGCGCAGAAGCATGGACACTAAAAAAAGGCGGATGAGAAGATCCTTGGTCGGTTCGAGAGAAAGATTTTGCGTGTGATTTCGGTCCTACAAACGCGGACGGGGGATGGAGGACAAGAATCAACCACGAGCTATACAGCGACTTGAATCCAGTTAGGCGTCTAGAGCGAATGGACACCATAGCTCCACCACCACAGCTCTTTGAATCCAACCCCGAGGGATGAAGAAACATGTGATGGCCGCACCTAGGATGGCGCACACAGATGGGAAGGAGACTTCAGCCAACTGGGTGTGCGGTAATGGAAAAGGCTATCAAAAGAACGTGCTATTTGGAGGGGCATGTTGGTTGAGGCCCAGGTTCAACCCGAACTGTAGAGCCTGATAAAAAAAAGAGGATACATATGTATATGTCTTATATGTATGAGTATGTACCTGCTCTAAAAAACCGGCCAAGTGCGAGTCGGACTCGCGCACGAAGGGTTCCGTACCATCTGTATACATATATGTATAAATATGAAAGAGACTATGTATGTTACCTCATCAGTCATCACATTAAATCACATTTTTTGTATGATGACAGATCTTGGTTGCAGAAATATGGGAAAAAATTTTTGCAGCTAGGATTAATTCATCAAAGACACAAAAGAGATCAAAACTGGGAAGTTTGCTACTGGTTGTGGGATATTGTCGACTAACCTTAGTTCAGTATGTGACCAAGGGGATTTTTTGGATGAAAATCATGTCTGTTGTATGGAAGCCCCCCTTAAATATTCACTTTGTTCTGTTTTTAGTATTTGTAGCGGCAACAGAAATACGTCATCTGTGAAAATTTCAACTGTCTAACTATCACGGTTTATGAGATACAGCCTGGTGACAGACGGACTGACGGACAGCGAAGTCTTAGTAATAGGGTTCCGTTTTACCTTTGGGTACGGAACCCTAAAAAGAGGGCGCCGTGGCGCAGTGGTTAGTATGTTGGACCCTGACGCACGATGAGCGAGTTCGGATCCCGACAACACCAACGTCATCGAATGTTTATTTCGCGGTGTCTCTCCTCGACGGGGTACTGGCAAAACCCTCCGTAGTAACCTTTCCATGAAAAAGTGTCTCGACTGACGCCGTTCGGAATCGGCATTAAACTGTAGGTCCCTTTCACCTGTGTAAAAAATAAATCTCACACAACATGGGTGATTGAGAGAAGCTTGGCTTTGGCCCTTCATGGCCTGTAACGCCACCAAAGAAGAAGAATTCTAAAAAGATATTTATTCAGGTTGTTGACGATATTCACTTATAATTACGTTAACAAATGAAAGTTCAATATTTGCATTGTGTGCCTAAATGATAAGGAAACTCGAAATTGATAGCACATTCAACCGTGAAACAATTAACCACAAAAAAATAAACAAAACGCAGAATACGCATGTGACATGTTATGTAAATGTATGGCTCAGTTTCTTTCCCATAATTCAGCTGTCAATCCGGAAAATGTTGGTTTAAGTCATGTGCCATTGCGCAATTCAATTGTATTTAAGTGAGTTCCTAGTTATACAGTGGTGTCCTTATAAATAGCACACCCTTATTCAAATGTGTATTTGCTTGCAATACACACTGTACTCACAAGCCGCACAGGAGTAAGGCCATAATATCCCAAGGTAGTCCCGTTATGAATGGGAGGGAGGGAGCGAACAAACAGAGCAAAGAAGTTGATCGCGTTTAACATGGCAAACGCCAGCTTCGATCTCTGTCCCTGCTCAATCCAAGTTGACACACAGCCTCCGCGTGGCCCCCCCTGGATAGCTACCCTGGCACCCGCCAGGTAGTGAACCAATGTGTGCAGCGACCCAACCCTTGTTCCTGGGGAAAGAGGAACCTGGCCCTCCAGGTTGGGGGTTGTGCTTAGGGGTAACATCCCTATCCCGTAAAAACCTACTTGTTCCGAAACGACAACAAGCCTCGGATACAGACGAATACAAAGCTGACGACCCCTGCAAACGACTAACGGACTTGAGAGTCTGCACCTGGAATGTGAGGTCCCTTAACAGACCGGGTGCAGGCGATTAATTGGAGCAAACCCACAACTGCTATAAAGCAGATATAACCGCACTCCAAGAAGTGCGATGGGATGGACCAGGCAAAAAACGGATGAAAAACTACGACATCTACTACGGGAACTGCTCAAGGAGAACAAACAGCGCCTATTCGGGTGCGGATTCGTTATTAGAGGAAGACTCCGACAAAAAGTCTTAAGCTTCCGAGATGTAAGCGAGCGCCTCATAACAATCCGCATCAAAGCTAGATTTGGAAACATTAGCTTAATATGCGCTCACGCCCCAACGGAAGAAAAGGACGATCGACTCAAAGAAGAATTCTACGATCTCCTAGACAGAACATATGCCCAATGTCCCAGCTACGACACAAAAATAGTCCTAGGAGATTTTAATGCAAAACTGGGCAAGGAGGACATATTTGAGTCGATCATAGGAAAGCATAGCCTCCATAACACCACATCCGACAACGGACTAAGGCTAATCGATTTCCTAGCGGGGCGTAACCTCCTTGTAGCAAGCACGCGATTCCCCCATCTCAACATCCACAAGGGTACCTGGCGGTCTTGTGATCAATCGACCACCAACCAGACGACGATCGACGCCAGACACTCCTCCTGTATTCTCGACGTACGAACCTTCCGAGGGGCCAACATCGACTCGGACCACTACCTTGTTGTAGTCAAGGTACGAATGAGGATATCAGGAATGCTTAGGAGTCGAGTAGGACTACGTAAGTTTGACGTTGGAAAGCTACAATCGCAAGAGACTGCCAGAATCTTAGCCGATCGTGTCTCCTCAAAGCTCTCTCAAAATCCGCCCACAGCAACACAAACAATAGAGCAGGAATGGGCTCATTGCCAGAACGCCTCCAGAGATGCTGCCTCAGAGGTGCTTTTAAGGCGGCTGGAGATGAGCTGGTAAGGTGCGTGCACCATCTCATCTGCAAGGTATGGTCGGAGGAAAGCATGCCCGACGAATGGAATCTCAGCATCGTTTGCCCGGTCCATAAGAAAGGAGACCCCTATAACTGCGCCAACTATAGGGGAATAAGTCTCCTTAACATCGCATATAAGATCTTTTCTGCCGTATTGTGTGAACGCCTGAAACCGTTTGTGGATAACCTGATCGGCTCTTATCAGTGTGGTTTCAGGCCAGGTAAATCCACAATAGACCAAATATTTACGCTACGGCAGATCTTGGAGAAGACCCAGGAATACCAAATCGACACTCACCACCTCTTCGTCGATTTCAAGGCCGCGTATGACAGCGTACATAGAGACGAGCTGTACAAAGCCATGTCTAGTTTTAACATCCCTGTCAAACTCGTCCGACTGTGCAGGATGACAATGGAGAATTCTCGCTGCTCCATTAAGGTCGGTAATAAGCAAACCGAGACCTTTGATGTTAAAAAAGGATTTAGGCAGGGCGACGCGCTGTCGTGCAACTTTTTCATCATCGTGCTTGAAGTGGTCAAGGAATTCGTCTACCTTGGCTCACTGATGACCAGCGACAACAACACCAGCGCTGAGATAAATAGCAGAATCACTCTTGCCAACCGCTGTTTCTTTGGGCTCAAGAGGCAATTGAGAAGTAGAGCTCTCTCTCGGAAAACCAAGGTGACACTATATAAGACCTTGATCATCCCAGTCCTCCTTTACGGCGCAGAGGCTTGGACCTTAACAAAAGCGGATGAAGATGCCCTTGGTCGTTTCGAGAGGAAAATTCTGCGCACTATCTGCGGTCCCGTTTGTTCAAACGGTGTATGGAGGTGAAGAGGAGGTGGAGGTGTACGGGTTGTACAGCGACATCGGCCTGATACGACGTCTACGGATACAGCGTCTAAGGTGGCTAGGCCATGTATAGCGCATGGAAAATACAGCTCCGACCCGAAGAGTCTTCGAATCCACCCCGGAAGAAAGGCGCGGCAGAGGACGGCCGCATATACGGTGGCGCACGCAGGTGTAAGGGGACCTCAACCAACTGGGCGTGCGGCACTGGAAACAGCTGGCCAAAGACCGTGCCGACTGGAGACGCTTGTTGGTTGAGGCCCAGGTTCACCACGGACTGTAGCACCACCTAAGTAAGTAAGTAACATATAAACGCACATGAGTTATAAAACAAAAAAAGCTGAACCTCTTTTTAGACATTTGGCACAACATAATGTATGAGAACTTACGGGTGTGCTATTTATCTGAACACCACTGTAGGTATTCTCACCCATTTAACACTCATTGGAAAAAGTCCCAATTGATGCATTTCATATTTATTACTTTTCAAGTTTATGTGCTTAGATTGGGACAATAGTAGCATCGCCTAAGCTCACGTTTCTTGCTTTTGACATGACGTCAATGCAAGTAGTGCAATAAATATTAATTTCAAGGAGACCGCTAATTAGTAACGTCACTATAATTGAATTTGAGTTTTTTTTCCCTCAACCGATTCGTTTCACTATGGCCTTTCCGAGCACGTGCATTTATTCGTCAATCTGATACTCTTTATATGGGAAACACACAACACAAGTTGAAAATCAGGAAACTTCTCCATAATTTCAAAATTTGTTTTCCCTTATCTGTTAGTAGGAAATTTAACTTCGAGTTACTTATGCAACAGGACACGAGTATATAATCCAGTCTTGCAAGGTACATAAGATAAACAATGAAATATACCCATACGTGGCGTCCATCCATCATAGTTATCTGATTAGATGTGATAGATATAAACCTGCACCGGAAACGTATGATTAGATGGCTACTTAACGAGTAAGTAGGGTCAGTGATTACTTAAAATGTAGGTAGGGTCGTCCGCAATGATAGAACCAAGTCATCGACGTGGCATTCAAATGGCTTGAAATGTATTTACTATCCACGCAATCGCAAGTGATTTGTCAGTAGACCTGCAGTCGTAATAAATGTGTTCGTTGTAATGAGAGTTACTGTAATGTAAGTTAAATCGCCGGAAATCTAAAATTGGTTATTATATTGCTTTCGTAACGAACTGTGATTGAGAGAATCTGGGCAGTTCAAAATACAAAAACAAACAATTTAGTCAATCAGCGTTTTTATGACATTAGCCTCCTTCTACCTGGAGGCCTGTTGTAGAAGGTTTTAAATTCGATCTAAGGCACCAATGGTCGTTTCGTGTCTTCAAACTACTTTGGCATTGAAAGTGAATATTTAATATCTTAGGCTGAATCACTAGCAGCGCTTATGCTAAAAACGACTAATGCCGCTGCTCATTAGTTCATAAAACCCAAAGACAATGATAGCCCTCTGCGTTCTGCATGAAATTTGATAATTTTCATGCAAAGGTTACAACTAAAAAAAAAAACATCATCACGACAAGGCTAGAGGCATGTCTTGTAGATAGTAGGGCACGTTGGCCACGCTTTGCCAACTGCCTTCGAGCGCCTCCTCCCCAATTGACAGGAACCTTATACAAATGGACGAAATAATTAAACAGACGATAGACAGAACGATACCACGCCAACGGCATCACGACACCACTGACGTATACCGAAACGCGACCATAGACGCACTTCACAGACAGAAAACTAGACTCCTGTCAAGACTCAAACTCTTGTATAGGCAGTTTACCGACCGACAAAACTCGGAGGTCAGGACACTGAAGTCGCTGATTAAAAATCTCCAACAGCTGATCAAAGAAAATTACAAACTATCTGCACTGGAACAACAAAATTCGCGCTTTAAAATCCAGCAACGCGAATATGTTCCCGCAGATAAATAAAATATTTAGGAGAAAAAATTAGAACGACATTCGGGATCTCAAGCTTCCGAGAACGTCCGACAACGAACGTCTACTACGTAAAGTCAGCATTGATCCAGAGAGCGCTGTTCTGGACGACGATTTCTTTGTGATCGAGGATACTCAAGAGAAAATGGCAACAATGGGAGCTGTCTTCCAGGAAGTGTACAAGGTGAATAAAAGTATTCGCCCGAACCACGACTTGGAGAACAGAGCCCTGTTAAACCACTTCTACCTACGAAGCGATATTGAACATTGGCGATCTCAGAACCCCGGTTTCACCACGTTCAGTGACGATTTCATGGCAAACAATGCCGTCACCAATGAAGGGGCTAACCCACTATTCGTTTCGGCGGAGGATCTCCAGTTGATCTTCATGTCACTCAGAAAGAAAAAGTCCGCGGGTAATGATGGTATATCCAATGTTGTGCTCAGGCATCTCCCACCAGTGACTGTAGAGAGGTACACCATCCTGTTTAACAATGCACTGAATAATGCATATTATCCGGGGCATTGGAAAACGGCGGTGGTCCAACCAATCTCTAAGAGGGGCAAAGACTCCTCTAGCCCGGCAAATCTCCGGTCGATAAGTCTCCTTCCGAGTATCAGCAAGGTCTTCGAGAAGGTAATCCACAGAGCCCTGTCCAAATGGGCTGAGGACAAAAATATCATTCCGGATAACCAATTCGGTTTCAGGGCGGGGCATGATACCATACATGCCGCGTCGAAACTCGTCTCGGATGTCCAATGGAATAAATGCAAGAACCAATGTACGGGTGCCTGCCTGGTTGACTTGGAAAAAGCCTTCGACACTGTATGGTTAGAAGGACTCTACTACAAGCTCAAACAGCTGGGCATAAGTAAACCATTGTTATATATGATCTACGACATGATGAAGGGTAGAAAGTTCGTTGTGAAAATTGCCAACGTGACTTCTACTCAAACATTCGAAATTAAAAATGGACTGCAACAGGGCACAGTGAACTCACCGATCCTTTTCAGCATTTACATCAGCGATCTGATGTACGCGGACGACGTCGATCAGGTCCAACGATCGATGTCATTGGCATTTTATTGCAGCGTGACTTCGACAAAATTCAGCAGTTCTGTGATGACTGGAAGTTGAAATAAACTTCCAGTAATCAGAGACTATTAATAAAAAATGATTTTTAAACTGAAACTGAACTGGCAGGTCTTGTAATTTTACATATTGTAAAGGGTGTTCTTTTGAAGGTATACAAATTCAATATAAAATAACACACTTGAAGCTTATTGTAATGTCTATGATATTAGCTTTATGAATTAGATAACTTGATGCCATTTAAATACGATTTCGGGCGTATTGACGTGAAGCTCAATTTTCGACAATTTTATCAAGCAACTGGGTCCGTATATCAGCAAATAACACGACGACTGTTGACTTCGAAATCATCCAACGTTTCTGGTTTATTGGCAGAGACTTCTTCTTCTTAGTGGGCGCTACAGTTCGGGGTGAACCTGGGCCTCAACCAACATGCCCCTCCATCTAGCACAATCTTTCGCTAGCCTTTTCCATTGCCGCACACCCAGTTGGCTGAGGTCCCCTTCCACCAGTGTGCGCCATCTTAAGTGCGGCCGTCCTCTGCTTCTTCGTCCCTCGGGGATTCAAAGACTCTCCGGGCTGGAGCTGTGCTGTCCATTGGCTCTACATGGCCCAGCCATCTTAGGCGTTCTATCCGTAGACGCCTGACTAGGCTCATGTCGCTGTACAGCCCGTAAAGTTCGTGGTTGAATCTTCTCCTCCATCCCCCGTCTGCGTTTATAGGCCCAAATCACACGCAAAATCTTTCTCTCGAACCGACCAAGGGCCTCCTCATCCGCTTTTGATAGTGTCCATGCTTCTGCGCCGTACAACAGGACCGGGATGATAAGGGTCTTATATAGAGTCAACTTTGTCGTTCGGGAGAGGGCTCTATTACTCAATTGCCTCCTGAGCCCAAAGAAACAGCGATTGGCAAGATTGATTCTGCGTTTGATTTCGGAACTGATGTCGTTGTCCCAGGTCACTGCGGAGCCAAGGTAGACGAAGTCCTTAACTACCTCGAACTTATATCTGCCAATACAAACGTTCTGGCCAAGACGTCGGTGATGAGCGTCCTTTTCTGATGACAGCATATATTTAGTATTTTAGTTTGTCTTCGTTGGCAGAGACTAGTGACTTCAAATACTCCCAAACAAAGTAATCTAAGTCCAAAGGTCCTTTATGCGTAATTAAGCGCTCAACAAATGTTTGCCGCAACACATTGATGGCACGTCTTATTTTTTATTTTTTTTTAATGTGGGGCTAGTGCTACCAAATAGCATTTGGCCCTGCGACCTTTACAGATCTATTGTGCCTGCCAGCCGATTAGCCGAAGAGCTTCTCCACTTCCATAATAAAGTTGAGAATGCTCAGGAGTCATAACTTCACGGAGAAGGATACGCTTCCTAAGATGGCAAAGAGTAGCATACTCACACAGTATGTGTTCTGCCGTCTCTTCGTCCTCAAAACAGAGTCGACACTCAGTTTCTGACGAGAGACTGATTTTGTTGAGATGAAATCTCAGACCGCAGTGTCCCGTAGCTGACTAGTCTTCTGATACCCCCCCTATTAAGTTTGAGTATGTTGTTCAGGGGCCGTACAAGTCGTTTCGATTGACGAAGTCCCCGAATGCTGTTCCAAAAGGACAGGTGATGCGATTTTTCCCACTTGTCTTGGGAGTGCCGCGGAATGGTTCTGAACCTATATATTTATCGCTGGAACCTTTCCTGGTAAGTTGATAGGCGATTTCATTGCCCTTAATACCTTTGTGCCCTGGCACCCACCAGAGTAGTTTGACATTGTTTCTTTTGGCGAAATCTTGTAGGGCATCATGGCGTTCCTTAACGGTTTTTGAGCTCGTGCTGTACGAACTCAGCGCTTTCTCTTCTAGCAGTCTTCAGATTTAGATTGACGCATGTTAGAATGGCATGCAATTCGGCTTGAAAGATGCTAGGACTCATTCCCAGGGCCCTCGAGATCTTACGATTTGGTCCAAAGATGCCGGCGTCAACGCCAGAAGCCATCTTAGAGCCATCAGTATACCACCTAAGACCTTTGACATTAAGCAAGGGATCACTGGTTTCCCATGCTGAGCGATTTGGGATCAATATCTCAAATCTATTGTCAAAAATGAAGGTGTGTGTGTCCGAGACCGTATTAATCATATACAGCTCGGAAAGGTGATTTAAGATGGACATGTGACCCTCGGGTCTACATGGTAGGTTTGTTCCCGAGCGAAGAATGCTGATTGCACTGCGAAATGCCACCTTTTTGATAAAAAGGTGTAGTTGAGTGAGTCCAATGAGTGCTTCTTGGGCTGCCGTGGGGCAGGTTGGCATAGCGCCGAGACACGCAAGTCTCTGAAGCTTAACAATTATTGTTTTTTGCTCAACTTTTGTCCACCGTGCGGTCTTACTATCGCGGTGTATAACCAGTGGACTACCTTACGTTTAAGTTCCCCGATTTTACCGTAAGTGCTTCGGCAGGCCCACATGATCGTAGTCGCTTTTGTGAGTTTAGTTTTAATATTGGAGTTCCAGTCGAGTCTGCCATCTAGGTCAATACCTAGATACTTTACTTCCTCTGAAAATCCTATGTTTGTGCCATTGGGAAAGACTGAGCAGGGCTGTACCTGTCTCCTCTTTGTAAACGAGACTAAGATTGTCTTGATTTTGGTTAATCGATAAACCTTCTCTGCCACACCAGTCAGAGATAAACTGAAGCGCGAGCTGCATGCGCTCACAGGCAGCAGTTTCACACTTGCCCATAACAATGACTACTAGGTTATCAGCATATCCGATGACCTCGTAGCCCCGATCATCGATGACTATCGACCAGATAAGGGGTGAAAGGACTCATCCTTGTGAACATCCTCTAGCCGCCGATACTATCAGTGAGACCTCTCCGCATGTGGCTGATATAATACGGCATTTAGCATCCCCTAATCCAATTAGTGGGTATTATCAATCCCCTTGTGCGTAGAACTATCTTCCACGTGCGTCACCAGGTGGTGCAGCACATTCTCACTAGGTCGTTCTTTGCGATGCAGTAGTACCTGATTGTCTAGGATACCTCTAATCCGCTTTTGATAGTGTCCATGCTTCTGCGCCGTACCGCAGGACCGGGATTATAAGGGTCCCGTACAATCAACTTTGTCCTTCGGGAGAGGGCTCTATTACTCAATCGCCTCCTGAGCCCAAAGAAAGAGCGACTGGCAGGAGTTATCCTGCGTTTGATTTCGAAACTGACGTCGTTGTTCCAGGTCACTGCGGAGCCAAGGTAGACGAAGTCCTTAACTACCTCAAACTTATATCTGCCAATACAAATGTTCTGGCCAACACGTCGGTGGTGAGCGTTCTTTTTGTGATGATAGCATATATTTAGTTTTGCCCTCGTTTTCTGCCAAACCAATTTGCGCCGCCTCCGTCTCAATACTCATAAACGCCTCAATGACATCTCGTCGTGATCTACATATTATGTCAATGTCGTCGGTGTATGCAAGTATTTGAAATGAATTGCGCCTCTTGTAGTGGCCGGTGATTTTTGCACAATCGTTTCTAATATGATGTTGAAGAAATCACACGATAGCGTATCGCCCTGCCTAAATCCTTTTTTGACATCAAAACTATCGGTAAGGTGTTCACCGATTCGGATGGAGCAGCGGGCATTCTCCAAAGTCATCCTGCATAGTCTGACGAGCTTAGCAGGTATATCAAAGGTAGACTTAGCATTGTATAGCTCGTCTCTAATTACGCTGTCGTATGCGGCATTGATGAGAGCACCGTGGCGCAGTGGGTAGTGTGTTGGCCTCTGACGCCGATGACTCGGGATCAAATCCCGACACAGCCATGTCATCGAACGTGTTTTTCACGGTGTTTCTCCTCAGCGGGATTCTGACAAAACCCCCTGTAGTAAAATTGTCATGAAAAGCTTCTCGAAATTCGCCGTTCGGAACCGGCAATAAAACTGTAGGTCCCTTTCACCTATGTGAAAATGAAATCACACACAACATGGGTGATTGAGAGAAGCTCGGCTCAGGTTCTTCATGGACTGTAACGCCAACATACATACACATACATGCGGCATTGAAGTCGACAAATAGGTGGTGAGTGTCGACTTGAAATTCATTGGTTTTTTTCCAGGATCTGCCGTAGTGTGAAGATTTGGTCGATGGTGGACTTCCCTGGCCTCCTGAATCCGCACTGATAAGGACCTATCAGTTTATTTACAAAAGGCTTCAGGCGTTCACACAAAACGGCAGAGAAAATTTTGTAAGCGATGTTAAGAAGACTTATTCCTCTGTAGTTGTCGAAGTCAGAGGGGTCTCCTTTCATATGCATCATATGCATATTTTCCAGCTGCCTTGAAGAACTCAACAGACAGGCCGTCTGCGCCAGCAGCTTTATTCGACTTGAGTTTCGATATGGCGATCTTAGCTTCGTAGAGGTCAGGGGGATGGGATTCTCTGCGATCTTCGTCGTTAAGAAATGGACCATTCTGCCTGACAGCGGCATATTGACTCATATCGCCGTTATACAGTCTGCAGAAGTGGTTTTTCTATATTTTCAGCATCGACGGTGTTTCTACTACTAGGTGTCCCTTCTCATCCCTGCAGGCTTTCGTTCTGGCTTTATAACCTTGGCATGTTCGCTTTATCTGTTGACAAAGCTTTCGAACGTCACGTGTGCCAGTAACACCACTCCAAATCCTCAATCGCCCGCTTGTCGTGCTCTTTCTTCTTTCTTCTGAGAAGCTTATGCTCCTCCCTTCTTTTTAACTAGTACAGCCCACATAGAGCTTACATATCCATTTAACCAAAAATGGTCGTCATTGAAGAGCGTTGTCACAACCTGAATCTTATAAGTTTTTAAGTCAAGATTTTTCCGTAAAATCTTCCACAAAGTTGATAGGCATAGCTCCAATCAGCTCCAATTACTGTGCACGATCGCGAATCGACTTCATTCGGATTCTCCTCGACACTGCGCTTCACAACGACAATAACTTCTTCTGTTCGCACTGTTTATCGTCTTTGGGGATGCGTGTTAACCACTAGAGTGTACGTGGTGCGAAAACGATTCATCATGTTTCGAATAACTTGCTCAGATGGACGACTATGTCGGCCGTAAAATGGACGTAGCGCACAATAAGTTTGGCAAACCGAATCATGGTTTTCAAAATAAGTTTTCACAATTTGCAAATGTTGTTCTGGCGTTAGTACTAACCACAAATCAACTATCAACTGTCAAATTGACAACCTGTAGAAACAGTGTTGCCAGTTTAAAAACCAAACCCTTTAAAACACACCCTCTAGATTGCTACTTATGTTCTGAGATTTGACGACACTAGACATTTTTTGTAGTAGTCGTACTCAGAACGTTTTGTCAAACAAGTACTAGTTGTGTTGTTCCTGGGGAAAGAGGAACCTGGCCGTCCAGATTGGGGGTTGTTGATAGGGGTAACATCCCTATCACGTAAAAACCCACTAGTTCCGAAACAACCACAAGCCTCGGATACGGACGGATACAAAGCTGACGACCCCTGCAAACGACTCAAGGACTTGAGAGTCTGCACCTGGAATGTGAGGTCCCTTAACAGACCGGGTGCAGGCGATCAATTGGAGCAAACTCTGAACTGCTAAAAAGCAGATATAACCGCACTCCAAGAAGTGCGATGGGATGGACCAGGCAAAAGACGGATGAAAAACTGCGACATCTACTGCTACAAGGAGAACAAACAGCGCCTATTCGGGTGCGGATTCGTTATTAGAGGAAGACTCCGACAAAGAGTCCTAAGCTTCCGGGATTTAAGCGAACGCCACATAACAATCCGCATCAAAGCTAAATTTGGAAATATTGGCTTGATATGCGCTTATGCCCCAACGGAAGAAAAGGATGATCGACTCAAAGAAGAATTCTACGATCTCCTAGACAGAACCTATGCCCAATGCCCCAGCTACGACACAAAAATAGTCCTAGGAGATTTTAATGCAAAACTGGGCAAAGAGGTCATATTTGAGTCGATCATAGGAAAGCATAGCCTCCATAACACCACATCCGACAACGTACTTAGGATAATCGATTTCCTAACGGAGCGTAGCCTCCTTGTAGCAAGCACACAATTCCCCCATCTCAACATTTAAAAGGGTGCTTGGCGGTCTTTTGATCAATCGACCACCAACCAGATTGATCACATTGCGATCGACACCAGACACTCCTCCAGTATTCACGACGTACGAGGAGCCAACATCGACTCGGACCACTACCTTGTTGTAGCCAAGGTACGAATGAAGATATCAAGAATGCTTAGGAGTCGAGTAGGACAACGTAAGTTTGACGTAGGAAAGCTACAATCGCAAGAGACTGCCAGAATCTTTTCCGATCGTGTCTCCTTCAAGCTCTCTCAAAATCCGCCCACAGCAGCACAAGCAATATAGCAGGAATAGGCGCTTTGTCCAGAGCTCCGTCAGAGACGCGGCCTCAGAGGTGATGGGTTTAAAACCGCCACCACCTAGAAACGCCTGGTTCGAAGAACAATGCGAACAAGCTCATGCAGCAAAACAAGAAGCATATAGAGCCAGGCTGCAACGACGGATGAGAGCTGCTCGCGAAATCTATGAGCAGAAGAGAAGAGAGGAACACATGCTTTTCAGAAGAAAAAATTAGAGCACGGAAAGCGTGAGATCGAGGAGATGGAGAGATGCTTCCGCAGGAATGACGCCCGGAAGTTTTACAACAAGATAAATCGAACATGCCATTCCAACAAAGCCAGAGCGGAGGCCTTCAGGGATGAACATGGAGAACTGGTAGTAGAGTCGCAGTCGATGCCGAGGATTTGGAAAGGCCACTTCTGCAGACTGTATAACGGCGATGATAGACAAGATACCGCTGTCAGGCAGAACGAGCCATTCGTAATGGAGGACGATGTAACAGAATTCAGTCCACCTGACCTAGACGAAGTCAAAATAGCGATATCAAGACTTAAGTCTAATAAAGCCGCGGGCGCAGATGGCCTGTCTGCTGAGCGGCTGGAGATGAGCTGGTAAGGTGCATGCACCATCTCATCTGCAAGGTATGGTCGGAGGAATGCATGCCCGACGAATGGAATCTCAGCATCGTTTGCCCGGTCCATAAGAAAGGAGACCCCTATAACTGCGCCAACTATAGGGGAATAAGTCTCCTTAACATTGCATATAAGATCTTCTCTGCCGTATTGTGTGAACGCCTGAAACCGTTTGTGGATAACCTGATCGGCTCTTATCAGTGTGGTTTTAGGCTAGGAGAATCCACAATAGACCAAATATTTACGCTGCGGCAGATCTTGAAAAGACCCAGGAGTACCAAATCGACACTCACCAGCTCTTACTCGATTTCAATGCTGCATATGACAGCGTGTATAGAGATGAGCTATACAAAGCCATGTCTAGTTTTAACATCCCCGCCAAACTCGTCCGACTGTGCAGGATGACAACGGAGAATTCTCGCTGCTACATTAGGGTCGGTAATGAGCAAATCGAGGTCTTTGATGTTAAAAAAGGATTTAAGCAAGGTGACGCGCTGTCATGCAACTATTTTAGCATCGTTCTTGAAAATATCGTGCAAGAGTCACTGGCCAACACAAGACGTACGATTTATTCCAAGTTTACACAATTGCTTGCGTACTCCGACGGCATTGACGTGATTGAACGGACACAGCATTGAGGTAGAAGCGGCTAAGATGGGTCTCAAGGTTAATGAGGGTAAAACCAAATATCTGCTTTCATCTAAAAGAGACGGACAACACCGACGTATTAGCCAGAATGTCACCACGGGCGGATATAACTTTGAAGTGGTCAAGGAATCCGTCTACCTTGGCTCACTGATGACCGGCGACAACAACACCAGCGTTGAGATAAAACGCAGAATCACTCTTGCCAACCGCTGTTTCTTTGGGCTCAAGAGGCACTTGAGAAGTAGAGCCCTCTCTCGGAAAACCAAGGTGACACTATATAAGATCTTGATCATCCCAGTCCTCCTTTACGGCGCAGAGGCTTGGACCTTAACAAAAGCGGATGAAGATGCCCTTGGTCGTCTCGAGAGGAAAATTCTGCGCACTATCTACGGTTCCAGATATAAGTTCGAGGTAGTAAAGGACTTCATATACCTCGGCTCCGCGGTGACTTGGAACAACGACACCAGTTTCGAAATCAAGCGCAGAATTACTCTTGCCAACCGCTGCTTCTTTGGGCTCAAGAGGCAACTGAGAAGTAGAGCCCTCTCTCGTACGACCAAGTTGACCTTATATAAGACCTTAATTATCCCGGTCCTGTTATACGGCGCAGAAACATGGACTGTATCTAAAGCGGATGAGGAAATCCTTGGTCGTTTCGAGAGAAAGATTCTGCGTTCGATTTTCGATCCCATAAACACAGAGGAGGGTTGGAGGAGAAGATTCAATCACGAACTGTACGGGTTGTACAGCGACATGAGTCTGGTCAGGCGTCTACGGATCCAACGCCTAAGATGGCTAGGCCATGTAGAACGAATGGACACCACAGCTCCAGTCCGTAAAGTCTTTGAATCCAACCCCGAGGGACGAAGAAATAGAGGACGGCCGCACTTGAGGTGGCGCGCACAGGTGGAAGGGGACCTCAACCAACTGGGCGTGCGGCATTGGAAAACACTAGCGAAAGATCGTGCTAGGTGGAGAGGCATGTTGGTTGAGGCCCAGGTTCACCCCGAACTGTAGCGCCCGTTAAGTAAGTAAGTAATCTACGGTTCCGTTTGTTCAAACGGAGTATGGAGGAGAAGATTTAACGAAGAACTGTACGGGTTGTACAGCGACATCGGCCTGGTACGACGTCTACGGATACAGCGTCCAAGGGGCTAGGCCATGTAGAGCGCATGGAAAATACAGCTCCGACCCGAAGAGTTTTTCAATCCACCCCGGAAGGAAGGTGCGGCAGAGGACGGCCGCATCTACGGTGACGCACGCAGTTGGAAGGGACCCTTAACCAACTTGGCGTGCGGCGCTGGGAACAGCTGACCAAAGACCGTGCCAGCTGGAGACGCTTTTTGGTTGAGGCCCAGGTTCACCACGGACTGTAGCGCCACCTAAGTAAGTAAGTAAGTATGATGATTGGACGTTAAAAATTAATTTCTAGAAATCAGAGACTATGTTATGCGGAAGTCCGCTGTCTGGGCCTCTAGGAACACTAGAAAGCACTGGCCATAGTTTTCAATACTTGGACCGGACGGGCGTCCACTGCCAAATAGAACTGTAGTCAGCTACCTTGGTATCTGGCTAGATCAGTCTCTTTATTTTAATATATATGTAGATGATGCTTTGGAAAGACCTCGGGGCGCTTTCGCTCTGACAAAATGCCTTAATCAAGCCCATGATTGCCTATGGATATCCCGTCTGGTTTAATGTGAGCGCACGCTTAATGGAAAACGATCGGGGGTTTGACAATGTCTAAGGACTTGTCTTAGATTACACAGAACCCCAGAGTGCGAGTACAGAAAGTTCTATCCCAATCAGGTCCTATACAATAGGGCAAGGATTGTACGGACTGTTAATTTTCCAATAAGACTGATACGAGGTCATGTCGCAAGGGCAATGACTTTGGTCAATAACTTGATCTCTGGGGTTTACCACTCCGACAATATGTATCTTGACAAAGTGCGGCGGAACAGCTTTGTCCCCCAAATGCATTCCTTTATTTAAATCATTGTGGGCTGTATTGGTGGTACCGCTAATCTTCCATGTGGTCCGTAATTCTATGGAACGGCAACTTCTTTACGAACCTGTGAGCCCGAGGGCCTCAGGTTCCGTAGAACGGTCAATCATCGAGATTGAGAAGACGTTGTACGACAACAGTAACGGATAGTTATAGGTAGATAAGTAGGTAGGTGGGGTCGTAGCCTTCCCAGAGTTGAGAAGAATGCACACAGGCCAGGGAGGCCCGTTGAGCAGCTACGAGGGGGTTTTACCCCCCTATTCGTGGAACCATTTTGTGCTTCTTAAGAAGTTAAGAAGATCAAGTATCCCTACGTTCTGAACATCTGTCAGACCGTTAAGGAAGTAAGAGCCTAGGTAACGTTTCCTGAAATTGCAGAGAGCTGGACAGGCGCAGAGAAGGTGGTGAATGGATTCGACCTCCTCCTCGTCCTGACAGCTTCTGCATAAATCATTTGGAACTATTCCTAGTTTTTGTGCTTAACTGTGATGACACCGATGACTTTGTAGATGTCAGTTCTTCTTAGGGAGATTATACTCCTTGTGCGTTGACTGTCAAGCCGAGGCCAGATTTGCCTGGTGATGACGCAGGTATGTCCCTGTGCCCATCTTAGGTTCGTCTCGGCCCTGGCGAGATTGGTCAAATTATGTTTAATGGTTGTAAGGGGTACTCCCTCACAAGCCCCGATTGATTGTAGCGTCGTTCCTAGTTTGGCGAGTGTGTCGGCTTTTTCATTACCTGTAATGTCGCTGTGTCCCGGTACCCAGATAAGCCGTATGTTGAACTGTTCTGCCATCTCGTTAAGAGATCTGCGACAGTCGAGACTAGATTTTGATGTGTACACATAGGACTCCAGCGACTTTAAGGCTGCTTGACTGTCTGTGAGAATGCGAATATCCGTGGTGGATATTCCGTTCCACTTCAGCCAAGACAAAGCCTCTTTTATTGCCAACAGTTCCGCCTGGAAAACGCTGCAGTGATCTGGTAATTTTAGAGCTTTATGTAGCTTGTGTTTGCAGAAAACTCCACTACCCACCCCGTCTTTGGTTTTAGACCCGTCAGTGTAGAAATCCACACAGTTTCTGCGCGGTTGAGTTTGGCGGGTCCAGTTCTTCCTGTCCGGATAGATCATCGTAAAGTTTTTGTCCAAGACTATGGTGGGTTCTGTGTGGTCTAGGTTTTCTGTCACGGTTATCCTGTTTTACAGGATGGTGGAGTGGCCAGTGACATAGCTCGCCCATTTCGAGTTGGCTTTTAGTCTTATGGCCGTGTGTGTGGCAATTTGCTTACCGAAAATATCGAGTGGTGTAAGGTCTAGTATCACGTTAAGCGCAGCCGTTGGTGTGGACCTGAGGGCCCCGGTAATGCACATACATGCCATCCTTTGTACCTTCTCGAGTTGATTGTGGTATGTTGTCTTGTCTAGTGCAGTCCACCAGACTATCACTCCATACATTAGTATGGGTCTAACGACCGTGATGTAGAGCCATAGGGTAATCTTGGGGTTGAATCCCCATTTTTTTCCTAGGGCTTTCTTACATGTATAGAGAGCTATTGTTGCTTTTATAGTTATAAAATTTAACTAAATAAAATGATTTTAAGATGTAAAGAAAAACAACGTCTAAGATGGTTGAGCCATGTAGAGCGAATGGACACCACAGCTCCAACCCGAAGAGTCTTCGAATCCAACCCCGAGGGACGACGCAGCAGGGGACGGCCGCATCTAAGGTCGCACGCGCAGGTGGAAAGTAACCTCAACCAACTGGGTGTGCAGCACTGGAACCAGCTGGCCAGAGATCGTGCCGGTCGGAGAGGCGTTTTGGTTGAGGCTCCCGCTCACGCCGGGCGGTAGTGTCTAACTAAGTAAGAGTACCATGACTAGTTCTCTTCGATGAATTAAGAAACTCCAGAAAAAAAAGTTGCATGCATGATCCTAATGCGCTGTATCGCTCGTCAAGAGTCACGTAAGGTACATCTTAATTAATACCTTATTCACTATCTAAGTACCTATCGACTGAAGTCGGTGAGAAGCGACACTCAGTCTCCCACTACAGCATGAGCAATATAGGTGGTGGCAGATTTCTTTTCGACAACCTGCGTCTTGGTAATCTTCATATAATATTACTTGTCTCTTAGAATGCACTTTTGTTCGAATGAGAATTCGCACCCAATGTTTGTTCAGTATACTTCATCGATGATCTCATTTCAAGACATGAAGAATCGCTGCCAGTCAGATATCGTGACTCCAATTAGCAAACTCAATCAATTAACTTTAAATTTAGTGTAGGCAGCGAAGTAAACGAAACGCCACATCTGAGACAAATAATTAAACTCAATAAGTTTAGAACCGCGCTTTAGATATTATGTAATCCAACAAGTACAATACAGATCTCAACCGATCGTACACCTTTGGCATTTTCTACAATAATACGAGTAGCGAACGACCACAACAATCGATCAAGTGTGACTAAACAAGGTTATCAAAAGCGCCATTCCAACCAGCCAGTGGACAAATTGGTATGTACGAGTATGTCTGACTTTTTAGTAATTGTGGTTTCCTTGCTATGCATTTAGGAGCACTCCGTACTTAAATAGACACTAGATTGTCGTTTTAAATGAATCATTCAGCTCCTCTCTATTACTAAGGCTATTCCTGTAGATAGTAAGTGCGCCGTATGTTTGCACGCAACTCAAGGCCAAGGTTGTTGTAGAAAGTGTGAAACTGCCGCGTCATATAGCCAGATAACGCCAAGGTGTAATATTTAGAAAAATTAATTTGGGAAATGGGAAATATTTTCCTAAAAAAAATAATTGTTTCTATGGTTACGCAACCTATTGTCGGGCAGTAGATCTTGTGCTGAATTATGTAAGTACACTTGAGCAACAACTTATAGAACCATTGGTATGTGTATGGATAGAGATAAGCTGACAGAATTTAATATGCTCGAGACGTGATTTTTTATTAGGAACAGAGGCTTCTCGTATATTGCTGTTAATTGATTACTAATTACAGCGAATTAGGGGTCTAGGTTGTGTGGCTAATGGAGCTTAAATCACACTAATAAGCACTAGTAACTACCAGAAATCTGATATCTCAACCCGAAAAAACGAGAAGTCTCGGGTATATTTAAGCTGTCAGGCTTCAATCATTTCAAATCCAGAATATTGTAAGCAAGTTCACTTTCATTATTAATAATAGAAGGGAAGTTCTAGACCTAACACTGCCAGACTGCTAACCATAACATCTGCCAAATATCCTGACATAATCTTGGACTCCAAGCTTAGTTGGAGAAAAAATATTGAGGAAAGAATCAAAAAGGGGTACGTGGCACTATATTCGTGTAAGGTAGCCTTTCCCCAGCGGGACTATCCACCTTGCCGTGGTGCTGGGGCTTACACTGGCCAGGGAAGCTTTGTCAATGACATGGTCTCCGGGCCGGGAACCAAGAGATAGTCAACCCTATTCCAGTGGTGATGTGAGCTTTTTAAAACCGTGCCGAAGGATGAAAGGTTGGAGGGTTTATTTCCAACCGCTAACGAGCTCCCTTAGGTGCACAGGCGAGGCCTAAGGTATTCAAATGCCTTACTCCGATATTCGGCGGCTCTGTCGGAGTGGACCCATATTTCCGGCCGTACTCGTGGGTACAAAATTTCACACATAAATACAACACCAAAAACACGAAAAGGAAATAAAGAGGAAGAGCTCTCTCTCGAGTCGGTGGCAGACGCACTACTTGCCGTGGCCAGTGGCAGAGAGGAAGAGGCCAAACCAAGGGGATCCGGCGTGTTAGACGGGGACATCTCCAAAGAATTAGAGGAGGAATTACTCGCTGATTCTGAGGAGACAGCCCAGGAAGGTATAACACGGAAAAAGGATGCCAAGAAGGCCAAGAAATTAACTCAAGGAAAGCTGAGGCTTAAGGAGTATACAAAAGCTGTACACCTTAAGCGCTTGCTTGAGGAAAAGGGTATACCCCTGCTCTCCGAAATGGAGAAGGAGAAGCTCGCTTGGGCCGAGGAGGTGATTGCCAAAGATGTCCAAGGGGAATAAAAACACCAAAAATCCCCCCAAGAAAAGGGAGCGGAGGGCTGGGCCAGGTGGAACCGAAGCCGATAAGACGGGTTCTAGCTGCACCCAGGCCCTAGGCGAAGGTGAGAACCTGAAAACCAAGGGCACGGGAAGGACTGTAGCCGCTAAGGCAGGTTCCACTAAGGTAGCCCCTAACGCGGTCGATAAGACTGGTAAAGGCAACCCAGAAACCGTGCCAGCTCCCAAGAGAAGAGAGAATTTCAAGGCGAAGAGGGTAAGATCCCAAGAAGAAGCCGGCAACCCAGCAAAAAGAGTGAAGGTCAACACGGCGGTGCAGTTCGGAGGGGCTGCTCGGAATGCTTTACAGCTAGCTGTGATAGATTCCGGCAGGCCGAGTGGCCAGTATACCTTCGAACAGGGGAAGATGATCGAGAAGGCTTTGGCTAGAGCGATCTTCGACCACATTCGAAGGAATGGTGGTGGAATGCTAAAATAGCGGAGCGGCTTCGTATCTCTAGGCTCAGTTGGAACCTGGCAAAAGAGGGGGCCATTGAATGGTCAACCTATAGAGATAGTGTTAAGCGGCTCAAAAAAGAAATTAGATTCGCCAAGAAGGACTCTTGGAGAAGTTTCTGCGGCTCTATTGAATCATATACGGGTGCAGCTCGTCTGAGGAAGGTCCTTGCAAAAGCTCCCACACAGATGTCCTCTATAAAGAGATCTGATGGTAGCTGGACAGACTCAAACGAAAGCGTGCTTGATTCACTACTGAAATGTCACTTCCCTGGCTGCGAGGATGCAGGAATCTTTAATTCGGCGGACACGCTGCCAAGGGAGTGTATTGAACATGGCTATGGCTCCTTGTGGTCGATGGAATGGCCAAGATTCTGGAGACGGAGGGTTTTAATGTCACAGCCTACGCCGATGACATTGCCATTTTAGTCTCTGGAAAATTTCCGCAGGTCCTCAGCTATAGACTAAGCTATGCACTGATGTTAGTGGATAGCTGGGTCAAGGGGCGAGGTCTGGGAGTAAATCCGGCGAAAACCTAGGTAGTACTCTTTACAAGGAAAAGATCTGTACCAAGATACACCTACCCCCGTATGAATGATATAGATCTGATCCCTGGAAAATCCGCCAAATATCTTGGCATAATCCTTGGACTCCAAACTTAGTTGGAGAGAAAATATTGAGGAAAGAATCAAAAAGGCCTATGTGGCACTATATTCCTGCACGGTAGCCTTTGGAAAGACATGGGGCCTCAAACCGAGGTTAGTACATTGGTTGTACACTGCGGTGGTAAGGCCTATCCTAGTCTATGACTCGGTTGTCTGTCGCTCCTACAGGTGTCTTCCAAGCTGAGGTCTTCGCTATCAAGCAGGCGGCGGACCTGATCAGCAAAGAGAATATCTCAGGAAAAAGGATCAGCATCTATGTTGACAGCCAGGCAGCCATTAAGGCTCTGCCGACAGCATACCCATGCTGTCCAAACTCGTCAAACTCTGCAAAGAGAAGTTAGAAGAGATATCCAATGTAAACGAGGTGATCCTTTCTGGGTACCTGGTCATATGAATATCTCTGGAAACGAGAGGGCGGACGAGCTGGCTAGGTTGGGATCAAGTGCTAACATTGCGCAGATCTCAGCTGAGGTCAAAGCACCACTCAGTGCGCTCTACAGGGAAATAGAGACGGAGCTATTAGTAAAAGCCAATAAGCGATAGTGTCGCTTAGATACATGCGCAACGGCGAGATCGACTTGGCCCGTCTATGATAAGAAAAGAACAGAAAATCTGCTGAAAATCAATCGTGGGAATATTCGACTGACAGTCGGTGCCGGTTTCACCGGGCACTGAATACTATCCTACCATGCAGCTCGACTAAGCCAGCCCTACAATGGCCTCTACAGAAGCTGCAGGGACGAAGAGGAAATTGAATCCATTTGTCACCTGCTGTGCGAATGTCCGGCGCTAGCCCAAAAAAGGAATATATTCCTGGGAAGATACTTCCTTTCGGGACTAGAAGAGGTAGGTAATATTGGGCTGAACAGAATACTGGGATTTTTATCCTCGTCTGGTTGATTCAGCTCAACAGTAAATGTCTAGGTATCAACGGTTTAAATAAAACATGTGGGCACAATGGACTCAACGTAGTCCACGTGAGCCTTGACTTTTCGTCAATAGGGCACCCATGTTCCTAACCTAACCTAGACATAACACTCCTAACTGGAAACGTTACTGCAAAAGTCTCAAATTGGAGAGTATCTGACAAAGCATCGCTGTCTGATCACTGCTGGATCCTCTTTGATTTGAATTTCTGCACGCCTAACACCAATGTCTTTCGCAACGCGCGGAAGGCGAATTGGCAGAAGTTTCATGCGGAGCTGGATAAAATCCTTAATCGATATTCGGAAGGGAATTCCAACTCCATAAAAGACGGTATTAAACCCAACCAATAAGCTTAACCGGTCCTTCGAGAGGTCCTGTCCTACCGAACGACCCAGTAGAGGAAACCACTCATCACGGTGGAATGCAAAAATAGCGGAGCTGGAACCTCGCAAAAGAAGGTGCCATCGAATGGTCAACTTATAGAGACAATGTTAGGCGGCTCAAAAAAGTAATTAGATTCGTCAAAAAGAACTTCTGGAGAAGTTTCTGCGGCTCGTCTGAGAAAGATCCCTGCTAAAGTTCCCTTCCGGATGTCCTCTATTAAAAGATCTTATGGTAGGTCGACAGACTCAAATGAAAGCGTGCTTAACGCCCTACCAAAATGTAATTTCCCGGACTGCGAAAATGCAGGGACTTCCAATTCGGCAAATACATTCTCAAGGGAATGCAATGGACCTGAAAGAATTGCTAAAATCGTTACCGAGAAGAAGAACCTATGGGCAGTCAATTCGTTTGACCCCTACAAGGCGCCAGGAATCAACGGTATATATCCGATAATTATGCAAGAACCAGGTGAAGCTATTTGCTCCTGGCGCCTCAGGATGGGTTATGTTCTACAAGCGTGGAGGTTAAGGTGGTTTTCAGACCCAAGTCGGGAAAGATCAACCACGCCACTGCAAAAGAATATACTGGTAGACCTATAAGTCTATCCTCCTGCCTTATGGAAACGCAGCTATCAGTCGCAATCACACAACGCGTACATAAAGGGTAAGGCGGTAGATAAACAAATTCACAGGGTAGTCTATACGATAGAAATAGGCACTCAATGCCAAAGAATTAATTTTAGGTGCCTCTCTAGACATTGAAGGTGCCTTTGATAACGTCAGTACTAAAGCAATAGAGTCCAACCTTCAGATGGCCCAAATAAACTCGGGAATATGCAGGGGTATTGAACAAATGTTGGGTACTCGCATAACAAATTCGGCGATAGGAGTAAGTGGAAGGGTGAGGGTCAAGGTGGTGTGCTATCGCCTCTCCTATTGGTCCCTGTAGTCGACGAAATGGTAACACTTCTAGAGGCAGGTGGTTTTAACGTCACGGCCTATGCTGACGGCATTAACATTCCGATATCTATGAAATTTCGTCAGGTCCTCAGTGAATGACTAAGTTTTGCACTGATATTGGTTATTAACTGGGTCAAGGGGCGAGGCCTGGGAGTAAACCCGACAAAAAACGAGATAGTCTTCTTCACAAGGAGAAGATCTGTACCAAGATGCACTTACCCCCGTATGAATGGTATCGATCTGATCCCCAAAAAAATCCGCCAAATACCTTGTTATAATCTTAGACTCCAAGCTTAGCTGGAAGGACAACATCAATGAAAGAACCAAAAAAGAACCTACGTGGCACTGTATTCGTGCAGAGTAGCCTTTGAAAAGACATAGGGCTTTAAACCAAGAGTAGTATATTGGTTGTACACTGCCGCGGTAAGCCCCTTTTAGTCTATGGTTCGATTGTCTGGTGGAAGGCACTTGACAAGAAATGCTATCTTCATAGAGTTTCAAGGATTCAGAGGGTAGGTTGTCTGGCTGTAAGCGAATCTATGAAATTCACTCTAACCACGACTCTTGAAACAATGCCGAACCTTCCATCTCTAGACATGCTAAGAATGCAAGAATCCGGTCTCTGAGCAAGGAGTCCTCATGGCAACGCGTCAGTCTTAGATTAACGGGCCATCTTGAAATTCAAAACCGAAACGGACTATATCACCTTGCTGACTTCCTGGCTGCGAGAGGATATTCTCTATCAGAATTGTAGCGTTTACAAGCTGAGGTCTTCGCAATTAAACCGGCTGCTATGTTGACAGCCTCTTCCACCAAACTCCAAAGAACGGTTTGTTTTAGCTGTACGGGGGCTTTCCCTAGCACGCCGGGCGCTGCTCTAGATGCTATGATGAAGCTTCCACCCCTTGATATATTTATCAGAGGATGTGCACTGAAAAACATGTATCGTCTCAAGATAAATGGTTTTGATACAACTCGTAATGAGGGAAATATTCTACGACTCGTGTCTTATGGATATGCAGTGACAGCAAAGTGAGGGCGCCGTGGCGCAGTGGTTAGTGTGCTGGATCCCGATAACACCAACGCCATCGAAAGTTTATTTCGCGACGTTCCTCCTCGGCGGGGTACTGGCAAAACCCCCCGTAGTAAACTTGCCATGAAAAAGCTTCTCGACTCACGCCGTCCGGAATCGGCATTAAACTGTAGGTCCCTTTCACCTGTGCGAAAAATAAATCACACAACATGGGCTGTAACGCCACCAAAGAAGAAGAAGTGACAGCAAAGTTGCACTCAAAGCTTTGTCCAACCCTTTAATCAGCTTCAAGTTAGTGTATGAACTTAAGGCCTTCCTAAGCAAATTCGGTAGACTAAACTCACTAAAACTTGTTTGCGTCACAGGTCATTCTGGGATCCCAGGAAATGAGATCTCTGATAAGCTCGCCAGAATGGGCTCAGAGTAGAGTTCCTCACGACCTGAACCCGCTTTGGGTCTACCTTATACACGGTCAATACACACATCAATCGTAGATGGAGGGAATATCCAGGATGGAGGATGACTAAGAACGTATGCCCTTATGTCTGCCAAAAATCCTGCAGAAAACTTACGGGCGTCATTACGGGCCATTACACTTTCGCGAAGCATCACTGTATGGATGACACAGCAAAACACTTTCTCTGTCACTGTACCGCCTTTGCTCGCGGACGGTGGCGCAACCTTGAGGCTGACATGGTGTGTACCGAATCGCTTAGCTCTATATCACTGAAGCTCCCTCTCAACGGGGGAAATATAGGTGTCTGTCTGGCAAGACAACAGAGCGTTCCAACAGATAGCAGAAGCCCACAAAAAAAAAAAAAAATTTAAATTGACAGCCAGGCAGCCATCAAGCTCGTAAATCTATGCAAATAGAGTCTAGAGGCTGCCAGGTCTTATGAATATGTATTTCCGGAAATGAGAAGGCGGGCAAGCTAGCTAGATGAGGATCAGGCGCAAGCTCCACGCATATAACAACTGAGACTAAAACGCCGCTCCATACACTTTTTAGAGAAATAGTAGCGGGACTAATAGGAAAGCCTATAAACAGTGGTATCAAATAGATACATGCGCAACGGCAAGATCAACATGGCCCGTCTAGGACAGAAAGTCTGCTAAAGTTCAGTCGTGGGAGTATTCGATGGGTAGTCGGTGCCATGCAGCCAGACTAGCCCGGCCCCACAATGACTTCTGCAGAAGCTGCAGGAAAGCAGAGGAAATAGAATCCATTCGCCACCTACCGTGCGAATGCCCAGCACTAGCCCAAAAAAGAAACATATTCCTTGAAAGTCACTTCGGGACTAGAAGATATAAGTAACATTGGGCTGAACAAACTACTGGGATTTCTATCTGCATCTGGGTGGTTCAGCTCAACGGATAAGTTTTAGGTTTCTACGGGTTAAACGTTAACGGGGCACAATGGACTTCTGGTAGTCTCAGTGAGACTTGACCTAACCTAACCTAACATACGAAAGAGTGTAAATAAGCCTGCAATTGAAGTGGAATTACAGAATCATCACAGCAAATTAAGAAAGCAATAGTGAGTGACTCGTCGCAAAAGACTAAAACTAAATAAACACGTTAAAGAGCATGAGTAATCCAGTCAGCACAGACCAATGCTGAGCCAACATAGACCTGACACACAAAGCCCACACTAGTGCTAATTGGCCTCATATACACGTACCTATCGTACAGTACCTGTCTAATAAAAGATATGGAATTTAACTGGCCCTTCACAGTCTTTAGGAATTGACACAATTTTTATTACTCCAATTTACGTCACGGTTTGATTACCGCCGTAGGTCTAATTGATAAGAACGACAATTCATTCCAAAAAAAAAAAAAAAAAAAAAAAAAAAACGTAAACCAAAGGTGTGACAAGGTAATAAACTGTTACGTTTAATGAGATGATAATAAGTGAAATTTTGTATCTGAGAGAATACAATAGGCAAGGACAAACAAAAATATTCCGTTGAGCAGTATCACGTCGGGTAGGTTTACTTCTTTATCTAACGAATTAGTCATTGATCCATAAATAACCGACTTCTGATCCATTGAGGGTCCTTACTCTGTGTTTTTATAATAAGTTGAGGTTGTTTTCAGTCACCTCTACTGGTAAAAATCCTCGTAGTTGTAGTGGATTCAAATGCACACACGCACGCATGATAAGACAGTCGAAATAAGATAAAAGTTGGGACAGAAGTCTCACACTTAGAATGTCTGAATTGTAGATTAAACCAGTAATGACCAGTCTTCTCGCTAATTCGTAAGATAGACAATTGCTTCGTGACCAGGTAGAGGATACGTATCACTTTGTCTGTGTATGTTACTTCCACGTTAACGGTTTTGCTAATGTGTGGTTTACCTGCGAAGTTTACTCTCAACTTCTAAAATGGCTAGGCCTTCATTTAAGGGTTTAGACGAATAGAGTGACGTTTTGGTTAGTGTGTTTGACTCTGACGCACGAAGAGCGAGTTCGGACCGCGATAACACCAACACCATCGAGTGTTTATTTCGCGGCATCCGTTCTCGGCGGGATATTAGCAAAACTTAGCAAACCCCATAGTATACTTGTTATGAGAAAGCTTCTTGACTTACGCCATTCGATATCGGCGCTAAACTGTAGATCCCTTTCACCTGTGTGAAGAATAAAATCACACACAACATGGGTGATTGAGAGAAGCTTGGCTCTGGGCGTGTCTCGGCATTACACGACATTCCGAGAAGCACTAATTAGACTTACTCCACTGTACCTATTTATAAAAAAGGTTGCAATACGCAGTACAATCAGAATGCTTTGCTCAGAAACAGGCCTACCATGTAGACCATTGGGTCACATGACCATTTTGCAATATCTTCCTGAGCTGGAAAGCGGCGATACCTTGCTCATTGTCAAGGGGGTAGGGTAGCCGTGGTGCAGTGGTAAACATCACCGACTGTCGAGCGGAATGTCTGTAATTCAAAGTAGGTCCATAACCAAGAAATGCAACTTCTATACGGAAAAATTGTGCAACAAAGCTTTTGTGAATAGGAAGTGGTCAAAAAATATTGGCATAACACTCAGTATATGGTCACATCAAATTCATACTCTGTGTGTGCAGTTCTAATTAAATACCATAATGGCATGGAACATTTGCTGGGAACTGCAACCAACGTAAGATTCAGTCGAGTTCCTTTCGAATTCTATCAAGGACAATCACCTCTGGAGAGTAGTGAATGAACATCTACGACCCAAACCATCTGCACTCCGTCCAGGTTGTGTGACAAACATCATAAGAGTATGACTCTTGAATTTGCGCGAACTAAAAAGATGCCTTAGGTGGAACACAGATGGCTCCAAGATGGGTTCCGGCATTGGCGCTGGCATCATTGGACCAAATCGGAAAATCTCGAAGGCTCTGGGAATGAGTCCTAGTATCTTCCAAGCCAAATTACACGCCATACTGACATGCGTCAACCTAAACTTAGAGTCTGGCATAGGAAGTGTAACCATCAATATGCTCTGATAGTCAAGCAGCACTCAAAGCGTTAAGCTCGAATAGCACGAGCTCAAAGTTTGCGAAGGCATGCCATGATGCCCTACAGGAGAAACAAGCTCCGGCGAATGCCAGGACGCAAGGGCATTAAGGCATTAAGGGCAATGTAATCGTCGATCAACTCGCTAGGAAAGATTCCAGCGAAAGGTCCATAGGTGCTGGACCTTCCTGCGGCATTCCCAAGTCGCAACACCTTTCCTTTCGGAACCGCATTCAAGGGCTCCGCCAATCGAAAAGACTTATACGGCCCCTGAACGAAAACTCTATTAATATCCTTAAGCTTAATCGAGTAAACATCAGAAGACTGGTCAGCTACCTTACGGGACACTGTGGTCTGAGATATTATCTCAATAAAATGAACCTCTGGTTTGAAACTGAGTGTTGACTCTGTCTTGAAGACGAAGAAACCGCAGGGCACATACTATGTGATTGTACTGCCCTTTGCCATCTTAGGAAGCGTATCCTTCTTAGTCAAACTATGACTCCATCTCAGCTTCTACGAGAGACATTCTCATATGTATTGAGAAAGTGGAGGGACAAAGGTCCAAGGATCTACAAAATTCTGCTCTGTAAAGGTTAAAGCCATAGCAATCTTAACTATTTAAGAAGTCCAAGGAGCTTTAAGGCATTGCCTTTGACTATCCGGGTTTAGCATAGACCATAGATCAGTAACCATCAGCACCTGAAAAAACTGCGTGCTTACAGCGAACCTGGATACATTCGAATTCTAAAAAAGAATGTAAGATGTTAGCATCCAATCCACCGAAAGCTGAATATGTAATCCTGTACAGAATTAAAGAACATAATTCGTCCTTTTCAATTTGGTGAGAATAATGGGTTAAGCTACTGTAGAATTTGGATTCCCAAACAAGCTTTTGCTGGAGGTTTCTCCAAAATAGGTTAGAAATGCTATAAAAACCTCGGGACTAAGGTAATTTATTGTTACTTTGTCCTAAGACATAACATATTCAAACAGAATGATAATATCCAATGCTCCAAAGACTCTCTAGAGCTACTCTAGGATTGCCAGGATTCCTAGAAGCTGCAATAGTGATTCGTGCAGGACAACCGAACTGTTAGTGGCCGGCAGTGACATTTACATACATATATTATGTTTTTCTGCAGTGGTCTCAGGCAACATGCCTCTCCCGTCAGCTGGACTTTTCGACAGTCGCCTACAGAGTCGCACTATGAATTGGTTGAGGTCCCTCCAAATCTGAAGAGCCACATTGTCCCTCAGATCGCCGGCCACCTGTATACTGGTCGTACCAGGAGATAGCAGAGCTACGCAGCAAGTGTCATAGAGCGAGAAGAGGGAGAAAATGATAGCCAACAGACTCGAGGTGGCAATAAATGAAGTGTATTGCAGTACCACATATCTGGCGGAGTACCACAAGGATCGGTGCTAGCTCCTATTCTGTGGAACCCTATGTATGATGGAGTTCTGAGGCTAGAAATTCGCAATGAGGCAAAAATCATAGGCTTCGCTGATGATATTGCAATCGTAGTAGCACCTGGAAGAAATAGAGGACATAGTGAACGAATGTATCAGAAAAGTAAGACGCTGGATGTCAACAGTCGGGTTAGAGCTCGCCGATCACAAAACAGAAACAGTACTAGTAAGCAGCCGCAAGAAAAGGGAAACAATCACCATCAGGGTAGGCGATCAACATATAACGTCGAAACCGTCTATCAGATACTTAGGTGTGATGATTGACGCTAGGCTCAGCTACAAGGAAATAAAGTGCGATGAAGCAGCTCAGGTGTGTGCTGCCCTAGCCAGAATAATGGCAAATATCGGAGGACCCAGGCAGCAAATAAGACTACTTTTGTCAAGAGTGGCGCAGTCAATAATTATGTACGCGGCACCTATAGGGGCAAAGGCGATGAAAACTAAGTCCCATTCAAGAAGAGTAAATTCCACCAACCGACTATCCCTACTAAGAGTGTGCAGTGCTTTTCGGGCGGTATGGGGTGATGCTATATGTGTAATTGCTGGAATGCTACCAGCCGATATCTTGGCCATAGAGTTGCAAAGGTCCAGGAACCCCACAGTTCATAACCCGACATGGCTGCTTTCGCGACTATCTTTACAGGTTTGGCCTCGATGAATCTCCTATCTGTGCAAACTCTGGAGGCTAGAGAAGATGCAGAACACGTATTTTTTCAATGCTCACATTTCGAGGCAGAAAATAAATATCTCGTAGATAAAATTGGAGAAACACCGACTCCCGAGAACATCATAAAGCATATGCTGACATGGAGCGAAATATGGGACGCTGTGAAAGAAACCGCAGCGAGAATCATGAAGGAACTCCGGTGTCTGGAGAGAAACAGGGAGAGCAACCAGAACCAAACGGCAGCTCCCTTGGAACAGGAAATACCAATTAGAGAAAGAAGGGCATAAAGTGTAAACCAGTCCCGCGAAGTAATACCTAACGGCAGTCCCGCGGGGAGAGTGGTTGAAGGGTGCAGGGTGTGGTTTAGTACGTAAGCGTATTCCTAGCATCGATTATTCAGGCTTCCGGCTCGTACATGCCAGTAGCCCGGGCTACTGGTATCTTTTCTTTTGTCCCTCAGGATGAATTTGAAGACTTTCTGGGCGAGAGCGATGCTGTGCATACGTTCAATATGGCCGAAGCATCTTAGGTACTGGATCCGTAGACCCCTGACTATGTTCTTTGTTTTGCCCTCATTTATCGTCAGCCACATTTCAACCGCTTCTGTTTCAATGCGCTCAAAGACTTCCCTAAAGTCTCACTGTGTTCTCCCAATGACATCAGTGTCACCCGCATGGAAAGGCAATTGAACTTTTGAATATTTTGTGCCCCTTGCATTGACCAGCCATTTTTGCATGTTATTTCCAAGCGCGATATTAAATAAATCACACAACATCGTGTCGCCTGAATTGGAATCTATCAGATCAGTCGCTTGACAGTTCTCCAGAGCCGGGTGAACATAGCAAAGGACTTGACATGGTGCTATGTAGCTTGTCTGTAAAAATCGACAAATAATGGGTGATTTTTTTGCTGTTTGGTTTTTCAATGTTCCATCATGGACAGCTTGCGTGATGTGATTTGTGACATGCTCAAGTCAGGTATACTCAGTTAACCTTGCCATTTCGTCATAAAAACACTTACATTCAGTCAATGCCTGCAAATTATTGAATTTTATTGTTAAAACTCGTGCTTTGTGAAAAATGTTTTTCGCGCACTTCAATCATTTTATGACCGTTATAATCGACCTACCGAGCCAGCGATTCAAGCCATAGTGAACTGGCCGGCTAGATCGATCTTTAGACTATAAAGATCCATCGCATTACTCGTCTATGCTGATAAAACAACAATATTGAATGGTATATTAGGGGAGCAGGGAGCGAGCAAACAGAGCAAAGAAGTTAATCGCGTTTAACTTGGCAAACGCCAGCTTCGATCTCTGTCCCTGCTCAACTCAAGTTGACACACAGCCTCCGCGTGGCCTCCCCTGGATAGCTATACTGGCACCTACCAGGTAGTGAACCAATGTGTGCAGCGACCCGACCCTTGTTCCTGGGGAAAGAGGGACCTGGCCCTCCAGATTGGGGGTTGCGCTTAGGGTTAACATCCATTATCGCGTAAAACAAATCTTGTTGAGAAACAACCAATAGCCTCGGATACGGACAGATTACATGTTGACGACCCCCGCAAACGTCAAAAAGAAAACGAATTTCGGATCTGCACCTGGAACGTTAGGTCCCTCTACAGACCAGGTGCAGCCGAACAACTGGTCAACTCTTTGGACTGCTATAAGGCAGACAAGGCTCCAACAAGTGCGATGGGATGGGCAAGGCAAAAAGCGGATTAAAAACTGTGATATATACTACGGAAACTGCTACAGAGAACATAAACAACGCTTATTCGGATGCGGATCCACAAGAAAGGAGACCCCTCTGATTGCGCCAACTAGAGAGAAATAAGTCTCCTTAACATCGCCTGCAAAATCTTCTCTGCCGTTTTGTGTGATCGCCTGAAGCCTTTTGTAAATAAGCTGATAGGTCCTTATCAGTGCGGATTCAGGCCAGGAAAGTCCGCCATCGACCAAATCTTCACACTACAGCAGATCCTGGAAAAAACCAATGAATTTCAAGTCGACACTCACCACCTATTTGTCGACTTCAAAGCCGCATACGACAGCGTAATTAGAGACGAGCTATACAACGCTAAGTCTACCTTTGATATACCTGCTAAACTCGCCAGACTATGCAGGATGACTTTGGAGAATGCTCGCTGCTCCATCCGAATCGGTGAACACCTTACCGATAGTTTTGATGTCAAAAAAGGATTTAGGCAGGGCGATGCGCTGTCGTGTGATTTCTTCAACATTATATTGGAAATGATTGTGCAAAAATCACTGGGTGTTCTCCTTACCGATTTTGGCATTGTCCAAGAGATCATAGAAGTCCCCTTTGATGGAGTTTTCAGCCACTAGCGTGCGCATGTTGTAAAATCTGCCTTTGGTGCGGATCACAGCCAGGCGATCAGTTATAGGCTTAAAGTCGATGACCTTTGACCTTAACCGCTATCCCACGAATAATCCGCACCCCAAAATGTACAATCTTTTGTGACAGCTGTAATAGATGTCGCAATCTTTTTCCTCATCATACCCTTTCCTATCCAGCGTATTTCCTGGATCGCAGTAGTAACCGCCTTTTTATGCATGAGGAGTATTCTCGACGTACGAGGAGCCAACATCGACTCGGACCACTACCTTGTTGTAGCCAAGGTACGAATGAGAATATCAATAATGCTTAGGAGTCAAGTAGGACAACGTAAGTTTGACGTCGGAAAGCTACAATCGCAAGACTGCCAGAATCTTTGCCGATCGCGTCTCCTCCAAGCTCTCTCAAAATCCGCCCACAGCAGCACAAACAATAGAGCAGGAATGGGCGCATTGCCAGAGCGCCGTCAGGGACGCTGCCTCAGAGGTGCTGAGTTTCAAACCGCCACCACCTAGAAACCCCTCGTTCGATGAACAATGCGAACAAACCCATGCAGCAAAACAAGAGGCATATAAAGCCATGCTGCAACGACGGACGAGAGCTGCTCGCGAAATCTATGAGCAGAAGAGAAGAGAGGAACACACGCTTCTCAAAAGAAAGAAAAGAGCGCACGGAAAGCATGAGATCGAGGAGATGGAGAAATGCTTCCGCAGGAATGACGCCCGTAAGTTTTACAATAAGGTAAAACGAACATGCCATGGCCACAAAGCCAGAGCGGCGACCTGCAGGGATGAAAATGGAGAACTGGTAGTAGAATCACAGTCGATGCTGAGGATTTGGAAAGACCAGTTCTGCGGACTGTATAACGATGACAGACAAGATACCGCAGAACGATCCGTTCGTAATGGACGACGATGTAAGAGAATTCCGTCCACCTGACCTAGACGAAGTCAAAATAGCGATATCAAGACTTAAGTCTAATAAAGCCGCGGGCGCAGACGTCCTGTCTGCTGAGCTTTTTCAGGCGGCTAGAAATGAGCTAGTAAGGTGCATTTGCAAGGTATGGTCGGAGGAAAGCATGCCCGACGAATGGAATCTCAGCATCGTTTGCCCAGTCCATAAGAAAGGAGACCCCTATAACTGCACCAACTATTGGGGCATCCTTAACATCGCATATAAGACCTTCTCTGCCGTATTGTGTGAACGACTGAAACCGTTTGTGGATAACTTGATCGGCTCTTATCAATGTGGTTTCAGTCCAGGAGAATCCACAATAGACCAAATATTTACGCTACGGCAGATCTTGGAGAAGATCACCACCTCTTCGTTGATTTCAAGGCTGCATATGACAGCGTGTATAGAGATGAGCTTAACAAAGCTATGTCTAGTTTCAACATCCCTGCCACACTCGTCCGACTGTGCAGGTTGACAATGGAGAACTCTCGCTGCTCCATTAAGGTCGGTAATGAGCAAACCGAGACATTTGATGTTAAAAAAAGATTTAGGCAGGGCGACGCGCTGTCGTGCAACTTTTTCAACATCGTGCTTGAAAAGATCGTGCAAGAGTCACTGGCCAACACAAGAGGTACGATTTATTTCAAGTCTACGCAATTGCTTGCGCACGCCGACGACATTGACGTGATTGAACGGACACAGTGGGACGTCAATGAGGCCTTTGTAAGCATTGAGGTAGAAGCGGCTAAGATGGGTCTCAAGGTTAATGAGGGTAAAACCAGATATCTGTATGTATGTATGTATGTTGGCGTTACAGTCCATGAAGAACCTGAGCCGAGCTTCTCTCAATCACCCATGTTGTGTGTGATTTCATTTTCCCATAGGTGAAAGGGTCCTACAGTTTATTGCCGGTTCCGAACGGCGAATTTCGAGAAGCTTTTCACGACAATTTTACTACAGGGGGTTTTGTCAAAACCTCGCTGAGGAGAAACACCATGAAAAAAACGTTCGATGACATGGCTGTGTCGGGATTCGATCCCGTGTCATCGGTGTCAGAGGCCACCACACTACCCACTGCGCCACGGTGCTCTCCAATATCTGCTTTTATCAAAAAGAGACGGTCAACACCGACGTATTAGCCAGAACGTAACCATGGGCGGATATAACTTTGTAGTGGTCAAGGAATTCGTCTACCTTGGCTCACTGATGACCGGCGACAACAACACCAGCGCTGAAATAAAACGCAGAATCACTCTTGCCAACCGCTGTGTCTTTGGGCTCAAAAGGCACTTGAGAAGGAGAGCCCTCTCTCGGAAAACCAAGGTGACACTGTATAAGACCTTGATCATCCCAGTCCTCCTTTACGGCGCAGAGGCTTGGACCTTAACAAAAGCGGATGAAGATGCCCTTGGTCGTTTCGAGAGGAAAATTCTGCGCACCATCTACGGTCCCGTTTGTTCAAACGGTGTATGGAGGAGAAGATATAACGAAGAACTGTACGGGTTGTACAGCGACATCGGCCTGGTACGACGTCTACGGATACAGCGTCTAAGGTGGCTAGGCCATGTAGAGCGCATGGAAAATACAGCTCCGAAGAGTTTTCGAATCCACCCCGGAATGAAGGCGCGGCAGAGGACGGCCGCATCTACGGTGGCGCACGCAGGTGGAAGGGGACCTTAAACAACTTGGCGTGCGGCGCTGGAAACAGCTGGCCAAAGACCGTGCAAGCTGGAGACCCTTGTTGGTTGAGGCCCAGGTTCACCACGGACTGTAGCGCATCCTAAGTATGTAAAGGGCGAAGTAATAGGGTTTTCACACACGCTTTCTTTTATTAGGGTTCCGTACCCAAAGGTAAAACGGAACCCTATTACTAAGACTTCGCTGTCCGTCCGTCTATCACCAGGCTGTATCTCATGAACCGTGATAGCTAGACAGTTGAAATTTTCACAGATGATGTATTTCTGTTGTCGCTACCACGACAAATACTAAAAAGGGACCAAAGGGAATATTTAAGGGGGGCTCCCATACAACAGACATGATTTTCATCCAAAAAATCCTGCCTGCAACCAAGATCTGTCATTTGATGAGGTAACATACATAGTCTCTTTCATATTTATACAGGGTGCGCCGCGAGCAGTGTGCCAAAAAGCTAGAGCGTGTAGGTCTGGTCAAGACAAGAAAAAAATCGTATGGGAGGGGGGGTATATTCCCCCCCATTTAGCCGGGAGGGGCAATTTTCTAAAAAGTTGGCTTAAATTGAAAAAAGAAATATTCAAAATCAACGGTTACATCCACAATGCCGTGATATACTTTTTTGTAAAGCCAGAAACCTCTTCTTTCATCATGTTTTTAAATCAAGCTGTTTTAGGGAATAATTTTTGAGAAATTAATTTTCAAACTCAAAATTTTGAAAAAAAAATTTCGAACTAATTTTTTTCAAAATTTTATGTAATCAATTACTCATTTTTTTTTTCAATAATTCAATTCTCTTATTAGTTTTTAGTTAAAAACGGAAAACCGGATGCAAAAATGTCTTGTAGTTTTTGAGAAATTAAAGAAAAGGTTTTCTTTAGAAAAACCATTTTTTGGCTTTAACGCGGCTAGACTTGTAGACAAATTAATGTATGAAACATTGAACTGGTGTAATATGGTACGGTTGTAACTTCTCGGTATGAAGCACTCTCCATACTCTAGATTTGGGCACTCCAAGCAATCTAGAGCTATCCTCCTTGCACTAAGGGAGGGATTACGTCGGACCAAATCCAAAATTCTTTCATCTAAAGTTGCGGATCCATCTGTAATTGATCTTTCGCTTCTTCGATGCTCTAGCACTCCGTGCTCACGCAGACGTAGGTGGATTATTGAAAACATGCTACGACTGGAACACCTCCGATTGGGATATCTCTCAGCGTAGAGTCTTTCGGCTCCACGATCTCGACCATCAGCTAAACCGTAGCAGAAGTGCATGTCCGTTAATTCTTCTCGAGAGTATAAGTTTGACATCGTAATGTGTTGATGAGTTAACATCCAATTTGGAAATGTTTTCTTATTAAAAACGCGATGCCTTTTATTTACATTTGGGTTGCAAATATTTTGTTTTTCAATAAAGAAAAATTGCGGTTTTATTGTCTTAAGGTCCTAGCGGGTAAAACCCATCGGCGGCGGGCGGACCCAGACGAAATTGCCAGGTCAGTTTTCAGGCGTTATCAATGAAAAAAAAGGATTAATCCAGGGCTTATCCAATACTGTGTCACTTTATTGTATCCTCATAAAACTCCGAATTTTTTAAAAATAATAAAAAAGAGGTCAATGTTTCATACATTAATTTGCCTACAAGTCCAGCCGCGTTAAAACCAAAAAAAAAGGTTTTTCTTAGAAAAAAAGTGGTTTGGGTTTTTCTTTAATATCTCAAAAACTGCAAGACATTTTTGCATCCGGTTTTCTGCTTTTAACTAAAACCTAATAAGAGAATTGAATTATTGAAAAAAAATTGGTACTTGATTACATAAAATTTTGAAAAAAATTAGTTCGAAATTTTTTCTTCAGTTTTTTTTTTTTTCAAAATTTTGAGTTTGAAAATTAATTTCTCAAAAATTATTCCCTAAAACAGCTTGATTTAAAAACATGATGAAAGAAGAGGTTTCTGGCTTTACAAAAAAGTATATCACGGCATTGTAGATGTAACCGTTGATTTTGAATATTTTTTTTTTCAATTTAAGCCAACTTTTTAGAAAATTGCCCCTCCCGGCTATATGGAGGGGAATAGACCCCCCCCCCTCCCATACGATTTTTTTCTTGTCTTGACCAGACCTACACGCTCTAGCATTTTGGCACACTGCTCGCGGCGCACCCTGTATATACAGATGGTACGGAACCCTTCGTGCGCGAGTCCGACTCGCACTTGGCCGGTTTTTTTAAGTTTAAAGATAGGAAACGCTTAATGAAAGACTATGTACCAACGAGCAATTTTTATACGCACAAGATAAAGAAAGGCGGCAACCCAACGTAACGCAGATCTATCGCTCACCCCCATAAATGTCTATACATAATTCGCCTTGTTTGCGTCTAGCACTCTTAAGTGTTTCATAAAATAATAAGTCACGAAACTAAATCATCATAAATCAGAAAAATCGAAAAAGCAATCCGAATTATCAGTGCGATTCAGTTATCACTCGGAATTGACTAAGGTAATGTACGCACCGGAGTGGAGGAACCATAAATAGGTATAAGCCTGTGCACTTGTGCTCGTCTAAAAATACGACTCACAGTAGTCATAATCTGTTTGGCTTTGGCGTCACCCTGTCGTACACATATGGACTGGAACAGGGATGTTGCTTCGACTTCCTTGAATATTTTATTTGTACTGGCACATGGCACGGGTAAATGATTCAGGAATTAAGTTCAATGGACGGGGGGAGGAGGGGGCGGTTTTGCTCGGATTGTATGCGGCAAAAGTAATGACCTTTGCTTGCTGGATATTGACCAATTGATGCATTGACGTATATAAACCGGAAAGGAGGTGAAATACGCTGTTTTTTAAATGGAATTTAATGAAATTCTGTGAAATCAGCAACAAAGTGTTTCTGTTTATAGGGGACGTACCTACCTACATTGCTTGTGCGATCCAGGTAAGGCGAAATGGGACACTCCACTCTCGAGTGGACATGATAACGAAAACATACATATGTATGTACACAGAACTGGATTATTGACGACTTAATTAAATGAGCTTTCATCCAACCTACCTATCAGTGGTTCGTAAACACTCAAACATGCAGATATGTAGGTACATACTTACATACCTATGTGTCTACTCAAAAAAAATACCAAAATGTTGGCACAATTCATGAAGGAAACCGGTTCCGGCAGTGCACTTTAATGGTTTGTAAATGACAATCATTAATTCTGTGCTGAAAGAACTAAACGAACATCGACCAATTGAAATTCAGTATGCGAAACACGTAACCAAAAAACTTTCCATATTCAATGGAATCGAAAATCAACTGCATCTTACCCGAATCACATTCGATATGATGTCACTGACACTGTCCGTCAACTCCACGCACAATTAAAACCACACAATCGGGCATATTGCCGGTCTCCGATTCCGACTAGTAGTAGTATGTAGTACTCGTCGTCGTTGTTGTCGAAGCCACCACTATGCCGGCTGATATGGTTTATTGATTGTTTACTTCGCAGTATAGATATTAGATATATAAAACGGCGAACCTAGTTTTTTTTTTTTTTTTTTTCTGTTCTTTTCTCGAAGGCTAATTCGCTTTCGAAAGATACGAGTAATGCTTCGCGACACGCTAAGCGAGTTGAATCATAGAAATGTTTACATTAGCCGCTAGCATGCCGATGATACGAATGCGAATAATAAAACAATCAACTGTGGCTCTTGTTTAGCTAAACAGCAACTGCTCCGATGTAGTGAAAAGAAGGCGACTCTGGTGACAGTATGGAATGTCTAGACAGCGGCGCTCGTTTGGAAGAAGAATTTATAACTTCTAGTCTGTGAGCACTTAGTAGTTGTTAATTGCAAACGAGTGTATGTACCATCTGCTGACGTACGTTGTCATCCCAATTTGTTCGTTCCAGCAAAGCTTTTTATTATAATGCGCATATTAGGCGTGAAATATAAAACAAACGAGGAGAAACACACGTGCGAACGGAATCGCTTGCAAAAAGCGATATATTGCTGCGAAAATCAATCGATAGTGTCAGCCCAATAACAAGGCGCTACGAATCATGAATTCCAACTGATTTCCGATTAGATTACCTTCCGAGGCCTTGACACAGACACCTATTAGTTATTTTAAACTGGAAATTTCCATCCAAATTTTGCAACCGTCATGACAAGTTCTTCAAAGTACTCATACCACGAACCGTCATCGTGCTCCAGAGATGACACCACTTCCGAAGCTCATACATATACTCGTAACTTGTTTACATTACTACCGAAAAATAAAAAATAAAAATCAAACGATTCCGCCACATAGAATCGTCGGCATTTAGGTACTCAGTTTCACTAGCACTATGTGTGCGACGACCATTAGAGGTCGTAGCAAGTGAATTTCGTCCTAAGCACTTGACTTTATATTATTATTCATGGTGCGGAGCCATGGGACGAACTGATCGGGGTAAAGAGCAAATGCATATGAGTCGATAAAGCTATTTGGGATGATTCCTTCGTAAAAATCATGATGAAATAGTCGTCCCACACTCACCTGTTGATCAGAGGATTCAACTAGCGACCGGAATGGATGGATTCTAACACTGAAATTCGCAATTCACTGAGATTATTTACAATCTATCGCGGGATGTACACAGCGGACAGGAGAACACAGAGATGTTACCTGACCAATTGACTTTTCGAATTTGACTGATAGTGATGGTCTGATTCTGATGAGTGTTTATGGCGAACGGTGGTTCGTTCGATGTAGAGATGTGCCTAGCAACGATAACAGCACGTTGACAGTTGTGTTCTTTGACAAATGTCAGTTTTTTTGGTGTGGACATCGGGTGGCACTGCCATATGGGAAAAACTAATGCGGTGATATCGGGTTATGAGAATAGACTGTGTGCTATTCCCCAAAAATGCCATCAAGTCAAATGTTGCTGATAAAATCAATTATAATTGCATAGACGATGCAATCCTAGACGACCCGATCAAGGCAGATCCACAAGAGCGTAAAGAACGCCTTACATGGGCATAATGGAAACTGATTGTGGAGCGTAGAAACTTACTTACTTACTTATCAGGCCAGCGATCCATGGAGGATCTGAGCCTGAGCTATAGCTGCCTTCCATCCTTGACGGTCCCGGGCACGCTGCTTCCAGTTGTCAAGACCAAGATGTCTTACATCCGCGATTACTTGGTCTTTATACCGGAGGTTCCGTCTTCCTCTTCTTCTCGAACCAGGAGGCTCGGAGTCGAAGACCCTCTTAACTGGAGCGTTGATGTCCATGCGCTCGATGTGGCCGAGCCAGTGTAGTCGACGGATCCTTGCCTTCCGGACTACATCCACATCTTGGTACAGCTCGTAGAGTTCGCGGTTGCGTCTTCTTCTCCATTCACCTTCCTCACAGACAGGACCAAATATCCGGCGCAGAATTTTTCTTTCGAAAGAACCCAAAATCAGCTCCGCTGTCCTGCTTATCGTCCAGCTTTCGGCTCCGTACAGCAAGACTGGCAGAATGAGCGTTTTGTAAAGCATGACTTTGGTCTTTCTAGTGAGGAGTTTTGACCCCAGTTGTTTGGACAAGCCGAAGTAGCAGCGGTTGCCAAGGGCGATTCTATGCCGCATCTCCACTGTGGTGTCATTTATGGAATTTACGTTTGCCCCGAGGTAGACAAACTCCTTAACTACCTCGAAATTTTAGCTGTCAATTGTTATATTTTGTCCCAGCGACGGATTGGTTTTTGCTTGACAGCATGTATTTCGTTTTGTCCTCATTGATCTTAAGACCAACTCGTTTCGCCTGTTCTTCAATCGCCGTGAATGCTTCCACAATGCCACTGCGAGAACACGCGATGATGTCGATATCATCCGCGTATCCTAGCAGCTGGATGGACTTGTAAAAGATAGTGCCTTCCCTGTTGACGCCTGCCCGTCGCACTACCTGCTCCAGCACCAGGTTGAAGAAGTCACATGACAGCGCATCTCCTTGCCGAAATCCGGTGCATGTTTCTAATGGTTCCGAGGTCCTAGAACCGAGTTGCACGGTGCATCGCGTGTTTTTTAGCGTGGCGCGACACAACTGGATCAGTTTTACCGGGATCCCGAATTCGGCCATCGCCCCAAACAGTGCTTCACGATGAATGCTGTCGTATGCGGCTTTGAAATCGATGAAAAGATGGTGTGTATCGATTCGAAACTCGTTGGTCTTTTCCAGGATTTGTCGAAGTGTGAAAATTTGGTCTATAGTTGATTTGCCGGGCCGGAAGCCGTACTGGTAGCTGCCGATTAGTGCGATGCAAAATGGTTTTAGACGTTCACACAATACGCTGGACAGGATCTTGTATGCGACATTGAGCAGGGATATACCTCTATAGTTCTTGCAAGAGGTAGGATCGCCTTTTTTGTGGATGGGGCATATAGAGCTGGTATTCCAGTCGTCGGGCATGCTTTCATCTTCCCAAATTCTGCAGATGATCTGGTGCATGCTCCCTACCAGAACATCGCCGCCAGCCTTGAAGAGCTCTGATAGCAAGCCATCTGAGCCTGCGGCCTTGTTGTTCTTCAGCTTCTGAATAGCTGTGCCGACTTCTTCGATGCTGGGTGGGAGGACTACTTCAGCGGTCCCTACCACTCTCTCTTGGTCATGCTCGTTAAGCAGCTGCTGGAAGTGCTGCTTAAATACATCCACTATTCCCTGCGGGTCGGTGACAAGATTACCCTTGCAGTTTCGAAGAGCCAGGGTGCCCTTTTTGAAGTCTCCTGCAAGGCCTTTGGCTTTCTTGTAAAAGGTTCGTATTTTATGTTTATCCCTAGACTCCTCGATATCCTTGAGCTGGGAGGCTGCGAAGATTCTTTTCTTTTGTCGCAGTAGTTTTTTCTCCTCCCTTCTTCTGGCTCGGTACCCTTCTTGCGCTGCCCTGGTTTTCTTCTGCATCGCCTTTTGGTACGCCTCGTCGGTTGCTGCCTTTTTCTGCTCACACTCGCCATCATACCACTGGTTTCTTGTCGGGGGTGGTAGGTATTCTAAGGTGGTTTCGGCTACTTCCTGAATGGCTGAGCGGCAATGCAGCCACATATTATTGGCATTTGTGTTCGACGTAGGCATATCGTAGAGTCTTTCGCTCAGCTGCTCCCTGTAGACTCTGGCAACCTCCGGTGTGCTCAGGCGCCCAATGTCGAACTTCCTCCTGATGGGCTGGTGCAGCTTTCTGACATTGGACAGAAAAGCGTAGAAAAGTCAAACTAAATCAAACTGACCGTTTTAGCAGACGAGGAAAGGCAGAGCTGATCTCAAAAAGCTGATAAAAAAACGTCGAGCGAGATAAGCAAGCGTTCTTCGAACTAGGAACTCTTAAATCATAGCTGACAAGGGTGATTTAGTTAAATGGCGTTAAAAGAGTTTGCGCAATGCCTTTGTGCACTAGAGACTTTTCTGTTTGTTTTATTTTTTTATATTTCTTTGTAGGTGTTTGAAAGTGTAATGGCCCACAATGACGGCCGCAAGTCTTCTGCAGTCAATTCTTCTTAAGGATAAGAAGAATAATGTCGCGGATTTTTTGCGTACATCAGGGCGTACGCACCCTGCCAACGATCTACCCGGACAGACAAAACTGGACTCACCAGACTCAACCTCGCATAAACTGCGTGGACTTCTACACCGACGGGTCTAAAACCAGAGACGGGGTGGGTAGTGGAGTATTCTGCAAACAACTTAAGCTGAACAAAGCACTAAAATTACCAAATCACTGCAGCGTTTTCCAGGCGGAACTATTGGCAATAAAAGAGGCTTTATCTTGGCTGAAGTGGAACGTGATATCCAGCACGGATATCCGCACTCTCACGGACAGTCAAGCAGCCTAGTTTCGACTGTCGCCTATCTCTTAACGAGATGGCCGAACAGTTCAACATACAACTTATCTGGGTACCGGGACATGGCGACATTCCAGGAAATGAAAGAGCCGACACACTCGCCAAACAAGGAACGACGCTACAATCAATCGTGGCTTGTGAGGGTATACCCTTTGCAACCATTAAACCCAATCTTACAAATCTCGCCAGGGCCGAGGCGAACCGGAGATGGACTCAGGGACTAGGAGTATTATCTTCCTAAAAAGAACTGACATCCACAAAGTCATCGGTGTCATCACTGAATGATTTTTGCAGGAGCTGTCTAGACGAGGAGGAGGTCGAATCCATTCATCACCTTCTCTGCGCCTGCCCGGCATTCTGCACAATCAGGAAACGATACCTAGGATCTTACTTCCTTAACGATCTGACCGAAGTTCAGCAAGTAGGGATATCTGATCTTCTTAATACCTTAAGAAGCACAAAATGGTTCCACAAATAGGGGGCTAAGCCCCCCCGTAGCTGCACAACGAACCTCCCTGGCCTATGTACCTACCTACCTACCTAGTCGTCCTGCATCCTGGATATTCCCTCCATCTACGATTGATGTGTGTATTGACCGAGTATCAGGTAGACCCAAGGCGGGTTCAGGTCATAAGAAACTCTCCTCTGAGCCCATTCTGGCGAGTTCATCAGAGATCTCAATTCCTGTGATCCCATAATGACCTGGGACCCAAACAATCCTAAGTGAGTTTAGTCCACCTTCGCTCAGGAAGGCCTTGAGTTTCTACACTAACTTAGGGCTGGCTAAAGGGTTGGACCAGATATGCAAATGCATATGTTTCTGCCCTTCCACCCATACTTCCCAACATAATGCATGGCCATCAGGTTGCGTATATCTCAGATTTCGCTTGAGACGAGACATGGCTCTGATAATTATATCAAGGGGTGGAAGGTTCATCATTGCTTCTAGAGCAGCGCCCAGCGGGATGAGGAAAGTCACCGTACCGTTCCTTGAAGCTTGATGAAAGAGGCTACAACGTGCTTGCGTGTTAGCCTGTTCCACCCAGACAACCGATGCATATGAGAGTATCGGTCTTATCATTGCCGTGCAGATCCAAATGACCTTTATCGGCGATAAACCCCATATTTCGCATCTTTGCATTCCCAGAACGCTGACGGCACTTTGGTGTTTTTTTTCACAACATGCTTTGACCAAAGAAGCTTGCTGTCTAAAATAAATCCCAGGTACTTAGTTTACTTGGATATCGGGATGACGCAAAGGTTTCGTTCCTGTATTACTTCAAGATCTATATTACTTCCGGTCGATATCTTAATTTTCGACATTTTCAATGTTTAAATCACGATGACTATCGTCGCTCGAATCTTTCACGGCGCATTAACAACGGCTCGCAATACTTTATTTTGAAACACTTGTACAATATCCTCTTAGCCACAAGCCAGCGAACCTGGCCATCAGCCAGCCAACCTGACCACCAGCAAGCCAACTTGCCAACCAGCCAACAAACCTGGCCACTAAACAGCCAGACCGGCCACCAGCTAGACAATTCGGCCACCAGCCAGCCAATCTGGTCACCAGTTAGCCAACCTGACCACCATCCCATAAACATGGCCACCGGAAAGCCAACCAGCCACCGGTCCCCAACCTTTCCACCAGCCAGCCATCCTGACTACCTGCCAGCCAATCTGCCCACTAGCCAACAAACCTGGCCACCAGCCAGCCAATATGGCCACCAATCGGCCAACCTGGCTACCAGCCATGCCAACTTGGCCACCAGCCAGCCAACCTGGCCACCCGCCAGTCCACTTGGCCATCAGTCACCGCCCAACCTGACAACCAGCCAGTCAACTTGGCCTCCAGTCAAGCAATCTGGTCACCAGACAGCCAACCTGGCCACCAGCTGGTCAACCTACCCGGCTGGCCAACCCGGCCACCCAACCTGGCCATCAGCCAGCCAACCTGACCACCAGCCAGCCAACCTGCCCACCAGCGAACAAACCTGGCCACTAACCAACCAGCTTGGACCCCAGCCAGCCGACCTAGCCACCAGCCAGCCAACCTGGCCACCAGCCAGCCAACCTGCCCACCAGCGAACAAACCTGGTCACTAACCAGCCAGCCTGGACACCAGCCAGTCGACCTAGCCACCAGCCAGACAAACTGACCACCAGCCAGCCAACCTGCCCACTAGCCAAAAAACCTGACCACCAGCCAGCCAATCTGGCCACCAATCGGCCAACCTGGCTACCAGCCATGCCAACTTGGCCACCTGCCAGTCAGTCAACCCCCAACCTGACAACCAGCCAGTCAAATTGGCCTCCAGTCAGCCAACCTGGCCACCAGCTGGTCAACCCGGCCACCCAACCTGGCCACCAGCCAACCAATCTGGTCACCAGCCAGCCCACCTGACCACTAACCAACCGGCCCAGCCACTAGCCAGCCAACCTGACCACTAACCAGCCATCTCGGCCACCAGCCAGCTAACCTGGCCACCATCCGACCAACCTGACCGCCATCCCACCAACATGGCCACCAAACACACAACCGGCCACCAGCCACCCAACCTTTCCACCAGCCATCCAACCTGGCCACCAGCCAGCCAATCTGACCACCAGCCCGTCAACTTTGCCACAAGCTAGCCAATCTGGCCATCAGCCAGCCAACCTGACCCCCAGCCCTTAAACTTGGCCACCAGCTAGCCAACCCGAGCACCATCCAGCCAACCTAGCCACCAGCCAGCCAACCTGGCCACCAGCCAGCCAACCTGGCCACCAGCCAGCCAACCTGGCCACCAGCCAGCCAACCTGGCCACCAGCCAGCCAACTTGGCCACCAGCTAGCCAACCTGGTAAACCTGCCAGCCCACTTGGCCATCAGTCACCCACCAACCTGGTCCCCAGACAGCCAACCTCGCCACCAGCCACCCAACCTTTCGACCAGCCAGCTCACCGGACCACTAACCAACCAGCCCAGCCACTAGCCAGCCAACCCGGCCACTAACCAGCCAGCTCGGCCACCAGCCAGCTCGACCACCAGCCAGGTCAGCCACCAGCCAGCTCAGCCACCAGCCAGCTCAGCCACTAGCCAGCTTACCTGGCCACCATCCGACCAACCTGACCGCCATCTCACCAACATGGCCACCAGATACACAACCGGCCACCAGCCACCCAACCTTTCCACCAGCCATCCAACCTGGCCACCAGCCAGCCAATCTGGCCACCAGCCAGCCAACTTGGCCACCAGCTAGCCAACCTGGCCACCTGCCAGTTAACTTGGCCATCAGTCACACCCCAAACTGGTCATCACAACATCGCATACAAAATCCTCTGTGATGTTTTGTTGACCATTCGTCAACACCCTGGTAGGTCCTTATCAGTGTGGTTTCAGGCAAGGAAAGTCCACAATAGACCACATTTCCACACTGCGGCAGATGCTGGTAAAGACCCCAGAAATGCAGATCGACAGTCACCACCTATTTGTCGATTTCAAGGCCGCATATGATCGCGTACATAGAGACGAGCTACACAGAGCCATGTCTAGTTTTGACAAACCTACCAAACTCGTCAGATTGTGTAGAACGACGATAAAGAACTTGCGCTGCTCCATCAAGGCCGGTAACGAACTAACCGAGACCTTTAATGTCAAGAAAGGTTTTAGGCAAGGCGACGAGCTGTAATTTGACTGTTTCAACGTTTTACTTGAGAAGATCATGCGAAACTCACATGTTAACACTAGAGGCACGATCTTCCAAAAGCCCGTTCGACTATTAGCTTACGCCGATGATATTGACATGATTGGTCGAACGCAGCGGGCCGTCAATGAGGCGTTTGCTGGCATTGAAGCGGAGGCGGTGAAAATGGGTCTGGCGATAAATGAGAACAAAACGAAGTATATGCTGTCATCAAGACAGAACGCACAGCATTGACGCCTAGGACAGAGCGTCACAAGGAGCAAGGACTTCGAGGTAGAAAGGACTTCGTCTACCTTGGATTCGTAGTAACTAATACGAACAACATTAGCACCGAGATTAAACGCAGAATAACTCTTGCCAATCGCTTTTTTTTGGGCTCAGAAGCCAATTTCTTTTGTGCTCCAAGCTGGCTTTATATAATACCCTAAGTATCCCAGCCCTGCGTTATGGTGCAGAGGCATGGACGCTATTGAAAGCGGATGAGGGTGGTCCTGTTTGCGTTGTTTTAGTATTAGATAGGTTAGATATAGATAGGAGATTGTTTATATTGTTGTTGGAAAGGAGTGGAGTCTGGGTGCCGGGAAAGCGGAACATTCGGAGAGGATGTGATGGACGTTGAATCAGGACTGTTTACAGTATAAGCAGGTGGAGGGTTTGTTCTTGTCCAAGTAGTGTTCGTAGGTGAGTTTGGTCTGTCCGAGTCGTAGTCTGGTAATTCTTGTAAGGTCCGTTTTGGATGGGATTCGGTGTCCTTGCTCGTAGGCATAGTCTTCAATTGAGAGCTTGCCTTTATTGGCGGTGGAGCTCTTGTTGGAGGGCATGGGGCATGGGCCCGGACATACAGGGTAAAGTTGTTGATCGCTCTCAACCTGGCGAGATGCCGGCAACGATCCCTGTTTAAATGCCCAGGTCAAGTTGACATACGGCCTCCTCGCGGCGCCCTCTGGATAGCCTCTTCAACAACCGTTGGGAGGTGAACAAACGTATGCAGCGACAAAACCCCGACCAGAATGGCGGTTGTGCGGCGGGCTAATAATCCGCGCACGTGAAAAGAAAGAAATGTTATGAATGAGCAAGATGCCTCGGATACACGGACGGATACCCGGCGACGACAACGCCGGAAAAAGGAACACGATTTGCGAGTATGCTCCTGGAATGTCAGAACCCTGTACACTCCCGGAGCTGCTCATAAACTAGAAGGAATCCTCACGCAGTACAAGGCGAATATTACTGCGGTCCAGGAAATACGCTGGATAGGAAACGGTATGATTAGGAAGAAAAATTGCGACATTTATTACAGCTGTCACAAAAGGTTGCACTTACTGGGATGCGGATTTGTCGTGGGAAAGCGGTTAAGGTCGAAGGTCATCGACTTTAAGCCTATAAGTGATCGCCTGGCTGTGATCCGCATCAGAGGCAGATTTTATAACATCAGCTTTATATGTGCACACGCCCCTACCGACGAGGCTGAAGACCCTATCAAGGAGGACTTCTATGACCTCCTGGACAACGCCTACGGAGCTTGTCCGGAGTACGATGAAAAAATCGTGCTCGGGGGCTTCAACGCCAACATCGATAAGGAGAACACCCTTGGCGGAGTGATCGAAAAGCACAGCCTCCACGATACAACAACAGATAACGGCTTCCGAATCGCTGACTTTGCGACAGCTCGTAATGCGGTGATAAGTAGCCCAAGATTCCCTCGCAAGCGAATCCACACAGCAACCTGGCGATCTCCGGACGGTCGAACCGTCAACCAAATCGACCATGTGCTCATTGACGCAAGGCACTCGTCAAACATCCTGGATGTGCGAACATTCAGAGGGGCAAATGTCGACTCTGACCACTTCCTCGTAGCAGCAAGATTCAGAGCTCGACTGTCCAATGTCAGAAAGCTGCACCAGCCCATCAGGAGGAGGTTCGACATTGGGCGCCTGAGCACACCGGAGGTTGCCAGAGTCTACAGGGAGCAGCTGAGCGAAAGACTCTACGGTATGCCTACGTCGAACACAACTGCCAATAATATGTGGCTGCATTGCCGCTCAACCATTCAGGAAGTAGCCGAAACCACCTTAGGATACCTACCGACCCCGACAAGAAATCCGTGGTATGATGGCGAGTGTGAGCAGAAAAAGGCAGCAACCGAAGAGGCGTACCAAAAGGCGCTGCAGAGGAAAACCAGGGCAGGGCAAGAAGAGTACCGAGCCAGAAGAAGGGAGGAGAAAAAACTACTGCGACAAAAGAAAAGAATCTTCGCAGCCTCCCAGCTCAAGGATATCGAGGAGTCTAGGGATAAACATAAAATACAAGCCTTTTACAAGAAAGCCAAAGGCCTTGCAGGAGGCTTCAAAAAGGGCACCCAGGCTCTTCGAAACTGCGAGGGTGATCTTGTCACCGACCCGCAGGGAATAATGGATGTATTTAAGCAGCATTTTCAGCAGCTGCTTAACGAGCATGACCAAGAGAGAGTGTAGGGACCGAGGAAATCCCAACTCCAGCCGCTGAAGTAGTTCTCCCACCCAGCATCGAAGAAGTCGACACAGCTATTCAGAAGCTGAAGAATAACAAGGCCGCAGGCTCAGATGGCTTGCCATCAAAGCTTGCCGGGCATCGTGCCCGGGACTGTCAAGGATCGAAGGCAGCTATAACTCAGGCTCAGATCCTCCATGGATCGCTGGCCTGATAAGTAAGTAAGTAAATAAGTTGAGCTCTTGTTGGAGGTGCTGAAGGGCTCTAATGTGCTTGTTTATATGTTTTAGGTTGAATTTGGTGGGGGGATAGGGTTATTAAGGTCTGTTTGGTGGCACCGTCGGCAAATTCGTTCCCAGGAATTTGCACATGACTGGGTATCCATCTAAGCTTGATTCTAGGAACTGCTGATAGAGTAGGTTGCAGATTGGAGGGTAATAGGTTTGTATTTTTATGTTAGTGACGGCGTCAATCGATGATATGGAGTCTGTGCAGATGGCATATTTGAAGGTGGAGGTCTTGGTGTATTGTAGGGCTCTTAGGAGGGGGATCATTTCTGCCGAGAAAGGAGACGTGTAAGGGGAAAGGAGGAAGGAGGAATGAGGAAAAGGTTTCGTACTCAGTGGTAACACTGAAGCTTACGTTGTCTCCTGCTTTGGAGTCATTTGTGAACATGAAGTGGTGATCGAGGAGTTTGTTTTTGATTTCAAGGCAGACTGATCGAAATACTTCTGGGGCAATGTGGGATTTGTTATAAGAGCGTAGATCTGGGATGACGGCGGAAGGAGGGAATAGCCACGTTGAGTGGAAGCGGAAGGATAAAAGGGAAGGTTTGCAGGGGATGCAGTTTTCATTGCAGAGGGCTTTTGCGCGATGTCTGCAGGACTGTATATTTGTGTTTTTTGTTGTTCTGATCGAGTGGATTATGTTGTGAAGGGGGGGAATCTTTGGATAGTAGGATAGGTTGGAATAGTTTTAAGGTGGACTGGTACCGTACATTTTCGATCATTGGAAAGTTGGATTCGAGGACCCAATGATTGATGAGAGTTATGCGGTAGGCGTCAAGAGCCTACGAGTAATTGTATAGGAAGAGGCCATATGTGGTTTTGCTGGTGATAATGGACTGGATGATCGCGATTAAGCAAAGAAGATTGTAGTTGTATTTGTTGCAGAAGAGGATTTTGATTATGTCCAATTTTTTTACAGGGCTAGGCGTAATTGATCGATATGGGAGTTGCATTTGTAGTTTTTTTTATGAAAAACGACGCCTAAGATTTTGAGTTTATTGACTCTTTCCAAGTTGATATTGTTGGTCAGGATGTTACAGGAGTCGTTGTGTTTCCATGGGACTAATCCACTTCCGCACTCGTACAGTCGCAAGGGTTCTTAAAGACCTCGACATACACAAATCCGCTGGTCCAGATGGTATCGCCCCAATAGTTCTGAAGAGGTGTTCTTCTACGCTGGCAAAACCACTGCGTAAGCTTTTTCACCTTTCCTACACCTCTGGGCTCTTTCCGAGTAGGTGGAAAACAGCATTTGTCCAGCCTATACCCAAAAAAGGCGAATCATCTTCTCCCTCCAACTACCGACCCATTGCACTAACGTCCCTTCTATCCAAGGGCATGGAAACGCTGATTAACCGTCAGCTTATGAAATATCTTGAATCACGGAAACTCCTCAATGACCGCCAATACGGTTTCCGCAGCAACAGATCCACTGGTGATATGATGGCATATCTCGCTGAAAAGTGGAATCACTCGCTTCACCAAGCAGGTGAAAGCAAAATTGTTGCACTGGATATTTCGAAAGCATTTGACAGGGTTTGGCATGAAGCCCTTTTTTCGAAAATGCGTGCTTTTGGGATCGATGAGTCTCTCTTTCAATGGATTAGAAGCTACCTTTCGAATCGTTCAATTCAAGTTGTTTTGGACGGATTCAAGTCTGATACTCACTTTGTAAATGCCGGTGTTCCCCAGGGCTCCGTTTTGTCTCCGACACTCTTTCTTATTTTTATAAATGATCTCTTGTCTGTTACTTCTAATCCAATTCACTCCTTCGCTGACGACAGTACCCTCAGCTTCTCATATTCGCTCACCAGCTTACGACCCTGCACTTCGGTTGTAGATAATGAGCGGCGCGTATGTTAAGCTCATTAAATTCCGATATCGACAGCATTATCCAATGGGGTAAGAACAATAGAGTGGAATTTAATGCTTCCAAAACACAATGCTGTCTCTTGTCGTTAAAGCGTATAAATAACCCGCAGCCATTATCCATGAATGGCACTTGCATCTCAGAAACTGAAAAGCTTTCCTTCCTGGGTATGAGTGTTGCTCACAATCTTAATTGGAGCGACTATATATTCAGTGTCGCCAAGAATGCTGCGAAATGCCTAGGATTCTTATACAGATGCAAGAAATATTTCTCACCCTTAGATCTGGCTACAATCTATAAGGCGTTCATTCGCCCCAAATTAAAGTTTAACGCTCATGTCTGGTCCGGTGCTTCCAAGACCTCACAGCACCTACTAGACAGAATACAAAAACGAGCCATAAAACTGATAGGTGACTCCAGCATTACCAAAACATTAGACTCGCTGGAACACCGTAGGAATGTTACCTGCCCCTCCCTGTCTTATCGTTACTACCACCAAAAATGCTCTGATGAAATAGCCAGTTGCATTCCGCCCCTTAAACATTTCTCCCGCAATACACGTCTCTCTAGGAATGCTCACCAATATACTCTGAAGCCCGCTTTCGGACGTACTGTCAAATATAGAGAATCTTTCATTAACCGAACCCCACGAATCTGGAACTCCCTGCCGGATTCGGTTTTCCCCCCTCAATGCAACATGCAAGCGTTTAAGATCAATGTCCATCGGCATCTCCTCTATTCCCCTTCCTCTCTACCTTCTGCCCCCACTGTGTCGCCGACATTATAAGGTTATTAGACCTTGAGTGCGCGCAAATTATTAAAAACCAAAAAAAAAAAAAGGTGTGTGTGCTCTATATTTTAACAGATCATGTGATACTCAATCTTCTCATAAATTCTTACCTTCCCAAAGTAAATATTTCATTACAAAATAAGCAAAAGATGACAAGACCAAAGCTTTTTAATTATATTTCGCTTATAACCATGTTTAAAAAAAAAAAAACCTCTGCTAAAGTCTAATCAGACCGTAAGTCGCATTCAGTGAAAAACTGTCGCCCAACAGAGCTGTCTTCCCAATGTTGTCAGTCCTGCCTGGGAAAATATATGAAAGGCAAAACCGCTGACGTACATATGCGTATGTGTGTGTGTGTGTGTTGTGTCTTCCCCACGGATACGCGAAATTCTCTGGAACAATTTTACTTTTTTTCATTATTTTCGACTGCATTTCCAGTTTTATTCAATTTTGTTTTCATCTCGAACAACCGCGCGCACCAAAACCAAATCAAATGTAAAGTGATTTTGTGAAAATGCCCGCGCCACGGTGTGATTTTTCCATTCGAGAGCACCCCCCTACGTTCGGAAAATAAGGAGAAAAGTCCATCTTTGACAAGAGAAAAAAAAAAAAATCTTAATTTCTGTGTGTTTTACGTTTTTTTTTTTTTTTTTGATTATTATTTTATTATTCCTTTTCTCTTTCTCTCTCGCTCTCCCTGCTGTTCATCGTACTATACATCTGTACCATACACTCGTTCGTTAATCATTCTCGTTCGCTCTTTCCCATCACCGTCGTCGTTGTCGTCGTATAATATTTTTTTTTCCTTTGTCGCCCGCATTAACTCGAAAACGAATCGAAAAGAAAAATATAAGAAAGGAGGAAAAAACAACAAAAAAAAAAGTCGAAAAAGTCGTCGCGATCAAGACCCACCTTGCCCAAGCAAATAATTCCAGATTAATTGAAAATTCATCTCGAACATCGTAAAGCAGAGCCGATCCAACAAGGAAGAGTTGAAAAATTGAATTATCCGAATTCGGTCGACGAAAAGGTGCAAAGAAACGCTGCTGTTTTGAATGCCTAGCCGCCCCGTAGGCGCCGCGGTCATAGCCAGATCATTTCGAATCCGGGAGGCGCTCCACTGTGCCACCGCCGCCGCCGCCACCACAGATCGTTACAATAGCTGCTATCATACGTAGCCGTTGTCGTACTCGTCGTGATCGTGGTTGTCGCCGCGTTGCAAAAATGTTGTTAAGTGCAGCGGAACCCTTCTGTCCCAAGTGAGATTTCTTTAATTATGTTTCAAAGAAAATAGTAGTTAAGCCACGAAACTGCCTTAAAATTGAATAACAAAAAAACGAAAAAGCAAAAAAGACGGAGTGAAAGGGGAAGGGACGGAAAAGAAACGGATTCGATTGATAAATTTTCGATTTTTTGTTTTTTAATTCTTTTTAAATGTTTTTCTCACAAAAACACCAAGAGGGATTGCCAGTATTCCATTCAAATAACGTTTGAATTCCCATCACCGCCACTATCGCCACCACCAACATTTCTCGGACAACAATTGGGAACTAGAATTTGATTGCTGTGCAAAATTGTAGGAGAACGGGGCTTGGAATAGGACAGGAAGAGACTGGGAAAATGTCTGGCACATTGGACGAAAATCGCAGAAAAAGGTAAGATCCAACATGCGTTCATTTGTTCCGGAAGCAACTTACGTAATTGATTTTATTCTTATTTGCAAAAAACAAAATAAAGATCAGAAGCGTGCAATCGAAATTAGAACCATCATTGTCTTAGTCGTCAGGTTTTTCTGCGAATAAGCATTGTTACCATTGTTACCGGCGACTGGGCTGGTGTGTCGGCTTTCTACTCATAGGTTAGGATTGCAAGATTAAAGAACTTTATAATGTTTACAGAAGAGAAAGGAAAATGTAAACACCCCACTTGGAATCGGGTTGGCCGGGCCTCGGTACCGGTACGAGTGTCAGTACCAATACCGAGGGGGAGGAGTATCACCAAGTTGCGGCAGGCAGGCTTTTCTCCTTGCTACAGATTATATCGATTTCTTTCTGCACATCCTTAATGTGTGCCGGCAAATGAATGCGGTATGCCATTTCGTTACCGGTATTGCTGTTCGTATTTGTGTACATGTAAAGGATATCATGTGGATATGAATGGGATAGTGAGTGTGGATTGGTTTGTTGTCAGGACACGGTAAGGTGGTGTCAATGTCAGAGACCGTATATATGGATGTGTATTTGTATGTATGTTGCAGAGTGCGTAGACTGCTTGCCGCTGGTTGAGATTTCTGCTTTTAGTGTTTGTTGTTACTAGCCCGGTTCGATGGGGTGGTGTCTGCTCTGGGTCAATAACTCTTTCCGGTGAACGCCCAATTTTTTTTGTTTTTTCACAATAAACCTCGTGCTGCAATAGTGATTCACTACTATACTAGCGTAGAAAAAACGTGCAGTGCATTGTATTGTAATGATCAACCTAACAGTTTGACGAGAACTCTTTATCTTTTTGTTCTAAAGTGTCGTTTGGAGCCAATTAGGTAATAATCTTTCCGGTACTGAAGTGGCAAGAGTCCTAGTTTGGAGTTTTTACTTCTAAACTAAAGCGAGAATGAATCAATTGGGCATTCTAATTGCACGTTTCCTCGTTTTAAGATTTCTCGGTTTTCTATGCTCTCTGTTGCGTTAGCGGCAATAACCTGCTCAATACATACCTATGTACATAATGCCCAAATCAAATGCTATTTATTCACATTGAGCAGTTATAGCCTCCTTCAGTCAAGAAATAGTGTTATAAGGGTATTTATTGAGCTCGAAATTAACTACACTTGAGTCCAGAGGATTAAGGTCCGGGGAGCTAAGAAGCCATAAGTTTAGGGTGACGCCTGGCTGCCTATACTATGTGGCGTTGTAGCTCAAGGATACTTTATTTGAATTGAATTGAAAGAATTGAGGTATGTCATATTATAACACTCGTACCGCGACCATTAAGGTCTATTGTACCCCTTCCTTTGGTCTAAGATTTTAGTGCTGTCGTCAAAAGTTTGACAACATCTCTAGATGGGGTTTCCTGAAAGTCTGTCCCTGTTATTGTTGCTTTGTTTGTCATTCTGAGTCAGATGTTAGTATATGCTCCGGTCTCTTTGGCATTGTTACATCGCCTACAGATATCTGTGCTGCGCCCTGTTAGTGCTTCACATAGCACTTTTAGGTAAACTTTGTTTAGTTTTTGAGCTTCTTTAACCCTTTTTGGATTGTATTTTTGTTCCATTAGGTTAGGTTAGTTGGGTGCCCTATTGACATGATGTCACGGCTCACTTAGACTACTAAGAGTCCATTGTGCCCATTTTGAAGACTAACCCGAGGGGAACCTGATAGTTACCCGCTGAGCTGAACCATCCACATTCAATTAAGAACCTTAGCAGTTTGCTCAGCTTAATGTATCTTGCCTCCTCTAAACCCGAAAAGAAATAGTTTCCGAGATACGTAAGTCTTTTTCGGGCCAGTGCAGGGCATTCACGCAGTAGGTGAGTAATGGATTCTATTTCCTCTTCGTCCCTGCAGCTTCTGCAAAAATCGTTGTAGGGCTGGCCTAGTCTAGCTGCATGATATGATATCATGCAGTGCCCAGTGAGGGCACCGACTACCAGTCGTATATTCCCTCTACCAAGATTTAGCAGACTTTCCGTCCTTTTTTGTCATAGACAGGCCGTGTCAGCCTTGCCGTAGCGCATGTGTCTAATTGATACCATCGCTTGTTGGCCTTTCCTAGTAGTTCCACCCCCATTTCTCTGAATAGTGTGCTGAGTGGCGTTTTAGCCTCATTTGTGATCTGCGCCTGATCCCAGTCTGACTAGTTCGCCCGCCTTCTCATTTCCGGAAATATTCACATGCCCTGGTACCCAGCAGATGGTTACCTCATTGACATCCGATATGTCTTCTAGTTTCTCTTTACAGAGTTTTACGAGCTTGGATCTTATCCATGTTGCTCGCAGAGCCTTAATGGCTGCCTGACTGTCAACATAGATTTTGATTCTCTTACCAGAGAAATTCTCCCTAAGAATCAGATCCGCGCCTTTTTTGATTGCGAAGATCTCAGCCTGGAAGACGCTACAGCCATCATCAAGTCTGTAGGAGTGACGCGCGTCCTAAGATTCGAAGTAGACTCCGGCTCCTGTACCGGTATCCGTTTTGGATCCGTCGGTATAGGACGCCAGTTCCTCTTCCGTGTTTACCATACCACTGGCCCATTCCTGCCTGGAGGGAATCCTAATAGCGAATCTCCTCTCACAGCAAGAAAGTGGGGTGGTATAGTCCGTTTCGTTTGCGGACCTCAGGATATCCCATCGATCATCGATGGACATCTATTCCAAAGACTGGATTCTTGCATCCCTAGCGCAGCCCTGGCTGCAATGCTTTCACAATACATGCCTAGTGGTGGATGGTTCAGCATTGCTTCAAGGGCCGCCGTTGGTGTGGATTTCATAGATCCGGTCACCGCCAGACAGCCAGCCTTCTGAATCCTTGTAAAACTTTGAAGGTTGCATTTCCTCTCAAGTGCTTTCCACCAGACAATTGATCCATAGACTAAAATAGGTCTTACCACCGCGGTGTATAGCCAGTATACCACCTTTGGTTTAAAGCCCCATGTCCTTCCGAAAGCTACCCTGCACGAGTATAGTGCCACGTAAGCTTTTTTGGTTCTTTCATTTATGTTGTCCTTCCAGCTAAGCTTGGCATCTAGAATTATTCCAAGGTACCTAGCGGATTTCTTCGGAATCAGGTCGATACCATTTATACGTGGATATGTATAATTAGGTTTTGATCTTTTTCGTGTGAAGAGGACAATCTCAGTTTTTGTTGGATTTACCCCTAGGCCCCGTTCCTCGATCCAGTTATTCACCAATAGCAGCGCATAACTTAGTCTTTCACTGAGGACCTGAGGAAATTTCCCAGGTACCAGGATGGTAATGTCATCGGCATAGGTCGTGACGTTAAAACCCTGTTTCTCTAGGAGCTTTAGCAATTCGTCGACTACGAGGAGCCACAGGAGAGGCGATAGAACACCCCCCTGTGGTGTGCCACGGCTGACTCTCACCCTTCCATTTGCTCCTCCTATCGACGAGGTTACTATACGAGTACTTAGCATTTGTTCAACCCATCTACAGATTCCCGAAATTATGTGAACCATCCGTAGGCTGGATATTATTGCCTCGGTACTGACGTTATTGAAGGTACCCTCAACATCTAGAAAGGCCCCCAGGGCATACCCCTTAGCATTGAGTGCCTTTTCTATCGTATAGACCACCCTGTGAAGAGCGGTATCTAGCGATCTACCCTTTATGTATGCGTTGTGTGAGTGTGATAAGTAGCTATCACCCATCTCATCTCTTATGTATTTGTCGATTAGTCGTTCCAGTGTTTTCATAAGGAAGGAGGATAGGCTGATATGTCTATACTCCTTTGCCGTGGCATGGTCGACCTTCCCTGACTTGGGTATAAACACCACCCTAACCTCCCTCCATGCTTGTGGGATATAACCCATCCTGAGGCACCAGCAGTAAATGCGTTCTAGCCAGGGGATGATAAGTTCCCCTGGTTCTTGCAGCATTTTCGGATATATACCGTCTATTCCTGGCGCCTTGTAGGGTTCGAATGATTTTACCGCCCACAGGATTTTTTCTTTGGTAACGATCTTATCGATTATTTCAGGCCCAGTCTGTTCCCCTACCAGTGTAATTGCCGTCTCGAATGTTCCCGCGTTTACACAGTTAGGGAAGTGACATTTTAGTAGGGCATCAAGCATGCTTTCTTTTGAGTCTGTCCAGCTACCATCAGATTTCCTGATTGAAGAAACCTGCATAGGAGCCTTGGCAAGGACCTTTCTCAGACGAGCCGCATCCGTACATGATTTGATAGACCCGCAGACATTTCTCCACGAGTTCTTTTTTGCGAATCTAATTTCCTTTTTGAGTCGTTTAACATTATCTCTGTAAGTTGACCATTCGATGGAACCCTCTTTAGCGAGGTTCCAACTATGTCTGGAGATACGTAGCCGGTTTTCCTTTTTTGCGTTCCACCACGGTGGGTGGTGCTTTTTGCTTGGGTTTTTGATGGGGCAAGATCGGTTAGGTTCAGTATCATCTTATCGATGTCTTTTGTGGAGTTGGGATTTCCATTCAGAGGCCGAACTAGGGTTTTTCCCAATTCCGTGTTGAACTTTTGCCAATTCGCCTTCCGCGGATTCCGAAAGACATTGCCATCCGTTACACAAAGATTCCGATCAAAGAGTATCCAGCAATGGTCAGAAAGTGACGCTTTGTGGGACACTCTCCAGTCCGAGACCTTTGCGTTACCGTTTCCATTTACTAAAGTAACGTCTTTAACCTCCCTTCTATTTTTAGTGATAAAAGTTGGTGAATTACCACGGTTACATATAGTTAAGTTAGTATTAAGGACATAACTGAACAGAGCCTCTACTATTTGTGTTAGTGCTACCCCAAATGGTATGATGGGCGTTAGCATCACACCCAAAACTAAGTTCTTCTTACCTTGTTTGGTCATTGAGACCAGTTACTTACTCCTTCCGAGGGGACGTCCGTGCCTTCATCATATGGTAGGTAAACCGACGCCATCGAGAAGGTGCCGTCTTTTCCTTTGATCTCCACAACCGTCTTATCACCCGAGCTGAAATTGGTTAGCATAAGTGTGTGGAGTTCTTTCCTGGCAACAATACAAGTCCTTACCTTGCCTTCGTTACCGTTATAAATTATTTTGTATTTTGATGACCCTAGCCCCTTTACCCGATTGTGGAGAATCCATGGTTCCTGGACTAGGGCCAGGTCAAGCTGTTCCTTGTTGAGGAGCAGCATGAGGTTTACCGAGGCGGCTTTACTATGGTGGAGGTTTATTTGTACTACCTTCATTATCTGTAGTATCCTCTTCCACATCCACCGGTGCCACCTCACCAGGCCGTGCCTTCTTCGTGAGTCTCAATAGAAACTCACCAGCTCCGAAGAACAAACGCATAGCCTTTTTTTCCCTTAGAATTTTCGGCGGATTCTCTATAACGAAGATGATACTTTTCGTATCATTTCCGTTGTTTTCCAAAGCCACAACCTCCCAGTCATCCATAGGGACCGCTGGGTTTTGTGCTTTTAGAAAACCGAGAACCTCCTCTTTCTTCACCCCCATATTCGGTACATTCATTTTGGCCCTAGGGCTCTCCGGTATCTTGTCCAGGGGGACCGCCTTTAATGCAACTCCTTTCCATGGCTTAAGACCGGGAACCACTTTTGAGGCGAAGTCATGCGAGAGCTGGTCTTTGCAGTCCAGTCTGCTTATGCCCCGCTTCCAGTTCGTGAGGCCAAACGTTGGCGCAGGTTTCCCAGCATTCCCCCGAATGTGGTCGAAGATCGCTTTAGCCAGAGCCTTTTCGATCATCTTCCCCTGTTCGAAGGTATACTGGCCACTCGGCTTGCCGCAATCCACTACAGCAAGCTGTAGAGCATTACGGATAGCCCCGCTAAACTGCGCCGCACTACTGACCTTCGCTCTCTTCGCTGGGTTGTTGGCATCTTCCTGGGATCTCACCCTTTTTGCCATAAACCCTTCCCGTTTCTTGTTAGCGGTCTTGCCAATTGCATCGATCGCCGTGGAGATTGCCTCACCTAGACCCGTCCTAGAGCGGTCTTTGGTGCGCTCTTTCCACCCTTACGTCGAGCCTGGGTGCCACTGGAGCCCGCCTTATCGGCTTCGGTTCCAGTTGCCCCGGTTCGTCGCTTTTCTTTTGCTGGGGGCTTTTCATCTTTGCCCCTTTGCCACTCTTTGGCTTTGTCAGGCATCTTTGGCAATGGTTTCATCAGCCCATCTAAGTTTTACCTTCTCCAAATCGGAGAGCAGAGGAATACCCTTTTCTTCCAATATACGCTTAAGGTGTACAGCTTTCCTGTACTCCCTAAGCCTTTGCTTTCCCTGGGAAAGTGTTTCTTTCTTTTTGGCAGCCTTGCCTTTTCCTTCGCTCTCTTGGATTGTCTCTTCGGGATCGGCGAGTAAGAGAGCTCTCCTTTCTCTTCATCCTTTTTTGTTTCTTTGTTGTTTTTTTAAATTTTGTTCCCACGAGTTCGGACGGAAGTGTGGGGTCCACTCCGACAGAGCCGCCGATTATCGGAGTAAGGCATTTGATACCTTAGGCCTCGCCTGGGCACCTAAGGGAGCTCGTTAACGGTTGGAAATAAACCCTCCAACCTTTCATCCTTGGGCACGGTTTCAATAAGCTCACACCACCACTGGGCTTCGTTTCTCAATCGCCTCCCGAGCCCAAAGAAACAGCGGTTGGCAAGAGTTGGCCAGTTATTCTGCATTTGATTTCGGCACTGATGTCATTGCTGCATGTTACTGCGGAGCCTAGGTAGATGAAGTCCTTGACTACCTCGAAATTATACCAATATGTGCGCCCTGGCCATGACATCGAAGACGATGTTGAAAAAATCACACGATAGCATTTCGTCCTGTCTAAAACCTTTTTTAACATTAAAGCTTTCGGTTAAGTCACTTCCGGCCCTAATGAAGCGGCGAGAGTTCTCCAATGTCATGCTGCACAATCTGACTGGTTTGGTAAGGATATCAAAACTAGACATTGCGCTGTATAGCTAGTCTCTAGGTACTCTATCGTATGCGGCCCTAAAGTCAACAAACAGATGGTGGGTGTCGATCTGGAACTCGTTGATTTTTTTCCAGGATTTGTCGCAGTGTGAATACTTGATCGATAGTGGACTTCTCGGGTCTGAAACCACACTGATATGGACCTATCAGTTTATTAATGAACAGTTTCTGTAATTGGCACAGAGGTCTCCTTTCTTGTGGATTGGGCAAACGAGACTAAGACTCCCTTCATCGGGCATGCATTCCACTGACCATATCTTACAGATGAGCTGGTGCATACTCCCAACCAGGTCATCTCCAGCTGCCTTAAAGAGCTCGGCAGGTAATCCGTCCTGGTCAAGGGGACGGAATTCTCTGCCATCATCGTTGTGAATGGGTCATTCTGCCTGACAGCGGAATCTGTTTCTTCATTACCATTTTACAGTCTGCAGAAGTAGTCTTTCCAGATTCCTAGTACCGATTGTGAAAACTACTAGGTTTCCATTTTCGTCCCTGCAGGCTTCCGTCCTGGCTTTATATGTATGTATGTCTGGCATGTTGGTTTTATTCGTTGATAACACCTCCGAACATCATTCTTGCGATAGCATCTCTTCGATCGCGAGCTTCTCATGCTCAAATTATTACTCACTTACTAAGGTGGCGCTACAGTCCGTGGTGAACCTGGGCCTCAACCAACAAGCGTCTCCAGCTGGCACGGTCTTTGGCCAGCTGTTTCCAGCGCCGCACGCCCAGTTGGTTAAGGTCCCCTCAGCTGCGTGCGCCACCGTTGATGCGGCCGTCCTCTGCTGCGCCTTCCTTCCGGGGTGGATTCGGAGGCTCTTCGGGTCGGGGCTGTATTTTCCACGCGCTCTACATGGCTTAGCCACCTCAGACGCTGTATCCGTAGACGTCGTACCAGGCCGATGCTCAAATTATTGGTCACTCTAAATTTGGCAGTCATGTCAAAAGACTCAGATTACATGCGGATGATATCCACAGAAACTGTATGGACGAGCAGTAGAAAGACTTGGTTTATAGATTCTTTTGCTCGTGTATTCCTTTCACGCCAAGCTGCGTTTATCGGTGTTCTTCATCAGAACTTGAAAGGTAGTAATCGTGCACATCAAGTATGTATGTACATATATACTGGATAGTGCCATAAATGAGGCGTGCAAGCCGGCCATTCACCTTGACCTATCTTAACTAAGCCCTAGGTGGGGGACGACCCCCAATCCATGGAACCATTTTGCGCTTATTACAAAACTAAGATCAGTTTTCCTTATCCGCTTGACGTCAGTTAGGTCGTTAAGGAAGTAGGATCCTAGGTATTAGTTTCTGCCTATGACAGAAGGCCGGCAGGCACAGAGCAGGTGTTGAATGGACTTAACCTCTTCTTCGTCATATAAAAGTCATACAAAACTTGAGTGACAAAAGACAGTGACCAGTGATGACACCAACGATTATGCTGTGGTTCGCTGTCGGTCGTGGCCAGGTTTGCCTGGTGGTTAGGCAGGTATACTCTTGGGTCCATATCAGGTTCGTCTTAGTTATGGCTAGTGGTGTACCAGCGTATGCTGTTCAGCCATTTCGTTAAGAGATAGGGGACAGTCGAGGCTTGCCTTTGATGTGTAGGCATACAATTCCTGCGATTTCACGGCAGCTTGGCTGTCAGTGAAGATTCGAATATCTGTGACAGATATCACGTTCCATCTTAGCCAAGATAGGGCTTCCTCTATTGCTAGCAGCTCCGCCTGGAAGACGTTGCAATGATTTGGTAGTTTTAAGTTTTGATTTAGTTTTAATTGTTTGCAAAAGACGCCGCTACCCACCCCGTACTTGGTTTTGATCCTTCTGTGTAAAATTACACGCAGCCCCTGCGGGGTCGAGCTTGTCGGGATCATTTTGTCTTTCTTAGCCCTATAAACTGATTAATTGCAAAGTCCTTAACTGCCGGCGCACGAGGAGCGAGTTCGGATCCCGAAGACACAATCGAAAGTTTATTTCGCGGTTTCTCTCCTCGGCGGGGTACTGGCAAAAACCTCCCGTAGTACACTTGCCATGAAAAAGCTTCTTGACTCAAGTCGTTTGGAATCGGCATTAAATTGTAAGTTTCTTTCTTCTGTGTAAAAAATAAATCGCACAACATGGGTGATTGAGAGAAGCTTGACTCTGGCCCTTCATGGGCTGCAACGCTACCAAAGCAAGACAATTTGATATTGCCCATTAAACATCTTCAATATTCATACATGCGAGGATAGCAATGCACTGATGGAATGTTTGCTCAAGAGTAGAATTGTCCGCGCTAAGGAAACAGCCATATTTTAGCTAGAATTGGAATTTCTTCCCGAAAAAAGAGATTGAGAAAGGGGGCGTTCAACGCAATTTTTTTAAGATTTTTGACCCTCCCACCCCCAGTGTAACGCGCCGTAACATTTTTCGAGTTGATCAGCGAATTCATTGCCTTTAATACCTTTGTGCCCTGGCACCCACTAGAGTTTGATTTTTTTTTTTTTTTTTTTTGGCTAGGTCTTTTAGGGCATCATGGCATTCCCTAACGGATTTGGAGTTCGTGTTATACGAAGTCAGCTCTGCTTGGCTATCATAGAGTATACTGATGGCTATTCCTCTTATGCCAGTCTCTAAGTTTAGATTGGCGGATGTTAGGATGGTTATAATTCAGATTAGAAGATACTGGGACTCATTCGTAGGGTCTTGCTAATCCTCCAATTTGGTCCAAAAATGTCGGCGACAACGCCAAAAATAATTTTGGAGCCATCAGTGTACCACCTAACCTTTGACGTTGAGCAAGAGATCACTGGTTTTCCAAGCTGTGCGGTTTGGGATCAATATCTTAAATCTCTTGTCAAAAGGGAAGGTGTGTGGTAATGCGTCTGAGACCGTGGTATTCATATCCAGCTCATGAAGCTGTTGCAGGATTGACATGTGACCCATAGGTCTGTTCCCGAGCGAAGAATTCTGATTGCACTACGTAATGCGACCTTTTTAATAAAAAGGTGCAGTGGAGTAAGTCCAATTCGAGGCTGTTTTTTGTTTCTGAGCAATTAGTGGTTTTACGGTTATGGTTCGCTAGACCATAGCCCAACCGACACTAATCCTGTTTGGTGGCGCAGGATACTCGCCATTCGGCCTCTTCCGTCAGTGATTTCCCTTTTAAGGAAATTTCCAGATGGCACCACGAGGAGGTGGAAGTAGGACCTGACTAGCAGAGCTGCAAGATGTTCGGCTGCTGAGGCTCTTACTCGCTTTTTGTCGGGCCAGCATCCGTCGGCAGATGCTACCCCTACGAGGCCTTTGCTAGTCCTTCACCATCCGTCAATGAGGCGTTTGCGAGTATTGAGATGGAGGCGGCAAAAATTGGTTTGGCAGTTAATGAGGGCAAGACTATATATCTGCTGTCATCGAAAAAGGACATTTACCACTGACATCTTGGACAGAACGTGCATATACCTCGGCTCCGCGGTGACTTGGAACAACGACACCAGTTTCGAAATCAGCGCAGAATTACTCTTGCCAACCGCTGCTTCTTTGGGCTCAAGAGGCAACTGAGAAGTAGAGCCCTCTCTCGTACGTCCAAGTTGACCTTATATAAGACCTTAATTATCCCGGTCCTGTTATACGGCGCAGAAACATGGACTTTATCTAAAGCGGATGAGGAAATCCTTGGTCGTTTCGAGAGAAAGATTCTGCGTTCGATTTTCGGTCCCATAAACACAGAGGAGGGTTGGAGGAGAAGATTCAATCACGAACTGTACGGGTTGTACAGCGACATGAGTCTGGTCAGGCGTCTACGGATCCAACGCCTAAGATGGCTAGGCCATGTAGAGCGAATGGACACCACAGCTCCAGCCCGTAGAGTCTTTGAATCCAACACCGAGGGACGAAGAAATAGAGGACGGCCGCACCTGAGGTGGCGCGCACAGGTGGAAAGGGACCTCAACCAACTGGGCGTGCGGCATTGGAAAAGACTAGCGAAAGATAGTGCTAGGTGGAGAGGCATGTTGGTTGAGGCCCAGGTTCACCCCGAACTGTAGCGCCCGTTAAGTAAGTAAGTAGGAGTAAGTCCCATTAGTGCTTCTTGAGCTGCCGAATGGCAGGTTGGCATTTATTTTTTTTTTTGAGATAATTGCGCTGGCAAGTCAGTATGAGAGTCTTTATAGGCTAAGAACGGCTAATGATGCAAATCTCCCTCTTTTGAGGACATTACAGTATGAACTCACCTTAACAAGACTGATTACGGCAATGTGCTTGTGCGTATTTCGTATTTAAAATACTAACGAATACTGACAACGAACACAAAATAAAAATGATGAGCAAAACAGTCGAGGGATTAGCCGTAAAACAAAAACGAAAGGAGTTGCCAACTCCGGAGACTAATTCCCTAGTTTTTTATTTAAATAAAAAAAAAATTACATAACACGCTGTTCGAACCCCCCTCCCGCCCTTGTAACGCATCGTAACGTTTTACAAGACCCCCAAATTGCGTTACGTAATACTTGAATGCCCCCAAAGGAGTAAATACGTGTCCTTTCGACGATCAGTCGACACCAACAACAATGTTGCCAATAAATACTGATAAAAATATGCACTATAGGTGCATGGAAAAGTTGCTGAGAATTACAACCAACGTGAAAATTCTGTCCTCTCGAGTCCTATCTAGGACAACCACCCCTGGAGAGAAGTGAACGAACATCTACGACTCAAACCACTGTACTCCGTTCAGGTTGTGTGACAACCATCCCGAGAGTATAACTCTTGAACCTGCGCGAACTATAAAGAAAAATGCCTTACTTTACCCTCTCCAGAGCTCGTAGCACCTTAGCGCGTGTATCTTAATGTATCTTAACAGAACCCATTCAAAATCACCCTACATTCGATCTACCGATCTTGCCAAATGTCACTCCCTAATCATCAGTGTCATCTTCTATTCGATTTCATTCCCATTTCAGAAATCACCTTTGTTTGCATACGTGTAAAAGACTCTACTCTAAACTCGCTTGCATTGCCACACCAGCAAAGAGTCATCATGACATCATAAAGAGATAAAACCGTTCGCTGCTAATGATGTGATCCAAACGGACGCGCATGTGAGCAGTATTAGTCATAGGCCAAAATCTCTGAAATTTTACTCAAAGCAGTTCAGGTATTTGCTTAGTAGGGTGCTTCGAACACCGTATGATAGTGGCAACTGAACAAAAAAACATGTTTCTTGTGTACCAACCATTTGGCCACTTTGAATGGATGTCCTTGAGTTTGGAAGTAAATAAATGACCGTCAACTTAGAACTAGAATAGGTTTTGTTCGAGGCTAGCTAATGTTAAGTGCTAAGCACGTGAGGTGTGATTCACTGCGTGTGGCTGTTTACTTAGGGCAGGGATGGCGAACCTATGACCCGTGGGTCAGACACCGACCCACGCAAATTTTTAACTGACCCACGATTGCTAAGCAACCATTTAGATTTTCTAATTTGGGTGGATAATTTATATTCATGTCTGTTATTCTTGATAGTTATGCCAGAGTAAAAACCAGTAGAATCGGTAACGTACCAGCGAAACTAAAGTTTCTTAGAACCAACCGTTCTTAGATACAAGTTCCAGGCCATATCAAGCTGAATAGTTGATAAATCATACAACGGACACAAGCTGATTAATCCTGCTACGGGGCGAAATCTCCTTGCCAGTACACGCTTACCGCACTTCGATATATACAAAGGCACCTGGCGGTCGCCAGATCAATCAATTACTATCCAGATTGATCACATTGCGATCCACGTCAGACACTCCTCCATTTGCTCCTATTCGTGATGTTCGAACTTTCCGAGGAGCTAACATCGACTTGGACCACTATCTTGTAGTAGCCAAGATGCGCCTACGCAGCGGAGTAGAGTAAGAATACAAAGTTATGACGTCGGAAAGTCGCTATCACCACAAACCGCTCGGCCTTTTACCGATCGCGTCTCCCAATACACCTTAACCCTTCACGCTGTCAATAGAACAACAGTGAACCCTTTGCAAACAAGCCCCGAAAGGCACTCCATCTGAAGTTTTGAGCCTTCAAGGCTCCACCACGAAGAAACACCTGGTTCGATGACGAGTGCAGGAGGATTCACACAGCGAAGCAGGATGCATATAAAGCCTCGCTCCATAGAAGAACAAGAGCAGCTCGTGAGCTCTACGAGTTAAAAAAAAAGGGAGGAGCATAAGCTTCTCAGAAGAAAGAAGAAAGAGCGTGAGAAGACCGCGATTGAGGATTTGGAGAGGTGTTATTGCAGGCGTCACATTCAAAAGTTTTATGAACAGATAAAGCAAACATGCCAAGGTTACAAAGCCATTACGAAAGCCTGCAGGGATGAGAACGGACACCTACTAGTAGAATCGCAGTCGATGCTGAGAATATGGAAAAACCACTTCTGCAGACGGTATAACGGCGATGTTAGCTAATATGCCGCTGTCAGGCAGAATGATCAATTTTTCAACTACGACGACCGCAGGGAACTCCGTCCCCCTGACCTCGACGAGGTTAAGATCGCCATATCGAAACTCAAATCGAATAAAGCTGCTAGCGCAGATGGACTGTCTCCAGAGCTCTTCAAGGCAGCTGGGGATGACCTGGTTAGGAGCATGCAGCTTATCTGTAATATATGGTCAGAGGAAAGCATGCCCGAGGAATGGAGTCTCAGCATGGTATGCCCGATTCACAAGAAAGGAGACCCCTCTGACTGCACCAACTACAGAGGAATAAGTCTTCTTAACATCGCCTACAAAATCTGCTCTGCCGTTTTGTGTAAACGCCTGAAGCCTTTAATAAATAAGATGGTAGATCCTTATCAGTGCGGATTCAGGCCAGGGAAGTCCACAATCCAAACCTTCACACTACGGCAGATACTGAAAAAAACCCATGAATTTCAAGTCGACACCCACCACCTATTTGTCGATTTCAAAGCCACGTACGACAGCGTAATTAGAGACGGTCTATACAACGCTATGTCTACCTTTGACATCACGGCTAAACTCGTCAGAATATGTAGTACGACTTTGGAGAATGCTCGCTGCTCCATCCGAATTGGTGAACACCTTACCGATAGTTTTGATGTTAAAAAAAGGATTTAGGCAAAAAATGCTAACTGAGCATTCTGAGCACTTTGGTGCAAATGAGCGTTAGTGGTCCACGAGCTAGTAATGAAAAAATATTAACAAAAGTTGACCCACGTCTTAAAAAGGTTTGCCATCCCTGACTTAGGGGTTCTTAGAGCGAATAATATTGTTTGTTGGAGGACTTTGTGTGTGATTCTCCTGAGGCAGGAATAGTATGAGCCTAGGAAGAAGTTAAAACATTTTTAGCTGATAGGACGGAACATTTATTGTTGGTACTCCCCCATTGTTTGTCTTATAAAGGAATTTCATTGTTCCAAGTTTTGTAGAAAAGCGTTCACAGCGGGCCATCTGTGCGGTGTATAATTTGCATCGAACTGTGGAATTTTTATAGCGAAAATTCGACAGTAATTTTCCTTAAAAACTAAATCATACGAGTAAATGCATACCATTACGAGTAACACACTGTAAAGATATTGTAGGCAAGCGAACTTATCGGTAATGCTGATGCTGACCAAGGTTACAAGGTGCCAAGTAGAAAAGCTTAAGATATCGGCGACTGTCCTCAATACTCCTGCTGTTGTACGCACCACGTTGTCCAAGTCTTGTGTATTCGGCTGATGACTTATACTATGTTGTGCGCCCACTTAACTATATTTAGAAAAGTGAAAATTCTTCGTTACGCGGTCTTCCATAAATATCTTTTAACTTGACCAATTTCACAGAAATTTCGAATACACCGCGTGACGATAAGCGAATATTTAAGTATTTTCGGTGAAAATATTTTGGTTTTGAATGCATCAAATGGTATTTTTACACAATTGTCCTCGTTTCAAATTGCTCAAGCGAAAAAGAGTTCTACAAAGAGTTGCATTGTTTTTTCCTTGGAAGAGATTTTATTTTTCTATCACCATTGACCTAACCTATTTCGCCTACTAATTTGGTCCTTTTTAAACCTTGGTCTAAACAATATAGCACTCGAGGCATGATGTCCAGACGGCCCATTTGGTCTTTTATATAAGAGCAATGCTTAAGTATGTTTTTACGATCTGTGATGGTAACAAGGCCTGCTAAAAAGCGAGAAGAGCCACCGCAGTCGAACATCTTGCGGCACTGTTAGTAAGTCCTATCCCCACCTCCTCGTGGTGCCATCTGGAGATTTCCTATGGAAATTGCAGACGGGGAAGGGCGAATGGCGAGCCTCCTGCGCCAAAAAAAAAAAAAAAAACAGGATTAGTCGGTTGGGCTACGGCCTAGTAAGCCGTAACCGTAAAAAAAAACACAAACTCCGAAACAACCACAAGCCTCGGATATAACGGACCGGATTTATGTTGACGACCCTTGCAAAAAACGAAAAAAGGACAATGATCTTCGGCTTTGTACGTGGAATGTTAGGTCCCTAAACAGGCCACGTGCAGCCGAACAACTTGCGGACGCCCTAGACCGCTATAAAGCGGACATCACCGCCATCCAGGAAATGCGATGGAATGGACCGGGCATAAAGCGGATGAAAAACTGCGATATTTACTACGGCGACTGCTATAGGGAGAGAGGGCAACGATTGTTTGGATGCGGATTTGTTGTTCGAGGTGGACTAAGGCAAAAAGTCCTAAGCTTTCGGCATGTGAGCGAACGCCTCATAACAATCCGTATCAAGGCTAAATTTTTTAACATCAGCAAGGATGACTCAGCCAAAGATGAGTTCTACGACCTCCCAGACAGAACGTATGCCCAATGTCCCAGCTATGACACCAAAATTGTACTAGGAGACTTCGGCCAGCCGCTTCCAGTGCCGCACGCCCAGTTGGTTGAGGTCCCCTTCCACCTGTGCGCGCCACCTTAAATGCGGTCGTCCTCTGCTGCGTCGTCCCTCCGGGTTGGAGTCGAAGACTCTTCGGGCCGGAGCGTTGATGTTCATTCGCTCTACATGGCCTAGCCATCTTAGACGTTGGATCCGAAGACGTCTAACCAGGCCGATGTCGGTGTACAGCCCATACAGTTCTTGGTTGAATCTCCTCCTCCATTCCCCGTTTACACAAACGGGACCAAAGCTTGCACGCAGAATTTTCCTCTCGAAACGTCCAAGAGCCTCTTCATCCGCTTTTGATAACGTCCAAGCCTCAGCGCCGTAGAGGAGGACCGGGATGATTTAGGTTTTGTAGAGGGATACCTTAGTTTTGCGAGAGAGGGCTCTACTACTCAATTGCCTCCTGAGCCCGAAGAAGCAGCTATTGGCAAGAGTTATTCTGCGTTTTATCTCAGCGCTGGTGTCATTGCTGCTTGTCTCTATCGAGCCAAGGTAGACGAAGTCCTTGACTACTTCAAAAATATTGTTGCCGAAGGTGACGTTCTGACCAAGAAGTCGGTGTTGTGCGTCTTTCTTGGATGACAGCATATATTTGGTCTTGTCCCCATTTACCCTTAGACCCACTTTCGCCGCTTCTGCTTCAATGCTTGTGAACGCCTCATTGACGTCTCGCTTTGTTCGTCCAATAACGTCAATGTCATCTGCGTAGGCAAGCAATTGTGTGGACTTGAAGTAGATCGTACCTCTTGTATTGGCCGCAGAGTCCCGCACGATCTTTTCAAGAATAATGTTGAAGAAATCACATGACAGTGCGTCACCCTGTCTAAAACCTTTTTTAACATCAAAGGGGTCAACAAGAAAGCCAAAGGCCTTGCAGGAGGCTTCAAAAAGGGCACCCAGGCTCTTCGAAACTGCGAGGGTAATCTTGTCACCGACCCGCAGGGAATAATGGATGTATTTAAGCAGCACTTCCAGCAGCTGCTTAACGAGCATGACCAAGAGAGAGTGGTAGGGACCGAGGAAATCCCAACTCCAGCCGCTGAAGTAGTCCTCCCACCCAGCATCGAAGAAGTCGGCACAGCTATTCAGAAGCTGAAGAACAACAAGGCCGCAGGCTCAGATGGCTTGCCATCCGAGCTCTTCAAGGCTGGCGGCGATGTTCTGGTAGGGAGCATGCACCAGATCATCTGCAGAATTTGGGAAGATGAAAGCATGCCCGACGACTGGAATACCAGCCCTATATCCCCCATCCACAAAAAAGGCGATCCTACCTCTTGCAAGAACTATAGAGGTATATTCCTGCTCAATGTCGCATACAAGATCCTGTCCAGCGTATTGTGTGAACGTCTAAAACCATTTTGCACCGCCGGCCCGGCAAATCAACTATAGACCACATTTTCACACTTCGACAAATCCTGGAAAAGACCAACGAGTTTCGAATCGATACACACCATCTTTTCATCGATTTCAAAGCCGCATACGACAGCATTCATCGTGAAGAACTGTTTGGGGCGATGGCCGAATTCGGGATCCCGGTAAAACTGATCCAGTTGTGTCGCGCCACGCTAAAAAACACGCGATGCACCGTGCAACTCGGTTCTAGGACCTCGGAACCATTCGAAACATGCACCGGATTTCGGCAAGGAGATGCGCTGTCATGTGACTTCTTCAACCTGGTGCTGGAGCAGATAGTGCGACGGGCAGGCATCAACAGGGAAGGCACTATCTTTTACAAGTCCATCCAGCTGCTAGGATACGCGGATGATATCGACATCATCGCGTGTTCTCGCCGTGGCATTGTGGAAGCATTCACGGCGATTGAAGAACAGGCGAAACGAATTGGTCTTAAGATCAATGAGGACAAAATGAAATACATGCTGCAAGCAAAAACCAATCCGTCGCTCACCACATGGGATAAAATATGTCAATAGACAGCTACAATTTCGAGGTAGTTAAGGAGTTTGTCTACCTCGGGGCAAACGTAAATTCCACAAATGACACCACTGTGGAGATCCGGCATAGAATCGCCCTTGGCAACCGCTGCTACTTCGGCTTGTCCAAACAACTGGGGTCAAAACTCCTCACTCGAAAGACCAAAGTCATGCTTTACAAAACGCTCATTCAGCCAGTCTTGCTGTACGGAGCCGAAAGCTGGACGATTAGCAGGACAGCGGAGCTAATTTTGGGTTCTTTCGAAAGAAAAATTCTGCGCCGGATATTTGGTCCTGTCTGTGAGGAAGGTGAATGGAGAAGAAGACACAACCGCGAACTCTACGAGCTGTACCAAGATGTGGATGTAGTCCGGAAGGCAAGGATCCGTCGACTACACTGGCTCGGCCACATCGAGCGCATGGACATCAACGCTCCAGCTAAGAGGGTCTTCGACTCCGAGCCTCCTGGTTCGAGAAGAAGAGGAAGACCGAACCTCCGGTATAAAGACCAAGTAATCGCGGATGTAAGACATCTTGGTCTTGACAACTGGAAGCAGCGTGCCCGGGACCGTCAAGGATGGAAGGCAGCTATAGCTCAGGCTCAGATCCTCCATGGATTGCAGGCCTGATAAGTAAGTAAGTAAGTCTCCAAGATCTGCCGTAGTGTAAATATTTGGTCTATCGTGGATTTTCCTGGCCTGAAACCACACTGGTAGGAACCTATCAGATTGTCCACGAACGGTTTCAGGTATTTACACAGTACGCCAGAGAGGATCTTGTACGCGATGTTCAGGAGGCTTATCCCTCTGTAATTGGCGCAGTAATAGGGGTCTCCTTTCTTATGGATCGGGCAAACGATACTGAGATTCCATTCATCGGGCATGCGTTCTTCCGACCATATCTTGCAGATGAGTTGGTGCATGTTCCTAACCAGCTCATCGCCAGCTGTTTAAACAGTTCCGCGGGAAGTCCGTCTGCTCCAGCAGCTTTATAAGACTTAAGTTTCGATATCGCTATCTTAACATCGTCTAGGTCTTCGTCCATTGTGAATGGTTAGTTTACATTGCTTGCTCGAAATACACTGTTTAAACGCTCCCCGGCTCTTCAATTCAAATAAGTTATCTAATTGATTTCTATAAATGTCTTTATCCTCCGAGCGATAGATGCCTCATCAACATGTTTCTTCGATCTGTCCCGGGCATAGTAGCGAGTGAGTCGAAAAGTGCCACCACATCGAATGTATTGTCCGCGAGCTTGAGGAAAATGCCTAATTTACTAGCGGATATTAGACATGGGAAATGTCATAAGATTACCACAAATTGTATATTAAGAGACTATGCTGCCCTCACAAGAGAAGTCGTTTGCGACATACATACTTATAAACCAGCAAATGGTATTTATAACGACAGCAAAAAAAAGATATATTTTTAGAACCGCTTAACTCGCCTAAACACAAACAAACCCTGACGTGGTCGTTCAATTGCTTTTCATCTTTTCGGATTTTCAGTATTTTTTTTTTTTGCGTTACGTTACAGATTTTATATCGAAACAGAACATTAGTTGTTGCTTGCCATTCGGAAACGAATTATAAAAGCGACAAAAAGTCGAAAGAATTCAAGATCATTGAATGAAATCTAATGCGACCCCAAAAATAAATACAAAAAAGAAAAAAGTAGAGAAGGAACAGAAAAAATTCCTTTACTCTACTATAGAGCAAGTGATCCGTAACCGATGAACAGCACAGAGATTGAAACGAGAATCAAAAGTGAAGACGAAGACGAGGAATGTGTATATTTCTATTTATCTTGTTCGTTAATTTGCTTTTTGGCAAGCACGAGAAAAAGTAAAATAGAAAATCGCATCAGAACAGCTAAAAGGTGACTGAAACCCCAAAACTTTAGCTCTTCAACCGACGCGGTAGTAGCCTGTTAGGGGAATTATTTCGTTTTCCAACGAGACCCCGACCTGTACACTATAGCGTGCGTTCTCGTATCTGTTTTGCTTACGTCCATACTAGTGTACACTTCACATCAAGAGGAGCTTAGATGAAAAAGGTGACTCACGAGCGTCAAAATTCAAAACCACAATGCAACTCTTTCAATAACACCCTCACATACACACTCGATTGTATTCATCACCCTATCGCGTACTCGATAAGCTTCCTCCAAGAGTAAGACGAAGGAGTAAATAAATGAAAAGAATGTCCATTTGCGAGCGTAATAGCACAGATAGTCACGCCAGGGCCCAGGTGAGGAACGGGCAACTAGTGTGGAATGGGAGAAAGAGACTGAGTAACACAACGCGAATTCCTATTTGACGTCGATGAGTTTGGATATTTTCCAACATTATTTACGTTTTCCAAAATGATGTTCTTCAGAAAAGCGGGAAAATGTTTTAAATATACTATTGCCCCCCCAGCTAGGCGGCGCACAACAGACCTAGCTCGTGTGCTGGCGACACAATCTGTGGGCTATTACAAAAGTTTGGCATTGATTTTTGAGATTTCAAGTAGAAAACTTGCATGCAGCACGAATCTGGAATCATGAGTTATTTAAAAACTATGAAAACACCGAGGGGACAAGCAGACTCTTGGAGACCCAGCAAAACGATTTGGCGCCAATGGGAGAGGAAGCAGAACGGACAAATGTAGGTGAAATACATATTTGCTTGGAAATTTGGGACGCATTTGCTGGGAAATGATTGATTTTTGAATTATTTTTACTCATAATTGCTGCATTACATGCTGGTGGACTATGGTTACGGAGTATTCGATTCTGCGAACTATTTCGGCGAGTCAACTAGAAGATTGGGAATGTATTCATGCGTGTCCTCGGCGTTATTGGACGACGTGATTACATTCCTCTGCTCTATACGGTGTATGTAATAAAAATAATTGTTCAGCCAAAGGCAATTCCTCTTCAATGTCACATTAATTGCTTCAAAATATTTCGATATTTGCTTTCAATAGAGCTAATAAGTACCCGAAATCGATCCACTCTGTGCCCCAAAATCTGTTTGATCAATTGACACGTAATTCGGTTGCTTCAACATTGTCCAATGTGCGGTTGGTGCCTCCATAGGTTTTACAAAAAAAAATGCTTCTAAGAGCTATGCCTGTCGTGGAATGCGTTGCTTCTTCTTCTTCGTGGATCTCAACTAGCAAGCGACTCCAGTCAGCGACTACATGGCAAAGTCATCTTAAGCGTTGTATCCGTAGACGCTTAACCAGGCACATGCTGCCATACAATTCGTGGTTGAATCTCCTCCTCCAGATGCCATCAACGCAAACAGGACCAAAGATCGCACGCATAACTTTTCTCCTGAAAAGACAAAGAGCTTCCTCATCCTCTTTCAATAGCGTCTGTGCTTCTGCACCATAAAGCAGGACTGGGATAATTACTTTACTTTACGTTGGTGGTGTTACAACGCGGGAAGGGCCAGAGCCAAGCTTCTCTCAATCACCCATGCTGTGTGTGATTTCTTTTTTATATAGGTGAAAGGGACCTACCTACCCCGCCGAGGAGGGACGCCGCGAAATAAACATTCGATGGCGTTGGTCTTATCGGGATCCGAACTCGCTCATCGTGCGCCAGAGTCCAACACACTAACCACTGCGCCACGACGCCCTCAGCGTCGATATAGTCGGAGGAAAGTATGCCCGACGAGTGGAATCTCAATCCACATGAAAAGAGACCCTTTTGACTACGCCAATTACAGAAGGATAAGTCTCCTTAGCATCGCATACAAAATGTGTGAAGGACATATTAACACTCTAATATGTCCTTATCAGTGCGGTTTCAGGCCAGGGAAGTTCACAATAGATCCTGGAAATGACCCAAGATATGCAGAACGACACTCAGCACCTATTTGTCGATTTTAAAGCCGCATACGAGCGTGCATATAGACGAGCTGTATAGAACCTCCTCGGCGGGGTACTGGCAAAACCCCCCGTAGTGACGTAGTGTACTTGCCAAGAAACAGCTTCTCGACTCAAGCCGTTCGGAATCGGCATTAAACTGTAGGTCCTTTTCACCTGTGTAAAGAAAAGTAAATCACACACAACATGGGTGATTAAGAGAAGCTTGGCTCTTGCCCTTCCAGGGTTCCGACCCGATCTTCGAGATCTTTTGGACATGGGCTTCGAAATATGTTCGAGCAGCTCCAAAAGGTGGGTTGTCCAAATAGCTCCCACTAACCGGAGCTGTGGATGATGAATTGATTAGCTCGTCCGCCGCCGTCCTGAAGAAGAGCCAAGCTCTGGAAATGGCTTACTCTTACACTTTACCCCTCTCTTGTTAGCAGTCTCCAACGACTTCCCACGGGAGTCGGTCGAAGCTACAAGGCTCCTAAGTTTCACCACGTGAGAGTAGGAGTTCGTTGACAGAGGCTAGGTGCAAACGCCTAGGTGTGTTCTCATGGATCGCTTGTCGACGCTTAAAAGGCGTTGCTAGATGCACAAAAAAAATCGTATTTACTTGTCCGATCAAATACAAAGAAAGGGAAAGGCTTTATGGTAATTTGCTTCGGCTTAATGGCCTCAATAAGACTTAACTCATCCACCCATACGAGGTGTTGCAATTAAGTTCCGGGAATTTGTAAACAAAAAATAAGCAAATTAAGTTTGTGACGAAATTTAATTATCGACTTTCGCTATAGTCGCCCTAACTCTACACAACAAAGGAAGCCCAAATGGGCAGTAAATAGCTTCCTTCCATACAAATCTTAGGGGTCCGAATTGAATCTACCCGGTAGAAATGCAATTCTTGTGGTATTCTCGAGCCGTTGCTCCTGGTACAGTTCGCTTCCAGCCTAGTCTGGGGCTAGATACCACTGTCCTGGAGGGAGGTACATAAATGTGACATCTTTACCAAAAGCAGGAAAAGCCTCACATATAACTGCCAAAGACTACAGACCTATCAGTCTTTCTTTCTTCTTAAGGCGCTAGAGAGACCGGTGGGCCACCTGTACATTCGCGTAACCCTACAAAAAAGGTATTCTTTTGACATGACAACATGCCTATTGTAAGGGAATTCAGTAGATACAGTTCTACACACTAGTTGGAACCATTGAAAAATCACATTCCAACAATAAATCCACAATGATTGCCTTCCTCGACATTGAATGAGTTTTCAACAATATTAAACCACTAGCTATCACTAATGCATTACGCGAAAGAAAGATTTACTTACTTACTTAGGTGGCGCTACAGTCCGTGGTGAACCTGGGCCTCAACCAACAAGCGTCTCCAGTTGCTATGGTCTTTGGCCAGCTGTTTGATAAGAGCCGATCAGGTTATCCACAAACGGTTTCAGGCGTTCACACAATACGCCAGAGAAGTTCTTATATGCGACGCCAAGGAGACTTATTCCCCGATAGTTGGCGCAGTCATAGGGGTCTCCTTTCTCGTGGAACGGGCAAACGATGTTGAGATTCCATACGTCGGGCATGTTTTCCTCCGACCATACCTTGCAAATGAGATGGTGCATGCATCTTACCAGCTCATCTCCAGCCGCCTTAAGAAACTCAGCAGACAGGCCGTCTGCGCCCGCGGCTTTATTAGACTTAAGTCTCGATCGCTATTTTGACTTCGTTTAGGTCGGGTGGACGGAATTCGTCGTCCATTACGAATGGATCGTTCTGCCGGACAGCGGTAACTTGTCTGTCATCGCCGTTATACAGTCCGCAGAAGTGGTCTTTCCAAATCCTCAGCATCGACTGTGATTCTACTACCAGTTCTCCATTTTCATCCCTGCAGGCCGCCGCTCTGGCTTTGTAGCCATGGCATGTTCGTTTTACCTTATTGTAAAATGTCCGGGCGTTATTCCTGCGGAAGCATCTCTCCATCTCCTCGATCTCACGCTTTCTGTGTTCTCTCTTTTTTCTTCTGAGAAGCGTGTGTTCCTCTCTTCTCTTCTGCTCATAGATTTCGCGAGCAGCTCTCGTCCGTCGTTGCAGCATGGCTTTATATACCTCTTGTTTTGCCTCATGGGCTTGTTCGCATTGTTCATCGAACCAGGGAGAGAAAGATTTTGCGTGTGCAAAACGAAACGAATAAAGGACCTCCTCATCCGAGTTTGATAGTGTCCATGCTTCTGCGCCATATAGCAGGACCGCGATTATAAGGGTCTTGTACAGAGTCAACTTTGTCGTTCGGGTGAGCCCGAAGAAACAGCGATTGGCAAGAGTGATTCTGCGTTTGATTTCGGAACTAATGTCGTCGTTCCAGGTCAAGATTTTACTTTTAGTGAATTCGGCGATAGGGAGAGCATGCGGAAGGGTGAGAGTAAATATAGGTACGCCACAAGGTGGCGTTCTGTCACCCCTCCTATGGCTCCTTGTGGTCGACGGAATGGCCAAGATTCTGGAGACGGAGGGTTTTAATGTCACGGCCTACGCTAATGACATTGCCATTTTAGTCTATGGAAAATTTCCTCAGGTCCTCACCGATAGACTAAGCTATGCACTGATGTTAGTGGATAACTGGGTCAAGGGGCGAGGCCTGTGAGTAAATCCGGCGAAAACAGAGGTAGTACTCTGTACAAGGAAAAGATCTGTACCAAGATACACCTACCCCCGTATGACTGGTATAGATCTGATCCTTGGAAAATCTGCCAAATATCTTGGCATAATACTGGACTCCAAACTTAGTTGGAGAGAAAATATTGAGGAAAGAATCAAAAAGGCATACGTGGCACTATATTCGTGCAAGGTAGCCTTTGGAAAGACACGGGGCCTCAAACCGAGGCTAGTACATTGGTTGTATACTGCGGTGGTAAGACCTGTCCTAGTCTATGGCTCGGTTGTCTGGTGGAAGGCGCTTGAGAAAAAGTGTCATCTTCAGAGTGTGTCAAAGGTTCAAAGGGCAGGCTGGCTGGCGGTGCGGGATCTATGAAGTCCACACCAACGGCGGCTCTTGAAGTCATGTTGAACCTCCCACCCCTGGACATATAATGCGAGAGCGCCGCAACCAGAACTGCGCTAAGACTACAGGAATCCGATCTCTGGAAAAAGAGTCCTCACGGACATGCATCAGTCTTGGATCGATGGGCCGTCTCAAGATTCAGAACCGTAACAGACTATGTCACCCGACTTCCTTCCTGGGAGAGGAGATTCTCTATTAGAATTCCCTCTAGGGAGGAATGGACCGGTGATTTGGTACGCACGGAAAGTGAACTGGCACTCTACACCGACGAATCCAAAATGGATGTTGGCACAGGTGCCGGAGTCTACTTTGAGTCGGGATATGCATCGCTCCTACAGGCTCGATGATGGATGCAGTGTCTTCCAAGCTGAGGTCTTCGCTATCAAGCAGGCGGCGGACCTGATCAGCAAAGAGAATATCTCAGGAAAAAGGATCTGCATCTATGTTGACAGCCAGGCAGCCATTAAGGCTCTGCAGGTAGCATGGATAAGATCCAAACTCGTCAAACTCTGCAAGGAGAAGTTAGAAGAGATGTATGTATGTATGTTGGCATTGCAGCCCTTGAAGGACCTAAGCCGAGCTTCTCTCAATCATCAATGTTGTGTGTGATTTAATTATCCCATTGGTGAAAGGGACCTACAGTTTATTGCCGGATCCGAACGGCGAATTTCGAGAAGCTTTTCATGACAATTTTACTACAGGGAGTTTTTTCAGAACCCCGCTGAGGAGAAACACCGCGAAAAACACGTTCGATGACATGGCTGTGTCGGGATTCGATCCCGTGTCAGTTAGAAGAGATATCCAATGTAGATGAGGTGACCCTTTGCTGGGTACCTGGTCATATGAATATCTTCGGAAACGAGGGGGCGAAGGAGCTGGCTAGGGTGGGATCAAGTGCTAACATTGCGCAGATCTCAGCTGAGGCCAAAGCACCATTCAGTGCGCTTTACAGGGAGGTAGAGACGGAGCTATTAGTGTAAGCCAATAAGCGATAGTGTCGCTTAGATACATGCGCAACGGCGAGATCGACTTGGCCCGTCTATGATAAGAAAAAAAAACGGAAAATCTGCTGAAGTTCAATCGTGGGAATATTCGACTGGCAGTCGCTGTCCTCACCGGGCACTGCATGCTATCCTACCATGCAGCTCGACTAGGCCAGCCCTACAATGACTTCTGCAGAAGCTGCAGGGACGAAGAGGAAATTGAATCCATTCGTCACCTGCTGTGCGAATGTCCGGCTCTAGCCAAAAAAAGGGAATATATTCCTAGGAAGATACTTCCTTTCGGGACTAGAAGAGGTAGGTAATATTGGCCTGAACAGAATACTGGGATTCTTATCCTCGTCTAGATGGTTCAGCTCAACCGTAAATGTCTAGGTATCAACGGGTTAAACAAAACAAGTGGGCACAATGGACTCAACGTAGTCTACGTGACGTGACCTTGACTTTTCGTCAATAGGGCACCCATATACCTAACCTAACCTATTTAGGTGGCGCTACAGTCCGTGGCACGGTCTTTGGCCAGCTGATTTCAGCGCCGCACGCCCAGTTGGTTAAGGTCCCCTTCCATCTGCGTGTGCCACCGTTGATGCGGCCGTCCTCTGCCGGGGTGGATTCGAAGACTCTTCGGGTCGGAGCTGTAGGCGATGTTATTCCTTTGTAGTTGGCGCAGTTAGAGGGGTCTCCTTTCTGGTGGATCGGGCATACGATGCTGAGATTCCATTCCTCGGGCATGCTTTCCTCTGACCATATCTAACGGATGAGCTGGTGCATGCTCCTAACAAGGTCATCTCCAGCTTCCTTGAAGAGGTCAGCGGACAGTCCGTGATCTTAATTTCGTCGCGGTCAGGGGGATGGAATTCTCTGCGGTCTTGGCGTCATTATTCAGTTAAAATTAGACAGAAGCTTACATCGAATTTGGTTTAATTAATTATCGATTCGATTGGCATTATCAATACAAGCTGAAATTAAGAAAAACAAATGATTGAGAACAATGAAGACTGCTTGCCTTAAGCCAGCTTAGGTTTTTGTCCGAATTGAACGATTCTACCTTCCCAGAGCCAAAATCGCTTTTACAAAACCTAACCATCGGCCTTCAATCATATGCAACAATGCATACAAACGTGTCTAACACGAAATCCATTTGTCATCCGCACGTAAATGGAATTTTTTCTCCAAACATTCACCACTAACCCTTTGATTTGCATTCCAATCTCATGGCATGGAAAATCCGAGCAAAGATCAACATTCAAGGCATTCGCATTCGCATTCGTGCCTTGCACTCGTGCAACATTCGTTCGCCTGTTGATTCGCCATCGATCCAGTTGGCGACACAATTTCTACTCCAAAATAACAGAAAGTACGAGTAAACACACAATTAATCATCCCATCCAATCTCGGTTTCCAGTCTTTATTCCATATTTACGGTAATCGTAGGTCTATAGTGTCATGCCCGTGCGTCTTGTTTAGTCTAATAAACTACTCTTGGAGCAGTAGATCATTGCCGAATCGTATACCTATCTAGTAGAGGGGGGGGATAGTTCAATAGCACCAATCCAATGAGTGTGATTGGGCGCGCGATAAGCAAAACAATTGAATGCGATCGCTACGCAAAGCAACGACCCTTGAGCTGAGAACAGTATTAGCACGTTGCTGCTGCCATGTAGTGATTGGCTTTATTGTGGAGTCGCTTAACACAACACGCACTCACCCAGAATAGTGTGTAACATATCACACAGTTAGTACACACCGTACTCCTAATTACATCATTTGAATTCCACGGAATTCCACCTTGCGCCAACGATTCGAACTGGGATTTTTGATTTGGACCTCTCGCTGGAGTTGGCCAGGCAAAGGAACTCCTTATTTTAATAAATAAAAATCAAAAGAGTCATGATGTTGGGTGCAATATGTGAATCTAAATTCTATTCAGCATGACCGATGGATAGTCATGCAGCGCATGATTTGGCCACTGCCAAGCAATGTAGTAGCTATGCGGACAACGGGCGGACTCGTTAAAAAAGCTGCTAGTTAAAAGGGCAGGGGGCGTAGTAGTGTATTTAGTCATTTGTTTCTTATTTTTATTTATTTTGTATATTTTCGTTTTTGCTTCTTGTTTGTCTAGTTCTTATTTATTTTCGGCGAGAAGCAACAAAGGAACACTCATGCGTTGGTCGTTTCTCTACGTTTTTCGTTCTTCATTCTTCGTTCTTTCCTCTTTCTCCTTTTGTTTATCATTTTTTGTTTCCTCTGTGTGGCGATGGCTGATGGATAATGAGACACCTAGACGGTTAGATATTTCAAATGGTGCGCATTTGGGAGCTGTAGCTGTAGAATGAATGAGCCAGAGGAAGGGCAGCTTTCTGCTTTTGATGAAGTCATTCCCATTTCCTTGTGAATTTTTCATTTGATATAATATTATGTATTTCTTAAAGACAGATTATCTCGGGGGGGTCTATTTGGATTTAAGTTTACTACGTTTTCTTATGTCACAAGGTGTTTTCTGACTATGCGCTGCATCACAGGGCGTTACTGGTTACATGCTGTTCGCGTAAAGATATGTTTGTATGTTGGCGTTACAGTCCATGAAGAACCTGAGCCGAGCTTCTCTCAATCACCCATGTTGAGTGTGATTTCATTTTCCCATATGTAGGTGAAAGGGACCTACAGTTTATTGCCGGTTCCGAACGTCGAATTTCGAGAAGCTTTTCATGACAATTTTTCTTTTCTTTTTTTTTTTCCGCGGACTCCCCGCGGAGCTGTTTAAAGCAGCTGGCGATGAGCTGGTTAGGAACATGCACCAACTCATCTGCAAGATATGGTCGGAAGAACGCATGCCCGATGAATGGAATCTCAGTATCGTTTGCCCGGTCCATAAGAAAGGAGACCCCTATGACTGCGCCAATTACAGAGGGATAAGCCTCCTGAACATCGCGTACAAGGTCCTCTCTGCCGTACTGTGTAAGTACTGGAAACCGTTCGTGGACAATACGATAGGTTCCTACCAGTGTGGTTTCAGGCCAGGAAAATCCACGATAGACCAAATATTTACACTACGGCAGATCTTGGAGAAGACCCATGAATTCCAGGTCGACACGCACCATCTTTTTGTCGATTTTAAAGCCGCGTATGACAGTGTTTATAGAGACGAGCTATACAGAGCCATGTCATGTTTTAACATTCCTGCCAAACTCGTCAGACTGTGCAGGATGACTATGGAGAACTCTCGCTGCTCCATTAAGGTCGGAGGTGAACTAACCGACCCCTTTGATGTTAAAAAAGTTTTTAGACAGGGTGACGCACTGTCATGTGATTTCTTCAACATTATTCTTGAAAAGATCGTGCGGGACTCTGCGGCCAATACAAGAGGTACGATCTACTTCAAGTCCACACAATTGCTTGCCTACGCAGATGACATTGACGTTATTGGACGAACAAAGCGAGACGTCAATGAGGCGTTCACAAGCATTGAAGCAGAAGCGGCGAAAGTGGGTCTAAGGGTAAATGGGGACAAGACCAAATATATGCTGTCATCCAAGAAAGACCCGCAACACCGACGTCTTGGTCAGAACGTCACCTTCGGCAGCTATATTTTTGAAGTAGTCAAGGACTTCGTCTACCTTGGCTCGGTAGCGACAAGCAGCAACGACACCAGCGCTGAGATAAAACGCAGAATAACTCTTGTCAATCGCTGCTTCTTCGGGCTCAAGATGCAATTGAGTAGTAGAGCCCTCTCTCGAAAAACTATAGTTTCCCTCTACAAAACCTTAATCATCCCGGTCCTCCTCTACGGCGCTGAGGCTTGGACGTTGTCGAAAGCGGATGAAGAGGCTCTTGGACGTTTCGAGAGGAAAATTCTGCGTGCAGTCTTTGGTCCCGTTTGTGTAAACGGAGAGTGGAGGAGGAGATTCAACCAAGAACTGTACGGGCTATACAGCGACATCGGCCTGGTTAGACGTCTTCGGATCCAACGTCTAAGATGGCTAGGCCATGTAGAGCGAATGGACATCAACACTCCGGCCCGAAGAGTCTTCGACCCCAACCCCGAGGGATGACGCAGCAGAAGGCGACCACATTTAAGGTGGCGCGCACAGGTGGAAGGGGACCTCAACCAACTGGGCGTTCGGCACTGAAAGCGGCTGGCCGAAGATCGGGCCGGCTGGAGATGCTTGTTGGTTGAGGCGCTGGTTCACCCCGAACTGTAGCGCCATCAAAGTAAGTAAGTTTTCATGACAATTTTACTACAGGGGGTTTTGTCAGAACCCCGCTGAGGAGAAACACCGTGAAAAACACGTTTGATGACATGGCTGTGTCGGGATTCGATCCCGTGTCATCGGCGTCAGAGGCCAACACACTACCCACTGCGCCACGGTGCTCTCGTTCGCGTAAAGATATGCGTAAAGTTAATTGATGAATTTGTTATCAATGTCTTTTGCCATTCGGTGTTGAATGTCTGCGGTTTATCGCCGATAAACTTAGCCCAGTGATTGTTAGTGGCTTTTCGGACCGCAAATTTCTTACAATGGAGGGAGTTTTGTAGAAACCGAAAGAAATGGTAGACGGGTGCAACTTCCCAACCAAGTTTTGTTAATTTGTTCCCAAACATCAAAGATGTGTGTAGTCTGGCATTGTCACGATGGACCACAATTTCTGTTGGTCGATCCTGGTCAATCTTTCTGTGACTGTTTGGTTCAAACGGTCGAGTTGTGGATAGTAGAGTACTGATTTATTCGTTTCGTCAGGTTGTAATAGCTCATAATGGACAATTCCCCTCCAATCTCACAAAACATTTTAGCATCACCATGTTTGTTGTCAATCCAGGCCTTAAGGCATTTGTAGATGGCCACCAGCTTTTGACAATGATGGCTTGCGTTGGATATTTTCGTATTTAGTTCCTTTTTTCATCGCCTGTAATAATTCGCTTCAAAAACTGTTCAACTTCGTTGCTTTTCAACAGCGTTTCACTGAAATGTCCAATTTTCCATGACTCTGCCGCATAAATCAGCCTGAATTTGACCGAGACATAAATGGGTTATGTTGGTTTTGAGGGCCGCTGTGGTTTGTAGCTTATTCGCACAGACCGGCGACTTTAGAAAACCCCAAAAGAAAGATTCAAGAGGGATCAAATCGCACGATCTCGTTGAAGGCTTCTGTTATCCGCTGGAGCACTCAGAGCAAACACTGGTCCATTGTACTCCAGACAGACACCTTACATTACTGTATTTTCCCCGTTTTCAAGAATTAATTTTCGTTTGCCCATTTCTTTCTGATTCGCTGTGTCGATTGACCGGTTCACATAATCTCAAGCTCTCTTGGCCTTCCTTCTCTATTCTTCGCCTTAACTGAAACCAATCTCAATCCAAGTATTCTCGACTCCGAACTCTTCTCTTCCAACTTCGTCGTCCAGCTAGCTTTTGACACAAATGCCGATCCTAGCGACGACCTTTCCTGCAATGGGCCCCTTTTGAACATGACTGTTTCCTTGTTCCTATTAATGCTATATAGACTTAAGCCTCTTCATGTACGAAAATACGCCAATTTACATCACATTGAAATTCTTCTACACCGCTCTCTTTAACTGCATACTCCTATCTGTTCCTTACGTCCCTCGGAAAAATTGTTTCCTATCCCCTTTTTGGGATAAAAAGGAACTACGCACTCTCCGTAATACGAGGAATAAACTATTGAAAAAGTTTTTAATATCAAATTCTGCCCTTGATTATGCGAAGTACCAACAAGCCTTCCTACGTTTCTCTATCCTTTATGACTCCCTTTACAACTCTTATCTTTAAAGAATGCAGACGTCCCTAATTACTGATTCCAGACGTTTCTTCCAATTCATCAACATCAAAAAAAAAGTTTGATCCTTTTAACTCACGACCCCAAAATCATAGCGAACCTATTTGCCTCATTCTTTAGCCATACATTTAATGATCGCAGTCAACGACCTGACCCTTCATTTTTCAGCTATACGAATAACAGCGCTCAGGCATCCCTCTCTGTAATTGATATTAATGAGGACATGGTACATCACAAGCTGAACCATCTAAAAGACGACTTCTCTTCGGGTCCCGACGGTCTTCCAGCCATACTCCTCAAGATCGATTCTCGTTGTAAACCTCTTTACCCTCTTTCGCCTTTCACTTCGTCAAGCTTTCTTCCCAACTACATATTTGGAAAAATTCCTAAATTTTTCCTACACACAAAAAGGGCTTCAGGACTGATATTTTTAACTAGAGACCGATTGCCAAACTGCTAGCTATCCCTAAGCTCTTCGAGTCCATTGTGTATGACTTGCAAATTCATATTTCCCCCCCGGCAGCAGAGTTTCCTTAAAGGTAGTCCAACCACAACCAACCTTATCGAATTCGTTTCCAAAACACTGCTAACATAGGAGTAAGGCAACGAGGGAGATGTTATTACTACCGACTTCAGCAAAGCATTCGACAAGCTAAGCCATACATTCATTTATTTAAAATTAGAGGCTTTGGACTTCCCGCCCCAAATCATCGCATGGCTCAAATCATACCTCGAGAATAGCCATTATAGATATTTTTCAGAAGCTCTATCCGATCCCATCCTCGCTTCTTCTGGTGTTCCGCAAGGAAGTCACCTTAGCCCTTTCATTTTTATCCCACTTGCCAATCTACGCAGACGACATGAAAAACAGTAGGATAATATCAACTCCGGCTGACTCGCTCGCACTCCAAAACGACCTCTATTCCTTCGGTACCTGGCGTCATAATAACCTCCTGGAGCTCAACGTCGGTAAATGCCAGTTGATCACCTTTTCTCGTAAACGCTTCCGTTTAGCTCCTAGAACTTACTACCTACTACTACTACCTACTTATCGAGCTTGTTCCCCATGTCTCTCTCACTGGGGACCTAGGAATCATTTGTGATAGAGAACTACATTTTCTCTCCCACATCAACCATAACATACTCGTACACAAAGCCAGTTCTGCCCCTGGCTTCACAAAACGATGGTCTAAAGAATTTTCGAGCCCCTACGCTACAAAATCCCTCTACATCACTTACGTCAGACCTCTCCTGGAATATGCGAATCAAGTCTGGTCTCCTTACTACGTTAGCCATTCTGAATTGGAGCTGTGCAACGTAGATTTCTGCGTTTTGCCCTAAGTGGTCTTCCATGGTCTGACAGAACTGAACTACCACCCTACGAAGACCGACTTTCAGTTGGTCGGCTTCTTCTTCTTCCTCTTCTTAATGGGCGCTACAGTTCGGGGTGAGCCTGGGCCTCAACCAACATGCCCCTCCAACTAGCATGATATTTTGCTAACCTTTTCCATTGCCACACACCCAGTTGGCTGAGGTCCCCTTCCACCTGTGTGCGCCATCTTAAGGGCAGTCGTCCTCTGCTTCTTCGTCCCTCGGGGTTGGATTCAAAGACTCTCCGGGCTGGAGCTGTGGTGTCCATTCGCTCTACATGGCCCAGCCATCTAAGGCGTTGAATCCGTAGACGCCTGACTAGGCTCATGTCGCTGTACAGCCCTTAAAGTTTGTGGTTGAATCTTTTCCTCCATCCCCCGTCTGCGCTTAGAGGCCCGAAAATCACGCGCAGAATCTTTCTCTCAAACCGACCAAGGGCCTTCTCATCCGCTTTTGATAGTGTCCATGCTTCTGCGTCGTACAACAGGACCGGGATGATAAGGGTCTTATATAGAGTCAACTTTGTCGTTCGGGAGAGGGCTCTATTACTCAGTTACCTCCTGAGCGCAAAGAAACAGCGATTGGCAAAAGTGATTCTGTGTTTGATTTCGGAACTGATGTCTTTGTTCCAAGTCACTGCGGAGCCAAGGTAGACGAAGTCCTTAACTACCTCGAACTTATATCTGCCAATACTAACGTTCTGGTGAAGACGTCGGTGTTGAGCGTCCTTTTTTGATGACAGCATATATTTAGTTTTGCCCTCGTTTACCGCCAGACCAACTTTCGCCGCCTCGAACTCAATGCTCGTGTTCAGGAGCGTTTTCCTGAATTAAAGTACCAAGCGCATAAACTTGATATTTTATATTACCATGTGAAGCAAGCACTTGAACTTGTTCACGTCGGAGATGATATTAGCGTTTTCTTGTATTATAGTATCAAGCACATAAACTTGATATATTATATTATTAAGTGAAGCAAGCACTTGAACTTGTTCACGTCGGAGTTTTTATGGGTAAAGGAATGAAACGATCAGTGTCTATTACTTCAGATTAACTGAATAACTGATATATTTTTGTAATTGGCTTACATCTTTTATACTTAAATTTAGCTTACTCTAACAATGATAAAAAACTAAATTACTGTCAGCATAATGGTAACAATTACATATATTGATTGCTTAAAACTAAATTACTGCCGGCAATGCACCGTCAGCATAATGGGTCATTGGCACCCAATTCAGAATCACGCATCGGCATATACACATTTGTTTTGGAATACGTGCTGCGTCAGCGCAAGGGTTGGTGTTGACGTCGTGCGGTGAATTACCTTGACACACAATTGTTGTATGCGCTGCGTCATAGGTAATTCAACTGAACATTCTCCCCCGCGTTGAATGACCATTCAATACTCTAAGCGATGGTAACTACAAATTCTGAATTTGTTGGTGTTTGATGAGGTGCTGGCCGTACTGGTTCCGTAATATCTGCTGATCTTGCTAATTTGTGCCTCCAAATTACGTAGACGGCTAACATAATGGATAATATTAGAGCCGAATATCCAGTTGCAAAGTGGTGATGACTGCGGACTTGAAGTTTGTGTGGTAGGTCAAGAACTTCTTGTTCTTTGATTATTTTTTGTAGGTCCGTTAGATTTTTCAGTTGAATATCGTATTGTGTGGTATTGAATTTGTGAAACAATGCTATATGTTGGTCTGGCGCTAAAATGTCTGATACGCTTCCGAAGCTGGTGTAGGAAGTTTGAAGGTTAGTAGAGAATGTGTTATGACCTTGAATTGTAATGGAATTGTGTCTTAAGATGCATCCTGACTGCAACGTAACTATTCCGGATCCCTCCAAGAGTAACTGTTCGTTCTGGTTTCCACAAATTGCTGTAAGTCGAGATGGCTTATTTGTGAAATACAGCCATTTGTTTTTGTGTTCTAGTTGAATCCAAGTAGAGTTTCTTCCAGATTTGGTCAGTGTACATGTAGCCCTTGTTTCATTATTGAAAAGACCCATATCGCAGGAACAAATTTCTGCTCCGTCGTTATATCTTGATTGTATATTGAGACATAGATATTGTTCTTCCCTTAATTTGATACATCCTTCAAAAGTAGTTGACTGTATCGGAAAGTAATGGTCTCTATGTGCATTCAAAGCCAGTATTGGGGCGCAGGGAGTGATGGTTAACATGGTGTTGTTTATGAAATGTGGTATAGGTGTGATTCTAAATAAATTGTATTGTTCGTGATCTACTAACGGGAGTGTGACCCAAAACACGACTCGATTATCTGCTACTCCTCCCTTCACTGTCATCAGCTTATATAGTTGTAGGAAATCTTCTTCATCTACGGGCATCTCTAGAAATGTTGGTAGGTGCGCCTTAATGGTTGTAAGTTCTTTCTTCAGTTGAGTTGTTGACAACAGTAGCGAACTAATTTTGCCGTGGTGGGTGTCCGTGAGTACGTCAATGAGAGCTGATTGCATCCTTTGTATATTAAGTATCATGATGATTATTTGGGATGACAGTGATGAGGCGATCTGAGATATTTTGGATTGGTAGTCTTCTTCATCGTTGTCACGTATTCTTGCTCGTATTTCAGTCAGTTCGTTGTTGATTTGATCGAATCTATTATTTATAATAGTTTGGTCTTGTTTTACAATGTTGATTGTTGAATCAACGACTGAGGTTTGATTTCGAAGCAAATTTAATAGGTGATTTTCATTGGTGTTTACTTGGTCTATGGTGTTGGACATTTGTTCAGCATATTCGGTATCCAATACTCCAAATAAAGAGTTAGCAAGTTTTCCAACTATGTTAAAAGCTCCTCTTTTAATTCGTTTGTTAGGTAAAAGAGTGTTTTCCGACTGTAGTTCGGTTATAATATGCTGAACTTGATTTAAGGTGCTTATACAAAAGCTCCTTTTTTGAATTTCTCGACATAAATGATTAAGAGTCAATGTTCCGTTGGATAATGCATTGTATTCTCCTATTAACGGATTCAAATTATAATGGATGATGAAGTTCCATTCGCTTGTTGCTATTTTTGTTGAACCAATTCCTTCAAAGTAGATGCCCAAATTGGATTCAAATTTGCTGATCTCGATGTTTTTACTAAATACTGTTGGCAAGATGAGAAGAATTGTTAGTAATGAGGCAATTCCCTCGGTACCAGATATTCGCCGTCTTTTTGTCGTTGTTGTGGTTACTTGGTCTGGTACTTGAGACTGATGTGTTGATTCTTGGGCCTCATTCCCCGTAGTGATGTCATTCTTTGTTTCATGCTCAATTGGAAGTGGCGCTAATCTGTGGATCGGACGTTTCCAGATACCTGATGCTGTTCGAACATCAACTACTCGTACGGCACCATCAGTACCCTTATAAGTCTTGGTAATTCTGCCGAGTGGCCATTGAAGGGCTGGAACATTATCTTCCTTTATGATAACCATGTCTCCCACATTGATATTCTTAGAACATTCCTTCCATTTATGGCGATACTGGAGTTCGTTTAAGTATTCTTGTGACCAGCGTTTCCAAAATTCATGCTTGAGATGTGAGACCAAGTTCCATCCTGTCAGATGAGTGTGTTTTGCAGGAACTGCGTTTGCGTCGATTTGTGCAGTAAGGGGTTCACCGATGAGAAAGTGTCCAGGTGTTAGCGCCGCTAGATCGTTCGGGTCACTTGAAAGTGGTGTTAGTGGTCTCGAATTTAGGATAGCTTCGATTCCAATTAATACCGTTTCTAATTCTTCGTACGTCAACGAGGCTGTTGAAACACTTTTTCTTAATAAGTGTTTTGCTGACTTAACGGCTGCTTCCCAAAGACCTCCAAAATGGGGAGCCCTGGGGGGAATGAAGTTGAATTGTATGGCCTTATTGCTGCATTCCTTTATAATGGTCGTACGTGCCTTTTGGGAGTAAATAGCGTCTTCCAACTCGGACAATTGATTATTGGCTCCCACAAAATTCGTTGCGTTGTCGCAATATAGATTCTGGCAATGTCCTCTACGGCCGATGAATCGTCTCAGTGCTCCAAGAAACGATTCGGTAGTCAGATCGCTTACGAGTTCAATATGAACTGCCTTTGTGGCGAAGCAACAAAAAATTGCCACATAGGCCTTGTGGGGTCGTTTTCCGCGAATTTTGTAGTGAATCCAAAAGGGTCCGCAGTAATCAACTCCTGTATTTATAAAGGGTCTTGATGGTGTTATCCTTGGTGACGGTAAACTTCCCATGATTTGTTGCAGTAATTGTGGTCTGTCTCTATTGCACTTCACGCAGTGGTGTACTATGGACCGCGCCATTATTTTGCCCTTAATTGGCCAAAATCGTTGTCGAAGATGGGCTAGCAATGTTTGGGCGCCGCAGTGGCTATTGTTTTCGTGGATATCCTGCATCAAAAGTTTTACTAGAGAATTGTTGTATGGTAATAGCATTGGATGCTTCGCGTCAAAAGAAAGTGTCCCAGACTCTAGTCGACCTCCAACCCGAATAATTCCATTATCATCCAAAAATGGACTCAGACTGGCGAAATTACTTCTTTGTTTTGACTCCTTGTATGTCTGCAGGTCACTGATTTCCTCCTTGAAATCGAATGCCTGCATTGCTCGAATTATTGTGATCAATGAGTCTTCTAATTCCTTAGTAGTTAATAGTATTTCATTTTGCCGCTGACCCTTGCTACATCTGGCATTCTTGCAGAAACGTATGATATACCCAACTATTCTCTGAAGTGTCCTGAATGAATTGCGATGGTTAATTTTATATATCATCTCGTTATTGCCATCATGAGTCGCTGCTGCGACAATTGGTAGTTTTCGTTTTCTCTCTGTGTTTTCCGGAATTGAGAGCTCCTTCATATATTTCGTTGGCCACATATCTTGATGGCCTGATAGGAAAAGAGGACCATAAAACCATAGAGTGCATGATGGCAAGTTTGCTGGTTGAAGACCCCTCGATAGTATATCCGCTGGATTGTGTTTTGACGGTACATGTCGCCATTGCTCGGGAAGTGTTAGTTCTTGTATAGTGGAAACTCGGTTAGCCACAAATGTTTGAAATGATGAAGAAGGAGAATTTATCCATGCGAGAACAATTTCAGAGTCTGTCCATAAGAATGTGGGTGTATCCATGAGGTTTAAATCCTTCTTAATTCGAGCGGTTAACTGAGCGCCAAGAACCGCTGCACACAATTCCAGGCGTGGCAAAGTTTGTTTCTTCAGTGGAGCCACTCGTGATTTAGAACACAGGAATCTTACGATTATTCTTCCATCCTTCATAATTGCTCTCAAGTATACCACTGTACCATATGCCTTCTCAGATGCATCAGAAAAGGTGTGAATTTGAATGGCTGTGGGTACACCATTGTTGAACATGTGGCGTGGAAATTGAAAATTGTTTATTTCCCTCAAGTTATTCCGAAATGTTATCCATCGTGTGTGTAGCTCAGCTGGCAGTGCTTCATCCCATGAGAGTTTTAGCAACCAAAGCTCCTGGACGAATATTTTCGCTGTGACCACTAGTGGAGCCATCATGCCCAATGGATCAAATAACTTGGCAAGATCTGAGGTTACACTTCGTTTTGTAACTCTACTGGTCGAGCTCATATTAGTTTTGACACAAAATGAATCGTTCTTTGGCTGCCATGTTAATCCTAATGTCTTAATTGAAGCATTACTTTCATCGTTAAAGTCAAGATCAATTTCTTTATCTTCCTTGGCAATGCCTTGTAGCAGACGGGGATGATTGGCGCTCCATTTTCGTAATTTGAACCCTGCACACTGTAGAATGTGTATAAGTTGATTTTGCATTTCTACAACAGTCGATAGATTATTATCTCCCGTCAGGCAGTCATCAATGTAGAAATCGCTATGGAGAACCCTTGCACCTAATGCAAATGTTGCGTTATGCTCCTTTGCCAGTTGCTGCAAGCATTTTGTAGCTAAATAAGGTGCTGCTCTTGTACCATATGTTACCGTGTTGAGTTGATAGTAACGTAAAGACTCGCTTACGTTGTTTCTCCATACGATGATTTGATATCTCCTGTCCTCCGGATCCATGACTATTTGTCGATACATTTTCTCAATGTCAGTGCAAAACACATATCGTGGTAAGCGGAATCGAAGCAATAATGAAAATAATTCACTCTGCACTACTGGCCCTGTGTACATGATGTCGTTTAACGATACCCCAGTTGATGTTTTGGATGATGCATCAAAAACTACTCGGAGTTTAGTAGTACTGCTACTAGCCTTGAAGACACAATGATGGGGAATGACGTAATTCGGAGCTACAACGTTATTGAGGTCGATTTCTGTCATATGACCCAAGTCTTCATATTCCTTCATGAATTTGATATATTGGTCTTTCACTTCCTTGGTTTTCTCTAGCCGTCGCTCAAGGGCCAGAAATCTGTTGGTTGCTATTTCCTTGGACCTGCCAACAGTGATTGGGCTCTCATGAAACGGTAGTTTGACAACGAAGCGACCATCAATGGTTTTATGTGTGTTTTGAGCAAAGTGAGCTTCGCACATCTCTTCGGCCCTCGATAACTTGCTACGCGCCGGTTCAATTTCTTCGAGGCTCCATAATCGTTCGATCATCTGATGAAGATCATTGTCATCATAAGTGGAGATGCCGCATGTTGCTGTATCAGATTCAGTTACAGCTATTTTACCAGCTAGTATCCATCCGAGGACTGTATTCTGAAGAATAGGTAAATCGTCTGCTAAACGTATCTGCCCGATGGAGAGCAGTTGATGGTAGAATTCTGCACCAAGGAGAATATCAATGTTGTCGGAGTGATTGAATTTAGGGTCGGCTAACGGAATATTTCTTGGCATTGGCCATGATGAAATGTTAATATGTTGTGAAGGTTGTGGTGGTATTATGCTCGGCAGGACAAATGCTTCCAGGTGGATATTGAAATCGGTTGTTCTTGACTGTAGTTTTACATTCACACGTTGATGGGCTTCCTTTCTCCCATCGCCAATGCCTTGAATACTCATTGATGAGCTTCTTGCACTGAGTCCTAATCTCTTTACTAGACGTGTGGTGATCAAGTTGACTTGAGAGCCTGAATCCAGAATGGCCCTGCAAGTCGTCTTTTGTCCATTGGTAGCAACCAATTCTACGATGGCAGTACTGAGGAGCACGTAATGATGTTTTTCTGAGCTCTTGGACGCTGCTAATGTTACTGATTGACTTGTAGTGTTTTGGTGATTGTTGTTCGTGTTGTTTGACTGTTTTTTGGTGGGAGAACCCTTCGTGTTACTCTCAAGATGTAGCATCGTGTTGTGTCTTTGACCACACCTTAAACAGCTTCTTGAAGCGCAATTTTTTGTTCCATGACCAGTTTTAAGGCAATTTAGGCAAAGTTTATGTTTTTGCGCTAAATGTAAACGCTCTATTGGCTGCAATTGTATAAATTGTTTGCAAGCAAATATCGGGTGTATCTCTGTTCCACAAGCCTTGCAGTTTCCTCTGTTGTTGTTACTCGAGGTTACTGACGCACAAGCTCGAGACGATGTATCCCTTTTCTTTCGTCCGATTGATTCTAATGATTGAAACTGGTTCTCAAGGAACGTTAAAAATTCATTAATGGACTGCAATTCCTTTGGCTTCTTGAGTGATTGTTCATATAGGAATCTTGTGTTTTGGTCTAGTTTGTTAACTAGTAAATGTAGAAGGAGAGGGTCCCATGTTGTTGTATTAACACCTATGTTATTTAATGCCATCAAACATTCTTGGGTGGTATCGTGGAGAGCCTTGATAGCCCCTGCTGATGGTTGCTGCTGTGCCTGGTTTGGTTGTCCAAGTATTTTTTGCAGAAGATTTGACGTGAGAACCCTTATATTGTTGTAGCGATCTTGAAGGATGCTCCAAGCAGTTTTGTAGTTGTCTTCCGTGAGTGATATATGGCGGATGAGATGCTCTGCTTCTCCGCTTAGATGTGTTTTCAGATACCACATCTTTTGTATGTTCGGTATTGGTTGGCTGTCAACCATTTGGGAGAAGAGATCAAAAAATTGTCTCCACTGTAGATAATCGCCATCGAATTTTGGGATAGTGACTTTTGGTAGATTTAGAGAATTATGGGTGATGATGCCATTTGATGAGGCATCTTCGATAATCCCATTGTTCTGTGGTTCTAGCTTTATCGATAAAGCGATAAGGTTTTCCTGTGCCATTTTCTCGATTGCGATATATTCCGCGTGATCGTACCCAATTTCAGTTGGGTTGTCCCTTAATTCCCAAATTGTACAATTCAGTGCTTCTATTTGCTGCCAGAGTTGTTCAAGTGTTCGGTACATACATTTATAATACTGTGAGGGTTCATGTTCTCTCAGAGATAGGCCCTCGATCAGCCTACGTAACGAACCCATGATTGTCCGTTGTCTTCTTATCGCACCAACGATTTTTGGTGGATTTTCTTCAACGGTTTCGACTGTTGTCTTAATGGGATTTATCTTTGATGTGGTTGCCCTCTCTTCTGAATTCGTTATTGACCTTATTCCGTCTTCAAAACGAAGTTTATATTCGTCACATAACGTTGATATCTTGCTGAAGTACTGATTAACGAAATAATCGTGTTCAGCCGGAGCATTCGGCAATGATTTTATTTTTGCATCTGCCATTTCAAAAGTACTCCAGTGCTCCTGTAAGCGTTGTAGTCGCTCTTCTAGATAGGTTCTGGACTTCTTTCTGTCTGCGGGATCCTTCTTGAAGTTGGTTATTATTCGCTGAATTTCTTGGCCAGTTGCCAACTGTGCCACAATCAGCTCTTCGAAGGATGTCATCTTTTGTAGTTCTCCTTGATGAAACGGACAACCTTTGCTGAGATGATGAATTGAGGATTTCGATGAGAATCCTTGGTTGTATGATCCTTGTTCTGGATCACGTCGGGGTCACCAAAATGTTCAGGAGCGTTTTCCTGAATTAAAGTACCAAGCGCATAAACTTGATATTTTATATTACCATGTGAAGCAAGCACTTGAACTTGTTCACGTCGGAGATGATATTAGCGTTTTCTTGTATTATAGTATCAAGCACATAAACTTGATATATTATATTATTAAGTGAAGCAAGCACTTGAACTTGTTCACGTCGGAGTTTTTATGGGTAAAGGAATGAAACGATCAGTGTCTATTACTTCAGATTAACTGAATAACTGATATATTTTTGTAATTGGCTTACATCTTTTATACTTAAATTTAGCTTACTCTAACAATGATAAAAAACTAAATTACTGTCAGCATAATGGTAACAATTACATATATTGATTGCTTAAAACTAAATTACTGCCGGCAATGCACCGTCAGCATAATGGGTCATTGGCACCCAATTCAGAATCACGCATCGGCATATACACATTTGTTTTGGAATACGTGCTGCGTCAGCGCAAGGGTTGGTGTTGACGTCGTGCGGTGAATTACCTTGACACACAATTGTTGTATGCGCTGCGTCATAGGTAATTCAACTGAACAGCTCGTAAACGCCTCATTGACATCTCGCTCTGATCTACCTATTATGTCAATATCGTCGGCGTCTGCAAGGAGTTGCGAGGATTTGAAATAGATTGTACCTCTTGTATTGGCCAGTGATTTTTGCACAATCGTTTCCAATATGATATTGAAGAAATCCCACGACAGCGCATCGCCCTGCCTAAATCCTTTTTTGACATCAAAACTATCGGTAAGGTGTTCACCGATTCGGATGGAGCAGCGAGCATTCTCCAAAGTCACCCTACATAGTCTGACGAGTTTAGCAGGTAGACATAGCGTTGTATAGCTCGTCTCTAATTACGCTGTCGTATGCGGCTTTGAAGTCGACAAATAGATGGTGAGTGTCGACTTAAAATTCATTGGTTTTTTTCCAGGATCTGCCGAAGTGTAAAGATTTGGTGGATGGTGGACTTCCCTGGCCTAAATCCGCACTGATAAGGACCTATCAGCTTATTTACAAACGGCTTCAGGCGTTCACACAAAACGGCAGAGAAGATTTTGTAGGCGATGTTAAGGAGACTTATTCCTTTGTAGTTGGCGCAATCAGAGGGGTCTCCTTTCTTGTGGACCGAGCATACGATGCTGGGACTCCATTCCTCGGCCATGCTTTCCTCTGACCATATCTTACAGATGAGCTGGTGCATGCTCCTAACCAAGTCATCCCCAGCTGCCTTGAAAAGCTCAGCAGACAGTCCGTCTGCGCCAGCAGGTTTATTCGACTTGAGCTTCGATATGGCAATCTTAACTTCGTCGAGGTCAGGGGGACAGAATTCTCTGCGGTCTCCGTCGATTAGAAATGGATCATTCTGCCTGACAGCGGTATATTGACTAACATCGCCGTTATACAGTCTGCAGAAGTGGTTTTTCCATATTCTCAGCATCGACTGCGGTTCTACTACTAGGTGTCCGTTCTCATCCCTGCAGGCTTCCGTTCTGGCTTTATAACCTTGGCATGTTCGCTTTATCTGTTGATAAAACTTTCGAACGTCACGCCTGCAGTAACACCTCTCCAAATCCTCAATCGTGCGCTTCTCGTGCTCTTTCTTCTTTCTTCTAAGAAGCTTATGCTCCTCCCTTCTTTTTATATGCGAGGCCTTATATGCATCCTGCTTCGCTTTGTGAATTCTCCTGCACTCGTCATCGAACCAGGTGTTTCGTCGTGTGGAGGGATGAAACCGAGGCCTTATATGCATCCTGCTTCGCTTTGTGAATCCTCCTGCACTCGTCATCGAACCAGGTGTTTCGTCGTGTGGAGGGATGAAACCCAAAACTTCGGATCCAGAGCTTTTCAGGGCTTGTTTGCACAGGCTCCACTGCTGTTCTATTGATAGCGTTGAGGATTGAGGTGTATTGGAGAGCTTAAGGGAGACGCGATCGGTAAAAGCACGAGCGGTTTCTGGCGATAGTAGCTTTCCGACGTTATAACTTCGTAATTTTACTCTTCTCCGCTGCGTTCGTGATATCCGTAAGCGCATCTTGGCTACTACAAGATAGTGGTCCGAGTCGATGTTAGCCCCTCGGAAAGTTCGAACATCAAGAATAGTGGAGGAGTGTCTGACGTCGATCGCGATGTGATCAATCTGGTTGGTAGTCGATTGATCAAAAGACCGCCAGGTGTCTTTGTGTATATCGAGATGCGCGAAGCGCGTATTGGCTAGAAGGAGATTTCGCCCCCGTAGCAACACCAATCAGCCTGTGTCCGTTATCAGATGTGGTGTCGTGTAGGCTATGTTTGCCGATGACTCGTTTAAAGATGCTTTCTTTACCCAGCTTAGCATTGAAGTCTCCTAGTACAATTTTGATGTCATAGCTGGGACATTGGGCATACGTTCTGTCTAGGAGATTGTAGAACTCATCTTTGGCGAAGTCATCCTTGTCTTCCGTGGCGGCGTGGACGCAGATCAGGCTGATGTTAAAGAATTTAGCCTTGATACGGATTGTTATGAGGCGTTCGCTCACATGCCGAAAGCTTAGGACTTATTGCCTTCGTCCACCTCGAACAACAAATCCGCATCCAAACAATCGGTGTCCTCTCTCCCTATAGCAGTCGCCGTAGTAAATAATGCAGTTTTTCATCCGCTTTATTCCCGGTCCATTCCATCGCATTTCCTGGATGGCGGTGATGTCCGCTTTATAGCGGTCTAGGGCGTCCACAAGTTGTTCGGTTGCACGTGGCCTGTTTAGGGACTTAACATTCCACTTACAAAGCCGAAGATCATTGTCCTTTTTTCGTTTTTTGCAAGGCCTGTGGTTGTTTCGGAGCTTGTGGTTTTTTTTTTTACGGTAACGGCTTAAAAACCCTAAAAGCACGTCGGGAAGTAACCGACTTGTAACTTGTTATACGTATCCTATACTCAATGTCGTCCTTTCGATAGTACACAATTCAACGTTTTTTTTTTTTTGTTTGTAAATATTACAGGGCGATACAGCTCGAAGAAAAAATGCGTGATCCATTCAGCATTGCCAATGTCGACTGTCTGCTGGACACGGTCATCGCTTTGGTTGCAGATTGCGATCATGATTCGCTTAAAATTCTCAAAAACATCGAATCGTACGCCTCACGATGTAAGTACAACAACACACTACCCACCTTTCGGCATTAATTCAATTCAAACTCACCATCCCAATTTCCATCTTCTTTCAGATAAGGGATTGGCCAAAGAGATAGCAGAACTGCGTATGAATGTCGATGATTTCAATTTCATCAAACTAATTGGCGCTGGAGCGTTCGGCGAAGTGCAATTGGTCCGGCATAAATCCTCCAATCAGGTGTACGCAATGAAACGTCTCTCAAAGTTCGACATGATGAAACGACCCGATTCGGCTTTCTTCTGGGAGGAGCGTCACATCATGGCTCACGCCAATTCCGAGTGGATCGTGCAATTGCATTTTGCATTTCAGGATACCAAGTATCTCTACATGGTCATGGATTACATGCCCGGTGGCGATATAGTCAGCTTGATGTCGGTATACGAAATTCCTGAGAAATGGGCGATTTTCTACACAATGGAAGTCGCCCTCGCGGTGGATACTATTCACAAAATGGGCTTTGTGCATCGTGACGTGAAACCGGACAATATGCTCCTCGACAGGAACGGACATTTGAAACTGGCCGATTTCGGTACATGTATGCGAATGGGACCCGATGGATTAGTTGTGTCTAGTAACGCCGTTGGCACGCCAGACTACATCAGCCCGGAAGTGCTGCAGTCACAGGGAGTCGATAACGAATATGGTCGCGAATGTGATTGGTGGTCTGTTGGCATTTTCGTATACGAAATGCTGGTAGGAGACACTCCCTTCTATGCGGACAGTTTAGTCGGTACTTATGGCAAAATTATGGACCACAAGAACTCACTGTCATTTCCGGCCGAAGTGGAAATCAGTGAGAATGCCAAGTCGCTTATACGAGGCTTTCTAACCGATCGGTTGCATCGATTAGGCCGCAACGGTATCGAGGAAATCAAATCTCATCCGTTCTTCCAAAATGACACGTGGACATTTGAGAATATAAGGGAATCCGTTCCGCCAGTGGTGCCCGAGCTCAGTAGCGACGATGACACGCGCAATTTCGAGGACATCGAACGCGACGAGACACCCGAAGAGGTGTTTCCCGTACCGAAAACGTTTGACGGCAATCACCTGCCGTTCATTGGTTTCACTTATAACGCCGATTACCAGTTGCTAAGCGCCGACACTGTGGACACCAAGACCGCCGTGACAAATAACAATATCCATCGGCATCGTCCGTCGAATTCGAATGAAATCAAACGGCTCGAAGCGTTACTGGAACGTGAACGCCATCATTGCGACACGCTGCAAAAGCAAGATACCGCTCTGCGCCAACAAATCGAAGTGATCACCAAACGAGAGGCTGAACTGCAACTGATTGTGAGCGATTATGAAAAGGATTTGGCCATTCGTAAGCACAATTATAAAATGGCCATGCAAAAGGTAGAGGTTGAGATGGAACTGCGCAAGAAAACCGAGGCTCTGCTTGCCGAAACGCAAAAGAATCTCGACGATGAACAAAAGATCCGAACACGTGAGATGAACAACAATCAGCATCATAACGATAAGATCAATACGCTCGAAAAGCAGCTCGCGGAAATGCAAGAGAACCTCAAGAGCGAGACCGAGAACAGTCAAAAGTTGAAGAAACAAGCGGCTGAACTCCGTTTGGCAAAAACTGAAGTCGAACAGAAACTTAATCAACTGCAGTTACTGATCACCAATCTGCAAGTTCAGCGTGACGCTCTTCAGCAGGAAGTGACTGAGCTTCAGGCACGACTCATGCAGGAGAAGAATGCCTGTGCACAGATAAAAGAGCTTCAAAAGGAATTGGAGAGCAAACTGAGCACAGTTGCGACGGATCTGGAACGCTGTCTCGGTCGCGAACAACAAGCGATCGAGGACAATCGATCGCTTGGCGAAAGGATCTCAGATCTGGAAAAGTCCAATGCCACATTGGACTTGGAGCTGAAAGCCGCACAAGGTAGATACCAACAAGAGGTGAAAGCTCACCAAGAAACCGAAAAGTCTCGAATGTTGAGTCGCGAAGAAGCCAACATGCAGGAAGTGAAGGCACTCCAAACGAAGCTCAACGAGGAGAAGTCAGCTCGCATCAAAGCCGATCACAGTTCGCAGGAGAAGGAGCGTCAGATAACAATGCTCTCGGTCGATTATCGGCAAATACAACAGAGGCTGCAGAAACTCGAGGGCGAATGGCGTCAGGAGTCCGAAAAGGCGATGGTTCTTCAAAGCCAACTCGAACAGGAGCAAAGCAAAAAGAATAACCTGCAATCCGAATACAATTTGCAATGTGCCGAGGCGGCTCATTTGAAATCTCGCGAAAGCCAACTGCTGAAAGAGGTCAATCAGCTGCGAGAGATCAAGCGAAAGTTCGAGGAGGATATAGTTCAGATTAAGAATGCCCATAACAAGGATATTCTGGTGATGAAGGAGCTCCAAGATCAACTGGAGGCTGAGCAGTATTTCTCGCGTCTGTACAAGACTCAGAGCAATGAGCATCGGGAAGAGATTAACGAACGATGTCGAGAGATTCAAGAGCTCAAAGAGGAACGTGTTTCGCTCAAACATCAAGTTCAAGTTGCCGTAGCGCGAGCCGACTCAGAAGCACTGGCACGATCGATTGCCGAAGAAACTGTAGCCGACCTGGAGAAGGAGAAGACAATCAAGGAGCTTGAACTCAAGGATTTCATGACAAAACACCGTAATGAAATCGCAGCAAAAGAAGCTGCACTGGCTGCCATCAAAGAGACCGAAGCCGAGTTCCTCAAGAAGCTGAATCAACAGATTGCCGAGTGTGAGGAATTACTGCAACAGAACAAGAGCCTGCAGGAGGAGCTAACACAGGTGAAGAGCGACAAAGACAACGAAATTGTTAAACTTAAAGAAAAATGGAAGACTGAGATGTTACTTAAGCAAGTGGCTGTCAACAAATTGGCCGAGGTGATGAATCGCAAAGATACTGATTTGCAGAGTAAGGATGTGAGTTTAACTTAATAGATTTTGTATCTAAATTGTGTATTTTATAGGCAAACAAAAGTTAAAGGTTCGCTCGTCAGCTGATTTACGCAAAAAGGAGAAGGAGAGTAGGCGCTTGCAACAAGAGCTTACACAGGAACGTGATAAATACAACCAATTGCTGCTTAAATTCCAAGATCTTCAAAGTCAGCTCATCGAAGAGAGTCACGTGAGTTTTAATCCCTTACACAAATCCGAACACATGCTCAACTGTTGTGTTTGCATTCTCCAGGCACGGACTAAACTTCAAATGGAAATCGATTGTAAAGCAACCGAAATCGAACAGTTGCAATCGAAATTGAATGAAACAGCCTCGCTATCGTCTGCCGACAATGATCCAGAGGACAATCAAGTAAGTTCACCCACCCGGTTGTTATTTTATCCAAATGCCTTTGCTTATTTGTCTGTACAAATTGGTAAAATTGAATTTGTGTGTTAACCCTCAACAAACCCTTTTTGGAAATTCGAATAAAAATGCTATGTGCTGCAATCGTGTGAGAGGATTCCTCCAAGGCTGTGTTTTGTTTTCGCTCGCCTTAAACCTTAAAACCTAATGCATCCGGATCCGATGAGAAAAAGTAAAAAATGTCGTTTTTGGCCATATGGCCTAGTGCATCTCGAAATTGTTTCTCCGCCTCACTTTGCGCATGGAGAGTGCTAATCCCTGTGCTGGATACTTGCGACGCTTTTTAATCCTTGTTTCGTGTTTTTTGTTTAACTAATCCAAAGTGTGTGCATTAAATGTGTTTGCAATTTACCCGAGAAAGCTCGAAGTGGAAAGTGCGGGAATTGTATTGTCCAACGCTTCTACGGTGTACTTGGATACCATGCTGATGCTTTTACTTACTACTCGACGATTGAGTGATGAGATGGAGTCTTTAGTATCGTCATTTGGTCATTGGTCAGGTAGTCTGGTTTATGCCGAAAGCAGCTGTTCAGTCAAAGGGCACTTTCGGTTATAAGATGATATGTACAGGGTCTTTCATTAAGCCCTTCCTATCTTTACATTTAAATGGAACAAGGTGTGTGTGAGATATCATCTACATTTTTTTTTTTATTCATTTAAAAGGCCTATCGATGCCATTATTTACTGGATATAACATCGTTCAATTGTCCGCCGCGGCTTCTCTGCATGGCGGGCATCCCAAATGTCCAATTTTCCATGACTCCGAATTTGACCGATGGCATGGGTTATGTTGGCTTTGAGTACCTGCTTATTCGCATAGACCTTCAGAAGATCTCACGAGGTCAAATCGCACGATCTCGGTGATCAGTTCACATCACCTCCACGTAAGATGACCATGCCCTCGAATCGCTTGTGCAGAATTTCCAATGTGACGTGAGCTGCGTGGCCTCCGATCCAGGCCAAAAGAAGTTATCAACTTATAGCGCACCTCGGTAACGGTGATGGACTGGCCAACATCATTCTCAAAGAAATATGGACCCATGACACCTCCAGACCAAAATCTACAGCAAAGAGTGAGTTTTTCGGGATGCATTGGACGCTCTTGGATTTCATGTGGGTTGGTATCATCCCAAATTTGGCGATTTTGTTTGCTGACGTACCCATTCATCTAGAAATAGGCGGCCTCATCGCTGAAGATGGTTTTTCGATGAAAATTAGGGTCCAACTGCTCCAGAGCCCATCCAGCGAACACACGTCGTTGTCTATAATCGTTTACCTTCAGCTTCTGGGTCAGTTGATTTTTGTACGGGTGCAGGCCCAGGTCAGGACGTAAAATTCGCCAAGTTGTGGTCTGCAAAATGCCGAGTTGTTGTGAGCGACGCGAAATCGACAGCCTCGGATTCTCCTTCACACTCTCATGGACAACGAACATGGTCGTTTACCTTCAGCTTCTGGGTCAGTTGATTTTTGTACGGGTGCAGGCCCAGGTCAGGACGTGAAATTCGCCAGGTTGTGGTCTACGAAATGCCGAGTTGTTGTGAGCGACGCGAAATCGACAGCCTCGGATTCTTCTTCACACTCTCACGGACAGCGGCGATGCTTTCGGCAGATCTTACGTTTCGTCGGCGTACGGGTGGTTGGTTTATCGTTTACTGAACCAGTGGACTCAAATGTATCCATCAGACTGGGAATAGTCCTTCAGCTTCAATATTATGGCCATTATCAGCTGTCAAAGTTCGGAAGTCCTTATTGGAAGACCCTATATAGACAAACATATATGCTGGCGTTACAGTCCAGGTACCCTCGGGTACCTAGAAACACCAATAAGTACGGTAAAGCACATGATAAAGCTTCAAACCATAGAGGAGACCAATCTCCAATGGAATGAGAGCAATATCGGCCTTATCACCAAACAATTGTGGCCTAAGTTAAACTTAGGACGAACCAGGGACCTGGTGGCAACCAAAAGGGCAACCTTAAGCACCCTAGTGGGTGTCATTACAGGTCACTGCACCATTGGAAAACACGCCGCCAAACTGGGGCTACCCTACAATGACTTCTGTCTCGGCTACATGGACGAGGAGGAGGAGGAATCAATACACCATCTCCTCTGCTCATGTCCCTCTTTTGCGAATCGCAGGAGGATTTACCTCGGCGCGCCCTTCTTCGACAATCTGAGTGAGCTAGCAAACCAAAAAATAGCTCAACTCCACCGCTTTATTAGAAGCACCGGTTGGTTCCCGGGTAGCGGATCAGGGTAACCTGATACAGGTGGTATCACAATGGGCCGGTTTCGGCCTAAGTGTGGCTTACACCTACCACGTCAACCTAACCTAATCTACAGTCCATGAAGGATTAAATCCGAGCTTGTCTCAATCACCCATGTTGTGAGTGATTTTGCTTTTCCATAGGTTGCGCCAAAGGATGTTTAATCTTTAAAAGATGGCTGTAGCTACTGACATATACGATTCTCGATGCGCCTACGTACTAAACCACACCCTGCACTCATCAACCACTCTCCCCGCGGGACTGTCGTTAGGTATTACTTCGCAGAGCTGGTTAGCAACTTATGCTATGTACTCCAAGTCGACCGTTTCAGCTCTTCTTATTTCTTCCAGCCTTCTAAGCTCGTTTTGCCCGCTCATTATAAATGAGCAGATCTCCAGCCAGTACCCCTCTGAGCTTATCAAACGGCTTATTAGAAGCTCTGAGATCGGTAGGTCCGTTCTTGCCTCTGCAAAGCGTCTGCAGTGGAATATAGCGTGATCCGCGCCTTCTTCTTCCTTTGGACATTCTGGGCAGAAGGGCGAGCTTACGTGTCCAAATCTGTTGAGATATTTTCGATAGTCCCCGTGACCTGACACGAATTGCGTAAGGTGGTAATTGCAATCTCCGTGTGCTCTTTTTCCTCAAACTTCAATCGTAGGAATCAGCTTATAGGTCCATCGGCCTTTTGTCGTGTTGTTCCTCCTGGCCTTTATTCGGCTTTTATCCTCCGGATAACACTAATCTATTGACGATCTGTGGTTGGTTCGTTTAATGTAAAGCCTGTACATCTCATTCGCTAAGATGTCGATGGGGACCATACCAGCTATGACACTGGCTGCTTCATCCGAGATTGTCCGGAAACCGCGCATTATCCTTATTGCGCAGAGCATGTATGCAGACGAGAGCTTTCTTCCATAGGTACCCCGATAAGGAGAAACACCGTGAAAAACAGATTCGATAACATTTGTCGGGATTCGATCCCGTGTCATCGGCGTCGGTGGCCACCCCACTGCGACACAACGCTCTCAAGATGATCCTGATGCACATTGCGTAGATTTAACAGTCTTTGTCCGTTCATATGTATATCAGTTAACTGGTCGTTATGTTTTCTCGACAACGACGTGGATGTCATGGCTGCCATGCAAATGCCACAGATGCAATTCTTTTGAGTATGAGAAGCTTTATTCCTGACAGTGTAAAGGGTGTCAAACAGGCCATTAGGGTGATTAAGGTGAGTTTCTAGACTTGCAAGGTCATCCCTACTGAAGAAAACGAAGCAATGCCAACCTTCTGTGAGTTAAATTCGTACACGAGCAAAAATGAAGACAAATGATAGTGTCCAAAGGGTGGTAAAAAGGTTTTTATCTTTCGTCCAGAAAATTAAAAGATTCGACTTCGTCATCGATTCCCACACGTATTTATAACGACATTCTGCTATACGCTTCCAGATTCCAACTTGTCTCTTGCTGTACTTGTGAACGTCGAATACTCAATGCAACAAGTCTATTTCGACACTCGTACAGTGAAATGGGTAGTTTAAGGTCTTCTCTTCTTCTTTGGTGGCGTTACAGCCCAAGAAGGACCAGAGCCAAGCTTCACTTCAATCACCCATGTTGTGTGTGATTTATTTTCTACATTGGTGAAAGGGACCTACAAATGAATGCCGATTCCGAATGGCGTGAGTCGAGAAGCTTTTTCAAGGCAAGTGTACTACGGGGGGTTTTGCCAGTACCGCGCCGAGGAGGGACGCTGCGAAATAAACATTCGATGGCGTTGGTGTTATCGGGATCCGAACTCGCTCATCGTGCGTCAGAATCCAACACACTAACTACTGCTCCACGGCGCCCTCGGTCTAAACATTCAAAAAGTCACTAGCCCTGATGGTATTCCCCTTATATTTCTGAAGAAGTGCTCTTCTGCGCTTTTAAAAACATTGCGTGGAATATAGTATTTGTCAAGCCCGTGAATCTTCTCCCTCCTCCATGGCATTTACGTCCCTTGCTTCCAAGGTCGTTTCCATGACCTCGTCAACTCTTTCTTAATGACCGGTAGTATGCGTTTCGTAGTAACAGGTTCACTGGTGATTCGATGAAATCAATCTCTGCTGAATACTGGTAAATGCTGATAAGAGCAGGTTGCACTTGATATTTCAAAGGCATTTGACAGAGTTTGGATTCAGGCTCATCAGGTGTGCTTATCGGCAATGCTTCCCCTAAAATGAATGCCGGTTTACCCCTGATATTCATCAACAATCTCTTGTCTGTTACTTGTAATCCAGTTAATTCCTTTACTGGCGACAGTACTCTCAGCTTTTCATATTCGGCTTAGATTTAAGGCCCCGCCGTGGAACTAGAGCAATCTTGGGGAAATCTTAATGCTGCTGTCTTCTGCTCAATCACTGTCCATGCATGGCGCTTGCATCACCGAAACCGAAAAACCTTGCCTCTTTGGTGCGCGTGTCAGTGAGAGCTTTCGTTGCAATGATCATGTACTCGTATTCAACGTCGTTTTTTTCCCCTCTGGTCTGGCTACAATATATAAGGCATTTATTCGCCTAAAGCTAGAGTATAGCTCTCTTGTCTGGTCTGGTGCTTTCCAAATCTCCCTGCACATTCTGGACGGGATTCAAAATCGTGCGATCATACTAGTCGATGATAACAACAACATTTCAAAAACATTAGTGTCACTTGAGCACCGTAGGAATGTCTCTCGCTTCTCCCTGTTTTATCGCTTTTCCACAATAAGTGTTCTAGCGAATAAGCCGGTTGCATTTCACCCTTTCAGATCTTTAGCTACAGTACCCGCCAAGCTCGGAATGTACATCAGTTTGCCTTTAACCCTGTCTTCGGGCGTCATTGAATTTAGTTCAGGTTTTTCAGCCCTTCAAAGAAATTCCCATTATTACCGCTATTTTTTGTGTGACGTGTTAGTGGTAGTGGTAAGCAGCGTATTTAACAACGTCGACAGAAACACGTACTAAGGTAGTATTTTGCCAATTTCTAAACCAATTTGCGGACCAGTTTGCGGTGAACCAGGGCCTCAACCAAAAAGCCTCTCCAGCCGCCCCGATCTTTGGCCAGCCGCTTCCAGTGCCGCACGCCCAGTTGGTTGAAGTCCCTTTCCACCTGTGCGCGCCACCTTAAATGCGGTCGTCTTCTGCTGCGTCGTCCCTCGGGGTTGGAGTCGAAGACTCTTCGGGCCGGAGCGTTGATGTCCATTCGTTCTACATGGCCTAGCCATCTTAGACGTTGGGTCCGAAGACGTCTAACAGTCTTGGTTGAATCTCCTCCTCCACTCTCCGTTTACACAAACGGGACCAAAGATTGCACGCACAATTTTCCTCTCGAAACGCCCAAGAGCCTCTTCATCCGCTTTTGATAACGTACAAGCCTTATCGCCTTAGAGTAGGACAGGGATGATTAAGGTTTTGTAGAGGGATACCTTAGTTTTTCAATTGCCTCTTGAGCCCGAAGAAGCAGCGGTTGGCAAGAGTTATTCTACGTTTTATCTCAGGGCTGGTGTCGTGGCTGTTTGTCACTATCGAGCCAAGGTAGACGAAGTCCTTCACTACTTCAAAAATATAGCTGCCGAAGGTGTCGTTCTGACCAAGAAGTCGGTGTTGTGCGTCTTTCTTGGATGACAGCATATATTTGGTCTTGTCCCCATTTACCCTTAGACCCACTTTCGCCGCTTCTGCTTCAATGCTTGTGAACGCCTCATTGACGTCTCGCTTCGTTCGTCCAATAACGTCAATGTCATCTGCGTAGGCAAGTAGTTGTGTGGACTTGAAGTAGATCGTACCTCTTGTATTGGCCGCAGAGTCCCGCACGGTATTTTCAAGAATAATGTTGAAGAAATCACATGACAGTGCGTCACCCTGTCTTAAACCTTTTTTAACATCAAAGGGGTCGGTTAGTTCACCTCCGAACTTAATGGAGCAGCGAGAGTTCTCCATAGTCATCCTGCATAGTCTGACGTGTTTGGCAGGAATGTTAAAATATGACATGGCTCTGTATAGCTCGTCTCTATAAAGTCGACGAAAAGATGGTGCGTGTAGACCTGGAATTCATGGGTCTTCTCCAAGATCTGCCGTAGTGTAAATATTTGGTCTATCGTGGATTTTCCTGGCCTGAAACCACTCTGGTAGGAACCTATCAGATTGTCCACGAACGGTTTCCAGTACTTACACAGTACGGCAGAGAGGATCTTGTTCGCGATGTTCAGGAGGCTTACCCCTCTGTAGTTGGCGCAGTCATAGGGGTCTCCTTTCTTAGGGACCGGGCAAACGATACTGAGATTCCATTCATCGGGCATGCGTTCTTCCGACCATATCTTGCACTTGAGTTGGTGCATGTTCCTGACCAGCTCATCGCCAGCTGCTTTAAACCGTTCCGCGGAGAGTCCGTCTGCTCCAGCAGCTTTATAAGACTTAAGTTTCGATATCGCAATCTTAACATCGTCTAGGTCGGGTGGACGGGATTCTCCTTCGTCTTCGTCCATTGTGAATGGTTCGCTCTGCCTGACAGCGGCGAACTACCAGGTGCTAAGGTAGGTAGGTAGGTAGGTAGGATCGTAGCCTTCCCAGAATTGAGAAGAATGCACATAGGCCAGGGAGGCCCGTTGTGCAGCTACGAGGGGGTTTTGCCCCCCTATTCATGGAACCATTTTGTGCTTCTTAAGAAGTTAAGAAGATCAGGTATCCCTACTTTCTGAATATCTGTCAGACCGTTAAGGAAGTAAGAGCTTAGGTCACGTTTCCTGGTATTGCAAAACGCTGGACAGGCACAGAGAAGGTGGTGAATGGATTCAACCTTCTCCTCGTCCTGACAGCTTCTGCAGAAATCATTCGGAACTATTCCTAGTTTTTGTGCGTGACTGCCAATGAGGCAGTGTTCTGTGATGACACCGATGACTTTGTAGATGTCAGTTCTTTTTAAGGAGATTATACTCCTTGTGCGGTGGCTGTCAAGCCGAGGCCAGATTTGCCTGGTGATGACGCAGGTATGTCCCTGGGTCCATCTCAGGTTCGTCTCGACCCTGGCGAGATTGGTCAAATTATGTTTAATGGTTGTAAGGGGTACTCCCTCACAAGCCACGATTGATTGTAGCATCGTTTCTTGTTTGGGGAGTGTGTCGCTGTGTCCCGGTACCCAGATAAGCTGTATGTTGAACTGTTCTGCCATCTTGTTAAGAGATAGGCGGCAGTCGAGACTAGATTTTGATGTGTACACATAGGACTCCAACGACTTTAAGGCTGCTTGACTGTCTGTGGGAATGCGAATATCCGTGGTGGATATTACGTTCCACTTCAGCCAAGACAAGGCCTCTTTTATTGCCAACAGTTCCGCCTGGAAAACGGTGCAGTGATCTGGTAATTTTAGAGCTTTATACAGATAAAGTTGTTTGCAGAATACTCCACTGCCCACCCCGTCTTTGGTTTTAGACCCGTCAGTGTAAAAATCCACGCATTTTCTGCGGGGTTGAGTTTGGCTAGTCCAGTTTTGTCTGTGCTAAACCGGGTGCTAAGCTTTGCAAGAAAAAAAATCTTAGAGTCAACGTTTAGGCTCGAAATTGTATGCAAGTGATCTACCAAACGAATAGCTAAACACGTAACTAATTGATTGCCAATTTCGGGCACTTTTAAACCCGTTAGGGTGTTCAACTTTACTTTGAAATGTTCATTTTCTTGCATTTAAGATTTTATGGAAGTAAAATCAGCGAATTTCGGTGCCTACTCCAATGTGTATGAAGTCAAATTATTGAATTCCACTTACTTACTCACTTTGATGGCGCCACAGTTCGGGGTGAACCAGGGCCTCAACCAACAAGCCTCTCCACCCGGTCCGATCTTCGGCCAGCCGCTTCCAGTGCCGCACGCCCAGTTGGTTGAGGTCCCCTTCCACCTGTGCGCGCCACCTTAAATGCGGTCGTCCTCTGCTGCGTCGTCCCACGGGGTTGGAGTCGAAAGCTCTTCGGGTCGGAGCGTTGATGTCCATTCGCTCTACATGGCCTAGCCATCTTAGACGTTGGATCCGAAGACGTCTAACCAGGCCGATGTCGGTGTACAGCCCGTACAGTTCTTGGTTGAATCTCCTCCTCCATTCCCCGTTTACACAAACGGGACCAAAACTTGCACACAGAATTTTCCTCTCGAAACGTCCAAGAGCCTCTTCATCCGCTTTTGATAACGTCCAAGCCTCAGCGCCGTAGAGGAGGACCGGGATGATTAAGGTTTTGTAGAGGGAAACCTTAGTTTTTCGAGAGAGGGCTCTACTACTCAATTGCCTCTTGAGCCCGAAGAAGCAGCGATTGGCAAGAGTTATTCTGCGTTTTATCTCAGCGCTGGTGTCGTTGCTGCCTGTCACTATCGAGCCAAGGTAGACGAAGTCCTTGACTACTTCAAAAATATAGCTGCCGAAGGTGACGTTCTGACCAAGACGTCGGTGTTGTGCGTCTTTCTTGGATGACAGCATATATTTGGTCTTGTCCCCATTTACCCTTAGACCCTGTTTCGCCGCTTCTGCTTCAATGCTTGTGAACGCCTCATTGACGTCTCGCTTCGTTCGTCCAATAACGTCAATGTCATCTGCGTAGGCTAGCAATTGTGTGGACTTTAAGTAGATCGTACCTCTTGTATTGGCCGCAGAGTCCCGCACGATCTTTTCAAGAATAATGTTGAAGAAATCACATGACAGTGCGTCACCCTGTCTAAAGCCTTTTTTAACGTCAAAGGGGTCGGTTAGTTCACCTCCGACCTTAATGGAGCAGCGAGAGTTCTCCATAGTCATCCTGCACAGTCTGACGAGTTTGGCAGGAATGTTAAAACATGACATGGCTCTGTATAGCTCGTCTCTATAAACACTGTCATACGCGGCTTTAAAGTCGACGAAAAGATGGTGCGTGTCCACCTGGAATTCATGGGTCTTCTCCAAGATCTGCCGTAGTGTAAATATTTGGTCTATCGTGGATTTTCCTGGCCTGAAACCACATTGGTAGGAACCTATCAGATTGTCCACGAACGGTTTCCAGTACTTACACAGTACGGCAGAGAGGATCTTGTACGCGATGTTCAGGAGGCTTATCCCTCTGTAATTGGCGCAGTCATAGGGGTCTCCTTTCTTATGGACCGGGCAAACGATACTGAGATTCCATTCATCGGGCATGCGTTCTTCCGACCATATCTTGCAGATGAGTTGGTGCATGTTCCTAACCAGCTCACCGTCAGCTGCCTTAAACAGCTCCGCGGAGAGTCCGTCTGCTCCAGCAGCTTTATGAGACCTATGTTTCGATGAATTCCACTACTATGGTATTTTTGCCTCTGCTCTTTACGCTTGCAGCAGGTTATACACGCCTTCTTTTACGTAGTGATTGCGTCTTAATTGAGATATTCACTAAAATTCGCGGGACACCACCTGTCCTGTAAACAGGACACAGGACACATTTCCAATCATTTAATTCGTATTACTCCTTCACTCAATCGCCATATGAAAGCTATCAGAAAACCACAAGTTCTAATTAAACTCTAATCGGCCAGCTTAGGCCCATGTACGCACAGACAGAAAGCACGTGTGTTAAGCTGCTCTTATGATTGTCACTGTGAACAAAATATTTAGCTTTTAGTGAGGGCGCGATTGAACATTTTGAAACAATACTCTTGCTTAGCTGGTTTTCGTGTTTTGTTTTTTCCTTTCGATCGATTGTGCGTGTCCGTAGATTCCCGGTTGGTAATAAACGTTGTCGGTAGGCTTTTATGCGCGTTGTGTTGAGTGACTACACGAATATTACATGAAGACAGTCCTAGCGGCAGATTATTGAAACACTTCTACAACACATTCACTCGCGTCATCTCATCATCTATGCTTTCGCGTTTTATTCGCGTCTTAGCTATCCGCTACGCTTTCTGTCTGTGCGCGCCGCTGTTTCTAATTGCACCGACAGATGAATCCTTTCTCCTTCCATCCATGTATAGTAGTACTACATACATACATATGTACCTCGTGTGTTTTTAATTTGAGTTTGTAAATAAAAATAAAAATTAAATCAAACCACAACCAACACAAAAGTAACAGTCTTGAAAGCTTTAACGATTGATTGTGCAACGAGAGCGTGTTACATAACTTGTCCGTCTGAAACACTCAAAAATTATTTAAAAAAAGCATTTCCTTAGACTGTTCCTAAACTTCCTGGGGTGGAAGTGATGACGTTGCAGTTACCCGATACCAGACCGGAATGTGGCGAAACGGATGAGAGCAATGATTACGATTCATGTCCCGAATGTGATGGTGCAACGATAAACGAATTAGACCTGCAACGGCTCAGATATGAAGAGCAACCGGGTACTTCGAAATGCGACATACATGATCATGATGTTGATGATGATGATGATAAGAGTGAATGTAGTACTAGTAGTAGTAGAAGTAGTGACTATAGTAGTAATAGACAAAATAGTGATGCTAACGACAACGACGAAAATATTAAAACGCAATCACCTACACGTGAAGAAGCCTTTTCCGCCCTGACAACGATTAGACGCTTTTTCTACGCATGCAAGACCGAAATGACGCATATCGATGCGCTCGAGATACAGCTCATGGAACTGACGATACGATTTTTGAATTTCTCATTTTTAAACACCCTACTGCTGCTCCTGTATTTATTTCTATAAATATTTGTTCTGATTATTATTTATAATATTTATTCTCGTGTATCTATTGACAATTGTTAAGTTTTGTTTATTTCTATTTGTTTTGTAATGAATTTTAAGTTTTTTGTTTTGTTTTTTAAACAAAGACTTTGTTTTTTATTCTGTTCTACATAAATATAATTTATTTCGCAACAAATACGTTTTTTACTTATGTACTTAGCCCGAACCAAGTAGCCTTTAGAGCTAAAAAAGGCTGTATTGACGCCCTTATCCACTTAGATTGTTATATCTCCAATGCACTCTCGGCACGCAACCATGACACTATTCTTGCACTTGATTTCGAAAAAGCTTTCGACAGAATTGGAATTCACGTAGTTCTTGACAAATTAAGGGAGTGGGGTATAGGACCAAAAATATTTTACTTACTTACTTACTTATCAGACCAGCGATCCATGGAGGATCTGAGCCTGAGCTATAGCTGCCTTCCATCCTTGACGGTCCCGGGCACGCTGCTTCCAGTTGTCAAGACCAAGATGTCTTACATCCGCGATTACTTGGTCTTTATGCCGGAGGTTCGGTCTTCCTCTTCTTCTCGAAGCAGGAGGCTCGGAGTCGAAGACCTCTTAGCTGGAACGTTGATGTCCATGCGCTCGATGTGGCCGAGCCAGTGTAGTCGACGGATCCTCGCCCTCCGGACTACATCCACATCTTGGTACAGCTCGTAGAGTTCGCGGTTGTGTCTTCTTCTCCATTCACCCTCCTCACAGACAGGACCAAATATCCGGCGAAGAATTTTTCTTTCGAAAGAACCCAAAATCAGCTCCGCTGTCCTGCTTATCGTCCAGCTTTCGGCTCCGTACAGCAAGACTGGCAGTTTGAGCTTTTTGTAAAGCATGACTTTGGTCTTCCGATTCCAAGGGCGATTCTATGCTGCATCTCCACTGTGGTGTCTTTTATGGAGTTTACGTTTGCCCCTAGGTAGACAAACTCCTTAACTACCTCGAAATTGTAGCTGTCAATTGTTATATTTTGTCCCAGGTGGTGAGCGACGGATAGGTTTTTGTTTGACAGCATGTACTTCGTTTTGTCCTCATTGACCTTAAGACCAACTCGTTTCGGCTGTTCTTCAATCGCCGTGAATGCTTCCGCAATGTCACGGCGAGAACACGCGATGATGTCGATATCATCCGCGTATCCTAGCAGCTGGATGGACGCCTGCCCGTCGCACTATCTGCTCCAACACCAGGTTGAAGAAGTCACATGACAGCGCATCTCCTTGCCGAAATCCGGTGCATGTTTCGAATGGTTCCGAGGTCCTAGAACCGAGTGGCACGGTGCATCGCGTATTTTTTAGCGTGGCGCGACACAACAGGATCAGTTTTACCGGGATCCCGAATTCGGCCATCGCACCAAACAGTTCTTCACGATGAATGCTGTCGTATGCGGCCTTGAAATCGATGAAAAGATGGTGTGTATCGATTCGAATCTCGTTGGTCTTTTCCAGAATTTGTCGAAGTGTGAAAATTTGGTCTACAGTTGATTTGCCGGGCCGGAAGCCGCACTGGTAACTGCCGATTAGTGCGGTGCAAAATGGTTTTAGACGTTCACACAATACGCTGTGATGGCAAGCCATCTGAGCCTGCGGCCTTGTTGTTCTTCAGCTTTTGAATAGCTGTGCCGACTTCTTCGATGCTGGGTGGGAGGACTACTTCAGCGGCTGGAGTTGGCATTTCCTCGGTCCCTACCACTCTCTCTTGGTCATGCTCGTTAAGCAGCTGCTGGAAATGCTGTTAAATACATCCACTATTCCCTGCGTTTCGGTGACAAGATTACCCTCGCAGTTTCGAAGAGCCTGGGTGCCCTTTTTGAAGCCTCCTGCTAGGCCTTTGGCTTTCTTGTAAAAGGCTCGTATTTTATGTTTATCCCTAGACTCCTCGATATCTTTGAGCTGGGAGGCTGCGAAGATTCTTTTCTTTTGTCGCAGTAGTTTTTTCTCCTCCCTTCTTCTGGCGCGGTACTCTTCTTGCGCTGTCCTGGTTTTCCTCTGCAGCGCCTTTTGGTACGCCTCGTCGGTTGCTGCCTTTTTCTGCTCACATTCGCCATCATACCACGGGTTTTTTGTCGGGGGTGGTAGGTATCCTAAAGTGGTTTCGGCTACTTCCTGAATGGCTGAGCGGCAATGCAGCCACATATTATTGGCATTTGTGTTCGACGTAGGCATACCGTAGAGTCTTTCGGTCAGCTGCTCCCTGTAGACTCTGGCAACCTCCGGTGTGCTCAGGCGCCCAATGTCGAACCTCCTCCTGATGGGCTGGTGCAGCTTTCTGACATTGGACAGTCGAGCTCTGAATCTTGCTGCTACGAGGAAGTGGCCAGAGTCGACATTTGCCCCTCTGAATGTTCGCACATCCAGGGTGTTTGACGAGTGCCTTGCGTCAATGAGCACATGGCCGATTTGGTTGGCGGTTCGACCGTCCGAAGATCGCCAGGTTGCTGTGTGGATTCGCTTGCGAGGGAATCTTGTGCTACTTATCACCGCATTACGAGCTGTCGCAAAGTCAGCGAGTCGGAAGTTGTTATCTGTTGTTGTATCGTGGAGGCTGTGCCTTCCGATCACTCCGCTAAGGGTGTTTTCGTTACCGATTTTGGCGTTGAAGTCTCCGAGCACGATTTTGACATCGTACTCCGGACAAACTCCGTAGGCGTTGTCCAGGAGGTCATAGAAGTCCTCCTTGATAGGGTCTTCAGCCTCGTCGGTAGGGGCGTGTGCACATATAAGGCTGATGTTATAAAATCTGCCTTCAGGAAATCTGATGGTAGCTGGACAGACTCAAACGAAAGCATGCTTGACGCCCTACTAAAGTGTCACTTCCCTAACTGTGTAAACGCGGGAACACTCGAGACGGCAAATACACTGGTAAAGGAACAGACTGGGCCTAAAATAGTCGAAAAGATCGTTACCAAAGAAAAAAATCCTGTGGGCGGACCCTACAAGGCGCCAGGAATAGACGGTATATATCCGAAAATGCTGCAAGAACCAGGGGAACTTAGCACCCCCTGGCTAGAACGCATAAACTGCTTTTGCCTCAGGACGGGATATGTCCCGTAAACTGCTGGAGGGATGTTAGGGTGGTGTTTATACCCAAGTCAGGGAAGGTCAACCAGGCCACGGCAAAGGAGTATAGACCTATCAGCCTATCCTCCTTCCTTATGAAAACATTGGAACGACTAATCGACAAATTCATTAGAGATGAGATTGGTGATAGCTACTTATCACAATCCCACAACGCATACATAAAGGGTAGATCGGTAGAGACCGCTCTTCACAGGGTGGTCTATACGATGGAAAAGGCACTCAATGCTAAGGAATATGCCCTACGGGCCTATCTAGATATTGAGGGTGCCTTCAATAACGTCAGTACCGAGGCAGTAATGTCCAGCCTACGGATGGCCCACATAAATTCGGGAATCTGTAGATGGGTTGAACAAATGCTAAGTACTCGTATAGTAAACTCGTCGATAGGAGGAGCAAATGGAAGGGTGAGAGTCAGCCGTGGCACACCACAAGGGGGTGTTCTATCGCCTCTCCTGTGGCTCCTCGTAGTCGACGAATTGCTAAAGCTCCTAGAGACACAGGGTTTTAACGTCACGGCCTATGCCGATGACATTACCATCCTGGTACCTGGGAAATTTCCTCAGGTCCTCAGCGAAAGACTAAATTATGCGCTGCTATTGGTGAATAACTGGGTCAAGGAACGGGGCCTAGGGGTAAATCCAACTAAAACTGAGATTGTCCTCTTCACACGAAAAAGATCAATACCTAAGTACACATATCCACGTATAAATGGTATCGACCTGATTCCGAAGAAATCCGCTAAGTATCTTGGAATAATTTAAGATTCCAAGCTTAGCTGGAAGGACAACATAAATGAAAGAACCAAGAAAACTTACGTGGCACCATACTCGTGCAGGGTAGCTTTCGGAGGGACATGGGGCTTTAAACCAAAGGTGGTATACTGGCTATACACCGCGGTGGTAAGACCTATTTTACTCTATGGATCAATTGTCTGGTGGAAAGCACTTGAGAGGAGATGTAACCTTCAAAGTCTTACAAGGATTCAGAGGGCTGGCTGTCTGGCGGCGACCGGATCTATGAAATCCACACCAACGGCGGCCCTTGAAGCAATGCTGAACCTTCCACCACTAGACATGTATTGTGAAAGCATTGCAGCCAGGGCTGCGCCAAGGATGCAAGAATCCAGTCTTTGGAAAAGATGTCCTTATGGCCACACATCAATCCTGGATCGATAGGCTATTCTGAGGTCCGCAACCGAAACGGACTATACCACCCCACTTTCTTGCTGTGAGAGGAGATTCTCTATTAGGATTTCCTCCAGGGAGGAATGGGCCAGTGGTATGGTAAACACGGAAGAGGAACTGGCAATCTATACCGACGGATACAAAACGGATACCGGTACAGGAGCCGGAGTCTACTTCGAATCTCAGGAAGCGTGTCACTCCTACAGACTTGATGATGGCTGTAGTGTCTTCCAGGCTGATATCTTCGCAATCAAAAAGGGCGCGGATCTGATTCTGAATGGTTTCAGGCGTACGGGATGTTAAGGAGACTTATTCCCCTATAGTTGGCGTAGTTATACGCCTCGTCTTCGTCTTAGGTGGCGCTACAGTCCATGGTGAACCTGGGCCTCAACCAAGAAGCGTTTCCAGCTGGCACGGTCTTTGGCTAGCTGTTTCCAGCGCCGCACGCCCAGTTGGTTAAGGTCTCCTTCCACCTGCGTGCGCCATCGTTGATGCGGCCGTCCTCTGCCGCGCCTTCCTTCCGGGGTGGATTCGAAGACCCTTCGGATCGGAGCTGTATTTTCCAAGCGCTCTACATGGCCTAGCCACCTTAGACGCCGTCGTTGTACAACCCGTACAGTTCTTCGTTATATCTTCTCCTCCATACACCGTTTGCACAGACGGGACCGTAGATAGTGCGCAGAATTTCCGTAGTTATCCGGCCTCCTTTTTTATGGACCGGGCGAACAATGCTGAGATTCCATTCATCGGGCATGCTTCCTTCCGACTATACCTTACCGATGAGCTTATGCATGTTCGCAAACAACTCATCTCTTACTTTCTTACTTATCAGGCCAGCGATCCATGGAGGAGCTGAACCTGAGCTTTAGCTGCCTTCCATCCTTGACGGTCACGGGCACGCTCCTTCCAGTTATCAGGACCAAGATGTTTTCTATCCGCGATTACTTGGTCTTTCTACCGGAGGTTCGGTCTTCCTCTTCTTCTCGAACCAGGAGGCTCGGAGTCCAAGACTCTCTTAGCTGGAGCATTGATGTCCATGCGTTCGATGTGGCCGAGCCAGTGTAGTCGACTAGCCTTGCGGACTACATCCACATCTTGGTACAGCTCGTAGATTTCGCGGTTGTGTCTTCTTCTCCATTCACCTTCCTCACAGACAGGACCAAATATCCGGCGCAGAATTTTTCTTTCGAAAGAACCCAAAATCAGCTCCGCTGTCCTGCTTATCGTCCAGCTTTCGGCTCCGTACAGCAAGACTGGCAGAATGAGCGTTTTGTAAAGCATGACTTTGGTCTTTCGAGTGAGGAGTTTTGACCCCAGTTGTTTAGACAAGCCGAAGTAGCAGCGGTTGCCAAGGGCGATTCTATGCCGGATCTCCACTGTGGTGTCAATTGTGGAATATACGTTTGACTCGAGGTAGACAAACTCCTTAACTACCTCGAAATTGTAGCTGTCAATTGTTATATTTTGTCCCAGGTGGCGAGCGACAGATAGGTTTTTGTTTGACAGCATGTACTTCGTTTTGTCCTCATTGACCTTAAGACCAACTCGTTTCGGCTGTTTTCCAATCGCCGTGAATGCTTCCACAATGCCACGGCGAGAACACGCGATGATGTCGATATCATCCGCGTATCCTAGCAGCTGGATGGACTTGTAAAAGATAGTGCCTTCCCTGTTGACGCCTGCCCGTCACACTATCTGCTCCAGCACCAGGTTGAAGAATTCACATGACATGAAATCCGGTGCATGTTTCAAACGGTTCCGAAGTCCTAGAACCGAGTTGCACGGTGCATCACGTATTTTTTTGCGTGGCGCAACACAACTGGATCCGTTTTTACCGGGATCCCGAATTCGGCCATCGCACCAAACAGTTCTTCACGATGAATGCTGTCGTATGCGGCTTTGAAATCGATGAAAAGATGGTGTGTATCGATTCGAAACTCGTTGGTCTTTTCCAGGATTTGTTGAAGTGTAAAAATTTGGTCTATAATCGATTTGCCGGGCCGGAAGCCGCACTGGTAGCTGCCGATTAGTGCGGTGCAAAATGGCTTTAGACGTTCACACAATACGCTGGACAGGATCTTGTATGCGACATTGAGCAGGGATATACCTCTATAGTTCTTGCAAGAGGTAGGATCGCCTTTTTTGTGGATGGGGCAAATAGAGCTGGTATTCCAGTCGTCGGGCATGCTTTCATCTTCCCAAATTCTGCAGATGATCTGGTGCATGATCCCTACCAGAACATCGCCGCCAGCCTTGAAGAGCTCTGATGGCAAGCCATCTGAGCCTGCGGCCTTGTTATTCTTCAGCTTCTGAATAGCTGTGCCGACTTCTTCGATGCTGGGTGGGAAGACTACTTCAGCGGCTGTAGTTGGGATTTCCTCGGTCCCTACCACTATCTCTTGGTCATGCTCGTTAAGCAGCTGCTGGAAATGCTGCTTAAATACATCCACTATTCCCTGCGGGTCGGTGACAAGATTACCCTCGCAGTTTCGGAGAGCCTGGGTGCCCTTTTTAAAGCTCCTGCAACTCCTGCCTTTAGCTTTGGCTTTCTTGTAAAAGGCTCGTATTTTATGTTTATCCCTAGACTCCTCGATATCCTTGAGCTGGGAGGGTGCGAAGATTATTTTCTTTTGTCGCAGTAGTTTTTTCTCCTCCCTTCTTCTGGCTCGGTACTCTTCTTGCGCTGTCCTGGTTTTCCTCTGCAGCGCCTTTTGATACGCCTCGTCGGTTGCTGCCTTTTTCTGCTCACACTCGCCATCACACCACGGGTTAATTGTCGGTGGTGGTAGGTACCTGGTGGTTTCGGCTACTTCCTGAGTGGCTGAGCGGCAATGCAGCCACATAGACTCTGGCAACCTGCGGTGTGCTCAGGCGCCCAATGTCGAACCTCCTCCTGATGTGCTGGTGCAGCTTTCTGAGATTGGACAGTCGAGCTCTGAATCTTGCTGCTACGAGAAGTGGTCAGAATCGACATTTGCCCCTCTGAATGTTCGCACATCCAGGATGTTTGACGAGTGCCTTGCGTCAATGAGCACATGGTCGATTTGGTTAGCGGTTCGACCGTCCGGAGATCGCCAAGTTGCTGTGTGGGTTCGCTTACGAGGGAATCTTTTGCTACTTATCACCGCATTACGAGCTGTCGCAAGGTCCGTGAGTCGGAAGCCGTTATCTGTTATCGTGGAGACTGTGCTTTCTGATCACTCGGCCAAGGGTGTTCTCCTTACCGATTTTGGCGTTGAAATCCCCGCGTACGATTTTAACATCATACCCCGGACAATCTCCGTAGTCGTTGTCCAGGAGATCATAGAAGTCCTCCTTGATAGGGTCGTTAGCCTATTCGGTAGGGGTGTGGGCACATATATTTCCTGGACCGCAGTAATATCCGCCTTGTACGGCGCGAGGATTCTTTCCAGTTTATGAGCAGCTCCAGTAGTGTACAGAGTTCTGACATTCCAGGATCATACTCGCAAATCGTGTTCCTTTTTCGCGTCATGTCGCCTTCGAGAATCCGTCCATTTATCTGAGGCATTTTGCCATTCATAACGTTTTTTTGTTTTTACATGGGCGGGTTGATGGCCCGCCGCACAGCCGCCAGTCTGGTCGGTCTCAACGGTTGTTGTGTGGCTATCCAGAGGGCGCCGCGAGGAGGCTGTATGTCAACTTGACCCGGGCGTTGAAACAGGGATCATTGCTGTCGTCTCGCCAATTTGATCCTGTACGTCAAATCCGCATACAAAAAGGCGTTCTTTATTCTCCTTGTAGCAGTTTCCGTAGTATATGTCACAGTATTTCATCCTCTTTTTACCCGGTCCATCCCATCGCATTTATTGGAGTTCGGTAATGTCTTTTTTTTTTTTTTTTTTTTTTTTTTTTTTTTGGTTGCGCCCAAGGATGTGGAATCTTCAGAAGATACTGGTAACCCGTGTTGCCAGCATGCACGATTCGCGGGATATTATTCTCCTTTTTCCACGCGCCTACGTACTAAACCACACCACTGCACACTTCAACCACTCACACCGCGGGACTGCCATTAGGTATTACTTCGCGGGGCTGGTTAGCGATTTACGCTGTATCTCGAGTAGAAGCCTCTTGGGTTCTTCTTTCTGCTTCGGCTTGCCGCAGCGTTATTTGTACTGATGCAATGTACGAGCATGTTTTGTTCCAATTTTCCACCGAGTTCATCATATAGAGGACCAAGTTTTCAGGACTCGGTACATTTAGCCTTTGCCTGTCCTGCATAAAGCGACTACAATAGAAAACTGTGTGTTCTGCGTCCTCGTCGGAATGTGGGCATTGTGGACAAAAGGGCGAGCTATCATATCCAAATCTATGCAGATACTTTCGATAGCCACCATGTCCAGACAAAAACTGCGAAAGATGATAATTGCAGTCTCCTGTCGGTCTTGATGTCCATGTTTCGATGACGGGAATGAGCCTGTGCGTCCATCTTCCTTTTGTGGAAGTGTCCCATCTGACTTGCCACATTGCCATGGATTCTGCCCGTTCTTCTGCTTTTATAAGCCTGGTCTGTTGCCGGTCTGGTGTTCGCCTGCGGTATACCCTTTTGAGCTCGTCTGCCAATATATCGATGGGTAGCATTCCTGCTATCACGAAAGCTGCGTCATCTGATATGGTTCTGAACCCGCAGATTACTCTTATTGCGCACAGTCGGTAGACTGAATCCAATTTCCGCTTTAGTCCTTTTACTGCAAGGGCTTCCGCCCAAATTGGAGCAGCGTAGAGTAGGACTGAGCTGACTACCCGTGAGAGTAGCACTCTGCGTGCATATCCGGGACCGCCTATATTCGGAAGCATTCGCGAAAGAGCTCGTTGTGCGTGTGATGCCTTCTCGCTGGCATACAGTATGTGTTCACTGAAAGAAAACCTGTTGTCTAGGATGACTCCTAGATACTTGACTGCTTTCTTGGACCTTATCGCCCGATCTCCGACTAAGAAGTTCGCATATTCCACCTTTTTACGGCTGGTTATAAGCACAGCCTCCGTTTTTTGGGCTGCTAGTTCCAGACCGGCAGTTGAGAGCCAATCTTTCACTTTAGCGATAGCAGCTGAGGGCTTTTTCTAACTGTTCGGCCGCACCCGGACCTTACATTCCAGGTACAGAACCGATACTCCTATCCTTTTATACGTTTGCGGGGGTCATCAACTGCTGGGTGTTGTCTCTGAGTATGCACTTTTTTTTACTGTTACGGTTTACTAGGACGTAGCCCAACCGACTAAATCTGTTTTGTTGGAGCAGGAAACTCGCGATTCGCCATTCCCCGTCTGTAATTTCCAGAGTAAATCTCCAGATGGCGCCACGAGGAGGTGGGGATGGGACTTATTTACTAACAGTGCCGCAATGTGTTCGTCTGCGGTGGCTCTTCCCGCTTTTTAGCGGACCAGTGTGTTACATATATGCTACCCCTACGAGGCCTTTGTTAGTCCTTGCCAACCGGGTCAGTATACTAGTTCTAGACAATTCAATTTTTTGTTAACATTTTCCAAAGTTTTCGAAATGCATCATTAAACAGCACAACAACGATTTGTTTTATTTCTTCGATAGGACTCAGTCTTTGAGGGCTGGTTAAGTGTGCCAAATAAACAAAACATTCGCCGACACGGTTGGAAGCGGCAATTCGTTATTGTATCGTCAAGAAAAATAATTTTTTACAATTCCGAAATCGACAAACAGAATACTATTGATCCTGTGCTTATATTAGACTTAAGGTAAGCATTCAATTTAAATAGCGCGTAACACAGAAAGCGAAAACAATTGTAAATGAAAATGTTTGATTTTATGAATTATAGCAAAGTATTTCATGTACGTTCCGTGACACAAGGTGATGTCATTCGTGCGGATGCCAAAGAAATTCCTCGAATATTTCAACTACTCTACGCTGGTGAAGGTGAGGCTAGACGTCCAGATGAGCAAAATCAATTGGATATCAGCGTGTTAAGGGGCGGATCTGGTGATGAGAGGCCCGGAACTATTCTGCACAAGGGTAAGACACTTTTATATTTATATTTTACGAATAGTCTTGCTTTAATATATAGGTTTGTGATAATAGGTCATGAATTTGTCCATATAACATACCATATGCCGACTGCTTGCGAAGTTTGTCCTAAACCGTTGTGGCATATGTTCAAGCCGCCGGCGGCCTATGAATGCAAAAGGTAAGTGACTCATCAAACCAAATAGATATTTTTTCTATGTATTAAAATTAAAACCAATTAGATGCCGTAATAAAATCCACAAGGAGCATGTAGATAACAATGATCCATTGGCCCCATGTAAATTGCATCACGACCCTCATAGTGCTAGAGAAATGCTATTGCTAGCCTCAACGCCTGATGAGCAGAATCTTTGGGTTACTCGTTTGTCAAAACGTATCCAGAAGAGTGGGTATAAAGCGAATTCATCATCAAATAATAATAGCAGTGGAGACGGTAGCAAAATTTCTCCCAGGTGAGGTAACAAGTTCATTAGACGACACTACAAGTGTCCACTTTTAAACCATCAAACTTACAAGTTTTTTTTTTTTGTTAACAATTTATTTTTAATTTCATACTTTAATTTACTTGCAAACAAAATGCTATATGTGGATATGGTAAAAACTATTTAATTCAAACTAAATCAATTGATCAACTATCCACCTATTGCCTGTCATACACCTGCTGCTCTACGTGTTACTTACTACAATGCCCAAAATTAATCATTAACTACTACCCCATCATCTCAATGTCTATATAACCATCATCATCACCATCATCAACAACATTACAGCCAATCAACTCGTTCCAATTATAAGCCATTTGCAGCCAATGTACAAAGATCAGCGACACTTCCAGCTAATTCATCATTAAAACAGTGATTGTTATCGAAAACCTTCTTTTTTTAAATAATTTTTTTTTATGAATATATTCTATTTTTTTATACAAACAAAAATCAATAAAAAATAGTAGTAATAATAAAAACTGCATATATATAAATATAAATTAATTAGTTTTAACGCTCGACGTTATTAATTAAAATTAATTAAATTAATTAAAAATAATTATTTAATTAATTAATTAAAAATAAAACAAAAAATATAACAGAAATCTAATATATCATATCAAAAAGGAAAAATCAATTAATAATTTTAACTAACAACAAATAAAAATGTATTACTTAAAAACAAAATTGGAAAGAAGTCAGAAGATCAATAGTAGGCCCGATTCGATGGCCAAGTGGTGGTAGGAAGGAAGCGAAAATTATAAATCTCCGACGAATCATCAAGTGAAAAGATAATTGTTAAAATGGCAATTGACATAGCTTACACATATATAAATAAGATACAAAACGAATAAACATAACGAAGTAAAAACAATTCCATTTTTTATACAAATTTTTTAAATTTTTCGTTAATTTTTCTGTTACATTCAATTTACACAACACAAATACCATAAACGACAGCGTAGATAACGTGATTTTTCTCAACTATAAATAATTAAATAAATAAATAAATATAAACAATTCGTTTTTAAGGATTAACTAAATAATATAATTTAATAGTAATTCGTTGAAGATGAAGAGGTTACGTTCGTTTGTAGAAATATGCATACGATGATGAGGAGAAGATGTTCTTTTCATTTATTTTATTTTAATTTCGCTGCTAATAATCGTTTTTTTTTTTTTTTTTGTTTATTATTATTTCCTGTAATTTTAATATTTGCTTATTTTATTTTTATTTTGATAATCCTTTATTATTACATTATTTTTAAGGTTTAAGATATACATATATAAATATATATATATATAAACTATTAATATTAATATTATATGAAAATGAAAGAAAACTATTTAAAAAAAAACGAAACAATTAATTGGATTTTGATTTATTTATTTATTTTTTTTTTTTTTTGTTTGTTTTTAACCCTCCGATGAGCGCTGGCATATTAGGCGGTAAATGGAGCATAAAGGGTCTGCCCAGACCCATACATATTAAATACGTATATTTCAGAACAGGGAATTCAAGATAGCCAGAGGTTTACTAAATATGTGGTTGTATGTTGATGTAAGTGGCTAGTAACGGGTCCGCCAAATAACTTTTTTTTTTTTTTTTTTTGAAAATGCTATAAAAAAAAAAAAGAAACTTCTGAATATTTTCTCAAATTTCTTTTTTTGTTTGAAAGTACGATCCTTCCGGTTAATAATGGAAAATAATTTCATTCAAATGGCTGCCTCGGCTGGCCATGCAGTAGCCTACACGATCGGTCCAATTTTTAAGCACATTATCGATTGTGTGCAGCTGTATTTCACCAATGGCTTCACGAATATTATCCTTTAAAGCGTCAATTGTCTCTGGCTTGTCGGCGTAACACCTATCTTTGACGGCACCCCACAAATAATAGTCCAACGGTGTCAAATCGCAGCTCCGAGGTGGCCAAACGACATCAGCTCTGCGGCTGATAATGCGATCCTCAAAAACAGGGCGCAAAACATCGAGTGTAGCTTCGGCTGTGTGGCACGTAACGCCGTCCTGTTGAAACCAAATGTTGCCAATATCCTCCTCTTCAATTTTTGTGAACAAAAATTCGTTCAACATGGCCCGATAACGATCGCCATTGACTGTAACGGCCACTCCTTGCTCATTTTCGAAGAAAAATGGCCCAATTATGCCTCTGGACCAAAATCCGCACCAAACAGTGGCTCGTTTTGGGTGCACCGGCGTTTCAATGTATGCGTGCGGGTTTTCTGTGCCCCAAATGCGATAATTTTGCTTGTTACATACCCGCCAAGATCAAAATGAGCTTCATCTGAAAAGATGATTTTTTTTTGGCAAAATCGGCATCTTCTGTAAGTCGATCGCAGGCCCACTTAGCGAAGCGAAAACGCATTGGATGGTCAGTTGGCTTCAACTCCTGAACCAATTGGACTTTGTATGGCGTCATACCAAGGTCTTTATGCAAAATTCGTCTCAATGATGTCTCCGAAATGTTCAATTGTTGAGAATGATGGTGAGTGTGCTTCACCCACACTTTCTGCCGCAGCAGCAATATTCTCGGGTGTACGCACTGTTTTTGGCTTTTCACGCTTTGGTTTATCGATGAGGATGCCAGTTTCTTTCACTTTTTTCACAAGATAACGAACATACGGAGCTGACGGTGCTTCTCTTCTTCCAAAATCCGTACGCAATTTTCGCACACATTCTGCAACATTACCATGATTTTCAAAGCGTTGTTCAAGCGTATACACAACCATATTCGTTCAGCGGAAGGATAAAACTAATTATCTGTCAAATCAGACATGAGCTAAGTGTTACCATTCACGAAATAAGCACTACTTGAAAAAAAAAAAAAAAGACGTTAGATGGCGGACCCTTTATATATGTATGTGTGTTTTACTTACTTACTTAACGGGCGCTACAGTTCGGGGTGAACCTGGGCCTCAACCAACATGCCTCTCCACCTAGCACGATCTTTCGCTAGTCTTTTCCAATGCCGCACGCCCAGTTGGTTGAGGTCCCCTTCCACCTGTGCGCGCCACCTTAGGTGCGGCCGTCCTCTATTTCTTCGTCCCTTGGGGTTGGATTCAAAGACTCTACGGGCTGGAGCTGTGGTGTCCATTCGCTCTACATGGCCTAGCCATCTTAGGCGTTGGATCCGTAGACGCCTGACCAGACTCATGTCGCTGTTCAACCCGTACAGTTCGTGATTGAATCTTCTCCTCCAACCCTCCTCTGTGTTTATGGGACCGAAAATCGAACGCAGAATCTTTCTCTCGAAACGACCATCCGCTTTAGATAAAGTCCATGTTTCTGCGCCGTATAACAGGACCGGGATAATTAAGGTCTTATATAAGGTCAACTTGGTCGTACGAGGGAGGGCTCTACTTCTCAGTTGCCTCTTGAGCCCAAAGAAGCAGCGGTTGGCAAGAGTAATTCTGCGCTTGATTTCGAAACTGGTGTCGTTGTTCCAAGTCACCGCGGAGCCGAGGTATATGAAGTCCTTAACTACCTCGAACTTATATCTGCCAATATGCACGTTCTGTCCAAGACGTCGGTGGTAAATGTCCTTTTTCGATGACAGCAGATATTTAGTCTTGCCCTCATTAACTGCCAAACCAATTTTTGCCGCCTCCATCTCAATACTCGCAAACGCCTCATTGACATCTCGCTGCGATCTACCTATTATGTCAATGTCGTCGGCGTATGCAAGGAGTTGCGAGGATTTGAAGAAGATTGTGCCTCTTGTATTGGCCTGTGATTTTTGCACAATCATTTCCAATACGATGTTGAAGAAATCACACGATAGCGCATCGCCCTGCCTAAATCCTTTTTTGACATCAAAACTATCGGTAAGGTGCTCACCGATTCGGATGGAGCAGCGAGCATTTTCCAAGGTCATCCTGCATAGTCTGACGAGCTTCGCAGGGATGTCAAAAGTAAACATGGCGTTATATAGCTCGTCTCTAATTACGCTGTCGTATGCGGCCTTGAAGTCGACGAATAGATGGTGCGTATCGACTTGAAACTCATTGGTTTTCTCCAGGATCTGCCGTAGTGTGAAGATTTGATCGATGGTGGACTTCCCTGGCCTGAAGCCACACTGATAAGGACCTATCAGCTTGTTTACGAATGGCTTCAGGCGTTCACACAAAACGGCAGCGAAGATCTTGTATGCGACATTAAGGAGACTTATTCCTCTATAGTTGGCGCAGTCAAAGGGATCTCCTTTTTTGTGGATCGGGCAAACAATGCTGAGACTCCATTCCTCGGGCATGCTTTCCTCTGACCCTATCTTACAGATGAGCCGGTGCATGCTCCTAACCAGCTCACCCCCAGCCGCTTTGAAGAGCTCAGCAGACAGTCCATCTGCGCCAGCAGCTTTATTCGACTTGAGTTTCGACATGGCAATCTCAACTTCGTCGAGGTCAGGGAGACGGAATTCTCTGCTATCTTCGTCGTTAAAAAATGGATCATTCTGCCTGACGGCGGTATGTTGGTTGTCATCGCCGTTATACAGTCTGCAGAAGTGGTTTTTCCAAATTCTCAGCATCGACTGCGATTCTACTACTAGGTGTCCGTTCTCATCCTTACAGGCCTCCGTTCGGGCTTTATAGCCTTGAGACATTCGTTTTATCCGCTGATAAAATCTTCGAACGTCGTGCCTGCAATAGCACCTCTCCAAGTTTTCATTCGCCCGCTTCTCGTGCTCTTTCTTTTTTCTCTTGAGAAGCTTATGTTCCTCCCTTCTCTTAAGCTCGTAGAGCTCACGAGCCGCTCTTGTTTTTTTGTGTAGTGAGGCTTTGTATGCCTCCTGCTTTTCTGCATGAATCCTTCTACACTCGTCATCGAACCAGGTGTTTCGTCGTGGTGGAGCTTTAAGGCCCAGCACTTCCGTTGCTGTGCTCTTCAGGGCTTGTTTGCACATGCTCCATTGTTGCTCTACTGACTGAGTGGAGGATTGCGGTGTATCGGAGAGCTTAAGGGAGACGCGGTTGGCAAAAGCACTGGCGATCTCCAGCGATAGTAGCTTTCCGACGTCATAGCTTGGTGTTCTAACTCTACTCCGCGGTGTTCGTGTTATGCGCTGACGTATCTTGGCTACTACAAGATAGTGGTCTGAATCGATGTTCGCTCCTCGGAAAGTGCGAACATCAAGGATAGTGGAGGAGTGTCTGACGTCAATCGCGATGTGGTCAATCTGGTTGGTGACTGATTGATCTGGCGACCGCCAGGTGCCTTTGTGTATATCGAGGTGGGAAAATCGTGTGCTGGCTACAAGAAGATTTCGCCCCGTGGCAAGGTCGATCAGCCTATGTCCGTTATCGGATGTGGTGTCATGTAGGCTGTGTTTGCCGATGACCCGCTCAAAGATGCTTTCTTTACCCAGCTTAGCGTTAAAATCTCCTAGTATGATTTTGGTATCATAGCTGGGGCATTTGGTATATGTTCTGTCTAGGAGATCAAAGAAATCATCCTTGATTGAGTCATCCTTGTCTTCCGTGGGGGCATGGACGCATATGAGGCTGATGTTACAGAAATTTGCCTTGATGCGGATCGTTATGAGGCGTTCACTCACATACTGGAAACTTAGGACTTTATGTCTTAGTCCACCTCTAACAACAAATCCGCATCCAAATAGTCTCTGTCCTCTCTCCCTATAGCAGTCACCGTAGTAAATGTCGCAGTTTTTCATCCGCTTTTTACCCGGTCCATTCCATCGCATTTCCTGGATGGCGGTTATGTCCGCTTTATAGCGGTCTAGGGCGTCCGCAAGTTGTTCGGCCGCACGTGGTCTGTTTAGGGACCTAACATTCCACGTACAGAACCGAAGGTCCTTGTTTGGTTTTTGTTTTCTTAAAGGGTCGTCAACATAGATCCGTTCCGTTTGATTATCCGAGGCTGTTTTTTGTTTCTGAGCAATTAGTGGTTTTACGGTTATGGTTCGCTAGACCATAGCCCAACCGACACTAATCCTGTTTGGTGGCGCAGGATACTCGCTATTCGGCCTCTTCCGTCAGTAATTTCCCTTTTAAGGAAATTTCCAGATGGCACCACGAGGAGGTGGAAGTAGGACCTGACTAGCAGAGCTGCAAGATGTTCGGCTGCAGAGGCTCTTACTCGCTTTTTGTCGGGCCAGCATCCGTCGGCAGATGCTACCCCTACGAGGCCTTTGCTAGTCCTTCACCATCCGTATGTGTGTTTTGGTGTGTGAAAATATGAACACCAGATCTACATATTGTACCCCCTCTCTTGTTCTAGAATCTTAGAGCTGCCCTCAAAAATTTGACAACTTTCCTAATGGGATTTCTTGAAAGTTTTTCCGTTTGGGTTTGTTTGTGTAACATTTTGAATCTTTCTCTGGAAAGGCTTGGGAACACGGTTAGTATGTGTTCTAAATATGAAAATATCACATAAAACGAGTATTCTTATAATGACATTGAAAAGATTCATTGCTTGCTTGGTGTGAACACACCTGCGATCCATATGTGGCACTACCAGCTACCGCGCCGATTCAATGACAAGTCAACGGCGTTTTTCGCTGCGTTTTGCTTGCTGGATTCAACTCGTCATAGATGATGATGCTAAATTATATGACGAAAAGAAGTTATCAACGTCCGCCGGCCATATATTTCTTCATCAATTTCATGACAACCCGCTCGCCATGGTTCAGCTCTCGTTGGGTACCTGTTGGTTTTCCCGTATATACTATTCCTTTCAGGGGATATTTTGAAACGAAATCGCAAATCCACCGAACCTTTATTTCGTATTTCGCGGTCTTACTTGTAAGCCTAATGTGTCCGCGATATGGAAATAATTGCCCATCGACGGTCACTTGGCCGGTCGGGGTATATGTATGCTCTCTCTAAGTTAAACACCAGTATGAGCCATACATCGTCCATGGCCGTAGATTTGCTTTGTTATAGCCTTCCTGCACGAGTGTTACGGTTGTCGAAGCGAACGTATGTGACCAAGTGCTTGAACCGGTTGAAGGGTATGGTGGCTTTGTAGATTAGCATATTGTAACTCACCCACAATTCTTTTGCTAGCTGTGAATTGGCGTGCAACACACCAGCAAACAGCAACATCCCAAAGAAGCCATACATTTCGCCCTTGTTGGTCATCGTCTACACTTTATGCTTTTTATTAGAATAAGCTTTGTTCTAAAGTCAAAAGCATTCGGAGGCTTTTCGATTAGTTTCCCGCACGATAATATTCACGATTCCGGGGGACAACAACGATTTGAAGATGGCTCGGTGATACGGCAATGTTCCTTGTAATGTCGCACATTGTGCGAACGTGGCCCTAAAAAAAGGTGGTGGATTCGTATTCCATATCGTGTGATATTTCGAACGGTAAGCCGTCTTCCTGAACAGGAGAAGCCACGTAATCCGGTGCAACAGCACTGGATGATGGAATTGCGGTTGGTGCTTCTTTGTACAATTCCTTCGCACAACCATCATCGTTATCATCCAAATCGACCTATAACTCAGTCTCCTGTTCAACATCGGACGCCTCATCCACATTTTCATCTTCTTCTGTCACGTAGTTTTCATCGTCCAAGTCCTCACCTGATTCAAATGGGTCGAATTCCGGACCCAAAATGTGTCCAATTTCCGTCTCAAGTCGCTCTCGCTCTTCCGGATTCTAATTTGATGCATTTAGTTTACGAATCGAACTTGTCATAATACCACCCTCACTGCCTTCTCGCAAAATATCTCCCAATTAATCATAAAACACGTGATCTAAAGATAAAATTCCATAAACCAATATCTCTAACCTGGGAGCACCGTGGCGCAGTGGGTCGTGTGTTGGCCTCTGACGCCGATGACACGGGATCGAATCCCGACACAGCCATGTCATCGAACGTTTTTTTCACGGTGTTTCTCCTCAACGAGGTTCTGACAAAACCCCCTGTAGTAAAACTGTCATGAAAAGCTTCTCGAAATTCGCCGTTCAGAACCGGCAATAAACTGGAGGGCAAATCGTCTCTTCCGTGAACGTATGACTCGTCACGTAAAAACACTCATTTGGGATTATGTTGTCCGTGAACGTATAACTCGTAACGTAATTTCGAATTATGTGTTCCGTGAACGAGCACTTTTGTTTCCGTGAACGTACCGATTATTTCGAAACGTCATTCGATAGTCAATTTCGTGACGGAATATTCTAAATCGGCAGCAGAATGGAGTTAAATGACTGAATTTTGCTTTTTTTGTTGGAGAAAAATGTATTGACTTATTTTTGTTCCGTTATAAGATATAAATAAAAGTTTATAATGTTTATGAAAACAGTTTGTTTCGGGTTCATATATTCATATATTTTAATTCAACAGCGACTGTTTAATGCTATTTCTCACTTGTTCTGCAATTCTTGTGAGGTTTGTCGCCCGTTCAATTGAGACGTGTTCCGCGATTGTATTGACCGGAGAAGCTTGGTACGGGAACGGGATTCGATAGTCGATGCAGATGTTATGCAAAGCTGCGCAAATATTTGCAAATGAAGCTACTTTTTCTGGGCTGTACCGTCCTCTCTGATTATATTGCAGCATTTTCCATCGTTCTTTAAAATTCCAATTTTGCGCTCAATTCCTTGCTTTGGAATGTATTTCATTAAACAGGCATTCATTAGAGCCTGCTACCGTATTCCTATATGGCGTCACACACCAGGGCTCGATTGGATATCCAGAATCTCCTGCAAAGAGGTTGTTTTTCAGTGCTAATATTTGAATCTCAAAAAAAGGTTTGTAACATACCAAGGAGCCAGGAATTTTCATTGCCATAAGCTCGGAACTGCTCATCGAGAAAATTTCTTTCATTTGATTGCTTCCACACAAATGAATCGTGAGCTGCTCCTCCATATTAGCAATTAATTGCAAAAATCCGGTTCTTATGGTCACAAATCTTTAATAGCAAAATACAATTTTTTTTTTATGTTTTCATTACACAATAATTAACTTACAATCATGACATTCAGGCATTTTCAATTGCTTACGCTTTTTCGGACAGGAAAAGCGGATTACTTCCGTCCCGCAAACGCCTTCTTCTGATTTTCTCAGTGGATTCCTCTTCATTTTCATTTAATAGCATGAATAACACTACCGGATCCATAATTTTCTTATTTTTAGTTTTTTTTTTAAATCACTTAACTTTTAGACGATTCCAAACCGAAATAAATGACACTTCGAATGAAATTGTATCAGATATTGTACCAGTTTTTGTAGTATAGATCTATTACATTACGTTCCGTGAGCGATCGAATGCCATGATCTCAATATACTCGATACGATCGTTCGTATCGTAATTTAAAGTAGAAACACAATGTGGCGTGCGCGCGCGCGTGCTTTTGATCGGCTTTGTACCGATTTACGGGATAATGTGTCAGACGCACGCAACCACAATTCGCAACACACAATTTGGCTTCAAGTCAGCTGCGCGTAGAGAGCTTAGGAATATGACAATACTATGTTCTGTTTCCTCAAAATGTACACATATGAATTCAGTGCAGAAAGAAGAGTAGATTTGTGTTCTGTTCTATTTATATGATTTAATTGAAACATAAACATAAGAAAATTTCAGCTCAAATAAAGGTACATGCTTATAAAAAAATATGCATTTAGTTCTGTAATACCCATCATGATTAGTTTGCATCCAAAAAATCCAATAATAAGCTACAAAAAAGGTATGCATGCTCAAAGCGAACAACTCGGAACACTACATGACAAAACACGTTACACTATTCTGCTACAATCGAACAACACAATGAAATACATCTGTCAAACGCACGCCTTGAGTAGAGAGTAGCTCTACTCCGGCGCTTTGCTCGACTTTACGATATTTACGATATGAGGTCGAGCAAAAGTTGAGGTAACATTATGCGTTGCTTCATAAGATATCGTTGTTCCTACTCATGCTGTCAAAAGCACGCGCGCGCGCACGCCACATTGTGTTTCTACTTTAATTACAAAACGGATGACTGCTCGATCACGGAAGAGACGATTTGCCCCCAGCTACTGATATTACAACTAGCACTTTTGTGTCGTTAAACAATCTACTACAAAACTGTCGAGTCGTTTAAGTTTCGGAATACGCATTAAAGAAACGACAACGGGAATAGGGGTGATTACCTTTTTTAGCGACTAACAAATTCCGTTGTATATTGATTTAACTTTCACTCATTTGCGCTTTGGTAAATAATATCAATCACTTGCTATTGTTTCCTTAATGCATGCCACACTTACTTACTTACTTAAGCGTTGACCATAATAGACTTACGCGAACTTAAGCTTATGTCAGAATCGAACGAAAATCTCACTTAACTGCCTGAACACAATGAGGTCGCGGTCGCTTTCTCGGTCGCCTGTCAAAAGTTAAATGTACGTAAATCCCATAATGTAAACACAATGATGTCGCGGTCGCTGCCTCGGTCGTTGGGTGTGTCGCGCGAGTTGGCTAACTTTTAACTCGGTAGTACGACATTGTGACAGCTGTGTAGAAAAAAAAACAAAACGCAAGGAAATCTTCAAATCGACGGTTGACGGTTCGTTGTAAGTACAAGGTGTGTCAAAAGAAAGTTTATGTTTAGTGGATCGATTAAAAACGAAGTAAACATTCTATCGAAAACAATTTTATTTACCATTGAAGTTCACAATTTGGGAATTTAGTTCTTAAAAATAATGTCATCTAAATGTAAGTCCTCGCGTTCGTGACAACCATTTTATCGCACAGCTCTGCGCGCTTCCGAATCGAAAGGTCGGGATCACTGCGAACAGACTGATTAACATTCTTTACGTTTTCTTACGTTATCGATGACCTTGACGGTCCATATTTTGGTTTTTCTAGTGTTGAACCAGTCTCTTCAAACTTTTTTACCCATTTTCGAATGAGAGGAATGCTTAGCGCATCCTTTAAATGGCGTTAAATTCGAATATTGCAGAGTTTTCTAGGCGCCACAGTCGCCGAATCACCGTTTTTGTAAAACTCTCGCACGCATAACGCGCAGTCTGCACCCGAGAAACGCTTCATAGCGATTGAATTCCCAAGAGCCAGGCTACCGATTGACGTACCTCCCGCGCCCCTCGGAGTCATTGCGAGCGTGCAATAAGCTAAACAAATGTAAACTTTCTTTTGAGACACCTTGTATATGGACAAAGGTGAAAACAGCTGTTAAAATTTGACATGACAAAGCGACCTCATTGTGGGCGAGATTTTGCCAATCCTAGCGACAGCAATGCCCACCGCGACCGAGACTGCGACGGAGATAGCGATTGCGACCTCATTGTGATCAGACAGTAAGTTTCAACGAAAAGTCAAGTTACCCATAATGAACTTAAGCGAAGGAACTGTCAAATTGTTTTCATTTGGTTTGATTATTTTCGGTGTGGTTACAATCGTTTTGTTTAAAGTGAGAAGAATAAAAATAAATTAATAAAATCGTATTCCGCCATATTTAAATGTGTTATTATTTTTCTTGAGTGTACTTTTGGTTTCTTTCACTGTCAGCTGTCAAACTTCCGCGCGGAACATCTTCTTTCATTGAAACGTTCCCTAAGCTCGCTTAAGTTAACGAACATTCAACGAAACCTCGCATATTCCCATTATGGGTATGTCATAGGCTTTGCATGTAATAAGACATTTCCGTAAGCTGGCGTACGCTCGCTTAAATCTATTATGTTCAACCCTTTAACCGGTGCTAAAGTTCGAGGTAAATCTGAGCCTCAACCAACATGCCTCCTCACCTAGCACGATCTTTCGCTAGTCTTTTACAGTTCCGCACGCCCAGTTGGTTGATGTCCCTTTTCACTTATGCGCGCCACATTAGCTGCGGTCGTCCTCTATTTCTTCATCCCTCGGAGTTGGATTCAAAGACTATCCGGGCTGGAGCTGTGGTGTTCATTCGCTCCACATGGCCTAGCCATCTTAGGCGTTGGATCCGTAGGCGCCTGACTAGACTCATGTAGCTGTACGCCCGTACAGTTCGTGATTGAATCTTCTCCTCCAACCCACATCTGTGTTTATAGGACCGAAATTCGCACGCAGAATCTTTCTCTCGAAGCGACCAAAGATCTCTTCATCCGCTTTAGATAAAGTCCATGTTTCTGCGCCGTATAGCAGGACGGGGATGTTTATGCCCATATCACAATATTGCGTTAGCGCTAGCTTCGGGTGACGTTTAACATTCAACACAGGCAATTTAATGGGGCACTCTACAATACTGCGTTTGCGTTAGCGAGCTTACGTTCATTAAAAAATGAGGGGAAATAAGAAAAAATGAGAGCGAGAGAACACGTAAACTCACGTAACCAAAGCAGACAAAAGTCAAACACGTCGGAAATGTCTGTGCGTTTGAACAACTGTTGCTGTGTATTGATGTGTATGCTGATCTGTGTTGTGTACGTTTACGTCAGTGTTTTGATATGGAGCAGCCGATAAAATTGAATTGTCATTTTCAAAGCATGCGTTGAAGCATTTCTCGTAACACGTAATGAGGCACGCACCAACGCAGTATTGTGTTACGGGCATTAAGGTCGTACGAGAGAGGGCGCTCGATTTCGAAACTGGTGTATCGTTGTTTCAGTTCACTGCGGAGCCGAGGTATATGAAGTCCTTAACTACCTCAAACTTATATCTGCCAATATGCACGTTCTGTCCAAGACGTCGGTGGTAAACCTTTCCTGGCAAGTTGATCGGCAATTTCACTGCCCTTGATACCTTTTGGCGAGGTCTTGTAGGGCGTCATGACATTCCTTGACGGTTTTTGAGTTCGTGCTGTACGAACCCAGCGCTTTAAGCGCTGCTTGGCTATCAGAGAGTATGTTGATGGTTACTCCTCTGATGCCAGTCTCGAGATTTAGATTGACGCATGTTAGGATGGCATGCAGCTCTGCTTGGAAGATGCTGGGGCTTATTCCTAGGGCCTTCGAGATCTTGCGTTTTGGTCCAAAGATGTCGGCGCTAACGCCGTTAGCCATCTTGGAGCCATCTGTGTACCACCTAACCCCTTTGACATTTAGGAGGGGATTACTGTTTTCCCATGCTGAGCGGTTTGGGATCAGTATCTCAAATCATGGCATAATTGTTCCCGAGCAGAGAATTCTGATTGCACTGCGTACCTTTTTGATAAATTTGATAAAAAGGTGCAGTGGAGTGAGTCCAATTAGTGCTTCCTGGGTTGCCGTGGGGAAGTTTGGCATAACGCCTTTGATGCCGAGGCACGCTAGTTTCTGAAGGCGTTGAAGCTAACAATTGTTGTTTTTTGCTCCACTTTTGTCCACCATACGGTGGACCTGTAGGTGACGAAAGGTCTTACTATCGCGGTGTATAACCAGTGGACTACCTTAGGTTTAAGTCCCCAGGTTTTACCGTAGGTGCTTTCATGAGCTTATTTCTCATATAGGAGTTCCAGTTGAGTCTACGGTCTAGGTCAATACCTAGATACTTTACTTCCTCTGAAAATCCTATGCATGTGCCATTTAGTAAGATTGAGCAGGGTTGTACCTTTCTCCTCTTTGTAAATGGGACTAAGATTGTCTTATTTGGGTTAATAGATAAATCCTCTCTGCCACGCCAGTCAGAGTTAAATTGGAGCGCAAGCTGCATGCGCTCACAGGCAGTGATCTCGCACTTGCCCGTAATAATGACTACTACGTCATCAGCATATCCGATGACCTCGTAGACCTAAGTGGTTAGCTTGCGTAGTAGATCGTCGATGACTATCGACCAAAGCAGTGGTGAGAGGACTCCCCCTTGTGGGCATCCTCTAACCGCCAATACTGTCACTGAGACCTCTCCGCATGTGGCTGATATAATACGGCTATTTAGTAGTAATTAGTGGGATGGTCCACACCCCTGCAGGATAGTGCAGTGGTGATCGAATCATAGCCAGTGTTATCGAAGGCTCCCTCTATATCGAGGAAGGCGCAGATTGCGATCTACTTTTGTGTGAAACTATTTTCAATGCGCGTCACCAAGTGGTGTAGTGCATTCTCGGTAGATCGCTCTTTGCGATATGCATACTGGTTGGGATGCAGAGGTATCTGATTTTCCAGGAAACCTCTAATATGGAGCTCTATCAGTTTCTCCATTGTTTTTAGAAAGAACGAAGTCAGACTGATAGGGCGATAGGATTTACATAGGTTGCTCACTTGGTTTCAAATTTGGGGTATGTATCCCAGGTTGGATCAAGACCTAAAAAGAACTATCAGTGGTGCTAGAATTGTATTCAAGCGTTTCTGTAAGATCGCAAGATAGATACCGTCTTTGCCTGGAGCCTTGTAGGGTTTGAATGAACCAATTGCCCATTTGACCCTGTCAGGGCTTAAAAGTCTACCAGAGAGGCTATTTGTTCTACTGTCAATGTTATCTATGACGTTAATTTGATCGTCAGAGGACATCGAGTAAGGAGTAGAACCAGGGAAGTGCACCTCGAGCAAAGTCTCCAGGGTTTCCCTGCGATTGACAGCAAAGGTGCCGTCTGATTTGGCGAAGCAGCCCGAGCCCATTTGTGTGCTCTCGAGATAGTGTTTTGTGGAGTCGGGGCGCAGTTGGAAGCGAGTCTATGTTCTCGCAATGTTTCCTCCAAGACGTTCTCTTGGATTTCCTCAATTCGAGGTTGTATTTAGTTAGAGCAGATCTACAATCAGTCCAACTATTATACCGTTTAGCTCTGTTAAACAGGGATCTCACCTGCTTCCTTAGGGACTTCAGCTGAGTATTCCACCAGGGCACATGTGTGTAGTTGACCTGGGTGTACAGCTGTCTCTGAAGGATGAGATGAGTGCTGCATTGAGCTGGTAAGCCGCTTCGTCAATATCGTCTGTCGATTCAATCGACTTAAGAAGCATATCCCCTTCAGCGGCGAGTTGAGCTTGGAACCGAGCCCAATTCGTTCGTTTGGGCTGATATCCGGGCTTAACCTCACCGGAGATGTTGAATCTGATATACTGGTGCTCAGACAGTGAGGCTTCATTGGAGACATGCCAGTCCCCAATCACATTTGAGATAATTTGGCTAGAGATGGTGAGGTCAAGCACCTCTTCTCTAACCGCGTTTATGAATGTGGCCGAAACTTTCTGCTTGCTTTTCAGAGACGTGTTTGAAATCGTTGTTTCGAAAAATCTTCCTCTTGTTGACCTCAAACACTGTAGTCAGTACTCGTCACAGGCCGCGGTACTGGGCTTGAAGATTTCTCATTCCCTTCGTAATTTATTTTGTGTAAAATACAAAATGTTACACTAAGGCTCTCTCGCTTGCATTTTTTTTAAAACAATGTCCTGATTTTTGGAAACTTGTGTTCTGCATTTACTGATATCGCAGCAAAACTAAGTGCAGATGTTATTTGTTTGCTTCGCTTTATTGCTGTTGCCCGTGACGTGTGTTGCCCTGGTCCCGATTTGCCTATCGGTATGGTATGGGCTGCATAGAATTAAAACGCTGACTATTTCGATTCTTGTACCATCCTGACGACATCTCCTGCACTACGTTGTAGGTAGTCGTTGCTTTTTAGGGTTCCGTACCCAAAGGTACAACGGAACCCTATTACTAAGACTTCGCTGTCCGTCCGTCCGTCTGTCGCCAGGCTGTACCTCATGAACCGTGATAGTTAGACAGTTGAAATTTTCACAGATGATGTATTTCTGTTGCCGCTTATTTACTTACTTACTTAGGTGGCGCTACAGTCCGTGGTGAGCCTGGGCCTCAACCAACAAGCGTCTCCAGCCGGCACGGTCTTTGGCCAGCTGTTTCCAGTGCCGCACGCCAAGTTGGTTGAGGTCCCCTTCCACCTGCGTGCGCCACGGCTGAGGCGGCCGTCCTCTGCCGCGCCTTCCTTCCGGAGTGGATTCGAAGACTTTTCGGGTCGGAGCTGTATCTTCCATGCGCTCTACATGGCCTAGCCACCTTAGACGCTGTATCCGTAGACGTCGTACCAGGCCGATGTCGCTGTACAACCCGTACAGTTCTTCGTTATATCTTCTCCTCCATACACCGTTTGAACAAACGGGACCGTAGATAATGCGCAGAATTTTCCTCTCGAAACGACCAAGGGCATCTTCATCCGCTTTTGTTAAGGTCCAAGCCTCTGCGCCGTAAAGGAGGACTGGGATGATCAAGGTCTTATATAGTGTCACCTTGGTTTTCCGAGAGAGGGCTCTACTTCTCAATTGCCTCTTAAGCCCAAAGAAACAGCGGTTGGCAAGAGTGATTCTGCGTTTTATCTCAGCGCTGGTGTTGTTGTCGCTGGTCATCAGTGAGCCAAGGTAGACGAATTCCTTGACCACTTCAAAGTTATATCCGCCCATGGTGACGTTCTGGCCAATACGTCGGTGTTGTCCTTCTCTTTTAGATGAAAGCAGATATTTGGTTTTACCCTCATTAACCTTGAGACCCATCTTAGCCGCTTCTACCTCAATGCTCACGAAAGCCTCGTTGACGTCTTGCTGTTTTCGTCCAAATACGTCAATATCGTCGGCGTACGCAAGCAATTGCGTAGACTTGAAATAAATCGTACCTCTTGTGTTGGCCAGTGACTCTTGCACGATCTTTTCAAGCACGATGTTGAAAAAGTTGCACGACAGCGCGTCGCCCTGCCTAAATCCTTTTTTAACATCAAAGGTCTCGGTTTGCTCATTACCGACCTTAATGGAGCAGCGAGAATTCTCCATTGTCATCCTGCACAGTCGGACGAGTTTGACAGGGATGTTAAAACTAGACATGGCTTTGTACAGCTCGTCTCTATATAAGTTACGGATCATCACACGCGGCCTTGAAATCGACGAAGAGGAGTGAGTGTCTTCTCCAAGATCTGCCGTAGCGTAAATATTTGGTCTATTGTGGATTTACCTGGCCTGAAACCACACTGATAAGAGCCGATCAGGTTATCCACAAACGGTTTCAGGCGTTCACACAATACGGCAGAGAAGATCTTATATGCGATGTTAAGGAGACTTATTCCCCTATAGTTGGCGCAGTTATAGGGGTCTCCTTTCTTATGGACCGGGCAAACGATGCTGAGATTCCATTCGTCGGGCATGCTTTCCTCCGACCATACCTTGCAGATGAGATGGTGCATGCACCTTACCAGCTCATCTCCAGCCGCCTTAAAAAACTCAGCAGACAGGCCGTCTGCGCCAGCGGCTTTATTAGACTTAAGTCTTGATATCGCTATTTTGACTTCATCTAGGTCGGGTGGACTGAATACTGTTACTTCGTGGTCCATTGCGAATGGCTCGTGCTGCCTGACAGCGGTATCTTGTCTATCATCGCCGTTATACAGTCTGCAGAAGTGGTCTTTCCAAATCCTCAGCATCGACTGCGACTCTACTACCAGTTCTCTATTTTCATCCCTGCAGGCCGCCACTCTGGCTTTGTAGCCATGGCATGTTCGTCTTACCTTGTTGTAAAGCTTACGGGCGTCATTCCTGCGGAAGCATCTCTCCATCTCCTCGATCTCACGCTTTCCGTGCTCTCTCTTCTTTCTTCTGAAAGGCGTGTGTTCCTCTCTTTTCTTCTGCTCATAGATTTCGCGAGCAGCTCTCGTCCGTCGTTGCAGCATGGCTTTATATGCCTCTTGTTTTGCTGCATGGGCTTGTTCGCATTGTTCATCGAACCAGGGGTTTCTAGGTGGTGGCTGTTTGAAACCCAGCACCTCTGAGGCAGCATCTCTGACGGCGCTCTGGCAATGAGCCCATTCCTGCTCTATTGTTTGAGCTGCTCTGGGCGGATTTTGAGAGAGCTTTGAGGAGACACGATCGGCAAAGATTCTGGCTGTCTCTTGCGATTGTAGCTTACCAATGTCAAACTTACGTTGTCCTACTCGACTCCTAAGCATTTTTGATATCCTCATTCGTACCTTGGCTACAACAAGGTAGTTGTCCGAGTCGATGTTGGCCCCTCGGAAGGTTCGTACGTCGAGAATACAGGAGGAGTGTCTGGCGTCGATCGCAATATGATCAATCTGGTTGGTGGTCGATTGATCACAAGACCGCCAGGTACCCTTGTGGATGTTGAGATGGGGGAATCGCTAGGAAATCGATTAGCCTTAATCCGTTGTCGGATGTGGTGCTATGGAGGCTATGCTTTCCTATGATCGACTGTTGCCACTACCATGACAAATACTAAAAACAGAATAAAATGAATATTTAAGGGGGGCTCCCATACAACAGACATGATTTTCATCCAAAAAATCCCCTTGGTCACATACTGAACTAAGGCTAGTCGACAATATCCCACAACCAGTAGCAAACTTCCCAGTTTTGATCTCTTTTGTGTCCTTGATGAATTTATCCTAGCTGCAAACCTTTTCCCTATACTTCCCATTATTGTTATTCACCATTGCATATCGTTGCTGTCAAGTAAGATAATTGATTTGAATTCAATGGATATACAGATGGTACGGAACCCTTTGTGGGCGAGTCCGACTCGCACTTGGCCGGTTTTTATTAAGCGCAAATGAGCAACTGCTGTTTTTCTCTTTAATATAAGTTCGAAGTCGAAACAACTTTAAAAGACTGAATGCCATTTCTAGGTAAATGTATGTTTTACACCTTCTCCCAGGCCTCAGTAATCTGTAAATACAGCTTAAAAAAAAAAAAACGGAAGAAGAAAACAATTCTGTCTTCCTAAGCATACTCTTATTTTAGAATACAACTTGTACAACTTCTACCACTCACTATAACAATAACTATAACTATTTCATTAGTACTAAAATACTATCTATATACACGAGTATAATATTTATCAGTAGTATCGGCTCATATTACATATTATAAACTGAATTTTTCCAGTCGATGTGCTGCCAAGCAGTAAGAAACAAAAACTCAAGGTTGTCCTTAATACCTTAAGAGCATTTGGAGCAGCTAAATAATGATTATTTAATACACGGTTCATCCTAGAATTCAGAGAATTTCATTATTTCCATTTGTATATGAACAAGGATAAGAAGAGCATAGCAAATCTGTCGAACTTTCATCTTTTTCTTCTACTTTTCAAAATGTATCTCACAACATTCCTGAATATACTCAATATATTATTAGGAAAGAAAAAACAATAAATTACACAAAAATGAATAAAAGAAAAGAGCTGCGATAGTGCTAAGTCCTTTTTTTTTTTACTTTTTACCTTCTATAAAACAAATGAACAATCAAGCAAGAGCTCCAAGCAAGCAGAGTGCCTTATGTGCTCTTTGGTTTTTCCAAAATTACTTTTTCAATACCTACAACCCGAGAAGCAATAATTAATATATTCAATATTCAATTTTTGAATAAAATACATTAAAACTCAAAACACCAAGTACTTAGGATAATACTATTAAAACGTAGATATAAGCTCATAAACGGAACACTTTAACTTAAAAATCTAAAGGGTCCGCCAAATAACTTTTTTTTTTTTTTTTGAAAATGCTATAGAAAAAACAACTTCTGAATATTTTCTCAAATTTCTTTTTTTATTTGAAAGTACAATCCTTCCGGTGAATAATGGAAAATAATTTAATTTAAATGGCTGCCTCGGCTGGCCATGCCTACACGATCTGTCCAATTTTTAAATTTTTTAGCACATTATCGATTATGTGCAGCTGTATTTCACCAATGGCTTCACGAATATTGTCCTTTAAAGCGTCAATTGTCTCTGGCTTGTCGGCGTAACACTTATCTTTGACGGCACCCCACAAATAATAGTCCAACGGTGTCAAATCGCAGTTCCGAGGTGGCCAAACGACATCAGCTCTGCGGCTGATAATGCGATCTTCAAAAACAGGGCGCAAAACATCGAGTGTAGCCTCGGCTGTGTGGCACGTAACGCCGTCCTGTTGAAACCAAATGTTGCCAATATCCTCCTCTTCAATTTTTGTGAACAAAAATTCGTTCAACATGGCCCGATAACGATCGCCATTGACTGTAACGGCCACTCCTTGCTCATTTTCGAAGAAAAATGGCCCAATTATGACTCTGGACCAAAATCTGCTCCAAACAGTGGCTCGTTTTGGGTGCACCGGATTTTCAATGTATGCGTGCGGGTTTTCTGTGCCCCAAATACGACAATTTTGCTTGTTTACATACCCGCCAAGATCAAAATGAGCTTCATCTGAAAAGATGATCTTTTTTTTTTGGCAAAATCGACATCTTCTGTAAGTCGATCGCAGGCCCACTTAGCGAAGCGAAAACGCATTGGATGGTCAGTTGGCTTCAACTCCTGAACCAATTGGACTTTGTATGGCGTCATACCAAGGTCTTTATGCAAAACTCGTCGCAATGATGTCTCCGAAATGTTCAATTGTTGAGAACGACGGCGAATTGATGTTGATGGCGCTTCACGCACACTTTCTGCCGCAGCAGCAATATTCTCGGGTGTACGCACTGCTTTTGGCTTTTCACGCTTTGGTCTATCGATGAGGATGCCAGTTTCTTTCACTTTTTTCACAAGACAACGAACATACGGAGCTGACGGTGCTTCTCTTCTTCGAAAATCCGTACGCAATTTTCGCACACATTCTGCAACATTACCATGATTTTCAAAGTTTATGTCGCAATATTTCCCAGCGTTGTTCAAGCGTAAACACAACCATATTCGTTCAGCGGAAGGATACAACTAATAATATGTCAAATCAGACATGAGCTAAGTGTTACCATTCACGAAATAAGCACTACTTGAAAAAAAAAAGACGTTAGATGGCGGACCCTTTATAAGGAAGAACGTCGTTTTTATCCTAAATTAGGATTGAGAGCACGTTTCAAAAATTTTGCGATCGACATGTTTTCGCGACACGACATGCAGCATACAAAAATAAAATGTTGGTTAGAAAAATATATCAAGTGGACTCTCGTTATCGACCAACACGACATACGAGTTCGAATCGAAGAGAAAATTTTATATAAACGCTAGCAGACTCTCGTGATCGACCAACACGACATACGAGCTCGGATCGAAGGGAAAATTTTATATAAACGCTAGCAGACTCTCGTGATCGACCAACACGACATACGAGCTCGGATCGAAGGGAAAATTTTATATAAACGCTAGCAGACTCTCGTGATCGACCAACACGACATACGAGCTCGGATCGAAGAGAAAATTTTATATAAACGCTAGCAGACTCTCGTGATCGACCAACACGACATACGAGCTCGGATCGAAGAGAAAATTTTATATAAACGCTAGCAGACTCTCGTGATCGACCAACACGACATACGAGCTCGGATCGAAGAGAAAATTTTATATAAACGCTAGCAGACTCTCGTGATCGACCAACACGACATACGAGCTCGGATCGAAGAGAAAATTTTATATAAACGCTAGCAGACTCTCGTGATCGACCAACACGACATACGAGCTCGGATCGAAGAGAAAATTTTATGTACAATTTCTTTGCGTTGAACTCTACGGAACTTCAAAATTTTTGAAACGTGCTCTCAATCCTAATTTAGGATATGGTCGTCAGAGTCGGGACGAGACTCTACGCGGCATTTTTTTTCTGTTTATCTTTAAGATAGAAGAGTATTGCAGTCAAGATTTCTTTTTGTATGTTTTTGATATATCTCAGTAATTGTTTTCAATTCAGTTACAAATGTTTTCCTTTTAGGACTTGCTTCCTTTCGATTGTAATTAATATTTCATTGTATTTATACTAGGATTTTATACTTACCGATTTCAGATGCATACGCGTGTATAATTACTAATGACAACAGACTAGAGTTAAGTTTATGAATTATTTTTATTATAAACTTGTACATATGTATGTATAGGCTTTAATATATTGAATTGAAATAAAATGCCATTTTTACCTACGAATTGATTTTGTTTTGTTTAACCGTAGAAGGGTAACCTTCGTCGATTCGACGAACATGAATTTTATTCTTTTAGTTTTCTCCTTAGTCCTCTTACTGATAGGATCCTCTTTTCGTGTAACCCTAGCCATCTCTAAGTGCTTTTAGTGTGTGGACGTACGGTAGTGTACCTGCTTGGGTAAGTGCATTTTTTATTGAAAAACGGCGCAAATGTTTGTCGAAACGACGAAGGTTACCTTTTATGTAACTTTTAGGGCACGATCAGATTTTGAATAAGCAAGTTAACGCCATGACTGGTGACGACCGGGTTGGATGTCGCGGCCGCCTTACGGATCGCCGTTTATGTGCAACATTGCGTTGATAATGCAATATCCTGCACACTGTGTTTCTTGAAACGGTATCATAAAATGTCGGTGATCGGGGCGAGCTGCCTTACTATGCGAAACGGCCGTAGAGTTAGGACTATTCTTTAGCATTTAAGTTCATTCGCATTTGGACTTACTTATCAGGCCAGCGATCCATGGAGGATCTGAGCCTGAGCTATCGCTGCCTTCCATCCTTGACGGTCCCGGGCACGCTGCTTCCAGTTGTCAAGACCAAGATGTCTTACATCCGCGATTACTTGGTCTTTATGCCGGAGGTTCGGTCTTCCTCTTCTTCTGGAACCAGGAGGCTTACTCTCTTAGCTGGAGCAATGGTGTCCATGCGTTCGATGTGGCCGAGCGAGTGTAGTCGACTAGCCTTCCGGACTACATCCACATCTTTGTACAGCTCGTAGAGTTCGCGCTTGTGTCTTCTTCTCCATCCACCATCCTCACAGACAGGACCAAATATCCGGCGCAAAATTTTTCTTTCGAAAGAACCCAAAATCAGCTCCGCTGTCCTGCTTATCGTCCAGCTTTCGGCTCCGTACAGCAAAACTGGCAGAATGAGCGTTTTGTAAAGCATGACTTTGGTCTTTCGAGTGAGGAGTTTTGACCCCAGTTGTTTGGACAAGCCGAAGTAGCAGCGGTTGCCAAGGGCGATTCTATGCCGGATCTCCACTGTGGTGTCATTTGTGGAATTTACTTTTGCCCCTAGGTAGACAAACTCCTTAACTACCTCGAAATTGTAGCTGTCAATTGTCATATTTTGTCCCAGGTGGTGAGCGACGGATTGGTTTTTGCTTGACAGCATGTATTTCGTTTGTCCTCATTGACCTTAAGACCAACTCGTTTCGCCCGTTCTTCAATCGCCGTGAATGCTTCCACAATGCCACGGCGAGAACACGCGATGATGTCGATATCATCCGCGTATCCTAGCAGCTGGATAGACTTGTAAAAGATAGTGCCTTCCCTGTTGACGCCTGCCCGTCGCACTATCTGCTCCAGCACCAGGTTGAAGAATTCACATGACAGCGCATCTCCTTGGCGAAATCCGGTGCACGTTTCAAAGGGTTCCGAAGTCCTAGAACCGAGTTGCACGGTGCATCGCGTATTTTTTAGCGTGGCGCGACACAACTGGATCAGTTTTTCCGGGATCCCGAATTCGGCCATCGCACCAAACAGTCCTTCACGATAAATGCTGTCGTTTGCGGCTTTGAAATCGATGAAAAGATGGTGTGTATCGATTCGAATCTCGTTGGTCTTTTCCAGGATTTGTCGAAGTGTTAAAATTTGGTCTATAGTCGATTTGCCGATGGCAAAGGACTAACAAAGGCCTCGTAGGGGTAGCATCTTTCCGACAGATGCTGGCCTGCTAAAAAGTGAGAAGAGCCACCGCAGTCGAACATCTTGCGGCACTGTTAGTAAGTCCTATCGCCACCTCCTCGTGGTGCCATCTGGAGATTTCCTATGGAAATTGCAGACGGGGAAGGGCGAATGGCGAGCCTCCTGCGCCAAAAAAAAAAACAGGATTAGTCGGTTGGGCTACGGCCTAGTAAGCCGTAACCATAAAAAAAAACCCAAACTCCGCAACAACCACAAGCCTCGGATATAACGGACCGGATTTATGTTGACGACCCTTGCAAAAAACGAAAAAAGGACAATGATCTTCGGCTTTGTACATGGAATGTTAGGTCCCTAAACAGGCCACGTGCAGCCGAACAACTTGCGGACGCCCTAGACCGTTATAAAGCGGACATCAACGCCATCCAGGAAATGCGATGGAATGGACTGGACATAAAGCAAATGAAAAACTGCGATATTTACTACGGCGACTACTATAGGGAGAGAGGGCAACGATTGTTTGGATGCGGATTTGTTGTTCGAGGTGGACTAAGGCAAAAAGTCCTAAGCCTTCGGCATGTGAGCGAACGCCTCATAACAATCCGTATCAAGGCTAAATTTTTTAACATCAGCCTGATCTGCGTCCACGCCCCCACGGAAGACAAGGATGACTCAGCCAAAGATGAGTTCTACGATCTCCTAGACAGAACGTATGCCCAATGTCCCAGCTCTGACATCAAAATTGTACTAGGAGTCTTCAGTGCTAAGCTGGGTAAGGAAAGCATATTTGAACAAGTCATCGGCAAACATAGCCTACACGACACCACCTCCGATAATGGACACAGGCTGATTGATCTTGCTACGGGGCGAAATCTCCTTCTAGAAATCGCTTCCCGCACCTGGCGGTCTTTTGATCAATCGACTACCAACCAGATTGATCACATCGCGATCGACGTCAGACACTCCTCCACTATTCTTGATGTCCGAACTTTCCGAGGGGCTAACATCGACTCAGACCACTATCTTGTTGTAGCCAAGATGCGCTTACGGATATCACAAACGCAACGGAGTAGAGTAAGAATACAAAGTTATGACGTCGGAAAGCTACTATCGCCAGAAACCGCTCGTGCTTTTACCGATCGCGTCTCCTTTAAGCTCTCCAATACACCTCAATCCTCCATGCTATCAATAGAACAGCAGTGGAGCCTTTGCAAATAAGCCCTGAAAAGCTCTGCATCCGTAGTTTTGGGTTTCAAGGCTCCACCACGAAGAAACACCTGGTTCGATGACGAGTGCAGGAGGATTCATACAGCGAAGCAGGATGAATATAAGGCCTCGCTGCATAAAGAACAAGAGTAGCTCGTGAGCTCTACGAGTTAAAAAGAAGGGAGGAGCATAAGCTTCTTGGAAGAAAGAAGAAAGAGCGAGAGAAGCGCGCGATTGAGGATTTGGAGAGGTGTTACTGCAGGCGTGACGTTCGAAAGTTTTATCAACAGATAAAGCGAACATGCCAAGGTTATAAAGCCAGAACGGAAGCCTGCAGGAATGAGAACGAACACCTAGTAGTAGAACCGCAGTCGATGGTGAGAATATGGAAAAACCACTTCTGCAGACTGTATAACGGCGATGTTAGTCAATATACCGCTGTCAGGCAGAATGATCCATTTCTAATCGACGGAGACCGCAGAGAATTCTGTCCCCCTGACCTCGACGAAGATAAGATTGCCATATGGAAGCTCAAGCCGAATAAAGCTGCTGGCGCAGACGGACTGTCGGCTGAGCTCTTCAAGGCAGCTGGGGATGACCTGGTTGGGAGCATGCACCATCTCATCCGTAAGATATGGTTAGAGGAAAGCATGCCCGAGGAGTGGAGTCTCAGCATCGTATGCCCGATCCACAAGAAAGGAGACCCCTCTGATTGCGCCAACTATAGAGGAATAAGTCTCCTTAACATCGCCTACAAAATCTTCGCCGCCGTTTAAATAAGCTTATAGGTCCTTATCAGTGCGGATTCAGGCCAGGGAAGTCCACCATCGACCAAATCTTCACACTACGGCAGATACTAGAAAAAACCAATGAATTTCAAGTCGACACTCGCCACCTATTTGTCGACTTCAAAGCCGCATACGACAGCGTAATTAGAGACGAACTATACAACGCTATGTCTACCTTTGACATACCTGCCAAACTCGTCAGACTATGCAGGATGACTTTGGAGAATGCTCGCTGCTCCATCCGAATCGGTGAACACCTTACCGATAGTTTTGGCAGGGCGATGCGCTGTCGTGTGATTTCTTCAACATCATATTGGAAACGATTGTGCAAAAATCACTGGCCAATACAAGAGGCACAATCTATTTCAAATCCTCGCAACTCCTTGCATACGCCGACGATATTGACATAATAGGTAGATCACAGCGAGATGTCAATGAGGCTAGGTAGTTAAGGACTTCGTCTACCTTGGCTCCGCTGTGACCTGGAGCAACGACATCAGTTCCGAAATCAAACGCAGAATCACTCTTGCCAATCGCTGTTTCTTTGGGCTCAGGAGGCAAGTGAGTAATAGAGCCGTCTCCCGAACGACAAAGATGACTCTATATAAGACCCTTATCATCCCGGTCCTGTTGTACGGCGCAGAAGCATGGACACTGTCAAAAGCGGATGAGGAGGCCCTTGGTCGGTTCGAGAGAAAAATTTTGCGCGTGATTTTTGGGCCTATAAACGCAGACGGGGGATGGAGGAGAAGATTCAACCACGAACTTTACGGGCTGTACAGCGACGTGAGCCTAGTCAGGCGTCTACGGATTCAACACCTAAGATGGCTGGGCCATGTAGAGCGAATAGACACCACAGCTCCAGCCCGGAGAGTCTTTGAATCCAACCCCGAGGGACGAAGAAGCAGAGGATGGCCGCCCTTAAGATGGCGCACACAGGTGGAAGGGGACCTCAGCCAACTGGGTGTGCGGCAATGGAATAGGCTAGCCAAAGATCGTGCTAGATGGAGGCGCATGTTGGTTGAGGCCCAGGTTCACCCCGAACTGTAGCGCCCACTAAGAAGAAGAAGAAGATATCTTACAGATAAGCTGGCCCATGCTCCTAACCAGGTCATCCCCAGCTGCCTTGAAGAGCTCAGCAGACAGTTCGTCTGTGCCAGCAGCTTTATTCGACTTGAGTTTCGATATGGCAATCTTAACTTCGTCGAGGTCAGGGGGACAGAATTCTCTGCGGTCTCCGTCGATTAGAAATGGATCATTCTGCCTGACAGCGGTATATTGACTAACATCGCCGTTATACAGTCTGCAGAAGTGGTTTTTCCATATTCTCTACATCGACCGCGATTCTACTACTAGAATCCACCCTATTGAGTTGTTTCTTTTGGCGAGGTCTTGTAGGGCGTCATGGCATTCCTTGACGGTTTTTAGTTCGTGCTGTACGAACCCAGCGCTTCATGCGCTGCTTGGCTATCAGAGAGTATGTTGATGGTTACTCCTCTGATGCCTGTCTCGAGATTTAGATTGACGCATGTTAGGATGGCATGCAGCTCTGCTTGGAAGATGCTGGGGCTTATTCCCAGGGCCTTCGAGATCTTGCGTTTTGGTCCAAAGATGTCGGCGCGAACGCCGGAAGCCATCTTGGAGCCATCTCTGTACCACCTAACCCCTTCGACACTTAGCAGGGGATCACTGTTTTCCCATGTTGAGCGGTTTGGGATCAGTATCTCAAACTCTTGTCAAAAGTGAAGGTGTGTGGTAATGCGTCCGGGTCTTCATGGCATATTTGTTCCCGAGCAGACCAAGACAACTTGGCCCTGATAGCTGGAAACGGCATGCCCGGTACCGTCAAGGATGGAAGGTAGCTCAGGCTCAGATCCTCCATGGATTGCCGGCCTGATAATTAAGTAAGTATAGTGACGAATATCACTCATTCTCCTATGATTGATGGAGGTTTGAAGCTGACTCATATTAACCAAGAAAGTTAGGGTGACTACGTGAGCCACAAAATTAAAAAAAATAAAATATGGAAACTGAGTTTGAGCTATCAAGCCACCATATCTAGTTGGTTTAGCTATTCCACAAAAGCCACATAATCACGGAATCAAGCAACTGATCTTTAAGTCACTCATTCCGTATGGTTTCGAGAAGTGTGTAAATCTCGTGAAAAATCTACATCCCGATGGATGTATTTATCTTTCTTCACTTATAGTGCCAAATGGATAAATGTCAGCACCTGAGTTCAGAATTCTATTTTCGTTGTAGGTCGAAAGTTAATCAAGCGTTTGTGGGAATTCCTGGCATCTCAGATGAACTTCATGACGAGCAAGGAACGCAGTAGATCGCATTCATCTACTTCTTGCCTCTAGATAGAATGTTCTGCAGACATGTCGATTTTGCGGAAGTACAAGTAGATAAAGTTCTAAAAATAAGTCAGCTTCGCGGAGCAAGGCAGGGAAGGCTGTTGATTGACGTAAAGTCAGAGAGCAAGACGAGGCGCAAGTCTAATTGAATTATTTTCGTTAGCAAATTTGTTTCTTTTAGTTTTACGTTCGGCGAATTGAGGAAAAGTAATGAAAACACTTTTGTTTGGTTTTGGGGCACAGTTTGGTTTGGTTATTTTAGCCATATGCTGTCGGATGAAGATTAAAATGTTGTTTACAGAAACGCTTGATGTATAAAACTGGAATACACCAGATTTGTTTATGAGCTTGAAGTAGTGTGAGGTAATTTAGTGGTAAGTTGTAGATGCTTTTACTCATATCTGTTTTCTTCTTCTTCTTTGATGGCGCTACAGTTCGGGGTCAACCAGGGCCCCAACCAACAAGCCTCTCCAGCCGGCCCGATCTTTGCCCAGCCGCTTCCAGTGCCGCACGCCCAGTTGGTTGAGGTCCCCTTCCACCTGTGCGTGCCACCTTAAATGCGGTCGTCCTCTGCTGCGTCGTCCCTCGGGGTTGGAGTCGAAGACTCTTCGGGCCGGAGCGTTGATGTCCATTCGCTCTACATGGCTTAGCCATCTTAGACGTTGGATCCGAAGACATCTAACCAGGCCGATGTCGCTGTACAGCCCGTACAGTTCTTGGTTGAATCTCCTCCTCCATTCTCCGTTTACACAAACGGGACCAAAGATTGCACACAGAATTTTCCTCTCGAAACGTCCAAGAGCCTCTTCATCCGCTTTCGATAACGTCCAAGCCTCAGCGTCGTAGAGGAGGACCGGGATGATTAAGGTTTTGTAGAGGGAACCCTTAGTTTTTCGAGAGAAGGCTCTACTACTCAATTGCCTCCTGAGCCCGAAGAAGCAGCGATTGGCAAGAGTAATTCTGGGTTCTATCTCAGCGCTGGTATCGTTGCTGCTTGTCACTATCGAGCCAAGGTAGACGAAGTCCTGGACTACTTCAAAAATATAGCTGCCGAAGGTGACTTTCTGACCAAGACGTCGGTGTTACGCGTCTTTCTTGGATGACAGCATATATTTGGTCTTGTCCCCATTTACCCTTAGACCCACTTTCGCCGCTTCTGCTTCAATGCTTGCGAACGCCTCATTGACGTCTCGCTTTGTCCGTCCAATAACATCAATGTCATCTACGTAGGCAAGCAATTGTGTGGACTTGAAGTAGATCGTACCTCTTGTATTGGCCGCAGAGTCCCGCACGATCTTTTCAAGAATAATGTTGAAGAAATCACATGACAATGCGTCACCCTGTCTAAAACCTTTTTTAACATCAAAGGGGTCGGTTAGTTCACCTCCGACCTTAATGGAGCAGCGAGAGTTCTCCATAGTCATCCTGCACAGTCTGACGAGTTTGGCAGGAATGTTAAAACACGACATGGCTCTGTATAGCTCGTCTCTATAAACACTGTCATACGCGGCTTTAAAGTCGACGTAAAGATGGTGCGTGTCGACCTGGAATTCATGGGTCTTCTCCAAGATCTGCCGTAGTGTAAATATTTGGTCTATCGTGGATTTTCCTGGCCTGAAACCACACTGGTAGGAACCTATCAGATTGTCCACGAACGGTTTCAAGTACTTACACAGTACGGCAGAGAGGATCTTTTACGCGATGTTCAGGAGGTTTATCCCTCTGTAATTGGCGCAGTCATAGGGGTCTCCTTTCTTATGGACCGGGCAAACGATACTGAGATTCCACTCATCGGGCATGCGTTCTTCCGACCATATCATGCAGATGAGTTGGTGCATGTTCCTAACCAGCTCATCGCCAGCTGCTTTAAACAGCTCCGCGGGGAGACCGTCTACTCCAGCAGCTTTATAAGACTTAAGTTTCGATATCGCTATCTTAACATCGTCTAGGTCGGGTGGACGGGATTCTCCTTCGTCTGCGTCCATTGTGGTTGGTTCGCTCTGCCTGACGGCGGCATTTTGACTATCATCGCCGTTATACAGTCTGCAGAAGTGGTCCTTCAACAATCTCAGCATCGACTGTGACTCCACTACTAGTTGACACTGCTCATCCCTGCAGGCTTCTGCTCTGGCTTTATAGCCTTGGCATGTTCGTTTTACTTTCTGGTAAAATTTTCGAACGTCGTTCCTGCAGTAACATCTCTCCATCTCCTCGATCTCGCGCTTCTCGTGCTCCTTCTTTTTCCTTCTCAGAAGCGCATGCTCCTCCCTCCTTTTCTGTTCATAGAGCTCGCGGGCAGCTCTCGTCCGTCGATGCAATGTGGCCATGTATGCATTCTGTTTCTCTACATGGGCCTGTCTGCACTCATCATCAAATCAGGGGTTTCTCGACGGTGGTGGCTCGAAACCGAGTATATCTGAGGCGGCCTCTCTAATGGCTTTCTGACAACGACTCCATTGCTGTTCTATGGTTTCTGCAGATTGCATCGGGACCTGAGAGAGCTTGAGGGAGACTTGATCGGCGAAGGTCCTGGCGGTCTCCTGCGATTGCAGCTTTCCGAGGTTAAATTTTGGTGTTCCTACTCGACTCCGTTGGCTCCGAGAAATTCGCATCCGTACCTTGGCTGCAACAAGGTAATGATCCGAGTCGATGTTGGCTCCTCGAAAGGTTCGGACGTCTAGGATGCTGGAGGAGTGTCTGCCGTCGATCGCAATATGATCAATTTGGTTGGTTGTCAATTGATCGAAAGAACGCCAGGTCCCCTTATGGATGTTGAGGTGTGAGAATCGTGTACTTGGCACTACCAGGTTATGTCCCGCCATAAAGTCCACTAGCCTTAGTCCGTTTTCTGACGTGGTGTTGTGTATGCTGTGCTTTCCAATGACCCGCTCAAAGATAGCTTCCTTATCCAGCTTCGCATTGAAATATCCTAGAACGATTTTGGTGTCATAGCTGGGACATTTCGCTTACGTTCTGCCTAGGAGATCATAGAAGTCGTCTTTATGTCGGTCATCTTTCTCCTCTGTGGGGGCGTGGACACAATAAGCTTATATTGCCGAGATTGGCCTTGATGCGGATAGTTATAAGGCGTTCGCTTACATACTGGAAGCTTAAGACTTTTTTCCTGAGTCTGCCTCGAACAACAAATCCGCATCCGAATAAGCGTTGTCTATTTTCTCTGTAGCAGTTTCCGTAGTATATATCACAGTTTTTCATCCGCTTTTTGCCTGGCCCATCCCATCGCACTTCTTGGAGCGCGGTAATGTCTGCCTTATAGCAGTCCAAAGAGTTGACCAGTTGTTCGGCTGCACCTGGTCTGTTGAGGGACCTAACGTTCCAGGTGCAGAACTGAATTTCGTTTCCTTTTTGACGTTTGCGGGGGTCGTCAACATGTAATCCGTCCGTATCCGAGGCTATTGGTTGTCTCTGAACAAAATTGTTGTTTTAAGCGATAGGGATGTTAGCCCTAAGCGCAACCCCCAACCTGGAGGGCCAGGTTCCTCTTTCCCCAGGAACAAGGTGTTTTAGTGTGAAATATCACCAACCAGTAGGTGCTTCCGAATATATTCCAAGGAAATCGTGATTCGAAAGGTAAGAACGAGGCAGGATTTCTGTCAGCAAGTTGAAGGCTTCTGCTATCCGCTGGAGCACTCAGACGCAAACACTGGTCCATTGTACTCCAGACAGACACCTTACATTACTGTATTTCCTCCATTTTCCGGAGAAAAATTAGAAGGAGCTTCAGTGATGTAGAACTAAGGGATTCGGCACACACCACGTCGGCTTCAAGGGTGCGCCGCGTTGCGCGAGTAAAGGCGAGGCAATCACAGAGGAAATGCTCTGCAGTGTCATCCTTCTCCTCGCAACATCCAGCACAGGCAGGCGTCCCACTGATGCCAAGCACGTAGAGATGCTTGGCAAAAGTGTAATGGCCCGTGATAACTCCCACAAGCCTTCTGCAGTCGATTCTCCTTAAAGACAGAAGGAATGCTTCAGATTTTTTGCTGACATCAGGGCATACGCGCTTAGCCATCCTGCAACATGGAGAATCTATGGTTGTGTGTATTAAATACACAATCGTTAATGTAGGAATTTACCGTGGACGCAGAGCGGGTTCAGGTCCTGAGAAGCTCTCCTCTGAACCCATTCTGGCAAGTTCATCAGAGATCTGATTTCCTGGGATCCCAGATCCCGACTTTGTTCAGGAAGGACTTGAGTTCAAGCACTAATTTGGAGCTAGTTAAGGGGTTACACACAGCTTTAAGTGCAGCTTGGATATCACTACAGACGCATATGCTTTCCCCCTTCCGCCTGTGCTTCACAGCATAGTGCATGGCCATTAGGATTGCGTATATCTCTGATTGGAAGACAGACGCATTCTTTCCTAACGAGAAGTGCAGTCGGATGTTTTCGCGCTCAAAGAAGACTCCAGCACTGGACCCCCGCCCAGATCTGGAACCATCCGTGAAAATGCGATGGCTATCCTCTCCAGGTTCAGTATCGAACGATAGCCAATCCTGACGCCATGGAAACTCGACTGTGAAATTACGGGCGTCAGTGCGTCAGAAGGCATGTCCATGAGACAGGATAATTCTTGCGCAAGCACGCCGTTATTCCTATGCGAGTTATACCAAAAGCCATTTCTCTTCAGACGAGACATGGCTTTCAGAGCACACCCTCTGATAAATATATCAAGAGGTGGAAGGTTCATCATAACATCTAGAGCAGCGTCCGACGTGCTGGGGAAAGCCCCCGTGCAGCTGAGACAAGCCGTTCTTTGGAGTTTGGTGAAAGAGGCTACGACGTGTTTGCGTTTTAGTCTGTTCCACCAGACAACTGATGTTTTGCGATAAAACCCATGTTTTTCCAAAAGCTCCATTGCATTGCCAGAAAGCTGACAGCGCTTTGGTGGTTTTTGACTCAATATGCTTTGACCAGAGAAGCTTGCTATCTAAAATGACTCCTAGATACTTAACCTACTTGGATATCGGGATGGAAATGCCTTTTAGTACCAGCTGAGTCATGTCAGTATTTTTGTTCCTTCTCTTAAAGAGAACGACATCGGTCTCACTTAAGGGGATTGACTGACAGCCCATTTCTGGTACACCAGTCATCGATCACGAGAGCACCGTGGCGCAGTGGGTAGTGTGTTGGCCTCTGACGCCGATGACACGGGATCGAATCCCGACACAGCCATGTCATCGAACGTGTTTTTCACGGTGTTTCTCCTCAGAGGGGTTCTGACGAAACCCCCTGTAGTAAAATTGTCATGAAAAGTTTCTCGAAATTCGCCGTTCGGATCCGGCAGTAAACTGTAGGTCCCTTTCACCTATGGGAAAATTAAATCACACACAACCCATGTTGTTGATTGAGAGAAGCTGGGCTTAGGTCCTTCATGGGCTGTAACGCCAATATACATACATACAATCATCGATCACATTTAGCGCCGCCTGTGCTTTGAGACGGACAGTCGCAAAACATGAGCCGACAGAAAGAATGGCGACATCATCTGCATAGGCCTGGGCATAGATTCCAGAGGCATTGAGAGCATCAAGCAGAGAATCGACCCCCATGCACCATAACAGCGGAGACAGGACGCCACCTTGAGGGCAGCCCCTGTTTACGCTGGGTTTGAGACACTGGTCGAGATCTGCATAAGCGGCCAATGTCCTGTGCATGAGCATTGCTTTGATCCAAAGGACCAGTGCTTCATCTACGCCATGATGTCTGGCAGCGTTGCACATGCTGTCAAAAGTTATCAAAAGCTCCCTTAATGTCGATGTAAAAGCCCAGCGCGTATTCTTTCCTTTCGAGCGCGCATTCAATTCTCCCAACTAGGTACTGAAACGCAGTCTCGCAGGATTTTCCGCGCTGGTCGACTGTTTGGTCGGCCGATTTTTAATCATCAAGAGAGTTTTGCAGAGACAAGCGGTAGTCAAATGGTGTACCAGGCTATACTTTATGGCGGGACATAAGCTTGTAGTAGCAAGTACACAATTCCCGCACCTCAACATCCATAAGGGGACCTGGCGGTCTTTCGATCAATCGACAACCAATCAAATTGATCACATTGCGATCGACGGCAGACACTTCTCCAGCATCCTAGATGTCGGAACCTTTCGAGGAGCCAACATCGACTTGGATCATTACCTTGTTGCAGCCAATGTACGGATACGAATTTCTCGGAGTCGACTAAGAACACCCCAACATTTAACGTCGGAAAGCTGCAATCGCGAGAGATCGCCAGGACCTTCGCCGATCAAGTCACCTTCAAGCTCTCTCAAGTCGCGATGCAATCTTGACAAACTATAGAACAGCCATGGAGTCGTTGTCAGAACGCCATCAGAGAAGCCGTCTCAGATGTACTCTGTTTCAAGCCACCAACTTCGAGAAACCCCTGGTTTGATGACGAGAAACAGAATGCATACATGGCTACAATGCATCGACGGACGAGAGCTGTCTGCCAGCTCTTTGAACAGAAAAAGAGGGAGGAGCATGCGTTACCAAAAAGCATGCGTTCGGTGCTGAGATTGTGGAAGGACCACTTCTGCAGACTGTATAACGGCGATGATAGTCAAAATTCCGCCGTCAGGCAGAACGATCCATTCGCAATGGACGAAGTCGAAAGAGAATCCCGTCCAACCGACCTAGACGAGGTTAAGATAGCGACATCGAAACTTAAGTCTTATAAAGCTGCTGGAGTAAATGGACTTCCCGCTGAACTATTTAAAGCAGCTGGCGATGAGCTGGGCAGGAACATGCACCAACTCATCTGCAAGATATGGCCGGAAGAATGCATGCCCGATGAGTGGAATCACAGCATAATTTGCCAGGTCCATGAGAAAGGAGACCCCTATGATTGTGTCAATTGCAGAGGGATAAGTCTCCTGAACATTGCGTACAAGGTCCTCTCAGAGGTACTGTGTAAGCACTTTAAACCGTTGGTGGACAATCTGGTAGGTTCCTACCAGTGTGGTTTCAGGCCAGGAAAATCCACGATAGTCCAAATATTCACACTTCGACAGATCTTGGAGAAGACACACGAATTCCAGATCGACACGCACCATCTTTTTGTCGACTTTAAAGCCGCATATGACAGTGTTTACAGAGACGAGTTATACAGAGCCATGTCGTGTTTTAACATTCCTACCAAACTCGTCAGACTGTGCAGGATGACTATGGAGAATTCTCGCTGCTGCATTAAATTTGGAGGTGAACTAACCGATACCTTCGATGTTAAAAAAGGTTTTAGACAAGGCGATGCACTACCATGCAACTTTTTCATCATCATCCTTAAAACGATCGTGCAAGAGTCCCTGGCCAACACAAGAGGTATGATCTATTTCAAGTCTTCACAATTGCTTGCCTACGCAGATGACATTGACGTTATTGGATGGACAAAGCGAGAAGTCAATGAGGCGTTCGCAAGCATTGAAGCAGAAGTGACTAAAGTGGGTCTAAGGGTAAATGGGTACAAGACCAAATATATGCTCTCATCAAAGAAAGACGCGCAATACCGACGTCTTGGTCAGAACGTCACCTTCGGCCGTTAAATTTTTTAGGTAGTCAAGGACTTCGTCTAGCTTGGCTCGATAATAACAAGCAGCAACGGCATCAGCTTGCCAACGGCTGCTTCTTTGGGCTCAAGAGCCAACTGAATAGTAGAGTCCTATCTCAAAAAACCAAGGTATCTCTTCAAAACCTTAATCATCCCGGTCCTCCTCTATGGCACTGAGGCTTGAATTTTATTAAAAGCGGCCGAAAAGACTCTTGGGCGTTTCGAGAGGAAATTCTGCGTGCAATCTTTGGTCCGGTTTGTGTAAACGGAGAGTGGAGCAGAAGATTCAGCTAGACGTCTTCGGATCCAACGTCTAAGATGGCTGGGCCATATAGAGTGAATGGACATCACCGCTCCGGCCCGAAAAATCTTCGACTCCAACCCCGAGAGACGACGCAGCAGAGGACGACCGCATCTAAGGTGCCACGCACAGGTTTTTTTTTTAAATAATTTGCGCGCACTCAAGGTCTAATAACCTTATTATGTCGGCGACACAGTGCGGGCAGATGGTAGAGAGGAAGAGGGATAGAGGAGATGCCGATGGACATTGATCTTAAATGTTTGCATGTTACATTGAGGGGGGAAAACCGAATCCGGCAGGGAGTTCCAGATTCGTGTGGTTCGGTTAATGAAAGATTCTCTATATTTGACGGTACGTCCGAAAGCGGGCTTCAGGGTATATTGGTGAGCATTCCTAGAGAGACGTGTATTGTGGGAGAAATGTTGAAGGGGCGGAATGCAACTGGCTATTTCATTAGAGCATTTTTGGTGGTAGTAACGATGAAACAGGGAGAGGCAAGTAGCATTCCTGCGGTGTTCCAGCGAGTCTAATGCTTTGGTAATGCTGGAGTCGCCTATCAGTTTTATAGCGCGTTTTTGTATTCTATCTTGTAGGTGCAATGTGGCCTTAGATGCGCCAGACCAGACAGACCAACTTAGGACGAATGAACGCCTTATAAATTCTAGCCAGATCGGTGGGTGTAAAAAATGTTCTTGCATCTGTATAGGAAACCTAGGCATTTCGCGGCATTCTTAGCGACACTAAATATGTGATCATTCCAATAAAGGTTGCCACTGATGCACATACCCAGGATGGAAAGCTTGTCGGTTTCAGAGATGCAAGTGCCATTCATGGATAATGGCTGCGGGTTAGTTATACGCTTTAACAAGAGACAGCATTGTGTTTTGGATGCATTCAATTCCACTCTATTGTTTTTACCCCATTGGATGATGCTGTCGATATCGGAATTTAATGAGCTTAACATACGCTGCCGCTCATTATCTACAACCGAAGTGTAGGGTCGTAAACTGGTGAACAAATATGAGAAGCTGGGGGTACTGTCGTCAGCGAAGGAGTGAATTGGATAAGAAGTAACAGACAAGAGATCATTTATGAAAATAAGAAAGAGTGTCGGAGACAAAACGGAGCCCTGGGGAACACCGGCATTTACAAAGTGAGTATCAGACTTGAATCCGTCCAACACAACTTGAATTGAACGATTCGATAGGTAGCTTCTAATCCATTGAAAGAGAGACTCATCGATCCCGAAAGCACGCATTTTCGACAAAAGGGCTTCGTACCAACCTTGTCAAATGCTTTCGAAATATCCAGTGCAAATATTTTGCTTTCACCTGCTTGGTGAAGCGAGTGATTCCACTTTTCAGCGAGATATGCCATCATATCATCAGTGGATCTGTTGCTGCGGAAACCGTATTGGCGGTCATTGAGGGGTTTCCGTGATTCAAGATATTTCATAAGCCAACGGTTAATCAGCGTTTCCATGACCTGGGAGAAGGGACGTTAGTGCAATGGGTCGGTAGTTGGAGGGAGAAGATGATTCGCCTTTTTTGGGTATAGACTGGACAAATGCTGTTTTCCACCTACTCGGAAAGAGCCCAGAGGTGTAGGAAAGGGGAAAAAGCTTACGCAGTGGTTTTGCCAGCGTAGAAGAACACCTCTTCAGAACTATTGGGGCAATACCATCTGGACCAGACCTTGAGACTGTACGGGTGCAGAAGTGGATTAGTCCCATGGTGGAATCGACGCACTCTAGTACAGGCGGAGACAAAGTACAAATTGGCAGCTGAGAACTGGTTGCGAAATGGGCAGCAAGTAGGTTAGCTTTGTCTAAGGGGGTGACAGCTGGAATGTCATTGTGGATGAGCGTCGGTATAGATGACGCAGTTGAGTTTCTTACGTTTTTTACAAACGACCAGAAACTTTTGCTACCTTTTGGACATTGAAGGACTTTACGCCTTAACTTTTGGTCGGATTGGAATTTAACCCGTCGAATGTGGGTGTTGCAATCATTTCTGGCTCGTAAGTACTTTTTTCGGTTTTCTTCAGAACTGTTTGCCTTGTAGGCCCGAAATCTTAGTTCCCTGAGCTTAATAGCCTCTTTGCAGCTCAAGTCAAACCACATATTATCCTTAGGCCTGGTGCTTTTAATCTTGCTGGGAATAAAATTTGCCATGCCGATTCGGATAATGTTTTACGATGATATCAGTTGCGGCGTCCACGTCGTTGTCGAGGAAGCACAACGACCAGTTAAAGATCCGAATGAAGTTGTTAAGGCCGCACCAGTTGGCTTTCTCGTATAGCCATAGTGTTCTCTTAGGAGCTTTTTCTTTAACTGGATGCTGGGAGTTCGAGAATTTTGCTGATATCATGCAGTGGTCAGACAAGCCTAGGGGTTCCAATACATCGATCGTGTATTTGTCAGGCTGAGAGGTAAGAAACAAGTCCAGTGTGTTGGCGGTATGACCAGCAACATCGGGGATACGTGATGGCTCATTCACAAGTTGAGTTAAGTGATTTAACTCAGCAAAAATTTCAACATACCTTCCTTCGGGTGTTGTCTGTCCAGAATGTCGAAGCTACTGAGAATTGTGTACATTGAAATCGCCCGTCAAAACGATTTCAGTGCAAGGGAACAGGGAAACAATTCTTTGGATGGAATCAGACAGTGCGTCGAATGCATCAAATGTTGCATTCCTGTTTAGATTGGGGCTTCTATTAAGAAATTAGTAGTGAACGGAATGCTTACGGAATATGAATTTAAGCCATATGGAAAGGGACTTCAACCAACTGGGCGTGCGACACTGAAAGCAGCTGGCCAAATATCGTGGAGACTGGAGAGACTTGTTGGTTGAGGCCTTAGTCTTACTTAGCGCTATCTAAGTAAGTGAGTAAATGTTTACGCAAACGTTACGTTTACGTTTGAAATGTCGTCTCTCGAACGACAAAGTAGGGTTATTGCCACCCAAAATGTGTGCATCTAGATAACCTAGCGAGAAAAAACCTCGGCATTTAAAAGAAACAGACCTTCTGACATCTCAAATTTTCCTTCAAAACAAGCAAACGAACAGATCTAGAAGATATGTCAAAACACATTCCCCTTCGTTCGAAACGTCATCAAAATGTTATTCAATACAATTCAATTCCATTCAACCCGACGCTCAGCACTTGCTGAGCTCACCCCGACCAACGAATCATTCAACAAAAACATTTCTTCTCGAACGTCGTCGAAGGAAATTACAACTTCAGCTCCTCGATAGCTCCCAAAACCATTCCGCTCTTTGTCCAGTTCACTTACATGTCTATTTTCGGTGATCAAATTTGATTTCTTTTTTCCACAAATTGCCAAACACAGGCACAAAAAAATCCCCCAAAACAAAACCAGATAATAACCTGCGGACAAACTGTCAGCCGACAGGTTAGTGTTTGAGTATAAATTCATTTCCAGTTTAACAAATTATTCAGTGACCAAATCAAAAAGAGAAAAACAAAACACAAGGATAGCAAACAAGAGGCGACAACACATTGGCCGAAGATTAGGTAAGCCTAGTTCGTTGCTAATTTCGTCGCGGCTGACCCACATCCGAGTGAATAGACGCATAGCTGCGTCGTAAAATGTAAGTGGTGACCAATATTAAGTACCATACCAGCCCCTGCCCCTAGACCCCAATCCCAATTTAGCCTGAAGGAACAACAAAAAACCGTCTACTGCGTAATCGTTTCATTGAGTAGCGACAGACAAACAGGCAAACTAATTATTTCGCAATTAGACATTGAAAATAAATTGCAGATTCCTTGTGCAATTGTGATATTCTGTTTTGACTACATTCGTTGCGATGTGTCACGGTGAGATGAAGTAAAGAGAACATTTGTTTTTTTGGTTTTGCTTTCAGTAGTACAGGTGAAGTAAACGTAGTCACGGGAATAACTACTTTGATTCGGTTACGAGTGGTTCTTTGTTCGAAAAGACGCAATTAGCCAGTGGAGTCCTCTTTGTGAAACAACGACAACAACCGCGACGAGTCATGCCAGCTGATTCGGTATCAAGGTAAGTGGTTTTGACCATTTTAGTCGTAGTTAGACAAGAATACTAGAAAACAGGAACTGCATTTGCTTTGCGAAGGCTGCAAGTGGGGAGCAATTGGAAGAACAAAGACGTTGACTGGATTGTGGCCGAGGTGCATGTGTGGCTATATGTATAAGCTTATTAGGTGGCGATTGTGTTGTAGGAAATTTGTGTTTCAAAGTCAAACGACTTGTTTCTGAGCTTAGTCAGTGACGGTGCCTATTGATTTTGGAATTGCTCCCCTAATGCTATTGTTATTGTTTGCATATCGCTCTCCCCCGTATGAATGTGAATAAATTGTGAGCGACACACTTAATGGGTTCATTAAAACGAATTTGTTGAAGTCTCGAACGTGATTTATGTATGTACATACGTTGTACCTTTCCCCACTGTGTTAAAAAGCGAAAAGTGCCTTCTGTTGGGGCTGCAAACGCTTATACATACATATTTATATGTATGGGGGAGTCGTTGAGTTACTGACGACGCACAACATAACATCTAAAAAGAGCCGGCCACCCTTTTAAAACAGTACAGACTGTCCACCATGCGCCTCTAAGGTCACAATCAGGAATATCAATATAACAAGACCTACAATACCTATTTCGCTCTATCAAAGTGGGCAGCGATCTACCATTTACGTAGACACGTGTGATTGCTGAATCTTTCCTTCCATTGGCTTTTGGTTTTTTAATGTCGAAGAAAACAACAAGAAAATTGCTTCTCTTCTTCTTAACGGGCGCTACAGTCCGGGGTGAACCTGGGCCTCAACCAACATGCCTCTCCACCTAGCACGATCTTTCGCTAGTCTTTTCCAATGCCGCACGCCCAGTTGGTCCCTTTCCACCTGTGCGCGCCACCTTAGGTGCGGCCGTCCTCTATTTCTTCGTCCCTCGGGGTTGGATTCAAAGACTCTACGAGCTGGAGCTGTGGTGTCCATTCGCTCTACATGGCATAGCCATCTTAGGCGTTGGATCCGTAGACGCCCGACCAGACTCATGTCGCTGTACAACCCGTATAGTTCGTGATTGCATCTTCTCCTTCAACCCTCCTCTGTGATTATGGGACCGAGAATCGAACGCAGAATCTTTCTGTCGAAACGACCAAGGATTTCCTCATCCGCTTTAGATAAAGTCCATGTTTCTGCGCCGTATAACAGGACCGGGATAATTAAGGTCTTACTTGGTCGTACGAGGGAGGGCTCTACTTCTCAGTTGCCTCTTGAGCCCAGAGAAGCAGCGGTTGGGAAGAGTAATTCTGCGCTTGATTTCGAAACTGGTGTCGTTGTTCCAAGTCACTGCGGAGCCGAGGTATATGAAGTCCTTAACTCGTATAGCTCGTCTCTAATTACGCTGTCGTATGCGGCTTTGAAGTCGACAAATAGGTGGTGAGTGTAGACTTGGAATTCATTGGTTTTCTCCAGGATCTGCCGTAGTGTGAAGATTTGATCGATGGTGGACTTCCCTGGCCTGAAGCCACACTGATAAGGACCTATCAGCTTGTTTACGAATGGCTTCAGGCGTTCACACAAAACGGCAGCGAAGATCTTGTATGCGACATTAAGGAGACTTATTCCTCTATAGTTGGCGCAGTCCAAGGGGTCTCCTTTTTTGTGGATCGGACATACGATGCTGAGACTCCATTCCTCGGGCATGCTTTCCTCTAACCATATCTTACGGATGAGCCGGTGCATGCTCCTAACCAGCTCACCCCCAGCCACTTTGAAGAGCTCAGCAGACAGTCCATCTGCGCCAGCAGCTGTATTCGACTTGAGTTTCGACATGGCGACCTTAATTTCGTCGAGGTCAGGTGGATGGAATTCTCTGCGGTCTTCGTCGATTAGAAATGGATCATTCTGCCTGACAGCGGTATATTGACTAACATCGCCGTTATACAGTCTGCAGAAGTAGTTTTTCCATATTCTCAGCATCGACTGCGATTCTACTACTAGGTGTCCGTTATCATCCCTGCAGGCTTCCGTTCTGGCTTTATAACCTTGGCATGTTCGCTTTATCTGTTGATAAAACTTTCGAACGTTACGCCTGCAGTAAGACCTCTCCAAATCCTCAATCGCGCGAGTTATGAATAGTCCGAAGACTATCCAATAAAAATAATAAAAATACACGAAACACAGTTTGATATATTTATTGGAATACAATACATACTACGACCTAAACAACACGAACTTAAACAATGACTGAACTTTGACTGATCAAAATGCCGGGCTCTAACTCAAGCCTTATCTCTGTACAGAGATAAAGTTTGAGAGAGCCATGTTAGCTAATGACATGTGTACACTTGCTGCTTAGTTTATCGAAGCAAACAAGTGTACAATGATACAATGATACACACATTGGGAGGAAAAGTGAATGACTTACGTCATGTAACTCGCGCTTCTCATGCTCTTCTTCTTTCTTATAAGAAGCTTATGCTCCTCCCTTCTTTTAAGCTCGTAGAGCTCACGAGCTGCTCTTGTTCTTTTATGCAGCGAGACCTAATATGCATCCTGCTTCGCTGTGTGAATCCTCCCGCACTCTTCATCAAACCAGGAGTTTCTTCGTGGTAGAGCCTTGAAACCCAAAACTTCGGATGCAGAGCTTTTCAGGGCTTGTTTGCAAAGGCTCCACTGCTGTTCTTTTGATAGCATGGAGGATTGAGGGGTATTGGAGAGCTCAAGGGAGACGCGATCGATAAAAGCACGAGCGGTTTCTGGCGATAGTAGCTTTCCGACGTCATAACTTTGTATTTTTACTATACTCCGCTGCGTTCGTGATATCCGTAAGCGCTATTGGCTTACGCTATTACAAGATAGTGGTCCGAGTCGATGTTAGCCCCTCGGAAAGTTCGGACATCAAGAATAGTGGAGGAGTGTCTGACGTCGATCGCGATGTGGTCAATCTGGTTGGTAGTCGACTGATCAAAAGACCGCCAGATGCCTTTGTGTACATCGAGGTGCGAGAAGCACGTACTGGCTAGAAAGAGATCTCGCCCCGTAGCAAGATCAATCAGCTTGTGTCCGTTATCGGATGTGGTGTCGTGTAGGTTATGTTTGCCGATGACTCGTTCAAAGATGCTTTCCTTACCCAGCTTAGCATTGAAGTCTCCTAGTACAAGTTTGATGTCATAGCTGGGACATTGGATATACGTTCTGTCTAGGAGATCGTAGAAGTCATCTTTGGCGGAGTCATCCATGTTTTCCGTGGGGGCGTGGACGCCGATCAGGCTGATGCTAAAACATTTAGCCTTGATACAGATTGTCATGAGGCGTTCGCTCACATGCCGAAAGCTTAGGACTTTTTTTTTTTTTTTTTTTTGCCTTTGCCTTAGTCCACCTCGAATAACAAATCCGCATCCAAACAATCGTTGCCCTCTCTCCCTATAGCAGTCGCCGTAGTAAATATCGCAGTTTTTCATCCGCCTCATACCCGGTATTACCGAGATACCAGTCAAAATGCTCAAAAGAGTGACCCTTGTTGGACGCTCCATCTGGACCGCTAAAAACATTGTCGTTGGCCACATTTACACGAAATAATCTTTGAAAAGTCAATGGCAAGCATTGGTCTACCAACTCAAGTCAATATATTATACACCTTAGCAATTTAGGACTAGCAAAGGCCTCGTAGGGGTAGCATCTGCCGACGGATGCTGGCCCGACAAAAAGCGAGTAAGAGCCTCTGCAGCCGAACATCTTGCAGCTCTGCTAGTCAGGTCCTACTTCCACTTCCTCGTGGTGCCATCTGGAAATTTCCTTAAAAGGGAAATTACTGACGGAAGAGGCCGAATGGCGAGTATCATGCGCCACCAAACAGGATTAGTGTCGGTTGGGCTATGGTCTAGCGAACCATAACCGTTAAACCACTAATTGCTCAGAAACAAGAAAACAGGATTTGTTGTTAGAGGTGGACTAAGACATAAAGTCCTAAGTTTCCAGTTAGTGAGTGAACGCCTCATAACGATCCGCATCAAGGCAAATTTCTGTAACATCAGCCTCATATGCGTCCATGCCCCACGGAAGACAAGGATGACTCAATCAAAGATGATTTCTTTGATCTCCTAGAGAGAACATATACCAAATACCCCAGCTATGATACCAAAATCATACTAGGAGATTTTAACGCTAAGCTGGGTAAAGAAAGCATCTTTGACCGGGTCATCGGCAAACACAGTCTACGTGACACCACATCCGATAACGGACACAGGCTTATCGACCTTGCCACGGGGCGAAATCTTCTTGTAGCAAGCAAACGATTTTCCCACCTCGATATACACAAAGGCACCTGGCGGTCGCCAGATCAATCAGTCACCAACCAGATTGACCACATCGCGATTGACGTCAGACACTCCTCCACTATTCTTGATGTTCGCACTTTCCGAGGAGCGAACATCGATTCAGACCACTATCTTGTAGTAGCCAAGATACGTCAACGCATAACTCGAACACCGTGGAGTAGAGTTAGAACACCAAGCTATGACGTCGGAAAGCTACTATCGCCGGAGATCGCCAGTGCCTTTGCCAACCGCGTCTCCCTTAAGCTCTCCGATACACCTTAATCCTCCGCTCAGTCAGTAGAGCAACAATGGAGCCTGTGCAAACAAGCCCTGAAGAGCACAGCAACGGAAGTGCTGAGCCTTAAAGCTCCACCACGACGAAACACCTGGTTCGATGACGAGTGTAGAAGGATTCATGCGGAAAAGCAGGAGGCATACAAAACCTCACTACACAAAAAACAAGAGCGGCTCGTGAGCTCTACGAGCTTAAAAGAAGGGAGGGACATACATAAGCTTCTCAAGAGAAAAAAGAAAGAGCACGAGAAGCGGGCGATTGAAAACTTGGAGAGGTGCTATTGCAGGCACGACGTTCGAAGATTTCATCAGCGGATAAAACGAATGTCTCAAGGCTATAAAGCCAGAACGGAAGCCTGCAGGGATGATAACGGACACCTAGTAGTAGAATCGCAGTCGATGCTGAGAATATGGAAAAACCACTTCTGCAGACTGTATAACGGCGATGTTAGTCAATATACCGCTGTCAGGCAGAATGATCCATTTCTAATCGACGAAGACCGCAGAGAATTCCATCCACCTGACCTCGACGAAATTAAGATCGCCATATCGAAGCTCAAGTCGAATAAAGCTGCTGGCGCAGACGGACTGTCTGCTGAGCTCTTCAAGGCAGCTGGGGATGACCTGGTTAGGAGCATGCACCAGCTCATCTCTAAGATATGGTCAGAGGAAAGCATGACCGAGGAATGGAGTCTCAGCATTGTATGTCCGATCCCCAAGAATAGAGACCCCTCTGATTGCGCCAACTATAGAGGAATAAGTCTCCTTAACATCGCCTACAAAACCTTCTCTGCCGTTTTGTGTGAACATATATTAAATACAGCCCTACCAACCTAAAAATAAAAGCATTTCCCCAAATCCGTTTGCGCGGGTAGTCTAAATGCGAATGTCACCTTACTTTTTTGACACAGTAGTACATATATTGAAGCCTGGCATTCAACCAGGACTACAATTCCTATAGTGAGGTTTTATAGCAGGGAGATTTTCTCCTCAGAAATGAAATGAGGGAATCGAATTGGCGCTGTTACAGATGGTAGGACGAGTTTGGAAGGACGCTTTGGTCCTTCATGGGCTGTAAAGCCATCAAAGAAGAGAAGAAGAAGACGGATTTCTTAATAGGTGGTAAAGATGAATGTAAGTCAAGGAACAATTGAAAATGGTTAGCTGAACGTAACATTCTACAAATTGGTTTAAAGTTATCGTAGTTGGGCAAGTCGAAAAAGTGGGGTAGACCTTAAGCAGCGAGGGTTAGTGTTCAGTGAGGCAGAGGAGTCGATAACTCGGGCTATAAGCTGGTATATAAAGAGGATGTCGGTTACTTCCCGGCGTGTTTTCAGGGTTTGTATGCCAATCAACTGCAGTCGGGTCTTTGTAGGGTTGTTGTTCAATTCTGTCAGACCATGAAAGACCCTTAGGGCAAAACGCACAGCTTTAATTCGTACAGTATGGCTAACATAGAAAGTAGACCAGAATTGACTGGCATATTCCAGGAGAGGTCTGACGTAAGTGATGTAGAGGGATTTTGTAACGTAGGGGTTCGAAAATCTTTAGACCATCGTTTTATGATGGTCCTTATGTCCCTAATGGAGAACAGGCTCGTTAAGTAGGTAGTAAGTTCTAGGAGCTAAGGGGAAGCGTTTACGAGAAAAGGGGACGAATTGGCATTTATCGACGTTGAAATCCAGAGGTTATTATGACACAAGGTACCGAAGGAATCAAGGTAGTTTTGGAGTCCGTGCGGGTCAGCCGGAATTGATATTGTCCTACTGATTTTCATGTCGTCTGCGTAGATTGACAAGTGGGAGTCTTTTATGATGAGGTCGACATCGTTCACAGTAAGGACAAAGATTAAAGGGCCGAGATGACTACCTTGCGGAACACGGGAAGAAGCGAGGATGGGATCAGATGGAGAGCTTCTAAAAAATACTCTATATTGGCGAGGTACGATTTTGGCCATGCTATGATTTGGTGCGGGAAGCCTAAAGCCTCTAATTTAAAATAAATGAATGCATTGCTGAAGTCGGTAGTAATAACATCTATGTACCTCGTTGCCTTGCTTCAATGTTAGAAGTGTTGGAGACGAATTACTATAAGGTGTTGATTGAGGATGACGTTTAATGAAAGAACATTAAATAATACACAATGGACTTAGAAGAGCTTAGGGATAGCAGACAGTTTGGCAATCGGTCTCTAATTAGAAATATCAGTCTTGACGCTCTTTTTGTGTGTAGGGAGAATGTAGGAGTTTTTCCAAATAGTTTTAAAGGAAGCTTGACGAAGTGAAAGGCGAAAGAGGGTAGAAAGAGGTTTGCAAAGAGAATTGAGCGTGAGGAGTATGGCTGGAAGACCATCGGGACCCGGAGACAAGTCGTCTTTTAGATGGTTCAGCTTGTGATGTACCATGTCCTCATTAATATCAATTACAGAGAGGGATGTCTGAGCGCTGTTATTTGTATAGCTGAAAAATGAAGGGTCAGGTTTTTGACTGCGATCATTAAATGTATGGCTAAAGAATGAGGCAAATAGGTTCGCTATGCGGTCGTGAGTTGAAAGTATCAGACTTTTTTTTGATGTTGATGAATTGGAAGAAACGTCTAGGATCAGTAATTAGAGACGTCTGCATTCTTTGAAGATAAGAGTTGTAAAGGGAGTCATAAAGGATAGAGAAACATAGGAAGGCTTGTTGGTACTTCGCATAGTCAAGGGCAGAATTTGGTTTTAAAAACTCTTACGGAGAGTGCTTAGTTCCTTGTTATACCAAGGAGGGGTTAAGAAACAATTTTTCCGAGGGACGTAAGGAACAGATTGGAGTATACAGTTAAAGAGAGCGGAATTTCAGTGCGATGAGGCATTTAGGCATAGGGAAAGTAGGCGAACGCAAGCAGGAAGTTATCCTTCATCTGTTGTGTCACGTACATACATATATGTATGTATCTAGTGTCACTCAAGCGCTTGAGTGTGTTTATTTTTCCGGGATGTATGTATGTATGTATGTTGGCGATACAGCCCATGAAGGACCAGAGCCGAGCTTCTCTCAATCACCCATGTCGTGTGTGATTTCATTTTCCCATAGGTGAAAGGGACCTACACCATCGATCAAATCTTCACATTACGGCAGATCCCGGAGAAAACCAATGAATGTCAAGTCTACACGCGCCATCTATTTGTCGACTTCAAGGCCGCATACGACAGCGTAATTAGAGACGAGCTATATAACGCCATGTTTACTTTTGACATCCCTGCTAAGCTCGTCAGACTATGCAGGATGACCCTGGAAAATGCTCGCTGCTCCATCCGAATCGGTGCAGAACTGACCGATAGTTGCGAAGTCAAGAAAGGATTTAGACAGGGCGATGCGTTGTCGTGTGATTTTTTCAACATCATATAGGAAATGATTGTGCAAAAATCACTGGCCAATACAAGAGGCACAATCTATTTCAAATCCTCGCAACTCCTTGCATACGCCGACGACATTGACATAATAGGTAGATCGCAGCGAGATGTCAATGAGGCGTTTGCGAGTATTGAGATGGAGGCGGCGTAAATTGGTTTGGCGGTAAACGAGGGCAAAACTCAATATATGCTGTCATCAAAAAAGGACGCTCAACACCGACGTCTCGGCCAGAACGTTTGTAGTGGCAGATATAAGTTCGAGGTAGTTAAGGACTTCGTCTACCTTGGCTCCGCATTGACCTGGAACAACGACATCATTTCCGAAATCAAACGCAGAATCACGCTTGCCAATCGCTGTTTCTTTGGGTTCAGGAGGCAACTGAGAAGTAGAGCCCTCTCTTGTACGACCAAGTTGACCTTATATAAGACCTTAATTGTCCCGGTCCTGTTATACGGCGCAGAAACATGGACTTTATCTAAAGCGGATGAGGAAATCCTTGGTCGCTTCGAGAGAAAGATTCTGCGTGCGATTTTCGGTCCCATAAACACAGAGGAGGGTTGGAGGAGAAGATTCAATCACGAACTGTACGGATTGTACAGCGACATGAGTCTAGTCAGGCGTCTACGGATCCAACGCCTAAGATGGCTGGGCCATGTAGAGCGAATGGACGCCACAGCTCCAGCCCGTACAGTCTTTGAATCCAACATCGAGGGACGAAGAAATAGAGGTGGCGCGCACAGGTGAAAAGGGACCTCAACCAACTGGGCGTGCGGCATTGGAAAAAGGCTAGCGAAAGATCGTGCTAGGTGGACAGGCATGTTGGTTTAGGCCCAGGTTCACCCCGAACTGTAGCGCCCGCTAAGTAAGTAAGTAGAAAGGGACCTACAGTTTATTGCCGGTTCCGAACGGCGAATTTCGAGAAGCTTTTCATGACAATTTTACTACAGGGGGTTTTGTCAGAACCCCACTGAGGAGAAACAGTGAAAACACGTTCGATGAACTGGCTGTGTCGGGATTCGATCTCGTGTCATCGGCGTTAGAGGCCAACACACTACCCACTGCGCCACGGTGCTCCCTTTTCCGGGATAGTGTGACTAAATATCCTACTGCCTGTAAGCGGGCAGCTAATGGAAATATTGTTTTTCTCACCTCTTCCCTGTCGTTTGCTTATCTTTTGGCCGTAGAGCATGCGTATTGTTTAGGCTTGTGCTCGGAATGCTGTTGTTTTTGATATTTACACTCAGAATTTGACCGTGGGCAGTATTGTCGATCCGATGGGACTAATTTCTTTTTGCGCAGGAATAAACCATACAATTGATAGCGACTTTCGCGACTTTTCCAGACTCCCCCGCTTATACCGCACCTGTTTTCGATGACAGTATTGCCATATAATGAGTGCGATAATCCCTGATAACTGGTGAAGACACGATATTCGGTTGGGTTCGAATGGAAGACATCCCCGCTAATTAGTCACTCTGGGACTGGAATCTTCCGGTAGGTGGCTGTGACTCTGACACCTTCGACGTAGCACATATTGCAACCAAAATCTTGTTTTATGCATCGTCTATCCTTATATGTACCTTCCTATATATGTAATTCAAAGGGAAGAAACAAAGAAATATTTTCGGGTCAAGAACTTTGATTCACATTCACATTGTCCATGAACTCGTCATTTTGTTTTTGCGGCTGTTGACGCGTTCCGCAAACCCCAGTGTGGGTGGCTAACTCCTTAAATGCAATAAACTTCGCATAAAGAATGCTTTGTTAACCTCCACGACCTTTATCGCTCCCCAAAATAGGAATCAATCCCAAACAAAGCAATACTCAATTGCTCCAATCGTGTTTTAATGCGCCGAGTAAAGTACAAAGAACTTAGACGTTCGGAACTCCCTATCGGGATTGTCATCATTTCTTGTGGCTGTATTGAACTTGCTATTTGTTTACCTCTTAGGAATCCTACTGCTTTCACTAGTAAATAGCGCGAATGCGTCGTAAGAGGTGAGGGAATGAAATCATCGCTTTTGTGTATCGAGGAGAATGCGAGTGATGTGGGATTAAAGAACGAATTCGTGTGACGGACGCATGAAGGCAATTAAACGTAAATTAACTCGCAGGCAATTTCTCATTTTTCGTTATCCCCCGCCAATCTAGGTGATTGCTGCCCTATGATGTAAGGGATAGTGATAGACGTCACACGTGTTTATGTGGTTGTATATCGTGCTGGAAAAGAAAAAGAAGAAAAAGAAGAAGATTTTCTTCTTAGTGGGCGCTACAGTTTGGGGTGAACCTGGGTCTCAACCAACATGCCCCTCCGTCTAGCACGATCTTTCGCTAGCCTTTTCCATTGCCGCACACCCAGTTGGCTGAGGTCCCCTTCCACCTGTGTGCGCCATCTTAAGTGCGGCCGTCCTCTGCTTCTTCGTCCCTCGGGGTTGGATTCAAAGACTCTCCGGGCTGGAGCTGTGGTGTTCATTCGTTCTACATGGCCCAGCCATTATAGGAGTTGAATCCGTAGACGCCTGACTAGGCTCATGTCGCTGTACAGCCCGTAAAGTTCGTGGTTGAATCTTCTCCTCCATCCCCCGTCTGCGTTTATAGGCCCAAAAATCACGCGCAAAATCTTTCTCTCGAACCGACCAAGGGCCTCCTCATCCGCTTTTGATAGTGTCCATGCTTCTGCGCCGTACAACAGGACCGGGATGATAAGGGTCTTATATAGAGTCAACTTTGTCGTTCGGGAGAGGGCTCTATTACTCAGTTGCCTCCTGAGCCCAAAGAAACAGCGATTGGCAAGAGTGATTCTGCGTTTGATTTCGGAACTGATGTCGTTGTTCCAGGTCACTGCGGAGCCAAGGTAGACGAAGTCCTTAACTACCTCGAACACTTATATCTGCCAATACAAACGTTCTGGCCGAGACGTCGGTGTTGAGCGTCCTTTTTGATGACAGCATATATTTAGTTTTGCCCTCGTGTACTGCCAATCCAATTTACGCCGACTCCATCTCAATACTCGCAAACGCCTCATTGAGATCTCGCTGTGATCTACCTATTATGTCAATATCGTCGGCGTAGGCAAGGAGTTGCGAGGATTTGAAATAGATTGTGCCTCTTGTATTGACCAGTGATTTTTGCACAACCATTGCACATCAATATGATGTTGAAGAAATCACACGACAGCGCATCGCCCTGCCTAAATCCTTTTTTGACATCAAAACTGCATAGTCTGACGAGCTTAGCAGGTATGTCAAAGGTAGACATAGCGTTGTATAGCTCGTCTCTGATTACGCTGTCGTATGCGGCTTTGAAGTCGACAAATAGGTGGTGAGTGTCGACTTGAAATTCATTGTTTTTTTCCAGGATCTGCCGTAGTGTGAAGATTTGGTCGATGGTGGACTTCCCTGGCCTGAATCCGCACTGATAAGGACCTATCAGCTTATTTACAAAAGGCTTCAGGCGTCCAAACAAAACGGCAGGGAAGATTTCTGTATTTGGCGTAATCAGAGGGGTCTCCTTTCTTTTGGATCGGGCATACGATGCTGAGACTCCATTCCTCGGGCATGCTTTCCTCTAACCATATCTTACGGATGAGCTGGTGCATACTCCCAACCAGGTCATCCCCAGCTGCCTTGAAGAGCTCAGCAGACAGTCCGTCTGCGCCAGCAGCTTTATTCGACTTGAGCTTCGATATGGCAATCTTAACTTTGTCGTGGTAAGGGGGACAGAATTCTCAGCGGTCTCCGTCGATTAGAAATGGATCATTCTGCCTGACAGCGGTATATTGACTAACATCGCCGTTATAAAGTCTGCAGAAGTGGTTTTTCCATATACTCAGCATCGACTGCGATTCTACTACTAGGTGTCCGTTATCATCCCTGCAGGCTTCCGTTCTGGCTTTATAACCTTGGCATGTTCGCTTTATCTGTTGATAAAACTTTCGAACGTCACGCCCGCAGTAAGACCTCTCTAAATCCTCAATCGCGCGCTTCTCGTGCTCTTTCTTCTTTCTTCTGAGAAGCTTATGCTCCTCCCTTCGTTTGAACTCGTAGAGCTCACGAGCTGCTCTTGTTCTTTTATAGAATAGAGGTGTGCATTTCAGGTCCTTGATTTTGAGGTATTCGTTCTAGCGAATGATCCTCCAAACAATTGCAATTACATATACATATTTCGAGCCCAACGGCCTTCTTTGTATGTTTACTGAAATGGAACCTTGCCTTTCCTCTTCGTATTTATTACAAAAGGGAGGTGAACGGGCGATGAATACAATAGTTTTGTTCAGGTACCAATAAGCGTTGTTTGCACGACATTTTTAAAGCCACCATATGGATTATGGTTTATGAAGGAGCAAGGCTTCAATATGTTATGTGAGCATTTGTACTACGGCCTGCAACATAACAGAGCAGAGGCATTGCAGCTATGTGGGTTACCTTGAGTAGGAGACATTGATTTATGCTGCAAGAATCGTCCCATACTTTCTACCACCAAACACCAAGGTATTAAACAAACAAACATTTTAGGACATTGAGGTAAGGAACTCCCATGCTCCCAATCAGAGTGCAGACCTCCTTTTTCAACAGATTTACCATTTTAGTAAGAGCAAACAGCGCATGCTTCTGTGGACATAGTTGCCTCCTCACAACTCAAATGCTTGAGTTTAACAATTAGTAATCCCTAAGGGAAGAACTCTTACGATTTGAAAGTAAATAGTGGATGTCTTGTTCGTGAACATGTTACTCATGGGCTGAAGATCCGCGCTTGAGTGTACCTTTTATCATGGTTGTTCTATAATTCTTTCAGCGTTGAATGGAAGACGAGGAGGAACGGAAGCAATACTTGAGATTCGGATCGATTTCATAAGGAGGTACACCTGCCGATTTGCCTCTTGCGTGTTGTCGTGTAGCGCTACATCTTCTGCTGTGACACCAGTATGTGTACGCAGCGTTGTTGCTGGTTACGTCAGCTTACTCTTACCCAGGCTCTTACAATAGTTAGGACATTCCAATTCTGTAGTTTTAACTATTTATGTTACCATAATTGCCTCAGTCTGACTTGATTCTTCTTTGTGGCACTACAGATCGGTGTGGTCTTGTGCCTCAACCAACAAACGACTCTAGCCAACACTATCTCTTGCCACCAAGTTGGTTGAGGCCCTTCTCCACTTGTGTGTGCCATTTGAATCGAGGGCGTCCTCTGCTGCGTTGTCCCAATGGCTCGGATTCGAAGATTTTTCGGACCGAAGTGCCATACGCTCTACATGGCCTGGCCATCTTAAGCTTTGTATCCCTGGGCGCTTAATCAGGCACATGCCGCCGTATAGCCCGTACAGTTGGTGGTTTTAATCCAATGATCGCACGCTGGATTTTTCTCTCGACCAAAGGTACCTCATCCGTTTTAAATAGCGTCCATGCCTTGCACGCTCTTTCCGAGGCGTCGATGTTGTGCGTCCCTTCTTAATGACAGTATGTATTCGTTTTGCCCTCTTTTACCGCCATACCCATTTTAGCTGCCTCCGCTGCAATGCCAGTAAATGCAGTTGAACTGACTTTTGGAATATCGTGCCCCTAGTGCTTACTTCTGAGTTTCGCACGATCTTTTAAAGTATGATGTTAAAAAAGTCACATTATAGCCCGTCGCCCTGTCTAAAACATTTTTGGCATTGAAGTTCTCGGTAAGTTCGCTACCGACCTTGATGGAGCCGCGAGATCTTTCCATCGTCATCCTACACAATTTGACGAGTTTAAAGTTGCCAAAACTAGACATGGCTCTGTATAGCTCATCTCTATCCACGCCATCATCTTCTTCTTTCGTGGCGTTATAGCCCATGAAGGACCAGAGCCAAGCTTCTCTCAATCACCCACATGTGTGAAAACATGTGAAAGGGACCTACAGTTTAATAGCGATTCCGAACGGCGGCGTGAGCCGAGAAGCTTTTTCATGGCTAGTATACTACGGGGTATTTTGCCAGCACCCCGCCGAGAAGGGACGCCGCGAAATAAACATTCGATGGCGTTAGAGTCCAACACACTAACCGCTGCCATCATATGCGGCATTGAAATCCACAAATAAGTGGTGAGTGTCGATCTACATTTCTTTGGTCTTTTCCAGGATCTGCCGCAGTGTGAAGATTCGGTCTATTGTGGACTTCCCTGGCCTGAAACCACACTGATAAGAACCTATCAGGGTGTTGACGAACGGTACACAGGCGTTCACACAGTAGAGAGGATTTTGTATGCGATGTTAAGGAGACTGATCCCCCTGTAATTGGGGCAGTCAAAGGGGTCTCCTTTCTTGTGGATCGGGGAAACGACACTGAGATTCCACTCGTCGGGCATGCTTTCCTCTGACTATACAGATGAGCTGGTGCATGCGTCCTGCCATGTCATTCGCATCTGCTTTAAACAGTTCCGCGGACAGTCCGTACGCTCCAACAGCTTTGCTTGACTTCAGCCTTGATATTGCTTTCTTGACCTCGTCAAAGTCGGGAATTCTTGTCAGAATTCTTGTCTATCGTCATCCAAGTTGAGTGGAACATTCTGCATGATAGCGGTATTTGAGTCTTCCTTGCCATATCTCAGTATCGTTGTCCATTCTCGCCTCGGCAGGCTTCGGTGCGGAGTTTGTATCGTATCCACTGCATAGCTGTTTTACGCTTTGGTAGAACTTCCGGGCTACATTCCTTCTGCAACACCTCTCCTCGATCGCGCGCTTCTCATGTTTTTCCTTTTTCTTTTTGAAAAGCCGGTTCTCTTCTTTTTTTCTGTTCGTAGAGCTCACGAACAGCTCTCGTCCTTCGATGCAGCATTGCCTTGCAAGCGCCTTGCTGAGTTTCGTGAGTCTACCTGCACTTGTCGTCAAACCACAGGTTTTTCCTGGGCGGTGGAGTCGTAAAACCCAGCACATCAGTGGCCTCTTTAATAGCGTTTTGACAACGCTTCCATTGAACTTTCAGAGAGTTTGAGTTTTTGGGAGGCTTGGTCGGCAAAGTTCCTAGCGGTCGGTTGCGATTGTAGCTTTCCGACGTCAAACCTTGGTATTCTTTATCGCCTCCGCTGTTTTTTTTTATATCCGTGCTCTACCTGGGCCACAACAAGGAAATAATCCGAGCCGATGTTGGCTCCTCGGAAGGTCCGGACATCGAGGAGTGTTTGACGTGGATCGTTAATCTGACTTGATTCGACGAGGAATGAACGAAGCTTTGCTACCATAGTCGAGAGGGACTATCACGGACATTCTCCCGGCTGTTGAAGAAGTTAATTTGTTTGTCCAATATTCTTGACGTCGGAACAAGACAAGACCTTCAGTCCAACTGGATCCTGATTTGGAAATTTTTCTTAAATTAAACGCAATTCCTGTGCGAAAGCAATATCTGATGACTTGGTTAACGGCCTATTGTTATCTAAATTGAAATCTCACAACCGTTGTTATCTGGAGCTCGAGCTAGTGGCTGAGAGAGGTCGAACTGGTTGAGTTTACCCTTATGGTGTTTGCTGTACTGAGTTTACACTTCCACTGAATTGTTAGCATTTTATTTTAAATACTAATTTCTTTTCAGGATGGATCCCAATGGATCTGGAAACGAAGGCAGCTCCATGGAGAACATTCTAAGTTCATCGCCCGGTGCATCAAGCTTAAGATCTCGAACAGACAGTGAAGGTTCCGATAAGTATGACACTTCTTGCGGTAGATAATCGAACAATCGTCAAGGAAAAAGCTTTACTTTCTTGCAGCCAAACTCGATTTATTTTGCCCAGCACAGATGGCAGTCCACCGAAGGTAATGACTCTAGACGAGCTCACACATGTGGTTAACAACGTCGAGAACATGTCGTTGGTCCATGAAATCGCAGTCAATCCTGAGTTCAAGTTCGAACCTTATCAGCCACCAGAAAACAGGTAATGATCTTCTTTGCTCACTCTATATATGTACGTACATATGTCAACGACAATCTATTCCATGTGGCCCTCTCTCTGCAGTCTTGAACGTCGCATTAAGGAGGTCATGCATAAGGTGTTTTGGGATATTCTACGCGAACAATTGAATCGAACACCACCTAACTACGATCATGCTATTCAGTTGCTGGCTGACATCAAGGATTGTTTCTCGCAAATCATTTCATCCAACAATAAACGTGCTTTGGAGCACATCAATGAGGTATTGGACGCCAGTGTTATTCGACAACAAGCCGAGCAAGGCGTTCTCGACTTTAAGTCGTACGCGAATTTCGTCATTTCGATAATGGCTAAATCGTGTGCACCCGCACGAGACGAACAAGTTCGTAAGCTAACCGAAATCGAGGATGTTGTCGACACGTTCAGGGGTATACTCGAAACAATGACTGTTATGAAGCTGGATATGACCAATTACTTGCTGAACATGGCTCGGAACGACATTCTCGCCAATTCGGTCGAGTATGAGAAGGCGAAATTCAAAGAATATCTGGAATACTACAAATGTAAGCTAAATGCAGAGGAGTTTGTTGGGTCATAACTTAATAATAGTCTTTTCCCAGTTGGTTTTCCACACACTGATAGCTGGCTGAGGCGTAATCAAACTCAACCACAAACTGGAGCGCTATTGACTCCCGATCAGATTATTTACAGTGCTTATATGGAACTCATGGACTGGTCTAATCCGGATGAGTTTCCCGAGGTACTTTCTGTCGATAAGGAGAGAATTTTGAAGCTGGGACAACGTGCTAAACGATTGTGTGCATGCGCCTCGCTGATTACAATCTGTTCAACGGTGCCGATCATCTCTCAACGCATAGCCAATCGTACAACATTGACCAAACACCTTGAAATCTTACTCCAAAGCGTCACCAACGAGAAGTAACTTAGAATGCATTTGAATGGTGTTCGTATGGTAATTTGTTTTCGTTTTTGTTTTTATTTTTTTATAATAGGGAACTCGCAGATGCTATGGAAAATGTCTGGATTCAGATCAAGACATTCATGAATACTAAACTCAAGGACGAGGATCAGAATGAACTAGATGCCACTGCCGAAAATACACTTAAAACCCAAGTAATCCAAGTTGGTAATCCTGATTCCCCGATCCGGAATTTATTGTGTAAGCAACATTGTGTCTTCGATTGAAGGTTGTATTGAGGATATTTATTTGTGATGCATAGGGAAACGTGTTCGTGCCTACTTCCGACTGGTTTTGGGCTCGAAGAGCGGCATGCCACCAGCTCCACCCGGCTACGCTGACTACCAAGACGAGCTACAGGCCTTTGCTACTGCCTTGCGACGTGTCATTCTCTACAATCATTCGGTATTCGGCGAATACTTCCTTCAGGTATTAACCAATCAACGACCAACAGCCAGTTCTAGTACCAGTGCCAACACTGCCGACCCACTTCCAAGTTCTGATGCACCAAAAACAACTAATATCGCTGCCACCGTTCCGAGTGCAGACGAACCGAAAGAGTAGTCAAATGCTAACACACAAGTCGTCACTAATGTAATGGTTTGTCGAAGTCTGGTCGGGGGATTAGCCAACACACGATGATATAAAACAAATTAAAGGTGTACGATGCTACAGTTGGCGCCCGCATCCACGAGTCGTAAGCAGTTTGTCTATTCTACCTTTATTTAGAATTTTAAGTACGAGTGTAGATGTTATTTGATGCAGCCCTGCCACACTTTTGGAAAAGTAAGAAAAACATACTAAAATTCATAACCGAGCTAAAGGGAAAACAAACTATTCATTCTAAAACGCACCAGGAGAGCTTAAGTCATTCAAAGAGTTCGTAAAATAAATTAACGAAAGGAAACAAGGCGAGAAACATTGTATGGCAGAAATAGAAATAAAAAAAAATATTCTAATTTGCTAACGTAAATTGGTATAGCAAGATGATCAGTAGTAAGTTGTGATCATAACAACGAAATATCGCAAATTATTATTACTAGTGTTATCGAGGACGTTTCATCATTCAATTATGGTATTGATTGATTGACTGGTTTCACCTACGGCTCTTAGCCATCTAGCAATGTCCCAAGGAAGCTTCACCTATTCTTCATAGTGTGCTGTGAGTGACACCAGGGGTGGAATCGGCTAAGGTGATTTGTGACAGTCACATTCCCGGTTTCGGTATCGTGTAAGGTGATAGTCACTGTGATTGTCACATTTTTGTCACAGTTTTCTGGTGACAGCTATTTAGCCATAGATAAATTAACAAGATGGAGAACTTTCGTACGTCTGCCCTGTGATCCCCGCAAGGGTTGGTTGTTGTATTTGTAATTGAAGCGGCCCCTAGACGCCTAATAACATTGTGCAATATTTGATATTGCACAATATTATTGTTCGTCTGTAGATAATATTGCAAGATTGTGCGATATATTGCGGAAAATCACAACGCTTTTGACTTTTAATACAAATATGACCGGTCAACTAAATTATTGGGAAAAATATTGAACCGTCTGGGGCAGCAAGACAATAAAATTGTGCAATATTTCGCACAATAATATTGAGCGTCTAGAGGCCGCTTTAAAAACGACGCTTTTGACGTAGAGTCAAGACGTCGGAACAAGGCAGAATGACATAGTCAAGACGCCGTCAAATCGAAACGAGTTTGTAGGGGCTAGTTGTCAAAATGCCTGTCAAAGCCATCGAGATTGCCATCTTGTTAATTTATCTATGTATTTAGCTATCACGGCGTCTCCACTGGCGATAAATCCATAGCCTGCGACGAAGCAGACTATGGTTATTGCTAGTGTAGACCGCCATAGCGGCGATTAATCCATAGCCTGCGAGATATAGTCTGCTTTATCTCCTGCTATCTATAGCCTGCTATGAAAGCGAGCCAAGCTGTCAGTTTTCTTTGTTTTGACAGTTTATCGCATTTTGTGATAGCAACCCAAGCAGCCACTTGACACTATTTTCCATGTTCGGTGCGTTACATTGTTGCGTTTGAAATAAATTTTTCGGTTTTATTATCATCGACGTCTCTTCTTCTTTGTTTTTATTTCTTTCAGCTGTTTTAGCGCCTTCAGTCCAATGATGGCTTTAAGGGGTTAGGTGGTTTTCAGAGGTTCAAAAAAAGGGTATTTTTACTATTTTTTTTTTTATATGTACAATCATATATTTTATTTAAACAATTCAGCATATCAAAGATACATATTTGAAGAGTATTTGGTGAAAGTTTTATTTAAAAATTCCGAAAACTCAGCCGTTCGTACCTCATCTTCCTTGACTTCTAAAAAAAAAAAAAATGTTCTTGCCGTGGACAGCATAACTCATTATTGGCTCATCTAAAACCAAAAGGCAAAAACATTTCGTTAGTACATGGATAAATCTCGTTATTGAACGAAGGAAAAAAAAACTGAATTAATATTTTAATTTTTGGCAGACTTTGAACAAAAAAACACATTTTTTGGTCAAATGTTCGCTATGTATTGGCTCGAAAAAGTTAGTTGTAATAAAAAAAAAAAAAAAAATCCTTCGTTCAATAACTTGATAATGTTATTTCAATTATGTGTGCATAATTTGAACAAAATCGCTTAATAACTTTTCGAGAAATCGTGTCCACCGACTTAAAACATTGAGTTTTGAGATAAACGCGTTTAAAGTTTTAAATTGAAATAACATGCAAAAAAAATCTTTTCTTTAACTTACATAGAATCATCGATTCCGGCACCATAAAGGAAAGTACCTGCTGCTGCGGCAATATCCAGGGCATCCTTTTGCTCTTGCCTGTGACGAATTCTTGCTTCACGAGTCGCAGCGTCAGCTTTCTTTTCGGCAATGAGTATGCGATCCTCATCTTCTTTTCGGGCATACTCGTGGCTTTTTCGGCCAAGTTTCAAGTCCATGCCGTGCATAAAGAGCAACAAAGCTGTGACTCCTTCGTTGAAGATGCCAGCAGCGACAAATGCTGCAATATTTACTATTTTTGAACCAGCAGGAAGTATTTTTGGAGTAATTTTCCAAATTAACTGGTTCAAACTTTCATTATTGTTTTGCGTGAAGCCACCAACACACCTCTCCAAGAGCTCTTCTTTGCTGAGTTCGTCATAAATAGGCTCGATTGCTGATGAAACTTCACTTGGTAATGGATCGTAGTCGTGTTTGTATGATAAAAGAGTGTTCATTGCTGAAGCACGCTGCCAAGTGCACCTTGAGTTAGGGTCCTCTGGACATTTATTGTGCTTTGGCTTTTTGTCTGTGGAGATATAATGAAAATAAGTTGCCCATATAGCGTCTCTCATATTTTGCACCGAAAAGCAGTTTCTTCTTATAGCTAGGCCATAATAAACTGTTGACTTATCAATCAATTTGCCAGTAAGTTTGCCCTTGCCAGACAGAATTTTTTTTCTAAAGGTTTTACCGGCCTTATTTTTTTTTTTCTTTTTTTCTTCAAAAGTTTTATTGGCCAAATCAGGCAAACGCTTGCCCATCCTCTTCTGCACATGTCCTACGCTTCTTTTTTATTTATAATAAAATCGTCGCCATAAGGTTTGGCATGAAGAACTCCGGAATATGTTTTGGAGTCCCCGTCACCAATATAATTTGAGTATCTTAGGCCGTATTTTTCAAAAGAACGTTGAAACATTGCAACGATTGATGAAACTTCCATATTATCAGCTGGTCCTTGGTGATTGGCTCTACATTCGTTTTTTCCAAAATGATCTTCCTGCCACTCTTCAAATTCTGTTGTGTTTAGTTTTTTTTTTTTTCCAAACTTCACATAATTTACAATATGAAGATTTTACAAAAATATCCAAAACGTTTCCGCTATAATACCCAATTAACGTAGACACACCGTATAATGATAAAAAACCGCGCTTTTTCCATGTACCATCACCTGATACGGTTAGATTTATCGTATCATCAAAACCACTTTCATCACACGTTAATTGTTTTTCTTCTTTTGCAGCCGATGAAAAAAGTTGTTCAGCAACCATTTGGACACATTCATGAATTTTCTGAACATAAAAATCATATGTTGACTTATTAAAAAAAGAACAACATATATCCATCAAGCCACAGAATTTTTTACATCCGGCAAGTCCTAAGCCTAATATTCGCATCACAAATATAAACCTACGATTTATTTCATTAATTTACCAATTTTTTGACACGATAAAATGTATCTAGGCTGACATTTTTCACACTCTACGAGAATTTTGAAACCAAGGCCAAATTTCACGCACTGTTTAAAATCCACTTTACCATTGCATATTTTGTCCTCTCCATTCTCATTTAATACATTAGAACACTTCACAAAAGTAGTTAGTGTTGAAAAAACTAAAAAGAAATCGATGATTGCATACTGCAGAATACCGTCTTCTGGCACGTGTTTTTCATCTTGGCATTTGAGTTTTTTCGCCGACGTGCTGGTGAAAGATTCGTCGTCGATCTCATCAGTTTTCAGATTAAATGATTGTTTTCTTTTCTTTGATCTATCTTTTCTTCGACCACAAGTTGTTCGATCAGATCTTGTAACTTTACTCATATTTTATCAATAAAAACTTATAAACACTTATAGTAAAAGTTCACGAACACTTATAACCTCAAATCCACCTATTGGCTGAAGAAGCACCACTCAACTAAAATATTAAAACCTAAATTCAGTTGCCCTTGAATTGTAAATTGCATGGCCGACCAACAATAGCCATGCAGCTGCTTCCGTATACTTGCGAAGCGCTGCAATGACGTGGGCTGATGGGCGGAACTTCCGAAGGGTCTATCTCTTAGAATTTTACTCGGATCGATTTGAAATTTTAGGAGAATGTTTTAAACATATTGTACTATTTAATAAGACAAAAACAAAAAAAAAAATCGATTTTTTGAAATTTTCAAACCCACCTAACCCCTTAATGTACTCATTCGTTGCCATTCTCGACTATACTGAAAAAGTATGCGATGAAATGCCCACTAAAAGAAAATCTGACAGTTCGTCTGTTGTCTGCTATCTGCTTTTGCTTTTGCTTCTGCGATGAATTTATCGCCAGTGGAGACGCCGTGTATCACTTTCCTATGTTCTGTGCGTTTGATATGGCTTTGTTTGTGCTTTTGTGTGTTTTATAAAATATGTATGTTTCCGTGCTTGGAACTATTTTCAAGCGAAGATGGGGAGCTCAATGAGACATTGATGGAAGTTAGAATTCTGAGGAAGAATTTGAGAAATCGGTCTAAATCGGTTTCCTTTTCCTGTACTCCGACAAAATGTATAATTGGCCAATAAATAAAAAGCATTTCTAATTGTACATTATTTACTTTTCCCAGTATTTATGCAAAACAATCGGTGACAACGGCCCAGGATTTTAATTTCAAAATTTCTTTTTAACTATCTAACAGCTGTCTTAAGGCAGCCCTACACGGCGAACATGTTCGCCGATTTTGTTCGTGAATTTGCTGTGAATGTCGCCGAGTAAACATAAATAAATAACCATAAGCGCAACCACTTGTGCTTATTTATCGTACATGTTTACACCCTGAAGAATCAGCACGAAATGAATGTTCTCCAAATGTGTTCGCCGTGTAGAGAGTAATGGTAGAAACACAATGTGGCGTGCGCGCGCGCGTGCTTTTGATCAGCTTTGTACCGATTTACGGGATAATGTGTCAGACGCACGCAACCACAATTCGCAACACACAATCTGGCTTCAAGTCAGCTGCGCGTAGAGAGCTTAGGAATATGACAATACTATGTTCTGTTTCCTCAAAATGTACACATATGAATTTAGTGCAGAAAGAAGAGTAGATTTGTGTTCTGTTCTATTTATATGATTTAATTGAAACATAAATATAAGAAAATTTCAGCTCAAATAAAGGTATATGTTTATAAAAAAATATGCATTTAGTTCTGTAACACCCATCATGATTAGTTTGCATCCAAAAAATCCAATAACAAGCTACGAAAATGTATGCATGTTGAAAACGAACAACTCGGAACACTACATGACGGAACACGTTACACTATTCTGCTACAATCGAACAACACATTGAAATACATCTGTCAAACGCACGCCTTGAGTAGAGAGTAGCTCTACTCCGGCGCTTTGCTCGACTTTACGATATTTACGATATGAGGTCGAGCAAAAGTTGAGGTAACATTATGTGTTGCTTCATAAGATATCGTTGTTCCTACTCATGCTGTCAAAAGCACGCGCGCGCGCACGCCACATTGTGTTTCTACTTTAAAGGGTTGACCATAATAGACTTAAGCGAACTTAAGCTTATGTCAGAACCGAACAAATATCTCACTTAAGTTTCAACGAAAAGTCAAGTTACCCATAGTGAACTTAAGCGAAGGAATTCAATTTGTTATAATTTTTCTTTATTGTACTTTTGGTTTCTTTCACCGTCAGCTGTCAAAATTCCGCGCGGAATATCTTCCTTCATTAAGATGTTCCGTAAGCTCGCTTAAGTTAACGAACATTTAACGAAACCGCGCATATTCCCATTATGAGTATGTCATAGGCTTTGCATGTAATAACATATTTCCGTAAGCTGGCGTACGCTCGCTTAAGTCTTGCCTGTTTCACAATGCTACTACACGGCGACGCGACAGCGCAACTACAAACGCCGTAGCTGTCAAATCCCTATTCATTCAATGGAATTATATGGAGTAAGTCACATAGGCACGTATGTAGTAGTGTCGCAGCGCTGTAATTTCGAAAAATTGAAAAACTGTCGCAACTACACGGCGTTTTGCCATTTCGAATTCGACATTGGAGGAATACGTTTGATAACTTGGTCTAACCCACCACCTTCTTCTGACTTTTGTTTTCGCTTTTAACTTTTTATAGGCCGCACATGTTAGCAATAATGTTTTTTTCAAATTACTTTGATCCATTTATGAACTAAATTCAGTTTCAATCTTCGAATTTTTTACTGATGCCAACTTCACTCTATAGAATTCACCTCCAACTTCACTCACAGAAGTAGCCGCGCTGTCAGAAAAAACGCCGATGAAAGTAGCTCCATTGTGTATTGACTGAACGACTTTAGAACCACAGCAAACGGCAGCGTTTGTAGTTGCGCTGTCGCGACGCCGTGTAGTAGCATTGTGAAACAGGCATGAAGAATCAGCACGAAATGAATGTTCTCCAAATGTGTTCGCCGTGTAGAGAGTAACGCAAGCGAACGGATTCGGCGAACATGTTCGCCGTTTAGGGCATAGATAAATGAACAAGATGGAAAACATGTGATCCCCGCAGGAGTTGGTTGTTGCTTTTTTAATATTGTAATATAAAGCGGCCCCTAGACGCCTAATAATATTGTGCAATACTTGATATTGCACAATATTATTGTTCGTCTGTAGATAATAGTGCAAGATTCTGTGATATATTGTGGAAAATCAAAACGCTTTTGACTTTTATTACAAACATGAGCGGTCAACTAAATTATTGGGGAAAATATTGAACCGTCTGGGGCAGCAAGCCAATAAAATTGTGCAATATTTTGCACAATAATATTGAGCGTCTAGGGGCCGCTTTTGACTTATAGGGCCCATACAAGACACAGGCACGTCGTTGCAAACCTTAAAGGGTTGGCCATAATAGAATTACGCGAACTTGAGCTTATGTCAGAATCGAACGAAAATCTCACTTAAGTTTAAACGAAAAGTCAAGTTGCCCATAATGCCTGATCCACAATACTGCGTTGGTGCGAGGCACTTTACGTGTTACGAGAAATGCTTCGACGCATACTTACTTCAATTTTATTAGCTGCTCCATGTCAAAACACTGACGTAAACGTACACAACACAAACCATGAAATACACAGATACAGCATACACATCAATACACAGCAACAGTCATTCAAACGCACAGAAATTTCCGACGTGTTTGACTTTTGTCTCCTTTGGTTACGTGAGCTTACGTTTTCTCTCGCTCTCATTTTTTCTTATTTCCTCTCATTTTTTAATGAACGTAAGCTCGCCAACGCAAACGCAGTATTTTGGACTACCCCATTGAATTGCTTGTGTTGGATGTCTCAGCTAGCACTAACGCAGTATTGTGGATCAGGCATAAGTCTATTATGGTCAACCCTTAAGTCTGTGCAAACATCCCTTCGCCAAACACGGTGCAGACGCGCAGACATTAGTTTGTATCGTTTCGTCGTGGTCGTCGGATCGGAAAAATAGCGGATCCTGCTTATGATTGCTTTGACAATGAAAAAAAAAAACAAAAACAAAATAAATTGGAAACAAAGAAACGAAAACAAGAATTTCGAGCAAGGAATGGTTTAAAAAAGTATGTGACCTTGGTTAGCACTTTTAGAATGCCACAGAACCGACAAACTTTTATAAATTTCTATAAATTCTACCCAGAATTGTCTTTCATTATTTTTATTCACGTTTACTTACTTACTTATCAGGCCTGCGATCCATGGAGGATCTGAGCCTGAGCTATAGCTGCCTTCCATTCTTGACGGTCCCGGGCACGCTGCTTCCAGTTGTCAAGACCAAGATGTCTTACATCCGCGATTACTTGGTCTTTATACCTGAGGTTCGGTCTTCCTCTTCTTCTCGAACCAGGAGGCTCGGAGTCGAAAACCCTCTTAGCTGGAGCGTTGCTGTCCATGCGCTCGATGTGGCCGAGCCAGTGTAATCGACGGATCCTTGCCATCCGGACTACATCCACATCTTGGTACAGCTCGTAGAGTTCGCGGTTGTGTCTTCTTCTCCATTCACCTTCCTCACAGAAAGGACCAAATATCCGGCGCAGAATTTTTCTTTCGAAAGAACCCAAAATCAGCTCCGCTGTCCTGCTTATCGTTCAGCTTTCGGCTCCGTACAGCAAGACTGGAAGAACGACCGTTTTGTAAAGCATGACTTTGGTCTTTCGAGTGAGGAGTTTTGACCCCAGTTGTTTGGACAAGCCGAAGTAGCAGCGGTTGCCAAGGGCGATTCTATGCCGGATCTCCACTGTGATGTCATTTGTGGAATTTACGTTTGCCCCGAGGTAGACAAACTCCTTAACTACCTCGAAATTGGAGTTGTCAATTGTCATATTTTGTCCCAAGTGATGAGCGACGGATTGGTTTTTGCTTGCAGCATGTACTTCGTTTTGTCCTCATTGATCTTAAGACCAACTCGTTTCGCCTGTTCTTCAATCGCCTTGAATGCTTCCACAATGCCACGGCGAGAACACGCGATGATGTCGATATCATCCGCGTATCTTAGCAGCTGGATGGACTTGTAAAAGATAGTGCCTTCCCTGCTGACGCCTGCCCGTCGCACTATCTGCTCCAGCACCAGGCTGAAGAAGTCACATGACAGCGCATCTCCTTGGCGAAATCCGGTGCATGTTTCGAATGGTTCCGAGGTCCTAGAACCGAGTTGCACGGTGCATCGCGTGTTTTTTAGCGTGGCGCGACACAACTGGATCAGTTTTACTGGGATCCCGAATTCGGCCATCGCCCTAAACAGTGCTTCACGATGAATGCTGTCGTATGCGGCTTTGAAATCGATGAAAAGATGGTGTATATCGATTCGAAACTCGTTGGTCTTTTCCAGGATTTGTCGAAGTGTGAAAATTTGGTCTATAGTTGATTTGCCGGGCCGGAAGCCGCACTGGTAGCTGCCGATTAGTGCGGTGCAAAATTGTTTTAGACATTCACACAATACGCTGGACAGGATCTTGTATGAGACATTGAGCAGGGATATACCTCTATAGTTCTTGCAAGAGGTAGGATCGCCTTTTTTGTGGATGGGGCATATAGAGCTGGTATTCCAGTCGTCGGTGCATGCTCCCTACCAGAACATCGCCCCCAGCCTTGAAGAGCTCTGATGGCAAGCCATCTGAGCCTGCGGCCTTGTTGTTCTTCAGCTTCTGAATAGCTGTGCCGACTTCTTCGATGCTGGGTGGGAGAACGACTTCAGCGGCTGGTGTTGGGATTTCCTCGGTCCCTACCACTCTCTCTTGTCATGCTCGTTAAGCAGCTGCTGGAAGTGCTGCTTAAATTATTCATGTTTACGCCGTGAATTTTCTCGCTCGTCTGTGCAAAATTCACCATACACGACACAGACATGTCGTTGCAGACCAAGAAAAATTCAAAAAAAAAAAACTGAATTCACGCAGACGGTCGTTGCAAACAGTCGACAGGGACACACACGGCACAGACGGTCTGCGCAAACATGTGCACAACAACAAAATATATTGGTTTGCAACGACGTGTCTGTGTCGTGTATGGGCCCTATTAGAGTCAAGACGTCGGAACAAGGCAGAATGACATAGTCAAGATGCCGTCAAACCGCAACGCGTTTGTAGGGGCTAGTTGTCAAAATGCCTGTCAAAAGCCATCAGATTGCCATCTTGTTCATTTATCTCTGGTTTAGGGCTACCTTTATCTATCAGTAATTCCGAAAAAGCAAGTGTTGCTCCTTTTCTAAACTTTTTTTGTGATAAACGTACCCGATGCCAAAAAATGATGATAGTCACATATGACTGTCACCCAAGTGACTATCACCTATCACCCTAGCCGATTCCAGCCCAGAACTATGCTTCCAAATAAAACCAACGGCTAGTCTCGAAACTTTTATCTTGAAAGAAGCATTGTCTCTAGGTATTCAATTGAAAGTTATTTTTATTTATCGGGATTTTTCCTCCAATCAGTTATCTCATTTCCTTAAGTAGCGCTTCGTTAAGCAACCAACATTCTTCAACTGGTGTTACCACATCCTTTAAAAACAATTATTAGTGACGGAAAACAACTACATATAACACTTAAACCAAACCAATAACTCTTTTATTCCGACAATAGTTTAAAAAAAGGAAACAAATAAACAACTCTCTTACCACCACAATTCCTTGTGATATTTTCCACTAACACTTAAGCCGACATACATACGACTCCGTACATATACGATGGTACTAGCAGTTATTTTTTTTTAATCAATTGCTTAATATTGTAAGCAGAATTATGGATTTTTTTAAACATCACTTTTCTAGTGTGTTGTGATATTACCCGAATAAAAACTCAACTTTTTGTTAGTTTTTAGTTTGATTCAGTTTTTCGTTGTCATTTTAAATGGAAGGGAAGTGCAGCAATAAGAGCATGTGTACTGTATTAACGGTTTTTTTTTTATTAATTATTATATAATCAATAAAATAAAGAGAATTATGTATTTTACCAATAAATTGCTTGTGGTTTTATTGACCTTACTTACTTAGGTGGCGCTACAGTCCGTGGTGAACCTGGGCCTCAACCAACAAGCGTCTCCAGCGCACGCCCAGTTGGTTAAGGTCCCCTTCCATCTGCGTGTGCCACCGTTGATGCTTTTTTTAGAGACTCGCGCAGGTTCAAGAGTTTTTTTTATATTCTCTTATGATGTGATACATACATAAAAAAAAAAAAAAAAAAAAAAGGGAAATCGAGAAATCGTGAAAGTGCCGCAACTGAACACCTGGTCGGCAGCAGCGCTGGGCCGTACTCCTGCCTGTCCCTCTTCCCCTCTCGTGACAGTGTTCGCACTCAGCACACACACTGATTGAGTGCTAACGCAACCGACGCGTAGCGGATCGCGTGTGTTGTTCTTTGTTGGTGGAGCAAATCTTATGCCTGAGTCACAACACTGCGTTGGTGCGAGGCACTTTACGTGTTACGAGAAATGCTTCGACGCATGCTTACTTCAATTTTATCAGCCGTTCCATGTCAAAACACGGACTTAAACGTAAAAACACAAACCATAAAATACACAGATACAGCATACACATCAACACACAGCAACAGTCGTTCAAACGCACAGAAATTTCCGACGTGTTTGACTTTTGTCTCCTTTGGTTACGTGAGCTTACGTTTTCTCTCGCTCTCATTTTTTCTTATTTCCTCTCATTTTTCAATGAATGTAAGCTCGCCAACGCGAACGCAGTATTTTGGACTACCTCATTGAATTGCTTGTGTTGGATGTCTCAGCTAGCACTAACGCAGTGTTGTGAATCAGATATTACTGTCGTAAGGGCATAACACCTACGGCAGTTTGTTTTTGCAAATCCGGCGATAGAACTTCACTTACGCGTCTCTGCTTTAACGGTTTTGTATCTATACATGTCTTGTAGTTTGCATTGATGAAGGATTTCTGTGTGCAGTTCTGCAATATTCGTGGGTTACGGAAGAATTTCTTTGCCACGTATACCCATTTCTCTCGCCGCAAACCGGCTGTTTTGGCACTTTGTGAAACACAGGTCGATGAAAAGTCTGATCCTTCGGATTTCAGTCTTCCTGGATATAGCTTAGTGCCATTATTCGTTTCTCGCCGTGGTCTCGCCATCTATGTCCGTAGTGATATTGCTTACCAGTTACTTCCACAGTATAGCCAAACATCCACCCCGGAATTCAATTTCATATGGCTTAAATTCATATTCCATAAGCCATCCATTCACTACTGTTTTCTTTATAGAAGCCCCAATCTAGACAGGAATGCAACATTTGATGCATTCGACGCACTGTCTGATTCCATCCAAAGAATTGTTTCCCTGTTCCCTCGCACTGAAATCGTTTTAGCGGGCGATTTCAATGTACACAATTCTCAGTGGCTTCGACATTCTGGACAGACAACACCCGAAGGAAGGTATGTTGAAATTTTTGCAGAGTTAAATCACTTAACTCAACTTGTGGATGGGCCATCACGTATCCCCGATGTGGCTGGTCATACCGCCAACACACTGGACTTGTTTCTTACTTCTCAGCCTGACAAATACACGATCGATGTATTGGAACCCCTAGGCTTGTCTGACCACTGCATGATATCAGCAAAATTCTCGAACTCCCAGTATCCAGTTAAAGAAAAAGCTCCTAAGAGAACACTATGGCTATACGAGAAAGCCAACTGGTGCGGCCTTAACAACTTCTTTCGGATCTTTAACTGGTCGTTGTGCTTCCTCGACAACGACGTGGACGCCGCAACTGATATCATCGTAAACATTATTCGAATCGGCATGGCAAATTTTATTCCCAGCAAGATTAAAAGCACCAGGCCTAAGGATAATACGTGGTTTGACTCGAGCTGCAAAGAGGCTATTAAGCTCAGGGAACTAAGATTTCGGGCCTACAAGGCAAACAGTTAAGAAGAAAACCGAAAAAAGTACTTACGAGCCAGAAATGACTGCAACTCCCACATTCGACGGATTAAATTCCAATCCGACCAAAAATTAAGGCGTAAAATCCTTCAATGTCCCAAAGGTAGCAAAAGTTTCTGGTCGTCGTCTATACCGACGCTCATCCACAATGACATTCCAGCTGTCACCCCCTTAGTCAAAGCTAACCTACTTGCTGCCCATTTCGCAACCAGTTCTCAGCTGCCAATTTGTACTTTGTCTCCGCCTGTACTAGAGTGCGTCAATTCCACCATGGAACTAATCCACTTCCGCACTCGTACAGTCGCAAGGGTTCTTAAAGACCTCGACATACACAAATCCGCTGGTCCAGATGGTATTGCCCCAATAGTTCTGAAGAGCTGTTCTTCTACGATGGCAAAACCACTGCGTAAGCTTTTTCACCTTTCCTACACCCCTGGGCTCTTTCCGAGTAGGTGGAAAACAGCATTTGTCCAACCTATACCCAAAAAAGGCGAATCATCTTCTCCCTCCAACTACCGACCCATTGCACTAACGTCCCTTCTTTCCAAGGTCATGGAAACGCTGATTAACCGCCAGCTTATGAAATATCTTGAATCACGGAAACTCTTCAATGACCGCCAATACGGTTACCGCAGCAACAGATCCACTGGTGATATGATGGCATATCTCGCTGAAAAGTGGAATCACTCGCTTCACCAAGCTGGTGAAAGCAAAATTGTTGCACTGGATATTTCGAAAGCATTTGACAGGGTTTGGCATGAAGCCCTTTTGTCGAAAATGCGTGCTTTTGGGATCGATGAGTCTCTCTTTCAATGGATTAGAAGCTACCTTTCGAATCGTTCAATTCAAGTTGTTTTGGACAGATTCAAGTCTGATACTCACTTTGTAAATGCCGGTGTTCCCCAGGGCTCCGTTTTGTCTCCGACACTCTTTCTTATTTTTATAAATGATCTCTTGTCTGTTACTTCTAATCCAATTCACTCCTTCGCTGACGACAGTACCCTCAGCTTCTCATATTCGCTCACCAGTTTACGACCCTGCACTTCGGTTGTAGATAATGAGCGGCAGCGTATGTTAAGCTCATTAAATTCCGATATCGACAGCATCATCCAATGGGGTAAAAACAATAGAGTGGAATTGAATGCATCCAAAACACAATGCTGTCTCTTGTCGTTAAGCGTATAACTAACCCGCAGCCATTATCCATGAATGGCACTTGCATCTCAGAAACTGAAAAGCTTTCCATCCTGGGTATGAGTGTTGCTCACAATCTTAATCGGAGCGACCATATATTCAGTGTCGCCAAGAATGCTGCGAAATTCCTAGGATTCTTATATAGATGCAAGAAATATTTCTCACCCTTAGATCTGGCTACAATCTATAAGGCGTTCATTCGCCCCAAATTAGAGTTTAACGCTCATGTCTGGTCCGGTGCTTCCAAGACCTCACTGCACCTACTAGACAGAATACAAAAACGAGCCATAAAACTGATAGGTGACTCCAGCATTACCAAAACATTAGACTCGCTGGAACACCGCAGGAATGTTACCTGCCTCTCCCTGTTTCATCGTTACTACCACCAAAAACGCTCTGATGAAATAGCCAGTTGCATTCCGATCCTTCAACATTTCTCCCGCAATACACGTCTCTCTAGGAATGCTCACCAATATACCCTGAAGCCCGCTTTCGGACGTACTGTCAAATATCGAGAATCTTTCATTAACCGAACTACACGAATCTGGAACTCCCTGCCGGATTCGGTTTTCCCCCCTCAAGGCAACATGCAAGCATTTAAGATCAATGTCCATCGGCATCTCCCCTATTCCTCTTCCTCTCTACCTTCTGCCCACACTGTGTCGCCGACATAATAAGGTTATTAGACCTTGAGTGCGCGCAAATTATTAAAAAAAAAAAATCCCTGCAAGCCGCCGCTCTGACTTTGTAGCCATGGCATGTTCGTTTTACCTTATTGCAAAACTTACCGGCGTCATTCCCGCGGAAGCACCTCTGCATCTCCTCGATCTCACGCTTTCCGTGCTCTCTCTTCTTTCTTCTGAAAATGCTACCTTATGTGGATTATTAGAAGATGCCAACAACACAGGAAAAACAAAAGAATGCAAGCAGTGTGAAGTGTGAAAACAGAAGCCTTCCGAAGAAACCTTAGGAGGTCAGGGAGTTAGTGAACGACGGAGGTTTTTGACAAGACCCAATTAGTAAATCACACAACCAACCAAAGTCTGTTTTAAACGTTTTCGTATCTTTTTCCCCTTTTTATTAAATAGATACATTTTATTTGTCTTTCTTTGATACACGTGAACGTTAAACAGAAAAGGGACAACAAAAGATTGTAAACAAAAGGTTAAAACGCTTTGCTGGTTAAAAACTCGGACCTATATAGCTACTGCAACATTCATTATAACATACGTTTAATGCTTAGGGTTAAAGGTAGTGGCCAGTCAATTCTTGATTTGATTTTCTGTGGCTTAGCAGCTTCAAATTTCAACAATGAAATGGTTTTATGGCGAAATAAGTCGCGTTTAGGGCGACTTGCCACACAACCTGGAATGTTATGAAGAATGGTTTTCGTATTTTGTTGTTGCTTTTGATTTATTTTTACATTTTTTTTTCAATTTTGTTTATTTCTGTACAACGAATTTGTCCTTTTAGTCTCACAAGAATCTTTGTAAATGTACTTCTGGTTTCCGGTCAACTGAAAGTCCTGTCTCAGCTGCTTGACTGTGGATTGGCGCCCAACGATAGGAACTGATCCTTTTTGGCTAGATATTCATTATATCGGGTATAGGCGTAGCTGAAAGGTAGTGAGCAATTTAAGTGTAATTCAATCATGGTACCGAGGGTAATCATACTACTTACCCGACAAAATCAAAATCAATATCAGAGAACTCTGCCTGAATTAGGGCCCATATTGTCCAGAAAAAATGCGCGGCTAAAGCAAATTGATTCACCTGTACGTACAGTCGTTCCACTTGTTCGTCCGTCACCATGTTAGTTTCCAAATACGCTTCGAGGTATACACGTAACCAGTTTACTTGAAACTCCTTCGATGGATAGCGATTATAGTCGACTTCGTCAACGCCGGCAAACTCTGCAAAATGATTACCAATATCGAAGGCCTGGAAATTATAGTCCGCATATTCGTAGTCAATAAAAGTAATCCGCTGTAGGTTTGCCGTGTATATTACATTGCCCAACAATAGATCGTTGTGGGCAAACACTAGAGGGCTACCGAGTGATTTCAATCGTTTGTATAAATTCTCAAACTCACTGCGAATCTTCGCGATCGGCAAGAAGGTCTTCTTCAACCTAAAACGTACAGATAAAGAAAATCAGCATATGAAACGAATCGAGACAAGTGTTTATTGTTTTTTGAGTAACTTTGTGCAACCACACAACCAGATCACAATCGACAACAAGAAGAAGACGCGACTTTCGAAATCTAGTCCTTCTTACGTCCTGCGAATATAGCAAGTTGTGTTGAAATGTCATTGTTTGTTTGTAACAAATTACCTGGAATGTTTCTCTGGGTCGGAGAATCGTTCGGGCACGATATTGAAAAAGCTTTGCATTTTTTTCCACAGCATCGATTCGCGGGCTGTCGGTGCCCTTAGACCGTTGTCCTTTGAAACCTTATGCATGTTGGCCATACGACAGGCGACAAGTCGCCACACTTCAGGTCGCAGGACACTCTCAGGATTGAGCGTTACTCCGGGAACGTATTCGTAGGCAAGTCCGTTTTTGAATGTGGCATAGAGGGAAGGTGCAAATCCGTATTTATGTAACAATTTAATGTTGCTTGTCTCGGCCTTACGATCGATGAGAAGATCAGTTTTGTTGCCATATACACGGACGAGGACAACATTGCTGGTAGACTGATCAGCGGCATTATGTTCGTCGTTTTTGATGGGTGAGGTTGTCTGGTGGAAGCATCCCACTAGTTTGTTGGTTATTCCATCTGTGAATTTCTAGTTTTAATCGAAGGAAATCTTGGTTTTAATAAAGGTTATAAGATAAAAAACAGATTTTGTTATGATAGTGGAGCGATTTTGTTATAATCGGACGATGGTCAAAGATAGCGGACAGCTCTTCAAGCCAAGCAATTATTGTTTTTCTTTTTCTTAATGGAATATGATCGAATGTACGAAATTGTGAAAATGTTGACGGAAGTTGCTTATAAGTTAAAATTACGAAGCAAGAGCGACTGGACTATACAATTTTATTTTTTTTAAATAATTTGCGCGCACTCAAGGTCTAATAACCTTATTATGTCGGCGACACAGTGCGGGCAGAAGGTAGAAAGGAAGAGGAATAGAGGAGATGCCGATGGACATTGATCTTAAATACTTGCATGTTGCCTTGAGGGGGGGAAACCGAATCCGGCAGGGAGTTCCAGATTCGTGTGGTTCGGTTAATGAAAGATTCTCTATATTTGACAGTACGTCCGAAAGCGGGCTTCAGGGTATATTGGTGAGCGTTCCTAGAGAGACGTGTATTGCGGGAGAAATGTTGAAGGAGCGGAATGCAACTGGCTATTTCATCAGAGCATTTTTGGTGGTAGTAACGATAAAACAGGGAGAGGCATGTAACATTCCCGCGGTGTTCCAGCGAGTCCAATGTTTTGGTAATGCTGGAGTCGCCTATCAGTTTTATGGCTCGTTTTTGTATTCTGTCTAGTAGGTGCAGTAAGGTCTTGGAAGCACCGGACCAGACATGAGCGTTAAACTCTAATTTGGGGCGAATGAACGCCTTATAGATTGTAGCAAGGTCTAAGGGTGAGAAATATTTCTTGCATCTGTATCGGCGACACTGAATATATGGTCGCTCCAATTAAGATTGTGAGCAACACTCATACGCAGGATGGAAAGCTTTTCAGTTTCTCAGATGCAAGTGCCATTCATGGATAATGGCTGCGGGTTAGTTATACGCTTAACGACAAGAGCCAGCATTGTGTTTTGGATGCATTAAATTCCACTCTATTGTTTTTACCCCATTGGATAATGCTGTCGATATCGGAATTTAATGAGCTTAACATACGCTGCCGCTAGTTATCTACAACCGAAGTGCAGGGTCGTAAACTGGTGAACGAATATGAGAAGCTGAGGGTACTGTCGTGAGCGAAGGAGTGAATTGGATTAGAAGTAACAGACCAGAGATCATTTATAAAAATAAGAAAGAGTGTCGGAGACAAAACGGAGCCCTGGGGAACACCGGCATTTACAAAGTGAGTATCAGACTTGAATCCGTCCAAAACAACTTGAATTGAACGATTCGAAAGGTAGCTTCTAATCCATTGAAAAAGAGACTCATCGATCCCAAAAGCACGCATTATCGACAAAAGGTGATGACAATGATGACTTTAGCGCCAAACACACATTTTGGGGTTCAAGATGTATTTCACAGAGCGGCAAATTGCTCTACAAAGCTGGTAAGGCTTGTGGCTGCAACTTCTATTTAACTGGCGAACCAACGTACTGGCCTACAGACACTTCGAAAATGCCTGACCTTATCGACTTTCGCTTTTCAAAGAGAACTTTGATCTCTCCTTAGACTACTATTCCCGAGTTATATTGACAATGAGTGAAACTCTAACTAAAAAGCCTAAACAACCTAGGCTTACGAATAGAAGAACACACTGAGAAGATTTTATGAGTGAAATTCAAGAAAGTATTAGTCTAAGAGTGCCACTTAGGACGCCGTACGAATTAGAATTCGAAGTCGACCGATTCATTGAAGCTATTCAGCACGCAGCGTGGAATAATACTCCTTTCTGAAAAAAGTGCCGAACAACTTTTTTCATAAGCTATACGCCAGCAATTAAAGAGCCGGTAAAGGAGGTAGAGGGCATGGGCTCGGACATACAGGGTAAAGTTGTTGATCGCTCTCAACCTGGCGAGATGACAGCAACGATCCCTGTGCTGTATGTGTAAGTCTATCAGCCTTTCTAAAGTTTTTAGAGCGAAGGATGATAGACAGATAGGCCTTAGATCCTTGGGGGAAGTATGAGAGAGGGGATGAAAAGTACCTTTGCGCACTTCCACTTTTCTGGAATATGACTCCAAGCTAGGCATCCTTTAAAGATTATCTCTAGCCATGGTATAGTCCATTCCATAGTTTGTGTTAGTTCGATAGGGTAAATTTCATCTGGACCCGGCGATTTGTAGGGCTTGAAACTTCGAATGGTGGTGTTTTTAGTGAGTCGAGTCACACACTACTATGAGCACGTGCTGACGGTCCTCGTAGTGTCTTTTGAAGAACTTCACCAAGCCTCGCAAAAACAAAAAAAAAAAAACAAAAAAAAAAAGGAAATGTACAATGTGTTAACGTGCCGCAGCGCCAGATTTCAGATGAGATATTACCACTGACCTGAATTATTGATTCGACTACTCTGCGTTTTCAGTTCCATCTATTTTTAGAAGAAGATGACTAAACTGCCGGCCGGTGGCATTAGGCACGCTTAGTGCATACAGACATACATATGTATTTCTAAAAGAAACGAATTATTAGCTCGTCATCTTTCGTTTGCTAAACAGTGTTCTGTTCTATGAAGAAAAATGTTGATTTTGTTTTAAAGCAATCCATAACCATAACCACGTCAATGCTCAATAATGTTATGGGAGATTTTGACAGAACTCGTGTCTGCTTACGTAGCAAATGACGATAGATATAGAGCATGCGGTGGAAAAAATGAGTAAAATCGGTTATGTTGGTGTTGGTAACTTATGAGAAATACAAACGGCATCGGATCGAAGATATAGAGAACGATATTGATCAGCGCCATTGGAGCTAAATCACAATACTGCGTTAGTGAATTGCGCTTTTACGTTACGAGAGGAATGTTTCAAACATGCGTTGAAGTGACAATTCGAAATTATCAGCTGTTTTTATGTCAAAATTCAGTCGTTATTTGGTCATCACATTCAAATAACGCGAACTGTCATCAAAAAGCACGTAATTTCCAGCATTGATGGACTTTTGTATGCGTTGTTACGTGAGGTTACGTACTCTTTTCTTATTTTCTCTCATTTTTAGGGTTCCGTACCCAAAGGTAAAACGGAACCCAATTACTGAGACTTCGCTGTCCGTCCGTCCGTCTGTCACCAGGCTGTATCTCATAAACCGTGATAGCTAGACAGTTGAAATTTTCACAGATGATGTATTTCTGTTGCCGCTACCACGACAAATACTAAAAACAGAACAAAATGAATATTTAAGGGGGGCTCCCATACAACAGACATGATTTTCATCCAAAAAATCCTGCCTGCAACCAAGATCTGTCATTTGATGAGGTAACATACATAGTCTCTTTCATATTTATATATACAGATGGTACGGAGCCCTTCGTGCGCGAGTCCGACTCGCACTTGGCCGGTTTTTTTTTTTTTTTCAACAAACGTAAGCTCGCCAACGCAAACGCAGTATTGTAGAGTGCCCCATTGAATTGGCTGCGTTGGATGTTAAACGTTAAACGCATGCGCTAACGCAGTATTGTGATACAGGCATTATGCCTGATCCACAATACTGCGTTGCTGCGAGACATTTTACGTGTTACGAGAAATGCTTCGACGCATGCTTACTTCAATTTTATTAGCTGTTCCATGTCAAAACACTGACGTAAACGTACACAACACAAACCATAAAATACACAGATACAGCATACACATCAATACAAAGCAACAGTCTTTCAAACGCACAGAAATTTCCGACGTGTTTGACTTTTGTCTCCTTTGGTTACGTGAGCTTACGTTTTCTCTCGCTCTCATTTTTTCTTATTTCCTCTCATTTTTTAATGAGCGTAAGCTCGCCAACGCAAACGCAGTATTTTGGACTACTCCATTGAATTGCTTGTGTTGGATGTCTCAGCTAGCACTAACGCAGTATTGTGATACGGCCATTAGTGCATATAATGATGGAATATTTCTTGAAAAATAAAATCATCGCATCATAGGCTCCTTTCAAACTCTCAATAAAAGTTTCTTTACTGGCTGCCTCTTCTTCGTATGTGTCTTTCAGCCATCGAAAAAATATGTGAAACTACCCACATAGTAAGTATAAACATGAGCATCCGTTTTTAAGAACCGTTAGACGCACCCATTTCGACTTAACTGTTATTTGAAAAATGACATTCATTCTGATATTTCGCGTAAGTGTGTTTTTGCAAGGCGCTACCGCTGTTTTAGGTAGCGGAATTGCATGAAGTAGTAGACGTTGTATACATTCAAGAACCGTGGGTGTGGAATAAATGGCCTTGTGGCCCTGGTGGAGTAAGTCATGCTGAGATTTTTTATGACGAGCGATCCGAAAGGCCTAAGATCTGCCTCATCACATCGAACTCATTATCGGCAACCAAACTTGGACACTTTTGTAGACAAGATCTGGTTGCCGCCAGAGTAAGCTACGAAGCGCATGGAGTAATTGAGCACTTCGTCTTGGCGTCTGCCTACTTTCCCTACGATTCGGTGTTGCCTTCACCACCGAAGGCAGTTTCTGAACTCGTAGAGTACTGTGAAGCCAGAATGATTGGTCTCATCTTGAGTTGCGATGATGTTTCGTCTGACCTTACCATCAAAAAGGGCTTCAAAAAGGGCACCCAGGCTCTTCGAAACTGCGAGGGTAATCTTGTCACCGACCCGCAGGGAATAGTGGATGTATTTAAGCAGCATTTCCAGCAGCTGCTTAACGAGCATGACCAAGAGAGAGTGGTAGGGACCGATTTCAAAGCCGCATATGACAGCATTCATCGTGAAGAACTGTTTGGTGCGATGGCCGAATTCGGGATCCCGGTAAAACTGATCCAGTTGTGTCGCGCCACGCTAAGAAACACGCGATGCACCGTGCAACTCGGTTCTAGGACCTCGGAACCATTCGAAACATGCACCGGATTTCGGCAAGGAGATGCGCTGTCATGTGACTTCTTCAACCTGGTGCTGGAGCAGATAGTGCGACGGGCAGGCGTTAACAGGGAAGGCACTATCTTTTACAAGTCAATCCAGCTGCTAGGATACGCGGATGATATCGACATCATCGCGTGTTCTCGCCGTGGCATTGTGGAAGCATTCACGGCGATTGAAGAACGGGCGAAACAAGTTGGTCTTAAGGTCAATGAGGACAAAACGAAGTAAATGCTGTCAAGCAAAAACCAATCCGTCGCTCACCACCTGGGACAAAATATAACAATTGACAGCTACAATTTCGAGGTAGTTAAGGAGTTTGTCTACCTCGGGGCAAACGTAAATTCAACAAATGACAACACAGTGGAGATCCGGCATAGAATCGCCCTCGGCAACCGCTGCTACTTCGGCTTGTCCAAACAACTGGGGTCAAAACTCCTCACTCGAAAGACCAAAGTCATGCTTTACAAAACGCTCATTCTGCCAGTCTTGCTGTACGGAGCCGAAAGTTGGACGATAAGGAGGACAGCGGAGCTGATTTTGGGTTCTTTCGAAAGAAAAATTCTGCGCCGGATATTTGGTCCTGTCTGTGAGGAAGGTGAATGGAGAAGAAGACACAACCGCGAACTCTACGAGCTGTACCAAGATGTGGATGTAGTCCGGAAGGCAAGGATCCGTTGACTACACTGGCTCGGCCACATCGAGCGCATGGACATCAACGCTCCAGCTAAGAGGGTCTTCGACTCCGAGCCTCCTGGTTCGAGAAGAAGAGGAAGACCGAACCTCTTGGTCTTGACAACTGGAAGCAGCGTGCCCGGGACCGTCAAGGATGGAAGGCAGCTATAGCTCAGGCTCAGATCCTCCATGGATCGCTGGCCTAATAAGTAAGTTACCATCAACAATGTTGGCTCTCAACCGACGTTTGTTATGGCGAGACGACAGGAGGTGATTTTGCTGACTCTATCCAACAGGTATGTAAAGGACATCACTAACTGGAGAGTGTTTTCTGATGCTACTCTGTCGGGCGGTAGTTATATCGAATTCCGATTAAGTTGTGGGATCTCTTCCTTGCAACCAAGACGCAATCCGAGAAAGACGGACTGGGTACGGTTTAAAGAGGAACTTGAGAAATCCACTCAGCCCCGACCTAAACTAAAACGAAACAATCCCCAATTGTTTTGAAATTGCATGTCTTGTCAGCAAACCTCCCTGCAGGAAATTGGTCCCCTGGTGGACTGCCGAGCTCCAAAGTCTTCGCAGGGAAGCCAGAAGTCTCCTGGACAGATCGCCCAGATCGAATTCGGAAGATGACTGGAACAAATATCGGTCGAAGTAGAAAGAATATAAGAAGCTTTATTCATAAATCGAAAAATCGACTGCGAAGAGATCGAATCTCTGAGTGTTACTAGCAAGTTGATCCTCAAAAGGGGAAAATCAACAAAACTGGATGCACTCAGAAAATCTGATGGTACCTTTACTGAGTTAAGAGCCGAAACTCTGTCTACTGCTTCAGACTCATTTCCCGGGAAATCAGACCGCCATCGGTTCGTTGCGCACTCCTTCAAGGGAAACTGCAACTGAAACGATGAAAACAACTTTCGTCACGGGTGGTAACGACTGAAGCCATTGAATTTGCTGTGACATCTTTCGATGGCTTTAAATCGCCAGGCACCGACGGGATATATCCTGTTATGTTCTTATCTTGGAAAAAAAAAGTTCACTACTAGTCTGGGACTTGCCTATACACCTATTCCATGGCGCACGATGAAAGTAGTTTTTATTCCCAAAACAGTTAAAGAGGATTACTCCCTCGCCGGTGTTGTTCTCTACACGAGAAGGAGGAAAAATACTGACATTACTCAGTTGGTACTAAAAGCCACTTCTATCTCGGTATCCAAGGAAGCATTACAAAGGAGCTTTTGGCAAAACATGGGGTATATCGCTGGCAAAGGTCCTCTGGATCTACATGGCAATGATAAGACCTATAATCTCATATGCATTGGTTGTCTGGTGGAATAGACTAAAACGCAAACACGTCGTAACCTCTTTCACCAAACTCCAAAGAACGGTTTGTCTCAGCTGTACGGGGGCTTTCCCCAGCACGTCGGGCGTTGCTCTGGATGCTATGATGAACCTTCCACCTCTTGATATAATTATCAGAGGGTGTGCTCTGAAAGCCATGTCTCGTCTGAAGAGAAATTGCTTTTGGTACAACTCACATAGGAATAATGGTGTGCTTACGCAAGAATTGTCCAGCGACATCTCTCTCATGGACATACCTTCTGAGGCATTGACACCCGTTATCTGACGCATTGACACCAGTTATCCTAGTAATTTCACAGTCGAGTCAGGATTGGCTCTGGCTAGATACCGATCGTGGAAAGGATAGTATTCGCATTTTTACGGATGGCTCCAGGTCTGGGTGGGGGCCGGTGCTGGGGTGTTCTTTGAGCCCGAAAATATCCGGATGCACTTCCTGTTGGGAAAATATGCGTCTGTCTTTTAATCAAAGATATACGTGAAGCACAGGTGGAGGGGAAAAAGCATATGCGCCTGCAGTGACAGCCAAGCTGCACTCGAAGCTGTGTACAGCCCCCTAACTAGCTCCAGATTAGTGTATGAACTCAAGTCCTTCTTAAACAGAGTCGGTAGACTAAATTCACTAAAGCTTGTATCGGTTCCAGGTCATTCAGGGATCCCAGGAAATGAGATCTCTAATGAAACCGCCAGAATGGGTTCAGAAGAGAACCTCTCAGGACCTGAACCCGCTCTAGGTCTATCTGCGTCCATGGTCAATTCCTACATTACCCATTGGGCGTTTAATACACACAACCATAGATGAAGGGATTATCCAGGCTGCAGGATGACTAAGTGCGCATGCCCTGATATTTGCAGCATTCCTCCTGCTTTTAAGGAGAATCGGTTGCAGAAGACTTGTGTCATTATGGCCCATTACACTTTTGCTAAGCATCTCTGCGTGCTTGGCATAGGGGAAACGCCCACCTGTGCTGCATGTTGCGGAAAAGATGACGCATCCTTGAGGCCGACTTCGTGTGTGCCGAGTCTCTTAGCTCTACATCACCGAAGCTCCTTCTTATATTTCTCCGGAAAACGGGGAAAATACAGTAATGTAAGGTGTTTGTCTTGAGTACAATCGACCAGTATTTGCGTCTGAGTACAGGTAGCAGAAGCCTTTAACAAAAAAAGGGAAGGGGAGCACTCACTCTAAAGACTTCTTCTTCTTCTTTGATGGCGCTATAGTTCGGGGTGAACCAGGGCCTCAACCAACAAGCCTGTCCAGCCGGCCCGATCTCCGGCCAGCCGCTTCCAGTGCTGCACGCCCAGTTGGTTGAGGTCTCTTCCACCTATGCGCGCCACTTAAAATGCGGTCGTCCTCTGCTTCGTCGTCCCTCGGGGTTGGAGTCGAAGACTCTTCGGGCCGGAGCGTTGATGTCCATTCGCTCTACATGGCCTTGCCATCTTAGACGTTGGATCCGAAGACGTCTAACCAGGCCGATGTCACTGTACAGCCCGTACAGTTCTTGGTTGAATCTCCTCCTCCATTCCCCGTTTACACAAACGGGACCAAAGATTGCACGCAGAATTTTCCTCTCGAAACGTCCAAGAGCCTCTTCATCCGCTTTTGATAACGTCCAAGCCTCAGCGCCGTAGAGGAGGACCGGGATGATTAAGGTTTTGTAGAGGGAACCCTTAGTTTTTCGAGAAAGGGCCCCACTACTCAATTGCCTCTTGAGCCCGAAGAAGCAGCGGTTGGCAAGAGTTATTCTGCGTTTTATCTCAGCGCTGGTGTCGTTGCTGCTTGTCACTATCGAGCCAAGGTAGACGAAGTCCTTGACTACTTCAAAAATATAGCTGGCGAAGGTGACGTTCTGACAAAGACGTCGGTGTTGGGCGTCTTTCTTGGATGACAGCATATATTTGGTCTTGTCCCCATTTACCCTTAGACCCACTTTCACCGCTTCTGCTTCAATGCTTGCGAACGCCTCATTGACGTCTCGCTTTGTTCGTCCAATAACGTCAATGTCATCTGCTTAGGCAAGCAATTGTGTGGACTTGAAGTAGATCGTACCTCTTGTATTGGCCGTAGAGTCCCGCACGATCATTTCAGGAATAATGTTGAAGAAACCACATGACAGTGCGCCACCCTGTCTAGAACCTTTTTTAACATCAAAGGGGTCGGTTAGTTCACCTCCGACCTTAATGGAGCAGCGAGAGTTCTCCATAGTCATCCTGCATAGTCTGACGAGTTTGACAGGAATGTTAAAACATGACATGGCTCTGTATAGCTCGTCTCTATAAACACTGTCATACGCGGCTTTAAAGTCGACGAAAAGATGGTGCGTGTCGACCTGGAATTCATGGGTCTTCTCCAAGATCTGCCGTAGTGTAAATATTTGGTCTATCGTGGATTTTCCTGGCCTGAGACCCCACTGGTAGGAATTTATCAGATTGTCCACGAACGATTTCAGGTACTTACACAGTACGGCAGAGAGGATCTTGTATGCAATGTTCAGGAGGCTTATCCCTTGGCGCAGTCATAGGGGTCTAATTTCTTATGGACCGGGCAAACGATACTGAGATTCCATTCATCGGGCATGCGTTCTTCCGACCATATCCTGCAGATGAGTTGGTGCATGTTCCTAACCAGCTCATCTCCAGCTGCTTTAAACAGCTCCGCGGGGAGTCCGTCTGCTCCAGCAGCTTTATAAGACTTAGGTTTCGATATCGCTATCTTAACATCGTCTAGGTCGGTTGGACGGGATTTTCCTTCGTCTTCGTCTATTGTGAGTGGTTCGCTCTGCCTGACGGCGGCATTTTGACTATCATCGCCGTTATACAGTCTGCAGAAGTGGTCCTTCCACAATCTCAGCATCGACTGTGACTCCACTACTCGTTGTCCGTGCTCATCCCTGCAGGCTTCTGCTCTGGCTTTATAGCCTTGGCATGTTCGTTTTACTTTCTGGAAAAATTTTCGAACGTCGTTCCTGCAGTAACATCTCTCCATCTCGTCGATCTCGCGCTTCTCGTGCTCCTTCTTTTTCCTTCTCAGAAGCGCATGCTCCTCCCTCCTTTTCTGTTCATAGAGCTCGCGGGCAGCTCTCGTCCGTCGATGCAATGTGGCCATGTATGCATTCTGTTTCTCTACATGGGCCTGTCTGCACTCCTCATCAAACCAGGGGTTTCTCGACGGTGGTGGCTCGAAACCGAGTATATCTGAGGCGGCCTCTCTAATGGCTTTTTGACAACGACTCCATTGACTCCAACTTGAGGGAGACTTGATCGGCGAAGGTCCTAGCGGTCTCCTGCGATTGCAGCTTTCCGACGTTAAATGTTGGTGTTCTTACTCGACTCCGTTGGTTCCGAGAAATTCGCATCCGTACCTTGGTTGCAACAAGGTAATGATCCGAGTCGATGTTGGCTCCTCGAAAGGTTCGGACATCTAGGATGCTGGAGGAGTGTCTGCCGTCGATCGCAATATGATCAATTTGGTTGGTTGTCGATTGATCGAAAGATCGTTGAGGTGTGGGAATCGTGTACTTGCTACTACCAGGTTATGTCCCGCCATAAAGTCCACTAGCCTTAGTCCGTTTTCTGACGTGGTGTTGTCAAGGCTGTGCTTTCCAATGACCCGTTCAAAGATAGCTTCCTTACCCAGCTTCGCATTGAAATCTCCTAGAACGATTTTGGTGTCATAGCTGGGACATTGCGCATACGTTCTGCCTAGGAGATCATAAAAGTCATCTTTATGTCGGTCATCTTTCTCCTCTGTGGGGGCGTGGACACATAGTAAGCTTATATTGCCGAGATTGGCCTTGATGCGGACAGTTATGAGGCATTCGCTTACATACTTGAAGCTTAAGACTTTTTTCCTGAGTCTGGCTCGAACAACAAATCCGCAACCGAATAAGCGTTGTTTATTTTCTCTGTAGCAGTTTCCGTAGTATATATCACAGTTTTTCATCCGCTTTTTGCCTGGCCCATCCCATCGCACTTCTTGGAGCGCGGTAATGTCTGCCTTATAGCAGTCCAAAGAGTTGACCAGTTGTTCGGCTGCACCTGGTCTGTTGAGGGACCTAACGTTCCGGGTGCAGAACCGAAATTCGTTTCCTTTTTGACGTTTGCGGGGGTCGTCAACATGTAATCCGTCCATATCCGAGGCTATTGGTTGTCTCTGAACAAAATTTTTGTTTTAAGCGATAGGGATGTTAGCCCTAAGCAGAACCCCCCCAACCTGGAGGGCCAGGTTCCTCTTTCCCCAGGAACAAGGGGTCGGGTCGCTGCACACATTGGTTCACTACCTGGCCTGGTGCCAGTATAGCTATTCAGGGAAGGCCACGCGGAGGCTGTGTGTCAACTTGGATTGAGCAGGGACAGAGATCGAAGCTGGCGTTTGCCAAGTTAAACGCGATCAGCTTCTTTGCTCTGTTTGTTCGCTCCCTTCTCCCCACTCCCCACTCTAAAGACTAAACGAGATACTACAAAGTCCAATCATTTTTTAATCCACGGTGGGTATTTCAATTATGCATTTCCTAAATACCCAATTCATCAGCGAGCTTTCCAACTCCCACTCATTTGGGTCGATGGCTATTAGTATACTACAAGAGTGCACTACTGCCACAATTCAAGGCCATTCGATTCCATTTACCTTGCTCTTATAATCTATTCCGACTCAACACTGTAAATATGCCCCGACTATCCCACTTAATTCACGGCGACACTAGGCTGTTATTGCAAATAGGCAAAGACCGAGCAAAAGAAAAATCGATGGGCAACAAAATGTTCTCGTAAATTAGCTGTTCGTGCCAAGTCCGGTGGTGAATACTAATATTCCGATTTGCATTTAGATGAAAATCACATTTTTGCCGCATGCCAATGCACTTGTTGCACTCCGTCAAAGCTATTGTACTATTATTGAATAGTTCTAGTAAAGAGTGTAACCTTTGTTGCGATAAATAGGCGAGAAAACAAGTTAACGAGACCAGACCTTGTATTGTAGTCTTTTGACGTAATCTCCTGTGATTGTCATGATACAATGGCACGGCAATAATCGTACGATCATCATTGGAAAGCGTGTCAATTGGACAAAAGCTAATCAAATTTCCTCGATGTAGCATTGTAGCATATGTAGCATTTCAAGGTCTAGTTCGCCGTCTGTATTTCGCGCATACGAGTACTACCTACTACATATTGGAGAATAGGGAAGTTCGCATGCAAACGTCAGATTATAGGCTATTGACTAATGATTGATTGTGTGGGACTGTAGAAATGTGGCGACGACACATTTCACGATGCGATGTGGAAGCTAAACTCAAACCTAGAAACTATTGATTTTTCTATGCTATGAATAACAACTGATATTAACTGGTGTATGGAGGAGTGATCCACCCGCTAGTCAATTTGAATAAAGAGGGCTAGACCGTCTCAAGATCTAGACCGATTTAACTTCATTCAATCAGTTGCATCATGATATAGGGATAGCAGACATTATATTGTCTGTATGTATGTTGGCGTTACAGTCCATGAAGGACCTGAGCCGAGCTGACGGACGAATGAGTAGACGCGAGTCAATATCTTGAGTGACTTGCTAAGGCAGGATTGTACCCCCAAAACGCAAGAGTGGGCGATTGAAGGAATTGTCCAGTATTCTTTTCTCAGACGTGAAACAATCACGACCGAGTCCGAGTTCGAGAGAAATCGATAAAATACACAACAAATCAAGCTAAAAACAACCGTCAATGGTAATAGGCATGTCCCCGTACTGCTGTGTAATAATGTAGGACCACATCCAGCACACCAGGGCCTTATGAAGTTTTCCTTCATTTGCCTAACTCAATAGATTTATCCCCGATGGATTATTTAGAGGTAGACTTAGGCAAAAAGTCTTGGGCTACCGTCATGTAAGCGAACGCGTCATAACAATCCACATCAAGGCTAAATTCGCCAACATCAGCCAAATTTGCGCTCACGACCCTACCGAGGACAAAGATGACGCTACAAAAGACGACTTCTACGATCTCCTAGATAGAACATATGCCCAATGTCCAAATTATGATGTTAAAATTGTACTGGGAGACTTTAACGCGAAACTGGGCAAGGAAGTCGCCTTTGATAGGGTCATTGGCAAGCACAGCCTACACAACACTTACTTACTTACTTACTTAGGTGGCGCTACAGTCCGAGGTGAACCTGGGCCTCAACCAACAAGCGTCTCCAGCCGGCACGGTCTTTGGCCAGCTGTTTCCAGTGCCGCACGCCCAGTTGGTTGAAGTCCCCTTCCACCTGCGTGCGCCACCGCTGAGGCGGCCGTCCTCTGCCGCGCCTTCCTTCCGGAGTGGATTCGAAGACTTTTCGGGTCGGAGCTGTATCTTCCATGCGCTCTACATGGCCTAGCCACCTTAGACGCTGTATCCGTAGACGTCGTACCAGGCCGATGTCGCTGTACAACCGTACAGTTCTTCGTTATATCTTCTCCTCCATACACCGTTTGAACAAACGGGACCGTAGATAGTGCGCAGAATTTTCCTCTCGAAACGACCAAGGGCATCTTCATCCGCTTTTGTTAAGGTCCAAGCCTCTGCGCCGTAAAGGAGGACTGGGATGATCAAGGTCTTATATAGTGTCACCTTGGTTTTCCGAGAGAGGGCTCTACTTCTCAATTGCCTCTTGAGCCCAAAGAAACAGCGGTTGGCAAGAGTGATTCTGCGTTTTATCTCAGCGCTGGTGTTGTTGTCGCTGGTCATCAGTGAGCCAAGGTAGACGAATTCCTTGACCACTTCAAAGTTATATCCGCCCATGGTGACGTTCTGGCCAATACGTCGGTGTTGTCCTTCTCTTTTAGATGAAAGCAGATATTTGGTTTTACCCTCATTAACCTTGAGACCCATCTTAGCCGCTTCTACCTCAATGCTCACGAAAGCCTCATTGACGTCTTGCTGTTTTCGTCCAATTACGTCAATATCGTCGGTGTACGCAAGCAGTTGCGTAGACTTGAAGTTAATCGTACCTCTTGTGTTGGCCAGTGACTCTTGCACGATCTTTTCAAGCACGATGTTGAAGAAGTTGCACGACAGCGCGTCGCCCTGCCTAAATCCTTTTTTAACATCAAAGGTCTCGGTTTGTTCATTACCGACCTTAATGGAGCAGTGAGAATTCTCCATTGTCATCCTGCGCAGTCGAACGAGTTTGACAGGGATGTTAAAACTAGACATGGCTTTGTACAGCTCATCTCTATATACGCTGTCATACGCGGCCTTGAAATTGACGAAGAGGTGGTGAGTGTCGATTTGGTATCCCTGGGTCTTCTCCAAGATCTGCCGTAGCGTAAATATTTGGTCTATTGTGGATTTACCTGGCCTGAAACCACACTGATAAGAGCCGATCAGGTTATCCACAAACGGTTTTAGGCGTTACAGCCTACACAACACCACGACTGAATTACGGATTTAGGCTGACAGACTTAGCAACGGAGCGAAATCTACTAGTTGCTAGCACGCGTTTCCCACATCTTTACATCCACAAGGGGACTTGTCGATCCCCGGATCAATCAATCGTTAACCAGATTGACCATATTGCGATTAATGGCAGGTACGCGTCCGATATTCTGGATGTACGAACTTTCCGTGGAGCCAATATCGACTTGGACTACTATCTTGTGGCAGCCAGGTTACGACTACGAATATGACCGTACAACACCAATGGACCCGTTGTCAACAAGCCTTAGAGAGTGCTGCTTCTGAGGTACCGAGTTTCAAAACGCCACCAACAAGAAACCCATGCTTTAACGACGAGTGTACGAGGGCACACGCAGCCAACAGCAAACCTATCACAGGACGACGAGCAGAAGAGGGGGGAGAAGCATAAGGAGGTTTTATCAACGACTAAAACAAACATGCCAGGGATATAAGACCAGAACGGAAGCCTACAGGGACGAAAATGGAGATCTAGTAGTGGTTTCACAGTCGGTACTAAGAATCTGAAATGACTACTTCTACAAACTGTCTAACGACGATGACGAAACGGATCCCGCAGTCAGGCAGAATGACCCATTCACAACGGATGACTGCTGGAGTAGACGGACTACCTGTCGAGCTTTAAGGCAGCTGGGGATAACCTGATTGGGAGTATGCACCGGCTCACCTGTAAGATATGTATTGTTCAGGGAAATGCATGCCCGATGAATGGAATCTTCGTATCGTTTGCCCGATCCACAAAAAAGGAGACCCATTTGTCTGCGCCAATTACAGAGGTATAAGTCTCCTGAACATACAATCTTCTCTGCTGAACTGTGTGAACACCTAAAACCGTTCGTTAATAAACTGATTGGTCCATATCATTGTGGTTTCAGACCCGGGAAGTCCACTATGGATCAAGTATTCACACTGCGGCAGATCCTGGAACAAAACCAACGAGTTCCAAATCGACATCCACCATCTGTTTGTCGACTTTAAGGCCCGCAGACTGCAGCATACATAGAGACGAGCTATACAACGCCATGTCTAGTTTTGACATCCCTGCCAAACTCGTCAGATTCAGGATGACATTGGACAATTCTCGCTGCTCTATCAGGGTCGGAAGCGGCTTGACCGATACCTTTTAGGTAAAAATAGGTTTAAGACAGGGCGACACGCTATCGTGTGACTTTTTCAACATCGTCTTTGAAACGATCGCGCAAAACTCACTGGTCAATAAGAGGGGCACCATCTTTTTCAAGTCCGTACAACTGCTCGCATATGCCGATGACATTGATATAATTGGACGAACTCAGTGTGATGTCATTGAGGCCTTTACGAGCATTGAGGCGGAAGCGACTAAAATGGGACTGGCAGTGCGGCCAGGGCGCCATATGTATTGGAAGGTATAATTTCGGGTTGTCAAGGACTTTATCTACCTAGGCTCCACAGTGACATGCAGCAATGACATCAGTGCCGAAATCAAAACCTTGCCAACCGCTATTTCTTTGGGCTCGGGCGGCAACTGAGAAGCAGAGCCTTCTCTCGGAAAGCCAAGGTGACCATATACAAGACCCTTATCATCCCGGTCCTGCTTTATGGCACAGAGGCATGGACCTTATGGAAAGCGGATGATCCTCGGTCTTTTTGAGAGAGAAATGTTGCGTACGATTTTCGGCGTGACCTGCATAAACGGGGAGTGGAGGAGAAGTGGACAACTAGGCGTGCGGCACTGGAGACTGCTGGCGGAAGACCGTGCCAGTTGGAGAGATTTTTTTAAAGGAGGCCCAGGTTCACCACGAATTGTAGCGCCAAAGAAGAATAAGAAGGATTATTAATTTCTCCGAAGTTCGGCTCATTAGCTCCAAGGCGTTAACATTTTTCCACTAAATTGTAACATTTGCAAGCCTTGAAGCCAGTCGTTAGCCTCACTGGAACTCAGGATGACGAACAAGAGAACTACATGATCTGATGATCAGGGACTTCAGCCTTTTATCGTCGTCTGATCGAATGTATAAGGTTATATATGTATAATGGGTGATTTGTTTGCTGCTTGGTTTTTCAGTTTTCTATTTTTGACAGCTTACGTATGAGTCGTGACATGTGTCAAACTCAAACATGCTCAGTTAGCATTGCCATTTTATCGTTTATGAGATATTGAAGTTTGCTATCAAGATGCAGGCTACTTTTCAACATGCGAATCGAGTTGGGTGAGCAATCTTTTGTTTTGGATCGTAGAATTGGCTGGCTAGATGGTGCGATTTGACGCCTTTAGACTATTTCAAATCAATCGTCCCTGCCGATACGTCAGCGTTAGTTGCAGCCGTGGTTACAGATCCTATTAGCGAACTCCTAGCCAATGTGCTCGAAAAAGTGGTTCAAAATTGGACTTGCGGTATTGATCATTTAAAACGTAGTGGTCATTATTTATTCTTCTTATTCTTAAAGGGCGTTACAGTTCGGGGTGAACCTGGGCCTCAACCAACATGCCCCTCCAACTAGCACGATCTTTTGCTAGCCTTTTCCATTGCCGCACATCCAGTTGGCTGAGGTCCCCTTCCACCTGTGTGTGCCATCTTAAGTGCGGCCGTCCTCTGCTTCTTCGTCTCTCGGGGTTGGATTCAAAGACCATCCGGGCTGGAGCTGTGGTGTCCATTCGCTCTACACGGCCCAGCCATCTTAGGCGTTGAATCCGTAGACGCCTGATTAGACTCATGTCGCTGTACAGCCCGTAAAGTTCGTGGTTGAATCTTTTCCTCCATCCCCCGTCTGCAAAATCTTTCTCTCGAATCGACCAAGGGCCTCCTCATCCGCTTTTGATACTGTCCCTGCTTCTGCGCCGTACAACAGGACCGGGATGATAAGGGTCTTATATAGAGTCAACTTTGTCGTTCGGGAGAGGGCTCTATTACTCAGTTGCCTCCTGAGCCCAAAGAAACAGCGATTGGCAAGAGTGATTCTGCGTTTGATTTCGGAACTGATGTCGTTGTTTCAGGTCACTGCGAAGCCTAGGTAGGCGAAGTCCCTAACTATCGCGAACTTATATCTGCCAATACAAACGTTCTGGCTAAGATGTCGATGGTGAGTGTCCTTGTTTGATGACAGCATATATTTAGTTTTGGCCTCGTTTACCGCCAAACCAATTTTCGCTGCCTCCATCTCTTCTATACTCGCAAACGCCTCATTGAGATCTCGCTGTGATCTACCTATTATGTCAATATCGTCGGCGTAGGCAAGGAGTTGCGAGGATTTGAAATAGATTGTGCCTCTTGTATTGGCCAGTGATTTCTGCACAATCGTTTCCAATATGATGTTGAAGAAATTACACGACAGCGCATCGCCCTGCCTAAATCCTTTTTTGACATCAAAACTATCGGTAAGGTGTTCACCGATTCGGATGGAGCAGCGAGCATTCTCCAAAGTCATCCTGCATTGTCTGACCAGTTTAGCAGGTATGTTAAAGGTAGAAATAGCGTTGTATAGCTCGTCTCTAATTACGCTGTCGTATGCGGCTTTGAAGTCGACAAATAGGTGGTGAGTGTCGACTTGAAATTCATTGGTTTTTTCCAGGATCTGCCGTAGTGTGAAGATTTGGTCGATGGTGGACTTCCCTGGCCTGAATCCGCACTGATAAGGACCTATCAGCTTATTTACAAAAAGGCTTCAGGCATTCACACAAAACGGCAGAGAAGATTTTGTAGGCGATGTTAAGGAGACTTATTCCTCTATAGTTGGCGCAATCAGAGGGGTCTCCTTTCTTGTGGATCGGGCATACGATGCTGAGACTCCATTCCTCGGGCATGATTTCCTCTAACCATATCTTACGGATGAGCTGGTGCATGCTCGCAACCAGGTCATCCCCAGCTGCCTTGAAGAGCACAGCAGACAGTCCGTCTGCGCCAGCAGCTTTATTCGACTTGAGCTTCGATATGGCAATCTTAACTTCGTCGAGGTCAGGGGGACAGAATTCTCTGCGGTCTTCGTCGATTAGAAAGGGATCATTCTGCCTGGCAGCGGTATATTGACTAACATCGCCGTTATACAGTTTGCAGAAGTGGTTTTTCCATATTCTGAGCATCGACTGCGATTCTACTAGTAGGTGTCCGTTCTCATCCCTGCAGGCTTCCGTTCTGGCTTTATATCCTTGGATTGTTCGCTTTATCTGTTGATAAAACTCTTGAACGTCACGCCTGCAGTAACACCTCTCCAAATCCTCAATCGCGCGCTTTTCGTGCTCTTTCTTCTTTCTTTAAAGAAGCTTATGCTTCTCCCTTATTTTTAACTCGTAGAGCTCACGAGCTGCTTTTGTTCTTTTATGCAACGAGGCCTTATATGCATCCTGCTTCGATGTGTGAATCCTCCTGCACTCGTCATCGAACTAGGTGTTTCTACGTGGTGGGGCTTTGAAACCCAAAACGCAGAGCTTTTCAGGGCTTGTTTGCAAAAGCTCCACTGCTGTTCTATTGATAGCGTGGAGGATTAAGGTGTATTGGAGAGCTTAAGGAGCTTGGAGGCACGAGCGGTTTCTGGCGATAGTAGCTTTCCGACGTCATAAATTTGTATTCTTGTTTATAAGAAGTAATAAAATAATGAATAAATGGCAAGTATTGACTTATCAATTCAAATAAAATGTGTGTACATACAGAGGGCGCCGTGGCGCAGTGGTTAGTGTGTTGGACTCTGGCGCACGATGGGCGAGTTCGGATCCCGATAACACCAACGCCATCGAATGTTTATTTCGCGACGTTCCTCCTCGGCTTCTCGACTCGTGCCGTTCGGAACCGGCATAAAACTGTAGGTCCCTTTCACCTGTGTGAAAAATAAATCACACACAACATGGGTGGTTGAGAGAAGCTTGGCTCTGGTCCTTCATGGGCTGTAACGCCACCAAAGAAGAAGAGGACATACAGGGTACGCCATATAGACCTTCAGTATTTCAACATTGAATAACTCTGATATTTTTCAGCTGATTTCGACAAATGAGCAAGATTTATTTAGAATATTCTCTACCATTTATTTCAAATCATTTTGAATACAATGTCGATTAAATGACCACCTCCATTCGATAAGCAACAAGCCGGCCAAGTGCGAGTCGGACTCGCGCACGAAGGGTTCCGTATCATCTGTATATATAAATATGAAAGAGACTATGTACATATGTTACCTCATCAGTCATCACATTAAATCACATTTATTGTATGATGACAGATCTTGGTTGCAGGCAGGTTATAGGCATATTACTTTGATAATCAAAAATCTCCATGATGAGATAGTTGATCATCAAAGTGTCCATTGAATTCAAATCAATTATCTTACTTGACAGCAACGATGTGCAAAGGTGAATAACAATAATGGGAAATATGGGAAAAAGGTTTGCAGCTAGGATTAATTCATCAAAGACACAAAAGAGTTTGCTACTGGTTGTGGGATATTGTCGACTAACCTTAGTTCAGAATGGAGACCAAGGGGATTTTTTGGATGAAAATCATGTCTGTTGAATGGGAGCCCCCCTTTAATATTAATTTGTTCTGTTTTTAGTATTTGTCGTGGTAGCGGCAACAGAAATACATCATCTGTGACAATTTCAACTGTCTAACTATCACGGTTCATGAGATACAGCCTGGTGACAGACGGACGGACGGACAGCGAAGTTTTAGTAATAGGGTTCCGTTTTACCTTTGGGTACGGAACCCTAAAAAGCAACTCTTTTTCAGGCATTCTGCATAACGTTGGCCAATTTTTAGGGCGTTATAGCAGCTATTTCGGCTCGTACGAGTATGTTACCTTTGAGTTCGTCAATGGTCTTCGGCTTGTGGCATACACTTTACTTTTTAAATAACCCCAAAAAACTTTGAAAAAAAGTGGTCCGATGATAGTTTCTTAGCACACTGCGGCCCAAACAGTGACTTTCTGATCGTACGATCGTACAGTGGTGTTTCGTGAATGACAGTTTTCTGTTTATTGACTCCGCCAGAGAAGGTAAAATGAGCTTCGTCCGTCATCAAAATTTTTTCCCAAAAATCAGGGGTGGAATCGGCTAAGGTGATTTGTGACAAGTGACAGTCACATTCTCGGTTTCGGTATCGTGTAACGTGATAGTCACTGTGATTGTCACATTTTTGTGACAGTTTTCTGGTGACAGCTATTTAGCTATCACTTTCCTATGTTCTGTGCGTTTGATATGGCTTTGTTTGTGCTTTTGTGTGTGAGCTCAGTGAGACATCGATGGAAGTTAGAATTCTGAGGAAGAATTCGAGAAATCAGTCTAAATTGGTTTCCTTTCCCTCTACGCCGACAAAATGTAAAATTGGCCAATAAATGAATTGAATGCAATAAAAGCATTTCCAATATGTACATTATTTACTTTTCCCAGTATTTGTGCAAAACAATCGGTGACAACGGCCCTGATTTTAATTTCGAAATTTCTTTTTAACTATCTAACAGCTGTCTTAAGGCAGCCCTACACGGCGAACATGTTCGCCGATGTTGTTCGTGAATTTGCTGTGAATGTCGCCAAGTAAACATAAATAACTAACCATAAGCGCAACCACTTGTGCTTACTCGTCGTACATGTTTACCCTCTGAAGAATCAGGACGAAATGAATGTTTTCCAAATGTGTTCGCCGTGTAGAGAGTAACGCAAACGAACGGATTCGGCGAACATGTTCGCCGTTTAGGGCTACCTTTATCTATCAGTAATTCCAAAAAAGCAAGTGTTGCTCCTTTTCTAGACTTTTTTTGTGATAATCTTACCCGATACCAAAAGATGATGATAGTCACATATGACTGTCATCAAAGTGACTATCACCTATCACCTTAGCCGATTCCAACCCAGGCTCGTCATTCTTGCGACAGTATCTCCATATTGCAAGCGACGTGGCTTGTCCGTTGGTAAAATTGTACTGATGACGTCTCAAAATCGTGCATGTCAGAGTCATTCACTGTTGAAATACCGACGGTCTAGATGGTGCACCCTGTATATTTTAATTTTTCTATATTTCTTTTGGACAATTAAAAACCAAGCACTTAAAAAATCAAACGACAGTAGTGCACAATATATGACAGGAATCCACTCTGAATCATTTTAACATTTTATATCTCATCTTAGAATCGATACGGCCTCGAAATTCGATTGTCGATTAGATTACAAATAATGCTACTGATTTACTACCGTTAAGGAAGCAACGAAAAATTAGGTCACGATGTAACGTTAGAAGGTAGATTAAGAAAGACATGTTCTAAAATATTGGCTCTGGGCCAGTATGTTCTTATGCAGGTTAATAGAACATGGATCACGAAAAAGTAATTTCTTTCAAAATTAGACCGTCATATCCGAAACAGTGTGTACATTTTGGCAATACATTCTTACAAAAAAAAAAGTACATTCGTTGACTGATGTCTGACAAACGAGTTTCTAGCTCGTGACGTACGATCGACACTGATCGCCGATTGTAACACGTATGTTTACTTACGTGATTTATAACACTTCGGACGTTAAAACCTGTTTCTCGACACGATTTCTAACTAAATTCGTGAACTTTGCGTATATCCGACAGTCATATGATGTCAATAGAAGCAAATTGTTTACTTTCAAATTGTTAACTGCAATTCTCATTCTCAACACTGAGCGAATTGCCAACAATCCCGGGATTGTTTGTCAAGCTTTATACGTTTTTTTATGAGAAATACGTGGTTAAGCATCATAAAAGCAAAATATGACTCATGCAGTAAGACAGTTCGTTTTAGACCTTTTATCAATATAAATACAATAACTCATCGCAGCACATGCCTCGAATCGTTTCGTTAAGGGGTACGGGTATATAAGATAAAGGCCTTGACTCACCTGTTTGCATCGTTATTCAATTAACTTGTTGACACGAAACAATACTATAAATAAATCGTATTTACACAATTACATCACATGGCCCTTTTTTGCAATTTAAACAAATTATTTTGTGTGAAGAGTTGCCATAAAATCACATTCAAGGTGCATGACAATAATGGAACATTAAACTCGGGTATGAGAGGACATGGGCTCGGACATACAGGGTAAAGTTGTTGATTGCTCTCAACCTGGCGAGAGGCCAGCAACGATCCCTGTTTAAATGCCCGGTCAAGTTGACATACGGCCTCCTCGCGGCGCCCTCTGGATAGCCTCTTCAGCAACCGTTGGGAGGTGAACAAACGTATGCAGCGAAAAAAATCCCGACCAGAATGGCGGTTGTGCGGCGGGCTAACAATCCGCCCACGTAAAAAACCTAAAAGTTATGAATGATACTCGACGACGACAACGCACGAAAAAGGAACACGATTTGCGAGTATGCTCCTGGAATGTCAGAACCCTTTACACTCCCGGAGCTGCTCATAAACTAGAAGGAATACTCACGCAGTACAAGGCGGATATTACTGCGGTCCAGGAAATACGCTGGATAGGAAACGGTATGATTAGGAAGAAAAATTGCGACATTTATTACAGCTGTCACAAAAGGTTGCACTTACTGGGATGCGGATTTGTCGTGGGAAAGCGGTTAAGGTCGAAGGTCATCGACTTTAAACCTATAACTGATCGCCTGGCTGTGATCCGCATCAGAGGCAGATTTTATAACATCAGCCTTATATGTGCACACGCCCCTACCGACGAGGCTGAAGACCCTATCAAGGAGGACTTCTATGACCTCCTGGACAACGCCTACGGAGCTTGTCCGGAGTACGATGTAAAAATCGTTCTCGGGGACTTCAACGCCAAAATCGGGAAGGAAAACACCCTTGGCGGAGTGATCGGAAAGCACAGTTACCACGATACAAGAACAGATAACGGCATCCGACTCGCTGACTTTGCGACAACTCGTAATGCGGTGATAAATAGCACAAGATTCCCTCGCAAGCGAATCCACACAGCAACCTGGCGATCTCCGGACGGTCGAACCGCCAACCAAATCGACCATGTGCTCATCGACGCAAGGCACTCGTCAAACATCCTGGATGTGCGAACATTCAGAGGGGCAAATGTCGACTCTGACCACTTTCTCGTAGCAGCAAGATTCAGAGCTCGACTATCCAATGTCAGAAAGCTGCACCAGCCCATTAGGAGGAGGTTCGACATTGGGCGCCTGAGCACATCGGAGGTTGCCAGAGTCTACAGGGAGCAGCTGAGCGAGAGACTCTACGGTGTGCTTACGTCGAACACAAATGCCAATAATATGTGGCTGCATTGCCGCTCAGCCATTCAGGAAGTAGCCGAAACCACCTTAGGATACCTACCACCCCCGACAAGAAGCCCGTGGTATGATGGCGAGTGTGAGCAGAAAAAGGCAGCAACCGACGAGGCGTACCAAAAGGCGCTGAAGAGGAAAACCAGAGCAGCGCAAGAAGAGTACCGAGCCAGAAGAAGGGATGAGAAAAAACTACTGCGACAAAAGAAAATAATCTTCGCAGCCTCCCAGCTCAAGGATATCGAGGAGTCTAGGCATAAACATAAAATACGAGCCTTTTACAAGAAAGCCAAAGGCCTTGCAGGAGGCTTCAAAAAGGGCACCCTGGCTCTTCGAAACTGCGAGGGTAATCTTGTCACCGATCCGCAGGGAATAGTGGATGTATTTAAGCAGCACCTCCAGCAGCTGCTTAACGAGCATGACCAAGAGAGAGTGGTAGGGACCGAGGAAATCCCAACTCCAGCCGCTGAAGTAGTCCTCCCACCCAGCATCGAAGAAGTCGGCACAGCTATTCAGAAGCTGAAGAACAACAAGGCCGCAGGCTCAGATGGCTTGCCATCAGAGCTCTTCAAGGCTGGTGGCGATGTTCTGGTAGGGAGCATGCACCAGATCATCTGCAGAATTTGGGAAGATGAAAGCATGCCCGACGACTGGAATACCAGCTCTATATGCCCCATCCACAAAAAAGGCGATCCTACCTCTTGCAAGAACTATAGAGGTATATCCCTGCTCAATGTCGCATACAAGATCCTGTCCAGCGTATTGTGTGAACGTCTAAAACCATTTTGCACCGCACTAATCGGCAGCTACCAGTGCGGCTTCCGGCCCGGCAAATCAACTATAGACCAAATTTTCACACTTCAACAAATCCTGAAAAAGACCAACGAGTTCGAATCGATACACACCATCTTTTCATCGATTTCAAAGCCGCATACGACAGCATTCATCGTGAAGAACTGTTTGGGGCGATGGCCGAATTTGGGATCCCGGTAAAACTGATCCAGTTGTGTCGCGCCACGCTAAAAAACACGCGATGCACCGTGCAACTCGGTTCTAGGACCTCGGAACCATTCGAAACATGCACCGGATTTCGGCAAGGAGATGCGCTGTCATGTGACTTCTTCAACCTGGTGCTGGAGCAGATAGTGCGACGGGCAGGCGTCAACAGGGAAGGCACTATCTTTTACAAGTCCATCCAGCTGCTAGGATACGCGGACGATATCGACATCATCGCGTGTTCTCGTCGTGGCATTGTGGAAGCATTCACGGCGATTGAAGAACAGGCGAAACGAGTTGGTCTTAAGATCAATGAGGACAAAACGAAATACATGCTGTCAAGCAAAAACCAATCCGTCGCTCACCACCTGGGACAAAACATAACAATTGACAGCTACAATTTCGAGGTAGTTAAGGTGTTTGTCTACTTCGGGGCAAACGTAAATTCCACAAATGACACCACAGTGGAGATCCGGCGTAGAATCGCCCTTGGCAACCGCTGCTACTTCGGCTTGTCCAAACAACTGGGGTCAAAACTCCTCACTCGAAAGACCAAAGTCATGCTTTACAAAACGCTCATTCTGCCAGTCTTGTACGGAGCCGAAAGCTGGACGATAAGCAGGACAGCGGAGCTGATTTTGGGTTCTTTCGAAAGAAAAATTCTGCGCCGGATATTTGGTCCTGTCTGTGAGGAAGGTGAATGGAGAAGAAGAAACAACCGCGAACTCTACGAGCTGTACCAAGATGTGGATGTAGTCCGGAAGGCAAGGATCCGTCGACTACACTGGCTCGGCCACGTCGAGCGCATGGACATCAACGCTCCAGCTAAGAGGGTCTTCGACTCCGAGCCTCCTGGTTCGAGAAGAAGAGGAAGACCGAACCTCCGGTATAAAGACCAAGTAATCGCGGATGTAAGACATCTTGGTCTTGACAACTGGAAGCAGCATGCCCGGGACCGTCAAGGATGGAAGGCAGCTATAGCTCAGGCTCAGATCCTCCATGGATCGCAGGCCTGATAAGTAAGAAGTAGAAAAGAATTGTATCTTTATTCACAACTCCTAAACATTCCAGAAGGCAATAGCTGATAAGACTGAGGTGATGAGGACACACAATATTAGTATTAAGTCAAAGTAAAACTATAAAGACAGCACTATCAAAACCAGTCAGATAGTACCATAGAAATGAAATAAAGCGCTTTAGCAGCATTGTAAAGATCGCTTAAGGTTAAGAACAAATATGTACATACATCTTATGAACTAACTTCGAACGGTTATCAGGATCAAGCTTTTGTATGGGGTGAAGCTATACACGATTTATTTGTTATAATGATTAGAACCGCCAAGATACGGCTGCTTATCAACTCACTTTTTACGCACTGCTTTTGGTGATAAACTAGCGCTTAGTTTTGTGCGATGATTATGTGACGACAAGAGATAAGACGCATGGTATTCGACCTTTAGATCAGATCAAGATGGAATAGGTTACTTAAAAGCTGGAAATTGAATGCCCTATAAAGCTAAGACACATGCATGCGAAAACAACCACGAAAGTCTGGAGTTAAAAATAGTGAGTTATCTCGGAAACCATGGCTGTTGGTCTGAAGCTGTATGGGTGATTACCTCTTAATCTGTACAGGCGTCCGTTTGGGGAGCTTTATAGGTTAGCCGATCAATGATTTCTAGGGGAGAGGGAGCTAGCAAACAGAGCAAAAAATTGATCGCATTTAACGTGGCAAACGCCAGCTTCGATCTCTGGTCCAGCTCAGTCCAAGTTGACACACAGTTTCCGCGTGGCCTCCCCTGGATAGGGGAGGGAATTGCTACAAGGAGAACAAACAACGCTTATTCGGATGCGGGTTCGTTATTCGGGGAAGGCCCCAACAAAAAGTCTTAAGCTTTCGGGATGTAAGCGAACGCCTCATAGTAGTCAGTCCGTATTAAAGCTAATTTCGGAAACATAAGCTTGAAATGTGCTCAGACTTCTTTGCGGGGCGTAATTTCCTTCTGCTAGCACACGATTACCGCATCTCAACATTCACAAAAGAACCTCGCGATCACCTGATCAGTCGACCACCAACCTAATTGTACGAACCTCCCGAAGAGCCAACATCGACTCGAATCTCTACCTTGTTGTAGCCAAGGTACGAATGAAGATATGCCACGGAGTCGAGCTGGACAACGAAAGTTTGACGTCGGAAAGCTACAATTGCAGGAGATCGCTAGGACCTTTGCCGATTGAGTTTCCCTCAACCTGTCTCAAACTTCAATGACATCGGAACAATCCACAGAACAACAGAGACGCTGCCTCTGTTGTGTTGGGTTTCAAGCCAACGCCAGCTAGAAACCCCTGGTTTGATGAGCGATGCGGGCAAGCATATGTAGCAAAGGAAGCCGCCTGCAAAGCCATGCTACATAGACGGACGAGGGCCGCTCGTGAACACTACGAACAGAAAAGAAGAGAGGACCACATGCTTTTAAAAAAGAAAACAGAGAGCATGGAAAGCGTGAGATCGAGGAGATGGAGAGATGCTACCACAGGAATGACGTTCGCAAGTTTTACGGAAAGGTAAAACGAACATGCCAGGACTATAAAGCCGGAGCGCAAGCCTGTAGGGATGAAGGCGGACAACAAGTAGAAGTCACAGTCGATACTGAGAATATGGAAGGAACACTTCTGTAGACTGTTTAACGGCGATGAAAGATCTAATACTGCTATCAGGCAGAATGATCCATTCGCAACGGACGAAGATGCAAGAGAATTCCATCCACCCGACTTAGATGAAATAAGGCTGGTAATTTCGAAGCTTAAAACTAATAAAGCCGCGGGCGCAGACGGCCTGTCTGCCGAGCTGTTCAAAGTGGCTGGAGATGAGATGTGTAAAGTATGGTCAGACGAAAGCATGCCCGACGAATGGAATCTCAGCATCGTTTGCCCAGTCCACAAGAAAGGAAACTCTTATAACTGTGACAACTACAGGGGAATAAGTCTCCTTAACGTTCTTATCAGTGTGGTTTCAGGCCAGAACTTTTCGTAAATGAATATCTACGACCCAAACCATCTGCACTCTGTCCAGTTTGTGTCACAAACATCAGTCTAACTCTTGAAACTGTGCGAATTATAAAAAATAAAAACACCGACGTCCCGGCCCGGACGTCACGATTGACAGCTGCAATTTCGAAGTGGCCAAGGACTTCGTCTACCTTGGTTCACTGGGGACCAGCGACAACAACATCAGCGCTGAGATCAAACGTAGAATTACTTTTACCAACCGCTGCTTCTTTGGGCTCAAGAGAAGAGGCAATTGAGAAGAAGAGCCCTCTCTCGAAACACCAATGTTGAGCTCTACAAAGCTTTAATTATTCCGGTCCTCTTCTATGGCGCAGAGGCTTGGACTTTAACGAAAGCGGACGAGGAAGCCCTTGGTCGGTTCGAGAGGAAAATTCTGCGTTCAATCTATGGTCCCGTGTATAAACGGAGAGTGGAGAAGGCATTTTGTTTTTTTTTAGAGACGCAGGTTCAAGAGTTTTTATATTCCCTTATGATGTGTTACACACACAACCTGAACGGAGTGCAGTGGTTTGGGTCGTTGATGTTCGTTCACTACTTTCAGGGGTGGTTGTCCTAGATAGGACGAGAGCCGACCAAATTCCGCGTTGGTTATAGTCCGTAGTAATTCGTTCGAGTACTTTTACTATTGCATACGCAGAGGATGATTTTCAGTTGACCATATAATGTGAGTGTTATGCTTGCAGCAGTACGTCTGGTCACTTTCCATTCACAACTGCGTTGCATACTTTTTGTCCGTATAGGAATTACTTTTTCTTCCGAATTTCGAATTTTACCTATAGACCTTCCGCTCGGCCACGGCCACCCCTATAACGACGAATTTTACGAAGTCTTCTAGGCTAGGCTAGGCCATATAGAGTGAATGGACAGCACAGCTCCGGTCCGAATAGTCTTCGAGTCCAACCCCGAGGGACGACCGAATCTAAGGTGGCGCACACAGGTGGAAGGGGACCTTAACCAACTGGGAGTGCGTCGCTAGAAACAGCTGGCAAAAGATCGTGCTTGTTGGTTGAGGCCTTCGTTCACACCGGACTGTAGCGCCACCTAAAAAGATGAAGGAGCTGGGTTCGGCTAAAGCCTTAAAGTGTCTGATTATTGAACACTGCAACTAAGCAGAATTTTCACTGCTAGTCTAGCATTTGCTCACATACTCATTCCTTGGCGCACAGTGAAAGTGGTCTTCATTCCCAAAATAGGAAAAGAGGACTACTCACTTGCCAAGAGCTTCAGACCAATTAGTCTAACATCCTTCCAGCTGAAAAGCATGGAGAGACCGGTAGAGTTGCACGTGCGCAAAGTTGCCCTTCGTATGCACCCTCTTTCGGAGATGCAACATGCTTACCAGCGCGGAAAATCCTGCGAGACTGCGTTTCAGTACCTAGTTGGGAGAATTGAATGCGCGCTCGAAAGGAAAGAGTACGCGCTGGGCATTTTCATCGACATTGAGGGAGCTTTTAATAACGCAACTTTTGACAGCATGTGCGTTGCACATTGCATTGTGCAACGCACATGCTGTCAAAAGTTGCACATGCCAGACATTATGGCGTAGATGAAGCACTGGTCCTTTGGATCAAAGCAATGCTCATGCACAGGACATTGGCCGCTGATGCAGGCCTCGACCAGTATGTCAAATCCGGCGTAAACAGGGGCTACCCGCAAGGTGGCGTCCTGTCTCCGCTGTTATGGTGCATGGTGGTCGATTCCATGCTTGATGCTCTCAATGCCTCTGGAATCTATGCCCAGGCCTATGCGGATGATGTCGCCATTCTTTCTGTCGGCTCATGTTTAGCGATTGTCCGTCTCAAAGCACAGGCGGCGCTAAATGTTATCGAAGATTGGTGTACTAGAAATGGGCTGTCAGTCAATCCTCTTAAGACCGATGTCGTTCTCTTAACGAGAAGGAGGAAAAATACTGACGTGACTCAGCTGGTACTAAAGGGCACTTCCATCCCGATATCCAAGGAGGCTAAGTATCTAGGAGTCATCTTGGATAGCAGCTTCTTTGGTCAAAGCATGTTGAGTCAAAAACCACCAAAGCGTGTTGTCAGCTTTCTGGCAATGCAAAGGAGCTTTTGGCAAAACATGGGCTTTATCGCCGGCATAGGTCCTCTGGATCTACACGGCAATGATAAGACCAATAATCTCATATGCATCGGTTGTCTGGTGGAACAGACTAAAACGCAAACACGTCGTAGCCTCTTTCACCAAACTCGAAAGAACGGTTTGTCTCAGCTGCACGGGGGCTTTCCCCAGGACGCCGGGCGCTGCTCTAGATGTTATGATGAACCTTCCACCTCTTGATATATTTATCGGAGGGTGTGCTCTGAAAGCCATGGCTCGTCTGAAGAGAAATGGATTTTGGTATAGCTCGCATAGGAATAACGGCGTGCTTGCGCAAGAATTGTCCTGCGACCCCTATCTCATGGACATGCCTTCTGACGCCCGTTATTCTACTGCGCCGTAATTTCACAGTCGAGTTTCCATGGCGTCAGGATTGGCTATCGGTGGATACTGAACCTGGAAAGGATAGCTCCGGGTCTGGGCGGGGGTCCGGTGCTGGGGTCTTCTTTGAGCGCGAAAACATCCGACTGCACTTTTCCTTAGGAAAATATGCGTCAGTCTTCCATCAGAGATATACGCAATCCTAATGGCCATGCACTACGTTGTGAAGCACAGGTGGAACGGGGAAGGCATATGCGTCTGTAGTGACAGTCAAGCTGCACTAAAAGCTGTGTTTAACCCCTTAACTAGCTCCAAATTAGTGCTTGAGCTCAAGTCCTTCCTGAACAAAGTCGGCAGACCAAATTCATTAAGGCTTGTATGGGTTCTAGGCCACTCTGGGATCAGAGGGAATGAGATCTCTGATGAACTCGCCAGAATGGGTTCAGAAGAGAGCTTCTCAGGACCTGAACCCGCTCTAGGTCTACCTGCGTCCACGGTAAGTTCCTACATTAACGATTGTGTATTAAATACACACAACCGTAGATGGAGGGATTGTCCAGGTTGCAGGATGACTAAGCGCGTATGCTCTGATGTCTGCAAAAAATCTGCAGCATTCCTCCTGTCTTTAAGGAGAGTCGACTGCAGAAGGCTTGTGGGAGTTATCACGGGCCATTACACTTTTGCCAAGCATCTCTACGTGCTCGGTATCAGTGAGACGCCTACCTGTGCTGCATGTGGCGAAGAGGAGGATGATACTGCAGAGCATTTCCTCTGTGATTGTCCCGCCTTTGCTCGCGCACCTTTGGAGACGACGTGGTGTGTGCCGAATCCCTAAGCTCTACATCACTGAAGCTCCTTCTAATTTTTCTCCGGAAAACGGGGAAAAGTAAGGTGTCTGTCTTGAGTACAATGGACCAGTATTTGCGTCTGAGTGCTCCAACAGATAGCAGAAGCCTTCAACAAAACAACAAAAAAAAAAAGTTATGGGTCTCCCATTCCGTCAAGGCCATTGCACTTGTTATCTATGCAAATGTGTTCGTAAACGCGTGGAAATGACTGATAACAATGCTGATCGACTGAATGGACTTTGAGCAGGTCGCAAACTACAAATGTTTAACTTGAAATTTCAAATAGTGTTCGACAACAATATGTGTTGTCTTTTCTTATCGGGCAATTGTACGTTGCAGTTTTCCTTTTCTCTGTTATTCAACGAACAATCACGACCTGAAATACGAGTAAATAGAAATCTCTTAAGGGGATAGGGGCAAGAAGTCAATAGAAACCGATTCTAGACAACAGACAAGTGTTATTGGTTTTGGTGATTAGAATTTGGGGTTTTTTTTTGTCCTCACGTCGATAGGTCGAAACCAGAAGTTATCTGCCTTTTCCTGATAACACAGTAATTGTGTCGAGTGTTTCTTAAGGCTAACGAACGACGGAATTCGTTTTAACTTCCTCAAAGAGCACACTCGACGGGAAGATAAGGACAAGTAAGTATTGAACTCAAATTCACACATTTCGATGACGACGTTATGCAGTATGTGTGTAACTACGAAGGAAAGAATTGCTCAATCAGCTGCGATTCGCAGAAGAAAACCGGTTAGTAGTTTCTACCAATTAAGCAAACGAACATGTTTGGCTTTATTTTTAAATCAGGTTTCTGTCAACCATGCCTTGTAGCTGATTTTTTAGAGAGCGGATGCGCGACGGAGGCGTAGTTTCATACATAATAGTGCAAAATATCGTTATAAAGCGACTAGTCACAATCAATGACGTTATAGGAAAACAAGTTTAGTATGTGCACTCGCCTTCCACCAAGGGAAGCGATCACATCTAAAGCGAATAACATCTGTAGCTCATTGCGATAAGTACGCGTAATACTTGTTGAACGTACTACACTTGATCATACATATGAATCGATATGAAGCAGTCAATGAATCAATCAATCAATGATACGAACCTTAAAATCCACGCAAGCAAGATCCCAATTCGGTCGAATCGCACGGAGAATGTCCTTAGCACCGGATATGACATCATTCTCATCAACTGTCACCGGTATGAATGGCACTTCCGTGTCCTCTGTCTGATGATGGCTTCTTCCATTCAAATTGCAACATTTGTTGCCGTCCGTTTCAATGCTCTTCGTAAGCAGATTCGATGTTGCCGCACATTCGGTTTGTTGCTTACAACAGCCCTCTGTTCCCATGCTTTGCCTTCGGTTAGATCAAACACAAAACAATATCAAACGAGAGCTACGAACTTGATGACTAATGTTGCAATACTATTCGTAAGCGGATACTTGCAGCAATGTGTTTCTATTTATGTTCGGTATTCGCAGACGTAGCAAGTTGCGACGATTGATTTTTCCGACACTGCCTCAATTCTCGAGCAATTGGACTGGGTTTTACGTATCCTGCGTGAAACCGTGAGCGGTAAAGTGTCTTGTGTGGAGCTAGCCAGGAAGGCAACCAACCTGCGACACAGGATTCGCTGCGCGAAAAGTCCTTGCGAACTGAGTGGAACTACAGCCGGATGGGCTTTCTACGTGTATCGATTTTCCAATATTGACTCTGTACTCGACGATTAGAGGTAATAGGTTCCCTTTTCAAACAGGTACTCGAGCAGGTCCTTTCTTATCTCACAATCTTGCACTATACAGCCTTAGCGGATTGCTATTTCCTTTTTTGTTTTTCTAGTTTTTGGCGTAAACAAACCAAAAATCACAGTTTTGCTTGCTGATTTCGGCCGAGTTGGGCAAATCACAGAATAATTTTCCTTAAAATTTATTTGAATACACACAACCGGAAGAAGTAGTGTTTTGCTTCTATATTGTTTGTTTTCGGTTTTTTTTTTGTTTTTGAAAACTCAGAAAATGTTCAAATGTTCGCGCTAAAATCACTCCGAGCTACGAAATTCTCTTACGAAATCCGCCGTACACACCCGTTCTATTTGATTTTTGATTTTAAACTGAAATGTGGTGAACAAGTGAACACCGATGTCAATTCGTAACGTTGTCAAGTGCGAATGATAACGTAAAGGAGGAAACGAGAGGGATACCATTTGTTTTCGATTTTCGACGCTTTTTCACTTTTTTTGTATCGGATAAGATAAGGGTGCGAGATAAGGAAACGAAATCAGAATGAGCGAGTGAAACATATTGACGGTTGCCACCATAGTTGTCACGTAACTTAATGTCATATAGGTGGATGTCTAGGGAGAATTCGAACATTAGGAATGTGCTATCGGAAAATGTAATAAACCTGTGAAGAGGTATTATGACGTTTGCTACCTTAGTGAACTCACGAAATTCAGGTTTGATCGTTCTTCCTTAGCTTGGAGGCTTTTTTATAACCGGGTGGGCCAAACACAAGTTTCTTTTTCAAAATGCAATAAACTGAACAAAATTATTATTTTTTTTTTTTCATGTACTATGTCTATATTGGAGGGCATGGGCTCGGACATACAGGTTAAAGTTGTTGATTGCTCTCAACCTGGCGAGATGCCAGCAACGATCCCTGTTTAAATGCCCGGGTCAAGTTGACATACGGCCTCCTCGCGGCGCCCTCTGGATAGCCTCTTCAACAACCATTGGGAGGTGAACAAACGTATGCAGCGAAAAAACCCCGACCAGAATGGCGGTTGTGCAGCGGGCTAGCAATCCGCCCACGTAAAAAAAACCTAAAGTTTTGAATGAGCAAGATACCTCGGATACACGGACGGATACTCGACGACGACAACGCACGAAAAAGAAACACGATTTGCGAGTATGCTCCTGGAATGTCAGAACCCTGTACACTCCCGGAGCTGCTCATAGACTAGAAGGAATCCTCACGCAGTACAAGGCGGATATTACTGCTCTCCAGGAAATACGCTGGATAGGAAACAGTATGATTAGGAAGAAAAATTGCGACATTTATTACAGCTGTCACAAAAGGTTGCACTTACTGGGATGCGGATTTGTCGTGGGAAAGCGGTTAAGGTCGAAGGTCATCGCCTTTAAACCTATAAGCGATCGCCTGGCTGTGATCCGCATCAGAGGCAGATTTTATATCATCAGCCTTATATGTGCACACGCCCCTACCGACGAGGCTGAAGACCCTATCAACGCCTGCGGAGCTTGTCCGGAGTACGATGTAAAAATCGTGCTCGGGGACTTCAACGCCAAAATCGGTTAGGAAAACACCCTTGGCGGAGTGATCGGAAAGCACAGCCTCCACGATACAACAACAGATAACGGCTTCCGACTCGCTGACTTTGCGACAGCTCGTAATGCGGTGATAAGTATCACAAGATTCCCTCGTAAGCGAGTCCACACAGCAACCTGGCGATCTCCGGACGGTCGAATCGCCAACCAAATTGACCATGTGCTCATTGACGCATGGCACTCGTCAAACATCCTGGATGTGCGAACATTCAGAGGGGCAAATGTCGACTTTGACCACTTCTTCGTAGGAGCAAGATTCAGAGCTCGACTGTCCAATGTCAGAAAGCTGCACCAGCCCATCAGGAGGAGGTTCGGCATTGGGCACCTAAGCACACCGGAGGTTACCAGAGGCTACAGGGAGCAGCTGAGCGAAAGACTCTACGGTATGCCTACGTCGAACACAAATGCCAATAATATGTGGCTGCATTGCCGCTCAGCCATTCGGGAAGTAGCCGAAACCACCTTAGGATACCTACCACCCCCGACAAGAAGAGTACCCCCAGGCAGCGCAAGAAGAGTACCGAGCCAGAAGAAGGGAGGAGAAAAAACTACTCCGACAAAAGAAAAGAATCTTCGCAGCCTCCCAGCTTAAGGATATCGAGGAGTCTAGAGATAAGCAAAAGACATGAGCCTTTTATAAGAAAGCCAAAGGTCTTGCAGGAGGTTTCAAAAAGGGCACCTAGGCTCTTCGAAACTGCGAAGGTAATCTTGTCACCGACCCGCAGGGAATAGTGGATGTATTTAAGCAGCATTTTTATTTATTTATTTATAATTTATTAACATGTAATTAAAAATAACAATGCTAATGTATAAGGAAAAAGAGCACTAGCTGCCAGGGCTTTCGGCTCTGATAATTGAATATTAGTATTAGTAAAAATATTATATCTTGAAGCCTGCTTTTTCGATGAAACTGTTGATTTTGTTTATGTTTTCTGGTGTAGGAAAGCGCAATATTTCATATATTGGTAAGTGTGGAAGATTTATGAGAAGATTTATATGTGTACGTGAGGGGCAATCCCCTGTGCCTAGGATATGTTTTATGTCAATGCGAGAATTGCAGGTGTGGCAGATAGGAGGGTTTTCTTTTTTGAGGATGTGTTGGTGTGTTGTAATTGTGTGACCTAGTCTCAGTCTAATGAAGGTTGAGTTCATCAATTTAGTGGTGGAGGTGGGATAAGATGGATGCGTTCTCTCGGTATTGATGGCTGAGTAATGGTGGTGATAACTCTTCCAGTCCAACAGTTGATTTGCTTTGAGCTTGGTATTGATGACGCGTAGTAGGTCAGGTTTGGTGTAGAAGATCGAATTGTACACAGGAGAGCGATGTGCGAAGTTAGCGGCAGTATCTGCAAATTCGTTACCTTTTATCCCTATATGACTAGGGACCCACATGAGCTTCAATTTGTTGGGTGTTTTGATAAGCCAATCCCTGATTTTGCTAATGCTATGGGCGTTATGATTAAGATTTTTTATTGCCATTAAGACTGATAGGCTGTCTGAGCATATAACAAATTTACCAGGGGACTTTAATAAAGTTTCGATGGTTTTTGAAATGGCGAATGCCTCAGCGGTGAAGGTAGATGCACAGTTAGATAGCAGTCCTATTGTAAGCAGTTCACCATTTTCGTATGTGGAAGCATATGATGTACTGTCCTTTGTTTTGGATCCATCCGTAAAGACGAGTTTCCAGCCTTTAGATTTTAATTTGGTTGTGGTTGAGAAGAAGTAGGAATGATAGACACTTGAAGGAGTATTTGTTTTCTGGAACATCTTTAGCTCGGTGATGACAGATGCCGGTTTAAGTTGCCATGGTGGATAAGATGGAACATATTTGCTGAAGTGGCATGTTGGGAGTTGTAATTGTTTTGCGGTCGTGACAGAACATGAAATAGCGGATTGAACACGCTTTATGCTTTTGGCTTTCAAACAAGATGTTACATCTTTATCCATTATAGAACCGTCAGAAAAGGCCAGTTTTATGAAAAGTTTAGCTCTGAGGGTTATAACACGTTCTTCTATGGATGGAAGTCCGGCTTCCACTAGGATGTTTTTAATCGGGCTGGTGGGGAAGGCATTGATGCTCCTGCGGGCAGCTTGATGATAGGGTGCTTTTATAATGTTGATGGTTGATTTTGGGCTGTTGCTATATAGAGGTAGTCCGTAGTCAATTTTGCTTAATATTAAAAGTTTAGTAATATTACAGAGAGTGTTGATATGTACATTACATTTTTTACTAGCTAGATATTTAATAATAGAAGCCCTAGCAGCTAGATTTTTTCTTAATACTAGACAGTGGTATTTCCAGTTATATTTTTTGTTGAATAGTATGCCTAGTATGTTTAAGTTAGTAACATTTTCTATATTAAAGTTGTTAAAGCTAAGATTGAGGTTATTGCAAGAGGTTTTGCGACAGATATGCAAGGTTTTACATTTTTCAATAGAGAGTTTAGCACCGGAATAGTCTGACCAATGAAGTATATCACCAAGAACCTCAGAAAATAAATTCTTAGTTTTGTTTAGATCATTGTGTTTGCAAAGTATGTAGATGTCGTCTGCGTAAATGCAATGGTCTAGTAGGGTATGTTTGTAAATAATTTTGCTAACGTCATCGAAGGCGATTATGAAAAGCACCACTGAAAGCGGAGAGCCTTGGGGGATACCATTGAAAAGAGGGAAAGACGGAGAAAAGGTGTTGTTGGTCTTGACACAGATTTTTCTATTGGTGAGAAAGGATCGTACATACTGTTGTATTTTTGGACCAATATTCCATAGTTTTAGTTTCTTTAAAATGAGGTGAATTCCGGTTCTATCAAAAGCTTTTTCGAAGTCTAATGCCAGAATGGTAACATGATTCCGAGAGGTTAAAGCGTTGGTGATATAAAAGTCTAGATGAAGAAGTGCGTCTGCGCAACCTTTACCTGGCTTGAAAGCAACTTGATTAGTGCTTATAAGTTTTTTTGAGGTGATGAACCATAGTAGTCGCCTAGCGACTATCTTTTCTAGTACCTTGGATATGCAAGGTATTAGTGATATGGGACGGTAGTTATCGACTGTGTTACTATTTTTTTTTGGTTTGGGAATCGGGATTATGGTAGCCAGTTTCCAGGCTTGGGGAAAGACGCCAGAATTTAGGATGTTGTTATAGAGGGTCAAAAGTCTGGAGACGCTGGATGGTGACAGATTTTTGAGCATGGGATATGAAACCCTGTCCCTGCTAGGGGTTTTGCCTCTAAGACTGTGAAGGCAATTTTCGAGTTCTGGGCCACTGATATTTTGTTCAATGAGCTTGGCAGAAGGGGAAATAGGTGCGCTGCCTTCGTAGATGGCTAGGGAAAGGTTTTTCTCGGCAACGAAATTTGGGTTGAAGTTTTCGTCCTTTGATGCGTTGGACCAGGAGCAAGCAAAGTGGGTACTGATTTCGGTTGGAATAGATGTGGGACCAGTAGGTGTTTCTATTACTTGTATGGGCTGCTGATAGTGGTTACCAATTAGACAACGAAAATTATGCCAAATTTTGTTAGTTGGTGAGTTTGGGTTAATTGCCGCTGTGAACTTTAGTAACGCTTTTGCTTTACTTTCCTTTAACAGTCGGCGAAATTTGGCATTGTTTTTTTTAAAGCATATAAGGTTAACCAGAGTTGGGTGTTTTTTAAAGTTTTTCCATGCATTCACTTTTTCGTTTCTGAGAATATTTAGTTCATTATTCCACCATGGAACGCAACGTTTTGAGGTGGTGGTTTTGGTTTGGGGAATTGCTATATTTGCGGCTGTTCGAATTGCTTTTAGGATCTGCGCTGCTTCTTTGTTTATATTGTTGGACGGGTTAATTTCTGATAGATAATCTATAGTGAGCTTACGGAAGCAAGCCCAGTTAGCAAAATCAGTTTTAAACTTCCGGTTTATAGGCTTTTGAGCAGGGGTTGTACCAATAAAAATAGTGGAAATTATGGGAAAATGATCACTATTGTAGAGATCGTCTAAAATTTGCCAAGATGTCTTAGCGTACAATTCAGAAGAACAGCATGTTAGGTCTATATGCGTGAGTGTGCTATGAGTGGAGAAATGGGTGGGGGAGCCATCGTTAAGAATTACGAGGTTTGATCTGATAAGGAAATTTTCCCAAATTGCGCCTCTAGCGTTCGTTTTAGGTGATCCCCAGAGAATACTCCAGGAGTTAGTATCACCTGTTAGAAAGATTGGGGTACTAACTTGGTTTAGTATATTTTCAAGATCGCTGGAGGAGAAAGATTGGTTGGGGTGTATGTACAAGGATATTAGAGTGAACTTGGTTGGGAGTTGTATCTCGATTGCTAATATTAGCAACGGTGAGTCTATAAGAATTTGCTTGTGCGGTATGTTACTCCTTATAAGTATTGCAATGCCTTGTTTGGCAGTGTTGATGCTATCTAAGTTATGGAAATACCCGGCGTAAAAATTGGGGGCATATGGGTTGGAGAAGTACGGGCAGTGTGTTTCCTGAAGGGAGATTACACTGGGGGAGAATTCTTTTATTAGTAGGCTTAATTCGTTGTAGTTGTTTATGAAGCCTTTCATATTCCATTGAAGGATGTTGAGTGTGTTATTGAAATGGGTTGGTTGGTTTCGGTGTTGATCTTTTTTGGGCCGCAACCCACTCTGGGCGGCAACGGGACGGACTCGCTCGGTGTTAAGCAATTCCGTCCCATTTCCAACCAGTGAAGATTGCGACCCTGAGGGTGTCGAATTGGGAGATCTATTGTGCATCATCATCCACAACGGGTGGATCGATGAAGTAGGAATTTGTATTGATTAGGTCGTTGGTTAAGGAAGTTATAGGTGATACAGAGAAAGAATTGTTGGTAATGGTTCGTGTAGGAGGTGAAGGAAGTGGGCGGTTATGGGGGTTCATATTATTTGATTTTGGTGTGTTAGGTTGAGGACTAGAACTGGGAGATGGGTAGAGTGTTTGAGGATTGTTTTTTGTTGTTGGTTTACTGAATGTTGACGTTGTTAAATCTGTATTTGTTGTATTGTTTAGTGTTATTGCTTGTGTTGATATGATTGTATTAGGGGAGGGGAGTGCCGTGGAGGGGGTTGGGGATGTGGATTGAGAGTGTTGGGGGGGAGGATTTTGTTTTGATGTTAAGTACGGTTGTTTGGTTGTTTCTGCATAAGTGAGCGAAGAAGAGGTTGAGGTAGAAGGGTGTGAAAGGTTGTATAATCGCCTAGCCTCTGCCATACTGCATTTATTTTTTGTTTTGATCTTTAACATTTCCTTCTGTTGTAAATATTTCGGGCAAGAGACAGATGAGGATGCGTGAGCTTCTGAGCAGTTTGCGCACATGGTGCGAGTGCACTCAGCAGGATCGTGGGGTGGAAGATTGCATGTGACGCACGTTTTGCTTCTGGTACACCTTTTAATAGTATGGCCGAGAAGTTGACAATTACGGCATCTCATCGGATTTGGGATATATTCTTGTACCTTGGCGTTGTGCCAGCCTATTTCTACCGTGGTGGGGATTTGGTAGAGGTCAAAAGTGAAGAGAACAAGGCCTGTGGCCCGTTGGGTACCATCGACAGTTTTAGTAAATTTGTAGACGTCGATGACTCCTTGGGATTTCATCTCAGCTATAATTTCGCTCTCGGCGACATTTATGAGGCAGGGAGCATAAACAATACCTTTGGAAGAATTGAGGGTATCATGCAATTTACAAGACACCGGGCATTGGTTGGCGAGATTGGTGGTGTGCAGAAATTTATCTGCAATTTTTTGGGATTTGGCCAAAATGAGGATACTGCCATCTCTCAATTGGGAAATGCTTTCGTATTCCGTACTCACTGCGTCTATTGCTTTTCTTAAGACGAATATGCTGACCGATGTTAGAGGCTGTTTGTCATCACTTGAGGAAATTAACACAAATCTGGGGTTTTTGAGGTTAGTGTTCGAGGGGAGACAAGGAAATTGGCTGTTAATTGTTGGTTTGTTTTTTTTTGACCGGGGTTCGAATGTTAGCGTTTCGGCGTCCGCCAGTACGCTAAATCTGTTCCCAGGCTTTATTTTATTTGGCCCTGGGGCCATGATATTAAGAGAAAACAACTATTGGTACGCGAGAAAATTAAACACGCGGTTTGGAAAAAGAAAGAAAAAAAAAACAACTGGCGGAAGTGCGAGTGAGAAAGAAGAGAAAATGGAAAAGAAAACTGAGTAAGGATACTGAGAAAGTCAACACGATGTTAACGCTACGAGAGCTAGACGGTGACTGTTAAGCAGCATTTTCAGCAGCTGCTTAACGAGCATGACCAAGAGAGAGTGGTAGGGACCGAGGAAATCCCAACTCCAGCCGCTGAAGTAGTCCTCCCACCCAGCATCGAAGAAGTCGGCACAGCTATTCAGAAGCTGAAGAGCAACAAGGCCGCAGGCTCAGATGGCTTGCCATCAGAGCTCTTCAAGGCTGGCGGCGATGTTGTCCGATGTGACATTGCGGAAGCATTCACGGCGATTGAAGAACAGCTGAAACGGGTTGGCCTTAAGGTCAATGAGGACAAAACGAAATACATGCTGTCAAGCAAAAACCAATCCGTCGCTCACCACCTGGGACAAAACATAACAATTGACAGCTACAATTTCGAGGTAGTTAAGGAGTTTGTCTACCTCGGGGCAAACGTAAATTCCACAAATGACACCACAGTGGAGATCCGGCATAGAATCGCCCTTGGCAACCGTTGCTACTTCGGCTTGTCCAAACAACTGGGGTCAAAACTCCTCACTCGAAAGACCAAAGTCATGCTTTACAAAACGCTCATTCTGCCAGTCTTGCTGTACGGAGCCGAAAGCTGGACGATAAGCAGGATAGCGGAGCTGATTTTGGGTTCTTTCGAAAGAAAAATTCTGCGCCGGATATTTGGTCCTGTCTGTGAGGAAGGTGAATGGAGAAGAATACACAACCGCGAACTCTACGAGCTGTACCAAGATGTGGATGTAGTCCGGAAGGCAAGAATCCGTCGACTACACTGGCTCGGCCACATCGAGCGCATGGACATCAACGCTCCAGCTAAGAGGGTCTTGGGCTCCGAGCCTCCTGGTTCGAGAAGAAGAGGAAGACCGAACCTCCGGTATAAAGACCAAGTAATCGCGGATGTAAGACATCTTGGTTTTGACAACTGGAAGCAGCGTGCCCGGGACCGTCAAGGATGGAAGGCAGCTATAGCTCAGGCTCAGATCCTCCATGGATCGCTGGCCTGATAAGTAAGTAAGTATGTCTTTATTAGTAAGAACACACATTCCCGTTAATTGTGAAATGCATCGTCGTTCAAGTGGCTGCCTCGGCTGGTTTCACAGCAGCGTATTTCGTCACTCCAATTTTCCAAGGCTTTGTTGATGGTTTCGGGCTGTAGCTCGCTGATTGCTTGGCTGATATCAGCCTTGAGTGCTTGAATCGTTTCCGGATTCTTGGGATACCATCAGTGCTTCGCGGTTCGTCACAGAAAAAGTCCAAAGGGGTCAAATCGCAGCTCCGAGGCGGCCAATAGACATCGCCAAGATGGCTGATAACACTATTTGGGAAAAGATCGATTGTGGTATGGGCTGTGTGGCATGGCACGTCATCCTACGTGAACCAAAGATCGTTCGAATCCATGTCTTCAATTTGAACAACGTTGACCGAAACGTTGTTCCCAGCTTCATTTCAAAGAATAAAAAAATACCGGACAAGTGTGAGTCGGACTCACCCACCGAGGGTTCCACATAATTTTTTTTGTTTTTGTTTTTTGTTGAAGGCTTGCGCTATCTGTTGGAGCACTCAGGCGTAAATACTGGTCCATTGTACTCAAGACAGTGTCGCGCCACGCTAAAAAACACGCGATGCACCGTGCAACTCGGTTCTAGGACCTCGGAACCATTCGAAACATGCACCGGATTTCGGCAAGGAGATGCGCTGTCATGTGACTTCTTCAACCTGGTGCTGGAGCAGATAGTGCGACGGGCAGGCGTCAACAGGGAAGGCACTATGTTTTACAAGTCCATCCAGCTGCTAGGATACGCGGATGATATCGACATCATCGCGTGTTCTCGCCGTGGCATTGTGGAAGTGAATGCTGGCGATTGAAGAACAGGCGAAACGAATTGGCCTTAAGATCAATAAAGAGAGGAGGAATGCTGTAGATTTTTTGCAGACATCAGGGCACACGCGCTTAGTCATCCTGCAACCTGGGCAATCCCTCCATCTACGGTTATGTGTATTAAATACACAATCGTTAATGTAGGAATTTACCGTGGACGCAGGTAGACCTAGAGCGGGTTCAGGCCCTGAGAAGCTCTCTTCTGAACCCATTCTGCCGAGTTCATCAGATATCTCATTCCCTGGGATCCCAGAGTGGCCTGGAACCCATACAAGCCTTAATGAATTTAGTCTGCCGACTTTGTTCAGGAAGGACTTGAGTTCAAGAACTAATTTGGAGCTAGTTAAGGGGTTACACACAGCTTTTAGTGCAGCTTGGCTGTCACTACAGACGCATATGCCTTCCCCGTTCCACCTGTGCTTCACAGCGTAGTGCATGGCCATTAGGATTGCGTATATCTCTGATTGGAAGACAGAAGCATATTTTCCTAATGAGAAGTGCAGTCGGATGTTTTCGCGTTCAAAGAAGATCCCAGCACCGGACCCCCGCCCAGACCCGGAGCTATCCTTTCCAGGTTCAGTATCCACCCATTGCCAATCCTGAAAACTCGACTGTGAAATTATGGCGCAGTAGAATAACGGGCGTCAGAAGGCATGTCCATGAGATAGGGGTCGCAGGACAATTCTTGCGCAAGCACGCCGTTATTCCTATGCGAGTTATACCAAAAGCCTCTTCAGACAAGACATGGTTTTCAGAGCACACCCTCTGATAAATATATCAAGAGGTGGAAGGTTCATCATAACATGTAGAGCAGCGCCTGGCGTCCTGGGGAAAGCCCCGTGCAGCTGAGATAAACCGTTCTTTGGAGTTTGGTGAAAGAGGCCACGACGTGTTTGCGTTTTAGTCTGTTCCAGCAGACAACCGATGCATATGAGATTATAGGTCTTATCATTGCCGTGTAGGTCCAGAGGACCTTTGCCGGCGATAAGCCCCATGTTTTGCCAAAAGCTCCTTTGCATTGCCAGAAAGCTGACAGCGCTTTGGTGGTCTTTGACTCAATATGCTTTGACCAGAGAAGCTTACTATCTAAGATGACTCCTAGATACTTAGCCTCCTTGGATATCGGGATGGAAGTGCCTATTAGTACCAGCTGAGTCATGTCAGTATTTTTCCTCCTTCTCGTAAAGAGAACGACATCGGTCTTAAGAGGATTGACTGACAGCCCATTTCTAGTACACCAATCATCGATAACATTTAGCGCCGCCTGTGCTTTGAGACGGACAGTCGCTAGACATGAGCCGACAGAAAGAATGGCGACATCATCCGCATAGGCCTGGGCATAGATTCCAGAGGCATTGAGAGCATCAAGCATAGAATCGACCATCATGCACCATAACAGCGGAGACAGGACGCCACCTTGAGGGCAGCCCCTGTTTACGCCGGATTTGACACACTGGTCGAGGCCTGCATCAGCGGTCAATGTCCTGTGCATGAGCATTGCTTTGATCCAAAGGACCAGTGCTTCATCTACGCCATGATGTCTGGCAGTGTTGCACATGCTGTCAAAAGTTGCGTTATCAAAAGCTCCCTCAATGTCGATGAAAATGCCCAGCGCGTACTCTTTCCTTTCGAGCGCGCATTCAATTCTCCAAACTAGGTTCTGAAGGACAGCCTCGCAGGATTTTCAGCGCTGGTACGCATGTTGCATCTCCGAAAGAGGGTGCATTCGAAGGGCAACTTTGCGCACGTGCAACTCTACCAGTCTCTCCATGCTTTTCAGCAGGAAGGATGTTAGATTAATTGGTCTGAAGCTCTTGGCAAGTGAGTAGTCCTCTTTTCCTATTTTGGGAATAAAGACCACTTTCACTGTGCGCCAAGGAATGGGTATGTGAGCAAGTGCTAGACTAGACTAGAAAATTCTTTTCAGAGTAGGAAGCAGCTGCCTTATACCTTTTTGCAGCATAACAGGATATATTCCGTCGGTGTCCGGGGATTTGAAACCATCGAAGGATGCCACAGCAAATTCAATGGCTTCAGTCGTAACCACGCGCGACGCAATATACCAGTTACGCCGAGTTGTTCTCATCGTTCCAGTTGCAGTTTCCCTTGAAGGAGTGTGCAACGAGCCGATGTCGATCTGATTTCCCGGGAAATGAGTCTCAAACAGTAAACTAAGAGTTTCCGCTTTAGACTCAGTAAAGGTACCATCAGATTTTCTGAGTGCATCTAGCTTTGTCGGTTTTCCCCGTTTGAGGACTTTAACCAACTTGCTAGTCGCACTCAGAGACTTGAACTCTTCGCAGAAGGTCCTATAAGAATCGTTCTTCGATTTACGAATAAGTTTCTTAAATTCTTTCTGCTTCGACCGATACTTGTACCAGTCATCTTCCGAATTCGATTTGAGTTATCTATTCAGAAGAATTCTGGCTTCCCTGCGAAGACTTTGGAGCTCGGCATTCCACCAGGGGACCAATTTCCTGCAGAGAGGTTTGCTGACAGGACATGCGAGTTCAAAACAACTGGTCATGACGCTATTCCGGTTACGAACAGCGTTGTCTACCAATTGTTTCGTTCTAAGTTCAGGTAGGGCCTGAGTGGATTTCTCAAGCTCCTCTCTAAACTGTACCCAGTCTGTCCTTCTCGGATTCCATCTAGGTTGCAAGGAAGAGATCCCACAAGCTAATCGGAATTCGATATATTTATGGTCCGACAGCGTAGCATCAGGCAAGACTCGCCAGTTAGTGATGTTCTTCACATATCTGTTGGATAGGGTCAGGTCAATCACCTCCTGTCGTCTTGTCGTAACAAACGTTGGTTGAGACCCAACATTGTTGATGGTAGGGTCAGACGAGAGAATGAAGTCTAAAAGACGGTCACCTCTTGTGTTACACTTGGTGTTGCCCCAAGCAGTGTTTTGGGCATTAGCATTGCAACACAAGATGAGACCGATCTTTCTGGCTTCATAGTACTCTACGAGTTCAGAGACTTCCTTCGGTGGTGGAGGTAGTAACGAATCGTAGGGAAAGTAGGCAGACGCAACGACGAAGTGTTCTATTTCTCCGTGCGTTTTGTAGCTTACTTTAGCAGCCGCAGCCACCAGATCTTGTCCACAAAAGTGCCCAAGTTTGGCTGCCGATAGTGAGTTCGATATGATGAGGCCGATCCTAGGCCTTTCGGATCGCTCATCATAAAGAATCGTAGCATCACGCATACCACTAAGGCCATATAGGCATTTATTCCACACCCACGGTTCTTGAATGGATACAACGTGATGATTTGTACTACTGCATGCAATTCCACTACTTAAAAGGGCAGTAGCAGCCTTGCATTGATGTAGATTGATCTGGATAAAAACTATCCTGTCCTTTTCAGAGGAGATGGCCGCCTCTTTATAAGAGAGCTGCTTCTCTCGACTCCTTGCGGTCATTTGGATCTCCTTCTGGTAGGAAGGGGTTTTGTTGTGTGATGTGCGCGAGGAGTGGTTTTTGGCTATCTTCGCTTTCTGGCCTATGCTTTGATCCTTCTGGGTCGCCACATCTGCCATTGGCTCCGATTTCCCACCGCCCCACCGGAGAGGGAGGCATCGCACACTCTCTCCCTAGCAAGGCTATTCTTAGCGGAGTACCTGCTCCCTTCGGACGCCGGTTTGGGACAGCTTTACCAGTTCGAGGATTGCTGGGACCCGTAACGACTTCGCCTTCTGCGTTCGGAGTCTGCCTGTCAGCCCCGCCACCTTTTTCGGCGGCAGCGCCGGCCATAGCAGAAACCTGACAGCTTCCGGCTCCGTCATTAAGGGAACTGATCACGCTCTTACTGGGTAGTTGAACCTTCCCAGTAAGAGGAAGAGAGTTGCAGGCGCATGCCGAAAGTGCAGACATGCTTATGCCTTCTTCAACAGCCTTTCCCAATCGCCGACGCTTTCCGCGCTGCGCACCTTCGAGAGAGGGGTGGAGCTCAGGAAGGAGGGTCAGATCGATTTCGGTACGAGATACCTCCGCCGACCTAACTCTCTTAACTGGTTCCCCCAGAGGTTTAGCCTCGACCATTGTGCCTTCGGCTTTGTCAGCCTCTTTGCACAATTTTCGGGCACGCCTCTTACCTCTACTTTTCGGGCACTTAGCAGTGCATTCAGCAGTACGTCCCAATTCTGGGGCGCGTTCCACCTTTGCGGTTTCCCGTGCCGCGCCATCATTGGTGCCGCCTCCGCTGGATGCACCGCTCATGCTCAGTCGGACCAGGTGGTCAGACAGTGAGCCGCAGGGGTTGGTGTCGTTCCGGGCTGCCGTAGTGTTAAAAATGAATGTTGGGGCCACCAGAATCCTTGCCCCGGCCGCGATCAAAGAGGTCGCGGGTGGATTTCCGCTGCTGCGAGTACCACCTGGAGTACTCAATTCCTTTGGTTTGTCCATTCATTTTTGGGTCTATGCATGCTGTGTAAGTTTCAGGTTGTGGTTTAAGCGTACATTTCCTCGGCTTTTTCGTCCTTGCCATATATAAGAATTTTTACCTGCGTCTTCTCCGCTACTTCCTGTAGGCCATTTCCAATGCGGTACCTCCCAAATCGTCTGATCCATTTTTCCCATTCTGACGGTACTTACATACTTACTTACTTAGGTGGCGCTACAGTCCATGGTGAACCACAACCAACAAGCGTCTCCAGATGGCACGGTCTTTGACCAGACGTTTCCAGCGCCACACGCCCCACGCTGCAACGACGGACGAGAGCTGCTCGCGAAATTTATGAGCAGAAGAGAAGACAGAAACACACGCTTCTCAGAATAAAGAAAAGAGAATACGAAAAGCGTGAGATCGAGGAGATGGAGAGATGCTTCCGGCCGTAAGTTTTACAATAAGGTAAAACGAACATGCCATGGCCACAAAGCCAGAGCGGCGGCCTGCAGGGATGAAAATGGAGAACTGGTAGTAGAGTCGCAGTCGATGCTGAGGATTTGGAAAGACCACTTCTGCAGACTGTATAACGGCGATGATAGACAAGATACCGCTGTCAGGCAGAACGAGCCATTCGTAATGGACGACGATGTAACGGAATTCAGTCCACCCGACCTAGACGAAGTCAAAATAGCGAAACCAAGACTTAAGTCTAATAAAGCCGCGGCGCAGACAGCCAGTCTGCTGAGCTTCTTAAGGCGGCTGGAGATGAGCTCGTAAGGTGCATGCACCATCTCATTTGCAAGGTATGGTTGGGGGAAAGCATGCCCGACGAATGGAAACTCAGCATCGTTTGTCCGGTCCATAAGAAAGGAGACCCCTATAACTGCGCCAACTATAGGTGAATAAGTCTCCTCAACATCGCATATAAGATCTCTCTGCCGTATTGTGTGAACGCCTGAAACCGTTTGTGGATAACCTGATCGGCTCTTATCAGTGTGGTTTCAGGCCAGGTAAATCCACAATAGACCAAATATTTACGCTACGGCAGATCTTGGAGAAGACCCAGGAATACCAAATCGACACTCACCACCTCTTCGTCGATTTCAAGGCTGCATATGACAGCGAAACGTGTTTTTCACGGTGTTTCTCCTCAGCGGGGTTCTGACAAAACCCCCTGTAGTAAAATTGTCATGAAAAGCTTCTCGAAATTCGCCGTTCGGAACCGGCAATAAACTGTAGGTCCCTTTCACCTATGTGAAAATGAAATCACACACAACATGGGTGATTGAGAGAAGCTCGGCTCAGGTTCTTCATGGACTGTAACGCCAACATACATACACATATGACAGCGTGTATAGAGATGAGCTATACAAAGCCATGTCTAGTTTCAACATCCTTGCCAAACTCGTCCGACTGTGCAGGGTGACAATGGAGAATTCTCGCTGCTCCATTATGGTCGGTAATGAGCAAACCGAGACCTTTGATGTTAAAAAAGGATTTAGGGAAGTTGACGCGCTGTCATGCAACTTTTTCAACATCGTACTTGAAAAGATCGTGCAAGAGTCACTGGCCAACACAAGAGATACGATTTATATCAAGTCTACTCAATTGCTTGCGTACGCCGACGACATTGACGCAATTGGACGGACACAGCGAGACGTCAATGAGGCCTTTGTAAGCATTGAGGTAGAAGCGGCTAAGATGGGTCTAAAGGTTAATGAGGATAAAGAGACGGACAACACCGACGTATTGGCCAGAACGTCACCAAGGGCGGATATAACCTTGAAGTGGTCAATGAATTCGTCTACCTTGGCTCACTGATGACCAGCGATAACAACACCAGCGCTGAGATAAAACGTAGAATCACTTTTGCCAACCGCTGTTCCTTTGGGCTCAAGAGGCAATTGAGAAGTAGAGCCCACTCTCGGTAAACCAAGGTGAAACTATATAAGACCTTAATCATCCCAGGCCTCCTTTACGGCGCAGAGGCTTTGACCTTAACACAAGCGGATGAAGATGCCCTTGGTCGTTTGGAGAGGAAAATTCTGCGTACTGTCTACGGTCCCGTTTGTTCAAACGGTGTACGGAGGAGAAGATATAACGAAGAACTTTACGGGTTGTACAGCGACATCGGCCTGGTACGACGTCTACGTATACAGCGTCTGAGGTGGCTAGGCCATGTAGAGCGCATGGAAAATACAGCTCCGACCCGAAGAGTCTTCGAATCCACCCCGGAAGGAAGGCGCGGCAGAGGATGGCCGCATCAACGGTGGCGCACACAGGTGGAAGGGGACCTTAACCAACTGGGCGTGCGGCGCTGAAAACAGCTGGCCAAAGACCGTGCCGGCTGGAGACGCTTGTTGGTTGAGGTCCAGGCTCACCGCGGACTGTAGCGCCACCTAAGTAAGTAAGTAACTATCACGGTTCATGAGATACAGGCTGGTGACAGACGCACGGACGGACGGACAGCGAAGTCTTTTTACCTTCGGGTACGGAACCCTAAAAACGAAAACTAACAAACTGAGAAGAAATTAAAAACGTCTTCGCTTATTCTGTTATTTTATTTATATTTTAGCAAATGTATCTCTTAAATTTATAGTTGTTTGTTGTATTCTTCTTTTTTGCCTTTAATGCAAGTTTTCTGTTTTTTGTCTTTTATTTTTCACAACGTGTAACATTTTCTTTTTCAATTTTCTTAACTCAACTTATTCAAATATTTGTTTCCTTAGCTTGTCGTTTTTGCTTAATAACCTTATGTGATTAATATCATTTTCAATCCTATCATTTAAAATGCAAGAGTGCACGTGAAATAAGTTATTTAGAATTCAGTTGCCATTGTTATCTACTAAATAAAAAAGCGTAACTACACTGATGGACAAAAGTATTCGTAATGTGGTGTTACTAACAATAAAAAGCGGAAAAAGCACTTTTAAAAAGTTGTTATTTGGAAAACGTTTTTCTTATCTTATAGAGATAGATATGTGTATACAACAAATTATATAAAACTCAGAATAAATTCCGTAACGAAATCAAACAGTAGCAATAAAAGTAATTAAACAATTGAGAATTTGGTTGGACAAAAGTATTCGTAATTTCTAAATAGCATGCAATGTTTCCAAACACAATAGCAAAATACAATGCTTGAACGAGTATATTTTAAACTTTAAGGTATTTACTGTTTTACTGGGCAACAACACACCATAACGTCTAAACAGCAACTTATATATTTGCTACAGGAAGAATGGACAAAAATAGGTACTGACTTCACCAAAAAGTTGGTACATTCCTTGTCAAATAGACTGCAAGCAAATAGACTGTTATATTGAGAGCACCGTGGCGCAGTGAGTAGTGTGTTGGCCTCTGACGCCGATGACACGGGATCGAGTCCCGACACAGTCATGTCATCAATTCAATTCAATTTATTTATTTAAGTAAGGATGTACAAGTAAGACTTAGTCTTTTATAGTACTTAATTACATTTTCTTTTTACAGGATTTAAGTTTAATAATAAAGTGTTTTGATTGAGGAGAGGATAGGAGGGGAGGGAAACGGGAAGGACGATACAGGCGGCTTTTTTAAATTTGGTGGCTCCAATTATTTGTTTTGGGAGGGAGGGAGCGAGCAAACAGAGCAAAGAAGTTGATCGCGTTTAACATGGCAAACGCCAGCTTCCATCTCTGTCCCTGCTCAATCCAAGTTGACACACAGCCTCCGCGTGGCCCCCCCTGGATAGCTACCCTGGCACCCGCCAGGTAGTGAACCAATGTGTGCAGCGACCCAACCCTTGTTCCTGGGGAATGAGGAACCTGGCCCTCCAGGTTGGGGGTTGTGCTTAGGGGTAACATCCCTATCACGTAAAAACCTACTTGTTCCGAAACGACAACAAGCCTCGGATACGGACGGATACAAAGCTGACGACCCCTGCAAACGACTAACGGAGAGTCTGCATCTGGAATGTGAGGTCCCTTAACAGACCGGGTGCAGGCGATCAATTGGAGCAAACCCTCAACTGCTATAAAGCAGATATAACCGCACTCCAAGAAGTGCGATGGGATGGACCAGGCAAAAAACGGATGAAAAACTACGACATCTACTACGGGAACTGCTCAAGGAGAACAAACAGCGCCTATTCGGGTGCGGATTCGTTATTAGAGGAAGACTCCGACAAAAAGTCTTAAGCTTCCGAGATGTAAGCGAGCGCCTCATAACAATCCGCATCAAAGCTAGATTTGGAAACATTAGCTTAATATGCGCTCACGCCCCAACGGAAGAAAAGGACGATCGACTCAAAGAAGAATTCTACGATCTCCTAGACAGAACATATGCCCAATGTCCCAGCTACGACACAAAAATAGTCCTAGGAGATTTTAATGCAAAACTGGGCAAGGAGGACATATTTGAGTCGATCATAGGAAAGCATAGCCTCCATAACACCACATCCGACAACGGACTAAGGCTAATCGATTTCCTAGCGGGGCGTAACCTCCTTGTAGCAAGCACGCGATTCCCCCATCTCAACATCCACAAGGGTACCTGGCGGTCTTGTGATCAATCGACCACCAACCAGACGACGATCGACGCCAGACACTCCTCCTGTATTCTCGACGTACGAACCTTCCGAGGGGCCAACATCGACTCGGACCACTACCTTGTTGTAGTCAAGGTACGAATGAGGATATCAGGAATGCTTAGGAGTCGAGTAGGACTACGTAAGTTTGACGTTGGAAAGCTACAATCGCAAGAGACTGCCAGAATCTTAGCCGATCGTGTCTCCTCAAAGCTCTCTCAAAATCCGCCCACAGCAACACAAACAATAGAGCAGGAATGGGCTCATTGCCAGAACGCCTCCAGAGATGCTGCCTCAGAGGTGCTTTTAAGGCGGCTGGAGATGAGCTGGTAAGGTGCGTGCACCATCTCATCTGCAAGGTATGGTCGGAGGAAAGCATGCCCGACGAATGGAATCTCAGCATCGTTTGCCCGGTCCATAAGAAAGGAGACCCCTATAACTGCGCCAACTATAGGGGAATAAGTCTCCTTAACATCGCATATAAGATCTTTTCTGCCGTATTGTGTGAACGCCTGAAACCGTTTGTGGATAACCTGATCAGCTCTTATCAGTGTGGTTTCAGGCCAGGTAAATCCACAATAGACCAAATATTTACGCTACGGCAGATCTTGGAGAAGACCCAGGAATACCAAATCGACACTCACCACCTCTTCGTCGATTTCAAGGCCGCGTATGACAGCGTACATAGAGACGAGCTGTACAAAGCCATGTCTAGTTTTAACATCCCTGTCAAACTCGTCCGACTGTGCAGGATGACAATGGAGAATTCTCGCTGCTCCATTAAGGTCGGTAATAAGCAAACCGAGACCTTTGATGTTAAAAAAGGATTTAGGCAGGGCGACGCGCTGTCGTGCAACTTTTTCATCATCGTGCTTGAAGTGGTCAAGGAATTCGTCTACCTTGGCTCACTGATGACCAGCGACAACAACACCAGCGCTGAGATAAAACGCAGAATCACTCTTGCCAACCGCTGTTTCTTTGGGCTCAAGAGGCAATCGAGAAGTAGAGCCCTCTCTCGGAAAACCAAGGTGATACTATATAAGACCTTGGTCATCCCAGTCCTCCTTTACGGCGCAGAGGCTTGGACCTTAACAAAAGCGGATGAAGATGCCCTTGGTCGTTTCGAGAGGAAAATTCTGCGCACTATCTACGGTCCCGTTTGTTCAAACGGTGTACGGAGGAGAAGATATAACGAAGAACTGTACGGGTTGTACAGCGACATCGGCCTGGTACGACGTCTACGGATACAGCGTCTAAGGTGGCTAGGCCATGTAGAGCGCATGGAAGATACAGCTCCGACCCGAAAAGTCTTCGAACCCACTCCGGAAGGAAGGCGCGGCAGAGGACGGCCGCCTCATCGGTGGCGCACGCAGGTGGAAGGGGACCTCAACCAACTGGGCGTGCGGCACTGGAAACAGCTGGCCAAAGACCGTGCCGGCTGGAGACGCTTGTTGGTTGAGGCCCAGGTTCACCACGGACTGTAGCGCCACCTAAGTAAGTAAGTAAGTAATTATTTGTTTTATAGGTGTAGGCAGTGAGTTCCAGAGTCTGGCGACAAAGACGAAAAACAGACAAGAAGAGTTCAAGTAATTCGAGGAAGGAGTTATGAGGTTAAGAGTCCTGGTTGAACGGGCAAATTGAAGTTTTTCGAATAGGTATGGTGGCGACCTTTTCTGTATTATTTTGTGCAAGAAGACACAGCACCTAATGAGGAACTGCTGCAGTGTGCACCCAAGGATATTTTTGTTGTAATTAGATATGTGGTCTCTACGTCGGAGCCCATATACATATCTGATCATATCATTGAAAGCAACAGTTAATTTATACTGAGATAAGGAATCAAGTTTGCAGTACACAACTGATGCATAATCAATATAAGGAATGAGTAAGGTCTTGACAAGTCTCAGCCTCGTAGTTACAGGAGTAAGACTTGAGAACAACCAAAGCTTACGTAGACTAGCATAAATTCGTCCTACAGTGGAGTTAATGTGGCTTACCGGCGAGAGAGAACGGTTAATTTTAAACCCCAAGTTGGTTACGGTCTCCACAAACTGCAATTGTGTATTGTTGAGGTAAATTGGTGATAAAAGTTCTTTATTAAAAATTTTTTTAGAAATCAAGATCAGCTGAGGTTTTATTGTGTTGAGAGTTAAGTAATTGCGGAGCGACCATTGGTAGATTGCAGATAGATCCTCGTTCAGCCTGCAGACGAGATCCTGAACTAAGTTTATGGGTCTAGATAAATATAAATGCGCATCATCCGCATAAAAGTGAATGCTAGCATTTGAACAAACTTCCGGCAGATCATTAATGAACATGCAAAACAAAATAGGACCCAGAATCGAGCCCTGAGGTACTCCTTCAATAATATTCCTAACATGAGAGGATTTATCACCAACCACAACCCTTTGACAGCGATTACTTAAGTAATTACTGATGAGGCGCACCGAACTCTCACTAAATCCATAATATCTTCTCAATTTCTCAAGAAGAATTGAGTGGTTAACAGTATCAAAAGCTTTTGAAAAGTCAAGGAGGCAGAGTATTGTCAGGTAGTCCAAGTCGTAGTTGATCCTAATGTCATCGAGAATTTTAACCATAGCTGTAGAGCAACTATGGTTGGTGTGTTTTTCACGGTGTTTCTCCTCAGCGGGGCTCTGACAAAACCCCATGTAGTAAAATTGTCATGAAAAGCTTCTCGAAATTCGCCGTTCGGAACCGGCAATAAAACTGTAGGTCCCTTTCACCTATGGGAAAATTAAATCACACACAACATGGGTGATTGAGAGAAGCTCGGCTCAGGTTCTTCATGGACTGTAACGCCAATATACATACATACAAATGTCGGCTCTGACCACTTCCTCGTAGCAGCAAGATTCAGTGCTCGACTGTCCAATGTCAGAAAGCTGCACCAGCCCATCAGGAGGAGGTTCGACATTGGGCGCCTGAGCACACCGGAGGTTGCCACAGTCTACAGGGAGTAGCTGAGCGAAAGACTCTACGGTATGCCTACGTCGAACACAAATGCCAATAATACATACATATGTGGCTGCATTGCCGCTCAGCCATTCAGGAAGTAGCCGAAACCACCTTAGGATACCTACCACCCTCGACAAGAAGAGTACTCCCAGGCAGCGCAAGAAGAGTACCGAGCCAGAAGAGGTGATGAGAAAAAACTACTGCGACAAAAGAAAAGAATCTTCGCAGCCTCCCAGCTCAAGGATATCAAGGAGTCTAGGGATTAACATAAAATACGAGCCTTTTACAAGAAAGCCAAAGGCCTTGCAGGAGGCTTCAAAAAGGGCACCCTGGCTCTTCGAAACGGCGAGGGTAATCTTGTCACCGACCCGCAGGGAATAGTGGATGTATTTAAGCAGCACTTCCAGCAGCTGCTTAACGAGCTGACCAAGAGAGAGTGGTAGGGACCGAGGAAATCGCAACTCCAGCTGCTGAAGTAGTCCTCCCACCCAGCATCGAAGAAGTCGGCACAGCTATTCAGAAGCTGAAGAACAACAAGGCCGCAGGCTCAGTTGGCTTGCCATCAGAGCTCTTCAAGGCTGGCGGCGATGTTCTGGTAGGGAGCATGCACCAGATTATCTGCAGAATTTGGGAAGATGATGGCATGCCCGACGACTGGAATACCAGCTCTGTATGCCCCATTCACAAAAAAGGCGATCCTAGCTCTTGCAAGAACTATAGAGGTATATCCCTGCTCAATGTCGCATACAAGATCCTGACCAGCGTATTGTGTGAACGTCTAAAACCATTTTGCACCGCACTAATCGGCAGCTACCAGTGCGGCTTCCGGCCCGGCAAATCAACTATAGACCAAATTTTCACACTTCGGCAAATCCTGGAAAAGACCAACGAGTTTCGAATCGATACACACCATCTTTTCATCGATTTCAAAGCCGCATACGACAGCATTCATCGTGAAGAACTGTTTGGGGCGATGGCCGAATTTGGGATCCCGGTAAAACTGATCCAGTTGTGTCGCGCCACGCTAAAAAACACGCGATGCACCGTGCAACTCGGTTCTAGGACCTCGGAACCATTCGAAACATGCACCGGATTTCGGCAAGGAGATGCGCTGTCATGTGACTTCTTCAACCTGGTGCTGGAGCAGATAGTGCGACGGGCAGGCGTCAACAGGGAAGGCACTATCTTTTACAAGTCCATCCAGCTGCTAGGATACGCGGACGATATCGACATCATCGCGTGTTCTCGTCGTGGCATTGTGGAAGCATTCACGGCGATTGAAGAACAGGCGAAACGAGTTGGTCTTAAGATCAATGAGGAAAAAACGAAATACATTCTGTCAAGGAAAAACCAATCCGTCGCTCACCACCTGGGACAAAATATAACAATTGACAGCTACGATTTCGGGGTAGTTAAGGAGTTTGTCTTCCTCGGGGCAAACGTAAATTCCACAAATGGCACCACAGTGGAGATCCGGCATAGAATCGCCCTTGGCAACCGCTGCTACTTCGGCTTGTCCAAACAACTGGGGTCAAAACTCCTCACTCGAAAGACCAAAGTCATGCTTTACAAAACACTCATTCTGCCAGTCTTGCTGTACGGAGCCGAAAGCTGGACGATAAGCAGGACGGCGGAGCTGATTTTGGGTTCTTTCGAAAGAAAAATTCTGCGCCGGATATTTGGTCCTGTCTGTGAGGAAGGTGAATGGAGAAGAAGACACAACCGCGAACTCTACGAGGTGAACCAAGATGTGGATGTAGTCCGGAAGGCAAGGATCCGTCGACTACACTGGCTCGGCCACATCGAGCGCATGGACATCAACGCTCCAGCTAAGAGGGTCTTCGACTCCGAGCCTACTGGTTCGAGAAGAAGAGGAAGACCGAACCTCCGGTATAAAGACCAAGTAATCGCGGATGTAAGACATCTTGGTCTTGACAAATCCGAGGTGCTTTAAAAATGTCAAGAAACTACCATCATTATATGAGTCTAATAAACGAGCCTGGATGACATCAGACATATTCGAAAAGTATTTAAGAAATTGGGATAGACAGTTGACAAAACGAATGGAAAAAATTCTGTTGTTAGGAGACAATTGTCCTGCACATCCAATGATTGATGGTCTGATTTCTATAAAGCTTGTATTTTTGCCACCTAATACTACATCCGTTTTACAACCAATGGATCAGGGTATGATCAGATCACTTAAAGAGCACTACAGAAAGCTTCAAGTACTCAAGTACTTCAAGTAAGGTCTAACAACCTTATTATGTCGGCGACACAGTGCGGGCAGAAGGTAGAGAGGAAGAGGAATAGAGGAGGTGCCGATGGACATTGATCTTCAATGCTTGCATGTTGCATTGAGGGGGGAACACCGAATCCGGCAGGGAGTTCCAGATTCGTGTGGTTCGGTTAATGAAATATTCTCTATATTTGACAGTACGTCCGAAAGCGGGCTTCCGGGTATATTGGTGAGCATTCCTAGAGAGACGTGTATTGCGGGAGAAATGTTGAAGGGGCGGAATGCAACTGGCTATTTCATCAGAGCATTTTTGGTGGTAGTAACGATAAAACAGGGAGAGGCAGGTAACATTCCTGCCGTGTTCCAGCGAGTCTAATGTTTTAGTAATGCTGGAGTCGCCTATCAGTTTTATGGCTCGTTTTTGTATTCTGTCTAGTAGGTGCAATGGGGTCTTGGAAGCACCGGACCAGACATGAGCGTTAAACTCTAATTTGGGGCGATGTTCTCTTAGGAGCTTTTTCTTTAACTGGATGGTGGGAGTTCGAGAATTTTGCTGATATCATGCAGTGGTCAGACAAGCCTAGGGGTTCCAAAACATCGATCGTGTATTTGTCAGGCTGAGAGGTAAGAAACAAGTCCAGTGTGTTGGCGGTATGACCAGCAACATTGGGGATACGTGATGGCTCATTCACAAGTTGAGTTAAGTGATTTAACTCAGCAAAAATTTCAACATACCTTCCTTCGGGTGTTGTCTGTCCAGAATGTCGAAGCCACTGAGAGTTGTGTACATTGAAATCGCCCGCTAAAACGATTTCAGTGCGAGGGAACACAGGGAAACAATTCTTTGGATGGAATCAGACAGTGCGTCGAATGCATCAAATATTGCATTCCTGTCTAGATTGGGGCTTCTATAAAGAAAACAGTAGTGGATGGAGTGCTTACGGAATATGAATTTAAGCCATATGAAATTAAATTCCGGGGTGGATGTTTGGCTATACTGTGGAAGCAACTGGTAAGCAATATCACTACGGACATAGATAGCGAGACCACGGCGAGAAACGAATAATGGCACTAAGCTTTATCCAGGAAGACTGAAATCCGAAGGATCAGACTTTTCATTGGGGATGGCCGTGGTGCAGTGGTTAACATCATCGACCGCCGAGCGGAAGGTCTATAGTTCAAATTCGCTTCGTAGCCAAGAAAAAGTAATTCCTATACGGACAAAAAGTATGCAACGCAGTTGTGAATGGAAAGTGACCAGACGTACTGCCTGCAGGCATAACACTCACAGTATATGGTCAACTGAAATTCGTCCTCTGCGTTTGCAATATTGAAGTGCTCGAACGAATTAGTACGGACTATCAACCCGGAATTCGGTCGGCTCTCGTCCTATCTAGGACAACCACCCCTGAGAGTTGTGAACGAACATCAACGACCCAACCACTGCACTCCGTTCAGGTTGTGTGTCTATAGGCACATCATAAGAGAATATAAAATCTTGAACCTGCGCGAGTTTCTAAAAGAAAAAAAAAATCAGACTTTTCATCGACCTGTGTTTCACAAAGTGCCAAAACAGCCGGTTTGTGGCGAGAGAGATGGATATATGTACGTGGCAAAGAAATTCTTCCGTAACCCACAAATATTGCAGAACTGCACACAGAAATCCCTCATCAATGCAAACTACAAAACATGTATAGATACAAAACCGTTAAAGCAGAGGCGCGTATAGGAGAATGGGGTAATGGGAGCTAGCGGGTAATGGGAGCCACTACAATTTACACAGACAGGAACGTACACGTCGCGAGACAATGACAAAAACGGCTTCGGAAACATTCGGTTATGTCACGTGATCGCCGCTAGCCGGCTCAGTAGCACGCAAACAGCGGTGAGAATAACACGTTCATTTTGTTAGACTTCGTTATAAAGAAGTGCCAAGTTCCGCAATCAAAGTAAGTACCTAAACGTTTATTATTCTGTTGTATTTTGTATCTATTATATGGAATATTTCATAGCCTTTAAGATACAAGTGGAAGATAAATTATTTAGCGATGTTTTTTTTTGGGTTAGTTTCATTATTTCGAGATGAACACCATTCGGGTAATGAGAGCTACTCACGCTCCCATTACCCCGCCATGGCTCCTATTACCCCTTTCGAGAAGCGGAATTCCAATCTAATGGAATATTGTTTATGTTATTTTTTAGATGCCACGAACTAGAAAGCGGATGACATCAAAGGCTAGTTGGACGTCAGCTACTTTAGAGTCTGCAATAGAAACTATTCGAAACGAAGGTATATCAGTTAATAAAGCGGCAAAGCAATATCAAATACCCTATAGCACGCTGAAGAAACGGTACAGGTTAGCAACTAGTAATGATATTACTTACAATAGTGCTCCGTTGCTTGGTAGGAAACCTGTGTTTACTGGTGAACAGGAACAGATACTTGTTAACCATATACTTGATATGTCGAATATGTTTTATGGTTTAACAAGTATCCAACTACGTAAAATATGCTATAATATGGCTACGAAATATGGTGTCGAAAACAGATTTAATACTGAAAAAAAAATCGCAGGGAAAGATTGGTTGTACGGTTTCATGAACCGACACCCTGAGCTCAGTATTAGAAAGCCAGAAGCGACAAGTATTAACCGAATTCTGGGCTTTAATAAAACTGAAGTCACTCGTTTCTTTAACAATCTTGAATCCGTAATGACAAAATTTAGTTTTGAGCCACAAAACATATTTAATATGGACGAGACAGGGTTTTCTACAGTCCACGAGCCAGACAATATAATTGCTCTCAAAGGACAGAAGCGTGTTGGTGCAGCCACTTCATGGGAGAGGGGCAAAAATGTTACGGCAATTTGTGCTATGAGTGCTACAGGCATTTATGTGCCTCCATTATTCATTTTCCCTCGACAGAGACACTCTCCACAGCTGGAACGTGATGGGCCACCAGGAGCTGCATATACTTGTTCAAAAAATGGGTGGACTAATGAGCAAATATTCTTAACATGGCTTCAACATTTCATTAAATTTACAAAGCCTACTGCAGAAAACCAGATTTTGCTTATTATGGACAATCATAATAGTCACGTTACATTAGAAGCATATGAGATAGCCAAAAAGAATTATATAACTATGTTGAGCATCCCTCCACATTCGTCACATCGCTTACAACCCTTAGATGTGACCTTTTTTGGTCCACTTAAAACAGCTTACAGAAGGGAATGCGACATGTACATAAAATCGAGAAACATGATTAAAATAACTCCATACGAAATAGCTGGACTATTTAATAAAGCCTATTCGAAGATAGCATCTTTAGATAAGGGAATATCTGGCTTTAAAACAACCGGAATATTTCCTATGGACCCATCAGTTTTTTCAGATGAAGATTTTATTGCTCTTGGCCAGAATGAACATGATAACAACACAACTAACGATGGTAAAACTGTTGGACCTTCGGAAACAATAGCTACAATTACTTCACAATCAGTGACTTCCTCTCAAAGGTCACTACAAAGGTCCACTACTCCTCAACAACATATGAGCAACCAACCATCACAACAAGATGTGCAAAGAGATTCTCCACACCCTTCTACAAGTTTTGTTGATATCTTAAATGTTTTAAGTCCTCACCCACAGATATTAACAAAATCAACAAAGAGCAACAGAAACAAGCAGCATTCAGAGGTTTTGACTAGCACCCCCATGAAGAGAGTTTTCGAGGAGAAGAGAGAGAAAAGGAATAAAAAAGACAATAAAAATAATAGACCGAAGAAAATCCAAAAAAAGAAATTTAAGAATACTGAATTAAAGATTAAGAATAAATCATCTCAAAAAATCTTAAAGAGAGCTACTAGAAATTTGTTTCAAGACAGCACAACTGAGGATTCATCTGTCGATGAAAATAATATGTGTGATGATGATTTTGACTACTCAGAGGAGGAAACTAAATGCATGATATGTAACGATGTTAGCAAAAATGAAGAATTATGGTACCGTTGCAGAGCTTGTGGCAAATGGGCCCATTCTGAGTGTTCAGGCTGCGATGATCCTAAAGATTACGTTTGCATTTTTTGTTTAGAACCCTAAAATACCTTAATATTGTTTATTTTTACTTTTAAAAATGCCTTACTTTTGTTGAATATTATTTTACTTTATAATTTTTGTTCCTGTTATTTCTTTAAGTTTCTGTTATGTGGATAAAAATAAATTTAATTTTGTTTAGTATCATGTGATGGCTCTCATTACACATATGGAGGTTTTTTAGCTCTTATTACCCGATGGGCGGGGTAATGGGAGCGAAAGTAAAATTTATAAAAAAGGTGATTTTAACTAGTTAAGAGTTTTTTTTTTTTTACTGTTTGTTAGTAATTACTTAAAGACAGATAACTAAAAGATTGACTAGTGTCCAAAAAAGTAAATGATTGTAACCAAAACTTGTATTTTTTTTCATTTTTCCTTACATGGCTCCAATTCCCCCACTCTCCCCTAAGTGAAGTTCTATCGCCGGATTTGCAAAAACAAACGACCGTAGGTGTTATGCCCTTACGACAGTAAGATTTGCTCCACCAACAAAGAACAACACACGCGACCCGCTACGCGTCGGTTGCGTTAGCACTCAATCAGTGTGTGTGCTGAGTGCAAACACTGGCACGAGAGGGGAAGCGGGACAGGCAGGAGTACGGCCCAGCGCTGCTGCCGACCAGGTGTTCAGAGGCGGCACTTTCACGATTTCTCGTTTTTTTTTACACTGCGCTACGGTATTTATTTATTTTTTTTGCTTTTCCGTTTTCCCCGTTTCTTTTTTTTTTTTTTGTTTTTTTTTTTTTAATTTTTGCGCTTGTGACTCGTGACCGCGCGCGACGACTGCCTATGGCAAACTGACATAATTCGTAACATCGAGAAATATGAACCATATGTATTGAGTTTGTTGGGGATGCCATTCTACTGATTTCCAGAGCTTGGGAGAGGGTGTCTACGACAACTATCAAAAATTGTTTTAAGCATGATGGACTTATCCCACAAGAACCTGATAATTTAATCGAAACTGAGTTCGAGGAAGAAGATAATTGGCCGTCGAGTCATTGGATTAAATATATCCAGTCATATGATAACGTCTTTGATTTATGCACTTTTGAAGATTTGGTTAATGTGGACAGCAACATTGTGACTGCAGAGTTCTTAACTGAGGAACAAATCATTGATTCTGTTCAAAATGAAAATGTGGAGAGTGATGACAATGAGGAAGGTAAGAAGAGTCTTGTTTCTTTAAAAGTATGAAAACATTATACAACATTTTTACTTACAGAAACTGAAACACAAATTCAACCGACAAATGAAGATGCACTTCAGGCTGTCAATACCTTGAAATCGTTTCTTTTGTTGAATGATACTTTTGACCGAGGTTATGAAGAATTTTTGACCGAAATGGAGATGAAAATAGAAGGAGAATTCATAAAACAAAAATGTCGAAAGCAAAAAATCACAGATTACTTTGTAAATAAATAAAAGTTTTGCTAAAATGAAAAAAGTTTGTCCACTTTTTAATAAAGAACAAAAAATTGAAAAAATCGGTTATAACGAAATACCGGTTATAACGAACAAATTCTCCAGTCCCGTCGAGTTCGTTATAACCGATTTTGACTGTACAATTAAATTTCTCATGTAACAGAATTGAATACGATTTATACAGTTTGCCTTTGATTTTACGGCCTTAATAGTTTTATGTAATAATATTGCTTATAAACATATAGATGTTAGGTCAGGTGCCATAGGAATATTGCTTTAGTCCTAGTTATGTAAATATGTAAATTTATCTATACCTACTATATGCAGTTATGTATGTTTTGCATGTATCTATTTTTCTTGTCCTATTTCAACTCTCTTGTGGATAGATTACCGTGAGCTCTCAATAAAATTGCGAAACGAGGCGGATAGCGTAGCGTAAGCTTTGGTTTTTTATTTTTTTTTTCTTAAGCGGTTATTCGTATTTATGTGGAAGAAGATACTACTAGTAAGTATAAGAGCAATATATCTATGCATGTATAGAAAGAATTTCGTGTTTAAACCTTAGTAGCTTTTACTAATTCCACAACTCTATTGAGAGCAACGGTGTGGTAGATGTTTTCTAAACAAATTCTCTGTTGTTTTTCTTTTTTTTTTAATTTCACAAATAAGTGGTTATTTCTTCTTGTTTGGTTTGCATACTTTTTTTTATAATTTTTTTTATCACAGAATCCTATAACAAAAAACAAAGGAAACAGAATAGCAATTATATGAAGATTGAAATGCAAATTTGAAAGGTGCTTTAATATTAAATAGTAACGCATTTTCTTGTTTTACATATATAATGAGTGTAAAGTGGGTGGTATGAACATTTCTGTTATTCGTTATCTACTTGTTTTGCAATTATTTTTTGCAAATATACGCTCGAAAAATATTCAACATGTTGTGCATAGTGAATTGTTTATTTTTTTTTTTAATTTAAACTTTCCATAAAAAACACATGTGATTTTTTATTTAATAATTACTTAATAGTTTTAGTTATTTTTGTTTTTTTTCTAATACATGTATATATTTTTTCTTTAATTTTTTACAAAATCAGTCTCAATACAAGCCATTTAAATCTGTATCCACCTAACTTTGGTATGTGCTTATCTCCTTATTTAAATTTTATATTTGCTTTTATATTAGGTTGTTTGCTTTTATTTTAAGGTTTCTGTTTCTTCCAAACATATACATATCTTTCATGTTAAGCCGTAGAAAAGTTGCTAATGGTTTGTATTTATCTCTGTTTTTTTCTTTTTGTTGTGGTTTTTGCGTATTCTTCAACCCTTCAATGACCGTTAGGGACTATTGAAAATAAGACCAATATTACACCCGTAGATATTATTTATTGCATACATGGTTTATTTAATTTTTTTTTGTGTCTGTAATTCTATTAATCTAAGTATATTTGCGGTCTAGAATATTTCTGGCTTTTTTTTTCGTTTTTCTATTACTAAGTTAAATTTTATTTATATTATTCAAATATAACGAAATTTTTTATAGGTATTTCTATTCGCTTTCTAAACAACAAAAAGATTAAGAATATTGGGAAATATGGGGAGGACAGTTATAGAAAATGATAAGTAATACGAAGAATAAAGTCTATTCTTAAAAAGTGCAAATTAAAAAAATGTAAGTAGGAAAGTGGGACGCGAAAAAATTTTAGAAAAAAGAAAACAAAACTTCAAAATCGTTTCTGCATCCCCTAATAGCTAAATGTACGAGTACCTACTCGAAAGTGTTAGATTGTTTTTTTGCTGATTTTTTTTTAATTAATTTATTTTTTAATAAATATAATTAATTTATTTATTAATTAACTCAATTGGAATATTTTATAAAATAGCGCCATATATCCGCGGCCTGATGAAAAAAATACACAGTTACTCAAATAAATATTGGGCCAAACACTGATTCTTAATGAAATCCTTTTCACCTGTATTCCATTGAGAAATATGTACAAATAAGCAGAAAAACTTTTATTACTATAATATTAAACATATAAAACCGATGCCATAAGCCTGTTAGTCTTAGTTGATGGGAAAAAGTACGCAGTACAAGTGGCTTGAGGCTTCTGCTATCTGCTGGAGCACTTAGACGTAAATACTGGTCCATATAAACTCCAGGGTATTAAAGAAAACATCACAAAATTAATTAGAAAAGGATTATTCGTTTGTCGAAACGTAATAAGGAAATATCTCCTATTGGCTTTTTAAATATCTTTATTTTGAAATACAGAATTACAAATATGCTTTTATTATGTCTACAGCACGGGTAGAAAAAGTAAAAATATTTCTTTTGAAATATGATAGTGATAGTAATTTATCACAATGCTAAAGGGAGAACTCGGCGCGAAGTGGCAAAATTGTTAAGTACCGAATAGAAAATGAGCCTAACCCATCTTGGACGTCCAAGGCCTCTAGATGAGCATGTGTGAACAAAGACGGATTTAAGTAAAAATAGCTACATCAGCATCCGGAAAACGGTAGCTGGTGTGTTTAGTAATTGTGGAAAGAAAAGTAATTCCATTTGTGATTGAAATTAATTGGAAATGGCCAAGGTACCAATCCGACATTTTTTTCAAATAGTTGCGTTCTCAACTTAACGAAAAATAAAATTTAAGTGACATGCGCTACCGTTATTATGTTACAAAAAATGAAATTGTGAAAAGTGATCAATATCGATCGTGCGCAAAATTTTTTTTTTTTTTTTAGAGACTCGCGCAGGTTTTTTTTTATATTCTCTTAGGATGTGTTGTTACACACACAACCTGAACGGAGTGCCGTGGTTTGGGTCGTTGATGTTCGTTTACTACTCTTAGAGGTGGTTGTCCTAGATAGGACGAGAGCCAACCAAACTTCGAGTTGGTTCTAGTCCGTAGTAATTCGTTCGATCACTTTTAGTATTGCATACGCAGTGGATGAATTTCAGTTGACCATATACTTTGAATGTTATGCCTGCAGCAGTCGAGCTATGTCACTGGCCAATCCATCCTGAATATCAGGTCAACTATGGCGGAAAACCTGGACCTCACAGAACCCACCACAGTCTTGGAAAAAGACTTTACAACGACCTACCCGGACAGACAAAACTGGAGTCGCCAGACTCAACCTCGCAGAAACTGCGTAGACTACTGACGGCTCTAAAACCAAAGACGGGGTGGGTAGTGGAGTATTCTGCAAATAACTTAAGCTGAACAAAGCTCTAAAACTACCAAATCACTGCAGCGTTTTCCAGGCGGAACTGTTGGCAATAAAAGAGGCTTTGCCTTGGCTGAAGTGGAACGTGATATCCACCACGGATATCCGCATTCTCACGGATAGCCAAGCAGCCTTAAAGTCGTTGGAGTCCTATGTGTACACATCAAAAACTAGTCTCGACTGTCGCCTATCTCTTAACGTGATGGCCGAACAGTTCAACATACAACTTATCTGGGTAGCGGGACACAGCGACATTCCAGGAAACGAAAGAGCCGACACACTCGCCAAACAAGGAACGAATCTACAATCAATCGTGGCATGTGAGGGTATACCCTTTGCAACCATTAAAAACAATGTTATAAATCTCGCCAGGGCTGAGACGAACCGGAAATGGACTCAGGGACATACCTGCCTCATCACCAGGTAAATCTGGCCCTGACTTAACAGTCAACGGACTAGGAGTATTATCTCCCTAAAAAGAACTGACATCCACAAAGTCATCGGTGTCATCATTGGACACTGCCTTATTGGCAGTCACGCGCAAAAACTAGGTTTAACTCCGAATGATTTTTGCAGGAGCTGTCTGGACGAGGAGGAGGTCGAATCCATTCACCACCTTCTCTGCGCCTTCCCGGCATTCTGCACAATCAGAAAACGATACCTAGGATCTTACTTCCTTAACGATCTGACCGAAGTTCAGCAAGTAGGGATATCTGATCTTCTTAATTTCTTAAGAAGCACAAAATGGTTCCACGAATAGGGGAACCCCCTCGTAGCTGCACAACGGGCCTCCCTGGCCTATGTGTGTTTTTCTCATTTTCTTTTTGGGAAGGCTACGGTCCTACCTACCTACCTACCTATGCCTGCAACAGTACGTCTGGTCAATTTTCTCTTCAATACTGCCACAAATTCTCAATAGGATTGAGATCTGGGCTACAAGACGCCCAATCCATCACATCAAGACTGTTGTCTTGAAACCATTGTTTAGTGTAAGCCGCTGTGTGCTCCAGATCGTTATCCTGTTGGAATTTCAAAATTACAGGAAGGTGTTCTTCTGCGTAAGGTAGCATTGTATTTTCTAGAGTGCTACAACATTGTAGTTTATCCACATGACCCTCCATTTTTTTTAGTCGGTCCAACTCTACGCCAAGACATTGCTCCCCATATCATGACACTACCACCACCATGCTTCACAATTGATCGGGTGTATGTATGTATGTATGTTGGCGTTACAGTCCATGAAGGACCTGAGCTTCTCTCAATCACCCATGTTGTGTGTGATTTCATTTTCCCATAGGTGAAAGGGACCTACAGTTTTTTGCCGGTTCCGAACGGCGAATTTCGAGAAGCTTTTCATGACAATTTTACTACAGCGGGGGTTGTCAGACCCCCGCTGAGGAGAAACACCGTGAAAACACGTTCGATGACATGGCTGTGTGGGGATTCGATCCCGTGTCATCGGCGTCAGAGGCCAACATTAACACATTACCTACTGCGCCACGGTGCTAGGTTCTATGATACAAACGAATAATAAAATAATTTAATTAAAACAACCATAAATCAATCAGCTTTTGAGAAAACAATCAACATTCGAAACGTAAATAAGTGTTACTCTTGAATTACGACAGATGGCGCTGATATGTTTCTGAAACGCGCTAACGTTGTGTGCTCTCTATCTGTACTTAAGTGCGGGCATCGGGCCGCGCTTCATAACTAAAGTGCATACGGTACCTATACTCTGTTATTTGACTACTAAGCGTCCCAGTCATGCATATACGAAATGTAGATGCCCCGAGATTATGTAATGGGACGAGACTTCGTGTCACACAACTTGGCCGCAATATCATTAGCGCCACTATCTTAACCGGCGTAGGAAAGGGTGAAAATGTAATGATCCCACGAATCCCAATAATTCCCACAGATCTCCCGTTCCAGTTTAAAAGGCTACAATTTCCTCTAAAGCTTAGTGTCGCTATGACCATTAACAAAGCGGAAGGTCAAACATTAAAGGTGGCTGGGGTGAACTTAGAAAAGCCGTGCTGTTCCCATGGACAATTGTATGTAGCATGTTCGCGTGTGTCCAATCCCCAGAATCTATACATTCTATCTCCAAATGGAAAGACATATAATATCGTCTACAGTAGCGTATTAAAATAACATTCTGTTCCGAGTTCTCTTTGGTGTTCTAAATCAGGAAAGGGGAATCGTGATACCGCGAATTTAAAGCGAGCGAAGCCGCGAGCAAAAGCTAGTGAAAAATAAATGGGGTTCTTGCGCACTCTGTTCAGGCTTTCTCTCAAATCAAACTAGACTTCACGGACCATTCAAAAACGCGTCATTAAACGTAATCCGCTTAGGTGGTTTACTGTATCTTGAATTTGCAAAATTAGTTTTTTTTAAAAATAACCTCATATTAAATTTAATAATTCTTTTTTCGAAAATGATAAATAAGGGATTTACCGTACTGAATAAATATTTTGTAAATATGTATATACAATAGAAAATGAATTAGATTTAAAGCCAATTAAGTAAGCTTTACTTTTAGTTTCGTAACATTGCTATTTAGTGTATATTAAATTTCGAACTGTTAACCCTCTATTTAATAATTCTTTCCTTTTTTTATTTTAATTAAATAGCTTACATATCTAGATACTTACATCGAAATAATGCAACGCAATAAGTCCTGCACGCAAAAGCGAAAATATACGTGACTAAACGATTGTCCTCTTTTTTCCCACGATTTTTGTGTAAAGATGTTTTTGTTTTTTATTTTAACTATATACAGTCATCCACAAAAGTGAAGGCACAGGCACCTATTTTCGTAAAAAACGCCCTCCAAACAGCTTCGTACTTAAAAAAATAATAACAAAACATTTTTATCTTATAGATTAGTGTATTTGGTCCGCCAAATAACTTTTTTCTTTTTTTTTGAAAATGCTATAAAAAAAAAAAAAAAAAAACTGCCCAACATTTTTTCGAATTTCTTTTTTTATTTGAAGGTACTATCCTTCCGGTTAATAATGGAAAATAATTTCATTCAAATGGCTGCCTCGGCTGGCCATGCAGTAGCCTACACGATCGGTCCAATTTTTAAATTTTTTAGCACATTATCGATTGTGTGCAGCTGTATTTCACCAATGGCTTCACGAATATTGTCTCTGGCTTGTCGCCGTAACACTTACCTTTGACGGCACCCTACAAATAATAGTCCAACGGTGTCAAAAGAAAAGAATCTTTGCAGCCTCCCAGCTCAAGGATATCAAGGAGTCTAGGGCTAAACATAAACACGAGCCTTTTAAAAGAAAGCCAAAGGCCTTGCAGGAGGCTTCAAAAAGGGCACCCTGGCTCTTCGAAACTGCGAGGGTAATCTTGTCACCGACCCGCAGGGAATCGTGGATGTATTTAAGCAGCACTTCCAGCAGCTGCTTAACGAGCATGACCAAGAGAGAGTGGTAGGGACCGAGGAAATCCCAACTCCAGCCGCTGAAGTAGTCCTCCCACCCAGCATCGAAGAAGTCGGCACAGCTATTCAGAAGCTGAAGAACAACAAGGCCGCAGGCTCAGATGGCTTGCCATCAGAGCTCTTCGAGGCTGGCGGCGATGTTCTGGTAGGGAGCATGCAACGACGACTGGAATACCAGCTCTATATGCCCCATCCACAAAAAAGGCGATCCTACCTCTTGCAAGAACTATAGAGGTATATCCCTGCTCAATGTCGCATACAAGATCCTGTCCAGCGTATTGTGTGAACGTCTAAAACCATTTTGCACCGCACTAACGGCAGCTACCAGTGCGGCTTCCGGCTCGGCAAATCAACTATAGACCAAATTTTCACACTTCGACAAATCCTGGAAAAGACCAACGAGTTTCGAATCGATACACACCATCTTTTCATCGATTTCAAAGCCGCATACGACAGCATTCATCGTGAAGAACTGTTTGTTGGATCCCGGTAAAACTGATCCAATTTCGTCGCGCCACGCTAAAAAACACGCGACGCACCGTGCAATTCGGTTCTAGGACCTCGGAACCATTCGAAACATGCACCGGATTTCGGCAAGGAGATACGCTGTCATGTGACTTCTTCAACCTGGTGCTGGAGCAGATAGTGCGACGGGCAGGCATCAACAGGGAAGGCACTATCTTTTACAAGTCCATCCAGCTGCTAGGATACGCGGATGATATCGACATCATTGCGTGTTCTCGCCGTGGCAAATGACACCACAGTGGAGATCCGGCATAGAATCGCCCTTGGCAACCGCTGCTACTTCGGCTTGTCCAAACAACTGGGGTCAAAACTCCTAACTCGAAAGACCAAAGTAATGCTTTACAAAACGCTCATTCTGCCAGCCTTGCTGTACGGAGCTGAAAGCTGGACGATAAGCAGGACAGCGGAGCTGATTTTGGGTTCTTTCGAAGGAAAAATTCTGCGCCGGATATTTGGTCCTGTCTTTGAGGAAGGTGAATGGGGAGAAGACACAACCGCGAACTCTACGAGCTTTACCAAGATGTGGATGTAGTCAGGAAGGCATGGATCCGTCGACTACACTGGCTCGGCCACATCGAGCACATGGACATCAACGCTCCAGCTAAGAGGGTCTTCGACTCCGAGCCTCCTGGTTCGGGAAGAAGAGGAAGACCGAACCTCCGGTATAAAGACCAAGTAATCGCGGATGTAGGACATCTTGGTCTTGACAACTGGAAGCAGCGTGGCCGGGACCGTCAAGGATGGAAGGCAGCTATAGCTCAGGCTCAGATCCTCCATGGATCGCAGGCCTGATAAGTATTTAAGTAAGTAAGTGGGCCTGCGATCGACTTACAGAAGATGCCGATTTTGCCAAAAAAATCATCTTTTCAGATGAAGCTCATTTTAATCTTGGCGGGTATGTAAACCAGTAAAATTGTCGCATTTGGGGCACAGAAAACCCATACGCATACAGTGAAAAGTCGGTGCACCCAAAACGAGCCACTGTTTGGTGCGGATTTTGGTCCAGAGGCATAATTGGCCATTTTTCTTCGAAAATGAGCAAGGAGTGGCCGTTACAGTCAATGGCGATCGTTATCGGGCCATGTTGAACGAATTTTTGTTCACAAATATTGAAGAGGAGGATATTGGCAACATTTGGTTTCAACAGGATGGCGGCGCTACGTGCCACACAGCCGAAGCTACACTTGATGTTTTGCGCCTTGTTTTTGAAGATCGCATTATCAGCCGCAGAGCTGATGTCGTTTGGCCACCTCGGAGCTGCGATTTGACACCGTTGGACTATTATTTGTGGCGTGCCGTCAAGGATAAGTGTTACGCCGACAAGCCAGAGACAATTGACGCTTTAAAGGACAATATTCGTGAAGCCATTGGTGAAATACAGCTGCACACAATCGATAATGTGCTAAAAAATTTAAAAATTGGACCGATCGTGTAGGCTACTGCATGGCCAGCCGAGGCAGCCATTTGAATGAAATTATTTTCCATTATTAACCGAAAGGATTGTACTTTCAAATGAAAAAAGAAATTTGAAAAAATATTCAGTACTTTTTTTTTATAGCATTTTCAAAAAAAAAAAAAGTTACTTGGCGGACCAAATACACTAATCTATAAAATGAAAATGTTTTGTTATTATTTTATTAAATACGAAGCTATTTGGAGGGCGTTTTTTACGAAAATAGGTGCTGGGCCTTCACTTTTGTGGATGACTGTATACTTACCGCATATTTACATTGTTGTTTTGTTTGTTTTTGTTTTTAGCTACATTTGTTTGTGTAGAAACTACGAGTAATAATGAAAAAAGTGATTTTTTTAAAATACGTGATGAACACATGTCGAGTAGAGAATATGTTTATGTTTTCTGTTTTAACTCTAATTTGTTTTTAACTTTAATTTAATGTAGTTCGGCTTTTAAGCAAAAATTATAAATTTAGTAGAGCATTTTCGAGTTGGTAGTTTTTGTTTTTTTTGCTTTTATAAAATTGAATTTGAATTCTACCATTCAAGCACAGGATTCTTATCACATATCATGTTTAGTTGTCTATTGCTTATTCTACATGTAAGTATTTACAGATACAATTCTCATTCTCTGATTAATCTTAAAAGTGACTATGTTGTGGTGCGCGTTTTTTCGATGGAGGATTTGTATCTATTTACATTATTAACTGTCGAAAAGTGCATGGTTTCTAAACCCTTACAAATAACGATTTGGTGCTCTTAACACTTTAAGATAGATACTTAGCAATATCGTGGAGATCCTTTTTAGTTGGTATTTTTTTACCGGCAAGTCTTGCTTGTTTATACATCCTATATCAATTTTAATCACTATTGACATCGTCAGTTGTGATGATACTTCGTTCCCTGCCCTTCCAATTGGCGGGATTGAGTGGAGCAGTACTGGCCAAGGTATATGGTCCGCTAGGGAGCCGTTTTTGTCGGCACAAGGCGATTTTTGTCCGGTTCGGTGATGTTGGCTGTAGTAGGGGCGATGTAGCTTGTGGGGAATCCAAGTCGTCTGTATTTTCCTCAGCACAACTATCTGAAGGAGATACTAAACGTTCGCGGGTTTTGATTGATTTCTCTAAACGCCGTAAGAATCTAAGGAAGGAATACGTATGTAATACAAGTCCTCTTCAGATCAAATCCTGTACAAAGGCAACTTACCGTATTTGATTTCCAATTGCCCGAAGACGATTTATTTTGCATCGAGGTCGTGCCACATCTTCGCTGACAATAATGGGAGCCATTCGACGAAGGATTGCCTGGAAAATTCATTGATTAGTAGGTTTTCGAAAAGAAACAAACAATCTGGACTGAAGAGCTTACATCAGCAGCTTCCTCCTCACTGTTGCTGTCGTGTTTTCTCATTCTTTTTTCGCGGTTCGGTGAATTTAGGCCTGAAGATAGGAATACCTATAGCTTGTTTTTTTCCTGTAATCAAGTGACAAAAACTCACGTCTAGGCATCGATCGTACAGTCAGGTCCTTGGTGGATGTCAGACTTTCCGATGAACTACTACTACTCGCTACTGGATGTCTGTTGATTGGTCGCCTCTTGGGACTTTTTCTTGTTGTCACCGCACTTATGGGGCATGACTGATGATGCGATCGACAGTGTTTCGAGCAAATATGACTACTGCTCGTTGTAGGTGTATTGGAGTCTTTTAGAGATACGTCCAGTTGATTTTTGGTTGGTGACTGCGTTACACCTGTTTTGGAAAGTTTTCTTTCACGTTTCTTACTACTGCTTCGTCGCTGATGTGTGTAGGAACTCGCTTTACCATCCGAGGATGGAAAATCATACAAACCATCGGAGTCGGTAAATGGTAATAGATCTTTTCTTCCATAAAAATGAGGTGAAAAACGTCCCATTCCGGCACGTTCACTCAACGGACTTTCCGACCGTGATGACACGGGTGATAAACCTTTTTCACTACCGTCCATTTGGATCACTATCGATGGTAATTGAAGTTGATCCATTTGAGTAACAGTAATAGGTGGTGGTTCATCTACTTCTATCAGCACTTGCTCCTCGTGGAAAACATCGAGTTCTTCGCAATTTTGTTCGCGTGTAGCTCGATTATCGTCAAGTTTTTCATCGACATGATCGGTCCCAATACCTTCATCATTTGACTCCAGCAGTACGTCATCCGATAAAGTCTCTGAATCTGATCGCACTCGTATCCTCTCTAGATTCTCGTCATTTGTTGTACCCGATTTGCCATTTGTTATATTCTCCTTACAACTGGCCAGAGCAGCATTCTTCCTTCGACTTAACAGACTGGCATGAAGCGAAAGATTCGGACCAGAATGCCCATTGCCCGATTCGTCCATTTCATTCGGACACAACGGATTACTCGATCCGCAGCGACTGGGTCCCGGACTGGCCATGCTTGAATAACCAGACGAACTGAGATTACTCTCAGATATTGTACGATCCGCTCGGCTGCACATGGTAAACGGACTTAGGTAGCACATACCGACCGGATTACCAGGTGCCAAAAGTGATCCGGAACCACTGACCTTTGGTGCAGGCGACAATGGCTCGGTATCTGATTCGAGTTCGCTCATATTTGAGGTCACCGTAATCATAGGCGGCTCAAAGGGCAAATCAAGAGATGTAGGCTTCTCGAACTGTTTCAGCAATCTAGAATGAGAGTCATAGGTATTGTTTGATCTAAACTACTGGTAAGACGCTAATGTGCACTAGGTCGCTACATGACTAAAGCTTTGTGTATATGTATAAGGCAAACATCGAAGGCGACGCTAAGACATTGTATCTAGAGGCTATGCTAGATGACTAAGGGCACATTGAAAGCGGAAACTACAGAAACAGAATGATTTGCGGACAGATATCAAGAGTTGACAGATGAGATTACGAAAATTAAAACGGAAATGAAACAAATTTGAAGAAATGTCAGATGGGTGGCGAGGAGGAAGTGTGTTTTTTTTTTGTACTGATACCTTTTTTGTTGTTGTTTGTTGGGAAACATGAAGCTTGTTTCACCGATACTCGCACGCTGTGGCGGCGGTGAGCCGGGAAATACGATCATAGGCAAGCGATTTTTGGTCGGACTCGGTTGTTCTACGGTTAGAGTTGGTATGACCAAATCTCTAGGTCGTGGTGTCTTTTCATTTTCATCAGGCGTTGGTGGTTCTATGTCGATAATAATGTTAGGCCTCAGGAATGACGTGGTTTTCGGAAGCTGTTGTTGTTGTGGCGACGGCGACGATGATGGCGATATCGACGACATTGGCTGACGGTAATTGGTTTCGATGGATGCAGTGGTTGTTGATTCGACTTCAGACTCATGATCCTGGCGATTCATAAATTTCTCGTTCTGGCCGAGGTCCAATAAAATACTTGCCTTTGGAAGGGTGGGAGAGAATTTTAGAAGAAAATAATAATGGAATATTGTGACGAAACCGATTTTTGTTGCTGTTGTTGCGTGTGTTGTGCAGTGTGTGTGCTTGGGTTTTATGTGCTAGGTAGTAAGAGTCGTCTAAACAAGTGACAATTGTCAAAACAAGGGACTTTTTTCAAGCCTTGCAAAAAAGAGAAATTACGAGAGAGGATAAGATCTAAATTATTTTCGTAGGTTCCAAACGATCAAAGGTAGGTTTCTAATGGAATTTCAGCCGGGATTGAGTACAGTAGCTACAGTAGGAATGCCTTGTGGTGACTCGCAGGATTTAGGAAGGATATATTACGTCCAAATTAACAAGCCGGTTGATGGGTTTTAATCTGAGCAAATGTAAGATACTTTACAAGCTTTCACTGACCATCGAACTGGCAGGAGGAGAAGTCGTCAGTTAGTGCAATATCCCCGATAGATTGTCTCAGTCTCCGGGTCAATCTAAATTGTTAGCAATATTAACAACAGTTTGGTTTATTTTGTAAAAAAAGGACATATGTAGGTTAGCTGTTTTATTTTATGGAATAAATGGAGATAAACCACAAATGATAACATTACGATTTTAACTGATTTTTATATGAAGATGGATTTCCTTGTGTTTTTGTAAAGTAGCTCACTGCTCGTTCTTACCAAATGTTGCAGTTTTTAAGACAAAACACAAGTGACAACAATTTAACAAACTCTGTAAATAATAGGATGCTTTTTCCGCCACAAATGATGAAATAAAAAAGCGAAATATGTAGTGAAAAGTTCTACTTGTGCTTGACGAAGTTCATTAAAAAGTGACTGCTATCATATCTACTAATATCAAAGCAACAATTGGTTGACCCTGTAAAAGTACTTAAATACCGCGATACCTTTTGCCTTGTCTCTTTATTCTATATCACGATAAACAGCGTTCAGGTGTTGAGTTATTATTCATTTTAAAAAGAGCAGTATCGTTCGGTGGATGGCAAAAGGACTAACAAAGGCCTCGTAGGGGTAGCATCTATCCGACGGATGCTGCCCTGCTAAAAAGCGAGAAGAGCCACCGCAGTCGAACATCTTGCGGCACTGTTAGTAAGTCCTATCCCCACCTCCTCGTGGTGCCATCTGGAGATTTCCTATGGAAATTGCAGACGGGGAAGGGCGAATGGCGAGCCTCCTGCGCCAAAAAAAAAAAACAGGATTAGTCGGTTGGGCTACGGCCTAGTAAGCCGTAACCGTAAAAAAACTCAAACTCCGAAACAACCACAAGCCTCGGATATAACGGACCGGATTTATGTTGACGACCCTTGCAAAAAACGAAAAAAGGACAATGATCTTCGGCTTTGTACGTGGAATGTTAGGTCCCTAAACAGGCCACATGCAGCCGAACAACTTGCGGACGCCCTAGACCGCTATAAAGCGGACATTACCGCCATCCAGGAAATGCGATGGAATGGACCGGGCATAAAGCGGATAAAAAACTGCGATATTTACTACGGCGACTGCTACAGGGAGAGAGAGCAACGATTGTTTGGATGCGGATTTGTTGTTCGAGGTGGACTAAGGAAAAAAGTCCTAAGCTTTCGGCATGTGAGCGAACGCCTTATAACAATCCGTATCAAGGCTACATTTTTTAACATCAGCCTGATCTGCGTCCACGCCCCCACGGAAGACAAGAATGACTCAGCCAAAGATGAGTTCTACGATCTCCTAGACAGAACGTATGCCCAATGTCCCAGCTATGACATCAAAATTGTACTAGGAGACTTCAATGCTAACTGGGTAAGGAAAGCATATTTGAACGAGTCATCGGCAAACATAGACTACACGACACCACCTCCGATAACGGACACAGGCTGATTGATCTTGCTACGGGGCGAAATATCCTTCTAGCCAGTACGCGCTTCCCGCACCTCGATATACACAAAGGCACCTGGCGGTCTTTTGATCAATCGACTACCAACCAGATTGATCACATCGCGATCGACGTCAGACACTCCTCCACTATTCTTGATGTTAGAACTTTCCGAGGGGCTAACATCGACTCGGACCACTATCTTGTTGTAGCCAAGATGCGCTTACGGATATCACGAACGCAACGGAGTAGAGTAAGAATACAAAGTTATGACGTCGGAAAGCTACTATCGCCAGAAACCGCTCGTGCTTTTACCGATCGCGTCTCCCTTAAGCTCTCCAATGAACCTCAATCCTCCACGCTATCAATAGAACAGTAGTGGAGCCTTTGCAAACAAGCCCTGAAAAGCTCTGCATGCGAAGTTTTGGGTTTCAAGGCTCCACCACGAAGAAACACCTGGTTCGATGACGAGTGCAGGAGGATTCATACAGCGAAGCAGGATGCATATAAGGCCTCGCTGCATAAAAGCACAGAAGCAGCTCGTGAGCTCTACGAGTTAAAAAGAAGGGAGGAGCATAAGCTTCTTAGAAGAAAGAAGAAAGAGCACGAGAAGCGCGCGATTGAGGATTTGGAGAGGTGTTACTGCAGGCGTGACGTTCGAAAGTATTCTCAACAGATAAAGCGAACGTGCCAAGGTTATAAAGCCAGAACGGAAGCCTGCAGAGATGAAAACGGACACCTAGTAGTAGAACCGCAGTCGATGCTGAAAATATGGAAAAACCACTTCTGCAGACTGTATAACGGCGATGTTAGTCAATATACCGCTGTTAGGCAGAATGATCCATTTCTAATCAACGGAGACCGCAGAGAATTCTGTCCCCCTGACCTCGACGAAGTTAAGATTGCCATATCGAAGCTCAAGTCGAATTAAGCTGCTGGCGCAGACGGACTGTCTGCTGAGCTCTTCAATGCAGCTGGGGATGACCTGGTTGGGAGCATGCACCAACTCATCCGTAAGATATGGTTAGAGGAAAGCATGACCGATGAATGGAGTCTCAGCATCGTATGCCCGATCCACAAGAAAGGAGACCCCTCTGATTGCGCCACCTATAGAGGAATAAGTCTCCTTAACATCGCCTACAAAATCTTCTCTGCCGTTTTGTGTGAAGGTCCTTATCAGTGCGGATTCAGGCCAGGGAAGTCCACCATCAACCAAATCTTCACACTGCGGCAGATACTGGAGAAAACCAATGAATTTCAAGTCGACACTCACCACCTATTTGTCGACTTCAAAGCCGCATACGACAGCGTAATTAGAGACGAGCTATACAACGCTATGTCTACCTTTGACATACCTGCTAAACTCGTCAGACTATGCAGGATTACTTTGGAGAACGCTCGCTGCTCCATCCGAATCGGTGAACACCTTACCGATAGTTTTGATGTCAAAAAAGGATTTAGGCAGGGCGATGCGCTGTCGTGTGATTTCTTCAACATCATATTGGAAATGGTTGTGCAAAAATCACTGGCCAATACAAGAGGCACAATCTATTTCAAATCCTCGCAACTCCTCGCATACGCCGACGACATTGACATAATAGGTAGATCACAGCGAGACGTCAACGAGGCGTTTGCGAGTATTGAGATGGAGGCGGCGAAAATTGGTTTGGCGGTAAACGAGGGCAAAACTAAATATATGCTGTCATCAAAAAAGCACGCTCACCACCGACATCTTGGCCAGAACGTTTTTAGTTAAGGACTTCATCTTCGAGGTAGTTAAGGACTTCGTCTACCTTTGCTCCGCAGTGACCTGGAACAACGACATCAGTTCCAAAATCAAACGCAGAATCACTCTTGCCAATCGCTGTTTCTGTGGGCTCAGAAGGCAATTGAGTAATAGAGCCCTCTCCCGAACGACAAAGTTGTACGGCGCAGAAGCATGGACACTATCAAAAGCGGATGAGGAGGCCCTTGGTCGGTTCGAGAGAAAGATTTTGCGCGTGATTTTCGGGCCTATAAGCGCAGACGGCAGATGGAGGAGAAGATTCAACCACGAATTTTACGGGCTGCACAGCGACATGAGCCTAGTCAGGCGTCTACGGATTCAACGCCTAAGATGGCTGGGCCATGTAGAGCGAATGGACACCACAGCTCCAGCCCGGAGAGTCTTTGAATCCAACCCCGAGGGACGAAGAAGCAGAGGACGGCCGCGCTTAAGATGGCGCACACAGGTGGAAGGAGACCTCAGGCAACTGGGTGTGTGGCAATGGAAAAGGCTAGCGAAAGATCGTGCTGGATGGAGGGGCATGTTGGTTGAGGCCCAGGTTCACCCCGAACTGAAGCGCCCACTAAGAAGAAGAAGAGATATGATGGAGTGCAAAGAGACGAGCTATATAGAGCCATGTCCAGTTTTGGCATCCCTACCAAACTCATCAGGTTGTGTAGGATGACGATGAAAAATTGTCGCTGCTCTATCAAGGTTGGTAAAAACTTACCGAGACCTTCAATATTAAGCAAGATTTTCGGCAAAGCGACGGGCTATCATATGACTTTTTAACATCATACCTGAGAACATCGTGCGATACTCACAAGTCAGCGCTAGGGTCCGTTCAACTGCTAGCTTACGCGAATGGCACTGACGTGATTGGTCGAATACAGCAAACCGTCAATGAAGCGTTTGTTGGCATTAAAGCGGACGCAGCCATAAAGGGTCCAGTGTGTGTGAATAAAAGCTGCCAATAAAAAATGTACTTCGTTTTCATTTTGGAGTTTTTTTTAATTTGAATCCACGTTTTTCTCTGCCATCACAACTTGATCCCTAAAATACGTAACATTGGTGTCAGAAGTGGGATCGTCAACTCGAAATGGCAGAGCAATTATCGGAGAATCTCGGAAAAATACTGACGAAACTTAACCTTTTAAGTGCCGATATCGAACAGCAGAATGTGGTAATCAAACAACTAGCGCAAGAACAACTGCGACAATCGGAGGAGTTAAAGACAATGACAGGAACGGTTTCGTAAACAAAATCTTTGAATGTTCCACTCCTGAAAACCGTGCTTCAACCGAACAGACGAAAATTTAAGCCGACGATCAAGTGACAGCGGGCCAGCAATCTTGTCACCAAAGCTCATCTTCAAATATGTGCAATCTCTTCCCACCACCTTTTGATAATAGCACATGCTGACGAGCTTACCATTTACAATTCGAGATCATCGCCGAAGGCAATGGATGGACGCCGGAACAGAAAGCTCGGACCCTGGCCGCTCTCCTCCGTGGGGAAAGTATAGCAGTGCTTTAAAATTTGGAGCCCTCCGATCGTACTGATTATGAAAAATTAGTATCGGCCCTTCAGCTTAGGTTTGCAAGCCAAAAAAAGCATGTGTCTCACGCCACCTTTCGTTCCAGGAGGCAGCGATTGAACGAAGACATCAGCGCATTCGCAAGCGACATCCAACGACTCACACGAATTGTATTTAATGATTGCCCTTCGAGTGCACGAGAACGCATTGCGATCATGCAATTTGTGGATGGTATCTACGACCGCAATATCCAGGAAAATGTAAGGCTTTGGGATCCCAGGACATTTGTCGAAGCTGTGTCAAGAGCAATCACAGTGGAAGCTACCCGTCTAGCAAAGCAAACTTCCTACCAAACGCGTTCGGTTGAACGCGGGAAACGACCAAGAGTCAGCGATGGTGGGTCAGCACTGACTTCAACTAGTCGACCCCAACTTTTCAATTTCTGCTCGCAAAAGCTCCAGAGTGGTTTTATAGTTGCCGTGGAACTCGGTAATATGCCTTGCCGAATGTTGGTGGATACCGGATCATCGGTTACCTTGGTGAGTCGATTTGTTATTCCCCTCAATACCCACCTATTGTCTGGCAATGTGAGTCTACAGACGTTATGCTGTAAAACAATTCGGGTTTCTGATGCTGGCCTACTTATATCTCACTTGGACAATTCAAACGACGTGTTAAATTACCAGTGGTTGTTTTCCCCTTCCCTTTGGCTGCCACGGCATACCGCGTGTGGATATTCTCCAAATAACGATAGGAATATTAGACTTCGGCTCCTTTCAGATGGTGATTGGAAGACAACGCATTCCTATGGCCTGTGAGAATAATGAAAACGCTACAGTCTGGCGGATGAAGTGCAACGCCCTAAATAAGTTGCTTGTTTGCTTGTTTGCCAATTGTGATTAAGTTATCCCCCCTCAAATGGAAATAACTTCTATCAACGACCTTTCAGAGGGTATAGTCTCGCCAACTGGGCATCGGCTACCAAATTTTAGGACCAAGCCAAGCTTCTCTTCAATCACCCATGTTGTGTGTGATTTATATTTCACACAGGTGAAAGGGACCTACAGTTTAATTCCGGCTCCGAACGGCGGCGTGAGTCGAGAAGCTTTTTCAAGGTAAGTTATACTACGGGGTCGGCTTGACAGCCAACGCACAAGGAGTATAATCTCCCTAAAAAGAGCTGACATCTACAAGGTCATTGGTATCATCACAGGACACTGCCTCATTGGCAGTAACGCACAAAAATTAGGAATAGTTCCGATTGATTTCTGCAGAAGCTGTCAGGACGAGGAGGAGGTCGAATCTATTCACCACCTTCTCTGTGTCTGTCCAGCTTTTTGCAACATCAGGAAACGTTACCTGGGCTCTTACTTTCTTAACGGTCTGACAGATGTTCAGAAAGTAGGAATACCTGACCTTCTTAACTTCTTAAGAAGCACGAAATGGTTCCACGAATAGGGGGGTAAAACCCCCTCGTAGCTGCACAACGGGCCTCCCTGGCCTATGTGCATTCTTCTCAATTCTGGGAAGGCTACAAACCTACCTACCTACCCAGACTACGGGGGGTTTTGCCAGTACCCTGCCGAAGAGAGACGCCGCTCGGTCGCGTTGGTGTTATCGGGATCCGAACTCGCTAATCGTGTGTCAGAGTCCAACACACTAACTACTGAGCCACGGCGCCCTCAAATGAATGAAATGAAACTCTTCCTCTTCTTCTTAGTGGGCGCTACAGCTCGGGGTGAACCTGGGCCTCAACCAAGATGCCCCTCCATCTAGCACGATACTTTCGCTAGGCTTTTCCATTGCCGCACACCCAGCTGGCTGAGGTCCCCTTCCACCTGTGTGCGCCATCTTAAGGGCGGCCGTCCTCTGCTTCTTCGTCCCTCGGGGTTGGATTCAAAGACTCTCCGGGCTGGAGCTGTGGTATCCATTCGCTCTACATGGCTCAGCCTTCTTAGGCGTTGAATCCGTAGACACCTGACTAGACTCATGTCGCTGTACAGCCCGTAAAGTTCGTGGTTTAATCTTTTCCGCCATCCCCCGTCTGCGTTTATAGGCTCGAAAATCAAGCGCAAAATCTTTTCCTCGAACCGACCAAGGGCCTCCTCATCCGCTTTTGATAGTGTCCATGCTTCTGCGCCGTACAACAGGACCGCGATGATAAGGGTCCTATATAGAGGCAACTTTGTCGTTCGGGAGAGGGCTCTATTACTCAGTTGCCTCCTGAGCTCAAAGAAACAGCGATTGGCAGTGATTCTGCGTTTGATTTCGGAACTGATGTCGTTGTTTCAGGTCACTGCGGAGCCAAGGTAAACGAAGTCCTTAACTACCTCGAACTTATATCTGCCAATGCAAACGTTCTGGCCAAGACGTCGGTGCTGAGTGTCCTTTTTTGATGACAGCATATATTTAGTTTTGCCCTCGTTTGCCGCCAAACCAACTTTCGCCGCCTCCATCTCAATACTCGCAAGCGCCTCATTGACGTCTCGCTGTGATCTACCTATTATGTCAATATCGTCGGCGTATGCAAGGAGTTGCGAGGATTTGACATATATTGTGCCTCTTGTATTGGCCAGTGACTTTTGCACAAACATTTCCAATATGATGTTGAAGAAATCACACGACAGCGCATCGCCCTGCCTAAATCCTTTTTTGACATCAAAGCTATCGGTAAGGTGCTCACCGATTCGGATGGAGCAGCGAGCGTTCTCCAAAGTCATCCTGCATAGTCTGACGAGTTTAGCAGGTATGTCAAAGGTAGACATAGCGTTGTATAGCTCGTCTCTAATTACGCTGTCGTATGCGGCTTTGAAGTCGACAAATAGGTGGTGAGTGTCGACTTGAAATTCATTGGTTTTTTCCAGGATCTGCAGTAGTGTAGTAGATTTGGTCGATGGTGGACTTCCCTGGCCTGAATCCGCACTGATAAGGACCTATCAGCTTATTTACAAAAGGCTTCAGGCGTTCACACAAAATGGCAGAGAAGATTTTGTAGGCGATGTTAAGGAGACTTATTCCTCTGTAGTTGGCGCAATCAGAGGGGTCTCCTTTCTTGTGGATCGGGCATACGATGCTGAGACTCCATTCCTCGGGCATGCTTTCCTCTGACCATATCTTATATATGAGCTGGTTCATGCTCCTAACCAGGTCATCCTCAGCTGCCTTGAAGAGTTCAGCAGACAGTCCGTCTGCGCCAGCAGCTTTATTCGACTTGATCATCGATATGGCAATCTTAACTTCGTCGAGGTCAGGGGGACAACATTCTCTGCGGTCTTCGTCGATTAGAAATGGATCATTCTGCCTGACAGCGGTATATTGACTAACATCGCCGTTATACAGTCTGCAGAAGTGGTTTTTCCATACTCTGCATCGACTGCGATTCTACTACTAGGTGTCCGTTCTCATCCTTGCAGGCTGAAGTTCTGGCTTTATAACCTTGGCATGTTCGATTTATCTGTTCATAAAACTTTCAAACGTCACGCCTGAAGTAACACCTCTCCCAATCCTCATTCGCGCTCTTCTCGTGCTCTTTCTTCTTTCTTCTGAGAAGCTTATGCTCCTCCCCTCTTTTTAACTGGTTGAGCTCGCGAGCTGCTCTTGTTCTTTTATGCAGCGAGGCCTTATATGCATCTTGCTTTGCTGTATGAATCCTCCTGCTTCTTCGTGGTGGAGCCTTGAAACCCAAAACTTCGGATGCAGAGCTTTTCAGGGCTTGTTTGCAAAGGCTCCACTGCTGTTCTATTGATAGCTTGGATGATTGAGGTGTATTGGAGAGCTTAAGGGAGACGCGATCGGTAAAAGCACGACCGGTTTCTGGCTATAGTAGCTTTCCGAAGTCATAACTTTGTATTCTTACTCTACTCCGTTGCGTTCGTGATATCCGTAAGCGCATCTTGGCTACAACAAGATAGTGGTCCGAGTCGATGTTAGCCCCTCGGAAAGTTCGAACATCAAGAATAGTGGAGGAATGTCTGACGTCGGTCGCGATGTGATCAATCTGGTTGGTAGTCGATTGATCAAAAGACCGCCAGGTGCCTTTGTGTATATCGAGGTACGGGAAGCGCGTACTGGCTAGAAGGAGATTTCGAAATGAAACTCGGTAGAAGAAATTTTTTGTGATTCTGTGGAAATGGAACCAATTTAGTCAGAACCCAAAAAGCTTTTGTCTCTAAAGCTACTCAATGGAAAATGTTTGATTTAGGGCTGCTGTGCACAATAGATTCTTAAGTACATATGTATGTACATACCTATCCCAAGGGTAGTGTGACACTATTGTACAACACTTTTAGGAACGGTCAACATTCCAAATAGGTCTAGCAAAAGTCTAGCATTTTAAGTGTATATTGTTGGGGTGCAGATTTATTTTTAATTAACTGAAATATAGTCTTTGTATGAGGTGTCTATGGAAATTGTATTTTAGGTTAGGAAACCGTGTTTTCTCTTCACTGCATTCGCAATGGTTGCAGAGGCTCTTAGTCTAGTGTTACCAAATTTGTTTTTTTTTTTTTTTAATTTTAATTTAGCCAATTAAAGCGATATAGACGGTTAACACAAATATGAAATAATATGGTTAGCGGCTTACAAATAACAATCACCATACATACGTACGAGTACAAATGGTTTAGATACGAGTTTTAGATGAATTCAAATCAAGCTTACTCATACAATGTGAATCATAGTTTCGATTAGGATAGTTACCGATATCTGATTGTCACTGCTCCGATCGTCATCGTCACTGAAACTGACCGAGAGCTGATCATCCTGGAAGATCGGACTGTTCGAACGTTGTGGCCGTGGCATAATGGGTGTCAATGCGGGCGACGGTATCGGCGTTGGCATTTCACGGATCGGTGATAGGCACTTGTTGATTCCATTGCTTGGTATCTCCAGTAGTATGGTCGGTGGGTGGAGTAGATTCGAATTTGTCGCATTACTTTTGTGTGCATTGAGTGCATCGAGAACAGGTACTTCGATAGTTGTTTGCCGATAGAAGACTGGTGAATCTGGTGCACCACTTGAAAAACTGACTGGTGTGTGCATTGATGATGTTGATGATTCATCATCGCCAGCTCCATCATCCTGAGGACTAGAAGCGGTCGGTGTAGTCGATGGTGAAACGAACATCGATGAGTTGGATGGTATTGTTGCGGTGTTTGTGTTTGAGGCAGTAGTCGCTGTCGAGGCAAAATTACGAAACATGACCAGAATCGAGTCGGCACTGGAGACTTTTGGACGCACACGATTGCGATTGCTTTGCATTTGAATCGAACGCATACCAAAGTCGGTTAGTGCTAAATCAGAGCTGGACAACGAATCGCTTCCCTGGTTCGATGAGGTGCTGTGCGGTGAACGTATGTCATTTGTGCATGGTGATGGTGGCATGGAGTTAGTTCGAAATTGAATCTCCGTTGGAAGGCTTAGGGCGCTCGAGTTCCGTGTGGCCTAGTTTTGTTGTTCGTGATGATGATTGGGCGGACGAGGGACAAATGAAATGGTGCGGCAGATATGAAATACAAAATAGAAAATGTTCTATTTAGAGCTGAGAATTTAGACAAACACATTAGTAGTATGGATGGGCACAAAGGCTGATTTATATTTTTATTTTGTACTGTGTAAAAGGTTTCAGGCTAGGGGACCTTATAATGCAGCATATTCTTACAGTAAATGAGAATAGAGTGGAATTTCTATAAAGCCCTGGTAGGCAATTTTGTAGTGAAAATCATCCCTGACCCTCCACACTCTCCGTCGGATATAGACACATAGAAGAATCGTACTCTTCTTCGGGGATCGCAAAGCTCCGACGAATATGTCGTAGGCTCTTTAACAAAGCGAAGATCACCAGAAAAGATACAGAGTGGGGCCTGTACAAAAAATCACTCAAAGATTATAAAAAATCCATAAAGATAGAGCAATGGAAATCCTGGATGCTTTTCTGCAGTAGTCCAGAAGATGTCTCAGAAACCTCCAGACTCTCTAATGAAGTATGGACAACGTTGGATGAAAAAACAATGAACCTTCTCCTCAACACCCACTTCCCAGATTGCTCTGAAACAAAAAACTTAGAGCAAACAAGGAGAACTCAGACCTCTCTCCAGTAACAGAGGGACAGTACGATCACATTATCTCTAAAGACACAAACACTTGGACTATAAAAGCTTTAAGCCCTTCAAATCGCTGGGGATGGATGGAATCTATCCCATTGAATACGCACATACTATGGAGTAGCTAATACCATGGCAGGATGTTTAGTCTGGAGACACATATCAGAAGAGTGGAAGTCCGCAAGCGTAATTTTCATCATCAAGGCTGGCAGAAGTTCTCAGACTATGCCCAAGGTCTTTGACCTACCTGTCTATCTATTAAAAACCCTGGAAAGGCTGATAGAGGTGCAAATACAACACAAATTTAATCAATCGTTAATTTCAAAGGCGCAACTTGCCTACTGAGAAGATAAATTAGTCGAATCGGCCTTGCACACTTTGGTGAGGAAAATTGAAAGATCAATCGACCTCAAAGAGTACACCTTAGTAAAAGAGGGATTCGGAGTGAGCGAGCAAACAGAGCAAAGAAGTTGATCGCGTTTAACATGGCAAACGCCAGCCTCGGTCTCTGTCCCTGCTAAATCCAAGTTGACACACAGCCTCCGCGTGGCCCCCCCTGGATAGCTACCCTGGCACCTGCCAGGTAGTGAGCCAATATGTGCAGCGACCCAAACCCTTGTTCCTGGAGAAAGAGGAACCTGGCCCTCCAGGTTGGGGGTTGTGCTTAAGGGTAACATCCCTATTACGTAAAAACCTACGTGTTCCGAAACAACAACAAGCCTCGGATACGGACGGATACAAAGCTGACGACCCCTGCAAACGACTAACGGACTTGAGAGTTTGCACCTGGAATGTTAGGTCCCTTAACAGACCGGGTGCAGGCGATCAATTGGAGCAAACCCTCAACTGCTATAAAGCAGATATAACCGCACTCCAAGAAGTGCGATAGGATGGACCAGGCAAAAAACGGAGGAAAAACTGCGACCTCTACTACGGGAATTGGTAAAAGGAGAACAAACAGCGCCTATTCGGGTGCGGATTCGTTATTCGAGGAAGACTCCGACAAAAAGTCTTAAGCTTCCGAGACATAAGCGAGCGCCTCATAACAATCCGCATCAAAGCTAAATTTGGAAACATTAGCTTAATATGCGCTCACGCCCCAACGGCAGAAAAGGACGATCGACTCAGAGAAGAATTCTACGATCTCCTAGACAGAACATATGCCCAATGCCCCAGCTACGACACAAAAATAGTCCAAGGAGATTTTAATGCAAAACTGGGCAAAGAGGACATATTTGAGTCGATCATTCGAAAGCATAGCCTCCATAACACCACATCCGACAACGGACTAAGGCTAATCGATTTCCTAGCGGGGCGTAACGTCCTTGTAGCAAGCACGCGATTCCCCCATCTCAACATCCACAAGGGTACCTGGCGGTCTTGTGATCAATCGACCACCAACCAGATTGATCATATTGGGATCGACGCCAGACACTCCTCCTGTATTCTCGACGTACGAACCTTCCGAGGGACCAACATCGACTCGGACCACTACCTTGTTGTAGCCAAGGTACAAATGAGAATATCAAGAATGCTTAGGAGTCGAGTAAGACTACGTAAGTTTGACGTTGGAAAGCTACAGTCGCAAGAGACTGCCAGAATCTTTGCCGATCGTGTCTCCTCAAAGCTCTCTCAAAATCCGCCCACAGCAGCACAAACAATAGAGCAGGAATGGGCTCATTGCCAGAGTGCCGTCAGAGATGCTGCCTCAGAGGTGCTGGGTTTCAAACAGCCACCACCTAGAAACCCCTGGTTCGATGAACGATGCGAACAAGCCCGTGCAGCAAAACAAGAGGCATATAAAGCCATGCTGCAACGACGGACGAGAGCTGCTCGTGAAATCTATGAGCAGAAGAGAAGAGAGGAACACACGCTTTTCAGAAGAAAGAAGAGAGAGCATGGAAAGCGTGAGATCGAGGAGATGGAGAGATGCTTCCGCAGGAATGACGCCCATAAGTTTTACAACAAGGTAAAACGAACATGCCATGACTACAAAGCCAGAGTGGCGGCCTGCAGGGATGAAAATGGAGAACTGGTAGTAGAGTCGCAGTCGATGCCGAGAATTTGGAAAGACCACTCCTGAAGACTGTATAACGGCGATGATAGACAAGATACCGCTGTCAGGCAGAACGAGCCATTCGTAATGGACGACAATGAAACAGAATTCAGTCCACCTGACCTAGACGAAGTCAAAATAGCGATATCAAGACTTTAGTCTAATAAAGCCGCGGGCGCAGACGGCCTGTCTGCTGTGCTTCTTAGGGCGGCTGGCGATGAGCTTGTAAGGTGCATGTACCATCTCGTTTGCAAGGTATGGTCGGAGGAAAGCATGCCCGACGAATGGAATCTCAGCATCGCTTGCCCGGTCCATAAGAAAGGAGACCCCTATAACTGCGCCCACTATAGGGGAATAAGTCTCCTTAACATCGCATATAAGATCTTCTCTGCCGTATTGTGTGAACGCCTGAAACCGTTGGTGGGTAACCTTATCGGCTCTTATCAGTGTGGTTTCAGGCCAGGTAAATCCACAATAGACCAAATATTTACGCTGCGGCAGATCTTGGAGAAGACCCAGGAATACCAAATCGACACTCACCACCTCTTCGTCGATTTCAAGGCTGCTTGGCTGTCTAGTTTTAACATCCCTGCCAAACTCGTCCGACTGTGCAGGATGACGATTAAGGTCGGTAATGAGCAAACCGAGACCTTTGATGTTAAAAAAGGATTTAGGCAAGGTGACGCGCTGTCATGCAACTTTTCAACATCGTGCTTGAGAAGATCGTGCAAGAGTCACTGGCCAACACAAGAGATACGATTTATTCTAAGTCTACTCAATTGCTTGCGTACGTCGACGTCGTTGACGTGATTCGACGGACATAGCGGGACGTCGATGAGGCCTTTGTAAGCATTGAGGTAGAAGCGGCTAAGATGGGTCTAAAGGTTAATGAGGATAATGAGACGGACAACACCGACGTATTGGCCAGAATGTCACCATGGGCGGATATAACTTTGAAGTGGTCAAGGAATTCGTCTACCTTGGCTCACTGACGACCAGCGACAACAACACCAGCGCTGAGATAAAACGCAGAATCACTCTTGCCAACCCCTGTTTCTTTGGGCTCAAGAGGTAATTGAGAAGTAGAGCCCTCTCTCGGAAAACCAAGGTGACACTATATAAGACCTTGATCATCCCAGTCCTCCTTTACGACGCAGAGGCTTGGACCTTAACAAAAGCGGATGAAGATGCCCTTGGTCGTTTCGAGAGGAAAATTCTGCGCACTATCTACGGTCCCGTTTGTTCAAACGGTGTATGGAGGAGAAGATATAACGAAGAACTGTACGGGTTGTACAGCGACATCGGCCTGGTACGACGTCTACGGATACAGCGTCTAAGGTGGCTAGGCCATGTAGAGCGCATGGAAAATACAGCTCCGACCCGAAGAGTCTTCGAATCTACCCCAGAAGGAAGGCGCGGCAGAGGATGGCCGCATCATCGGTGGCGCACGCAGGGGGAAGGGGACCTTAACCAACTGGACGTGCGGCCCTGGAAACAGCTGGGCAAAAACCGTGCCAGCTGGAGACGCTGTTGGTTGAGGCCCAGGTTCACCACGGACTGTAGCGCCACCTAAGTAAGTAAGTAAGTAAGTAAAAGGGGGATTCCTCCCTCCTCTTAACTGGAATGTAATCGCAACCGAACTGCTAACTAAACTGGAGAAAGAAATCCTTGATGTTATTGCCTACGCTGATGACGGTACTATTGGCATCTCAGGCAAATAGCTGCCTACGCTAAATAACCGTATGCGTATGGCATTCTTCACATTGTGCAGGTGGGTACAAAATAATGGACTGGATATAAACCTGCAGGAAACGGAACTTGTACTCTTCACTAAAAAGCACAATCACTCTACTCGGTACCAAGCTAACCTGTTCATCTAGTGCCGAATATCTCGGCGTCATACTGGACAGAAAATTAACCTGAAAAGCAAATACTACCGAGCGAGCAGGGAAAGCAACCACGTTCTCTATATTTGCAAGAGAGCCTTAGGGACTTCCAGCCCCAAAAAAAAACTTACATCACAGTCGTTAAACCTATTCTTCTGTACAGGGGTTTAATTTGGCGGGCTGCACTGGACAAAACAACATACCACAAACAAATCGAGAAAGTCAGCAGGAGTGTGCATCACCGGGGTCCTAAGGTCTACTCCCACTCGATATCCACGGTAATAAGCTAGCCACACTCACGGCTGTAGGATTATGGGCCGACTCAAATGGGACGAGTTTCATCGGCGGCCATGCTTCTATCCTGAACGACAGGAAAACTTTGGCAGAGAACTCCGACCTTATTGAGCCCACCACAGTTCTTGATAAGAAGTTCAAAATAGCATTACCAAAAACCGAGGACGGGGTGGGTAGCGGAGTCTTTTGTAAACAATTTAAACTAAGTCAAGCCCTAAAACTACCAGACTATTGCAGTGTCTTACAGGCGAAGCTGCTAGCAATAAAGGAAGTTTTGTCTTGGCCAAAGTGGAACGTAATATCTGTCATATTCTGTGAGGATATTCGAATCCTCACTGGCAGCCAAGCTCCCTCGAATTCACTGGAGTCTTATGCCTAAACATCCAAGGCAAGTCTCGACTGCCTCCTATCTCTGAACGAGATGGCTTAACAGATTAACATACACCTCTCATGGGTACCGGGATACAGCGATATTTCAGGAAATGAAAGAGCTGACATGCTCGCCAGAAAAGGAACGACTCAAGGAACAAACATGGCATAAGTTGGTACACCACTAGTAGCCGGCCATCTGTTGTAGTAGGAAACGATACCCAGGATCGATCGATCGATGCCTGGCTGACGTTTAACGGACAAGGAGAACTGGTCTTCTTCATTTTGTAAGAAACGCAAAAATGCTTCCATGAATGGAATGGCATATCTGACCACCTGACCTAGTTGTGTACTCCTCCTCGTGGAGGCTACGAATTACCTGTCTACGAACCTGCCTCAGTAAATGATTCCCACAGCTCAATATCGTCAAAATGATGATTTTGTAATCGACGCCAGGTGAGCATCTATTTGCCTGCTATGGCATAATAACGCTTGAAATCGTTCGTAACGTCCACGGCAGATCTTGAAAGAGACTCAGGAATGTTAGATTGGCACAAGCCACATTTTTTTTGTGATGTGATTGTAGAGGGAATTGACAGCACGGCTTCGACCCGAAGAGTCTTAGATTTTAATCTCATGTAAACACGAACTAATTACGGTTCAGAAACAACCACAAGCCTCGGCGGACAAGGATGGACTTACTGTTGACGACCCCAGTACAGGAGAAAAAGACAATGAATTTCAGCTCTCCACGTGAGGTACCTTAACAGACCACGTGTAGCCGATAAACTCGCGGGAGCCCTTGACTGCTACAAAGCAGACATTACCGCAATCCAAGAAGTGCGGTTCTGCTGTCAGGCAGAACGGAACACTCATTTTGGATGACGATGGACAAGATTTTCTTTCCCTCGACTTAGACGAGGTCAAGACAGCAACATCGAGGCTGTGGTCGAACAAAGCTGCTGGATCGGATGGACTGTCCGCAGAACTGTTTCAAGTAGCTGGGGATGATCTGACAGGTCGCATGCATCAGCTCATCTGTAAGATGTGGTCGGAGGAATGCGACAAATGGAAGCTGAATGTCGTTTGCCCCTTTGACTGCGCCAATTACAGAGGTATCAGTCTCCCTAAAATCGCATACAGAGTCCTCTCTGCAGTTTTGTGTGAACGCCTGAAACTGATCGTCAACACCCTGATAGGTCCTTATCAGTGTGGTCTTAGACCAGGGAAGTCCACAATAGACTCAATTTTCACACTGCGGCAGATCCTGGACAAGACCCGAGAAATGCAGATTGACACTCACCACTCACTCGACATTTCAAGGCCGCACATGATGGAGTGCAAAGAGACGAGCTACACAGAGCCATGCCCAGTTTTGGCATCCCTACCAAATTCATCAGATTGTGTAGGATGACGATGAAAAATTCTCGCTGCTCCATCAAGGTTGGTAACAAACTTACCGAGACCTTCAATGTTAAGCAAGGTTTTCGGCAAAGCGACGGGCTATCATATGACTTTTTAACATCATACCTGAGAACATCGTGCGAAACTCACAAGTCAGCGCTAGGGCCCGTTCAACTGCTAGCTTACGCGGATGGCTCTGACGTGATTGGTCAAATACAGCAAACCGTCAATGAAGCGTTTGTTAGCATTAAAGCGGACGCAGCCATAAAGGGTCCGTCGGTAAACGAGATCAAAACAAGGTATATGCTATCATCTTCAGGCCTCAGGTAGTAAAGCACTTTGTCTACCTCGGCTCCGCAATAAATAGGGACAATAACAACAGTACTGAAATCAAGTGCAGAATTACTCTTGCCAATCGCTGTTTCTTTGTCTTTTTTTTTTTTTATAATTACACCCGCACTCAAGGCTAAGGCCTTATCACGTTTGAACGTTGTGCGAGCGAAGGTAACAGGAAGAGGGAGAGTTTCGCTCAGGTTTACACACAATCTGAACGGAGTGCAGTGGTTTTAGGTCGTAGATGTTCGTTCACTACTCTCAGGGGTGGTTTGTCCTAAATAGGACGAGAGCCGACCAGATTTTCGCGTTGGTTATAATTCACAGTAATTCGTTCATGCACTTTTGGTGTTAATATTGCATACGCAGAGGATGAATTTCAATTGACCATATACTGTGGGTGTTATGCCTGCAGCAATACGTTTGGTCGCTTTCCATTTACAACTGTGTTGCATACTTTTTTCCGTAAATTAATTGCTTTTCCTTGGCTATGGAACGAATTTGAACTATAGACCTTTCGCTGGACGGCCGATGATTTTAACCACTGTACCACGGCCACCCCCAAAAGGCAATTGAGTAACAGAAAAATCAAGTTGGCTTTATATAATACCCTAAGTATTCCAGTCCTGCTTTATGCTGCAGAGGTATGGTCGCTATTGAAAGCGGTGAGGAAGCTCTTGGTTTTTTTCGAGAGAGAAAAATTCTGCGTGCGATCATTGCGTCTACGGATACAACATTAAAGATGGCTAGGTCATCTAGAGCATTGGGACAACGCAACAGAGAACGCTCTCGACTCAAGTGGCGCACATAAATAGAGAAAGACCTCAACTAACTTAGTGTGTGTAACTGGAGGAGCCTGGCAAGATGTCGTGATCGTACCACACCGGTCTCTAGCGCTACGAAGAAAAATAAGAAGAAAACCGAAGAAATCTCCGACAGCTTGGTGCGCGGAAGTGCCAGCAAGAGGGCTTTTGTTTGAGACTCTAATTTTAAATACCACAAGTGTGTCCAGACAAGTCTATCGAAAATCTGACACAAGGCACTTCTATTTCAAGCTTCTTATTCTTTTCATTAAAGAAGAATATTAAGCTCACCTGTCCCACGTCCATTTCGGATCCGGAACTCATCTCAGCTGACACTTTGTTCAGCAACCTTGCAAACGTCACCTTCTTCTCTAGTTTCGGGTCGTTAATTGCTCTTGCGACTGCTGCTGCGGCCGATGATGACGCCGCCGATCCTGAATTCTCTGAAAACGTCGTTTCCTTATCTCCGTTCTCCGAGTCCACCGTACTGGTCGCTCGCAATCGGTTTTCAGACATTTGTATTAACTCCCCAAGGCTTACTTTCGGTTTCGGTGGATTCGCTGCAGGTGATACGAGCTGTTGTAAGATCTGCTTCTTCTCAGCTGCATTCTTTTTCACTGGCGTCGAGTTGTTGCGTTTCTTCCGTGGCGATGGTGAGCCTGGATATGATAAAACAAACAAAAAAAAAAACACGGCTCTTTCGTTAATGTCTGGGAAAATCCTTTGACTTTCGGTTTAAGTTAACATTAAATGAAACGCTGTACACTACTAAAAAGGAAGCAATTTTTCTAGTTTTTTTAAGATTTTATGAAGATATGGCTTTTTTTTTAAACTTTAGGAAAAGAATAAATTTTCTACGAAATTATAGTGAACTACAAATAGAAAAAAAAATTAAGAATATTGACAAACAAATGCTAAGGAAAACTTCATGGTTAACATATGTATAGATGGAAATTGAAAAATGTTTTCAGACAGGAATCACAAAAATTATATTTTAATTTATGCAACTAAATACACTACAAGCAAACTGAAAAATCACAAGGCATTAAACAGAAAAAATAATTTTATACATTTTCCAAAGAAACACTTATTTGAAAGAAAAGAAAGAAAACATTTAGTGAAATTGCCCACCAGCAGCCACAAAGAAATTCATTTCTTAAGTCCTAAATTGTTCGAACACTAAAAGTCATATTGAATTTAGATAAACAGCAGATGTGATTAAAAATTAGATATTAGTTAAGAACTTATTTTCATTTTACAATTTTGTTTTATATTTTAGTTTATAATTTTGAGGAAGGATCGTTCATGGTGACCTACATACTTGGACACAGATTTTGGTGCAAACATTGATATTGTGCGATTGTGCTTGGTAAAGGATAGGTACATTTATAAAGGGTCCGCCATCTAACTTTTTTTTTTCAAGTAGATAGTGCTTATTTCGTGAATGGTAACACTTAGCTCATGCCTGATTTAACAGATAATTAGTTTTATCCTTCCGCTGAACGAATATGGTTCCGTATACGCTTGAACAACGCTGGGAAATATTGCGACATTACTTTGAAAATCATGGTAATGTTGCAGAATGAGTGCGAAAATTGCGTACGGATTTTGGAAGAAGAGAAGCACCGTCAGCTCCGTATGTTCGTTATCTTGTGAAAAAAGTGAAAGAAACTGGCATCCTCATCGATAAACCAAAGCGTGAAAAGCCAAAAACAGTGCGTACACCCGAGAATATTGCTGCTGCGTCAGAAAGTGTGCGTGAAGCGCCATCAACATCAATTCACCGTCGTTCTCAACAATTGAACATTTCGGCGACATCATTGAGACGAATTTTGCATAAAGACCTTGGTATGACGCCATACAAAGTCCAATTGGTTCAGGAGTTGAAGCCAACTGACCATCCAATGCGTTTTCGCTTCGCTAAGTGGGCCTGCGATCGACTTACAGAAGATGCCGATTTTGCCAAAAAAATCATCTTTTCAGATGGAGCTCATTTTGCTCTTGGCGGGTATGTAAACCAGCAAAATTGTCGCATTTGGGGCACAGAAAACCCGCACGCATACATTGAAAAGCCGGTGCACCCAAAACGAGCCACTGTTTGGTGCGGATTTTGGTCCAGAGTCATAATTAGGCCATTTTTCTTCGGAAATGAGCAAGGAATGGGCGATACAGTCAATGGCGATCGTTATCGGGCCATGTTGAACGAATTTTCGTTCACATAAATTGAAGAGGAGAGAGAGGACGACGCTACGTGTCACACAGCCGAAGCTACACTCGATGTTTTGCGCCGCAGAGCTAATGTCGTTTGGCCACCTCGGAGCTGCGATTTGACACCGTTGGACTATTATTTGTGGGGTGCCGCCAAAGGTAAGTGTTACGCCGACAGGCCAGAGACAACTGACGCTTTAAAGGACAATATTCGTGAAGCCATTGGTGAAATACAGCTGCACACAATCGATAATGTGCTTAAAAATTTAAAATTGGACCGATCGTGTAGGCTACTGCATGGCCAGCCGAGGCAGCCATTTGAATGAAATTATTTTCCATTATTAACCGGAAGGATTGTACTTTCAAATAAAAAAAGAAATTTGGGAATATATTCAGTAGTTTTTTTTTTTTTATAGCATTTTCAAAAAAAAAAAAAAGTTATTTGGCGGACCCCTTAGATACATACAATTATATACAGCGAAGGACTTTAAATTGGCTTGGTTATCTTAGGATTCTATAGGTTTTTTACCATCGAGATAGAACATTGGAAAAATACTTAGACAAAAAGGGTAGTAATGGACTTTATAGAACTTTCAGGCCTTGATTGACTAAAGTATTACAGGAAACATAATTAGTTGTATGCTTGTAAGATATATAGAATAGAATACCACAGTTATGTATGTCCTTTTTTTGGTATAAACAAAAAATAGAGGGCATGGGCTCGGACATACAGAGTAAAGTTGTTGATCGCTCTCAACCTGGCGAGATGCCAGCAACGATCCCTCGGGTCAAGTTGACATACGGCCTCCTCGCGGCGCCCTCTGGATAGCCTCTTCAACAACCGTTGGGAGGTGAACAAACGTATGCAGCTGCTCATAAACTAGAAGGAATCCTCACGCAGTACAAGGCGGATATTACTGCGGCCCAGGAAATACGCTGGATAGGAAACGGTATGATTAGGAAGAAAAATTGCGACATTTATAACAGCTGTCACAATAGGTTGCACTCACTGGGATGCGGATTTGTCGTGATAAGTGATCGCCTGGCTGTGATCCGCATCAGAGGCAGATTTGATAACATCAGCCTTATATGTGAACACGCCCCTACCGACGAGGCTGAAGACCCTGTCAAGGAGGACTTCTATGACCTCCTGGACAACGCCCACCGAGCTTGTCCGGAGTACGATGTAAAAATCGCCAAAATCGGTAGGGAGAACACCCTTGGCGGAAAGCCAAAGGCCTTGCAGGAGGCTTCAAAACGGGCACCCATGCTCTTCGAAACTGCGAGGGTAATCTTGTCACCGACCCGTAGAGAATAGTGGATGTATTTAAGCAGCATTTCCAGCAGTTGCTTAACGAGCATGACCAAGAGAGAGTGGTAGGGACCGAGGAAATCCGAACTGCTGCCGCTGAATTAGTCCTCCCACCCAGCATCGAAGAAGTTGGCACAGCCATTCAGAAGCTGAAGAACAACATGACCGCAGGCTCAGATGGCTTGCCATCAGAACTGGCGGCGATGTTCTGGTAGGGAGCATGCACCAGATCATCTGCAGAATTTGGGAAGATGAAAGCATGCCCGACGATCCGATCCTACCTCTTGCAAGAACTATAGAGGTATATCCCTGCTCAATGTCGCATACAAGATCCTGTCCAGCGTATTGTGTGAACGTCTAAAACCATTTTGCACCGCACTAATCGGCAGCTACCAGTGCGGGTGTATTTATGGAAACTGACCCCATGTGCGCACTCCACATGTGCGTTAAACAGAACCCACCCTAAAGAGTGCGCACAGGAGTGATTTTCCATAAATGCACACACACTCGTGTCCGTGAGCGAAAATGAAAATGCTCACATCCAATTACTAATGAGCGCGTGCGCTCAATAATTGCTCGTGGGGGGGGGATAGTGCACACTCACGAGCAGCTCATGTGGCTACCCAACCACAATACTGTCCGAACAATCTCGGTTCGTATCTCGTATCGGTTCTCATCCGATCACCTAGTCTAGTCTAGTCAGGCGTCTACGGACTCAACGCCTAAGATGGCTGGGCCATGTAGAGCGAATGGACACCACAGCTCCTGTCCGAAGAGTCCTTGAATCCAACCCCGAGGGGCGAAGAAGCAGGGGAAGGCCGCATTTAGGATGGCGCACACAAGTGGAAGGGGATCTCAGCCGACTGGGTGTGCGACAATGGAAAAGGCTAGCAAAAGATCGTGCTAGTTGGAGGGGCATGTTGGTTGAGGCCCAGGTTCACCCCGAACTGTAGCGCCCATTAAGAAGAAGAAGAAGAAAATTCTTTAACACCAAAGGTTAAATACGAGAACCCAATCGAGACTAGGATACATGAGACTAGGATATTGAGATTGGCATACCCGGTTAGGTCCTAAGCTAGTTAGTTAGGTTGCTAACAAATATCGTTTTTATACCCCTTATAGTGATAATTCTTATAAAAAAAATGTTAAGTAATCTATTAAATCGTTATTATAAAAGCTGCTACGGTATAGAGGGGTTTGACACTCACTTAGGAAGCTTAGAAAGCAAAAGCAGAAACCAAAAAGAAATACATGTCGAACAGGGAAAATTTAACGAAAGTATCTACTGTTCTAGGGCAGTGAACAAATTATTTTTATTTTTCAACAATAGTACTTATTAGCGGTTGATCCATAATGGTGTTGCTACAAGTTGTCTTAAAATAGATTTTATTTGTGAAGTTTTTTGTTTCAGTATTTTTTTACACTTTTGTGGAAGTATCTACAGCGGGTTGTTAATTGAAAAAAAAAAATAAGAACAGAAATAACGAGACAAGAATATCTACTATATATTCAAGGAATTCGTATTTTTTCTGTCGGTTAAAGAAAAATTTAAAGAAAAACAAAATTTAGATTCAAGAGCATGTGTCGGGGACGGTGAAACCAAGCAACAAAGTGCATGTGCTGATCAAGGACAACATAAGTTTAAGCAAATTGTTTTACAGGATTTTGTATAGTATTTATAGGAAACAAAATGCAAAGATAGATGAGATCTCAATCGAGTGATCTTATGGATGGATGGGAGTTTTTAGATTCTACAAAATGTCATTCGTTTGTATAAAACACAAAATTGAATTTAAGGAAGTGTCACAACGTTTACGTATGTTTGTAAAAAAAGATGAGTTTATGAAATTCACATTAAATAGATACAAGATAGGAGGAGGACAGACAGAGAGAGAGAGAGACAGAGGGAGATGTACGAGTATAGTTTAGATATTTTTTAATCGTAATCCAATTGCAAACAAAAATAGCATTTCTGTATATAATTTTTTAATCTCAAACTTTGAAACAAACGATTGTTTTTTTCATTTGGTGTTTTATAGAATTTTGAAATTATTATTTATTGTTTCTAATTTCGAAATTCAATTTAGCCTATCTTACGTCGGGGAGGCGGTCGTAATAAATCATCTAGCGAAAAAGTACGGGCTGTCGCCCCTCCGGTCGGATTTGGGCTGCTGAGGCTCAAAAGAGACGGTTTTCTTATACCCAATCTGTTGAATATGGAACGTGGTGCCCCCGGTGCGATATTGGTTGTTGTCTGAGGTATGGCTGTTGTAAATTGCAATTGCTCACGAAGTGATGTGTGATGGTGATGTCCATGTATTGAACCAGGTGCTAAAGTTTTACGGACAGTTCGAGAGTTACGAAAAAAATATAAAAAAAAAAATAAAAAGAAATTGATGAAATTATTGAATTTTTATTTTGCACGATTTACCGAGAGATAAAGAGACAAATCGAGAGGGAGAGATAAAAGAGAGAAAGAAAAAGAGACAAAAAGGAGCAATAAGAGAAGGTATAAGAATGCATAAAATAAAGAAAAAATATTTTTTAGGAAAAAAGGGTGTAAAGAAATGGAAAGATCATTTCAAAAGAAAGAACTTAGAGATAAGTCAAGGAATTGTTAAATGGCATACGTCGATTACGATCAGCTTCTTCCGCAAGTAGTTTCTCAATTTTCTCCGGAAAGTGACGCTTCGCACACCATACCAAGCCAATCACAGCGAGGACCACGAAGACCGTGATGAGTCCTAACCAGAATGGCTCCTGAAGCATTCGCTCGGACAGTGGCTTATAAGGTATATGCATCATTCGTCGTTCGCAGCGGTGACCCTCCCACCATGCGTGGCAGCTTAAATAAATAGTTTATTGGCGACATGGTAGGTTATATGAAACATAAAAATGGATGCTTACCGGCAAAAAAACCCGCCATTTTTCTCAAAGCAGGTTCCGCGTCCTTCGCATGGATTGTCGGCACATGGCCGTTGCTTTTGCTCACAAGTATTTCCTTGGTAACCCGTTTGGCAGTGACACTAATTAGATGAAAAAACCCAAAGCTTGATTAGTCGACTTAACCTTAAAGTTAAAATAAAATTAAAACCTTAAAACTGGTGGCAGTAAGTTCGCATTTGCCAAAGACACACGGTTCCAATTCACACGTAGTTAAACCGCAGAATCTGTAAATTAGGTTCGTTTAGGAAGACAGCTATACAAAATCGAGAAGAGTAGATGGCATGCAAGTGTAAAAAAAAAAAAAAACAAAAGAACGAAATACATGCGACTCTTTATGAGTTTGGTCTTAATTGTGAATTGAATTCCTCGGTTGGTCCATCGATTCACATGCTGTGTACGTTGTACGTCAATCGTATTTGACATTTGTAAACTAGACAGCTGTAGTATATAAGCAAACAAGCAATGGAGCTCCATACTCCGCAAGGACAAAATTATTTACGACAACCTAATAGTAGACCCGGACGGAAAAATGACGACTGAGAAATGGAAGAACGTCGACCATGCACTATCGGCAAACTTCCTCAAAATTATGAGAAAGAACCCTGGACCACCGCCCATCTGTGATGACGCCGGAGGGTATCAAGGCAGGGTCAAACTGATAAGCTGTGCCGATGAAAGATCGGTTGATCTTTTAAAGGCCACAGTTTCCGAAATGGGGGAAATATGGGAGGGAGCCAGGCTCAAGGTCGTCACTAAGGACCAGATCCCGAAACGACCGAGAGCTAGATGCTGGATCCCGCTGGCACCAGACAACCCCCTCGAAATTCTTGAGACTATCAACCTCTGTAATCCCAATCTCCCAACAAGAGATTGGAGGGTCGCGAAGCTGGAGGAACCAAAGGACCGTTCTAGACAGGCAATTCTTGTGCTGAACAGTGAAGCCCTGGAACCTCTGGCCCAATGTGACCACTACATCAGGTTTGGTTTCAAGAAAATCAAACTTAGCATATATAAAAAGGATGAGGAAATGCCACCATCCGGCAACGAAACCATGGCCAACACCGAGGTTAATAAGGACAGCTCAATGGAGCAGGAACCCCCATCCCCTCGGGGAGCAAGGGCCCTGCGCCGATTGAAGCTGAAATCACAGCAACATCCCTGGTCAACAAGGACCAGGAATCGCTCGACTCCGGAAGCGAGGACTATTCAATTAGCTCGCCGATGGAAGACGATCTTCTGGACCTAAATCTAAAAGACCTCGATACCACCGTGGTGGAGGTCAATCGAATTGATAACAGCCATGATGCTGAGATTAATTCAGATTAACCTCTATCACTCGAAAGCGGCTACCGCTAATCTTTTCCTCAGGCTGGCCAAAGGAGAAGAGGACATAGCCTTAATCCAAGAACCTTGGGTTCATGAACACAAGGTTCGTGGATTAAGAACCCCAGCCTACACTTGCATACTTGCAAAGAAATCTTTAAACGCTTACCTTCTTCCTATTTACAGCTGCCCAGACACCACAGTGATTGCCATAGAATCACCCGGGAACAAGCTATGGATAGCCTCTACTTACATGGCGCAAGAAGAGTCCATCCCATCGGACGAGTTAAAAAGACTGGTGAGGGACTCGTCAAACCACCAAGCTTGGCTCCTCATTGGGGCTGATGCGAATGCGCATCACACCCTATGGGGCAGCAGCGACATAAATGAAAGAGGTGAGTGGCTTATTGAATTTATTCTTACCTCTGACCTTAATATATGCAATAAGGGTCATACACCCACTTTTGTTACAAAAAATCGAAGGGAGGTACTAGACATAACTCTAGCATCTCCCTCCCTCATTGACAAAATAAGAGAATGGAAGGTTTCTGAGGAACACTCCTTCTCAGACCACCGCAACTTGGTGTTCAACTTAGCCTTCACGGTCCCAACCCCAATCGACTCATCATGTAACCCAAGAAGAATTGATTGGGAGCGCTATAGAACCCTTGTTGGCAACTCTGTAGTAAGCAGGACCCCTGATCATCCGCGGTCCACGGTAGATATAGATAATATGGTTGATATTATAACAACTACCTTAGGCAACGCACGGGTCAATAGCTGCGTAAGCCACAAATCGAGGAAAAACTCTTATCCCTCGTGGTGGAACGCAAACCTAAGCAAGCTCCGTAAAAACTGTCGGAAACTCTTTAACAAAGCAAAGAGCACTAGAAACGATAGTGACTTCACTCAGAACTTACAAACAAACTCTGAGGAAAGAACAAAGGCTATCCTGGAAACTTTTCTGTAACAATATGGAAAAAATTTCAGACGCCTATAGATTGAGGAAAATACTCTCGAAAGATCCACAATTCCCAAGCTACCTTATAGCAAACGGAGTCTGGGCAACATCTGAAGAAGAAACTTTAAACCTTCTTCTCAATACGCACTTCCCAGGATGCCATGAATCGCAGGACTCATCGCAACCGCGATCACCTCCAAATTGAACTATGTGCAGAATTCCAAGTTCTTGTTCGTAGTCCGTTTTTGGCAAACTTTCGCTACATTCCCCTAGTCACCTTCGCTTAATTCAAATTTCGCATTCCATTCGCGTCGCCATTCACTCATAGAAACCGAAACATTAGGAATCACATAAAAATAAAATAAAAAAGAAAAACAGAAACGAAAATCGATTTACTTACTTCCCCGTGTAGTGTCCTTGGCATTGACAGTGACTCGTACCGTTGTTGGACACGCACTTCCCACTGAACTGGCAAGGATTCATCTGGCATGACTCAACCGTATTATCGCCCGATGACAATTTCACTTTAAAGTTATTATCTGCAATACAGTACACGTATGGCGCATAGGTCGTCAACAGAATATATATTAAACAATCAATGAGCAGGGCAATGAAACGAAAAAGGATAATCTTCGGATACTAGGGAGGGTATTGAAGGAATTGTGGTATGTTTCGGTTTAACGATTGGGACCAGGACATAAACAGGATGATCCATCTTTCCGGAAAACAACATTGTCAATTCATTACCTAGTTGAATCCGTACAGTTCCATTCAGAATGACGTCCGATTTAGAAGTGGTCCTCTGGCGTATGTGCAATGTGTTCAGGTATGATGTTATGTAGACAGGAGCCAGTTGTGTTTCCGATGCATAGTCGAAGTGCTGTTTGCCAAATTCTAGTTCGTAGTTGAGTCGACTTAGATTTCGAAATTTACATAACTGCCACTTTGTACCGTTGTTGTCAGCATAATTATCATATATCTGTTGGATATAGTTAAGAAAAAAAAAAACAAGAGATACCGAAAAAAGGATAAAACCACTTGATTGTGGTTTGAAGTGACAACAATGGAGAGTTTGTACCTCAATCACGTTATTGTCCGGGCAACCATTGTCACCGAATTCAACACCATGCAATTCAAGCAGGATGTTGTCGCCGAACGGTGCGACCAAGTGCTGCGTAAAGTCGACATTTTCCGGGGAGCTATGTGGGTAGTTTAACTGATACAGGTAACCGGTCAGGTTGTTGGTCAGGCTGATTACACGGTCCTTCTCCATTTGAGCGACTGCAATATAGTTCACAAACAAAAGTATGTAACACTCTATTCCCAATTCATGAAAAAAGTGCAGAAGACTGTTATTAACAATAACACAGTATGCGACACAAGCATAGCTTCAGACAACATTTTAAATGTATTTTCTATTTGGTTTTATTATTTGTCACGAAATTCACCGTCATAACAAAAGATCTAAAGTTTTTCAGAAAATGTTCACTTCCCTGATTGGTATTTAAAAAATAATCTGACTTACTTATCAGGCCAGCTATCCATGGAGGATCTGAGCCTGAGCTATAGCTGCCTGCCATCTTTGACGGTCCAAGTTGTCTTACATCCGCGATTACTTGGTCTTTATACCGGAGGTTCGGTCTTCCTCTTCTTCTCGAACCAGGAGGCTCGGAGTGGAAGACCCTCTTAGCTGGAGCGTTGGTGTCCATGCGCTCGATGTGGCCGAGCCAGTCTAGTCGACGGATGTTTACCTTCCGGACTACATCCACATCTTTGTACAGCTCGTAGAGTTCGCGGTTGTGTTTTCTTCTCCATTCACCTTCGCAGAATTTTTCCTTCGAAAGAACCCAAAATCAGCTCCGCCGTCCTGCTTATCGTCCAGATTTCGGCTCCGTACAGCAAGACTGGCAGTATGAGCGTTTTGTAAAGCATGACTTTGGTCTTTCGAGTGAGGAGTATTGACCCCAGTTGTTTGGACAAGCCGAAGTAGCAGCGGTTGCCAAGGGCGATTCTATGCCGGATCTCCACTGTCGTGTCATTTGTGGAATTTACGTTTGCCCCGAGGTAGACAAACTCCTTAACCACCTCGAAATTATAGCTGTCAATTGTTATATTTTGTCCCAGGTGGTGAGCGACGGATTGGTTTTTGCTTGACGCATGTACTTCGTTTTGTCCTCATTGACCTTAAGACCAACTCGTTTCGGCTGTTCTTCAATCGCCGTGAATGCTTCCGCAATGTCACGGCGAGAACACGCGATGATGTCGCGATGATATCATCCGCGTATCCTAGCAGGAGGACAAACTTGTAGAAGACAGTGACTTCCCTGTTGACGCCTGCCCGTCGCACTATCTGCTCCGGCACCAGGTTGAAGAAGTCACATGACAGCGCATCTCCTTGCCGAAAACCGGTGCATGTTTCAAAGTCCTAGAATCGAGTTGTACGGTGCATCGCGTATTTTTTAGCGTGGCGCGACACAACTGGTTCAGTTTTCCCGTGATACCGAATTCGGCCATCGCACCAAACAGTCCTTCACGATGAATGCTGTCGTATATAGCTTTGAAATCGATAAAAAGATGGCGTGTATTGATTCGAAACTCGTTGGTCTTTTCCAGGATTTGTCGAAGTGTGAAAATTTGGTCTATAGTCGATTTGCCGGGCCGAAAAACGCACTGGTGGATGCCGATGAGTGTGATGCAAAATGGGTTTAGACGTTCACACAATACGCTGGACAGCATATTGTATGCGACATTGAGCAGGGATATACCTCTATAGCTCTTGCAAGAGGTAGGATCGGATCGTCGGGCATGCTTTCATCTTCCCAAATTCTGCAGATGATCTGGTGCATGCTCCCTACCAGAACATCGCCGCCAGCTCTGATGGCAAGCCATCTGAGCCTGCGGCCTTGTTGTTCTTCAGCTTCTGAATAGCTGTGCCGACTTCTTCTATGCTGGGTGGGAGGACTACTTCAGCGGCTGGAGTTGGGATTTCCTCGGTCCCTACCACTCTCTCTCATGGTCATGCTCGTTAAGCAGCTGCTGGAAATGCTGCTTAAATACATCCACTAAAAAAGATAAAAGTTCACTATTCCCTGCGGGGTTACCCTCGCAGTTTCGAAGAGCCTGGGTGCCCTTTTTGAAGCCTCCTGCAAGGCCTTTGGCTTTCCTGTAAAAGGCTCGTGTTTTATGTTTATCCCTAAACTCCTCGATATCCTTGAGCTGAGAGGCTGCGAAGATTCTTTTCTTTTGTCACAGTAGTTTTTTTTCTACTCCCGTCTTCTGGCTCGGTACTCTTCTTGCGCTGCCCTGGTTTTCCTCTGCAGCGCCTTTTGGTACGCCTCGTCGGTTGCTGCCTTTTTCTGCTCACACTCGCCATCATACCCTAAGGTGGTTTCGGCCACTTCCTGAATGGCTGAGCGACAATGCAGTCACATATGTATTATTAGCATTTGTGTTCGACATAGGCATACCGTAGAGTCTTTCGCTCAGCTGCTCCCTGTAGACTCTGGTAACCTCCGAAGTGCTTAGGTGCCCAATGCCGAACCTCCTCCTGATGGGCTGGTGCAGCTTTCTGACATCGGACAGTCGAGCTCTGAATCTTGCTGCTACGAGGAAGTGGTCAGAGTCAACATGTGCCCCTCTGAATGTTCGCACATCTCGTCCGGAGATCGCCAGGTTGCTGTGTGGATTCGCTTGCGAGGGAGTCTTGTGCTACTTATCACCGCATTACGAGCTGTCGCAAAGTCAGCGAGTCGGAAGCCGTTATCTGTTGTTGTATGGTGGAGGCTGTGCTTTCCGATCACTCCGCCAAGGGTGTTTTCCTTACCGCTTTCCCACAACAAATCCGCATCCCAGTACCTAAGTTCAACCTTTTGTGACAGCTGTAATAAATGTCGCAATTTTCCTTCCTTATCATACCGTTTCCTATCCAGTGTATTTCTTGGAGAGCTGTAATATCCGCCTTGTACTGCGTGAGGATTCCTTCTAGTTTATGAGCAGCTCCGGGAGTGTACAGGGTTCTGACATTCCAGGAGCATACTCGCAAATCGTGTTCCTTTTTCGTGCGTTGTCGTCGTCGAGTATCCGTCCGTGTATCCGAGGCATCTTGCTCATTCATAACTTGCGGGATTGTTAGCCCGCCGCACAACCGCCATTCTGGACGGGGTTTTGTCGCTGCATACGTTTGTTCACCTCCCATCGGTTGCTGAAGAGGCTATCCAGAGGACACCGCGAGGAGGCCGTATGTCAACTTGACCCGGGCATTTAAACAGGGATCGTTGCTGGCATCTCGCCAGGTTGAGAGCGGTCAACAACTTTACCCTGTATGTCCGAATTTAGTCGGCTCTCGTCCTATCTAGGCCTAGGACAACCACCCCTGTGAGTAGTGAACGAACATCAACGACCCCAACCACTCCGTTCAGGTTGTGTGTGTCGACACATCATAAGAGAATATGAAAAACTCTTGAGCTTGCGCGAGTTTCTAAAAAAAAAAAAAAACAAATGTCCGAGCCCATGCCCTCTCCAATGCCTTCAACGGCCGGACCTAACTCGAGTCTCCCTTGTGATTCAATTTTACCACCAGCTCTATTTCCAAGACCAAGTCCTAATCCCTAACCTCCTAAGCCTAACCTCCCACCCCTGGACATATACTGCGAGAGCGTCGCAACCAGAACTGCGCTAAGACTACAGGAATCTGGTCTATGGAAAAAGAGTCCTCACGAACATGCATCAATCTTGGATCGATGGGCCGTCTCGAGATTCAGAACCGTAACGGACTATATCACCCGGCTTCCTTCCTGGGAGAGGAGATTCTCTATTAGAATTCCCTCCAGGGACGAATGGACCTGTGATTTGGTACGCACGGAAAGTGAACTGGCATTCTACACCGACGGATCCAAAATGGATGTTGGCACAGGTGCCGGGGTCTACTTTGAGTCTCGGGATATGCATCGCTCCTATAGGCTCGATGATGGATGCAGTGTCTTCCAAGCTGAGGTCTTCGCTATCAAGCAGGCGGCGGACCTGATCAGCAAAGAGAATATCTCAGGACAAAGGATCAGCATCTATGTTGACAGCCAGGCAGCCATTAAGGCTTCGACATCATCGTGTGTTCTCGCCGTGGCATTGTGGAAGCGTTCACGGCGATTGAAGATCAGGCGAAACGAGTTGGTCTTAAGGTCAATGAGGACAAAACGAAGTACATGCTGCAAGCAAAACCAATCCGTCGCTCACCACCTGGGACAACATATCACAATTGACAGCTACAATTTCGAGGTAGTTAAGGAGTTTGTCTACCTCGGGGCAAACGTAAATTCCACAAATGACACCACAGTGGAGATTCGGCATAGAATCGCCCTTGGCAACCGCTGCTACTTCGGCTTGTCCAAACAACTGGGGTCAAAACTCCTCACTCGAAAGACCAAAGTCATGCTTTACAAAACGCTCATACTGCCAGTCTTGCTGTACGGAGCCGAAAGCTGGACGATAAGCAGGACAGCGGAGCTGATTTTGGGTTCTTTCGAAAGAAAAATTCTGCGCCGGATATTTGGTTCTGTCGGTGAGGAAGGTGAATGGAGAAGAAGACACAACCGCGAACTCTACGAGCTGTACCAAGATGTGGATGTAGTCCGGAAGGCAAGGATCCGTCGACTACACTGGCTCGGCCACATCGAGCGCAAGGACATCAACGCTCCAGCTAAGAGGGTCTTCGACTCCGAGCCTCCTGGTTCGAGAAGAAGAGGAAGACCGAACCTCCGGTATAAAGACCAAGTAATCGCGGATGTAAGACATCTTGGTCTTGACAACTGAAAGCAGCGTGCCCGGGACTGTCAAGGATGGAAGGCAGCTATAGCTCAGGCTCAGATCCTCCATGGATCGCTGGCCTGATAAGAAAGTAAGTAAGTTGAAGGCATTGGGCCTGGTGCCAGTGTTCACAAAAATGCCTAAGTCTCTGGAGGGCTTGATCTTAGCCTAGTTGGACAATCTACATCCGGATCATTATCTGGCAGGATTGGTGATAGCTATGGTTCTAAGGTCACTGGAGGAGCGTCGGGTGTTGTTTGTCTTGATTTGGGCGCGGTGGACAGTTTTGTTGTTTGTAAATGATTTAAAACATTTAAAAGCCAAGTTTACAGCATTCAGTTCCACTCATTCTCGTTCTCAACTCTCTAAAGTGTTCTTCCATGTGGTGTGGTGTGGGACATAGTAGCACTCAGCATGGTATACCATTTATTTACTGCCAATCGTTTGTACGTGCGAAACGTCCGAATGTGGTCGGACAATCACTTTGAGCTGTCAAGTCAGAAGGACAATCGCCTTGGGGTGTCAAGTCAGCAGGGATCCATAATCCTGACCTCAATTCCCATTTCTTCTTGTTCGACGTTGAACTCAAGTAATGTTATAAAATAACTGAACAAATACGACCGTTCCCAACAACGTTATAATAAAAATTGTTCTTTTATTTGATTCATCTCTCAATATATATGTACACATAATGACAGCTGTGCAAGTGACAGTAGGCCTGAAGGGCATTGGTATAATTGTTGGGTGCGTTCGCTGAATTACCTTTTTTTTGCACCTTGGTGACGTCATAGTCTCCAACATTGCAAGCAATAACCGATGATTCTAATAAGACGACCTAAGTTTGAAAAACGTTTTATAAGTGTATTTATGGTATTTTCCAAAACCTCAGGGTGATAAACCGGTAAGGTTGAAATTCCTTCTAAAGACTGTCAATGGTTGTTCGGGCATTTCAAAATACCAATTGGACAGCAAAAATGAGGGCCCATTCCACCAAAGCTCTGTACGTACCAACGCTGACGGTGATACGCCTCGTGACGCTACATCGGCTGGATTGTGTTGCGTGGGTATGTGTCTCCAAATGTCGATTGATGTCAGCCGTTGGATCTCGCCGATTCGATTCCTGATGAAAGTTTCCCATCGTGCCGCTGGTGCTAGGATCCAACCCAAGGTGATCATCGAGTCAGTCCAAGCATGCATGTCGCGTCGAAGGAGTCGGGCAGTGTAATTGAGAAGCTTGGCAAGCAAAACTGCACCACAAAGTTCCAAGCGAGGAAGACTTACCGGTCTTACAGGCGCTACCTTGGATTTGGAAAGGAGTAGATGCATGTGAACCCTTTGCTGCTCATCTTCTGATCGTAGGTAGACCGCTGCACCATATGCCCTCTCAGAAGCATCGCTGAACCCATGTAACTCCATCTTGGTTGAAGTGCTGCCCGCCTGATTCCATCGTGGTAGTCGTATGTTATTGATTTCCTGTAAGTCTTCGTAAAAGGTGTTCCATTCTTTTAGCATCGTCAAGAGTCAAACTCTTCGTCCCAAGACACCCTTCTGATCCAGAGTTGCTGCATGAAGCATTTCGCTTGGAGAATGCATGGCGATATCCAGCCCATGGGGTCATATAACCGCGCGATCGTCGACAAGATGAACCGTTTCGTAGGCTGTGGATTAGCTAAAGGAATGATATAAAAACAAAACTGATCCTCCATTTGGAAGCCATTGGATTCCTAAGGTCTTAACTTGGTTCGAGCCTTCAAATGGTAACTCAAATGTGGACTCACGTTCTTCGTCGGACATGTCCTTGAGAAGCTCTTCGTTGTTTGATATCTACTTGCGTAAGTGGAAACCAGCCTCCTGTAAACCCAATTTAACCTCCTTACACTTTTCCTTAGCTTCTTGAATATTGTCTGTTCCTGAAAATAAGTCATCCACGTACATTTCGTTCTGGATCATGTTTGCGGCTCTTGGATGGGAATGTTATACGCGCTTAGCTACCTCCATCAATGTCCGGATGGCGAGATACGGGGCTGCAGCTGTTCCGAAGGTGACGGTCCGGAGTCGGAATATTTTGAGCTGGACCGTAGGAAATTTTCGCCAGACAATAAGTTGGTAATAAGAGTCGTTTTCGGTCACCCAAAATTGTCTATACATTTTTTCTATGTCCGCTGAGAAAACAAACTGATGCACTCTCCAACGTAGAATGACATCGATGACATTTTGCTGTAAAGATGGGCCCGTCATCAAGTGGTCATTGAGGGAGCTTCCATCTGTGGTCCGAAAGGATGCATCGAACACTACTCTTAGTTTGGTCGTGGAGCTGCTTTCCTTAACGACGGCATGGTGCGGTAAGAAATAATGGTTGGGATTAGTTAAAGAACCTTCTGAAACTTCAACCATATGATTCAATGTTAGATATTCGTCCAGACATGCCGTGTATTGGTGGCGTAATTCAACGTTTGCCGCAAGCCGCCTTTCTAGACCTTTAAAACGTTGAAGGGCACCTTCGTAGGATCTTCCCAATACTGGAGACACGTTACCCTTAAATGGAAGAGAAACCTGGTATTGACCATCTGCCAACTTCTTCACGCTCTTCAGATACCGTTCTTCACATTCAACACTCTCCTCAGGTTCCGCGGGTTTGAATGGAGCTTCTTCTAATTCCCAGAATCTGCGCAATTGCTCATCGAGAGTAAAGGTTTGAAAAAACCATTGGATAGATCTATGCTCAATCGGTGCCTTACTTACTTACTTACTTACTTATCAGGCCTGCGATCCATGGAGGATCTGAGCCTGAGCTATAGCTGCCTTCCATCCTTGACGGTCCCGGGCACGCTGCTTCCAGTTGTCAAGACCAAGATGTCTTACATCCGCGATTACTTGGTCTTTATACCGGAGGTTCGGTCTTCCTCTTCTTCTCGAACCAGGAGGCTCGGAGTCGAAGACCCTCTTAGCTGGAGCGTTGATGTCCATGCGCTCGATGTGGCCGAGCCAGTGTAGTCGACGGGTCCTTGCTTTCCGGACCACTTCCACATCTTGGTACAGCTCGTAGAGTTCGCGGTTGTGTCTTCTTCTCCATTCACCTTCCTCACAGACAGGACCAAATATCCGGCGCAGAATTTTTCTTTCGAAAGAACCCAAAATCAGCTCCGCTGTCCTGCTTATCGTCCAGCTTTCGGCTCCGTACAGCAAGACTGGCAGAATGAGCGTTTTGTAAAGCATGACTTTGGTCTTTCGAGTGAGGAGTTTTGACCCCAGTTGTTTGGACAAGCCGAAGTAGCAGCGGTTGCCAAGGGCGATTCTACGCCGGATCTCCACTGTGGTGTCATTTGTGGAATTTACGTTTGCCCCGAGGTAGACAAACTCCTTAACTACCTCGAAATTGTAGCTGTCAATTGTTATGTTTTGTCCCAGGTGGTGAGCGACGGATTGGTTTTTGCTTGACAGCATGTATTTCGTTTTGTCCTCATTGATCTTAAGGCCAATTCGTTTCGCCTGTTCTTCAATCGCCGTGAATGCTTCCACAATGCCACGGCGAGAACACGCGATGATGTCGATATCATCCGCGTATCCTAGCAGCTGGATGGACTTGTAAAAGATAGTGTCTTCCCTGTTGACGCCTGCCCGTCGCACTATCTGCTCCAGCACCAGGTTGAAGAAGTCACATGACAGCGCATCTCCTTGCCGAAATCCGGTGCATGTTTCGAATGGTTCCGAGGTCCTAGAACCGAGTTGCACGGTGCATCGCGTGTTTTTTAGCGTGGCGCGACACAACTGGATCAGTTTTACCGGGATCCCGAATTCGGCCATCGCCCCAAACAGTGCTTCACGATGAATGCTGTCGTATGCGGCTTTGAAATCGATGAAAAGATGGTGTGTATCGATTTGAAACTCGTTGGTCTTTTCCGGGATTTATCGAAGTGTGAAAATTTGGTCTATAGTTGATTTGCCGGGCCGGAAGCTGCACTGGTAGCTGCCGATTAGTGCGGTGCAAAATGGTTTTAGACGTTCACACAATACGCTGGACAGGATCTTGTATGCGACATTGAGCAGGGATATACCTCTATAGTTCTTACAAGAGGTAGGATCGCCTTTTTTGTGGATGGGGCATATAGAGCTGGTATTCCAGTCGTCGGGCATGCTCTCATCTTCCCAAATTCTGCAGATGATCAATCGGTGCCTTACCGAACAAAATCCACCCTAACCTGGTATTCTGGGCAATTGGCAGTGTTTTGTCTTGGGGTCGGACTAAGTCAGGTAACAAAACTTCTGCTAAAACATCACTACCCAACAATATGTCGACTTGAGATGGTTTTAAGAATGTTGGATCAGCCAAGGGCAAGTCGTTGAGGTGTTTCCATTCACTAACTGAAAACCTGCGGGCCGGGAGATGGCCAGATAGCGACTTGAAAATGAATGCCTGAACGGCAGTTTCGAAGTTCGTGAGTCGTGATGCAATTACGATATCGACAACACGTGACGTCATAGTCTCCAACACTTCTCTTCACACTGGTTGGGTAGTTTTGATTAACTCGACTATTTGTATTACGACAAACAATTTTGTGTACAAATTGATGGACATGGATATTGGAATAACACTAACAACTAGGGGTATTGCCTGACATTTGACCTCTAAGCAGACATGTATTACCATCAGTCAGATTAGAAGAAAACACGTTTTTAGTATATCATCCCAACGGTCACTTGGGATATCAGAAACAACACGGACTTTTGCAAAAACCTGACAACTCAAGTGACAGCTGATACTATCAGAGGACAGCTCATACTATTTGTACAACATTCTTGCCAATCACTTGAATTGTCGTCCAATCACTTATTTGAGTATTTCACCTATTCGAATACCACAAAATGGGAATACCAAATAGTAACATTCGTATCACAACATTAGAGCTAGCACTCACCTGTGTGGTAAACAGCCTGAAATCCTCGTCCACGCGGCCTTTGTCCTGTTCGTAGCTGCACTCGTATCTGTTCCCTAATGCTCACGAATATCCCCTCATTGACATGGTTCTGCATACGAAACGGCCGAAAGTAGCCGTTCCCGACGTCCACCTCCAGCAAACTGTCACTCGTCAAATCATATTCGACAAATTCGAGCCAAACACGACGTCCTCGTGGCGCTTGAATCACATACGCACAATTCAGATTGTTCAGTAAAAAATGCGGATAATTCGGACTAAGGACCGTACCCTCGCGTGACGTTAACGTTTGCATCGGACAGCCTGACATATCGATGGCCTTCCATACAGCTGCAAAGCCCAGACCGGTCACCGAGTAGTCACTGTGAAAATTAAGCACAACCTGATTCGAACTGGATACGAAATCAAACTTGGACATATTGGAGTCGTGCGATCCGCACCATCGGACGTATGGCAGGAATGACTGGGCGTTATCGTCGGGTGGCATGGACCGCAGAATGGTACTGCGTTTGCTTAAGCGATGACGATGCAGTTCTGGTAATTTATTTTTAATTTCCGATAGATTTTTTCGACGATGTCGCTTCGGATTCGGTTGCATTCTATTGGCACGAACTGTGTTCTGTTCGGGTTTTGTTTTCGTATCGCCGGGTGTTGCTTGCTTAACAGCCGTGCTGTCATTTTGTTGCATGTCGCCGAAGCGGATATTCGCTAGTCTTGATGCCAACAACGATAGTTGAGCAGTGATTTGCATATCGGGTTGTGTCATTGAATGCTCGTTGGTAGTGATTCGTCTGATGTCCTTGGGGTTAGATTGTAAGCTACGCGTTCGTCTAGTGTGGCGGTTGTAATTGCTTTCGTATTGAACTTCATTGAATTCGCGTTCGTTGGCGTACATGGCCATGGGAATGGGATTTGTGCCCGGTTCGAGAGAGATTTTCGAAACGAGTTCGTAATTTTGAATGCTAATGAAGTCGTAGAGACACTCGTCCTGTGGCTCGAGATCGATTTTTTGAAATTGCACAATGATGCGAGTACGCTCGGGAGCTATAATGTGAATCCAATAGTCGATGTTGTGCGGATAGGTATTAGGGTAAGCTTAGGAAGCAATTTAAATAGAATTTTTAATATGAGATTATCTAGGTGTTGCGGGGAAATTCTGGGACTTACCAGGTGACATTAGACGTCCCTCCTTGCCGGTCACAGTTGAATTATTCAATGAGTATTGGTCGAATGATTCTTTGGGTTTCTTGCAGACATAACCGCCGACCTTGTTGCATTTCTGTGATTGCCAGTAGAGGCCAGAGGGTAGCATTGGTGTAGGTGACATTTTCCATTGAAGTCCGAGGCACGTCGCTTCTGGGGGTATTTCATCGAATTGACCCTGACCTGGCAGCCAGCCCTAGTGGAATGGAAGATACAGGTTGAAGGTGATGATTTTTAATGACAGGAGGGTTTACTTGAAAATTCATTTTTGTGTCGTCGGTCCATTCGAACTGTCCACTTTTCTCCAGTTCAGCTCCCAGCCAGTAGATGATTTGTGGTGAGTAATCGATGTGATTTCGTATGTTTGCCGTGATAAATCTGTGCAAATGAAATGTGTCCAAAATATGGTAAACTATGTATAAGGTTAGAAGGTATTCGTACCTGTGCTCATCGGATGAGGATACGGATGACAGTTTGGCACCCATTCCTCGGCAAACTTGTTGCGCTGTCCACCAGTCAGCTTCTGGATATGAAACGAACAGGTAACATGAACCATTATATGGTCGCAGTCTTTCATTGGTGCACTCTGATGCACCTGGAAACGATTGATAAGATTTTAATTAAATATGGTGGGCCTCTCGCAAGTCATACGGAGCTTGAGACCGTATTGGTTTTGGACAGTGACTGCTTCTCAACAAGGTAGGTTTTAGGTTAAATTTGGATTAGAGGATTAAGAAAAGTTCGAAATCTAATTGAAAGATAATAATACTTTATCCATGCAGTTGCTAGATTAAAGAGTAAACCAAACAGATAGCTTGATGGAAGTGGCTTTTCGTTAGCTTCAATATCAATTGGCGTCTATAAAACTACTTAAATTTATTTCTCTAGGGAGAGCACCGTGGCGCAGTGGGTAGTGTGTTGGCCTCTGACGCCGATAACACGGGATCGAATCCCGACACAGCCTTGTCTTTGTAGTAAAATTGTCACGAAAAGCTTCTCGAAATTCGCCGTTCGGAACCGGCAATAAACTGTAAGTCCCTTTCATCCATGGGAAAATGAAATCACACACAACATGGGTGATTGAGAGAAGCTCGGCTCAGGTCCTTTATGGACTGCAACGCCAACATACACACATACATACAAGGGACTACTAATATAATTTACACGCTTGCAAGTAGGCGCAGTTTACTTTTGTGTGTGCTTCCGCTATGTCGGGTAGAGCATGGTAGTAGTAGGTAATCATGCATTGCATGCACGCTGTTCAAGCTGTTAAACGTGTCACTAAAGCTGGAGTTTGGTAGAATCATCTGGACGGAGTAGATCTCCATTGGAGCTTTCGTATTGACAATAATAAAAACAGAACGAAGTAGGCGTATTCAAAAAACTGGTTAGCCAAGTTCGCCATAGGGTGGACTTACATACATATTATCGGTCGAAGGGCAGATTTAATTTGTCCATGACGTGGATAATTACTAACGCCTATAGCACTTAATGCTTGCAGGATATCGAGGTTGGTTGGTGATATTGAGGATACATTTTACTACGCACATCGTTTATAACCAAACAAATTTGGTTAAAGGTGTCTTCACAGAATGGAGGATCGGCGATGATCCATACTCCTTGGAGCCAGCTAGAGATAATCTTTTCAAATGTTATTCAGTCAGAAATTGTTTCAGTGCTAATCTATGCCTTAGTTAGGCTAGGTTAGGTTAACGTGATTGGCATAAGCCCCACATGGCCAAAGTCGGCCTATTGTGATACCACATGGATCATATTACCCTGATCCACTACCTGAGAACCAACCGGTGCTTTTGATGAAGCGATGGAGTTGAGCTATTTTTAGGTCTGCTAGCTCACTTAGATTTTCATAGAAGGGCGCGCCGAGGTAGATCCTCTGGCGGTTCGCAAAAGAGGGGCATGAGCAGAGAAGGTGAAGTATTGGTTCCCCTTCCTCCATGCAGCCCTTCACAGAAGTCATTGGAGGGTAGCCCTAGTCTGACGGCGTGTTTTCCAATGTAAAGACACCCACTAGATTACCTAAGGTTGCCCATTTGGTTGCCACTACGTCCCTGGGTTGCTCTCAATGCCTCTGGAATCTACGCCCAGGCCTATGCGGACGACGTCGCCATTCTTTCTGTCGGCTCATGTTTGGCGACTGTCTGTCGCAAAGCACAGGCGGCGCTAAATGTGATCGACGATTGGTGTACCAAATATGGGCTGTCAGTCAATCCTCTTAAGACCGATGTCGTTCTCTTTACGAGAAGGAGGAAAAATACTGGCATGACTCAGCTGGTACTAAAAGGCACTTCCATCCCGATGTCCAAGGATGCTAAGTGTTTAGGAGACATCTTAGATAGTAAGCTTCTCTGATCAAAACATGTTGAGTCAAAAACCACCAAAGCGCTGTCAGCTTTCTGGCAATGCAAAGGAGCTTTTGGCAAAACATGGGGCTTATCGCCGGCAAAGGTCCTTTGGATCTACACGGCAATGGTAAGACCTGTAATCTCATATGCATCGGTTGTCTGGTGGAACAGGCTAAAACGCAAACACGTCGTAGCCTCTTTCACCAAACTCCAAGGAACGGTTTGTCTCAGCTGCACGGGGGCTTTCCTCAGCACGCCGGGCGCTGCTCTAGATGTTATGATGAACCATACACCTCTTGATATATTTATCAGAGGGTGTGCTCTGAAAGCCATGTCTCGTCTGAAGAGAAATGGCTTTTGGTACAACTCGCATAGGAATAACGGTGTGCTTGCGCAATAATTGTCACACTGACGCCCGTTATCCTATTGCGTCGTAATTTCACAGTCGAGTTTCCATGGCGGCAGGATTGGCTATGGCTGGATACTGAACCTGGAAAGGATAGTCTTCGCATTTTCACGGATGGCTCCAGACCTGGGCGGGGGTCCGGTGCTGGGGTCTTCTTTGAGCGCGAAAACATCCGACTGCACTTCTCCTTAGGAAAATATGCGTCGGTCTTCCAATCAGAGATATACGCAATCCTAATGGCCATGCACTATGTTGTGAAGCACAGGTGGAAGGGGGAAGCATATGCGTATGTAGTGACAGCCAAGCTGCACTAAAAGCTGTGTGTAACCCCTTAACTAGCTCCAAATTAGTGCTTGAACTCAAGTCCTTCTTGAACAGAGTCGGCAGACTAAATTCATTAAGGCCTGTATGGGTTCCAGGCCACTCTGGGATCCCAGGAAATGAGATCTCTGATAAACTCGCTAGAATGGGTTCAGAGGAGACCTTCTCAGGACCTGAATCCGCTCTAGGTCTAACTGCGTCCACGGAAAATTCCTACATTAACGATTGTGTATTTAACACACACAACCGTAGATGGAGGGATTGTCCGGGTTGCAGGATGACTAAGCGTGTATGCCCTGATGTCTGCAAAAAATCTGCAGCTTTCCTCCTGTCTTTAAGGAGAATCGACTGCAGAAGGCTTGTGGGAGTTATCCCGGGCCATTACACTTTTGCCAAGCATCTCTACGTGCTCGGCATCAGTGAGACGCCTACCTGTGCTGCATGTGGCGAAGAGGAGGATGATACTGCAGAGCATTTCCTCTGTTATTGTCCCGCCTTTGCTCGCATACGGTGGCGCACCCTTAGAGCCGACGTGGTGTGTGCCGAATCCCTTAGCTCTACATCACTGAAGCTCCTTCAAATTTTTCTCGGGAAAACGGAGAAAATACAGTAATGTAAGGTGTCTGTCTGGAGTACAATGGACCAGTGACTGCGTCTGAGTGCTCCTGCATAGCAGAAGCCTTCAACAAAAAAAAAATGAAAAACGTCCCTGGTTCGTCCTAGGTTTAACTTAGGCCAAATTTGTTTAGTGATAAAGCCGATATTACTCTCATTCCATTGGAGGTTGGTCGCCTCTATGGTTTGAAGTTTTATCATGTACTTTACCGTACTTATTGGTGTTTCTAGGTACCCGAGGGTAGGTAGGTTGAGTGTGCTTGACCCTAACTTTGCGAGTTCGTCGGCCACGCAGTTTCCTGAAATATCCCTATGCCCGAGAGCCCACAGTACTTTAATGTTCAAGTGTTCAGCCATCTCGTCTAGATAGTAGGCAGCAGATAAGGGATGTCTTTGATTTGTGGGTTACCGCGGTCAGGGATTTTATCGCAGATTAGATGTCTATCCATGGCGGATATTATATTGATCCTGAGCCATGCAAGGGCCTCCGTTATCGCTGTTATTTCTGCCTGCAGTAATTTGGGAGTCTGGAGTCTTGGAGAAGACTCCACTACCTACACCCGAATCCATCTGAGAGTAATCGGTATAGAGGGAACTCGAGTCCTTTGGTATGACTTTCCCTTCAGCCCATTCTTCCCTAGATGGAAAGACAACTTCGAAGTCACCGTGGCCTCCGGGGCCTCCGTGGGAGTTGATCTGATCGCTCCGCTTATGTATAAGCTGGCCGATCTTTGTACTTTCCCCAGAAGGTTTCGATTGACTGCCTTGTCCAGAGCAGTCCACCAGACTACGCCAAACAGCAGGATAGCCTATGCCTAAGGCTCTCGTAGCTGCAAAATCCCAATAGTTTCTATGATCTGTATCGTGGTTACATGTGCTTTTCACGCGGCCTATTCCATCGCACTACCTGAAGGTCTGTAATTTAAAAAACTCTGCTTCACCAAGGCAAAGCACTGTCTCCCACTTCAGCGGTTGGAGGAGTGTCGCCGTGGCGCAGTGGGTAGTGTGGCGGGATTGAATCCCAGCAGATTTATTATCGAATAAGTCATTCACGGTACTATTCCTCAGCAGGGTACCGACAAAACCCCCTGTAGTGTTATCGTCATGGAAAAAGCTTTTCGAAATTGGCCGTTCAGAATCGGCAATCAACGTGGAATGTTAGGTCCCTAAACAGACCACGTGCAGCCGAACAACTTGCGAACGCCCCAGACCGATATAAAGCGCGCTTAACCGTCATTCAGGAAATGCGATGGAATGGACCGGGTATAAAGCGGATGAAAAACTACGACATCTACTACGGCGTCTGCTATAGGGAGAGAGGACAACAATTATTCGGATGCGGGTTTGTTGTTCGAGGTGGACTAAGGCAAAAAGTCGTATGCTTTTGGCTTGCGAGCGAACGCCTCATGACGAGCCGTATCAAGGCTAAATTTTCGAACATCAGCCTTATCTGCGTCCACGCCCCTAAAAAAGAGGACTCCACTAAAGATGGGTTGTATGATCTTCTAGACAGAACGTATGCCCAATGTCCAAGCTATGACATTAAAATTGTTCTGGGAGACTTGAATGCTAAGCTGGGTAAGGAAAGCCGATGAACGAGTCATCGGTAAACCCAGCCTACACGACACCACATCCGATACCCCTTTAACTGCACCAACTATAGAGGAATAAGTCAAAAATCACGCCATGCACTAACCAGTGCGTGCGGGGAGTAAAGGGCAACAGACAACGGCATCGACTTAGGATGGGCACGTGGAACGTCTCATCGCTCATAAGGAAGCATCACGAGCTGGTTGAGGATGCTGCCATTTATCGGTTAGATATCGTAGGTGCCTCTTCGACAAAGCAAAGAAGATATAAAACTGAGGACCTTTCGGACGGGTGGAAACTCTTCCTGTCGGGAGTTGCTCCTCAAGTGTCTGCACAGGAGGGAGTGGGGATACTCATAAGTCCCAGGCTGGCAGACAGGGTATTGGAGTGGATACCATTAGGAGGGAGAGTCGCGATCTTAAAACTCAAGTTTGAAAGATCAACTTTGGTTCTGGTGCAGGTTTATGCACCGAATCTAGAGTCTAAGTATGCGACTTTCCTGGATGAAATTGATGCGGCCCTTAATAGGATGGTTGAGATGGATTCCTATATCCTGATTGGTGACTTCAACGCCCACGTGGGTGTGGATGTAACGACACGGGGGAGTGTGATTGGGAGGAACGGTGAACCTTATCAAAACGCGAACTGCTGTGCTGTGCTGTGCAAATGGCAGAAGAGCACTGTGGCGCAGTGGGTAGTGTGTTGGCCTCTGACGCCGATGACTCCGGATCGAATCCCGACACAGGTGTTTCTCCTCAGCGGGGGTCTGACAAAACCCCCTGTAGTAAAATTGTCATGAAAAGCTTCTCGAAATTCGCCGTTTGGAACCGGCAATAAACTGTAGGTCCCTTTCATCCATGGGAAACTGAAATCACACACAACATGGATGATTGAGAGAAGCTCGGCTCAGGTCCTTCATGGACTGTAACGCCAACATACATACATACATTTGTTCCAACTCTCACTTATGGTCATGAAATTTGGATATTGACCGAAAGAATAAGATCGCGAATACTAGCTGCCGAAATGAGATTTCTTCGTGCTGTTGTGGGAGTTACTCGCCGGGACGGAGTAAGGGCTATGCTTCGATGGATTGGTCACGTGAGACGAATGTCGCCATTATCACGACTTCCGAAGCGTGCCTTGGATGCAATACTATCAGGCAGGCGACCGCTTGGCAGACCCAGGACGAGGTGGTTGGACCAAGTCCAAAAGCTCGCCTGGGTGCGCTTGGGCATAGCTCCTGATGAGTTAGAGTCGATGGCGGAGGATCGAGTGGCCTGGAGATCGCGCGTGCACGCATTACCCCCACGACTCTTTTAGTGGAACATGCGGGCCACTGAAAATGATGATGATGATGATGACATAGCAACTAAATTCTAAAAGCACACGCTTCTACCATACCTAATGCGACACCTAGACGTTTCTATGAACCACAAGCATCAAACGACATTCTAATGAACCCAGAAAAAGCCAAATATACTATTTAACATATGTATGTATGTAGAACAACATCCAATAAAAACAAAAAGCACATGTCCAAGCATCATTACCAAAAACAGACATACAGAGTCTGTTTTTAGTAAGAGTTATGTAAGGAAGGAAACAAAAAGGATAACGTGGGTAACGTACGAGCAAACACCAAAGTTGATTGCACTTACCACGTTGCTGACTTCCTATCGTAACATTCATACATATAATAATACAAAGCACAAATTAACTTTTATTTAATGTCACGTCGAGGACGTATTCAAATATTGTTTGATGACTTTTTTGGGGTAGGAACAAGAAACTAAGCCAAATGAGAGCACTTGGTATCATGATGATCTGGATCTGGATTGTCAAACTTGGAATCAATCAATTTATGAAAACAAACGCATATGTATGTGTAATGCAATAGTATTGGATATGGGTATGACACTTAGGAGTAATCCTTCGTCGTGAATGTATATGAGCAAGGGAGCAGGTCCTGCGGGTCGTAAATCAAAATGATTGCAATAAAGTGGCCTTTTTGGTGGTTTATAGGTAATGTAAAGCGAGTTGATTATTGAACAAGGACGATGTAAATGTTTATGCAGCGGAGGACCTAATGGGCTGTTGGCTAATAGACTGAGATTGGCATGCTGGCGCTTTATGATGTTTATGGAGCATTCAGGTTTCCCATTTATACGGGTAGGATGCCGTCAAAATGCAGTATCATGTGCTTTGATGGATTCTTCGTAAAGAAGAAATATTGCTTTGAAATGAAAAAGGACCAACGAGGCATATACTCGTAAAGGAAAGCTACAAAGAGACCGCCAAAATGGACTATGAGATGAACCAATCGATGTATGGATTCGCTGTCGAACCAACTGGGTTCTTTTTCAAACTCAACTTGCCGCTAAAAAAGATATCCTTCTTGAATCGACTGCATCAACAGATGACTTTGAAGAAGCGGCGTACTAACTCAATGAAGCCTTCATCTCATCTTTTAAAAACAGCTATAAGGGAACGGCCATCTTCTTCTTCTTCTTCTTCTTAATGGGCGCTACAGTTCGGGGTGAACCTGGGCCTCAACCAACATGCCCCTCGATCTAGCACGATCTTTTGCTAGCCTTCTTTCCCATTGCCACACACCCAGTTGACTGAGGTCCCCTTCCACCAGTGTGCGTCATCTTAAGTGCGGCCGTACTCTGCTTCTTCGTCCCTCGGGGTTGGATTCAAAGACTCTCCGGGCTGGAGCTGTGGTGTCCATTCGCTCTACCGAGCCCAGCCATCTTAGGCGTTGAATCCGTAGACGTCTGACTAGGCTCATGTTGCTGTACAGCCTGTAAAGTTCGTGGCTGAATCTTCTCCTCCAACCCCCGTCTGCGCTTATAGACCCGAAAATCACACGAAAAATCTTTCTCTCGAACCGACCAAGGGTCTCCTCATCCGCATTTGATAGTGTCCATACTTCTGCGCCGTACGACAGGACCGGGATGATAAGGGTCTTGTATAGAGTCAACTTTGTCGTTCGGGAGAGGGCTCTATTACTCAGTTGCCTCCTGAGCCCAAAGAAACAGCGATTGGCAAGAGTGATTCTATGTTTGATTTCGGAACTCATGTCGTTGTTCCAGGTCACTGCGGAGCAAAGGTAGACGAAGTCCTTAACTACCTCGAACTCATATCTGCCAATACAAACGTTCTGGCCAAGACGTCGGTGGTGAGCGTCCTTTTTTGATGACAGCATATATTTAATTTTGCCCTCGTTTACCACCAAACCAATTTTCGTCATCCTGCATAGTCTGACGAGTTTAGCAGGTATGTCAAAGGTAGACATAGCGTTGTATAGCTCGTCTCTAATTACATTGTCGTATGCGGCTTTGAAGTCGACAAATAGGTGGTGACTGTCGACTTGGAATTCATTGTTTTTTTCCAGGATCTGCCGTAGTGTGAAGATTTGGTCGATGGTGGACTTCCCTGGCCTGAATCCGCACTGATAGTCCTTATCAGTGCTTATCAGCTTATTCACCAAAGGCTTTACGCGTTCACACAAAACGGCAGAGAAGATTTTGTAGGCGATGTTAAGGAGAATTATTCCTCTATAGTTGGCGCAATCAGAGGGGTCTCCTTTCTTGTGGATCGGGCATACGATGCTGAGACTCCATTCCTCGCGCATGCTTTCCTCTGACCATATCTTACAGATGAGCTGGTGCATGCTCCTAACCAGGTTATCTCCAGCTGCCTTGAAGAGCACAGCAGACAGTCCGTGTGCGCCAGGAGCTTTATTCGACTTGAGTTTCAATATGGCTGGGGGTGGTCAGGGGGACAGGATTCTCTGCGTCTGACAGCGGTATATTGACTAACATCGCGGAACGGCCATCTAGTGGTTTTTTTTTTTAAATCATAGGTTATTTTGACACTGACAGCTGTTTCCTGCTCGAAAGCTTGACAGAAAGTCAGTATCATACCCCCGCGGAACGAAATGGGTCGCTTTACGCTCGATCAAGTTTGAGAGATATTGAAAACTTATTTCCAAAGTGAGTGCTGTGTAGCTCAAACAGTGCGTTTTTGCAAATGTTCAGAGAATTCCGTTTCCCTGACCTCGAGGAAGTTGGGATTGTCAACTTCCCAACTTGTCGAAACTCAAGTCGAATAAAGCTGCTGGAACAGATGGACTGTCTGCTGAGCTCTTCAAATCAGCTGGGGGTGAGCTGGTTAGGAGCATGCACCGGCTTATCTGTAAGATATGGTCAGAGGAAAGCATGCCCGAGGAATGGAGTCTCAGCCTTGTTTGCCCGATCCACAAAAAAGGAGACCCCTTGGACTGCGCAACTATAGAGGAATAAGTCTCCTTAATGTCACATACAAGATTTTTTTTTTTTTTTGTTTTTTGAAGGCTTCTGCTATCCGCTGGAGCACTCAGACGCAATCACTGGTCCATTGTACTCCAGACAGACACCTTACATTACTGTATTTTCTCCGTTTTTCGGAGGACAATAACAGAGGAAATGCTCTGCAGTATCATCCTCCTCTTCGCCACATGCAGCACAGGTAGGCGTCTCACTGATGCCGAGCACGTAGAGATGCTTGGCAAAAGTGTAATGGCCCGTGATAACTCCTACAAGCCTTCTGCAGTCGATTCTCCTTAAAGACAGGAGGAATGCTGCAGATTTTTTGCAGACATCAGGGCATACGCGCTTAGTCATCTTACAACCCGGACAATCCCTCCATCTACGGTTGTGTGTGTTAAATACACAATCGTTAATGTAGGAATTTACCGTGGACGCAGGTAGACCTAGAGCGGGTTTAGGTCCTGAGAAGCTCTCCTCTGAATCCATTCTAGCGAGTTTATCAGAGGTCTCATTTCCTGGGATCCCAGAGTGGCCTGGAACCCATACAAGCCTTAATGAATTTAGTCTGCCGACTCTGTTCAAGAAGGAATTGAGTTCAAGCAATAATTTGGAGCTAGTTGAGGGGTTACACACAGCTTTTAGTGCAGCTTGGCTGTCACTACATACGCATATGCTTTCCCCCTTCCACCTGTGCTTCACAACATAGTGCATGGCCATTAGGATTGCGTATATCTCTGATTGGACAGACGCATATTTTCCAAAGGAGAAGTGCAGTCGGATGTTTTCGCGCTCAAAGAAGACCCCAGCACCGGACCCCCGCCCAGATCTGGAGCCATCCGTGAAAATACGAAGACTATCCTTTCCAGGTTCAGTATCCTGCCATAGCCAATCCTGACGCCAGGGAAACTCGACTGTGAAATTACGAAGCAATAGGATAACGGGCGTCAGTGCGTCAGAAGGCATGTCCATGAGACAGGGGTCGCAGGACAATTCTTGCGCAAGCACACCGTTATTCCTATGCGAGTTGTACCTAAAGCCATTTCTCTTCAGACGGGACATGGCTTTCAGAGCACACCCTCTGATAAATATATCAAGAGGTAGAAGGTTCATCATAACATCTAGAGCAGCGCCCGGCGTGCTGGGGAAAGCCCCCGTGCAGCTGAGACAAACCGTTCTTTGAAGTGTGGTGAAAGAGGCTACGACGTGTTTGCGTTTTAGTCTGTTCCAGCAGACAACCGATGCATATGAGATTACGGGTCTTATCATTGCCGTGTAGATCCAATGGACCTTTGCCGGCGATAAGCCCCATGTTTTGCCAAAAGCTCCTTTGCATTGCCAGAAAGCTGACAGCGCTTTTGTGGTTTTAGACTCAACATGTTTTGACCAGAGAAGCTTACAATCTAAGATGACTCCTAGATACTTAGCCTCCTTGGATATCGGGATGGAACTGCCTTTTAGCACCAGCTGAGTCATGTCAGTATTTTTCCTCCTTCTCGTAAAGAGAACAACATTGGTCTTAAGAGGATTGACTGACAGCCCATTTCTGGTACACCAATCATCGATCACATTCAGCGCCGCCTGTGCTTTGCGACGGACAGTCGCCAAACATGAGCCGACAGAAAGAATGGCGACGTCATCCGCATAGGCCTGGGCATAGATTCCAGAGGCATTGAGAGCATCAAGCAGGGAATCGACCACCATGCACCATAACAGCGGAGACAGGACGCTACCTTGAGGGCAGCCCCTGTTTACGCCAGATTTGACACACTGGTCGAGGCCAGCGGTCAATGTCCTGTGCATGAGCATAGCTTTGATCGCATACAAGATCTTCGCTGCCGTTTTGTGTGAACGCCTGAAGCCATTCGTAAATAAGCTAATAGGTCCTTATCAGTGTGGCTTCAGACCAGAGGAGTCCACCATCGATAAAATCTTCACACTACGGCAGATCCTGGAGAAAACTAATGAATTTCAAGTCGACACTCATCATCTATTCGTCGAGTCTAGTCAGGCGTCTACGGATCCAACGCCTAAAGTAGCTAGGCCATGTAGAGCGAATGGATACCACAGCTCTAGTCCGTAGAGTCTTTGAATCCAACCCCGAGGGACGAAGAAATAGAGCACGCACAGGTGGAAAGGGACCTCAACCAACTGGGCGTGCGGCATTGGAAAAGTCTAGCGAAATATCGTGCTAGATGGAGGGGCATGTTGGTTGAGGCCCAGGTTCACCCCGAACTGTAGCGCCCACTAAGAAGAAGAAGAAGAAATCTCATCTTGGTTCCAGTTTGGACCAGAAATCAGTAAATACTTTTTGGGCAACCTATTATTTCCAAATTCGTTACATCAGCTAGCTAACTTTGAAAAGCATGGTATGCCATCGTCTATACTAGTAAAAGAACAAATAAGACTGATAGGTAAGTGTAAACGAGAAGTCATATGTACATGGTAGAAATGAAGTCATGCAGCGAACGATAGAGGAGTGCAGGAAAAATGAATAAAAGAAAAGAAAACTTCAGAGGGATTTCTACTGGAATGTATAGATGAGTATTTGAACGCAAACAGAAGATAGATATGTAGATAGTAGGTAGAGATGGAAAAAAGAGAAAACAAAACTACTTTCTTGCAACTTACTATTCTCCATGAACGCCTTTGCCTTGTATCCGCCAAAATGATGCGAATAGTCCGATACGAAATGCAATCCCAGATATGATCCGCTCGATGTATGTCGCAACAGTTTCAGTTTGGAACTCCAATCGCCACATAACCGCTTCGGCAGCAAATCGATACGGACGCCTTTTCCAGTTGGATAGTAAGGATTTCCCTTCGGATAGTCGGGAGTTTGTATTAAAAAATTCACATGCGGCTTGTACAGATTCGAAAAGATATTCAACAGATTCTGATAGTTCGTTTGAGCGATATTGAAGTTGTTATAGCTATTTGCATTCGTATTATAACTAGAGGTATAACTAAGGCTAGGGTTGTCATAAGAACTCCGCTTTTGAAAGTCTCGGTTAGTGTTTGTGTTAAGGATCCTATTACTTGCGTATGGCGTCGCTTTTAGTTTGTTGTGTCTGGAAGATTTTATGAACTTCGATTCGACGTTGAAGTTGCCCAAGTGTTGGGCACTAGCACTGGCAGTCGGTTCGGTTATCTCCAAGTAGTCGTATGTACAACTGTGTGTGTGGGAGGAAAGGTTAGGGGTCATAATCTATATTGGATGTGGGTTTATGGATCTATTGTACCCGGGTTCGTTTTCGATGACTAGCTCCTCGAATTCAAGAACGATTCGGTATCCACTTGGCGCCGTGATGGTGGTATAGCAATTTGCATTGTCGGGGTATTGGCGCGGGAACGAGGGGCTCCAAACTGCAGCTCGAGGATGCTCCTTGGTCAGCGATACGGTCTTGTTACAATCGTTTATCCAATTCTTACGAAATGATTCTATGGCCATACCAAAAAATGTTACGAAATTATGATGAACAGCGACGGCCAAAAAACTTACCATCACTCATCGGTCTCTCGCAGATAATAAAGTTGTTTGCATTGCAGTCTCGGTCATTCCACATAAAGTTGCTAGTCAGAGGACTGCGAGTTGATTGTATTCCCGGCGGCATTCGAAAGTATCGACGTAGCTCGATGCAATCCTGACTGCTGAGGCCATCGTCATTCGGTTGCTTGTTATAGTGTCCGTGCTGTGACCAGCCTGGAAACCAATCTACCACAAAACGCATTAAGAGAGTATGGTTCGAAAATTGAGTGCAATATATGGGCTGGTTGATTACTCACTTGTGTACTGGAATGGAAGTCCATCAGTCCATCGAAAGTCGCCTTCGAAATTTTTATCTGAACCTCCCACCCAGTAGGCAAAGTGATCATGGTACCCGGGGCTGGAGGCAAACAGAAACCAAACGAGTTAGGAAATTGTGACCAGCATGAATGCGTGTTGTGGTGTATACTCGTATTTTGTTTTGAGATAAACTTTCGTAGCTGAACAAAGTTGCTCCACTGGCATAGTTTACGGGATGCCTTTCGGCATTGAATGCGTATTTATATGGAAAACAAGTTCAGACGTTTTCCAATGAACAGGCGAATAATGGAGTAGTTTGGACAAAAGTTTGTTGGGTTTAAAAGTTTCATGTTCACTTTTGTAGGATATCGAATTCGTCCCGGCCTTAAGGGTAAGTTAGGGAGATTTTTGGTAAAGTATAGAGTTCTATAAACTCCGTCTAGATTTCAACAGTGACCCACGTCTGACTCAATTTTTTTATGTCATCATTGACATTCATCAGGGGGGAGGGAACGAGCAAACAGAGCAAAGAAGTTGATCGCGTTTAACATGGCAAACGCCAGCTTCGATCTCTGTCCCTGCTCAATCCAAGTTGACACATAGCCTCCGTGTGGCCCCCCCTGGATAGCTACCTTGACACCCGCCAGCTAGTGAATCAGTGTGTGCAGCGACCCAACCCCTTGTTCCTGAGGACAGAGGAACCTGGCCCTTCAGGTTGGGGGTTGTGCTTAGGGGTAACATCCCTACTAGTCCCGAAACGACAAGAAGCCTCGGATACGGACGGATACAAAGCTGACGACCCCTGCAAACGACTAATGGACTTGAGAGTCTGCACCTGGAATACGAAGTCCCTTAACAGACCGGGTGCAGGCGATCAATTGGTGTAAACCCTCAACTTCTATAAAGCAGATATAACCGCACTCCAAGAAGTGCGATGGGATGGACCAGGCAAAAGACGGATGAAAAACTGCGACATCTACTACAGAAACTGCTACAAGGAGAACAAACAGCACCTATTCGGGTGCGGATTCGTTATTCGAGGATGACTTCGACAGAAAGTCTTAAGCTTCCGAGATATAAGCGAACGTCTCATAACAATCCGCATCAAAGCTAAATTTGGAAACATTAGCTTAATATGCGCTCATGCCCCAACGGAAGAAAAGGACGATCGACCCAAAGAAGAATTCTACGATCTCCTAGACAAAACCTATGCCCAATGTCCCAGCTACGACACAAAAATAATTCTAGGAGACTTTAATGCAAAACTGGGCAAAGAGGACATCTTTGAGTTGATCATAGGAAAGCATAGCCTCCATAACATTACATCTGACAACGGACTTAGGCTAATCGATTTCCTAGCGGGGCGTGACCTCCTTGTAGCAGGCACGCGATTCCCCCATCTCAACATCCACAAGGTTGATCAATCGACCTCGGAAGGTTCGTACGTATTCTCGACGTACGAACCTTCCGAGGAGCCAACATCGACTCGGACCACTACCTTGTTGTAGCCAAGGTACGAATGAGGATATCAAGAATGCTTAGGAGTCGAGCAGGACTACGTAAGTTTGACGTCGTAAAGCTACAATCCCAAGACGACGGACGGGAGCTGCTCGCGAAATCTATGAGAGAAAAGTGAACACGGGAAGCCTAAGATCGAGAAGATGGAGAGATGCATCCGCCCGTAAGTTTTACAATAAAGTGAAACGAACATGCCAAGGCTACAAAGCCAGAGCGGCGGCCTGCAGGGATGCAAATGGAGAACTGGTAGAACAGCCGCAGTCGATACTGAGGATCTGGAAAGACCACTTCTACAGACTGTATAACGGCGATGATAGACAAGATGCCGCTGTCAGGCAGAACGAGCCATTCGTAATGAACGACGATGTAACGGAATTCAGTCCACCCGATATCAAGACTTAAGTCTAATAAAGCCGCTGGCGCAGACGGCCTGTCTGCTGAGCTTCTTAAGGCGGCTGAAGATGACCTGCTAAGGTGCATGCACCATCTCATTTGCAAGGTATGATCGGAGGAAAGCATGCCCGACGAATGGAATCTCAGAATCGTTTGCCCGGTCCATAAGAAAGGAGACCCCTATACCTGCGCCAACTATAGGGGAATAAGGCTCCCTACCATCGCCTACAAAATCTTCTATGCCATTTTGTGTGAACGCCTGAAGCCTTTTGTAAATAAGCTCATAGGACCTTATCAGTGCGGATTCAGGCCAGGGAAGTCCACCATTGACCAAATCTTCTCACTACGGCAGATCCACGGCAGATCCTGGAAAAAACCAATGATTTCCAAGTCGACACTCACCACCTATTTGTCGACTTCGAAGCCGCATACGACAGCGTAATTAGAGACGAGCTATACAACGCTATGGCTACCTTTGACAGACCTGCTAAACTCGGCAGACTATGCAGGATGACACTGGCCAATACAAGAGGTGCTATCTATTTCAAATCCTTGCAACTCCTTGCTTACGCCGACGATATTGACATAAATGGTAGATCACAGCGAGATGTCAATGGAGGCGGCGGAAATTGGTTTGGCGGTAAACGAGGGCAAAGGTTAGGTTAGGTATATGGGTGCCCTATTGACGTAAAGTCAAGGCTCACGTAGACTACGTTGAGTCCATTGTGCCCACCTGTTTTGTTTAACCCGTTGATACCTATACATTTACTGTCGAGCTGAACCAGCCAGACGAGGATAAAAATCCTAGTATTCTGTTCAGCCCGATATTACCTACCTCTTCTAGTCCCGAAAGGAAGTATCTTCCCAGGAAAATATTCCTTTTTTGGGCTAGCGCCGGGCATTCGCACAGCAGGTGACGAACGGACTCAATTTCCTCTTCGTCCCTGCAGCTTCTACAGAAGTCATTGTAGGGCTGGCCTAGTCGAGCTGCATGATAAGATAGCATGCAATGCCCGGTGAGGGCACCGACTGCCAGTCGAATGTTCCCACGATTGAACTTCAGCAGATTTTCCGTTCTTTTCTTATCATAGACGGGCCAGGTCAATTTCGCCGTTGCGCATGTATCTAAGCGACACCATCGCTTATTGGCTTTCGCCAATAGCTCCGTCTGTATCTCCCTGTAGAGCGCACTGAGTGGTGTTTTGGCATCAGCTGAGATCTGCGCAATATTAGCACCTGATCCCACCCTAGCCAACTCGTCCGCCCTCTCGTTTCCGGAGATATTCATATGACCAGGTACCCAGCAAAGGGTCACCTCATTTACATTGCATATCTCTTCTAACTTCTCCTTACAGATTTTGACGAGTTTGGATCTTATCCATGCTGCCTGCAGAGCCTTAATGGCTGCCTGGCTGTCAACATAGATGCTGATCCTTTTTCCTGTGATATTCTCTTTGCTGATCAGGTCCGCCGCTTGCTTGATAGCGAAGACCTCAGCTTGGAAGACACTGCATCCATCATCGAGCCTGTAGGAGCGATGCATATCCCGAGACTCAAAGTAGACTCCGGCACCTGTGCCAACATCCATTTTGGATCCGTCGGTGTAGAGTGCCAGTTCACTTTCCGTGCGTACCATGTCACCGGTCCATTCCTCCCTGGAGGGAATTCTAATAGAGAATCTCCTCTCCCAGGAAGGAAGTCGGGTGACATAGTCCGTTACGGTTCTGAATCTCGAGACGGCCCATCGATCCAAGACTGATGCATGTCCATGAGGACTCTTTTTCCAGAGACCTAATTCCTGTAATAAACGAGGGCAAAACTAAATATATGCTGTCCCCAAAAAAGGACGCTCACCACCGACGTCTTGGCCAGAACGTTTGTATTGGCAGATATAAGTTCGAGGTAGTTAAGGACTTCGTCTACCTTTGCTCCGCAGTGACCTGGAACAACGACATGAGTTCCGAAATCAAACATAGAATCACTCTTGCCAATCGCTGTTTCTTTGGGCTCAGGAGGCAACTGAGTAATAGAGCCCTCTCCCGAACGACAAAGATGACTCTATATAAGACCCTCATCATCCCGGTCCTGTTGTACGGCGCAGAAGCATGGACACTATCAAAAGCGGATGAGGAAGCCCTTGGTCGGTTCGAGAGAAAGATTTTGCGCGTGATTTTTGGGCCTATAAACGCAGACGGGGGATGGAGGAGAAGATTCAACCACGAGCTTTACGGGCTGTACAGCGACATGAGCCTAGTCAGGCGTCTACGGATTCAACGCCTAAGATGGCTGGGCCATGTAGAGCGAATGGACACCACAGCTCCAGCCCGGAGAGTCTTTGAATCCAACCCCGAGGGACGAAGAAGCAGAGGGCGGCCGCCCTTAAGATGGCGCACACAGGTGGAAGGGGACCTCAGCCAACTGGGTGTGCGGCAATGGAAAAGGCTAGCGAAAGATCGTGCTAGATGGAGGGGCATGTTGGTTGAGGCCCAGGTTCACCCCGAACCTGAGCGCCCGTTTAGTAAATAATTAAGTTGACACACTATCCCAACATTTATGCAACCTCTGAGACCAAAAAACTTTTTCCTGTTTTTTAAGTTTTTTTTTATTTGCATGACTGCCGGAAATTGAGTTGGAAAATTAAGGACGAAGTTATGCCTACCTGTCTACTTGCTGAAAATCGAATTAATACACAAGGATTATGTCCCAGTAGTCAATTAAATTCTTACCTATTGATGAGCAAGCTGTCGATAATACTCTGCTCCAGGTCGCTTCGTACGGACACCAGATGGCCACCTTGGCCCACGCAATGTTTCTCGCCCTCATACCACGATAGTGTTTCCTCAATTGCCGTCACACAAAACTGTTGCAACGCAATCCATCCAAAGGCACAATTTGCAACAATCTCTGGCACTGGCCTCGCCACATACGACAGATATATCGACGGCAGTTGAACCTCCTCCACATCCACATCTTCACCAGTTACACTTCCAACATGTCCTGTGTCTTTCAGTCTTACCGGACGCATCAGATGAATACTTAACGAATTCCCGGATGATTCGATGATAAATCCGTTCACTTCGTTCGAGTTATTTACACAGTGCGACCATTTAGCGAATTCGTTTTCGAAAATTTTTATCACAACACCATGACACTCAGGACTTTCGGCTGAATTGAGGATTCTGCCACTATCGTACGTTCCATAATCACGATTATTTGTATCTAAAGAACCACCGCTTGCGGAGCGATGACGAAACGTTTCATTCGCGTCACCCGCACTTAACGATAGATTTACAACACTAGTTTCGATACTTAGACCTAGGCTCGTGTATAATGTGGTTCCGTCACTCGCAAACGATTGCGTTGTGGCTGGTATCGTTGTTGATGTGGCTGATGACGATGATGACGATGATGACAAAGTTGTGACGATATTGTTAGCGGTGGTAGAGCGTGATAAGCTAGGATTCGAGTTCACTACGTTACTATCATTATTCGTAACTATCTGCAGTTGAATGCGATTGCCGTATGGTAGATGAATGCGAAAGTAGCATTCCAATGAGTCGCGTCGAGTCGGCCGTACATAGAATTGGCCGCTTTCGTTGCTCGACGACACATTGTAACAGAAATCGACTAATTTATAATTAAGACTAAACATGGGATTCTTATAAATTTTAAGACTAGTGTTTCGTAGCACATCGAAATGATACGTTCGCTGGCTGATACTAAGCTCCTCGAGCTTACCACACAACTCGGAACGATCTGTGAATTTTAAGTAGCCACCGCTACTACACGGGACATTTAAGCGTGTCAGTTCGATGAGGATACCCGGTGGTAGTTGGCCAAGATTGGCCATCTGGAAGGACGGAAAATGCATCGTACAATCGATGCTGTAGAGTGGTAGCGTTGTGTAATCCAATGAGCCTGATGTTGCCTTCAGGGTGAGTTGACAGTCTGGCCAATGGTGTTAGGGAAAGAGATGCAAAACATATTCAAGTTAACCAGGTGACATGGGTAGAATTAATGAAAAAAATGGAAGTCGAAGACTAGTGATGGAATTACCTTTTGTAATCTTAAATGAAAGAGTTTTTTTGTGTACCACATTCAGTAGAGAAGCGCTTTGACTAGTTGTGCTGCTGCTGTTCGTCTGCCTGGTGGGACGAAAAAATATCCTGTAAGAGAGAAAAAGGTGTATGGCATCATGAAAAAGTTAATTGGTGTTTTAATAAAATCGAATGTCATCACGATAAGGGAACGCAAAGTGTCCTCTGGGACCTGGTAGTAATTTCTAAGTTTTAGATTAAAAAGTAAAACCTCCCAGCTTAGAAAACTACTTATGGACTACATCAGCAATTCTCAAACTGGGCGGTAGCGCCCACCAGTGGGCGTTATTGGTATTTTCAATTTTAATGGACGACTGAATCGATTACGTGGGCGCTGAACAGGTCAATGTATTGTGAGTCACCTAAAAATTATATTTACAGCAGACTTCTTCTGGTTACTAGGGGTACTTCATATACCTTTGTGATTCGGAGAACCAGTCCTGTTGTCACAATTGTTACTCATTATAAATATTAACCTTTGATTCAGTATTTTGCATCTGCTCTTTACCAACGACACTATTAAATAGGTAGTCGCCTTAAAAAGGGTGATCGTTTTTAGAGTTCCGTACCCAAAGGGTAAAACGACCTAAGGTTAGTTGATAATATCCCACAACCATAATATTGTGTCTTTGTTCCATTAATCTTAGCTGCAAACCTTTTTCCTATAAATATCGTTATTCACCTTTCCACCTCCTTGCTGTCAAGTAGGATAATTGATTTGAATTCAATGGACACCACTTACTTATCAGGCCTGCGATCCATGGAGGATCTGAGCCTGAGTTATAGCTGCCTTCCATCCTTGACGGTCCCGGGCACGCTGCTTCCAGTTGTCAATACCACGATGTCTTACATCCGCGATTACTTGGTCTTTATACCGGAGGTTCGGTCTTCCTCTTCTTCTCGAACCAGGAGGCTCGGGGTCGAAGACCCTCTTAGCTGGAGCGTTGATGTTCATGCGCTCGATGTGGCCGAGCCAGTGTAGTCGACGGATCCTTGCCTTCCGGACAACATTCACATCTTGGTACAGCTCGTAGAGTTCGCGGCTGTGTCTTCTTCTCCATTCACCTTCCCCACGGACAGGACCAAATATCCGGCGCAGAATTTTTCTTTCGAAAGAACCCAAAATCAGCTCCCCTGTCCTGCTTATCGTCCAGCTTTCGGCTCCGTACAGCAAGACTGGCAGAATAAGCGTTTTGTAAAGCATGACTTTGGTCTTTCGAGTTAGGAGTTTTGACCCCAGTTGTTTGGACAAGCCGAAGTAGCAGCGGTTGCCAAGGGCGATTCTATGCCGGATCTCCACTGTGGTGTCATTTGTGGAATTTACGTTTGCCCCGAGGTAGACAAACTCCTTAACTACCTCGAAATTGTAGCTGTCAATTGTTATATTTTGTCCCAGGTGGTGAGCGACGGATTGGATTTTGCTTGACAGCATGTATTTCGTTTTGTCCTCATTGATCTTAAGACCAACTCGTTTCGCCTGTTCTTCAATCGCCGTGAATGCTTCCACAATGCCACGGCGAGAACACGCGATGATGTCGATATCATCCGCGTATCCTAGCAGCTGGATGGACTTGTAAAAGATAGTGCCTTCCCTGTTGACGCCTGCCCGTCGCACTATCTGCTCCAGCACCAGGTTGAAGAAGTCACATGACAGCGCATCTCCTTGCCGAAATCCGGTGCGTGTTTCGAATGGTTCCGAGGTCCTAGAACCGAGTTGCACGGTGCATCGCGTGTTTTTTAGCGTGGCGCGACTTATGAGACTCAACACAGCTGAATCAAAAAAAAAATTAATTTTTATGACTTTATTCGCCTCAATTACAAAATCAACTGAACTTAACTCATAGCTTAATTTTACTTATGACCTATGTTGCAGAGGTGAACGGATGTGCAGCAGACGCTGATAATGCATTTACCCAATTCACCTGTGCAATTACAATCGATCATGTTATGATTATTTCACTGGAATTCGCACTACGTTGCTGTTATTGCTGAGCTTGTTTCCGCCGCTGTGTGGAATGCTGTCTGACGGTGTACTCTGCCGCTTGTACTGTTGTTGTTGTGGGTTATTCTGCTGTTTGTGTTGTTGTTGTTATAGGTGGAAGGTTGTTCCTGTAACTCCTCCCCCCTAAGACTGAAGCGAGGGTCCTGGAAAGCTTGATGGACTGGACGGGAGCGAAGTATTGAGTTTAGCCTTAAACTGTCTGTTGCATAGAAATATTGGTATTATTATAATTATTGAAATTATTAAAATTGAAAATAGATAAATGTCTCGCCGTGTGCTGTCCCATGTTAGGATTTTGAATTTTTCCTGTTGATGAAATTTGAAATCGTTAAATTTTTTTATATTGAGATTTTCTATTGTAAGGTTAGAGTGGATGATATTATAGTTTGTGGGATAGATGTGGATTTTGTCCCAGTGGGTGTAGGGTTTGCTCCTGTAGACTACATTGTTTATATAGACATCACAGTCCTTGTATGTGATCAAGGCTGAGCCCTCAATGGTTTGCTCGAAATTACATGTGGAGTTGATAAAGGTGCGTGGGGCGTCTATAAGGAGTATGTTGTTGTCTTCTGGCTGGGTAATGGACTTTATTTCATTGATGTCTTCCGTTGTGCAGGTAGCGGGCTTATTTCTTAGGATTCTTCCGATGCATGTTGACTGTTGTAGCGTTTCTTGATGCGTTGATTCCTTGCAGATGAATATCTTCTCCACTTTAGGGCACATGTGTTCAAAGTAATGTACTGGAGTATTAGGAATATATTCATCTTTGGGTTGACTTCTTGTTGAATAGCGAAGGCTGCGTTGGATCCCGCGATGAAGATTAACAGTAAACCTCTGCTTTTTCTTCTTCGATACTTGGTAGTGTCACAAGACTGAGATTAGTCCAAGCACTTCAACTGTTCTTAGGTTCACGACCGTAAAGAATTTAAAAATTCACTGTTAAACGTAAATCGCGAAACTTCGACACGGAAAACCACCGTTTCTTCGTTTTATTTTTCCTTTACGTACTTAACACCGGTCGGACTACACGACTGCGCCACTTATGAGACTCAACACAGCTGAATCAAAAAAAAAATTAATTTTTATGACTTTATTCGCCTCAATTACAAAATCAACTGAACTTAACTCATAGCTTAATTTTACTTATGACCTATGTTGCAGAGGTGAACGGATGTGCAGCAGACGCTGATAATGCATTTACCCAATTCACCTGTGCAATTACAATCGATCATGTTATGATTATTTCACTGGAATTCGCACTACGTTGCTGTTATTGCTGAGCTTGTTTCCGCCGCTGTGTGGAATGCTGTCTGACGGTGTACTCTGCCGCTTGTACTGTTGTTGTTGTGGGTTATTCTGCTGTTTGTGTTGTTGTTGTTATAGGTGGAAGGTTGTTCCTGTAACTCGCGACACAACTGGATCAGTTTTACCGGGATCCCGAATTCGGCCATCGCCCCAAAGAGTGCTTCACGATGAATGCTGTCGTATGCGGCTTTGAAATCGATGAAAAGATGGTGTGTATCGATTCGAAACTCGTTGGTCTTTTCCAGGATTTGTCGAAGTGTGAACATTTGGTCTATAGTCGATTTGCCGGGCCGGAAGCCGCACTGGTAGCTGCCGATTAGTGCGGTGCAAAATGGTTTTAGACGTTCACACAATACGCTGGACAGGATCTTGTATGCGACATTGAGCAGGGATATACCTCTATAGTTCTTGCAAGAGGTAGGATCGCCTTTTTGGTGGATGGGGCATATAGAGCTTGTATTCCAGTCGTCGGGCATGCTTTCATCTTCCCAAATTCTGCAGATGATCTGGTGCATGCTCCCTACCAGAACATCGCCGCCAGCTCTGATGGCAAGCCATCTGAGCCTGCGGCCTTGTTGTTCTTCAGCTTCTGAAAAGCTGTGCCGACTTCTTCGATGCTGGGTGGGAGGACTACTTCAGCGGCTGGAGTTGGGATTTCCTCGGTCCCTACCGCTCTCTCTTGGTCATGCTCGTTAAGCAGCTGCTGGAAATGCTGCTTAATTACATCCACTATTCCATGCGGGTCGGTAACAAGATTACCCTCGCAGTTTCGAAGAGCCTGGGTGCCTTGTGCCTTTCTTGTTAAAGGCTCGTGTTTTATGTTTATCCCTAGACTCCTCGATATCTTTGAGCTGGGAGGCTGCTTTGTCGCAGTAGTTTTTTCTCCTCCCTTCTTCTGGCTCGGTACTCTTCTTGCGCTGCCCTGGTTTTCCTCTGCAGCGCCTTTTGGTACGCTTCGTCAGTTGCTGCCTTTTTCTGCTCACTCTCGCCATCATACCACGGGTTTCTTGTCGGGGGTGGTAGGTATCCTAAGGTGGTTTCGGCTACTTCCTGAATGGCTGAGCGGCAATGCAGCCACATATTATTGGCAATTGTTATGCAATGCCTGTAAAAAACACGCCGAAAAATGTATGAAGTGTACGATGGGAATACTGTGAACAGGAACTGATGGAGCAGGAGTGGCTCGCAAAAAGTCAGAATATAGCGGATGCGCTAAACATAAACCACATGACAGTTTGGAATCATATAAAAGGATCAGACTCGATGTGGTAAACGATTAACAAAGGCCTCGTAGGGGTAGCATATCCGACATGCGCTGGCCTGTAAAATAGCCAGCAGCCTGCAGGGATGAGCACGGACAACTAGTAGTGGAGTCACAGTCGATGCTGAGATTGTGGAAGGACCACTTCTGCAGACTGTATAACGGCGATGATAGTCAAAATGCCGCCGTCAGGCAGAGCGAACCATTCACAATGGACGAACACGAAGGAGAATCCCGTCCACCCGACCTAGACGATGTTAAGATAGCGATATCGAAACTTAAGTCTTATAAAGCTGCTGGAGCAGACGGACTCCCCGCGGAGCTGTTTAAAGCAGCTGACCATGAGCTGGTTAGGAATATGCACCAACTCATCTGCAAGATATGATCGGAAAAACGCATGCCCGATGAATGGAATCTCAGTATCGTTTGCCCGGTCCAATGCGCCAATTACAGAGGGGCAAGCCTCCTGAACATCGCGTACAAGATCCTCTCTGCCGTACTGTGTAAGTACCTGAAACCATTCGTGGACTGGTAGGTTCCTACCAGTGTGGTTTCAGGCCAGGAAAATCCACGATAGACCAAATATTTACACTACGTCAGATCTTGGAGAAGACCCATGAATTCCAGATCGACACGCACCATCTTTTCGTCGACTTTAAAGCCGCGTATGACAGTGTTTATAGAGACGAGCTATACAAAGCCATGTCATGTTTTAACATTCCTGCCAAACTCGTCAGACTATGCAGGATGACTATGGAGAACTCTCGCTGCTCCATTAAGGTCGGAGGTGAATTAACCGACCCCTTTGATGTTAAAAAAGGTTTTAGACAGGGTGACGCACTGTCATGTGATTTCTTCAACATTATTCTTGAAAAGATCGTGTGGGACTCTGCGGCCAATACAAGACATTGACGTTATTGGACAAACAAAGCGAGACGTCAATGAGGCGTTCACAAGCATTGAAGCAGAAGCGGAGAAAGTGGGTCAAAGGGTAAATGGGGACAAGACCAAATATATGCTGTCATCCAAGAAAGACGCGCAACACCGACTTCTTGGTCAGAACGTCACCTTCGGCAGCTATATTTTTGAAGTAGTCAAGGACTTCGTCTACCTTGGCTCGGTAGTGACAAGCAGCAACGACACCAGCGCTGAGATAAGACGCATAATAACTCTTGCCAATCGCTCCTTCTTCGGGCTCAAGAGGCAATTGAGTAGTAGAGCCCTCTCTCGAAAAACTAAGGTATCCCTCTACAAAACCTTAATCATCCCGGTCCTCCTCTACGGCGCTGAGGCGCGGATGAAGAGGCTCTTGGACGTTTCGTTGGTCCCGTTTGTGTAAACGGAGAACGGAGGAGGAGATTCAACCAAGAACTGTACGGGCTGTACAGCGACATCGGCCTGGTTAGACGTCTTCGGATCCAACGTCTAAGATGTAGAGCGAATGGACATCAACGCTCCGGCCTGAAGAGTATTCGACTCCAACCCCGAGGGACGACGCAGCAGGGGACGACCGCATTTAAGGTGGCGCGCACAGGTGGAAGGGGACCTCAACCAACTGGGCGTGCGGCACTGGAAGCGGCTGGCGGAAGATCGGGCCGGCGGGAGAGGCTTATTGGTTGAGGCCCTGGTTCACCCCGAACTGTAGCGCCATCACTTTGCGTTTAGTTTTATTTGAAAGAATAGGACACTTTTACATTGCCACCATTCTAGAAAATTACTTCATATCATTTCCCCAACAAGTACAGAGTGGATTCATTCAAAATGTATTGGGTGTACTCAGTGTAGTGTACCCATTCTATGTGAGTACACAGGACTAAATGTTTTCTTGCCATTGGGTGAAATACTCACTCGGTAACAAATTTTCAAGATGTGAGTGCAGTGAATAGAATACCCGAAAAGTATTGGATATCTTGGAACTGCTTTCAAGACATTCATTGCAGATGTTTAGTTTCTATGGAGTTGGAAAGGAATTTTATACAAAATGACCTTGCACAGGCCACAAGTGAATGAGTAAGTAAATGTTGGTCTGGAAAAGAGTCGACGTCTGCACACGAGAGGCGTAGGTACATATCCCACCCGAATTCCACTTCTGGGTGGCATAACAAAAGATCCAAATAAACTCACTAAAAGTATCACAACCATTGTGCTAGTCAGTCTACAACTCTTTCCACTTACCTGAACTCAACAATGTCGTCGTGGTCACAGTACTCATTTACAATCCACAAGTTCTTAGATTCTGTCCCACTGCGAACGGTCTCCGCACTCGACGTGCTTCTTTTGTCCGCAAAACTATGCCACACATTATCCCGAGCACATTTCGAGCCTCCAGCACTAGCATCGTCGTCGACATCTTCATCTAAAAAATTCCTCTCATCTTCTGTCCACTGGTTGCCGCCAAATGGTCGGAAATTCCTTGTCGTACTTTGACTCCGACCGAATGTATTCTCGGTTGTTCTCCTGTTACCGCCTGAATTCCCAGAGGCCCAATTTACACCATCGACATTTTGTGGTGATTTCAACCATGAAATTGGCCACTTGTTGCTCGAGGTATGATCCACAAAATGTCCTCGCTCCTTGCCAATGCCTGCCGACACGGTTTCGATAAAAAAATCTCCAGTCAGCGGTGAGCCGTCCTTCAGCGATGACGTCAACTGAACTGAAATAGAAAGGAGAACAGAGTATTGTTTAAGTGAATGCGTTTTTATGAGTTTTAGGAAATGAAATCCTAGAATGACATCATGTGGGGAAGGAACGACTCTATGTATGTCCTGTGTCGAATTGCAACAAACGTGTCCGCCGTATGGGCGGGTGGTAGACACAAACTGCTTCAAACCGATATCCGGAATGTACTTTAAAATTCGCTTTAACTTTAAACGACTTACATAGCTAGTGAATAGAAAGGACAACAGTCATGTAAAGGAGAAAACAAAGCAAGAAAAGCAAGGAGGATAACTGCGACTACAAGTCGACGGAACGGCTATTATGCTCAAAAGTGCTTTCAACCAACTACGATATAAGCTGCTAGTTTGCTGCTTATCCTCCAGTCTACTTCAACATCACTTATCTACATATGTATGTACACACACATGTATGTATGGGTATTTATATATTTTATCCTTTTGTACTAGTATAACAACAACAATGGCCGCAAGAGTGACTGTAAAAGTACAGAGATTAAAACGGAGCCGGATTTTTGTTCGAGATGCAGGAGTATCCAGTTCAAGGATTTATTGGGGCTTCCAGTAGACAATCTTCACAATACATATACTCGTAGCGTGTAATTTGATTGTGTGCAAACGTTCTGAGAATTAAGATGGTTTTAGACAATTTCCAACGGTACGGTGGAAAGTCATGTCTTTTGAATGGGAATCAGGTTCAGAATGCTTAAGTGGTTGAGCTTGTGGGGCAATATGTAGAAGTTCTTGGGTAAATATGCTATACATTGAGTGAGCGCAATCCGGTTCTTAAAAATTGAGAAAAATAAGTTTCGAAATTCTGAACTTGTGCTTGGGCGTTAGTTGTTTGGCCTTGCATTGTTCTTGTCGTAGTTGCGTAATGGTGCCTTTATTTAAAATATTTCTTAGAGGATACGGATAGTATAAATTAAACTAGAAATGACGTGAAAACTAAACCACGCCGAGGTCTGTATGGAGGCCATCGGGACCAAAGATTGCACGCAGAATTTTCCCCTCGAAACGCCCAATAGCCTCTTCATCCGCTCTTGATAACGTCCAAGCCTCAGCGCCGTAGAGGAGGACCGGGATGATTAAGGTTTTGTATAGGGATACCATAGTTTTTCGAGAGAGGGCTCTACTACTCAATTGCCTCTTGAGCCCGAAGAAGCAGCGGTTGGCAAGAGTTACTCTGCGTTTTATCTCAGCGCTGGTGTCGTCGCTGCTTGTCACTATCGAACCAAGGTAGACGAAGTCCTTGACTACTTCAAAAACATAGCTGCCGAAGATGACGTTCTGACCAAGACGTCGATGCTGCGCGTCTTTCTTGGATGACAGCATATATTTGGTCTTGTCCCCATTCACCCTTAGACCCACTTTAGCCACTTCTGCTTCAATGCTTGTGAACGCCTCACTGACGTCTCGCTTTGTTCGTTCAATAACGTCAATGTCATCTGCGTAGGCAAGCAATTGTGTGGACTTGAAGTATATCGTACCTCTTGTATTGGCCGCAGAGTCCCGCACGATCTTTGTTAAAAAATGACATGGCTCTGTATAGCTCGTCTCTATAAACACTGTCATAAGCGGCTTTAAAGTCGACGAAAAGATGGTGCGTGTAGACCTGGAATTCATGGGTGTTCTCCAAGATCTGCCGTAGTGTAAATATTTGGTCTATCGTGGATTTTCCTGGCCTGAAACCACACTGGTAGGAACCTATCAGATTGTCCCCTAACGGCTTAAGGCACTTACACAGTACGGCAGAGAGGATTTTGTACGCGATGTTCAGGAGGCTTATCCCTCTGTAATTGGCACAGTCATAGGGGTATCCTTTCTTATGGACCGTGCAAACGATACTGGGATTCCATTCATCAGGCATGCGTTCTTCCGACTATATCTTGCAGATGAGTTGGTGCATGTTCCTGACCAGCTCATCGCCGGCTGCTTTAAACAGTACCGCGGGGAGTCCGTCTGCTCCAGCAGCTTTATAGGACTTAAGTTTCGATATCGCTATCTTAACATCGTCTAGGTCGGGTGGATGGGATTCTCCTTCGTCTTCGTCTATTGTGAATGGTTCGCTCTGCCTAACGGCGGCACTTTGACTATCATCGCCGTTATACAGTCTGCAGAAGTGGTACTTCCACAATCTCAGCATCGACTGTGACTCCACTACTAGTTGTCCGTGCTCATCGCTGCAGGCTTCTGCTCTGGCTTTATAGCCGTGGCATGTTCGTTTTACTTTCGTTCGAACGTCGTTCCTGCCGTAACATCTCTCCATCTCCTCGATGGACCACCTGGGACAAAATATAACAAGTGACAGCTACAATTTCGAGGTAGTTAAGGAGTTTGTCTACCTCGGGGCAAACGTAAATTCCACAAATGACACCACAGTGGAGACCCGGCATAGAATCGCCCTTGGCAACCGCTGCTACTTCGGCTTGTCCAAACAACTGGGGTCAAAACTCCTCACTCGAAAGACCAAAGTCGTGCTTTACAAAACTCTCAGTCTGCCAGTCTTGCTGTACGGAGCCGAAAGCTGGACGATAAGCAGGACAGCGGAGCTGATTTTGGGTTTTTCGCAAGAAAAATTCTAAGCCGGATATTTGGTCCTGTCTGTGAGGAAGGTGAATGGAGAAGAAGACACAACCGCGAACTCTACGAGCTGTACCAAGATGTGGATGTAGTCCGGAAGGCAAGGATCCGTCGACTACACTGGCTCGGCCACATCGAGCGCATGTACATCAACGCTCCAGCTAAGAGGGTCTTCGACTCCGAGCCTCCTGGTTCGAGAAGAAGAGGAAGACCGAACCTCCGGAAGCAGCGTGCCCGGGACCGTCAAGGATGGAAGGCAGCTATAGCTCAGGCTCAGATCCTCCATGGATCGCAGGCCTGATAAGTAAGTAAGTAGTATAGCCAAGGTACGAATGAAGATATCGAGGATGCCGCAGAGCCGAGCTACAGGAAAGCTACAATCGCAGGAGACCGCTAGTATCTTTGCCGATCGATTTTCCCTCAACCTCTCGCAAATTCCGATGACGCCGAAAGAATTCACGGAACAACAGTGAGAGTATTGCCAGCGTGATATTAGAAACGTTGCCCCTGATGTATTGGGTTTCAAACAACCGTCAACTAGAAACTGCTGGTTTGATGAGCAATGCGAGCAAGCCGATGTAGCAAAGCAAAATGCCTACAAAGCCATGTTACATAAACCGATGAGAGCCGCTTGTAAACTTTACGAGCAGAAAAGGAGAGAGGAACACAAGCTTTTAAGGAAGAAAAAAGACAGCATGAAAAGCGTAAGGTCGAGGAGATGAGGAGACCAGAGGAATAATGCTCGCAAGTTTTACCAAAAAGTAAGACCAACATGCCAGGGCTATAAAGCCGGAGCGAAAACCTGCAGGGATGAAGACGGACAACTAGTTGTAGAGTCACAGTCGATGCTGAAAATATGGAACAAACACCTCTGTAGACTGTTTAACGGCGATGAAAGATCTAATATCGCTGTCAGGTAGAAAGATCCATAAAATAGTAATTTCAGAGCTCAAGAATAATAAAGCCGTGGGCGCAGACGGGCTGTCTGCTAAAGCGGCTGGAGATGATCTGGTAGGGCGCATACACCAGCTCATCTGTAAAATAGGGTCGGAAGAAAGCATGCCCGACGAATTGAATCTCAACATCGTTTGCCCAATCCACAAGATAGGAGTCCCCTATAACTGGGTCAACTACAGGAGAATAAGTCTCCTTTGCATCGCATCTAACATGAAACCCCTTGTGGATAATCTGATAAGTTCTTATCCGTGGGATTCCAGGCCAGGTAAATCCACAATAGACCAAATTTTTACACTGCGCCAGATCTTGGAGAAGCCCCAGGAATACGAAATCGACATCCATCACCCTTTCGACGATACAAATGAGCTATACTGCGCCATGTCTAGTTTTGGCATTTCTGCCAAACTCGTCAGATTGTGCAGGATGACAATGGAGAATTTCCGCTGCTCCATTAAGGTCGATAGCGAACTAACCGAGACCTCTGATGTTGAAAAAGGATTTAGACAAGATGACGCACTCTCGTGTAATTTTTTCAACATCGTGCGGGAAAGATCATACGAGACTCACTAGATAATACAAAAGGTAGGATCTATTTCAAGGCTGCGCAACAGCTTGCGTACGCAGATGACATTTAGGTAATTAGACGAGCATAGCGGAACGCCAATGAAGCGTTGGAAGGCATTGAAGCATTCGGCATTCGGTTAACGAGGGTAAAACGAAATATATGCTGTCAGCCACACGTCTTGACCAGAATTCACAATTGGCAATTCGAAGTGGTCAAGGACTTCGTCTACCTTGATTTACTGGTGACCAGCGACAACACCAGCGCTGAGACTAAACGTAGAATTATTATTGCCAACTGCTGCTTCTCTGGGCTCAAGAGGCAAATAGGAAGTTGAACCCTCTCTCGAAAGACCCAAGTTGCGCTGTAGAAAACCTAAATCAACCCGGTCCTCCTCTATGGCGCAAAAGTCTGGACTTTAACGAAAGAGATGAGGAGGCCCTTTGTCGTTTTGAGAGGAAAATTCTGCGTTCAATCTATGGCTCGTTTGTACGGGGTATAGAAGAGAGGACACAACGACGAACTACACGGGCTGTACGGCGACATCTGCCTACCTTTAGGGGTCCAGCGTCTAAGATGGCTGGGCCATGTGGAGCAAACGGATAACACAGGATAACGCTGCTATTTCTATTTAGTACTTACTTACTTACTTACTTAACGGGTGCTACAGTTCGGGGTGAACCTGGGCCTCAACCAACATGCCTCTCCACCTAGCACGATCTTTCGCTAGTGTTTTCCAATGCCGCAGGCCCAGTTGGTTGAGGTCCCTTTCCACCTGTGCGCGCCACCTTAGGTGCGGCCGTCCTCCATTTCTTCGTCCCCCGGGGTTGGATTCAAAGACTCTACGGGCTGGAGCTGTGGTGTCCATTTACTCTACATGGCCTAGCCATCTTAGGCGTTGGATCCGTAGACGCCTGACCCGACTCATGTCGCTGTACAACCCGTACAGTTCGGGATTGAATCTTCTCCTCCAACCCTCCTCGTTCGAACCCTACGTTCGAAAATCGAACGCAGAATCTTTCTCTCGAAACGACCAGGGATTTCCTCATCCGCTTTAGATAACGTCCATGTTTCTGCGCCGTATAACAGGACCGGGATAATTAAGGTCTTATATAAGGTCACCTTGGTCGTACGAGAGAGGGCTCTACTTTTCAGTTGCCTCTTGAGCCCAAAGAAGCAGCGGTTGGCAAGAGTTATTCTGCGCTTGATTTCGAAACTGGTGTCGTTGTTCCAAGTCACTGCGGAGCCGAGGTATATGAAGTCCTTAACTACCTCGAACTTATATTGCCAATATGCACGTTCTGTCCAAAGACGTCGGTGGTAAATATCCTTCTTAGATGACAGCGGATACTTAGTCTTGCCCTCATTAACTGCCAAACCAATTTTTGCCGCCTCCATCCCAATATTCGCAAACGCCTCATTGACATCTCGCTGCGATCTACCTATTATGTCAATGCCGTCGGCGTATGCAAGGAGTTGCGAGGATTTGAAATAGATTGTGCCTCTTGTATTGGCCAGTGAAAAATCACACGACAACGCATCGCCCTGTCTAAATCCTTTCTTGACTTCGAAACTATCGGTCAGTTCTGCACCGATTCGGATGGAGCAGCGAGCATTTTCCAGGGTCATCCTGCATAGTCTGATGAGCTTAGCAGGGATGTCAAAAGTAAACATGGCGTTATATAGTTCGTCTCCAATTACGCTGTCGTATGTGGCCTTGAAGTCGACTAATAGATGGTGCGTATCGACTTGAAATTCATTGGTTATCTCCAGGATCTGCCGTAGTGTGAAGATTTGATCGATGGTGGACTTCCCTGGCCTGAAGCCACACTGATAAGGACCTATCAGCTGGTTTACGAATGGCTTCAGGCGTTCACACAAAACGGCAGCGAAGATCTTGTATGCGACATTAAGGAGACTTATTCCTCTATAGTTGCGCAGTCCAAGGGGTCTCCTTTTTTGTGGATCGGGCAAACAATGCTGAGACTCCATTCCTCGGGCATGCTTTCCTCTGACCATATCTTACAGATGAGCCGGTGCATGCTCCTAACCAGCTCACGCCCAGCCGCTTTGAAGAGCTCAGCAGACAGTCCATCTGCGCCAACAGCTTTATTCGACTTGAGCTTCGACATGGCAATCTCAACTTCGTCGAGGTCAGGGAGACGGAATTCTCTGCGATCTTCGTCGTTAAAAAATGGATCATTCTGTCTGACGGCGGTATGTTGGCTGTCATCGCTGTTATACAGTCTGCAGAAGTGGTTTTTCCAAATTCTCAGCATCGACTGCGATTCTACTACTAGGTGTCCGTTCTCATCCTTACAGGCCTCCGTTCGGGCTTTACAGCCTTGAGACATTCGTTTTATCTGCTGATTAAATCTTCGAACGTCGTGCCTGCAATAGCACCTCTCCAGGTTTTCAATCGCCCGCTTCTCGTGAGCTCATGGAGCTCACGAGCCGCTCTTGTTTTATTGTGTAGTGAGGCTTTGTATGCCTCCTGCTTTTCCGCATGAATCCTTCTACACTCGTCATCGAACCAGGTGTTTCGTCGTGGTGGAGCTTTAAGGCCCAGCACTTCCGTTGCTGTGCTCTTCAGGGCTTGTTTGCACAGGCTCCATTGTTGCTCTACTGACTGAGTGGAGGATTGAGGTGTATCGTAGAGCTTAAGGGAGACGCGGTTGGCAAAGGCACTCGCGATCTCCGGCGATAGTAGCTTTCCGACGTCATAGCTTGTTGTTCTAACTCTACTCCGTATTTAGTAGCACTTAAGTAAACAACTCTTAAAGAGGTCCACAATATTTTTTGATTGCAATAGACTATTGTGTCCAATGTACGAGTAAACACTGAATAAATTCAAATTACCCGACCGCATAGAAATTGGGATCAAACCACATGAAAATAGAAACAACAAAAGCTACCGAAAAACAAGTTGAAATGAACACATCTGTTGAGCTACCCAATTCAACCACACAGTGGTCCCATGGATGCACATTTGGATTTGTATTTGGTCAGAACTTCCATCCAAAGATGATCAAATTCCCAACCAAGTACTCAGAGATCTGCAACGTTCTAATCTAAACAAGTAATACGGATAAACATGGTATGGTATCCAAGTACATGTACGAGTATAGACGTACATGCAAGTGCTTGGAACCAGCTATTCATTCAGAGCATAATATTTACAAATGGAATTATTAATTTCAAAACCAATTTTGACTCCATGGTAAGCTCAAGCGCTTGCTCTTCTATCTTGGTGTGGAATGGTTCGTTGTGTGAAATCTTCCCTTTCACAGGAACGTAACGAAATTGGTTTACAATTTATCCTCTCAGAAGAAAGTGCAGTAGCTGCTAAAAGCATCTCAGAATGGATAGCTGAAGGGATAACACATGTTCGTTTGCAGAGGAAAGTAAATAATTTGATTCGTGGTTGGTGTAGGATTGTCTTAAATGCACTCGCCCGTATTCAATTTAATAACTTTTCTATACTAACATGTACAGGGTCTTTCATCAATCACTTCCTTGGATGAGAGATATCATTCTTCTTCTTCTTCTTAACGGGCGCTACAGTTCGGGGTGAACCTGGGCCTCAACCAACATCCCCCTCCATCTAGCACGATCTTTTCGGTTAACGAGGGTAAAACGAAATATATGCTGTCAGCCACACTTCCTGACCAGAATTCACAATTGGCAATTCGAAGTGGTCAAGGACTTGGTCTACCTTGGTTTACTGGTGACCAGCGACAATACCAGCGCTGAGACCAAACGTAGAATTACTATTGCCAACTGCTGCTTCTCTGGGCTCAAGAGGCAAATAGGAAGTTGAACCCTCTCTCGAAAGACCCAAGTTGCGCTGTAGAAAACCTAAATCAACCCGGTCCTCCTCTATGGCGCAAAAGTCTGAACTTTAACTAAATGGATGAGGAGGCCTTTTGTTTCGAGAGGAAAATTCTACGTTCAATCTATGGCTCGTTTGTACGGGGTATAGAAGAGAGGACACAACGACGAACTATACGGGCTGTACGGCGACATCGGCCTACCTTTATGGGTCCAGCGTCTAAGATGGCTAGGCCATGTGGAGCAAACGGATAACACAGGATAACACTGCTATTTCTATTTAGCACTTACTTACTCACTTAACGGGCGCTACAGTTCGGGGTGAACCTGGGCCTCAACCAACATGCCTCTCCACCTAGCACGATCTTTCGCTAGTCTTTTCCAATGCCGCAGGCCCAGTTGGTTGAGGTCCCTTTCCACCTGTGCGCGCCACCTTAGGTGCGGCCGTCCTCTATTTTTTCGTCCCTCGGGGTTGGATTCAAAGACTCTACGGGCTGGAGCTGTGGTGTCCATTCGCTCTACATGGCCTAGCCATCTTAGGCGTTGGATCCGTAGACGCCTGACCAGACTCATATCGCTGTACAACCCGTACAGTTCGTGATTGAATCTTCTCCTCCAACCCTCCTCGTTCGAACCCTGCGTTCGAAAATCGAACGCAGAATCTTTCTCTCGAAACGACCAGGGATTTCCTCATCCGCTTTAGATAAAGTCCATGTTTCTGCGCCGTATAACAGGACTGGGATAAATAAGGTCTTATATAAGGTCACCCGGGCCTCAACCAACATGCCCCTCCATCTAGCACGATCTTTTGCTAGCCTTTCCATTGCCGCACACTCAGTTAAGTGCCGCCGTCCTCTGCTTCTTCGTCCCTCGGGGTTGGATTCAACGTCTCCCCGGAAGTGGAGTGGTGGTGTTCATTCATTCTACATGGCCCAGCCATCTTAGGCGTTGAATCTGTAGACACCTGACTAGGCTCATGTCGCTGTACAGCCCGTAAGGTTCGTGGTTGAATCTTTTCCTCCATCCCCCGTCTGCGTTTATGGGCCCGAAAATCACCCGCGAAATTTTTCTCTCGAACCGACCAAGGGCCTCCTCATCCGTCCGCTTTTGATAGTATCCATGCTTCTGCGCCGAGATGTATGGTGGCGCACACAGGTGAAAAGGGATCTCAACCAACTAGGTTGCTGCATACAGTTGTCTAAAGATCGTTGCTGGCTAGAAAGGCATTTTGGGCGAGGCTCACTCCGAAATATAGTGCCACCTATACAAGTTGGTAAAAGCTTGATCTTAATAAGGTTTTGATCTGCATATTTGATTTTTTTTTTTTAGAGACTCGCAGGTGCAAACGTTTTTATATTCTCTTATGATGTGTTGTTACACATACAACCTGAACAGAGTGCAGTGGGTAATGTCGTTGATTCCCCACCTGATTATCTACCTTGTCGTGGTGTGGGGGCTTCTCACCAAAGGATAATCGCCCCCGTCATTCCCCTCACTAACCAAAATCCCATCCCACTCCATTTATCCCATCATACTCCCAACCTACCTATCCACTCCTCATCCCCTGGGCTGGACATAAGGTGTTAATCGTACCGTGCCGAGATGTTGACCAGGCTGAGAGCCCAGACCGAAAATAGCTCAGTCGCAAACGGTGTATCCGGATACCTGGCGCCCTCCGGATCAGCCAGCCTTACCTGGGTATTGCGGATCACTGCCCAGGTGGACACATATTTCTCCGCAACTCGTGGGTACTACATGCATTTAAACACTAAACAAAATAATGAGTCCGGATCTCATAAAAAACCGGAAGGGGATGATGTTCCCTCCACATCAAAGGCGGTGAAGACTCCGATCGGAGAACCGTCAAACCGCTCTGATAAGAAAACCAACCCATCGACCAAGGCCTATAAAGACCGGAAGGCGGCCTTGAGAATAATAAAAAGATGGGGCCACAAAACCGACTCATCAGATAAAGACAAAGTGTCGGTAGCCTGGGCGACAGGAATCCTGGCCCAAGAAAAAGAACAAGCCCAGATCGTCCCCCGAGGAACCAAAACGCGAGGCTAAGAGGCCAGATGAGGCTGGGAACACTGGCCAAGCTATCAAAGCCCATCGGTGAGGTTGCGAGGGAGTGCCTGACGGTCGCAATCTTAGATGATAGCGACCCGGACGGCAAACTGATGACCGAAAAATGGAAGGATGTCGATCAAGCGCTATCGACAAGCTTCCTAAAAGTCTCTAGAAATAACCCTGGACCACCGCCCATCTGTGACGATGCTGGATGGTACCAAGGCAGGGTCATACTGATAAACTGCGCCGACGAAAGATCCGTTGATCTTCTGAAGTCTACAGTTGCCGAAATAGGGGAAGTTTGGGAGGGAGCTAGGCTCAAGGTCGTCACTAAGGACCAGATCCCTAAACGACCGCGAGCTAGACGCTGGCTCTTGTTGGCACCAGACAAGCCCCTCGAAATAGTTGAGAAAATCAATTATTGCAACTATTGCAACCCCAAACAGGAGATTGGAGAGTCGCGAAGCTGGAGGAACCGAAGGGCCGATCAAGACAGGCAATTATTGTACTGAATTGTGAAGCCTTGGAACCTCTGGCCCTATGCGACTACCATATCAGGTTTGGCTTTAAAAAAGTCAAACTTAACACATACAAAAAGATGATACCAGATCACTGCAGCGTTTTCCAGGCGGAACTGTTGGCAATAAAAGAGGCCTTGTCTTGGCTGAAGTGGAACGTAATATCCACCACGGATATTCGAATTCTCACAGACAGTGAAGCAGCCTTAAAGTCGTTGGAGTCCTATGTGTACACATCAAAATCTAGTCTCGACTGTCGCCGATCTCTTAACGAGATGGCAGAACAGTTCAACATACAGCTTATCTGGGTACCGGGACACAGCGACATTACAGGTAATGAAAAAGCCGACATACTCGCCAAACAAGGAACGACGCTACAATCAATCGTGGCTTGTGAGGGAGTACCCCTTACAACCATTAAACATAATCTAGCCAATCTCGCCAGGGCCGAGACGAACCTGAGATGGACGCAGGGACATACCTGCCTCATCACCAAGCAAATCTGGCCTCGGCTTGACAGCCACCGCACAAGGAGTATAATCTCCCTAAAAAGAACTGACATCTACAAGGTCATTGGTGTCATCACAGGACACTGCCTCATTGGCAGTCACGCACAAAAACTGGGAATAGTTCCGAATGATTTCTGCAGAAGCTGTCAGGACGAGGAGGAGGTCGAATCTATTCACCACCTTCTCTGTGCCTGTCCAGCTTTTTGCAACATCAAGAAACGTTACCTAGGCTCTTACTTCCTTGACGGTCTGACAGATGTTCAGAAAGTAGGGATACCTGACCTTCTTAACCTCTTAAGAAGCACAAAATGGTTACACGAATAGGGGGTAAAACCTCCTCGTAGCTGCACAACGGGCCTCCCTGGCCTATGTGCATTCTTCTCAATTCTGGGAAGGCTACAAACCTACCTACCTACCTACCAATGTCGTTGATATTCGTTCACTACTCTCAGGGGTGGTTGTCCTAGATAGGGCGAGAGCCGACCAAATTCCGCTCTGGTTATAGTCCGTAATAATTTGTTCGGGCATTTTTAAAATTGCGTATTAGTGGAATTGCTTGATCGACTGCAGAAGAGGAGTTAGACCTTTTGTGTCCGTATATGCATGTATCTTAAACGGTTTGACGGATTTAAGGTCGCCTTGCATTTCGAATTTATTTTAAATCATAGGTCTGTTTCGCCAACAATAACAGAATAAGGATATCATAATTAAAATTGAGATTCAAAGCAAATGCTGAAAGCTTCTTTAAATACCAAGAAAGGCATAGTCGCTATGGGTGGTAGGTCAATTATCCTAGCAGCATACTCAACTGTACGTTATTTGAAGCAGATTGGCATAGTAGAGCTGCTGTAGACCTTTTAATTAAGACAAACAGCCAATAATGCTGTTAATTTACTAAGTAAAGGCGACTTGAAAGGATAATGTGGTGCCATGAAGATTTCCTTCCGTTTAACCACTGAAAATCGCTGTAAAACACTTCTAAACACGACTTCTCTTGGATGTTCCAATTACTTTTAGCCTGGTTGGTTGGGGATGTTTCAGTCGAGATATCTAGTCAAGAATAAATAAAGCAATTAGCAGTATGCTACCTTCTGTTCCCATGCCACAAAAGTTGCCCACACCTCATACCCAAGTGCTTACTCACGAACTTACGAACAACAAAGAGGAACTGAGCCATTAAGCAACGCGTGCACTCCAATTTAAGAGCTGTTAGCGTTCTTTCTCAACTTAAGCATTTAACTTCGCCATAAAATCTGCCAGCAACAGCTTAGCAACCCACTCACTGCATCTTCATTAAATCAAAACAATATACAGTAAAACCAAACAACAACGAAAGGACATACCACCGAACTGGCAGTGGATCGTGCCACCCCCTGACTAGGTTTCAATGAGAAATGCCTTGAAAATAGAAGCGGTTGCGATGCAAATACACAACAAGCACTACAGTTACTACACGCGCTTACCGCCATCGTCCTGCCGCCACAGTTGTTTTTTTATACGTATGTATGTCCTGCTTCGTGGGTGTGCAGCTACGCAAATTAGCATATTCAAGGACTCGCCGTTCAAGTAAAGATTGTTGGTTTTTTCTTTTACGCAAACAATCACGCCTTGGCGTCAAGTTGGAATCTGACGTCATGTTATGTAAAAAATGGGTGGGTGTTGGGGATGGAATTCCAGCCTGGCTTGCCTAATCATGGGAGTTGACGATAGTGCCGCTAGTTAGGGGGCTTTTCCCACGAATCCTTGAAAACACTTTCTTCACCACTATTGTGGCATTGATGGCAGGTATCGTTTGCAAAGGAACGATTCAATTATTTAAACTCCCTGGCCCGTGCTCGGTTTGTGTGATCCGAAACTTTTTGCAATCAATTTTGGCTTTAAAATTGATTTATCGACAAATTTCAAAGTGTGATTTCCATTATAGTTCCGTCACCGAGAGTGAGGTGGAGAAGAGGTAAATTATAATTTTGTGCATAAATCAGCCGAGTATACAGCAATCCTCGAAATTGCAGCGATTCTATTCCTCACACTGTCAAAGGAAGAGCTATATCCCACTGGCCGCTAAGTAAACGAAGATTGATAGTACTCTAAGGAGAGTAATGCACCTGCACAAATGATACGTGAACACGGATATACTTTCATAAGACGAACGGTTAAAGTGGCGAAGTACGACGATCCAGGAGCATCAATGACGCCTGAATGATTAATTGATTGAACGGCAACTCAATGGGATTGCTTTCCACACACCGACACACAGGCATCCTCGTACATCCCCATTGTCCTAGTCTCTTATCCAATCTCACTCAATTTGAGGCAATTTGCCTTAAGGCGACTGACTGGCATGAGGCGTGGTGTAGATGACCATCAATTTGTTTCCCACTAATTGCATTGATTTTTGTTTTAGGTCGAGAACTCGCCGAAGACGGACGGAATACGAAGGCCGGATGTCAGTAGGCTATTTACCCTGGTTTCCCCTCGTTCGACACATTTGACATTTGGTTTTTGCTTTCAATTTTCCTAACTAGTAGTCAAAGCATAATGCGTTTTTTGGTAAGCTCTTAAGTACTTTGGTAGCGATACGTTTGTTTGCATTAGGGCTGCTATTTTGGTCGCCTTGGGTGATTGGGTAATTAGCTGGAAAATATGTTTTTAAAGACGCATTTGGTGGAAGTGGGAGGAGGACGTATAGCAGACGGTTTCAAATACTTTTCTGCGATTATTGTTGGAATGAGGGTTAACGTGGACAAATCCGAGGTTATGGTTATTTCCAGAACACCTGTCCAATGCACTCTACATGTTAGTGGAGTCCAATTGAAGCAGGTGGAGAAGATTAAGTATCTCGGGGTCTTCTTCACGAGTGATGGGAGGAGTAATACTGAGCTTTCCTGCAGGATTAGCCAAGCTGGGTCAATTTTGAAACAGTTTGGAAGATCTGTAATCGGGAAGACCAAGCTTGGTGTCTAAGCCAAGTTAGCGGTTTTTAACTCAGTATTTGTTCCAACTGGATGGCAAAGGACTAACAAAGGCCTCGTAGGGGTAGCATCTATCCGACGGATGCTGGCCTGCTAAAAAGCGAGAAGAGCCACCGCAGTCGAACATCTTGCGGCACTGTTAGTAAGTCCTATCCCCACCTCCTCGTGGTGCCATCTGGAGATTTCCTATGGAAATTGCAGACGGGGAAGGGCGAATGGCGAGCCTCTTGCGCCAAAAAACAGGATTAGTCGGTTGGGCTACGGCCTGGTAAGCCGTAACCGTAAAACAAACACAAACTCCGAAACAACCACAAGCCTCGGATATAACGGACCGGATTTATGTTGACGACCCTTGCAAAAAACGAAAAAAGGACAATGATCTTCGGCTTTGTACGTGGAATGCTAGGCCCCTAAACAGGTCCGCTATAAAGCGGACATCACCGCCATCCAGGAAATGCGATGGAATGGACCGGGTATAAAGCGGATCAAAAACTGCGATATTTACTACGGCGACTGCTATAGGGAGAGCGGGCAACGATTGTCTGGATGCAGATTTATTGTTCGAGGTGGACTAAGGCAAAAACTCCTAAGCTTTCGGCATGTGAGCGAACGCCTCATAACAATCCGTATCATGGCTACATTTTTCAACATCAGCCTGATCTGCGTCCACGCTCCCACGGAAGACAAGGACGACTCCGCGAAAGATGAGTTCTACGATCTCCTAGACAGAACGTATGCCCAATATCCCAGCTATGACATCAAAATTGTACTAGGAGACTTCAATGCTAAGCTGGGTAAGGAAAGCATCTTTGAACGAGTCGTCGGCAAACATAGCCTACACGACACCACCTCCGATAACGGACACAGGCTGATTGATCTTGCTACGGGGCGAAATCTCCTCCTAGCCAGTACGCGCTTCCCGCACCTCGATATACACAAACACATCTGGCGGTCTTTTGATCAATCGACTACCAACCAGATTGATCACATCGCTATCGACGTCAGACACTCCTCCACTATTCTTGATGTTCGAACTTTCCGAGGGGTTAACATCGACTCGGACCACTATCTTGTTGTAGCCAAGACGCGCTTACGGATATCGCGAACGCAACGGAGCAGAGTAAGAATACAAAGTTTTGACGTCGGAAAACTACTATCGCCAGAAACCGCCCGTGCTTTTACCGATTGCGTCTCCCTTAAGCCCTCCAATACAGCTCAATCCTCCACGCTATCAATAGAACAGCAGTGGAGCCTTTGCAAACAAGCCCTGAAATGCTATGCATCCGAAGTTTTGGGTTTCAAGGCTCCACCACGAAGAAACTCCTGGTTCGATGACGAGTGCAGGAGGATTCACATAGCGAAGCAGGATGCACATAAGTCCTCGCTGCATAAAAGAACAAGAGCAGCTCGTGAGCTCTACGAGTTAAAAAGAAGGGAGGAGCATACGCTTCTTAGAGGAAAGAAGAAAGAGCACGAGAAGCGCGCGATTGAGGATTTGGAGAGGCGTTACTGCAGGCGTGACGTTCGAAAGTTTTATCGACAGATAAAACGAACATGCCAAGGTTATAAAGCTAGAACGGAAGCCTGCAGGGATGAGAACGGACACCTAGTAGTAGAACCGCAGTCGATGCTGAGAATATGGAAAAACCACTTCTGCAGACTGTATAACGGCGATGTTAGTCAATATACCACTGTCAGGCAGTATGATCCATTTCTAATCGACGGAGACCGCAGAGAATTCAGTCCCCCTGACCCCGACGTAGTTAAGATTGCCATATCGAAGTTCAAGTCGAATAAAGCTGCTGGCGCAGACGGACTGTCTGCTGAGCTCTTCAAGGCAGCTGGGGATGACCTGGTTGGGAGCATGCACCAGCTCATCCGTAAGATATGGTTAGAGGAAAGCATGCCCGAGGAATGGAGTCTCAGCATCGTATGCCCGATCCACAAGAAAGGAGACCCCTCTGATTGCGTCAACTATAGAGGAATAAGTCTCCTTAACATCGCCTACAAAATCTTCTCTGCCGTTTTGTGTGAACGCCTGAAGCCTTTTGTAAATAAGCTGATAGGTCCTTATCAGTGCGGATTCAGGCCAGGGAAGTCCACCATCGACCAGATCTTCACACTACGGCAGATCCTGGAAAAAACCAATGAATTTCAAGTCGACACTCACTACCTATTTGTCGACTTCAAAGCCGCATACGACAGCGTAATTAGAGACGAGCTATACAACGCTATGTCTACCTTTGACATACCTGCTAAACTCGTCAGACTATGCAGAATGACTTTGGAGTGAACACCTTACCGATAGTTTTGATGTCAAAAAAGGATTTAGGAAGGGCGATGCGCTGTCTTGTGATTTCTTCATCATCATATTGGAAATGATTGTGCAAAAATCGCTGGCCAATACAAGAGGCACAATCTGTTTCAATTCCTCGCAACTCCTTGCATACGCCGACGGTATTGACATAATAGGTAGATCACAGCGAGATGTCAGTGAGGCGTTTGCGAGTATTGAGATGGAGGCGGCGAAAATTGGTTTGGCGGTAAACGAGGGCAAAACTAAATATATGCTGTCATCAAAAAAGGACACTCACCACCGACGTCTTGGCCAGAACGTTTTGTATTGGCAGATATAAGTTCAAGGACTTCGTCTACCTTAGCTCCTCAGTGACCTGGAACAACGACATCAGTTCCGAAATCAAACGCAGAATCACTCTTGCCAATCGCTGTTTCTTTGGGCTCAGGAGGCAACTGAGTAATAGAGCCCTCTCCCGAACGACAAAGTTGACTCTATATAAGACCCTTATCATCCCGGTCCTATTGTATGGCGCAGAAGCTTGGACACTATCAAAAGCGGATGAGGAGGCCCTTGGTCGGTTCGAGAGAAAGATTTTGCGCGTGATTTTTGGGCCTATAAACGTAGACGGGGGATGGAGGAGTAGATTCAACCACGAACTTTACGGGCTGTACAGCGACATGAGCCTAGTCAGGCGTCTACGGATTCAACGCCTAAGATGGCTGGGCCATGTAGAGCGAATGGACACCACAGCTCCAGCCCGGAGAGTCTTTGAATCCAACCCCGAGGGACGAAGAAGCAGAGGACGGCCGCCCTTAAGATGGCGCACACAGGTGGAAGGGGACCTCAGCCAACTGGGTGTGCGGCAATGGAAAAGGCTAGCGAAAAATCGTGCTAGATGGAAGGGCATGTTGGTTGAGGCCCAGGTTCACCCCGAACTGTAGCGCCCACTAAGAAGAAGATGAAGTATAGAAAAAAATTATGCAACACAGCTGTTGTGAATGAGAAGGGATCAAACATTCTGATGAAGGGATGGCACTCACATTACATGGTCACTTTAAACGCATACTCGGTCTGTGCAAAAGTTGCTGAGAACTACAACCAACGTGAAAATTCGGTCGACTTCTCTCCAATCCTATCTAGGACAACCGCCCTTGGAGAGAAGTGAGCGAACATCTGCGACCCAAACCACTACACTCCGTTTAGGTTGCGTGACAATCAGTATAGGAGTATAACTCTTGAACTTGCGCGACCTCATACTCATACTTTATGACCACCCAAACAGTGCTATTTTCCACTCTCGTTGATATATCGATTGTATCACTTGACTCACGTCACAACCCTTTTAGTGTCAAACACCCATCTCACACCCGGGAAGCCATCATTGCACTGCAATAAACAAGCAGACTTAATTACACTCGCAACTGACACCACAAAAACCATTTCGACGCTCACAGGACGCCACCATTGCGTTATTTATGATCCTTCAGCTTATTTCATTCCGCCCAACGGACGCCACATCCCCTGTTTTCACTTCTGTCATACACCCAACCAATTTAGCATCAACACAGCCGACATAAATCAATTCCATCACAGAGGCATTAAGCAACAACAGCATAATCCATTGACTTAAGCAGCTTTTAACTCGAGGCAACATCCGCATCCGCTCGAAAAGGGCCACAATGCTCGGCTAAACTTCCTTTGTTGCCGCAATAATAAAATTAAAGAAGCTTACAAGGATATGCTACAGAACGGCTTTCAAGTCATATTGCTTGGATTCGAAATTAATATAGTTAATGGCTTGTATCCGGTTGTTTATCAGCCTTGCCTAGTCTTCACCATCCGTCCTGCATTCTGCTGCAATCCCTTACTCTTGCACCACTATTGTTCTCTATCCGTCACTATCTCAGTGCGGAAACAATTAATAAATAGCAAACTTCCCCGAAGCGATAGACAAGTAGCGTAATAGGTCTTCGACCTTGTTGCGCTACATAGTTCGTCTCACCAACTCAATCCAACGAGGATGGGCGAGGTATTTTCATAGAAAAACACATTTTTTCTCAAAACCCCCCTGAAGGCTATCATCTCATCTTCATCCAACACCGACGTTAATAAAAAAGGATAAAAGGAATTAATTCGTATTTGTAGACAGACATTTGACTGTTATGGGCTGATCTTCGCTTCCGAGAATCCAGAATTATAGTCAATGATCGCCGGCTATATATTCCTGACATCTATTGACATAACACTTGCCGGCTAAATATACAGCCGTGGTTATAGATACAAATGAATTCCATAGCAATGGTATCCCTCCAGAAAGGATTTTTGGAAACCTATGAATAATTCAATACTCGTTCCAAGACAATCATGAATATAGCATCCTTCTATGTAAGAACGGAGTGCGTACTATCCTGATAGCTCGCGGCGACCAACACGGTTGAAAGGTTCTTCTTATTCATTTCTGTAATCTCGAGGTTACTGTGTAAATGACACCTGGCTAGGTGGCACATGCAATCACCATTTCTATGCTCCTAAGTGATTTAAAGGACTCAACTGTTTTGCTTGCCGGCAACCAAGCTCCTATTAGCATATATAGGGCGATTACGAGGTGAATGATGATCAAACTAAATGAGATTCGTCTAGCATGTCGGTGGAGGAATAGATGACATATAGAATAGATGAGGTGACAGATTGTGGAAGCTATACAAGTGATTACGATAGATAGGGCTTAGGGGGTGGGACAGAGTCGCCTGATCACTGCGGCCACGATTGGGCCTATTGTGATGTCCCCCACTTACAGTTCACTCAGAAAACCCGAGTCCGCGATAAAACTTAGTATGCTTTTGAGTGAGCTGGCAGCAATTTCTTCTGCTTCAAGATAATACTTGCCTAGGTGACGAAGACGTGTACTGACCAGGCAGTTACAGTGGCATAGTATGTGCTCTGCTGTTTCTTCGTCTTCATTACACATACGGCAAGTGTCATCTCGTATGATGCCCATTGTTTTGAGGTGTTTATTAACTGGGCAGTGTCCAGTAAGGAAACCTGTGATTAAACGAATCTGACTCCTCGAAAGCATGAGAAGTTGTTTCGTTCTTTTGAGGGATGTAGTTGGGAGGAACAGCTTGGCTTGTCTGCTACCTTTCGTTTGTGACCAGTAGTGATCCGTCGTGTTCCTTAACCAATTGTTTATGCAGCATTTGGTGGTGCTAGTGGGTATGCCGCAGAAAGGCCGTGGCATCATAAATGGTGATGCAGAGCCTTTCCTTGCTAGTAGGTTCGCCTTTTCGTTGCCTGTATGGCCGCTGTGTCCAGGTATCCAAATGAGATGAACTCTGTTTGTGCTGGCCAGCTGGTGAAGTAGCTGTAGGCAGTCCCATACCAGCTTGGAGGTTATTTCAAAGCTCTTTAGGGCTTGAAGTGCAGCCTTGCTGTCAGCGAGAATGTAAATGTTTTTGTTAAATATATTTCTGTTTATATTTTCTCTGAGGCGGAGTTCTATAGCAAATATCTCTGCTTGAAAAACGGAGTTATATCTGTCCATGTTGACGTACATGCATGCTCCTGTATTTGCTCCGTATACTCCAGCCCCAACGCCTTCGTCCGTTTTGGAGCCATCTGTGTACCACACGTAGGATCCACGGTTGAAGGAGGGCCTATCCTGTTCCCAGTTTTGTCGGTTGGGGAATGTGACCTTGTAGTTTTGGCTGAAGTTATATCTGGGGAGACAGTTGTCTGTAAGAGATATCTTTAGGATTTCATGCCTGCTTATTTCTGTAAGGATATCAGGGTGAAAGAGCCTACGGTTAGAGTCATCCTCCACGATCATCCTGAGGGCGAAGGCCATTGCTTCTTTCTTCAGTTGGAGATGAAGAGGTGGCAGGTTTGTGATGACTTCTAGTGCTGCTGTGGGGGTTGTTCTCATGGCCCCAGTGATACAGATGCAAGCTAATCTTTGCAATTTGTTGAGCTTGGCTTGCACTGATACTTGTTTTGATTTGTGCCACCAGACGGGCGCAGCATATGTATGGATTGGTCTGCTGATTGCTGTATATAGCCAGCGGGACATTTTGGGGAATATGCCCCAGTTTTTGTCAGTGAGACTTTTGCTGGTCCATAAAGAGATCATGGCTTTCTCAATGGTCTTTGTAATGTGAGAGTTCCAAGTGAGCTTTTCGTCTAGAGTTATCCCTAGATATTTGACTTCTTTTGAGAACTCTATCGCTTCACCAAAGAGGGAAGGTTTAGTAAGCTTGTGCCTGTTCCTTCTTTTGTCGAAGGCGACTATGGTGCTTTTTCTAGGATTTACATTTAGTGCAACCTTTAAGCACCAGTTTGCAACAAGGTTTAGTGCCCGTTGGAGGAGTTCCGAGACTGTGTCTTCGAATTCGCCTCTGATCAGGATCACTATGTCGTCAGCGTAGCCTTGGACATAGAAGCCATTGTTGCTGAGTATGCTTATCAGTTCGTTAACCACGATGGACCACAGGAGTGGTGAGAGAACCCCGCCTTGAGGGCATCCTTTCGCGGCGTTTACGCTGATTTTGTCATTGCCTAGCGAGGTCTTTATTTTCCTCTTGCTAAGCATATGTTGGATCCAATTGCATCTGGTATTGTCCACCCCTGTGCTGAGGATGCAACGTTTTATTTGGGTGTATTCGGTGTTATCGAAAGCACCCTCAATATCGAGAAAGCAACCTATCGCAATTTCTTTGTCGCTCAGGGATTTGTTAATCCGGGCCGTTAGTTCCTGAAGAGCATGCGTGGTCGATTTCCCAGGCTGGCAAGAAATTTAACTCGGGAAACATTAATGTTTGGTTTTTCAGCGCTCTAGTTGTGACAGTCTGCGTAGGACTGCTAGCATGTGGTAATGTTACTCATACTCAGTTTCTATAGACATTTCATTATAGAAGGATATACGTCCAAAAACTGGATGGCAAAGGACTTACAAAGGCCTCGTAGATGTAGCATCTATCCAGTGGAAGCTGGCCTGCTAAAAAGTGAGAAGAGCCACGAACACCTTACGGTACTGTTAGTAAGTCCCATCTCCAACTCGTCGTGGTGCCATCTGGAGATTTCCTCTGGAAATTACAATCGGGGAAGGATGAAAAAAACTGGTCAAATCGGTTGGACCACGGCCCAAAAAGTCGTGACCGTAGAAAACCATAAACGCAGAGACAGTCACAAGCCTCGGATTTAACGGAAGGACTACATGTTGACGACACAGACAAGCGTGGGAAAGGACACAAGTATCGGTGCTGTACTTGGAATGCTAAGTCCCTTAACAGACCGGGCGCGGCCGAACAGTTAGAAAAAGCTCTAAATCGCTATAAAGCAGACATTACCGCGCTCCAACAAGTGCCATCGGGTAAAAAGAGGATGGAAAACTGTGACATATACCATAAGAACTGCTGCTGGACTTTGGCTAAAAGTGCTAAACTTCCGGCAAGTGAGCGAATGCCTCATAACAATCCGCATCAAAACTATCTTCGGGAACATCAGCTTGATAAGCGTTCAAGCCCCCAAAGAAGAAAAAGACGACAGAGCCAAAGATGACTTCTATGACCTCCTAGGTAGAACATACGCTCAATGTCCCAGCTATGACACCAAGATTGTTCTAGGAGATTCCAAGTAGAAGCTAGGTAAGGAGGACAGGAGTCGAAGGAAAGAACAGCCTACACGACACCACGTCCGAAAACAGATTCAGGCTAATAGGCTCTGTGATGGGGCGTAATCTTCAAGTAGTTAGCACACGATTCCCACATCTCAATATCCATAAGGGGACCTGGCGGTCTCCTGATCAATTATCTGTTAATCAAATCGATCACATTGGGATCGACGCCAGTCACTCCTCCAGCATCTTTGATGTCCGAACTTTCCGAGGAGCCAATGTGGATTCGGATCATTACCTTGTTGCAGCCAAGGTACGTATGCGGATATTGCGAGCACTGCGGAATCGAGTAGGATTATCAAAATTTGACGTCGGGAAGCTGCAATCGCATGAGACCGCCAGGAACTTTGCCGATCGTGTCTCCCTCCAGCTCTCTCAAGAGCCGATGCAAACTGCACAAACCATAGAACAGCATTAGAGACCCTGCCAAAGCGCCATCAGGGATGCAGCTCCTGTTGTATTAGGTTCCCAGCCATCATCTAGGAGAAACCATTGGTTTGATGACGAGTGCAGACAGGTACATGCAGAAGAACAGAATGCATACGTGGCCACGTTGCATCGACGCACGAGAGTTTTTCGAAAGGAAAAAAGGAAAGAGCTGGCACAGACGGCTTACCTGCTGAGCTATTTATAGCAGCTGGAGATGAATTCGTTGGGAATATACACCAGCTCATCAGTAAGATATGGTCGGAAGAAAGCAAGCCGGATAAATGGAATCTAAGATCGCTTGTCCGGTTTATAAGAAAGAAGACCCCTATAACTGCGCCAACTATGGAGAAATGCGTCTCCTCAGCATCGCGAATAAGATATTCTCTGCCGTGCTGTGTGAACGTCTGAAACCAGTCGTGGACAATTTGATAGGTTCCTAATAATTTCGCTTCAAGCCAGGAAAATCCATGATAGATCAAATATTCACATCGCGGGCGATCTCGGAGAAGACCTTTTCGTCGATTTTGAAGCCCATATTACAGTGTCTATAAAGACGAACTATATAGAGCCATGTTATGTTTTGACATACCTGCCAAACTTGTCAGGTTGTGCAGGATGACAATGGAGAATTCTTGCTGCTTCATTAAGGTCGGTAAGGAGTTAACCGAGACCCTCGATATCAAAAAAGGATTCAGACAGGGCGACGCATTGTCGTGTAATTTTCTCAACATCATCCTTGTAAAGATCGTGCGGGATTCACTGGCCAATATAAGAGTCACGATCTATTTCAAGTCTGCACAATCACTCGCATACGCTGATGACATTGACGTGATTGGTAGAACGCAGCGAGACGTCAATGGAGCTTCTTGCGCATTAAAGCAGAAGCGGCTAAAGTGGGTAAGAAGGTAAACGAGGGCAAAACCAAATATATTCTGTCGTCAAAGAAAGACGCACAATACCGATGTCTTGGCCAGCACGTCACTATTGGCAGCTATAACTTTGATGTAGTCAACGACACCAGCGCTGAGATTAGGCGCAGAATAACTCTTGCCAACCGCTGTTTCTTCGGGCTGAAGAGGCAATTGAATAGTAGAGCCCTCTGGGAAAACTAAGGTGACCCTCTATAAAACCTTTATCATTCGGTGGATGAATAGGCCCTCGGTCGTTTCGAGAAGAAAATTCTGCCTACAGTCTTCGGTCCCGTTTGTGATGACGGAGAGTGAAGGAGAAGATTCAGCCAAGGAGTGTACAGGCTGTACAGCGACATCAGCCTAGTATAACTTCTACGGATCGAACGTCTAAGATGGCTAGGCTATGGAGAGCGAATGGATAGCGCAGCTCCGGCCCAAAAAGTCTTCGAATCTAACTCCGGAGAACGATGATTGTAGAAAACGGCCGCATTTAAGTTTCAAGCCCTACAAATCGCCGGGTCCAGATGAAATTTACCCTATCGAACTAACACAAACTAAGGAATGGACTATACCATGGCTAGAGATAATCTTTAAAAGATGCCTAGCTTGGAGTCATATTCCAGAAAAGTGGAAGTGCGCAAAGGCACTTTTCATCCCCAAAGCCGGCAGGAACTCTCATACTTCCCCCAAGGATCTAAGGCCTATCTGTCTATCATCCTTTGTACTAAAAACTTTGGAAAGGCTGATAGACTTACACATACGCCACAATTTGGATCCGTCCCTAATTTCTAAGGCACAGCATGCTTACTGTAAGGGTAGATCTGTCGAAACAGCCTTGCACACACTGGTGAGGAAAATCGAAAGATCAATCCACCTCAAAGAATATACTCTAACAGCCTTCTAGACATAGAGGGCGCCTTTAACAACGTCACACCGAAAGCAATAATAGAAGGGCTAGGAAAGCTAAAGGTGGAGATGACTCTGATAGAGCTGATCAGCGAGTTGTTACTAACGCGCAAGATTCACTCTAAGTGGGGAGGCCTAGTAACTACCAGAGTGGTTACCAAGGGAACCCCGCAAGGTGGGGTCCTTTCACCTCTTCTCTGGAATGTAGTTGTGAACGAACTACTAATCAAACTGGAGAAAGAAGGCCTGGACGTTGTTGCCTATGCCGATGACGTTCCCATCTCAATCTCAGGCAAATACCTATCCACACTGAACGACCGCATGCAATCGGCGTTCTCATTCCAGTGTAAAGGGGCGAATAGTAACGGACTCAGGGTTAATCCCCAGAGGAAACTGCCCTATCACTCTGCTCGATACTAGGCTAACCTATTCCTCTAGTGCCAAATTCCTTGGCATTATACTCGATAGGAAATTGACTTGGAAGAGCAATAGAATTGAAAGAGCAAAAAAAGCAACAATAGCTCTCTACACATGTAAGAAAGCCCTAGGAAAAAAATGGGGATTCAACCCCAAGATCACCCTATGGCTCTACATCACGGTCATTAGACCCATACTAATGTATGGAGTGATAGTCTGGTGGACTGCACTGGACAAGACAACATACCACAAACAACTCGAGAAGGTACAAAGGATGGCATGTATGTGCATTACCGGGGCCCTTAGGTCCACACCAAGGGCTGCGCTTAACATGGTACTAGACCTTACACCACTCGATATTTTCGGTAAGCAAACTGCCACACACACGGCTAAAAGCCAAATCGAATTGGGCGAGCTTTGTCACTGGCCACTCCTCCATCCTACAAAACAGGATAACTAGGGCAGAAAACTTGGACCACATAGAACCCACCATAGTCTTGGACAAAAACTTGACGACCATATATAATGAAACCAGCTAGTGATAAATTGAGAATTAACTTCCGTCAACTGAAAAGCAATCTTTTGTTTGAACCTTGGGATGATGTCTATTCTTGCGTAAATGCCTCGGCTGCTTGCAGGGCTTTTATTAATTCCGTAAAAAATCATGTTTCTAAATGCAGTTCTATTTTGCCTAGGAAAAATGTGGCCAAAAGACTTAAACCGTGGATCTCTAATTATTTAGCAAATAAAATTAAATTCAAAAACGATCTCAGAGTTAAGTGTATCAAGAATCCTAGAAATACTAGTATAAAGAACAAATATAAAAAGATTTGCACTGAGCTTAAGAAGGAGATTCCTATATGCCGTGACACTTATTATCGCTCACAGTTTTTTGTTGCTAAAGGTAATTTGAAGAATGAATGGCGTCTAGTTAACAAAATACTTAATAAATCATGTCTCTCTATAAAACCTACTTCTATCCTTGTCAATCAGTGTTTAGTATCGGATATACTTGAAATTGCCAATGAATTCAATTCTTATTTTGTCAATTTAGCCAGTTATTTACCGCAAGTGGTGAATCTCTCTTCCTGTCAGTCTTGTGGTTTTTCGCTTAACACTGATGATCGATTCCAAAATAATAGTTTTGTTTTCAAACCGATAACTCCGCTTGAAGTTCTTAAGGTTATTGGCTCTTTAAAGAAGTCGAATTCTTGTGGCATTGATGGCATTTCAAGTAATATTTTAAAAACTAACGCCTTTTTTCTCATAAATGTATTGTCAGATATTTTTAATCGTAGCATCTTTGAGGGAATATTTCCTGACGCACTTAAATGCGCGGATATTGTGCCTTTACATAAAAGGGGTTCTCCTACTGAAGTTTCAAACTATAGGCCTATCTCTCTTCTACCAGTTATAAGCAAGATTTTTGAGAAACTTATAAAGACCAGAATAGTGAGTTTTCTTACCTCAACAAATTTCTTTAGTCCAGCTCAATTTGGGTTTCGTAAAGGAAAATCAACTGAAGATGCATTATTGCAATTTTGCTCACATATAATGGCTAGCCTTGATAAGAAGAAATATGCTGCTGGTCTATTCGTGGATATCACCAAAGCCTTTGATATGGTCAACCATAATATACTGTTAAAGAAATTGGAAAAGGCTGGTTTTCGAGGCTTCATGCTTAAATGGTTTAAGTCATATTTAGAAAATAGATCACAGCGAGTAAAAATAAATGAGGTTCGGAGTGAAGTTAAGTTTTTAAACATTGGTGTCCCACAGGGCTCTGTGCTTGGACCAGTCTTATTCTTGATCTATATTAATTCACTGTTCTCAATTGACTTTAAAGGTAAACCTACCGCTTTTGCAGATGATGTTGGCTTTTCCTACAGTTGTATGAGTCCCCTAGACTTACTTGCTGACCTTAATTGGGATCTAGATCATCTAAGATATTGGTTCGCACAACATAATTTAGTGTTAAGTTCCAAAACCAAAGTAATGTTTTTTAGTCTTTCTTCGTATAGTATGGATGTAGATATACATTTTCACGCACCAAATTGTCGTAAATTTAAATTACCTGTTTGTGACTGTGAAACTCATTCACCCTTATTTGATAAAAGCTTAAATTGTAGCACTAGCTGTTTTGTGATTGATAAGGTGAATGAATTTAAGTACCTTGGTCTTATTATTGACTTCAAAATGAGTTTTTTGAATCATTTGGATTCCTTAAGAAAATATTTTCGAAATACTCTTAGATATTTTTTCTATCTGAGCAAAATATGTTCAAAACAGCTTCTTAAGACGATATATTACGGAATATTTCAATCTAAGCTACAATACGGAATTGTATGTTGGGGCGGTGTATACTTTAACAAAATCCAACCATTACTAAAAATGCAGAAGAATGTATTAAGGAAAATATGTCGCAAGCCCAGTAGATATCCCAGTTTTTCGTTATTCTGTGACCTAAAAATTTTACCGGTTCGTCATCTGTATTGTTTTAAAGTGTTAAAATTGTTTTTTATGAGATCTGGATGTCGTAATTTCCGCTTGATATCTACTCACAATCTTCGTGGTAACTTTTCTAGCATATTATCTGTACCATATTTTCGCACCACCTTGTATCGTAACTTTTATTCTATTCTGTCTCATCGTTTATTTAATAAGCTACCTTTGACTATCAGAACAATTACAGTATCTGGCGTGTTTCTGAAACGGATAAAAGATTGGCTTTTCAGTTACAATTATGCTAGCTTAGAATCACTCATTTTAAGATCTGAGATATAAACTCTATTGCTGACATACTGTTTTTTTTTGTTTTTAATGCTTACTTGTATATATTCGTTTTATTTTTTACCTTAAATGTTATTCTAATGCACCTTTAATTATTCTCTTTCACATATACTTACATATATTCTCTTAACGTTAGTAAATTGTACAATTCATTTTCTAAATTTCACCCCTCATAAACTTAAATAATTATCTAGTATACAACTTGTATTGACATTCGATACTATTTTTATTCTTGTAATTTAAAAATACAGAATGTCATTTATAAAAAATAATAATAAAATAATAAAATAATATCCGGACAGACAGAACTGGACTCGTCAAACTCAACCCCGCAGAAAATGTGTGGATTTCTACACTGACGGGTCTAAAACCAAAGGCGGGGTGGGCAGTGGAGTATTCTGCAAACAACTTAAGCTTTATAAAGCTCTAGAATTACCAGATCACTGCAGCGTTTTCCAGGCGGAACTGTTGACAATAAAAGAGGCCTTGTCTTGGCTGAAGTGGAACGTAATATCCAGACAGACAACTGCGTTGCATACGGACAAAAAGTATGCAACGCAGTTGTAAATGGAAAGTGACTAGACGTACTGCTGCAGGCATAACACTCACAGTATATGGTCAACTGAAATTCATCCTCTGCGTATGCAATATTAAAAGTGCTCGAACGAATTATTACGGACTATGACCAAAACTGAATTTGGTCGGCTCAACTCCTATCTAGGACAACCACCCCCGAGAGTAGTGAACCAACATCAACGACCCAAACCACTGCATTCCGTTCAGGTTGTTCAGCAAAAGATCATGCTAGCTGGAAAGGCTTGTTGCTCGAGGTCCAGGGTCATCCCGAACTGTAGCGTCACCTAAGTAATTTAGTTGAAGTATTTTTAGGGTTCCGTACCCAAAGGTAGAACGGAACCCTATTACTAAGACTTCGCTGTCCGTCCGTCCGTCTGTCACCAGGCTGTATCTCATAAACCGTGATAGTTAGACAGTTGAAATTTTCACAGATGATGTATTTCTGTTGCCGCTACCACGACAAATACTAAAAACAGAACAAAATGAATATTTAAGGGGGGCTCCCATACAACAGAATGATTTTCATCCAAAAAATTCATTCAAATTCAAATTCTTTCATTTGATGAGGTAACATACATAGTCTCTTTCATATTTATGTATACAGATGGTACGGAACCCTTCGTGCGCGAGTCCGACTCGCACTTGGCCGGTTTTTTTTTAAATACTGCACCGTGGCGCAGTAGTTAGTATGTTGGACTCTGGCGCACTATGAGCGAGTGCAGATCCCGATAACACCAACGCCATCGAAAGTTCATTTCGCGGCCTCCCTCCTCGACGGGGTACTGGTAAAACCCCCCGTAGTATAATTTGCCTTGAAAAAGCTTCCCGACTCACGCCGTTCGGAATCGGCATTAAACTGTACGTCGCTTCCACCTGTGCGAAAAATAAATCAGACACAGCATACCTCCATGGGCTGTACGTCACCAAAGAAGAAGATTTTTTCAAATTCAGTCTCTTTTCAGGTCACATAGTATGTTCAACTTTGTATGTAAAAAAAAAAAATAAAACTTTTAACGGCCATTCGGTAGCTTACAAAATCGCATTTCATTTCGCTATACGAGTATAAACCTCAAGCAATTCAAAAGTACTCATAGAAAATAAATGCATCTTATGGGAAGGAAGGAACTTCATAATTATGATTCATGTGCCCTCGATGGATTTCATAAGTCAACAAATGAGCGCATATCCTTAAAAAGTACAAACCAATGATGCATTCCTTCCTTAGAAAGCTGCTCATACTACTGGACAAATGAAAAAGTTTTCCCCAAGGACTTTCTCTTTGCCTTAAAACATTTGACAATGCAGATACAGTACTGTTTTGTTGCAGTTTAATGTGTATTATGTTTATCTCCACGTTTTCGCTTAAACTGCACACACTGTCAGCTCTAGTCGAGACATCCAAGCATAACGAAAGGCAAACTGCATCACCATCAGGATATCGTAGTCGACCTTTCTAAAGAGCTTTCCTCTCCACATCTCTCTAAGCTGCACCGAATACATTCTCGTGCATTCAATTCGGTTGCGTTTCAAACATTCTGATTCCTTGAAATTCCCTTTATTTACGAGTATCTCAATGACCTAGCAAATATTGCCACTGCAACCTTGTATCACATTCCAGTGTATCCCCAAATCACTTTTGCAAATATGTATGCATTTGGTGTATGCCACCTGCTCCTGCACCTCGATATATCACAGAATCGCTCTGTATGTAGCAATACAAAACTTCAATTTGCTGCTGCAGTCTGTTTCGGTTTTTTTATTTTCTTGTTACTAGAAATGTATCGAAATCCTTGTACGATTCCCCTTCATTTCCCGCGGGAAATCCAACGTTCCGCTTGCCACAACTGCAATTACTTGAGGGAAACCTCTAAACCTCTGGTAGTAGCACGCTCAACAAGATGTAACCTATAGGTAAGCACTTCTCCGCCTTGGACAGGAAAACTGGTATGCATGTACGGATGTGCCCGTCTGATAGATACAAATAAAGCGAAATGCAGGCAAAAACTTTAATAATGAAAAACCGTGAGCTCATAATACTGCCACAAAAGTTTTCTAAGCTTAACAACCTCGTGACACGATGGCTCGTACTATCCGGCAGCTATTTGGTCAGTTGCAACAGGAATTACTCGTATCATGACCGGGTAAGGGATCGTATGCAACTTTTGCTATGTTTGAAACACGGTCCGCAGACGTCTCGGCTATAGAGTAACCGGCTTGTCAGTTTGCCGGAGGATGTACCCTATGCACTCCGAATGTAGTCAGTTGAACGTGTCAAAAACAAGTTTTCCTGTTGACGGATTTGATTTAATTTTCATGTTTGCCATATCCTCACTAAACTCAGTCTTGTCCTAGTTCAACGTCCTGATCAGGCTGAGTTTGTCCAAATGATTTCGTGGCGAAATCCGGACAGAGAGGATTAGGAAAGTGGATGGAATGCCAACTGTCGGTACTATTTCGGTAGAACGACTTCAGCGTATGAAACGTAAAGTTTTCGATTAAAACTTTTTCTACTGTGTTGGAAGCGGAAGTAAAAATGTAGAGTTCTCTTGCTATTCATCCGCTGTCTTTCCAGTGATGCTCGTAATTAATGTCCTCGAGTGTGTAGAACAAATTAAATATACCTTTCCAAAGAAAAGTGCAGTGTGCAATAATCTTCATAGGGCAGTACTCGCAGGTCTCCGGTATAAGTACTTTAAGCTGTAGGAACCTAATATGGATTAGAAACGGCCCCAGGAAGCAACTAAGTAATTGAAACGAAATGCGATTTGTAAGGTGTTGGTGTAGGATTTCCATAGCTCATAAGCTCTTGCAGCTGGCATTTGGATAATTAGAAGACTTAAGCAAGATGATATTGCTTTTAAGCTGTTAACCATATACTATATGCATGGATTGAGGGAGACTCTGATGAAAACCCCATACTCATTCAATGTGCTAACTGACAATTTCGTTACCTTCAGTTCAAAATATTTGCAATTTTTTTTAAACAAAGTAATATAGTCTACAGTCGTTGTGCAATGTTTTTATGATAAGTGTCAAGTGCAGCTGGGTGGTAAACGACTAACAAAGGCCTCGTAGGGGTAGCGTATCCAACATGCGCTGGCCCGTAAAATAGCGAGCAGAAGCCACTGCGGCCGAACATCTAGCAGCTCTGTTAGTAAGCCCTATTTTCATCTCCTCGTGGTGCCACCTGGGGATTTCTATTTTGAAACCGCGAACGGAAAAGGGCGAATGGCGAGTTTCCTGCGTCACAAAACAGGATAAGTTTCGGATGGGCTATGGCCCGGCAAGCCAAAAAACCCAAAAAAAGCCTCGGATACAAAAAAACGGACGCATTAACCGATGACGAACCAGGAAACAACCAAAGGAAAAGGAAGAATGATATTTAGCTTTGTACGTGGAATTTAAGGTCCCTCAACAGACCACGTGCAGCCGAACAACTTGCGGAGGCCCTAGACTGTTATAAGGCAGATGATGAGAAACTGTGATATCTGCTACGGCGACTGCTACAAGGAGAGAAGACAACCCTTATTCGGATGCGGATTTGTTATTAGAGGTAGACTTAGGCAAAAAGTCTTAAGCTTCAGCATGTAAGTGAACGCCTCATTACAATCCGCATCAAGGCTAAATTCGTCAACATCAGCCTAATTTGCGCTAATTTCCCTACCTAGGACAAGGATGACGCTACAAAAGACGACTTCTACGACCTACTAGATAGGACATATGGCCAATGTCCCAGTTACGATGTTAAAATCGTACTGGGAGACTTTAACGCGAAACTGGGCAAGAATGTCGCCTTTGATAGGGTTATTGGCAAGCACAGCCTACACAACACCACATCCGAAAATGGATTTAGGCTGATGGACTTCGCAACGGGGCGAAATCTTCTAGTTGCTAGCACGAGTTTCCCACATCTCAATATCCACAAAGGGACCTGGCGATCTCCGGATCAATCAACCATCAACCAGACTGACCACATTGTGATTGATGTCAGACACGCATCCGACATTCTGGATGTGCGAACTTTTAGAGGAGCCAACATCGACTCGGACCACTATCTTGTGGCAGCCAGGTTGCGACTTCGAATATGCCTGGCCGAGAAAAATCGAGTAAGGCCAGCGGCATATAACGTCGCAATGCTACAATCGCAAGAGACCACCAGAGCCTATGCCAATCGCGTCTCCCTTAAGCTCTCGGAAACCCTCCAACACCTGCTCAGACCATACAACACCAATGGTCCCGTTGTCGACAAGCCTTAAAAAGTGCTGCTTCTAAGGTACTGGGTTTCAAACTGCCACCAATAAGAAACCCATGGTCTGACGACGAGTGTAGGAGGGCACACGCAGCAAAGCAGCAAGCTTATCAAGAGGCGCGGCATAGAAGGACGAGAGCTGCTCGTGAGCATTATGGGCAGAAGAGGTGGGACAAAGAATCTGGAAAGACTACTTCTGCAGACCGGCATACCGGCGATGACGAAACAGATCCCGCTGTCAGGCAGAATAATCCTTTCACAACGAACGATGATAGCAGAGAATTCCGTCCCCCTGACCTGGACGAAGTTAGGAATGCTTTTTCTAAGCTTAAGTCCAACAAGGCTGCTGGAGTAGACGGACTACCTGCCGAGCTCTTTAAGGCAGCTGGAGATGACCTGGTTGGGAGTATGCACCAGCTCACCCGTAAGATATGGTCAGAGGAATGCATGCCCGATGAATGGAATCTTAGTATCGTTTGCCCGATCCACAAAAAAGGAGACCCCTTTGTCTGCGCCAACTACAGCGGTATCAGTCTTCTGAACATCGCTTATAAAATCTTCTCTGCTGTTCTGTGTGAACGCTTGAAACCGTTCGTTAATAAACTGATTGGTCCATATCAGTGTGGTTTCAGGCTCGGGAAGTCTACTATAGATCAATTATTCACATTGCGGCAGATCCTGAAAAAAACAAACGAATTCCAGGTCGACACCCACATCTCTTTGTCGATTTTAAGGCTGCATACCATAGTATAAATAGAAACGAGCTATACAACGCCATGTCTAGTTTTGACATTCCCGCCAAACTTGTCAGATTGTGCAGGATGACTTTGGAGAACTCTCGTTGCTCCATCAGGGTCGGAAGCGACCTAACCGATACCTTTTATGTCAAAATAGGTTTAAGACAGGGCGACACGCCATCGTGTAACTTTTTCAACATCTTCCTTGAAAGGATAGTGCAAAACTCACTGGTCCATAAGAGGGGCACCATCTTTTTCAAGTCCATACAACTGCTCGCATATGCCGATGAGATTTACATAATTAGACGAAGTCAGCGAGATTTCATTGAGGCCTTTACGAGCATTGAGACGGAAGCGGCTAAAATGGGACTGGTGGTAAATGAGGGCAGAACGAAATATATGCTGTCGTTGAAAAAGGACACGAACCACCGGCGTCTTGGCCAGGGCGCACATATTGGCAGGTATAATTTCGAGGTAGTCAAGGACTTCGTCTACCTAGGCTCCGCAGTGACATGCAGAAATGACATCAGTGCCGAAATCAAGCGCAGAATAACTCTTGCCAACCGCTGTTTCTTTGGGCTCGGGAGGCAATTGAAAAGCCGAGCCCTCTCTCGAAAAACCAAGGTGAGCATATACAAGACCCTTGTCATCCCGGTCCTGCTCTATGGCGCAGAGACATGGACCTTATTGAAAGTGGATGAGGAGGCCCTTGGTCGTTTTGAGAGAAAAATTTTGCGTGCGATTTTCGGCCCAACCTGCATAAATGAGGAGTGGAGGAGAAGACTCAACAGTGAACTGTACGGGCTGTACAGCGACATGATCATAGCACGGCGTCTTCGGATCCAACGCCTATGATGGCTAGGTCTATTGAGCGTATGGAAAACACAGCTCCGGCCCGGAAGGTCTATGAATCCAAACCCGAGGGGCGCCGCGGTCGAGGACGGCCAAATTTAAGGTGGCGCAACCAATTGGAAGCGGACCTTAACCAACTAGGCGTGCGGTACTGGAGACTGCTGGCGTAAGACCGTGCCAGTTGGAGAGGTTTTTTGAATGAGGCCCAGGTTCGCCATGAACTGTAGCGCCAAAAAAAGAAGAAGAAGTCAAGTGCAGCTGGTTGACTTAAGTAGGTCGATAAATGCAAAGGTTTTCAATAGGATTTTCCATAGCATACTATTTAAAAAAAAAAGATTCGGCAATACTGAAAAGAGGATAGTATCAGACGAGATATGGGATAGAAATTGCGAAAAATTAGGATAGAAAACTAAACGGTTTTATTGCTTTGGCTAGTAGAAGTGCAGGAGTGCAGCGGATAATCATGGCCGGCCTACTCTATTTGTAAACTGATTTCGGCTACGAAGTCATCGGATATCAGCCTACGACTTAGTAGTCATAATATCGAACAAATGTGAATCATTTGACGGCGAACGCATGCAACATGGGCTTTAAATCATCTCTTACTAGCGCGCCAAGGAAGTAAGTTGGCGTTACAGCCCATGAAGGACCAGAGCCAAGCTTCTGTCAATCACCCATGTTGCGTGCGATTTATTTTACACATAGGTGAAAGAATCAACTGGCAATTATTAATCAACTCCCTAAGTAAGTTCATCACTAACCTACAGCTCTGAGAGAAAATTCATTTTTAGTCGTCGAGCTTGTGAATCTCGAAATCCCCTGCTAAACGCAAAGTCTTAGACTTAGACGAAACACAGATTTAAAAATTAGTCCGGCATTGGTGCTGGAATATTTGGTCCTAATTGCAAAATGTTGAAGGATGCGATTTGTGAATCAGGCGTCAAAGGTATACCAATCAACATCCTTACTACAGGCAAGAAATGTTTAAAATGCTGAAGTGTCACAACTCATTCCATGACCCGAAGGTTTTTCAATGTATGTATAGGGTCTTCCGATAGGGACTTCTGAAATTTGAGAGCTGATGGCGGCCATATTGTTGAAGCTACGTCTGTCAAATTGTCAGTCTATTCTGCCAAATTACTGCGGATAGACATAGCGTTCAACAACAAGTTGTTTTATTAAAATGGGTGTTTTGTTCAAGCACCGTTCCGGAAGCTTCGCTCATTTTACGATCGCCATAATCGTCCTACCGAGAGGACTATTCCTGGTTTGGTAGATAAATTTGAGTCCATTGGATCAGTAAATGATAAAACAACATCCGTACGTCGGCAAAATGCAAAAGTCGCCCTAAACAACGCCCCTGTCCGTGAGAGTGTGCAGGAGAACCCGAGTCAATCGATTTTGCATAGCTCAAAAAACATCGGCCTTTCGCAGACCACAACTTGGCGAATTTTGCGGCTCAACTGACCCAGGAACTGAAGGTAAACAACCATCGTCAACGACGTGTGTTCGCTGAATGGGCTCTGGAGCAGTTGAAAGCTGACCCTAGTTTTCATCGAAAAATCATCTTCAGCGATGAGCGATCTTCACCAAACAAAATTGTCGAATTTGGAACGATACCATACGGATTTATGCGCCAGAGTCATGGGAAATTTGACATTTCGGATGCGCACCCAGAGAAGCCGCCGCAGACATTTGAACGGTGTTGTATTCCACATATAATGGCATCGATAGGCCTTAGAAAGGGAAATAATCTCCATTCTGTCTCCTATGCTATTGCCCTGCCCTTCTCAAGAAGACGATTTCTGAGAGAACACCAGTGGATCTATCCGAAACGGAGATCAGCAAACTATCGAATTTAATTCGCAATAAATCTATCTTGGTCTAAGTGATCCCTACAGCACTGCGGAGGGAAGCCACCTAACCAACCAATCAAACAAGGAGATCAAAAATAAAAAAATGAAACCGCCAATCAGACAATGGTCGTCGACGAAACGATTAATGAACGTATGCTGCAACGCTGGTTCCAAACATTTCGAAATGGAGATGAGTCACTCATCGACAATGAGTTTTGTGGAGGGGAATCCACGTACGAGAACTAAGCGTGGTAATTGGAATGGTTACTATCTAAGTCTTCTTCTTCTTCTTAGTGGGCGCTGCAGTTCGGGGTGAACCTGGGCCTCAACCAACATGCCCCTCCATCTAGCACGATCTTTCGCTAGCATTTTCCATTGCCGCTCACCCAGTTGGCTGAGGTCCCCTTCCACCTGTGTGCGCCATCTTAAGGGCGGCCGTCCTCTGCTTCTTCGTCCCTCGGGGTTGGATTCAAAGACTCTCCGGGCTGGAGCTGTGGTGTCCATTCGCTCTACCTAGCCCAGCCATCTTAGGCGTTGTATCCGTAGACGTCTGACTAGGCTCATGTCGCTGTACAGCCCGTAAAGTTCGTGGTTGAATCTTCTCCTCCATCCCCCGTCTACGTTTATAGGCCCAAAAATCACGCGCAAAATCTTTCTCTCGAACCGACCAAGGGCCTCCTGATCCGTCAGTAATAGAGTCAGGGCTCTATTACTCAGTTGCCCCCTGAGCCCAAAGAAACAGCGACTGGCAAGAGTGATTGTGCCCCTTGTAATGGCCAGTGATATTTGCACTATCGGTAAGGTGTTCACCGATTCGGATGGAACAGCGAGCATTCTCCAAAGTCATCCTGCATAGTCTGACGAGCTTAGCAGGTATGTCAATGGTAGACATAGCGTTGTATAGCTCGTCTCTAATTACGTTGTCGTATGCGGCTTTGAAGTCGACAAATAGGTGGTGAGTGTCGACCTGAAATTCATTGGTTTTTTCCAGGATCTGCCGTAGTGTGAAGATCTGGTCGATGGTGGACCTCCCTAACCTGAATCCGCACTGATAAGGACCTATCAGCTTATTTACAAAAGGCTTCAGGCGTTCACACAAAACGGGAGAGAAGATTTTGCAGGCGATGTTAAGGAGACTTATTCCTCTATAGTTGGCGCAATCAGAGGGGTCTCCTTTCTTGTGGATCGGGCATACGATGCTGAGACTCCATTCCTCGGCCATACTTTCCTCTAACCATATCATACGGATGAGCTGGTGCATGCTCCGAACGAGGTCATCCCCAGCTGCCTTGAAGAGCTTAGCAGACAGTCCGTCTGCGCCAGCAGCTTTATTCGACTTGAGCTTCGATATGGCAATCTTAACTTCGTCGAGGTCAGGGGGACAGAATTCTCTGCGGTCTCCGTCGATTAGAAATGGATCATTCTGCCTGACAGCGGTATATTGACTAACATCGCCGTTATACAGTCTGCAGAAGTGGTTTTTCCATATTCTCAGCATCGACTGCGGTTCTACTACTAGGTGTCCGTTCTCATCCCTGCAGGCTTCCGTTCTGGCTTTATAACCTTGGCATGTTCGCTTTATCTGTTGATAAAACTTTCGAACGTCACGCTTGCAGTAACACCTCTCCAAATCCTCAATCGCGCGCTTCTCGTGCTCTTTCTTCCTTCTTCGAAGAAGCTTATGCTCCTCCCTTCTTTTTAACTCGTAGAGCTCACGAGCTGCTCTTGTTCTTTTATGCAGCGAGGCCTTATGTGCATCCTGCTTCGCTGTATGAATCCTCCTGCACTCGTCATCGAACCAGGTGTTCCTTCGTGGTGGAGCCTTGAAACCCAAAACTTCGGATGCAGAGCTTTTCAGGGCTTGTTTGTAAAGGCTCCACTGCTGTTCTATTGATAGCGTGGAGGATTGAGGTGTATTGGAGAACTTAAGGGAGACGCGATCGGTTTCTATCTAAGTACATGTGAGAAATTGAGATAGACAAATTGATCGAGATCCAAAAAAAATCGTCGTTTTGAAGTTGCGTCTTCCCTCATTTTGCACAACAACAGTGATCCTTTTCCTGATCGGATTGTGACGTGGGATGGAAAATTGATCCTGTACGATAACCGGCGTCGCTCTGCTCAATTGTTGGATCAACATGAAGCAACACGACACTTCCCAAAGCCGATATTGCACCAATAGAAGAGAATGATGACTGTTTGGTTGTCTGAAGCTGGTTTAATCCATCATAGCTTTCTGAATCCTAGCGAAACCATCTCGGCTGAGAAAAAGTGGGGAAAAGAATCAATCTTTCTCCACGACAACGCCCGACTTCACGTCGCACAGACGACCTTACATAAGTTGGAGGAGCTCGGTTACGAAACCTTGCCCCATCCATCATGGTTGGTTGTTTTGTTAGTGTTAGCGGTAGGGATCACTTTGACCACAATAGATCCATTGTGCTACCACATTGAGTCGGCTTAGTCACCGCTACTCCTGGAACCATTTTATGTCTTGAATAAAATTCGATAATTCGCTGATCGACCCCGCAAGTTCATAAAAGAAGTGTTCTCCCAGAAAGGGCAGGGCATTTGCATAGGAGCTGAGTTGGGTACTTCCTCTTCCTCATCTTGATACCTATTGGAATAGTTATTATATTGCAGTCCTAGTCTAGCGGCATGTTTCCCTAAAGAGCAGTGTTCTGTTAAGAGTCCAATTAGGCTGTTTATACGTTGCCTTCGTATTTTAGGCGGGTTGTATGTTGACAGTTCCTGGGCCAGATTTGTCTCACGTAGTTGCATGTATCAAGCTCACACCATCCCACATTGGCCTGTTGCAGTACCTGTTTCGATTTTTTTGTATTTTGGTGTTTCCCCCTAACAAGTCAAGATTTCTAGTATGGTCCCTCCTTTGGCTAGTTCGTCTGCTTCACAGTAACCTGGTATATCAGTACGCCCAGGTACCCAGCAATCGTTTAGAGATTTGCGGCAGTGTTTGATCAATTTTTGTTTTATTATTGGCGATCGAGTGCTTTAATTGCCGCTTGGCTGTCTGTGTAGATGACAATGTTACCGTATTCCTGCTGCCAGTCGGCAGCCTCACTTATAGCGTTAATTCAGCTTGGAATACACTACAGTTGTTCGGTAGTCTAAAGGATTGGACGATTTTCAGGGTCAGCGCACCCACACCTTCGTCTGCCCTGGACCCGTCCATGTATATTTCCAGTACAGTGCCTTTGCTTGGAAGTTAATTTTCATCCCATTGTCGTCGGTTAGGAATTGTTGTTTTATAAAGAATCTTAAAGTTCAGGATCGGGGTTAAGTAGTCGTGACTTCACTTAAATCATTGTTTTGGCGTAGCATACCAACGTGCCCTATGTCGGTAAAATTTCCATGAGCTGATTTCTTAAGTCGCAACGCCGATTTCATTGCCTTTTCCTTGCCAAAGAGATCAAAGGGGAGCATCGTTTCGATGGCTGCAGTGGGGGTTGCTCGCAGTGTCCCGGGTTGTAGCAAAGTTTGAGATAAAGGGTGTTTTTTTAAGAGGAATAGAACTTTGAAATGGAATACAATAAAGGTGATTTTTTAAAATTGACATTAAATTTACTTGATCCAAATGATAAACTTCTGGCATTTTGGGACGGCGTGACGCAGTGGTTAGTGTGTTGGACTCTGACGCACGATGAGCGAGTGCAGATCCCGATAACACCAACGTCATCGAATGTTTATTTCGCGACGTCCCTCCTCGACGGGGTACTGGGAAAACCCCCCGTACCCCCGTACTAAACTTGCCATAATAAAGTTTCTCGACTTACGCCGTTCGGAATCGGCATTAAACTGTAGGTCCTTTCACCTGTGTGAAAAATAAATCATGCATAACATGGGTGACTGAGAGAAGCTTGGCTCTGGTCCTTCATTGGCTGTAACGCCACCAAAGAAGAAGGTTATAAGTTAAATATGATTTCTGGCATATGACCACCACGGCTGGCTTGGACGTAGTTTAATGTTGTTCGCTGGATATCGTGCTTTCCCTAAACGACAGGGAGAAGAATATCCCGCGGAGAGTAAAACACACGCTGTAGATTTATTAATATATATAATTTATTTAAATTAAATTAAAGGTTATGTGTGTGTGTGTGGCGGTGTGTTATTACTGCTGCTTCTTCCTTTCAATTCTTTCCTTTTATATCATCTGTTCTGGGTGATCTATCCCCTCTATCACATACATGCCTTGTGAAATTCTCATAACCATAGATCAAGTCGGTCAAAGCCACAAGCGCATCATCGGTATTTCGATTTAGTTCAACGCATTGTGTAATTGGCACAAGCGCACTGTACGCCGGGCAATTGGTCAGAGTCACAAGCGCATCATCAGCATTGTACCTATTCAGCCGACTTGGTTTGTTTATGTTTCATATTTGCTTTGTTTTCGCATTTGCTTTGCCTTCAAGTGCACGTGATTTGGTGTCACTGCTAAGCAAAGCGATCAGGAAAGTAACATATGTAGGTCAAGACCGAACTGAGTAGTTGGGCACTGAGTGTAATGCTGGGCGTAGACAATTGGTTGATCCTGGTCATGGATTTGGTATGTGGTGTAGTGTATTCACTACATCCCGCTCTCCTTAAAGAGAGGAAATTATGCCTTGAAGAGGTTGAATTTCCGTCAAAAGAAGGGAGAATTGAGAGGAGAAGCTTACAAAATTTTGGTTGAATTTCGACTATAGATAGATTCATATTGGTTACATACAGGATAACAGAGAACATAAAAGATGTATAAATATACGTATGTATGTATTAACCGTTTTTTTGTTTTTGATAGGGCTTATGTTGTATTGTATTATATAGACAAGTTACGCTAACAAAAATATATGTATGCACATATGTGTGAACATTTGTAATTGTTTATTTTTCGCTTACATAGAAAACATTTGAATAGTTGGTAGGACTTATAATACTATACATGTTTTTTGTAATTGGTAGGACTTTATATTACTAAATTATATGGGCGATATACGTATGCTAATCAAGAAGAACATGTTTTATAATTTTGTATACTTTAAAAATATTGCCACAAAAATATTTTTCTTAATTGGTAAGGCAAAAACAAATTATATGGAAATATATATGTACATTTTTTTTCTTTACATGCGAATGTATCTTTTGTACCCTTAACCGTCTGTTGAGATACTCAACCTAAATTCGGTAGTTGTAGGTTTTATGTCTATTCGCGAAGTGTGTTCAGTTTTGTTCGTGACTTTGTTGATTTTGTTTTCGTCATGGGTTTCGTTTTTATTGACCGTGTAGATTTGGTAGCGTTTAATGCATAGTAGGACCAGCATTAATGCTACTATCGTATAGATTAACGAGTAATGGTGCAGATTATGTTTGTCCAATGTTAGTAGTGGTTCTGATTCCTCGTTTTTTAGGACATCTATGCCTTGTGAGATTAATTTCAAATCACTTTGGCTGGAGAATCTCATGACTGCTATGTCGGATGAATAGTTGGCCAAGTTATTAGAGATAATATGTGAGATGTTAAAAGGGGGTACATAGGAATTGGTAAGAATTGAGGAGTTCACGTTAACTGCCTGTATTGTGAATTCTTTCGATTTTAGGTAGCAGTTTTCTTGTATTTCGATTTTTAAAGTATTCGTTAAGGTGTACGTTGTTGCGTTTTCCCCACATATTACGTTGACAATGCATTTGTTTAGGGATGAAAATAGCCATGTGTTTGGTTGGGTGAGTTGGATCCATACCGTCGACGGCGATGATTGTTTTAATTCGCAGATATTTGGGAGGATGCTATTGCCTTTTAACAATTGGGTTTCACATTTTATGTTATTAGTGTCCGTGTTGAATAAGGGGTGTGTTAGGGGACAAAGAAATTTCTCATTTAAGGATTTGCAGTTTGCTAGTTCTTCACTACTTAAATCTGAATAACGGTCTTGTCTATAATTGATAAGCAAGTATTGAATGGAAGGTTGTACGAATATGAACTGGTGATTATATCGGGTTGGGAGAGGTATAATCTTGTAGATGCGGAAGTTATCTATTAATGGGAGAGGTATTTTGAGTTCGTAAATGATCTTTCCTGGTCGAATGGCTACGCTTGTTGTACACATTTGGTATAAATGAAGGATGTTGTCGTTACTACCGACGAATGGCAGTCTCATACCGTTTGGAATCTCTTGTTTGATTTGTGTCAGGATGGAATTTATTTGGTCTTGCGATATTATTGCTGGATGAAGTTTACCGTGCTTGAAGTCGCTTACTAGGTCCAGTATGTCATTGAGTGTGTTTTGGTATCGTATAATAATTAGTGTAACAACTGAGGTTAATGATTCTATTTCGAGAAGTAGCTTTTGATCGTGGGTGGTGTTAGTCAAGATATCTGTTACTTTTCCTATTTTCGAATTGATTGCTATCATTTGATTTTCTATAATTTGTTCCGATTTGCTGAACACATTTTTAGTGGTTTCTAATAGTATCGTCTGTTGCTGTATGAGGGATAGTAAGTGTTTTGTGTTCTTTTTGGAAAGTTCGATTTGTTTGTCATAGAATTTTGCGTCATCTTCGGTTAGTGTCCCGAATAAAGACTTGCTAATGGTACCTACGACATTGAGTAGAGCTCTTTTGCTCCTTTTGCTAGGGTTTAGTAGTTTGTATTTTGTTTGTATTTCCATCATTAGGTGGTTTATTTCAGTGACTGCTCCATCACAGATTATTCCGAAATTTTCATGGTTCTTGAGTTGTTGGCATAAGTTATTGATTTTGACTACATACTCTGTAGCGTGAGCTAAGGACTTTATAAATAGCTCGAGGTCGTAATATACGATGAGTTTCCATTCATGGTAATAAAGTTCTGCGCTTCCTATTTCCTCAAAGTATACACCTGGATTGGGGTCTATTGGTTTGATCTTGAGACCACAGTGGATGACTGGGACGAGCATTGAAGCGAGCAGGACAAGTGTCAGGGTACGTGACATGATCTAAAAAGTGCTTACATATAGTGGTGGTTATCTTGTGGCAAATTTGGTGTGTACAGTGTGAAAAGGCGGCAGGCTATTAGTGGACTATATTTATTGTTTGGTTTGATTTGGATCGTGTTATTCGTGTAGAAGTTGTAAGTTGTTGTTATGTATGAGCTTGGTCTTTCTGCCGACTTGTATTACTGTGTTTTCGTCCGATAAAATTTTGATTACCTCATATGGTCCTTCCCATAAAGCAGAAAACTTATTTCGTCTTATCTGATTTTTCATCAGAACTTTGTCTCCTACGTTAAAAATCTTTGTTTTGCTATTTTTGTCGTAGTGTAGCTTCGTCTTTTGTTTTTTGTCGTACAGCTGTTCTCGGGCAATTTTATAGCCATGCTGTAGTCGAGCTTTAAGTTCGCTTGCGTAGTTGTCATAGTTATACGAAATTTGGAGGTTTCTGGTGAGTGAGCTGGGTATTTTTGCGGGATAACCATACAAAAGTTCGTGTGGGCTATAAGACGTGCTAGTGTGCGGGGTCGTATTGTAAACGAACATGGAATAGGGGAGCCATGTGTCCCAAGTGAGCGGGTCCTGGTTCACATAGTGTCTTAAGTATTCTGCTAATGTCTTGGGGCTGCGTTCAAGTGCGCCGTTGGTCTGAGGGTGATACGGGGAGGTTTGCAACTTTTCGTTTTCAATATTTTACACACTTCTTTGAAGAGGTTGCTGAGGAAATTCGTACCTTGATCTGTTAATATTGAATCGGGAATGCCGAATCGACAAACTATTTTTTCTATTAGCATACGAGCTATTGTGTTGGCCTCCGCATTGGGTATTGCGATGGCTTCGCTAAATTTTGTTAGGTCGTCTTGGAAAGTTAGTATGTACTTGTTGTTGTCGTAACTGACGGGTAGGGGCCCACAATGTCCAAAGCTATTCGCTCGAAAGGTGTCTTTCTTGTAGTTGTCATTTTTAAAGGTATTCTCGTATGCCTGGACGACTTATTCTTCTGGCACGATTCGCATTTTCGGATGTACTCTATCGTATCACGTGTGATGGTTGGCCAGTAGTATGTTTGTTTTATTCGTTTTAATGTGCGTGTTATTCCTTGGTGCCCGCCGAAAGCGGACTCGTGGTATTCGTGCAGTATTCGTGCTATGTCTTCTGGTTTGTCTAGTATCATTCGTGTATCAATGTGTATGTACATATATGTTCATTTGCTCTTGTTTGAAGGTAGTGCGTATTGTCGTTTTTATTTCGTCTTGGTTATTTCCGCTAGGTGGCAAGGAAATTGCTAAGGAGCTTAACCCTTTTTCTTTGCAATTTTTGAGGGATGTTCGAAGGCAGTTGGTTAAGATTTGGTGGTCAGAGGTACTTGTTAAAGGGATTGGTAAAGTGGCTATATTATAGTGACAATTTGTTTGTGAAAGGCTTAAGATTTGTCCTATTTCAGGTTTTAAGAAATCCCGAAATTGTTTTCGTAACCGTTCTTCATCAGGGCATTCTATAAGAGGAAGGAGTATAATTTTGAATGGGGCCTTATTATTTGAAAATATTGGATCCGTTTTTTCGATAATATTCAATCTTGCAGTGAATTGAGTATTCGTGTTTACTGCTACGTTAGGGTCCTTGCTTTCCACGTTAAGAGTCTGTTGTTGACTTCTGGTGGTTACCAGTACCTTGCTCTCTTCTTCATCTGCCAGTCTCACGCGGCTAAGAGCGTCGGCTATGGCGTTACTTTTGCCTGATTTGTGCACAATTTTAAACTCATATTCCTCCATCAAGATACGCCAGCGTAAAAGTCTTGAAGTTGGGTTTTTTTGTCCTATTAACCATAATAAATTCTTATGGTCAGTGCATATTGTAAATTTTTTTCCAAAAACGTACGGCCGGAATTGTTTTAGGGCATAAGTAATGGCAAGTAATTCCTTTTCGGAAGTCGTGTACCGTGTTTCTGCATCGTTTAAGGTGCGGCTGGCGAAAGAGATTGGTTTGTCTTCTCCTATTGGACCTTGGGAGAGTACTGCTCCTAATGCTATATCGCTTGCATCTGTTGTGATAATGAATTCTTTGCTGAAATCAGGGTAAGTGAGAATAGGGGGTTTTATAATTTGTTCTTTTAGTCTCCTGAACGACTCATCACAAAAAGCATCCCATTTAAAAACAACATTTTTCTCAATTGTTTTGTTAGGGGTTTGGCCAGATCTGCAAAATTAGGAATAAATTTTCTATAGTATCCCACGAAACCGAGGAATGATTTAATATCCTTTGGCTTCTTTGGTACCGGGAATGTTTTCACTGCCTTGATTTTCTCGGGATCTGGTTTAATTCCCTCTTCGGAAATGACATGTCCCAGGTAGATAAGTTCCTTTCGGATGAAATGACACTTCTCAGGTTGCAGTTTCAACCGATGTTCTCGAAGGCGATTAAGAACCTTGATGAGTCGTGTGTTGTGGTTGTGCAGATCGTATCCATAGATGACGATGTCATCTACGTAAACAAAACATTCAATGCCTTGTAATCCCATTAATACGTTGTTCATCAGCCTCTGGAATGTAGCCGGGGCATTTTTAAGTCCAAATGGCATACGATTGTACTCGTAATGTCCAAACGGGGTACTGAATGCCGTCTTACTCTTATCTTTTTCATCCATTAGGATTTGGTGGAACCCCTTGGCTAGGTCAAGCGTACTAAAGTATTTTGAATTTCCTAATTGGTCTAAAATATCGGTTATGTTGGGTAGTGGATAGGCATCTCCAAGAGTCAATTCGTTTAGTTTCCTGAAATCGACGACTACCCTCCAACGTTTTGAATCATCTTTGGCTGATTTTTTGGGGACCAGAAGCAGGGGCGAATTCCATGGACTATAACTTGGTTGTACTATGCCGTCTTCCACCATTTCATTAACTTGTTTATGGATTTCCTTCTTTTGGCTTTCTGGGAGCCGATAAGGTCTTGTGAATAAGGGCGGCTTACCTTCTTCGGTTATTATCTTGTGTCGTACTGAGTCTGTATATGACAGGTGATCCCCTTCAATATGGAACAAGTCATTATATTCACGACAGATTTTAAGGATCGACCTTTTTTCTTCGGCATTGCAGTGGTCTAATTCAATTAGTGACTCTAGTTTACGTAGTCGGTTTGTTACGGAGTTTTTTTGTTTTTCCTCTCTGATTATCCTGAAATTATTAAGATCATCCCACTCTAAATTGATTGTGTGAATATTAATTTTTTGGTCCGTTTCCAATGTGTTCATTAGAAGTACCTTAATTTTTGCGTTATGAGGTTTGGCTAATGTCTCGCCTAGGTAAATTATTTGCTGTTTCTTTGTTACTATTTCAGACGGGGTTAATTGGTTAAATGGAATTTCAACTACCTGTTGGCTCCTTTGTTTTAAAAAAATGAAAGATTTATTTATTTTTCCTTGTTTGTTATTGTTGATCTCGGTCTTATGCTCTGCTAAGGTTTCTTTCGTCTTATTCTCGTTGTCTGCCGGGTTTTGCGTAACCTCAGTCTTATTTTCCGCTAAGCTTTTGTTTAACTTAGTCTTACGCTTGGCTGGGTTTTCTAATAGGGTTTCCTCAGGTGATACAAGAATCATCCCGTCTAGGTTATCCGTCAAATTTTGAAGCTTACTGGGTATTGGTCTACTCCTTGTTTGTTCGGGGTACTTTGGTTTGATTTCTGGTCCGTTTTGAGTTGCGGAGTCAGATGTCGGATCCCATTTCGGTTTTGTTTCTACTCCAGTGTCGTTATGGTATACTGCGTTAATAGTAGAGGAACAAAAATTTGTTGGGTTAGACCCGTTGGTTGCAAACCGGAGTTTGCCAATAATTGATTTAGGGTTTGGTCGCCTTAGGTCGCACCGTTTAGCACTAATATCATATTTTCCAGAATTACCCGTAGGTACTACCTCGCAAGGTACGGCCTCTTGACGTTTTTCTAAGGGGTTCATTTCTTTATATGCCTTAGAGGTTATTATAAGTTGCCTTCTGGTGTTCTGAGGGGGCCGATATTTATTGAATACCTTTCCTAGCCCAGAAATAATGGCAGTGGAGTTTGGTACAAAGGGATTAATAATTAAGAAATGTTCGCGGTAGTCAATGTAGCATTTGTATTTTATTAAAAAGTCGTTCCCAATTATACCGTCGAAGTTTTGTTGGGCTTGGTGGTCCAGGATGTGAAAGGGGTGTGATATTTTAATTGAATCTTCTTCCATTTGGAAAAGCAAGGTTTCAGTGGTCATGTTGGAACTCGTCACCTTTTCACCGCTCATAGTGGATATTATCATATCTCTTTTTAATAAAGGCGAATTGGTGGAGCTCCACATGATACTGATTTCAGCACCAGTGTCTATGATTAGATCTCTGTATTTTCCATCCTCGAAAGGGACTTGTATCATTGATAAATTATTATTAGGAACGAGGGGGATTTTTATTGAGAATATGGTTGGGGGTGTACATCGGCCGGGATTGTTAGTCGGGGAGAGTTGCCGTTTACCTCCTCCCGACGGAGGTCGTTTCCCGTATTGTTGTTCAGTGTATGGGGACGTTGTTGTACATGATGAAAGTTAACCTGTCGATTTACGTGATCCGGATATCGGTTACCGCGGTTTTGAAAGTGAGGTTGATGATTATTAGAGTATCGAGAGACTTGGTTCTGTCTTGAGTGAGAGCCGGCACTCATTTTCCGTGTGATGGGGTTTGTTGCAATAGCCGCACCGAATTGTTTGCAGGTTGCACTGTGCTTCATGTTTAATGGAACGGGGAATAAAATTTGGCAAATTAGTGTTCCGATAACAGGTTGCCGAAGTGTGGCCTGTTTTATTGCAGGTCTGACAGATAAGTCGAGGTGTGTTGTTTCTTGTCGAAAATGTGGAAAAGGAGTTGTCGTGACTTATGCGGAGAGATTGATCGATGGCGTAAGATATTGCCTCTTTCAATTGATCGGCACTGTGGGATTTGACTAGCAATCTTAAACTATAATTCGTAATTCCATCTTCAAATGTTTGCAAAGCAAGTCTGTGGTTTTCCTTGATAAGGAAATCTTGGACGGCTTTTTCGTTGGGACTATCGTACGTGGCTGAGTCAAGCGCGAGAAGTAACGAAGACATTCTGTCACCATACTCTTTGATCTGGAGGTCCAATTTTCGATGACTTTTTCCAACATTTGTGGCCGTATATCGGCAATAACGCGGCAAATGTTGTTCTCCAAGTGGTCAATCGTTTCGGGCTTATCGGCGTTGACTAGCGACTTCACATGTCCCTACAGAAAATAGTAACTATACTTATCAGGCCAGCGTTCCATGGAGGATCTGAGCCTGAGCTATAGCTGCCTTCCATCCTTGACGGTCCCGGGCACACTGCTTCCAATTATCAAGACCAAGATGTCTCACATCCGCGATTACTTGGTCTTTATACCGGAGGTTCGGTCGGGCTGGCCTAGTCGAGGATAGCATGCAGTGCCCGGTGAGGGCACCGACTGCCAGTCGAATATTCCCACGGTTGAACTTCAGCAGATTTTCCGTTCTTTTCTTATCATAGACGGGCCAAGTCGATCTCGCCGTTGCGCATGTATCTAAGCGACACCATCGCTTATTGGCTTTCACTAATAGCTCCATCTCTATCTCCCTGTAGAGCGCCCTCTGTGGTGCTTTGGCCTTAGCTGTGATCTGTGCAATGTTTGCACTTGATCCCACCCTAGCCAGCTCGTCCGCCCTCTCGTTTCCAGAGATATTCATATGACCAGGTACCCAGCAAAGGGTCACTTCATTTACATTGGATATCTCTTCTAACTTCTCCTTGCAAAGTTTGACGAGTTTGGATCTTATCCATGCTGCCTGCAGAGCCTTAATGGTTGCCTGGCTGTCAACATAGATGCTGATCGTTTTTCCTGAGACATTCTCTTTGCTGATCAGGTCCGCCGCCCGCTTGGTACCGAAGACCTTAGCTTGGAAGACACTGCAACCATCATCGAGCCTATAGGAGCGATGCATATCGCGAGACTTAAAGTAGACTCCGGCACCTGTGCCAGGATCCATTTTGGATCCGTCGGTGTAGAATGCCAGCTCACTTTCCGTGCATACCAAATTACTGGTATTATTCCCTGGAGGGAATTCTAATAGAGAATCTCCTCTCCTACAAAGGACGTCGGGTGACATAGTCCGTTATGGTTCTGAATCTCGAGACGGCCCATCGATCCAAGACTGTTGCATGTCCGTGAGGATTCTTTTTCCAGAGACCGGATTCCTGTAATCTTAGCGCAGTTCTGGTTGCGACGCTGCCGCAGTATATGTCCAGGGGTGAGAGGTTCAGCATGACTTCAAGAACCGCCGTTGGTGTGGACTTCATAGATCCTGTCACCGCCAGACAGCCTGCCCTTTGACATACTCTGAAGATGACATTTTTTCTCGAGGGCTTTCCACCAGACAACCGAGCCATAGACTAGAATAGGTCTTACCACCGCAATGTACAACCAATGTACTAACCTCGGTTTGAGGCCCCATGTCTTTCCAAAGGCTACCTTGCACGAATATAGTGCCACATAGGCCTCTTTGATTCTCTCCTCAATATTTTCTCTCCAACTAAGCTTGGAGTCCAAGATTATGCCAAGGTATTTGGCAGATTCTGTGAGCACCGCGGCGCAGTGGGTAGTGTGATGGCCTCTGACGCCGATGACACGGGATCGAATCCCGACACAGCCATGTCATCGAACGTGTTTTTCACGGTGTTTCTCCTCAGCGGGGTTCTGACAAAACCCCCTGTAGTAAAATGGTCATGAAAAACTTCTCGAAATTCGCCGTTCGGAACCGGCAATAAACTGTAGGTCCCTTTCACCTATGGGAAAATGAAATCACACACAACATGGGTGATTGAGAGAAGATCGGCTCAGGTTCTTCATGGACTGTAACGCCAACATACATACATACATTTGGCAGATTTTCCAGGGATCAGATCTATACCATTCATACGGGGGTAGGTGTACCTACTACCTCTGTTTTCGCCGGATTTGCTCCCAGGCCTCGCCCCATGACCCAGTTATCCACTAACATCAGTGCATAGCTTAGTCTATCGCTGGGTACCTGCGGAAATTTTCCAGAAAACCCTCCGTCTCTAGAATCTAGATCATTTCGTCGACCACAAGGAGCCATAGGAGGGGTGATAGAACGCCACCTTGTGGTGTACCTTTATTCACTCTCACCCTTCCCTTTGCTCTCCGCCATCGCCGAATTTACTATACGAGTATCCAGTATTTGCCCAAGCCAACTGCATACACCTGGGTTTATTTGGGCCATATGAAAGCTGGACACTATTGCCTCGGTACTGACGTTATTAAAAGCACCCTCAATGTCTAGGGTGATTGATATTGAACGATTTTTCTATCGCATAGACTACCCAATGCAGAGCAGTATCTACCGATTTTCCCCTCATGTACGCGTTGTGTGATTGTGACAGATAACCGTCACCAATCTCTTCCCTTACGTACAAGTCTATTATTCGTTCCAGCGTTTTCATCAGGATGGACGATAGACTGATAGGCCTAAAGTCCTTTGCAGTACCCGGCTAAGAAAGAGAACCGTGAAAAACAGATTCGATAACATGGTTGTTATCGGGATTCGATCTCGTGTCATCGGCGTCAGAGACTATCAGACCACCCACTGCGGCACGGCGGCGCTCCAATGTAGTCGGTACTAATTATTTATTTATTTCCCGAGTTTCCGTCATTATCGTCACATTTAACATGAAAGCTAATCATCCGCCTGAAGAAGACATCCTTGATATTAAAAACTTCATAACGACCTGTAACATTGCGTACTTGCGTTGTCTCCCAACGGAATAGTTTTCCAAACTAGTGCCGCTAAAATCCAATCCGATAATTTCAAATCAAATTTAATTCCCCCTTTAAATTAGTCCATTCCACTCGGCAGGATGAAACGTTTATATAACTAATGACCGGTATACAAACTGGGAAACTACTCCAACTGCTATCCTTTGCCACTCTTCCAACGGAATCTGTTTGCCAGTAAAGTGCGCTTTCCGTGACGAAGGCGTGAGGCAATTAACTCATTTGAACCTAATCAAGGGGTGCAATGTTGCAGCCTAATTAAGTCAAGGCCAATTTTACGGCCGCACATTTGTATAGTTTCCTATGCCATCCAGCACGGCTAAGTTTCCTACAGAAAATTTAAAGCTACGCCGAGAGCTACAAAATAGTCAAAAAACATAAAACCACGCGGACTATGGAGGGAGTACAGTTGAAAATGACGGAAGACAGCCCAGCCAAAACCGGATATGGAAAGCATGCCATTAAAATATGTAAATGTCCTTTTTTAATGAATGCCCTTCGCAACCGTTAAGGGAAATGCAATAAAGTTAAAGCCTGCGTTGGAACTTAAGAATCAATCTGTTCATACGTGGACCGTGAATTTGTAGCGCATTTGATTAGACTCCTAAGACTTCTTAGGATAGAAATATATGGATATACGAAGACGACACCTTTCACTTCAAGAATACTATTTGTATAGGAATTCTGTATTGAGTTGAACTCCCTCAACTTAATTTTGTTAATGAACCAAGTGGCAGTTTGGGAGAATTGATGAAATATGTCTGATTGCCCTTAATTTTGAAAGATGTTTAACTAATTAATTAAATTCAGTTTTGAACCCAAGATCAAACGATATAGGAATCCTCCAAAATAGAATTTTAATTGCATCTGTTTTAGATCTAATTTGAAGGGTTGTCGAAAGGGTGGTAGTGATAAAGAGAAGTAGGAAAAAAAAGGCGTAACCGAATACTGCCTTGAGCAGTATTCCCGATGGGCTTCCAAACAAGTAACCTTTAATCATTAACCTTTTTATGAGGGTAATTGAACATGAACCATTCACAATGGACGAAGACGAAGGAGAATCCCGTCCACCCGACCTAGACGATGTTGAGATAGCGATATCGAAACTTAAGTCTTATAATGCTACTGAAGCAGGCGGACTCCCCGCGGAGCTGTTTAAAGCAGCTGGCGATGAGCTGGTTAGGAACATGCACCAACTCATCTGCAAGATATGGTCGGAAGAACGCATGCCCGACGAATGAAATCTCAGTATCGTTTGCCGGGTCCATAAAAAAGGCGACCCCTATGACTGCGCCAATTACAGAGGGATAAGACTCCTGAACATCGCGTACAAGATCCTCTCTGCCGTACTGTGTAAGTACCTGAAACCGTTCGTGGACAATCTGATAGGTTCCTACCAGTGTGGTTTCAGGCCAGGAAAATCCACGATAGACCAAATATTTACACTACGCTAGATCTTGGAGAAGACCAGGTCGACACGCACCATCTTTTCGTCGACTTTAAAGCCGCGTATGACAGTGTTTATAGAGACGAGCTATATAGAGCCATGTCATGTTTTAACATTCCTGCCAAACTCGTCAGACTATGCAGGATGACTATGGAGAACTCTCGCTGCTCCATTAAGGTAGGAGGTGAACTAACCGACCCCTTTGATGTTAAAAAAAGGTTTAAGACAGGGTGACGCACTGTCATGTGATTTCATCAACATTATTCTTGAAAAGATCGTGCGGGACTCTGCGGCCAATACAAGAGGTACGATCTACTTCAAGTCCACACAATTGCTTGCCTACGCAGATGACTTTGACGTTATTGGACGAACAAAGCGAGACGTCAATGAGGCGTTCACAAGCATTGAAGCAGAAGCGGCGAAAGTGGGTCTATGGGTAAGTGGGGACAAGACCAAATATATGCTGTCATCCAAGAATGACGCCCGACACCGACGTCTTGGTCAGAACGTCACCTTCGGCAACTATATTTTTGAAGTAGTCAAGGACTTCGTCTACCTTGGCGCGATAGGGACAAGCAGCAACGACACCAGCGCTGAGATAAAACGCAGAATAACTCTTGCCAATCGCTGCTTTCTCGGGCTCAAGAGGCAATTGAGTAGTAGAGCCCTCTCTCGAAAAACTAAGGTTTCCCTCTACAAGACCTTAATCATTCCGGTCCTCCTCTACGGTGCTGAGGCTTGGACGTTATCAAAAGCGGATGAAGAGGCTCTTGGACGTTTGGTCCCGTTTGTGTAAACGGAGAATGGAGGAGGAGATTCAACCAAGAACTGTACGGGCTGTACAGCGACATCGGCCTGGTTAGACGTCTTCGGATCTAACGTTTAAGATGGCTAGGCCATGTAGAGCGAATGGACATCAACGCTCCGGCCCGAAGAGTCTTCGACTCCAACCCCGAGGGACGACGCAGCAAAGGACGACCGCATTAAAGGTGGCGCGCACAGGTGGAAGGGGACCTCAACCAACTGGGCGTGCGGCACTGGAAGCGGCTGGCCGTAGATCGAGCCGACTGAAGAGGCTTGTTGGTTGAGGCCCTGGTTCACCCCGAACTGTAGCGCCATCAAAGTAAGTAAGTAAGTAATTGAACATGACTAAAGTTATTTGACCTGGTTCAATGACGAGTGCATATAAGGCCTCGCTGCATAAAGAACAAGAGCAGCTCGTCAGCTCTACGAGTTAAAAAGAAGAGAGGAGCATAAGCTTCTTAGAAGAAAGAGCACGAGAAGCGCACGATTGAGGATTTGGAGAGGTGTTACTGCAGGCGTGACGTTCGAAAGATTTAACAACAGATAAAGCGAACATGCCAAGGTTATAAAGCCAGAACTTAAGCCTGGAGGGATGACAACGGACACCTAGTAGTAGAATCACAGTCGAAGCTGAGTTAATGGAAAAACCACTTCTGCAGACTATATAACGCTGTCAGGCAGAATGATTCATTTCTAATCGACGAAGACCGCAGAGAATTCTGTCCCCTTGACCTCGATGAAGTTAAGATTGCCATATCGAAGCTCAAGTCGAATTAAGCTGCTGACGCAGACGGATTGTCTGCTGAACTCTTCAAGGGAGCTGGGGATGACCTGGTTAGGAGCATGCACCAGCTCATCTGTAAGATATGGTCAGAGGAAAGCATGCCCGAGGAATGGAGTCTCAGCATCTGATTGCGCCAACTATAGAGGAATAAGTCTCCTTAACATCGCCTACAAAATCTTCTCTCCCGTTTCGTGTGAACGCCTGAAGCCTTTTGTAAATAAGCTGATAGGTCGTTATCAGTGCGGATTCAGGCCAGGGAAGGCCACCATCGACCAAATCTTCACACTATGGCAGATCTTAGAAAAAACCAATGAATTTCAAGTCGACACTCACCACCTAATTGTCGACTTCAAAGCCGCATACGACAGCGTAATTAGAGACGAGCTTAACATCGCAACTTTGACATACCTGCTAAGCTCGTCAGACTATGCAGGACGACTTTGGAGAATGCTCGCTGCTCCATCCGAATCGGTGAACACCTTACCGATAGTGCAAAAATCACTGGCCAATACAAGAGGCACAATCACTCTTGCCAGTCGCTGTTTCTTTGGGCTCAGGAGGCAACTGAGTAATAGAGCCCTGTCCCGAACGACAAAGTTGACTCTATATAAGACCCTTATCATGCCGGTCCTGTTGTACGGCGCAGAAGCGTGGACACTATCAAAAGCGGATGAGGAGGCCCTTGGTCGGTTCGAGAGAAAGATTTTGCGCGTGATTTTCGGGCCTATAAACGCATACGGGGGATGGAGGAAAAGATTCAACCACGAACTTTATGGGCTGTACAGTGACATGAGCCTAGTCAAGCGTCTACGGATTCAACGCCTAAGATGGCTGGGCCATGTAGAGCGAATGGACACCACAGCTCCAGCCCGGAGAGTCTTTGAATGCAACCCCGAGGGACGAAGAAGCAGAGGACGGCCGCACTTAAGATGGCGCACACATGTGGAAGGGGACCTCAGTCAACTGGGTGTGCGGCAGTGGAAAAGGCTAGCAAAAGATCGTGCTAGTTGGAGGGGCATATTGGCTGAGGCCCAGGTTCACCCCGAACCGTAGCGCCCATTAAGTAGAAGAAGAAAGTTATTTGCGTAAAAAAGGCAGTCAAAGTTGACACTTTTTAAAGCGCTGTACGAGTATATGCCACAGCGTGTGGCACTGTAAGTAGGTCCCATCCTCACCTCCCCGTGGTGCCATCTGGAGATTTTTTCTTGAAATTACAGACATAGAAGCGTGAATGGCGAGTTTGCTCCGCCAAAAAAGAGGTTTAGTCGGTGCTATGGCTTAGTAAGCCATAAACGTAACCTTTGAATGAGTACATACCTAGAGACAACCACAAGCATCGGATTTAAAGGTCGGACTACATGTTGACGACCCCCGCAAGCGTATAAAGGGACAAAAGTACCAGTTCTGCACCTGTACGGTAGGTCCCTTAACAGACCGGTTGCGGCCGTATAGTTAGAAAAAGCCCTAAGCCGCTATAAACCAGACATTAGATACTGCACACCAGAAGTGCGATGGGATGGACCGGGTAAAAAGAGAATGAAAGATTGTGACATATACTATGGAAACTGCTACAAGGAGAACAGACATAGCCTATTTAGATGCGGACTTGTTTTTCGGAGTGGACTTAGGCAAAAAGTCCTAAGCTTCAGGTACGTGAGCGAACGCCTCCTTACAATCCGCATCAAAGCTATTTTCGGGAACATCATCTTGATATGTGTTCCCACACCCACAGAAGAAAAAGACGATAGAGTCAAAGATGACTTCTTTGACCTCCTAGATAGACCATATACTCAAGGTCCCAGCTATGACGACAAGATTGTTCTAGGAGACTTCAGCGCGAAGCTAGGTAAAGAGGACATCTTTGAACGAGTCGTTGGAAAGCATAGCCTGCACTATACCACCGGCGAAAACGGATGGACGGGGTGTAATCTCCTTGTAGCTAGAACATAATCCCCCCGTTTGGCTAGCAACCCACCTAGGGTCTGGGCCTCAGTTAATATAGCCTTCTATCCTTGGTAATCCTGAGCACGCTGGTGTTGGTGTTTGGTGTTTACACCGGAGGTTTGGTCATTCTCTTCTTCTCGAACCAGGAGGCTAGGCTTCGAAGACCCTCTAAGCCGGAGCGTTGGTATCCATGCGCTCGATGTGGCTGAGCCATTGTAGTTGGCAGATTATTGTCTTCTGGGCTATATCCACATCTTTGTACAGCTCATAGAGTTCGCGGTTATGTCTTCTCCTCTATTCGCCTTCCTCGCAGACTGATGTCACTGCCGTGGTGCAGTGGTTAGTGTGTTGGACTCTGGCGCACGATGAGCGAGTTCGGATCCCGATGACACCAACGCCATCGAATGTTTATTTCGCGACGTTCCTCCTCGGCGGGGTACTGGCAAAACCCCCCGTAGTAAACTTTCCATGAAAAAGCTTCTCGACTCACGCCATTCGGAATCGGCAGTAGGTCCCTTTCTCCTATGTGAAAAGTAGATCACACACAACATGGGTGATGGAGAGAAGCTTGGCTCTGCTCCTTAATGGGCTGTAACGCCACTAAAAGAAGAAGAAGAAGTGCCTTCCATGTTGTCGTTGGCCCGTCGCACTATTTGTTCCAACACGAGTTGCATGAAAGCCGAAATCTGGTGCAGTTTTCAAAATGCTCTGAGGTTCTGGAGCCAAACTGCACGGTATACCGAGTCTTTGTTAGCGTGGCTCGACACATATGGATCAGTTTTCCTGGGATCTCGAATTCGGCCATCGCATCAAACAATTCTTTGCGATGGATGCAGTCGTATACGGCTTTAAAATCGATAAAGAGATGGTGTGAAAGTCGCTAGTCTTGTCCAGGATTAGCCGCAGCGTGAATATTTGGTTTATAGTCGATCTGCCCGGCCGGAAGTCGCACTGGTATGTGCCGATTAGTGCGGTGAAAACGGCTTTAGAGACTTACGCAATACGCTAGATATGATCCTGTAACCGACATTGAGCAAGGATATAGCTTAATAGTTCTTGCAAGAGGTAGGATCGCCTTTTTCGTGGATGGGGCATATAGAGCTGGTATTCCAATCGTCGGACATGCGCTCGTCCTCCAAATTTCTCCAATTGACCTGATGCATGCGTCAAGTGGCGTAAGCACAGAAACAAGAAACAAAGAAACAAGGAACCAAGAAACAAAGAAGAAAAACAAAAGACGTGTGCACATCGCGAGGGTTCCACTTCAAGTGTCCTTTATTTTAAAATTTCATTTTAATTAGCACACAGATACACAGACTATATCGTTCCGTCGTCTGATGTCGTTCGTAGCCCTGAAGATCAGGGATGTTTGTCCGCTGACAGCTGACACATGCTTCCTACCAGAACATCGCCTCCATCTTTGAAGTGCTCTGTTGGTTATCAAGCTGACCGTGCGGCCATGTTGTGATTCAGCTTTTTAATGGCTACGACTGCTTCTTCAATGGGGGGACAACTTCGTCGACTAGAGGCTCTTCAGGTCTATATTATCTTAAAAAATCCAACTCCAATTTCAACAGGATTACCTGAAAGCCCATTACTGGTGTACTAAAGAAGGTTGGGCTATAGACTTCCACAAATTCAAAAAGGACTATTTCCGCCCAATTGCTTTCAGGTGAAACCAGTGGTACCATCAACATGTTACTTTGTTCCAAATTAGAATTTGCATTGAGCGGGCCTACTTCTGGTCAACTGCATCATCTCTTGTAGCATTTCATGTTGGTTGCTGCTCCTCTTCTAAATGTGAGTAGCTATGAGGCTGTTGACTAACTAATATTTTGGTCACAGAGAAAGCATGTTAAAAAACCCCAAAGGATTTACGAATTCATAACTAATACGCCACATTGCTTTCCACCAACAAATTTGTAATATCGGCTTCCACGTATCCGAAATGGAAATTTCCGGAAAGCGACAGACATTCTGGATCGACGCCAATCCACTAAATTTCATTTTGCTAATGAAATAAGCACAACCCAGAACATCCTGATGTACACACTCCATACTTCCGCTGTTGGGGAAACGTAATTTGTGCCGGAAGTTCACTTCCACTGATGACATCAGTCTCATATGGTCCCATACCTGAATCCACCACATGTCAATCACGAAAACTCGTCGGCCAGATGCTCTCGATGTTAATGTTGACAAGTGTGCACCGGCGACATGAATCCCTCTAATTATTTCCTCATTTACCAACTGATACATCCGTGCTCTATTCATCGATACTATATGGATACATAAAAGCAAAATGCCAAATGGGAAATTGAGATTTTTTTGAATTGAAATTCTTTGAATTTCGATCGCTTTGTGCCATAACGTTAACCTACACCAGGCCTCATGCAACCGGTACAGCGCTTCATTTTGCCTTGAGAGTCTGTTCTCGAAATTGATTTCCTCCACAGCTGGAAAGACAAATTCAGTTTACTTTCCATCGTTGTAATGCTTTTTTGTCCGCCATTGCCATTGTCGTCCACCCTCTCCCTGAGGACAAGTTCTACAATAGCAGGAAATCAGGCACGATTCCTTACAGTTAGAGTCGCTGTCAAAGCGCCATTAGAGAGGCCGCCTCAGATGTACTCGGTTTCGATCCACCCCCGGTTTGATGATGAGTGCAGACAGGCCCATGTAGAGAAACAGAATGAATACATGGCCACATTGCATCGACGGACGAGAGCTGCCCGCGAGCTCTATGAACAGAAAAGGAGGGAGGAGCATGCGCTTCTGAGAAGGAAAAAGAAGGAGCACGAGAAGCGCGAGATGGAGGAGATATGTTACTGCAGGAACGACGTTCGAAAATTTTACCAGAAAGTAAAACGAGCATGCCAAGCTAGTGCAGAAGCCTGCAGGGATGAACCCAGACAACAGTCGATGCTGAGATTGTGGAAGGACCACTTCTGCAGACTGTATAACGGCGATGATAGTCAAAATGCTGCCGTCAGGCAGAGCGAACCATTCACAATGGACGAAGACGAAGGAGAGTCCCGTCCACCCGATCTAGACGATGTTGATATAGCGATATCTTAAGGCTTATAAAGCTGCTGGAGCAGACGGACTCAGACATGAGCTGGTCAGGAACATGCACCAATTCATCTGCAAGATATGGTCGGAAGAACGCATGCCCGATGATTTGAATCTCAGTATCGTTTGCCCAGTCCATAAGAAAAGAGACCCCTATGACTGCGCCAGTTACAGAGGGTTAAGCCTCCTGAACATCGCGTACAAGATCCTCTCTGCCGTACTGTGTAAGTGCCTGAAACCGTTCGTGGACATTTTGATAGGTTCCTTTCAGGCCAGGAAAATCCACCATGGACCAAATATTTACACTACGGCAGATCTTGGAGAAGATCCATGAATTCCAGGTCGACACGTACCATCTTTTTGTCGACTTTAAAGCCGCGTATGACAGTGTTTATAGAGACGAGCTATACAGAGCCATGTCATGTTTTAACATTCCTGCCAAACTCGTCAGACTGTGCAGGATGACTATGGAGAACTCTCGCTGCTCCATTAAGGTCGGAGGTGAACTAACCGACCCCTTTGATGTCAAAAAAGGTTTTAGACAGGGTTACGCACTGTCATGTGATTTCTTCAACATTATTCTTGAAAAGATCGTGCGGGACTCTGCGGCCAATACAAGAGGTACGATCTACTTCAAGTCCATACAATTGCTTGCCTACGCAGATGACATTGACGTTATTGGACGAACAAAGCGAGACGTCAATGAGGCGTTCGCAAGCATTGAAGCAGAAGCGGCTAAAGTGGGTCTAAGGGTAATTTGGGACAAGACAAAACATATGCTGTCATTCAAGAAAGATGCGCAACACCGACGTCTTGGTCAGAACGTCACCTTCGGCAGCTATATTTTTGAAGTAGTCAAGGACTTCGTCTACCTTGGCTCGATAGTGACAAGCAGCAATGACACCAGCGCTGAGATGAAACGTAGAATAACTCTTGCCAAACGCTGCTTCTTTGGGCTCAAGAGGCAACTGAGTAGTAAGTCCCTCCCTCGAAAAACTAAGGTATCCCTCCACAAAACCTTAATCATTCCGGTCCTCCTCTACGGCGCTGAGGCTTGGACTTTATCAAAAGCGGATGAAGGGGCCCTTGGGCGTTTCTGTGTGCAATCTTTGCTCCCGTTTGTATAAACGGAGTGTAAAGGAGGAGATTCAGCCAAGAACCAAGCCACATCGGCCTAGTTAGACGTCTTCGGATCCAACGTCTGTGATGGCTAGACCATGTAGAGCGAATGGATAACAGAGCTCTGGCCCGAAGAGTCTTCGAGTCCAACCCCGAAGGACGACGCAGCAGAGGACGACCGCATTTAAGGTGGCGCGCACAGGTGGAAAGGGACCTCAACCAACTAGGCGTGCGGCACTGGAAGCCGCGTCCACAGATCGGGCCGGCTGGAGAGGCTTGTTGGTTGAGGCCCTGGTTCCACCGAACCGTAGCGCCATCAAAGTAAGTAAGTAAGTAATATATATCTTCAGGTTCTTCAATAAAATGCGACAGAGCAAGTCATGCGCATCGTTATTCTGTTTGTGGATGTCCTGGATGTGGGTGGAGTCCTTTGCCGCAGCAATGATATTCTCGTTTTGATTATGGCCAGGAATCGCCACTGCAGGAAATGCATCTTACCCACCGGCGTAATTCGAAGACATTCCTGATTTATTTGTACAGAATGCAATTCCGCTCGTATTGCATCGAGATACGACTGCCATTTGAGATATTTTAACAAAAAAATGTTTTTTTTTCGTTCATTATACCACTATAAGCCCGCAATGTGGGATACATTTTCTGTGTTATTAGCTTGCGAAGGATTTACAAGTTTTGGAAGACTCTAAGTTCGCCCATAGTAAGGGTGACAGGAGACAACAAATCACTTTTACTGGGAGCTTTGTGTATGACGGTAATAAAAGATACATACGTAATGGAGACTAGAATGTTCAGTTGTGCGACACGCGTACCAAGCACTCGATGAGGAATGTGGTTCCGGGGCAACATGAGTAATCTAGCCATAAACGGCGATGTGGAATGCCAGCGTGACAGAGTGACACAGTGTTTGGTGTGAGTGATGACTACTTGGGCGGGGAATAGCTATGTACGACTTTTTTCTTTTCTAAGATTACTTTGTGTAGTAAAAGTCATAAAACGGCTGTTTATTGAGGAGAGATTTACAACGTTGCTATTGATGGTTGCAGTAAACTATTCGAATGTGAAACTATCCTTATGAACCTTGACATTCTGTGGTTGAAGACACAAACGAAATGCAGGGAGAGTGTGAATACATTGATGTCAGTAAGTCATCCTAGGAGTTCTTTCTTTGTTGTAAGTTTTCCCATGAGACTTTGAGAAAGTGTCGCTGAAACTTTCCTGTTTTTGGAGCAATCATTCCACCGGGGATGACCTTTGGGCTATTGCCAACATAGCAATAAAATAACAAATGACAAAACGCTTGTTTTTCAATGGTCCAATGGAACCAAACACATTAATATTGGCATTCCGCAGGGCTTCGTTTTTGGCCCCTTACTATTTTTCATTCATGTAAATTCTCTTTTCACGGTATGTATATATATTGATTCAAAATTAACTTAAGACAAGGACTCACCCCGGTAAAGTAATCCACAATTCAATCGCTCCTTCGTCTCAAACAAGTCATGCACAACCCTCAATTGAATCTCGATATTTCTCGCCTCAGGCATCAGTTCGTCATCGGTAACATTTTCCCCGACACCTTTACTACTATTTTCGTCATCCTCGTCAATGACAATGGCATCGGTCAGGAAATCACTAACTTCACTCACACAGGGCTTACCGGCAGCATCAGTCCGACTGCGACTACCACCAATATCCCTGTGGATGTTTATTGCTTCCATTTTTAATATTTTTTCCTCATCATCAGGTAATAGATGAGGAAACTCCTCCATCTCCTCGGGGTTTGGTTTGATTTCATTTAATTTACTCAAATCCGCATCGTTGAAATATTCGCCAACGTCACGGGTATCACTGTCATTGTCATCCAAGTCGGTTGGATCTCGGGTTAATATTAGAGTTGTACTTTTTGAATTTCCATTTGAGCCATGCGGATCGTCTTTGATGATACTGATGCCACCGGGTGGACCCGGCGATCGACCGGGCGCTGGATCACTGTTCATCTGGCCACCAATTTGAACAGTGTACAGGCCGAAGAATAGCAGGTAGATAACTAGTTTTGTTGCCATAATCACTACAGTCTATGTAGTATCGGATGCAGTGTTTTAGATCGGTTGCCATAGACCATCGATTCGATCTATGCGTACTCCGTTGGAAGATGATTGCTTTGCGTAATTCGGATCGTAGATGATTAGATAATGGCTCTGGTAGAACAGCTCATATTGTGGCTGACCTGAAAAGAAAGAAGGAGGAAATAGGTTTTACGACATTAGTTATGGATTGCGGAAAGTTTATTGTCAAACTATCAAAAGCAACTATCATCAGAATATTGAAAGAACAATGTTCATTCCCAAATCGATTTCCTTTCCTTCAGCATTCCAGACAAGTGGTATTCGGCTTTATGACGCGCATGGTATTTTAAAAATCCTGCCAGTCAGCATGCGATACCAAATGTTCTTGACCAGAGCGTCTTACGTGTCCTAGAGGACATGACAAAATTCCATTAATACTCGCCATCCTGCCAACATAAATCCAATGGAATCCCCTCCGAGATGATAAATTGCAATATCGTGCCGAAAACAAACTAAAAATTCACTACAATGAACCAGAGGCATCGTCCTACTACGTGTGTTATAGCGACACTGGCTGGGAATTCAGATAAGAGGCGACTGGGCGGGTAGAACAAAGCATTAAGTGGTCGAAAGGGATAAGAATTTCATGAACTCTCCGGTATTATCGTACATAGAGTATCGCCTGGAGTAGTATCAGATAAAATGATGTTCGAGGGTGCCATTGAAACTCGTGATACACGAGAACATTTCAAGGTGATTCTTTCCACGCGTTCTTATTGCTTTTGTATCGCTTACAACAGAGTGGGCCGTGTCCTTTGTGCGGTTCAAGTGGGTATCGCGTTTGATGGAAATATAGTTCGAAAGCTCTTTTAGCTAAATACTCCTTCACAGCAGGTTGGATTCAGAAAAACCAATTGATTTCCTCTTTCTTTTGATTCGCGGAAAAATCGGAAAAAGGTGGGAAGGCAGCGCTTACTTGGATGCGGATTTGTTGTTCGAGGCAGACTTAGGCTGAACCCACATCGAAGACGACAAAAGGTTTTTTTTGTCGCACGACAAGAAAACGTTTTTCATTCTAACCCACACCAACCCCAACACTTACCGACGAGCAAAATGTTTCCGACGAATTGTTGCGCTTGGTCGTCTGATTCAATATAATTATAAATTGCGCTCCTCTGCTTGCTTGCTTGCTTTGATAGCGTTACAGCCCGTGAAGGGCCAAAGCCAAGCTTCAATCACCCACGCTGTACATACAAACGTACATACATTTTCAGTGGCCCGCATGTTCCACTAATTTTCGTGGGGGCGAGCACCCCCATTTATTGGGCTTCATTCAAGCCAACTTAATCTAACTTATTCTAACTTAGTCTAACTTAGAAGCTAAGGATGGTTGGGGAGGGGGTAATGCGCGCACGCGGGATCTCCAGGCCACTCGATCCTTCGCCATCGACTCTAACTCATCAGGAGCTATGCCCAAGCGCACCCAGACGAGTTTTTGGACCTGGTCCAACCACCTCGTCCTGGGTCTGCCAAGCGGTCGCCTGCCTGATGGTATTGCATCCAAGGCACGCTTCGGAAGTCGTGAGTCGGCGACATTCATTTCACGTGACCAAAGCATCGAAGCATAGCTCTTACCGTTCGGAGAAGCAGCTGCTCAACATTGAGCTCCCCGCGCACTGCCGTATTTCTCACCCTATCCCAGCGAGTAACTCCCACAACAGCACGAAGAAATCTTATTTCGGCAGCTTGTATTCGCGATCTTATTCCTTCGGTCAGCACCCAGATTTCATGACAATAGGTGAGAGTTGGAACAAATACTGAGTTAAAAGACGCTAACTTGGCGTTTACACCAAGCTCGATCTTCCTGATTACAGATCTTCCAGGCAGTTTCAAAATTGACCCAGCTTAGCCAATCGTGCAGGAAAGCTCAGTATTACTCCTCCCATAACTCGTGAGGAAGACCCCGAGATACTTATACTTCTCCAGGTGGTTCAATGGGACTTCACTAACAAGTAGAGTGCATTGGATAGGTGTTCTGGAAATAACCATAACCTCGGATTCATCCTCGTTAACCCTCATTCCAGCATCAGCACATACGGCCACAAACCTGTCTGGCGCGCGCTGAAGTTCCGTCTGGGAGAATGTGAGCACAACTAAGTCATCTGCAAAAAGAAAATGGCTTATCCTCAACTCTCCCAATGTGAAACACTCCTCACCACGACTGCGCTACAACATCCAGTCCATATATATAATGAAAAGGAGAGGTGACAAGACGCACCCTTGGCGAAGTCCAACGCCCACGGTGAAAGGTGTTGATTTACTACCGTTGAATGGCCCTCAACAGAGGACCATCAATCCCATACTCTTGCAGAACACTTGCAGTTTACCTCCAGGAACTCGGTCACACGCCTTTTCTACAAAGCAGCTGTAGATCGGTTTGGCGAACTTCCAAGCCTTCTCGAGTACCATTCTTAGAGTGAAAAGCTGGTCGGTTGTACTTCTGCCCTGACGAAACCCGCACTGTTCATCCCCTCTCCACGATTCGACCATAGCATTAGAACGAACCTTCAGTACCCATTTTTGAAAAGAGGGACAATCACCCCAATCTGATAATCGCTAGGTGTCTCACCGCATTCCCAGGCCACCTTAGTGACATGAGAGAGCCACAATACTCCCTCTTTACCCATTGCCTTAAGCATTTCTGACCGAACTTCATCCACACCGGCGGATTTGCCAAATTTTAGCAATTCAATCGCTGCAAGGAAAAACGTTTTGTCGGCCTAGGTGTGGGTTCAGACTTAGGCAAAATGTCTTAAGTTTTAAATATATAAGCGAGCGCCTCATAACAATCCGCATCAAGGCCACGTGGGACAAGGATGACAACAGCATGGATGACTTCTATGATCTCCTAGGAAGGACATACGATAAATGCCCCAGTTACGGCACGAATATCGTTCTAGCAGACTTCAATGCACAGTTGGGAAAGGAAGAAGTCATTGCCAGAGTCATAGAAAAACAGACATCCGATAACGAACTCAGGCTGGTGGATTTCGCCCCGGGGTGGAATGTGTCTGTGGTATGTACGCGGTTCCCACACCTTAACATCCATAAAGGGACCAGACGGTCCCCTGATCAATCAACCGCGAACCATTGCAATCGGCGTCACACACTCCTTCAGTTTCCTCGATGTCCGAATCTTACGACGAGGAGCCAACATCGACTCGGGTAATTTCCTCATTGTGGCCAAGGTAAGAGTAGGAATACTGAAAAATACAATGGAGGCTAGAAAGAACACCAAGATTTAACGTCGGAAAGCTGCAAACGCAATCGACAGCTATGAACTGTGGCGACCGAGTCTCCCAAAAACTCTACGAAAGTTCAACGCCGCCTGCATCTGTAGAAGAAGATTGGAAGAGTTTTCAAAGAGCCATTAAAGAAGCTGCCACTGATGTGCAGAGTTTTACGACACCACCATCCAGGAAAAACCCGTGGTTTGATGACGAGTGCAGGCAGGCCCATGCAGCTATTCAACACGCCTACAAGGCAATGCTGCATCAAAGGACGAAAGCTGTTCACCAGCTCTACGAATAGAAAAGGAGAGAAGAAAACTGGCTTCTTAGAAAGGATAAGAAGGAGCATAAGAAGCGCACGGTTAGTGAGATGGAGATGTGTTGTAGCAAGAATGAAGTTGAAGCGATTAGTAGTAGAGTCGCAGTCGATACTGAGAATTTGGAAGACTGTTGAACGGCGAGGAAGAATAAATTACCACTGTCAGGCAGAATATTCCACTCGACTAGGACGACGATAGATAAGCTAACTAGGAAAACGGTGTACGTAAGCCAAAATTGGGTTAAAAGTGGCTATTAGCTTGATGCTCTTTGGCTTGTCCAAACAACTGGAGTCAAACAGTTGTTTGGACAAGCCGAAATAGCAGCGGTTGCCAAGGGCGATTCTATGCCGGATCTCCACTGTGGTGTCATTCGTGGAATTTACGTTTGCCCCGAGGTAGACAAACTCCTTAACTACCTCGAAATTGTAGCTGTCAATTGTTATATTTTGTCCCAGGTGGTGAGCGACGGATTGGTTTTTGCTTGACAGCATGTATCTCGTTTTGTCCTCATTGATCTTAAGACCAACTCGTTTCGCCTGTTCTTCAATCGCCGTGAATGCTTCCACAATGCCACGGCGAGAACACGCGATGATGTCGCGTATCCTAGCAGCTGGATGGACTTGTAAAAGATAGTGCCTTCCCTGTTGACGCCTGCCCGTCGCACTATCTGCTCCAGCACCAGGTTGAAGAAGTCACATGACAGCGCATCTCCTTGCCGAAATCCGGTGCATGTTTCGAATGGTTCCGAGGTCCTAGAACCGAGTTGCACGGTGCATCGCGTGTTTTTTAGCGTGGCGCGACACAACTGGATCAGTTTTACCGGGATCCCGAATTCGGCCATCGCACCAAACAGTTCTTCACGATGAAATCTGTCGTATGCGGCTTTGAAATCGATGAAAACCAGGATCCAGAAATCCAGGATTTGTCGAAGTGTGAAAATTTGGTCTATAGTTGATTTGCAAAATGGTTTTAGACGTCCACACAATACGCTGGACAGGATCTTGTATGCGACATTGAGCAGGGATATACCTCTATAGTTCTTGCAAGAGGTAGGATCGCCTTTTTTGTGGATGGGGCATATAGAGCTGGTCGTCGGGCATGCTTTCATCTTCCCAAATTCTGCAGATGATCTGGTGCATGCTCCCTACCAGAACATCACCGCCAGCTTTGAGGAGCTCTGATGGCAAGCCATCTGAGCCTGCGGCCTTGTTGTTCTTCAGCTTCTGAATTGCTGTGCCGAGCTCTTCGATGCTGGGTGGGAGGACTACTTCAGCGGCTGGAGTTGGGATTTCCTCAGTCCCTACCACTCACCCTTGGTCATGCTCGTTAAGCAGTTGCTGGAAATGCTGCTTAAATACATCCACTGTTCCCTGCGGGTCTGTGACAAGATTTCCCTCGCAGAGGCCTCCTGCAAGGCCTTTGGCTTTCTTGTAAAACGCTCGTGTTTTATGTTTATCCCTAGACTCCTCGATATCCTTGAGCTGGGAGGCTGCGAAGATTCTTTTCTTTTGTCGCAGTAGTTTTTTCTACTCCGGTACTCATCTTGCGCTGCCCTGGTTTTCCTCTGCAGCGCCTTTTGGTACGCTTCGTCGGTTGTTGCCTTTTCTGCTCACACTCGCCATCATACCACGGGTTTCTTGTCGGGGGTGGCAGGTATCCTAAGGTGGTTTCGGCTACTTCCTGAATGGCTGAGCGGCAATGCAGCCACATATTATGGCATTTGTGCTCGACGTAGGCATACCGTAGAGTCTTTCGCTCAGCTGCTCCCTGTAGACTCTGGCAACCTTCGGTGTGCTCAGGCGCCCAATGTAGAACCTCCTCCTGATGGGCTGGTGCAGCTTTCTGACATTGGACAGTCGGGCTCTGAATCTTGCTGCTACGAGGAAGTGGTCAGAGTCGACATTTGCCCCTCTGAATGTTCGCACATCCAGGATGTTTGACGAGTGCCTTGCGTCAATGAGCACATGGTCGATTTGGTTGGCGGTTCGACCGTCCGGAGATTGCCAGGTTGCTGTGTGGATTCGCTTGCGAGGGAATCTTGTGCTACTTATCACCGCATTACGAGCTGTCGCAAAGTCAGGGAGTCGGAAGACGTTATCTGTTGTTGTATCGTGGAGGCTGTGCTTTCGGATCACTCCGACAAGGGTGTTCTTCTTACCGATTTTGGCGTTGAAGTCCCCGAGCACGATTTTTACATCGTACACCGGACAAGCTCCGTAGGCGTTGTCGAGGGGTTCATAGAAGTCCTCCTTGATAGGGTCTTCAGCCTCGTCGGTAGGGGCGTGTGCACATATATGGCTGATGTTATAAGATCTGCCTCTGATGCGGATCACAGCCTCTGATGCGGATCACTTATAGGTTTAAAGTCGATGACCTCCGACCTTAACTGCTTTCCCACGACAAATCCGCATCCCAGTAGGTGCAACCTTTTGTGACTTGTACTGCGTGAGGATTCCTTCTAGTTTATGAGCAGCTCCGGGAGTGTACACTCGCAAATCGTGTTCCTTTTTCGCGCGTCGTCGTCGTCGAGTATCCGTCCGTGTAAACGAGGCATCTTGCTCATTCATAACTTTTCTTTTTTTTACGTGGGCGGATTGCTAGCCCGCCGCACAATCGCCATTCTGGTCGGGGTTTTGTCGCTGCATACGTTTGTTCACCTCTCAACGGTTGTTGAAGAGGCTATCCAGAGGGCGCCGCGAGCAGGCCGTATGTCAACTTGCGCCGGGCATTTAAACAGGGACCGTTTCTGGCATCTCGCCATGTTGAGAGCGATCAACAACTTTACCTTGTATATCCGGGCCCATGCCCTCTGTCAAACGATTATTATACGATTTAAAAAGAAATCCAGTTAAGAATGCCTTAATCCCTCCTGTCGCGCGCCGTCCTTTATTGATCCTGCCGATTTCAGATCCATTCACCTCTAGATCCCTTAACTACGCGAAATCCGTCGTAGGCTGAATAAGCTCCTTTGCGTTATATGCTCAAAGTTCAGACATAAGCATTTTCCGTGCCACTTTGTTACCAGCAGCAACAGCCTCTCCAGAGGAAATTAGTGACGACGTCGACACATAGTATGTTCCGTCGACATCAATTTCTCTCCTTAACACCTATTCGAGATAGCACCACTAATGACCAACGACACATTAGTGACATCCCACAGCATCGTTCTCTGTGATTTGTCTTTGGCATCGCTTATCACAACCAAAAGGATTTGCTCACCAGTCCAGTGGTGGTTTGCTATTACATATACTATTCGACCGCTACGATCCATTGTATTTCCGATTATACCGCCCCCTGAAATACAAATCCATCTATCTTCGGTGGGAATGTTCCAAGCCATTCGCTTGTGCTCCAGGAATATTTGACTGCTTGGCTATACATAGCCTTCGTACGAGTAAGGATGTTGACATTGAGGTCAATGACACAGTCATTTTCTTCTACCCCCTAATGCTTAATCGATGACATATTGAATGTGATGATTCTAATTTCTGTCCCACTGCCATGTCGATGGTGCTTCCCTTGTTTTGTCAGTGGTCTGGTGAGAATCTTTGGGAATTCTCGGTATGTTGGAAGCATTCACGACTGTCATGGCCAAGAAAACTGCGGGGGAAGTTATTATTGCTTTCTTCAGATGAATGAGGTTCATTCCACAGTTTGCGTGAATGGCTTGCGTCATTATCCATGCCACTTCGCCGCGAGGGATGAATGTTTGGAATTCCTTCTTATCCAACTCCCACCTTCAGCAATTGAATGATTCCTTAATCGTCGACTATGAATTCGTATTCTTGCGACTTGGGATATTTCGTTTTTGCGTCATCATACATATGTACATATACGTATGTATGTCAAAGGAGACAAACGATACATCAAGCATGCTGTCCGGGCGTGACAGTTCTTCATCACTGTTGGTGGCTTGCCTTCACTCAGTGTTCCCATGTGTGGTTTGTTCCTGTTTACGTTATCTACGCACGTACATAGCGACGTTATCGCTGGGAATGTTCATCCTTGGTAAGGAGATTAAGTTTGAATATTGCACTACTTTATCTTTGTACTTAGTACTTGTAGTCTGTAGGGGTTCGTCATTGTTATGCGGAGCCACATATGTGCATATCAATTTGTAGGGGATTCCCCTTTTGAGAAAGTTGCTTAGACAGTCTGTGTTTTGTTGTTTTTTAATAAATTTTCTACTAACAAGGCTCGAAGAAAGTTGCCTAATTTGGTAAGTTGTGATGTTGACTTTTAGACGAACAACTCAGAGTTTGGCGCTATGTACCTTAAGTTTCTTAAGAATCATTCCGAAATTTGAAATACTGACAACTTCGGGCGTAGTGAACTCTCAGAGGTTTCGGATTGTCAGAGATAGGAGCGATATAAGGGAAGGCTTCTATGAAAGTACGTACATATACGAACAGACGTATGAATAATCTTGAAATTTTGTTGGGGAACAGAAACAAAGTGTTGGAATAAGGACTACTGGCACATCATTGAATGATTTCGACGAAGGAGCAAAACTCTTGGCATCATAACTCAGTTATAGTATAGTAGTGATGGAGAATATCCCAATCAATTTTTGAATTTTGAAAGTAACACTACCCAATTGGTATTCAGGATGTTATCTGCAGCTCTTGCACAGCCCACTGGTTTCGTTCGAGGCTAAGGTGGAACTAAATCTTCGAAGATTTTTTTTTTTCGAGGGTTGGTGAAGGACCAACCGACCGACCGACAGCACGTGCTCATAGAAGTGTGAGATTTGATTCACTAAAAACACCACACTTCGAGTTAATTACTTTTCATACTACAACTAAGTCACCTGACGTATCTAGCAGCTTTCTGTTCTCGTGGTAATTACATCCGCAAAGTGCGGCTTAGGTTCGTCGCGTCAAATCAAGTGGCTCTGTCCTTTGAGAACGGCACAACAGGTTTCGTTTCTCTACTATTTCAAGACCGGCATTGTTAATGACCTTCAAGTGAATCTCTATGTTTCCGGGCGAAAAGTTTCGCTTCATTTTCGACATTTTCAATGATTGGATAACGGCTTGCAATACTTTATTTAGAAACGGATGTGTAATAGAGGAGCTACACGTTCCACGTTCGTGTGGTTCGGTTGAAGAAAAAGTATGACCGAAAACGGGATTCAAAGTGAAATCGTGAGCATTCCGAGAGGGAGCGAGCAATCAGAGCAAAGAAGTTGATCGCGTTTAACATGGCAAACGCCAGCTTCGATCTCTGTCCCGGCTCAATCCAAGTTGACACACAGCTTCCGCATGGCCCCCCTTGGATAGCTGCCCTGGCACCCGCCAGGTAGCGAATCAATGTGTGCAGCGACCCAGCCCCTTGTTCCTGGGGTAACATCCCTATCACGTAAAAATCTACTTGTTCCGAAACAACAACAAGCCTCGGATACGGACGGATACAAAGCTGACGACCCCTGCAAACGACTAACGGACTTGAGAGTCTGCACCTGGAATGTTAGGTCCATTAACAGACTGGGTGCAGGCGATCAATTGGAGCAAACCCTCAATTGCTATAAAGCAGATATAACCGCACTCCAAGAAGTGCGATGGGATGGACCAGGCAAAAAACGGATGAAAAACTGCGACATCTACTACGGGAACTGCTACAAGGAGAACAAACAGCGCCTATTCGGGTGCGGATTCCTTATTCGAGGAAGACTCCGACAAAAAGTCTTAAGCTTCCGAGACATAAGCGAACGCCTCATAACAATCCGCATCAAAGCTAAATTTGGAAACATTAGCTTAATATGCGCTCACGCCCCAACGGAAGAAAAGGACGATCGACTCAAAGAAGAATTCTACGATCTCCTAGACAGAACATATGCCCAATGTCCCAGCTACGACACAAAAATAGTCCTAGGAGATTTTAATGCAAAACTGGGCAAAGAGGACATATTTGAGTCGATCATAGGAAAGCATAGCTTCCATAACACCACATCCGACAACGGATTAAGGCTAATCGATTTCCTAGCGGGGCGTAACCGCCTTGTAGCAAGCACGCGATTCCCCCATCTCAACATCCACAAGGGTACCTGGCGGTCTTTTGATCGATCGACCACCGACCAGATTGATTACATTGCGATCGACGCCAGACACTCCTCCAGTACTCTCGACGTACGAAACTTCCGAGGGGCCAACATCGACTCGGACCACTACCTTGCTGTAGCCAAGGTACGAATGAGGATATCAAGAATGCTTAGGAGTCGAGTAGGACTACGTAAGGTTGACGCCGGAAAGCTACAATCGCAGGAGACTGCCAGAATCTTTGCCGATCGTATCTCCTCCAAGCTTTTTCAAAATCCACCCACAGCAGCACAAGCAATAGAGCAGGAATGGGCGCATTGCCAGAGCGCCGTCAGAGACGCTGCCTCTGAGGTTCCGGATTTTAAACCGCCACCACCTAGAATCCCCTGGTTCGATGAACAGTGCGAACAAGTCCGTGCACAAAACAAGAGGCATATAAAGCCCTGCTGCAACGACGGACGAGAGCTGATCGCGAAATGTATGAGCAGAAGAGAAGAGAGGAACACACGAAGAAAGAAGAGAGAGCACGGAAAGCTTGAGATCGAGGAGATGGAGAGATGCTTCCGCAGGAATGAAGCCCGTAAGTTTTACAATAAGGTAAAACGAACATGCCATGGCTACAAAGCCAGAGCGGCGGCATGCAGGGATGAAAATGGAGAACTGGTAGTAGAGTCGCAGTCGATGCTGAGGATTTGGAAAGACCACTTCTGCAGACTGTATAACGGCGATGATAGTCAAGATAACGCTATCAGGCAGAACGAGCCATTCGTAATGAACGACGGTATACCAGAATTCAGTCCACCCGACCTAGACGAAGTCAAAATAGCGATATCAAGACTTAAGTCTAATAAAGCCGCGGGCGCAGACGGCCTGACTGCTGAGCTTTTTAAGGCAGTTGGAGATGAGCTGGTAAGGTGCATGCACCATCTCATCTGCAAGGTATGGTCGGAAGAAAGCATGCCCGACGAATGGAATCTCATCATCGTTTGCCCGGTCCATAAGAAAGGAGACCCCTATAACTGCGCCAACTATAGGGGAATAAGTCTCCTTATCATCGCATATAAGATCTTCTCTGCCGTATTGTGTGAACGCCTGAAACCGTTTGTGGATAACCCGATCGGTTCTTATCAGTGTGGTTTCAGGCCAGGTAAATCCACAATAGACCACATATTTACGCTACGGCAGATCTTGGAGAAGACCCAGGAATACCAAATCGACACTCACCCCCTCTTCGTCGATTTCAAGGCTGCATATGACAGCGTGTATAGAGATGAGCTATACAAAGCCATGTCTAGTTTTAACATCCCTGCCAAACTCGTCCGATTGTGCAGGATGACAATGGAGAATTCTCGCTGCTCCATTAAGGTCGGTAATGAGCAAACAGAAGAGGAAGACCGAACCTCCGGTATAAAGACCAAGTAATCGCGGATGTAAGACATCTTGGTCTTGACAACTGGAAGCAGCGTGCCCGGGACCGTCAAGGATGGAACGCAGCTATAGCTCAGGCTCAGATCCTCCATGGATCGCAGGCCTGTTAAGTAAGTAAGTAAGTAAGTAATGAGCAAACCGAGACCTTTGATGTTAAAAAAGGATTTAGGCAAGGTGACGCGCTGTCATGCAACTTTTTCAAAATCGTGCTTGAAAAGATCGTGCAAGAGTCACTGGCCAACACAAGAGGTACGATTTACTTCAAGTCTACGCAATCGCTTGCGTACGCCGACGACATTGACGTGATTGGACGTACACAGCAAGACTCAATGAGGCCTTTGTAAGCATTGAGGTGAAAGCGGCTAAGGTGGGTCTCCAGGTTAATGAGGGTAAAACAACACCGACGTATTGGCCAGAACGTCACCATAGGCGGATATAACTTTGAAGTGGTCAAGGAATTCGTCTACCTTGGCTCACTGATGACCAGCGACAACAACACCAGCGCTGAGATAAAACGTAGAATCACAGAATCAACAACCACTGTTCCTTTCGGGTCAAGAGGCAATTGAGAAGTAGAGCCCTCTCTCGGAAAACCAAGGTGACACTATATAAGACCTCAATCATCCCAGTCCTCCTTTACGGCGCAGAGGGCTTGGACCTTAACGAAAGCGGATGAAGATGCCCTTGCTCGTTTCGAGAGGAAAATTCTGCGTACTATCTACGGTCCCGTTTGTTCAAACGGTGTATGGAGGAGAAGATATAACGAAAAACTGTACGAGTTGTATAGCGACATCGGCCTGGTACGACGTATACGGATACAGCGTCTAAGGTGGCTGGGCCATGTAGAGCGCATGGAAAATACAGCTCCGACCCGAAGAGTCTTCGAATCCACTCCGGAAGGGAGGCGCGGCAGAGGACAGTCGTATCATCGGTGGGAATTTAATGAACTTAACATACGCTGCCGCCCACTATCTACAACCGAAGTACAGGGTTGTAGAGAAGTGAACGAATATGAGAAGCTGAGGGTACTGCCGAAGAAGTGAATTGGATTAGAAGTAACAGACAAAAAAAAATAATAAAGAGTGTCGGAGACAGAACGGAGCCCTGGGGAACACCAGCATTTATGAAGTGAATATAGGACTTGAATCCGTCCAAGACAACTTGTATTGAACAATTCCAAAGGCAGCTTCTAATCCATAGAAGAATGGAGTCATCGATCCTGAATGCACGAATATTCGACAAAAGAACTTCATGCCAAACTTTTCAAATGCTTTTGCAACATTAAGTGCAACTATTTTGCTCTCATCCGCCTGGTGGAGCGAACGATTCCACTTCTCGGTGGTGAGATATGCCATCAAATCACCGGTGGATCTGTTGCTGCGGAAACCATACTGCCGGTCATTGCAAAGTTTCTGCGACTCGAGATATTTTATTAGCTGACGATTTATCAGCGTTTCTATGACCCTCGAAAGAAGAGGCGTTGGTACAATGGGTCAGTAATTGGAGAGAGAAGAAGATTCGCTTTTTTTTTGGGAATGAGCTGGACAAATGCTGTTTTCCACCTACTGGGATAGAGCCCAGAAAAGTAGGCCAGTCCCATTTTAGCCGCTTCCGTCTCAATGCTCGTAAAGGCCTCAATGACATCTCGCTGACTTCGTCCAATTATGTCAATCTCATCGGCATATGCGAGCAGTTGTATGGACTTGAAAAAGATGGTGCCCCTCGTATTGACCAGTGAGTTTTGCTCTATCCTTTCAAGGACGAGGTTGAAAAAGTCACACGATAGCGAGTCGCCCTGTCTAAAACCTTTTTTGACATAAAAGGTGTCGGCTAGGTCGCTTCCGACCCTGATGGAGCAGCGAGAGTTCTCCAAAGTCATCCTGCACAATCTGACGAGTTTGGCAGGGATGTCAAAACTAGACATGACATTGTATAGCTCGTCTCTATTGATACTATCGTATGCAGTCTTAAATTCGACAAACAGGTGGTGGGTGTGGATCTGGAACTCGTTTGTATTTTCTAGGATCTGCCGCAGTGTGAATAATTGATCTATAGTAGACTTCCCGGGCATGAAACCACACTGATATGGACCAATCAGTTTATAAACGTGCGGTTTCAAGTGTTCACACAGAACAGCGGAGAAGATTTTATAAGCGATGTTCAGAAAACTTATTCCTCTGTAGTTGGCGCAGACAAAGGGGGTCTCCTTTCTTGTGGATCGGGCAAACGATACTAAGATTCCATTCATCGGGCATGCATTCCTCTGACCATATCTTACGGATGAGCTGGTGCATACTCCCAACCCGGTCATCTCCAGCTGCCTTGTGAATCCACTATTAGGTTTCCATTTTCGTTCCTACAGGCTTCCGTTCTGGTCTTACATCCCCTTCATGTTTGTTTTATTCGCTGACAAAACCTCCGAACGTCATTCCTGCGATAGCATCTCTCCATCTCTACGATCGCGAGCTTCTCATGCCCCTTTTTTTGTTTTTTTTGTTGTTTTGAGAAGCTTATGCTCCTCCCTCCTCTTCTGCTCATAATGATGAGCAGCTCTTTCTATGCAGCGCCTCTTGATAGGCTTGTTGCTTTGCTGCGTGTGCCCTCCTACACTCGTCGTCAAACCATGGGTTTCTTGTTGGTGGCGGTTTGAAACTCAGTACCTCAGAAGCAGCACTTCCTAAGGCTTGTTGACAACGGATCCATTGGTGTTGTATGGTCTGAGTAGGTGTTGGAGGGTTTTCCGAGAGGTTAAGGGAGACGCGATCGGTATAGGCTCTGGCGGTCTCTTGCGATTGTAGCATTGCGACGTTGTATGCGGCTGGCCTTACTCGATTTTTCTCGGCTAGGCATATTCGAAGTCGCAACTTGGCTGCCACAAGATAGTGGTCCGAGTCGATGTTGGCTCCTCTAAAAGTTCGCACATCCAGAATGTCGGATGCGTGTCTGCCATCAATCGCAATGTGGTCAATCTGGTTGACGGTTGATTGATCCGGAGATCGCCAGGTTCCTTTGTGGATATTGAGATGTGGGAAACGCGTGCTAACAACTAGAAGATTTCGCCCCGTTGCGAAGTCTATCAGCTTAAATTCATTTTCGGATGTGGTGTTGTGTAGGCTTGCCAATAACCCTATCAAAGTTAAAGTCTCCCAGTACGATTTTAACATCGTAACCGCCGTAGCAGTCGCCGTAGTAGATGTCACAGTTTCTCATCCTCTTTTTGCCCGGTCCATCCCATCGCACTTCCTGGATTGTTGTAATATCTGCCTTATAACAGTCTAGGGCCTCCGCAAGTTGTTCGGCTGGTCTGTTGAGTAGAAGCAGAAGCCTACAACAAACAAAAAAAAATGTAAATGTACCTCAATGTACCACAAAACAAATAATATTGAGCTTAAGCCATTGCCAGTCTTTGTTAGCACAAAGACCATTGCCATGCTGGGTACACTCACGATTGATCAGTCTCCTTTTTCAAAGAGAATTCCATTTCTGTCCTGTCTTCCGTAACTATTCAACTTCCTTCAACCCTTTATTCCCTTAAATAAATACCAGGTCCTGGGTGGCATGCCTTTCTGTCATATCCATTTCAGTTCGCTGCACTTCCTTCCACACATCAGCATACCAAACGATAGTATTTACTCACCTTCATCGCCTATCCTGGCAAACCCCACACATTTTCGATTATGTGCACTGTAAACTGTAAACAGTCGCATTCACGCCCTCAAGTATGATCCATTCGCACACATACATATGTATACACCCCGAGACCGTATCCTCGTATCAGCCTCCGGTTAAATACATTCAAACGCTTACATTCATCGTTCGCACTCCTTTATACGATGGGTGTCCCGCGACGCATGGCTGGTTATTCAAATGTCGCGGTATCTCTGCCCTATCGACTGCAAATTACCGTCATTATCGATTTTGGATCGATGTAAACGTGACTTCTATTGACCCACCTGCAAAGTGATTTGTATGTAAAATGTAAGGATAATCAGGCCAATTGAAAGGATACAAAGGCTCAGGTGAAGTGTGCCGTATTTAACATGCTTCGGCTGTGTTGCCACCCGTGAGCTATACACACATTTACTCATTACAATCCTCTCACGCTATTCGTGGGGTGCAATGTCATGGCGCTCACTACATACTGGGATTATGAAGCACTCGGAAAGGATTGTTGTTTCCTTCTGTATTCACGACAGAAGGATATGTCCTCGGCATGGTGGATGGTGGGTCCCATGTACTTGAAGCGTTATTAAGTCTTTCGGCCTTGTGCGGATTGTACGGCCTATGTACTACCTACCGTATGGATCATGATTCGAATTTGTTACCCCGTGCCACAATAGAGGCCAAATGGTGACAGTGAGTAATGGCATTGTGTGCGGACAAGGAGGCGAGCGCGTATGGTTGATTAAATATTTCCCCAAGCAGACCACGAACGTGCTCCATCCGGGTACTAAACATGACGGGTTGACAAAATGTGAAATATTTGATTGTCCCTCCATGAAACACCTGTCTGTGTCGTGCGTTGGGTTTCTTTCAAATGCTTTCCGACTACCCTCCATTGGTTTCCATTTCGGTGCTGAGTCAGTAACTTGCCTTTCGACGTTGCAGCAATGGTATTGATTTTGTTTTTTGTTTCTTCGTCTTTCGTCCTTATTCAGCAGCTTATACTGTGCATGCGTCTTAGAAGTCATTAGGTTTATGCTGACTTGCAATACTCTAAGCGAATTCTAATAGAGTGGAGTTCTGCACGTTGTAGTTGGGAATCCTTTTGTCTGATCGGAGGATTTATTACGAGTATCTTTCCGCTTCATTCGTGCATGACGAAAATAATTTTCCCGTCGTGTGGGTGTGTGAGGATTTTCCCAATTCACTGGAATGTTTAGTTTTTCCTTTATTTCGTTTCGAGGACTTGGAGTAACCTTCGGAGAATCATTCATCAAAGGTCAAAGAGAATGATGGGATGCGGATGGGTCATCTATCGCATATGCAAGGCAATCAACTTTTTCATGGCAATGAATGGAGTTTTTTTTATAACCATTATCCATGTAAATGTAAATGAAGACTTAGTATAAGGATGAAATGAGGCACTTTTTTTTCCTTAAATTATTCAGTTGGGTGAGCAATCTATGGAACATATTTCAGGAAGAGTGTTATTGGATACAGGTCGTGATTAAAATCATGTTTTGTGGAGCGAGAAAGATAGCACTCAAGGTTAAGGAGGCAGAAGCCCTTTGAAAGAGTAAAGAGGTATATTGACGTTAGCAAAGGGAAGATAACATATCTGAAAGATATGTATGTGTCACCACCTTTTAATCTGTAGATCGATTAACGATTTTCAACTGACACGATGAAAGTATTAACTCCTCTAGGCTCGTCCGATCACTGTGTCATATCAGCTAAATTTCCATATCCATTCTACACAGTTAAAGAAAAAGCTCCAAAAAGAATAGTATGGATATATAAGAAAGCTAATTGGTGCGGCCTTAACAACTTCTTTCGGAGCTTTAACTGGTCGTTGTGCTATTTTTTTTTTTTTTTTTTTTTTTACATTTTAAAAGCATTTTATTAATATTTTTCCAAATAACTTATTCTAGGTAAAACGCTTAAACCTATCTTAAATATCTTATCTATTTAACGTAGCATACTGGACCTGAACGGGCACTCTAAGCTATACAGTATATGTATTTTTAATTTTGTCTTTCGACGTCTATTCTATTTGTTGTGGAATTCGTTTATTAGTTTATTAGTATTAAGGCTAAGAAAAATTAGTTAAAAAAACTTAGCATATTATTAGTGAGTATAACCTTAAAACTAACTAAAACTAGTAATCCTAATCTAGCCTATCCTATTTTATCTGACGTGGACGCCGCAGCTGATACGATCACAAACATTATCCATACTGGCATAACCACTTTCATCCCCAACAAGGTAAAAAGTATTAAGCCGGAGGATAATGCGTGGTTTGACTGGAGCTGTAAAGAGGTTATTAGGTTGAGAGAGACAAGCTTCAGGAATTATGAAGCAAACACTACTGAGGAAAACCGAAAAAGGTATATACAAGCCAGAAATGACTGCAACTCCCACATTCGACGAGCTAAATCTTAACACGACCAAAAACTGAGGCGTAAGATCCTACAATGACCCAAAGGTAGCAGAAGTTTTTGATCTTTCGTCAAAAACATCAAGAACTCCGTCTCGTCGTCTATACCCACGCTCATCCACAATGACATTCCAGCTGTCAAACCCATAGACAAAGCCAATCTGCTTGCTGCCCATTTCGCAGCAAACTCACAGCTTCCCAGATCATCTTTGTCTCCGCCTGTTCTGGAGTACGCTAATTCCACCATGGGACAAATTTACTTCCGTACTCGTACAGTTGCAATGGTTCTTAAAGAACTTGACATACACAAATCCGCTGGTCCAGATGGTATTTCCCCAATAATTCTGAAGAGGTGTTCTTTTACGCTGGCAAACCCACTGCGTCGGCTTTTTCACCTTTCCTACTCTTCCGGACTCTATCCGAATAGGTGGAAAACAGCATTTGTCAAGCCCATGCAAAAAAAAAGGCGAATCTTGTTCTCTCTCCAATTACCAACCCACAGCACTAACGTCCCTTCTTTCTAGGGTCATTGAAACGCTGATAAATCGCCAGTTAACGAAATATCTCGAGTCGCAGAAAGTCCCTAATGATCGGCAGTATGGTTTCCGCAGCAACAGATCCACTAATGATTTGATGCATATCTCGCCGAGAAGTGGAATCGTTGGCTCCACCAGGCGGGTGAGAGCAAACTAGTTGCACTCGATATTGCAAAAGCATTTGGCAGAGTTTGGCATAAAGTTCTTTTGCCGAATATACGTGCATTCGGGATCGATGACTCCCTTCTTCTATGGATTAGATGCTACCTTTCGAATCATTCAATTCGGGTTGTCTTGGACAGATTCAAGTCTGGTGCTCACTTTGTAAATGTCGGTGTTCCTCAGGGCTCCGTTTTGTCTCCGACACTCCTTCTCGCTTTTATAAATGATCACTAGCCTGTTACTTCTAATCCTATTCTCTCCTTCGCTGACGACAGTACATTCAGCATCTCATATTCGTTCACTTCTTTACAACCCTGAACTTCGGCTGTAGACTGTGAGCGGCGTATGTTAAGCTCATGAGATTCCGATATCGACAGCATCGTTGCATGGGGTATAAAGAATAGAGTGGAATTGAATGCATCCAAGACACAATGCTGTCTTCTGTCGTTAAAGCGTAACACTGTCCCAATGCCATTATCCATGAATGGCACTTGTATCCTGTTTATGTACATCAGTGGCAACTTTTGTTGGATCGATCACATGTTTAGTGTCGCCAAGAATGCCGCGAAATGCCTAGGCTTCTAAAACAGACTCAAAAAATTCTTTGCACCAACCGAATGTGGCTACAATATATAAGGGGTTCACTCGCCCTAAGATGGAGTTCAACGCTCATGTCTGGTCTGGCGCATCCAAGACCTCACTGCACGTACTCGACAGAATACAAAATTGCGGCATAAAACTCATAGGAGATTCCAGCAAACATGCCAGGGATAAAAGACCAGAACGGAAGCCTGCAGGGACGAAAATGGAAACCTAGTAGTGGATTCACAGGTGGTACTAGGAATCTGGAAAGACTACTTCTGCAGACTGTATAACGGCGATGACGAAACAGATCCCGCTGTCAGGGAGAATAATCCTTTCACAACGGACGATGATAGCAGAGAATTCCGTCCCTCTGACCTGGACGAAGTTAGGAATGCTTTTTCTAAGCTTAAGTCCAGCAAAGCTGCTGGAGTAGACGGACTACCTACACAGCTCTTTAAGGCAGCTGGAGATGACCTGGTTGGGAGTATGCACCAGCTCATCCGTACGATATGGTCGGAGGAATGCATGCCCGATGAATGAATTCTTAGTATCGTTTGCCCGATCCACAAGAAAGGAGACCCCTTTGTCTGCGCCAACTACAGAGGAATAAGTCTTCTGAACTTCGCTTATAAAATCCTCTCTGCTGTTCTGTGTGAACGCTTGAAACCGTTTGTGGCTAAACTGATCGGTCCATATCAGTGTGGTTTCAGTTCCAGATCGACACCCACCACCTATTTGTCGACTTTAAGGCTGCATACGATAGCATCAATAGAGACGATCTATTCAACGAAATGTTTAGTTTTGACGTCCCTGCCAAACTTGTCAGATTGTGCAGGATGACTTTGGAGAACTCTCGCTGCTCCATCAGGGTCGGAAGCGACTTAACCGATACCTTTTACGTTAGAAAAAGTTTAAGACAGGGCGACACGCTATCGTGTGACTTTTTCAACATCGTCCTTGAAAGGATAGTGCAAAACTCACTGGTCAATACGAGGGGCACCATCTTTTTCAAGTCCATACAACTGCTCGCATATGCCGATGAGATTGACATAATTGGACGAAGTCAGCGAGATGTCATTGAGGCCTTTACGAGCATAGAGACGGAAGCAGCTAAAATAGGACTGGCGGTAAATGAGGGCAAAACGAAGCATATGCTGCCGTCGAAAAAGAACACGAACCACCGGCGTCTTAGCTTGGGTGCACATATTGGCAGGTATAATTTCGAGGTAGTCAAGGACTTCGTCTACCTAGGCTCCGCAGTGACATGCAGAAACGACATCAGTGCCGAAATCAAACGCAGAATAAGTCTTGCCAATCGCTGTTTCTTTGGGCTCGGGAGGCAATTGAAAAGCAGAGCCCTCTCTCGAAAAGCCATGGTGAGCATATACAAGACCCTTATCATCCCGGTCCTGCATTGGAGACTGCTGGTGAAAGACCGTGCCAGTTGGAGAGGTTTTTTGAAGGAGGCCCAGGTTCGCCATGAACCTGGCCAAAAAGCGCCAAAAGAAGAAGAAGATTCCAGCATAAAAAATTCATTACTCTCGCTGGATCATCGCAGGTATGTCTCCTCCCTTTCATTGTTTTATCGTTGCTTTCATCATAAGTGTTTTGTAGAAGTAGCCACTTGCATTCCGCCCCTTCAAAACTTCTCCCGCGATACACATCTCTTCTCGATGAACGACTTCTCTTTGAAGCCCGTTTTCGGTCGTACTGTCAAATGTAAGGATACTTTCTTCAACCGAACCACACGAATGGAATGTGGTACGTGCTACCTCGTTCGGTTTTCCTCCCTCAATATAGCATGCAGATATTTAAGACCAATGTCGAAGGCACCTGCTCTTCCTCTCCCAGTTAGCTTCTGCTCGCACAGCGTCTCGCTGACGTTATAAGGCCTTAGCCTTGAGTGCCTTTTTACTGACTTCTCAGTCATTTATTTTTCTTTATTGCAAGAAGACATAAGAGAAGGATCTCCGATTCATGAGTGAAAGTTATTTCTTATGCACCCCTCTGTTTCTTCCTTTTATCACTCAAACATGTATTCAAAGTTTTAGACAATAAGGCAATAATAACCACGAGGACATTCTTTTACACCGACAGGTAAATATACTCATGTAAACGACTATCGTCCTCGAAAGCATTTAAGGCTCGGCTTTGTTTCAGGGCAATATCGTTATCAGCCCAACAATAAAGTTCGCCCTCAGGGACGGTATGGTATCATAAATAAGGGGAGTTCTGAAACAACATATTACATACATAGCCGACAACTTTAAACCAAGTGCGCAGAGGCTGCCCTTAAAAAACCGAACTCGAACTCGAAAACAACATAAATCTAAAACACAAAAAAGCAATTGAGAGGGGGGGCATTTCCTTCTTTTTTTTGTGAAAGAAAAGGCTAAACTTAAAGTTGAACAGCAGCGCATTTTGAGCCCATTATAACTTCCCGGGTATTTCAAGTCCCAGGTCCTTTGTCAATCACTAACAGGGGAGGAAATAGGAAAACGAGCTCTACCTACTACCTACTACATTGCTCTTTTGTACGAGACGAGGATACGTGGGATAGACTGATGTCGAATGAATAGCTTTTCTCGACATCAATAGTATGTAGGTCAATCGCCTTCGCTGCCAACCTCAATCTATTTGACATCTAAGTCGTTCAGAAAGTCAAGCATTAATCTTTCAATTAGATTGAACGACCAATGACCAACGAGGGAGAGATCGAGTGTTAGTGAACTTAGATCGGAACTCGAGTTATCCAGTTGGATCTCTTATACCATGGTTTCTCTTTTCAAAGGCATATCCACCACAAGGATTCGTTTAATAAATCACTGAACCTAAGGGAGCCAAGAGCTATGAACTCTTAGTAACGCCACACGATGAATGACCGAATCATTCGCTCGTAATGAGGTTGAATCAGAAAGAAAATGAAATAAAAACGGACGAAGGACTAAAAATCGAAAATGGAAACTGGTCTCACCATTTGGGCAGAGTTTTTATTAGGGGGGTATACCCGTGAAGTTAGCACATAGTAGAATGGGGAGAGTAGGAGGTGAAAGGGCAAGTAATTGAATTTTAGCTGAGGTTTCAATTTTCAATTAGGCACGGCGCACGGTGCTCGTGATGGAAGGCATAACGAGCTCGCTTGGAGGTTTTTAATCGCGCACAATAATAATGGGAACCACTATCTGGGCTTGAGGAAGGCTTTAGTGCATATTTGAAACTAAATTGAGCATATCAACTTGGAATGGAAATGTCGATAAAATGATTTAATTGCAGATGAGATTGGGGTTGGGGTAATTTGATTTGATGGTTCTAGAATGTGATTGCTGTGATTTGGCTATAAATTGAAGTGGACGTTAGGTGATGCTGAATACATGTAGGTGGCCATAGATTGTTAGTCGCTTTATTATGGAATGATGGCAGTTGGCAAGTAATTATCGCCCTATTTAATAATCTTCATGGGCTTCGGTTAAACGTCAAGCGCCTAGTTAGCAAATGAAAATGAGATTCAACGAAAGCGTCTGTAATTAAAATGAATTGCGGTTTCAGATGGTGTATTTTGCGTCCATTAGCGCGGATAATGATGATTGCGTGGGCCAATGTGTCTACAAAGGCACCGCGGAAAGTTTTGTGGAATTTCGTTGTTTTGGTGAAATATTCACCATCCCTCAGCGCACCGGCTTGCGAATGGGAACAGATAAACAACCCATACGTCAAACAAAACTAAAAAAATATTAAAAACCGGCCAAGTGCGAGTCGGACTCGCGCACGAAGGGTTACGTAGAATCTGTAAATATAAATATGAAAGAGACTATGTATGTTACCACACCAAATGACAGATCTTGGTTGCAGGCAGAATTTTTTGAATGAAAATCATGTCTGTTGTATGGGAGCCCCCCCCTAAATATTCATTTTGTTCTGTTTTTAGTATTTGTCATGGCAGCGGCAACAGAAATACACCATCTGTGAAAATTTCAACTCTCTAACTATCACGGTTCATGAGATACAGCCTGGTGACAGACGGACGGACAGCGAAGTCTTAGTAATAGGGTTCCGTTTTACCTTTGGGTACGGAACCGTAAAAATCGTAAAATCACCTGTATATATACATATATATATGTATTTAGGAGAGATTCGAAAGACATAAGATTGGTATAGGTTTAAGACATGTCAGCCAGTTTTGTGCATTTATGTCTTCCATTAGTTAGAACTTACAAACTTACTTTGATGGCGCTACAGTTCGGGGTGAACCAGGGCCTCAACCAACAAGCCTTTCCAGCCAGCACGATCTTTGGTCAGCCGCTTCCAGTGCCGCACGCCCAGTTGGTTGAGGTCCCTTTCCACATGTGCGCGCCACCTTAAATGCGGTCGTCCTCTGCTGCGTCGTCCCTCGGGGTTGGAGTCGAAGACTCTTCGGGCCGGAGCGTTGATGTCCATTCGCTCTAAATGGCCCAGCCATGTGAGACGTTGGATCCGAAGACGTCTAACTAGGCCGATGTCGCTGTACAGCCCGTACAGTTCCTGGTTAAATCTCCTCCTCCACTCTCTGTTTACACAAACGGGACCAAAGATTGCACCCAGAATTTTCCTCTCGAAACGCCCAAGAGCCTCTTCATCCACTTTTGATAACGTCCAAGCTTCAGCGCGGCAGGGGAGGACCGGGATGATTAACGATTTGTAGAGGGAAACCTTAGTTTTTCGAGAGAGGGCTCTACTACTCAATTGCCCCTTGAGCCCGAAGAAGCAGCGATTGGCAAGAGTTATTCTGCGTTTTATCTCAGCGCTGGTGTCGTTGCTGTTTGTCACTATCGAGCCAAGGTAGACGAAGTCCTTGACTACTTCAAAAATATAGCTGCCGAAGGTGACGTTCTGACCAAGACGTCGGCGGTGATGCGCGTCTTTCTTGGATGACAGCATATATTTGGTCTTGTCCCCATTCACCCTTAGAACCACTTTAGCCGCTTCTGCTCCAATGCTTGCGATCGCCTCATTGACGTCTCGCTTTGTCCGTCCAATAACGTTAATGTTATCTGCGTAGGCAAGCAATTGTGTGGACTTTAAGTAGATCGTACCTCTTGTATTGGCCGCAGAGTCCCGCACGATCTTTTCAAGAATAATGTTGAAGGAATCACATGACAGTACGTCACCCTGTCTAAAACCTTTTTTAACATCAAAGGGGTCGGTTAGTTCGCCTCCCATCTTAATGGAGCAGCGAGAGTTCTCCATAGTCATCTTCCACAGTCTGACGAGTTCAGCAGGAATGTTAAAACATGACATGGCTCTGTATAGCCCGTCTCTGTAAATACTGTCATACGCGGCTTTAAAGTCGACGAAAAGATGGTGCGTGTCGACCTGGAATTCATGGGTCTTCTCCAAGATCTGCCGTAGTGTAAGCATTTGGTCTAGCGTGGATTTTCCTGGCCTGAAACCACACTGGTGGGAACCTATCAGATTGTCCACGAACGGCATCAGGAACATACACAGTACGGCAGTGAGGATATTGTACGCGATGTTCAGGAGGCTCATCCCTCTGTAATTGGCACAGTCGAGGGGTATCCTTTCTTATGGACCGGGGAAACGATACTGAGATTCCATTCATCGGGCATGCGTTCTTCCGACCATATCTTGCAGATGAGTTGGTGCACGGTCCTGACCAGCTCATCGCCAGCTGCTTTAAGCAGTTCCGCGGGGAGTCCGTCTGCCCCAGCAGCTTTATAAGACTTAAGTTTCGATATCGCTATCTTAACATCGTCTAGGTCGGGTGAACGGGATTCTTCTTCGTCTTCATCCATTGTGAATGGTTCGCTCTGCCTGAAGGCGGCATTTTGACTATCATCGCCGTTATACAGTCTGCAGAAGTGGTCCTTCCACAATCTCAGCATCGACTGTGACTCCACTACTAGTTGTCCGTGCTCATCCCTGCAGGCTTCTGGGGAGAAGGGAGCGAGCAAACAGAGCAAAGAAGTTGATCGCGTTTAACTTGGCAAACGCCAGCTTCGATCTCTGTCCGTGCTCAAACCAAGTTGACACACAGCCTCCGCGTGGTCTCCCCTGGATAGCTATACTGGCACCCGCCAGGTAGTGAACCAATATGTGCAGCGACCCGACCACTTGGTCCTGGGGAAAGAGGAACCTGGCCCTCCAGGTTGGGGGTTGCGCTTAGGGCTAACATCCCTATCGCGTAAAACAAAAATTTTGTTCAGAGCGGATCACATGTTGACGACCCCCGCAAACGTCAAAAAGGAAACGAATATCGGATCTGCACCTGGAACGTTAGGTCCCTCAACAGACCAGGTGCAGCCGAACAACTGGTCAACTCTTTGGACTGCTATAAGCAGACATTACCGCGCTCCAAGAAGTGCGATGGGATGGGCCAGGCAAAAAGCGGATGAAAAACTGAGATATATACTACGGAAACTGCTACAGAGAAAATAAACAACGCTCATTCGGATGCGGATTTGTTGTTCGAGGCAGACTCAGGAAAAAAAGTCTTAAGCTTCCAGTATGTAAGCGAACGCCTCATAACTATCCGCATCAAGGCCAATCTCGGCAATATAAGCTTAGTATGTGTCCACGCCCCCACAGAGGAGAAAGATGACCGACATAAAGACGACTTCTATGATCTCCTAGGCAGAACGTATGCGCAATGTCCCGGCTATGACACCAAAATCGTTCTAGGAGATTTCAATGCGAAGCTGGGTAAGGAAGGTATATTTGAACGGGTCATTGGAAAGCACAGCCTACACAACACTACGTCAGAAAACGGACTAAGGCTAGTGGACTTTATGGCGGACTAGTAGTCGCAAGTACACGATTCCCACACCTCAACATCCATAAGGGGACCTGGCGGTCTTTCGATCAATCGACAACTAACCAAATTGATCATATTGCGATCGACGGCAGACACTCCTCCAGCATCCTATATGTTCGAACCTTTCGAGGAGCCCACATCGATTCGGATCATTACCTTGTTGCAGCCAAGGTACGAATGCGAATTTCTCGGAACCAACGCAGTCGAGTAAGAACACCAAAATTTAACGTCGGAATGCTGCAATCCCGATGCAATCTGCAGAAACCATAGAACAGCAATGGAGTCGTTGTCAGAAAGCCATTAGAGAGGCCGCCTCAGATATACTCGGTTTCGAGCCACCACCGTCGAGAAACCCCTGGTTTGATGATGAGTGCTGACAGGCCCATGTAGAGAAACTGAATGCATACATGGCCACATTGCATCGACGGACGAGAGCCGCCCGCGAGCTCTATGAACAGAAAAGGAGGGAGGAGCATGCGCTTCTGAGAAGGAAAAAGAAGGAACACGAGAAGCGCGAGATCGAGGAGATGGAGAGATGTTACTGCAGGAACGACGTTCGAAAATTTTACCAGAAAGTAAAACGAACATGCCAAGGCTATAAAGCCTGAGCAGAAGCCATAAGTTAGAAGAATACAATAAAAAAAGGTAAAGTCTTATAGTAAAGTAAAATAAGAAAGAGGATGATGAGGTCTTGGAACTAAGAGTATTTATCTTATGACCCATGAAGGGCCAAAACCAAGTTATTGTCATGTTGTGTATGATTACAACAGTGGGAGCATTGACAGCATGCCATCAGAGACGCCGCCTCTGATGTGTTGCATTTATAGCCACCGTCAGCTAGAGATAGTCGATTTGATGAGAAATATGGGCAAGCCAATGTACTAGAGCAAAACGCCCACAAAGCCATGCTACATTGACCGACGAGAGCCACTCGTGAACATTACGAGCAGAAATTGAGAGAGGAACACACGCTTTGAGAAGCGTGAGATCGAGGAGATTGAGAGATGCTATCACCGGAATAATTCTCGCAAGTTTTACGAAAAAGTAGAGCGAACAGGTGTGTTGGACTCTGACGCACGATGAGCGAGTTCGCCTAGCCAAGCCCCTCTCAATCACCCATGTTGTGTGTGACTTATTTCTTTTTACACAGGCGAAAGGGACCTACAGTTTAATGCCGATTCCGAACGGCGTGAGTCGAGAAGCTTTTTCATGACAAGCTTACTACGGGGTTTTGCCAGTACCCCGCCGAGGAGGAATGTCGCGAAATAACCATTCGATGGCGTTGGTGTTATCGGGATCCGAACTCGCTCATCGTGCGTCAGAGTCCAACACACTAACGACTGCGCCACGGCGCCCTCGGCTGTCTGCCGAGCTATTTAAAGCGGCTGCAGATGATCTGGTAGGGCGCATGCAGCAGCTCATCTGTAAAATATGGTCGGAGGAAAGCGTGCCCAACGAATGGAATCTCAGTATTGTTTGCCTAGTCAACAAGAAAAGAGACCCATGAAATGCGCCAACTACAGCGGAATAAGTCTCCTTAATATCGCATACAAGATCTTCTCTGCCGTACTATGTGAACGCCTGAAACCCTTTGTGGATAATCTTATAGGTTCGTATCAGCGTGGTTTCAGGTCAAGAAAATCCACCCCAGACCAAAGAGTCACACTGCGGCAGAACTTGGAGAAGACCCAAGATTACCAAATTGACACCATCACCTTTTCGTCGATTTCAAGGCCGCGTATGAGAGAGTGTACATAGAGACGAGCTATACAGCGCCATGTCTAATTTTGACATCCCTGCCAAATTCGTCAGATTGTGCAGAATGACAATGGAGAATTCCCCCTGCTCCATTAAGGTCGGTAGCGAATTAAACGAGACCTTTGGGGATAAAAAAGGATCCAGACAAGGTGACGTACTGTCATGTAAATTCTCATACGCCAACCCAAGAGGTACGATCTATTTCAAGTCTGCACAACTGCTGGCGTACGCGGATGACATTGATGTAATTGGACGAACACAGCGAGACGTCAATGAAGCGCTCAAAAGCATTGAAGCAGAAGCGGCTAAAATGGGTTTCTCGTCTGTCAACCAAAAAAGACGCGCAACACCGACGTCTCGGCCAGAATGTCACAATTGGCAGCTACAGATTCGAAGTGGTCAAGGACCTCGTCTACCTTGGCTCACTAGTGACCAGCGACAACAAGACCAGCGCTGAGATCGAACGCAGGATTACTTTTGCCAACCGCTGCTTCTTTGGGCTCAAGAGACAGTTGAGAAGTAGAGCTCCTCTCTCGAAAGACCAAAGTTGCGCTGTACCAAAGCTGAATCATCCCGGTCCTCCACTATGGCGAAGAGGTCTGGACTTTAACGAAAGCGGATGAAGATGCCCTTGGTCGTTTCGAGAAGAAAATTCTACGTTCAATCTATGGTTCCGTTTGTATAAACGGGGAGAAGAGGAGAAGATAGTACGACGTCTACGGATCCAACGTCTACGATGGCTAGGGCATGTAGAACGTATGGATAACACAGCTCCGGCCGAGGGACGACGCAGCAGAGATTGCGCACAGGTGGAAGGGGACCTTAACCAACTGGGAGTGCGTCGCTGGAAACAGCTTGCAAAAGACCGTGCCAGCTGGAGAAATTTGTTCGTTGAGGACCAGCTTCACACCGGACCGTAGCGCCACCTAAGTAAGTAAACTTGTCACGCAGTTTGCCTTTGCTCAGCAGCTCATGAGCTGTAATTTGTCGATGTTCACATCGTCAAAATATAACTGATTAAAAAAAAGCGAACCACAAGCTTCTCATCAACACCCGACGGACGTAAGCTGCATTTCCTAATTGCCATAGAAGTCCACGTTCGGCTCAAACGAGTTTCAGCGTTCAATTAGATCATGAACCGCAAAGCTTGCTCTTTCAACTATCACCCCGAAGTGCATCTTCAAGCAAATTCCCACACTGTATTCCACGTCAATATAGAATCCATAAACCTCTGATCCAATCGAAAATACCAAAGGTATTAACCCTTGTCTCCCAAGCACACAATCAGCCTTCTTCCACTACCTGATTCCGAACTAAAGATTTCTGTTCAACAGCATCTAAGGTCATATCGAGTACCCTTGTGTCTTATCCGTGTGCAATTGGAGCAAGCGAACCATATATTGTTCTGACAATTGGCTACAGCAAGCAGCAGCCATCGAAGAGATGCGTCTTGTGTATCTTGTTTGAAGTAGTTTAGCTGTGGCATAACCTTAATGCCATACTTGAGTGTTTGTTGTGTGTGTTAATATTGATTAGATCAGCCGCAAGCAATCTGAGTGGGATTCAGTGCAATCATGCATGATGGCTCTACGAGTACATGGTACATGTGAGGAATATGGTGTGTTTAAGGATGCGGGTTGAGATTGTAAATCCTGGCGTTTTAGCAATTAGAAGCTTAACTTGTGATGTAACCGAGGTTGTAACCGGGTTGATGATTGATAACCATTGCTGTCATTCATCACTTCAAATCGTGATCAAACTACCAACAGTGGGTGATAAATAGCTTTAATGTGCCCGAAAAGATTAAGAATTTATACTCCGGGGCGAAGGTACTGAAATTAAACATGAATCATGAGCAACCCCCAACACCTCATGAATCCATTCATCTCAAACGGATACCTAAACAATCAAATACAATCTATCTATTGTATTCAGCAGCATAGCCTTGATTATAAATACATTCAAATTGATTTCTCCGGAAGTGACCCCCCGGCAGCTGACCTCCTCGTGGTGGGAGGCAGGCAACAGGTTTGGGGTGTGCGAATTAATTTTCGTAAGGACCAAACCTGGCTAACGAAGCGCAAGCCCCCATGATGACGAAGAGAAGAGCAGCCTCGGAAATTGCCTACCCTGGTATGCCCGGGCCCCATTCGGAGCCAGGCAGTATGCGAGCGTTTGGTGGCCGGTCTGTCCCGCTCGGCAGCCGGTCGGGCTTAGCCCGAAGAAGTCACGAGCAACCCGCAGTGGCCTCGTGAGCCATCACGGAGGTGGGGAGTAAAGGGCAACAGACAACGGCATCGACTTAGGATGGGCACGTGGAACATCTCATCGCTCACAGGGAAGCATCACGAGCTGGTTGAGGAAGCTGCCAGGTATCGGTTAGATATCGTAGGTACCTCTTCGACAAAGCAAAGAAGATATAAAACTGTGGACTTTTCGGACGGGTGGAAACTCTTCCTGTCGGGAGTTGCACCTCAAATGTCTGCACAGGCGGGAGTGGCGATATTCATAAGTCCCAGGCTGGCAGACAGGGTATTGGAGTGGATACCATTAGGAGGGAGAGTCGCGATCTTAAAACTCAAGTTTGAAAGATCAACTTTGGCTCTGGTGCAAGTGTATGCACCGAATCTATAGTCTGAGTATGCGACTTTCCTGGATGAAATTGATGCGGTCCTTGATAGGGTGGTTGAGATGGATTTCTATATCCTGATGGGTGACTTCAACGCCCACGTGGGTGTGGATGTAACGACACGGGGGAGTGTGATTGGGAGGAACGGTGATCCTCATCAAAACGCGAACGAAGGGAGGTTGTTGTATTTTTTCTGTGCAAATGGCATGTCCATTATGAGCACCTTCTTTCCGCACAAAGGCATTCATAAATATACGTGGTATCGTCGGAGTCTTCAACAGAAGTCGTTGATAGATTTCTTTGTGGTACCATCGTGTGTGAAACGGATGGTTTGTGACGTTCGTGTGTTGAGAGGGGCTGAACTGTCAACTGATCATCACCTTACTGATAGAGTACCTCGTCTGCCAAGGCGGAAACCAAGAGTGGTTACACGCATACGGTGGGAGAAACTACAGAGCAGTGAGGTGCGGCAACACTCCGCACGACACATGTCCGAAAGGTTTGAGCAAATTCCAACTGTTCCATCGCATGTAGAGGAAGAATGGCGACTATTTTCAACAGCTGTCATTGCCTTTGCACGTGATGTTTGTGGAGAGAAGCGGCTTGGTGTGGCGGCTGATGGTGAGAAAAGAACTGCGTGGTTTCAAACACCCGGAGTTCAAGAAGCCATCAGAGAGAAGAAGAAGGCCTACAGAGACTGGATTCTCTTGGGGGACTCTGCTTCTCATAACCGATATACTGTGGCGCGAAGAACTTGCAAATTTGCTGTGCGAGCAGCGAAAGAGCAGTCCTGGAAGGAGTTCGGTTAGAGGTTGGAAGCCGACCATAGATCTGCGAAGAAGTTGTTCTTGCAAACCATTCGCCGGCTCAGAGGAAGGAAATTCAACATCATCGAAGGAGTTAAATCCAAAGATGGCGTGTTCCTTTCCAATGAGATGGACATCTTACGGAGATGGAGCGAGCACTTTTCGGAGCGGCTCAATCCCGAACAGGGCACTGAGGGGGACAGACCTATAGTCTTGCGTGTGGCGGAGAATAGTCCAACGATGGAGGAAGTCATTTTAGCGATTAAATCGCTAAAAGTTGGCAAATCCGCCGGTGTGGATGAAATTCGGGCAGAAATGCTTAAGGCAGTGGGTAAAGAGGGAGTATTATGGCTCTCTCGTGTCATTAAGGTGGCCTGGAAATGCGGTGAAACACCTAGCGATTGGCAAACTGGGGTGATTGTTCCTCTTTTCAAAAAGGGGGATAAAAAAGAGTGCTTCAACTATAGGGGCATATCCCTTTTAAGTGTCCCGGTAAGTCTTACGCTGAGGTGTTGGAGGCGCGTTCAAGAGCTGTGGTCACATCCAGGATAGGGGATGAACAGTGCAGATTTTGTCACGGCAGAAGTATAACCGACCAGCTTTTCACTCTAAGAATGGTACTCGAGTAGGCTTGGTAGTACGCCAAACCAATCTACAGCTGCTTTGTAGATTTGGAAAAGGCGTATGACCGAGTTCCTCGAGGTAAACTCTGGAGTGTTCTGCAGGAGTATGGGAGACAATTCAGTCTCTATACACAAACTGTAGCAGCTGCGTTCGGGTTAACGGTAGTAAATCAACACCTTTCACCGTGGGCGTTGGACTTCGCCAAGGGTGCGTCTTGTCACCTCTCCTTTTCATCATATATATGGACTGGATGTTGCAGCGCAGTCGAGGCGAGGAGTATTTCACATTGGGAGAGTTGAGGATAAGTCATCTTCTTTTTGCAGATGACTTAGTTGTCCTCACATCATCCCAGATGGAACTTCAGCGCGCGCTAGATAGGTTTGTGGCCGTATGTGCTGATGCTGGAATGAGGGTTAACGTGGACGAATTCGAGGTTATGGTTATTTCCAGAACACCTGTCCAATGCACTCTACATGTTAGTGGAGTCCCATTGAAGCAGGTGGAGAAGTTTAAGTATCTCGGGGTCTTCTTCACGAGTGATGGGCGGAGTAATACTGAGCTCTCCTGCAGGATTGGCCAAGCTGGGTCAATTTTGAAACAGCTTGGAAGATCTGTAATCAGGAAGACCGAGCTTGGTGTTCCAGTATTTGTTCCAACTCTCACCTATGGTCATGAAATTTGGGTATTGACCGAAGGAATAAGATCGTGAATACAAGCTGCCGAAATGATATTTCTTCGTGCTGTTGTGGGAGTTACTCGCCGGGATAGAGTGAGAAACACGGCAGTGCGTGGGGAGCTTAATGTTGAGCAGCTGCTTCTCCGAACGGTAAGGGCTATGCTTCGAAGGTTTGGTCACGTGAGACGAATGTCGCCATCCTCACGACTTCCGAAGCGTGCCTTGGATGCAATACCATCAGGCAGGCTACCACTTCGCAGACCCAGGACGAGGTGGTTGGACCAAGTCCAAAAACTCGCCTGGGTGCGCTTGGGCATAGCTCCTGATGAGTTAGAGTCGATGGCGGAGGATCGAGTGGCCTGGAGATCCCGCGTGGGCGCATTACCCCGGCGAATCTTTTAGTGGAACATGCGGGCCACTGAAAATGATGATGATGATGATTGTCCGGAAGTGTCACCATGCTCCAGTGGATATCGTTACTTCGAAACCTATTAGGCTCATGGAAGGGAAAGCCTAACTCGTACAACTCGTTTGTCTCCATGGTCAAGAAAAATGCGGCCTTTTCTGCAATATAACTTTATCTGAACAAAATTCCAGGTCATCACAGATAATAAGCAAAATGATTTCATAAAATTTCTGGTTTAGACTCGTATAATTAAATAATATTCCGCCGTAGCGGGGCTATGCCTGAGAAGACAAATTAAATTACAAAAAATGAAAAACGACTGTGCTCGTCCGCCTCGCTTCCGAACGTAACAAGGATGAATGGTAGCCAAGTGGAAATTATGGTCAGATGAACAAGGAAGATATTCGTACGTATCTGAGGGACGATAGCAAATTACATGCTACGGGTACATCGACCGACAGCTAAGGGCGGTCATTTTTCATTTCTGGGTATCTTCGTACGCTGCATCTTATCCTTGGACCATAAATTGATGTATTCTACAAATAGCGATATCCTTCAATGAAATGGGAAGATGCTCGAGAGATTCTGAAGTTTCTGTTGCACTCGCCGATAGTACTTCAGTATGAACAAGGTGTGGAACGCGGGATTCATAAAGGCGGTTGTTGGTATCGAATCACCTAGCAGTCGATCAATTTTAATGACACCATTTCGCTAAATTGATGATCGGCCCTGTTAAGGCGATATCTAAGATGTGAGCCGAGGGGAGATGTGTGAACGAGGGGATGATAAAGTTCATTGGACGCATGCTGTTGAGATGAAATCGCAAGATTTATTACTCCTGAATGGAGGGTTATCAATATGCCATTGGACCTGCTTGGGATTATGTTTAATGTGTGGACACTACAGTTTACTGACAGTCAACAGTCACAGTAGGCGGTTATTGATTAGATGTTAAGTGGACAAGGACTGTTAGAATATTGCTTTATTTATTAGGTACTTGGAGGGCCTTTCAACATCGATTCACTTGAATCGTGGACACAAGTAGTCATTACGGGTGGGAGATAAGCTGATTGATGGACTTGTTGCATAGGAAGATAGATTTTTTATGTAAGCTCCTATGAGGTCAGGAAATAAGATGCCGTAGGCTTAACTGGTGATTCGTGTTTTTATTTCAGCAAAAGATTTTTTTGAAAGGTATTATATAGGTTAGGGGGATGGGTGCGCTATTGACGAAATGTCACGGCTCACTTAGACTACGAGGAGTCCATTGTGTTCAGTTAACGTTTAGCCCGTAGAAAACATTTTGCGTTGAATTCAACCACTGCTATCTCCATCTATAGAAAAGCTAGTAGTCTGTTCATCCCAATGTTACTTACGTCCTCTGGTCCCGAAAGGAAGTTAATTCCAAGTAGCATGTTCCTTTTTTGGGCAAGTACTGGACACTGACGGAGCCACGGCAGTCGAACATCTTGCGGTACGGTTAGTAAGTCCTATCCCCACCTCCTCGCGGTGCCATCTGGAGATTTCCCATGGAAGTTGCCGACGGGGAAGGGCGAATGGCGAGCCTCCTGCGCCAAAAAAAATGGGATTAGTCGGTTGGGCTAATAAGCCGTAAGCCGTAACCGTAAAAAAAACCACAAACTCCGAAACAACCACAAGGACCACTATCTTGTAGTAGCCAAGATGCGCTTACGGATATCACGAACGCAGCGGAGTATAGTAAGAATACAAAGTTATGACGTCGGAAAACTACTATCGCAAGAAACCGCTCGTGCTTTTACCGATCGCGTTTTCAATACTCCATGCTACCAATAGGACAGCAGTGGAGCTTTGCCAACAAGCCCTGAAAAGCTCTGCATCCGAAGTTTTGGGTTTAAAGGCTCCACCACGAAGAAACACCTGGTTCGACGCTGCACGACGAGTGCAGGAGGATTCACACAGCGAAGCAGGATGCATATAAGGTCTCGCTGCATAAAAGAACTAGAGCAGCTCGTGAGCATAAGCTTCTTAGAAGAAAGAAGAAAGAGCACGAGAAGCGCGCGTTTGAGGATTTGGACAGGTGCTACTGCAGGCGTGACGTTCGAAAGTTTTACCAACAGACATAGCGAACATTCCAAGGCCATAAAGCCAGAACGGAAGCCTGTAAGGATGAGAACGGGCCCCTATGTTGTAACAGAATCGCAGTCGATGCTGAGAATATGGAATAACCACTTCTGCAGACTGTATAACGGCGATGTTGGTCAATATACTGCTGACAGGCAAAATGATCTATTTTTAATCGACGAAGACCGCAGACAACTCCGTCCCCCTGACCTCGACGAAGTTAATATTGCCATATCGAAACTCAAGTCGAATAAAATTTCTGGCGCAAACAGGCTGCCTGCTGATCTCTTCAAGGCAGCTGGGGATGACCTGGTTAGGAGCATGTACCAGCTCATCTGTAAGACATGGTCAGAGGAAAGCATGCCCGAGGAATGGAGTCTCAGCATCGTATGCCCGATCCACAAGAAAGGAGACCCCTCTGATTGCGCCAACTATAGAGGAATAAGTCTCCTTAACATCGCCTACAAAATCTTCTCTGCCGTTTTGTGTGAACGCCTGAAGCCTTTTGAAAATAAGCTGATAGGTCCTTATCAGTGCGGATTCAGGCCAGGGAAGTCCACCATCGGCCAAATCTTCACACTACGGCAGATACTGGAGAAAACCAATGAATTTCAAGTCGACACTCACTGCCTATTTGTCGACTTCAAAGCCGCATACGACAGCGTAATAGGAGACGAGCTATACAACGCTATGTCTACCTTTGACATACCTGCTAAACTCATCAGACTATGCAGGATAACTTTGGAGAATGCTTGCTGCTCCATCCGAATCGGTGAACACCTTACCGATAGTTTTGATGTCAAAAATGGATTTAGGCAGGGCGATGCGCTGTCGTGTGATTTCTTCAACATCATATTGGAAGTGATTGTGCAAAAATCACTGGGCAATACAAGAGGCACAATCTATTTCAAATCCTCGCAACTCCTTGCATACGCCGAGGATATTGCCAAAATAGGTAGGTCACAGCGAGACGTCAATGAGGCGTTTGCGAGTATTGAGATGGAGGCGACGGAATTTGGTTTGGCGGTAAACGAGGGCAAGACTAAATATATGCTGTCATCAAAAACGGACGCTCACCACCGACGTCTTGGCCAGAACGTTTGTATTGGCAGATATAAGTTCGAGGTAGTTAAGGACTTCGTCTACCTTGGCTCCGCAGTGACCTGGAACAACGACATCAGTTCCGAAATCAAACGTAGAATCACTCTTGCCAATCGCTGTTTCTTTGGGCTCAGGAGGCAATTAAGTAATAGAGCTCTCTCCCGAACGACAAATTTGCCTTTTTATAAGACCCTTATCATGACGGTCCTGTTGTACAGCGCAGAAGCATGGACACTGGCAAAAGCAGATGAGGAGGCCCTTGGTCGGTTCGAGAGGAAGATTTTGCGCATGATTTTCGGGCCTATAAGCGCAAACGGGGGATGGAGGAAAAGATTCAAACACGAACTTTACGTGCTGTACTGCGACATGAGTCTAGTGGGCGTCTACGGATTCAACGTCTAAGATGGCTGGGTCATTTAGAGTGAATGGACACCATAGCTCCAGCCCGGCGAGTCTTTGAATCCACCCCCGAGGGACGAAGAAGCAGAGGACGGCCGCACTTAAGATGGCGAACACAGGTGGAAGAGGACCTCAGCCAACTGAGTGTGCGGCAATGGAAAAGGCTAGCAAAGGATCGTGCTAGTTGGAGGGACGTGTTGGTTGAGGCCCAGGTTCATCCCGAACTGTAGCGCCCATTAAGAAGAAGAAGAAGATGAGCGAGTTCGCGCATGGACATCAACGCTCCAGCTAAGAGGGTCTTCGACTCCGAGCCTCCTGGTTCGAGAAGAAGAGGAAGACCGAACCTCCGGTATAAAGACCAAGTAATCGCGGATGTAAGACATCTTGGTCTTGACAACTGGAAGCAGCGTGCCCGGGACCGTCAAGGATGGAAGGCAGCTATAGCTCAGGCTCAGATCCTCCATGGATCGCAGGCCTGATAAGTAAGTAAGTAAGTAAGTAATGTAGTAGAGTAGGTTAGCCTGGTGCCGAGTCCATTGTTTTGTGCCCACTTGCACAGCTTGCGTATTGGAGCTGTCACTCAGCGTGGGTAAATATTTTTCCGAAATAGCAGCAGCACCGTCATCGGCGCAGGTGATAACCTGGAGGCATTCTTTCTCCAGTTTAGTCAGTAGTTCATTTGCAACTGTACTGTGCTTTTGAAATTAGAGATGGTTCAATGAATGACTATCACAGGAATGACGATAGGAGGTTTTATCAACGAATAAAACAAACATGCCAGGGATATAAGACCAGAACGGAAGCCTGCAGGGACGAAAACGGAAACCCAGTATTGGATTCACAGTCGGTACTAAGAATCTGGAAAGACTACCTCTGCAGACTGTATAACGGCGATGACGAAACAGATCCCGCTGTCAGGCAGAGTAATCCTTTCACAACGGACGATGATAGCAGAGAATTCCGTCCCCCTGACCTGGACGAAGTAAGGAATGCTTTTTCTAAGGTTAAGTCCAACAAAGCTGCTGGAGTAGACGGACTACCTGCCGAGCTCTTTAAGGCAGCTGGAGATGACCTGGTTGGGAGTATGCACCAGCTCATCCGTAAGATATGGTATCGATGTATCGTTTGCCCGATCCACAAGAAAGGAGACCCCTTTGTCTGCGCCAACTACAGAGGAATAAGTCTTCTGAAAATCGCTTGTAAAATAATGCTGTTCTGTGCGAACGCTTGAAACCGTTCGTTAATAAACTGATTGGTCCATATCAGTGTGGTTTCAGGCCCGGGAAGTCCACTATAGGTCAATTATTCACACTGCGGCAGATCCTGGAAAAAACAAACGAGTTCCAGATCGACACCCACCACCTGTTTGTCGACTTTATGGCTGCATACGATAGTATCAATAGAGACGAGCTATACAACGCCATATCTAGTTTTGACATCCCTGCCAAACTCGTCAGATTGTGCAGGATGACTTTGGAGAACTCTCGCTGCTCCATCAGGGTCGGAAGCGACCTAACCGATACCTTCTATGTCAAAAAAGGTTTTAGACACATCGTCCTTAAAAGGATAGTGCAAAACTCATTGGTCAATACGAGGGGCACCATCTTTTTCAAGTCCATACAACTGCTCGCATATGCGGATGACATTGACATAATTGGACGAGGTCAGCGAGATGTCATTGAGGCCTTTACGAGCATTGAGACGGAAGCGGCTAAAATGGGACTGGCGGTAAATGAGGGCAAAACGAAATATATGCTGTCGTCGAAAAAGGACACGAACCACCGGCGTCTTGGCCAGGGTGCACATATTGGCAAGTGTAATTTCGATGTAGTCAAGGACTTCGTCTACCCAGGCTCCGCAGTGACATGCAGAAACGACATCAGTGCCGAAATCAAACGCAGAATAACTCTTGCCAACCGCTGTTTCTTTGGGCTCGGGAGGCAATTGAAAAACAGAGCCCTCTCTCGAAGAACCAAGGTGAGCATATACAGGACCCTTATCATCCCGGTCCTGCTCTATGGCGCAGATACATGAACCTTATTGAAAGCGGATGAGAAGGCCCTTGGTCGTTTTGAGAGAAAAATTGTGCGTGCTATTTTCGGCCCGACCTGCACAAATGGGGAGTGGAGGCGAGAACTTAACAGTGAACTGTACGGACTGCACAGCGACATGAACATAGCACGGCGTCTTCGGATCCAATGCCTAAGATCGCTAGGTCATGTTGAGCATATGGAAAACACAGCTCCGGCACAGGGGTATGAATCCAACCCCGGAGGGCGACGCGGTCGAGGACGCCCAAATTGAAGGTGGTGCAACCAATTGGAAGAGGACCTTAACCAACTAGGCGTGCGGCACTGGAGACTGCTGGCAAAAGACCGTGCCAGTTGGAGAGGTTTTTTGAAGGAGGCCCAGGTTCGCCATGAACTGTAGCGCCAAAAGAAGAAGACGATGATGGTTCAAAATTGTAACGTTTAGCACATAGCATGATAGACAGATAGGCTTAAGATCTTTGGGAGAACTTCTGCCTAACTTGGGAATGAAAAGTACCCCGGCAGACTTCTACTTCTTTGGAATGTGTCTCCAGACTAGACAGCGGTTGAAGGTGATGCCTGGCCATAGGACCACTCCATAGTTTGTGCTAGTTCGATAGGATAGATTTTCCCCGCCCTCGGCGATTTCAAGGGCTTGAAACGTCTTATCATCCATATGATTTTATCTCTGAGAGTCTTGAGTTGTCCGTGCTTGCTCTGAGTTCTGCGTTTCAGAACAACCTGGGAAGTACGTGTTGAGGAGAACATTAAGTGTTTCTACTTCCGAAATTGTCCATACTCCACTGAAGAAAAGGCAGATTGGAGTTGATGGACCTTTTGAAAGGATTTTTCTGCAGAAATGCCTCCATGATTTCCTTTGCTCTGTCCTTAGGGATTGGGTGTTTTTTTTGTAAAGGTCGAAGTCTGTGTTATTTCTAGCTCCCTAGCTTTCTAGCTCTCTTGACAAATTTTGTGGAGCTTGCTTAGGTTTGCGTTCCACCAAGACGAGTACGATTTCTTCCTGAGCCTGTGTTGCGCTCAGCTCGTTGTTTGTGCGTTGCCCAGTGTTTGTGTTAGGATATCGGTGGAAATCGCGGAGGATCGGAGATTAAGCTGTACTGAAGGTAGGGGTGATCCGAGAAAGAGTATTCTTCGAAGACCTTCTCTTAATTGAAAAGAAGAAAGCAAAGAATGTTTGGCATTTGTACAAAGAAGTAAGAAATGTGAGTACTTTTCGTCCATCATTTTGACAGCGTTTACTCGTTCCATGTTAGAGGTTAGCAGTCACGTCTGGGCCGGTAGATCTTAGGACTCGTTGCACCTGTTATTACCGATTCAATGCATTAGTCTCCTTTTTTTACAAATTGATCATATTCATTCTAACCCATTAAACGTTTCCTGGCAACATTCGTTCTATGTATTCCTGCATTTTCTGATAAATTGGCGCTACTTAAGTTCTAAGACAAACTAGTATAAAATCAAAATTGAAAATGAGGACTCGACTTAGGTCGTTCAATAGTTGGACCAAAATGTTTTAAGCATCTGTAAACAATACAAATAGCACACGTATAAAAGAAGGTTCTAAGTGGGATTTGCAATGTCAGATTTGACCCACCACACCACAGTGGGTAGCTACCTGCTAAGTCGTACAGCAACAATATGGAATTCTGGAATTCGTTACCTATCAGCCTTTCCTCGTTAATATGATTTGTAGGAATTCTCCTTCAACTTCCCCCCGCCCTGTGTTCCCAATACGATAAAGGTCCTTAACCTAGTTGGGTACTCGGATCAAGAATCGGTACAATCACGTTGCCGAGTATTACCTTTTTGGTCACGTCTGTCATGGTAGTCATTAATAAACATGTGTAACATGTTAATGGATTCCTGATGATGGATTTGTTAGAAATGCTGGTGACCAATCGCTTAGTCACCTATTCGATCGAATCCAATTTTCGAATGGGCTACGACCCCATATTCTACTCATGTGGTAGCGTTAAATGGATTTATATTTTTTGCTGTACCCTTACAGTACTGGTGCAAAACCTTTTTGGAATTATCGAATATCCAATATCAAGTCATAACTCGCCTGTAACTAATTGAACGGAAAATTGTTGCATGATACTCTTGCCAGGACGTTGGATACCATAGAGTATACCTATTGCCCCGATTTGCGCCCAAACAAAATATGTATAAACTTAAATCCCAATCATTCGTCATAGTATGGAATATCCTTCATCCGACAAAAGGCTCCATCAAAAGGCCCTGAAACCACATGTCTTCAATCCCTCACGCCTGTGTTAATATCCATTGTACGACGGTCATAAGAGGTCGCTCAAGTTATTTATTGCTTAATTCCACATTCATTCTTAGCCACACTTGATCACTCATCAGTCGAATGAAACGAGTTTCCCTTAGTTTACGATCCCACTAGGTGGTACTTACTTACTTACTTACTAAGGTGGCGCTACAGTCCGTGACGAACCTGGGCCTCAACCAACAAGCGTCTCCAGCTGGCACGGTCCTTGGCCAGCTGTTTCCAGCACCGTACGCCCAGTTGGTTAAGGTCCCCTTCCACCTGCGTGCGCCACCGATGATGTGGCCGTCCTCTGCCGCGCCTTCCTTCCGGAGTGGGTTCGAAGATTCATCGGGTCGGAGCTGTATTTTCCATGCGTTCTACATGGCCTAGCCACCTTAGACGCTGTATCCGTAGACGTCGTACCAGGCCGATGTCGCTGTACAACCCGTACAGTTCTCCGTTATATCTTCTCCTCCATACACCGTTTGAACAAACGGGACCGTAGATAGTGCGCAGAATTTTCCTCTCGAAACGACCAAGGGCATCTTCATCCGCTTTTGTTAAGGTCCAAGCCTCTGCGCCGTAAAGGAGGACTGGGATGATTAAGGTCTTATATAGTGTCACCTTGGTCTTCTGAGAGAGGGCTCGACTTCTCAATTGCCTCTTGAGCCGAAAGAAACAGTGGTTGGTGATTCTGTGATTCTGCGTTTTATCTCAGCGCTGGTGTTGTTGTCGCTGGTCATCGGTGAGCCAAGGTAGACGAATTCCTACCACTTCAAAGTTATATCTCATTAACCTTGAGACCCATCTTAGCCGCTTTCACCTCAATGCTTACAAAGGCCTCATTGACGTCTCGCTGTATCCGTCCAATCACATCAATGTCGTCGGCGTACGCAAGCAATTGCATAGACTTGAAACAAATCGTACCTCTTGTGTTGGCCAGTGACTCTTGCACGATCTTTTCAAGCACGATTTTGAAAGAGTTGCATGACAGCGCGTCACCTTGCCCAAATCGTTTTTTAACATCAAAGGTCTCGGTTTGCTCATTACCGACCTTAATGGAGCAGCGAGAATTCACCATTGTCATCCTGCACAGTCGGACGAGTTTGGCAGAGATGTTAAGACCAGACATGGCTTTGGATAGCTCATCTCCATACACGCTGTCATATGCAGCCTTGAAATCGACGAAGAGGTGGTGAGTGTCGATTTGGTATTCCTGGGTCTTCTCCAAGATCTGCCGTAGCGCAAATATTTGGTCTATTGTGGATTTACCTGGCCTGAAACCACACTGATAAGAACCAATCAGGTTATCCACAAACGGTTTCAGGCGTTCGCATAGTACGGCAGAGAAGATCTTATATGCGATGTTAAGGAGACTTATTCCCCTGGCGCAGTTATAGTGGTCTCCTTTCTTATGGACCGGGCAAACGATGCTGAGATTCTATTCGTCGGGCATGCTTTCCTCCGACCGTACCTTGCAAATGAGATGGTGCACGCACCTTACCAACTCATCTCCAGCCGCCTTAAGAAGCTCAGCAGACAGGCCGTCTGCGCCCGCGTCTTTATTAGACCTATGTCTTGATATCGCTATTTTGACTTCGTCTAGGTCGGGTGGACTGAATTCTGTATCATTGTCGTCCATTACGAATGGCTCATTCTGCCTGACAGCGGTATCTTGTCTATCATCGCCGCTGAACAGTCTGCAGAAGTGGTCTTTCCAAATTCTTAGCATCGACGGCGACTCTACTACCAGTTCTCCATTTTCATCCGCTCTGGCTTTGTAGCCATGGCATGTTTGCTTTACTTTATTGTAATACTAACGGGCGTTATTCCTGCGGAAGCATCTCTCCATCTCCTCGATCTCACGCTTTCCGTGCTCTCCCTCCTTTCTTCTGAAAAGCGTGTGTTCCTCTCTTCTCTTCTGCTCATAGATTTCACGAGCAGCTCTCGTCCGTCGTTGCAGCATGGCTTTATGTGCCTCTTGTTCTGCTGCATGGGCTTGTTCGCATTGTTCATTAAACTAGGGGTTTCTAGGTGGTGGCGGTTTAAAACCCAGCACCTCTGAGGCAGCGTCTCTGACGGCGCTCTGGCAATGCGCCCATTCCTGCTCTATTGTTTGTGCTGCTGTGGGCGGACTTTGAGAGAGCTTGGAGGAGACACGATCGGCAGAGATTCTGACGCTCTCTTGCGATTGTAGCTTTCGGACGTCAAACTTACGTTGTGCTACTCGACTCCTAAGCATTCTTGATATCCTTGGCTACAACAGGGTGGTGGTCCGAGTCGATGTTGGCCCCTCGGAAGGTTCGTACGTATTCACAGGAAGAGTGTCTGGCGTCGATCGCAATGTGATCAATCTGGTTGGTGGTCGATTGATCAAAAGACCGCCAGGTACCCTTGTGGATGTAACGCCCCGCTAGGAAATCAATTAGCCTTAGTCCGTTGTCGGATGTGGTGTTATGGAGGCTATGCCTTCCTATGATCGACTCAAATATGTCCTCTTTGCCCAGTTTTGCATTAAAATCTCCTAGAACTGTTTTTGTGTCGTAGCTGGGGCATTGTGCATATGTTCTGTCTAGGAGATCGTAGAATTCTTCTTTGAGTCGATCGTCCTTTTCTTCCGTTGGGGCGTGAGCGCATATTAAGCTAATGTTTCCAAATTTAGCATTGATGCGGATTGTTATGAGGCGTTCGCTTATATCCCGGAAGCTTAAGACTTTTGGTCGGAGTCTTCCTCGAATAACGAATCCGCACCCGAATAGGCGCTGTTTGTTCTCCTTGTAGCAGTTCCCGTAGTAGATGTCGCAGTTTTTCATGCGTTTTTTGCCTGGTCTATCCCATCGCACTTCTTGCAGTGCGGTTATATCTGCTTAATAGCAGTTAAGGGTTTGCTCCAATTGATCGCCTGCACCCGGTCTATTAATGGACCTAACATTCCAGGTGCAGACTCTCAAGTCCGTTAGTCGTTTGCAGGGGTCGCCAGCTTTGTATCCGTCCGTATCCGAGGCTTGTTGTTGTTTCGGAAAGAGTAGGTTTTTACGTGATAGGGATGTTACCCCTAAGCACAACCCCCAACCTGGAGGGCCAAAGTTTTCAAAGTTGGAAAGTACGGTGGTACTTACTATCCAAAAAATATGAGCCTTACAAGAACACAACAACAAAGGACTGTAGTCTTATTAATAAATTAAAAATATGTGTTTTTGTGTGTAAGTGTAATTTCAACGAGAGTTATGCGCGTTTTACCTCTGGACTTACACGGCGCTCGACACGACTGCTACGAGTATATCGTCCTTGAAATTGGAAAACACCCCCGGTGCTGAACAAGGAATGATGGATTTACAAAAGTACAGCTACAACCTTCTTTTATACGTTCTGTCGTATTTAGGTTATGTAATCGTTGGATGTAGGTATTACTGACAATGTGTATCCACGTTTGGCGCCCTTGTCGTTCATCCCTTTGCCAGTCAAGCGAAAACGAAATAACGTATTTGTACAGACATACGCCGAAAATTGTCGTAAAACATAGGAAAGGACATAAAAATGAACGCCAAAAGGAACAAACGGCGAAGGAAAATGAAGGAAAACAGAAGATTCGTCCTTGTAATGAATTTCCATTTCGTATCTAGATTCTTTGGGCCAAGTGAGTCAAGTTGAGCTGAGCTGTTCGTTCTTCTCCTTGCTTGGGAAGGAATTTCCCCTAAACGTTGCTCTATTGTTACTTTTTGTGTAGGCTGCTAAGGGAAACAGTTTAGCTTATGCCATTGTGTGCCTGTGTACCCTACACACTATATGGGTAATCGCCCCCTTACCGACGAGTGACAGTGTTTCAGTGCGATATTTTAGGTACGACTCAGTGGTGATGCTTGCGAAATGGCAAAAGGCAAAGGAGCAACCATCCCACAGTTTCCGTCTCCGAGTGCCAAAATTCGAGGAACGGATATCACCAGCTGGTGCGGGTATCCGAAAACCTCTGACATTTTAGGAAGAATAGAAAACTTTTCCAAACGGTTATCTGCAGTTACTTGTTGATCCTACCTAGGGTTATACCAAGGCACGAGGAAAAATGTTATTATGTACTTCTGGGAGCCATCTCTCCCACGACGTTCGTTGGTGTGGTAGACAGCAATCTTTGGGCAAGATATCCTTACTTGAGATAAGGCATCGCTCGGGCTAAGTGAATGTAATTGTATTCACTGCGTATGTTTGGTTTGGATGATTAGGACAATATTTGCTTCACTTGTTGGTATCTGGGTTGATATCTTTCTGGCTTGCTTGGCTTTATGGTGCTTTGCGCATCATTAACTCTGGCACGCTTATTGGCAGTAATTAGTAGCTAGAAATGGACGATTAATTGCGCGAAGCGTGTCTTTTACTGTCCACCTGGAGCATATTTCTGTAGTAACGCATAGTGTTTTATGGGAGTCATGTTTTGATGGCTGTTTACTTGTTTGCCTTCTAGTGGAGGAAATGATTTGATTTTCTATTCAATGTCCTTGCTTTTGGCAGTTTTATCGTCGATCGTAAAATGAAACTAGTCATGTTGTCTGGCTTGCTGACAGAGGGGTAAATACCAAATATTGATTTAGCAATTCCATTTCGTTTTTATGCGAGTTTTACGAGAGACCAATTGGCGTCGGATGTTGATTTCGGAATTTAATATTGTTCCAGAAGCTCTAGAGGGCAGTGAATAAAAGATGAATCTCGTCTTTAAGCTTACTTACTTACTTTGATGGCGCTACAGTCCGGAGTGAACCAGGGCCTCAACCAACAAGCCACTCCAGCCGGCCCGATCTTCGGCCAGCCGCTTCCAGTGCTACACGCCCAGTTGGTTGAGGTCCCCTTCCACCTGTGCGCGCCACCTTAAATGCGGTCGTCCTCTGCTGCGTCGTCCCTTGGGCTTGGAGTCGAAGACTCTTCGGGCCGGAGCGTTGATGTCCATTCGCTCTACATGGCCTAGCCATCTTAGACGTTGGATCCGAAGACGTCTAATCAGGCCGATGTCGCTGTACAGCCCGTACAGTTCTTGGTTGAATTTCCTCCTCCATTCTCCGTTTACACAAACGGAACCAAAGATTGCACGCAGAATTTTCCTCTCGAACCGTCCAAGAGCCTCTTTATCCACTTTTGATAACGTCCAAGCCTCAGCGCCGTAGAGGAGGACCGGGATGATTAAGGTTTTGTAGAGGGAAACCTTAGTTTTTCGAGAGAGGGCTCTACTACTAAATTGCCTCTTGAGCCCGAAGAAGCAGCGGTTGGCAAGAGTTATTCTGCGTTTTATCTCAGCGCTGGTGTCGTTGCTGCTTATCACTATCGAGCCAAGGCAGACGAAGTCCTTGACTACTTCAAAAATATAGCTGCCGAAGGTGACGTTCTGACCAAGGTGTCGATGTTGTGCGTCTTTCATGGATGACAGCATATATTTGGTCTTGTCCCCATTTACCCTTAGACCCACTTTCGCCGCTCCTGCTTCAATGCTGCGAACGCCTCATTGACGTCTCTCTTTGTTCGTCCAACAACGTCAATGTCATCTGCGTAGGCAAGCAATTGTGTGGACTTGAAGTAGATCGTACCTCTTGCATTGGCCGCAGAGTCCCGCACGATCTTGTCAAGAATAATGTTGTAGAAATCACACGACAGTGCGTACCCCTGTCTAAAACCTCCATAGTCATCCTGCATAGTCTGACGAGTTTGGCAGGAATGTTAAAACATGACATGGCTCTATATAGCTCGTCTCTATAAACACTGTCATACGCGGCTTTAAAGTCGACCAAAAGATAGTGCGTGTCGACCTGGAATTCATGGGTCTTCTCCAAGATCTGCCGTAGTGTAAATATTTGGTCTATCGTGGATCTTCCTGGCCTGAAACCACACTGGTAGGAACCTATCCGATTGTCCACGAACGGTTTGAGGTACTTACACAGTACGGCAGAGAGGATATTATACGCGATGTTCAGGAGGCTTATCCCTCTGTAATTGGCGCAGTCATAGGGGTCTCCTTTCTTATGGACCGGGCAAACGATACTGAGATTCCATTCATCGGGCATGCATTATTCCACACATATCTTGCAGATGAGTTGGTGCATGTTCCTAACCAGCTCATCGCCAGCTGCTTTAAACAGCTCCGCGGGGAGTCCGTCTGCTCCAGCAGCTTTATAAGACTTAAGTTTCGATATCGGTATCTTAACATCGTCTAGGTCGGGTGGACGGGATTCTCCTTCGTCTTCGTCCATAGCGAATGGTTCGCTCTGCCTGACGGTGGCATTTTGACTTTCATCGCCGTTATACAGTCTGCAGAAGTGGTCCTTCCTCAATCTCAGCATCGACTGTGACTCCACTACTAGTTGTCCGTGCTCATCCCTGCATGCTTCTGCTCTGGCTTTATAGCCGTGGCATGCTCGTCTTTAAGCTGCATCTGCTGGTGTATGAGTTTTACCAGGTACTGACCTTATATACAATTGGTTACGGCGTTGACGATGCCGTTCTCTCATGCTAAAAGAAATCCTTTTTACTCCGAAAGGCAATATAATAAAAGAGGTAGAACACGTCAAAGAAGACGACTGCACTCAACTATTATTCTTTTAAGTCAGCTGCGTCAATCCAGAGCAAATTCTTCTTCTTCTTTTTCGGCGCTACAATTCATGGGCCTCCTTTAAAAAATCCCCTCCAACTGGCACGACCTTTCGCCAGCAGTCTCCAGTGCCGCACACCTAGATGGTTAAAGTCCTCTTCCACTTGGTTGCGCTACATTAAATATGGCCGTCCTCGACCGCGTCGCCTCTCGGGGCTTGATCCAAGGACCTTTTCGGCCGGAGGTGTGCTTTCCATGCGCTCAACATGACCTAGCCATTTTAGGCGTTGGATCCGAAGACGCCGTGCTACGTTCATGTCGCTATACAGCCACTATTAAGTCTTCTCCTCCACTCCCCATTTTTGCAGGTCGGGCCTAACATCGTACGCCACAATTTTTCTCTCAAAACGACCAAGGGCCTCCCCATCCGCTTTCAATAAGGTCCATGTCTTTGCGCCATAGAGCAGGACCGGGATGATAAGGGTCCTGTATATGCTCACCTTGGTTTTTCGAGAGAGGGCTCTGCTTTTCAATTGCCTCTCGAGCCCAAAGAAACAGCGGTTGGCAAGAGTTATTCTGCGTTTGATTTCGGCACTGATGTCGTTTCTGCATGTCACTGCGGAGCCTAGAGAGACGAAGTCCTTGACTACCTCGAAATTATACCTGCCAATATGTGCACCCTGGCCAAGACGCCGGTGGTTCGTGGCCTTTTTCGACGACAGCATATATTTCGTTTTGCCCTCATTTACCGCCAGTCCCATTTTAGCCGCTTCCGTCTCAATGCTCGTAAAGGCCTCAATGACATCTCGCTGACTTCGTCCAGTTATGTCAATGTCATCGGCATATGCGAGCAGTTGTACGGACTTGAAAAAGATGGTGCCCCTCGTATTGACCAGTGAGTTTTGCACTATCCTTTTAAGGACGTTGTTAAAAAAGTCACACGATAGCGTGTCGCCGTGTCTAAAACCTTTTTTGACATAGAAGGTATCGGTTAGGTCACTTCCGACCCTGATGGAGCAGCGAGAGTTCTCCAAAGTCATCCTGCACAATCTGACGAGTTTGGCAGGGATGTCAACACCAGATATGGCGTTGTATAGCTCGTCTCTATCGATACTATCGTATGCAGCCTTAAAGTCGACAAACAGGTGGTGGGTGTCGATCTGGAACTCGTTTGTTTTTTCTAGGATCTGCCTCAGTGTGAATAATTGATCTATAGTGGACTTCCCGGGCCTGAAACCACACTGATATGGACCAATCAGTTTATTAACGAACGGTTTCAAGCGTTCACACAGAACAGCAGAGAAGATTTTATAAGCGATGTTCAGAAGACTTATTCCCCTGTAGTTGGCGCTGACAAAGGGGTCTCCCTTCTTGCGGATCGGGCAAACGATACACCGATACCATATCTTACGGATGAGCTGGTGCACACTCCCAACCAGGTCATCTCCAACTGTCTTAAAGAGCTCGGCAGGTAGTCCGTCTACTCCAGCAGCTTTGTTGGACTTAGGCTTAGAAAAAGCATTCCTAACTTCGTCCAGGTCAGGGGGACGGAATTCTCTGCTATCATCGTCCGTTGCGAAAGGATTATTCTGCCTGACGGCGGGATCTGTTTCGTCATCGCCGTTATACAGTCAGCAGAAGTAGACTTTCCAGATTCTTGGTACCGACTGTGAATCCAATACTGGGTTTCCATTTTCGTCCCTGCAGGCTTCCGTTCTGGTCTTATATCCCTGGCATGTTTGTTTTATTCGTTGCTAAAACCTCCGAACGTCATTCTGCGATAGTCGTTCATTGAACCATCTCTAATTTCAAAAGCACAGTACAGTTGCAAATGAACTACTGACTAAACTGGAGAATGAAGGCCTCGAGGTTATCACCTGCGCCGATGACGTTGCTGCTGCTATTTCGGAAAAATATTTACCCACGCTGAGTGACAGCTCCATTACTCAAGCTGTGCAAGGGGGCACAGGATAATGGACTCGGAATAAGCCCCAAAAAAACGGAAATGTATTCATCACTCGAAAACCCAAGATCCCGGACATATGTCCAATCACTCTACTTAGCACCAGGCTAATCTACTCTACTAGTGGCAAATATCTTGGCGTCCCACTAGGTAGGACATTACCCTGAAAGGACAACACTACCGAACGAGCAAGGAAGGCAATCAGAGCTCTCTACATTTGCAAGAGAGTCTTGGGGAAAAAATGCCGATTCCGAACGGCATGAGTCGAGAAGCTTTTTTATGGCAAGTTATACTACGGGGTGTTCTGCCAGTAAACGGCGAGGATGACGTTGATGTTATCAGGATCCGAACTCGCTCACCTAATATACGGTGACAAGGTATCTAAAGTGGACAGTGTTGCATATCTTCTTCTTCTTCTTAATGGGCGCTACAGTTCGGGGTGAACCTGGGCCTCAACCAACATGCCCCTCCAACTACCACGATCTATTGCTAGCCTTTTGCCGTTGCTATTGCCATTGCCGCACACCCAGTTGGCTGAGGTCCCCTTCGACCTGTGTGCGCCATCCTAAGTCCATTCGCTCTACATGGCCCAGCCATCTTAGGGGTTGAATCCGTAGACGCCTGACTAGGCTCATGTCGCTGTACAGCCCGTAAAGTTCGTGGTGGGTTAAGCTCGTCTCTAATTACGCTGTCGTATGCGGCTTTGAAGTCGACAATTAGGTGGTGAGTGTCGACTTGAAATTCATTGGTTTTTTCTAGGATCTGCCGAAGTGTGAATGTTTGGTCGATGGTGGACTTCTCTGGCCTGAATCCGCACTGATAAGTACCTATCAGCTTATTTACAAAAAGCTTCTGGCGTTGTAGGCGATGTTAAGGAGACTTATTCCTCTATAGTTGGCGCAATCAGAGGGGTCTCCTTTCTTGTGGATCGGGCATACGATGCTGAGACTCCATTCCTCGGGCATGCTTTCCTCTGACCATTTCTTACAGATGACCTGGTGCATGCTCCTAACCAGGTCATCCCCAGCTGCCTTGAAGAGCTCAGCAGACAGTCCGTCTGCGCTACCAGCTTGATGTCCATTCGCTCTACATGGCCTAGCCATCTTAGACGTTGGATCCGAAGACGTCTAATCAGGCCGATGTCGCTGTACAGCCCGTACAGTTCTTGGTTGAATTTCCTCCTCCATTCTCCGTTTACACAAACGGAACCAAAGATTGCACGCAGAATTTTCCTCTCGAACCGTCCAAGAGCCTCTTTATCCACTTTTGATAACGTCCAAGCCTCAGCGCCGTAGAGGAGGACCGGGATGATTAAGGTTTTGTAGAGGGAAACCTTAGTTTTTCGAGAGAGGGCTCTACTACTAAATTGCCTCTTGAGCCCGAAGAAGCAGCGGTTGGCAAGAGTTATTCTGCGTTTTATCTCAGCGCTGGTGTCGTTGCTGCTTATCACTATCGAGCCAAGGCAGACGAAGTCCTTGACTACTTCAAAAATATAGCTGCCGAAGGTGACGTTCTGACCAAGGTGTCGATGTTGTGCGTCTTTCATGGATGACAGCATATATTTGGTCTTGTCCCCATTTACCCTTAGACCCACTTTCGCCGCTCCTGCTTCAATGCTGCGAACGCCTCATTGACGTCTCTCTTTGTTCGTCCAACAACGTCAATGTCATCTGCGTAGGCAAGCAATTGTGTGGACTTGAAGTAGATCGTACCTCTTGCATTGGCCGCAGAGTCCCGCACGATCTTGTCAAGAATAATGTTGTAGAAATCACACGACAGTGCGTACCCCTGTCTAAAACCTCCATAGTCATCCTGCATAGTCTGACGAGTTTGGCAGGAATGTTAAAACATGACATGGCTCTATATAGCTCGTCTCTATAAACACTGTCATACGCGGCTTTAAAGTCGACCAAAAGATAGTGCGTGTCGACCTGGAATTCATGGGTCTTCTCCAAGATCTGCCGTAGTGTAAATATTTGGTCTATCGTGGATCTTCCTGGCCTGAAACCACACTGGTAGGAACCTATCCGATTGTCCACGAACGGTTTGAGGTACTTACACAGTACGGCAGAGAGGATATTATACGCGATGTTCAGGAGGCTTATCCCTCTGTAATTGGCGCAGTCATAGGGGTCTCCTTTCTTATGGACCGGGCAAACGATACTGAGATTCCATTCATCGGGCATGCATTATTCCACACATATCTTGCAGATGAGTTGGTGCATGTTCCTAACCAGCTCATCGCCAGCTGCTTTAAACAGCTCCGCGGGGAGTCCGTCTGCTCCAGCAGCTTTATAAGACTTAAGTTTCGATATCGGTATCTTAACATCGTCTAGGTCGGGTGGACGGGATTCTCCTTCGTCTTCGTCCATAGCGAATGGTTCGCTCTGCCTGACGGTGGCATTTTGACTTTCATCGCCGTTATACAGTCTGCAGAAGTGGTCCTTCCTCAATCTCAGCATCGACTGTGACTCCACTACTAGTTGTCCGTGCTCATCCCTGCATGCTTCTGCTCTGGCTTTATAGCCGTGGCATGCTCGTCTTTAAGCTGCATCTGCTGGTGTATGAGTTTTACCAGGTACTGACCTTATATACAATTGGTTACGGCGTTGACGATGCCGTTCTCTCATGCTAAAAGAAATCCTTTTTACTCCGAAAGGCAATATAATAAAAGAGGTAGAACACGTCAAAGAAGACGACTGCACTCAACTATTATTCTTTTAAGTCAGCTGCGTCAATCCAGAGCAAATTCTTCTTCTTCTTTTTCGGCGCTACAATTCATGGGCCTCCTTTAAAAAATCCCCTCCAACTGGCACGACCTTTCGCCAGCAGTCTCCAGTGCCGCACACCTAGATGGTTAAAGTCCTCTTCCACTTGGTTGCGCTACATTAAATATGGCCGTCCTCGACCGCGTCGCCTCTCGGGGCTTGATCCAAGGACCTTTTCGGCCGGAGGTGTGCTTTCCATGCGCTCAACATGACCTAGCCATTTTAGGCGTTGGATCCGAAGACGCCGTGCTACGTTCATGTCGCTATACAGCCACTATTAAGTCTTCTCCTCCACTCCCCATTTTTGCAGGTCGGGCCTAACATCGTACGCCACAATTTTTCTCTCAAAACGACCAAGGGCCTCCCCATCCGCTTTCAATAAGGTCCATGTCTTTGCGCCATAGAGCAGGACCGGGATGATAAGGGTCCTGTATATGCTCACCTTGGTTTTTCGAGAGAGGGCTCTGCTTTTCAATTGCCTCTCGAGCCCAAAGAAACAGCGGTTGGCAAGAGTTATTCTGCGTTTGATTTCGGCACTGATGTCGTTTCTGCATGTCACTGCGGAGCCTAGAGAGACGAAGTCCTTGACTACCTCGAAATTATACCTGCCAATATGTGCACCCTGGCCAAGACGCCGGTGGTTCGTGGCCTTTTTCGACGACAGCATATATTTCGTTTTGCCCTCATTTACCGCCAGTCCCATTTTAGCCGCTTCCGTCTCAATGCTCGTAAAGGCCTCAATGACATCTCGCTGACTTCGTCCAGTTATGTCAATGTCATCGGCATATGCGAGCAGTTGTACGGACTTGAAAAAGATGGTGCCCCTCGTATTGACCAGTGAGTTTTGCACTATCCTTTTAAGGACGTTGTTAAAAAAGTCACACGATAGCGTGTCGCCGTGTCTAAAACCTTTTTTGACATAGAAGGTATCGGTTAGGTCACTTCCGACCCTGATGGAGCAGCGAGAGTTCTCCAAAGTCATCCTGCACAATCTGACGAGTTTGGCAGGGATGTCAACACCAGATATGGCGTTGTATAGCTCGTCTCTATCGATACTATCGTATGCAGCCTTAAAGTCGACAAACAGGTGGTGGGTGTCGATCTGGAACTCGTTTGTTTTTTCTAGGATCTGCCTCAGTGTGAATAATTGATCTATAGTGGACTTCCCGGGCCTGAAACCACACTGATATGGACCAATCAGTTTATTAACGAACGGTTTCAAGCGTTCACACAGAACAGCAGAGAAGATTTTATAAGCGATGTTCAGAAGACTTATTCCCCTGTAGTTGGCGCTGACAAAGGGGTCTCCCTTCTTGCGGATCGGGCAAACGATACACCGATACCATATCTTACGGATGAGCTGGTGCACACTCCCAACCAGGTCATCTCCAACTGTCTTAAAGAGCTCGGCAGGTAGTCCGTCTACTCCAGCAGCTTTGTTGGACTTAGGCTTAGAAAAAGCATTCCTAACTTCGTCCAGGTCAGGGGGACGGAATTCTCTGCTATCATCGTCCGTTGCGAAAGGATTATTCTGCCTGACGGCGGGATCTGTTTCGTCATCGCCGTTATACAGTCAGCAGAAGTAGACTTTCCAGATTCTTGGTACCGACTGTGAATCCAATACTGGGTTTCCATTTTCGTCCCTGCAGGCTTCCGTTCTGGTCTTATATCCCTGGCATGTTTGTTTTATTCGTTGCTAAAACCTCCGAACGTCATTCTGCGATAGTCGTTCATTGAACCATCTCTAATTTCAAAAGCACAGTACAGTTGCAAATGAACTACTGACTAAACTGGAGAATGAAGGCCTCGAGGTTATCACCTGCGCCGATGACGTTGCTGCTGCTATTTCGGAAAAATATTTACCCACGCTGAGTGACAGCTCCATTACTCAAGCTGTGCAAGGGGGCACAGGATAATGGACTCGGAATAAGCCCCAAAAAAACGGAAATGTATTCATCACTCGAAAACCCAAGATCCCGGACATATGTCCAATCACTCTACTTAGCACCAGGCTAATCTACTCTACTAGTGGCAAATATCTTGGCGTCCCACTAGGTAGGACATTACCCTGAAAGGACAACACTACCGAACGAGCAAGGAAGGCAATCAGAGCTCTCTACATTTGCAAGAGAGTCTTGGGGAAAAAATGCCGATTCCGAACGGCATGAGTCGAGAAGCTTTTTTATGGCAAGTTATACTACGGGGTGTTCTGCCAGTAAACGGCGAGGATGACGTTGATGTTATCAGGATCCGAACTCGCTCACCTAATATACGGTGACAAGGTATCTAAAGTGGACAGTGTTGCATATCTTCTTCTTCTTCTTAATGGGCGCTACAGTTCGGGGTGAACCTGGGCCTCAACCAACATGCCCCTCCAACTACCACGATCTATTGCTAGCCTTTTGCCGTTGCTATTGCCATTGCCGCACACCCAGTTGGCTGAGGTCCCCTTCGACCTGTGTGCGCCATCCTAAGTCCATTCGCTCTACATGGCCCAGCCATCTTAGGGGTTGAATCCGTAGACGCCTGACTAGGCTCATGTCGCTGTACAGCCCGTAAAGTTCGTGGTGGGTTAAGCTCGTCTCTAATTACGCTGTCGTATGCGGCTTTGAAGTCGACAATTAGGTGGTGAGTGTCGACTTGAAATTCATTGGTTTTTTCTAGGATCTGCCGAAGTGTGAATGTTTGGTCGATGGTGGACTTCTCTGGCCTGAATCCGCACTGATAAGTACCTATCAGCTTATTTACAAAAAGCTTCTGGCGTTGTAGGCGATGTTAAGGAGACTTATTCCTCTATAGTTGGCGCAATCAGAGGGGTCTCCTTTCTTGTGGATCGGGCATACGATGCTGAGACTCCATTCCTCGGGCATGCTTTCCTCTGACCATTTCTTACAGATGACCTGGTGCATGCTCCTAACCAGGTCATCCCCAGCTGCCTTGAAGAGCTCAGCAGACAGTCCGTCTGCGCTACCAGCTTTATTCGACTTGAGCTTCGATATGGCAATCTTAGCTTCGTCGAGGTCAGGGGGATGTAATTCTCTGCGATCCCCGTCGATTAGAAATGGATCATTCTGCCTGACAGCGGTATATTAACTAACATCGCCGTTATACAGTCTGCAGAAGTGGTTTCCAGGGCTTGTTTGCAAAGGCTCCACTGCTCTTCTATTGATAACGTGGAGGATTGAGGTGTATTGGAGAACTTAAGGGAGACGCAATCGGTAAAAGCACGAGCGGTTTCTGGTGGTAGTAGCTTCCGACGTCATAACTTTGTATTTTTACTCTACTCCACTGCGTTCGTGATATCCGTAAGCGCATCTTGGCTACCACAAGGTAGTAGCCCAAGTCGATGTTAGCCCCTCGGAAAGTTCGAACATCAAGAATAGTGAAGGAGTGTCTGACGTCGATCGCGATGTGATCAATCTGGTTGGTAGTCGATTGATCAAAAGACCGCCAGGTGCCTTTGTGTATATCGAGGTGCGGGAAGCGCATACTGGCTAGAAGGAGATTTCGGCCCGTAGGAAGATTAATCAGCCTGTGTCAGTTCAGTTGTTCGGCTGCACGTGGCCTGTTAAGGGACCTAACATTCCACGTACAAAGCTGAAGATCATTGTCCTTTTTTCGTTTTTTGCAAAGGTCGTCAACATAAATCCGATCCGTTATATCCGAGGCTTGTGGTTGTTTCGGAGTTTGTGGTTTTTTTTTACGGCTTAGTAGTAGTAGTAAGTGTTGCACATAGGCAACATTTTATAACAGGTAAAGAAGGACACACAGGTCCTTGAAATGTAAAAGCTATGTCACCCAGGTCATTCACTTCTTCTTTTTTTTTTTTTGGCTTACAGTTCAGCTTTTCCGTGCGACTCTAGAAATATTCAACAAGGATCATGCCAAACCACTCTCAATGATGTTCCCTTTTATACAAGTAACTAACGTCGATGGGTCGTTTTACATTATTTCTAACAAACTTCAACTCATAAACATCAATCAACTGGCTGGACCTTATCCTTATTCGATTATGTAGTATGCATTTCTCATAGATCCATTTGTCTTCCAGTGATTTTTAATTATTCACGCTTCCTAAGGTCAATTATTTATTATTAGCAGATTTTCACGCTAATTAAACTTCCATAGGATACCTATTAAGCAGCACACTAAGCTGTCTGTTCCCGAAACACCTGAGTGTTCTCATTGCTGTCTATCGCCTACCAGGCTTGCGCTGGGAAGCAAGCAAGCTGAATGTTCCGCTAAAACTCTGTCCTTCGTTATCCATCCTATGTAACTCTATTTATCCTTCACGTTCAACTAACAGAATGTGATTCACACATCACATATCCATTCGTTCTCCGAATTGCGTTATATCAATACGAGTGTTCTGTTTCTTTAACATGCGCATTAAACGTTAATTAGTATTGATTTTTGTCCTTTCTGTCTTGTTATGTCCTTTTCGCCACCGATCCGCGCGATCCCTGAGGTAATTAAGCTCCAACTGCTTTAGGTTTTTTCCTGTTCGGTAAATTACTTCCGAAGCTCATAAAGACGACAAGGAAGAACGGAAAAGAATTGAAGGGCATTTTTTATTCCTTGCCCCTTTATGCTCGGAAGATAATATCTAATTGGTACGAAGGGAGCCTTGAAAGTTTGCAATCAGTTAGATCTTATCATGGCTAAGGGATGGCTGTTAAATCCAAATCACTTGTGGGAACTTCAAAAAGATGCCTTGAACTTGGAATGCAAATGTTGCAAAGATTTTCTTATTGGCTGCCATAGCACACGCAGATGGAGAGTGTGGGAATAAGTTAGTTGGACGAAAGTTGGTTGGAACCATACAAGGCGATTTGCGTCGGAGAGAGTTAAAAAGGTTTGAGAAAAATTATCTCGATATGAGATGTATTTCGATTGAATAGGGATGAGCTATTTTCTACGGAGATGAGTTTAAATCCCGCATTAGAATTACCATTTTTCTATTTAGACGCGACATGGACCAATTGTATAACATTACGGATCAACAAGTACAGATAGCTAAGGCAGAACAATGCATTTGATGTTTATTCTAACATTGGAACACAAAAACAACTTAGTGGAAGGAAACTTTCAATCGATTGCTTTATGTACAGTACCAATGGTTTAATTGTGTTATCTAGCGCAAGGATGCGCCTAAAAGCCTAAGAAGGGGTTGGTCCACTGTTGGGCGCCATTTCAGAAAATCTAGATCCGAAACTAAGATATTTTAATTACAGCCCGACCATTTTGGAGAAACATATGGCTATCTGACTCCATATGCATACAACAGTTTCCAATACTTACTTACTTAACGGGCGCTACAGTTCGGGGTGAACCTGGGCCTCAACCAACAAGCCTCTCCAGCCGGCCCGATCTTCGGCCAGCCGCTTCCAGTGCCGAACGCCCAGTTGGTTGAGGTCCCGTTCCACCTGTGCGCGCCACCTTAAATGCGGTCGTCCTCTGCTGCGTCGTCCCTCGGGGTTGGAGTCGAAGACTCTTCGGGCCGGAGCGTTGACGTCCATTCGCTCTACATGGCCTAGCCATCTTAGACGTTGGATCCGAAGACGTCTACCCAGGCCGATGTCGCTGTACAGCCCGTACAGTTCTTGGTTGAATCTCCCCCTCCATTCTCCGTTTACACAAACGTCCAAGAGCCTCTTCGTCCGCTTTTGATAAAGTCCAAGCCTCAGCGCCGTAGAGGAGGACCGGGATGATTAAGGTTTTGTAGAGGGAAACCTTAGTTTTTTGAGAGAGGGCTCTACTACTCAATTGCCTCTTGAGCCCGAAGAAGCAGCGATTTATCTCAGCGCTGGTGTCGTTGCTGCTTGTCACTATCGAGTCAAGGTAGACGAAGTCCTTGACTACTTCAAAAATAGAGCTGCCGAAGGTGACGTTCTGACCAAGACGTCGGTGTTGTGCGTCTTTCTTGGATGACAGCATATATTTGGTCTTGTCCCCATTTACCCTTAGACCCACTTACGCCGCTCTGCTTCAATGCTTGTGAACGCCTCATTGACGTCTCGCTTTGTTCGTCCAATAACGTCAATGTCATCTGCGTAGGCAAGCAATTGTGTGGACTTGAAGTAGATCGTACCTCTTGTATTGGCCGCAGAGTCCCGCACGATCTTTTCAAGAATAATGTTGAAGAAATCACATGACAGTGCGTCACCCTGTCTAAAACCTCCATAGTCATCCTGCATAGTCTGACGAGTTTGGCAGGAATGTTAAAACATGACATGGCTCTGTATAGCTCGCCTCTATAAACACTGTCATACGCGGCTTTAAAGTCGACGAAAAGAAGGTGCGTGTCGACTTGGAATTCATAGGTCTTCTTCAAGATCTGCCGTAGTGTAAATATTTGGTCTATCGTGGATTTTCCTGGCCTGAAACCACACTGGTAGGAACCTATCCGATTGTCCACGAACGGTTTCAGGTACTTACACAGTACGGCAGAGAGGATCTTGTATGTGATGTTCAGGAGGCTTATCCCTCTGTAATTGGCGCAGTCATAGGGGTCTCCTTTCTTATGGACCGGGCAAACGATACTGCGATTCCATTCATCGGGCATGCGTTCTTCCGACCATATCTTGCATATGAGTTGGTGCATGTTCCTAACCAGCTCATCGCCAGCTGCTTTAAACAGCTTAAGTTTCGATATCGCTATCTTAACATCGTCTAGGTCGGGTGGACGGGATTCTCCTTCGTCTTCGTCCATTGTGAATGGTTCGCTCTGCCTGACGGCGGCAGTTTGACTATCATCGCCGTTATACAGTCTGCAGAAGTGGTACTTCCACAATCTCAGCATCGACTGTGACTCCACTACTAGTTGTCCGTGCTCATCCCTGCAGGCTTCTACTCTGGCTTTATAGCCTTGGCATGTTCGTTTTACTTTTTGGTAAAAATTTCGAACGTCGTTCCTGCAGTAACATCTCTCCATCTCCTCGATCTTGCGCTTCCCGTGCTCCTTCTTTTTCCTTCTCAGAAGCGCATGCTCCTCCCTCCTTTTCTCTTCATAGGGCTCGCGCGCAGCTCTCGTCCGTCGATGCAATGTGGCCATGTATGCATTCTGTTCCTCTACATGGGCCTGTCTGCACTCATCATCAAACCAGGGGTTTCTCGATGGTGGTGGCTCGAAACCGAGTATATCTGAGGCGGCCTCTCTAATGGCTTTCTGACAACGACTCCATTGCTGTTCTATGGTTTCTGCAGATTGCATCGGGACTTGAGGGCGCTTGAGGGAGACTTGATCGGCGAAGGTCCTGGCGGTCTCCTGCGATTGCAGCTTTCCGACGTTAAATGTTCTTACTCGACTCCGTTAATTCCGAGAAATTCGCATCCGTACCTTGGCTGCAACAAGGTAATGATCCGAATAGATGTTGGCTCCTCGAAGGGTTCGGACATCTAGGATGCTGGAGGAGTGTCTGCCGATTTGGTTGGTTGTCGATTGATCGAAAGACCGCCAGGTCCCCTTATGGATGTTGAGGTGTGGGAATCGTGTACTTGCTACTACCAGGTTATGCCCCGCCATAAAGTCCACTAGCTGCATCTGGTCTGTTGAGGGACCTAACGTTCCAGGTGCAGAACCGAAATTCGTTTCCTTTTTGACGTTTGCGAGGGTCGTCAACGTGTAACCCGTCCGTATCCGAGGCTATTGGTTGTCTCTGAACAAAATTTTTGTTTTAAGCGATAGGGATGTTAACACTAAGCGCAACCCCCAACCTGGAAGGCCAGGTTCCTCTTTCTCCAGGAACAAGGGGTCGGGTCGCTGCACACATTGGTTCACTACCTGGCGGGTGCCAGTATAGCTATCCAGGGGAAGCCACGCGGAGGCTGTGTGTCAACTTGGATTGAGCAGGGACTGAGATCGAAGCTGGCGTTTGCCAAGTTAAACGCGATCAACTTCTTTGCTCTGTTTGTACGCTCCCATCTCCCCTCTCCTTTCACCTATGTGAAAAATAAATCACACACAACATGGGTGATTGAGACAAGATTGGCTCTGGTCCTTCATGGGCTGTAACGCCATCAAAGAAGAAGAAGAAGATATCGTGTGTGTTTTTTTTTTTTATTTAATAATTTACGCGCACTCAAGGTCTAATAACCTTATTATGAGGGCGACACAGTGCGAGCAGAAGGTAGATAGGAAGAGTGATAGAGGAGATGCCGATGGACATTGATCTTAAACGCTTGCATGTTGCACTGAGGTGAGACAACCGAACCCGGCATGGAGTTCCAGATTCGTGTGGTTCGGTGGTTTTGGTAATGCTGGAGTCGCCTATCAGTTTTATGGCTCGTTTTTGTATTCTGTCTGGTAGGTGCATTGAGGTCTTGGAAGCACCGGACCAGACATGAGCGTTAAACTCTAATTTGGGGCGAATGAACGCCTTATAGATTGTAGCCAGATCTAAGGGTGAGAAATATTTCTTGCATCTGTATAAGAAGCCTAGGCACTTCGCAGCATTCTTGGCGACACTGAATATATGGTCGCTCCAATTAAGATTGTGAGCTACACTCATACCCAGGATGGAAAGCTTTTCAGTTTCTGAGATGCAAGTGCCATTCATGGATAATGGCTGCGGGTTACTTATACGCTTTAACGACAAGAGACAGCATTGTGTTTTGGATGCATTCAATTCCACTCTATTGTTTTTACCCCATTGGATGATGCTGTCAATATCGGAATTTAATGAGCTTAACATACGCTGCCGCTCATTAACCAAAGTGCAGGGCCGTAAACTAGTGAACGAATATAAGTAGCTGAGGGTACTGTCGTCAGCGAAGGAGTGAATTGGATTAGAAGTAACAGAAAAGAGATCATTTATGAAAATAAGAAAGAGTGTCGGAGACAAAACGGAGCCCTGAGGAACACCGGCATTTACAAAGTGAGTATCAGACTTGAATCCGCCTAAAACAACTTGAATTGAACGATTCGAAAGGTAGCTTCTAATCCATTGAAAAAGAGACTCATCGATCCCAAAAGCATGCATTTTCGACAAAAGGGCTTCATGCCAAACCCTGTTAAATGCTTTCGAAATATCCAGTGCAACAATTTTGCTTTCACCTGCTTGGTGAAGGGAGTGTTTCCACTTTTCAGCGAGATATGCCATCAAATCACCAGTGGATCTGTTGCTGCGGAAAGCGTATTGACGGTCATTGAGGAGTTTGTGTGATTCAAGATATTTCATAAGCTGACGGTTGATCAGCGTTTCCATGACCTTGGAAAGAAGGGACGGTAGTGCAATTGGTCGGTAGTTGGAGGGAGAAGATGATTCGCCTTTTTTGGGTGTAGGCTGGACAAATGCTGTTTTCCACCTATGCGAAAAGAGCCCAGAGGAGTAGGAAAGGTGAAAAAGCTTACGCAGTGGTTTTGCCAGCTTAGAAGAACACCTCTTCAGATCTATTGGTGCAATACCATCTGGACCAGCGGATTTGTGTATGTCGAGGTCTTTAAGAACCCTTGCGAATGTACGGGTGCGGAAGTGGATTAGTCCCATGGTGGAATTGACGCACTCTAGTACAGGCGGAGACAAAGTACAAGCTGGCAGCTGAGAACTGGTTGCGAAATGGGCAGCAAGTAGGTTAGCTTTGTCTAAGGGGGTGACAGCTGGAATGTCATCGTGGATGAGCGTCGGTATAGACGACTTAGTTGAGTTTTTTACGTTTTTTACAAACGACCAGAACTTTTGCTACCCTTGGGACATTGATGGATTTTACGCCTTAATTTTTGGTCGGATTGGAACCTAACCCGTCGAATGTGGGTGTTGCAGTCATTTCTGGCTCGTAAGTACCTTTTTCGGTTTTCCTCAGAACTGTTTGTCTTGTAGGCCCGAAAACTTAACTCCCTGAGCCTAATAGCCTCTTTGCAGCTCAAGTCAAACTACGTATTATCCTTAGGCCTGGTGCTTTTAATCTTGCTGGGAATAAAATTTGCCATGCCGATTCGGATAATATTTGCGATAATATCAGTTGCGGCGTCCACGTCGTTGTCGAGGAAGCACAACGATCAGTTAATTATCCGATAGAAGTTGTTAAGGCCGCACCAGTTGGCTTTCTCGTATAGCCATAGTGTTCTCTTAGGAGCTTTTTCTTTAACTGAATGGTGGGAGTTCGAGAATTTTGCTGAGACGAGCCTAGGGGCGCCAATACATCGATCGTGTATTTGTCAGGCTGAGAGGTAAGAAATAAGTCCAGTGTGTTGGCGGTGTGACCAGCAACATAGGGGATACGTGATGGCTCATTCACAAGTTGAGTTAATTGATTTAACTCAGCAAAAATTTCAACATACCTTCCTTCGGGTGTTGTCTGTCCAGAGTGTCGAAGCCACTGAGAATTGTGAACATTGAAATCGCCCGCTAAAACGATTTCAGTGCGAGGGAACAGGGAAACAATTCTTTGGATGGAATCAGACAGTGCGTCGAATGCATCAAATGTTGCATTCCTGTCTAGATTGTGGCTTCTGTAAAGAAAACAGTAGTGGATGGAGTGCTTACGGAATATGAATTTAAGCCATATGAAATTAAATTCCGAGTCTTACTTTGTCTTAGTCCTACTTTGTAGACAAGTTCATTAAAAATTCACTCGAAATCATCACTCAGAAAGAAGGACGGAATCACACCATTTATTGCAACTTTTTCTCTACATCAAAGCTCATATGTTCCTCGTCATAAATCCCTTCAAGGTGTAATTCACCCAAACTTAGTCGCTATGACTCGGTTGACTGCCTAAAGGCATCCAATCAGGTAATACACATCGTAAAGTTAGCTCCTCGCCGAATTGGTCTGCGGCAAGGAAGAATAGAAAAAAGAAGGAAGCGGTCACAAGCAAACTTTCGACCAACTTTTGGATACATCGAATGGTAAGAGGAGAAAACTGCGGAATAGAGGTGTCAATAGTTTGGAGCATCCTATTTCTGGCTTCAATAAAATATAGCCAATTTCACAGTGTGGTAAAAAAAAAAAATATCTGACTCGCAACTACGAAGTTAACATCTGATTAAATGCAAATTCAGCAACTAGACAGAATCGACGAGGACCGTTGCGACAGATGGTTCAACCGGATAGGTGCATATCTGCATTCGAACCAGACGTACTTACCAATTGTAAATTGGTTTTGCTCAATTTATTCGAGGTCCTCGTTGTTGTTTTTTTATCCATCCTTTACCCAACTGCTGTGACGGGGCCTTTCTACAATTTGTAGTTTGTCTACGTAAACAAATTGAGCGAATAACAAATTAATAATTCACGAACAGTCCATGTGCGATTGGTATTGAACCGCCTTTAGAATAATTTTTAATTGAAATTAAAATATTTATTATTAATTCCCTAATTAATTGCTAATTATCAAGGTATGTATACACAGGGCGATGAGGGGCGAAAAATGAACACGACCTGAGGGCTGTTAACAATTCCGTCCTTCCGTCAACAATTCCTAGAAATACGAGTAATCAAACCCATACATCTGCAATAATCAGGGGAGAAGGGAGCGAATAAACAGAGCAAAGAAGTTGATCGCGTTTAACTTGGCAAACGCTAGCTTCGATCTCTGTCCCTGCTCAATCCAGGTTGACACACAGCCTCCGCGTGGTCTCCCCTGGATAACTATACTGGCACCCGCAAGGTAGTGAACCAACGTGTGCACCGCCCCGACCCCTTGTTCCTTGGGGAAAGTGAAAACTGGCCCTCCAGGTTGGGGGTTGCGCTAAGGGCTAACATCCCTATCGCTTAAAACAAAAATTTTGTTCAGAGACAACCAATAGCCTCGGATACGGACGGATTACATGTTGACGACCCCCGCAAACGTCAAAAAGGAAACGAATTTCGGTTCTGCACCTGGAACGTTAGGTCCCTCAACAGACCAAATGCAGCCGAACAACTGGTCAACTCTTTGGACTGCTATAAGGCAAAGAAGTGCGATATATACTACGGAAACTGCTACAGAGAAATTAAACAACGCTTATTCGGATGTTCATTTGTTGTTCGAGGCAGACTCAGGAAAAAAGTCTTAAGCTTCCAGTATGTGAGAGAACGCCTCATAACTATCCGCATCAAGGCCAATCTCGGCAATATAAGCTTACTATGTGTCCACGCCCCCACAGAGGAGAGAGATGACCGACCTAAAGACGACTTCTATGATCTCCTAGGCAGAACGTATGCGCAATATCCCAGCTATGACACCAAAATCGTTCTAGGAGATTTCAATGCGAAGCTGGGTAAGGAAGCTATCTTTGAACGGGTCATTGGAAAGCACAGCCTACACAACACCACGTCAGAAAACGGACTAAGGCTAGTTGACTTAATGGCGGACTTGTAGTAGCAAGTATACGATTCCCACACCTCAACATCCATAAGGGGACCTGGCGGTCTTTCGATCAATCGACAACCAACCAAATTGATCATATCGCGATCGACGGCAAACACTCCTCCAGCATCCTAGATGTTCGAACTTTTCGAGGAGGCAACATCGACTCGGATCATTACCTTGTTGCAGCCAAGGTACGGATTTGAATTTCTCGGAATCAACGGAGTCGAGTAAGAACAACAAAATTTAACGTCGGAAAGCCGCAATCGCAGAAGACCGCCAGGACCTTCGCCGATCAAGTCTCCCTCAAGCTCTCTTAGGACCCAATGCAATCTGCAGAAACCATAGAACAGCAATGAAGTCGTTGTCAGAAAGCCATTAGAGAGGCCGCCTCAGATGTACTCGGTTTCGAGCCACCACCGTCGAGCAACCCCTGGTTTGATGATGAGTGCAGACAGGCCCATGTAGAGAAACAGAATGCATACATGGCCACATTGCATCGACGGCTGAGACCTGCCCGCGAGCTCTATGAACAGAAAAGGAGGGAGGAGCATGCGCTTCTGAGAAGGAAAAAGAAGGAGCACGAGAAGCGCAAGATCGAGGAGATGGAGAGATGTTACTGCAGGAACGACGTTCGAAATTTTTACCAGAAAGTAAAACGAACATGCCACGGCTATATAGCCAGAGTAGAAGCCTGCAGGGATCAGCAGGGACTACTAGTAGTGGAGTCACAGTCGATGCTGAGATTGTGGAAGGACCACTTCTGCAGACTGTATAACGACGATGATAGTCAAAATGCCGCCGGCAGGCAGAGCGAACCATTCACAATTGTAGAAGACGAAGGAGAATCCCATCCACCCGACCTAGACGATGTTAAGATAGCGATATCGAAACTTAAGTCTTATAAAGCTGCTGGAGCAGACGGACTCCCCGCGGAACTGTTTAAAGCAGCTGGCGATGAGCTGGTTAGGAACATGCACCAACTCGTCTGCAGGATATGGTCGTAAGAACGAATGCCCGATGAATGGAATCTCAGTATCGTTTGCCCGGTCCATAAGAAAGGAGACCCCTATGACTGCGTCACTTACAGAGGGATAAGCCTTATGAACATCGCGTACAAGATCCTCTCTGCCGTACTGTGTAAGTACCTGAAACCATTCGTGGACAATCTGATAGGTTCCTACCAGTGTGGTTTCAGGAAAATCCACGATAGACCAAATATTTAAACTACGGCAGATCTTTTCGTCGACTTTAAAGCCGCGTATGATAGTGTTTATAGAGACGAGCTATACAAAGCCATGTCATGTTTTAACATTCCTGTCAAACTCGTCAGACTATGCAGGATGACTATGGAGAACTCTCGCTGCTCCATTAAGGTCGGAGGTGAACTAACCGACCCCTTTGATGTTGAAAAAGGTTTTAGACAGGGTGACGCACTGTCATGTGATTTCTTCAACATTATTCTTGAAAAGATCCTGCGGGACTCTGCGGCCAATACAAGAGGTACGATCTACTTCAAGTCCACACAATTGCTTGCCTACGCAGATGACATTGACGTTATTGGACGAACAAAGCGAGACATCAATGAGGCGTTCGCAGCATTGAAGCAGAAGCGGCGAAAGTGGGTCTAAGGGTAAATGGGGGGACAAGACCAAATATATGCTGTCATCCAAGAAAGACGCACAACACCGACGTCTTGGTCAGAACGTCACCTTCGGCAGCTATATTTTTGCAGTAGTCAAGGACTTCGTCTACCTTGGCTCGGTAGTGACAAGCAGCAACGACACCAGCGCTGAGATAAAACGCAGAATAACTCTTGCCAATCGCTGCTTCTTCGGGCTCAAGAGGCAATTGAGTAGTGGAGCCCTCTCTCGAAAAACTAAGGTTTTCCTCTACAAAACCTTAATCATCCCGGTCCTCCTCTACAGCGCTGAGGCTTGGACGTTATCAAAAGCGGATGAAGAGGCTCTTGGACGTTTCGAGAGGAAAATTCTGCGTGCAATCTTTGTTTAAACCGAGAATGGAGGAGGAGATTCAACCAAGAACTGTACGGGCTGTTCAGCGACATCTGCCTGGTTAGACGTCTTCGGATCCAACGTCTAAGATGACTAGGCCATATAGAGCGAATGGACATCACCGCTCCGGCCGGAAGAGTCTTCGACTCCAACCCCGAGGGACGACGCAGCAGCGGACGACCGCATTTAAGGTGGCGCTCACAGGTGAAAGGGGACCTGAACCATTTGGGCGTACGGCACTGGAAGCGGCTGGCCAAAGATCGGGCCGGCTAGAGAGGCTTGTTGGTTGAGGCCCTGGTTCACTCCGAACTGTAGCGCCATCAAAGAATTAGATCTGCAATAATCACGAGCTGTAGTATATGAAATAAAATCTATTCATTCTACAGAACTATTGTAGTTCCATCCATCACACGCTGTGAATAAATGTTTTGATTATATAATATGACCGCCAACTTGTTTTACTACACGCTGAGTCAAGGACTCTTCAACTAGCGGCTCTCATTCTACTACAGCTCCCACCACTTGGCCTCTTCAGCAAACAAGTTGCCCCCTGCGCGGCTCTACGGATTAGGGGCATGGGAAAGGAGCCCACATCACACAAAGGCCCATGGACACGGACTACACTCTCCCACATAACGTATTCACTAAGAACTTCAAAGCTATCTTTCCATACCTGGTGGAATGGGCTGAAGAAAAAGTCATACGGAAGAACTCGATTTACCGATGGCTCCAAGATGGCGACGGGTGTATGTAGTGGAATCTTTTCCAAGGAGCCTAACCTCAACCTATCATTTAGTCTCCCAAGTCACTGCAGTGTGTACCAAGCAGCAACATCAGCTATCAATGTAATATCCGTTAGGGATGTTATCATTTGCACGGATAGCCAATCGGCGATAAAATCCCTGGGTGGCGGTAACCCAATAATCAAAGACATCTCTTAACTGCCGCCTATCTCTAGACGAGATGGCTGAACAGTTCAACATAAACCTACTGTGGGTTCCCGGGCATATTGATATTCCAGAAAACTGCGCGGCCGACGAAGTCTCAAGAGTAGGGTCAAGTACATTCAGTCTTCCAACCCTCGGGTATCTAAAAACACCAATGAGCACCGTAAAGGACATTATAAAACGTCGAACCATAGAGGCTAGACTAAACCTAGGACGGACCAGAGACCTTGTGGCAACCAAAAAGAAAATCTTAAGCACTTTAGTGGGTGTCATTACAGGTCACTGTACCATTGAAAAGCATGCCGTCAAACTAGGGCTACCTACCAATGACCTCTGCCGCGGATGAATGGATGAGGAGGAATCAATTCACTACCTCTTCTGCTCTCTCTTTTGCGAATCGTAGGAGGATCCATCTCGGCGCGCCCTTCTACGATAATTTAACTGAGCTTCTTCTTCTTCATCTTCTTTTGGCGCTACAGTTCATGGCGAACCTGGGCCTCCATCAAAAAACTTCTCCAGCTGGCCGGCCTTTCGCCAGCAGTCTCCAGTGTCGCCTAGTTGGTTAAGGTCCTCTTCCTATTGGTTGCGCCACCTTAAATTTGGCCGTCCTCGACTGCGTCGCCCCTCGGGGTTGGATTCATAGCCATCTTAGGCGTTGGATCCGAAGACGCCATGCTATGTTCATGTCGCTGTACAGCCCGTACAGTGCACTATTAAGTCTTCTCCCCCACTCCCCATCTACGCAGGTCGGGCTGAAAATCGCACGCAAACGACCAAGGGCCTCCTCATCCGCTTTCAATAAGGTCCATGTCTCTGCGCCATTGAGCAGAACGGGGAGGATAAGGGTCTTGTATATGCTCACCTTGGTTTTTCGAGAGAGGGCTCTGCTTTTCAATTGCCTCCGGAGCCCAAAGAAATAGCAGTTGGCAAGAGTTATTCTGCGTTTGATTTCGGCACTGACAATGTACCTGACAATATGTGCACCCTGGTGGTTCGTGTCCTTTTTCGACGACAGCATATAATTCGTTTTGCCCTCATTTACCGCCAGTCCCATTTTAGCCGCTTCCGTCTCAATGCTCGTAAAGGCCTCAATGACATCTCGCTGACTTCGTCCAATTATGTCAATCTCATCGGCATATGCGAGCAGTTGTATGGACTTGAAAAGGATGGTGCCCCTCGTATTGACCAGTGAGTTTTGCACTATCCTTTTAACGACGGTGTTGAAAAAGTCACACGATAGCGTGTCGCCATGTCTAAAACCTTTTTTGACATAAAAGGTATCGGCTAGGTCGCTTCCGACCCTGATGGAGCAGCGAGAGTTCTCCAAAGTCATCCTGCACAATCTGACGAGTTTGGCAGGAATGTCAAAACTAGACGTAGCGTTGTATAGCTCGTTTCTATTTATACTATGGTATGCAGCCTTAAAGTCGACAAAGAGATGTGGGTGTCGATCTGGAATTCGTTTGTTTTTCCAGGATCTGCCGCAGTGTGAATAATTGATCTATAGTAGACTTCCCGGGCCTAAAACCACACTGATATGGACCAATCAGTTTATTAACGAACGGTTTCAAGCGTCCACACAGAACAGCAGAGAAGATTTTATAAGCGTGGTTCAGAAGACTTATTCCTCTGTAGATGGCGCAGACAAAGGGGTCTCCTTTCTTGTGGATCGGGCAAACGATACTAAGATTCCATTCATCGGGCATGCATTCCTCCGACCATATCTTACGGGTGAGCTGGTGCATACTCCAACCAGGTCATCTCCAGCTGCCTTAAAGAGCTGGGCAGATAGTCCGTCTCCAGCAGCTTTGTTGGTCTTAAGCTTAGAAAAAGCATTCCGAACTTCGTCCAGGTCAGGGGGACGGAATTCTCTGCTATCATCGTCCGTTGTGAAAGGATTATTCTGCCTGACAGCGGGGTCTGTTTCGGCATAGGCTCTGGCGGTCTCTTGTTATTGTAGCATTGCAACGTTGTACGCCGCTAGCCTTACTCGATTTTTCTCGGCCAGGCATATTCGAAGTCGCAACCTGGCTTTCACAAGATAGTGGTCCGAGTCGATGTTGGCTCCTCTAAAAGTTCGCACATCCAGGATGTCGGATGCGTGTCTGCCATCAATCGCAATGTGGTCAATCTGGTTGACGGTTGATTGATCCGGAGATCGCCAAGTCCCTTTGTGGATGTTGAGATGTGGGAAACGTATGCTAGCAGCTAGAAGATTTGCGAAGTCTATTAGCCTAAATCCATTTTCGGATGTGGTGTGGTGTAGGCTTGCCAATAACCCTATCAAAGGCGACATCCTTCCCCAGTTTTGCGTTAAAGTCTCCCAGTACGATTTTAACATCGTAACTGGGACATTGGGCATATGTCCTATCTAGTAGGTCGTAGAAATCGTCTTATGTAGCGTCATCCTTGTCCTCGGTAGGGGCGTGAGCGCAAATTAGGCTAATGTTTGCGAATTTAGCTTTGATGAGGCGTTCGCTTACATGCCTAAAGCTCAAGACTTTTTGCCTAAGTCTACCTCTAATAACAAATCCGCATCCGAATAAGCGTTGTCTTCTCTCCTTGTAGCAGTCTGAGTTAGCAGATATAAAAATAGCTCAACTCCATCGCTCCATCAGAAGCACTGATTGGTTTTCAGGTGGCGGATCTAGGTAATATGGTATCACAACCACTACATTCTAATCTAACCTAACATATCGGCTTTCATAGAAAATCTTTGGCGTTCTGAAAAACAGATTCCTTGAAAGAATCGGCAATCAAGTGCTTGGTCGCACCTTGTCCTGGCGTTGTTTCACACACAGTCGTGACTCACACCATCTTCCAGGTGAAAACAATGCTCATGATTCATGTCGCGTGATAATCCGTGGTCACACGCAATACAAATGGCATTCGAGGCCGCGAGCTGTAACCACCCACCTTTCTACCTTGGCCCTATACGTGTTCACCTGTCGTAAAGCCTTTCCTGCGTCATGACCATTTTCCTTTACGTCATCCATTCAAATCCGTCCACAGTGACCTCTTGTTCTATCGATTTCGATTGTTCATTTCTTCTTTTGTCGATTATGATCTATGTCTACCCACAGTCATCTGCAGTCAACATTCAAGTTAACCGATTGGCTCAGTAAGGAAAGGACACCTCCTCCCTTTTTTCATCTATATCATCACCCGAAGGTTCTTGTGGCTATTCATCGGTTCGCCAGGTACACTTAATGACAATCGACGGTCGTCTGTTTTTCATTAATCAAGGTTAGTCAGGGATCCATTTATTACTTACGATTTCTAAATAATTCTTTTAGATACAGTTGAAGCATTTACGTGCACAACAAGGTCTATCAGAAGCAAGTTTTATACTTCTATTGAAACCCTTTTACGATAGGATCAACCTTGGCCTTTATATCATATTTGTACATCAATCAAGTATGCCTGCAGACCTCCTGGGAATAGCATGAAAAGCGTTTTATAATCATTTATATATACCACTCCAGATAACTGTCAGGGCAACTCAGATTTATAGCAAGTTCATGGGAATCCTTTTAAAGCATCCCTTAAAATGACGAACTGTGATTTGATTCTTCTGCAAAGACGCCTAGTTACTAATTCGTCGGAATAGTTGCCATCTTTGGCTACTCGGGCATAGACACAAATGTTTCTCTTTAAGTTGCTTCCTTATACGCCGATGCTAAGGGCAGACACTTATCATACTTAAACCTTTAATTCCAGGTAGTTACATGTGTTCCTCCCCATACCCACATAAGTATAAAGCAGCCGAGATGCGTATAAATAATTTCCGTGTTGTCATACCTCTTGTTTATAGGTTTGTGACGTGCCTGAGTTACATGAATTACTATGAACAGGGATAATACTTGAGACAGTTCACGACTTCCCTACTAAAGCCCCCTAATCCCTATTTGCCGATTGAGCGACCGGTTTAAGTGAAAGATGCAGGAATTGAAAATACAATCACGTACAAGCCGATTGGGTGGTAGTGTACTTCTTGTTTTACTTCTTTGTAGATACAAAGCTGATGTGTTTGGTGTTGGGAACTAATCACTTTAAAGGGAGGGATTAGACCCAGGACGATGGGGATTAATATGAATTAATATATTTTTTCACGCTTTTTAGTACGTGATGGGGATTACCTTACCTTTTTCTTAAATGACTTAGGCCGGCATTATTACACGGCATAAAACTGCGCCCGAAGTTGAAGCCCTGTTGTTTATGTACCATAATGAAGTACGGTCAAAGTTTGTATCTTGAATAAAGAAAAATTAATTGAGGGACACGCAAAACTCATACGATTTCCGGAATCCCGATTAATGAAAATTCACGCTGAATCAACCTAAGCATCAGTTCGGGGTAAACCTGGGCCTCAGCCAACCATGCCTCTCCACCTAGCACGATCTTTCGCTAGTCTTTTCCAATGCCGCACGCCCAATTGGTTGAGGTCCCTTTCCACCAGTGCGCGCCTCATGTCGCTGTACAACCCGTACAGTTCGTGATTGAATCTTCTCCTCCAACCTCCCTCTGTGTTTATAGGACCCAAAATCGCACGCAGAATCTTTCTATCGAAACGACCAAGGATTTTCTCATCCGCTTTAGATAAAGTCCATGTTTCTGCGCCGTATAACAGGACCGGGATACTTAAGGTCTTATATAAGGTCAACTTGGTCGTACGAGAGAGGGCTCTACATCTCAGTTGCCTCTTGAGCCCAAAGAAGCAACGGTTGGCAAGAGTAATTCTGCGCTTGTATTCGAAACTGGTGTCGTTGTTCTAAGTCACTTCGGAGCCGAGGTATATACAGTCCTTAACTGCCTCGAACTTCTATCTGCCATTATGCCGTTCTGTCCAAATCGTCGGTGGTAAATGTCCTTTTTCGATGACAGCAGATATTTAGTCTTGCCTTCATTAAGTGCCAAACCAATTTTTGCCGCCTCCATATCAATACCCGCAAACGCCTCATTGACATCTGGCCGCGATCTACCTGTTATGTCAAAGTCGTCGACGTATGCAAGGAGTTGCGAGGATTTGAAATAGATTGTGCCTCTTGTATTGGCCTGTGATTTTTGCACAATTGACTTTGAAGCTATCGGTCAGTTCTGCACCGATGCGGATGGAGCAGCGAGGATTTTCCAGAGTCATCATGCATATAGCTCGTCTCTACTTACGCTGTCGTATGCGGCCTTGAAGTCGACGAATAGATGGTGAGTGTCGACTTGAAATTCATTGGTTTTCTCCAGGATCTGCCGTAGTGTGAAAATTTGATCGATGGTGAGAACCTCCCTGGCCTTAAGCCACACTGATAAGGACCTATCAGCTTGTTTACGAATGGCTTCAGGCGTTCACACAAAATGGCAGCGAAGATCTTGTATGCGACATTAAGGAGACTTATTCCTCTATAGTTGGTGGAGTCCAAGGGGTCTCCTCTTTTGTGGATCGCGCAAACAATGCTGAGACTCCATTCCTCGGGCATGCTTTCCTCTGACCATATCTTACAGATGGGCCAGTGCATGCTCCTTACCAGCTCACCCCCCCCCCCCCCCCCAGCCGCTTTGAAGAGCTCAGCAGACAGTCCATCTGCGCCAGCAGCTTACAGTCTGCAGAAGTGGTTTTTCCAAATTCTCCTCATCGACTGCGATTCTACTACTAGGTGTCCGTTCTCATCCTTACAGGCCTCCGTTCGGGCTTTATATCCTTGACACATTCGTTTTATCCGTTGATAGAGTCATCGAACGTCGTGCCTGCAATAGCACCTCTCCAAGTTCTCAATCGCCCGCTTCTCGTGCTCTTTCTTTTTTCTCCTGCGAACCATATGTTCCTCCCTTCTTTTAAGCTCGTAGAGCTCACGAGCCGCTCTTGTTTTTTTGTGTAGTGAGGCTTTGTATGCTTTTTGCTTATCCGCATAAATCCTTCTACACTCGTCATTGAACCAGGTGTTTCGTCGTGGTGGAGCTTTAAGGCCCAGCACTTCCGTTGCTGTGCTCTTCAGGGGTTGTTTCCACAGGCTCCATTGTTGCTCTACTGACTGAGTGGAGGATTGATGTGTATCGGAGAGCTTAAGGGAGACGCGGTTGGCAAAGGCTCTGGCGATCTCCGGCGTAGTAGCTTTCCGACGTCATAGCTTAGTATTCTAATTCTTCTCCGCGGTGTCCGTGCTGTGCGTTGACGTATCTTTGCAATTACAAGATAGTGGTCTGGGTCGACGTTCGCTCTTCGAAAAATGCGAACATCAAGAATAGTGGAGGAGTGCTGACGTCAATCGCGATGTGATCAATCTGGTTGGCGACTGATTGATCTGGCGACCGCCAGGTGCCTATGTGTGTATCGAAGTGGGGAAGTCGTGTGCTGGCTTCAAGAAGATTTCGCTCCGTGGCAAGGTCGATCAGCCTGTGTCCGTTATCGGATGTGGTGTCATGTAGGCTGTGTTTGCCGATGACCTGTTGAAAGATGCTTTCTTTACCCAGCTCAGCGTTAAAATCTCCTAGTATGATTTTGGTGTCATAGCTGGGGCATTTAGTATATGTTCTGTCCAGGAGATCAAAAAAATCATCTTTGATGGAGTCATCCTTGTCTTCCGTGGGGGCATGAACGCATATGAGGCTGATGTTACAGAAATTTGCCTTGATGCGGATCGTTATGAGGCGTTCGCTGACATACTGGAAACTTAGGACTTTATGTCTTAGTCCACCTCTAACAACAAATCCGCATCCAAATAGTCTCTGTCCTCTCTCCCTATAGCAGTCACCGTAGTAAATGTCGCAGTTTTTCATCCGCTTTTTACGCGGTCCATTCCATCGCAGAGCATCGGAGAGGACCGTGGCGCAGTGGGTAGTGTGTTGGCCTCTGACGCCGATGACACGGGATCGAATCCCGACACAGCCATGTCATCGAACGTGTTTTCACGGTGTTTCTCCTCAGCAGGGTTCTGACAAAGCTCCTGTAGTAAAATAGTCATGAAAAGCTTCTCGAAATTCGCCGCTCGGAACCGGCAATAAACTGTAGGTCCCTTTCACCTATGGGAAAATAAAATCACACACAACATGGGTGATTGAGAGAAGCTCTGCTCTGGTCTTCCATGGACCGTAACGCCAACATACATACATACATACATACATACATACATTCCATCGCATTTCCTGGATGGCGGTTATGTCCGCTTTATAGCGGTCTAGGGCGTCCGCAAGTTGTTCGGCCGCACGTTTAGGGACCTAACATTCCACGTACAGAACCGAAAGTCCTTGTTTGTTTTTCGTCTTCTTAAAGGGTCGTCAACATAGATCCGTTCCGTTTGATTATCCGAGGCTGCTTTTTATTTCTGAGCAATCAGTCGTTTTACGGTTATGGTTTGCTAGACCATAGCCCAACCGACACTAATCCTGTTTGGTGGAGCAGGATACTCACTATTCGGCCTCTTCCATCAGTAATATCCCTCGTAAGGAAATGTCCAGATGGCACCACGAGGAGGTGGAAGTAGGACCTGCCTAGCAGAGCTGCAAGATGTTCGGCTGCAGAGGCTCTTACTCACTTTTTGTCGGGCCAGCACCCGTCGGAAGATCCTAACCCTACGAGGCCTTTGCTAGTCGTTTACCATGCAGATTGCGTTACATAAATAAAAAATTTAAAAGGCAAAAATCAAAAATCATATGTTCTCGTCCGATCACTGCAATTAACCAGCGTGGGGCGTGGTCAGTACTTAGATGAGGAACCGCTTGGGAACACCGCGTGTTGTTAATTTTTTTGCCTTTTTTGGTAATTTAATTTCCACCAAAAAACCTGTGGACCGATTTCGCTGAAAACTTGATCAGCTCAGTAATTACGCGTCGAATGAAATCAGTCCCAAGTCAATACCATCTTTGGTTCTCGAGATAATCGAGACCAACTTTCCGAACGCACATACGTACACACACACATACACAAAAACCTTGAATTTGGATTCTGGTGACCTTGAAACGTGAAGATATGTCAAAATTTGGAATTCGCAAAATCCACTGGGAAGTTAAAAAATAAAGAGAGGTTCTATTATGGGTGGAAACGGGTGCCCTATTGACGAAAGGTCAAGACTCACTTAGACTACGAGGGGTCTACTGTACCCAGTTAACGTTTAACCCGTAGAAACTTAAAAGTCGCCGTTGAACTGACCCACCTAGATGCAATTAGAAATCCCAGTTGTCCCATTAGTGTTCAGCCCAATTTTACTTATCTCTTCTAGTTCCGAAGAGAAGTGACTTCAAGGAATGTGTTCTTTTTTGGGCTAAAGCCTGGCATTCGCTTAGTAGGTGACGAATGACGAATGGATTCAATTTCCCCATCGTCCCTAAAGTTTCTGCAGAAGTTATTGTGGAGCTGGCCTGTCATGCAGTGACCAGTGAGAGCACCGACTGTCAATCGAGTTTCCCCCGACTGAACTTTAGCAAACACTCTGTCTTTTTCTTATCATAGACGGACCATGTTGATCTTGCCGTCGCGCATGTATCTAATTGATACCATCTATTATTGGCCTTCAGTCCAACTCCGTCGCTATTTGTTTGGCTAATCTGCAGGAACACAATGCCACGTAGACTTTTTTGGTATTTAGCGGAGTATTTGGGAATCAGAACGATAACTTGGTATAGATCTTCTCGTTGTGAACAGGACTATCTGGGTTTTCGCCGGGTTTACTCCCAGATCTCTATGATCTCCTAGGCAGAACGTATGCGCAATGTCCCAGCTATGACACCAAAATCGTTCTAGGAGATTTCAATGCGAAGCTGGGTAAGGAAGCTATTTTTGAACGGGTCATTGGAAAGCACAGCCTACACAATACCACGTCAAAAAACGGACTAAGGCTAGTGGACTTTTTGGCGGGACATAATCTGGTAGTAGCAAGTACACGATTCTCACACTTCAACATCCATAAGGGGACCAAGCCGTCTTTCGAACATTTGACATCCAACCAAATTGATCATATTGCGATCGACGGCAGACACTCCTCCAGCATCCTAGATGTCCTAACCTTTCGTGGAGCCAACATCGATTCGGACCATTACCTTGTTGCAGCCAAGGTACGAATTCGAATTTCTCGGAATCAACGGAGTCGAGTAAGAACACCAAAATTTAACGTCGAAAAGCTGCAATCGCAGGAAACCAACAGGACCTTCGCCGATCAAATCTCCCTCAAGCTCTCTCAAGTCCCGATGCAATCTGCAGAAACCATAGAACAGCAATGGAGTCGTTGTCAGAACGCCATTAGAGAGGCCGCCTCAGATGTACTCGGTTTCGAGCCACCACCGTCAAGAAACCCCTGGTTTGATGATGAATGCAGTCAGGCCCATGTAGAGAAATAGAATGCATACATGGCTACACTGCATCTACGGACGAGGGCAGCCCGCGAGCTATATGAACCGAAAAGGAGAGAGGAGCATGCATTCTTAGAAGAAAAAAAAAAAAAAAAAAAACACGAGAAGCGCGAGATCGAGGAAATGGAGAGATGTTACTGCAGGAACGACGTTCGAAAATTTTATCAGAAAGTAATACGAACATGCCAAGGCTATAAAGCCAGAGCAGAAGCCTGCAGGGATGAGCACGGACAACTATTAGTGGAGTCACAGTCGATGCTGAGATTGTGGAAGGACCACTTCTGCAGACTGTATAACGGCGGTGATAGTCAAAATGCCGCCGTCAGGCAGAGCGATCCATTCACAATCGACGAAGACGAAGCAGAATCCCGTCCACCCGACCTAGACGATGTTAAGATAGCGATATCGAAACTTAAGTCTTATAAAGCTGCTGGAGCAGACGGACTCCCCGCGGAACTGTTTAAAGCAGCTGGCGATGAGCTGGTCAGGAACATGCACCAACTCATCTGCAAGATATGGTCTGAAGAACGCATGCCCGATGAATGGAATCTCAGTATCGTTTGCCCGGTCCATAAGAAAGGAGACCCCTATGACTGCGCCAATTACAGAGGGATAAGCCTCCTAAACATAGCGTACAAGATCCTCTTTGCCGTACTGTGTAAGCGCCCGAAACCGTTCGTGGACAATCTACGTGGTTCCTACCAGTATGGATTCAGGCCAGGAAAATCCACGATAGACCAAATATTTACACTACGGCAGATCTCGGAGAAGAACCATGAATTCCTGGTCGACACGCACCATCATTTTGTCGACCTTAAAGCCGCGTATGACAGTGTTTATAGAGACAAGCTATACAGAGCCATGTCATGTTTCAACATTCCTGCCAAACCCGTCAGACTGTGCAGGATAACTATGGAGAACTCTCGCTGCTCCATTAAGGTCGCGGGTGAACTAACCGACCCCTTTGATGTTAAAAACGGTTTTAGTCAGGGTGACACACTGTCTTCGTGCGGGACTCTGCGGCCAATACAAGAAGTACGATCTACTTCAAGTCCACACAATTTCTTGCCTACGCAAATGACATTGACGTTATTGGACGGACAAAGTGAGACGTCAATGAGGCGTTCGCAAGCATTGGGGCAGAACCGGCTAAAGTGGGTCTAAGGGTAAATGGGGACAAGGCCAAATATATGCTGTCATCCAAGACGGACGCGCAACACCGACTTCTTGTTCAGAACGTCACCTTGTCCGGAAGGCAAGGATCCGTCGACTACACTGGCCACATCGAGCGCATGGACATCAACGCTCCAGCTAAGAGGGTCTTCGACTCCGAGCCTCCTGGTTCGAGAAGAAGAGGAAGACCGAACCTCCGGTATAAAGACCAAGTAATCGGGGATGTAAGACATCTTGGTCTTGACAACTGGAAGCAGCGTGCTCGGGACCGTCAAGGATGGAAGGCAGCTATAGCTCAGGCTCAGATCCTCCATAGATCGCAGGCCTGATAAGTAAGTAAGTAACCGCTGCTTCTTCGGGCTCAAGAGGCAATTGAGTAGTAGAGCCCTCTCTCGAAAAACTAAGGTATCCCTCTACAAAACCTTAATCATCCCGGTCCTCCTCTACGGCGAATGAAGGGGCTTTGGGCATTTCGAGAGGAAAATTCTGAGTGCAATCTTTGGTCCCGTTTGTGTAAACGGAGAGTAAAGGAGGAGATTCAACCAAGAACTGTACGGGCTGTACAGCGACATCGGCCTAGCTAGACGTCTTTGGATCCAACTTCTAAGATGGCTGGGCCATGTAGAGCGAATGGAAATCACAGCTCCGGCCTGAAGAGTCTTCGACTCCAACCCCAAAGGACGACGCAGCAGAGGACGACCACACCTAAGGGGGCGCGCACAGGTGGAAAGGGACCTCAACCAACTGGGCGTGCGGCATTGGAAAAGACTAGCGAAAGATCGTGAGGTAGAGAGGAATGTTGGTTGAGGCCCAGGTTCACCCCGAACTGTAGCGCCCGCTAAGTAAGTAAGTAAGGGATATGAACCCTAAGCGCAACCCCCAACCTGGAGCTCCAGGTTCCTCTTTCCCCAGGAACAAGGGGTCGGGTCGCTGCACACATTGGTTCACTACCTGGCGGGTGCCAGTATAGCCATCCAGGGAGGCCACGCGGAGGCTGTGTGTCAACTTGGCCAAATAACTCCACGTAAATCATGCAACAGATATACTTTTGCGGCAGTTTGATCCGGCGAAAGGAACTTAAAATGCACAACACCACAATAATTGAAGAAAACAGTCGATGTGACCTTTATTTTTGAGCGACTTTGGCACTGTTTCATTTCGACTCTCGCGGTTTGTTGTATAGCCACAAACCACACCGAGTTCGACTCATTTTTGATGGTCAAATGGATAATCAGGCATTCTAGTGAATCAATTCAAATCCGTCAGCCTTTGTCAATGAAAAAAATATTTACCTTTGTGGAGCAGCTTTTCCCTCAATCAGGTCACACTTAAATCGAGGCTTAATGCCCTATCACTAAGAAAAGCAAATTGTTCACTGAATTCCCGCCGCAAATACTTGTTAACCTCCATCTGGCTCTTGTGTGTTATCCTTACGCCACTTACACTACATAACTGTCTCCATGGACCTACTTTCGGCCATACCAGTAGTCTGACTAATGTTCGTTCAAGAGCTCATACTTCAGTTTTTGGCAATATGTACACTCACACTTCGACCTTTGGCGGGCCTCCAAAAATCTACGATCTATTGAACCCACTCACGTGGAAGTTTGATGATAATTAGCCACCCCCGCTATACCCAAGTGCCACTTTCTGACACAAAGCACAATAATTACATAATCAGTGACTACTTCTCTATTCGAGGAGGCGACGACGAATCCAACCCTATACCCATGCACGTATGTCACATAATCATTGCGCAGTGAATGGCCTTCACTCAATACCCGTAGGCATTCACAACCTCCATCACTACCCGAAACACAGAACCTTGGTTGTACTACTATGATTGACATTCAGACGGGACAAACAGCCCCAATCCACACAAAACAGACAAGAAAGCCATACAAGCGAGGGGATAAAAGGCCCCCTCGCCACTTTATTGATTTGCCATAAATTCCACTATCACCTTCGCCACATCTAGAGGAGTAGCGGCTGAATGCCAACCGCCCTCGTTACCTTGAAGAGCGGCAAAAGATAAAACAACAAAAATTTGCAAGGTTAACAAAATGAGGTTGCTCCTTGCTCTGCTCTTACATTTCATGCGTCTCGTCCTGGTTCTTGTTTGTGGTGCTTCCCTGCTTCACTGTAGGCAAAGTTGGAGGACTTCCAAAAGCTGCTTCACTTTCAAAACTAAATTGCATAATGCATTTCTGGCTGGCCGAACAAAGATGAACGAAGAAAAAAAATGAATTAGGAACGTGATCCGGAGGTTATGGATTGTCATATGTTTCTCAACATCAGAATGGGGACGACCAGAGTCCGACGCCGTCGTTGTCATAGTCGGTGCCAAGCGTTTTCGATTGAATAATTCTCAAATTAACGTCGGACTGCACTTTTATCTTTGCAATGAGTTGGCAATTTGTTTCAGTTGGCGAATTTATGGAGCTCTAATGGCCAGAGTAATGGGACGCGGCAGATGCCAAGTGCGACCGTCTGTTTCTTGTACAAACACTCATACTTATGGGGCAAGTAGATACGAGAGAAAGTTATGAAACCGAGCATCTAATGGATTACTGTTGAAGGCAAATCATGCTGAAATGGGCTAATAAACGTTGGAGGATCCTGCTGAGATGGGATCTGGAAGGGCGTTTTCGTCTTATAAAAGAGTCGTTGCGGTAATTGGCCATTTTCAAGAAACTGTTGTTGCAGAGCCAAGGCTGTGAGGGGGACGCAGTTAGTTGCGGGTAACCTTGAATGGGATGGTTTGGTACTGGTCTGGTCTATAGATATTTAGCGCTCTCAGACAAACTACTTACAAAGTAGATTACGTATATACAGTTTGTCAATTGTTACACGTGGAAGAGAGGCCACATTTATTTTTTCGACTTGAACCGTAAAATTTGAGGATGATGAGCTGAGACCAGATGAAGTGGGAAAACTTTTTGAAATTGATGAGCGCATCTGCTCGTCCATTTGACTTGCATACCTTATATTATGTTGTAAAGCTTAGGAACTCATCACGTCGGCCTCAAATAAGTGGCAGATGATGCCAACATTGACAAGATGCCAAGTCTTTTACTTTAGAGGAAGAGAATCCTGGGCTCGTTTCAGGCACCAGGTTCTTTATATATTATTTGCTTACACCCAGCACAGCTGTTCGATTGGAGATTGTGTACTTGTTTTGTTCTTCCGGTCTATAAGGCCCTTACATAACGTTTGATGCTCTGATCGGCTTCTGTGCATCTAATACCTCATTGCACCTGCGATGATAGTACGATATAACTGATAGGATAGTGTCGCTACAGTTCCGTGTGAACCTGCGCCTCAACCAACAAGCTTCTCCAGCCGGCACGGTCTTTTCCCAGCTGTTTCCAGCGACACATTCCCAGTTGCTTAAGGTCCCCTTCCATCTGTGAGCGCCACCATAGATTTTTGTCATCCCTCGGGGTTGGACTCGAAGGCTCTACGGGCCGAAGCCGTTTTATCCATTTGCTCTACATGGGCTAGTCACCTTAGACGCTGGATCCGAAGACGTCGTACTAGGCAGATGTCGTTGTACAGTCCGTTTTCGCTCGAACCGACCAAGGGCCACCTCATCCGCTTTCGTTAAAGTCCAGGCCTCTGCGGCTTAGGGGAGGACGGGGATAATTAAGGTTATGTATAGCGCAACCTTGGTCTTTTAACAGAGTGCTCTACTTCTCAATTGTCCTGAGAAGCAGCGATTGGCAAGAGTAATACTGCGTTTCGTCTCAGCGCTGGTGTTGTCATCGCTGGTCACTAGTGAACCAAGGTAGACGAAGTCTTTGAACACTTCGAATTTGTAGTTGCCAATTGTGACGTTCTGGCCAGGACTTCGGTGTTGTGTGTCTTTTTGGATGACACCATTTATTTGGTTTTACCCTCCTTTACCGAAAGACCCATTTTAGCCGCTTCTGCTTCAGTACTTTGGAATGCCGCTGTGGACGTCCCGCTTTGTTCTTCCAATTATATCAATGTCATCTGCGGACGCAAACGTTGGCCAATGAGTCTCGTATGACATTTTCAAGAATGATGTTGAAAAAGTTACATTCGCCGATGTTGCGAATTCCAAATTTTGACATATCTCTAAGTTTCAAGGCTACCAGAATCCAAATCCAAGGTTTTTATAGAGATATATACATATGTGTGTGTATGTACGTATGTGCACATGTACGTATGCGCGTATGTACGTATGTGCGCAAGTGCGTATCGGGAATTTCGTCTCGATTAACGCGAGAACCAAAGATGATCTTGACATAAGATTGGGCTCATTTTACGCGCAATTACGCAACTTAGAAGTGAGTGAGTTTTCAGCGAAATCCGTGAAGCCGTTTTTTTTTTGTTATAAATTAAATAACTAAAAACTAGGCAAAAAAAAATTAACAACACGCGGTGTTCCCAAGCGGTCTAAGTACTAATCGCACCGGACGCTGGTTGATCGGACGACAACCGACACATATGAGATTGCTCGGAGAGTGTTGTGGTTGGGTAAGAAAACACACACTCATGAACTGCTCGTGAATGTGCACTACCCAACGAGCTATTATTAAACGCACTTGCTCACGAGTAATTGGCTGTGACCATTTTTATTTTCGCTCACGAACACGAGTTTGTGTGCATTATGGACACTCACACCTGTACGCACTTCATATGTTCGTTACATTAACCATTATTCATCTAAGAATCCTACTGCTGCTAACGAAAAGACCTAGAAACACTTAAACAGATCTTCACAAATTATAGCTAAGAACCCTTTCGATCGCGGTAGCTTTAAAAAAAAGCCATCATAATCGGTCCATTCGTTCAGGAGTTATGTCACAGACAGACACACAGACACCCATCTTTTTGCGTTAAAAATTAAAAAAAAAATTAAATTAAATGGGTGCTTTCGTTTTCCCCACTGGGAAGAACATGGGTCTTAATCAAGATCTGTATCAGTGTGAATATCTGGTTCATTGTGGATTTACCTGGCCTGACACCGCACTGATCAGATTATCCACAAAGAGTTTTACGCATTCACGCAATACGGAAGCGAAGATATTATATGAGATGTTAAGGGGACTTATTCCCCTGTAGTGAGCTCAGTTATAGGGGTCTCCTTTCTTGTGAACCGAGCAAACGATGCTGAGATTCTATCCGTCGGGCACGTTTTTTTTTTTTTTTTTTATTACTATGGGGCTAGTGCTACTATTAGCAATACGGCACTGCGACCTTTACAGATCTATTGAGCCTGCTAGCCGATTTAGCCGAGTAGCTTCTTCACTTCTATAATGAAGTTGAGAATGCTTCTCGTAGGAGCCAGGGTGATCCCCTCAGGAGTCATAACTTCACTGAGAAGGATACGCTTCCTAAGATGGCAGAGAGCAGCACACTCACACAGTATGGGTTCTGCCGTCTCCTCGTCCTCAAGACAGAGTCGACACTCAGTTTCAGACTAGAGGCTAATTTTGTTTAAATGATATCTCAGACCACAGTGTCCCGTTAGATAGCTGACTAGTCTTCTAATATCCATACTATTGAGTTTGAGTATGTCAATAGGGTGCTTTTTCAGGGGTCGTATAAGTCGTTTAGATTGACAGAGTCCCCGAACGCTGTTTCAATAGGATATGTGTTGCATCCACTTGTCTAAGAAGTAATTTATCTTAGACCCGGGAATGTCGCAGAATGGTTCCGGACCTATATATTTGTCGTTGGAACCTTTCCCGGCAAGTTGGTCGGCAATTTCATTGCCCTTGATACCATTATGTCCTGGCACCCACCAAAGTTTAACATTTTTTATTTTGGCGAGGTCTTGTAGGGCATCATGGCATTCCATGACGGTTTTTGAGTTCGTGCTGTACGAACCCAGCGCTTTAAGCGCTGCTTGGCTATCAGAGAGTATGTTGATGGTTACTCCTCTGATGTCAGTCTCGAGATTTAGATTGAAGCATGTTAGGATGGCATGCAGCTCTGCTTGGAAGATGCTGGGGCTTATTTCCAGGACCTTCGAGATCTTGCGTTTTGGTCCAAAGATGCCGGCGCCAACGCCGGAAGCCATCTTGGAGCCATCCGTGTACCACCTAAGGCCTTTGACATTTAGCAGGGGATCACTGTTTTCCCATGCTGAGCAGTTTGGGATCAGTATCTCAAATCTTTTGTCAAAGGTGATGGTGTGTGGCAATGAGTCCGAGACTGTAGTAATCATATCTAGCTCGGGAAGGTGTTGTAATATGGACATGTGGCCTGCTGGTCTATATGGCATATTTGTTCCCGAGCAGAGAATTCTGATTGCACTGCGTAATTCCACTTTTTTGATAAACAGGTGCAGTGGAGTGAGTCCACTGAGTGTTTCTTGGGCTGCCGTGGGGCAGGTTGGCGTAGCGCCTGTGATGCCGAGACACGCTAGTCTCTGAAGGCGTTGAAGCTTAACAATTGTAGTTTTTTGCTCAAATTTTGTCCACCATACGGTGGACCCGTAGGTGACGATAGGTCTTACTATCGCGGTATATAGCCAGTGGACTACCTTAGGTAGGTGCGTCGACAGGCCCACATGGCCTTAGTCGCTTTCATGAGATTATTTCTCATATTGGAGTTCCAGTTGAATCTACGGTCTAGGTCAATATCTAGATACTTTACTTCCTCTGAAAATCCTATGCGTGTGCCATTTAGTAAGATTGAGCAGGGTTGTACCTTTCCCCACTTTGTAAATGGGACTAAGATTGTTTTATTTGGATTAATAGATAAACCCTCTCTGCCACACCAGTCAGAGATAAGTTGGAGCGCAAGCTGCATGCGCTCACAGGCAGTCATCTCGCACTTGCCCGTAACAATGACTACTAGGTCATCAGCATATCCAATGACCTCGTAGCCCCAAGTGGTTAGCTTGCGTAGTAGATCGTCGATGACTAACGACGAAAGCAGTAGTGAGAGGACTCCCCCTTGTGGGCATCCTCTAACCGCCAATACTGTCACTGAGACCTCTCCGCATGTGGCTGATATGATACGGCTATTTAGCATCGCCCTAATCCAGTGATTAGTGGGATGGCTCACACCCCTGCAGCATAGTGCAGTGGTTATCGAATCATAGCCAGTATTATCGAAGGCTCCCTCTATATCGAGGAAGGCGCATATTACGATCTCCTTTTGTGTGAAACTATTTTCAATGTGCGTCACCAAGTGGTGTAGCGCATTTTCGGAAGATCGCTCTTTGCGATATGCATACTGGTTGGGTTGCAGAGGTATCTGATTTTCCAGGATACCTCTGGAAAATCGCTCACTATTTACAGCCGAAGTGCAGGGTAACAGACAGTAAGTTAGTAACAGACAAGAGATCATTTATGAAAATGAGAAAGAGTGTCGGAGACAAAACGGAGCCCTGGGGAGCACCAGCATTTACAAAGTGAGTATCAGACTTGAATCCGTCCAAGACGACTTGAATTGAACGATTCGAAAGCTAGCTTCTAATCCATAGAAGAAGAGAGTCGTCGATCCCGAATGCACGCATTTACGACAAAAGAGCTTCATGCCAAACTCTGTCAAACGCTTTCGAAATATCAAGTGTAACTATTTTGCTCTCACCCGCCTGGTGGAGCGAATGATTCCACTTCTCGGTGAGATATACCATCAAATCACCAGTGGATATGTTGCTGCGGAAACCGAACTGCCGGTCATTGAGAAGTTTCTGCGACTCGAGATATTTCATTAACTGACGAAATATCAGCGTTTCCATGACCTTGGAAAGAAGGGACCTTAGTGCAATGGGTCGGTAATTGGAGAGAGAAGAAGATTCGCCTTTTTTGGGAATGGGCTGAACAAATGCTGTTTTCCACCTACTCGGGTAGAGCCTAGAAGGGTAGGAAAGGTGAAAAAGCTTACGCAGTGGTTTTGCCAGCGTAGAAGAACACCTCTTCAGAATTATTGGGGAAATACCATCTGGACCAGCGGATTTGAGTATGTCAAGTTCTTTAAGAACCCTTGCAACTGCACGAGTACGGAAGTGAATTTGTCCCATGTTGGAATTAACGTACTCCAGAACAGGCGGTGACAAAGATGATTTGGGGAGTTGTGAGTTCACTGCGAACTGAGCAGCAGGCAGACTAGCTTTGTCTAAGGGGGTGACAGCTGGAATGTCATTGTGAATGAGCGTGGGTATAGGCGACGATACGGAGTTTTTGATATTTTTAACGAAAGACCAAAAACTTCTGCTACCCTTGGGACATTGTAGGATCTTACGCCTCAGTTTTTTGGTAGTGTTAAAATTTAGCTCGTCGAATGTGGGAGTTGCAGTCATTTCTGACTTGTATATACCTTATTCGGTTTCCCTCAGTAGTGTTTGCTTTATAATTCCGGAAGCTTGTCTCTCTCAACCTAATGACCTCTTTACAGCTCAAATCAAACCACGCATTATCCTCCGGCTTAATACTTTTTACCTTGTTGGGGATGAAAGTGGTTATGCCAGTATGGATAATGTCTGTGATCATATCAGTTGCGGCGTCCACGTCATTATCGAGGAAGCACAACGACCAGTTAAAGCTCCGAAAGAAGTTGTTAAGGCCGCACCAATTAGCTTTCTTATATATCTGTTCGGAAAATTCATCAACCCATTTATATTGTCACTACGATATTCCAATCCTGAAATTAAAAGCTATAATTATTATTTTCTTCTTTTACTATATAATGTGTTTAAACCATAAAAATGTAACCCTTTGTACTAAAACTAAATTTTTACTACTAAACTTTATGTACTAAAATTAAGCTGATTTGTATTATGTCAAAAGGACAGTTCAGTTCGAATAAAGCTTTTGATGTGTTAACATTCTGGTCCTTCGAACCGAAGAGATCTTTTCGTAATCGCGATCAGTTAAAGTAATCGTAAAGTAATCGTTTTGTTTATCAGTTTACATACATACGTTCGTACGTAAATACAAAATTATAATAGTATTTCGGAAGTATCGTGTCGCTAAATACATTAATTACAAAAAAAAAAGACGGTAACATCGTATCGCTGTCCATATATACACATATATGTATGTACTTAGTACTTGCGCGTCTATCGCGAAGAACCGTTACGCGTGGCCTGATATACTTACATAGCTGCACCGGTGTTTACAGTTAGGTCGTTCATAAACGGTACATCAGTGGCGTGAAAATAGAATCCACAAGAAACGTGGTTTTAGCATCGTTTAAATATCGTGATCATACTAATTTCTAATCGAATAAATCAGTGAAAATTCGTTGCATAATATGTCGAAACCAAATCAATTGCAATTTCATTTAGAACAACAACAAGAACTCTTCCAAATCATCGCGGGGAGCATTGATAAATTGAAATCAGTTCCGGAAGTTAGTGTGCAAAGAGTGGAAACAAGAAAAACTGCACTTATCGAAAACTGGGTGAAATTTAAAGAAAATCACGATGCCATAGGAGCAATAAAAGCATCTCTAAAACCAGATGCTAAATTAGAATACGCGGAGGAAAATTATTTTAAGAACAATATGTATAGTGAGTGTGAAGAGAATTATCTCGAAGCCATGGAAGAGATGTCAACTATGTTGGACAGTGCGATATCAAAATCCTCATCAAATTCATTGCCAATTAAAAACATTCCGCAAGATAGGATTAATAACGCGCTCACATCGCATTTGGTACGCTTGCCTGCGGTAGGACTGCCAACATTCAACGGGGAATACTCTCAATGGGTCCCATTTAAAGACTCATTTACAGCTGTGATTGGTAATCATCCCTCCCTCACCTGTGTGGAAAAGTTACAATATTTAAAGGGATGCTTAACCGACAAAGCATCTCAACACATTCAGAACATATCTTTAACCGAAGCTAATTATAAAATCGCTTGGGAGGAATTGGTATCATTCTACGATAACAAACGGGTTTTGGTAGATGCAGCCTTAACATCATTATTTTCAACAAAGTCTGTTACTTGTGAGTCATCCTCACAGCTAGAAACTCTTTTCAATGAAACTAATCAAGCTCTAGCATCTCTTGAGGGACTCGGTCGTGATGTAGATAAGTGGGGTGATATTCTCGTCCATATGGTTTCGCGAAAGCTTGACGCGACTTCAATCAAAGAATGGGAGAAAACAATGGGTTCTTCGACGGAATCGCCATCGTGGGTATCATTCAAGGACTTCCTCGTTACTCGCATTCGCTCACTTCAAGCTTACGAGCGCGCTTCACCTATCCGAAATTTGCCAAGTAAGTCATCTTTAATATCATCTAATAAATCTATAGGAAATAAGGCTAAAAGTCATCATATAACGACGAAATCTTCGAGCCCAACATGTTCTTACTGCAAGGGTGCTCATTATATATCCTTTTGCCCCGCGTACAAGTCAAAAAACGTCGAGCAGCGTCTTGAAACACTTAAGCAACTAAAATTATGTTTTAATTGTCTGGGATATCATCACTTAGCCAAGTGCTTTTCTAAGAAGAGATGCCAGCTCTGTAATGAACGTCATCACACATCCATTCATCCAACTCATCAAACCTCATCAAGAGCAGTAATGGAGACTGATTTACCACCATCATCGTCCGATAAAGAATCATTCAACAATGTTGCAGCTTCTCATGTTACCTGTACCAACACAACAAGATCACAATCAGTGCTTTTGACAACTGCTTTAGTCAAACTCCAATCAAGTACAGGAGAATTCTACACCGTACGAGCATTTTTAGACCAAGGATCTGAAATCAATCTGGTTTCTGAACGTCTAACTCAAGTCCTTCAACTTCCGAGACATCACTCAAACCTATCAATAACCGGGATCGGTGCAGACTCCTCATCGACACATCAATCAAAAGGTACAGTTTCATTTAACCTATCGTCACTCGTTACTAATTTCAGCTGCAAAATCAACGCACATATTCTACCGAAACTGACTGGTCTTCTTCCAACAACCAATGTCTCGCCGAAAATGTGGGCCCATCTGCAAGGAATAACCTTGGCAGATCCTCAATACCATCAACCTGGAACTGCAGACCTTATCCTAGGAGTACAAATCTATGGACTAATATTGCAAGAAGGTTTAAAAAAGGGCGAAGAAGGAACGCCAATAGCACAGAACACTTCATTGGGCTGGATCTTATCAGGCGTCGTATCATCAACTTCATCATCTACCGGAGCGCGTATCTATCATTGCCACCTGGACCTAGAACTCAACCAGTTGTTAACGCGATTTTGGATGCAAGAAGAATCCTTTCAAACCACTACAACAAATCAGATGACACCAGACGAAGCAGAGTGCGAGAAAATCTTCAAATCAACTCATTACCGAAATGCGGAAGGTCGTTATATTGTGCGACTGCCTTTCAAATCACACCCGCCGACATTTGGAGATTCTCGTTCTCCTGCTCTCAAGATGCTTTATCGTATGCAGAATCGCTTCAAGCAAAATCCAAAACTTTTCGACCAATACTCTAAATTTATCCAAGAGTATGAAAATCTTGGACATATGCGCAGAACATCATCGGGCAATCAATCAAACAATCTATTTTATCTTCCTCATCATGGCGTTGTTCGTGAATCGAGTACAACGACGAAACTTCGCGTTGTATTCAATGGATCGTTGAAAACCAATCGAGGCACTTCCCTCAATAATCACTTGCACGAAGGCGCCAAATTACAAATCGATTTACCAGACGTACTGACTCGTTGGCGGCAATTCAAATTTGCCTTTTCATCAGACGTAGTGAAGATGTTTCGCCAAATCGAAGTTCATCCTGAAGATTGGACTTATCAACGCATATTGTGGCTTGAAAAAGATAATCTTATCGAATTCCTTCTCACAACAGTGACATATGGCACCACATCCGCTCCCTTCCTGGCTAATCGTGTCATACGGCAACTTGCAGAAGATGAAGGACATCGTTTTCCAATCGCCAAGAACTTAGTACAAGAAAGCATCTATGTAGATGACATCTATGCCGGCGCTTCCACTATTGAAGAAGGTAAGATGAAAGTTAACCAAATTATAAATTTCTTCAAGGCAGGTTGCTTTCCTCTGCAAAAGTGGACCGCAAACAATGAAGCGCTGCTTGAAGAAGTTCCGGCAAACGAAAAATCAGCCCGATCGACATCACATACTATAGACGGGCATCCTATTCACCGAACACTTGGTCTAAATTGGCAACCGAATTCAGACAAATTTGTTTTTATTCCCTTTGAAACAAAAGAGGTTCTAAAGTATACGAAGAGGATAGTTCTTTCACAAATAGCGCAACTATTTGATCCCCTTGGCTGGATATCTCCTGTTATCATACGATATAAAATCTTCATCCAAGAACTGTGGCAATCCAACCTGGATTGGGATGAACCTATTCCTGCTCAATTGGATGCCCGCTGGAGAAGGTATATCAAGCAGCTCGCTGATTTATCGAAAATATCTGTTTCTAGATGGATTGGTCTCTCTCCTTCGTCGCTTTCCGTTGAGTTACATGGATTTGCAGACGCATCTCAAGCTGCCATTGGAGCAGTGGTATATCTTCGTGTGTTACAAGAAAACAATATCAGCCAAGTTACTATCATATCATCGAAATCAAAAGTAACACCAATCAAGAAGGAATCTACCCCATCGAAAAGGTCAAGAACTGCCCGCATTACTATACCCCGCCTAGAATTGTCAGCTGCACTGCTCCTTACTAAACTTGTTTACCATATTAGGAAGATACTTAAACTCGATTCCATCCACGTTCATCTATGGACAGACTCCAGTACAGTGCTCTACTGGATTCAAGGTCACCCGTCAAGATGGAAAGATTTCGTCCGCAACCGAGTTTTTCAAATCCAAGATATTCTTCCAGAAGCGGAATGGCATCATCTCCCTGGCGAAGACAATCCAGCAGATCACACATCACGAGGACTCTCACCACGTCAGCTAGCAGAAAACGAAATTTGGTGGAATGGGCCATCCTGGCTTAGTCTTCCCTCCACCCAATGGCCTAAACTAGTACCTAAATTCAATGAGGATGTTGATCTTGAGGAACGTCATCATATCGTCGCTTCGACAGCAATCGAGAATCTAACTTACGCTTGGGATCTGATCCATAAGTACTCATCGCTCATAAAACTTGTTCGTATAACTGCCTGGTGTAAGAGAGCAGTATCATCATTCAAACGTATCAATAGTAAATCATCAATCAAGTTCAATTCATTATCACCCGAGGAATTAGATCAAGCAAGAATCTTTTGGATTAAAGCCACGCAATCACTCTACTTTTCCAAGGAAATCAAACAACTCTCGGCTTCAATATGGATAAAATCAAGAAGCCCGCTCTATCGTCTCACACCATTCATCGATTCGCAAGGCATCCTTCGAGTTGGCGGGCGGCTTCGCCATGCAAAAATCGATCCAGATATGAAGCACCCAATAATCTTACCCAGGACCTCACCATTGACTACATTGGTTTTGGACCACACTCACAAATCTACCTTACACGGTGGCGTTCAACTCATGCTGACTACATTAAGACGACAATACTGGGTCATTGGTGGTCGTACTCCGGTAAGGTCCTTTATAAACCGCTGTGTAGTCTGTATACGTCATCGGGCAGCTAATTCAAAACAAATCATGGGTCAACTACCACCTCTTCGAACGCAAGCATGTCGGCCATTTCTACATGCAGGTGTAGATTATGCAGGGCCATTTACAATCAAGACATGGAGAGGCAGAGGTGCAAAAACTTATAAGAGCTTTCTTATAGTCTTCGTATGTTTCGCGTCGTCAGCTGTTCACTTAGAACTCTCCACCGACTATTCGACAGAAGGATTCCTAGCTGCTTACAAGCGTTTTACAAGTCGCCGTGGTATCTGCTCAACCTTATCAAGCGACTGTGGTTCGAATCTTATCGGAGCTGATGCTGAACTAAGGAAACTCTTTGACGCCGCATCTAAAGATCTTCAAACATTAAGTAACCTTCTCGCAAATGATGGAACTAAGTGGAAGTTTAATCCACCAGGAGCTCCACACTTTGGAGGTAAATGGGAGGCAGCCGTTAAATCCGTCAAGTTTCACATAAAGAGAGTTATTGGGGAAGCTATCTTAACATATGAAGAATTCTCGACACTATTGACACAAATCGAATCCGTCCTCAACTCACGACCAATCTGTCCGATATCTGAGACCCGGATGATCTGGAAGCTCTCACTCCAGGTCATTTTATCATCGGAGAAGCTTTAAATACAATCCCTGAACCATCTCTAACTCATCTACCACAATCAAGACTTTCACGTTTCCAACTAATACGCCAAATGCTTGACGGATTCTGGAAACGATGGTCGACGGAATATATACAACGTCTACAAGAAGTAATAAAGTGGCATCATCCATCTTCTAACATCAAAGTAGGTTCACTTGTTATACTTGTGGACGAACGTTATCCTCCTTCAAAATGGCCTCTAGCTCGTGTAATCGATACCCATCCCGGAGCGGATGGATTTGTCCGTGTAGTCACCATCAAGACTCAGGCAAGTACTCTAAAACGCCCTATTTCAAAACTTTGTCTATTACCAGAATCATTGACTATCGACAAGAATCACATCGTCAATCAAGATCAAGAGGTTTCAACGCCTAGAACCAGCCGTTGAGGCGGGCGGAATGTTCGGAAAATTCATCAACCCATTTATATTGTCACTACGATATTCCAATCCTGAAATTAAAAGCTATAATTATTATTTTCTTCTTTTACTATATAATGTGTTTAAACCATAAAAATGTAACCCTTTGTACTAAAACTAAATTTTTACTACTAAACTTTATGTACTAAAATTAAGCTGATTTGTATTATGTCAAAAGGACAGTTCAGTTCGAATAAAGCTTTTGATGTGTTAACAATATCCATACTATTCTTTTTGGAGCTTTTTCTTTAACTGTGTGGAAACTCGAAACTTGAAAGACCAAAGTCATGCTTTACAAAACGCTCATTCTGCCAGTCTTGTTGTACGGAGCCGAAAGCTGGACGATAAGCAGGACAGCGGAGCTGATTTTGGGTTCTTTCGAAAGAAAAATTCTGCGCCGGATATTTGGTCCTGTCTGTGAGGAAGGTGAATGGAGAAGAAGACACAACCGCGAACTCTACGAGCTGTACCAAGATGTGGATGTAGTCCGGAAGGCAAGGACCCGTCGACTACACTGGCTCGGCCACATCGAGCGCATGGACATCAACGCTCCAGCTAAGAGGGTCTTCGACTCCGAGCCTCCTGGTTCGAGAAGAAGAGGAAGACCGAACCTCCGGTATAAAGACCAAGTAATCGCGGATGTAAGACATCTTGGTCTTGACAACTGGAAGCAGCGTGCCCGGGACCGTCAAGGATGGAAGGCAGCTATAGCTCAGGCTCAGATCCTCCATGGATCGCAGGCCTGATAAGTAAGTAAGTAAGTGTGGAATTAGTATGGGAATTTAGCTGATATGTCACAGTGATCAGAACAGCCTGGAGGGGATAATACATTCAAGGTGTACTTATCAGGTTGAGAGGTAAGAAACAAGTCCAGGGTATTGGCGGTATGACTGACAATATCCGGGATACGGGATGGATCATTCGCAAGCTGAGTTAATTGGTTCAACTCAGCGAAAATTTCGTCATACCTTCCTTCGGGTGTTGTCTGTCCAGAATGTCGAAGCCACTGAGAATTGTGAACATTGAAATCGCCCGCTATAACGATCTCAGTGCGAGGAAACAGGGAAACAATTCTTTGGATGGAGTCGGACAGTGCATCAAACAAGTCGAACGTGACGTCTCTGTCCAGGTTTGGGCTTCTGTAAAGAAAACAGTAGTGAATTGTGTGCTTACGAAAAGTGAATTTGGGCCATAAGAAATTAAATTCCGAGGTGGATGTTTGTCTATACTGCGGAAGCAGCTGGTAAGCGATATCACTACGGACATAGATGGCGAGACCGCGGTGAAAAACGAATAATGGCACTAAGCTATGTCCAGGAAGACTAAAATCCGAGGGATCGGACTTTTCATCAACCTGTGTTTCAGAAAGTGGCAAAACAGCCGGTTTGTAGCGATAGAGATGGGCGTACGTGGCAAAGAAATTCTTTCTTAACCCACGAATGTTGCAGAATTGTATCATTGACGGACGCAACACCAACTAAGCAGAGCCGTGAACTGAAGATCCACCATCAGCGATGCAAAAACAAACTACCGTATGTGTTATGCCCTTACAGTGGTAAGTCGGAGTCTACACGAGGGCTTTCTTTTTGCGCCTTTTCTTTTGAACCTACGTTCCAATTTGAGGACGCGTCCACACGGAGCTTTTCTGCGCGTGCCTGTTTTTTGACATTTCGCTTCACATTTCAATTTCGTTAACCTATGGTGATGTTTGAAAAGTAAGAATGGTATCCAAACGTACACTTCCAAGTCAGGAACCGGAGTGAAGCGACATCGCAAAACAAAGAAAAGGAAATTAGGAAATGTCAAAAAAACCCACGAACTACCTACCCGCGCGTGACTGTGCCAATGTATTTCTGTTTCATTTACCCTCTCTTTTACACTTATTTTAGCCCTCGTCAGATAGCCCTCGTGTAGACTCCGACTAAGTTCCGCTTCATCGACACGAATCAACATTCACGACCCGCTATACGTCAGTAGTATTAGCACTCACTCAGTTTGGTGTAGTGAGTGCCAGTACCCGCCAGAGAGGGAAGAAGTCTTTGAAAAGATCAACTTACGGTGAACTTACAGCTGTCATTACCGACCATTACTCCGTTGGCATAAGTAAGACGTACCGGCGGTGCTTGTAATAAGGATGACTTTGCAGAATACTTCTTCTTTGATAAGAGTCAGTACGGTAGCTGGCTTGGCTGAAATCCAGTTTACCCTTTTGCCACCTGTTTGAGGGAGCACTCCACCCTTCTAAAAAGTTCCTAAATGAAGCGGCGAAAGTCTCGAGGTTCTTTATAACCAAGCCATCTATCACCATTTCATATCAAAAATTGATTGCGTATATCTACTCGTATGTTACATTCACCTATTGAAGTCCTTAACAAAACTTCATCTATTCGCTCAGCTATCTCTTGAATTTGAGTTGAGCAAACAGAAAGCTTTTGATATGTATATGGTCAGCCTTCGACCTTCTGTTGTCTGGGACTCCGTTTATCACTTGGTATAAATTGGCTTAATAAAGCCATATTTCATCCAACCGTTCATTTATTGTAACAGACGAAACACGACTTTATCCCACTTAATCCCCGGTGTGATGATGTGCTTCCGAAGGAACACAATCCAGTTTAACTTGATGACCAACTAAACGAACTTTAACCTTAAGCATTTAACCTGCTCGTGAAGAGAAGCCTTCAAGATAACGAGTAGTAAAACTGTTAAGTCTAGTCTCCTTAAGGACGCCTCTCTACAGCTATGTAGACCTGTCAGAGTTAATTATATAAGAAACTATGAAAATCGCGTGAGCTTGTGCGACGATGTCAACCCACATCGCTATAAATAAACCAGTAACGGCTACGTCAACCACCTAACTGGAACGTGGCAATAGGATAGGGAGAAAGCTCACGAGTGGTAGCAGGTTAAATGCATGTATTCGAGTGAGCGATTACCCTTTCGCTTGGCGTCATCTTACACGTGTATGAGTGCGCGGAAAGACCAACGCTCTTCGTCGTCCGGAGCTATTTTCTGCGAAGCTTGAAGAATTTCTAGTGCTGACACGCACATATTGCCCGAAACATGACAAATGGGGAGGGGGGCAGTTATATAGGATGGCAAACCGAAACAGATCAAAGGACTATATAAATAGAGTGGCAATTATTGAACGTCATTCCTTTGATAGTCAGGACATTAAGCTAGATTGCTTCAAGTCGTTGATTTGATTACTGATGGTTACGAGCGACATTTTTTTGAATCAGTTCTTTCCTTCTGCTGTTATTAGATGTTTTTGGCAGGAAGCACAAGTAATAATAATTCTGAGAAGTTAAGCTGCTTCAGGGTGGCGTGAAATAAATGAGGACAACAAATCAGTCAAACAGGACGAATAGGGCCTCACTTCAATCAAGGACCCGATGGCATGGGTCATGTTGGTTTTGAGCAAGGATGTGGTTTGTGGCTTATTCACATAGACCTGCGACTTCCCAACAAGAAAAAGTCTAGCGGGGTCAAACCGCTCGATCTCGGTGGACAGATCACATCACCTCCACGTGAGATTTCCAATTTGGTTTAAGCTGTGTGTCACGTAGCGCCGTCCTCTTGAAACCACCTGTCGTTGGTGCCCATATCATCCAAATCAGCCCAAAAGATGTTGGTAATAATCGAACTATAGAGCTCGCCATTGACGGGATGACCTGGCCAACGTCTTTTTTAAGGAAATATTGACCGATGACGCCGCCAGCCCAAAGTCCACACAAAACAGTGACTTTTTCGGGATGCGTTAGACGCTCTTGGATCTCCTGTGGATTGGTATCGTTCCAAATTCGAACATTTTGTTTATTGACGTACTCATTTATCCAGAAATGGGCCTAATCGCTGAAGACGACCACGGGGTGACATCATCGATCGTCGAGCGGAAGGTCTATAGTTCAAATTCGTTCATAGCCAAGAAGAAGTACAATTATTCCTATACGGACAAAAAGTATGCAACACAGAGGTGAATGGAAAGTGACCAGACGTACTGCTGTAGGCATAACTCTCACAGTATATGGTCAACTGAGAATTCATCCTCTGCGTATGCAATACTAAAGTGCTCGAACGAATTGCTACTGACTATAACCAACGCGGAATTTGGTCGGCTCTCGTCCTATCTAGGACAACCACCCCTGAGAGTAGTGAACGAACATCAACGGCCCAAACCACTGCACTCCGTTCAGGTTGTGTGTCTATCACATCATAAGAGAATACAAACTCTTGAACCTGTGCGAGTCTCTAAAAAAAAACAAAAAACTGCCAGATACCATTCAGCGAATACACGTCGTTGTCGATGGTCGTTTACTTTCAGCTCCGGGATCAACTGAATTTTGTATGGGTGTAAGCCGAAGTCACGACGCAAAATTCGCAAAGTTGTGGTCTGTGAAAGGCCGAGTTCTTCTGAGCGACGCGAAATCGACCACCCCGAATTCTCCTGTACACTCTCACGGACAGCGGCGCTGTTTTCAACAGATCTTTTGTCAACGTACGGGTATTGGTTGGTTGGTTAGGTGGCTTGCCTCCGCAGAGCGGTAGGGATCACTTAGGCCAAGACAGGTGCATTGCGCTACCTCGCGAGTCGGCTTGGTCACCGTTACTCTTGGAACCATTTTGTGTTTTGAATAAAATTCGATAGTTTACTGATCTCTGTTTTGGGTAGATCCAGAAATCGCCTTCTTGAGAAGGCTAGGGCAGGACAATTGCATAGGAGATGGGTTGAAGATTTTTCCTCTTTCTCATCATAACACCTACTGCAATAGTCATTACATAGCAGCCCTAATAAAGCGGCATATTCCCCTTAAGCGCAGGGTGCTCTTAGGATGCTAATATGTATTCCCAATAAAACACGCAATTCCTTTTTTTTTTAATAAAGCTACTGGCCTAGACCGACTGTCTGGTGAGCTCTTCAAGGCAGCTTGAGATGAGCTGGCTAAGAGAATGCACCAGCTCATTTGTTAGATGTGGTCCCAGGAAAGAATGCCCGTATGCCACAAGAAATCAGACCCCTCTGACTGCATCGACTACGGAGGAATAAGTCTCCTCAACATCGTCTACAAAATTTTCTCTGCCGTTTTATGTGAACGCCTGAAGCCTTTTGTAAATAAGCTGATGGGTGTTTATCAGTGTGGATTCAGGCCAGGGAAGTCCATCATCGACCAAATCTGCACATTACGGCAGGTACTGGAAAAAAATATTGAATTTCAAGACGACTTACTTACTTACTTATCAGGCCTGCGATCCATGGAGGATCTGGCCCTGAGCTATAGCTGCCTTCACCCTTGACGGTCCCGGGCACGATGCTTCCAGTTGTCAAGACCAAGATGTCTTACATACGCGATTACTTGGTCCTTATACCGGAGGTTCGGTCTTCCTCTTCCTCTCGAACCAGGAGGCTCGGAGTCGAAGACCCTCTTAGCTGGAGCGTTGATGTCCATGCGCTCGATGTGGCCGAGCCAGTGTAGTCGACGGATCCTTGCTTTCCGGACTACATCCACATCTTAGTACAGCTCGTAGAGTTCGCGGTTGTGTCTTCTTCTCCATTCACCTTCCTCACAGACAGGACCAAATATTCGGCGCAAACATTTTCTTTCGAGAGAACCCAAAATCAGCTCCGCTGTCCTGCTTATCGTCCAGCTTTCGGCTCCGTACAGCAAGACTGGCAGAGTGAGCGTTTTGTAAAGCAGGACTTTGGTCTTTCGAGTGAGGAGTTTTGACCCCAGTTGTTTGGACAAGCCGAAGTAGCAGCGTTTGCCAAGGCGATTCATTTGTGGAATTAGAGTTTGCCCCGAGGAAGACAAACTCCTTAACTACCTCGAGATTGTAGCTGTCAATTGTTATATTTTGTCCCAGGTGGTGAGCGACGGATTGGTTTTTGCTTGACAGTATGTATTTCGTTTTGTCCTCATTGATCTTAAGACCAACTCGTTTCGCCTGACTTCTTGTTCTTCAAGAAGTCACATGACAGCGCATCTCCTTGCCGAAATCCGGTGCATGTTTCGAATGGTTCCGAGGTCCTAGAACCGAATTGCACGGTGCATCGCGTGTTTTTTAGCGTGGCGCGACACAACTGGATCAGTTTTACCGGGATCCCGAATTCGGCCATCGCCCCAAACAGTTCTTCACGATGAATGCTGTCGTATGCGGCTTTGAAATCGATGAAAAGATGGTGTGTACCGATTCGAAACTCGTTGGTATTTTTCAGGATTTGTCGAAGTGTGAAAATTTGGTCTATAGTTGATTTTCCGGGCCGGAAGCCGCACTGGTAGCTGCCGATTAGTGCGGTGCAAAATGGTTTTAGACGTTCACACAATACGCTGGACAGGATCTTGTATGCGACATTGAGCAGGGATATACCTCTATAGTTCTTGCAAGGGGTAGGATCGCCTTTTTTGTGGATGGGGCATATAGAGCTGGTATTCCCGTCGTCGGGCATGCTTTCATCTTCCCAAATTCTGCAGATGATCTGGTGCATGCTCCCTACCAGAACATCGCCGCCAGCCTTGAAGAGCTCTGATGGCAAGCCATCTGAGCCTGCGGCCTTGTTGTTCTTCAGCTTCTGAATAGCTGTGCCGACTTCTTCGATGCTGGGTGGGAGGACTACTTCAGCGGCTGGAGTTGGGATTTCCTCGGTCCCTACCACTCCCTCTTGGTCATGCTCGTTAAGCAGCTGCTGGAAGTGCTGCTTAAATACATCCACTATTCCCTGCGGGTCGGTGACAAGATTACCCTCGCAGTTTCGAAGAGCCAGGGTGCCCAGTAGTTTGAACAAATTTACTTACTGAAACTTTTCATTCTGTACGGGTACGCAATTTATTGTCCTTTTTAGGAACGACCACGATGGGTGAAGCTCATCTACTATGGCGAACTGGTACTAAAATGCCCCCTGACACAAGTCGGTCTAGTTCATTTTCTACAGCTTCACCCAAGCTTAATCGCATAGAGTAAGGTTTAAAATATACGGGTGTGGCGTTATCCTTTAAAACCCACCTCCAACTTGTTGACAGCTCATTCTAAACACCGGACAGTATTTATTCTTAAGGTAGTCCTTGACATTATTCAATTTATTTATGAAGCGTCCCCGCCAATTTGGTACTAAGATAAGCAACCCCGACCTTCCCAGTAATGGCGTAGAACGTGCTTTCGATTTTACCACAACTAGTTCCAAAGAAAAATATCTCTTTTCCTGCAAATCGTTAACTTGAGCATTACACACCTCCTTAACACAAACGTTGTCACCTGTAATCCAATACAATCGTTTATCAGATCTTCTTTAGGCGCAATGTGGAAATAATTCGTGGAACTCAACTGTTAGAGTACTCCTCTTATCATCTCTCTGCTGGTGACTGTGGTTTTGTTTCCTCCTCTGCAGCGTACTAAGGCGATAATACTTGATGGCGTTTCGATGTTCTGCGTAATTGATGGCGAAGGGTGGAGTAATTGCATATTGTTGGGCGGTTCCACTGGATTCTAACGACTAATTAGTGATGATTTCGGAACTGATGTCGTTGTTCCGGTCACTGCGGAGCCAAGGTAGACAAAGTCCTTAACTACCGCGAACTTATATCTGCCAATGCAAAAGTTCTGGCCAAGACGTCGGTGGTGAGCTTCCTTTTTTGATGACCGCCAAACCAATCTTCGCCATCTCTATACTCGCAAACGCCTCATTGACATCTCGCTGCGATCTACCTATTATGTCAATGTCGTCGGCGTATGCAAGGAGTTGCGAGGATTTGAAATAAATTGTGCCTCTTGTGTAGGCCAGTGATTTTTGCATAATGTTGAAGGAATCACACGACAGGGCATCGCCCTGCCTAATTCCTTTTATGACATCAAAACTACGGGTCAGGTCTGCACCGATTCTGATGGAGCAGCGAGCACTCTTTAAAGTCATCCTGCATAGTCTGACGAGTTTAGCAGGGATGTCAAAGGTAGACATGGCTTTGTATAGCTCGTCTCTAATTACGCTGTTACGCATTGGTTTTTTCTAGGATCTGCCGTAGTGTGAAAATTTGGTTGATGGTGGAATTCTCTGGCCTGAAGCCTCACTGATAAGGACCAATCAGCTTATTTACAAAAGGTTTCAAGCGTTAACACAAAAGGGCGGAGACGATTTTGTAGGCGATGTTAAGAAGACTGATTCCTCTGTAATTGGCGTAGTCAGCGGGGTCTCCATTCCTGCGGATCGGGGAAACGAAGCTGAGATTCCATTCCTCGGGCATGCGTTCTACTGACCATATCTTATAGATGAGCGGGCACATGCTCCTAACCAGGTCATCTCCAGTTGCTTTGAAGAGCTAAGCAGACACTCCGTCTGCGTCAGCGGCTTTATTCGACTTGAGCTTCGATATGGCAATCTTAACTTCCTCGAGGTCAGGGGGACAGAATTCTCTGCGGCCTTCGTCGATTATAAATGGATCATTCTGCCTGAAAGCGGTATGTTGACTAACATCGCCAATTTGATGATTTTCCCATATTCTCAGCATCGACTGCGATTCTACTACTAGTCGTCCGTTCTCATCCCTGCAGGCTTCCGTTCTGACTTTATAACCTTGGCATGTTCGCTTTATCTGTTGATAAAATTTTCGGACGCCACGCCCGTCACCTCTCCAAATACTCAATCGCGTGCTTCTCGTGCTCTTTCTTCGTTCTTCTGAGAAACTTATGCTCCTCCCCCCTTTTTAGGTCGTAGAGCTCACGAGCTACTCATGTTCTTCTACGCAGCGAGGTTTTATATGCATCCTACTTAGCTGTGTGAATCCTCCTGCACTCGTCATCGAACCAGATGTTTCTTCATGGTGGAGCCTTCAAGCCCAAAACTTTAAATGTAGTGCTTTCAGGGCTGGTTTGCAAAGGTTCTAGTGCTATTCTATTGACAGCATGGAGGGTTGAGGTGCATTGGCGGACTCTGGCGGTAGTAGCTTTCCGACGTCATGACTTCGTATTCTTACTCTACTCCGCTGCGTCAGTGATATCCATAGACGCACCTTGGCTACTACAAGATAGTGGGCCGAATAGATGTTAGCTCCTCGGAAAGTTTGAACATCAAGAATAGTGGAGGAGTATCTGACGTCGATCGCGATGTGATCAATTGGGTTAGTGATTTATTGATCTGGCCACCGCCAGGTACTTTTGTGTATATTGATGTGCGGGAAGCGCGCACTGGCTGGAAGGAGATCAATCAGCCTGTGTTCGTTATTGGATGTGGTGTCGTGTAGGCTATGTTTGCCGATGACTTGTTCAAAGATGCTTTCTGTACCCAGCTTAGCATTTAAGTCTCCTAGTATAATTTTGATGTCATAGCTGGGACAATGGGCATTCGTTCTATTTAGGAGATCGTAGAATTCATCTTTGGTGGAGTCAGGCTTGTCTTCCGTGGGGGTGTGAGCGCAGATCAGGCTGATGTTGAAAATTGTAGCTTTGATACGGATCGTTATGAGGAGTTCGCTCACATGACAAAGCTTAGGACTTTTTGCCTTAGTCCACCTCGAACAACAAATCCAAATCCGAACAATCGTTATCCTCTTTCCCTATAGCAGTCGGCGTAGTAAATGTCGCAGTTTTTCGTTCGCTCTATACCGGTCCATTCCATAGCATTTCCTGGATGGCGGTTATGTCCGCTTTATGGCGGTCTAGGGCGTCCGTAAGTTGTTCGGCTGCACGTGGCCTTTTCAGGGACCTAACATTCCACGTATAGAGCCGAAGATCATTGTCCTTTTTCCGTTTTTTGCAAGGGACATCAATATTAATCCGGTCTGTTTGTGGCTTGTGGTTGTTTCGGAGTTTGCGTGTTTTTTTTTTACGGTTACGGCTTCGTAGCCCAACCGACTAATCCTGTTTTTTGGCGCAGGAGGCCCACCATTCGCCCTTTCCCGTCTGCAATTTCCATAAGAAATCTCCAGATGGCACCACGAGGAGGTAGGTGTGGGACTTACTAACAGCGCTGCAAGATGTTCGTCTGCGGTGGCTATTCTCTTTTTAGCAGGTCAGCGTCCGTCGGATAGATGCTTCCCTACGAGGCCTTTGTTAGGCCTGGATAGCAAAGGTTCCAGTCTGTAGTCACCATATATTTCTAACTGCGGCCCTCCGCAGCTCCGATGTCTTTCCAGCACTTTGAGCTGATGATGGAAATTGATCCTCCAGGGTCCCATTTCATCATGAACCTATGTCCATTAATCCGTAGTGGCCCTTTACCCCGCAAGCTTCCCAAATGTGGTCTCTCGCACGACACTTATTGCGTGAATGTCTTTCCTTACACCCACATGATTTACAATGAATTTTATTCAGCTTTAGTGCATTGAGAGCACCGGGGCGCAGTGGGTAGTGTGTTGGCCTCTGACGCCGATGACACGGGATCGAATCCCGACACAGCCATGTCATCGAACGCGTTTTCACGGTGTTTCTCCTCAGCGGGGTTCTCACAAAGCCCCCTGTAGTAAAATTGTCATGAAAAGCTTCTCGAAATTCGCCGTTCGGAACCGGCAATAAACTGTAGGTCCCTTTCACCTATGGGAAAATGAAACCACACACAACATGGGTGATTGAGAGAGAAGCTCGGCTCAGGTCCTTCATGGACTGTAACGCCAATATACAATACAATACAATTATTGCTTTGGGAGTGACCTTGTTGAAAGCGCCATCTATGTCTAGGAAGGCTGTTAGAGTATATTCTTTAAGATGGATTGATCTATCGATTTTCCTCACCAGTGTGTGCAAGGCTGTTTCGACAGATCTACCCTTACAGTAGGCATGCTGTGCCTTAGAAATTAGGGACGGATCCAAATTGTGGCGTATGTGTAAGTCTATCAGCCTTTCCAAAGTTTTTAGTACAAAGGATGATAGACAGATAGGCCTTAGATCCTTGGGAGAAGTGTGGAAGTTTTTGCCGGCTTTGGGGATGAAACGTACCCTTCCGCACTTCCACCTTTCTGGGATGTAACTCCAAGCTAGGCATCCTTTAAAGATAATCTCTAGCCAAGGTATAGTCCATTTCATAGTTTGTGTGAGTTCGATAGGGTAGAAGACACAACGACGAACTATACGGGCTGTACAGCGGCATCGGCCTTTTACGACGTCTATGAATCCAACATCTAAGATGGCTAGGCCATGTAGAGCGATGGGATAATACAGCTCCGGTAAGAAGAGTCTTCGAGTCCAACTCCCAAGGACGAGGCAGCAGAGGACGACCGAATCTAAGGTGGCGCACACAGGTGGAAAGGGATCTTAACCAACTGGGAGTGCATCGCTGGAAACAGCTGGCAAAGAACCGTGCCAGCTGGAGAAGTTAGTTGGTTGAGGCCCAGGTTCAGCGCCGCCTAAGTAAGTAAGTAAGCAGAGAGATAGCACACTAAGAGCTATGGTAAGACGCTCTGGGCATCAGTTCAATAAGCAACGTAAGTTGAATCAACAATTTACTAATCACGTGTACTTGACAGTAACAGTGTAATATATTTAAACAAAAGCAATTTGTGTCTAGTTATGTCCCGGGCGCTGTTGCCTTAAACACTAGATATTTTGTCTCCAATGTACGAAAAGCAGACTGCTTACCCTATACCCCATACCCAAACCGCGGTCGTTAACAACAGTCAACAACTGTCATTAGATTCCCAATTTATATCACTAACGAGCTAAGTCGAAAGACATTACAAAATACAAGCACAACTACGTACAGAGGACCCCAGAGATATCCGGCTCCATTGGCTAAAGCGGTTGACATGAGGTAAGAACAACCACTACCTCGAGCTCTGTATCTTTATTACATATGCAAATCGACCAATTGGATTTGGTCGTTTGGGAACATCAGTTAATGGGGTCGAAATAATTGAATCATCAGCCATCCACACAGTGTAGGTGGAAGACAGAATCCATAAAAGCTCGAGGGAAACCCAAACAGGACATGAAAAAAAGGAACAACAACTGACAGCTCGGATACATATGCAAATATCGAGAAGTATGCAGATCTATGAGTAGGTTGTGGCAATATCTCTGAGGGAATGGTAGTTACCATGGTATTGATTCAAAATGGGAATGAAAATGTTTGTTGAAATAATTTGCTCTCCAAATCACATCGGAGGGCACAAGGGACGAGACGAAGAAAGCACTTGCTGGCGCCCGATTTACGGCACCATCCTCCACGGGCTATCCTGGTCGGGGTAAATTCGAATGCTCAGTCGTAATCTGACTTGTTTTTTCGCTTTCGATACACTCACTGAACGTGATATTAAGAATTCTTATACTTACTCGATTGTAATTGGGATAGAGTATCCAGAATGGGATCGGATCGTCTGAAAGAAAGACAAATTGTAAACATTATCGAGATGATTTGTCAACTGTGCATATTAAACAATATTAGTGAAAGAAGTGCTTTGTACGTGGAATGTTAGGTCCCTAAACAGGCCACGTGCAGCCGAACAACTTGCGGACGCCCTAGACCGCCATAAAGCGGACATAACCGCCATCCAGGAAATGCGATGGAATGGACCGGGTATAAAGCGGACGAAAAACTGCGATACTTACTACGGCGACTGCTATAGGGAGACAGGACAACAACCGTTCGGATGCGGATTCGTTGTTTGAGTTGGTGTAAGGCAAAAAGTCCTAAGCTTTCGGCATGTGAGCGAACGCCTCATAACAATCCGTATCAGGGCTACATTTTTTAACATCAACCTGATCTGCGTCCACGCTCCCACGGAAGACAAGGATGACTCCGCCGAAGATGAGTTCTACGATCTCCTAGACAGAACGTATGCCCAATGTCCCAGCTATGACATCAAAATTGTACTAGGAGACTTCAATACTAAGCCGAGTAAGGAAAGCATCTTTGAACGAGTCATCGGCAAACACAGCCTACACGACACCAACTCCGATAACGGACACAGGCTGATTGATCTTGCTACGGGCCGAACTCTCCTTCTAGCCATTACACGCTTCCCGCACCTCGATATACACAAAGGCACCTGGCGGTCTTTTGATCAATCGACTACCAACCAGATTGATCACATCGCTATCGACGTCAGACACTCCTCCACTATTCTAAATGTTCGAACTTTCCGAGGGGCTAACATCGACTCCGACCACTATCTTGTAGTAGCCAAGGTGCACCTACGGATATCACGGACGCAGCGGAGTAGAATAAGAATACAAAGTTATGACGTCGGAAAGCTACTATCGCCAGAAACCGCTCGTGCTTATACCGATCGCGTTTCCCTTAAGCTCTCCAATACATCCGAATCCTCCACACTATCAACAGAACAGCAGTGGGGCCTTTGCAAACAAGCCCTAAAAAGCTCTGTATCCGAAGTTTTTGGGTTTCAAGGCTCCACCACGAAGAAACACCTGGTTCGATGACGAGTGCAAGAGGATTCATACAGCGAAGCAGGATGCATATAAAACCTCGCTGCGTGGAAGAGCAGCTCGTGAGCTCTACGAGTTAAAAAGAAGGGAGGAGCATAAGCTTCTCAGATGAAAAAAGAAAGAGCACGAGAAGCGCACGATTGAGGATTTGGAGAGGTGTTACTGCAGGCGTGACGTTCGAAGGTTTTATCAACAGATAAAGTGAACATGCCAAGGTTATAAAGTCAGAACGGAAGCCTGCAGGGATGAGAACGGACACCTAGTGGTAGAACCGCAGTCGATGCTGAGAATATGGAAAAACCACTTCTGCAGACTATATAACGGCGATGTTAGTCAATATACCGCTTTCAGGCAGAATGATCCATTTCTAATCGACGGAGACCGCAGAGAATTCTGTCCCCCTGACCTCGACGAAGTTAAGATTGCCATATCGAAGCTCAAGCTGAGCTCTTCAAGGCAGCTGGGGATGACCTGGTTGGGAGCATGCACCAGCTCATCCGTAAGATATGGTTAGAGGAAAGCCCAGATCCAGGTTCACCCCGAACTGTAGCGCCCACTAAGAAGAAGAAGAAGTGAAAGTACATGAATGCTTTGAAGGACATGCTCCCTTGTACCGGTAGAGTATGAAAAACCATTCACAAAGGATATAGTTGCAAAGCTATAAAGAACCAATTGACCCGGACGACGTTTTTTATAATACTATCCTCATACATGTGTACATGTATTCATAAGACGCAACGCGTTCACAGTCACCCGACTGAAGCAAACACTCGCAGCAAGTCCTTGACGTTTCATTCTATCCTTCAATTGCTGTAGTAGTGATTGATTTATTATTTATTGTATTGTAATATGCTGTAGCATGTCCTGACAAGGGCACGAAATCCGGGTAGTATAACGCATATTCACTATATCCGACATGCGGTCATTGATTGATGGACCAATCATAAAACACGAAAATGGAGGACCATATGCTCTCGTGTGAGTGAGCTGTTAGTTTTACATATTGTCAGCCAATTCGAATGGATTTTCGTTTACGAATTTGTTTACTTACGAGCGTCGCTGCAAACGTGGTAGCAAATTGCTTGATTGATTGACATGGAAGCTTTCTTTCAAAGTGGAGTCTTTCTCCAGCCCTTGGTTGGTCATTTCTTCTAACATTTTTCAATGTATTTTAAAAAAGAAATATTTTTTCTTTTATTACTACACTGGTTGGGTTGCATAGATGTTAAAAGCCTAACAAAGGCCTCGTAGGAGTAGCATCTACCGACGGGTGTTGATCTGCTAAAAAAGCCTCTTCAGCCCCTGCAGATGTGTTAGCCAGGTCCGACTTCCACCTCCTCGTGTTAACTTCTGGAAATTTCCTGAACATGGAAATTGGTAACAGAAGAGGACGAATTGCTAGCGTCCTTCGCCACAAAACAGAATTAATGTCGGTCGGGCTATGGTGTAGCAAATTGTAACCGGAAAACCCCACAATTGCTCAGAGGTAACCCTAAGCCTCCGAGAAAACGGACTGGATTAATGTAGACGACCCTTGCCAAAAACGAAAAATGGATCTTTGGCTCTGTATGTGGATTGTTAGGTCCCTAAACAGATCACGTGCAACCGAACAACTTGCGGACGCCCTGGACCGCTATACAGCGGACATAACCACCATCCAGGAAATGCGATGGAATGGACCGTGTATAAAGCGTGTATGAAAAACGGCGATATTTACTACGGCGACTGCTATAGGGAGAGAGGACAACGATTATTCGGATGCGGATTTGTTGTTCGATGTGGGCCAAGGCAAAAAGTCCTAAGCTTTCGGCGTGTGAGCGAACGCCTCATAGCAATCCGTATCAAGGCAAAATTTTTTGACTTTAGCCTGATTTGCGTCCACGCCCCCACGAAAGACAAGGATGACTCCGCCAAAGATGAGTTCTACGATCTCCTAGACAGAACGTATGCCCAATGTCCCAGCTATGACATCAAAATTGTACTAGGAGACTTCAATGCTAAGCTGGGTAAGGAAAGCATCTTTGAACGAGTCAACGGCAAACATAGCCTACACGACACCACCTCCGATAACGGACACAGGCTGATTGATCTTGCTACGGGGCGAAATCTCCTTCTAGCCAGTACGCGCTTCCCGCACCTCGATATACACAAAGGCACCTGGCGGTCTTTTGATCAAACGACTACCAACCAGATTGACGTCAGACACTCCTCCACTGTTCTTGATGTTCGAACTTTCCGAGGGGCTAACATCGACTCGGACCACTATCTTGTAGTAGCCAAGATGCGCTTACGGATATCATGAACGCAACGGAGTAGAGTAAGAATACAAAGTTATGACGTCGGAAAGCTACTATCGCCAGAAACCGCTCGTGCTTTTACCGATCGCGTTTCCCTTAAGCTCTCCGATAAACCTCAATCCTCCACGCTATTAATAGAACAGCAGTGGAGCCTTTGCAAACAAGCCCTAAAAAGCTCTGCATCCGAAGTTTTGTGTTTCAAGGTTCCACCACGAAGAAACACCTGGTTCAATGACGAGTGCAGGAGGATTCATACAGCGAAGCAGGATGCATATAAGGCCTCGCTGTATAAAAGAACAAGAGCAGCTCGTGAGCTCTACGTGTTAAAAAGAAGGGAGGAGCATAAGCTTCTTAGAAGAAAGAAGAAAGAGCACGGGAAGCGCGCGATTGAGGTTTTGGAGAGGTGTTACTGCAGGCGTGACGTTCGAAAGTTTTATCAACAGATAAAGCGAACATGCCAAGGTTATAAAGCCAGAACGGAAGCCTGCAGGGATGAGAACGGACACCTAGTAGTAGAACCGCAGTCGATGCTGAGAATATGGAAAAACCACTTCTGCAGACTGTATAACGGCGATGTTAGTCAATATACCGCTGTCAGGCAGAATGATCCATTTCTAATCGACGGAGACCGCAGAGAATTCTGTCCCCCTGACCTCGACGAAGTTAAGGTTGCCATATCGAAGCTCAAGTCGAATAAAGCTGCTGGCGCAGACGGACTGTCTGCTGAGCTCTTCAAGGCAGCTGGGGATGACCTGGTTGGGAGCGTGCACCAGCTCATCCGTAAGATATGGTTAGAGGAAAGCATGCCCGAGGAATGGAGTCTCAGCATCGTATGCCCGATCCACAAGAAAGGAGAACCCTCTGATTGCGCCAACTATAGAGGAATAAGTCTCCTTAACATCGCCTACAAAATCTTCTCTGCCGTTTTGTGTGAACGCCTGAAGCCTTTTGTAAATGAGCTGATAGGTCCTTATCAGTGCGGATTCAGGCCAGGGAAGTCCACCATCGGCCAAATCTTCACACTACGGCAGATACTGGAGAAAACCAATGAATTTCAAGTCGACACTCACCACCTATTTGTCGACTTCAAAGCGCATGCGACAGCGTAATTAGAGACGAGTTATACAACGCTATGTCTACCTTTGACATACCTGCTAAACTCATCAGACTATGCAGGATAACTTTGGAGAATGCTCGCTGCTCCATCCGAATCGGTGAACACCTTACGGATAGTTTTGATGTCAAAAAAGGATTTAGGCAGGGCGATGCGCTGTCGTGTGACTTCTTCAACATCATATTGGAAGTGATTGTGCAAAAATCACTGGCCAATACAAGAGGCACAATCTATTTCAAATCCTCGCAACTCCTTGCATAGGCCGACGATATTGACATAATAGGTAGATCACAGCGGGACGTCAAGGAGGTGTTTGCGAGTATTGAGACGGAGGCGGCGAAAATTGGTTTGGCGGTAAACAAGGGCAAAACTAAATATATGCTGTCATCAAACAAGGACACTCACCACCGACATCTTGGGCAGAACGTTTGTATTGGCAGATATAAGTTCGAGGTAGTTAAGGACTTCGTCTACCTTTGCTCCGCAGTGACCTGGAACAAAGACATCAGTTCCGAAATTAAACGCAGAATCACTCTTGCCAATCGCTGTTTCTTTGGGCTCAGGAGGCAACTGAGTAATAGAGCCCTCTCCCGAACGACCCTTATCATCCCGGTCCTGTTGTACGGCGCAGAAACATGGACACTATCAAAAGCGGATGAGGAGGCCCCTGGTCGGTTCGAGAGAAAGATTTTGCGCGTGATTTTTGGGCCTAGAAACGCAGACGGGGGATGAAGGAGAAGATTCAACCACGAACTTTACGGGCTGTACAGCGACATGAGCCTAGTCAGGCGTCTACGGATTCAACGCCTAAGATGGCTGGGCCAGCTCGGAGAATCTTTGAATCCAACCCCGAGGGACGAAGAAGCAGAGGACGGCCACACTTAAGATGGCGCACACAAGTGGAAGGGGACCTCAGCCAACTGGGTGTGCGGCAATGGAAAAGGCTAGAGAGAGATCGTGCTAGATGGAGGAGCATGTTGATTGAGGCCCAGATTCACCCCGAACTGTAGCGCCCACTAAGGAGAAGAAGAAGAAGAAGCTGGGGCATTGGGCATATGTTCTGTCTAGGAGATCGTCGAATTCTTCTTTGAGTCGATCGTCCTTTTCTTCCGTGTGAACAAACGCTGCTAATTAAAATATACTTCGTTTTCATTTTGGAGTTTTTTATTTTGAGTCCACGATTTTCTCTGCCATCACAACCTGATCCCTAAAACACGTAACAGTATTATAGTCTTAACACGAAGAAGTGTCTCAGTGTCAAAGATCAAACGTGTTAAGTAACACCGTTCACCTTAAAGTGTGTCGAATGACACAAAATGTAAAACGTTCCACCGAAATTGCACAAAAGAGAAGATCTTCTTTATAAAATCGAGCGCCTCCCTTCCAGCTATTCATATTGGGTTTCTTAACAAAATTCCGGAAGGAATACCGGGTGAACCCCCATCAGCAAGTATTTAAATACAGTGGAGTTTTATCAGTAATCCGATTCTGACAAGACTAAGGTCTATGTCTGGCAGCTTTAAGTATGTGACCCTTTCGGAAATCAAAATGATTTTAAATTAAATTTAAAGGAATCGATATACATATTGTATGTAAACACTGAGTGCCCAGAAGAAGGAACACAACTCCCTCCTTTGCTAGCCCTTTCTTATTCACTAAATATATAAATCCTTGTCAGAAATGCTGACATCCGCAATCCAGCAGGATTTATATGTATATCAACCTTATAAATACGCATAATCCATAGACGTGGCCTCAATCGATATCGTCCGTTCTTAGCATACTCGTATCGTTTCCAATCCTAAATCAACCACTTCAGCTTCATTCTTAACTTCACAGACACATCCAAGTATCAATTTGAATAACAAAACAGCTAGATCCAATCCGAACCCATTACATGGAAAAAAATAAAACGCATTCAGCTTAACTCCAATATTCTAATCTTAGTCTGGCCCCTACTTCCCTACTCGGCTATATGCCGCTTAAATTATTCATGAGCTGCTCCTTAAACTACGCTGGCATTTCTGTCATATTTCCTTCCACTCGAACTGCTTCGGGACGGAGTCAAATCGAGTAGCCAAGGACTCAAGGGATATCCATGGTGAGAGCTAGAAATGAGGCAATACCGCAGTCATCATTCGATCTGAAGGGACCCAGAGAACCTGTAGCGTTGTCATGGCTCACCACACCCGACTGGCCATAAAACTCCTGTTACTGTATACCGACGATGACGCCATCCTATGAAGTGTGACAAGTGTAATTATGCAAGAAATTGGTTTGTTACATGAGTATTTATAGACCGTTCCAACCTGCCACATTGGTTTATCTATTCCAAACCACTTTGGTTACATCGGGTCGATGTCCTTCAAATGATTCCCAAATACTTTTATCTTCCAGAGGGATGAGTTCATGTACTACGACGTCATTTTTCACTCCTGAAGCACGTAATTCAGGTGAATATTCAGTATCTGATGGTACAGATTTTGGCGCTGTACGAGTATTTAGTCAAACATTCTTGTCTGAATGACTGGCAATTTTCACGTTGAAATATACATATACGTCAGGGTGTATTCCCAGAACACTTCAGATGCGCGACTGGGATCCAAAAATTCCAATCTAAACACTAACTCGGGAGCAGAACAAAGGAATTGTGAGAGACAGACGTGACACAGCACACAGGTGTCAATTATTTTTAATTTTTTTTTCGTACCTTCTCCTTTTCATCCACTTAACCAGACTCCATCAGGCTCTAAGAATGAAAAATCTAAACCAAAGTGGCAGAAAGGAATGAGAAAAGCTGGAGGACTTAATGGATTATGTGATGAGTTTCTGTGACAAAGTACATCATTTTCGACGGCAAGTCGGTATCGTAAACTGTTGCGCTTTTCTTTTTTTAAATTAAGCCTTGAGACACTGTGTTTCAATGGGGCAGCAATAATCGAAATCCTGACAGCTGTTCAATAAGTGCCTGCTCACTTTGTAGCAACTTTTTCGAGGCACTAAACATGAACAATAATTACACGGAAGGACTTATGGGCTAGTGCTACCATTAGCAATACGGCACTGCGACCTTTGCAGATCTATTGTGCCTGTTAGCCGAGTAGCTTCTCCACTTCTATAATGAAGTCGAGAATGCTTCTCGTGGGAGCCAGGGTGATCCCCTCAGGAGTCATAACTTCACTGAGAAGGATACGCTTCCTAAGATGGCAGAGAGAAGCACACTCACACAGTATGTGTTCTTGGGCTGCCGTGGGGCAGGTTGGCATAGCGCCTGTGGTGCCGAGACACGCTAGCCTCTGAAGGCGTTGAAGCTTAACAATTGTAGTTTTTTTGGTGACGATAGGTCTTACTATCGGATGGCAAAGGACTAACAAAGGCCTCGTAGGGGTAACATCTATCCGACGGATGCTGGCCTGCTAAAAAGCGAGAAGAGCCACCGCAGTCGAACATCTTGCGGCACTGTTAGTAAGTCCTATTCCCACCTCCTCGTGGTGCCATCTGGAGATTTCCTATGGAAATTGCAGACGGGGAAGGGCGAATGGCGAGCCTCCTGCGCCAAAAAAAAAACAGGATTAGTCGGTTGGGCTACGGTCTAGTAAGCCGTAACCGTAAAAAAAACACAAACTCCGAAACAACCACAAGCCTTGGATATAACGGACCGGATTTATGTTGAAGACCCTTGCAAAAAATGAAAAAAGGACAATGATCATCGGCTTTGTACGTGGAATGTTAGGTCCCCAAACAGGCCACGTGCAACCGAACAACTTGCGGACGCCCTAGACCGCTATAAAGCGGACATCACCGCCATCGAGGAAATGCGATGGAATGGACCGTGTATAAAGCGGATGAAAAACGGCGATATTTACTACGGCGACTGCTATAGGGAAAGAGGATAACGATTGTTCGGATTTGGATTTGTTGTTCGAGGTGGACCAAGGCGAAAAGTCCTAAGCTTTCGGCATGTGACCGAACGCCGTATCAAGGCTAAATTTTTTAACATCACCCTGATCTGCGTCCACGCCCCCACGGAAGACAAGAATGACTCCGCCAAAGATGAGTTCTACGATCTCCTAGACAGAACGTATGCCCAATGTCCCAGCTATGACATCAAAACTGTACTAGGAGACTTCAATGCTAAGCTGAGTAAGGAAAGCATCTTTGAACGAGTCATCGGCAAACATAGCCTACACGACACCACCTCCGATAACGGACACAGGCTGATTGATCTTGCTATGGGGCGAACTCTCCCTCCGGCCAGTACACGCTTCCCGCACCTCGATATACACAAAGGCACCTGGCGGTCTTTTGATCAATCAACTACCAACCAGATTGATCACATCGCGATCGACGTCAGACACTCCTCCACTATTCTTAATGTTCGAAGTTTCCGAGGGGCTAACATCGGCTCGGACCACTATCTTGTAGTAGCCAATATGCGCTTACGAATATCACGAACGCAACGGAGTGGAGTGAGAAAACAAAGTTATGACGTCGGAAAGCTACTATCGCCAGAAACCGCTCGTGCTTTCACCGATCGCGTCTCCCTTAAACTCTCCAATACATCTGAATCCTCCACACTATCAATGGAACAGCAGTGGGGCCTATGCAAACAAGCCCTGAAAAGCTCTGCATCCGAAGTTTCATGTTTCAAGGCTCCATCACGAAGAAACACCTGGTTCGATGACGAGTACAGGAGGATTCATACAGTGAAGCAGGATGCATATAAAACCTCGCTGCGTAGAAGAACATGAGCAGCTCGTGAGCTATACGAGTTAAAAGGTAGGGAGGAGCTTCTCAGAAGAAAGATGAAAGAGCACGAGAAACGCACCATTGAGAATTTGGAGAGGTGTTACTGCAGGCATGACGTTCGAAAATTGTATCAACAGATAAAGCGAACATGCCAGGGTTATAAAGTCAGAACGGAACCCTGCAGGGGTTAGAACGGACAGCTAGTAGTAGAATCGCAGACGATGCTGAGAATATGGAAAAACCACTTCTGCAGACTGTATAACGGCGATGTTAGTCAATATACCGCTGCCAGGTAAAATGATCCATTTCTAATCGACGAAGACTGCAGACAACTCCGTCCCCCTGACCTCGACGAAGTTAAAATTGCCATATCGAAGCTCAAGTCGAATAAAGCTGCTGGCGCAGACGGACTGTCTGCTGAGCTCTTCAAGGCAGCTGGGGATGACCTGGTTGGGAGCATGTACCAGCTCATCCGTAAGATATGGTTAGAGGAAAGCATGCCCGAGGAATAGAGTCTCAGCATCGTATGCCCGATCCACAAGAAAGGAGCCCCTCTGATTGCGTCAACTATAGAGGAACAAGTCTCCTTAACATCGCCTACAAAATCTTCTCTGCCGTTTTGTGTGAACGCCTGAAGCATTTTGTAAATAAGCTGATAGGTCCTTATCAGTGCGGATTCAGGCCAGGGAAGTCCATCATCGATCAAATCTTCACACTACGGCAGATACTGGAGAAAACCAATGAATTTCAAGTCGACACTCACCACCTATTTGACGACTTCAAAGCCGCATACGACAGCGTAATTAGAGACGAGCTATACAACGCTGTTTCCAATCACTGCCAATCGCTGTTTCTTTGGGCTCAGGAGGCAACTGAGTAATAGAGCCCTCTCCCGAACGACCCTTATCATCCCGGTCCTGTTGTACGGCGCAGAAGCATGGACACTATCAAAAGCGGATGAGGAGGCCTTTGGTCGGTTCGAGAGAAAGATTTTGCGCGTGATTTTCGGGCCTGCAAACGGCGACGGAGAATGGGGGAAAAGATTCAACCACGTACTTTACGGGCTCTACAGCGACATGAGTCTAGTCAGGCTTCTACGGATTCAACGCCTAAGATGGCTGAGCCATGTAGAGCGAATAGACACCACAGCTCCAGCCCGGAGGGTCTTTGAATCCAACCCCGAGGGACGAAGAAGCAGAGGACGGCCGCACTTAAGATGGCGCACACAGGTGGAAGGGGACCTCAGCCAACTGGGTGTGCGGCAATGGAAAAGGCTAGCGAAAGATCGTGCTAGATGGAGGGGCATGTTGGTTGAGGACCAGGTTCACCCCGAACTGTAGCGCCCACTAAGAAGAAGAAGAATTATTAGTCACATTGGTTATATCTTTTATATCCTTCACTAGTAAGCGTTTGTTTTGTCTTTTTCCACAGTCAAATTTTCTTTAGCCACTTCCACTTCAATGCTAGCGAATGGAGCGGTCGGTCGGTGTTTCTTTTGTATTGACTCCATGTACGATTGAACGAATCTCTGGCGCTGTGCAGTGATATGCGATGTCGTTTATTATATCATTTGGTGTATAGTACACTTAGACATCTAGTATAATCATACTCCTCTTAGCAATATGTAGTAGCCAATTGGCAAATATGGTAATGTACGATGGGTATTGTTACTTTTGGACTTTTAAGCAAATTTGTCTTCATTTGTCAACATTTACTACCCTAAAGTGCCCTCTCTATAGACTTTAGACTTTCAGAAAGTTTGACCCACTTACCAAACAATCTAGTCCCTCTTTAAGTTCTCTATTAAAGCATTTTAAAAAGAAAATAAAAGAAAAGAAAAGTTTTACTTTAGCCCTGGGAGTAGTCTAAAACATTCAGCGATTAGTCCCAACCGGCCAAGAAAAAGATCTCCTCATCACGGCCAGAAAGGTCTGGAGCAAAAGTTTTTAGCGTACCTTCTTCAAAGTCGATTAACATGTGTATATCCTTGATAGGTACATAGAAAGAGATGTATGCAAGGTTAAGTGAAAGTTATTCAACAGAAAACACGGGTCGAATACACGGGTATGATTTGGGAAGGCTATTGATGCACACAATTCAGGAGAAAATGTCGAAAGAATTTTTTGAGAATAGTAAAAAATGAAACAAAAACGAAGCCCTTTTTCAAAACTGCCTACAAACTCAGCCTTATGTAATTCAATAGCTCTTGAAAATATGGTCAAATCACGGTGAGCTAGCGCAAATGATGGGAAAGCTAGGATTTGCAGCCAGAAAGAATTTGCTGGGTGTTTTGTGGGGATGACAGGAATTCATATATTATAGGCTACCCAACTACGGGAACCGAACTCTTAATTCGGACCTACCCTGTCCTCAGTTAAACTGTCTGAAGAAAGCTTAGAAGCGTCCAGCTTTGGTTAATAGGAGAGGAATTGTGTTCCTTGAGAACAGCGTCAGGCCATACACAAGCAAATTCACTAGCTTAAAGATCCGGTAGCTTGAATGGAAGTTTCCTATGCATTAGTCTTATAGTCCAGACCAAAGGGTGACCAACTGGTCCTGGCCATGGCGAACAGTCCAGTGTGAATCTGGGCCTCAACAAACAAGCCATTCCAGTTAGCTCGATCTTTTGCTAGTTGTTTCCAGTGTCGCACGACCAGTAGGTTAAGGTCCCTTTCCACCTGTGTGCACCATCATAGATGTGGCCGTTCTCTGCAACGTCTGTATCTTCTCCTCCACTCTCCGTTTATACAAACGGGACCATAGATTGAACGCAGAATTTTCCTCTCGAAACGACCAGGGGCCTCCTCGTCTGCTTTCGTTAAAGTTCAGGCCATCTGCGCGATAGATGAGGACCGGGATGATTAAGGTTTTCTATAGCGCAACAACCCCGACCAGAATGGCGATTGTGCGGCGGCTAAAAAAAACCTAAAGTTATGAATGAGCAAGATGCCTCGGATACACGGACGGATACTCGACGACGACAACGCACGAAAAAGGAACACGATTTGCGAGCATGCTCCTGGAATGTCAGAACCCTGTACACTCCCGGAGCTGCTCATAAACTAGAAGGAATCCTCACGCAGTACAAGGAGGATATTACTGCGGTCCAGGAAATACGCTGGATAGGAAACGGTATGATTAGGAAGAAAAATTGCGACATTTATTACAGCTGTCACAAATGGTTGCACCTACTCGGATGCGGATTTGTCGTGGGAAAGCGGCTAAGGTCGAAGGTCATCGACTTTAAACCTATAAGTGATCGCCTGGCTGTGATCCGCATCAGAGGCAGATCTTATAACATCAGCCTTATATGTGCACACGCCCCTACCGACGAGGCTGAAGACCCCATCAAGGAGGAATTCTATGACCTCCTGGACAACGCCTACGGAGCTTGTCCGGAGTACGATGTAAAAATCGTGCTCGGGGACTTCAACGCCAAAATCGGTAAGGAGAACACCCTGGGCGGAAAGCACAGCCTCCACGATACAACAACAGATAACGGCTTCCGACTCACGGACTTTACGAAAGCTCGTAATGCGGTGATAAGTAGCACAAGATTCACTCGCAAGCGAATCCACAAAGCAACCTGGCGATCTCCGGACGGTCGAACCGCCAACCAAATCGACCATGTGCTCATTGACGCAAGGCACTCGTCAAACATCCTGGATGTGCGAATATTCAGAGGGGCAAATGTCGACTCTGACCTCGTAGCAGCAAGATTCAGAGCTCGACTGTCCAATGTCAGAAAGCTGCACCAGCCCATCAGGAGGAGGTTCGACATTGGGCGCCTCAGCACACCGGAGGTTGCCAGGGTCTACAGGGAGCAGCTGAGTGAAAGACTCTACGGTATGCCTACGTCGAACACAAATGCCAATGTGGCTGCATTGCCGCTCAGCCATTCAGGAAGTAGCCCAAACCACCTTAGGATACCTACCACCCCCGACAAGAAACCCATGGTATGATGGCGAGTGTGAGCAGAAAAAGGCAGCAACCGACGAGGCGTACCAAAAGGCGCTGCAGAGGAAAACCAGGGCAGCGCAAGAAGAGTTCCGAACCAGAAGAAGGGAGGAGAAAAAACTACTGCGACAAAAGAAAAGAATCTTCGCAGCCTCCCAGCTCAAGGATAACGAGGAGTCTAGGGATAAACATAAAATACGAGCCTTTTACAAGAAAACCAAAGGACTTGCAGGAGGCTTCAAAAAGGGCACCCTGGCTCTTCAAAACTGCGAGGGTAATCATGTCACCGACCCGCAGGGAATAGTGGATGTATTTAAGCAGCACTTCCAGCAGCTGCTTAACGAGCATGACCAAGAGAGAGTGGTAGGGACCGAGGAAATCCCAACTCCAGCCACTGTAGTAGTCCTCCCACCCAGCATCGAAAAAGTCGGCACAGCTATTCAGAAACTGAAGAACAACAAGGTCGCAGGCTCAGACGCCTTGCCATCAGAGCTCTTTAGGGCTGGCGGCAATGTTCTGCTAGGGAACATGCACCAGATCATCTGCAGAATTTGGGAAGATGAAAGCATGCCCGACGACTGGGATACCAGCTCTATGTGCCCCATCCACAAAAAAGGCGATCCTACCTCTTGCAAGAACTATAGAGGTATATCCCTGCTCAATGTCGCATACAAGATCCTGTCCAGCGTATTGTGTGAACGTCTAAAATCATTTTGCACCGCACAAATCGGCAGCTACCAGTGCGGCTTCCGGCCCGGCAAATCAACTTTAGACCAAATGTTCACACTTCGACAAATCCTGGAAAAGACCAAGGAGTTTCGAATCGATACACACCTGGTGCTGGAGCGGATAGTGCGATGGGCAGGCGTCAACAGGGAAGGCACTATCTTTTACAAGTCCATCCATCTGCTAGGATACGCGGATGATATCGACATCATCGCGTGTTCTCGACGTGGCATTGTGGAAGCATTCACGGCGATTGAAGAACAGGCGAAACGAGTTGGTCTTAAGATCAATGAGGACAAAACGAAATACATGCTGTCAAGCAAAAACCAATCCGTCGCTCACCACCTGGGACAAAATATAACAATTTACAGCTACAATCTCGAGGTAGTTAAGGCGTTTGTCTACCTCGGGGCAAACGTAAATTCCACAAATGACACCACAGTGGAGACCCGGCATAGAATCGCCCTTGGCAACCGCTGCTACTTCGGCTTGTCCAAGCAACTGGGGTCAAAACTCCCCACTCGAAAGACCAAAGTCATGCTTTACAAAACGCTCATTCTGCCAGTCTTGCTGTACGGAGCCGAAAGCTGGACGATAAGCAGGTCAGCGGAGCTGATTTTGGGTTCTCTCGAAAGAAAATTTTTGCGCCGAATATTTGGTCCTGTCTGCGAGGAATGTGAATGGAGAAGAAGACACAACCGCGAACTCTACGAGTTGTACCAAGATGTGGATGTTGTCCCGAAAGCAAGGATCCGTCGACTACACTGGCTCGGCCACATCGAGCGCATGGACATCAACGCTCCAGCTAAGAGGGTCTTCGACTCCGAGCCTCCTGGTTCGAGAAGAAGAGGAACACCGAACCTCCGGTATAGAGACCAAGTAGTCGCGGATGTAAGACATCTTGGTCTTGACAACTGGAAGCAGCGTGCCGGGGACCGTCAAGGATGGAAGGCAGCTATAGCTCAGGCTCAGATCCTCCATGGATCGCTGGCCTGATAAGTAAGTAAGTAAGTAAGTGTGTGTTTTTATTCGGATAAAAACGACAATTGTAGTTTATCGCAATCCAGTGGTGCGAACCCTATTCGGTGTGGGATTGAATATTTCGTAACAATATGTACATCCAGGATTCAAATATAGGACAATTTAGGAACATCATTTATTGAAGTTTATTGTTACAGGTCTGATTTTTCATGAGGGTGCAGTGGTTAGTGTGTTGGACTCTGACACCAACCACCAACCACCAACCACACCGTCGAATGTTTATTTCGTGGCGTCTCTCCTCGGCGGTGTACTGGCAAAACCTTGAACATACATACACACTCGTATATCTCTTCACGTTTCATGGTATCTAAAACCTGCAAAAGTTATTTCATGTTAGATACCTTCTTCCTTATTTCAGCTAACAATAGATTTCCCTTCCGATATAGAGAAACAGGATACTGGAAGCAAAGGAGAAAGCACTTATTCCAGACAATATTAATTAAATAGTCTCAAGTTCAGCAAATGATTTAATGTCCGACTAATTTCCATCCTCTCAAGTGTTCTTGATGATGATGTACAAGAAGGATCACTTTCATTGTAGCAGTTTTACGAGAATGATTAAATGCAACCGCTACATTGAAACAAACCTATGCAAAGTACTACAACAATGTAAATCCTTCGTATTCCCTCCCCATACGAACAAGGATACACAATTTAGAGAAAACGACGAACAATCTAACGATAGCCTTGTATAAGACATTGTATAAGGTTCCGCAAAATAAATGTCTCTATTGTTAGTTCAGCGAAAGGATTCATCAAACCCTAGATACTTTTCTCTGTTCTTATGTTCGTCCATCCTCAATTGTATCCACTTCCTCCTCTCCTCCTCACGATTTAGAAGGTGCTAACAAAAGGCAAAAACAATTATCTCTTGCGGCAACAAAATCCTTTCCATCATCGACGTCACCGGCAACATCATCATCATCATCGGCCCTTGTCATTGCAATCCCCTTCTTCCCTATCTCTTCATAAGTTTCATTTATCCAAGAAAATGTCTTCTCACGCGTCAAGTAGAAGATATTTTTATTCATCTTACTCGTACTTCGGATGTAGGAACGTATTTTTTGTACATACTCTAAGCTATGGCAATGACCTTCCCTCTGTCAATAGAATAGATAGAAAACCTAACAGAATGCCTACCATAATATTTGTAATAGATACAAAGGCTTCAACGCGAACGTAGCGAGTGCAGATGATGAAAGAAGGTGGTAAGGGTAAAGCAAATAGTACAGGGCCAAGGTGGATGAGTGTTTCACGTATTGATTTCCTCGTTTTTAAAACCCGTGACCTTGCCACCCGCACAAGGGATGGGACTGTGTGCGATTTGGGTTGTTGCTGTTAACCTATGGGCTTTTGTTTTCATTTTTGACGTTGAAGGTTATTTTTAAACATTTTCTGTGGAGAGAAGACTTGTGAAATGACGAGGGGATTCACTGTGTTCTCTAAAGGGGTGCTTTCGACAGGCATGTCTTGCATGTTGTCCTTGGGATTCATTTAATTTGTTGCATTATGGTGTGTATGGTGTACTGATACACGATACATACATTGATTTATCTCAATCAAAAAGAAACGGATAGATTAAAGAAAAATAACAGATTATCTAGACTTTGTGAATACACCTAAGTCTAAGCTTAGTACTTGAGCCAGGGGGGAGGGAGCGAGCAAACAGAGCAAAGAAGTTGATCGCGTTTAACATGGCAAACGCCAGCTTCGGTCTCTGTCTCTGCTCAATTCGAGTTGACACACAGCCTCCGCGTGGCCCCCCCTGGATAGATACACTGCCACCCGCCAGGTAGTGAACCAATGTGTGCAGCGACCCAACCCCTTGTTCCTGGGGAAATAGGAACCTGGCCCTCCAGGTTGGGGGTTGTGCTAAGGAGTAACATCCCTATCACTTAAAACTCTACTTGTTCCGAAACAACAACAAGCCTCGGATACGGACGGATACAAAGCTGACGACCCCTGCAAAAGACTAACGGACTTGAGAGTCTGAACCTGGAATGTGAGGTCCCTTAACAGACCGGGTGCAGGACCAATCAAAAGACGGATGAAAAACTGCGACGTCTACTACGGGAACTGCTACAAGGAGAACAAACAACGCCTATTCGGGTGCGGATTCGTTATTCGAGGAAGACTTCAACAAAAAGTCTTAAGCTTCCGAGATATAAGCGAACGCCCCATAACAATCCGCATATGCGCTCACGCCCCAACGGAAGAAAAGGACGATCGACTCAAAGAAGAACTTTACGATCTCCCAGACAGGACTTATGCCCAATGGCCCAGCTACGACAAAAAAATAGATTTGAATGCAAAACTGGACAAAGAGGACATATTTGAGTCAATCATAGGAAAGCCTCCATAACACCACATCCGACCACGGACTAAGGCTAATTGATTTCCTAGCGGGGCGTAACCTCCTTGTAGCAAGCGCGCGATTCCCCCATCTCAACATCCACAAGGGTACCTGGCGGTCTTTTGATCAATCGACCACCAACCAGGTTGATCACATTGCGATCGACACCAGAAACTCCTCCTGTATTCTCGACGTACGAACCTTCCGAGGGGCCAATATCGACTCGGACCACTACCTTGTTGTAGCCAAGGTACGAATGAGGATATCAAGAATGCTTAGGAGTCGAGTAGGACTACGTAAGTTTGACGTCGGAAAGCTACAATCGCAAGAGACTGCCAGAATCTTTGCCGATCGTGTCTGCGCCAAGCTCTCTCAAAATCCGCCCACAGTAGCACAAACATTAGAGCAGGAATGGGCGCATTGCCCGAGCGCCGTCAGAGACGCTGCCTCAGGGGTGCTGGGTTTCAAACCGCCACCACCTAGGAACCCCTGGTTCGATGAACAATGCGAACAAGCCCATGCAGCAAGACAAGAGGCATATAAAGCCATGCTGCAACGACGGACGAGAGCTGCTCGCGAGATCTATGAGCAGAAGAGAAGAGAGGAACACACGCTTTTCAGAAGAAAGAAGAGAGAGCACGGAAAGCGTGAGATCGAGGAGATGGAGAGATGCTTCCGCTGGAATGACGCCCGTAAGTTTTACAATAAGGTAAAACGAACATGCCATGGCTACAAAGCCAGAGCGGCCGCCTTCAGGGATGAAAATGGAGAACTGGTGGTGGAGTCGCAGTTGATGCGGAGGATTTGGAAAGACCACTTCTGCAGACCGTATAACGGCGATGATAGACAAGATACCGCTGTCAGGCAGAACGAGCCATTCGTAATAGACGACGATGTAACAGAATACAGAATACACCCGATCTAGACGAAGTCAAAATAGCGATATCAAGACTTAAGTCTAATAAAGCCGTGGGCGCAGACGGTCTGTCTGCTGAGCTTCTTAAGCCGGCTGGAGATGAGCTGGTAAGGTGTATGCACCATCTCATTTGCAAGGTATGGTCGGAGGAAAGCATGCCCGACGAATGGAATCTCAGCATCGTTTACCCGGTCCATAAGAAAGGAGACCCCTATAGCTGCGCCAACTATAGGGCAATAAGTCTCCTTAACATCGCATATAAGAACTTCTCTGCCGTATTGTGTGAACGCCTGAAACCGTTTGTGGATAACCTGATCGGCTCTTATCAGTGTGGTTTCAGGCCAGGTATATCAACAATAGACCAAATATTTACGCTACGGCAGATCTTGGAGAAGACCCAGGAATACCAAATCAACACTCACAACCTCTTCGTCGATTTCAAGGCTGCATATGCCAGCGTGTATAGAGATGAGCTATACAAAGCCATGTCTAGTTTTATCATCCCTGCCAAACTCGTCCGACTGTGCAGGATGACAATGGAGAATTCTCGCTGCTCCATTAAAATCGGTAATGAACAAACCGAGACCTTTGGTGTTAAAAAAGGATTTAGGCAGGGCGACGCGCTGTCGTGCAACTTTTTCAACATCGTGCTTGAAAAGATCGTGCAAGAGTCACTGGCCAACACAAGAGGTATGATTTATTTCAAGTCTACGCAATTGCTTGCGTACGCCGATGATATTGACGTAATTGGTCGAAAACAGCAAGACGTCAATGAGGCTTTCGTGAGCATTGAGGTAAAAGCGGCTAAGATGGGTCTCAAGGTTAATGAGGGTAAAACCAAATATCTGCTTTCATCTAAAAGAGACGGACAATACCGACGTATTGGCCAGAACGTCACCATGGGCGGATATAACTTTGAAGTGGTCAAGGAATTCGTCTACCTTGGCTCACTGATGACCAGCGACAACAACACCAGCGCTGAGATAAAACGCAGAATCACTCTTGCCAACCACTGTTTTTTTGGGCTCAAGAGGCAATTGAGAAGTAGAGCCCTCTCTCGGAAAACCAAGGTGACACTATATAAGACCTTGATCATCCCAGTCCTCCTTTACGGCGCAGAGGCTTGGACCTTAACAAAAGCGGATGAAGATGCCCTCGGTCGTTTCGAGAGGAAAATTCTGCGCACTATCTACGGTCCCGTTTGTTCAAACGGTGTATGGAGGAGAAGATATAACGAAGAACTGTACGGGTTGTATAGCGACATCGGCCTGGTACGACGTCTACGGATACAGCGTCTAAGGTGGCTAGGCCATGTAGAGCGCATGGAAGATACAGCTTCGACCCGAAAAATCTTCGAATCCACTCCGGACGGAAGGCGCGGCAAAGGACGGCCGCCTCAGCGGTGGCGTACGCAGGTGGAAGGGGACCTCAACCAACTGGGCGTGCGGCACTGGAAACAGCTGGCCAAAGACTGTGCCGGCTGGAGACGCTTGTTGGTTGAGGCCCAGGTTCACCACGGACTGTAGCGCCACCTAAGTAAGTAAGTATCTCGTAACTCCCGGTCAAAAGTTAAAAGATGAAAACAGGAGTTGCCTCTCGATCTTTACATGAAACCTTCTTTACAACTGTCTTATCAAAAATGTTGAATAAAATTCCACTTACGTATTCCCATGACAAATTTTTAATTCTGTTTCTCATGGAATTCCCTCCAAACATCAATCTTTTACCACTTTACTCATAACCTAAAGGTCCTTGTTCGACATACATGTGTACATGTGTGTATATGTATAAACATCCTATGTATGTCATTGATTTATTACGCACAGCAACCTTTGACCTTATAATTCTATGGTACGAAACAGAATCAACGAAGACAGATACGTTACAAATGAATTTGAAAAACAAGCGAAACAACAACAACAACGGTAGTAGGGCACGAGGCACGTCGTTGGCAAACTTCTATATGATTAGGTTCCTTTGAAGAAATATGAAAACGAACAACTTTTTTCTCCTCAATTCATCCTCATCCCAACTTCATTGATTTAATCCAGGCCAATTTCGTCTTTCCCGCCCTCGATTCCAGCTCCCGTCGTTGTTGGGCGCGTCGAAATGGTAGAGTAGCATACAACTCAAAATGTTCTCTCGTTGAATAATTGAATTTCATATCGTTGGGTGTAGTGAAAGAGCTCGAGCTAGGTAAAGGTTAAAGGTTCATTGGGCACCCCGACAATACCGTGGATCGCATGTGTAGGAGTGCTTCACTCGACTGGTGGATGTAAACGTGCGTGCACGCGACGCAATTCGTCCTGACCAATAAAGGCCAATACTTTCGTCCACCTACACGTAGTATGCAGTATGACCTGATTATGTCGGATCTGGATATGTTGCTTTAGAGGTTCACTGAAAGCACCCTTTGTGGTACTCGTCGATTGTGAAATTACCGTGATGTTGCTGATGCTGCATTTTATTCAAAAGCTATGAATTCGACACAATTACTAGACTCTGGGTATGTGGTATTCACATTAGAGGCATTTGGAGGGGAGAAATTCAATATGTTTCAACGAACAAGTTTTGGTTCCGGTAGTCATGAGCTTGAGCTTCTTCTGCTACGGAAATTGTGTCAAAAGTTCGATTTAATATCCATGCGACACATACAAAAAAAAAAAAACATGAAAACGAAATATTACGACGGAATTCCCTACGAACTTTAGAGCTGGTAATCGATGTAAAATCCTTGTTATCCTTACGAACCATTGTATTTTAAAATAACAAATACCACCGAGCTGATGATAGTAGAAGTCCGATTGAACGCCATGTGTCACTCTATATAACAATTCGAAAGGACCTGTCGCCAAATTGACCATAAGCTCGACGATTCGCAGGCACATATCCTTGTCGTACGACGGACGTTGGTCCTCGCTAGAAAAACAATTCGCTGAAAATCTAATTGAATTTTCGAAAAGTCATTGAATATGCTTACACGAGCAGCAGAGAAAGTTGCACGGTGAAACGTTTGCTCGAAAACTTTAGATTGTCATCATCAGTTTAGGCCAACGAAACCCAGAGTGGTGGCTGTTTGGCTGATGCAGAACTGGAGTGCTTAATGGGAAAGTAAAGAGACAATTAATTGCGTAAGCGAATGAAGCCATGTTCTATCAGATGTGGGTAATTTGAACTCGTCGTTGTTACGTAAGCGAAGAAAATGACGGTATGTCGTCAAGGGAAGTGGATTTATAAAGTTGTTGGCAATAGTTTTGAATGTTTTTTGGTCGTGTGGTTATGGTCAACGTTAGTCGACGCCTTTGGATAGCGAAAGGAGCAACAAAGGCAGGCCTCGTAGGAGTAATATCTGCCGACGGCTGCTGGTCCACTAAAAAAACGAGTAAGAGCCTCTGCATCCGAAAACTTTGTTGGCCAGTCCTACTTTTACCTCCTCGTGGTACCACCTGGAAATTTGCTGACCATGGAAATTACTAACGGAAGAGGACGAATAGCAAGTATCCCGCGTCACAAAATAGGATTAAAGGCGGTTGGGCTAGGGCCTAGCAAACCCAAGCCGGAAAACACCACAATGCTGGGAAACAACTACGAGCCTCGGATAAAATAGACCGGATTAATGCGGATGACCTTTGCAGAAAAACGAAACAAGGACAATGATATTCGGCTCCGTACGTGACATGTTAGGTCCTTAAACAGACCACGTGCAGCGGAACAACTTGCGGACGCCCTAGACCACTACAAAGCGGACTTAGCCGCCATCCAAGAAATGCTATGGAATGAACCGGGTAAAAAGCGGATGAAAACCTGCGACATCTAAGGTGACTGCTATAGGAGGAGAGCATAACGATTGTTCGGATGCGGACTAGTTTTTCGAGGAGGACTAAGGCATAAAGTTCCATTCGGCATGTGAGCGAACGGCTCATAACGATCCGTATCAAGGCTACATTTTTTAACATGAGGCTGATATATGTCTACGCTCCCACAGACGATAAGGATAACTCCACCAAAGATGAGTTCTACGTCCTCCTAGACAGATTATCAAAATTGTACAAGGAAACATCAATACTAAGTTGGATAAGAAAAGCATATTTGAACGAGTCATCGGCAAACACAGCCTACATGACACCACATCCGATAACGGACACAGGCACCTGGCGACCGCCAAATCAATCAGGCACTAACCAGATTGATCATATCGCGATTGACGCCGGATACTCCTCCACAGTTCTTGATGTCCGAACTTTCCGAGGAGCCAACATCGATTCGTACCACTATCTTGTACTAGGCAAGATGCACCTAGAGTACGAGTACAAAGTTATTGCCTGAAACCGGTCGTGCTTTTACCGATCGCGTCGCCCTTAAGCTCTCTCCTACACCTCAACCCTCCACACAGTTAAAAAACAACAGTGGAACCTTTGTTAGTAAGTTTTGGGCCTCAAGGCGCGGAAAGGCGGAGGAACTCCTGGTCCGATGACGAGTGTATGAGGATTCACACATCGAAGCAGAAGGCATATAAAGCCTCGCTGCATAGAAGAACAAGAGCAGCTCTTGAGCTCTACGTGCTAAAAAGAAGGGAGGAGTATAAACTTCTCAGGAGAAAGTAGAAAGAGCACAAGAAGCACGCGCTTGGGGGCTTGGATAAGTGTTACTGCAGGCATGACGTTCGAAGGTTTTATCAACAGATAAAGCGAACGTGCCCAGGTTATAAGGCCAGAACGGAAGCCTGTAGGGATGAGAACAGACACCTGAGTAGTGGAATCGCAGTCGATGCTGAGAATATGGAAAAACCACTTCTGTAGACTGCATAACGGCAACGCTAGTCAATCTACCGCTGTCAGGCAGAATGATCCATTTCTTAACGACGAAGATCGAAGAAAATTCCGTCCCCCTGACCTCGAGGAAGTTAAGATCGCCATATCGAAACTCAAGCCGAATAAAGCCGCTGACGCAGACGGACTTTCTGCTTAGCTCTTCAAATGTCCGTGGAATGGAATCTCAGCATCGTTTCCCCGATCCACAGGAAAATAGACCCGTCTGACTTTGCCAACTACAGAGGAATAAGTCTTCTTAACATCGCCTACAAAATATTCTCTGTCGTTTTGTGTGAACGCCTGAAGCCTCAAGCCAGGGAAGTCCATCATCGATCAAATCTTCTCACTACGGCAGATCCTGGAAAAAACCAATTAAAAACCTCTTTGTCGACTTCAAAGCCACATACGACAGAGTAATTAGGGACGAGCTATACAAGGCCATGTTCACCTTTGACATCCCTGCTAAACTCGTCAGACTATGCAGGATAACTTTCGAGATTGCTCGCTGCTCCATCCGAATCGGTGCAGACCTGACGCACGAGTTTACGAGTATTGAGACGGAGGCGGCGAGAATTAGTTTGGTAGTAAACGAGGGCAAAACCACCGACGTCTTGGCCAGAACGTTTGCTTTGGCAGATATAAGTTCGCGGTAGTTAGGGACTTCGTATAGCTTGACTCCGCAGTGACCTGGAACAACGACATCATTTCCGATATCAAACGCAGAATCACTCTTGCCAATCGCTGTTTCTTTGGGCTCAGGAGGCAACTGAGTAATAGAGCCCTCTCCCGAACAACAAAGTTGACTCGGGTCCTGCTGTACGGCGAAGAAGCATGGACAGTATCAAAATGAAGAAGTCCTTGGCCGTTTCGAGGAAAGATTTTGCGAGTAATTTTCGGACGCAGACGAGGGATGGAGGAAACGATTCAACCACGAGCTTTACAGGCTGTACAACGACATGAGGCTAGTCAGTCGTCTGAGGATTAAACGCCTAAAATGGCTAGGCTATGTAGATTGAATGGACACCAGAGTTCCAGCCCGGAGAGTCTTGGAATCCGACATCGAGGGTCGAAGAAACAGGGGATGGCCGCACCTAAAATGGCGCACACAGGTGGAAGGGGACCACAGCCAACTAGGTGTGCGGCAATTGAAAAGGCTAGCAATAGATCGTGCTATTTGGAGGGGCATGTTGGTTGAGGCCCAGGTTCACCGCGAACTGTAGCGCCCTACTAGAAGTAGTCGACGCCTTAATGAAACATGCTCCTTTTCTTTAAAGGTAGAGCTACTGCTCATAAGTGAATTGGGTAATTCCATTATTCTAATATGTTACGCATCCAATCGACACATCAAAACTGTCGACTCCGGGGCTGGAATGTAATCAAAGGCCACAAATGTCTTTTGTCTGCTTCATTCGACCTAATGATACCGCATTTGATCCCATCTATGTCATAGCTGTCATTAAAAGTTAATTGCCTAAAGCACATGCTCCTCTATGGGCCACGTTAATGTCATTCGGCGCTCGATAACCGATTGCAGAATCCTTAACTCAACGTGACCATATATCCTGCCAATAATATCCATACAATGTGTCGCAAATATTACGTGTCCAGATTGTGAGATAAGCACGCATATCGGGCGAACGTTGGACTCCTCTGACGTACATACATGCACACATAAAACGTATAATTGTACAGAAGCATTCATACGCCGGCAGACTTGAAAATTCCTCCTACTCACAAGTTTTCAGGTCGATATAACGTGTTTTCATACACGGAAAGTTTTTATTTTTATACAAATCGAGATGAAAGGACGACCTCCTGACTTGGCTAGGAGGCAGGTTTCAGCTTCGAAGATGAAGAAGATAAATTAAAGCGAAACAGTCTACCAGCCTGCGTTGCATTCAAAGTATTATCTTTCATCACTCCACTCGAGAAATGGTCCAGTTCCTCACGGTTCCTTCTCTTATTGCTTTTTCCTTTTTTTTGTTCCTGCTTTGGCTTAGATTTGCCCATGAAGCAGTACCAACTTCCGGTCGAAGGGCTTCTCAACGATAATTATTCCTCTCACGCAGCATCCTCCAATCCTCCATGCAGATTCTTTTCCTCATCCATCTTAAGTTGCTGCCATTCAATTCTGGCAACTTAGTTTGTACCACAAGCCACAAGCAAGCCAAATAAGATTGAATAAGATGTACTGATTGTCTGTAATGAAGTTGAATTCCATGGCCTTTACGACTGCTATCAACTTATGATATTGGACGTAGCATATGGAACAGACTGTTCAGCGATGTTGGGAGTCGTAAGTACAAGCGCGTCATGGAATGGGCAGAGATGGTTAAGATAACTTGATGAGCATTGTACACGGCCTGTCAATAGCACGAGTTTGTTATGCAAAATGTTTTGTTATTTTTCTAGATCTTCTTTCTTGCTTTTGCAAGGGCTGTTAAGGGCTGTTTCTTTCAAGTGGTTTTGTAAATTTGAGTTTGGAGTTATTGCACAGAGAGAGAGAGAGAGAGCGAGAGAGGTTTTTTAGCAATTTTGTTTTTCCTGTTTTTATAATTCGCGAACATTCATGAGTTACACTCATATTATGTTCGTCACACAGCCTGGGCGGAGTGAAGATGGTTTAGGTCGTAGATGTTCGTCTACTACTCTCCAGGGGTTGTTGTCCTAGATAGGATTCGAGAGGAACTTGACTGAATTTTCACGTTGATTAAAGTTCTCAGCAAATGTTCCATGCAATTATGGAGCAATGGGAGCAAACCCTTAACTGGTATAAAACAGATATAACCGCACTTCAAGAAGTGCGATGGGATGGACCAGGCAAGAGATGGATGGAAAATTGCGACATCTACTACGGGAAGCACTGAGAGCACCGTGGCGCAGTGGGTAGTGTGTTGGCCTCTGACGCCGATGACTCGGGATCGAATCCCGACACAGCTATGTCATCGAAAGTGTTTTTCGCGGTGTTTCTCCTCAGCGGGGTTCTGACAAAACCCCCCGTAGTAAAATTGTCATGAAAAGCTTCTTGAAATTCGCCGTTCGGAACCGGCAATAAATTGTAGGTCCCTTTCACCTATGTGAAAATGAAATCACACACAACGTGGGTGATTGAGAGAAGCTCGGCTCAGGTTCTTCATGGACTGTAACGCCAACATACATACATACTACGGGAACTGCTACAAGGAGAACAAACAGCGCCTATGCGGACTCGTGCGGATTCATTATTCGAGGGAAACTTCAACAAAAAGTCTTAAGCTTCCGAGATATAAGTGAACGCCCCATAACAATCCGCATCAAGGCTAAACAAAGGAAGCATCAGCATAATATGCGCTCACGCCCCAACGGAAGAAAAGGACGATCGACTCGAGGAAGAATAGATTTTAATGCAAAACTGGGCAAAGGGGACATATTTGAATCGATCATAGGAAAGCATAGCCTCCATAACACCATATCCGACAACGGACTTAGGCTAATCGATTTCCTAGCGGGGCGTAACCTCCTTGTAGCAAGCGCGCGATTCCCCCATCTCAACATCCACAAGGGTACCTGGCGGTCTTTTGATCAATCGACCACCAACCAGGTTGATCACATTGCGATCGACGCCAGACACTCCTCCTGTATTCTCGACGTACGAACCTCCCGAGGGGCCAATATCGACTCGGACCACTACCTTGTTGCAGCCAAGGTACGAATGAGGATATCAAGAATGCTTAGGAGTCGAGTAGGACTACGTAAGTTTGACGTCGGAAAGCTACAATCGCAAGAGACTGCCAGAATCTTTGCCGATCGTGTCTCCTCCAAGCTCTCTCAAAATCCACCCACAGTAGCACAAACATTAGAGCAGGAATGGGCGCATTGCCAGAGCGCCGTCAGAGACGCTGCCTCAGAGGTGCTGGGTTTCAAACCGCCACCACCTAGAAACCCCTGGTTCGATAAACAATGCGAATAAACCCATGCAGCAAAACAAGAGGCATACAAAGCCATGCTGCAACGACGGACGACGAGATAAAAAGAAGGGAGGAGCATAAGCTTCTTAGAAGAAAGAAGAAAGAGCACGAGAAGAGCGCAATTGAGGATTTGGAGAGGTGTTACTGCAGGCGCGATGTTCGAAAGTTTTGTCAACAGATTAAGCGAACACGCCAAGGTTACGAAGCCAGAACGAAAGCCTGCAGGAATGAGAACGGACACCTAGTAGTAGAATCGCAGTCGATGCTGAAAATATGGAAAAACCACTTCTGCAGACGATGTTAGTCAATATACTGCTGTCAGGCAGAATGATCCATTTCTAGTCGACGAAGACCGCAGAGAACTCCGTCCCCTTGACCTCAACGAAGTTAAGATTGCCATATCGAAGCTCAAGTCGAATAAAGCTGCTGGCGCAGACGGACTGTCTGCTAAGCTCTTCAAGGCAGCTGGGGATGACTTGGCATGCACCAGCTCATCTGTAAGATATGGCCAGAGGAAAGCATGCCCGAGGAATGGAGTCTCAGCATCGTATGCCCGATCCACAAGAAAGGAGACCCACTAATACAGAGGAATAAGTCTCCTTAACATCGCCTACAAAATTTTCTCTGCCGTTTTGTGTGAACGCCTGAAGCCTTTTGTAAAAAAGCTGATAGGTCCTTATCAGTGCGGATTCAGGCCAGGGAAGTCTACCATCGACCAAATCTCCACACTACGGCAGATCTTGGATAAAACCACTGAATTCCAAGTCGACACTCACCACCTATTTGTCGATTTCAAAGCTGCATACGACAGCGTAATTAGAGACGAGCTATACAACGCTATGTCTACCTTCGCCATACCTGCTAAACTCATCAGACTATGCAGGATGACTTTGGAGAATGCTCGCTGCTGCACCTTACCGATAGTTTTGATGTCAAAAAAGGAATTAGGCAGGGCGATGTGCTGTCGTGTGATTTCCTCAACATCATATTGGAAATGATTATGCAAAAATCACTGGCCAATATAAGAGACACAATCTATTTCAAATCCTCGCAACTCCTTGCATACGCCGACGATATTGACAGAATAGGTAGATCACAGCGAGATGTCAATGAGGCGTTTGCGAGTATTGAGATGGAGGCGGCGAAAATTGGTTTGGCGGTAAACGAGGGCAAAACTAAATATATGCTGTCATCAAACAAGGACACTCACCACCGACATCTTGGCCAGAACGTTTGTATTGGCAGATATAAGTTCGAGATAGTTAAGAACTTCGTCTACCTTGGCTCCGCAGTGACCTGGAACAACGACATCAGTTCCGAAATCAATCGCTGTTTCTTTGGGCTCGGGAGGCAACTGAGTAATAGAGTCCTCTCCCGAACGACAAAGTTGGCTCTATATAAGACCCTTATCATCCCGGTCCTGCTGTACGGCGCAGAAGCATGGACACTATCAAAAGCGGATGAGGTGGCCCTTGTGCGGTTCGAGAGAAAAATTTTGCGCGCGATTTTCGCGACTATAAACGCAGACGAACCAACCAGGAACTTTACGGGCTGTACAGCGACATGAGCCTAGTCAGGCGTCTACGGATTCAACGCCTAAGATAACTGGGCGAATGGACACCACAGCTCCAGCTCGGAGAGCTCGGAGAGTCCAACCCCGAGGGACGAAGAAGCAGAGGACGGCCACACTTAAGATGGCGCACACAGGTGGAAGGGGACCTCTGCTAACTGGGTGTGGAAAATGCTAGCAAAAGATCGTGCTAGTTGAAGGGGCATGTTGGTTGAGGCCCAGGTTCACCCCGAACTGTAGCGCCCATTAAGAAGAAGAAGAAGAAGAAGTTTTGACTATGCTGACACATATCGCTAAGTCATTGGTATGGATAGTCGGCATTTTTGTAGAACTTTTTTATTGTGGAGCAATATTCTCCTTCTTGTAAATCGCTTGCTCAGTATAGATCTGATGCGGTCACATACAAAAGTACAAACTGTCTCCGATCAAACAACAAGTCCTCCTTACCGCAAAATGTGCTTAAAACTCCTGAAACTGAACAACAGCGGACGGAAGGCGACAGAAGTTTAATTTCACGCTAGCCATCTCGTTATCCGTAATGGTAAATGAATGTTTACAAAAGAATCCTCTCCGTTTCAAATCCAAATTCAAGATGTACATATCCTCACAACCACATATCGCATAGAACCAACGAACTGTTTAAATGCATTCAAGATGCCTGTTTACACGTAACCTTGTATAGACACCCATACCGCTATATCAGACATGTTTCGTAATTACTGAACCAAAATGCAACAAAAACTAAAAAAAAAAAAAAAAACGAAACGAAATCACGAAAAGGATTCGAGAACGAGCAAACGAGCATGCTGTGTGTTCCTGCGGAAGACATGTCGCCGAAGAGGGAGCACTACCTAGACTACCCCCAGAGATTTATGAATGTACAATATTCCGCCGGAGGTGCACGAGCTGCATAAACATCGATGTATAAGCAGACAAGCTAAACTTACGGGCAAATAAACTGGATCGAAGCCAACTTTCAAATGAACGTCGGGCGTTATGCCAAAACCGAGTGAACAAACATAAAAACCAAAACTGTGTCGCCGTTGTTGCGAAATTTCCTTTTTCATCGTTTTAAATAGTTTGGTCTTGCCTTCCGAGAGGATTTGAAGGATGTTCTCTGTGTGGTACGATGGGATATGCCAGATTGCCTAGAGTCTTTTAAGTCTATGTCTGCCTCACGCTGCTATTGCAGCAATAGTGCCATGGCTGGCCGTGGCAGGGAATTTTCAAACCAGACAGGACTCGTTCCCTTCTTATTGAAGACCTATGGAACACCGAGTTCAAATCCATTTAAATCGTTATGTATTGACAAGTTGCTCAGCTCGTGGCATGACAGAGAAATAAAGGAAGGAAAGGCCACCTGTCTACATAGTACACGCAAAACGAAAAAGTGTGCTTAACGAACGTGCAATTACGGTCTTACCGTCGCGTCGCCACTATTAGCGCGGTTGACCAACGCCACAATGACGTAGCCTCACATATAAAACGAAGCTTTTCTGTTTCTTTTTTGAGCTAAGCCGACTAACCAACACAGCGAAGATGAATGTCGATTTAAGGAAATAAATAGGCATTTTCATAGGTCTCCACATTGAGATGCCATAAGTCTTCTAGTTATTCCCTCGATGAACTTTATCGTGTTCTGTCATCGTTTCCGTTCCATTCTGGCGTGTGCCTTCTTGTGTGGCAGCGTATTATGTATATCACATAGGACAATGGGGGCAAATGGGGGCTTACATAAACTTGCAGCGCTTTCTGCTTACCAACCTTCTTCATAACGACAACAAGGCAATCGATATTTTACACGTCCCCGTCGCCTTATCGACGTTTGTATGTTTTTGTTTTCCCTGCCATCGACCAACGTCGTCGACGTTGACGATGACAAGAATGGTGCCAGCCTCGCCCACTTTCAAGCATGGGACATAAAACCATAATGGACTCTTATTCCTTTTCTCTTTTGCTAGTCTCTCCTTACTACTCTTGATGCGTCATGAAGCCCATTTAGTTGGGGAGTTTAACTTATACAACAATCCACTCGGGCAATCTCCACAAGCTGGGCAAAGGACGTATCAGTAGGGAATAGTAAATGAGGAATTATTGTTAAGTACTTGACGGTTTAAGGCATTTTCTTCACTCCTATTCGGGAGGGTTTTTAGGTTTCTATGTTTCTATATTTCAGTTTCAAGTCATGTGAGGATATCCTGTGGAACCACCATTTGTTGTCGTGCCTCGACTGTGTTTTGTGGGTAAGGATTAACTCAACAAAAACAACGTGATCAGGAACTACGAATGCCGATTAAACCCTTTGCTCCTAAGAAGCCATTTGATAGAGCTCAAATCTATACCCTGCATGGTGACCTAAATAAACAGCGAAAGACCTGATTTGTGTGCCTTGCTTTCATGTAGTAATTCTCAGAATAGAAGTCGTTTACACGGTTAAGAGTGATGACAGCAGTCTACTACAATTACCAGCACGTGATGTGCTGGACATACTGACCCCATTGTTTCCTTCCCTATTGCCCTGCACAATTTATACTTGCCGAATTGGTTACATAAACTCTAAAGGACGAACACTAAAGGAACGGAATACAAAGTGAAATATCCATCAGACGGAAGGTTTATTGAAAGCGAACTTTGGCAACAGCGGGTTGTGGGGAACTGTCTGCTGTTATATGACTGGCGACCGTTCTTTTTTTTTTTTTTAACCCTTGGAGGCTTCTGCTCTTACTAGTAGCTTATTGCTCCTGCTTGTAGCTTATTGTCGTGGCGTGGAGGTTACAATTTTCATTTATAACAATGCTATTCAGTATTCATTTGAAAGACCATATCTGTGTCTGGGGGAAGCCCCTCTTACCTACTTGCTTACTTACTTATCGGGCCTGCGATCCATGGAGGATCTGAGCCTGAGCTATAGCTGCCTTCCATCCTTAACGGTCCCGGGCACGCTGCTTCCAGTTGTCATGACCAAGATGTCTTACATCCGCGACTACTTGGTCTTTATACAGGAGGTTCGGTCTTCCTCTTCTTCTCGAACCAGGAGGCTCGGAGTCGAAGACCCTCTTAGCTGGAGCGTTGATGTCCATGCGCTCGATGTGGCCGAGCCAGTGTAGTCGACGGATCCTTGCCTTCCGGACTACATCCACATCTTGGTACAGCTCGTAGAGTTCGCGGTTGTGTCTTCTTCTCCATTCACCTTCCTCACAGACAGGACCAAATATCCGGCGCAGAATTTTTCTTTCGAAAGAACCCAGAATCAGCTCCGCTGACCTGCTTACCGTCCAGCTTTCGGCTCCGTACAGCAAGACTGGCAGAATGAGCGTTTTGTAAAGCATGATTTTGGTCTTTCGAGTGAGGAGTTTTGACCCCAGTTGTTTGGACAAGCCGAAGTAGCAACGGTGGCCAAGGGCGATTCTATGCCGGATCTCCACTGTGGTGTCATATGTGGAATTTACGTTTGCCCCGAGGTAGACAAACTCCTTAACTACCTCGAAATTGTTATATTTTGTCCCAGGTGGTGAGCGACGGATTGGTTTTTACTTGACAGCATGTATTTCGTTTTGTCCTCATTGATCTTAAGACCAACTCGTTTCACCTGTTCTTCAATAGCCGTGAATGCTTCCACAATGCCACGGCGAGAACACGCGATGATGTCGATATCCGCGTATCCTAGCAGCTGGATGGACTTGTAAAAAATAGTGCCTTCCCTGTTGACGCCTACCCGTCGCACTATCTGCTCCAGCACCAGGTTGAAGAAGTCACATGACAGCGCATCTCCTTGCCGAAATCCGGTGCATGTTTCGAATTGTTCCGAGGTCCTAGAACCGAATTGCACGGTGCATTGCGTGTTTTTTAGCGTGGCGCGACACACCATCGTGGCCATCGCACCAAACAGTTCTTCACGATGAATGCTGTCGTATGCGGCTTTTAAATCTATGAAAAGATGGTGTGTATCGATTCGAAACTCGTTGGTCTTTTCCAGGATTTGTCGAAGTGTGAAAATTTGGTCTAAAGTTGATTTGCCGGGCCGGAAGCAACCAGTGCAGCTGCCGATTAGTGCGGTGCAAAATGGTTTTAGACGTTCACACAATACGCTGGACAGGATCTTGTATGCCCCTCTTACCTACAATGGCCTAAAAACGGTGTCGAGAGGATCTTTCAATGAACAGGTCGACGTGACCTTGTATGTCGACTTGAAGTTTTGAAAACGATTTTTTTTTTCTATATATGTCACACCACTTCATTGAATTTCTCTTTGAATCCTAATTGAAAATGACAAAACGAGAGTAAGTACAAGGGACACTCCAGTACACTGACCGTGATTGGGACAGACACAGATAACAAAAATGAAAACGAAAATCAATATCGACTCTTCAAGCGAAATCCTTCAACAAAAGGATTCGTTTCCTGTCATCAGGTCCCACCGCTTCATTTAGGTTAAAAGCAAAGAACTCAAAGAACTCCATGGAAGTGAAAGGAATAATTGATATCCACTCGGGCTAATAGGAGAATAAATCCATTTGGAAAGCAACCTACATAGAAACGTAGGCAGGAGGAAAACCACAAAGCTAACATAGATAGTTTCCGGGTCGTTGTTCATCTTGCGAAATCCCGGATAAAGGGACTAGCTGACTTACTCAGTGCAGTAGTCCACGCACTCCATGCTGATTTTATCGCGTCGTCTTAAATCATGACTTCAGGGCTTCTTTAATTCTATAGTCTCGGTCGTTTCCCTCTTCGCTTCGAAGAGCTGCCATTAGCTCATCCTTTTTATTTATGCCTTGGGGCTTGGGTTTCTTACATTCATCATTGGGGAAACGTAGACACTCCCTCATCCCATGATACGATTGCTCGTTCTACTTTTCTTCCTCCCATTCACTATATGTACAACCATTGTGGGCATGGCTGAAACGTCTTCAGTATGGTTGCGTGGCTGCTCTCTTTTGGGAACGACTTTCGCGGCAAGTTGTTATCCTCGTTTTCCCAATACAGGACGTTGTTTATGTAAGGCTCCTCGTTTCATTATTTTATTTTTATTTTGTTGTGCTTTATCGGTTCGACGGTTTGCCAAAATCAGACTTTTTCCTTGTTTTGCTTTTGTTTTCTTTTTTTATTTCGACGGGTTCGTCAACAATTTGACATGTGAGAATGCGAAGCCATATACCGCATGTGCATACGTATTATTGGTGCTTTTATCTAGATACTCAAGGGTATCTGTTAGAGCAATTATGAAGCTTTTTAGCGGGCCGATTGATTTTCCATTATTTCCAATTTAACTCTTACTCAAATGTTTGCACGCTGGCGGCTTATTTGTTTACTTTTTCGGTTGTACTTCTCTCTTCATTATGTTTTTCTTCGGATAGATTCTTTCGTTTGGATAAGATGTATTTTCCTTTTTTTATTCGATGCGATCACAGGTGATTCAGTTTTTTTATTTGTTTTGGAATAATGAATGTACCTTGCGACGTTCGTTACGTACTTAGGTTTGTTTGGGTTAGGTAGGTTCGTAGCTTCCCCAGAGTGGGAAGAATACACTTAATACACAGAGAGATCCGTTGTGTTGCCACTTGGAACCACTTACTTCATCTTAAATAGTTAAGAAGGTCAGTTATCCTTACTCGCTGAACATCAGTCAGGTCGTTTAGGAAGTAGGATCCTAGGTAGCGTTTCCTGATTGAGCAGAAAGCCGGACAGGCATAGAGTAGATGACGGATGGATTCGACCTCCTCTTCGTCTAAGCAGCTTCTTCATAAATCATTCGGAACTTGCCCTAGTTGCCCTAGTTTTTTGACAATGACGGGTGATGACACCAATGATTTTGGTAGATGTCAGTTCGTTTTAGGAGGATTAGTCTCCTGGTCCGTTGCCACCAGCCCCACTACTGCCAAGGAATGTATCTTTTTGGATCGCCTTGCAGTCTCAAGCCTTAGCCAAGTTAGTGGCATCTCAAATTACATGGATAGAGATTTAGAACTCATATTCACAACCGATCCCTTCAATTCTTCTGTCTCTGTTTGCCCCTTCTTCTTTCCTTTTTTTCATAACTCTCCATCACAGAATACTCCTCCTACAGTTCTGCCTTCTCAGGACTTCCACAAAGCGAAATTTCACCAAATTAACGAATAGAATATATCCATATTCTACAGGGAAATATTTAATTCTATCTCTCTTTACGTCCCATTTTCCCAACGCATAACTTTGTCCTCCTCCCCACCATGGTATAATCGCAGGCTCCGTTCCCTAAGAAACAAAAGTGGTCAATATTCCTTCGTACTCAATCCCCTAAAGACTTCTCTTACTACATGGGTAGCTATCTTCACTTTACCGCTCTTCACAACTCTATCAACGCTATATAGCTGAAACGCAAGCCAATCTTATAAGCGATCCAAAGTCCTTCTTTAAGTTTGTCAATTACAAAAGAAAATCTGATAGGTACCCCACCTCGCTCTCCTTCAATGACCAAACCTCAAATGACCCTAACATTATCGCCATTTTTTTTGCCACCTCAAACAATCTTTCACCGACGACTCCTTTGTTCCGGACCCCGCTTACTACGAATAGTTACCGAATTTCTTCCTTTGGACCTTTTCTTTCTCGTGCAGTCGACCCCTGTGTCATCGAAAACAAATGAAATCAACTTAAAGATGAATCCACTCATGGACCCGACGGTCTCCCTGCTATATTCCTAAAAAAAATGCTCCTCAACCCTCTCTTTCCATCGCTCGAAAAGCTTCACTTTATCCCTATGTCTGGGCGAATTCCCCCAGTTATGGAAAACCTCATATATAACCCCTATACACAAAAAAGGGCCGAAGAACGATATCAACAACTACCGTCCCATTGCCAAACTGTCACATTTACCCAAACTCTTCGAGAGCATTTTGTACGAAATCTTAAGTTTTCACTGCAAGTCTTTAATCTCCCCTTGACAACACGGGGGGAGGGAGCGAGCAAACAGAGCAAAGAAGTTGATCGCGTTTAACACAGCAAACGCCAGCTTCGATCTCTGTCTCTGCTCAATCCAAGTTGACACAGCCTCCGCGTGGCCCCCCTGGATAGATACCCTGGCACCCGCCAGGTAGTGAACCAATGTGTGCAGCAACCCAACCCCTTGTTCCTGGGGAAAGAGGAACCTGGCCCTCCAGGTTGGGGGTTGTGCTTAGGGGTAACATCCCTATCACGTAAAACTCTACTTGTTCGGGTGCGGATTCGTTATTCGAGGAAGACTTCAACAAAAAGTCTCAAGTTTCCGAGACATAAGCGAACGCCTCATAACAATCCGCATCAAAGCTAAATTTGGAAAAATTTGCTTAATATGCGCTCACGCCCCAACGGAACAAAAGGACGATCGACTCAAAGAAGAATTCTACGATCTCCTAGACAGAACATATGCCCAATGCCCCAGCTACGACACAAACACAGTTCTAGGAGATTTTAATGCAAAACTGGGCAAAGAGGATATATTTGAGTCGATCATAGGAAAGCATAGCCTCCATAACACCATATCCGACAACGGACTTAGGCTAATCGATTTCCTAGCGGGGCGTAACCTCCTTGTAGCAAATACGCGATTCCCCCATCTCAACATCCACAAGGGTACCTGGCGGTCTTTTTATCAATCGACCACCAACCAGGTTGATCACATTGCGATCGACGCCAGACACTCCCCCTGTATTCTCGACGTACGAACCTCCCGAGGGGCTAACATCGACTCGGACCACTACCTTGTTGTAGCCAAGGTACGAATGAGGATATCAAAATTGCTTAGGAGTCGAGTAGGACTACGTAAGTTTGTCATCGGAAAGCTAAAATCGCAAGAGACTGCCAGAATCATTGCCGATCGTGTCTTCTCCAAGCTCTCTCAAAATCCGCCCACAGCAGCACAAATATTAGAGCAGAAATCGGCGCATTGCCAGAGCGCCGTCAGAGACGCTGCCTCAGGGGTGCTGGGTTTCAAACCGCCACCATCTAGAAACCCCTGGTTCGATGAACAATGCGAACAGGCCCATGCAGCAAAACAAGAGGCATATAAAGCCATGCTGCAACGACGGACGAGAGCTGCACGCGAAATCTATGAGCAGAAGAGAAGAGAGGAACACACGCCTTTCAGAAGAAAGAAGAGAGAGCACGGAAAGCGTGAGATCGAGGAGATGGAGAGATGCTTCCGCAGGAATGACGCCCATAAGTTTTACAATAAGGTAAAACGAACATGCCATGGCTACCAAGCCAGAGCGGCGGCCTGCAGGGACGAAAATGGAGAACTGGTAGTAGAGCCGCAGTCGATGCTGAGAATTTGGAAAAACCACTTCTGCAGACTGTATAACGGCGATGATAGACAAGATACCGCTGTCAGGCAGACCGAGCCATTCGTAATGGACGACAATCAAACAGAATTCAGTCCACCTGACCTAGACGAAGTCAAAATAGCGATATCAGCCTGTCTGCTGAGCTTCTTAAGGCGGCTGGAGATGAGCTGCAAGGTATGGTCGGAGGAAAGAATGCCCGACGAATGGAGTCTCAGCATCGTTTGCCCGGTCCATAAGAAAGGAGACCCCTATATCTGCGCCAACTATAGGGGAATAAGTCTCCTTAACATCGCGTATAAGATCTTCTCTGCCGTATTGTGTGAACGCCTGAAACCGTTTGTGGATAACCTGATCGGCTCTTATCAGTGTGGTTCCAGGCCAGGTAAATCCACAAAAGACCAAATATTTACGCTATGGCAGATCTTGGAGAAGATCCAGGAATATCAAATCGACACGCACCCACTCTTCGTCGATTTCAAGGCTGCATATGACAGCGTGTATAGGGATGAGCTATGCAAAGCCATGTCTAGTTTTAACATCCCTGTCAAACTCGTCCGACTCGTCCGGCTTCCTCAAATGAAGATCTACAACCACAAATCTTGTTGAATTTGTGTCCTTTACCCTCTCGGCCTTAGAGAGTGACAATGAAGTCGTCGTTATTTCTAGCGATTTCAGTAAAGCTTTTGATAAAAGTTCCCACAGACTCATACTCTTCAAACTGTCTTCCCTTGGTTTTGATCCCATTTCCGTGAAGTGGATATCTTCTTACTCGAACAATCGCTATTATAGTGTTCGCTTCAGATCTGCCTTTTCTAAGCCTTTTATAGCTTCCTCCGGTGTCCCCCAAGGTAGCCACTTAGGTCCTCTTTTTTTCGACCATACCAATAACGATATTGAAATGGTGATCAAACATTCCCACGTCTCAGTATATGCCGATGATACCAAGTTCTTCAGGAGTATTTCCTCCAGTCATGAGCCTTCCCTAATCCAATAAGATCTTAATAGTTTTTCCACCTGGTGTTCCAAAAACTGCTTGGAACTCAACATTCCCAAATGCCAATCCATTACTTTTTCACGTAAACGAATCAAACCTCTTCCCCGTCTCTACTTTCCAAATAATCAGCCCACTGCCACGGTTCAGGCTATCCGGGATTTTGGCATATTATGTGACCAGGAGTTAAATTTTCGGACACATATCGACGAGATAATCCTTAAAGCTAATTCAGCACTCGGCTTCGTGGAGCGATGGTCTAAAGAATTCTCTAACCCCTACGTTACCCGATCTCTCTACACAACCTTTGTCCGGCCCCTTCTTGAATACGCCTCTCAAGTGTGGTCTCCTTACCAACATACCCACATTTCTAGAATCGAGAGCGTCCAACGCCGATTCCTACGTTTTGCACTTCGAGGTCTCCCCTGGAATAATCCTTTGCTCTTACCACCCTATCAAGACCGCCATAAATTAATCAACATGAACACGTTGGAGGAAAGAAGAACTGTATCTGACATTCTCTTCATCCATCGACCCTCTATGACTCTGTCTCTATCATCACTAACCCTCGCAATGTACGTAATCCCCGTCTCTTCTATCTACCCACCCCCCGCACCGCATATGGCTCAAATGAACACATTCCTCGTATGCTGGGAAGTATTAACTCAAATCCTTACTTCGACTTCAACCTCAGCACTCCATGCTTAAAAACCCGTCTGTTTAATCACGCCCCCCTCCCCAACCATCCTTAGCTTCTAAGTTAGATTAACTTAGATTAAGTCAGATTTTCATGGCAAGTGTACTACGGAGGGCTTTGCCAGTACCCCGCCGAGGAGGGACGCCGCGAAATAAATATTCCATGGCATGGCCTTTGGTGGTGTTATCGAGATTCGAACTCGCTCATCATGCGACAGAGTCCAACACACTAATCACTGCACCACTGGAGGGCGCCGTGGCGCAGTGGTTAGTGTGTTGGACTCTGGCGCACGATGAGCGAGTTCGGATCCCGATAACACCGACGCCATCGAATGTTTATTTCACGGCGTTCCTCCTCGGCGGGGTACTGGCAAGACCCCCCGTAGTATACTTGCCGTGAAAAAGCTTCTCGACTCACGCCGTTCGGAATCGGCATTAAACTGTAGGTTCCTTTCACCTATGTGAAAAATAAATCACACACAACATGGGTGATTGAGAGAAGCTTGGCTCTGGTCCTTCATGGGCTGTAACGCCATCAAAAGAAAGAAGAAGAAGAAGTCAGATTAAGTTGGCTTGAACTAAGCCCAATAAATGAGGGTGTTTGCCCCCACGAAAATTAAAATTAAAATTAAAAAATTTACTGTGGCGCCAAGGCCAGATTTGCCTGGTGATGAGGCAGATGTGCCCATGGGCCCATCTCAGGTCCATCTCAGCCATGGCGAGGTCGGTGAGTTTAAATTGAATGGCTGCAAGAGGTATACCCTCGCATGTCATGACTGATTGTTGCGGCGTTCCTTGTTTAGCGAGAGTGTTTCGGCCCTTTCATTACCTTAAATGTCGCTATGCCTTGGTACACATAGGAGTTGTATAGAGAGAGAGTTGTTAAGAGATAGGCGACAGTCAAGGCTTGTTTTTGAAGTGTACACATAGGACTCCAGCGATTTCAAGGCTGCTTGACTGACGGTGAGAATTCGAATATCCGTGGTAGATATTATGTTCCACTTAAGCCAAGATAGAGCCTCCTTTATTGCGAACCGCTCCGCATGAAATACGCTGCAATAATCTGGAAGTTTTAGAGCTGGGCTCAGGTTTAATTGTATGCAGAATACTCCAGTACCCACCCCGCCTTTTGGTTTTGACTCGTCGATGTAGAAGTCCACGCAGCTTTTGCTACGGGACCAGTTCCGCCATTATTTTCAATTTCTTATCAAAGACTGTGGTGGGCCAGTGATAAAGCTCGTCCATTTGGATTTGGCTTTTAGTCTTATTGCCGTATATGTGGCTATTTGCTTGCCAAGTATATCGAGTGCCGTAAGGTGAAGTACCATTTGGAGTGAACCTTAGGGCCCCGGTGATTATTTTTTTTTTTTTTTTTCTTTTTTTTTTATAGTTACACCCGCACTCAAGACTAATGCCTTATAACGTTTTGAACGCTGTGCGAGCGAAGGTGCCAGGTTTGGGCCGAATGAAAATCAATTCAAACCTGTAGCCCGTCCCCCACCGCGAGGAGCTCAGCTGCCGGGGGGGCCTTTGCATATATGTCATTTCGAGTATTTGCCAAAAGATCCAGAATTCAATGAAATCACATTCCTTTCGAAAACAGAAGAGATTTTGTGTGCCATACCACAGCCTCAATATTTGAAATTGAATGGAACAAATTCTTCGGATGAATTCACCTGTATCCACAGATATTACGTGCGATCCGAGCAATTGACGGTGAGAAGATACACAAAGAAATTGCAGAGGTTGCCGTTGGCTTAACGTGAAATTCTTCAACATCACCTTTGTCGTCACCGTCGTCAACTTCAATATCAATCGAAAAAACTGCTCCACTCACAGCTTGGAAAAAGGCACAGGACGAAATTATTATCGGTTATTTCACAAAGTCCTTTTCTTTTCAGCTTTTCTGCTCTCCACCACTTTTCCATCTGACTTGGTTGGGAACTTTTTTTTTTTTCTTATTCGTTTTAAAAAGGTCGAAAAGGTAAGTACCTGGAAGATAATACGAAATATCTCTGTACTGTCCACGTCCTACTCTGACAGGTTTTATAGCCAAATACATCGATGAAGAAGTAAAGGAAACAATTCTCAAGAAAAGTTGGTATCCTCCGAGGGTTTTATCGCTGTTTTTACTAAGTTAACTTAGCCTTCTTCAGCGTTACCCCTTGATAAGCATGGAACAATCGTTCTTCTTTTTCGTAATGGTTGGCAATAAAGCTTAAAGGGAAGGTTAGGTAGGTTAGGTATATGGGTGCCCTATTGACGTAAAGTCAAGGCTCACGTAGACTACGTTGAGTCCATTGTGCCCACCTGTCTTGTTTAACCCGTTGGTACCTATGCATTTACCGTCGAGCTGAACCCGCCAGACGAGGATAAAAAACCCAGTATTCTGTTCAGCCCGATATTACCTACCTCTTCTAGTCCCGAAAGGAAGTATCTTCCCAGGAAAATATTCATTTTTTGGGCTAGCGCCGGGCATTCGCACAGCAGGTGACGAACGGACTCAATTTCCTCTTCGTCCCTGCAGCTTCTGCAGAAGTCATTGTAGGGCTGGCCTAGTCGAGCTGCATGGTAGGATAGCATGCAGTGCCCGGTGAGGGCACCGACTGCCAGTCGAATGTTCCCACGATTGAACTTCAGCAGATTTTCCGTTCTTTTCTTATCATAGACGGGCCAAATCGATTTCGCCGTTGCGCATGTATCTAAGCGACACCATCGCTTATTGGCTTTCACCAATAGCTCCGTCTGTATCTCCCTGTAGAGCGCACTGAGTGGTGCTTCGGCCTCAGCTGAGATCTGCGCAATGTTAGCACCTGATTCCACCCTAGCCAACTCGTCCGCCCTCTCGTTTCCGGAGATATTCATATGGCCAGGTACCCAGCAAAGGGTCACCTCATTTACCTTGGATATCTCTTCTAACTTCACCTTGCAGAGTTTGACGAGTTTGGATCTTATCCATGCTGCCTGCAGAGCCTTAATGGCTGCCTGGCCGTCAACATAGATGCTGATCCTTTTTCCTGTAATATTCTCTTTGCTGATCAGGTCCGCCGCCTGCTTGATAGCGAAGACCTCAGCTTGGAAGACACTGCATCCATCATCGAGCCTGTAGGAGCGATGCATATCCCGAGACTCAAAGTAGACTCCGGCACCTGTGCCAACATCCATTTTGGATCCGTCGGTGTAGAGTGCCAGTTCACTTTCCGTGCGTACGAAATCACCCGTCCATTCCTCCCTGGAGGGAATTCTAATAGAGAATCTCCTCTCCCAGGAAGGAAGTCGGGTGACATAGTCCGTTACGGTTCTGAATCTCGAGACGGCCCATCGATCCAAGACTGATGCATGTCCGTGAGGACTCCTTTTCCAGAGACCTGATTCCTGTAATCTTAGCGCAGTTCTGGTTGCGGAGCTCTCGCAGTACAAGTCCAGGGGTGGGAGGTTCAGCATGACTTCAAGAGCCGCCGTTGGTGTGGACTTCATAGATCCCGTCACCGCCAGACAGCCTGCTCTTTGAACCTTTGACACACTCTGAAGATGACACTTTTTCTCAAGCGCCCTCCACCAGACACCCGAGCCATAGACTAGGATAGGTCTTACCACCGCAGTGTAAAACCAATGTACTAACCTCGGTTTGAGGCCCCATGTCTTTCCAAAGGCTACCTTGCGCGAATATAGTGCCACATAGGCCTTTTTGATTCTTTCCTCAATATTTTCTCTCCAACTAAGTTTGGAGCCCAGGATTATGCCCAGATATTTCGCAGATTTTCCAGGGATCAGATCTATACCATTCATACGGGGGTAGGTGTATCTTGATACAGACATTTTCCTTGTAAAGAGTGCTACCTCTGTTTTCGCCGGATTTACTCCCAGATCTCGCCCCTTGACCCAGCTATCCACTAACATCAGTGCATAGCTCAGTCTATCGCTGAGGACCTGCGTAAATTTTCCAGAGACTGAAATGGCAATGTCATCGGCGTAGGCCGTAACATTAAAACCCTCCGTCTCCAGAATGTTGGCCATTCCACGAGGAGCCATAGGAGGGGTGACAGAACGCCACCTTGTGGTGTACCTTTATTTACCCTCACCCTTCCACATGCTCTCCCTATCGTCGAATTTACTATACGAGTACCCAGCATTTGCCCAATCCAACTGCATACACCCGGGTTTAATTGGGCCATATGAAGGCTGGACACTATTGCCTCGGTACTAACGTTGTTAAAGGCACCCTCAATGTCCAGGAAGGCACCTAGAGTGAATTCCTTGATACTGAGCGAATTTTCTATCTTAAAGGGAAACACTTTCATGAGATTCGAATATTCATGACTACACCTGATGGAATTCGGTCTCGAATGAATGCCATTGTATAAGGTTACCAAGTCGTCTGCACAAGAACTGCCGGGAAATTGACCCTTTTAATCGATTTAATTGACCCAGATGATTTGCATGTGCATTGAGTTGCCGATAGGGGCGATGAAAATTTTACGGAGGGTCGGTGTGGTCTTTTTTTTTGTTCTATTCTAATAGCCAGCGTACGACAATTGGTTGACTTTCATTACCAGCAGAGAGCGGAATATTTTATTCATAAAGTTGAAATGGTGAAATTTGGAGATTATTTCGGACCATAGATAGAATTTAATTAAGGCGCAATCCTTGAAGTTTGTAATGAAAGACTTACGTGAGGACAGGGTTTTTTTTTTAAATGCAAATCTCTGATTAGAGCCCTTGCCAACAGTGAAATATTTCACACCGTCACAAATCCTTTGAAAAATGAGTAAAAACTATCTTTTGCTGAAATGGGCCCTAATTAATTGATCATAACCAAATTAAATTATTTATATCATAGAAGGTGGCGCAAAATTAATCACTCTATTGGAAGATGTTATAATTTTTGCAAATGGCGTCGCACGTCAATCCTATTTGACATTTGTGAACATCACGTGCAGAGGGCATGGGCTCGGACATACAGGGTAAAGTTGTTGATTGCTCTCAACCTGGCGAGATGCCAGCAACGATCCCTGTTTAAATGCCCGGGTCAAGTTGACATACGGCCTCCTCGCGGCGCCCTCTGGATAGCCTCTTCAACAACCGTTGGGAGGTGAACAAACGTATGCAGCGAAACCCGGACCAGAATGGCGGTTGTGCTGCGGGCTAACAATCCGCCCAAGTAAAAAAAAAACTTAAAGTTATGAATGAGCAAGATGCCTCGGATACACGGATGGATACTCGACGACGGCAACGCACGAAAAAGAAACACGATTTGCGAGCATGCTCCTGGAATGTCAGAACCCTGTACACTCCCGGAGCTGCTCATAAACTAGAAGGAATCCTCACGCAGTACAAGGCGGATATTACTGCGGTCCTGGAAATACGCTGGATAGGAAACGGTATGATTAGGAAGAAAAATTGCGACATTTATTACAGCTGTCACAAAAGATTGCACTTACTGGGATGCGGATTTGTCGTGGGAAAGCGGTTAAGGTCGAAGGTCATCGACTTTAAACCTATAAGTGATCACCTGGCTGTGATCCGCATCAGAGGCAGATTTTATAACATCAGCCTTATATGTGCACACGCCCCGACCGATGAGGCTGAAGACCCTATCAAGGAGGACTTCTATGACCTCCTGGACAACGCCTACGGAGCTTGTCCGGAGTACGATGTAAAAATCGTGCTCGGGGACTTCAACGCCAAAATCGGTAAGGAGAACACCCTTGGCGGAGTGATCGGAAAGCACAGCCTCCACGATACAACAACAGATATCGGCTTCCGACTCGCTGACTGCGACAGCTCGTAATGCGGTGATAAGTAGCACAAGATTCCCTCGCAAGCGAATCCACACAGCAACCTGGCGATCTCCGGACGGTCGAACCGCCAACCAAATCGACCATGTGCTCATTGACGCAAGGCACTCGTCAAACATCCTGCATGTGCGAACATTCAGAGGGGCAAATGTCGATTCTGACCACTTCCCCGTAGCAGCAAGATTCAGAGCTCGACTGTCCAATGTCAGAAAGCTGCACCAGCCCATCAGGAGGAGGTTCGACATTGGGCGCCTGAGCACAACGGAGGTTGCCAGAGTCTACAGGGAGCAGCTGAGCGAAAGACTCTACGGTATGCCTACGTCGAACACAAATGCCAATAATATGTGGCTGCAATGCCGCTCAGCCATTCAGGAAGTAGCCGAAACCACCTTAGGATACCTACCACCCCCGACAAGAAACCCGTGGTATGATGGCGAGTGTGAGCAGAAAAAGGCAGCAACCGACGAGGTGTACCAAAAGGCGCTGCAGAGGAAAGCCAGGGCAGCGCAAGAAGAATACCGAGCCAGAAGAAGGGAGGAGAAAAAACTACTGCGACAAAAGAAAAGAATCTTCGCAGCCTCCCAGCTCAAGGATATCGAGGAGTCTAGGGATAAACATAAAATACGAGCCTTTTACAAGAAAGCCAAAGGCCTTGCAGGAGGCCTCAAAAAGGGCACCCTGGCTCTTCGAAACTGCGATGGTAATCTTGTCAACGACCCGCAGGGAATAGTGGATGTATTTAAGCAGCACTACCAGCAGCTGCTTAACGAGCATGACCAAGAGAGAGTGGTAGGGACCGAGGAAATCCCAACTCCAGCCGCTGAAGTAGTCCTCCCACCCAACATCGAAGAAGTCGGCACAGCTATTCAGAAGCTGAAGAACAACAAGGCCGCAGATGGCTTGCCATCAGAGCTCTTCAAGGCTGGCGGGGATGTTCTGGTAGGGAGCATGCACCAGATCATCTGCAGAATTTTTGAAGATGAAAGCATGCCCGACGACTGGAATACCAGCTCTATATGCCCCATCCACAAGAAAGGCGATCCTACCTCTTGCAAGAACTATAGAGGTATATCCCTGCTCAATGTCGCATACAAGATCCTGTCCAGCGTATTGTGTGAACGTCTAAAACCATTTTGCACCGCACTAATCGGCAGCTACCAGTGCGGCTTCCGGCCCGGCAAATCAACTTTAGACCAAATTTTCACACTTCGACAAATCCTGGAAAAGACCAAAGAGTTTCGAATCGATACACACCTGGTGCTGGAGCGGATAGTGCGATGGGCAGGCGTCAACAGGGAAGGCACTATCTTTTACAAGTCCATCCATCTGCTAGGATACGCGGATGATATCGACATCATCGCGTGTTCTCGACGTGGCATTGTGGAAGCATTCACGGCGATTGAAGAACAGGCGAAACGAGTTGGTCTTAAGATCAATGAGGACAAAACGAAATACATGCTGTCAAGCAAAAACCAATCCGTCGCTCACCACCTGGGACAAAATATAACAATTGACAGCTACAATTTCGAGGTAGTTTAGGAGGCAAACGTAAATTCCACATTTGACACCACAGTGGAGATCCGGCATAGAATCGCCCTTGGCAACCGCTGCTACTTCGGCTTGTCCAAACAACTGGGGTCAAAACTCCCCACTCGAAAGACCAAAGTCATGCTTTACAAAACGCTCATTCTGCCAGTCTTGCTGTACGGAGCCGAAAGCTGGACGATAAGCAGGACAGCAGAGCTGATTTTGGGTTCTTTCGAAAGAAAAATTCTGCGCCGGATATTTGGTCCTGTCTGTGAGGAAGGTGAATGGAGAAGAAGACACAACCGCGAACTCTACGAGCTGTACCAAGATGTGGATGTAGTCCGGAAGGCAAGGATCCGTCGACTACACTGGCTCGGCCAGATCGAGCGCATGGACATCAACGCTCCAGCTAAGAGGGTCTTCGACTCCTAGCCTCCTGGTTCGAGAAGAAGAGAAAGACCGAACCTCCGGTATAAAGACCAAGCAATCGCGGATGTAAGACATCTTGGTCTTGACAACTGGAAGCAGCGTGCCCGAGACCGTCAAGGATGGAAGGCAGCTATAGCTTCGGCTCATATCCTCCATGGATCGCTGGTCTGATAAGTAAGTAAGTAAATTTATAGTCTCCGAGTCAGATTTTCCTCTAGTAAAAAATCAAGTTCATCATAAAGCTATATTTGTTATATTTGAATTCTATGACTTTCAACCTATAAGTACAGATCACCGTTAGACTATTAACTACAAGAAGGCTGACTTAATTTCTTTGAACAGTTATTACAATTCAATAAATTGGGAACAGAGTATAGCAGATAAATCGCTAGATCAAATGTTTTCCATTTTTAAAACACTTCTATTCGAGGGTGTTCAGAAGTTCGTTCCGCTCGTTCGAAAGAGAGCGGTGTTCTCCTTGATGAATGGAAATTATCCTCCATAATTTATTTATTTATATTTATTTTTTGTTTCTTTTTTTTCTCATCTCCTCGATCTCACCCTTCCCGTGCTCTCTCTTCTTTCTTCTGAAAAGCATGTGTTCCTCTCTTCTCTTCTGCTCATAGATTTCGCGAGCAGCTCTCGTCCGTTGCTGCAGCATGGCTTTATATGCCTCTTGTTTTGCTTCATGGGCTTGTTCGCATTGTTCATCGAGCCAGGGGTTTCCAGGTGGTGGCGGTTTGAAACCCAGCGCCTCTGAGGCAGCGTCTCTTACGGCGCTCTGGCAATGCGCCCATTCCTGCTCTATTGTTTGTGCTGCTGTGGGCGGATTTTGAAAGAGCTTGGAGGAGACACGATCGGCAAAGATTCTGGCATTCTCTTGCGATTGTGGCTTTCCGACGTTTAACTTACGTTGTGCTACTCAACTCTTAAGCATTCTTGGCTACAACAAGGTAGTGGTCCAAGACGATGTTGGCCCCCCGGAAGTTTCGTACATCGAGAATACAGGAGTAGTGCCTGGCGTCGATCGCAATGTGATCAATCTGGTTGGTGGTCGATTGATCAAAAGACCGCCAGATACCCTTGTGGAGGTTGAGATGGGGGAATCGTGTGCTTGCTACAAGGAGATTACGCCCCGCTAGGAAATAAATTAGCCTTAGTCCGTTGTCGGATGTGGTGTTATGGAGGCTATGCTTTCCTATGATCGACTCAAATATGTCCTCTTTGCCCAGTTTTGCATTAAAATCTCCTAGAACTGTTTTTGTGTCGTAGATGGGGCATTGGGCATATGTTCTGTCTAGGAGATCGTAGAATTCTTCTTTGAGTCGATCGTCCTTTTCTTCCGTTGGGGCACGAGCGCAAATTAAGCTAATGTTTCCAAATTTAGCTTTGATGCGGATTGTTATGAGGCGTTCGCTTATGTCTCGGAAGCTTATGACTTTTTGTCGGAGCCTTCCTCGAATAACGAATCCGCACCACGCACCCGAATATGCGCTGTTTGTTCTCCTTGTAGCAGTTCCCGTAGTAGATGTCGCGGTTTTTCATTCGTCCCTTTGACGCCTGCCCGTCGCACTATCTGCTCCAGCACCAGGTTGAAGAAGTCACATGACAGCGTATCTCCTTGCCGAAATCCGGTGCATGTTTCGAATGGTTCCGAGGTCCTAGAACCGAGTTACACGGTGCATCGCGTGGTTTTTAGCGTGGCGCGACACAACTGGAGCTGGCAACCTTAAACATGATTCAAATATTGACAGTAAACACGACACAAGAAAGTGACACTATCGGCTTACTTGACGTTTGATAATTCGATTTGACATTTCTCTTCCTCACCACGTTCTATTAGAAAACAAAAAACCCATCAAATACTCACTATACGTCAATACGCTTTCAACATGTTAACAAAATGACCACAACCACATGAGCCTTGTTTGCATTTTGATGATTGGTTGATCGTTTAATGAATGGTTGTCTATGCATCATGCTCAATTTGAGAAAGTGTCAGTGCAGCCCACACAAATGGCTTATATGATGGATCACCATTAAACTGACGAATCGGAATTTGTACGCGAAACCTTTAAAGGTTAAAGGAATTTTACCATCACTTAACCAAACTCGAAGAGTAAATACAAAGTTTTCACCGTCGTGCTCGCTACGAAAAGCCAAAATGTATCGAAGCAAATAAGCTCAACACATAACAGATGAGGTGGTCACACTTCGTATACTCGTAAGTAGGCATGCCTGTAGGTAAACCATGCCAGCCACCTTAGTGGTAAGCACCAGGTGCTTCGTCCTCCACCCTTTGGGACTAAAGGATTATTGTTTACTTTATTCTACCTAGGCACGTTCAGTTGGTACGACCAGAGGCAGTGGATGAAAAGTTGTTTTTGCTTATTGATTTGGGAGAAAATACACTTGACACGATGGACGGGATGGAACGAGGTATCGTAACTGAATTTCCTATATAGCCGGAGAGTCAAGGAGCATGTCTGCTAACCTTCTGGTATTCAAATCATAACCATGACGTGTGGCATCTTTTCTATGGAATATGGGCATACAAATGCGAATGTAAACACGTGCATCTGAGTGACACTCATGCATCATGTAAGCATTTCAATATCTAACAAATCGGAAGGTGTGTGTGAAAAAGCAATAGCAGCAGCGAAAAGGGTTCGTAAGCAGGATTAAGGAAGACGGTGTGGGTGAACAGTCCACAGGGATCAATCTGACTTGTCAACATTTTCAAACATCATTCGTACCCCACGGACAGCGCTGGCTTATGTATATTCAGCTTTGTAGGTAGGTTTGTAGCCTACCCAGAATTGAGAGATCCAGCTTTGTAAGAACGAGTTATCAGGAAACACTTGTCTCTTTCAATTCGAGGGTTTAAGGATTTACTGTCCTTCATTTACACGCATTTTAGCTTAAACCAACGGCTCTTTCTCTGTAAACCTTCGTTTCAATATCTTGTAAAGGCTGTTGTTGCTATCTATGGCTATGGTGTCTCTTCGGAAACGACGTAAATGCCGCCGCTGATATTATTATCCGAATTGGCATGGCCAATTTTATTCCTAGTTGGATCAAAAGTAGGGTGGTAAACGACTAACAAAGGCCTCATAGGGGTAGCGTATCCGACATGCGCTGGCCCGTAAAATAGCGAGCAGAAGCCACTGCAGCCGAACATCTAGCAGGTCTGTTAGTAAGCCCTATTTCCACCTCCTCGTGGTGCCACCTGGGGATTTCTATTTTGAAATCGCGAACGAAAAAGGGCGAATGGCGAGTTTCCTGCGCCACAAAACAGGATAAGTGTCGGTTAGGCTATGACCCGACAAGCCATACCTGGAAAATAAACTAACAAGCCAAAGAACTCAAAAAAAAAAAAGCCTCGGATACAAAAAAACGGACGGATTAACCGATGACGACGAAGGAAACAAACAAAGGAAAAGGAAGAACGATATTCGGCTTTGTACGTGGAATGTTAGGTCCCTAAAAAGGCCACGTGCCGCCGAACAACTTACGGACGCCCTAGACCGCTATAAAGCGGACATCACCGCCATCCAGGAAATGCGATGGAATGGACCGGGCATAAAGCGGATGAAAAACTGCGATATTTACTACGGCGACAGCTATAGGGAGAGAGGGCAACGATTGTTTGGATGCGGATTTGTTGTTCTAGGTGGACTAAGGCAAAAAGTCCTAAGCTTTCGGCATGTGAGCGAACGCCTCATAACAATCCGTATCAAGGCAAAATTTTTTAACATCAGCCTGATCTGCGTCCACGCCCCCACGGAAGACAAGGATGACTCCGCCTAAGATGCCCAATGTCCCAGCTATGACATCGAAATTGTAATAGGAGAATTCAATGCTAAGCTGGGTAAGGAAAGCATTTTTGAACAAGTCATCGGCAAACATATCCTACACGACACCACATCCGGACACAGGCTGATTGATCTTGCTACGTGGCGAATTCTCCTTCTAGCCAGTACGCGCTTCCCGCACCTCGGCTTTGACCGACTACCAACCAGATTGATCACATCGCGATCGACGTCAGACACTCCTCCACTTTTCTTGATGTTCGAACTTTCTGAGGGGCTAACATCGACTCGGACCACTATCTTGTAGTAGCCAAGATGCGCTTACGGATATCACGAACGCAACGGAGTAGAGTAAGAATACAAAGTTATGACGTCGGAAAGCTACTATCGCCAGAAACCGCTCGTGCTTTTACTGATCGCGTTTCCCTTAAGCTCTCCAATACACCTCAATCACCCACTCTATCAATAGAACAGCAATGGAGCCTTTGCAAACAAGCCCTGAAAAGCTCTGCATCCGAAGTTTTGGGTTTCAAAGCTCCACCACGAAGAAACACGTGGTTCGATGACGAGTGAAGGAGGATTCACGCAGCGAAGCAAGATGCATATCAAGCCTCGGTGCATAAAAGAAGAACAGCAGCTCTTGAGCTCTACGAGTTAAAAAGAAGGGGGAGCATAAGCGACTTAGAAGAAAGAAGAAAGAGCACGAGAAGCGCGCGATTGAGGATTTGGAGAGGTGTTACTGCAGGCGTAACGTTCGAAAGTTGTATCAACAGATAAAGCGAACATGCCAAGGTTATAAAGCCAGAACGGAAGCCTGCAGGGATGAGAACGGACACCTAGTAGTAGAATCGCAGTCGAGGCAGAGTATGGAAAAACCACTTCTGCAGACTGTATAACGGCGATGTTTATTATTATTTATTATTATTTATTATTAAGCTTATTACAAGCTATCCTTAAACAATCTAAACTTAAATTTAAACTTAAAATACTAGCTACTTAACCTACGGGAGAATAGGGTGAAGTGGTGTGTGGGAGGTATAGGGATTAGATTAGATTAGATTTTTTTTTTTTATTTTTTTTTTTTTTTATTTAATTGGACCTTAGGAGAGACTTTTTAATGGATGGAAGAGATAAATGAAAGTCAATGGATGTTTGAGAATGGTTGGCTAAACGTAACATTCTACAAATTGGTTCGTTGTAGCCATAGTTAGTGCGATGAGGAGGAAGTCTGAAAAGTGGACTTGATCTTAGGCGACGAGGGTTGGTATTGAGCGAAATCATTTCAAGGAGGGCAGGAGAGTCGATAATTCCAGCTATAAGCTGGTAAATGAAGAGAATGTCAGCTGCCTCACGGCGTGCTTTCAGGGTTTGTAAACCGATCAATTGTAGACGGTCTTCGTAGGGTGGTAATACAGTCCTGTCAGACCACGGGAGACCTCTTAAGGCAAAACGCAGAAATCTGCGTTGCACAGCTTCAATTCGTGCAGAATGGCTAACGTAATACGGAGACCAGGCTTGACTGGCGTATTCCAGGATAGGTCTGACGTATATAATGTAGAGGGATTTAGTGACGTAGGGATTCGAGAATTCCTTAGACCAACGTTTTATAAAACCAAGGGCAGAATTAGCTTTGTGTATGATATGATTGATGTGGGAGACAAAGTTTAGCTCTCTGTCGCATATGATACCTAGGTCGCGTATGAAGGAGACGTGGGGTACAGGCTCGTTAAGTAGATAATATGTTCTAGGAGCAGAGGGAAAGCGTTTCCGAGAGAACGTAACGAACTGGCATTTGCCGATGTTGAGGTCCAGGTTGTTGTTATCACACCAATTACCGAAGGATACAAGGTCGCTTTGGAGTGCTAGCGAGTCTGCAGGAGTTGATATTGTCTTGCTGATTTTCATGTCGTCTGCATATATTGACAAATGGGAATCTTTTAATATAAGGTCGACATCGTTAACAGCGAGGACAAATATTAAAGGGCCGAGATGACTACCTTGCGGAACACCAGAGGAGGCGATGACGGGGTCAGAGATACAGTTTCTGAAAAGTACTCCATATTGGCGATTCTCCAGGTACGATTTAAGCCATGATATGATTTGGGGCGGGAAGCCTAAAGCCTCTAATTTAAAATAAATTAATGTATGGCTTAACTTATCGAAAGCTTTACTAAAGTCAGTAGTGATAACATCAACCTCGTTGCCTTGCTCCAGAGTTAGAAGTATTTTGGAGGCAAATTCGGTAAGGTTGGTTGTGGTAGATCTGCCTTTTAAGAAACCATGCTGCCGGGAGGAGAAGATGGATTTGCAGTGGAAGAATATTGAATCATACACGACGGACTCGAAAAGCTTAGGGATAGCGGACAATTTAGCAATCGGTCTGTAGTTAGAAATATCCATCTTGGGACCTTTTTTGTGAGTGGGGAAGATGTAAGAATTTTTCCAAACGGTTGGAAAGGAAGCTTGACGAAGGGAAAGGCGAAAGAGAATGGAGAGAGGTTTGCAGAGTGAAGCGATACATTTCTTGAGGAGAATGGCTGGGAGACCATCGGGACCCGGAGAGAAGTCATCTTTAAGTTGGTTCATCTTGTGGTGAACCAAGTCCTCGTTAATATCAATTACGGAGAGCGATGTCTGAGAGCAGTTATTCATATAGCTGAAAAATACAGGGTCGGGTTTATAACTGCAGTCGCTAAATGAAAGGCTAAAGAATGAGGCAAAAAGGTTCGCGACGATTTTGGGGTCGTCGGAGGTAGTGTTGTTCCATTTGAGAGTGGAAGGGACCCCATCTGATTTTCTTTTGAGGTTGATGAATTGGTAGAAGCGTCTAGGATCGGTAATAAGGGACGTCTGCATTCTTTGAAGATATGAGTTGTAGAGGGTGTCACAGAGGATAGAGAAGCGTTGAGAGGCTTGTTGGTACTTCGCATGATCAGAGGGGGAATTTGACGTTTAAAACTTCTTCCAAAGTTTATTTCTCGTATTACGGAGAGAACGCAGTTCTTTGTTATACCAGGGAGGCGTTGAGAAACAATTTTTTCGAGGGACGTAAGGAACAAATTGGATGATGCAGTTAAAGAGAGCGGTGTAGAAAAGGTCTAATGCAATGGCAATAGGCGTGTTTTCGCTCAAGAAGAGGCTAAAGTCTATCTCGTTAACTGACTTGGTAAGTGAGGCGAAGTCGGCCTTTCGGAAGTTGAAAAAGAAGGAGTGATCATAAGTGGAGGAAGTTTGGTTTATTTTATAGGAGAACTTAAGGGATAAGGGAGGATGATATTGGTCCAGAGTGGACAGTAGATGGGTGCTTGCGGTAACGACAGAGTTGTTGGCATCGGATGAAAATATGAGGTCTAGTTGTCTTCCAAGATTATTGGTGACACTACTGATTTGAAATAGGTTAGACTCTACAAGACGGTCAGTAAAGAGAGTTTCCTTGTCAGAGGAAGCATTAATAGGGACAAGGAAACACTCGTCGTCTGAAAGAGCCCATTGCAAGAATGGAAGATTGAAATCTCCCACGACGATGAAGTCATCACTTGGATCGGCGTCTGAGAAAATAGAGTCTATTGTGTCAACAGCTAGTTGGTAGACTTGGGCAGGTTGGGATGGACGGATGTAACAGCAAAGGATGTAGATAAAGCTTTTGGTGACTGGTATCTTTGCGCAGACAAGTTCAAAAGGTGCAGAGTTCGAAATTGCCACAGCCGACGCATTGAGGCGGCTATGGATAGACAAAAGGACACCTCGCCCAAGGGGAAGTGAGTTATTACGTGAGTTATTACGTTATGTTAGTCAATATACCGCTGTCAGGCAGAATGATCAATTTCTAATCGACGGGGACCGCAGAGAATTCTGTCCCCCTGACCACGATTAGGTTGCCAAATCGAAGCTCAAGTCGAATAAAGCTGCTAGCACAGACGGACTTTCTGCTGAGCTATTCAAGACAGCTGGGGATGACCTGGTTGGCAGCATGCACCAGCTCATCCGTAAGATATGGTTAGAGGAAAGCATACCCGAGGAATGGAGTCTCACAAACGTATGCCTGATCCACAAGAAAGGAGACCCCTCTGATTGCGCCAACGCCTGAAGCTTTTTGTAAATAAGCTGATAGGTACTTATCAGTACGAATTCAGGCCAGGGAAGTTCACCATCGACCAAATCTTCACCACGGCGGATACTGGGAAAAACCAATGAATTCCAAGTCGACACTCTCCACCTGTTTGTCGACTTCAAAGCCGCATATGACAGCGTAATTCGAGACGAGCTATACAACGCTATGTCTACCTTTGACATACCTGCTAAACTGATCAGACTATGCCGGATGAATTTGGAGAATGCTCGCTGCTCCATCCGAATCGGTGAACACCTTACCGATAGTTTTGATGTCAAAAGAGGATTTAGGCAGGGCGATGCGTGTGACTTCTTCGATATCATATTGGAAATGATTGTGTAAAAATCACTGGCCAATACAAGAGACACAATCTATTTCAAATCCTCGCAACTCCTTGCATACGCCGACGATATAGATATAATAGGTAGATCACAGCGAGGTGTCAATGAGGCGTTTGCGAGTAGTGAGTTCGAGGCGGCGAAAGTTGGTCTGGCGGTAAACGAGGGCAAACCTAACTATATGCTGTCATCAAAAAAGGACGCTCACCACCGACGTCTTGTACTGGCAGATATAAGTTCGAGGTAGTTAAGGACTTCGTCTACCTTGGCTCCGCAGTGACCTGGAACAACGACATCAGTTCCGAAATCAAACGCAGAATCGCTCTTGCCAATCGCTGTTTCTTTGGGCTCAGGAGGCAACTGAGTAATAGAGCCCTCTCCCGAACGACAAAGTTGACTCTATATAAGACCCTTATCATCCCGGTCCTGCTGTACGGCGCAGAAGCATGGACACTATCAAAAGCGGATGAGGAGGCCCTTGTGCGGTTCGAGAGAAAGATTTTGCGCATGATTTTCGGGTCTATAAACGCAGACGGGGGATGGAGGAGAAGATTCAACCACGAACTTTACGGGCTGTACAGAGACATGAGTCTAGTCAGTCGTGTACGGATTCAACGCCTAAGGTGGCTGGACCATGTAGAGCGAATGGACACCACAGCTCCAGCCCGGAGAGTCTTTTAATCCTATCCCGAGAGACGAAGAAGCAGAGAACGGCCGCACTTAAGATGGCGCACACAGGTGGAAGGGGACCTCAGCCAACTGGGTGTGCGGCAATGGAAAAGGCTAGCGAAAGATCGTGCTAGTTGGAGGGGCATCTTTTTTTTTTTTTTTTTTTTTTTAGAGACTCGCGCAGGTTCAAGAGTTTTTCATATCCTCTTATGATGTGTTGACACACACAACCTGAGCGGAGTGCAGTGGTTGGGGTCGTTGATGTTCGTTCACTACTCTCAGGGGTGGTTGTCCTAGGCCTAGATAGGACGAGAGCCGACCAAATTCCGCGTTGGTTATAGTCCGTAGTAATTCGTTCAAGCACTTTAGTATTGCATACGCAGAGGATGAATTTCGGTAGACCATATACTGTGAGTGTTATGCCTGCAGGCAGTACGTCTGGTCACTTTCCATTCACAACTGCGTTGCATACTTTTTATCATCCGTTTAGGAATTACTTTTACTTGGCTATGAAGCGAATTTGAACTATAGGCCTGCCGATCGGCGGTCGATGATGTTAACCACTGCACCACGGCCACCCCTACGGCCATCTACGACGAACGAAGCGAAAATAGAACGTAAGGATTATATTCGAAGCATGTATGTCAAATATTAATATTGTTGACACGCATATACATAGATGAGTAATCTATCTAAGTGCCCTCCCCAAATGCAATTAAGATCGCCAGCAATTGCGGCACAAGGAATAAAGGACATCATTTCCGTTAATTTGCTTTAAAATCTCTCGTCACTCGTAATTTATGTATGAAATGCAAATCACACTTAGCACATAGCCGGGAAGACTGCAAAATTCATTAATTTTTCCATCCGGCAATTAATCCTCCCGACCCTAACTAATGCAAAGGACCTGCCAACAGTACAGGATTGCACCACCCATGTGCACAACTGCTCTTGATATGCAAACTTAATCACCTCGATTCGAATTTAAAATTTTAATTACCGCGGTCCGAATCCGAATAGTATTGCACCTGAACGGATGGCCTTGTTCACAAAGTGCAACTTTTATTTATCGCATGATAACTGGCATATGCAGGATCACCTATGGGCTATGGGTGGGTGGATGCTTCCGGCAACAGGTAAGATAAAGACTCACAGTGTAATGGAAAAACATCAAACTATTATGGATGCGACTGTGACAGCAGACTGATGCTTCCCAGGCATGCTAACTTAGTCATTTCGAGCGAACGATGGAGTTTTCTTGTTTTTTGATTCATAAATGAAAATGTCACGCAAAGCATTTGTTGCTCGTCCAGCTGTAAATTAATTAATTCCACAGTTCTATATGCTGCGTGGCACTGGGAATGCGTATTGAACGATGGCTATCACCGAGGTTCTATTAAAAAGTTCTGCCATCAAATTTTCAGGTTATGTCATCCTCGCCAGTACACACATGCGGAGATATGTACATACGTTTACGTGACAAACAAATACATACAAGCATATGAGTTCTGTGGACACACTGTTGATTGTTCCCAGGTGTTTTGGTTTACCTTTTTCTGGTAAATACGTATTTGCTTACTTTGTCCTGATTTGCTGCCTCCGCGAGTTGAAAACGTTTTCAGGACAGGGGTATTCAGGAGTTTCTGCATTTGTGTGTCAGTGCCACAAGTTAAGGCACGTGTGCTTAATTATTAATTAAACTTGGCACAAAAGGTAAAAAAACAATTGGATTGGAGCTTTCCTCCGTATAGCTACTTTCGTGTTTTTAACTTTCTATGACTTTAGATGGCAATGTGTATAAATTTCAAAAACGTTGAATATGAGGACGAAGAAAACAGAACACGAGCCCCTAGTAATGAATGGGGTGGAAGCAACGTGAGGACAACGACGAAAATCTACAATACAATTCTCAACACTATTGTGTTCTTTACTAAGACGACGTGACGGAAACACATCAGTCGTCCCAATCCCTTTAAGCTCTAATGCGACACATATCGACATTGACTATAACCTCCGGTATAAAGACCAAGTAATCGCGGAAGCAGCGCTGGAAGCAGCGTGTCCGGGACGGTCAAGGATGGAAGGCAGCTATAGCTCAGGCTCAGATCCTCCATGAATCGCTGGCCTGATAAGTAAGTAAGAAAGGAACCTACAGATTAATGCCGATTCCGAACGGTGTGAGTCGAGAAGCTTTTATAAATCAAATATACATACTTCGGGGTGTTTTGCCACTATTCCGCCGAGGAGGAAATAAACATTCGATAGCGTTAGTGTTACCGGGGTCCTAGCTCGCTCATCGTGTGTCAGAGTCCAATACACTAACCACTGAGCCACAGCGCTGTGGTGTCTAGAGGTGTCAAATCGCATGATCTAGCCGAATTCATTATACAATTGGTCGAAATCACAAAAATATGAAATTGAACAATAAAACTCAATAATTTGTCAGCAATGTTTGTATGTACGTAGGTCTTTCTCTAATAGAATGGCAAAGCTAAGTTTTTTTTTTTTTAAATAAATTGCGCGCACTCAAGGTCTAATAACTTTATTATGTCGGCGACACAGTGCGGGCAGAAGGTAGTGAGGAAGAGGAATAGAGGAGATGCCGATGGACATTGATCTTAAATGCTTGCATGTTGCATTGAGGGGGGAAAACCGAATCCGGCAGGGAGTTCCAGATTCGTGTGGTTCGGTTAATGAAAGATTCTCTATATTTGACAGTACGTCCGAAAGCGGGCTTCAGAGTATATTGGTGAGCATTCCTAGAGAGACGTGTATTGCGGGGGAAATGTTGAAGGGGCGGAATGCAACAGGCTATTTCATCCGAGCATTTATGGTGGTAGTAACGATAAAACAGGGAGAGGCAGGTAACATTCCTGCGATGTTCCAGCGAGTCTAATGTTTTGGTAATGCTGGAGTCACCTATCAGTTTTATGGCTCGTTTTTGTATTCTGTCTAGTAGGTGCAATGAGGTCTTGGAAGCACCGGACCAGACATGAGCGTTTAACTCTAATTTGGGGCGAATAAACGCCTTATAGATTGTAGCCAGATCTAAGGGTGAGAAATATTTCTTGCATTTGTATAAGAATCCTAGGCATTTCGCAGCATTCTTGGCGACACTGAATATATGGTCGCTCCGATTAAGATTGTGAGCAACACTCATACCCAGGATGGAAAGCTTTTCAGTTTCTGAGATGCAAGTGCCATTCATGGATAATGGCTGCGGGTTATTTATACGCTTTAACGAGAAGAGACAGCATTGTGCTTTGGAAGCATTAAATTCCACTCTATTGTTTTTACCCCATTGGATGATGCTGTCGATATCGGAATTGAATGAGCTTAACATACGCTGCCGCTCATTATCTACAACCGAAGTGCAGGGTCGTAAACTGGTGAACGAATATGAGAAGCTGAGGGTACTGTCGTCAGCGAAGAAGTGAATTGGATTAGAAGTAACAGAAAAGAGATAATTTATAAAAATAAGAAAGAGTGTCGGAGACAAAACGGAGCCCTGGGGAAGACCGGCATTTACAAAGTGAGTATCAGACTTGAATCCGTCCAAAACAACTTGAATTGAACGATTCGAAAGGTAGCTTCTAATCCATTGAAAGAGAGACTCATCGATCCCAAAAGCACGCATTTTCGACAAAAGGGCTTCATGCCAAACCCTGTCAAATGCTTTCGAAATATCCAGTGCAACAATTTTGCTTTCACCTGCTTCGTGAAGCGAGTGATTCCACTTTTCAGCAAGATATGCCATCATGTCACTAGTGGATCTGTTGCTCCGGAAACCGTATTGGCGGTCATTGAGGAGTTTCCGTGATTCAAGATATTTCATAAGCTGACGGTTAATCAGCGTTTCCATGACCTTGGCAAGAAGGGACGTTAGTGCAATGGGTCGGTAGTTGGAGGGAGAAGATGATTCGCCTTTTTTGGGTATAGGCTGGACAAATGCTGTTTTCCACCTACTCGGAAAGAGCCCAGAGGTGAAGGAAAGGTGAAAAAGCTTACGCAGTGGTTTTGCCAGCGTAGAAGAACACCTCTTCAGAACTATTGGGGCAATACCATCTGGACCAGCGGATTTGTGTATGTCGAGGTCTTTAAGAACCCTTGCGACTGTACGAGTGCGGAAGCGGATTAGTCCCATGGTGGAATTGACGCACTCTAGTACAGGCGGAGACAAAGTACAGGCTGGCCGCTGAGAACTGGTTGTGAAATGGGCAGCAAGTAGGTTAGCTTTGTCTAAGGGGGTGACAGCTGAAATGTCATTGTGGATGAGCGTCGGTATAGACGACTTAGTTGAGTTTTTAACGTTTTTTACAAACGACCAGAAACTTTTGCTACCTTCGGGACATTGAAGGATTTTACGCCTTAATTTATGGTCGGATTGGAATTTAATCCGTCGAATGTGGGTGTTGCAGTCATTTCTGGCTCGTATGTACTTTTTTCGGTATTCCTCAGAACTGTTTGCCTTGTAGGCCCGAAAACTTAGCTCCCTGAGCCTAATAGCCTCTTCGCAGCTCGAGTCAAACCACGTATTATCCTTAGGCCTGGTGCTTTTAATCTTACTGGGAATAAAATTTGCCATGCCGATTCGGATAATGTTTACGATAATATCAGTTGCGGCAACGGAAACAAACTCTGTTACGCTGTAGTTGGGTTTAAAAACAAACCATATCAGAACTCGTGCAAAGTAGACAAAATTCTAAATTTCTGAATTACTTCTTTCTGAAGTAATCGTTCTTTATACCCTAAAGTAACTTTATAAGTCGGTTTGTGGCCTAATGTGTAATGTTACAATAACTCGAAGTATATTTGCGGTTTCCCATGCTATAGACATCACACCAAAGGGAGCCTACCTTAGGTATACACTTGTTGCAAAACCACGAAACCTATTTCATTAATTAGAGCATAAGAAGGACTCTTCACACAAAGAATGTTTTTGTATCTGAAGGCTATCCATTGGACTTACCTATGACTGCGTGTTGAGGGGCTATAATCCAGCAATATTCCCTACTCAGCAATACGTAGAAATCCGCATCATGAGCCTTACTTATACCGGAAGTCGTTTGGTAGGTTCCATCTGCTACTTGTTGGTCCTTTGTCCACCAGCACAGTACGTCTCTACATCGAGCACTATATAGTCGAGGGGTAAGTCTTTACATTTTTAACCTCGATAGTTATACTTAAGAAAATAAAATATTCAATAGTCGACACTTAGCACTCAACGTTAGACGGTACCAGTATGCAATACAATAAAAACTCACAGGACACTCATGTTATTAGGAGCGACGTCACCTGTTTCTTTTCCACAATTATTTTCTGGAATCTTTAATCATAATCGCGTGCCTCGGGCAATTGTATAATTTTCTTATGTCGGTATCCTTCTAGCAAGGACTCGCCGTGTGTAGATGTGTTTTCACTTCACACACAGAGCGGTATAAAAACAAAGAAAGTAATCGAGAAAAACATTAAAATTGTACTCGTTCACACGGGAAAACACTGCACAAAACGATTCGCGTATAAACGACTAACGCAGTGCCAAGAAATAACTAAAAGCACATCGAACAAATGAAGGAGTTTGCGATTACCAGGTAAGAAGAGGACCACGAATACCACGACAGAAGGAACACGAAAAAGTTAAATTAGGTCAGCGCGGATGGCAAGGAATTCAGCATCACATTATACGATGACAGACGAACGAATAACGTTGCAAGGAACACTGAGAAGAAAAACATTTCCATGAGGTAATGGCTTACGGTCGAGCTTGAAAGGATTTCGTTCGTACTACTTTGATACCCTTTATGTCCTTTTTACCTTCTAGTCCACCCGATAGTGATTAAGCGAAGAACACTGTTCAGCTGCAAGCGATTATCCTTTGCTTCTAGTTGCACTCCTTTCGGGTAGGGAGATGGTTGTTGGATTAATTAGGAATAATCACCCGCAACTTAGAGATAAGATGAGCTTTATGCACTCGTTCGTTATTACTATTCAACAAGCGAGATATTTTCAATCATCGGCCACCGAGTTATACTTTCGCGCACACACAATGAAGAAGGAGGTACGAGTCTTTTCGGTTTAACAGGGTAAAGGGATTAACACGTAATTTTGCATTGTACCAAGGTACGAAAGCACAATTAGACGAATATAGGAATCGTATCCTACTCTGTGTCATTTAACTTATATCCTTGAAATGTGATAATTTAACACTCACTACCCCGGCAAGATACCGAGTATAATTTGTAACTAACTTCTACGATTTCACGTATGTATGTATGTATTTTTTAAAAGGATTCTCCCCCGCGAAACAGAATTGTTATTACACACGTACCACATACAAGCACAACACCAAGAATAAAACTAGTAAGACACAGGAATCTCTGGAGCAACGAGTGGCAAAAAACAGAAGAAAGGACGAAAAAAAAATGACCACATTCGAATGTAAGGACTTTCCACTACGAGAGCGAGACAAGGAGAAAACGTTAAGGAATGCTTTTGAATTATTAATTGAGTAGTAACTTTATTTTCTCTCTCTCCTCTACTCGTTTCTCCTTTCCTTTCTTTATCCTATCATCGAGGGTACGATTAAGGGTAAAGGATATATTGCTTTGCTTTAGATTATCAGTTGCTTAAGTACACACTGTGAAGAGTTTCTTTTTACGAAATTTTTATTTTACTTTTGCGATATTAGTTTGTGTTTTTATGTAATTAATTAATTTGTTGTTATATTAACAGCAATCGAGTCGAACGAGATGTGCCGTTTACCTGTTTATACGAATAACACCTCACGAAGACTAAAGAAGTTCTTCGAAAATCCTTTCGAGCAACGTACTGAACTTTCGTTAAATTATTGGAAAAATGTTGTTTGGCTTGCTTGTCAGGCGCGTTAGCTTTTAACGAAGCTCGTACTCGTAGGGGTATAACATGTTGGCCCGACAGCTTTTTCAATGGGCTTTCATGGGGATATTTGCCTCATGGACAGACTATACTCTTGGGGTGGATTTCTACATTGTGAAGTAGACAGTAACGAAATAGTACGTATACGCCACCGTGGCACGAAAGAAAAATTGCCAAGTAAACCTTAGGTTGGGTTAACGTGGTAGGCATAAGCCACACGTAGGCCGAAATCTGGCTCAAGTTATCCTGATCCGCTACCTGAGAACCAACCGGTGCTTCTAATGTAGCGATGGAGTTGAGCTATCTTTTGGTTTGCTAGCTCACTTAGATTGTCAAAGGAGGGCGCGCCGAAATCGGCCCATTGTGATACCACCTGGATCAAGTTACCCTGATCCGCTACCTGAGAACCAACCGGTGCTTCTAATGTAGCGATGGAGTTGAGCTATATTTTGGTTTGCCAGCTCACTTAGATGAGGGCGCCGTGGCACAGTGGTTACTGTGTTGGCCTCTGACGCCGATGACACGGGATCGAATCTCGACACAGCCATGTCATCGCCGGGATTCGCCATGTCAAATTCGCCGTTCGGAACCGGCAGTAAACTGTAGGTCCCTTTCACCTATGGGAAAAATTAAATCACACACAACATGGGTGATTGAGAGAAGCTCGGCTCAGGTTCTTCATGGACTGTAACGCCAGCATACATACATACATACAATACACTCACCGTTGCCAATAGAGGCAACAAACCCACATTCATAAACGCGGTTAAAGGGCCCACAGACCTCACACTTGTGTGCACACATGTGTCGGTGTGCGGACATGTGTGCTGTCGGTGGGCTGGTGCACACACCATTTTCGGTGTCAAACACGGAGCGAGTAAAAATCAAAAGTCTTTGATTTTTGGTGTCGGTGTCTCTATCGGTGTGACGTGTGTGGCGGCATCACACACCGGTGTCGATACACATGTGTGCACACAAGTGTGAGGTCTGTGGGCCCTTTTAGAGAAGAAGTGCTGACCTAATCATCTCTAGCCAATTTATCTCAAATGTGATTGGGGACTGGCATGTCTCCAATGAAGCCTCACTGGCTGATCACCAGTATATCAGATTCAACATCTCCGGTGAGGTTAATGAGGCTGAGCCCGGATATCAGCCCAAACGAACGAATTGGGCTCGGTTCCAAGCTCAACTCGCCGCTAAAGAGGATATGCTTCTTAAGGCGATTGAATCGACAGACGATATCGACGAAGCGGCTTACCAGCTCAATACAGCACACATCTCATCCTTCAGAGACAGCTGTACATCCAGGTCAACTACACACAAACGGTGTGTGCCCTGGTGGAATACTCAGCTTGAGTCCCCAAGGAAGCAGGTGAGATCGCTGTTTAACAGAGCTAAACGGTATAATAGTTGAACTGATTATAGATCTGCTCTAACTAAATACAACCTCGAATTGAGGAAATCCAAGAGAACGTCTTGGAGGAAGCATTGCGAGAACGTAGACTCGCTTCCAACTGCGGCCCGACTCCACAAAGCAGTACATATCTCGAGAGCACACAAATGAGGTCGGGCTGCTTCGCAAATCAGATGGCACCTTTAACGTCAATCGCAGGGAAACCCTGAAGATTTTGCTCGAGGTGCACTTCCCTGGTTTTACTCCTTACTCGATGTCCTCTGGCGATCAAATAGCCTCTCTGGTAGACTCTTCAGCCCTGACAGGCTCAAATGGGCAATTGGTTCATTCAAACCCTACAAGGCTCCAGGCAAAGACGGTGTCTTTCCCGCGATCTTACAGAAAGGCTTGAATACAATTCTATCACCACTGATAGTTCTTTTTAGGTCTTGCTTCAACCTGGGCTACATACCCCAAATTTGGAGAGAGGTCAATCTTGTCTTTTGCGCCGCACTAATCGGCAGCTACCAGTGCGGCTTCCGGCCCGGCAAATCAACTATAGACCAAATTTTCACACTTCGACAAATCCTGGAAAAGACCAACGAGTTTCGAATCGATACACACCATCTTTTCATCGATTTCAAAGCCGCATACGACAGCATTCATCGTGAAGAACTGTTTGGGGCGATGGCCGAATTCGGGATCCCGGCAAAACTGATCCAGTTGTGTCGCGCCACGCTAAAAAACACGCGATGCACCGTGCAACTCGGTTCTAGGACCTCGGAACCATTCGAAACATGCACCGGATTTCGGCAAGGAGATGCGCTGTCATGTGACTTCTTCAACCTGGTGCTGGAGCAGATAGTGCGACGGGCAGGTGTCAACAGGGAAGGCACTATCTTTTACAAGTCCATCCAGCTGCTCGCCTGTTCTCGCCGTGGCATTGTGGAAGCATTCACGGCGATTGAAGAACAGGCGAAACGAATTGGTCTTAAGATCAATGAGGACAAAACGAAATACATGCTGTCAAGCAAAAACCAATCCGTCGCTCACCACCTGGGACAAAACATAACGATTGACAGCTACAATTTCGAGGTAGTTAAGGAGTTTGTCTACCTCGAGGCAAACGTAAATTCCACAAATGACACCACAGTGGAGATCCGGCGTAGAATCGCCCTTGGCAACCGCTGCTACTTCGGCTTGTCCAAACAACTGGGGTCAAAACTCCTCACTCGAAAGACCAAGGTCATGCTTTACAAAACGCTCATTCTGCCAGTCTTGCTGTACGGAGCCGAAAGCTGGACGATAAGCAGCACAGCGGAGCTGATTTTGGGTTCTTTCGAAAGAAAAATTCTGCGCCGGATATTTGGTCCTGTCTGTGAGGAAGGTGAATGGAGAAGAAGACACAACCGCGAACTCTACGAGCTGTACCAAGATGTGGATGTAGTCCGGAAGGCAAGGATCCGTCGACTACACTGGCTCGGCCACATCGAGCGCATGGACATCAACGCTCCAGCTAAGAGGGTCTTTGACTCCGAGCCTCCTGGTTCGAGGAGAAGAGGAAGACCGAACCTCCGGTATAGAGACCAAGTAATCGCGGATGTAAGACATCTTGGTCTTGACAACTGGAAGCAGTGTGCCCGGGACCGTCAAGGATGGAAGGCAGCTATAGCTCGGGCTCAGATCCTCCATGGATCGCAGGCCTGATAAGTAAGTAAATAAGCAATCTTGTCTTCATCCCCAAGATTGGGAAACCAAGTGAGCAACCTAAATCCTATCGCCCTATCAGTTTGACTTCATTCTTTCCAAAAACAATGGAGAAACTGATAGAGCTCCATATTAGAGGTATCCTGGAAAATCAGATACCTCTGCATCCCAACAAGTATGCATATCGCAAAGAGCGATCTACCGAGAACGCACTACACCACTTGGTGACGCTCATTGAAAATAGTTTCACACAAAAGGAGATCGCAATCTGCGCCTTCCTCGATATAGAAGGAGGCTTCGATAATACTGGCTATGATTCGATCAACACTGCACTATGCTGCAGGGGTGTGAACCATCCCACTTACCACTGGATTAGGGCGATGCTAAATGGTCGGATCATATCAGCCATATGCGGAAAGGTCTCAGTGACAGTATCGGCGGTTAGAGGATGCCCACAAGGGGGAGTCCTCTCACCACTGCTTTGGTCGATAGTCATCGACGATCTACTACGCAAGCTAACCACTTGGGGCTACGAGGTCATCGGATATGCTGATGACCTAGTAGTCATTGTTACGGGCAAGTGCGAGATTACTGCCTGTGAGCGCATGCAGCTTGCGCTCCAGCTTATCTCTGACTGGTGTGGCAGAGAAGGTTTATCTATTAACCCAAATAAGACAATCTTAGTCCCATCTACAATCTTAGTCCCATTTACAAAGAGGAGAAAGGTACAACCCTGCTCACTCTTTCTAAATGGCACGCACATAGGATTTTCAGAGGAGGTAAAGTATCTAGGTATTGACCTAGACCGCAGACTCAACTGTAACTCCAATATGAAAAATAAACTCATGAAAGCGACTAAGACCATGTGGGCCTGTCGACGCACCTACGGTAAAACCTGTCAACTCAAACCGAAGTCAGTCCACTGGCTATACACCGCGATAGTAAGACCTATCGTCACCTACAGGTCTACCGTGTGGTGAACAAAAATTGAGCAAAAATCTACAATTGTTAAGCTTCAACGCCTTCAGAGACTAGCGTGTCTCGGCATCACAGGCGCTATGCCAACCTGCCCCACGGCAGCCCAAGAAGCACTCATTGGACTCACTCCACTGCACCTTCTTATCAAAAAGGTGGCATTACGCAGTGCAATCAGAATTTTTTGCTCGGGAACAAATATGCCATGTAGACCTGCAGGCCACATGTCCATATTACATTACCTTCCCGAGCTGGATATGATTACTACAGTCTCGGACGCATTGCCACACGTCTTCACCTTTGACAAGAGATTTGAGATATTGATCCCAAACCGCTCAGCAAAGGCCTTAGGTGGTACACGTATGGCGCCAAGATGGCTTCCGGCGCAAGATCTCGAAGGCCCTGGGAATAAGCTCCAGCATCTTCCAAGCAGAGCTGCATGCCATCCTAACATGCGTCAATCTAAGTCTCGAGACTGGCATCAGAGGAGTAACCATTAAGCAGCGCTTAAAGCGCTGGGTTCGTACAGCACGAACTCAAAAACCGTCAAGGAATGCCATGACGCCCTACAAGACCTCGCCAAAAAAAAAAATATTAAACTTTGGTGGGTGCCAGGACATAAAGGTATCAAGGGCAATAAAATTGCCGACCAACTTGCCGGGAAAGGTTCCAACGGCAAATATATAAGTCCGGAACCATTCTGCGACACTCCCGGGTCTAAGATAAATTACTTCTTAGACAAGTGGGGAAAATTGCAACTCCTATCCTATTGAAACAGCGTTCGGGGACTCCGTCAGTCTAAAAGACTTATACGACCCCTGAACAAGCACCCTATTGACAAACTCAAACTCAATAGGGTGGATATCAGAAGACTAGTCAGCTATCTAACGGGACACTGCGGTCTGAGATATCATCTAAACAAAATTAGCCTCTCGTCTGAAACTGAGTGTCGGCTCTGTCTTGAGGACGAAGAGACGGCAGAACACATACTGTGTGAGTGTGCTGCTCTCTGCCATCTTAGAAAGCGTATCCTTCTCAGTGAAGTTATGACTCCTGAGGGGATCACCCTGGCTCCTACGAGAAGCATTCTCAACTTCATTATAGAAGTGGAGAGGCTACTCGGCTAATCGGCTAGCAGGCACAACAGATCTGCAAAGGTCGCAGTGCCGTATTGCTAATAGTAGCACTAGCCCCACATATAAGAAAAAAAAAAAACTGTAACGAAATAGTACGTATACGCCACCGTGGCACGAAAGAAAAATTGCCAAGTAAACCTTAGGTTGGGTTAACGTCAACCTGGATCAAGTTACCCTGATCCGCTACCTGTGAACCAACCGATGCTTCTAATGTAGCGATGGAGTTGAGCTATCTTTTGGTTTGCTAGCTCACTTAGATTGTCAATGGAGGGCGCGCCGAGGAAGATCCTCCTGCGATTCGCAAAAGAGGGACATGAGCAGAGGAGGTGGTGTATTGATCCCTCCTGCTCCTCGTCCATGCAGCCGCGACAGAAGTCATTGGAGGGTAGCCCTAATCTGGCGGCGTGTTTTCCACTTATGCAGTGACCTGTAATAACACCCACTAGAGTACTTAAAGTTGCCCTTTTGGTTGCCACTAGGTCCCTGGTTCGTCCTAGGCTTAACTCAGACCACAATTGTTTGGTGATAAAGCCGATATTGCTCACATTCCATTGGAGATTGTTCTCCTCTATGGTTTGAAGCTTTATCATGTGCTTTACCGTACTTATTGGTGTTTCTAGGTACCCGAGGGTAGGTAGGCTGAGTGTCCTTGACCCTAACTTTGCGAGTTCGTCGGCCGCGCAGTTTCCTGGAATATCCCTATGCCCGGGAACCCACAGTATTTTAATGTTGAACTGTTCAGCCATCTCAGCCATCTTTAGAGATATTCGACAGAAGTGATGTCTTTGATTTGTGGGTTACCGCTGCCAGGGACTTTATCGCAGCTTGGCTGTCCGTGCAAATGATAATATCCTTAGCGGATATTACATTGATCCTGAGCCATGAAAGGGCCTCTGTTATCGCTGTTATTTCTGTCTGATACACACTGCAGTGATTTGGGAATCTGAAAGATAGGTTGAGGTTAAGTTCCTTGGAGAAGACCCCACTACCTACACCCGACTCCATCCATCGGTATAGAGGGAGATCGAGTCCTTTGGTACTACTTTCCCTTCAGCCCATTCCTCCCTGGATAGAAAGACAACTCCGAAGTTCCTAGTGAACACATTCTGCGGGATGATGTAGTCCGTATCCATGGGTCCATGGGCCTTTTTGAGATATGGGCCATTTTCTTAAGCTCCTCATCCTTACGACCGCGCAGGCAGCTACTTGCTTGCTGAAAAGGTTCAATGGTGGAAGATGTAATAGAAATGTTTAGGGCCTCCGTGGGGGTTGATCTTATCGCTCCACTTATGTATAAGCTGGCCGATCTTTGTACCTTCCCCAGAAGGCTTCGATTGACTGCCTTGTCTAGAGCAGTCCACCAGACTACAACGCCATACAGGAGGATGGGTCTTATGACTGCTGTGTAGAGCCAGTGCATAATGCTTGGTTGGAGACCCCACTTCCTGCCCACCACTTTCTGTAGAGGGCAGTAGTTGCGTTCTTGACGCGATCAAGAATGTTGGGTTTCCAATTGAGCCTCCTCTCAAGGAATAGCCTGCTCTTTGATTATTTGGGTTCCACCCAGTCTCGGTGGGTTGAGAAGCGGAATTTTGTATTTGTTAGTAAAAAGTACTAGATCGGTCTTCTTAGGGTTCACCCTAAGTCCAAAGTACTGCAGCCAGGTTTCTACTATATGTAATGCACTCTGCATAAGGTCGCATAGAGTGTTGGGAAATTTACCTGTGACGGCAATGGCAATGAGCTCAGCTGGTATGATCCCATCCGGTCCTGGGGACTTGTACGCTTCAAAGCTTTTTATTGCCCAAAAGACATTGTTGTAGTTGACCAGGTTGTGAGCATGCTCGAAGGAGGATGACGTCGGCTGAGAGACCCGAGGAGGCGTCATAGCCGAGTCACTACTGCCTGGGAAGTGTGCGCTCGGAGACCGCCTTTTGATTGTCTTTTGGCCTTTCTGGTCGCTGCTTTAAAAGATTTAAGTGCCTCCTTGTAGCTCTTGGCATACCTACATTGCGCACGTAGGTGAGCTTGTATTCAGGTGTTCCGAGTCCACGTACCAAGTTGTTCACTATCCATGGTTCTTGGAAGAGAACTACGTCTTCTCCGCTTTTGGTGAGGCGGAGGATTAAGACGGCCGAAGCCGCAATAGAGTGGTGGAGATTATTTTGAAGAATCCGCAGCATGACGGCCGCAGTCTTTAACCACCACCGCTATGACTCTGCAGACTCTTCATCAGAATCCAGCTCGAAGTCTGACATAGTCTCTAAAAGGTCTACCCCGGCAAGGTCCAGGTCGGACAGTAGATTAGTGTCTTCCCCGGTAATCTCGTTCACTACTTTGGGGGGGTCCCAACTGAGAGAGTCTCCTCAGTGATCATCGGCTCCAGGGTAGGGAGTTGCTCTGGGTTCGTCGATACCATGGAGTCGGCTGATGCAACACCGGAGGTTCTATTAGTTGAGTCCTCCCCGTCTTTTTTGTATATTCTGAGCCTTGCAGAGTCAAAGCCCAGAGAGATCATGTTGTCGGCCTCTACTAGAGGTGCCAGGGAATCCTGATTGATTATTATAGTGATCAATCTTGAGGGTCCCTTTACATCCTCCAGCTTGGCTATTTTCCAGTCCTTGGTGGGGATTTGGGGATTGCAATTCTGCATGAGTGCCAAAATCTCCTTAGGATCCCCGGGAAAGGCCGATAAAATGGCTCTAGCCCTAGGCTTATTCGGGATTTGGTTTAAGGGTACAGCCTCAAACTGAGCTCAATTCAATTTAATTCAATTCAATTTCAATTTATTATTACATATCTTTAGTGTACATTAAGATATAAATCTTTTATAGTACTAGGAATGACAGTTTACTTACTTACTTATCAGGCCAGCGATCCATGGAGGATCTGAGCCTGAGCTATAGCTGCCTTCCATCCTTGATGGTCCCGGGCACGCTGCTTCCAGTTATCAAGGCCAAGATGTCTTACATCCGCGATTACTTGGTCTTTATACCGGAGGTTCGGTCTTCCTCTTCTTCTCGAACCAGGAGGCTCGGAGTCGAAGACCCTCTTAGCTGGAGCGTTGATGTCCATGCGCTCGATATGGCCGAGCCAGTGTAGTCGACGGATCCTTGCCTTCCGGACTACATCCACATCTTGGTACAGCTCGTAGAGTTCGCGGTTGTGTCTTCTTCTCCATTCACCTTCCTCACAGACAGGACCAAATATCCGGCGCAGAATTTTTCTTTCGAAAGAACCCAAAATCAGCTCCGCTGTCCTGCTTATTGTCCAGCTTTCGGCTCCGTACAGCAAGACTGGCAGCATGAGCGTTTTGTAAAGCATGACTTTGGTCTTTCGAGTGAGGTGTTTTGACCCCAGTTGTTTGGACAAGCCGAAGTAGCAACGGTTGCCAAGGGCGATTCTATGCCGGATCTCCACTGTGGTGTCAAATGTGGAATTTACGTTTGCCCCGAGGTAGACAAACTCCTAAACTACCTCGAAATTGTAGCTGTCAATCGTTATATTTTGTCCCAGGTGGTGAGCGACGGATTGGTTTTTGCTTGACAGCATGTATTTCGTTTTGTCCTCATTGATCTTAGGACCAACTCGTTTCGCCTGTTCTTCAATCGCCGTGAATGCTTCCACAATGTCACGGCGAGAACACGCGATGATGTCGATATCATCCCCGTATCCTAGCAGCTGAATGGACTTGTAAAAGATAGTGCCTTCCCTGTTGACGCCTGCCCGTCACATGACAGCGCATCTCCTTGCCGAAATCCGGTGCATGTTTCGAATGGTTCCGAGGTCCTAGAACCGAGTTGCACGGTGCATCGCGTGTTTTTTAGCGTGGCGCGACACAACTGGATCAGTTTTGCCGGGATCCCGAATTCGGCCATCGCCCGAAACAGTTCTTCACGATGAATGCTGTCGTATGCGGCTTTGAAATCGATGAAAAGATGGTGTGTATCGATTCGAAACTCGTTGGTCTTTTCCAGGATTTGTTGAAGTGTGAAAATTTGGTCTAAAGTTGATTTGCCGGGCCGGAAGCCGCACTGGTAGCTGCCGATTAGTGCGGTGCAAAATGGTTTTAGACGTTCACACAATACGCTGGACAGGATCTTGTATGCGACATTGAGCAGGGATATACCTCTATAGTTCTTGCAAGAGGTAGGATCGCCTTTTTTGTGGATGGGGCATATAGAGCTGGTATTCCAGTCGTCGGGCATGCTTTCATCTTCCCAAATTCTGCAGATGATCTGGTGCATGCTCCCTACCAGCACATCGTCGCCAGCCTTGGATAGCTCTGATGGCAAGCCATCTGAGCCTGCGGCCTTGTTGTTCTTCAGCTTCTGAATAGCTGTGCCGACTTCTTCGATGCTGGGTGGGAGGACTACTTCAGCGGCTGGAGTTGGGATTTCCTCGGTCCCTACCACTCTCTCTTGGTCATGCTCGTTAAGCAGCTGCTGGAAGTGCTGCTTAAATACACCCACTATTCCCTGCGGGTCGGTGACAAGATTACCCTCGCAGTTTCGTAGAGCCTGGGTGCCCTTTTTAAAGCCTCCTGCAAGGCCTTTGGCTTTCTTGTAAAAGGCTCGTGTTTTATGTTTATCCCTAGACTCCTCGATATCCTTGAGCTGGGAGGCTGCGAAGATTCTTTTCTTCTGTCGCAGTAGTTTTTTCTCCTCCCTTCTTCTGGCTCGGTACTCTTCCTGCGCTGCCCTGGTTTTCCTTTGCAGCGCCTTTTGGTACGCCTCGTCGGTTGCTGCCTTTTTCTGCTCACACTCGCCATCACACCACGGGTTTCTTGTCGGAGGTGGTAGGTACCCTAAGGTGGTTTCGGCTACTTTCTGAATGGCTGAGCGGCAATGCAGCCACATATTATTGGCATTTGTGTTCGACGTAGGCATACCGTGGAGTCTTTCGCTCAGCTGCTCCCTGTAGACTCTGGCAACCTCTGGTGTGCTCAGGCGCCCAATGTCGAACCTCCTCCTGATGGGCTGGTGCAGCTTTCTGACACCTCTTTCTGGAGAATCGGCTAGTAGGCGCAATAAATCTATAAAGGTCGCAGTGCCTCGTGCTATTTGTTAACACTAACCCTTAAAAAAAAATATAATTCACAGGGCACCTGCGAACGTGGTCGATCTCGCATGACATATAGGAGATGTGTGGAGAAAGACCAGCGACGGGCTGGAAAAACCTGGCCCGAAGTAAAAAGACATGCTCAAGATAGGGTCACGTGGAGAAATTTCGTACAATCTTTGCTGCCGCTATATGCTCCTTAGGAGTGGTTTCTCATATTGTTCAGTGCTGTCTATACAGCTTATATGTATGTATAACTAACAAAATTACTTCCCAATTAACTTAGTATTCATAAAAATCGTTTTTGATTTTTTTTTTTTTTTTTTTTTTTTTTCAAAATTTTCCATTTGTCCACCTTGAACTCAATTTTAGCCTCGATTCAGCCCAAAGGCCGCTTACACACCGCACGAACGTAAGCATGCGAACGGCTATCACCTGTAAAAAAGAAAAAACAAATAGCAAGTGGCTTTTAGTCACTTGAAGTCTATCGCCAATTGGGAATCTCTGTAATTCTGACTGTCGATATTGTTTCTAATTCGTTCAATTCATTTTGAAATGTCTTACCAACCCTCTATTCTAGTACAATTTTTTAAATCACCATGTGGCAAATGTATCGCTCCCGTAAGAGATAACCTCAAATTACAACAGTTTGACGTTTCTCGGCAAATATCCCAGCTGACCAAAGTGTCCGTGGATTTGTGTAATCGTTCGAATTCTACGACATTTGCACGGGGAAACTTGAATAAAACTCGCGTTAAAAGCATGTCCAACTACGATGCATATGGTTCGCCAACTCGACCCGATCCCAATTGCCGTACGTGTACAGATTTCAAAACGTGGTCGAAGAGACAACGCGAATTAGATCAAGCAACGTCCAAGGTAAATCTGTGACCAAGTCGGAATTATCTCGAAATGTGCATCAAACGTTTTTAATTACGAATAGAGCAAAATCCAATTGCATAAGCCTGTAGCGGAGTCAGATGCATTGGCGCGTGATTGTCCACTCGACAAAGACAGTCTAGGACAAAATACTTGGAGTCTACTGCATACTATGGCCGCGGTGTTTCCCAACAATCCAACCGAGGCGCAACGACGAGACATGTTGACATTCTACGATTCCCTCTCGCGACTGTATCCCTGTGAGCATTGTGCAAAGGATTTTCAAAAGGAGTAAGTTGATTGTGCAGCACGCGACCTCCGTTGCTTATTATACATCTTCTGTTTCGCTTTGATTTTCAGTTTACGAAATAATCCAGTCAATGTGGCCTCGCAGAATACCCTTGCCCAGTGGCTGTGTAAGTTTCACAATCGAGTCAATAGAAAATTGGGTAAATCCCAGTTCGATTGTTCCCAAGTGAATGAACGATGGCGCGACGGTTGGAAGGATGGGTCGTGTGATTGAAGACCGCTAAGTGCGGACGGATCTACCATGTTGCAGTCTAGTAGTTGTTAAGTGGTTTTAGTTATGGTTTATTGTATGTGTACAGAGTAAACAAATGTTTTCTACTCAACCAATGCAACGTTGTGTTTCATTTTGTGATGGATCTTGCGACCATAGTCCTAAAAATCACTTGTCCCACTTCAACTGGCTGATTTTTTTCAAACAAAAGTACGTTTTGTAGAAAGCTGACGTATCAGTCAAATTCCAAAACGTTTTTCGCTCACAGACCTTTTCTATTCTTCAACTAGATTCGACAAGCTCACGTTGTTGGCTAATAAAATAAAATTTTCAGGTACAGAGACAGATATGTAGGCTGGTCCCTCGTCTTCATTCGTTTTCTAATTCTATTTTCAGTGAAATAAGAGTAAATTTAGCATAAAAAGAAAAATGCCAAAGGGAAAGGTTGAATTCGAGAAGACGCTTGGCATGGACCCACGTTTCCCGAATCAGAATCAGACGAAACATTGCTTTTCAAGTTATGTGAACTTCTATCGCTGCAAGAGAATGAAGGGTGAAGATTTCGATAAATGCAATTACTTCAAGAGGGCGTTTAAGATCTTCTGTCCGAACGTGTGGGTGGCTAAATGGGATGAGCAACGTGCAAATGGTACATTCCCGGGAAAATTGTAAAGTGGGTGCCTGCGATTTATAGTCATTTTGGTTAACATAAAAAAAGAAATGAACATCTATTGCGAGTTGGTTCATTTATTTGGATGCTGGTGGGAGGTAGGCCGTATGTCCCATTCTTCCAGCTGTAATGTGACGCAACACACGCTTTTATTCATCTAGCTCAAGAGGTCAGCAAAGAAGAACACTCCTCCTCGTTCTCCTTGTCTCTGTGAGTACGTCAAAAGTCCTCGGAAAGGACTTGTTTTTGACAAACATGGTCAAAAACAAGGCAAAACCTCATAATCAAGTTTCTATTAACCCCTCTCTACTGCCATATGTATACTCCCACGAACCGCTTTCCACCTACCTACCCTCATTCATTCTCACAATCGCTCTAAGTTTCTCCGAACTCCCAGTGAATCTTCCTCGTCTAACTCCACTAACCTAACGACCTCAATTATCTCAGCCTCATCTTCAGTTACTTCTGCTCAAATATGTTTCCCCATTCTTCAGAAAGTTAGTTTCTCATCACTTCTTTACTTATGTACTTGCTTAGGTGGTGCTTCAGTACGGGGTTGAACTGGGCCCCAACCAACAAGCATCTTCTTAATGGGCGCCACAGTTCGGGGTGAACCTGGGCCTCAACCAACATGCCCCTCCATCTAGCACGATCTTTCGTTAGCCTTTTCCATTGCCGCACACCCAGTTGGCTGAGGTCCCCTTCCACCTGTGTGCGCCACCTTAGGTGCGGCCGTCCTCTATTTCTTCGTCCCTCGGGGTTGGATTCAAAGACTCTCCGGCTGGAGCTGTGGTGTCCATTCGCTCTACATGGCCCAGCCATCTTAGGCGTTGAATCCGTAGACGCCTGACTAGGCTCATGTCGCTGTACAGCCCGTAAAGTTCGTGGTTGAATCTTCTCCTCCATCCCCCGTCTGCGTTTATAGGTCCAAAAATCACGCGCAAAATCTTTCTCTTTGATAGCGTCCATGCTTCTGCGCCGTACAACAGGACCGGGATGATAATGGTCTTATATAGAGTCAACTTTGTCGTTCGGGAGAAGGCTCTATTACTCAATTTCAGTTGCCTCCTGAGCCCAAAGAAACAGCGATTGGCAAGAGTGATTCTGCGTTTGATTTCGGAACTGATGTCGTTGTTCCAGGTCACTGCGGAGCCAAGGTAGACGAAGTCCTTAACTACCTCGAACTTATATCTGCCAATACAAACGTTCTGGCCAAGACGTCGGTGGTGAGGGTATATTTAGTTTTGCCCTCGTTTACCGCCAAACCAATTTTCGCCGCCTCCATCTCAATACTCGCAAACACCTCAATGACATCTCGCTGTGATCTACCTATTATGTCAATATCGGATTCAGATGGAGCAGCGAGCATTTTCCATCCTGCATAGTCTGGCGAGTTTAGCAGGCATGTCAAAGGTAGACATAGCGTTGTATAGCTCGTCTCTAATTACTCTGTCGTATGCGGCTTTGAAGTCGACAAATAGGTGGTGAGTGTCGACTTGAAATTCATTTGTGTGAAGATTTGGTCAATGGTGGACTTCCCCGGCCTGTATCCGTACTGATAAGAACCTATCAGCTTATTTACGATGTAGGCGATGTTAAGGAGACTTATTCCTCTGTAGTTGGTGCAATCAGATCCTTTCTTGTGGATCGGGCATACGATGCTGAGACTCCATTCCTCGGGCATGCTTTCCTCTAACCATATCTTACGGATGAGCTGGTGCATGCTCCTAACCAGGTCATCCCCAGCTGCCTTGAAGAGCTCAGCAGACAGTCCGTCTGCGCCAGCGGCTTTATTCGACTTGAGCTTCGATATGACAATCTTAACTTCGTCGAGGTCAGGGGAATGGAATTCTCTGCGGTCTTCGTCGATTATAAATGGATCATTCTGCCTGACAGCGGTATATTGACTAACATCGCCGTTGTACAGTCTGCAGAAGTGATTTTTCCATATTCTCAGCATCGACTGCGATTCTACTACTAGGTGTCCGTTCTCATCTCTGCAGGCTTCCGTTGTGGCTTTACTACCTTGGCATGTTCGCTTTATCTGTTGATAAAACTTTCGAACGTCACGCCTGCAGTAACACCTCTCGAAGTCCTCAATCGCGCGCTTCTCGTGCTCCTTCTTCTTTCTTCTGAGAGGAGGAGCATAATTCCCTTCTTTTTAACTCACGAGCTGCTCTTGTTCTTTTATGCAGCGAGGCCCTATATACATCCTGCTTCGCTATGTGAATCCTCCTGCACTCGTCATCGAACCAGGTGTTTCTTCGTGGTGGAGCCTTGAAAACCAAAACTTCGGATGCAGAGCTTTTCGGGGCTTGTTTGCAAGGGCTCCACTGCTGTTCTGTTGATAACGCTTAGGATTGACGTGTATTGGAGAGCTTAAGGGGGACGCGATCGGTAAAAGCACGAGCGGTTTCTGGCGATAGTAGCTTTCCGACGTCATAACTTTGTATTCTTACTCTATTCCGCTGCGTTCGTGATATCCGTAAGCGCATCTTGGCTACTACAAGATAGTGGTCCGAGTCGATGTTAGCCCCTCGGAAAGTTCGAACATCAAGAATAGTGGAGGAGTGTCTGACGTCGATTGCGATGTGATCAATCTGGTTGGTAGTCGATTGATCAAAAGACCGCCAGGTGCCTTTGTGTATATCGAGGAGCGGGAAGCGCGTACTGGCTAGAAGAAGATTTCGCCCCGTAGCCTGTCCGTTATCGGATGTGGTGTCGTGTAGGCTATGTTTGCCGATGACTCGTTCAAAGATGCTTTCCTTACCCAGCTTAGCATTGAAGTCTACTGTACAATTTTGATGTCTTAGCTGGGACATTGGGCATACGTTCTTTCTAGAAGATCGTATAACTCATCTTTGGCGGAGTCATCCTTGTCTTTCGTGGGGGCGTGGACGCAGATCAGGCTGATGTTAAAAAATTTAGCCTTGATACGGATTGTTATGAGGCGTTCGCTCACATGCCGAAAACTTAGGACTTTTTGCCTTAGTCCACCTCGAACAACAAATCCGCATCCAAACAATCATTGTCCTCTCTCCCTATAGCAGTCGCTGTAGTCCGGTCCATTCCATCGCATTTTCTGGATGGCGGTTATGTCCGCTTTATAGCGGTCTAGCGCGTCCACAAGTTGTTCGGCTGCACATGGCCTATTTAGGGACCTAACATCCCACGTACAAAGCCGAAGATCATCGTCCTTTTTTCGTTTTTTGCAAGGGTCGTCAACATAAATCCGGTCCGTTATATCCGAGGCATGTACGATAAATAGAATTGTCGAATTGTCTACCAATGGTTTCAGGCGTTCACACAGGACGACAGGTCTTATATGGCACCAGCCTACATACTATCATGCCGATCATTGAATACGGCGGATTGACTGCGGCGGGAGAATCTCTCACTTTTTCGGTTTTGCCGTCATTGAAAACGCAAGTGAGTGAATGTCAGTAAAGAAGTCCAAAAACTAGACATCATTGAATACGCATACGATCCGCGCTCTAGACAAATTGTGACGTTTTTCATCCGCACCACAGTTGATGCGGATTCCACTTAACAAAATGAGGAAATTGAAGAAATAAGTAAAATAATCGTAAATAGCTGCAGGCAAATAACTAGAATGGAGAACTGGTAGTAGAGTCGCAGTCGATGCTGAGAATTTGGAAAGACCACTTCTGCAGACTGTATAACGGCGATGATAGACAAGATACCGCTGTCAGGCAGAACGAGCTATTCGTAATAGACGACGATGTAGGAGAATTCCGTCCAAAGCCGCGGGCGCAGACGGCCTGTCTGCTGAGCTTCTTAAGGCGGCTGGAGATGAGCTGGTAAGGTGCATGCACCATCTCATTTGCAAGATATGGTCGGAGGAAAGCATGCCCGACGAATGGAATCCATAAAAAAGGATCATCCCCTATAACTGCGCCGACCATAGGGGAATAAGTCTCCTTAACATCGCATATAAGACCTTCTCTGCCGTATTGTGTGAACGCCTGAAACCGTTTGTGGATAACCTGATCGGCTCTTATCAGTGTGGTTTCAGGCCAGGCAAATCCACAAAAGACCATATATTTACGCTACGGCAGATCTTGGAGGGGACCCAGGAATATCAAATCGACACTCACCACCTTTTCGTGGATTTCAAGGCTGCATATGACAGCATGTATAGAGATGAGCTATACAAAGCCATGTCTGCCATCCCTGCCAAACTCCTCCGACTGTGCAGGATGACAATGGAGAATTCTCGCTGCTCCATTAAGGTCGGTAATGAGCAAACCGAGACCTTTGATGTTAAAAAAGGATTTAGGCAAGGTGACGCACTGTCATGCAACTTTTTCAACATCGTGCTTGAAAAGATCGTGCAAGAGTCGCTGGCCAACACAAGAGGTACGATTTATTTCAAGTCTACGCAATTGCTTGCGTACGCCGACGACATTGACGTGATTGGACGGACACAGCGTTCAGCCTTTGTAAGCATTGAGGTAATAGCGGCTAAGATGGGTCTCAACGTTAATGGGGGGAAAACCAAATATCTGCTTTCATCTAAAAGAGACGCTCAACACCGACGTATTGGCCAGAACGTCACCATGGGCGGATATGACTTTGAAGTGGTCAAGGAATTCGTCTACCTTGACTCACTGATGACCAGCGACAACAACACCAGCGCTGAGATAAAACGCAGAATCACTCTTGCCAACCGCTGTTTCTTTGGGCTCAAGAGGCAATTGAGAAGTAGAGCCCTCTCGGAAAACCAAAGTGACACTATATAAGACCTTAATCATCCCAGTCCTCCTTTACGGCGCAGAGGCTTGGACCTTAACAAAAGCGGATGAAGATGCCCTTGGTCATTTCGAGATGAAAATTCTGCGCACTATCTACGGTCCCGTTTGTTCAAACGGTGTATGGAGGAGAAGATATGACAAAGAACTGTACGAGTTGTACAGCGACATTGCCCTGGTACGACGTCTACGGATACAGCGTCTAAGGTGGCTAGGCCATGTAGAGCGCATGGAAAATACAGCTCCTACCCGAAGAGTCTTCGAATCCACCCCGGAAGGAAGGTACGGCAGAGGACGGCCGCATCAACGGTGGCGCACGCAGGTGGAAGGGGACCTTAACCAATTAGGCGTGCGGCGATGGAAACAGCTGGCCAAAGACCGTGCCAGCTGGAGACGCTTGTTGGTTGAGGCCCAGGTTGACCACGGACTGTAGCGCCACCTAAGTAAGTAAGTAAGTATATAACTATTTAGAATAAAATATTTGTAGGCAAACAAATCGCCAGCAGTTCCAGGTGTTAGTAGAAAACATAAAAAGGAATCCGGATATTGCCAAAAATTTCACCAAAAAAGATCCATAGTCCGTCCAAAAGTTTTGGTTGAAGTTACAGCAAGGGCTGAATAGTTTAGGGCCTCCTACTAAGGAGATATCAGAGTGGGAGAAGGTAAATTGAATTTAACCATATCATTGAGCTGATATGCTTAAAGGACTGTGCCGATGGTTTGCCTCAAACTAGAAGTTTTGGCGCACCATTGTTGAACGTGGCTCCCACCTCCACGACGGCATTAAAAGGTCTTGAGATGGGTACAGTGGTCGACACAGATATTGAGGCTATGTCTTGTGAGGACATAGAAAATAGCCCGAACAAAATGAATATCCTAACGCCCAGTAAAACAAATGAAACGCCCAAGAGAACTGTTCAGAGGCCAATGCAACTTCTAGAGAGACAAATCCAGATACAGGAACAGCTCTACGAAAATGTGTCGACAGTGCTGAAAACAGTCTCCGAGCGCTGTTATAAAAGGGAAGAAATTTATCTTAGACCCGGGAATGCCGCAGAATGGTTCCGGACCTATATATTTGTCGCTGGAACCTTTCCCGGCAAGTTGGTCGGCAATTTCATTGCCCTTGATACCTTTATGTCCTGGCGCCCACCAAAGTTTAACATTGTTTCTTTTGGCGAGGTCTTGTAGGGCGTCATGGCATTCCTTGACGGTTCTTGAGTTCGTGCTGTACGAACCCAGCGCTTTAGGCGCTGCTTGGCTATCAGAGAGTATGTTGATGGTTACTTCTCTGATGCCAGTCTCGAGATTTAGATTGACGCATGTTAGGATGGCATGCAGCTCTGCTTGGAAGATGCTGGGGCTTATTCCCAGGGCCTTCGAGATCATGCGTTTTGGTTCAAAGATGCCGGCGCCAACGCCGGAAGCCATCTTGGAGCCATCCGTGTACCACCTAAGACCTTTGACATTTGGGGTGGCCGTGGTGCAGTGGTTAACATCATCGACCGCCGAGCGGAAGGTCTTTGGTTCAAATTCGCTTCATAGCCAAGAAAAAGTAATTCCTAAAACGGACGAAAAGTATGGAACGCAGTTGTGAATGGAAAGTGACCAGACGTACTGCTGCAGGCATAACACTCACAGTATATGGTCAACCGAAATTCATCCTCTGCGTATGCAATACTAAAAAGTGCTTGAACGAATTACTACGGACTATAACCAACGCGGAATTCGGTCGGCTCTCGTCCTATATCGGTCTAGGACAACCACCCCTGAGAGTAGTGAACGAACATCAACGATCCCAACCACTGCACTCCGTTCAGGTTGTGTGTGTCAACACATCATAAGAGACTTACTTACTTACTTATCAGGCCTGCGATCCATGGAGGATCTGACGGTCCCGGGCACGCTGCTCCCAGTTGTCAAGACCAAGATGTCCTACATCCGCGATTACTTGGTCTTTATACCGGAGGTTCGGTCTTCCTCTTCTTCTCGAAGCAGGAGGCTCGGAGTCGAAGACCCTCTTAGCTGGAGCGTTGATGTCCATGCGCTCGATGTGGCCGAGCCAGTGTAGTCGACGGATCCTTGCCTTCCGGACTACATCCACATCTTGGTACAGCTCGTAGAGTTCGCGGTTGTTTCTTCTTCCCCATTCACCTTCCTCACAGACAGGACCAAATATCCGGGGCAGAATTTTTCTTTCGAAAGAACCCAAAATTGTTATGTTTTGTCCCAGGTGGTGAGCGACGGATTGGTTTTTGCTTGACAGCATGTATTTCGTTTTGTCCTCATTGATCTTAAGACCAATTCGTTTCGCCTGTTCTTCGAGGCGAAACCGATATCATCCGCGTATCCTAGCAGCTGGATGGACTTGTAAAAGATAGTGCCTTCCCTGTTGACGCCTGCCCGTCGCACTATCTGCTCCAGCACCAGGTTGAAGAAGTCACATGACAGCGCATCTCCTTGCCGAAATCCGATGCATGTTTCGAATGGTTCCGAGGTCCTAGAACCGAGTTGCACGGTGCATCGCGTGTTTTTTAGCGTGGCGCGACACAACTGGATCAGTTTTACCGGGATCCCGAATTCGGCCATCGCCCCAAACAGTTCTTCACGATGAATGCTGTCGTATGCGGCTTTGAAATCGATGAAATGATGGTGTGTATCGATTCGAAACTCGTGAAAATTTGGTCTATAGTCGGCTTGCCGGGCCGGAAGCCGCACTGGTAGCTGCCGATTAGTGCGGTGTAAAATGGTTTTAGACGTTCACACAATACGCTGGACAGGATCTTGTATGCGACATTGAGCAGGGATATACCTCTATAGTTCTTGCAAGAGGTAGGATCGCCTTTTTTGTGGATGGGGCATATAGAGCTGGTATTCCAGTCGTCGGGCATGCTTTCATCTTCCCAAATTCTGCAGATGATCTGGTGCATGCTCCCTACCAGAACATCGCCGCCAGCCTTGAAGAGCTCTGATGGCAAGCCATCTGAGCCTGCGGCCTTGTTGTTCTTCAGCTTCTTAATAGCTGTGCCGACTCCTTCGATGCTGGGTGGGAGGACTACTTCAGCGGCTGGAGTTGGGATTTCCTCGGTCCCTACCACTCTCTCTTGGTCAAGCTTGTTAAGCAGCTGCTGGAAGTGCTGCTTAAATACATCCACTATTCCTTGCGGGTCGGTGACAAGATTACCATCGCAGTTTCGAAGAGCCAGGGTGCCCTTTTTGAAGCCTCCTGCAAGGCCTTTTGCTTTATTGTAAATGGCTCGTATTTTATGTTTATCCCTAGACTCCTCGATATCCTTGAGCTGGGAGGCTGCGAAGATTATTTTCTTTTGTCGCAGTAGTTTTTTCTCCTCCCTTCTTCTGGCTCGGTACTCTTCTTGCGCTGCCCTGGTTTTCCTCTGCAGCGCCCTTTGGTACGCCTCGTTGGTTGCTGCCTTTTTCTGCTCACACTCGCCATCTTACCACGGGGTTTCTCGTCGGGGGTGGTAGATATCCTAAGGTGGTTTCGGCTACTTCCTGAGTAGCTGAGCGGCAATGCAGCCACATATTATTGGCATTTGTGTTCGACGTAGGCATACCGTAGAGTCTTTCGCTCAGCTGCTCCCTGTAGACTCTGGTAACCTCCGGTGTGCTCAGGCGCCCAATGTCGAATCTCCTCCTAATGTGCTGGTGCAGTTTTCTGACATTGGACAGTCGAGCTCTGAATCTTGCTGCTACGAGGAAGTGGTCAGAGTCGACATTTGCCCCTTTGAATGTTCGCATATCCAGGATGTTTTACGAGTGGCTTGCATCAATGAGCACATGGTCGATTTGGTTGGCGGTTCGACCGTCCGGAGATCGGCAGGTTGCTGTGTGGATTCGCTTGCGAGGGAATCTTATGCTACTGATCACCGCACTACGAGCTGTCGCAAAGTCAGCGAGTCGGAAGCCGTTATCTGTTGTTGTATCGTGGAGGCTGTGCTTTCCGATCACTCCGCCAAGGGTGTTCTCCTTACCGATTTTGGCATTGAAGTCCCCGAGCACGATTTTTACATCGTACTCCGGACAAGCTCCGTAGGCGTTGTCCAGGAGGTCATAGAAGTCCTCCTTGATAGGGTCTTCAGCCGTCGGTAGGGGCTTGTGCACATATAAGGCTGATGTTATAAAATCTGCCTCTGATGCGGATCACAGCCAGGCGATCACTTATAGGTTTAAAGTCGATGACCTTCGACCTTAACCGCCTTCCCACGACAAATCCGCATCCCAGTAAGTGCAACCTTTTGTGACAGCTGTAATAAATGTCGCAATTTAGCCCGCAAGTTAGCCCGCCGCACAACCGCCATTCTGGTCGGGGTTTTTTCGCTGCATACGTTTGTTCACCTCCCAACGGTTGTTGAAGAGGCTATCCAGAGGGCGCCGCGGGGAGGTCGTATGTCAACTTGACCCGGGCATTTAAACAGGCATCGTTGCTGGCATCTCGCCAGGTTGAGAGCAATCAACAACTTTACCCTGTATGTCCGAGCCCATGCCCTCTAAGGCTGTATATGTACAATAAAGAAAACGAAGTTTTGGTCTTCCAGTTTTACAATTTTTTTTTTTGTATTTTATTCTTTAATTCGCTATGCAAATATCGACAACCGCACTCAGCTCATCTCTCTTTTTGGGAGATGAGCCGTGCACTAAATTTATTGCGTCCATTCTAACATACATATTTCAAAATATACAATTGTTTCTTCATATCCCCCTCTGATGCTCGACCGCCAACAATATCAATTGGACCAGTTCTTCAGTTTGGTCTTTGTTCTTTGAATGACCCCTGTATGTACTCATTTGGGTGTGCTCTTACATTCTCTTCACTCTTAGGAAAAATTGTCGTTTCTCGTTAAATATCTGAACAGTTTATTTGATATCTTTCATTGCAAATGAAACGAACATTCGTAAAAGGATATAAAAAGAAAAATACTAACACAATAAATAAGGGGGTGGTGCGCGGGTGGGTGTGTCGAATCCTGAAGGACATGGGTTCAATAAATCAAGAAGAAAATTAAACAATAGTACTGTAAATGGATCGAGGGAATTGAGGGGAATATACTTTAATTTTTGTTTTGGGGATTTCTGATAGTTATTAGGTAAAGGAAGCTGGTAAACCAGCAGCTCCCAATCACAAAGGTTTTTCGACTTTTTCAATTGTTACGATGCGGTCTGATCTGAATCACGACAATGTCATTGCTTTACGGATTTACATAAATAATAGGATCGTATGGTTTAGTAGTTTCGGGAAACTTTAGAGTTTTACAAGTTTTGATGATTGGCCGAGTGGATGGTAAATTTCGCTGGGAAATTTTCGGTCGATTGTTGAATACGGCACTCCGTTTGGCCGTCGATCAATTCGACTTGATGTAATTGTTCTCGAAGATCTCCAATTCGTTTTGGATGTAGTTGGCCTTGTTGCGGAGGAGTTTGATTTGTTTTTGATTGCCTTCGAGAATGGCCAGTGATGTTTCGGTTGCCTTCAGTTCCTCGTTCATGTCGGTGGTTGCATTATCGACAACACGGCACAGGCGTGCAAAAGTGCTGGACAGCTCCCTGTTCAAAGGTTTATGTGATTAATATACTAATACACGTGTATGAAAAGGCACTGTGCGAAAGTATACTTACTGTTGCACTTGATGGCTGCAGTTTGCCGATGTAAGATCGACAATCATTTTCAACTTTTTGGTTGCGTGGCGTACGTATTGGCTTTTGAAAGCACGCTCCTTAGCCGAATTAGTCCATGACAAGCGTTCGTAGAAGTATATACAACCGTATAGAGCACCAACGCCGAGAAGCACACGCCAGCCGATCGTTTTTAACATCTAAAACAGCAAATGAATTATGACTTACGAAGAAATGGATGATGATATATGTAATACTTACAACTCCTGCTACCACAAGGCCACCTACTGTTCCTTGCGAGCCTATGGAAGCAACAGCAAAACGTGAAATCATTGACAACTGTTCTTGTGTGATGCCTGCTGTGTTTGTGGGCATTAAGCATAGGGGTGTTTCCGATACGGGTGTCACAGGAGACAGCATATTCTGATCGACAGAAGACAATTTCTCATCATATTCATCGATTGGTGTCAATTTTACTTACACTATTCTGTCGGTTTGATGTGATCGCAGGAACTTTCTTATTGTGACCCTTTGCTTTGCCCGTGAATCGCTGTATCATGGCACTTATGCCCCATGAAAACTTGAATTCTAAATCCTCTTGGAAGTCAGCGCAGAGGTTCTGACAATTCAGTGAATAGAGCATTTCAAATGGTTGTGTACGCGCAACCACTTTTGTCTGAACGACAAGCTGTTCGCTTGGTATTAACGAATGCATTCGATCTGTAAAGTTTACATTTTATAGTCAATTTTGAAAAGAAATCAAAGAGATCATCCATCCTCTCGTGATTTACCCGTCATTTCACGCTGTGCCGTTTCTACATTCATCGCCAAAGCCATTGACAATCGTGCACGCAAATTCGATCCTAAACCAGACTCCACATGACTGTTGAGCTCCTTTTTGTAGATATTCAATACCAACGGTTCCGTGTGAAATGGCATATTAAACTCATCGATAAGTACGCCCAGACGCCAAATTTCCTCGTTTAACGCTTTGGAAACCTTTTGCTCCACTTCCTCGACCATTTTATGGATTTTCAACTTCATTTCACGTGTGATTTGCATCATCTGTGTCTCGGTGCCTTGAATACGATCGGTGATCAGTTTCTTTTGTTCGAGTTTCTTATTTCGCAATACACTGCCCCGATCATAGATATTATCGAGCATAAGACGCATATCGATGGAGACGTTCTTTCCCCTCGAACTGTGTTGTTCGAATTTCGTTTTGACCGCACTCTTCGATATGCATTCTTCGAATTTACGCTCGAAATCTTGGAATTCAAAGTAGCGATTCTGAAATCCTTCGGCGATTGCACCCATATGTGGCGGATTACCTTTGGCTTCTTCAAGGCGGGCCTGTAACCATTCATGCAATGAAATGATTTACATTTCTAATCTAAAAATGAGAGTATGATTCACCTGAAGCGTTTCCCTAGCAGATACGAAAAATACTCGTTCGGCTGCCTCTTTCTCAGTGCACACTTTGAGCTCTTTGGTCAAGAAATCGATGCATCGTTCGGTGTGTTGGGATTTTACCTTTAAAGTAAAACAAAAACAAATTCATAGATTTTCTGGAAAATGTCAACACAACAAGGAAGAGGGAAGGAAACAGAAAGTGGCCAAACACAGCTTAAGCGATAAACAAAACGATGTCGCTATGAGAGGCAAACAAATTTACCTTATCTAGATCCTGTGTACAGGATAACAACCAACAACGATATAAATGAATGAAAAAAAGAATTGTAGGTATATTCTCTCCAAAAGGTGGATGTAGTATAGTAAATAGGTGGTCTTCTTACCGATTCCTGGAATTCAGGCTCATTGGCAGAGGCATCCCAGCGATTGTTCAGAACGAACACATTCGGTTTGGACAATTTCTTGGAGACGGTATGAAAGAAGGACTTCTCAGCAAGTGTCATTGTTGATTCAGCATTTAGTACTAGGACAAACACGTCCGCATTTAAACAATGATTATCGATCCAATCGTCTAGGTTGGGCGATACATCGACACCCGGTGAATCCATGAAGACCACGTCGTCCCGTAGTAAATTGCATCGTTCTCGTGGCCAAAATATTCGTACTAGTGAGCTTTCACTTAATTTCTCCTGACACAGTGCGTTCGCCAATTGTTTGATGTTCTAAAAGTCAATATGTAAGTGAAAGATTTACTATTAGATGGATAACAACTTACAACAACATTCAGTTTCTCATCGGATCCTTCCTTCATTAGGTAAGCCTCATGCCCGTCACTACCTTCCACCTGGCAAAAGCAGTTGGTTGTATGCCCAATCCCACTGGGCAGTATTTTCTCACGCAACATTGCATTTATCACCGAACTCTTGCCGTTCGACGTTCGGCCAAAGAACGCGACTTTCATGTGATCCCGGGAAAGAACTTCTCGAATCGCTGTAATCTTATGCACGTAGCTCTCAAACAAATCCCTCTCTGATTTATCAACAACCTCCACATCATTGGGAAGAGCTAAAAACCGAATTCATATATGAAATGTCCACAGTACACATGTACAAAAGTGGTGGTATACCCTCTGCCAATCAACTTACTATTGACAAACTGTGTAGTCTCAAGAACATATTCCTCAATCTCACCATAAATGTCATTGATTTTCTTCTTAGCTCTCACGAATACCTGTAGCGGCGATTTATCCGATGCGCCCGCATTTTGCAGCGAACGAACATCAGTCAGAGCGTCCGCGTCATTCGATGAAGTTGCATTCCCATCATGTCCGATTACCATTGAAATTGTGCGATTCAAGTATGCCGCCATTATATTTTATTTAAAATTAACAATTAATAGAGCAATCTGTTGTGTATCTTCTCTCACAGATATGTATCAGATGTCAAACGAAAATATATTTTATGTTTATGAGCGCAAATTAAAACAATCAATAAATTACATCAAATTATAATAACTTTGTTGCATTACAGGGATGATGGTGATGCGGTGAACGAACCAACAGAAGTCGTTGTTCTTTTGTTTAAAGCATGGGTTTACAAAAATATACGGCAACTGAACTGAAAGCAAAATAAACGTGCGGAAAATCGAATAAGATTGATTGAAACATAAAAATAAAATTGTATAGCAGGCTACAATGGAATCAAAGTGCAGATGGGCAAAGTAGGGACAGGTCTACGTACAGCTTCGGTCGGGAAAATAGCAACATACGCGTGTCAATTGTATTTATGGGCGATTTGGTTATTCTTTTCTGCACGCGACTGTAAGTAGATCGTTATTTCGTAAAAATGACTTTATAATATGGACGGCAAAGGACTAACAAAGGCCTCGTAGGGGTAGCATAAGTATATCCGACGGATGCTGGCCTGCTAAAATGCGAGAAGAGCCACCGCAGTCGAACATCTTGCGGCACTGTTAGTACACTTGCACTTGGCACCTGCATCTCAGAAACTGAAAAGCTTTCCATCCTGGGTATGAGTGTTGCTCACAATCTTAATTGGAGCGACCATATATTCAGTGTCGCCAAGAATGCTGCGAAATGCCTATGATTCTTATACAGATGCAAGAAATATTTCTCACCCTTAGATCTGGCTACAATCTATAAGGCGTTCATTCGCCCCAAATTAGAGTTCAACGCTCATGTCTGGTCCGGTGCTTCCAAGACCTCACTGCACCTACTAGACAGAATACAAAAACGAGCCATAAAACTGATAGGTGACTCCAGCATTACCAAAACATTAGACTCGCTGGAACACCGCAGGAATGTTACCTGCCTCTCCCTGTTTTATCGTTCCTACCACCAAAAATGCTCTGACGAAATAGCCAGTTGTATTCCGCCCCTTCACCATTTCTCCCGCAATACACGTCTCTCTAGGAATGCTCACCAATATACTCTGAAGCCCGCTTTCGGGCGTACTGTCAAATATAGAGAATCATTCATTAACAGAACCACACGAATCTGGAACTCCCTGCCGGATTCGGTTTTCCCCCCTCAATGCAACATGCAAGCATTTAAGATCAATGTCCATCGGCATCTCCTCTATTCCTCTTCCTCTCTACCTTCTGCCCGCACTGTGTCGACGACATAATAAGGTTATTAGACCTTGAGTGCGCGCAATTTATTTAAAAAAAAAAAAAAAAAAAAATGCAATTGAGAAGTAGAGCCCTCTCTCGGAAAACCAAGGTGACAGTCCTCCTTTACGGCGCAGAGGCTTGGACCTTAACAAAAGCGGATGAAGATGCCCTTGGTCGTTTCGAAAGGAAAATTATGCGCACTATCTACAGTCCCGCTTGTTCAAACGGTGTATGGAGGAGAAGATATAACGAAGAACTGTAAGGGTTTTACAGCGACATCGGCCTGGTACGACGTCTACGGATACAGCGTCTAAGGTGGCTAGGCCATGTAGAGCGCATGGAAGATACAGCTCCGACCCGAAAAGTCTTCGAATTCACTCCGGAAGGAAGGCGCGGCAGAGGACGGCCGCCTCAGCGGTGGCGCACGCAGGTGGAAAGGGACCTCAACCAACTGGGCGTGCGGCACTGGAAACAGCTGGCCAAAAACCGTGCCGGGTGGAGACGCTTGTTGGTTGAGGCCCAGGTTCACCACGGACTGTAGCGCCACCTAAGTAAGTAGGTGGGTGATCGTGGTATGTCCCAATCGAAGTCTTGCAAAAATTTTATTTTGCAATTTGGATGTTGTCGTGGGATACCTTACACGAGACCGGTCAGGGTTAAAAAGTTTGTAGTGATGGTGGTAGTTATTCCAGTTTACTAACAATTTTCTTTTTATCTTGTTGTGAGCAGCGCACAGAAGATCGAGTTTGGTGATAGAGTAGAATTGGTGAACTGGGGAATAAGAAGTGTTGCGCGCTTCCTTGTCAGCTATTTCGTTTCCCTTAATACCAACGTGGCTTGGAACCCACATGACTTTGATTTTGTTTGATGCATTGGCCAAGCAGTTTCTAGTGTGGGTGATTATACCAGCCCTGTGGTTCGGACTGCGTAAAGCATTGAACACGGACATACTGTCTGAGCAGATGATGTATTTCCCATTGTCTTTAGAGCAAATTGACACTGCTTTGTAGACCGCTAAGGCTTCCGCTGTAAAAATGGATGCATAAGGCGATAGTAGTCCCTTGGAGATTACGGTGCCATTTTCTCTTGTAACTGCAAAAGCCGTACTATCGTTTATTTTTGATCCATCGCAAAAGATCAGAGACCATCCTTCCGCTGTGAGGTTTGAAGTAGATTGAAGAAATATTGCCCGATAAACTGCACTTGGTGTATTAGCTTTTGCGTAATAGGTTAGATCTAAGACGAATGATGCTGGGTTTATGATCCAAGGTGGAAGAGTTATGGTGTTTGAATAGGGTATCTTTTGAGGTAGATCCAACTTTTCTGCAATTTGTATGGCTTTTACAATGGCTGATGGAATTCTTGGCAGCCTTTTTCTGCGTTTGGTTAGTTTAAAGTCGTTACTTATAGCTGAGTTATTTGAAAACAACAGCTTTATAAACAGTTTCGAAAGGCATACTTTAATGCGTTCTTCAATCGTGGGAAGGCCTGCTTCAACCAAAATGTTTTTGACGGGTGTTGTTCTGAAGGCACTAACACTCTTCCGGGCAGCTTGGTGGTAAGTAGCTTTGATGGAGTTGATTGTTGATGTTGGTGCGTTTCCGTATATACATAATGCATAGTCTATTTTGCTTAGAACTAGAGATTTTGTTATGTCACATAAGGTGTTTATATGGGTGTTACAATTTTTGCTAGCAAGATAGTTAATAATATTGACCCTAGCAGCTAGATTTTTTCTTAAGCGTAAACAATGGGACTTCCAAGTATATTTATTGTTTAATGTTAAAACCAGGATACTTAAACTATCGACATTTTTGATATTTACATTATTGATTTTAATTTACAGACTGCAACAAGACTTTTTTCGACAGACGTGAATAGTCTTACATTTTTCTAGAGAAAGTCTCGCACCAGATGATTCGGACCATAGTAAAATGTCTTTGATAAGCAGTGATAGAGTGTTTTCTGTTTTCTGTAGATCATTGTGTTTACACATGATGAATATGTCATCTGCGTAGATACAATGATCTAGGAATTTATGTTTATTGATTACTGTTGAAAGATTATCAAAAGCTGTAATGAACAACACCACTGATAGCGGTGAGCCTTGTGGAATGCCGTTCTGGAGTGGAAAAGTGGAAGAGTAGGTATTGTTGACCCTAACACAAAGTTTCCTATTCGTTAAAAACGATTTAATATAATTAAATATTTTTGGCCCAATACCCCAGTCTTTTAGTTTATTAAGTATTAAGTGGATACCGATTCTGTCGAATGCCTTTTCAAAATCGAGTGAAAGGATGGTCGCGTGGCCACGAGCCGAGAGGGTGTTGGTTATGTAGGAGTCCATATGAACAAGGGGGTCGGAACACCCTTTGTTGGGTCTAAAGGCTACTTGGCTAGGGCTTAAGAGGTTTTTTGATTCAATGAACCATAGCAGCCGACGTGCTACTATTTTTTCAAGGACTTTGGCCATGCATGGAATCAGTGAGATGGGGCGATAGCCTTCGATTGTATCGTTACTTTTTCTGGGTTTGTGAAGTGGAAGAATCGTTGCAAGTTTCCAGTGGTGTGGTATTATACCCGTATTTAAGATGTTGTTAAAAAGGCTTATGAGTCTATCTTTTGCAGAGGTTGGAAGATGTTTTAGCATGGGGTATGATATCCGGTCTCTACTTGGTGTTTTCCCTTTAAGTTTGGCTAGGTTGCAGTCTAATTCGAGTGGGGTTATAGGTTTTTCTATATGTTTAGCTAAGTGTGAGATGTTAGAGTGAGATAAATGTGATGAAGTTAAGGCGATCATTTTCTGGGTCACAAAAGCCGACTGGAAACATGACTTTATAATATAAAGTATTGTTACGAAATGGATGGCAAAGGACTAACAAAGGCCTCGTAGGGGTAGCATATATCCGACGGTTGCTGGCCTGCTAAAAAGCGAGGAGCCACCGCAGTCGAACATCTTGCGGCACTGTTAGTAAGTCATATCCCCACCTCCTCGTGGTGCCATCTGGAGATTTCCTATGGAAATTGCAGACGGGGAAGAGAGAATGGCGAGCCTCCTGCGCCAAAAAAAAAAAAACAGGATTAGTCGGTTGGGCTACGGCCTAGTAAGCCGTAACCGTAAAAAAAAACACAAACTCCGAAACAACCACAAGCCTCGGATATAACGGACTCGGATATTGACGACCCTTGCAAAAAAACGAAAAAAGGACAATGATCTTCGGCTTTGTACGTGGAATGTTAGGTCCCTAAACAGGCAACGTGCAGCCGAACAACTCGCGGACGCCCTAGACCGCTATAAAGCGGACATCACCGCCATCCAGGAAATGCGATGGAATGGGCCGGGTATAAAGCGGATGAAAAACTGCGATATTTACTACGGCGACTGCTATAGGGAGAGAGGGCAACAATTGTTTGGATGCGGATTTGTTGTTCGATGTGGACTAAGGCAAAAAGTCTTAAGCTTTCGGCATGTGAGCGAACGCCTCATAACAATCCGTATCAAGGCTAAATTTTTTAACATCAGCCTGATCTGCGTCCACGCCCCCACGGAAGACAAGGATGACTCCGCCAATGATGAGTTATACGATCTCCTAGTCAGAACGTATGCCCAATGTCCCAGCTATGACATCAAAATTGTACTAGGAGACTTCAATGATAAGTTGGGTAAGGAAAGCATATTTGAACGAGCCATCGGCAAACATAGCCTACACGACACCACCTCCGATAACGGACACAGGCTGATTGATCTTGCTACGGGGCGAAATCTCATTCTAGCCAGTACGCGCTTCCCGTACCTCAATCGGGATCAATCGACTACCAACCAGATTGATCACATCGCGATCGACGTCAGACACTCCTCCACTATGCTTGATGTTCGAAAAACTAAATACAAATCACCTCCTTTGAATAGCTACTAAGGCTGAACCCACACCAAGGCCGACACAACGTTTCTCCTTGTCGTGTACGACAAAAATACATTGCATCTTATGAGTCAACACACACCGAATGGGACGCAACACAACAGAACATTTTGTTCGGCCGCGTTCGTTGCTCCGATGTCCATTTTATATAGCATTGCATGCAGCCAACCCATACCGAATGCAACAAACGTGTTGCGAACACGTGTCGTTGCCGAAAAGTACACACTACCTTAGCGGTCAAGCCACCGCGAAGGAGTTCTGGCGAGTTCTGCGAAAAAGGTGTTCTGGCAAACCATTCGCCGATTCAGAGGAAGGAAATTCAACATAATCGTAGGAGTTAAATCCAAAGATGGTGTGTTGGTTTCCAATGAGATGGACAGCATATGCAGATGGAGCGAGCACTTTTCAGAGCTGTTCAATCCCGAACAGGGCGCTGAGGAGGACAGGCCTATAGGCTTGAGTGGGGCGGAGAATAGTCCAACGGCGGAGGAAGTATTTTTAGCGATTGAACCGCTAAAAGTTGGCAAATCCGCCGGTGTGGATGAAGTTCGGCCAGAAATGCTTAAGGCAATGGGTAAAGAGGGAGTATTATGACTCTCTCATGTCATTAAGGTGGCCTGGGAATGCGATGAGACACCTAGCGTTTGTCAGATTAGGGTGATTGTCCTTCTTTTCAACAGCGGGGATAAAAAAAGAGTGCTCCAACTATAGGGGCATATCTCTTTTATGTATCCCCGGTAAAGTCTACGCTACGTTACTGAAGGTGCGTTCTAAAGCTATGGTCGAATCCAGGATAGGGGATGGTACTCGAGAAGGCTTGGGAGTACGCCAAATCAATCTACAGCTGCTTTGTAGATTTGGAAAAGGCATATGACCGAGTTCCTCGAGGTAAACTCTGAAATGTTCTGCAGGAGTATGGGATTGATGGTCTTCTGTTGAGGGCCATTCAGTCTCTATACACAAACTGTAGCAGATGCGTTCGGGTTAACGGTAGTAAATCAACACCTTTCACTGTGGGCGTTGGACTTCGCCAAGGGGCGTCTTGTCACCTCTCCTTTTCATCATGTATATGGATTGGATGTCGCAGCGCAGTCGTGGTGAGGAGTGTTTCACATTGGGAGAATTGAGGGTAAGGCATCTTCTTTTTGCAGATGACTTAGTTGTCCTCACATCCCCCCAGACGGAACTCCAGCGCGCGCCAAATAGGTTTGTGGCCGTATGTGCTGATGCTGGAATGAGGGTTAACGTGGACAAATCCGAGGTTATGGTTATTTCCAGAATATCTGTCCAATGCACTCTACGTGTTAGTGAAGTCCCCTTGAAACAGGTGGAGAAGTTTAAGTATCTCGGGGTCTTCCTCACGAGTGATGGGAGGAGTAATACTGAGATTTCCTGCAGGATCGGCCAAGCTGGGTCAATTTTGAAACAGCTTGGAAGATCTGTAATCAGGAACACGGAGCTTGGTGTCAAAGCCAAGTTAGCGATTTATAACTCAGTATTTGTTCCAACTCTCCCTTATGGTCATGAAATTTGGGTATTGACCGAAAGAATAAGATCGCGAATACAAGCTGCCGAAATGAGATTTCTTCGTGCTGTTGTGGGAGTTATTCCCTGGGATAAGGTGAGAAACACGGCAGTGCGAGGGGAACTCAATGTTGAGCAGCTGCTTCTCCGAACGGAAAGGGCTATGCTTCGATGGTTTGATCACGTGAGACGAATGTCGCCATCATCACGACTTCCGAAGCGTGCCTTGAATGCAATACCATCAGGCAGCCGACCACTTGGCAGACCCAGGACGAGGTGGTTTGACCAAGTCCAAAAACTCGTCTGGGTGCGCTTGGGCATAGCTCCTGATGAGTTAGAGTCGATGGCGGAGGATCGAGTGGGCTGGAGAACCCGCGTGCGCGCATTACCCCCGCGACTCTTTGAGTGGAACATGCGGACCACTGAAAATGTATGTATGTTTGTATGTACAGCGTGGGTGATTGAAGATTGGCTCGGCCCTTCACGGGCTGTAACGCCACCAAAGTAAGCAAGCAAGCAAAGGAGCGCAATTTATAATTATATTAGTTCAGACGACATTTCAAACGACGATGACTGGATTTATTTTTTTCAACCCACACCAAGCGCAACAATTCGTCGGAAACATCTTGCTTGTCGGTAAGTGTTGGGGTTGGTGTGGGTTAGAATGAAAAACTTTTTCTTGTCGTGGGAACAAAAAACGTTTTGTCGTCTTCGGTGTGGGTTCAGCCTAACTGTACGTTAGCAAAGGAGCACTCTGTTGTTTTTAAATAATGGCTTGCAGATCATCCAGCCCGTCCGAATTCGGAAGAGGTAGCAATTAGATCTGTTTGGTGGTTGGAAGTACGGAATACATATTATGTATATGTACATGTCGAACATCATGTGCCATCATAACAGGATCAAGAAAAACAAAATTCAACAGATAACAAGAGATAAGAACAATTACACAAAAACAGAGAAACCGCGGTATTCACACATATGTATGTGGGCATCCACAAAGATTTTGGTCAAGGGTCAAGCTGTAGAGTACGCCACAATTACACGTCTCGTGCTTATTAAAACGCATATTGTCATGGCATTCTTACATAAATACAGACGTCTGCTGTGCGACAAAACACTGATTCATTCTCATGTCCCAAAGCGCCACATGACCATACGCACGACTACGTGCCCAACGCAGCCTACCATATTAACCGAAAAACATTGATACAATAAATACAAACATCCAACCGGTCTTCTAAGAAAATTATAATTTTTCATATCGGGGACTACGTCGAATACGCGAGGTGTCACTTTACTAAAAATATCTTCGTTTACCTCTGACAAAGAACTACAGTGCTATGCAGGGAACGAAATACGCAATAACACAAACTAACAAGGAAAAGCAACGAAAAAACCATATTTACTCGAAATAAATTTAGAATCCTAGAATAAAAAAACAAAACCAAAAAAGAGGACAAAAATTAAGAACTTAAACCCAACTAACCTGATCGATTTCTGACATTTTATGAGACCCGATTGGGCATCAATAGTTCGGTTGCTGTTTTGGACTTTAATCAACGACGCAGCTTCAATCGGTTTTCTATTGCTAGCACAGGTAGAGTGAGAATGATGAAAGGTTTTTCGAAATAATTTGTTTAAATGTTATCTTATTGCACTAAATCTACTTCGCACTAATAATGCAACCGAATGATGTAACGTGAAAATCTACTGTCGTCTAATTTGACAGTTGAGTGGTGGAAAACGTGCACCATGTGTGACAGGTGGGCGGCACTGCCAGATGAGTAATTGTACGAAAGGGTGAATTCAACAATGGAGTAAGGTCTGTGAATTTCCAAACGGTTTTGAATTTTGAATTTGAATGGCGTATAAATGATCGTCTCCTACGAAAAAATTCACTTTTTCATTATTTCCATAAAGTTATGGATAAGTCAAATATGATTTCCGTGTCCTTTCAACCTTACTTACTACTTTGATGGCGGTACAGTTCGGGGTGAACCAGGATCTTAACCAACAAGCCTCTCCAGCCGGCCCGATCCTTGGTCAGCCGCTTCCAGTGCAGCGCGCCCAGTTGGTTGAGGTCCCTTTCCACCTGTGCGCGTCACATTAAATGCGGTCGTCCTCTGCTGCGTCGTCCTTCGGGGTTGGAGTCGAAGACACTTCGGGCCGGAGCGCTGTTGTCCACTCGCTCTACATGGCCTAGCCATCTTAGACGTTAGATCCGAAGACGTCTAACCAGGCCGATGTCGCTGTACAGCCCGTACAGTTCTTGGTTGAATCTCCTCCTCCACTCCCCGTTTACACAAACGGGATCAAAGGTTACAAGTAGAATTTTCCTCTCGAAACACTCAAGAGCCTCTTCATCCGCTTTTGATAACGTCCAAGCCTCAGCGCCGTAGAGGAGGACCGGGATGATTAAGGTTTTGTAGAGGGAAACCTTAGTTTTTCGAGAGAGGGCTCTACTACTCAATTGCCTCTTGAGCCCGAAGAAGCAGCGGTTGGCAAGAGTTGCTCTGCGTCTTATCTTAGCGCTGGTGTCGTTGCTGCTGTCACTATCGAGCCAAGGTAGACGAAGTCCTTGACTACTTCAAAAATATAGCTGCTGAAGGTGACGTTCTGACCAAGACGTCGGTGTTGCGCGTCTTTCTTGGATGACAGCATATACATATTTGGTCTTGTCCCTGTAACAAAGAAGACTAACTCGGTTGACGGTCAGAACCAGACTGATGCCTGATCCACAACACTGCGTTAGTGCTAGCTGAGACATCCAACACAAGCAATTCAATGGGGTAGTCATAAATACCGCGTTTGCGTTGGCGAGCTTACGTTCATTGAAAAATGAGAGGAAATAAGAAAAAATGAGAGGAAATAAGAAAAATTGAGAGCGAGAGAAAACGTAAGCTCACGTAACCAAAGCATACAAAAGTCAAACACGTCGAAAATGTCTGTGCGTTTGAACGAGTGTTGCTGTGTATTGATGTGTATGCTATATCTGTGTATTTTGTGGTTTGTGTTGTGTGCGTTTACTTTGACATGGAGCAGCCGAAAAAATTGAATTGTCATTGTCAAAGCATGCGTCGAGGCATTTCTCGTAACACGTAAAGTGCCTCGCACCAACGCAGTGTTGTGGATCAGGCATGACTCGCTGACTGGTTGCTTATTGCATACATACATACATAACTGTAACATCCCCGTTTTTCAAATAAACATAGCCAATACAAATTAGGATAATATACATATACATACATTTCAATTAAAGTAGGTAGCATAACACATGGTCTGAACTTAAAACTATGAAACATAAATGTTATATAATTCAAATTTAATTCAACATCTTCTATTTACATATTTTATTTTATTTTTATATGGATATATATGTAAGTGTATGTATGATAAATGTATGTATATACAAAGTTCGGAGCAACGAAACAACAAATGTCAGGTGTACTTTACGTTTAATAGGTCCACTTGTTCGGTGCTTTAATTTGTCTACCAAAGCGTGAAAAAACACCACCCCCTTCGTCGCCCCTTGCAGACTCCCCACCAACTGGACTGTCCGTTACATTGCATTGTGAGCCAAGAGTGGCCCCATCAGAAAGTTTCTTTTCACTTTTTGATTGGATACCTGTGTCTGTGTCTTTATCCAATATAATCTTAGGTGGAGAGATAATATGCTGACGATTTCGGCGATAGGTTTCATCGTTTTCCCCTTTTAGAATGTACGACCTCGGTTCCTCGCACTTGTCTATAATCAGTCCGGGGTACCAAACTGATTTTGGAGTCTTCTAATAATAAATTCTGTCCCCTTTTTCCAATTCTTTTAAAGGCCTAGCTGATTTGTTATAGTAATAGCTCATTTTTTTCTTACTGTTTTGAAAGTATCTACTAACTTTTCCGGGGTCGAGACTATTATGTTTAAGACTCTCAATATTTGTTGGTATTTTAGTTCGTAGTTTCCTATTCATTAAAAGCTCTGAGGGAGAATAAGAACTTTTATTTGGTGTTGTTCGATAATATAGTAGTGTTATATAGAGGTCTGAATTAGCTTCGATACTTTTCTTCAAAAGTTTTTTAATAGTTTGAATTGACCTCTCTACTAATCCATTTGATCGGGAAATATAAGGGCTTGAAGTGACATGCTCAATATCCCAATCTTTACAAAATAATTTGAACTCTTCAGAAGGAAAAGGCGGACCATTGTCACTAACTAAAACTTTTGGAATTCCATGCCGAGCAAATATAGATTTTAATTCAACAATTACTTTATTTGCAGAAAACACCTGGTTTAAAACGGCAATCTCAATATATTATGAAAAGTAATCAGTAACTATTAAATACTTTCTTGCCGCAAAGTCAAAAAAGTCAATTCCGATTTTGTGCCATGGCACTTCAACAATTTCGTGTGGTAATAATGGCTCTTTAGCATTTGAACTTCTATGTCGAATGCATACTTCACAGCCATCGACTATGTTTCTGATTTCACTATTAATATTCGGCCAATAGACCAGCGACCTAGCCAAGCTAATACATTTTTCATGTCCCATATGACCTTCGTGAATCAAACCCAATATTTCCGAACGCAATTGTTTGGGTATGATAATTCTATTCGACATGAAAAGAATTCTATCAATAACCTGAATCTCATTCTTAACCTTAAAATATGGTCTCGCTATTACATCTATTTTATTTATTACATCCGGCCATCCCTCTATACAATACTCCATCACTTTTACTAGAGCCGGATCTTTAGTGGACTCATTTCGTATCTGGTCTAATTTTGACTGGCTCACGGGTAAGGTCGATATGATTAAGTTGCAATGAAGATCGATTTCCTTATCAAAATCTCTTAAAAATTCATTTGGGAGGGCTGCTCTAGATAAAGTGTCTGCCACATGCATCTCTTTACCCGGCTTATAAATGATTTTAATATTGTACGCCTGCAAACTAAGCATAAACCTTTGTAGCCGTGGAGGAACGCTAAATAAAGGTTTTGCAAATATTGGGATCAATGGTTTATGATCAGTTTCAACCAAGATTTCTTTACCGTAAACAAATTTATGAAAGCGAGTGCACCCGAAAAGAATCGCAAACAGTTCCTTCTCGATTTGGGCATAATTCTGTTGACATGAGGTTAAGGTTGCTGATGCATATGCAATTGGATTGTTATCATGTTGGATAACTGCACCTACAGCTGATTTAGATGCATCGACAGAGAGTTTGATTGATTTGTTGCTATCATAGTACGTCAGAATAGGCGCCTGAGAGATTAATAACTTTAGCTTTCCAAACTCTTTTTCGTGATTATCATTCCAATGCCACTCAATATCTTTTTTAAGAAGCTGTCGTAAATTCATGTTTTCGATAGAGAGATCTTTAACAAAAGAAGAGAGGTAGTTCACCATTCCTAGAAACCGTTGCAGTTGCTTGACATTGTTAGGTCGTGGCATTTTACAAATGGCTTCGATCTTGCCCCCGTCGGGTCGAATACACACCTCACTACAAATGTGGCCCATGAACTTAATTTCCTTAACACAAAAGTATGACTTCGATTTGTTAAACTTGAGACCTATATCTCTGGCTCGTTGTAAGACCATTCCTAAAATTCGATCATGTTCTTCTTTCGTCGCCGCGAAAATAAGAAAATCGTCTATGTATATAAACAGGTTCGAAATATCTGAGAAATATTTTACCATCTCCAAATAAAATATTTCTGGAGCTGCATTGATTCCGAACGGTAAACGTACGGAACGAAACCTACCAAAGGGCGTTATAAACGTGCATAGTTTAGACGATTCTTCATCCAAGGGAATCATCCAAAAACCCGAGTTAGCATCCAATGTGCTAAAATATTTCGCACCTGACAACCGAGCTTTTACATCATCTACATCCGGAAACTGAAAATGCGGGCGGATAATTGCCTTATCTAAATTTGCGAGGATCTAGACACAGACGCAGGCCTCCATTTGCCTTTCTTACAATAACGAATGAGCTTACCCAGGAAGTTGGCTCCTCAACACGTACAATAACATTTAATTTTTCCATACGTTCTAGTTCTTCTTTCAGCTCATTTCGCAATTGCACGGGAATCATCCTTGGCGGCTCCACAATCGGCGTGATGTTTTCTCTTATTACCAAATGACATTTATTATTTAGGTGGCCCAACCCATTGAAAACATCTTTGAATTAATCTAAATAATTAATACAATTAACGCGATTCTTGTAAGGATGAATATATTCACTTCCTTTGGAGATAGATTTGATGTTATTGCCCTTAACAATATTCATTTGAATGGAAGATTCAAAGCCCAGAATTGTCGCGCAATTCGTTTTAAAAATGTAAAAATTGAGGCTGTATGCCTGCCCTGCATACAAACAATTAATTTTACATTTGCCTAATACCTTCAAACTCTCTCCAGAAAGAGTGAATATATTGGTTTTTGTTTTTTCGATTAAGGACTTATCTAGTTCTAATAAACAAAACTGATCAAAAGACATAATGTTGGCTTCTGCACCCGTATCTACTTGTGTTTTGACCAGGAGATGCTGTATTTTAAGATACACGTGCCATGACTTTGCCGGATTCGCCGTTACCATTGATTTTATAAACAGATCATCAAAATTCCCCTCCGATTCAGAGTCTGAGACTGCTTCGATGTTGCTTACTCGCTTGCTGCTGTTGGAATAGTTCCACGTGCACGCCCTCGCAAAATGATTTTTACCGCTGCAGCGGAAGCAGGTCATACCGAATGCCGGACATTTGTTGCTGCTGTGTCGTTGTCCACATTTATTACAGCCTTGGAGCGGTTTGTATTTGTTTGGTTGCTCTTGAACAGTTGATTGCGAATGTTGCACTCGTTGTCGTGAAGATTCTTGTTGACTACCCCTATTGTTGTTGCCCTTTTTGTCCCATTTCGTAATTCCTTGCTGCTGTCCTTCTCTTACACTTACACCACCTATGAATGTATTGTCAATTTTACCGGAATTACCATCACCAACGCCAATGCCTTGCTCCAGCTCTCTCGACTGTACTTTGACTGCTTCCATTGTTCTGGCCATCTCAATAATATTTTCTAGTTTTTTCGTGGATTCATTTAGTAACTTTTCGCGTATGTAGTTATGAATCCTATTTAACCCGCTAGTGAACAGGTCACGTACCAGGTCATCTATTAATATTCCAAATTCACAGTTCTTGCTTAGGTTTTTTAATGCCGTTACAAATTCATCCACAGTTTCACCGTCCCCTTGCCTTCTTGTGAAGAAATGATAGCGTTCCATCAGTAAATTGACTTTTGGTACAAAGTAGTCATTAAATTTCTTCACCAAGTCCTCATGTTTAATCGTCTCTTCATCAATCTCAAAAGAGTCAAATATTTCAAAGCACTCTGCACCCATGTGGTGAAGCAACAACGAATTTTTTCTCGCGTCTGAGGCATCCTTTAGATCACTTGCGCATAAAAACACTTTAAACTGTTTGTACCACATTTTCCACGCTGCACATAAATTCGAACATTTCAAATTGAACGGTTGTAAATTTCCACTATCAATTGCAATTTGTCGAAAATTATTATGAACGACAACCGGTACTTCCTTTTTCCCACTACTACCCTCGTGGTCTGGCATTTTGTTTTTTTTTTTTTTTTTGGTTTGTTCAAGTTTTCACATCTGACACAATGTAACAAAGAAGACTAACTCGGTTGACGGTCAGAACCAGACTGACTCGCTGACTGGTTGTTTATTGCATACATACATACATAACTGTAACAGTCCCCATTTACCCTTAGACCCACTTTAGCCGCTTCCTCTTCAATGCTTGCGAACGCCTCATTGAAGTCTCGCTTTGTCCGTCCAATAACGTCATTGTCATCTGCGTAGGCAAGCAATTGTGTGGACTTGAAGTAGATTGTTCCTCTTGTATTGGCCGCAGAGTCCCGCACGATCTTTTCAAGTATGATGTTAAAGAAATCACATGACAGTGCTTCACCCTGTCTAAAACCTTTTTTAACATCAAAGGGGTCGGTTAGTTCACCTCCGACCTTAATGGAGCAGCGAGAGTCCTCCATAGTCATCCTGCACAATCTGACGAATTTGTCAGGAATTTTAAAACATGACATGGCTCTGTATAGCTCGACTCTATAAGCACCGTCATACGCGGCCTTAAATTCGACGAAAAGATGGTGCATGTCGACCTGGAACTCATGGGTCTTCTCCAAGATCTGCCGTATTGTAAATATTTGGTCTATCGTGGGTTTTCCTGGCCTGAAACCACACTAATAGGAAGCTATCAGATTGTCCACGAATGGTTTCAGGCGCTTACACAGTACGGCAGACAGGATCTTGTACGTGATGTTCAGGAGGCTTATCCCTCTGTAATTGGCGCAGTCATAGGTGTCTCCTTTCTTATGGACCGGGCAAACGATACTGAGATTCTATTCATCGGGCCTGCGTTCTTCCGACCATATCTTGCAGATGAGTTGGTGCATGTTCCTGACCAGCTCATCGCCAGCTGCTTTAAGCAGTTCCGCGGGAGGTCCGTTTGTGTGGATTTTTCGGTTTGGTGAGAGATAGCGCGCAAACACTCGCAAAAAAAGGGAAAAAGGAAAGAGAAATGTCAAAGAATTGAATCAAATCCCCAGTATAGGCAACACGACATACCCCGGACCATAGATAAATTAACGAGATGGCAATCTCGATGGCTTTGACAGGCATTTTGACAACTAGCCCCTACAAACTCGTTTCGATTTGACGGCGTCTTGACTATGTCATTCTGCCTTGTTCCGACGTCTTGACTCTGAGTCAACAGCGTCGTTTTTAAAGCGGCCCCTAGACGCTCAATATTATTGTGCAAAATTTTGCACAATTTTATTGGCTTGCTGCCCCAGACGGTTCAATATTTTTCCCAATAATTTAGTGGACCGGTCATATTTGTATTAAAAGTCAAAAGCGTTCCGATTTTCCGCAATATATCGCACAATCTTGCAATATTATCTACAGACGAACAATAATATTGTGCAATATCAAATATTGCACAATATTATTAGGCGTCTAGGGGCCGCTTTAATTACAAATACAACAACCAATCCTTGCGGGGATCACAGGGCAGACGTACGAAAGTTTTCCATCTTGTTAATTTATCTATGCCCCGGACGCTTCTCACTTCTCTCACTCACATGTGTGTGTTGCTGGAGAGGGAATTGAATCGTATAATACCCGACCTGGTTTGACAATAAGGTTGTTAATATTGTAAGAATGGCACCACTTCCTAAGCATTAAGCGATGACAGGAGGTGAATATAGGGTGATGACAGGAGACGTCAGATGCCGCTAGAGACTTCCAGCAGGCCCAGATGGATGATCGACGGTGATATACAAAAAACTTATGTGCAGCGAGAGACTTGAGAGGATTCATAGGGCGACTTGAATAAAGGTGATAAAGATTTTTGAGACAACGGAACGAAGTTTTATTTAAACAACAATTAACTGATTAATAGGCATCAATTGGTGTCAGAAGTGGGATAAAACTTCTCAAGTAGTACTAAGTCAAAATGGGCCGGAGATTATAAAACCTAACAATAATCCAGTTAAATAGTGACTAATATGTATAAGAGAAATCTCCAGACATCGGGGTTACAGAAGGAGCTGATTCTTCGTAAGGAGAGTGCCATCGTTGAAGAGGGTGCGGACTCAGAAACTATTCTGTTTGACGTCATTGACATTGTTCAATGATGGCATTTATGAAGCTGCTCAAAGACAAGTTCAGCCAGCAGAACAACAAGTAAGATAAACAAAAAAAGTCTCTAGAAGCCAAGTTTGACGAGTAGAGCAACATGTTCGATGAACAAAAGAAGTCTCTAGACGCCAAGAAGAGACCAAGAACTCTCTAGATGCAAAACTCGGTGAGCACAAAAACATTTTCGAAAACAAATTACAAGAGATAGACAAACAAATGGGAACCATTGAACAGAGAGAAGAGGCCGTCGAAGGAAAGGTTGAGCAGAAGTTGGAGGAGCTCGCGAAAGAGCTAGAGCATGTGAAGAACCAGAAAGTTCGAGTAAGTACCATTGAATGGTAATGCAGCCCCCAGCCTTAATGGCCACACATCATGGCAAATATTATAATACTTGAAACGACGAGGAAAAGGCGTTTTCACGTCAGCTGCGGAAATGCTACAAACTGTTCCAGACAATGGCCGCTCTTGAGATACGATTCGGCGACGATCGCATGCAGCAAGTATATAGAGTTCAGTTACGCCGAAAAACAAAACTTAAAGGCGAGGCATTTCAGCAGTTACAAGCGGGTGTGGAGCGTTTAACACGCTCCGTGTCCGAACACGGACAAAGAGATTATCAACGAAATGGCAACCGAAGCCTTTATTCAGGCCATTACCGACGGTAGAATTCAAATGGCAGTGCAGATGGCTGGAAAGAAAATATTAGCTGAGGCTTTGGCTTTTGCCCTGACGATGGATGCAGCAGACCAAGCTTCCTAAGTATTAATCGCGTCTGGGAAATATCAACGGAGGAATGTTGTTGTCACAGAATAGATGATGAGCGCCGACAAAATACTGAGGAAAGGCAGGTACGCTGATGGAACTGCAATAAGACCGGACATCTACAGCGCCAATCCAGGGCACCGTCAAGAACCAGAAGTTGTCCACATTGTGCAAACAGAAGACGCAATGACGAGGCGTTCGACAGGGGCAACACTAATCCTGCCGACTAGGCTCCTCAAGCACAGCAGCCGGGGAAATGCTTGAAAACTAACTTCATGGGGCAGAAGTTTAGTTTTGGAATTGACGCACCCAGAACCACCAGCCAAGTCTCACAAACCAAGCGGTGCAATGAATGTTTAACTGTGAAGGCAATCATCGATAGAAATTAATTCCTGGCTAAATTGAGACTGGGGCCACGGGTTTCAACGTAGGGAGAACCTAGTTTATAAATCAACGTTGCATAACACGAGCTGCTACTGTCTGAAGACCGCAACCATAGGCGCATCTTTGCTACTGATAGATAGTTGTCTGAGTCGATGTTAGCTCCTCGGAAAGTTCGAAAATCAAGAATAGTGGAGGAGTGTCTGACATCGATTGCGATCCGATCAATCTGGTTAGTGATAGTTTGATCTGGCGACTGCCATATGCATATGTGTATATTGAGGTACGGGAATATCGAATGTGCTGTCATTTAGGCTGTGTTTGCCGATGACTCGTTCAAAGATGCTCTCATTACCCAGCTTAGCATTGAATCATACCAGGATCGTTATGAGGCGTCCGCTCATATGCCGAAAGATTATAACTTTTTGTCTTAGTCCAACTCAAACGAGAAATCCGCATCCGAACAATCGTTATCCTCTCAGTTATGTCGCAGTTTTTCATCCTTTTTTTACCCTAGATGGCGGTAAAGTCCGCTTTATAGCCGCCTAGGATGTCCGTAAGCTATTCGGCAGCACGTGGCCTGCTTAGAGACCTAACATTCCACGTACAGATCCGAGAACCATTGCCCGTTTTTCGTTTTTTGCAAGGTTCGTCAACATAAATCAGGTCTGTTTTAACCGAGGCTTGTAGTTGTGTCTGAGCAATTGTGGGGTTTTCCAGTTACAGTTTGCTAGACCATGTCCCAACCAACATTAATTCTGTTCTGTAGCGCAGGATACTCGCCATTCATCTTCTTCCACTAGGAGGTGGAAGTAGGAGCTAGTTTACAGACCTTCACGGTATCCGGTTGCAGAGGCTTTTTTTAGTGGACCAGCACCAGTCGGCTGCTAAAGGGGGCGAACATATGAAGACACAAGCGCCGACACTTCAGCCTCATTCTGCAAACTCCTACTCTCACCTCCACCAGGTGGCTCCTGGGTGCCTAGTACCCCAACTGTAGATCGGCTAGATCAAACGAGAGAGGAGCGGAGTCTGATCCGCCACCAGGGCTCAGCTCCTTCTTCGGGAAGGCGGCGGAAGAACTCCCAATATCGCGTAAAACAAATTTTTGTTTAGAAACAACCAATAGCCTTGGATACGGACAGATTACATGTTGACGACCCCCGCAAACGTCTAAAAGGAAACGAATTCTGGATCTGCACCTGGAACGTTAGGTCCCTCAACAGACCAGGTGCGGCTGGACAACTTTCAACTCTTTAGACTGCCATGAGGCAGACATTACTGCACTCCAAGATACGCTCAAAGCGGATAAAAAACTGTGATATCTACTACGGAAACTGCTACAGAGAAAATAAACACCGCGGATTTGCAGACTCAGAAAATAGCTTAAGCTTCCAATATGTAAGCGAACGTTTCATTACTATCCGCATCAAGGCCAATGCCGGCAATATAAGCTTAATATGTGTCCACGCCATCACAAAGGAGAAAGACGACCGACATAAGGACGACTTCTATGATCTCCTAGGCAGAACGTATGCGCCATGCCCCAGCTATGACACCAAGATCGTGAGGAAGCTGTCTTTAAACGAGTCATAGGAAAGCACAGCCTACACAACACCACGCCAGAAAACGGACTAAGACTAGTGGACTTTATTGCGGCACATAATCTCGTAGTAGCAAGTACACGATTCCCACACCTAAACATCCATAAGGGGACCTGGCGGTCTTTCGATCAATCGACAACCAACCAAATTGATCATATTGCGATCGACGGCAGACACTTCTCCAGCATCCTAGATGTCGGAACCTTTCGAGGAGCCAACATCGACTCGGATCATTACCTTGTTGTAGCCAAGGTACGGATGCGAATTTCTCGGAATCAACGGAGTCGAGTAAGAACACCAAAATTTAACATCGGAAAGGTCTCCTCGCAAGAGACCGCCAGCACCTTCGCCGATCATTGTCTCCCTCAAGCCCTCTCAAGTCCCGATGCAATCTGCACAAACCATAGAACAGCTATGGAAACGTCGTCAGAACACCATCAGAGAGGCCGCCTCAGATGTACTCGGTTTCAAGCCACCACCTTCGAGAAACCCTTGTTTTGATAACGAGTACAGACAGGCCCATGTGGAGAAACAGAATGCATACATGGCCACATTGCATCGACGGACGAGAGCTGCCCGCGAGCTCTATGAACAGAAAAGGGGGGAGCAGCATGCGCTTCTGAGAAGAAAAAAGAAGGAGCACGAAAAGCGCGAGATCGAGCAGGAATGACGTTCGAAAGCTCTACCAAAAAGTAAAACGAGCATTCCAAGGCTATAAAGCCAGAGCAGAAACTTGCAGCGATGAGCACGGACAACTAGTAGTGGAGTCACAGTCAATGCTGAGATTGTGGAAGGACCACTTCTGCAGTCTGTAAAACGGCGATGATAGTCAAAATGCCGCCGTCAGGCAGAGCGAACCATTCACACTGGACGAAGACGAAGGAGAATCCCGTCCACCCGACCTAGACGATGTTAAGATAGCGATATCGAAACTTAAGTCTTATAAAGCTGCTGGAGCAGACGGACCTCCCGCGGAACTGTTTAAAGCAGCTGGCGATGAGCTGGTCAGGAACATGCACCACTCATCTGCAAGATATGGTCGGAGGAACGCATGCCCGATGAATGGCATCTCAGTATCCTTTGCCCGGCCCATAAGAAGGGAGACCTCTATGACTGCGCCAATTACAGAGGGATAAACCTCCTGGACATCGCGTACAAGATCCTCTCTGCCGTACTGTGTAAGTGCCTGAAGCCGTTCGTGGACAATCTGATAGCTTCCTACCAGTGTGGTTTCAGGCCAGGAAAATCCACGATAGACCAAATATTTACACTACGGCGGATCTTGGAGAAGACCCATGAATTCCAGGTCGACATGCACCATCTTTTTGTCGAATTTAAGGCGTTTAAGGCGCGTATGACAGTGTTTATAGAGACGAGTTATACAGAGCCATGCCATGTTTTAATATTCCTGACAAACTCGTCAGACTGTGCAGGATGACTATAGAGGACTCTCGCTGCTCCATTAAGGTCGGAGGTGAACTAACCGACCCCTTTGATGTTAAAAAAGGGTTTTAGACAGGGTGACGCACTGTCATGTGATTTCTTTAACAACATACTTGAAAAGATCGTGCGGGACTCTGCGGCCAATACAAGAGGTACGATCTACTTCAAGTCCACACAATTGCTTGCCTACGCAGATGAAATTGACGTTATTGGACGGACAAGGCGAGACGTCAATAAGGTGTTCGAAGGCATTGGAGCAGAAGCGGCTAAAGTGGGTCGAAGGGTAAATGGGTACAAGACCAAATATATGCTGTCATCCAAGAAAGACGCGCAACACCGGCGTCTTGGCCAGAACGTCACCTTCGGCAGCTATATTTTTGAAGTGGTCAAGGACTACGTCTACCTTGGTTCGATAGTGACAAGCGGCAACGACACCAGCGCTGAGATAAAACGCAGAATAACTCTTGCCAATCGCTGCTTCTTCGGGCTTAAGAGGCAATTGAGTAGTAGAGCCCTCTCTCGAAAAACTAAGGTATCCCTCTACAAAACCTTAATCATCCCGGTCCTCCTCTACGGCGCTGAAGCTTGGACGTTATCAGAAGCGGATGAAGAGGCTCTTGAGCGTTTCGAGAGGAAAATTCTGCGATCCAACGTCTAAGATGGCTGGGCCATGTAGAGCAAATGGACATCGCAGCTCCGGCCCAAGGTCTTCGACTTCAACCACGAGGGACGACCGCATTTAAGGTGGCGCGTACCACAGATGGAAAGGGACCTCAACCAACTAGGTGTGCGGCACTGGAGACAGCTGGCCAAAGTTCGTGCCGGCTGGAGAGGCTTGCTGGTTGAGGCCATGGTTCACCCCGAACTGCAGCGCCATCTAAGTAAATAAGTAAGCACGCATCGGCAGATGCTACTCCTACAAGCGAGTTAAATATTTTTTGTTTTTTGGTTTACTCATTTAGTTTTCTAAATTGAAAAAGAAAAACGGCGGGAAAAAGTGTTTTTTTCATTTGAATACTATGTGTGCAGTAGAGGGCTAAAAGTTTTAGCACCACTGCATGGGCTTAATGCAAAATATTGCATCAGTGTAATCGCACCACAAGAATGTCATTGGAATTCGATTGGAAGGTACGTAACGGTAAACATATGTCTATCTGTCCGGACGCGAGGAATGCATTTGCGATTTAAATGTTTTAGGAGAAAAACCGAACAACTTTGACCAATTCATTGGTAAGATAACGCATATAAGACCGTAATATCCATGTGCTTTAGGCAAATATCAATACCTGTGTTTAACTATTGAAACATTTATTTATAAACAAACCTTTTATGCAGGATGCAGTACTAACCTCAGCATATCAATTGACAATCATGCAAACCATCGATCCCAGCATAAATCTCGATGTGCTCGTTGAACAACTGGTTGAACTTGATCCGAAATTAGCGTCGAATGGCCCTCAGGCAACTGTTGAGTTGCGTAGTAAACTGCATGAGCAATTGGTCCTACAGGTCCCTCACGTCGAACTGGAGCATTTAGACTTGAAGTGTATAATAATGAATGTTAAGAAGTCGCTGTGGGAATTCCAAAAGCGCATCGATGATTCGGTTGCGCAACAACAATTGCGACGCACTGCACGTGTTCGTAAATCGATCAGTCAGGATCCGGCCGTGATTAGTTTTTTTAATCAGGGCATTAGGAATGATCGCAAGCATCCTACGTCCACTGGTGTTAAATTAGAAACGGCTTGCAACGGTCACAAGTGTTGCCATAAAATGCCGGACTTTAGTGACTTGGTTCAAGTCGAAAGCCTCCCTGTATCAGCCACGACGAATCTCTTGACCATATTTGTGCCGTCGATTTTGCAGGAGAAAATGAACAGTTGCAAGTATAAAATCTCAATCGACTTGAATCGCCTGGATTTGACGAAGCAAATTTTAGATGTCAATCTCGAGCACCGGGTGAAGGCCAGCCTTGATACAAAGGCCAAAGATGAGGCATTGAAGGTTTCTATCGATACGCAAACGAGTCAAATTTGTCAGACTGTGGTCCCCAGTGGTAGAGAGATCAATGCGGAAAAGCGAGTCTCAGTGGAAACGCAAACGTCGGATGTTGAAAGTGAAACGAAACCGCAACTTGAATTAATTCCGGAAATTAACAACCCGCCAAAGCTGGAAGCAACCGTGTTTATTCAAACAGAAGACCCTGGAATGCCCACCAATTCGGGGCGAGGCGGTAAGAAGCGTGGTCCGAAACGAAAGGAGCCGAAACCGCCGTCGAGTGATCCGCCAAAGAAACGAGGCCGAAAGCCTGGTTCGAAGAATAAGAACAAAAAGGAAAAGAGTGATTTGGCCAAATATGTGGAAATGTTTGCTTGCAACACCGGGTCACCGTCAGCCGTTTCGCAAATAGTCACATCGACCACTCAGAATTGGGACATTGCGCCAGATGAAACGGGCCAGATTACGTACTTCATGAACGGCCAATGGACGGTGAACAATGAGCCGAATGTGGGACGGCAATTGGTATCGACGACCAATGGGAATGTATGCTTGGGGGAAGGTACAACTGCTGGCCAAGATGCCTTCATTCCATTCGAAGATTTTGTAAGTGTTTCTCTGAATTATGTGTCGTGTACATGTTGAATAATTTGTACTTCTTTGTAGGTGAACTTTATTGAAAACCCCTCGCTAGATTCTGAGCACAATGTTATTGCCCGCGTCCTCGATGACGCAGTCAATGCAGGGCAGAGTCTGGTGACTATGCAAGAATCGCAGTCTATAAACAGTTGTGTTGGAGAACCCGCTCAAAGAGATATGGAAATCGAAACGACTCAGCCATCTATACCGACATCGAGCGCTGTGAAGGACCAACCGAACGTGGCACACTCTACGGCACCGGAAAACAGTGAAGCCATAGCAAGCGGCGGTAACTTGGACTTATCTAGTGATTGTACTTTGCCACTTACTCTCGATATACTGGATTTAACTCAACGAAGAATCCCGCAGCCCATATCCCCATTACAAAGCGTACCGCCTTGTGTAAACGATAACAACGAAAAAGAAAAGTCCATAGTATTCAGCACGGGTCGTAATATGCCGCTTCTCGATATGGAGGCAGATATATTTTGTTCCACTCCGCAACAGGTAGATGCTGTAGACAACACGGTGGTGTTTAGTGTAGCACCACGGACATCACAGTCATCTCCGATATGTAAGCAAAACAGTGCTGAAGGTGACTCCAATGTGGATTCAGCAATTGAAATGGAGGGAAGGGGCACTTTGTCGACGTCGAGTGAATCACCGAGCGAAGCTGCAAGGAATTTAGAGAACATATCAACACCGATCAAGGAGAGAACGATGCCGGAAGCGATGAAGGGCATGTCTTTACTGGAGATTGAGAAAGACATTGACGATTCGTTGTTAGACTTTGATACCTATGCCGATGACGATCTTCTATCGCTTGCGCCATCATCTTGCTTTAAGTAAATTTCTCTTTGCCTTTACGCTGCCCTTTATTCTTATCTTCTGCTTTATAGCTCTCCAAATCCAGCTGATGATGTACAAACTCCCATGTGTATCCAGAAATCACCTCCGGTAGAGAACTGCGCCGAAGCAAGTTTGCCCCAAAGAAGTGAGGATCATAAAACCGGCGTGTCGAGTAAAAATTTCAAAATACCACGCAAAATAATCACTTCCGAAACGACACCAGTGCCACAAGATCCACTTACAACTATCACGTCGAAGCAATCAGGTCAGGAAGTAAAGCTCATTTCGACAGTCGCCCCTGTTGTGCCGAGAAACGGCGCAAAGTCTCCGGTATCTAGCAGACAATCGAACATCAAAGTTGAACCAGCCACAATGCGAGATGTAGCCAAACTATTTGGCCCTCCCCTTTGCTACGGATTCTTATCTGATAAATGCTTCTTAGTGTCTTGCCGATTCAGCCACCAACTCTTAGATTGTGATATTATCAAGAACTCTCTCAGTCATCTACGTGTAGAAGACCTAAACTCAGCTTATAGGTATATTTGGCGACATTATAAGCTCTTCTACCGCTACTTCGTCGTCTTTTGCCATGAATACGCATTGCGAAACATGCGCCACAAGCTCGCCAGTATGATTAACGACTGTGAAATGCAACCCCTTTGCTTGCCATACTTGCGAAACATCTATTCATCTCTCATCGCCAGCGGATTGAATAAGGTCAACGCATGTCGTTTCATTTTAAGTCATGCCAAAGCTCGATCTCACATAGCTATTGATATCCTATTGGAAATCATTATCGAATCGGGCGCAGTAATGTTCGCAACAACAATAGCTCAATTGGCTGAAATTCCCAACTACAAGTTCCGGATGAAGGACATTAACGAAATGGCTACAGTATGCCTGCGTTCCGGTAACACAGCCCTTACAACAGTACTCATTAAATGCCTGATCAGTGTGGATCAGACAGAGTTTGTTACCATGCGATCTACGGAGCTAGTTCAGATTTTGGAACTGATTAAGGACGGTAACTTTGGCAGATTGTAGACGATTTGCTAGGAGTTTATAGGACCAAATAATGACGAGAGCCTCTACGGTTTTACCTTATTATGCGAAGGTATTTGTTTTGTTTTATTTTTTTCTATCTCCCCTCCTCTAGATATTGAAGAAAAGCAGAATTCTAATTTTTTCCTCCCCCTCTCTGTCGGTTGATTATTTATTTATGGAACTGAATTCGAATAAAGCAAAAAATGTGTTCTTTACTGGTATTGTTGTATTCTTAATAAAAGGACGCCAAGGAAGGAACCAATACTTACTTACTTATCAGGCCAGCGATCCATGGAGGATCTGAGCCTGAGCTATAGCTGCCTTCCATCCTTGATGTGACTACATCCACATCTTGGTACAGCTCGTAGAGTTCGCGGACCCCGGAATTGTAGCTGTCAATTGTTATATTTTGTCCCAGGTGGTGAGCGACGGATTGGTTTTTGCTTGACAGCATGTATTTCGTTTTGTCCTCATTGATCTTAAGACCAACTCGTTTCGCCTGTTCTTCAATCGCCGTGAATGCTTCCACAATGCCACGGCGAGAACACGCGATGATGTCGATATCATCCGCGTATCCTAGCAGCTGGATGGACTTGTAAAAGATAGTGCCTTCCCTGTTGACGCCTGCCCGTCGCACTATCTGCTCCAGCACCAGGTTTAAGAAGTCACATGACAGCGCATCTCCTTGCCGAAATCCGGTGCATGTTTCGAATGGTTCCGAGGCCCTAGACCGAGTTGCACGGTGCATCGCGTGTTTTTTAGCGTGGCGCGACACAACTGGATCAGTTTTACCGGGATCCCGAATTCGGCCATCGCCCCAATCAGTTCCTCACGATGAATGCTGTCGTATGCGGCTTTGAAATCGATGAAAAGATGGTGTGTATCGATTCGAAACTCGTTGGTCTTTTCCAAGATTTGTCGAAGTGTGAAAATTTGGTCTATAGTTGATTTGCCGGGCCGGAAGCCGCACTGGTAGCTGCCGATTAGTGCGGTGCAAAATGGTTTTAGACGTTCACACAATACGCTGAACAGGATCTTGTATGCGACATTGAGCAGGGATATACCTCTATAGTTCTTGCAAGAGGTAGGATCGCCTTTTTTGTGGATGGGGCATATAGAGTTGGTATTCCAGTCGTCGGGCATGCTTTCATCTTCCCAAATTCTGCAGATGATCTGGTGCATGCTCCCTACCAGAACATCGCCGCCAGCCTTGAAGAGCTCTGATGGCAAGCCATCTGAGCCTGCGGCCTTGTTGTTCTTCAGCTTCTGAATAGCTGTGCCGACTTCTTCGATGCTGGGTGGGAGGACTACTTCAGCGGCTGGAGTTGGGATTTCCTCGGTCCCTACCACTCTCTCTTGGTCATGCTCGTTAAGCAGCTGCTGGAAGTGCTGCTTAAATACATCCACTATTCCCTGCGGGTCGGTGACAAGATTACCCTCGCAGTTTCGAAGAGCCAGGGTGCCCTTTTTGAAGCCTCCTGCAAGGCCTTTGGCTTTCTTGTAAAAGGCTCGTATTTTATGTTTATCCCTAGACTCCTCGATATCCTTGAGCTGGGAGGCTGCGAAGATTCTTTTCTTTTGTCGCAGTAGTTTTTTTCTCCTCCCTTCTTCTGGCTCGGTACTCTTCTTGCGCTGCCCTGGTTTTCCTCTGCAGCGCCTTTTGGTACGCCTCGTCGGTTGTTGCCTTTTTCTGCTCACACTCGCCATCATACCACGGGTTTCTTGTCGGGGGTGGTAGGTATCCTAAGGTGGTTTCGGCTACTTCCTGAATGGCTGAGCGGCAATGCAGCCACATATTATTGGCATTTGTGTTCGACGTAGGCATACCGTAGAGTCTTTCGCTCAGCTGCTCCCTGTAGACTCTGGCAACCTCCGGTGTGTTCAGGCGCCCAATGTCGAACCTCCTCCTGATGGGCTGGTGCAGCTTTCTGACATTGGACAGTCGAGCTCTGAATCTTGAATCTTTGTTGTACATGTAGTATGCAATCGGCAATAGATTAGATTTTATTTTCCTTATAAAATTTACAAAATAAACTTACAAAACAGTTCACATGGCATTGCCGTCTGCCGGATTGACATATGTATAAGGTCTGCTCCCGTACTTTGTGCACCAAAATTCACACTTTGTCAATTTTCATGGAGTGGGGATGAAATTCTCTCAAAGAGAGGCAAAACACCAAAAAGTGCGGGAACGCATTACCCCCCAAATGCTACTCACTTTTTAAATGTCAAAAACATACCCTTGCTCGCATAAGTCTGCGTACAAGTTCTTTAAAGCAAAGCAAACAATAGTTTCATGATGTCCTAGTAGCTTGTTGGATATCCTTTCGCTTTAATGCCTCCTCTCACAGTACAAATTTCTTTTCCTTTATTTTCAATAGCGTATCAACGTATCTCTCCAAAATTCCAGAATACTAATGAAATACAAATCTGCAGTCTAGACACGCATGAAATGATTAAAAGAGAAATGAAGTCGATGCATGCTAAAAGGTCCGCCAAATAACTTTTTTTTTTAAATGCTATAAAAAAAAACTACTGAATATTTTCTCAAATTTCTTTTTTTATTTGAAAGTACAATCCTTCCGGTCCTTTAAAACGTCAATTGTTAAGGAAAAAAGGACAATGATCTTCGGCTTTGTACGTGGAATGTTAGGTCCCTAAACAGGCCACGTGCAGCTGAACAACATGCGGATACTCCAGACCGCTATAAAGCGGACATAACCGCCATCCAGGAAATGCGATGGAATGGACTGGGTATAAAGCGGATGAAAAACTGCGATATTTACTACGGCGACTGCTACAGGGAGAGAGGGAAACGATTGTTTCGCTGCGGATTTGTTGTTCGAGGTGGACTAAGGCAAAAAGTCCTAAGCTTTCGGTATGTGAGCGAACGCCTCATAACAATCCGTATCAAGGCTACATTTTTTAACATCAGCCTGATCTGCGTCCACGCCCCCACGGAAGACAAGGATGACTCCGCCAAAGATGAGGTCTAGGATCTCCTAGACAGACCGTATGCCCAATGTCCCAGGTATGACATCAAAATTGTACTAGGAGACTTCAATGCTAAGGAAAGCATCTTTGAACGAGTCATCGGCAAACATAGCCTACACGACACCACATCCGATAACGGACACAGGCTGATTGATCTTGCTACGGGGCAAGAAAGCTACTACCGCCAGAAACCGCTCGTGCTTTTACCGGTTGCGTCTTCCTTAAGCTCTCCAATACACCTCAATCCTCCACGCTATCAATAGAAGAGCAGTGGAGCCTTTGCAAATAAGCCCTGAAAAGCTCTGCATCCGAAGTTTTGGGTTTCAAGGCTCCACCACGAAGAAACACCTGGTTCGATGACGAGTGCATGAGGATTCACACAGCGAAGCAGGATGCCTATAAGGCTTCGCTGCATAAAAGAACAAGAGCAGCTCGTGAGCTCTACGAGTTAAAAAGAAGGGAGGAGCATAAGCTCCTGAGGTTTTGGAGAGGTGTTACTGCAGGCGTGACGTTCGAAAGTTTTATCAACAGATAAAGCGAACATGCCAATGTTATAAACCCAGAACGGAAGCCTGCAGGGATGAGAACGGACACCTAGTAGTAGAACCGCAGTCGATGCTGAGAATATGGAAAAACCATTTCTGCAGACTGTATAACGGCGATGTTAGTCAATATACCGCTGTCAGGCAGAATGATCCCTTTCTAATCGACGGAGACCGCAGAGAATTCTGTTCCCCTGACCTCGACGATATTAAGATTGCTATATCGAAGCTCAAGTCGAATAAAGCTGCTGGCGCAGACGGACTGTTTGCTGAGCTCTTCAAGGCAGCTGGGGATGACCTGGTTAGGAGCATGCACCAGCTCATCCGTAAGATATGGTTAGAGGAAAGCATGCCCGAGGAATGGAGTCTCAGCATCGTATGCCCGATCCACAAGAAAGGAGACCCCTCTGATTGCGCCAACTATAGAGGAATAAGTCTCCTTAACATCGCCTACAAAATCTTCTCTGCCGTTTTGTGTGAACGCCTGAAGCCTTTTGTAAATAAGCTGATAGGTCCATATCAGTGCGAATTCAGGCCAGAAAAAACCAATGAATTCCAAGTCGACTCACCACCTATTTGTCGACTTCAAAGCCGCATACGACAGCGTAATTAGAGACGAGCTACACAACGCTATGTCTACCTTTGGCATGCGTTGGAGCATGGAGAACGCTCGCTGCTCCATCCGAATCCGATATTGACATAATAGGTAGATGACAACGAGATGTCAATGAGGCGTTTGCGAGTATTGAGATGGAGGCGGCGAAAATTGGTTTGGCGATAAACGAGGGCAAAACTAAATATATGCTGTCGTCAAAAAAGGACGCTCACCACCGACGTCTTGGCCAGAACGTTTGTATTGGCAGATATAAGTTCGAGGTAGTTATGGACTTCTTCTACCTTGGCTCCGCAGTGACCTGGAACAACGACATCAGTTCCGAAATCAAACGCAGAATCACTCTTGCCAATCGCTGTTTCTTTGGGCTCAGGAGGCAACTGAGTAATAGAGCCCTCTCCCGAACGACAAAGTTGACTCTATATAAGACCCTTATCATCCCGGTCCTGTTGTACGGCGCAGAAGTATGGACACTATCATAAGCGGATGAGGAGGCCCTTGGTCGGTTCGAGAGAAAGATTTTGCGCGTAATTTTTGGGTCTATAAACGCAGACGGGGGATGGAGGAGAAGATTCAGCCACGAACTTTACGGGCTGTACACCGACATGAGTCTAGTCAGGCGTCTACGGATTCAACGCTTAAGATGGCTGGGCCATGTAGAGCGAATTGACACCACAGCTCCACCCCGGAGAGTCTTTGAATCCAACCCCAAGAGACGAAGAAGCAGAGGACGGCCGCACTTAAGATGGCGCACTCAGGTGGAAGGGGACCTCAGCCAACTGGGTGTGCGGCAATGGAAAAGGCTAGCAAAAGAACGTGCTAGTTGGAGGGACATGTTTGTTGAGGCCCAGGTTTACCCCGAACTGTAGCGCTCATTAAGAAGAAGAATCGACCACATTTTGAACTTGCCAGTGTCATCCGTCCTTCCTTCCTACAAAAATTCCTCGCTTCGATTAAATCCATGGTTGTTGCTGAAAGTTGAATGTGCTAACGGAAAGGTCTTGAAAAAAGCTGTGCCAACAACTAGAAAGTCATCAAAATCTGCATTAAACTGTAACGAATAATGGAATATTGAAAACGCAATTCACTTTGATTTAGTTTTATTCTTATTGACATCAGGTCGTTTCATTAATTGAGCCTAACACGGTCCTCTACTACATCTACGTACAGTTCGACAACAAATTGTCTGCCATCGTACTCTAAAGTTATAATTAAAGTTAAACATTAAATAGACTAAGTATAAAGAGAGTAAGTAACTTCGCACAATGAAGCACAGTACACTTGATGATGGTTGATTGGTCGCACAGGCTTTAGATTCCTGCTCTTTCCAATGCATTCAACTGATGACCCAGACGTTCTTCCTTAGCCTTACGTTCTGCACTGATATTCTTCGAGCATGTATAGCTATTGAGAAATGTTTGAACGTCGATCTTACCATTGAGAAATTGTTCTACGTGCTTCTCACAGTCCGCATCGGAATTCGATGCGGCTATCTGAAGAAGTTCCTAAAGGCAGAGAGTGGGTGTAAATGTCACTTACTATTGCATGAAAGATCTTATGTGGTAGGTACTAACTCGAATATGTTGCGGAGCGAATTCTTCTGATTTTTTAACATATTTTTGGTTTAATTGATCACATTTCTCTCCGAGATTTTTTAACGCGGTAACGTCATCGTTTAACTTTTGTTTTAGTTCATTCAAATGGGATTCTTTTGACTCGTTTTCTCCTAAAGGAATACAGGATGGAGTAGAGGTTAAGTGATATTTCAGTTATGACAATGACTTACGTGCTATATTGTCGACTTGATTAATCATCGAGTCGAGTTCTTCGTTGAGATGTTGCACTACAGACATCTCCTCGATAAAGTCATCAAAGAATTCTGGATCTGTGTCCAATTTCTTGAGCTCATCCAAGGACATGGCTGACAAGTTTGGAAGCTCATAGTCACTGGTTGAAATTGTAGTTGAATTGTTTAGCGGTGAACCGTCTTTGCTACTGGTAGCCGTAGTGTTTGGGCTAATATCACTGGTAGACAGCAATGGTGGAGGGAATTTTTCAAATTCTCGAATTATGGCTTGAACTACGCGTCCCAAATCAGAGTGCTGAGAGTACTGTGGAATAATGTAAATGATTGAATGTGTGCAAAATCTAATCGAGTCTAAGTCTAGTGTTATTTACAATACTGGTGTCGGGAGAAAAATGTTACAAGTGATGCTGAGCTTAGCTGGATAAAGATGCAAGGCTAGCGTAAAGAAATAGACAACAGGAGGTGGCATAGGTGGTCGTTGTTGATTCAAAAGAATGACAATGGTAGGCAGTACATTGTATAGTATTTATTTGGCAGAGACTATCTCACTTTTCTTACTTAGGTGGCGCTACAACCTGTGGTAAGCCTGGACCTCAACCAATATGCCTTCCCCAACAGCACGATCTTTGTACAGTGGTTTCCAGTGTCACACGTTCGGTTGTGCGTCACCTTAGATACGGCCGTCCTCTGCATCGTCGTCCCTCGAGGTTAGGGTCGAAGGCTCTCCGGGCCGCAGCTGTACTGTATATTCGCTGTACATGGTCCAGTCATCTTAGACGTTGTATCCATAGACGTCGGACCAAGCCAATTCGCTGTACAACTCATAGAGTTCGTGGTTGATTCTTCTCCTTGATTACATGAAGAATTTTCCTCTTGTAGTGTCTAAGTGCCTCCTCATCCATTTTTGATAGGGCCCAAGCCTCTGCGCCATAAAGTAGGAATGGAATGACTAAGGAGGACTCTACTTCTCAATTGCCTCTTGAGCCCAAAGAAGCAGCAGTTGGCAAGAGTTGCCGCTTGTCATTAGTGAGCCAAGGTAGACGAAATCCTTGACCACCTCAAATTTGTAGCTTCCCTTAGTGACGTTCTGGCCAAGACGCGGCGCAGTGGTTAATGCGCTGAACTCCGACGCACTATGAGCGAGTTTAGATCCCGATAACACCAACGCCATCGAATGTTTATTTCACGGCGTCCTCGTCGGTGGGGTACTGGCAAAACCGCCCGTAGTATAACCTGGCATGAAAAAACCCCAAGACTCACGACGTTCGAAATCGGCATTAAATCGTAGGTCCCTTGCACCTGAGGGGAAAATAAATCACACACTACATGGGCTGTAACGCCACCAAAGATGATGTATTTGGTTTTACCCTCGTTTACCTTCAGATCCACTTTAATCGTTTCTTCTTCAATGCTCTCAAAAGCTTACGTAACGTCTCGCTGTACTCTCCCAATTACGTCAATGTCATCAGCGATTCTGCGGACCTAAAATAGATCGTTCTTCTTGTATTGGGCTGCGAGCTCCGCCCAATGATGTTGAAAAAGTCAAATTACAATGCGTCGCCCTGACTGAATCCTCAATTGATATCAAAGGTCGCGGTTACTTCGGCGCCGACACTGATGGAACAGCGAGTATTCTCCACTATCATCCTACACAACCTGACGAGTTTGGCAAGGAAGTTAAAGCACGACATGGCTTCGTATAACTCGTCCCTATAAACACTGTCGTAAGCGGCCTTAAAGTCGACGAAGAGGGGTGGTTTCAGGCGTTCGCACAGCAGATCTTATACGCGATGTTAAGAAGACTTATTCCTCTGTAATTGGCTCAACTATACGGATCTCCTTTCTCATGGACCGGGCGAACGATGCCGAGGTTCCACTCATCGGGCATGCTTCCTTCCGACCATATTCTATATGAGTTGCTGCATGCTCCCTATCAACTTATCTCCAGCCGCTTTAAATATCTCAGGAGGCAGACTAGGAGCTTAACTTCGTCTTGGTCGGGTGGGCGGAATTCCCCTTCATCTTCGTCCAGTGTCAATGGTTTGTTCTGCCTGACAGCGGCATCTTGACTATCTTCGTCGTTATACAGTCCGCAGAAATAGTCAACTACGACTGTGATTCAACTACGAGGTGTCCTTGTTCTTCCCTGCAGGCTTCTACTCTAGCTTTATAGCCATGTCATGTTCGTTTTATTTTTTGGTAAAACTTCTGACTGTCATACCTACGATAGCATCTCTTCATCTCCTCAACCTTACGCTTCTCGTGTTCCTCCCTTCTTTTCCGTTCATAGCGGTCACGAGTGGCTCAAGTCCGCCGATGCAACGTGGCCATTTCCTGTCTACACTCGTCATCAAACCAAGGGTTTCTTCTAGGTGGCGATTGGAAAATCTAATACATCAAAGCCGGCACCCCTCATGGTGTTTCAGCTTCGAATCCACAGATGTTTTATGGTCTGATCTTGGGAGCGCTTTTGAGAAACATGATCGGCGAAAATCCTGCGGGTCTCTGGCCACTGCATGGTCCGACTATCTCATTTTCTTTTGTTGCTTTTTTAGGCTGGATACTTCTGGGTCCCCCAATCAAGCGTCAAGCTGAACATTCAAATTCTAAGTTGATGCTGTTGTCTTTCCATTGCACTGTTTACACGTACTGATTTCTGATGTTGCTGTTTACATGAATGGTGATCAACTCCCGGAAGACATTCTTCGCATATTGTATGGGAAACAGATTCGCGTTCTGATAAGATTTGATAAGGGCCAGGTCGATGATTTAATAAAAAACACATCCACAGCATATCATCATACTAAGGCGTGAAAAAATAACGATAACATTGTCTCCGAATGAACGCTCCAATCAAAGCGATCGTATCCACACAAGAGATAAGCCAATATCGAAGTTCTAAACGAAAACAATATGAATATTCAACCCGCCAACACCCGACAGATACCCGTTCACCTCTATCACACTAAACTGAACCCAACAAGGAAGTGTAATTAAAGGTTAACCACTACACTACTTACATTAAGCAATCCAGGGGCATTCTCCACATCAGCCCCATTCGGATTAACCCAATGATGTTGAACGTACGGCGATACGATTATTTTCGGTCTCTCATTGGGAAAATTCGGGCTCAATTGCACGTTAAGCTGAAAAGCTCGTCCGCCCGACTCAAACTGAATCGAATAATCCTCGTTTTCAACAACTTCCCGGACACTGCAATCCAACGAATCATTTTACATTTGCTTCTCACTCGTGCATGCAATCGAAATGAATGCAAATAAGGGTGCACTTACTTGTCATTGAATATTTTCAGCGTGTCGATTTGCCTTTTCCGAAAGTCTAGATCATAGTTGTATTGTCGGGGAAGCATTGCTTGGCATCTGTCTAAATGAAATTAAACTCAAGATATTTGAACATTGGTAAAGGAACTTAATAGAAATAAACACACGTTGCAGCAGTTTACTATTTATCGTGCTCGATAAGTCTAGTTTGGTTGCATACACACTGCATGTAGTTGCAAATAAATTGCAATTTGATTAGCTGTCAAAGTGACACACCGCGAGTTAGGGCTGCCAAGTTGTCAGATGGCGAGCTTTTAGTACACAACTTTTAGGGGTCTGCTTACATCTAATAAAGTGACAGACGAAACTGGTGGTGTGAGTACCATCGATCGGAACAGAAAGGTACAGGTTTTAGTGTTCGGTGAGGAAATTTTCTGTTCGACAGTGTTCTGGTTTTTATTTAATGATGCCGTTCCGAACAGATTGGAGCAGGGCTTTCTGCACCTACTCCTAGGTAGAACTGTTTTGTGAAAAGTGTCAAATGCAGGTGTACCTAGTCGAAAAGACGCTTTAAATTATCCAAGTAGATTGTGGAAAAAAGAACGAAGGAAACTATGAGAGGATATTGCAGAAAGAATAGCGGTACACGGCCCGAAATTGGAAAAGCTTGGATACAAGTCTTAAAAAGAAAATCATCCATAATAAAAAAAAAAAAAAAAAAAAACCGGTTACGACAGGGCCACGTGTCCCTACGAAGAGAAGGATGATACCACATTTTCCGCATTTTTTGATAAAAAATAAAACAAAGTAAGCACACTGGCTACTATGAGTGCGTCGTGGCGCAGTGGTTACTTATTGATGGCGCTACAGTTCGGGGAGAACCAGGGCCTCAACCAACAAGCCTCTCCAGCCGGCCCGATCTTCGGCCAGCCGCTTCCAGTGCCGCACGCCTAGTTGGTTGGGGTCCCCTTCCACCTGTGCGCGCCACCTTAAATGCGGTCGTCCTCTGCTGCGTCGTCCCTCGGGGTTGTAGTCGAAGACTCTTCGGGCCGGAGCGTTGATGTCCATCCGCTCAACATGGCCTAGCCATCTTAGACGTTGGATCCGAAGACGTCTAACCAGGCCGATGTCGCTGTACAGCCCGTACAGTTCTTGGTTGAATCTCCTCCTCCATTCTCCGTTTACACAAACGGGACCAAAGATTGCACGCATAATTTTCCTCTCGAAACGTTCAAGAGCCTCTTCATCCGTTTTTGACAACGTCCAAGCCTCAGCGCCGTAAAGGAGGACCGGGATGATTAAGGTTTTGTAGTGGGAAACCTTAGTTTTTCGAGAGAGGGCTCTACTACTCAGTTGCCTCTTGAGCCCGAAGAAGCAGCGATTGGCAAGAGTTATTCTGCGTTTTATCTCAGCGCTGGTGTCGTTGCTGCTTGTCACTACCGAGCCAAGGTAGACGAAGTCCTTGACTACTTCAAAAATATAGCTGCCGAAGGTGACGTTCTGACCAAGACGTCGGTGTTGTGCGTCTTTCTTGGATGACAGCATATATTTGGCCTTGCCCCCATTTACCCTTTGACCCACTTTCGCCGCCTCTGCTTCAATGCTTGCGAACGCCTCATTGACGTCTCGCTTTGTTCGTCCAATAACGTCAATGTCATCTGCGTAGGCAAGCAATTGTGTGGACTTGAAGTAGATCGTACCTCTTGTATTGGCCGCAGAGTCCCGCACGATCTTTTCAAGAATAATGTTGAAGAAATCACACGACAGTGCGTAACCCTGTCGAAAACCTTTTTTAACATCAAAGGGGTCGGTTAGTTCACCACCGACCTTAATGGAGCAGCGAGAGTTCTCCATAGTCATCCTGCACAGTCTGACGAGTTTGGCAGGAATGTTAAAACATGACATGGCTCTGTATAGCTCGTCTCTATAAACACTGTCATACGCGGCTTTAAAGTCGACGAAAAGATGGTGCGTGTCGACCTGGAATTCATGGGTCTTCTCCAAGATCTGCCGTAGTGTAAATATTTGGTCTATCGTGGATTTTCCTGGCCTGAAACCACACTGGTAGGAACCTATCAGATTGTCCACGAACGGTTTCAGGTACTTACACAGAACGGGAGAGAGGATCTTGTACGCGATGTTCAGGAGGCTTATCCCTCTGTAATTGGCGCAGTCATAGGTGTCTCCTTTCTTATGGACCGGGCAAATGATACTGAGATTCCATTCATCGGGCATGCGTTCTTCCGACCATATCTTGCAGATGAGTTGGTGCATGTTCCTAACCAGCTCATCGCCCGCTGCTTTAAACAGCTCCGCGGGGAGTCCGTCTACTCCAGCAGCTTTATAAGACTTAAGTTTCGATATCGCTATCTTAACATCGTCTAGGTCGGGTGGACGGGATTCTCCTACGTCTTCGTCCATTGTGAATGGTTCGCTCTGCCTGACGGCAGCATTTTGACTATCATCGCCGTTTTACACTCTGCAGAAGTGGTCCTTCCACAATCTTAGCATTGACTGTGACTCCACTACTAGTTGTCCGTGCTCATCCCTGCAGGCTTCTGCTCTGGCTTTATAGCCATGGAATGCTCGTTTTACTTTTTGGTAGATCTTTCGAGCGTCGTTCCTGTAGTAACATCTCTCCGTCTCCTCGATCTCGCGCTTTTCGTGTTCCTTCTTTTTCCTTCTCAGAAGCGCAGGCTCCTCCCTCCTTTTCTGTTCATAGAGCTCGTGGGCAGCCCTCGTCCGTCGATGCAATGTGGCCATGTATGCATTCTGTTTCTCTACATGGGCCTGTCTGCACTCATCATCAAACCAGGGGTTTCTCGACGGTGGTGGCTCGAAACCGAGTATATCTGAGGCGGCCTCTCTAATGGCTTTCTGACAACGACTCCATTGCTGTTCTATGGTTTCTGCAGATTGCATCGGGACTTGAGAGAGCTTGAGGGAGACTTGATCGGCGAAGTTGCTGGCGGTCTCCTGCGATTGCAGCTTTCCGACGTTAAATTTTGGTGTTCTTACTCGACTCCGTGGGTTCCGAGAAATTCGCATCCGTACCTTGGCTGCAACAAGGTAATGATCCGAGTCGATGTTGGCTTCTCGATAGGTTCGGACATCTAGGATGCTGGAGGAGTGTCTGCCGTCGATCGCAATATGATCAATTTGGTTGGTTGTCGATTGATCGAAAGACCGCCAGGTCCCCTTATGGATGTTGAGGTGTGGGAATCGTGTACTTGCTACTATGTCCCGCCATAAAGTCCACTAGCCTTAGTGCGATTTCTTACGTGGCGTTGTGTAGGCTGTGCTTTCCAATGACCCGTTCAAAGATAGCTTCCGTACCCAGCTTCGCATTGAAATCTCCTAGAACGATTTTGCTGTCATAGCTGGGACATTGCGCATACGTTCTGCCTAGGAGATCATAGAAGTCGTCCTTATGTCGGTCATCTTTCTCCTCTGTGGGGGCGTGGACACATAGTAAGCTTATATTGCCGAGATTGGCCTTGATGCGGATAGTCATGAAACGTTCGCTTATATACTGGAAGCTTAAGACTTTTTTCCTAAGTCTGCCTCGAACAGCAAATCCGCATCCGAATAAGCGTTGTTTATTTTCTCTGTAGCAGTTCCCGTAGTATATATCACAGTTTTTCATCCGCTTTTTGCTTGGCCCATCCCATCGCACTTCTTGGAGCGGGGTAATGTCTGCCTTATAGCAGTCCAAAGAGTTGACCAGATGTTCGGCTGCACCTGGTCTGTTGAGGGACCTAACGTTCCAGGTGCAGAACCGAAATTCGTTTCCTTTTTGACGTTTGCGGGGGTCGTCAACACGTAATCCGTCCGTATCCGAGGCTATTGGTTGTCTCTGAACAAAATTTTTGTTTTGAGCGATAGGGATGTTAGCCCTAAGCGCAACCCCCAACCTGGAGGGCCAGGTTCCTCTTTCCCCAGGAACAAGGTGTGGGGTCGCTGCCCACATTGGTTCACTACCTGGCGGGTGCCAGTATAGCTATCCAGGGGAGGCCACGCGGAGGCTGTGTGTCAACTTGGATTGAGCAGGGACAGAGATCGAAGCTGGCGTTTGCCAAGTTAAACGCGATCAACTTCTTTGCTCTGTTTGTTCGCTCCCTTCTCCCCCAGTGCCGCAGTGGTTAGTGTGTTGGAATCTGACACACGCAATCGAATATTTATTTCTCGGCGGGGTACTGGCAAAACCCCCCGTAGCATACTTGCCATGAAAAGCTTCTGAACTCACGCAGTTCGGAATCGGTCTCTTTCATCTGTGTGGAAAATAATTCACACACAACATGGGTGATTGAGAGAAGCTTGGCTCTGGTCCTTCATGAGCTGTAACGCCATCAAAGGTGAAGAAGAAGCACTGGCTACCGGGGGGCTAATATTTCTAAGATTTCAAAGAAGGATATCGCACGTGAGGCGACGGGTTAACAATATCTCGCATGGCACCCCACACATGCACAGCGGTTGTTGTGTAAGGCAGTTAAGAAGAAAAATCATAAGACCAGCGACCCATATACCTTTTTAAAACTTTCCCGCAGGTACACATGTGAATCCATGGGTCGACACGACTGGAGATCATCGATAGAAGTAAGATCAAAGAAAAACTGAGGACACTCCTAATACATAAGAAAGTTCTCTGCTAATAACTACCGTCACTGCTATAAGCCGCCTGGCCAGTACACTTGCTAGACTGGTTATATCTGCCTGCCCAGCGTACTTGACTGGCTGGCGGTAAACGCCTGGCCAGCATACTTGTCTGGCCGGCAACAGCCGTCTGGCCAGCATACTGGCCTGGTTGGCAACGCCAACTGGCCTGCATACTTGCCTAGCTTGCCATATCTGTTTATTAGCAGTTACCTCGCTTACTAGCAGCCACCTTGCTTACTAGCAGTGACCATGCTTATTAGCAATGACTGCTTATTAGCGGTCTGGTTGGGCGGTCTGGCTGGGCGGTCTGGTTGTGCGGATCCGGCTGGACGAGTCTTCCTGGATGGTTCTGCTAGTAGGTCTTAGAAGTCGTCCTTTGTAGCGTCATCTTTGTCCTCGGTAGGGGCATGAGCGCAAATTAGGCTGACGTTTGCGAATTTAGCCTTGATGCGGATTGTCATGAGGCGTTCGCTTACATGCCTGAAGCTCAAGACTTTTTGCCTAAGTCTACTTCTAATAACAAATCCGCATCCGAATAAGCTTTTTCTTCTCTCCTTGTAGCAGTCGCCGTAGTGGATATCACAGTTTCTCATCCTCTTTTTTCCCGTTCCTGCCGGGCCATATCCTAACCGACACTTATCCTGTTTTGTGGCGCAGGAAACTCGCCATTCGCCCTTTTCCGTTCGCGATTTCAAAATAAAAATCCCCAGGTGGCACCACGAGGAGGTGGAAATAGGGCTTACTAACAGAGCTGCTAGATGTTCGGCTGCAGTGGCTTCTGCTCGCTATTTTACGGGCCAGCGCATATCGGATACGCAACCCCTACGAGGCCTTTGTTAGTCGTTTACCACCCGATTTATATCCATTATGGAGCTCAAATTCGCACTATCATTGTCACTGTGTTCAATTAAGCTACTCTGCGTAGTTCTGAACAGAAAAGTACGAGTTCTTTCGTTGAAAGTGAACATTGTCTGGTCGAAAGTGTTCTGGTCCAATCCGAACAGATTGGCATTTCTGACAAATAATTTACATATGGTTGTACTTTTCTGTCCTAACTTGTACTGACATTTCTCACAAATGTATGCTGTTCTGCCTTGCTCTGTTCTCCTCTTTTCCTCACTGAATACAGCTAATAATATCCTACTAATCTCCATGGACACTTAAGAGTCCGTATTAGACTGAGTAGATTCATATGATTTTGTCCTAAATTTAAACAGTCAATTCGAATTCAACTTCGACGAAAAATCTTCTGTATTCATTCCTATTGGCAACTCAAGTAACCAAAGCCGACAATTCAGTGTCAGTGACAGCCTGACAGCCAGCAGTTGTCAGCTGATTTTTGACACCTGAACTCGTATTTTTCAAGTACCATCAGATAAGTCGGCTTTTTTATGTTTCTTTGTGTTTCACATCATTCAATAAATTGTGATAGACGTCTGTCGAAAAATCCAACATAACGTATAATGCAAAGATTGTAAAAGGCACCATCGATCAGTAAAACGAAAACAATGAAACAAAAACATTATCTACTGCTTGTCGTTTCTCACGCATTTATCGGTATAACGCCTGACAACACCATTGAGCTAATTGAAAGCAAATTAATAAATGAAATCATAAATTGTTTTTGCAGCTGTAGGCTGTTTCTTCCTTTACGTGTACCATGTGAGGTCGATATTCGAGGCTCGCAACAATTTTGGCCACATATCGAACTTGCAACGTGAGGCGTTGCTGAGGAAGGAAGATGCGCTGTACTATTCGTTCTATAAGACCATTGTGGGGGAGCAGGACTTCCATCGTGGTTATCAGAAGCTTCTGAATGTTACGACCATTGAATATCCACATAGTGTGAATGTGGTGCAACGTTTTCACGTTTTGCCTGAATTAGTTATGGGGTAGGTGGGCAGAATGGGAGCATGATTGAAAACTAAAGGCAAGCCTTTCCCATTGCAGTTACTTATACCATAAGTTTAGACGTGTAAGTAGAAGTTTTGACATCCCAATCATGTCGTGTTGGACGGACGGAGAGAAGAATCCATTGACCGAGCCCGAGTTGACGTGTGATGGTTTGGGGGAGCCCTTTCACTTCTATTTGGAATTCGTTTGGATATTCGGTGGTTTCACGGTGTTTATCATCTACATGTATGCCTCGTTTCTCAGGTAAGTTGCTGAATGTGTCCTTATACATAGTACATAGTTCATTCTCAAGTATTGTTCGTGATTATTGTAGTGAAAACCTTTTTGGAGGTATTTATGCGGTCATTTCCTATGTGATATTTCACAAGAACGTATCGAAGGTGTACGAACGTCCGGTTGCCAGGGAGAACTTTGCGTTTCCCCTAATATTCTGGCAAATGTTTTACCTGTCCCTTTGCATCGATCGAGCTTCAAGAGCAAAGAAAACAGAACAGTATCAATTCAACCCACTCATGGTGAGTACATTTGATCACTCAGCCCCCAATGTGCATCACCAATATCACCATCTGTTTTGTAGATCTTTAAGCTAACAGCATTAACGACTGCATCATTGCTTTGTTGGCAATTTTCATCTGTGATCTATGCCACACAAATTCTAATTATGATTACACCATGGAGTCTTGGGCTGGTCTCAAGCCGCTTCTCCATCGATTACGCACTATCTCAGTTCCTTTCAATAATACTCGCTTATTATCTAATGTTCGAGAACAAAAAGTTTTTCTTCGCCTGGCAGAATGGTCCCGCATTCGCATTGTTCTTCATCAGCTTAGTTCAAATTTGGTACAAGTCCCATTTGCGATCGGTGAACTTTCTGAAAAGTATCACGCTAGGCATCTTGTTGGCCATCAGTTCACAGGGGACAATCATTGACTTGTTGGAAAAGTCAGGATATGCGAGCTCAGCCGACAATCCGTTTTCGGTGTATCGCGATCTGTTTCTACAGTGGACTTTGCAGCGAAAAACTAATTTTACCACATGCCTTCTGGCCTGCAATAAGGATTATATCGAAGCAGATATTCACGATGCGGTCGAGGTCATAAAAGTGTTGTTTGCAAAACCGTACTGCCTGTATGGGGTTGCATTGTTGGCTAAATTCCTTCGCAAATGGCGAATTCAACCGCCGAAATCGGCAAACAAAGATTACGTAGAAAGGGCAAAGAAGTATGTCTTAGAGGACTTTCTCGAACAAAATCACTATTCTATGAAGGACATTTCGGACGAGAAAACCGAGGGGGCATTGAACGAATGCCTAGAATTGCTAGAGAAGTGCGACTATGATTTTCAGAAGTATAAAGTGGAGCATAAGAAACAAAAGAAAGACGTTGTGGACGAGAATGATGCATTTCTCAACGAGATTCAGTCCTTAAAGAAGCAAATCCATTTAAACAAAGAGAGAGATAATAAAAATAACCAAACACGCACTGCTCCTAAGGTTGATTCTAATGCCCAGGCCACTAGCAATCCGGACAGAGTTGATGATAAGACTGATGAACCTTCACAGAGTAATAGCAATTCCGAACAAGATGCCAAGAAGACGAAACCAAAATCGGACATCAAGACGAGTATCGCATTCAGCTATCACTATCTCTACAGTTTGGCTCAGTTTGTTGTGTTTGTGGTGATGGGTCTTAGTATTAGGAAATTGTTTTTCCTTTGTTACACTCAAGGTTGTGTATTGGCACCGACGGTGTATTCAAAACTGCGCAATGGCAAGCATAGCAATTTGTTTTTGTCCGTATCGTTTGCCGTCTTCCTGGCGAGCATTGTTGATCCCGGTGTTGTGGTAAGCTGGGCAATTTCTATCTCTTACGGGTTGTAACAGAAATTGGATTATTTTAGAATGTATACGAAGAGTATTTGCCGTCCAAGACTCACACTGATGAGTTGGAGAACATGTTGGAATGGATTAATCTAAACACAGAAAAAACTGCAGTATTTGGAGGTAAAATAAACAAGTTACGGCGAGGGATTTGGTACGAAGTAATTGTCTCTTTTCCAGGTCCAGTTGAAATAATTGGAACTGTTCATTTGGCTACAGGTAGGCCAATAGTCAATCATGCGCATTTGGATATGCACCAAATAAGGTATGAGGACTGTATACAAGCAATATTGCACGTAACTCCAATTCTATTCCTTTTAGCGAGAGAACGGAGAGCATTTATTCCGTTTTTAGTCGACAACAATCGTCCGAGATATACAACCAGTGCTCGCAACTGAAAATTCAGTATTTAATCTTATCCTTTGATGACTGCTCGAGCTCAGCTAAGTATGAAATGTGATTTACTATTTCAGTTCAGAAAAGTGTTCGCACAAACTATACTATTACTATCTGTTGGAGTACTGATCCATTGTACTGCCAGACAGACTGCCTTCTCTCGGAGAAAAATCAATAGGAGCTTGAGTGATGTAGAGTTAAGAGATTCGGCACACACCACGTCGGCCCCAAGTGTTCACTATCGTGCGCGAGCGAAGGCGGGACAGTCGCAGAGAAGTTGTGTTCTGCTGTGTAATCCTCCTCGCAACTTGCAGCATAGGTAGGCGTCTCACTGATGCCATGCACGCAGAGATGCTTAACACAAATGTAATGGCTTGGGATGATGCCCGCAAGGATTCAGCAATCAATTCTCCTTGAGGATAAGAATGCTGCGGATTTCTTGCAGACGTCATGGCGTACATCCTGGATGTTCCTTCCAATTTCAACTGTGTGCATTAAGGACCTAATCGCTGATGTGGGTATTGACCGTGGAGATAGAATGACCTGTGACCCATGCAATTCCTAGTGAATTTAGTTTACCGACTTTGTTCTATAAGGCCTTGACTTTAAGCACTAATTTGGAGCTGGTTAGAGGGTTGCTGAGGGGTAACATCCCTATCACATAAAAACCTACTTGTTCCGAAACGACAACAAGCCTCGGACATGGACGGATACAAAGCTGACGACCCCTGCAAACGACTAACGGACTTGAGAGTCTGCACCTGGAATGTGAGGTCCCTTAACAGACCGGGTGCAGGCGATCAAGTGGAGCAAACCCTCAACTGCTATAAAGCAGATATAACCGCACTCCAAGAAGTGCGATGGGATGGACCAGGCAAAAGACGGATGAAAAACTGCGACATCTACTACGGGAACTGCTACAAGGAGAACAAACAGCGCCTATTCGGGTGCGGATACGTTATTCGAGGAAGACTCTGACAAAAAGTCTTAAGCTTCCGAGATATCAGCGAACGCCTCATAGCAATCCGCATTAATGCTAAATTTGCAAACATTACCTTAATATGCGCCGACAACGGACTTAGGCTAATCGAATTCCTAGCGGGGCGTAACCTCCTTGTAGCAAGCACGCGATTCCCCCATCTCAACATCCACAAGGGTACCTGGCGGTCTTTTCATCAATCGACCACCAACCAGATTGATCACATTGCGATCGACGCCAGACACTCCTGTATTCTCGACGTACGAACCTTCCTAGGGGCCAACATCGACTCGGACCACTACCTTGTTGTAGCCAAGGTACGAATGAGGATATCAAGAATGCTTAGGAGTCGAGTAGCACGACGTAAGTTTGACGTCGGAAAGCTACAATCGCAAGAGACTGCCAGAATCTTTGCCGATCGTGTCTCCTCCAAGCTCTCTCAAAATCCGCCCACAGCAGCACAAACAACAGAGCAGGAATGGGCGCATTGCCAGAGCGCCGTCAGAGACGCTGCCTCAGATGTGCTGGCTTTCAAACCGCCACCACCTAGAAACCCCTGGTTCGATGAATAATGCGAACAAGCCCATGCAGCAAAACAAGAGGTATATAAAGCCATGCAGCATGGCTGCTCGCGAAATCTATGAGCAGAAGAGAAGAGAGGAACACACGCTTTTCAGAAGAAAGAAGAGAGAGCACGGAAAGCGTGAGATCGAGGAGATGGAGAGATGCTTCCGCAGGAATGACGCCCGTAAATTTTACAATAAGGTGAAACGAACATGCCATGGCTACAAAGCCAGAGCGGCGGCCTGCAGAGATGAAAATGGAGAACTGGTAGTAGAGTCGCAGTCGATGCTGAGGATTTGGAAAGACCACTTCTGCAGACTGAAGCAGAATTCAGTCCACCCGACCTAGACGAAGTCAAAATAGCGATATCAAGACTTAAGTCTAATAAAGCCGCGGGCGCAGACGGCCTGTCTGCTGAGCTTCTTAACACTTTCGCTGCCGCCCATATAACGTTGGATTTTTTCCCCGTGTGTCAATAGTGTTTTTTTTGCATAAAAGTGGAGATGAGCTGGTAAGGTGCATGCACCATCTCATTTGCAAGGTATGGTCGGAGGAAAGCATGCCCGACGAATGGAATCTCAGCATCGTTTGCCCGGTCCATAAGAAAGGAGACCCCTATAACTGCGCCAACTATAGGGGAATAAGTCTCCTTAACATCGCGTACAAGATCTTCTCTGCCGTATTGTGTGAACGCCTGAAACCGTTTGTGGGTAACCTGATCGGCTCTTATCAGTGTGGTTTCAGGCCAGGTAAATCCACAATAGACCAAATATTTACGCTACGGCAGATCTTGGAGAAGACCCAGGAATACCAAATTGACACTCACCACCTCTTCGTCGATTTCAAGGCTGAGATGAGTTGTATAGCTCATCTACCGAGACCTTTGATGTTAAAAAAGGATTTAGGCAAGGTGACGCGCTGACATGCAACTTTTTCAACATCGTGCTTGAAAAGATCGTGCAAGAGTCACTGGCCAACACAAGAGGTACGATTTATTTCAAGACTACGCAATGGCTTGCGTACGCCGACGACATTGACGTGATTGGACGGACACAGAGAGACGTCAATGAGGCCTTTGTAAGCATTGAGGTAGAAGCGGCTAAAATGGGTCCCAAGGTTAACCCAAAAAACCAAATATCTGCTTTCATCTGAAAGAGATGGACAACACCGGCGTACTGGCCAGAACGTCACCATGGGCGGATATAACTTTGAAGTGGTCAAGGAATTCGTCTACCTTGGCTCACTGATGACCAGCGACAACAACACCAGCGCTGAGATAAAACGCAGAATCACTCTTGCCAACCGCTGTTTCTTTGGGCTCAAGAGGCAATTGAGAAGTAGAGCCCTCTCTCGGAAAACCAAGGTGACACTATATAAGACCTTGATCATCCCAGCCCACCTTTACGGCGCAATCAAAAGCGGACGTTATCAAAAGCGAATAAAGATACACTTGGTCGTTTCGAGAGGAAAATTCTGAACGATTTTGGTGTCATAGCTGGGACATTGCGCATACGTTCTGCCTAGGAGATCTTAGAAGTCGTCTTTATGTCGGTCATCTTTCTCCTCTGTGAGGGCGTGGACACATAGTAAGCTTATATTGCCGAGATTGGCCTTGATACATACTGGAAGCTTAAGACTTTTTTCCTGAGTCTGCCTCGAACAACAAATCCGCATCCGAATAAGCGTGGTTTATTTTCTCTGTAGCAGTTTCCGTAGTATATATCACAGTTTTTCATCCGCTTTTTGCCTGGCCCATCCCATCGCACTTCTTGGGGCGCGGTAATGTCTGCCTTATAGCAGTCCAAAGAGTTGACTAGTTGTTCGGCTGCACCTGGTCTGTTGAGGGACCTAACGTTCCAGGTGCAGATCCGAAATTCGTTTCCTTTTTGACGTTTGCGGGGGTCGTCAACACGTAATCCGTCCGTATCCGAGGCTATTGGTTGTCTCTGAACAAAATTTTTGTTTTAAGCGATAGGGATGTTAGCCCTAAGCGCAACCCCCAACCTGGAGGGCCAGGTTCCTCTTTCCCCAGGAACAAGGGGTCGGGTCGCTGCACACATTGGTTCACTACCTGGCGGGTGCCAGTATAGCTATCCAGGGAAGGCAACGCGGAGGCTGTGTGTCAACTTGGATTGAGCAGGGACAGAGATCGAAGCTGGCGTTTGCCAAGTTAAACGCGATCAACTTCTTTGCTCTGTTTGTTCGCTCCCTTCTCCCCTAGTTAGAACATTACCGATCAAATTTGAATAAGACGACTTCATATGATAAGAGAACCGTTTTTTATTTTTGTTTATTTCCAGCGACGAATGCGATATCCTAACCATATGGGACGAAATGCAGCCAGCGTATCGCAAGTATCCACAATTTTGTGCCGAACTTTCGAGCAAGAACGTGCCCAGTTTCTTAAAGGTCTTCTCCAACAAACACTATGGCATCATCAAAATGTTCTCCCAAAGTGTTCAGCTTAACCTGAAGCATAACAAGTTGCCCGAGAAAGTTATGTAACAATTAGCAAGAGCCTTCTAACTGATTCCTTGTTTCCATTTTCCTTTCACCTTATCACATAGTATTTTATAAAAGACTTTTGAATATAGCTATTCCTTGTATTTAAATAACCACATTGCCTGAGCAAATTGTTTTAAGATAACATCAAGTAATCTCCGCCAGGCTAGACCATAGGCTTCTTTGTTTAACTACGAACAATTCAGTGAACTTACGAGTACATAGCTCTAGAATAGTTAGTCTTATGAACGTAGATTTAGGTACTTTCTGACATCAGTGATATAATTATTGAGTTTATTTAAAATGCAAGGGTAGACCGTTTTGTATATTTCATTCTATCGTTAGAATAATGACTTATTGCAGTATGTATCTAGATTAAATATAACAGTAAATGATGTTGATGCAAACCTACAATTTGTTTTATCTATCGGTGAGCTTAGTACTGTGTGCTGACGAATATGTGTACACCAAAGGGCTGACAAGGCAAACGCGTGCTAAGCTAAGAGGCTATCATGCCCACCAAGCTTGCCATCCAACGGGAAGGGTGCGAGGCGGACAGGTTTAGTAAGCCGTAACCGTAAAAAAAAATTATGTTGGTTGTCTGTAAAGTCGTTTTTTTTTTTTTGTTTTGTTGAAGGCCTCTGCTATCCGCTGGAGCACTCAGACGCAAACGCTGGTCCATTGTACTCCAGACAGACACCTTACATTACTGTATTTTCCCCGTTTTCCGGGAGAAAAATTTGAAGGAGCTTCAGTGATGTAGAGCTAAGGGAATCGGCACACACCACGTCGGCCCCAAGGGTGCGCTACCGTGCGCGAGCAAAGGCGGGACAATCACAGAGGAAATGCTCTGCAGTGTCATCCTCCACTTCGCCACATGCAACACAGGTAGGCGTCTCACTGATGCCGAGCACGGAGAGATGCTTGGCAAAAGTGTAATTGCCCGTGATAACTCCCACAAGCCTTCTGCAGTCGATTCTCCTTAAAGACAGGAGGAATGCTGCAGATTTTTTGCTGACATCAGGGCATACGCGCTTAGTCATCCTGCAACCCGGACAATCCCTCCATCTACGGTTGTGTGTGTTAAATACACTATCGTTAATGTAGGAATTTACCGTGGACGCAGGTAGACCTAATGCGGGTTCAGGTCCTGAGAAGCTCTCCTCTGAACCCATTCTAGCGAGTTCATCAGGGATCTCATTTCCTGGGATCCCAGAGTGACCTGGAACCCATACAAGCCTTAATGAATTTAGTCTGCCGACTCTGTTCAAGAAGGACTTGAGTTCAAGCACTAATTTGGAGCTAGTTAAGGGGTTACACACAGCTTTTAGTGCAGCTTGGCTGTCACTACAGACGCATATGCTTTCCCCCTCCCACCTGTGCTTCACAACGTAGTGCATGGCCATTAGGATTGCGTATATCTTTGATTGGAACACAGGCGCATACTTTCCTAACGAGAAGTGCAGTCGGATGTTTTCGCGTTCAAAGAAGACTCCAGCACCGGACCCCCGCCCAGACCTAGAGCCATTCGTGAAAATGCGAAGACTTTCCTTTCAAGGTTCAGTATCCAGCCATAGCCAATCCTGACGCCATGGAAACTCGACTGTGAAATTACGACGCAATAGGATAACGGGCGTCAGTGCGTCAGAAGGCATGTCCATGAGACAGGGGTCGCAGGACAATTCTTGCGAAAGCACACCGTTATTCCTATGCGAGTTGTACCAAAAGCCATTTTTCCTCAGACGAGACATGGCTTTCAGAGCACACCCTCTGATAAATATATCAAGAGGTGGAAGGTTCATCATAACATCTAGAGCGGCGTCCGCCATGCTGGGGAAGGCCCCCGTGCAGCTGAGATAAGCCGTTCTTTGGAGTTTGGTGAAAGAGGCCACTACGTGTTGGGGTTTTAGTCTGTTCCACCAGACAACCGATGCATATGAGATTATAGGTCTCATCATTGCCGTGTAGATCCAGAGGACCTTTGCCGGTGATAAACCCCATGTTTTGCCAAAAGCTCCTTTGCATTGCCAGAAAGCTGATAGCGCTTTGGTGGTCTTTGACTCAACATGCTTTGACCAGAGAAGCTTACTATCTAAGATGACTCCTAGATACTTTGCCTCCTTGGATATCGGGATGGAAGTGCCTTTTTGTACCAGCTGAGTCATGTCAGTATTTTTCCTCCTTTCCGCAAAGAGAACGACATCGGTCTTAAGAGGATTGACTGACAGCCCATTTCTGGTACACCAATCATCGATCACATTTAGCGCCGCCTGTGCTTCGAGACGGACAGTCGCTAAATATGAGCCGACAGAAAGAACGGCGACATCATCCGCAAAGGCCTGGGCATAGATTCCAGAGGCATTGAGAGCATCAAGCAGCGAATCGACCACCATGCACCATAACAGCGGAGAAAGGACGCCACCTTGAGGGCAGCCCCTGTTTACGCCAGATTTGACACACTGGTCGAGGCCTGCATCAGCGGTCAATGTCCTGTGCATGAGCATTGCTTTGATCCAAAGGACCAGCGCTTTATCTACGCCATGATGCCTGGCAGCGTTACACATGCTGTCAAAAGCTTCCTCAATGTCGATAAAAATGCCCAGCGCGTACTCTTTCCTTTCAAGCGCGCATTCAATACGCCCAACTAGGTTCTGAAGCGCAATCTCGCAAGATTTTCCGCGCTGGTAAGCATGTTGCATCTCCGAAAGAGGGTACATTCGAAGGGCAACTTTTCGCACGTGCAACTCTACCAGTCTCTCCATGCTTTTCAGCAGGAAGGATGTTAGACTAATTGGTCTGAAGCTCTTGGCAAGTGAGTAGTCCTCTTTTCCTATTTTGGGAATGAAGACCACTTTCACTGTGCGCCAAGGAATGGGTATGTGAGCAAGTGCTACATTAGCAGTTAAAATTATTTTCAGAGTAGGAAGCAGCTGCTTTATACCTTTTTGCAGCATAGCAGGATATATCCCGTCGGTGCCCGGCGATTTGAAGCCATCGAAGGATGCCAGTCGTAACCACGCGCGACGCAATATACCAGCTACGACGAGTTGTTTTCATCGTTTCAGTTGCAGTTTCCCTTGAAGGAGTGTGCAACGAGCCGATGTCGATCTGATTTCCCGGGAAATGAGTCCCAAACAGTAAACTAAGAGTTTCCACTTTAGACTCAGTAAAGGTACCATCAGATTTTTTGAGTGCACCTAGCTTTGTCGGTTTTCCCTGTTTGAGGACTTTAACCAACTTGCTAGTCGCACTCAGAGACTTGATCTCTTCGCAGAAAGTCGGTTTACGGACGATTATATTACGTGATAACGTCCTTAGAAAACATTGATGAAAAATGAAAAACACGTGGTGTTTCCAAGCGGTCCACCATCTAAGTATTAACCGCACCCGGCGCTGATTGATTACGGTGCTCGGACGATAGCCGATACATATGACATTGCTCGGACAGTGCTGTGGTTTTGGTAAGGAAACGCAAACACTCATAAGCTGCTCGTGAGTGTGCGCTACCCAACGAGCAATTATTAAACGCACGCGTTCATGAGTAATTGGCTTTGAGCAATTTTTTCGATTTGGAAATGGGCACATACATGCACATGTACATATGTATGTATTTCCAACATACAAACTCCAGACTTTTTTACACGAATTCTTCAGAATCGTATTTGTCGTCTAAAAACAGAATTCGGGAGTATGCATGCTCCTAAAATATGCCTACGTCATCGCAAAATCTTTTCATGCCCCCAAGTATGCAAACGAAATTCTATCCCATAGGCAAAATAGATGCCTCTCTATCGCTTGTTTCGCGTTCTCGCTTGCACGCCCAGCTCAGGCGAACGTGACAATGAGTCATACTTTTTCGTACGTGCAGCCGGTGTTCATCGATTTATAAGACGTTATCACGTCGAAATTAACGTCGGACTTAACGGCTGGGCTCTATATTGACGAGCCCCGCAAACGTATAAAAGGACAAGAGTATCGGTTCTGCACCTGGAATGTTAGCTCTCTTAACAGACCGAGTGCGGCCGAACAGTTAAAAGAGCGCTAAGCTGCTATAAAGCAGACGTTACCGCACTACGAGAAGTGCGATGGAATGGACTGGGTAAACAGAGGATGAACAACTGGGAAATATACTACGGAAACTGCTGCAAAGAGCACAAATAACGCCTTTTTGTATGCGGCTTCGTTGTTCGGGGTAGACTTGAGCAAAAAGTCCTTAGCTTTCGGCATCAAAGCTATCTTCCGGAACATCAGCCTGATATGCGTTCACACCCCCCACAGAAGAAACAGGCGACAGAGTCAAAGATGACTTCTATGACCTCCTAGATAGAACATGCGCTCAATGTCTCAGCTATGACACAAGTATGTTCTAGAAGATTTCGACACGAAGCTGGGTAAGGAGGACATCTTTAAACGAGTTGTAGTAAAGCACAGCCTACACGACACCACTTCTGAAAACGGTTTTAGACTAATAGACTTTGTAACGGGGCGCAATCTCCTAGTTTTTTTTTTTTATGTATGAGGCTAGTGCTACCATTAGCAATACGGCACTGCCACCTTTGCAGATCTATTGTGCCTGCTAGCCGATCAGCCGAAGAGCCTCTCCACTTCTATAATGAAGTTGAGAATACTTCTCGTAGGATCCAGGGTGATCCCCTCAGGAGTCATAACGCTTCCTAAGATGGCAGAGAGCAGCACACTCACATAGTATGTGTTCCGCCGTCTCTTCGTCCTCGAGACAGAGCCGACAGTTTCGGACGAGAGGCTAACTTTGTTTAGATGATATCTCTTCTTTGGTGGCGTTACAGCCCATGAAGGACCAGAGCCAAGCTTCTCTCAATCAACCATGTTGTGAGTGATTTATTTTTCACACAGGTGAAAGGGACCTGCATGGCCTCGGACATACAGGGTAAAGTTGTTGATTGCTCAAAACCTGGCGAGATGCCAGCAACGATCCCTGTTTAAATGCCCGGGGCAAGTTGACATACGGCCTCCTCGCGGCGCCCTCTGGATAGCCTCTTCAACAACCGTATGCAGCGAAAAAAACCCGACCAGAATGGCGGTTGTGTGGCGGGCTAACAATCCGCCCACGTAAAAAAACATAAAGTTATGAATGAGCAAGATGCCTCGGATACACGGACGGATACTCGACGACGACAACGCACGAAAAAGGAACACGATTTGCGAGTATGCTCCTGGAATGTCAGAACCCTGTACACTCCCGGAGCTGCTCATAAACTAGAAGGAATCCTCACGCAGTACAAGGCGGATATTACTGCGGTCCAGGAAATACGCTGGATAGGAAACGGTATGATTAGGAAGAAAAATTGCGACATTTATTACAGCTGCCACAAAAGGTTGCACTTACTGGGATGCGGATTTGTCGTCGGAAAACGGTTAAGGTCGAAGGTCATCGACTTTAAACCTATAAGTGATCGCCTGGCTGTGATCCGCATCAGAGGCAGATTTTATAACATCAGCCTTATATGTGCACACGCCCCTACCGACGAGGCTGAAGACCCTATCAAGGAGGACTTCTACGACCTCCTGGACAACGCCTACGGAGCTTGTCCGGAGTACGATGTAAAAATCGTGCTCGGGGACTTCAACGCCAAAATCGGAAAGGAAAACACCCTTGGCGGAGTGATCGGAAAGCACAGCCTCCACGATACAACAACAGATAACGGCTTCCGACTCGCTGACCTTGCGACAGCTCGTAATGCGGTGATAAGTAGCACAAGATTCCCTCGCAAGCGAATCCACACAGCAACCTGGCGATCTCCGGACGGTCGAACCGCCAACCAAATCGACCATGTGCTCATTGACGCAAGGCACTCGTCAAACATCCTGGATGTGCGAACATTCAGAGGGGCAAATGTCGACTCTCAGAGCTCTTCAAGGCTGGCGGCGATGTTCTGCTAGGGAGCATGCACCAGATCATCTGCAGAATTTGGGAAGATGAAAACATGCCCGACGACTGGAATACCAGCTCTATATGCCCCATCCACAAAAAAGGCGATCCTACCTCTTGCAAGAACTATAGAGGTATATCCCTGCTCAATGTCGCATACAAGATCCTGTCCAGCGTATTGTGTGAACGTCTAAAACCATTTTGCACCGCACTAATCGGCAGCTACCAGTGCGGCTTCCGGCCCGGCAAATCAACTATAGAGCAAATTTTCACACTTCGACAAATCCTGGAAAAGACCAACGAGTTTCGAATCGATATACACCGTCTTTTCATCGATTTCAAAGCCGCATACGACAGCATTCATCGTGGAGAACTGTTTGGGGCGATGGCCGAATTTGTGATCCCGGTAAAACTGATCCAGTTGTGTCGCGCTACGTTAAAACACACGCGATGCACCGTGCAACTCGGTTCTAGGACCTCGGAACCATTCGAAACATGCACCGGATTTCGGCAAGGAGATGCGTTGTCATGTGACTTCTTCAACCTGGTGCTGGAGCAGATAGTGCGACGGGCCGGCGTCAACAGGGAAGGGACTATCTTTTACAAGTCCATCCACCTGCTAGGATACGCGGATGATATCGACATCATCGCGTGTTCTCGCCGTGGCATTGTGGAAGCATTCACGGCGATTGAAGAACAGGCGAAACGAGTTGGTCTTAAGATCAATGAGGATAAAACGAGTAAAGTAAAGACCAATCCGTCGCTCACCACCTGGGACAAAATATAACAATTGACAGGTACAATTTCGAGGTAGTTAAGGAGTTTGTCTACCTCGGGGCAAACGTAAACTCCACAAATGACACCACAGTGGAGATCCGGCATAGAATCGCCCTTGGCAACCGCTGCTACTTCGGCTTGTTTAAACAACTGGGGTCAAAACTTCTCACTCGAAAGACCAAAGTCATGCTTTACAAAACGCTCATTCGGCCAGTCTTGCTGTACGGAGCCGAAAGCTGGACGATAAGCAGGACAGCGGAGCTGATTTTGGGTTCTTTCGAAAGAAAAATTCTGCGCCGGATATTTGATCCTGTCTGTGAGGAAGGTGAATGGAGAAGAAGACACAACCGCGAACTCTGCGAGCTGTACCATGATGTGGATGTTGTCCGGAAGGCAGGGATCCGTCGACTACACTGGCTCGGCCACATCGAGCGCATGGACATCAACGCTCCTGCTACGAGGGTCTTCGACTCCGAGCCTCCTGTTTCGAGAGGAAGAGGAAGACCGAACCTCCGGTATAAAGACCAAGTAATCGCGGATGTAAGACATCTTGGTCTTGACAACTGGAAGCAGCGTGCCCGGGACCGTCAAGGATGGAAGGCAGCTAAAGCTCAGGCTCAGATCCCCCATGGATCGCAGGCCTGATAAGTAAGTAAGTAGCGTATCAAAATAGCATTCTGTTCCGAGTTCTCTTCTGTGTTCTAAATCAGGAAAGCGGACGGTTTTTTCTCAAAAATAGAGAAAGCCTGGAATAAAATTACCTCGAATATTTTAAAGAATTTAATTGAATCCATGCCATGGCGATGCAAGCCAGTAACTGAAAATAGAGGATTTGCCATGAAGTATTGAATATTTCTTAATTTTTCTGACTTCTCAGCCTGACCTCTCAGCCTGACAAATACACGATCGATGTATTGGAACCCCAAGGCTTGGCTGACCACTGCATGATATCAGCAAAATTCTCGAACTCTCACCATCCAGTTAAAGAAAAAGCTCATAAGAGAACACTATGGCTATACGAGAAAGCCAACTGGTGCGGCCTTAACAACTTCCTTCGGATCTTTAACTGGTCGTTGTGCTTCCTCGACAACGACGTGGACGCCGCAACTGATATTATCGCAAACATTATCCGAATCGGCATGTCAAATTTTATTTCCAGCAAGATTAAAAGCACCAGGCCTAAGGATAATACGTCGTTTGACTCGAGCTGCGAAGAGGCTATTAGGCTCAGGGAGCTAAGTTTTCGGGCCTACAAGGCAAACACTTCTGAGGAAAACCGAAAAAAGTACATACGAGCCAGAAATGACTGCAACACCCACATTCGACGGATTAAATTCCAATCCGACCATAAATTAAGGCGTAAAATCCTTCAATGTCCCGAAGGTAGCAAAAGTTTCTGGTCGTTTGTAAAAAACGTTAAAAACTCAACTAAGTCGTCTATACCGACGCTCATCCACAATGACATTCCAGCTGTCACCCCCTTAGACAAAGCTAACCTACTTGCTGCCCATTTCACAACCAGTTCTCAGCTGCCAGCCTGTACTTTGTCTCCGCCTGTACTAGAGTGCGTCAATTCCACCATGGGACTAATCCACTTCCGCACTCGTACAGTCGCAAGGGTTCTTAAAGACCTCGACATACACAAATCCGCTGGTCCAGATGGTATTGTCCCAATAGTTCTGAAGAGGTGTTCTTCTACGCTGGCAAAACCACTGCGTAAGCTTTTTCACCTTTCCTACACCTCTGGGCTCTTTCCGAGTAGGTGGAAAACAGCATTTGTTCAGCCTATACCCAAAAAAGGCGAATCATCTTCTCCCTCCAACTACCGACCCATTGCACTAACGTCCCTTCTTTCCAAATTCATGGAAACGCTGATTAACCGCCAGCTTATGAAATATCTTGAATCACGGAAACTCCTCAATGACCGCCAATACGGTTCCCGGAGCAACAGATCCACTGGTGACATGATGGCATATCTCGCTGAAAAGTGGAATCAACCGCTTCACCAAGCAGGTGAAAGCAAAATTGTTGCACTGGATATTTCGAAAGCATTCGACAGGGTTTGGCATGAAGCCCTTTTGTCGAAAATGCGTGCTTTTGGGATCGATGAGTCTCTTTTTCAATGGATTAGAAGCTACCTTTCGAATCGTTCAATTCAAGTTGTTTTGGATGGATTCAAGTCTGATACTCACTTTGTAAATGCCGGTGTTCCCCAGGGCACCGTTTTGTCTCCGACACTCTTTCTTATTTTTATAAATGATCTCTTGTCTGTTACTTCTAATCCAATTCACTCCTTCGCTGACGACAATACCCTCAGCTTCTCATATTCGTTCACCAGTTTACGACCCTGCACTTCGGTTGCAGATAATGAGCGGCAGCGTATGTTAACCCGAATTGTGCTGTAATTATTTTGTTCGAATTTTTCAACCGAACTAATAGGGATTATAGACTAGACTTTCCTGAGTCTGAATATTTTAATCCTTCAGTTTTACCTGTGCAGGTAATATAGATAGGACGATTTCTGTGCTGTGACAGTATGGTTACGCTGGCACTGCTAGGGTACATGTTTAGGATTACCTAAAAAATTAAAACTTACGTAGGAAAACAGAATATGACGAATAAATTTCAATGAATTCACCAGTGTTTTTATTAAAAAAAGTCAACAAAAGTTACTTATTTGGGGTGTGAAAGTGTTGAAAACATTTGACACAAAGACCAATATTGCATTTGATACAGCACGTACTCATAACACTTTTGCAATTATCACCTGCGCAACGTCTTCTTTTTGCAAGTGGGCCTACAAAATGATCAGTTCTGTCATATCGAATGTGCTTCGTCAAATCATCTTCAAGCCGTTTTCGCTTTGGCCCAGGTTGAATTGGTACTTCACCGTAGTGTGTACAGTAATAAACAGCTATTGATCGTTTGAATTCCAACTGGGATAATGGCTTCAATCCTCGTTGTAGTTGCCAAGCATTATTTACTGCGACGTCAATAAACCAAGTAAAAATTGAGCTCCACCACTTTTTTCCTCGGTATGAAACTCGGTGATTATTCACATTTTGATCAAGACGATCGACACCACACATATATTTGTTGTACTCGGTAATTGCACATGGTCGAACAATACCCACTTTCCTTCCATTTTCCCTCGAATAACGAGATGCTGTTGAAGTTGGCGTTGCACCAAAACAAGTTGAGGCAATGCAAACAACAGAATTATCAACCCATTTTGTTAATATTATCCCTGTTTCTGACGTTTTGATCGATTTATATGTTCCACGAGACAGTTTTTTTTTAATTTATTTTTGTGTTCTAGAGGACAACTTGGAGGAATACGGTTCTCACGAATCGTACCTGTTGCATTGTATCCTCTTGCTTTCATATATGTGAGAAGTGGAAAGCCTGTAAACAAGTTGTCGAAGTAAAAGAAAAACGGTAGGTCTTTGATATTTTCTGGGAAGTCGTCAATCATTGATAAGAGAGGTGCCGAACATTTCCCAAATCGTTCTTCATATTTCGGGTTTGATCGGGGATTTTTTCCTTGGTAAATTTCGAAATTTACCATGTAACCAGAGGGTGTACACAATGACCAGGCTTTGAAACCAAATCTTATTGGCTTACCTTTGATGAATTGCTTGCAACCATGTCTTCCATAATAAGCTATCATGCTTTCATCATAAGACAAATGTTGCGTGGGATGGAAATGTTTAAGCATGTTTGCCTTTAAATGATCTGTCATGGGACGCAACTTCCATAGCTTGTCCTTGTTTCCATCTGGTGCAGCCAAGTTTGGTTCAAAATGTAAGCAGATAAGAATTTCTTCAAACCGCCCTCGCCGCATTGATCTGTAAATTAATTCGTTCCGTAGATCGTCAGAGCTATTCCAATAGGCCTTATAACTAGGAATTGAATTGTACCCAGTCACCATCAGAATTTCAATAAAAGTCCGCATTTCACGAATCGAACATTTTTGAATTGGCTTTCCTTCTTTTTTTATAGCATATAGTGCTGAGCAATGGTTGATGTGTTCCAGTAACTCATCGTCAAAAAACCGTTCAAAAAGTTCATGCGCCTGCACATCACGACAATCATCGAAATTTGCTTCAGGAAACATTGGTATTCCAGCACTTGTAACATCATCTGACCATTTGAAAGTTGTTCCTTTGTTGGGAGGAGGTATCGGCACGTCAACCAGGATGGGATTTATTTTCCTGAGTCGAGTGGCAATCGGCAGCATGCAATTTTCTCCTTTCTCTTCTTCAATTGTTTCATCTGCACTTGAAGCACCTATTTGCTTCTGTTTATCTCTTGGGTAGGTTGGTCAACTGATAAATTCAATTGCGACTCCTCTAAGATATTAATGAGAACGTCCTCCACGTTCTCGGTTGGAATTAGCTGGTCTCCGGGCTGAATTGTATCAATATGTTGACCATTTCTTAAGACTAATTCACAACCGGCTCTCAGTTGATTCCCGTTCAGATCATCAATCGTGCCGCCTTCATTTTCATCGGCATCATCCTCTCCGCTGATATTTCCATGTTCGTCGGGTGGTTCAATGTAAATGCCATCGACCAAGTCACCAAATGCATTATCTTCTTCATTTAACTGCTGAAGATAGTCTACAGCCTCCTGCAGTGATAGTTTTCTGCAGAAAAAAGGAAGATCCTCTCAAAACTCGAACTCTTTAAGTGCCAGCGTCACCGTACAGTCACATCGTTGAAAAAAATGAACACGTACCCTAGCGGTGCTGACGTGACTGTACGGTCACATCTTCAAAAAAATACTCAAAACTAGTAGAATTTTTTTTTCTTTTATGAACTAAATAATATGCATAAACAATAAGTTATTAGCATATTATTGATATACATATTATAGAAATAACTGGAAAAATATAAGCAAAAAGTTATTAGTTACTTTTTCATGTTTGCCATAATGCACTTTTTTTACACTTTAAATATAAACCGAGAAATGAACAGCCTGCTGTGACTATATGTATAAAGTGACTGATGTAAATGCGGTTTTATTTTGAAGCGACGATTGTCACACATCAAACATATGCCCCGTTATTGAATTTAACTGCTTTGGTGTAAGATACAAGACATTATTCTTTATGTCTATTGTGTGTGACCATACGGTCACGCTGGCACAGTTCGGGTTAAGCTCATTAAATTCCGATATCGACAGCATCATCCAATGGGGTAAAAAAAATAGAGTGGAATTTATTGCTTCCAAAACACAATGCTGTCTCTTGTTGTTAAAGCGTATAAATAACCCGCAGCCATTATCCATGAATGGCACTTGCATCTCAGAAACTGAAAAGCTTTCCATCCTGGGTATGAGTGTTGCTCACAATCTTAATTGGAGCGACCATATATTCAGTGTCGCCAAGAATGCTGCGAAATGCCTATGATTCTTATACAGATGCAAGAAATATTTCTCACCCTTAGATCTGGCTACAATCTATAAGGCGTTCATTCGCCCCAAATTAGAGTTCAACGCTCATGTCTGGTCCGGTGCTTCCAAGACCTCACTGCACCTACTTGACAGAATACAAAAACGAGCCATAAAACTGATAGGTGACTCCAGCATTACCAAAACATTAGACTCGCTGGAACACCGCAGGAATGTTACCTGCCTCTTCCTGTTTTATCGTTACTACCACCAAAAATGCTCTGATGAAATAGCCAGTTGCATTCCGCCCCTTCAACATTTCTCCCGCAATACACGTCTCTCTAGGAATGCTCACCAATATACCCTAAAGCCCGCTTTCGGACGTACTGTCAAATATAGAGAATCTTTCATTAACCGAACCACGCGAATCTGGAACTCCCTGCCGGATTCGGTGTTCCCCCCTCAATGCAATATGCAAGCATTTAAGATCAATGTCCATCGGCATCACCTCTATTCCTCTTCCTCTCTACCTTCTGCCCACACTGTAGTGTCGCCGACATAATAAGGTTATTAGACCTTGAGTGCGCGCAAATTTAAAAAAAAAAAACTTGGATTTGAAATTGCAATTGTTTTGTCGCGAGAAAGTTTTAAGTTCCTTATCATAATTTATCTTAAGAAATATATGTTGGAATTTTGTGAATTATATGTTTTCCTTAAATATTGAGATTTAAAAATGTGAAGAGATTGTTGTGTGTTCGAATAAAAATTTTATGAATTTTATGAAATTTCCCAGTTTTTGTTTGAGTTGCAAATGTTTTGTCTGGTACTCTCTTTCTCTTCCATTTTTTCTTACAATATACTTCGCTGAAGTAATTACAACGTGCTTTTATTACAATTTTCCTGAGAGTGGATAAACGCCTGCCCTCATTACTTACTTACTTGAATGGCGCTACAGTTCGGGGTGAACCAGGGCCTCAACCAACAAGCCTCTCCAGCGCGCCACCTTAAATGCGGTCGTCCTCTGCTGTGTCGTCCCTCGGAGTTGGAGTCGAAGTCTCTTCTCCATTCTCCGTTTACACAAACGGGACCAAAGACTGCACGCAGAATTTTCCCCTCGAAACGTCCAAGAGCCTCTTCATCCGCTTTTGACAACGTCCAAGCCTCAGCGCCGTAGAGGAGGACCGGGATGATTAAGGTTTTGTAGAGGGAAACCTTAGTTTTTCGAGAGAGGGCTCTACTACTCAATTGCCTCTTGAACCCGAAGAAGCAGCGATTGGCAAGAGTTATTCTGCGTTTTATCTCAGCGCTGGTGTCGTTGCTGCTTGTCACTACCGAGCCAAGGTAGACGAAGTCCTTGACTACTTCAAAAATATAGCTGCCGAAGGTGACGTTCTGACCAAGACGTCGGTGTTTTTCTTGGATGACAGCATATATTTGGTCTTGTCCCCATTTACCCTTAGACCCACTTTCGCCGCTTCTGCTTCAATGCTTGTGAACGCCTCACTGACGTCTCGCTTTGTCCGTCCAATAACGTCAATGTCATCTGTGTAGGCAAGCAATTGTGTGGACTTGAAGTAGATCGTACCTCTTGTATTGGCCGCAGAGTCCCGCACGATCTTTTCAAGAATAATGTTGAAGAAATCACATGACAGTGCGTCACCCTGTCTAAAACCTTTTTTAATATCAAAGGGGTCGGTTAGTTCACCTCCGACCTTAATGGGGCAGCGAGAGTTCTCCATAGTCATCCTGCATAGTCTGACGAGTTTGGCAGGAATGTTAAAACATGACATGGCTCTGTATAGCTCGTCTCTATAAACACTGTCATAAGCGGCTTTAAAGTCGACGAAAAGATGGTGCGTGTCGACCTGGAATTCATGGGTCTTCTCCAAGATCTGCCGTAGTGTAAATATTTAGTCTATCGTGGATTTTCCTGGCCTGAAACCACACTGGTAGGAACCTATCAGATTGTCCACGAACGGTTTCAGGTACTTACACAGTACGGCAGAGAGGATCTTGTATGCGATGTTCAGGAGGCTTATCCCTCTGTAATTGGCGCAGTCATAGGGGTCTCCTTTCTTATGGACCGGGCAAGCGATACTGATATTCCATTCATCGGGCATGCGTTCTTCCGATCATATCTTGCAGATGAGTTGGTGCATGTTCCTAACCAGCTCATCGCCAGCTGCTTTAAACAGCTCCGCGGAGAGTCCGTCTGCTCCAGCAGCTTTATAGTTTTGTTCAGAGACAACCAATAGTCTGCCCCCATTACGTGGCAATAAAGTAGTCCAAAGGTCCGCTGAAAGACAAAATGATTGAAAAACCCGCAATTTGTTTTTGTTTTTTTTTTAATAAATTTATTTTTCCTCTTTTAAATAATGTGTTATAACGCAATTTACACGGAAAGCCTAGAAAGCATTATATTTTCTAACAAAGGAAAAACGAGTATTTAAAATAAGAAAACGAAAAACAAAAAAAAAATTAATTTTCGTGTTGCTCTATATTATAAACTTCAAGTGATCTATAAATATATTTCTCTAGTCATTTTCTTCTATTTATTTAAAACAATTTTGTATATATATATGAAAAGCGAATAAAAGATTTTTAATATTTATATGATACATATATAAACCCGGGTTTTGTATCTAAAAAAGAAAACATTAAAAATGCAATTTATTTAATTTTCATTGTTTTGATTTGTTAAAAAAATTAACTACAGTCTTTGGAAATTACTTAAAAATTTCATTTATTAATACATCGTATCAAACAGCATATTTTCGATTTATTTGTTTTTATTTTTGTTTCTTTCCCCATTTTTTTTGCAACTACATATAACAATTAAGGTACCTTCAATGTACATACAGTGGCCCAAATAAATATACATACCCCTTAGATTCTCGAGTTGTAGTATTTTCAACCATAATTATGTTATGAAATCGTAGGGTATGCTTCAAAATGCTAACCATAGTTATATTCACTGTCTGCTTTTTGGTAAAATAACCGTACTTTTGCAAGAGAGCAAAAAATCACTAAAGCCACCACAAAAAAGTATACATACGCCCAGGGATAAATATAGAGATACCAAACTTTCGTACGTCTGCCCTGTGATCTCTGGAAGGGGTCTGTATTGTTTTTGTAAAACCAAAAAAAAAAAAAAAACGACGCACAGCTGTTCACGTGCTTCCCATACTGCTTTCTTCTTTCCTCTAATGCAATGCATTGAAAATCCATTTGGTCTATGTTCGAAAGATAACCCAAGCTTAAATGGTGAAAAGAAGCTGAAATCCGAGAAAAAGATGAAACAGATCCTTAATTTCGACAAAAAAAATGCTCATTTTTCACGTTTTCTTTGGAAATGAACATACTAGCAGGAGAAAAGCGTTAAATTCTGACTCCCAAAAATGAATCGCTAAGAAAATCAAAAAAACAGAAACAAAAAATTAGTTTTTTGCCCGAAATAGTGAGCAAATATATGAAAAAAGTATAATCCAGCTGTAATTACCTTAATTGTGCATAGTTTACTCATAAATTATTCATAATTATTAAAATATTTGCCTTTCTCCTGAGTTGATTATCTATACAACGTACGTTATATCGGTCTTTAAATTCAAATTCAAAAAAAAAAAAAAAAAGAACAAGCGAATATGTCCCTTCCTACAATAATTGGTGTTATTGTAATGTGTATTAAATTGTTCCACGATCGGCCTTCCACACACCAATTCCACCCACGAACTTCCAGTTTTTCCAGAAATAAAGTTCGTGGGCAAATACATCAAAAACGAGTGCAAACCATCAGAGCCTTGGTATCTCTATTTATCCCTGCATACGCCATTGTTTTTTTTTTTTATTATAGAAAATACATTACAGTTACTTTTGACATTGTGATTAGCTTTTCATGTGTCACTACTCATTAGTTGATTGTTATTGGTTTGAGACGGTTGTGCTATTTTTAAAAATGCCCAAAAAATCAAATGAAATTTGTCTAGAAGTACGAGAACAAATAGTACGATTAAAAAAGGAAGGCAAATCTTTAATGTAAGTAGCGGAAATTATGGCTAAATCTAAGTCAACTGTTCAGACAGTATTGAGAAATGCCCGGAAAAATAATTCTCTCTTGAGCAAACCAAGAAGTGGACGACCGCCTAAAATAAATAGCCGCACAAAGAGGCAAATTCTAAATTTTGTGCGAAAAAACCCGAAAATAACTGCGGTGGATATTGCAAAGACAGTCGAAAATGAACATCAAATATCGGTCCACCCAGAGACAATCCGCTTAGTGTTGAGAAATAATGACTAACACAGTCGTATTCCTAGAAAAAAAAAACCCTTATCAGTGATATAAACATGAAAAAACCGGCCAAGTGCGAGTCGGACTCGCGCACGAAGGGTTCCGTACCATCTGTAAATACATGTAAATATGAAAGAGACTATGTATGTATGATAGAGTAGTTAATAAAATCGATCAAATAGATTGCACTTTTGCACTGATTCTGTGGCGCATCTGATCGCGTCGGCTGTCCAGGATCAATTCCTTTTTTCTTCAGCACACACAGATTCTCTAACGGGGCACTCTTTTCACGCAACCAAACTCACCCTTAAAATACTACACAGTGCGGACTATGCACGGTGTGATCGTAAACTCAGCCAGTGTACTTCAACACACTTAGTCGTCTACTCTTACATGTATGTTACCTCATCAGTCATCACATTAAATCACATTTTTTGTATGATGACAGATCTTGGTTGCAGGCAGGCTATCGGCATATTACTTTGATAATCACCATTGAATTCAAATCAATTATCTTAGTTGACAGCAACGATGTGAAAAGGTGAATAACAATAAATATGGGGAAAAGGTTTGCAGCTAGGATTAATTCATCAAAGACACAAACATATTTTCGACTAACCTTAGTTCAGTATGTGACCAAGGGGATTTTTTGGATGAAAATCATGTCTGTTGTATGGGAGCCCCCCTTAAATATTAATTTTGTTCTGTTTTTAGTATTTGTCGTGGTAGCGGCAACAGAAATACATCATCTGTGAAAATTTCAACTGTCTAACTATCACGGTTCATGAGATACAGCCTGCTGACAGACGGACGGTCGGACGGACGGACGGACGGACAGCGAAGTCTTAGTTTTACCTTTGGGTACGGAACCCTAAAAACGTCTTGATTTTGCGAAAAAAAAATGAACTTTTTTGGCTAAACGTGATGTTTGGTGACGAAAGTAAGTTCAATTTGTTTGGAAGTGATGATAAAGTTAGAGTCTGGAGGAAGAAAAATGAAGAGCTTCTCCCGAAGAATCTTGTGTCAACTGTAAAACACGGTGGTGGTTCGGTAATGGTGTGGAAGTGGATGTCAGGGGGTGGGACAGGGAATTTACATTTTATTGAAGGAAATATGGATCGCTTTATGTATCTGCAGATCCTTAAAGATAATTTAGAAGCTTCTGCAGAGAAATTGGGGTTATCTCAAGGGTGGTATTTCCAACAAGATAACGATCCAAAGCATACTGCAGAAGTTGTACGACTTTGGCTTCTCTACAATGTGCCTAAACAACTCCATTCCCCTCCCCAGTCCCCTGATTTAACCCTAGAAAGCTAACCTACGTAAATTTTACTCCCACGGTGAACAAAACAAAGCTTTTTTCTGGAAAAGCATAAAGCGCTACGACTGCGCCTTCACAAGTGCTTGCGTAATCTCCTTAGGCATCAGTATAGTGAATGTGTTTGAGGAAAGTGCATCCCTTTTTATTTATCCAGTTGCTTTTTTTAAAGTCTAGGGAGTATAGTTTACGTATAGTTAGCCTTAACGTATGTATTTTTTCAGGCAGCTTAAAATTTTATATGCGTTTACGTTAAAGTGTTTTTTGTTTTTTGATTTTCATTGAATTGTGGTCTTACAGTTTCAATAATGGCGTATCTAAAGGATGGCGAGATTGAACATTTATTAGAAAGTAGTAACAGTGAATTGGAGGACAATATTGATATGGAGGATTCGGACTCAGATTCCCATGAACTGGAACAAGTAAACCCAATAGAAAATTTCGAAGAGGATATCCGCAAAATTATTTCATCATCTTTTGCCAACAAGACTGTAAGCAATAAACGAAAACGAACCAACTCTACTCCTACCTATGAGACTTCACAATTAGCAGGACGTTCATCATTTGTAACGGGAGGATCGCAATCGAAAGGTCATCATCGACAAGAATATGTTCTCGAGGTAAAATACGAAAAAATGAAAGGTAAGGGACAAAAAGACCAATTTATTTGGAACACGAAACCTATTTTTTCCAATACTGGAAAAATTCAAAATAGAAATATAATACACATAAGACCTGGCCCAAGTGCTCAAGCTAGAAATGCTTCTTCTCCAATGGAATGCCTCAAGCAATTTTTTTCGAACGAGTTAATTAATAAAGTTTTGAGCTTTACAAACCAGGAAATTACAAAACAAAGCGCAGCTTATAAATGCAAAGATAAAAGTACATACAGATGCACCACCAAAGAAGAACTTGAAGCTTTTTTCGGATTAATAATATTATCGGCAGTTTTAAAAAGTAACCTTTTGTCCCTAGATATTTTATTTAACACTAATTATTCTGCAAATTTTTCGTGCCACTATGTATGTCGAAAGAAAGATTTAAATTTATCACAAATTGTCTTAGATTTGACGACCGACAAACAAGACTGACTCGAAGATCTCAAACAAAGTTTGCTCCTATATCTGAGATATGGGATATATGTGATTCGGCTAGCAAATACATGATTGATGCTGCACCGTATTTGGGAAAGAATATGGATGTTGGTGGCATGCCTTTAGCTGAGTATTATGTTCTTAGGCTAGTAGAATCCATCAAAGGGTCAAACAGAAACCTGACAATGGATAATTGGTTCACTAGCGTGCCTTTGGCAAGAAAACTATTGGGACCAGATTATAAGTTGACATGCATTGGAACTATAAGAAAGAATAAGCGCGAGCTACCTGAGGAATTTTGTAGTGTAAGATTTCTTGATCGAGGAGTAAACTCATCATTTTTCCTTTACAGTCCTGAAGTTACTGCTGTGTCATACAAACCCAAAAAGAACAAAATTGTGACATTGTTGTCCTCAGTTCATACACAACCCAAAATAAATGAAGAAACACACAAGCCTGACATTATTCACGCTTATAACTCCACAAAAGGTGCTGTCGATACCTTTGACCAAATGTGTCAAAATATGAATTGCGGACGGAAGACAAAGAGATGGCCGTCATGCGTATTTTATAATATGATTAACATAGCATGTATCAATGCTTATATAATTTATGTTTCAAATTTTATAAGTAGAAATTCTACGGAAAGCCAATGGGTAGAAGTGATTTTATGTTTTCTCTCAGTAAATATCTCACTACTAACCACCAGAAAAAAAGAGAACAGATAGCAACACTCTCTACAGGTTTGAAAAAATCGCTTAGCAATGTTTTGGAAGTTTCCGCGAATTAACCTGAAAACCAAACAGGCGAAAGAAAATATTGTGGATTTCGCAATTATAAAAAAAAAGCGATATACAGCATCAAATAAAAACTTGCCAAAACTGCTGTTAATTTACATAGAACTAATTCATTTTAATATCTTTTGTAATAAAGTTTAAATGAATATTGGAACCTTTTTGAAAGAAGTTTTCTTTTTCTCCTTTTCTCCTTTAATTACTCCTAGTTAGCTTTAACGGATTACAAAATAAGGTTAGCTTTCTAGGGCTAAACCCCATTGAGCATCTTTGGGAAGAGCTAGACCGTAGAGTTAGAAAAATAAAGATAATTACGAAAGAAGACCTGAAAAATGCTCTTTCTGAAGAATGGTCCAAGATTTCGACAGAAACTACAAGGAAGCTTGTTCTTTCTATGAAAAATCGACTACAAGCTGTTCTTGAAAGTAGGGGTGGTCCCACGAAATACTAGCTAGCAATAAGTGAAATAGAACGAAAACTGAATTTAACTTAATTTCAATTTTTTTTTTTGAATTATATATGCTAAGGATGTATACTTTTTTGTGTTCAAAAACTATCTTTTCCGTCTTTTTTTTCTAACTGTTCAACATTTTTCTGAAAGTGGGTAATAAAAATTGGATTATTTATTGAAGTAAACTTAACTGTATCTATTGTGTTTCTTTAAAATGTGTCCAAGGGTGAAAAGTCGAATTCTTAGGGGGGTATGTATATTTATTTGGGCCACTGTATATTGTATTTTCCTTTCTGGTAATTTTCATGCCGTTGCTCATTAATGATTTTCCTTTTTATTAATTTCCTTTACTTGATTATTTTATAATGGAAGCAATTTTGTTTGGAATGTTGCTGTCTTATTATACTATTTTCTTGCTTTGTTTAACATTGCATGTGTAGATTGAATTAGTTAGTTATTAACTCATCACAGGTTACAAGCATAGCTTTTTTGACATTATGCATCATATAATGTGTGACGCTATAGTGCATTTTTCCTCTACATACTACGTAATCATTTTAAATTATTAATTAAAATATTCAATTAATGTTTAATTGTGTAAAAAATGCGTATTCAAAAGGAACTACTCGTGATGCGGTAATTGTTTCATATATACTAAGTTAACCAACGTGTACTGTGTATAAGTCAAAAACTTGACAGCATTCTAGAGAAAAGCTTAAGGCTTATGGAGACACTGTCTCTTTTTATATTGGATGGTGTGTAGCAGCGAATTTCTACCGAAGGATTGTTTTATCGTCATGTATTGTTATAGATGAGGGAATTTAAATAAAAACGAATACGTTTATCGAGAAAAGGGAATGGAAAAGATGGACCTGAATTCAAATTGTATTTTTTATATAAAGATTAAATATATCTTTATTGGAGCGATGCGAGCATAGCGAGCGAAGCTTCTTACACCCCAAAATGTATTTCGTTGACAGACTACTCCTCCCAAACGCTTTGACGGATTTTGACCGAATTAGACATCCGTCCGAAGGGAGCGAGCAAACAGAGCAAAGAAGTTGATCACGTTTAACTTGGCAAACGCCAGCTTCGATCTCTGTCCCTGCTCAATCCAAGTTGACACACAACCTCCGCGTGGCCTACCTTGGATAGCTATACTGGCACCCGCCAGGTAGTGAACCAATGTGTGCAGCGACCACACATTGGTCTCACTCGAAAGACCAAAGTCATGCTTTACAAAACGCTCATTCTGCCAGTCTTGCTGTACGGAGCCGAAAGCTGGACGATAAGCAGGACAGCGGAGCTGATTTTGTGTTCTTTCAAGAGAAAAATTCTGCGCCGCATATTTGGTCCTGTCTGTGAGGAAGGTGAATGGAGAAGAAGATACAACCGCGAACTCTACGAGCTATACCAAGATGTGGATGTAGTCCGGAAGGCAAGGATCCGTCGACTACACTGGCTCGACCACATCGAGCGCATGGACATCAACGCTCCAGCTAAGAGGGTCTTCGACTCCGAGCTTCCTGGTTCGAGAAGAAGAGGAAGACCGAACCTCCGGTATAAAGACCAAGATGTAAGACATCTTGGTCTTGACAACTGGAAGCAGCGTGCCCGGGACCGTCAAGGATGGAAGGCAGCTATAGCTCAGGCTCAGATCCTCCATGGATCGCAGGCCTGATAAGTAAGTAAGTAAGTATTGCAAGCAAATACACATTTGAATAAGGGTGTGCTATTTAAAAGAACACCACTGTACCCAACCTTCCCGTAGTCATTAAAAGAAAGGAAATTTGCCTAAATATTTAATTAATAAATAATGAAATTCTCACTAACCTTTGATTCCTTTTTTAGTTTAAGTAATAGCATAAATCAAATAACGAAGCTTACGAACTAAATAATAAAAAGGATTCGGCCTGTAAAAAGCTTCAACAATATTTTTAATAACAACAGGCATATATGTACATATAAATCTTGAATTTCAATAGTATCGAGATGGTAATGAAATAAGCTTTTATCCTTTCGCATACTAACAATAACCCATTCAATCGACAATATCAACTTGAGAATAAATTTGTTAATCAATTGTTAATCACATATCACAGTAATGTAATTAATTACTCATTTCATTACTTTACATTTATCTCGGTAGTAAGTTAGGACTTGAACTGATTTTTAATAATAAGTAAGCGCGCGACTCTAACTATCGTACTGTCATGAATTTAAATTGTTTTTCTAATAAGTGCAGTGCATCTTTTGCCAAATTATTTTATTTTTTTGAAAATAAATTGACCGGCAGTGAGTGATTCATTTATTGATATATTTGATACTTGTTCAAAAAAAATTGATGATGATGATGATTTTCAAACGTGTGCCTAATGAAACTACTTTCTTGATTTAAATTGACTTTTGAGCTCACCAATTTACAATATCTCTTACATTTTTATTTAAATAAAAATTGGCGGTCTTTTGATCAATCGACTACCAACCAGATTGATACATCACGATCGACGTCAGACACTCCTCCACTATTCTTGGTGTTCGAACTTTCCGAGGGACTAACATCGACTCGGACCACTATCTTGTAGTAGCCAAGATGCGCTTACGGATAGCACGAACGCAACGGAGTAGAGTAAGAATACAAAGTTATGACGTCGGAAAGCTACTATCGCCAGAAACCGCTCGTGCTTTTACCGATCGCGTCTCCCTTAAGCTCTCCAATACACCTCAATCCTCCACGCTATCAATAGAACAGCAGTGGAGCCTTTGCAAACAAGCCCTGAAAAGCTCTGCATCCGAAGTTTTGGGTTTCAAGGCTCCACCACGAGGAAATACCTGGTTCGATGACGAATGCAGGAGGATTCATACAGCGAAGCAGGATGCATATAAAGCCTCGCTGCATAAAAGAACAAGAGCAGCTCGTGAGCTCTACGAGTTAAAAAGAAAGGAAGGACCATAAGCTTCTTAGAAGAAAGAAGAAAGAGCACGAGAAGCGCGCGATTGAGGATTTGGAGAGGTGTTACTGCAGGCGTGACGTTCGAAAGTTTTATCAACAGATTAAGCGAACATGCCAAGGTTATAAAGCCAGAACGGAAGCCTGCAGGGATGAGAACGGACACCTAGTAGTAGAACCGCAGTCGATGCTGAGAATATGGAAAATCCACTTTTGCAGACTGTATAACGGCGATGTTAGTCAATATACCGCTGTCAGGCAGAATGATCCATTTCCAATCGACGGAGACCGCAGAGAATTCTGTCCCCCCGACCTCGACGAAGTTAAGATTGCCACATCGAAGCTCAAGTCGAATAAAGCTGCTGGCGCAGACGGACTGTCTGCTGAGGCAGCTGGGGATGACCTGGTTGGGAGCATGCACCAGCTCATCCGTAAGATATGGTTAGAGGAAAGCATGCCCGAGGAATGGAGTCTCAGCATCGTATGCCCGATCCACAAGAAAGGAGACCCCTCTGATTGCGCCAACTATAGAGGAATAAGTCTCCTTAATGTCGCATACAAGATCTTCGCTGCCGTTTTGTGTGAACGCCTGAAGCCATTCGTAAACAAGCTGATAGGTCCTTATCAGTGTGGCTTCAGGCCAGGGAAGTCCACCATCGATCAAATCTTCACACTACGGCAGATCCTGGAGAAAACCAATGAGTTTCAAGTCGATACGCACCATCTATTCGTCGACTTCAAGGCCGCATACGACAGCGTAATTAGAGACGAGCTATAAAACGCCATGTTTACTTTTGACATCCCTGCGAAGCTCGTCAGACTATGCAGGATGACTTTGGAGAATGCTCGCTGCTCCATCCGAATCGGTGAACACCTTACCGATAGTTTTGATGTCAATAAAGGATTTAGGCAGGGCGATGCGCTGTCGTGTGATTTCTTCAACATCATATTGGAAATTATTGTTCAAAAATCACTGGCCAATACAAGAGGCACAATCTATTTCAAATCCTCGCAACTCCTTGCATACGCCGACGACATTGACATAATAGGTAGATCGCAGCGAGACGTCAATGAGGCGTTTGCGAGTATTGAGAAGGAGGCGGCGAAAATTGGTTTGGCGGTAAACGAGGGCAAAACTAAATATATGCTGACCACCGACGCCTTGGCCAGAACGTTTGTTTTGGCAGACATAAGTTCGAGGTAGTTAAGGACTTCGTCTACCTTGGCTCCGCAGTGACCTGGAACAACGACATCAGTTCCGAAATCAAACGCAGAATCACTCTTGCCAATCGCTGTTTCTTTGGGCTCAGGAGGCAACTGAGTAATAGAGCCCTCTCCCGAACGACAAGGTTGACTCTATATAAGACCCTTATCATCCCGGTCCTGTTGTACGGCACAGAAGCATGGACACTATCAAAAGCGGATGAGGAGGCCCTTGGTCGGTTCGAGAGAAAGATTTGGCGCGTGATTTTTGGGCCTATAAGCGCAGACGGGGGATGGAGGAGAAGATTCAACCACGAACTTTACGGGCTGTACAGCGACATGAGCCCAGTCAGGCGTCTACGTATTCAACGCCTAAGATGGCTGGGCCATGTAGAGCGAATGGACACCACAGCTCCAGCCCGGAGAGTCTTTGAATCCAACCCCGAGGGACGAAGAAGCAGAAGACGGCCGCACTTAAGATGGCGCACACAGGTGGAAGGGGACCTCAGCCAACTGGGTGTGCGGCAATGGAAAAGGCTAGCGAAAGATCGTGCTAGATGGAGGGGTATGTTGGTTGAGACCCAGGTTCACCCCGAACTGTAGCGCCCACTAAGAAGAAGATTTATCCCGCTTCTGTTATACGGCGCAGAAACATGGACTTTATCTAAAGGGGATGAGGAAATCCTTGGTCGTTTCGAGAGAAGGATTCTGCGTGCGAGTATCGGTCCTATAAACACAGTACGGGTTGTACAGCGACATGAGTCTGAGCCATGTAGAGCAAATGGAGTCTTTAAATCCAACCCCGAGGGACGAAGAAGCAGAGGACGGCCGCCTCAGCGGTGGCGCACGCAGGTGGAAAGGGACCTCAACCAACTGGGCGTGCGGCATTGAAAATGTCTAGCGAAAGATCGTGTTAGGTGGAGAGGAATGTTGGTTGAGGATCAGGTTCACCCTGAACTGTAGCGGCCGTTAAGTAAGTAAGAGGTGAATTTCTTTTCCAATTAGATTGTAAACTTTAGTTATTAAGCTTCCATATTGTGAAATGCATTTTTTTTTTTTTTTTTTATAGTTACACTCATACTCAAGGCTAAAGCCTTAAAACGTTTTGAACGTTGTTCGAGCGAAGGTAACAGGGAGAGGGAGAGTTTCGCGCAGGTTAATGATTTTCCACACAACCTGAACGGAGTGCAATGGTTTTTGGGTCGTAGATTTTCGTTCACTACTCTCAGGGATGGTTTGTCCTACATAGGACGAGAGCCGACCAAATTTCGCGTTGGTTATAATTCACAGTAATTCGTTCAAGCACTGTAGTATTGCATACACAGAGGATGAACTTAAATTGAGCATATACTGTGAGTGTTATGCCTGCAACAGTAAGTTTGGTTGCTTTCCATTCGCAACTGTGTTGCATACTTTTTCCATATAGGAATTGCTTTTTTCTTGGCTATGAAATGAATTTGAACTATGGACCTTCGGCTCGACGGTCCAATTTAGATTGTAGACTTTAGTTATTAAGCTTCCATATTGTAAAATGTATTTCTATATTACGTTGGAATACTGCAAATGTAAGCACCATTAAAAGAAGAGTTAATTAAAGAATTAATATGTTGCGATCACAATAAAAAGTATTAAAAAAAGATTGGACCAAACAAACTTGAGATGGGTATTGGCGGGTACGAAAGGGTCTATTTGCCTAGAAAAATAACAAGCTAGTAAGGGCACTGAGCGATTTGTTAAAAATAAAATTAAAAGCTTGTTAAAAAAAAAATGCAAGGCTCTGTTTCACCTTTAATAATTATAAGCCTGGACAATAGCAGTCATCTATTCACATTTGTGCTTGAAATGCAATATTAAATTACAAAAAAAAAAATATTTTCGTCTTTCGGTCTCTTATAAATCTATATTCATATGAGTATAAATCCACCTTCTCAGATACTTTTGCAATTTAATAGCAATCAATAAAAAAATCAATTTATTCTTATAAGTACTTAAAAAAAAAATGAATACTGTGTTCCTCTGCTTTTTACCTAGATTCGAGATATTTTCTCGCGTATGTAATGATTTATTTTAATTTAAATGTATGTACAACTTAATTGATTTTTTATTATAATTTTCTTTTAATAATCACACACCATTGGGTTAAATTTGATTTTAATTATAGTTAATAATAGGCACTTGACCTTAACGTTTCGGATCAAAACTTTCATACCTTGCAGCGAAACGTATGATATTTAAAAGTCAATTATCAAAGTGCGTCTGTTTTTTAAATACTTAGCATTTGCGTTTGCATTAACACTTGCGCCTGCGCTTCGCTTCGAACAGAACATAATTGATTTAACGTATCTAAAGGGTCCGCCATCTAAAGTTTTTTTTTTTTCAAGTGGTGCTTATTAGCTCATGTCTGATTTGACAGATAATTAGTTGTATCCTTCCGCTGAACGAATATGGTTGTGTATACGCTTGAACAACGCTGGGAACATTACTTTGAAAATCATGGTAATATTGCAGAATGTGTGCGAAAATTGCGTACGGATTTCGGAAGAAGAGAAGCACCGTCAGCTCCGAATGTTCATTATTTTGTGAAAAAAAAAGTGAGAGAAACTGGCATCCTCATCGATAAACCAAAGCGTGAAAAGCCAAAAACAGTGCGTACACCCGAGAATATCGCTGCTGCGGCAGAAAGTCTGCGTGAAGCGCCATCAACATCAATTCACCGTCGTTCTCAACAATTGAACATTTCGGAGACACCATTGAGACGAATTTTGCATAAAGACCTTGATATGACGCCATACAAAGTCCAATTGGTTCAGGAGTTGAAGCCAACTGACCATCCAATGCGTTTTCGCTTCGCTAAGTGGGCCTGCGCTCGACTTACAGAAGATGCCGATTTTGCAAAAAAAAAAATCATCTTTTCAGACGAAGCTCATTTTGATCTTGGCGGGTATGTACACAAGCAAACTTGTCGCATTTGGGGCACAGAAAACCCGCACGCATACATTGAAAAGCCGGTGCACCCAAAACGAGCCACTGTTTGGTGCGGATTTTGGTCCAGAGGCATAATTGGGCCATTTTTCTTCGATAATGAGCAAGGAGTGGCCGTTACAATCAATGGCGATCGTCATCGGGCCATGTTGAACGAATTTCTGTTCACAAAAAATTGAAGAGGAGGATATTGGCAACATTTGGTTTCAACAGGACGGCGCTACGTGCCACACAGCCGAAGCTACACTCGATGTTTTGCGTCCTGTTTTTGAAGATCGCATTATCAGCCGCAGAGCTGATGTCGTTTGGCCACCTCGGAGCTGCGATTTGACACCGTTGGACTATTATTTGTGGGGTGCCGTCAAAGATAAGTAGAGGGCATGGACTCGGACATACAGGGTAAAGTTGTTGATTGCTCTCAACCTGGCGAGATGCCAGCAACGATCACTGATTAAATGCCCGGGTCAAGTTGACCTACGGCCTCCTCGCGGCGCCCTCTGGATAGCCTCTTCAACAACTGTTGGGAGGTGAACAAACGTATGCAGCGACAAAACCCCGACCAGAATGGCGGTTGTGTGGAGGGCTAACAATCCGCCCACGTAAAAAAAAACTTAAAGTCATGAATGAGCAAGATGCCTCGGATACACGGACGGATACTCGACGACGACAACGCACGAAAAAGGAACACGATTTGCGAGTATGCTCCTGGAATGTCAGAACCCTGTACACTCGCGGAGCTGCTCATAAGCTAGAAGGAATCCTCACGCAGTACAAGGCGGATATTACTGCGGTCCAGGAAATACGCTGGATAGGAAACGGTATGATGAGGAAGAAAAATTGCGACATTTATTACAGCTGTCACAAAAGATGGCACTTACTGGGATGCGGATTTGTCGTGGGAAAGCGGTTAAGGTCGAAGGTCATCGACTTTAAACCTATAAGTGATCGTCTGGCTGTGATCCAGACGTAAAAATCGTGCTCGGGGATTCAACGCCAAAATCGGTAAGGAAAACACCCTTGGCGGAGTGATCGGAAAGCACAGCCTCCACGATACAACAACAGATAACGGCTGCCGACTCGCTGACTTTGCGACAGCTCGTAATGCGGTGATAAGTAGCACAAGATTCCCTCGCAAGCGAATCCACACAGCAACCTGGCGATCTCCGGACGGTCGAACCGCCAACCAAATCGACCATGTGCTCATTGACGCAAGGCACGCGTCAAACATCCTGGATGTGCGAACATTCAGAGGGGCAAATGTCGACTCTGACCACTTCCTCGTAGCAGCAAGATTCAGAGCTCGACTGCCCAATGTCAGAAAGCTGCACCAGCCCATCAGGAGGAGGTTCGACATTGGGCGCCGAAGCACACAGGAGGTTGCCAGAGTCTACAGGGAGCAGCTGAGCGAAAGACTCTACGGTATGCCTACGTCGAACACAAATGCCAATAATATGTGGCTGCATTGCCGCTCAGCCATTCAGGAAGTAGCCGAAACCACCTTAGGATACCTACCACCCCCGACAAGAAACCCGTGGTATGATGGCGAGTGTGAGCAGAAAAAGGCAGCAACCGACGAGGCGTACCAAAAGGCGCTGCAGAGGAAAACCAGGGCAGCGCGAGAAGAGTACCGAGCCAGAAGAAGGGAGGAGAAAAAACTACTGCGACAAAAGAAAAGAATCTTAGCAGCCTCCCAGCTCAAGGATATCGAGGAGTCTAGGGATAAACATGAAATACGAGCCTTTTACAAGAAAGCCAAAGGCCTTGCAGGAGGCTTCAAAAAGGGCACCCTGGCTCTTTGAAACTGCGAGGGTAATCTTGTCACCGACCCGCAGGGAATAGTGGATGTATTTAAGCAGCACTTCCAGCAGCTGCTTAACGAGCATGACCAAGAGAGAGTGGTAGGGACCGAGGAAATCCCAACTCCAGCCGCTGAAGTAGTCCTCCCACCCAGCAACGAAGAAGTCGGCACAGGTATTCAGAAGCTGAAGAACCACAAGGGAGCATTCACCAGATCATCTGCAGAATTTGGGAAGATGAAAGCATGCCCGACGACTGGAATACCAGCTCTATATGCCCCATCCACAAAAAAGGCGATCCTACCTCTTGCAAGAACTATAGAGGTATATCCCTGCTCAATGTCGCATACAAGATCCTGTCCAGCGTATTGTGTGAACGTCTAAAACCATTTTGCACCGCACTAATCGGCAGCTACCAGTGCGGCTTCCGGCCCGGCAAATCAACTATAGACCAAATTTTCACACTTCGACAAATCCTGGAAAAGACCAACGAGTTTCGAATCGATACACACCATCTTTTCATCGATTTCAACGCCGCATACGACAGCATTCATCGTGAAGAACTGTTTGGGGCGATGGCCGAATTCGGGATCCCGATAAAACTGATCCAGTTGTGTCGCGCCACGCTAAAAAACACGCGATGCACCGTGCAACTCGGTTCTAGGACCTCGGAACCATTCGAATCATGCACCGGATTTCGGCAAGGAGATGCGCTGTCATGTGATTCTTCAACCTGGTGCTGGAGCAGATAGTGCGACGGGCAGGCGTCAACAGGGAAGGCACTATCTTTTACAAGTCCATCCAGCTGCTAGGATACGCGGATGATATTGACTTCATCGCGTGTTCTCGCCGTGGCATTGTGGAAGCATTCACGGCGATTGAAGAACAGGCGAAACGAGTTGGTCTTAAGATCAATGAGGACAAAACGAAACACATGCTGTCAAGCTAAAACCAATCCGTCGCTCACCACTTGGGACAAAATATAACAATTGACAGCTACAATTTCGAGGTAGTTAAGGAGTTTGTCTACCTCGGGGCTAACGTAAATTCCACAAATGACACCACAGTGGAGATCCGGCATAGAATCGCCTTTGGCAACCGCTGCTACTTCGGCTTGTCCAAACAACTGGGGTCAAAACTTCTCACTCGAAAGACCAAAGTCATGCTTTACAAAACGCTCATTCTGCCAGTTTTGCTGTACGGAGCCAAAGGCTGGACGATAAGCAGGACAGCGGAGCTGATTTTGGGTTCTTTCGAAAGGAAAATTTTGGTCCTGTCTGTGAGGAAGGTGAATGGAGAAGATGACACAACCGCGAACTCTACGAGCTGTACCAAGATGTGGATGTAGTCCGGAAGGCAAGGATCCGTCGACTACACTGGCTCGGCCACATGGTGCGCATGGACATCAACGCTCCAGCTAAGAGGGTCTTCGACTCCGAGCCTCCTGGTTCGAGAAGAAGAGGAAGACCGAACCTCCGGTATAAAGACCAAGTAATCGCGGATGTAGGACATCTTGGTCTTGACAACTGGAAGCAGCGGGGCCGGGACCGTCAAGGATGGAAGGCAGCTATAGCTCAGGCTCAGATCCTCCATGGATCGCTGGCCTGTTAAGTAAGTAAGTAAGTCAAAGATATGTGTTACGCCGACAAGCCAGAGTCAATTGACGCTTTAAAGGACAATATTCGTGAAGCCATTGGTGAAACACAGCTGCACAAAATCGATAATGTGCTTAAAAATTGGACCGATAGTGTAGGCTACTGCATGGCCAGCCGAGGCAGCCATTTGAATGAAGTTATTTTCCATTACTAACCCGAAGGATACATAGGGCTAGTGCTACTATTAGCAATATGGTACTGCGACCTTTGCAGATCTATCGTGCTTGATAACCGGAAGGATTGTACTTTCAAATATTCAGTAGTTTTTTTGTGATAGCATTTTCAAAAAAAAAAAAAAAAAAAAGTTATTTGGCGGACCCTTTATATCATACATCAGATGGATTTTGTTTTTTTTTTTTTTTTTTTTGTTAGCAATTTAATTACAGAACTAAGCAATCAATTGGTTTCTAAAACCAGTTATTCGTTTGACTTTCATGACGGTAATAGAAATAAAAGTTTTGCACGTGATATAAAATGCATAAACAAATAGTTGATTTTGGAATAATTCATATATTGTTTGTACTCTCAAATACGTTTGATGGTGGGTCCGGTGAAAAATATCGAAACTTTACGTTTGAAACGTTCCATCGGCGGTTCATCGTCAGATTCGTCATCATAGCCGTCGCTCTCATCGTCCTCGCCGAATATGATTGTTCGTGTGTATGGTGCGTCTTGATCATCCGATTCGCAGAATCCTGGATTTAATATAATGTTAGGAATCAATTCTATACTATCCCAACCATCCTCATAGTCTGCTGCGTGTGCAGTAGTGTAACCGCCGGACAGTTGCGTATCGGGATAAATGAAAGAAAAAAAGAGAAGCACATTGGGTTTGATTAGTGAGATGTTGTTTGGAAGTGTTCTACGACTACAATTGTTTGTTTTCTTTTTTTTTCTTTTGCTTTTGTAGATATTTAATATGTGCACTATGTAGAAGTAAGCCTTACATTTAAACGAGTATGTATATTTATACTAAGTATATAGATGTATTCATTAAAGCTTCTTGAAACAACGGTAAGCGATCTATTTTTAATTTTCTATAATATTCCAACACATTGATTTTATTTACAATTATTTGATTTAAAGCAAAACGCACGACAATGACAAGACCATTGAAACCATTAACTATAGAATTGATACATTTTTTTTTAAATATTTTAATATAAAACGAAAAACAACAGACGAATTAAAACAAAATTAAAAAAACAAATGTTTGCATGTGGAGATATTCTGAAAAAAATTAGAAACATAATAGTACGAGTATATATACAGAACATAATTCAACACGGATTTACAATAATTAACTACACATTTACGAAAAGCATAAAAGATTGTCTGAAGTATATAGATCTTTAGGTTTGTTTTAGTTTTCTCAAGCTTGGTCCAAGTTAGGGTAAGACACCATTGATTGATTATGTTTATTGCATTCTATTTGATTAAATTTGTTTTTGTTTTGTTCAAAATTAAAGTCTTGCATTTGGTTTTTAGTTTTTTTTTGGTTTTAAACTTGAACAGCAAACAAAAAATAAAATTCAAGCGATTACAACATCCAACTTGCAGTCGTTAGTAGAAGTAGTGGTTGTAGATGTACCCATTTGTGATGATTGGTAGTATTCTTTAGACAAAACTATACACAATCCAATTGCTAATATCACAAGAGTTCCAAGTACTATGCTAACGGCGACTATCCATATACGTGGATCAAAATTATCTAAGTCAGCTTGTATAAGGCGTATCAAATCTTTTTTCAAAAAGAGAAAAAAATTAGATAAATAGTTTGTAAAGCATCAGTATTGAAAAAAAATTGTTTTTTTAATGGTTTATACCTACCAAAGTGGAATAGATAAAATCATACTTACTGTAGCTACATGCACAAAATGCGTTTACCTAGGCATGGGCCGTATTTATTTATTTATTTAGTAACTTCCCAGTGGGAAGTTATTGTAATTGGGCCGATTTTGCGAATTCCAAATGTTGACATATCTCCACGTTTCAAGGTCACCAGAATCCAAATCCAAGGTTTTTATAGAGATTTATGTGTCTGTGTGTATGTACCTATGTGCGCATGTGCGTTTCGGAAATTCCCGCTCGATTATCTTGGGAACCCAAAAGGGTATTGACATAAGATTGGGTTAATTTCACGCGTAATTACGCAACTTAGTACTGAATAAGTTTTCAGCAAAATCGGTAAAGCTATTTTTTTATCAGAAATTAAATAACTAAAAAATAGACAAAAAAATCGGCCGTACCATCTCTATATATAAATATGAAAGAGACTATGTATGGATGGCAAAGGACTAACAAAGGCCTCGTAGGGGTAGCATCTATCCGACGGATGCTGGCCTGCTAAAAAGCGAGAAGAGCCACCGCAGTCGAACATATTGCGGCACTGTTAGTAAGACGGGGAAGGGCGAATGGCGAGCCTCCTGCGCAAAAAAAAAAAAAAAACAGGATTAGTCTGTTGGGCTACGGCCTAGTAAGCCGTAACCGTAAAAAAAAACACAAACTCCGAAACAACCACAAACCTCGGATATAACGGACCGGATTTATGTTGACGGCCCTTGCAAAAAACGAAAAAAGGACAATGATCTTCGGCTTTGTAGGTGGAATATTAGGTCCCTAAACAGGCCACGTGCAGCCGAACAACTTGCGGACGCCCTAGACCGCTATAAAGCGGACATCACCGTCATCCAGGAAATGTGATGGAATGGACTGGGCATAAAGCGGATGAAAAACTGCGATATTTACTACGGCGACTGCTATAGGGAGAGAGGGCTACGATTGTTTGGATGCGGATTTGTTGTTCGAGGTGGACTAAGGCAAAAAGTCCTAAGCTTTCGGCATGTGAGCGAACGCCTCATAATAATCCGTATCAGGGCTAAATTTTTTAACATCAGCCTGATCTGCGTCCACGCCCCCACAGAAGACAAGGATGACGCCGCCAAAGATGAGGTCTACGATCTCCTAGACGGACCGTATGCCCAATGTCCCAGCTATGACATCCAAATCGTACTAGAAGACTTCAGTGCTAAGCTGGGTAAGGAAAGCATCTTTGAACGAGTCATCGGCAAGCATAGCCTACATGACACCACATCCGATAACGGACACAGGCTGATTGATCTTGCTACGGGGCGAAATCTCCTTCTAGCCAGTACGCACTTCCCGCACCTCGATATACGTAAAGGCACCTGGCGGTCTTATGATCAATCGACTACCAACCAGATTGATCACATCGCGATCGACGTCAGATACTCCTCCACTATTCTTGATGTTCGAACTTTCCAAGGGGCTAACATCGACTCGGACCACTATCTTGTTGTAGCCAAGATGCTAACTTTGTATTCTATAACTGCTCGTGCTTTTACCGATCGCGTGTCCCTTAAGCTCTCCAATACACCTCAATCCTCCACGCTATCAATAGAACAGCAGTGGAGCCTTTGCATCCGAAGTTTTGGGTTCAAGGCTCCACCACGAAGAAACACCTGGTTCGATGACGAGTGCAGGAGGATTCATACAGCGAAGCAGGATGCATATAAGGCCTCGCTGCATAAAAGAACAAGAGCAGCTCGTGAGCTCTACGAGTTAAAAAGAAGGGAGGAGCATAAGCTTCTTAGAAGAAAGAAGAAAGAGCACGAGAAGCGCGCGATTGAGGATTTGGAGAGGTGTTACTGCAGGCGTGGCGTTCGAAAGTTTCATCAACAGATAAAGCGAACATGTAAAGGTTATAAAGCCAGAACGGAAGCCTGCAGGGATGAGAACGGACATCTAGTAGTAGAACCGCAGTCGATGCTGAGAATATGGAAAAACCACTTCTGCAGACTGTATAACGGCGATGTTAGTCAATATACCGCTGTCAGGCAGAATGATCCATTTCTAATCGATGGAGACCGCAGAGAATTCTGTCCCCCTGACCTCGACGAAGTTAAGATTGCCACATCGAAGCTCAAGTCGAATAAAGCTGCTGGCGCAGACGGACTGTCTGCTGAGCTCTTCAAGGCAGCTGGGGATGATCTGGTTGGGAGCATGCACCAGCTCATCCGTAAGATATGGTTAGAGGAAAGCATGCCCGAGGAATGGAGTCTCAGCATCGTAAATAAGCTGTAAATAAGCTGATAGGTCCTTATCAGTGCGGATTCAGGCCAGGGAAGTCCACCATCGACCAAATCTTCACACTACGGCAGATCCTGGAAAAACCCAATGAATTTCAAGTCTACACTCACCACATATTTATCGACTCCAAAGCCGCATACGTATTCAGCGTAATTAGAGACGAGCTATACAACGCTATGTCTACCTTCGACATACCTGCTAAACTCGTCAGACTATGCAGGATGACTTTGGAGAATGCTCGCTGCTCCATTCGAATCGGTGAACACCTTACCGATAGTTTTGATGTCAAAAAAGGATTTAGGCAGGGCGATGCGCTGTCGTGTGATTTCTTCAACATCATATTGGAAATGATTGTGCAAAAATCACAGGCCAATACAAGAGGCACAATCTATTTCAAATCCTCGCAACCCCTTGCCTACGCCGACGACATTGACATAATAGGTAGACCATAGCGAGTTGTCAATGAGGCGTTTGCGGGTATTGAGATGGAGGCGACGAAAATTGGTTTGGCGGTAAACGAGGGCAAAACTAATTATATGCTCACCACCGACGTCTTGGACAGAACGTTTGTATTGGCAGATATAAGTTCGAGGTAGGTAAGGACTTCGTCTACCTTGGCTCCGCAGTGACCTGGAACAACGACATCAGTTCCGAAATCAAACGCAGAATCACTCTTGCCAATCGCTGTTTCTTTGGGCTCAGGAGGCAACTGAGTAATAGAGACCTCTCCCAAACGACAAAGTTGACTCTATATAAGACCCTTATCATCCCGGTCCTGTTGTACGGCGCAGAAGCATGGACATTATCAAAAGCGGATGAGGAGGCCCTTGGTCGGTTCGAGAGAAAGATTTTGCGCGTGATTTTTGGGCCTATAAACGCAGACGGGGGATGGAGGAGAAGATTCAACCACGAACTTTACGGGCTGTACAGCGACATGAGCCTAGTCAGGCGTCTACGGATTCAACGCCTAAGATGGCTGGGCCATGTACAGCGAATGGACACCACAGCTCCAGCCCGGAGAGTCTTTGAATCCAACCTCGAGGGACGAAGAAGCAGAGGACGGCCGCCCTTAAGATGGCGCACATAGGTGGAAGGGGACCTCAGCCAACTGGGTGTGCGGCAATGGAAAACGCTAGCGAAAGATCGTGCTAGATGGAGGGGCATGTTGGTCGAGGCCCAGGTTCAGCCCGAACTGTAGCGCCCACTAAGAAGAAGATGTATGGTACCTCATCAGTCATCACATTAAATCACATTTTTTGTATGATGACAGATCTTGGTTGCAGGCAGGTTATCGGCATATTACTTTGATAATCAAAAATCTTCATTATGAGATAAAGTTGATCATCAAAGAGTCCATTGTATTCAAATCAATTATCTTACTTGACAGCAACGATGTGAAAAGGTGAATAACAATAATGGGAAATATGGGAAAAAGGTTTGCAGCTAGGATTAATTCATCAAAGACACAAAAGAGATCAAAACTGAAAGTTTGCTACTGGTTGTGGGATATTGTCGACTAACCTTAGTTCAGTATGTGACCAAGGGGATTTTTTGGATGAAAATCATGTCTGTTGTATGGGAGCCCCCCTTAAATATTAATTTTTTTCTGTTTTTAGTATTTGTCGTGTCGTGGTAACAGAAATACATCATCTGTGAAAATTTCAACTGTCTAACTATCATGGTTCATGAGATATAGCCTGGTGACAGACGGACGGACGGACAGCGAAGTCTTAGTAATAGGGCTCCGTTTTACCTTTGGGTACGGAACCCTAAAAATGGACAACACGCGGTGTTCCCAAGCGGTCCCCCATCTAAGTACTTACCGCACCCGATGCTGGTTGATTGCGGTGATCGGACGATAACCGATACATATGAGATTGCTCGGACAGTGTTGTGAATGGGTGGGGAAACGCACCTTCATGAGCTGCTCGTGATATTACATACATACATACAGCATACTAGATGTCCGAACCTTTCGAGGAGCCAACATCGACCCGGATCATTACCTTGCTGCAGCCAAGGTACGGATGCGAATTTATCGGAATCATAGGAGTCGAGTAAGATCACTAATATTTAACGTCGGAATCGCAAGAGGCCGCCAGGACCTTCACCGACCAAGTCTCCCTCAGGCTCTCTCAAGTCCCGATTCAATTTGTACAAGCCGTAGAACGCTATCAGAGGGGTCGCCTCAGATGTACTCGGTTCCAAGCCACCACCTTCGAGAAACCCCTTGTATGATGACAAGTGCAGACAGGCCCATGTAGAGAAATAGAATGCCTACACGGGTGCACTGCATCGATGGACGAGAGCTACCCGCGAGTTCTATGAATAGAAAAGGAGAGAGGAGCATGCGCTTCTGAGAAGAAAAAAGAGGAAGCACGAGATCGAGGAGATGGAGAGATGCTATTGCAGGAATGACGTTCGAAAGTTTTACCAAAAAGTAAAACGAACATGTCAAGGCTATAAAGCCAGGGCGGAAGCCTGCAGGGATGAGCAGGGACGACTAATAGTGGAGCCACAGTCGATACTGACATTGTCGAAGGACCACTTATGCAGATTGTATAATGGCGATGATAGTCAGAATGCCGCCGTCAGGCAGAGCGAGCCATTCACAATGGACAACGACGAAAGAGAATCCCGTCCGCCCGACCTAGACGGTGTTAAGATAGCGATATCGAAACTTAAGTCTTATAAAGCTTCTGGGACAGACGGACTTACCGCGGAACTATTTAAAGCAGCTGGCGATGAGCTGGTCAGGAACATACTCCAACTCATCTGCAAGATATGGTCGGAAGAATGCATGCCCGATGAATGGAATCTCAGCATCGTTTGCCCAGTCCAAAAGAAAGGAGACCCCTTATGACTGCGTCAATTACAGAGGGATAAGTCTCCTGAAGAATTTTGAGGGGGCGAGCACGGGTCCAGCTAGTTTTCTATAAAGTCTAAATTAGAAACTTTCAGCAATCGAAATTGCACACGCACGTGAGCAGTTTATGAGCAATAGATTGTTAATGTGCGCAATGAGTGTGCGTTTCCTTACCCTGGGTTACATGGAGCGAAAGCAAATAGGCGGTTTGATGCCAACACAATACGCGGTGTTTCCAAGCGGTTCCCCATCTAAGTACTGACCACACCCGATGCTGGTTGATTGCGGTGATCGGACGAGAACCGATACATTACCCATTATTCGTCTAAGAAAAACAAAAAGGTATTATAATCGGTCCATTTGTTCAGGAGTTAGGATGCCACAGACAGACACACAGACACCTCTAACTTATAACACCCCTCTTTTTGCGTCCGGTTAGTTTGTCGCTTGCATGAATATGTACGTACTAACTGGTCCATAGTGTCAACGCCTCCCTTAGTCGAATTATAGTATTCTATAGTCTCGGGAATCTTTTTTGAATGTTCTTCTAACACTTTACCGTCACGATGCATTGTACTTAGCAAGGTGACCAGCTTATACATCATTGGTACATATTGCACAAGTGTTTCTTTTTCATGAAAGAAGAATTTGCTGGACAACACTGGAAGCTTTCTGAGCTGCTTAGCTGTAGCGTGCACCGGTAGAAACCTCTTATTCTTTCGAACTGTCCCAACTATAGTAATTCTTTTTTTTAAAAGCTCCAAAGCTAACGAGTGGCTAGTAAAAAAATTGTCAGTTGTTATATTTCTTCCTTGGTACTCTGACACTAAGTCCAGAACGACTCGTTCTCCCTGATTTCTTTCCGATGCGAATCAGCAGCTATCCATGCCTTCATTCCGTATTTACCTGGTTTACTGGGCATGTAATCTTTGAAGGGACATCTACCACGGAATGGAATCAGTTGTTCATCTACAGTCCTTTGGCACATAAAGTAACTTTAGATTATGGGTCCACTCTTCATATAATTTACGTATGGGTGCAAGCTTATTTCCACGAACTTCTGACCTTCGGCTTAGTCTGTAATCGAAAGCAAGCATTCGTGAGATTTCGAAAAATCGTTCAAGAGACATAACAGCTCTTAGCATTGGACGGGCGACCGTGATTCTCATCCCATAAAAATGTCATGCTTTCACCATATGAGCCATAAACACCTACGCAATAAGAGTAATAAATGAGAGAGGTATGTGTGAATGTTAAGTGGATATAACGTACCAGTAAGCAACAAAACTCCTAAATATGCGTCGAACTCAACTTCGCCTATCATCTGAAAACGCTCTGATACTCTGACTCCCTGCATATTTGTAAAGCGGATAACATTTCTTTTTATACCGGGAGTCATACACATATCAAAAGTCTCCCCAATATTAGAAATGCGATGAATCGCATAAGAAGTGACACCTGCTCGTTGATGAATAATATTTTCAATAGATGCCCGTGCCAATTGATTTCCGAGAGATGTTGTTGTCCACTTTATATTCCGGTCCTTATTCCAATTTTCAGTTGGGTTGTCAGATGTCACTAACGGATCTTCTAAGTCGCTACCTATATCATCTTCGGAAGCAATGTCATCTTCCACCTCTATATCACAACTTTCATCGCCATCAATACTAGCCTCATCTTGATGCCTGATTCACAACACTGCGTTGGTGCGAGGCACTTTACGTGTTACGTAAAATGCCTCGACGCATGCTTTGAAAATGACAATTAAATTTTTTCGGCTGCTCCATGTCAAAGTAAACGCACACAACACAAACCACAAAATACACAGATACAGCATACACATCAATACACAGCAACAGTTGTTCAAACCATAGATAAATTAACAAGATGGCAATCTCGATGGCTTTGACAGGCATTTTGACAACTAGCCCCTACAAACTCGTTTCGATTTGATGGCGTCTTGACTATGTCATTCTGCCTTGTTCCGACGTCTTGACTCTAAGTCAAAAGCGTCGTTTTTAAAGCGGCCTCTAGACGCTCAATATTATTGTGCGAAATATTGCACAATTTTATTGGCTTGCTGCCCCAGACGGTTCAATATTTTTCCCAATAATTTAGTTGACCGGTCATATTTGTATTAAAAGTCAAAAGCGTTGTGATTTTCCGCAATATATCGCACAATCTTGCAATATTATCTACAGACGAACAGTAATATTGTGCAATATCAAATATTGCACAATGTTATTAGGCGTCTAGGGGCCGCTTTAATTACAAATGCAACAACCAACCCTTGCGGGGATCACAGGGCAGACGTACGAAAGTTTTCCATCTTGTTAATTTATCTATGGCTCAAACGCACAGAAATTTTCGACGTGTTTGACTTTTTTCTGCTTTGGTTACGTGAGCTTACGTTTTCTTTCGCTCTCATTTTTTCTTATTTCCTCTCATTTTTTCTTATTTCCTCTCATTTTTTCTTATTTCCTCTCATTTTTCAATGAACGTAAGCTCGATAACGCAAACGCAGTATTTAAGACTGCCCCATTGAATTGCTTGGGTTGGATATCTCAGCTAGCACTAACGCAGTGTTGTGAATCAGGCATGAAAATCGTCATCATTTTCCCCAGGGCAGCTAAGCAGAGCTTCTATTTCTTCTTCACTAACATAGCGATTCTTTGAAAATGATGTGGAATGTAAAAAAACTCACGATAAAAATAAAAATGCCTACTCTTATTTCCATTTCTTCAGACATAATTCCTTTGTCTTTTCTTATTTCAATGTCAACTATTTGCAAAACTAACTTTCCCGTCAAACACGACACAAAACAATGCGAAATAAAAACACTATCCTTACGAAATACGATTCCAACAGAAAAAAAAATATACGGTACTGCCACAAAAAAAAAAAAATACGGTTATTTCAGCAAAGAAATAGAACTAGCAACGTAGCTGTAATCAATTTTTAGTACTTGGGTCATAAATGATCCGAACGTAACACGTGAGTACACATACTTTAAATCGCATATTGGACGTAACTGTAATTAATCCGATTTTATTTTTCGAAAATATTCTCAAATGCATGCACTGACTAGAAAGGAAATCGAAATCAAATGAATATTAGAAGCGATATTAAGCATTAAAGTCGTTTTTAGTCATGAGATGACCCCAACAAAACAGAAGGGTTAAGAAAGGAGCAACAACGTAGCCTGACTCATTAGTGGCAACCATGGCAACACTATTTAGAATTGTCAACCAATGTCAAAATCTTTAAGAAATAAAACAACGTGTTTTGTTTGGACTTGAGAGGTAAAGTGGTTGCAATGTTCTTTTTCCTGGATTTAGTTCCCTTTTTTCTAAACGAACTTCCACGTTCCAACACCCCGAATTTAACGCGAGCGAAGCCGCGGGCAAAAGCTAGTAATGTAGCGGACATCATATTTTTTCCAACATTTTGTTAATTTTGTTTACTTTATTATTTTTATTATTTTCTTATTATTTTGTTATTTTTTCCTTTGAATTATTGCTTATTATTTTTTATTCTTTTGTTATTATTTCTTTGAATTATTCTTTGTTATTATATTCTTTGAATTAACCAAAAAAAAAAGGAACAACCCTCCCATGTAAACGCAGCATTTCAATGACATGTGACGTGTTGTCTCTTTATGCACACAATTGAACGTGTGTCAATAATGAATTAACAAAGTACCGTTTCAATTGTGTGTATAAAAGAGCGACGCGAATAGGAGTAGATTGGCATTGGCAGTCTTGCGAAGATAGTGTAAGCATACAAAGCCTTTCTTTGGAGCTATACTACTAGCAAGATTGTTGTTGTTTTTTTTTTTGGCGAGTGGACGGATTGAACAACTTCGGTTGGTCATTTGGCCCTCTAAATCTATTGGGGTTTCCGTGGAATTCTTTTATTTGATTAAAAATGAAGAATTGTATAGAGAAACCAACGTTTTTTTTTTTTTGTCAGCCTACAGCTGGTAACTACCAGGGTTATAAGGAGTTACAGTAATACATAAATTAATCAAATTCTCCAAACATAATAAATATAATTGGATGAGCATGTGCTTGTATATATTCCTCCTATTGGTAGGTATAAAATATTTTATTGATTTGAAAGGACTTACCCTCCTCCTTTGTTTCGGAAAGGGTCGTTACATTTGTGGTTACAATTTCGCCGGGTCCTAAATGATTGTTTGCCCATATTCGAAACTCATAGGTTGTATTTGGTTCCAATCGATAAACTTCCATTTGTCGCTGGGTAAGAAATAATTATGCTAAAACTGCAATTATGTAATCATGATGTGTCGTTTTATGTAGTTTTTTTTTTTTTTCATTTATTGATTTAAAATCTTCTTGGCACTGTATGTCCTAATTTATCTTTAAAAACTGTCTGACTTTGGATTGTTTCATCTGTAGAATGGTAATAAAAGGAGGTAAAGAGGGTGCGATCGAATGGTCAACTTATAGAGACAATGCTAAGCGGCTCAGAAAAGAAATTGGATTCGCCAAAGAGAACTCATGGGAAAGTTTCTGTGATCTTTCGTCTGAGAAAGATCCTTACCAAAGCTCCTCACAGATGTCCTCTATTAAGAGATATGATGGTAGCTTGACAGACTCAAATGAAAGCGTGCTCGATGCCATACTAAAATGTCATTTTCCGGGCTGCGAAAATGCAGGAACATTAAATTCGGCAAATACACTGCTAAGGGCCTGCAATGCACCTGAAACAGTCGATAAAATCGTTACAGAGAAAAAGATCCTATGGGTAGTCGATTCGTTTGATCTCTACAAGGCGCCAGAAATCGACGGTATATATCCAATAATACTGCAAGAATCAGGTGAAGATATTATCCTGGTCCCTCGGGATGGGTTATGTTCCACAAGCATGAAGAGAAGTTAGGGTGGTCTTCATACCCAAGTCGGGAAAGATCAACCACGCCACTGTAAAGTATTATATTAGTCTATACTAGGGGAGAAGGGAGCGAGCAAACAGAGCAAAGAAGTTGATTGCGTTAAACTTGGCAAACGCCAGCTTCGATCTCTGTCCCTGCTAAATCCAAGTTGACACACAGCCTCCGCGTGACCTCCCCTGGATAGCTATACTGGCATCCGCCAGGTAGTCAACCAATGCGTGCAGCGACCCGACTCCTTGTTCCTGGGGAAAGAGGAACCTGGCCCTCCAGGTTGGGGGTTGCGCTTAGGGCTAACATCCCTATCGCGTAAAACAAAAATTTTGTTCAGAGACAACCAATAGCCTCGGATACGGACGGATTACATGTTGACGACCCCCGCAAACGTCAAAAAGGAAACGAATTTCGGATCTGCACCTGGAACGTTAGGTCCTTCAACAGACCAGGTGCAGCCGAACAACTGGTCAACTCTTTGGACTGCTATAAGGCAGACATAACCGCGCTCCAAGAAGTGTGATGGGATGGGCCAGGCAAAAAGCGGATGAAAAACTGTGATATATACTACGGGAACTGCTACGAAAACCAACCAAATTGATCATATTGCGATCGACGGCAGGCACTCCTCCAGCATCCTAGATGTCCGAACCTTTCGAGGAGCCAACATCGACTCGGATCATTACCTTGTTGCAGCCAAGGTACGGATGCGAATTTCTCGGAACCAACGGAGTCGAATAACACCAAAATTTAACGTCGGGAAGCTGCAATCGCAGGAGACCGTCAGGACCATCGCCGTTCAAGTCTCCCTCAAGCTCTCTCAGGTCCCGATGCAATCTGCAGAAACCATAGAACAGCAATGGATTCATTGCCAGAAAGCCATTAGAGAGGCCGCCTCAGATATACTCGGTTTCGAGCCACCACCGTCGAGAAACCCCTTGTTTGATGATGAGTGCAGACAGGCCCATGTAGAGAAACAGAATGCATACGTGGCCACATTGCATCGACGAACGAGAGCTGCCCGCGAGCACTATGAACAGAAAAGGAGGGAGGAGCATGCGCTTCTGAGAAGAAAAGAAGGAGCACGAGAAGCTCGAGGAGATGGAGAGATGTTACTGCAGGGATGACTTTCGAAAATTTTACCAGAAAGTAAAACGAACATGCCAAGGCTATAAAGCCAGAGCAGAAGCCTAAGGGATGAGCACGGACAACTAGTAGTGGAGTCACAGTCGATGCTGAGATTGTGGGAGAACCACTTCTGCAGTCTGTATAACGGCGATGATAGTCAAAATGCCGCGGTCAGGCAGAGCGAACCATTCACAATGGACGAAGACGAAGGAGAATCCCGTCCATCCGACCTAGACGATGTTAAGATAGCGATATCGAAACTTAAGTCTTATAAAGCTGCTGGAGCAGACGGACTCCCCGCGGAGCTGTTTAAAGCAGCTGGCGATGAGCTGGTTAGGAACATGCACCAACTCATCTGCAAGATATGGTCGGAAGAATGCATGCCTGATGAATGGAATCTCAGTATCGTTAGCCCGGTCCATAAGAAAGGAAACCCCTATGACTGCGCCAATTACAGAGGGATAAGTCTCCTGAACATCGCATACAAGATCCTCTCTGCCGTACTGTGTAAGTACCTGAAATCGATCGTGGACAATCTGACAGATTCCTACCAGTGTGGTTTCAGGCCAGGAAAATCCACGATAGACCAAATATTTACACTACGGCAGATCTTGGAAAAGACCCATGAATTCCTCGTCGACACGCACCATTTTTTCGTCGACTTTAAAGCCGCGTATGACAGTGTTTTTAGAGACGAGCTATACAGAGCCATGTCATGTTTTAACATTCCTGCCAAACTCGTCAGACTGTGCAGGATGACTATCGAGAACTCTCGCTGCTCCATTAAGGTCGGAGGTGAACTAACCGACCCCTTTGATGTTAAAAAAGGTTTTAGACAGGGTGACGCACTGTCATGTGATTTCTTCAACATTATTCTTGAAAAGATCGTGCGGGACTCTGCGGCCAATACAAGAGGTAAGATCTACTTCAAGTTTACACAATTGCTTGCCTACGCAGATGACATTGACGTTATTGGACGAACAAATCGAGACATCAATGAGGCGTTCGCAAGCATTGAAGCAGAAGCGGCTAAAGTGGGTCTAGGGGTAAATGGGGACAAGACCAAATATACATATGCTGTCATCCAAGAAAGACGCGCAACACAGACGTCTTGGTCAGAACGTCACCTTCGGCAGCTATATTTTTGAAGTAGTCAAGGACTTCGTCTACCTTGGCTCGATAGTGACAAGCAGCAACGACACCAGCGCTGAGATAAAACGCAGAATAACTCTTGCCAATAGCTGCTTCTTCGGGCTCAAGAGGCAATTGAGTAGTAGAGCCCTCTCTCGAAAAACTAAGATTTCCCTCTACAAACCTTAATAATCCCGGTCCTCATCTACGGCGCTGAGGCTTGGACGTTGTCAAAAGCGGATGAAGAGGCTCTTGGACGTTTCGAGAGGAAAATTCTGCGTGCAATCTTTGGTCCCATTTGTGTAAACGAAGAGTGGAGGAGGAGATTCAACCAGGAACTGCACGGGCTGTACAGCGACATCGGCCTGGTTAGACGTCTTCGGATTCAACGTCTAAGATGGCTGGGCCATGTAAAGCGAATGGACATTAACGCTGCGGCCCGAAGAGTCTTCGACTCCAACCCCGAGGGACAACGCAGCAGAGGACGACTGCATTTAAGGTGGCGCGCAAAGGTGGAAAGGGACCTCATCCAACTGGGCGTGCGGCACTGGAAGCGGCTGGCCAAAGATCGTGCGGGCCGGAGAGGCTTGTTGGTTGAGGCCCTGGTTCACTCCGAACTGTAGCGCCATCAAAGTAAGTAAGTATAGTCTATGCACTATGCACTCTTTATCAAACAATTTGCTCTAGATGCCTTTCTAGAAATTCCAAATCGGCCAAAGCCGAGCTTTTAGACATTGAGGTTGCTTTAATAATGGGAACCTTTTAGAAGCAGATGGATTTAGCGCCACAGTCTATACTGACAGCATTGCCATCCTGATATCTGGGAAGTTTCCTCAGGTCCTCAGCGAAAGACTAAGTTACACAGTGCTATTAGTTAATAACTAGATCAAGAGGCGAGATCTGGGTGTAAACCCGGCGAAAACCGAGATAGTCCTCTTCACAAGGAGAAGATTTATACCAATATACACTTGGCCCGTATGGATGGCATCGGTCTGATAGCCAAAAAATCTGCCAAACACCTTGGCATAATCTTAAACTCCAAGCTTAGTTGGCAGGACAACAGCAATGAAAGAGCCAAAAAATCCTACATGGCACTGTATTCGTGCAGAGTAGCCTTTGGAAAGACAAAGGGCTTCAAACCAAAAGTAGTATATTGGTTTTACACTGCGGTGGTAAGAGCTATTTTAGTATATGTTCAAAGTGTTTCTAGGGTTCAGAGGGCAGGTTGTTTGACGGTGACTGGATCTATGAAATCCAAACCAACAGCGGCTCCTTAAACAATACTGAACCTTCCAGCCTAGGACGCATACTGCGAGAGCATCGCAGCCGGGCTTGCGCTGAAAATACAGGAACCCGATCTCTGGGCAACGAGTCCTCATGGCCTCAAAACCCAAACGGACTATATCATCCGGCTTCCTTGCTGCGAAAGGAGATTCTCTATCAAAATTCCTTTAGGCGACGAATGGATCAGTGGTATAGTACGTATGGGAAATGAACTGGCAACCTATACCGACGGATCCAAAATGGATAACGATACAGGAGCCGGGGATCAATTTCGAATTTCGTGAATCAAGTCACTCCTCTAGACTTGATGATGGCTGTAGCTGAGGTCTATGCAACCACATAGGACGAGGACGAAAACCTCTCATGAAAAAGGCTCTGCGGGCAACATGGATAAGATACAAGCTCGCCAAACTCCGCAAAGAGAGGCTGGTTGAGATATCAGATGTCAGTAAGGTAACCCTCTGCTGGGTACGCGGTTAAGTGAAAATTATATTAAACGCCACTCAGTACACTCCACAGAGAAATAGAGGCGGAGCTAAAGTGAAAGCCAATAAGCGATGGTATCATTTAGATTCATGCGCAACAGCAACACCAGCTTGGCCCGTCTATGATAAGAAAAGGACAGAAAGTCTGCCTCAGTTCAGTCGGGGCTGTCGGTGCCCTCATTGGGCCAGGCACGATGTGTGGAAGCTGCAGGGACGAAGTGGAAATTGAATCCACCTACTGTGCGAATGCCTGGTACTAGCCCAAAAAAGGAACTCCCTTTCGGGACTAGAGGAGATAAGTAACATTGGCCTGAACGGACTACTGGGATACTTTTAGGTTTCAACGGGTTAAACGTTAACTGAGCACAACTGGGTGCTCTATTCGGGCAACGTTTCTTGCTTGGGCTATTTTACATTCGCCATAATCGTCCTACCGAGGGGACTATTCGCAGTGTGATGGATAAATTTGAATCCACTGGATCAGTAAACGATAAGTCAACACCCGTGGTTGACGAAACGCAAGATTTGCCGAAAACATCGCCGCTGTTCGTGAGAGCGTGCAAGAGAATCCGAGACAATCGATTTCACGTCGCTCACAAGAACTCGGCCTTTTGCAAGCCACAACTAGACGAATTTTGTAAGATTTTACAAAACTCAACTGACCCAGGAGCTGAAGGTAAACGACCATAGACAATGATGTGTGTTCGCTGAATGCGCTCGGGAGCAGTTGGAAACTGACCCTAATTTTCTGGATACCCATTCATCCCAAAACAAATTTGGGACGATACCAATCCACATGAGATCCAAGTACGTCCAATGCGGATTTTGATCTGACGGCGTCGTCGGTCCATGATTCATTGAGAACGGCGTTGGCTAAACCATCATCGCCAATGACGAGCTCTATAGCTCGATGATTAACAACTTCTTTTGGCCTGGATTGGGTGATATGGACACCAACGACATGTCGTTTCAAGAAAACGGAGCTGCGTGCTACACAGCTCACGCCACATTGGGAACACTGTACGGGCGATTCGAGGGCATGGTTATCTCACTTGGAGGTGATGTGAACTGACTACCGAAATCGTGCGATTTGACCTCGTTAGACTACTTTTTTGGGTTTTCTGAGGTCGCAGGTCGATGCGAATAAGCTACAAATCACAGCGGCCCTCAAAGCCAACATTACGCATGCCATCGGTCAATTTCAGCCTGCTTTACAGGCCAGAGTCACGGAAACTGGGACATTTCCAAAGCGCGTCACCCAGAAAAGTCGCGGCAGACATTTGAACGATGTTAGATTCCATACGTATCGAGGGCACCGTGGCGCAGTGGTTGGTGTGTTGGACTCTGGCTCACTATGAGCGAGTTCGAATCCCGATAATACCAACGCCATTGAATGTTTATTTCGCGACATCCCACCTCGGCGGGATACTGGCAAAGCCCCCCGAAGTAAGCTTGCCATGAAAGAGCTTCTCGACTCACGCCGTTCGGAATCGGCATTAAACCGTAGGTCCCTTTCACCTGTGATTGAGAGAAGCATGGCTCTGGTCCTTCATGGGCTGTAACGCCACCAAAGAAAAAATATCGAGAATTTCTCATATACACTTTGTTTCATTTAAGCTTAAAGTTAGGAAGAGCTTAATGAAAGAACCTTTACCTCAATCGGATTGGATAAAAAGGTTCGAAAAATGGTTCAAGTGTCTGCAAAAATGTATAGGTCTTCGTAGAAAATATTTTTTTAAAAATAGTCAAGCCATTTTTGATTATAACTTTTTACTTGGACACCTCAAAACTTAGAAAGAGGCAGAACACTCAATCAAACCTCAAGACAATGGCCTTGCTGGTCTGATCCGCTACTTGAGAACCAACCGGTGCTTCTAATGAAGCGATGGAGTTGAGCAATCTTTTGGTTTGCTAGCTCACTTAGATTGTCAAAGAAGGGCGCGCCGAGGTAGATCCTCCTGTGATTCGCAAAAGAGGGACATGAGCAGAGGAGGTGGTGTATTGATTCCTCCTCTCCCTCGTCCATGCAGCCGCGACAGAAGTCATTGGAGAGTAGCCCTAATCTGGCGGCGTGTTTTCCGATGTTGCAGTGACCTGTAATGATACCCACTAGAGTACTTATAGTTGGCCTTTTGGTTGCCACTAGGTCCCCGGTTAGTCCTAGGCTTAACTTAGGGTACAATTGTTTGGTGATAAAGCCAATATTGTTCTCATTCCATTGGAGGTTGGTCTCCTCTATGGTTTGAAGTTTTATCATGTGCTTTACCGCACTTATTGGTGTATCTATGTACCCGAGGGTAGGTAGGCTGAGTGGGCTTGACTCTAACTTTGCGAGTTGGCCGCGCAGTTTCCTGGAATATCCCTATGCCCGGCAACCCACAGTATTTTAATATTGAACTGTTCAGCCATCTCATCTAGAGATAGGCGACAGTTAAGAGATGTCTTTGTTTTGTGGGTTACCGCTGCCAGGGACTTTATCGCAGATTGGCTGTCCGTGCCAATGATAATATCCTTAGCGGATATTACATTGATCCTGAGCCATGCAAGGGCCTCTGTTATCGGTGTTAATTCTACCTGATACACACTACAGTGATTTGTGAGTCTGAAAGATAGGTTGAGGTTAAGTTTCTTGGAGAAGACCCCACTACCTACACCCGACTCCATCTTAGAGCCATCGGTATAGAGGGAGATCGAGTCCTTTGGTATTACTTTCCCTTCAGCCCATTCCTCCCTGGATGGAAAGACAACCTCGAAGTTCCTAGTGAACACATTGTGTGGGATGATGTGGTCCGTGACCATGGGCACTTTGAAGTGGTTTAGAATGGTAGTATGGCCTTTTTGAGATGAGGGCCATTTTCTTAAGCCCCTCATTCTTGGGGCCGCGTAGGCAGCAACTTGCTTGCTGAAAACGTTCAAAGGTGGAAGATGTAATAGAATGTTTAGGGCCTCCGTGGGGGTTGATCTGATCGCTCCGCTTATGTATAAGCTGGTCGATCTTTGTACCTTCCCCAGAAGGCTTCGATTGACTGCCTTGTCCAGAGCAGTCCACCAGACTACAACACCATACAGGAGGATGGACCTTATGACTGCTGTGTAGAGCCAGTGCATAATGCTTGGTTGGAGACCCCACTTCCTGCCCACCACTTTCTTACAGCTGTATAGGGCAGTAGTTGCGATCAAGAATATTGGGTTTCCAACCTCAAGACAATAGAATGTAACGAATTGGAACTCGAATGATAACCCAAACCGTTCCATTAACCATTTGATTAAAAACAACTTACTCTAAACCTTCAGATGTCCTTTGTGCTACTTTGCTACTTTGAGTACTTCAACATTCCTTTGACGACAAGAGTCAAATATGACTAAATGACTGTCCCCAAAATCAATTAGAGAAATCACTACCTTGACGTGTACACAAAGATATTTGTCAATTCCTTTCTTTATGTTAATGAACTTTGAGGTAATGCAATGGGAGAGTTCAATCCCACGGGAGCACAACATTATTGGAGATTATTTATCTGTCCTTACAGCATCCCTGAATTGATTATAGTCCTTGTTTGTAAAACAGCATCTCAAAGGATGTAATAAGATATCATATTGTTTCAGTATAATCTAGTCCGTCTTCAGTCTAGTTCGGGACAATCTGAAATGGTTTTCGTCCTTTTTTTGTTTTTGAGAAAGTGATAAAATACCATAACAAATTGGGTAGTACTTGTATCTACATTAAAGCATTCCCCAGAACTTTAAGCAATCGGTGTTGATATACAGTAATGGTTCGCGAGCTCCCTCACTAAAGCTATTTTCAGCTTTTATTTATAGCCATAACACGTAATATCTATCTACCACGCACATTTTGTTGTTCCCAAAATAGGTACAAGGCGTGAACTAGCTCGATTAAGTCTGACCTAAGGTTACAATTTTTTATTTATTTACATATGGTGCTCACATTTCGCATGGTTCGTTCGAATAGAACGCTAGAAGAGATTACATAAGATCCTTCGCGACTCCAATTTGGAAGAACTTCGATTAAGAATACTATTCCGTGCGAAACAATATCCACCAGTTTGCAAAACCACTGTTCACTAAGAAATATAAAATTCCGCCCCTCAACCCACCGAGGCTGGGTGGAACTCAACTAACAATCAAAGAACAGGCTAAATATCTAGGCCTAGTCCTTGACAGGAGGCTGAATTGGAAACCCAACATTCTTGATTGGGTCAAGAAAGCAACTGTTGCCCTCTACAGCTGTAAGAAAGTAGTGGGCAGGAGGTGGGGTCTTCAACCAAGCATTATGTACTGGCTTTACGCAGCAGTCATAAGGCCTATCCTCCTGTATGGCGTCGTAGTCTGGTGGACTGCTCTGGACAAAGCAGTCAATCGAAACCTTCTGGGGAAGGTACAAAGATCGGCCAGCTTATATATAAGCGGAGCGATCAGATCAACCCCCACGGAGGCTTTAAATGTTCTACTACATCTTCCACCATTAAACCTTTTCAGCAAGCAAGTTGCTGCATGCGCGGCCCTAAGGATGAGGAGCATAAGAAAATGGCCCACATCTCAAAAAGGCCGCACCTCTATTCTAAAACACTTCAAAGTACCCATGGACACTGACTACATCAACCCGCAGAATGTGTTCACCAGGAACTTCGAAGTTGTCTTTCCATCCAGGGAGGAATGGGCTGAAGGGAAAGTCATACCAAATGACTCGATCTCCCTCTATACCGATGGCTCTAAGATGGAGTCGGTTGTAGGCAGTGGGGTCTACTTCAAAGAACTTCACCTCAACCTATCATTTAGGCTCCCAAATCACTGTAGTGTGTTTCAGGCAGAAATAATTGCGATAACGGAGGCTCTGGCATGGTTCAGGATCAATGTAATATCCACAAAGGATATTATCATTTGCACGGATAGCCAATCTGCGATAAAATCCCTGGCAGCGATAACCCATAAATCAAAAACATCCATTAACTGTCGCCTATCTCTAGATGGGATGGCTGAACAGTTCAGCATTAAAATACTGTGGGTTCCCGGGCATAGGGATATTCCAGGAAACTGCGCGGCCGACGAACTCGCAAAGTTAGGGTCAAGCACACTCAGCCTACCTACCCTCGGGTACCTAGAAACACCAATAAGTACGGTAAAGCACATGATAAAGCTTCAAACCATGGAGGAGACCAATCTCCAATGGAATGAGAGCAATATCGGCTTTATCACCAAACAATTGTACCCTAAGTTAAGCCTAGGACTAACCAGGGACCTAGTGGCAACCAGAAGGGTAACTTTAAGTACTCTAGTGGGTGTCGTTACAGGTCACTGCACCATTGGAAAACACGCCGCCAGACTGGGGCTACCCTACAATGACTTCTGTCGCGGCTGCATGGACGAGGAGGAGGAGGAATCAATACACCACCTCCTCTGCTCATGTCCCTCTTTTGCGAATCGCAGGAGGATTTACCTCGGCGCGCCCTTCTTCGACAATCTGAGTGAGCTAGCAAGCCAAAAAATAGCTCAATTCCACCGCTTTATTAGAAGCACCGGTTGGTTCCCAGGTAGCGGATCAGGTTAACCTGGTCCAGGTGGTATCACAATGGGCCGGTTTCGGCCTAAGTGTGGCTTACGCCTACCACGTCAACCTAACCTAACCTTGCAAAACCAGCATTTTGACGTGCAGTTACTACTGATCGCATTTATAATACTACTGCAAAATTGATCTATGGGAACATCTCATTGAAGACGTTAAGGATGGTGCCTTTACCCAGACTATATTTGGCACAAGTCAGTCATTGAAATATATAAGTCTCTGAAGCTACAAAGATTTCCACCTCTTAGAGGCAAAGAGATCCCAATAACCAAACCAACTCCTACTCCCCCTACATCTACTATTACTACAAACAATACTACTGCCGTCAAGACAACTGCCACTTACACAGAAGCTACAAAGTCTGAATGCCAAACTCCTAAAACACTAACACAGACAAAACAAAAACAGCCCGCTGAAACTCCCCCAACTAACCCACCTACTCCCAGACCTTAGCAAGCACAATCTTCAAGTGACCTTCTTCTTCTTTTGGTGGCGTTACAGTCCATGAAGGACCAGAGCCAAGCTTCTCTCAATCATCCATGTTGTGTGTGATTTATTTTCCACATAGGTGAAAGGGACCTACAGTTTAATGCCGATTCCGAACGGCGAGATTTGAGAAGCTTTTTCATGGCAACTGTACTACGAGGGGTTTTGCCAGTACCCCGTCAAGGAGGGGCGCCGCGAAATAAACATTCGATGGCTTTGGTGTTATCGGGATCCGAACTCAAGTGACCTTACTGAATTAAAAACAATGATACAACAACTAATGACACATATCGCTAACATGATGAACATACTAACAGTACTAATAACCAAACTGAGTAACTAAATATGAAGTTAGACCGACTAAACATCGTTATTTGGAATGCGAACGGACTGCAGCAACATGTCAACTAATTAAAGCAATTTATCAGAACCAACTCCATAGACAACTTTTTCAAAATATCCGAATACAATGGTATCAAACAAATCACCCTGACAACAAAGCTCATAGTGGCACAGCAGTCATAATAAGACAGACAATCAAATCAATAGACCTTGCAGGCTACAAAGCTGAGCATATCCAAGCAACGACCATACAAACTGAAGATGCATACGGACCACTCACAATTTCGGCACTCTAATGTCCACCTAAGTTTATCATATCGACGGGCCAATACAAAAATTACACTTACACACTAGGGAAAAGATTCATCGCAGGAGGCGACTTCAACGCAAAAAACACAGACTGGGGCTCCAGATTAATAAACAGAAAGGGAAGCATCCTTTTAAATGTTCTAAAATCACTTAACGTGCATATTCTCAGCCCAGGGGAACCAACATACTGGCCCTCAGATATGAATAAGAAACCCGATCTCATTGACTTCTGTATATAAAGAAGTATACCCAGGACAAGATTTACCGCAAAAACGTCCCTTGACCTCTCTTCCGACCATTCCCCAATCATAATCACCTACGAGATAAAAGCTATCGCGCTTATTCACAATACAAGGATTTACAACAAAAGAACTGACTGGCAAACATTTAAGGACATCTTAACAAGAGATCTGCCACACAGAATCCCCCTAAAATGCCCTGACAACATAGTTAGCGCACTAATCTACTTTAACGACACCATAATAAATGCCTTGAGCATCTGTACGCCACAGATTGTCCCATCTGAACGTGACTCATATACTCCCCACCATATACTAAACAAAATTAGACACAAACGCAATATTCGAAACCTCTGGCAAACGAACCGCTCTCCCGAACTAAAGACCAAACTAAATAAGACCATAAAAGAACTTAAGGACATATTACAAGAGCATAAAAACAAGCAACTCAACAATTACTTAAAAAAACTTGGCGCCGACTTTCCAAACGAACTACTCTCTCTGGAAAGCCACAAGAAATTTGAAACAGACAACTTCCCACCAACCACCAATATTAAACGAAAACCAATCCTGGTTTAAGACAAATGTAGAAAAAGCCGCGACTCTAGCGAACTTCTTTGCCAACTGCTTCACAAATGAATAGGACAACAATTCACAATATTTAAACCTCCAAAACACGGGTCATTGGAAAGCACAGCCTACACAATACCACGTCAGAAAACGGACTAAGGCTAGTGGACTTTATGGCGGGACATAACCTGGTAGTAGCAAGTACACGATTCCCACACCTCAACATCCATAAGCGGACCTGGCGGTCTTTCGATCAATCGACAACCAACCAAAATGATCATACTGCGATCGACGGCAGACACTCCTCCAGCATCCTAGATGTCCGAACCTTTCGACGAGCCAACATCGACTCGGATCATTACCTTGTTGCAGCCAAGGTACGGATGCGAATTTCTCGGAACCAACGGAGTCGAGTAAGAACACCAAAATTTAACGTCGGAAAGCTGCAATCGCAGGAGACCGCCAGGACCTTCGACGATCAAGTCTCCCTCAAGCTCTCCCAGGTCCCGATGCAATCTGCAGAAACCATAGAACAGCAATGGAGTCGTTGTCAGAGAGCCATTAGAGAGGCCGCCTCAGATATACTCGGTTTCGAGCCACCACCGTCGAGAAACCCCTGGTTTGATGATGAGTGCAGACAGGCCCATGTAGAGAAACAAAATGCATACATGGCCACATTGCATCGACGGACAGAAAAGGAGGGAGGGGAAAAGGAGGGAGGGGAAAAGGAGGGAGGAGCATGCGCTTCTGAGAAGGAAAAAGAAGGAGCACGAGAAGTGCGAGATCGAGGAGATGCAGAGATGTTACTGCAAGAACGACGTTCGAAAATTTTACCAGAAACTAAAACGAACATGCCAAGGCTATAAAGCCAGAGCAGAAGCCTGCAGGGATGAGCACGGACAACTAGTAGTGGAGTCACCGTCGATGCTGAGATTGTGGAAGGACCACTTCTGCAGACTGTATAACGGCGATGATAGTCAAAATGCCGCCGTCAGGCAGAGCGAACCATTCACAATAGACGAAGATGAAGGAGAATCCCGTCCACCCGACCTAGACGATGTTAAGATATCTCTATCGAAACTTAAGTCTTATAAAGCTGCTGGAGCAGACGGACTCCCCGCAGAACTGTTTAAAGCAGCTGGCGATGAGCTGGTTAGGAACATGCACCAACTCAACTGCATGATATGGTCGGAAGAACGCATGCCCGATGAATGGAATCTCAGTATCGTTCGCCCGGTCCATAAGAAAGGAGACCGCTATGAGTGCGCCAATTACAGAGGGATAAGCCTTCTGAACATCGCGTACAAGATCCTCTCTGCCGTACTGTGTAAGTACCTGAAACCGTTCGTGGACAATCTGATAGGTTCCTGGTTTCAGGCCAGGAAAATCCACGATGGACCAAATATTTACACTACGGCAGATCTTGGAGAAGACCTATGAATTCCAGGTCGACACGCACCATCTTTTCGTCGACTTTAAAGCCGCGTATGACAGTGTTTATAGAGACGAACTATACAGAGCCATGTCATGTTTTAACATTCCTGCCAAACTCGTCAGACTGTGCAGAATAACTATGGAGAACTCTCGCTGCTCCCCTAAGGTCGGAGGTGAACTAACCGACCCATTTGATGTTAAAAAAGGTTTTAGACAGGGCGACGCACTGTCATGTGATTTCTTCAACATTATTCTTAAAAAGATCGTGCGGGACTCTGCGGCCAATACAAGGGGTACGATCTACTTCAAGTCCACACAATTGCTTGCCTACGCAGATGACATTGACGTTATTGGACGAACAAAGCGAGACGTCAATGAGGCGTTCGCAAGCATTGAAGCAGAAGCGGCTAAAGTGGGTCGAGGGGTAAATTCCGACAAGACCAAATATACATATGCTGTCATCCAAGAAAGACGGGCAACACCGACGTCTTGGTCAGAACGTCACCTTCGGCATCTATATTTTTGAAGTAGTCAAGGACTTCGTCTACCTTGGCTCGATAGTGACAAGCAGCAACGACGCCAGCGCTGAGATAAAACGCAGAATAACTCTTGCCAATAGCTGCTTCTTCGGGTTCAAGAGGCAATTGAGTAGTAGAGCCCTCTCTCGAAAAACTAAGATTTCCCTCTACAAAACCTTAATCATCCCGGTCCTCCTCTACGGCGCTGAGGCTTGGACGTTGTCAAAGGCGGATGAAGAGGCTCTTGGACGTTTCGAGAGGAAAATTCTGCGTGCAATCTTTGGTCCCGTTTGTGTAAACGGAGAATGGAGGAGGAGATTCAACCAAGAACTGTACGGGCTGTACAGCGACATCGGCCTGGTTAGACGTCTTCGGATCCAACGTCTAAGACGGCTAGGCCATGTAGAGCGAATGGACATCAACGCTCCGGCGCGAAGAGTCTTCGACTCCAACCCCGAGGGACGACGCAGCAGGCGACGACCGCCTTTAAGGTGACGCGCACAGGTGGAAGGGGACCTCAACCAACTGGGCGTGCGGCACTCGAAGCGGCTGGCCGAAGATCGGGCTGGCTGGAGAGGCTTGTTGGTTGAGGCCCTGGTTCACCCCGAACTGTAGCGCCATCAAAGTAAGTAAGTAAGACTACAACCAATACTTGACAAAAACAACGTTGTACCGAATTACCAATTCGGGCTCAGGCAACATCACTCGACTATACAACAGACACATAGGGTAATTAACAAAATATCAAATGACTTAGACAATAAAAGGTACTGCTCAGCAGTATTTCTTGACGTACCTAAAGCATTCGACAAAGTCTGGCACAAGGGACTACTTTACAAGCTTGTATATGACCACAAGCCAGGGGAGGAAGCCACACAAGTTACTATCTGTTTAATAAAACCCGTAGGTATACTATAGACACTTATTCACATTTAATTCAAATTATCCGGGCTGATGTGTTGAGATTAGTTATTTCAATCTACGTTGCTCAGAAGCATATGATCGACACATCTGCTTACTTAGCGTGATAACCTGATGAAGGATCAACAAATCCTGCTGCTGCTCTTCTCGTTTTCGATTATATATGTTTAACATCTTTTCAAGTTTATTCATCTTTAATCCGGTATCTATACTAATCGTCGATTAGGATTAAGAAATATTAATCAAAAATTATGAATGGCGATTCTAAACCTCTATGATAGTGAGTCGATGCTTCACTTATATTTCGCTCATTGCTATTTCTACAAACATGTACTCAATAGATACAAGATACATTCTAGATACTCTACAAAAGAAAAGAAAAAAAAAAAAAACGCAATCGGGTAACGGCCTACTTTTAATTGAAAATTTAATTGAATTGTCCTTTAACTACATTCAACGACACACATATTACAAACTTTGATGTTTTCTTTCTTTTTTTTTAAAACAACAGGACGACAGTTAATCCAATTGTATAGTATATACAAAACATCGGAACTAACTAAAAGGATATACTCCGGGAATGGACGACCATATCCATACTTACGACATTCGGCGCTATATTAATGGGGTCCATTCGACTCCATTCGTGTTCATATTTCCTTCCGGTCTCATCGTACGAGACATTCCGAAATTCGGCTGTAAAACTTCGAACAGGATAGCCGCCGGAATTTGATTTGTTGAATCTCCATATGAGAAAGCCCAGAATTGTCGACGCTTTGAAATATAATTGTGAGACAGGACCCGGTGCCGTTCGTACGCTCAGGTTGGCTCTCAAGTAAGCCTGGAATTCATCTTCGATGTGAGTAAGATTCTGTGATTTCTCCGAAGACTCGATAATTGATATCTTTGTAGTAGGCGTTATTATTGGTATTGGCTTCAAGGTATTCGATGTGGTTTTATCGAAGAAATTCTTATCACTGACATCGTTATCGGTCGTCTTGTCGTTCTTTTCGAAATCGGAGGCGGAATCGGTGCCCGGTTCGGCATTGCTTGTCACCGATGTTAGACATATGTAAAGGCCTCTATCTGCTTCCGAAACGTTTGTAAGAACTAAAATTTCACCTGTCTGAAATACAAAAAATGTTGTCCATAATATAAAGTTACAAAATGAATTGAGGATTCAAAAACTAAATGCTTTAGACGAAAGGGAAAAGATGTCAAGTGATTTTATATTTGTCATAAAATACGTATGCAATGCTGAACCTTCCACCACTAGACATGTATTGTGAAAGCATTGCAGCCAGGGCTGCGCTAAGGATGCAATAATCCAGTCTTTGGAAAAGATGACCTTATGGTTACGCATCAATCCTGGATCGATGGGCTACCCCTAAGGTCCGCAAACGAAACGGACTATACCACCCCACATTCTTGCTGTGAGAGGAGATTCTCTATTAGGATTCCCTCCAGGGACAAATGGGCCAGTGGTATGGTAAGCACGGAAGAGGAACTGGCAATCTATACCGACGGATCCAAAACGGATACCGGTACAAGAGCCGGAGTCTACTTCGAATCTCAGGAAGCGTGTCACTCCTACCGACTTGATGATGGCTGTAGCGTCTTCCAGGCTGAGATCTTCGCAATCAAAAAAGGCGCGGATCTGAATCTTAGGGAGAATCTCTCAAGTAAGAGAATCAAAATCTATGTTGACAGTCAGGCAGCCATTAAGGCTCTGCAAGCAACATGGATAAGATCCAAACTCGTAAAACTCTGTAAAGAGAAACTAGAAGAAATATCGGATGTCAATGAGGTAACCATCTGCTGGATACCAGGGCATGTGAATATTTCCGGAAATGAGAAGGCGGACGAACTAGCCAGACTGGGATCAGGCGCAGATACTTCGCAGGTCACAACCGAGGCTAGAACGCCACTCAGCACACTATTTAGAGAAATAGTGGTGAAACTACTAGGAAAGGCCAACAAGCGATGGTGTCAATTAGATACATGCGCTACGGCAAGGCTAACATGGCCTGACTATGACAAACAAAAGGACGCAAAGTCTGCTAAATCTTGGTAGAGGGAATATACCGCTGGTAGTCGGTGCCCTCACTGGGCACTGCATGATATCATATCATGCAGCTGGACTAGGCCAGCCCTACAACGATTTTTGCAGAAGCTGTAGGGACGAAGAGGAAATAGAATCCATTCGTCACCTACTGTGTGAATGCCCTGCACTGGCCCGAAAAACATTTACGTATCTCGGGAACTATTTCAATTCGGGTTTAGAGGAGGCAAGAGACATTAAGCTGAACAAACTGCTAAGGTCCTTAATTGAATGTGGATGGTTCGCCTTGGGTTAGTTTTCAAAATGGGCACAACGGACTCTTAGTAGTCTAAGTGAGCCGTGACATCATGTCAATAGGGCACCCAACTAACCTAACCTAACCTAGCCATCCATCCTAGGTTATCGAAAAGAGAATAATAGGCAAGGTCGTGAACTGGCTGTTCCTAGCAACCCTCGGAAATCTAAATTAAACATCAAGCTCTCGTCCTTTTTGCTATCGATGGTTCCAACCTACATATATGTATGCAAAACATCAAATTCGTTTAATTATTCAACTTTACTCCCGTGCAGTATCCTTCAAAACTGTGGGAACATCATTAGCGCAAAATCTAGTTTTCTGTTTTCTTTTTTCTTTTTTTTTTTTTTTCAACTTGAAATTAATTTGAACTGTGTGCCACGATTGAACGTAATGAAAATGCGAAATCCTCTACATGCGCTTTTCGAGATATTAAAACACAAACTTATACGATACGAAACAGGATATGAGGTTCGTGTTAGCAGTTCAAGTTACTTTGTTCTTTTATTGAATTTCATTGAACATTTTTAAACTTCATTGAAACGCTGTAGGCGTACTAGCGCCTTTGCTCAGGCGAAGTTTTCTTTTAAATATCCTTAATGCCTTTAAGCAATAGTATCGTGCAATTGCGCGTTGCTCCGCATATGTACGTAGAAAGAACGACAAGTCCTTGTCGAAAAAGACACCAGTGTATTGCTAAAGTGCTTATCTTCAAGGACAATGGAAGAAAACATGACTTACCTGTATCACTCTCGTATTGTTTCCGTTTTCTTTGATCCACATGATAGACCCATTAGCGTCGCAAGGAATGGAAATGTTTTTCCCTTTATCGGTTACGTATTCGTTGTATTTGATCGAACTTGTTAGGACTGTTAATACTAAAAATACAAAAACGTAGTTCGCTGGTTAATGGAATTTTTATTACAAAAAAAATTTGAAAAGTTCGCGCATAAAAACTTATTTTTAAAATGCACATACAATGGTTCGCTGTCGCCGGAATTCGATCAGGAGTTCGAGGCGAAACCTAACCTTACGATCCATGTATACAATTTTAGCATATCGATTTGAACGAGAAGAAACACAAATGAGCTGAGAGGAACAATGAGGAGCAATGAGGGTGCTAAAAGACTACCCCCTCAAGTAAGGGGAGCGTGCGGGAAAGGACAAATGGCGAGTTTTCTGCGCTATGGCCCGACAAGCTATACTTACTTACTTATCAGGCCAGCGATCCATGGAGGATCTGAGCCGGAGCTATAGCTGCCTTCCATCCTTGAAGGTCCCGGGCACGCTGCTTCCAGTTAACAAGACCAAGATGTCCTACATCCGCGATTACTTGGTCTTTATACCGGAGGTTCGGTCTTCCCCTTCTTCCCGAACCAGGGGGCTCGGAGTCGAAGACCCTCTTAGCTGGAGCGTTGATGTCCATGCGCTCGATGTGGCCGAGCCAGTGTAGTCGACGGATCCTTGCCTTCCGGACTACATCCACATCTTTGTACAGCTCGTAGAGTTCGCGGTTGTGTCTTCTTCTCCATTCACCTTCCTCACAGACAGGACCAAATATTCGGCGCAGAATTTTTCTCTCGAAAGAATCCAAAATCAACTCCGCTGTCCTGCTTATCGTCCAGCTTTCGGCTCCGTACAGCAATACTGGCAGAATGAGCGTTTTGTAAAGCATGACTTTGATCTTTCGAGTGAAGAGTTTTGACCCCAGTTGTTTGGACAAGCCGAAGTAGCAACGGTTGCCAAGGGCGATTCTATGCCGGATCTCCACTGTGGTGTCATTTGTGGAATTTACGTTTGCCCCGAGGTAGACAAACTCCTTAACTACCTCGAAATTGTAGCCGTCAATTGTTTTATTTTGTCCCAGGTGGTGAGCGACTTATTGGTTTTTTCTTGACAGCATGTACTTCGTCTTGTCCTCATTGACCTTAAGACCAACTCGTTTCGCCTGTTGTTCAATGGCCGTGAATGCTTCCACAATGCCACGGCGAGAACACGCGATAATGTCGATATTATCCGCGTATCCTAGCAGCTCGAGTGCTTCAAAAAGGGCACCCAGGCTCTTCGAAACTGCGGGGGTAATCTTGTCACCGACCCGCAGGGAATAGTGGATGTATTTAAGCAGCATTTCCAACAGCTGCTTGACGAGCATGACCAAGAGAGAGTGGTAGGAACCGAGGAAATCCCAACTCCAGCCGCTGAAGTAGTCCTCCCACCCAGCATTGAAGAAGTTGACACAGCTATTCAGAAGCTGAAGAATAACAAGGCCGCAGGCTCAGATGGCTTGCCATCAGAGCTCTTCAAGGCTGACGACGATGTTCTGGTAGGGAGCATCCACCAGATCATCTGCAGAATTTGGGAAGACGAAAGCATGCCCGACGACTGGAATACCAGCTCTATCTGCCCTATCCACAAAAAAGGCGACCCTACCTCTTGCAAGAACTATAGAGGTATATCCCTGCTCAATGTCGCATACAAGATCCTGTCCAGCGTAGTATGTGAACGTCTAAAGCCACTTTGCACCGCACTAATCGTGCGGCATCCGGCCCGGCAAATCGATTATGGACCGAATATTAACACTTCGACAAATCCTGGAAAAGACCAACGAGTTTCGAATCGATACACACCATCGTTTCATCGATTTCAAAACCGCATACGACAGCATTCATCGTGAAGGACTGCAACTCGGTTTCAGGACTTCGGAACCGTTTGAAACGTGCACCGGATTTCGGCAAGGAGATGCGCTGTCATGTGACTTCTTCAACCTGGTGCTGGAGCAGATAGTGCGACGGGCAGGCGTCAACAGGGAAGGCACTATCTTCTACAAGTCCGTTGAGCTGCTAGGATGTAGGTATGTATGTTGGCGTTACAGCCCATGAAGGGCCAGAGCCGAGCTTCTCTCAATCACCCATGTTGTGTGTGATTTAATTTTCCCATAGGTGAAAGGGACCTACAGTTTACTGCCGGTTCCGAACGGCGAATTTCGAGAAGCTTTTCATGACAATTTTACTACAGGGGGTTTTGTCAGAACCCCGCTGAGGAGAAGCACCGTGAAAACACGTTCAATGACATAGCTGTGCCGGGATTCGATCCCGTGTCATCGGCGTCAGATTCCAACACACTAACCATTGGGCCACGGCGCCCTCAATGTCCCAATTACGATGTTAAAATCGTACAAGTAAGTTGCTTTTGATAGGGTCATTCACACAACACCACATCCGAAAATGAATTTAAGCTGATAGACTTCGCAACGGGGCGAAATCTTCTAGTTGCTAGCACGCGCTTCCCCCATCTCAACATCCACAAGGTGACCTGGCGGTCTCCGGACCAATCAACCGTCAACCAGATTGACCACATTACGATTGATGGCAGGCACGCATCCGTTATTCTGACTGTGCGAACTTTTAGAGGAGCCAACATCGACTCGGGCCATTATCTTGACTAACTTGTGGCAGGCAGGTTGCGCCTGCAAATATGCCTGGCCCAGAAAAATCGAGGAACGCCAGCGGCATACAACGTCGTAATGCTACAATCGCCAGAGACCACCGGGGCCTATGCCAATCACGTTTCCCTTAAGCTCTCGGAAAACCCACCATCACCTACTCAGATCGTATAACATCAATTGACCCGTTGTCAACAAGCCTTAGGGGGTGCTGCTGCTGAGTTACTGGGTTTCAAAACGCCACCAATAAGAAACCCATGGTTTGACGGGGATATGCAGGTGGATTGAACAAATGCTGAGTACTCATATAATAAATTCGGCGATAGGAAGGAGTAAGCAGAAGGATAAGGGTCAATCGGAGTAAACCACAAATTGGCGTTCTATTGCCTCTCCTATGGTTCCTTGTGGTTCATGGAATGGTAAAACTTCTAGAGGAAGATAGTTTTAACGTCACGGCCTATGTTGACGACATTGCCATTCTGATATCTGGGAAGTTTTCTCAGATTTTTAACGAAAGCCTAAGTCATGCACAGCTATTCGTTAATAATTGGGCCAAGAGGCGAGGCCTGGGAGTAAGCCCGGTGAAAACCCAGACAGTCCTTTTCACAAGGCGAAGATATATACCATGATGCATTTAGCTCCGTGTGAATGGTATCGATCTGATCCCAAAAAATCTGCCAATTATCTTGGCAGACATGGGGCTTCAAACCAAAAGTCGTATATTGATTGTACACTGCAGTGGTAAGACCTATTTTAGTCTATGATCTTTGCGAATCGCAGGAGGATCTACATCGGCGTGCTCTTCGTTTTTTTTTTTTTATCTTCCCAGTGGGAAGTTATTGTAATAGGGCCGATTTTGCGAATTCCAAATTTCGACATATCTCCAATATGGTTCAAGGTCACCAGAATAAAAAATCCAAGGTTTTTATAGAAATGTATGTGTGGGTGTGTGTGTGTGTGTGTGTGCGTATGTGCATATGTGCGTATGTGCGAGATTACTCGGACAGTGTTGTGGTTGGGTAAGGAAACGCACACTCATGGGCTGCTCGTGACTATAAACTACCCAACGAGCAATTATTAAATGCACGCACTCATGAGTAATTGGCTGTGAGCTCACCCCTCATGAACCGTGATAGTTAGATAATCGAAGTTTTCACAAGTCATGTATTTCAGTAGCCGCTATAACAACAAATGCTAACACCAGAACAAAATAAATATTTTAGGGGGGCTCCCATACAACAGACATGATTATCATCCAAAATATTCCCTTGGATATTCGACTAACCTAAGGTTAGTCGACAATATCCCACAACCAGTAGCAAACTTCCGAGCTTTGATCGCAGTTGTGTCTTTAATGTATTAAGCTTAGATGCAAACCAAGAGAATTTAGTCAAACTAACTTTCGACAATATCCCATATTGTTGCGGAAACGCAAACCGACGGTTAAGTTCGAATTTCGCTGTCGAAGTTCGAAAGTTCTGGTGAAGGGGAAATTGGAATGATCGAAACTTCCATCGGCGTAATGCCGAACGTCAGAGCATTCTAGAGATTTCCGAAGGGGAACTTCCGACGGCGAACAGTCGAGAAGATGCACCGAGAGCTATGTATATAAGCGCGAACGCTCGCCCTCGACAGGCATTCAGTTTGTGGTATTGAGCAGCGTGTGACAAGTCGGTGTGATCAAACAGTGTGAAAATAAAAGCTTTCAATAAAGGTTTGTTTGTGTAATAAAGTTTAAAGTGGAATAGTATTGGATAATAAAGAAAAGTGGTGAAGCTGCACAGATAATTGACCTGTGGTGAAACAAGGAAAGTGTGTGTGTTTTAATTCGGATAAAAAGGACAATTGTAGTTTATCGCAATCCAGTGGTACGAACCCTATTTGGTGTCGGGATCGAATATTTCGTAACAGTATGAATATGGATTTGACAGCTACGGCGTTTGTAGTCGCGCTGTCGCATCGCTGTGTAGTAGCATTGTGAAACAGGCATGAAGGGCCAGAGCCAAGATTCTCTCAATCACCCATGTTGTGTGTGATTTCGTTTTTTTTTTTTTTTGTTTTTTTACACGGGTGAAAGGGACCTACTGTTTAATGCTGATTCCGAACGGCTTTTCTTGGCAGGTATACTACAGTGGGTTCTGCCAGTACCCCATCGAGGAGGGACGCTACAAAGTAAATATTAGATGGCGTTGGTGTTATCGGGATCCGAACTCGCTCATCGTACGCCAGAGTCCAATACACTAACCACTGCGCCACGACGCCCTCTCACGATAGTCTGCTCCCATCAAATATTCTCGTGAACTTTTCCTGATGGTGATGGTCGGTGATGTGATGTGTCGGTGCCGTATAATGTGAATCACGCCATTTAAGACGCCAAGAAAAATATTTTGATGTGATGTTGATTGTCGGTAGCCTGATGGATAGTGTGGATAGGCCTTTAGCCGCTTAAATGCAAGCAATCGAAATTGCACACGCAAGTGAGCAGCTTATGAGCAATAGATTGTTTAATGTGCGCACATGAGTTTGTGTTTCCTTAACCTGGGTTACATGGAGCGACAGCAAGTAGGCGGCTTGATGCCAAGAACACGCAGTGTTTCCAAGCGGCTCCCCATCTAAGTACTGACCTCACCCGATGCTGGTTGATTGCAGTGATCGGACGAGAACCAATACAGTTAACAAAAAGAGCTAATGACCTTGAAAAACCTGAACAGATCTTTACAAATTTCGATCACGTTAGCTTTCAAAAAAAAGATATCATAATCGGTGCATTTGATCAGGAGTTACGATGCCACAGACGCACAGACACCTCAAACTTATAACACCCCTCCTTTTGCGTCGGGCTGTTTCCATTTTTCCCACTGGGAAGTAAGTCGTGTGGACCTTGCGGGTCGCACCTAGACCACTTTTTTTTTGTTTTTTTTTCTTATATAGTTCGCGCAGGTTCAAGAATTCATACTCTTATAATGATAAGATAGGATTCGAGAGGAACCTACCTTCCATGCACTTATGGTGTTATATTTGAATTGCACACACAGAGTATGAATTTAAGGTGACCATATACTGAGCACGAGGAGCGCGCGGTTGAGGATTTGGAGAGGTGTTACAGCAGGCGTGACGTTCGAAAGTTTTATCAACAGATAAAGCGAACATGCCAAGGTTATAAAGCCTTGACACCTAGTAGTAGAACCGCAGTCGATGCTGAGAATATGGAAAAACCACTTCTGCAGACTGTATAACGGCGATGTTAGTCAATATACCGCTGTCAGGCAGAATGATCCATTTCTAACAGACGGAGACCGCAGAGAATTCTGTCCCCCTGACCTAGACGAAGTTAAGATTGCCATATCGAAGCTCAAGTCGAATAAAGCTGCTGGCCTAGACGGACTGTCTGCTGAGCTCTTCAGGGCAGCTGGGGATGACCTGGTTGGGAGCATGCACCAGCTCATCCGTAAGATATGGTTAGAGGAAAGCATGCCCGAGGAATGGAGTCTCAGCATCGTATGCCCGATCCACAAGAAAGTAGACCCCTCTGATTGCGCCAACTATAGAGGAATAAGTCTCCTTAACATCGCCTACAAAATCTTCTCTGCCATTTTGTGTGAACGCCTGAAGCCTTTTGTAAATAAGCTGATAGATCCTTATCAGTGAGGATTCAGGCCAGGGAAGTCCACTATCGACTAAATCGTCACACTTCGGCAGATCCTGGAAAAAACCAATGAATTTCAAGTCGACACTCACCACCTGTTTGTCGACTTCAAAGCCACATACGACAGCGTAATTAGAGACGAGCTATACAACGCTATGTCTACCTTTGATATACCTGCTAAACTCGTCAGACTATGCAGGACTATGCAGGAATCGGTGAACACCTTACCGATAGTTTTGATGTCAAAAAAGGATTTAGGCAGGGCGATGCGCTGTCGTGTGATTTCTTCAACATCATATTCGATATGATTGTGCAAAAATCACTGGCCATTACAAGAGGCACAATCTATTTCAAATCCTCGCAACTCGTTGCTTACGCCGACGATATTGACATAATAGGTAGATCACAGCGAGATGCCAATGAGGCGTTTGCGAGTATTGAGTTCGAGGCGGCGAAAGTTGGTCTGGCGGTAAACGAGAGCAAAACTAAATACATATATGCTCACCACCGACGTCTTGGCCAGAACGTTTGTATTGGCAGATATAAGTTCGAGGTAGTTAAGGACTTCGTCTACCTTGGCTCCGCAGTGACTTGGAACAGCGACATGAGTTCCGAAATCAAACGCAGAATCACTCTTGCCAATCGCTGTTTCTTTGGGCTCAGGAGGCAATTGAGTAATAGTGCCCTCTCCCGAATGACAAAGTTGAATCTATATAAGACCCTTATCACCCCGGTCCTGTTGTACGGCGCAGAAGCATGGACACTATCAAAAGCGGATGAGGAGGCCCTTGGTCGGTTCGAGAGAAAGATTTTGCGCGTGTTTTTTGGGCCTATAAACGCAGACGGGGGATGGAGGAGAAGATTCAACCACGAACTTTACGGGCTGTACAGCGACATGAGTAGTCAGGCGTCTACGGATTCAACGCCTAAGATGGCTGGGCCATGTAGAGAGAATGGACACCACAGCTCCAGCCCGGAGAGTCTTTGAATCCAACCCCGAGGGACGACGAAACAGAGGACTTAAGATGGCGCACACAGGTGGAAGGGGACCTCAGCCAACTGGGTGTGCAGCAATGGATAAGGCTAGCCAAAGATCGTGCTAGATGGAGGGGCATGTTGGTTGAGGTCCAGGTTCACTCCGAACTGTAGCGCCCGCTAAGAAGAAGAAGAAGATATACTGTGACCATATACGATAACTTAGGTGGGCTAGTAGATATAAAAATAGCCCAACTCTATCGCTTCATCAGAAGCACTGATTGGCTTTCAGGTGGTGGATCTAGCTAATATAATCCGTGTGGTATCACAATGGGCCGACTTCGGCCTACGTGTGGCGTATGCCATCCACTACAACCTAACCCAACCTGAAGCTACTCGAATACGAAATTTTTCCCGACGCAACGAAGAACATCCAACATCTATTGCGACAGTAAGAGTGTGATTCATGTGGCAGCAATACTTATTACTAAAGCCTTCAAGAGAATGTGCCCATGTTTATTTTTAACATATCGAGGCCCTTTCCGTTTTGTTCATTGTTACTTGTTTGTTGCCAAAAGCGTTTCTATTTCTGAATTTATCAAAGGAAAACATCTACAAGTAACCTAGTAATTCGAGTAATTGTTGGCGCAAAGGATACGGTAGCAATCTCGAAGCCCTTAACTTGAAGCACCATAGCCCTCAATTTGCATATTCCACTAGTCCACAACCTCTAATACACTTCCGTCTTTGGAAAACTATCTTTATATATTGATTTTGTGCGACTTATCTCGTGCCCCTATCGATTTACTTCAAGGGTAATTTATCAATGTGACGACGTCGCAAGCTATATAGCAATCCTTGCGAACCGAATACCGACCGCACACGCAATGGGTCATCATAATGATTATGGGACAGAATTTACTCAATGGCGCCACTATAGGATTTCCTCCTTTTCTATATATCACTTCAATGTACTCTTGGATGAGTGAAGTGACTTCTGTCGATGACGAATGGAGGAATATGGAGCATGAGCGTATGAAGTGAGGCTGTAGGTTTGGTCATTATGTTGTTCCTGCATTTTTCAAAGGATTAAATTCTCCAATTCTAAATCGCGACTGGTAATATGATAGAGATATTGAAAGGATTTGATCCAACTGAATTATGATAGACAGGACATTGCAGGTAATCCCACATAGAAAAAATGTGGTCTAGGTGCGACCCGCAAGGTCCACATGACTAACTTCCAAGTGGGAAAAAAACCGGCCAAGTGCGAGTCGGTAGCGGCAACAGAAATACATCATCTGTGAAAATTTCAACTGTCTAACTATCACGGCTTATGAGATACAACCTGGTGACAGACGGACGGACGGACAGCGAAGTCTTATGGATGCCCTATTGACGTAAAGTCAAGGCTCACGTAGACAACGTTGAGTCCATTGTGCCCACCTGTTTTGTTTAACCCGTTGATACCTATGCATTTACCGTCGAGCTGAACCAGCCAAACGAGGATAAAAATTCCAGTATTCTGTTCAGCCCGATATTACCTACCTCTTCTAGTCCCGAAAGGAAGTATCTTCCCAGGAAAATATTCCTTTTTTGGGCTAGCGCCGGGCATTCGCACAGCAGTTGACGAACGGACTCAATTTCCTCTTCGTCCTCGCAGCTTCTGCAGAAGTCATTGTAGGGCTGGCCTAGTCGAGCTGCATGAAAGGATAGCATGCAGTGCCCGGTGAGGGCACCGACTGCCAGTCGAATGTTCCCACGATTGAACTTCAGCAGATTTTCCGTTCTTTTCTTATCATAGACGGGCCAAGTCGATTTCGCCGTTGCGCATGTATCTAAGCGACACCATCGCTTATTGGCTTTCACCAATAGCTCCGTCTGTATCTCCCTGTAGAGCGCACTGAGTGGTGCTTTGGCCTCAGCTGAGATCTGCGCAATGTTAGCACCTGATCCCACCCTAGCCAACTCGTCCGCCCTCTCGTTTCCGGAGATATTCATATGACCAGGTACCCAGCAAAGGGTCACCTCATTTACATTGGATATCTCTTCTAAGAGAGCACCGTGGCGCAGTGGGTAGTGTATTGGCCTCTGACGCCGATGACTCGGGATCGAATCCCGACACAGCCATGTCATCGAACGTGTTTTTCACGGTGTTTCTCCTCAGCGGGGTTCTGACAAAACCCCCTGTAGTAAAATTGCCATGAAAAGCTTCTCGAAATTCGCCGTTCGGAACCGGCAATAAAACTGTAGGTCCCTTTCACCTATGTGAAAATGAAATCACACACAACATGGGTGATTGAGAGAAGCTCGGCTCAGGTTCTTCATGGACTGTAACGCCAACATACATACATACATCTCTTCTAACTTCTCCTTGAAGAGTTTGACGAGTTTGGATCTTATCCATGCTGCCTGCAGAGCCTTAATGGCTGCCTGGCTGTCAACATAGATGCTGATCCTTTTTCCTGTGATATTCTCTTTGCTGATCAGGTCGGCCGCCTGCTTGATAGCGAAGATCTTAGCTTGGAAGACACTGCATCCATCATCGAGCCTGTAGGAACGATGCATATCCCGAGACTCAAAGTAGACTCCTGCACCTGTGCCAACATCCATTTTGGATCCATCGGTGTAGAGTGCCAGTTCATTTTCCGTGCGTACCAAATCACCGGTCCATTCCTCCCTGGAGGGAATTCTTATAGAGAATCTCCTCTCCCAGGAAGGAAGTCGGGTGACATAGTCCGTTACGGTTCTGAATCTCGAGACGGCCCATCGATCCAAGACTGATGCATGTCCGTGAGGACTCCTTTTCCAGAGACCTGATTCCTGTAATCTTAGCGCCGTTCTGGTTGCGGCGCTCTCGCAGTACAAGTCCAGGGGTGGGAGGTTCAGCACGACTTCAAGGGCCGCCGTTGGTGTGGACTTCATAGAACCCGTCACCGCCAGACAGCCTGCCCTTTGAACCTTTGACACACTCTGAAGATGACACTTTTTCTCAAGCGCCTTCCACCAGACAACCGAGCCATAGACTAGGATAGGTCTTACCACCGCAGTGTACAATCAATGTACTAACCTCGGTTTGAAGCCCCATGTCTTTCCAAAGGCTACCTTGCACGAATATAGTGCCACATAGGCCTTTTTGATTCTTTCCTCAATATTTTCTGTCCAACTAAGTATGGAGTCCAGGATTATGCCCAGATATTTCGCAGATTTTTCAGGGATCAGATCTATACAATTCATACGGGGGTAGGTGTATCTGGGTACAGATCTTTTCTTTGTAAAGTGTACTACCTCTGTTTTCGCCGGATTAACCCCCAGACCTCGCCCCTTGACCCAGCTATCCACTAACATCAGTGCATAGCTTAGTCAGCAGAGACTAAAATGGCATTGCATCGGCGTAGGCCGTAACATAAAAACCCTCCGTCTCCAGAATCTTGGCCATTCCGTCGACCACAAGGAGCGGTGACAGAACGCCACCTTGTGGTGTACCTTTTACCCTCACCCTTCCACATGCTCTCCCTATCGTCGAATTTACTATACGAGTACCCAGCATTTGCCCAATCCAACTGCATACACCCGGGTTTATTTGGGCCATATGAAGGCTGGACACTATTGCCTCGGTACTAACGTTATTAAAGGCACCCTCAATGTCCAGGAAGGCACCTAGAGTGAATTCCTTGATACTGAGCGATTTTTCTATCGTAGAGACTACCTTATGCAGAGCGGTATCCACCGATTTTCCCCTTATGTACGCATTATTTGATTGTTACAGATAACCGTCCCCAATCTCTTCCCTTACGTACAAATCTATTATTCGTTCTAGCGTTTTCATCAGGAAGGACGACAGGCTGATAGGCCTAAAGTCCTTTGCAGTAGTATGGATGACTTTACCCGACTTGGGTATGAAAACCACCCTAACTTCCCTCCACGCTTGAGGAACATAACCCATCCTGAGGCACCAGGAGTAGATGCGCTTCAGCCATGGAAGAATGACTTCGCATGACTCCTGCAACATTACTTTTTTAAGTCTTATGTTTATATCGATGAACTTCGAAATACTGTTTGCAAATAATCAAGATTTTTACACATACGGAAGGTTTTGATGAAGCTCAATCCCGAAAACCATAAATTGGGAGATGTCTCATCAATACCATTCATCAACTGCTGAATTAACCTTTCGGCAATTCTTTCGAAAAGGCACTAAGCACTGATTTTGATGAAATTCGAAAATAGGCTTTGTCCCGACAATTTTGGTATATATGTATATTTAGCCGGACTTTCCTAGTTTCAAAGATATGAGCTTTTGAATTTCCCATACAAAGTACGGATTTGGCTTATTTTAGTTCAGTCATAGTTTTGCCTGGAACTATGCAACAAGTTTTAAAAAATCAACTTTGCGCGTTTTGTAGCTCCTAACAGTATGCGGTTTTACATGTTTTAGAAGATCCATATGCACACGTCTTTTTTAGGGTTCCGTGCGTCCGAAAAAAAAACGGAACCCTTATAGGATCACTCGTGTGTCCGTCTGTCCTTCGCTCACAGTCAAATATCTCCGAATCTACTGGACCGATTAAGTTGAAATTTGGTACACATATCAATTTCTGTGACCCAAATGTAAATATATATATATATTTTTTTGTAATTTCAAAATAAATAGTTTCCAAGTTATTCAAGAAAATAGACGAACATTGACCATCCCACCATTAGGCGAAGCCTATGGTGTAGGATGTGCTTGCCAATAACCCTATCAAAAGCGACTTCCTTGCCCAGTTTTGAATTAAAGTCTCCCAGTATGATTTTAACATCGTAGCAGGGACATTGGGCATATGTCCTATCTGGTCGTAGAAGTCGTCTTTTGCAGCGTCATACTTGTCCTCGATAGGGGCGTGAGCGCAAATTAGGCTGATGTTTGCGAACTTAGCCTTGATGCGGATTGTCATGAGGCGTTCGCTTACATGCCTGAAGCTCAAGACTTTTGCCTAAGTCTACCACTAATAACTAAAAAATAGGCAAGAAAAATGAACAACACGCGGTGTTCCCAAGCGGCTCCCCATCTAACACCTGACCCCTCCTGATGCTGCTATGATTGCGGTGATCGGACGACAGTACCCATTATTCGTCTAAGAATCCTACCGCAGCTAAAAAAAGAGCTAATGACCTTGAAACAGCTGAACAGATCTATACAAGTTGTAGCTAAGAACCATTTCGATCACGTTAGCTTTAAAAAAAAAAAGGCATCATAATCGGTTCATTCGTTCAGGAGTTACGATGCCACAGACAGACACACGGACACCTCAAACTTATAACTCCCCCTCGTTTTTCGTCGGTGTTTAAAAATTAAAAAATATGAATTTAAAAGGGTGTTTTCAGTTTCCCCACTGGGAAGTTAGTAGTGTGGGCCTTACGGGTCGCACCTAGACCACATTTCTTCATTATGAAACGACAATGTTAACTGAGCATGTCGACTATATCTCATGAAACGACTAATACGTGAGGTGTCCAAAATGAGAAACTGGAAAACATAATAGCACATAACCCGCCCATTATGGGACTCTTTAAAATGATTCCCTATTGTTCGCGGCCTTTTTGGTCATACTGCATGACCAAGAGAGAGTGCTAGGGACCGAGGAAATCCCAACTCCAGCTGCTGAAGTAGTCCTACCTCCCAGCATCGAAGAAGTCGGCACAGCTATTCAGAAGCTGAAGAATAACAAGGCCGCAAGCTCAGATGGCTTGCCATCAGAGCTCTTCAAAGCTGGCGGCGATGTTCTGGTAGGAAGCATGCACCAGATCATCTGCAGAATTTGGGATGATGAAAGCATGCCCGACGACTGGAATACCAGCTCTATATGCCCCATCCACAAAAAAGGCGATCCTACCTCTTGCAAGAACTATAGAGGTATGTCCCTGCTCAATGTCGCATACAAGATCCTGTCCAGCGTATTGTGTGATCGTCTAAAGCCATTTTGCACCGCACTAATCGGCAGCTACCAGTGCGGCTTCCGGCCCGGCAAATCGACTATGGACCACATGTTCACACTTCGACAAATCCTGGAAAAGACCAACGAGTTTCGAATCGAAACTCGATTTCAAAGCCGCATACGACAGCATTCATCGTGAAGGACTGTTTGGTGCGATGGCCGAATTCGGAATCCCCTGAAAACTGATCCAGTTGTGTCGCGCCACGCTAAAAAGTACGCGATGCACCGTGGAACTCGGATCCAGGACTTCGGAACCGTTTGAAACATGCACCGGATTGCGGCAAGGAGATGCGCTGTCATGTGACTTCTTCAACCTGGTGCTGGAGCAGATAGTGTGACGGGCAGGCATCAACAGGGAAGGCACCATCTTCTACAAGTCCGTCCAGCTGCTAGGATACGCGGATGATATCGTCATCATCGCGTGTTCCCGCCGTGGCATTATGGAAGCATTCACGGCGATTGAAGAACAGCCGAAACGAGTTGGTCTTAAGGTCAATGAGGACAAGACAAAGTATATGCTGTCAAGAAAAAACCAATCCGTCGCTCACCACCTGGGACAAAATATAACAATTGATAGCTACAATTTCGAGGTAGTTAAGGAGTTTGTCTACCTCGGGGCAAACGTAAATTCCACAAATGACACCACAGTGAAGATCCGGCATAGAATCGCCCTTGGCAACCGCTGCTGCTTCGGCATGTCCAAACAACTGGGACATGCTTTACAAAACGCTTATACTGCCAGTCTTGCTGTACGGAGCCGAAAACTAGACGATAAGCAGGACAGCGGAGCTGATTTTGGGTTCTTTCGAAAGAAAAATTCTGCGCCGGATATTTGGTCCTGTCTGTGAGGAAGGTGAATGGAGAAGAAGACACAACCGCGAACTCTACGAGCTGTACAAAGATGTGAATGTAGTCCGGAAGGCAAAGATCCGTTGACTACCCTGGCTCGGCCACATCGAGCTCATGGACATCAACGCTCCAGCTAAGAGCGTCTTCGACTACGAACCCCCTGCTTCGAGAAGAAGAGGAAGACCGAACCTCCGGTATAAAGACCAAGTAATCGCGGATGTAAGACATCTTGGTCTTGATAACTGGAAGCAGCGTGCCCGGGACCGTCAAGGATGGAAGGCAGCTATAGCTCAGGCTCAGATCCTCCATGGATCGCTGGCCTGATAAGTAAGTAAGTAATATATAATTTAAAGAACATAGCTAACCATAATATTTCCCATTATAATCTACGACCTTCGTTAGGTCGTATGGAAAAAAGCTATACCTCAAACATATATACGAGGAGCACTCCCAAAGTGTACGTTGAATCTTATTTGAACACCATTAAACAAGAACAACAGGTTGAAGCAGATCCCATTTACACGCTTGAACATCCCCGCATCATATGCTTTTTGTAAAACAAATCCCAAGCAGCATACCATGGCCACACCGACCTGACCTTCGCTTTACAAGTATCCTATGAACTTACATAAATAAAGTGAACAGTAAAGAAAACCTCACCATAACCACCTCAGCATCTCGGTACACGTATTTCACTCTCTACAATATCCCACTCCAGTACAAAGGACCAGTGCCGAGCATCTATTACCTGAATATAGTGTTCTCTAGTATTCCACATCATTTTGCCCCTAGCATGTCACATACCATCAAGTTGGAGCTGAACTAATTGTGCAGATTAAGCAAATCCAGGAAGCGCTTCCTCCACCGAAAATTATAATTAGGATAAGACAATTAGTGACAGTTTAGCGTTTTGCTTTGAATAATGGTGTGTAAACGGATTACCATATTCCACAAACACTAATTGCGCACCTTAGAACGTATTACGGTGTACTCGTATTTAGGAAGCGGAAGGGCTCTCGCCAAAATTGAAGATTTACCTTTGGGACTTAGAGGGGATGTTGACATCAATGTGCGAGAACGGAGACTACGTTTGTGGTAGCTATCGGGTTTTATTTTTGTGCGATATCTTCTTCTTCTTCTTAGTGGGCGCTACAATTCGGGGTGAACCTGGGCCTCAACCAACATGCCCCTCCATCTAGCACGATCTTTCGCTAGCCTTTTCCATTGCCGCACTCCCAGTTGGCCGAGGTCCCCTTCCACCTGTGTGCGCCATCTTAAGTGCGGCCGTCCTCTGCTTCTTCGTTCCTCGGGGTTGGATTCAAAGACTCTCCGGGCTGGAGCTGTGGTGTCCATTCGCTCTACATGGCCCAGCCATCTTAGGCGTTGAATCCGTAGACGCCTGACTAGGCTCATGTCGCTGTACAGCCCGTACAGTTCGTGGTTGAATCTTCTCCTCCATCCCCCGTCTGCGTTTATAGGCCCAAAAATCACGTGCAAAATCTTTTTCTCGACCCGACCAAGGGCCTCCTCATCCGCTTTTGATAGTGCCCATGCTTCTGCGCCGTACAACAGGACCGGGATGATAAGGGTCTTACATAGAGTCACTTTGTCGTTCGGGAGAGGGCTCTATTACTCAGTTGCCTCCTGAGCCCAAAGAAACAGCGATTGGCAAGTGTGATTCTGCGTTTGATTTCGGAACTGATGTCGTTGTTCCAGGTCACTGCGGAGCCAAGGCAGACGAAGTCCTTAACTACATCGAACTTATATCTACCTATACAAACGTTCTGGCCGAGACGTCGGTGTTGAGCGTCCTCTTTTGATGACAGCATATATTTAGTTTTGCCCTCGTTTACCGCCAGACCAACTTTCGCCGCCTCGAACTCAATACTCGCAAACGCCCTATTGATATCTCGCTATTATGTCAATATCGTCGGCGTATGCAAGGAGCTGCGAGGATTTGAAATAGATTGTGCCTCTTGTATTGGCCAGTAATTTTTGCACAATCATTTCCAATATGATGTTGAAGAAATCACACGACAGCGCATCGCCTTGCCTAAATCCTTTTTTGACATCAAAACTATCGGTAAGGTGTTCACCGATTCGGATGGAGCAGCGAGCATTCTCCAAAGTCATCCTGCATAGTCTGACGAGTTTAGCAGGTATATCAAAGGTAGACATAGCGTTGTATAGCTCGTCTCTAATTACGCTGTTGTATGTGGCTTTGAAGTCGACAAACAGGTGGTGAGTGTCGACTTGAAAATCATTAGTTTTTTCCAGGATCTGCCGTAGTGTGACGATTTAGTCGATAGTGGACTTCCCTGGCCTGAATCCGCAATGATAAGGATCTATCAGCTTATTTACAAAAGGCTTCAGGCGTTCACACAAAATGGCAGAGAAGATTTTGTAGGCGATGTTAAGGAGACTTATTCCTCTATAGTTGGCGCAATCAGAGGGGTCTCCTTTCTTGTGGATCGGGCATACGATGCTGAGATGCTGGGCATGCTTTCCTCTAACCATATCTTACGGATGAGCTGGTGCATGCTCCCAGCCAGGTCATCCCCAGCTGCCTTGAAGAGCTCAGCAGACAGTTCGTCTGCACCAGCAGCTTTATTCGACTTGAGCTTCGATATGGCAATCTTAACTTCGTCGAGGTCAGGGGGACAGAATTCTCTGCGGTCTCCGTCTATTAGAAATGGATCATTCTGCCTGACAGCGGTATATTGATTAACGTCGCCGTTATACAGTCTGCAGAAGTGGTTTTTCCATATTCTCAGCATCGACTGCGGTTCTACTACTAGGTGTCCGTTCTCATCCCTGCAGGCTTCCGTTCTGGCTTTATATTCTTGGCATGTTCGCTTTATCTGTTGATAAAGCTTTCGAACGTCACGCCTGCAGTAACACCTCTCCAAATCCTCAATCGCGGGCTTCTCGTGCTCTTTCTTCTTTCTTCTAAGAATCTTGTGCTCCTCCCTTCTTTTTAACTCGTAGAGCTCACGAGCTGCTCTTGTTCTTTTATGCAGCGAGGCCTTATATGCATCCTGCTTCGCTGTATGAATCCTCCTGCACTCGTCATCGAACCAGGTGTTTCTTCGTGGTGGAGCCCTGAATCCCAAAACTTCGGATGCAGAGCTTTTCAGGGCTTATTTGCAAAGGCTCCACTGCTGTTCTATTGATAGTGTGGAGGATTCAGGTGTATTGGAAGGCTTAAGGGAGACGCGATCGGTAAAAGCACGAGCGGTTTCTGGCGATAGTAGCTTTCCGACGTCATAACTTTGTATTCTTACTCTACTCCGTTGCGTTCGTGCTATCCGTCTACATCTTGGCTACTACAAGATAGTGGTCCGAGTCGATGTTAGCCCCTCGGAAAGTTCGAACATCACGAATAGTGGAGGAGTGTCTGACGTCGATCGCGATGCGGTCAATCTGGTTGGTAGTCGATTGATCAAAAGACCGCCAGGTGCCTTTGTGTATATCGAGGTGCGGGAGGCGCGTACTGGTTAGAAGGAGATTTCGCCCCGTAGCAAGATCAATGAGCCTGTGTCCATTATCGGAGGTGGTGTCGTGTAGGCTATGTTTGCCGATTACTCGTTCAAAGATGATTACTCCTAGATTCTGTCTAGGCGATCGTAGAACTCATCTTTGGCGGAGTCATCCTTGTCTTCCGTGGGGGCGTGGACGCAGATCAGGCTGATGTTAAAAAATGTAGCCTTGATACGGATTGTCATGAGGCGTTCGTTCACATGCCGAAAGCTTAGGACTTTTTGCCTTAGTCCATCTCGAACAACAAATCCGCATCCAAACAATCGTTGTCCTCTCTCCTTATAGCAGTCGCCGTAGTAAATATCGCAGTTTTTCATCCGCTTTATACCCGGTTCATTCCATCGCATTGCCTGGATGGCGGTTATGTCCGCTTTATAGCGGTCTAGGGCGTCCGCAAGTTGTTCGGCTGCACGTGGCCTGTTTAGGTACCTAACATTCCACGTATAAAGCCGAAGATCATTATCCTTTTTTCGTTTTTTGCAAGGGTCGTCAACATGGCTTGGCTAAATACTTATGAATAATGGAAATAATATGTTACATGCCAATTTGTATGTAAACAAACAGCAGTTTGATCGATCTGTCGAATTTCTGGTCACGCGTGACGTTAATGCGCAGAACGAAACAAAAATGAACACTCGAAGGCGTAATCCTTTCTCTCTCAATCGTGATACCTGATCGTCTTATGGTTCCACGAATAGCTGCACAACGGGCCTCCCTGGCCTATGTGTGTTCTTCTCATTTCTGGGAAGGCTACGATCCTACCTACCTACCTACCTACTTGAGATGAAAGTCGTTTTGTGCCTATCTCCACCACACTACTAAGTCTCATACTACCCAATACTTTGCTTGCCCTTCGTTGCAACCTTAGGGTGCTCGTATAGGTTTCGCTTGACTGAACGTCACAGTAATTCTACAAATTGCCGACATTTAATTGGTACTAACGTTGAAGTAATTTAAATAAGGCCTTTCCACACCAGCAGCCTGTAACAAACACCGGATCCCGTTTCATTTTTTCTATTTTAGTTTTCCAGAAGCCACCAAGTATCTACCGACTTATTACAATTTAGCCACAAAAAATCCAATCTCGCAGCATGTCAGGTACACTCAAGCTAGTACGTATGAGCGTACTAATCTACAGTTTTCATGCAAAAGATACGACAGGAAATTGCGGAAATTACATACATTAAGATACTATGTACCTAGGTACATCATCAGCATTTCTTTTACAAAATCATTTCAAAAAAATCCAAACAATTGTTCCCTCCATTGTTGCCAGCTTCCGCGTTTTGTTTTGCTGACTCTAATTACATTTGATTTCCATTGTAAGTGTCAGGTGAATCTAGTTAGATGCAAAAAACACATCACAGATGAATGGGGTACACATCGCACCAGATACTTACGCGGAGCAGTATGGTCGTGATTTGTTTTCGTGCAAACGGACATGCAATTTGTCATATCAGGATACTGGGTATGTGCATACAAATCCATTCAAATAAGATGTGAATACTAAGTCGTATCTCATGCGATTTAAATTGAGGTACGGCATTCCAGGGTCATGTGCGCAGTGTTTGGAAACGACGTGAAAAACTGTTTGACCGCTAAATGGTATATTAAATTAGTCATTTGATTGATAGTGGCGCTGACAGGTGACACAAGTTAGTGAAGTCCGAATGCCGAATAACAAAAGATTAATTTTGAATTATTGTTGAAATCCGCCTCCCTACCAACTGACATCAAAATGGATAGCACAATAGGTCGTTTTATGAAAGTGGCATTGAGGCAGATAGTTATTTCCCTTTGCATATTTCGGTACTGCCAGGGAGGTAGTGACAAAAACACCAGATCAACAAAACAGAAAGGCTTAAGAGTCTGGGGCTTACTTACTTACTTACTTTGATGGTGCTACAGTTCGGGGTGAATCAGGGCCTCAACCAACAAGCCTCTCCAGCCGGCCCGATCTTTGGCCAGCCGCTTCCAGTGCCGCACGTTCAGTTGGTTGAGGTCCCTTTCCACCTGTGCGCACCACCTTAAATGCGGTCGTCCTCAGCTGCGTCGTCCCTCAGGGTTGGAGTCGGAGACTCTTCGGGCCGGAGCGTTGATGTCCATTCGCTCTACATGGCCTAGCCATCTTAGACGTTGGATCCGAAGACGTCTAACCAGGCCGATGTCGCTGTACAGCCCGTACAGTTCTTGGTTGAATCCCCTCTTCCATTCTCCGGACCAAAGATTGCACCCAGAATTTTCCTCTCGAAACGCCCAAGAGCCTCTTCATCCGCTTTTGATAACGTCCAAGCCTCAGCGCCGTAGAGGAGGACCGGAATGATTAAGGTTTTGTAGAGGGAAACCTTAGTTTTTCGAGAGAGAGCTCTACTACTCAATTGCCTCTTGAGCCCGAAGAAGCAGCGATTGGCAAGAGTTATTCTGCGTTTTATCTCAGCGCTGGTGTCGTTGCTGCTTGTCACTATCGAGCCAGGGTAGAAGAAGTCCTTGACTACTTCAAAAATATAGCTGCCGAAGGTGACGTTCTGACCAAGACGTCGGTGTTGCGCGTCTTTCTTGGATGGCAGCATATATTTGGTCTTGTCCCCATTTACCATTAGACCCACTTTCGCCGCTTCTGCTGCAATGCTTGCGAACGCCTCATTGACGTCTCGCTTTGTCCGTCCAATAACCTCAATGTCATCTGCGTAGGCAAGCAATTGTGTGGACTTGAAGTAGATCGTACCTCTTGTATTGGCCGCAGAGTCCCGCACGATCTTTTCAAGAATAATGTTGAAGAAATCACATGACAGTGCGTCACCCTGTCTAAAGCCTTTTTTAACATCAAAGGGGTCGGTTAGTTCACCTTCGACCTTAATGGAGCAGCGAGAGTTCTCCATAGTCATCCTGCACAGTCTGGCGAGTTTGGCAGGAATGTTAAAACATGGCATGGCTCTGTATAGCTCGTCTCTATAAACACTGTCATACGCGGCTATAAAGTCGACGAAAAGATGGTGCGTGTCATGGGTCTTCTCCAAGATCTGCCGTAGTGTAAATATTTGGTCTATCGTGGATTTTCCTGGCCTGAAACCGCACTGGTGGGAACCTATCAGATTGTCCAGGAACGGTTTCAGGTACTTACACAGTACGGCAGAGAGGATCTTGTACGCGATGTTCAGGTGTTCAGGAGGCTTATCCCTCTGTAATTGGCGCAGTCATAGGGGTCTCCTTTCTTATGGACCGGGCAAACGATACTGAGATTCCATTCGTCGGGCATGCGTTCTTCCGACCATATCTTGCAGATGAGTTGGTGCATTTTCCTGACCAGCTCATCGCCAGCTGCTTTAAACAGTTCTGCGGGGAGTCCGTCTGCTCCAGCAGCTTTATAAGACTTAAGTTTCGAGTTTCGACTTATCGACGATATCGCTATCAAGAGTCGGGGGCTGCTGCCACATAAAAGGTCGCACGTCAAGGGCATGAGTAACTTCTTAAGTTAGGTCAGAAGGTTATCTTATCAGGCTGTAATGTCACTTGATTATTAATACATGATTCGGTCGCTTCGTTGCGCCTGACTCTTTAAGTTGACTGAGGAGGACTTATAAACACGTTAGACGGACTACAATCAGAATAAAGACTGGTTACACGCAGAATTTGCTAAATCCTTGGCCTTAAAACAAGTTTTATTATCTATTGGAGCACTCAGACGCAAATACTAGTCCATTGTACTGCCAGACAGATACCTACCCTTGCTATATTTTCCCCGTTTCCCGGAAAGAAATAGGGAGAAGTTTCAGTGATGTAAAGCTACGAGATTCGGCACACACCTCGTCGGCCTCAAGGGAGCGCGAGCAAAGGAGGGACACTCGCAGATATAAATATTCTGCTGTGTCGTCCGTGCAGCACAGGTAGGTGTCTCACCAATGCCGAGCATGCAGAGATGCTTGGCAAAAGTATAATTGCCCATAATGATGCGCGCAAGTCTTCTGCAGTCAATTCCCCTTAAGGGTAAGAAGAAGGCTACGTATTTCTTGCAGACATCAGGGCGTACGCGCTTAGTTATCCTGCATCCTGGGTGTTACCTCCATCTACGATTGTGTGCATTGGAAACCCAATCGTTGATGTAGGTATTGACCATAGAAACAGGTAGACCCAAGGCGGGTTCGGTTCCTGAGAAACTCTCCTCTGAGCCCATTCTGGCGAGTTCGTCACAGATCTCATTTTCTGAGATCCCAGATTGACCTGGGACCCAAGCAAGCCTTAGTGACTGTAAAGTTATAGCGTAGTAGGACGACAGGTATCATTGCATTAGGGTATATCTATGAGACAAGGGTCGTAGGATATTTCTCGCGCAAGCGTACTGTCATTTCAATGCGAGTCGTCCCAAAAAACCATTTCTCTTGAGACGAGACATGGCTTTCAGTGCACACCCACGTGCCGGGGAAAGCCCCCGTACACCAGGGACAAATCGTTATTTGGAATTCGGTGAAAGAGTCTACCACGTGTTTTCGTGTTAGCCTGTTCCACCAGACAACCGATGCCTATGAGATTATCGGTCTTATAATTTCCAGCGATAAACCATATATTTTGCCAAAAGCCCTTTTGTATTGCCAGAACGCTGACAGCGTTTGTGTGGCTTAAAACTCAACATGCTTTGACCGAAGAAGCTTGCTGTCTAGGATAACTCCCAAGTATTGTTGGCCTCTAAGGCCGATGACAGTCATGTCATCGAACGTGTTTTCATGGTGCTTCTCCTCTTCCTTCTTCCTTCTCGTGAAGAGTCTTGAGAGGATCAACTGGCAGCCCATTTCTTGTGCACCACTCATCGATGCTTTGGGACAGGCAGTCGCTAAACACCAGTCGACAGAGGGAACAGCGACATCATCCGCATAGACCTGGGCTTAGATTCTAGCAGAGAATCGACCACCATGCACCATGACAGCGGAGACAGAACGCTACATGGAGGGCAGCCCCTGTTTACGCCAGATTTGACACAATGTCCGAGATCTGCGTCAGCGAACAATGCGCTAAGGAGTAACCTCCCTGTCAGTGATTAGACACAACTAGTGGTGCCGGTTGTGGAACGATATTTTCACGATCCCCGGAATAAGGTCCAGACAAGCCACCTCTTGTCAAGGCTTGGTCTATGTAAGCCATGTCTTCACATCCCTACAAAACTCGCGTAACAGACAAACGGTAGAGAATCATAGACGACAAAATGCAGAGATGTACAATTCTAAGTCTTAGCCAAAGGGAGGGAGCGAGCAATCCCTACTCAATCCAAGTTGACACACAGCCTCCGCGAGCCCCCCCCCCTGGATAACTACCCTGGCACCCGCCAAGTAGTGAACCAATGTATGCAGCGACCCAACCTCTTGTTCCTGGGGAAAGTGGAACCTGGCCCTCCGGGTAGGGGGTTGTGCTTAGAGGTAACATCCCTATCACGTAAAAACCTACTTGTTCCGAAACAACAACAAGCCTCGGATACGGACGGATACAAAGCTGACGACCCCTACAAGCGACTAACGAAATTGAAAGTCTGCACCTGGAATGTGAGGTCCCTTAACAGACCGGGTGCAGGCGATAAATTGGAGCAAACCCTCAACTGCTATAAAGCAGATATAGCCGCACTCCAAGAAGTGCGATGGGATGGACCTGGCAAAAAACGGATGAAAAACAGCGACATTTACTACGAGAACTGCTACAAGGAGAACAAACAGCGCTTATTCGGGTGCGGATTCGTTATTCGAGGGAGACTCCGAGAAAAAGTCTTAAGCTTCCGACATATATAAGCGAACGCCTCATAACAATCCGCATCAAAGCTAAATTTGGAAACATTAGCTTAATATGCGCTCACGCCCCAACGAAAGAAAAGGACGATCGACTCAAAGAAGAATTCTACGATCTCCTAGACAGAACCTATGCCCAATGAAAGAGCATGGCCTCCATAACACCACATCCGACAAAGGACTTAGGCTAATCGATTCGCTAACGGGGCGTAACCTCCTTGTACCAAGCACGCGATTCCCCCATCTCGACATCCACAAGGGTACCTGGCGGTCTATTTAATCAATCGACCAGCAACCAGGTTGATCACATTGCGATCGACGCCAGACACTCTTCCAGTATTCTCGACGTACGAACCTTCCGAGGGGCCAACATCGACTCGGACCACTACCTTGTGGTAGCCAAGGTACGAATGAGGATATCAAGAATGCTTAAGAGTCGAGTAGGACTACGTAAGTTTGACGTCGGAAAGCTACAATCGCAAGAGACTGCGAGAATCTTTGCCGACTGTGTCTCTTCCAAGCTCTCTCAAGATCTGCCCACAGCAGCACAAACAATAGAGCAGGAATGGGCGCATTGTCAGAGCGCCGTCAGAGACGCTGCCTCAAAGGTGCTGGGTTTCAAACCGCCACCACAAAGAAACCCCTGGTTCGATGAACAATGCGAACAAGCCCTGCCTCATGGGCTTATAAAGCCATGCTGCAACGACGAACGAGAGCTGCTCACGAAATCTATGAGCAGAAGAGAAGAGAGGAACACACGCTTTTCAGAAGAAAGATGAGAGAGCACGGAAAGCGTGAGATCCAGGAAATGGAGAGATGCTTCCACAGGAATGACGCCCGTAAGTTTTACAATAAGGTAAAACGAACATGCCATGGCTACAAAGCCAGAGCGATGGTCTGCAGGGAAGAAAATGGAAAACTGGTAGTAGAGTCGCAGTCGATGCTGAGGATCTGCAAAAACCACTTCTGTAGACTGTATAACGGCGATGTTAGACAAGATACCGCTGTCAGGCAGAACGAGCCATTCGTAATGGACGACGATGTAAGAGAATTCCGCCCACCCGACCTGACGAAGTCAAAATAGCGCTATCGAGACTTAAGTCTAATAAAGCAGCGGGCGCAGACGGCCTGCCTGCTGAGCTTCTTAAGGCGGCTGGCGATGAGATGGTAAGGTGCATGCACCATCTCATTTGCAAGGTATGGTCGGAGGAAAGCATGCCCGACGAATGGAATCTCAGAATCTTTTACTCGGTCCATAAGAAAGGAGACCCCTATAACTGCGCCAACTATAGGGGTACAAGTCTCCTTAACATTGCATATAAGATCTTCTCTGCCGTATTGTGTGAACGCCTGAAACCGTTTGTGGATAACCTGATCGGCTCTTATCAGTGTGGTTTCAGGCCAGGTAACTCCACAATAGACCAAATATTTACGCTACGGCAGATCTTGGAGAAGACCCAGGAATACCAAATCGACACTCACCACCTCTTCGTCGATTTCAAGGCTGCATATGTGTAGAGAGATGAGCTATACAAAGTTTTAACATCCCTGCCAAACTCGTCCGGCTGTGCAGGATAACAATGGAGAATTCTCGCTGCTCCATTAAGGTCGGTAATGAGCAAACCGAGACCTTTGATGTTCAAAAAGGATTTAGGCAAGGTGACGCGCTGTCATGCAACTTTTTCAACATCGTGCTTGAAAAGATCATTCAAGATTCACTGTCCAACACAGGAGGTACGATTTATTTCAAGTCTACGCAATTGCTTGCGTACGCCGACGACATTGACGTGATTGGACGAACACAGCGAGACGTCAATGAGGCATTTGTAAGCATTGAGATAGAAGCGGCTAAGATGGGTCTCAAGGTTAATGAGGGTAAAACCAAATATCTGCTTTCATCTAACAGAGACAGACAACACCGACGTATTGACCAGAACGTCACCATGGGCGGATATAACTTTGAAGTGGTCAAGGAATTCGTCTACCTTGGCTCACTGATGACCAGCGACAACAACACCTTCGCTGAGATAAAACGCAGAATCACTCTTGCCAACCGCTATTTCTTTGGGCTCAAGAGGCAACTGAGAAGTAGAGCCCTCTCTCGGAAAACCAAGGTGACACTATATAAGACCTTAATCATCCCAGTCCTCCTTTACGGCGCAGAGGCTTGGACCTTAACAAAAGCGGATGAAGATGCCCTTGGGCGTTTCGAGAGGAAAATTCTGCGCACTATCTACGGTCCCGTTTGTTCAAACGGTGTATGGAGGAGAAGATATAACGAAGAACTGTACGGGTTGTACAGCGACATCGGTCTAGTACGGCGTCTACGGATACAGCGTTGTAAGGTGGCTAGGCCATGTAGAGCGAATGGAAAATACAGCTCCAACCCGAAGAGTCTTCGAATCCACCCCGAAAGGAAGGCGCGGCAGAGGATGGCCGCATCAACGGTGGCGCACGCAGGTGGAAGGGGGCCTTAACCAACTGGGCTTGCGGCGCTGGAAACAGCTGGCCATAGACCGTGCCAGCTGGAGACGCTTGTTGGTTGAGGCCCAGGTTCACCACGGACTGTAGCGCCACCTAAGTAAGTAGGTAAGTAAGTCAAACTATCATCATTGGAGTAAGAGGTGTAGATCAAACAATTTCACCGAGAAACCATCCAGTTGAGCACAACTGCATATAAGATGACGTATACGGTTGGAAACCTAGGGCCACTACTAAGAGGCTTATTGCATTCAAGTGCTCCAACAAATAGTAGGAGTAATGCTATAATAACATGGACTAGAATGGAATAGTCCACGTTCTAACATAGTGCCGCCACGTCTGATATTCGCACGGATGTCCTTGCAGCTTATGCTTGTGAAGCCGTGGTAATTCCAACTCAACTCTACCTCCTTTCTCACGCCACTATACCGGGGAAAATTGAATGAAAACATTGAACTTTAATTGGCAAGGGAAACATAAACAATGACAACGCCTCCCACCCAATTTTATGTCAATCAAGTGGAAATGATGTTGAATAATAAATAGCATGTAGGAGTATAACGTAACAAATTGGTGGAAGAGTTGCCTCTAATTGTTGTCCATCCTCGTCGAGTACACTATAATTGCCAGTGAAAAGGTTTGTGTACGCAACTTCCGATAGTTGCTGTCTGGCAGAGGAAATCAATAAGTGATTGTTGCATCGATATTTTGGCGTTAGTGATTGTAATAAAAATTTTGTTCAGAGCCAACCAATAGCCTCGGATACGGACGGATTACATGTTGACGACCCCCGCTAACGTCAAAAAGGAAACGAATTTCGGATCTGCACCTGGAACGTTAGGTCCCTCCACAGACCAGGTGCAGCCGAACAACTGGTCAACTCTTTGGACTGCTATAAGACGGACATTACCGCGCTCCAAGAAGTGCGATGGGATGGGCCAGGCAACAAACGGATGAAAAACTGTGATATCTACTACGGAAACTGCTACAGAGAAAAAAAACAACGCCTATTCGGATGCGGATTTGTTGTTCGAGGCAGACTCAGGAAAAAAGTCCTAAGCTTCCAGTATGTAAGCGAACGCCTCATAACTATCCATCAAGGCATCAAGGCCAATCTCGGCAATATAAGCTTACTATGTGTCCACGCCCCCACAGAGGAGAAAGATGACCGACATAAAGACGACTTCTATGATCTCCTAGGCAGAACGTACGTGCAATGTCCCAGCTATGACACCAAAATCGTTCCAGGAGATTTCAGTGCGAAGCTGGGTAAGGAAGCTATCTTTGAACGGGTCATTGGAAAACACAGTCTACACAACACCACGTCAGAAAACGGACTAAGGCTAGTGGACTTTATGGCGGGACATAACCTGGTAGTAGTAAGTACACGATTCCCACACCTCAACATCCATAAGGGGACCTGGCGGTCTTTCGATCAATCGACAACCAACCAAACTGATCATACTGCGATCGACGGCAGACACTCCTCCAGCATCCTAGATGTCCGAACCTTTCGAGGAGCCAACATCGACTCGGATCATTACCTTGTTGCAGCCAAGGTACGGATGCGAGTTTCTCGGAATCAACGGAGTCGAGTAAGAACACCAAAATTTAACGTCGGAAAGCTGCAATCGCAGGAGACCGCCAGGACCTTCGCCGATCAAGTCTCCCTCAAGTTCTCTCAGGTCCCGATGCAAGTTGCAGAAACCATAGAACAGCAATGGAGTCGTTGTCAGAAAGCCATTAGAGAAGCCGCCTCAGACATACTCGGTTTCGAGCCACCACCGTCGAGAAACCCCTGGTTTGATGATGAGTGCAGACAGGCCCATGTAGAGAAACAGAACGTATACATGGCCACATTGCAACGACGGACGAGAGCTGCCCGCGAGCTCTATGAATAGAAAAGGAGGGAGGAGCATTCGCTTCTGAGAAGGAAAAATAAGGAGCACGAGAAGCGCGAGATCGAGGAAACGGAGAGATGTTACTGCAGGAACGACGTTCAAAAGTTCTACCAAAAAGTAAAACGAGCATTCCCAGGCTATAAAGCCAGTGTACGCAGGGATGAGCACGGACAACTAGTAGTGGAGTCACAGTCGATGCTGAGATTATGGAAGGACCACTTCTGCAGACTGTATAACGGCGATGATAGTAAAAGTGCCGCCGTCGATGTTAAGATAGCGATATCGAAACTTAAGTCTTATAAAGCTGCTGGAGCAGACGGACTCCCAGCGGAGCTGTTTAAAGCAGCTGGTGATGAGCTGGTCAGGAACATGGACCAACTCATCTGCAAGATATGGTCGAAAGAACGCATGCCCGATGAATAGAATCTCAGTATCGTTTGCCTTTCCATAAGAAAGGAGACCCCTATGACTGCGCCAGTTACAGGGGGATAAGCCTTCTGAACACTTGAACATCGCGTACAAGATCCTCTCTGCCGTACTGTGTAAGTACCTGAAACCGTTCCTGGACAATCTGATAGGTTCCCACCAGTATGGTTTCAGGCCAGGAAAATCCACGATAGACCAAATATTTACATTACGGCAGATCTTGGAGAAGACCCATGACACGCACCATCTTTTCGTCGACTTTAAGGCCGCGTATGACAGTGTTTATAGAGACGAGCTATACAGAGCCATGTCATGTTTTAACATTCCTGCCAAACTCGCCAGACTGTGCAGGATGACTATGGAGAACTCTCGCTGCTCCATTAAGGTCGAAGGTGAACTAACCGACCCCTTTGATGTTAAAAAAGGCTTTAGACAGGGTGACGCACTGCCATGTGATTTCTTCAACATTATTCTTGAAAAGATCGTGCGGGACTCTGCGGCCAATACAAGAGTTACGACATTGACGTTATTGGACGAACAAGGCGAGACGTCATTGAGGTGTTCGCAATCATTGAAGCAGAAGCGGCTAAAGTGGGTCTAAGGGTAAATGGGGACAAGACGAAATATATGCTGTCATCCAAAGAAGACGCCCAACACCGACGTCTTGGTCAGAACGTCACCTTCGGCAGCTATATTTTTGAAGTAGTCAAGGACTTCTTCTACCTTGGCTCGATAGTGACAAGCATCAACGACACCAGCGCTAAGATAAAACGCAAAATAACTCTTGCCAATCGCTGCTTCTTCGGGCTCAAGAGGCAATTGAGTAGTAGAGCTCTCTCTCGAAAAACTAAGGTTTCCCTCTACAAAACCTTAATCATCCCGGTCCTCCTCTACGGCGCTGAAGCTTGGACGTTATCAAAAGCAGATGAAGAGGCTCTTGGGCGTTTCGAGAGGAAAATTCTGCGTGCAATCTTTGGTCCCATTTGTGTAAACGGAGAGTGAAGGAGGAAATTACACCCGGAAATGTACGGGCTGTACAGCGACATCGGCCTAGTTAGACGTATTCGCATCCAAGGTCTAAGATGGCTGGGCCATATAGAGCGAATGGACATCAACGCTCCGGCCCGAAGAGTTTTCGACTCCAACCCCAAAGGACGACGCAGCAGAGGACGACCGCATTTAAGGTGGCGCGCACAGGTGGAAAGGGACCTCAACCAACTGGGCGTGCGGCCTGGAAGCGGCTGGCCAAAGATCGTGCCGGCTGGAGAGGCTTGGTGGTTGAGGCCCTGATTCACCCCGAACTGTAGCGCCATCAAAGTAAGTAAGTGAGATTGTAATAATTATTGTTCGTAGATACTGAAGTTTATTAGCGTTGGATTGTAACTACACCAGATATGTCCACTTTTATGTTTTTCTTTTGTATTCGTTTGTACTCATGGGATGACTATTTTTTTTTTTTAAATTTGCACGCCTTCAAGGTCTAATAACCTTATTATGTCGGCGACACAGTGCCGGCAGAAGGTAGAGAGGAAGAGGAATAGAGGAGAGGAGAGAGGAAGAGGAATAGAGGAGAGGAGAGAGGAAGAGGAATAGAGGTGATGTTGCATGTTGCATTGAGGGGGGAAAACCGAATCCGGCAGGGAGTTCCAGATTCGTGTGGTTCGGTTAATGAAAGATTCTCTATATTTGACAGTACGTCCGAAAGCGGGCTTCAGGGTATATTGGTGAGCATTCCTAGAGAGACGTGTATTGCGGGAGAAATGTTGAAGGGACGGAATGCAACTGGCTATTTCATCAGAGCATTTTTGGTGGTAGTAACGATAAAACAGGGAGAGGCAGGTAACATTCCTGCGGTGTTCCAGCGAGTCTAATGTTTTGGTAATGCTGGAGTCACCTATCAGTTTTATGGCTCGTTTTTGTATTCTGTCTAGTAGGTGCAGTGAGGTCTTGGAAGCACCGGACCAGTCATGAGCGTTAAACTCTAATTTGGGGCGAATGAACGCCTTATAGATTGTAGCCAGATCTAAGGGTGAGAAATATTTCTTGCATCTGTATAAGAAGCCTAGGCATTTCGCAACATTCTTGGCGACACTGAATATATGGTCGCTCCAATTAAGATTGTGAGCAACACTCATACCCAGGATGGAAAGCTTTTTAGTTTCTGAGATGCAAGTGCCATTCATGGATTGTGGCTGCGGGTTATTTATACGCCTTAACGACAAGAGACAGCATTGTGTTTTGGAAGCATTAAATTCCACTCTATTGTGTTTACCCCATTGGATGATGTTATCGATATCGGAATTTAATGAGCTTAACATACGCTGCCGCTCATTATCTACAACCGAAGTGCAGGGTCGTAAACTGGTGAACGAATATGAGAAGCTGAGGGTACTGTCGTCAGCGAAGAAGTGAATTGGATTAGAAGTAACAGACAAGAGATCATTTATAAAAATAAGAAAGAGTGTCGGAGACAAAACGGAGCCCTGGGGAACACCGGCATTTACAAAGTGAGTATCAGACTTGAATCCGTCCAAAACAACTTGAATTGAACGATTCGAAAGGTAGACTCATCGATCCCAAAAGCATGCATTTTCGACAAAAGGGCTTCGTGCCAAACAATGTCAAATGCTTTCGAAATACCCGGTGCAACAATTTTGCTTTCACCTGCTTGGTGAAGCGAGTGATTCCACTTTTCAGCGAGATATGCCATCATATCACCAGTGGATCTGTTGCTGCGGAAACCGTATTGGCGGTCATTGAGGAGTTTCCGTGATTCAAGATATTTCATAAGCTGACGGTTAATTAGCGTTTCCATGACCTTGGAAAGAAGGGACGTTAGTGCAATGGGTCGGTAGTTGGAGGGAGAAGATGATTCGCCTTTTTTGGGTATAGGCTGGACAAATGCTGTTTTCCACCTACTCGGAAGGAGCCCAGAGGTGTAGGAAAGGTGAAAAAGCTTACGCAGTGGTTTTGCCAGCGTAGAAGAACACCTCTTCAGAACTATTGGGGCAATACCATCTGGACCAGCGGATTGGTGTATGTCGAGTTCTTTAAGAACCCTTGCGACTGTACGAGTGCGGAAGTGGATTAGTCCCATGGTGGAATTGACGCACTCTAGTACAGGCGGAGACAAAGGCAGCTGAGAACTGGTTGCGAAATGGGTAGCAAGTAGGTTAGCTTTGTCTAAGGGGGTGACAGCTGGAATGTCATTGTGGATGAGCGTCGGTATAGACGACTTGGTTGAGTTTTTTACGTTTTTTACAAGCGACCAGAAACTTTTGCTACCTTTGGGACATTGAAGGATTTTACGCCTTAATTTTTGGTCGGATTGGAATTTAATCCGTCGAATGTGGGTGTTGCAGTCATTTCTGGCTCGTATGTACTTTTTTCGGTTTTCCTCAGAACTGTTTGCCTTGTAGGCCCGAAAACTTAGCTCCCTGAGCCTAATAGCCTCTTTGCAGCTCGAGTCAAACCACGTATTATCCTTAGGCCTGGTGCTTTTAATCTTGCTGGGAATAAAATTTGCCATGCCGATTCGGGTAGTGTTTACGATAATATCAGTTGCGGCGTCCACGTCGTTGTCGAGGAAGCACAACGACCAGTTAAAGATCCGAAAGAAGTTGTTAAGGCCGCACCAGTTGGCTTTCTCGTATAGCCATAGTGTTCTCTTAGGAGCTTTTTCTTTAACTGGATGGTGGGAGTTCGTGAATTTCGCTGATATCGTGCAGTGGTCAGACAAGCCTAGGGGTTCCATTACATCGATTGTGTATTTGTCAGGCTGAGAGGTGAGAAACAAGTCCAGTGTGTTGGCGGTATGACCAGCAACATCGGGGATACGTGATGGCTCATTCACAAGTTGAGTTAAGTGATTTAACTCAGCAAACATTTCAACATACCTTCCTTCGGGGGTTCCTGTCCAGAATGTCGAAGCCACTGAGAATCGTGTACATTGAAATCGCCCGCTAAAACGATTTCAGTGCGAGGGAACAGGGAAACAATTCTTTGGATGGAATCAGACAGTGCGTCGAATGCATCAAATGTTGCATTCCTTTCTAGATTGGGGCTTCTATGAAGAAAACAGTAGTGGATGGAGTGCTTACGGAATATGAATTTAAGCCATATGAAAATAAATTCCGGGGTGAATGTTTGGCTATACTGTGGAAGGAGCTGGTAAGCAATATCACTACGGACATAGATGGCGAGACCACGGCGAGAGACGAATAATGGCACTAAGCTATATCCAGGAAGACTGAAATCCGAAGGATCAGACTTTTCATCGACTTGTGTTTCACAAAGTGCCAAAACAGCCGGTTTGTGGCGAGAGAGATGGACATGCGTGGCAAAGAAATTCTTCCGTAATCCACGAATATTGCAGAACTGCACACAGAAATCCCTCATCAATGCAAACTACAAAACATGTATAGATACAAAACCGTTAAAGCAGAGACGCGTAAGTGAAGTTCTATCGCCGGATTTGCAAAAACAAACTACCGTAGGTGTTATGTCCTTACGACAGTAAGATTTGCTCCACCAACAAGGAAGAACACACGCGACCCGCTACGCGTCGGTTGCGTTAGCACTCAATCAGTGTGTGTGCTGAGTGCGAACACTGTCACGAGAGGGGAAGAGGGACAGGTAGGAGTACGGCCCAGCTCTGCGGCCGACCAGGTGTTCAGTTGCGGCACTTTCACGATTTCTCGATGATACGATATGACATTGATGGTTAGCAACTGTTGCATGTAAAGTTGTTTCCCTGCTTCGTTGCTTTTGTAGAGTGAACTTTTCGAGAAAGAATTGAAAATCATTCGAGCGGAAGAGGCTGTACGTTGAACAGGTGTCCCCAAGTTGCTCAATCAATTTTAATTTTTAAATCGACGTTCGATAAGGAAAACACGATTTTATGCTTCGAAATATTCTTTATTATTCAACTTAGTATTTCCTCACCACTTCTGCAGACTGTATAACGGCGATGTTAGTCAATATACCGCTGTCAGGCAGAATGATCCATTTCTAGTCGACGGAGACCGCAGAGAATTCTGTTCCCCTGACCTCGACGAAGTAAAGATTGCCATATCGAAGCTCAAGTCGAATAAAGCTGCTGGCGCAGACGGACTGTCTGCTGAGCTCTTCAAGGCAGCTGGGGATGACCTGGTTAGGAGCATGTACCAGATCATCTGTAAGATATGGTCAGAGGAAAGCATGCCCGAGGAATGGAGTCTCAGCATCGTATGCCCGATCCACAAGATAGGAGACCCCTCTGAATGCGCTAATTACAGAGGAATAAGTCTACCTAACATCGCCTACAAAATCTTCTCTGCCGTTTTGTGTGAACGCCTGAAGCCTTTTTTAAATAAGCTGATAGGTCCTTATCAGTGCGGATTCAGGCCAGGGAAGTCCACCATCGATCAAATCTTCACACTACGGCAGATCCTGGAAAAAACCAATGAATTTCAAGTCGACACTCACCACCTATTTATCGACTTCAAAGCCACATACGACAGCGTAATTAGAGACGAGCTATACAACGCTATATCTACCTTTGATATACCTGCTAAACGCGTCAGACTATGCAGGGTGACTTTGGAGAATGCTCGCTGCTCCATCCGAATCGGTGAACACCTTACCTTACCGATAGTTTTGATGTCAAAAAAGGATTTAGGCAAGGCGATGCGCTGTCGTGTGATATCTTCAACATCATATTCGAAATGATTGTGCAAAAATCACTGGCCATTACAAGAGGCACAATCTATTTCAAATCCTCGCAGCTCCTTGCATACGCCGACGATATTGACATAATAGGTAGATCACAGCGAGATGTCAATGAGGCGTTTGCGAGTATTGAGTTCGAGGCGGCGAAAGTTGGTCTGGCGGTAAACGAGGGCAAAACCAAATATATGCTGTCATCAAAAAAGGACGTTCACCACTGGCGTCTTGGCCAGAACGTTTGTATTGGCAGATATAAGTTCGAGGTAGTTAAGGACTTCGTCTACCTTAGCTCCGCAGTGACCTGGAACAACGACATCAGTTCCGAAATCAAACGCAGAATCACTCTTGCCAATCCCTGTTTCTTTGGGCTCAGGAGGCAATTGAGTAATGGAGCCCTCTCCCGAACGACAAAGTTGACTCTATATAAGACCCTTATCACCCCGGTCCTGTTGTACGGCGCAGAAGCATGGACACTATCAAAAGCGGATGAGGAGGCCCTTGGTCGGTTCGAGAAAAAGATTTTGCGCGTGATTTTTGGGTCTATAAACGCAGACGGGGGATGGAGGAGAAGATTCAACCATGAACTTGACGGGCTGTACAGCGACATGAGCCTAGTCAGGCGTCTACGGATTCAACGCCTAAGATGGCTGGGCCATGTAGAGCGAATGGACACCACAGCTCCAGCCCGGAGAGTCTTTGAATCCAACCCCGAGGGGCGAAGAAGCAGTGGACGGCCGCCCGTAAAATGGCGCACACAGGTGGAAGGGGACCTCGGCCAACTGGGTGTGCGGCAATGGAAAAGGCTAGCGAAAGATCGTGCTAGATGGAGAGCATGTTGGTTGAGGCCCAGGTTCACCCCAAACTGTAGCGCCCACTAAGAAGAAGAAGAAGATTTCCTCATTTAAAGCTTCCAGTCCTTTAGCGAAAATCCGGAAGACTGTCGAAATATGTTGTCACGGCTGCTACTATCTCTTCGTTCAGTGAAAACTGTTTTCCAAACATGCATTTCTTGAATAGTAACAATTCACTGAATGGAAGAACTGAAAGAGCTCCATGTCAGATGTACCTTAGAGAGTTATATATCACTGCATCCAAATCAATATGCAGATCACAAAGAACGATCTACGAAGCATGCGCTACACTTAGTAGGGCGTGTTGAAAGTGGTTTCATATGCAAGGAGATTGCAATTTGCGCCTTCCCCGATATTGAGGAGCTTTCGACAATACTGGCTATGACCCAATAACCACTACACTATCCTGCAGAGGTGTAGACCATCCCACCAACCACTGGATCAGGGCGATGCTAAAAAGCCGTGTTATAGCAACCACAATCGGGGAGGTCTCAGTGACAGTGTCGGCAGCTAAGGGGTGTCCACAAGGAGAAGTCCTCTCAACCCTTCTCTGTTTGATTGCTATCGACGACCTACCCTTCCAGTTAACCAATCTCGGCTACGAGTCCATCAGATGCGCCGATGACTTAATAGTTATTGTTACAGGTAGATGCGAAATTTCTGCTTGTGAACGAATGCAACTTGCGCTTCAGTCCATCTCTGACTGATGTGGCAGAGAGGGTTTATCGATAAACCCAAGTAAGATAATCTTAGTCCCGTTTACAAAAAGGAGAAAAATACAGCCTTGCTACGTCTCTCTAAATGGTACAAACATAGGATTTTCAGGAGTTAAGTATCTAAGTATTGACCTTGATCGCAAACTTAACTGGAACTCCAACAACAAAACAAACTCACAAAGGCGACTAAAGCACTGTGGGCCTGTCAACGTAGTTACACTAAAACCTGGTTATTAAAACCTAAGGTAATCAACTGGTTATATACCGCGATAGTAAGACCTGCCATCACTTATGCGTCCACAGTATGGTGGACAAAAGTTGAACAATAAACGGTAATCGTTAAACTTCAACAGGCGCTATGCCAACTTGCCCTACGGCACCACAAGAAGCACAGATAGCATTCACTCCATTGCACTTTATTACTAAAAAAGTTGCATTGCGCAGGGCAATCAGAATTCATCTCTTGGGAACAGGCCTACCATGTAGACCAATGGGTCACATGTCCATCCTGCATCATCGTCCTGAGCTGGCTATGATTGCCACGGTCTCGGACAACACACCCTCACTTTTGACAGAAGATTTGAGATATTGATCCCAAGCCGCACAGCTTGGGCAACCAGTGATCCCTTCATCCAAGATGGTTTCTGGCGTTGGACTAAATTGAAAGATCTTGAGGGCTCTAGGAATGTGTCCTAATTTCTTTCAAACTGAATAATATGCCATCCCGACGTGCGTCAGCCTAAACTTAGAGATTGGCATAAGAGGAGTAACCATCAATATACTCTCTGATACTTACTTACTTTGATGGCGCTACAGTTCGGGGTGAACCAGGGCCTCAACCAATAAGCCTCTCCAGCCGGCCCGATCTTCGGCCAGCCGCTTCCAGTGCCGAACGCCCAGTTGGTTGAGGTCCCCTTCCACCTGTGCGCGCCACCTTAAATGCGGTCGTCCTCTGCTGCGTCGTCCCCCGGGGTTGGAGTCGAAGACTCTTCGGGCCGAAGCGTTGATGTCCATTCGCTCTACATGGCCTAGCCATCTTAGACGTTGGATCCGAAGACGTCTAACCAGGCCGATGTCGCTGTACAGCCCGTACAGTTCTTGGTTGAATCTCTTCCTCCACTTTCCATTTACACAAACGGGACCAAAGATTGCACGCAGAATTTTCCTCGTGGAACGCCCAAGAGCCTCTTCATTCGCTTTTGATAACGTCCAAGCTTCAGCGCCGTAGAGGAGGACCGGGATGATTAAGGTTTTGTAGAGGGAAACCTTAGTTTTTCGAGAGAGGGCTCTACTACTCAATTGCCTCTTGAGCCCGAAAAAGCAGCGATTGGCAAGAGTTATTCTGCGTTTTATCTCAGCGCTGGTGTCGTTGATGCTTGTCACTATCGAGCCAAGGTAGAAGAAGTCCTTGAATACTTCAAAAATATAGCTGCCGAAGGTGACGTTCTGACCAAGACGTCGGTGTTGTGCGTCTTTCTTGGATGACAGCATATATTTGGTCTTGTCCCCATTTACCCTTAGACCCACTTTCGCCGCTTCTGCTTCAATGCTTGTGAACGCCTCATTGACGTCTCGCTTTGTTCGTCCAATAACGTCAATGTCATCTGCGTAGGCAAGCAATTGTGTAGACTTGAAGTAGATCGTACCTCTTGTATTGGCCGCAGAGTCCCGCGCGATCTTTTCAAGTATGATGCTAAAGAAATCACATGGCAGTGCGTCACCCTGTCTAAAGCCTTTTTTAACATCAAAGGGGTCGGTTAGTTCACCTTCGACCTTAATGGAGCAGCGAGAGTTCTCCATAGTCATCCTGCACAGTCTGGCGAGTTTGGCAGGAATGTTAAAACATGACATGGCTCTGTATAGCTCGTCTCTATAAACACTGTCATACGCGGCTTTAAAGTCGACGAAAAGATGGTGCGTGTCATGGGTCTTCTCCAAGATCTGCCGTAATGTAAATATTTGGTCTATCGTGGATTTTCCTGGCCTGAAACCACACTGGTAGGAACCTATCAGATTGTCCACGAACGGTTTCAGGTACTTACACAGTACGGCAGAGAGGATCTTGTACGCGATGATCAGGAGGCTTATCCCTCTGTAATAAGCGCAGTCATAGGGGTCTCCTTTCTTATGGACCGGGCTAACGATACTGAGATTCCATTCATCGGGCATGCGTTCTTCCGACCATATCTTGCAGATGAGTTGGTGCATGTTCCTAACCAGCTCATCGCCAGCTGCTTTAAACAGCTCCGCGGGGAGTCCGTCTGCTCCAGCAGCTTTATAAGACTTAAGTTTCGATATCGCTATCTTAACATCGTCTAGGTCGGGTGGACGGGATTCTCCTTCGTCTTCGTCCATTCTGAATGGACTCTCTGATAGCCAAGCTTAAAACGCTGAGTTCGTAAAGCACGAACTCAAAATCCGTTAAGGAATACCATGATGCCCTACAGGAAAGAAAGAACAACGCCAAACTATTGTGGGTGCCAGGGTACAGAGGTATTAACGGCCGATCAACTCGCTAGGAAAGGTTCCACATAGGTGCACATAGGTGCCGAAACTTTCCGCGGCATACTTATTCTTGGACAGGAGAGAAAAATCGAACGAACTCTACCAAGCGAATAGATGTACACGGCCCCTGAACAGACACTCTATTAATACATATACTCTAACCTGAAGCTGGAATCCCTTGCAGCTAAATGCCTGGAAGTAGTATCAATGGGTATTAAACGGCTTTGTTCTCGCAAATGTTTTAATGGAAGTGTACGAATATGGATACATAAATATGTAGATCTCCATGGAAACTACAAATCCCCATACCAAGACTTTCCGAAAGTCGAATCCACCCACACTAGTGAATGGATATCCTTCAATCTTCGGCGCTGTCCGTGGAATGTTAGATCCCTAAACAGACCACGTGCAGCCGAACAACTTGCGGACGCCCTAAACCGTTTTGAAGCGGACTTAACCACCATCCAGGAAATGCGATGGAATGGTGGACTTAGGCAAAAAGTCCTGAGCTTTCGGCATGTGAGCGAACGTCTTATAACGATCCGTATCAAGACTAAAATTGTACTAGGAGATTTGAATGCTATGCCGGGTAAAGAAACCATCTTTAAATCAGTCATCGGCAAACACAGCCTACACGACACAGGCTGATTGATCTTGCTACGGGGCGCGATCTTGCTAGCCAGTACGCGCCTCCCGCATCTCGATATACACACAGGGACATGGCGGTCGCCAGATCAATCAATCACTAACCAGATTGATCACATTGCGGTCGAAGTCAGACACTCCTCCACTATTCTTGATATTCGAACTTTCTGAGGAGAAAATATAGCCAAGATGCGCCTACGGATATCACGAACGCAACGGAGTAGAGTCAGAATACAAAGTTATGACGTCAGAAAGCTACAATCGCCAAAAACCGCTCGTGCTTTTGCTGATCGCGTCCCCCTGGCCTCGATGAAGTTAAGGTCGCCATATCGAAACTGAAGTCTAATAAAGCTGCTGACAAAAACCAGTTGGCACCAGTTCTTCTGTATGATATAGCCAGAGGAAAGCATGCCCGAGGAATGGAGCAATCTACAGAGGAATATGTCTGCTTACCATCGCCTACAAAATTTTCTCTGCCATTCTGTGTGAACGCCTGATACCTTTTGCAAATAAGTCCTTATCAGTGTGGGTTCGGACCAGGGAAGTCTACCATTGACCAAATTTTCAGGCTACGGCTATTTAAGGTCGACCTCGACCCTTACCACCTACTTGTCGACTTCAAAGCCGCATACGACAGCGTAATTAAAGACGAGCTATACAACGCTATGTCTACCTTTGACATACCTGCTAAGCTTGTCAGACTATGTAGGATGACTTTGGAGAATGCTCGCTGCTCCATCCAAATCGGTGCAGACCTGACCGATGCGATGTGCAAAAATCACTGGCCAGCACAAGAGGTACAATTTATTTAAAATCCTCACAACTCCTCGCTCCAGTATATCGTACGGGCCCTGCCAATCGTTTTGAAGTTTTGGGCAAAATCCTTTCCTCTTCTTAGGGGCATACAGCCAAACCTTGTCCCCTTCTGCAAAAAGCGGCGCCTTGGCACTGATATCATAGCGATCTTTCATCCTTCGATTGTATCGCAATAGCTGGTCCCGGTTAAAAGAGTACACCGTATCAAGTCTTTTGGTTAGGTCCTCGATGTAGATTGAAACGTTGGTTGATCGGTTGGGTGCGGAATCAGTCCAGAGCTCAGATGGTAAGCGAAGCTCCCGACCAAATGTTAAAAACGCCGGAGTTTCTTTGGTAGCTTCATGGACTGCTGTCCTATAGGCCAATAGAAGAAAAGGTAGATGAACGTCCCAGTCCCTTTGGTTTTTATCAACGTACTTCGCGAGGTAGTTGAGAAGTGTTCGATTAAAACGCTCCACCATACCGTCCGATTGTGGATGCAAAGCAGTCGTGCGTGTTTTGTCGACTCCAAATCTCTTCATCACGTTCGCGAACACTGCCGACTCAAAATTTCTCCCTTGGTCCGAATGAAGTTGGTGAGGGATTCCAAATCGAGAAAAAACGTGAACTATAAGAGCTTCCGCCACAGTCTCTGCCGTCTGATTTGGTACAGGGATGGCCTCTGGCCACTTTGTGAAGTAGTCACAAAACACCAAAATGAATCGGTTACGCTGCTCCGTTATTGGCAACGGCCCCAGAATGTCTATCGCCACCCGCTCGAATGGTGCTCCTAAATGAACTGATTGGAGGGGTGCTCGAGATTTGGCACTCCTTCGTCTTTGGCAAGTAGCACATTCAGTGCAGAACCGCTCAACGTCTCTGGAACATCCAACCCAGTAGTAACGCTGCTTGAGTTTAGCCAGAGTCTTACGCACACCAAAGTGGCCACCTGTTGGACTGTCATGCATTGCCTTCATTATATCGACCTGCAACGAAACGGGGATTATTATTTGATAAGTCTCACCACGGGTAGTGCTTAAGCGACGGCGTAATGTTCCCTCTCGGCACTCCAACACGTCGAACATGCCCCAGTATGCTTTTAGATTGGGGCTGAGGCCGCGGACTTCTTCGGGCTTTGGTCATTGACATCGTTGCACCCACTCGCTGACCATGGACAGCTCCCGATCGGCCAACTGTTGTGCAGCCATATCATCCACGACAACTGTAGCCTGAATCAGTACTCGTTCCTTCTCCTCTAGTCTGGAACAATGGTGACACTGAAGCTCTTCGCAAGGACGGCGGGAAAGGGCACCCGCGTTTTGGTGTTTGCTTCCCGCTCGGTGTTCGACAAAGAAATCAAATTGCTGTAATCGCTCCAGCCAACGAGCCATCTGACCCTCAGGTTTCCGAAAATTGATAAGCCACCAAGCCACCGCAGCGAACTATGATCTGTCCTTAGTAAAAAATGTCTCCCCAACAGATATGACTGGAAATGGTTGGTGCCCTTGACAACGGCCAAAAGCTCCTTCCTGGTCCCACAATAGTTCCTTTCGGGCTTGGTGAATGTTTTGCTGTAATACTCGATGACTTTCTCCTCACCGTCCTGAAGCTGCGACAAGATTGCTCCACAAGCAAAGTACCTCGCATCAGTGTCCAACATCAATTTGTCATCTTCCGTCGGTTGTTCCAAAATTGGCGCGTGGACTAATTTGTGTTTCAATTGGGCAGATGATTGTTCACATTCTGCAGTCCATTCGAAGTGGCTTCGTTTCTCGGTTAACGCGGTTAGCGGTCTCGTTATGGCGGAGAAGCTTTGAATAAAGCGGCGGTAATAAGCACAGAGTCCGAAAAAGGACTGAACTTCTGTTTTATTACGTGGTGTCGGCCACTCCTGCACGACAGATACTTTCTCAGGATCATCAGCAATGCCAGCGCCGGACACGATGTGCCCCAAGAACCTGACTTCTCGTTTCCCCAGGCAGCACTTCTCAGGATGCAGGCGAAGATTAGCTTCTTGTAGACGTTGAAACTCGGTTTCCAAATGGTGTAGTAGTTCGCCGAATGTTTTGCCATGAACAATCACGTCATCCAGATATACTAGGCACACCTATGCGGAAGTCCTTCTAGTACCACATCCATCAGCCGCTGGAAGGTGGCGGGAGCGTTAGTCAACCCAAAGGGCATGACATTGAATTCATACAGGCCCGTGCCATTAGTAAACGCAGTCTTTTCTTTATCTTGTGGGTCCATCTCAACTTGCCAGTATCCGGAGCGCAAGTCCAACGTAGCAAACCAGAATGATCCTCCAAGTGCCTCTAGTGTCAGATCGATTCGGGGTAAAGGGTACAAATCTTTCTTTGTTGCCTCGTTAAGTCGTCTATAAATAATCGATACAGAAGCGAAGTGAGCCGTCCTTTTTTTGTACAAGAACCACCGGCGAACACCAAGGACTTCGGGAGCGCTGGATGATGTTTTGCGCTTTCATGTCCTCCAAAATTCGGTGGGCTTCTTCTCTTCTACTGATGGGTAATTTTCTGGGAGGTTGCTTAATCGGCGCCGCGTTAAGAGTATCGATTTGGTGTCGGCTGACCGTAGTCCTTCCTAGCGATTTTGAGAAGAGTTTAATATTTCGAGAAACCAGGGATGTCAAGCTCGTCTTTTCTTCTGCTGTTAAGTGGGGTGCAGTTTTCTTTATCATCTCCTGCAGGTCGTTTGACAATTCTATATCTTCGGCATTTTCAACTGGGCGGCAGCAGAACAGCTTCGGTTGGGTCTCGAACTGAATAATGAGGTCGTCTTTCTTAAACACGATCTCTTGCTCCGATGTATCGGTGGTCCGCACGGAAATCTCGCCTGTGGATACTTGGCAGATAGAGTCGGCCATCGAAGATTAATGGTTAGGAAACAACACCTTAACGTACAGAATTTCGTTTTCGGGAGCTAGGTGCAGCCAACTGTCGGAAAGTGGGGCAATATGGACTTCGTTCTGCCTGGTAGAGCCTTTTAACGGAATAATTTCATCATCCAGTTGTAAAGTCCCATTCTGGAGATCAATATTGGTAGGACATTTTTGCAGCACAACTAAACCCACGATACAGTCATCCGAGATTGCTGCTACGTATACGGGTTGACAAAATCGCCGCTGGCCAATTTGAAGGGTAGCCTGAAGGACTCCTGTCACTGGTGTCGTCTAGCCGGTGGCCGTCTGGATGATGGCATGCGAAGAGGATATCGCCAGGCTGGTGGCCATCTGCCGGATAAGACGAGGATGTATGATAGTACGGGTGGCACCTGTATCAAGAATACCTAGACAAAAGTCATTGTTGATACCGACTGGAAAAAACTAATTGCTAGGATTGTTGGTCGAGCGGATGTATAACATTTCTGATGGAGAGGCTGCTGAATCTGCCCCTAACCTTGCCTCTCTAGAGTTAGGGGTCGTTGGTTTTCCGGTGACCCCATAAGGTGAGGCCTTAAGTTAATAGCACGAGGACCCAAACGAGCGGCTTCGATGTCAAAGATCACGGACAAACCTTCCTGTCGTAGGTTACGGGCTCGTCGTAATTCACTGCGTGGCACATACGCCACGTCACCACTATCATCACGTTTCACGAAACCGTATCCAGTCCGATGAATGAACTTGATCTTTCCGAGGATATCCTTCTCATTGGCTTGTTTAACTTCCGTAGGGGCATAGGGTGGGCTTCTTTGCGGCAGCTTACGCTCCTTTAAACTGCCGGAGCCCCGTTTCCCGATACCAGAGCATCATCAACAGCCTTTGTCTGGTAAACGTCTACTTCTGCAACGCGTACTTGTCGACGACTCTGCCGTGTTGCCGCTTAGCTTCCGCACGTACTGTCAATGACAATGCCATTTCCAACGATTCGGGAGCCGAATCACACACACGTTGTTGGATATCGACATCAAAAATCCCGTCTACAAACTGGCCTAATGCAATTCGATTCTTAGCGTGCACCGGGCAATCTGGAAACGCGAGATCTCTTGGTTTTTGGACTCTTCCTCGAAGTTGAGAGTGTGATGTCGCTTGTTCGAACTCATCACCGAATCGTCGTCTCAGCGCAGCCTCTAAGCGGGTGAAGTCGTCCCTGACCTCTGTGGGCAGCGTTTCAAAATAGACTAAAGCCGTTCCTCGCAGGTATGGAGCCAAATAGAGCGCTTTCAAGTTTCCGGTCCATCCATTGACTCTGGCTACGGTCTCGAAATATAGATAAAAAGTGCGCCATGGTGTCTTTCCATCGAATTCTCGTGGCTTCACGGCCACGTGAGGTAACGACGGTATACTCCAAATAGCTGGTTCCTGAGGCTTCGTACTAGGTGTTTGGGCGGTGGTAATAGACTTCGGATTTGTACTGACGTGTGTAGAGTGCAAGACAAGTGCCGTAGTTGGGTCAATTTCTACGGAAGCATTGGTGGTTAGGGGATATACGTCGACATCAGACGCCAGCATTTCGGGCTTTATAGCAGCTATTTCGGCTCGTATGTTACCTTTGAGTTCGTCAATGGTCTTCGGCTTGCTGGCAAAAGAGTCGGGTGCAGTTAAATCCGTAGAGCGAGAAGGCCACTCCAAATCACAATTTTTCGACACAAAGTGTCCCGAGAACATGCGCTGTAAGAACTTTATCGTTTTCTGTCCCTTCCATTATTGTTTTCGAGGTGACGTTGTTAAAGGCGCCCTCTATATCTTCCTAGATATAGCTGCTAAAGCGGATTATTTAAGATTGATTCATCTCTCAATTTTCCTACTCTTGCAGTAGGCGTGCTGTGCCTTGCAAATTAGGGATGGATCGAATTTGTGGCGTATATGTAACTCTATCAACCTTTCTAGGGTTTTTAATATAAAGGATGATAGAGAAATAGGCTCTAGGTCCCTGGGGGAGATGTAGGAGCTTCTGCCGGCCTTGAGGATGAAGTGTACCCTTTTGCGCTTACACTTTTCTGGAATGTGTCCCCTTTAAAGATAGTGTCTAGCCATGGTATTATCTACTCCATAGTTTGTGCAAGTTCGATGGGATAGATTCTATCCGGCCCTAGCGTTTTGAAAGGTTTGAAACCTTTAAACCCCCAAGTGATTTCCTCTTGTACAAAACTCTTCTCATCCCGATCCTGGTGCGGAAGCATGTGGAATTCATTCCTATAAACGCAACCACAAGCTTTACGGGCTGTACAACGACATGAGTATAATCAGCCGTGTACGGATTCAACGCCTAAGATGGCTAGGCCATGTACAGCGAATGGACATCGCAGCTTCAGCCCGGAGAGTCTTTGAATCCAACACCGAGTGACGAAGAAACAGAGGACGGCCGCGGCGCACACAGGTTCAAGGGGACCCCAGCTATCTGGGTGCGCAGCAGTGGAAAAGGCTAGCAAAAGATCGTGCTAGCTGGAGGCGCATTTTGGACTGTAGCGCCCGATAAGAAGAAGAGGATCGTAAAAAGGGTTACCGAGGCTTGTAAGTTAAAACAAAAATTCTCTTAATCATATTACCGTTAAGCAGGATGCAATTGGCGTTCTTATGAATAACAATAACAACATTTACTGTGTTGACGTTCGAATCCGCAAAGTCAGTACGATAAAGGACTTCATTACCAAAATTCCCTGCAATATTGAATGCCAGTCACATAAAGATTCAGAGCTCGACTGTCAAATGTCAGAAAGCTGCAACAGCCCACCATAAGGAGCAACTGAGCGAAAGGCTCTCCGGTATGCCTACGTCGAGCACAAATGTCAACAATATGGGGCTGCATTGCCGCTCAGCCATTCAGGAAGTAGGCTACCTACCATACCCACGAGAAAAAATCCGTGGTATGATGGCGACTGTGAGCAGAAAAAGGCAGCAACTGACGAGGCGTAAAAAGAGGCGCTGCAGCGCGAGAGGAGTAGCGAGCCAGTAGAAGGAAGGTGAAAAAACTGCGAGAATCTTCGCAGCCTCCCAGCTCAGAGATATCGAGGAGTCTAGAAACAAGCATAAAATACGGTCCTTTCATAAGAAAGCAAAAAGGATTTGAAGGATTCTTCAAGTAGGGCACCCAGGTTCTTCGAAATTTGGCGGGTAATCTTGTCACCGACCCGCAGATAATAGTGGCTACTAAACGAGCAGACTAAGAGAGAGTGATAGAAACTGAGGAAATCCAACTCCAGCTCGGGCTAGATGATGTTCTGATAGGGAGCATGCACCAGATTATCTGTAGAATTTGGGAAGATGAAAGCATACCTGACCACTAAAATATCAGCTCTATTTGTCTCATCCACAAAAAAGGCGATCCTACTTACCTCTCGCAAGAGCTATAGAGGTATGGTATATCCCTGACCAATGTCGCATACTGTGTGAACGTCTAAAGTCCTTTTGCACCGCACTAATCGGCAGCAACTAGTGCGGCTTCCGGCCCGACAAATCGACTATAGGCCGATTGCTTTACAAAATGCTTATACTACCAGTCTTGCTGTACAGAGCCGAAGCTGGATGATAAGCAGGACGGCGGAGCGATTGCTGTACGCAAGTTTGTGCAAAAAGTTCGTGAGACTGGTATGCTAGTGAACAACACTCATGATCCCCGTGGCTGTTGTGGCCGAGAGCGTGAGACTCAATTCACGAACATCAACTCGCCATCGATCTCAACAGCTCAACATTTCACGGACTAGCCTGACTAGAATTCTGCACAAAGATCCGGGATTATTAGCTTACAAGACCCAATGGACTCAACAATTGAAGGCGCGCGACCATCCGCTTCGTTATCGCTTCGCAGTTTGGGCCTTAGAGCACCTTGAATTGGACAACGAATTTGGGCGAAAAATCATCTTTTCCGACGAGACGCATTTTCATATCGGCGGCTACGTCAACAAACTAAAGTGCTGCATCTGAGGCTCGGAAAACCGCAATTTATTGCCGAGAAGCCAATGCATCCACAGAGGGTGACAGTTTGGTCCGGATTGTGGAGTGGTGGCATCATTGGACCATTTTTCTTCGTAAATGAGGCTATGAACAACGTTTCGCTCAACGGTGGGCCATGAGCTATGTTAACTGAAATTGAAGACACGGATTTGGACGATCTCTGATTCATGTAGGATGACGCGCCATGCCTCACAGCCCATGCTACAATCGATCTTTTCCACACCAAATTCCCAAATTATGCTATCAGCCGTTTTGCCGATGTCGATTGGCCACCACGGAGCTGCGATTTGACCCATTTGGACTGCTTTTTTGTGGGAAACAGTGAAGGACTAATGTTATGCCAACAATCCGAAGAGCACTTAAGGCCAATATCATCCAAGCAATCCGTGAGCTACAGCCCGAAACCATCAACCAGGTCTACGATCTCCTAGACAGAACGTATGCCCAATGTCCCAGCTACGACATCAAAATTGTACTAGGAGACTTCAATGCTAAGCTGGGTAAGGAAAGCATCTTTGAATGAGTCATCCGCAAACATAGCCTACACGACACCACCTCCGATAACGGATACAGGCTGATTCATCTTGCTACGGGGCGAAATCTCCTTCTAGTCAGTACGCGCTTCCCACACCTCGATACACACAAAGGCACCTGGCGGTCTTTTGATCAATCGACTACCAACCATATTGATCACATCGAGATCGACGTCAGACACTCCTCCACTATTAGTGATGTTCGAACTTTCCGAGGGGCTAACGTCGACTCGGACCACTATCTTGTAGTAGCCAAGATGCGCTTACGGATATCACGAACGCAACGGATTAGAATAAGAATACGAAGTTGTGAAGTCGGAAAGCTACTATCGCCAGAAACCGCTCCTGCTTTTACCGATCGCGTCTCCCTTAAGCTCTCCAATACACCTGAATCCTCCACACTATCAATAGAACAGCAGTGGAGCCTTTGCAAACAAGCCCTGAAAAGCTCTGCATCCGAAATTTTATGTTTCTAGGCTCCACCACGAAGAAACACCTGGTTCGATGGTTCGATGACGAGTGCAGGAGGATTCATACGGCGAGGCAGAATGCATATAAGGCCTTGCTGCATAAAAGAACAAGAGCAGCTCGTGAGCTCTACGAGTTAAAAAGAAGGAAAAGAAAGAGCATGAGAAGCCCGCGATTGAGGATTTGGAGAGGTGTTACTGCAGGCGTGACGTTCGAAAGCTTTATCAACAGATAAAGCGAACATGCCAAGAATATAAAGCCAGAACGGAAGCCTGCAGGGATGAGAACGGACACCTAGTAGTAGAATCGCAGTCGATGCTGAGAATATGGAAAAAACACTTCTGCAGACTGTATAACGGCGATGTTAGTCAATATATCGCTGTCAGGCGGAATGATCCATTTCTAATCGACGAAGATCGCAGACAACTCTGTCCCCCTGACCTCGACGACGTTAAGATTGCCATATCGAAACTCAAGTCGAATAAAGCTGCTGGCGCAGACGAACTGTCTGCTGAGCTCTTCAATGCAGCTGGGGATGACCTGACCCTCAATACGTTTGCGAGTATTGAGTTCGAGGCGGCGAAAGTTGGTTTGGCGGTAAACGAGGTCAAAACTAAATATATGCTGTCATCAAAAAAGGACGCTCACCACCGACGTCTTGACCAGAACGTTTGTACGGGCAGACATAAGTTCGTGGTAGTTGAGGACTTCGTCTATCTTGGCTCCGCGGAGACCTGGAACAACGACATCAGTTCCGAAATCAAACGCAGAATCACTCTTGTTAATCGCTGTTTCTTTGGGCTCAGGAGGCAACTGAGTAATAGAGCCCTCTCCCGAACGACAAAGTTGACTCTATATAAGACCCTTATCATCCCGGTCCTGTTGTACGGCGCAGAGGCATGGACACTATCAAAAGCGGTTCTCTCGGTTCGAGAGAAAGATTTTGCGAGTAATTTTCGAGCCTATAAACGCAGACGGGGGATGGATGAGAAGATTCAACCACGAACTTTACGGGCTGTACAGCGACATGAGCCTAGTCAGGCATCTACGGATTCAACGCCTAAGATGGCTGGGCCATGTAAAGCGAATGGACACCACAGCTCCAGCCCGGAGAGTCTTTGAGTCCAACCCCGAGGTACGAAGAAGCAGGGGACGGCCGCACTTAAGATGGCGCACACAGGTGGAAGTGGACCTCAGCCAACTGGGTGTGCGACAATGGAAAGGGCTAGGAAAAGGATGTGCTAGTTGGAGGGGCATGTTGGTTGAGTCCCAGGTTCATTCCGAACTGTAGCGCCCGCTAAGAAGAAGAAGAATGAAGCCACAGTACATGGAAAAAAGAGGATCTTTGAAGAAGAAGACAGAATCTCCTATATGAGGCCAAGTAATTGCGGTTGTAAGACAACTTGGTCTTGATAACTAGAAGCAGCGTGTCCGCAACCGTCAATGATGGAAGGTAGCTATAGCTCAGGTTCAGGTCCTCCATGGATTGCATAAAAAATCTGTCCAGGGGAACAATAAATCTACATTCTCGTTGTTGCCGAGAAGAATTATGTGAATATACCCATAATGGTCCAACGTCATTTCATCAATTTCGGAAGGTGATTTACATTTTAAGAGGATATCGTTACTTCCCAGAATGAGTTTATACCGACGAGGTAGTATATCTGAAGTGCCTAGTGCCTAGTCGTCCGATAACCATTCTCCTAAATCAATAGCAATCAAGTAGGATTACGTAAGTACCAGCACCACTCGCAACAGGATTTGTTCATTACACTTTTTTTCTTGCTTCCCAAAAATCAAATTTTGTTTATTCACTTCTTTAGTGGTAGATCCGGAGTACGTGCTGGGATTTGATTGTCTCCCCAGGGAGGATTCAAAATAATGAGCCATTATGTTGAGGAGACATCATTTCTGAAAAGGATTTGCTTTTATTATGCAAAACTCGATTGACCGAGCCACGCTAGGATCTACTCTTCTATATTACATAAACACCAAGTTTGGTTGCACTCAATCGAAACCCTCAAAGTGTTGGAAAAACCGAGTCTCCCTCCAAGTAGAACAAGGAGGAAGCAATGTAAACAGGAGTGATAATCTCATGACAATTAGCTTTTCAAGGAGGAAAATTAAGAAAAAAAAACAATAAAAGGAAAATGTACACAAATGTAAACAAACGGCTGTACTTAGGCAACCGGAGTCCTTGGCATTATGAAAGAAAATTGTTGACATCTTGCATAAAGACAAATCTTTGAAATTACGACCGAACCGGAGTCTCAAATGAGCCCTTCTGGCATTCCCCTTGTTGAATGCAAACAAATGACGTCCACTGTAACCTGAAACATCCTTCTCGAGTCCTTTCATTTCTTCTGGTGCTTCTCTATTTTTGCACACTCACGTTGAACACCTTTTGCCACTGTCTATAATTGTGGTTCTGATTGTCGCATGTTACGTATACGCCCTGTCGATGGCAAAAGGATGTCTGTCGGTTAGGGGTTTCGTTTGCAAACAAAACAAAAACAAAGCACAGGAAAAAATCAATGTTTATCCTATAATAGGCCAGAACTAGAACCACACTCGGGGCCAAAAAGGATTTATTTTTTGTTGTCTACTTCACTCCGTTCACGTCCTCAATGCATTTTTTCTCAGTTTGTATGTGTCTGTGTTACTGAATATATTTACCTTGAGTGAAAAATAATAGGTTGAAGGATGACAGAGAAACTATAGCATTGGAAGACATTCTCCCATATTATATTCGTCGTTGTCGAGGCACACGATTTAACAGCACTAACGATAACAACCGACGACCATTAACAGACTTGAATCAATAGATCGAAAGTACTCCCGAAGTGGTGCGAACCGATTCCGTAACAATAACCATAATATCGAGTAAAATAAACAAGGACTCTTCCTATTGTTGCCAATTAAGGTTTTCATAACACAACCTAAAGCCTATAGACGGACGGCCGAGGAACGACGACCGTTTCTATCGACGAATTGCGCTCGACTGAAAAAATTAAATCACCATTCGCCAGCGTGTGATAGTGGAGGATGGACTGAACGGAGCATGGTGCATGGAATCGCATGTGAAAATGGAAAGAGAACAGATTGATGATAGAGAGGCGGAAAACTGTTGAGAGTTGGAAAAGCAGTTTTGATTCGGAGAGGAGAGAGTGTGTTGACGACGATGACACTTGAATTCGAAAACATATGATTTGGACGTGGTCGGGAAAAGGCATACGGGCGAAAGTAAAAGGGATACAGGTTGCTTTGAAAGGGACTGTTGAGGGAAAATATTTCAGATTCGAACTGCGCGCAAATGGATTTGGAAAATGATTTTATTCATAGGCTGGTAGGTCTGTCTATGACATCCGTGCCAAGTTTCACATGAAAGTATTCATTGGTGATTGGGGTACGATACGAGCATTTGCATTCAGCTTTGTTTCTGCTACAAGGCCGCAGGCTCAGATGGCTTGCCATCAGAGCTCTTCGAGGCTGGCTGCGATGTCCTGGTTGGGGGCATGCACCAGATCATCTGCAGGATTTGGGAAGATGAAAGCATGCCCGACCACTGGAATACCAGCTCTATATGCCCCATCCACAAAAAAGGCGATCCTACCTTTTGCAAAAACAATAGAGGCATATCCCTGCTCAATGTCGCATACAAGATCCTGTCCAGCGTATTGTGTGAACCTCTAGAGCCATTTTGCCCCGCACTAATCGGCAGCTACCAGTGCGGCTTTCGGCCCGGCAAATCAACTATAGACCAAATTTTCACACTTCGACAAATTCTGGAAAAGACCAATGAGTTTCGAATCGATACACACCATCTTTTCATCGCAATCAAAGCCGCATACGACAGCATTCATCGTGAAGGACTGTTTGGTGCGATGGCCAAATTCGGGATCCCGGGAAAACTGATCCAGTTGTGTTGGGGCAAGGCAAAAAATACGCGATGCACCTTGCAACTCGGTTCCAGGGATTCGGAACCGTTTGAAGCATGCACCGTATTTGGCAACCGCTGCTACTACGGCTTTTCCAAACAACTGGGGTAAAAACTCCTCACTCGAAAGACCAAAGTCATGCTTTACAAAACGCTCATACGGCCAGTCTCGCTGTACGGAGCCGAAAGCTGGACGATAAGCAGGACGGCGGAGCTGATTTTGGGTTCTTTCGAAAGAAAAATTCTGTGAGGATGGTGGAATGGAGAAGAAGACACCACCGCGAACTCTACGAGCTGTACAAAGATGTGGATGTAGTCCGACCACTTTGGAAGAAGAGGCTCACACATCATCGTATGCTGTGACGCTAACGCACACCACACAGCATGGGGAAGCTCGGACATCAACAAAAGAGGTGAGTACCTATTTGAATTCATATTTAGGAACAACCTCAATATCATAAACCGTGGAAATAATCCCACCTTTATGAATAGAATTAGAGAAGAGGTATTAGACCTCACCCTAACTACCCCGTTCATAGGTAACTCTATTCTAAACTGGCATGTCTCAACAGAAACATCGATGTCAGACCATCGACAGATCTGTTTTGACATAAAAGCGGGAGATAGAATTACTAGAACATATAGACAACCGAGAGCGACAGACTGGGACACTTATAGCATAGAAATCGCACAAACGATCGGAAACTGTCCAAACAGCATCAGAGACATAGACAGCCTCGAACTCTGCTGCGACAGCCTCAATGCTACCATCTTATCTGCTTTTCACAACGCTTGCCCAGAGAAAGTTAAGTCAGGCAACCGTACCACTCCGTGGTGGAACCAGATTGCTGTGCCAAGCTAAGAGCACTGACCAGAAAACTGTTCAACAGAGCTAAACGGACTGGTGACTGGACGCAGTATCGTGCCTCACTCACCAACTACAACCAAGAGATTAGAAGAGCCAAAACAGACTCATGGAAAAAGTTCTGAGGCAGTCTTTCAGACATTCAGAGCAGCGCTCGTATACACAGTTCTCGCCAAAGAGCACACTAACCAAATTGGTCTGTTGAGGAGAGCAGATGGCACTTACGCGGAAAGTAGTACGGAAGTACTAACAATTCTGACCAGTACGCACTTCCCAGACTCCAACATCATTCCCTCCGATCTCTCTAACATACCTCCGCAGATCAGGGCAGCTAGACCCAACAGGGAGGATTGGAAGAGAGCACGAACGATATTTCACGAGGGAAGCATAAAATGGATAATCAATTCTTTTGACCCATACAAATCCACGGGGGAGGATGGCATCTTCCCAGCCCTTCTTCAGAATGGGAGTGCGCTAATCAGCCCCATGCTCATTAACATCTTTAGAACCAGCTATGCATGTGGATACATACCAACAAGCTGGACAGAGGTAAAGGTAAAATTCATTACCAAAGTAGGCCGTAGACCCACAGACCTGCCTAAAAACAATGGAAAAAATCCTGGATAGGCACATCAGGGACGGTGCACTGAGAAGATCACCACTTCACAAAAACCAATATGCCTACCAGCCTGGGAAATCGACCACGCATACTCTTCAGGAACTAACGGCCCGGATCAACAAATCCCTGAGCGACAAAGAAATTGCAATAGGTTGCTTTCTCGATATTGAGGCTGCCTTCGATAACACTGAATACACCCAAATAAAACGTTGCATCCTCAGCACAGGGGTGGACAATACCACATGCAATTGGATCCAACACATGCTTGGCAACAGGAAAATAAACACCTCAAGGCGGGGTTCTCTCACCACTCCCGTGGTCCATCGTGGTTAACGAACTGATAAGCATACTCAGCAACAATGGCTTCTATGTCCAAGGCTACGCTGACGACATAGTGATCCTGATCAGAGGCAAATTCGAAGACACAGTCTCGGAACTCCTCCAACGGGCACTAAACCTTGTTGCAAACTGGTGCTTGAAGGTTGCACTAAATGTAAATCCTAGGAAAAGCACCATAGTCGCCTTCACCAAAAGAAGGAATAGGCACACACTTACTAAACCTACCCTCTTTGGTGAAGCGATAGAGTTCTCAAAAGAAGTCAAATATCTAGGGATAACTCTAGACGAAAAGCTCACTTGGAACTCTCACATTACAAAGACCATTGAGAAAGCCAGGATCTCTTTATGGACCAGCAAAAGTCTCACTGGCAAAAACTGGGGCACAAACCCCAAAATGTCCAGCTGGCTATATACAGCAATCACCAGACCAATCCTTACATATGCTGCGCCCGTCTGGTGGCACAAAACAAAACAAGTATCAGTGCAAGCCAAGCTCAACAAATTGCAAAGACTAGCTTGCATCTGTATCACTGGGGCCATGAGAACAACCCCTACAGCAGCACTAGAAGTCATCACAGACCTGCCACCTCTTCATCTCCAACTGAAGAAGGAAGCAATGGTCTTCGCCCACAGGCTGGTCGTGGAGGATGACTCTAACCGTAGGCCCTTTCCCCTTGATATTCTTACAGAAATAAACAGGCATGAAAAGTTTCTAATAATCGACACATCCAATTATCCCAGGAATTCGAGCTTTCCGATAAAAAATATGTTTTCGCTTCGTTTTTTCAGCATCTGAGTAACATGCATTTATCATCGTACTCGTGGACTTCAACGCCAACATCGGTAATGAGAACACCCTTGGCGGAATGGTCGGAAAGCACAGCCTCCACAATACAACAACAGATAACGGCTTCCGACTCACGGACTTTGCGACAGCTTGTAATGCGGTGATAAGAAGCGCAAGATTCCCTCGTAAGCGAATCCACAAAGCAACCTGGCGATCTCCGGACGGTCGAGCAGCCAATCAAATCGACCATGTGCTCATCAACGCAAGGCACTCGTCAAACGCCCTGGATGTGCGAACATTCAGAGGGGCAAATATCGACTCTGACCACTTCCTCGTAGCAGCAAGATTCAGAGCTTGACTGTCCAATATCCGAAAGCTGCACCAGCCAACCATGAGGAGGTTCGACATTGAACGCCTGAGCACATCAGAGGTTACCAGAGTATACAGGGAGCAACTGAGCGAAAGGCTCTCCGGTTTGCCTACGTCGAGCACAAATGTCAGCAATATGTGGCTGCATTGTCACTCAGTCATTCAGGAAGTAGCCGAGACCACCTCAGGCTACTTACCACCCCCGACATACCCGTGGTATGATGGCGAGTGTGAGAGGAGTATCGAGGAGTATCGAGCCAGAAGAAGAAAGGAGATAAAAATGCTGCGACTAAAGAAAAGAGTCTAGGGACAAACTTAAAATACGGACCTTTTATAAGAAAGCTATAAGCCTTGCAGTAGGCTTTAAGAAAGGCACCCAGGCTCTTCGAAATTGCGAAGGCAATCTTGTCACCGACCCGCAGAGAGTAGTGGATGTATTTAAGCAGCATTTCCAGCAGCTGCTTAACCAGTATGACCAAGAGAGAGTCGTATGGACTGAGGAAATCCCAACTCTAGCCGCTGAAGTAGTCCTCCCACCCAGCATCGAAGAAGTCGGCACAGCTATTCAGAAGCTGAAGAACAACAAGGCCGCAGGCTCAGATGGCTTGCCATCAGAGCTCTTCAAGGCTGGCGGCGATGTTCTGTTAGGGAGCATGCACCAGATCATCTGCAGAATTTGGGAAGACGAAAGTATGCCCGACGACTGGAATACCAGCTCTATTTGCCCCATCCACAAAAAAGGCGATCCTACCTCTTGCAAGAACTATAGAGGTATATCCCTGCTCAATATCGCATACAAGATCCTGTCCAGCGTATTGTGTGAACGTCTAAAACCATTTTGCACCGCACTAATCGGCAGCTACCAGTGCGGCTTCCGGCCCGGCAAATCAACTATAGACCAAATTTTCACACTTCGACAAATCCTGGAAAAGACCAACGAGTTTCGAATCGATACACACCATCTTTTCGTCGATTTCAAAGCCGCATACGACAGCATTCATCGTGGAGGACTGTTTGGTGCGATGGCCGAATTCGGGATCCCGGGAAAACTGATCCAGTTGTGTCGCGCCGCGCTAAAAAATACGCGATGCACCTTGCAACTCGGTTCCAGGACTTCGGAACCGTTTGAAGCATGCACCGGATTTGGCAACCGCTGCTACTTCGGCTTGTCCAAACAACTAGGCTCAAAAGTCCTCACTCCAAAGACCAAAGGAATGCTTGACAAGACGCTCATACTGCCATTCTTGCTGTACGGAGCCGAAAGCAGGACAACGGAAAGCTGGACGATAAGCAGGACAACGAAGCTGATGTCGGGTTCTTACGAACGAAAAATTCTGCGCCGGATATTTGGTCCTGTCTGTGAGAAAGGTGAATGGAGAAGAAGACATAACCGCGAACTCTTCGATCTGTACAAAGATAAGGATGTAGTCCGGAAGGGAAAGGTCCGTCGACTACACTGGCTCGGCCACATCGAGCGCATGGATATCAACGCTCCAGCTAAGAGGGTCTTCTACTCCGAGCCTCCTGGTTCGAAAAGAAGAGGAAGGCCGAACCTCCGGTATAAAGGAAGGAAGGCAGCTATGGCTCAGGCTCAGATCCTCCATGGATCGCTGGCTTGATAAATAAAAAAAGAGAATACAGCCCATGAATGATCAGAGCCAAGCTTCTCTCACTCACCCGTGTTGTGTGTGTCGTGAGTCGAGAAGCTTTTTCATGGCAAGTATACTGTTGTGGTAGGTTTGCCAGTGCCGCACCAGGGAGGGACGCTTTGAAATAAATTTTCGATGGCGTTGTTATCGGAATCCGAACTCGCTCATCGTGCGTCAGAGTCCAACACACTAACTACTGCGCCACGGCGCCCAAGTCTAGGGTTACATTCTATCGCCTCACCAAAGTGAGTGGGTTTAATGAGTTTATACCTACTCCTTCTTTTGGCGACTATAGTGCTTTTCTTTAGGTTGGCATATAGTCCAATTTTTATGCACGAATTCGCAGGAAGGTTAATTGCCTTTTGGAGGAGTTCCGAGATTGTGTCTTCGAATTTGCCCTGATGATGATCACAATGTACTCATCGTAGAAATGGGGCCATCCAACACCTTTTCTAGTTCGTTTAGCAGAGCACCAATAGAAGAAAAGACGTGCGCCACGTTACGTTGTGATATCTGTCTGTTTGACAGTTGTCACCACCAAAACATTTGTATTTCTTTTCAATCTTTCATCCCGGGTGGCTGCACGTGGAATTGGTGAGAATGACGGAAAAAAGAATAAAATACTTGGTTGCCGATACCACCGCATTTATCAACGTTGTCCAATTGCATGTAAGTGTTTCTTAGTCCATAAAACAAATCTCTTCTTGAACGTGCGCATCATCTTTTGCAGGATTACGCAGAGAACGTGTTAACCGTACCCGATGTTATTACCGAAGTTAAAAACAAACGACAAGTGCGTCGCTTGGTGGTTTTGCCTTTTGATCTTCAGGTGCGGGAACCCAATTCTGAATGCCTTAAGTTCGTTACGGAGTTCTCCAAGAAGACGGGTGATTATGCTAGTTTATCAGCCATTGACTTGAAGGTGATTGCACTGACATACGAACTGGAAAAGGAGCACGTCGGATCGGAGCATATCAAACTCGAACCAACCATATCACGGGTTGTGGCATTCAAAGAAAAGCCAGAGGAGCTAGTTGATAACACCAAATTGGTTGGATTCTACGTGCCGAAGAAGGGAGCACAAAGCGACTCTGAAGAAAGTGGAAACGAAACTGGTGAGGACGGTGAAGACGAAGCATCTGATAACACAAGCAAGCCAGAGGAATGCCCAGTGGAGGGCAATGAAAATGAAAATAATGAAATCACAGAAGAAGAATTGGAGAAATGCTTTGCGAACCTAAAATGCGAGTCGACTTTGGACGACGAAGATAAGTGTGACATCCTTAAACCAGCCTGTGGTGACGAACAAAGTGAATCTTCTGAAGATGAGGAGGAAAATGAAGAGCCAGAGAATGAAGACGACTACGATGACGATAGCGGCTGGATCACCCCGTCAAATATTGCAAAAGTAAAGAAAAATCTCGACGGAGAAGTCAAAGCAGAAGTCGTACCCACAGTCGCCTGCATGTCTACTGACTTTGCCATCCAGAACGTCCTGAAACAAATGAACCTTAACGTTTCCGCATTAAATGGCCGCGTGATTAAGCACATCCGCACGTACATCTTACGGTGTTATGCTTGCCTTAAGACCACCAGCGTAATGTCGAAAATATTCTGCCCCAAATGTGGTAATAAGACTTTGAAAAAAGTCGCTGTAAGTCTCGACGAAAATGGACAACAAGTGGTAAGTGCCGTATGCTTGCTTTTTCCCCGTGAGAAATGCATCATCTGGACATTCGTTTTCTGCTTATTCCAGATTCACATAAACACAAGACGACCGTTGACGGCCAAATACAAAAATCAGAGCTTACCACGGTTCAAAGGAGGTAAACACTCGCACAATCCAATTATCTTCGAGGACCAGCCAATGCCGAGGCAAATGCCTTCACGAGTGGCTAAGACCAAAACAGATGCTCTTGATGAGGACTACACTACTGGGTACTCTCCATTTGCAAAGCGAGATGTTGACTCCAGATCTGCCTTGTTGCGTTCGAGAGGACACGTCAGGCAAATTGCCAGGAATACGAACTACGAGGAAGAGAGACGACGTAGGGACTGTAATAGGTTTATCAAATAAAGTTCCCATTCCTCCGTAAATCACTATTTTTTATCTCAAACATTTGTGTGTTCTGGGGGAGAAGGGAGCGAACAAACAGAGCAAAGAAGTTGATCGCGTTTAACTTGGCAAATGCCAGCTTCGATCTCTGTCCTTGCTCAATCCAAGTTGACACACAACGTCCCCTGGATAGCTATACTGGCACCCGCCAGGTAGTGAACCAATGTGTGCAGCGACCCGACCCCTTGTTCCTGGGGAAAGAGGAACCTGGCCCTCCAGGTTGGGGGTTGCGCTTAGGGCTAACATCCCTATCGCTTAAAACAAAAATTTTGTTCAGAGACAACCAATAGCCTCGGATACGGACGGATTACATGTTGAGGACCCCCGCAAACGTCAAAAAGGAAACGAATTTCGGTTCTGCACCTGGAACGTTAGGTCCCTCAACAGACCAGGTGCAGCCGAACAACTGGTCAACTCTTTGGACTGCTATAAGGCAGACATTACCGCGCTCCAAGAAGTGCGATGGGATGGGCCAGGCAAAAAGCGGATGAAAAACTGTGATATCTACTACGGAAACTGCTACAGAGAAAAAAAAAAAACAACGCCTATTCGGATGCGGATTTATTGTTCGAGGCAGACTCAGGAAAAAAGTCCTAAGCTTCCAGCATGTAAGCGAACGCCTCATAACTATCCATCAAGGCCAATCTCGACAATACAAGCTTACTATGTGCCCACGCCCCCACAGAGGAGAAAGATGACCGACATAAAGACGACTTCTATGATCTCCTACAGCGAAGCAGGATGCATATAAGGTCTCGCTGCATAAAAGAACAAGAGAAGCTCGTGAGCTCTACGAGTTAGAAAGAAGGGAAGAGCATAAGCTTCTCAGGAGAAAGAAGAAAGAGCACGAGAAGCGCGCGATTGAGGATTTGGAGAGGTGTTACTGCAGGCGTGACGCTCGAAAGTTTTATTAACAGATAAAGCGATCATGCCAAGGTTATAAAGCCAGAACGAAAGCCTTTAGGGATGAGAACGGACACCTAGTAGTAGAATCGCAGTCGATGCTGAGAACATGGAAAAACCAGACTGTATAACGGCGATGTTAGTCAATATACCGCTGTCAGGCAGAATGATCCATTTCTAATCGACGGAGACCGCAGAGAATTCTGTCCCCCTGACCTCGACGAAGTTAAGATTGCTATATCGAAGCTCAAGTCGAATAAAGCTGCTGGCGCAGACGGACTGTCTGCTGAGCTCTTCAAGGCAGATGGGGATGACCTGGTTAGGAGCATGTACCAGATCATCTGTAAGATAAGTTCAGAGGAAAGCATGCCCGAGGAATGGAGTCTCAGCATCGTATGCCCGATCCACAAGAAAGGAGACCCCTCTGAATGCGCTAATTACAGAGGAATGAGTCTCCATAACATCGCCATCTTCTCTGCCGTTTTGTGTGAACGCCTAAAGCCTTTTGTAAATAAGCTGGTAGGTCATTATCAGTGCGGATTTAGGCCAGGGAAGTCCACCATCGACCAAATGTTCACACTACGGCAGATCCTGAAAAAAACCAATGAATTTCAAGTCACCTATTTGTCGACTTCAAAGCCGCATACGACAGCGTAATTAGAGACGAGCTATACAACGCTATGTCTACCTTTGCCATACCTGGTAAACTCATCAGACTATGCAGGATGACTTTGGAGATTGCTCGCTGCTCCATCCGAGTCCGACGATATTGACATAATAGGTAGATCACAGCGAGATGTCAATGAGGCGTTTGCGAGTATTGAGATGGAGGTGGCGAAAGTTGGTCTGGCGGTAGACGAGGGCAAAACTAAATATTTGCTGTCATCAAAAAAGGACGCTTACCACCGACGTCTTGGCCAGAATGTTTGGATTGGCAGATATAAGTTCGAGGTAGTTATAGACATCGTCTGCCTTGGCTCCGCAGTGACCTGGAACAACGACATCAGCTCCGAAATCAAACGCAGAATCGCTCTTGCCAATCGTTGTTTCTTTGGGCTCAGGAGGCAAGTGAGTAATAGAGCCCTCTCCCGAACGACAAAATTGACTCTATATAAGACCCTTATCATCCCGGTCCTGTTGTACGGCGCAGAGGCATGGACACTATCAAAAGCGGTTCTCTCGGTTCGAGAGAAAGATTTTGCGCGTAATTTTCGGGCCTATAAACGCAGACGGGGGATGGATGAGAAGATTCAACCACGAACTTTACGGGCTGTACAGCGACATGAGCCTAGTCAGGCGTCTACGGATTCAACGCCTAAGATGGCTGGGCCATGTAAAGCGAATGGACACCACAGCTCCAGCCCGGAGAGTCTTTGAGTCCAACCCCGAGGGACGAAGAAGCAGAGGACGGCCGCACTTAAGATGGCGCACACAGGTGGAAGTGGGCCTCAGCCAACTGGGTGTGCGGCAATGGAAAAGGCTAGCAAAAGATCGTGCTAGATGGAGGGGCATGTTGGTTGAGGCCCAGGATCACCCCGAACTGTAGCGCCGGCTAAGAAGAAGAAGAAGAAGATTTTACTCAAGATTTTCTACATAGATGGCTCTATCATTGTCTAAGACAGATTCTCGCCATACCCTGCAGGTGTCACTAACTGACAATTCGAATCAGTTCGAATTCCCCGACGTTATTGGCAGCACTTGCAAAATGTCATCAAATTCTCGGCTATCGTGTGTGTGAAAAGTCAAACGTCGAAAGCGAAACTCTGGTGACGGGGGCGATCCACATAAACCTCGTTTCATGCAATTACCATAAACTCTTCACCTTACTTCCGAATCAATCTCATCAAACATGAATCTATTCAGCAGTACGAAAGGTCTCCTGTTCCAGCTAATCATGGTAAGTACCAATTTTCACGTATGCTCCGTCGGATTTTTGTGCGGCAAATTTTCCACCACCGCCTCTCGAAGCACCAAACATTGTTTAGCAAAAGTCTAGGGTAAAAGTACCAACACTTGCTGCCGCACAAAGCTTGCTTTCGGGAGAATGTTGACTAAACTATAAGTGTGCGGTAGAGCTGGGGGGCCTGGAAACATTTGCACGATAGCCAGGCGAATATCGGCATTGTTGTTGGCTGCGATTTTGATGGTTTTGTGACCAATACGTACATATCTTCTTCGTTTTGCAGGTGTTTTATGTTTTCTACAACCCAACCGACAGCGGAGCCGTGGAGTTGAACAGTCAAAACATTGACATGACCTTAGGTAAGGAACAATCAATATTTACCAAGGAACAATCAAAGAATTTGATATTAAGTTGCAAACAATCGACGTGTCACCATCGCCGCCGCCGGTGTGTGTGAGTAATTACACGCTCTTGTGACGAAGGCTAATTAATGAAAATTACTTCGGATACCGTGATCTGTTATCTCTGCCACTCCAAGGCTATTAGACATGTTATTTCGTTTTGTTTTGTGACCGTGGAGGGCGCAATGAAGATGCTATGGCTTGACTTTGGAGTAGGTCGGCAGGCATGGAATATATGCTGATTGGAGTGGAACTGTTCATAGTCTTGTATAGTATGACACTATCTCATAGAGGTAGTGTCCATCGTCCTTTCTTAAAACACTAGACAAGTCATCGTATGCAAACAGGTTTGCATTTCAAACAGTTTTTGGCCGACATTTCAGTCACAGTGGCTAAAAATAACCGCCGGAATGACTAAACAACGGTAGCAACTGGTTTATTACTAAATTTTCGGAGACTCTCGACTTTCTCTATGTTATGTGAATACATTTCTGCGGGTATCCGATTGCATAAGCAAGGAATGTACGTAAATATTTGGATGGACCTCGCATAAGCCACGCACTGATTCGAAGAAACCCTGCCAAAGTGTAAACGTTATCTTATCAAACACTTGTTTTCAGTTTTCTATTTGTTTTTTGCTAACGAGTACCTAAGTAGTTATGAGCGTTTAGTACTAATTCTCTCAATTACTGTCTGGAGAATAAGTAATTAAATGACTCCTCTCATTGCAGCATCGAACGAATTAGTTTTCTTGAATTTCTACGCAGAGTGGTGTCGGTTCAGTAACATTCTCCAGCCCATATTCAACGATGCCGCTGATAGGGTAAGCAAAAAGCCACAGCACACCCAGAGTTGACAAACACAGATTTTTCTGCTTTTAGGTACGAGAAGAATTCCCCGAGGCTGGACGCGTGGTCCTGGGTAAGGTCGATTGTGACCGCGAGACTAGTATCGCATCACGTTTCCACATTACAAAATATCCTACTCTCAAGATCGTACGCAATGGTCAGGTGACAAAGCGCGAATATCGTGGTCAACGATCAACTGAGGCATTTGTCGAATTCGTCAGGAAACAATTGGCGGATCCGATCAAAGAATACCATTCGTTGAAAGATTTAGAGAATCTTGATTCGAAAAAGCGCATCATTATCGGTTACTTTGATCGACGTGATCAACCCGAATACAATACATTCCGACGAGTGGCAACGAACTTAAAAGAAGATTGCCAATTCCACGTTGGTTTCGGCGATGCATCCGCTGCTATGCATCCACCAGGTACGTACAACAGTTCAAATTCGAATTTACTTTGCTATCGATTAACATTGCATGCTTTTTCTATTGTAAACTTTCTGTGACGTTGAAGGAGAGGAATGGAATAAAACGATAGGTAATTCAATTCTTATGTTAATCGTTACGAGTTTGTTATAATTGCTATGGTGAAAGGCTTTCGTATTCGTTCTATCGCACTTATTATCCAGAGAACATTGCACTGATCCGAAGGGAACTGTTTTTTTGTTCGTTAATTTGTTAATTTCTTGTTTTACCGAGAGTGATGACGGTTGTCCCAGGAATCTAGTTCCACACCTACTTGTTTAATGCTAGCCCTTTTGGTATAGAATTGCTTACCTCAGATTGACTCAAGGGTTCTTGGTACTACTACAATGCAAAAGTGGTAAAGAACTCTCTAATTCCTGGCGGTAATCACTTTCCAGAAGTCGTGAATTCCGGTCCCATCGCGGCAGTCTCAAACTGCCTTCCTTCGCTTACCAACAATCTCGCGATTTCCTCAAACTAGCCGAGAGCTAAGACTAAAAGTTCTTAGGATAATCGAGAGCTGTCTCAGTTGGCTCATGTCTTCGCTATGAATGAACCTCGAAACCCATTTCTGTAACTGTAAGCCCTCCTACTTCTTCTTACCTGGGCCTCAACCAAGATGCCCCTAACTAGCACGACCTTTTGCTATCCTTTTACATTGCCGCACACCCAGTTGGCTGAGGTCCCCTTCCACCTGTGTGCGCCGTCTTAGGTGTGGTCGTCTTCTTTTTCTTCGTCATTTGATGTTGGATTCAAAGACTCTTCGGGTGGGAGCTGTGCTGTCCATTCGCTCTACATGGCCTACCCGACTTAGACGTTGACTCTCACAACGCTTGCCCAGAGAAAGTTAAGTCAGGCAATCGTACCACTCCGTGGTGGAACAGCAATCTGGCCAAGCTAAGAGCACTGACCAGAAAACTGTTCAACAGAGCTAAACGGACTGGTGACTGGACGCAGTATCGTGCCTCACTCACCAACTACAACCAAGAGATTAGAAGAGCCAAAAGGGACTCATGGAAAAAGTTCTGCAGCAGTCTTTCAGACATTCAGAGCAGCGCTCGTATCCACAGAGTTCTCGCCAAAGAGCACACTAACCAAATTGGTCTGTTGAGGAGAGCAGATGGCACTTACGCGGAAAATAGTACGGAAGTACTAGAAATTCTGCCCAGTACGCACTTCCCAGACTCCAACATCATTCCCTTCGATCTCTCTAACATACCTCCGCAGATCAGGGCAACTAGACCCAACAGGGAGGATTGGAAGAGAGCACGAACGATATTTCACGAGGGAAGCATAAAATGGACAATCAATTCTTTTGACCCATACAAATCCCCGGGGGAGGATGGCATCTTCCCAGCCCTTCTTCAGAAGGGGAGTGCGCAAATCAGCCCCATGCTCATTAACATCTTTAGAACCAGCTATGCATGGGGACACATACCAACAAGCTGGACAGAGGTAAAGGTAAAATTCATTCCCAAAGTAGGCCGTAGACCCACAGACCTGCCTAAGTCCTACAGACCGATAAGCCTTACCTCTTTCTTCCTAAAAACAATGGAAAAAATCCTGGATAGGCATATCAGGGACGGTGCACTGAGAAGATCACCACTTCACAAAAACCAATATGCCTACCAGCCTGGGAAATCGACCACGCATGCTCTTCAGGAACTAACGGCCCGGATCAACAAATCCCTGAGCGACAAAGAAATGGCAATAGGTTGCTTTCTCGATATTGAGGGTGCCTTCGATAACACTGAATACACCCAAATAAAACGTTGCATCCTCAGCACAGGGGTGGACAATACCACATGCAATTGGATCCAACACATGCTTAGCAACAGGAAAATAAACACCTCGCTAGACAATGACAAAATCAGCGTAAACGCCGCGAAAGGATGCCCTCAAGGCGGGGTTCTTTCACCACTCCTGTGGTCCATCGTGGTTAATGAACTGATAAGCATACTTAGCAACAATGGCTTCTATGTCCAAGGCTACGCTGACGACATAGTGATCCTGATTAGAGGCAAATTCGAAGACACAGTCTCGGAACTCCTCCAACGGGCACTAAACCGTGTTGCAAACTGGTGCATAAAGGTTGCACTAAATGTTAATCCTAGGAAAAGCACCATAGTCGCCTTCACCAAAAGAAGGAATAGGCACAAACTTACTAAACCCACCCTCTTCGGTGAAGCGATAGAGTTCTCAAAAGAAGTCAAATATCTAGGGACGACTCTAGACGAAAAGCTCACTTGGAACTCTCACATTACAAAGACCATTGAGAAAGCCAGGATCTCTTTATGGACCAGCAAAAGTCTCACTGGCAAAAACTGGGGCACAAACCCCAAAATGTCCCGCTGGCTATATACAGCAATCACCAGACCAATTCTCACATATGCTGCGCCCGTCTGGTGGCACAAAACAAAACAAGTATCAGTGCAAGCCAAGCTCAACAAATTGCAAAGACTAGCTTGCATCTGTATCACTGGGGCCATGAGAACAACCCCCACAGCAGCACTAGAAGTCATCACAGACCTGCCACCTCTTCATCTCCAACTGAAGAAAGAAGCAATGGTCTTCGCCCACAGACTGATCGTGGAGGATGACTCTAACCGTAGGCTCTTTCACCCTGATATCCTTACCGAAATAAACAGGCATGAAGTCCTAAAGATATCTCTCACAGACAACTGTCTCCCCAGATACAACTTCAGCCAAAACTACAAGGTCACATTCCCCAACCGACAAAACTGGGAGCAGGATAGACCGTCCTTCAATCGTGGATCCTACGTGTGGTACACAGATGACTCCAAAATGGACGAAGGCGTTGGGGCTGGAGTATACGGAGCAAACACAAGCACATGCATCTACGTCAGCATGGACAGATATAACTCCGTTTTTCAAGCAGAGATACTGCCTACAACTACTTCACCAGCTGGCCAGTACAAACAGAGTTCATCTCATTTGGATACCTGGACACAGCGGCCATACAGGCAACGAACAGGCGGACCTACTAGCTAGCAAAGGCTCTGCATCACCATTTATGAGGCCACGGCTTTTCTGCGGCATACCCATTAGCACCACAAAATGCTGCATAAACAATTGGTTAAGGAACACGACGGATCATTAGTGGTTACAAACGAAAGGTAGCAGACAAGCCAAGCTGTTCCTCCCCCACTTACAGTTCACTCAAGAATCCCAACAGGATTCTTGAGTGAACTGTAAGTGGGGGACATCACAATAGGCCCACTCGTGGTCGCAGTGATCAGGCGACTCTGTCCCACCCCCTAACCCTGTCTATCTATCTAGACGTTGACTCATCGATCCCATAAGCACGTCAAACTCTGTCAAATGCCTTTGAAATACGTATCAAGTGCAACGATCTTGCTTTAACCAGAATTGTGCAGAGGCTGATTCCACCTTTTAAGGAGATACACCATCAAATCACCAGGGAACCTGTTGCAACGAAAACCATACTGCCGGTCATTGAGGAGTTTCTGCGACTCGAGATACATATTTCATGAGCTGACGTAAGTGCTATGAGACCATAGGAGGACAGGCTGAACAAATGCTCCTTTCCGTCTACTCGGAAAGAGCCCAGAAAAGTAGGAAAGATAGAAAAGCTTACGCAGTGCTTTAGCCAGCGTGGAAGAACAGCTCTTCAGAAGTCCAGGGGAGATACCATCTGGACCAGTGGACTTGTGAGTGTTAAGAAATTGAGGTACAGGAAAGCGTAGTGCTCGTTGCAAAATGTGCAGCTAACAGATTCGCTTTGTCTTTTACTACCCTTGGGATAATGTAGTATGTTTTGCCTCAGTTTTTAGTCATATGCGAACTTAAAACGCCGAAGATGGGCATTGCAGTCGTTTCTGACTCGTTAGGGTTGGCCGTTTAAGACCGAAAGCTTACCATTCGCACTCTGATTGCCCCTTTATGGTGACGGCATCCAGTGACTAGTTAAAACTTCCTAAGTCCGTCCCAGTTGGGAAACTATTGGGACACTATTGGCAAGTGAACGTGCACAATTCTGTGGGCAAGCCTTGGTGGGTGCAAGAAGCGCACTGCCTCCACCACCGAAGGCAGTTTCTGAACTCGTAGACTACTGTGAAGTCAGAAAGGTTTGTCTTATCTTATGTTGCGGCGCCAATGCGATGCTTGGGGCAGCAGTAAATGCAATACAAGAGGGGACCGTCTTTTAGACTTCATTCTTTCGACTGACCTTATCATCAACAGTGTTGACTCTCAACCAACGTTTGTTCCGGCGACCAACAGGTATGTGAAGGACATCACTAACTAGAGAGTCTTAACCGATGCTACGATGTCAGATCACCAATATATCGAATTCAAATAAAGTTGTGTTATCCTCCCACTCAACCCAAACGGAATCCGAGTAAAAAGGACTGGGTACGGTTAGGCTTCCGTAGGGAAGCCAGAAGCCTCCTGAAATCAAATCGAATTCGGAAAATGGCTGGAACAAGAATCGGTCGAAGCAGAAAGAATAAATCGAAAAACGATTGTTATTGTTACTTTCTGTGAAGAGATCAAATCTCTGAGCGCGACTAGCAAGTTAGTTAAAGTCCTCAAACGGGGAAAGTCGACAAAGCTGGGTGCACTCAGAAAATCTGAGTCTCAGCTTACCGCTTCAGACCCATTTCCCGGGAAATAAGACTGCCATCGACTTGTTGCATATGCCTTCAACGGTAACTGCGACTGAAACGATGAAAATAACTTGACGTAGCTGGTATATTACGTCGCGCGTGAGGCCAACGACTAAGGCCATTGTATTTGCTGTGACATCCTTTGATGGCCTTAAATCGCCAGGCACCGACGGAATATATCCTGTTATGCTGCAAAGAGGTATAAGGCAGCTGCTTCCCACTTTGTATCTGCTAGTCTGGCACTTGCCTCGGTTAGGTTAGGTTGGTTGGGTGCCCTATTGACATGAAGTCAAGGCTCATTTAGCCTACGAGGAGTCCATTGTGCCCATTTTGAAAAACTAACCCGAGGGGAACCTGTTAGTTGCCCGCTAAGCTGAACCATTCAGATTCAATTAAGAATTCTAGCAGTTTGTTCAGCTTAATGTCTCTTACCTCCTCGAACCCGAGAAGAAGTAGTTCCCGAGAAACGTAAATCTTTTTCGGGCCAGTGCAGGGCATTCACACAGTAGGTGACGAATGGATTCTATTTCCACTTCGTCCTTACAGCTTCTGCGGAAATCGTTGTAGGGCTGGCCTAGTCTAGCTGCATGATATGATATCATGCAGTGCCCAGTGAGGGCGCTGACTACCAGTCGTATATTCCCACTTCCAAGATTTACGAACTTTCCGTCCTTTTTTTTTTTTTTTTTGTTATAGACAGGCCATGTTAGCCTTGCCGTAGCGCATGTGTCTAATTGACACCATCGCTTGTTGGCCTTTCCTAGTAGTTTCACCCCTATTTCTCTAAATAGTGTGCTGAGTGGCGTTCTATCTGCGCCTGATCCCAGTCTGGCTAGTTCGTCCGCCTTCTCATTTCCGGAAATGTTCACATGCCCTGGTACCCAGCAGATGGTTACCTCATTGACATCCGATATTTCTTCTAGTTTCTCTTACGAGTTTGGATCTTATCCATGTTGCTTGCAGAGCCTTAATGGCTGCCTGACTGTCAATACAGATTTTGATTCTCTTACCTGAGAAATTCTCCCTAAGAATCAGATCCGCACCTTTTTTGATTGCAAAGATCTTAGGCTGGAAGACGCTATAGTCTATAGCGCTATAGTCATAGTCATAAAGTCTGTAGGAGTGACATGCTTCCTGAGGTTCGAAGTAGACTCCGGCTCCTGTACCGGAATCCGTTTCCGATCCGTCGGTATAGATTGCCAGTTCCTCTTCCGTGTTTACCATACCACTGGCCTATTCCTCCTTGGAAGGAATCCTAATAGAGAATCTCCTCTCACAGCAAGAAAGTGGGGTGGTATAGTCCGTTTCGGTTGCGGACATCAGGGTAGCCCATCGATTCAGGATATCTTTTCCAAAGACTTGATTCCTGCATCCTTAGCGCAGCCCTGGCTGCAATGCTTTCACAGTATATGTCTAGTGGTGGAAGGTTCAGCATCGCTTCAAGGGCCGCCCTTGGTGTGGATTTCATGGATCCGGCCACCGCCAGACAGCCAGCCCTCTGAATCCTTGTAAGACTTTGAAGGTTACATTTCTTCTCAAGTGCTTTCCACCAGACAATTGATCCATAGACTAAAATAGGTCTTACCACCGCGGTGTACAGCCAGTATACCACCTTTGGTTTAAAGCTCCATGTCTTTCCGAAAGCTACTCTGCACGAATATAGTGCCATGCAAGCTTTCTTGGTTCTTTCATTTATGTTGTCCTTCCAGCTAAGCTTGGAATCTAGGATTATGCCAAGATACCCAGCGGATTTCTTCGGATCCATTTATACGTGGATATGTATACCTTGGTATTGATCTTTTTCTTGTGAAGAGGACTATCTGAGTTTTGGTTGGATTTACCCCTAGGCCCCGTTCCTTGACCCAGTTATATACCAATAGCAGCGCATAACTTAGTCTTTCATTGAGGACCTGAGGAAATTTCCCAGGTACCAGGATGGTAATCTCCTCGACATAAGCTGTGACATTGAAACCCTCTGTCTCCATGAGATTTAACAATTCGTCGACTAAGAGGAGCCATAGGAGAGGCGATAGAACACCCCCCTATGGCGTGCCTCTGTTGACTCTCACTCTTCCCTTTGCTCATCCTATCGACTTAGCATTTGTTCAACCCATCTACAGGTTCCCGAATTTATGTGGGCCATCCGTAAGCTGGACATTATTGCCTCGGTACTGACGTTATTAAAGGCACCCTCAACATCTAGAAAGGCCCCCAGGGCGTATTTGTTGTCATTGAGTGCCTTTTCTATCGTATAGACCACCCTGTGAAGAGCGGTATCTACCGATCTACCCTTTATGTAAGCGTTATGTGATTGTGATAAGTAGCTATCACCAATCTCATCTCTTATGTGTTTGTCGATTAGTCGTTCCAGTGTTTTCATAAGGAAGGAGGATAGGCTGATAGGTCTATACGCCTTTGCCGTGGCATGGTTGACCTTCCTTGACTTGGGTATAAACACCACCCTAACCTCCCTCCATGCTTGTGGGACATAACCCATCCTGAGGCACCAGCAGTATATGCGTTCTAGCCAGGGGATGGTAGGTTCCCCTGGTTCTTGCAGCATTTTCGGGTATATACCGTCTATTCCTGGCGCCTTGTAGGGGTCAACTGATTTTACCGTCCACAGAATGTTTTCTTTGGTAACGATCTTATCGATTTTTTCAGGCCCAGTCTGTTCCCTTATCAGTGTATTTGCCGCCTCGAATGTTCCCGCGCTTACACAGTTAGGGCGTCAAGCATGCTTTGGGCACTTGCCTAAATAACTATTCCTTGGCGAACGGTAAGAATAGTCTTTATACCCGAAATAGGGAAAGAGGATAATTCATTGGCCAAGAGCTCTAGACCAATTAGTCATCCTTCCTACTGAACTTACTTACTCATCAGGCCGGCAATCCATGGAGGATCTGAACCTGAGCTATAGCTGCCTTCCATCCTTGACGGTCCCGGGAACGCTGCTTCCAGTTATCAAGACCAAGTTGTCTTACATCCGCGATTACTTGGATAAAGACTGGAGGTTCGGTCTTCCTCTTCTTCTCGAACCAGGAGGCTCGGAATCGAAGATTTTCTTAGCTGGAGCGTTGGTGTTCATGCACACGATGTGGACGAGCCAATGTAGTCGACGGATCCTTACCTTCCAGACGATGATATCCACATCTTTGTACAGCTCGTAGAGTTCGCGGTTGTGTCTTCTCTTCCATTCACCTTCCTCACAGACAGGACCAAATATCCGTTCTTTCGAAAGAACACGAAATCAGCTCCGCCGTCTTGCTTATCATCCGGCTTCCGGATCCGTACAGCAAGACGCAGTATAAGCGTTTTCTAAAGCATGACTTCGAGTCAGGAGTAGCGGTTGCCAAGGGCGTTTCTATGCCAGATCTCCACTATGAGACCGCGCGATCATATCAATATCATCCGCTTATCCTAGCAGCTGGTCAGACTTGTAGAAGATAGTGCCTTCCCTATTGACGCCTGCCCGTCGCACTATCTGCTCCAGTACTAAATTGAAGAAGTCGCACGACAGCGCATCTCCTAAACGAAATCCGGTCCATGTTTCAAACGGTTTGGATGTCCTAGAAGCGAACTGCACAGCCGGAATTCGGCCATCGCATCAAAGAATTCTTTGCGATGAATGCTGTCGTATGCGGCTTTAAAATCGATAAAGAGATGGTGCGTATCGATCTGAAACTCGCTGGTCTTTCCCAGGATTCGTCGAAGTGTGAATATTTGGTCTATAGTCGATTTACCCGGCCGGAAGCCGTACTGGTAGCTGCCGATTAGTGCGATGCAAAAGGACTTTAGACGTTCACACAGTACGCTGACCAGGATCTTGTATGCGACATTAAGCAGGAATATACCTCTATAGTTCTTGCAGGAGGTAGGATCCCCTTTTTTGTGGATGGGGCATATAGAGCTGGTATTCCAGTCGTCGGGCATGCTTTCATCTTCCCAAATCCTGCAGATGATCTGGTGCATGCTCCCTACCAGGACATCGCCGCCAGCCTTGAAGAGCTCTGATGGCAAGCCATCTGAGCATGCAGCCTTGTTGTTCTTCAGTTTTGGAAAGCTGTGCCGGCTTCTTCGATGTTGGGTGGGAGGACTACTTCAGCGGCTAGAGTTGGAATTTCCTCAGTCCATACCACTCTCTCTTGGTCGTACTCGTTAAGCAGCTGCTGGAAATGCTGCTTAAATACACCCACTATTTCTTGCGGGTCGGTGACAAGATTGCCTTCGCAATTTCGAAGAGCCTGGGTGCCTTTCTGAAAGCCTCCTGCAAGGCTTATAGCGTTCTTATAAAAGGCCCGTATTTTATGTTTGTCTCTAGACTTCTCGTTATCCTTGAGCTGGGAGGCCGCAAAAATTATTTTCTTTAGTAGCAGCAGTTTTTTCTCCTCCCTTTTTCTGGCTCGGTACTTCTCTCGCGCTGCCTTGGTTTTTCGCTGATAGGCCTCGTTGGTTGTTGCCTTTTTCTGCTCACGCTCGCCATCATACCACGGGTTTCTTGTCGGGGGTGGTAGGTAGCCTGAAGTTGTCTCGGCTACTTCCTGAATGGCTGAGCGGCAATGCAGCCCCATATTGTTGACATTTGTGCTCGACGTAGGCATACCGGAGAGCCTTTCGCTCAGTTGCTCCCAGTAGACTCTGGTAACCTCTGGTGTGCTCAGGCGTCCAATGTCGAACCTCCTCATGGTGGGCTGGTGCAGCTTTCTGACATTGGGCAGTCGAGCTCTGAATCTTGCTGCTAGGAGGCTGTGTGGATTCTTGTGCTTCTTATCACCGCATTACGAGCTGTCGCAAAGTCCGTGAGTCGGAAGCCGTTATCTGTTGTTGTATCGTGGAGGCTGTGCTTTCCGATTACTCCGCCAAAGGTGTTCTCTTTACCGATTTTAGCATTGAAATCCCCGAATACGATTTTGACATCGTACTTCGGCCAAGATCCGTAGGCGTTGTCCAAGAGATCATATAAGTCCTCTTTGACGGAGTCTTCAGACTCTTCGGCGTGTGGACATATAAGGCTGATGTTGTCTTTGATGCGGATCACAGCCAGGCGATCACTCACTCATAGGTTTAAAGTCGATGACCTTCGACCTTAACCGGTAATAGGTATCGCAGTCTTTTTTCCTCATCATACTTATGCAGCGTATTTCCTGGATCGCAGTAATACCCGCCTTGTATTGCGCGAGGGTTCTTTCCAGTTTATGAGTAGCTCCAGAAGTGTAAAAAGCTTTGACATTCCAGGAGCATACTCGCAAATCGTGTTCCTTTTTCGCGCCATGTCGTCTTTGAGAATCCGTCCGTTTATCCGGGACATTTTGCTCTTCCATAACTTGTTTTGTTTTACATGGGCTGGTTGTTGGCCCACCGCATAACCGCCAGTCTGGTCGGGGTATTGTAGTGCCCTCTGGCCTAGGGCGATAACTGCATACATTTGTTCACCTCTCAACGGTTGTTGTGGAGGCTATCCAGAGGGCGCCGCGAGGAGGCTGTATGTCAACTTGACCCGGGCATTGAAACAGGGATCGTTGCTGTCATCTCGCCAGGTTGAGAGCAATCAACAACTTATCCCCATTCCCTCTGTTGTTAGGTTCATGCACCGCATTAGTCACTCTAAGAGGAATGCGTCAAACGTCCTCTTGTTCGAAATCATCGAGTTAGCGGACATCAGGCCTTTGCCAGAGACTCCTCAACGGGTGTGTTAAGTCATCCTGTCTTTTGTGTTGTGTTATTTACGTGAGTGACTGTAAACAGTCAACAGATAAAGCGGACATGCCAAGGTTATAAAGCCAGAACGGAAGCCTGCAGGGATGAGAACGGACACCTAAGTAGCAGGATCGCAGTCGATGCTGAGAATATGGAAAAACCACTTCTGCAGACTGTATAACGGCGATGTTAGTCAATATACCACTGTCAGGCAGAATGATCCATTTCTAATCGACGGAGACCGCAGAGAATTCTGTCCCCCTGACCTCGACGAAGTTAAGATTGCCATATCGAAGCTCAAGTCGAATAAAGCTGCTGGCGCAGACGGACTGTCTGCTGAGCTCTTCAAGGCAGCTGGGGACAGCTGCTTGGGAGCATGCACCAGCTCATCCGTAAGATATGGTTAGAGGAAAGCATGCCCGAGGAATGGAGTCTCAGCATCGTATGCCCGATCCACTAGAAAGGAGACCCCTCTGATTGCGCCAACTATAGAGGAATAAGTCTCCTTAACATCGCCTAGAAAATCTTCTCTGTCGTTTTGTGTAAACGCCTGAAGCCTTTTGTAAATAAGCTGATAGGTCCTTATCAGTGCGGATTCAGGCCAGGGAAGTCCGCCATCGACCAAATCTTCACACTATGGCAGATCCTGGAAAAAACCAATGAATTTTAAGTCGACACTCATCACCTATTTGTCGACTTCAAAGCCGCATACGACAGCGTAATTAGAGACGAGCTATACAACGCTATGTCTACCTTTGCCATACCTGGTAAACTCATCAGACTATGCAGGATGACTTTGGAGAATGCTCGCTGCCCCATCCGAATCGGTGAACACCTTACCGATAGTTTTGATGTCAAAAAAGGATTTAGGCAGGGCGATGCGCTATCGTGTGATTTCTTCAACATCATATTGGAAATGATTGTGCAAAAATCACTGGCTAATACAGGAGCACAATCTATTTCAAATCCTCGTAACTCCTTGCTTACGCCGACGATATTGACATAATAGGTAGATCGCAGCGAGATGTCAATGAGGCGTTTGCGAGTATTGAGTTCGAGGTGGCGAAAATTGGTTTGGCGGTAAACGAGGGCAAAACTATATGCTGTCATCAAAAAAGGACGCTCACCACCGACGTCTTGGCCATAACGTTTGTATAGGCAGATATAAGTTCGAGGTAGTTAAGGACTTCGTCTACCTTGGCTCCGCAGTGACCTGGAACAACGACATCAGTTCCGAAATCAAACGCAGAATTACTCTTGCCAATCGTTGTTTCTTTGGGCTCAGGAGGCATTTGAGTAATAGAGCCCTCTCCCGAACGACAAATTTGACTCTATATAAGACCCTTATCACCCCGGTCCTGTTGTACGGCGCAGAAGCATGGACACTATCAAAAGTGGATGAGGAGGCCCTTGGTCGGTTCGAGAGAAAGATTTTGCGCGTGATTGTTGGGGCCTATAAATGCAGACGAGGGATGGAGGAGAAGATTCAACCACGAACTTTACAGGCTGTACAGCGACATGAGCCTAGTCAGGCGTCTACGGATTCAACGCCTAAGATGGCTGGGCCATGTAGAGTGAATGGACACTATAGCTCCAGCCCGGAGAGTCTTTGAATCCAACCCCGAGAGACGAAAAAGCAGAGGACGGCGCACTTAAGATGGCGCACACAGGTGGAAGGGGACCTCAGCCAACTGGGTGTGCGGCAATGGAAACGCTAGCGAAAGATCCTGCTAGATGGAGGGGCATGTTGGTTGAGGCCCAGGTTCACCCCGAACTGTAGCGCCCACTAAGAAGAAGAAAACTGTAAACAATGAATATTCAAGAACACATCGTCAACTACGATGACGAATGGCTCATTGCAATTGCGGCGATAAATCTCGATGATAAAAGTGACGTCTAGGAAGAATAACTTTCAGATAAGGCCACGTACGCTAGCTCGAACGCTGTCTCCACGTGATTTTTTGCTTCCTTTTTGTGGTGTATCACTTCAAGCTGATAGAGGTAGAAGAGCAAATTTGCTTGAGTTGCACGAGCCCAGTTCTAGAAACGTATTACTGTGAATAAAAAGCTATTAGGTATCTGTGCCATACGCTTCATTTGTTTATCAGTTGCTTTATTAAACCACTAGAAGAATGGTTGAATGCCAATCAAGTTGTTTATGTACATAGATCAAAAGTAGCGTAGATCTAATGAAATAGTTATTTACCAGGTACGCCGATCATTGTCTTCAGGCCTGATGTGGCTTTATCTCATGAGAACGACGAAACCTACCGAGGAAGTCTTTCCAACTTTGACGAACTAAATATCTGGGTGCAAGAGAAATGCGTTCCACTTGTGCGAGAAATTACATTTGAAAATGCCGAAGAATTGACGGAAGAAGGACTGCCATTCTTGATTCTATTCCACAATCCGGAAGATACCGATTCAATCAAAGACTATAAAGCCATCATTGAAGCCGAACTCTTGTCTGAGAAGCGTAAGTGAGAGAGAGAGCGAGAGAGACAGTATGCATTTCTTATTATTTTGTTTTCTTTTGCAGAAAATGTAAACTTTCTCACAGCTGATGGTAAACGTTTTGCTCATCCGTTACATCATTTGGGAAAATCAGAAAGTGACTTGCCACTAATTGCAATCGATTCGTTCAGACATATGTACTTATTCCCCGATTTCATGGATATGTATAAGCCAAACAAACTGAAGCAATTCCTTCAGGATCTCTACAGTGGAAAACTTCACAGGTAACGTAGCGAATCTCAATAAACGTATTCAGCTTATACGTTCCACAATGGGTGATTGCTTATTTCATTTTGTTTTTAGGGAATTCCATTACGGTCCCGATCCCAATGAACACAATTTAAACGATGTCGACCAGAAAAGTATCACAACACCACCTGAATCGACATTCCGAAAGCTGGGTCCTTCCAAAAACCGCTACACCCTACTCAAGGACGAATTATAATTTGAATTGTTTCAAAAACTACGCTTTGGTCGTTATAGTTTTGTTTGGTTTCCTTAAATTTCCTTTTTTAGTTGAATTATATTTTAGTTTCTTTTGTTCCCCAAGTAATACTACGAGTGAATGTGCTTTAAGTCGATTTAGACAGATTCTTGTCTTTTGTTCTATCTATTCCAAACTGGATTACGCACTCTGCTGACTCATGAAAAAAGCGATTTGTTTACGAATCGCATTAGATATGTATGTCTCGTTTGATTAAACTCCGTGCTTTCGTAGGATATTTTCTTGTTTTTTTTTTAAGTGTATTTCACAAACGCTGTTGTTATGAGAGAACCTCCCTCCGTTCCGAATGCCTTGAGGGCATAACAATAATATTAATTTCATTTTACACAACTATTTACATCGGCAGTAGAATAGATACCTGGCTTCCTACATTACATTCTATTTAGAAACAAATAACAAACGCAAAGAGCGAGAGGCAGTTTTGTAAATATGCCGCCAACGTTTGTTTGTTTCTCAACCTCCTGTAACATACGGATGTTAATACAGTTGTGCTAAAAGTCTACATACATACATCTCTTACAGTTTAATTTACTCGTGAAGTTCGATTTAAATAATTTATATTAAATTATACAATTATGTAATAAAAGAAAACAGAAAAATCATTTTAATATATTTACGGGGAAGTCTGCCGAGTAGGATTGTTCGTTCTTTTTAAGTTACGCTTTGTTCACTTCATTTGTACGAGATATTAAAGTGTAAGGAACAGAACCAGTAAAGTTGTTCTTTTATTTTGTTTAATGATGATAATGAGTGGAACTTGATTGAAAACTTACCGTGTGATATCCACAACAGGAAAACAAGAGCATACGAGAGCTTATCAGTCACCATTCAGTTAAGCAAAGAAAAATATTCAGTCATTGCAGTCTACAGACCACCCCAAGGAAATGTGCATCACTTTACGGAAGAACTGAGTGACCACATTGATCAGTTTCATAGGTATAAGAATCTGATGGTTACACTTACTTACTTTGATGAACTTTGGTGAACCAGGGCCTCAACCAACAAGCCTCTCCAGCCGGCCCGATCTTCGGCCAGCCGCTTCCAGTGCCGCACGCCCAGTTGGTTGAGGTCCCCTTCCACCTGTGCGCGCCACCTTAAATGCGGTTGTCCTCTGCTGCGTCGTCCCTCGGGGTTGGAGTCGAAGACTCTTCGGGCCGGAGCGTTGATGTCCATTCGCTCTACATGGCCTAGCCATCTTAGACGTTGGATCCGAAGACGTCTAACCAGGCCGATGTCGCTGTACAGCCCGTACAGTTCTTGGTTGAATCTCCTCCTCCATTCTCCGTTTACACAAACGGGACCAAAGATTGCACGCAGAATTTTCCTCTCGAAACGCGCAAGAGCCTCTTCATCTGCTTTTGATAACGTTCAAGCTTCAGCGCCGTAGAGGAGGACCGGGATGATTAAGGTTTTGTAGAGGGAAACCTTAGTTTTTCGAGAGAGGGCTCTACTACTCAATTGCCTCTTGAGCCCGAAGAAGCAGCGATTGGCAAGAGTTAATGTGCGTTTTATCTCAGCGCTGGTGTCATTGCTGCTTGTCACTATCGAGCCAAAGTAGAAGAAGTCGTTGACTACTTCAAAAATATAGCTGCCGAAGGTGACGTTCTGACCAAGACGTAGGTGTTGTGCGTCTTTCTTGGATGACAGCATTTATTTGGTCTTGTCCCCATTTACCCTTAGACCCACTTTCGCCGCTTCTGCTTCAATTCTTGTGAACGCCTCATTGACGTCTCGCTTTGTTCGTCCAATAACGTCAATGTCATCTGCGTAGGCAAGCAATTGTGTGGACTTGAAGTATATCGTACCTCTTGTATTGGCCGCAGAGTCCCGCACCATCTTTTCAAGAATAATGTCCAAGAAATCACATGACAGTGCGTCACCCTGTCTTAAACCTTTTTTAACATCAAAGGGGTCGGTTAGTTCACCTCCGACCTTAATGGAGCAGCGAGAGTACTCCATAGTCATCCTGCATAGTCTGACGAGTTTGGCAGGAATGTAAACACTGTCATACGCGCGTAAACACTGTCATACGCGCGTAAACACTGTCATACGCGCGTAAACACTGTCATACGCGGCTTTAAAGTCGACGAAAAGATGGTGCGTGTCGACCTGGAATTCATGGGTCTTCTCCAAGATCTGCCGTAGTGTAAATATTTGGTCTGTTGTGGATTTTCCTGGCCTGAAACCAGACTGGTAGGAACCTATCAGATTGTCTACGAACGGTTTCAGGTACTTACACAGTACGGCAGAGAGAATCTTGGACGCGATGTTCAAGTGTTCAGAAGGCTTATCCCCCTGTAACTGGCGCAGTCATAGGGGTCTCCTTTCTTATGGACCGGGCAAACGATACTGAGATTCCATTCATCGGGCATGCGTTCTTCCGACCATATCTTGCAGATGACTTGGTGCATGTTCCTAACCAGCTTATCGCCAGCTGCTTTAAACAGCCCCGCGGGGAGTCCGTCTGCTCCAGCAGCTTTATAAGACTTAAGTTTCGATGTCGCTATCTTAACATCGTCTAGGTCGGGTGGACGGGATTCTCCTTCGTCTTCGTCCATTGTGAATGGTTCGCTCTGCCTGACGGCGGCATTTTGACTATCATCGCCGTTATACAGTCTGCAGAAGTGGTCCTTCCACAATCTCAGCATCGACTGTGACTCCACTACTAGTTGTCCGTGCTCATCCCTGCAGGCTTCTGCTCTGGCTTTATAGCTTTGGCATGTTCGTTTTACTTTCTGGTAACATTTTCGAACTTCGTTCCTGCCGTAACATCTCTCCATCTCCTCGATCTCGCGCTTCTCGTGCTCCTTCTTTTTCCTTCTCAGAAGCGCATGCTCCTCCCTCCTTTTCTGTTCATAGAGCTCGCGGGCAGCCCTCTTCCGTCGATGCAATGTGGCCATGTATGCATTCTGTTTCTCTACAGGGGCCTGTCTGCACTCCTCATCAAACCAGGGGTTTCTCGACGGTGGTGGCTCGAAACCGAGTATATCTGAGGCGCCCTCTCCAGTGGCTTTCTGACAACGACTCCATTGCTGTTCTGTGGCTCTGCAGATTGCCTCGGGACCTGAGAGAGCTTGAGGGAGACTTGATCGGCGAAGGTTCTGGCGGTCTCCTTCGATTGCAGCAGGACGCTTAGTAGTAAAATAACAGAGAGGTACCGTTTGCACTATAGTGTGAAGCGCGGCCCGATGCCCGCACTTAAGTACAGATAGAGAGCACACAACGTTAGCGCGTTTCAGAAACATATTACAAAAAGTGGCCTATGTCACTCTCCATCCCTTCAACTATCTCCACTTAAAAAATCTTTCATATTTATAATATTAGTGTAGATTAAAGCCACTCAGTTTTTTTGGGATTAAATTCCCACCTTACATGGGAATCAAATCTACTTTATCAATGTGGGCTTAATCCTCATTTAGTGGGAACTAAGTTCCTCAATGGACTTAGTACCCGGGAACTTATTTGCCTGTGCAGCGACACAACTCCTTGTTCCTGGGGAAAGAGGAACCCTCCAGGTTGGGGGTTGTGCTTAGGGGTAACATCCCTATCACGTAAAAACCTACTTATTCTGAAACGACAACAAGCCAAGCTGATGACCCCTGCAAATGACTAACGGACTTGAGAGTCTGCACCTGGAATGTTAGGTCCCCTAACAGACCGGGTGCAGGCGATCAATTGGAGCAAACCCTCAACTGCTATAAAGCAGATATAACCGCACTCCAAGAAGTGCGATGGGATGGACCAGGCAAAAAACGGATGAAAAACTGCGACATATACTACGGGAACTGCTACAAGGAGAACTAACAGCGCCTATTCGGGTGCGGATTCGTTATTCGAGGAACACTCCGACAAAAAGTCTTAACTTTCCGAGATATAAGCGAACGCCTCATAACAATCCGCATCAAAGCTAAATTTGGTAACATTAGCTTGATATGCGCTCACGCCCTAACGGAAGAAAAGGATGATCGACTCAAAGAAGAATTCTACGATCTCCTAGATAGAACCTATGCCCAATGTCCCAGCTACAACACAAAAATAGTCCTAGGAGATTTTAATGCAAAACTGGGCAAAGAGGATATATTTGAGTCGATCATAGGAAAGAATAGCCTCCATAACACCACTTCCGACAACGGACTTAGGCTAATCCATTTCCGAACGGGGCGTAACGTCCTTGTAGCAAGCACACGATTCCCCCATCTCAACATCCACAAGGTTACCTGGTGGTCTTTTGATCAATCGATCACCAACCAGATTGATCACATTGCGATTGACGCCAGAAACTCCTCCAGTATTCTCGACGTACGAACCTTTCGAGGGGCCAACATCGACTCGGACCACTACCGAGTGCTTAGGAGTCAAGTAGAACTACGTAAGTTTGACGTCGGAAAGCTACAATCGCAAGACACTGCTGATCGTGTCTCCTTCAAGCTCTCTCAAAATCCGCCCACAGCAGCACAAACAATAGAGGAGGAATGGGCGCATTGCCAGAGCGCCGTCAGAGACCAGCCACCGCTGGTTCGATGAACAATGCGAACAAGCCCATGCAGCAAAATAAGAGGTATATAAAGCCATGCTGCAACGACGGACGAGAGCTGCTCGCGAAATCTATGAGCAGAAGAGAAGAGAGGATCACACGCTTTTCAGAAGAAAGAAGAGAGAGCACGGAAAGCGTGAGATCGAGGAGATGGAGAAATGCTTCCGCAGGAATGACGCCCGTAAGTTTTGCAATAAGGTAAAACGAACATGCCATGGCCACAAAGCCAGAGCGGCGGCCTGTAGGGATGAAAATGGAGAACTGGTAGTAGAGTGGCAGTCGATGCTGAGGATTTGGAAAGATCACTTCTGCAGACTGTATAACGGCGATGATAGACAAGATACCTCTGCCAGGCGAAGTCAGATCGAAGTCAGAATAGCGATATTAAGACTTTAGTCTAATAAAGCCGCGGGCGCAGACGGCCTGTCTGCTGAGCATTTTAAGGCGGATGGAGGTGCGCTGGTAAGGTGCATGCACCATCTCATTTGCAAGGTATGGTCGGAAGAAAGCATGCCCGACGAATGGAATCTCAGCATCGTTTGCCCGATCCATAAGAAAGGAGACCCCTATAACTGCGCCAACTATAGGTTAATAAGTCTCCTTAACATGACATATAAGATCTTCTCTGCCGTATTGTGTGAACGTCTGAAACCGTTTGTGGATAACCTGATCGGCTCGTATCAGTGTGGTTTCAGGCCAGGTAAGTCCACAATAGACCAAATATTTACGCTACGGCAGATCTTGGAGAAGACCCAGGAATACCAAATCGACACTCACCACCTCTTCGTCGATTTCAAGGCTGCATATGACAGCGTGTATAGAGATTAGCTATACAAAGCCATGTCTAGTTTTAACATCCCTGCCAAACTCATCCGACTGTGCAGGATGACAATGGAGAATTCTCGCTGTCATGCAACTTTTTCAACACCGTGCTTGAGAAGATCGTGCAAGAGTCACTGGCCAACACAAGAGGTACGATTTATTTCAAGTCCACGCAATTGCTTGCGTATGCCGACGACATTGACGTGATTGGACGGACACAGCGAGACGTTAATGAGGCCTTTGTAAGCATTGAGGTAGAAGCGGCTAAGATGGGTCTCAAGGTTAATGAGGGTAAAACCAAATATCTGCTTTCATCTAAAAGAGACGGACAACACCGAAGTATTGGCCAGAACGTCACCATGGGCGGATATAACTTTGAAGTGGTCAAGGAATTCGTCTACCTTGGCTCACTGATGACCAGCGACAACAACACCAGCGCTGAGATAAAACGCAGAATCACTCTTGCCAACCGCTGTTTCTTTGGGCTCAAGAGGCAATTGAGAAGTAGAGCCAAGGTGACACTATATAAGACCTTAATCATCCCAGTCCTCCTTTACGGCGCAGAGGCTTGGACCTTAACAAAAGCGGATGAAGATGCCCTTGGTCGTTTCGAGAGGTAAATTCTGCACACTATCTACGGTCGCGTTTGTTCAAACGGTGTATGGAGGAGAAGATATAACGAAGAACTGTACGGGCTGTACAGCGACATCGGCCTGGTACGACGTGCCTAGGCCATGTAGAGCGCATGGAAAATACAGCTCCGACCCGAAGTCTTCGAATCTTCTCCGGAAGGAAGGCGCGGCAGAGGACGGCCGCATCATCGGTGGCGCACGCAGGTAGAAGGGGATCTTAACCAACTGGGCGTGCGGAGCTGGAAACAGCTGGCCAAAGACCGTGCCAGCTGGAGGCGCTTGTTGGTTGAGGCCCAGGCTCACCGCGGACTGTAGCGCTACCTAAGTAAGTAAGTAAGGCTTTCTTGGTCCTTTCACCAATGTTTTCCTTCCAGCTGTTTTTTGTATAACCTTTTAAGATACACCCATATCTCCAGAGTCGCATGTTTGCTTCTTCTTCCGAAAAGCTCACACTCAGCTCCCGTCACGAAGAGTTGGACATCCAAAATACATAAAAACAACTGATGCCCCCCTGTAATCATACTTACATATCTAAGAAACATAACATGAACAGAAACGATGGTTTCTGCTAAACCAATACCCACAAGCAATATGTATGTATGTATGTAATATGTATGTTGGCGTTACAGTCCATGAAGGGCCGAGCTTCTCTCCATCACCCATGTTGTGTGTGATTTCATTTTCCCATAGGTGAAAGGACCTACAGTTTATTGCCGGTTCCGAACGGCGAATTTCGAAAAGCTTTTCATGACAATTTTACTACAGAAGGTTTTGTCAGAACCCCGCTGAGGAGAAACACCGTGAAAACACGTTCGATGACATGGCTGTGTCGGGATTCGATCCCGTGTCATCGGCGTCAGAGGCCAACACACTACCCACTGCGCCACGGTGCTCTCAACCACAGGCAATATACAAATTTTAATTTAAAACCAAACAAAGTAAGAAGTGCATAGCAACATTGTCTGCACCTTGGTAACGAAACTCCCTTACTAGGTGGAATAGCGTTAGTAATGAAGATGGATTCCAGCAAGAAGGCAGCCAAGCAATCGGGTATGATGGATTGGAATATCGTCTCCATTGAAAAAATTTGAGTGCAAATTTGTATTTTACTTTACAGAATATTTAGCAATCGATGATCCTTTCGAGGTATGTTGCTTCGTGTTGTGTCCTTTTCTATAGTATCTTCTCTTCCACAATCCATAGAGAGATGACCAGATTATGAGCTTCAAAGTTCCCTGTGTGGTTTCTGCCATTGATCCCGAATACAATCAAGATGCCAGTCGTCACTCGGTGTTCAGGAAATTCAATGTCAAAACGTAAAATTAGTAAACTACCTACCAACTTACTTGCATAATCCTTGTAACTCACTTCTCCCAGGGACATCTTACGGCTGAGAGATATCACTAGAAAAAAGTTTGTAATGTATGTTACGGAGCAGCACAGGCTTAAGAGAGCTCGTGACCAGGAGATTCAAACTAGAATTTATCAGCAAGCTATGGATTTCGTTAAAGTAGCTCAACGTCTCAGTAATCAATCAATTTTTCAACGAAAGTATTTCCATTCAGATGGCTTCGCGGAAACTGGATTCAATTGAGAGGGAAGCATTTCGTGAGATGCAGGCCGAGAATGAACGACTACGAAGGCTTCAATTAGAGGACAAGAGCGACGAATTGAAGGAATGTATACTTCAGCAACAGGAACTTGCAACTGACGTGAAAAACGTTCACCGAAGATTTCTGTTTCTGCTAAAGCTCATTGTAATTAGATACATAATTCAATATTGCTTTCCAAATCGTTTTATTTAACTTTATTTGTATTAGAAATACTTCAGTGGCGATCAAGAGTCGGTTAATATTCTGATGCCACAAGAGATGCCTGGCTTAAACGACTATGCTTTCTTGAAAGATGATCTACTTGCCGATGATATTTCGAAGGATCTCGTGAAGCAGTTGGATGAATATGTGGTTACAACTGCGAAACCCTTTTTGGCGAAGAAGTCTTACCTTAATGCGACCATATGGATGGATGTAAGTACTGCATACTTCTGATTGTTGGCGATTCTTATTTTTACTCAGACGGAATCGCAAAAATAGTTACTTTAGTACGGAATGTATTTTCACATTGTATCTTGTCTTCTTAGCGGACGCTACTGTTCGGGGAGAACCTGGGCCTCAACCAACATGCCCCTCCATCTAGCACGATCTTTCGCTAGCCTTTTCCATTGCCGCACACCCAGTTGGCTGAGGTCCCCTTCCACCTGTGTGCGCCATCTTAAGTGCGGCCGTCCTCTGCTTCTTTGCCCTCGGGGTTGAATTCAAAGACTCTCCGGGCTGGAGCTGCGGTGTCCATTCGCTCTACATGGCCCAGCCATCATAGGCGTTGAATCCGTAGACGCCTGACTAGGCTCATGTCGCTGTACAGCCCGTAAAGTTCGTGGTTGAATATTCTCCTCCATCCCCCGTCTGCGTTTATAGGCCCGAAAATCACGCGTAAAATCTTTCTCTCGAACCGACCAAGGCCCTCCTCATCCGCTTTTGATAGTGTCCATGCTTCTGCGCCGTACAACAGGACCGGGATGATAGGGGTCTTATATAGAGTCAACTTTGTCGTTCGGGAGAGGGCTCTATTACTCAGTTGCCTCCTGAGCCCAAAGAAACAGCGATTGGCAAGAGTGATTCTGTGTTTGATTTCGGAACTGATGTCGTTTTTCCAAGTCACTGCGGAGCCAAGGTAGACGAAGTCTTCAACAACCGCGAACTTATATCTGCCAATACAAACGATCTGGCCAATATGTCCTTGGTGAGCGTCCTTTTTTGATAAGAGCATATATTTAGTTTCGCCCTCGTCTACCGCCAGACCAACTTTCGCCACCTCGAACTCAATACTCGCAAACGCCTACCTATTACCTACCTACCTCGCTGTTCCTGATCTACTCGCTGATCTACCTACTATGTCAATATCGTCGGCGTATGCAAGGAGTTGCGAGGACTTGAATAGATTGTGCCTCTTGTATTGGCCAGTGATTTTTGCACAATCATTTCCAATATGATGTTGAAGAAATCACACGATAGCGCATCGCCCTGCCTAAATCCTTTTTTGACATCAAAACTATCGGTAAGGTGTTCATCGATTCGGATGGAGCAGCGAGCATTCTCCAAAGTCATCCTGCATAGTCTGACGAGTTTAACAGGTATGTCAAAGGTAGTCATAGCGTTGTATAGCTCGTCTCTAATTACGCTGTCGTATGCGGCTTTGAAGTCGACAAATGGGTGGTGAGTGTCGACTTGAAATTCATTGGTTTTTTCCAGGATCTGCCGTAGTGTGAAGATTTGGTCGATGGTGGACTTCTCTGGCCTGAATCCGCACTGATAAGGACCTATCAGCTTATTTACAAAAGGCTTCAGGCGTTCACACAAAACGGCAGAGAAGATTTTGAAGGCGATGTTAAGGAGATTAGAAATGGATCATTCTGTCTGAGAGCGGTATATTGACTAACATCGCCGTTATACAGTCTGTAGAAGTGGTTTCTCCATATTCTCAGCATCGACTGCGGTTCTACTTCTGGGTGTCCGTTCTCATCCCTTCAGGCTTCCGTTCTGGCTTTCGAACGTCACGCCTGCAGTAACACCTCTCCAAATCCTCAATCGCGCGCTTCTCGTGCACTTTCTTCTTCCTTCTAAGAAGCTTATGCTCCTTCCTTCTTTTTAACTCGTAGAGCTCACGAGCTGCTCTTGTTCTCTTAGGCAGCGAGGCTTTATATACATTTTGCTTCGCTGTCTCGTCATCGAACCAGGTGTTTCTTCGTGGTGGAGCCAAACTTCGGATGCAGAGCTTTTCAGGGCTTGTTTGCAAAGGTGCCACTGCTGTTCTATTGACAGCGTGGAGGATTGAGGAGTATTGAAGAGCTTAATGGAGACGCGATCGGTAAAAGCACGAGCAGTTTCTGGCGATAGTAGCTTTCCGACTTCATAACTTTGTGTTCTTACTCTAATCCGCTGAGTTCGTAATATCCGTAAGCGCATCTTGGCTACTACAAGATAGTGGTCCGAGTCGATGTTAGCCCCTCGGAAAGTTCGAACATCACGAATAGTGGAGGAGTGTCTGACGTCGATCGCGATGTGTTCAATATGGTTAGTGGTCGATTGATCAAAAGACCGCCAGGTACCTTTGTGTATATCGAGGTGCGGGAAGCGCGTACTGGCTAGAAGGAGATTTCGGCCCGTAGCAAGATCAATCAGCCTGTGTCCGATATCGGAAGTGGTTCTTACCCAGCTTAGCATTGAAGTCTCCTGGTACAATTTTGATGTCATAGCTGGGACATTGGGCATACGTTCTGTATAGGAGATCGTAGAACTCATCTTTGGCGGGGTCATCCTTGTCTTCCGTGGGGGCGTGGACGCAGATCAGGCTGATGTTATAAAATGTAGCCTTGATACGGATTGTTATGAGGCGTTCGCTCACATGCCAAAAGCTTAGGACTTTTTGCCTTAGTCCACCTCGAATAACAAATCCGCATTCAAACAATCGTTACATTCTCTCTCTATAGCAGTCGCCGTATTTAATATTGCAGTTTTTCATCGGCCTTATACCCGGTCCATTCCATCGCATTTCCTGGATGGCGGTTATGTCCGCTTTATAGCGGTCTAGGGCGTCCGCAAGTTGTTCGGCTGCACGTGGTCTGTTTAGGGACCTAACAGTCCACGTACAAAGCCGAAGATCATTGTCCTTTTTTCGTTTTTTGCAAGGGTCGTCAACATAAATCCGGTCCGTTATATCTGAGGCTTGTGGTTGTTTCGGAGTTTGTGTTTTTTTTTTTTACTGTTACGGCTTACTAGGCCGTAGCCCAACCGACTAATCCTGTTTTTTTTTTTTTTTGGCGCAGGAGGCTCGCCATTCGCCCTTCCCCGTCTGCAATTTCCATAGGAAATCTCCAGATGGCACCACGAGGCGGTGGGGATAGGACTTACTAGCAGTTCCGCAAGATGTTTGACTGCGGTGGCTCTTCTCGCTTTTTAGCAGGCCAGCATCCGTCGGATAGATGCTACCCCTACGAGGCCTTTGTTAGTCCATTGCTATCCGAAGTCCTTAACTACCTCAAACTTATATCTGCCAATATGCACGTTCTGTCCAAGACGTTCGGTGGTAAATGTCCTTTTTCGATGACAGCAGATATTTAGTCTTGCCCTCATTAACTGCCAAACCAATTTTTGCCGCCTCCATTTCAATACTCGCAAACGCCTCATTGACATCTAGCTGCGATCTACCTATTATGTCAATATTGTCGGCGTAAGCAAGGAGTTGCGAGGATTTGAAATAGATTGTGCCTCTTGTATTGGCCAGTGATTTTTGCACCATCATTTCCAATATGATGTTGAAGAAATCACACGATAGCGCATCGCCCTGTCTAAGTCCTTTTTTGACTTCGAAACTATCGGTCAGTTCTGCACCGATTCGGGTGGAGTAGCGAGCATTTTCCAGGGTCATCTTGCATAGTCTGACAAGCTTAGCAAGGATATCAAAAGTAAACACGGCGTTATATAGCTCGTCTCTAATTACGCTGCCGTATGCTCATCCCTACAGGCCTCCGTTCGGGCTTTATAGCCTTGATGGCAAGAACAGTGCCCTGTATATGCTGGATTGCGTTTTTTGTTCTTTTGAGGGGCCAATGCTGACATGAGGGCGCCGTCGCGCAATGGTTAGCGGGTTAGTGTGCTGGACTCTGACGCACGGTGAGCGAGTTCGGATCCCGATAACACCAACGCCATCGAATGTTTATTTCGCGGCGTCCCTCCTCGGCGGGGTACTGGCAAAACCCCCCGTAGTATACTTGCCATGAAAAAGCTTCTCAACTCACGCCGTTCGGAATCGGCATTAAACTGTAGGTCCCTTTCACCTGTGTGAAAAAATAAATCACACACAACATGGGTGATTGAGAGAAGCTTGGCTCTGGTCCTTCATGGGCTGTAACGCCAACATACATACATTGACCAGAGAAGGGGTGAAACGACTCCTCCTTGTGGACGCTCCTTAGCCGCAGATACTGTCACCGATGCCTCTCCGGATGTGGCTCATATAATACGGCTATTTAGCATCGCCCTAATCCAGTGGTTAGTGGGATGGTCTACCCCCCCATAGTAGTGTAGTCTTGGAATCGGAGAGTGAAGACACATTTTCTGCTTTCCGTCCGAGTGCAATGTCGGCAGGAGATACCGACATCGCTTCGATTTCACGGAAAAATACAGTCGCCTACAACGGAGCTCATTAGATTGCTTTACTTGTGAAAACAGAGGAAGTTAGTTAGCATAATCCGATGGTTTTTAATCGGAGAGATCACGAAATTATATCTTTTCTGCTTCCTCTACTGAAAAGAAATTTCATTGGAAGGATAACTCATTACTCATTTCTTTAAGGATTACTCAAGTTCTAAGTAGTGTTTCCTCTAAGAAACTGTATACGTCGAGGTCATACGAGTATACAAGTTGGGACAATTAAGTTCCGGCAATTTGTAAATAAAAAATGTGGTCTAGGTGCGACCCGCAAAGCCCACACGACTAACTTCCCAGTGCGAAAAATGAAAACACCCATTTAACTTCATATTTTTTAATTTCTACCCAAAAGAGGTGTGCTATAGGTTTGAGGTGTCTGTGTGTCTGTCTATGGCATCGTATCTCCTGAACGAATGGACCGATTACGATGCCTCTTTTTTTTTTGTTAAAGCTTACGTTATCGAAATGGTTCTTAGCTACAATTTGTGAAGATCTGTTCAGGTGTTTCAAGATGATTAGCTCTTTTTATTAGCTGCGGTAGGATACTTAGACGAATGGGTAATGTAACGGTTCTCGTCCGATCACCGCAATCAACCAGCATCGAGCGCGGTCAGTAATTAGATGGGGAACCGCTTGGAAACACCGCGTGTTTTTGGCACCAAGCCGCCTATTTGCTGTCGGCCCATGTAACCCAGGGTAAGGAAACGCAGACTCATGTGACATTAAACAATCTATTGCTCATAAACTGCTCATGTGCGTTGGCAATTTCGATTGCCGAAAGTTTCTAACTTAGACTTTATATTCTAAGTTAGAAACTTTCTCTTACTGCTCTCGAGCAGTAAATCAACTCATTTTAGCTCACGAACGCGAGTGTGTGCATTTATGGAAACTCACCCCATGTGCGCACTCCACATGTGCGTTAAACAGAACTCACCCTACATATGAAGTGCGCACAGGGGTGAGTATCCGTAAATGCACACACACGTGTTCGTGAGAGAAAACAAAAACGCTCACAGCCAATTAGTCATTAGCGCGTGCGTTTAATAATTGCTCGTGCGGAAGTGTACACTCACGAGCAGCTCGGTTCTCGTCCGATCACCGCAATCAACTAGCGTCGGGCGCGGTTAGTACTTGGATGGGGGCCGCTGGGAGCACCGCGTGTTGTACACTTTTTTCTTGCCAATTTTTTAGTTATTTAATTTTTAACAAAAAACGGCCAGACCGATTTTGCTGAAGACTTACTCAGTTCTAAGCTGCATTATTACGCGTGGAATGAACTCGATCTCATGTCAATATTATCTTTGGTTCTTGAGCTAATCGGTACGAACGTGCGCCGTGCGCACATACGCACATATGTACATACACACATAATAATAACTATCCATTATAATAAATTCCCACTGGGAAGTTAAAAATAAGCAAATTGTTCGTCGTACAATTTTGTTATTGTCGTTTACAAAAGCTTTCTCCTACTGTACACAAGGGTGCCAACGTGGCTACCACGATTCGAAACATCCCTAATAATTCCCCGAAGTTAACTCGTTCAGAACCATACTAATAGCCTCTCTGCGCTTCTCTACACCGACATGATGCACTCCCTTGAGGTGGGAATTCATCTTGGGAATTAAAAAAAAATTCGCAGGGGCAGTATTGGGCAGTAGGGTGGATGCGGTAACGTTGAAATGGTTTTTTCACCAGAAACTCTTGCACAATCAACGAGTCTTTTTTGGCGAGTTCGGTTCGCAGACGGACCCTCTTCAGAACTGTCGTAGACGTAGAACTGTCAAGTCACTGACTGATCGGTAGGGCCATATTCGTAATGAACGATGTCGAGAAAAACAGTAGTCAACATTTTCTTCAGTTGTGACTTTGACATCCCACCTTTTTCCACCCACCGCTGACTTTGTCTACGGGTCTCGGCACTGTTCGTTTCCAGTTAGCCTTGGTGGATATGATAGGTGAAAAATATGGCCAAGTGGCGTTCAGCTACTGTTCGATCGGCCAGAGAGTTTTGTCTGTAGCATGGCATTGTCGTGATGGAACACTACTCCTTTTCTGTTGGCCAATTCTAGTCGGTCACTTTTGATTGCTTCGTTCAAACGGTCGAACCGCCTCACTAGGTTGTAGCGGCTTATAATGAACAATGAAGACTCTACGGTATGCCTACGTCGAACACAAATGCCAATAATATGTGGCTGCATTGCCGCTCAGCCATTCAAATAGCCGAAACCACCTTAGGATACCTACCACCCCCGACAAGAAACCCGTGGTATGATGACGAATGTGAGCAGAAAAAGGCAGCAACCGACAAGGCGCACCAAAAGGCGCTGCAGAGGAAAACCAGGGCAGCGCAAGAAGAGTAACGAGCCAGAAGAAGGGAGGAGAAAAAATTACTGCGACAAAAGAAAAGAATCTTCGCAGCCTCCTAGCTAAAGGATATCGAGGAGTCTAGGGATAAACATAAAACACGGTCCTTTTACAAGAAAGCCAAAGGCCTTGCAGGAGGCTTCAAAAAGGGCATCTTGTCACCGACCCGCAGGGAATAGTGGACGTATTTAAGCAGCATCTCCAGCAGTTGCTTAACGAGCATGACCAAGAGAGAGTGGTAGGGACCGAGGAAATCCCAACTCCAGCCGCTGAAGTAGTCCTCCCACCCAGCATCGAAGAAGTCGGCACATCTATTCAGAAGCTGAAGAACAACAAGGCCGCAGGCTCAGATGACTTGCCAGCAGAGCTCTTCAAGGCTGGCGGCGATGTTCTGGTAGGGAGCATGCACCAGATCATCTGCAGAATTTGGGAAGATGAAAACATGCCCGACGACTGGAATACCAGCTCTATATGCCTCATCCACAAAAAAGGCGATCCTACCTCTTGCAAGAACTATAGAGGTATATCCCTGCTCAATGTCGCATACAAGATCCTGTCCAGCGTATTGTGTGAACGTCTGAAGCCATTTTGCACCGCACTAATCGGCAGCTACCAGTGCGGCTTCCGGCCCGGCAAATCGACTATAGACCAAATGTTCACACTTCGACAAATCCTGGAAAAGACCAACGAGTTTCGAATCGATACACACCATCTTTTCATCGATTTCAAAGCGGCATACGACAGCATTCATCGTGTGCGATGACCGAATTCGGGATCCCGGTAAAACTGATCCAATTGTGTCGCGCCACGCTAAAAAAACACGCGATGCATCGTGCAATTCGGTTCTAGGACCTCGGAATCATTCAAAACATGCACCGGATTTCGGCAAGGAGATGCGCTGTCATGTGACTTCTTCAACCTGGTGCTGGAGCAGATAGTGCGACGGGCAGGCGTCAACAGGGAAGGCACTATCTTTTACAAGTCCCTCCAGCTGCTAGGATACGCAGATGATATCGACATCATCGAGTGTTCTCGCCGTGGCATTGTGGAAGCATTCACGGCGATTGAAGAACAGGCGAAACGAGTTGGTCTTAAGATCAATGAGGACAAAACGAAATACATGCTGTCAAGCAAAAACCAATCCGTCGCTCTCCACCTCGGATAAAATATAACAATTGACAGCTACAATTTCGAGGTAGTTAAAGAGTTTGTCTACCTCGGGGCAAACGTAAATTCCACAAATGACACCACAGTGGAGATCCGGCATAGAATCGCCCTTGGAAACCGCTGCTACTTCGGCTTGTCCAAACAACTGGCGTCAAAACTCCTCACTCGAAAGACCGAAGTCATGCTTTACAAAACGCTCATTCTGCCAGTCTTGCTGTACGGAGCCGAAAGCTGGACGATAAACAGAACAGCGGAGCTGATTTTGGGTTCTTTCGAAAGAAAAATTCTGCGCCGGATATTTGGTCCTATCTGTGAGGAAGGTGAATGGAGAAGAAGACACAACCGCGAACTCTGCGAGCTGTACCAAAATGTGGATGTAGTCCGGAAGGCAAGGATCCGTCGACTACACTGGCTCGGCCACATCGAGCGCATGGACATCAACTCTCCAGCTAAGAGGGTCTTCGACTCCGAGTCTCCTGGTTCGAGAAGAAGAGGAAGACCGAACCTCCGGTATAGAGACCAAGTAATCGCGGATGTAAGACATCTTGGTCTGGACCGTCAAGGATGGAAGGCAGCTATAGCTCAGGCTCAGATCCTCCATGTATCACTGGCCTGATAAGTAAGTAAGTAAGTATAATGAACAATTGCTCACCAAATCAGCTTATTTATCTAGATTCCGGGCTTTGAAGTCATTTGTTGGGATGGGAGGGTAACTGTTGCGTTTCGCTGCTCTTTCTAGATGATTCTTAATTATATGCCACTTGTCATGTTTTTGTAGTTCGCACAGGTTCAGGAGTTATACTCTTTTGATGTTTGTCACACAACCTGGACGGAGTGCAGATGGTTTGGGTCGTAGATATTCGTTCAAAACTCTCCAGGGGTGGTTGTCTTAGATAGAAGGAAAGGAACTCGATTGAATTTTCACGTTGGTTGTAGTTCCAAGTCCAAGCAAATGCTCCATGCCATTACGGTGTTATATTAGAACAGCACACATAGAGTATGAATTTGAAGGGACCATGTACTATAAGTGTTATGCCTTCATCATAATTTCTGATCACCTCTATTCACAACAGCTGTGTTGCACAATTTGTTCGTATAGGAGTTCCACAAACTGCAAGATTTCATCGACTTCTGCCGACATCTTCGATACCGACATTCCCGGAATTGAATCAGGCAAATCACTTTACTTTTCCCTCTAGCCAGTACGCGCTTCCCGCACCTCGATATACACAAAGGCACCTGGCGGTCTTTGATCAATCGACTACCAACCAGATTGATCACATCGCGATCGACGTCAGACACTCCCCCACTATTCTTGATGTTCCGAGGGGCAAACATCGACTCGGACCACTATCTTGTAGTAGCCAAGATGCGCCTACGGATATCACGAACGCAACGGAGTAGAGTAAGAATACAAAGTTATGACATCAGAAAGCTACTATCGCCAGTAACCGCCCGTGCTTTTGCCGATCGCGTCTCCCTTAAGCTCTGCAATACACCTCAATCCTCCACAATATCAATAGAACAGCAGTGGAGCCTTTGCAAACAAGCCCTGAAAAGCTCTGCATCCGAAGTTTTTGGGTTTCAAGGCTCCACCACGAGGAAATACCTGGTTCGATGACGAATGCAGGAGGATTCATACAGCGAAGCAGGATGCATATAAGGCCTCGCTGCATAAAAGAACAAGAGCAGCTCGTGAGCTCTACGAGTTAAAAAGAAGGGAGGAGCATAAGCTTCTTAGAAGAAAGAAGAAAGAGCACGAGAAGCGCGCGATTGAGGATTTGGAGAGGTGTTACTGCAGGCGTGACGTTCGAAAGTTTTATCAACAGTTAAAGCGAACATGCCAAGGTTATAAAGCCAGAAGGGAAGCCTGCAGGGATGAGAACGGACACCTAGTAGTAGAACCGCAGTCGATGCTGAAAATATGAAAAAACCACTTCTGCAGACTGTATAACGGCGATGTTAGTCAATATGCCGCTGTCAGGCAGAATGATCCATTTCTAATCGACGGAGACCGCAGAGAATTTTGTCCCCCTGACCTCGACGAAGTTAAGATTGCCATATCGAAGCTCAAGTCGAATAAAGCTGCTGACGCAGACGGACTGTCTTCTAAGCTCTTCAAGGCAGCTGGGGATGACCTGGTTGGGAGCATGCACCAGCTCTTCCGTAAGATAGAGGAAAGCATGCCCGAGGAATCGAGTCTCAGCATCGTATGCCCGATCCACAAGAAAGGAGACCCCTCTGATTGCGCCAACTATAGAGGAATAAGTCTCCTTAACATTGCGTCTCCTTAAGGGCGCCGTGGCGCAGTGGTTAGTGTGTTGGACTCTGGCGCACGATGAGCGAGTTTGGATCCCGATAACACCAACGCCATCGAATGTTTATTTCGCGACGTTCCTCCTCGGCGGGGTACTGGCAAAACCCCCCATAGTAAACTTGCCATAAAAAAGCTTCTCGTCTCACGCCGTTCGGAATCGGCATTAAACTGTAGGTCCCTTTCACCTGTGTGAAAAATAACTCACACACAATACGGGTGATTGAGAGAAGCTTGGCTCTGTTCCTTCATGGGCTGTAACGTCACCAAAGAAGAAGAAGAAGAAGAACATCGCCTACAAAATCTTCTCTGCCGTTTTGTGTGAACGCCTGAAGCCTTTTGTAAATAGGCTGATAGGTCCTCATCTGTGCGGATTCAGGCCAGGCAAGTCCACCATCGACCAAATCTTCACACTACGGCAGATCCTGGAAAAAACCAATGAATTTCAAGTCGACACTCACCACCCATTTGTCGACTTCAAGGCCGCATACGACAGCGTAATTAGAGACGAGCTATACAACGCTATGTCTACCTTTGACATACCTGCTAAGCTCGTCAGACTATGCAGGATGACTTTGGAGAATGCTCGCTGCTCCATCGGTGAACACCTTACCGATAGTTTTGATGTCAAAAAAGGATTTAGGCAGGGCGATGCGCTATCGTGTGATTTCTTCAACATCATATTGGAAATGATTGTGCAAAAATCACTGGCCAATACAAGAGGCACAATCTATTCAAGTCCTCGCAACTCCTTGCATACGCCGACGATATTGACATAATAGGTAAATTACAGCGAGATGTCAATGAGGCGTTTGCGAGTATTGAGTTCGAGGCGGCAAAAGTTGGTCTGGCGGTAAACGAGGGCAAAACTAAATATATGTTGTCATCAATAAAGGACGCTCACCACTGACATCTTGGCCAGAACGTTTGTATTGGCAGATATAAGTACGAGGTAGTTAAGGAACAACGACATCAGTTCCGAAATCAAACGCAGAATCACTCTTGCCAATCGCTGTTTCTTTGGGCTCAGGAGGCAACTGAGTAATCAAGCCCACTCCCGGACGAAAAAGTTGACTCTATATAAGACCCTTATCACCCCGGTCCTGTTGTACGGCGCAGAAGCATGGACACTATCAAAATCGGATGAGGAGGCCCTTGGTCGGTTCGAGAGAAAGATTTTGCGCGTGATTTTTGGGCCTATAAACGCAGACGGGGGATGGAGGAGAAGATTCAACCACGAACTTTACGGGCTGTACAGCGACATGAGCCTAGTCAGGCGTCTACGGATTCAACGCCTAAGATGGCTGGGCCATGTAGAGCGAATGGACACCACAGCTCCAGCCCGGAGAGTCTTTGAATCCAACCCCGAGGGACGAAGAAGCAGAAGACGGCCGCCCTTAAGATGGCGCACACAGGTGGAAGGGGACCTCGGCCAACTGGGTGTGCGGCAATGGAAAAGGCTAGCGAAAGATCGTGCTAGATGGAGGGGCATGTTGGTTGAGGCCCAGGTTCACCCCGAACTGTAGCGCCCACTAAGAAGAAGAATTCACTTTACACTTAACAAATGTTAGCCCATACAGTTTGTTGTTGCAGTTCCTTCTCCACGCAAAATGTTCTTCTCAAAATGGCTAAGGGCATTCTCACCTGTTTTCACAAGGTCCAAGTTTCTGCGGTTTTTGAAAAGGGTCACTTTAATTTCCCGAGTGAGAATCCTACATCTTCAATAGCGGTAAGCAAGAGTTATTATGCGTCTAATCTCACCGCTGGTATCTTTGCAGCTTGTCACTAGAAAGCCGAGGTTTTCCTGAAGGTTTTGTTTACGTCTCGCTGCCTTTTCCCAATCAATATCATCAGATTTTGTAAGCAATCGTACGAACTCGGAATATATTGTGCCTCTTATATTGGCCAGTGAGTCCTTTACTATATTTTCAAGTATTCTGTGAAAGAAATCACAAGAGAATGCGCCACCCGGTCTGAATTCCTTTTTGACGTCATTCTCACCATACACTTCACACATTTTTCTCAATGTTTTTGAAACGTTTTTACCCTTTTTATAGTAAAAAAGCATAGCACAGCGTAGTTTTTTCAGGCATATCACTAATTTTCACTAATATGCTTACGTAAGTGACGAAAGAGAACACCGTGGCGCAGTGGGTAGTGTGTTAGCCTCTGACGCAGATGACACGGGACCGAAACCTGACACAGCCATGTCATCGAACGTGTTTTTCACGGTGTTTCTACTCAGCGGGGTTCTGACAAGACCCCCTGTAGTAAAATTGTCATGAAAAGCTTCTCGAAATTCGCCGTTCGGAACCGGCAATAAACTGTAGGTTCCTTTCACCTCAGGGACAATGAAATCACACACAACATGGGTGATTGAGAGAAGCTCGGCTCGGGTCCTTCATGGACCTGGACTATGGACGCCAACATACATACATATGTACATGCAAGTGTAGAGTATAAGTTTTTATTAAAGGAAACAAAATCAAAATACAACTTCAACTCGTTCGTCTGCTGAACCACCGCACTTGACTGACCCCCGCATGTCGATCAACATCGTTCTTATATACCCTGGCGTCACGCGACAGACTGCTACCGTTCGCCACTGCGTGTGCATTCGGTGCAATCGTAAAATGCATTCGATTGCTGTCGTTCGCCAATAGTATTGCGTTCGATGCAATCACACGATGTCACGCCATCGTTCGAATATACTTTTGTTGTTGCGTGGTTTTCAAGTGAGTGCAACAGCTCGCCCATCCTGACTTAAGTCTCGGCCTCGAGACTTCCACTGCCTGCATGGTCGTCGTCATCTATGTCTTCATCGTCCACACATTCATCTGGATCTTCGTTGATGCTCGCAAAATCTTCACTCGGTAGCTCACACCAACGTCTCATTTTGTCGGCGCTTAGCACAGAATTGTATTTTCGCTGCGTGCGCTGCATTTGTGGAATGTCCTCCACCACGTACCGGTCATTTGGGAGGGCTTTGGTAATGATGTATGGACCCTTGTACACCGGCTCTAGTTTGCGTGAATCCCCCGTTGCTGCTGGTTCACTTTCGAGAAGCACGAGATCGTCTACCTGATACTTTGTCGCTCCTTTATGCCTCCTATCATACAGCTGCTTTTGGCGTTTCTGTCTTATTTCAATGTTCTGCAGGGCCTTGGCTCTCCGTCGTGTCATTTCTTCTGGTTCGGTGGTCCGCCTCTCCCCTAGCTCCAGAAGCAGCTTGTTTCCCTGAATATCCCGTGGCGTGTAGGAAAATAGGAGTTGGTGTGGGGTTGCTCTTGTTGTTGCATTTTTCATTGTATTCATAACCCATTGAAGGTATCTCATTTGCCCCACCCAATCCTTTCCGGCCCCATCCGAACATCCCACGGGATGGTGCGATTAACCCGCTCTACTTGCCCATTTGCCCTCGGCGTTCGTACAGCCGTTAGGATATGCTGAATATTGTTCTCTGTACAAAACCGCTTAAATATTGTGGAGGTAAACGCTGTTCCCCTGTCCGTTATTATCCTTCGTGGCATACCAAAATATGCAGAGATGTCGTTCAATGCCTGAACCACTCCAGCCGTCTTTGTCGCCTTCGTTGCTTTCAGGATGGTATACTTCGTGAAGTTATCTACGATTGCGAGAACATACCGCATGCTCCCTCTTCCTCTTATAAATGGTCCCAAGTGGTCGATGTGTATGGTGTCGAATGGTAAAGGAATTCGTTCTGCACTATGAAGTTCGCCCTCCGCTCTGCCTCCTTTCTTCTTGGCGTAGGCGCAATCCACACAAGTTTTAATGTAGCTTTTCGTGAATCTCCTCATTTTCGGAAACCAAAACGTCCTCTAGATTCCCTCCAGGGTTTTCTCCTCGGCCATATGTCCACTATCGTCATGACATAGCTTAAGAATCCTCCATCGAACATTGCTTGGCACTACCCACCTATCGGTACCGCTTGTCTTCCTAAATAGTCTATTTCCCCTGATGAGGTATTCCTTTTGCAGTTGTCTCTTTGTTGGAGATGTATCTGGAGCACTTTTCAGTGTACTGATGATTCCGCGTAGCTTCTCGTCTTGCCACTGCATAGTAGAAAGCCAGTCCATGTCGTCTATGTTAATGTTTAGGATGAATGTCGACTAAGGGCATTAACATATCTGGCGCGTCTACCCGACTGGTGCACCGTCTTGAATTGAAACTCCTGTAGTTTCAACCATCATCTGGCCACTCTCGGTATTAGAGTCTTTTTATTTTGCGTAGCAACGATGGATTCGCAGTCTGTTACTAACGTGAACTCCCTCCCGAGCAGATACAGCCGGAAACGGTCCAAGCTTACCACGATTGCTAGAACCTCTAATTCATACGAGTGGTATTTTCTTTCAGGCTGTGGTTTTCCGGACGCTTGGCTTTAATCCTTCTTCATTGATTCGGTATCCAAGAAATTCGATATTCGTCTTTAGAAATGCACATTTGTTCACATTTAGAGTTAGTCCCGTTTCCCTTAGGACTTGAAGAAAGCGTTGAAGTTTCTCCATTCCCTCTTCCATCGTTCTCCTGGTTCCAGCCGATTCATCAAGTACTGTAAGTGTGCCGGAGCATTCACCAGACCGAAGGGCATTCTGTTAAATTCATATGAGCCCTCATCTGTAGAGAATGCTGTGAATTTCCTGCTGCTCTCATCGATAACAATCTGGTGGCATCCAGAGGCCAAGTCGAGGTTGAAGAAATACTTATTTCCTGCCAGAGATGCCAATACTTCGTCGATGACCGGCATCGGAAACTTACGTTTGACGGTAGCCTTATTTAGCCCTCGGTAATCTACACAGAACCGCTCGCCGCCATCCTTCTTCTTTGTGAGTACAATTGGTGAGTTGAAGTCTGACACTGATGGTCTGATTATCCCTTTCTCTAACATCTGGGCCACCATTTCCTTCACGATATTCCTCTTGGCGAATGGAATCCTGTAGGGGTGCACATAAATTAGTACTATTGTCGTGAGTTCGATTGAGCACTCGCCTCCTCGAAATGTTCCTAGCTCGTTCAGATCTTTAGCGAAGCAATCTCGGAAATTGCTGATGAGGGTTTCCAGTTTCGCCATGATATCATCGCTCAGGTCTCCAACGTCTAGTTCGCTCAAGGTTAATGACTTTCTGCCTGTTGCATGCCTCTGCGTCTGTTCTCCAGTGTGCTCTTCTGTCATCGGATCGGCTGGTTTCCCATAGCAGTCAACAATGTCCAGTGATTTGAAAGACTTCACCACTTTGACTTGTGGCTGGTCCAGCAACTTTCTGCCAATTATCATCTCGTATGGTTGACTCTGATCTGGCACAATCAATACCTCATACCAGCTTCTCAATTTGTCAACTTTCACTTCTGCCAGTAGTCTTCCAATTGTTTTGCATCCACCTCCGCCAAATCCATTAAGATTACGATGATCCTCCTCATACGCAATGCCTTTCTCGTCCGCAACTGACTGCCTCAGAGTTACACAGTCGCTACCCAAATCTACAAATGCAGTAATGCCATGTCCATCGACTTCCGCCTCATTGATGTATTCACTTCTTCCCTCAATAGCATCTGACGAGGTCTGTTGTCCTTGTTTACTGTGCCTCCCATTGGTCTTCGTATCGGTGCGTCGCTCCTCGTTGCTGGGCGGTTTCTTCTGATATGTCCTTGCTGTAGACAACCAAAACATTTAGCCCCATTACTTCTGTTTGTCGAACGTCCGATTTCCTGTTGACCCAAGCCGTGTTGTTGCGCAGCCTCTGCCGTTGAGGTCATGCTTCGGCTCCTAATTGATGCTTGGCTGTTGCTGGTTCGCAACGATAATCCATCGCACGCGCTTTAATATGTCCTGGACAGATGCCGGCTGTGTTGCTCTGAACGCTTCTCCGCACTCCGTGTCTGATATACCTCTAACGATGTATTTGACCAACGCGCGCTCCACTCCACCCCCTCCACTCGCCCCCTTGAAGCAATTGCTTTCATCTCATAGATGAATTCTTCTAATTCTTTGTGGGGTTTCTGTTTCTTACTCCGAAGAAGATCATGTAGATCCGTCTCGTCGTCGGTTGTTGGGAAATTATCGGCAAGGTCCACAACAAATTCCTCAAGTGTTGCGTGCGTGGAACAGTTGCCCCAAATTTTTGCCGCCCCGACTAGCTTTGACACGGCTGCCATCATTACCATTACTCGTAGATGTCTCTCACATCCTTCAATTTCCTGATCCATGAAGCTGAGGACAGCCCCACAGGGTCCTTTGGATTAAAGTAGGGGATCAAATCTGCTATATCCCTTACAGTGTACATATTTCTGGAGGGAGGTTTTTCATCTGGTAAACGTGTGGGTTTCCGGTTGAGCGAAGCCGCATCCTCCTTGCTCAGATCTTGAACTGTTGACGTACTAGCGTGGCACTTGTGTACTAAGTTATACGTACAAATATACATGAATACGTACATACTAATCGTTTGCTCCTTGCTTAGGGATACGAAAATACTCGTCGTAAGTTGTTCAATGTTTATAATCAGATGACATCACTGGCTGTCCTCAACCACATTGGAATGATCATTCATGAAAAATTCGTAAGTACTCGAAACATGTGATGTCAAAAAAGGGCATTGGATATAAGGCATTTGATTTCAGTTGAAAACCTATAAGCATCGAGTCGCGAAACCGATAGTAAGAACCGATCCGTCTTATTTAAAAGAGCGCAAGCTTAAGCTGCAAGAGAATATGGACCGAGTTCTCGAGGATTTTGAAAAGAAATATATCAAAGCGTAAGATGATAGAGTTACATGGAATATATCTAAATATGTCATATATTTAGTAAACGTTATCAACGTATAAAAGGCATTGCACCAGTCATATTAGACGAGATTCGAGAGGATGGTAAGAAGGATGAGAAAAAGTCGGCTGATAACCAACTAGATACAATCGGGATACTTGAAAAGACTCACTCCATTGTGATGGTAATTCCTTGGCACGAATTTTTGTCTTGCTATATTTATTATATTTTTTAAGGGCCTTCTCAATGACTTGGACACCGTCGAGCCAAGCTTACGAGCTCGGGTTGAAGAAGAAACTCGCCTCCGTCGTGCAAGAGAGAAGAAGATGTCCCGAAAGGCTCTGAATGAAGAAAATCGCTTCCATAATTGGATTGAACATTATAAAAAGCATTTTCAAAATAAGTAATCACTTCGTGCACATTTTTGACCACATCTCATACGTTTGTATCACAATAAGCCCTTCTTGGGCATGCTTCTGAAAACTGGTTTTAAAGCTTTATATGTAAATCACCAGTAAAATAAATTCGTTAAGGGGTAAAAGCTGATTTTTATTAGTATGAAAATCTAATCAGACTAGTTCAAGAACATGGGCTTATTCAATCGCCTTCGAACTGCCATACTAGTCTTCTTCTTCTTAGTGGGCGCTACAGTTCGGGGTGAACCTGGGCCTCAACCAACATGCCGCTCCATCTAGCACGATCTTTCGCTAGCCTTTTCCATTGCCGCACATCCAGTTGGCTGAGGTCCCCTTCCACCTGTGTGCGCCATCTTAAGTGCGGCCGTCCTCTGCTTCTTCGTCCCTCGGGGTTGGATTCAAAGACTCTTCGTGCTGGAGCTGTGGTGTCCATTCGCTCTACATGGCCCAGCCATCTTAGACGTTGAATCCGTAGACGCCTGACTAGGCTCTTGTCGCTGTACAGCCCGTAAAGTTCGTGGTTGAATATTCTCCTCCATCCCCCATCTGCGTTTATAGGCCCAAAAATCACGCGCAAAATCTTTCTCTCGAACCGACCAAGGGCCTCCTCATCCGCTTTTGATAGTGTCCATGCTTCTGCGCCGTACAACAGGACCGGGATGATAAGGGTCTTATATAGAGTCAACTTTGTCGTTCGGGAGAGGGCTCTGTTACTCAGTTGCCTCCTGAGCCCAAAGAAACAGCGATTGGCAAGAGTGATTCTGCGTTTGATTTCGGAACTGATGTCGTTGTTCCAGGTCACTGCGGAGCCAAGGTAGACGAAGTCCTTAACTACCTCGAACTTATATCTGCCTATACAAACGTTCTGGCCGAGACGTCGGTGTTGAGCGTCCTTTTTTGAGAACAGCATATATTTAGTTTTGCCCTCGTTTACCGCCAAACCAATTTTCGCCGCCTCCATCTCAATACTCGCAAACGCCTTATTGACATCTCGATGTGATCTACCTATTATGCCAATATCATCGGCGTATGCAAGGAGTTGCGAGGACTTGAATAAATTGTGTCTCTTGTATTGGCCAGTGATTTTTGCACGATCATTTCCGATATGATGTTGAAGAAATCACACGATAGCGCATCGCCCTGCCTAAATCCTTTTTTGACATCAAAACTATCGGCAAGGTGTTCACCGATTCGGATGGGGCAGCGAGCATTCTCCAAAGTCATCCTGCATAGTCTGATGACTTTACCAGGTATGGCAAGGTAGACATAGCGTTGTATAGCTCGTCTCTAATTAGGCTGTCGTATGCGGCTTTGGAGTCGATAAATATGTGGTGAGTGTCGACTTGAAATTCATTGGTTTTTTCCAGGATCTGCCGTAGTGTGAAGATTTGGTCGATGGTGGACTTCCCTGGCCTGAATCCGCACTGATAAGGACCTATCAGCTTATTTACAAAAGGCTTCAGGCGTTCACACAAAACGGCAGAGAAGATTTTGTAGGCGATGTTAAGGAGACTTATTCCTCTATAGTTGGCGCAATCAGAGGGGTCTCCTTTCTTGTGGATCGGGCATACGATGCTGAGACTCCATTCCTCGGGCATGCTTTCCTCTGACCATATCTTACATATGAGCTGGTGCATGCTCCTAACCAGGTCATCCCCAGCTGCCTTGAAGAGCTCAGCAGACAGTCCGTCTGCGCCAGCAGCTTTATTCGACTTGAGCTTCGATATAGCAATCTTAATATCGTCGAGGTTAGGGGGACAGAATTCTCTGCGGTCTCCGTCGATTAGAAAGGGATCATTCTGCCTGACAGCGGTATATTGACTAACATCGCCGTTATACAGTCTGTAGAAGTGGTTTCTCCATATTCTCAGCATCGACTGCGATTCTATTACTAGGCGTCCGTTCTCATCCCTGCAGGCTTCCGTTCTGGCTTTATACCTTGGCATGTTCGCCTTATCTGTTGATAAAACTTTCGAACGTCACGCCTGCAGTAACACCTCTCCAAATCCTCAACCGCGCGCTTCTCGTGCTCTTTCTTCTTTCTTCTAAGAAGCTTATGCTCCTCCCTTCTCTTTAACTCGTAGAGCTCACGAGCTGCTCTTGTTCTTTTATACAGCGAGGCCTTATATGCATCCTGCTTCGCTGTATGAATCCTCCTGCACTCGTCATCGAACCAGGTGTTTCTTCGTGGTGGAGCCTTGAAACCCAAAACTTCGGATGCAGAGCTTTTCAGGGCTTGTTTGCAAAGGCTCCAATGCTGTTCTATTGATAGTGTGGAGGATTGAGGTGTATTGGAGAGCTTAAGGGAGACGCGATCGGTAAAAGCACGAGCGGTTTCTGGCGATAGTAGCTTTCCGACGTCATAACTTTGTTGCGTTGCGTTCGTGATATCCGTAAGCGCATTTTGGCTACAACAAGATAGTGGTCCGAGTCGATGTTAGACCCTTGGAAAGTTCGAACATCAAAAATAGTGGAGGAGTGTCTGACGTCGATCGCGATGTGGTCAATCTGGTTGGTAGTCGATTGATCAAAAGACCGCCAGGTGCCTTTGTGTATATCGAGGTGCGGGAAGCGCGTACTGGCTAGAAGGAGATTTTTGCCATACTGGTCGGACGTGCTAGTTTTTACTGTGGTTTCCCTAAGAGCAATAATAAAATGATTGACACTGTTCTTTTAATATCCTAACCTGATAAACTCATGGCTGAATTAAGTGAAATCACCCCCTTGATTTCCGTGGCCGTGGTGCAGTGGTTAACAACATCGACCGCCGAGCGGAAAGTCTATAGTTCAAATTCTTTTCATAGCCAAGAAAAAGTAATTCCTATACGGACAAAAAGTAGGCGACACAGAGGTGAATGGAAAGTGACCAGACGGGCTGCTGCAGGCACAACACTCACAGTATATGGTCAACTGAAAATTCGTCCTCTGCGTATGCAATACTAAAGTGCTTAGAACGAATTTCTACGGACTATAACCAACGCGGAATTTGGTCGGCTCTCCTCTTATCTAGGACAACCACCCCTGAGAGTAGCGAGTGAACATCAACGACCCAAACCACTGCACTCCGTTCAGGTTGTGTGCCTACCACATCATAAGAGAATATAAAAAACTCGTGAACCTGCACGAGTCTCTAAAAAAAAAAAAAAAAAAAACAGTAACGCGACCTTCCACCAGTGCTGGATCGCAAGTTCTTACTCTCAAGCGATGAATGAAGAAAGTGTGTCCATTCGTTCCTTCCGTTGCTAATGACGGTTCGACTGCTCGGCAACTCAACTTAAGCCCTGCCCCTGTCCGACGGTTCGGACGGTGTGAATTCGACTGCTCGGCAACTCAACTTAAGCCCTGCAGCCTTGCATCCTTATGCAGCTACTGCTAATGGCAGTAGCCACAACCACCATATCAGCTGTTCAAGTTGAAACAAATTCAACAAATGGATCTTCTGTTAAACCAGTCTTGTGAACGGATCCCCAGGTCGATGAACTCCGACTGCTCGACGGCTCGACGCTTCCTGCCACTAGGAACAGTTGTTCGGAGTCAATCCAACAAGTGTGAAGAAGACCCCGAGATACTTAAACTTCTCCACCTGCTTCAATGGGACTCCACTAACATGTAGAGTTCATTGGACAGGTGTTCTGAAAATAACCATAACCTCGGATTTGTCCACGTTAACCCTCATTCCAGCATCAGCACATACGGCCACAAGCCTATCTAGGGCGCGCTGAAGTTCCATCTGGGAGGATGTGAGTCATCCTCCTAAGTCATCTGCAAAAAGAAGATGACTTATCCTCAACTCTCCCAATGTGAAACACTCCTCGCCTCGACTGAGCTGCAACATCCAGTCCATATATATAATGAAAAGGAGAGGTGACAAGACGCACCCTTGGCGAAGTCCAACGCCCACGGTGAAAGGTGTTGATTTACTACCGTTAACCTGAACGCAGCTGCTACAGTTTGTGTATAGAGACTGAATGGCCCTCAACAGAGGACCATCAATCCCATACTCTTGCAGAACACTCCAGAGTTTACCTCGAGGAACTCGGTCATACGCCTTTTCCAAATCTACAAAGCAACTGTAGATTGGTTTGGGGTACTCCCAAGTCTTCTCGAGTACCATTCTTAGAGTGAAAAGCTAGTCGGTTGTACTTCTGCCGTGACGAAACCCGCACTGTTCATCCCCTATCCTGGATTCGACCACAGCTCCAGAACGCGCCTCCAACACCTTAGCGTAGACCTTACCGGGGGCACTTAAAAGAGATATGCCCCTATAGTTGGAGCACTCTTTTTTATCCCCCTTTTTGAAAAGAGGAACAATCACCCCAGTTTGCCAATCGCTAGGTGTCTCACCGCATTCCCAGGCCACCTTAATGACACGAGAGAGCCATAATACTCCCTCTTTACCCATTGCCTTAAGCATTACTGGCCGAATTTCATCCACACCGGCGGATTTGCCAACTTTTAGCGATTCAATCGCTAAAATGGCTTCCTCCACCGTTGGACTATTCTCCGCCACACGCAAGACTATAGGCCTGTCCCCCTCAGTGCCCTGTTCGGGATTGAGCAGCTCCGAAAAGTGCTCGCTCCATCTGCGTAAGATGTCCATCTCATTGGAAAGGAACACACCATCTTTGGATTTAACTCCTTCGATGATGTTGAATTTCCTTCCTCTGAGCCGGCGAATGGCTTGCCAGAACACCTTTTTCGCAGATCTATGGTCGGCTTCCAACTTCTCGCCGAACTCCTTCCAGGACTGCTCTTTCGCTGCTCGCACAGCAAATTTGCAAGTTCTTCGCGCCACAGTGTATCGGTCACGAGAAGCAGAGTCCCCCAAGAGAATCCAGTCTATGTAGGCCTTCTTCTTCTCTCTGATGGCTTCTTGAACTCCGGGTGTTTTAAACCACGCAGTTCTTTTCTCACCATCAGCCGCCACACCAAGCCGCTTCTCTCCACAAACATCACGTGCAGAGGCAATGACAGCTGTTGAAAATAGTCGTCATTCTTCCTCTACATGCGATGGAACAGTTGGAATTTGCTCAAACCTTTCGGATATGTGTCGTGGGAAGTGTTGCTGCACCTCACTGCTCTGTAGTTTCTCCCACCGTATGCGTGTAACCACTCTTGGTTTCCGCCTTGGCAGACGAGGTACTCTATCAGTAAGATACAGCTTACACAACACCAGGTGATGATCAGTTGACAGTTCAGCCCCTCTCAACACACGAACGTCACAAAACATCCGTTTCACACACGATGGTACCACAGCGAAATCTATCAACGATTTCTGTTGAAGACTCCGATGATACCACGTATATTTATGAATGCCTTTGTGCGGAGAGAAGGTGTTCATAATGGACATGCCATTTGCACAGCAAAAATCCAACAACCTCTCTCCGTCGTGTTTTGATGAGGATCACCGTTCCTCCCAATCACACTCCCCCGTGTCGTTACATCCACACCCACGTGGGCATTGAAGTTACCCATCAGGATATAGGAATCCATCTCAACCACCCTATCAAGGGCCGCATCAATTTCATCCAGGAAAGTCGCATACTCAGACTCTAGATTCGGTGCATACACCTGCACCAGAGCCAAAGTTGATCTTTCAAACTTGAGTTTTAAGATCGCGACTCTCTCCTAATGGTATCCACTCCAATACCCTGTCTGCCAGCCTGGGACTTATGAGTATCCCCACTCCCGCCTGTGCAACTCCCGACAGGAAGAGTCCACCCGTCCGAAAGGTCCACAGTTTAATATCCTGTTTGCTTTGTCGAAGAGATACCTACGATATCTAACCGATACCTGGCAGCTTCCTCAACCAGCTCGTGATACTTCCCTGTGAGCGATGAGACGTTCCACGTGCCCATCTTAAGTCGATGCCGTTGCCCTTTACTCCTCGCACGCACTGGTTAGTGCATGGCGTGATAACCCCCCCCACCTCCGTAATGGCTCACGAGGCCACTGCCGGGTTGCTCGTGACAGACCGGCCACCAGACGCTCGCATACTGCCACCATTTAGGCCCGGCTCCGAATGGGGCCCTGGCACACCAGGGTAGGCAGTTTCTGAGGCAGGTCTCATTTTTGTCATCCAGAGGAGTTTTGCGCTTCGTTAGCTAGGTTTGAGCTGTACGAAAATCAATTCGCACATCCCAAACCTGTTGCCCGCCCCTCCACCGCGAGGAGGTCAGCTGCCGAATATGTATGTTCTCAACGGTTCCCACGAGGACACTGGAAAATACGTTCACCTGCAAGGGAGCCCGAGACACTGCAGGAAGGCGTTATTGAAATCGGAAATCGCCCGGTATTCGAAGTTCGCATACTACTAGCTAAGCACCCTCTGAGCCGTCGGGGTATGCTGTTCCACCTTGTAGTTAGGCGAGTGAAAGAGTGACGGGTACAGAGGAGGCGGAGAGGTGGTAGAGGTCAGTAATCGCTTCTCAACTTTGGGTTCCTCTAGAGATGGTTTATCGAGAGTCATTACCTGTACTGAGCCTCCGTACCACGGCAAGGTGAGCTGACATACTTAAAACACATTAAAACGATTAAGTTCCCAACTTCCAAGTGCATGTATATTGCACATACGTAATACGAACAACAGCGTGTCGGTCTTCACATTCTAATTAAGAAGTCTTGTATGAAGAAACCAATCGAGAATAGAAACAGCAGCATTAGCTGAAGTTACCAAAGGCCCGGTATTCCGCTTTTTCTTTTCTACACGTCTTTCGTACAGGCGCGCCACTTGGACTCTAGAAGTAAATATATTCCATAGTAGCAATATGTAGTTTAAGTCACCAAGTGATTCTTACTCTTTTTCGACATCCTTCGAGCACTCGGGCATATTTGCTTGTTTGCATAATACACCGTCCGGACAAAGACTATTCAAATTCGTGCGACAATCAGTTAAGCAGCGATAATTCATAGTTCGCATCTAGACGGTAATTAAACGTCCCCCACTTCCACACTGCCGCCGGAAAAAGGTAATAAATAAGCTCACACGCCTAGACCATCAAGACCAACTTCACTTTAGAACAGCAGTTTATTGTACAAATATATAAAACAGCTTTGGAAAGATCTACAAATAAAAGGCAAATGGAAACAAATGGACGGTTTGGTACTTAACGCTAGTCGAGAAAAGAAATGATGTAAACTGTCTACGAAGGCACTATGAGTTCTGAAAAGAACTATAGCTCATCTGGACGGACTCTGTTAATATTCGAGATTGTGCTAATTGTGGGACATGTTCGTCTAGTGTACGATTCGATAGACGCCAATAAATGCGGCAATAGTCATGACGAAGGCCGACAGTGTTGCAGTCGATGAACCACTCTGAAAACGTGACAACACATGATTTGCGGGACAATTTTACTATTCAATGGACTTACGATAACAAAGTAATTACATCTGTCTCCCTGGCAGCATTCTGCACAGGACCAATCCTCATACCAGATATGCGTGCAATAGGGCATGTAACGTTTTCGTGTCTTCTGACACTGGTTCTTCGACATACAGCGCTTGGACACATAATACTGTTTTAAAGCACCTTGCGAGAAATACGGCTGACTACCCCATCTGATCTCCGTGAAGCAGACGTCCTCGCCTGGTTCACAAATCTTTATTGTCTGCAGACATTTCTCCGTGTTCCCAGTTTGATTGGAACAAACGTAACACTCCAGTCCGGTGACGAATCCAACTAATGCAATTCGTTGTTAGTGATTGTATGAAATGGTTTGGATTAATGATTAGTTTACCATTGGCACAGAGGTATATTCCTACGATGGAAACCAGGCAAATCTTCCAAAATTCCATGTTTTCCCACAGTTCTCAAATATCAACAGAAGACTTTTTGGTAAACTCCCTAATATTCATTTATTTGACATTTACATGAAGCCATTAGCCACTCCCTTGTACCACTTACTGGGCATGTAGATGGGCGCGAGAAATGTCAACATATGTATATGACATTCCGATAACATGCCAAGTTAGCAGTCAGAAGAAACCCAGAGAAAGTGCTATGAGACTCGGTAAGTACTTTTAATTTGAAAACGACAATGAAAAGAACAAAGTTAGCCCTTCTAAAGCCTGAGGTTCATCACCTGAAGTACGAGGTGTGTGTTCATTCGTTCTTTCATGGTTTTGACACAGTTTTAAAAGTATAGTGTGGGCCTTCTAGTGGTTTTTATTTAAGTCATACGTTATACATACACAGACAGCATATTTCCGCTCGAGATCTTGACAGAAAGTCAGTATCTGGTATCCAGAGCAGGGATAAAGAATGAGATACCAATCCATTGGCTTTGACAGGCACTTTGACAGATTGCACATACAAACGCGTTGCGGTTTGACGGCGTCTTGACTATGTCATTCCGCCTTATTGCGACCATTTCGCCACGTCTTGACTCTATACATCGACGTCTTGAGACTATCATTACGTTAGTCAAAAGCGTCGTTTTTAAATGGAGAACAACACATATAGTATCTGTTGGATAACCAATTTCAGAGTCCAACTTAATTAGTTAGTCACAGTCCAACATCGCGCCATCGGCAAAACCAGCCATCGTCAAGCAATCATACGATCTTTCGCAGCAACAATTTCCACACCAGAGACCATCACGCCATGTACCACACGATCCTTCCCACACACACACGCGTATACACACGTTGCTGACACCACCGACTGTGTGCAAATGGTCTCATCGATGTTGTTGCATGTACTTACTTACTTAGGTGGCGCTACAGTCCGTGGTGAACCTGAGCCTCAACCAACAAGCATCTCCACCTGGCGCGGTCTTTGGCCAGCTGTTTCCAGCGCCGCACGCCCAGTTGGTTAAGGTCCCCTTCCACCTGCGTGCGCCACCGATGATGTGGCCGTCCTCTGCCGCGCCATCCTTCCGGAGTGGATTCGAAGACTCTTCGGGTCGGAGCTGTATTTTCCATGCGCTCTACATGGCCTAGGCACCTTAGACGCTGTATCCGTAGACGTCGTACCAGGCCGATGTCGCTGTACAACCCGTACAGTTCTTCGTTATATCTTCTCCTCCATACACCGTTTGAACAAACGCGACCGTAGATAGTGCGCAGAATTTTCCTCTCGAAACGACCAAGGGCATCTTCATCCGCTTTTGTTAAGGTCCAAGCCTCTGCGCCGTAAAGGAGGACTGGGATGATTAAGGTCTTATATAGTGTCACCTTGGTTTTCCGAGAGAGGGCTCTACTTCTCAATTGTCTCTTGAGCCCAAAGAAACAGCGGTTGGCAAGAGTGATTCTGCGTTTTATCTCAGTGCTGGTGTTGTTGTCGCTGGTCATCAGTGAGCCAAGGTAGACGAATTCCTTGACCACTTCAGAGTTATATCCGCCCATGGTGACGTTCTGGCCAATACGTCGGTGTTGTCCGTCTCTTTTAGACGAAAGCAGATATTTGGTCTTACCCTCATTAACCTTAAGACTCATCTTAGCCGCTTCTACCTCAATGCTTACAAAGGCCTCATCGACGTCTCGCTGTGTCCGTCCAATCACGTTAATGTCGTCGGCGTACGCAAGCAATTGCGTAGACTTGAAATAAATCGTACCTCTTGTGTTGGCCAGTGACTCTTGCACGATCTTCTCAAGCATGGTGTTGAAAAAGTTGCATGACAGCGCGTCACCTTGCCTAAATCAAAGGTCTCGGTTTGCTCATTACCGAACTTCATGGAGCAGCGAGAATTCTCCATTGTCTACCTGCACAGTCGGATGAGTTTGGCAGGGATGTTAAAACTAGACATGGCTTTGTATAGCTCATCTCTATACACGCTGTCATATGCAGCCTTGAAATCGACGAAGTGAGTGGTGAGTGTCGATTTGGTATTCCTTGGTCTTCTCCAAGATCCGCCGTAGCGTAAATATTTGGTTTATTGTGGATTTACCTGGCCTGAAACCACACAGATAAGAGCCGATCAGGTTATCTACAAACGGTTTCAGGCGTTCACACAATACGGCAGAGATGATCTTATATGCCATGTTAAGGAGACTTATTCCCCTATAGCTGGCGTAGTTATAGGGGTCTCCTTTCTTATGGACCGGGCAAACGATGCTGAGATTCCCTTCGTCGGGCATGCTTTCCTCCGACCATACCTTGCAAATGAGATGGTGCATGCACCTTACCAGCTCATCTCCAGCCGCCTTAAGAAGCTCAGCAGACAGGCTGTCTGCGCCCGCGGCTTTATTAGACTTTAGTCTTGATATCGCTATTTTGACTTCGTCTAGGTCGGGTGGACTGAATTCTGTTTCATTGTCGTCCATTACGAATGGCTCGTTCTGCCTGACAGCGGTATCTTGTCTATCATCGCCGTTATACAGTCTGCAGAAGTGGTCTTTCCAAATCCTCAGCATCGACTGCCACTCTACTACCAGTTCTCCATTTTCATCCCTGCAGGCCGCCGCTCTGGCTTTGTAGCCATGGCATGTTCGTTTTACCTTATTGTAAAACTTACGGGCGTCATTCCTGCGGAAGCATCTCTCCATCTCCTCAGTCTCACGCTTTCCGTGCTCTCTCTTCTTTCTCCTGAAAAGCGTGTGATCCTCTCTTGTCTTCTGCTCATAGATTTCGCGAGCAGCTCTCGTCCGTCGTTGCGGCATGGCTTAATATGCCTCTTATTTTGCTGCATCGGCTTGTTCGCATTGTTCATCGAACCAGGGGTTTCTAGGTGGTGGCGGTTTAGAACCCAGCACCTCTGAGGCAGCGTCTCTGACGGCGCACTGGCAATGCGCCCATTTCTGCTCTATTGTTTGTGCTGCTGTGGGAGGATTTTGAGAGAGCTTAGAGGAGACACGATCGGCAAAGATTCTGGCAGTCTCTTGCGATTGTAGCTTTCCGACGTCAAACTTTCGTTGTCCAGCTCGACTCCGTGACATGCTTGGTATCTTCATTAGTACCTTGGCTACAACAAGGTAGTGATCGGAGTCAATGTTGACTTCTCGCAGGGTTCTCATTTCTAGGATACTGGAGGAGTGTCTGGCGTCGATCGCAACGTGATCAATCTGATTAGTGATCAGTCGGTCAAGTGATAGTCAGGTTCCTTTGTGAATGTTGAGATGCGGGAATCGTATGCTAGCCAGAAGGAGATTGCGCTCCGCCAGGAAGACGAGTAGCCGACGTCCGTTTCCGGACGTGGTGTCACGTAGGCTATATTTCCCCGTGATCGCCTCCAATATGTCCTATTTGCCCTAGTTTGCATTTAAATCTCCTTTTTGTATCTTAGCTGAGACATTGGGCATAGGTTGTGTCTAGGAGATCGTAGAATTCTTCTTTGAGTCGACCGTCCTTTTTTTTTCGGTTGGAGCGTGAGCGCATATCAAGCTAATGTTTCCGAAATTAGCTTTGATGGGGATTGTTGTAAGGCGTTCGCTTACATCTCTAAAGCTTAAGACGTTTTGTCGGAGTCTTTCTCGAATAACAAATCCGCATCCAAATAAGCGCTGTTTGTTCTCCTTGTAGCAGTTCCCGTAGTAGATGTCGCAGTTTTTCGTCCGTCTTTTACCTGGTCCATCCCATCGCAATTCTTGGAGTGCCATTATATCTGCTTTAGGGCAGCTGAGAGTTTGTTCCAATTGATCGCCAACAGCCGGTCTGTTAAGGGACCTCACATTCCAGGTGCAAACTCTTAAGTCTTGACTATTCGTCCATATCCGAGGCTTGTGGTTGTTTCGTAACAATTAATTTTTTCCGTTATAGGGATGTCAACCCTAAGCACAACCCCCAACCTGGAGGGCCAGGTTCCTCTTTCCTCTCCGGATGCCAGGGCAGCTAGCCCGAGGAGGCCACACGGAGGCTCTGCGTCAACTTGGCTTGAACAGGGACAGAGATCGAAGCTGGCGTTTGCCATCTCAAACGCGATCAACCTCTTTGCTCTGTTTGCATACATACATATGTTAAGCTCATTAAACTCCGACATGGACATGTAGAGGGAAGAAGAATAGAGTGGTCTTCCGTCGGCCAAGCGTGCCACCGACTCGAAGCCATTGTCCATGAACGGCACTTGTATCTTAGAAACCGAACAAACTTTCTATCCTGGATATGTGTGTCACTAGCAATTATAGTCGGAACGACCACTTGGTGGGTGTCACCAAGATTGCCGTGACATGCCTACGCTTCTTATAAAGATGCAAGAAATTTGTCTCATGGAACAGCCAGTTGAATTCACTTTCTCAGTCACCAACAGGGGTTTCTTGTCACAACCTTGAAGTTTCGTTGACAGATGCAACTGTTAAGTTTCCATCCGTATAGTAGTCTAGTTGGGTTGACTCGCATGTGGCAACTCCGTCACCATAGCCAACACGCCTGATGCATACATGCGCGAAAGGACAGCAACAAAACAAAAATCGATTAATTCACTCCAAGTTGAAGGCTTCAGTCTCAAAACGTATTTCTTGTGCAAATTGAACACGAAAATTGCAAGCATGGCAGCCGCAATACTTCCTATTCTATTCTTCACCGTCGTATTCGGAGGAGTGGGCATTATTCTTCCCATGATGACCCCGAAAGGACCGCACCATGGACTTATTCAGTGCGTTTTGATGATTACTGGAGCTGCGTGCTGGCTGTTCTGGCTCTGCTGCTATATGGCACAGATGAATCCGCTCATTGGACCGAGATTGAACCAGAAAACTGTTCTAATGATGGCCAGGGAATGGGGTGAACCAATTACAAAAGGTTAAATTGTGCATCGCAAACAAGCAATCCTGTTCCGTACACGTATGTTGATAGTTTAGTTTAAGTTTCAACCAAAGATTTGTGTTAAACGAATGCGTTTATTTCGAGAATAAATATTAATGATGAGGCTATGAAGCCATCAGCTTTATTAATTCCCCTACAACTAGTACGTTGATACTGTTTCCGAGTAGTCTGTACCTTTGACGGAGGCTTGTGGTCTCGGGAAAATCGAACGAACTCGGAAAACTCATCAATCTTGCGACTTCGCGTGGACTGAAGAAACGTAATCGCAACGTACGAAGCAACTCGAGGTATTCATCTGAGGAGGGATCAAGGGTTTTTGCTTTTACGAATACTCCATCCATTTGGTCACTACCGAGCGGAGTAAATATGGAGCCTGTGCCTTCCACGTAGTGAGTGTACGCCTTCGTGAAACAAATGGTATTGGAGGAGTCCGGGTGCACAATATCTAGGAGTAGAACTCGCTTTCTCAGAAGCTTGTCATCTAGCAATAACTCCTTCAGAGGATTTTCATTGGTTTCTAAAATATCCTTTACTAGACACCCACTTGGATGTTCAACTGGTGGCGTCGGAAGCTTTTCATAAATGACATCGCCTTTAAAACTAAAATCACGTCTCCTTGCCAAGCAATAGTACCGTGTCCGGGTATTGGGAACTCCAAACTGTGACGGGCTCAATATAAATTCTCTGTAGAAGAATCCAGACGTACGCAATGTATCCAGATAAACATCTCTCGCGCGGGAGGTTTCAAATCCTTTTACGTTTTCCATAAGTATGAACTGAATCCCACCACAGTCTGGAAGGATGTAGCAAATGTGTTTAAGCGCATCTGTTCGGGAATCCTCTATGTCCTTTTGTTTCCCCACTCTTGTGAAGGGTTGACACGGAGGCGACATCAGGATCGTGTTGACTTTGAGCTTTTCTATGAATCTTGGCGTCAACTTCTGGATGTTGTTGTTGAAGACAGGCGTTTCTGGATGATTGTACTTATAGACCGCATTTGCCACTGTGTTTATATCCATCGCACCACGAATGTCACCTGGTAGGCCGGAGTCTAAATATTGTGCTTTGTGTAGTCATAGTTGTTTCAAGGGTAGGATCTGATCTTACACTTGAAGGCTTGGTGCATCCCTCCGATCCCACTAAATAATTCTAGGACGTGGAATTCGCACATGATTCCGCGTGCAGTTTTGTTTATTTCGGCAAGTAAACATACGGGTTGTACGTGTCAAAAACGCCGTGACAGCTGGCTGTCATCGTTCAGGAGTCCGGTGTACTAGAGATATGTCAGATTTTCTTTTGGTTGCCTGACTTCTCATTTAAGAAATGACTGGAATTATGAATGACGTTAGTAAACGAGCATTAGATCCATACTTGAACTGCAGTATTTGTTCCGGTATACAGTGGAGTTCAACTGAATTATAACGAAGTTTAGAATTTATTTTAAATTTACTATGCACCGTGGAAGTAGACAACTTAATTAATGATCTGACAGGAGCTCTCAACAGAGCACTGTCCAAATCTTGCGCGATTAGCACCCCCAGAGGGGAATCCAAGTCCCCCTGGTTAAGTAAAGAAATAGTCTCCCTTAGGAAAGAGAGCAGAGAGCTCATTAATAAAGCAAAATGTACACGCCTGCGAATTCTACCAAGGCCGAAGTAGGGGCGTGAATCGTATGCAGATTTCAGGGTCGCCACAGAGGCTTTATCCGTCCCCACAACCAGAGTAGAACCCTATTCTTTCAGAGAGCCCTCACTCTCCTTGTAGGAGTAGATAACCCAAGCCCTCGTGTTAAGCCCTGGATTATGTGTGTGTAAATGCGTCCACCTTATCTCCAGGTTGCCTCGGAATCGGGCAGATGGCGCGCGTTACTTTCGGGAGACTAACCACCTGGTAGGTCGCAGTTTCCAGAGGAGAAATTTTCGGCACCATGTTCCTGATCCAGACCGATGCCTGCTGTGTGAAACAGCTCATCACGAAGTTGCCATTCATGAGAGTAGACTTGTCTTCTTGAATACAGAAACTCGTTGCCGAAGCTAGCTCCAGTAGACGATCCTCGCAGTGTTTGCAACCTGCGTCGATCATTCTATGTACTATCACTGCCAACTTTCCCTATCCTGCCCTTTTCAGAGGAGATAAGCGCCTCTCTATAAGAGGGCTGCTTTTCCCGACTCCTTACGGTCCTTAGGATCTCCTTCTCGGAAGAAGGGGTTTTGCTCTGTGATGTTCCCGCCTCCGAGGAGCGGTTTCGGCTTTCTTCGCCTTCTGGTCTTTGCTTTGATCCTTATGGGTCGCCACATCTGCCTTTGGACTCCGGTTTCCCACCGCCCCGCCGGAGAAGAAAGCATCTACCGTTTGCGGGCCCTCTTTCCTTATTCGGTTTGAGCTCTTGCTTCCTTCAGACACTGCTCTGGGACCGTCTTGCCGATTTGATAGTCGCTAGGACCCGTAACAACTTTGCCTTCTATGTTCAGAGTATGCCTGTCAGTACCGCCACGTTTTTCGGCGGCCATAGCAGGATCCTGACTGCTTCCTTCCCCGTCATTTCGGAATGATCACGCTCTTAATCGGTGGTTGAACCTTTCCAGTAAGAGGAAGAGAATTAGTGGCGCACGCCATGGCGCATGCTGGCATGCTTGTGCCCCATGCAGCGGCTTTCCTTAACCGCCGATACTTCTTGGTTTGCGCACCTCCGAAGAGGGGACCTCAAATGAGAGGGTCGGATCGGCAGGAGATACCTTTGTCGACCCTCTCAGTTGGTTCCCCCAGAGGTTTAGCCTCGACTATTGTGCCTTCGGAGAGCCTTTCACTCAGTTGCTCCCTGTAGACTCTGGTAACCTGCGTTGTGCTCAGGCGTCCAATGTCGAACCTCCTCATGGTGAGCTGGTGCAGCTTTCTGACATTGAACAGTCGAGCCTTGAATCTTGACGGTTCTACCATACTAGATCGCCAGGTGCATTCAGCAGTACGTCCCAATTCTGGGGCGCGTTCAACCTTTGGGGCTACGGTGCATCGCCTCCGCTCCATGCACAACTGATGCTCAGATCGACCAAATGATCAGACAGTGAACCGCAGGAGACGGTGTCTTTCTGGACTGCCGGAGAGTTCGAAGTGAATGGTGGGGTCTCTAGAATCCTTGCGGTCAAAAAGATCGTGGGCGCCACCTGAAGTATTGCAATCCTTCTGGTTGTTCATTCATTTTTTGGGTCTACGAGTCTCAGTTCCAGGTCTATGACCCCTTAAGCCTCCCGCCAGGACAAGGCCCTGAAGAAGGGAGGTTCTTCAAGCTTAGCAAGAATAACAGACAAGATATTCATTAATGAATCAGGCGGTGTCCTGCTGATTGTAGTTGTAACAAATGTTCCGAACAAGAAGTATGAACATCCCTGTGGACCAATAAGTTAGTAATTTAATTAGAAACAATAACTGTTCGCTTTAATTGCGCAGTTTTCTCCACAACTTTTGCACATTGACTTGGGCCGACAAGAGTAGCAAATCAGCGTTCTTCAAATACCACGAAACGTTGTAGTAAAAATGTAACTTTTTGTTCTTGTCCAGGAAGTACTTGTAAAATTTACTCATTCTATCTGCAGATATCTCATCCTGTCCCGCTGCCTTATTCAACCGAATGAACTCCTCCTTTTCCTAAAACAATTACAATTTAGATCAAGCAAACGTCCGGGTACGTTAACCTTAAACCGCTTACATCATAAAATCTCTGGTTATGTCGTTCCCAGAAGCCTTGATTCCAATTCTCAACTTCATTTTGTTTCTCTCGTAACCTGCCTTGTAGGGGTGTTTCGTCTTTTGGAATACATCGGACGTAGGGTCGGAGATTCGAGACTTTGTCGGGCGGACCAATGTAATCAGTGGATATTTCGTGTGGATCGGGCTTCTTTGTCAATCCGGTGATACTGGTTTTGGCTTTATCTGCAAACTTGAAATGAAATGAATCAGAGATTTAGTACTGACACCAGATGTATTCTATTAAACCAAGTACCATTCGTGTACCATACAGTCGTAAGATATTTATTTTCCTCCCGACGACCAACGAATTCATGATTGATAATTGGTTTCATTTGTTTTGACAGTTCAAATCAGCTGGGAAGCCATTGGTACCATAGATAAATTAACGAGATGGAAAACTTTCGTACGTCTGCCCTGTGATCCCCGCAAGGGTTGGTTGTTGTATTTGTAATTAAAGCGGCCTCTAGACGCCTAATAATATTTTGCATTATTTGATATTGCACAATATTATTGTTCGTCTGTAGATAATATTGCAAGATTGTGCCATATATTGCGGAAAATCAAAACGCTTTTGACTTTTATTACAAATATGAGCGGTCAACTAAATTATTGGGAAAAATATTGAACCGTCTGGGGCAGCAAGCCAATAAAATTGTGCAATATTTTGCACAATAATATTGAGCGTCTAGAGGCCGCTTTAAAAACGACGCTTTTGACTTAGAGTCAAGACGTCGGAACAAGGCAGAATGACATAGTCAAGACGCCGTCAAATCGAAACGAGTTTGTAGGGGCTAGTTGTCAAAATGCCTGTCAAAGCCATCGAGATTGCCATCTCGTTAATTTATCTATGATTGGTACCATCGGTAGTTCAACTCATTCAGTGCTGCCAGAGAGCAATTCGAATTAACGACGTTTGACTGTCATTATTGTCAATTTCAATTGAAGTGTTAGGTGAGCTCGCCGCAAGCATGCTTCGCATTTTGCGGATTAAGCTGATGGACGAGCTTTTCAAAATCATAGAGTTACTGAATAAAAAATGTGACTCCATAGATCCTAGGCATCGAAGTAGCGGTTCGTCAACTTCAACTTGAAAAACTGTTTGTTCACTGAAGCGGTGCTCACTATACAGCTATTCGTAAGCAGACAAAATGGTTGAGTTTGATTATCTGAAGGTTAATCCTCCTTCTTCTTATCGGGCGCTACAGTTGGCGGTGAGCCCGGGCCTGAGCTGTTTCCAGTGTCGCACAACCAGTTGGTCAAGGTCCCTTTCCACCAGTGTGCGCCGTCTTAGATGCGGCCGCCCTCTGTTTCTTCGTCCCTCGGGGCTGGATTCAAAGACTCTCCGGGCTGGAGCTGTTGTGTCCATTCGCTCTACATGGCCACATGGACTAGCCATCTTAGGTGTTAAATCCGTATACGCCTGACTAGACTCATGACTCTGTACAGCCCGTAAGACCCATTGTTGAATATTTTCCTCCATCCCCCGTCTGCGTTTATAGGACCGAAAATCACTCGCAAAATCTTTCCCTCGAAATGGCCCATAACTTTCTCATCAGCTTTTGATAGTGTCCATGCTTCTGCACCGTAGAGCAGGACCGGAGTGATAAGGGTATTGGGGTATTGCATAGAGTCAACTTAGTCGTTCGGGAAAGGACCCTATTACTCAATCGTAAGAGTGACTCTGCGTTTGATTTCGGAACTGAAGGAGCCAAGGTAGACGAAGTCCTTAACTACCTCGAACTTATATCTGCCAATACAAATGTGCTGGCCAAGACGTCGGTGGTGAGCGTCCTTTTCTAATGACAGCATTTATTTACCAAACCAATTTTCGCGGCCTCCGCCTCAATGCTCGTAAACGCCTCATTGACATCTTGCTGTGTTCTTCCGATTAAGTCAATGTCATTTCGTATGGAAGAGTTTTGAGGATTTGAAATATGTAAATTGTGCCTCTTGTGTTGGCCAGTGATTTCTTTACAAATATTTCTGCCGAATTCCGTTTTTGATATCAAAACAATCGGATACGAATGGAGCAGCGAATATTCTCCAAAGTCATCCTGCAAACCCGTCGAGCTTAGCAGGGCTGTCAAAGGTAGACATCTCGTTTTATACTTTCTTACTTACTTAGCGGCCGCTACAGTTCGGGGTAACCCTGGGCCTTAACACACATGCTTCTCCTTTTTTGACATCAAAACTATCGGTAAGGTGTTCACCGATTCGGATGGAGCAGCGAGCATTCTCCAAAGTCATCATGCATAGTCTGACGAGCTTAGCAGGTATGTCAAAGGTAGACATAGCGTTATACAGCTCGTCTCTAATTACGCTGTCGTATGCGGCCTTGAAATCGACGAATAGATCGTGAGTGTCAACTTGAAATTCATTGGTTTCTTCCAGGATCTGCTGTAGTGTGAAGATTTGGTCGATAATGAACCTCCCTGGCCTGAATCCACACTTATAGGGACCTATTAGCTTATTTACAAAAGGCTTGAGGCGTGACGCAGTCAGATGGGTCTCTATACAGTTTGCAAAAGTGTTTTTTATTTTGCCATATTCTCAGCATCATCTACGATTCTACTACTTGGTGTCCGTTCTCATCCCTACAGGCTGCCGTTCGGGCCTTATAACCTTAGAAACGCTTTTCAGGGCTTGTTTGCTAAGGTTCCACTGTTCTTCCATTGACTGTGTGGAGGATTGAGGTGTATGAAAGACCTTAAAGGAGACAGTTTCTCGCGATAGTAGCTCTCCGACGTCATAACTTTCTGTTCTTGATCTACTCCGTTGCGTTCGTGTTATCCGCAGGCTCATCCCGACTACTAGAAGATAGTGGTCCGAGTCAATGTTAGCTCCTCGGAAAGTTTGGGGTGGCCGTGGTTCAGTGGTTAACATCATCGACCGCCGAGCGGAAGGTTTATGGTTCAAATTCGCTTCATAGCCAAGAAAAAGTAGTTTCTATACCGCCAAAAAGTATGCAACGCTGTTGAGAATGGAAAGTGACCAGACGTACTGCTGCAGGCATAACACTCACAGTATATGGTCAAACGAAATTCATCCTCTGCGTATGCAATACTAAAAGGGCTTGAACGAATTACTACGGACTATAACCAACGCGGAATTTGGTCAGCTCTCGTCCTATCTAGGTCTAGGACAACCACCCCTGAGAGTAGTGAACGAACATCAACGACCCCAACCACTGTACTCCGTTCAGGTTGTGTGTGTCAACACATCATAAGAGAATATAAAAACTCTTGAACCTGCGCGAGTCTCTAAAAAAAAAAAAAAAAAAAAAAATCAAGAATAGTGGAGGAGCGTTGTGATCAATCTGGTTAGTGAATGATTGATCTGGCGACCTCCAGGTGCCCTTGTGTATATCGAGGTGCGGGAAGCGCGTACTGGCAGAAGGAGATTTCGCCCCGTAACAAGACCAATCAGCCTGTGTCCGTTATCGGATGTAGTGTCGTGTAGCCTATGTTTGCCGATGACTCCTTTAAATATGCTTTCCTTACCCAGCTTAGCATTGAAGTCTCCTAGTACAATTTTAATGTCATAGCTGGGATATTAGACATACGTTATGTCTATGTAGGCGATTGTAAAATGCATCCTTGTCCTTCGTGGAGGTGTGGACGCAGATTAGGCTGATGTTAGAAAATTTAACGATACGTATCGTTATGATGCGTTCGCTCACATGCCGGAAGCTTCGGACTTTTTGCGATCCGAAGGCCCAGGGTCGGCCTCATCATATCGAACTCACTATCGGCAACCAAATTTGGGCACTTTTGTGGACAAGATCTGGTGGCTGCTAGAGTAAGCTACAAAACACACTCAGTTATAGAACACTTCGTCGTTGCGTCTGCCTACTTTCCCTACGATTCGATACTGCCCCCACCACCGAAGGTAGTTTTTGAACTACCTAGTGAAGCCAAAAAGATTGGTCTCATCTTGTGTTGCGATGCTAATGCCCAAAACACTGCTTGGGGCAGCAGCAAGTGTAATACAAGGGGGGACCGTCTTTTAGACTTCATTCTCTCGTCTGACCTTTCTATCAACCAACGTTTGTTACGACAAGACGACAGGAGGTGATTGACCTGACCCTATCCAACAGATATGTGAAGGACATCACTAACTGGCGGGTCTTGCCTGATGCTACGCTGTCGGACCATAAATATATCGAATTCCGATTAAGTTGTGGGATCTCTTCCTTGCAACACAGACGGAATCCGAGAAGGACGGACTGGGTACGGCTTAGAGAGGAGCTTGAGAAATCCACTCAGGTCCTACCTAAGCTCAGAACGAAATAATTGGTAGAGGACGCTGTTCATAACCTGAATAGCGGCATCACCAGTTGTTTTGAACTAGCCTGTCCTGTCAGCAAGCCTCCCTGCAGGAAATTGGTCCCCTGGTGCCGAGCTCCAAAGTCTTCGCAGGAAAGCCAGAAGTCTTCTGAACAGATCGCTCAAATCGAATACGGAAGATGACTGGAACAAATATCGGTCGAAGCCGAAAGAATATAAGAAACTTATTCGTAAATCGAAGAACGATTCTTATAGGGCCTTCTGCGAAGAGATCAAGCCTCTGAGTGCGACTAGCAAGTTGGTTAAAGTCCTCAAACGGGGAAAACCGACAAAGCTAGATGCACTCAGAAAATCTGATGGTACCTTTACTGAATCTGAAGCGGAAACTCTTAGTTTACTGTTTGGAACTCATTTCCCGGGAAATCAGATCCACATCGGCTCGTTGCACACTCCTTCAAGGGAAACTGCAACTGAAACGATGAAAACAACTCGGCGTAGCTGGTATATTGCGTCGCGCGTGGTTACGACTGAAGCCATTGAATTTGCTGTGGCATCCTTCGACGGTCTCAAATCGCCGGGTACCGACGGAATATATCCTGTTATGCTGCAAAAAGGTATAAGGCAGCTGCTTCCTACTTTGAAAAGAATTTTCACTGCTAGTCTAGCACTTGCTCACATACCCATTCCTTGGCGCACAGTGAAAGTGGTCTTCATTTCTAAAATAGGAAAAGAGGACTACTCACTTGCCAAGAGCTTCAGACCAAAAATACTGACATGACTCAGCTGACATGACTAAAAGTCACTTCCAACCCGATATCCAAGGAGGCTAAGTATCTAGGAGTCATCTTAGATAGTAAGCTTCTCTGGTGAAAACATGTTGAGTCAAAAACCACCAAAGCGTTGTCAGCTTTCTGGCAATGGTCCTCTGGATCTACACGGCAATGATAAGACCTATAATCTCATATGCATCGGTTGTCTGGTGGAACAGACTAAAACGCAAACACGTCGTAGGCTCTCTCAGCTGCACGGAGGCTTTCCCCAACACGCCGGGCGCTGCTCTAGATGTTATGATGAACCTTCCACCTCTTGATATATTTATCAGAGGGTGTGCTCTGAAAGCCATGTCTCGTCTGAAGAGAAATGGCTTTTGGTACAACTCGCATAGGAATAACGGTGTGCTTGCGCAAGAATTGTCCTGCGAGCCCTGTCTCATGGACATGCCTTCTGACGCCCGTTATCCTTTTGCGTCGTAATTTCACAGTCGAGTTTCCATGGCGTCAGGATTAGCTATGGCTGGATACTGAACCTGGAAAGGATGGTCCTCGCATTTCCACGGATGGCTCCAGGTATGGGCGGGGGTCCGGTGTTGGAGTCTTCTTTGAGCGCGAAAACATCCGATTGCACTTCTCGTTAGGAAAGTATGCATCTATCTTCCAATCAGAGATATACGCAATCCTAATGGCCATGCACTATGTTGTGAAGCACAGGTGGAAGGGGGAAAGCATATGCGTCTGTAGTGACAGTCTTGCTGCACTAACAGTTGTGTATAATCTCTTAACCTGCTCCAAGTTAGTGCTTGAACTCAGGTCCTTCTTGAACAGAGTCGGCAGACTAAATTCATTAAGGCTTATATGGGTTCCAGGCCACTCTGGGATCCCAGGAAATGAGATCTCTGATGAACTCGCTAGAATGGGTTCAGAGGAGAGCTTCTCAGGACCTGAACCCGCTCTAGGTCTACCTGCGCACACGGTAAATTCCTACATTAACGATTGTGTATTTAATAAACATAGATGGAGGGATTGTCCAGGTTGCAGGATGACTAAGCGCGTATGCCCTGATGTCTGCAAAAAATCTGCAGCATTCCTCCTGTCTTTAAGGAGAATCGACTGCAGAAGGCTTGTAGGAGTTATCAGGGGCCATTACACTTTTGCCAAGCACCTCCACGTGCTTGGCATCAGTGAGACGCCTACCTGTGCTGCATGTGGCGAGGAGGAGGATGACACTGCAGAGCATTTCCTCTGTGATTGTCCCGCCTTTAGGTTAGGTTAGGTTGACGTGGTAGGCGTAAGCCACACTTAGGCCGAAACCGGCCCATTGTGATACCACCTGGATCCGGTTACCCTGATCCGCTACCCGGGAACCAACCGGTGCTTCTAATAAAGCGGTGGAGTTGAGCTATTTTTTCGTTTGCTAGCTCACTCAGTGTTGTGAATTTTAATTGAAACAATATTACTTATCCTTACTTCAACTACAATACTTTATTGAGTTAGCGCAATTCAATTCAAAAAAAAGAGGGAGGGCTCAATTCAGGGCAGGCTTATATATATACACAAAAAGCGCGGGAAAACAAATGTCTTCGCGCCAAAACACATTTGACAAGAAGGTAAAAGCTTTTCGATGGCTGAGCTTTAAATGCACAGGGTGCATCATTACCCCCTTGTCTAATTTGGAAAGTATTTGACTTGTTTATTTCGAAGGCGTTCAGATCTTCGTGGTGATGGCGGTTGAACTATGCGGGCTGGTTGTTCGTCAGCTCCTGCCAAGCTGCTGGCTTCGGGGACTCCTCGATTAGCGATCACTACGGATGTCGAAGGCTGGCATTCTTCGGATCTGCGTACTGCTGATGGAACCACTTCTGGATGCTGGGATCTGTGTGCTGCTGATGGGACCGCTTCTGGATGCTGGGATCTGTGTGCTGCCGATGGAGATGCTTCATTTTCTCTTGATCCAAAAGCTTCATCAGAAACGACTTGGTTTCTTGGTTGTCCGAATATGAACTTGGTGGTACCGTTCTCCGCTCTAGCTCGAATTTGGTTTTGATGTCGTCTCCAAAATCCAGCTTCCGTTCGGACCTTATACATTCGTCTCCCGAGAACTTTGTCGATGTAACCTATAGTCCACTTCTTTCTTTGAAGATATTGACGGACGAAAACAGGCTGGCCCAGACTAAACTTTTGACTGGTTGAATGCTCGGTTCCCACAGATTTCTGCGGTGAGGGAAGCATAGCTGAGAGTAATGTACGATGTTGACGGCCATGTAGTTTCTCCGCGGGTGAAATTCCTGTTTCATCTGGAGTAGAACGGTATGTTGACAAAAATGTTGACAAGGCGTCACTGCTCTTCGGGTTATCCTCCAAGATTTTGCGGAACGCAGTTTTGAAGGTTCTGACCATTCTTTCTGCCAATCCATTTGACTCAGGGTGGAAAGGGGCTGACGTCATGTGTCGAATAGAATGGCTGCGACAAAACTGCTGAAATTCATTGGAGGAGAATTGAGTGCCATTGTCTGATACGATGATTCTTGGTAGACCCTCTTGAGCGAAAATAGAACGCAATGCATGGATAGTGGCATGCGAGGTCGTAGATGACATTTGGACAACGAAAGGGAACTTAGATTTAGAATCCACTACAATCAACCACATGGCTTTTTGAAACGGATCCGCAAAATCCACATGAACGCGTTCCCAAACCTCGTCTGATGCTGGCCAACTAGAAAACTCCTTTGGTGAATGAGTAGCGTTAAGCTGACATGCGTTGCACTCGGCGACCGTCTCCGAGATCATGACGTCAATATTAGGCCACCAACAATGTCTTCTAGCTAGTTGTTTCATGCGAGCTAACCCCCAATGACCTTGGTGCAGAAGAGACAGGACCTTTTTCTGCAATGCCGCTGGTATGACAACCCTAGAATTCTCGCTGTGGAAAAGAAGAAGGTTAGTAGACACAGTAAAACAAAGCCTTCTACGAAAATAAGGTAACAAGTGATTTTCTGTAATCGGAAGGCGATTTGGCCACCCATGCTGTACGTAATTGATGACCTTGCGAATATCTGCGTCTTGTCTTGAAAGTTTAGCTATAACTTCGGCGTTGATAGGGAAATTATCCATGATTGCGCTTTCCTCTATTTGATGACAAGCTTCCTCAGACTTGTCAAATTCCTCGTCGGGTCCCATTGGCAACCGCGATAAGCAGTCAGCATTACCGTGTTTGGTCGTTGGCCTGTACCTTATTGTGTATGTGTATCCCATTAGTGCAATAGCCCAACGTTGCAGGCGCTGAATGGTCATAAGTGGCAGTTTCTTGCACGGGTTAAAAATTGTTACCAAAGGCTGATGGTCAGTAATAAGCTCGAATTGACGCCCGTATAGATACTGATGAAATTTTGTGACTCCAAATATAATCGACAATGCTTCTTTCTCTATCTGACTATATCGCTTTTGGGCTGAGCTCAATGTCTTTGATGCGAAAGCAATTGGCTTTTCAACTCCATCAGGAAAAATGTGGGAAATTACTGCACCTATGCCATGCGATGATGCGTCTGTAGCTAGTGTGATTGGTAAATGGTCCTGAAAATGAACCAATCGAGAAACTTGTGAAATTTTTTCTTTAAACGCATCAAACGATTTCTGTTGATCTTCTTTCCACATGAAATGTTCATCTTTTGCTCTCAGCTTATTTAACGGTGCTGCTAATTGAGCGAAATTTTCAATAAATTGATTGTAATAGTTTATCTTCCCGATGAAGGCTTCGAGATCTTTTAAATCTTTTGGTTTTGGCATATCTATGATAGCTTTTACTCGGCTCTCTGATGGACGTATGCCATCTCGATCAATAATATGACCCAAATATTCAATTTCAGTCTTCGCAAAATGACATTTTTCAAGACAACAACGCAAGCCATGGTTTTCTAATCTCGTCAAAAATAGTATGAGGTTATGAAGATGCTCTTCATTAGTCCGTCCAGATATGACCACATCATCTAGATATGAAACGCAAAATTCTAAATCTGCCGTTAGCTGGTCCATGTAGCGCTGAAAAATGCCAGTGGAGCTTGAAGTGCCGAAAGGTAAACGTTGATACTCGAAAAGTCCAAACTCCGTATTTACTACACAAAGTCCTTTTGAGATTTCGTCCAGAGGTATCTGAAGGTATGCGTCAGACAAATCAATCTTGGTAAAATATTGCCCTCCTTGTAATTTGTAGAATAAATCCTGGATGCGGGGAACTGGGTGACGATCAATCTCCAAATGTGGGTTTATTGTGACCTTGAAATCGCCACATATTCGTATGGTTCCATTCGCCTTTTTAACTACGACAATGGGTGCTGCCCATTGGCTAGTTTCAACAGGACGAAGGATGTCTAGCTGTCGCAATCGGTCAATTTCACTGCGAACCACTTGCTTTAATGCGAACGGTACTGGGCGATGTTTGAAAAACTTGGGCTGGGTGTTTGGTTTCAATGAGAGATGAGCCGTGTAGAATTGACTGCATCCTAATTCCGCCCTAAAAACAGCTTCGTGTTTCTTACAAATATTTAATGCATCAGACAAAAGTTGATCTTTAGGATTCGCATTCAATTGAAATACGGAACTCGACTGCATGGCTTTAATTTGGAGACCAAATGCCTGAAACCAGTCTAAACCCATAATATTAGCGCCGCGTTTCACATCACAAACTAAAAGCTGTAAACTGTGGGACTGCTTTTCCCACTGAACATCAACATTAATTACACCTTTCACTGGCACTATCACTTCCCCATATGCTCTGAGAGAACGAGTTGTTGACTCACATGGAGGACTACCCAAGACCTTATATCCCTCAAGACTTATCAATGAGCAAGTAGCACCAGTGTCGACTTGAAAAGTCAATGGATGTTCGTTGACGCGGAGTGACACAAATATCTTATTTCCTCTCTTATCAGTTTCTAAATGCGCGGATGATACCATTTCTACTACATTTTTGCTCGCCGATATGCTATTTACCACTTCGTTGACGTAATTGGCTCGATCTGATTGTTTACGACGGCTGAAATTCGATTGCTTTCCCCGTTTCGTATTTGGATAGCTTGATTGGCATTTCACACGACTCTTGGACCGATGGCGAGACTGAGATGTATGCGAATCATTGACATTTTTAGTCGATAAGCAAACGCTTCTGATATGCCCACGTTTATGGCACAAATCACATGTCGAATCAAGGTGTTTGCACATACTCCTTTGGTGTTGTGAAAAACACCCGGGGCATGATTTACGAATATTAAACTTATCATAGCACTTACTTGTGGTTCTCTGCTGATAATTACTGCACATCTGATTAACCTCTGACACTATAGGCGGATTAGCACCGCTTCCCTTCAGGATATTCGATGCCAGTTGCGTTGATTCGAAAGCTGTCACCAGTTCTTCGATCTCCTCCAAAGTGGGATTTTTCTTCTGTGTAGCTGCAATTCGGACTGGGTCATGTGGTGTGTAAAAGGCAATCATGTCCCTTATCATCATGTCGGCATAGGATGTTTCGCATCCCGGCTTGGAACACACGAAAGCGCAGTCCCTAGCGAGACCTTTCAAGTCTGCTATCCATTCGGCGTACGATTGTCCTGGGTTCATCTTCTGTTTTAGAAACTTGCACCTCGACGCAAGTATGTGCATTTTCGATTGAAAATGCTTGGTTAGATTCGCAGAAAGGTCTTTGAAACTGTGTCTACTCACCTCTGCTGTTCCTACTAACTTCTTCAGCAACTCGTTGATTTGATTCCCGCAAGTTGACAAAAAATGTGCTTTGCGTAAATTGTCGTCTTCTAGCGAATGGGCGGTGAAGTGCTGCATTAGTTGAAATAAGTAGCTATCCCATGTCTCGTTTTCCACATCAAAAGCACGAAATTGCGGAATTGAAAATTTGGTTGATGGTGATGAATTAACCTTCATGACTTTTTCCATCGTTGCTCGGTTGGCTTCCAACATTTTCTCCATCCACAATTTTTGAGCGTCTAGCATTGCTTGCAACGCTGCTTGATCCATTTCTAATCCTCGTCGCCACTTGTTGTGAATTTTAATTGAAACAATATTACTTATCCTTACTTCAACTACAATACTTTATTGAGTTAGCGCAATTCAATTCAAAAAAAAGAGGGAGGGCTCAATTCAGGGCAGGCTTATATATATACACAAAAAGCGCGGGAAAACAAATGTCTTCGCGCCAAAACACATTTGACAAGAAGGTAAAAGCTTTTCGATGGCTGAGCTTTAAATGCACAGGGTGCATCACTCAGATTGTCGAAGAAGGGCGCGCCGAGGTAAATCCTCATGCGATTCGCAAAAGAGGGACATGAGCAGAGGAGATGGTGTATTGATTCCTCCTCCTCCTCTTCCATGCAGCCGCGACAGAAGTCATTGTAGGGTAGCCCCAGTCTGGCGGCGTGTTTTCCAATGGTACAGTGACCTCTAATGACCCCTACTAGGGTGCTTAAGGTTGCCCTTTTGGTTGCCACCAGGTCCCTGGTTCGTCCTAAGTTTAACTTAGGCCAGAATTGTTTGGTGATAAAGCCGATATTGCTCTCATTCCATTGGAGATTGGTCTCCTCTATGGTTTGAAGCTTTATCATGTGCTTTACCGTACTTATTGGTGTTTCTAGGTACCCGAGGGTAGGTAGGCTGAGTGTGCTTGACCCTAACCTTGCGAGTTCGTCGGCCTCGCAGTTTCCTGGAATATCCCTATGCCCGGGAACCCACAGTATTTTAATGTTGAACTGTTCAGCCATCTCATCTAGAGATAGGCGACAGTTAATGGATGTTTTTGATTTGTGGGTTACCGCCGCCAGGGATTTTATCGCAGATTGGCTATCCGTGCAAATGATAATATCCTTTGTGGATATTATATTGATCCTGAGCCATGCCAGGGCCTCCGTTATCGCAGTTATTTCTGCCTGAAACCACTACAGTAATTTGGGAGCCTAAATGATAGGTTGAGGTTAAGTTCCTTGGAGTAGACCCCACTGCCTACACCCGACTCCATCTTAGAGCCATCGGTATAGAGGGAGATCGAGTCCTTTGGTATGACTTTCCCTTCAGCCCATTCCTCCCTGGATGGAAAGACAACTTCGAAGTTCCTGGTGAACACATTCTACGGGTTGATGTAGTCAGTGTCCATGAGTACTTTAAAGTGTTTTAGAATAGAGGTGTGGCCTTTTTGAGATGTGGGCCATTTTCTTATGCTCCTCATCCTTAGGGCCGCGCATGCAGCAACTTGCTTGCTGAAAAGGTTTAATGGTGGATTGTCCCGCCTTTGCTCGCGCACGGTGGCGCACCCTTGGAGCCGACGTGGTGTGTGCCGAATCCCTTAGCTCTACATCACTGAAGCTCCTTCAAATTTTTCTCCGGAAAACGGGGAAAATACAGTAATGCAAGGTGTCTGTCTCGAGTACAATGGACCAGTGATTGCGTCTGAGTGCTCCAGCGGATAGCAGAAGCCTTCAAAAAAAAAAAAAAAAAAAAGCTAGCCTGTGTGAGCAGGCCGCCGACTATCCGTCACCTGTGATCCCCACAGTAGCTTGAGCCACAGCTCGAGCTCTGTGACTCCAGAAGGAACCCTTCCCATTAGTCTATTGTACCTTCGTACTAATTTCATTTTATTTACGTAACAACCCTGTTACGGGGGATAGAAGCAAGAGAATCTCTTAAGTTTCTCTTCGGCTCTAGAGAATGGTTGTCTCTGTCCTTGGACTGGTCATATGTTTAGACGAAAGAGATAGTCAATCGAGGCCACAAACACTGGTTAAGTGAAATACATATAGTCGCATGTGCTGCACCAGCTGCGCGAAAAAGTGGGATGCCACTATTCGCTCTGGAAACGCTAAAGATTTCTCTTTAGTTCAAAACAAATCTCATGTCGTTCAACTCTCCCTTTACCCCGTCGCCTAATTATATTGTGTATTCATTTCTTTGTATCTCCACTGAAGCGCGAGCGGGTGGCATGCCAAGTATCTAGGATTATTTCATCTTTGTCAATGAGTATAGATATTTTCGCTCTCTTCATGGAACAATACAAACGAATATCAAGTCCGTGGTATATACTGACTGACGGCATGACTGTGCACACAGATACACAATACAAGTAATTCGCCGCAGTTTTTCCTAAAATCCAATTCCATTTTCAATTTCATTTTCACTCAACGCGAAGAACATCAACGAGTACGAGATACAAGATACGAGTTGTTTCTCAGGCCAGGCCAGGCCAGTTCGAATTTTTCAATTGAGTTGTGCAGAGTGTGGTCGAACGGAGACGGATACGGTGCGTTCGGATTAAGTTGAATTTTATTTTTATATACATATCTCACTTTGAATGTAAAGTGTGAAGAATTGAGATATTGTATCTTATTCATTTGGTTTTTCGCAGTAGAGTGTATAGATTCGATAGTGATTTTCGTGATTTCGTGTTGGTATCGAATCGACGAGCTGATATTCCGATACAATGTGATGTGTACCGTGGTAGAGAGGATCGATCACTTGAGATAGTATTGCAATAGTCAATTGATACCTTCGACAGGAGTCATGATGGCTTCTTTACTTTACGGACCGGGCTAATTGAAAAAATTCATTTTCGAGAGAAAAGCAAAATCGCAAATTGCATTATCGAGTTTCGTTCAATTTTTTTTTTTGCAGGATAGTGCTAAATGTACGATAATCAGTCACATTAAGTGAATATCACACAGAGATAGAGAGAGAGTGTGTAGGAGGATAGTTGGGGCCCTAGACAAGGTGTCCTGCAGAGAAGAAAAAGCGAGAAAACAGAAAAAGAAATTGAAAACGATAAGCAACTGGGAAAGGAATTTACTTGTAACCTGCACGTCTTTAGTGCCACCCAAAGCATCGTGTGCTCTACCTGTCCAAAAGCATCGGTAGAGCCGACCACAACGACGACGACGACGACGACGCAAAAACAAAAAGCAGAATAAAATCGAAAATAAAAAGAAAAACCCATAGTATCTGCTGAGGGAAGGAAAAGCAGTGAAGAAGGGGATTTTTCCTTTTTCTTTGCTTCTATCTTTCGCCTTCATTTCGAAATACTACCCCAGAAAGGATAACGACTTGAGATGAGGCATTTATTTTGGATACCACTGCTTGCGCGGCTGCTGTTCCTTTTCGGTAAGTTCTATAGTAAGTCATTATCCTTTTTTTTTTCCATCAAGGAAAAATGAAAGAGGAAAATCCACCACATAAGGGAAAGACAAACGAAAACAGCGTAAGGAAATGAATATCAGAAGTACCTACCTAGTGGTAAACAATCGATACTAGCGCAGGCGGTGTGCTCTCGCGATGTCGATATTTGTCGCTTATTCGTCGTAATTCCCTCTCTTATTCGAGTTACTACGAAATAACGTCAGCATGATGGGCCATGTAAGGCCAAATGGCTAAAAAGGACGATAGTACATAGTAGATTGGCTACTAAACAACAATTGTGTACCTAACGTTCTGACACTCTGTTTTGGCAGTGACATAATGAAAATTCTCAAACCCATAGCGAGTATGTGTGGTGGAATTTTCGGGATACCACCTATCTACCCCTTAGAATGTGATCACCGACGCTTTCGCCATCGCCACCCCATCGCTGTTAACCCCGCCCTCGGTTTTCTACATAACACTGACTACCATACTCTACTCTTCCTTTGATCCTTTTTTGTTTCCTTTCTTTCCCATCACACATTTGCCTATAATGAGCATTTCCCATATCTAGATACATACATACATACATATGTAACCTTCTGCCGTCCTCCAACCAGGTTGTTAGGCTGTCGCCAGTACAATACCACGCCGGGTTGGTCGTCTATTGCGAGTGGCACGTTGATGCGAATGATTCGATTTTGAGCACGAACGGCGACCACCATCCTTAGCCATCATTTTTTGGGTAACTTTCCTCCATTCCATCTATGTCTGTACCCGCTCCCTGGTCATTTTCCATAACAAACGGTCGTGTCCTATACCTTCTCGTCGAGTACCTTTGCTTCTTTTGTGTTAAAGTATTTTCCAGGACCATTGGGGGTTCTAGTATTTGAATGTGTAGCACACATACAAAGACACACGCGCAAGCATACTCACCACTCGTTGGATTCTTCTTCTTTACACTTGGTTTGGTAATGTCAAAGAAAAGCTTCCGGAAGGACGAAAACACAAAATAGCTCATCATACCTGAGCTGTCGGTACCTATTGGGGAACCTTGCGAAAATGTAATTAAATTGGAATACTACGTATGAGTAGGTGGTACACTAATGCTAGTGCTGTCGCAATTCGCTTTATACTCGTAGGAGTGTTCCACTTTTCCTCTGCACACATTCACACACATACAGTCTACACATCCTTATCTTAAGCTCAACGAAATTAAATAGCCAAAAAAGTGGTCCTTCGTTTCGGCTTCCTTGTGCTTCCATTCTTGTCCCCATTGTAATGGTTCGGTCGGTTGACGACGTCTGTCAATGGATATCGATAGAGGAGTTGGTGGGAAAAATCAATCGATAATCGCAGAATCATTTTTGGTCTCTCTGTGTGGTATGTGTGCTTACGATTGCGTGTCCTCTTCCACTCACTGCTCCTGTTACGCTGTGTGTATTCTATATGTTCGTTTTTATTTTTGGGAAATCAATACTCCTACACGTTGTTGTACATACATATGTGGCAGTGAATTCTCTTGCGGCTCGGAATATCCGGACGCCACCAAGTTGGTAAAGTACGAAATCATATTTTACTGGCTCGCAACTGTACAAATATTTAGCAATGTTCGTCGTTATTTTTGATGTTTTCAATCCTTCGGAAGGACATGTTGAATGGCGATATTATCTCATGCAACTACGCAGTTTTTAGTTTCAACCTATCTCACTCGTAAGAGCCAATGTACTAATTTTCAGATGGATTTACGAAGGATTACCACTTTGACCTACATATGTATGTATATCATAATGACAGAGGGCACGGTTAAGTGGTACATGCCTATACAGGGTGGGCCAAATACAAGTTTTGTATTATGGCTTTACTAGTATGAACAAAGATTCCCATTAATTATGAAATACAACGTCGTTCAAGTGGCTGCCTCGACTGGCTTCGCAGTAGCGCATTCTGTCACCCCAATTTTCGTTTCGGACAGTAGCCCATGGATTGCTTGGATGATATTGGCCTTAAGTGCTTGAATCGTTTCCGGATTGTTGGTATAACGTCGGTCGGTCCTTCACGATTCCCCACAAAAAGGGTCGAAAGAGGTCAAATGGCAGCTCCGAGGCGGCCAATTGACATCGTCAAGCTCATTCCAGTTATCTGCCGAGTTGGTAGCAGCAGCAATGTGGAGAGAATGTCAGACGCCTCCAGATTAAGAAAAATCCTCTCGAAAGATCTATTAACTCCGAGCTGCCTCTTATCCAATGGAGTATGTACGCACTTGCCAGGCTGCTCTGCGACGCAAGACTCAAAGCAAACGCCGAGAACTCATATCTCTCCCTCAATAGAGGGACAGTACGATCATATAATCTCTAAAGAGAAAATCACTTCGGCGATAAAAAGCCCCTCAAAACGCCAGGGCCGGATGGAATCTATCCCATCGAACTTGCACAAACTATGGAGTTGCTTATGGCAAGACGTTATCTTCTAAGGCTGCCTAGTCTGGAGACACATTCAAGAGAAGTCGAAGTCCGCAAGGGTACTTTTCACCTCCAAGGCTGGCAGAAGCTCCTACACTACACTCAAGGTTCTTAGGCCTACATGTTTATCATCCTTCGTACTAAAAACCCTAGAAAGGTTGATAGACTTACATATGTATGTATGTACCAACATTTTGACCCATCCCTAATTTCCCAGGCACAACATGCCCACTGCAAAGGTTAATCCCTTAGAACAGCCTTACATACAGGGAAAAAATGGGGACTCAACCCTCAGCTCACCCTATGGCTATGTATTACAGTTGTTAGACCTATTCTGAAGTATGGAGTGGTAGTCTGGTGGACTGAATTTAGTCGGCCTCCTCGTAGAGTTTTTGAAGCACCTTACCTTTGATGGCTTTTTCCAGCTCGCCTCTCGCTAGCTTGAATTGAAGAAGCCGTTCTTTGAAGTCTGGCCTATTTCTGGATCGTTGGAATTTTCTTCGTACTCTGAGACAGTTCGCTTCTAGCCTCTGGATACAGTCGTTCCATCAGTAACACGGAAACCACTTTTAGTGGGTTTTCTCCTGGGCGTTGAAGTCTCCCGCAATTACAGCTGGGTGCTTACCTCTTGCATCATTTGCGAAATTGGCTCGTAGGATTCCAAACTCCTCTAGTGATAGTCTAGGGGGGGCATAACAGCTATAGAAGTGAATTCCGTTTATCCTGGCGGTTACGAAGTAATTAGCCGGCTGACTTTTTTCCTATACTGAGTGCCTCCCTCACACAGGCCTAGATAGCGGCGGTCATTGTGTTGTCGTTTGTCCAGTTGCTATAGTCCAAGGCTTTATGCGGTTCATCTATAACTGCTACATCTGCTTTTCCCTTGTGTATCGCCTGTGTCCTGCTGAAGGCGCATGCAGATATCATTCGATTCAGGCCAAAAGAAGTTGATAATTCTCGACCTATAGCGCTCGCCGTTGACGGTTATGGCCTGGCCAACGCCACGTGTTGTTTAACGTTGCGATTTGGCAAAACAGACTGAATAAACGACGGCCAATTTGACAGATGTAGCTTCAACAATATGGCCGCTATCAACTGTCAAAGTTCGGAAGTCCCTATTGGCTACGTTGAATCTCTCATATCCTTCCAGGAAGATACATTTTTCTACGAATGATTCAGTGATCGCTTTAATTTCTTTCAGCGAATTTGAATCGCCTTAAATGGATTACCACGAAGTGGTAATTTGAGTTTCGGAATTATTACTCGGAAGAAATTTCGAGTGAACGACACGAATATCGAAAAAAAGATGAGGAAACCTTGACTTTTGCTGACTTTGCTTGCTTTTATTGCAGCTTTGGTTCATTGAGTTACATCCTTATGATGCTTGCTGGCTTCTTTGTATGCCATACTGACTGTAACCCGAATTGGTTCGTTCCAACGTATCTGCAACATTTCTTTTCAGTTGAGCAAAAGATAGTGACGACGGATAGTTTTTGCTTTTGGCTAGAAGCTAACCTGCAGCACTGGGCATTGCGACGTAATTTAGGTCTTGTGCCTTATTACTGAGTTAGCCGAGATGATCCTCAACTTTTCTAATGATGTCGGCGATCGAACTTGCCGAGATACAAATTCCTTGAGGAAATAAGTTACATACGTTTCCTGAGGTCATAATAGTGCAGCGCACTCGTTTCGTCAACCTGCAGTTTGTGAAGATAGTATCTGAAACTGCCATAGCCCGAAAGTTAGTTGGCGCGTCTTTTGCATTCATCGAAGCCAAACTAGACTAAAATCCATGGTTGGATCCTTTCCTACATTCCCCGTCTTCGTTTATAGGACCGTAAACCACACGCAAAATCTTTCTCTTGAAACAGCCAAGAACTTCCTCACCCGATTTTGATAGTGTCCTTTAGCCGTACAGCAGGACCGGGATGAGGACTCCATTAGTCAATTGTAAGAGTGATTCTGCGTTTGATTTCCGAACTGAAGGAACGAAGTCCTTAACTACCTCAAACTTATACATATAACGTGATGGCCAAGACGTCGGTGGTGAGCGTTCTTTTCTGATGACAGCATTTACTTCTTCTTCTTCTTCTTAGTGGGCGCTACAGTTCGGGGTGAACCTGGGCCTCAACCAACATGCCCCTCCATCTAGCACGATCTCTTGCTAGCCTTTTCCATTGCCGCACACCCAGTTGGCTGAGGTCTCCTTCCACCTGTGTGCGCCATCTCAAGGGCGGCCGTCCTCTGCTTCTTCGTCCCTCGGGGTTGGATTCAAAGACTCTCCGGGCTGGAGCTGTGGTGTCCATTCGCTCTACATGGCCCAGCCATCTTAGGCGTTGAATCCGTAGACGCCTGACTAGGCTCATGTCGCTGTACAGCCCGTAAAGTTCGTGGTTGAATCTTCTCCTCCATCCCCCGTCTGCGTTTATAGGCCCAAAAATCACGCGCAAAATCTTTCTCTCGAACCGACCAAGGGCCTCCTCATCCGCTTTTGATAGTGTCCATGCTTCTGCGCCGTACAACAGGACCGGGATGATAAGGGTCTTATATAGAGTCAACTTTGTTGTTCGGGAGAGGGCTCTATTACTCAGTTGCCTCCTGCGCCCAAAGAAACAGCGATTGGCAAGAGTGATTCTGCATTTGATTTCGGAACTGTTGTCGTTGTTCCAGGTCACTGCGAAGCCAAGGTAGACGAAGTCCTTAACTACCTCGAACTTATATCTGCCAATACAAACGTTCTGGCCAAGACGTCGGTGGTGAGCGTCCTTTTTTGATGACAGCAAATATTTAGTTTTGCCCTCGTCTATCGCCAGACCAACTTTCGCCACTTCCATCTCAATACTCGCAAACGCCTCATTGACATCTCGCTGTGATCTACCTATTATGTCAATATCGTATGCAAGGAGTTGCGAGGATTTGAAACAGATTGTGCCTCTTGTATTGGCCAGTGATTTTTGCACAATCATTTCCAATACGATGTTGAAGAAATCACACGACAGCGCATCGCCCTGCCTAAATCCTTTTTTGACATCAAAACTATCGGTAAGGTGTTCACCGATTCGGATGGAGCAGCGAGCATTCTCCAAAGTCATCCTACATAGTCTGACGCTGTCGTATGCGGCTTTGAAGTCGACAAATAGGTGGTGAGTGTCGACCTGAAATTCATTGGTTTTCTCCAGTATCTGCCGTAGTGTGAAGATCTGGTCGATGGTGGACCTCCCTGGCCTGAATCCGCACTGATAAGGACCTATCAGCTTATTTACGAACGGCTTCAGGCGTTCACACAAAACGGCAGAGAAGATTTTGTAGGCGATGTTAAGGAGACTTATTCCTCTATAGTTGGCGCAATCAGAGGGGTCTCCTTTCTTGTGGATCGGGCATACGATCCTGAGACTCCATTCCTCGGGCATGCTTTCCTCTAACCATATCTTACGGATGAGCTGGTGCATACTCCCAACTAGGTCATCCCCAGCTGCCTTGAAGAGCTCAGCAGACAGTCCGTCTGCGCCAGCAGGTTTATTCGACTTGAGCTTCGATATGGTAATCTTAACTTCGTCGAGGTCAGGGGGACAGAATTCTCTGCGGTCTCCGTCGATTAGAAATGGATCATTCTGCCTGACAGCGGTATATTGACTAACATCGCCGTTATACAGTCTGCAGAAGTGGTTTTTCCATATTCTCAGCATCGACTGCGGTTCTACTACTAGGTGTCCGTTCTCATCCCTGCAGGCTTCCGTTCTGGCTTTATAACCTTGGCATGTTCGCTTTATCTGTTGATAAAACTTTCGAACTCTCCAAATCATCAATCGCGCGCTTCTCGTGCTCTTTCTTCTTTCTTCTAAAAAGCTTATGCTTCTGCCTTCTTTTTAACTCATAGAGCTCACGAGCTGCTCTTGTTCTTTTATGCAGCGAGGCCTTATATGCATTCTGCTTCGCTGTGTAAATCCTCCTGCACTCGTCATCGAACCAGGTGCTTCTTCGTGGTGGCCCAAATCATCAGATGCAGTGCTTTTCAGGGCTTTGCAAAGGTTCTACTGTTATTGACTGTCTGGAGGGTTATGGTGTAGGTACATGAGAGCTTAAGTGAAACGCGATCGGCAAAAGCGCGAGCGGTTTCTGGCGATAGTAGCTTTCCGACGTCATAGCTTTATGTATGTTCTCGCTCTACTCCGCTACGTTCGTGATATCCATAGGCGTATCTTGGCTAACTACTTAGTTAGTCGAGCCGATGTTAGCTCCTGAGTAGGTTCGAATATCAAGAATAGCGGAGGAGTGTCTGACGTGGATCGCGATGTGATCCACTAACCAGTGGTTGATTGATCTGGCGACCGCCAGGTGCCTTTGTGTATATCGAGGTGCGGGAAGTGCGTACTGGCTAGACGGAGATTTCGCCCTGTAGCAAGAACAATGAGCCTGTGTCCGTTATCGTATGTGGTGTCGTATAAGCTGTGTTTGCCGTGACTCGTTAAAATATGTTTTCTTTACCCAGCTAAGCATTGAAGTCTCCTAGTACAAGTTTGATGTCATAGTTGGGACATTGGGCAAACGTTCTGTCTAGGTGATCGTAGAACCCATCTTTAGTGGAGTGATCCTTGTCTTGCGTGTTTGTACATTTAGCCGTTTATGGAGACGTTTGCTACCCTACCAACAACTTTTTGCCTTAGTCAACTTCCAACTTAATTTAGGGATTCCCATATAGCATTTTGATGAGCCTTTTCTTGCTAGTTGGTCTACTGTCTCACTGCCACCAGAGAACCACTTTGTTCTTCTTGGATAGGGCTTAGAGGAAGTCAAGGCATTCAATTACGGTTTAAGAGCTTAGCGCTCTGAGCGTTGCTGTACCATCGTCGCCTCATTGGAGAATTATTTCGGCGCCTGTATAGATGGGATATATGTATGTATGTAGCTCAGCTAAAACTTAGGGTCCCAAGCACCAACACCAGTTCAAAGTAATAACTCATCAATTGATGAATCTTGGGTACACGCCAGAAATGAAAAAACAAAACAATGATGACGTTGATGTCCACGAACCCGATTCTGTTAAAGGAACGCATGTTTGAAAGGTGGCAATTCAGGCTACATTTTCTGTAGCCCTGATGCTTCTTTTCTGACGCTCCGTGGTGCTTTTTTTACTAAAGAAATGGTACATTATAACAAAAACATGCCTAAAAATGTGTAAAGTGTACGGCGCGAATGCTGTGAGTGAACGTCGGACATACTTAGGTATGATTTGCTCGATTCCGTTCTGGAGGTTTCCGTGTTAAAGATGCACCTCAGTCTGCTCGACCAATCATTGAAAAAGTCGCTGAAATTTCACAGCCAATTGGCAATGGAGCAGATTTTTGCCTTCCGGACCACCTCCACATCTTTATATAGATTGTAGAGTTCGCGGCTGTGTCTTCTCCTCCATTCGCCTTCCTAGCAGACAGGACGATAAGCTTTCTTGCTTATCGTCCAGCATTCGTCTCCCTTAAGCAGGACTGGCAAGATCAGTTTTCTGTAGAGAATAATTTTGAATTTCCTTGTTAAGAGTCTTGACCCTAGATGTCATGGAAAATCGAAATAGCTCCGGTTGCCAATGGTTATTCTTCGTCGGATCTCCATTAGGTTGTCATTTGTGGAGTTAATTTTTGTCCCGAGGTGGACAAACTCCTTACTTACTTACTTACTTAGATGGCGCTACATTCCGGTGTAAACCTAGGCCTCAACCAACAAGCTTCTCCAGCTGACACGGTCTTTTGCCAGTTGTTTCCAGTGACGTATTCCCAGTTGGTTAAGGTCCCCTTATACCTGTGTGCGCACCTAAGATTCGACCATCCTCTGCTGCGTCGTCTATAGGGGTTGGAGGCGAAGACTCTTCGGGCCGGAGCTGTGTTAACTATTTGCTCTACATGGCCTAGGCACCTTAGATGTTGGATTCGTAGACGCCGTCCTAGACCGATTTCGCTGTACCGCCCGTAAAGTTCGTCGTTGTATCTTCTACTCCACGGTCCGTTTATACAAACGGGATCATAGATTGAACGCAGAATTTTCCTCTCGAAAAGACCAAGGGCCTCCTCATCCGCTTTCGTTAAAGCCCAGGCCTCTGCGCCATAGAGGAGGACCCGGACGATTAAGGTTTTGTATAGCGCAACCTAGGCCTTTCGGGAGAGGGCCAAGCAGCGGTTGGCAACAGTAATTTTGCGTTTGATCTCAGCGCTGGTGTTGTTGTCGTTGGTCACTAATGACCCAAGGTAGACGAAGTCCTTGACCACTCCGAATTTGTAGCTGCCAATTGTGACGTTCTGGCCGAGACGTCGGTGTGCGTCTTGTTTGGTTGATAGTATATATGTACAAATTTCGTTTTACCCTCGTTAACCAAAAGACCCATTTTAGCCGCTTTTGCTTCAATGCTTTCGAACGCTTCATTGACGTCCCGCTGTTCGGCCGATTACGTCACTGTCATCCGCGGCTTTGAAATCGACGAAAAGTTGATGGGTGTCGATTTGGTATTCTGCTTGCCGCAGTTATAGGGGTATCCTTTCTTGGGACCTTCGCAAACGATGCTGAGATTCCATTCGTCGAGCATGCTTTCCTCCGAGCATATTTTACAGATGAGCTGGTGCGTGCGCCCTACCAGCTGATCTCCAGCCGCTTTAAATAGCTCGGCAGACAGGCCGTCTGCACCTGCGACTGTGAGACTTTAGCTTCGAAATGATCAGCTTAATTTCATCTAGGTCTATCATCGCCGTTTAACAGTCTACCCTTCTCGGGTAAGGTAAGAATACCGGCAGACGATACCTGGTGTCCAAGAAATGCCACTTCCTTTTTGCCAAAGACTGATTTTGCTAGGTTGATGACAAGTCCTGCTTCTTCTAACCGATGAAATACCGTTTTAAGATGCTCGATGTGCTGCTGCTCATCCTCAGATGCCACAAAGAGATCGTCCATGTAGGCAAATACGAACGGTAGATCTCGAGTAACTTCGTCGATAAACCTTTGTAACGTTTGCGCGGCTACCGTTGAGACGCCGGTAGTCGCCACAGGGTCGCCACTCTCCTGACTTTTTGAGGGCGAGATGCAGAGGGGAAGACCAGGACCTGTCTGAGCGACGAGCAATGCCTAGTTGGATCATTTTGTCGAATTCCGCTTTGGCAATCCGAAGACGATCTGGAGCTAGTCGCCGCGCTTTGCTGGAAACTGGAGAGCCGTTTGTTGTTTTAATGTGGTGGAGTACTGACTCTTTCTCTTGGCAGCACCCGGTTGTGTAATGGGGTGGAACTGTTGAAGCAATGCTGCATAAGGTTGGTCAATGCATGCTTGTATTGTATGCACTGATGAAAACTGCGGCTTCAATACTCCACCAGATGTTGAGCGCCCCGTATGTTGGCCGATGATTCGCTGTTTTTTAACATCTACCAGTAACCCGAAATGGCACAAAAAGTTGGCGCCGATTAGCGCTCGGCTGACGTCAGCAACGATGAATTGCCACGTGAAGAATTTTTGAAGTCCTAGGTCGAGATGGAGTGTGACTGTGCCGTAGGTGTTGATAAGCGACCCATTTGCAGCACACAGCTGATATGTTGACAGCGTCTGGGGTTGATTTGTTCGTTGGAGTGGGTAGATGGAGACCTCGGATCCGGTATCGATTAAGAACTGCTCTTTGGATGTTTTGTCGGTGAGAAAGAGGCGGGTGGGGAGTGAGGGAGAGTCGTGTACCGCCATTAACGGCTCTCGGCAAAGTTTTTCTGAAATTGACAACCGAATCGGCACGAGCGTGCCTTTGCACTGAATTTATTGTGGTACCAACAAGTATTTAATTGGTGAGATACTTGCCTTGGTCGGGATCCAGTTCTGGAACAAGCCGTGGTTTCAGACACTCGTTGATCACGCCTTGAACGGCCAGTGGTTAGTATCGAAGCTGAAAGTGCTGCTACCTCGGCGGTTAGGTTCGCTATTTGTCTTTGAATGTCGCTCGTTATTGCCGTTGCCTCCACGCTGGTTGGTGAGAATACCTTGTCTTTGAAGCTGCCCCTTCTGTCCCTTCAGCATCGACTGCGACTCTACTACTAGTTGTCCGTCTTCATTTCTACAAGCTTTATAGCCCTGGCATGTTCGTTTTACTTTTTCGTAAAACTTGCGAGCGTTATTCCTGTGACAGCATCCCCCCATCTCCTCGGTCTCACACTCTCATACTCTCTTTGTTCCTTCCTTAAAAGCGTGCATTCCTCTCTCCTTTTCTGCTCGTAATGTTCACGAGTGGCTTTCGTTCGTCTATGTAGCATGGCTTTGTAGGCATTTTGCTTTGCTACATGGGCTTCCTGGCATTGCTCATCAAGCCAGGGGTATCTAGCTAGCGGTGGTGGTTTGAAACCCAGCAGATCAGAGGCAGCGTCTCTGATGGCACGCTGGCAATGCTCCCACTATTGTTCCGTGGGTTGTCCCGGTGTTATTGAAGATTGCGAGAGGTTGAGGAAAACTCGATCCTAGCGATCTCCTGCGATTGTAGCTTTTCGACGTCAAAATTTCGTTGTCCAGCTCGACTAGTGATATCCATGATATTTTCACTCGAACTTGGCTACAACAACGTAGTGATCCGAGTGGATGTTGGCTCCTTGGAAGGGTTGTACATTTAGGATGCTGGTGGAATGTCTGGCGTCGATCGCAACGTGATCTATCTGATTGATGCTCGACTGCTCCTTTGCTCCTTTGTGGATGTTGAGGGGCGGGAAATGCATCTCATGTTATTGAAAGTTTTGAGACCTATTTACCCGATGGAGGAGTATAATGTGCAACTGTTCAATGTCGATATTGTCACTGCGTTTGGTCTGGATTCGTAACTAGCCTCAACATCTTGCTGTCGGAATCTTTTAATTAATATTTGCAAATGTGACCTCCGTTCCTTAATTACAACGATGGCGTGCTCTAAAACGAATAAGCCCTAGCAGATGACTTATTTTGCGACTACTAGTTGACCCAGAAACTATAAAGGATTACCTCGAAGTTTATTCCTTTTTTCCATCTCAAATAGAACTCCTCGTTCAAATTAATTTGCTTACAAGTGTGAACCACTCGTAGTTGGACAGAAACAAGTGATAAAATGATGCAATAACACTATATCCATCCATGTAGGTGTATTCATATGGATGTGCATCATTAGCATGTATGTATGTCTATTCAATTTAACTTTTAAGGACGACGGCATTGCTTGCTCGTGTGAGCATGTAAATATCATCCAGAGCACCTAGTATCCTTTGAGAATGACGTTGTTCGGTAATGAAAGCACTTTTTGGCCAAACAAAATAATTACTCCTCATTACGAGCGAACTGCACACGGTCATAGGTATCTGGGTATGATGTGATGAATGCATGAATACGTATATGTACTCGTATGTAGTTACAATTTTGTCGGATCCGCTTAACTAGAAAAATAGACAAAGAAATGGACGAACCACCATGTAGTGCATGATGTTGACATCGGACGATGAATCTATTTTGTCCACACACCTAGTACATCTGTTTAGAAGGTCCTTGCACAGCATATCTGTCACTTTTAGTGTCACACGTCACAATCATGCACACCGTCATATCTATCTCATTTTTCCTGCAATGTGAGCTGCTTACACAACAACTAGTCACACAACACAATAATGAGCCTGTAAACTTCATGCATCCTCGACTATGTCAAATGCAGAGGTACACGACATGCTTCGTTATTATTCTCTACGTGACACAGTCAAGTCCGAATGGTCGGAGTAGTGTACCCAGAACTGAATAGACTCAGGCTGACCTTTAGCTTGTGCACTCCCAGCAGCGCCGCGGTATCGTCATCCAGATAGTTTTGTCCGCAACTATTCTAACTAACAAGCATTAACTCAAGTGTGCACTTTAAATGAAAGGACTCGCTTCATTCTTGAACTTTTTGTTTTTCTGTTTTTCGTTAAGCACATCACTTCATATACACATCTGTACATAGTATCTGGTTTATGCATCCTTGTATTTACAATGAGCCCTCTTTACGTCCTGGACATTCTGATTGACATTCCTTTTTAGACATTTTCTTTTTTCTTTCGATTAAAAGTGCTAAGGGTATACACAGGATACGTTTTTCCTACTAATAAGGCATATGAGTATGTCAAGTTGAGGTTTTCTTTTTGCTTTTTCGTCTATGGCGGTGATACAAAGGTTGAAAATGGATGGAGACGGAATAGAAAAAACCGGCCAAGTGCGAGTCGGACTCGAACACGAAGGGTTCCGTACCATCTGTATATATAAATATGAAAGAGACTACGTATGTTACCTCATCAAATGACAGATCTTGGTTGCAGGCAGGATTTTTTGGATGAAAATCATGTCTGTTGTATGGGAGCCCCCCTTAAATATTCACTTTGTTCTGTGAGAATTTCAACTGTCTAACTATCACGGCTTATGAGATACAGCCTGGTGACAGACGGACGGACGGACGGAAAGCGAAGTCTTAGTAATAGGGTTCCGTTTTACCTTTGGGTACGGAACCCTAAGGATACATGCAGGCGTTGTTACGAGAAAACTAAAGTAAAAAATTGTGAGAAGGGTTGACTTTTGTTCCCCTGGCAAACAAGATGAGGGTAGATTGTGGAAGAGTGGCAACGACGTGCAAAGTGCCAAATGTCGCAATCTCACAATGCCGATAATGAAGTACTAAATGTTTGTAAAGGTAGCTTCGAGGGACGGACGTGCTTTATTTGTAAGTATTACCATTTCGGTTAGCTCAGCTTTATTGTAGTTAGTTTGATAGTGCTAACACAAAGCTGTGTTTTGAGGAGGAAATTTATTATCTGAATTATCCGCTTTCCTTATGTTGGTATGCATTTTCGTAGCCATCAAGCTACATAGTAGTGGTCCAACGGACTTACAAAGGCCTTATAGGGGCATCCATCTGCCCGACGGATGCTAGCCTGCTAAAAACCGAGAAGAGCCACCGCAGAAGAACACCTTTTAGTGCCTGCGCCAAAAAATCGGTTTAGTCGGTTGGGCTACGACCTAGTAAGCCATGACCGTACAAAAAATGTGAAACTCAGGGGCAAACACAAGCCTCGAATTTAACGGACGGACGCAAACGTATAAAAGGACTGGAGTATCAGTTCTACATATGGAATGTTAGGTCCAATTACAGACTGGGTGCAGCCGATGGTCAATTTTCGTCTATTTTCTTGAATAACTTGGAAACTATTTATTCTAAAATTACAAAAAAATACGTTTAAGATCGCATCAATGAGACCTTCCATTTGATATATCACACGATGCAGTTTCAATATTTTTTTTTTAATTTTCCACCTTCTCCCCAAAAATGACCTCCCATTTACAGATTTCATCTATTCACGTCACACCTCTGCCTTTGGGTCACAGAAATTGATATGTGTACCAATTTTCAACTTAATCGGTCCAGTAGAATCGGAGATAATTGACTGTGAGCGACGGACAGACGGGCACATGAGTGATCCTATACGGGTTCCGTTTTTTTTTTTTCGGACGCACGGAACCCTAAAAAGGAATATATTCCTACGGAGATACTTCCTTTCGGGACTAGAAGAGGTAGGTAATATTGGGCTGAACAGAATACTTTTTTTTTTTTTCACATGGGGCTAGTGCTACTCTTAGCAATATGGCACTGCGACCTTTGCAGATCTATTGTGCCTGCTAGCCGATTAGCGAGTAGCCTCTCAACCTCTGTAATGAAGTTGAGAATGCTTCTCGTAGGAGCCAGGGTGATCCCCTCAGGAGTCACAACTTCACTGAGAAGGATGCGCTTCCTAAGATGGCGGAGTGCAGCACACTCACACAGTATGTGTTCTGCCGTCTCATCGTCCTCTAGACAGAGCCGACACTCAGTTTCAGACGAGAGATTAATTTTATTTAGATGATATCTCAGACCGCAGCGTCCCGTTAGGTAGCTGACCAGTCTTCTGATATCCCCTCTATTGAGCTTAAGTATGTCAACAGGGTGTTTGTTCAGGGGTCGTATAAGTCGTTTAGATTGACGGAGTCCCCGAACACTGTTCCAGAAGGACAGGTGTTGCGACTTTTCCCACTTGTCTAAGAGGTGATTTATCTTAGACCCGGGAATGCCGCAGAAAGGTTCCGGACCTATGTATTTGTCGCTGGAACCTTTTCTGGCAAGTTGGTCGGCAATTTCATTGCCCTTAATACCTTTATGTCCTGGCACCCACCAAAGTTTAACATTGTTTCTTTTGGCAAGGTCTTGCAGAGCGTCATGGCATTCCTTCACGGTTTTCGAGTTCGTGCTGTACGAACCCAGTGCTTTAAGCGCTGCTTGGCTATCAGAGAGTATGTTGATAGTTACTCCTCTGATGCCGGTCTCGAGATTTAGGTTGACGCGTGTTAGGATGGCGTGCAGTTCAGCTTGGAAGACGCTGGGGCTTACTCCCAGGACCTTCGAGATCTTACGTTTTGGTCCAAAGATGCCGGCGCCAACGCCAGAAGCCATCTTGGAGCCATCCGTGTACCACCAGAATACTTATTTACTTACTAGGTGGCGCTACAGTCCGTGGTGAACCTGGGCCTCAACCAACAAGCGTCTCCAGCAGGCACGGTCTTTGGCCAGCTGTTTCCAGCGCCGCAAGCTCAGTTGGTTAAGGTCCCCTTCCACCTGCGTGCGCCACCGTTGATGCGGCCGTCCTCTGCCGCGCCTTCCTTCCGGGGTGGATTCGAAGACTCTTCGGGTTGGAGCTGTATTTTCCATTCGCTCTACATGGCCTAGCCACCTTACAACGCTGTATCTGTAGACGCCGTACCAGGCTGATGTTGCTGTACAACCCGTACAGTTCTTCGTTATATCTTCTCCTCCATACACCGTTTGAACAAACGGGACCGTAGATAGTGCGCAGAATTTTCGTCTCAAAACGACCAAGGGCATCTTCATCCGCTTTTGTTAAGGTCCAAGCCTCTGCGCCGTAAAGGAGGACTAGGATGATTAAGGTCTTATATAGTGTCACCTTGGTTTTCCGAGAGAGGGCTCTACTTCTCAATTGCCTCTTGAGCCCAAAGAAACAGCGGTTGGCAAGAGTGATTCTGCGTTTTATCTCAGCGCTGGTGTTGTTGTCGCTGGTCATCAGTGAGCCAAGGTAGACGAATTTATTGACCACTTCAAAGTTATATCCGCCCATGGTGACGTTCTGGTCAACAGGTCGGTGTTGTCCGTATCTTTTAGATGAAAGCAGATATTTGGTTTTAGCCTCATTAACCTTGAGACCCATTTTAGCCGCTTCTATCTCAATGCTTACAAAGGTCTCATTGACGTCTCGCTGTGTCCGTCCAATCACGTCAATGTCGTCGGCGTACGCAAGCAATTGAGTAGACTTGAAATAAATCGTACCTCTTGTGTTGGCCAGTGACTCTTGCACGATCTTTTCAAGCACGATGTTGAAAAAGTTGCATGACAGCGCGTCACCTTGCCTAAATCCTTTTTTAACATCAAATGTCTCGGTCTGCTCATTACCGACCTTGATGGAGCAGGGAGATTTCTCCATTGTCATCCTGCACAGTTGGACGAGTTCGGCAGGGATGTTAAAACTAGACATGGCTTTGTATAGCTCATCTCTATACACGCTGTCATATGCAGCCTTGAAATCGAAGAAGAGGTGGTGAGTGTCGATTTGGTATTCCTGGGTCTTCTCCATGATCTGCCGTAGCGTAAATATTTGGTTTATTGTGGATTTACCTGGCCTGAAACCACACTGATAAGAGCCGATCAGGATATCCACAAACGGTTTCAGGTGTTCACACAATACGGCAGAGAAGATCTTATATGCGATGTTAAGGAGACTTATGCCTCTATAGTTGGCGCTGTTGTAGGGGTCTCCTTTCTTATGGACCGGGCAAACGATGCCGAGATTCCATTCGTCGGGCATGCTTTCCTCCGACCATACCTTGCACACGAGATGGTGCATGCACCTTACCAGCTCATCTCCAGCCGCCTTAAAAAGCTCAGCAGACAGGCCGTCTGCGCCCGCGGCTTTATTAGACTTAAGTCTTGATATCGCTATTTCGACTTCGTCTAGGTCGGGTGGACTGAATTCTGTTTCATTGTCGTCCATTCCGAATGGCTCGTTCTGCCTGACAGCGGTATCTTGTCTATCATCGCCGTTATACAGTCTGCAGAAGTGGTCTTTCCAAATCCTCAGCATCGACTGCGACTCTACTACCAGTTCTCCATTTTCATCCTCGCAGGCCGCCGCTCTGGCTTTGTAGCCATGGCATGTTTGTTTTACTTTATTGTAAAACTTACGGGCGTCATTCCTGCGGAAGCATCTCTCCATCTCCTCGATCTCACGCTTTCTGTGCTCTCTCTTCTTTCTTCTGAAAAGCTTGTGTTCCTCCTTCTCTTCTGCTCATAGACTTCGCGAGCAACTCTGGTCCGTCGTTGCAGCATGGCTTTATATGCCTCTTGTTTTGCTGCATGGGCTTGTTCGCATTGTTCTTCGAACCAGGTTTTTCTATTACCTAACCTAACCTACTTTGCTCAACTGGGATTAGTGCTCTAAGGTTTTGCACAAGGCATAATAAATCAATCATTTCTATCAGATACTTAATGGAACTTTCAAACTTCAAGATAAATATTCGCAGATACACCGCCCAATAACCTTGCCATTTCGAAGAATGTGTAGTAACATTGAATTAATCTGAAACCTGTGTATCAATTAGTTCTAATTGGAATTTATTATTGAAGCGAATGACACAGCCCGTAGATGTTTAATCTAAAAACACACAATCCATCATGTCGTATTCGTCAAACACAAATGGCTTGTGCCAACCTCACAAAATGTCATATTTACCAATATACCTGCCCTGTTATCACAAAACTATGAGATAGTCCTCATTCAGTATCTCCGGTTTTGTACGAAAATATGTCACGAATAATCGCATTTCATGATTAGGTTACTGATGTCTATGATAAGGATAGCTTATCATGTTGTAAAGAAATCATTTGGAACCGTAGCATGGAAATCAATGAGTCAACTATTAAGCGAACTCGCGAAATAGTCCATACGAGTACAAAGGCTTATCTGTTCCACTGTCCATTGGCATTCGTCTCTACAGTACCTGATATCGCTAATCGAATGTAAAGGAAACCCCAACGAGCTGTTTGATTAATTCTTTGTGGGGAAAGCAAAGGGAATTCGATAGAAGGAAAGCAATTATGGTACGTTTATCCAACTCTCAGATACCTCAAATCTACAACTCTGTTGTCAATTTGCAAATATCCGATCACTGTATGACGTCGAAGGAATCGAGTTCCGGATTTGCACCTGAAACGTTAGGTCCCTCAACAGACCAGGTGCAGCCGGACAGCTGGTCAACTCTTTGGAGTGCTATAAGGCAACATCACCGCGCTCCAAGAAGTGCGATGGGATGGGCCAGGCAAAAAGCGGATGAAAAACTGTGATATCTACTACGGAATATCACAGGGCGGACTCAAGAGTAAAATCTTAAGTATTCAGTATGTAAGCGAACGCCTCATAACTATCCGCATCAAGGCCAATCTCGGCAATATAAGCTTTCTATGTGTCCACGCCCCCACAGAGGAGAAAGGTGACCGACATAAAGACGACTTCTATGATCTCCCAGGCAGAATATATGCCCAATGTCCCAGCTATGACACCAAAATCGTTTTAGGAGATTCTAATGCGAAGCTGGGTAAGGAAGCTATCTTTGAACGAGTCATAGTAAAGCATAGTCTACACAACACCACGTTAGAAAACCACTAGTAGCAAATACAACAAGGCCGCAGGCTCAGATGGCTTGCCATCAGAGCTCTTCAAGGCTGGCGGCGATGTTCTGGTAGGGAGCATGCAGCAGACCATCTGCAGAATTTGGGAAGATGAAAGTATGCCCGACGACAGGAATACCAGCTCTATTTGCCCCATCCACAAAAAAGGCGATTCTACCTCTTGCAAGAACTATAGAGGTACATATATCCCTGCTCAATGTCGCATACAAGATCCTGTCCAGCCAGGACATTGTGTGAACGTCTAAAACCATTTTGCACCGCACTAATCGGCAGCTACCAGTGCGGCTTCCGGCCCGGCAAATCAACTATAGGCCAAATGTTCACACTTTGACAAATCCTGAAAAAGACCAACGAGTTTCGAATCCATACACACCATCTCTTTATCGATTTTAAAGCCGCATACGACGGCATTTATCGTGAAGGACTTTTTGGTGCGATGGCCGAATTCGGGATGCCGGGAAAACTGATCCAGTTGTGTCGCGCCACGCTAAAAAATACACGATGCACCGTGCAACTAGGTTCTAGGACTTCGGAACCGTTTGAAGCATGCACCGGATTTCGGCAAGGAGATGCGCTGCCATGTGACTTCTTCAACCTGGTGCTGGAGCAGATAGTGCGACGGGCAGGTGTCAACAGGGAAGGCACTATCTTCTACAAGTCTGTCCAGCTGCTAGGATAAGCGGATGATATTGATATCATCGCGCGGTCTCGGCGTGACGTTGTAAAAGCTTACACGTCGATTGAAGAACAGGCGAAACGAGTTGGTCTTAAGGTCAATGGGGACAAAACGAAGTACATGCTGTCAAGCAAAAACCAATCCGTCACTCACCACCTGGGACAAAATATAACAATTGACAGCTACAATGTCGTGGTAGTTAAGGAGTTTGTCTACCTCGGGGCAAACGTAAACTCCAAAAATGACACGACAGTGGAGATCCAGCATAGAATCGCCTTTGGCAACCGCTGCTACTTCGGCTTGTCCAAACAACTGGGGTCAAAACTTCTCACTCGAAAGACCAAAGTCATGCTTTACAAAACGCTCATTCTGCCTGTCTTGCTGTACGGACCCGAAAGCTGGACGATAAGTAGGACAGCGGAGCTGATTTTGGATTCTTTCGAGAGGAAAATTCTGCGCCGGATATTTGGTCCTTTCTGTGAGGAAGGTGAATGAAGAAGAAGACACAACCGCGAACTCTACGAGCTGTACAAAGATGTGGATGTAGTCCGGAAGGCAAAGATCCGTCGACTACACTGGCTCGGCCACATCGAGCGCATGGACATCAACGCTCCAGCTAAGAGGGTCTTCGACTCCGAGCCTCCTGGTTCGAGAAGAAGATGAAGAACGAACCTCCGGTGTAAAGACCAAGTAATCGCGGATGTAAGACATCTTGGTCTTGATAACTAGAAGCAGCGTGCCCGGGACCGTGAAGGATGGAAGGCAGCTATAGCTCAGGCTCAGATCCTCCATGGATCGCTGGCCTGATAAGTAAGTAAGTAAGTAGCAACTACACGATTCCCACACCTCCACATCCATAAGGGGACCTGGCGGTCTTTCGATCAATCGACAACCAATCAAATTGATCACATTGCGATCGACGGTAGACACTCCTTCAGCATCCTAGATGTCGGAACCTTTCGAGGAGCCAACATCGACTCGGATTATTACCTTGTTGCAGCCAAGGTACGGATGCGAATTTCTCGGAATCAACGGAGTCGAGTAAGATCACCAAAAATATAGTCGAAGTGTCGAAAATATCGCTGCCGTTCGGGCGTCCGTAGCAAGCGATCCAAATCAGTAAATTCCACGGCGTTCTCAAGAATTCGGCATCGCTCAGACCACATTATTGCGTATTTTGCGTAAGGATCTTGACTTGCACCCATACAAGATCCAGCTTACTCACGAATTGAAGCCGTTGGACCATTTGAAGCGACTTATGTATATTCTCCGATTGGGCTCTGGAGAAGATGCGCCAAGATTATGAATTTCATCGCAAAATCATCTTCAGTGACGAAGCTCATTTTTGGCTCGATGGGTTCGTCAATAAGCAAAATATGTGTTATTGTATTTATGTATGTATGTTGGCGTTACAGTCCATGAAGGGCCTGAGCCGAGCTTCGTTGCGTTATTGGTCGGGTGAAAATGCACGAAGAATAACTGTCTGATGCGGTTTGCATGCCGGCGGCGTTATTAGGCCATATTTTTTCGTCGACGATAACGATCTTCACGTTACTGTGAAAGGCCAGCGTTATCGCACCATGATTGCTGATTATTTTTGGCCCGAATTGGAAGAAATGGATTTGGACGACATGTGGTTTCAACAGGATAGTGCCACAAGCCGCACAGCATACGTTACAATCGATTTATTGAAGAGTAGTTAGTGTGTAATTAGTGTGTTGGACTCTGATGCACGATGAGCGAGTTTGGATCCCGATAACACCAACGCCATCGAATGTTTATTTCGCGGCGTCCCTCCCCGGCGGGGTACTGGCAAAACCTACCGTAGTATAGGGTAGGTAGGGTCGCAGCCTTCCCAGAGTTGAGAAGAATGCACATAGGCCAGGGAGGCCCGTTGTGCAGCTACGAGGGGGTCATACCCCCCTATTCGTGGAACCATTTTGTGCTTCTTAAGAAGTTAAGAAGATCAAGCACATAGGCCAGGGAGGCCCGTTGTGCAGCTACGAGGGGTCATACCCCCCTATTCGTGGAACCATTTTGTGCTTCTTAAGAAGTTAAGAACATCAAGTATCCCTACTTTCTGAACATCTGTCAGACTGTTAAGGAAGTAAGAGCCTAAGTAACGTTTCCTGAAATTGCAGAGAGCTGGACAGGCGCAGAGAAGGTGGTGAATGGATTCAACCTCCTCCTCGTCCTGACAGCTTCTGCAGAAATCATTTGGAACTATTCCTAGTTTTTGTGCGTGACTGCCAATGAGGCAGTGTCCTGTGATGACACTAATGACCTTGTAGATGTCAGTTATTTTTAGGGAGATTATACTCCTTGTTCGTTGGCTGTCAAGCCGAGGCCAGATGTGCCTGGTGATGACGCAGGTATGTCCCTGTGTCCATCTCAGGTTCGTCTCGGCCCTGGCGAGATTGGCTAGATTATGTTTAATGGTTGTAAGGGGTACTCCCTCACAAGCCACGATTGATTATAGGGTCGTTCCTTGTTTGGCGAGTGTGTCGGCTTTTTCATTACCTGTAATGTCGCTGTGTCCCGGTACCCAGATAAGCTGTATGTTGAACCGTTCTGCCATCTCGTTAAGGGATCGGCGGTAGTCGAGACTAGATTTTGATGTGTACACATAGGACTCCAACGGCTTTAAGGCTGCTTGACTGTCTGTGAGAATTCGAATATCCGTGGTGGATATTACGTTCCACTTCAGCCAAGACAAGGCCTCTTTTATTGCCAACAGTTCCGCCTGAAAAACGCTGCAGTGATCTTGTAATTTTAGAGCTTTATAAAGCTTAAGTTGTTTGCAGAATACTCCACTGCCCACCCCGTCTTTGGTTTTAGACCCGTCAGTGTAGAAATCCACGCATTTTCTGCGGGGTTGGGTTTGACGAGTCCAGTTCTGTCTGTCCGGATATACCGGTCGTGAAGTTTTTGTCCAAGACGATGGTGGATTCTATGTGGTCCAAGTTTTCTGCCATAGTTATCCTGTTTTGAAGGATGGAGGAGTGGCCAGTGACATAGCTCGCCCAATTCGAGTTGGCTTTTAGTCTTATGGCCGTGTGTGTGGCAATTTGCTTACCGAAAATATCGAGTGGTGTAAGGTCTAGTATCATGTTAAGCGCAGCCGTTGGTGTGGACCTGAGGGCCCCGGTAATACACATACATGCCATCCTTTGTACCTTCTCGAGTTGTTTGTGGTATGTTGTCTTGCCTAGTGCAGTCCACCAGACTATCACTCCATACATTAGTATGGGTCTAAAGACCGTGATGTAGAGCCATAGGTTAATCTTGGGGTTGAATCCCCCGTAGTATAACTTGCCTGGAAAACGCTTCTCGACTCACGCCGTTCGGAATCGGCATTAGACTGTAGGTCCCTTTCACGTGTGGGAAAAATAAATCACACACACCATGGGTGATTGAAGTGAAGCTTGGCTCTGGTCCTTCATGGGCTGTAACACCATCAAAAGAAGAAGAAAGAAGTTTGAGGAGCGTGTTATCTCAAGAAATGGGCCAGTCGATTGGCCGCCTCGTTTGTGCGATTTAACGCCTCTAGACTATTTTCTTTGGGGCTACGTTAAGTCATTGGTTTATGCCAACATCAAGCCGACGACGTTGGAAGAGCTCAGAGCCAACATTGAACGCGGAATAGCGGCCGTTTCCGGCGAAATGTGTGGCCGAGTAATGGAAAATTGGGTCCAACGAATCGACCGCTGCAAACGTGCCCGCGGTGGCCATATGAACGAAGTCTAGTTCCATTCATAAATGTTTTGATTGTACTTCAAGCCGATAATAAAGTTTTTGAAATACCTCCAATGGTTTGCGTCTCATTTAAAAAAGAAGTTGTCAAGTCCTTATTGGAAAACGCGATATTTTTTTCCTCTATTTTTGTATTTTTCAAATCTGTTTTCGTCTCTAGTTCTTCATGTACTATACACTACAGATACTTTTTTTATATTTCGTTATGGCTTGTATTTCGTTAATCAACACGAGATTAGTTAAATATTCATCCGAAAAATTCCACTGAATAGCTAACGACCTCTGAAACGATTAATTATACCCAGTATTTCGCTTAATCCGACAAATACATTTACGGCCGACAATATGGGACAATAGACGCTTCAATGGTCACTAAAAATGCTGCCAACAAACATACGCATAAATTCGATAAATCAATTTTATTAATTAACTACGGCAGTCTAGATAGGTAGGCCAGAATCCACAATGTGGACCCACAAGTAACTATTTGCTTTCCCGCTTGTGGTAGCTGGAAAATGTGTCATATTCTCAAAAAGCCTTGCAGTTGTTATGCAAATGACCTCACTATAGGTGACTGAAAAAGATATAGTTTTTCTATAGAAGGTACAAGGTAGGTAGATGGGCAATACGTAGCCTCCACGGGGGGGAGTACACACCTAGGTCAGATAGGCCCTTTGTGACTCTTCGGGCCGGAGCTGGGCTATCCATTCACTAAGATGGACTAACTATCTTAGACGTTGGATCCGTGGACGTCGTACTAGGCCGATATTGCTGTACAGCTCGTACAGTTCTGGGTTTAGGTCTCATCTCCACTCTCCGTCAACACAAACAGGACCGAAGATTGTACGCAGAATTTTCGACCAAGGGTCTCTTCATTCATTTCTGATAAGATCCAAACCTCTGTGCCGTAGAGGACGACCAGGATGATTATGCCCGTATCACAAAATTGCGTTGGTGCTACCTCCTTCAAGTGACCTTTAACATTCAACATAGGCAATTCAATGGGGCACTCTACAATACTGCGTTTGCGAGAAAATAAGAAAAAACCGGTCAAGTGTGAGTCGGACTCGCGCACGAAGGGTTTCGTACCATTTGTATATATAAAAGTGAAAGAGACGTTGTATGTTACCTCATCAGTCATCACATTAAAAGATATTTTGCATGATGACAGATATTGATTGCAGGCAGGTTATAGGCATATTACTTTGATGAGATAGTTGATCATCAAAGTGTCCATTGAATTCAAATCAATTATCTTACTTGACAGCAAGGAGGTGAAAAGGTGAATAACAATAATTATAGGAAAAAGGTTTGCAGCTAGGATTACTACATCAAAGAGACAATAGGGATCAAGGCTCGGAAGTTTGCTACTGGTTGTGGGATATTGTTGACTAACCTTAGATCAGTATGTGACCAAGGGGATTTTTTTTGGATGAAAATCAGGTCTGTTGTATAAGAGCCCCCCTTAAATATTTATTTTATTCTGTACTTGTTGTTATGAGAACGGACACCTAGTAGTAGAACCGCAGTCGATGCTGAGAATATGGAAAAACCACTTCTGCAGACTGTATAACGGCGATGTTAGTCAATATACCGCTGTCACGCAGAATGATCCATTTCTAATCGACGGAGACCGCAGAGAATTCTGTCCCCCTGACCTCGACGAAGTTAAGATTGCCATATCGAAGCTCAAGTCGAATAAAGCTGCTGGCGCAGAAGGACTGTCTGCTGAGCTCTTCAAGTCAGCTGGGGACGACCTGGTTGGGAGCATGCACCAGCTCATCCGTAAGATATGGTTAGAGGAAAGCATGCCCGAGGAATGGAGTCTCAGCATCGTTTGCCCGATCCACAAGAAAAGAGACCCCTCTGATTGCGCCAACTATAGAGGAATGAGTCTCCTTAACATCGCCTACAAAATCTTCTCTGCCGTTTTGTTTGAACGCCTGAAGCCTTTTGTAAATAAGCTGATAGGTCCTTATCAGTGCGGATTCAGGCCAGGGAAGTCCACCATCGACCAAATCTTCACACTACGGCAGATACTGGAGAAAACCAATGAATTTTAAGTCGACGCTCACCACCTATTTGTCGACTTCAAAGCCGCATACGACAGCGTAATTAGAGACGAGCTATACAACGCTATGTCTACCTTTGACATACCTGCTAAACTCGTCAGACTATGCAGGATGACTTTGGAGAATGCTCGCTGCTCCATCCGAATCGGTGAACACCTTACCGATAGTTTTGATGTCAAAAAAGGATTTAGGCAGGGCGATGCGCTATCGTGTGATTGTGCAAAAATCACTGGCCAATACAAGAGGCACAATCTATTTCAAATGCTCGCAACTCCTTGCATACGCCGACGATATTGACATAATAGGTAGATCGCAGCGAGATGTCAATGAGGCGTTTGCGAGTATTGAGATGGAGGCGGCGAAAATTGGTTTGACGGTAAACGAGGGCAAAACTAAATATCTGCTGTCATCAAAAAAGGACGCTCACCACCGACGTCTTGGCCAGAACGCTTGTATAGGCAGATATAAGTTCGAGGTAGTTAAGGACTACGTTTACCTTGGCTCCGCAGGGACCTGGAACAACGACATCAGTTCCGAAATCAAACGCAAAATCACTCTTGCCAATCGCTGTTTCCTTGGGCTCAGGAGGCAACTGAGTAATAGAGCCCTCTCCCGAACGACAAAGTTGACTCTATATAAGACCCTTATCATCCCGGTCTTGTTGTACGGTGAAGAGGTATGGACACTATCAAAAGCGGATGAGGAGGCCCTTGATCGGTTCGAGAGAAAGATTTTGCGTGTGATTTTTGGGCCTATGAACGCAGACGGGGGATGGAGGAGAAGATTCAACCACGAACCTACGGGCTGTACAGCGACTTGAGCCTAGTCAGGCGTCTACGGATTCAACTCCTAAGATATCTGGACCATGTAGAGCGAATGGACCCCACAGCTCCAGCCCGGAGAGTCTTTAAATCCAACCCCGAGGGACGAAGAAGCAGAGGACGGCCGCACTTAAGAAGGCGCACACAGGTGGAAAAGGACCTCAGCCAACTGGGAGTGCGGCAATGGAAAAGGCTAGAAAAAGTTCGTTCTAGTTGGAGGGGCATGTTGGTTGAGGCTCGTTAAGAAGAAGAAGAAGAAGGGGTGGCCGTGGTGCAGTGGTTAACATCATCGACCGCCGAGCGGAAGGTTTATGGTTCAAATTCGCTTCATAGCCAAGAAAACGTAATTCCTATACGGACAAAAAGTATGGAACGCAGTTGTGAATGGAAAGTGACCAGGCGTACTGCTGCAGGCATAACACTCACAGTATATGGTCAACCGAAATCCATCCTCTGCGTATGCAATACTAAAGTGCTTGAACGAATTACTACGGACTATAACCAACGCCGAATTTGGTCGGCTCTCGTCCTATCTAGATCTAGGACAACCACACCTGAGAGTAGTGAACGAACATCAACGACCCCAATTTGACAGACGTAGCTTCAACAATATGGGTGCTATCAATTGTCAAGGTCCTATTGGAATACCCTCTACACCCGGTACTGCACGGATTGTACTGAATAACCTTTATCACCCTTAAGCAGACACGGATTTTCAAACAACGCCAGATTCAATAAGTGGACAACGGAGTAAAAAAGGAGATCTACAAACACACACGGTCGACTGCCATCGTCATCCTGATATGAGTTTCTGTATTAGAGCGTCAAAGTAGGGCAACATCATCCTTCAATAGTCCTTGTCCAGAAATAGCGGATAATCTAAAATATGAAATGACAGGACAGTAAATCTAATTATGACCGGTCAAGGTTCTTTTACTATCAGATCCGTTCTGAGATATGTAGATAATTGACATAAATGTTGCCTCATGTGTTAGAAATATTTTTAATTTACAGTGTGTCCCCAAGAAAATGATCCACCCGCAAATGATTATTCATCCTTGGTCTAAACCAAAATAGAATTACTTTTATGTTTCACTTTTCATAACAAAATTTGTCCGTGAATTATTCTGTTTAGTGTCATTTTTAGGGTTCCGTGCGTCCGAAAAAAAAACGGAACCCTTATAGGATCACTCGTGTGTCCGTCTGTCCGTCGCTCACAGTCAATTATCTCCGAATCTACTGGACCGATTAAGTCGAAAATTGGTACACATATCAATTTCTGTGACCCAATGGCAGAGGTGTGACGTGAATAGATGAAATCTGTATATGGGAGGTCAAACCTATTAGGAGTCCATGATATTAACATGGTAAATCACTCAATATTGTGCTACCAACTTACATTTGCAGGTGGAATGTGTGGGAGAACATATTTTTCAACTCCAATGTTAGGTTTTGTTGAATCGGTTTGTAGATGAATATTTAATGAAAAAAATAAGCCCGCAATGAGCATTTTACGACCAATATCTTAGGAGATATTAATTTTTAGGGTTCCGTACCCAAAGGTAAAACGGAACCCTATTATTAAGACTTCGCTGTCCGTCCGTCCGTCTGTCACCAGGCTGTATCTCATGAATCGTGATCGTTAGACACTTGAAATTTTCACAGATGATGTATTTCTGTTGCCGCTATCACGACAAATACTAAAAACAGAACAAAATGAATATTTAAGGGGGGCGCCCATACAACAGACATGATTTTCATCCAAAAAATCCCCTTGGTCACATACTGAACTAAGGTTAGTCGACAATATGTTTGTGTCTTTGATGAATTAATCCTAGCTGCAAACCTTTTCCCCATATTTATTGTTATTCACCTTTTCACATCGTTGCTGTCAAGTAAGATAATTGATTTGAATTCTATGGACACCTTGATGATCAACTACATATATCCCATCATGAAGCTTTTTGATTATCAAAGTAATATGCCGATAACCTGCCTGCAACCAAGATCTGTCATCATAGGAAAGATGTGATTTAATGTGATGACTGATGAGGTAACATATACAGATGGTACGGAACCCTTCGTGCGCGAGTCCGACTCGCACTTGGCCGGTTTTTCAATTTTATTCCGCCCGCGGCATCTATACTAATATTATAAATGTGAATGGGTGTGTGTCTGTTTGTCCGTCTTTCACGGCAAAATGGAGCGACGAATTGACGTGATTTTTTAAGTGGAGATAGTTGAAGGGATGGAGAGTGATATAGGCCACTTTTTTTTCTTTCTAGCCCCCGTTAAGTTTGTATGCAGCAACAAAAAAAATGCAGTAGGGGATGGAAATTTGTGGGAGACTCTCCGCAAAACTAGTATATAAACGGATAATATGATATAAACGGATAATAAAATGATTTAATTAAAACAGCCATTAATCAATCAGCTTTTGAGAAAACAATCAACATTCGAAACATAAATAAGTGTTACTCTTGAATTACGATAGATGGCGCTGATATGTTTCTGAAACGCGCTAACGTTATGTGGTCTCTATCTGTACTTAAGAGCGGGCATCGGGCCGCTCTTCACACTATAGTGCATACAGTACCTATACTTTGTTATTTGACTACTAAGCGTCCCAGTCATGCTTATATGAAATGTAGATGCCCCGAGATTATGTAATGGGACGAGACTTCGTGTCACACAACTTGGCCGCAATATCATTAGCGCCACTATCTTAACCGGCGTAGGAAAGGTTGAAAATGTAATGATCCCACGAATCCCAATAATTCCCACAGATCTCCCGTTCCAGTTTAAAAGGCTACAATTTCCTCTAAAGCTTAGCTTCGCTACGACCATTAACAAAGCGCAAGGTCAAACATTAAAGGTGGCTGGGGTGAACTTAGAAAAGCCGTGCTTTGCCCATGGACAATTGTATGTAGCATGTTCGCGTGTGTCCAATGCCCAGAATCTTTACATTCTATCCCCAAATGGAAAGACATATAATATCGTCTACAGTAGCGTATCCGAGTTCTCTTCTGTGTTCTAAATCAGGAAAGGGGAACCGTGTTACCCTGAATTTAACTCGAGCAAAGCCGCGGGCAAAAGCTAGTAAAAAATAAAAATAAAAATTCTTAGTAAGGCGTAGGCCCTTACAACGGCATTGTGAGTCTTGCTTGTAAGACGTTCACGTTGCTCTACTTGAGACCGATTTGTGCGCTAGTGTCTGTTTATAGATAATGACACTGAACCCTTTGTGCGCGAGTCCGACTCACACTTGCCCGGTTTTTTTTTTAAAGGTGTTTCTTTTAGAGGTACACAGGTACACAATTCAGTGTGAAAAAAAACACTTGAAGCGAATACTAAGGTCTGTGATATAAGCTTTATTCAACAGATCATTTTATGCCAATAAATATGATTTCAGACATATGCGCGCCGCGGCTAGCTCAAATGAAACGCAATCGGGAACTAGGGCCATATATCAACAATAACACGGCGAATGTTGGCTTTCAAATCATCCAACGTCTCTCGTTTATCGGCATAGACTACTGACTTCATATGCCCCAGTAATCAGTAATGAAAGTAATCTAAAGGTGTTTGATCAAAGGATCGTGGAGACAGGTTCACAGGTCCATTACGCGAACTTATGCGCTCAGGAAATGCTTCACACAATAAATCGATGGTGTCGCGCGCCGTGTGGCATAGTTCGCCATCTTGTTGAAGCCAAAGCCTTATCACGTAAATATCATTCGACTGAGGAACGAAGGAGTCAGAAATCATGTTTCCATAGCACTTTCCAATGACGATAGCACTCTGGCCGGCATTGTCCTTAAAGAAATATGGGCCATCAGTTTATAAAGCACACCAAACAGTGGGTCTTAATGGTTGTTAGGGCGTCTCAACAAAGACTTCTTTATTTTCTCCATTCCAAATTCAGCAATTTTGCTTGTTCACATATCCATTTAACCAGAAATGGGCCTCACAGAAGAAGCGTCGAAAACTAGAATCAAACTGAATCTAGTTTCCGGCCCACTCACCGAACCTACATACGACGCGTATTCAACTCTTGCTCAAGCTGGCTCTTATAAGCTTTTAAGCCAAGATCTTTCCGTAACATCTTCCGCAAAGTGGATGGGTATAGCTCCAATTGCTGTGCACGATGGCGAAAAGACTCAATCGGAATCTCCTCAAGGCTGTGGCAATAAATTCTTCTGGTCGCACAGTTTGTTGTCTTTGGAGATGCGTATTATCTACTAGAGTGTACATGGTACGAAAACGATTCATCGCGTTCCGAATTACTTGCATAGATGGACGAGTATGTCGATTGTACGATATACGTAGCCCACGATAAATTTAGGGAACCGAATAAGTTTTCACAATTTGCACGCGTTGTTCTGAAGTTAATATGTTCGTAGTACAGTGGTAACACCTCTTCTTCTTCTTGTTAGTGGGCGCTACAGTTCGGGGTGAGCCTGGGCCTCAACAAACATGCCCCTCCATCTAGCACGATCTTTCGCTAGCCTTTTCCATTGCCGCACATCCAGTTGGCTGAGGTCCCCTTCCACCTGTGTGCGCCATCTTAAATACGGCCGTCCTCTGCTTCTTCGTCCCTCGGGATTGGATTCAAAGACTCTCCGGGCTGGAGCTGTGGTGCCCATTCGCTCTACATGGCCCAGCCATCTTAGGCGTTGAATCCGTAGACGCCTGACTAGGCGCAAGTCGCTGTACAGTCCGTAAAGTTCGTGGTTGAATCTTCTCCTCCATCCCCCGTCTGCGTTTATAGGCCCAAAAATCACGCGCAAAATCTTTCTCTCGAACCGACCAAGGGCCTCCTCATCCGCTTTTGATAGTGTCCATGCTTCTGCGCCGTACAACAGGACCGGGATGATAAGGGTCTTATATAGAGTCAACTTTGTCGTTCGGGAGAGGGCTCTATTACTCAGTTGCCTCCTGAGCCCAAAGAAACAGCGAACTGATGTCGTTGTTCCAGGTCACTGCGGAGCCAGGGTAGACGAAGTCCTTAACTACCTCGAACTTATATCTGCCAATACAAACGTTCTGGCCAAGACGTCGGTGGTGAGCGTCCTTTTTTGATGACAGTAGATATTTAGTTCTGCCCTCGTTTACCGCCAAACCAATTTTCGCCGCCACCATCTCAATACTCGCAAACGCCTCATTGACATCTCGCTGTGATCTGCCTATTATGTCAATATCGTCGGCGTATGCAAGGAGTTGCGAGGATTTGAAATAGATTGTGCCTCCTGTATTGGCCAGTGATTTTTGCACAATCACACGATAGCGCATCGCCCTGCCTAAATCCTTTTTTGACATCAAAACTATCGGTAAGGTGTTCACCGATTCGGATGGAGCAGCGAGCATTCTCCAAAGTCATCCTGCATAGTCTGACGAGTTTAGCAGGTATGTCAAAGGTAGACATAGCGTTGTATAGCTCGTCTCTAATTACGCTGTCGTATGCGGCTTTGAAGTCGACAAATAGGTGTTGAGTGTCGACTTGAAATTCATTGGTTTTTTCCAGTATCTGCCGTAGTGTGAAGATTTGGTCGATGGTGGACTTCCCTGGCCTGAATCCGCACTGATAAGGACCTATTAGCTTATCTACAAAAGGCTTCAGGCGTTCACACAAAACGGCAGGGAAGATTTTGTAGGCGATATTAAGGAGACTTATTCCTCTATATTTGGCGCAATCAGAGGGGTCTCCTTTCTTTTGGATCGGGCATACGATGCTGAGACTCCGTTCCTCGTGCATGCTTTCCTCTAACCATATCTTACGGATGAGCTGGTGCATGCTCCCAACCAGGTCATCCCCAGCTGCCTTGAAGAGCTCAGCAGACAGTCCATCTGCGCAAGCAGCTTTATTCGACTTGAGCTTCGATATGGCAATCTTAACTTCGTCGAGGTAAGGGGGACAGAATTTTCTGCGGTCTCCGTCGATTAGAAATGGATCATTCTGCCTGACAGCGGTATATTGACTAACATCGCCGTTATACAGTCTGCAGAACTGGTTTTTCCATATTCTCAGCATCGGCTGCGGTTCTACTACTAGGTGTCCGTTCTCATCCCTGCAGGCTTCCGTTCTGGCTTTATAACTTTGGCATGTTCGCTTTATCTGTTGATAAAACTTTCGAACGTCACGCCTGCAGTAACACCTCTCCAAATCCTCAATCGCGCGCTTCTCGTGCACTTTCTTCTTACTTCTATGAAACTTATGCTCATCCCTTCTTTTTAACTTGTAGAGCTCACGAGCTGCTCTTGTTCTTTTATGCAGCGAGGCCTCATATGCATCCTGCTTCGTTGTGTGAATCCTCCTGCACTCGTCATCGAACCAGGTGTATCTTCGTGGTGGAGCCTTGAAACCCAAAACTTCGGATGCAGAGCTTTTCAGGGCTTGTTTGCAAAGGCTCCACTGCTGTTCTATTGATAGTGTGAAGGATTCAGATGTATTGGAGAGGTTAAGGGAGACGCGATCAGAAAAGCACGAGCGGCTTTTGGCGATAGTAGCTTTCCGACGTCATAACTTTGTATTCTTACTCTACTCCGTTGCATTCGTGATATCCGTAGGCGCATCTTGGCTACTACAAGATAGTGGTCCGAGTCGATGTTAGCCCCTCGGAAAGTTCGAACATCAAGAATAGCGGAGGAGTGTCTGACGTCGATCGCGATGTGATCCATCTGGTAGGTAGTCGATTGATTAAAAGACCGCCAGGTGCCTTTGTGTATGTCATGGTGCGGGAAGCGCGGAGATTTCGCCCCGTAGCAAGATCAATCAGCCTGTGTCCGTTATCGGAGGTGGTGTCGTGTAGGCTATGTTTGCCGATGACTCGTTCAAAGATGCTTTCCTTACCCAGCTTAGCATTGAAGTCTCCTAGTAAAATGTTGATGTCATAGCTGGGACGCTAGGTGTACGTTCTGTCTAGGAGATCGTAGAACTCATCTTTGGTAGAGTCATCCTTGTCTTCCGTGGGGGCATGGACGCAGATCAGGCTGATGTTAAAAAATTTAGCCTTGATACGGATTGTTATGAGGCATTCGCTCACATGCCGAAAGCTTAGGACTTTTTGCCTTAGTCCACCTCGAACAACAAATCCGCATCCAAACAATCGTTGTCCTCGCTCCCTATAGCAGTCGCCGTAGTAAATATCGCAGTTTTTCATCCGCTTTATGCCCGGTCCATTCCATCGCATTTCCTGGATGGCGGTGATGTCCGCTTTATAGCGGTCTAGGGCGTCCGCAAGTTGTTCGGCTGCACGTGGCCTGTTTAGGGACCTAACATTCCACGTACAAAGCCGAAGATCATTGTCCTTTTTTCGTTTTTTGCAAGGGTCGTCAACATAAATCCGGTCCGTTATATCCGAGGCTTGTGGTTGTTTCGGAGTTTGTGTTTTTTTACGGTTACGGCTTACTAGCCCAACCGACCATTCCTGTTTTTTTTTTTTTTTTTTTGGGGATAAGACTTACTAGCAGTGCCGCAAGATGTTCGACTGCGGTGACTCTTCTCGCTTTTTAGCAGACCAGCATCCGTCGGATAGATGCTACCCCTACGAGGCCTTTGTTAGTCCTTTGCCATCCGAAATGAAGGTAACTAGCATGCCACAAATACCGTCATACACACAATACCTGCCTGAAACGAACTAAACTTGCAGATCTGTAAAGCAGACTCAAGTGCTTGAGTTTTCGTTTTGTTTTTCTTTGTCAAAACAATGGTACGTAATTGCTTAGATACTACTGCATCTACACACCTTTCCACTTCCTCTGCATACGTTTAGAGTCGAGGAAATAAGCTTCAGACATGCTGCAAATGTTACGGCAAGAGCATAGACGAGGCATATTAGATATTCACGTTGTAGCATTGTGTAAATATTTGTATTTCTACTGTGAAGCATCTTAAAATTACAAATAAACTTTGATACAAATTGCTTCAAGTCACGTAGGTAGGTACCAATTTTATTAAGACCACCTACGGTGTGTCCAACCGTTTGTACCATCCCCAACTCGTGGTCAATAATTCGAACTGTTCTTAAGATTCACAAGAGCGTATTGTGGGTATGTGACCGAGTGTACCTACTACACAATAGAGGAATAAATCGTTTGGCACAAGAAACCGAATCTCTTGAAATCCAAAACTATTCTTCTCCTCCTGGGCAATTCAAATAAAACCATTTTCTTAAGTACTTTCAGAACATCATTCCCAACCTCAGTAACAATACCGTTTTGTAGGACCGTATTTCCATTTTTAACACCTGTCTTTCGAATGTACCTGCTTACCTGCGACGCAGATACATGTCATACGAGATAAGATATGGGAAAAATGTATCTATTTAAACAAACGACACCGCTGATGGTGCGACGGCATTCAAGATAACTATATATCGGTCATATCAGGTATTTTTTTATCTGTTCCCACTACGGATACTCTAGATATCGGAACAGAATCATCATGTGCGCGGAAGATCAATGTCACCGAAGTGTCGCTTTGATCAGTCACGGGTGAATGTGGTAACAGATAAAACCGGTTTTGGATGCGGCACATTTGCGTTCTGCTGTAACGTGGTAGAAGCAAGAGAGTCGCTTGCATGCATTTGGATCAGTGGGCTGTTTTACTGGATTTCTTATCAGAGGTTTCTTGGAACGAAGTCTATATAGATGTCTTCAAATATTAGGTCTGGGAAAAGTTTATTTAAACCCAATGCGCACCATTATTATTGAAAATGTTTCTGTAGATACCGGAGCAAAACTTCCCAAACCAAAAACTCCCAAGCAATTATGTACATATGTGGTCAGGCGTTGTTGCGCTGGAAGCCAACACACTTCCTATCATTCATTTTCTTGCTCTAATCTATCGGCGAGAAGAGAGCGAGCAAAGAGAGCGTTGATCGCGTTTAACTTGGCAAACGCCAGCTTCGATCTTTGTCCCTGCTCGATCCAAGTTGACACACAGCCTCCGCGTGGCCTCCCCTGGATAGCTATACTGGCACCCGCCAGGTAGTGAACCAATCTGTGCAGCGACCCAACCCCTTGTTCCTGGGGAAAGAGGAACCTGGCCCTCCAGGTTGGGGGTTGCGCTTAAGGCTAACATCCCTATCGCGTAAAACAAAAATTTTGTTCAGAGAAAACCGTGATCATTCACGGGTGAATGTGGTAACAGATAAAACCGGTTTAGAATGCGGCACATTTGTGTTCTGCTGTAACGTGGTAGTAGCAAGAGAGTCGCTTGCATGCATTTGGATCAGTGGGCTGTTTTACTGGATTTCTTATCAGAGGTTTCTTGGAACGAAGTCTATATAGATGTCTTCAAATATTAGGTCTGGGAAAAGTTTATTTAAACCCAATGCGCACCATTATTATTGAAAATGTTTCTGTAGATACCGGAGCAAAACTTCCCAAACCAAAAACTCCCAAGCAATTATGTACATATGTGGTCAGGCGTTGTTGCGCTGGAAGCCAACACACTTCCTATCATTCATATTCTTGCTCTAATCTATCGGCGAGAAGAGAGCGAGCAAAGAGAGCGTTGATCGCGTTTAACTTGGCAAACGCCAGCTTCGATCTCTGTCCCTGCTCGATCCAAGTTGACACACAGCCTCCGCGTGGCCTCCCCTGGATAGCTATACTGGCACCCGCCAGGTAGTGAACCAATCTGTGCAGCGACCCAACCCCTTGTTCCTGGGGAAAGAGGAACCTGGCCCTCCAGGTTGGGGGTTGCGCTTAAGGCTAACATCCCTATCGCGTAAAACAAAAATTTTGTTCAGAGAAAACCAATAGCCTCGGATACGGACGGATCACATGTTGACGACCCCCACAATCGTCAAAAAGGAAACGAATTTCGGATCTGCACCTGGAACGTTAGGTCCCTCAACAGACCAGGTGTAGCCGAACAACTGGCAGACATTACCGCGCTCCAAGAAGTGCGATGGGATGGGCCAGCCAAAAAGCGGATGAAAAACTGTGATATATACTACGGAAACTGCTACAGAGAAAATAAACAACACAGGAAAAAAGTCTTAAGCTTCCAGCATGTAAGCGAACGCCTCATAACTATTCGCATCAAGGCCAATCTCGGCAATATAAGCTTATTATGTGTCCACGCCCCCACAGAGGAGAAAGATGACCGACATAAAGACGACTTCTATGATGTCCTAGACAGAACGTATGCGCAATGTCCCAGCTATGACACCAAAATCGTTCTAGGACATTTCTATGCGAAGCTGGGTAAGAAAGCTATCTTTAAACGGGTCATTTGAAAGCACAGCCTACACAACACCATCGTGTAGTAGCAAATACACGATTCCCACACCTCAACATCCATAAGGGGACCTGGCGGTCTTTCGATCAATCGACAACCCATCAAATTGATCATATTGCGATCGACGGCAGACACTCCTCTAGCATCTTAGATGTCCGAACCTTTTGAGGAGCCAACATCGACTCGGATCATACCTGGATGCGAATTTCTCGGAACCAACGGAGTCGAGTAAGAACACCAAAATTTAACGTTGGAAAGCTGCAATCGCAGGAGACCGCCAGGACCTGTGCCGATCAAGTCTCCCTCAAGCTCTCTCAGGTCCCGATGCAATCTGCAGAAACCATAGAACAGCAATGGAGTCGTTGTCAGAAAGCCATTAGAGAGGCCGCCTCAGATGTAATCGGTTTCGAGCCACCACCGTCGAGAAACCCCTGGTTTGATGATGAGTGCAGACAGGCCCATGTAGAGAAACAGAATGCATACATGGCCACATTGCATCGACGGACGAGAGCTGCCCGCGAGCTCTATGAACAGAAAAGGAGGGAGGAGCATGCGCTTCTGAGAAGGAAAAAGAAGGAGCATGAGAAGCACGAGATCCAGGAGATGGAAAGATGTTACTGCAGGAACGACGTTCGAAAATTTTACCAGTAAGTAAAACGAACATGCCAAGGCTATAAAGCCAGAGCAGAAGCCTGCAGGGATGAGCACGGACAACTAGTAGTGGAGTCACAACCGATGCTGAGATTGTGGACCACTTCTGCAGACTATATAACGGCTATGATAGTCAAAATGCCGCTGTCAGGCAGAACGAACCATTCACAATGGACAAAGATGAAGGAGAATCTCGTCCACCCGACCTAGACGATGTTAAGATAGCGATATCGAAACTTAAGTCTTATAAAGCTGCTGGAGCAGACGGACTCCCCGCGGAGCTGTTTAATGCACCAACTCATCTGCAAGATATGGTCGGAAGAACGCATGCCCGACGAATGGAATCTCAGTATCGTTTGCCCAGTCCATAAGAAAGGAGACCCCTATGACTGCGCCAATTAAAGAGGGATAAGCCTCCTGAACATCGCGTACAAGATCCTCTCTGCCGTACTGTGTAAGTACCTGAAACTGTTCGTGGACAATCTGATAGGTTCCTACCAGTGTGGTTTCAGGCCAGGAAAATCTACGATAGACCATATATTTACACTACGGCAGATCTTGGATAAGACCCATGAAATCCAGATCGACACGCACCATCTTTTCGTCGACTTTAAAGCCGCGTATGACAGTGTTTATAGAGACGAGCTATACAGAGCCATGTCATGTTTTAACGGTCCTGCCAAACTCGTCAGACTGTGCAGGATGACTATGGAGAACTTTCGCTGCTACTTTAAGGTCGGAGGTGAACTAACCGACCCCTTTGATGTTAAAAAAGGTTTTAGACAGGGTGACGCACTGTCATGTGATTTCTTCAACATTATTCTTGAAAAGATCGTGCGGGACTCTGCGGCCAATACAAGGGGTACGATCTACTTCAAGTCCACACAATTGCTTGCCTACACAGATGACATTGACGTTATTGGACGAACAAAGCGAGACGTCAATGAGGCGTTCGCAAGCATTGAAGCAGAAGTGGCTAAAGTGGGTCTAAGGGTAAATGGGGTCAAGACCAAATATATGCTGTCATCCAAGAAAGACGCACAACACCGACGTCTTGGTCAGAACGTCACCTTCGGCAGCTAAATTTTTGAAGTAGTCAAGGACTTTGCCTACCTTGGCTCGATAGTGACAAGCAGCAACGACACCATCGCTGAGATAAAACGCAGAATAACTCTTGCCAATCGGGCTTCCTCGGGCTCATGAGGCAATTGAGTAGTAGAGCCCTCTCTCGAAAAACTAAGGTTTCCCTCTACAAAACCTTAATCCTCCTCCTCCTCTACGGCGCTGAGGCTTGGACGTTATCAAAAGCGGATGAAGAGGCTCTTGGACGTTTCGAGAGGAAAATTCTGCGTGCAATCTTTGGTCCCGTTTGTGTAAACGGCGAATGGAGGAGGAGATTCACCCAGAACTGTAAGGGCTGTACAGCGACATCGGCCTAGTTAGACATCGTCGAATCCAACGTCTAAGATGGCTGGGCCATGTAGAGCGAATGGACATCACCGCTCCGGCCCGAAGAGTCTTCGACTCCAACCCCGAGAAACGACGCAGCAGGGGACGACCGCATCTAAGGTGGCGCGCACAGGTGGAAAGAGACCTCAACCAACTAGGCATGCGTCACTGGAAGCGGCTGGCCGAAGATCGTGCCGGCTGGAGAGGCTTGTTGGCTGAGGCCCTGATTCTGCCTCTGCGAATATTTTCTGATTTCCCAACAACCTGAAAGTATCAAAGAATCTATTCTTTCCAGTTTCAACCTGAAACCTAATCTTGGAAATACCTTACAACACCCGAGTCGTATCCTAAACAAAAATCAAAAAAAAAAAAAAATCATAGCACGAGTCTCCACTGAACTCCGACAACCCTTCATGTAACATTGAACAATAAAATGCAACCTAACACCGAAGTCGTGTATATTGTTTCCCTTTTCACGCTGCGTGATTTCGAAAGGAACAAGGCAAAGAGTAATTAAACGCAAGCGCATTAAAGGTACACCTTTTCTCAAGACAGTCTCCAACGGATGTAGGTAGGTCCGCCGAAAAAAAAAAGAAAATTAAACGTAAAACACGTGACCTAACCTAACCTTTTGGGATGGTTCAGGTTATAAGCGATAAAACGATTTGTGGGATTTCCATTCAAGTGGATGGATGAGTAAAAAACGGGCGTCACAAAAAGCCATATAAAAGGTGGATATACGGCTACATACATAAGGGTGCGTACATGGAATATTGTACTTGAAGATACATACAAAAGGTCCGCAGAGCAATAGTCGATTTTTTGAGGTTTGGTCTCAATTTCGTATCTCACTTTCGTAAGAGAATTCGTGATGAACGCTTTGGTCTTATGTAATACCAGGCCTTTGGAGATTACTTACTTACTTACTTCGGTGGCGCTACAGTCCGTGGTGAGGCCCAGGCCTCACCAACAAGCGTCGCCAGTTGGCACGGTCTTTGGCCAGCTGTTTCCAGCGCCGCACGCCCAGTTGGTTAAGGTCCCCTTCCACCTGCGTGCGACACCGATGATGCGGCCGTCCTCTGCCGCGCCTTCCTTCCGAAGTGGATTCGAAGACTCTTCGGATCGGAGCTGTATTTTCCGTGCGCTCTACATGGCCTAGCCACCTTAGACGCTGTATCCGTAGACGTCGTACCGGGCCGATGTCGCTGTACAACCCGTACAGTTCTTCGTTATATCTTCTCCTCCATACACCGTCTGAACAAACGGGACCGTAGATAGTACGCAGAATTTTCCTTTCGAAACGACCAAGGGCATCTTCATCCGCTTTTGTTAAGGTCCAAGCCTCTGCGCCGTAAAGGAGGACTGTAATGATTAAGGTCTTATATAGTGTCACCTTGGTTTTCCGAGAGAGGGCTCTACTTCTCAATTGTCTCTTGAGACCAATGAAACAGCGGTTGGCAAGAGTGATTCTGCGTTTTATCTCAGCGCTGGTGTTGTTGTCGCTGGTCATCAGTGAGCCACGGTAGACGAATTCCTTGACCACTTCAAAGTTATATCCGCCCATGGTGACGTTCTGGTCAACACGTCGGTCGGTGTTGTCCGTCTCTTTTAGATGAAAGCAGATCTTTGGTTTTACCTTCATTAGCCTTGAGACCCATCTTAGCCGCTTCTACCTCAATGCTTACATAGGCCTCATTGACGTCCCGCTGTGTCCGTCCAATCACGTCAATGTCGTCGGCGTACGCAGGCAATTGCGTAGACTTTGAAATAAATCGTACCTCTTGTGTTGGCCAGTGACTCTTGCACGATCTTTTCAAGCACGATGTTGAAAAAGTTGCATGACAGCGCGTCACCTTGCCTAAATCCTTTTTTAACATCAAAGGTCTCGGTTTGCTCATTACCTACCTTAATGGACCAGCGAGAATTCTCCATGGTCATCCTGCACAGTAGGACGAGTTCGGCAGGGATGTTAAAACTAGACATGGCTTTGTATAGCTCATCTCTATACACGCTGTCATATGCAGCCTTGAAATCGACGAAGAGGTGGTGAGTGTCGATTTGGTATTCCTGGGTCTTCTCCAAGATCTGTCGTAGCGTCAATATTTGGTCTATTGTGGATTTACCTGGCCTGAAACCACGCTGATAAGAGCCGATCAGGTTATCCACAAACGGTTTTAGGCGTTCACACAATACGGCAGAGAAGATCTTATATGCGATGTTAAGGAGACTTATTCGCCTATAGTTGGCGCAGTTATAGGGGTCTCCTTTCTTATGGACCGGGCAAACGATGCTGAGATTCCATTCGTCGGGCATGCTTTCCTCCGACCATACCTTGCAAATGAGATGATGCATGCACCTTACCAGCTCATTTCCAGCCGCCTTAAGAAGCTCAGCAGACAGGCCGTCTGTGCCCGCGGCTTTATTAGACTTAAGTATTGATATCGCTGTTTTGACTTCGTCTAGGTCGGGTGAACTGAATTCTGTTACTTCGTCGTCCATTACGAATGGCTCCTTCTGTCTGACAGCAGTACCTTGTCTATCATCGCCGTTATACAGTCTGCAGAAGTGGTCTTTCCAAATCCTCAGTATCGACTGCGACTCTACTACCAGTTCTCCATTTTCATCCCTGCAGGCCGCCGCTCTGGCTTTGTAGCCATGGCATGTTCGTTTTACCTTGTTGTAAACCTTACGGGCGTCATTCCTGCAAAAGCATCTCTCCATATCCTCGATCTCACGCTTTCCATGCTCTCTCTTCTTTTTTCTAAAAAGCGTGTGTTCCTCTCTTCTCTTCTGCTCATAGATTTCGCGAGCAGCTCTCGTCCGTCGTTGCAGCATGGCTTTATATGCCTCTTGTTTTGCTGCATGGGCTTGTTCGCATTGTTCATCAAACCAGGGGTTTCTAGGTGGTGGCGGTTTGAAACCCAGCACCTCTGAGGCAGCGTCTCTGACGGCGCTCTGCTCTATTGTTTGTGCTGCTGTGGGCGGGTTTTGAGAGAGCTTGGAGGAGACACGATCGGCAAAGATTCTGGCAGTCTCCTGCGATTGTAGCTTTCCGACGTCAAACTTATGTTGTGCTACTCGACTCCTAAGCATTCTTGACATCCTCATTCGTACCTTGGCTACAACAAGGTGGTGGTCCGAGTCGGAAGGTTCGTATGTCGAGAATACAGGAGGAGTGTCTGGCGTCGATCGCAATGTGATCAATCTGGTTGGTGGTCGATTGATCAAAAGACCGCCAGGTACCCTTGTGAATGTTGAGATGGGGGAATCGTGTGCTTGCTACAAGGAGGTTACGCCCCGATAGGAAATCGATTAGCCCTAGTCCGTTGTCGGATGTGGTGTTATGGAGGCTATGCTTTCCTATGATCGACTCAAATATGTCCTCTTTGCCCAGTTTTGCATTAAAATCTCCTAGGATTATTTTTGTGTCGTAGCTGGGGCATTGGGCATATGTTCTGTCTAGGAGATCGTAGAATTCTTCTTTGAGTCGATCGTCCTTTTCTTCCGTTGGGGCGTGAGCGCATATTAAGCTAATGTTTCTAAATTTAGCTTTGATGCAGATTGTTATGAGGCGTTCGCTTATGTCGGAGTCTTCCTCGAATAACGAATCCGCACCCGAATAGGCGCTGTTTGTTATCCTTGTAGCAGTTCCCGTAGTAGATGTCGCAGTTTTTCATCCGTCTTTTGCCTGGTCCATCGCATCGCACTTCTTGGAGTGCGGTTATATCTGCTTTATAGCAGTTGAGGGTTTGCTCCAATTGATCGCCGGCACCCGGTCTGTTAAGGGACCTAACATTCCAGGTGCAGACTCTCAAGTCCGTTAGTCGTTTGCAGGGGTCGTCAGCATTGTATCCGTCCGTATCCGAGGCTTGTTGTTGTTTCGGAACAAGTAGGTTTTTACGTGATAGGGATGTTAGCCCTAAGCTTAACCCCCAACTTGGAGGGCCAGGTTCCTCTTTCCCCATGAACAAGGGGTTGGGTCGCTGCACACATTGGTTCACTACCTGGCGGGTGCCAGGGTAGCTATCCAGGGGCGGGCCACGCGGAGGCTGTGTGTCAACTTGGATTGAGTAGGGACAGAGATCGAAGCTGGCGTTTGCCATGTTAAACGCGATCAACTTCTTTGCTCTGTTTGCTCGCTCACTCCACCCTGATGAACGCTTTGGTCTTATGTAATACCAGGCCTTTGGAGATTATGTCACTTTTAAAAGCGCACAATTAAGACATTGAATACACAATGTCCCCAGTCCTAACTGTCAGACTACTTATCCGTACATCCATTAGATACATAATAATGTTTTCCAAGACATTTCAATTTCTGATAAGACTGTCTTCGTAGTTTGTGCTTAATTTGTCACCGAAAAGATATTAAAAAGTGTCTGGAAGCACAGTACTACTCTTACTCGTATGTCGTCTCTTAGCCACATTGAATATCCTCGTTGCATTCCCTTAGTTGTTCGCTTTGTTCGTCTCTTCGAAATGACCTACATTTGCCAAAACCAGTGATTGTGTTCCCCAGTTTAATTGCTTAACCGCATTCTTGGATAATAAAAGCGAGGAACGAGAAGTCAAAGTATTTTGCCCGGACTAGCGCTGAATACACTCGTATCTTTCGTGTCATGTGTGCGATAGCGATGTGGATGGTTGACAAAAAGTCTTTAACATAATTACAATAGATATGATGTGGAGACTTGTGGAAGCCTGTAGGAATCATAAAATGTGTTATTTAGTGCCTTAAGCATTGTTGACACATGCAGCATTTTGGTAAGTAAACTGTGGTTCATTCATCGTTTAAAAATTCTAAACCTTTTGTTGCAGTGTCCTTTCTTTTTCTTTTTTCCTATCGAGCAAGTTTTATTATTAGGACAAAGGACATTAAATACTAAGCATGTATACTTATAGATACATGGCCGAAGAACTGCTTACAAATGGCAGATGAAGAGCTACAAGGCACTTTGCTGTGGCGGTGGTCGTCTTATGTAACGAAAAACTTTGGTACACAGAAAAAAAAACTCGAAGTTTGTGCACAACTTTTTCTGCGCCAACCTCTTGTTCCTCAGGGTGGATGAGAGTAGAGGAGAGAGGAAGTAGAAGTAGAAAATTATAAACTATGCCAACTGCCATTAGAGAAAAGGTGCGGTATTTCGCATTTAGGATGGAATATGCATCCTTGGACTCAGTATCTGTTACTCTTGTATTCGTATTATGTTGTACTAAAAAAAAAGGGAAGGCATTGTTCCTGCTACGCTTTGCGGCCTGAAGCGTAGAACCCGAACCATCTTGGTTGCACATACACTACTCTTTCTGGTGCCACATTTGTCCCGAAGGGCCAGGCATTTCTATAATGCTTTGCGCAAAACTTTCAGGGATACAATACGAATGCGATGACGAGAAAATAGAGCACAAGAGTTGTGACAGCGGTACAACATAATAGAAAAACTGTGGCATCGCGTAACCAAGCAAAAAAGTACAAGTAGATAGTGCCCGAATTCGAAGGGGAAGGCTGATGTAGACTTATTGCATTATCCCAGAGTTTTGTAGCTAATGGAATCTAAGTCGAGCAAAGTATGTACGAGTACGGGCGCACAGTTGGGCGTTCTTCAAATATCAAATGTTCAAATTTAAGTTGGCGGCCGTGGATTCCGAGTAGTTGAGTGAGTTGTTTATTAAAACTTTCGCAGAGAATGGTTTTAGTTTTGTGGAGATTGTGGTCGTGCGGAACGAAAGTCTGTCTATGTTCAATGTCAGTTGATTGGTTGGGTGTAGATATTGTGTGAAATATCGCAGAAATATGAGGGCTGGGAGGTAATGTCAAGATGCTCTTCTGACACTCGGAACTTTTGCAACTTTTCACTCGCCTCGAACTACTTACTTACTTATATACTTAGGTGGCGCTACAGTTCGTGGTGAACCTGGGCCTCAACCAACAAGCCTTTCCAACTAGCACGGTCTCTTGCTAGCTGATTCCAGTTGGAGTCGACGACTCTTCGGGCCGGAGCTGTGTTGTCCATTCGCTCTACATAGCCTAGCGGTCTTAGGGCTTTGATCCGTAGACGTCGTACTAGGCCGATGTCACTATCAAGTTCGTACAGTTCTTGGTTGAATTTATTTTTTTTTTTTATAGTTACACTCGCACTCAAGGCTAAGGCCTTATCACGTTTGAACGTTGTGCGAGTGAAGGTAACAGGGACAGGGAGAGTTTCGCTCAGGCTTACACACAACCTGAACGGAGTGCAGTGGTTTTGGGTCGTAGATGTTCGTTCACTACTCTCAGGGGTGGTTTGTCCTAGATAGAACGAGAGCCGACCAGATTTTCGCGTTGGTTGTAATTCGCAGTATAATTGGCTTGCCGTGAGAGCACCGTGGCGCAGTGGGTAGTGTGTTGGCCTCTGACGCCGATGACACGGGATCGAATCCCGACACAGCCATGTCATCGAACGTGTTTTCACGGTGTTTCTCCTGCGCGGGGTTCTGACAAAACCCCCTGTAGTAAAATTGTCATGAAAAGCTTCTCAAAATTCGCCGTTCGGAACCGGCAATAAACTGTAGGTCCCTTTCACCAATGGAAAAATGAAATCACACACAACATGGGTGATTGAGAGAAGCTCGGCTCAGGTCCTTCATGGACTGTAACGCCAACATACATACATAATTGGCTTGCCATCAGAGCTCTTCAAGGCTGGCGACGATGTTCTGGAGCATGCACCAGATCATCTGCAGAATTTGGGAAGATGAAAGCATGCCCGACGACTGGAATACCAGCTCTATATGCCCCATCCACAAAAAAGGCGATCCTACCTCTTGCAAGAACTATAGAGGTATATCCCTGCTCAATGTCGCATACAAGATCCTGTCCAGCGTATTGTGTGAACGTCTAAAACCATTTTGCACCGCACTAATCGGCAGCTACCAGTGCGGCTTCCAGCCCGGCAAATCAACTGTAGACCAAATGTTCACACTTCGACAAATCCTGGAAAAGACCAACGAGTTTCGAATCGATACACACCATCTTTTCATCGATTTCAAAGCAGCATACGACAGCATTCATCGTGAAGAACTGTTTGGTGCGATGGCCGAATTCGGGATCCCGGTAAAACTGATCCAGTTGTGTCGCGCCACGCTAAAAAATACGCGATGCACCGTGCAACTCGGTTCTAGGACCTCGGAACCATTCGAATCATGCATCGAATTTCGGCAAGGAGATGCGCTGTCATGTGACTTCTTCAACCTGGTGCTGGAGCAGATAGTGCGACGGGCAGGCGTCAACAGTGAAGGCACTATCTTTTACAAGTCCATCCAGCTGCTAGGATACGCGGATGATATCGACATCATCGCGTGTTCTCGCCATGGCATTGTGGAAGCATTCACGGCAATTGAAGAACAGGCGAAACGAGTTGGTCTTAAGATCAATTAGGACAAAACGAAGTACATGCTGTCAAGCAGAAACCAATCCGTCGCTCACCACCTGGGACAAAACATAACAATTGACAGCTACAATTTCGAGGTAGTTGAGGAGTTTGTCTACCTCGGGGCAAACGTAAATTCCATAAATGACACCACAGTGGAGATCCGGCATAGAATCGCCCTTGGCAACCGCTGCTACTTCGGCCTGTCCAAACAACTGGGGTCAAAACTCCTCACTCGAAAGACCAAAGTCATGCCTTACAAAACGCTCATTCTGCCAGTCTTGCTGTACGGAGCCGAAAGCTGGACGATAAGCAGGACAGCGGAGCTGATTTTGGGTTCTTTCGAAAGAAAAATTCTGCGCCGGATATTTGGTCCTGTCTGTGAGGAAGGTGAATGAAGAAGACGACACAACGGCGAACTCTACGAGCTGTACAAAGATGTGGATGTAGTCCGGAAGGCAAAGATCCGTCGACTACACTGGCTCGGCCACATCGAGCGCATGGACATCAACGCTCCAGCTAAGAGGGTCTTCGACTCCGAGCCTTCTGGTTCGAGAAGAAGAGGAAGACCGAACCTCCGGTATAAAGACTATGTAATCGCGGATGTAAGACATCTTGGTCTTGACAACTGGAAGCAGCGTGCCCGTGACCGTCAAGGATGGAAGGCAGCTATAGCTCAGGCTCAGATCCTCCATGGATCGCTGGCCTGATAAGTAAGTAAGTATAATTCGCAGTAATTCGTTCATGCACTTTTTGGTGTTAATATTACATACGCAGAGGACGAATTCCAATTGACCATGTACTGTGAGTGTCGTTATGCCTGCAGCAGTACGTTTGGTCGCTTTTCATTCACAACTGTGTTGCATACTTTTTTCCGTATAGGAGTTGCTTTTTTCTTGGCTATGAAATGAATTTGAACTATAGACCTTTCGCTCGACGGCCGATGATGTTAACCACTGCACCACGACCACCCCCAGTTCTTGGTTGAATTTCTTTTTTTCACTCGCCTTCAACACAAACGGGACCGGAGATTATAGTCAAAATTTTCCCCTCGAACCGACAAGGGCCTCTTCATCCATTTTCGATAAGGTCCAAGCCTCCGCGCCGTAGAGGAGTATCGGGATGATTAAGATTTTTTAGAGGGTCACTTCAGTTTTCCCAGAAGGGGCTCTACTACTTAATTGCCCCATGTGCCCGAAGAAAAGCGGTTGTAATTATGTGTTTGATCTTAGCGCTGGTGTCGTTGCTGCTTGTTCCCAGTGAGCTAATGTAGACGAAATCCTTGACTACATCAAAGTTATAGCTACCAATAGTGACGTTCTGGTCAATTTGTATGTCTTTCTTTGACGACAGCATATATTTCGTTTTGCCCTCGTTTACCTTCAGACCCACTTTAGCCGCTTCTGCTTCAATGCTAGGAAAAACTTCATTGAAGCCTCGCTGCGTTCTCCCAACACGTCAATGTCATCCGCGTACGCAAGCAGTTGTGCAGACTTGAAATAGATCATACCTCTTATGTTGGCCATTGAGTCTCGTATGATCTTTTCAAGCACGATGTTGAAAAAGTTACATGACTGTGCGTCATCCTGTCTAAATCCTTTTTTTCACATCAAAGGTCTCGGTTACTTCACTACCGACTTTAATGGAGCATTCTCGGGAATTCTCTATTTTCATCCTGCATAATCTGATGAGCTTGGCAGGGATGTCAAAACTAGACATGGCACCGTATAGCTCATCTCTATGCGCACTGTCATACGCGGCTTTAAAATCGACGAAAAGATGATGGGTGTCGATTTGGTATTCTTGGGTCTTCTCCAAGATCTGCCACAGTGTGAATATCTGGTCTAGTGTTGATTTACCTGGCCTGAAACCACACTGATAAGAACCTATCAGATTGTCCGCAAAGGATTTCAGACGTTCACACAGTACGGCAGAGAGGATCTTGTAAGCGATGATGACCCCTGTAGTTGGCGCAGTCGGGTATGTTTTCCTCCGACCATATTTTACAGATGAGCTGGTCCATGCGCCCTACCAGATCATCTCCAGCAGCTTCAAATAGCTCGGTAGACAGTCCTTCTGCGCCCACGGCTTTATTATTCTTGAGCTTTGGAATTACTAGCTTAACTTCATCTAGGTCGGCTGGACGAAATTCTCTTGAATCTTCGTCCGTTGCGAATGGATCGTTCTGCCTGATAACGGTATTAGATCTTTCATCGCAAAACAGTCCACAGAAGTGTTCCTGTGTGTATGGCACGAATTTTTTTTTAGATGCTACACCACCAACTTTGGGCCATGATCTCTCACTTTGTCTATTTAATGGGATATCCGTTTCTGTGTTTTGTTCTCATAGATAGTGTAGAGTGATTGAATCGGGTAATCTTGCTGGCTAGTGCAAATTGTCAAAATCAAGACCCAAGGTCCACCGGTAACGCACTCTGTAAAATACCTAAAGACACGCAACTGGGTGTGCCTAAATCATGAATTGATGGCAATAAGAACTCATATTGCTCATCAGTCACAGTAGCGTGTGGCTATTAAGCTTATTACAAGCTACTGAAACTAAACGTTAACAATCTAAACTTAAACTAAAGGAACTTAACCTAGGAGGGAATAAGGTAGCTGTATGAGGAGATGAACTATGGAGGCGGGTAGTGGTGTCAGAGGGAGGATATTACTTGGACGTGATTTAGAGTATTACCTAACTGCGTAAAAGCGCAGGAGAAACAATAGTTCCAGCTAGCAACTGGTATACGAAGAGGATGTCTGCCACTTCTCGACGTGCTTTCAGAGTTTGTAAGCCTATCAACTCCAACCGATCTTCGTAGGGTGGTAATTCAATTCTCACAGACCAAGGGAGACTCCTTAGGGCAAAGTGTAAAAATCGGCGTTACACAGCTTCAGTTCTGATTCAGTGATTCATGTATGTAGTATGGATACCAGACTTGGCTGGCGTATTCAAGAAGAGATCTGACGTACGTATGTGATGCAGAAGGACTTGGTAACATAGGGGTTCGTAAAATCTTTAGATCATCGTTTTATGAAGCCAAGGGCCGAATTAGCTTTTTGTATCTATGTATATGGTTGATATGGAAGAGAAAAATCAGCTCTCTCTCACAAATGATTCCCATATCGCCTACGAAAGAGACTTGCGGTACGGGCTCGTTGAGAAGGTATGTAGTAAGTTCTGGGAGCTGATGAAGAGCATTTTCGGGAAAAGGTAACAGACTGGCATTTACCGATGTTGAGTTCCACCAAGTACCGGAGGAATTAAGGTGGATTCTACGAGACGGTCGGTAAAGAGGGTTTCTTTGTCAGAGGAAACCTTAATCCTTCCTTTGCAGAAATGGAAGATTGAAATCCCCAAGTCATCGTTAGGGTCAGCTTCAAGGAAAAGAGAGTGAATTTCATTAGCATCAAGCTGGTAGACCAAGGCAGGGTGTGAGGGGCGGAGGTAGCAGCAAAGGATGTAAATATACGTTTTTGAGACGGGTACTTTGGCGCAAACAAGTTCAAAAGAGGGAATTTTAGGAATTGTGAAGAGTGATGTATCTAAGCGGGTATGGATGGCCGCGACCAGTGGGAAGGGCTTTATTACGAATCCATCATCGCGAAAGATGACAAAGTCGGAAGAGAAAAGTTCGGAGTCAAGAATACTAGGATTGATGTTAGTTTCGGTTAAGGCGAAGATATCACAGGAAAGTATTTGGGAGTTGAGATAGACCGTTGAGGTTTTGGAGCGGAGGCCTCTTACATTTTGATAGTCAACTAAGTCGTCTATACCGACGCTCATCCACAATGACATTCCAGCTGTCACCCCCTTAGACAAAGCTAACCTACTTGCTGCCCATTTCGCAATCAATTCTCAGCTGCCAGCTTGTACTTTGTCTCCGCCTGTACTAGAGTGCGTCAATTCCACCATGGGACTAATCCACTTCCGCACTCTTACAGTCGCAAGGGTTCTTAAAGACCTCGACATACACAAATCCGCTGGTCCAGATGGTATTGCCCCAATAGTTCTGAAGAGATGTTCTTCTACGCTTGCAAAACCACTGCGTAAGCTTTTTCACCTTTCCTACACCTCTGGGCTCTTTCCGAGTAGGTGGAAAACAGCATTTGTCCAGCCTATACCCAAAAAAGGCGAATCATCTTCTCCCTCCAACTACCGACCCATTGCACTAACTTTTTTCCAAGGTCATGGAAACGCTGATTAACTGTCAGCTTATGAAATATCTTGAATCACGGAAACTCCTCAATGACCGCCAATACGGTTTCCGCAGCAACAGATCCACTGGTGATTTGATGGCATATCTCGCTGAAAAGTGGAATCACTAGCTTCACCAAGCAGGTGAAAGCAAAATTGTTGCACTGCATGTTTCGAATGCATTTGACAGGGTTTGGCACGAAGCCCTTTTGTCGAAAATGCGTGCTTTTGGGATCGATGAGTCTACCTTTCGAATCGTTCAATTCAAGTTGTTTTGGACGGATTCAAGTCTGATACTCACTTTGTAAATGCCGGTGTTCCCCAGGGCTCCGTTTTGTCTCCGACACTCTTTCTTATTTTTATAACTGATCTCTTGTCTGTTACTTCTAATCCAATTCACTCCTTCGCTGACGACAGTACCCTCAGCTTCTCATATTCGTTCACCAGTTTACGACCCTGCACTTCGGTTGTAGATAATGAGCGGCAGCGTATGTTAAGCTCATTAAATTCCGATATCGACAGCATTATCCAATGGGGTAGAAACAATAGAGTGGAATTTAATGCATCCAAAACACAATGCTGTCTCTTGTCGTTAAGCGTAAACTAACCCGCAGCCATTATCCATGATTGCATCTCAGAAACTGAAAAGCTTTCAATCCTGGGTATGAGTGTTGCTCACAATCTTAATTGGAGCAACCATATATTCAGTGTCGCCAAGAATGCTGCGAAATGCCTAGGCTTCTTATACAGATGCAAGAAATATTTCTCACCCTTAGATCTGGCTACAATCTATAAGGCGTTCATTCGCCCCAAATTAGAGTTTAACGCTCATGTCTGGTCCGGTGCTTCCAAGACCTCATTGCACCTACTAGACAGAATACAAAAACGAGCCTTAAAACTGATAGGTGACTCCAGCATTACCAAAACATTAGACTCGCTGGAACACCGCAGGAATGTTACCTGCCTCTCCCTGTTTTATCTTTACTACAACCAAAAATGCTCTGATGAAATAGCCAGTTGCATTCCGCCCCTTCAACATTTCTCCCGCAATACACATCTCTCTAGGAATGCTCACCAATATACTCTGAAGCCCGCTTTCGGACATACTGTCAAATATAGAGAATCTTTCATTAACCGAACCACACGAATCTGGAACTCCCTGCCGGATTCGGTTTTCCCCCCTCAATGCAACATGCAAACATTTAAGATCAATGTCCATCGGCATCTCCTCTATTCCTCTTCCTTTCTACCTTCTGCCCACACTGTGTCGCCGACATAATAAGGTTATTAGACCTTGAGTGCGCGCAAATTATTTAAAAAAAAGAAAAAGTACAAAGTTGCAATACCTTTAGAGGGGGCTGGGATGGAAGAGTTAGGGACGAAATTAATTTTTAGTGTCCCTGCGAGTTTTTTTTTGGAGAGAAGCAAGGTGCTTAGAGCTAATATGAGAAGCAAAACTAGAGAGGTCACTAGACACGGTTTGGGTAGAAATGTTAAAACTGTCATGGAAGCGGTCGTACATTTTTCTCAAAAATGTAGGGTCAGTAGGGGCAGACCTTCTTTTTGGAAGCAAACCATAACGTTGGTATTTGTTTTGCCGTCAATACAGGCGGTATCCGGCTTGTCATAAAGGTAGGCGAGGTAGAGACGAATGTTTTTATATAGGCGGTGATCACGCAGTCTGGACATCACACAACGGCTGACCGTGGTCATTAGGCGGCGGAGTCTTCTCTACTAGCTTGGAAGTTAGTTTGACGGAGGGAGGAAGAAGTGGATCCGAAATCGGTGGGTATCAGTGGTATTTACAATTGTAGTGGTCGGCAAAGGGGCTGAGTTGACTGAGATGGAAGGGTCATATTCGTTGTGATGGAAATTGGAATCAAATTTCACTTCGGAGTTAACAGTATGTAGCTGGAAAACTACCTGCAGTTTGAAAGGGAATATCTTCAACTCATTCACCAAAATGAGAGCACCGCGGCGCAGTGGGTAGTGTGTTGGCCTCTGGCGCCGATGACACGGGATCGAATCCCGATACAGCCATGTCATCGAACGTGTTTTCACGGTGTTTCTCCTCAGCGGGGTTCTGACAAAACCCCCTGTAGTAAAATTGTCATGAAAAGCTTCTCGAAATTCGCCGTTCGGAACCGGCAATAAACTGTAGGTCCCTTTCACCTATGGGAAAATGAAATCACACACAACATGGGTGATTGAGAATAGCTCGGCTTAGGTCCTTCATGGGCTGTAACGCCAACATACATACATACATTCACCAAAATACTCGTATGCTGCAAATACGAACATGTAATGACCAAGTACATGACATGTCGTCCGATAAACGTTGACGACTCATACGCGACATCTTCAGCCATACGACGTAGTAGCCAATTAGGTCAAAACCTATTTCAAGACCGACCGTCTATTATCGTCCACATAAAACTGAAGTTCAATACACTCTCCCTGACCGAGGCTATTGAAGTCATGTAAGAAATATTTTTAATTTGGTCACAGAACATGTGTTAAGCGAAGAATTTTTGTTTCGAAAGCTTTGTCGAAACATTTCTGAGTACACATGTGTTCATGTTTTAAAAGTCATCCTTCCTCTACCCCATACTGCAGGCAAGAAATAAAATCGCTTACCATCGAAGAACATATCTATGGCACTTACCCAAACGACAAAATTAAGTTTGCCATATGTGATACTCCAAATTGTATTTCTATCAATAAACCCCAAGTATCCATACACGAATTGGATAGATGGCGAACGTCCACCCAGTAAGTAAAAAAGTTTCCATCTGTTTCACGATCCAACCTATTGCTATTGAATTCCATCGTATTGCTAATAAATTTACTTTCAGGATTCATCTTTGGAATAGATACACGTACAAATGTACATACGTCCTCATAACCCTGGTCCATCTTAGCCATCCTAGACGCGAATTGAGCCATTTAAATAACCATATGTATGACAAACATGTCCTGTTATAAAACCTATATCTACACATTATGTTAAACGTAAACGTGACTATGTTAAGCGAAATTCGCAGCCCTCGGGCGAGGTTCTATCCTACTGCCCTACCAACGAGCTGTTTCAGTAAAGCAAGCCACGAAACACGTTGTTTGTGCCCAATAAGGCCAAGACGTAAGAAACCAAAGTTTTTCTTCCATTCGTTCCCTATTCTTTTACAATTATTTGCCATGAGTAGAGTAGTCTTAAGGGATAAGGAGATAACGAAAGGAAGAAGGGAAGAAAATACATTTTGGCTTACAATAGGAACATAACAATAAATGTACAGAAAACTTGGTCCACCGAAAAAACAGACTTCTAACAATAGAAGGAGCTTCTGAGCATGGCTAATATGTCAACAAAAATGTATAGTATCTTGTAGACACATAGATACACCGTAAGGATATAAAATTTTGTGTTCGCCTAATGGGCATATTATGTATACGGTTGCGATGTTGTAAGGATAATATAACTTTTCACCAGTCAAGGACTCATTTTCCGAGTTTCTATTAGAGCAACTGCAACTTTTGACTCTAATTCATTTTGGACGATGGGTAAACCGCGGAAGGATAATTAGATATGCAACGTACACGAAAGAGAGCTGAAAGTATTGTTGACCAACTAGGTCAAGTGACAATCTAAAATGATGACAACCGAAGTATGCGATGACAAAGTGATCAATTAAGGAAATGTTGAAATGAGGTTAATCGAAGTGATATGAATGTTGTTATCACGGTTCATTGCGGGTTTCATTAATTGTGTAACGATCATCCAATTGATGAATCAAAGCTTGAGTACAAATAGGGGCACATGTTCTGGTGTCGTATGCCGGTCACAGAGGCGATATTATATTTACCTACTTACTTATCAGGCCAACGATCCATGGAGAATCTGAGCCTGAGCTATAGCTGCCTTCCATCCTTGACGGCAGCGTGCCCGGTGCTTCCAGTTATCAAGACCAAGATGTCTTACATCCGCGACTACTTGGTCTTTACACCGGACGTTCGGTCTTCCTCTTCTTCTCGAACCAGGAGGCTCGGAGTCGAAGACCCTCTTAGCTGGAGCGTTGATGTCCATGCGCTCGATGTGGCCGAGCCAGTGTAGTCGACGGATCTTTGCCTTCCGGACTACATCCACATCTTTGTACAGCTCGTAGAGTTCGCCGTTGTGTTTTCTTCTTCATTCACTTTCCTCACAGACAGGACCAAATATCCGGCGCAGAATTTTCCTTTCGAAAGAACCCAAAATCAGCTCCGCTGTCCTACTTATCGCCCAGCTTTCGGCTCCGTACAGCAACACTGGCAGTATGATCGGTTTGTAAAGCACGACTTTGGTGATTCGAGTGAGGAGTCTTGACCCCAGTTGTTTGAACAAGCCGAAGTAGCAGCGGTTGCCAAAGGCGATTCTATGCTGGATCTCCACTGTGGTGTCATTTGTGGAATTTACGTTTTCCCCGAGGTAGGCAAACTCCTTAACAGGTGGTGAGCGACGGATTGGTTTTTGCTTGACAGCATGTACTTCGTTTTGTCCCCATTGACCTTAAGACCAACTCGTTTCGCCTGTTCTTCAATCGCCGTGAATGCTTCCACAATGCCATGGCGAGAACACGCCGTGATGTCGATATCATCCGCGTATCCTAGTAGCTGGATGGACTTGTTAAAGATAGTGCCTTCCCTGTTGACGCCTGCCCGTCGCACTATCTGCTCCAGCACCAGGTTGAGGAAGTCACATGACAGCACATCTCCTTGCTGAAATCCGGTGCATGTTTCGAATGGTTTTTAGGTCCTAGAACCGAATTGCACTGTGCATCGCGTGTTTTTTAGCGGGGCGCGACACAACTGGATCAGTTTTAGCGGGATCCCGAATTCGGCCATCGCCCCAAACAGTTCTTCACGATGAATGCTGTCGTATGCGGCTTTGAAATCGATGAAATGATGGTGTGTATCCCTGGTTACCGCTGCCAGGGACTTTATCGCAGCTTGGCTGTCCGTGAAAATGATAATATCCTTAGCGGATATTACATTGATCCTGAGCCATGCAAGGGCCTCTGTTATCGCTGTTAATTCTGCCTGATACATACTGCAGTAATGTGGGAGTCTGAAAGATAGGTTGAGGTTACCTACACCCGACTCCATCCTAGAGCCATCGGTATGAAAAGACAACTTCGAAGTTCCTAGTGAACACATTCTGCGGGATGATTTAGTCCGTGTCCATGGGTACTTTGAAGTGGTTTAGAATGGGAGTATGGCCTTTTCGAGATGTGGGCCATTTTTTAAAGCTCCTCATCCTTAGGGCTGCGCAGGCAGCAACTTGCGTGCTGAAAAAGTTCAAAGGTGGAAGATGTAACAGAATGTTTAGGGCCTCCGTGGGGGTTGATCTGATCGCTCCGTTTATGTATAAGCTGGCCGATCTTTGTACCTTCCCAAGAAGGCTTCGATTGACTGCCTTGTCCAGAGCAGTCCCCCAGACTACAACGCCATACAGGAGTATCGGCCTTATGACTGCTGTGTAGAGCCAGTGCATAATGCTTGGTTGGAGACCCCACTTCCTGCCCACCACTTTCTTACAGCTGTATGAATGTTAATTAGAAACTATCTTCCGAATCGTTAATTCAAATTGTTTCGGACGGATTCAAGTCTGACATACACAATGTAAATGTTGGTGTTCCTTAGGGGTCCGTGTTGTCTCTGACACTCTTATCATTTTTATAAATTACCTTTTGTCTGTCACTTCTAATTCTTAGCGGACGATAGTACCCTCAGCTTCATATATTCATTGACTACCTTAAGGTCCTGCTCTTCGGCTGTAAACAGTGAGCGGCAGCGTGTGTTAAGCCCTAAAAATTCCGACATCGGCTGCATCATTTTATGCGGAAAAAGGAATAGAGGGGAATTTAATGCTTTCAAAACACAATGCTGTCTTCTGTCGTCCAAACGTACCATCGACACTCAGCCAGTGCATGTATCACTAGCAATATTAGTTGGAACGACCACATATGTATGTATGCGGTGTCGCCAAGAATTCTGTGGAATGCTTAAGGCTTCTCATACAGATGCAAGAAATGTTTTTTCACCCTTGTATCTGTATTCCGAGGAGCGGACATCGACTACGAGCATTACCTCATTGTAGCCAAGGTACGAATAAAACTAAAAAGGATGCCGCGGATTCGAGCTAGACAACGTAAGTTTGATGTCGGAAAGCTACAATCGCAGGAGACCGCTAAGAACTTTGCCGATCGAGTTTCCCTCAACCTTACAAATGAGCATATCTTACAAATGAGCCGGTGCATACTCCCGACCAGCTCACCCCCAGCTGCTTTGAAGAGCTCAGCAGGCAATCCATCTGAGCCAGCAGCTTTATTCGACTTGAGTTTCGAAATGGCAATCTCAACTTAGTCGAGGTCAGGGGGACGGAATTCACTGCGATCTTGTCATCGCCGTTATACAGTCTACAGAAGTGGTTTTTCCAAATTCTCAGCATCGACTGCGATTCTACTACTAGGTGTCCGTTCTCATGCTTACAGGCCTCCGTTCGGGCTTTATAGCCTTGAGACATTCGTTTTAACCGCTGATAAAATCTTCGAACGTCGTGCCTGCAATAGCACCTCTCCAAGTGTTCAATCGCCCGCTTCTCGTGCTCTTTCTTTTTCTCTTGAAAGGCTTATGTTCCTCCCTTTTTTTAAGCTCGTAGAGCTCACGAGCCGCTCTTGTTTTTTTGTGTAGTGAGGCTTTGTATGCCTCCTGCTTTTCCGCATGAATCCTTCTACACTTGTCATCGAACCAGGTGTTTCGTCGTGGTGGAGCTTTAAGGCCCAGCACTTCCGTTCTGTGCTCTTCAGGGCTTGTTTGCACAGGCTCCAGGAGGATTGAGGTGTATCAGAGAGCTTAAGGGAGACGCGGTTGGCAAAGGCATTGGCGATCTCCGGCGATAGTAGCTTTCCGACGTCATAGCTTGGTGTTCTAACTCTACTCCGCGGTGTTCGTGTTATGCGTTGACGTGTCTTGGCTACTAAAACATAGTGGTCTGAATCGGTGTTCGCTCCTCGGAAAGTGCGAACATCAAGAATAGTGGAGGAGTGTCTGACGTCAATCGCGATGTGGTCAATCTGGTTGATGACTGATTGATCTGGCGACCGCCAGGTGCCTTTGTGTATATCGAGGTGGGAAAATCGTGTGCTGGCTACAAGAAGATTTCGCCCCATGGCAAGGTCGATCAGCCTGTGTCCGTTATCGGATGTAGTGTCATGTAGGCTGTGTTTGCCGAAGACTCATTCAAAGATGCTTTCTTTACCCAGCGTAGCGTTAAAATCTCCTAGTATGAAGTGGTTACGGTTTTTTTTTTTTTTTTAACAAAAAGTTTCCTTCATGTAGATATGTCAATTTGTCCAGTGGATCCAGTAGATAATATATCCAGTAGATAATAGGATTAAACCAAACGTCGAGTGAACTGTGGTTTAGTTTGAATTGGTTCTTTCCGACTCGATAGTGAAAGTTTTAAACAGCTGCGCTAACACAGTGCCTGCCGCAATTTCTGTCGCCAATAGCCCCTTCATTGATGCTCATATGTATGATTACGTAAGCCCATCAAAGCTCTGTGTGCACATTTCCGCAAGCTTGTGAATACCCTAGTTAAAAATTCAATTTTCAAAAGACCATTGTTTAATAAGCCAACAACCACCCTGATGAACAACAACGGGGCAATTGTTCTTCTTTTATAAAACACTTTCTCCCCATGACAAAGATCACGGAAATAATTATTGCAATTGTCTCCCATCCCTCGAGGAGCAAGGAGCCGAGTCGTCAACTCTTTGTTTCGCAAAATTGTCATGCAATTAGTAAACGATGGTATCTTCTCCTTCGTCGGACGAGTGATAATCGCATCCCCTTTTGTGAGTATCTGAACGGAAAATTGTAGCAAATACGCCGACTGATTTTTAATTTCTGATTTAAAATGGGAGCAACTAATAAACTGTTAATTGCTGCCGCAACCATGTGGAAGGAAGTTCGTTAAACAGCGCCCTTTTGGAGGGTTTGGGTTGTTGGAGGGCCACGTGGGTGTTATCGGTATCGTTATATCACTGATTTCACCTAAAATTCCAAAAATACGATGTTGTTCATGAGGAATTACAAAAAAGAAAAATGACAATTAAGGTTAGGAACTGGTTTATTTAAAAAACCGGCCAAGTGCGAGTCGGACTCGCGCACGAAGGGTTCCGTACCATCTGTATATGTTACCTCATCAGTCATCACATTAAATCACATTCTTCGTATGATGACAGATCTTGGTTGCAGGCAGGTTATCGGCATATTACATTGATAATCAAAAATCTTCATGATGAGACTTATGTAGTTGATCATCAATCAATTATCTTACTTGACAGCAACGATGTGAAAAGGTGAATAACAATAATGGGAAATATGGGAAAAAGGTTTGCAGCTAGGATTAATTCATCAAAGACACAAAAGAGATCAAAACTGGGAAGTTTTGCTACTGGTTGTGGGATATTGTCGACTAACCTTAGGTCAGTATGTGACCAAGGGGATTTTTTAGATAAAAATCATATCTGTTGTATGGGAGCACCCCTTAAATATTTATTTTATTCTGTTTTTAGTATATGTTGTTATAGCGGCAACAGAAATACATCATCTGTGAAAATTTCAACTGTCTAACTGTCACGGTTCATGAGATACAGCCTGGTGACAGACGGACGGACGGACAGCGAAGTCTTAGTAATAGGGTTCCGTTTTACCTTTGGGTACGGAACCCTAAAAACTACTGAATATTTTCTCAAATTTCTTTTTTTATTTGAAAGTACAATCCTTCCTGTTAATAATGGAAAATAATTTCATTCAAATGGCTGCCTCGGCTGGCCATGCAGTAGCCTACAAGATCGGTCCAATTTTTAAGCACATTATCGATTGTGTGCAGCTGTATTTCACCAATGGCTTCACGAATATTGTCCTTTACAGCGTCAATTGTCTCTGGCTTGTCGGCGTAACACTTATCTTTGACGGCATCCTACAAATAATAGTCCAACGGTGTCAAATCGCAGCTCCGAGGTGGCCAAACGACATCAGCTCTGCGGCTGATAATGCGATCTTCAAAAACAGGGCGCAAAACATCGAGTGTAGCTTCGGCTGTGTGGCACGTAACGCCGTCCTGTTCAAACCAAGCCAAATATTGCCAATATCCTCCTCTTCAATTTTTGTGAACAAAAATTCGTTCAACATGGCCCGATAACGATCGCCATTGACTGTAACGGCCACTCCTTGCTCATTTTCGAAGAAAAATTGCCCAATTATGACTCTGGACCAAAATCCGCACCAAACAGTGGCTCGTTTTGGGTGCACCGGCTTTTCAATGTATGCATGCGGGTTTTCTGTGCCCCAAATGCGACAATTTTGCTTGTTTACATACCCGTCAAGATCAAAATGAGCTTCATCTGAAAAGATGATTTTTTTTGACAAAATTGGCATCTTCTGTAAGTCGATCGCAGGCCCACTTAGCGAAGCGAAAACGCATTGGATGGTCAGTTGGCTTCAACTCTTGAACCAATTGGACTTTGTATGGCGTCATACTTACTTACTTATCAGGCCAGCGATCCATGGAGGATCTGAGCCTGAGCTATAGCTGCCTTCCATCCTTGACGGTCACGCCGGGCACGCTGCTTCCAGTTGTCAAGACCAAGGTGTCTTACATCCGCGATTACTTGGTCTTTATACCGGAGGTTCGGTCTTCCAGGAGGCTCGGAGTCGAAGACCCTCTTAGCTGGAGCGTTGATGTCCATGCGCTCGATGTGGCCGAGCCAGTGTAGTCGACGGATCCTTGCCTTCAGGACTACATCCACATCTTGGTACAGCTCGTAGAGTTCGCGGTTGTGTCTTCTTCTCCATTCACCTCCCTCACAGACAGGACCAAATATCCGGCGCAGAATTTTTCTTTCGAAAGAACCCAAAATCAGCTCCGCTGTCCTGCTTATCGTCCAGCTTTCGGCTCCGTACAGCAAGACTGGCAGAATGAGCGTTTTGTAAAGCATGACTTTGGTCTTTTGAGTGAGGAGTTTTGACCCCAGTTGTTTGGACAAGCCGAAGTAGCAATGGTTGCCAAGGGCGATTCTATGCCGGATCTCCACTGTGGTGTCATTTGTGGAATTTACGTTTGCCCCGAGGTAGACAAACTCCTTAACTACCTCGAAATTGTAGCTGTCAATTGTTATATTTTGTCCCAGGTGGTGAGCGACGGATTGGTTTTTGCTTGACAGCATGTATTTCGTTTTGTCCTCATTGATCTTAAGACCAACTCTTTTCGCTTGTTCTTCAATCACCGTGAATGCTTCCACAATGCCGCGGCGAGAACACGCGATGATGTCGATATCATCCGCGTATCCTAGCAGCTGGATGGACTTGTAAAAGATAGTGCCTTCCCTGTTGACGCCTGCTTGTCGCACTATCTGCTCCAGCACCAGATTGAAGAAGTCACATGGCAGCGCATCTCCTTGCCGAAATCCGGTGCATGCTTCAAACGGTTCCGAAGTCCTAGAACCTAGTTGCACGGTGCATCGCGTATATTTTAGCGTGGCGCGACACAACTGGATCAGTTTTCCCGGCATCCCGAATTCGGCCATCGCACCAAAAAGTCCTTCACGATAAATGCCGTCGTATGCGGCTTTAAAATCGATAAAGAGATGGTGTGTATGGATTCGAAACTGGTTGGTCTTTTCCAGGATTTGTCGAAGTGTGAAAATTTGGTCTATAGTTGATTTGCCGGGCCGGAAGCCGCACTGGTAGCTGCCGATTAGTGCGGTCTAAATGGTTTTAGACGTCCACACAATACGCTGGACAGGATCTTGTATGCGACATTAAGCAGGGATATACCTCTACAGTTGTTGCAGGAGGTAGGATCGCCTTTTTTGTGGATGGGGCATATAGAGCTGGTATTCCAGTCGTCGGGCATGCTTTCATCTTCCCAAATTCTGCAGATGGTCTGGTGCATGCTCCCTACCAGAACATCGCCGCCAGCCTTGAAGAGCTCTGATGGCAAGCCATCTGAGCCTGCAGCCTTGTTGTTCTTCAGCTTCTGAATAGCTGTGCCGACTTCTTCGATGCTGGGTGGGAGGACTACTTCAGCTGGAGTTGGGATTTCCTCGGTCCCTACCACTCTCTCTTGGTCATGCTCGTTAAGCAGCTGCTGGAAGTGCTGCTTAAATACATCCACTATTCGCTGCGGGTCGGTGAAAAGATTACCCTCGCAGTTTCGCAGAGCCAGGGTGCCCTTTTTGATGCCTCCTGCAAGGCCTTTGGCTTTCTTGTAAAAGGCTCGTATTTTATGTTTATCCCTAGACTCCTCGATATCCTTGTATGCATGGTGTCATACCAAGGTCTTTATGCAAAATTCGTCTCAATGATGTCTCCGAAATGTTCAATTGTTGAGAACGACGGTGGATTGATGTTGATGGCGCTTCACGCACACTTTCTGCCGCAGCAGCAATATTCTCGGGCGTACGCACTGTTTTTGGCTTTTCACGCTTTGGTTTATCGATGAGGATGCCAGTTTCTTTCACTTTTTTCACAAGATAACGAACATACGGAGCTGACGGTGTAACTCTTCTTCCAAAATCCCTACGCAATTTTCGCACATATTCTGCAACATTACCATGATATTCAAAGTAATGTCGCAATATTTCCCAGCGTTGTTCAACCATATTCGTTCAGCGGATGGATAAAACTAATTATCTGTCAAATCAGTCATGAGCTAAGTGTTACCATTCACGACATAAGCACTGCTTGAAAAAAAAAAAGGTTATATGACGGACCCTCTATAAGAAAATGTGTCATTTTGTTATGTCCACGTCCCGAAGATGTCATTTTTATGGACAAACATAAACTCCTCCATCAACCTATTTCAGATAATACTTGTCTCTTCAGTGAAGAAACTCATCAACTGTTTTGTGGTGATAGAGATGACTTGCTCCAATCTTTGACGTTTTTTTGCTCTCCAAGGAAACATCAACACGACGAAGTTTTGACATAAAAACGTCATTTAAGATGGCGAATGAAATGACAATGTAGACATTTAAATGACAGCAATGACTACAAAGAACGGGACAAATTCTTCGTTATATTCTAATTAAAAATACGAGGATGTAGAACTTGTTTTCAGTCGTTCGCTGATGATTGTCCAATCAAACCATATTTCAACAATGGATGTGTTTCTGTAAATAAAATGACATTCCTGTCATTGGAACATATTTGAAGGCATATACCTTGACATGATATTCATTTTTAAAACGTGTTGATCTTGAGAGATGTAAGGCCGGAGAGAGCATTGAATACCTTGCTTATATGCTGATTACAAGGAGCAGAGGGATGATGAGCAAATGAGAATGTCAACGCACAACCGATATTTATGTGAAAAAAAAAAAAATGACAACCAATGCGTCGAAACACATTGATGCCTGTTTCACAATGCTACTACACGGCGGCGATGCGACAGCGCAACGCAGCGCAGTACGCTGCCATTTGTCGGAGTCTACACGAGGGCTAAAATAAGTGTAAAAGAGGGGGTAAGTGAAACAGAAATACATTGGCACAGTCACGCGCGGGTAGCTACTTCGTAAGTTTTTTTGACATTTCCTCATCTCCTATTCTTTGTTTTGCGATGTCGCTTCACTCCTGTTTCTGACTTGGAAGTGTATGTTTGGATACCATTCTTACTTTTCAAACATCACCACAGGCTAACGAAATTGAAATGTGAAGCGAAACGTCAAAAAAACAGGCACGCGCAGCAAAGCGCAAAAAGAAAGCCCTCGTAAAGTCGTTCAGTCAATACACAATGGAGCGCCCTTCATCGGCGTTTTTTTATTTTTTTTTTTGACAGCGAGGTTACTTCTGTGAGCGAAGTTGGAGGTGAATTCTATAGAGTGAAGTTGGCATCAGTAAAAAATTCGAAGATTGAAACTGAAATTAGTTCATAAATGGATAAAAACAATTTGAACAATACATTATTGCTAACATGTGCGGCTGCTTTAGGCTGTAAAAAGTTAAAAGCGAAAACAAAAGTCAGAAGAAGGTGGTGGGTAAGACCAAGTTATCAAACGTATTCCTCCAATGTCGAATTCGAAATGGCACAACGCCGTGTAGTTGCGACAATTTTTCGAATTTTCGAAATTACAGCGCTGCGACACGACTACATACGTGCCTATGTGACTTACTTACTTAGGTGGCGCTACAGTCCTTGGTGAACCTGGGCCTCAACCAACAAGCGTCTCCAGCTGGCACGGTCTTTGGCCAGGTGTTTCCAGCGCCGCACGCCCAGTTGGTTAAGGTCCCCTTCCACCTGCGTGCGCCACCGATGATGCGGCCGTCCTCTGCCGCGCCTTCCTTCCGAAGTGGATTCGAAGACTCTTCGGATCGGAGCTGTATTTTCCATGCGCTCTACATGGCCTAGCCACCTTAGACGCTGTATCCGTAGACCTCGTACCAGGCCGATGTCGCTGTACAACCCGTACAGTTCTTCGTTATATCTTCTCCTCCATACACCGTCTGAACAAACGGGACCGTAGATAGTACGCAGAATTATCCTCCCGAAACGCCCAAGGGCATCTTCATCCGCTTTTGTTAAGGTCCAAGCCTCTGCGCCGTAAAGGAGGACTGGGATGATCAAGGTCTTATATAGTATCACCTTGGTTTTCCGAGAGAGGGCTCTACTTCTCAATTGCCTCTTGAGCCCAAAGAAACAACGGTTGGCAAGAGTGATTCCCCGTTTTATCTCAGCGCTGCTGTTGTTGTCGCTGATCATCAGTGAGCCAAGGTAGACGAATTCCTTGATCACTTCAAAGTTATATCCGCCCATGGTGACGTTCTGGCCATTACGTCGGTGTTGTCCGTCTCTTCTTGATGAAAGCAGATATTTAGTTTTACCCTCATTAACCTTAATACCCATCTTAACCGCTTCTACCTCAATGCTTACAAAGTCCTCATTGACGTCTCGCTGTGTCCGTCCAATCACGTCAATGTCGTCGGCGTACGCAAGCAATTGCGTAGACTTGAAATAAATCGTACCTCTTGTGTTGGCCAGTGACTCTTGCACGATCTTTTCAAGCACGATGTTGAAAAATTTGCATGACAGCGCGTCACCTTGCCTAAATCCTTATTTAACATCAAAGGTCTCGGTTTGCTCATTACCGACCTTAATGGAGCAGCGGGAATTCTCCATTGTCATCCTGCACAGTTGGACGAGTTTGGCAGGGATGTTCAAACTAACTAGACATGGCTTTGTATAGCTCATCTCTATACACGCTGTCATATGCAGCCTTGAAATCGACGAAGAGGTGGTGAGTGTCGATTTGGTATTCCTGGGTCTTCTCCAAGATCTGCCGTAGCGTAAATATTTGGTCTATTGTGGATTTACCTGGCCTGAAACCACACTGATAAGAGCCGATCAGGTTATCTACAAACGGTTTCAGACTTTCACACAATACGGTAGAGAAGATCTTATATGCGATGTTATGGAGACTTATTCCCCTATAGTTGGTGCAGTTATAGGGGTCTCCTTTCTTATGGACCAGGCAAACGATGCTGAGATTCCATTCCTCGGGCATGCTTTCCTCCGACCATACCTTGCAAATGAGATGGTGCATGCACCTTACCAGCTCATCTCCAGCCGCCTTAAGAAGCTCAGCAGACAGGCCGTCTGCGCCCGCGGCTTTATTAGACTTAAGTCTTGATATCGCTATTTTGACTTCGTCTAGGTCGGGTGGACTGAATTCTGTTTTATTGTCGTCCATTACGAATGGCTCGTTCTACCTGACAGCGGTATCTTGTCTATCATCGCCGTTATACAGTCTGCAGAAGTGGTCTTTCCAAATCCTCAGCATCGACTGCGACTCTATTACCAGTTCTCCATTTTCATCCCTGCAGGCCGCCGTTCTGGCTTTGTAGCCGTGGCATGCTCGTTTTACCTTATTGTGAAACTTATGGGCGTCATTCCTGCGGAAGCATCCCTCCATGTCCTCGACATACAGCATATCTGGGTACCGGGACACAGCGACATTATAGGAAATGAAAAAGCCGACACACTCGCCAAACAAGGAACGACGCTACAATCAATCGTGGCTTGTGGGGGAGTACCCCTTACAACCATTAAACATAATCTGACCAATCTCGCCAGGGCCGAAACGAACCTGAGATGGACCCAGGGACATACCTGCCTCATCACCAGGCAAATCTGGCCTCCGCTTGACAGTCAACGAACAAGAAGTATAATCTCCCTAAAAAGAACTGACATCTACAAGGTCATTGGTGTCATCACAGGACTCTGCCTCATTTGCAGTCACGCAGAAAAACTAGGAATAGTTCCGGATGATTTCTGCAGAAGCTGTCAGGACGAGGAGGAGGTCGAATTCATTCACCACCTTCTCTGTGCCTGTCCAGCATTTTGCAATATCAGGAAACGTTACCTAGGCTCTTACTTCCTTAACGGTCTGACAGATGTTCAGAAAGTAGGGATACCTGATCTTCTTAACTTCTTAAGAAGCACAAAATGGTTCCACGAATAGGGGGGCAAAAGCCCCTCGTAGCTGCACAACGGGCCTCTCTGACCTATGTGCATTCTTCTCAATTCTGCGAAGGTTACGATCCTACCTACCTACCTAAGTCCAACAAAGCTGCTAAAGTAGACGGACTACCTGCCGAGCTCTTTAAGGCAGCTGGAGATGACCTGGTTGGGAGTATGCACCAGCTCATCTGTAAGAAATGGTCAGAGGAATGCATGCGCGATGAATTGAATCTCAGTACTGTTTGCCCGATTCACAAGAAAAGAGACCCCTTTATCAGCGCCAACTACAGAGGTACAAGTATTCTGAACATCGCTTATAAAATCTTCTCCCCTGTACTGTGTGAACGCCTGAAACCGTTTGTTAATAAACTGATTGGTCCATATCAGTGTGTTTTCAGGCCCGGGAAGTCCACTAAAGATCAATTATTCACACTGCGGCAGATCCTGGAAAAAACAAACGAGTTCCAAACCGACACCCACCACCTGTTTGTCGACTTTAGGGCTGCATACGATGGTATAAATAAAGACGAGCTATACAACGCCATGTTTAGTTTTGACATCCCTGCCAAACTCGTCAGATTGTGCAGGATGACACTGGAAAACTCCCGCTGCTCCATCCGGATCGGAAGCGACCTAACCGATACCTTTTATGTCAAAAAAGGTTTTAGACAGGGCGACACGCTATCGTGTGACTTTTTCAACGTTGTCCTTGAAATGATCGTGCAAAACTCACGGGTCAATACGAGGGGCACAATCTTTTTCAAGTCCGTACAACTGCTCGCGTATGCCGATGACATTGACATTGACATAATTGGACGAAGTCAGCGAGATGTCATTGAAGCCTTTACGAGCATTGAGACGGAAGCGGTTAAAATGGAACTGGCGGTAAATGAGGGCAAAACGAAGTGTATGTATGCTGTCGTCGCAAAAGGACACGAACCACCGGCGTCTTCGCCAGGGCGCACATATTGGCAGGTATAATTTCGAGGTAGTCAAGGACTTCGTCTACTTAGGCTCCGCATAGGCATGCAGAAATGACATCAGTGCCGAAATCAAACGCAGAATAACCAACCGCTGTTTCTTTGGGCTCGAGAGGCGATTGAGAGGTGACCATATACAAGACCCTTATCATCCCGGTCCTGCTTTATGGCGCAGAGACATGGACCTTATAGAAAGCGGATGAGAAGGCCGTTTGGTCGTTTTGAGAGAAAAATTCTGCGTACGATTTTCGGCCCGACCTGCATAAATGGGGTGTGGAGGAGAAGACTTAATAGTGAACTGTAAGGGCTGTACAGGGACATGAATGTAGCAGGTCGTCTTCGGATCCAACGCTTAAGATGGCTAGGTCATGTTGAGCGCATGGAAAACACAGCTTCGGCCCGCAAGGTCTCTGAATCCAACCCCGAGGGGCGACGCGGTCGAGGACGGCCAAATTTAAGGTGGCGCAACCAAGTTGAAGAGGACCTTAGCCAACTAGGCGTGCGGCACTGGTGACTGCTGGCGAAAGACCGTGCCAGTTGGAGAGGTTTTTTAAAGGAGCGCCAAAAAAGAAGAAGATCTCAAATCTTAAGTAGCGGCCCCCGTATGTTATTAATTTCGGGACAGACACAAGCCAAAGGGAATTCTCTTTGTATAGTTTCTTAGATTATCGGTTCTTTTTATATGTGTTCCAACGAACGCAGTTTCAGATCCTAATTCTCTATTCTATTCGCTTCTACTATCCTGGAAGAAATTAGTTTTGATATTACAGACCTGACTGAGTTCTGGAACAACGTGTTTTGAATTTTTCCCATTTTATCGTGTTGAAAAATTGATTGAGAGAAACCAAAAAAAAAATGAATAACTCGATTGCAGATTTTGTGTCTGTTCAACACAGCAGAGCTTGGACAATTGATTTAATCATCATCACGGCTATAGCGGCCGATGGATGCTAGGAACTCTCAAACTCTATGGACAGTAAAAAAGAGCGCAAAAGATAAAAATCCATAGCGCTAACTGCTCTACTACGAAGGCATTTGGAAGTGTCAATGTGCACTCAACACATTGTTTGATGTCAGGGCAGAAAAATCGGAAATGGAAGAGCTGATATTGCTAGTTCTATCTCCCATCGACTTCAATTAAGGATTTTTTAACATGGGACGTGCGTTCGCAAACTGTCGAATTCGGTAGTAATAGTCAGACAAACACTTTGCTTCTACGAGCTCAAATATGTTTTCACTTATCATCATCATCATCATTTTCAGTGGCCCACATGTTCCACTTAAAGAGTCGCGGGGGTAATGCGCGCACGCGGGATCTCCAGGCCACTCGATCCTACGCCATCGACTCTAACTCATCAGGAGCTATGCCCAAGCGCACCCAGGCGAGTTTTTGGACTTGGTCCAACCACCTCGTCCTGGGTCTGCCAAGCGGTCGCCTGCCTGATGGTATTGCATCCAAGGCACGCTTCGGAAGTCGTGATGATGGCGACATTCGTCTCTCGTGACCAAACCATCGAAGCATAGCCCTTTCCGTTCGGAGAAGCAGCTGCACAATATTAAGCTCCCCGCGCACTGCCGTGTTTCTCACCCTATCCCGGCGAGTAACTCCCACAACAGCACGAAGAAATCTCATTTCGGCAGCTTGTATTCGCGATCTTATTCTTTCGGTGAGAGTTGGAACAAATACTGAGTTAAAAACCGCTAACTTGGCTTTGACACCAAGCTCGGTCTTCCTGATTACAGATCTTCCAAGCTGTTTCAAAATTGACCCAGCTTGGCCACTCCTGCAGGAAAGCTCAGTATTACTCCGCCCATCACTCGTGAAGAAGACCCCGAGATACCTCAACTTCTCCACCTGCTTCAATGGGACTCCACTAACATGTAGAGTGCAATGGGAAGGTGTTCTGGAAATAACCATAACCTCGGACTTGTCCAAGTTAACCCTCATTCCAGCATCAGCACATGCGGCCACAAACGAATCTAGCGCGCGCTGAACTTCCATCTGGGAGGATGTGAGGACAACTAAGTCATCTGCAAAAAGAAGATGACTTATCCTCAACTCTCCCAATGTGAAACACTCCTCGCCTCGACTGCGCTGCAACATCCAGTCCATATATATAATGAAAAAGAGAGGTGGCAAGACGCACCCTTGGCCAAGTCCAACGCCCACGGTGAAAGGTGTTGAACTACTACCTTTAACCCGAACGCAGCTGCTACAGTTTGTGTATAGAGACTGAATGGCCCTCAACAGAGGACCATCAATCCCATACTCCTGCAGAACACTCCAGAGTTTACCTCGAGGAACTCGGTCATACGCCTTTTCCAAATCTACAAAGCAGCTGTAGATTGGTTTGGCGTACTCCCAAGCCTTCTCGAGTACCATTCTTAGTGTGAAAAGCTGGTCGGTTGTACTTCTGCCGTGACTAAACCCGCACTGTTCATCCCCTATCCTGGATTCGACCACAGCTCTAGAATGCGCCTCCAACACCTTAGCGTAGACCTTACTGGGGAAACTTAAAAGAGATATGCCCCTATAGTTGGACCACTCTTTTTTATCCCCCTTTTTGAAAAGAGGAACAATCACCCTAGTTTGCCAATCGCTAGGTGGCACGACAGAGCCATAATACTCCCTCTTTACCCATTACCTTAAGCATTTCTGGCCGAATTTCATCCACACCGGCGGATTTGCCAACTTTTAGCGATTCAATCGCTAAAATGACTTCCTCCACCGTTGGACTATTCTCCGCCACACGCAAGACTATAGGTCTGTCCCCTCAGTGCCCTGTTCGAGATTGAGCAGCTCCGAAAAGTGCTCGCTCCATCTGCGTAAAATGTCCATCTCATTGGAAAGGAACACACCATCTTTGGATTTAACTCCTTTGATGATGTTGAATTTCCTTCCTCTGAGCCGGCGAATGGTTTGCCAGAACACCTTTATCGCAGATCTATGGTCGGCTTCCAACTTCTCGCCGAACTTCTTCCAGGACTGCCCTTTCGCTGCTCGCACAGCAAATATGCAAGTTTTTCGCGCCACAGTGTATCGGTCACGAGAAGCAGAGTCCTCCAAGAGAATCCAGTCTCTGTAGGCCTTCTTCTTCTCTCTGATGGCTTCTTGAACTCCGGGTGTTTTAAACCACGCAGTTCTTTTCTCACCATCAGCCGCCACACCAAACCGCTTCTCTCCACAAACATCACGTGCAGAGGCAATGACAGCTCTTGAAAATAGTCGCCATTCTTCCTTGCTCACACCTTTCGGATATGTGTCGTGGGAAGTGTTGCCGCACCTCACTGCTCTGTAGTTTCTCCCACCGTATGCGTGTAACCACTCTTGGTTTCCGCCTTGGCAGACGAGGTACTCTATCAGTAAGATACAGCTTACACAACACCAGGTGATGATCAGTTGACAGTTCAGCCCCTCTCGACACACGAACGTCACAAACCATCCGTTTCACACACGATGGTACCACAAAGAAATCTATCAACGATTTCTGTTGAAGACTCCGACGATACCACGTATATTTATGAATGCCTTTGTGCGGAAAGAAGGTGTTCACATGCCATTTGCACAGCAAAAATCCAACAACCTCTCTCCGTTCGCGTTTTGATGAGGATCACCGTTCCTCCCAAGCACACTCCCTCGTGTCGTTACATCCACACCCACGTGGGCGTTGAAGTCACCCATCAGGATATAGGAATCCATCTCAACCACCCTATCAAGGGCCGCATCAATTTCATCCAGGAAAGTCGCATACTCAGACTCTAGATTCGGTGCATACACCTGCACCAGAGCCATTGTTGGTCTTTCAAACTTGAGTTTTAAGATCGCGACTCTCCCTCCTAATGGTATCCACTCCAATACCCTCCAATACCCTATCCAGCCTGGGACTTATGAGTATCCCCACTCCCGCCTGTGCAAACATTTGAGGTGCAACTCGCGACAGGAAAAGTTTCCACCCGTCCGAAAGGTCCACAGTTTAATATCCTCTTTGCTTTGTCGAAGAGATACCTACGATATCTAACCGATACCTGGCAGCTTCCTCAACCAGCTCGTGATACTTCCCTGTGAGTGATGAGACGTTCCACGTGCCCATCCTAAGTCGATGCCGTTGTCTGTTGCCCTTTACTCCCCGCACGCACTGGTTAGTGCATAACGTGATAACCCCCCAACCTCCGTAATGGCTCACGAGGCCACTGCCGGGTTGCTCGTGACTTCTTCGGGCTAAGCCCGACCGGCTGCCGAGTGCAACAGACCGGCCACCAGACGCTCGCGTACTGCCACCATTCAGGCCTGGCTCCGAATGGGGCCCTGGCACACCAGGTTAGGCAATTTCCGAGGCTGCTCTTCTCTTCGTCATCATGGGGGTTTGCGCTTCGTTAGCCAGTTTTCACTTATCAATTCTTAATTTGTAGCAGTGAGTGCAAGAAAAGATCTTAAAGATGACTCCATGAATAATAAACACACAGCTGTCGTATTTCCCTTACGGCAAAGAATGGATGTCGGACAACATTGCTGTGGCCATGACCGTATAATTCCCGGAAACATAACAAAGACTTTCTTCAAAACAAGACGCTCGTATTCATCTGTATATGAGGGTCCTTAGCAAAATCCTTGTTGTTTACCTGTTAATGGTTTTTTCTTACTCATCGCTAACAGAAGGCTTTCAAAGAATTTTTAATTTTTTTCCCAAAGAAAAATGCTGTTGGGAACTAGTACGATGGGTTTACCATGAGCAGTACGTTGTTTTACCAATACGACTTTGACGTGACATAAAAATAAACAAATAGAACTCGAACTATCTGTTATCCGGTGTGAAAGGAAAACAAAGTCTTACTCAAGTCGCAATCTTATAAACAATTAAGGGACATTCAACTAGGTACAAGCGGCCGTGATTCTTGTACTCGTACTTCTACACCGCGACCAATCTGTTCCATAAAAAAACATTTCGGTTGGCCTCAGTTGCTTAACCAAACAACATACAATGTTCCCGCATCCATCTACCCTCGTACGAGTATCTGGGGAATAGCACACATATGTTTAGATTCCCACTCGATTTCAGATCACATGTGTTTCATTAGATACACGTAATATTCACACTCTCACTCTCTACCATCCAACAGTCGATAGTTGCCTTTTGTCTAGGATTTAATGTGGTTTCCGAAGCATGCTTTTCCTTCGCCTCTCTATCTGGACCACATGTTTAGCAAGTTCATATTTTATTGAGGCTGACACCAAGCCAATAGACACCGCGAAGCGAGGGCGAGAAGAAATTAATTATTTATGTTTCACAAGTGAATCCATTAAATGTTGCTGTGCATCGAAACTATAACACAATACGAGGAAAGACCATGTTCAGATACATAGTACATAGCATGCGGCCACTAGAGCACCCTGAGATAAGTACATCACAAGTGTATTTCCACTTGAATCTTTCACTACCCGTTCTCGTATGTTGTAAAGATGCAGTCGTCAGTTCAACAAAAAGGCACTTAACCCGACAAAGAGTGCGTGTTGTCGTGTAAAACGTTCATCTACGACATCTTTATCAGCAAAACTTTAATCTGTACTTATAGTTTGAAAAATTTGTACATAGATTGAGATAGTCAATTGGTCTACGTTCAGTTCAGTCGTCATCCGGTCTCTTGCCTAGCACGATTTACTTAATGAGCTTGCAGATGATGAACAGCCGGACTGGTGTATGTAGATGCAATTTCCTATGGACATACATATTGGACGACAATAGTAGCTTGGGAACGAAAAATCGGTCAACTCGGACTTGTGGAGGGAAGTGAACTGATTTTCATTCACAAACATACGAGTCGGTTCTTCGTTCATTTCCAGAGGTTTCAGTTGTTTTTTCCTTGATTGCTTCTTCTTCTTCTTAGTGGGCGCTACAGTTCAGGGCGAACCTGGGCCTCAACCAACATGCCCCTCCATCTAGCACCATCTTTCGCTAGCCTTTTCCATTGCCGCACACCCAGTTGGCTGAGGTCCCCTTCCACCTGTGTGCGCCATCTTAAGGGCGGCCGTCCTCTGCTTCTTCGTCCCCCGGAGTTGGATTCAAAGACTCTCCGGGCTGGAGCTGTGGTGTCCATTCGCTCTACATGGCCCAGCCATCTTAGGCGTTGAATCCGTAGACGCCTGACTAGGCTCATGTCGCCCGTAAAGTTCGTGGTTGAATCTTCTCATCCATCCCCCGTCTGCGTTTATAGGCCCAAAAATTACGCGCAAAATCTTTCTCTCGAGCCGAGAGCACCGCTTTTGATAGTGTCCATGCCTCTGCGTCGTACAACAGGACCGGGATGATAAGGGTCTCATATAGAGTCAACTTTGTCGTTCGGGAGAGGGCTCTGTTACTCAGTTGCCTCCTGCGCCCAAGGAAACAGCGATTGGTAAGAGTGATTCTGCGTTTGATTTTGGAACTGATGTCGTTGTTCCAGGTCACTGCGGAGCCAAGGTAGACGAAGTCCTTAACTACCTCGAACTTATATCTGCCTATGCAAACGTTCTGGCCGAGACGTCGGTGTTGAGCGTCCTTTTTTGATGACAGCATACATTTAGTTTTGCCCTCAAACCAATTTTCGCCGCCTCCATCTCAATACTCGCAAACGCCTCATTGACATCTCGCTGCGATCTACCTATTATGTCAATATCGTCGGCGTATGCAAGGAGTTGCGAGCATTTGAAATAGATTGTGCCTCTTGTATTGGCCAGTGATTTTTGCACAATCACACGATAGCGCATCGCCCTGCCTAAATCCTTTTTTGACATCAAAACTATCGGTAAGGTGTTCACCGATTCGGATGGAGCAGCGAGCATTCTCCAAAGTCATCCTGTATAGTCTGACGAGTTTAGCAGGTATGTCAATGTGGGGGTGGCCGTGGTGCAGTGGTTAACATCATCGACCGCCGAGCGGAAGGTTTATGGTTCGAAATTCGCTTCATAGCCAAGAAAAAGTAATTCCTATACGGACAAAAAGTATGCAACGCAGTTGTGAATGTAAAGTGACCAGACGTACTGCTGCAGGCATAACACTCACAGTATATGGTCCACCAATATTCATCCTCTGCGTATGCAATACCAAAGTGCTCGAACGAATTACTACGGACTATAAACAACGCGGAATTTGGTCGGCTCTCGTCCTATCTAGGTCTAGGACAACCACCCCTGAGAGTAGTGAACGAACATCAACGACCCCAACCACTGCACTCCGTTCAGGTTGTGTGTGTCAACACATCGTAAGAGAATATGAAAAACTCTTGAACCTGCGCGAGTCTCTAAAAAAAAAAAAAAAAAAAAGTCAATGGTAGACATAGCGTTGTATAGCTCGTCTCTAATTACGCTGTCGTATGCGGCTTCGAAGTCGACAAATAGGTGGTGAGTGTCGACTTGGAATTCATTGGTTTTTTCCAGGATCTGCCGTAGTGTGAAGATTTGGTAGATGGTGGACTCCCCTGGCCTGAATCCGCACTGATAAGGACCTATCAGCTTATTTACAAAAGGCTTCAGGCGTTCACACAAAACGGCAGAGAAGATTTTGTAGGCGATGTTATGGAGACTTATTCCTCTATAGTTGGCGCAATCAGAGGGGTCTAGTTTCTTGTGGATCGGGCATACGATGCTGAGACTCCATTCCTCGGGCATGCCTTCCTCTAACCATATCTTACGGATGAGTTGGTGCATGCTCCCAACCAGGTTATCCCCAGCTGCCTTGAAGAGCTCAGCAGGCAGTCCGTCTGCGCCAGCAGCTTTATTCGACTTGAGCTTCGATATGGCAATCTTAACTTCGTCGAGGTCAGGGGGATAGATGGATCATTCTGCCTGACATCGGTATATTGACTAACATCGCCGTTATACAGTCTGCAGAAGTGGTTTTTCCATATTCTCAGCATCGACTGCGTTTCTACTTCTAGGTGTCCGTTCTCATTCCTGCGGGCTTCCGTTCTGGCTTTATAATCTTGGCATGTTCGCTTTATCTGTTGATAAAACTTTCGAACGTCACGCCTGCAGAAACACCTCTCCAAATCCTCAATCGCGCGCTTCTCGTGCACAGGTTTCCTTACTGGACACTACCCAGTCAACAAACACCTCAAAACAATGGGCAGAATGTGTAATGAAGACGAAAAACAGCAGAGCCTATACTAGCTCACTCGAAAGCATACTAAGTCTTATCCCTAACTCAGGATTTTTGAGTGAACTGTAAGTGGGGGACATCACAATAGCCCCACTTGTGGCCGCAGTGATCTAACCTGTGCTCTTCCTTCTAAAGAAATGGAAAACAAACTACAACTAGTAGCCACCGCTAAAGATTCTACTATTACTGCCATTGAACTTCAAACGAAACTCATTATTTTTCGCTGCCCCCAGTCACGCACACGAAAGTTGGTTGAGGTCTTTCTCCACTTGTGTGCGCCATTTGAGTTGAGGACGTCCTCTGTTGCGTTGTCCCAATGGCTTGGATTCGAAGATTCTTCCGGCCGGAGGTATGTTGTCCATACGCTCTATATGGCCTAGCCGTCGTACAGCCCTTAGAGTTCCTAGTTGAATCTTCTCCTCCAGATGCCACTAACGCAAACAGGACCAAAGATCGCATGCAGAAGTTTTCTCTCGAAAAGACCAAGAGCTTTCTCATCCGCTTTCAATAGTCCATGCCTCTGCACCATAAAGCAGGACTGAAATGATCAGGGTGTTATACAAAGCCAGCTTGGGTCTTCGAGCGACGGTCCTGGTACTGCCTTTTGAGCCCAAAAAAACAGCGATTGGCAAGAGTTATTTTGCGTTTAATCTCGGTACTGATGTTGTTCGTATTAGTTACTCATCTGCAGAATTTGGGAAGACGAAAGCATGCCCGACGACTGGAACACCAGCTCTATTTGCCCCATCCACAAAAAAAGGCGATCCTACCTCTTGCAAGAACTATAGAGGTATATCCCTGCTCAATGACGCATACAAGATCCTGTCCAGCGTATTGTGTGAACGTCTAAATCCATTTTACACCACACTAATCGGCAACTACCAGTGCGGCTTCCGGTCCGGCAAATCGACCAAATTTTCACACTTCGACAAATCCTGGAAAAGACCAACGAGTTTCGAATCGATACACACCATCTCTTCATCGACTTCAAAGCCGCATACGACAGCATTCATCGTGAAGAACTGTTTGGGGCGATGGCCGAATTCGGGATGCCTGATCCAGTTGTGTCGCGCCACGCTAAAAAACACGCGATGCACCGTGCAACTCGGTTCTAGGACCTCGGAACCATTCGAAACATGCACCGAATTTCGGCAAGGAGTCATGTGGCTTCTTCAACCTGGTGCTGGAGCAGATAGTGCGACGGGCAGGCGTCAGCAGGGAAGGTACTATCTTTTACAAGTCCATCCAGCTGCTAGGATACGCGGATGATATCGACATCATCGCGTGTTCTCGCCGTGGCATTGTGGAAGCATTCACGGCAATTGAAGAACAGGCGAAACGAGTTGGTCTTAAGGTCTTTGGGGACAAAATGAAGTACATGCTGTCAAGCAAAAACCAATCCGTCGCTCACCACCTGGGACAAAATATAACAATTGACAGCTACAATGTCGTGGTAGTTAAGGTGTTTGTCTACCTCGGGGCAAACGTAAATTCCACAAATGACACCACAGTGGAGATCCAGCATAGAATCGCCTTTGGCAACCGCTGCTACTTCGGCTCGAAGGACCAAAGTCATGCTTTACAAAACGTTCATACTGCCAGTCTTGCTGTACGGATCCGAAAGCTGGACGATAAGTAGGACAGCGGAGCTGATTTTGGGTTCTTTCGAAAGGAAAATTCTGCGCCGGATATTGTGAGGAAGGTAAATGGAGAAGAAGACACAACCGCGAACTCTACGAACTCAACGCTCCAGCTAAGAGGGTCTTCGACTCCGAGCCTCCTAGTTCGAGAAGAAGAGGAAGACCGAACCTCCGGTATAAAGACCAAGTAATCGCGGATGTAAGACATCTTGGTCTTGACAACTGGAAGCAGCGTGCCCGGGACCGTCAAGGATGGAAGGCAGCTATAGCTCAGGCTCAGATCCTCAATGGATCGCTGGCCTGATAAGTAAGTAAGTAAGTGAGTAAAAGGATTTCAACATATGTACGTTTGAAACATTGAAACATTTGATTGCTACCAACCGCAGGAGCAATATACAATTTCAAGACAAGTAAAACCCCAACCATATCTCAGTGAATCATTTCAGACATTGCTCGGTGATATTATCTGTGTTAACAATCCTTGAAAATATTCGGAAATTCCTATGTACTGACTCAATCAAAGGGCGATAAAAACTAACGAAACAAATAATCGAAAGCATTTATTACGTCCACCATCGGTCACTATCAATTTCGACTAATTCCCTTTAATTACTTAATCAACAAATCGAACTCAATCGATCGGAAATGAAATTGCCTTTCGACGTAAATTATTTATTTTAAACGTACCCGCACTATCAATGTCAGTTGTAGGTACAATTTGTTACATATTGATAAGTGTGGCGCCAGATAGTATGAGTATAACGATACTTTATAGTTTATAGATACTACTATCCTCTCTCGAAAGGTGTTAGTTTCAAGAGGGGATTTTGAGAACCAAAATGCGGGCTCTGTATTGTGTATATAAATACTTTGTTCTCTGTATTTCTTAAAATAATTTCATTTTTTATTTTTCTTTTTAGGTGAGTTCACTATCCAGATACATATATGCATGTACCTTCATAGAGCATAGACTGTGAGTAAGTACTGATTCAATCAGCTTCTATGAAATCATTTAACAGTGAGTGGTCCAATTGGGCACATCTGTTATATCAAAAAACTTTAAGGCATACAACAGAAGGACTACAAGGATACCGGGGGATGCAATCTCAAGCTACTTCCATGCCTGCTCAACTTTCGATCCTTTTTTTCTGCTCAATAAAAACAAAATGGCGTTTCCTTTGCCACACATCGATTTCTTCTTCTCACTTATTCGATACTTTCCTCTTTCAGTCGGATATCTACTTCTATACACCACCGAATGCCGAGTTCACTGACTGAAATTGTTCTCAGTCTGTCCTATCCGTATAGTATGTACTATACGCTTGGGAAACAAAAATCGATACAACATAACACTTCCTCAAACCACGCGACCATTAGGGCTACCATCGCCCATCCCTTGACTTCTTTTACCAACGCGTGTGGATGTATGTATGCAGTAGTCAGAGACTATATAGCCGTCCCGAGTACGAGTGCCTTCGTAGTGCATAATGGTACTTATACTACATCACATAGGGCAAAATAAGGTCACCACAATCCACTGCGCACAAACAAATCGTACGTTGTACTCGTACTGCTACTTTTGCTCCTTCTCCATCTTCAAGTAGCCATCAGTCGCCTGCTGCCTCTTGCCTTTCGGGCAGCAGTTAAAGAATGACAATAAACGAGAAGAAACAAAAAAGCCCCTGAATGGGTAAAAACAGAAATTTGGTAAACGTTACTGCCCTTAAGCCGTTGTGTGGTCCTTACAAAAAATCAAAAAAAAAAAAAGGTCCTCCTGCAGCCCAGCAGGAGGCTGGCAATGAATTGTCAGCAGTTCACCCTCATCTGCATTATGGAACTTGTGCTTTGATCAGTAGTTGTGGTGGTGGTGGCAAAAGGCATCTCAAGAGTTGAACGCAATTAGTTTCTAAGGACGAAGGTAAGGGACGTGGACGAGGTACATCCATTTTTTTTGCTTTTTCCAATTTAGGAGGGCTGTGTTTGCAGCTAATCATCTGTTGCAAGTACAAGTACTACGTACGTACATACAAGTATATCTCCCACAGATGCGATCCTTGATGTTCGAGCACAATGCTTTGCAATTAAGAAATCCGAACACAGAAACACACTTAAGCGATCCTTCTACCTTAAATTAATCGTAAATATATTAACTATACGAGTACTTACGAGTGCAGGAGTCTAGAGTGGTTTCAAAACATTGCTTGATGCTCAATCACGAGTTCGGGATATGGGTTTGGGTGTGTACATCCGTAGGTAGGCCAGCCATCCCCTGATGAGGGTTGCCCAAATGGCTTTTGTTTCGTACCGTCGAATTTGGGAATTTGTAATGGTTAACAGGATTACAGTAGGATTAGGTTCGGTTATATGTATCCGTGCGGCCTCTTGAATAGATGAGAGCGGTTTTGTGCTTCTCGATTATAATTGATATCTCTCGGTCATTATAACTTCAATCAACTTGCATACTCGTATGTGGTCGTGTATTCGTTGTATTGTCATTCATCAGGAGTTGATGGTTTCAGTGATTGATGTGCAAATCTCAGAGATTGCATTATGAAAATGCATTGAAGCGAGTAGGTATATTAGCGGTTAAGAGTAATGGACCTGCTGTGGTAACTGCTCCATTTACCGGTCGTAATTCGACAATCGAGAGTTTCTTTATTGCAACGTGGGGCAAGTGCTTCAGTTGCATCTTACATCTGCTTGCAGATTGATGCAGAAAATTGAGAAGCAAAGAAAGTGAAAGTGTGGCAGGTGTCAGATCTATGTACATATGTATAAGCCTTTCACGACAAGAAATGCAGTTGTTTGCATAATTAACTCAAAGACCAGTTGCTTCTCAACATCTGGTTCGATGACGAGTGCATACAGCATACAGAGGATTCATACAGCTAAGCAGGATGCATATAAGGCCTCGCTGCATAAAAGAACAAGAGCAGCTCGTGAGCTCTACGAGTTAAAAAGAAGGGAGGAGCATAAGCTTCTTAGAAGAAAGAACAAAAGAGCACGAGAAGCATGCGATTGAGGATTTGGAGAGGTGTTACTGCAGGCGTGACGTTCGAAAGTTTTATCAACAGATAAAGCGAACATGCCAAGGTTATAAAGCCACAACGGAAGCCTGCAGAGATGAGAACGGACACCTAGTAGTAGAACCGCAGTCGATGCTGAGAATATGGAAAAACCACTTCTGCAGACTGTATAACGGCGATGTTAGTCAATATACCGCTGTCAGGCAGAATGATCCATTTCTAATCGTCGACGAAGTTAAGATTGCCATATCGAAGTTCAAGTCGAATAAAGCTGCTGGCGCAGACGTACTGTCTGCTGAGCTCTTCAAGGCAGCTGGGGATGACCTGGTTGGGAGCATGCACCAGCTCATCCGTAAGATATGGTTAGAGGAAAGCATGCGCGAGGAATGGAGTCTCAGCATCGTATGCCCGATCCACAAGAAAGGAGACCCCTCTGATTGCGCCAAATATAGAGGAATAACTCTCCTTAACATCGCCTACAAAATCTTCCCTGCCGTTTTGTGTGAACGCCTGAAGCCTTTTGTAAATAAGCTGATAGGTCCTTATCAGTGCGGATTCAGGCCAGGGAAGTCCACCATCGACCAAATCTTCACATTACGGCAGATCCTGGAAAAAACCAATGAATTTCAAGTCGACACTCACCACCTACATATTTGTTGACTTCAAAGCCGCATACGACAGCATAATTAGAGACGAGCTATACAACGTAAGTTGTATACGCCAGAATCTTTGCCGATCGTCAACGTAAGTTTGACGTTGGAAAGCTACAATCGCAAGAGACTGCCAGAATCTTTGCCGATCGTGTCTCCTCAAAGCTCTCTCAAAATCCGCCCAGAGCAGCACAAACAATAGAGCAGGAATAGGCTCATTGCCAGAGCGCCGTCAGAGATGCTGCCTCAGAGGTGCTGGGTTTCAAACAGCCACCACCTAGAAACCCCTGGTTCGATGAACAATGCGAACAAGCCCATGCAGCAAAACAAGAGGCATATAAGGCCGTGCTGCAACGACGGACGAGAGCTGCTCGCGAAATCTATGAGCAGAAGAGAAGAGAGGAACACACGCTTTTCAGAAGAAAGAAGAGAGAGCACGGAAAGCGTGAGATCGAGGAGATGGAGAGATGCTTCCGCAGGAATGACGCCCGTAAGTTTTGCAATAAGGTAAAACGAACATGCCATGGCCACAAAGCCAGAGCGGCGGCCTGTAGGGATGAAAATGGAGAACTGGTAGTAGAGTCGCAGTCGATGCTGAGGATTTGGAAAGACCACTTCTGCAGACTGTATAACGGCGATGATAGACAAGATACCGCTGTCAGGCAATGACAATGAATCAGAAATCAGTCCACCCGACCTAGACGAAGTCAAAATAGCGATATCAAGACTTAAGTCTAATAACGCCGCTGGCGCAGACGGCCTGTCTGCTGAGCTTTTTAAGGCGGCTGGAGATGAGCTGGTAAGGTGCATGCACCATCTCATCTGCAAGGTATGGTCGGAGGAAAGCATGCCCGACGAATGGAATCTCAGCATCGTTTGCCCGGTCCATAAGAAAGGAGACCCCTATAACTGCGCCAACTATAGGGGAATAAGTCTCCTTAACATCGCATATAAGATCTTCTCTGCCGTATTGTGTGAACGCCTGAAACCGTTTGTGGATAACCTGATCGGCTCTTATCAGTGTGGTTTCAGGCCAGGTAAATCCACAATAGACCAAATATTTACGCTACGGCAGATCTTGGAGAAGACCCAGGAATACCACATCGACACTCACCACCTCTTCGTCGATTTCAAGGCCGCGTATGACAGCGTATATAGAGACGAGCTGTACAAAGCCATGTCTAGTTTTAACATCCCTGTCAAACTCGTCCGACTGTGCAGGATGACAATGGAGAATTCTCGTTGCTCCATTAAGGTCGGTAATGAGCATACCGAGACCTTTGATGTTAAAAAAGGATTTAGGCAGGGCGACGCGCTGTCGTGCAACTTTTTCAACATCGTGCTTGAAAAGATTGTGCAAGAGTCACTGGCCAACACAAGAGGTACGATCTATTTCAAGTCTACGCAATTGCTTGCGTACGCCGACGATATTGACGTAATTGGACGAAAACAGCAAGACGTCAATGAGGCTTTTGTGAGCATTGAGGTAGAAGCGGCTAAGATGGGTCTCAAGGTTAGTGAGGGTAAAACCAAATATCTGCTCTCATCTAAAAGAGACGGACAACACCGACGTGTTGGCCAGAACGTCACCATGGGCGGATATAACTTTGAAGTGGTCAAGGAATTCGTCTACCTTGGCTCACTGATTACCAGCGACAACAACACCAGCGCTGAGATAAAACGCAGAATCACTCTTGCCAACCGCTGTTTCTTTGGGCTCAAGAGGCAATTGAGAAGTAGAGCCCTCTCTCGGAAACCCAAGGTGACACTATATAAGACCTTGATCATCCCAGTCCTCCTTTACGGCGCAGAGGCTTGGACCTTAACAAAAGCGGATGAAGATGCCCTTGGTCGTTTCGAGAGGAAAATTCTGCGCAGTATCTACGGTCCCGTTTGTTCAAACGGTGTATGGAGGAGAAGATATAACGAAGAACTGTAAGGGTTGTACAGCGACATCGGCCTGGTACGACGTCTACGGATACAGCGTCTAAGGTGGCTAGGCCATGTAGAGCGCATGGAAGATACAGCTCCGACCCGAAAAGTCTTCGAATCCACTCCGGAAGGAAGGCGCGGCAGAGGACGGCCGCCTCAGCGGTGGTGCACGCAGGTGGAAAGGGACCTCAACCAACTGGGCGTGCGGCAGGTCGGGTGGACTGGATTCTGTTACATCGTCGTCCATTACGAATGGCTCGTTCTGTCTGACAGCGGTATCTTGTCTATCATCGCCGTTATACTGTCTGCAGAAGTGGTCCTCAGCATCGACTTCGACTCTATTACCAGTTCTCCATTTTCATCCCTACAGGCCGCCGTGGCATAGCCGTGGCATGTTCGTTTTACCTTATAGTAAAACTTACGGCCGCTTTCCGTGCTCTCTCTTCTTTCTTCTGAAAAGCGTGTATTCCTCTCTTCTCTTCTGCTCATAGATTTCGCGAGCAGCTCTTGTCCGTCGTTAGCAGTTAGCGCAGTCAAAGAGGTCTCCTTTCTTGTGGATCGGGAAAACGACACTGAGATTCCACTCGTCGGACGTGCTTTTCTTCGACCATATCTTGCAGATGAGCTGGTGCATGCGCTTTTGCCAGATCATCTTCGGCTGCTTTAAACAGTTCTGTCCACTCCAGCAGCTTTGTTTAATCTGAGCCTTGATACAGCTATCTTGTCATAGTTTGGGGGACGGAATTCTTGACTATCTTCGTCCAAGTTGATTGAAACATTGGTAGAGCAGTATTTGAGCCTTCCTCGCCGTTTAAGTGTGCAGAAATGATTCTTCTAAATTCTTGGTATCAACTGCGACTCCAATAAAAAGTTGTCAATTTTCGTCGTGGTAAAACTTCCGGACTTCATTCCTGCTGTAACACCTCTCCATCTCCTCGACCGTGCGCTTCTCATGTTCCTTTTTTTTTCTTTCTGGGAAGCCGGTTCTCTTCTCTCATTTTCTATTCGTAGAGCTCAGGAACAGCTCTCGTCTTTCAAGGCAGCATTGCCTTGTAGGCGTCTTGCTTAGTTGCGTGGGCCTGCCTGCACTCGTCGTCAAGGGTTATTCCTACGTTAATGGTGTCGTAAAACCCGGCACATCAGTGGCAGCTAAGCCGGTAATATTTCATCTTATCAAAGTCGTGTCACTTGCCCTTGTATGCCTCATGGTGTGCATTCATTCTTTTTGGTATAGGTCTACACAAACCTTCGAAAAATAACCCGTAGGGTTATTTAATTACTTGTCTTATATGTAATTGAAAAAATTATGAATTAATACCCATAATTGGTTTGTCCATCTCAGGGCAGCGAAGCGAACGAATCGCAAAACCATATATTCCCATTAGTCAGGCTGTTTATCTCTAAGACTACGATGCAGGCGTATGACTATTTAAAGTAACGCGTCCACTTCCTTCGCGTTGTTCGTTTCCCTCTCCTCTTAATTCTTCAATTAAAATTCCATCTACGATAGTCGTTCATGTATCCACATCACGAACGCACTTCACACAAAAGCCGAAGGCGCCGACGCATTCAGTATCTCTACATGTCCGACCACCGCCGATTACCTACTCCACCCCGTCGAACCACATATGACTTGTGATCGCGCTTATGTCGATGCCCAGCTGCGCCTACTCATTCATTGCATTTATTAATGGCCAAGTCGAAGAGCGAGAATTCAATTGATAGACAGCGTGCTACACTTGAGGGTTTAATGAGAATGAATGGCCTCACAAGGGGCAAAAAAACAGAAAAATATTTAAATACGCGTGTGGATACGAGGCAGGGTAATGAGGATGCACGCTGTCTGGGATGAGAACGCGTATGCCTACAGTTCCAACTGAGTAGGATGGAGTTTTCGATAAGGTGCTAACACTCGGTCGGACGTGAATATTAAGATAAAGGTATTATATTCACATAAACGCTTGATTGGACGCGGAGAGTGAATGAAGGCAATTGTTAATAGGTGAGCGGTAGGAGGATAATGTTCAAATTCCACTTTACCCCATTGACATATCGGTAGCACTTTGGCAATGTTAAGTACAAATTTGCTTTTCCCAGAATAAGTTTAATCCGCTCAAGTTGATGGTAGTTCCATGACACCAGAGGCGTTCTCTGTGGTTTGTGTATTTCTTCTTCTTCTTTGATGGCGCTACAGTTCGGGGTGAACCAGGGCCTCAACCAACAAGCCTCTCCAGCCGGCCCGATCTTTGGCCAGCCGTTTCCGGTCCCCTTCCACCTGTGCGCGCCACCTTAAATGCGGTCGTCCTCTGCTGCGTCGTCCCTCGTGGTTGGAGTCAAAGACTCTCCGGGCCGGAGCGTTGAGGTCCATTCGCTCTACATGGCCTAGCTGTCTTAGACGTTGGATCCGAAGACGTCTAACCAGGCCGATGTCGCTGTACAAACCGTACAGTTCTTGGTTGAATCTCCTCCTCCATTCTCCGTTTACACAAACGGGACCAAAGATTGCACGCAGAATTTTCCTCTCGAAACGTCCAAGAGCCTCTTCATCCGCTTTTGATAACGTCCAAGCCTCAGCGCCGTAGAGGAGGACGGGATGATTAAGGTTTTGTAGAGGGAAACCTTCGTTTTTTCGAGAGAGGGCTCTACTATTAAATTGCCTCTTGAGCCCGAAGAAGCAGCGATTGGCAAGAGTTGTTCTGCGTTTTATCTCAGCGCTGGTGTCATTGCTGCTTGTCACTATCGAGCCAAGGTAGACGAAGTCCCTGACTACTTCAAAAATATAGCTGCCGAAGGTGACGTTCTGACCAAGACGTCGGTGTTGCGCGTCTTTCTTGGATGACAGCATATATTTGGTCTTGTCCCCATTTACCCTTAGACCCACTTTCGCCGCTTCTGCTTCAATGCTTGCGAATGCCTCATTGACGTCTCGCTTTCTTCGTCCAATAACGCCAATGTCATCTGCGTAGGCAAGCAATTGTGTGGAATTGAAGTAGATCGAACCTCTTGTATTGGCCACAGAGTCCCGCACGATCTTTTCAAGAATAATGTTGAAGAAATCACATGTCAGTGCGTCACCCTGTCTAAAACCTTTTTTAACATCAAAGGGGTCGGTTAGTTCACCTCCGACAGTCTGACGAGTTTGGCAGGAATGTGAAAACATGACATGGCTCTGTATAGCTCGTCTCTATAAACACTGTCATACGCGGCTTTAAAGTCGACGAAAAGATGGTGCGTGTCTACCTGGAATTCATGGGTCTTTTCCAAGATCCGCCGTAGTGTAAATGGTTTATCGTGGATTTTTCCCGGCCTGAAACCACACTGGTAGGAACCTATCAGATTGTCCACGAACGGTTTCAGGTACTTACACAGTACGGCAGAGAGGATCTTGTACGCGATGTTCAGGAGGCTTATCCCTCTGTAATTGGCGCAGTCATAAGGGTCACCTTTCTTATGGACCGGGCAAACGATATTGAAATTCCATTCATCGGGCATGCGTTCTTCCGACCATATCTTGCAGATAAGTTGGTGCATGCTCCTGACCAGCTTATCGCCAGCTGCTTTAAACAGTTCCGCGGGAAGTCCGTCTGCTCCAGCAGCTTTATAAGACTTAAGTTTCAATATCGCTATCTTAACCTCGTCTAGGTCGGGTGGACGGGATTCTCCTTTGTCTTTGTCCATTGTGAATGGTTCGCTCTGCCTGACGGCGGCATTTGGACTATCATCGCCGTTATACAGTCTGCAGAAGTGGTCCTTCCACAATCTTAGCATCGACTGTGACTCCACTACTAGTTGTCCGTGCTCATCCCTGCAGGCTTCTGCTCTGGCTTTATAGACTTGGCATGCTTGTTTTACTTTCTGGTAAAATTTTCGAACGTCGTTCCTGCAGTAACATCTCTCCATCTCCTGGATCTCGTGCTTCTCGTTCTCCTTCTTTTTCCTTCTCAGAAGCGCATGCTCCTCCCTCCTTTTCTGCTCATAGATCTCGCGGGCAGCTCTCGTCCGTCGATGCAATGTGGCCATGTATGCATTCTGTTTCTCTACATGGGCCTGTCTGCACTCATCATCAAACCAGGGGTTTCTCGACGGTGGTGGCTCGAAACCGAGTATATCTGAGGCGGCCTCTCTAATGGCTTTCTGACAACGACTCCATTGCTGTTCTATGGTTTCTGCAGATTGCATCGGGACCTGAGAGAGCTTGAGGGAGACTTGATCGGCGAAGGTCCTGGCGGTCTCCTGCGATTGCAGCTTTCCAACGTTAAATTTTGGTGGTGCAGCCGTACCTTGGCTGCAACAAGGTAATGATCCGAGTCGATGTTGGCTCCTCGAAAGATTCGGACATCTAGGATGCTGGAGGAGTGTCTGCCGTCGATCGCAATCTGATCAATTTGGTTGGTTGTCGATTGATCGAAAGACCGCCAGGTCCCCTTATGGATGTTGAGGTATGGGAATCATGTACTTGATACTACCAGGTTATGTCCCGCCATAAAGTCCACTAGCCTTAGTCCGTTTTCTGGTGTGTGTATTTAGAGATCGAACAAAAATGTCGGGAATTTTTCAAATGCTTAATGGTCTCTTCTCCAAGATCCACGGCCTTAATAAAACCACATTTCGACCGTATGTTCGGTCTAATAATAGTTTTATTGTTTTGGAATTATAGGCACCAGTTTGGCTTTTCCTGTTATATGTAGTTCATAGAAAAATAGATTTTTTTTTCAGATACTTACACCTCTTCAGTAGTAATATTGGACGTATTCAAGTACATACTAGATGTCGGTTCTATAAATATCTAGTCAAGTAGAGCAGCTTGCAATACGGTATATTGCGTCATTTCCTGGTCGATGCAACAAATAGCTATAAACTGTCACCCAACCATAACCCACATAAATATGAACATTGTGCTGCCTCCTCTGCAGCCTCCTACACCTACCACCGTCACTGTATGAAGTTGAAAATAAAGTCAATCTGTTCGTCGTTATTAGTATTTTCTAAAGATACAGACCCAAATGTAGAACAACGAATCCATAAAACTAGATAAAGACCCAATCGAATCTGGGATTCTTCCAGAAATTTTCATGACCACAATACAACTTCAGTTTTTCAGGTTATAACACACAGACGGGCCAAACGTGCCATTATGCTCCCAAATAACTATCGACACCCAGTGAGAAGCGATATTGTATCGGTACGACATGCTGTGTGACCGTCATTCGTTTTGTAGAAGGTCACAACTACTTGATCCAAGGGATAAGACGCATTGAAAAATGATTCTCGCCGAGAGATTCCGTGTCGCTTTTAGGTATTAACAGCACGTGCCTAAATCTGTACATTCGAGTACGTCCTCACAAAGTCATTAAATTCGGTGTGTGCTCCAGAGTTACATGCGTAGGAAAATGCACATAATACCTGTTAGGTGGTGGCATGGCGTCAGTGCATTGGATTAGGTGGTGGCGGGTGTTAAACCTTTGCACGTGCTGAATAAATTCCACTCAATGGTATCGGACACCCGTGGGGCAGGAAATGAATAATTGATGCAAGTTCTTCCGTCAACATTATCGTATGAACAAAGTGCGTGCATACGCAATCCCGCATACCTGCGAGTACGTACGTACGGATGTAGATACGTACTGCTTATGATAGCGGATGTCATTATGGCCCGGGTTGGGATACAGAGTGTGTACGTGCTTTCCTTTAGGCTATATGGGTGACAATGCTTCCAAAAAGGCTCGAAAGTAATGGTGCACACGATCGTACTATGTACATATGATGCAACGACAGATGCTTATTTTCTTTTTGCTTTTTACTTAATTTAAGATTCGGTTTAAAATGTTTAGACACATATGTGCGATGTAACAACGGTAAAGAGAGAGTTAGGTGCATTTTGAAATTGTTTATTTGTATTGATTTTTTGAGGCAAAATTTCCACTTCTGCAAACTGTCAGCTGTAAGAAAGTGGTGGGCAGGAAGTAGGGTCTCCAACCAAGCATTATGCACTGGCTCTACACAGCAGTCATAAGGCCCATCCTCCTGTATGGTGTTGTAGTCTGGTGGACTGCTCTGGACAAGGCAGTCAATCGAAACCTTCTGGGGAAGGTACAAAGATCGGCCAGCTTATATGTACTTAAGCGGAGCGATCAGATCAACCCCCACGGAGGCGCTAAACATCCTATTACATCTTCCACCTTTAAACCTTTTCAGCAAGCAAGTTGCTGCCTGCGCGGCCCTATGGATGAGGAGCTTATAAAAATGGCCCACATCTCAAAAAGGCCATTCTAAACCACTTTAAAGTACCCATGGAAACGGACTACATCATCCCGCAGAATGTATTCACTAGGAACCTCGAAGTTGTCTTTCCATCCAGGGAGGAATGGGCTGAAGGGAAAGTAATACCAAACCATCCCTCTATACCGATGGCTCTAAGATGGAGTCGGATGTAGGTAGTGGGGGCTGCAGGAAATAACTCCCCAATGAAATAACCCCCCAAATGGAAAATGAAATAACGCCCCAAAATTGGGGGTTCATTTCACTGTGAAATTAACCCCCAAACCGAAGATGAAATAAGTCCCCAAAAATGTATGAAATAAGTCCCCAATGTTTTGAGTATTTTAGGCGACATTTGACGTAAATGAATAGAAAAAGACCACATCTATAAAAGTCCACAGCGCATAAGCAATAGAAAATGTATGGGGGGGCATGCCGCCCCCCTGCAACCCCCCTGCTTGGCATAACTGTTGGCTTTGGGATATGTGCGAGGTTGGCTGTGGGCAAAGTTATTTTTATATCCATGTTTTGTATGGATTTAAAAAATCTTCGCGGATACCCAACTTCGGACATATCCCAAAGCCAACAGTTATGCCAAGCAGGGGGGTTGCAGGGGGGCAGCATGCCCCCCCCATACATGTTTCAGAGTTTGCTATCCAAAACTGGCCTTGCAATTACTTGTTAATTTTTTTTGAATTCCTGACAATTGACTTTGAGGACTTATTTCATAGTTGAATTTGGGGGGTTATTTTCTCATGAAAGAATCCCCCAATTTTAAGTACGAAATAAGTCCCCAAAAACCCATGAAACAAATCCCCAATTTTGGGGGCTTATTTCATATGAAAAAACATCCCACTCCATACAAATGTTGGGGGGTTATTTCATTCTCGTGTTTGGGGAGTTATTTCATTGGGGAGTTATTTCCTGCAGCCGGTAGTGGGGTCTTCTCCAAGGCACTTAACCTCAACCTATCTTTCAGACTCCCAAATTACTGCAGTGTGTATCAGGCTGAAATAACAGCGATAACGGAGGCCCTTGCATGGCTCAGGATCAATGTAATATCCGCCAAGGATATTATCATTTGCACGGATAGCCAATCTGCGATAAAATCCCTGGCAGCGGTAACCCACAAATCAAAGACATCTCTTAACTGTCGCCTATCTCTAGATGAGATGGCTGAACAGTTCAATATTAAAATACTGTGGGTTCCCGGGCATAGGGATATTCCCGGAATCTGCGCGGCCGACGAACTCGCAAAGTTAGGGTCAAGCACACTCAGCCTACCTACCCTCGAGTACATAGGTAGGTAGGTTTGTAGCCTTCCCAGAATTGAGAAGAATGCACATAGGCCAAGGAGGCCCATTGTGCAGCTACGAGGGGGTTTTACTCCCCTATTCGTGGAACCATTTTGTGCTTCTTAAGAAGTTAAGAAGGTTAGGTGTCCCTACTTTCTGAACATCTTTCAGACCGTTAAGGAAGTAAGAGCCTAGTTAACGTTTCCTGATGTTGCAAAAAGCTGGACAGGCACAGAGAAGATTGTGAACGGATTAGACCTCCTCCTCGTCCTGACAGCTTCTGTAGAAATCATTCGGAACTATTCCTAGTTTTTGTACGTGACTGCCAATGAGGCAGTGTCCTGTGATGACACCAATGACCTTGTAGATGTCAGTTCTTTTTAGGGAGATTATACTCCTTGTGCGTTGGCTGTCAAGCCGAGGCCAGATTTGTCTGATGACGCAGGTATGTCCCTGGGTCCATCTCAGGTTCGTCTCGGCCCTAGCGAGAATGGCTAGATTATGTTTAATGGTTGTAAGGGGTACTCCTTAACAAGCCACGATTGATTGTAGCGTCGTTCCTTGTTTGGCGAGTGTGTCGGCTTTTTTATTACCTGTATGTCGCTGTGTCCCGGAACCCAGATAAGCTGTATGTTGAACTGTTCTGCCATCTCGATAAGAGATCGGCGACAGTCGAGACTAGATTTTGATGTGTACACATAGGACTCCAACGACTTTAAGGCTGCTTGACTGTCTGAGAATTCGAATATCCGTGGTGGATATTACGTTTCACTTCAGCCAAGACAAAGCCTCTTTTATTGCCAACAGTTCCGCCTGGAAAACGCTGAAGTGATCTGGTAATTTTAGAGCTTTATACAGCTTAAGTTGTTTGCAGAATACTCCACTGCCCACCCCGTCTTTGGTTTTAGATCCATCAGTGTAGAAATCCACGCATTTTCTGCGGGGTTGAGTTTGACGAGTCCAGTTCTGTCTGTCCGGATATATGGTCGTGAAGTTTTTGTCCAAGACTATGGTGGGTACTATGTGGTCCAAGTTTTCTGCCATAGTTATCCTGCAGTTATTTGCAGGATGGAGGAGTGGCCAGTGACATAGCTCGCCCCATTCGAGTTGGCTTTTAGTCTTATGGCCGTGTGTGTGGCAATTTGCTTACCGAAAATATCGAGTGGCGTAAGGTCTAGTATCATGTTAAGCGCAGCCATTGGTGTGGACCTAAGGGCCCCGGTAATGCACATACATGCCATCCTCTGTACCTTCTCAAGTTGTTTGTGGTATGTTGTCTTGTCCAGTGCAGTCCACCAGACTATCACTCCATACATTAGTATGGGTCTAACGACCGTGATGTAGAGCCATGGGGTGATCTTGGGGTTGAATCCCCATTTTTTTTCCTAGGGCTTCCTTACATGTGTAGAGAGCTCGGGTACATACATAGATACACCAATAAATACGGTAAAGCACGTGATAAAACTTCAAACCATAGAGGAGACCAACCTCCAGTGGAATGAGAGTAATATTGGCTTTATCACCAAACAATTGTGGCCTAAGACCTAGTGGCAACCAAAAGGGCAACTTTAAGTACTCTAGTGGGTGTCATGTCAGGTCACTGCATCATCGGAAAATACGCCGCCAGATTAGGGCTACCCTCCAATGACTTCTTGTGCGGCTGCATGGACGAGGAGGAATCAATACACCACCTCCTCTGCTCATATCCCTCTTTTGCGAATCGCAGGAGGATCTACCTCGGGGGGCCCTTCTTTGACAATCTAAGTGAGCTAGCAAACCAAAAGATAGCTCAATTCCATCGCTTCATTAGAAGCACCGGTTGGTTCTCAGGTAGCGGATCAGGGTAACTTGATCCAGGTGGTATCACAATGGGCCGACTTCTACTAACCTAACCTAAACTGTCAGCTGATATAGATATTGTAGTGGTTTTTTTTAAATCATAGGTAATTTGACACAGGCAGCTGTTTCCCGCTCGAAATCTTGACAGGAAGTCAGTATCATACCTCCGCGTAATGTGATCAATTTGATTGGTTGTCGATTGAGCGGGGCACCGCCAGCGAATTAGCGTTGTTTATTTTGTCTATAGCAGTTTCCGTAGTAGATATCACAGTTTTTCATCCGCTTTTTGCCTGGCCCGTCCCATCGCACTTATTCGAGCGCGGTAATCTCTGTCTTATAGCAGTCTAATGAGATGACCAGTTGTCCGGCCGTACCTGGTTTGTTGAGGGACCTCACGTTCCCAGGTGCAGATCCGGAATTCGATTCCTTCCGTCCTCGCGCAGGTTCAAGAGTTATTATGTATATACATATTCTCTTATGCTGTGCTATAGACACGCTATAGACACACAACCTGAACGGAGTGCAGTGGTTTGGATCGTTGATGTTCATTAACTCTCAGGAGTGGTTGTCCTTGATAGGACGAGAGCCGACCAAATTCTGCGTTGTTTATAGTCCGTAGTAATTCGTTCAAGCACTTTAATATTGCATACGCAGAGGATGAATTTCAGTTGACTATATACTGGGAGTGAGAGCACCGTGGCGCAGCGGGTAGTGTGTTGGCCTCTGATGCAGATGACACGGGATCGAGTCCTGACACAGCCATGTGATCAAACGTGTTTTTCACGGTGTTTCTCCTCAGCGGGGTTCTGACAAAACCCCCTGTAGTAAAATTGTCATGAAAAGCTTTTCGAAATTCGCCGTTCGGAACCGGCAATAAATTGTAGGTCCCTTTCACATGGGTGATTGAGAGAAACTCGGCTCAGGTCCTTCATGGACTGTAACGCCAAAATACATACATATACTGTGAGTGTTATGCCTGCAGCTTACCTATCCACGCTGAATGACCGCATGCAATCGGCATTCTCATTTCTGTGCAAATGGGCGAATAGTAACGGACTCAGGGTTAATCCCCAGAAAACGGAGCTCGTGCTATTTACCAAAAAGCATAAAATCCCGAAAAACTACCCTATCACTCTGCTCGATACCAGGCTAACCCATTCCTCTATTGCCAAATTCCTTGGCATTATACTCGATAGGAAATTAACTTGGAAGAGCAATACAATTGAAAGAGCAAAAAAAGCAACAAAAGCTCTCTACACATGCAAGAAAGCCCTAGGAAAAAATGGGGATTCAACCCCAAGATCACCCTATGGCTCTACATCACGGTCGTTAGACCCATACTAATGTATGGAGTGATAGTCTGGTGGACTGCACTGGACAAGACAATATACCACAAACAACTCGAGAAGGTACAAAGGATGGCATGTATGTGCATTACCGGGGCCCTCAAGTCCACACCAACGGCTGCGCTTAACATGTTACTAGACCTTACACCACTCGATATTTTCGGTAAGCAAATTGCCACACGCACGGCCATAAGAATAAAAGCCAACTCGAAATGGTCGAGCTATGTCACTGGCCACTCCTCCATCCTGCAAAACAGGATAACTATGGCAGAAAACTTGGACCACACAGAACCCACCATAGTCTTGGACAAAAACTTCACGACCATATATCCGGACAGACAGAACTGGACTCGTCAAACTCAACCCCGCAGAAAATGCGTGGATTTCTACACTGACGGGTCTAAAACCAAAGACGGGGTGGGCAATGGAGTATTCTGCCAGCAACCTAAGCTGTATAAAGCTCTAAAATTACCAGATCACTGCAGCGTTTTTCAGGCGGAACTGTTGGCAATAAAAGAGGCCTTGTCTTGGCTGAAGTGAAACGTAATATCCACCACGGATATTCGAATTCCCACAGTCAGTCAAGCAGCCTTAAAGTCGTTGGAGTCCTATGTGTACACATCAAAATCTAGTCTCGACTGTCGCCGATCTCCTAACGAGATGGCAGAACAGTTCAACATACAGCTTATCTGGGTACCGGGGCACAGCGACATTACAGGTAATGAAAAAGCCGACACACTCGCCAAACAAGGAACGACGCTACAATCAATCGTGGCTTGTGGGGGAGTACCCCTTACAACCATTAAACATAATCTGACCAATCTCGCCAGGGCCGAAACGAACCTGAGATGGACCCAGGGACATATCTGCGTCATCACCAGGCAAATCTGGCCTCGGCTTGACAGCCAATGCACAAGGAGTATAATCTCCCTAAAAAGAACTGACATCTACAAGGTCATTGGTGTCATCACAGGACACTGCCTCATTGGCAGTCACGCACAAAAACTAGGAATAGTTCCGAATGATTTCTGCAGAAGCTGTCAGGACGAGGAGAAGGTCTAATCCGTTCACCACCGTCTCTGTGCCTGTCCAGCTTTTTGCAACATCAGGAAACGTTACCTAGGCTCTTACTTCCTTAACTGTCTGATAGATGTTCAGAAATTAGGGATACCTGATCTTCTTAACTTCTTAAGAAGCACAAAATGGTTCCACGAATAGGGGGGTAAAACCCCCTCGTAGCTGCACAACGGGCCTCCCTGGCCTATGTGCATTCTTCTCAATTCTGGGAAGGCTACAAACCTACCTACCTATGCCTGCAGCAGTACGTCTGGTCACTTTCCATTCACAACTACGTTGCATACTTTTTGTCCGTATAGGAATTACTTTTTCTTGGCTATGAAGCGAATTGAACTATAGACCTTCCGCTCGGCGGTCGGGGGGACGTCAACATGTAGTATCTCTGAACAAATATCTCGTACGGCTATTCCTATAAAAGAATTCTCAAAAACTGACCACAATAACTGGATGACGCGCAAAGCGTCAATTTACCAAAGACATTTAAAACGACAGTGCAGTGAATTGCACTTGTGCGAATAATTTTGCCCGTGACTGTACACCACTACTACACTACTACTAATCTTATGCACAGCAGCTGATAATGTTTACCACTACAGCCCGATCAACAATTTGTTGTGTGTCATTTCTCCATTACTACATAACACGATCCTTTTACACATAACTCCCTGTACGTTTCGACTTGCCAACAAAAGGGACCTCTTGTAGGTCGAGCACCCTAAAAGCGATGACTAATATCCAGAGCCACTCGAACACTCGAAGGCCCACGCACTTACTAACGTGCTGATAACCCAGGTCAACAGCACTATAAACAAACTTATGCCCCACTTGAAAGCGCTCTCACATCCATACGGGTATGTACTACATAGAGTACTCAAATAAAACACAGTATTCGGCCACTGTATGGAAATTTGCTGAAAACTGTTTAGTTGATATGTGTTTACAAGCGTTTCAAACACTCTTTTTTCGAAAGTAATTTCATTCCAAGTGTTGATAGCCCGAGATCACACGTACTCATACCCTCCATAGTGGCAAAAAGAGCTGAAATCGAAATCTCGAGTGTTCCACTTAAGTGGAGTTTGCTATTTAAAAAAAAAGATTCAATTCACTTCAGTAGTTTTTTGGTATTTTCTCATTTCGGATCCTTTTTTCTTTTTTCCTAAATCACATTCCTTCTCGTTGAATTATCGTCGTTTTTTCCCACTTACTATAAATGCTCTTCTTCACGCTTCTGTTGCGCTTCCAATTGCTTCCGAATGTAGATAATTAATTGATTGATTGGGCGTTGATTATGGTCGAATGGGGGGGTGTTTTTGGTCTCTGACTTTGAACGTTTCGACTCGTGAGTCCTTTTCGGAATTAATTGCTATCGTTTTTGTATTTTTTCTTTTTTTTTTTTTCTTAAATCTCAAAGTCCGTCTCGCGAAAGCAATGATTTATTTCGTTGAAAATGGTATAGCGACTGAAGTGAATTACAGGGAATTAAGTTGTGTCGAGAGTGCATGAAATTGGAGTGACACAGTCTTAAGAATTAATTGAATTGATAACGTGCGCGATAGTATAGCTAAGTGATGAGTTAAATTATGATAGCGTGGATTTTTGCACGTAATTATGGACATAAATCAGTTTTGATTGAGGTCTACTTATGCGGTATTTAAAGGCATGAACTTCAGTAAACGCAAAACAAACAATCAGCGGATATTTTTGTTTTTCAACAAAGACTGGGCAAAGTGTGTGATTTTCATCCTTCAAAATGGGCAGACGATGATAGCAGAGAATTCCGTCCCCCTGATCTAGACGAAGTTAGGAATGCTTTTGCTAAGCTTAAGTCCAACGAAGCTGCTGGAGTAGACGAACTACCTGCCGAGCTCTTTGTGCTGTACTGTGTGAACGCCTGAAACCGTTCGTTAATAAACTGATTGGTCCATATCAGTGTGGTTTCAGGCCTGGGAAGTCCACTATAGATCAATTATTCGCACTGCGGCAGATCCTGGATCGATACCTACGACCTGTTTGTCGATTTTAGGGCTGCATGTATGTATGTATGTTGGCGTTACAGTCCATGAAGGACCTGAGCCGAGCTTCTCTCTCAATCACCCATGTTGTGTGTGGTTTCATTTTTCCCATAGGTGAAAGGAACCTACAGTTTATTGCCGGTTCCGAACGGCGAATTTCGAGAAGCTTTTCATGACAATTTTACTACAGGGGGTTCTATCAGAGCCCCGTTGAGGAGAAACACCGTGAAAAACACGTTCGATGACACGGCTGTGTCGGGATTCGATCCCCTGTCATCGGCGTCAGAGACCAACACACTACCCACTGCGCCACGGTGCTCTCCTTTGGCTGCCAACGCCATGTCTAGTTTTGATATCCCTGCCAAACTCGTCAGGTTGTGCAGGATGACTTTGGAGAACTCTCGCTGCTCCATCAGGTTCGGAAGCGACCTAACCGATACCTTTTATGTCAAAAAAGGTTTTAGACAGGGCGACACGCTATCGTGTGACTTTTTCAACATCGTCCTTGAAAGCATAGTGCTTTTTCAAGTTCTTACAACAGCTCGTATATGCCGATGACATTGACATAATTGGACGAAGTCAGCGAGATGTCATTGAGGTCTTTACGAGCATTGAGGCGGCAGCGGCTAAAATGGGACTGGCGGTAAATGAGGGCAAAGCGAAATATATGCTCACGTCGAAAAAGGGCCAGTAACCACCGGCATCTTGGCCAGGGCGCACATATTGACAGGTATAATTTCGAGGTAGTCAAGGACTGCGTCTACCTAAGCTCCGCAGTGACATGCAGAAATGACATCAGTGCCGAATTCAAACGAAGAATAACTCTTGCCAATCGCTGTTTCTTTGTGCCCAGGAGGCCATCAAGTAATAGAGCCCTCTTCCGAACGACATAGTTGACTCTATACAAGACCCGTATCATCCCGGTCCTTCTGTACGGCGCAGAATCATGGACTCTATCAAAATCGAATGAGGAAGTCCTTGGCCGTTTCGAGGAAAGGATTTTGCATGTGATTTGCGGTCTTATAAACGCAGACGGGGGGTGAAGGAACAGATTCAACCACGAACATTACGGGCTGTACAGCGACATGAGTCTAGTCAGGCATCCACGGCTTCAACGCCTGAGATTGCTAGGTCATGTAGAGCGAATGGACACCACAGCTCGAGCCCGGTGGGTCTTTAAATCCAACCCCGAGGGGCGAAGAAACAGAGGACAGCCACACCTTAGATGGCGTACACAGGTGGAAGGGGACCTCTGCCAATTGGATTTGCGGCAATGGAAAAGGCTAGCAAAACATCTTGCTAGTTGGAGGGGCATGTTGATTGAGGCCCAGGTTCACCCCAAATTGTAGCGCCCGATATGAAGAAGAAGAAAAGTATTGGTTCCGACGTTTCAAAAGTGAGGATTTTGACGAATAACGTTAGTGTGTTGGACTCTGACGCATGATGAGCGAGTTCGGATCCCTATAGGACCAACGCCATCGAATGTTTATTTCGCGGCGTCCCTCCTCGGCGGGGTACTAGTGAAACCCACCGTAGTACCACTTGCCATGAAAGAGCTTCTCGACTCACGCCATTCGGAATCGGGATTAAACTGCAGATCCCTTTTACCTGTGTGAAAAATAAATCACACACAACATGGGTGATTGAGAGAAGCTTGGCTCTGTTCCTTCTGGAAACCATTCTGTACTGCTTACGAAATTAAGAAGGTCAGCTATGCTTTTCGGCTGAGCGTCAGTCAAGTCGTTAAGGAAGTAAGATCCTAGGTATTGTTTCATACTATGCCTGAGAGCCGGACAGGCCCAGAGCAGGTGTTGAATGGAGTCAGCCTTCTCTTCGTCTTCACAGCTCCTGCAGAAGTCATTCGAAACTTGACCTAGTTTTTGTGCATGACTGCCAATAAGACAGTGACCAGTGATGACACCAACGATTATGCTGATGTCAGTTCGCTTTATGGAGATTAGTCCAGTGGTTCGCTGTCGGTCAAGTCGTGGCCAGATTTGCCTGGTGGTTAGGCAGGTATGCCTAACTCTGGTATGCCTTAACTCTGAAGGCGCTTAGTTGGAGATATTATTTGACCAAGATTCATGCCAAACTAAAGAGAAGCTCGCTGAAACCCTGGGAATGACTCAACAAGCGGTTTTAAACTGTCTCAAGGTCATGGGAATGGGCAAAAACGAGGACATTGGGGTCCGCATGAACTCAAACCAAAGACGTCGGACGCCGTTTTTCACGTGCGAACAATTGCTCTTAAGACAAAATCGGAACGCCTTTTTGCATCGACTAGTGACGGAAGATGAAAAGTGGATCCGCTAAGACAACCGAAAGAGCGAAATATCGTGGAGTGAGCGGGGTCATGCGTTAATTTCAATGGCCAAACCGAATATTCATGGCAAAAAGCTCATGCTGTGCATCTGGTGGTAGCAGCTCGGAGTGATCTACCATGAGCTATTTCATCTTAACGAAACCATAACTGCCGAACGTTACCAACAACAGTTGATGCAATAAAGCCGAGCATTGAAGCGTTAACGCCACCAATATGCCAAAAGATATGACAAAGTGATTTTTCAGCACGACGTCGCTCGGAAACATGTTCTAAAGTCGTCAAGGAAGTGGAGGCACTTAACTGGGATGTCCTACCCCATCCGCCATAATCCCCAGACATAACAATGTTTTAAAATAAAGGTACAGGTAAAGTTGATACTAAACTAAGATTCGTCTTCATTTCGCTGTACTATGGAGATGGGTGTGTCTCCACTTCCATCGAAAGATTGGTTCCTTCATCGCCTAGGTTGTTGATATAAGACATTACTTCCGGTTCGTCGTTGTTTTTAAATAGCCAATAAATTTGTCGACATTTTTAAGACGAATATCAATTTCACAAAGCAAATTTCCCAACTTTACCTAACCATCCCACACATCTGGTGTCTTCGTGCACCAGTTGTTCTATATTTTTCCTTTTTTTTAGGTTGGAGCGACGTGATTCATATCTTTCGCTTACTTGGTGCTGTAGCACTTTCTTATTTCAGTTGCTCCCGCTGGGTTATGTCCCACTTTCCGTCGGGCATGTGTTGAGACAATAACAAACACGGATTGTATATAGTAACAATAAACTCAGTTATCGCTTACTGATACCAGAAATGTCAATTAAATGGAATTTGCAATAAATCTTCTTATACCCTTGGACCATCAACACCCGTCACAAGGCGAAGGCATGGATAAATAGAATTTATGTATAGTTGCCGGAAGCTAGTAGATTGCCATGCTGATGCTTCTTATCACAACCTAGTACAACAGTATTGTTCCATGGACCCTTTCCTAGTAGATAATTAAGTCGGATGACTTAATCCTTTGGCGTTGACCTTCATTAATGTCTGACTTTTGTTGGTATCTATGAGTTGAGGGTGCCATGTCATGTAACATTTGTTAAACGAGATAAGGCATCACATGAGCAGATGTACACATACATATATACAAATATCTGGACATGGGGTAGATAGCTAATATCCACGTACTCTTGGGAGTGGCTATTTGCATAATACTTTCGTCACTGACATTTACGAGCGACCTGAACTGGATGAGAGATGATATTTGTTCTCCTTGAAGTCTCCTGAAGAGGGTAAGTCAATGAAAGTGTTAATGTGTCCATTTGAAGAAGGTTTATCTAATGGATTGAACTCACATACGATGATGCTATTTATGCAACCTGACGGCGATGTAATGAGTAAATAAATTAAAGGTGAAAGGTTGCACGACCATTGGACTCATAAAGCATGAAAATGATTTTATATTGATCACCCATACCAATTATTGATTCAGACAAGAACCACTTTGAGGTAAAACCAGCTTCTTCTTCTTAGTGGGCGCTACAGTTCGGGGTGAACCTGGGCCTCAGCCAACATGCCCCTCCATCTAGCACGATCTTTCACTAGCCTTTTCCATTGCCACACACCCAGTTGGCTGAGGTCCCATTCCACCTGGCCGTCCTCTGCTTCTTCGTCCCTCAGGGTTGGATTCGAAGACTCTCCGGGCTGGAGCTGTGGTGTCCATTCGCTCTACATGGCCCAGCCATCTTAGGCGTTGAATCCGTAGACGCCTGACTAGGCTCATGTCGCTGTACAACCCGTACAGTTCGTGGTTTAATCTTCTCCTCCATCCATCGTCTGCGTTTATAGGCCAAAAAATCACGCGCAAAATCTTTCTCTCGAACCGAACAAGGGCCTCCTCATCCACTTTTGATAGTGTCCATGCTTCTGCGCCGTACAAGAGGGCCGGGATGATGAGGGTCTTATATAGAGTCAACTTTGTCGTTCGGGAGAGGGCTCTGTCACTCAGTTGCCTCCTGAGCCCAAAGAAACAGCGATTGGCAAGAGTGATTCTGTGTTTGATTTCGGAACTGATGTCGTTGTTCCAGGTCACTGCGGAGCCAAGGTAGACGAAGTCCTTAACTACCTCGAACTTATATCTGCCAATACAAACGTTCTGGCCAAGACGTCGGTGGTGAGCGTCCTTTCTTGATGACAGCATATATTTAGTTTTGCCCTCGTTTACCGCCAAACCAATTTTCGCCGCCTCCATCTCAATACTCGCAAACGACTCATTGACATCTCGCTGTGATCTACCTATTATGTCAATATCGTCGTCGTATGCAAGGAGTTGTGAGGATTTGAAATAGATTGTGCCTCTTGTATTGGCCAGTGATTTTTGCACAATCATTTCCAATATGATGTTGAAGAAATCACACGACAGCGCATCGCCCTGCCTAAATCCTTTTTTGACATCAAAACTATCGGTAAGGTGTTCACCGATTCGAATGGAGCTGCGAACATTCTCCAAAGTCATCCTGCATAGTCTGACGAGCTTAGCAGGTATGTCAAAGGTAGACATAGCGTTGTATAGCTCGTCTCTAATTACGCAGTCGTATGCGGCTTTGAAGTCGACAAATAGGTGGTGAGTGTCGACTTGAAATTCATTGGTTTTTTCCAGGATCTGCCGTAGTGTGAAGATTTGGTCGATGGTGGGCTTCCCTGGCCTGAATCCGCACTGATAAGGACCAATCAGTTTATTTACAAAAGGCTTCAGGCGTTTACACAAAACGGCAGAGAAGATTTTGTAGGCGATGTTAAGGAGACTTATTCCTCTATAGTTGGCGCAATCAGAGGGGTCTCCTTTCCTGTGGATCTGGCCTACGATGCTGAGACTCTATTCTTACGGATGAGCTGATGCATGCTCCCAACCAGGTCATCCCCAGCTGCCTTGAAGAGCTCAGCAGACAGTCCGTCTGCGCCAGCAGCTTTATTCGACTTGAGCTTCGATATGACAATCTTAACTTCGTCGAGGTCAGGGGGACAGAATTCTCTGCGGTCTCCGTCGATTAGAAATGGATCATTCTGCCTGACAGCGGAATATCGACTAACATCGCCGTTATACAGTCTGCAGAAGTGGTTTTTCCATATTCTCAGCATCGACTGCGGTTCTACTACTAGGTGTCCGTTCTCATCCCTGCAGGCTTCCGTTCTGGCTTTATAACCTTGGCATGTTCGCTTTATCTGTTGATAAAACTTTCGAACGTCATGCCTGCAGTAACATCTCTCCAAATCCTCAATCGCGCGCTTCTCGTGCTCTTTCTTCTTTCTTCTAAGAAGCTTATGCTCCTCCCTTCTTTTTAACTCGTAGAGCTCACGAGCTGCTCTTGTTCTTTTATGCAGCGAGGCCTTATATGCATCCTGCTTCGCTGTATGAATCCTCCTGCACTCGTCATCGAACCAGGTGTTTCTTCGTGGTGGAGCCTTGAAACCCAAAACTTCGGATGCAGAGCTTTTCAGGGCTTATTTGCAAAGGCTCCACTGCTGTTCTATTGATAGCGTGGAGGATTCAGGTGTATTGGAGAGCTCAAGGGAAATGCGATCGGTAAAAGTACGAGCGGTTTCTGGCGATAGTAGCTTTCCGACGTCATAACTTTGTATTCTTACTCTACTCCGTTGCGTTCGTGCTATCCGTAAGCGCATCTTGGCTACTACAAAATAGTGGTCCGAGTCGATGTTAGCCCCTCGGAAAGTTCGAACATCCAGAATAGTGGAGGAGTGTCTGACGTCGATCGCGATGTGATCAATCTGGTTGGTAGTCGATTGATCAAAAGACCGCCAGGTGCCTTTGTGTATATCGAAGTGCGGGAAGCGCGTACTGGCTAGATGGAGATTTCGCTTCGTAGCAAGATCAATCAGCCTGTGTCCGTTATCGGAGGTGGTGTCGTGTAGGCTATGTTTGCCGATGACTCGTTCAAAGATGCTTTCCTTACCTAGATTAGCATTGAAGTCTCCTAGTACAATTTTGATGTCATAGCTGGGACATTGGGCATACGTTCTGTCTAGGAGATCGTAGAACTCATCTTTGGCGGAGTCATCCTTGTCTTCCGTGGGGGCGTGGACGCAGATCAGGCTGATGTTAAAAAATGTAGCCTTGATACGGATTGTTATGAGGCGTTCGCTCACATGCCGAAAGCTTAGGACTTTTTGCCTTAATCCACCTCGAACAACAAATCCGCATCCAAACAATCGTTGCCCTCTCTCCCTATAGCAGTCGCCGTAGTAAATATCGCAGTTTTTCATCCGCTTTATACCCAGTCTATTCCATCGCATTTCCTGGATGGCGGTGATATCCGCTTTATAGCGGTCTAGGGCGTCCGCAAGTTGTTCGGCTGCACGTGGCCTGTTTAGGGACCTAACACTCCACGTACAAAGCCGAAGATCATTGTCCTTTTTTCGCTTTTTGCAAGGGTCGTCAACATAAGTCCGGTCCGTTATATCCGAGGCTTGTGGTTGCTTCGGAGTTTTTGTTTTTTTTTACGGTTACGGCTTACTAGGCCGTGGCCCAACCGACTAATCCTGTTTTTTGGCGCAGGAGGCTCGCCATTCGCCCTTCCCCGTCTGCGATTTCCATAGGAAATCTCCAGATGGCACCACGAGGAGGTGGGGATAGGACTTACTAACAATGCCCCAAGATGTTCGACGGCGGTGGCTCTTCTCGCTTTTTAGCAGGCCAGCATCCGTCGGATAGATGCTACCCCTACGAGGCCTTTGTTAGTCCTTTGCCATCCAAAACGAGCCAATCCAATTAATTCTCCGTCTCAAAAGCATACCGGCGAGAGTATCTACGTATAAAGAATTTATGATTCATGCATTCCTTCCAGGTACAATTAGAAGTGAGTCGTTGAATTGACAATCGACACTGATCATTGGGATCATAAGTGTAAATGTTACGCAGAAAATTTAGCAATTCGAGACGATAATTTCAAATTTGAATGCAAGCAACGTAGACCAGGTATGTCTGAAACGAGCCGTCTTTATGAATATTACAACGTTTGTATGTGTAGGAGCAATGACCAGTTGAGGCCAGACAGCCAGTCAGATTATTGAATGTCCACACGAGGAACCAATATCAATGTCTTAACTGAGGCATGGTACAGATGCAAATATCGTAGATCAACGTATTAGGTCTGGTAAGACCACCAAACCTGACTGACGGAAAACTGAAGTCACCAGAGGCGGTCATGTCTGTTCTCACTTTTATCATACGTTCGTACCAAGTCGCTTCAACTCGTTCCAAAAATTTTCTGTACGAATTAAGTCGGGTGAGCATTTTGGCCAGTCCAGCAGAGAGACACATTGCTGATTTAAAGCCAGTCCTTTACCAATCTAGGACTTTATTTATGGTAGTGCCTCTCAGGATGTTTCCTTCAATACAGGTCATCATCACTACAGGTCAATAACCCGATATACTGGATCGACACAAACTTGAACCATGACGATGCCTCTGCGATGTTTGATGATAGTTTTTCTAAAGCGTAGTAGTATAAGGTGGGTTCCAAGTTAATCAGGACTTTTTCAAATTAGCACATTCTAATGGTGTTACCTAAAATCCGCTGTGGGGCAATGGGTAGTGTGTTAGCCTCTGACGCGGATGATACACGCGTTTTCACGGTGCTTCTCCTCAGCGACCACCTGTAGTATACTTGCCATGAAAAAGCTCCTCGACTCACACCTTTCGGAATCGGCAATAAACTTTAGGTCTCTTTCATCTATGGGGAAGTAATATCACACACAACATGGGTGATTGGGAGAAGCTCGGCTTTTGTCCTTCATCGACTGTAATGCCAACATACACACACGCATCACTGACAGTCTGTCAACAGTCAATGACAAACGAACGATCAATTCGTTAAGTTACCCGAAATGTTATCCGAATAGACTACTTCTTGATAAAGCTCTTTCAATGTCACGTTGCAAGAAGAACGACCTCGGTCAATAACTTGATCCCCAGAGCTCAACAACGTGTATCACGAGAAGAAACGACTTTCTCCCTTCAAGAACATTCCCTATTTGGATCAATGTGAGCTGGTCCAGAATAGACGAGCGGTGCCGGTAATCTTCCACGTAGCCCGGACCTGACATCGCACTCTATGTACCTGAGTACCACATGCCTGAAGCTTAGGACTTAGGGGGTGGTCGTGATGCAGTGCTAAATATCACCGACTGTCGAGCGGACGGTCTGTAGTTCAAAATACATATGTCCATAGCCAAGAAATGCAACTCCTATAGTTACGGAAAAATTGTGCAAAATTGTGATGAAGGCATAACACTCACTATGGTTACTTCAAATTCATACTCTGGGTGTGCAGTTCTAATATAACACCATAATGGTATGGAACATTTGCTGGGAACTAGAACCAATGTGAAAATTCAGTCGAGTTCCTCTCGAATCCTACCTAGTACAACCACCCATTGGAGAGTAGTGAACGAACATCTACGACCCTAACCATCTGTACCATCTGTAATAAGAGTATGACTCTTGAATCTGTGCGAACTATAAAGAAAAAAATTTGAGCGAACGCCTCATAACAATCCGCATCAAAGCTATCTTCGGGAACATCAGCTTGATATGCGTTCAAGCCCCCACAGAAGAAAAAGACGGGAAAAGCCAGAGATTACTTCTATGACCTCCTCGATAGAACATACGCTCAATGTCGCAGCTATGACACCAATATTGTTTTAGGAGATTTCAACGCAAGGCTGTGTGAGGAGGACATCTTTGAACGAGTCGTAGGAAAGCACAGCCTACACGACATCACATCCGAAAACGGATTCAGGCTAATAGACTTCGTGTGCTCTCCTAGGAGCTAGCACACGATTCCCAGATCTGATAAATTATCTGTTAATCAAATCGATCACATTGCGATCAACGCCAGACCCTCCTCTGGCATCTTGGATGTCCGAGCCTCCTGAAAAGCCAATGTTGACTCGGATCATTACCTTGTTGCAGCCAAGGTAGGTATGCTGATATCGCTAACACTAGACCAGCAAAATTTTACGTCGGGAAGATGCAATCGCAAGAGACCGCCAGGACCTTCGCGATCGTATCGACCTCAAGCTCTCTCAATAGCTGATGCAAACTGCACAAACCATAGAACAGCAAAAAGCGCCATCAGGGATGCTGCCTTAGCTGTATTAGGTTTCCAGCCACCACCTAGAAGAAACCCTTAGTTTGATGACGGGCGCAGACAGGTATATGCAGAAAAACAGAATGCATACAGGGCCACATACGACAGCTGCTCGTGAGCTCTAAGAGCGGAAGGGAAGGGAGGAGCATGCGCTTTTCAGAAGGGAAAAGAAAGAGAATGAGAAGCGCGCAATAGAGGGGATGGAGAGATGTTATCGCAGGAACGACGTTCGAAAGTTTTACCAAAAAAAAAAAAAGAATAAAACGAACATGCCATGGTTATAAAGCCAGAGCGGAAGCCTGCAGGGATGAACACGGACACCTCGTAGTTGAATCACAGTCGATGCTGAGAATGTGGAAAGAATGTTTCTGCAGACTGTATAACGGCGAAGATGGCCAAGATGTCGCTGTCAGGCAGAGCGCACCATTCGCACTGGACGAAAATTCAGAGAAAATTCCGTTCAACCGACTTAGTATCAAAACTGAAGTCTGATAAACCTGTTAGCGTAGACGGCCTACCTGCTGAGCTTTTTAAACAAAGCAGCTGGAGCATGGGAACATGCACCAGCTCATCTGTAAGTTATCTCGTCAGAAGAAAACGTGCCCGATGAATAGAATCTCAGCATCGTTTACCCGGTCCTTAAAAAAAGAGACCCCTATAACTGCGCCAACTATAGGGGAATAAGTCGCCTTAACATTGCCTACAAAATCTTCTCTGCCGTTTTGTATGAACGCCTGAAGCCTTTTGTAAATAAGCTGATAGGTCCTTATCAGTGCAGATTCAGGCCAGGGAAGTCCACCATCGATCAAATCTTCACACTACGGCAGATCCTGGAGAAAACCAATGAATTTCAAGTCGACACTCATCACCTATTTGTCGACTTCAAAACCGCATACGACAGCGTAATTAGAGACGAGCTATACAACGCTATGTCTACCTTTGCCATACCTGCTAAACTCGTCAGACTATGCAGGATGACTTCGGAGAATGCTCGCTGCTCCATCCGAATCGGTGAACACCTTACCGATAGTTTTGATGTCAAAAAAGGATTTAGGCAGGGCGATGCGCTGTCGTGTGATTTCTTCAACATCATATTGGAAATGATTGTGCAAAAATCACTGGCCAATACAAGAGGCACAATCTATTTCAAATCCTCGCAACTCCTTGCGTACGCCGACGATATTGATAGGTAGATCGCAGCGAGATGTCAATGAGGCGTTTGCGAGAATTGGGATGGAGGCGGCGAAAGTTGGTCTAGCGGTAAACGAGGGCAAAACTAAATATATGCTGTCATCAAAAAAGGACGCTCACCACCGACGTCTTGGCCAGAATGTTTGTATAGGCAGATATAAGTTCGAGGTAGTTAAGGACTTCGTCTACCTTGGCTCCGCAGTGACCTGGAACAACGACATCAGTGCCGAAATCAAACGCAGAATCACTCTTGCCAATCGCTGTTTCTTTGGGCTCAGGAGGCAACTGAGTAATAGAGCCCTCTCCCGAACGACAAAGTTGACTCTATATAAGACCCTTATCATCCCGGTCCTGTTGTACGGCGCAGAAGCATGGACACTATCAAAAGCGGATGAGGAGGCCCTTGGTCGGTTCGAGAGAAAGATTTTGCGCGTGATTTTTGGGCCTATAAACGCAGACAGGGGATGGAGGTGAAGTTTCAACCACGAACTTTACGGGCTGTACAGCGACATGAGCCTAGTCAGGCGTCTACGGATTCAACGCCTAAGATGGCTGGGCCATGTAGAGCGAATGGACACCACAGCTCCAGCCCGTAGAGTCTTTGAATCCAACCCCGAGGGACGAAGAAGCAGAGGACGGCCGCACTTAAGATGGCGCACACAGGTGGAAGGGGACCTCAGCCAACTGGGTGTGCGGCAATGGAAAAGGCCAGCAAAAGATCGTGCTTGATGGAGGGGCATGTTGGTTGAGGCCCAGGTTCACCCCGAACTGTAGCGCCCACTAAGAAGAAGATGAAGTGCCTCCCAAGACCACTCAACCCTTCAATATTAAACCATAAACACATAAATATGCACGTATTCACCCATACATCTATGATTTATATCCATGTATGTACTGAATTCCAATGGACCAAAACATCTGTTTGCACCGAGCGTGGAAAACTAATGATGTCATCTTCAAGAATTATTGGTCATGTTCATGCTAACACCATGTTGAGGATGCACAAAAGGAATTTATCATCTAAGACAGATGGTTATACAAGCCTTATGTCGTAGGCTTCGTATAAATCACCCAAGCAAGGAGCAACTGTAACTAACAAATCAATAACAACGGTTCTTCTCTTAACAAAAGTATCTTTCTTAACTCGAATGATGCCGAAGATATGTACATATCCGTCGAGACTATGTCGGGACATCACATATGTACGTGGTACATAGTACGACTGTCCAGCTCTCGATGTCACGACACGATGTGATTTTATCAAATTGGAGTCGTCTGAAACGCCACGCCAACAAGGCTTACGTACAAAAGGTGATTCATGAGAAGAAATTAACGGTGTAACGAAGGAGGCCAACGTATACTTGCCGAAAATATTCAAATTTTGTTCATGTGACTGGCTATGATTAAGATAAAAATACGTTTCTGGAATTGAAATATTCAACATTAGTCGAGTGATTTATAGTTCCATAACAGCCATTGTGTGATAAGATACAATTTGAGCCACTCTACTTGTTCTATATATGGATGTAGCTATGTTTAATTAGAAGCTATCGACGTATACAAAGAGTCATTACGATAATGAATGGCAGATATGTGCCAGCAAGTTCGCTTCCATGATGCCTTAGAGGACTCTATTTTCGGTATATTTCGAAATATCGATTACACCATCTCGTTCGCCTTCATGCTTCAAACGAAAGGAGCAATCCGAAGAAAGATTGTTTCACAGTACCCTTTCCACAGCCATATCGCAGGCATATCATTACACAAATACTGTTTTAATCATACAAGCTGTTTTGGTTTCTTAGTTTTCTGTTCTTTGCGAATTATGTCTCATTCCTAGAATGATTGCTTCAGAAGGCACCCATTGTGCACAACAAGTCAATGCTGAATGACATATCATCCGCCCACATGCACATGTAGATACGTTGCTGCTGTAGATATTTACAAAGTCATCATATAATCGGGACAATGCTTCCGATCCCATTGTGTTTCCATTGATTGAGAAGGAGTTTCCCTGTCCGCTGTTTTTTTCATTTTACAATCATCTTTCATTTGCGCAATTATCATTCAGATCGCTCTCTTGCCATATACGTATTGTTCTTTTTTAGGGTTCCGTACCCAAAGGTAAAATGGAACCCTATTACCGAGACTTCGCTGTCCGCCCGTCTGTCACCAGGCTGCCTCTTATGAACCGTGATAGTTAGGTTAGGTTAGGTTGACGTGGTAGGCGTAAGCCACACTTAGGCCGAAACCGGCCCATTGTGATACCACCTGGATCAGGTTACCCTGATCCGCTACCCGGGAACCAACCGGTGCTTCTAATAAAGCGGTGGAGTTGAGCTATTTTTTGGTTTGCTAGCTCACTCATATTGTCGAAGAAGGGCGCGCCGAGGTAAATCCTCCTGCGATTCGCAAAAGAGGGACATGAGCAGAGGAGATGGTGTATTGATTCCTCCTCCTCCTCGTCCATGCAGCCGCGACAGAAGTCATTGTAGGGTAGCCCCAGTCTGGCGGCGTGTTTTCCAATGGTGCAGTGACCTGTAATGACACCCACTAGAGTGCTTAAGGTTGCCCTTTTGGTTGCCACCAGGTCCCTGGTTCATCCTAAGTTAAACTTAGGCCACAATTGTATGGTGATAAAGCCGATATTGCTCATTCCATTGGAGATTGGTCTCCTCTATGGTTTGAAGCTTTATCACGTGCTTTACCGTACTTATTGGTGTTTCTAGGTACCCGAGGGTAGGTAGGCTGAGTGTGCTTGACCCTAACCTTGCGAGCTCGTCGGCCGCGCAGTTTCCTGGAATATCCCTATGCCCGGGAACCCACAGTATTTTAATGTTGAACTGTTCAGCCATCTCATCTACAGATAGGCGACAGTTAATGGATGTTTTTGATTTGTGGGTTACCGCTGCCAGGGATTTTATCGCAGATTGGCTATCCGTGCAAATGATAATATCCTTTGTGGATATTACATTGATCCTGAGCCATGCCAGAGCCTCCGTTGTCGCAGTTATTTCTGCGAAACACACTACAGTAATTTGGGAGTCTAAATGATAGGTTGAGGTTAAGTTCCTTGGAGTAGACCTCACTGCCTACACCCGACTCCATCTTAGAGCCATCGGTATAGAGGGAGATCGAGTCCTTTGGTATGACTTTCCCTTCCACCCATTCCTCCCTGGATGGAAAGACAACTTCGAAGTTCCTGGTGAACACATTCTGCGGGTTGATGTAGTCAGTGTCCATGGGTACTTTGAAGTGTTTTAGAATAGAGGTGTGGCCTTTTCGAGATGTGGGCCATTTGCTTATGCTCCTCATCCTTAGGGCCGCGCATGCAGCAACTTGCTTGCTGAATAGGTTTAATGGTGGAAGATGTGGTAGAACATTTAAGGCCTCCGTGGGGGTTGATCTGATCGCTCCGCTTATATATAAGCTGGCCGATCTTTGTACCTTCCCCAGAAGGTTTCGATTTACTGCTTTGTCCAGAGCAGTCCACCAGACTACGACGCCATACAGGAGGATAGGCCTTATGACTGCTGTGTAAAGCCAGTACATAATGCTTGGTTGGAGACCCCACCTCCTGCCCACTACTTTCTTACAGCTGTAGAGGGCAACAGTTGCTTTCTTGAGCCGATCAAGAATGTTGGGTTTCCAATTCAGCCTCCTGTCAACGACTAGGCCAAGATATTTAGCCTGCTCTTTGTTGTTAGTTGAGTTCCACCCAGCCTCGGTGGGTTGAGGGGCGGAATTTTATATTTGTTAGTGAACAGTACTAGATCGGTCTTCTTTGGGTTCACCCCAAGTCCACTGTACCGTGTCCAGGTTTCTACTGTATGTAGTGCACTCTGCATAAGGTCGCATAGAGTGCTGGGAAATTTTCCTGTGACGGCAATATCAACCGTGATAGACAGTTGAAAATTTCACAGATAATGTATTTCTGTTGCCGCTATAACGACAAATACTAAAACCAGAATAAAGCTAATATTTAAGGGAGGCTGAGTGCTTCCGCTGGAGCACTCAGACGCAAACACTGCTCCATTGTACTCCAGACAGACACCTTACATTACTGTATTTTCCCCGTTTTCCGGAGAAAAATTTGATGAAGCTTCAGTGATGTAGAGCTAAGGGATTCGGCACACACCACGTCGGCTCCAAGGGTGCGCCACCGTATGCGAGCAAAGGCGGGACAATCACAGAGGAAATGCTCTGCAGTGTCATCCTCCTCTTCGCCACATGCAGCACAGGTAGGCGTCTCACTGATGCTGAGCACGTAGAGATGCTTGGCAAAAGTGTAATGGCCCGTGAAAACTCCCACAAGCCTTCTGCAGTCGACTCTCCTTAAAGACAGGAGGAATGCTGCAAATTTTTTGCAGACATCAGCGCATATGCGCTTAGTCATCCTGCAACCCGGACAATCCCTCCATCTACGGTTGTGTGTATTAAATACACAATCGTTAATGTAGGAATTTACCGTGGACGCAGGTAGACCTAGAGCGGGTTCAGGTCCTGAGAAGCTCTCATCTGAACCCATTCTGGCGAGTTCATCAAAGATCTCATTTCCTGGAATCCCAGAGTAGCCTGGAACCCATACAAGCCTTAATGAATTTAGTCTGCCGACTCTGTTCAAGAAGGACCTGAGTTCAAGCATTAATTTGGAGCTAGTTAAGGGGTTACACACAGCTTTTAGAGCAGCTTGGCTGTCACTACAGACGCATATGCTTTCCCCCTTCCACCTGTGCTTCACAGCATAGTGCATGGCCATTAGGATCGCGTATATCTCTGATTGGAATACAGACGCATACTTTCCTCCTTGGATATCGGGATGTAAGTGACTTTTAGTACCAGCTGAGTCATGTCAGTATTTTTCCTCCTTCTCGTAAAGAGAACGACATCGGTCTTAAGAGGATTGATTGACAGTCCATTTCTGGTACTCCAATCATCGATCACATTTAGCGCCGCCTGTGCTTTGAGACGGACAGTCGGTAAACATGAGCCGACAGAAAGAATGGCGACGTCATCCGCATAGGCCTGGACATAGATTCCAGAGGCATTGAGAGCATCAAGCAGAGAATCAAGCATGCACCATAGCAGCGGAGACAGAACGCCACCTTGAGGGCAGCCCCTGTTTACGCCGGATTTGACACATTGGTCGAGGCCTGCATCAGCTGTCAATGTCCAGTGCATGTGCATTGCTTTGATCCAAAGGATCAGTGCTTCATCTACGCCATGATGTCTGGCAGCGTTGCACATGCTGTCAAAAGTTGCGTTATCAAAAGCTCCCTCAATGTCGATGAAAATGCCCAGCGCGTACTCTTTCCCTTCGAGCGCTCCCATACAACAGACATGATTTTCATCCAAAAAATCCCCTTGGTCACATACTGACCTAAGGTTAGTCGACAATATCCCACAACCAGTAGCAAACTTCAGAGCTTTGATCCTTATTGTGTCTTTGACGTATTAATCCTAGCTGCAACCCTTTTTTCCTTTAGACTTTGATGATCCCTATTATGTCACTGATAGGTTAATCCTTGCTGCAAACCCTTTCGTACAATTGCTATTCACCTCCTTTTCCATCCTCATAGGTTAAGATATCAAATGTTGCAACAAATGTAACTTTCGATCATATCCCACAACCTATAACACCGTGGGTGGCCGTGGTGCAGTGGTTAACGTCATCGACCGCCGAGGGGAAAGTCTATAGTTCAAATTCGTTTCATAGCCAAGAAAAAAGTCATTCCTATAAGGACAAAAAGTATGCAACACATATGTAGGTGAATGGAAAGTAATCAGACGTACTGCTGCAGGTCAACTGAAGTTCATCCTCTGCGTATGCAATACTAAAATGCTCGAACGAATTACTACGGACTATAACCAACGCGGAATTTGGTAGGCTCTCGTACTATCTAGGACAACCACTCCTCAGAATAGTGATCGAACAACAACGACCCAAACCACTGCACTCCGTTCAGCTTGTGTGCCAATCATCATAAGAATATAACTCTTGAACCAGCGCAAACTACAAAAAAAAAAGCAAACCTATAGCACACTTCCAAGCTTTGATGCCTATTGTGTCCTTGATATACTAATCCTAGCTGCAAACCTTCTTCCCATAATTATTGATATTCACCTTTTCACCTCCTTGATGACTGATGAGGTAACATACAACATCTCTTTCATATTTATATATACAGATGGTACGGAACCCTTTGTGCGCGAGTCCAACTCGCACTTGGCCGGTTTTTTTTTTTTATTCTTGTTCAGATTATTTAAAAGTATTTCATGCTTGCAATTCCATATAACCAATATACCATATGATTACCAAAAATGCCCTAAAGACGATCCACAAGCCTTTCCAAAAAATACAGATGAGTAGCTTCTGTATTGTCGGAATTAGGCAGTACAAGCTCCTAGGAGGGTTTGGTAATCAATTTTCAACTCTATCAAAATAGATAGCCTAACTAGGAGGGCTGTCTGCTGAGCTTCTTAAGGCGGCTGAAGATGAGCTGGTAAGGTGCATGAACCATCTCATTTGCAAGATATGGTCGGAGGAAAGCATGCCCGACAAATGGAATCTCAGCATCGTTTGCCCGGTCCACAAGAAAGGAGGCCCATATAACTGCGCCAACTATAGGGGAATAAGTCTCCTTAACATCGCATATAAGCTCGTCTCTGTCGTATTGTGTGAACGCCTGAAACCGTTTGTGGATAACCTGATCGGCTCTTATCAGTGTGGTTTCAGGCCAGGTAAATCTACAATAGACCAAATATTTACGTTACGACAGAGCTTGGAGAAGACCCGGGAATACCAAATCGACACTCACCACCTCTTCTTCGATATCAAGGCTGCATATGACAGCGTGTATAGAGATGAGCTATACAAAGCCATGTCTAGTTTTAACATCCGTGACAAACTCGTCCGACTGTGCAGGATGACAATGGGGAATTCTCGCTGCTCCATTAAGGTCGGTAATGAGCAAACCGAGACCTTTGATGTTAAAAAAGGATTTAGGCAAGGTGACGCGCTGTCGTGCAACTTTTTCAACATCGTGCTTGAAAAGATCGTGCAAGAGTCACTGGTCAACACAAGAAGTACGATTTATTTCAAGTCTACGCAATTACTTGCGTACGCCGACGACATTGACGTGATTGGACGGACACAGCGGGACGTCAATGAGGCCTTTGTAAGCATTGAGGTAGAAGCGGTTAAGATGGGTCTTAAGGTTAATGAGGGTAAAACCAAATATCTGCTTTCATCAAGAAGAGACGGACAACACCGACGTAATGGCCAGAACGTCACCATGGGCGGATATAACTTTGAAGTGATCAAGGAATTCGTCTACCTCGGCTCACTGATGATCGGCGACAACAACGCCAGCGCTGAGATAAAACGCAGAATCACTCTTGCCAACCGCTGCGCTTTGGGCTCAAGAGGCAATTGAGTAGTAAAGCCCTATTTTTGCAATCCAAGGCGACACTATATAAGACCTTAATCATCCCAGTGGATGTATTTAAGCAGCATTTCCAGCACCTGCTTAACGAGCATGACCAAGAGAGAGTGGTAGGGACCGAGGAAGTCCCAACTCCAGCCGATGAAGTAGTCCTCCCACCTAGCATCGAAGAAGTCGGCACAGAAATTCAGAAGCTGAAGAACAACAAGGCCGCAGGCGCAGATGACTTGCCATCAGAGCTCTTCAAGGCTGGCGGCGATGTTCTGGTAGGGAGCATGCACCAGATCATCTGCAGAATTTGGGAAGACGAAAGCATGCCCGACGACTGGAATACCAGCTCTATTTGCCCCATCCACAAAAAAGGCGATCCTACCTCTGGCAAGAACTATAGAGGTATATCCCTGCTCAATGTCGCATACAAGATCCTGTTCAGCGTATTGTGTGAACGTCGAAATCCATTTTACACCACACTAATCGGCAGCTATCAGTGCGGCTTCCGGCCCGGCAAATCAACTATAGACCAAATGTTCACACTTCGACGAATCCTGGAAAAGACCAACGAGTTTCGAATCGATACACACCATCTTTTCATCGATTTCAAAGCCGCATACGACAGCATTCATCGTGAAGGACTGTTTGGGCCGATGGCTGAATTCGGGATCCCGGTAAAACTGATCCAGTTGTGTCGCGCCACGCTAAAAAACACGCGATGCACCGTGCAACTCGGTTGTAGGACCTCGGAACCATTCGAAACATGCACCGGATTTCAGCAAGGAGATGCGCTGTCATGTGACTTCTTCAACCTGGTGCTGGAGCAGATAGTGCGACGGGCAGGCGTCAACAGGGAAGGCACTATCTTCTACAAGTCCGTCCAGCTGCTAGGATACGCAGATGATATCGACATCATCGCGTGTTCTCGCCGTGGCATTGTGGAAGCATTCACGGCGATTGAAGTACAGGCGCAACGAGTTGGTCTTAAGGTCAATGAGGACAAAACGAAGTACATGCTGTCAAGCAAAAATCAATCGGTCGCTCACCACCTGGGACAAAATATAACAATTGACAGCTACAATTTCGAGGAAGTTAAGGAGTTTGTCTACCTCGGGGCAAACGTAAGTTCCACAAATGACACCACAGTGGAGACCCGGCATAGAATCGCCCTTGGCAACCGCTGCTACTTCGGCTTGTCCAAACAACTGGGGTCAAAACTCCTCACTCGAAAGGCCAAAGTCATGCTTTACAAAATGCTCATTCTGCCAGTCTTGCTGTACGGAGCCGAAAGCTGGACGATAAGCAGGACAGCGGAGCTGGTTTTGAGTTCTTTCGAAAGAAAAATTCTGCGCCGGATATTTGGTCCTGCCTGTGAGGAAGATGAATGGAGAAGAAGACACAACCGCGAACTCTATGAGCTGTACGAAGATGTGGATGTAGTCCGGAAGGCAAGGATCCGTCGACTACACTGGCTCGGCTACATCGAGCGCATGGACATCAACGCTCCAGCTAAGAGGGTCTTCGACTCCGAGCCTCCTGGTTCGAGGAGAAGAGGAAGACCGAACCTCCGGTATAAAGACCAAGTAATCGCGGATGTAAGACATCTTGGTCTTGACAACTGGAAGCAGCGTGCCCGGGACCGTCAAGGATGGAAGGCAGCTATAGCTCAGGCTCAGATCCTCCATGGATCGCTGGCCTGATAAGTAAGTAAGTAAATCATCCCAGTCCTCCTTTACGGCGCAAAGGCTTGGACCTTGACAAAAGCGGATGAAGATACCCTTGGTCGTTTCGAGAGGAAAATTCTGCGCACTATCTACGGTCCCGTTTGTTCAAACGGTGTATGGAGGAGAAGATATAACAAAGATCTGTAAGGGTTGTACAGCGACATCGGCCTGGTACGACGTCTACGGATACAGCGTCTAAGGTGTCTAGGCCATGTAGAGCGCATGGAAAATACAGCTCCGACCCGATGAGTCAACAGCTTTGTATCCATCCGTATTCGAGGTTGTGGTTGTTTCGGAACAATTTGTTTTTTGTTTTTTTTTTTTTTGTTGTGATAGGTATGTTAAGCACAACCCCCCAACCTGGAGGGCCAGATTCCTCTTTCCCCAGGAACAAGGGGTTGGGTCGCTGCACACATTGGTTCACTACCTGGCGGGTGCCAGGGTAGCTATCCAGGAGGACCCACGCGGAGGCTGTGTGTCAACTTGGATTGAGCAGGGACAGAGATCGAAGCTGGCGTTTGCCATGTTAAACTCGTTCAACTTCTGCGTTCCTTTGTAGCCGAGTATGCTTATTGTAAAAAGGGAAACTTGTATATGTATATAAGTGCTTATTCCATTAATCCAAAAAGAACGTAAATCATAAGTGGAGATTCGACAGAACGCTCTTAACATACATATAGCCCATTGGCTTAGGACATTTTGTTATGGAATACTTTTTACGACAAGCAAATTGCTTACCTTTTTCTGCCTTGGCATTCCACTTTTTTATCACTATCCGCCAGCCATTTTTACGATTCATATTCCATCAGCTCATTATGGTTATACTCGTGCTGCATAGCCTTGCGGAAGAGAAGAGTAATCAAATCAAAAAAAGTTATTTAAGTGAACATGGCTTTCTCTTCACCTCGTTTTCGTATCGAAGCCCAATCGACCCCTAAATGGGCACTTATTACTCAATCGCATCAAACACCCAGAGCAAATGTCTGTTGGCATTGGGTTTCTTCTTCGAAGTAGATACGTATGTACATATACGAAGTCGTATCTTCCTTATTTATGTATGCCATACAGTAGGTTCCCATTTCCCACCAGATTCATCTTCTACTTCAGTGGCAATAACATCGCTGCTCTATCTACTCCCAGCTTCTCTCACATTTCCCTTCCAATCTCGTCAATGTCATTTGTATGCAAAGAACTTGATCGGTTGCGTCCGATGGACGACCCAAGAAAATCGATTAAAAGAACTAGAATCGAAAGACTCGTAACTCCCAGAGTGTAGATTTGGAAAGGAACAGCTGAATAGGCTATGTAGACGAATAAATTATCTATACAGAACCACGTATGTACTTAGATACATATGTATGTATGTCAGCTTCGCTATGAGCTTAATTCGATGAGATATGGATTTGTTTTAAAAATGTGTCCTTATGTTCCAATTGCTCCCATGCGCTTTGCATTTCAGCGTTTTTTTATTTTGTTTTTTGTACTTCAACTCAATAGTTCCGGAATCATAATGGATGTGGATTGGAATTTATGTAGGACACGTGACAAGAGCAAAGCACACCAAATGTGTTAAACTTTTATGTCTCCCTGCTCCGGTCTGCATATTCTATTTCGTATGAAATCAATATTTTGGCCGCATTGTGTGCCAAATATTTCAAATCCCACGGATACACTATTGTGTCACATGTGCATAGAAGCACTCTATTGTCGAAACTGGTTCGTAGTATTCTAAGCCATGTGTTATGTATAGTTTTGGTGGTACCATTATTTTCTGCCATCGGCCTCTTTAAGGGAACGCTTGTCGTCAATTCAATTAATTTGTGATGGCCACGAATGAGGAGATAACCCTTGAGAGTCGGATGGAAGTTACATCATCGATATAAAATAATATGGCGTGACCTCGTGACATGACAAACTACTCCTCCTTGCTAGATATACGTATGGTTGTACGAGTATATTGGCAATATTAGTACTGAGGCACTTACTTACTTACTTTGATGGCGCTACAGTTCGGGGCGAACCAGGGCCTCAACCAACAAGCCTCTCCAGCCGGCCCGATCTTCGGCCAGCCGCTTCCAGTGCCGCACACCCCGTTGGTTGAGGTCCCCTTCCACCTGTGCGCGCCACCTTAAATGCGGTCGTCCTCTGCTGCGTCGTCCCTCGGCGTTGGAGTCGAAGACTCTTCGGGCCGAAGCGTTGATGTCCATTCGCTCTACATGGCCTAGCCATCTTAGACGTTGGATCCGAAGACGTCTAACCAGGCCGATGTCGCTGTACAGCCCGTACAGTTCTTGGTTGAATCTTCTCCTCCATTCTCCGTTTACACAAACGGGACCAAAGATTGCACGCAGAATTTTCCTCTCGAAACGTCCAAGAGCCTCTTCATCCGCTTTTGATAACGTCCAAGCCTCAGCGCCGTAGAGGAGGACCGGGATGATTAAGGTTTTGTAGAGGGAAACCTTAGTTTTTCGAGAGAGGGCTCTACTACTCAATTGCCTCTTGAGCCCGAAGAAGCAGCGATTGGCAAGAGTTATTCTGCGTTTTATCTCAGCGCTGGTGTCGTTGCTGCTTGTCACTATCGAGCCAAGGTAGACGAAGTCCTTGACTACTTCAAAAATATAGCCGCCGAAGGTGACGTTCTGACCGAGACGTCGGTGTTGTGCGTCGTTCTTGGACGACAGCATATATTTGGTCTTGTCCCCATTTACCCTTAGACCCATTTTCGCCGCTTCTGCTTCAATGCTTGCGAACGCCTCATTGACGTCTCGCTTTGTTCGCCCAATAACGTCAATGTCATCTGCGTAGGCAAGCGATTGTTTGGACCTTAAGTAGATCGTACCTCTTGTATTGGCCGCAGAGTCCCGCACGATCTTTTCAAGAATAATGTTGAAGAAATCACATGTCAGTGCGTCACCCTGTCTAAAACCTTTTTTAACATCAAAGGGGTCGGTTAGTTCACCTCCGACCTTAATGGAGCAGCGAGAGCTCTCCATAGTCATCCTGCACAGTCTGACGAGTTTGGCAGGAATGTGAAAACATGACATGGCTCTGTATAGCTCGTCTCTATAAACACTGTCATACGCGGCTTTAAAGTCGACGAAAAGATGGTGCGTGTCGACCTGGAATTCATGGGTCTTCTCCAAGATCTGCCGTAGTGTAAATATTTGTTCTATCGTGGATTTTCCTGGCCTGAAACCAGACTGGTAGGAACCTATCAGATTGTCCACAAACGGTTTCAGGTACTTACACAGTACGGCAGAGAGGATCTTGTACGCGATGCTCAGGAGGCTTATCCCTCTGTAATTGGCGCAGTCATAGGGGTCTCCTTTCTTATGGACCGGGCAAACGGTACTGAGATTCCATTTATCGGGCATGCGTTCTTCCGACCATAACTTGCAGATGAGTTGGTGCATGTTCCTAACCAGCTCATCGCCAGCTGCTTTAAACAGCTCCGCGGAGAGTCCGTCTGCTCCAGCAGCTTTATAAGACTTAAGTTTCGATATCGCTATCTTAACATCGTCTAGGTCGGGTGGACGGGATTCTCCTTCGTCTTCGTCCATTGTGAATGGTTCGCTCTGCCTGACGGCGGCATTTTGACTATCATCGCCGTTATACAGTCTGCAGAAGTGGTCCTTCTACAATCTCAGCATCGACTGTGACTCCACTACTAGTTGTCCGTGTTCATCCTTGCAGGCTTCTGCTCTGGCTTTATAGCCTTGGCATGTTCGTTTTACTTTCTGGTAAAATTTTCGAACGTCGTTCCTGCAGTAACATCTCTCCATCTCCTCGATCTCGCGCTTCTCGTGCTCCTTCTTTTTCCTTCTCAGAAGCGCATGCTCCTCCCTCCTTTTCTGTTCATAGAGCTTGCGGACAGCTCTCGTCCGTCGATGCAGTGTGGCCATGTATGCATTCTGTTTCTCTACATAGGCCTGTCTGCATTCGTCATCAAACCATGGGTTTCTCGAAGGTGGTGGCTTGAAACCGAGTACATCTGAGGCGGCCTCTCTGATGGCGTTGTGACAACGACTCCATTGCTGTTCTATGGTTTCTGCAGATTAAATCGGGACTTGAGAGAGCTTGAGGGAGACTTGATCGGCGAAGTTCCTTGCGGTCTCCTGCAATTGCAGCTTTCCGACGTTAAATTTTGGTGTTCTTACTCGACTCCGTTGATTCCGAGAAATTCGCATCCGTACCTTGGCTGCAACAAGGTAATGAAAGGTTCGGACATCTAGGATGCTGGAGGAGTGTCTGCCGTCGATCGCAATATGATCAATTTGGTTGGTTGTCGATTGATCGAGAGACCGCCAGGTCCCTTTATGGATGTTGAGGTGTGGGAATCGTGTGCTTGCTACTACCAGGTTATGTCCCGCCACAAAGTCCACTAGCCTTAGTCCGCTTTCTGACGTGGTGTTGTGTAGACTGTGGTTTCCAATGACTCGTTCCTTACCCAACTTCGCTTTGAAATCTCCTAGAATGATATTAGTGTCATAGCTGGGACATTGCGCATACGTTCTGCCTAGGTGATCATAGAAGTCGTCTTTATGTCGGTCATCTTTCTCCTCTGTGGGGGCGTGGACACATAATAAGCTTATATTGCCGAGATTGGCCTTGATGCGGATAGTTATGAGGCGTTCGCTTACATACTGGAAGCTTAAGACTTTTTTCCTTAGTCTGCCTCGAACAACAAATCCGCATCCGAATAAGCGTTGTTTATATTCTCTGTAGCAGTTTCCATAGTAGATATGTATCACAGCTTTTCATCCGCTTTTTGCCTGGCCCATCCCTCGCACTTCTTGGAGCGCGGTAATGTCTGCCTTATAGCAGTCCAAAGAGTTGACCAGTTGTTCGGCTGCACCTGGTCTGTTGAGGGACCTACCGTTCCAGGTGCAGATCCGAAATTCGTTTCCTTTTTGACGGTTGCGGGGATCGTCAACATGTGATCCGTCCGTTTCCGAGGCTATTGGTTTTCTCTGAACAAAATTTTTGTTTTACGCGATAGGGATGTTAGCCCTAAGCGCAACCCCCAACCTGGAGGGCCAGGTTCCTCTTTCCCCAGGAACAAGGGATCGGGTCGCTGCACACATTGGTTCACTACCTGGTGGGTGCCAGTATAGCTATCCAGGGGAGGCCACACGGAGCCTGTGTGTCAACTTGGATTGAACAGGGACAGAGATCGAAGCTGGCGTTTGCCAAGCTAAGCGCGATCAACTTCTTTGCTCTGTTTGTTCGCTCCCTTCTCCCCTGTATTTTTCTTTACTGTACGTTATTTGTTAAAGTTAATCAGTTACTTGTGAAAGCCTAAAGTCTAAGGCTTTATTTTGTCTAACAGGCGGCAAGCAGAAGTAATTGTAGGTTTTAGTGTAATTTGTTATGTCATACCAGCTACTGCTGCAAAAAACAACTTCGCCCACTGAACCTCATAAGTAATTTATTCGCAAACAAGTAGAAGAAAATAAAAATGCCAAGCAATCTCTATAAACGTATACGGTACGAGTCGTGACACTCGAACAAATGTAAATAGTTTCAGTCATTTGATTACAAGTCAAGCCGTCAACACCAAACCATAACACGTTTTGCACCTTAGATCAACGTCAACGCAGATACGCGAGCTCTGACCTTGATTTCACTCGTCAGTTGTGACACAGCTCCTGAATTCATCATCCCATCCATATCGACATCAAAGCATGTTGCCCATTACTGCTGGAATGCTATGTTAGCATTTCCATCCGCCTAATTGGAATTCAATTCAAATGCCATTTAAAACGGCAGATACGAATAGATTTATGTATCTGCGTACATCTGTCCGCCGATATGTGTCCGTCAAACGGGTTTCAGAAGCTTGGACATATTTCACCTTTATTTCCACTTTCGACGAAAACGATTTTGGAATAGTTAAACAAATTAATGGCTTTCTCTCTGCATGTTTTAGTTTATAAAAAACAAATGTTCTTTGCGAACTAAATGAGATTCCATTTTCTCTATTTTTTTTTTAATTTTCGGATTACTTACTTACTTATCAGGCCAGCGATCCATGGAGGATCTGAGCCTGAGATATAGCTGCCTTCCAACTTTGACGGTCCCGGGCACTCTGCTTCCAGTTGTCAAGACCAAGATGTCTTACATCCGCGGTTACTTGGTCTTTATACCGGAGGTTCGGTCTTCTTCTTCTTCTCGAAGCAGGAGGCTCGGAGTCGAAGACCCTCTTAGCTGGAGCATTGATGTCAATGCGTTCGATGTGGCCGAGCCAGTGTAGTCGACGGATCCTGGCCTTCTGGACAACATCCACATCTTGGTACAGCTCGTAGAGTTCGCGGTTGTGTCTTCTTCTCCATTCACCATCCTCACAGACCAAATATCCGGCGCAGAATTTTCCTTTCGAAAGAACCTAAGATCAGCTCCGCTCTCCTACTTATCGTCCAGCTTTCGGCTCTGAACAGCAAGACTGGCAGTATGAGCGTTTTGTAAAGCATGACTTTGGTCTTTCGAGTGCGGAGTTTTGACCCCAGTTGTTTGGACAAACCGAATCTCCACTGTGGTGTCATTTGTGGAATTTACGTTTGCCCCGAGGTAGACAAACTCCTTAACTACCTCGAAATTGTAGCTGTCAATCGTTGTTTAAGACCAACTCGTTTCGCCTCTTCTTCAATCGCCGTGAATGCTTCCACAATGCCACGGCGAGAACACGCGATGATGTCGATATCATCCGCGTATCCTAGCAGCTGGATGGACTTGTAAAAGATAGCGTCCATGCTTCTGCGCCGTACAACAGGACCGGGATGATAAGGGTCTTATCTAGAGTCAACTTTGTCGTTGAGAGAGGGCTCTATTACTCAGTTGCCTCCTGAGCCCAAAGAAACAGCGATTGGCAAGAGTGACTCTGCGTTTGATTTCGGAACTGATGTCGTTGTTCCAGGTTACTGCGGAGCCAAGGTAAACGAAGTCCTTAACTACCTCGAAATTATATCTGCCAATACAAACGTTCTGGCCAAGAAGTCGGTGGTGAACGTCCTTTTTTGATGACAGCATATATATAGTTTTGCCCTCGCTTACCGCCAAACCAATTTTCGCCGCCTCCATCTCAATACTCGCAAACGCCTCATTGACATCTCGCTGCGATCTACCTATTATGTCAATATCGTCGGCGTATGCAAGGAGTTGCGAGGATTTGAAATAGATTGTGCCTCTTGTATTGGCCAGTGATTTTTGCACAATCATTTCCAATATGATGTTGAAGAAATCACACGAGAGCGCATCGTCCTGCCTAAATCCTTTTTTGACATCAAAACTATCGGTAAGGTGTTCACCGATTCGGATGGAGCAGCGAGCATTCTCCAAAGTCATCCTGCATAGTCTGACGAGGTTAGCAGGTATGTCAAAAGTAGACATGGCGTTATATAGCTCGTCTCTAATTACGCTGTCGTATGCGGCCTTGAAGTCGACAAATTGGTGGTGAGTGTCGACTTGAAATTCATTGGTTTTTTCCAGGATCTGCCGTAGTGTGAAGATTTGATCGATGGTGGACTTCCCTGGCCTGAATCCGCACTGATAAGGACCTATCAGCTTATTTATAAAAGGCTTCAGGCGTTCACACAAATCGGCAGAGAAGATTTTGTAGGCGATGTTAAGGAGACTTTTTCCTCTGTAGTTGGCGCAATCAGAGGGGTCTCCTTTCTTATGGATCGGGCATACGATGCTGAGACTCCAATCCTCGGGCATGCTTTCCTCTGACCATATCTTACAGATGAGCTCGTGCATGCTTCTAACCAGGTCATCGCCAGCTGCCCTGAAAAGCTCAGCAGACGGTCCATCCGCGCCAGCAGCCTTATTCGACTTGAGCTTCGATATGGCAACCTTAACTTCGTCGAGGTCAGGGGGACGGAATTCTCTGCAGTCTTTGTCGTTAAGAAATGGATCATTCTGCCTGACAGCGGTATATTGACTAACATCGCCGTTATACAGTCTGCAGAAGTGGTTTTTCCATATTCTCAGCATCGACTGCGGTTCTACTACTAAGTGTCCGTTCTCATCCCTGCAGGCTTCCGTTCTGGCTTCATAACCTTGACATGTTCGCTTTATCTGTTGATAAAACTTTCGAACGTCACGCCTGCAGTAACATCTCTCCAAATCCTCAATCGCGCGCTTCTCGTGCTCTTTCTTCTATCTTCTGAGAAGCTTATGCTCCTCCCTTTTTTTTTACTCGTAGAGCTCACGAGCTGCTCTTGTTCTTTTATGCAGCGAGGCCTTATATGCATCTTGCTTCGCTGTATGAATCCTCCTGCACTCGTCATCGAACCAGGTGTTTCTTTGTGGTGGAGCCTTGAAACCCAAATCTTCGGATGCAGAGCTTTTCATGGCTTGTTTGCATAGGCTCCACTGCTGTTCTATTGATAGCATGGAGGATTCAGATGTATTGGAGAGCTTAAGGGAGACGCGATCAGAAAAGCACGAGCGGTTTCTGGCGATAGTAGCTTTCCGACGTCATAACTTTGTATTCTTACTCTACTCCGTTGCGTTCGTGATATCCGTAAGCGCATCTTGGCTACTAAAAGATAGTGGTCCGAGTCGATGTTAGCCCCTCGGAAAGTTCGAACATCAAGAATAGTGGAGGAGTGTCTGACGTCGATCGCGATGTGATCAATCTGGTTGGTAGTCGATTGATCAAAAGACCGCCAGGTGCCTTTGTGTATATCGAGGTGCGAGAAGCACGTACTGGCTAGAAGGAGATTTCGCCCCGTAGCAAGATCAATCAGCCTGTGTCCGTTATCGGAGGTGGTGTCGTGTAAGCTATGTTTGCCGATGACTCGTTCAAGGATGCTTTCCTTACCCAGCTTAGCATTGAAGTCTCCTAGTACAATTTTGATGTTATAGCTGGGGTATTGGGCATACGTTCTGTCTAGGAGATCGTAGAACTCATCTTTGGCGGAGTCATCCTTGTCTTCCGTGGGGGCGTGGACGCAGATCAGGCTGATGTTATAAAATTTAGCCTTGATACGGATTGTTATGAGGCGTTCGCTCACATGCCGAAAGCTTATGACTTTTTGCCTTAGTCCACCTCGAACAACAAATCCGCAGCCAAACAATCGTTGCCCTCTCCTCCTGTAGCAGTCGCCGTAGTAAATATCGCAGTTTTTCATCCGCTTTATACCCGGTCTATTCCATCGCATTTCCTGGATGGCGGTGATGTCCGCTTTATAGCGGTCTAGGGCGCCCGCGAGTTGTTCGGCTGCACGTGGCCTGTTTAGGGACCAAACATTCCACGTACAAAGCCGAAGATCATTGTCCTTTTTTCGGTTTTTGCAAGGGTCGTCAACATAAATCCGGTCCGTTATATCCGAGGCTTGTGGTTGTTTCGGAGTTTGTGTTTTTTTACGGCTATGGCTTACTAGGCCGTAGCCCAACCGACTAATCCTGTTTTTTGGCGTAGGAGGCTCGCCATTCGCCTTCCCCGTCTGCAATTTCCATAGGAAATCTCCAGATGGCGCCACGAGGAGGTGGGGATAGGACTTACTAACAGTGCCGCAAGATGTTCGACTGCGGTGGCTCTTCTCGCTTTTTAGCAGACCAGCTTCTTTCGGATAGATGCTACCCCTACGGGGCCTTTGTTAGTCCTTAGCTTATAAGGAAATATATTAAATGTATCACTAGATTAATTTAAGTAGTCGGAAGACTACCTCAACCTAAAAAAAATGCGCCCGGACGCCCTTAATTGTCACCTGCGTGAAATAAAATAGAATCACTAATCATATTCATCCAAGGAGCACCATTGACAAGACAAGTTCCAGACCCCGCTTCCTCCCCATCCCTCCTCTGCGACAATTGTGATATTTTCAAAAGAAAACAAAATGTAGACTGAGCAAGCGCTGTCTGTATCAAAAACCTTCTTCACATGATATTTCATTCAAGCATATGTATGTAGTGTATGCCCATTCATGACCCTTCCCCAGTTGTTGCTCATTAATCATCGGACGAATATGATATCCACATTCACATCCATTACAGAATGCTTACCTTTCTGTCCTTCCATCCGTCGTAGTTCGTTTCAGACACGACCACCGAAGGCATTAGCGTGCACAATTATAAATGCTACCGTACTTATTGCGTTCCTTCGTATACCATCTATCTATGAGATAAGACAAACTTCGTACCGGCCCATCCTAGAAATTCATTTTTGCCAACAAAGTCAGGATAATGACAGTGTGTACTCGGCTGGATAATAGAAGAGGAAAACAAGTCAAGAGCAATTTCCACATGCACAAACACACACGCACAGCCGCCAATTCTGGAGAGACTGGATACATTGGACTAGTATTTCAAACAAGGAAGAACCACGTAGAGGTGCATTAAGAGCAAAGCTGTAACATTCGAGAGACTCTACCATCGCCACGCCATCGGTTAAGATGAAGAAGATTGCAAAACGACAAATCGTGCATGCTTTTTCGTTCGTTGGTTACGAGTTGAGGTACGAGCACGAGGACGAGGACGAGGACGAGTATGTTCGCTTCAGGTACACTGAGACAAGAGAGGCAAATAACCTCGCAAAAAGAAGACGCTTCATGTCAGGCCATAAGTAAGCAGTCTCTTCCTGGGGCTGGGACGTGTCCCTTCATCCTTCCACATCTTGTTCATCTACTTTTGTGTTTGTACTGGCGGTGGATTCACATTCACTTGTTATTTTGTGGCATGAATAAATTGCTTATTTTTGGTCGAGTGCAAACAAGACCATGGACCGGCTTCAACACGAAGTAGTTACTGAAGCTGGAGCAAAGCACCAGGTAGCAGGTAGTGCAAACACAAGAAACCCCTCGCCAAACTTGTAGAAAAGGAAGTCACTTGCTCCATGGTGCTGTAGTGGGAACATGCTCGTATTATCATTTTACCAAGCGGCGTATAGTAGGGACTTACTGCACATACATATATGTATGCATGTACGCGTGGATATTGTTTCATCTGGAATAATAAATAGGATCGCGCGTCCGCGTCGGCCAAAATGGAAAAGGAAGCGTTTGGCATTGCTTTTCTATACTATACTCGCGTACGTATGGACGTATTTCAGCCACTTTGATAGTTTGCGAAAATAAGGTGATTGCTTTCACGGATATGTCCTTCGCTGAAAGACACGTGCAATTTCTGTGTGCTAGAATGCATCGTGGCTATGGTGGTATGCGGCGATGGCAGAGCTGCAATGCAGCATACAGGACAGGATGGGGTAACGTTAAGTGAAAAGAACTTTCCTTTCGTGTCAAGAGAGTTTCGGAATACGTGGCAGTTGTGTAAAGGAATTGCTATTCGTTCAAAATGAATTTGAATTGTTGAAGGAAAACGGAATTTGGTTTTCCCAACAATCATAGAGATTTCATGGTTTTTCCTGCAACCATCCGTTTGATAAGGGATCTGAGTTCACAGTGAGTCTGTGCATACATATGCAAAGGTGCGGATGTACACACATACATATGTATGTAAGTATTTATTGTTGAATTCCTCATCGTGGTTCTGGAAGCTAAAACTAGGATTCTTTTGGCATTTCAATTGCTCAATGTGAACTCGTTCCTTCCATGCCATTCCCATCAACTAACCTGATCCCTAGCTGGTACATAAAATCGGTTCAAGGACGGTTCGCTTGAAGAAAGACTCCTACTTACCATTTATAATCGGTGTTCGGGCTTGGTTTCGTATGTTTTCTTTTTCGTAATGTGAAACAGCCTATCAAATTCCATTCCATCCGACTTACCCGAAGTTCTGGAAGATGATATCATCAGTGGTTTTGATGTTGTACAGGTTCCCATACGACCAATTGATATTTTAAAAATTCTTCTTCTTATTGGGCGCTATAGTACGGCGGAACCTGAGTCTCAACCACCATGCCCCTCCCACTAGCACAATTTCTTGCTAGTCTTTTCCATTCCAGTTGGCTGAGGTCCCCTTCCATCTCTGTTTCTTTGTCCCTCGTGGTTGGATTTAAAGACTCTCCAGGCTGGAGCTGCGATGTCCATTCGCTCTACATGGCCTAGCCATCTTAGGCGTTGTATGCATGGGCGCCTGACTAGACTCATGTCGCTGTACAGCCCGTACAGCTCGTGGTTGAATCTTTTCCTCCATCCCCCGTCTGCGTTCATAGGTCCGAAAATCACACACAAAATCTTTCTCTCGAAACGACCAAGGACCTCCTCATCCGCTTTTGATAGTGTCCATCTTTCTGCGCCGTACAACAGGACCGGGATGATAAGGGTCGTTCGGGAGAGGGCTCTATTACTCAGTTGCCTCCTGAGCCCAAAGAAACAGTGATTGGCAAGAGTGATTCTGCGTTTGATTTCGGAACTGATGTCGTTGTTCCAGGTCATTGCGGAGCCAAGGTAGACGAAGTCCTTAACTACCTCGAACTTATATCTGCCACAAACGTTCTGGCCAAGACGTCGGTGGTGAGCGTCCTTTTTTGATGACAACTCTCGCGCCTCGAACTCAACACTCGCAAACGCCTCATTGACATCTCGCTGTGATCTACCTATTATGTCAATATCGTCGGCGTATGCAAGGAGTTGCGAGGATTTGAAATAGATTGTGCCTCTTCTATTGGCCAGTGATTTTTGCGCAGTCATTTCCAATATGATGTTGAAGAAATCACACGACAGCGCATCGCCCTGCCTAAATCATTTTTTGACATCAAAACTATCGGTAAGATGTTCACCGATTCGGATAGAGCAGCGAGCATTCTCCAAAGTCATCCTGCATGGTCTGACGAGTCTAGCAGGTATGTCAAAGGTAGACATAGCGTTGTATAGCTCGTCTCTGATTACGCTGTCGTATGCGGCTTTGAAGTCGACAAATAGGTGACGCGTGTCTACTTGAAATTCATTGGTTTTTCCAGGACCTGCGTAGTGTGAAGATTTGGTCGATTGTGGATTTCCCTGTCCTGAATCCGCCCTGATAAGGACCTATCAGCTGATTTACAAATGGCTTCAGGCATTCACACAAAACGACAGAGAAGATTTTGTAGGTGATGTTAAGGAGACTTATTCCTCTATAGTTGGCGCAATCAGAGGGGTCTAGTTTCTTGTGGATCGGGCATACGATGCTGAGACTCCATTCCTCGGGCATGCTTTCTTCTAACCATATCTTACGGATGAGCTGGTGCATGCTCCCAACCAGGTCATCCCCAGCTGCCTTGAAGAGCTCAGCAGACAGTCCGTCTGCGCCAGCAGCTTTATTCGACTTGAGCTTCGATATGGCAATCTTAACTTCGTCGAGGTCAGGGGGACAGGATTCTCTGCGGTATCCGTCGATTAGAAATGGATCATTCAGCCCGACAGCGGTATATTGACTAACATCGTCGTTATACAGTCTGCAGAAGTGATTTTTCCATAATCTCAGCATCGACTGCGATTTTACTACTAGGTGTCCGTTCTCATCCCTGCAGGCTTCCGTTGTGGCTTTATAACCTTGGCATGTTCGCTTTATCTATTGATAAAACCTTCGAACGTCAGGCCCGCAGTAACACCTCTACAAGTCCTTAATCGCGCGCTTCTCGTGCTCCTTCTTCTTTCTTCTAAGAAGCTTATGCTCCTCCCTTCTTTTTAACTCGTAGAGCTCACGAGCTGCTCTTGCTCTTCTATGCAGCGAGGCTTTATATGCATCCTGCTTCGCTGTGTGAATCAGGTATTTCTTCGTGGAGGAGCCTTGAAGCCGAAAACTTCAGATGTAGTGCTTTTCAGGGTTTGTCTGCAAAGATTTCACTGTTCTATAGACTGCGTGGAGGGTTGAGGTGTATGACAGACCTTAAGAGAGACGCAATCGGCAAAAGCACGAGCAGTTTCTGAGGATAGTAGCATTCCGATTTTGTGTTCTTACTCTACTCCGCTGCGTTCGTGATATCCGTAAGCGCATCTTGGCTACTACAAGATAGTGGCCGATATTAGCTCCTCGGAAAGTTCGAACATCAAGAATAGTGGAAGAGTGCCTGACGACGATCGCGATGTGATCAATCTGATTAGTGATTGATTGATCTGGCAACCGCCAGGTACCTTTGTGTACATCGAGATGCAGGAATCTGACGCTGGCTAGAAGGAGATTTCGCAAGATCAGTCATCCTGTGTCCATTATCGGATGTGGTGTCGTGTAGGCTGTGTTTGCCGATGACTCGTTCAAAGATGCTTTCCTTACCCAGCTTAGCATTGAAGTCTCCTAGTAAAATGTTGATGTCATAGCTGGGACGCTAGGTGTACGTTCTGTCTAGGAGATCGTAGAACTCATCTTTGGTGGCGCATTCCTTGTCTTCCTTGGGGCGTGGGGCCATGTCGCAGATCAAGCTGATGTTAGAAAATGTTTGAGTCGTTCACTCACATGGCGAAAACTTAAAACATTTTGCCTTAGTCCACCTCGAACAACAAATCCACATCCGAAGAATCTTTGTCCTCTCTCCCTCTAGCAGTCGCCGTAGTAGATGTCGCAGTTTTTCATCTACTTTTAGCCGGTCTATTCCATCGCGTTTCCTGGATGGCGTTTAAGTCCTCTTTATAGCGGTCTAGAGGGTCCGCAAATTACTCGGCTGTACGTGGCCTGTTTGGGACCTAACATTCCACGTAAAGAGCCGAAGATAATTGTCCTCTTTTCGAGTCTTACGACGGTCCATTGTCGGTGTCTCTGAGAATATTGGGATTTTCCGGTTATGGTTTGCTAGACCATAGCTCAACCGACATTAATCCTGTTTTGTGGCGTAGGATTCTCGCCATTCGTACTCTTTCGTTCGTAATTTCCATGGTCACGAAATTTCCAGATGGTACCACGAGGAGGTGGAAGTAGAACCCAGCTAACAGACCTGCAAGATTTTCGGCTGCAGGGGCTTTTACTCGCTTTTTTTAGCGAACCCGCATCCATCGGCATATGCCCTTCTATGAGGCCTTTGTTAGAAATTATAGAACAAAAATGTAAAAAATGAAATCGATGGTAGATACCACTTTTCTTTGGCAAATGGATGAAACAAATATATGTCGGATGCCATCAAAAATGGTCACCACTCCACCAAAATCGATAATGCGTTTTGCGAAATCTTCAACACCAAAAAATACCAAAGGCAATGTTACCTTTCATGGAAGTGTTATGTAATAGTGTCCAATGACCAACACAGGAGGAACAATTGGCTCTTATCCTTCGGCTAATGTACATTAATTACGTTGACGTCATCAACCGCACGCAACGCACCGCCAATATAATTCGTCACCATTGAAGGAGCGTGTTAGAAAGCCCTTATGAAGCTAAGTGCCAATCAAAGAGTATATGGTCATTAAAAGTGGGTGAGCTACACAGTAGGACATAGTACCCGTTGACCTTATGCTGCCCTACCTCGATGAACGATAACATTTCCTATTACTGTCCTTGCTGTACCATGGACTTGTACTTGGTATAGCAGGCTAGTGTGCGGTGCCATTTCGTTAATCTTATGTCCTCACTGGATAACAACGTGGATAGCAATAAATATGAGTTAAGGAACCTTAACACATTTTGTTGGCCTTCTGTAATTCTATTCATGCTATCAAATTCATCGAATCGAATTTATTTCCTAAGAATTAACTACGCAAATAGAGACCCATGTATCAGGTACTATGAGTCATATGTATGTGGCCTTATAGCTCACGGAGAACCTAAGTCTAGCTTCTCTCAATCACCCATGTGAAGAAAACGTGCCCGATGAATAGAATCTCAGCATCGTTTACCCGGTCCTTAAAAAAAGAGACCCCTATAACTGCGCCAACTATAGGGGAATAAGTCGCCTTAACATCGCCTACAAAATCTTCTCTGCCGTTTTGTGTGAACGCCTGAAGCCTTTTGTAAATAAGCTGATAGGTCCTTATCAGTGCGGATTCAGGCCAGGGATGTCCACCATCGACCAAATCTTCACACTACGGCAGATACTGGAGAAAACAAATGAATTTCAAGTCGACACTCACCACCTATTTGCCGACTTCAAAGCCGCATACGACAGTGTAATCAGAGACGAGCTATGCAACGCCATATCTACCTTTGACATACCTGCCAAACTCGTCAGACTATGCAGGATGACTTTGGAGGATGCTCGCTGCTCCATCCGAATCGGTGAACACCTTACCGATAGTTTTGATGTCAAAAAAGGATTTAGGCAGGACGATGCGCTCTCGTGTGATTTCTTCAACATCATAATGATTGTGCAAAAATCACTGGCCAATACAAGAGGCACAATCTATTTCAAATCCTTGCAACTCCTGGCATACGCCGACGATATTGACATAATAGGTAGATCACAGCGAGATGTCAATGAGGCGTTTGCGAGTATTGAGATGGAGGCGGCGAAAATTGGTTTGGATGTAAACGAGGGCAGAACTGTAATCTGCTGTCATCGAAAAAGGACATTTACCACCGACGTCTTGGACAGAACGTGCATATTGGCAGATATAATTTCGAGGTAGTTAAGGACTTCGTTTACCTTGGCTCCGCAGTGACCTGGAACAACGACATCAGTTCCGAAATCAAACCCAGAATCACTCTTGCCAATCGCTATTTCTTTGGGCTCAGGAGGCAACTGAGTAATAGAGCCCTCTCCCGAACGACAAAGTTGACTCTATATAAGACCCTTATCATCCCGGTCCTGTTGTACGGCGCAGAAGAATGGACACTATCAAAAGCGGATGAGGAGGTCATTGGTCGGTTTGAGAGAAAGATTTTGCGCGGGATTTTCGGGCCTATAAACGCAGACGGGAGATGGAGGAAAATATTCAACCACGAACTTTACGGGCTGTGCAGCAACATGATTCTAGTCAGGCGTCTACGGATTCAGCGCCTAAGATGGCTGGGCCATGTAGAGCGAATGGACACCACAGCTCCAGCCCGGAGAGTCTTTGAATCCAACCCCGAAGGACGAAGAAGCAGAGGACGGTCGCACTTAAGATGGCGCACACAGGTGGTAGGGGACCTCATACAACTGGGTGTGTGGCAATGGAAAAGGCCAGCAAAAGATCGTGCTAGTTGGAGGGGCATGTTGGTTGAGGCCCAGTTTTACCCCGAAATGTAGCGCCCATTAAGAAGAAGAAGAACCAAAAAAAGAGGCACGACACCGACATCTTGGCAGCTACAAATTCGAAGTGGTCATGAATTTCGTCTATCGTGGCTCACTAGTGAATAGCGACAGCACCAGCTCTGAGATCAAATGCTTCTTTGGGCTCAAGAGGCACTTGAGAAGTAGAGCCCTCTCTCGAAAGACCGAGGTTGCGCTATACGAAACTTAAATCATTTCAGTCCTCCTCTATGGCGCAGAGGCCTGGACTTTAATGAAAGCGGATGAGGAAGCCCTTGGTCGTTTCGAGAGAAAATGTCTGGAGGAGGAGAAGATACATCGACGAACTATGCGGGCTGTATAGTGACATCGGCCTAGTACGGCGTCTACGGAAACAGCTGGCAAAAGACCGTGCCAACTGGAGAAGTTTGTTGGTTGAGGCCCAGGTTCATATCGGACTGTAGCGCCACCTAAGTAAGTAAGTAAGTATCAAAAACCACTCAGCGTCATTTGACGACAACTAAGAGAAGAATATACATAAATTGTTCTTTTTAGGGTTACGTGCCCAAAGGTAAAACGGAACCCTATTACTAGGACTTCGTTGTCCGTCCGTCCGTCTGTCACCAGGCTGTATCTCATGAACCGTAATAGTTAGAGAGTTGAAATTTTCACAGATGATGTATTTCTGTTGCCGCTACCACGACAAATACTAAAAACAGAACATAATGAATATTTAAGAGGGGCTCCCATACAACAGACCCCTTGGTCTCCATACTGAACTAAGGTTAGTCGACAATATCCCACAATCAGTAGCAAACTTCCCAGTTTTGATCTCGTTTGTGTCTTTGATGAATTAATCCTAGCTGCAAACCTTTTTCCCATATTTCCCATTATTCTTATTCACCTTTTCATATCGTTGCTGTCAAGTAAGATAATTGATTTGAATTCAATGGACACTTTGATGATCAACTATATCTCATCATGAAGATAGTACATACATAGTCTCTTTCATATTTATATATACAGATGGTACGGAACCCTTCGTGCGCGAGACCGACTCGCACTTGGCCGGTTTTTCTTTCTAATCATGATACAGGAGAATCATGCTCGAGGGCACCAGAAATATTTGGACTACGATTCTTCTACCTTCGCGACAAGGACCTTCAACTCAGTTGATACAAATATGCCAGTCTATCCAAAGATCTAATTTCATGAGTTTACAACTCAACCAACGAAGCAAACTTAAGAATTCAATCCTCTTAATGCCATTTTCCATGAGTCCTTCAATCTTCGGCATGAACGAAGCAAACGAAATCCTTCACATTAAGAAAGTTTTGTTCTATATTTTCCGCATCCAAGCATCCAAGACAAATATCTCAAAATACCTACATACATCTGTATATGTACAAAGACCGAACGATTTTCTCGTTAACTTGTGCCCGGGATTCGCTGGCTGGCAATTTTCAATTTTCAAGAACAAAGCAAAAGTCTGATGGCGCCAGACCCACCAAACCCACCAATGGACCGTTCCGGATTCCGAGGAATTACATTAAATACATTTTGTTTTTGTCATGGACCATCTTGGACTCCTATTCAGCACTAAGACGATAAAAGATTATTTTTAAGCAGTGATATCATGCTCAGTTGATTAAATCCTCTTTGCTGGGATACCGAGTAGTAGGTACTGTCACGAATGAGCTAGTAATGGATATGAACTCATGCACGAATTATAAATGAATTGCATGTATCTAAATCTTTTGCAGTGACTTGTCCTTGTTGAATGAGGTAAATATTCGATTGTGATGCTAAAAGTGGGACACACATCGTTGCCGCTAACGAAACGAATTAGTTTGAGAGCCCCGAAGATCGCGACGAATGTGGTGCGTCCCCCTATGCACTATGCATACCATAGTGCTCGTGTATCTCAAACGAAAGACGTTGCAAGTTGCAAATTAAGTGAAAGATTTATGTTGGCGCCACAATTCTGGGCGAATGGCATCTGTGTCAATATCGATTACTCGGGTTGTTGAAGTCATCTCCCTGTCGAAGGTTGTTTTTCTGTGTGTCTGCATTCCGATTGGAGAGGACATGCGTTTTTTCTTTGATGATGGCAGTTCGGGGTGAACCAGGGCCTCAACCAACAAGCCTCTCCAGCCGGCCCGATCTTTGGCCAGCCGCTTCCAGTGCCGCACGCCCAGTTGGTTGAGGTCCCCGTCCACCTGTGCGCGCCACCTTAAATGCGGTCGTCCCTCGGCGTTGGAGTCGAAGACTCTTCGGGCCAGAGCGTTGATGTCCATTCGCTCTACATGGCCTAGCCATCTTAGACGTTGGATCCGAAGACGTCTAACCAGGCCGATGTCGCTGTACAGCCCGTACAGTTCTTGGTTGAATCTCCTCCTCCATTCTCCGTTTACACAAACGGGACCAACGATTGCACGCAGAATTTTCCTCTCGAAACGTCCAAAAGCCTCTTCATCCGCTTTTGATAACGTCCAAGCCTCAGCGCCGTAGAGGAGGACCGGGATGATTAAGGTTTTGTAGAGGGAAACTCAATTGCCTCTTGAGCCCGAAGAAGCAGCGATTGGCATGAGTTATTCTGCGTTTAATCTCAGCGCTAGTGTCGTTGCTGCTTGTCACTATCGAGCCAAGGTAGACGAAGTCCTTGACTACTTCAAAAATATAGCTGCCGAAGGTAACGTTCTGACCAAGACGTCGGTGTTGTGCGTCTTTCTTGGATGACAGCATATATTTGGTCTTGTCCCCATTTACCCTTAGACCCGCTTTAGCCGCTTCTGCTTCAATGCTTGCGAACGCCTCATTGACGTCTCGCTTTGTTCATCCAATAACGTCAATGTCATCTGCGTAGGCAAGCAATTGTGTGGACTTGAAGTAGATCGTACCTCTTGTATTGGCCGCAGAGTCCCGCACGATCTTTTCAATAATAATGTTGAAGAAATCACATGACAGTGCGTCACCCTGTCTAAAACCTTTTCTAACATCAAAGGGGTCGGTTAGTTCACCTCCGACCTTAATGGAGCAGCGAGAGTTTTCCATAGTCATCCTGCACAGTCTGACGAGTTTGGCAAGAATGTTAAAACATGACATGGCCCTGTATAGCTCGTCTCTATAAACACTGTCATACGCGGCTTTAAAGTCGACGAAAAGATGGTGCGTGTCGACCTGGAATTCATGGGTTTTCTCCAAGATCTGCCGTAGTGTAAATATTTGGTCTATCGTGGATTTTCCTGGCCTGAAACCACACTGGTAGGAACCTATCAGATTGTCCACGAACGGTTTCAGGTACTTACACAGTACGGCAGAGAGGATCTTGTACGCGATGTTCAGGACGCTTATCCCTCTGTAATTGGCACAGTCATAGGGGTCTCCTTTCTTATGGACCGGGCATGCGTTTGGTGAAGTACTGTTCCTTTAATGAATCAATCGGCATCTCTTTATGTACACATACATACATATAAAATCCGGAAAAAAAACAGTAAAAGATATATGAATAGTTCGTATGGACTAGTATGTACATGGCAATCTTGCAATGATTTCCCGTCGTGCATGGAATGCACAGCACACTCGATACCATGGTATGTCGAGGAGATTCAACCGCAAATTGTGTGACTCTTCTTCTGGAATGTGTTCAATGCACTCTTGGATTTTTCATGGGCGTAATGCACTTGTTGTGATCCCTCATGAGCGACTGTGACAGAATGCTGACTGGTTGACTGGCTGACACGGCACTTGTCCCCATTGTCCTCTGCTCTATCGAGAATCACATGCTGCACTCATTCATTTGATTTAGTTGGTACACCAACGCGGAACACACTACTCATGCTTGCGTTGATGCCTCTTCCTGATAAGGGTTTTCATTTCGCAAACAAATCTCCCCATTAGCCGGCGAGAGAGGTGGCGGAGGTGGATTTCAGTCTGTCAAGGAGCGATAGTTTTATGGAAGTGCCCTAGCTGCTCTGCATTCTTCATATAGACTGTAACTAGGTATACTCGTATGCATGCATATATCCGATGCTGGGGAGGCGAATGGGAAATATTGAAGAGCATGTGTGCAATAGACTTGTTGGAAACAAGTGGGAGTAGGGTTAGGGTTGCTCGAGCTCGCTCTTTCGAATAACAACAATTAGTGTCGAGTGTGAAGGATTTTCTAGTGAACACTGAGTGGTGCTTTACTCGTGGATGCGAATAGTTTTCTACTCTGTAAGTGGAAAGTACATAGTATATGTCAGGTATTGGTGTTGAGAATTTCTTTTTGTTTTGTTTGTTTAACTACACGTGTTAAACGGTTGACTATAGATACAATTGTACGTCTGCATTTGTTTCAATAGGGACATTCACTCCGAAGTTCCCCTCATCTTATGTACATATCTTGAATTAAAATGATTTTGATGAATAAACAATAGTTAACCAAACCTATCTGTCTACGTTGTGACATCATCTACAAGCAAATAGAACAATTAGTAGAACGCAATCCTTAATCCTCAGGTCAATAAAGATAGAAAACATTTATTCAATGTGTGCATAGGGTATTCCTACTGTCACATGTACAAACATTTGTGCTGTTGTCAGCATTGATTCAGGTTAATACCTTTTAATCTCTCCTAAATACGCTCCTAATCGGATGGTTAAATAAGCCTTGGCACTGTTTGTAAGCAGGTGAGCAGTTCTCCAGCTGGATTTAATGGTGAGATACTTTATCAAAGCAACGAATGAGTGATAAGTAGCCATAAAACCCTAATGGTATACATATTAAACACGCGTATCTTGGGCGTGATTTTAAGCTTTTAAAAGGGATAGTCCAAATAGATGGGCATATGTATGAAGCATTGTGAATACAAGAGGGAAACACTTAAGACTGCGGTTCCTCTATTTCTCCGAGAAATGATTGCTTAGTGTTCGTATCTTCTTACTGCAGTCTCTCTGAAGTTTAACCTCAACCTAGGCGTGTGAGCTAGAAGAAAGCTTACAATGGGATTTGTAGCGGTGTCCAACACTTCAATACGTTTTCATCGTATTACACGATGCAGATAATCCACGATAAATTAGGTATTTTCTAATGGCAAACGAATCAACACTAAGCTATCGGACACACCCAAATAAAACGTTGCATCCTCAGCACAGGGGTCGATAACACCACATGCAATTGGATCCAACAAATGCTTAGCAATAGGAAAATAAACACCTCACTAGGCAATGATAAAATCAGTGTAAATGCCGCGAAAGGATGCCCTCAAGGTGGGGTTCTCTCACCTCTCCCATGGTCCATCGTAGTAAATGAACTGATTAACATACTCAGCAACAATGGTTTCTATGTCCAAGGCTATGCTGACGACATAGTGATCCTTGTTAGAGGCACATTCGAAAACACAGTCTCGGAACTCCTCCAACGGGCACTAAACCTTGGTGCAAACTGGTGCATAAAGGTTGCACTAAAGGTCAACCCAAACTTACCAAACCTACCCTCTTTGGTGAAGCGATAACTCTAGACGAAAAGCTCACTTGGAACTCTCACATTACAAAGACCATAGAGAAAGCCAGGATCTCATTATGGACCAGCAAAAGTCTCACTGGCCAAAAATTGGGGCACAAGCCCCAAAATGTCCCGCTGGCTATATACAGCAATCACCAGACCAATAGACCCGCAGGGAATAGTGGATGTATTTAAGCAGCATTTCCAGCAGCTGCTTAACGAGCATGACCAAGAGAGAGTGGTAGGGACCGAGAAAATCCCAACTTCAGCCGATGAAGTAGTCCTCCCACCCAGCATCTAAGAAGTCGGCATAGCTATTCAGAAGCTGAAGAATAACAAGGCCGCAGGCTCAGATGGCTTGCCATCAGTGCTCTTCAAGGCTGGCGGCGATGTTCTGGAAGGGAGCATGCACCAGACATCTGCAGAATTTGGGAAGATGAAAGCATGCCCGACGACTGGAATACCAGCTCTATATGCCCCATCGACAAAAAAGGCGATCATACCTGTTGCAAGACCTATAGAGGTATATCCCTGCTCAATGTCGCATACAAGATCCTGTCCAGCGTATTGTGTGAACGTCTAAAACCATTTTGCACCACACTAATGGGCAACTACCAGTGCGGCTTCCGGCCCAACAAGTCGACCAAATTTTCACACTTCGACAAATCCTGGAAAAGACCAACGAGTTTCGAATCGATACACACCATCTTTTCATCGATTTCAAAGCCGTAACGACAGTATTCGTCGTGAAGGAGGACTGTTTGGTGCGATCACCGAATTCGGGATCCCGTTAAAACTGATCCAGTTGTGTCGCGCCACGCTAAAAAATACGCGATGCACCGTGCAACTCGGTTCTAGGACTTCGGAACCGTTTGAAACATGCACCGGATTTCAGGAAGGAGATGCGCTGTCATGTGACTTCTTCAACCTGGTGCTGGAGCAGATAGTGCGACGGGCAGGCGTCAACAGGGAAGGCACTATGTTCTACAAGTGTGTCCAGCTGCCAGGATATGCGGATGATATCGACATCATCGCGTGTTCTCGCCGTGGCATTGTGGAAGCATTCACGGCGATTGAAGAACAGGCAAAACGAGTTGGTCTTAAGATCAATGAGGACAAAACGAAATACATGATGTCAAGCAAAAACCAATCCGTGGCTCACCACCTGGGACAAAATATAACAATGGACAGCTGGTCCTCCGAGTGAGGAGTTTTGACCCCAGTTGTTTGGACAAGTCGAAGTAGCAGCGGTTGCCAAGGGCGATTCCATGCCGGATCTCCACTGTGGTGTCATTTGTGGAATCTACGTTTGCCCCGAGGTAGACAAACTCTTTAACTACCTCGAAATTGTAGCTGTCAATTGTTATTTAAGACCAACTCGATTCGCCTGTTCTTCATTCGCCGTGAATGTTTCTACAATGCGAGAACACGCGATGAAGTCGATATCATCCGCGTATCCTAGCAGCTGGACGGACTTGTAAAAGATAGTGCCTTCGCTGTTGACGCCTGCCCGTCGCACTATCTGTTCCAGCACCAGGTTGAAGAAGTCACATGACAGCGCATCTCCTTGCCGAAATTTCTGTGCATGTTTCGAATGGTTCCGAGGTCCTAGAACCGAGTTGCACGGTGATCATGCTTTACAAAACGCTCATACTGCCACTCTTGCTGTACGAAGCCGAAAGCTGGACGATAAGCAGGACAGCGGAGCTGATTTTGGATTCTTTCGAAAGAAAAATTCTGCGCCGGATATTTGGTCCTGTCTGTGAGGAAGTTGAATGGAGAAGAAGGCACAACCGCGGGCTCTACGGGCTGTACCAAGATGTGGATGTAGTCCGGAAGGCAAAGATCCGTCGACTACACTGGCTCTGCCACATCGAGCGCATGGACATCAACGCTCCAGCTAAGTGGGTCTTCGACTCCGAGCCTCCTGGTTCGAGAAGAAGAGGAAGACCGAATCTCCGATATAAAGACCAAGTGATCGCGGACGTAAGACAACTTGGTCTGTCCGACTGGAAGCAGCGTGCCCGGGACCGCCAGGGATGGAAGGCTATATAAACCCAGGTAGTTCTCTTTACGAGAAGGAGGAAAAACACTGACATGACTCAGCTGGTACTAAAAGTCACTTTCATCCCGATATCCAAGGAGGCTAAGTATCTAGGAGTCATCTTAGATAGTAAGCTTCTCTGGTCAAAGCATGTTGTGTGAAAAACCATCAAAGCGCTGTCAGCTTTCTGGCAATGCAAAGGAGCTTTTGGCAAAACATGGGGTTTATCGCCGGCAAAGGTCCTCTGGATCTACACGGCAATGATAAGACCTATAATCTCATATGCATCGGTTGTCTGGTGGAACAGACTAAAACGCAAACACGTCGTAGCCTCTTTCACCAAACTCTAAAGAACGGTTTGTTTCAGCTGCACGGGGGCTTTCCCCAGCACGCCGGGCGCTGCTCTAGATGTTATGATGAACCTTCCACCTAGATGTTATGATGAACCTTCCACCTCTTGATATATTTATCGAGGGTTTGCTCTGAAAGCCATGTCTCGTCTGAAGAGAAATGGCTTTTGGTACAACTTGCATAGGAATAACGGTGTGCTTGCGCAAGAATTGTCCTGCGACCCCTGTCTCATGGGCATACCTTCTGACGCACTGACGCCCGTTATCCTATTGCGTCGTGATTTCACAGTCGAGTTTCCATGGCGTCAGGATTGACTATGGCTGTATACTGAACCTGGAAAGGATAGTCTTCGCATTTTCACAAATGGCTCCAGGTATGGGCGGGGGGCCGGTGCTGGGGACTTCTTTGAGCGCGAAAACATCCGACTGCACTTCTCCTTAGGAAAATATGCGTCTGTCTTCCAATCAGAGATATACGCAATCCTAATGGCCATGCTCTATGTTGTGAAGCACAGGTGGAAGGGGGAAAGCATGTGCGTCTGTAGTGACAGCCAAGCTGCACTAAAAGCTGTGTGTAACCCCTTAACTAGCTCCAAATTAGTGCTTCAACTCAGGTCCTTCTTGAACAGAGTCGGCAGACTAAATTCATTAAGGCTTGTATGGGTTCCAGGCTACTCTGGGATCACAGGAAATGAGATCTCTGATGAGCTCGCTAGAATGGGTTCAGAGGAAAGCTTCTCAGGACCTGAAGCCGCTCTAGGTCTACCTGCGTCCACGGTAAATTCCTACATTAACGATTGTGTATTTAATACACACAACCGTAGATGGAGGGATTGTCCGGGTTGCAAGATGACTAAGCACATATGCCCTGATGTCTGCAAAAAATCTTCAGCATTTCTCCTGTCTTTAAGCAGAGTCGACTGCAGAAGGCTTGTGGGAGTTAGTAAGGGCCATTACACTTTTGCCAAGCACCTCTACGTGCTCGGCATCAGTGAGACGCCTACCTGTGCTGCATGTGGCGAAGAGGAGGATGACACTGCATAGCATTTCCTCTGTGATTGTCCCGCCTTTGCTCGCATACGGTGGCGCACCCTTGGAGCCGACGTGGTGTGTGCCGAATCCCTTAGCTCTACATCACTGAGGCTTCTTCAAACTTTTCTCCGGAAAACGGGGAAAATACAGTAATGTAAAGTGTCGGTCTGGAGTACAATGGACCAGTTCCAGGTCACTCTGGGATTCCAGGAAATGAGATCTCTGACGAACTCGCCAGAATGGGTTCAGAGGAGAGCTTCTCAGGACCTGAACCCGCTCTAGGTCTACCTGCGTCCACGGTAAATTCCTACATTAATGATTTTGTATTTAATACACACAACCGTAGATGGTGGGATTGTCCGGGTTGCAGGATGACTAGGCGCGCATGCCCTAATGTCTGCAAAAAATCTGCAGCATTCCTCCTGTCTTTAAGGAGAATCGACTGCAGAAGGTTTGTGGGAGTTTACAAGGGCCATTACACTTTTGCCAAGCATCTCTACGTGCTTGGCATCAGTGAGAAGCCTACCTGTGCTGCATGTTGCGGGGAGGAGAATGGCACTGCAGAGCATTTCCTCTGTGATTGTCCCGTCTTTGCTCGCGCACGGTGGCGCACCCTTGGAGCCGACGTGGTGTGTGCCGAATCCCTTAGCTCTAAAAATACAATAATGTGAAGTGTCTGTCTGGAGTACAATGGACCAGTGATTGCGTCTGAGTGCTCCAGTGGATAGCAGAAGCCTTCAAGCCTTGCTGGCCTGAAAGTAAGTAAGTAAGGTGTACGGCTAGGAGATTCACGTTTGGCAAGGATCCGATGGAGAGTTAACAGTTTGGTATCATATATGAACAAATCTATCTACAATGTCTTTTGCAGACATATTTGCTAGTAGGATAGCATTAACCTCACTTTAAGTGAGACTTTTGTGTCCATGGGGTTGTTAAATGGACCTACACTATCTTGTTAAGTTCGAAGCTCTCAATTCTAAGTTCTTTTCTTAAACTTTCCATTAACTTGATGGACCACAACAGCTCGTACGGCATTACCGTTGATCTTAATCTGTCTGACTTCACCTTACAAACTTGGATACGAAAGGAGTCCTTTGCATACTAGAGTAGACAGCTGTCCATTTTCCATCATGCCATGAAGTGTGTATTCCAATTTCTAACAAAGTGTGAAACTGATATGCCTCTGTCAAAGACACACTAATTCAATTCACAAGAGTTTAATTGCATGCAATTGCTTTGGTTCCGTCCGTACCTAAATGCAGAATCACTAATATTGCAAATCTTTGTTGATTGATTAGCACGCACTTGTTTTGCTCCAAGCCTGACCGGTTCCATGCATTTCGTATTCGAGCGAGCGATTTGCAGTGTTGGAACTCCACCGAATCGACTCACAATCGTCAACAAACTATGAACAACGCAATCAAATGTGATTAAACCGATACTTGTGTTCAGCTATTCCATTCGGTGATATGTATCTGTTGGATTCGAATTCAAATGTTCATTTTTGGTTCCCGTAACAGTTTGGTAATCGGTTGCGTTTCCCGATTAATTAATCCCATCGACTATGACCATGTTGCGTATTGCCTCGTCGTGGACAACCTTCAGTTGTGTTTCATAGATACATATTGGTCGTACGCATGGTGCTCTGTACTGTGCTTAAATGCGTTGTTTCAATTGCAGCCGTATTAACCCGTTTTTAATCATAACAATAAAATATGAATAAATCGATTAACCGGATGACGTAGAAGTGGACTGCCGCGAGATGTGGAGTGGAGTAAAGAGGAACGGAATAAATGTCTGTTAACGCGGAGTGATCGGAAAGCACAGCCTCCACGATACAACAACAGAAAACGGCTTCCGACTCGCTGACTTTGCGACAGCTCGTAATGCGGTTATAAGTAGCACAAGATTCCCTCGCAAGCGAATCCACACAGCAACCTGGCAATCTCCGGACGGTCGAACCGCCAACCAAATCGACCATGTGCTCATTGACGCAAGGCACTCGTCAAACATCCTGGATGTGCGAACATTCTGAGGGGCAAATGTCGACTCTGACCACTTCCTCGTAGCAGCAAGATTCAGAGCTCGATTGTCCAATGTCAGAAAGCTGCACCAGCCCATCAGGAGGAGGTTCGACATTGGCGCCTGAGCACACCGGAGGTTGCCAGAGTCTACAGAGAGCAGCTGAGCGAAAGACTCTACGGTATGCCTACGTCGAACACAAATGCCAATAATATGTGGCTGCATTGCCGCTCAGCCATTCCTAAGGTGGTTTCGGCTACTTCCTGACAAGAAACCCGTGGTATGATGGCGAGTGTGAGCAGAAAAAGGCAGCAACCGACGAGGCGTACCAAAAGGCGCTGCAGAGAAAAACCGGGGCAGCGCAAGAAGAGTACCGAGCCAGAAGAAGGGAGGAGAAAAAACTAGTGCGACAAAAGAAAAGAATCTTCGCAGCTTTCCAGCTCAAGGATATCAAAGAATCTAGGGATAAACATAAAACACGAGCCAAAGGCCTTGCAGGAGGCTTCACAAAGGCCACCCAGGCTTTTCGAAACTGCGAGGGTAATCTTGTCACCGACCCGCAGGGAATAGTGGATGTATTTAGGCAGCACTATCAGCAGCTGCTTAACGAGCATCACCAAGAGAGAGTGGTAGGGACCGAGGAAATCCCAACTCCAGTCCTCCCACCCAGCATCGAAGAAGTCGGAACAGCTATACAGAAGCTCAAGAACAACAAGGCCGCAGGCTCAGATGGCTTGCCATTAGAGCTCTTCAAGGCTGGCGGCGATGTTCTGGTAGGGAGCATGCACCAGATCATCTGCAGATTTTGGGAAGATGAAAGCATGCCCGACGACTGGAACACCACCTCTATATGCCCCATCCACAAAAAAGGCGACCCTACCTCTTGCAAGAACTATAGAGGTATATCCCTGCTCAATGTCGCATACAAGATCCTGCCCAGCGTATTGTGTGAACGTCTAAAACCATTTTGCACCGCACTAATCGGCAGCTACCAGTGCGGCTTCCGGCCCGGCAAATCGACCAAATTTTCACACTTCGACAAATCCTGGAAAAGACCAACGAGTTTCGAATCGATACACACCATCTTTTCATCGATTTCAAAGCCGCATACGACAGCATTCATCGTGAAGAACTGTTTGGTGCGATGGCCGAATTCGGGATCCCGGTAAAACTGATCCAGTTGTGTCGCGCCACGCTAAAAAATACGCGATGCACCGTGCAACTCGGTTCTTGGACTTCGGAACCGTTTGAAACATGCACCGGATTTCGGCAAGGAGATGCGCTGTCATGTGACTTCTTCAACCTGGTGCTGGAGCAGATAGTGCGACGGGCAGGCGTCAACAGGGAAGGCACTATGTTCTCCAAGTCCGTCCAGCTGCTAGGATTTTTTTTTTTTTTTTTTAAATATGGGGCTAGTGCTACTCTTAGCAATATGGCACTGCGACCTTTGCAGATCTATTGTGCCTGCTAGCCGATTAGCCGAGTAGCCTCTCAACCTCTATAATGAAGCTGAGAATGCTTCTCGTAGGAGCCAGGGTGATCCCCTCAGGAGTCACAACTTCACTGAGAAGGATGCGCTTCCTAAGATGGCAGAGTGCAGGACACTCACACAGTATGTGTTCTGCCGTCTCATCGTCCTCTAGACAGAGCCGACACTCAGTTTCCGACGAGAGGCTAATTTTATTTAGATGATATCTCAGACCGCAGTGTCCCGTTAGGTAGCTGACCAGTCTTCTGATATCCCCTCTATTGAGCTTAAGTATGTCAATAGCGTGTTTGTTCAGGGGTCGTACAAGTCGTTTAGATTGACGAAGTCCCCGAACACTGTTCCAGAAGGACAGGTGTTGCGATTTTTCCCACTTGTCTAGGAGGTGATTTATCTTAGACCTGGGAATGCCGCAGAAAGGTTCCGGACCTATGTATTTGTCGCTGGAACCTTTTCTAGCAAGTTGGTCGGCAATTTCATTGCCCTTAATACCTTTATGTCCTGGCACCCACCAAAGTTTAACATTGTTTCTTTTGGCGAGCTCTTGCAGGGCGTCATGGCATTCCTTGACAGTTTTCGAGTTCGTGCTGTACGAACTCAGTGCTTTAAGCGCTGCTTGGCTATCAGAGAGTATGTTTATAGTTACTCCTCTGATGCCGGTCTCGAGATTTACGTTGACGCATGTTAGGATGGCATGCAGTTCAGCTTGGAAGACGCTGGGACTTACTCCCAGGGCCTTCGAGATTTTACGTTTTGGTCCAAAGATGCCGGCGCCAACGCCAGAAGCCATCTTGGAGCCATCCGTGTACCACCTAAGGCCTTTGACATTCAGCAGGGGATCACTATTTTCCCATGCTGAGCGATTTGGGATCAGTACCTCAAATCTTTTGTCAAAGGTGAAGGTGTGTGGCAATGCGTCCGAGACCGTAGTAATCATATCCAGCTCGGGGAAGTGTTGTAGTATGGACATGTGGCCTGCGGGTCTACATGGCATATTTGTTCCCGAGCAGAGGATTCTGATTGCACTGCGTAATGCCACCTTTTTGATAAAAAGGTGCAGTGGAACGAGTCCAATGAGTGCTTCTTGTGCTGCCGTAGGGCAGGACGGCATGGCGCCTGTGATGCCGAGACACGCTAGTCTTTAAAGGCGTTGAAGCTTAGTAATAGTAGTTTTTTGTTCAACTTTTGTCCACCATACGGTGGACCCGTAGGTAACGATAGGCCTTACTATCGCGGTATATATCCAGTGGACCACCTTAGGTTTGAGCCCCCAGGTTTTACCGTAGGTGCGTCGGCAGGCCCACATGGCCTTAGTCGCTTTCATGAGTTTATTTTTCATGTTGGAGTTCCAGTTGAGTTTGCGGTCTAGGTCAATACCTAGATATTTTACCTCCTCTGAAAATCCTATGTGTGTTCCATTTAGAGAGATTGAGCAGGGTTGTACCTTTCTTCTCTTTGTAAATGGGACTAAGATTGTCTTATTTGGGTTAATAGATAACCCCTCTCTGCCACACCAGTCAGAGATGAATTGGAGCGCAAGTTGCATGCGCTCACAGGCAGTGACCTCGCACTTGCCTGTAACAATGACTACTAGGTCATCAGCATATCCGATGACCTCGTAGCCCCGAGTGGTCAGCTTGCGTAATAGATCGTCGATGACTATCGACCAAAGCAGTGGTGAGAGGACTCCCCCTTGTGGGCATCCTCTGACCGCCGATACTGTCACTGAGACCTCTCCGCATGTGGCCGATATGATACGGCTATTCAGCATCGCCCTAATCCAGTGATTAGTGGGATGGTCCACACCCCTGCAGGATAGTGCAGTGGTGATCGAGTCATAGCCAGTATTATCAAAGGCCCCCTCTATATCGAGGAAGGCGCAGATTGCGATCTCCTTTTGTTTGAAACTATTTTCAATGCACGTCACCAAATGGTGTAGTGCATTTTCGGTAGATCGCTCTTTGCGATATGCATACTGGTTAGAGTGCAGAGGTGCCTGTCTTTCCAGGATACCTCTAATGTGGAGCTCTATCAGTTTCTCCATTGTTTTCAAAAAGAACGAAGTCAAACTGATAGGGCGATAGGATTTAGGTTGCTCGCTTGGTTTCCCAATCTTGGGGATGAAGACAAGATTGACCTCTCTCCAAGTCCGGGGTATGTATCCCAGGTTGAAGCAAGACCTAAATAGAGCTATCAGTGATGGTAGAGTTGTATTCAAGCCTTTCTGTAGGATCGCAGGAAAGACACCATCTTTGCCTGGAGCCTTGTAGGGTTTAAATGAGCTAATTGCCCATTTAACTCTGTCAGGGCTGAATAGTCTTCCAGAGAGGCTATTTGTTCTACTATCGATGATTCCTGTGACGTTAATCTGATCGTCAGAGGACATCGAGTAGGGAGTAGAACCAGGGAAGTGCACCTCGAGCAAGGTCTCCAGGGTTTCCCTGCGGTTGACGGTAAAGGTGCCGTCTGACTTGCGAAGCAGCCCGAGCCCATTTGTGTGCTCTCGAGAGAGTGTTTTCTGGAGTCGGGCTGCAGTTGGAAGCGAGTCTATATTCTCGCAATGCTTCCTCCAAGACGTTCTCTTGGATTTCCTCAGTTCGAGGTTGTACTTAGTTAGAGCAGATCTATACTCAGTCCAACTGTTGTACCGTTTTGCTCTATTGAACAGCGATCTCACCTGCTTCCTTAGGGACTCGAGCTGACTGTTCCACCAGGGCACACAACGTTTTTTTGTAGTTGACCTAGGTGTACAGCTGTCTCTAAAGGATGAGATGAGTGCTGTAGTGAGCTGGTAGGCCGCTTCGTCGATATCATCTGTCGATTTAATCGACTTAGGGAGCATGTCCTCTTTAGCGGCGAGTTGAGCTTGGAACCGAGCCCAATTCGTTCGTTTGGGCTGATATCTGGGCTCAACTTCAGTTGCCTCACTAGAGATGTTAAATCTGATATGCTGATGATCAGATAGTGAGGCTTCATTGGAGACATGCCAGTCCCCAATCACATTTGAGATAAACTGGCTAGAGATAGTGAGGTCAAGCACCTCTTTTCTAACCGCGTTTATAAATGTGGGTTTGTTGCCTCTATTGGCAACGGTGAGATTATTACTAATAATAAATTCAAAAAGTGACTCACCTCGTTTGTTGGTATTGCTGCTTCCCCATTCCATATGGTGCGCGTTGGCGTCGCATCCAATTACCAGGTGGTGTTTCTTCTGGTTGCAATACCTAACCAGATCCTGGACTTCTGTAGGTGGGATTTGTTGACCGTCTCCAGGAAAGTAAGCGGAGGCGCATACCTCCCTTACTCCTCCATCGGTGGGAGCTTCCACAATGACGGCTACCAAGTCCCTTGTGACGAATTCTGGAATGGGGAGAAAATTTAGGTTAGTGCCGATCACACATGCGGCCCTAGGAGAAAAATCTCCTGTGGCGTAAATTAATTTACGCGACCTGTTTTGCAGGCCCATAATCTTACCTTTATGGGCCCATGGTTCTTGGATTAGCCCAATGCTGATCCTGTCGCGGTACAGTCGCAGGCTAAAGGTGTCCGAGGCACCTTTGGCATGGTGCAGGTTGCCCTGCAGCACACGCAGCCCATCCATTACTTGCGACGGTAGGCCGGATCCTTCGTTCTGTAAGGCTTGTTGTTGCCTCGCCTGAAGATTCCGACCCGATGGGAGTGATCCTCTGATCTACTTCCCATCGAAGATTCCCCTTGTTTCGTTGGGGGACGTTTCTTACCCTTGTTTGGGCGACTTTTAGTAGTCGCCGGCTCAGACGTGGCAGCGGGTTTTGGTTCGTCACATCTGGGCGTGTCTACAATAGCAGTAGGTGCAACCACCGTACTGCTAGCTGTAGGTTTTCCTACGGCAGTAGCAGGTGCAACCACCATACTGCTGGTTGTAGGTTTTTCTACTATAGCAATAGGTGCAACCACCATATTGCTGGCTGTAGGTTTTCCTACCACAGTAGCAGGTGCAACCACCATACTGCTGGTTGTAGGTTTTCCTATTGCGGCAGCAGGTGCATCCACCATACTGCTGCTTGTAGGTTTTCCTACAGCGATTGGTGCTACATCCAAGGATGTTTTCGCCTGGCTTTTGACAATCATCTTTACGATTTCAAATCTGTAGGCCACTTGGCACTTAAGTTCCATCAGTCGAGTCAAGGATTTGTCACTGACTGCTAGGACTAAGTGCAGGAGGTTTTTCTCCTTATTTGACGTGCTTTGCATGACTCTCCAGTTCTTTGCGTGCAGGTCGTCATTTTGTGAGTCCAGCGTCGCCAACACCTTCGTGATGGGTAGGCCGGCGCTTTGTGGGAAGTAGCCCCGTACGATGTGCGGTTTCGGGAAAGCTTCTTCTTCCACAAGCATAATATCAAGTCCACTTTTGTCCTTGATGGCCGTAAAATTGGTTTTCATCCAATCGGCCGTATCTGGGTTGTCACACACAAAGTATAACCACCCTGACTTGTAGGTCGATCCCCTAAAGCGAGGTTTGGGTGCTTTACCCGACAGCTCGATGGAGGTGTCGACTATAGCCTCCTGAACGGCTGCCATCTGCGCTGTAGTGAGGGGGTTCGTTCCTAAGTCCTTAGGGATGATGCCGAGTCGTATCCTCCCAGCTACACTACTGTAGCTCTTTTTGTCGACCTGGTGTTTACCGATTTTGCTGCGTTTAGCAGCCTGGTTTGGTGGAGTAGTGTCTGCGGAACGAACCCGTTTCAGCTCCGGACCCTTACTCGCAGGGGTTGATTTTGCAAAAACTAGGGCTTCATCTCTAGTTTTGCCCTGCATCATAGCAGCTTTAAATCGTCGCTGCTCCGATGATTTGAGCTTGACGAAGCCACCAGGTGGTACAGGCTTTTCCTCTACGTTCCTGATGGTTTCGTTCCTACTTACACTTGGGAGTTCATCCGAGAGCATACTCACAGAATCTCCGCCAAGTGTGGTGTCAGAATCGGAGAGTGAAGACATATCTTCAGCTTTCCGTTCGGCTGCAATGCCAGCACAAGATGCCGGCATCACTTCCCACTTATTAGCCGCTGAGGACTCACAAGTCCTAGCAGGCGATGACATTTGAGAGCCATCATCCTCTTTTGTATTATTTTTATTGTAATTAATTGTTCCCACGAGAACACGGGAAAGAACGGTCACCTGCAGCGGAGCCCGAGACACTGCAGGAAGGCTAAATTGAATTCGGAGGTCGCCTGGTATCCGAAGTTCGCATACTAGTAGCTAAGCACCCTCTTAGCCATGCATCCTTCGGCGTATGCTGTTCCACCTTGGAGTTAGGGGAGTAGGGGAGCGATGGGTACAGAGGAAGGGGAGGGGTAGGTGGGGGGTCCGTAATTGCTTCTTAGCTTCGGGTTCCTCTAGAGATTACTCTCGAGAGTCATTACCTGTACTGAGCCTCCGTACCACGACAAGGTGAGCAATTGTCACGAAGGCAGCTGCTAGGATACGCGGATGATATCGACATCATCGCGTGTTCTCGCCGTGGCATTGTGGAAGCATTCACTGCGATTGAAGAACAGGCGAAACGAGTTGGTCTTAAGGTCAATGAGGACAAAACGAAGTACATGCTGTCAAGCAAAAATCAATCGGTCGCTCACCAACTGGCACAAAATATAACAATTTACAGCTACAATTTCGAGGTAATTAAGGATTTTGTCTACCTCGAGGCAAACGTAAATTCCACAAATGACACCACAGTGGAGATCGGGCATAGAATCGCCCTTGGCAACCGTTGCTACTTCGGCTTGTCCAAACAACTGGGGTCAAAACTCCTCACTCGAAGGACTAAAGTCATGCTTTATAAAACGCTCATACTGCCAGTCTTGCTGTACGAAGCCGAAAGCTGGACGATAAGCAGGACAGCGGAGCTGGTTTTGGATTCTTTCGAAAGAAAAATTCTGCGCCGGATATGTGGTCCTGTCTGTGGGGAAGGTGAATGGAGAAGAAGACACAACCGCGAACTCTACGAGCTGTACAAAGATGTGGATGTAGTCCGGAAGGCAAAGATCCGTCAACTACACTGGCTCGGTCACATCGAGCGCGTGGACATCAATGCTCCAGCTAAGAGGGTCTTCAACTCCGAGCCTCCTGGTTCGAGAAGAAGAGGAAGACCGAACCTCCGGTATAAAGACCAAGTAATCGCGGATGTAAGACATCTTGGTCTTGACAACTGGAAGCAGCGTGCCCGGGACCGTCAAGGATGGAAGGCAGCTATAGCTCAGGCTCAGATGCTCCATGAATCGCTGGCCTGATAAGTAAGTAAGTAACACGAGGACCATAGACGGCTTTGCACCTCATTATGCCGCATGACAGGAGTTAGAGTTCGTCCTTAATGCAATAAACTGTTTTTATTCAATTAATTTTGAAAATTGCATTTTTTTCGTTTAGATAGTTTCGAAGCTCACATACTAGTAGTACTTGTGTGTACGAGGAGCACTAAGTGATATATGTAGTTTGCAGGAGCTTAGGTGTTCAATAATGTGTGTATTGAGAGCAGCGATTTTCAAAACAGATTTCATAACATATGGATGTATCTATATATGTACGTACGAATGGATACATGTATAAAAATAGATTGCGGCACTTGCGCTGCGTTAACCTAATCGACATCTCGGTACAAGCACATATGAAACTCATACTCATCACGTCCCCTGCCATGCTGATGCATTCCTTGACGGATGATTAATGATTTTTTTCAGTTCCCTGAGGAATTCGTTTGTTTGCCGATACCATGATAGCACGATTGGTCAGGGAAACTGAACCTTCCTCTTCGCCTTGGTTCTTATCTTTTTTTGCTGAAAAGCAAAGATCGATATATGTACATAGTAAGTACGTCTTTTAATAGCTTTAGATACGATTTATCATTTTAATTTGAGCATTTCTCTCCACCCTGGCACTCTTGATGTTTGTGCTCAGTGTCCTTGTCGGAATGGGTAGTGTCGTGTTGTCACCTCCTGTGAGGCCTGGCGGGAATGTCATCATGACAAAGTGTTGAATTATGTGTACATGTGTTGCGCAGCATGAAATGCAAATGTTGTGTTTGCCCTTAGTGTTAGGGTGCGGAAGGTTTCCTTCGAATTAAGCTGTTCGGTAGTAGTGCAAGTTGATATCTAAAGAGAGTATCGGTTCTGATGGAATATTATGTAACGTTGAAATATGTACGTATGTTGGAAATGGTTTAATTACTGCTTAATCTCAAGTGTCAGGGCATAAGTCATATAATTCCCAGTAAAATAGAATACATTCCACTACAGAGCGTCTTAGATTTACACGAGAAAACTTACTTACTTACTTTGATGGCACTACAGTTCTGGGTGAACCAGGGCCTCAACCAACAAGCCTCTCCAGCCGGCCCGATCTTCGGCCAGCCGCTTCCAGTGCCGCACGCCCAGTTGGTTGAGGTCCCCTTCCACTTGTGCGCGCCACCTTAAATGCGGTCGTCCTCTGCTGCTTCGTCCCTCGGGGTTGGAGTCGAAGACTCTTCGGGCCGGAGCGTTGATGTCCATTCGCTCTACATGGCCTAGCCATCTTAGACGTTGGATCCGAAGACGTCTAACCAGGCCGATGTCGCTGTACAGCCCGTACAGTTCTTGGTTAAATCTCCTCCTCCATTCTCCGTTTACACAAACGGGACCAAAGATTGCACGCAGAATTTTCCTCTCGAAACGTCCAAGAGCCTCTTCATCCGCTTTTGACAACGTCCAAGCCTCAGCGCCGTAAAGGAGGACCGGGATGATTCAGGTTTCGTAGAGGGAAACCTTAGTTTTTCGAGAGAGGGCTCTACTACTCAATTGCCTCTTGAGCCCGAAGAAGCAGCGATTGGCAAGAGTTATTCTGCGTTTTATCTCAGCGCTGGTGTCGTTGCTGCTTGTCACTACCGAGCCAAGGTAGACGAAGTCCTTGACTACTTCAAAAATATAGCTGCCGAAGGTGACGTTCTGACCAAGACGTCGGTGTTGTGCGTCATTCCTGGATGACAGCATATATTTGGTCTTGTCCCCATTTACCCTTAGACCCACTTTAGCCGCTTCTGCTTCAATGCTTGCGAACGCCTCATTGACGTCTCGCTTTGTCCGTCCAATAACGTCAATGTCATCTGCGTAGGCAAGCAATTGTGTGGACTTGAAGTAGATCGTACCTCTTGTATTGGCCGCAGAGTCCCTGACGATCTTTTCAAGAATAATGTTGAAGAAATCACATGACAGTGCGTCACCCTGTCTAAAACCTTTTTTAACATCAAAGGGGTCGGTTAGTTCACCTCCGACCTTAATGGAGCAGCGAGAGTTCTCCATAGTCATCCTGCATAGTCTGACGAGTTTGGCAGGAATGTTAAAACATGACATGGCTCTGTATAGCTCGTCTCTATAAACACTGTCATACGCGGCTTTAAAGTCGACGAAAAGAAGGTGGGTGTCGACCTGGAATTCATGGGTCTTCTCCAAGACCCACGAGAAAAATCCTTCTTAAATCTTGGGAGCGTTTCTTAGAATGTACAACATAATTCTGATCCGGATACGAACCGACGGCGGTTGTGTTCGAATTTCGCTGTGAAAGTTTGGAAAACTCTGAGGCAGCTAAAAAGGAAATGTTGGTAACTTTCAGCGACTGAAAAAAAGGGAACGTCTGACGGCGAACATTCGAGAGATTAGAGGCGGCTATATGTATAAGCGGGAACACTTGCCCTCGGGGGCATTCAGTGATTCAGTATCCAGTGATCAGTCGGTAATCCAGTGTGAAAGTAATCAAGCTAGTGAGTTAGTGGACAGAGGTAGTACTCTTTACAAAGAAAAGATCTGTACCAAGATACGCCTACCCCCGTATGAATTGTATAGATCTGATCCCTGGAAAATCTGCCAAATATCTGGGCATAATCCTGGACTCCAAACTTAGTTGGAGAGAAAATATTGAGGAAAGAATCAAAAAGGCCTATGTAGCACTATATTCGTGCAAGGTAGCCTTTGGAAAGACATGGGGCCTCAAACCGAGGTTAGTACATTGGTTGTACACTGCGGTAGTAAGACCTATCCTAGTCTATGGCTCGGTTGTCTGGTGGAAGGCGCTTGAGAAAAAGTGTCATCTTCTGAATGTGTCAAAGGTTCAAAGGGCAGGCTGTCTGGCGGTGACGGGATCTATGAAGTCCACACCAACGGCGGCCCTTGAAGTCATGCTGAACCTCCCACCCCTGGACTTGTACTGCGAGAGCGCCGCAACCGGAACTGCGCTAAGATTACAGGAATCAGGTCTCTGGAAAAGGAGTCCTCACGGACATGCATCAGTCTTGGATCGATGGGCCGTCTCGAGATTCAGAACCGTAACGGACTATGTCGCCCGACTTCCTTTCTGGGAGAGGAGATTCTCTATTAGAATTCCCTCCAGGGTGGAATGGACCGGTGATTTGGTACGCACGGAAAGTGAACTGGCACTCTACACCGACGGATCCAAAGTGGATGTTGGCACAGGTGCCGGAGTCTACTTTGAGTCTCGGGATATGCATCGCTCCTACAGGCTCGATGATGGATGCAGTGTCTTCCAAAGCTGAGGTCTTCGCTATCAAGCAGGCGGCGGACCTGATCAGCAAAGAGAATATCACAGGAAAAAGGATCAGCATCTATGTTGACAGCCAGGCAGCATGGATAAGATCCAAACTCGTCAAACTCTGCAAGGAGAAGTTAGAAGAGATATCCAATGTAAATGAGGTGACCCTTTGCTGGGTACCTGGTCATATGAATAACTCCGGAAACGAGAGGGCGGACGAGCTGGCTAGGGTGGGATCAGGTGTTAACATCGCGCAGATCTCAGCTGAGGCCAAAGCACCACTCAGTGCGCTCTACAGGGAGATACAGACGGAACTATTGGTGAAAGCCAATAAGCGATGGTGTCGCTTAGATACATGCGCAACGGCGAGGTCGACTTGGCCCGTCTATGCAGCCTTGCTGTCAGAGAGAATGCAAGTGTTTTTGTTAAGTACATTTCTGTTTATATTTTCTCTGAGGCAGAGTTCTATAGCAAATATCTCTGCTTGAAAAACGGAGTTATATCTGTCCATGCTGACGTAGATGCATGTGCCTGTATTTGCTCCGTATACTCCAGCCCCAACGGCTTCGTTCGTTTTGGAGCCATCTGTGTACCACACGTAGGATTCCCAGTTTTGTCGGTTGGGGAATGTGACCTTGTAGTTTTGGCTGAAGTTGTATCTGGGGAGACAGTTGTCTGTGAGAGATATCTTTAGGATTTCATGCCTGTTTATTTCGGTAAGGATATCAGGGTGAAAGAGCCTACGGTTAGAGTCATCCTCCACGATCAGTCCATGGGCGAAGACCATTGCTTCTTTCTTCAGTTGGAGATGAAGAGGTGGCAGGTCTGTGATGACTTCTAGTGCTGCTGTGGGGGTTGTTCTCATGCCCCCGGTGATACAGATGCAAGCTAGTCTTTGCAGTTTGTTGAGCTTGGCTTGCACTGATACTTGTTTTGTTTTGTGCCACCAGACGGGCGCAGCATATGTGAGAATTGGTCTGGTGATTGCTGTATACAGCCAGCGGGACTTTTGGGGCTTGTGCCCCAATTTTTGGCCAGTGAGACTTTTACTGGTCCAAAATGAGATCCTGGCTTTCTCTATGGTCTTTGTAATGTGAGAGTTCCAAGTGAGCTTTTCATCTAGAGTTATTCCTAGATATTTGACTTCTTTTGAGAACTCAATCGCTTCACCAAAGAGGGTAGGTTTGGTAAGTTTGTGCCTATTCCTCCCTTTGGTGAAGGCGACTATAGTGCTTTTGCCTGGGTTGACCTTAAGTGCAACCTTTTTCATCTAGAGTTATTCCTAGATATTTGACTTCTTTTGAGAAATCAATCGCTTCACCAAAGAGGGTAGGTTTGGTAAGTTTGTGCCTATTCCTCCCTTTGGTGAAGGCGACTATAGTGCTTTTGCCAGGGTTGACCTTAAGTGCAACCTTTATGCACCAGTTTGCACCAAGGTTTAGTGCCCGTTGGAGGAGTTCCGAGAGTGTGTTTTCGAATTTGCCTCTAACCAGGATGACTATGTCGTCAGCATAGCCTGGGACATAGAAACCATTGTTGCTGAGTATGTTAATCAGTTCATTTACTACGATGGACCACAGGAAAGGTGAGAGAACCCCACCCACATCCTTTCGCGGCATTTACACTGATTTTATCATTGCCTAGTGAGGTGTTTATTTTCCTATTGCTAAGCATTTGTTGGATCCAATTGCATGTGGTGTTATCCACCCCTGTGCTGAGGATGCAACGTTTTATTTGGGTGTGGTCGGTGTTGTCGAAAGCACCCTCGTTATCGAGAAAGCAACCTATCGCAATTTCTTTGTCGCTCAGGGACTTTTTGATCCGGGCTGTTAGCTCCTGAAGAGCATGCGTGGTCGATTTCCCAGGCTGGTAGGCATATTGGTTTTTGTGAAGTGGTGATCTTTTCAGGGCACCGTCCCTGATATGCCTATCCAGAAGGCCTATCCACAGGCTTATCGGTCTGTAGGACTTAGGTAGGACTGTGGGTACATATTTGCGATAGTATCGGTAGCAGCGTCCACGCCGAGGAAGCACAACGACCAGTTAAGGATCCGAAAGAAGTTGTTAAGACCGCACCAGTTGGCTTTCTCGTATAGCCACAATGTTCTCTTAGAAGCTTTTTCTTTAACTGGGTGGTGGGAGTTCAAGAATCTAGCTGATATCACGCAGTGGTCGGACGAGCCTAGAGGCGAGAATACATCGATCGTGTATTTGTTATGCTGGGAGGTAAGAAACAAGTCCAGTGTGTTGGTGGTATGATCAGCAACATTGGGGATACGCACAAGTTGAGTTGATTGATTTATTGATTGATTCCTTCGGGTGTTGTCTGTCCAGCCACCGAGGATTATTTACATTAAAATCGCCCGCTCAAACGATTTCAGTGCGTGGGAACAGGGAAACAGTTCTTTGGATGGAATCAGACAGTGCGTCGAATGCATCTAATGTTGCATTCCTGTCTAGATTGGGGCTTCTATAGAGAAGAGGGTAGTGAACGGAGTGTGAATCTAAGCCGTTGTCATTAAATTTTCGTTTGAGGACAAATGGCGATATTGTGGTAGAAGTTTGTAAGCGATGTCACTACCAACATAAACGGCGAGACCGCGATAGAGTACGAATAATGGCTCTAAGCTATATCAAGGAAGACCTCTGTTTCACATACTGCCAAAACAGCCGGGTTATGGAGGGAAGCATGAACATGCGTGGCAAAGAAATTCTTCCGTAACCCACGAATGTTGCAGAACTGCACACAGAAATCCCTCATCCCTGCCCACGTACATAAACGCTAAAACAGATTTGTGGTTCGTATGTCGCGTGCGTTGATTCCATTCATATATGTATGAAGTCAGGAATTCTTTATCTAATCAAAAATTCCATCCAATAGAGTACACAATTACAGCAAATGCTCGCACACAAAGTCGTTTGATCCTTCCCAGAATTTTGTCCAAACGATAAGCAACAAACACATGTTTCAGTTAATCTTAAGAGCCTCTTGCTATGCCCGATTAATTGGTTTAAATTAATCTCTTCCTCTCTCCTTTCTGTCGCCTTTACAGACCAATGTCGATCGGTAGAAGTACACTTCGAAGCAGCCGACAGTGGATTTTTTCTAAAACATTCCGCACGACAACCACCAGTTAGTCCGGAGATATCGAATGTGCAATCTTCAACCCGACCACGAGCCGCACAAGACTCAGTGCTGTCTGTCGATCGATTCACAGTCGTGCAAACAACCCAACCAGTCTCAATTAGAGCAAGTTATGGACCATTTTCCACCAAACAGACGGTGCCTGCCCGATACATCGTTCCGGATGCCATGGAAACTCAAGGCGATCACTTAAACGTAAGTCAAGTTCTTTCATAGTTGTTACGCGCTCAACCGAACCTTGCGTTCGGCTAGAGATCAGTAAACCAATCGAGAGGCATGTTTGGGTAATTTAATTAAATTGCGTGTATCTGACGGTTTTTTTTTTCACATTCCTTTTGCGTACGGCATTCCACAATTAGAACACGACAATTGCGCTTATGGAACTGCAACAGACCAATCTACATTTGGATATATCGGCGCATTTAGTGCGCACGACAATACCTCGTGACTCGCCCGTTCTAAGGGTACTGTTTCATGCTGGTGCCGATCCAGGTGGCCACTTGCAGAGGCAAAGGATTTGCGTTCTCCTGCATGTTTCAATGGGCTCCCGAACACCATTGAAGGGTCGTTGCATGCCCGAAGGGGAAGATGGTGTATGCGTGGCCGAGGCAAGTTTTCTTTTGTCCAACTTTACATGAACTCCAATTAACATCGTTTTGTTTTCAGGTCGTTATTCCGTCAAACTGGTGGTCACCGTTGCCACCGCCAGAGAAGAATGCCCGTGCCCCACCAAAGGTACCACAACGTTTAGTTCAGGTTTCGTACAGTGTTTTCGAGCCACCATCACGCAATCCAGAACAATGTGAGCCAAAAGTTCAGATTCAACCACTGACTTCCTTCGCTCAAATACCTCTAGTCGCTGCTCAGTTACCGTATAAGGATCTTCGGGCAGATGATTCTCTGACGATTTTATTGCCACAACGACCACTGTACCCGATGTCTAAGATCCATGTTCCCGTGTTTATGCACCAACAGCCAGAGCAAAACATCGCGGTTTTCATAGTCAGGGCTCGAGTTAAGTCGGGAATACGAATTCTTGGTGCAACAACATCGTCCGACGAATGGAACGTTTCGGTAGAGAAGGAGAATCCAAAGCATACCGTTGCTAGGGTGACAGCATTCCGTAAAGATCAAGATCCCGATAGTACTGGCAAGGAGCCGGACGTTGAAAACTCCACCAAGTAAGTAGACATTAACCAGAAAAGCTTCAAATTCAACTTGACTATATCTTGCCTCTGGGTCTTTAGGGTGTTTGAGGTGTTCTCGTGGTTACTGGAGGTTGCAAACGATACAAAAGAGAACTGGGATGGTGGCAAGATAGTATGGTCTGTTAGCTACGTCTACGATACGCCAAAGTTAAAAGATGCTTCTCCCGAAAGTACTGGCTCAACTCCAGAAGAGACTCGCAAAAAACTCATAGCGAAACTTGAAATCAACAAGGACGACATTCAAGCAGTTCTGCCAATATCAAAGGTAGGTCTACTGTCTACCGATTATTGGTATCACAATTTACGTTTCCGCCCTTAAATATACAGAACTGGGAGTTAATGAACACAGCTGTCCTAACCGGTCGTCAAGTAGCTCAGACTATGAAGGTATTCATCGTATCTCAAGCCGGCAAAGTCGCCGATGTAACCCTACAAAGCTCGTGTCATGCCGAAGATGAGAGTGTAATCAAAGTGAGTATTACTATTCCAAATTGTTTCCTATTATACTAGCAAACCTACTCGTCTCGCAAAGGTATCCTCATCGTGCAGTTCAGTGTATGTGGACGGTTCCGAGATACGTGGATCATCGAATGCTTCAATTATCGTCAAATACGGCACGTACATTGGCCTGGCCAAGTTCATTGTATGGATGCCCGAGTTCCCATTAGAGGTGTACGTATCCGATTTTCGACTATCGCAGATCAAGGGTTGGAAGGTCCCTGATGAACATCATTACACGTAAGTGTTTACTTTCTCGTTTAGTCTGTTTGGTTCCAAGTAAATATATAGATCGAACTGTAGGCATGGAAAACAGAATCGTCGTCGTAGGAAACGTTCCTATGTATGGAATCAGCATGGGGACGATTTCATGAGTGTTTTGGGTTCCGATAAGGCCGTATGTCGTGCACGGTATCAGCAAAGTCCTGTCGAAGTGTATGCGCGATTCTTGGCTGTCGATCAGGTAATGAACACGAGAGAACATTCGTTGCCTTTGATCGATTCAATACATTTTGGTTTCCATTTTAGAATTCTGGACGAATTAGTTATCTGATATCACGTAGAACAGGATTGAGAGTGACAGACCTTGTGCAACCCCTGCTGCGAGTTGCTGATCCCAAGATAGCCAGTTTAAAGGGCAGAATTCTTCAAGGTAGATCGATGGGACGCACCGATGTGCAGGTATAACGATACATAACAAACATAGATAAGTACGTGTAGCTGAAGGTTGATTCGATTACGATTTAAGGTTCTTTCGCCGATAACTGGAAGAGTGATTGGCGCTAAAGAGATCCGAGTGGGTAGCGATAAAGTCAGTTTGACAAGATTGATTGTCCGAGTCGTGTCTGGACTTCAATTGACAATCAACCCAGATAGCACAATCGAAAATGGATATATTGCTGAGACGTCGGTTACGAGACGATTAACCGCTCAGTATCAAGAGGGTTTGCTGGATATCGATCTGGAATTTTCAGATGGCGCCAGAACTCCCTTGAGGTACGTGTCTAGATATGGTTAATTGCCTCTTAACAATGTATCTTATCTCATAGGGATGTGTCTGTCGATGATTACTTCCTATTGGTAGAGAGTTTGGATACAGAGGTAGTTGCATTCGCACCGATGCTTGCGTCTCATCATCCACGAGTGATAGCAGTCGGTGAAGGCAATGGTGATTTACTTCGTGTTACACTTCTCCTATCGGAAGACTGCAGAATACGACGTAGTATGCCCATGGCTAAACAACCCAAAGGCAATCCTGGTCCACTAGCCACAGCGTTAGCTTCTGTTCAAGTCGATTTCAACACTGTCGAAAATGTGAACAAACCGGATACGGTGCAAAATGATGGCATAATGAGGGGCGAGCGAAAAAGCTTTCGGGATAGCGGCGATTTGACTGATATCATTGGTAAAGAGAGATCTTAACTTCCATTATGTCAAACTGTCGTTACGAATATCTTTTCCTCCTTTAGTTGGTATTCCATTGAAGGATGCTAGCCACCACTACGAGCCCACAGTGCAGGCAAGACAGCATCGTGGTAGTATTAACAGCATCGGCGGTATCCGACATAAGCCAGGGCCACATGCCGATATGACATCTATGGAAATCGGGATGTATGTCCTGCTTACTGTATTTTGTTTCGCGATTATTGTCTTTGTCATATCGTGTGTGGTTTACGCGTCGAAATTCCGACCAATCACCATCGAATCGGGATTGGAAACCATTCCGAAAGACACTTTCACCGACGGTGGCTTGTTAAGGGACACTCGTCGACCAAGAGAATCGACAACTAACGCCCACGATTGGGTATGGCTCGGACGTTCAACAATGGACAGATCATCCGTAGCCCAGGATTCGATCAGTGGAAATGTTTTCGAAAACCCCAGAGGTAACTTAACCCTTAAAGTGATGCATGCGTTCATGGTTGCTCAGTTGATTCGATTGCAGATTCTCGAATTCGTATTACCAGTAATCCTATTTTAAATTATTCTGACCCGAACGATGCTGTCAATACGATATCTACATTCGACAATCGTCCAAATGCCCAGGGATCTGGCATTAACACTGAAGTCATCAATACGGCAACGTATAATAAAAACGAGAGAAGACCCACGTAAGCATTGTTGGTTTTGTGGCTTTATCCTTTTCATATTAATTAATGTTCTGCATAGGGACGATAGTATTCCGCCACCTTTGCCGCCGCATTCGAGGAATATTGACCGAAAAAACGAGTACAGACCACCTGTGCCACCACATCGAAATATTGGCGTAACAGCCCTTGTTAGCAACAGCGAGAATGAGACTACAGAAAAGGTATACAAATAGAAATGAGGAGCATTAGAAGTATAAGGTTTATCGTTTTCTATTAGGATTCTGCGATATCAGCCATTCCAGTCATACAGAAGCGTCATCATCATAAACACCATCGTAATCCGAATCATGCACAAAATCGCCGATCTCAGGTACATGGCAATATTGACCTCATTCGTTGCTATGACCGACCACAAGATCATCATATAAATTTCACTCAAGAACAATTGAATAATGCACTTAAGAAGCAACAAATCGATTCCTCGCCAGATGAATTGCTTTCACCAAAGACAATGAATTCTTTAACAGAAGACGATGATAATGAGAAGGAGAAGCACATGGCTGAGAGGCTAGTGGAGAATGCTGCACAGCAGCAAAAGAACGCATTCCAATTTGATTCGCTAACGCCAAAGCGAGAAGGTGCAGCAGCAGCACATAGACTTAGTGCACATGTTAACAAATCAGCGACTATACAATCATCTGATGAGGAACTACAATTGAATGCCTTGAAAAATGGTAACTCACTCGATGTTTTGTTAATCCCTTTCCCGAATTGCCAACATAAATGTATTGCAGATGAAAATGTCGAAGTTAAACGACGACACAAAAAGCAAACAACTTCGTTTGTACCATCGGCATCATCGTTACCCGACACCAATGCTATAAATTCGAGTTCTGATGACAATGGCGGGTTTATAACGCCGCCCAATGACGAGGGTAAAACAAGAAGAAATCAAGTCAAACGTGCCACAGTCGTTGGCAATCCAATGTTCTCGACCACAGTCGACGGTGACATCGGTCCCGGCGAAAGTCTGGGCCTGGACGACCTCGACATGGATTACGAACAGATCATGCACTATTTCGATAATCTGAAGGCAAGTAAATACTAGATCGTAAGCTATTTGTTACGTTGTGAATAGCACAACTGCTTAACGCTGCTTTTATGTATTATTGAAACCAAATTTCTGTTTTTCTTCTTTTGTTTCTTTCCTTTCCACCATCGATGTCATATGTACTTATGTATCCACGTGCAGGAGTCAAATGCCTGAGTGCAAGAGATCATTGCAAAGATCCGCGAAATACTATCGACGTTTCAGCAGCAATACCGTAGTGTTGCTCTATCAACAACACCATCACCACCGGCTAGTCCAGACATTCATGTTGATGATCCAAATTTCAAGTATTTTTTCGACCAGTTAAACGAATCCTACGCCTAAAACCAAACATTTTTGTGTTTTTCATTTTCCTCTACTACGCCCAAACCAATCCATCTATCTAACTATATAGGATACCGTAATATGCTATCTAAAAAATAAAATAAAACTTTAACCGACCCGAACCGAGGTGAAGAACAATCGTGTGCATCATCCTTACCAGGTACTTCAATAAAACTTTTCAAACCAAACCAAACCTACATACTATGTATCTATCTATCGCAATTCTAAACGATGAAAAAGGGAATGAAAAATACTAAATTCGAAATACAACTTGAAGAACCGCGACTTTGCAGTGATCGTAAACGAGAACAATAATATTTAAACAACAATTGTAGTAACTACAAATCCATCATCCATCATCCAACTATCATATCAACAATTATTCTCATATTTGCATCCATACCTCATAACATGCGAGTATCTTGTTTTATTTATATCTTGTTCCTCATCCTTAATCCAATATTTGCTGATATTGTTTTGTTAATGCTTCCACACTACAATGTGAGGGCTTAAAGTGCTTGTATATTGTAGTCTTGTGCCGATACCAAGCATACTCATTACTTAGAACCCTTTAAGTACTACAAATCGAAAGGGGTTTATAGCGTTAGATACAAATTTTTTATACCAATCACCTACCACCTACCACCTATTGGAAATAGATTCTTTTCTCCTTATCATTCACGTTTATCAGGAGCGCTTAAAGTGAAATGCTTACCCTAATCCGTCCATTTTATTAGTAGAACCCTTTCCTTTACACAACTACAAGCTCCTCTGGAATATTATATTCGAATTTTATTAAATTAAATGAAATCCCATTTGTAAATACCCATCGCACCTACTCATATCCTTTCCTTCCCATTTAATTAACAATTTTATTTTAATTTCTTTTTTCATTACAGTCAAAATCGGTTATAGGTTAGGTTAGGTATATGGGTGCCCTATTGACATAAAGTCAAGGCTCACGTGGACTACGTTAACCCTCTTCTTCTTCTTAGTGGGCGCTACAGTTCGGCGTGAACCTGGGCCTCAACCAACATGCCCCTCCATCTAGCACGATCTTTCGCTAGCCTTTTCCATTGCCGCACACCCAGTTGGCTGAGGTCCCCTTCCACCTGGCCGTCCTCTGCTCCTTCGTCCCTCGGGGTTGGATTCAAAGACTCTCCGGGCTGGAGCTGTGGGGTCCATTCGCTCTACATGGCCCAGCCATCTTACGCATTGAATCCGTAGACGCCTGACTAGGCTCATGTCGCTGTACAGCCCGTAAAGTTCGTGGTTGAATCTTCTCCTCCATCCCCCGTCTGCATTTATAGGCCCAAAAATCACGCGCAAAATCTTTCTCTCGAACCGACCAAGGGCCTCCTTATCCGCTTTTGATAGTGTCCATGCTTCTGCGCCGTACAACAGGACCGGGATGATAAGGGTCTTATATAGAGTCAACTTTGTCGTTCGGGAGAGGGCTCTATTACTCAGTTGCCTCCTGAGCCCAAAGAAACAGCGATTGGCAAGAGTGATTCTGCGTTTGATTTCGGAACTGATGTCATTGTTCCAGGTCACTGCGGAGCCAAGGTAGACGAAGTCCTTAACTACCTCGAAATTATATCTGCCAATATGCACGTTCTGTCCAAGACGTCGGTGGTAAATGTCCTTTTTCGATGACAGCAGATTACAGTTCTGCCCTCGTTTACATCCAAACCAATTTTCGCCGCCTCCATCTCAATACTCGCAAACGCCTCATTGACATCTCGCTGCGATCTACCTATTATGTCATTGTCGTCGGCGTATGCAAGGATTTGAAATAGATTGTGCCTCTTGTATTGGCCAGTGAGTTTTGCACAATCATTTCCAATGTGATGTTGAAGAAATCACACGACAGCGCATCGCCCTGCCTAAATCCTTTTTTGACATCAAAACTATCGGTAAGGTGTTCACCGATTCGGATGGAGCAGCGAGCATCCTCCAAAGTCATCCTGCATAGTCTGACGAGTTTGGCAGGTATGTCAAAGGTAGACATGGCGTTGTATAGCTCGTCTCTGATTACACTGTCGTATGCGGCTTTGAAGTCGACAAATAGGTGGTGAGTGTCGACTTAAGATTCATTGGTTTTCTCCAGTATCTGTGAAGATTTGGTCGATGGTGGACTTCCCTGGCCTGGATCCGCACTGATAAGGATCTATCAGCTTATTTACAAAAGGCTTCAGGAGTTCACACAAAACGGCAGAGGAGATTTTGTAGGCGATGTTAAGGAGACTTATTCCTCTATAGTTGGCGCAATCAGGGACCGATCTTGTGGATCGGGCATACGATGCTGAGACTCCATTCCTCGGGCATGCTTTCCTCTAACCATATCTTACGGAGGAGCTGGTGCATGCTCCCAACCAGGTCATCCCCAGCTGCCTTGAAGAGCTCAGCAGACAGTCCATTTGCGCCAGCAGCTTTATTCGACTTGAGCTTCCATATGGCAATCTTAACTTCGTCGAGATCAGGAGTACAGAATTCTCTGCGGTCTCCGTGGATTAGAAATGGATCATTCTGCCTGACAGGGGTATATTGACTAACATCGCCGTTATACAGTCTGCAGAACTGGTTTTTCCATATTCTCAGCATCGACTGCGGTTCTACTACTAGGTGTCCGTTCTCATCCCAATAGCGCGCTTCTCGTACTCTTTCTCCTTTCTTTTTTCTCCTAAGAAGCTTATGCTTCTGCCTTCTTTTTAACTCGTAGAGCTCACGAGCTGCTCTTGTTCTTTTATGCAGCGAGGCCTGATATGCATCCTGCTTCGTTGTGTGAATCCTCCTGCACTCGTCATCGAACCAGGTGTTTCTTCGTGGTGGCGCCTTGAAACCCAAAACTTCGGATGCAGAGCTTTTCAGGGCTTGTTTGCAAAGGCTCCACTGCTCTTCTATTGATAGTGTGGAGGATTCAGGTGTATTGGGGAGCTTAAGGGAGACGCGATCGGTAAAAGCACGAGCGGTTTATGGCGATAGTAGCTTTCCGACGTCATAATTTGTATTCTTACTCTACTCCGTTGCGTTCGTGATATCCGTAAGCGCATCTTTGCTACTACAAGATAGTGGTCCGAGTCGATGTTAGCCTCTCGGAAAGTTCGAACATCAAGAATAGTGGAGGAGTGTCTGACGTCGATCGCGATGTGATCAATCTGGTTGGCAGTCGATTGATCAAAAGACCGCCAGGTGCCTTTGTGTATATCGTGGTGCGGGAAGCGCGTACTGTCTAGATGGAGATTTCGCCCCGTAGCAAGATCAATCAGCCTGTGAGCGTTATCGGAGATGGTGTCGGGTAGGCTATGTTTGCCGATGGCTCGTTCAAAGATGCTTTCCTTACCCAGCTTAGCATTGAAGTCTTCTAGTACAATTTTGATGTCATAGCTGGGACATTGAGCATACGTTCTGTCTAGGAGATCGTAGAACTCATCTTTGGCGGAGTCATCCCTGTCTTCCGTGGAGGCGTGGGCGCAGATCAGGCTGATGTTAAAAAATTTAACCTTGATACGGATTGTTATGAGACGTTCGCTCACATGCCGAAACTTAGGACTTTTTGGCAGGCAAAGAAACACGACTTTGTGGTTGAATTGCAGAAATTCAATTTACATTTGGTGCAATATGCCTGTGTTTCTGACGTACATTCCGGGAATTTACACGTCTTTTTGCTATTGCGGTCGAGGAATATGCACCAATGGCCCACGTTGTCGTATCGAACTTCTGGAGTTGGAAAGTATGACTTTTTTGCCCTGCGGGGGTGGTGGTGCTGGTGATGATGATGTATTTCTGTTGCCGCTACCACAACAAATACTAAAAACAGAACAAAATGAATATTTAAGGGGGGCTCCCATACAACAGATTTTGATTTTCATCCAAAAAATCCCCTTGGTCTCCATACTGAACTAAGGTTAGTCGACAATATCCCACAACCAGTATCAAACTTCCCAGTTTTGATCTCTTTTGTGTCATTGATGAATTAATCCTAGCTGCAAACCTTTTTCCCATATTTCCCATTATTGTTATTCACCTTAGCTCATCGTTGCTGTCAAGTAAGATAATTGATTTGAATTCAATGGACACTTTGATGCCTGTTTCACAATGCTACTACACGGCGACGCGACAGCGCAACTACAAACGCTGCCATTTGCTGTGGTTGTAAAGTCGTTCAGTAAATACACAATGGAGCTACTTTCATCGGCGTAACAGCGCGGTTACTTCTGTGAGTGAAGTTGGAGGTGAGTTCTATAGAGTGAAGTTGGCATCAGTAAAAAATTCGAAGATTGAAACTGAAATTAGTTCATAAATGGATAAAAACAATTTGAACAAAACATTATTGCTGCATATGCGGCTGCTTTAGCCCATAAAAAGTTAAAAGCGAAAACAAAAGTCAGAAGAAGATGGTGGGTTAGACCAAGTTATCAAACGTATTCCTCCAATGTCGAATTCGAAATGGCACAACGCCGTGTAGTAGCGACAGTTTTTAAAATTTTCGAAATTACAGCACTGCGACACGACTACATACGTGCCTATGTGACTTACTCCATATAATTCCATTGAATTAATATGGATTTGACAGCTACGGCGTTTGTAGTTGCGCTGTCGCGTCGCCGTGTAGTAGCATTGTGAAACAGGCATGATGATCAACTATCTCATCATGGAGATTTTTGATTACCAAAGTAATATGCCTATAACCTGCCTGCAACCAAGATATGTCATCGTACGAAAAATGTGATTTAATGTGATGACTAATGAGGTAACATACAACATCTCTTTCATATTTATATATACAGATGGTACGGAACCCTTTGTGCGCGGGTCCGACTGGCACTTGGCCGGTTTTTCTTAGTATTCGTTATAAACGATAGACTTTTTAATTTTCAATTTAAAACTGTTCGTTATAAGCGATAGTTCGTTATAGGCGATAGGCCTTAAAACCGATATTTGATGAATGCAATTAGGATGAACCTTTGTTGTCGGGACTTAGAGACTAGTTCGCAATAACCGATATTTCGTTATAACCGATGTCGTTATAACCGATTTTGACTGTATAAATATTTTAACAACTTTCTAGTCAAATACAAGAAATAAAATCAAAACGAAAGGATTAAAAAGCGATTAAGGACACACGCATACATATGTTGAATTGTTATAATTTAATCCGTAGCCCAATTGCTATTTTTATTTATTGTTAAATTAGTTTTTCATTTTATTATTATATTTTCTTGTTTATTTTTAATTGTATAAAATATTTGTATTTAATTTTGTATAACATGTGTTTATAAAAAAAAAATCGAATTCAAATGGACTGACTGCCAAAAATGCCATAATTTATAAACTACATTACGTACGTATTTATATAGTTCACTAATTAGTTAATTAGCAAGTCCATCACTTATATGATATTCGAGCAGTAGTTTGTGTTGAATATTATTTAATTTACAAAATACGCCAGCTTAATAGAGAGTTTGCTTGCAGCCATGCGTTGTTTCTGGTCTATTCTGTACCATTACAAAACGAAAGATAAAATCAAACAATTCTTGTGTATTTATGAGAATTTATTTATTTTGTTTCGAACAGCAGCATCCCTAGAATCGGGTGGAAGAATATCTGATCTAAAAGAAAATCTTTTATAGAATCAGATATATATTCGAACTGAGCTTCATCGATAAAAAATGTTTTTTAAAAAAGTGTATAACTGCAGGTATCAGTTGTTTTTTTTTTTTCCCTCCCATAGATTGTTCTTTTGTTTTATGCATAGGAACTAGATAGAATTATTTTATATAAACAAAATCATTTTTATAGGTTATGTCAGTTGTTGACTCTTAAATATCCACAAATTGTTAAGTACCATGATGCAGTTTAAGAATTTAAACAAAAGGTATAATGAATAACTTCTAGCTGAATTGTTAATCGTGATAGTGTTGTACTGAAGCTTTTGTAAATGAATAATTCCGAATTCAAATAAGCGGCAATTCACTTAGATGTTCTTCTTCTTCTTAGTGGGCGCTACAGTTCGGGGTGAACCTGGGCCTCAACCAACATGCCCCTCCATCTAGCACGATCTTTCGCTAGCCTTTTCCATTGCCGCACACCCAGTTGGCTGAGGTCCCCTTCCACCTGTGTGCGCCATCTTAAGTGCTGCCGTCCTCTGCTTCTTCGTCCCTCGGGGTTGGATTCAAAGACTCTCCGGGCTGGAGCTGTGGTGTCCATTCGCTCTACATGGCCCAGCCATCTTAGGCGTTGAATCCGTAGACGCCTGACTAGGCTCAGCCCATAAAGTTCGTGGTTGAATCTTCTGCGTTTATAGGCCCGAAAATCACGCACAAAATCTTTCTCTCGAGCCGACCAAGGGCCTCCTCATCCGCTTTTGATAGTGTCCATGCCTCTGCGCCGTACAACAGGACCGAGATGATAAGGGTCTTATATTGAGTCAACTTTGTCGTTCGGGAGAGGGCTCTATTACTCAGTTGCCTCCTGAGCCCAAAGAAACAGCGATTGGCAAGAGTGATTCTGCGTTTGATTTCGGAACTAATGTCGTTGTTCCAGGTCACTGCGGAGCCAAGGTAGACGAAGTCCTTAACTACCTCGAACTTATGTCTGCATATACAAACGTTCTGGCCAAGACAGCGGTGGTGAGCGTCCTTTTTTGATGACAGCAGATATTTAGTTTTGCCCTCGTTTACCGCCACACCAATTTTCGCCGTCTCACTCTCAATACTCGCAAACGCCTCATTGACATCTCGCTGTGATCTACCTATTATGTCAATGTCGTCGGCGTATGCAAGAAGTTGTGAGGATTTGAAATAGATTGTGCCACTTGTATTGGCCAGGGGTTTTTTCACAATCATATCCAATATGATCACACGATAGCGTGTCGCCCTATATAAAACCTCTTTTGACATAAAAGGTATCGGTTATGTCGCTTTCCGACCCTGATGAAACAGCGAGAGTTCTCCAAAGTCATCCTGCACAATCTGCCGAGTTTGGCAGGGATGTCAAAACTAGACATGGCGTTGTATAGCTCGTCTCTATTGATACTATCGTATGCAGCCTTAAAGTCCACAAACAGGTGGTGGGGGTCGATCTGGAACTCGTTTATTTTTTCCAGGATCTGCCGCTATGTGAATAATTGATTTATAGTGGACTTCCCGGGCCTGAAACCACACTGATATGGACCCATCAGTTTATTAACGAACGGTTTCAAGCGTTCACACAGAACAGCAGAGAAGATTTTACAAGCGATGTTCAGAAGACTTATTCCTCTGTAGTTGGCGCAGACAAAGGGGTCTCCTTTCTTGTGGATCGGGCAAACGATACTAAGATTCCATTCATCGCGCATGTATTCTTCTGACCATATCTTACGGTTGGGTGCATACTCCCAACCAGGTCATCTCCAGCTGCCTTAAAGAGCTCGACAGGTAGTCCGTCTACTCCAGCAGCTTTGCCCCAGTTCAGGGGGACGGAATTCTCTGCTATCATCGTCCGTTGTGAAAGGATTATTCTGCCTGATAGCGGGATCTGTTTCGTCATCGCCGTCATATAGTCTGCAGAAGTAATCTTTCCAGATTGTTAGTACCGACTGTGAATTAGGTTTCCATTTTCGTCCCTGCAAGCTTCCGTTCTGGTCTTATATCCCTGGCATGTTTGTTTTATTCGTTGATAAAACCTCAGAACGTCATTCCTGCGTTAGCATCTCTCCATCTCTACGATCGCGAGCTTCTCATGCTCCTTTTTTTTTTTTTGGCTTGGAGAAGCTTATGTTCCTCCCTCCTCTTCTGCTCATAATGCTCACGAGCAGCTCTCGTCCTTTTATGCAGCGCCTCTTGATAGGCTTGCTGCTTTGCTGCGTGTGCCCTCCTCAGGCTTGTTGACAACGGGTCCATTGGTGATGTACGGTCTGTGCAGGTGTTGGAGGGTTTTCCGAGAGCTTAAGGGAGACGCGATTGGCATATATTCTGGCGGTCTCTTGCGATTGTAGCATTGCGACGCTGTATGCCGATGGCCTTAGTTTATTTTTCTGGGCCAGGCATATTCGAAGTCGCAACCTAGCTGCCAAAAGATAGTGGTCCGAGATCGATGTTGGCAGCGTGTCTACCGAATTAAAAGTTCATGCATTTTCACAGCCAGGGGAATGACATTTCAATCGGGAATCGACTTACTTACTTACTTACTTATCAGACCAACGATCCATGGAGGATCTGAGCCTGGGCTATAGCTGCCTTCCATCCTTGACGGTCCCGGGCACGCTGCTTCCAGTTGTCAAGACCAAGATGTCTTACATCCGCGATTACTTGGTCTTTATACCGGAGGTTCGGTCTTCCTCTTCTTCTCGAACCAGGAGGCTCGGAGTCGAAGACCCTCTTAGCTCGAGCGTTGATGTCCATGCGTTCGATGTGGCCGAGCCAGTGTAGTCGACGGATCCTTGCCTTCAGGACTACATCCACATCTTGGTACAGCTCGTAGAGTTCGAGGTTGTGTCTTCTTCTCCATTCACCTTCCTCACAGACAGGACCAAATATCCGGCGCAGAATTTTTCTTTCGAAAGAACCCAAAATCAGCTCCGCTGTCCTGCTTATCGTCCAGCTTTCTTCTCCGTACAGGAAGACTGGCAGAATGAGCGTTTTGTAAAGCATGACTTTGGTCTTTCGAGTGAGGAGTTTTGACCCCAGTTGTTTGGACAAGCCGAAGTAGCAACGGTTGCCAAGGGCGATTCTATGCCGGATCTCCACTGTGGTGTCATTTGTGGAATTTACGTTTGCCCCGAGGTAGACAAACTCCTTAACTACCTCGAAATTGTAAATTTTGTCCCAGGTGGTGAGCGACAGATTGGTTTTTGCTTGACAGCATGTATTTCGCTTTGTCCTCATTTATCTTAAGACCAACTCGTTTCGCCTGTTCTTCAATCGCCGTGAATGCTTCCACAATGCCACGGCGAGAACACGCGATGATGTCGATATCATCCGCGTATCCTAGCAGCTGGATGGACTTGTAAAAGATAGTGCCTTCCCTGTTGATGCCTGCCCGTCGCACTATCTGCTCCAGCACCAGCTTGAAGAAGTCACATGACAGCGCATCTCCTTGCCGAAATCCAGTGCATGTTTCGAATGGGTCCGAGGTCCTAGAACCGAGTTGCACGGTGCATCGCGTATTTCCTAGCGTGGCGCGACACAACTGGATCAGTTTTCCCGGGATCCCGAATTCGGCCATCGCCCAAAACAGTTCTTCACGATGAATGCTGTCGTATGTGGCTTTGAAATCGATGAAAAGATGGTGTGTATCGATTCGAAACTCGTTGGTCTTTTCCAGGATTTGTCGAAGTGTGAAAATTTGGTCGACTTGTTGGGCCGGAAGCCGCACTGGTAGTTGCCGATTAGTCTGGTGTAAAATGGATCTAGACGTTCACACAATACGCTGGACAGGATCTTGTATGCGACAATCGGGAATCGAGCACGCTTTTATTTGAGTCTTTCCAGCTACCATCAGATCTCCTTATAGAGGACATCTGTAATGGAGCTTTGGCAAGGCCCCTCTTAGACGAGCCGCACCCGTACACGATTCAATAGAGTCACAGAAGGCATTTCCATAGATACCGTAGCAAAGCTAGCAACTAACGTGTTTACGATTCAACCGGCTGCATCATTTTATTATTTTCACCATAACCTCTAAAATGATATATTCGTAATGCTCTCACTCTATTCATGTAAACAAAGAAAATTAATTAAATTAGAAGATTAAGGAATTAAGAGTAAAGTTAATTATATAATCAGATGCTTGCTGTTCTTTTGTTTAACGTTTGCATATTTGTATCTATTCAACGAATCCAACCAGCGCGATCCACATTTTTTCAAACAAAATTCCTAAGTAGAAGCACTGCACTGTCCTTTGCAATATACTATGTACATTCGTTACTTAATCGGCTGAAATTCAAAATAAAAACACAAATTGTCTAACACAATCATCTACATATATACCTTCATCGATAAACGCGTAATAAATAAATAAAAACAAAAACAACATTAAGCAAGGAAAAGACACCTATATACATGGCATACAACGTAGAACAAAATAAGTATTTCATGCATACTATCCGTACTGCTGCTGCAAATAATAGCTCATAGGATGGATTAAACAACGTGTAATAAATGTAACTATTCTATTTATCTTTAACAAAAAATCTAGAAAATAATTCAATACGTAGTTGCGACTACAACAAACGAGATACATGTACAGTGCTCCACAAAAGTCTGCGCACGGTGAAATAATGTGGAAAAAAGATACATTTACTGCCGAACCATAGGTGGTCATTTTAATAAAACAGTGCATAAGGCATTCAATTTTGGAAAACGTAATCTAATATTGTTTTGCTTGTTTTGATGGCGCTACAGTTCGGGGTGAACCAGGGCCTCAACCAACAAGCCTCTCCAGCACGCCCAGTTGGTTGAGGTCCCCTTCCACCTGTGCGCGCCACCTTAAATGCGGTCGTCCTCTGCTGCGTCGTCCCTAGGGGTTGGAGTCGAAGACTCTTCGGGCCGGAGCGTTGATGTCCATTCGCTCTACATGGCCTAGCCATCTTAGACGTTGGATCCTAAGACGTCTAACCAGGCCGATGTCGCTGAATCTCCTCCTCCACTCTCCGTTTACACAAACGGGACCAAAGATTGCACGCAGAATTTTCCTCTCGAAACGTCCGAGAGCCTCTTCATCCGCTTTTGATAACGTCCTAGCCTCAGCGCCGTAGAGGAGGACCGGGATGATTAAGGGAAACCTTAGTTTTTCGAGAGAGGGCTCTACTACTCAATTGCCTCTTGAGCCCGAAGAAGCAGCGATTGGCAAGAGTTATTCTGCGTTTTATCTCAGCGCTGGTGTCGTTGCTGCTTGTCACTATCGAGCCAAGGTAGACGAAGTCCTTGACTACTTCAAAAATATAGCTGCCGAAGGTGACGTTCTGACCAAGACGTCGGTGTTACGCGTCTTTCTTGGATGACAGCATATATTTGGTCTTGTCCCCATTTACCCTTAGACCCACTTTAGCCGCTTCTGCTTCAATGCTTGCGAACGCCTCATTGACGTCTCGCTTTGTCATCTGCGTAGGCAAGCAATTGTGTGGACTTGAAGTAGATCGTACCTCTTGTATTGGCCGCAGAGTCCCGCACGATCTTTTCAAGAATAATGTTGAAGAAATCACATGACAGTGCGTCACCCTGTCTAAAACCTTTTTTAACATCAAAGGGGTCGGTTAGTTCACCTCCGACCTTAATGGAGCAGCGAGAGTTCTCCATAGTCATCCTGCATAGTCTGACGAGTTTGGCAGGAATGTTAAAACATGTACAGCTCGTCTCTATAAACACTGTCATACGCGGTTTTAAAGTCGACGAAAAGATGGTGCGTGTCGACCTGGAATTCATGGGTCTTCTCCAAGATCTGCCGTAGTATAAATATTTGGTCTATCGTGGATTTTCCTGGCCTTAAACCACACTGGTAGGAACCAGTGTTCAGATTGCCCACGAACGGTTTCAGGTACTTACACAGTACGGCAGAGAGGATCTTGTATGCGATGTTCAGGAGGCTTATCCCTCTGTAATTGGCGCAGTCATAGGGGTCTCCTTTCTTATGGACCGGGCAAACGATACTGAGATTCCATTCATCGGGCATGCGTTCTTCCGACCATATCTTGCAGATGAGTTGGTGCATGTTCCTAATCAGCTCATCGCCAGCTGCTTTAAACAGCTCCGCGGGGAGTCCGTCTGCTCCAGCAGCTTTATAAGACTTAAGTTTCGATATCGCCATCTTAACATCGTCTAGGTCGGGTGGACGGGATTCTTCTTCGTCTTCGTCCATTGTGAGTGGTTCGCTCTGCCTGATGGCGGCATTTTGACTATCATCGCCGTTATACAGTCTGCAGAAGTGGTCCTTCCACAATCTCAGCATCGACTGTGACCCCACTACTTGTTGTCCGTGCTCATCCCTGCAGGCTTTATAGCCGTGGCATGTTCGTTTTACTTTCTGCTAAAATTTTCGAAAGTCGCTCCTGCCGATCTCGCGCTTCTCGTGCTCCATCTTTTCCTTCTCAGAAGCGCACGCTCCTCCCTCTTTTTCTGCATGCTCCCTACCAGAACATCGCCGCCAGCCTTGAAGAGCTCTGATGGCAAGCCATCTGAGCCTGCGGCCTTGTTGTTCTTCAGCCCCTGAATAGCTGTGCCGACTTCTTCGATGCTGGGTGGGAGTACTACTTCAGCGGTTGGAGTTGGGATTTCTTACTACCCACTTTCTCTTGGTCATGCTCGTTAAGCAGTTGCTGGAAATGCTGCTTAAATACATCCACTATTCCCTGCGGGTCGGTGACAAGATTACCCTCGCAGTTTCGAAGAGCCAGGGTGCCCTGTTTGAAGCCTCCTGCAAGGCCTTTGGCTTTCTTGTAAAAATAATATTAGATTACGCTATCCTAAATTGAATACCTTATGCATTGTTTTATTAAAATTTACCCAAAAAAAGGAAATTATCACCTATGGTTTGGCAGTAAAATTATCTTTTTTCCACATTATTTCACCGTACGGAGACTTTTGTGGAGCACTGTATGTATTTCTACACCAAGAAAATATCTGGCCAGAATAATAAATATATAATAAAATATTTGCTATATAAACAAATGCCAGGATGTAACAAAACAATATCTTTATATAAATAGATAATTTATAAAATTAGTTAATTGATGAGAAATGATCACAAATAATCGACAAAATAAAATACAATTTTATAGATTTGTGCGATACATTCATGTATATCAATAAAATGCGCTTTTTTTTTTTTAATAAATCATCATATTAAACAAATAAATCAAATAAATCCGATTCGAAAGCCATAGGTATGTTGTATGAGAATATAAATAAAAAAGAGTGTGCTTTGCTTGAAAACAACTAAATTATATACGAGTAATTTAAGGGCTACAAACTTATATAAAAACAAATTGAATAAATAAAAGGCATACATTTAAGGAAGCGAATTAAATGCTAAAAACGTAGCTAAATTAAAACACAAATATTCTAAGGAAAATAACACATTCATATGATTGATGGTCATTTATACATGCAAATAAAATTAATATTAAGCGCAAACATTAGGTATTATATTTGTTTACAAAAAAATAAAAAATAAAAATAAATGGATAAAAGTAAAAGTAATTAAAAAACAATACGTGAACGCATTATTACAACTAATAATTATCAAAGCCAATTAAACGATGCTTATGTACCTTTATTAGCAAACAACAAAATTATTATATAAATATTATTATTAAAAAAAAATGATAGTACGTAAAAGGAAATAAAATAATTGAACTGATCGGAGCTGAATGAAAACGCTAACAACACACTTGTATGTAAACCAAAATTTATAATATATTAATGAGAACGCGTAAAATATTTAATGCTTTCTTATTGTTGTTTATTAAGTAAAATATGCAAGAGGAGTACTACGAAAAAAATAAATTACTTAACTTATGAGTTAAATTAATTATTTATTGAAAAACAAGAAAAAAATCTTTAATCGATGTTCAAGCACCTTCTTTCATTATATCTCTTCTCCCTATACCGCCTCCCATTACACACTCCCCATTACGACTTTTGTATTTATTTATCTTACGAATTACATTTATAACAAAAAAACAAGACGGTACCATTGCTTTACTATGTTTGTAGTATAGTATCTAGAACAAAAAGCACTCGTATCATGTTAATCTTAATTGTTTCATATTTATTTCGACTGCGAAACGAATATAATATATTGTATGTGCTCGTTGTTTTTATTTTTTATTTTATTTTGTTTTGTTTTACAATTTACATGCTTAACAACTGAAACCAAAATCACAAATTTTCACTTTATTTTGCTTTGTTTTAAAAGCCTCTTTTTTTATACATAAATATATAAATAAATGTATTGTATAGAAACATAGCGATAAAAAAAAAATCCTTTTTTTTGCCCAACTGCATATTTATTATTATTATATTAATGAAAAGAAAAAAGAATATTTAAAAAAGCAAATATACATATATATGAATATACGTTTAATGTAGCCATTTAGGATTTTATTTATAAAAAAAACAAAAAGTCGTTATTGCACTATTTATGTAAATATTACAAGTATGTAAAGTCAAGTAAAACTCAATGGAATGATAAATGAAGGAAATAAAAAGCGATATTAACTCGATTTGTTGTTGTTGTTTTTATTTTTAACCCTCTGCGACTGATGTGGTAATATGTCAGACACCTTACTTACTTACTTAACGGGCGCTACAGTTCGGGGTGAACCTGGGCCTCAACCAACATGCCTCTCCACCTAGCACGATCTTTCGCTAGTCTTTTCCAATGCCCCACGCCCAGTTGGTTGAGGCCCCCTTCCACCTGTGCGCGCCACCTCAGGTGCGGCCGTCCTCTATTTCTTCGGCGGGGTTAGATTCAAAGACTCTACGGGCTGGAGCTGTGGTGTCCATTCGCTCTACATGGCCTAGCCATCTTAGGCGTTGGATCCGTAGACGCCTGACCAGGCTCATGTCGCTGTACAACCCGTACAGTTCGTGATTGAATCTTCTCCTCCAACCCTCCTCTGTGTTTATGGGACCGAAAATTGAACGCAGAATCTTTCTCTCGAAACGACCATGGATTTCCTCATCCGCTTTAGATAAAGTCCATGTTTCTGCGCCGTATAACAGGACCGGGATAATTAAGGTCTTATATAAGGTCAATTTGGTCGTACGAGAGAGGGCTCTACTTCTCAGTTGCCTCTTGAGCCCAAAGAAGCAGCGGTTGGCAAGAGTAATTCTGCGCTTGATTTCGAAACTGACGTCGTTGTTCCAAGTCACCGCGGAGCCGAGGTATATGAAGTCCTTAACTACCTCGATCTTATATCTGCCAATATGCACGTTCTATCCAAGACGTCGGTGGTAAATGTCCTTTTTCGATGACGGCAGATATTTAGTCTTGCCTTCATTAACTGCCAAACCAATTTTTGCCGCCTCCATCTCAATACTCGCAAACGCCTTATTGACATCTCGCTGCGATCTACCTATTATGTCAATGTCGTCGGCGTATGCAAGGAGTTGCGAGGATTTGAAATAGATTCCAATCATTTCCAATATGATATTAAAAAAATCACACGACAACGCATCGCCCTGTCTAAATCCTTTCTTGACTTCGAAACTATCGGTCAGTTCTGCACCGATTCGGATGGAGCAGCGTGCATTTTCCAGGGTCATAAATGCATAGTCTGATGAGCTTAGCAGGGATGTCAAAAGTAAACATGGCATTATATAGGTCGTCTCTAATTACGCTGTCGTATGCGGCCTTGAAGTCGACGAATAGATGGTGTGTATCGACTTGAAATTCATTGGTTTTCTCCAGGATCTGCCGTAGTGTGAAGATTTGATCGATGGTGGACTTCCCTGGCTTCAGGCGTTCACACAAAACGGCAGCGAAGATCTTGTATGCGACATTAAGGAGACTTATTCCTCTATAGTTGGCGCAGTCCAAGGGATCTCCTTTTTTGTGGATCGGGCAAACAATGCTGAGACTCCATTCCTCGGGCATGCTTTGCTCTGACTATATCTTACAGATGAGCCGGTGCATGCTCCTAACCAGTTCACCGCCAGCCGCTTTGAAGAGCTCAGCAGACAGTCCATCTGCGCCAGCAGCTTTATTCGACTTGAGTTTCGACATGGCAATCTCAACTTCGTCGAGGTCAGAGAGACGGAATTCTCTGCGATCTTCGTCGTTAAAAAATGGATCATTCTGCCTGACGGCGGTATGTTGGTTGTCATCGCCGTTATACAGTCTGCAGAAGTGGTTTTTCCAAATTCTCAGCATCGACTGCGATTCTACTACTAGGTGTCCGTTCTCATCCTTACAGGCCTCCGTTCGGGCTTTATAGCCTTGAGACATTCGTTTTATCCGCTGATAAAATCTTCGAACGTCGTGCCTGCAATAGCACCTCTCCAAGTTTTCAATCGCCCGCTTCTCGTGCTCTTTCTTTTTTCTCTTGAGAAGCTTATGTTCCTCCCTTCTCTTAAGCTCGTAGAGCTCACGAGCCGCTCTTGTTTTTTTTTGTGTAGTGAGGCTTTGTATGCCTCCTGCTTTTCCGCATGAATCCTTCTACACTCGTCATCGAACCAGGTGTTTCGTCGTGGTGGAGCTTTAAGGCCCAGCACTTCCGTTGCTGTGCTCTTCAGGGCTTGGTTCCACAGGCTCCATTGTTGCTCTACTGACTGAGTGGAGGATTGAGGTGTATCGGAGAGCTTAAGGGAAACGCGGTTGGCAAAAGCACTGGCGATCTCCGGCGATAGTAGCTTTCCGACGTCATAGCTTGGTGTACTGACTCTACTCCGCGGTGTTCGTGTTATGCGCTGACGTATCTTGGCTACTACAAGATAGTGGTCTGAATCGATGTTCGCTCCTCGGAAAGTGCGAACATCAAGAGGAGTGTCTGACGTCAATCGCGATGTGGTCAATCTGGTTGGTGACTGATTGATCTGGCGACCGCCAGGTGCCTTTGTGTATATCGAGGTGGGAAATTGTGTGCTGGCTACAAGAAGATTTCGCCCCGTGGCAAGGTCGATCAGCCTATGTCCGTTATCGGATGTGGTGTCATGTAGGCTGTGTTTGCCGATGGCCCGCTCAAAGATGCTTTCTTTACCCAGCTTAGCGTTAAAATCTCCTAGTACGATTTCGGTATCATAGCTGGGGCATTTGGTATATGTTCTGTCTAGGAGATCAAAGAAATCATCTTTGATTGAGTCATCCTTGTCTTCCGTGGGGGCATAGACGCATATGAGGCTGATGTTACAGAAATTCGCCTTGATGCGGATCATTATGAGGCGTTCACTCACATACTGGAAACTTAGGACTTTATGTCTTAGTCCACCTCTAACAACAAATCCGCATCCAAATAGTCTCTGTCCTCTCTCCCTATAGCAGTCACCGTAGTAAATGTCGCAGTTTTTCATCCGCTTTTTACCCGGTCCATTCCATCGCATTTCCTGGATGGCGGTTATGTCCGCTTTATAGCGGTCTAGGGCGTCCGCAAGTTGTTCGGCCGCACGTGGTCTGTTTAGGGACCTAACATTCCACGTACAGAACCGAAGGTCCTTGTTTGTTTTTTGTTTTCTTATAGGGTCGTCAACATAGATCCGTTCCGTTTTATTATCCGCGGCTGTTTTTTTGTTTCTGAGCAATTAGTGGTTTTACGGTTATGGTTCGCTAGACGATAGCCTAACCGACACTAATCCACACCACAAAATCAAAAAAAGTTGTATTGCGTCGTTATTTTGACGCGATAACGTCTTATAAATCGATAAACACCGACTGCACGTACGAAAAATTATGACTCATTGTCACGTTCCGCTTGAGCTGAGCGTGCAAGCGAGAGAGCGAAACAAGCGATAGAGAGGCATCTATTTTGCCTTTGGGACAGAATTTTGTTTGCATATTTGGGGGCATGAAAAAAATGTGCGATGACGTGGGCATACTTTTAGGAGTAATCAGTAATCCAGATGATACATAATTCTGTTTTTAGACGACAAATACGATTCTGAAGAATTCGTGTGAAAAGTCTGGTGTTTGTATGTTGGATACACGTATATATGTACATACATACATATGTACATAGGAATGTGCCCATTTCCAAATCGAAAAAAATGCTCACAGCAAATTACTCATGAACGCGTGCGTTTAATAATTGCTCGCTGGGTAGCGCACACTCACGAGCAGCTCATGAGTGTTTGCGTTTCCTTCTTCTTCTTCTTCTTAGTGGGCGCTACAGTTCGAGGTGAACCTGGGCCTCAACCAACATGCCCCTCCATCTAGCACGATCTTTCGCTAGCCTTTTCCATTGCCGCACACCCAATTGGCTGAGGTCTCCTTCCACCTGCGTGCGCCATCTTAAGGGCGGCCGTCCTCTGCTTCTTCGTCCCTCGGGGTTGGATTCAGAGACTCTCCGGGCTGGAGCTGTGGTGTCCATTCGCTCTACATGGCCCAGCCATCTCAGACGTTGGATCCGTAGACGTCGTACTAGGCCCATGTTGTTGTACAGCCCGTAGAGTTCTTGGTTGAATCTTCTCCTCCACTCTCCGTCAACACAAACCAGATCGAAGATTGTACGCAGTTATTTCCTCTCGGAACAACCAAGGGTTCCTCATCCATTTTTGATAAGGTCCGTTCCTCTGCACCGTAGAAAAGGACTGGGGTGATTAAGGTTTTATAGGGGGTCGCCTTAGTTTTCCCAAATAGGATTTTACTACTCACTTGCCTCTTGAGTACGAAGAAACCGCGGTTGAAAAGACTTATTCTGCGTCTTATCTCAGCGCTGGTGTCGTTGCTGCTTGTCACTATCGAGCCAAGGTAGACGAAGTCCTTGACTACTTCAAAAATATAGCTGCCGAAGGTGACGTTCTGACCAAGACGTAATTGTTGCTCGTCTTTCCTGGATGACAGCATATATTTGGTCTTGTCCCCATTTACCCTTAGACCCCCTTTAGCCACTTCTGCTTCAATGCTTGCGAACGCCTCATTGACGTCTCGCTTTGTTCGTCCAATAACCCCAATGTCATCTGGGTAGGCAAGCAATTGTGTGGACTTGAAGTAGATCGTACCTCTTGTATTGGCCGCAGAGTCCCGTACGATCTTTTCAAGAATAATGTTAAAGAAATCACATGACAGTGTGTCACCCTGTCTAAAACCTTTTTTAACATCAAAGGGGTCGGTTAGTTCACCTCCGACCTTAATGGAGCAGCGAGAGTTCTCCATAGTCATCCTGCACAGTCTGACGAGTTTGGTAGGAATGTTAAAACTTGACATGGCTCTGTATAGCTCGTCTCTATAAACACTGTCATACGCGGCTTTAAAGTCGACGAAAAGATGGTGCGTGTCGACCTGGAATTCATGGGTCTTCTCCAAGATCTGCCGTAGCGTAATTATTTGGTCTATCGTGGATTTTCCTGGTCTGAAACCACACTGGTAGGAACCTACCACGATTGTCCACGAACGGTTTCAGGTACTTACACAGTACGGCAGAGAGGATCTTGTATGCGTTGTTCAGGAGGTTTATCCCTCTGTAATTGACGCAGTCATAGGGGTCTCCTTTCTTATGGACCGGGCAAACGATACTGAGATTCCATTCATCGGGCATGCGTTCTTCCGACCATATCTTGCAGATGAGTAGGTGCATGTTCCTAACCAGCTCATCGCCAGCTGCTTTAAACAGCTCCGCGGAGAGTCCGTCTGCTTCAGCAGCTTTATAAGACTTAAGTTTCCATATCGCTATCTTAACATCGTCTAGGTCGGGTGGACGGGATTCTCCTTCGTCTTCGTCCATTGTGAATGGTTCGCTCTGCCTGACGGCGGCATTTTGACTATCATCGCCGTTATACAGTCTGCAGAAGTGATCCTTCCACAATCTCAGCATCGACTGTGACTACTAGTAGTTGTCCGTTTTCATTCCTACAAATTATGACTCACTATCACGTTCCGCTGAAGCTGAGCGTGCAAGCGAGAGAGCGAAACAAGCGATAGAGAGGCATCTATTTTGCCTTTGGGACAGAATTTAGTTTGCATATTTGGGAGAATGAAAAAAATGTGTGATGACGTGGGCATACTTTTAGGAGTAATCAGTAATCCAGGTGATAGATAATTCTGATAATAATGCATTTTGAATAAAATAGCGCCATTTTTTTTAACGAAAACGGTATTTAATTTATGTTTTACTGACAATATCTTTTTAATGTAACATTTTAGAAGAGATTTGAATGCCAAAAGTATACAAAATAAAAAATTTTAAAATATGCTTACAGTAAATATAATTCATCTTCAAAAATCAATGAGAAAAATTTTTCGTACAAAGTCCAAAAGTTGTTTTAAATTTATGTTTTCAATATGTTAATACCTAGTATGAAGGCCCTTTTTTTCAATTACAGCTTTCAACCTACGTGGCATTGACTCTACAAGATTTATCGTTATGCTGGGATCCACCTTATTCCATCTTCTTTGAGTGCTTGTTTTAGCTGGACTTTGGTCCGAATGTTATGATTTTCTCGTATTTTCCTGTCTAAATGTTCCCACAGATGCTCAATTGGATTGAGATCTGGACTTTGAGCTGGAATCTGAAGCACGTGGGGGCAGTTGTAGAGCAACCAAAGCCGAACGTCTTGTGCTGTATGCTTAGGTTCGTTATCTTGGTATAGATAAAAATCCTGAGCGCAGTTGTTTTTCTCAGCAGAAGCGACCAAAATTTGCTTGAGAATGTTTAAATACTGCTTGTGGTCCATATTACCCTCTACAAATACAAAATTTCCCACTCCATAATATCCCATTGCACCCCAAACCATTATATTCCCACCTCCATATTTAACCATGGCGGTTATGTTTTGTTTTTTTTTTTTCTCCACACCTTTTCTTGTTTTCTGTCACTTCTAAACAGCTGGAACTTATGCCTGTTTCACAATGCTACTACACGGCGACGCGGCAGCGCAACTACAAACGCTGCCGTTTGCTGTGGTTGTAAAGTCGTTCAGTCAATACACAATGGAGCTACTTTCATCGGCGTTTTTTTTGACAGCGCGGTTACTTCTGTGAGTGAAGTTGGAGGTGGATTCTATAGAGTGAAGTTGGCATCAGTAAATAATTCGAAGATTGAAACTGAAATTAGTTCATAAATGGATAAAAACAATTTGAACAAAAAATTATTGCTAACATATGCTGTTGCTTTGGCCCATAAAAAGTTAAAAGCGAAAACAAAAGTCAGAAGAAGGTGGTGGGTTAGACCAAGTTATCAAACGTATTTCTCCAATGTCGAATTCGAAATGGCACAATGCCGTGTGGTTGCGACAGTTTTTCAAATTTTCGAAATTACAGCGCTGCGACATGTCTACGTACGTGCCTATGATGTGACTTACTCCATATAATTCCATTGAATGAATATGGATTTGACAGCTACGGCGTTTGTAGTTGCGCTGTCGCCGCGCCGTGTAGTAGCATTGTGAAACAGACATTACTTTCATCTAAAAAAAAATACTTTTTTCCAAAATTCCATTGTTTCGTTCTTATACTTTTTTGCAAAGTCAAGCCTTCGTTTAACATTTTCTTCTCTTAAAAGTGGCTTTCGCCGTGCAACACAACACTTAAATCCGAGAAAATGTAATTTTTCACGTATAGCCGAGTCCGAAACATTTGTTCCACTAAAGTCTTTCAACTTCTTATTCAGCTCTACAGCTGTAATTTTGGGGTTGGATCTTATTTCCCTAAGAAAGAAGACCCCTATAACTGCGCCAACTATAGGGGAATAAGTCTCCTTAACATCGCATATAAGATCTTCTCTGCCGTATTGTGTGAACGCCTGAAACCGTTTGTGGATAACCTGATCGGCTCTTATCAGTGTGGTTTCAGGCCAGGTAAATCCACAATAGACCAAATATTTACGCTACGGCAGATCTTGGAGAAGACCCAGGAATACCAAATCGACACTCACCACCTCTTCGTCGATTTCAAGGCTGCGTATGACAGCGTATATAGAGACGAGCTGTACAAAGCCATGTCTAGTTTTAACATCCCTGTCAAACTCGTCCGACTGTGCAGGATGACAATGGAGAATTCTCTCTGCTCCATTAAGGTCGGTAATGAGCAAACCGAGACCTTTGATGTTAAAAAAGGATTTAGGCAGGGCGACGCGCTGTCGTGCAACTTTTTCAACATCGTGCTTGAAAAGATCGTGCAAGAGTCACTGGCCAACACAAGAGGTACGATTTATTTCAAGTCTACGCAATTGCTTGCGTACGCCGACGATATTGACATAATTGGACGAAAACAGCGAGACGTCAATGAGGCCTTTGTAAGCATTGACATAGAAGCGGCTAAGATGGGTCTCAAAGTTAATGAGGGTAAAACCAAAGTTCTGCTTTCATCTAAAAGAGACGGACAACACCGACGTATTGGCCAGAGCGTCACCATGGGCGGATATAACTTTGAAGTGATCAAGGAATTCGTCTACCTTGGCTCACTGATGACCAGCGACAATAACACCAGCGCTGGGATAAAACGCAGAATCACTCTTGCCAACCGCTGTTTCTTTGGGCTCAAGAGGCAATTGAGAAGTAGAGCCCTCTCTCGGAAAACCAAGGTGACACTATATAAGACCTTGATCATCCCAGTCCTCCTTTACGGCGCAGAGGCTTGGACCTTAACAAAAGCGGATGAAGATGCCCTAGGTCGTTTCGAGAGGAAAATTCTGCGCACTATCTACGGTCCCGTTTGTTCAAACGGTGTATGGAGGAGAAGATAAAACGAAGAACTGTACGGGTTGTACAGCGACATCGGCCTGGTACGATGTCTACGGATACAGCGTCTAGGGTGGCTAGGCCATGTAGAGCGCATGGAAGATACAGCTCCGACCCGAAAAGTCTTCGAATCCACTCCGGAAGGAAGGCGCGGCAGAGGACGACCGCCTCATCGGTGGCGCACGCAGGTGGAAGGGGACCTCAACCAACTGGGTGTGCGGCACTGGAAACAGCTGGCCAAAGACCGTGCCGGCTGGAGACGCTTGTTGGTTGAGGCCCAGGTTCACCACGGACTGTAGCGCCACCTAAGTAAGTAAGTAAGTATCTTATTTCGCTCTATAAAAACTTTTCATCTGACGGCTTAATTTTTTTTTTCTTCCAGCACCACTCTTGTTCCACTCTCCCTTCTTTGTAATATCGATCACAAATACCCTGAACTGTGGAATGGGTTAAAACTCAAAATCGTGCATATTTGTATTTTTAAAATGAGAATGTCTTACTTGACCTAGGTTTGTACGTAAAATAAATACATATGTACATAGGTATGTGCCCATTTTCAAATCGAAAAAAAATGCCCACAGCCCTCATGAACGTGTGCGTTTAATAATTGCTCGTTGGGTAGCGCACACCCACGAGCAGCTCATGAGTGTTTGCATTTCCTTACCAAAACCACAACATTGTCCGAGCAATCTCATATGTATCGGCTGTCGTCCGAACACCGTAATCAACCAGCGTCGGGTGCGGTTAGTAGTTAGATGGTGGACCGCTTGGAAACACCACGTGTTGTTAATTTTTCATCAATGTTTTCTAATGACGTTATCACGTAAAATAATCGTCCGTAAACCTACTTTACAGACAACCAAAATATTTTTTTTAAATGATGGTTCTTTTGTTGTCAGTACCTTTCGCCCTTATGATCATGCTCACGTTAGTATAACTCGAGCGATCGTGGTGTGCGGGTGCATCGTGTTGCGAAAGGGAGTGTCTAATAATCAATCGCGTCAGTGTTAAGTATATGTATATAAACAACCACCTCAGCGTAACTGTTATCTGTTTATAGTGCCTTCTAGGCAACATGTCAGTGAAATTGTTTTATTAGGGTTCCGTACCCAAAGGTAAAACGGAACCCTATTACTAAGACCTCGCTGTCCGTCCGTCCGTCTGTCACCAGGCTGTATCTCATGAACCGTGATAGTTAGACGGTTGAAATTTTCACAGATGATGTATTTCTGTTGCCGCTACTACAACAAATAACAAAAAAACAGAACAAAATGAATATTTAAAGGGGGCTCCCATACAACAATCCCCTTGGTCTCCATACTGAACTAAGGTTAGTCGACAATATCCCACAACTAGTAGCAAACTTCCCAGTTTTGATTTCTTTCGTGTCTTTGATGAATTAATCCTAGCTGCAAACCTTTTTTCCATATTTCCCATTATTGTTATTCACCTTAGCACATCGTTGCTGTCAAGTAAGATAATTGATTTGAATTCAATGGACACTTTGATGATCAACTATCTCATCATGGAGATTATTGATTATCAAAGTAATATGCCTATAACCTGCCTGCAACCAAGAAATGTACAAAAAATGTGATTTAATGTGATGACTGATGAGGTAACATACAACATCTCTTTCATATTGATATATACAGATGGTACGGAACCCTTCGTGCGCGAGTCCGACTCGCACTTGGCCGGTTTTTAAGTTCCATTTGGTATTTGTTTCTTAGATGGATCAACCAAGTATCAGCCAAGGGTTTCGTAAATCTAAAAGAATGTCGACTGGAACCTTTGTAAGTCACGACCAGCAAATTGAACAATGGTTGGACGAAGAAAGCGAGCACGAGTTCAGCGATTTTGACAATGAATGTGATGACCCGAATTTCGTGCCAGAAACTGAAATCTCGGAAGCCGACGAAGTTTCAAATGAAGACGAAGAAGAAAAATCACATGAAGAAGTGGCACATTCACCCACCGCTGAACATGTGAGTGAAAAATATTACAAAGGTACGAACGGTTTTATTTGGAATAGACAAGAGTGCCCCAGGACATCATCCCAATTTTGAAGGCTATTTCAAACTTTGGTCTAAAATTTTACCAACCAGAAGTTAGCTTAGGACTTTTTGCCTTAGTCCACCTCGAACAACAAATCCGCATCCAAACAATCGTTGCCCTCTCTCCCTATAGCAGTCGCCGTAGTAAATATCGCAGTTTTTCATCCGCTTTTTACCCGATCCATTCCATCGCATTTCCTGGATGGCGGTTATGTCCTCTTTATAGCGGTCTAGGGCGTCCGCAAGTTGTTCGGCTGCATGTGGCCGGTTTAGGAACCTAACATTCCACGTACAAAGCCAAAGATCATTGTCCTTTTTTGTTTTTTGCAAGGGTCGTCAACATAAATCCGGTCCGTTATATCCGAGGCTTGTGGCTGTTTCGGAGTTTGTGTTTTTTTTACGGTTACGGTTTACTAGGCCGTAGCCCAACCGACTAATCCTGTTTTTTTGTTTTTAAGCTCCAGCTTGTGCAGTTTCTGCATGTACTTACTGCTGTATCTTCGGCTGTGTAGTTCCTTATCTGGGTTTCCGGAATGGTCTGTAGTACTTCAGCTGCTACACCTTTAAGGGAAATTAGGGCGGCAACACGGTCTTCATCTCCTCATTGATTCCGTTCCGGTGTTGTTTCAAATTGCAGTTTAAAGATGTTAAACGCGCTCGTGCCGTCGAAGTTGGGAGCTGTGAATTTCGATGCTGCAACCGGTACGACAATTCCTTGATGCTGAAAGTTCTGGACAGTTTTCTAGGGTTCCAGAACCTTCTTGTCCAATGTCTCGATTCTCTCTTCGACGTCCTGGAATCGATCGTTGACGGCCTGCTGTATATCTCCCAAGCCTTCTCGATTGTTCTCTAGCATCTCTTCTACAGTCTCCAGCTTCTGGCTCAGGAATGTGGAGTTTTCCTCCAACTTTTTACTTACGGCAACGGAATTTCCCTCCAATTTCTGGCTTATAGCATTCATAGCCGCAAGAGTTTGCTGCGTATCGAATGTTAGCTCACTGGATGTCGATGGTTTCTCCACCCCGAACTCGTGATATTACACACGCATACCTTTACCATCTCGCTAGATGGCTTGATTACCGACGTCCGACGTTCCCCTTCGCAAATCTCTAGAATGCTCTGGCATTCAGCAGTCGAAGTTCGAATGTTCTGGTGAAGCTGAAATTAAAATGATGGTCACTTTCTTGTCACCGACCCGCAGGGAATAGTGGATGTATTTAAGCAGCATTTCCAACAGCTGCTTAACGAGCATGACCAAGAGAGAGTGGCGGGGACCGAGGAAATCCCAACTCCAACCGCTCAAGTAGTCCTCTCACCCAGCATCGAAGAAGTCGGCACAGCTATTCAGAAGCTGAAGAACAACAAGGCCGCAGGCTCAGATGGCTTGCCATCAGAGCTCTTCAAGGCTGCTCAATGTCGCATACAAGATCCTGTGCAGCGTATTGTGTGAACGTCTGAAGCCATTTTGCACCGCACTAATCGGCAGCCACCAGTGCGGCTTCCGGCCCGGCAAAGCGACTATAAGCCAAATTTTCACACTTCGACAAATCCTGGAAAAGACCAACGAGTTTCGAATCGATGCACACCATCCTTTCATCGATTTAAGAGCCGTATACGACAGCATTCATCGTGAAGGACTGTTTGGTGCGATGGCCGAATTCGGGATCCCGGGAAAACTGATCCAGTTGTGTCGCGCCACGCTAAAAAATACGCGATACACCGTGCAACTCGGTTCTTGGACTTCGGAACCGTTTGAAACAAGCACCGGATTTCGGCAAGGAGATGCGCTGTCATGTGACTTCTTCAACCTGGTGCTGGAGCAGATAGTGCGACGGGCAGGCGTCAACAGGGAAGGCACTATTTTCTACAAGTCCGTCCAGCTGCTAGAATACGCGGATGATATCGACATCATCGCGTGTTCTCGCCGTGGCATTGTGGAAGCATTCACGGCGATTGAAGAACAGGCGAAACAAATTGGTCTTAAGATCAATGAGGACAAAACGAAATACATGCTGTCAAGCAAAAACCAATCCGTCGCTCACCACCTGGGACAAAATATAACAATTGACAACTACAATTTCGAGGTAGTAAAGGAGTTTGTCTACCCCGGGGCAAACGTAAATTTCACAAACGACACCGTAGTGGAGATCCGGCATAGAATCACCCTTGGCAACCGCTGCTACTTCGGCTTGTCCAAACAACTTGGGTCAAAACTTCTCACTCGAAAGACCAAAGTCATGCTTTACAAAACGCTCATACTTCCAAACGCTCGTACTTGCTGTACGGAGCCGAAAGCTGGACGATAACCAGGACAGCGGAGCTGATTTTGGGTTCTTTCGAGAGAAAAATTCTGCGCCGGATATTTGGTCCTTTCTGTGAGAAAGGTTAATGGAGAAAAAGACATAACCGCGAACTCTACGAGCTGTACAGAGATGTGGATGAAGTCCGGAAGGCAAGGATCCGTCGACTACACTGGCTCGGCCACATCGAACGCATAGACATCAACGCTCCAGTTAAGAGGGTCTTCGACTCCGAGCCTCCTGGCTCGAGAAGAAGAGGAAGACCGAACCTCCGGTATAAAAACCAAGTAATCGCGGATGTAAGACATCTTGGTCTTGATAACTGGAAGCAGCGTGCCCGGGACCGTCAAGGATGGTAGGCAGCTATAGCTCAAGCTCAGATCCTCCATGGATCGCTGGCCTGATAAGTAAGTAAGTAACTTTCAGCGGCATGCTGCTGAATACCAGAGCATTCTAGAAACTTCCGAAGGGGAACTTCTGACGGCGAACATTCGAGAAAGTGGAAAGAGAGCTGTGTATGTAAGCGCAAACGCTCGCCCTTGGAGGCACTCAATTCCCGGGATTTAGTAACGAGTGATCGGTGCGTAATCAAGCCATTTAGACCATCTAGCCAGATCGAAGTGCTCAGATAATTGATCTGAGGTGAAATAACAAAAGTGTGTGTAAATTAAATTCGAATAAAAAGTAGACTTGTGGTTTACTGCATTCCGGTGAACGAACCCTATTCGGACTCGATTCGAATATTTTCGTAGCAATATCGTTTCGAACATTCGCCCTTGGGAGCATTCAGTTTACAGAATACGGTATACAGTGTGATCAGTCCATAAACCAGTGTGACAGTAAAAGCTTTTAATATAGGCCTACGTGTGGAATAAGGCGTAAAGTGTTCAAAAGGTTGTAACTATAAATAAAAGTGGTGAAGAGCTCACATAATCAATCTGAGGCTAAATAATAAAAGCGACAATAGACAGTTGTAGTTTATCGCAATCCAGTGATATGAACCCTGTTCGGTGTGGGATTCATTTTCGTAACGATATGTCGGCCATTGGTGTTCGGGATTGAGCTTCGTTAAACCTCTCCGTATGTGATTATTTGAAGTTCATCTTTCATATTTCGAAGTTCATTGACATAAACAAAAGACTTATAAAAAACATAAAATTAAAAATGTACGTATGTGCATATATACATATATAGCCCCATAATCGATGGTCCTCGTCGTCAGGAGAAATTAACAGAACTAATTAGGACGAATCTAATGAGCCCAAACTTGATGGGTTACTTATAGGCGATCCACGATTTCGTCTGGATTACATCTGAAGTTCCTCAATGAAGCCATCTAGGTCCAATTCTTTTTCTTATATTTATTAATCGTACATCTGAAGCCTGGATGGTGAAGGACTAGCAAAGGCCTCGTAGGGGTAGCATCTGCCGACGGATGCTGGCCCGACAAAAAGCGAGTAAGAGCCTCTGCCGCCGAACATCTTGCAGCTCTGCTAGTCAGGTCCTACTTCCACCTCCTCGTGGTGCCATCTGGAAATTTCCTTAAAAGGGAAATTACTGACGGAAGAGGCCGGATGGCAAGTATCCTGCGCCACCAAACAGGATTAGTGTCGGTTGGGCTATGGTTTAGCGAACCATAACCGTAAAACCACTAATTGCTCAGAAACAAAAAACAGCCTCGGATAATAAAACGGAACGGATCTATGTTGACGACCCTATAAGAAAACAAAAAAACAAAAAACAAACAAGGACCTTCGGTTCTGTACGTGGAATGTTAGGTCCCTAAACAGACCACGTGCGGCCGAACAACTTGCGGACGCCCTAGACCGCTATAAAGCGGACATAACCGCCACCCAGGAAATGCGATGGAATGGACCGGGTAAAAAGCGGATGAAAAACTGCGACATTTACTACGGTGACTGCTATAGGGAGAGAGGACAGAGACTATTTGGTTGCGGATTTGTTGTTAGAGGTGGACTAAGACATAAAGTCTTAAGTTTCCAGTATGTGAGTGAACGCCTCATAACGATCCGCATCAAGACAAATTTCTGTAACATCAGCCTCATATGCGTCCATGCCCCCACGGAAGACAAGGATGACTCAATCAAAGATGATTTCTTTGATCTCCTAGACAGAACATATACCAAATGCCCCAGCTATGATACCAAAATCAGCTAAGCTGGGTAAAGAAAGCATCTTTGATCGGGTCATCGGCAAACACAGCCTACATGACACCACATCCGATAACGGACACAGGCTGATCGACCTTGTCACGGGGCGAAATCTTCTTGTAGCCAGCACACGATTTTCCCACCTCGATATACACAAAGGCACCTGGCGGTCGGCAGATCAATCAGTCACCAACCAGATTGACCACATCGCAATTGACGTCAGACACTTCTCCACTATTCTTGATGTTCGCACTTTCCGAGGAGCGAACATCGATTCAGACCACTATCTTGTAGTAGCCAAGTACCGTCAACGCATAACACGAACACCGCGGAGTAGAGTTAGAACACCAAGCTATGACGTCGGAAAGCTACTATCGCCGGAGATCGCCAGTGCCTTTGCCAACCGCGTCTCCCATAAGCTCTCCGATACGTCTCAATCCTCCACTCAGTCAGTAGAGCAACAATGGAGCCTATGCAAACAAGCCCTGAAGAGCACAGCAACGGAAGTGCTGGGCCTTAAAGCTCAACCACGACGAAACACCTGGTTCGATGACGAGTGTAGAAGGATTCGGAGAGCGGCTCGTGAGCTCTACGAGCTTAAAAGACGGGAGGAACATAAGCTTCTCAAGAGAAAAAAGAAAGAGCACGAGAAGCGGGCGATTGAAAACTGGGAGAGGTGCTATTGCAGGCACGACGTTCGAAGATTTTATCAGCGGATAAAACGAATGTCTCGAGGCTATAAAGCCCGAACGGAGGCCTATAAGGATGAGAACGGACACCTAGTAGTAGAATCGCAGTCCATGCTGAGAATTTGGAAAAACCACTTCTGCAGACTGTATAACGGCGATGGCAGCCAACATACCGCGTCAGGCAGAATCATCCATTTTTTAACGACGAAGATCGCAGAGAATTTCGTCTCCCTGACCTCGACGAAGTTGAGATTGCCATGTCGACACTCAAGTCGAATAAAGCTGCAGGCGCCGATGGACTGTCTGCTGAGCTCTTCAAAGCGGCTGGGGGTGAGCTGGTTAGGAGCATGCACCGGCTCATCTGTAAGATATGGTCAGAGGAAAGCATGCCCGAGGAATGGAGTCTCAGCATTGTTTGCCCGATCTACAAAAAAGGAGACCCCTTGGACTGCGCCAACTATAGATCTTCGCTGCCGTTTTGTGTGAACGCTTGAAGCCATTCGTAAACAAGCTGATAGGTCCTTATCAGTGTGGCTTAAGGCCAGAGAAGTCCACCTTCGATCAAATCTTCACACTACGGCAGATCCTGGAAAAAAACAATGAATTTCAAGTCGACACTCACCACCTATTTGTCGACTTCAAAGCCGCATACAACAGCGTAATTAGAGACGAGCTATACAACGCTATGTCTACCTTTGACATAGCTGCTAAACTCGTCAGACTATGCAGGATGACTTTGGAGAATCCTCGCTGCTCCATCCGTGTCGGTGAACACCTTACCGATAGTTTTGATGTCCAAAAAGGATTTAGGCAGGGCAGAAATGATTGTGCAAAAATCCCTGGCCAATACAAGAGGCACAATATAATTCAAATCCTCGCAACTCCTTGCATACGCCGACGATATTGACATAATTGGGAGATCGCAGCGAGATGTCAACGCCTAAGATGGCTAGACCATGAAGAGCAAATGGACACCACAGCTCCAGCCCGAAGAATCTTTAAATCCAACCCCGAGGGACGAAGAAACAGGATGGTCGCATGTAAGATGGTGCCCACAGGTTGGCCTCAGCCAACTGGGTGTGCGGCAATGGAAAAAGTAGCAAAAGATCGTAGGATAGCGCCCGATAAGAAAGACTTGTCACCAAAAAATAGCAAATCGTACGCTCCTTCAGACATAGTAAATGTGTATCAACGCCTATACAACCAACACCAGATCGGGCTTTACGAAATCCTATTTTATTTCAACACTTATCGGTACTTTCCAAACCACTTGTGATCTACTGGAGACATCCATCGATGGCAACCATTCAGATTATTTTGAAAAACATATTTCATCGTGTATGGATTCTTATTTTCCCGTTCTACCCGTTCTTCCTCCGCTTTCATTTCGTCCATCAATTCCTGTGACACAGGCATAGCCTTAAAGGGCAGCTGATTAGACACAAGTTGAAGGAACGGCTTGACTTCAGCAAATTCACATGTTCCACCAACTTCCACAATTACACGTCCACTCTTGATAGGCGTAACATAGAAGTCAATTGATCCTTTACCTCCACCCATGCGTTGACCTTGTCCCTTTCTTGTCACTGGCTGCCAAGGCGGTGGTACTCTCCAAATCGCAAACATCCTTGTAGGATCCATCTTCCTGCCGATAGTTAGACGCAGCATTTCGTAATGACCGTGCCGAAGACGACCGCCTCCCGTCGCTATAATGCCGTACTGCTTGTGGATCAGTGTGTTGTGAACGAGTTCAGGACCTCGCATCAGTTTCAATCGTTTTTGCATCTTCGGCGGCCGAAGATTGGGCGGGTATTGCGGTACCTTTTCCACCATTCTCAATTTGGGTCGTTCATAATGTTCAATATCTGGAAACAATAACGACCAATGGAGTAATTGCTATTCTCTACTACGTAAAGGACTCACTTTCGTATTTGATGGGCGGTGGAAAGTACTTCAAGCCCGCGACGGGCACTCTCAATTGCGAAGTAATTTCTGAATGGCATAAAGGAAGTGATTTAGTGAAACAACAAAAGTTAGATTGTAGTCACCTAGTAAGGGGCGCAGAGTTTGCACTGCCCTTTTCAACATTTTTATTCGAAATACAATTTGATTCCAATCCACGGCAGGAGAAGAAAAGACCGAGTTACCTAACCCAATATTCGGTCAATCTCGTTCATATTTCAAGTGTCAAATTGACACTTATTATGATGACTCTGATCTGACGTTTGTAGTTAATTTTTATATTAGCCTTATTGTCCGCTTACATCGACGACAGATACCCGACGACGACAACGAACGAAAAAGGAACACGATTTGCGAGTATGTTCCTCGAATGTCAGAACCCTGTACACTCCCGGAGCTATTCATAAACTAGAAGGAATCCTCACGCAGTACAAGGCGGATATTAATGCGGTCCAGGAAATACGCTGGATAGGAAACGGTATGATTAGAAAGAAAAATTGCGACATTTATTACAGCTGTCACAAAAGATTGCACTTACTGGGATGCGGATTCGTCGTGGGAAAGCGGTTAAGGTCGAAGGTCATCGACTTTAAACCTATAAGCGATCGCCTGGCTGTGATCCGCATCCGTATAAGGCAAATGTCGACTCTGACCACATCCTCGTAGCAGCAAGATTCAGAGCTCGACTGTCCAATGTCAGAAAGCTGCACCAACCCACCAGGAGGAGGTTCGACATTGGGCGCCTGAACACACCGGAGGCTGCCAGAGTCTACAGGGAGCAGCTGAGCGAAAGACTCTATGCCTACGTCGAGCACAAATGCCAATAATATGTGGCTGCATTGCCGCTCAGCCATTCAGGAAGTAGCCGAAACCACCTTAGGATACCTACCACCCCCGACAAGAAACCCGTGGTATGATGGCGAGTGTGAGCAGAAAAAGGCAGCAACCGACAAGGCGTACCAAAAGGCGCTGCAGAGGAAAACCAAGGCAGCGCAAGAAAAGTACCGAGCCAGAAGAAGGGAGGAGAAAAAAACTACTGCGACAAAAGAAAAGAATGTTCGCAGCCTCCCAGCTCAAGGATATCGAAGAGTCTTGGGATAGACATAAAACACGAGCCTTTTACAAGAAGGCCAATGGCCTTGCAGGAGGCCTCAAAAAGGGCACCCTGGCTCTTCGAAACTGCGAGGGTAATTTTGTCACCGAACCGCAGGGAATAGTGGATGTATTTAAGCAGCATTTCCAGCAGCTGCTTAACGAGCATGACCAAGAGAGAGTGGTAGGGACCGAGGAAATCCCAACTCCAGTCCTCCCACCCAGCATCCAAGAAGTCGGAACAGCTATACAGAAGCTGAAGAACAACAAGACCGCAGGCTCAGATGGCTTGCCATCAGAGCTCTTCAAGGCTGGCGGCGATGTTCTTGTAGGGAGCATGCACCAGATCATCTGCAGAAATTGGGAAGATGAAAGCATGCTCGACGACTGGAATACAAGCTCTATATGCCCCATCCACAAAAAGTTTTTGCTCAACTTTTGTCCACCATACCGTGGACGCATAGGTGATAATAGGTCTTACTATCGCGGTATACAGCCAGTTGATTACCTCAGGTTTCAATCCCTAGGTTTTACCGTAAGTTCGTAGAAAAAGGTCGTCGGCGTATCCGATGAACTCGTAGCCGAGATTCGTTAAGTCTTGGAGCAGGTCCTCGATAATTATCGACCAGAGAAGAGGTGAAAGGACTCCTCCTTGTGGACACACCATAGCCGCCGATACTGTCGAGACCTCTCCGGATGTGGCCGATATAGTACGGCTATTTACTTACTTACTTACTTTGATGGCGCTACAGTTCGGGGTGAACCAGGGCCTCAACCAAAAAGCCTCTCCAGCCGGCCCGATCTTTGGCCAGCCTCTTCCAGTGCCGCACGCCCAATTGGTTGAGGTCCCTTTCCACCTGTGCGCGCCACCTTAAATGCGGTCGTCCTCTGCTGCATCGTCCCTCGGGGTTGGAGTCGAGGACTCTTCGGGCCGGAGCGTTGATGTCCATTCGCTCTACATGGTCTAGCCATTTTAGACGTTGGATCCGAAGACGTCTAACCAGGCCAATGTCGCTGTACAGACCGTACAGTTCTTGGTTGAATCTTCTACTCCACTCTCCGTTTACACAAACGGGCCCAAAGATTGCACGCAGAATTTTCTTCTCGAAACGCCCAAGAGCCTCTTCATCCGCTTTTGTTTACGTCCAAGCCTCAGCGCCGTAGAGGAGGACCGGGATGCTTAAGGTTTTGTAGAGGGATACCTTAGTTTTTCGAGAGAGGGCTCTACTACTCAATTGCCTCTTGAGCCCCAGGAAGCAGCGATTGGCAAGAGTTATTCTGCGTTTTATCTCAGCGCTGGTGTCGTTGCTGCTTGTCACTACCGAGCCAAGGTAGACGAAGTCCTTGACTACTTCAAAAATATAGCTGCCGAAGGTGACGTTCTGACCAAGACGTCGGTGTTGTGCGTCTTTCATGGATGACAGCATGTAATTGGTCTTGTCCCCATTTACCCCTAGACCCACTTTAGCCGCTTCTGCTTCAATGCATGCGAACGCCTCATTGACGTCTCGCTTTGTTCGTCCAATAACGTCAATGTCATCTGCGTAGGCAAGAAATTGTGTGAACTTGAAGTAGATCGTATCTCTTGTATTGGCCGCAGAGTCCCGCACGATCTTTTCAAGAATAATGTTGAAGAAATCACATGACAGTGCGTCACCCTGTCTAAAACCTTTTTTAACATCAAAGGGGTCGGTTAGCTCACCTCCGACCTTAATGGAGCAGCAAGAGTTCTCCATAGTCATCCTGCACAGTCTGACGAGTTTGGCAGGAATGTTAAAACATGATATGGCTCTGTATAGCTCGTCTCTATAAACACTGTCATACGCGGCTTTAAAGTCGACGAAAAGATGGTGCGTGTCGACCTGGAGTTCATGGTTCTTCTCCAAGATCTGCCGCAGTGTAAATATTTGGTCTATCGTGGTTTTTCCTGGCCTGAAACCACACTGGTAGGAGCCTATCAGATTGTCCACGAACGGCCTCAGGCACTTACACAGTACGGCAGAGAGGATCTTGTACGCGCTGTTCAGGAGGCTTATCCCTCTGTAATTGGCGCAGTCATAGGGATCTCCTTTCTTATGGACCGGGCAAACGATACTGAGATTCCATTCATCGGGCATGCGTTCTTCCGACCATATCTTGCAGATGAGTTGGTGCATGTTCCAAACCAGCTCATCGCCAGCTGCTTTAAGCAGCTCCGCGGGGAGTCCGTCGAGACCTTTGATGTTAAAAAAGGATTTAAGCAAGGTGACGCGCTGTCATGCAACTTTTTCAACATCGTGCTTGAAAAGATCGTGCAAGAGTCACTGGCCAACACAAGAGGTATGATTTGTTTCAAGTCTACGCAATTGCTTGCGTACGCCGACGACATTGACGTGATTGGACGGACACAGCGAGACGTCAATGAGGCCTTTGTAAGAATTGAGGTAGAAGTGGCTAAGATGGGTCTCAAGGTTAATGGAGGTAAGACCAAATATCTGCTTTCATCTAAAAGAGTCGTACAACACCGACGTATTGGCCGGAACGTTACCAAGGGTGGATATAACTTTGAAGTGGTCAAGGAATTCGTCTACCTTGGCTCACTGATGACCAGCGACAATAACACCAGCGCTGAGATAAAACGCAGAATCACTCTTGCCAACCGCTGTTTCTTTGGGCTCAAGAGACAATTGAGAAGTAGAGCCCTCTCTCGGAAAACCAAGGTGACACTATATAAGACCTTAATCATCCCAGTCCTCCTTTACGGCGCAGAGGCTTGGGCCCTAACAAAAGCGGATGAAGATGCCCTTGGTCGTTTCGAGAGGAAAATTCTGCGCACTATCTACGGTCCCGTTTGTTCAAATGGTGTATGGAGGAGAAGGTATAACGAAGAACTGTACGGGTTGTACAGCGACATCGGCCTGGTACGACGTCTACGGATACAGCATCTAAGGTGGCTAGGCCATGTAGAGCGCATGGAAGATACAGCTCCGACCCGAAGAGTCTTCGAATCCAGCCCGGAAGGAAGGCGCGGCAGAGGACGGCCGCATCAACGGTGGCGCACGCAGATGGAAGGGGACCTTAACCAACTGGACGTGCGGCGCTGGAAACAGTTGGCCAAGGACCGTGCCAGCTGGAGACGCTTGTCGGTTGGGGCCCAGGTTCACCACGGACTGTAGCGCCACCTAAGTAAGTAAGTAACTAAGAGAAATGTGACGCAAGCCAAACTAAAACGCCAAACTTCACAACCTTTATGGGGTCCAAAAGAAATTTGAACTCATAATGACGTTTATTCGTTGAAAACAGGGCACAACACCATATTAGCCGTTAGCGAACTCGCTTATCAAACGCTCTCTCAACTGTCATCTTCCTGTCAATTAACCACGTGTGACTACTGAATTGTGGCGTTTTCGGAGGAGCACAAGTATTTTTTCAGGATCACTGCGGTTTTGATAGAAAAATGATTTCGAAAAATGCTGGAACCAAAAAACCGGAAGAAGAAAACAACACCAAGGTCGAAAACAAAGGCAAATTAACAAAAGATGTGGCAGTAATAGCGCAGGAAGTGAGAATTGTCAAAAACCTGGCATGCAATGATGTGAATCAAAGAATGAAACAATTGCGGAAGCTCCGACGCTGGCTGACGCTAAGATCAAATAGTTCGTTCCGTAAGTTTTACATCAGAGCTTGTGATGTCGGTCGGTTTAATGTGTTTTTGTACGCACGTAGCATTCAAGGAGGAGAATTTCTTGAGAATCTGGAAGGGACTCTACTACATGATGTGGATGTCGGACAAACCGTTGGTACAGGAAGAGCTGGCCGAGGATTTGGGCAAGTTAATCGAGTGTTTCAGCGATGTGAAAGTTGGCGTTCAATTCTTTGGAGCGTTCCTCAAGACGATGTACAGAGAATGGTTTGGCATCGATCAGTGGAGGATGGATAAGTTTTTAATGGTTTGTTAGAGAGAGATTGATTGTGCTGAGGGTTGATCGGGGCTAGTTCCAAGTTTTTGCTTTTTTTTGTAGTTGATCAGACGTATGATGCGGTATATGTTTCGCGCTCTGAAGCGGGACGGCTGGTCACTAGCAAGCATAAAGGAGTTTAACACACATGTGTTTGATATCATGTTGGCAGGGAGTAAGTCCCGGGGCATTACCATGCATATTCTGGATGTGTTCTTTGAGGAGTTGGCGAAGGTGTCCGATGGGGAGCTAACAGCAAAGACAGTCGGTCAGTTCGTTAAGCCATTTGTCGGGTTTATGATTAAACAGCAGGATTTCAAGATTCTAAGCCATTGTCGGAGTAGAGTATTTCACCATCTACTGTATCAAAGTGAATTGGGGCGGGAATATAGTGAGAAATACAACGCTTGGAAGGAGGTAATCTATAGTACATTTGTGTTCCTTGTAACGTCCCGAGTTGACTGTTGCCATTTCTTTCAGATGGGATTCCCGACAGAATCGATTGACGACCTGGAAAAAGTTGAAGAAACTGCAGACGCCGATGGTGGAGGTGAAGACAACGTACCCCAAGAAACGCAATCCAAAGTGTTGGATCCTAGGGCCGGAAATGTTGATGTATTCATTCCATTACTTCCACTTGACGGCAAATACGTTACAAAAGAGATTGAATCTCTCTTGTACAAAGAAGAAGCATGCCCATTTAGCCGTAAGCTACTCAAGGACATCTTGGACAAGTAAGTCAACTTTGAAATCTCTAAACGAATCGAAATGAAATTTAATTTCTATTTCGTCGCAGATATCGAACATATCAGAATGGAAAATTCCCTCTGGGAGTTCAAACTATGCCCAAGCCAAAGCTCAAATCCGATGCACCTCTGATTGCGAGTAAAGTCAAGGCATTGCAAGATCTAGAGAGCAATATGTTCTCCACAACCAGAAAACTCAAACAGCTTAACAAACGAAAGAGGAAGAAGTTACTTGCATCAATGAATTTCGCCGAAGCAGATGAGGATACTTTTGAGCAAATCATCGAAGGATCCCTTCCGAATATCGATCAAAATGGCACTAAGACGAAAAAGCGTAAATCAACGGCAAGCATGACGTGGGTCGAAGAAGAAGCCGATCATGTTTCGCCAAATAAAATCCAGAAAACAGACGAAACCGATGCCACCCCTGACGAGGGCACACAGAAACAAAATGCAGAACAAGAAGAAAGGAAAGACGACACGGTTTCAAGTACTTCCGAATGGAATAAGCCATTGCAGGAGGGTGAGATCGAGTACTTTATTCCCTCGATAAAAGATCGACTTAAGGACGCAAACGAAAGCCTGGGTGACCTAGTACCCAATCCATTTGCTTTCAAATCGTTAAAGGCACAAAAGAGCAAATTACTGGCAAAGAAAGTAAAAATAACGCAAAGCAAGAACTTGTCCGTCATATCATCACCCTACACTCCCGCAAAACGTGTTCAAATTGTCCTCCACCGCAACACCATTCAAAAGCCAAGCGAGTACATCAAACAAATCAAAAGTTCACCCAACGTACCCTACGATGCGGCAAAGAAACCTCTCAAAGGCCTCTTGAAACCAAATTCGACGCCAAGCCCTATTAATCCGTTTTACAAAAAGAAGATCGGTTTCAAACTCCTCAACGAAACGCTGTGAGAACGGATACATTGTCTGTATTGTTTTCTTTTGGAATAAACTAATACTCTAGACGTAATAAAGTTTTAACTAGCTTACTTAGGCGATAAGTAAAATACCACTGATTGTCGTTTCTCTTATGGCTACAAGTTATTAATTTGCTGTACAATGGGTATCGTAATGCGGGAACTATTCTTATAATGACCGGTTTCGGCTTCGAAGAGGATTTGCTGAATTTTCAGCTTCGCGACAGAGCGGGAATACGAATCAGGAATGGCACGTAGTTGTGCGGCAACACTGCGGCAGAAGACATCGAATTCATCATGCTGCTGAGCTGAGTCCGCAGGTGGCGGTGGTTCGCTGATGATATGCTCCTCAAACGTCTGCACCTTGGGCGACTGATCAATTGAGATCTCGTCCTTAGCGTGACTTATATCCTCATTTACGAATGTCTTGCAATCTATCTCATCGGTTTCAGTCGCCGAATCCTTAAGCATATACTTGGACTGCTCTTCAACTCCTTCATCCTCGACTAGCTCGACTGCACTGCTGTCGCTCGTATTCTCGATGAATGTACCATTGCATGGATCTTGATTTTTTAGTCTTTTACCTCTGACCGATAACTGAAAGAATTTCAAATAGGAGTAGAAGTAAAACAATAATTTAAGGAATACAGTCATGTTCACAAGAATTATCAATAAAGTCTGCGCGAAATTTGCTAGTGGAGAGAGGAAAAGTGGGGAAGGGTTCAGATTTTGACTGCAAAACATTTTAAAATCACAAACTACTTCGATCCCTTCGAACGATCGGAAGTAACCCTATAAGTGATGAAAAGATATTTACCGACTTCTTCCTCGTCACGGAGATGTTTTTCAAAAACGAATTTGCCTCGTTGAACCAAGACAGTTTGGGCTCGTAGAATATGCCCTGCTGTTCGTGTTTCTTGATTATTCTCAATTCCCTCGAGTACATTGTCCGGATTCCTTTGATTTTCCGTTTCACATCGTACGGCGTAAGTGTGGGCATTTTCAAGTCACGGATAATCTCCTCGTAAGCAGCATCGCGGTAATTTTTGATAGTGTAGCTCTTAAGCTTTGGATTCCAGAGGCATTCTTGTTTCTCGTAAGCATTCAGTAATTCCCGCACGCGAATGTTTTTCTGACCATCTTTGCTCATCTTATGGGCTTAGTGGTTTAAATGAATGGCCGTTTGTGCGGAAATATCTTATTTTCTTTTCAATAATATAGAGCGGGCAATTGAAATCGAACGAGAATTGATTAGGCAACGAAAGTTGAATGCAAATACGTAGCGAGCAATTGAATTCTTGTGACAGAAGTGCAGAACACAAAATGTCGTAGTGACAGTGTGCAATTGAAATGATTTGTCAACAAAGCTTCATTCACAATAGCTTAAGCAAATGGCAGTTAAGTATTGAGAATGTGCCATCAGAGCCAATTGTGTAATGAATATCATACTAGCCGTGTCCAATACGCTTGTTCTGAGTAGTCCAGAGCAGAAAAGTACAAGTTTAGGTGTTTAGTGAGAAAAGGTTCTATTCAAAAGGGTTTTGTTTGTGTTCAGTGAGGCTGTTCCGAGCAGATTGGAGAAGGATTTTCTGCGCCTTTTTTTTTTGTTGAAGGCTTCTGCTATCCGCTGGAGCACTCAGACGCAAACACTGGTCCATTGTACTCCAGACAGACACCTTACATTACTGTATTTTCTCCGTTTTCCGGAGAAAAATTTGAAGAAGCTTCAGTGATGTCGAGCTAAGGGATTCGGCACACACCACGTCGGCTCCAAGGGTGCACCACCGTATGCGAGCAAAGGTGGGACAATCACAGAGGAAATGCTCTGCAGTGTCATCCTCCTCTTCGCCACATGCAGCACAGGTAGGCGTCTCACTAATGCCGAGCACGTAGAGATGCTTGGCAAAAGTGTAGTGGCCCGTGATAACTCCCACAAGCTTTCTGCAGTTGATTCTCCTTAAAGACAGGAGGAATGCTGCAGATTTTTTGCAGACATCAGGGCGTACGCGCTTAGTCATCCTGCAACCTGGACAATCTCTCCATCTACGGTTGTGTGTATTAAATACATAATCGTTAATGTAGGAATTTACCGTGGACGCAGGTAGACCTAGAGCGGGTTCAGGTCCTGAGAAGCTCTCCTCTGAACCCATTCTAGCGAGTTCATCAGATATCTCATTTCCTGGAATCCCAGAGTGACCTGGAACCCATACAAGCCTCAATGAATTTAGTCTGCCGACTCTGTTCAAGAAGGATTTGAATTCAAGCACTAATTTGGAGCTAGTTAAGGGGTTACACACAGCTTTTAGTGCAGCTGAGCTGTCACTACAGACGCATATGCTTTCCCCCTTCCACCCGTGCTTCACAACATAGTGCATGGCCATTAGGATTGCGTATATCTCTGATTGGAAGACAGACGCATACTTTCCTAACGAGAAGTGCAGTCGAATGTTTTCGCGTTCAAAGAAGACTCCAGCACCGGACCCCCGCCCAGACCTGGAGCCATCCGTGAAAATGCGAAGACAATCCTTTCCAGGTTCAGTAGCCAATCATGACGCCATGGAAACTCGACTGTGAAATTACGACGCAATAGGATAACTGGCGTCAATGCGTCAGAAGGCATGTCCATGAGACAGGGGTCGCAGGACAATTCTTGCGCAAGGACACCGCTATTCCCATGCGAGTTGTACCAAAAGCCATTTCTCTTCAGACGAGACATGGCTTTCAGAGCACACCCTCGATAAATATATCAAGAGGTGGAAGGTTCATCATAACATCTAGAGCAGCGCCCGGCGTGCTGGGGAACGCCCCCGTGCAGCTGAGACAAACCGTTCTTTAGAGTTTGGTGAAAGAGGCTACGACGTGTTTGCGATTTAGTCTGTTCCACCAGACAACCAATGCATATGAGATTATAGGTCTTATCATTGCCGTGTAGATCCAGAGGACCTTTGCCGGCGATAAGCCCCATGTTTTGCCAATAGCTCCTTTGCATTGCCAGAAAGCTGACAGCGCTTTGGTGGTCTTTGACTCAACATGCTTTAACCAGAGAAGCTTACTATCTAAGATGATTCCTAGATACTTAGCCTTCTTGGATATCGGGATGGAAGTGCCTTTTAATACCAGCTGAGTCATGTCAGTATTTTCCTCCTTCTCGTAAAGAGAACGACATCGGTCTTAAGAGGATTGACTGTCAGCCCATTTCTGGTACACCAATCATCGATCACGTTTAGCGCCGCCTGTGCTTTGAGACGGACAGTCGCTAAACATGAGCCGACAGAAAGAATGGCGACGTCATTCGCATATGCCTGGGCATAGATTCCAGAGGCATTGAGAGCATCAAGCAGAGAATCGACCACCATGCACCATAACAGCGGAGACAGGACGCCACCTTGAGGGCAGCCCCTGCTTACGCCGGATTTGACACACTGGTCGAGGCCTGCATCAGCTGTCAATGTCCTGTGCATGAGCATAGCTTTGATCCAAAGGACCAGTGCTTCATCTACGCCATGATGTCTGGCAGCGTTGCACATGCTGTTAAAAGTTGTATTATCAAAAGCTCCCTCAATGTCGATGAAAATGCCCAGCGCGTACTCTTTCCTTTCGAGCGCGCATTCAATTCGCCCAACTAGGTTCTGAAGCGCAGTCTCGCAAGATTTTCTGCGCTGGTAAGCATGCTGCATCTCCGAAAGAGGGTGCATTCGAAGGGCAACCTTGCGCACGTGCAACTCTACCAGTCTCTCCATGCTTTTCAGCAGGAAGGATGTTAGACTGATTGGTCTGAAGCTCTTGGCAAGTGATTAGTCCTCTTTTCCTATTTTGGGAATGAAGACCACTTTCACTGTGCGCCAAGGAATGGGTATGTGAGCAAGTGCTAGACTAGCAGTGAATATTCTTTTCAAAGTAGGAAGCAGCTGCCTTATACCTTTTTGCAGCATAACAGGATATATTCCGTCGGTACCCGGCGATTTGAAACCATCGAAGGATGCCACAGCAAATTCAATGGCTTCAGTCGTAACCACGCGCGACGCAATATACCAGCTACGCCGAGTTGTTTTCATCGTTTCAGTTGCAGTTTCCCTTGAAGGAGTGTGCAACGAGCCGATTTCAATCTGATTTCCTGGGAAATGAGTCTCAAACAGTAAACTAAGAGTTTCCGCTTTAGACTCAGTAAAGGTACCATCAGATTTTCTGAGTGCATCTAGCTTTATCGGTTTTCCCCGTTTGAGGACTTTAACCAACTTGCTAGTCGCACTCAGAGACTTGATCTCTTCGCAGAAGGTCCTATAAGAATCGTTCTTCGATTTACGAATAAGTTTCTTATATTCCTTCTGCTTCGACCGATACTTATTCCAGTCATCTTCCGAATTCGATTTGAGTGATCTATTCAGAAGAATTCTGGCTTCCCTGCGAAGACTTTGGAGCTCGGCATTCCACCAGGGGACCAGTTTCCTGCAGGGAGGTATGCTGACAGGATATGCGAGTTCAAAACAACTGGTGATGACGCTATTCAGGTTCTGAACAGCGTCTTCTACCAATTTTTTCGTTCTGAGTTTAGGTAGGACTCGAGTGGATTTCTCAAGCTCCTCTCTAAACCGTACCCAGTCCGTCCTTCTCGGATTCCGTCTAGGCTGCAAGGAAGAGATCCCACAACTTAATCGGAATTCGATATATTTATGGTCCGACATTTCTGCGCCTACTCGCGCGGAAGAGTGGTTCCGTAAAAATTGGCAAAAACACCTGTAGTTGAAATGACACTTTATTTACTTACTTAGGTGGCGCTACAGTCGGATGTGAACCTGGGCCTCAACCAACAAGCTTCTCCAGCTGACACGGTATTTTGCCAGCTGTTTCCAGCGACACACTCCCAGTTAGTTAAGGTTAAGGTCTTCTGATGCGTCATCCGTCGGGATTGTGTTAATATCTTCTCCTCCACTCTTCGTTTATACAAACGGAAGCATAGATTGAACGCAGAATTTTCCTCTCGAAACGACCAAGGGCCTCCTCATCCGCTTTCGTTAAATTTCAGGCCTCTGCGCCATAGAAGAGGACCAGGATGATTAAGGTTTTGTATAGTGCAACCTTGGTCTTTCGAGAGAGAGCTCTACTTCTCAATTGCCATTTGAGCCCAAAGAAGCAGCGGTTGGTAATAGAAATTCTGCGTTTGATCTCAGCGCTGGTGTTGCCGCTGATCACTAGTGAGCCAAAGTAGATGAGGTCCTTGACTACTTCGAAAATGTAGCTGCCAATTTTGAAGTTTGGATAGCAAAGGACTAACAAAGGCCTCGTAGGGGTAGCATCTATCCGACGGATCCTGACCTGCTAAAAAGCGAGAAGAGCCACCGCAATCGAACATCTTGCGGCACTGTCAGTAAGTCCCATCCCCACCTCCTCGTGGTGCCATCTGGAGATTTCCTATGAAAATTGCAGATGCGGAAGGGCGAACGGCGAGCCTCCTGCGCCAAAAAACAGGAATAGTCGGTTGGGCTAAGGCCTAGTAAGCCGTAGCCGTAAAAAAAAAACACAAACTCCAAAACAACCATAAGCCTCAGATATAACGGACCGGTTTATGTTGACGACCCTTGCAAAAAACGAAAAAAGGACAATGATCTTCGGCTTTGTACGTGGAATTTCAGCCGAACAACTTGCGGACGCCCTCTTCTTCTTCTTAGAGGGCGCTCAACCAACATGCCCCTCCATCTAGCACGATCTTTCGCTAGCCTTTTCCATTGCCGCACACCCAGTTGGCTGAGGTCCCCTTCCACCTGTGTGCGCCATCTTAAGGGCGGCCGTCCTCTGCTTCTTCGTCCCGCGGGGTTGGATTCAAAGACTCTCCGGGCTGGAGCTGTGGTGTCCATTCGCTCTACATGGCCCAGCCATCTTAGGCGTTGAATCCGTAGACTCCTGACTGGGCTCATGTCGCTGTACAGCCCGTAAAGCTCGTGGTTGAACCTTATCCTCCATCCCCCGTCTGCATTTATAGGCCCGAAAATCACGCGCAAAATCTTTCTCTCGAACCGACCAAGGGCCTCCTCATCCGCTTTTGATAGTGTCCATGCTTCTGCACCGTACAACAGGGCCGGGATGATAAGGGTCCTGAGCCCAAAGAAACAGCGATTGGCAAGAGTGATTCTGCGTTTGATTTCGGAACTGGTGTCGTTGTTCCAGGTCACTGCGGAGCCAAGGTAGACGAAGTCCTTAACTACCTCGAACTTATATCTGCCTATACAAGTGTTCTGGCCGAGACATCGGTGTTGAGCGTCCTTTTTTGATGACAGCAGATATTTAGTTTTGCCCTCGTTTACCGCCAAACCAATTTTCGCCGCCTCCATCTCAATACTCGCAAACGCCTCATTGACATCTCGCTGTGATCTACCTATAATGCCAATGTTGTCGGCGTATGCAAGAAGTTGTGAGGATTTGAAATAGATTGCGCCTCTTGAATTGGTCAGTGATTTTTGCACAATCATTTCCAATATGATGTTGAAGAAATCACACAACAGCGCATCGCCCTGCCTAAATCCTTTTTTGACATCAAAACTATCGGTAAGGTGTTTACCGATTCGGATGGAGCAGCGAGCATTCTCCAAAGTCATCCTGCATAGTCTGACGAGTTTAGCAGGTATATCAAAGGTAGACATAGCGTTGTAAAGCTCGTCTCTAATTACGCTGTCGAATGCGGCCTTGAAATCGACAAATAGGTGGTGAATGTCGACTTGAAATTCATTGGTTTTCTCCAGTATCTGCCGTAGTGTGAAGGTTTGGTCGATGGTGGACTTCCCTGGCCTGAATCCGCACTGATAAGGACCAATCAGTTTATTTACAAAAGGCTTCAGGCGTTCACACAAAACGGCAGAGAAGATTTTGTAGGCGATGTTAAGGAGACTTATTCCTCTATAGTTGGCGCAATCAGAGGGGTCCTCTTTCTTGTGGATCGGGCATACGATGCCGAGACCCAATTCCTCGGGCATGCTTTCCTCTAACCATATCTTACGGATGAGCTGGTGCATGCTCCCAACCAGGTCATCCCAAGCTGCCTTGAAGAGCTCAGCAGACAGTCCGTCTGCGCCAGAAGCTTTATTCGACTTGAGCTTCGATATGGCAATCTTAACTTCGTCGAGGTCAGGGGGACAGAATTCTCTGCGGTCTCCGTCGATTAGAAATGGAACATTCTGCCTGACAGCGGTATATTGACTAACATCGCCGTTATACAGTCTGCAGAAGTGGTTTTTCCATATTCTCAGCATCGACTGCGGTTCTACTACTAGGTGTCCGTTCTCATCCCTGCAGGCTTTTGTTGTGGCTTTATAACCTTGGCATGTTCGCTTTATCTGTTGATAAAACTTTCGAACGTCATGCTGCAGTAGCACCTCTCCTAGTCCTCAATAGCGCGCTTCTCGTACTCTTTCTCCTTTCTGTTTTCTCCTGAGAAGCTTATGCTTCTGCCTTCTTTTTAACTCGTAGAGCTCACGAGCTGCTCTTGTTCTTTTATGCAGCGAGGCCTTACATATATGCATCCTGCTTCGCTGTGTGAATCCTTCTGCACTCGTCATCGAACCAGGTGTTTCTTCGTGGTGGAGCCTTGAAACCCAAAACTTCGGATGCAGAGCTTTTCAGGGATTGTTTGCGAAGGCTGTTCTACTGATAGCGTGGACGATTGAGGTGTATTGGAGAGCTTAAGGGAGACGCGATCGGTAAAAGCACGAGCGGTTTCTGGCGATAGTAGCTTTCCGATGTCATAACTTTGTATTCGTACTCTACTCCGCGGCGTTCGTGATATTCGTAAGCGCATTTTGGCTACTACAAGATAGTGGTCCGAGTCGATGTTAGCCCCTCGGACAGTTCGAACATCAAGAATAGTGGAGGAGTGTCTGACGTCGATCGCGATGTGATCAATCTGGTTGGTAGTCGATTGATCAAAAGACCACCAGGTGCCTTCGTGTATATCGAGGTGCGGGAAGCGTGTACTGGCTAGAAGAAGATTTCGCCCCGTAGCAGGATCAATCAGCCTGTGTCCGTTATCGGATGTGGTGTCGTGTAGGCTGTGTTCGCCGATGACTCGTTCAAAGATGGTTTCCTTACCCAACTTAGCATTACAGTCTCCTAGTACAATTTTGATGTCATAGGTGGAACATTGGGCACACGGTCTGTCTAGGAGATCGTAGAATTCATCTTAGGTGCATTCATCCTTGTCCTCCGTGGGGGCGTGGACGCAGATCAGGCTGATGTTAGAAAATGTTGTCCTGATACATGCCGAAAGCTTAGGACTTTTTGCCTTAGTCCACCTCGAACAACAAATCTGCATCCGAACAATCGTTGTCCTCTCTCCCTGTAGCTGTTGCCGTAGTAGATGTCGTAGTTTTTCATCCGCTTTATACCCAGTCCATTCCATCGCATTTCCTGGATGGCGGTTAAGTCCGCTTTTAGCGGTCTTGGGTGTACGCAGATTGTTCGACTGCACGTGGTCTGTTTAGGGACCTAACATTCCAGGTATAGAGCCGAAGATTATTTTTATTCGAGGCGTGCCGTTGTCTCTGAGCATTGCGGGGTTTTCGGGTTACGGGTTTTTTTTTAGAGAACCAGCAGTCGTCGGCAGATGCTACTCCTACGAGGCTATTATTAGTCTTTTACCACCTATAACACTTCTCAAGGGTTTCGTAAAGTCGAACTTGACACCAAGCCCTGTTAACCCGCTTCACAAAACGAACATTGGTCTCAAACACCTAAAGGAAACGCTTTACAAGGACATTGGCTGTATTGTTTTTCGGCTTTTTTGGAACAAATGAACACACTAGACGTAATAAAGTGTATCTGATAGGTCATTTCTCTTACAACTACAAGCTATTAATTTGCTGTACAATAGGTATCGAAATGCAGGGATTACTCTTATAATAATGGCCAGTCTCAGCTTCGAAGAGGATTTGCTGGATTTTTAGCTTTGCCACGGAGCGGGAATACGAATCAGGAATCGAACGTAGCTGTGCGGCAATACTGCGACAGAAGACATCGAATTCATCATATTTCTGAGTTGATTCGGCAGGAGGCGGTGGTTCGTTGCCGTTGTGTTCCACAAATGACTGCTCCATGGACGGCTGCTCAGTTGAGATCTTGTGTTGAACAGGTTCCCCATGACTACCGTCTCGATTGACAATGTGAACGATAGTCTCATAATCTATCGGACCAACACAATCATCGGTTTCGGTCGCTGTGTCCTGAAGCATAAGTGTGGGTTCATCTTCCACTCCTTCATTATCGCCTACTTCGTCTCCACTCACGTCGCTCGCATACTCGATTGTACAGTCTTTGTACAGATCTTGATTGGTAACACTTGCATCTTTGGTCAAAAGCTGAAATAGTTTAAGATTCGAACACAGATAAAACAATAATTTGAGTAATACGGACATTTTTGTGAGAATGATTAACAAAACTTTCACGGAATTTTCCAAGACAAACAGAAAAAGGAAGTGACAAGTCGAATTTTGATTCGAAGGCATTTAGAATCATGAACTACTTGGGTGCCTTTGATCAACCGAAATTGATTTTAGAAGTGACCATATGTACGTACCGCCTTCGTACGTGCGTACTGACGTAACGTGCAAACGTTTTTTAAAAACGAATTCGCCTTTTTGAACCAGAACAGTTTGGGTTTGTACAACTTGCCCTGATGTTTGTATTTGTCCATGATCCTCAGTTCTTTGGTGTACGTTGTGCGGATTGCTTTGATTTTCAATTTGATATCGTGCGGCGTAAGCAAGGGTAAGTCCAAGTCACGGATAATCTCGTCGTAGGCAATGTTCCGATCGGCTTTTATCTTGTAGCTATTTAGAGCTGGATTCCAGAGGCATTCCTGCTTCTTGTAGGCATCCAAGAACGCCAGTACGCGAATGTTTTTCGGATCGTCTTTGCTCATCTTGGTGTTGAGTTATTTAAATAAACGGCCGTTTGTGGGGTAGTATCCCGATTTCATTGAATAATAAAGTGCGGACGATTGAATCTGAATATTGATTGATTAGGCAACTGATTGAAATTGAATGCAGTGTGCAATTTTGACAGAAGCAGAAGTGCAAGGCGGCAATGTCATTGTGACAGGTTGCCTTGGAGGTGATTTGTCAAAAGGGTGCAATTCACAATAAGTGTAATTCAGTTACAAAATAATTTTTAAAAAGGGCGTGTTGATACACCTCCTTCCTTTTAGACGTTGGAACAGTCTGTAATGAACCTGGACATGAGTCAACAAGTCATACTTTAGAATGGTCGAGGCTTCTTTCTATGGTATTTGCTCGTACTACCATAGAGGTAGCCGTGCTCTGTTGCGTGTTCGCAAATCGAAAGCTTGTAGGGCTGGGGCAATGATGTACGGCGGCCCAGTCATCTTGGGCGTTGGATTCGTAGACCCTTAATCAGGTGAACGTCTCTGTACATACAACCCGAATAGTTCGTGGTTGAAACTTTTTTTTACTCCATCAATACAAACGAGGATGCGAGCAGTTGTACGGACTTGAAAAAGATCGTACCCCTCGTATTAACCAATGAGTTTTGCACGATCGTTTCCAGGAAAATGTTGAGAAAGTCACACGATGGCGTGCCGCCCTGTCTAAAGCCTTTCTTGACATTAAAGGTCTCGGTCAGGTCGCTTCCGACCCTGATGGAGCAGCGAGAGCTCTCCAATGTCATCCTGCACAATCTGACGAGTTTGGCAGGTATGTCAAGACTAGACATGGCGCTGTATAGCTCGTCTCTATAAGCTATCGCATGCAACCTTAAAGTCGACAAACAGATGGTGGGTGTCGATCTGGAATTCGTTGGCTTTTTCCAGGATCTACCGCAGTGTGAATGCTTAATCGATAGTAGACTTCCCGGGCTTGAAAACACGCGAACGGTTTCAGGCGGTCACACAGTGCAGCATAGAATATAAGCGATGTTCAGGAGACTTATACCTCTATAATTGGCGCAGTCAGAGCGCCGTAGCGCAGTGGTTAATGTGTTGGACTCTGATGCACGATGAGCGAGTTCGAATCCTGACCAACGCGATCGAATGTTTATTTCGCGGAGTCCCTTCTCGGCGGAGTACTGGCAAAACCCCCCCGTAGTATACTTGCCATGAGCTTCTCGACTCTAGCCGTTTGGAATCGGCATTAAACTGTCGGTCCCTTTCACCTGTGTGAAAAATAAATCACACACAGCTTGGGTGATTGAGAGAAGCTTTGTTCTGTTCCTTCTTGGGCTGTAATGCCACCAAAGAAAAAGAAGAATTGGCGCAGACAAAGGGATCTTCTTTGCCGCTGCTTTGAAGAGCTCAACAGACAGTCCGTCTGCGACAACAGCTTTATTCGACTTGAGTTTCGATATGGCGATCTTAACTACGTCGAGGTCAGGGGGACAAGTTTTCCTCTCTGGAAATCTACCAGGTGTCCGTTCTCGTCCCTACAGGCTTCCGTTCTGGCTTCATAACCTTAGCATCTGTTGATAATACTTTCAAATGTCATACCTGCGGCAACACCTCCTCAAGTCCTCAATCGCGCTCTTTCTTCTGAAGATCGAACGCAGTACTTTTCTCCCAAAGGTATCATTAGCTTCTGTGTCTTTGCGCCATACGAGGAGTGGCAATTAAGTTCGTTCCGGGCAACATTTTATTATCGATCTTTACAACAGTCCCCCTCTAACTCTACACAACGATTCGAAGTAATCTGGATAATCCTCCGAAGCTAACTCCGCCATGATGAATTTCCCTGAGGTGTGTTTAGGTTAGGTTTTGTTATCCGTAGCCTCCACAGGGAGTATACACTTAGGCCAGAGAGGCCCTTTTTGTTGCTACGAGGGGGGTCGACCCTCTATTCATTTACCGACTTTGCGCTTCTTACGTAGTTAAGAAGCTCAGTTATCTTTATCCACTGAACTTCAGTCAGGTCGTTAAGGAAGTAGGATCCTAGGTACCGTTCCCTGCCTTGACAGAAGGCTGGACAGGCGCAAAGTAGGTGTATGTATTCATCATCCTCTTCGTCTTCGCAGCTCCTGCAGAAGTCGTTCGAAACTTGCCTTGTCTTTGTACATGACTACTAATAAGACAGTGACCAGTGACGACGCCAACAGTTTTGTTGATGTTGGTTCATTTTAGGGAAATTGGTCCCTAGGTTCGCCGACGATCAAGTCAAGGGCAGATTTGCCTGCTGGTTAGGCAGATATGCCCTTGGGTCCATCTCAGGGTTTTCTCAGCCGTGGCTTGATTCGTTAGTTTTAGTTTAATGGCCGCTACTGGTATACCTGCACGTGCCACGTATATTTGTTGTGTCGTTTCTTATCTGGCGAGCATGTTAGCTTAGCTTGTCCATAAGAGGTGTATGTTAAATTGTTCGGCCATCTCGTTGAGAGATAAGCGGCAGTCGAGGCTTGCTTTAGAAGTGTACACATAAGACTCCAGCGATTTCAGGGTAGCTTGACTGTTAGTGAGGATATGAACATCAACAGTAAATATCAGTTCCACTTGAGCCAAGACAGAGCTTCTTTTATTGTTAAAAGCTCTGCTTGAAGGACGCTGCAATGGTTCGGCAGTTTTAGGGCCTCACTTAGCCCTGTTAACCTGCTAAGTGATTAATTGTTTGCAGAATAGTCCGCGCCCCACTCCGTCCTTGGTGTTTAACTCATCAGTGTAAAAGTCCACACAAGCCTTGCAAGGTTGCGCTTGAATTTGCAATAGCAACTTCATCAGCGTGAGGACGCCGTGGCGCAGTGGTTAGTGTGTTGGACTCTGACGCACGATGAGCGAGTTCGGATCCCGATAACACCGACGCCATCGAATGTTTATTTCGCGGCGTTCCTCCTCGGCGGGGTACTGGCAAAACCCCCCGTAGTATACTTGCCGTGAAAAAGCTTCTCGACTCACGCCGTTCGGAATCGGCATTAAACTGTAGGTCCCTTTCACCTGTGTGAAAAATAAATCACACACAACATAGGTGATTGAGAGAAGCTTGGCTCTGGTCCTTCATGGGCCGCAACGCCATCAAAGAAGAACTTCATCAGCGTAGGCGATAACCTCGAGGCCTTCTTTCTCCAGTTTAGTCAGTAGTTCGCTGGTCACTACGTTCCAGCGAAGAGAAGAGGGAATCCTCTCTCGTAGAGTGCTTGTGGTGAATGATCTAAAGGTTTTTTTGGCATCCCCATTTATCAACATTTCGGTGTATATGTAATTCTTTCAATCTTTGTAGGGTTTTTGATACAAAGGATTATAAACAAATTGGCCTAAGATCCTTGGTACGTAGTAGTGTGAGAGCTAGAGGTCTGACTTCATCTTGTAAATGCACCAAGGTTGGAGTGTTTTTTTTCGCCAAAAACTCTTACACTATCAACGAAGAATGGGCCGGCACATCGCCGTGGTGCAAGATCCGGGTCGCAGACGTAAAACTTGCTCGCAGTCTCTTCAGGACGCCAACATATAACTGTTCAGTCACTGTCTGGTCGATAAGAACAAATTCGCGATGATCGATGTCGCGGTAGGAAAGGTGACGGGTGCTCCTTCACATGGATCGTCTTCTACCAAGTCATGGCCCTTTTTGAACTGCTTTGTCCATTCAAACGCACGTGTTTTCGACATACACTTGTCCCAGCTGTTTTAAATAGTTCCGCGGACAGCCCGTCCTCTTGATATTGCTATCTTGACCTCTCAAAGCCGGGAGAGACGGAATTCTTACCGCTCCCAAAATTTATATCCATTCATGTTGAGCTACCTGGTAGTAGCAAGTACACGATTCCCACACCTCAACATCCATAAGGGGACCTGGCGGTCTTTCGATCAATCGACAACCAACCAAATTGATCATATTGCGATCGACGGCAGACACTCCTCCAGCATCCTAGATGTCCGAACCTTTCGAGGAGCCAACATCGACTCGGATCATTACCTTGTTGCAGCCAAGGTACGGATGCGAATTTCTCGGAACCAACGGAGTCGAGTAAGAACACCAAAATTTAACGTCGGAAAGCTGCAATCGCAGGAGACCGCCAGGACCTTCGCCGATGAAGTCTCCCTCAAGCTCTCTCAGGTCCCGATGCAATTTGCAGAAATCATAGAACAGCAATGGAGTCGTTGTCAGAAAGCCATTAGAGAGGTCGCCTCAGATATACTCGGTTTCGAGCCACCACCGTCGAGAAACCCCTGGTTTGATGATGAGTGCAGACAGGCCCATGTAGAGAAACAGAATGCATACATGGCCACATTGCATCGACGGACGAGAGCTGCCCGCGAGCTCTATGAACAGAAAAGGAGGGAGGAGCATGCGCGAACATGCCAAGGTTATAAAGCCAGAGCAGAAGCCTGCAGGGATGAGCACGGACAACTAGTAGTGGAGTCACAGTCGATGCTGAGATTGTGGAAGGACCACTTCTGCAGACTGTATAACGGCGATGATAGTCAAAATGCCGCCGTCAGGCAGAGCGAACCATTCACAATGGACGAAGACGAAGGAGAATCCCGTCCACCCGACCTAGACGATGTTAACATAGCGATATCGAAACTTAAGTCTTATAAAGCTGCTGGAGCAGACGGACTCCCCGCGGAGCTGTTTAAAGCAGCTGGCGATGAGCTGGTTAGGAACATGCACCAACTCATCTGCAAGATATGGTCGGAAAAACGCATGCCCGATGAATGGAATCTCAGTATCGTTTGCCCGGTCCATAAGAAAGGAGACCCCTATGATTGCGCCAATTACAGAGGGATAAGCCTCCTGAACAAAGCGTACAAAATCCTCTCTGCCGTACTGTGTAAGTACCTGAAACCATTCGTGGACAATCTGATAGGTTCCTACCAGTGTGGTTTCAGGCCAGGAAAATCCACGATGGACCAAATATTTACACTACGGCAGATCTTGGAGAAGACCCATGAATTCCAGGTCGACACGCACCATATTTTCGTCGACTTTAAAGCCGCGTATGGCAGTGTTTATAGAGACGAGCTATACAGAGCCATGTTATGTTTTAACATTCCTGCCAAACTCGTCAGACTGTGCAGGATGGCTATGGAGAACTCTTGCTGCTCCATTAAGGTCGGAAGTGAACTAACCGACCCCTTTGATGTTAAAAAAGGTTTTAGACAGGGTGACGCACTGTCATGTGATTTCTTCAACATTATTCTTGAAAAGATCGTGCGGGACTCTGCGGCCAATACAAGAGGTACGATCTACTTCAAGTCCACACAATTGCTTGCCTTCGCAGATGACATTGACGTTATTGGACGAACAAAGCGAGACGTCAATGAGGCGTTCACAAGCATTGAAGCAGAAGCGGGTAAATGGGGACAAGACCAAATATATGCTGTCATCCAAGAAAGACGCACAACACCGACGTCTTGGTCTGAACGTCACCTACGGCAGCTATATTTTTGAAGTAGTCAAGGACTTCGTCTACCTTGGCTCGATAGTGACAAGCAGCAACGACACCAGCGCTGAGATAAAACGCAGAATAACTCTTGCCAATCGCTGCTTCTTCGGGCTCAAGAGGCAATTGAGTAGTAGAGCCCTCCCTCGAAAAACTAAGGTTTCCCTCTACAAAACCTTAATCATCCCGGTCCTCCTCTACGGCGCTGAAGCTTGGACGTTGTCAAAAGCGGATGAAGAGGCTCTTGGACGTTTCGAGAGGAAAATTCTGCGTGCAATCTTTGGTCCCGTTTGTGTAAACGGAGAATGGAGGAGGAGATTCAACCAAGAAGTGTACGGGCTGTACAGCGACATCGGCCTGGTTAGACGTCTTCGGATCCAACGTCTAAGATGGCTAGGCCATGTAGAGCGAATGGACATCAACGCTCCGGCCCGTAGAGTCTTCGACTCCAACTCCGAGGGACGACGCAGCAGAGGACGACCGCATTTAAGGTGGCGCGCACAGGTGGAAGGGGACCTCAACCAACTGGGCGTGCGGCACTGGAAGCGGCTGGCCGAAGATCGGGCCGGCTGGAGAGGCTTGTTGGTTGAGGCCCTGGTTCACCCCGAACTGTAGCGCCATCAAAGTAAGTAAGTATATTGAGCGCAAGTAAAACACAGCTCCGGCCCGGAAGGTCTTTGAATCCAACCCCGAGGGGCGACACGGTCGACGACGGCCAAATTTAAGGTGGCGCAACCAAGTGGAAGAGGTCCTTAACCAAATGGGCGGGCGGCACTGGAGACTGCTGACGAAATACAGTGCCAATTTAAGAGGTTTTTTAAAGGAGGCCCAGGCTCGCCATGAACTGTAGCGCCGAAAAATTTTACTTTCTGGTAAAGATTCCGGAATTCATTCCTGCTGTAGCACCTCTCCTGCTCCTTCTTTTACTTTCTGAATAGCCGGTTCTCTTCGCTCCTTTTCTGTTCGTAGAGCTCGCGAACAGTTCTTGTCTTTCTTGCTCAACCTGCCTGCACTCGTCGTCAAATCACGGGTTTTTCCTCGGCGATGTTGTCGTAAAACCTGCACATCAATGGCAGCTTCTTTAATAGCTTTTAGACAACGCTTCCATTCTTCTCTACCATTAGTGCAGACGGCATCGAACTTTCAGAGGGTTTTTGGGCGACTAGGTCGGCAAAGTTCTTACCGGTCCGACGTCAAACCTTGGTGTTCTTTCTCGCCTCCACTGGTTTTTTTCTTTATATCCGTGCTCTTACCTTGGCCACAACAAGGAAATGATCCTAGTCGATGTTGGCTCCTCGAAAGGTTCCAATATCGAGTATCTGACGTCGATCGGAATGTGGTCATTCTGGTTGACAGTTAATTTATCAGCCATGTCCTTAATGGATGTTGAGGTGTTCCACGCCGAGGGGAAATCCACCAGCCTGAGTCCGTTCCTGGATGTATTGTCGTGCAGGCTGTGTGTTCCGCAGACTCTGACAGAGATTTCTTCCTTTCTCAGCTGTGCATTGAAGCCTCCTAGAACGATCTTGCTGTCGTAGCTGGGGCATTCATCGTATATCCTAGAAGTCATCCTTGCTGTTGTCATCCTTGTCCTTTGTCAGGGCGTGGGTACAAATCTGGCTAATGTTGCTATGATTGCTATGAGGCGCTCGCATATACATATATTTAAAGCTTAAGACTTTTTGCCTTAGTCTACCTCGAACAACAAATCCACATTCAAATAAGCACTGCCTACCCCCTTTGTAGCGATCGCGGTAATAGAGGTCCCTGTTTTTCCTCTTTTTGCGCTGTCCATCCCACCGCACTTTCTGGATTGCGGAAATGTCTGCTTTGTCAACGGCATCGTGAGTTCATCGGCAGCACGTGGTCTGTTTTTCGTTTGCTGGGGTCGTCAACAGTAAATCCGTCCTTGTTCGAGGCTTGTGGTTGTCCCTGAACTGTTATTTTATTACATGGTGAGGAAGTTAGCCTGAGGAAAAACCTCCAACTGGGGTGCCAGGCCCTTTTTTGGTTCTTGCCTTCGGGCGGAGAATCCGGATGGATCCGGTGTTGGCAACCTGGCTGAGGTTGTGAGTGTCGGCGTTGGATCTGCTCTGTAGAGCTCATCCGCAGCCATCTCTTTTCCAGGGTCCCGACCGACCTTGGAGATTGTCCTTTGGATCTGGTCATCGAAATATGTTTGAGCAGCTCCAAAAGGGGTGTTGTCCAGGTGGCTCCCAATAACCGGAGCTGTGAACGCCGTCGTTTACCGATTGATTGATTAACTCGTCCGCTGTCGCGACTTACACTTACACTTCCCACTCTCTCGTTTGTAACCCCCAATGGCTTCCACAAGGGTCGGCTCCATCTTCGGTCGAATGTACTAGGCCCCCGAGTTTCACCACGGGGAAGCGAGAGTAGGAATTCGTTGACAGAGGCTAGTTGCGAACGCTTGTGTCCGCATAAGTCGCATTTTCGACGCTTAGAACTGTCTAATTTCTTCCCTTTGATTTGTTCTCCCGTCATGCCTTAATTTTTTTAAAAATTACGACTATTGTGACCTATCTGCATTACTTTGAAATAACAATAAAATAGGTCATTGTGAATAGCACCCGGCTTTCAATTTTGACATTGACACTGGCGGCAAACCGCATTTTCCGAACAGTAAACTCTGGCGAGAAAACGCGAATTTATTGTATTTTTCCTTATTTCCCGCTAAAAAAGAAAACATTTGAACATTCTCTAGGAAAATGAGTGAAGGTAGAATTAACAGTAATTAGCAGCAAACAGATGAAACAAATTTTACTTACAGCAATGCCCGAAGACACATGGACTCCGTACAAACATCTGTACAAAGTCATCGAGAGTTCAATAGCAAATCCAACAAAACTCATAATCCCGGAGCTGGAATCCCTTCTGCGGAAGCATAAACAGAATTTCACTAGTATCCTAAGGAATCCAGTTAGTCGAAATTGAAAATTGATTATATCCGCATGCGAGTGTATCATGTGAATTGTTTCCCCCCCTCCTTTCAGCCGAAGAATGAAAGTAATCGTTCGCAGCTTAGACAGGGTATTGCCGATGGTATTAATATTCCCGGACATGGACATATGATGTTGTCGAAGGATTTAGTTGATGAGAGCATCATTATTTCGGATATGTTCAATTTGGACGAGTTTATTGCTTTGGAATTGTTATGCACTGCTCAGCGTCAAATGCCTCAACATCCTGGACTGCCGCGTGGTTTGGTGGCGATTCTGTTGTACTATGACGGTCGTAAAGCGATAGCTTACTCGTTGAGGGATCTATTTCAGGCGAGCAGTGGTGTATCATGGTGTACAGATGCTTCAAAGGAGGTGTGCTATTAGGCTCGATTGTAAAGGTTTTGCTTGTGTTAAGCCTCAAATTTTTTTTTTTATTTTTTAGATTACCTACTTGATAACGTCATTCACTCAAAGCCTTGTCGAAGAGTCGAATATTTTGAATCGTCTCGTGGAGCTTCTGGAACAACTGGACATTTCTTCTGAGGTAAATTGTCAATATTTTTCGAACACACATACGTACCACCTAAATCCACTTGTAGCTCAGTATCCTGACAAAAAATCGTGCCCTTGGTCCGCCAAAACATCGTCGCCAAGTACTCGATTTATTCGAAGACATCCGAATGGCTTTAGCTACCGCTTTATTCAATTGGTCAGCACAGTGTGGTCTACCAAGAGACATTACCACCAGACTAATGGAACACCTGTCAAAGTACAAGTCAACTGAATCAACTGGCGGCATGGATGATGTGACCACAACACTGTTAATGGCATTGCTTTATTCATTTGATACCAGTGTGCTGCAAAGGCAGGAAGACAACGAACGTAGCGTGCAAAATCTGCCAATTATCAATGAGACTGGCTATGCACAGGGTATATTCGATGCATTACAATCGGACAACGATTGGGAGTGGGATGGTCGATTGAAATCGATTGTGATGTTTGCTTTCGGATTATCATTGGCTAGTTTGAGGCATGCGCCACAGAATTTGCAGTTTTCGTCGGCTCGGGTGATTGATCGAGACGAGCAGTTGGTGGACGAGGCGATAGCGTTGAAAGTTTTCGATTTTATTCATTACTATCTGCTGGAGAAGGACATCATTTTCAAGTACCTACAGCCAAAGACCTCTTAGTATTGTGTTTAATCTCTGCTTTGTGTTTTAGTGCCGAGTTCTTCTACCGACGTGTGCATTCACTCTTCACGGACTTTATTGACTTTATGCACTCAAAGGTCTGCCATACATATTGTCTTTATGATTCTAATGACTGACGTGTTTGGAGTACGTTTGCAGGTAACTGAACTACGAGGACGTGCGGACGAGACGGCTCGGACGGTTCAAAGTTTCGCCAAAGAAGGACTAGACCCACCACCAAATCTCGATCATAATTTCGAGCTCCTTATGCTCTCAATTGGAAAGTTCTACGATGGCAATAAGTCAGGCCTGTCCCTGAGCGTGGAATACTGGGGACCAATGGACATTCCAGCGAAATATGCCAAGACGACTTCACGTTCGGTTTCGCTGTTTAAATTCATCCGCTTGGCGGGAGAACTTTTGCCGCCAATTCTATTTGTTCCTTACTTAAAAATGCTTGCCGGCCTTTCGAGCTGTGGTCAATCGGCAAGGAATACATTTAATTTACTAAAACAAGGTTCAGGTTTATCTGGGAGTGCAACTTTGTCTTGGGAACATTTCTTCAGTTCGCTGGCGCGTTATTATTCGTAAGTGTTTCCGATTATATCCTAGTACCGTGCTTTATGATATCTTGTAACAGAAATCTACGACAAGAACAATGTCCGGGAAGTGAGACGATCTACAGAAGCCGTGTACTGAATCGTTCAATCAATCCGCAGGAAATTGAAGGCCTACACGCGGTGCTAGGTGTCATTCGGTCTGTTGCAACCTACGACGAAATGGCAAGAGTCGCACTATGCGAGCATCCCAACTGGGCACCTTTACACGTACTGTTGGGTAAAATCAATTTCACTGTTGTGCAGGACATATGTCTCTTCATTGCGAACGTCTTTTATAGGTCTACTCAGTTGCTCGGTTCCGATTAACTTAAAATCAGATATCCTACTGACCTTAGCGGCTCTTGGGAAGTCCCGAGACACAGCAATTCAATTGTGGAATAACTTAGAAGCCTCGCAAATTATTATCACAATTCCCACAACAAACACTTACGGTAAGCAATGGAGACATTGTCTTTCTAGAAATTACAAAAATCCATTCTTCGCTTGTAGTCATTTGTGGATTGGAAGTGGAAATTGAGCAAAACGAAGCACGCAACGAAACATATCCACTAACGCAAGCCGCTCTCGAGCTCTTGTATTCACTTTCGTCCACGGCAGTTCCCAGAAATCTTGGCGGTGGAACGAGAAAACCCGGCCTTGATCCCTATCTTACATTCATTATTGATGTGATTCTACTGAAGTTCTACCACCGGTTAGTTGTGCTGCCTAACAACTATGATTAGCTTCAATACTATTCTCCATTTACAGAAACTACAAGAATCCCGCAGAGAAATGGGAGGTCGGCGAAAAGTGCCTCAAACTCATTCATTACTTTCTTAAAATCTACGAGATCAGTCCCGCCGACTTTGCTGAGAAACGAGAAGAAAACGCTCCGCCTGGCTACCATATCATGCTTCAATTACAAACAAAATCCAATACACTACGCCTATTGCTTCATATCATCGATGAAGCACGCAATAATCTTGATCAGTATCATCCGTTTCCGGGCAAATCCAAACTCGAAGAATGCGCCCTACACTGCCTGAACATACTCGAACAAGGTCTCTCCAATCAGGACTTGTATTTCGACGCTCATTCGGTTGCAAATTGCTCAACATTACTCTCCGGATTGAATAGAATCATGTTGGACGTGAATCCGAGAAGTGGTAAACCTGATCACGTCCTGAATACAACCAAATTCGTTACATACAACAGCTGGTTGCCGCGACATGCATTGGTCAGCGTGAAAATTCTTAATATCGTATCGCGCCTTCCGAATGTTAGTTCGCAAATCTTAGGGATGTTCACGCAAAACGAGCGAATTCAAACGGAAATTCGCCACGGATTCGTCGAGAGTCTAGAGGGCGATCTTCCGACTATGCTGGGCGACGATGTCGATGTGGACGGTAGAAATGAGGGGAAAATCGAAATTGAAATGAAGGAAGCCATCATATGTCTGATTCAGGACTGTTTACCTCAACCAGCCCCGAATATTGCGCATTTCTTATTGGGTTTCGATATAAACAAGGACATTCGATCGACTATGTTGCAGAAGCCAGGCGTTCTTGACTTCCCCAGCACGTGCACAAAGTCGCTGATGTTCCTTTTGGACAATCATTTGGAGGTAGGTTTTGTTTCCTTTATTACCATGGCTAAACTGAATTCATTGTCTTTCAGAATCTAAAGTCAAAGGTTGATTGTGATGCAGCCTATGAGACCATAATCGAGAAAGCGTACGGCCTGCTGTATTCGCTCTGCTTTAATCAACGTACATCCGACACTATTCTTCGTTTTCTCCGCACCTGTAACGACTTTCTGTGTCGGCATTTATCCGCACTGCCATTCCGAAACCACGAGCGATCGCAAATCTTAAACCAAATGAGCTATTTGCTCAAATGCACTGCTATCGAGCTGAAGATCACAGCTGCTCATAGCCAGATATCGCGTTTTCAGCATTTATGCGCAATTCTCTTGGGAGTTTCGGGAAACTCGAGTCAGGAAATTGCTCCCTTGGAACTGAGTCACTATTATTCGAATCTTCTGACCGAAATAAAGTCATCGTCGGACAAGAGTGCAAAGCTTTCCCTCTGTTCGCTCTTAGATTGTCTCGAATTCGAAGTGAAATCGGTCACACATCCCAAATGGGACTTTTTCGACAACTCCCTGACGGGACAGATTCTCCAGGAGTGTGAAATCAAGTCGGAACACAGTCCAAAGCTGGTTAACATCAAGAAATTGCATGACATTCTGAACGATGAACTGCACACTGTACAAGCGACAATTGCTGCTGGACAGAGGCAATTGATTCTGAAGGAGATCGAATCGATGTTGTTGTTTGCTATTAAAGTCAATGAACAGAGGAATAAGAGCTTTGCTACGGTCAAGTTTATGGAAGCATGGGGCCAGGTGACTGAAGTACTCTTTAGCTGTGCACCGATACCTGCACTTCCGGTCGAGGTGAAGCAGGAATTAATTGTCGAGATACTTCAGTGCCTCCTAAGTAAGGTGGTACCCGTGCAAGTTGTATTGGAATTGGCCAACATTTCCTCGGGGACAGTGCTCTTGTTGCTGGTAAATCTCCGATATTGTTATGTGCAAAAGTCTGCCGCGCAGAAAGAGTCTGGTAAGTACTATTACGCTTCAAGGAATACTCAGTAGCTACGAAGACTCTTTTCAGATCAAAGCGACAATCGAAGCCTGTCCGTATTCAATGTAAGCACTAACCCACTGTCGAACTTCTCCAAATCGAACACGCTTAGTCTAAAGTTCATCTTGCGAAACATCGTCGAATGGATCATAGTTAGTGGAGTTGCGTCGCAGAAATTGCGAATCAATTTGTACACCTCGCTACTGAATTTCATGCACATTATGAAGAGTATTTCATCCGACGACGCTCCAACTATAAAGCCTGATGAAGAGCAGTAAGTATACATTGGAATCTATCATCTCTCTTTGGACTTAGATCGTATTTGCTCCAATTTCAGTTACATTTCACGTCTTGATCGCTCAGTTGTCGATGATAGCAAGTACCTGGGTGAATCGAATCAGGTCCAAATGACTGTCGAGGTGTTCACTTCGTTCGGTGACAAATTGATCGATATCCTATGCCATGATTGCATAGGAGGACACGACATTTGTAAGATGTCGGCATTATCCTGCATTGACACTTTGTTGGACCTTGATCCACTGACAAGCTTCATAAACTTTATTGCGAAACGTGGTTACTTGCAACATCTGATCGATAGTCTATCCAAGTCGGACGATAACTTGTGTCGAGTTCTAAAAACTACGCCAGAGAATATGCGCGCCTTATACGTCTACGAGTCGAAAATGGCAATGTTGTCTCGCGTGGCCAGTACACATGTGGGAGCCGAACTATTGTTGGAAGATAAAATCTTAGGAACTCTCGCTGGGATGCGAGTTTTCGATATGCATCCCGATTTCCAAATCAACAGCTTTCAACGGAAGGAAGAAGACTCTTTTGTACCGCCAGTCGAAGCACGTTACCAGGAAATTCTCTTTCCCGCTCTGAGTTTGTGTGACTCAATTATTTCGACGCTCGGTCCAGACAATCATTCGGCTGTGGCACAAGTGATGCACTTTTTGGTCTCTCACGGCGACATGATTGAGATCATATTGCGAGCGGGTACTCCGTTTTTGGATCTTGGCTTGTTGCAAGAGCTATCTGCGATCACTGGTCTGATTGCTCGCACAACAAATCAGGTTTGGGATTTGATTAGTAACACTATTGGCTTTTACCTGACTAATGTGTCCTTATCATCGTAGGAATTCTGTGCCCTTGCCGACCCGAGTGACAATCAAGAGCTGGGTGTTCATTTGTATCGCATGCAGCGACTTATGCTTTCGCTGTTTCCCAGATTCATAATAAGCGAAGCGACTCTGAAGGAGATGCAGAAACCAGAAAATATGCAATTCGCTGCCAACGACAAGAATAAATCCTTACAGATCAAGTATTTCCTTGAAACTGCTTCCAATTTAGCACACTATTGCCGCAATGCTATCGCAAATCATTCGGCCGATCATCGTGCCACTGCAATTCTATTCTCGCCCAGTATTACAGAATCGATTCAAAGGTAACCCATTCATCCATCCACTGTTCCGTGTGCTATATCTCATTTCTTTCGATTTATTAGAAATGAAAATCGCAGTGGAACACTCGAAATCTCGCCAAGCCTTGGTGTAGTACTGAATCAACTAAAAAGTTCCGTGGAATACTATAATCGACAAAAGTCCATCTACGACAATCTATTCCGACAGCGGTCATCCCTCTCAAATATCGGACTTGATTCTGCTGGTATGCTATCATCTATGATATCCAATCCCTTAGGGCATTTAACCAATCATCAATTCACAGCCCGCACAAGCTACGCCGAACTCACCGAGCGCCTGGCTGAGAAACAGAACGAACTGAGTCATTGTGCATTTATCACCGAACAGTGCCTGTACCTACTGTGGACACATTTGGACTTTTACATGCGACGCGCTATCCCGATAAGTACTCTTCAATTTAACAAGAACTCACCGTTTCCCTCTGACAGTAAGTACGGAAGGTTTCTTAATTCGATTTGTAATTAATCGATTTCGCTTTACTTAGGTTTCGTTTCATCGTCGGCTGAGGCTAGTTGGCGAGTTTCGTCGGATGATATTAGCTTTCTGAAGAAGACACTTGTTTCTATATTCAATGAGACGTTCAGTAAACAATTGATATCGACGGCACAATCGCAGGCGGTCGCGGACAAAGGATTCACAGAAGCCCTCTTGAGACGCATTAAATGTTTGATACAATTTGTGCCAGTCAATTAGTCAATGGTCGTCGTGGCTATGTCCTAAATTGCAGTCTTTCCCTGTATTTTCCTTCCTAATAAAAAAGTGTTTACGATTTTTTATCATCGGATTTGTCCACGTTAACCCTCATTCCAGCATCAGCACATACGGCCACAAACCTATCTAGCGCGCGCGGAAGTTCCATCTGGGAGGATGTGAGGACAACTAAGTCATCTGCAAAAAGAAGATGACTTATCCTCAACTCTCCTAATGTGAAACACTCCTCGCCTCAACTGCGCTGCAACATCCAGTCCATATAGGAGAGGTGACCAGACGCACCCTTGGCGAAGTCCAACGCCCACGGTGAAAGGTGTTGATTTATTACCGTTAAACTGAACACTACAGAGTTTACCTCGAGGAACTCGGTCAAACGCCATTTCCAAATCTACTCCCAAGCCTTCTCGAGTATCATTCGTACAGTGAAAAGCTGGTCGGTTGTACTTCTGCCGTGACAAAACCCGCACTGTTCATTCCCTATTCTGGATTCGACCATAGCTCTAGAACGCGCCTCCAGCACCTTAGCGTATACTTTACCGGGGACACTTAAAAGAGATATGCCCCTATTGTTGGAGCACTCTTTTGTAACCCCCCCTTTTTGAAAGGAGGGACAATCACCCCAGTCTGTCAATCGCTAGGTGTCTCACCGCATTCCCAGGCCACCTTAATGACACGAGAGAGCCATAATACTCCCTCCTTACCCATTGCCTTAAGCATTTCTGGCCGAATTTCATCCACACCGGCGGATTTGCCAACTTTTAGCGATTCAATCGCTAATATTACTTCCTCCACCGTTGGACTATTCTCCGCCCCACTCACTCAGCGCCCTGTTCGGGATTGAGCAGCTCTGAAAAGTGCTCGCTCCATCTGCGTATGCGTATGTCCATCTCATTGGAAAGCAACACACCATCTTTGGATTTAACTCGTACGATTATGTCGAATTTCCTTCCTCTGAATCGGCGAATGGTTTGCCAGAACACCTTTTTCGCAGATCTATGGTCGCCTTCAAACTTCTCGCCGATCCTTAACCACGCAGGTGAAGGGGACCTACAGTTTAATGCCGATTCCGAACGGCTTGAGTCCAGAAGCTTTTTCATGGCAAGTATACTACGGGGGGTTTTGCCCCGTAGTTTACATGGCGCTCCTTTACGATGATACGGACAGGAAGAACTGGACCCGTCAAACTCAACCGCGCAGAAACTGTGTGGATTTCTACACTGACGGGTCTAAAACCAAAGACGGGGTGGGCAGTGGAGTTTTCTGCAAACAACTCAAGCTACATAAAGCTCTAAAATTACCAGATCACTGCAGCGTTTTCCAGGCGGAACTGTTGGCAATAAAAGAGGCTTTGTCTTGGCTGAAGTGGAACGTACTATCCACCACGGATATTCGCATTCTCACAGACAGTCAAGCAGCCTTAAAGTCGCTGGAGTCCCATGTGTACACATCAAAATCTAGTCTCGACTGTCGCAGATCTCTTAACGAGATGGCAGAACAGTTCAACGTACAGCTTATCTGGGTACCAGGACACAGCGACATTACAGGTAATGAAAAAGCCGACACACTCGCCAAACTAGGAACGACGCTACAATCAATCGTGGCTTGTGAGGGAGTACCCCTTACAACCATTAAACATAATCTGAGCAATCTCGCCAGGGCCGAGACGAACCTGAGATGGACACAGGGACATACCTGGGTCATCACCAGGCAAATCTGGCCTCGGCTTGACAGTCAACGCACAAGGAGTATAATCTCCCTAAAAAGAACTGACATCTACAAAGTCATCGGTGTCATCACAGGACACTGCCTCATTGGCAGTCACGCACAAAAACTAGGAATAGTTCCGAATGATTTCTGCAGAAGCTGTCAGGACGAGGAGGAGGTTGAATCCATTCACCACCTTCTCCGCGCTTGTTCAGCTCTCTGCAATTTCAGGAAACGTTACCTAGGCTCTTACTTCCTTAACGGTCTGACAGATGTTCAGAAAGTAGGGATACTTGATCTTCTTAACTTCTTAAGAAGCACAAAATGGTTCCACGAATAGGGGGATAAAACCCTCTCGTAGCTGCACAACGGGACTCCCTGGCCTATGTGCATTCTTCTCAACTCTGGGAAGGCTACGACCCTACATACCTACGTCCCTCGGTAAAATTGTTTCTCAATACCTCCTTGGTATAACAAGGAATTACGCACTCTCCGTAATATTAAAAATGGTAAAAGTTTTTAAGGGCGCCGTGGCGCAGTGGTTAGTGTGTTGGACTCTGGCGCACGATGAGCGAGTTCGGATCCCGATAACACCAACGCCATTCAATGTTTATTTCGCAACGTCCCTCCTCGGCGGGGTACTGGCAAAACCCCCCGTAGTAAACTTGCCATGAAGAGGCTTCTCGACTCACGCCGTTCGGAATCGGCATTAAACTGTAGGTCGCTTTCACCTGTGTGAAAAATAAATCACACACACCATGGGTGATTGAGAGAAGCTTGGCTCTGGTCCTTCATGGGCTGTAACGCCACCAAAGAAGAAGAAAAGTTTTTAATAGCAAATCCTCCCTCTGATTATGCGAAGCATCAACAAGCCTTTGTACGTTCCTCTGTCCTCTGTGACTTCCTTTACAACTTTTATCTTCAAAAAATGCAGATGTCTCTCATTGCAGATTTTAGATGTTTCTAATAATTCATCAACATCACAAAGTCTGACAGGATTCCTTCTTCTCTCAAATTGACCAATATTCCCTCCGACGACTCCAAAAAATCATAGCGAACCTCTTTTCCTCCATTCAATTGTCAACTATATGAAAACCTGCACTCAGACATCTCTCTCTATAATTGGGATTAAGTCATCTTAAAGACGACTCCTCTCTGGGTTCTGGCGGTCTCCCAAACCTCTTTCTCCACTCTTTCGCCTTTCACTTCATCAAGCTTCCTACCCAACTATTTGGGAATATTCCTTCATTTTTCCTACTCACAAAAATGGCTGCGATATTGATACTTTTAGCTACAGACCGATTGCTAAACTGTCCGTTATCCTCAAACAATTCAAGCCCATTGTGTATGACTTAATGTTCTTCCCCCCATGGTTTCCCAAAAGGAAGGTCCACCCACAACCATCCTTATCGAATTCTTCTCCAAAACTCTTTTAACATTGCGAGCGAAGCAACGAGGTAGATGTTAATACTACAGACTTGAGCATAGCATTCGATAAGCTTAGTCATCCATTCATTTTTTTAAACTAGAGGCTTTAGGCTTCCCACCCCAAATCATCGCATGGCTTAAATCATATGTTGAACATCGCCATAATAGAGTATTTTTCAGAAGCTCAACCTCTGACCCCATAATTGCCTCTTCCGGTGTTGCCCAAGGCGTCATCTCGACCCTTTAATCTTTGCCCTTACTGTCGACGATATCGACCTCATCATAAAAGACTCCCACTTGTCAATCTAAGCAGATGAAGTGAAAATTAGCAAAACCGACTCCGGCTGACTCGCTCGCACTCCAAAACGACCTACGACCTTTGTTCCTTCGGTACTTTGTGTAATAATAACTTCCTGGAGCTCAATGTCAGTAAAATGCCAATTTGTCGACTTTTCCTGAAAACGTTTCCCCTTAGCTCCTAGAACTTGCTACCTACTTAACGAGCCTGTATCCCAAGTCTCTCTCATTCGGGACCTTGGAATCATATGCGAACACATCACCACATCAACCATATCACACACAGAGCTAATTTTGCACTTACGTTACAAAATCCCTCCACATAACTTACGTCAGATCTCTCTTGGAATACACCAGTCAAGTCTGGTCTCCTTACTACGTTAGTCATTGTATACGAATTGAAGCTGTGTAACGTAGATTCCTGCGTTTTGCCTTAAGGGGTCTCCCATGGTCTGACAGAACTGTATTACCACCCTACGAAGACCGACTGCAGTTGATCGGCTTACAAACCCTGAAAGCACGCCGGAAAGTAGCCGACATCCTCTATGTATTGTAGTTGATAAACTAATGCTTGCCATTTACTCCCAAAAGAATACTTACTTACTTATCAGGCCAGCGATCCATGGAGGATCTGAGCCTGAGCTATAGCTGCCTTCACGCTGCTTCCAGTTGTCAAGACCAAGATGTCTTACATCCGCGATTACTTGGTCTTTATACCGGAGGTTCGGTCTTCCTCTTCTTCTCGAACCAGGAGGCTCGGAGTCGAAGACCCTCTTAGCTGGAGCGCTGATGTCCATGCGCTCGATGTGGCCGAGCCAGTGTAGTCGACGGATCTTTGCCTTCCGGACTATATCCACATCTTTGTACAGCTCGTAGAGTTCGCGGTTATGTCCTCTTCTCCATTCATTTTCCTCACAGACAGGACCAAATATCTGGCGCAGAATTTTTCTTTCGAAAGAACCCAAAATCAGCTCCGCTGTCTTGCTTATCGTCCAGCTTTCGGCTCCGTACAGCAAGACTGCCTGTATGAGCGTTTTGTAAAGCATGAGTTTGGTCTTTCGAGTGAGGAGTTTTGACCCAAGTTGTTTGGACAAGCCGAAGTAGAAGCGGTTGCCAAGGGCGAATCTATACCGGATCTCCACTGTGGTGTCGTTTATGGAATTTACGTTTGCCCCGAGGTGGACAAACTCCTTAACTACCTCGAAATTGTAGCTGTCAATTGTTATATTTTGTGCCAGGTGGTGAGCGACGGATTGGTTTTTGCTTGACAGCATGTACTTCGTTTTGTCCTCATTGACCTTAAGACCAACTCGTTTCGCCTGTTCTTCAATCGCCGTGAATGCTTCCACAATGTCAAGGCGAGAACACGCGATGATGTCGATATCATCCGCGTATCCTAGCAGCCGGATGGACTTGTAAAAAATAGTGCCTTCCCTGTTGACGCCTGCCCGTCGCACTATCTGCTCTGGCACCAGGTTGAAGACGTCACATGGCACCGCATCTCCTTGCCGAAATCCGGTGAATGTTTCAATTGGTTCCGAAGTCCTAGAACCGAGTTGCACGGTGCATCGCGTATTTTTTAGCGTGGCGCGACACAACGGGATCAGTTTTCCCGGGATCCCGATTCGTCCATCACGCCAAGCAGTTCTTCACGATGAATGCCGTCGTATGCGGCTTTGAAAAGATGTTGTGTATCGATTCGAGACTCGTTGGTCTTCTCCAGGATTTGTCGAAGTGTGAACATTTGGTCTATAGTCGATTTGCCGGGCCGGAAGCCGCACTGGTAGCTGCCGATTAGTGCGGTGCAAGATGGCTTTAGACCATTTGTAAATGAAGTACGGATTCCATTCGCAAACGAGGCTCAAATGGAAGCGCATGTAAAGAAAAAGCCTGAAGAGCTCGAATTGAAATATAGGGAGCTACATATGTAGTATGTACTAGACAAAGAACACCGCGCATACAGCAGTGCATAGAAGATGGAGATATACATACATACCTACATATAGTCATATAGTCAACACTCCTTCAAGGCGAGATGAAAAAAATCCTTTGACGATTGATTCCATATCCCAAAAAAGAAAAATCGTATAAAGAGGTCAAAAGGGATCATGCTGTTCCAGTTTGATAACAAATAATCAAAAATCGAATTAAATGTGTGCACAGGCAATGGTCCCTCCCGTGTACCAGTCATAGTAGGTCCCATACTGTGTATTTATGTTTCGGTAATTATGGAAAAGGATTTGCAGTACCTTCACAATGAAAACATAATTTCATCTCAAGCTGTTAATTTCACAGGAACATACCACACGCGGAGATGGGCGAAGATGTCGCAACTGTTGCAAGTAGATCAAGCGAGTTCAGTAAAAGGGTACCACCACACATCCTGGATACGTACAGTCGTTCAAAGTAACTGAATGAGTTGAATAGGAATAAGTGATGGGTGTTAATAGTGACAACGCCTTGACCAATGGTCACTATGGAATATATGCCCAATTTTGAAAACAATGGCTATTCCACAGCAATTGACTCTATGAATTCCTTAAAAGAGTATGTAACGAACGCACTTATATATACATACATATATAGTTACGTCAGACTCGTTTTCAAGCAGTTCACATAGGCATATGAAGCGCGGACGTAGAGAGCAGACCTTTTAAAATGTATTGTAATCCGTTTAGGGAATTCATGTTTTACAACTTTGTTTCAAAACACTTTCATGCCTCGTTCATCATTTCATTTTCTTTGAAATTCTACCGACCTTCGCTCCGAAGGACATTAAACGGCAATAACTGTCCGTCTGTTCTCTATAATGTAGAGGCTAGGTCGCGGGACAGATGAAAGAGGCGGCACTTCAATCCTAAACGATTGACTGGCTTGGGCGTATCAGCTTACAACTTTGTTAGGTAGATTCCTACATATACGAGAATGTATCGTGTTTGTTTTGGTAGTTAAGTGCTGAGACTACACAGATACAAATTGTCGAAACCAATTAACACTAAGATTTTTAATCTTGAAAGTGAACAGATAAAGAAGTTACATGGACAGCGTATTTAGGACCAATGGGCACAAATGGACACATTAATCGGATGTGTGTAATTACTGTATTTATGATGAAACATTAATGTATCCTTTCTGATGAGTTGAAGTTCTCATTCAATTTAAGATAACAGAAAGCATTGGATCTCTAAAAACATCTACAGCCAATGAAGTGTTTCACGGGGATAAATAATACTTACATATGTGCATATGTCCCAGAGCTTCTTCTTCCTCTTCGGCGCTACGGTTCATGGCGAACCTGGGCCTCTTTTAAAAAAAACTCTCTAACTGGCACGGTTGAGGTCCTCTTCCACTTGCGTGCGCCAGTTTAAATTTGGCCGTCCTCGACCGTGTCGCCCCTCTGTGGTTTCCATGCGCTCTGCATGACCTAGCCATCTCAGACGTTGGAACCGCAGACGCTATGCTACGTTCATTTCGCTGTACAGCCCGTACAATTCACTATTAACTCTTCTCCTCCAGTCCATTCCCCATTTATGCAGGTCGGGCCAAAAATCGTACGCAGAATTTTTCACTCAAAACGACCAAGGGCCTCCTCATCCGCTTTTGATAGCGTCCATGCTTCTGCGCCGTACAACAGGACCGGGATGATAAGGGTCCTGTCGTTCGGGAGAGGGCCCTATTACTCAGTTGCCTCCTGAGCCCAAAGAAATAGCTATTGGCCAGAGTGATTCTGCACTTGATTTCGGAACTGATGTCGTTGTTCCAGGTCACTGCGGAGCCAAGGTAGACGAAGTCCTTAACTACCTCGAACTTATATCTGCCAATACAAAGGTTCTGGCCAAGACGCCGGTTTTGCCCTCGTTTACCGCCAAACCAATTTTCGCCGCCTCCATCTCAAAACTCGCCGACGCATCATTGACATCTCGCTGTGATCTACCTATTATGTCAATGTCGCCCGCGTATGCAAGGAGTTGCGAGGATTTGAAATAGATTGCGCCTCTTGTATTGGCCAGTGATTTTTGCACAGTCATTTCCAATATGATGTTGAAGAAATCACACGACAGCGCATCGCCCTGCCTAAATCCTTTTTTGACATCAAAACTATCGGTAAGGTGTTCACCGATTCGGATGGAGCAGCGAGCATTCTCCAAAGTCATCCTGCATAGTCTGACGGTCTTAGCAGGTATGTCAAAGGTAGACATAGCGTTGTATAGCTCGTCTCTAATTACGCTGTCGTATGCGGCTTTGAAGTCGACAAATAGGTGGTGAGTGTCGACTTGAAATTCATTGGTTTCTTCCAGGATCTGCCGTAGTGTGAAGATTTGGTCGATGTGGACTTCCCAGGCCTGAATCCGCACTGATAAGGACCTATCAGCTTATTTACAAAAGGCTTCAGTCGTTCACACAAAACGGCAGAGAAGACTTTGTAGGCGATGTTAAGGAGACTTATTCCTCTATAGTTGGAGCAATCAGAGGGGTCTAGTTTCTTGTGGATCGGGCATACGATGCTGAGACTCCATTCCTCGGGCATGCTTTTCTCTAACCATATCTTACGGATGAGCTGGTACATGCTCCCAACCAGGTCATCCCCAGCTGCCTTGAAGAGCTCAGCAGACAGTCCGTCTGCGCCAGCAGCTTTATTCGACTTGAGCTTCGATATGGCAATCTTAACTTCGTCGAGGTCAGGGGGACAGAATTCTCTGCGGCCTCCGTCGATTAGAAATGGATCATTCTGCCTGACAGCGGTATATTGACTAACATCGCCGTTATACAGTCTGCAGAAGTGGTTTTTCCATATTCTCAGCATCGACTGCGGTTCTACTACTAGGTGTCCGTTCTCATCCCTGCAGACTTCCGTTCTGGCTTTATAACCTTGGCATGTTCGCTTTATCTGTTGATAAAACTTTCGAACGTCACGCCTGCAGTAACACCTTTCCAAATCCTCAATCGCGCGCTTCTCGTGCTCTTTCGTCTTTCTTCAAAGAAGCTTATGCTCCTCCCTTCTTTTTAACTCGTAGAGCTCACGAGCTGCTCTTGTCCTTTTATGCAACGAGGCCTTATATGCATCCCGCTTCGCTGTATGAATCCTCCTGCACTCGTCATCGAACCAGGTGTTTCTTCGTGGTGGAGCCTTGTAACCCAAAACTTCAGATGCAGAGCTTTTCAGGGGTTATTTGCAAAGGCTCCACTGCTGTTCTATTGATAGCGTGGAGGATTGAGGTGTATTGGAGAGCTTAAGGGAGACGCGATCGGTAAAAGCACGAGCGGTTTCTGGCGATAGTAGCTTTCCGACATCATAACTTTGTATTCTTACTCTACTCCGTTGCGTTCGTGATATCCGTAAGCGCATCTTGGCTACTACAAGATAGTGGTCCGAGTCGATGTTAGCCCCTCGGAAGGTTCGAACATCAGGAATAGTGGTGGAGTGTCTGACGTCGATCGCGATGTGATCAATCTGGTTGGTAGCCGATTGATCAAAAGACCGCCAGATGCCTTTGTGTATATCGAGGTGCGGGAAGCGCACACTGGCTAGAAGGAGATTTCGCCCCGTAGCAAGATCAATCAGCCTGTGTCCGTTATCGGATGTGGTGTCGTAAAGGCTATGTTTGCCGATGACTCATTCAAAGATGCTTTCCTTACCCAGCTTAGCATTGAAGTCTCCTAGTACAATTCTGATGTCATAGCTGGAACATTGGGCATACGTTCTCTCTAGGAGATCGTAGAATTCATCTTTGGTGGAATCATCCTTGTATTCCGTGGGGGCGTGGACGCAGATCAGGCTGATGCTAAAAAATATAGCCTTGATACGGTTTGTTATGAGGCGTTCGCTCACATGTCGAAAGCTTAGGACTTTTTGCCTTAGTCCACCTCGAACAACAAATCCGCATCCAAACAATCGTTGTCCTCTCTCCCTATAGCAGTCGCCGTAGTAAATATCGCAGTTTTTCATCCGCTTTATACCCGGTCCATTCCATCGCATTTCCTGGATGGCGGTGATGTCCGCTTTATAGCGGTCTAGGGCGTCCGCAAGTTGTTCGGCTGCACGTGGCCTGATTAGGGACCTAACATTCCACGTACAAAGCCGAAGATCATTGTCCTTTTTTCGTTTTTTGCAAGGGTCATCTACATAAATCCGGTCCGTTATATCCGAGGCTTGTCATTGTTTCAGAGTTTGGTTGGTTTTTTACGGTTACGGCCTACTAGGCCGTAGCCCAACCGACTAATCCTGTTTTTTTTTTTGGCGCAGGAGGTTCGCTATTCGCCCTTCCCCGTCTGCAATTTCCATAGGAAATCTCCAGATGGCACCACGAGGAGGTGGGGATAGGGCTTACTAACAGTTCTCGCTTTTTAGCAGGCCAGCATCCGTCGGATAGATGCTACCCCTACGAGGCCTTTGTTAGTCCTTTGCCATCCCTCTTAGACTAATACCTTCCTGAATTTCAAACCTTCCCAGCTTGTGCTTCTATTCGTAACTGGAGAATGGTCTGAGGAGAGATCTGTGTACTCTTCGATTTGAGCCTAACTTTTCTGAATACATATTGGGAAACAAGAAGTCCAAGGAAGAGGAAGAAATTCATATGGCAATTCAGCTAATTTTGTTGTTGCAACTGCGGACCAGCACTTTTTTCTTCTTCACATGACCGCCGTTTCCTCAATTTATATTATAAATTGGTATTTATTGTTCGATGATCGTTTATCCCTTTTCCAAATAGTCAAAGCAGGTTCTACTGTAGGAATCCCAGAAAACTGTTGCCATAACTTTCCGACCGACGGAACCGTCGATTTAACCTTTTTCGGAATACGTTCGCCTGCAGAAGTCTACGTCATATAAATTCATTTGATCTGCGCATGAAGACTTTGAAATCTTCACCTGAATCCGTTTTTGGCCCACCGTCAACAAATGCGGTACCCATCTTGCTGATTATTTTTCCATGCCCAATTGGCCATGCAAGAATAACGAAATTATCGAATATTTTCCCGATCGTTTGGACGCCCTGAGCACTCAACGCCTTCGTAGGTCGTACGACCGCAAGCAAATTCAGTGAATCACATGTGTATGTATGTATCATTCCAAGCAAAGGAGCAGAGCCTTCATAAAATTCTTGAAGTCTGTCTTCAGCACATGTATACATGTGACGGTCCCGGGCACGCTGCTTCCAGTTATCAAGACCAAGATGTCTTACATCCGCGATTACTGGGTCTTTATACCGGAGGTTCGGTCTTCCTCTTCTTCTCGAACCAGGAGTCTCGGAGTCGAAGACCCTCTTAGCTGGAGCGTTGATGTCCATGCGCTCGATGTGGCCGAGCCAGTGTAGTCGACGGATCTTTGCCTTCTGGACTACATCCACATCTTTGTACAGGTCGTAAAGTTCGCCGTTATGTCTTCTTCTCCATTCATCTTCCTCACAGACAGGACCAAATATCCGGTGCAGAATTTTTCTTTCGAAAGAACCCATAATCAGCTCCGCTGTCCTGCTTATCGTTAAGCTTTCGGCTCCGTACAGCAAGACTGGCAGAATGAGCGTTTTGTAAAGCATGACTTCGGTCTTTCGAGTAAGGAGTTTTTACCCCAGTTGTTTGGACAAGCCGAAGTAGCAGCGGTTGCCAAGGGCGATTCTATGCCGGATCTTCACTGTGGTCTCATTTATGGGATTTACGTTTGCCCAGAGGTAGACAAACTCCTTAACTACCTCGAAATTGTAGCTGACAATTGTTATATTTTGTCCCCGGTGGTGAGCGACGGATTGGTTTTTGCTTGACAGCATGTACTTCGTTTTGTCCTCATTGACCTTAAGACCAACTCGTTTCGCCTGTTCTTCAATCGCCGTGAATGCTTCCACAATGTCAAAGCGAGAACACGCGATGATGTCGATATCATCCGCGTATCCTAGCAGCTGGACGGACTTGTAGAAGATAACGCCTTCCCTGTTGACGCCTGCCCGTCGCACTATCTCCTCTAGCATCAGGTTGAAGACATCACATGACAGCGTATCTCCTTGCCGAAATCCAGTGCATATTTCAAACGGTTCCGAAGTCCTAGAACCGAATTGCACGGTGCATCGCGTATTTTTTAGTCTGGCGCGACACAACTGGATCAGTTTTCCCGGGATCCCGAATTCGTCCATCACACCAAACAGTTCTTCACGATGAATGCTGTCGTATGCGGCCTTGAAATCGAAGAAACGATGGTGTGTATCGATGTGTTGGTCTTTTCCAGGATTTGTCGAAGTGTGAAAATTTGGTCTATAGTCGATTTGCCGGGCCAGAAGCCGCACTGGTAGCTGCCGATTAGTGCGGTGCAAGATATGTTGTAGTAGCCCGAAATAAGGTGTTCACGAGTTAGTTCTTCTCGTTCTTGAGAATTTTTCCGCCACAATCCCGAAGAAGGAGCTGAGCCCTAGTGGCGGATCAGACTTCCCACCGCTCTCGCTTGCCGCCCCCAGCAACCTTACAAAGGGCTCTACCCGATCTATAGTTGAGGTACTAGGCACCCAGGAGCCACCTCGCGGAGGTGAGAGTAAGAGTTGGCCGACTGAGGCTGGAATGTCGGCTATAATAAAAAAAAATAGAAAAATAGTTGTGAAATGGCTTTCGATGGGTTGTGATATAATCTCCGCGGGTGTTTTAGTTACTAAATGGTGATAGAGCCCATATGTTGGGTAACATTAATCCGAATTGGTCAGACAGACGCCCGTTTGAAAAGGTTATATTTCAGACAACGTTTGTTGTGTACTTAGTTTCGTAATGAAAATGAGTGAAATATTTGAAGAAATACGCTTTGTGATGCTTTTTGCTGCAAAGAGGGAAAAATAGCAAAAATATGCCGAAAAATGTGTGAAGTGTACGGTAAGAAATCTGTGAGTGAGCGCCAGGCTTAAGGGTGGTTTGCTTGATTCTGTTTCGGAAATTTGTGTGCAGAAGAGTAACCTCGCTCTGGTCGACCAATCACTAAAAAAGTCGATAAAATTTTGCAACTATTGGTGGAGGAGCGGCACACATGCTGTCAGAAGATAGCATCAGTTTGAGATCACCTAAAAAGAGCAGACTATTCAAGGAACTCTTATGTTTAGCTGCTGCATTTACCGAGTTCCATTAGTGACACGCTGCAACAATTTTTAAGCGAACTATTATGATCGATGAAAAATGGATCAACACGGTCAAAGGCCGTTGACGATTTCAAAGCCTGGTGTCATGGCAAACAAGGTGTCGCTGAGTGTTTGATAGGATTGGAGGGGAATTTGTTTATAATTGCAAAGATTGGTGAAAATCTTCAAAAGACACTATGAGGAGCGACAGCTCGTGGTCATTGTGTTTTTATTACGTTTTCATTCTCGAGGTAACCACATTTAGTAGGCAGCTTTCCAGTGATAGCTCCTGCAATCCGCAGAGTGCCTGCGATTTAGGTTCGTCGCGCTTTAAAGACGGCGCAAAAGGTTTCGTTCCTCTATTAATTTAAGAGCCGCGTTATTGATATGCACTTCTAGTCGATCTCTATGTTTCCCGGCGAAAAGTTTAGCTTAATTGTCGACAACTTTAATATTGAAATCACGATGAATGTCGTCGTTTCGAATATAGCGCGGCGCGTTAACAACGGCTCGCAATACTTTATTTTGAAACCTTTGTATAATAGAAGAATTTTGCTACAACCCCAAAGTTGTATACCGTAGGCGCAAATAGGTTTAAGTACTTATGTATATTATAGAGAAGCAGCTTGTTTTCAGAACTAAGGAAAGGAAAGTTTTCCTAGGAGCCAGTAGGTACTTTTCCCTATATGTATTTCAATACAAGCTCTTCACGTTTTTACTTTACATGCGCTTTCCACTTGAGTTTGGTTCGCAACTTACTTACTCACTTAACGGGGCTACAGTTCGGGGTGAACTTGGGCCTCAACCAACATGCCTCTCCACCTAGCACGATCTTTTCCAATGCCGCACGCCCAGTTGGTTAAGGTCCCTTTCCACCTGTGCGCGCAACCTTAGGTGCGGCCGTCCTCTATTTCTTCGTCCCTCGGGGTTGGATTCAAAGACTCTACGGGCTGGAGCTGTGGTGTCCATTCGCTCTATATGGCCTAGCCATCTTAGGCGTTGGATCCGTAGACGCCTGACCAGACTCATGTCGCTGTAAAACCCGTACAGTTCGTGATTGAATCTTCTCCTCCAACCCTCCTCTGTGTTTATGGGACCGAAAATCGAACGCAGAATCTTTCTCTCGAAACGACCAAGGATTTCCTCATCCGCATTAGATGAAGTCCATGTTTCTGCGCCGTATAACAGGACCGAGATAATTAAGGTCTTATATAAGGTCAACTTGGTCGTACGAGAGAGGGCTCTACTTCTCAGTTGCCTCTTGAACCCAAAGAGACAGCGGTTGGCAAGAGTAATTCTGCGCTTGATTTCGAATGTGGTGTCGTTGTTCCAAGTCACTGCGGAGCCGAGGTATATGAAGTCCTTAACTACCTCGAACTTATATCTGCCAATATGCACGTTCTGTCCAAGACGTCGGTGGTAAATGTCATTTTTCGATGACAGCAGATATTTAGTCTTGCCCTCATTAACTGCCAAACCAATTTTTGTCGCCTCCATCTCAATACTCGCAAACGCCTCATTGACATCTCGCTGTGATCTACCTATTATGTCAATATCGTCGGCATATGCAAGGAGTTGCGAGGATTTGAAATAGATTGTGCCTCTTGTATTGGCCAGTGATTTTTGCACAATCATTTCCAATATGATGTTGAAGAAATCACACGACAGCGCATCGCCCTGCCTAAATCCTTTTTTGACTTCAAAACTATCGGTAAGGTGTTCACCGATTCGGATGGAGCAGCGAGCATTCTCCAAAGTCATCCTGCATAGTCTGACGAGTTTAGCAGGGATGTCAAAAATAAACATGGCGTTATATAGCTCGTCTCTAATTATGCTGTCGTATGCGGCCTTGAAGTCGACGAATAGATGGTGCGTATCGACTTGAAATTCATTGGTTTTCTCCAGGATCTGCCGTAGTGTGAAGATTTGATCGATGGTGGACTTCCCTGGCCTGAAGCCACACTGATAAGGACCTACCAGCTTGCTTACGAATGGCTTCAGGCGTTCACACAAAACGGCAGCGAAGATCTTCTATGCGACATTAAGGAGACTTATTCCTCTATAGTTTGCGCAATCAGAGGGGTCTCCTTTCTTGTGGATCGGGCATACGATGCTGAGACTCCATTCCTCGGGCATGCTTTCCTCTAACCATATCTTACGGATGAGCTGGTGCATACTCCTAACAAGGTCATCCCCAGCTGCCTTGAAGAGCTCAGCAGACAGTCCATCTGCGCCAGCAGCTTTATTCGACTTGAGTTTCGACATGCCAATTCGAATTCGACGGAATTCACTGCGATCTTCGTCGTTAAAAAATGGATGATTCTGCCTGACGCGGTATGTTGGCTGCCATCGCCGTCATACAGTCTGCAGAAGTGATTTTTCCAAATTCTCAGCATCGACTGCGATTCTACTAGGTGTCCGTTCTCATCCTCACAGGCCTCCGTTCGGGCTTTACAGCCTTGAGACATTCGTTTTATCCGCTGATAAAATCTTCGAACGTCGTGCCTGCAATAGAGCCTCTCCAAGTTTTCAATCGCTTCTCGTGCTCTTTCTTTTTTCTCTTGAGAGGCTTATGTTCCTCCCGTCTTTTAAGCTCGTAGAGCTCACGAGCCGCTCTCCGAATCCTTCTACACTCGTCATCGAACCAGGTGTTTCGTCGTGGTTGAGCTTTAAGGCCCAGCACTTCCGTTGCTGTGCTCTTCAGGGCTTGTTTGCATAGGCTCCATTGTTGCTCTACTGACTGAGTGGAGGATTGAGACGTATCGGAGAGCTTATGGGAGACGCGGTTGGCAAAGGCACTGGCGATCTCCGGCGATAGTAGCTTTCCGACGTCATAGCTTGGTGTTCTAACTCTACTCCGCGGTGTTCGTGTTATGGGTTGACGTATCTTGGCTACTACAAGATAGTGGTCTGAATCGATGTTCGCTCCTCGGAAAGTGCGAACATCAAGAATAGTGGAGGAGTGTCTGACGTCAATTGCGATGTGGTCAATCTGGTTGGTGACTGATTGATCTGCCGACCGCCAGGTGCCTTTGTGTATATCGAGGTGGGAAAATCGTATGCTGGCTACAAGAAGATTTCGCCCCGTGACAAGGTCGATCAGCCTGTGTCCGTTATCGGATGTGGTGTCATGAAGGCTGTGTTTGCCGATGACCCGCTCAAAGATGCTTTCTTTACCCAGCTTAGTATTAAAATCTCCTAGTATGATTTTGGTATCATAGCTGGGGCAATTGGTATATGTTCTATCTAGGAGATCAAAGAAATCATCTTTGATTGAGTCATCCTTGTCTTCCGTGGGGGCATGGACGCATATGAGGCTGATGTTACAGAAATTTGCCTTAATGCGGATCGTTATGAGGCGTTCACTCACATACTGGAAACTTAGGACTTTATGTCTTAGTCCACCTCTAACAACAAATCCGCATCCAAATAGTCTCTGTCCTCTCTCCCTACAGCAGTCACCGTAAATGTCGCAGTTTTTCATCCGCTTTTTACCCGGTCCATTCTATCGCATTTCCTGAATGGCGGTTATGTCCGCTTTATAGCGGGCTAGGGCGTCCGCAAGTTGTTCGGCCGCACGTGGTCTGTTTAGGGACCTAACATTCCACGTACAGAACCGAAGGTCCTTGTTTGTTTTTTGTTTTCTTATAGGGTCGTCAACATAGATCCGTTCCGTTTTATTATCCGAGGCTGTTTTTTGTTTCTGAGCAATTAGTGGCTTTACGGTTATGGTTCGCTAGACCATAGCCCAACCGACACTAATCCTGTTTGGTGGCGCAGGATGCTCGCCATTCGGCCTCTTCCGTCAGTAATTTCCCTTTTAAGGAAATTTCCAGATGGCACCACGAGGAGGTGGAAGTAGGACCTGACTAGCAGAGCTGCAAGATGTTCGGCTGCAGAGGCTCTTACTCGCTTTTTGTCGGGCCAGCATCCGTCGGCAGATGCTACCTCTACGAGGCCTTTGCTAGTCCTTCACCATCCAGGTAGTGAACTTACTTTTCCATAAAGCACGATCCGCCAAGTCTTCGTCCAGTCGCTTGTACGGTTCAGGGCATATTGCAATTTAGCCGTTGATTCTTCGACTGATTTTCCTGGCCCTACGCAGATACGGGGATACTCTAGAATACGTTATTTTCAAAATTACAATTTTATATACTTTAGGATAAGAAAATATATACACATGTATACATGTGCTGAAGACAGACTTCAAGAATCTTATGAAGACTCTGCTCCTTTGCTTGGAATGATACATACATACACATGTGATTCACTGAATTTGCTTGCGGTCGTACGACCTACGAAGGCGTTGAGTGCTCAGGGCGTCCAAACGATCGGGAAAATATTCGATAATTTCGTTATTCTTGCATGGCCAATTGGGCATGGAAAAATAATCAGCAAGATGGGTACCGCATTTGTTGACGGTGGGCCAAAAACGGATTCAGGTGAAGATTTCAAAGTCTTCATGCGCAGATCAAATGAATTTATATGACGTAGACTTCTGCAGGCGAACGTATTCCGAAAAAGGTTAAATCGACGGTTCCGTCGGTCGGAAAGTTATGGCAACAGTTTTCTGGGATTCCTACAGTAGAACCTGCTTTGACTATTTGGAAAAGGGATAAACGATCATCGAACAATAAATACCAATTTATAATATAAATTGAGGAAACGGCGGTCATGTGAAGAAGAAAAAAGTGCTGGTCCGCAGTTGCAACAACAAAATTAGCTGAATTGCCATATGAATTTCTTCCTCTTCCTTGGACTTCTTGTTTCCCAATATGTATTCAGAAAAGTTAGTCTCAAATCAAAGAGACCATAGATCTCTCCTCAGACCATTCTCCGGTTACGAATAGAAGCTCAAGCTGGGAAGGTTTGAAATTCAGGAAGGTATAGGGGAGAAGGGAGCGAGCAAACAGAGCAAAGAAGTTGATCGCGTTTAACTTGGTAAACGCCAGCTTCGATCTCTCTCCCTGCCCAATCCAAGTTGACACACAGCCTCCGCGTGACTTCCCCAAAAAAAATGTTGTTCAGAGACAACCAATAGCCTCGGATACGGACCGACGACCCCCGCAAACGTCAAAAAGGAAAGGAATTTCGGATCTGCACCTGGAACGTTAGGTCCCTCAACAGACCAGGTGCAGCCGAAGAACTGGTCAACCCTTTGGACTGTTATAAGGCAGACATTACCGCGCTCCAAGAAGTGCGATGGGATGGGCCAGGCAAAAAGCGGATGAAAAACTGTGATATATACTACGGACACTGCTACAGATAAAATAAACAACGCTTATTCGGATGCGGATTTGTTGTTCGAGGCAAACTCAGGAAAAAAGTCTTAAGCTTCCAGTATGTAAGCGAACGCCTCATAACTATCCGCATCAAGGCCGATCTCGGCAATATAAGCTTATTATGTGTCCACGCCCCCACAGAGGAGAAAGATGACCGACATAAAGACGACCTCTTTGATCTCCTAGGCAGAACGTATGCGCAATGTCCCAGCTATGACACCAATATCATTCTAGGAGATCTCAAAGCGAAGTTGGGTAAGGAACGAGTCATTGGAAACCACAGTCTACACAACACCACGTCAGAAAACGGACTAAGGCTAGTGGTCTTTGTGGCGGGACATAACCTGGTAGTAGCAAGTACACGATTCCCACACCTCAACATCCATAAGGGGACCTGGCGGTCTTTCGATCAATCGACAACCAACCAAACTGATCATACTGCGATCGACGGCAGACACTCCTCCAGCATCCTAGATGTCCGAACCTTTCGAGGAGCCAACATCGACTCGGATCATTACCTTGTTGCAGCCAAGGTACGGATGCGAGTTTCTCGGAATCAACGGAGTCGAGTAAGAACACCAAAATTTAACGTCGGCAAGCTGCAATCGCAAGAGACCGCCGGGAGAAGAAAAAAAGAAGGAGCACGAGAAGCGCGAGATCGATGAGGTAGAGAGATGCGATTGCAGGAACGATGTTCGAAAGTTCTACGAAAAAGTAATACGAACATGCCAAGGCTATAAAGCCGGAGCAGAAGCTTGCAGGGATGAGCACGGATAACTAATAGTGGAGTCACAGTCGACCACTTCTGCAGACTGGGCGATGATAGTCAAAATACCACCGTCAGGCAGAATGACAATGGACGAAATGGACGAAAACGAGAATCCCACCCGACCTAGACGATGGTAAGATAGTGATATCGAAACTTAAGTCTTGTAAAGCTGCTTTCTGCTGAGCTATTTAAAGCAGCTGGCGATGAGCTGGTTAGGAACATGCACCAACTCATCTGCAAGATATGGTCGGAAGAATGCATTCCGGTCCATAAGAAAGGAGACCACTATGACTGCGCCAATTATAGAGGGATAAGTCACCTGAAAATTGCGTATAAGATGCTCTCTGCCGTACTGTGTAAGCGCCTGAAACCGTTCGTGGACAATCTGGTAGGTTCCTACTAGTGTGGTTTCAGACCAGGAAAATCCACGATAGACCAAATATTTACACTACGGCAGATCTTGACAGGATGACTATGGAGAATTCTCGCTGCTCCATTAAGGCCGGAGGTGAACTAACCGAGACCTTAACATAATACAGATTTAACCATCTCGTTGAGAGAGTCTAGTTATAGTGTGCAGTATGATGTCGTTCCTGTAATATAACTAACTTTTTTGATTGCCGTTTGGTTACTACTTCCATATTTCAGATTCTTTCATTGAGAAGTCGAACCTAAAAATACATTGGTCCTAGAAACATTTCCGAAATTCTTCGAACCGAAGGACATTCCAATTGTTCCAACTGAAAAGGTCACATCAGAGAAAAAGGTGATAAATAGAACCAATTCATTAGAGTCATCAATTCTCTATCGCCTACAATAAAATGCCGTGCTCAACGTCCCAATTATAAAATCCTCAATTGTCTGTCATTTTCGTAAATATATTTCATTTCTAAACAAATCCAAAATCCATTACACTTCTGCGAATGTTATCCCGAAGTGAGAACAAAGTATCGACAACACACCTCTTCAATAAATTACTTCAACAGAAGTAAAAGATTGATTTATACATTGCAGTTTGTTGTGCCCTTTCCGGACAGCGTATAAACAAATAGTAGGTATACTCCTAGGTAGCCGTGTCGCCTTGCGATATGAAATATTGTAGCCCCTCTTGTCACAATTTTCCTCTATATACGGGCAAATAGTACTCACACGTTCCCTTATTTCATTGTTTTGCCTCAAATAGATACGAGGATTTATGTGCGCCCTCGAGTGCCTTAACAACTGCTAAAATCATAATGGCTGAAGAGGTTGGGAACGAGTTTTATAACTGAAATCCCCTTTCATCGGATGCAAAAGAGGAAATTGCAAATAATATCCAGAAAGTATATAGATGTGTATGTAAATGGGATCGGGAATACTTATAGAGGCAACCCTATAATTTAAATGCAAAGAGAGGGTAAAGTAAATAGAAGGGCGGGCTAATTGCAACTCAACCCCGATCGCATACGTCTGAAAAACCATTCCTTGCTGACAGGGAAGTGAAAAGTAAGTAATGCAAGGGTGCGCGACGGCACATGAAATTAGTTGGAAGGCGGAACTTAGGAAATCAACGAGGACTTGGAGTGGAGGACGAGTTAGAGTATATTTAAGATAACTAAAAACAGCGTGCGCTGAAACTGAATAAACCATGCATTGATATACTGCTGGCACAACCCTAGCCCCGCGTGATACCGGAGAATCCCTGCATGGACAGTATTGGTTATTTTTTTATTACATTTCAAAAGCATTTTATTAATATTTTTCCAAATACCTAGAATAAGGTAAAACGCTTAAACCCATCTTAAATATCTTATCTATTTAACGTAGCATACTGGACCTGAACGGGCACTCTAAGCTATACAGCAGTGGTTCCCAAACTCTTTTGGCCCACGGACCCCCTTTCAAATTAAGTTTTTAAGCTTTAACATCTTGGATGATAAATACTTACTTAGGTGGCGCTACAGTCCGTGGTGAACCTGGGCCTCAACCAACAAGCGTCTCCAGCTGGCACGGTCTTTGGCCAGCTGTTTCCAGTGCCGCACGCCTAGTTGGTTGAGGTCCCTTTCCACCTGCGTGCGCCACCGCTGAGGCGGCCGTCCTCTGCCGCGCCTTCCTTCCGGAGTGGATTCGAAGACTTTTTGGGTCGGAGCTGTATCTTCCATGCGCTCTACATGGCCTAGCCACCTTAGACGCTGTATCCGTAGACGTCGTACCAGGCCGATGTCGCTGTACAACCCGTACAGTTCTTCGTTAAATCTTCTCCTCCATACGCAGAATTTTCCTCTCGAAACGACCAAGGACATGTTCATCCGCTTTTGTTAAGGTCCAAGCCTCTGCGCCGTAAAGGAGGACTGGGATGATCAAGGTCTTATATAGTGTCACCTTGGTTTTCCGAGAGAGGGCTCTACTTCTCAATTGCCTCTTGAGCCTAACGAAACAGCGGTTGGCAAGAGTGATTCTGCGTTTTATCTCAGCGCTGGTGTTGTTGTCGCTGGTAATCAGTGAACCAAGGTAGACGAATTCCTTGACCACTTCAAAGTTATATCCGCCCATGGTGACGTTCTGGCCAATACGTCGGTGTTGTCCGTCTCTTTTAGATGAAAGCAGATATTTGGTTTTACCCTCATTAACCTTGAGACCCATCTTAGCCGCTTCTACCTCAATGCTCACAAAAGCCTCATTGACGTCTTGCTGTTTTCGTCCAATTACGTCAATATCGTCGGCGTACGCAAGCAATTGCGTAGACTTGAAATAAATCGTACCTCTTGTGTTGGCCAGTGACTCTTGCACGATTTTTTCAGGCACGATGTTGAAAAAGTTGCATGACTGCGCGTCACCTTGCCTAAATCCCTTTTAACATCAAAGGTCTCGGTTTGCTCATTACCGACCTTAATGGAGCAGCGAGAATTCTCCATTGTCATCCTGCACAATCGGACGAGTTTGGGAAGGATGTTAAAACAAGACATGGCTTTGTACAGCTCGTCTCTATATACGCTGTCATACGCGGCCTTGAAATCGACGAAGAGGTGGTGAGTGTCGTATTGGTATTCCTGGGTCTTCTCCAAGATCTGCCGTAGCGTAGATATTTGGTCTATTGTGGATTTACCTGGCCTGAAACCACACTGATAAGAGCCGATCAGGTTATCCACAAACGGTTTCAGGCGTTCACACAATACGGCAGAGAAGATCTTATATGCGATGTTAAGGAGACTTATTCCCCTATAGTTGGCGCAGTTATAGGGGTCTCCTTTCTTATGGACCGGCAAACGATGCTGAGATTCCATTCGTCGGGCATGCTTTCCTCCGATCATACCTTGCAGATGAGATGGTGCATGCACCTTACCAGCTCATCTCCAGCCGCCTTAAAAAGCTCAGCAGACAGGCCGTCTGCGCCAGCGGCTTTATTAGACTTAAGTCTTGATATAGCTATTTCGACTTCGTCTAGGTCGGGTGGACTGAATTCTGTTACTTCGTGGTCCATTGCGAATGGCTCGCTCTGCCTGACAGCGGTATCTTGTCTATCATCGCCGTTATACAGTCTGCAGAAGTGGTCTTTCCAAATCCTCAGCATCGACTGCGACTCTACTACCAGTTCTCCATTTTCATCCCTGCAGGCCGCCACTCTGGCTTTGTAGCCATGGCATGTTCGTTTTACCTTGTTGTAAAATTTACGGGCGTCATTCCTGCGGAAGCATCTCTCCATCTCCTCGATCTCACGCTTTCCGTGCTCTCTCCTCTTTCTTCTGAAAAGCGTGTGTTCCTCTCTTCTCTTCTGCTCATAGATTTCGCGAGCAGCTCTCGTCCGTCGTTGCAGCACGGCCTTATATGCCTCTTGTTTTGCTGCATGGGCTTGTTCGCATTGTTCATCGAACCAGGGGTTTCTAGTTGGTGGCTGTTTGAAACCCAGCACCTCTGAGACAGCGTCTCTGACGGCGCTCTGGCAATGAGCCCATTCCTGCTCTATTGTTTGTGCTGCTCTGGGCGGATTTTGAGAGAGCTTTGAGGAGACACGATCGGCAAAGATTCTGGCAGTCTCTTGCGATTGTAGCTTTCCAACGTCAAATTTACGTTGTCCTACTCGACTCCTAAGCATTCTTGATATCCTCATTCGTACCTTGGCTACAACAAGGTAGTGGTCCGGCCCCCCCGGTAGTCGATGTTGGCCCCTCGGAAGGTTCGTACGTCGAGAATACAGGAGGAGTGTCTGGCGTCGATCGCAATATGATCAATCTGGTTGGTGGTAGATTGATCACAAGACCGCCAGGTACCGTTGTGGATGTTGAGATGGGGGAATCGCGTGCTTGCTACAAGGTTGTTACGCCCCGCTAGGAAATCGATTAGCCTTAATTCGTTGTCGGGTGTGGTGTTATGGAGGCTATGCTTTCCTATGATCGACTCAAATATGTCCTCCTTGCCCAGTTTTGCATTAAAATTTCCAAGGACTATTTTTGTGTCGTAGCTGGGACATTTGGCATATGTTCTGTCTAGGAGATCGTAGAATTCTTCTTTGAGTCGATCGTCCTTTTCATCCGTTGGGGCGTGAGCGCATATTAAGCTAATGTTTCCAAATTTAGCTTTTATGCGGATTGTTATGAGGCGTTCGCTTACATCTCGGAAGCTTAAGACTTTTTGTCGGAGTCTTCCTCCAATAACGAATCCGCACCCGAATAGGCGCTGTTTGTTCTCCTTGTAGCAGTTCCCGTAGTAGATGTCGCAGTTTTTCATCCGTTTTTTGCCTGGTCCATCCCATCGCACTTCTTGGAGTGCGGTTATATCTGCTTTATAGCAGTTGAGGGTTTGCTCCAATTGATCGCCTGCACCCGGTCTGTTAAGGGACCTCACATTCCAGGTGCAGACTCTCAAGTCCGTTAGTCGTTTGCAGGGGTCGTCAGCTTTGTATCCGTCCGTATCCGAGGCTTGTTGTCGTTTCGGAACAAGTGGGTTTTTACGTGATAGGGATGTTACCCCTAAGCACAACTCCCTACCTGGAGGGCCAGGTTCCTCTTTCCCCAGGAACAACGCTTAAACCTATCTTAAATATCGTATCTATTTAACGTAGCATACTGGACCTGAACGGGCACTCTAAGCTTATACAGTATATTTTTAATTATGTCTTTCGACGTCTATTCTATTTGTTGTGGAAAAATTAGTTAAAAAAAAACTTAGCATATTATTAGTGGGTATAACCTTAAAACTAACTAAAACTACTTACTTACTTACTTGTCAGGCCAGCGATCCATGGAGGATCTGAGCCTGAGCTATAGCTGCCTTCCATCCTTGACGGTCCCGGGCACGCTGCTTCCAGTTGTCCAGACCAAGATGTCTTACATCCGCGATTACTTGATCTTTATACCGGAGGTTCGGTCTTCCTCTTCTTCTCGAACCAGGAGGCTCGGAGTCGAAGACCTTCTTAGCTGGAGCGTTGATGTCCATACGCTCGATGTGGCCGAGCCAGTGTAGTCGACGGATCCTTGCCTTTCGGACTACATCCACATCTTGGTACAGCTCGTAGAGTTCGCGGTTGTGTCTTCTTCTCCATTCACCTTCCTCGCAGACAGGACCAAATATCCGCCGCAGAATTTTTCTTTCGAAAGAACCCAAAATCAGCTCCGCTGTCCTGCTTATCGTTCAGCTTTCGGCTCCGTACAGCAAGACTGGCAGAATGAGCGTTTTGTAAAGCATGACTTTGGTCTTTCGAGTGAGGAGTTTTGACCCCAGTTGTTTGGACAAGCCGAAGTAGCAGCGGTTTCCGTAGGCGATTCTATGCCGGATCTCCACTGTGGTGTCATTTGTGGAATTTACGTTTGCCCCGAGGTAGACAAACTCCTTAACTACCTCGAAATTGTAGCTGTCAATTGTTATGTTTTGTCCCAGGTGGTGAGCGACGGATTGGTTTTTGCTTGACAGCATGTATTTCGTTTTGTCCTCATTGATCTTAAGGCCAATTCGTTTCGCCTGTTCTTCAATCGCCGTGAATGCTACCACAATGCCACGGCGAGAACACGCGATGATGTCGATATCATCCGCGTATCCTAGCAGCTGGATGGACCTGTAAAAGATAGTGGCTTCCCTGTTGACGCCTGCCCGTCGCACTATCTGCTCCAGCACCAGGTTGAAGAAGTCACATGACAGCGCATCTCCTTGCCGAAATCCGGTGCATGTTTCGAATGGTTCCGAGGTCCTAGAACCGAGTTGCACGGTGCATCGCGTGTTTTTTAGCGTGGCGCGACACAACTGGATCAGTTTTACCGGGATCCCGAATTCGGCCATCGCCCCAAACAGTTCTTCACTATGAATGCTGTCGTATGCGGCTTTTAAATCGATGAAAAGATGGTGTGTATCGATTCGAAACTCGTTGGTCTTTTCCAGGATTTGTCGAAGTGTGAAAATTTGGTCTATAGTTGATTTGCCGGGCCGGAAGGCGCACTGGTAGCTGCCGATTAGTACGGTGCAAAATGGTTTTAGACGTTCACACAATACGCTGGACAGGATCTTGTATGCGACATTGAGCAGGGATATACCTCTATAGTTCTTGCAAGAGGTAGGATCGCCTTTTTTGTGGATGGAGCATATAGAGCTGATATTCCAGTCGTCGGGCATGCTTTCATTTTCCAAAAATTCTGCAGATGATCTGGTGCATGCTCCCTACCAGAACATCGCCGCCAGCCTTGAAGAGCTCTGATGGCAGGCCATCTGAGCCTGCGGCCTTGTTGTTCTTCAGCTTCTGAATTGCTGCGCCGATTTCTTCGATGCTGGGAGGGAGGACTACTTCAGCGGCCGGCGTTGGGATTTCCTCGGTCCCTACCACTCTCTCTTGGTCATGCTCGTTAAGCAGCTGCTGGAAATGCTGCTTAAATACATCCACTATTCCCTGCGGGTCGGTGACAAGATTACCCTCGCAGTTTCGAAGAGCCTGGGTGCCCTTTTTGAAATCTCCTGCAAGGCCTTTGGCTTTTTTTGTAAAAGGCTCGTGTTTTATGTTTATCCCTAGACTCCTCGATATCCTTGGGCTGGGAGGCTGCGAAGATTCTTTTCTTTTGCCGCAGTAGTTTTTTCTCCTCCCTCCTTCTGGCTCGGTACTCTTCTTGCGCCGCCCTGGTTTTCCTCTGCAGTGCCTTTTGATACGCCTCGTCGGTTGCTACCTTTTTCTGTTCACACTCGCCATCATACCACGGGTTTCTTGTCGGGGGTGGTAGGTATCCTAAGGTGGTTTCGGCTACTTCCTGAATGGCTGAGCGGCAATGCAGCCACATATTATTGGCATTTGTGTTCGACGTAGGCATACCGTAGAGTCTTTCGCTCAGCTGCTCCCTGTAGACTCTGGCAACCTCCGGTGTACCTCCTCTTGATGGGCTGGTGCAGCTTTCTGACATTGGACAGTCGAGCTCTGAATCCTGCTGCTACGAGGAAGTGATCAGAGTCGACATTTGCCCCTCTGAACGTTCGCATATCCAGGATGTTTGACGAGTGCCTTGCGTCAATGAGCACATGGTCGATTTGGTTGGCGGTTCGACCGTCCGGAGATCGCCAGGTTGCTGTGTGGATTCGCTTGCGAGGGAATCTTGTGCTACTTATCACCGCATTACGAGCTGTCGCAAAGTCAGCGAGTCGGAAGCCGTTATCTGTTGTTGTATCATGGAGGCTGTGCTTTCCGATCACACCGCCAAGGGTGTTTTCCTTACCGATTTTGGCGTTGAAGTCCCCGAGCACGAATTTTACATCGTACTCCGGACAAGCTCCGTAGGCGTTGTCCAGGAGGTCGTAGAAGTCCTCCTTGATAGGTTCTTCAGCCTCGTCGGTAGGGGCATGTGCACATATAAGGCTGATGTTATAAAATCTGCCTCTGATGCGGATGACCTTCGATGACCTTCGACCTTAACCGCTTTCCCACGACGAATCCGCATCCCAGGAAGTGCAACCTTTTGTGACAGCTGTAATAAATGTCGCAATTTTACTTCCTAATCATACCGTTTCCTATCCAGCGTGTTAATTGACAACATCGCTTTACACATTCCATACAGAATTCCATACACATTATTATAAGAAACAGCCTGTATTTATTGCTTATGTTGTTATCCTTTATTGAATTTTATTCTCTCCTTTTCTATTAGTATATGAAAAACTATATCCATTTTTCATCACTTTTAATAAAGCTTTATAACCAATAGGTTGTGGGCCCAGAAGCTTCCAACATACGAATAACTATTTAGCAGAAATGGCTGCTTTTAGCGGAAAAATTCCATTATTTAATGGAGATAATTACTTGACTTGGAAGCCTCAGATCGAGGCAATTTTACATAAAAATCGGCTGCTCAAAATAGTACAAGGGCAAGAACAAAAACCAACGGATCCCGGCAAACTGGAAGAGTGGACTAATAAAGATATGGACGCTAGATGTGAATTAATCATAGCAATGGAACCCGCTCAAGTATCATTGGTGAGATCATTGAAAACTTCGAAAGATCTGTGGGATTTTTTGGAAAAGACTTATGACAGAAAAGGAACCAGACAGAAAGTCGAAGAATTTCGTTTGAAAGTCAATGCATGGAACAGTATTTAATATCATTTAATTCAATTATAACACGCCTACGTGAAATGGACGCAAAGTTGGATGAAGATCTTCTCGCTGTGTTGTTATTAGATGGTTTACCTGATAGCTACAAGGAAATTCAAGCTGCTTTTGACGCATCAAAGAATTTTCCCAACATGGATATACTTCGGGCAAGACTCCTGGAAGTTGGCGATAAAAAAAGGGGTACAGATATAGTATATAAGGATGCCTTAAAAGTAAAACACTTCAAGAAAAGTACTTCATATCAACGACCAGGTATGAGAAATAATTTTCAATTTAACTGCCACCGATGTGGACGTAAAGGCCATATGAAACGAGATTGTCGCGTTGTATTACATAAAGAAAGACTTAATATTGCGGAAACTGTTGACTTTGAGCATGAAGATGGATTTGTTGTATCGGAATTAATGCATATGAATAGTTACATGAGAAAATTGCCTATCAAAGCTTTCGCTTGTGATGAAAAGTTAGATCAGGATAAATGGTACATCGATAATGGAGCCACTTCCCATATGTGCTGTAGCAAGAGATGTTTTATTGACTTAGACTCAAATTATTCAGGCGTGGTCCAGGTTGCCAATAAAGGATCGGCACGTGTTGAGGGTATAGGAACAGTTAAGCTAACGGTGAATGTAAATGGAGAAAATAAGGAGATACTCCTTTATCGTACACTTTTTATTCCTAGCCTCAAAAGCAATCTCATATCAGCTAGTAAGGCTACAGATAAAGGTTATAAAGTCGTAATTGAAGGAAAATGTGCACGAGTTTTGAAATTGGACAAAGTCATATTGGAAGCAAATAAAGTTAGTGGACTGTTTCTAGTAAAAACCAAAACAGAGGTTTGTAAAACAGTTCAGGACAAAAACAGAAATACGCTAGAAATTTGGCATAGAAGATACGGACACTTAAACATTCACTCTTTACAAAATTTAAAAACTCGTTCTATGGTTGAAGGATTACCAAAATTTGAGAGACATCCCATAAATTGTGTTACGTGTATTAGAGCGAAACAGTTTAGACTCCCATATCCAGTTAAAAGCGAAAAATCAGCCAAAGGGCTTCTGGAAATTATTCACACTGACTTGTGTGGGCCTATGACTACAGAGTCAATTAGCAAGTGTCTTTATTTTGCCACGTTTATCGATGACTTTTCACGGAAAGTATTTGTATACTTTTTAAGGAAAAAGAGCGAATACTTTGAAGTCTTTAAAAATTTCAAAAGCATTGTTGAAAAAGAGACTAATCGTAAGATTAAAACTATCCGTAGCGATAATGCACGAGAACTTTTAAGTAATGAATTTTCGAACTTTTTGGCCGATGAAGGTATAAAACGTCAGTTAACAGTCGCGTACTCGCCACAACAGAACGGTGTTGCTGAGCGTATGAATCGCACACTAGTAGAGATGGCGCGATGCTTCTTGATACAAGGAAATCTACCAAAATTCCTATGGGCCGAGCTAATTCACACAGCGGCTTACATTCGAAATCGTTGCCCTACGTCACTTAATAAAAATCAGACTCCAGAACAAATTTGGACAGGTCGTATTCCAATTGTCAAACATTTTCGTCAAATAGGTTGTCGAGCTTTCGTTTGGACCATTAAAAGAACGAAACTCGATCCAAAAAGCGAAGAATACATTCTGGTTGGTTATCCTGTCGAATCGAAGGCTTATCGTTTTTGGAAGGAAGGAACGAGGACAATCATTAAAAGTCGTGATGTGAGATTCGTTGAGCATTTATCTGAAAGTAGAAGCGTCAATGAAAATAATAAAAGCTTAACACAAAATGATACTAAAACAGATGCCTTGGGAAATTTTTATAAATTTGAATTGATAAATAAAAATGAAAACATGTGTGACGAATTTGAAGATTTCAACGAAGCACACTGTGATAGTGAAAAAGAATTTCAAAATCCAAAAAATACAGAAAGTTCTGATGAACGTAAAATACAAAGTGGGAAAGATATAAAAGATCTGACAGATAAATCACAAGTCGAACATTTTAGAAGAAAACTTAGGCCTAGAAAAGAAACTAATTTCGTTACTGAACATGCATTTGAACATGCATTCACTACCGTTTTAGACGATCCCAAAAGTTGTACAGAAGCTCTAAGATCACCCTATGCGTCGGAATGAAAAAAGGCAATGTCAGAAGAATATGAATGTCTTCTAAAAAATGGGACCTGGACATTGTGTTCTCTACCAGAGGGACGAAGAACCATAGGTTGTCGCTGGGTCTTTAAATCAAAATATAGACCGGATGGAGAATTAGAGAGAAGAAAAGCAAGGCTCGTAGCCAAAGGATATAGCCGAAAATTCGGAATTGATTACATGGAAACCTTTTCGCCAGTAGTTCGTCAAAGCTCGATTCGCATCATTTATGCATTATCGGTAGAGCATGATTTGAATTTAACCCACTTAGATGTGTCGACAGCTTTTCTAAACGGCGACCTTAACGAAGAGATTTATAAGGAACAGCCGGAAGGGTTTGTTGATCCAAGTAATAAAGATGGTGTCTGCTTCTTAAGGAAGGCGATTTATGGGTTAAAACAAGCAAGCAGGCAGTGGCATAAAGTTTTAACAGAAAAACTTAACAAATTAGATTTAACACAGTCAAAATATGATAATTGCATTTACTTTTATAAATTTAAAGACAAGATAACTCTACTTGGAGTATATGTGGATGACATTATCATTGCCTCTAATTGTAAATACAAAACAAATTCTATCAAAGACTTCAACAAAGTATGTTGGACTAGAGATTGAAGGAAAAGATAAAACCATTTCTATTTGTCAAACCAGATATATAACAAATCTATTAACAAAATACAACTTGCTAAACTCTAAACTCTGTCAAGTACCTATGCAAACAAAGCTACGTTTGGAAAAAGATCCGAAAATTCCTGGGGAACAATCAGCAGTTGATTTATTCGAATACCAGGAACTTATTGGATGCCTAATGCATCTTGCAGTATTTAGTAGACCTGATATAATATACAGCGTTAGCGCATTGGCTCAATTTGCACAAAATCCCAAACGCCAACATTGGACAACAGCCTTGTGGGTGTTACGATATCTTAACTTTACGAAACATGCAAAAATCGTTTATCGTAAAACAGGGCTTCCACTTTTAGGCTACGTTGATGCAAGCTGGGCGGAAGATGTTAATGACCGAAAGTCACAGACTGGTTATTGTTTTGTACTTTCAGGCGCTGCAATTTCTTGGGAATCAAGGAAACAGAGGGTAGTAGCTACTTCGAGTACTGAAGCAGAATATATCGCACTCACTGAAGGAGCTAAGGGGGCATACTCGCTATGGTTTCTTCTTGAAGAATTAGGCTTTGGATGTGTACAACCAACCTCTTTATATTCAGAGAATCAAAGCGCCCAACATATTATTAACAATGGAGGAAAGCACTCACGGGTTAAACACTTCGATTACAAGCATCACTTCATCAGGGAGGCAGTGGAGAAGAGAGCAGTTGAAGTAAAATATCTCCAGACCGATCATATGGCAGCAGACGCTTTGACTAAGGCAGTATCAAGAGAAAAGCATCTCTTTTGTTTTCGGACATTTGGAATGAATTTTGTAAATCAACGTTGAGGGGGTGTGTTAATTGACAACATCGATTTACACATTCCATACAGAATTCCATACACATTATTATAAGGAACACCCTGTATTTATTGCTTATGTTGTTATCCTTTATTGAATTGTATTCTCTCCTTTTCTATTAGTATATGAAAAACTATATCCATTTTTCATCACTTTTAATAAAGCATTATAACCAATACAGCGTATTTCCTGGACCGCAGTAATATCCGCCTTGTACTGCGTGAGGATTCCTTCTAGTTTATGAGCAGCTCCGGGAGTGTACAGGGTTCTGACATTCCAGGAGCATACTCGCAAATCGTGTTCCTTTTTCGTGCGTTGTCGTCGTCGAGTATCCGTCCGTGTATCCGAGGCATCTTGATCATTCATAACTTTTCTTTTTTATACGTGGGCGGATTGTTAGCCCGCCGCACAACCGCCATTCTGATCGGGTTTTTTTTTCGCTGCATACGTTTGTTCACCTCCCAACGGTTGTTGAAGAGGCTATCCAGAGGGCGCCGCGAGGAGGCCGTATGTCAACTTGACCCGGGCATTTAAACAGGGATCGTTGCTGGCATCTCGCCAGGTTGAGAGCAATCAACAACTTTACCCTGTATGTCCGAGCCCATGCCCTCTAACCAAATCTGTTTACGTACATTTAATTAATAGAAAAGTAAGTGCACTAGCTCTCTTTGGAAATAAAGTTCGGATCCCATCCGCCAACGAGGCAAAATACCTAGGCATGACTCTCGACGCGAAACTCAAATGGGAAACGCATGTGAAGAAAAAACGTGCTATGAGCACGCGCTGTGTCTTTTGAAGATTTTCACCAACCCTCGCAAAAACCCTTCTTTCAATCACTCAGAAGCATGGGAATGTGTAGGAACATAAATACCTCAAAGAAACAAATTTGCTGAGCATATCCGTCCCATGTGGGTTGTAGGCCAATATTGAAGCTCGAATAGTGACTAGTGTCCATTAAACAATTAAGACATGCGGACCCGAACTACTTGTAAATCTTCAACTGACATCTTCGGATTGAGTTCTACATCTAAAATTATGAAATTGTACATTAGTCAATTAGCCACGCTCTATTGGAGGCCGTCACAATCTGACTCAATTTAATGAATGCCCTCGCCGTCGCACTTTGAAAATGAATCTCTGACATGATCTCCGTGACACTGATCCATTCTAATCCGGTGATATTAACAGGATTAGGAAGAAATTCATTCGAGTGTCTAAACGAAGTGACTTCTCCCTAAGAGGGTCAGCGATTTAGTTCACAAAAAGGCACCTATCCGACGGTAATATTCAATTTGAATCATTTCCAACTAGTACGACAGAAGGAAAAACATCTGTCGACTGATGTCGGATTTCTACCTACAGGCGGGCGCTCTTGACGCTCCGGTAGCAGCATAAGAGTATCATAGGTTTTCATATTCATTGGCTCCTGTGCATTCAAGCGATTAAAGTGTGCTTGTCGTATTTACTATTTTCGTCGAGTAGAGTAGACCAATCATCTTCCATGGATTTGATGTGTCAAAATAGCGCCAGGGAGCGTGCCCCCTTCTAAAGAGCAATGTTTATTTATGTATGTGAATAAGGAACATGCCCCGTAGCGCAGTCGAGTGTAGAGATGGGATATGTATGTTCCGACTTGCTTCCACTCACCATGTGATCTGTGTGCTCGTTGAGATCGTTTTCAACGACACAATGCTGCGTACTGACAGCAAAATCGTTTGTTATTCTTTAAAACACTGATCCGCTTTGGAAGCCGTGAATTCTATTGTAAACAAGAGTCTCTTGTCCCGATTAGAGGAGCTCATTGATAGACATGGGAGAAAATCAACTACGTACCAGTTGTGGTGCACTGTTTGGATAATGTTATGTTTTCGTTTTTGTTTTAGATAATTTAACTTTAATGGGATTTTAACGATCATAATCATAAACTGATTGTTGGAAGCATATGCTAAGTCTTGAGGATGTTTACATCAATTTTAAAACGTATGCCCAGTGACGCAAATAAATTCGTGGCTAGTGCATATGCATAGTGGCGAAGGGAGCGAGCAAAGAAGTTGATCGCATTTAACTCGGCAAACGCCAGCTTCGATCTCTGACCCTTCTCAATCCAAGTTGACACACAGCCTCCGCGTGGCCTCCCCTGGATACCTATACTGGCACCCGCCAGGTAGTGTACCAATGTGTGCAGCGACCCGACCCTTGTTCCTGGGGAAAGAGGAACCTGGCCCTCCAGGTTGGGGGTTGCGCTTAGGGTTAACATCCCTATCGCGTAAAACAAATCTTGTTCAGAAACAACCATTAGCCTCGGATACGGACGGACGACCCCCGCAAACGTCAAAAAGGAAACGAATTTCGGATCTGCACCTGGAACGTTAGGTCCCTCTACAGACCAGATGCAGCCGAACAACTGGTCAACTCTTTGGACTGCTATAAGGCATACATTACCGCGCTCCAAGAAGTGCGATGGGATGGGCCAGGCAAAAAGCTGATGAAAAACTGTGATACATATCTACTATGGAAACTGCTACAGAGAAAATAAACAACGCTTATTCGGATGCGGATTTGTTGTTCGAGGCAGACTCAGGAAAAAAGTCTTAAGCTCCCAGTATGTAAGCGAAAGCCTCATAACTATGCGCATGAAGGCCAATCTCGGCGATATAAGCTTACTATGTGTCCACGCCCCCACAGAGGAGAAAGATGACCGACATAAAGACGACTTCTATGACCTCCTAGGCAGAACGTATGCGCAATGTCCCAGCTATGACACCAACATCGTTCTAGGAGATTTCAATGCGAAGCTGGGTAAGGAAGCTATCTTTGAGCGGGTCATTGAAAAGCACAGCCTGCACAACACCACGTCAGAAAACGGACTAAGGCTAGTGGACTTTATGGCGGGACATAAGCTTGTAGTAGCAAGTACACGATTCCCACACCTCAACATCCATAAGGGGACCTGGCGGTCTTTCGATCAATCGACAACCAACCAAATTGATCATATTGCGATCGACGGCAGACACTCCTCCAGCATCCTAGATGTCCGAGCCTTCCGAGGAGCCAACATCGACTCGGATGCGAATTTCTCGGAATCAACGGAGTCGAGTAAGAACACCAAAATTAAACGTCGGAAAGCTGCAATCGCAGGAGACCGCCAGGACCCTCGCCGATCAAGTCTCCCTCAAGCTCTCTCAGGTCCCGATGCAATCTGCAGAAACCGTAGAACAGCAATGGAGTCGTTGTCAGAACGTCATTAGAGAGGCCGCCTCAGATGTACTCAGTTTCGAGTCACCACCGTCGAGAAACCCCTGGTTTGATGGTGAGTGCAGACAAGGCCATGTAGAGAAACAGAATGCATACATGCCCACATTACATCGACGGACGAGAGCTGCCCACGAGCTCTATGAACCCAAAAGGAGGGAGGAGCATACGCTTCTGAGAAGGAAAAAGAAATAGCACGAGAAGCGCGAGATCGAGGAGATGGAGAGATGTTACGGCAGGATCGACGTTCGAAAATTTTACCAGAAAGTAAAACGAACATGCCAAGGCTATAAAGCCAGAGCAGAAGCCTGCAGGGATGAGCACGGACAACTAGTAGTGGAGTCACAGTCGATGCTGAGATTGTGGAAGGACCACTTCTGCAGATTCTATAACGGCGATGATAGTAAAAATGCCGCCGTCAGGCAGAGCGAACCATTCAAAATGGACGAAGACGAAGGAGAATCCCGTGCACTCGACCTAGACGATGTTAAGATAGCGATATCTATAAGTCTTATAAAGCTGCTGGAGCAGACGGACTCCCCGCAGAACTATTTAAAGCAGCTGGCGATGAGCTGGTTAGGAACATGCACCAACTCATCTGCAAGATACGGTCGGAAAAACGCATGCCCGATGAATGGAATCTCAGTATCGTTTGCCCGGTCCATAAGAAAGGAGACCCCTATGATTGCGCCAATTACAGAGGGATAAGCCTCCTGAACATCGCGTACAAGATCCTCTCTGCCGTACTGTGTAAGTACCTGAAACCGTTCGTGGACAATCTGATAGGTTCCTACCAGTGTGGTTTCAGGCCAGGAAAATCCACGATAGACCAAATATTTACACTACGGCAGATCTTGGAGAAGACCCATGAATTCCAGGTTAACACGCACCACCTTTTCGTCGACTTTAAAGCCGCGTATGACAGTGTTTATAGAGACGAGCTATACAGAGCCATGTCATGTTTTAACATTCCTGGCAAACTCGTCAGACTGTGCACGATGACTATGGAGAACTCTCGCTGCTCCATTAAGGCCGGAGGTGAACTAACCGACCCCTTTGATGTTAAAAAAGGTTTTATACAGGGTGACGCACTGTCATGTGATTTCTTCAACATTATTCTTGAAAAGATCGTGCGGGACTCTGCGGCCAATACAAGAGGTACGATCTACTTCAAGTCCACACAATTGCTTGCCGCGCAGATGACATTGACGTTATTGGACGAACAAAGCGAAACGTCAATGAGGCATTCGCAGGCATTGAAGCAGAAGCGGTGATAGTGGGTCTAAGGGCAAATGAGGACAAGACCAAATATATGCTGTCTTCCAAGAAAGACGCGCAACACAGACGTCTTGGTCAGAACGTCCCCTTCGGCAGCTATATTTTTGAAGTAGTCAAGGACTTCGTCTACCTTGGCTCGAAAGTGACAAGCAGCAATGACACGAGCGCTGATATATAACGCAGAATAACTCTTGCCAACCGCTGCTTCTTCGGGCTCAAGAGGCAATTTAGTAGTAGAGCCCTCTCTCGAAAAACTAAGGTATCCCTCTACAAAACCCTAAGCATCCCGGTCCTCCTCAACGGCGCTGAGGCTTGGACGTTATCAAAAGCGGATGAAGAGGCTCTTGGGCGTTTCGAGAGGAAAATTCTGCGTGCAATCCTTGGCCCCGTTTGTGTAAACGGAGAGTGGAGGAGAAGATTCAACCAAGAACTGCACGGGCTGTACAGCGACATCGGCCTGGTTAGACGTCTTCGGATCCTCGTCTAAGATGGCTAGGCCATGTAGAGCGAATGGACATCAATGCTCCGGCCTGAAGAGTCTTCGACTCCAACCCCGAGGGACGTCGCAGCAGAGGACGACCGCATTTAAGGTGGCGCGCACAGGATGAAGGGGACCTCAACCAACTGGGCGTGCGGCACTGGAAGCGGCTGGACAAAGATCGGGCCGGCTGGAGAGGCTTGTTGGTTGAGGCACTGGTTCACCCCGAACTGTAGCGCCATGAAAGTAACTAAGTAAGTGCATATGCATATCTACTCTCGCGATCTGTCATCAATAATTACCTGCGAATGGAATATGCAGAAACTGAAAGCATAAACACATGTTTTGCTTCACAAGCAAACTACCATATCGAATTCAGGAATTTAAATTAAATTTGAATAATCCCATAAATTACTGGCAAATCCATTACAGCAGACTCAAAGTTTAAAGAAACTCTGGTTGGCAAGGGTGAACACTGAGAGGGTGGTTCCATAAACAGTTTGTACAGTCAAAACAATGGAAATCGTTTTTTAGCTAGACTTTTGGCATTCTTAGGTATAGAGGAGAGACTACATCGAAGCGAGCACCCGCACCGTGATTCTGAATCCATGCCAGTATTCGTTGCATCCAAATCAATTTTCTTTTCTTTTTCCATTTCCATATAATTGATGATTAAACGTATTTAGAGTGGAATCAACCCCTGCGCGTGTTACTACTTCGGTACCCATTCAAACGTTCTGGCCCATTGCTTGTCCTATTAAGTTGTCAGTCACTCAACACTCTCACCCCTTAAACCTGCCCCGTATTCCATGCCCTTATGCGATGGTATTACATGCAGCCAGGATGCAAAACATATCGTTCGTATTTACCATCAGTTTTCTGGCTGGCTGGAATGGATTTTCTTTTATTTGCATCCCTGCGCGTCAGTCCTGATGTAATTTATTTGTGGACTTTGAATACTAAATACTTTGGCAAATATTCAGTACTATCGGCTAGAAGAGGAGATCGAAATCCGTGGTGCAAATTTGGAACATGTGAATTCTTACACTTGTTCGCGCTCGAAAGTGAGGTAGCATTTAAACCAGGGATATGCACGTAGGTGGCCAAGAATAAATTTGGGATAAGGATCGACAATATGTTGGTTTTGGACAAGGCATACGCATTTAATTTGGATTTAAGAATAAACAGATTAACGTCCAGTTGAGTGACGGAAAGAAAGCATTTCGATGTCATGAATACTAGAGTATGTAGTGCGACTTTTGCTTTCTATTTTAATGTACACGTCAAGTGCTTTACATATCTAAACCCATGAATACCTCTATCAATTAATAGTCTTAAATACTTAAACAAAGCCCTTTCCAATGACGTCCTTATCAGGAACAATGCGACTTCCCCTTCACAATGGAGCACGTGTATGTGGTACTGTGGTGATTACAATCAGCACGCGATCGACTTTTGTTTTTCCAGTCATTAAACGCACATTTGTATGGCAGTGTTGTGCATTCGACTTCATGCTGTTTATTTTCATAAAACAATCCTTAGATCCTATTCTCATTGCAAGGATTTGATGATTTTTTTTTTTCAAAAAACCAAAAAACAAAAAAGATCTTAGAAGGATGTCGTGCTACTGTGGAAGAAAGACGTCGTTCGGACTCATGCTGCGGAAATAATTAGTATTTTTTCGAATCGTCGAAGAGGGCAGGTAGTCCCCACATGGACTCGAGTACAAATACATAAGTAGTGTGTGAAAAAAGCTATACTTTAGGAGTGAGTGAAAATCAACTGTAGTCCTCTTCTTCTTCTTAATGGGCGCTACAGTTCGGGGTGAACTTGGGCCTCAACCAACATGCCCCTCCAACTAGCACGGTATTTTGCTAGCATTTCCCATTGCCGCAAACCCAGTTGGCTGAGGTCCCCTTCCATCTGTGTGCGCCATCTTAAGTGCGGCCGTCCTCGGGGTTGGATTCAAAGACCCTCCGGGCTGGAGCTGTTGTGTCCATGGCTCTACATGGCCCAGCCATTTTAGGTGTTGAATCCGTAGACGCCTAATTCGGCTCATGTCGCTGTACAGCCCGTAAAGTTCATGGCTGACTCTTCACCTTCATCCCCCGTCTGCGTTTATAGGACCGGAAATCACGCGCAAAATCTTTCTCTCGAACTGACCAAGGGCCTCCTCATCCGCTTTTGATAGTGTCCATGCTTCTGCGACGTACACCAGGACCGGGATGATAAGGGTCTTATATGGAGTCAACTTTGTCGTTCGAAGAGGGCTCTATTACTCAATTGCCTCCTGAGCCCAAAGAAACAACGATTAGCAAGAGTGATTCTGCGTTTGATTTCGGAACTGATGTCGTTGTTCCAGATCACTGCGGAGCCAAGGTAGACGAAGTCCATAACTACCTCGAACTTATATCTGCCAATACAAACGTTCTGGCCAAGACGCCGGTGGTGAGCGTCCTTTTTCGACGACAGCATATATTTAGTTTTGCTCTCGTTTACCGCCAAACCAATTTTCGCCGCCTCCATCTCAATACTCGCAAACGCCTCATTGACATCTCGCTGTGATCTACCTATTTGCGAGGATTTAAAATAGATTGTGCCTCTTGAATTGGTCAGTGATTTTTGCACAATCATTTCTAATATGATGTTGAAGAAATCACACGACAGCGCATCGCCCTGCCTAAATCCTTTTTTGACATCAAAACTATCGGTAAGGTGTTCACCGATTCGGATGGAGCAGCGAGCATTCTCCAAAGTTATCCTGCATAGTCTGACGAGTTTAGCAGGTATGTCAAAGGTAGACATAGCGTTGTATAGCTCGTCTCTAATTACGCTGTCATATGCGGCCTTGAAGTCGACGAATAAATGGTGCGTATCGATTTGAAATTCATTGGTTTTCTCCAGGATCTGCCGTAGTGTGAAGATTTGGTCGATGGTGGTCTTCCCTGGCCTGAATCCGCACTGATAAGGACCTATCAGCTTATTTACAAAAGGCTTCAGGCGTTCACACAAAACGGCAGAGAAGATTTTGTAGGCGATGTTAAGGAGACTTATTCCTCTATAGTTGGCGCAATCAGAGGGGTCTCCTTTCTTGTGGATCGGGCATACGATGCTGAGACTCCATTCCTCGGGCATGCTTTCCTCTAACCATATCTTACGGATGAGGTGGTGCATACTCCTAACAAGGTCATCCCCAGCTGCCTTGAAGAGCTCAGCAGACAATCCGTCTGCGCCAGGAGCTTTATTCGACTTGAACTTCGATATGTCAATCTTAACTTCGTCGAGGTCAGTGGGACAGAATTCTCTGCGGTCTCTGTCGATTAGAAATGGATCATTCTGCCTGACAGCGGCATATTGACTAACATCGCCGTTATACAGTCTGCAGAATATGGTTTTTCCATATTCTCAGCATCGACTGCGGTTCTACTACTAGGTGTCCGTTCTCATCCCTGCAGGCTTCCGTTCTGGCTTTATAACCTTGGCATGTTCGCTTTATCTGTTGATAAAACTTTCGAACATCACGCCTGCAGTAACACCTCTCCAAATCCTCAATCGCGCGCTTCTCGTGCTCTTTCTTCTAAGAAGCTTATGCTTCTCCCTTCTTTTTAACTCGTAGAGCTCACGAGCTGCTCTTGTTCTTTTATGCAACGAGGCCTTATATGCATCCTGCTTCGCTGTATGAATCCTCCTGCACTCGTCATCGAACCAGGTGTTTCTTCGTGGTGGAGCCTTGAAACCAAAAACTTCGGATGCAGAGCTTTTCAGGGCTTGTTTGCAAAGTCTCCACTGCTGTTCTATTGATAAAGTGGAGGATTCAGGTGTTTGGAGAGCTTAAGGCAGACGCGATCGGTAAAAGCACGAGCGGTTTCTGGCGATAGTAGCTTTCCGACGTCATAACTTTGTATTCTTACTCTACTCCGTTGCGTTCGTGATATCCGTAAGCGCATCTTGGCTACAACAAGATAGTGGTCCGAGTCGATGTTAGCCCCACGGAAAGTTCGAACATCAACAATAGTGGAGGAGTGTCTGACGTCGATCGCGATGTGATCAATCTGGTTGGTAGTCGATTGATCAAAAGACCGCCAGGTGCCTTTGTGTATATCGAGGTGCGGGAAGCGCGTACTGGCTAGAAGAAGATTTCGCCCCGTAGCAAGATCAATCAGCCTGTGTCCGTTATCGGTGGTGGTGTTGTGTAGGCTGTGTTTGCCGATGACTCGTTCAAAGATGCTTTCCTTATCCAGCTTAGCATTGAAGTCTCCTAGTACAATTTTGATGTCATAGCTGGGACATTGGGCATACGTTCTGTCTAGGAGATCGTAGAACTCATCTTTGGCGGAGTCATCCTTGTCTTCCGTGGGGGCGTGGACGCCCCCAGGCTGATCAGGCTGATGTTAAGAAATTCAGCCTTGATACGGATTGTTATGAGGCGTTCGCTCACATGCCGAAAGCTTAGGACTTTTTGCCTTAGTCCACCTCGAACAACAAATCCGCATCCGAACCATCGTTGCCCTCTCTCCCTTTAGCAGTCGCCGTTGTAAATATCGCAGTTCTTCATCCGCTTTATACCCGGTCCACTCCATCGCAATTCCTGGATGGCGGTGATGTCCGCTTTATAGCGGTCTAGGGCGTCCGCAAGTTGTTCGCCTGCACGTGGCCTGTTTAGGGACCTAACATTCCACGTACAAAGCCGATGGTCATTGTCCTTTTTTCTTTTTTTGCAAGGGTCGTCAACATAAACCGGTCCGTTATATCTGAGGCTTATGGTTGTTTTGGAGTTTGTGGTTTTTTTACGGCTACGGCTTACTAGGCCTTAGCCCAACCGACTATTCCTGTTTTTTTGGCGCAGGAGGCTCGCTATTCGCCCTTCCCCGTCTGCAATTCCCATAGGAAATCTCCAGATGGCACCATGAGGAGGTGGGAATGGGACTTACTAAAAGTGCCGCAAGATGTTCGACTGCGGTGGCTCTTCTCGCTTTTTATGCCGTAAGCTATGGTATTTATGTGTAAGTAAATTCACCATCTCTTCAAGTTACCTCCTTTCTTCGGACACCTTGTCGTGGCGGGAAGCTTAAAGGGTCATGGTCATAGACCTCGAATTATGACCCGAAGATCTAAATGAATGAACAACCCAATGGATAGTAGTACTCCAGGTGGCACCCGCAATTGCGGAAATCCATCCGCTAAAGAGATGGCGCTCTCGGGGCACGGATTCTGGAGGCCCCATCGTTCATTGATTCATTCGGCTCGAAACGACACCGACTGCTGCAGCTCACTCTCCGAGCACCATGTTGGACTGAGCACAAGTATTGCATCCAGCACACGCGACACTGATGATGGCGTGGCACGGGAAACTGAAAAGGTTGAACGCGCCCCAGAGTTGGGTCGTACACTGCAAATGCTGTTATGCAACACGCAGGAAATGTGTCATTCGACACATTTTAAGATTAAGTGTCACTTAACACGTTTTATCTTTGAAATTGAAACACTTATTCGTGTTAAAACTCTAACACCTTCCATTGCGTGTAATGAATAAAAATTCGAATGACATCTTAAGTGTGTTGCAGCAACACACTTATTAATAATTAACAATCGATCAAACAAAAAGGAAATTTCCCAACTATATGCACTCTTGCTAGAAAATTATTGTGGCATGAGAACCTTAAGATTTGAACACGGGATCACTGGATTGGGAACTGTGTGTTAACATTGCACCATGGACCGACTCCTAAATTACTTTCTGGCAAGGTTGCATATAGTTGGGTATTTCCCTTTTGTGTGTTGGGAAATATAATATACCTTTCTGTATACACATAACACAATAAATTCCATAAAAAAATTACTACAATTAAAACACGCACTTTGGTGTGTTACGGCAACACGCTCACCAATTTTCTCTTTTTTCCTTTTCTTTTGGTCCCGTTACAGCCCATGAATTACCAGAGCCAAGCTTCTCTTCAATCACCCATGGTGTGTGTGATTTATTTTTCCCACAGGTGAAAGGGACCTGCAGTCTAATGCCGATTCCGAACGGCGTGAGTCGAGAAGCTTTTTCCAGGCAAGTTATAGTACGGGGGGTTTTGCCAGTACCCCGGCGAGGAAGGACGCCGCGAAATAAATATTCGATGGCGTTGGTGTTATCGGGATCCGAACTCGCTCATCGTGCGTCAGAGTCCAACACACTAACTACTGCGCCACGGCGCCCACGCTCACCGATTGCAGTGTAATATTGAGTGTACTGCTAAGTCCCAAAAAACAGGGAGAAATAGGCGCACCCGAAAATTGTGTGTATGAGGCTCACAAAGACGAACGCATGATATACGAGGTTAAACTTTTGGAGGAATCAGAGGTCCCCTCCCTTCTCGACGGTGTGTGGCGCAGTAATCGACGCCGGGGGGCTCAGAAGGGAGCAGGAGCTCGAACCGAAAAAAGTAAGGGTGCTCGCCAACGGAAGACGGTCGCCAAGGAAAGCCGCGCTTTGGAAAGAGTGCGTGATGTCTGCTCCTCTGGCGTGGTGGCGGAAAATCGGAGTCTAATGGTAGATGCGGCGATCCACGAAGATCAAAGCATAAGCCAGAAGAAGTAGAGAACTAAAACCTGCTTGTCGGAGGCAGGCACACACAGAAAAAGTCTCTCCTCCGAAAAGGAGACCTTTATGACCGTAAGGAGTCGAGAAAAGCAGCCTTCTTATAAAGAGGCAGCCATCTCCTCTGAAAAGGTCAGGCAGTAACAATAGAATAACCAGCGCAGATTGTAAACTCTCTCAAAGCACAGGCGGCGCTAAGCGATTGGTGCACGAGAATTAGGCTGTCGGCTAATCTCTTTAAGACTAATGTCATTCTCTTCACAAGAAGGAGGAGAAGGAGGCATTCCCATCCCAATATCCAAGGAAGCTAAGTACATGGGGGTCATCTTAGATAGCAAGCTTCTTTGGTCAAAGCATGTTGAATCAAAAACCACCAGAGCGCTGTCAATTTTCCGGCAATGCAAAGGTGTTTTCGGCAAAACATGGGGTTTATCGCCGGCAAATGTTCTCTGGATCTACGCAGCAATGATAAAACCGATAACCTCATATGCATCGCTTGTCTGGTGGGACAGGCTAACACGCAAACACGTAGTAGCCTCTTTCATCAAAACGGTTTGCCTCAGTTGTACGGGGGCTTTCCTCAGCACGCCGCCGGACGCTGCTCCAGATATGTACATGTACTCTCCCCACCAATTATAAACTCAACACTGAGGACAATTTGCGGAGACTATTCTTGAAACCCGTCTTTTCCACCAGGTAAAATCGTACCTACCGACCAGACAGTCACCCGACAGTTCTATGTTCGCATCCTGAAAAGGCTGCGAGCAAGTGTTTTGAGTGTGCGATCCGAACTTGCCAAGAAGGGCTGGATCTCACAACACGTCAATGCGCTGATTCTTCAAGGGCCTTTGGCGAAAGAAAGCAGTCCAACGTTGCCGCATCAACCCTATAGACTCGATATTGCCCTCTGCTCCTTTTTTTTATTTCCCAAAATGAAGTCACACCTGAAGGGAACTCATCATGGTGGTGTAAGAGGATGAAAAATTGTGACTACTACGCAAAAGTCCTAAGCCTCGGGCATGTGAGGGAACGTCTCATAACAATCCGCATCAAAGCTCGACTTATCAACGCTTATCAACTTATCAACGTGAACGCTTAGTTCACGCCCCCATAGAAGAAAGGGACAACAGAGCCAAAGGTGACTTCTATGACTTCCTAGATAGAACATGCTCTTTTCAGAAGGAAAACGAAAGAGCACGAGAAGCGCGCGATCAAGGAGATTTAGAGATCTTATCGCAGGAAAAACATTAGAAAGTTTTTCCAAAGAGTAAAACGAATATGCCAAGCTAATAAACCCAGAGCGTAAGCCTGCAGAGATGAATACGGACACCTCGTAGTTGATGTCGACAGTCGATGCTGATAACGTGGAAGGACTATTTCTGCGAACTGTATAACGGTGAAGATGGTCAAGATACCGCTGTCAGGGAGAACGCACGATTCCCACTGGTCGAAGAAGAGAGAGGGTTTCGTCCACCCAACTTAAGATAACGATACCAAAACTGAAGTCTAACAAAGCTGCTGGCGCAGATGGTCTACCTACTGAGCTTTTTCATGCAGTTGAAGATGAGTTAGTTGGAAACATGCTCATCTGTAACATATGGCCGGAAGAAAGCATGCCCGATTAATGGAATCTCAGCATCGTTTGCCCGGTCCATAAAAACGGAGACCCCTATAACTGCGCCAACTATAGGGGAATAAGTCTCCTTAACATCGCATATAAGATCTTCTCTGCCGCATTGTGTGAACGCCTGAAACCGTTTGTGGATAACCTGATCGGCTCTTATCAGTGTGGTTTCAGGCCAGGTAAGTCCACAATAGACCAAATATTTACGCTACGGCAGATCTTGGAGAAGACCCAGGAATACCAAATCGACACTCACCACCTCTTCGTCGATTTCAAGGCTGCATATGACAGCGTGTATAGAGATGAGCTATACAAAGCAATGTCTAGTTTTAACATCCCTGCCAAACTCGTCCGACTGTGCAGGATGACAATGGAGAATTCTCGCTGCTCCATTAAGGTCGCTAATGAGCAAACCGAGACATTTGATGTTAAAAAAGGATTTAGGCAAGGTGACGCCCTGTTATGCAGCTTTTTCAACATCGTGCTTGAAAAGATCGTGCAAGAGTCACTGGCCAACACAAGAGGTACGATTTATTTCAAGTCTACGCAATTGCTTGCGTACGCCGACGACATTGACGTGATTCGACGGACACAGCGAGACGTGAATGAGGCTTTTGTAAGCTTTGAGGTAGAAGCGGCTAAGATGGGTCTCAAGGTTAATGAGGGTAAAACCAAATATCTGCTTTCATCTAAAAGAGATGGACAACACAGACGTATTGGCCAGAACGTCACCCTGGGCGGATATAACTTTGAAGTGGTCAAGGAATTCGTCTACCTTGGCTCACTGATGACCAGCAACAACAACACCAGCGCTGAGATAAAACGCAGAATCACTCTTGCCAACCGCTGTTTCTTTGGGCTCAAGAGGCCATTGAGTAGTAGAGCTCTCTCTCGGAAAACCAAGGTGACACTATATAAGACCTTAATCATCCCAGTCCTCTTTTACGGCGCAGAAGCTTGGACCTTAACAAAAGCGGGTGAGGATGCCCTTGGTCGTTTCGAGGGGAAAATTCTGCGTACTATCTACGGTCGCGTATGTTCAAACGATGTTTGGAGGAGACATGCAGACGGGTTGTACAGCGACATCGGCCTGGTACAACGTCTACGGATACAGCGTCTAAGGTGGCTAGGCCATGTAGAGCGCATGGAAAATGCAGCTCCGACCCGAAGAGTATTCGAATCCACTCCGGAAGGAAGGCGCGGTGGCGCACGCAGGTAGAAGGGGACCTTAACAGCTGGCCAAAGACCGTGCCAGCTGGAGACGCTTGTTGGTTGAGGCCCAGGTCCACCACGGACTGTAGCGCCACCTAAGTAAGTAAGTAAGACGAAAAATAAAACGATGAATCGAGGCCAAATGATTTAATTTAATTTAAGGATAAACTTAGAGAACCATCTTGGACCAAACAACTATGACGTTTGGTAAAATACAGTTTTCAAACAAAAGTAAAAGTTGCAGCTGATGCGATATGGCATATGACATGAGAATATAGCGTTTACCCCTTACACTTCATATACAATTCATTACTAAAATGAGCAGCATATTCAACCCTTTATTTCGAAAAGGGATTGTTTACACTATAGCTCAATAGCTTGCCTTCTTAATGATCGCGCCCCAGTTTAAAGTTTTTTCAAGACTTGCTTCCCTCTCCGGTTCAATTCTCGTTTCCAGTTCAGTGAGCTGAACTGAATTGATATTACTCCAGTTTAAAGCCATGCGACAAAGTGTTATTTACACTTGAACGTTCTCCCCATACTGGGTTCTACAGCAACATTAATAACAAATGCAATAGTTTGCTAAATTGAATTAAAAAAAAATTCCGCATATCGGGAAAGGGTTAAGAAGTGCAGGAAAAAACGTCAAGGAAAGTATAAATGGATATACAGGTACTGCATCTAAGAACGTATGGTATACTCGTATATGCGCAAAATTAATAGTTTTTATTAGGGTTCCGTATCCAAAGGTAAAACGGAACCCTATTACTAAGACTTCGCTGTCCGTCCGTCCGTCCGTCCGTCTGTCACCAGGCTGTATCTCATAAACCGTGATAGTTAGACAGTTGAAATTTTCACATATGATGTATTTCTGTTGCCGCTACCACGACAAATACTAAAAACAGAACAAAATGAATATTTAAGGGGGGCTCCCATACAACAGACATGATTTTCATCCAAAAAATCCTGCCTGCAACCAAGATCTGTCATTTGATGAGGTAACATACAGATGGTACGGAACCCTTCGTGCGCGAGTCCGACTCGCACTTGGCCGGTTTTTTTTTTATTTTTATTTTTAGTCTCCTTTGCGTGTATAGTATTAATTTTGCGAAAGTCTGCATTGTCATTTTCAATTGACAGCTGTCAATCAACATGAACTAATGTTGACATCATACTTAGGTACTTTTTGCAGGCAGAAAACCCAATACGGTCCCACTAGGATATTGCTACCCTAAGTTTGCAAAAAAAAAGAAAAACAAAAACTGAATACAACTGTCAAAAGGAGAATCATTGCACTCAATTACATAAAAAGTCCTTGCACTTCTTCCGCCCGGGTACGATCCTTTTTAACAAATTTATTTATACGATGCTGTCATTCAGCACCTCAGTGTTCAGACAATGGTCCTGGCACATTGCAAATACCTTTCTTCTCCCTTCGTTTGGGATCCTATTTCAGGTTTCAATGAAAATATTTTGCTAACTTCTGTCGGAGATGTTACAATAGAGATTACAGTGCTAGATGTGCGTTGATCCATTAAAAAGAGCCTACTGAATGCTGTTTAGGTGCTGCCTGATTGATTGTAGAGTACCTTCCTCCTTCGATTGTAAAATGAATTTAGATTTTGAAATGGATTTATCGCATTTGTATTTGCTTTCGGTGGGAGTTGTGAATGAATTTTGGGAACGTATCTGCGGACCCTAGGAAGCAATACACGTGGAGGTGTGTCTGTTCGTTTATTGTATTTTTAATGCGTAGAATTATGCAATCGAGAGGGCCATCCGGAAGTATTAATAGATAAAACATGTGATTACAGGATCAAAACAGAAATACAACTCCATGATTGGTATGGATACTTAACCGGGGGGCTGAGACTAATTACGTCTAGAAATTGATTGGTAGTAGTATGGCAAATATTTGATTTGTATGTATATGTAACGAACGAGTGCGAGTACGACTATCTTATGGAAATATAGAACGAACTTATGCGTATGTGTGTGAATTTAGGCTCTTGTGCATAATTTGCCTCAAATTGAAATGCCCAATTCGTCATCTTTAGATCTATTTCTAATCGACGGAGATCGCAGAGAATCCTGTCCCCCTGACCTCCACGAAGTTAAGATTGCCATATCGATGCTCAAGTCGAATAAAGCTGGTGGCGCAGACGGACTGTCTGCTGAGCTCTTCAAGGCAGCTGAGGATGACCTGGTTAGGAGCATGCACCAGCTCATCTGTAAGATATGGTCAGAGGAAAGCTTGCCCGAGGAATGGAGTCTCAGCATCGTATGCCCGATCCACAAGAAAGGAGACCACTCTGATTGCGCCAACTATAGAGGAATAAGGCTCTTTAACATCGCCTACAAAATCTTCTCTGCCGTTTTTGTGAACGCCTGAAGCCTTTTGTAAACAAGCTAATAGGTCCTTATCAGTGTGAATGCAGGCCTGGGAAGTCCACCATCGACCAAATCTTCACCATCCGGCAGATGGTCGACACTCACCACCTATTTGTCGACTTCAAAGCCGCATACGACAGCGTAATTAGAGACGAGCTATACAACGCTATGTCTACCTTTGACATGCCTGCTAAACTCGTCAGACTATGCAGGATGACTTTGGAGACTTTGGAAACGGGTTTGGATGACTTTGCTCCATCCGAATCGGTGAACAGCTTACCGATAGTTTTGATGTCAAAAAAGGATTTAGGCAGGGCGATGCGCTGTCGTGTGATTTCTTCAACATCATATTGGAAATGATTGTGCAAAAATCACTGGCCAATACAAGAGGCACAATCTATTTCAAATCCTCGCAACTCCTTGCATACGCCGACGACATTGACATAATAGGTAGATCACAGCGAGATGTCAATGAGGCGTTTGCGAATATATGCTGTCGTCGAAAAAGGACGCTCACCACCGGCGTCTTGGCCAGAACGTTTGTATTGGCAGATATAAGTTCGAGGTAGTTATGGACTTCGTCTACCTTGGCTCCGCAGTGACCTAGAGCAACGACATCAGTTCCGAAATCAAACGCAGAATCACTCTTGCCAATCGCGGTTTCTTTGGGCTCAGGAGGCAACTGAGTAATAGAGCCCTCTCCCGAACGACAAAGTGGACTCTATATAGGACCCTTATCATCCCCGTCCTGTTGTACGGCGCAGAAGCATGGACACTATCAAAAGCGGATGAGGAGGCCCTTGGTCAGTTCGAGAGAAAGATTTTGCGCGTGATTTTCGGGCCTATAAACACAGACGTGGGATGGAGGTGAAGATTCAACCACGAACTTTACGGGCTGTACAGCGACATGAGCCTAGTCAGGTGTCTACGAATTCAATGCCTAAGATGGCTGGGCCATGTAGAACTAATGGACACCACAGCTCCAGCCCGGAGAGTCTTTGAATCCAACCCCGAGGGACGAAGAAGCAGAGGACGGCCGCACTTAAGATGGCGCACACAGGTGGAAGGGGACCTCAGCCAACTGGGTGTGCGGCAATAGAAAAGGCTAGCGAAAGATCGTGCTAGATGGAGGGGCATGTTGCTTGAGGTCCAGGTTCACCCCCACTGTAGCGCCCGCTAAGAAGAAGAAGAAGAATCATTCTTAACTTAGGGGCATGAAAGAATAAGTTATAATCGAGGAGTTGGTTCTCAGATATTTTAAAAGTGATTCGTCGCTCACCACCTGGGACATTATATTACAATTGACAGCTACAATTTCGAGGTAGTTAAGGAGTTTGTCTACCTCGGGGCAAACGTAAACTCCACAAATGACACCACAGTGGAGATCCGGCGTAGAATCGCCCTTGGCAACCGCTGCTACTTCGGCTTGTCCAAACAACTGGGGTCAAAACTCCTCACTCGAATGACCAAAGTCATGCTTTACAAAACGCTCATTCTGCCAGTCTTGCTGTACGGAGCCGAAAGCTGGACGATAAGCAGGACAGCGGAGCTGATTTTGGGTTCTTTCGAAAGAAAAATTCTGCGCCGGATATTTGGTCCTGTCTGTGAGGAAGGTGAATGGAGAAGAAGACACAACCGCGAACTCTACGAGCTGTACCAAGATGTGTATGTAGTCCGGAAGGCAAGGACCCGTCGACTACACTGGCTCGGCCACATCGAGCGCATGGACATCAACGCTCCAGCTAAGAGGGTCTTCGACTCCGAGCCTCCTGGTTCGAGAAGAAGAGGAAGACCGAACCTCCGGTATAAAGACCAAGTAATCGCGGATGTAAGACATCTTGGTCTTGACAACTGGAAGCAGCGTGCCCGGGACCGTCAAGGATGGAAGGCAGCTATAGCTCAGGCTCAGATCCTTCATGGATCGCAGGCCTGATAAGTAAGTAAGTAAGTAAGTAAAATATCCAGGTATTGACCTAGACCGCAGACTCAACTGGAACTCCAACATGAAAAATAAACTCAAGAAAGTGACTAAGACCATGTGGGCTTGCCGACGCACCTATGGTAAAACCTGGGGACTTAAACCTAAGGTAGTCCATTGGTTATACACCGCGATAGTAAGACCTATCGTCACCTACGGGTCAAAAGCTCAAAAGTTGAGTAAAAAACTACAATTGTTAAGCTTCAACGCCTTCAGAGACTAGTGTATCTCGGCATCACCAGCGCTATGCCAACCTGCCCCACGGCAGCCCAAGAAGGGAATAAGTCCCAGCATCTTCCAAGCAGGAGAGCACCGTGGCGCAGTGGGTAGTGTGTTGGCCCTCTGACGCCGATGACGCGGGATCGAATCCCGACACAGACATGTCATGTTTCTCCTCAACGGGGTTTTGACAAAACCCCCTGTAGTAAAATTGTCATGAAAAGCTTCTCGAAATTCGCCGTTCGGAACTGGCAATAAACTGTCGGTCCCTTTCACCTATGGGAAAATTAAATCACACACGACATGGGTGATTGAGAGAAGCTCGGCTCAAGTTCTTCATGGACTTTAACGCCAACATACATACATCTTCCAAGCAGAGCTACATGACATCCTAACATGCGTCATTCTAAATCTCGAGACTGGCATTAGAGGAGTAACCATCAACATACTCTCTGACAGCCAAGCAGCGCTTAAAGCGCTGGGTTCATACAGTACCAACTCAAAAGCCGTCAAGGAATGCCATGACGCCCTACAAGATCTCGCCTTAAAAAAAACAATGCTAAACTTTGGTGGGTGCCAGGACATAAGTAAAGGCATCAAGGGCAATGAAATTGCCGACCAACTTGCCAGGCAGGGCTCCAGCGATAAATATACATATACATATGTAGGTCCAGAACCATTCTGCGGCATTCCCGGGTCTAAAATAAATTTCTTCTTAGACAAGTGGGAAAAATTGCAACACTTGTCCTCTTGGAACAGCGTTCGGGGACTCCGCCAATCTAAACGACCCATACGACCCCTGAACAAACACTCTAGTGGCATACTCAAACTGAATAGGATGGATATCAGAAGACTTGTCAGCTACCTAACAGGACACTGCGGTCTGAGATATCATCTAAACAAAATTAGCATCTCGTCCGAAACTGAGTGTCGGTTCTGTCCCGAGGACGAAGAGACGGCGGAACACATACTATGTGAGTGTGCTACTCTCTGCCATCTTAGGAAGCGTATCCTTCTCAGTGAAGTTATGACTGCTGAGGGGATCGCCTTAGCTCCTACGAGAAGCATTCTCAACACAACTATTTTCATCATCAATTTGCAACAAACCTAACGTGACTTGATATTTATAATCAAATCTTCTTCTTCTTCTTAGTGGGCGCTACAGTTCGGGGTGAACCTGGGCCTCACGATCTTTCGATAGCCTTTTCCATTGCCGCACACTCAGTTGGCTGAGGTCCCCTTCCACCTGTGTGCGCCATCTTAAGTGCGGCCGTCCTCTGCTTCTTCGCACTCGGGGTTGGATTCAAAGCCTCTCCGGGCTGGAGCTGTGGTGTCCATTCGCTCTACATGGCAGAGCCATCTTAGGCGTTGAACCCGTAGACGACTGACTATGTTCATGTCGCTGTACAGCCCGTAAAGTTCGTGGTTGAATCTTCTCCTCTATCCCCCGTCTGTGTTTATAGGCCCAAAAATCACGCGCAAAATCTCTCTCTCGAACCGACCAAGGGCCTCCTCATCCGCTTTTAATAGTGTCCATGCTTCTGCGCCGTGCAACAGGACCGGGATGATGAGGGTCTTATATAGAGTCAACTTTGTCGTTCGGGAGAGGGCTCTATTACTCAGTTGCCTCCTGAGCCCAAAGAAACAGCGGTTGGCAAGAGTGATTCTGCGTTTGGTTTCGGAACTGATGTCGTTGTTCCAGGTCACTGCGGAGCCAAGGTAGGTGAAGTCCTTAACTACCTCGAACTTATATCTGCCAATACAAACGTTCTAGCCAAGACGTCGGTGTTGAGCGTCCTTTTTTGATGACAGCATATATTTAGTTTTGCTCTCGTTTACCGCCAAACCAATTTTCACCGCCTCCATCTCAATATTCGCAAACGCCTCATTGACATCTCGCTGTGATCTACCTATTATGTCAATATCGTCGGCGTATGCAAGGAGTTGCCAGAATTTTTGCCAGTGATTTTTGCACAATCATTTCCAATATGATGTTGAAGAAATCACACGACAGCGCATCGCCCTGCCTAAATCCTTTTTTGACTATCGGTAAGGTTTTCACCGATTCGGATGGAGCAGCGAGCATTCTCCAAAGTCATCCTGCATAGTCTGACGAGTTTAGCAGGTATGTCAAAGGTAGACATAGCGTTGTATAGCTCATCTCTAATTACGCTGTCGTCTGCGGCTTTGAAGTCGACAAATAGGTGGTGAGTGTTGACTTGAAATTCATTGGTTTTTTTCCAGGATCTGCCGTAGTGTGAAGATTTGGCCGATGGTGGTCTTCCCTGGCCTGAATCCGCACTGATAAGGACCTACAAGCTTATTTACAAAAGGCTTCAGGCGTTCACACAAAACGGCAGAGAAAATTTTGTAGGCGATGTTAAGGAGACTTATTCCTCTATAGTTGGCGCAATCAGAGTGGTCTCCTTTCTTGTGGATCGGGCATACGATGCTGAGACTCCATTCCTCGGGCATGCTTTCCTCTAACCATATCTTTCGGATGAGCTGGTGCATGCTCCCAACCAGGTCATCCCCAGCTGCCTTGAAGAGCTCAGCAGACAGTCCGTCCGCGGTAACAGCTTTATTCGACTTGAGCTTCGATATGGCAATCTTAACTTCGTCGAGGTTGGGGGGACAGAATTCTCTGCGGTCTCCGTCGATTGGAAATGGATCATTCTGGTTTTTCCAAATTCTCAGCATCGACTGCGGTTCTACTACTAGGTGTCCGTTCTCATCCCTGCAGGCTTCCGTTCTGGCTTTATAACCTTGGCATGTTCGCTTTATCTGTTGATAAAACTTTCGAACGTCACGCCTGCAGTAACACCTCTCCAAATCCTCAATCGCGCGCTTCTCGTGCTCTTTCTTCTTTCTTCTAAGAAGCTTATGCTCCTCCCTTCTTTTTAACTCGTAGAGCTCACGAGCTGCTCTTGTTCTTTTATGCAGCGAGACCTTATATGCATCCTGCTTCGCTGTATGAATCCCCCTGCACTCGTCATCGAACCAGGTGTTTCTTCGTGGTGGAGCCTTGTAACCCAAAACTTCGGATGCAGAGCTTATCAGAGCTTGTTTGCAAAGGCTCCACTGCTGTTCTATTGATAGTGTGGAGGATTCAGGTGTTTGGAGAGCTTAAGGGAGACGCGATCGGTAAAAGCACGAGCGGTTTCTGGCGATAGTATCTTTCCGACGTCATAACTTTGTATTCTTACTCTACTCCATTGCGTTCGTGATATCCGTAAGCGCATCTTGGCTACCACAAGGTAGTGGTCCGAGTCACATCAAGAATAGTGGAGGAGTGTCTGACGTCGATCGCGATGTGATCAATCTGGTTGGTAGCCGATTGATCAAAAGACCGCCAGGTGCCTTTGTGTATATCGAGGTGTGGGAAGCGCGTACTGGCTAGAAGGAGATTTCGCGCCGTAGCAAGATCAATCAGCCTGTGTCTGTTATCGGAGGTGGTGTCGTGTAGGCTATGTTTGCCGATGACTCGTTCAAAGATGCTTTCCTTAGCCAGCTATGCATTGAAGTCTCCTAGTACAATTTTGATGTCATAGCTGGGACATTAGGCATACGTTCTGTCTAGGAGATCGTAGAACTCATCTTTGGCGGTTAAAAAATTTAGCCTTGATTCGGATTGTTATGAGGCGTTCACTCACATGCCGACAGCTTAGGACTTTTTGCCTTAGTCCACCTCGAACAACAAATCCGCATCCAAACAATCGTTGCCCTCTCTCCCTATAGCAGTCGCCGTAGTAAATATAGCAGTTTTTCATCCGCTTTATACCCGGTCAATTCCATCGCATTTCCTGGATGGCGGTGATGTCCGCTTTCTGGCAGTCTAGGGCGTCCGCAAGTTGTTCGGCTGCACGTGGCCTGTTTAGGGACCTAACATTCCACGTACAAAGCCGAAGATCATTGTCCTTTTTTCGTTTTTTGCAAGGGTCTCGTCAACATAAATCCGGTCCGTTATATCCGAGGCTTGTCGTTGTTTCGAAGTTTGTGTTTTTTCTTTTACGGTTACGGCTTACTAGGCCGTAGCCCAACCGACTAATCCTGTTTTTTTGGCGCAGGAGGCTCGCCATTCGCCCCTGCCCGTCTGCAATTTCCATAGGAAATCTCCAGATGGCACCACGAGGAGGTGGGGATAGGACTTACTAACAGTGCCGCAAGATGTTCGACTGCGGTGGCTCTTCTCGCTTTTTAGCAGGCCAGGCCATCCGTCGGATAGATGCTACCCCTACGAGGCCGTTGTTAGTCCTTTGTCATCATAATCAAATGCGCTGGTTAAAATTAAAATGTGTATTTTATAAGGATCACATAAAGTTGATTACTTTCTCTCTCAGCTAAAGCTAAGATGTTTCTAGACTTCAACAAAATCGAAGTTAAAAAAAGCAGAAAAGATGACAATAAATCACTTTGTATGTGCTACGTAAACATCTTTGAAATGTGCTACATATTTAAAAATACCCGTTCGAGTGAGCAAACTCCATCCAATAAAATCTTCGCAAAGTATATAGTCGTATAGTCGCGTATCTAAATCGACTATGCTCCGCCCCTTAGTAGAGCGAACGTAAGCAAGAGCGGGGAGGTAAAATGAAAAGCAACTCGTCTGCGTATTGTTTCAGGGTGGAAACCGGATTTCAGGGCTCATCATTGCATATAGGGAATTCCCATACCTGTGGCAGGCAGGACATCGTCGTCACGTCGCTGTTAGTAATGCCATCGCACCCAGATTTTTATTCAATTCCCTTCATATACTCATGAACATAGGTATGTATAACCGGATACATATGTATCCACGAGCATCAAACAAGGAATGGGTGATACGCTGCTCTTCTGTGCCGAACCCTACCTACCAACATTGTATGGTTAATCTGTATATTGCTCTGCTGCGAGCAGTCATTGATCGGACGTCGTCGCTGTCGGGTGTGCGTGTAAAGTGTTTTCGAAAATTGCTTTTTTGTTTGTGTGAATTCTCTGATAACAGGATACTAGAAAAAAAAAGAAGAAAACTTGATAACAGTTCAGAATAGTGGACAATTCCCATAGAAGAAACGTTAAGGAGAGCGATAAGAGCGTTCTCATTGCGGTTTTGTGATAAATTTTCTCGTTGAAGTTGTGATAAAAAGACGATTAAACATTTCGTACTACAATATGAATGACGCAGCAGCTTTGGCGGGCATGATCCCATACGATACGATCGGATTGTATGAGCAGCCAAAGCCTAGATTCATATTCAAGATGCCACGAGTGGTACCCGACCAAAAAGCCAAATTTGAAAGTGATGAACTCTTTCGACGTTTAAGCCGCGAGAGTGAGGTAAGTTTCGAATGTAGGTCTTATCTTGCGAAAAAGATTTGGGTGTCATTGGACCGCACCGGTAGAGGTTAATGCACGAGCATGTGAATGTTTAAATTTGGTGAAAGTGGGGACAAGACAAATTACACCTTAAGTGGATGGGATCGATAGATAATTATTTAAATGAACATATCTTTTACGAACAGTATTACATAAGTGCGTTGATAGCTATTGATGTGCTCCATCCCAGCTTCTGAATGCCTTTTTGTTCTCTTTTTCCAAAAACCGGCTGTTGCCAAAAAGTTGCAAGTAATAGAACCATCTCTTCAGAAATACATAGATAGTTTGCGCTAAGAAATGGGACCGGTTTCCGGACCTTCACCTTTTGTCATCTTCGCTTACCTCGGACTTAAAGTATGATATATTGTTTGTTGAAATTTTATATCACTTCTCCCCATAAGCTTGACACTCTTGGATTCAATCGCCAACGGAAAAAAATGTTAATTTTAGCTCCAAAGATTAATTTACTTCAATCGTTTAGAAGACAGCGGTTTTTAGACCAGTTAGTTTGACTTTTTTTCTATCTACCGATAGATATTTAACCCAATTTGTTTGAGACACTTGATTCTCTGTCATAAACTAGTTTGTGATCATGCTCGCGTCGTCTTAGTAACAATAGGTAGAACAAGAACCGATTACACCGAGACTTTTCCACTTTCAGGGCTCCCTGAAGTTTTATGTTATCCAATTAACTCGGATGGAATCTAAATTGCTTTTAAGCAGCTTAAACGACGTATGCAACTTAGGTTTTGGTTTACTTATCCCGATTTGTTCTACACTTACCTACTTACTGTTAGAAACAGTGATCACGAGGCATGTGACTTTTGGGTTTGAGAGAGAGGAAGAGAGAGAGAGAGACTTAGTCAGATCTTGAGCTATAATCTGAGTCTGATTTTTTCCAAAAAATTTGGGTTTGTGTTGTGATGCAATTTTTAGTGAAATCTAGTGAAAATCGTTCGAAAATCATCCGAAAATTGCAGGTAGTGTATGGAGAGGAGTGCATATCGACAACACTTGTGTTTGGATGGAAAAACCGGTTCAAGATGGAGCTAGAAGGAGCTTCCTCACCCCTTTTACCGACGTGAATGGCGAAAGTCTGCGCGTGCTGATCACATCTGACTGGCGCCTAAGCATTCGTGCATTGTCTTCTTCTTCTTCGGCGCTACAGTTCATGGCGAACCCGGGCCTCCTTTAAAGAAACCTCTCCAACTGGCACGGTCTTTCGCCATCAGGCTCAAGTGCCGTACGTCTAGTTGGTAGAGGTCCTTTTCCACTTGCGTGTGCCAGCTTAAATTTGGCCGTCCTTGATCGCGTCGCCTCTCAGGGTGTGATCCACTGACCCTCCGGGCCGGAGCTGTGGTTTCCAAGCGCTCTACATGTCCTAGCCATCTTAGGCGTTGGATCCGCAGACGCCGTGCTACGTTGTCGCTGTACAGCTTGTATAATTCACTATTAAGTCTTCTCCTCCGGTTCCAATTTATGCAGATCGGGCCGAAAATCGTACGCAGAATTTTTCTCTCAAAACGACCAAGGCCCTTCACATCCGCTTTCGATAAGGTCCATGTTTCTGCGCCATAAAGCAGGACGGGGATGATAAAAGTCCTGTACAAGGTTGTGCAAAATGAATCATCCAATTTTGAGTGATGCAAACCTTTACTTGAACTTTTCCTTTTTTTTTCTGTTGAGTGAAAAAGATAATATCCGTCAAGTGGCTGTCGCCAGTGTTCATACACATTTGTACCAGTTTTATCGCATTTACCATGACTTTCCGCAAGATTTCCGGTGGCATTTCACATTCTTGTCGAATATTCTCCTTAAGAGTTGCGATTTTCTCAAACTTGTTGGAATAAACCCGCGACTTCAAGTAGCCCGAAAGAAAGAAGTCTGGGATGGTTAAATCGGTCTTGCTGGCCATGCCAAATCGCCAAAATCCGAAACTACGCGGCTAGTAAATGCTTCCTTCACCGTCTTGTTCACCAAGCCCCACTTCCGGCAGAAAGAAGTCATTTATCATTACCCTGTAGTGTTCACCAGTAACAGTGACCGTATTGCCGATGGCGTCCTCAAGCAAATATGGCCCAATCACTTCTCCCCCGTGAAAGCCGCACCACACAGTGGCTTTGGGTGGATGTAACGACTCTTCGTGCATCACACGCGGATTTCCAGATTTTACTTATTGACGTAACCGATCAAGTGGAATTGTGCCTCGCCGCTCATGATGATTTTTGACCCAAAATCGTCCTCTTCGTTGTTGAGATTCGTTGCTGAGACACGTGACTGACAGTCAGCAGGCATTAACTGATGCACTGTTTGCACTTTGCACGGGAACATACGTCTTTCACTAAAATTCGCTGTAGGCTCCGTCTGGTGATGCCCAATTGCGTAGCCCATCGTCTGGTTGACGTTTCTTCGTTCTCAGCGACATCGGCAGCCACAGCCGCGATATTCTCGGCCGAACGTCCAGCCGTGTGGCGGCCACGCCAGGCATGGTTTCGGGTGGATCCAGTCTGTTCGAGTTGAGCAGCTAAGCGCCGGAATGTTTTCCCAGTTGGCGTGACACGATTAGGAAATCGACGTCGAAATTCACGTTGCGTTAACACCACCGGCGGATTATTGGTCAAAAAAATCGACGCAATTATTCTACGCTCTTGCGGAGTATAGTGCTCCATTGCTTGTCTGTTTGTATATTGGAGTTGAATCCGTCCAAAACAACTTGAATTGAATGATTCGAAAGGTAGCTCCTAATCCATCGATCCCAAAAGCACGCAAATGCTGTTTTCCACCTACTCGGAATGAGCCCAGTGGAGTAGGAAAGATGAAAAAGTAGAAGAACACCTCTTCAGAACTATTGGGGCAATACCATCTGGACCAGCGGATTTGTGTATGTCGAGGTCCTTAAGAACCCTTGCGACTGTACGAGTGCGGAAGTGAACTAGTTCCATGGTGGAATTGACGCACTCTAGTACAGGCGGAGACAAAGTACAGGCTGGCAGCTGAGGACTGATATTTATCACACAACCTTAACGGAGTGCAGTGGTTTGGATCGTAGATGTTCATTCATTACTCTCCAGGGGTGGTTGTCCTAGATAGAATTTGAGAGACACCAATCGAATTTTCACTTCGGTGGTTGTAGCTCTCAGCAACTGTTCCATGGACTTATGGTGTCATATTAATATGTGCATTCGTCCGTTGCGAGTGGATCATTCAGCCTGACAGCGGTATTAGCTCTTTCATCGCCGCGAAACCGTCTACAGAAGTGACGTAACCTGGGCCTTTTTTAAGGCTTCCAGTGCCGCACGCCCAGTTGGTTGAGGTCACCTTCCACCTGTGCGCGCCACCTTAAATGCGGTCGTCCCTCGGGGTTGGAGTCGAAGACTCTTCGGGCCGGAGCGTTGATGTCCATTCGCTCTACATGGCCTAACATCTTAGACGTTGGATCCGAAGACGTCTAACCAGGCCGATGTCGCTGTACAGCCCGTACAGTTCTTGGGTGAATCTCCTCCTCCATTCTCCGTTTACACAAACGGGACCAAAGATTGCACGCAGAATTTTCCTCTCGAAACGTCCAAGAGCCTCATCATCCGCTTTTGATAACGTCCTAGCCTCGGCGCCGTAGAGGAGGACCGGGATGATTAAGGTTTTGTAGAGGGAAACCTTAGTTTTTCGAGAGAGGGCTCTACAACTCAATTGCCTCCTGAGCCCGAAGAAGCAGCGATTGGCAAGGGTTATTCTGCGTCTTATCTCAGCGCTGGTCTCGTTGCTGCTTGTCACTACCGAGCCAAGGTAGGCGAAGTCCTTGACTACTCCAAAAATATAGCTGCCGAAGGTGACGTTCTGACCAAGACGTCGGTGTTGCGCGTCTTTCTTGGATGACAGCATATATTTGGTCTTGTCCAAATTTACCCTTAGACCCTTTTTAGCCGCTTCTGCTTCAGTGCTTGCGAACGCCTCATTGACGACTCGCTTTGTCCGTCCAATAACGTCAATGTCATCTGCCTAGGCAAGCAATTGTATGGACTTGAAGCAGATCGTACCTCTTGTATTGGCCGCAGAGTCCCGCACGATCTTTTCAAGAATAATGTTGCAGAAATCACATGAGAGTGCGTCACCCTGTCTAAAACCCTTTTTAACATCAAAGGGGTCGGCTAGTTCACCTCCGACCTTAATGGAGCAGCGAGAGTTCTCCATGGTCATCCTGCATAGTCTGACGAGTTTGGCAGGAATGTTAAAACATGACATGGCTCTGTATAGCTCGTCTCTATAAACACTGTCATACGCGGCTTTAAAGTCTACGAAAAGATGGTGCGTGTCCACCTGGAATTCATGGGTCTTCTCCAAGATCTGCCGTAGTGTAAATATTTGGTCTATCGTGGATTTTCCTGGCCTGAAACCACACTGGTAGGATCCTATCAGATTGTCCACGAATGGTTTCAGGTACTTACACAGTACGGCAGAGAGGATCTTGTACGTGATGTTCAGGAGGCTTATCCCTCTGTAATTGGCGCAGTCATAGGGGTCTCCTTTCTTGTGGACCGGGCAAACGATACTGAGATTCCATTCATCGGGCATGCGTTCTTCCGACCATATCTTGCAGATAAGTTGGTGCATGTTCCTTACCAGCTCATCGCCAGCTGCTTCAAACATCTCCGCGGGGAGTCCGTCTGCTCCAGCAGCTTTATAAGACTTAAGTTTCGATATCGCTATGTTAACATCGTCTAGGTCGGGTGGACGGGATTCTCCTTCGTCTTCGTCCATTGTGAATAGTTCGCTCTGCTTGACGGCGGCATTTTGACTATCATCGCCGTTATACAGTCTGCAGAAGTGGTCCTTCCACAATCTCAGCATCGACTGTGACTCCACTACTAGTTGTCCGTGCTCATCCCTGCAGGCTTCTGCTCTGACTTTATAGCCGTGGCATGTTCGTTTTACTTTCTATTAAAATTTTCGAACGTCGTTCCTGCCGTAACATCTCTCCATCTCCTCGATCTCGCGCTTCTCGTGCTCCTTCTTTTTCCTTCTCAGAAGCGCAAGCTCCTCTCTCCTTTTCTGTTCATAGGGCTCGCGGGCAGCTCTCGTCCGTCGATGCAATGTGGCCATGTATGCATTCTGTTTCTCTACATGGGCCTGTCTGCACTCATCATCAAACCAGGGGTTTCTCGACGGTGGTGGCTCGAAACCGAGTATATCTGAGGCGGTCTCTCTAATGGCTTTCTGACAACGACTCCATTGCTGTTCTATGATTTTTGCAGATTGCATCGGGACCTAAGAGAGCTTGAGGGAGACTTGATCGGCGAAGTTCCTGGCGGTCTCCTCCGATTGCAGCTTTCCGACGTTAAATTTTGGTGTTCTTACTCGACTCCGTTGGTTCCGAGAAATTCGCATCCGTATCTTGGCTGCAACAAGGTAATGATCCGAGTCGATGTTGGCTCCTCGAAAGGTTCGGACATCTAGGATGCTGGAGGAGTGTCTGCCGTCGATCGCAATATGATCGATTTGGTTGGTTGTCGATTGATCGAAAGACCGCCAGGTCCCCTTATGGATGTTGAGGTGTGGGAATCGTGTACTTGCTACTACCAGGTTATGTCCCGCCAAATTTAGCAACCGGTTTATCGGTATTTTTGATTTCTATCTCATTAGCAAAATACTAGTTGGGATCACAGTCATTTTGAAGAATATTCTATTTCCAAAATCTGAACGAAGGTCAAGGAATTACTCACTAATAATGGCTTTGATATATGTATATAGCAATGTCTGTGCATATTGCTGCTTGCCTTGGGCTTGTGATTTAGATTTTTGCAAACCTGAGAACGAAAATACCCCGATCCAAAATAGCAAGAAAAGAAAGGAACTTAATGGAATTCTAATAATATGCGAGAGGAGAAGAACTGGAATTATCTTGTTAAGCGACCCATTTACATAGTTTAGATGCTATGCCATCTATGTATGTTAGATCGCGGAGAAGGAACTTGCATTCATTTTCCAGAAGGTGCTAGATCAAAAGCTAGTATAAACAAAATTGATTTTTAGTTTGTTATGTAGATAAGAAACGCCACAAGGCATTAGTTATACATATCCTCTCAGATGGTGCGAAACATCTTTGAAACTCACGGAAACTGTTTTTTCTTCAATCCGAACTGCTTTCTTGGCACGAGGGAATCACTCTACCATAAACTTGCGTTATACCTACCTTCAAAAAGCGTCCCTGTGTAAATACATGTATGTAGGTGATTATACACTGTATCTCATCACACAAAATTAGCGATGCGAAGCTCGAGATGGCATACCTGATTTTATGAGTATTTCCCGATCTGACGGTTCATTGGTACACTATGATGCCGGTTCTGTGCTTACTCATTGAATAAAACAATGAATCACGGGCAATCCACACTCGATTAACATTAACGCTGTGAATCACTGCCCAGTTTACAAGCTTACTTCGTCAATCCCAGGCCTACGAGGTGATACATTTCACGCGTTATAATAATAAATATGTATTAATTAATCGCCTCCTAACGCCTGATCTTCTCTAGAGCCTGTTTCATAAGCCCCCTAGCTAAGATTTTCTCCATTCTCTCGCTTGACTTCCGAGATTATGTCTCATTTAAATGCAATCGACGACGACAGCATCACCTTTGTTGTTCGGGGATTTCTATCCCCCCAAGCAGCAGGTAAAAATAAACAATTGACTGCTCACTCTGACGACTGACTACGAGTACCTTACCATGGCTTGAGTTCGGTGATTTACCCTTGCCTGCTGTCAGTAATTGTTACGATACCTGTATACCGGCTTGGCTGTTACTCTCTACTCACTGCTGACGCAGACTACCTACCGCTTCTTCGGAAACACATAAGTTTATTATCTTTTATTGACAAATTCGTGTGTTGATCAGTTCCGGGAATTGTATCTAGTTACAGTGGTGTCCTCATAAATAGCACACCTTTATTCAAATGTGTATTTGCTTCCAATGCACATTGTACTCACAAGCTTCTTTCTTCTTTTGGTGGCGTTACAGCCCATGAAGGACCAGAGCCAAGCTTCTCTTCAATCACCCATGGTGTGTGTGATTTATTTTTCCCACAGGTGAAAGGGACCTACAGTTTAATGCCGATTCCGAACGGCGTGAGTCGAGAAGCTTTTTCCGGGCAAGGTATATTACGGGGGGTTTTGCCAGTACCCCGCCGAGGAGGGACACCGCGAAATAAACATTCGATGGCGTTGGTGTTATCGGGATTCGAACTCGCTCATCGTGCGTCAGAGTCCAACACACTAACCACTGCGCCAAGGCGCCCTCTGTACTTACAAGCTGCAGAGGAATAAAACCATAATATCCTAAGTTAGTACCGTTATGAATATGAAAACATCCTACAAAGAAGATCCCGTTAGGTGTTCCTGGTTTTGCAATCGTTAGAGTTGGTGATCATTGCAAATTGGGTGTTCATATAAATAGCACATATCATGGTGTGTCAGAAGAAAATATTTTTCGGTTAGGGGGCGTTCAAGTATTACGTAACGCTGTTTTTTAAGATTTTTGACCCTCCCTCCCCCCCACACGTAACGCGTCGTAACGTTTTTCTGTACCCCCCTCCCCCTCCCTAAACGTTACGTAACACCCAGGTGACCATTTTTACCTAAAAGTCACAATTATGTTGCGCACAGTACCAGAAAGTCGCTAAAATATCGTTTTTACTGTTTTAATCGCGTTTGCGGTAATAATAAATAAAACAAAAGATTTATAACTCGGACTAGTGCTAACAAATAGCAAGAGGCGTTGCGACCTTTATAGATCTGTTGTGCCTACTAGCCAGGAGCTTCTCCATTTTTTTTAATGAAGTTGAGAATGTCTCTTTTAGGAGCTGAGATGATCCCCTTAGGAGGCAGCGCACTCATATGTTATGTGCCCTGCAGTTTCTTCGTCCTCAAGACAGAGTCGTAACTCAGTTTCAGACGACCGTAAGGTAGCTGACCAGTCTTCTGATATCGACTCTACAAAGTTTAAGAATATTAATAGAGTGTTTGTTCAGGGGTCGTATAAATCTTTTCGATTGGCAAAGTCAAAAGGGGAAGGTGTTGCGAATTTTCTCACTGCCGCAGAAAAATTCAGGACTTATGTACCTTTCGCTGGAACTTTTCCTTTCGAGATGATCAGCGATTTTATTGCTTTTAGTACCTTTGTGCCCTGGCACCCACCAGAGTTTGATATTTTTTTTTCTTTTTTTTTTTTTTTGGCTAGGTCTTTTAGGGCATCATGGCATTCCCTAACGGATTTGGAGTTCGTGCTATACGAAGTCAGCTCTGCTTGGCTATCATAGAGTATACTGATGGTTATTCCTCTTATGCCAGTCTCTAATTTTGGATTGGCGGATGTTAGGATGGTTATAATTCAGATAAGAAGATACTGGGACTCTTTCGTAGGGTTTTGCTAATCCTCCAATTTGGTCCACAGATGCCGGCGACAACGCTAAGGCCTTTGACGTTGAGCAAGAGATCACTGGTTTTCCAAGCTGTGCGGTTTGGGATCAATATCTTAAATCTCTTGTCAAAAGGGAAGGTGTGTGGTAATGCGTCTGAGACCGTGGTATTCATATCCAGCTCAGGAAGCTGTTGCAGGATTGACATGTGACCCATAGGTCTGTTCCCGAGCGAAGAATTCTGATTGCACTACGTAATGCAACCTTTTTAATAAAAAGGTGCAGTGGAGTAAGTCCAATTACTGCTTCTTGAGCTGCAGAAGGGCAGGTTGGAATTTTTTTTTTTGGCACAATTGCGCTGGCAAGTCAGTATGAGAGTCTTTATAGGCTAAGAATGGCTGATAATGAAAATCTCCCTCTTTTGAGGACATTACAGTATGAACTCACCTTAACAACACTGATCACGACAATGTGCCTGTGCGTATTTCGTGTTTAAAAACGCTAACGAATACTGACAACGAAAACAAAATAAAAATGATGTGCAAAACAGTCGAGGGACTAGCCGTAAAACAAAAACGAAAAGAGTTGCCAACTTCGGAGACTAATTCCCTAGTTTTTTATTTAAATAAAAAAAAAAGTTACATAACGCGTTGTTCGAACCCTCCCCCCCCCTCCCGCCTTTGTAACGCATCGTAACGTTTTACAAGACCCCCCCTCCCCCCAAATTGCGTTACGTAATACTTAAATGCCCCCTTATTTAAGTGAGGTTAGTGTGAATCTTTTTCAAGGATAGCCATAATTACACTAATTTCTTACACAAATAGGAGTATTTAAAATGGGCAGAGGAAAACGTTGCACGGAGGAAAGGAGGCAAATAGTCGCTACCATGATACAGGATGGAAAGACTATTTCAGAGGTTGCAAGGACATTAAGGTGCTCTATGAAGCTTGTTCAAAATACAATAAAATGCAATACGGTGCAGCCAATCTTCCGAAAATCCCGTAAGGAAAAACGAAAAAAGAAAAACGACAGAAGTAACTGGCAAAATTATTTACACAATCAGTAGCAGCGACCTTTTCATAACTTCCCCAGAGATAAAGCAACAACTATCTGACCAACACTACTTACTTATCAGGCCTGCGATCCATGGAGGATCTGAGCCTGAGCTATAGCTGCCTTCCATCCTTGACGGTCCCGGGCACGCTGCTTCCAGTTGTCAAGACCAAGATGTCTTACATCCGCGATTACTTGGTCTTTATACCGGAGGTTCGGTCTTCCTCTTCTTCTCGAACCAGGAGGCTCGGAGTCGAAGACCCTCTTAGCTGGAGCGTTGATGTCCATGCGCTCGATGTGGCCGAGCCAGTGTAGTCGACGGGTCCTTGCCTTCCGGACTACATCCACATCTTGGTACAGCTCGTAGAGTTCGCGGTTGTATCTTCTTCTCCATTCGCCTTCCTCACAGATAGGACCAAATATCCGGCGCAGAATTTTTCTTTCGAAAGAACCTAAAATCAGCTCCGCTGTCCTGCTTATCGTCCAGCTTTCGGCTCCGTACAGCAAGACTGGCAGAATGAGCGTTTTGTAAAGCATGACTTTGGTCTTTCGAGTGAGGAGTTTTGACCCCAGTTGTTTGGACAAGCCGAAGTAGCAGCGGTTGCCAAGGGCGATTCTACGCCGGATCTCCACTGTGGTGTCATTTGTGGAACTTACGTTTACCCAGAGGTAGACAAACTCCTTAACTACCTCGAAATTGTAGCTGTCAATTGTTATGTTTTGTCCCAGGTGGTGAGCGACGGGTTGGTTTTTGCTTGACAGCATGTATTTCGTTTTGTCCTCATTGATCTTAAGGCCAATTCGTTTCGCCTGTTCTTCAATCGCCGTGAAGCCGTGAATGCTTCCACAATGCCACGGCGAGAACACGCGATGATGTCGATATCATCCGCGTATCCTAGCAGCTGGATGGACTTGACCAACACAATGTCCAAATATCAGCCGTCACTGTAAGTCGCCGGTTAATTGAATTCCAGCTTCAGAATCGCCAGAAAAAAAAAAAAAAAAAACACTTGTCTCTCCAAAAAAAAAAAAAAAAAAAAAAAAAAAAAAACAACCGAAAGAGGCGACTTATTTTCGCAAACGCTCACAAGAACAAACCCTTGTCCTTTTGGAAAAATATCTTGTGTAGCGACGAAAATAAGTTCAACAGGTTGGGATCAGATGAAAAAAAGGATGTGCGAAGGCCAACGAAGCGAAAGTACCATCCCGGATACACCATTAAGAGTGTCAAACATAGCGGTGGGAGCATAATGGTGTGGACGGCGATGCCATGGCATGGCGTTGGACCAAATGTGAAAAAAAATGGCATTATGAATCAACATCAGTAAAAGCTAATCCTGGAGAACCAAATGGAGCCATATACCGACGACTCTATGCCTGTATCATGGATTTTTATGCATGACAATTATCCAAAACATACTTCGCGGATAGTGAAGAATTGACTTTTGGAGCGACAAATGTACGTACGTATGTTGGCGTTACAGTCCAAGAAGAACCTGAGCCGAGCTTCTCTCAATCACCCATGTTGTGTGTGATTTCATTTTCCCAGAGGTGAAAGGGACCTACAGTTTATTGCCGGTTCCGAACGGCGAATTACGAGAAGCTTTTCATGACAATTTTACTACAGGGGGTTTTGTCAGAACCCCGCTGAGGAGAAACACCGTGAAAAACACGTTCGATGACATGGCTGTGTCGGGATTCGATCCCGTGTCATCGGCGTCAGAGGCGACAAATATCTTTGCTTAATTGGCCGGCCCAAAGTCCCGATCCTAAATCCTATTGAGAATCTTTGGAATGATGTTGATGCGTTCTTCCGACCATATCTTGCAGATGAGTTGGTGCATGTTCCTAACCAGCTCATCGCCAGCTGCTTTAAACAGCTCCGCGGGGAGTCCGTCTGCTCCAGCAGCTTTATAAGACTTAAGTTTCGATATCGCTATCTTAACATCGTCTAGGTCCCGGGTGGACGGGATTCTTCTTCGTCTTCGTCCATTTTGAATGGTTAGCTCTGCCTGACGGCGGCATTTTGACTATCATCGCCGTTATACTGTCTGCAGAAGTGGTCCTTCCACAATCTCAGTATCGACTGTGACTTCACTACTAGTTGTCCGTGCTCATCCCTGCAGGCTTCTGCTCTGGCTTTATAGCCTTGGCATGTTCGTTTTACTTTCTGGTAAAATTTTCGAACGTCGTTCCTGCAGTAACATCTCTCCATCTCCTCGATCTCGCGCTTCTCATGCTCCTTCTTTTTCCTTCTCAGAAGCACATGCTCCTCCCTCCTTTTCTGTTCATAGGGCTCGCGGGCAGCTCTCGTCCGTCGATGCAATGTGGCCATGTATGCATTCTGTTTCTCTACATGGGCCTGTCTGCACTCATCATCAAACCAGGGGTTTCTCGACGGTGGTGGCTCGAAACCGAGTATATCTGAGGCGGCCTCTTTAATGGCTTTCTGACGACGACTCCATTGCTGTTCTATGGTTTCTGCAGATTGCATCGGGACCTAAGAGAGCTTGAGGGAGACTTGATCTGCGAAGTTCCTGGCGGTCTCCTGCGATTGCAGCTTTCCGACGTTAAATTTTGGTGTTCTTACTCGACTCCGTTGGTTCCGAGAAATTCGCATCCGTACCTTGGCTGCAACAAGGTAATGATCCGAGTCGATGTTGGCTCCTCGAAAGGTTCGGACATCTAGGATGCTGGAGGAGTGTCTGCCGTCGATCGCAATATGATCAATTTGGTTGGTTGGTCGATTGATCGAAAGACCGCCAGGTCTCCTTATGGATGTTGAGGTGTGGGAATCGTGTACTTGCTACTACCAGGTTATGTCCCGCAATAAAGTCCACTAGCCTTAGTCCGTTTTCTGACGTGGTGATGTGTAGGCTGTGCTTTCCAATGACCCGTTCAAAGATAGCTTCCTTACCCAGCTTCGCATTGAAGTCTCCTAGAACGATTTTGGTGTCATAGCTGGGACATTGCGCATGCGTTCTGCCTAGGAGATCATAGAAGTCGTCTTTTAGCTTATATTGCCGAGATTGGCCTTGATGCGGATAGTTATGAGGCGTTCGCTTACATACTGGAAGCTTAAGACTTTTAGCTATCCAGGGGAGGCCACGCGGAGGCTGTGTGTCAACTTGGATTGAGCAGGGACAGAGATCGAAGCTGGCGTTTGCCAAGTTAAACGCGATCAACTTCTTTGCTCTGTTTGTTCTCCCTCTTCTCCCCCATATCCTACAAATTATTAATAAAATAATTACTTATACATTCGTTTTATTAGAATATTTATTAATTTTTTTAAGTATTCCGTTGACTGTGCTATTTAAATGAACAGCAACTTTTCTATTTTTTTCCCATTTTGAACTATTATTTTTGAGTTGATTTAAAGGAATTACGTGTTTTTTAATAAAGTACATATAAACGCACATCAGTTATAAAACAAAAAAAGCTGAACCTCTTTTTTAGACTCTTGGCACAACATAATGTATGAGAACTTACGGGTGTGCTATTTATCTGAACACCACTGTACGTGTGATTTTTTTAATTTCTTTCTCTCTTGGGATTTTTCGCTCTTTTTCTACTCGTATGTACCTACCTACATACATACAAATGTATATTTTGATGAACGCATCGAACTGTTGAAATTAGATAGTTAACGTATGAATCCAAATTTTCTTTTGTTTGTTTACAGGTTCGCTACACAGGCTACAGAGAGCGGGCACTGGAAGAGCGTCAGATACGTTTCCAGAATGGCTGTCGCGAGGGTCATACCGAAATTTCATTTGTCGCATCTGGAACGAATCTGCAATTAGTCTTCAATGCCAATCAAAATCCTTATCTACAGGACCGGGAATGTGATTTCGACAAGGAACACGGAAAGGTGAGTCGAAATTGTTTTTTGTTTTCTTGTCACACTTACCAATCCAATTATCGTTGCATAATTGACCATCAGGAGCTGAAGAGATCACATGCTCTCGACAATAGCTAGCTGTCCTTTTTGGGTATTATCTCTTGATCGATGGGTAGTTAGGTTAAGTGAGGCATTGAGTGGTATTGAGGAGCGTAGAAATTGATTCGAAACATTCGTAAGATTATATCAGTGCTACGCTGCTGGACGTACCTATCACTTTTTTGATTTCCAGTTTTGTCAAACAATTTACATACTTTCTACCATTTAGTTTGAAGAATAGGTGATGAGCTCAAGCGTTTAATGTGAAAACGAGTAAATATGTATATTTAGAGAAGACACAGAAATTATTTTAATTCTTTTTCCAAGATACAATAGATGTAGTATATTAGGAATAAATCCAGCGAGACAAAAATAACGAAAAGAACGAAAAAACTTAGAAAAAATCGTATTCACCGGATATTTACCCACATGACCCTCTGAAACTATTCGACGTGAAGCTTACTTACTTACTTAGGTGGCGCTACAGTCCGTGGTGAACCTGGGCCTCAACCAACAAGCGTCTCCAGCTGGCACGGTCTTTGGCCAGCTGTTTCCAGGGCCGCACGCCCAGTTGGTTAAGGTCCCCTTCCACCTGCGTGCGCCACCACGTCTTCCTTCCGGAGTGGATTCGAAGACTCTTCGGGTCGGAGCTGCATTTTCCATGCGCTCTACATGGCCTAGCCACCTTAGACGCTGTATCCGTAGACGTCGTACCAGGCCGATGTCGCTGTACAACCCGTACAGTTCTTCGTTATATCTTCTCCTCCATACACCGTTTGAACAAACGGGACCGTAAATAGTGCGCAGAATTTTCCTCTCGAAACGACCAAGGGCATCTTCATCCGCTTTTGTTAAGGTCCAAGCCTCTGCGCCGTAAAGGAGGACTGGGATGATCAAGGTCTTATACAGTGTCACCTTGGTTTTCCGAGAGAGGACTCTACTTCTCAATTGCCTCTTGAGCCTAAAGAAACAGCGATTGGCAAGAGTGATTCTGCGTTTTATCTCAGCGCTGGTGTTGTTGTCGCTGGTCATCAGTGAGCCAAGGTAGACGAATTCCTTGACCACTTCAAAGTTATATCCGCCCATGGTGACGTTCTGGCCAATACGTCGGTGTTGTCCGTCTCTTTTAGATGAAAGCAGATATTTGGTTTTAGCCTCATTAAACTTGAGACCCATCTTAGCCGCTTCTACCTTAATGCTCACGAAAGCCTCATTGACGTCTTGCTGTTTTCGTCCAATTACGTCAATATCGCCGGCGTACGCAAGCAATTGCGTAGACTTGAAATAAATCGTACCTCTTGTGTTGGCCAGTGACTCTTGCACGATCTTTTCAAGCACGATGTTGAAAAAGTTGCACGACAGCGCGTCGCCCTGCCTAAATCCTTTTTTAACATCAAAGGTCTCGGTTCGCTCATTACCGACCTTAATGGAGCAACGAGAATTCTACATTGTCATCCTGCACAGTCGGACGAGTTTGACAGGAATGTTAAAACATGGCATGGCTCTGTATAGCTCGTCCCTATATACGCTGTCATACGCGGCCTTGAAATCGACGAAGAGGTGGTGAGTGTCGATTTGGTATTCCTGGGTCTTCTCCAAGATCTGCCGTAGCGTAAATATTTGGTCTATTGTGGATTTACCTGGCCTGAAACCACACTGATAAGAGCCGATTAGGTTATCCACAAACGGTTTCAGGCGTTCATACAATACGGCAGAGAAGATCTTATATACGTTGTTAAGGAGACTTATTCCCCTATAGTTGGCGCAGTTATAGGGGTCTCCTTTCTTATGGACCGGGCAACCGATGCTGAGATTCCATTCGTCGGGCATGCTTTCCTCCGACCATACCTTGCAGATGAGATGGTGCATGTACCTTACCAGCTCATCTCCAGCCGCCTTAAAAAGCTCAGCAGACAGGCCGTCTGCGCCAGCGGCTTTATTAGACTTAAGTCTTGATATCGCTATTTTGACTTCGTCTAGGTCGGGTGGACTGAATTCTGTTACTTCGTGGTCCATTGCGAATGGCTCGTTCTGCCTGACAGCGGTATCTTGTCTATCATCGCCGTTATACAGTCTGCAGAAGTGGTCTTTCCAAATCCTCAGCATCGACTGCGACTCTACTATCAGTTCTCCATTTTCATCCCTGCAAGCCGCCACTCTGGCTTTGTAGCCATGGCATGTTCGTTTTACCTTGTTGTAAAACTTACGGGCGTCATCCCTGCGACGTGAAGCTGTGAACATCAAATCCAAAGTTCTCTAACAACTCAATATTTGAGTGATAAAAGAATGAAATAAAAGCACGCTTACGCCAGATGAAAGTACTCGGTGTAGCAATTAAATTCAGAGAATTTAGTCAACACCTGTTTAGTAAGGGTGGCCTTTCGATAGTCGATAGTCGAAAAAGCTATTTTAGTGGCGTCGTAAAATTGAGCGACTCACTTTACAAGCAACATGTTGTGTTTCAACTTTTAGTGAAATCTGGTGAAAAATCCACCGAAATCCTCAGAAAATTGCAGGTAGTGTAGAGAGATGAGTGTGTGGGGAAAACACGTGTGATTGAATGGACACAGCGGTCAACGAAAGCGAGTATGTCAAAGTTGATATCGGCGGTCTCGTACATCGTACAACGCCTTGAGAGACTAGCGGGTCTCGGCATTACAGGCGCCAACCTAATCCACGGCAGCCCAAGAAGAACTGATTGGACTTACTCCCCTATACCTATTTATTAAAAAGGATGCATTACCCTCGGGAACAAGCTTGCCATGTAGAGCTATGGGTGACATGTCCGTCTTGCAACATCTTCTCAAAGTGGATATGATAACCACGGTCTCGGACGCATTACCATGATTAGGTTAGGTTAGGTTAACGTGGTAGGCATAAGTCACAAGTAGGCCGAAGTCGGCCCACTGTGATACCACCTGGATCAAGTTGCCCTGATCCGCTACCTGAGAACCAACCGATGCTTCTATTGAAGCGATGGAGTTGAGCTATCTTTTGGTTTGCTAGCTCACTTAGATCGTCAAAGAAGGGCGCGCCGAGGTAGATCCTCCTGCGATTCGCAAAAGAGGGACATGAGCAGAGGAGGTGGTGTATTGATTCCTCCTCCTCCTCGTCCATGCAGCCGCGACAGAAGTCATTGGAGCCCTAATCTGGCGGCGTGTTTTCCGATGATGCAGTGACCTGTAATGACACCCACTAGAGTACTTAAGGTTGCTCTTTCGGTTGCCACTAGGTCCCTGGTTCGTCCTAGGCTTAACTTAGGCCACAATTGTTTGGTGATAAAGTCAATATTGCTCTCATTCCATTGGAGGTTGGTCTCCTCTATGGTTTGAAGTTTTATCATGTACTTTACCGTACTTTTGGTGTATCTATGTGCCCGAGGGTGGGTAGGCTGAGTGTGCTTGACCCTAACTTTGCGAGTTCGTCGGCCGCGCAGTTTCCTGGAATATCCCTATGCCCGGGAACCCACAGTATTTTAATATTGAACTGTTCAGCTATCTCATCTAGAGATAGGCGACAGTTAAGAGATGTCTTTGATTTGTGGGTTACCGCTGCCAGGGACTTTTTCGCAGCTTGGCTGTCCGTGCAAATAATAATATCCTTAGCGGATATTACATTGATTCTGAGCCATGCAAGGGCCTCTTCTGATACACAATACAGTGATTTGGGAGTCTGAAAGATAGGTTGAGGTTAAGTTCCTTCGAGAAGACCCCACTACCTAAGCCCGACTCCATCTTAGAGTCATCGGTATAGAGGGAGATCGTGTCCTTTGGTATTACTTTGCCTTCAACCCATTCCTCCATGGATGGAAGGACAACTTCGAATTTCCTAGTGAACACATTCTGCGGGATGATGTAGTCCGTGTCCATGGGTACTTTGAAGTGGTTTAGAATGGTAGTATGGCCTTTTTGAGATGTGGGCCATTTTCTTAAGCTCCTCATCCTTAGGTCCGCGCAGGCAGCAACTTGCTTGCTGAAAAGGTTCCAAGGTGGAAGACGTAATAGAATGTTTAGGGCCTCCGTGGGGGTTGATCTGATCGCTCCGCTTATGTATAAGCTGGCCGATCCTTGTACCTTCCCCAGAAAGCTTCGATTGACTGCCTTGTTCAGAGCAGTCCACCAAACTACAACGCCATACAGGAGAATGGGCCTTATGACTGCTGTGTAGAGCCACTTTCTTACAGCTGTAGAGGGCAGTAGTTGCTTTCTTGATGCGGTCAAGAATATTGGGTTTCCAATTCAGCCTCCTGTCAAGGACTAGGCCTAGATATTTAGCCTGCTCTTTGATTGTTAGTTGGGTTCTATCTAGCCTCGGTGAGTTGAGGGGCGGAATTTTGTATTTGTTAGTAAACAGTCCTAGATCGGTCTTCTTAGGGTTCACCTCAAGTCCACAGTACTGCGTCCAGGTTTCTACTGTATGTAATGCACTCTGCATAAGGTCGCATAGAGTGTTGGGAAATTTTCCTGTGGCGGCAATAGCAATGTCATCTGTATAGGCGGTCACAGCGTACCCTTCCTGTTCAAGCATCCGCAGTAGTTCGTTGACCACCACGTTCCAGAGGAGAGGGGATAGTACTCCACCCTGTGGTGAACCTCTGCTGACCATTCTGGTTGAGACGGCACCAACGAAGTTGGCTTTGACGACTCTTTGTGTTAGCAGTTGTCGTACGAGTTCTGTCACTGATCCCGACGACTAGAGTATATTCCTTGCGTTCTAGTGACCTTTCTATTTTCTGACCAGTGAGTGGAGTGCTGTTTCCACCGATTTGCCTCTGTTGTAGGCATGTTGGTTATCCGACAGCCTTCCTGAGATGCAGCTGTACCGAATGTGTGCGTCTAAAATCTTCTCTAGAGTTTTTAATAGAAAAGAAGTAAGACTGATATGCCTCAAGTTATTTGCATACGTGTGGGAGCTTTTGCCTGCCTTGGTTATGAAGATGACTTTGGTTACCTTCCACTTGCTGGGGATGTAGGATAGGGAGAGGAAGCCTTACCATACACCTTCACCTTTGACAAAAGATATGAGATATTAATCCCAGCTCAGCTTGGGAAACCAGTGATCCCTTCCTTAATGTCAAATGCCTTAGGTGGTGCACTGATGGCTCCAAGATGGATTCTGGCGTTGACGCCGGCATCTGTGGATCAAACCGTAAGATCTCAAGGCAATGGGACTGAGTCCTAGCTTATGTCTCATCCTCCATTCGCCTTCCTCGCAGACAGGACCGAATATCCGTCGCAGGATTCCTCTTTCGAAGGAGCCAATAATCAACTCTGCTGTCCCGCTTATCGTCCAGCATTCGGCAGGATAAGAGTCATGTAGAACACAACCTTGGTTCTTCGGGACCCTAGCTGGTTTGAGAAGCCGAAGTAGCAGCGGTTGGCATCAGTGATTCTGCGCCGGATCTCCACTAAGACGTCATTCGTGGAGTTTATGTTTGCCCCGAGGTATGTGAACTCCTTCACCATCTCAAAATTATAGTTGCCGATCGTTATGTATTTTCCTAGGTGATGGGTGAGGGACGTTTTTTTTTGTTGGCAGCATATGTATATTTCGTCTTCTCCTCATTGATGCGAAGACCAGCTCGTTTCGCCGGATCTTCAATTGCCGTGAACGCTACCACAATGGTGCGCTGGGGGAACTTGCAACAATATCAATATCGTCTGCGTAGCCCAGCAACTGGACCGATTTGTGGAAGATAGTACCCGCCGTGTTGACGTTGGCACGCCGCATATTTATTTCAATACGAGATTGAAGAAGCCGCATGACAGCGCATCTCCTTGTCGAAATCCCGCGCAGCTTTCAAAAGGCTTGGAGGTTCTGGAGCCGGACTGCACGATGCACAGAGTGTTTGTTAGCGTGGCTTTGCGATGAATGCTGTCATATGCGGCTTTAAAATCGATAAAGAAGTCGTGGGTATCGATTTGAAATTCGCTGGTCTTCTCCAGCATTTGTCGCAGCATGAATATTTGGTTTACAGTCGATTTGCCTAGCTGGTTGTGCCGATTAGTGCGGTGCAAAAGGGCTTTAGACCTTCACACAATACAATGTATGGGATCTTATAAGCGGCAGTGAGCAAGGATATACCCCTGTCGTTTTTGCAAGAGGTAGGATCACCTTTTTTGTGGATGGGGCAAATAGAGCTGATATTCCAGTTGTCGGGCATGCTTTCATCTTTCCCAATTCTACAGATTATCTGGTGCATGCTCCCTACCAGAACATCAATGCCAGCCTTGAAGAGCTCTGATGGCAAGCCATCTGAGCCTGCGGCCTTGTTGTTCCTCAGCTTTTGAATAGCTGTGCCGACTTCTTCGATGCTGGGTGGGATGATTACTTCAGCGGTTGGAGTTGGGTTTTCCTCAGTCTCTACCACTCCCGAGCATGATCAGGATGCTCGTTAAGCAGCTGCTGGAAATGCTGCTTAAATACATCCAATATTCCTTGCGGGTCGGTGACAAGATTGGTTGATTGATTGATTATCAGGCCAGCATTCCATTGAGGATCTGAGCCTGAGCTATAGCTGCCTTCCATCCTTGACGGTCCCGGGCACGCTGCTTCCAGTTATCAAGATAAAGAAGTCTTACATCCGCGATTACTTGGGCTTTATACCGGAGGTTCGGTCTTCCTCATCTTCTCGGATCAGGAGACTCGGAGTCGAAGACTCTCTTAGCCGGAGCGTTGATCTTTGCCTTCCGGACTACATCCACATCTTTGTACAGCTCGTAGAGTTCGCGGTTGTGTCTTCTTCTCCATTCACCTTCCTCACAGACAGGACCAAATATCCGGCGCAGAATTTTTCTCTCGAAAGAACCCAAAATCAGCTCCGCTGTCCTGCTTATCGTCCAGCTTTCGGCTCCGTACAGCAAGACTGGCAGTATTAGCGTTTTGTAAAGCCTGACTTTGGTCTTTCGAGTGAGGAGTTTTGACCCCAGTTTAGACAAGCCGAAGTAGCAGCGGTTGCCAAGGGCGATTCTATGCCGGATCTCCACTGTGGTGTCATTTATGGGATTTACGTTTGCCTCGAGGTAGACAAACTCCTTAACTACCTCGAAATTGTAGCTGTCAATGGCTCAGGATCAATGTAATATCCACAAAGGATATTATCATTTGCGCGGATAGCCAATCTGCGATAAATCGCTGGCAGCGGTAACCCACAAATCATAGGCATCTCTTAACTGTCGCCTATCTCTAGATGAGATGGCTGAACAGTTCAATATTAAGATACTGTGGGTTCCCGGGCATAGGTATATTCCAGGAAACTGCGCGGCCGACGAACTCGCAAAGTTAGGGTCAAGCACACTCAGCCTACCTATCCTCGGGTACATAGATACACCAAAAGTACGGTAAAGTACATGATAAAACTTCAAACCATAGAGGAGACCAACCTCCAATGGAATGAGAGCAATATTGGCTTTATCACCAAATAATTGTGGCCTAAGTTAAGCCTAGGACGAACCAGGGACCTAGTGGCAACCGAAAAGGCAACCTTAAGTACTCTAGTGGGTGTCATTACAGGTCACTGCACCATTGGAAAACACGCCGCCAGACTGGGGCTACCCTACAATGACTTCTGTCACGGCTGCATGGACGAGGAGGAGGAGGAATGTTCTTCTTTTGCGAATCGCAGGATTTACCTCGGCGCGCCCTTCTTCGACAGTCTAAGTGAGCTAGCAAACCAAAAATAGCTCAACTCCACCGCTTTATTAGAAACACCGGTGGGCCGGCTTCGGCCTAAGTGTGGCTTATGCCTACTACGTCAACCTAACCTAACCTAAAATTCTACCTGCGACTAAAAACGTCTTCAGGAGGTTGGTCTACTAGCCTACTGCGTCCTACTCGAATGTACACGCATTGCTCGCAATAGCTTACGTATTAAAACGTGTCAGAATCATGTTCGATACAAAAATGAAATCGTACAGCCTTCCTGCAACGCTCAGTCAATTCTATGTACCAAAACACAGGATATTAAGGGAAAAGAGCAAGTAACTCGAGATGTTAAGGATAGAAAACAAGACACTCAAGACACACCTAATTGCACTTGAAGAGGATCGATAGCCGGCAGGACCTGCTGCTGCTTTTCGCTTTCTCAAGTTGCATGATCGACGAGTGGCACGCGAGCAACAGTTGCTGGAAATGTGTCAGACAGCAACTCAAGAGTAAATTACGGGGATTATAAGTGGAAGTGATACTTGCTTTACCTTATGGAAATGCATATCCTTGAACCATCTCATCCTGAGCGCGTAAGTCTTCAATGCACATCTCGGCATTTCCTTGTTCCTTTCCTTCACCAATCAAACAAAAAAAAAGCCGAAGGAAGACGATATACGTTTTGCAAATGACCAACTGACATTCACAAGTCAAGTGATCGTAATTGCTGGAAAGGCCCATTATTTAAATGACCGTCCGGCAAAACATGCTAAGGTATCTCTAATTAGACAAAATCAATGGAGCGTTTGATCGGTAACAATTTTCCTTTTGTTGTTTTGCTTTTACGCATCGATCTCATTCCGGAGGTGTCGCGCTGACTACATGCATTGGCAAGTGAAAACTACGATTCCCTGGAGGGCATGTTCAACATATGTCGAACAATGAATTTTTCCTCACGTCTACCTCTCGGCTTCAAGCTGTGTTGGGTCCACACGAGACGAGGGAGTTCGGACCTCCGACCTTTTTTGGACCCTATAATAAATGACCGTGCAGTTGTGTCATGTTTCAGGGGTTCGGAGTTTGCTTTTGTTTTCTGTTCCTTTTATTCTATTCTTGGTGTCGGACACTTTGGTAATTGAAACATAATTCGAAGCAAGGTATACAAAAAAGGAAACTACAAACGTGCTGTTGCCTGCAATTTAGTGTCTTAATTGTTTATTTGCGACTTCCGGGGCCCTTGTAGGTGGGGGGTCTTTTCACACATGTTTCATGCTACTAAGTACACAATTTCACATACTATGCTCCTTGGATGGGAAAGCCTTAAACAATGCTTGTTCGATGCTGCAGACTGTTATATTGACTAGTGAATACCACCCTCGAAAGGCGTCCATAGGTTGTTTAAAGCATCGATGTAGATGATATGGTGTATCTGTAGTATCTTTGTGAGTGAATCTGTATTTCATTGCAAAATGGCTGCTTATATACTGCTAGTAGATACTACTGCGCCGTTTTTCGCATGCGTCAACTTTTTTCTTTCTTTTCGAGATACACTGTAACAAGATTTATATAGTGATACAGTTTGCATCTACACACTCGGATGGTGGCGACTTTGTTTGGGTTGGTTCAATCGATATCACCATGACTACGGGGAGGACATCTTTGATGTTGAATATATGTAATTACAGAAATTCCATTTACTTTTTGATGTATCCATAATGAACATAACATAACAAGTAGATTTCTCTTTTAGACTACAAAAAATAGATACAAATCAATTTCGATTATTTTGGATTTATCATTTACTACTTACTTTGAGGGCCTCAACCAACAAGCTTCTCCAGCCGGCCCGATCTTCGGCCAGCCGCTTCCAGTGCCCCACGCCGCGTTGGTTGAGGTCCCCTTCCACCTGTGCGCGCCGCCATAAATGCGGTCGTCCTCTGCTGCGTCGTCCCTCGGGGTTGGAGTCGAATACTCTTCGGGCCGGAGCGTTGATGTCCATTCGCTCTACATGGCCTAGCCATCTTAGACGTTGGATCCGAAGACGTCTAACCAGGCCGATGTCGCTGTACAGCCTGTACAGTTCTTGGCTGAATCTTCTCCTCCATTCTCCGTTTACACAAACGGGACCAAAGATTGCACGCAGAATTCTCCTCTCGAAACGTCCAAGAGCCTCTTCATCCGCTTTTGACAACGTCCAAGCCTCAGCGCCGTAAAGGAGGACCGGGATGATTAAGGTTTTGTAGAGGGAAACCTTAGTTTTTCGAGAGAGGGCTCTACTACTCAATTGCCTCTTGAGCCCGAAGAAGCAGCGGTTGTATATATGTATGTTGGCGTTACAGTCCATGAAGAACCTGAGCCGAGCTTCTCTCAATCACCCATGTTGTGTGTGATTTCATTTTCACATAGGTGAAAGGGACCTACAGTTTATTGCCGGTTCCGAACGGCGAATTTCGAGAAGCTTTTCATGACAATTTTACTACAGGGGGTTTTGTCAGAACCCCGCTGAGGAGATACACCGTGAAAAACACGTTCGATGACATGGCTGTGTCGGGATTCGATCCCGAGTCATCGGCGTCAGAGGCCAACACACTACCCACTGCGCCACGGTGCTCTCAAGAAGCAGCGGTTGGCAAGAGTTATTCTGCGTTTTATCTCAGTGCTCGTGTCATTGCTGCTTGTCACTATCGAGCCAAGGTAGACGAAGTCCTTGACTACTTCAAAAATATAGCTGCCGAATGTGACGTTCTGACCAAGACGTCGGTGTTGTGCCTCTTTCTTGGATGACGGCATATATTTGGTCTTGTCCCCATTTACCCTTGGACCCACTTTAGCCGCTTCTGCTTCAATGCTTGTGAACGCCTCATTGACGTCTCGCTTTGTTCGTCCAATAACGTCAATGTCATCTGCGTAGGCAAGCAATTGTATGGACTTGAAGTAGATCGTACCTCTTGTATTGGCCGCAGAGTCCCGCACGATCTTTTCAAGAATAATGTTGAAGAAATCCCATGACAGTGCGTCACCCTGTCTAAAACCATTTTTAACATCAAAGGGTTCGGTTAGTTCACCTCCGACCTTAATGGAGCAGCGAGAGTTCTCCATAGTCATCCTGCACAGTCTGACGAGTTTGGCAGGAATGTAAAAACATGACATGGCTCTGTATAGCTCGTCTCTATAAACACTGTCATACGCGGCTTTAAAGTCGACGAAAAGATGGTGTGTGTCGACCTGGAATTCATGGGTCTTCTCCAAGATCTGCCATAGTGTAAATATTTGATCTATCGTGGATTTTCCTGGCCTGAAACCACACTGGTAAGAACCTATCAGATTGTCCACGAACGGTTTCAAGTACTTACACAGTACGACAGAGAGGATCTTGTACGCGATGTTCAGGAGGCTTACCCCTCTGTAATTGGCGCAGTCATAGGGGTCTCCTTTCTTATGGACTGGGCAAACGATATTGAGATTCCATTCATCGGGCATGCGTTCTTCCGACCATATCTTGCAGATGAGTTGGTGCATGTTCCTAACCAGCTCATCGCCAGCTGCTTTAAACAGCTCCGCGGGGAGTTCGTTTGCTCCAGCAGCTTTATAAGACTTAAGTTTCGATATCGCTATCTTAACATCGTCTAGGTCGGGTGGACGGGATTCTCCTTCGTCTTCGTCTATTGTGAATGGTTCGCTCTGCCTGACGGCGGCATTTCGACTATCATCGCCGTTATACAGTCTGCAGAAGTGGTCCTTCCACAATCTCAGCATCGACTGTGACTCCACTACTAGTTGTCCGTGCTCATCCCTTCAGGCTTCTGCTCTGGCTTTATAGCCTTGGCATGTTCGTTTTACTTTCTGGTAAAATTTTCGAACGTCGTCCCTGCCGTAACATCTCTCCATCTCCTCGATCTCGCGCTTCTCGTGCTCCTTCTTTTTCCTTCTCAGAAGCGCATGCTCCTCCTTCCATTACTGTTCATAGAGCTCGCGGGCAGCTTTCGTCCGTCGATGCAATGTGGCCATGTATGCATTCTCTTTCTCTACATGGGCCTGTCTGCACTCATCATCAAACCAGGGGTTTCTCGACGGTGGTGGCTCGAAATCGAGTATATCTGAGGCGGCCTCTCTACTTAGTTTTATATGAAACAAATGTGACAACAACAAAGTATCATTTTCAACAAATGTTCTATCTAGAAGATGTAATGCTTATTGATTCCAGTTCATTATTCTATAAATTCTATTAAATGTTTTTTTTTTTTTATTTATATTTCCCAGGTCCATATAAAATCCCATTTCATCATGAACGGAGTTTGCATCAGATTCCGAGGGTGGTTAGATTTGGAACGCTTAGACGGAGTTGGTTGCTTGGAATACGACGAGCGACGAGCCATTCATGAAGACGCCATACTCCGTGAGCAAATCGATAGATATAATCAAAGACTACGAGAGTTTGAGGATACCAAGCGTGCATATCGTGATAGTCGCCAAGACGAAATGGAAGCCGTACGTCGCGGTGTAGCTACTGGTGGCATTGGAGTCGGTGTGGGTGCTGGAATGTGGCGACGATAGTTCGCATAAATCTACCTCAACTCGTATATATCTAAATCAACTAAAAAGGGATACAAATTATGCCTACGATCTTGCCATTTAATGGTATTTCATGTGATTTTTTACTTCTTTCGTCTCGATTCTGAATATATAAGTTTCCAGTTCGACAAAAGTTACGTTTATATTAAATGGACTTGCAGGATGTCTTCTCATATTCATTTCAAGTTATTTAGTTTAGTTTAATGTATATATGTATCTGTTGACGATCATTTTTTGTATTCCCGCCATTATGTTTAATTATGAGAGAAAAGAACAAATTATTTACTGACTAAGTTGTTTTTTTTTTATTCAAATGATTTATTTTTTATTTTAAATTGTTTTAGTGCAATTTTTAATGTCAGTACTTTAGAGGGAGAGTAGGGTACGCATCTTCAGAAAACGAAAAGATTTAATTAATTTAAGATATTGTAGAGAATATGTTAAAATAAATATTGAATAACCTAATAGAAATGCTTGTTATTACTTTAATATTGTGATTGTGGTTGAGCTGTATCTTGCTGTTATGAGAAACAGTTTTTATGGCACAAGGGTACCTTAAACGGCGATCAAGCTCTTGTAATTTAAGGCGTTAGGTGGGTTTGAAAATTTAAAAAAATTAATTATTTTGTTTTTGTCTTATTAAATAGTACAATATGTTTAAAATGTTCTCCTAAAATTTCAAATCGATCCGAGTAAAATTCTAAGAGATAGATTCTTCGGAAATTCCGCCCACCACCAGTCCACGTCATTGCAGCGCCAGCGCTCCGCAAGTATACGGAAGCAGCTGCATGGCTATTGTTGGTCGGCCTTTCCCACTTTCCTTTACAATTCAAGGGCAACTCTATTTAGTTGCCCTGGATATTGCCGCAGCAGCAGGTACTTTGCTTTATAGTGCCGGAATCGATGATTCTTCTTCTTCTTCTTAGTGGGCGCTACAGTTCGGGGTGAACCTGGGCCTCAACCAACATGCTCCTCCATCTAGCACGATCTTTCGCTAGCCTTTTCCATTGCCGCACACCCAGTCGGCTGAGGTCCCCTTCCACCTGTGTGCGCCATCTTAAGGGCGGCCGTCCTCTGCTTCTTCGTCCCTCGGGGTTGGATTCAAAGACTCTCCGGGCTGGAGCTGTGGTGTCCATTCGCTCTACATGGCCCAGCCATCTTAGGCGTTGAATCCGTAGACGCCTGACTAGGCTCATGTCGCTGTACAGCCCGTAAAGTTCGTGGTCGAATCTTCTCCTCCATCCCCCGTCTGCGTTTATAGGCCCAAAAATCACGCGCAAAATCTTTCTCTCGAACCGACTGTAGATGAATAAATTTAGAAAAGCGTAATTTTTTGGACGCTACTGTTGCTTAGCGTATCACTGAATATTCTTCAAAGTATCGGTCCATCTGATCGGATGATTAATCCGATAAGTCTCCACTTTAACACAATCTGTTTTAACTTAATGTAAATGACAAGGATTTACGGATCACTATTAAAATTGCCTTCGAAGAGTACGGATGTGTTTTGCTTAAGTTCTCGAGGTTCATAAAAATTCCCTACAATTTTCAGAAGTGGGATAAAGTATCGACTTAGTTTTCCGAAGTAATTTTACCATTCACATATCGTGATTTTGATAATCGGAATATTAACTCGCTTGTGATTGTGATTGTGCAGTCAATGATGGAGGAGTGGACTTTGTTTTTAGAAGCAGCAACAGTGCTCAAACTAAAAGAAGTGCTACGACTGTTGAAAATGCACACATCAGGAACGAAAGCGGAGCTGAAAATCCGAGCAAATGAAGCGGTAAGGGACATGGTGGAAGAGGACATTCGCAAACTAATTCAAGATGCTTCAAGCGGCCGAGAAAATGGGACTGATGAATCTCATATACTTCAAGAAAACCCATCCGATACGGGAGGTCAATCGGACTATTCAGGAGAAGAACAACTCGACGAAGAATTAGAGAAACTGCAAAGAATCTGAAGAAAAAGGAGGAAATCGCAAAGCTAAAGCGACAACTTCAAGAGCTTCAAGTTGAAGATGTGCCTTCGAGTTCTTCGAAACCTACTGTTTCATGCAGCTTCAAAGATGTGGAAGACTCGATCACTCCCTTTAGTGGAGATGACAATTTCCCTGTAGATCGCTGGATTCAACAGTTCGAAGAGTGTTCGGAGCTCATTAAGTTAGATGACAGGGCTAAGTTCATCTACTGCAAGCGACTTCTAACAGGTACGGCTAAACTCTATGCACGAATAATAAATCCTAAGTGTTGGACAGAATTGAAACTCGCATTGACAAACGAGTTTAAAAAAGTGGTGTCAAAGTGCGAAATTTTCAATGAACTAAGTGCACGGAAAAAGCATCGGGATGAAACGGCACAGCAGTACTTGCTGTATATGCAAGAAATTGCATCGCATGGTGAAGTTGATGAAGAAGATCTAGTTCAGTTCGTTATTAAAGGAATTAGTGACTCCGAAATCAACAAAACTTTATTGTACAGCGCGAATAATATTTTCGAACTAAAAGCCGCATTGCGAAAATATGAAAAACAAAAAAATAATAATCGTTCCAACTGCACACTGAAATCAGCTAAGATGCTTACACCTGAATCTAAAGCACAACCAAAACAAACAGCCCAGACAAAACATTTAGAACAAAATACAACAAATCATCGCAATAAGCCCCGTGCGAAAGTTCCCTCCAATGAAGTAACTTGCTTTAAATGCGGAGAACGTGGACATATATCAACAAATTGTTCTCAACACAACCCGGTTATGACATTGGATAACACCTGCTGTCATCGCCAAGAATCAGCTGTGAGAAACAACATGAAGCTGTCACATGGAGTGAATACACCTCGTCGAGATCTATCAGCAGTGGTCAACGACTTTGAAAGTTTGGTCCAGTTTCAATGGCAACATAATAACCTGGAGAGCTCAACACTACTTTTGGCGCTATTGGATTCAGGCAGTCCAATAAGTTTTATTCAGGAGCAGTTTTTGCCAACATTTTTGCTGTCAGCACTTACACCTGAAGAATCAACATATTGCGGAGTCAACTCAAGTCCGCTGCATATACTGGCAAGTATCAATACTCGTATTTTGCATGAAGATATATATATTGATTTAAGGTTATTTGTTGTTAAAAAATCTTCAATGAAATATTGTGCAGTTTTAGGTCGGGATTTTTTACAAGAATCGGGTCTGGCACTGCAAAGAGTTAAGGGAAACAAGATCAACGCGAACACGAATCAAGATCTTCATAGAACGTTTGATGGTCAACCACAGTCGTCGAAAAATCCTGAAAGCAGCTCAACTACAGACTTCGTTCAAGAAATTTTGAATATTGACACCAGTGAAGTGACAGGTGAGCTACACATAAACGTAAATGATTCCCTTTCTGAAGTAATTAAGAACAAAGTTAAGAAAATTGTTACACAAGCCAATTTTTCGAGTGATAAACCTTTTGAGTATACTAACGATTTCCATATGCAAATTAAGTTGTCGAAAGATACGCCTTTCTATTGTCCTCCCAGAAGACTCCCTTATGTACATAAGATAGAGCTACAAAAAATTTTAGACGGCTTAATTAACCAAGGCATAATACGCGAATCTAATTCTCCATACGTTTCACCAATTGTATTAGTGCAAAAAAAGAATAAAGAGTTGAGACTATGCGTAGATTTTCGGGAGCTAAACAAAGTGACTGTGCGTGATAACTATCCGTTACCTCTGATTGAGGATCACTTAGATCGCCTAAGAGATAAAAGGTATTTTTCGACTTTGGATTTAAAGAACGGGTTTTACCACGTTCCACTGTCTGAAGAATCCATGAAGTTCACGTCTTTCACAACCCCCTTGGGGCAGTATGAATTTACACGAATGCCGTTTGGGCTAAAAAACGCACCCTCTGTCTTCGAAAGATACATGAAACATATCTTTGGAGATATGATCTCTTCGGGGAAATTCTTACGTATCTGGACGACATTCTCATTGCTACGCGAAGTTTAGAAGAGCACCTCGATATTCTGAAAGAAGTGGTTGACGTTGTCGTCAAAAAGGGGCTTCGATTAAGATTCGATAAATGTAAATTCTTACAACGTGAAATAGTGTATTTGGGATACGAGGTTACCGAAAATGGTATTAGACCGAATGCAAGTAATTTGAACGCAATTCAAAGTTTTCCTGTGCCTTCAAATGTGAAAGACGTGCAAAGTTTTCTTGGTCTTTGCTCGTACTTTCGAAAATTTATCAAGAACTTTGCAAATATAGCAAAACCCTTATACGATATTCTAAAAAGTAATAGGCCATTTATTTTTGGTCTTAAAGAAATGGAAATTTTCGAATTCCTAAAAGAAAAACTTATTGCATCACCAGTACTAGCGATTTACAGTCCCCATTGTGTTACGGAGCTTCACTGTGATGCAAGTAGTATAGGGTTCGGGGCGGTGCTCATGCAGAAACAGTCGGATGGAAAGTTCCATCCTGTTTTTTATTTTTCAAAACGAGCAACCGACGCAGAGAGCAGATATCACAGCTACGAGCTGGAAACTCTATCAATTGTTTATGCCTTGAGGAGATTTAGGGTTTATTTAATTGGCATATCCTTTAAAATAGTGACTGATTGTCAAGCTTTAACACTCACCTTGAAAAAGAAGTCTTTGAATCCACGAATTTAGCGTTGGGCCTTAGAAATGCAAGGCTTTGATTATATAATTGAACATAGGAAAGGAGGGCAGATGACACATGTTGATGCCTTGAGCCGTTCTTTTAACATCATGCACGTCTTTTGAATTTGTACTCGCGGCAGCACAAAAACAAGACCCAAAAATTATTTCAATCACTTCAGAATTAGAAAAAGCTGAAAGTTCAAATTTTGAAATGATTGATGGTCTTATCTATCGCAAGTGCAAAGAAAAGGTTCGTTTTTATGTTCCATCTCATATGGAAGAGCAAGTTATCCGTACGCACCATGAGGCAATGTGCCATTTAGGGGTTGAAAAGTGTTATGAGCACTTGTCAAGGACTTATTGGTTTCCAAATATGAAACATAAGATAAAGACATATATAAGTACTTGCCTAAAATGCATTTATTACTCTCCCCAGTCGGGTAAATCGGAAGGGATTTTACATCCAATACCAAAAGGAGATGTGCCATTCGATGTATTGCATGTTGATCATCTTGGTCCATTACCAAATTCTCAAGCCAGAAAAAAGCACATCTTCGTGATTATTGATGGTTTCACAAAATTCATCAAACTTTATCCGGTCAAAACAACACAAAGTGCTGAAGCCATACAGTGCTTAAAATCGTTTTTTGAAAACTATTCGAGGCCCAATAAGATTATATCTGATCGTGGGACATGTTTTACGTCTAAAGAGTTCTCTAGCTTCTTGCAGGACAATGATGTGATACAAGTTAAGATCGCGACACATTCACCGCAATCAAATGGGCAGGTTGAGCGTGTAAATCGAATGCTTATTCCGATGCTCGCTAAAGAATGTGAAACAGACACGTCAAGCGGTTGGGATAAAAGATTAGCAAAAATCGAATTTGCGCTCAACAACACTGTGAATAGGAGCACAGGCTTTGCGCCAAGTGTCCTATTGTTTGGAAGGTGTCAAAAGGGTGCCATGTGCGATCGTGTAAGAGAGTTTCTAGAAAACAGCATAAGGGATAAACCACTTAAGATAAATGATCTTAGGGCCAAGGCTAGTGAAAATATTCAGAAGGATCAGGCAACTAATAAAGCTTATTATGACAGGCGTCACAAAAGACCAAATAGTTATCACGGAGGTGATTATGTGATGATAAAGAATATCGTTACTACACCAGGTGTGAGTAAAAAATTGGTTGCTAAATACCGTGGCCCTTACGTAATTAAAAAGGTCTTACCTAACGATCGGTACGTCATTGGTGACATAGAAGGCCTGCAACTAACGCGCTTGCCATACAAGGGTATATCATCACCCAGTAATATGAGACCATATCATGTCGGACGGAAACTGAACAAAGGTGACGACGTAGATGTGACTGAAAAACGTTCAGAGGATCTTAATTCGTTGGATTGATTTGAATTTATTGATGAATTTGATTTTTTTACACATCTAATTTGTTTTACAGAATCCTTAGAAGCCGGACCGGGTCTTGGAATATCCCTCATTTTGTGAAGACTGGAGTGTTACTTTTGTATTGCTTCCTATAATTTGTTAATCATCATTATTCAATTTTTGGATAAACTCAAACCTCAACTGTATCTTTTAAATGAATTCGTAATTTATCATGATATAGGTTATAAACTTGTAACATATCAATATTGTATGAAGTATCAACGCTTTGTTTATGATTCTGAGATACTGTAATCGGGGCGATTATGCGATCAGGATGGCCGAATTGTAGATGAATAAATTTAGAAAAGCGTAATTTTTTGGACGCTACTGTTGCTTAGCGTATCACTGAATATTCTTCAAAGTATCGGTCCATCTGATCGGATGATTAATCCGATAAGTCTCCACTTTAACACAATCTGTTTTAACTTAATGTAAATGACAAGGATTTACGGATCACTATTAAAATTGCCTTCGAAGAGTACGGATGTGTTTTGCTTAAGTTCTCGAGGTTCATAAAAATTCCCTACACGACCAAGGGCCTCCTCATCCGCTTTTGATAGTGTCCATGCTTCTGCGCCGTACAACAGGACCGGGATGATAAGGGTTTTATATAGAGTCAACTTTGTCGTTCGGGAGAGGGCTCTATTACTCAGTTGCCTCCTGAGTCCAAAGAAGCAGCGATTGGCAAGAGTGATTCTGCGTTTGATTTCGGAACTGACGTCCTTGCTCCAGGTCAGGGCTGAGCCAAGGTAGACGAAGTCCTTAACTAACTCGAACTTATATCTGCCTATACAAACGTTCTGGCCGAGTCGTCGGTGAGCGTCCTTTTTTGATGACAGCATATATTTAATTTTGCCCTCGTTTACCGCCAAACCAATTTTCGCCGCCTCCATCTCAATACTCGCAAACGCCTCATTGACATCTCGTTGTGATCTACCTATTACATATGTCAATATCGTCGGCGTATGCAAGGAGTTGCGAGGATTTGAAATAGATTGTGCCTCTTGTATTGGCCAGTGATTTTTGCACAATCATTTCCAATATGATGTTGAAGAAATCACATTCACCGATTCGGATGGAGCAGCGAGCATTCTCCAAAGTCATTCTGCATAGTCTGACGAGTTTAGCAGGTATGTATAGCTCGTCTCTAATTACGCTGTCGTATGCGGCTTTGAAGTCGACAAATAGGTGGTGAGTGTCGACTTGAAATTCATTGGTTTTTTCCAGTATCCGTCGTAGTGTGAAGATTTGGTTGATGGTGGACTTCCCTGGCCTGAATCCGCACTGATAAGGACCTATCAGCTTATTTACAAAAGGCTTCAGGCGTTCACACAAAACGGCAGAGAAGATTTTGTAGGCGATGCTAAGGAGACTTATTCCTCTATAGTTGGCGCAATCAGAGGGGTCTCCTTTCTTGTGGATCGGGCATACGATGCTGAGACTCCATTCCTCGGGCATGCTTTCCTCTAACCATATCTTACGGATGAGCTGGTGCATACTCCTAACAAGGTCATCCCCAGCTGCCTTGAAGAGCTCAGCAGACAGTCCGTCTGCGCCAGGAGCTTTATTCGACTTGAACTTCGATATGGCAATCTTAACTTCGTCGAGGTCAGGGTACAGAATTCTCTGCGGTCTCCGTCGATTAGAAATGGATTATTCTGCCTGACAGCGGTATATTGACTAACATCGCCGTTATACAGTCTGCAGAAGTGGTTTTTCCATATTCTCAGCATCGACTGCGGTTCTACTACTAGGTGTCCGTTCTCATCCCTGCAGGCTTCCGTTTAGGCTTTATAACCTTGGCATGTTCGCTTTATCTGTTGATAAAACTTTCGAACTTCACGCTTGCAGTAACACCTCTCCAAATCCTCAATCGCGCGGTTCTCGTGCTCTTTCTTCTTTCTTCTGAGAAGCTTATGCTCCTCCCTTCTTTTTAACTCGTAGAGCTCACGAGCTGCTCTTGTTCTTTTATGCAGCGAGGCCTTACATGCATCCTGCTTCGCTGTATGAATCCTCCTGCACTCGTCATCGAACCAGGTATTTCTTCGGGGTGGAGCCTTGAAACCCAAAACTTCTGATGCACAGCTTTTCAGGGCTTTTTGGCAAAGGCTCCACTGCTGTTCTATTGATAGCGTGGAGGATTGAGGTGTATTGGAGAGCTTAAGGGAGACGCGATCGGTAAAAGCACGAGCGGTTTCTGGCGATAGTAGCTTTCCGACGTCATAACTTTGTATTCTTGCTCTACTCCGTTGCGTTCGTGATATCCGTAAGCGCATCTTGGCTACAACAAGATAGTGATCCGAGTCGATGTTAGCCCCTCGGAAAGTTCGAACATCAAGAATAGTGGAGGAGTGTCTGACGTCGATCGCGATGTGATCAATCTGGTTGGTAGTCGATTGATCAAATGACCGCCAGGTGCCTTTGTGTATATCGAGGTGCGGGAAGCGCGTACTGGCTAGAAGGAGATTTCGCCCCGTAGCAAGATCAATCAGCCTGTGCCCGTTACCGGAGGTGGTGTCGTATAGGCTATGTTTGCCGATGACCCGTTCAAAGATAGCTTCCTTAACGAGCCTCGCATTGAAATCTCCTAGAACTATTTTGGTGTCATAGCTGGGACATTTCGCATACGTTCTGCCTAGAAGATCATAGAAGTCGTCTTTATATCGGTCATCTTTCTCCTCTGTGGGGGCGTGGACACATAGTAAGCTTATATTGCCGAAATTGGCCTTGATGCGGATAGTTATGAGGCGTTCGCTTACATACTGGAAGCTTAAGACTTTTTTCCTGAGTCTGCCTAGAACAACAAATCCGCATTCGAATAAGCGTTGTTTATTTTCTCTGTAGCAGTTTCCGTAGTAAATATCGCATTTTTTTATCCGCTTTATGCCCGGTCCATTCCATCGCATTTCCTGGATATCGGTGATGTCCGCTTTATAGCGGTCTAGGGCGTCCGCAAGTTGTTCGGCTGCACGTGGCCTGTTTAGGGACCTAACATTCCACGTACAAAGCCGAAGATCATTGTCCTTTTCTCGTTTTTTGCAAGGGTCGTCAACATAAATCCGGTCGGTTATATCCGAGGCTTGTGGTTGTTTCGGAAATAAGACAAATGGTGAACGAAAAACGAAAAGTGCGGAAGCGATGGCAACAAACTCGCGCGCCGCTGGATAAAGCCCGATTAAACCACTTGTGTTATTCGCTGAAAAGGGCAATTAAAGACTACGTATCGGCATTTATCTAGAAAACTTGACTTCAGAGAAAGAATCACATTACTCTCTTTGGAGAGCTGTAAAAAGTGAAAAAAGGCCGCAAATCCAGGCACCACCAATAAGAAAAGGTCGAGGCGAATGGGCTAAGGAAGATAAGGAAAAAGCGGACACCTTCGCTGGTTACTTAGAGGATACTTTTAAACCCATCCAGGGCCAACCGGTCCAGGATAACGACAATCGCTCGAATACAGAAACGGACTATCGACTACCAGCAGCCCCGCTCTCGGAACTTAAAAAAGTATTGAAATTATTAAAGTCGAACAAAGCTCCTGGTTACGACCTAATCACGGGAGAAATTCTTAAAGCATTGCTGATGAAAGCACTTCTTAAACTTCTTTTTCTCGTAAATGCGGCACTTAGATTAGAACATGTACCAAACCAATGGAAAGTCGCAGAAGTTATCATGGTTCCGAAACCCGGGAAACCGCCGACTGAAGTTACGTCGTATAGACCAATTTCTCTTCTACCGATCATCTCCAAAGTATTTGAGAGAATTCTACTTAATCGACTTAAGTCAATTACTGAAGGTCTCTTAAGGTTTGGTTTCAGAAGCAAGCATTCCACCATAGATCAAGTACATCGAATAACTGATGTAATTGAAAAAGCGATAGAAAAAAATTTAATTTGTTCAACCGTTTTTCTTGACATCTCACAAGCCTTTGATAAAGTATGGCACAAAGGTTTGGAGTACAAACTACGACCTGTTCTACCAGAACAACTATATAATATTCTAAGATCCTACCTATCACACAGACTCTTCCGTGCTAAACACGGAAATGAATATTCCAAGCTGAAGGCGATAACGGCCGGTGTACCGCAGGGTAGTGTTTTAGGCCCGCTATTATACTTACTTTATACTCGTGATATCCCACAGACAGAAGGCACTGTGTTAGTAACGTTTGCCGATGACACTGCCATCCTGGCAACAGGTAAAACGGTTGAAGAGCCAAAAGTCAAACTACAGTATGCTGTAGATCGTGTAAGTAATTGGACAAAGGTTTGGCGGATCGCGCTCAATGAAACCAAATCTGTTAACGTTGACTTTACCTACAGAAAAATAAATAAGAAAGTATGAGGGAGAAGGGAGCGAACAAACAGAGCAAAGAAGTTGATCGCGTTTAACGTGGCAAACGCCAGCTTCGATCTCTGTCCCTGCTCAATCCAAGTTGACACACAGCCTCCGCGTGGCCTCACCTGGATAGCTATACTGGCACCCGCCAGGTAGTGAACCAATGTGTGCAGCGACCCGACCCCTTGTTCCTGGGGAAAGAGGAACCTGGCCCTCCAGGTTGGGGGTTGCGCTTAGGGCTAACATCCCTATCGTTTAAAACAAAAATTTTGTTCAGAGACAACCAATAGCCTCGGATACGGACGGATTACATGTTGACGACCCCCGCAAACGTCAAAAAGGAAACGAATTTCGGTTCTGCACCTGGAACCGAACAACTGGTCAACTCTTTGGACTGCTATAAGGCAGACATTACCGTGCTCCAAGAAGTGCGATGGGATGGGCCAGGCAAAAAGCGGATGAAAAACTGTGATATATACTACGGAAACTGCTACAGAGAAAATAAACAACGCTTATTCGGATGCGGATTAGTTGTTCGAGGCAGACTCAGGAAAAAAGTCTTAAGCTTCCAGTATGTAAGCGAACGCCTCATAATTATCCGCATCAAGGCCAATCTCGGCAATATAAGCTTACTATGTGTCCCCCACAGAGGAGAAAGGTGACCGACATAAAGACGACTTCTATGATCTCCTAGGCAGAACGTATGCGCAATGTCCCAGCTATGACACCAAAATCGTTCTAGGAGAATTCAATGCGAAGCTGGGTAAGGAAGCTATCTTTGAACGGGTCATTGGAAAGCACAGCCTACACAACACCACGTCAGAAAACGGACTAAGGCTAATGGACTTTATGGCGCGACATAACCTGGTAGTAGCAAGTACACGATTCCCACACCTCAACATCCATAAGGGGACCTGGCGGTCTTCGATCAATCGACAACCAACCAAATTGATCATATTGCGATCGACGGCAGACACTCCTCCAGCATCCTAGATGTCCGAACCTTTCGAGGAGCCAACATCGACTCGGATCATTACCTTGTTGCAGCCAAGGTACGGATGCGAATTTCTCGGAACCAACGGAGTCGAGTAAGAACACCAAAGTTTAACGTCGGAAAGCTGCAATCGCAGGAGACCGCCAGGACCTTCGCCGATCAAGTCTCCCTCAAGCTCTCTCAGGTCCCGTTGCAATCTGCAGAAACCATAGAACAGCAATGGAGTCGTTGTCAGAAAGCCATTAGAGAGGACGCCTCAGATATACTCGGTTTCGAGCCACCACCGTCGAGAAACCCCTGGTTTGATGATGAGTGAAGACAGGCCCATGTAGAGAAACAGAATGCATACATGGCCACATTGCATCGGCGGACGAGAGCTGCTCGCGAGCTCTATGAACAGAAAAGGAGGGAGGAGCATGCGCTTCTGAGAAGGAAAAAGAAGGAGCACGAGAAGCGCGAGATCGAGGAGATGGAGAGATGTTACTGCAGGAACGACGTTCGAAAATTTTACCAGAAAGTAAAACGAACATGCCAAGGCTATAAGGCCAGAGCAGAAGCCTGCAGGGATGAGCACGGACAACTAGTAGTGGAGTCACAGTCGATGCTGAGATTGTGGAAGAAACACTTCTGCAGGCTGTATAACGGCGATGATAGTCAAAATGCCGCCGTCAGGCAGCATAGGAGCGAACCATTCACAATGGACGAAGACGAAGGAGAATCCCGTCCACCCGACCTAGACGATGTTAAGATAGCGATATCTTAAGTCTTATAAAGCTGCTGGAACAGACGGACTCCCCGCGGAACTGGTTAAAGCAGCTGGCGATGAGTTGGTCAGGAACATGCACCAACTCATCTGCAAGATATGGAATCTCAGTATCGTTTGCCCGGTCCATAAGAAATGAGACCCCTATGACTGCTCCAATTACCGAGGGATAAGCCTCCTGAACATCGCGTACAAAATTCTCTCTGCCGTACGGTGTAAGTACCTGAAACCGTTCGTGGACAATCTGATAGGTTCCTACCAGTGTGGTTTCAGGCCAGGAAAATCCACGATAGACCAAATATTTACACTACGGCAGATCTTGGAGAAGAAGGTCGACACGCACTATCTTTTCGTCGACTTTAAAGCCGCGTATGACAGTGTCTATAGAGGCGAGCTATACAAAGCCATGTCATGTTTTAATATTCCTGCCAAACTCGTCAGACTATGCAGGATGACTATGGAGAACTCTCGCTGCTCCATTAAGGTCGGAGGTGAACTTACCGACCCCTATGATGTTAAAAAAGGCTTTAGACAGGGTGACGCACTGTCATGTGATTTCTTCAACATTATTCTTGAAAAGATCGTGGGGGACTCTGAGGCCCAGGTTCACCACGGACTGTAGCGCCACCTAAGAGAAGAAGAAAAAAGAGAGGATTGTTAGCCTGCCGCACAACCACCATTCTGGTCGGTCTGGTTTGTTCTCCTCCCAACGGTTGTTGAAGACCGGGCATTTAAACAGGGATCATTGCTGGCATCTCGCATCCTGTATGTCCGAGCCCATGCCCTCATTTCTTAATACGTGTAATTAAGAACAAAAATTGTCATCGGTAACGTACGTTTACAAAGCTGTGAACGACATATGTAGCATAATCTATAGAACCTGAGCCGCATCACGAAGGTAGAATACATGTGAAGGTTCCACTGAATGGGATCTTTTTTCTTTTTCTATTCGGAAACTGAATGAACCGACAACGTCTATTGTGCGTGCGCGTTCATCATGCGTCAATGGAATCAAAACAAGACTTTAATGAGGATATACTATATATGATATATACAATGGGGTATCGAAACAACAATACCTGCAATTTAATCCCATCCACGAAGGGGGACTCGTCTGTCTTTGCGTTCCACTTTCGGACTGAAACAGAATATAAAATAAAGATTTCTCTCTTTATGGACGTACCCGGGCCTTTGTATGGAAGCAATGAAGTCATCAAATGCTGCGAAAGGCTTGAAACAATTAAAGTGATTTATCATCGGGAATAGCATTTTTGGTAACGAAAAAACACTTTTTGGGACGTTTTCTCTTATTTTATTGATCAGACTATAGCGAGCAAGTCGAATAATAAACGTGGACGTGTGCTTGATAAGTAAAAAATGATATATGAAGCGGATTAGGGGACGATTTTTTGACTATGACTCGCATACATATGATACGAAAGGGTTGCGTCATGATATGGATCTGAGTGTAACCCTTTCTTTTAACAGTCGGGATAATAGATTTTGGGCGTGGTTCACAAATGGACACGAATAAAGAGAAATGAGGAATTGAAATGGAAAAAAATAGGAAACTTGCACTCATACCAGACAATGGGTGTAATCCTTTCGGGTCAGAGTTATGCTAATGTGGAAAAGTGTAAAGGAGTCGTAACTGTTGCAAGTCATTGGAGAACCGAGCTGGTTTGTTTTAGATAACGCCCACTTTTGCTTGTTTTATGTTGGACTATGCTAAGGTCAAAGGGTTACAATGAAGTCACATTCGACACATTTCGCCCGTGAGATATGAGGAAATAAATCACTCGCAATTGGTTTTTATGGAACTAGTTTTGAAATTGCCACAGCAGCTGGATGCTTCTGGTGGACTGAGAAAGCGATCTGTGTGATAATAGCAGTTTGAAAAGACTCTGAAGATGTGTACGAGGAAGGCAGTTGCAAATCTGCATGTGTGTATGTTCAAATGTCAAAATACTTTCCCAACAAGAAATTTTGTCAAAAAGAGCTTATACAGATCTTTGAAAAAAAGCAAGGTACTGCAACAGAAAGACGATATCCACATGGCTACTATACAGAGTGCCCCACGAGCAGTGTGCCAAGAAGCTAGAGCGTGTAGATAGGTAGGTAGGGTCGTAGCCCTCCCAGAATTGAGAAGAATGCACATGGACCAGGGAGGCCCGTTGTGCAGCTACGAGGGGGTTTTACCCCCCTATTCTTGGAACCATTTTGTGCTTCTTAAGAAGTTAAGAAGATCAAGTATCCCTACTTTCTGAACATCTGTCAGACCGTTAAGGACGTAAGAGACCGTTAAGGAAGTAAGTAAGATGGACAGGCACAGAGAAGGTGGTGAATGGATTCGACCTCCTCCTCGTCCTGACAGCTTCTGCAGAAATCATTCGGAACTATTCCCAGTTTTTGTGCGTGACTGGCAATGAGGCAGTGTCCTGTGATGACACCGATGACTTTGTAGATGTCAGTTCTTTTTAGGGAGATTAAGCGGCCTACACACGCGCTACGGATCGAATGGATCTGTTTGAAGTCATTTCGCCACACACTTGTGGATCGGTATACGTTCTTCATTTCACGCTGTTCGCCGTCGAGTAAGGATGGATCGCGGAGAAAAAATAATTTTGTTGTGTGGTGTATATAGTGTGTGAAAAAAGGAAAGAAAGGATAATGAAAGAGAAACGTTCACTGTGGATGCAGGAGTGGTTTCTGATCCTAACAACTTATTCATATATAGATACATGCATTCACAAATATGTGAATGAGGTTCTCATAATTCTATTGCCTACTGCCTGCTAGTTTTTATTGCTTGTTTCATTTTATGATTCGATGTTCACAGTTTTATAACATACATTTGTGCACATACGAATCATAAATACAATCATAAACATATAAACAGGCTGCATAGATGCACTCTAACAACTTCGGGTGGACGTTTCCTAGACATCGTCAACCGCGCGACACACACGCTACCGATCGCAGGAATATCAAACTCATTTGAAAACTTGCGATCTGTAGCAGACTGTGCCACACACACGACGATCTGTTTGAATCGCAACATTTTCAACCGCGCCACACACACACTATCGAATGTAAGAATATCAAACTCATTTGAAAACTTGCGATCTGTAGCAAACTAGCCCACACACAGGACGATCTGTTTGAATCGCAACCGATCCATTCGATCCGTAGCGCGTGTGTAGGCCGCTTTATACTCCTTGTGCGTTGACTGTCAAGCCGAGGCCAGATTTGCCTGGTGATGACGCAGGTATGTCCGTGTGTCCATCTCAGGTTCGTCTCGGCCCTGGCGAGATTGGTCAGATTATGTTTAATGGTTGTAAGGGGTACTCCCTCACAAGCCACGATTGATTGTAGCGTCGTTCCTTGTTTGGCGAGTGTGTCGGCTTTTTCATTACCTGTAACGTCGCTGTGTCCCGGTACCCAGATAAGCTGTATGTTGAACTGTTCTGCCATCTCGTTAAGAGACCTCTTTTATTGCCAGGTATGTCCCTGTGTCCATCTCAGGTTCGTCTCGGCCCTGGCGAGATTGGTCACATTATGTTTAATGGCTGTAAGGGGTACTCCCTCACAAGCCACGATTGATTGTAGCGTCGTTCCTTGTTTGGCGAGTGTGTCGGCTTTTTCATTACCTGTAATGTCGCTGTGTCCCGGTACCCAGATAAGCTGTATGTTGAACTGTTCTGCCATCTCGTTAAGAGACCTCTTTTATTGCCAACAGTTCCGCCTGGAAAACGCTGCAGTGATATGGTAATTTTAGAGCTTTATATAGCTCGAGAGCACCGTGGCGCAGTGTCTAGTGTGTTGGCCTCTGACGCCGATGACACGGGATCGAGTCCCGAGCCCGACACAGCCATGTCATCGAACGTGTTTTCACGGTGTTTCTCCTCAGCGGGGTTCTGACAAAACCCCCTGTAGTAAAATTGTCATGAAAAGCTTCTCGAAATTCGCCGTTCGGAACCGGCAATAAACTGTAGGTCCCTTTCACCTATGGGAAAATTAAATCACACACAACATGGGCGATTGAGAGAAGCTCGGCTCAGGTCCTGTAACTGTAACTGTAACTGACTGTAACGCCAACATACATACATACATATAGCCTGAGTTGTTTGCAGAATACTCTAGTGTCCACCTCGTCTTTGGTTTTATACCCGTCAGTGTAGAAATCCACGCAATTTCTGCGCGGTTAAGTTTGGCGGGTCCAGTTCTTCCTGTCCGGATAGATCATCGTAAAGTTTTCGTCCAAGACTATGGTGGGTTCTGTGTGGTCTAGGTTTTCTGACATAGTTATCCTGTTTTGCAGGATGAAGGAGTGGCCAGTGACATAGCTCGCCCATTTCGAGTTGGCTTTTAGTCTTATGGCCGTGTGTGTGGCAACTTGCTTACCGAAAATATCGAGCGGTGTAAGGTCTAGTACCATGTTAAGCGCAGCCGTTGGTGTGGACCTGAGGGCCCTGATAATGCACATACACGCCATCCTTTGTACCTTCTCGAGTTGTTTGTGGTATGTTGTCTTGTCTAGTGCAGTCCACCTATCACTCCATACATTAGTATGGGTCTAACGACCGTGATGTAGAGCCATAGGGTGATCTTGGGGTCGAATCCCCATTTTTTCCTAGGGCTCTCTTACATGTGTAGAGAGCTATTGTTGCTTTTTTTGCTCTTTCAATTGTATTGCTCTTCCAAGTTAATTTCTATAAAGTTTCGTATGGAAAGTATACACGAATCCGTTGTCTAAGAATGAGCTAGTTCTATGTGTACAGCCCGAATCGATAAGCACGTAAATAGTACATCCCATAGTTTTTCGGTTTTTCGCAAATGGGAGACATACATTGGGCCAAAAAATCCAGTCCCACAAAGGTAAAGGGGCTACAGAACGATGATAGTATTGCCAATGGTAATTGTCCCATCAATGGTAATTGAGGTTTGGCGGACAAGATTTTGCATCTTGAACAGGAACTTCTTATTGACCGCAAGACAACCCGGAGCCTTGGGATATAACACTTTTGTCGAAGTTCATTAACGACCGTTTCATGATTCTGATGGAGGTACCGGCAATGATAGTCAAGAACCAGTAAACGGGTCGTCTTATGTTTCCTTGGGAGGATAATCAGCTGTCGAAAGTCAACGTTGCCAATATCGCACTTGTCTAATCTGCCACCAGCTCTAAGAATGTTGTCCTCATCTAAATAAGGATTAAGAGAAAGAATTGAACTTGTTCGGCTTTTTTTCCGCTGAAGTGCCTGTTGGTACGCCTCGTCGGTTGCTGCCTTTTTTGCTCACACCCGCCAACATATCACGGAATTCTTTTGTTGGGGGTCGCAGGTAGCCTAAGGTGTTCTACTTTCTCAATAGCTGAGCGGCAATGCACCCACATATTGTTGACATTTGTACTCGACGTAGGCATACCGGAGAGTCTTTCGCTCAGCTGCTCCCTGTAGACTCTGGCAACCTCCGGTGTGCTCAGGCGCCCAATGTCGAACCTCCTCCTGATGGGCTGGTGCAGCTTTCTGACATTGGACAGTCGAGCTCTGAATCTTGCTGCTACGAGGAAGTGGTCAGAGTCGACATTTGCCCCTCTGAATGTTCGCACATGTTCGCATTACGAGCCGTCGCAAAGTCCGTCAGTCGGAAGCCGTTATCTGTTGTATCGTGGAGGCTGTGCTTTCCAAACACTCTGCCAAGGGTGTTGTCCTTACCGATTTTGGCGTTGAAGTCCCCGAGCACGATTTTAACATCGTACTCCGTAGGCGTTGTCCAGGAGGGCATAGAAGTCCTCCTTGATAGGGTCTTCAGCCTCGTCGGTAGGGGCGTGTGCACATATAAGGCTGATGTTATAAAATCTGTCTCTGATGCGAATCACAGCCAGGCGATCACTTATAGGTTTAAAGTCGATGACCTTCGACCTTAATCGCTTTGCCACGACAAATCCGCATCCCAGTAAGTGCAAGCTTTTGTGACAGCTGTAATAAGTTCGCAATTTTTCTTCCTCATCATACCCTTTCCTATCCAGCGTATTTCCTGGACCGCAGTAATATCCGCCTTGCACTGCGTGAGGATTCTTTCTAGTTTATGAGCAGCTCCGGGAGTGTATAGGGTTCTGACATTCCAGGAGCATACTCGCAAATCGTGTTCCTTTTTCGTGCTTTGTCGTCGTCGAGTATCCGTTCGTGTATCCGAGGCATCTTGCTCATTTATAACTTTATGTTTTTTTTACGTGGGCGGATTGTTAGCCTGCCTCCGGTTGTTGAAGAGGCTATCCAGAGGGCGCCGCGAGGAGGCCGTATTTCAACTTGACCCGGGGCATTTAAACAGGGATCGTTGCTGGCATCTCGCCAGGTTGAGAGCGATCAACAACGTTACCCTGTATGTCCGAGCCCATGCCCTCTGTGGTAAACGTCATACCCACTATAGATCAAAGACTCATAAGCAAACTACATACATGGTTGATTCCATTCAATTATTTCAAACATTTCGTTACCCAGAATCCTTAAAGCATTCCAATAGAAATAAATTAAAAAAATCGACAGACAAGAACAATTCGTGCGATTTGAAAAAAGCACGTTTAGTAGTCAAAAGGGTTGATCGAATACATTTAAGTGTAAATACATACAAGCATTCATGGAATTCATACTGTCGAGAGTACTGAGTAAGCTTCTTGCATTAGCCGAGTTTACAATTCGTGATTGAAAATATGTATCTGCGCTAGGAATTTCTCAATAATCCTTTTAAAACAGTCCTTCAACAAACAACAACTGAGAAGAATGTACACATTGGCGGAGTAAAAAACGACGAATGTTATCCTCCCATGCTGGAATATTCGCATTCCTATCTGATGTGGACTATGTAATTGAAATAGAAGCACGTGCCATGGATTCAAGGAATTTGCGTGATCAAATGCTTCATGTACCCGTAGCTATTGTAGTTTAGTTGAGCTGCAATTTCTTGGATATCTGATTTAAATTTAAATTTCATAGCTTTTAACAGCAGTCATATCCTTTACTACTCAGAATCATCCTTTACTACTCAGAATCGAATGGAACGTAAACAGTCATGTTTATTAAATTAAATCACTTTGAAGCTATAATTCAGAACAATGCCATCTCAGCAGGATACCTTATCATCCCTGATGTTTTCACTTTCAATCATCGCTCCTGTTTATTGCCGCAACTAGAACAGCTTGTAACCATTTCAAACAAAGTTCGGAAGGAAGAAGGAAAAAATCATTAACATTGTCATCGGATGAGCGCCTCTTCGAGTAATAAAAAGGGGCAGCATATGCTGCTTCCACCCCTTTCGTAGTAATTTTTTGTTTTGTAATTTTCGCAAGGACTCGACCGGGTTCAATTGGACTCGCATGAATCCTTTTTTTTATGTTACTCTTATCCCTTTTATTCCGTGTAATGTTACAGTAGTTTAGACATGTTGAAATCACGATGTACCCTTGAGAAGGAAAGGGTCCACTTTTTGATTTCATTCACTTAGACACACCAGGAGAGGAAGGCTGACAGGCGAATGGTGTTGTCATCGCACTAGTGTGAACACATTATGAACTAATTTTTACCCATCATAAATCTGAGAGTAAATTAGCAAAAGGAGGCATCAGATGCATTTGATTGGTATAAATGATGCTCTGAGCGTCTTTATGCAAAAATATACGTTTCAACCCCCTGAAGTTTGGCTGTCGGTTCGCGCTAGGTGGGAGGAATGTGATTTTAATTAGAGCTGAGGGTGTACACGTGCGAGCACTTTCAATTGTCACAGTTTTAAAGGTCGCTGCTCATCCAAAGCCATAAAGATCCATCGGGATTATCCTTGATATTACGTGCGTTCGATTCTGTTGGCATGGATCGAAATTCAGATGAATAAGTTCAGTAGTTGCAGCTGAGAGTAAGGATAATCTGACGGGGATAGAACACTTGCAATGAATTTTATTAAGAATAAGTCTGTATGAACCGTAAGTTATTAGTTACATATAGAAAACGGCGTTACACGACATTGGCTGCACGTGTAACCTGGACCTCATATTGTGTTTTTTGTATTCGTTGAAAAGGGTTCTTGTATCCTTACGTAACAAGTGTACAAGAGGACGCCGTGGCGCAGTGGTTAGTGTGTTGGATTCTGACGCACGATGAGCGAGTTCGGATCCCGATGACACCGACGCCATCGAATGTTTACTTCGCGGCGGGGTACTGGCAAAACCCCACGTAGTATACTTGCCGTTAAAAAGCTTCTCGACTCACGACGTTCGGAATCGGCATTAAACTGTAGGTCCCTTTCACCTATGTGAAAAATAGAATCACACACAACATGGGTGATTGGGAGAAGCTTGGCTCTGGTAATTCCATCAAAGAAGTAGAACAAGCGTACCCAGTTACGATAGAGTTCAAAAGCTGTATTATTCTCTCAATTTCCTGTTGAGTATCAGTGGGAATGGCCATCGACTGTCCGATATTTCTGAGTTCGATGGCTATGACCTACTCTACTTCTCAATCGATGTCAATACCTCTTAAAACCTACCTTGATAAAAAAATTTGGTATTAATCCCAATTCATATTTCAGTGAAAAGAAATAAGACGGCTGTCAGAAGATCCTTGCCATATGTCTACGTTTTCATTCATAGTGTGGCAAGTTGCATCATCTTCTTCTTCTTCTTAGTGGGCGCTACAGTTCGGGGTGAACCTGGGCCTCAACCAACATGCCCCTCCATCTAGCACCATCTTTCGCTTGCCTTTTCCATTGCCGCACACCCAGTTGGCTGAGGTCCCCTTCCTCCTGTGTGCGCCATCTTAAATGCGGCCGTCCTCTGGCTCTTCGTCCCTCGGGGTTGGATTCAAAGACTCTCCGGGCTGGAGCTGTGGTGTCCATTCGCTCTACATGGCCCAGCCATCTTAGGCGTTGAATCCGTAGACGCCTGACTAGACTCATGTCGCTGTACAGCCCGTAAGGTTCGTGGTTGAATCTTCTCCTCCATCCCCCGTCTGCGTTTATAGGCCCGAAAATCACGCGCAAAATCTTTCCCCGAACCGACCAAGGGCCTCCTCATCCGCTTTTGATAGTGTCCATGCTTCTGCGCCGTACAACAGGACCGGGATGATAAGGGTCTTATATAGAGTCAACTTTGTCGTTCGGGAGAGGGCTCTATTACTCAGTTACCGCCTGAGCCCAAAGAAACAGCGATTGGCAAGAGTGATTCTGCGTTTGATTTCGGAACTGATGTCGTTGTTCCAGGTCACTGCGGAGCCAAGGTAGACGAAGTCCTTAACTACAAACGTTCTGGCCAAGACGCCGGTGTTGAGCGTCCTTTTTCGATGACAACATATATTTAGTTTTGCCCTGGTTTCCCGCCAAACCAATTTACGCCGCCGCCATCTCAATACTCGCAAACGCCTCGCTGTGATCTGCCTATTGTGCCTCTTGTATTGGCCAGTGATTTTTGCACAATCGTTTCCAATATGATGTTGAAAAAATCACACGACAGCGCATCGCCCTGCCTAAATCCTTTTTTGACATCAAAACTATCGGTAAGGTGTTCACCGATTCGGATGGAGCAGCGAGCATTCTCCAAAGTCATCCTGCATAGTCTGACGAGCTTAGCAGGTATGTTAAAGGTAGACATAGCGTCTCGTATAGCTCGTCTCTAATTACGCTGTCGTATGCGACTTTGAAGTTGACAAATAGGTGGTGAGTGTCGACTTGAAATTCATTGTTTTTTTCCAGGATCTGCCGTAGTGTGAAGAATTGGTCGATGGTGGACTTCCCTGACCTGAATCCGCACTGATAACGACCTATCAGCTTATTTACAAAAGGCTTCAGGCGTTCACACAAAACGGCAGAGAAGATTTTGTAGGCGATGTTAAGGAGACTTATTCCTCTATAGTTGGCGCAATCAGAGGGGTCTCCTTTCTTGTGGATCGGGCATACGATGCTGAGACTCCATTCCTCGGGCATGCTTTCCTCTAACCATATCTTACGGATGAGCTGGTGCATGCTCCTAACCAGGTCATCCCCAGCAGCCTTGAAGAGCTCAGCAGACAGTCCGTCTGCGCCAGCATCTTTAATCGAGTTGAGCTTTAATATGGTAATCTTAACTTCGTCGAGATCAGGGTGACAGAATTCTCTGTGGTCTCCGTCGATTAGAAATGGACCCTTCTGCCTGACAGCGGTATATTGACTAACATCGCCGTTGTACAGTCTGCAGAAGTGGTTTTTCCATATTCTCAGCATCGACTGCGATTCAACTACTAGGTGTCCGTTCTCATCCCTGCAGGCTTCCGTTCTGGCTTTATAACATTGGCATGTTCGCTTTATCTGTTGATGAAACTTTCGAACGTCACGCCTGCAGTAACACCTCTCCAAATCCTCAATCGCGTGCTTCTCATGCTCTTTCTTCTTTCTCCTGAGAAGCTAATGCTCTTCCCTTCTTTTTAACTCGTAGAGCTCATGAGCTGCTTTCGTTCTTTCATACGGCGAGGCCTTATATGCATCCTGCTTCGCTGTGTGAATCCTCCTGCCCTCGTCATCCAACCAGGTGTTTCTTCGTGGTGGACCCTTGAAACCAAAAATTTCGGATGCAGAGCTTTTCAGAGCTTGTTTGCCAAGGCCCCACTGCCGTTCTATTGATAGCGTGGAGGATTGAGGTGTATTGGAGAGCATAAGGGAGACGCGATCGGTAAAAGTTCGAGCAGTTTCTGGCGATAGTAGCTTTCCGACGTCATAACTTTGTTTTCTTACTCTACTCCGCTGTGTTCGTGATATCCGAGATACAAGATAGTGGTCCGAGTCGATATTAGCCCCTCGGAAAGTTCGAACATCAAGAATAGTGAAGGAGTGTCTGACGTCGATCACGATGTGATCAATCTGGTTGGTAGTCGATTGATCAAAAGACCGCCAGGTGCTTTTGTGTATATCGAGGTGCGGGAAGCGCGTACTGGCTAGAAGGAGATTTCGCCCCTTAGCAAGATCAATAAGCCTGTGTCCGTTATCGGAGGTGGTGTCGTGTGGGCTATGTTTGCTGATGACTCGTTCAAAGATGCTTTCCTTACCCAGCTTAGCATTGAAGTCTCCTAGTATAATTTTGATTTCATAGCTGGGACATTGGGCATACGTTCTGTCTAGGAGATCGTAGAACTCATCTTTGGCTGAGTCATCCTTGTCTTCCGTGGGGGCATGGACGCAGATCAGGCTGATGTTAAAAAATTTAGCCTTGATACGGATTATTATGAGGCGTTCACTCACATGCCGAACAACAAATCCGCATCCAAACAATCGTTGCCCTCTCTCCCCATAGCTGTCGCCGTAGTAAATATCGCAGTTTTTCATCCGCTTTATACGCGGTCCATTCCATCGCATTTCCTGGATGGCTTTATAGCGGTCTAGGGCGTCCGCAAGTTGTTCGGCTGCACGTGGCCTGTTTAGGGACCTAACATTCCACGTACAAAGCCGAAGATCATTGTCCTTTTTTCGTTTTTTGCAAGGGTCGTCAACATAAATCCGGTCCATATCCGACGCTTGTGGTTGTTTCGGAGTTTGTGTTTTTTTTACGGTTACGGCTTACTAGGCCGTAGCCCAACCGACTTATCCTGTTTTTTGGCGGAGGAGGCTCGCCATTCGCCCTTCCCCGTCTGCAATTTCCATGGGAAATCTCCAGATGGCACCACGAGGAGGTGGGGATAGGACTTACTAACAGTGCCGCAAGATGTTCGACTGCGGTGGCTCTTCTCGCTTTTTAGCAGGCCAGCATCCGTCGGATAGATGCTAGCCCTAGGCCTTTGTTAGCCCTTTGCCATCCAGTTGCATCATCTAGTTGAAAATATACATCATCCAAGTCATTCCCATCAAGCTGGGGCCAGAAATAGTCCGTTGTCATAGCATGGTAAGTTGTAGAACTGACCATTACAGCGTTTTCGTCCTTATTCAATAAAAAGCTCAGGTGATGCCTTTTGAACATAAAGTACAGGATGTGGGAATTAAGTTCAAGGAAATAGGAAATAAAAAACAAATTAAGTTTGTAGCAACATTTTATTATCGATCTTTACAATAGTCCCCCTCTAGCTCCACACAACGATTCCAACGTTGTCCTCACGAACCGAAGCCCCCTCGATAATCCATCGAAATTAACTGGTTCAGAACCATAAATACCATCCCGTTGACCTTCTCTACACCGCCATGATGAGCAAGTCCGCGCACGGAAAACACATGCTCGTAGCCTCTTCAAGACGCCAACATAGAATTATCCAGTCAATGTCTGGTCAGTAGGAACATACATGTTTACGACTAACGATGCCGCGGATATGAAAAAAAAAACAGTCAGCATTCCCTTCAGCCAAGACTTTGGCATCCTCGCTTTTGTTAGCCACTGTGCTCATTCAGCTGCACGTGTTCTCGAGCTCTCGACATACACTCGTCTCCGTACACCATCTACAATTTTTGGAGTATTTCCGAGGGCTTCGCACCAGATTTCACTACGAATTGAATCAGAACATGTTGCTTGTAATGTAAGTTCATTTTTACGACGTCACTTCTTCTTCTTCTTATCAGGCGCTACAGTTTTGATATCGTTATCATAACCTCGCCAAAGCCGGGTGGACGGAATCTCTCTTATCTTCGTCCAGTGTGAATGGTGCGTTCTGCCTGACGGCGGTATCTTGACCATCTTCACCGTTATACAGTCCGCATAAATTGTCTTTCCATATTCTCAGCATCGACTGTGATTCAACTTCGAGGTGTCCGTTTTTATCATGGTCGTTGTACTCTTTGGCAAAACTTTCGAATGTCGCATGAGCTCATAGAGCACGAGTAGCTCTTGTTCGTCGATGTAATATGACCATGTATGTGTTCTGTTTTTCTACTTGTATCTGTCTGTTTGTGCAATTTGCATCGACCTTCCGAGGAGCCAACATCGACTCGGATCATTTCCTTGTTGTGGCCAAGGTAAGAGCACGGATATCAAAACAACGGAGGCAAGAAAGAACACCAAGGTTTGACGTCGAAGAGCTACAATCGCATCCGATCTAGGAACTTTGCTGACCGAGTCTCCCAAAAACTTTCTGAAAGTTCGACGTCGCCTGCAATAACGGTAGGAAAAAGATGGAAGCGTTGTCAAAAAGCTATTAAAGAAGTTGCCACTGATGTTCTGGGATTTACGACACCACTGCCCAGGAAGAACCCGTGGTTTGACGAGTGCAGGCAGGCCCATGCAGCTAAACAAGACGCCTACAATGCAATCCTGAATCGAAAGACGAGAGCTGTTCATGAGCTCTTCGAACAGAAAAGGAGGGATGAGAACCGGCTGCTCAAAAAAAAAACAAAAAAAAAAAAACACAGAAGGATCATGAGAAGCGCTTGTAAGCCGGAAGTTTTACCAAAAGGTAAAGCAGCTATCCAGTGGAAACAAACTCAGAACCGACCCCTGATGGGGCGAGGATGGAGAAATTGTAGTAGAGTCGCAGTCGATAGTGAGAATTTGGTAGAATCACTTCTGCAGACTGCTAAGTGGCAGGGAAGACTCAAATACCGCTGTCAGGCAGAATGTTCCACTCAACTAGGACGACGATAGACAAGAATACAAGGTCAGGATAGGAATATGAAGGCTGAAGTCAAACAAAGCTGCTGGAGCAGACGGACTGTCCGCGGAACTGTTTAAAGCAGCTGGGGATTTCAGGCCAAGGAAGTCCACAATGAACCAAATTTTCACACTGCGGCAGATCCTGAAATACAAATACAAGAAATACAGATCGAAACCCACACCTTTTTGATTTCAGGGCAGCATATGATAGCGTGCATAGAGACGAGCTATACAGAGTCATTTCGAGTTTTGGCCTCCCTACCAAACGCGTCAGATTGTGTAGGATGACGATGAAAGCCTCTCGCTGCTCTACCAAGGTCGATAGCGATCTTAGTGAGACCTTCAATGTCAAAAAGGGTTATAGGCAAGTCGACGCGCTATCATGTGACTTTTTTAACATCATACTTGAGAAGATCGTGCGCAACTTACAAGTCAGCACTAGGGGCAAGATCTTCTAAAAGTCCTTTCAACTGCTAGCTTACGCGGATGATATTGAGGTGATTGGTTGAACGCAGCGGGCCGCCAATGAGGCGTTTGTTATCATTGAAGCTGAGGTGGCCAAAATGGGTCTGGCGGTAAATGAAGGTAAAACGATATCCTGTCATCAAGGGAGGATGCACAACATCGACGTCTTGAAACACAGCGTCACAATGGTTCAGCAAGAACTTCGAGGTAGTCAAGGACTTCGTCTATCTTGTATCCGCAGTAATAAATACGAACAACATTAGTACCGAGATTAAACGCAGAATAACTCTTGCCAATCGCTGTTTTTTTGAGCGGCTCTGAAGGCAATTGAGTAACAGAGCCATTTCTCGAAAAATCAAGCTGGCTTTATAAATTAATTAATTATAAAATTAATTTTCTTAAAAAAATATTTTTTATTCGGGCAGCGTGCCCCCTTACAACTGATTACAAACTCAAACTTAAATTTATCTTACTCTACCTTAAATACTATTTGCCTGGTCGCAGGTGAACGGCGTGTCGTAATGCAGCGGCGATGATAAAGGGTCGGATGACACTGGCGAACAATACGTGATGGAATGCGGCGTGGTGTTGGGTGATCCGGATGTCTGGATGCTAACTTGGCAATTCGCTTTGAAACAAGTTAGAAACGATGTCACTAGATGTGCGCGTGCAACGGTGTAACTTGACGACGCACTTGAGGATCTCGGTGGAGGATGAATGATTTGTGTGTGAACTTGTGCAAGGTGTAACTTGACGATGCACTGGAAGATCTCGGAGGAGAATGAATGTTTGGCGTGTTAACTTATATAATACCCTAATTATCCCAGTCCAGCTATATGGTGCAGAGGGTTGGACGCTAATGAAAGCGGATGAGGAAGCTCTTGGTAGCTCTTGAAGAAGCACGAACTGTACCGGCTATGCGGCGATATGTGCCTGGTTAAGCGTCTACGGATACAACGCTAGGCTAGGCCATGTAGAGCGTATGCACTACATAGCTCCGGCCCGAAGAATCTTCGAATCCGAGCTATTCGGACAACGCAACAGAGGACGGACTCGACTCAAATGACGCATACAAGTGGAGAAGGACCTTAACCAACTTGGTGTGCATGACTAGAGGAGGTGGGCAAGAGATCGTGCTGGTTGGAGTCTATGTCTGTAGCGCCACCTATAAGAAGAAGTAGAATAATTTGTCCATACAGCATTTTCATTACTTTCAGATTTTAAAAATATTGTAAAAGATGTGCGAATCCTTTTTCCCGACATCTTAGTGTCGCGAAATGTTGGAAAAGTATCGATTTCACTTCAGCACATACTCAACATTGTATACAAAAGTACTATCGTATGTATGTGTATATAGTTTGTTGCACCCTAAGTTCAACCGAAAAATCTCCCTTCAGATACACAAATTATATACTTCGAACTTGAAGATAAAATCGAACAAATACGGGTGAGCTCAAATTTCTTGTAAATAGATGTATTGTGTACGTACGCTACATATACGTACCGAAGTATCTTTGAAATACATGTAGTACATACGTAGCGACCAATTACGGGGCATACAGTCCTCTGTCCTCTTGTGTGATGTTTAATTGCACGAGTATTGTTAGAATGGATACTGAATATGTAAGGTAGTATTGCATCTACTAAACATTAAACATTTAAACAATATCATACAGTGCTTGCAGCCATACTGTTTTCTACCATCATTAGTACATTGTCCATTCTAAGTCCAAACAAAAAAAAGTGGTCTAGGTGCGACCCTAGACCAATCTCGGCAATATAAGCTTACTATGTGTCCACGCCCCCACAGAGGAGAAAGATGACCGACATAAAGACGACTTCTATGATCTCCTAGGCAGAACGTATGCGCAATGTCCCAGCTATGACACCAAAATCGTTCTAGGAGATTTCAATGCGAAGCTGGGTAAGGAAACTATCTTTAAACGGGTCATTGGAAAGCACAGCCTACGCAACACCACGTCAGAAAACGGACTAAGGCTAGTGGACTTTATGGCGGGACATAACCTGGTAGTAGCAAGTACACGATTCCCACACCTCAACATCCATAAGGGGACCTGGCGGTCTTTCGATCAATCGACCATTGATTATATTGCGATCGAAGGTAGACACTCCTCCAGCATCCTAGATGTCCGAACCTTTCGAGGAGCCAACATCGACTCGGAACATTACCTTGTTGCAGCCAAGGTACGGATGCGAATTTCTCGGAACCAACGGAGTCGAGTAAGAACACCAAAATTTAACGTCGGAAAGCTGCAATCGCAGGAGACCGCCAGGACTTCGCCGATCAAGTCTCCCTCAAGCTCTCTCAGGTCCCGATGCAATCTGCAGAATCCATAGAACAGCAATGGAGTCGTTGTCAGAAAGCCATTAGAGAGGCCGCCTCAGAGAAACCCCTGGTTTGATGATGAGTGCAGACAGGCCCATGTAGAGAAACAGAATGCATACATGGCCACATTGCATCGACGGACAAGGGCTGCCCGCGAGCTCTATGAACAGAAAAGGAGGGAGGAGCATGCGCTTCTGAGAAGGAAAAAGAAGGAGCACGAGAAGCGCGAGATCGAGGAGATGGAGAGATGTCACTGCAGGAACGACGTTCGAAAATTTTACCAGAAAGTAAAACGAACATGCTAAGGCTATAAAGCCAGAGCAGAAGCCTGCAGGGATGAGCACGGACAATTAGTAGTGGAGTCACAGTCGATGCTGAGATTGTGGAAGGACCACTTCTGCAGACTGTATAACGGCGATGATAGTCAAAATGCCGCCGTCAGGCAGAGCGAACCATTCACAATGGACGAAGACGAAGGAGAATCCCGTCCACCCGACCTAGACGATGTTAAGAAAGCGATATCGAAACTTAAGTCTTATAAAGCTGCTGGAGCAGACGGACTCCCCGCGGAGCTGTTTAAAGCAGCTGGTTAGGAACATGCACCAACTCATCTGCAAGATATGGTCGGAAGAACGCATGCCCGATGAATGGAATCTCAGTATCGTTTGCCCGGTCCATAAGAAAGGACACCCCTATGACTGCGCCAGTTACAGAGGGTTTAGCCTCCTGAACATCGCGTACAAGATTCTCTCTGCCGTACTGTGTAAGTACCTGAAACCGTTCGTGGACAATCTGATAGGTTCCTACCAGTGTGGTTTCAGGCCAGGAAAATCCACGATAGACCAAATATTTACACTACGGCAGATCTTGGAGAAGACACGCACCATCTTTTCGTCGACTTTAAAGCCGCGTATGTCAGTGTTTATAGAGACGAGCTATACAGAGCCATGCCATGTTTTAACATTCCTACCAAACTCGTCAGACTGTGCAGGATGATTATGGAGAACTCTCGCTGCTCCATTAAGGTCGGAAGTGAACTAACTTACCCCTTCGATGTTAAAAAAGGTTTTAGACAGGGTGACGCACTGTAATGTGATTTCTATAACATCATACTTGAAAAGATCGTGCAGGACTCTGCGGCCAATACAAGAGGCATGATCTACTTCAATTGCTTGCCTACGCAGATGACATCGACTTTATTGGATGGATAAAGCGAGGCGTCAATGAGGCGTTCGCAAGCATTGAAGCAGAAGCGGCTAAAGTGGATCTAAGGGTAAATGGGGACAAGACCAAATGTATACTGTCAACAAAGAATGATGCGCAACACCGACGTCTTAGTCAGAACTTCACCCTTCGCATATATATTTTTGAAGTAGTCAATTACTTCGTCTACCTTGGCTCGATAGTGACAAGTAGCAACGACACCAGCGCTGAGATAAAACGCAGAATAACTCTTGCCAGCCGTTGCTCACGAGGCAACTAGTTATCTACAACCGAAGTGCAGGGTCGTAAACTGGTGAACGAATATGAGAAGCTGAGGGTATTGTCGTCAGCGAAGGAGTGAATTGGATTAGAAGTAACAGACAAGAGATCACTTATAAAAATAAGGAAGAGTGTCGGAGTCAAAATGGAGCCCTGGGGAACACCGGCACTTACAAAGTGAGTATCAGACTTGAATCCGTCCAAAACAACTTGAATTGAACGATTCGAAAGGTAGCTTCTAATCCATTGAAAAAGAGACTCATCGATCCCAAAAGCACGCATTTTCGACAAAAGGGTTTCGTGCCAAACCCTGTCAAATGCTTTCGAAATATCCAGTGCAACAATTTTGCTTTCACCTGCTTGGTGAAGCGAGTGATTCCACTTTTCAGCGAGATATGCCATCAAATCGCCAGTGGATCTGTTGCTGCGAAAACCGTATTGGCGGCCATTGAGGAGTTTCCGTGATTCAAGATATTTCATAAGCTGACGGTTAATCAGCGTTTCCATGACCTTGGAATGAAGGGACGTTAGTGCAATGGGTCGGTAGTTGGAGGGAGAAGATGATTCGCCTTTTTTGTGTGTAGGCTGGACAAATGCTGTTTCCACCTACTCGGAAAGAGCCCAGAGGTGTAGGAAAGGTGAAAAAGCTTACGCAGTGGTTTTGCAAGCGTAGAAGAACACCTCTTCAGAACTATTGGGGCAATACCATCTGGACCAGCGGATTTGTGTATGTCGAGGTCTTTAAGAACCCTTGCGACTGTACGAGTGCGGAAGTGGATTAGTCCCATGGTGGAATTGACGCACTCTAGTACAGGCGGAGACAAAGTACAAGCTGGCAGGTGAGAACTGGTTGCGAAATGGGCAGCAAGTAGGTTAGCTTTGTCTAAGGGGGTGGCAGCTGGAATGTCATTGTGGATGAGCGTCGGTATAGACGACTTAGTTGAGTTTTTTACGTTTTTTACAAACGACCAGAAACTTTTGCTACCTTTGGGACATTGAAGGATTTTACGCCTTAATTTTTGGTCGGATTGGAATTCAACCCGTCGAATGTGGGTGTTGCAGTCATTTCTGGCTCGTATGTACTTTTTTCGGTTTTCCTCAGAACTGTTTGCCTTGAAGGCCCGAAAACTTAGCTCCCTGAGCCTAATAGCCTCCTTGCAGCTCAAGTCAAACCACGAGTTATCCTTTGGCCTGGTGCTTTTAATTTTGCTGGGAATAAAATTTGCCATGCCGATTCGGATAATGTTTGCGATAGTATCAGTTGCGGCGTCCATGTCGTTGTCGAGGAAGCACAACGACCAGTTAAAGATCCGGAAGAAGTTGTTAGGGCCGCACCAGTTGGCTTTCTCGTATAGCCATAGTGTTCTCTTAGGAGCTTTTTCATTAACTGGACGGTGGGAGTTTGAGGATTTTGCTGATATCATGCAGTGGTCAGACGAGCCTAGGGGTTCCAATACATCGATCGTGTATTTGTCAGGCAGAGAGGTAAGAAACAAGTCCAGTGTGTTGGCGGTATGACCAGCAACATCGGGGATACGTGGTGGCTCATACTTGTCTTTGGCGGGAATTGCAACTTGGTGAAAAAGGTGGATAATGCAATTCGTTGCACCGTTCCATTAGAACTCTGCATACATTCTGAGCTGATAATGACTGGTGTTCTATGTAAACGTGCACATTAAAGTCTCACAGGAAATTGCATGGTTTCTTCAGGTGACCACAAGAAATTGAAGAAGAACCGCAAGTATGAAAATTAACTCAATCCAATGCGATCGTAAAACTGGAATTTTTCATATATTACGGTATGGATAAATGCGTACATACATAGATACGTAAGTATACTAAAACCACAAATTGTAATTTTGCACTTTTGTTACCTCCTCTTCCTGACAACGAAGTATCCATCAATTTGAATAAAATCCAACAACTGAAGGTAACGCTTTCGCGAACTTTTGCAGTCGCAGTCGATACTTTTGCTGGAAGTGCAGACCTCCGTTCGGATTGCGCACTATAATGGGATCACTAAATCGATTGCAAGTCGAAGGGGTTACTATCCGATGCAGCATGTGATTGTTTTGTAATCGGACTAATTTTTGACTTGTGCAAAGGTCTACATATATAGCAATGTGGTGTAGAAGGGGTATCGATTGTTATCATTGCGAAATCTTTGTGAGAAATGTACACAAATATTCGGTTAATGCAAATAGATAGATCTGCGAAACCCCAGCATTGATTATACTCGTAACGCAATGAATGGTAGGAAATGTATCTGGAATCTGATTGTATTTTAAGTCCAGACAGATATCGTTTAATTAAGCTCTTCACCTTAATTATGGTTTTAACATATTAACCCACATTGCAGTTGAAATGGTCTACCCAATGGTTATCTACGGAAAGTTCTAAGGAAGATATTGCTCCTGTATTGACTGACATGCTGGGATAGTTAGAACATTCCCTTGCTCCAATTTTTTGTACATTTTGATATTCATTCCCGAAACAGATAAGTCCGCAAGTTAACGACGGTATCTTAGGCCAATACGATGGCATGGATTTTAGTATAACATTTAGTGGATATTAGGCGGGAGGGAGCGAGCAAACAGAGCAAAGAAGTTGATCGCGTTTAACATGGCAAACGCCAGCTTCGATCTCTGTCCCTGCTCAATCCAAGTTGACACACAGCCTCCACGTGGCCCCCTCTGGATAGCTACCCTGGCATCCGCCAGGTAGTGAACCATTGTGTGCAGCGACCCAACCCCTTGTTCCTGGGGAAAGAGAAACCTGGCCTTCCTGGTTGGGGGTTGTGCTTAGGGGTAACATCCCTATCACGAGCCTCGGATACGGACGGATACAAAGCTAACGACCCCTGCAGACGACTAAATGACTAAATAGCCCTCAACTAGGTGACTTGTACCTGGAATGTGGGGTCCCTTAACAGACCGGATGCAGGCAATCAATTGGAGCAAACCCTCAACTGCTATAAAGCAGATATAACTGCACTCCAAGAAGTGCGACGGGATGGACCAGGCAAAAGGCGGATGAAAAACTGCGACATCTACTACGGGAATTGCTACAAGGAGAACAAACAGCGACTATTCGGGAGCGGATTCGTTATTCGAGGAAGACTCCAACAAAAAGTCTTAAGCTTCCGAGATGTAAGCGTACGCCTCATAACAATCCGCATCAAAGCTAAATTTGGAAACATTAGCTTAATATGTGCTCACGCCCCAACGGAAGAAAGGACGATCAATTCAAAGAAGAATTATAAGATCTCCTAGATAGAACCTATGCCCAATGCCCCAGCTACGACACAAAAATAGTTCTAGGACATTTTAATGCAAAACTGGGCAAAGAGGACATATTTGAGTCGATCATAGGAAGCATAGCCTCCATAACACAATATCCGACTACGGAATTAGGCTAGTCGTTTTCCTAACGGAAATCTCCCCATCTCAACATCCACAAGGGTACCTGGCGGTCTTTTGATCAATCAACCACCAACCAGATTGATCAGATTGCGATCGACACCAGACACCCCTCCAGTATTCTCGATTTACGAACGTTCCGAGGGGCCAACATAGACTCGGACCACTACCTTGTTGTAGCCAAGGTACGAATGACAATATCAAGAATGCTTAGGAGTCGAGTAGGACAACGTAAGTTTGACGTCGGAAAGCTACAATCGCAAGAGACTGCCAGAGCGCCATCAGAGACGCTGCCTCAGAGGTGCTGGGTTTCAAACCGCCACCACCTAGAAACCCCTGGTTCGATGAACAATGCGAACAAGCCCATGCAGCAAAACAAGAGACATATAAAGCCATGCTGCAACGATGGGCGAGAGCTGCTCGCGAAATTTATGAGCAGAAGAGTAGAGAGGAACACACGCTTTTCAGAAGAAGGAAGAGAGAGCATCTCAGATGGAGGAGATAGAGAGATGCTTCCGCAGGAATGACGCCCGGAAGTTTTACAATAATATAAAACGAACATGCCATGGCTACAATGCCAGAGCGGCTGCCTGCAGGGATGAAAATGGAGAACTGGTAGTAGAGTCACAGTCGATGCTAAGGATTTGGAAAGATAACTTCTGCAGACTGTATAACGGCGATGACAGACAAGATACCGCTGTCAGGCAAAACGATCCGTTCGTTATGGACATCGATGTAAGAAAATTCCGTCCACACGACCTAGACGAATCAAAATAGCGATACCAAGACTTAATTCTAATAAAGCCGCGGGCGCAGATGGCCTGTCTGCTCAGATTCTTAAGGCGGCTGGAGATGAGCTGGTAAGGTGCATGCACCATCTCATTTGCAAAGTATGGTCGGAGGAAAGCATGCCCGACGAATGGAATCTCAGCATCGTTTGCCCGGTCCATAAGAAAGGAGACCCCTATAACCGCGCCAACTATAGGGGAGTAAGTCGGCTCTTATCAGTGTGGTTTCAGGCCAGGTAAATCCACAATAGACCAAATATTTACGCTACGGCAGATGTTGGAGAAGACCCAGTAATACCAAATCAACACTCACCACCTCTTCGTCGATTTCAAGGCTGCTCGACTATGTATAGCTATACAAAGCCATGTCTAGTTTTAACATCCCTGCCAAACTGTCCAAACCGTCCGACTGTGCAGGATGACAATGGAGAATTCTCGTTGCTCCATTTAGGTCGGTAATGAGCAAACCGAGAGCTTTGGTGTTAAAAAAGGATTTAGGCAAGGTGGCGCGCTGTCATGCAACTTTTTCAACATCTTGCTTGGAGAGGTCGTGCAAGAGTCACTGGCCAACATAAGAGGTACGATTTATTTCAAGTCTACGCAATTGCTTGCCTGCGCTGACGACATTGACGTGATTGGACGGACACAGCGAGACGTCAATGAGGCCTTTATAAGCAGTGAAGTAGAAGTGGCTAAGATGGGTCTCAAGGTTAATGAGGGTAAAACCAAATATCTGCTTTCATTTAAAAGAGACGGGTAAAACCGGCGTTTTGACCAGAACGTCACCATGGGCGGATATAACTTTGAAGTGGTCAAGGAATTCGTCTACCTTGGCTCACTGATGACCGACGACAACAACACCAGCGCTGAGATAAAACGCAGGATTTCTCTTGCCAAACGCTGTTTTCTTGGGCTCAAGAGGCAATTGAGAAGTAGAGCCCTCTCTCGGAAAACCAAGGCAGCACTATACAAGACCTTGTTCATCCCAGTCCTCCTTTACGGCGCAGAGGGTAACAAGGGTAAAACGAAATATATGCTGTCAACCAAAAAAGACGCACAACATCGACGTCTCGGTCAGAATGTCACAATTGGCAGCTACAAATTTGATGTGGTTAAGGACTTCGTCTAGCTTGGCTCACTACTGACCAGCGACAACACCAGTGCTGAGATTAAATGCAGAATTACTCTTGCCAATGGCTGGTTCTTTTGTCTCAAAGGCAATTGGGAAGTAGAGCCCCCTTTAGAAAGACTAATCTTGCGATATACAAAACCTTAATCATCCCGGTCCTCCGCTGCGGCACAGAAGCCTGGACTTCAACGAAAGCGGATGAAGAGGCCCTTGATCGTTTCGAGAAGTAAATTCTTCGTTCAATCTAAGGTAATGTTTGTATAAACGGGGAGTGGAGGAAAAGAAACAACGACGAACTATACGGGCTGTACAGCGACATCGGCCTAGTACGACGTCTACGGATCCAACGCCTAAGATGGCTAGGTCATGGCGAATAGTTAACACAGCTCTGGCCTGAAGAATTTTCGAGTTCAACTCTGAGTGACGAAGCAGCAGAGGACGACACACAGATGAAAGGGGACCTTAACCAACTGGGCGTACGGCGCTGGAGGCAGCTGGCAAAAGATTGTGCTAGCTAGAAAGGCTTGTTGGTTGCGGACCAGTTTCATACCGGATTGTAGCGAAATGAGGTTGTTCTCAAATACTATACGCAGCGATACACACAAGCCTGATTTGATAAAAGTATGTGATTCTTGAAGAATTCTAATATTGTTCTACATTCTACATTTACAATATTACCATCATAAGTATCCTTCCATGATAAAACTGCTGCGAGTCTATTTGGTAACAATAGCACTGTAATTTGGAATTTAACACGAAACGTAAACAGATCAAAGAAGTGTATGATTTCCTCGCTTTCAAATTTAGGCAAGCCAAACGTAGACTAAAGGTTGCAATCAACATCAGTCTTACGCCGGGGCAAAAATCGTTGTGCTTATTGATAGTCGTGACAACGGTGCCGACAATAATGTGACTCTCAGCGGGATACTTACACTCCAGGAGGCTAAAAAAGAACGTCAAACAGAATGACTGAACGAGACGTCAAATGTCCTCGGGCTGTTTTCTATGTGCATGCACTCGTATCTGCAGGTCCTTTCGGAACCATACACTAAAGAAATCACAAGGGGAATACATACGAGTATACTGCGTACCCGTAATTAGTCGTAGTCCTTTTTTCGTTCACTTCGCATGGACAAAAACGTATGATGCATAGGTGATACGTTATGTATTTTACAATTTATTTTTCTTTTTAAAAAAAAAGTGAAATTCTTTGTCCAGCGACTACATACATATGTGTCATCCTAGCTTACTGCCGTACCTGTACAGACTTAGATCCTAGTCCGGTGCATGCATTGAAACATAGATGCTTACTCAAGAAGAATACGTCCTTTTACAGACTTATCCTTAATGCAATCAGTGTAGGAAGAAACACCCTGGAGAACTGACTAAATCTGTTTTTTGTTCTTTGTGTTTTGCTATATGGACACACAACCGGGTCCCTACATGATACAATTTCATAGCCGTCACCTGTGCATTGCAGTAGGAGCATCTTCATTGTTTCGCATGTTTGGACTCAATCTTCGTTTTATGTCATCTACAGTCTATTCAGTAGTGCAAATCAAGTGGATAAATGAGCAAATCCTTGCTTTGAGTTGTGCCGAATTTCATGAGAAACTTACGTATCTGGGAACGCTGCTTATTTGGTATTAGCTGTGTATTTATGTCTTTTTGTTTGCTTGCATCCTAGATCATGCAACTGTTGGGATTAGTCATTGAAATGGAAATGTGCCGGAAGATGCATCTATGCTCTTACGACTGTTTTTTTTTTTTTTTTTTTTTTAAATGAAATTTGAGTTAGGTGCAACGTAACAAAAGATTGTCCAGTATTGTTTCGCTTTAATACCGGGTTCTGCTTAATTTGTTTTTTACTCCAAGTTACTCAAGCACATACACTCCGCTTCAACTGAATAGGTACAACATTTTTCAAAAATTTGAAATCCATTTCTGGCACATACTGTAGATGAACTAATCCTTTTTTAGGGTTCCGTACCCAAAAGTAAAACGGAACCCTATTACTAAGACTTTGCTGTCCGTCCGTCTGTCACCAGGCTGTATCTCATGAACCGTCATAGTTAGACAGTTGAAATTTTCACAGATGATGTACAGAACAACATTAATATTTAAGGGGGGCTCCCATACAACAGACATGATTTTCATCCAAAAAATTCCCTTGGTCACATACTGAACTAAGGTTAGACGACAATATCCCACAACCAGTAGCAAACTTCGATCCACAATAAAGGAGACCCCTCTGATTGCGCCAACTACAGAGGAATAAGTCTCCTTAACATCGCCTACAAAATCTTCTCTGCCATGTTGTGTGAACACCTGAAGCCTTTTGTAAATAAGCTGATAGGTCCTTATCAGTGCGGATTCAGGCCAGGGAAGTCCACCAACGACCAAATCTTCTCACTATGCTAGATCCTGGAAAAAACCAATGAATTTCAAGTCGACACTCACCGCCTATTGTCGACTTCAAAGCCGCATACGACAGCGTAATTAGAGACGAGCTATACAACGCTATGTCTACCTTTGACATTCCTGCTAAACTCGTCAGACTATGCAGGATGACTTTGGAGAATGCTCGCTGCTCCATCCGAATCGGTGAACACCTTACCGATAGTTTTGATGTCAAAAAAGGATTTAGGCAGGGCGATGCGCTCTCGTGTGATTTCTTCAACATCATATTGAAAATGATTGTGCAAAAATCACTGGCCAATACAAGAGGCACAATCTATTTCAAATCCTCGCAACTCCTTGCATACGCCGACGATATTGACATAATAGGTAGATCACAGCGAGATGTCAATGAGGCGCTTGCGTGTATTGAGATGGAGGCGGCGAAAATTGGTTTGGCGGTAAACGAGGGCAAAACTAAATATATGCTGTCATCAAAAAAGGACGCTCAACACCGACGTCGCGGCCAGAACGTTTGTAGTTAAGGACTTCGTCTACCTTGGCTTCGCAGTGACTTGGAACAACGACATCAGTTCCGAAATCAAACGCAGAATCACTCTTGCCAATCGCTGTTTCTTTAGGCTCAGGAGGCAACTGAGTAATAGAGCCCTCTCCCGAACGACAAAGTTGACTCTATATAAGACCCTTATCATCCCGGTCCTGTTGCACGGCGCAGAAGCATGGACACTATCAAAAGCGGATGAGGAGGCCCTTGGTCGGTTCGAGAGAAAGATTTTGCGCGTGATTTTTGGGCCTATAAACGCAGACGGGGGATGGAGGAGAAGATTCAACCACGAACTTTACGGGCTGTACAGCGACATGAGCCTAGTCAGGCGTCTACGGATTCAACGCCTAAGATGGCTGGGCCATGTAGAGTGAATGGACACCACAGCTCCAGCCCGGAGAGTCTTGGAATCCAACCCCGAGGGACGAAGAAGCAGAGGACGGCCGCCCTTAAGATGGCGCACACAGGTGGAAGGGGACCTCAGCCAACTGGGTGTGCGGCAATGGAAAAGGCTAGCGAAAGATCGTGCTAGATGGAGGGGCATGTTGGTTGAGGCCCAGGCTCACCCCGAACTGTAGCGCCCACTAAGAAGAAGAAGAAGTAGCAAACTTCCCAGTTTTGATCTCGTTTGTGTCTTTGATAAATTAATCATCTGCAAACCTTTTTCCCATATTTCCCATTATTGTTATTCACCTTTGCACATCGTTGCTGTCAAGTAAGATAATTGATTTGAATTCCAAAGGCGGCCACAGAAGCAATGCCACATTTTGTTCCCCTATCCAGTTTTTAATTATCCGTGCGGTATGAATAGGTGCGTTGTCCTGCTGGAAAGTCCAATTTATGGGTCCAAAAATATTAGTAAATTTAGAGAAATTTCTTTCCAGAACTCCTCCATAAGTCGTTGCTGTCATTTTTGACGTTTGAAATTCAAGTTCGATAGTTCCATAATAAGTTACCGCTCCCCATACCATAACACCGCCTTCTCGACTATGATGCCGGGCTAAAAAGCGTTGATCTTTTCTCATATCGTGAAAGTAATAGTTAAACCCATCATGACCATCAAAATTAAACTTTTTCTCGTCTGAGAAAACCACATAACGCCATTCCCCCTTCCAACTCATATGGTGCCTCGAAAACTCTAAACGCATACACTTGCGTCGATGGTTTAAAGGTGGTTTCTTTGAATTTTTAGCCGTTTCAGATGATTGGCACAGTTAATCAGTCTTCTTACCGTTGAAACACTAGCATTAACACCTGCTCTTTGCTTTATTTTTGCAGCTGAGTCACAAGAATTGGAAGCATATCGCAAAATTAATCTTCTATAAGCCGCTGTTGTTGCCGGTTTTTTTTTACCTCCTTCCATATTTTTTCCGTATAAATCCTTGTTTCTTAAATACGCATAGATCACATTGAAGCTTCGTCCAATTTTTTTAGTATTCGTTAGTGATTTAAACACGAAATACGCACAAGCACATTGCCGTAATCAGTGTTGTTAAGGTGAGTTCATACTGCATCATCAGCCGTTCTTAGCCTATAAAGGCTCTCATACTGACTTGCCAGCGCAATTGTGCGAAAAAAAAAAAATGCCAATCTGCCCTTCGGCAGCTCAAGAAGCACTAATTGGACTTATTCCACTGCATCTTTTTATTAAAAAGGTCGCATTACGTAGTGCAATCAGAATTCTTCGCTCGGGAACAGACCTATGGGTCACATGTCAATCCTGCAACAGCTGCCTGAGCTGGATATGAATACCACGGTCTCAGACGCATTATCACACACCTTCCCTTTTGACAAGAGATTTAAGAAATTGATCCCAAACCGCACTGCTTGGAAAACCAGTGATCTCTTGCTCAACGTCAAAGGCCTTAGGTGGTATACTGATGGCTCCAAAATTATTTCTGGCGTTGTCGCCGACATCTTTGGACCAAATTGGAGGATTAGCAAGACCCTACGAATGAGTCCCAGTATTTTCTAATCTGAACTATAACCATCCTAACATCCGCCAATCTAAACTTAGAGACTGGCGTAAGAGGAATAACCATCAGTATACTCTATGATAGCCAAGCAGAGCTGACTTCGTACAGCACGAACTCCAAATCCGTTAGGGAATGCCTTGATGCCCTAAAAGACCTAGCCAAAAAAAAAAACAAAATCACACTCTAGTGGGTGCCAGGGCACAAAGGTATTAAAGGCAATGAATTCGCTGATCAACTCGAGAGGAAAAGTTCCAGCGAAAGGTACATAAGTCCTGAATCTTTCTGCGGCAGTGAGAAAAATCGCAACACCTGCCCTTTTGACTTTGCCAATCGAAAAGATTTATACGACCCCTGAACAAACACTCTATTAACACTCATTAACTTAATAGAGTCGATATCAGAAGACTGAAACTGAGTTACGGCTCTGTCTTGAGGACGAAGAAACTGCAGGGCACATACCATATGAGTGCGCTGCCTCCTAAGGGGATAATCTCAGCTCCTACGAGAGACATTCTCAACTTCATTAAAGAAATGAAGAAGCTCCTGGCTAGTAGGCACAATAGATCTATAAAGGTCGCAGTCCCTCTTGTTATTTGTTAGCACTAGTCCGAGTTTGAACCATGGATTATCTCTTCATGCAAAAGTCTGTAATACTCAACCGTGTATACAAGTGAGGTTACAAGTGCATATGTACTTTTTGTCCCAGCCTTTAGGTGTATATGTAGAGTCTAAATGCATTCGGATGGCAATGAGCTATTAAACCCTTCAAGTCTACTTTTCACAAATATGTTCTAATTAATCAACACACATTTGTGCAATCGCACAACAAAGGTCTGTAACAATTAGTCCTCGACTGAGGGCATGTCACGTGAATTGTTTGTAAGTCGTTTCGACGTCCTGCCAAACAAAGGTCACATGGGGGTGGAAGTCTACAGAACGATAGTAAAGGAGGAACGCACAAACAATTTATTCTGCACGACTATTGTTGTTTGTTAAATTGAAACTGCTCTCTTCTAGGTAGAGCACCTTTCAATCCATGATACGTACGAATGTATATATGTAGATGTTTAGGGACTAGCACGTTGCACCGTACCGTTAATAGCGACGACGGTATCCCTTTATGCCTTCGCGTCTGATTCGGATTTATTGTTGATTGTGTGACTCTTATTAGTTTCGTTTATCCGCTCTGAATGAATGATATGACTTCGGAGTGACGTGCTTCAAACTGGCACTTAGGAGTCAGATGAAGGGCGGTTATATTGTTTAGTTGTCCGAGCTCCGGACAGTCGTAATGATTTCCAAACAGATTGGAAATTGAGGTCTGTATTCGAATACGATTTCAATTCTAATTTGGGATAAACATTTCTAAATGAGGATATCCCCTTTTGTCGATGATTACTACGGGTTGCGATGTATTCAAGGGGCAATCAATGTCTGATGAATTAAGGTTTGTAGTGATTTGGTATGGCCATGCAGGTAGTGTAAGACAAAACGAAAATTATTCTCTTTAGATGGGTTTTACCAAAAGATGCTTTATAATTTACAAAAAGCTATTTGATAGTAACAAAGGTAAAGTAATCAAAGTGAACCGAGCTGGCAAATATTTCATGAACTGGTCAGGGACACAGAGAGAGGGATCTGCTTCACAATTGCCTCCCGAGCCCAAAGAAACAGCGGTTGGCAAGAATTATTCTGCGTTTGATTTCGGCACGATGAAGTCCTTGACTACCTCGAGGACCTCGCATATATTTTGTCCTACCTTCATTTAGCGCCAGAAAATTTCGTCCCTGCAGGCTTCCGTTCTGGTCTTATATCCCTGGCATATTTGTTTCATTCGTTGATAAAACTTCCGAACGTCGTTGATAGCATCTCTCCACCTCTTCGATCGCGAGCTTCTCACGCTCTCTCTTTTTTGATTTGAGAAGCATATGCTCCTCCCTCCTCTTCTGCTCATTATGCTCACGAGCAGCTCTCGTTCTTCCGTGCAGCGCCTCTTGGTAGACTTGCTGCTTGGCCTTCTTACATTCGTCGTCAACCCATGGGTTTCTTGTTGGTGGCGTTTTGAAACCCAGTACCTCAGAGGCAACACTCTCTAAGGCTTGTTGACAACGGGTCCATTAGTGTATTGGTGTTTTATGGTCTGAGCAGGCGTTGGAGGGCTTGAGAGCTTGAGAAGCACGCGATTGAGGATTTGGAGAGGTGTTACTGCAGGCGTGACGTTCGAAAGTTTTATCAACAGATAAAGCGAACATGCCAATGTTATAAAGCCAGAACGGAAGACTAGTAGTTGAATCGCAGTCGATGCTGAGAATATGGAAAAACCACTTCTGCAGACTGTATAAGGGCGATGTTAGTCAATATACCGCTATCAGGCAGAATGATCCATTTCTAATCGACGAAGACCGCAGAGAATTCTGTCACCCTGATCTCAACGAAGTTAAGATTACCATATCGAAGCTCAACTCGATTAAAGATGCTGGCGCAGACGGACTGTCTGCTGAGCTCTTCAAGGCAGCTGGGGATGACCTGGTTGCACCAGCATGCACCAGCTCATCCGTATGATATGGTTAGAGGAAAGCATGCCCGAGGAATGGAGCCTCAGCATCGTATGCCCGATCCACAAGAAGGGAGACCCCTTTGATTGCGCCAACTATAGAGGAATAAGTCTCCTTAACATCGCCTACAAAATCTTTTCTGCCGTTTTGTGTGAACGCCTGAAGCCTTTTGTAAATAAGCTGATAGGTCCTTATCAGTGCGGATTCAGGCCAGGGAAGTCCACCAACGACCAAATCTTCACACTATGGCAGATCCTGGAAAAAAACAATAAATTTCAAGTCGACACTCACCACCTTCTTGTCGACTTCAAAGCCGCATACGACAGCCTAATTAGAGACGAGCTATACAACGCTATGTCTACCTTTGCCATACCTGCTAAACTCATCAGACTATGCAGGATGACTTTGGAGAATGCTCGCTGTTCCATCCGAAACGGTAAACACCTTACCGATAGTTTTGATGTCAAAAAAGGATTTAGGCAGGGCGATGCGCTGTCGTGTGATTTCTTCAACACCATATTGGAAATGATTGTGCAAAAATCACTGGCCAATACAAGAGGCACAATAGGCAGATCACAGCGAGATGTCAATGAGGCGTTTGCGAGTATTGAGATGGAGGCGGCGAAAATTGGTTTGGCGGTAAGCGAGGGCAAAACTAAATATATGCTGTCATCGAAAAAGGACGCTCGCCACCGTCGTCTTGGCCAGAACGTTTGTAGTTAAGGACTTCGTCTACCTTGGCTCCGCAGTGACCTGGAACAACGACATCAGTTCCGAAATCAAACGCAGAATCACTCTTGCCAATCGACAAAGATGACTCTATATAAGACCCTTATCATCCCGGTCCTGTTGTACGGCGCAGAAGCATAGACACTATCAAAAGCGGATGAGGAGGCCCTTGGTCGGTTCGATAGATTTTGCGCGTGATTTTCGGGCCTATAAACGCAGACGGGGAATGGAGGAAAGGATTCAACCACGAACTCTACGGGCTGTACAGCGACATGAGCCTAGTCAGGCGTCTACGGATTCAACGCTTAAGATGGCTGGGCCATGTAGAGTGAATGGACACCACAGCTCCAGCCCGGAGAGTCTTTGAATCCAACCCCGAGGGACGAAGAAGCCGAGGAGGGCCGCACTTAAGATGGCGCACACAGGTGGAAGGGGACCTCAGCCAACTGGGTGTGCGGCAATGGAAAAGGCTAGCAAAAGATCGCTAGATGGAGGGGCATGTTGTTTGAGGCCCAGGTTCACCCCGAACTGTAGCGCCCGTTAAGAAGAAGAAGGTAAGTAAATGCAGTTCCACAATCACAAATTATGCAAGCAACGAGCATGAGTACACTTTTGCTATGATATTGAAATCCTTTCTGATAACTTCAAATCCAAGGTGGCAGAGGGTTATACTTTAGGCACAAATGTTTGTCAGTGCTCTTGAGCTTGCATTTCCATTTCGAGATATGCATATAGGTTGACATAAAAATAGCAGCCATTTGGGAATATTTGTAAAAGATATTATAAAACTCCAATCACACTATGTATGCATAACATTAAGAGGACATAAAGTACTATTAAGGATGTCAGTCCTAAACAAGGGTGATACATTCTCTTTTTTAACAGTAGCCGTACGAGGCGACATTGACATCTCAATACGGATACAAGAAAGGGAAGGATTAACGAGTTGGTTGAAATGAATGGATGGGACCTGGTTCAATATTTGCATGCGTTTCACCGAGACGAATTACTAAACACCTTTTTTGCCCTATTATAGTCTATGCATACAATACGGGGCAGAGCCTATTTGGAATACATAGTGGAATGTTAGATGACGTTGACATGCGAACACGATCATTGTGCTCATTTGGATAATCTGACGATAAATGATGATGCGAACCGTGAAGCATGGAAGGGTTGATTTGTGCCTTCCAATGTATTGTATGTCTCCTTTTTCCCAATCTCTAACATCCTTATTACTGTGTAAACATCGATATTGTGATTCAACACTTTTAATTCGATTATACCGGAATATGAGACTCTGGATTCTGAGTAAAAAAAGGTGGCTCGCTACAGTTGCGAAATTTGGATGAAAAGACGAAACGGATAGTAACGTAAAGGGTTGAAGAAACCGGCGAGTCTGATCGGCAATTATCCATGAATTCATTTTTATCTATCTTGTTATGGTGAATTATGAAATGGTATCTCAGAACTGCATTGGATTGAATCCTCGTAGGCTATCAATTCAATTCTGTTACTATTCTTTCCCATTACTAATTTTTATGGTTCTGTTCGGGATGGCAAAAACGGATGGGGCACTAGAAAAAGTGAACATTTATTGGTATGGGCGTAGTTTGATCGACTAGGTGGCATTCAGTGAGCTTCGTATCTCAATGTTAAGAGAAGCCAGTCTATTTGTATAGACTTACTTACTTACTTACTTACTGAGATGGCGCTACAGTTCGGGATGAACCAGGGCCTCAACCAACAGCCTCTCCAGCCGGCACGATCTTTGGCCAGCCGCTTCCAGTGCCGCACGCCCAGTTGGTTGAGGTCTCTTTCCACCTGTGTACGCCACCTTAAATGCGGTCGTCCTCTGCTGCGTCGCCCCTCGGGGTTGGAGTCGAAGACTCTTCGGGCCGGAGCGGTGATGTCCATTCGCTCTATATAGCCCAGCCATCTTAGACGTTAGACCCGAAGACGTCTAATTAGGCCGATGTCGCTGTACAGCCCGTACAGTTCTCGGTTGAATCTCCTCCTCCACTCTCTGCTTACTCAAACTGGATTGCACGCAAAATTTTCCTCTCGAAACGCCCAAGAGCCTATTCATCCGCTTTTGACGACGTCCAAGCCTCAGCGCCGTGGAGAAGGACCGGAATGATTAAGGTTTTGTAGAGGGATACCTTAGTTTTTCGAGAGGGCGCTCTACTACTCAGTTGCCTCTTGAGCCCAAGGAAGCAGCGGTTGGTAAGAGCTATTCTGCGTTTTATCTAAGCGCTGATGTCGTTGCTGCTTATCACCATCGAGCCAAGTTAGACGAAGTCTTTGACTACCTCAAAAACATAGCTGCCGAAAGTGACGCTCTGACCAAGACGTCGATGTTGCGCGTCTTTCTTTGATGACAGCATATATTTGGTCTTGTCCCTATTTACCCTTAGACCCACTTTTGCCGCTTCTGCTTCAATGCTTGCGAACGCCTCATTGACGTTTCGCTTTGTCCGTCCAATAACGTCAATGTCATCTGCGTAGGCAAGCAATTGTGTAGATTTGAAGTAGATCGTGCCTCTTGTATAGGCCGCAGAGTCCCGCACGATCTTTTCAAGCATGATGTTAAAGAAATCACATGACAGTCCGTAACCCTGTCTAAAACTTTTTCTAGCACCGAAGGTCTCGGTTAGTTCACATCCGACCTTAATGTTGCAGCGAGAATTCTCCATAGTCATCCTGCACAGTCTGACGAGTTTGGCAGGAATGTTAAAACATGGCATGGCTCTGTATAGCTCGTCTCTATAAACACTGTCATATGTGGTTTAAAAGTCGACAAAAAGACGGTGTGTGTCGATCTGGAATTCATGGGTCTTCTCCAAGATCTGTCGTAGTGTAAATAGTTGGTCTATCGTGGATTTTCCTGGCCTGAAACCACACTGGTAGGAACCTACTAGAGCTGCTTTGAAGTGTTCAGTAGACAGTCCGCTGCGCCAGCAGCTTTATTTGACCTGAGTTTTGGTTTTTTCTCTTTGATTTTCATTAAGAAATGGATCATTCTGCCTGACAGCGGTATATTGACTAAAATCGCCGTTATACTATCTGCGGAGGTGGTTTTTCCATATTCTCAGCATCGGCTGCGATTATAATACTAGGTGTCCATTCTCATCCCTACAGCCTTCCGTTCTGCCTTTATAGCTTTGGCATTTTCATGCCTGCAGTAACACTTCTCCAAGTCCTCAATCGCGCTTCTCGGAATCTTTCCTTTTTCTCCCGTCCTCCCTCCTGGGCTCTTAGAGCTCATGACCTACTCTTGTTCTTCTATGCAGCGAGGCTTTATATACCTTCTAATTCGCTGTGTGAATCCTCTTGCACTCGTCATCGAACCAGGTGTTTCTTCGTGGTGGAGCCTTGAAGCCCAAAACTTGAAATACAGTTATTTTCAGGGCTTGTTTGTAAATATTCCACTATTGTTGTATTGACTGTTCGGATAGTTGAAGTGTATGAGAAGGCTTCAGAGAGACGCGACCGGCAAAAGTACGGGCAATTTCTGGCGATAATAGCTTTCCGACGTCATAATCTCGTGTTCTTACTCTCCTCTGCTGCGTTCGTAATATCCATAGGCGCATCATGGCTATTACAAGACAGTGGTCCCAATCGATGTTAGCACCTTGGAAAATTCGAACATCAAGAATAGTGGAGAAGGGTCTGACGCCGATCGTGATGTGATCAAACTGGTTAGTGACTGATTGATCTGGCGACTGCCAAGTGTCTTTGTGTATATCGGGTGCGGGAAGCTCGTACTGGCTAGAAGGAGATTTCGTCCCGTAGCAATACCCAGAAAATGTATGTCTCCTACCATCTTCTTGTCTTCCGTGGGGGCCTTAGAAAATGTTGCCTTGATACGGATCGTTCGCTCACATGCCGTAAGCCTAGGACCCTTTACCTTAGTCCACCTCGAGCAATAAAACCACATCCGAACAATCTTTGTCCTTCCTCTCTACAGCAGTTGCCATAGTAGATGTCGCAGTTTTTTATCCTCTTTTTACCCGGTTCATTCCGTCGCATTTCCTGGATGGCGGTTAAGTCCCTTTATGGATGTTGAGGTGTGCGAACCGCGTACTCACTACAGAGAGGTTCCACCCCGAGGCGAAATCCACCAGCATGTGTCCGTTCCCGGATGTGTTATCGTGCAGTCTGTGTTTTTCGACGACTCTGGCAAAGACTTTTTCCTTTCCCAGCTGTGCATTGAAGTCTCCTAGAGCGATCTTGGTATTTATCGTACGTCCTCTCTAGGAGATCATAGAAGTCATCCTTCATGTTGTCATGCTTGTCCTTTGCCGGGGCGTGCGCACAAATCAGGTCGAATTTAGCCTTGATGCGGATTGTTATGTTGCCTACGTCTGCCTCGAACAACAAATAAACGCTCACTTCCCCCTGTTATAGCAATTGCTAATAGAGGTCGCAGCTTTTCATCCATACCACCGGCCCGGCCCATACCACCGTACTTTCTGGATTATGGTAATGCTTGCTTTGTAGCAGTCAAGGGTCTCCGCGAGTTCATCGGCTGCAAGTCGTCTGTTAAGGGACCTCACATTCCACGTGCAGAGCCGAAATTCATTGTCCTTTTTTCGTTTGCTGGGGTCGTCAACAGTAAATCCTTTTTTCTCCGAGGCTTGTGGTTGTCTCTGAACCATTTTTTTTTTAGCCTGGTAAGGGAGTTAGGCTACGCACAACTCCCAACTGGGAGGCCAGGCCCCTATTTTTTATCCTCTGGTGGAGGGTCCGCGTGGATCCGGTGTTGATAACATCGCTGAGGTTATGAGCGCCGCCGTTGGCTATGTAGGGCTCATCCGCCGTTGTCTCTTTTCCAGTGTTCCGACCCGACCTAAGAAATTTCTTTTCGGAGCTATGAACTCCGCCGTTGACCGATCCATTGATTGGCTCGTCCACCACCTTCCTAAAGAAGAACTAAGCCCTGGAACTGACTTACTCTTACACTTTCTCCTCTCCGGTTAGCAGCCACCAACGAATTCCCAAGGGGGTCGGGCTCATATTGGGTCGAAGGTACTAGGCTCGCAAATTTCACCACGGGGAGGTGAGAGTAGAAGTTCGTTGACAGAGGCTAGGTGCAAACGCTTGTGTCCACATGAGTCGCTTGTCGACGCTTCGATAGTTATTGTTTCACAGCCAGCCCTACCGCTTATCCTTCAATGGTTGATTAAAGTTTCTGATCATTCAAGAAAGGAATGTATGACTCTACCAAACTGTGGATAAGAAACAAAGCGATACCTTTGCGTGTGCCTGTATGTCCAACACGTTTTCTTGTTTTGTACTGTAACCCAATGCAGCTGAAGGAAACTCAGTGAACTAGATAATTTAATAAGTAAAAGCCTCACGAGATATGATATCACTCCAAAATGCCACCCAAGTGAAACAACGCTCTTATTCCCACTTGATGACATTCAATCTATGTACGTCGCCTTATGCCGTCGTGAGTGGATTAATTGACCAGGACCCGTTCTGGCACCACGTCGGATACGTGTATATTGAAGACAATACATATTGCTGTTAGAGGTTCTCGAGCCTAGTGGCTTGTGTCTGGTGCTAGTGGTTAGACGGTGTGCTGAGCTGACTCTGCGGTTTCGGGAAGAAAGAATTACTTCCATCCCACATAATAGACAGGAATAGTTCTAGAGTTACTTCATTATTTGAATTCCTTTTTATTCTATTGTTTCTCTGTATGGTAGGAAAGAAGCCATTCGAAGGGTTCATTACAGGGTTTACGATGTAATTGCTGGTGGTAGGTTAAGTTCGTCATTGTCTGGGATAACTCTTTGGCGTCACGCTTCACAAGTACACATAGGTTTTCATGAGAAGTCATTGAAGTGAGTTGTAACCACGCTCCACAAATGATGACATTAATCAATTTGTCTTGGGGTAAGAGTTCGAGTCATGCTCTCTTTCATAATAGCCGGTACGAAATTGGGCATTGTTCAAGTTGATGGCAAACGAACACTAGTACTTAGGTGTAAAAGAGTAAGAGACCCATTATCGGACCAGACTTCAATTTCAAGCAGTTGTAACTTGCAAACATCTTCGTAAATCAGGAGATGTGATGGAATGTACATATCTGACAAAAACTGCGTACAAAAGCGGCTTTCATGATGCGACCAGATTTCGTAGATTCTTATGTCCTTTCAACCAATGCTTCAATGATAAGGATAGAGTGGCTAAGCTGAAATAGAATAATCCTTAAATGACGTGTCTATGTCTAAATGAACACATGTTTTCTTCTACATATGTCATCCACATAAGGAAGGTGATTACTTCCTTGGCGCACGGTGAAAGTAGTCTTTCTTGCCAACAAAGGAAAAGAGGATTACTCACTTGCCAAGAGTTTTAGACCAATTGGTCTAACATCCTTCCTGCTGAGAAGCATGGAGAGACTGGTAGAGATGCACGTGCAACATGCTTACAGCACGGAAAATCCTGCGAGACTGCGCTTCAAAACTTAGTTGGGAGGATTGAATGCGCGCTCAAAAGGAAAGAGTACGCGCGGGGCATTTTCGTCGACATTGAGGGAGCTTTTGATAAAGCAACTTCCGACAGCATGTGTAACGCTGCCGGACGGCATAGCGTAGATGGAGCACTGGTCTTGTGGATCGAAGTAATTCTTGTGCACAGGACATCAACCACTGATGCAGGCCTCTACCAGTGTGTCAAAATACTGACGAAGGCATAACACTCACAGTATATGGTCACTTCAAATGCATGCTCTGTGTTTGTAGTTCTAATATAACACCATGATGGCGTGGAACATTTACTAGGAACTACAACCAACCTGAAACCAGTCGAGTTCCTCTCGGATCCTATCCAGGACAACCACCTGTAGAATAGTGAACGAACATCTGAGACCCAACCCATCTGCACTCCGTCCAGGTTGTGTGACAAACATCATACGAGCATGACTCTTGAACCTGCGCGAACTATAAACAAACAAAAAAAAAAAGGCAAAAGGCGACGTCCTGCTTGATGCTCTCAATGCTTCTGGAATATACATACGCACAGCCCTATGCGGAAAATGTCGCCGTTCTTTCTGTCGGCTCATGCTTAGCGACTGTTCATCTCAAAGCATAGACAGCGCTAAATGTGATCGGTGAGTGATGCACGAGAAATGGGCTGTCAGTTAATCCTCTCATGACTGATGTCGTTCGCTTCACGAGAAGGAGCAAACATACTGACATGACTTAAAGGCACTCCCATCCCGGTGTCCAAGGATCCTAGGTACTTGGGAATCATCTTAAATAGCGAGCATCTTTGGTCAAAGAAAGTTGAGTAAAAAACCACCAAAGCCCTGTCAGCTTTCTGGCAATGCAAAGGAACTTTTGACAAAACATAAGGCTTATCGCCGGGATCTACATGGCAATGATAAGACCTATTATCTCATATGCATTGGTTGTCCGGTGGAACAGGCTTACACGCAAACACGTCGTAGCCTCTTTCACCAAATTCCAAAGAACGGTTTGTATTAGCTGTACGGGGCTTTCCCCAGCACGCCGGGCGCTGCTCTAGATGCTATGATAAACCGTCTACCCCTTTTTATATTAATCAGAGGGTATGTTCTGAAAGCCATGCCTCGTCTCACGAGAAATGAGACGCACTCAGAAACTTGAACTCTCCAGTTAGTAATGTACTTCAAATATCTGTTGGATAGGGTTAGGTCAATCACCCCATGTCGTCTCGCCGTAACAAACGTTGGTTGAGAGCCAACATTGTTGATGGTAAGGTCAGACGAAAAAGTGAAGTCTAAAAGATTGTCTCCTCTTGTACTGCATTTGCTTCTGCCCCATGCAGTTGAAGTTAATGGGCGTCTGGGACATTCTTCGTCTTCGACACGTTCTCGGCCTTCTTGTAGCACTCTACACCACGTGTTAACATTTTTTTCGACAAAACCTTATCACCAAAGGCTTTGCACCATCCTCAATAGCGTACATACATATATCTTCAGTGGCCCGCATGTTCCACTAAAAGAGTCGCGGGGGTAATGCCCGCACGCGGGATCTCCAGGCCACTCGATCCTCTGTCATCGACTCTAACTCATCAGGAGCTATGCCCAAGCGCACCCAGGCGAGTTTTTGGACTTGGTCCAACCACCTCGTCCTGGGTCTGCCAAGCGGTCGCCTGCCTGATGGTATTGCATCCAAGACACGCTTCGGAAGTCGTGATGATGGCGACATTCGTTTCACGTGACCAAACCATCGAAGCATAGCCCTTTCCGTTCGGAGAAGCAGCTGCTCAACATTAAGCTCCCCGCGCACTGCCATGTTTCTCACCCTATCCCGGCGAGTAACTCCCACAACAGTACGAAGAAATCTCATTTCGGCAGCTTGTATTCGCGATCTTATTCTTTCGGTCAATACCCAAATTTCATGACCATAGATGAGAGTTGGAACAAATACTGGAACACCAAGCTCGGTCCTCCTGATTACAGATCTTCCAAGCTGTTTCAAAATTGACCCAGCTTGGCCAATCCTGCAGGAAAGCTCAGTATTACTCCTCCCATCACTCGTGAAGAAGACCCAGAGATACTTAAACTTCTCCACCTGCTTCAATGCGACTCCACTAACATGTAGAGTGCATTGGACAGGTGTTCTGGAAAAAACCGTAAACTCGGATTTGTCCACGTTAACCCTCATTCCAGCATCAGCACATACGGCCACAAACCTATCTAGCGCGCGCTGAAGTTCCATCTGGGAGGATGTGAGGACAACTAAGTCATCTGCAAAAAGAAGATGACTTATCGTCAACTCTCCCAATGTAAGACACTCCTCACCTCGACTGCGCTGCAACATCCAGCCCATATATATAATTGAAAGGAAAGGTGACAAGACGCACCCTTGGCGAAGTCCAACGCCCACGGTGAAAGGTGTTGATTTACTATGGTTAACCCGAACGCAGCTGCTACAGTTTGTGTATAGAGACTGAATGGCCCTCAACAGAGGACCATCAATCCCATACTCCTGCAGCAAACTCCAGAGTTTACCTCGAGGAGCTCGGTCATATGCCTTTTCCAAATCGACAAAGCAGCTGTAGATTGGTTTGGCGTACTCCCAAGCCTTCTCGAGTACCATTCTTAGAGTGAAAAGCTGGTCGGTTGTACTTCTGCCGTGACAAAACCCGCACTGTTCATCCCCTATCCTGGATTCGACCATAGCTCTAGAACGCGCCTCCAACACCTTAGCGTAGACCTTACCGGGGACACTTAAAAGAGATATGCCCCTATAGTTGGAGCACTCTTTTTTATCCCCCCTTTTTGAAAAGAGGAACAATCACCCCAGTTTGCCAATCGCTAGGTGTCTCCCCGCATTCCCAGGCCACCTTAATGACACGAGAGAGCCATAATACTCCCTCTTTACCCATTGCCTTAAGCATTTCTGGCCAAACTTCATCCACGCCGGCGGATTTGCCAACTTTTAGCGATTCAATCGCTAAAATGACTTCCTCTCCGCCATACGCAAGACTATAGGTCTGTCCCCCTCAGTGCCCTGTTCGGGATTGAGCAGCTCCGAAAAGTGCTCGCTCCATCTGCATAAGATGTCCATCTCATTGGAAAGCAACACACCATCTTTGGATTTAACTCCTTCGATGACGTTGAATTTCCTTCCTCTGAGCCGGCGAATGGTTTGCCAGAACACTTTTTTCGCAGATCTATGGTCGCCTTCCCACTTCTCGCCGAGCTTCTTCCAGGACTGCTCTTTCACTGCTCGCACAGCAAATTTGCAAGTTCTTCGCGCCACAGTGTATCGGTCACGAGAAGCAGAGTCCCCCAAGAGAATCCAGTCTCTGTAGGCTTTCTTCTTCTCTCTGATGGCTTCTTGAACTCCGGGTGTTTTAAACCACGCAGTTCTTTTCTCACCATCAGCCGCCACACCAAGCCGCTTCTCTCCACAAACATTACGTGCAGAGGCAATGACAGCTGTTGAAAATAGTCGCCATTCTTCCTGTACAAGCAATGGAACAGTCGGAATTTGCTCAAACCATTCGGATGTGTGTCGTGCGAAGTGTTGCCGCACCTCACTGCTCTGTAGTATCTCCCACCGTATGCGTGTAACCACTCTTGGTTTCCGCCTTGGCAGACGTAAGCTCAGTAAGATACAGCTTACACAACACCAGGTGATGATCAACTGACAGTTCCGCCCCTGTCAACACACGAACGTCACAAACCATCCGTTTCACACACGATGGTACCACAAAGAAATCTATCAACGATTTCTGTTCAAGACTCCGACGATACCACGTATTTCTATGAATGGCTTTGTGCGGAAAGAAGGTATTCATAATGGACATGCCACAACCTCTCTCCGTTCGCGGATTGATGAGGATCACCGTTCCTCTCAATCACACTCCCCCGTGTCGTTACATCCACACCCACGTGGGCGGTGAAGTCATCCATCAGGATATAGGAATCCATCTCAACCACCCTATCAAGGGCCGCATCAATTTCATCTTGGAAAGTCACATACTCAGACTCTAGATTCGGTGCATACACCTGCACCAGAGCCAAAGTTGATCTTTTAAACTTGAGTTTTAAGATCGCGACTCTCCCTCCTAATGGTATCCACTCCAATACCCTGTCTGCCAGCCTGGGACTTATGAGTATCCCCACTCCCGCCTGTGCAGAGATTTGAGGTGCAACTCCCGACAGGAAGAGATTCCACCCGTCCGAAAGGTCCACGGTTCTATATCCTCTTTGCTTTGTCGAAGAGATATCTACGATATCTAACCGATACCTGGCAGCTTCCTCAACCAGATCGTGATACTTCCCTGTGAGCGATGAGACGTTTCACGTGCCCATCGTAAGTCGATGCCGTTGTCTGTTGCCCTTTACTCACCGCACGCACTGGTTAGTGCATGGCGTGATAACCCCCCCACCACCGTAATGGCTCACGAGACCACTGCCGGGTTGCTCGTGACTTCTTCGGGCTAAGCCCGACCGCCTGCCGAGCGGGAGGTCAGTTGCCGGGGGGGCATGGGAAACTTTTAATGGCAAATCCTATATCTAATTCCGCGCGCAGTTATATTCAATTGTCACCCTTTTTTTTTTTTGTTTGTTGAAGGCTTCTGATATCCGCTGGAGCACTCAGACGCAATCACTGGTCCATTGTACTCCAGACAGACACCTTACATTACTGTATTTTCTCCGTTTTCCGGAGAAAAATTTGAGGGAGCTTCAGTGATGTAGAGCTAAGGGATTCGGCACACACAACGTCGGCTCCAAGGGTGCGCCACCATATGCGAGCAAAGGCGGGACAATAACAGAGGAAATGCTCTGCAGTATCATCCTCCTCTTCGCCACATGCAGCACAGGTAGGCGTCTCACTGATGCCGAGCACGTAGAGATGCTTGGCAAAAGTGTAATGGCCCGTGATTACTCCCACAAGCCTTCTGCAGTCGATTCTCCTTAAAGACAGGAGGAATGCTGCAGATTTTTTGCAGACATCAGGGCATACGCGCCTAGTCATCCTGCAACCCGGACAATCCCTCCATCTACGGTTGTGTGTGTTAAATACATAATCGTTAATGTAGGAATTTACCGTGGACGCAGGTAGACCTAGAGCGGGTTCAGGTTCTGAGAAGCTCTCCTCTGAACCCATTCTAGCGAGTTCATCAGAGGTCTTATTTCCTGGGATCCCAGAGTGGCCTGGAACCCATACAAGTCTTAATGAATTTAGTCTGCCGACTCTGTTCAAGAAGGACTTGAGTTCAAGCACTAATTTGGAGCTAGTTAAGGGGTTACACACAGCTTTTAGTGCAGCTTGGCTGTCACTACATACGCATATGCTTTCCCCCTTCCACCTGTGCTTCACAACATAGTGCATGGCCATTAGGATTGCGTATATCTCCGATTGGAAGACAGACGCATATTTTCCTAAGGAGAAGTGCAGTCGGATGTTTTCGCGCTCAAAGAAGACCCCAGCACCGGACCCCCGCCCAGATCTGGAGCCATCCGTGAAAATGCGAAGACTATCCTTTCCAGGTTCAGTATCCAGCCATAGCCAATCCTGACGCCATGGAAAATCGACTGTGAAATTACGACGCAATAAGATAACGGGCGTCAGTGCGTCAGAAGGCATGTCCATGAGACAGGGGTCGCAGGACAATTCTTGCGCAAGCACACCGTTATTCCTATGCGAGTTGTACCAAAAGCCATTTCTCTTCAGACGAGACATGGCTTTCAGAGCACACCCTCTGATAAATATATCAAGAGGTGGAAGGTTCATCATAACATCTAGAGCAGCGCCCGGCGTGCTGGGGAAAGCCCCCGTGCAGCTGAGACAAACCGTTCTTTGGAGTTTGGTGAAAGAGGCTACGACGTGTTTGCGTTTTAGTCTGTTCCATCAGACAACCGATGCATATGAGATTATAGGTCTTATCATTGCCGTGTAGATCCAAAGGACCTCTGCCGGCGATAAGCCCCAAGTTTTGCTGTGGTGTTTGACTCAACATGTTTTGACCAGAGAAGCTTACTATCTAAGATGACTCCTAGATACTTAGCCTCCTTGGATACTTACTTATCAGGCCAGCGATCCATGGGGGATCTGAGCCTGAGCTATAGCTGCCTTCCATCCTCGACGGTCGATAAGCCCCAAGTTTTGCCAAAAGCTCCTTTGCATTGCCAGAAAGCTGACAGCGCCGCTGTGGTGTTTGACTCAACATGTTTTGACCAGAGAAGCTTACTATCTAAGATGACTCCTAGATACTTAGCCTCCTTGGATACTTACTTATCAGGCCAGCGATCCATGGGGGATCTGAGCCTGAGCTATAGCTGCCTTCCATCCTCGACGGTCCCGGGCACGCTGCTTCCAGTTGTCAAGACCAAGATGTCTCCTTGGATATCGGGATGGAAGTGCCTTTTAGTACCAGCTGAGTCATGTCAGTATTTTTCTTCCCCTCGTAAAGAGAACGACATGGGTCCTAAGAGGATTGACTGACAGCCCATTTCTGGTACACCAATCATCGATCACATCTAGCGCCGCCTGTGCTTTGCGACGGACAGTCGCCAAACATGAGCCGACAGAAAGAATGGCGACGTCATCCGCATAGGCCTGGGCGTAGATTCCAGAGGCATTGAGAGCATCAAGCAGGGAATCGACCACCATGCACCATAATAGCGGAGACAGGACGCCACCTTGAGGGCAGACCCTGTTTACGCCAGATTTGACACACTGGTCGAGGCCTGCATCAGCCTCGCCACACGCCATGATGTCTGGCAGCGTTACACATGCTGTCAAAAGTTGCGTTATCAAAAGCTCCCTCAATGTCGATGAAAATGCCCAGCGCGTACTCTTTCCTTTCGAGCGCGCATTCAATACGCCCAACTAGGTTCTGAAGCGCAGTCTCGCAAGATTTTCCGCGCTGGTAAGCATGTTGCATCTCCGAAAGAGGGTGCATTCGAAGGGCAACTTTTCGCACGTGCAACTCTACCAGTCTCTCCATGCTTTTCAGCAGGAAGGATGTTAGACTGATTGGTCTGAAGCGCTTGGCAAGTGAGTAGTCCTCTTTTCCTATTTTGGGAATGAAGACCACTTTCACTGTGCGCCAAGGAATGGGTATGTGAGCATGTGGGCAGTGAAAATTCTTTTCAGAGTAGGAAGCAGCTGCCTTATACCTTTTTGCAGCATAACAGGATATTTACCGTCGGTGCCCGGCGATTTGAAGCCATCGAAGGATGTATGTACATATGTGTATGTATGTTGGCGTTACAGTCCATGAAGAGCCTGAGCCGAGCTTCTCTCAATCACCCATGTTGTGTGTGATTTCATTTTCACATAGGTGAAAGGGACCTACAGTTTTATTGCCGGTTCCGAACGGCGAGTTTCGAGAAGCTTTTCATGACAATTTTACTACAGGGGGTTTTGTCAGAACCCCGCTGAGGAGAAACACCGTGAAAAACACGTTCGATGACATGGCTGTGTCGGGATTCGATCCCGAGTCATCGGCGTCAGAGGCCCAACACACTACCCACTGCGCCACGGTGCTCTCGAAGGATGCCACAGCAAATTCAATAGCTTCAGTCGTAACCACGCGCTACGCAATATACCAGCTACGCCGAGTTTTTTTTCATCGTTTCAGTTGCAGTTTCCCTTGAAGGAGTGCGCAACGAACCGATGTCGATCTGATTTCCGGGGAAATGAGTCGCGAACAGTAAACTAAGAGTTTCCGCTTTAGACTCAGTAAAGGTACCATCAGATTTTCTGAGTGCATCTAGCTTTGTCGGTTTTCTCCGTTTGAGGAATTTAACCAACTTGCTAGTCGCACTCAGAGACTTGATCTCTTCGCAGAAGGTCCTATAAGAATCGTTCTTCGATTTACGAATAAGCTTCTTATGTTCTTTCTGCTTCGACCGATACTTGTTCCAGTCATCAGATACCTGGCAGCTTCCTCAACCAGCTCGTGATACTTCCCTGTGAGCGATGAGACGTTCCACGTGCCCATCCAAAGTCGATACCGTTGTATGTTGCCCTTTACTCCCCGCACGCACTGGTTAGTGCATGGCGTGATAACCCCCCCCCCCCCCCACACCACCACCACCACCACCACTGTGACTAAGCCCGACCGGCTGCCGCCCGGGGGGAAACTTTTAATGCCAAATCCTATATCCAATTGCGCGCGCAGTTATATTCTGTTGTCACCTTACTTATTGAACGAATATGAGGTTTTATTGCAACATTTTGTTTACACATCAATTCTTCGCCACCCTGTTGTGGCTAATTAGTCTAAGTTTCAAACCATGCAAAAAATCATATTTTCAAACCAAAAGTTGTTGTTAGTTCACAAACATCAATCGAATACTCAAACCAGAACGTAGCTCCAAATAAAATCGAATTCGGACATTTAATACCACCGTTTTGGGACACTTTACCTCTACCACGGCGTAGTACGGTACTGAGGGTACAGATGCCGCCAAATGGCAGATCCACAACCAAACACATTTGAACTCCCTCGGTCCGATGCTTCCATCAGCTGATTTTGACATTTCAAACCAAAATATTGCACCAAAACCAAATACGGCAAACTATCAAATCGAACTCGACAAGGCGTCGTTCTTGTTTATTTCCCATCGCCCTTAAGACGTTCTACTATAAAAGTCCGCATTTAAGTATATACATCCAATTGGCTCGAATCGAAACGCACAAAAATGACGAGAACCCGCAGTACCAACAAGGTGAGTACAATCCATTTACACTTTGCGAAAACGCCAGCCCAAGTGGATAGATAGATCATTCGTTCGAGGCACTTTGAATTGATTGTCAGAGAATATATAAATTGAATTGAAATTTTCCGTTTTAAAGGGTCGACTGAGAAGTATGGAAGAACTGCCAACTGGTGGAAGTCAGCCCTCGTTATGTGTGGCTTATTTAATCCTAACTGGCACATCCGGCTGGGCGCTAAAGCACACTTCAACAAGCCAATACTATGCGATGGGAACGTTTTCGTTTTTATTGGGTCACAGTTTAATCGGTTTCCTGCATACAACACATCCCGATCCGGGGGATGTAGTGCAAAGCATATTCAAGCAGACAGCCATGTTGGCCGAAGTTGCACCGCTCGCCTTAATAAATGCCGAATTCTACTTGATCAGCGGATTTGGTAATGAGTATGCATACGGGCATGTAGCTACCGCTTTTCTGCCACTAGTCATCGACCTGACAATGGATGATTACACGAGAACGGTGATGGATTTGACGGCTTTAGCGAATATTGGATCGATGACGTATCTATATGTGAGCAAAGAACTGGGCGTGTGGACAGCCGGACTGATAGCGTTGGCCACTCTTAATCATTTTGCCTTCAAGCAAATATGCTCCAGATATGACGTGCCTAAAATTGAGATAGTGACCATTGGATTGAGCTTCTTCACTGTGTTCGCATTGACTTGCTTAAAAGACCTTAAGGCTTAGCGTTCTGCGGCCAATAACTATTTCAAGCACTGGCAATTATACGCATTTGAAACAGATATAGATAAACATACTGAAATGGATCGTTTTGACTTGTACTTAGTGAGTAACATTTTTATATTCTGAGTTTTGTAAAAAGGAAAACAAATCGGGTGTCCAAATTAGCGTGGTATTTAGATGAAAATATATGGAAATGGAAATGAAATATTGGAATATTGCGTTTTTACTGCGTCGAAGACGCATGAAGTCGCTTCGTCCTCAACAGCCAAGTCGGGTACACTCAAACCGAATGACTAAAGAGGCCTTCATCGTTTAAGAAACCATCTGATCTCTTGGATTAGATAGCATGGAGGGGTTCTTTGCCTCAGATTGAAATTCAATCGGCAATAAGACGAAAAGTAACCAAGGTATGCACAATGGGTAGGTAGGTAGGTAGGGTCGTAGCCTTCCCATAATTGAGAAGAATGCACATAGGCCAGGGAGGGCCGTTGTGCAGCTACGAGGAGGTCTTACCCCCCTATTCGTGGAACCATTTTGTGCTTCTTAAGAAGATCAAGTATCCCTACTTTCTGAACATCTGTCAGACCGTTAAGGAAGTAAGAGCCTAGGTAACGTTTCCTGATATTGCAAAGAGCTGGACAGGCACAGAGAAGGTGGTGTCCTGTGATGACACCGATGACTTTGTAGATGTCAGTTCTTTTTAGGGAGATTATACTCCTTGTGCGAACTCCTTGAACACGAACGCAACGGAGTAGAGTAAGAATACAAAGTTATGACGTCGGAAAGCTACTATCGCCAGAAACCGCTCGTGCTTTTACCGATCGCGTCTCCCTTAAGCTCTCCAATACACCTGAATCCTCCACACTATCAATAGAACAGCAGTGGAGCCATTGCAAACAAGCCCTGCAAAGCTCTGCATCCGAAGTTTAGGGTTTCAAGGCTCCACCACGAAGAAACACCTGGTTCGATGACGAGTGCAGGAGGATTCATACAGCGAAGCAGGGTGCATATAACGCCTCGCTGCATAAAAGAACAAGAGCAGCTCGTGAGCTCTACGAGTTAAAAAGAAGGGAGGAGCATAAGCTTCTTAGAAGAAAGAGCACGAGAAGCGCGCGATTGAGGATTTGGAGAGGTGTTACTGCAGGCGTGACGTTCGAAAGTTTTATCAACAGATAAAGCGAACATGCCAAGGTTATAAAGCCAGAACGGAAGGGATGAGAAAGGACACCTAGTAGTAGAACTGCAGTCGATGCTGAGAATATGGAAAAACCACTTCTGCAGACTGTATAACGGCGATGTTAGTCAATATACCGCTGTCAGGCAGAATGATCCATTTCCCCCTGACCTCGACGAAGTTAAGATTGCCATATCGAAGCTCAAGTCGAATAAAGCTGCTGGCGCAGACGGACTGTCTGCTGAGCTCTTCAAGGCAGCTGGGGATGACCTGGTTGGGAGCATGCACCAGCTCATCCGTAAGATATGGTTAGAGGAAAGCATGCCCGAGGAATGGAGTCTCAGCATCGTATGCCCGATCCACAAGAAAGGAGACCCCTTTGATTGCGCCAACTATAGAGGAATAAGTCTCCTTAACATCGCCTACAAAATCTTCTCTGCCATTTTGGGTGAACGCCTGAAGCCTTTTGTAAATAAGCTGATAGGTCCTTATCAGTGCGGATTCAGACCACCACCTATTTGTCGACTTCAAAGCCGCATACGACAGCGTAATTAGAGACGAGCTATACAACGCTATGTCTACCTTTGACATACCTGCTAAACTCGTCAGACTATGCAGGATGACTTTGGAGAATGCTCCCTGCTCCATCCGAATCGGTGAACACCTTACCGATAGTTTTGATGTCAAAAAAGGATTTAGGCAGGGCGATGCGCTGTCATGTGATTTCTTCAACATCATATTGGAAACGATTGTGCAAAAATCACTGGCCAATACAAGAGGCACAATCTATTTCAAATCCTCGCAACTCCTTGCATACGCCGACGACATTGACATAATAGGTAGATCACAGCGAGATGTCCATGAGGCGTTTGCGAGTACTGAGATGGAGGCGGCGAAAATGGTTTGGCGGTAAACCAGGGCAAAACTAAATATATGCTGTCATCGAAAAAGGACGCACCGGCGTCTTGGCCAGAACGTTTGTATAGGCAGATATAAGTTCGAGGTAGTTAAGGACTTCGTCTACCTTGGCTCCGCAGTGACCTGGAACAATGACATCAGTTCCGAAATCAAACGCAGAATCACTCTTGCCAATTGCTGTTTCTTTGGGCTCAGGAGGCAACTGAGTAATAGAGCCCTCTCCCGAACGACAAAGTTGACTCTATATAAGGCCCTTATCATCCCGGTCCTGTTGTACGGCGCAGAAGCATGGACACTATCAAAAGCGGATGAGGAGGCCCTTGGTCGGTTCGAGAGAAAGATTTTGCGCGGGATTTTTGGGCCTATAAACGCAGACGGGGGATGGAGGAAAAGATTGAACCACGAACTCTACGGGCTGTACAGTGACATGAGTCTAGTCAGGCGTCTACGGATTCAACGCCTAAGATGGCTGGACCATGTAGAGCGAATGGACACCACAGCTCCAGCCCGGAGAGTCTTTGAATCCGACCCCGAGGGACGAAGAAGCAGAGGACGGCCGCCCTTAAGATGGCGCACACAGGTGGAAGGGGACCTCAGCCAACTGGGTGTGCGGCAATGGAAAAGGCTAGCGAAAGATCGTGCTAGATGGAGGGGCATGTTGGTTGAGGCCCAGGTTCACCCCGAACTGTAGCGCCCACTAAGAAGAAGAAGAATACTCCTTGTACGTTGACCGTCAAGCCGAGGCCAGATTTGCCTGGTGATGACGCAGGTATGTCCCTGTGTCCATCTCAGGTTCGTCTCGGCCCTGGCGAGATTGGTCAGATTATGTTTAATGGTTGTAAGGGGTACTCCCTCACAAGCCACGATTGATTGTAGCGTCGTTCCTTGTTTGGCGAGTGTGTCGGCTTTTTCATTACCTGTAATGTCGCTGTGTCCCGGTACCCAGATAAGCTGTATGTTGAACTGTTCTGCCATCTCGTTAAGAGACCTCTTTTATTGCCAACAGTTCCGCCTGGAAAACGCTGCAGTAATCTGGTAATTTTAGAGCTTTATATAGCTTGAGTTGTTTGCAGAAATTTTTTAATTTAATTTAATTTAATTTTCGTGGGGGCAATCACCCCCATTTATTGGGCTTAGTTCAAGCCAACTTAAACTGACTTAATCTAACTTAGAAGCTAAGGATGGTGGGGGAGGGGGGCGTGATTAAGAAGACGATTTTTTAAGCATGGAGTGCTGAGGTTGAAGTCGAAGTATGGATTTGAGTTGACACTTCCCAGCATACGAGAAATGGGTACATTGGAGCCATAGGCGGTGCGGGGGGTGGCTAGATAGAAGAGACGGGGATTACGTACAATGCTAGGGTAAGTGTTGATAGAGACAGAGTCATAGAGGGTCGCGCAATCAATGGTACCTGAAAGGAGTCGATGGATGAAGAGAATGTCAGATACAGTTCTTCTTTCCTCCAACGTGTTCATGTTGATTAATTTAAGACGGTCTTGATAGGATGGTAGGAGCAAAGGATTATTCCAGGGGAGACCTCGAAGTGCAAAACGTAGGAATCGGCGTTGGATGCTCTCGATCCTAGAAATGTGGGCTTGTTGGTAAGGAGACCATACTTGAGAGGCGTATTCAAGAAGGGGCCGGACAAAGGTTGTGTAGAGAGATCGGGTAATGTAGGGGTTGGAGAATTCTTTAGACCATCGCTTTACGAAGCCGTGTGCTGAATTAGCTTTAAGGATTATCTCGTCGATATGTGTCCGAAAATTTAACTCCTGGTCACATAATATGCCAAGATCCCGGATAGCCTGAACGGTGTCTATGGGCTGATTATTAAGAAAGTAGAGACGGGGATGGGGCTTGATTCGTTTACGTGAAAAAGTAATGGATTGGCATTTGGGAATGTTGAGTTCCAAGCAGTTTTTGGAACACCAGGTGGAAAAACTATTCAGATCTAATTGGATTAGGGAAGGGTCCTGACTGGAGGAGATACTCCTGAAGAACTTGGTATCATCGGCATATAGTGAGATATGGGAATGTTTGATCACCATTTCAATATCGTTAATGGTAAGAACGAAAAGAAGTGGTCCTAGGTGGCTACCTTGGGGGACACCGGAGGAAGCTGGAAAAGGCTTAGAAAAGGCAGATCCGAAGCGAACACTATAATAGCGATTGTTCAAGTAAGAAGATATCCACTTCACGGAAATGGGATCGAAACCAAGGGAAGACAGTTTAAAGAGTATTAGTCTGTGGGAAATTTTATCAAAAGCTTTACTGAAATCGGTAGAAATAACGTCGACTTCATTGTCATCCTCTAAGACCGAGAGGGTAAAGGACACAAATTCAACAAGATTTGTGGTTGTAGATCTGCATTTAAGGAAACCGTGTTGTCTAGGGGAGATTAAGATTTCGTACAAAATGCTCTCGAAGAGTTTGGGTAGGTTAGGCTAGGTATATGAGTGCCCTATTGACGTAAGTTCAAGGCTCACGCAGACTACGTTGAGTCCATTGTGCCCACCTATTTTGTTTAACCCGTTGATACCTATTCATTTACCGTCGAGCTGAACCAGACAGACGAGGATAAAAATCCCAGTATTCTGTTCAGCCCGATATTACCTACCTCTTCTAATCCCGAAAGGAAGTATCTTCCCAGGAAAATATTCCTTTTTTGGGCTAGCGCCGGGCATTCGCACAGCAGGTGACGAACGGACTCAATTTCCTCTTCGTCCCTGCAGCTTCTGCAGAAGTCATTGTAGGGCTGGCCTAGTCGAGCTGCATGATAGGATAGCATGCAGTGCCCGGTGAGGGCACCGACTGCCAGTCGAATGTTCCCACGATTGAACTTCAGCAGATTTCCCGTTCTTTTCTTATCATAGACGGGCCAAGTCGATTTCGCCGTTGCGCATGTATCTAAGCGACACCAGCGCTTATTGGCTTTCACCAATAGCTCCGTCTGTATCTCCCTGTAGAGCGCAATGAGTGGTGCTTTGGCCTCAGCTGAGATCTGCGCAATGTTAGCACCTGATCCCACCCTAGCCAACTCGTCCGCCCTCTCGTTTCCGGAGATATTCATGTGACCAGGTACCCAGCAAAGGGTCACCTCATTTACATTGGATATCTCTTCTAACTTCTCCTTGCAGAGTTTGACGAGTTTGGATCTTATCCATGCTGCCTGCAGAGCCTTAATGGCTGCCTGGCTGTCAACATAGATGCTGATCCTTTTTCCTGTGATATTCTCTTTGCTGATCAGGTCCGCCGCCCGCTTGATAGCGAAGACCTCAGCTTGGAAGACACTGCATCCATCATCGAGCTTGTAGGAGCGATGCATATCCCGAGATTCAAAGTAGACCCCGGCACCTGTGCCAACATCCATTTTGGATCCGTCGGTGTAGAATGCCAGTTCACTTTCTGTGCGTACCAAATCACCGGTCCATTCCTCCCTGGAGGGAATTCTAATAGAGAATCTTCTCTCCCAGGAAGGAAGTCGGGTGACATAGTCCGTTCTGAATCTCGAGACGGCTCATCGATCCAAGACTGATGCATGTCCGTGAGGACTCCTCTTCCAGAGACCTGATTCCTGTAATCTTAGCGCAGTTCTGGTTGCGGCGCTCTCGCAATACATGTCCAGGGGTGGGAGGTTCAGCATGACTTCAAGAGCCGCCGTTGGTGTGGACTTCATAGATCCCGTCACCGCCAGACAGCCTGCTCTTTGAACCTTTGACACACTCTGAATATGACACTTTTTCTCAAGCGCCTTCCACCAGACAACCGAGCCATAGACTAGGATAGATCTTACCACCGCAGTGTACAACCAATGTACTAACCTCGGTTTGAGGCCCCATGTCTTTCCAAAGGCTACCTTGCACGAATATAGTGCCACATAGGCCTTTTTGATTCTTTCCTCAATATTTTCTCTCCAACTAAGTTTGGAGCCCAGGATTATGCCAAGATATTTGGCAGATTTTCCAGGGATCAGATATAGGTGTATCTTGATACAGATCATTTCCTTGTAAAGAGTACTACCTCTGTTTTCGCCGGATTTACTCCCAGACCTCGCCCCTTGACCCAGCTGTCCACTAACATCAGTGCATAGCTTAGTCTATCGCTGAGGACCTGTGGAAATTTTCCAGGGACTAAAATGGCAATGTCATCGGCATAGGCCGTGACATTAAAACCCTCCGTCTCCAGAATCTTGGCCATTCCGTCGACCACAAGGAGCCATAGGAGGGGTGACAGAACGCCACCTTGTGGTGTACCTTTATTTACTCTCACCCTTCCGCATGATCTCCCTATCGTCGAATTTACTATAAGAGTACCCAGCATTTGCCCAATCCAACTGCATACACCCGGGTTTATTTGCGCCATATGAAGGCTGGACACTATTGCCTCGATACTAACATTATTTAAGGCACCCTCAATGTCAAGGAAGGCACCTAGAGTGAAATCCTTGATGCTGAGCGATTTTTCTATCGTAGAGACTACCCTATGCAGAGCAGTATCCACCGATTTTCCCCTTATGTACGCATTATGTGATTGTGACAGATAACCGTCCCCAATCTCTTCCCTTACGTACAAATCTATTATTCGTTCCAGCGCTTTCATCAGGAAGGACGACAGACTGATAGGCCTAAAGTCCTTTGCAGTAGTATGATTGACTTTACCCGACTTGGGTATGAAAACAACCCTAACTTCCCTCCACGCTTGAGGAACATAACCCATCCGGAGACACCAGGAGTAGATGCCCTTCAGCCATGGAAGAATGACTTCGCATGACTCCTGCAACATGATCGGAAAGATCCCATCCATTCCCGGTGCCTTGTAGGGGTCAAAAGATTTGATTGCCCACAGGATCCTATTCTCCGTAACAATCTTATCGACTGTCGCATGTTCAATACATTCCCTTGGCAACGCGTCCGCCGAATTGAAGATTCCTGCATCCTCGCAGCCAGGGAAATGACATTTCAGTAGTGAATCAAGCACGCTCTCGTTTGAGTCTGTCCAGCTACCATCAGATCTCTTTATAGAGGACATCTGTGTGAGCTTTTGCAAGGACCTTCCTCAGACAGGCTGCACCCGTACATGATTCAATAGAGCCGCAGAAGCTTCTCCAAGAGTCCTTCTTGGCGAATCTAATTTCTTTTTTGAGTCGCTTAACACTATCTCTATAGGTTGACCATTCAATGGCCCCCTCTTTTGTCAGGTTCCAACTGAGCCTAGAGATACGAAGCCGCTCCGCTATTTTAGCATTCCACCATGGTGGGTGGTTTCTTTTACTGGGTCGTCTGGTAGGACATGCCTTCTCAAATGACCGATTTAGCTTGCTGGTAATGTTTAGTACCATCTCATCGATGTCTTCCGTGGAGTCGGGGTTCCCATCCGGAGGCCGGTTAAGGGTCCCACCCAGCTCCGCGTTAAACCTCTGCCAGTTCGCCTTCCGGGGATTCCGGAATACTTTCCGATCCGGCCTACGGACATTCAAATCGAAGAGGATCCATCAGTGATCAGAAAGTGATGCTTTGTCAGATACTCTCCAGTTTGAGATCTCCGCAGTACCGTTATCATTTATAAGCGTTATGTCTAGGACTTCCCTTCTGTTACTAGTAATAAATGTTGGTGAATCACCCCGATTACATATAACTAGGTTAGTACTAAGGACAAAACTGAACAAGGCCTCACCCCTACTATTGGTATTAGAGCTACCCCAAGTAGTGTGATGGGCGTTAGCATCACACCCTACGACTAAGTTCTTCTTACCTTGTTCGGCCATTGCGATCAATGACCTTGTTTCCCTAGAGGGGACGTCCGTACCTTCGTCGTACGGTAGGTAAACCGAAGCCATCGTTAGTGCACCCTCCTTTCCCGTAACCTCCACCACCGTCTGGTCACCCGAGCTGAAATTAGTTAACATTAGTACGTGGAGATCTTTGCTAGCAACGATACAAGTTCTAACCTTGCCTTCGCTACTGTTATAAAAGAGGCTGTATTTCGATGACCCTAATCCCTTAACCCGATTATGGAGGATCCATGGTTCTTGGATCAGGGCCACATCAAGCTGCTCCTTGTTCATAAGCAGCATGAGGTTGGCTGATGCGGCCTTACTGTGATGTAGGTTTATTTGCACTACTTTCATTTTCAGTAGCACTGTCCTTCACCACAGCTGCCGTACCGCCAGGCTGCGCCTTCTTCATGAGTCTCACAGGAAACTCACCAGCCCCGAAGAATAGGCGCATATGCCTCTCTTTTTTCATCGTTTCCGGCGGATCCTCGATAGCAAAGAATATGCTCTTTGTGCCATCTTCGTTGCTCTCAATTGCGACTACTTCCCAGTCATCCATAGGGACCGCTGGGTTTTGTGCCTTTAGAAAGCCGAGGATCTAGCTTTTCTCGAATTCCATTTCCGGTACGCTCATCTTGGCTTTAGGCCTCTCTGGTACCTCGTCCAAGGGGACTGCCTTTATTGCAGCCCCCTCCCACAACTTGAAGGTGGGTACGACCTTCTTCGCAAAGTCATGCGATAGCTGGTCCTTGCAGTCCAGCCTACTCACACCTCGCCTTCAGTTAGTGAGACCAAACGTTGGCGCAGTTTTCCCAGCATTCCCTCGAATGTGGTCGAAGATCGCTCTAGCCAAGGCCTTCTCGATCATCTTCCCCTGTTCGAAGGTATACTGGCCACTCGGCCTGCCGGAACCTATCACAGCTAGCTGTAAAGCATTCCGAGCAGCCCCTCCGAACTGCACTGCCGTGTTGACCTTCACTCTTTTTGATGGATTTCCGGCTTCCTCTTGGGATCTTACCCTCTTCGCCTTTAAATCCTCTCTTCTCTTAGGAGCTGGCACGGTTTTTGGTTTGCCTTTACCAGTCTTATCGACCGCGTTAGGGGCTACCTTAGTAGAACCTGCCTTAGCGGCTACAGTCCTTCCCGTGCCCTTGGTTTTCAGGTTCTCACCTTCGCCTAGGATCTGGATGCAGCTAGAACCCGCCTTATCGGCTTCGGTTCCACCTGGCCCAGCCCTCCGCTCCCTTTTGTTGGGGGGATTTTTGGTCTTTTTATCCCCCTTGCCTTCTCTGGCTTTTTAGCCGGATGTGCCCTTGTCAGCCCATGGTCTTGTTAGGACATCCTTGGCAATCACCTCTCCTGCCCAAGCGAGCTTCTCCTTCTCCATATCGGAGAGCAGGGGTATGCCCTTTTCTTCAAGCAAGCGCTTAAGGTGTACAGCTTTTTTGTACTCCTTAAGCCTCAGCTTTCCTTGAGTTAGTTTCTTGGGTTTCTTGGCATCCTTTTTCCGTGTTAAACCTTCTTGGGCTGTCTCTTCAGAATCAGCGAGTAATTCCTCCTCTAATTCCTTGGAGATGACCTCGTCTAACACGCTGGATCCCCTTGGTTTGGCTTCTTCCTCTCTGCCACTGGCCACGGCAAGTAGTGCGTCTGCCACCGACTCGAGAGAGAGCTCTTCCTCTTTGCTTCCTTTTTTTGATTTATTTATATTGCTAGAAATTTTGTACCCACGAGTACGGCCGGAAATATGGGTCCACTCCGACAGAGCCGCCGAATATCGGAGTAAGGCATTTGAATACCTTAGGCCTCGCCTGTGCACCTAAGAGAGCTCGTTAGCGGTTGGACATAAACCCTCCAACCTTTCATCCTTCGGCACGGTTTTAAAAAGCTCACACCACCACTGGAATGGGGTTGACTATCTCTTGGTTCCCGGCCCGGAGACCATGTCGTTGGCAAAGCTTCCCTGGCCGCTGGGGAAATGACACTAAGCTATATCTTATAAAGGAAGATTAAAATCCGAAGGATTAGACTTTTCATCGATTCCACGAATGTTGCAGAACTGCACACAGAAATCCCTCATCAATACAAACTACAAGACATATAGATACAATACCGTCTAAGCGCAGCCGTGAAGTGAAGCTGTTCGTCTTATGAACCAAAAAAAGAACAAAGCAATCCAAAATCGTATATATTATATATATGTGTTCACAAGAACAAAGGAAAAAATAAAACCGTCCCTTTTGGCGCTAAATCACAAAGGCAAGTGATTTTATTTCTAGTTTGACATAATATGTATTTGACATTACATTTGTTGCAATTTACAATTTCCCTATGGGGCATTCATTGTTGGGTCAACTGGAGATTGCCAGTCTCAAACAGAAGCTCTATCGCTGGATTTGCAAAAAACAAACTACCGTAGGTGTTATGCCCTTACGACAGTAAGATTTGCTTCACCAACAACGTTCAAGTGGTTTACTGGGAATGGTTCATCCCATTCCATTCCAAGGCGCCAGACTGTCTTGAGTATCAGTTTCAGGGGAAGCATGTATGTCTTCTTCTTCTTAGTGGGCGCTACAGTTCGGGATGAACCTGGGCCTCAACCAACATGCCCCTCCATCTAGCACGATCTTTCGCTAGCCTTTTCCATTGCCGCACACCCAGTTGGCTGAGGTCCCCTTCCACCTGTGTGCGCCATTTTAAGTGCGGCCGTCCTGTGCTTCTTCGTCCCTCGGGGTTGGATTCAAAGACTCTCCGGGCTGGAGCTGTGTAGAGCTGTCGCTCTACATGGCCCAGCCATCCTAGGCGTTGAATCCGTAGACGCCTGACTAGGCTCATGTCGCTGTACAGCCCGTAAAGTTCGTGGTTGAATCTTCTCCTCCATCCCCCGTCTGCGTTTATAGGCCAAAAATCACGCGCAAAATCTTTCTCTTGAACCGACGAAGGGCCTCCTCATCCGCTTTTGATAGTGTCCATGCTTCTGCGCCGTACAACAGGACCGGGATGATAAGTGGCTTATACAGAGTCAACTTTGTCGTTCGGGAGAGGGCTCTATTACTCAGTTGCCTCCTGAGCCCAAAAAAACAGCGATTGGCAAGAGTGATTCTGCGTTTGGTTTCGGAACTGATGTCGTTGTTCCAGGTCACTGCGGAGCCAAGGTAGACGAAGTTCTTAACTACCTCGAACTTATATCTGCCTATACAAACATTCTGGCCAAGACGCCGGTGCGTTCTTTTTCGATGGATATTTAGTTTTGCCCTGGTTTACCGCCAAACCAATTTTCGCCGCCTCCATCTCAATACTCGCAAACGCCTCATTGACATCTCGCTGCGATCTACCTATTATGTCAATGTCTTCGGCGTATGCAAGGAGTTGCGAGGATTTGAAATAGATTGTGCCTCTTGTATTGGCCAATGATTTTTGCACAATCATTTCCAATATGATGTTGAAGAAATCACACGACAGCGCATCGCCCTGCCTAAATCCTTTTTTGACATCAAAACTATCGGTAAGGTGTTCACCGATTCGGATGGAGCAGCGAGCATTCTCCAAAGTCATCCTGCATAGTCTGACGAGCTTAGCAGGTATGTCAAGGGTAGACATAGCGTTGTATAGCTCGTCTCTAACTACGCTGTCGTATGCGGCTTTGAAGTCGACAAATAGGTGGTGAGTGTCGACTTGAAATTCATTGGTTTTTTCCAGGATCTGCCGTAGTGTGAAGATTTGGTCGATGGTGGACTTTCCTGGCCTGAAACCGCACCGATAAGGACCTATCAGCTTATTTACAAAAGGCTTCAGGCGTTCACACAAAACGGCAGAGAAGATTTTGTAGGCGATGTTAAGGAGACTTATTCCTCTATAGTTGGCGCAATCAGAGGGGTCTCCTTTCCTGTGGATCGGGCATACGATGCTGAGACCCAATTCCTCGGGCATGCTTTCCTCTAACCATATCTTACGGATGAGCTGGTGCATGCTCGTAACCAGGTCATCTCCAGCAGCCTTGAAGAGCTCAGCAGACAGTCCGTTTGCGCCAGCAGCTTTATTTGACTTGAGCTTCGATATGGCAATCTTAACTTCGTCGAGGTCAGGGGGACAGAATTCTCTGCGGTCTCCATCGATTAGAAATGGATCATTCTGCCTGACAGCGGTATATTGACTAACATCGCCGTTATACAGCCTGCAGACGTGGTTTTTCCATATTCTCAGCATCAACCGCGGTTTTACTACTAGGTGTCCGTTCTCATCCCTGCAGGCTTTATAACCTTGGCATGTTCGCTTTATCTGTTGATAAAACTTTCGAACGTCACGCCTGCAGTAGCACCTCTCCAAATCCTGCAGCATGTATGTAGTTGGCTATTATTTCAAGCGGGTCGAAGATGGACATGGTGAGCGCGAGGAATTCCCATTTGGTTGCGTACCTCTCTCTACTGTTCTGTTCTTCTTTTTCCTCCGGTATTGTCACCGGAATGAGTGTTTCAATTCGGAATTATATTTGGACATTTCAAGTGACATTGGTTTCACCCCAAAAACTATCTGTAATATGCATTATGTGCTATAGTTTTTACCTTACAAACTCCAAAGTCAATAAAATTCAGTAAAATCACATTTAAGCATTCACGCATTTTTTCTTAAATTTCAAACTCGATGAAACGGCAGCCTTAATGTGACAATTTGACGAAACTCGGACGTCAGGTATTGCCAACGTTCATGACAGCTTATCACTTCACTTGCGTGCATTCAAAATTGAATTTTTGAAAGTGGAAAAACGATCGAACCAACGAAAGAACGGCATTTGTTTGGTGATTTACATTTCATTTTCCCCCATCAACAAAAGTAGTAAATAAAGCAGAAAAATATTAATAAATTCGTATGTGCCCAAAGCACATCCAGCGAGTACTGTGTGTTATCGAGTGTGTGATCGTTTTTTCTCCGATTTTTCATTCATTATTTCACCTGTAAATTGCAATATGTTTGGTTGAATCGGGATCACATTGTTTTCATTTTAATAAAACGCTAGAAAGCACTCCTGTACAGTAAACCGACGGCACATCCCCAGGTGAGATAATTTAACCGAACAGATTGGTGGAATTGGTAGAAATGTTTAAAGGGAAAGGATAAGTCAGTGCTTTGCAAGGGCTGTCAGGACCATAACAGTTCTGAATCGATTACCCCCCAAAGTGCAAAACGCAATCGATTGCCTGTCTCTCGTTTCCTTGATTCAAAAAAAAAAAAGAATCAGGTTAATGAAGGAGGGAAAAAGGACGAAGGAAGGAGAAGCAGCATCTTAGCCGTGGAGGGCAGCTGCTATTTCGGGTGTCGGGAATTGTGACAATACTTGTTATTTATGTGTTTGTGTTGTTCTGCTCTTCTTTTCACTATCGCGCGCGCCCAGCACTTATTTTGAGGGGAAACATTAAGCTGAAACTGTTCAAATGGGACCCGCAAGGAGCTGATTTGACAGAACAGACTTCTTACCTGCTAGGCTGCACATCTTCGCCTCTCTTTTATGCGAGGAATGGTTTCGATTCGATCTATTGAAAGGATCCCTTTTGATGTACACATTCTTTTGTCTTTTCTTTTTCATTCCTTTTCGTCCAATATCAATCGTTTGCCGTCTTCTTCTGTGCCTCGAGATAAGAAAGAAGACAGAAACGTGATAATGGTAGTGTGCACTCTTTCGCCTACTTGTGTTTCTTTTAGTTGTTTTTTGCCGGCAATTTGATTTGTAGAAGAATTTCCCCGAAGGAAGACGGATCCAAGGACGGTTGATTTGTGATTTTGGGAAGTCATCTGCCGATCAGATTTTTGGCGGCGTTGTAAACCATCTTCCATCCTCCGCTTCGCAGTTCTGTTGCGTTGAGGAGCTTCTTTTAACTACTTTTAACTACTTGCTTTCGTGCTATTTGTTGTTATGTCTTGTTACTATTTGTTGCATTAATGTTGTACTTAGGTTAATTGGTTTGCTCTTAAGCGTTAAGTTGTTGAGTTTTTGTTGCAGCCTGGAGCAGTTTGGTAAGTTCACATCCATTTATTGTAATTAATTGCTTTGTTTCGAGCCATATTTTAGTAGAATTCATTGAAGCAAGTCCAGAGAGGAATCAGTTTGTGTTAGGAAATAAATTCCAAAGTTTACCTGCAGCATATCATACGTTTAAAACAACCCCTTTATCCATGCAGGCTTACAGTCGCTTTTGTAATATAAGGCATTGAGTAGTGTATTGTGTGTGACGAACATGTGACGCTTAGCATCTTGCCATAAACGTGCGTGCTTATTCACCCTATATCCATAAGGAGATGGTTTGTTTGCTCGTTCCTTCATTGATTTTCTAAAATACATTGTGGAGCGTCTAATCAAATATCTTTTTTGGAACACAACAGCAAATTGTAGTGAAACCAGCGGCAAAGCATCGGTTCACATTTCGTGTCTTGACTTATTGATGTCCACGTTTCTTCTTCTTCTTCTTTGATGGCGTTACAGCCCATGAAGGACCAGAGCAAAGCTTCTCTCAATCTCCCATGTTGTGTGTGATTTATTTTTTCACATAGGTGAAATGGACCTACAGTTTAATGTCGATTCCGAGCGACGTGAGTCGAGAAGCTTTCTCACGGCAAGTATACTACGGGGGGTTTTGCCAGTACCCCGCCGAGGAGGAACGCTGCGAAAAAAAAATTCGATGGCGTCGGTGTTATCGGGATCCGAACTCGCTCATCGCGCGTCAGAGTCCAACACACTAACCACTGCGCCACGTCGTCCACGTTTCTACTAATACATATTTCGTTGCTTGGGGTATACCTTTTCACTTGAAAGTGATTAGATAGGTTGTCGTTGTCGGTTGACTGCATTCATTTGGACCATAAGTAGTAAGTCTTTTGTGAAACTAGCTACTTGAATGTAACCTTCAAATCTTCGAAACCATTTGAAACATCTCGTCAAGCGGATTAGACGATCCAAGTTGTCATTCACTAGCTGAGATGATGGAAGAAAGTCGCGCTAGGATGGGTTCACCCTCAAAACGGCTAGAAAAACCACGTTCCTCGTTCGTGCAGCTGTTTTAAAAGTTGTTAACAGAAAATGTGAGTGTTTTGGCAGCTTTCGCATTATTTCACGGAATGGCACTGATAAGTGTTGGTAGTTCTCCCTAATCACAGTTTTGGCCGAATTCGTCTCAAAAACTGATGGATGGAAGACCTCGACGTTTCAGCGTCCATGGTGTCAATTTTTTAGTTTGCTTTAGGGAAGCGAGGACAATGTCCACATTTTCGATAGGAGATTGGCAGTGCTTGAACGAAATTTGGCGCGTTCGGTGCATACATAGTCGTTTGTTCTTTTTTAATATTATCCATATGCCCGGTGTCCATTTGTGTTGTCTTGCTCATCAAACTCGTATGTGATGGACGGTATCTGGGTACTTTTTTGTAACGGCTGTTAAACTGGGCTTTTTTCCAAGCCCAATTTGTCGCTAATGAAGATAGTCTTCTTAAATCGATTTCATTGACAAAGCGCCGCACGCCCAGTTGATAACCAGTTGGTTAAGGTCCTCTCTCCACCTGTGTGCGTCACCTTAGATTCGGTCGTCCTCTGCTGCGTCGTACATAGGGGAGCATGGGTTGAACGCAGAATTTTCCTTTCGAAACTTTGCTTTCGAACGCCTCATTGACATCTCTCTCGATGTGTTCGTCTTAATACCGTACCTCTGGTGTTGGCCAGTGAGTCTCGTATGATCTTTTCAAGCACGATGTTGAAGAAATTACATGACACTGCGTCACACCTTATCTAAATCCTTTTTAACATCAAAGGTCTCGGTTAATTTGGTACCGACCTTAATGGAGCAGCGAGAGTTCTCTGTTGTCATTCTGCACAATCTGACAAGTTTGGCAGGGATGTCAAAACTAGACATGTCGCTGTATTACTTACTTACTTATCAGGCCAGCGATCCATGGAGGATCTGAGCCTGAGCTATAGCTGCCTTCCATCCTTGACGGTCCCGGGCACGCTGCTTCCAGTTGTCAAGACCAAGATGTCTTACATCCGCGATTACTTGGTCTTTATACCGGAGGTTCGGTCTTCCTCTTCTTCTCGAACCAGGAGGCACGGAGTCGAAGACCCTCTTAGCTGGAGCGTTGATGTCCATGCGCTCGATGTGGCCGAGCCAGTGTAGTCGACGGATCCTTGCCTTCCGGACTACATCCACATCTTGGTACAGCTCGTAGAGTTCGCGGTTGTGTCTTCTTGTCCATTCTCCTTCCTCACAGACAGGACCAAATATCCGGCGCAGAATTTTTCTTTCGAAAGAACCCAAAATCAGCTCCGCTGTCCTGCTTATCGTCCAGCTTTCGGCTCTGTACAGCAAGACTGGCAGAATGAGCGTTTTGTAAAGCATGACTTTGGTCTTTCGAGTGAGGAGTTTTTACCCCAGTTGTTTGGACAAGCCGAAGTAGCAGCGGTTGCCAAGGGCGATTCTATGCCGGATCTCCACTGCCCCGAGGTAGACAAACTCCTTAACTACCTCGAAATTGTAGCTGTCAATTGTTATATTTTGTCCCAAGTGGTGAGCGACGGATTGGTTTTTGCTTGACAGCATGTATTTCGTTTTGTCCTCATTGATCTTAAGACCAACTCGTTTCGCTTGTTCTTCAATCGCCGTGAACGCTTCCACAATGCCACGGCGAGAACACGCGATGATGTCGATATCATCCGCGTATCCTAGCAGCTATTGACGCCTGCCCGTCGCACTATCTGCTCCAGCACCAGGTTAAAGAAGTCACATGACAGGGCATCTCCTTGCCGAAATCCGGTGCACGTTTCGAATGGTTCCGAGGTCCTAGAACCGAGTTGCACGGTGCATCGCGCGTTTTTTAGCGTGGCGCGACACAACTGGGTCAGTTTTACCGGGATCCCAAATTCGGCCATCGCCCCAAACAGTTCTTCACGTTCATGTCGCTGTATAGCTCGTCGCTATGTCGGAGTCTACACGAGGGCTTTCTTTTTGCGCCTTTTTCTTTTGAACCTACGTTCCAATTTGAGGACGCGTCCACACGGCGCTTTTCTGCGCGTGCCTGTTTTTTGACATTTCGCTTCACATTTCAATTTCGTTAGCCTGTGGTGATGTTTGAAAAGTAAGAATGGTATCCAAACGTACACTTCCAAGTCAGAAACAGCAGTGAAGCGACATCGCAAAACAAAGAAAAGGAGATAAGGAAATGTCAAAAAAACCCACGAAGTAGCTACCCGCGCGTGACTGTGCCAATGTATTTCTGTTTCACTTACCCTCTCTTTTGCACTTATTTTAGTCCTCGTCAAATAGCCCTCGTGTAGACTCCGACTATGCACACTGTCATACGCGACCTTGAAATCGGCGAAAAGGTGATGGGTGTCGATTGGGTATTCTTGGGTCTTCTCCAAGATCGCAGATTATCCACAAAGAGTTTTAGGCGTTCACACAGTATGACATAAGATCTTGTATGCGATGTGAAAGAGACTTATTCTCCTGTAGTTGGCGCAATTATAGGGGTCTCCTTTCGTGTGGACTGGGCAAACGATGTTGAGATTCCATTCGTCGGGCATGCTTTTCTCCGACCATATTTTACAGATGAGCTGGTGCATGCGCCCTCCAGATCATCTCCAGCCGCTGTTCTGGAGAGCTTTGTTCTTAAGCTTCAAAACTACTAGCTTAATTTCATCTAGGTCGGGCGGATGATGCCTCTTGTTTTGCTGCATGGGCTTGTTCGCATTGTTCATCGAACCAGGGGTTTCTAGGTGGTGTCTGTTTGAAACCCAGCACCTCTGAGGCAGCATCTCTGACGGCGCTCTGGTAGTGAGCCCATTCCTGCTCTATTGTTTGTGCTGCTGTGGGCGGATTTTAAGAGAGCTTTGAGGAGACACGATCGGCAATGATTCTGGCAGTCTCTTGCGATTGTAGCTTTCCAACGTCAAACTTACGTAGTCCTACTCGACTCCTAAGCATTCTTGATATCCTCATTCGTACCTTGGCTACAACAAGGTAGTGGTCCGAGTCGATGTTGGCCCCTAGGAAGGTTCGTACGTCGAGAATACAGGAGGAGTGTCTGGCGTCGATCGCAATATGATCAATCTGGTTGGTGGTCGATTGATCACAAGACCGCCAGGTACCCTTGTGGATGTTGAGATGGGGGAATCGCGTGCTTGCTACAAGGAGGTTGCGCCCCGCTAGGAAATCGATTAGCCTTAATCCGTTGTCGGATGTGGTGTTATGGAGGCTATCTTTCCTATGATCGACTCAAGTATGTCCTCCTTGCCCAGTTTTGCATTAAAATCTCCAAGGACTATCTTGTGTCGTAGCTGGGACATTGGGCATATGTTCTGTCTAGGAGATCGTGGAATTCTTCTTTGAGTCGATCGTCCTTTTCTTCCGTTGGGGCGTGAGCGCATATTAAGCTAATGTTTCCAAATTTAGCTTTCATGCGGCGGATTGTTATGAGGCGTTCGCTTACATCTCGGAAGCTTAAGACTTTTTGTCGGAGTCTTCCTCTTATAACGAATCCGCACCCGAATAGGCGCTGTTTGTTCTCCTTGTAGCAGTTCCCGTAGTAGATGTCGCAGTCTTTCATCCGTTTTTTGCCTGGTCCATCCCATCGCACTTTATAGCAGTTGAGGGCTTGCTCCAGTTGATCGCCTGCACCCGGTCTGTTAAGGGACCTCACATTCCAGGTGCAGACTCTCAAGTCCGTTAGTCGTTTGCAGGGTTCGTCAGCTTTGTATCCGTCCGTATCCGAGGTTAGGTTTTTACGTGATAGGGATGTTACCCCTAAGCACAACCCCCAACCTGGAGGGCCAGGTTCCTCTTTCCCCAGGAACAAGGGCTGGATCGCTGCACACATTGGTTCACTACCTTGCGGGTGCCAGGGTAGCTATCCAGGGGGGGGGCCACGCGGAGGCTGTGTGTCAACTTGGATTGAGCAGGGACAGAGATCGAAGCTGGCGTTTGCCATGTTAAACGCGATCAACTTCTTTGCTCTGTTTGCTCGCTCCCTCCCTCCCAACCTTACGACCATGCTGCTCTGAAATTGAATTACCCTTTTGTCTTATCTTAAATCGAACTTTACAAAATTGTTTTTCTTCTTATAGGATACTTACGCACGTTAAGGACTGCCACAAGGACTATACGCATATATTTTTAAATCAAACAATTTTATTATTTATTATTAAAAACAAACAAAACAAAATAATGGCTTCGGCAAAACCAACAAGAAATGTTACAAATAAAACGACAACTCTGTTACCTTTGGCTCGCAAGACTCTTACTAGGAGGTCTGAATTGTTTACACACTCATGGAGCAGAGCTTTATAGTAATTGTATTCCCCATTTATAGAACACAAAACATTCAAGATCAAAATCAGGAACCTATCGTTACGCGAGGCAAACGAAAAGCTGAAATAAGTCCGTTGAAGAATGACAAGATCAAGCGATCAGCATTAGGCAATTTAACAAATAACGTTAACTCGGTACACTTGGACGATGATGTGAAGAAGATTGTTGGAACTCAGGTTAAGGAGGTGCTTCAAAAGAAAATCGTACCGACTAAGGTAGCCTTGTGTGCAATTGTTTTGTTTTTTTTTAACAATTCCTTTTCCTTTTTTTGTTTTTTGTCAGAAGGATATAACTGCTGCTCCGGCTGTAGTTACAGCGCGACCAACTCGAGTAAGTACACGTGCAAATGCTCGAAATGCAATCGCACAAATACTTGAGGAGAAGAAACTTGCTTTAGTTGAACAACAACTGCAAACAGCTGCTACAATCGTTAAGAAAAAAGATGATCTTGAAGTGGTCAAGCCACCGACCCGACGTATATCGAATGAATTCAATAAGACTGAAGAGAGCTTGTATATGTCAGCATTGGAGGACATCTCATCCTCTGATTCGACACGTTATTCGGCCAATTATGAATCGAATCGACGATCAATAGTCAGCAGCGACAGTGAAAAGGAGAAAGATGCTAAAACGGACGAAGCTCAAGCCCGAAATAAAGTAGCCGAAGCTGAAGATGACAATAGTAATAGAATAACAACACCTTCTCCGATCAAAAATCCACCGGCTGATACGCCTGATGATGTTGTTGACTTCGATAAGGCAAACTGGAACGATCCGTTTCAAGTGTCCCACTATGCGAATGATATTTTCAATTACCTCAAGTCCAGAGAGGTATAGCGCATCACAAATCAATTGATCGAGAAATAGATAAGAGAAGAGCTTTCGTTCTCATTTCAGGTTGAATTTCCAATAGATGACTATATGCCAAGGCAGACGCATTTATCCAAATGGATGCGATCATTACTTGTCGACTGGATGGTAGAGGTACAGGAGACTTTCGAGCTGAATCATGAAACATTGTATTTGGCCGTGAAACTGGTAGACCTTTTCCTGTGCAAAGTGGTCATTCACAAGGATAAATTGCAACTACTAGGCGCAGCTGCCCTATTCATAGCATCGAAATTTGATGTAAGTTTTCTCGTGTAACTATCTCGGGCGGAATGATTACAATGTTATGTTGACTCCATGCAGGAACGGACGCCTCCAATGGTTGAAGACTTTTTGTATATATGCGACGGCGCATACAATCACGATGAACTGATTCGAATGGAAATGACAACGTTAAAGACAATAAACTATGACCTGGGGATTCCACTTTCGTATCGATTTCTAAGGAGATATTCAAGAGTACGTACCAACTGCAGCGTGTTGGGTTTGATAAAACATTTATTAATTATTTCTGATTTAGTGCGCAAGAGTGCCAATGCCAACGTTGACCTTAGCGCGGTATATCTTGGAGTTTTCCCTAATGGATTATGCGACTATTAGTTTTAGTGATTCGAAAATGGCGTCTGCTGCCTTGATGATGGCGTTACGTATGAATGGGGACGAGAAGCCGTGGACGAAAACGTTAGAGTATTATACTGGTAAGTTCGTCTTCAACTCTGATTATTGTGAACAGCTATTAGGAACTGGGAAGTTTAGAGGCTCTTCCCATTTACGACATCATTTTCCTTCCTCAGGCCTTCCATACACTGTTCTTTCGTTCCTCGTGTCCCATATCTTAGTTCTCGCGATTTTATTTCTTTTATTTTGTAAGAGAAGGATCAGATTTACTGTATTTTTTTATTTAAACTACGGTTTAAGTGGTCCATACGAAAAGTCTAATTTTAAGCCACCTTTTCGGGCATATTGACTGATATTTCGGTAATGACACGTGTCTTCTAAGCTTGCAATTTTATATTATAACATCAGTCTTATATGTGCACACGCCCCTACCGTCGAGGCTGAGGACCCTATCAAGGAGGACTTCTATGACCTCCTGGACAACGCCTACGGAGCTTGTCCGGAGTACGATGTAAAAATCGTGCTCGGGGACTTCAACGCCAAAATCGGTAAGGAAAACACCCTTGGCGGAGTGATCGGAAAGCACAGCCTTCACCATACAACAACAGATAACGGCTTCCGACTCGCTGACTTTGCGACAGCTCGTAATGCGGTGATAAGTAGCACAAGATTCCCTCGCAAGCGAATCCACACAGCAACCTGGCGATCTCCGGACGGTCGAACCGCCAACCAAATCGACCATGTGCTCATTGACGCAAGGCACGCGTCAAACATCCTGGATGTGCGAACATTCAGAGGGGCAAATGTCGACTCCGACCACTTCCTCGTAGCAGCAAGATTCAGAGCTCGACTGTCCAATGTCAGAAAGCTGCACCAGCCCATCAGAAGGAGGTTCGACATTGGGCGCCTGAGCACACCGGAGGTTGCCAGAGTCTACAGGGAGCAGCTGAGCGAAAGACTCTACGGTATGTGGCTGCATTGCCACTCAGCCATTCAGGAAGTAGCCGAAACCACCTTAGGATACCTACCACCCCCGACAAGAAACCCGTGGTATGATGGCGAGTGTGAGCAGAAAAAGGTAACAACCGACGAGGCGTACCAAAAGACGCTGCAAAGGAAAACCAGGGCAGCGCAAGAAGAGTACCGAGCCAGAAGAAGGGAGGAGAAAAAACTACTGCGGCAAAAGAAAAGAATCTTCGCAGCCTCCCAGCTCAAGGATATCGAGGAGTCTAGGGATAAACATAAAACACGAGCCTTTTACAAGAAAGCCAAAGGCCTTGCAGGAGGCTTCAAAAGGGCACCTAGGCTCTTCGAAACTGCGAGGATAATCTTGTCACCGACCCGCAGGAATAGTGGATGTATTTAAGCAGCATTTCCAGCAGCTGCTTAACGAGCATGACCAAGAGAGAGTGGTAGGGACCGAGGAAATCCCAACTCCAGCCGCTGAGGTAGTCCTTCCACCCAGCATCGAAGAAGTCGGCACGGCTATTCAGAAGCTAAAGAACAACAAGGCCGCAGGCGCAGATGGCTTGCCATCAGAGCTCTTCAAGGTTGGCGGCGATATCCTGGTAGGGAGCATGCACCAGATCATCTGCAGAATTTGGGAAGATGAAAGCATGCCCGACGGCTGGAATACCAGCTCTATTTGCCCCATCCACAAAAAAGGCGATCCTACCTCTTGCAAAAACTATAGAGGTATGTCCCTGCTCAATGTCGCATACAAGATCCTGTCCAGCGTATTGTGTGAACGACTAAAACCGTTTTGCACCGCACTAATCGGCAGCTACCAGTGCGGCTTCCGGCCCGGTAAATCGACTATAGACCAAATGTTCAGACTTCGACAAATCCTGGAAAAGACCAACGAGTTTCGAATCGATACACACCATCTTTTCATCGATTTCAAAGCCGCATACGACAGCATTCATCGTGAAGAACTGTTTGGGGCGATGGCTGAATTCGGGTTCCCGGTAAAACTGATCCAGTTGTGTCGCGCCACGCTAAAAAACACGCGATGCACCGTGCAACTCGGTTCTAGGACCTCGGAACCATTCGAAACATGCACCGGATTTCGGCAAGGAGATGCGCTGTCATGTGACTTCTTCAACCTGGTGCTGGAGCAGATAGTGCGACGGGCAGGCGTCAACAGGGAAGGCACTATCTTCTACAAGTCCGTCCAGCTGCTAGGATACGCGGATGATATCGATATCATCGCGTGTTCTCGCTGTGGCATTGTGGAAGCATTCACGGCGATTGAAGAACAGGCTAAACGAATTGGTCTTAATGTCAATGAGGACAAGCACATGCTGTCAAGCAAAAACCAATTCGTCGCTCACCACCTGGGACAAAATATAACAATTGACAGCTACGATTTCGAGGTAGTTAAGGAGTTTGTCTACCTCGGGGCAAACGTAAATTCCACAAATGACACCACAGTGGAGATCCTGCATAGAATCGCCCTTGGCAACCGCTGCTACTTCGGCTTGTCCAAACAACTGGGGTCAAAACTCCTCACTCGAAAGACCAAAGTCATGCTTTACAAAACGCTCATTCTGCCAATCTTGCTGTACGGAGCCGAAAGCTGGACGATAAGCAGGACAGCGGAGCTGATTTTGGGTTCTTTCGAAAGTAAAATTCTGCGCCGGATATTTGGTCCTGTCTTTGAGGAAGGTGAATGGAGAAGAAGACACTACCGCGAACTCTACGAGCTGTACCATGATGTGGATGTAGTCCGGAAGGCAAGGATCCGTCGACTACACTGGCTCGGCCACATCGAGCGCATGGACATCAACGCTCCAGCTAAGAGGGTCTTCGACTCCGAGCCTCTTGGTTCGAGAAGAAGAGGAAGACCGAACCTCCGGTATAAAGACCAAGTAATCGCGGATGTAAGACATCTTGGTATTGATAACTGGAAGAAGCGTGCCCGGGACCGTCAAGGATTAAAGGCAGCTATATGTAGCTCAGGCTCAGATCCTCCATGGATCGCTGGCCTGATAAGTAAGTAAGTATGTATACTTTTGCTAAGCATCTCTGCGTGCTTGGCATCAGTGAGACGCCTACCTGTGCTGCATGTTGCGAGGAGGATGACACTGCAGAGCATTTCTCTATGACTGTCCCGCCTTTCCTCGCGCACGATGGCGTACCCTTGGGTCCGACGGTGGTGTGTCAAATCTCTATGCTCTACATCACTGAAGCTCCTTCTCACTTTTCTCCGGAAAACGGGGAAAATACATTAAATACAATGTATTTGCGTCTAGTGCTCCAACAGATAGCAGAAGCCTCCGACAAAAAAAAAAACGCATTAGAGACCTTCAATCTAAAACTTATTTTAGAATTAAGTAAACATCTTAAGAAAGGAGACCCCTATAACTGCGCCAACAATAGGGGAATAAGTCTCCTTAACATCGCACATAAAATCTTCTCTGCCGTATTGTGTGAACGCCTGAAACCGTTTGTGGATAACCTGATCGGTTCTTATCAGTGTGGTTTCAGGTCAGGTAAATCCACAATAGACCAAATATTTACGCTACGGCAGATCTTGGAGAAGACCCAGGAATACCAAATCGACACTCACCACCTCTTCGTCGATTTCGAAGATGCATATGACAGCGTGTATAGAGATGAGCTATACAAAGCCATGTCTAGTTTTAACATCTCTGCCAAACTCGTCCGACTGTGCAGGGTGACAATGGAGAATTCTCGCTGCTCCATTAAGGTCGGTTATGAGCAAACCGAGACCTTTGATGTTAAAAAAGGATTTAGGCAAGGTGACGCGCTGTCATGCAACTTTTTCAACATCGTGCTTGAAAAGATCGTGCAAGAGGCACTGGCCAACACAAGAGGTACGATTTATTTCAAGTCTACGCAATTGCTTGCGTACGCCGACGACATTGACGTGATTGGACGGACACAGCGAGACGTCAATAAGGCCTTTGTAAGCGTTGAGGTAGAAGCGGCTCAGATGGGTCTCAAGGTCAATGAGGGTAAAACCAAATATCTGCTTTCATCTAAAAGAGACGGACAACACCGATCGATATAACTTTGAAGTGGTCAAGGAATTCGTTTATCTTGGCTCACTGATGACCAGCTACAACAACACCAGCGCTGAGATAAAACGCAGAATCACTCTTGCCATCCGCTGTTTCTTTGGGCTCAAGAGGCAATTGAGAAGTAGAGCCTTCTCTCGGAAAACCAAGGTGACACTATATAAGACCTTAATCATCCCAGTCCTCCTTTACGGCGCTCGAACGAATTATTACGGACCAGGTTATGTCCCGCCATAAAGTCCACTAGCTTTAGTCCGTTTTCTGACGTGGTGTTGTGTAGGCTGTGCTTTCCAATGACCCGTTCAAAGATAGCTTCCTTGCCCAGCTTCGCATTGAAGCTATTTTGGTGTGATAGCTGGGACATTGCGAATACGTTCTGCCTAGGAGATCATAGAAGTCATCTTTATGTCGGTCATCTTTCTCCTCTGTGGGGGCGTGGACACATAGTAAGCTTATGTTGCCGAGATTGGCCTTGATGCGGATAGTTATGAGGCGTTCGCTTACATACTCGAAGCTTAGGACTTTTTTTCTGAGTCTGCCTCGAACAACAAATCCGCATCCGAATAAGCTTTGTCTATTTTCTCTGTAGCAGTTTCCGTAGTATATATCACAGTTTTTCATCCGCTTTTTGCCTGGCCCATCCCATCGCTCTTCTTGGAGCGCGGTAATGTCTGCCTTATAGCAGTCCAAAGAGTTGACCAGTTGTTCGGCTGCACCTGGTCTGTTAAGGGACCTAACGTTCCAGGTGCAGAACCGAAATTCGTTTCCTTTTTGACGTTTGCGGGGGTCGTCAACATGTAATCCGTCCGTATCCGAGGCTATTGGTTGTCTCTGAACAAAATTTTTGTTTTATGCGATAGGGATGTTAGCCCTAAGCGCAACCCCCAACCTGGAGGGCCAGGTTCCTCTTTCCCCAGGAACAAGGGGTCGGGTCGCTGCACACATTGGTTCACTACCTGGCGGGTGCCAGTATAGCTATCCAGGGGAGGCCACGCGGAGCTGTGTGTCAACTTGGATTGAGCAGGGACAGAGATCGAAGCTGACGTTTGCCAAGTTAAACGCGATCAACTTCTTTGCTCTGTTTGTTCGCTCCCTTCTCCCCCTAATAGTAGCACTAGCCCCATAAAAAAAATAAAAAAAGGGGGTTAGGCCATGTAGAGCGCATGGAAAATACAGCTCCGACCCGAAGAGTCTTCGAATCCACCCTCCGGCAGAGGACGGCCGCATCAACGGCGGCGTACGCAGGTGGAAGGGGACCTTAACCAACTGGGCGTGCGGCGCTGGAAACAGCTGGCCAAAGACCGTGCCAGCTGGAGACGCTTGTTGGTTGAGGTCCAGGTACACCACGGACTGTAGCGCCACCTAAGTAAGTAAGTAAACATCTTATCTCGAGAATCGCATAGTAAAACATTGTAATCCTCATATGAGCAATTTAGTCAGTTTATTTCTAAGTAACCTAATTAAGATACTAATTCGCTTACTTACCATTCGTTATCATATTTGCAGGCTACGTCGTAGAAGACTTTGCTTACATAATTCATGTCTTGAATGCCGGACTGCACAGAAAGCCCAAAGGAACAATAAAAACGATCAGAAGCAAATACTCACACAAGATTTTCCATGAAGTTGCCAAAATACCATTGCTAAATACTGAGAAAATCCTAGAACCATACGATACAAAATCGAGAATAGTGGCGGATACTAAAGAAAACAACAACGAACAAGTGCAGACTAGTCACTAGACTCAAGTCGTCCACCTACTATTAAACACCAGTTAAACAAGACAAAGACAACAACAAAAAAAGAACGTAAATGCCATTCCAAAACGACAACTCTTTTTCGAGTGATTTATTGATTTATTTTGTAACTCTGTTTCTTACTTTATTTTTTATTTAATTTCTTCTTTCTATTGTTAATCTGTTCGTGTTCGAAACGATGAGAGAGACAGACAAATGTCCCCTTTTAGCCCCATTTTTATAAACTGTTTACGGTCACACAACTTAAATCTGTCTCGAAGAAAAAACAAAAACCAAATCAAAGAAAACTATCTAAATTTAGAATATAGCGACTTATGATACATCTTAAAAACCAAAAACACGTTAAATATAAATTAAAAGATAAATTGAAATGCCCGTTTGCGACTCGCGAAAGAGCCCCTTCGAATACATATAAAAATAAAAATAACAAAATAAAATTAAAACGAGACTTAAGTACATTTAATTAAAACAATACACCACCCCCCATCCACCCATATCCATTATAGTACATAAAATCCATGCACATGCCCTTAACTCGTACATAGCATCAAACCACTTGGCTTTCATCGATCTCAATAGAATACACAACACAGACTTGTGAGCGTTTAATTGCGGGATTCACACCATACGATTTGTCTGTGCGATTTGCTTGATGACCTTGCTTGATGGGCCAAATCGTGAGTGTGAACGGTCGTACGACATGTCGTCAAATTTGTCGTTTGGAAGTTCAAATATTTTAACTTTTTGATTTGCTTGATCGACTTGTCGTAAGGGTGTGAACAGTTGTCGTACAACTTCAGAGCATTTTTAGGATTTTTAGCATTTTCCGTACCCAAAGGTAAAACGTCCGTCCGTCTGTCACCAGGCTGTATCTCATGAACCGTGATAGTTAGACAGTTGAAATTTTCACAGATGATGTATTGCTGTTGCCGCTACCACGACAAATATGAACAAAATGGAAATTTAAGGGGGGCTCCCATAGAACAGACATGATTTTCATCCAAAAAATCCCCTTGGTCACATACTGAACTAAGGTTAGTCGACAATATCCCACAACCAGTAGCAAACTTCCCAGTTTTGATCTCGTTTGTGTCTTTGATAAATTAATCATCTGCAAACCTTTATTTTTTTATTTATTTACTTCAAGTAGTTGGAATTTTTACAATAGTATTAGGACTTATTTTAGAGAATTAGGACACATTGGTCCTTTACAACTATGATATAATGATATACAGGAATACCTCGACTTACGTCGCTAATTCGTTCCGGGGAAAACCGCGTAAGTCGAAAACGACTTAAGTCGAAGTAAAGAAAATAAAGACGAAGAGTAGGTATGTATGTACATATGTACATTTTACGAGTACATACATATGTATTTATCTTAGATAAATTAATGAAGGGGTAATAATAAAAATAACAATGAAACAGAAAACAAAACTAAATATGAATTCAACATTAAAAAATTAAGGATTGATTTATAACATATTGCCATCTTCGTCACTTGGCAGTAGATTTTGTAGTTCAGCTTCAATTTCTTGTTCTGGGTCTGCAGTCTTTGCAGGTGGTTTAAAAAATTGTGTCAATTTGGTTTGAGAAGCTTCCAACTTATTTTTTTTTGTAGAGATCCTTGTAGCATGCTATATTTTCTGAAATCAAAAACGAGACCTTCTCACTTCTCTCTCGATCTGGATCATTTTTCAACATATTTAAGCCCCTTTCCATGCAATCTAAAAATTCTGCCAAATGTTTTGTAGTAAAAACTTCTTTATTAGCATTGTCAGGAGGCGTATACATCTCTTCTGAATCTTCTAAAACTCTAATTAGTTCGTCAGTGGAAAGTGGTTCTTCTTGAACGTGAATTAAATCTGTAATGTCGCCTTCATTAAGTTCAGAAAATCCTATTTCCTTCGCCAGACAAAGTATTTCTGATAGAATTTGCTCATCATCATTTTGCGCAATGTCGACATTAACATTAGGTGGATATTGAATACATTCTGGCCAAATTTTTCGCCAGGCTTTATTCATGTTAGAAGTTGTTACATCTTTCCATGAGTCGGCTATGTTTTTAATAGCCTCATGAATATTATATTTCTTCCATATTTCCTTTATGTATGTTATTTTTTCCTCACTTTCTAAGGAAATATCCATAGCATGAATTATTTGTTGAAAAGTACGACGCAAATAATACGCCTTAAAAGAAGCAATTACTCCTTGGTCCATGGGTTGAAGTATCGCTGTAGTATTCGGAGGAAGAAAAACAACTTTAACGTTTTCATCAATATCGTCAAGAGAATGGGGATGGCCGGGAGCATTGTCCATGACTAGAAGAACCCTTTTCGAGAGATTATTTTTGGAGCAGTATTCTTTAGCCGCCGGACAAAATTCTGTCTTGAACCAGTCAGTAAAGATTGTTGAAGTTACCCAGGCTTTTCTATTTGATCTCCAAATTACTGGAAGGCTATTTTTTTCCACGTTTTTTAAAGCCCTTGGGTTAAGAGAATTGTATATTAGCAGCGGCTTAAGTTTAAAATCACCGAAAGCATTTCCACCCAGTAGAAGAGTCAACCTATCTTTAGCTACCTTATAACCAGGAACTGAGGTTATGTCTCTGGAAACAAAAGTTCTTGTCGGTAATCGTTTCCAGTACAACCCTGTTTCGTCCACATTGAAAACTTGCTTAGGACTATATTGACCTTCTTCAATTAACGCTTTTAGTTTATTTGGAAACAACGATGCTGCTTCAATATCTGCACTTGCGGATTCTCCACTCAACTTAATGTTGTGCAAATGAAACCTATTCTTAAATTTGTCAAACCAGCCTCGGCTGGCTTTAAAATTAAAACCTTCATCCGGCCCTTTGATAGAATCAAATATATTCTGCGCTTTCGTCTGAATGACACTAGCATTCACAGGAATTTTTCTTTGGTTCAAATCCTGTATCCACATAAACAAAAGCTTTTCCATTTTAATTAGATCGTTAGGTCTATTTTTAGTTATAATGGTATCCGAAGTAGAAGCTCCTGTTAATGCACTTTCTCGCAATTTGCTAGCATTCAATTTTATAGTGCGCACAGTTGAGTGGGGAAGTCCTAGGGAACGTGCGATGTCGACTGCCTTTTCACCGTTATCCAAGCGGTCCAAAATATCGACTTTGAATTTAATCGGAATAACCTTCCGCTGCTTTTTGCTTGAACTTCCGGAAGCGGAGCAAGATCTTTTTCCTTCCATGATATGTATGTATTAAAATTTTACTTCAACCTAAAACAATCAAGCAGTCAACACCTGCTTCTATACTAATTAAACAGGTAACTTACTAGAATTGATTTTAAAGAAGAAAATATGACACAGTTTTACAATCTTACAATAATTCTTGATGCGTTCACTTCTTGTTGTGCTCTGCAAAATATCAACTCACAACTGAAGAATTGCCACGTATGTTCATGTATGAACATTTCTTTGAATGCGAAATTTTAAATTTGCACAGCCTACTAACGCTTTTATCGTTGTAACTCGAAGCAAAACCGACGTATGTCGAGGTAAGCTTCCTAAATTTTTCTGACGTCGTAAGTCGAAATGACTTAAGGCGAAGCGTCGTAAGTCGAGGTGTGCCTGTACAATGAATAATAAAGTGTGAATTAAGTTTATGTGAGTATATAAGGGAAAACTACAAGCAAAAACCCTTAAGTGAAACTTAACCCAGTATTGCATTCGCCCGTTGGTCTTTCAAGGAATTTCCTTTCAATATGATTATTTTAATTCGATGTTAGTCGAGTCATTAGGGCATTATCGGATGAGGAACAATTTTCATAAAAGTGTATTTTTGATCTGTTAATGTTAATGAGAGCACCGTGGCGCAGTGGGTAGTGTGTTGGCCTCTGACGCCGATGACACGGGATCGAATCCCGACACAGCCATGTCATCGAACGTGTTTTTCACGGTGTTTCTCCTCAGCGGGGTTCTGACAAAACCCCCTGTAGTAAAATTGTCATGAAAAGCTTCTCGAAATTCGCCGTTCGGAACCGGCAATAAACTGTAGGTCCCTTTCACCTATGGGAAAATTAAATCACACACAACATGGGTGATTGAGAGAAGCTCGGCTCAGGTTCTTCATGGACTGTAACGCCAACATACATACAATGAGAAAATCTATGAGGTTGACATTGGCTTTTTCATGAAGTCTTGTTGTTGAATAGTGCCATGGCAGATTAAGCATCATTTTTAATAGCTTATTTTGGCATCTTTGCAGTTTCAACTTATGGGTTTTCGCACAATCGCCCCACACAGGTGCACCATACATAAGAGTGGCTTGGAATACTGATTTGTAAATTAGTAGCTTATTTTCCACACTGAGCTTTGAGTTCCTGCAAATCAGTGGGTACAGGATTTTTGTTAATTTGTTTGATTTGTCAATTGTGGAACAGATGTGAGCCTGGAAATTTAGTTTCTGATCTAGTGTCAGACCGAGGTATTTGCATTTGTCTGCCCATTCTATCTCCTCAGAACATAGCCGCAGCTTAAGATTGTTGGGTAGGAAACACTCTTTTCTACGTCTAGTGAACCAAATAGCTTGTGTCTTTTGGGGGTTTGGCTTAATCTTCAATTTAAAGCAGTATTGTTCGAATTTGAAGAGCGCAGTTTGTAGTTGATTATAGACATCTGAGAATAGTATATCAGACGCAAAGAAGGCAGTGTCGTCTGCATACATTACTATATTTACATTGCCGTCAAAGGAAGGTAAGTCTGATACATAGATGTTAAACAGAATAGGTCCAAGAACCGATCCCTGAGGAACTCTATGCTCAATTTGTTTGATATCTGATTCATGGTTTCTGATTTTAACTACAAAGTTTCTGCCGTTTAAGAAGTTTTGAACCAGTTTCGTGATATGGATTGGAAAGTTGTACTTGTAGAGCTTGTGAACTAGCGCGTCGTGCCATACTGTGTCAAAAGCTTTCTCGATGTCTAGTAAAACGAGACCAGTTGACTCTTTGGATCTAAATTATGCCCATTTTTGAAGCCAAATTGATAATTGGGTATAATGTTTTTCTCCATTAAATAATTATTAATTTTTTCTTTGACAATCTTTTCAAATAGTTTACTAGTAGAATTTAGCAAGCTGATGGGTCTATAACTGCCAGGGTTTTCTCTGGGTTTTGCAGGTTTAGTAATGGGCACAATAAGCGCTGTTTTCCATTTGATGGGAAAATAACATAGCTGTAAGCATGAGCTGAAGATGAGACTTAAGTAGTTGATGCCACTGGAGGGTATAGCTTTAAGCAGCCTATTGTTAATTTTACCCAAACCAGGGGATTTATTTGGCTTCAGTGTTTTTATAAGCTTCTTGACTGTGTTTGCTGACACTAGGTCAGATTCGTCTAGCAGAACTGGGGAGTTGGAAACAATTGTTTTAGTACGCATTACATCGTCAGCAGTACGGGCATCACTTTGGTGAGCTGCTATTGTATGATTTCTACAAAAAGTGTCGGCTAGTAAGTTCGTCTTTTCTTCCGGGCTGATAAAGAGGCGATTGAGGTTTTTTAGGGGCGGAATATTAGAACCCCTTTTTTTAAGGATTTTCGACACCTTCCAAAATGGTTTACTTGATTTTTTAAGAGAAGAGAGTACATTGTTCCAACGTGTATTTTTATATGTTGCAATTGCTTCAGCTATTGCTTTATTGAGGAACTTTGTGCTGTAAAGAAGGAGTCTATTCGATAACGTATCCATTTTCTCCGTTCGGAGTTCCTTGATCGAATTAAGAGGAGAATATTCTCCGGCAGCGAGGTTTTTGCACATTTCATGGGTACCTTGGGAATCGAAAGTTCAGCGGCTCTAGCAATGACGTCAGTGAAGTTTTTTCACATAGCATCCACTTGTTCAGTGTTGCAGATGGAACTTAACGATGTTTCGCAATGATTTAGGGTGTTATCAATGCAAGATTTGAATAGGCTATCTGCAAACCTTTTTCCCATATTTCCCATTATTGTTATTCACCTTTTCACATCGTTGCTGTCAAGTAAGATAATTGATTTGAATTCAATGGACACTTTGATGATGAACTATATCTCATCATGAAGATTGTAGTCTCTTTCATATTTATATATACAGATGGTACGGAACCCTTCGTGCGCGAGTCCGACTCGCACTTGGTCGGTTTTTTCACTTTTGCTTGTGCGTTCAGAGAATCAACACCAACTTTGAGCGGAATGATGCCTGATTCACAACACTGCGTTGGTGCGAGGCACTTTACGTATTACGAGAAATGCCTCGACGCATGCTTTGAAAATGACAATTCAATTTTTTCGGCTGCTCCATGTCAAAGTAAACGCACACAACACAAACCACAAAATACACAGATACAGCATACACATCAATACACAGCAACAGTTGTTCAAACGCACAGAAATTTCCGACGTGTTTGACTTTTGCCTGCTTTGGTTACGTGAGCTTACGTTTTCTCTCGCTCTCATTTTTCTGATTTCCTCTCATTTTTCAATGAACGTAAGCTCGCCAACGCAAAAGCAGTATTTTGGACTACCCCATTGAATTGCGTTGCTAGCACTAACGCAGTGTTGTGAATCAGGCATGAACGATATGAATGATATGATTTCAAACAAAGAAAAATAATTTTCGTTTGATTTTTTCATATATGAGGAATTGTTTTTCTCTGTAACTCGTCATACGTTACTATCCATTCGGAAATAATTACGAAAATGTTCGTGGAATTCTCTTAACAGTTACCGATGAGAAATTGTTACGTTTTCCGACCCATGGTTTAACCCACATACGCTTTTTTATCCTAAATTAGGATTGAGAGCACGTTTCAAAAATTTTGCGATCGACATGTTTTCGCGACACGACATGCAGCATACAAAAATAAAATTTTGGTTAGAAAAATATATCAAGTGGACTCTCGTGATCGACCAACACGACATACGAGCTCGGATCGAAGAGAAAATTTTATATAAACGCTAGCAGACTCTCGTGATCGACCAACACGACATACGAGCTCGGATCGAAGAGAAAATTTTATATAAACGCTAGCAGACTCTCGTGATCGACCAACACGACATATGTACGAGCTGGGATCGAAGAGAACATTTTATATAAACGCTAGCAGACTCTCGTGATCGACCAACACGACATATGTACGAGCTCGGATTGAAGAGAACATTTTATATAAACGCTAGCAGACTCTCGTGATCGACCAACACGACATACGAGCTCGGATCGAAGAGAACATTTTATATAAACGCTAGCAGACTCTCGTGATCGACCAACACGACATACGAGCTCGGATCGAAGAGAACATTTTATATAAACGCTAGCAGACTCTCGTGATCGACCAACACGACATACGAGCTCGGATCGAAGAGAAAATTTTATATAAACGCTAGCAGACTCTCGTGATCGACCAACACGACATACGAGCTCGGATCGAAGAGAACATTTTATATAAACGCTAGCAGACTCTCGTGATCGACCAACACGACATACGAGCTCGGATCGAAGAGAAAATTTTATATAAACGCTAGCAGACTCTCGTGATCGACCAACACGACATACGAGCTCGGATCGAAGAGGACATTTTATCTACAATTTCTTTGCGTTGAACTCTACGGAACTTCAAAATTTTTGAAACGTGCTCTCAATCCTAATTTAGGATATGGTCGTCAGAGTCGGGACGAGACTCTGCGCGGCTTTTTTTTTTTTTCTCAATTTTCGAGTATTTCATCAATATAATCATCCCTGTAACCAGATCATGCGCCGCCATGTTAATACTTCGAAATTTCTATCGCAAGTGAAGTCGGTCAAGCAAGTTGTATGGTGTGAACGCTAGGTATTATTTGGTCGTCAAGCAAATCGTGCAGACAAATCGTATAGTGTGAACCCCACTAATATTTTTTTTTATTTTTTTTTTTGTTTCTTTTCTCGATAAATTAGTCATTTAGCATATTCTTGATTTTTTAATAAAATAATGCACAACTAGGAACATAGTGATTGCACCATCAGTGATTTAACACGCCCATACGTTGTTAAGGATTGCCATCTTAGCGTAGAGTCGAAATTTTATTCGCAATATATATACATACGACTGTAAATGCTTAATTTGTATAAATAGGTTAAAGGAAATTGAGAATATGCCAGGGAATGAATGTAAAAAAAATTAAATAAAAAACAAAACGACTGCGTAGAAGAGTAAAAGAAAAAACACACAAATCAGCCTAAGCCATAGCATACAATCCAATCGTAAAGGTTGCACTTTACGATAGTAGTTCTGTGCGGCCAAAACAAGTTAAAGTTCCATTGATGGATCACCAAACACTGCCGTTTAATATGATATACATATATGTAAAGGGTCCGCCAAATAACTTTATTTTTTTTTTTTTTTTGAAAATTTTTCCAAATTTCTTTTTTTATTTGAAAGTACAATCCCTCCGATTCTTCTTCTTAGTGGGCGCTACAGTTCGGGGTGAACCTGGGCCTCAACCAACATGCTCCTCCATCTAGCACGATCTTTCGCTAGCCTTTTCCATTGCCGCACACCCAGTTGGCTGAGGTCCCCTTCCACCTGTGTGCGCCACCTTAAGGGCGGCCGTCCTCTGCTTCTTCGTCCCTCGGGATTGGATTCAAAGACTCTCCGGGCTGGAGCTGTGGTGTCCATTCGCTCTACATGGCCCAGCCATCTTAGGCGTTGAATCCGTAGACGCCTGACTAGGCTCATGTCGCTGTACAGCCCGTAAAGTTCGTGGATGAATCTTCTCCTCCATCCCCCGTCTGCGTTTATAGGCCCAAAAATCACGCGCAAAATCTTTCTCTCGAACCGATCAAGGGCCTCCTCATCCGCTTTTGATAGTGTCCGTGCTTCTGCGCCGTACAACAGGACCGGGATGATAAGGGTCTTATATAGAGTCAACTTTGTCGTTCGGGAGAGGGCTCTATTACTCAGTTGCCTCCTGAGCCCCAAGAAACAGCGATTGGCAAGAGTGATTCTGCGTTTGATTTCGGAACTGAGGTCGTTGGTCCAGGTCACTGCGGAGCCAAGGTAGACGAAGTCCTTAACTACCTCGAACTTATATCTGCCTATACAGACGTTCTGGCCAAGACGTCGGTGGTGAGCGTCCTTTTTTTGATGACAGCATATATTTAGTTTTGCCCTCGTTTACCGCCAAACCAATTTTCGCCGCCTCCATCTCAATACTCTCAAACGTCTCATTGACATCTCGCTGTGATCTACCTATTATGTCAGTATCGTCGGCGTATGCAAGGAGTTGCGAGGATTTGAAATAGATTGTGCCTCTTCTATTGGCCAGTGATTTTTGCACAATCATTTCCAATATGATGTTGAAGAAATCACACGACAGCGCATCGCCCTGCCTTAATCCTTTTTTGAAATCAAAACTATCGGTAAGGTGTTCACCGATTCGGATGGAGCAGCGAGCATTCTCCAAAGTCATCCTGCATAGTCTAACGAGTTTAGCAGGTATGTCAAAGGTAGACATAGCGTTGTATAGCTCGTCTCTAATTACGCTGTCGTATGCGGCTTTGAAGTCGACAAATAGGTGGTGAGTGTCGACTTGAAATTCATTGATTTTCTCCAGTATCTGCCGTAGTGTGAAGATTTGGTCGATGGTGGACTTCCCTGGCCTGAATCCGCACTGATAAGGACCTATCAGCTTATTTACAAAGGGCTTCAGGCGTTCACACAAAACGGCAGAGAAGATTTTGTAGGCGATGTTAAGGAGACTTATTCCTCTATAGTTGGCGCAATCAGAGGGGTCTCCTTTCTTGTGGATCGGGCATGCGATGCTGAGACTCCATTCCTCGGGCATGCTTTCCTCTAACCATATCTTACGGATGAGCTGGTGCATGCTCCCAACCAGGTCATCCCCAGCTGCCTTGAAGAGCTCAGCAGACAGTCCGTCTGCGCCAGCAGCTTTATTCGACTTGAGCTTCGATATGGCAATCTTAACTTCGTCGAGGTCAGGGGGACAGAATTCTCTGCGGTCTCCGTCGATTAGGAATGGATCATTCTGCCTGACAGCGGTATATTGACTAACATCGCCGTTATACAGTCTGCAGAAGTGGTTTTTCCATATTCTCAGCATCGACTGCGGTTCTACTACTAGGTGTTCGTTCTCATCCCTCAAGGCTTCCGTTCTGGCTTTATAACCTTAGCATGTTCGCTTTATCTGTTGATAAAACTTTCGAACGTCACGCCTGCAGTAACACCTCTCCAAATCCTCAATCGCGCGTTTCTCGTGCTCTTTCTTCTTTCTTCTAAGAAGCTTATGCTCCTCTCTCCTTTTTATTTCGTAGAGCTCACGAGCTGCTCTTGTTCTTTTATGCAGCGAGGCCTTATATGCATCCTGCTTCGCTGTATGAATCCTCCTGCACTCGTCATCGAACCAGGTGTTTCTTCGTGGTGGAGCCTCCACCATCCCTCCGTTTATTCAAATGGCTGCCTCGGCTGGCCATGCAGTAGCCTACACGATCGGTCTAATTTTTAAGCACATTATCGATTGTTTGCAGCTGTATTTCACCAATGGCTTCACGAATATTGTCCTTTAAAGCGTCAATTGTCTCTGGCTTGTCGGCGTAACACTTATCTTTGACGGCACCCCACAAATAATAGTCCAACGGTGTCAAATCGCAGCTCCAATGTGGCCAAACGACATCAGCTCTGAGGCTGATAATCTTCAAAAACAGGGCGCAAAACATCGAGTGTAGCTTCGGCTGTGTGGCACGTAGCGCCGTCCTGTTGAAACTAAATGTTGCCAGTACCCTCCTCTTCAATTTTTGTGAACAAAAATTCGTTCAACATGGCCCGATAACGATTGCCATTGACTGTAACGGCCACTCCTTGCTCATTTTGGAAGAAAAATGGCCCAATTATGCATCTGGGCCAAAATCCGCACCAAACAGTGGCTCGTTTTGAGTGCACCGGCTTTTCAATGTATGCGTTCGGGTCTTCTGTGCCCCAAATGCGACAATTTTGCTTGTTTACATACCCGCCAAGATCAAAATGAGCTTCATCTGAAAAGATGATTTTTTTTGGCAAAATCGGCATCTTCTGTAAGTCGATCGCAGGCCCACTTAGCGAAGCGAAAACGCATTGGATGGTCAGTTGGCTTCAACTCCTGAACCAATTGGACTTTGTATGGCGTCATACCAAGGTCTTTATGCAAAATTCGTCTCAATGATGTCTCCGAAATGTTCAATTGTTGAGAACGACGGTGAATTGATGTTGATGGCGCTTCATGCCTGTTTCACAATGCTACTACACGGAATTATAGGGAGTAAGTCACATAGGAACTACGTGACTTACTCCATATGATTCCAATGAATGAATATGGATTTGACAGCTACGGCGTTTGTAGTTGCGCTGTCGCCGCGCCGTGTAGTAGCATTGTGAAACAGGCATCACGCACACTTTCTGCCGCAGCAGCAATATTCTCGGGTGTACGCACTGTTTTTGGCTTTTCACGCTTTGGTTTACCGATGAGGATGCCAGTTTCTTTCACTTTTTTCGCAAGATAACGAACATACGGAGCTGACGGTGCTTCTCTTCTTCCAAAGTCCGTACGCAATTTTCGCACACATTCTGCAACATTACCATGATTTTCAAAGTAATGTCGCAATATTTCCCAGCGTTGTTCAAGCGTATACACAACCATATTCGCTCAGCGGAAGGATAGAACTAATTATCTGTCAAATCAGACATGAGCTAAGTGTTACCATTCACGAAATAAGCACTACTTGAAAAAAAAAAAAAACCACGTTATATGGCGGACCCTTTATAAAAAAAAAAAAAAAATTATTTGAATATACTAAGTATTTTGTAGTAATGAATTGATGTAGCGCATGTTTAAGGTTCAAAACTTTCCACTTTTTTTTGTTTAGATGTCGAATTGGAAGTAGTGTGGCATGGCAAATGACTGCTATGCTTAGGTAAAATTTTGCGCTAATAAAAAACATTTCAATAAACTATTCAACGGACTTTTTATTTTGTACATTCAGTGGGCAGTCACCGACTAAAGGGGTAATCATAATATAGTTAAGCGAGCGTACGCCAGCTTAAGGAAATGTCTTGTTACAAGCAAGGTAAGTGTTAAAACCTTAGCTGGAATCGGCTAAGGTGATAGGTAATGTTCCCATATCTGCTTCGCTGAAATACAGGATCAATTGGAAAATATATGTATGTCATTGGGCATGCATACACGAGAATATCGCTAGCAGCAGGAAAACCGGTTTGATGCCTGTTTCACAATGCTACTACACGGCGACGCGACAGCGCAACTACAAACGCCGTAGCTGTCAAATCCATACTCATTCAATGGAATTATATGGAGTAAGTCACATGGGCACGTATGTAGTCGTGTCGCAGCGCTGTAATTTCGAAAATTTGAAAAACTGTCGCAACTACACGGCGTTGTGCCATTTCGAATTCGACATTGGAGGAATACGTTTGGTAACTTGGTCTAACCCACCACCTTCTTCTGACTTTTGTTTTCGCTTTTAACTTTTTATAGGCTAAAGCAGCCGCACATGTTAGCAATTTTGTTTTTTTCAAATTATTTTGATCCATTTATGAACCAAATTCAGTTTCAATCTTCGAATTTTTTACTGATGCCAACTTCACTCTATAGAATTCACCTCCAACTTCACTCACAGAAGTAACCGCGCTGTCAAAAAAAAACGCCAATGAAAGTAGCTCCATTGTGTATTGTCTAAACGACTTTACAACCACAGCAAACGGCAGCGTTTTGTAGTTGCGCTGTCGCGTCGCCGTGAAGCAGCATTCTCGGAGTCTACACGAGGGCTATCTGACGAGGGCTAAAATAAGTGTAAAAGAGAGGGTAATGAAACAGAAATACATTGGCACAGTCACGCGCGGGTACCTACTTCGTGGATTTTCTTGACTTTCCTTATCTCCTTTTCTTTGTTTTGCGATGTCGCTTCACTCCTGTTTCTGACTTGGAAGTGTACGTTTGGATACCATTCTTACTTTTCAAACATCACCACAGGCTAACGAAATTGAAATGTGAAGCGAAATGTCAAAAAACAGGCACGCGCAAAAAGCTCCGCGTAGACGCGTCCTCAAATTGGAACGTAGGTTCAAAAGAAAAGGGCGCAAAAAGAAAGCCCTCGTGTAGACTTCGACATTGTGACACAGGCATGATGCTCTACACTGAAGCATACACGGGATTCATTTTTCTAGAAGAGAATATTGTATATGTGAACCTTGTTCAATTGTGTCAGTGATTCTGTCTTTTTGACATTTCATTTGAAAGAGATATTTCCTTTGACAGAGATATTAAGTGCGACCACGGACTAAAATGTCCCTTTGTTTTTTTCCGATGTTCACTGCTTGAAAGACCAATGACGATTGAAGCGCAACACCAGGCAAAAAAAGTGCGGACTCGAAAACTGAAGAGTTGTATATGTATTAGTTTTCCACTTCTGTTCACCCACTAAATTTGCGGAAGAAAATGGTATTCCGTTTCGTACCGCAACCTTCAGCTCCCTCTCCCACAAAACCGTTTTTTTTTTGGGATGATATATTCTCGTGTATGCATGCCCATTTGCTTACTTACTTAGGTTGCGCTACAGTCCGTGGTGAACATGGGCCTCAACCAACAAGCGTCTCCTGGCACGGTCTCTGGCCAGCTGTTTCCAGCGCCGCACGCCCAGTTGGTTAAGGTCCCCTTCCACCTGCGTCCGCCACCGTTGATGCGGCCGTCCTCTGCCGCGCCTTCCTTTTGGGGTGGATTCGAAGACTCTTCGGGTCGGAGCTGTATTTTCCATGCGCTCTACATGGCCTAGCCACCTTAGGCGCTGTATCCGTAGGCGTCGTACCAGGTCGATGTCGCTGTACAACCCGTACAGTTCTTCGTTACATCTTCTCCTCCATACACCGTTTGAACAAACGGGACCGTAGATACTGCGCAGAATTTTCCTCTCGAAACGACCAAGGGCATCTTCATCCGCTTTTCTTAAGGTCCAAGCCTCTGCGCCGTAAAGGAGAACTGGGATGATTAAGCTCTTATATAGTGTCACCTTGGTTTTCCGAGAGAGGGCTCTACTTCTCAATTGCTTCCTTGACCACTTCAAAGTTATATCCGCCCATGGTGACGTTCTGGCCAATACGTCGGTGTTGTCCGTCTCTTTTAGATGAAAGCAGATATTTGGTTTTACCCTCATTAACCTTGAGACCCATCTTAGCCGCTTCTACCTCAATGCTTACAAAGGCCTCATTGACGTCTCGCTGTGTCCGTCCAATCACGTCAATGTCGTCGGCGTACGCAAGCAATTGCGTAGACTTGAAATAAATCGTACCTCTCGTGTTGGCCAGTGACTCTTGCACGATCTTTTCCAGCACGATGTTGAAAAAGTTGCATGACAGCGCGTCACCTTGCCTAAATCCTTTTTTAACATCAAAGGTCTCGGTTTGTTCATTACCGACCCTAATGGAGCAGCGAAAATTCTCCATTGTCATCCTGCACAGACGGACGAGTTTGGCAGGGATGTTAAAATTATACATGGCTTTGTATAGCTCATCTCTATACCGCCGTCATATGCAGCCTTGACGAAGAGGTTGTGAGTGTCGATTTGGTATTCCTGGGTCTTCTCCAAGATCTGCAGTAGCGTAAATATTTGGTCTATTGTGGGTTTACCTGGCCTGAAACCACACTGATAAGAGCCGATCAGGTTATCCACAAACGGTTTCAGGCGTTCACACAATACGGCGCAGTTATAGGTTCTCCTTTCTTATGGACCGGGCAAACGATGCTGAGATTCCATTCGTCGGGCATGCTTTCCTCCGACCATACCTTGCAAATGAGATTGGGCATGCACCTTACCAGCTCATCTCCACCCACCTTAAGAAGCTCAGCAGACAGGCCGTCTGCGCCTGCGGCTTTATTAGACTTAAGTCTTGATATCGCTATTTTGACTTCGTCTAGGTCGGGTGGACTGAATTCTCTTACATCGTCGCCCATTACGAACAGATTGTTCTTCCTGACAGCGGTATCTTGTCTATCATCGCCGTCATACAGTCTGCAGAAGTGGTCTTTCCAAATCCTCAGCATCGACTGCGACTCTACTACCAGTTCTCCATTTTCATCCCTGCAGGCCGCCACTCTGGTTTTCTTGTAAAATTTACGGGCGTCATTCCTGCTGAAGCATCTCTCCATCTCCTCGATCTCACGCTTTCCGTGCTCTCTCTTCTTTCTTCTGAAAAGCGTGTGTTCCTCTCTTCTCTTCTGCTCACAGATCTCGCTAGCAGCTCTCGTCCGTCGTTGCAGCATGGCTTTATATGCCTCTTGTTTTGCTGCATGGGCTTGTTCGCATTGTTCGTCGAACCAGAGGTTTCTAGCTGGTGGCGATTTGAAACCCAGCACCTCTGAGGCAGCGTCTCTGACGACGCTCTGGCAATGCGCCCATTCCTGCTCTATTGTTTGTGCTGCTGTGGGCGAGTTTTGAGAGAGCTAAGAGGAGACACGATCGCAGTCTCTTGTCGGAAGCTATTCCGACGTCAAACTTATCCTCATTCTTGATATCCTCATTCGTACCTTGGCTACAACAAGGTAGTGGTCCGAGTCGATGTTGGCCCCTCGGAATGTTCGTACGTCGAGAATACAGGAGGAGTGTCTGGCGTGATCAATCTGGTTGGTGGCCGATTGATCGAAAGACCGCCAGGTACCCTTGTGGATGTTTAGATGGGGGAACCGCTTGCACCGTTAAAAACGCAGCCCAAATAGTATCAAGTGACACACCAACATCAAGCAACTCTACTCTTTTTCCTTGTCCCTATTGCGAAGTACAAGTATGAGTTGTTAGCAAGAAGATCTGCTCCGCAAAAAATTCAAAATAAAGTCGTTAATAGTGTTCCTTAATTTGTTAAGTCCGTCTCAAGCAAATTGGCTATCTGACTCGTACCAGTTCTTTTTATTTTATTGACATTATTATTCAATTTAAAACCCAAAAGTGAAAATTAAATTAAGTTGATTTTTCTCTACTATGGCCGGTACACCAAATTCTGCTCATCAAAGATCTCTACGGTCCGTTAATAAATCTGGCACCTCCCACAAAACCAGTGGTTCCGTGGAAGTTCTGAATTTAATTAATAGTCGCTTTGACTCATTAAAAGCGGACTTAGTTAACTCTGTGGCTTCAGTGATCAATAATGATTTTAAGAACGAAATTAAGTTATTGGAGAAGCGTCTAATTGACCAGTTAACATCTTTTAAAAGTGAATTTGAACTCAAACTTCAGTTTGTGGAAGAATCCCATAACAAAAAAAGCAATGCTCTCCTCTCTTCAATAAAGTCGTTGGAGAAAGAAAACAAAAATTTGAAAGATCAAGTGGATTTTCTCTTTCGCAAGCGTGTCGCAGGAGACGTGGTTCTACAGGGAATACCTATTGCCGAGAATGAAGATCTCAGTAAACTATATAAAGCGCTCTGCTCCAAAATAAACGCAAATCATGTTGCCCCTATCTCCATCACCCGTGCCCATCCGAAAATTAACGCTAAAACAAGTGCGGTGATCGTCAAGCTTCCGTTCGAAGAGAATAAAGTGTCTCTATTAAAAAGTCTCGCGACATACTATAAAGAGAACCCCCGTCCGCTGTCCCTTCGCGATTTGGGTTTTGATAGCAGCAATTTCGTCCGTGTTTATGAAAGCCTGACTAAACATAATCATGCAGTATTCCGGAAAGCTATGAAAATGCGACGGGAGAATCAACTCCATTCTGTGTATACACGCAATGGGAGAGTGTTTGTGAAAAACAGGGATAAAGAATGAGATACCAATCTTTTGGCTTTGACAGCCATTTTGACAACTAGCCCCTACAAACGCGTTGCGGTTTGACGGCGTCTTGACTATGTCATTCGACGTCTTGACTATGTCATTCGACGTCTTGACTCTTAAGTCAAAAGCGTTGTTTTTAAAGCGGCCTCTAGACGCTCAATATTATTGTGCAAAATATTGCAATTTTACAATTTTATTGGCTTGCAGCCCCAGACGGTTCAATATTTTTCCCAATAATTTAGTTGACCGCTCATATTTGTATTAAAAGTCAAAAGCGTTTTGATTTTCCGCAATATATCGCACAATCTTGCAATATTATCTACAGACGAACAATAATATTGTGCAATATCAAATATTGCACAATATTATTAGGCGTCTAGGGGCCGCTTTAATTACAAAAGCAACAACCAATCCCTGCGGGGATCAACGGGCAGACGTACGAAAGTTTGGTATCTCATTCTTTATCCCTGGTGAAAAAGGGTGCAGGCGACAGATCTGTGGCAGTTGGTGACCTTCCTGCTCTTGAGTCTCTCACCAGTACTGTGGCTACGCATTCGCTCTCTACCGCCAACAATTCAGCTGATGTTGAAGGCAGGTCTACTCTTGGAGATCCCATTGGGTGTTGCTGAAACAAATTTGTTGCTGTGACCTTTCGGGTGAAAATGAATCAGCTGTCAGTGTTGCCAATGTATTTTTTGTACTTTAATTTAATTTTTAACCACTGATGTTTTTAATTTAATTATTTATTTTGAATTTTTGGCGAAATATCCTGTGCTTAATCTGTTATTTTAAATTTGTTCGATAAATTTTATTCATTTATTTATTTATTTATATATATATTTTGTTTTTTCTATTATTTGCTCCTTATTCTGTTGTCACTTATTATAATTTGCTGTTGTTTTCTGAAGACGGTATATACTATAAACATATTCTTATAATTTCGCATCCTATGAGTTTTAACCATCCTGATAATATAAGGACTGTTCTCAATGCAATCGGTGAATCAAATCAAGGTCTCAGAATTTGTCACATTAATGCCGAAAGTGTAAGATCTAAGTATACGGTGTTACACCAAATATTTAGTACTTCTAAGATTGACATTCTAATGGTTTCTGAATCTTGGCTTAACTGTTATATACTATCAGATATGGTAAAAATTCCTACCTTTACCTTGTTTAGGAATGACCGTATAAATAGGGTGGGTGGTGGTGTGTGTATTTATGCCAAAACCTGTCTTAAACCGAAGTTTGTGTATTCGTCCTCTAAGTCTGTTATACAATTTTGTTGTATAGAAGTCAGTTCTCGACATGACAAGATACTTTTTGTTGTAGTGTATTCGCCCCCTCACAGTTTTATAGAAGAAAACTTAGTAGAACTGCAAGAAACGTTATTAGAAATACATCTTAAATATAATAAGATCCTGGTAGGTGGCGATTTTAATGTAAACATTTTAAAGTGCAATAATATAATTAGTCGATTTTATTATTTCTGTGATAGCTTAGGTCTATAGTTAATTCTAGTCATCCCACCTGTTTCAAATCTTCAAATAATCCTTCACTACTTGATATGTTTTTAGCTAATTGTGCTTCGAGTGTGTTACGTTTTGACCAAGTTAAATTGACCAGTGAATTCATTCATGATATGATTTGTTGTTCTTTTGATTTTAATACAGACAGACCCAATTGTGAGGACACTTTTAGCCTTAGATCGTTTAAGGACATCAATCTTGTAGGGCTTACACATGCAATCTATTGCTTAAATTGGCATGATATATATTTAACGTCCAATATCAACAAAAAGGCTGAAATTTTTAATAATCTAGTCAACATCTTATCTTACAAGTTTGTTCCTGTTGTAACTAAGCGTGTTAGATCTTGTTCTTGTCCCTGGTACAGTGCCGAAATTCAACGTAAAATTACTGAGCGTGAGCGCCTTTATAATAAATTCAAACGTAATCCAACAATAGAAAATAGAGTAAAATATTGTATTTTACGTAACAAAGTTACTACTCTAATCCGGAACTCCAAAAGGTCTTATTTCTTAAAAAAGCTTGATCCTTTCCTAGGCTCCAAGCAATTGTGGAAAAATCTTAAAGAACTGGGTGTAACTTCTGATAATAAAACGTCCAAGTGTTCGTTATCTCCGGAAGAAATGAGTGCGTCTTTTTTTCCGGATCCTCCTCACCACTCATCTTTTAACCTTGATCTGTGTTCTCCTGAATTATCTCCAAATTTCTATTTTCAATGTATTGATGAATTTGATGTATTCAGAGCTATTAGCTCTGTTAAATCGAATGCCATAGGACCCGATGGTATCTCACCTAGATTTCTTAAACTTATACTGCCTCACATCATTTCCTACATACATCACATATTTAATTACTGTATCTACAGCTCCCAGTTCCCGGATAGTTGGAAAATGGCCAAAATCATTCCTATACCCAAAAAGCTTAGTCCTAATTGCCCTGCCGACTTTAGACCAATTAGCATTTTGTGTTTTTTGTCAAAGGCTTTTGAAAAAATTTTATCTCTCCAAATGCGGACATTCTTAGACGATAATAATAAGCTCTCAAAATGGCAATCCGGTTTTCGAAGCAAACACAGCTGTGAATCTGCTGTTCTAAAAGTTACTACTGATATTCGATCTGCTTTAGACCGTAACGATATCTGCATAGCTGTTCTTCTAGACTTCACCAAAGCCTTCGACTGCATTGACCATTCTCTATTACTGTCAAAGATTAAAAGTGGCTTTAATTTTTCAAACTCTTCCACCAAGCTATTAAGCTGTTATTTAAGAGATAGAGTACAGTCGGTCGTAACTGAGCTTGGTTGCTCAAATTTCAAAGTTACTCATGCAGGGGTTCCGCAAGGCTCCGTTCTGGGGCCACTTCTGTTCTCTCTTTTTAACAATGAAATCCCAGATATTGTTAAAAATTGCAACATTCACATGTACGCTGATGATGTGATTATATATTTTACGCGTCCTATTGGTCTTATAGAAGATTGCACTGCCAGGGTGAATGCTGACCTCGATAATATATCCAACTGGTCAAAAGGCAACAAGCTGAAATTGAACCCTATCAAAACAATTTGTATCGTTTTTTCAATTAATGAAGTCTGTTCAGATTATTGTCCTCCTGTTGTCCTTGATGGTAATCCCGTTACCGTTGTAAATTCTGTTAAATATCTTGGTTTTCACATTAACTCTTCACTGTCCTGTTGTGACGCTGTAAGGGATACTCTGAAAAAAGTTTATTGTGGATTGCGTAAATTACGATACTCAGCGAACTACTTGCATCGACTCGTAAAAATAAGACTAGTGAAGACGCTCATTATGCCTTACATTTTATTTAATTGTTCTGTGTTTCCCTGTCTTGACTCTGTTTGTAAGCATAGGCTTAATGTTGCGTTTAATGACTGTGTCCGTTTTATTTATAACATACCAAGATCTAATAGTGTGTCCAGTTTTACATCCTCAGTTTACGGTCTGAATCTACATTTGTATTTAAACTTCCGCAATGTATTAAAATTATTTAAAATCATACAAACTAAGTCTTCTAGTTATCTTTTTGAATTACTACAGTTTGCTCAATCTAATAGAGGAAAGAAACTTATCATTCCTTCATTCGCACGATGCATCGGAGAGCGATCCTTTTTTGTATCTGCAATTCGCGCCTGGAACCATCTTCCACATGAATTGCAGGTAATCAACTCATATGCCGTCTTTCAGAAAAAGCTTTTTCTTTATCTTTCCAATAATCGTTTCAATTTTTGATTTTTATCTTGATTTTGACTACCTTATTTGTTAATTTAGCGTATAATTTGTAACGTCTGGAAAACTATACTTTTAAAAGATATCCAATCTTGTAGTATAAATGTAATTTCACTTTTAAATACAATACAATACAATACAATACAATACTCTCTCCAACATCGACATTGCCAACACGAACAGCAATTGTGCCTTATCACCCACGAATACAACAACTTCTCCAACTCCTAAACCAAAACAACCAATATCCACCCGATCACAAGATAAAATCACGAAATATGAAGAAACATCCGTCCAATTAACGACGTCAAACCCAAAACCCAGTCTCCACCAAAACTCAAAAGAAAACCACTCAATCTTCAACTCACCACCAAATCTCCAACATACCGAAGTCTCAAACCTCCGAGCTTACCCACCAACTCACACAGAATAACAAACATGAAAATCAATCGACACAACCGCGAACCAACTCTCATCACCACAACCACCCACGATCAAAAAATCTACACCACACCCAAAACAATACACTATGATGAATTTACATAGTCACTCAACTGACAACAACCCCACCGACCCCGCTAGCCAAAACCTGCCATCACCAGCCAAACACCGGGCTCCCAAATTTTCACCTCAGGATGGCGGGGTCGCGTAAACCTTACCAACGCTACAATCATCGCCAGCAATCTCCATTCAACTGCACATGCACTAAAAATATTGCAATGGAACATCAGAGGCTACTCAAACAATTATAACGAATTATTACTACATACTTATAAAATCTATCTCTCCAAAAATAATTGCCTTACAGGAAACTCACCTTACATCCACAGCTAACATTCCCATTCCCGTGAACTACCGGCTTATCACCTAAAAACCAAATCCCAGTCCCTATGGTGGAATCGCTTTCCTAATCCATAGTTCTATTCAGTACACACAGAATAACATTCACAACGACTTTGAAGCTTTATGCATTACAGTTACATCTAAACTGAAATTTACAATCATTAACACCTATATTCCTCCCACGCAGCCGTTAAATACTAACAATTTAAAAAACGTTTTTGAACCTCGACATCTTCCCACTTTGGTAGTTGGCGACTTCAACGGCTGGAATTCTAGCTGGGATTCGCCCAAAAACAACCACCGCGGTAATACCATTCCCAAATACATAACGAAATCCGACTACCAACTCTTGAACGACGGTTCTCCCACCCACTTTAGCACCCATTCAGCTTTCACCCACATCGACCTCTCCTTCTGTTCCCCAAGACATACTATCCATAGCCATTGGAACGTCCTCAACGACCTCTGTGGCAGTGATCACTTCCCCATCATTATAAGTTTGTTCCCCACAACCACCACCCGCCCCAACAAACGACCCAAATTCAAGACAGATCAAGCCAACTGGGACTCATACCAAAAACTCCTAGATAAGCATAATCCCGAGCACCCTTTAAGTGATAATTTGAACAAAGAATTATCCTCCAAAGTGCCAACCAATCCATTCCACAAACATCAATCCCAACCGACAGAAAGAAAGTTCCTTGGTGGAACAGGGAATTAGACAGATTAAAAACCTAAAAAAACAAATGGCAATCCTTAAGGCGCAAAATTTCTATAGACAACATTATCTTATATAAAAGAGACAACGCTCGTTTCAAGAGGCAAGTCAAAGTTGCAAAAAGAGAATCCATCTTCAAACTCACCTCAGAAATTAATCCCAACACTCCCTCGGCTAAGATCTGGTCCTCAATAAGAACCTTTTGTGGCATCAATACCTCATCTTACATCCATTCCATAACCCCTACGTGCCCCTCCACCACCAACATCACTAACCCTGCCATCATAGCTCAACACTTCGCTGAATATTGGTCCAACGAATCCCACGACTCCAACTTCCCCCCCATCTTCCGCCAACTCAAAGACGTCACCACCCCCTTGCTCACCTACTCACCCACAAAAAGTGCCAAAACTATAGAAAAAGACATCACCCCACTAGAATTAAACCTTGCACTAAACAAATTAAAAGGAAAAACTCCCGCAAACGACCGTATCTCCTACCCTATGATCTCCAACCTATCCCAGGCACTAAAAACAAGACTCCTCAACCTATACAACAACATCCTCCAGGGCAACATTCCACAATAATACAAAAACAGCACCACCATCCCCATCCTCAAACCGAACTCTAACAAAACTCTCACCAAATCCTACAGACCCATCTCCCTTATCCCCTGCTGCGCCAAAGTGCTCGACAAAATAATTGCTAACAGACTCTGGTGGTTTGTCAACCGTAACAAACTCCTCAGTAGTCACCAGATGGGCTTCAAAAAAGGCAAATCCGTTAACGAGACTCTACTCTACCTAGACCATCAATTTACCGGTTCCCTAAACAGGAAAAGTCACATCTCCCTCGACTTTAATAAAGCCTTTGACAAAAAAGGTATCCACACTATTATTAATCAACTTAAAGCATGGAGGCTGGGTCCCAACATCATTAGATATGTGTTTCCTCCAATTCATGTCTAACCGAAAAATCTCCACCCGCATTGGTAACTCCCTCTCATTCCCATACCCCCTCTTCAACGGCATCCCCCAAGGTTCACCTCTCTCCGACCCTCTCTTCCTTATAGCATACAACAGCCTCTGTGAAACCCTCTCCGCCCACAAACAAATCAAATTCTGTGCATACGCAGACGACTTCACAATAATTAAAAAAACAAAAGAAAAAATCTTTACCCAACATAAACCTAAACCCCATCTTCCAAGATATCCTCTCCTGGTGTGAACATTCAGGGGCTAAAATATCCTCGAGATAAGTAAACACCTACACATCTGCAGGAAACACAACTGCTATGCGACATCCTCACCAACAACATCTCCCTGGAAAAAGTCGATAAATTAAAAATCTTAGGCATCGTTTTCCAAAAAAACTACAAATGGAACTCACACATCGACCATTTACGCCTATCCCTAGAAAAAGAAAACCGAACATAATTAAAATTCTCTCCTGCAACAAATACAATTGCAACCCCCTTTCCCTAAACTCCACCGTCCAGTCCATTATAACCAGCAAAATCCGATATGGCCTCTTCCAATACGGCTACTCGGCAAATACGCACTTGAGCAAAATCAAAACCATCTACAACTCCGCCATCAGAAAGGCTCTCAACGCCTACCGCACAACTCCCATTAACCATTTACTACTCGAATCGAACCTTAAATTATTCCAACCTATTCTACTTTGCAATGACTCCCCCCTTTAAAACATATCCAACTCGATCGGAACAACACAAAAATACCGTCCTGCATACATCGTGCAAAAATTCTCTGCAACGAACACGGTATCCCCAGCAAACCTTTCCTTCTACCCGCCCGCTTCCACCCCCCATGGCTCTTTCCACCCTCCACCATCATCTCAGATCTCCGCTCTCACAACAAATCTCACACTGCCCCAGAAGTATTCCGTTCCCTCTTCCTTGAATTCAAAAACAAACTTCCCGATCACCACTTCATCTTCACAGATGGCTCCAAAGCAGGTGACAACGTCAGCTTCAGCGTTACCACTGAGTCCGAAACTATCTCCTAATTCCTCCTTACCCCTTACACATCTTCCATCTTGCCATCCTAAGAGCCCTACAATACACTAACACCTCCACCCTCAAATTCGCCATCTGCACCGACTCCCTATCATCGATTGACGCCGTCGCTAACGTCAACAACCAAACCTATTACCCCTCCTCAATCCGCAATCTACTCTATCAGCAATTCCCCAGAACCAAACTTATATGGATACCAAGCCATGTACAAATTCCTGGAAACCATCCCTTTTCTCCACCAACTTCAACCTAAAAGACATAAACAAACACATAAGAACCCTCCACCACCCCCAACAACAGCTCCTCTTCGAGCAATCATCCCAATGGTACCGGACTACCAATAAAGATAAACTCTCAATTAAAGACTATGCCTATGTACAAGGACACACATTCCCATCCAGAACAGACCTTACAAAAATCACCAGACTACGACTCGGACATACCAAACTCACCCACGAACACTACTTAAACAAGAACAAACCCTCCACCTGCACATACTGCAACCAGTCCCGATTCAACGTCAACCATATCCTCTCCGAATGTCCCGCTTTCCAGATACCCAGACTCCAACTCCTTTCCAACACCAACATAAACAACCTTCTATCTAACCCAATTACTAAAAATATCAAAATTGTAATAGACTTTCTCAAGAATCTTATCTAATCGAACACGTTAACCATATAGCCGAAGGCCTCCGTTGCTATGGCTGATAAAGCTTGCTCATAATTTTAATTATAGTGTTAGCTTAGTAAATAGGGATGGAGGGAGCTAGCAAACAGAGCAAAGAAGTTGATCGCGTTTAACATGGCAAACGCCAGCTTCGATCTCTGTCCCTGCTCAATCCAAGTTGACACACAGCCTCCGCGTGGCCCCCCCTGGATAGCTACCCTGGCACCGGCCAGGTAGTGAACCAATGTGTGCAGCGACCCAACCCTTGTTCCTGGGGAAAGAGGAACCTGGCCCTCCAGGTTGGGGGTTGTGCTTAGGGGTAACATCCCTATCACGTAAAAACCTACTTGTTCCGAAACGACAGCAAGCCTCGGATACGGACGGATACAAAGCTGACGACCCCTGCAAACGACTAATGGATTTGAGAGTCTGCACCTGGAATGTGAGGTCCCTTAACAGACCGGGTGCAGGCGATCAATTGGAGCAAACCCTCAACTACTATAAAGCAGATATAACCGCACTCCAAGAAGTGCGATGGGATGGACCAGGCAAAAAACGGATGAAAAACTGCGACATCTACTACGGGAACTGCTACAAGGAGAACAAACAGCGCCTATTCGGGTGCGGATTCGTTATTAGAGGAAGACTCCGACAAAAAGTCTTAAGCTTCCGAGATGTAAGCGAACGCCTCATAACAATCCGCATGCAAGCTAAATTTGGAAACATAAGCTCAATATGCGCTCACGCCCCAACGGAAGAAAAGGACGATCGACTCAAAGAAGAATTCTACGATCTCCTAGACAGAACATATGCCCAATGTCCCAGCTACGACAAAAAAATAGTCCTAGGAGATTTTAATGCAAAACTGGGCAAGGAGGACATATTTGAGTCGATCATAGGAAAGCATAGCCTCCATAACACCATTTCCGACAACGGATTAAGGCTAATCGATTTCCTAGCGGGGCGTAACCTCCTTGTAGCAAGCACGCGATTCCCCCATCTCAACATCCACAAGGGTACCTGACGGTCTTGTGATCAATGGACCACCAACCAGATTGATCATATTGCGATCGACGCCAGACACTCCTCCTGTATTCTCGACGTATGAACCTTCCGAGGGGCCAACATCGACTCGGACCACTACCTTGTTGTAGCCAAGGTACGAATGAGGATATCAAGAATGCTTAGGAGTCGAGTAGGACTACGTAAGTTTGACGTTGGAAAGCTACAATCGCAAGAGACTGCCAGAATCTTTGCCGATCGTGTCTCCTCAAAGCTCTCTCAAAATCCGCCCACAGCAGCACAAACAATAGAGCAGGAATGGGTCAGAGATTCTACCTCAGAGGTGCTGAGTTTCAAACAGCCACCACCTAGAAGCCCCTGGCTCGATGAACAATGCGAACAACCCCATGCAGAAAAACAAGAGGCATATAAAGCCATGCTGCAACGACGGACGAGAGCTGCTCGCGAAATCTATGAGCAGAAGAGAAGAGAGGAACACACGCTTTTCAGAAGAAAGAAGAGAGAGCACGGAAAGCGTGAGATCGAGGATATGGAGAGATGCATCCGCAGGAATGACGCCCGTAAGTTTTACAACAAGGTAAAACGAACATGCCATGGCTACAAAGCCAGAGTGGCGGCCTGCAGGGATGAAAATGGAGAACTGGTAGTAGAGTCGCAGTCGATGCTGGGGATTTGGAAAGACCACTTCTGCAGACTGTATAACGGCGATGATTGACAAGATACCGCTGTCAGGCAGAACGAGCCATTCGCAATGGACCACGAAGTAACAGAATTCAGTCCACCCGACCTAGACGAAGTCAAAATAGCCATATCAAGACTTAAGTCTAATAAAGCCGCTGGCGCAGACGGCCTGTCTGCTGAGCTTTTTAAGGCGGCTGGAGATGAGCTGGTAAGGTGCATGCACCATCTCATCTGCAAGGTATGGTCGGAGGAAAGCATGCCCGACGAATGGAATCTCAGCATCGTTTGCCCGGTCCATAAGAAAGGAGACCCTTATAACTGCGCCAACTATAGGGGAATAAGTCTCCTTAACATCGCATATAAGATCTTCTCTGCCGTATTGTGTGAACGCCTGAAACCGTTTGTGGATAACCTGATCGGCTCTTATCAGTGTGGTTTCAGGCCAGGTAAGTCCACAATAGACCAAATATTTATGCTACGGCAGATCTTGGAGAAGACCCAGTCATACCAAATCGACACTCACCACCTCTTCGTCGATTCCAAGGCCGCGTATGACAGCGTATATAGAGACAAGCTGTACAAAGCCATGTCTAGTTTTAACATCCCTGTCAAACTCGTCCGACTGTGCAGGATGACAATGGAGAATTCCCGCTGCTCCATTAAGGTCGGTAATGAGCAAACCGAGACCTTTGATGTTAAAAAAGGATTTAGGCAAGCTGACGCGCTGTCATGCAACTTTTTCAACATCGTGCTTGAAAAGATCGTGCAAGAGTCACTGGCCAACCCAAGAGGTACGATTTGTTTCAAGTCTACGCAATTGCTTGCGTACGCTTACGACATTGACGTGATTGGACGGACACAGCGAAACGTCAATGAGGCCTTTGTAAGCATTGAGGTAGAAGCGGCTAAGATGGGTCTCAAGGTTAATGAGGGTAAAACCAAATATCTGCTTTCAACTAAAAGAGATGGACAACACCGACGTATTGGCCAGAACGTCACCATGGGCGGACATAACTTTGAAGTGGTAAAGGAATTCGTCTACCTTGGCTCACTGATGACCAGCGACAACAACACCAGCGCAGAGATTAAACGCAGAATCACTCTTGCCAACCGCTGTTTCTTTGGGCTCAAGAGGCAATTGAGAAGTAGAGCACTCTCTCGGTAAACCAAGGTGATACTATATAAGACCTTGATCATCCCAGTCCTCCTTTACGGCGCAGAGGCTTGGACCTTAACAAAAGCGGATGAAGATGCCCTTGATCGTTTCGAGAGGAAAATTCTGCGCACTATCTACGGTCCCAGCGGTGGCGCACGCAGGTGGAAGGGGACCTCAACCAACTGGGCGTGCGGCACTGGAAACAGCTGGCCAAATACCGTGCCGGCTGGAGACGCTTGTTGGTTGAGGCCCAGGTTCACCACGGACTGTAGCGCCACCTAAGTAAGTAAGTAGTAAGCTTAGTAAATAAACAGAGACGAGCTATACAACGCTATGTCCACCTTTGACATACCTGCTGAACTCGTCAGACTATGCAATATGACTTTGGAGAATGCTCGCTGCTCCATCCGAATCAGTGAACACCTTACCGATAGTTTTGATGTCAAAAAAGGATTTAGGCAGGGCGATGCGCTGTCGTGTGATAATCTAATTCAAATCCTCGCAACTCCTTGCATACGCCGGCGATATTGACATAATAGGCAGATCACAGCGAGATGTCAATATGGCGTTTGCGAGTATTGAGATGGAGGCGGCGAAAATTGGTTTGGCGGTAAACCAAACTAAATATATGCTGTCATCGAAAAAGGACGCTCGCCACGGGCGTCTTGGCCAGAACGTTTGTAGTTAAGGACCTCGTCTACCTTGGCTCCGCAGTGACCTGGAACAACGACATCAGTTTCGAAATCAAACATAGAATCACTCTTGCCATTCGCTGTTTCTTTGGACTCAGGAGGCAATTGAGTAATAGAGCCCTCTCCCGAACGACAAAGTTGACTCTATATAAGACCCTTATCATCCCGGTCCTGTTGTACGGCGCCGAAGCATGGACACTATCAAAAGCGGATGGGGAGGCCCTTGGTCGGTTCGAGAGAAAGATTTTGCGCGTGATTTTTGGGCCTATAAACGCAGACCGGGGATGGAGTCGAAGATTCAACCACGAACTTTACAGGCTGTACAGCGACATAGCGACATGAGTCTAGTCAGGCGTCTACGGATTCAACGCCTAAAATGGCCAGGCCATGTAGAGCGAATGGACCCCACAGCACCAGCCCGGAGAGTCTTTGAATCCAACTCCGAGGGACGAAGAAGCAGAGGACGGCCGCACACAGGTGGAAGGGGACCTCAGCCAACTGGGTGTGCGGCAATGGAAAAGGCTAGCAAAGGATCATGCTAGTTGGAGGGGCATGTTGGTCGAGGCCCAGGTTCACCCCGAACTGTAGCGCCGGTTGAGAAGAAGAAATGAAGTTAAGAGGTAAAAGAGAATAGAGATAACATGACGTATTTTAATGCGATTCTATCAGGGATGGGGTTATCTAATATCTGAATTCATCAGTCAAGTTGACCTTCATCATGGTGCATGACTTTGTAAACAGAATTTCTTTGACATAGTCCTTTTGTGGTAGGCTTGCAATTGTTTATGGTTTTTCTTCCTTGTTTTATCAATAATTGCAATATGACGAACAATGTGCCAAGTACCATGGTAACAAAACAAACAGTCTATATTCTCCTTTGATCTGGGTGCACGTGGAAAGTTCCGATACCTGTCTCTTTATAAATAGATACTTAAAATGAATACAGGTAATATACAATCTTTTTTCAATGCACAGTAAGATAAATTAAAGTATCCTACTTGTGTTACGAAATTACCTATTTAAAGTGGCCCATATCCTTAAGGACGAGTTTTTTCCTCTGCTATCTATTTAAAAACAAACTGTACGCAAATCCATGTATAATTCAAATCGCGAGTGAATTGCAATTCCTATGTGCGTTAAGGGAAGGGTATTCCAAAGGACACCTCGTAATGAAACTTGTTTTCTATATGCACCATGCTTACCGACTTCCAAGAATAAAAAACCAAAAAATAATAACAAAAAAGGAAATGACACGGAAACAGTGTACTTAAGTTCTACATAAACTGTAATAATTGTTATCCAAATGGTTACTATGAAGTGAAATAAATAACTTTGAATATGAAAAAGATGGAGAGTGTATCTGTGCCAATGTGAGCGATTTAGCTGTTGGTTTTGTGGTACCTTACTTACTTACTTAGGTGGCGCTACAGTCCGTGGTGAACCTGGGACTCAACCAACAAGCGTCTCCAGCTGGCACGGTCTTTGGCCAGCTGTTTCCAGCGCCGTACGCCCAGTTGGTTGAGGTCCCCTTCCACCTGCTTGCCCCCGGTCACCATTGATGCGGCCGTACTCTGCCACGCCTTCCTTCTGGGGTGGATTCGAAGACTCTTCGGGTCGGAGCTGTATTTTCCATGCGCTCTACATGGCCTAGCCACCTTAGACGCTGTATCCGTAGACGTCGTACCAGGCCGATGTCGCTGTACAACCCGTACAGTTCTTCGTTATATCTTCTCCTCCATACACCCTTTGAACAAACGGGACCGTAGATAGTGCGCAGAATTTTCCTCTCGAAACGACCAAGGGCATCTTCATCCGCTGGGATGGTTAAGGTATTATATAGTGTCACCTTGGTTTTCCGTGAGAGGGCTCTACTTCCCAATTGCCTCTTGAGCCCAAAGAAACAGCGGCTGGCAAGAGTGATTCTGCGTTTTATCTCAGCGCTGGTGTTGCTGTCGCTGGTCATCAGTGAGCCAAGGTAGACGAATTCCTTGACCACTTCAAAGTTATATCCGCCCATGTTGGCCAATACGTCGGTGTTGTCCGTCTCTTTTAGATGAAAGCAGATATTTGGTTTTACCCTCATTAACCTTGAGAACCATCTTAGCCGCTTCTACCTCAATGCTCACGAAAGCCTCATTGACGTCTTGCTGTTTTCGTCCAATTACGTCAATATCGTCGGCGTACGCAAGCAATTGCGTAGACTTGAAATAGATCGTACCTCTTGTGTTGGCCAGTGACTCTTGCACAATCTTTTCAAGCACGATGTTGAAAAAGTTGCACGACAGCGCGTCACCTTGCCTAAATACTTTTTTAACATCGAAGGTCTCGGTTTGTTCATTACCGACATTAATGGAGCAGCAAGAATTCTCCATTGTCATCCTGCACAGTCGGACGAGTTTGACAGGGATGTTAAAACTAGACATGGCTTTGTATAGCTCATCTCTATACACGCTGTCATATGCAGCCTTGAAATCGATGAAGAGGTGGTGAGTGTCGATTTGGTATTCCTGGATCTTCTCCAAGATCTGCCGTAGCGTAAATATTTGGTCTATTGTGGATTTACCTGACACACCACACTGATAAGAACCGATCAGGTTATCCACAAAGGGTTTCAGGCGTTCACACAATACGGCGCAGTTATAAGGTCTCCTTTCTTATGGAACGGGCAAACGATGCTGAGATTCCATTCGTCGGGCATGCTTTCCTCCGACCATACCTTGCAAATGAGATGGTGCATGCACCTTACCAGCTCATCTCCACCCGCCTTAAGAAGCTCAGCAGACAGACCGTCTGCGCCCGCGGCTTTATTAGACTTAAGTCTTGATATCGCTATTTTGAATTCGTCTAGGTCGGGTGGACTGAATTCTCTTACATCGTCGCCCATTACGAACAGATTGTTCTGCCTGACAGCGGTATCTTGTCTATCATCGCCGTCATACAGTCTGCAGAAGTCTTCTTCTTCTTTGATGGCGTTACAGCCCATGAAGGACCAGAGCCAAGCTTTTCTCAATCACCCATGTTGTGTGTGATTTATTTTTCACATAGGTGAAAGGGACCTACAGTTTAATGCCGATTCCAAACGGCATGAGTCGAGAAGCTTTTTCACGGCAAGTATACTACGGGGGGTTTTGCCAGTACCCGGCCGAGGAGGAACGCCGCGAAATAAACATTCGATGGCGTCGGTGCTATCGGGATCCGAACTCGCTCATCGTGCGTCAGAGTCCAACACACTAACCTTTGCGCCACGGCGTCCTCGTGTCTGCAGAAGTGGTCTTTCCAAGTCCTCAGCATCGACTGCGACTCTACTACCAGTTCTCCATTTTCATCCCCGCAGGCCGCCGCTCAGGCTTTGTAGCCATGGCATGTTCGTTTTACCTTATTTTAAAACTTACCGGCGTCATTCCTGCGGAAGCATCTCTCCGTCTCCTCGATGTCACGCTTTCCGTGCTCTCTCTTTGTTCTTCTGGAAAGCGTGTGTTCCTCTCTTCTCTTCTGCTCATAGATTTCGCAAGCAGCTCTCGTCCGTCGTTGCAGCATGGCTTTATATGCCTCTTGTTGTGCTGCATGGGCTTGTTCGCATTGTTCATCGAACTAGAGGTTTATTGGTGGTGGCGATTTGAAACCCAGCACCTCTGAGGCAGCATCTCTGACGGCGCTGTGGTACCTGCTGTTGCTAAATATATCCAGAAATGTGTTTTGTTTGTTTGCTTGTTATTCTGGCCAGCAACCCATGGAGAGTCTGCGTCTGAGCTAATAACGCCTTCCATCCTTGGTGGTCCCGGGCACGCTGCTTCCAGTCGGAAAGTCAATTTGTCTTGCGTCCACGATTACTTGATCTTTTTACCGGAGGGTCGGTCTCCCCCTTCTTCTCGAACTAGAAGGCTCGGATTCGAATACCTTCTTAGCTGGAGCGTTGGTGTCCATGTGCTCGATGTGGCCGAGCAATTGTAGTCGATGGACTATATCCACATCTTTGTAAAGCTCATAGAGTTCGCGATCATGTCTTCTCCTACATTCGCCTTCCTCGCAGACAGGACCGAAAACCCGTCGCAGAATTCTTCTTTCGTAGGAGCCAAGGATCAGCTCTGCTATCCTGCTTCTCGACCAGCTCTCGGTTCCATATAGCAGGACTAGCAGGATAAGAGTCTTGCAGATCATAACCTTGGTTCTTCGAGACAGGAGTATGAACCGTAGCTGTATTGACAAGCCGAATTAGCAGCGGTTGCGAGGTGATTCTGCGCCGAATCTCCACCATGAGTGGAGTTTATGTTTGCCGTGATGTATGTGAACTCCTTTACCACCTCGAAATTATAGCTGCCGATCGTTACATTTTGTCCTAGGTGATTGGTGACAGACCGCTTTTTTGTTGACAACATATATTTCGTCTTCTCCTCGTTGATGTGAAGACCAGCTCGTTTCGCCTGATCTTCAATCGCCGTAAATACTTCCACAATATTGGGCTGGGAACTTGTGGCAATATCAATATCGTCTACGTTACCCAGCAATAGAACCGATTTGTCGAAAATAGTGCATTCCGTGTTGACGTTTGCCGCCGCACTATTTGTTCCAACAGGAGAGTGAAGAAATTGAATAACAGCGCATCTCCTTGCCGAAATCCGGTGCAGATTTGGAAGGTTCTGGAGCCGAACTGCACGGTGCATCGAGTGTTAGCGTGGCTCGACACCTCCGGATCAATTTTCCCGGGATCCTTTTTTTTTTGTTTTATTTTTGTAATTCGCACAGGTTCTTTGTTGCACAACCTTGACGGTGTGCAAATGGTGTGAGTCGCAGATGTTCGTTCATTACTTTCTCTCCAGGGGTGGTTGTCCTAGATTTGATTCGAGAGGAACCGACCGAATTTTCACGTTGGTTTTAGTTCTCAGCTAATTATCCTATCTATTATGGTGTTACATATATTTTAACTGCACACATAGAGGATGAATTTAAATTGACCATATACTGTGAGTGTTATGCCATCATCAGTATTTTGATCATTCCACATTCACAACAGCTGTCGTGCCCAATTTTCCGGCTTTAAAATCGATATAGAGGTTGTGGATATCAAATTTAAACTCGCTGGTTTTCTCCAGGATTCGTCGCAGCTTGAAGAAAGCCGTACTATTATCTGCCGATTAGTGCGGCACACGGCTTTAGACGTTCACACAATACACTAGATAGGATCTTGTAATTGACGTTGAGCAGGGATATACCTCTAGTTTTTGCAAGAGGTAGGATCGCCTTTTTAGTGTATGGGTGATATAGAGCTGGTATTCCGGCCACCGGTTATACATTCGTCCTCCCAAATTCTACAGATGATCTGATGCATGCTCCCTACCAAAGCATCGAGTTCAGCTTTGAAGAGCTCTAATGGTAATCCATTCGAGCCTGTGGCCTTGTTGTTCTTCGGCTTTTTAACAGCTATGCATATTTTTTCGATACTCCATGCTCGTTCAGCAGAAGCTCGACGCTTCCCTACGGGTCGGCAACAACATTGTTCACGCAATTTCGAAGTGCCTGGATGCCGTTTTTGAAGCCCGCTGTGAAGCATTTGGCTTTTTTGCAAAAGGTACTTATCGCGTCTTTATCCCTGGATATCCTTCGGTATTCTTGAGCTGGGAAGCTGCGAAAAAAGGTTCTCTTCTTTCGCCGTCGTCTTTTTTCCTCCCTGTTCTCCTTCGGAGCATCTTTTGGTATGCCTCGTCGGTCACTCGCTTTTTATGCTCACACATGCCATCATACTATAGGTTTCTTATGGGTGGTGGCGCGAAGCCTATAGTAAATTCAGCTGCTTCCTTGATGGCTGAGCGGCAACGGAGCCACATATTGTTGGCGTTTGTGTCCGACGTAGGTATACTTACGAGTCGTCTGGTCAGCTGTTTTCTGTAGCCTCTGGCTATCTCTGAGGTCCTAAGGTTTCCAATGTTGGACAACCTCTTGGTGAGCTGATGTAGCTTTTTAACATTGAAAAACAGGCTCTGAGTCAGAGACGACGTTTGCCCCTCTGAACGTTCTAGCATCCAGGATGTTTGACGAATGTCTTGTTTCTATGAGTATATGGTCAATTTGGTTGACAGTTCGACCATCTGCAAACCGCCAGGTTGCTCTGTAGATCTTCTTGTGAGGAAATCTGGTGCTACTTATTACCGTTTTACGAGTTGCCGCAAAGTCCGTAAGTCGGAAGCCGTTGTCTGTTGTTGTATTGTGGAGGCTGTGCTTTCCGACTACTCCGCCAAATAAGTCCCCGAGTACGACGTAGGCGTCGTTCAAGAGGTCGTAGAAACTCTCTCTCAGGGTTTTCAGCCTTGTCGGTTGTAGAATCTACCTCAGATGCTTAAAATCGTCCAAAGCCGTCCTTCGTCCAAAGCCGTTTTCCCACAACGAATCCGCATCCCAATAAGCGCAGCCACAAAAGGCTGTATTGTAATAAATGTTGCATTCCTTCTTCTTTACCATTCTTTGCCTTATCCAGCGTTCTCCCTCTAATGACCGGCTTATACTGCTTGAGGGTATGAGGGCTTGAGATGAGTAGCTCCAGGAGTGTAAAGAGTTCTCACGTTCCAGGAGCATACTCGCAAATCGTGGTCCTTTTTCTTTTCATGTCGTCTTTCGATATCCGTTCTTGTCGTCGTCGGAGATCAGAAGGACTGGGATGAACATCTTCCCCTTTTCTAAATGGCGTATCAAGCGGCACAGCACAATTCAAGGGCGAAAACACAAGCTGAAGCCATTTTTGAAACTGATCTCCGACTTCCATCGGATCTGATGTTCGACGTGATATTACCGAAAAATAAGGGCAGGGTGGACTTCGTAACCGAAAAGAAGGAGCAGCTGAATTCTATCTATCAGTTCATCCGAGAGCGACTGAACTTGGTCAGTGATAAAATGAAGGCGAGATATGACTTAAGGACGAATACTTCTGGAATTGAGCCAGGACAATTGGTAGTGCAACGAAAAAAGGCTTGTGCCCCAAATTGCAATCAGCCTGGTACGGGCCATGTAGGGCCAGCAGGAAACTCAATGACGTGGTCTACCGAATACAGCAGACGGAAAACAGACTGGCGAGATGTAAGATTGCTTCTTCGAGGACGAACAAGTGATCCAGTATTCGGTGTTTATTCAGTATTCAGTATTAGCGACTCAGTGATCAGTCGGTAATCCAGTGTGAAAGTAATCATCTAGTGACTTAGTGGACAATTTGTATAACAGTTGTAGAGACAAAGGTTGTTATAAAGATGAAGCGCACAGATAAAATTGATCTGAGGTGGAATCGCAATCCAGGTCGCAATCCAGTGGTCAAACCTTATTCTGGACTGTTCAGTTTCGTAACAATATATAAACCTAAGACGTTTGATCATTAAATCAAAAAATTTTTTTTTTTTTTTTTTTACTGAAATTGAGGACACGGATTTGGACGACCTCAGGTTCATGCTGGATGGCGCGCCATGCCACATTCGATTTTTTGCGCACCAAATTCCCAAATCGGGTAATCAGCCGTCTTGGCGACGTCAATTGGCCGCCTCGGAGCTGCGATATGATCTCTTTGAACTTGTTTTTTGTGGGGAACCATGAAGAACCGATATTATGCCATCAATCCGGAAACGATTCAATCATTTAAGGCCAATATCATCCAAGCAATCCGTGAGCTACAGCCCGAAATCATCAACAAGGTCTTGGGAAATTGGGATAGCCACTTGAGGCAGCCACTTGAACGACGTTGTATTTCGTAATTAATGGAAATGTTTGTTCTTACTAATAGGAGGAACTACTGCCACAATATCAAGGCGGTCTCCGAAGCCTCAAGAATAAGGAAGATCCTGGCTTCGGTCCCGTATAATCCAAGCCATCTGATGCGTAATGATGGTTCCTGGACGACCTCCAGAGTGGAAGCCTTGAAACTTCTTCTAAGCGCACACTTCCCAGGCAGTAGTGACTCGGCTATGAGATCTCGTCGGGTCTTTCAGCCGACGTCATCCTCCTTCGAGCGTGCTCCCAACCTGGTCAACAACAACAATGTCCTTTGCGCAATAAAAAGCTTTGAACCATACAAGTCCCCAGGACCGGATGGGATCATACCAGCTCCCCTGGCTTGTGGTCATATACAATAGCTTCCTCTCCCTATCCTACATCCCCAGCAAGTGGAAGGTAACCAAAGTCATTTTCATACCCAAAGTAGGCAAAAGCTCCCACACGTATGCAAATGACTTGAAGCCTATCAGTCTTACTTCTTTTCTATTAAAAACTCTAGAGAAGATTTTAGACGCACAAATTCGGTACAGCTGCATCTCAGGAAGGCTGTCGGATAACCAACATGCCTACAACAAAAGCAAATCGGTGGAAACAGCACTCCTCTCACTGGTCAGCAAAATAGAAAGGTCACTGGAACGTGAGGAATATACTCTAGTCCATAAGAAGACCGATCTAGTACTGTTTACTAACAAATACAAAATTCCGCCCCTCAACCCACCGAGGCTGGGCAGAACCCAACTAACAATCAAAGAGCAGGCTAAATATCTAGACCTAGTCCTTGCCAGGAGGCTGAATTGGAAACCCAATATTCTTGATCGCGTCAAGAAAGCAACTACTGCCCTCTACAGCTGTAAGAAAGTGGTGGGCAGGAAGTGAGGTCTCCAGCCAAGCATTATGCACTGGCTCTACACAGCAGTCATAAGGCCCATCCTCCTGTATGGCGTTGTAGTCTGGTAGACTGCTCTGGACAAGGCAGTCAATCGAAGCCTTCTGGGGAAGGTACAACGATCGGCCCGCTTATACATAAGCGGAGCGATCAGATCAACCCCCACGGAGGCCCTAAATATTCTGTTACATCTTCCACCATTGAACCTTTTCAGCAAGGAAGTTGCTGCCTGCGCGGCCCTAAGGATGAGGAGCTTAAGAAAATGGCCTACATCTCTAAAAGGCCATACTACCATTCTAGGCCACTTCAAAGTACCCATGGACACGTACTACATCATGCCGCAGAACGTGTTCACTAGGAACTTCGGAGTTGTCTTTCCATCCAGGGAGGAATGGGCTGGAGGGAAAGTAATACCAAAGGACTCGATCTCCTTCTATACCGATGGTTCTAAGATGGTGTCGGGTGTAGGTAGTGGGATCTTCTCCAAGGAACTTAACCTCAACCTACCTTTCAGACTCTCAAATCACTGTAGTGTGTATCAGGCAGAAATAATAGCGATAACAGAGGCCCTTGCATGGCTCAGGATCAATGTAATATTCGCTAAGGATATTATCATTTGCACGGACAGCTAATCTGCGATAAAATCCCTGGCCGCGGTAACCCACAATTCAAAACATCCCTTAACTGCCGCCTATCTCTAGGCGAGATGGCTGAACAGTTTAACATTAAAGTACTGTGTGTTCCCGGGCATAGGGATATTCCAGGAAACTGCGCGGCCGACGAACTCGCCTACCTACCCTCGGGTACATATGTAGATACATCAATAACTACGGTAAAGCATATGATAAAACTTCAAACCATAGAGGGGACCAACCTCCAATGGAATGAGCGCAATATTGGCTTTTTCACCAAATAATTGTGGCTTAAATTAAGCCCAGGACGAACCAGGGACCTAGTGGCAACCAAAAGGGCAACTTTAAGTACTCTAGTGGGTGTCATTACAGGTCACTGCATCATCGGAAAACACGCCGCCAGATTAGGGCTCCCTTCAATGACTTCTGTCGCGGCTGCATGGACGAGGAGGAGGAGGAATCAATACACCACCTCCTCCTCTGATGTCCCTCTTTTGCGAATCGCGGGAGGATCTACCTCGGCGCGTCCTTCTTTGACTCCATCTCCATCGCTTAATTAGAAGCACCGGTTGGTTCTCAGGTAGCGGATCAGGGTAACTTGATCCAGATCACAGATCACAATGGGCCGACTTCGGCCTACGTGTGGCTTATGCCTACCACGTTAACCTAACCTAACCTAACCTAGGTGAAAGTTCCGGGTATTGAATCGAAGTTCAAACAAGACGGCTTAACGATAGGTCTAATGATTAAAATTTGAGTTCAAGCAAAATGCAGGTTCTAATTCACAAAGTTTGATCGATACCAATCAGTAACGCATGTACAGAAAAGTGTTCCTACTCGTACATGGTTGGTGTACCTAGACAGGTAATATGTAATCAATCAAAATCCCATTTAATGCCAATTAATTCTGTACAATACGTATGCATATGGAGTCGTTCATGTCTTGTTATCCTTTTCTCGGATAGCACCAATGATGAGAACCAGATATGTATGTAAATACGTACTTTACTGCCAGTACAATTTGATTTTTATGTTCGTCATATGGTGGTTTCGATATTCAATTGGAAATGTAATCGCAATGGCATGACTCAATAGGTAGTCTGTTGTGATATGATTGCATGTTATCCCAGCTTAGAATGGCACACCCATGTTGTCCTTAGCGTACGTCTCCTTCTTTACGAAATATTACACACATATGTATGTAGTATTATTGATATGTAGTATAGGTGTGTACATACTATACTTACTTACTTACTTAGATGGCGCTACAGTCCGTGGTGAACCTGGGCCTCAACCAACAAGCGTCTCCAGCTGGCACGGTCTTTGGCCAGCTGTTTCCAGCGCCGCACGCCCAGTTAGTTAAGGTCCCGTTCCACCTGCGTGCGCCACCGATGATGCGGCCGTCCTCTGCCTCGCCTTCCTTCCGGAGTGGATTCGAAGACTCTTCGGGTCGGAGCTGTATTTTCCATGCGCTCTACATGGCCTAGCCACCTTAGACGCTGTATCCGTAGACGTCGTACCAGGCCGATGTCGCTGTACAACCCGTACAGTTCTTCGTTAAATCTTCTCCTCCATACGCAGAATTTTCCTCTCGAAACGACCAAGGGCATCTTCATCCGCTTTTCTTAAGGTCCAAGCCTCTGCGCCGTAAAGGAGAACTGGGATGATTAAGGTCTTATATAGTGTCACCTTGGTTTTCCGAGAGAGGGCTCTACTTCTCAATTGCCTCTTGAGCCCAAAGAAACAGCGGATGGCAAGAGTGATTCTGCGTTTTATCTCAGCGCTGGTGTTGTTGTAGCTGGTCATCAGTGAGCCAAGATAAACGAATTCCTTGACCACTTCAAAGTTATGTCCGCCCATGGTGACGTTCTGGCCAATACGTCGGGGTTGTCCGTCTCTTTTAGATGAAAGTAGATAATTGGTTTTACCCTCATTAACCTTGATACCCATCTTAGCTGCTTCTACCTCAATGCTTACAAAGGCCTCATTAACATCTCGCTGTGTCCGTCCAATCACGTCAATGTCGTCGGCATACGCAAGCAATTGCGTAGACTTGAAATAAATCGTACCTCTCGTGTTGGCCAGTGACTCTTGCACGATCTTTCAAGCACGATGTTGAAAAAGTTGCATGACAGCTACACGCTGTCATATGCAGCCCTGAATTCGACGAAGAGATGGTAAGTGTCGATTTGATATTCCTTGGTCTTCTCCAAGATCTGCCGTAGCGTAAGTATTTGGTCTATTGTGGATTTACCTGGCCTGAAACCACACTGATAAGAGCCGATCAGGTTATCCACAAACGGTTTCAGGCGTTCACACAATACGGCAGAGAAGATCTTATATGCGATGTTAAGGAGACTTATTCCCCGATAGTTGGCGCAGTTATAGGGTCTCCTTTCTTATGAACCGGGCAAACGATGCTGAGCATCCATTCGTCGGGCATGCTTTCCTCCGACCATACCTTGCAAATGAGAGGGTGCATGCACCTTACCAGCTCATCTCCACCCGCCTTAAGAAGCTCAGCAGACAGGCCGTCTGCGCTTTATTAGACCTAAGTCTTGATATCGCTATTTTGACTTCGTCTAGGTCGGGTGGACTGAATTCTCTTACATCGTCGCCCATTACGAACAGATTGTTCTTCCTGACAGCGGTATCTTGTCTATCATCGCCGTTATACAGTCTGCAGAAGTGCTCTTTCCAAATCCTCAGCATCGACTGCGACTCTACTACCAGTTCTCCATTTTCATCCCCGCAGGCCGCCGCTCAGGTTCTGTAGCCGTGGCGTGTTCGTTTTACCTTATTGTAAAACTTACGGGCATCATTCCTGCGGAAGCATCTCTCCATCTCCTCGACCTCACGCTTTCCGTGCTCTCTCTTCTTTCTTCTGAAAAGCGTGTGTTCCTCTCTTCTCTTCTGCTCACAGATTTCGCGAGCAGCTCTCGTCCGTCGTTGCAGCATGGCTTTATATGCCTCTTGTTTTGCTGCATGGGCTTGTCCGCATTGTTCATCGAACCAGGGGTTTCTAGGTGGTGTCTGTTTGAAACCCAGCACCTCTGAGGCAGCGTCTCTGATGGCGCTCTGGCAATGCGCCAATTCCTGCTCTATTGTTTGTGCTGATGTGGGCGGATTTTGAGAGAGCTTGGAGGAGACACGATTGGCAAAGATTCTGGCAGTCTCTTGCGATTGTAGCTTTCCGACGTCAAACTTACGTTGTGCTACTCGACTCCTAAGCATTCTTGATATCCTCATTCGTATCTTGGCTACAACAAGGTAGTGGTCCGAGTCGATATTGGCCCCTCGGAAGGTTCGTACGTCGAGAATACAGGAGGAGTGTCTGGCCTCGATCGCAATGTGATCAATCTGGTTGGTGGTCGATTCATCAAAAGACCGCCAGGTACCCTTGTGGATGTTGAGATGGGGGAATCGCAAGGCATTGGGCATATGTTCTGTCTAGGAGATCGTATAAATCTTCTTTTGAGTCGATCGTCCTTTTCTTCCGTTGGGGCGTGAGCGCATATTGAGCTTATGTTTCCAAATTTAGCTTGCATGCGGATTGTTATGAGGCGTTCACTTATGTCTCGGAAGCTTAAGACTTTTTGTCGGAGTCTTCCTCGAATAACGAATCCGCACCCGAATAGGCGCTGTTTGTTCTCCTTGTAGCAGTTCCCGTAGTAGATGCCGCAGTTTTTCATCCGTTTTTTGCCTGGTCCATCCCATCGCACTTCTTGAAGTGCCTGTTAAGGGACCTAACATTCCAGGTGCAGACTCTCAAGCCCGTTAGTCGTTTGCAGGGGTCGTCAGCATTGTATCCGTCCGTATCCGAGGCTTGTTGTTGTTTCGGAACAAGTAGGTTTTTACGTGATAGGGATGTTACCCCTAAGCACAACCCCCAACCTGAAGGGGCCAGGTCCCTCTTTCCCCAGGAACAATGGGTTGGGTCGCTGCACACATTGGTTCACTACCTGGGTAGCTATCCAGGGGGAGACATACGCGGAGGCTGTATGTCAACTTGGATTGAGCAGGGACAGAGATCGAAGCTGGCGTTTGCCATGTTAAACGCGATCAACTTTTTTGCTCTGTTTGCTCGCTCCCTCCCCCCCTGTTCGTGTCCTTTACCATGATGAAAATGTTGACTTTACTGAATAAACTAACAATGACAATTCGATGATTAGTGAAAGGGTGCGTTCACAAATTGAATTCAAAGTTGTCGATTCCCTATTGGAAAACCCTTTATGAAAGAAAATTCTTGAAATGCACAAGAATGTCGTTCAAGATGTTTGACCACATTTTGGAAAAATTGAACCGCTGACGGTGGATCTTCACTTCACGGGCTTGCTTAGTTGGTGTTGCGTCCGTCAATGTTTTGCATGTTGTGTTGATGGGAGAATTCAACTTACAATTCTGCAACATTCGTGGGTTAAGAAAGAATTTCTTTGCCACGTATGTCCATCTCTCTCTCGCTACAAACCGGCTATTTCGGCACTTTGTGGAACACAGGTTGAGGAAAAGTTCGATCCCTCGGATTTTAGTCTTCCTGTATATAGCTTAGTGCCATTATTCGTTCCTCACCGCGGTCTGGCCATCTATGTTCGTGGTGATATCGCTTACCAGCTCGTTTGATGCACTGTCCGACTCCATTCAAAGAATTGTTTCCCTATTTCCTCGCACTGAAATCGTTTAAGCGGGCGATTTCAATGTTCATAATTCTCAGTGGCTTCGACATTCTGGACAGACAACACCCAAAGGAAGGTATGTCGAAATTTTCGTGAGTTGAATCAATTAACCCAGCTTGTGAATGAGCCATATCGTATTCTGGATGTTGCCAGTTATATCGCCAATACCCTGGACTTGTTTCTTACCTCTCAACCTGATAAATACACTTTGAAAGTACTATCTCCTCTAGGCTCGTCCGATCACTGTGTCATATCAGCTATATTCCCATATTCATTCCACACAGTTAAAGAAAAAGCTAAAAAAATAATAGTATGGATATATGTATAAGATAGCTAATTGGTGCGGCCTTAACAACTTCTTTCGGAGCTTTAACTGGTCGTTGTGCTTCCTCGAGAACGACGTGGACGCCGCAGCTGATATGATCACAAACATTATCCATATTAGCATAACCACTTTCATCCCCAACAAGACTGGTGGTTTGACTTGAGCTGTAAAGAGGTTATTAGGTTGAGAGAGATAAACTTTCGGAATTATAAAGCAAACACTACTGAGGAAAACCGAAAAAGATATACATATACACAAGACAGAAATGACTGCAACTCCCACATTCGACGAGCTAAATTTTTACACGACCAAAAACTGAGGCGTATGATCCTACAATGTCCCAAAGGTAGCAGAAGTTTTTGGTCTTTCGTCAAAAACATCAAGAACTCCGTCTGGTCGTCTATACCCACGCTCATCTAGAATGACATTCCAGTTGTCAAACCCTTAGACAAAGCCAATCTGCTTGCTGCCCAATTTGCAGCAAACTCGCAGCTTCCCAGATCATCTTTGTCACTGCCTGTTCTGGAGTAAGTTAATTCCACCATTGGACAAATTTACTTCCGTACTCGTACAGTTGCAAGGGTTCTTAAAAACTTGACATACACAAACCCGCTGGTCCAGATGATATTTCCCCAATAATTCTGAAGAGGTGTTCTTCTACGCTGGCAAAACCACTGCGTAAGCTTTTCACCTTTCCTACTCTTCTGGACTCTACCCGAGTAGGTGGAAAACAGCACTCTCCAATTACCGACCCATTGCATTAACGTCCCTTCTTTCCAAGGTCATGGAAACGCTGATAAATAGTCAGCTAATGAAATATCTCGAGTCGCAGAAACTCCTCAATGGCAGTATGGTTTCCCCAGCAACAGATCCACTGGTGATTTGATGGTATATCTCACCGAGAAGTGGAATCGCTTGTTCCACCAGGCAGGTGAGAGCAAAGTAGTTGCACTTGATATTTCGGAAGCATTTGACAGAGTTTGGCATGAAGCCCTTTTTGCGAAAATGCGTGCATTCGGGATCGACGACTCTCTTCTATGGATTAGAAGCTACCTTTCGAATCGTTCAATCCAAGTTGTCTCGGACGGATTCAAGTTTGACACTGACTTTGTAAATGCTGGTGTTCCCCAGGGCTCCGTTTTGTCTCCGACACTCTTTCTCATTTTTATAAATGATCTCTTGTCTGTTACTTCTAATCCAATCCACTCCTTCGCTGACGACAGTACCCTCACTTCTTTACGACCCTGCACTTCGGCTGTAAATAGTGAGCGGCAGCGTATGTTAGGCTCATTAAATTCCGATATTGACAAAATCATCCAATGGGGTAAAAACAATAGAGTGGAATTTAATGCTTCCAAAACACAATGCTGTCTTCTGTCGCTAAAGCGTAACACTGACCCATTGCCATTATCCATGATTGGCACTTGTATCTCTGAAACCGACAAGCTTTCCATCCTGGGTATGTGCATCAGTGACAACCTTTGCCGCGAAATGCCTAGGTTTCCTATACAGATGCAAAAAATTCTTCACACGCACCGATCTGGCTATAATTTATAAGGCGTGCTTACTTACTTACTTATCAGGCCTGCGATCCATGGAGGATCTGAGCCTGAGCTATAGCTGCCTTCCATCCTTGACGGTCCCGGGCACGCTGCTTCCAGTTGTCAAGACCAAGATGTCTTACATCCGCGATTACTTGGTCTTTATACCGGAGGTTCGGTCTTCCTCTTCTTCTCGAACCAGGAGGCTCGGAGTCGAAGACCCTCTTAGCTGGAGCGTTGATGTCCATGCGCTCGATGTGGCCGAGCCAGTGTAGTCGACGGCTCCTTGCCTTCCGGACTACATCCACATCTTGGTACAGCTCGTAGAGTTCGCGGTTGTGTCTTCTTCTCCATTCACCTTCCTCACAGACAGGACCAAATATCCGGCGCAGAATTTTTCTTTCGAAAGAACCCAAAATCAGCTCCGCTGTCCTGCTTATCGTCCAGCTTTCGGCTCCGTACAGCAAGACTGGCAGAATGAGCGTTTTGTAAAGCATGACTTTGGTCTTTCGAGTGAGGAGTTTTGACCCCAGTTGTTTGGACAAGCCGAAGTAGCAGCGGTTGCCAAGGGCGATTCTACGCCGGATCTCCACTGTGGTGTCATTTGTGGAATTTACGTTTGCCCCGATGTAGACAAACTCCTTAACTACCTCGAAACTGTAGCTGTCAATTGTTACATTTTGTCCCAAGTGGTGAGCGACGGATTGGTTTTTGCTTGACAGCATGTATTTCGTTTTGTCCTCATTGATCTTAAGACCAACTCGTTTCGCCTGTTCTTCAATCGCCGTGAATGCTTCCACAATGCCACGGCGAGAACACGCGATGATGTCGATATCATCCGCGTATCCTAGCAGCGGGATGGACTTGTAAAAGATAGTGCCTTCCCTGTTGACGCCTGCCCGTCGCACTATCTGCTCCAGCATCAGGTCGAAGAAGTCACATGACAGCGCATCTCCTTGCCGAAATCCGGTGCATGTTTCGAATGGTTCCGAGGTCCTAGAACCGAATTGCACGGTGCATCGCGTGTTTTTTAGCGTGGCGCGACACAACTGGATCGGTTTTACCGGGATCCCGAATTCGGCCATCGCCCCAAACAGTTCTTCACGATGAATGATGTCGTATGCGGCTTTGAAATCGATGAAAAGATGGTGTGTATCGATTCGAAACTCGTTGGTCTTTTCCAGGATTTGTCGAAGTGTGAACATTTGGTCTATAGTCGATTTGCCGGGCCGGAAGCCGCACTGATAGCTGCCGATTAGTGCGGTGCAAAATGGCTTTAGACGTTCGACACAATACGCTGGACAGGATCTTGTATGCGATGAGCAGGGATATACCTCTATAGTTCTTGCAAGAGGTAGGATCGCCTTTTTGAGGATGGGGCATATAGAGCTGGTATTCCAGTCGTCGGGCATGCTTTCATCTTCCCAAATTCTGCAGATAATCTGGTGCATGCTCCCTACCAGAACATCGCCTTGAAGAGCTCTGATGGCAAGCCATCTGAGCCTGCGGCCTTGTTGTTCTTCAGCTTCTGAATAGCTGTGCCGACTTCTTCTATGCTGGGTGGGAGGACTACTTCAGCGGCTGGAGTTGGGATTTCCTCGGTCCCTGCCACTCTCTCTTGATCATGCTCGTTAAGCAGCTGCTGGAAGTGCTGCTTAAATACATCCACTATTCCCTGCGGGTCGGTGACAAGATTACCCTCGCAGTTTCGAAGAGCCATGGTGGCCTTTTTGAAGCCTCCTGCAAGGCCTTTGGCTTTCCTGTAAAAGGCTCGTATTTTATGTTTATCCCTAGACTCCTCGATATCCTTGAGCTGGGAGGCTGCGAAGATTCCTTTCTTTTGTCGCAGTAGTTTCTTCTCCTCCCTTCTTCTGGCTCGGTACTCTTCTCGCGCTGCCCTGGTTTTCCTCTACAGCGCCTTTTGGTACGCCTCGTCGGTTGCTGCCTTTTTCTGCTCACACTCGCCATCATACCACGTGTTTCTTGTCGGGGATGGTAGGTATCCTAAGGTGGTTTCGGCTACTTCCTGAATGGCTGAGCGGCAATGCAGCCACATATTATTGGCATTTGTGTTCGACGTAGGCATACCGTAGGGTCTTTCGCTCAGCTGTTTCCTGTAGACTCTGGCAATCTCCGGTGGGCTCCGGCGTCCAATGTCGAACCTCCTCCTGATGGGCTGGTGCAGCTTTCTGACATTGGACAGTCGAGCTCTGAATTTTGCTGCTACGAAGAAGTGGTCACAGTCGACATTTGCCCCTCTGAATGTTCGCACATCCAGGATGTTTGACGAGTGCCTTGCGTCAATGAGCACATGGTCGATTTGGTTCGCGGTTCGACCGTCCGGAGATCGCCAGGTTTCTGTGTGGATTCGCTTGCGAGGGAATCTTGTGCTACTTATCACCGCATTACGAGCTGTCGCAAAGTCAGCGAGGCGGATGCCGTTATCTGTTGTTGTATCGTGGAGGCTATGCTTTCCGATCACTCCGCCAAGGGTGTTTTCCTTACCGATTTTGGCGTTGAAGTCCCCGAGAACGATTTTTACATCGTACTCCGGACAAGCTCCGCAGGCGTTGTCCAGGAGGTCATAGAAGTCCTCCTTGATAGGGTCTTCAGCCTCGTCGGTAGGGGCGTGTGCACATATAAGGCTGATGTTATAAAAACTTCCTTTGATGCGGATCACAGCCAGGCGATCACTTATAGGTTTAAAGTCGATGACCTTCGACCTTAACCGCTTTCCCACGACAAATCCGCATCCCAGTAAGTGCATCTTTTGTGACAGCTGTAATAAATGTCGCAATTTTTCTTCCTAATCATACCGTTTCCTATCCAACGTATTTCCTGGACCGCAGTAATATCCGCCTTGTACTGCGTGAGGATTCCATCTAGTTTATGAGCAGCTCCGGGAGTGTACAGGGTTCTGACATTCCAGGAGCATACTCGCAAATCGTGTTCCTTTTTCGTGCGTTGTCGTCGTCGAGTATCCGTCCGTGTATCTGAGGCATCTTGCTCATTCATAACTTTTAGGTTTTTTACGTGGGCGGATTGTTAGCCCGCCGCACAACTGCCATTCTGGTCGGGGTTTTTTTTTTCGCTGCATACGTTTGTTCACCTTCCAACGGTTGTTGAAGGGGCTATCCAGAGGGCGCCGCGAGGAGGCCGTATGTCAACTTGACCCGGGCATTTAAACAGGGATCGTTGCTGGCATTTCGCCAGGTTGAGAGCGATCATCAACTTTACCCTGTATGTCCGAGCCCATGCCCTCTAACTTACTTAACTCCATCCACCTAAAAGGGTATTGTGTTACGAACAGTTGTTCTATCCTACTGGAAGCACTATACCACCTCACCAAAAGTAAATGTGGCTGTTGAACATTGTGTGAGGAGATATGCAGTCATTTGCCTGGTTCTTGATTGTATCTATTGATCTCTTGCCGCTTGGCTCGTATACAGAAGGAAAACCAAAACCATTGCATGTGTGGACAATCTACCACCCATCCTTCCTGGCTTTCGCGGTTGTCCTGGTTTACCAGAATTGATAATTATCCGCCCATCACGATAACAACTTTTTCACTTATTTTTATTAATCGCCCTGCGACTGTCGGCGATTAATGTGTTACAGTATTGTAACTAAGAATATAATCACAACTCCAACACGTCGTTACTATCATTAGCACGTTTCCGTGACTCTATCCGTTAAAGTCAACCCATCTGTTTCCAAAAACAAGTTCATCAATACCAAGCGACCGTATATTGACTCAGTTTTTTGCCAATAGTCTACACATTCCATAAATACGTTTGTAATTGAAGCATAGGGTTGAGATAGAACGCCTATAAAAAGTGGTTTTCCCATTTATATCCCCATTCACTGCTGTTTCCCCTTTTGCGGTTCGTGTTTCCCTGACATTTTTATCTTTGTAGGGCAACCAAAAGGTATGAAAATGAAGACGACGGCTGTGGCAAGCACTCGTGTTAAAAGTATCTCCACAGCGAGTATTCGTAGTAAAGGGGTGCAACAACAGCAGCAGCAACAATCGCCATCGCTTCCACGACAGGCAAACAAAACCATTTTCAAGACTGTTTCGATTTTTCTGGCTTACAGCAAGCGAAGCAGTCGTCAGTCGAGAAGCACTCAAGCATCATCTGCTCGCTCTGCTCGTAGAAGGCGTACCCGTAAAATGGACGAAGCTATGGGTAAAATGAATCCGAAATTGTTGGAAAGTTTACGACGGAAAACGCGATTTACCAAGTAAATTTGAAACTGAACTATTGCACTCGTACTAGGTACTAAATGTAATTTGATTGTTCTTTACAGGGAGGAGATAGATGCACTTGGTAGAATTTATAGAAGGTTGGTATCCAATTGTCATTATGCAGCGAAGGCTTTAGCTGCAAGTAGTTCGAGTTCGGTCATCGCCAAGCCACATGCAACCGTGGAGGTGAGTTTCCTGTTTCACTCGTGTAAGCCATAGGTATTAATAGTGCTAGCAATGATTAGTTGATGCGAAGTGGAACTTGAATCCATGGCCAAAAGGAAAGGTTTTCGTACCTTCAGGGATGGTTCTAAAGCCAGGCAGGGATCTGGTGCTATTTAGGTCACTACTAAGGTTTCGAGATATGACAACACCAAAGTGAATATGTTAATCTGATATTGCCATCGTATATTTGGACATTTTTGATGGTTGTCGTACTCAGAAGATTTTGTCATACGAGCGCTATTAGTGTTGTTCACATGTACTTGAAAGGTTCATCTTGGTGAAATTGGAATTAAATTTTGAACAGTTTTGTGTGATGTCGTGCGAGAAAAAATCGATATTGTGCGTGAACTTACGCTACAGTTCGGGGTGAACCTGGGTCTCAACCAGCAAGGCTTTCTGTTTCCAGTGTCGCATGCTCACTTTCCACCTGTTTGCGCCACTTTAGACTCGGTTGTCCCCGCTTCGTCGTCGTAGACTCTTCGGACCAGAGCTATGTTGTCCATTAGCTCTACATGGCCTAGCCATCTTAGACGTTCGATCCGAAGACGTCATACTAGGCCGATGTCGATGTACAGCTCGTACATTTCGTCGCTGCATCTTCTGCTCCTCAAACATATTTTATACAAATGAGACCATAGATTTTCCTCTCGAAACGACCAAGGGCCTCCTCATCCGCTTTTGTTAAAGTTATCCCGTCGTTTACCTTCAAAACCACTTTAGCCGCATCTGCTTCAATACTCACAAAAGCTTCATTAACGTCTTGCTGCGTATTATACAGACATACAGACATCACATGACAGTGCGTCGCCCTGTCAGAATCCTTTTTTGACATCGAACGTCTCGACAGGCAAAACAGGAGAGAGAAAGAAGACAGTTTGGTTTACTACATGACATTTGAAGCAATGATATAATGATATAATAATGTCAAGTAATGACAAGTACAAACACTTAAAACGCTGTTATATCAGTCATCGTGTACAAACTAATGAGTTTGGCTGGGATGTCAAAACATAACATGGCTCCATATATGTAGTTCGTCCCTATAGATACTGTCATATCTTCTTTGGTGGCGTTACAGCCCATGAAGGTCCAGAGCCAAGCTTCTCTCAATCACCCATGTTGTGTGTGCTTTATTTTTCATACAGGTGAAAGGTTCCTACAGTTTAATGCCGATTCCGAACGGATTCGAGATGCTTTTTCATGGCAAGTATACTACGGGGGGTTTTGCCAGCACCCCGCCGAGGAGGGACGCCTCGAAATAAACATTCGATGGCGTTGGTTTGACGAGGGCATCGAGAAACTGCAGAAGGTACTAGAAGTAGCTGCTAAATACGGTTTACATTTGAATTGGTGTAAGCGTAAGTCCCTAAGAAGAAGAATCGACTTTCTCGATCATCGAGAACAACACAATACAGCCATTGGAGGTGAAGACTAGAGCTTTGAGCGAGTATCTGCCGCCACTCGACAAGAAATCGATACAATGTTTTGTCGGCTTGACGTCGTATTTTAGAAGATTCGTGAAAGGGTTCGGCGGTATCACCAAACCTTTGACGAACCTACTCCGCAAGAAAGCCAGTTTCGTGTAGGGAGTTGAGCAAATGACTTCGTTTCGTCAACTGAAGGTGGCATTAACCAAAGTGCCCGTCCTCAAGTTGTTCGACCCTAAAGCAGTTACTGAAATTCACACGGATTCAAGCAAGTTCAGCTACGGTGCTATTGTTACAAAGAGACCACGAGGACCAATTACTTCATCCCATCAAATACATCGAGCCGAAAGTATCACTCGTATGAGCTGGAGGTACTCGCCGTAATCGAAGCTCTGAACAAGTGGAGAGTGTACGTGTCGGAGATTTAGTTCAAGATTGTTACGGATTGCAACGCGTTTGCCATGACCATGAAGAAGAGGGATGTTCCGTTGAGAGTATCCAGATGGGCTATGTTCCTTCAAGAATTCCAATACGAAATCGAACATCGTTCCGGTTCGAGGATGCAACATGTGGAAGCGCTAAGCACGATATATTGTCTCTTGATAGAGGATTCCATACATTTTAGAATAAAAGAAGCGCAACTCTGAGACGATTGGATTCGAGCTGTGAGGAAGGTCCTAGAGAAGGAAGTATATGAAGATTACTACTTGAAGATTGGGGTGTTGTACAAAGAACTGGAAGTAATCAACATAGCACATCAGCAGGGATACTTCTTAGGGATACTTCTCTTCAAGATGTGAACGAGAAGACATTCTGTATTCCAGAATTGGCCAAGAAGGTGGCAAGAGCAGTCGGATGTTGTATCAAATGCATCGCCTCAGAAGCCAAGGCAGGAAATTTAGACATAAAAATCGAAAAATTCACTTTTGTCTTGAGAAATCCTTTCGACTCATGCCGTTCGGAATCGACATTAGATTGTAGGTCCCTTTCACCTGTGTCAATGAGAGAAGCTTAGCTCTGATCCTTAATAGGCTGTAACGCCATCAAGGAAGAAATGGCATTGATGAACCATGCAAACACCGCCGGGGAATTCGATATTCCAAATGGTACATGTAAAAATTCGAACAGCTGATCTTGTGTCACGGACGCAGTGTACTTATGGGAATCTGGATCCATCGGGACATGGAAAAAACTGTTCAAGTCCAGCGTTGTGAACACTTTAATTCCCTGTAACCACTCGAGTACTTCGTCGATCAATACCATCAGCAAATTATCCCTTGTGATTCATTGATCTTCCTGTAATCGCATCACAGCCTTTTTGTTCCATCCTTCTTTGCTACCAGAACAGTTGGCGATGCATACTCAGAACAGCTTGGTTGAATGATATTTTCTGCTAGCCATAGCCCCACCTGCTCACGTACAAGAACTAGATCGGCGTGAGACATTCGTTTCGGTCCTTGGAAAACTGGAACATCGTCCTTCAAAGCCAACTTCATCGTAACGGGCGATGGCTCCTCACCAGTCGGTCTGTATCCCTCTACGATGCGTAGCAGCTTCTCTCGAGTTTTTGTTTCTAAATTCAGCTTCAGCTTCAGATTCAGCTCCGTCCCAAACGCTCCTTTTTCCGCAGATAAACACACCATCCCGAACTCCTCTGTCAATTCGCGTACTTCTGATTCGTGGCCACCAATGCTAAACAAGCAGAGCACAAATGGCCTCCGCCTAGCCCGACGTCCTTCACGCCTTTCTCTACACCGCAAACGGTGTCCTTCTCACCCTCCTATTTCGGTGCAACATCTTCATCTTTTGCCGAAATCTGCTTATCTTGCCTACCCCTGAACTCCACGCCTTCGTCGGTGATCACCATGTTCACACTCTCGAGAATATCGTTCCCGATAATGGCTGCGTACTGCATTTCTTGCTCCCTTACAACTTGGAGCTGATTTCTATCTTCATACGATACAATGCTTCGAACTTCCCTAGTGTTGTCATCCTATTCTGCCCGATTCCAAACAGGTTTCACTTTACTGGTGCAAGCCTCACGTAATCCAGCATCACCAAGATATCCTGTTTAAGGAGACAAATATTGATGCCCGTGTCCACCAGTGCTGTCAACGTATGACCCTTCTAGGTGATGTCCATGAAGAATCTACTGGAACCAACTGCCAACATTACTCTAGCCTCCCGTGCCGGACCCCTCTGCCGCGTAACTTGAACTCTCACCCTGCACTTCCACATTCTCATCTGACACTCTCTCGCTAGATGTGTTGTCTCCCCGCATTTAAAACATCTCTTCTCTTTCCTTTCATCTTTTACTCCAATATGTGAGCACGATGGTTTACCGCTCAATGATGTTGACTGCTGCCCACCGGTTGACGTTCGGTGACTCCCTCTCGGGATGATGCCCCAAGACATGGGCCACGTACCTTCTCGAACACTCGCATTTGTTCCTTCAGCTCGTCCAACGATCTAGCTTGGTATAGCGTTGATTTATTCTAAATCCGGGATAGGTACCCTCGATGAAATATTCGATCAGCTATCTTGAGCGATTTCCATCAGCGAGTATAAGTACTCCTGCCACGACTCAGTAGGCTTCTTGTGGCGGGCCTTTAGTGACGTGTGAATTTCAGCTGATGACATCTGACTGGAGAACTCCTTCTGAAGCGCACATGTCAGGTTTTTATATTTAACCCCGGATAAAATCCTAACATAAAGCTTGGCAGCTGCCTTGATCAGATGTTTCCCGAAGATGCATTTTTGCAATACATTCCACCCCGACGACTGTGTTCTCCAGTCTTGGATCCATTGATTGATGTCGGAGTATCCAGAATGATCAAAAGATGTGAGCGAGTCTTCTATGTCGCGAAGAGTAAACGGCGTCCTTACCGACACATCCGAAAAACGGTCTGCAGCAAGCTCATCTTCCCCTGATCCATTGGAGTCTCTCTCTTCACCAACCTGCGGTCGAGCCAGCTGATAATGTTGAAGAAGTCGGTCTTGTAATGCCCGCTTCAGTCCTGTCGTCGGTAAACCCAGTTGCCCCAGTCTATCCCTCATCATTTCGACGGTCAAAACCAAAACTGTTTGCACATCACGCGCTTGATTGCATCCTTCTGCCTCAGCAACTTTTTTTCTGCTTCCACTCATTTTCTTTCACGGCAACACTTTTCTTCACGATCTCTTCCTCGCTAATTTAAATTCTGTGTATGAAATATTAACTCCAACAGTGCATGAACGAATTACTGGGAATTATAACCAACGCGAAATTTGGTCGGCTCTCGTCCTAGGACAAACCACCCCTGGGAGTAGTCAACGAACATCTACAACCCAAAACCACTGCACTCCGTTCAAGTTGCGTGTGTGAACCTGCGCGAAACTCTCCCTCTCCCTGTTACCTTCGCTCGCACAACGTTCAAAAAACGTTATAAGGCCTTAGCCTTGAGTGCGAGTGTAACTAGCCCGTGGATTGCTTGGTTTCAATCCCGGTTGAGCCCCAAATTTGTAGGATTTCCTCCCAAGGAAAACACACTAATGTAGTTCACTAATTTACTTTATTCCTCGAACAAGATCCTCGGCGTTTAATGACGTCTGCTCTCGTCGGCGATCACTTCGAGAATGAATGCCTTCGTATAATGCAGAGCATGACTGGCAGGGATAAAGAATGAGATACCAATCCATTGGCTTTGACAGGCACTTTGACGGTTTGTACCTACAAACGCGTTGCGGTTTGACGGCGTCTTAACTATGTAATTCTGTCTTGTTGCCACGTCTTGACTCTACACATCGACGTATTGAGACTATCAATGTGTTAGTCAAAAGCGTTGTTTTAAAACGGAGAATAACACGTATGGTATCGGTGTGTATTACAAAATCAACAACCAACCCCTGCGGGGATCAACGGCAGGCGTACGAAAGATTGGAATGTGTGCGGGACCGTTGGGTTTTCCCGTAAGTCGTCCGGTCGTCTATCGTTCGATGCCGCATGTATTTGTTTTTATTGTTTGTCTCGTCCGCTTGTTGATGTCGCCGCTCGTCGTCGTATGTGTTGTCTATCGTCGACTCTTAGAACTATGACTTGCCATAAGGTCTATGGTCCATCTCAGGCTTAGCCTAGGCCAGATTTGTTAAGTGATAAAGCCGATATTACTTTCGTTCGATTAGAAGTTGCTAGCTTCTATGGTTCGAAGTATTATCATTTGCTTTACCGAGCTTATTGGTGTTTCTTAATTCGTGTGTTTTGGAAGACTGAGTGTGCTTGACCCTAACCTAGCGAGTTTATCGGCCGCGCAGTTTCCTGGCATATCTCTATGCCCGGGAACCCGCAGTAGTCTTATATTAAACTGTTCAACCATCTCGTCCAGAGACAGGCGGCAATTGAGAGCTGTTTTTGATTTGTCAGATTGGCTATCCGTGCAAATGATAATATCCTTTGTAGCTGTAATTTCTGCTTGGTACACACTGCAGTGGTATGGGAGTCTAAACGATGGGTTGACGTTAAATTCTTTGGGGTAGACTCCACTACGTACACCCGTCACCATTTTAGAGCCGTCGGTATAGAGAGAAATCGAGAATCCCTCCCGGGATGGAAAGATAACTTCGAAGTGAAGTAGGTGAACACGCTTTGCGGGATTGTATAGTCCGTGTCCTTGAGCACTTTAAAATGTTCGAAAATGTTGGTATTTGTGAAGTGTGGCCTGTTTTCCTATGCTTCTGATTCCTATGGTGGGAAATGCAGTAGAATTTTTAGGGCCTCCGTGGGGGTCGATCTAATCGCACCACTAATGCAAATGCTGGCCAGAAGGTTGCGATATACATAGCGCATTGTCATCAGCAGTCTACCAAACTACGACGCCGTATAAAGAATATGTCCTATGACTGCTATATAGACCCGGTGCATAATGCCAGGTTGGAGACCTCACTTTTTGCCCACCACTTTCTTGCAACAATAGAGGGCAGTGATAGCTGTCTCGACACGATCAAAAATGTTGAGTAAATAGTACTAGATTTGTCTCCTTGGGGTTCACCCTAAGTCCGCAGCTCTTTTTCCAGTTTATTATTGTTTGTAAGGCTCCCTGCAATTTTTTTTTTTTTTTTTTTTTTGTAGAGACTCGCGCTGGTTTAAGAGTTTTTATATTCTCTTATGATGTGTTGACATTCACAACCGGAACGGAGTGCAGTGGTTGGGGTCGTTGATGTTCGTTCACTACTCTCAGGGGTGGCTGTCCTAGACCTAGATAGGACGACAGCCTACCAAATTCCGCTTTGGTTATAGTCCGTAGTAATTCATTCAAGCAGTTTAGTATTGCATACGCGGAGGATGAATTTTGGTTGACCATATATTGTGAGTGTTATGCCTGCAGCAGTACGTCTGGTCACTTTCCATTCACAACTGCGTTGCATACTTTTTGTCCATAAAGGAATTACTTTTTCTTGGCTATGAAGCGAATTTGAACCATAAGCCTTCCGCTGGGCTGTCGATGATATTAACCACTGCACCACGGCCACCCCAATACGTCACTTATCTTGCTGGGAAACTTTCCCGAGTTGGCTATAGTAATATCGTGCGCATAGCCGGTCACAGCGTACCTGTCCTGTTGTACCAAAAGTAGTAGTTCATTGACTACGTTTCAGAGAACAGGTGAAAGTACGCCACCCTTTGTTGTACCTCTGCTGACCATTCTAGTTGAAACAGCACCAGCGAATTTGGCTTTGGTGACTCTTTGTGTTTTATCACTGATTCCGTTACACCCATATCAATCACCGCTTTGGTGGCGACCCATGATTCAACATTGTTAAAGGCGCCCTCAATATCGAGAAAGGCTGCTAGGGTACATTCCTTGTGTTCCAATGACCTTTCTATGATGCTGACTAGTGAGTGGAGCGCTGTTTCCACCAATCTTCCTTGATTGTAGGCATGTTGGTTCTCCGACAGCCTTCCTACGCTGTCTCAAGTCCTTTGCTAACGTGTGTCCTTTTGCCTGGGTTAGGTATGAAAATGATTTTGGTTTCCTTCCACTTGCTTGGGGTCCAGAATAATGAGAAGCAGCTTTTAAAATTGACTACAGGGGAGAGAAGGATGAGATTTACCACCTACTGGAGGTCCGCTCGTATGAATCCATTCAGGCCTGGAGATGGTTCAAAATTTTTTAGAGCCCAAAAGAAAAAGCTATTTGGTACTAGATTACGAGCTAGCTCGAGGATATTCTACGTTAGATATTTTGAGGAATTATCGTAGCCGATACACTACTGTCCGGAAAATGTGTGTTCGGGAGGAGCTATAGGGCTTCCACACAGGACGTTGTCCAGGAACCATCATTCCGCATTAAGTGGCTTGGAGTGTAAAGGGCCGTAGCGACAACTTTCCTTATTCTTGAGGCCTCAGAGGCCAGTTTGACATTCTCACAGTACTTCTCCAAGATTGCCGTTTGGCGTTACTGGTCGCTGCTTTGAAGGAGTCCCAGTTCTCTTACAAGGAAGTAAATTTTTCTTTATTAAGAAACTTTCTGTTCTCTTCCTTAAGGGAGACTATCTCTTACTCCACCAGAGGGGTTTGAGTTCTATTCTGGGGGTGCTGATCGCACATGATTTGGATAGTGCTCTGTTGTGAGTTCCGGTCAGTTCATTAACTAATTTGTCTAATTCCGCAGAGTTACGCGGATGGGTATGGTGTTTGGCCATAAGTGGGGCTCAACATAGGTTCTGTATTTGTGCCAGTCAGTTTTCGCGTAGCCTTAGTGGATTTAGTCCATCTACTTTGTTTAGGAAGTCTTAAGTTCACAAACTAACTCGGAGCTGGTTAAAGGGATGGACTTATCTTTGAGTGTAGCTTGGCTGTCACTGGAGGCGCATATGTTACCCTTCACCTGTGCTTCCCAACATAGTGCATGGCCATTAGGATTGTGTACATCTCTGTAACGGAAGTGCAGCCGGATGTTTTCGCGCCCAAAGAAGACTCCAGCTCCGGACCCCCGCCTAGACCCGGAGCCATCCAGGAAAATGCGAAGACTTTCCTTTCCAGGTTCAGTATCCAGCCAGAGCCAGTACTATCGGCATGGAAGCTTGATAGCGAAATTACAGCGAAGTAGGATAACGGGTATTAATGCGACAGAAGGCATGTCCATGAGACAGGGGTCGGAGGACATTTCTTGCGCAAGTTGTACCAAAAGCCATTACCCTTGGGACGAGACATGGCTTCAGAGCACACTTTCTGGTTAATATATCAAGGGGTGAAAGGTTCATCAGATCATCTAGAGCAGCACCCGGCGTTCTAGCTGCCCCTGTACAGCTGAGACAAATCGTTCCTTGGAGTTTGGTGATAGAGGCTGCGACGTGTTTGCGTTTTAGCCTGTTCCAACAGGCAACCGATGCATATGAGATTATAGGACTTATCCAGTAGATGTAGATCCACGAAAAACCCCATGTCTACGAAAAACCCCATGTTTTGCCAAAAGCTCCTTTGCATTTCCAGAGAGCTGACAGCGCTTTGGTGTCTCAACATGCTTAACCAAAGACGCTTGCTAGGTGACTCCCAGGTACTTAGCTTCCTTGGATACCGGGATTTGAGTGCCTTTTAGTACCAGCTGAGTCATGTCACTATTTTTCCTCTTTCTCGTGAAGAGAAGGACATCGGTCTTAGGAGGATTAACAGACAGCCCAATTCTTGTACACCATTCATCGATCACATTTAGCTTTAAGACGGGCAGTAGCTAAGCATGAGTCAACATCATCCTCATAGGCCTGGGCATAAATTCAAGTGGCATTGAAAGCATAGGCATTGAGAGCATCGTGGCGCAGTGGGTAGTGTGTTGGCCTCTGACGCCGATGACACGGGATCGAATCCCAACACAGCCATGTCATCGAACGTGGTTTTCACGGTGTTTCGCCTCAGCGCGGTTCTGACAAAACCCCCTGTAGTAAAATTGTCATGAAAAGCCTCTCGAAATTCGCGGTTCGGAACCGGCAATAAACTGTAGGTCCCTTTCACCTATGGGAAAATGAAATCACACACAACATGGGTGATTAAGAGGCTCGGCTCAGGTCCTTCATGGACTGTAACGCCAATATACATACATACATTGAAAACATAAAGCAGAAAGTCGAACACCTTACACCATAACAACGGAGACAGGACGCCGCCTTGCGGGCAGCCCTTGTTTACGCCGAATTTGACAGATTTGTCAAGGCCTGCATCAGCGGTCAATGTCCTGTGCGCAAGCATTGCTTTGATCCATAAGACCAGTGCTTCATCTACGCCATGCCGTCTGAGAGCGTTACACATGCTGTCGAAAGTTGTGTTATCAAAAGCTCCCTCATCGTCGACGAAAATACATAGCACCTACTCTTTCCTTTCGAGTGTGCAATTTATTCCACCAACTAGGAGGATCGCAGTCCCGCTGGATTTGCTGCGCTGATAAGCATGTTGTATATTCGAAAGAGGATGCATTCGAAGGGCAACTTTGCGCAAGTGGAGCTCTACTATTCTCTCCATGCTTTTCAGCAAGAAGGATGTTAGACTGATTGGTCTTAAACTAATGGCGAGTGAGTAATCCTCTTTCCCTATTTTGGGAATAAGGACTACTTTCACCGTGCGCCATGGAACAGGTATGTAGGCAAGTGCCAGGCTAACAGTGAAAATTCTTTTCAAGGTAGGAAGCGGCTGCCTTATACCTATGCCCTTTTGCAGCTTAACAGGGTATATCCCTTCGGTGCCTGGCGATTTAAGGCCATCAAAGAATGAAGCCATGCTTCATTTTATTACGTTACCTTCTCTTGTTTGCTTGTTTCTTAAGCTTGCAGTTGCCTCTCCTTGGCTGTTCTGAGTCTTATAACCGAACATGAACTTTCTCAATTTATTAGCTTAGAACGCGTAGTATTTTCGTTTCGTCTAGTCTCTCTGTTGCAGACTCTGACTGTCTCAGAGCTGAGCAATTGGCGCAGACTAAAATTGATTAGTCGTTTTTCCACTTGAAAGTGGTTTAGAACGAGAATAATGCCACTTGTGATTCAATAAGACATCATGTTTTATGTTCCAGAATACTTCGTCGTCGGAACTGGTCTTTTGGGATTCCTAATGAGTAATAAAATGTCATCGAATTCGAATCCGTCTACCAGTTTGCTGTTTATTTACTCGCGTTTTCAACTATTGTTATTTCATGATATCATTGTATGTTTCAGGGTATTGACCGGATAATATTCCGTGAACTGTTGCACAGCACATTTGACATAGTGACCGAAGAGATTTTAATGGAACGCATATTCTGCAGTTGGGACAAATTGCACGAAGGCCTACCGATACGTCTCGAGGGTTGGCTAACAGGTTTATCTGTATTTCTCCGTGGTACTAAAGCTGAAAAGGCAGCTTTTTGCTTTCGGGTTTATGATTTAAATGCTGACGGATTTATAACCAAAGATGAAATGTTTACTCTTCTTCGGAACTGTCTAATTAAGCAGCCACAGGACGAGGACCCGGATGAAGGTGTAAGAGATTTTGTTGAAATCGTTCTGCGAAAATTCGATGTGGATAAGGATGGAAAGGTACTTCATTATGCCTGCATATATGCAAAAGGAATCGATTTAACATGTTTTTACTTTCAGGTTTCTTTTCAAGACTTTTACAACACAGTTGACGCACAACCGCTCTTAATTGAAGCATTTGGGCAGTGTCTCCCCACCGAAGGTGCAATCATTTCCTTTTTCTCGACATTACAAGTATAAGTTAAGACAGTTACGGATCTTGTGTTTTATTGCATTTTTATATAAGACCTTAGACCACCGCGTTGAAAAGAGAAATCTTTTTCTTGGGAAGCGTTCTTTGTTTACAAATGGATGATATGATACGAGGTGTAATCGACCTTTTGACCAATGCACCCTGAATGGAAAACTAGTTACAGTCAAATACAGTCCGTTTTCTTAGGATGCTTGTTTAGAAGTGTACTGTAGCGTAGACCGACTCAACGACGTTTTGTGTAAGAGTACTAATTGACGCGCGCCGTCCGGCACAAGTGGCTCACAGAGAGGCAACTGGTGTTGTTTTATGATCGGTATTGGCTTGATTTTTTTTAGAACCCATTTGTGACAGTCAGCTTGAAAACTATACATGACGAATTCGCCTGGGCTATTAGGATTTGTGTCCATATTCATTCAGCGAGATTTTCCAGTCATACAGGACTATTTCAAAACAGAAACCTACTTACATACGTACTTACTTACTTTGTTGCTGCTAGAGTCCTGTGTGAACTTGGACCTCAACCAACAAGCTTCTCCAGCGGGCACGATCTTCTGCAGCTGTTTCTTATGCACGCCAAGTTGGTTAAGGTCCTTTTCACTTGTGTGCGCCACTTTAGATTCGATCGGCATTTGCTGTATAGTCGAAGACTCTACCGATCTGAGCTGTTTTGTCCATTCGCCCTACATGGCCTAGCCATCTTAGACGTTGGATCCGAAGACGTCGTACTAGGCCAATGTCGCTGTACAGCCCGTACAGTTCGTAGTTGTATCTTCTTCTCCACTCTCCGTTCATACAAACTCCAGATTGAATGCAGACTTTTCCTCTCGAAACGACTAACGGTCTCCTCATCCGCTTTCGTTAAAGTCCAGGCTTCCGGGCCATAGAGGAGGACCGGGATTAAGGTTTTGTATAGCGCAACCTTGGTCTTTCGAGAGAGGGTTCTACTTCTCAACAGCCCCTTAAGGCCAAAGAATCAGCGGTTGGCAAGAGTAATTCTGTGTTTGATCTCAGCGCTGGTGTTGTTGTCGTTGGTCACTAGTGAGCCAAGGTAGACAAAGTCCTCGAAATTGCATATGCCAATTGTGATGTTCTGGCTAAGACATCGGTGTTGTGCGTCTTTTCCGGATGACAACATATTTTTGGTCTTACCCTCATTTACCGAAAGACCCGCTATAGCCCCTTCTGCTTCAATGCTGTCGAACGTCACATATCGAACAAAATCTTCGCAGCCTCCCAGCTCAAGGATATCGAGGAGTCTAGGGATGAGCATAAAACACGAGCCTTTAACAAGAAAGCCAAAGGCTTTGCAGGAGACTTCAAAAAGGGCACCCGGGCTCTTCGAAACTGCGAGGGTAATCTTGTCGCCGACCCGCAGGGAATAATGGATGTATTTAAGCAGCATTTCCAGCAGCTACTTAACGATCATGACCAAGAGAGAGCGGTAGGAACCGAGGAAATCCCAACTCCAGCCGCTGAAGTAGTCCTCCCACCCCGCATCGAAGAAGTCGGCACAGCTATTCAGAAGCTGAAGAATAACAAGGCCGCAGGTTCAGATGGCTTGCCATCAGTGCTTTTTAAGGCTGGCGGCAATGTTCTGCTAGGGAGCATGCACCTTCAGAATTTGGGAAGACGAAAGCATGCCCGACGGCTGGAATACCAGCTCTATTCGCCCCATCCACAATAAAGGCGATCCTACCTCTCCCAAGAACTATAGAGGTATATCCCTGCTCAATGTTGCATACAAGATCCTGTCCAGCGTATTGTGTGGACGTCTGAAGCCGTTTTGCACCGCACTAATCGGCAGCTACCAGTACGGCTTCCGGCCCGGCAAATCGACTATAGACCAAATTTTCACACTTCGATAAATCCTGGAAAAGACCCACAAGTTTCGAATCGATACACACCATCTTTTCATCGATTTCAAAGCCGCATACGACAGCATTCATCGTGAAGGACTGTTTGGTGCGATGGCCGAATCCGGGATCCCGGTAAAACTGATCCAGTTGTGTCGCGTCACGCTAAAAAATACGCGATGCACTGTGCAACTCGGTTCTAGAACTTCGAGACCGTTTGAAACATGCACCGGATTTCGGCAAGGACAACTGACAGCTACAATTTCGAGGCAGTTAAGGAGGTTGTCTACCTCGGGGCAAACATAAATTCCACAAATGACACCACAGTGGAGATCCGGCATAGAATCGCCCTTAGAAACCGCTGCTACTTCGGCTTGTCCAATCAACTGGGGTCAAAACTCCTCACTCGAAAGACCAAAGTCATGCTTTACAAAACGCTCATACTGTCAGTCTTGCTGTACGGAGCCGAAAGCTGGACGATAAGCAGGACAGCGGAGCTTATTTTGGGTTCTTTCGAGAGAAAAATTCTGCGCCGGATATTTGGTCCTGTATGTCTGTAAGGAAGGTGAATGGGGAAGAAGACACAACCGCGAACTGTACGAGCCATACAACAATGTGGATGTAGTCCGGAAGGCAAAGATCCGTCGATGTGGCTCGGCCACATCGAGCGCATGGACATCAACGCTCCAGCTAAGAGAGTCTTCGACTCCGAGCCTCCTGGTTCGAGAAGAAGAGGAAGACCGAACCTCCGGTATAAAGACCAAGTAATCACGGATGTAAGACATCTTGGTGTTGATAACTGGAAGTAGCGTGTAGGGACCATCAAGAATGGAAGGCAGCTATAGCTCAGGCTCAGATCCTCCATGGATCGCTGGCCTGATAAGTAAGTAAACAAAGAAAAACATTACGATGCCAGTGCGAGACACATGTAAAGCTGGACATATAATGCAAGGCATCGCGTTATTAGGCGTCGCGTTCGTTGGTCACAAAAAACAAGGCATCGCGTTAATTTACATTTTGCGAAATCAAATGTTACATGCTGAAAGTAAACGCGTCATGAGGCATCGCATCGATGGCGATCGCGTCATACCCGCTGGCATTTTAACCAGGAATAAAGAATGAGATACCAATCTATTGGCTTTGACAGGCATTTTTACAGTTTGCACCTACAAACGCGTTGCAGTTTGACGGCGTCTTTACTATGTCATTCTGCCTTGTTGCGACCATTTTGCCACGTCTTGGCTCTACACATCGACGTCTTGATACCATCACTGCGTTAGTCAAAAGCGTCGTTTTTAAACGGAAAATAACACGTATAGTATCGGTTTATATTACAAAAGCAACAACCAACCCCTGCGGGGATCAACGGGCAGATCCACCTTAACACGTCAGAGAATTAGGCGGAATATTTTGCATAAAGTTAAAAAAATGATTGTGAGGGTATTGATGTCAGAACAGAAAAATGTGCGCACCATTATGTTTCATTTAACGTATGTTTTCAAAAACGAAATAATTTGAAAAAAATGTGTTCCCCATTAGTGTGTTTCGGGCCGCACATAGAAGATTGGCGCGCCGCATGCGGCCCGAGGGCCGCAGGTTGAGTATGGCTGAGTTAGAGGAGACTATTGTGAAGATCGATAATAAAATTTTGCGACAAACTTGTTATTTGTTTAGAAATTCCTGGAACTTAGTTGCCACACCTTGTAAAATCTAGAATGGTTGATCATGTCCCAGGTTCTGATATGGCGCAACATCGACATAAGCTCCAGGTTGATACATAAGATGATTTAATATAGTCAGTGGACTAGAAAGGCTATAGTTCATCCGCCGACATTTTCTGTCTGATAACTCCCATTAGTTGTTTGCAAATGAAAAATGTTTCCAAAAGTAATAAATATGTATTTTTATTGTCAATTTAATAAGAGTAAATATCGGTCTATGTACTCTATTTCTGCTTCGCAACGATTAATTATTCATTTTAGGTAATATATGTGGGCTAAAGCGAGTTTATCAAGCGCTGCGATTGCAACACCATACAAGCTAATACCTTATATTCGCACATGATGCTTCTAGCGAAAGGCCACTGATTTCGTTCTGGTTTAGCGTCTTTTCAAAGAGCACGAGGCAGACAGTCCTTGTTATAATCGAGTTCAAAGTACTCAGCTTTCCAACTTTGAACACTTTGAACTACCGGTAGTTGACCAATTAAAATGACCAGTCATTCCTTAATCTTTTCCTTCCTAATCAACATTTTATCTTATCGTTAGTTTTAAAGTTCAAACCTCAACCTTGGGGGCACAGTGAAATTTTATTGCGCGTTACTATGCTTTTAAAGTAAGAATCGAAATGTATTTGTCAATCAATGAATACTAAGCTAATTATTAAAAGAGCACCAGATATCCCATTTCCCATATATTTTCATAGTAAATGTAAGTGTATCTGCGCGTTACAAGCAATTTATTTCACCAAATAAGAACCTAATGCATATACATACGCATTTGTCTTTGCACTAATTTCATTGAAAGTAACGCTGTATCTAGCAGCATACGTATTCGAAGTAAGAAGCTATTTACGTGCTGCCATGTGAACTTAAGATCCAGAACATCTCTGTTATTGAGATGCTGTGAGTGTGCAACCCCCAGCGTATTGTAATTACAAAGCAATTCACTTAAAACACGAACGCGATTCATTGAACGAAAAAAACATGTTTTTCTTCGATTTTTATTTTTTTTTTTCTGGTTCTAAACTACGAGATAATATAGTACAAGTATCTGAGATACATGCACGGTACGGTGTGTTTTCGTATTTGTTTTTTATTTATGGAAAATATAGAATTGTTGATAAGAATATGTAAAAAGTCATTTAAGATTTCAAGGACTGCGGGTAGTAAGGTGTACCTATTTCTGTATTTCTGTGTTTAGCCGTTCTGGCAGATTGCGTCCGATAAGATTGCCGATCCACTGCTGTTATACCCCATACGGGGAACGATACTGGACTGTTGTGAATGTATTTCAAATATTCTATGTATGAACTAAGCTATCAGATAATAGAAGTATTAATAATACAATTGTGTTTAGAGTTAGAACATTTTCTATTGCCTGTCGCGGCAGTCGACCCTACTATCGATGTACGTTGCAGACGAGAACCACAAATCATCTACAGCTGAGCAGTTGTGATATTTTGAATTAAAAAAAAAAAGCTTTTCTCAATTTAATTAGTTGCATCGCGAACCGCTTAAAGCACGGCTGCTGGGATTCTCCCCTTAAATATTGTTTATAATAAATACTAGCTAACTAACTACTAACTAGTTTTTTCTTAGTTGAATTTAATTGTGAAACTGTTTGCTCAATTAAGTGCGCAAAATGAGTGACAAGTAAGTGTTTGAATTTAATTCGAATTCTTGTTTTTTATACATATATCATGGATTAATCCGATGAACTTAAGATACTAAAACGAAAACACATATTTGAACAACTTTGCTGTCACCAAAAGAGATACTTGTGCTTTGTTCCATAAATATTCTCAATGAATTTAGTAACTATTCCATAGTGTCCATATCGGAATATCCTCGAGTATATTTTGGTTTGAAACTCAGCTGTACTCGTTATCTAACCCTTTAGCTTCTTCTTATCAGCGATTTTCGTGCGATAAAATATCTTTCCACTGGATGACTGATGACCCAATAAAGCGGTGCACGTTAATAAATTATACACAAAGTAGCCGTTTGGGACCCATTTTAATTTTGTCTTTTGTTTTTTGCTACAAGTCTTTCGGTCAATTAGGCCTTTGACCAACATATGTCCTAAATCCTATTTTCTCGTCAGGGTATGAGTATCAAGATTAGTTGTTTTTACAGTGTACTTCAGAGCCATTAGGAAAAGATTTGGTTCTTAGCGTCACATCTCTCCAAACGTTATAGTCGACTGATAACGTTCCAGTGTATACAGGGTGCCCCACGAGCAGTGTGCCAAAAAGCTAGAGCGTGTAGGTCTGGTCAAGATAAGAGAAAAATCGTATGGGACACCTCCGATTGGGATTTCTTTCAGCGTAGAGCCTTTCGGCTTCACAATCTCGACCATTCAGCTATACGCTGAATGCAAGAGCACGGATTGCTAGAGCATCGAAGAAGCGAAAGATCATTTTCAGATGGATCAGCAACCATAGATGAAAGAATTTTGGATTTGGTCCGACGTAATCCCTCCCTTGGTACAAGGAGGATAGCTATTATGCTTGGAGTGCCCAAATCTAGAGTATGGAGAGAGCTTCATACCGAGAAGTTACACCCGTACCATTTTACACCAGTTCAAGGTTTCATACATTAATTTGCCTACAAGTCTAGCCGCGTTAAAACCAAAAAAAAAATGGTTTTTCTTAGAAAAAAGTGGTTTGGGTTTTTTTTAATTTCTCAAAAACTACAAGACATTTTTGGATCCGGTTTTCTGTTTTGAACTAGAAACTAATAAGAGAATTTAACTCTTGAAAAAAAAATTAGTACTTAATTACATAAAATTTTGAAAAAAATTAGTTCGAATTTTTTTTTTCAGTTTTTTTTTTCAAAATTTTAAGTTGGAAAATTCATTTCTCAAAAACTGTTCCTTAAAACAGACTCATTTAAAAACAGGATGAAAGAAGAGGTTTCTGGCTTTACAAAAAATATATATCACAGCATTGTGGATGTAACCCTTGATGTTTAATATTTTTTTTCCAAATTAAGTCAATTGTTTAGAAAATTGCCCCTCCCGGCTAAACGGGGGAATACCCCCCCCCCCCCCCCCCCCCCCATACGATTTTTTTCTTATCTTGACCAGACCTACACGCTCTAGCTTTTTGACACACTGCTCGTGGGGCACCCTGTATACGTACATATCAGTCTATATCAGGACTTTTCTATTTGAAAACCCCACGTAGGCCTCATAAGTGAGCTCGTGCTTTTCTAGTAAAGGAGGCGTTTATAAGTTAACAAATAAACAAATAATAACAAAATAGCCTCCGGGGGGGAACGCCCTATTTTCTCAATCACTATTGTCAATAAGGTCACCCGGAAATAGTTAACAAATCACTCACATGAATTGGCAAAAAATAGATTTTTTTTTCCTGGCATGTGGACAATTGAGTTGTCAACTATCTAGTTTATTACTCCCATAGATTTAAGGAATGCTGTTGGTTTTTTTTTAACTTGCTTTTGCCCGCGGCTTCGCTCGTGTTAAATTCGGGGTAACACGCTTCCCCTTTCCTGATTTAGAACACAGAAGAGAACTCGGAACAGAATGTTATTTTAATACGCTACTGTAAACGATATTACATGTCTTTCCATTTGGGGACAGAATGTAAAGATTCTGGGCATTGGACACACGCGAACATGCTACATACAATTGTCCATGGGAAAAGAGCACGGCTTATCTAAGTTCACCCCAGCCACCTTTAATGTTTGACCTTGCGCTTTGTTAATGGTCATAGCGAAACTAAGCTTTAGAGGAAATTGTAGCCTTTTAAACTGGAACGGGAGATCTGTAGGAATTATTGGGATTCGTGGGATCATTACATTTTCACCCTTTCCTTAGCCGGTTGAGATAGTGGCGCTAATGATATTGCGGCCAAGTTGTGTGACACGAAGTCTCGTCCCATTACATAATCTCGGAGACTGGGACGCTTAGTAGTCAAATAACAGAGTACAGGTACCGTATCCACTATAGTGTGAAGCGCGGCCCGATGCCCGCACTTAAGTACAGATAGAGAGCACACAACGTTAGCGCGTTTCAGAAACATATCAGCGCCATCTATCGTAATGCAAGAGTAACACTTATTTATGTTTCGAATGTTGATTGTTTTCTCAAAAGCTGATTGATTTATGGTTGTTTTAATTAAATTATTTTATTATTCGTTTGTATCATAGGACCTATTGGCCTCTGACGCCGATGACACGGGATCGAATCCGGACACAGCCATGTCATCGAACGTGTTTTTCACGGTGTTTCTCCTCAGCGGGGTTCTGACAAAACCCACTGTAGTAAAATTGTCATGAAAAGCTTCTCAAAATTCGCCGTTCGGAACCGGCAATAAACTGTAGGTCCCTTTCACCTATGGGAAAATGAAATCACACACAACATGGGTGATTGAGAAAAGCTCGGCTCAGGTCCTTCATGGACTGTAACGCCAATATACATACATACATACTACATACATTGTAAACCTACTGTAAACTACTTGTCCGAATCTCAAGGAGATTTTTCGAGCAGCTTTTCGGACTCATAATTAATATGTTTATTTCATAGAGATCTGCGACTCGATCACCACTGCACTATTCCCGCAGAGGTGTAGACAGAGGGCGTTACTAGCCGTATTATATCGGTCACATCCGAAGAGGTCTCGGTGACAGTATCGGCAGCTAAGAGATGTCCAGAAGAAGGAGTCCTTTCACCCCTTCTCTGGTCGGTAATTATCGCCGACCTACTCCGCAAGCTAACCACTTGCGGCTACCAGGTCATCGGATATGCTGATGACCTAGTAGTCATTGTTACGGGCACATGCGAAATTGTTGCCTGTGAGCGCATTCAGTATCTAGGTATTGACCTTGAACGCAGACTTAACTGGAACTCCAATATTAAAAACAAACCTACAAAGGCGACTGCGGCCTTCTGAGCCTGTCGACGCACTCGCGCTTAAACTTGAGGATTGAAACCTAAGGTAATCCACTGGCTATACACCGCGATAGTAAGACCTATCATCATCTATCCATCCACGGTATGGCGGACATAAGTTGAGCAAAAAACGACAATCGTTAGTCTTCAACCCCTTCAGAGACTAGCGTGTCTCGGCATTACAGGCGCTATGCCAACCTGCCCCACGGCAGCCTAAGAAGCACTGATCAGTCCTACTCCACTACACCTTTTTATTAAAAAGTTTGCATTACGCAGTGCAGTCAGAATTCTTCGCTCCGGAACAGGCTTGTCATGTAGACCTATGGATCACTTGTCCATCCTGCAACATCTTCCTGAGCTGAATATGATTACCACGGTCTCGGATGCATTACCACACACCTTCACTTTTGACAAGAGATTTGAGATATTGATCCCAAACCGCTCAGCTTGCGAAACCGGTGATCCCTTGCTTAACGTCAAAGGCCATAGATGGTAAACTAATGGCTCCAAGATGGTTTCTGGGGTTGGTGCCGGCAGCTTTGAATCAAACCGGAAGATTTCGAGGGCTCTGGGAATGAGTCCTAGTATCTTTCAAGCAGAATTATATGCCATCCTAACATGCGTCAATCTAAACTTAAAGACTGGCATGAGAGGAGTAACCTCTCTGACAGCCAAGCAGTGCTTGAAGCGCTGAGTTCGTATAGCATGAACTTAAAAACCGTTAAGGAATGCAATGATGCCCTACAAGACCTCGCCAGACGAAACAAAGTCAAACTCTGGTGGGTGCCATGGCACAAAGGTATTCTTCTTCTTCTTTTTCTTTGGTGGCGTTACAGCCCATGAAGGACCAGAGCCAAGCTTCCATTCAATCACCCATGTTGTGTGTGATTCTATTTTTCACACAGGTGAAAGGGACCTACAGTTTAATGCCGATTCCGAACGGCGTGAGTCGAGAAGCTTTTTCTAGGCAAAGGGGGGGTTTCGCCAGTACCCCGCTGAGGAGGGACGCCGCGAAATAAACATTCGATGAGGTTGGTGATATCGGGATCCGAACTCGCTCATCGTGCGTCAGAGTCCAACACACTAACTACTGGGCCACGGCGCCCACACAAAGGTATTAAGGGCAATGAAATCGCGGATCAACTCGCCAGGAAAGGTTCCAGCAAATGGTACATAGGACCTGAACCTTTCTGCGGCACTCCCAAGTCTAAGATTAACTTCTTCATATACAAGTGGAAACAATCGCAACTCCTGTCCTTCTGGAACAGCGTTCAAGGACTTCGCCAATCGAAACGATTTATACGGCCCCTGAACAAACACTCTTTTAATATACCCAAACTTAATACAGTAGATATCAGTCACCTACCTTACGGAACATTGTGGTCTGAGATACCGTCTCAATAAAATGTACCTCTCGTCTGAACTGAGTGTCGACTCTGTCTTGAGTCTTCGTCCTGTCTTGAGTACAGACTCGTCAGTCTTGAGTCCTTGAGCCTGTAGGGCACATACCGTGTGAGTGTGCTACTTTCTCCCAAATCAGGAAACGTATCCTTTTCAGTGAAATTATTACTCTTGAGGAGAACGTCTCAGCTACCACGAGAGGCATTCCCAACTTCATTAAGAAAGTGGAGAAGCTCCTCGTCTAATCGGCGGCACAATAGATCTTTAAAGGTCGCAGTGCCTCGTGCCACTTGTTAGCACTAGCCTCTTAAAAAACAAAACAGAGACCTGCGACGAACCACTTTTTAAAGTTGCCTGTGATGACAGTAAAAACTTAAACACAACTTTGCTATTCACCAAAACCAATGAGTCAGTAAGGCTGGCGATATTACTCATAACCAATTACATCGATTTAAATTGTCCAGTAAAAGCAAGTAGACTCTTTACTAAAGCCTGGGTCCTAAGTGTTACTACAAACGATTTTTGAAGTTTAAGTGAAAATAACGGTTTCCGATCAGTCACGTTACCTCCATATTAACACCGCTCAGCTTATATAATACCTTAAAGTGAATATCATAACCCAATCGTACACTTAGCATTTGTAATAAAACTGACAGACTTCGGTTTAATTAACAAATCAAGTGTAGCTTCGTTTCGTTAAGTAGTACGAGTATATTCTGTCTGGATTATCAGCTTATTCTCGCAGTTGTTTTACCAGTTTTATTGATTACCTGTTTTTGTGATGCACTCTGGGGCTTAGAAGCTAGCTCACACTAAAATCACTCTTCACATCAATGATCTTCCGCTCGAACAGCGCGTCATAAATGACGATGCAGGTCAATGGTTTATACGATTTTTACGGACACAGAATGTCAAGGATGTAGTGAATTACTCATTAACAACATTGGCATTCTGTGCCTGTGATTTATTAGCTCAAGTCATAAGGCGGCGTGTCATAATCATGTCAAACAAGAGATTAATTATTGAAATTAAAAAAAAAAAAAAAATTTTTTGGATTTCATTCAGTGATTATTCGGATTCAGACCTTTGCTGGTTGAATAAGAGATCAACAAGACTTTGTAAGCCCATCAATGCAACTGATGCAACTGATGCAACTGCACGCGTGAACGCATTCACTCACCGACGCAACAACGCTCCCTAAATCAGCTGTCTCTTTTTTCTGTCATCTTGAACGCAATAAATGTTCATTCTAAAGAGCCAGTCACATAGAACGCGTCCGTGCGTGCGTGCGCTAATTTTCATTGACCGCCAACGCGTGGCAGGCAAGCATCGGCACATAGAATCCGTCCATCCGTGCGGCTGTCAGAAATGAATGTCAAATAAATAAATGATTCATTAATTGGTGTTGTGCGCTCGACAGGAAAACATTCCTAATTGTTAAATAAAACATAAAATATGGACGAGCTTATTTCGACAATCATATTTATACGTATTTTGTCGCAAGCATTTTGTAGCAAGTATATTGTGGGCGAAACCTGCGATATTCTCTGGAATAACCTCGGCCATATATATTTGTCAGTCCCGTATAAAACTGAGTGGAAACAAATTGCCAGTGACTAAACACCAACTAAACACCCGTTCTTGTGACATCAAATCGAATAGTACTTTGAAATGTCAACCGAATTTGAAGTTTCTCTCATTGTGAGAGAGTTCCTAAACATTCTCTCAATGCATCCACCATTGATGCCCATATCACAATACTGCGTTGGTGCGTGCTTCATTACGTGTTACGAGGAAATGCTTCGACGCATGCTTTGAAAATGACACTTCAATTTTATCGGCTGCTCCATGTCAAAGTAAACGTACACACACAAACCACAAAATACACAGATACAGCATACACCTCGGTACACAGCAACAGTTGTTCGACGGCACAGAAATTTCCGACGTGTTTGACTTTTGTCTGCTTTGGTTACGTGAGTTTACGTTTCCTCTCGCTCTCTTTTTTTTTCTTATTTCCTCTCTTTTTTTCTTATTTCCTCTAATTTTTCAATAAACGTAAGCTCGCCAACGCAAGCGCAGTATTGTAAAGTGCCCCATTAAATTGCCTGTGTTGAATGTTAAACGTCACTCGAAGCTAGCGCCAACGCAGTATTGTGATATGGGCATAAGCTCGTCAACGCAAACGCAGTATTTTGGACTACCCCATTGAATTGCTTGTGTTGGATGTCTCAGCTAGCACTAACGCAGTATTGTGGATCAGGCATTACTCTCAATTTGTCTATACATATGTGAGCTTAAATTGTAAATGTGTAAGCTTCAATATGTGAATGTATGAACTGTCAGCGCGTCAGAAAGTAGAAAGTAGCTCTACTCCGCGCGTCGAAGCGCGTGCGTTCGTCGGCTATGTGCCCTTTCCCTTAAGAACGTGTGTATTCTGCTTGGCTGTCAAAGCACGCACGCACAGACGCGTAATATGTGATTGGTCCTTAATTCTAAAGCGGTTGGTTTCTTTTTTTTGTGCCTAAATTCCCTTTTTTTACAGCAAGGAACCCGTTACGAGAAGAAACAGACTTTAAATTTTGTGTAGCAAAATAAGTATTTCTAATTATTGGTACAGGTATCACCCTGTCGACAAGGCTGAACAAGGGCAAGAAAATGAAAATATTAATCTTAACCTCCAAAAGCCTACTTAGGCTGAAGGTCGATAAATAAATGACAGGTGCGTTCATTATCATTACTTATTCCGAACACGGGCTCGGACATACACGGTAAAGTTGCAACGATTTTAATGCCTACGTCAAAGTTAACATATAGCCTCCTTGCCGCGCGCGCCCTCTGGATAGCCTCTACAACAACCATAGAGAGATGAGCAAATGTATGCAGCGATCGCCCTAGGTAAGAGCGTGCTACAATACCCCGACCAGACTGGCGGTTGTGCGGCGGGCCAACAACCCGCCCAAAAAGACAAATAACGAATGAGCAAAATGCCTCGGATAAACGGACGAATTCTCGAACACGACATGGCGCGAAAAAGGAACTCGATTTCCGAGTGTGCTCCTGGAATGTCAGAACCCTGTACACTTCTGGAGCTGCTTATGAACTGGAAAAATTCCTCAGGCAGAAAATACGCTTGATAGGAAACGGTATGATGAGGAAAAAACATTGCGACGTTATTACAGCTGTAACAAAAGATTGCACTTACTGGGATGCGGATTTGTCGTGGGAAAGCGGTTAAGGTCGAAGATCAACGACTTTAAGCCTATAAGTGATCAACTGGCTGTGATCCGAATCAAAAGCAGATTTTACAAGATCAGCCTCATATGTGCACACGCACAACCTCAACCCGAAGAGGTTGAAGACCCCATCAAATAGGACCTCTATGATCTGTAGGACAACGCATACGGAGAACACCTTTAGCGGAGTGACCGGAAAAACAGCCTCCACGATACATCAACGGATAACGGCCAACGAATCACGAACTTTGCGACAGCTAGTAATGCGGTGATAAGTAGCCCAAATTTTTCCTCCAAGTGAATCCACACAACAACCTGGCGATCTCTATATGGTCGAATCGCCAAACAAATTGACCATGAGCTCATTGACATAAGACAATCGTCAAACATCCTGGATGTGCGAACATTCAGGGGGGCTAATGTCTACTCTGACCATTCCTCATAGCAGCAAGGTTCAGAGCTCGACTGTCCAATGTCAGAAAGCTGCACCAGCCCACCATGAGGAGGTTCGACATCGGACGCCTGAGTACACCGGAGATTACCAGAGTCTACAGGGAGCAACTAAGCGAATGGCTCCCCGGTATGCCTACGTCGAGCACAAATGTCAACAGTATGTGGCTGCATTGCCGCACAGCCATTCAGGAAGTAACCGAGGACACTCTAGGTTACCTACCACCCCCGACAAGAAACCCGTGGTATGATGGCGAATGTCAACAGAAAAAGACATCAACCGACGAGGCGTACCAAAAGGCGCTGCAGCAGAAAACTAGGGCAGCGCGAGAGGAGTACCGAGCCACAAAAGGTAGGAGAAAAAACTGGTGCGACTAAAGAAAATAATCTTCGTAGCATCCCAGCTCAAGGATATCGAGGAGTCTAGGGACAAACATAAAATACGGGCCTTTTATAGGAAAGCTAAAAGCCTTGCAGGAGGCTTTAAGAAAGGTACCCAGGCTCTTCGAAATTGCGAAGGCAATCTTGTCACCGACCCGCAGGGAATAGTGGATGTGTTTAAGCAGTATTTCCAGCAGCTGCTTAACGACCATGATCAAGAGAGAGTGGTAGGGACTGAAAAAATCCCAACTTCAGCCGCTGAAGTAGTCCTTCCACCCAGCATCGAAGAAGTCGGCACCGCTATTCAAAAGGTGAAGTCAAAACTCCTCACTCGAAGAACCAAAGTCTTGCTTTACAAAACGCTTTTTCTGTCAGTCTTGCTGTACGGAGCCGAAAGCTGGACGATAAGCAGGACGGCGGAACTGATTTTGGGTTCTTTCGAATGAAAAATTCTGCGCCGGTTATTTGGTCCTGTCTGTGAGGAAGGTGAATTAGGGAGAAGACATAGCTGCAAACTCTACGAGCTGTAAAAAGGTGTGGATATAGCCTGGAAGGCAAAGATCCATCGACTACATTGGCTCGGTCAAGTCGAGCGCATGAACACCAACGCTTCAGCTAAGAGGGTCTTCGACTCCGAGCCCCCTCTTCGAGAAGAAGAGGAAGACCGAACCTTCGGTATAAAGACTAATTAATCGCGGATTTAAGACAACTTGGTGTTGATAACTGGAAACAGCGTGCCCGGAACCGTCAAAGATGGAAGGCAGCTATAACTCAGGTTCAGATCCTCCATGGATTGCTGGCCTGATAAGTAAGTAAGTATACGCACTCAAGGCGAGTCAACGAGACAGGGAGCGGGAGTATAGGTACCTATGGACATCTGCATGTTGTAATGAGAGGGGAAGACCGAACGAGGGTAGCGCGTTCCACATTTGTGTTCGGTTGAAGAAAGAATCTCTATATTTGACAGTACGACCGGTACGGGCTTCAAAGTGAAGTCAAGGTGACCAAACATGAGCTTTGAACTCCAACTTGGGATGAATAACCGCCAGATTTTAGCCAGATTGGTGGGTGCGAAGATTTTTTTTGCATCTGTATAGGAAATCTAGACATTTCGCGGCATTCTTGGCGACACTAAATATGTAATCGTTCCAACAAAGTTGTCACTAATGCACATGTATGTATGTATGTTGGCGTTACAGTCCATGAAGAACCTGAACCGAGCTTCTCTCAATCACCCATGTTGTGTGTGATTTCATTTTCCCATAGGTGAAAGGGACCTACAGTTTATTGCCGGTTCCGAACGGCGAATTTCGAGAAGCTTTTCATGACAATTTTACTACAGGGGGTTTTGTCAGAACCCCGCTGAGGAGAAACACCGTGAAAAACACTTTCGATGACATGGCTGTGTCGGGATTCGATCCCGTGTCATCGGCGTCAGAGGCCAACACACTACCCACTGCGCCACGGTGCTCTAATGCATATACCCAGGATAAAAAGCATGTCGGTTACAGAGATACAAGTGCCATTTAATGAGTTTAACATAAGCTGCCGCTCACTGTCTACAGCCGAAGTTTAGGGTCATAAAGTAGTGAACGAATATGAGAAGCTAAGGGTACTGTCGTCAGCGAAGGAACGAATTGGACTAGAAGTAACAGACAAGAGATAATTTATAAAAATGAGAAAGAGTGTCGGAGAAAAGACCGAGCCCTGTGGAACACCAGCATTTACAAAGTGAGTATCAGACTTGAATCTGTCCTAGTAAACTTGAATTGAACGGTTCGAAAGGCAGCTTCTTATCCCGAATGCACGCATTTTCGACAAAAGAGCTTCATGCCAAAAACTGTCAAATGCCCTCTAAATATCAAGTGCAACTACTTGGCTCTCACCCATCTGGTAGAGCAGACGATTCCACTTCTCGGTGAGACATGCCATCAAATCACCAGTGGATCTGTGGCTGCGGAAACCGTACTGTCATAAAGGAGCTTCCGTGATTCAAGATATTTCATAAACTGACGGTTAATCAGCTTTTCAATGGCCTTGGAGAAGATGATTCGCCTTTTTTGGGAATGGGCTGGACAAATGCTGTTTTCCACCTACTCGGATAGAGCCAAGAAGAGTAGGAAAGGTGAAAAAGCTCACGCAGTGGTTTGGCCGGCGTAGAAGAATACATCTTTAGAATGATTGGGGAAATACATATCATCTAGACCAGCGGATTTATGTATGTCAGGTTCTTTAAGAACCATTGCAAACTGTACGAGTACGGAAGTAAATATTTCCCAGGATGAATGCAACGTACTCCAGAACAGGCGATAACAAAGATGAGTTTGGAAGCTGCGAGTTTGCTGCGAAGAGGGCAGCAAGCAGATTGGATTTGTCTGAGGGTTCGACAGTTGGATCATCATAAATGATCGTGGGTATAGACGACGAGACGGAGGTCTTTATGTTTTTGACGAAAGACCAAAAACTTCTGTTACCTTTCGGACATTGTAGGATTTTGCGCCTCAGTTTTTGCTCGTGTAAACATTTGGCTTGTTGAATGTGGGAGTTAGTGTCTTTTCTGATTTGTATACAACTTTTTCGGTTTTCCTCGGTGATGTTTGCCTTATGATTTCGAAAGCCTATCTCTCTCGACCTGATAACCTCTTTGCAGCTCAAGTCAAATCGCGCATTATCCTCGGGTTTAAGACTATTTACCCTGTTGGGGATAAAATTGGTTGTGCTTGTATTGATAATGCTTTTGATCATATCAGCTGTCGCGTTCACGTCGTTGTCAAGGAAGCACAACGACCAGTTAATGCTCCGAGAGAAGTTGTTAAAGCCGCACCAATTAGCCTTCCTCTTCTTTCGGAAGCTTTTTCTCTAACCGAGTGGAGAGAATATTGGAATTCAGCTGATACGACACAGCGGTTAGACGAGCCTAGAGGAGATAATACATAAACAAGTCCAGGGTGCTGGTGGTATGACTAGCGATATTCGGAAAACGGGATGGCCCATTCACAAGTTGAGCTAATGGGTTCAACTCAGCGAAAATGTCAACATATCTTCCGTCGGGTGTTGTCTGTCCAGAATGTTGAGGCTTCATTACCAGGAGTCGAAGCGTGCTAATCGTTAACGTCGAAGGTAGTTGTTGTATGACAAAGTGTTCTGAGTACGATTACAATCAATCAAAATTTACGATGACTTTGTCAGTACGATCTATCTCAAAACTTATGGAGCAACCAACGTACAAGATGATTGATATGTAAAAACCTAGAACTGTTGTATTTTTTTACAGATGCAAGCACTATGCACTATGGCGCTATAACCTATGTCACTCTTACAATTAAGACGAATCCAATTTCACAATCTCAAAAAGCCATAACACTTCTTCGGTTGTCCACTGAAAAAGTGCATTTTTGTTTCAACTAACTTACACCGCTATTCTCTCTTTTCAGTCAACGACCTGTCGAAAATGGGACATATAGTGTACTCCTTACAGCCTACGAATTCATAGTGGTTTTCCTGAAATTCTGGTTATACATATTCGAAGGTTTTGTGAAACTCTTTAGAGAACGAAAGGAACAAGATGTCAGAGGGGAGATCGTCCTGGTATACACATATTTCACTTTTCCCTCTCCCATAGACGGTATCTGTATATGAAATTTTTAAAATAGATTACCGGCAGCGGTCATGGTATTGGGAAGGAAACCGCCTTGGAATATGCCAGTAAAGGAGCGACAATCGTTTGCTGGGATATCAATGAAAAATCGAATCAAGAAACAGTGAAAGAAATCAAATCGATCGGGGGAAAGGCTTTCGCTTATGTGTAAGTCACTTTGTGATACACCTATCGTGGAACGCCGATCATTTATTTGATGTTTTATTTAGATGCGATGTCACAAAAAGAGATGAAGTCTTTCAAGTTGCCGAGAAGGTTAAGAAAGAAGTTGGTTTTGTCAGTATTCTAGTCAATAATGCCGGTATTATGCCAACCCACCCGCTCCTGCAACATACCGAACAAGAAACGAGGCTTATGTACGAGATCAATGTCCTGGCGCATTTCTGGGTACAAACAAATTGAAGAATAGTACGAACCTACGACTAATTGAATTCTTGTCACTTTAGACTATCCAAGCATTCGTTCCAGGAATGATTGAGAAGAAGAGGGGACATATAATTGCCCTTTCATCACTCGCTGGTCTCTTCGGGCTCAAGAACCTAGTTCCTTACTGTGGCACCAAATTCGGAGTGCGCGGCATTATGAATGCATTTGACGAAGAACTTCGTGCAATGGGTCTCCACGAACAAGTATAACGTTTACATTTATATATATATATCGAATGCACACTATTGATAACATTTTCTACTTTCAGATTAAACTAACAACTATCTACCCGTATATGGTTGACACTGGTTTGTGTAAGAGACCACACATCAGATTCAGTTTCATGAATCTGGTTCCACCGCAAGAAGTCGCTAAGGTCATTGTCAATTCACAAAGACGTGGTATTGAGCATGCTAGTATTCCTGGCACCTTCTTATATCTAGAGAAAATAGGAAACATGTTACCACGAAAAGCAATCAAGGTCTTGTTCGATTTCCTTGATACAGGCGTGAACTCTGATCTATAAATTCTGTTTTTATTTGTGACTTCACTAAGTTTTCAGATTGGAATGTTGCCTATTTGCAAATGCATTTTCTTCTTTATTTGAAATATTTGTGTTTTACTTTATCCTAATATTATCTATTCTAATACTATCTAGCGTGGGATGGCGAAAGACTAGCAAAGGCCTCGTAGGGGTAGCATCTGCCGACGGATGCTGGCCCGACAAAAAGCGAGTAAGAGCCTCTGCAGCCGAACATCTTGCAGCTCTGCTAGTCAGGTCCTACTTCCACCTCCTCGTGGTGCCATCTGGAAATTTCCTTAAAAGGGAAATTACTGACGGAAGAGCCCGAATGGCGAGTTTCCTGCGCCACCAAACAGGATTAGTGTAGGTTGGGCTATGGTCTAGCGAACCATAACCGTAAAACCACTAATTACTCAGAAACTAAAAACAGCTTCGGATAATAAAACGGAACGGATCTATGTTGACGACCCTATAAGAAAACAAAAAACAAACAAGGACCTTGGGTTCTGTACGTGGAATGTTAGGTCCCTAAACAGACCACGTGCGGCCGAACAACTTGCGAGCGCCCTAGACCGCTATAAAGCGGACATAACCGCCATCCAGGAAATGCGATGGAATGGACCGGGTAAAAAGCGGATGGAAAACTGCGACATTTACTACGGTGACTGCTATAGGGAGAGAGGACAGAGACTATTTGGATGCGGATTTGTTGTTAGAGGTGGACTAAGACATAAAGTCCTAAGTTTCCAGTATGTGAGTGAACGCCTCATAACGATCCGCATCAAGGCAAATTTCTTTAACATCAGCCTCATAGGCGTCCATGCCCCCACGGAAGACAAGGATGACTCCATCAAAGATGATTTCTTTGATCTCCTAGACAAAACATATTCCAAATGCCCCAGCTATGATACCAAAATCACACTAAAACACGCTTAAAGCATCTTTGAGCGGGTCATCGGCAACCACAACCTACATGATACCACATCCAATAACGGACACAGGCTGATCGACCTTGCCACGGGGCGAAATCTTCTTGTAGCCAGCACACGATTTTCCCACCTCGATATACATAAAGGCACCTGGCGGTCGCCAGATCAATCAGTCACCAACCAGATTGACCACATATCGATTGACGTCAGACACTCCGCCGCTATTCTTGATGTTCGCACTTTCCGATGAGCGAACGTCGATTCAGACCACTATCTTGTAGCAGCCAAGATACGTCAACGCATAACACGAACACCGCGGAGTAGAGTTAGAACACCAAGCTATGACGTCGGAAAGCTACTATCGCCGGAGATCGCCAGTGCCTTTGCCAACCGCGTCTCCCTTATGCTCTCCGATACACCTCAATGCTCCACTCAGTCAGTAGAGCAACAATGGAGCCTGTGCAAACAAGCCCTGAAGAGCACAGCATCGGAAGTGCTAGGCCTTAAAGCTCCCCCACGACGAAACACCTGATTCGATGACGAGTGTAGAAGGATTCATGTGGAAAAGCAGGAGGCATACAAAGCCTCACTACACAAAAAAACAAGAGCGGCTCGTGAGCTCTACGAGCTTAAAAGAAGGGAGGAACATAAGCTTCTGAAGAGAAAAAAGAAAGAGCACGAGAAGCGGGCGATTGAAAACTTGGAGAGGTGCTATTGCTAGCACGACGTTCGAAGATTTAATCAGCGGATAAAACGAATGTCTCAAGGCCATAAAGCCCGAACGGAGGCCTGTAAGGATGAGAACGGACACCTAGTAGTAGAATCGCAATCGATGCTGAGAATTCGGAAAAACCACTTCTGCAGACTGTATAACGGCGATGACAGCCAACATACCGCCGTCAGACAGAATAATTCATTTTTTAACGACGAAGATCACAGAGAATTCCGTCTCCCTGACCTCGACGAAGTTGAGATTACCATGTCGAAACTCAAGTCGAATAAAGCTGCTGGCGCAGATGGACAGCCTGTTGAGCTCTTCAAAGCGGCTGGGAGTGAGCTGGTTAGGAGCATGCACCAGCTCATCCGTAAGATATGGTTAGAGGAAAGCATGCCCGAGGAATAGAGTCTCAGCATCGTATGCCCGATCCACACGAAAGGAGACCCCTCCGATTGCGCCAACTATAGAGGAATAAGTCTCCTTAACATCGCCTACAAAATCTTCTCCGCCGTTTTGTGTGAACGCCTGAAGCCATTCGTAAACAAATTGATAGGTCCTTATCAGTGTGGCTTTAGGCCAGGGAAGTCCACCATCGATCAAATCTTCACACTACGGCAGATCCTGGAGAAAACCAATGAATTTCAAGTCGATACGCACCATCTATTCGTCGACTTCAAGGCCGCATACGACAGCGTAATTAGAGACGAGCTATATAACGCCATGTTTACTTTTGATATACCTGCTAAGCTCGTCAGACTATGCAGGATGACCCTGGAAAATGCTCGCTGCTCCATCCGAATCGGTGCGGAATTGACCGATAGCTTCGAAGTCAAAAAAGGATTTAGACAGGGCGATGGGCTGTCGTGTGATTTCTTCAACATCATATTAGAAATGATTGTGCAAAAATCACTGGCCAATACAAGAGGCACAATCTATTTCAAATCCTCGCAACTCCTTGCAAACACCGCCGGGGAATTCGATATTCCAAATGGTACATGTAAAAATTCGAACTGCTGATCTTGTGTCACGGACGCAGTGTACTTATGGGAATCTGGATCCATCGGGACATGGAAAAAACTGTTCAAGTCCAGCGTTGTGAACACTTTATTTCCCTGTAACCGCTCGAGTACTTCGTCGATCAATGTATGTTTTTTTTTTTTTTTCCATGACAATTTTACTACAGGGGGTTTTGTCAGAACCCCGCTGAGGAGAAACACCGTGAAAAACACGTTCGATGACATGGCTGTGTCGGGATTCGATCCCGTGTCATCGGCGTCAGAGGCCAACACACTACCCACTGCGCCACGGTGCTTCGTCGATCAATACCATCAGCAAATTATCCCTTGTGATTTTTTCATTGATCTTCCTGTAATCGCAGCACTGTCTTTTTGTTCCATCCTTCTTTGCTACCTGAACAGTTGGCGATGCATACTCAGAACAGCTTGGTTGAATGATATTTTCTGCTAGCCATAGCACCACCTGCTCACGTACAAGAACTTGATCGGCGTGAGACATTCGTTTTGGTCCTTGGAAAACTGGAACATCGTCCTTCAAAAACAACTTCATCGTAAAGGGCGATGGCTCCTCACCAGTTGGTCTGTATCCCTCTACGATGCGTAGCAGCTTCTGTCGAGTTTTTGGTTCTAAATTCAGCTTCAGCTTCAGATTCAGCTCCGTCCCAAACGCTCCTTTTTCCGCAGATAAACACACCATCCCGAACTCCTCTGTCAATTCGCGTCCTTCTGATTCGTGGCCACCAATGCTAAACCAGCAGAGTACAAATGGCCCCCGCCTAACCCGACGTCCTTCACGCCTTTCTCTACACCGCAAATGGTGTCCTTCTCACCCTCCTATTTCGGTGCAACATCTTCATCTTTTGCCGAAATCTGCTTATCTTGCCTACCCCTGAACTCCACGCCTTCGCCGGTGATCACCATGTTCACACTCTCGAGAATATCGTTCCCGATAATGGCTGCGTACTGCATTTCTTTCTCCCTTACAATTTGGAGCTGATTTCTATCTTCATACGATACAATGCTTCGAACTTCCCTAGTGTTGTCATCCTATTCTGCTCGATTCCAAACAGGTTTCACTTTACTGGTGCAAGCCGCACGTAATCCATCATCACCAACATATCCTGTTTAAGGAGACAAATATTGATGCCCGTGTCCACCAGTGCTGTCAACGTATGACCCTTCACGGTGATGTCCTTGAAGAATCTATTGGAACCAACTGCCAACATTACTCTAGCCTCCCGTGCCGGATTCGCCTTGTCACCTATTAATGCAGTGTGAAGGCTGCCTCTCTCTGCCCTTCCCCTCTGCCGCGTAACTTGAACTCTTACCCTGCAGTCGAATGATCGGTGTCCCTGTTGACCACATTTGAAGCACTTCCATATACTCTGACACTCTCTCGCTAGATGTGTTGTCTCCCCGCACTTAAAACATCTCTTCTCATTCCTTTACTCTTTTACTCCAATATGTGAGCACGATGGCTAAACGCTCAATGATGTTGACTGCTGCTGACCGGTTGACGTTCGGTGACTCCCTCTCGGGATGATGCCCCAAGATATGGACCGCGTACCTTCTCGAACACTCGCATTTGTTCCTTCAGCTCGTCCAACGATCTAGCTTGGTATAGCGTTGATTTATTCTAAATCCTCGATCAAATATTCGATCAGCTATCTTGAGCGATTTTCATGAGCGAGTATAAGTACTCCTGCCACGACTCAGTAGGCTTCTTGTGGCGGGCCTTTAGTGACGTGTGAATTTCAGCCGATGACATCTGACTTGAGAACTCCTTCTGAAGCGCACATGTCAGGTTTTTATATTTAACCCCGGACAAAATCCTAACATAAAGCTTGGCAGCTGCCTTGATCAGATGTTTCCCGAAGATACGTTTTTGCAATACATTCCACCCCGACGACTGTGTTCTCCAGTCTTGGATCCATTGATTGATGTCGGAGTATCCAGAATGATCAAAAGATGTGAGCGAGTCTTCTATGTCGCGAAGAGTAAACGGCGTCCTTACCGACACATCCGAAAAACGGTCTGCAGCAAGCTCATCTTCCCCTGATCCATTGGAGTCTCTCTCTTCACCACCCTGCGGTCGAGCCCGCTGATAATGTTGAAGAAGTCGGTCTTGTAATGGCCGCTTCAGTCCTGTCGTCGGTAAACCCAGTTGCCCCAGTCTATCCCTCATCATTTCGACGGTCAAAACCAAAATTGTTTGCACATCCATTTCGATTTAGTTTTGACCACGCGCTTGATTGCATCCTTCTGCCTCAGCCACACCTTTTCTGCTTCCACTCATTTTCTTTCACGGCAACACTTTTCTTCACGATCTCCTCCTCGCTAATTTAAATTCTGTGTATGAAATATTAACTCCAACAGTGCATGAACGAATTACTGGGAATTATAACCAACGCGAAATTTGGTCGGTTCTCGTCCTAGGACAAACCACCCCTGAGAGTAGTCAACGAACATCTACAACCCAAAACCACTGCACTCCGTTCAGGTTGCGTGTGTGAACCTGCGCGAAACTCTCCCTCTCCCTGTTACCTTCGCTCGCACAACGTTCAAAAAACGCTATAAGGCCTTAGCCTTGAGTGCGAGTGTAACTAGCCCGTGGATTGCTTGGTTTCAATCCCGGTTGAGCCCCCAATTTGTAGGATTTCCTCCCAAGGAAAACACGCTAATGTAGTTCACTAATTTACTTTATTCCTCGAACAATATCCTCGGCGTTTAATGACGTCTGCTCTCGTCGGCGATCACTTCGGGAATGAACGCCTTCGTATAATGCAGAGCATGACTAGCAGGGATAAAGAATCCATAGGGTTTGACAGGCACTGGCGATCTCCGGCGATAGTAGCTTTCCGACGTCATAGCTTGTCGATCTAACTCTACTCCGCGGTGTTCGTGTTATGCGCTGACGTATCTTGGCTACTACAAGATAGTGGTCTGAATCGATGTTCGCTCCTCGGAAAGTGTGAACATCAAGAATAGTGGAGGAGTATCTGACGTCAATCGCGATGTGGTCAATCTGGTTGGTGTCTGATTGATCTGGCGATCGCCAGGTGCCTTTGTGTATATCGAGGTGGGAAAATCGTGTGCTGGCTACAAGAAGATTTCGCCCCGTGGCAAAGTCGATCAGCCTGTGTCCGTTATTGGATGTGGTGTCATGTAGGCTGTGTTTGCCGATGACCCGCTCAAAGATGCTTTCTTTAGCCAGCTTAGCGTTAAAATCTCCTAGTACGATTTTGGTATCATAGCTGGGGCATTTGGTATATGTTTTGTCTAGGAGATCAAAGAAATCATCTTTGGGGCATGGACGCCTATGAGGCTGATGTTAAAGAAATTCGCCTTGATGCGGATCGTTATGAGGCGTTCACTCACATACTGGAAACTTAGGACTTTATGTCTTAGTCCACCTCTAACAACAAATCCGCATCTAAATAGTCTCTGTCCTCTCTCCCTATAGCAGTCACCGTAGTAAATGTCGCAGTTGTTCATCCGCTTTATACCCGGTCCATTCCATCGCATTTCCTGGATGGCGGTTATGTCAGCTTTATAGCGGTCTAGGGCGTCCGCAGGTTGTTCGGCCGCACGTGGTCTGTTTAGGGACCTAACATCCACGTACAGAACCGAAGGTCCTTGTTTGTTTTTCGTTTTCTTATAGGGTCGTCAACATAGATCCGTTCCGTTTAATTCTCCGTGGTGGTTAGTGGTTTTACGGTTATGGTTCGCTAGACCATAGCCCAACCGACACTAATCCTATTTGGTGGCGCAGGATACTCGCCATTCGGGCTCTTCCGTCAGTAATTTCCCTTTTAAGGAAATTTCCAGATGGCACCACGAGGAGGTGGAAGTAGGACCTGACTAGCAGAGCTGCAAGATGTTCGGCTGCAGAGGCTCTTACTCTTTTTTTGTCGGGCCAGCATCCGTCGGCAGATGCTACCCCTACGAGGCCTTTACTAGTCCTTCGCCATCCCATGCTAGATAGTATTAGAATAAAGTAAAACACAGATATTTCAAATAAAGAAGAAATGCATTTGCAAATAGGCAACATTCCAATCTGAAAACTTAATGAAGTCACAAATAAAAACAGAATTTATAGATCAGAGTTCACGCCTGCATCAAGGAAATCGAACAAGACCTTGACTGCTTTTCGTGGTAACATGTTTCCTATTTTCTCTATATATAAGAAGGTGCCAGGAATACTAGCATGCTCAATACCACGTCTTTGTGAATTGACAATGACCTTAGCGACTTCTTGCGGTGGAACCAGATTCATGAAACTGAATCTGATGTGTGGTCTCTTACACAAACCAGTGTCAACCATATACGGGTAGATAGTTGTTAGTTTAATCTGAAAGTAGAAAATGTTATCAATAGTGTGCATTCGATATATATATATAAATGTAAACGTTATACTTGTTCGTGGAGACCCATTGCACGAAGTTCTTCGTCAAATGCATTCATAATGCCGCGCACTCCGAATTTGGTGCCACAGTAAGGAACTAGGTTCTTGAGCCCGAAGAGACCAGCGAGTGATGAAAGGGCAATTATATGTCCCCTCTTCTTCTCAATCATTCCTGGAACGAATGCTTGGATAGTCTAAAGTGACAAGAATTCAATTAGTCGTAGGTTCGTACTATTCTTCAATTTGTTTGTACCCAGAAATGCGCCAGGACATTGATCTCGTACATAAGCCTCGTTTCTTGTTCGGTATGTTGCAGGAGCGGGTGGGTTGGCATAATACCGGCATTATTGACTAGAATACTGACAAAACCAACTTCTTTCTTAACCTTCTCGGCAACTTGAAAGACTTCATCTCTTTTTGTGACATCGCATCTAAATAAAACATCAAATAAATGATCGGCGTTCCACGATAGGTGTATCACAAAGTGACTTACACATAAGCGAAAGCCTTTCCCCCGATCGATTTGATTTCTTTCACTGTTTCTTGATTCGATTTTTCATTGATATCCCAGCAAACGATTGTCGCTCCTTTACTGGCATATTCCAAGGCGGTTTCCTTCCCAATACCATGACCGCTGCCGGTAATCTATTTTAAAAATTTCATATACAGATACCGTCTATGGGAGAGGGAAAAGTGAAATATGTGTATACCAGGACGATCTCCCCTCTGACATCTTGTTCCTTTCGTTCTCTAAAGAGTTTCACAAAACCTTCGAATATGTATAACCAGAATTTCAGGAAAACCACTATGAATTCGTAGGCTGTAAGGAGTACACTATATGTCCCATTTTCGACAGGTCGTTGACTGAAAAGAGAGAATAGCGGTGTAAGTTAGTTGAAACAAAAATGCACTTTTTCAGTGGACAACCGAAGAAGTGTTATGGCTTTTTGAGATTGTGAAATTGGATTCGTCTTAATTGTAAGAGTGACATAGGTTATAGCGCCATAGTGCATAGTGCTTGCATCTGTAAAAAAATACAACAGTTCTAGGTTTTTACATATCAATCATCTTGTACGTTGGTTGCTCCATAAGTTTTGAGATAGATCGTACTGACAAAGTCATCGTAAATTTTGATTGATTGTAATCGTACTCAGAACACTTTGTCATACAACAACTACCTTCGACGTTAACGATTAGCACGCTTCGACTCCTGGTAATGAAGCCTCAACATTCTGGACAGACAACACCCGACGGAAGATATGTTGACATTTTCGCTGAGTTGAACCCATTAGCTCAACTTGTGAATGGGCCATCCCGTTTTCCGAATATCGCTAGTCATACCACCAGCACCCTGGACTTGTTTATGTATTATCTCCTCTAGGCTCGTCTAACCGCTGTGTCGTATCAGCTGAATTCCAATATTCTCTCCACTCGGTTAGAGAAAAAGCTTCCGAAAGAAGAGGAAGGCTAATTGGTGCGGCTTTAACAACTTCTCTCGGAGCATTAACTGGTCGTTGTGCTTCCTTGACAACGACGTGAACGCGACAGCTGATATGATCAAAAGCATTATCAATACAAGCACAACCAATTTTATCCCCAACAGGGTAAATAGTCTTAAACCCGAGGATAATGCGCGATTTGACTTGAGCTGCAAAGAGGTTATCAGGTCGAGAGAGATAGGCTTTCGAAATCATAAGGCAAACATCACCGAGGAAAACCGAAAAAGTTGTATACAAATCAGAAAAGACACTAACTCCCACATTCAACAAGCCAAATGTTTACACGAGCAAAAACTGAGGCGCAAAATCCTACAATGTCCGAAAGGTAACAGAAGTTTTTGGTCTTTCGTCAAAAACATAAAGACCTCCGTCTCGTCGTCTATACCCACGATCATTTATGATGATCCAACTGTCGAACCCTCAGACAAATCCAATCTGCTTGCTGCCCTCTTCGCAGCAAACTCGCAGCTTCCAAACTCATCTTTGTTATCGCCTGTTCTGGAGTACGTTGCATTCATCCTGGGAAATATTTACTTCCGTACTCGTACAGTTTGCAATGGTTCTTAAAGAACCTGACATACATAAATCCGCTGGTCTAGATGATATGTATTTCCCCAATCATTCTAAAGATGTATTCTTCTACGCCGGCCAAACCACTGCGTGAGCTTTTTCACCTTTCCTACTCTTCTTGGCTCTATCCGAGTAGGTGGAAAACAGCATTTGTCCAGCCCATTCCCAAAAAAGGCGAATCATCTTCTCCAAGGTCATTGAAAAGCTGATTAACCGTCAGTTTATGAAATATCTTGAATCACGGAAGCTCCTTTATGACAGTACGGTTTCCGCAGCCACAGATCCACTGGTGATTTGATGGCATGTCTCACCGAGAAGTGGAATCGTCTGCTCTACCAGATGGGTGAGAGCCAAGTAGTTGCACTTGATATTTAGAGGGCATTTGACAGTTTTTGGCATGAAGCTCTTTTGTCGAAAATGCGTGCATTCGGGATAAGAAGCTGCCTTTCGAACCGTTCAATTCAAGTTTACTAGGACAGATTCAAGTCTGATACTCACTTTGTAAATGCTGGTGTTCCACAGGGCTCGGTCTTTTCTCCGACACTCTTTCTCATTTTTATAAATTATCTCTTGTCTGTTACTTCTAGTCCAATTCGTTCCTTCGCTGACGACAGTACCCTTAGCTTCTCATATTCGTTCACTACTTTATGACCCTAAACTTCGGCTGTAGACAGTGAGCGGCAGCTTATGTTAAACTCATTAAATGGCACTTGTATCTCTGTAACCGACATGCTTTTTATCCTGGGTATATGCATTAGAGCACCGTGGCGCAGTGGGTAGTGTGTTGGCCTCTGACGCCGATGACACGGGATCGAATCCCGACACAGCCATGTCATCGAAAGTGTTTTTCACGGTGTTTCTCCTCAGCGGGGTTCTGACAAAACCCCCTGTAGTAAAATTGTCATGAAAAGCTTCTCGAAATTCGCCGTTCGGAACCGGCAATAAACTGTAGGTCCCTTTCACCTATGGGAAAATGAAATCACACACAACATGGGTGATTGAGAGAAGCTCGGTTCAGGTTCTTCATGGACTGTAACGCCAACATACATACATACATGTGCATTAGTGACAACTTTGTTGGAACGATTACATATTTAGTGTCGCCAAGAATGCCGCGAAATGTCTAGATTTCCTATACAGATGCAAAAAAAATCTTCGCACCCACCAATCTGGCTAAAATCTGGCGGTTATTCATCCCAAGTTGGAGTTCAAAGCTCATGTTTGGTCACCTTGACTTCACTTTGAAGCCCGTACCGGTCGTACTGTCAAATATAGAGATTCTTTCTTCAACCGAACACAAATGTGGAACGCGCTACCCTCGTTCGGTCTTCCCCTCTCATTACAACATGCAGATGTCCATAGGTACCTATACTCCCGCTCCCTGTCTCGTTGACTCGCCTTGAGTGCGTATACTTACTTACTTATCAGGCCAGCAATCCATGGAGGATCTGAACCTGAGTTATAGCTGCCTTCCATCTTTGACGGTTCCGGGCACGCTGTTTCCAGTTATCAACACCAAGTTGTCTTAAATCCGCGATTAATTAGTCTTTATACCGAAGGTTCGGTCTTCCTCTTCTTCTCGAAGAGGGGGCTCGGAGTCGAAGACCCTCTTAGCTGAAGCGTTGGTGTTCATGCGCTCGACTTGACCGAGCCAATGTAGTCGATGGATCTTTGCCTTCCAGGCTATATCCACACCTTTTTACAGCTCGTAGAGTTTGCAGCTATGTCTTCTCCCTAATTCACCTTCCTCACAGACAGGACCAAATAACCGGCGCAGAATTTTTCATTCGAAAGAACCCAAAATCAGTTCCGCCGTCCTGCTTATCGTCCAGCTTTCGGCTCCGTACAGCAAGACTGACAGAAAAAGCGTTTTGTAAAGCAAGACTTTGGTTCTTCGAGTGAGGAGTTTTGACTTCACCTTTTGAATAGCGGTGCCGACTTCTTCGATGCTGGGTGGAAGGACTACTTCAGCGGCTGAAGTTGGGATTTTTTCAGTCCCTACCACTCTCTCTTGATCATGGTCGTTAAGCAGCTGCTGGAAATACTGCTTAAACACATCCACTATTCCCTGCGGGTCGGTGACAAGATTGCCTTCGCAATTTCGAAGAGCCTGGGTACCTTTCTTAAAGCCTCCTGCAAGGCTTTTAGCTTTCCTATAAAAGGCCCGTATTTTATGTTTGTCCCTAGACTCCTCGATATCCTTGAGCTGGGATGCTACGAAGATTATTTTCTTTAGTCGCACCAGTTTTTTCTCCTACCTTTTGTGGCTCGGTACTCCTCTCGCGCTGCCCTAGTTTTCTGCTGCAGCGCCTTTTGGTACGCCTCGTCGGTTGATGTCTTTTTCTGTTGACATTCGCCATCATACCACGGGTTTCTTGTCGGGGGTGGTAGGTAACCTAGAGTGTCCTCGGTTACTTCCTGAATGGCTGTGCGGCAATGCAGCCACATACTGTTGACATTTGTGCTCGACGTAGGCATACCGGGGAGCCATTCGCTTAGTTGCTCCCTGTAGACTCTGGTAATCTCCGGTGTACTCAGGCGTCCGATGTCGAACCTCCTCATGGTGGGCTGGTGCAGCTTTCTGACATTGGACAGTCGAGCTCTGAACCTTGCTGCTATGAGGAATGGTCAGAGTAGACATTAGCCCCCCTGAATGTTCGCACATCCAGGATGTTTGACGATTGTCTTATGTCAATGAGCTCATGGTCAATTTGTTTGGCGATTCGACCATATAGAGATCGCCAGGTTGTTGTGTGGATTCACTTGGAGGAAAAATTTGGGCTACTTATCACCGCATTACTAGCTGTCGCAAAGTTCGTGATTCGTTGGCCGTTATCCGTTGATGTATCGTGGAGGCTGTTTTTCCGGTCACTCCGCTAAAGGTGTTCTCCGTATGCGTTGTCCTACAGATCATAGAGGTCCTATTTGATGGGGTCTTCAACCTCTTCGGGTTGAGGTTGTGCGTGTGCACATATGAGGCTGATCTTGTAAAATCTGCTTTTGATTCGGATCACAGCCAGTTGATCACTTATAGGCTTAAAGTCGTTGATCTTCGACCTTAACCGCTTTCCCACGACAAATCCGCATCCCAGTAAGTGCAATCTTTTGTTACAGCTGTAATAACGTCGCAATGTTTTTTCCTCATCATACCGTTTCCTATCAAGCGTATTTTCTGCCTGAGGAATTTTTCCAGTTCATAAGCAGCTCCAGAAGTGTACAGGGTTCTGACATTCCAGGAGCACACTCGGAAATCGAGTTCCTTTTTCGCGCCATGTCGTGTTCGAGAATTCGTCCGTTTATCCGAGGCATTTTGCTCATTCGTTATTTGTCTTTTTGGGCGGGTTGTTGGCCCGCCGCACAACCGCCAGTCTGGTCGGGGTATTGTAGCACGCTCTTACCTAGGGCGATCGCTGCATACATTTGCTCATCTCTCTATGGTTGTTGTAGAGGCTATCCAGAGGGCGCGCGCGGCAAGGAGGCTATATGTTAACTTTGACGTAGGCATTAAAATCGTTGCAACTTTACCGTGTATGTCCGAGCCCGTGTTCGGAATAAGTAATGATAATGAACGCACCTGTCATTTATTTATCGACCTTCAGCCTAAGTAGGCTTTTGGAGGTTAAGATTAATATTTTCATTTTCTTGCCCTTGTTCAGCCTTGTCGACAGGGTGATACCTGTACCAATAATTAGAAATACTTATTTTGCTACACAAAATTTAAAGTCTGTTTCTTCTCGTAACGGGTTCCTTGCTGTAAAAAAAGGGAATTTAGGCACAAAAAAAAGAAACCAACCGCTTTAGAATTAAGGACCAATCACATATTACGCGTCTGTGCGTGCGTGCTTTGACAGCCAAGCAGAATACACACGTTCTTAAGGGAAAGGGCACATAGCCGACGGACGCACGCGCTTCGACGCGCGGAGTAGAGCTACTTTCTACTTTCTGACGCGCTGACAGTTCATACATTCACATATTGAAGCTTACACATTTACAATTTAAGCTCACATATGTATAGACAAATTGAGAGTAATGCCTGATCCACAATACTGCGTTAGTGCTAGCTGAGACATCCAACACAAGCAATTCAATGGAATACTGCGTTTGCGTTGGCGAGCTTATGCCCATATCACAATACTGCGTTAGCGCTAGCTTCAAGTGACGTTAAACATTCAACACAGGCAATTTAATTGGGCACTTTACAATACTGCGTTTGCGTTGGCGAGCTTCCGTTTATTGAAAAATGAGAGGAAATAAGAAAAAAAGAGAGGAAATAAGAAAAAAATGAGAGCGAGAGAAAACGTAAACTCACGTAACCAAAGCAGACAAAAGTCAAACACGTCGGAAATTTCTGTGCCGTCGAACAACTGTTGCTGTGTACCGAGGTGTATGCTGTATCTGTGTATTTTGTGGTTTGTGTGTGTACGTTTACTTTGACATGGAGCAGCCGATAAAATTGAAGTGTCATTTTCAAAGCATGCGTCGAAGCATTTCCTCCTAACACGTAATTAAGCACGCACCAACGCAGTATTGTGATATGGGCATCAATGGTGGATGCATTGAGAGAATGTTTAGGAACTCTCTCACAATGAGAGAAACTTCAAATTCGGTTGACATTTCAAAGTACTATTCGATTTGATGTCACAAGAACGGGTGTTTAGTTGGTGTTTAGTCACTGGCAATTTGTTTCCACTCAGTTTTATACGGGACTGACAAATATATATGGCCGAGGTTATTCCAGAGAATATCGCAGGTTTCGCCCACAATATACTTGCTACAAAATGCTTGCGACAAAATACGTATAAATATGATTGTCGAAATAAGCTCGTCCATATTTTATGTTTTATTTAACAATTAGGAATGTTTTCCTGTCGAGCGCACAACACCAATTAATGAATCATTTATTTATTTGACATTCATTTCTGACAGCCGCACGGATGGACGGATTCTATGTGCCGATGCTTGCCTGCCACGCGTTGGCGGTCAATGAAAATTAGCGCACGCACGCACGGATGCGTTCTATGTGACTGGCTCTTTAGAATGAACATTTATTGCGTTCAAGATGACAGAAAAAAGAGAAAGCTGATTTAGGGAGCGTTGTTGCGTCGTCGGTGAGTGAATGCGTTCACGCGTGCAGTTGCATCAGTTGCATTGATGGGTTTACAAAGTCTTACTGATCTCTTATTCAACCAGCAAAGGTCTGAATCCGAATAATCACTGAATGAAATCCAAAAACTTTTTTTTGTTTTTTAATTTCAATATTTAATCTCTTGTTTGACATGGTTATGACACGCCGCCTTATGACTTGAGCTAATAAATCACAGGCACAGAATGCCAATGTTGTTAATGAGTAATTCACTACGTCCTTGACATTCTGTGTCCGTAAAAATCGTATAAACCATTGACCTGCATCGTCATTTATGACGCGCTGTCCGAGCGAAAGATCATTGATGTGAAGAGTGATTTCAGTGTGAGCTAGCTTCTAAGCCCCAGAATGCATCACAAAAACAGGTAATCAATAAAACTGGTAAAACAACTGCGAGAATAAGCTGATAATCCAGGCAGAATGTAATGTAACGAAACGAAGCTACACTTGATTTGTTAATTAAACCGAAGTCTGTCAGTTTTATTACAAATGCTAAGTGTACGATTTTTTCCACTTGTATAAGAAGAAGTTAATCTTAGACTTGGGAGTGCCGCAGAAAGGTTCAGGTCCTATGTACCATTTGCTGGAACCTTTCCTGGCGAGTTGATCCGCGATTTCATTGCCCTTAATACCTTTGTGTGGGCGCCGTGGCCCAGTAGTTAGTGTGTTGGACTCTGACGCACGATGAGCGAGTTCGGATCCCGATATCACCAACGCCATCGAATGTTTATTTCGCGGCGTCCCTCCTCAGCGGGGTACTGGCAAAACCCCCCCTTTGCCTAGAAAAAGCTTCTCGACTCACGCCGTTCGGAATCGGCATTAAACTGTAGGTCCCTTTCACCTGTGTGAAAAATAGAATCACACACAACATGGGTGATTGAATGGAAGCTTGGCTCTGGTCCTTCATGGGCTGTAACGCCACCAAAGAAGAAGAAGAAGAAGAATACCTTTGTGCCATGGCACCCACCAGTGTTTGACTTTGTTTCGTCTGGCGAGGTCTTGTAGGGCATCATTGCATTCCTTAACGGTTTTTAGGTTCATGCTATACAAACTCAGCGCTTTAAGCACTGCTTGGCTGTCAGAGAGGTTACTCCTCTCATGCCAGTCTTTAAGTTTAGATTGACGCATGTTAGGATGGCATATAATTCTGCTTGAAAGATACTAGGACTCATTCCCAGAGCCTTCGAAATCTTCCGGTTTGATTCAAAGCTGCCGGCGGCAACCCCAGAAACCATCTTGGAGCCATTAGTTTACCACCTAAGGCCTTTGACGTTAAGCAAGGGATCACCGGTTTCGCAAGCTGAGCGGTTTGGGATCAATATCTCAAATCTCTTGTCAAAAGTGAAGGTGTGTGGTAATGCATCCGAGACCGTGGTAATCATATTCAGCTCAGGAAGATGTTGCAGGATGGACAAGTGATCCATAGGTCTACATGGCAAGCCTGTTCCGGAGCGAAGAATTCTGACTGCATTACGTAATGCAAACTTTTTAATAAAAAGGTGTAGTGGAGTAGGAATGATCAGTGCTTCTTAGGCTGCCGTGGGGCAGGTTGGCGTAGCGCCTGTAATGCCGAGACACGCTAGTCTCTGAAGGGGTTGAAGACTAACAATTTTCGTTTTTTGCTCGACTTATGTCCGCCATACCGGGGATGGATAGATGATGATAGGTCTTACTATCGCGGTGTATAGCCAGTGGATTACCTTAGGTTTCAATCCTCAAGTTTAAGCGCGAGTGCGTCGACAGGCCCAGAAGGCCGCAGTCGCCTTCGTAGGTTTGTTTTTAATAATGGAGTTCCAGTTAAGTCTGCGTTCAAGGTCAATACCCAGATACTGAATGCGCTCACAGGCAACAATTTCGCATGTGCCCGTAACAATGACTACTAGGTCATCAGCATATCCGATGACCTGTTAGCCGCAAGTGATTAGCTTCCGGAGTAGGTCGTCGATAATTACCGACCAGAGAAGGTGTGAAGGGACTCCTTCTTGTGGACACCTCTTAGCCGCCGATACTGTCACCGAGACCTCTGCGGATGTGACCGATATAATACGGCTATTTAGTAACGCCCTCTGTCTACGCCTCTGCGGGAATAGTGCAGTGGTGATCGAGTCGCAGATATCTATAAAATAAATATTTTAATTATGAGTCCGAAAAGCTGCTTGAAAAATCTCTTTGAGATACGGACAAGTAGTTAACAGTAGGTTTACAATGTATGTAGTATGTGTGCATGTATATTGGCGTTACAGTCCATGAAGGACCTGAGCCGAGCTTTTCTCAATCACCCAGGTTGTGTGTGATTTCATTTTCCCCTAGGTGAAAGGGACCTACAGTTTATTGCCGGTTCCGAACGGCGAATTTCGAGAAGCTTTTCATGACAATTTTACTACAGGGGGTTTTGTCAGAGCCCCGCTGAGGAGAAACACCGTGAAAAAGACGTTCGATGACATGGCTGTGTCGGGATTCGATCCCGTGTCATCGGCGTCAGAGAACAACACACTACCCACTGCGCCACGGTGCTCTCAGTAGGTTTACAATAGTGAATTGAATTTTTTTTTTTATTTTTTTTTTTTAGAGACTCGCGCAGGTTCAAGAGTTTTTATATTCTCTTATGATGTGTTGACACACACAACCTGAACGGAGTGCAGTGGTTGGGGTCGTTGGTGTTCGTTCTTTACTCTAGGGGTGGTTGGCCTAGGCCTAGATAGGACGAGAGCCGACCAAATTCCGCGTTGGTTATAGTCCGTAGTAATTCGTTCGAGCACTTTTTAGTATTGCATACGCAGAGGATGAATTTCGGTTGACCATATACTGTGAGTGTTATGCCTGCAGGCAGTACGTTTGGTCACTTTCCATTCACAACTGCGTTGCATACTTTTTATCATCCGTTTAGGAATTACTTTTACTTGGCTATGAAGCGAATTTGAACTATAGACCTTCCGATCGGCGGTCGATGATGTTAACCACTGCACCACGGCCACCCATAGGTATATGTACACTCGAGATTACAAACTTCAGATACCTTGGTTTAATTGCTTAATACCAGTTTGACTGATTGCTTCCAATTAGCCATGCACATGAGATCACGTGTTGAACGATATGTTGCATCTGGAGATGTATTTGCATCCATTGATGCTTTGGTGACGGGTCTAATAGATGTAGTGTAAGATTACGAGCATTTCTCGCCTGGTACAAGCGAGTACTTGTTTCGGCTCAATGATCTGAACTTGACATCAATAACTAAGCGTGACGCGAAATATGGGAAACAAAATTTGTTTCAATGGATGACAAACACTGGGTACTTCACAACTAAAACCTTTGTCCTCGAGATAGTGATAAAAATACATATGTATATGTATGTGTAGCTTTTATTTCCTTCTGGTAGATGGGTTTGGAAATGCATTGTGGACAAGCAAGAAAATCGCAAAACTAATTTCAGCGGAGCACTCGTAGTAAAGCATTGAAGTATTTAATATCCACAATACTCCCTGTCCCTTGTGTAGCTTTATCATATTCTCGTAGATAACAAGTGTGCTACTAACACGTTCTAGTTGTGACTGCGACTGGTACTGAGCTCAAAACTGTTGACCCAGAAATGCAGTCATAGCTCCGGGCGTGCTGTTAAAGTGAACGTCTAATCTTCTCCTTTTGACCTCATTACGACTACGATAGCTTGAAAAGTGGTTGTCGATTCGAAAAACAATGTGATATCCATGAAACCTAAATTGGACACTGCAGTTCCAGTTTCTGTCGCCAATACCCCCATTTTGTCACCTACGAGCGAGGCTTACATAATTTGAATTATGGTTGGCAACCGAATTTAATATAGGGTCTTTCATTAAGCTCTTCCTATCTTTACACTTGAATAAAGCCAGGGTGTGTGTGAGATATTATCGATATTTTTTATTCATTTGAAAGGCCCATTAATGCCATTATGTAACATGGTTCAAATGTCCGCCGCAGCTTCTCTGGGTGGCGCGCATCCTAAATGTCAAATTTTCCAAAACTGTGGCGCATAAATCATGCTGATTTTGACCGATTGCATGAATAATGTTGGCTTTGAGAGCCGCAGTTTGTGGTTTATTCGCATAGACCCGCGACTTCAGAAAACTTCACAAGGAAATGTCCAAATGTGCCAGTTCACATTATCTTCGCTTGAGATGACCATACCCTCGAATCTCTCGTGCAGAATTTCCAATGTCACGTGAGCTGTATGGCACGTAGCGCCAAAAGAAGTTGATATTCATCGATCTAAACCGCTCGCCGTTCTCATAGAAGTATTGGCCGATGAAGCCGCCAGTAATTTCTACGGGATGCAATAGACACGTTGGACTCTGACGCACTATGAGCGAGTTCGAATCCCGATAACACCAATGCCATCGAATGGTTATTTCGCGATGTTCCTCCTCGGCGGGGGTACTGGCAAAACCTCCCGTAGTATATTTGCCATGAAAAAGATTCTCGACTCACGCCGTTCGGAATCGGAATTAAACTGTAGGTCCCTTTCACCTGTGTCAAAAATAAATCACACACATCATGGGCGATTGAGATAAACTCTGGCCCTTTATGGGCTGTAACATCACCAAAGCAAAAGTAAGCAAATGCGTCACCCAATGTGCGAACAGATTTTTCATGGACTTATCTTGATTCAATGGGAGTGAGGGAGCGAACAAACAGAGCAAAGAAGCTGATCGTGTTTAACACAACAAACACCAGCTACGATCTTTGTCCCTGCTCAATCCAAGGTGACACACAGCCTCCGAGTGGCCCCTCCTGGATAGCTGCCCAGGCACCCGCCGGACAGTGAACTAATGTGTGCAGCGACCAGCCCGTTGTTTCTGGGGTAAAAGGAACCTGGCCCTCTAGATTGGCGGTTGGGTTTAGGGTTAACATCCCTATTACGGAAAAACCATCTTGTTACGAAACAACAACAAGCCTCGGATACCCCTGCAAACGCAATAAGGATCAACAAGTCTGCACCTGGAATGTGAGGTCCCTCAGCAGGCCAGGTGCGGACAATCAGTTGGAGAAATCCCTGGACTGCTACAATGCAGACATTACAGCGCTTCAAGAAGTGCGATGGAATGGACCAGGCAAAAAACGGATGAGAAACTGCGATATCTATTACGGTAATTGCTACAAGAAAAACAAGCAACGCTTATTTGGGTGCGGATTTGTTATTCGAGGTAGACAGAGAGTCTGAAGCTGTCGTCATGTAAGCGAACGCCTCATAACAATCCGCATCAAGGATACACTGGAGAATATCACCCTAATATGTGTGCACGCGGCACGCCTCCACGGAAGAAAAAGATGATCGACTTAAGGATGACTTTTATGATCTCCTGGACCGAACATACGTCCAATGCCCCAGTTATAACACCAAAATCATACTAGTAGTTTTCAACGCAAAGCTGGGCAGAGAAGACATATTTAGATCTATCTCTTCTGCGCTATCATGCAACTTTTTCAACATCGTGCTTGAAAAGATCGTGCAAGAGTCGCTGGCCAACACACGAGGTACGATTTTATTTCAGTCTACGCAATTGCTTGCGTACGCCGACGACACTGACGTGATTGGGCGGACACAGCGAGACGCCAATGAGGCCTGTGTGAGCATTGAGGTAGAAGGGACTAAGATGGGTCTTAAGGTTAATGATGATAAAACCAAATATCTGCTTTGGTCATTATGGGCAGATATAACTTTGAAGTGGTCAAGGAATTCGTCTAACTTGGCTCACTGATGACCGGCGACAACAACACCAGCGTTGAGATAAAATGTAGAATCACTCTTGCTAACTGGTCTTTCTTCGAGCTCAAGAGGCAATGGAGAAGCAGAGCCCTCTCTCGGAAACCCAAGTTGACACTATATAAGACCTTGATCATCCCAGTCCTCCTTTACGGCGCTGAGGCTTGGACCTTAACAAAAGCAGATGAAGATGCCCTTGGTCGTTTCGAGAGAAATATTCTGCGTGCAATCTTTGGTCCTGTTTGTGAAAACGGAGAGTGGAGGAGAAGATTTAACGAAGAACTGTACGGAGTGTACAGCGACATCGGCCTGATTCGACGTCTACGGATAGAGCGTCTAGGTAACCTAAGTAAGTAAGTATCTTGATTCAATGTAGACAAACACGTTCTTTAAATACATTAATTCTTCTTCTTCTTCTTCTTCTTAGTGGGCGCTACAGTTCGGGGTGAACCTGGGCCTCAACCAACATGCCCCTCCATCTAGCACGATCTTTCGCTAGTCTTTTCCAATGCCGCACGCCCAGTTGGTTGAGGTCCCCTTCCACCTGTGCGCGCCACCTTAGGTGCGGCCGTCCTCTATTTCTTCGTCCCTCGGGGTTGGATTCAAAGACTCTCCGGGCTGGAGCCGTGGTGTCCATTCGCTCTACATGGCCCAGCCATCTTAGGCGTTGAATCCGTAGACGCCTGACTAGGCTCATGTCGCTGTACAGCCCGTAAAGTTCGTGGTTGAATCTTCTCCTCCATCACCCGTCTGCGTTTATAGGCTAAAAAATGACGCGCAAAATCATTCCCCGAACCGACCAAGGGCCTCCTCATCCGCTTTTGATAGTGTCCATGCTTCTGCGCCGTAAAACAGGACCGGGATGATAAGGGTCTTATATAGAGTCAACTTTGTCGTTCGGAAGAGGGCTCTATTACTCAGTTGCCTCCTGAGCCCAAAGAAACAGTGATTGGCAAGAGTGATTCTGCGTTTGATTTCGGAACTGATGTCGTTGTTCCAGGTCACTGCGGAGCCAAGGTAGACGAAGTCCTTAACTACCTCGAACTTATATCTGCCTATACAAACGTTCTGGCCGAGACTTCGGTGTTGAGAGTTTCTTTTTTGATGACAGCATACATTTAGTTTTGCCCTCGTTTACCGCCAGACCAACTTTCGCCGCCTCGAACTCAATACTCGCAAACAGCTCATTGACATCTCGCTGTGATCTACATATTATGTCAATGTCGTCGGCGTATGCAAGGAGTTGCGAGGATTTGAAATAGATTGTGCCTCTTGTATTGGCCAGTGATTTATGCACAATCATTTCCAATATGATGTTGAAGAAATCACACGACAGCGCATCGCCCTGCCTATATCCTTTTTTGACATCAAAACTGTCGGTAAGGTGTTCACCGATTCGGATGGAGCAGCGAGCATTCTCCAAAGTCATCCAGCATAGTCTGACGAGTTTAGCAGGTATGTCAAAGGTAGACATAGCGTTGTATAGCTCGTCTCTAATTACGCTGTCATATGCGGCTTTGAAGTCGACAAATAGGTGGTGAGTGTCGACTTGAAATTCATTGTTTTTTTCCAGGATCTGCCGTAGTGTGAAGATTTGGTCGATGGTGGACTTCCCTGGCCTGAATCCGCACTGATAAGGACCTATCAGCTTATTTACAAAAGGCTTCAGGCGTTCACACAAAACGGCAGAGAAGATTTTGTAGGCGATGTTAAGGAGACTTATTCCTCTATAGTTGGCGCAATCAGAGGGGTCTCCTTTCTTGTGGATCGGGCATACGATGCTAAGACTCCATTCCTCGGGCATGCTTTCCACTAACCATATCTTACGGATGAGCTGGTGCGTGCTCCCAACCAGGTCATCCTCAGCTGCCTTGAAGAGCTCAGCAGACAGTCCGTCTGCGCCAGCAGCTTTATTCGACTTGAGCTTCGATATGGCAATCTTAACTTTGTCGAGGTCAGGGGGACGGAATTCTCTGTGGTCTCCGTCGATTAGAAATGGATCACGTATTTGATCCAAATACATTCATTAATCTTTGCTATTTCTCTCGTTCAGCATGATTTGGTGAACATGAAGTATATTGTTTATAGACTGTAGTTACAGTTTTCAGACGTTTCGAAAGTTAATCGCCCCCAAGTGGTACGATCACTGAAATTACTGAAATTTTGGTGAGGACCTTTCAACCTCTCTTTCGATGACTGTAAATACTTTACAGACTAATCTCGCACTTATTAAATTGGTGAAACTTGTAGATACACATGTGTCTTAATTTCAAGTTTGCTATAACTAAGCGTGGCGAAAATCATTTTAATCATATCACGTCAACCGAGTGAATGCAACTAGATAGTAACGATCTTAATTACTTGTTTTACTGATGTATTTAATCTTTCTTGTTTTAGAATTTTTTTATTTTGGTTATTACGTGTACGTGGGACCGAGAGATTTGATTCAATACCGACAACACTTGAAAATGGATTAATATCTACTCGTTTCTCGTCCTCGATATAGTTCTGATGACTTTGTGACCATAGTCAACCTGCTGAACTTGCTGCGTATGACTTAGTACCATGCAAATGCGATAAGACTCTGTCTCTAAAGCTTAAATGACAATGAAGTAGTGCTTTTATCATTAATTGGTAACTTACAGTGGCGTTCATTATTTGAATAACATGTTCTGTATGAACAGACGATTTTTTAATTAACGAAACCTACATGCTGGAGGATGCGGATAAAGTGCAGGTAACAAGATTGGTTTGAAATGAATACTACCATCATTTTCATTAAAGAAATATTTAACAATGACAGGTGTTTCCCGCTCGAAATCTTGACGGGAAGTCAGTACCATACCTCCGCGGGACGAAATGAGTCGCTTTTCGCTTGAGCAACGTTGGGAAATATTGAAAAAATATTTCCAAAGTGAGTGCTGTTTAGCCCAAACGGTGCGTTTTTTTGAAAAGAAGTTTTGGCCGAAATGAAGCACCCACCACCATATGCTATTGGACATGTCGCTGCTGTGGCCAAAAGTGTGAGACACAATTCACGTACATCAACTCGCCATCGATCTCGACAGCTCAACATTTCACGCACTATCCTGACGAGAATATTTGCTTATAAGTTCCAATCGACTCAGCAATTGAAGGCGCGCGACCATCCGCTCCGCAGTTTGAGCCTTAGAGTTGCTTGAATTGGACAACGATTTTGGACGAAAAATCATCTTTTCTGACGAAGCGCAATTTCATCTCGGTGGCTACGTTAACAAACAAAATTGCAGCATCGATGGCTCGTTATTGTCGAGAAACCAATGCATCCACAGGGAGGGACAGTTTGGTGCGGATTTCCGAGTGGTAGCATCATTAGACCATTTTCTTCGAAAATGAGGTTGGGAACAACGTTTTAGTCAACGGTGGGCGTTACAGAGAAAACAATCAACATTCGAAACATAGATAAGTGTTACTCTTGCTTTACGATAGATGGCGCTGATATGTTTCTTAAACGCGCTAACGTTGTGTGCCCTCTATCTGTACTTAAGTGCGGGCATCGGGCCGCGCTTCACACTATAGTGCATACGGTACCTATACTCTGTTATTTGACTACTAAGCGTCCTAGTCATGCTTATACGAAATTTAGATTCTCCGAGATTATGTAATGGGACGAGACTTCGTGTCACACAACTTGGCCGCAATATCATTAGCGCCACTATCTTAACCGGCGTAGGAAAGGGTGAAAATGTAATGATCCCACGAATCCCAATAACTCCCACAGATCTCCCGTTCCAGTTTAAAAGGCTACAATTTCCTCTAAAGCTTAGTTTCACTATGACCATTAACAAAGCGCAAGGTCAAACATTAAAGGTGGCTGGGGTGAACTTAGATAAGCCGTGCTTTTCCCATGGACAATTGTATGTAGCATGTTCGCGTGTGTCCAATGCCCAGAATCTTTACATTCTATCCCCAAATGGAAAGACATATAATATCGTCTACAGTATGTATGTATGTATGTTGGCGTTATAGTCCATGAAGAACCTGAGCCGAGCTTCTCTCAATCACCCATGTTGTGTGTGATTTCATTTTTCACATAGGTGAAAGGGACCTACAGTTTATTGCCGGTTCCGAACGGCGAATTTCGAGAAGCTTTTCATGACAATTTTACTACAGGGGGTTTTGTCAGAACCCCGCTGAGGAGAAACACCGTGAAAAACACGTTCGATGACATGGCTGTGTCGGGATTCGATCCCGAGTCATCGGCGTCAGAGGCCAACACACTACCCACTGCGCCACGGTGCTCTCTACAGTAGCGTATTAAAATAACATTCTGTTCCGAGTTCTCTTCTGTGTTCTAAATCAGGAAAGGGGAACCGTGTTACCCCGAATTTAACGCGAGCGAAGCCGCGTGTGGGTTTAGCCTTAATGTTGAAAAAAATTAAAAAAAAACCGACCAAGTGCGAGTCGGACTTGCCCACAAAGGGTTCTGTATCATCTGTATATATAAATATAAAAGAGACTGTGTATGTTACCTCATCTGTCATCACATTAAATCACATTTTTTTTATGATGACAGATCTTGGTTGCAGGCAGGTTATCGGCATATTACTTTGATAATCAAAAATCTTCATGATGAGATCAAAGTGTCCATTGAATTCAAATCAATTATCTTACTTGACAGCAACGATGTGAAAAGGTGAATAACAATAATTGGAAATATGGGAAAAAGGTTCGCAGCTAGGATTAATTCATCAAAGACACAGAAGATATTGTCGACTAACCTTAGTTCAGTATGTGACCAAGGGGATTTTTTGGATGAAAATCGTGTCTGTTGTATGGGAACCCTCCTTAAATATTATTTTTTTTTTCTGGTTTTAGTATTTGTCGTGGTAGCGCCAACAGAAATACATCATCTGTCAAAATTTCGACTGTCTAACTATCACGGTTCATGAGATACAGCCTGGTGACAGACGGACGGACGGATAGCGAAGTCTTAGTAATAGGGTTCCGTTTTACCTTTGGGTACGGAACCCTAAAAAGGATTTAGAACAAAACTGCATCATTACTTTTTTCTATAATTATCTTGGATTCGTCAAACAGCAGAAATAGGTACCGTACGTAGACTTTTGTCGGCCACTGTATGTATGCGGCAATATTTGGATATGCATCCAAATTGGTACATAAAATCCAATATCTACTTATGTCTATTTGTGTTGATTTTATTTTTAAAGTTAGCATGCTATCCGCCGTTGAATTGTTCCTGAAACTAAGAGATTTGGAATTCTGAAAAGCAATCAACCAGTAGATACGTAACAGTATCGTTGCAGTTCAGAATACCGAATTACGAGTACTAACGACGAATACGTAAAGGCTCTGTTTGAGAATTCTGTAGGCGAAGCAAGCCCCACATATAGATCAACTCGATATACAAAAGCGTGTTATTGCAAACTTAAGTGTGTTATTTCAAATATTCATCCAGATACTCAAATATGCATATATTTGGAGTTTGTTTTGTTCTTTTATCTTTAAACCAGAAAGTATAAAGAACACGAAACAAAAGAGAATAACACATCTGCATTAGACTTTCAAAGTATTTCATTCAGAAAACAGATTTCACGTTTGTGATATGAGACGGTACGTTGCCAACAAGTATTAAGACCATTCGATCATACATATGTATATATAAACTTGAATTACCCATTTCTGAATACCCGTTCGTAATGCGGTGATAAGTAGCACAAGATTCCCTCGTAAGCGAATCCACACAGCCACCTGACGGTCGAACCGCCAACCAAACCAACCATGTGCTCATTGACACAAGGCACTCGTCAAACATCCTGGACCACTTCCTCGTAGCAACAAGATTCAGAGCTTGACTCTCCAATGTCAGAAAGCTGCACCAGCTCACCAGGAGGAGGTTCGACATTGGGCGGCTGCGCACACCGGAGGTTACCAGAGTCTACAAGGAGCAGTTGAGCGAAAGACTCCACAGTATGCCTACGTCGAACACAAATGCCAATAATATGTAGCTGCATTGCTCAGCCGTACGCAGTGGGTGGTGTGTTGGCCTCTGACGCCGATGACACGGGATCGAATCCCGACACAGGCATGTCATCGAACTTGGTTTCACGGTGTTTCTCCTCAGCGGGGTTCTGACAAAACCCCCTGCAGTAAAATTTTCATGAAAAGCTTCTCGAAATTCGCCGTTCGGGACCGGCAATAAACTGTAGGTCCCTTTCACCTATGGGAAAATCAAATCACACAGAACATGGGTGATTGAGAGAAGCTCGGCTCAGGTCCTTCATGGACTGTAACGCCAACATAAATACATACATTGCCCCTCAGCCATTCAGGAAGTAGCCGAAACCACCTTAGGATACCTACCACCCCCGACAAGAAACCCGTGGTATGATGGCGAGTGTGAGTGCGAGGAAGGAGAAAAAATTACTGCGACAAAAGAAAAGAATCTTCGCAGCCTCCCAGCTCAAGGAGAAGCATAAAACACGAGCCTCTTACAAGTTAGCCAAAGACCTTGCAGGAGGCTTCAAAAAGGGCACCCAAGCTCTTCGAAACTGGCGAGGGTAATCTTGTTACCGACCCGCAGGGAATAGTGGATGTATTTAAGCAGCATATCCAGTAGCTGCTTAACGAGCATGACCAAGAGAGAGTGGAAGGGATCGAGGAAATCCCAACTCCAGTCCTCTCACCCAGCATCGAAGAAGTTGGCACAGCTATTCAGAAGCTGAAGAACAACAAGGCCGCAGGCTCAGATGGCTTGCCATCAGAGCTCTTGAAGGCTGGCGGCGATGTTCTGGTAGGGAGCATGCATCAGATCATCTGCAGAATTTAGGAAGGAAAACATGCCCGACGACTGGAATACCAGCTCTATTTGCCCCATCCACAAAAAAGGCGATCCTACCTCTTGCAAGAACTATAGAGGTATATCCCTGCTCAATGTCGCCTACAAGATCCTGTCCAGCCTATTGTGTGAACGTCTAAGGCCATTTTGCACCGCACTAATCGGCAGCTACCAGTGCGGCTTCCGGCCCGGCAAAGCGACTATAGACCAAATTTTCACACTTCGACAAATCCTTGAATAGACCAACGAGTTTCGAATCGATATACACAATCTTTTCATCGATTTCAAAGCCGCATACGACAGCATTCATCGTAACGAACTGTGCGATGGCCGAATTCGGGGTTCCGGGAAAACTGATCCAGTTGTGTCGTGTCACGCTAAAAAATATGCGATGCACCGTGCTACTCGGTTCTAGGACTTTGGAACCGTTGAAACAAACATCGGAGTTCGGTAAGGAGATGCGCTGTCATGTGAGCAGATAGTGCGACGGGCAGGCGTCAACAGGGAAGGCAGTATCTTCTACAAGACCGTCCAGCTGCTAGGATACGCAGATGATAACGACATCATCTCGTGTTCTCGCCGTAACATTGTGGAAGCATTCACGGCGATTGAAGAACAGGCGAAACGAGTTGGTCTTCAGGTCTATGAGGACAAAATGAAGTACATGCTGCCAAGCAAAAACCAATCCGTCGCTCATCACCTGGGACAAAATATAACAATTGACAGCTACAATCTCGAGGTAGTTAAGGAGTTTGTCTACTTCGGGGCAGACATCCGGCAAAGAACCGCCCTTGGCAACCGCTGCTACTTCGGTTTGTCCAAACAACTGGGGTCAAAACTCCTCACTCGAAAGATCAAAGTCATGTTTACAAAACGCTCATACTGCCAGTGTTGCTGTACGGGGCCGAAAGCTGGACGATAAGCAGGACAGCGGAGCTGATTTTGGGTTGTTTCGAAAGGAAAATTCTGCACCGGATATTTGGTCCTGTTTGTGAGGAAGGTGAATGGAGAAGAAGACATAACCGCAAACTCTTCGAGCTGTACAAAGATGTGGATGTAGTCCGGAAGGCAACGATCTGTCGACTACACTGGCTCGGCCACATGGACATCAACGCTCCAGTTAAGCTCACTTATGAGGCCTACGTGGGGTTTTCAAATAGAAAAGTCCTGATATAGACTGATATGTACGTATACAGGGTGCCCCACGAGCAGTGTGTCAAAAAGCTAGAGCGTGTAGGTCTGGTCAAGATAAGAAAAAAATCGTATGGGAGGGTGGGGGGTCTATTACCCCCGTTTAACATGGAGGGGCAATTTTCTAAAAAATTGACTTAATTTGGAAAAAAAATACTAAAAATCAATGGTTACATCCACAATGCCGTGATATACTTTTTTGTAAAGCCAGAAACCTCTTCTTTCATCTTGTTTCCAAACGAAGCTTTAAGGAATGGTTTTTGAGAAATGAATTTTCAAACTAAAAATTTTGAAAAAAAAAGACTGGAAAAAAAAAATTCGAACTAATCTTTTCAAAATTTTATGTGATTAAGTACTAATTTTTTTCAAGAATTGAATTTTCTTATTACTTTCTAGTTCAAAACAGAAAACCGGATCCAAAAATGTCTTGTAGTTTTTGAGAAATTAAAAAAAAAAACCCAAACCATCTTTTTCTAAGAAAAACCTTTTTTTTTTTGGTTTTAACGCGGCTAGACTTGTAGGCATAAAAGAACAAGAGCAGCTCGTGAGCTCTACGAATTAAAAAGAAGGGAGAAGCATAAGCTTCTCAGAAAAAAGAAGAAAGAGCACGAGAAGCGCGCGATTGAGGATTTGGAGAGGTGTTACTGCAGGCGTGACGTTCGAAAGTTTTATCAACAGATAAAGCGAACATGCCAAGGTTATAAAGCCAGAACGGAAGCCTGCAGGGATGAGAACGGACACCTAGTAGTAGAACCGCAGTCGATGCTGAGAATATGGAAAAACTACTTCTGCAGACTGTATAACGGCGATGTTAGTCAATATACCGCTGTCAGGCAGAATGATCCATTTCTAATCGACGGAGACCGCAGAGAATTCTGTCCCCCTGACCTCGACGAAGTTAAGATTGCCATATCGAAGCTCAAGTCGAATAAAGCTGCTGGCGCAGACGGACTGTCTGCTGAGCTCTTCAAGGCAGCTGGGGATGACCTGGTTGGGAGCATGCACCAGCTCATCCGTAAGATATGGTTAGAGGAAAGCATGCCCGGGGAATGGAGTCTCAGCATTGTATGCCCGATCCACAAGAAAGGAGACCCCTGTGATTGCGCCAACTATAGAGGAATAACTCTCCTTAACATCACCTACAAAATCTTCTCTGCCGTTTTGTGTGAACGCCTGAAGCCTTTTGTAAATAAGCTGATAGGTCCTTATCAGTGCGGATTCAGGCCAGGGAAGTCCACCATCGACCAAATCTTCACACTACGGCAGATACTGGAGAAATCCAATGAATTTCAAGTCGACACTCACCACCTTTTTGTCGACTTCAAAGCCGCATACGACAGCGTAATTAGAGACGAGCTATACAACGCTATGACTACCTTTGACATACCTGCTTAACTAGTCAGACTGTTCAGGATGACTTTGGAGAATGCTCGCTGCTCCATCCGAATCTGTGAACACCTTACCGATAGTTTTGATGTCAAAAAAGGATTTAGGCAGGGCGATGCGCTGTCGTGTGATCTTTTCAACATCATATTAGAAATGATTGTGCAAAAATCACTGGCCAATACAAGAGGCACAATCAATTTTAAATCCTCGCAACTCCTTGCATACGCCGACGATATTGACATAACAGGTAGATCACAGCGAGATGTCAATGAGGCGTTTGCGAGTACTGAGATGGAGGCGGTAAACGATGGCAAAACTAAATATATGCTGCCATCAAAAAAGGACGATCACCACCGACGTCTTGGCCAGAACGTCTGTATTTGCAGATGTAAGTTCGAGGTAGTTGAGGCTTCGTCTACCTTGGCTCCGCAGTGACCTGGAACAACGACATCAGTTCCGAAATCAAACGCAGAATCACTCTTGCCAATCGCTGTTTCTTTGGGCTCAGGAGGCAACTGAGTAATAGAGCCCTCTCCCGAACGACAAAGTTGACTCTATATAAGACCCTTATCATCCCGGTCCTGCTGTACGGCGCAGATGCATGGACACTGTCAAAAGCGGATGAGGAGGCCCTTGGTCGGTTCGAGAGAAAGATTTTGCGCGTGATTTTTGGGCCTATAATCGCAGACGGGGGATGGAGGAGAAGATTCAACCACGAACTTTACGGGCTGTACAGCGACATGAGCCTAGTCAGGCGTCTATGGATTCAACGCCTAAGATGGCTGGGCCATGTAGAGCGAATGGACACCACAGCTCCAGCCCGGAGAGTCTTTGAATCCAAACCCCGAGGGACGAAGAAGCAGAGGACGGCCGCCCTTAAGATGGCGCACACAGGTGGAAGGGGACCTCAACCAACTGGGTGTGCGGCAATGGAAAAGGCTAGCGAAAGATCGTGCTAGATGGAGGGGCATGTTGGTTGAGGCCCAGGTTCACCCCGAACTGTAGCGCCCACTAAGAAGAAGAAGAAGAAGACTTGTAGGCAAATTAATGTATGAAACATTGAACTGGTGTAAAATGGTACGGGTGTAACTTCTCGGTATGAAGCTCTCTCCATACTCTAGATTTGGGCACTCCAAGCATAATAGCTATCCTCATTGTACCAAGGGAGGGATTACGTCGGACTAAATCCAAAATTCTTTCATCTATGGTTGCTGATCCATCTGTAATTGATCTTTCGCTTCTTCGATGCTCTAGCAATCCGTGCTCTTGCAGACGTAGGTGGATTCTTGAAAACATACTACGACTGGGACACCTCCGATTGGGATATCATTCAACGTATAGTTGAATGGTCGAGATCGTGAAGCCGAAAGGCTCTACGCTGAAAGATATCCCAATCGGAGGTGTCCCATACGATTTTTCTCTTAACTTGACTAGACCTACATGCTCTAGCTTTTTGGCACACTGCTCGTGGGGCACCCTGTATACACTGGAACGTTATCAGTCGACTATAACGTTTGGAGAGATGTGACGCTAGAAACCAAATCTTTTTCTAATGGCTCTGAAGTACACTGTAAAAACAACTAATCTTGATACTCATACCATGACGAGAAAGTTGGATTTAGGACATATGTCGGTCAAAGGCCTAGGTAGGTAGGTAGGTAGGTAGGTAGGTAGGTAGGTAGGGTCGTAGCCTTCCCAGAGTTGAGAAGAATGCACGTAGGCCAGGGAGGCCCGTTGTACAGCTACGAGGGGGTTTTACCCCCCTATTTGTGGAACCATTTTGTGCTTCTTAAGAAGTTAAGAAGATCAAGTATCCCTACTTTCTGAATATCTGTCAGATCGTTAAGGAAGTAAGAGCCTAGGTAACGTTTCCTGAAATTGCAGAGAGCTGGACAGGCGCAGAGAAGGTTTCGAATGGATTCAACCTCCTCCTCGTCCTGACAACTTCTGCAGAAATCATTTGGAACTATTCCTAGTTTTTGTGCGTGACTGCCAATGAGGCAGTGTCCTGATGACACCGATGACTTTGTAGATGTCAGTTCTTTTTAGGGAGATTATACTCCTTGTGCGTTGACTGTCCAGCCGAGGCCAGATATGCCTGGTGATGACGCAGGTATGTCCCTGTGTCCATCTCAGGTTCGTCTCGGCCCTGGCGAGATTGGTCAAATTATGTTTAATGGTTGTAAGGGGTACTCCCTCACAAGCCACGATTGATTGTAGCGTCGTTCCTAGTTTAGCGAGTGTGTCGGATTTTTCATTACCTGTAATGTCGCTGTGTCCTGGTACCCAGATAAGTTGTATGTTGAACTGTTCTGCCATCTCGTTAAGAGATCTGCGACAGTCGGGACTAGATTTTGATGTGTACACATAGGACTCCAGCGACTTTAAAGCTGCTTGACTGTCTGTGAGAATACGTTCCACTTCAGCCAAGACAAAGCCTCTTCTATTGCCAACAGTTCCGCCTGGAACACGCTGCTGTGATCTGGTAATTTTAGAGCTTTATGGAGCTTGAGTTGTTTGCAGAAAACCTCACTGCCCACCCCGTCTTTGGTTTTAGACCCGTCAGTGTAGAAATCCACACAGTTTCTGCGCGGTTGAGTTTGGCGGGTCCAGTTCTTCCTGTCCGGATAAATCATCGTAAAGTTTTTGTCCAAGACTATGGTGGGTTCTGTTTGGTCTAGGTTTTCTGTCATAGTTATCCTGTTTTGCAGGATGGAGGAGTGGCCAGTGACATAGCTCACCCATTTCGAGTTGGCTTTTAGTCTTATGGCCGTGTGTGTGACAATTTGCTTGCCGAAAATATCGAGTGGTGTAAGGTCTAGTATCATGTTAAGCGCAGCCGTTGGTGTGGACATGAGGGCCCCGGTAATGCACATACATGCCATCCTTTGTACCTTCTCGAGTTGTTTGTGGTATGTTGTCTTGTCTAGTGCAGTCAAAGGCCTAACTGACCGAAAGACTTGTACCAAAAAACAAAAGACAAAATTAAAATAGGTCCCAAACGACTACTTTGTGTATAATTTATTAACGTGCACCGCTTTATTGGGTCATCAGTCATCAAGTTGAAAGATATTTTATATTTTATCGCACGAAAATCGCTGATAAGAAGAAGCTAAAGGGTTAGATAACGAGTACAGCTGAGTTTCAAACCAAAATATACCCGAGGATATTCCGATATGGACACTATGGAATAGGTACTAAATTCATTGAGAATATTTATGGAACAAAACACAAGTATCTCTTTTGGTGATAGCAAAGTTGTTCAAATATGTGTTTTCGTTTTAGTATCTTAAGTTCATCGGATTAATCCATTTTATATGTATAAAAAACAAGAATTCGAATTAAATTCAAACACTTACTTGTCACTCATTTTGCGCACTTAATTGAGCAAACAGTTTCACAACTAAATCCAACTAAGAAAAAACTAGTTAGTTGTTAGTATTTATTATAAACAATATTTAAGGGGAGAATCCCAGCAGCCGTGCTTTAAGCGGTTCGCGATGCAACTAATTAAATTGAGAAAAGTTTTTTTTTTTTAATTCAAAATATCACAACTGCTCAGCTGTAGATGATTTGTGGTTCTCGTCTGCAACGTACATCGATAGTAGGGTCGACTGCCGCGACAGGCAATAGCATATGTTCTAAACTCTAAACACAATTGTATTATAAATACTTCTATTATCTGATAGCTTACTTCATACATAGAAGATTTGAAATACATTCACAACAGTCCAGTATCGTTCCCCGTACGGGGTATAACAGCAGTGGATCGGCATTCTTATCGGACGCAATCTGCCAGAACGGATAAGCACAGAAATACAGAAATAGGTACACCTAACTACCCGCAGTCCGCGAAATCTTAAATGGCTTTTTACATATTCTTATCAACAATTCTATATTTTCCATTAATAAAAAACAAATACGAAAACACACCGTACCGTGCATGTATCTCAGATACTTGTACTATATTATCTCGTAGTTTAGAACCAGAAAAAAAAAAAAATAAAAATCGAAGAAAAACATGTTTTTTTCGTTCAATGAATCGCGTTCGTGTTTTAAGTGAATTGCTTTGTAATTACAATACGCTGGGGGTTGCACACTCACAGCATCTCAATAACAGAGAGATGTTCTGGATCTTAAGTTCACATGGCAGCACGTAAATAGCTTCTTACTTCGAATACGTATGCTGCTAGATACAGCGTGATACTAGTGCATAGACAAATACATACGTATATGCATTAGGTTCTTATTTGGTGAAATAAATTGCTTGTAACGCGCAGATACACTTACATTTACTATGAAAATATATGGGAAATGGGACATCTGGTGCTCTTTTAATAATTAGCTTAGTATTCATTGATTGATGAATACATTTCGATTCTTACTTTAAAAGCATAGTAACGCGCAATAAAATTTCACTGTGCCCCCAATGTTGAGGTTTGAACTTTAAAACCAACGATAAGATAAAATGTTGATTAGGAAGGAAAAGATTAAGGAATGACTGGTCATTTTAATTGGTCAACTACCGGTAGTTCAAAGTGTTCAAAGTTGGAAAGCTGAGTACTTTGAACTCGATTATAACAAGGACTGTCTGCCTCGTGCTCTTTGAAAAGACGCTAAACCAGAACGAAATCAGTGGCCTTTCGCTAGAAGCATCATGTGCGAGTATAAGGTATTAGCTTGTATGGTGTTGCAATCGCAGCGCTTGATAAACTCGCTTTAGCCCACATATATTACCTAAAATGAATAATTAATCATTGCGAAGCAGCAATAGAGTACATAGACCGATATTTACTCTTATTAAATTGACAATAGAAATACATATTTATTACTTTTGGAAACATTTTTCATTTGCAAACAACTAATGGGAGTTATCAGGCAGAAAATGTCGGCGGATGAACTATAGCCTTTCTAGTCCACTGACTATATTAAATCATCTTATGTATCAACCTGGAGCTTATGTCGATGTTGCGCCATACCAGAACCTGGGACAAGATTAACCATTCTAGATTCTACAAGATGTGGCAACTAAGTTCCGGGAGTTGGTAAACAAATTACAAGTTTGTCGCAACATTTTATTATCGACCTTCACAATAGTCTCCCTCTAACTTGTTCCCACGATTCGAAGCTCCCTTGATAAGCCTCCGAGTTGTACTCGTTCATTATCATGGTTACAATCTCTTTGACCTTCTCTACGCCACTAGATGAGTTCTCTTGAGGTGTGACTTCTTCTTGGGGAATAAAAAAAAAGTCGCAGGGGGCAATATAGGGGCTATAGAGTGGATGTGGCAATGTTAGTTTGTTTTTTATTTATTTTTTTTCGCCAAAAACTCAACGAGGAACGCGCCGGCCACAGTGGTTCAGGTTATATGGGGGCGCGGAAATAATTCATTATCTCTTAAAGTACTATACCGATTTTAATGAAATTTTCACTATAGTGAGAACCATTCTTAAAATAAATAATGTCATTTATTAGGAGTAAAATTTTGATTTATCTGCTAAAATTATTTTAATGTTTTCAAGGAAATGAACAACTGACAAGGAAAAAAATAAACAAATGAATTAAGATAGACATTCATATTCATATACAATTCATAGGCAATGAATTAAGATATTCATATTTGTGTTTGTTGATCTGAATTATTTTTAGAATAGTAATGCCTTAACATCGTCATTTAATTCGACATTTTTTTTTTTTTTTCGTCCCTTGTCTTAAGTTATTTATAAGCGGATCAGAAGAAGCAAGTAGCATATGCATGACGTCAGCATTTGTTGATACACGTGAACATTTTCTTGAATGATTACACCGATATTGACGGTAATCCTTGGTTCGAGCTTCTTGTGCTTCCTCTGTTAACATACCTATTGGTAGCATAGCGGATGTTATTATTTTGCTACCATGTAAAAGAATCTTGTGAACTGTATTCGGCATGTTGTACCAACTATACAACGAAATGTATAGCTCCGCAGTCTCACTGCAATAATTGCCGAACTTTTCTGGGTCGATCTCACCACCACAGTTTATTGCTTGCAGTATAACTGAGAAACGATATATCAAGTTTTCATCCACTCCTGTTATTTCAGCTGTTAAACCAGGATAATTAAAAAATCTTCTAGAAGTGTTTCCATCATTACTAGTACCCATGCCTTGTTTAACAACATCAACTTTAAGTCCAATTTTTCTATAAAACCCTTCCTGTATCCTTTTCTTCTCTTCCTCTTTCTGCCTTTTCGTGCCCGTGTCTGTTCTCCATTTTTTTAAGGACTTTCTATATGCAATATTGAGAATGCATTCCATGAACTTTATCCTTGCATGAAGGGGTGACAAGCCCATATTTTAAGTACTTGTTGCCTCTGGTTTATGACTAAAGATATTCAAATTATTCATTTCCGATGGTTTTGCTTTGCATACGAAACACAATGCCATCGATGGTGTATCGGTAACTGATTGTGCAATTTTACCGTCAATCATAGTAAACAATAATTCATGACTCACTATGTAGGTTTTGCTATGCAATGTCACAGTAGATTGAATTAGATTGCTGATTTCCAATTGCATTCTTGCGACCTCGGCTTGTTTTGTCTATTAAACAAGCCAAGCCATGCGAAGCTAATAATCCTTAATAGTTGGAAATCGTGTTATCATCTTCTAATATATTTAAGTTGAAATCCCCTAATATGATCAGGTTTTTACATTTTTCTTGCTTCAAAAGATTGGAAAATTCTATGACGAACATTGAGACATTGGAAGCATGTAGCCTATTAACACATAGAAAGACATACAATTCACTATCAATTTCAACAGAGACCTTAATTACATCAGCACTTGTAACTTCGACACAAAGAACATTGATGACATTAAATACATCCTTTGTTACAGGAGTCGGATCCTCGGTTCTTATTACCTTATTCCTTCCTTATTTCTCCTTCCCTTTTTTTTTTGTTTAATGTTGTGTCGTGGGCTTGCGTTGTTATTATATTCTGTACGTACGTGTTCGAGTCGCTCTTGCCTTTCGGGATGCTCTCTCGTCTTTATATTCCCTCCCTTTTCTTTGTTTCCTCCTTTAATTATTTTTTTTTACTTTTTGCTTTTATTTCATTAATATGTTTACGTGGGGGCTAAACCAAAAAAAAGGAAAAAGGAAATAATTGTAGGTGCTAGTCCCAACTATACCTAAAAGGTCAAAATTCCCACCACTTCACTTACCTCGTGTCCGTTCGACTCCAGTCGCTAATGCCAAATATCAAGAGCTTTTGACACGCCTATTCGGGGTATATATACGTTCACTAGCCCGTCAAGTTTTTCGATCGGCTAATGGCTAGGTTGTCGAAATTGGCAATTTGACGAACTGCCAAACAGCACGAGTAGTGTTGGGTGGTGCGTGGGATTTTTTTTTTCTTTTTTCTTGTATGCATGCGTTTTGTTCTGCGGACTTTAGGTTGAAGGAAACACGTCACACCTTGACAAAACAACCAACACCACCTAAGGCGTAATTGTCATTTGTGTTAGCAAAGAATTTAAACCCGGGTAGATTATAGTCAATGATTTCAAAATCGTAAATCCATATCTCAGAAACAAAGACAATATCTGGAATTGGGTCAAAAGAATCAATGTGAGCGACAAGAGAAGTAAAGTTTTCTCTCAAACTTCTGACGTTTTGGTGAACAATAAAAAACGAATTCTTAAAGTATGCAATATCATTAGGGAAATTTGAACTATTCGTATTATTATGCAGAGGGATGGGAGAGACATTTATTAAAGAAGGGTCTTTATTCATAACTTTATATTCTTCTTCTTTGGTGGCGTTACAGCCCATGAAGGACCAGAGCCAAGCTTATCTCAATCACCCATGTTGTGTGTGATTTATTTTTCACACAGGTGAAAGGGACGTATAGTTTTAATGCCGATTCCGAACGGCGAGTCGAGAAGCTTTTTCAAGGCAAGTATACTACGGGGGGTTTTGCCAGTACCCCGCCGAGGAGGAACGCCGCGAAATAATCATTCGATGGCGTTAATGTTATCGGGATCCGAACTCGCTCATCGTGCGTCCAACACACTAACCCTGCGCCACGGTGGCCTCTAACTAACTTTATATTGAATGTATTAAATTAACGAGAGATCATTAAAAGATCTTATTGGAATGACTCTCTCACCCTCAGTCTTTCTGATTAAAATTTGACTATTATTATACCATACGTATTTTACTCCTTTCTGCTTTGCAACTTCTTTCGTCTTCATCAAGAGAGCCTGCGTGTACCTCGTCAAAGAATTGTTGATGTAAATTCTCGTTCTCTTCCGGTTATTGCTGTTAGAGACACTAGCACCTCTCTTGTTGTTATTGTTGCTTCTGTCGGTGTCATCCATACAAGTCGCCAGAATACTTAAGGCTGCGCGCACAGTGATGCGAGATGCGATTCGGGAAGCGATACGAGAAGCGATACGAGATGCGATGCGAGATGCGATATGGTGCGCACAGTGAAAGCTGCTCTGTACTCTTCTGTTGCGATGTATTCATCATCAGGCGAAGAATTTTTAAATGAAAATTTATATTTATCGGGCCTTTCAATAAGGACTTGACAACTTTTTTTTTAAATAAAACGCAAACCGTTTGAGTCATTTCAAGAACTTGACTATCGGCTTGAAGTTCAATCAAAACGTTTATGAATGGAACTCGACTCCGTTCATATGGCCACCGCGGGCACGTTTGCAGCGGTCGATTTGTTGGACCCAATTTTCGAGGACTGGGCCACACACTGGCTCTGAGCTCTTCCAACGTCGTCGGCTTGATAGCATAAACCAATGACTTATAGCAGCCCCAAAGAAAAGTCTAGAGGCGTTAAATCGCACGAACGAGGCGGTCATTCGACTTGCCGATTTCTTGAGATAACGCGCTCATCAAACTTACTCTTCAATAAATCCATTGTAACGTGTGCTGTGTGGCACCATCCTGTTGAAACTACATGTCGTCCAAGTCCATATCTTCCAATTCGAGCCAAAAATAATCGGCAATCATGGCGCGATAACGCTGGCTATTCACAGTAAGTGACGATCCTTATCGTCGACGAAAAAATATGGCCCAATAACGCCGCCGCGCCGGCATGCAAACCGCACCAAACAGCTTTTTTTTTTTGTGGACGAAGTGGTGATTCATGAAGCACATATGGATTTTCACCCGACCAATAACGCATATTTTGCTTATTGACGAACCCATCGAGCCAAAAATGAGCTTCGTAACTGAAGATGATTTTGCGATTGTCCAGAGCCCAATCGGAGAACGTACGTCGCTTCAAATGGTTCATCGGCTTCAATTCTTGATTAAGCTTGATCCTGTATGGGTGGAAATGGAAACCTAGATCCTTACGCAAAATACGCGTTAATTCTTGAGAAAGCTGTGCAATTGATTGATTTGGATTGATTGCTACGGACGCCCGAACACCAGCGATATTTTCGACCAACCTGTTGTCTCGCTGACACGGCAATATCACACAACGAATGTATAGACTCTAATTTTTGCACTAAGCTTGTTATGTCTGTAGACTTGCCTGTTTAGTAGGGCGAGAATAACGACCGAAAATTGGAGTTAACGCTCTTAAAGTTGCGGTCACCGACTCCGAATTTCGGTAGAAAATTTTTATAATTTGGAGACTTTGCTCGTTCATGCACTTTACTATGATGAAAATGTTGACTTTACTGAATAAACTAGCAATGACAGTCCGATGATTAGTGAAAGGGTGCGTTCACAAATTGATTTCAAAGTTATCAATTTCCTATTGGAAAACCCTTTCTATTTATATCCACAGTTAAGGAACGATGAAAGAAAATTCTTGGAATGCACAAGAATGTCGTTCAAAATATTTGATCACATTTTGGACAAATTGTACCATTTGTATTAGGAAACTGGACCAATTTTTCATTTAAACAAATGAAATTGCATCAGAACAACAACAACAATGGATACTACTCGCACAGAATCGCTTGAAAAAGTGATCAGAAGAGTTTGTGTGCGAGAAGTTTGCGAGAGGTTTGCGATAAGCTTGCGAGAATCGCATCGAAAATCGCTTCACTGTGCGCACGTACATAAGAATACATGTGAACAGTTTTTTCGCAAGCAACCGCTTCTCGCATCGCATCGCGTTCTCGCATCACTGTGCGCGTAGCCTAAGTCTATCTTGCACGTTTTTTTAGCAGCCATTATCTCTTGTTTTATGTTCGAATCCGATAATTTTACACATATGATGTGATTTATCTTGGAGTCTTTAGATTTAACTTTCTTTACATAACATTTTTCAATTTTGGTGTCCGGAACATCTACAGACAAAACGTTATGTAGAATTTGTTTTGTAGTAGACAGTGCGCTATTTTCGTTCACATTGGGCAAGCCGGCTATGTCAATGGTGTTGTTAAGATGTTGTTGCTGTTCCCAATTGAGTTTGCTTTCCAGGGTATCAATTTCCGATTTTAACTCCGAGTTTTCTGATCGCAGTTCACTTATTTGCTGGAGGAAACGATTATTTGTTTCCTCCAACTTTGCCAGTTTTAAATAAATCATCTGGAGAGTATACTCATCGTCGTTGTTTAAAGTTCCCGACGAAGAATTGGCTGCTGCAGATTTTTCTTTGTTGGTTTCCGCTTGAGCATCTTTTCCGTTGGTGACAACCTGAGCATTGCTGTTGTTTTGCTTAGGTATTGAAGAAACCGGCAAGTGGACGGAACGGCGTTTCAGGACTCCACACTTATCACATCGAAATGTGTTTCCGGTCGATTTTATAAATTCTGCGTCTTGTTTAGTGATATTAGCACAAGTAAAATGAAAATAATGTTTGCAATCACTGCAATTAATTATTTCTAAACAGTTGCGTTCAATTTTTTGACAGCAAACAGAGCAATTCATTTTTAACACAAAGAAATTAGGTCTGCACCCCACGAACACTAACAGAACACTATAGCGGCTATAGAGTGGATGTGGCAATGTTATTTTGTTTTTGTTTTTTTTGCCAAAAACTCAACGAGGAACGCGCCGGCGCAGTGTTGTGAATTCGTGATTCAAAATCCAGCTCTTCTTGGCGAGTTCGGGTAGCATACGGAAAACACGTGCTCGCAGCCTCTTCTGAACGCCACTATAGAATTGTTTACTCACTGTCTGGTTGGTAGTGCGCACAGACGTTCTACATTTGCCTCGATACGAGAGGTGACGGAAGCTCCACCACGTGGATCATTTTCTACTCATTCACGACCCTAATTGAACTGCTTTGACCATTCAAACACATGTTTTTTTCGCATTCACTCATCTCTATACACTAGCCGCAATTTTCGGAAAATTTCCAATTGTTTTTCACCAGATCCACCATTCTCTATTTTTTATTATTATAATTATGAATTACAATATAAAGAATAGGTAGTGACATTCGTATTTAGGATTCAAAATAGTGTTGAATGCCACAAGAAAGCCAAAGGCATTGCAGGAGGCTTCAAAAAGGGCACCCTGGCTCTTCGAAACTGCGAGGGTAATCTTGTCACCGACCCGCAGGGAATAGTGGATGTATTTAAGCAGCACTTCCAGCAGCTGCTTAACGAGCATGACCAAGAGAGAGTGTTAGGGACCGAGGAAATCCCAACTTCAGCCGCTGAAGTAGTCCTCCCGCCCAGCATCGAAGAAGTCGGCACAGCTATTCAGAAGCTGAAGAACAACAAGGCCGCAGGCTCAGATGGCTTGCCATCAGAGCTCTTCAAGGCTGGCGGCGATGTTCTAGTAGGGAGCATGCACCAGATCATCTGCAGAATTTGGGAAGATGAAAGCATGCCCGACGACTGGAATACCAGCTCTATATTCCCCATCCACAAAAAAGGCGATCCTACCTCTAGCAAGAACTATAGAGGTATATCCCTGCTCAATGTCGCATACAAGATCCTGTCCGGCGTATTGTGTGAACGTCTAAAACCATTTTGCACCGCACTAATCGGCAGCCACCAGTGCGGCTTCCGGCCCGGCAAATCAACTATAGACCAAATTTTCACACTTCGATAAATCCTGGAAAAGACCAACGAGTTTCGAATCGATACACACCATCTTTTCATCGATTTCAACGACAGCATTCATCGTGAAGCACTGTTTGGGGCGATGGCCGAATTCGGGATCCCGGGAAAACTGATCCAGTTGTGTCGCGCCACGCTAAAAAACACGCGATGCACCGTGCAACTCGGCTCTAGGACCTCGGAACCATTCGAAACATGCACCGGATTTCGGCAAGGAGATGCGCTGTCATGTGACTTCTTCAACCTGGTGCTGGAGCAGATAGTGCGACGGGCAGGCGTCAACAGGGAAGGCACTATCTTTTACAAGTCCATCCAGCTGCTAGGATACGCGGATGATATCGACATCATTGCGTGTTCTCGCCGTGGCATTGTGGAAGCATTCACGGCGATTGAAGAACAGGCGAAACGAGTTGGTCTTAAGATCAATGAGGACAAAACGAAATACATGCTGTCAAGCAAAAACCAATCCGTCGCTCACCACCTGGGACAAAATATAACAATTGACAGCTACAATTTCGAGGTAGTTAAGGAGTTTGTCTACCTCGGGGCAAACGTAAATTCCACAAATGACACCACAGTGGAGATCCGGCATAGAATCGCCCTTGGCAACCGCTGCTACTTCGGCTTGTCCAAACAACTGGGGTCAAAACTCCTCACTCGAAAGACCAAAGTCATGCTTTACAAAACGCTCATTCTGCCAGTCTTGCTGTACGGAGCCGAAAGCTGGACGATAAGCAGGATTTCGGGTTCTTTCGAAAGAAAAATTCTGCGCCGGATATTTGATCTTGTCTGTGAGGAAGGTGAATGAAGAAGAAGACACAACCGCGAACTCTTCGAGCTGTACAAAGATGTGGATGTAGTCCGGAAGGTAAAGATCCGTTGACTACACTGGCTCGTTCGCATCGAGCGAATGGACATCAACGCTCCAGCTAAAAGGGTCTTCGACTCCAAGCCTCCTGATTCGAGAAGAAGAGGAAGACCGAACCTCCGGTATACAGACCAAGTAATCTCGGATGTAAGACATCTTGGTCTTGATAACTGGAAGGAAGCAGCGTGCCCGTCAAGGATGGAAGGCAGCTATAACTCAGGCTCAGATCCTCAATGGATCGCTGGCCTGATAAGTGAGTAAGCATTCCCTGACTTTGTCGACAACGTTCTGCGATGCAAAGGTTACATCCAGAACCTCCTGTCTGTTTTTGGTGATGATAGTTGGTTCACTGTCGTTATTACAAACGGTGAGGTTAGTATGTAATAAATAATTAAACAAAGACTCACTTCGCTCGTTTATGTTGCTGCTGCCCCAAATCGTGTGTGTGGTTTGCGTTCGCATTTGTTTGCTCCGCATCCTTGACCAGATTCACCAAGTTGGCCGGAGGGGGAGGACTTGGGTGGTAGTGGGGTAAATAGGCCGAGGCAATCCAGATCTTGGCGGAGCTGCCCTCAACACTAATAGCCGTGATGTCCTGGTCACTGTAGGATGGGAAATTGTAGAACTAGCACGAACCCAAAAAAACATCACGCAATTCAATTTCTTACACAAAATCCACTTTTACTGTATATGTCATTACATGAATATCTTGCGTTATTGTAGATACTTAACATCTAAATGTACAGATACCGATTTATACGTATATGTGTGTATACTATATATGTTAATAAATATTACGTACACCCATCAAACAGTTATACATATGTATGAGACGCGAGGGTCAAACCTACATGTTAATACTGAATTAAAACTAAATATTAAAATACATCCGCTGCATTCAGCTTAAGGTTAAAAAAACAATCACAATACTTACAAACTCCATTTGTGTCACCACAAATACAGATATTTAGAGTCTAGTTCCGAATAGCGTGCATAGTACTTGAGTATCACAAACATACCTTAACCCCCGCGTTCTATTCGTACACTTAAGTTAAAATATCTTTTTCGTCTCTCTACTTTGTAGCCTTTGGATCTATGTATGTATGAAGGTGAGTATTTGCCTATGCCAAGACACGATAAATTAACAGTAAACAATAAACGATAATATGGATTCAAATCAATTTGTACTAAGGATGTGTTGAGAGAGTGGGTTAATGGTGTTTCCCATTGATCACAATACTACTTTCCGCTGGCCTTGACTGCACCCGGCACCTTGAGTTGCCTGATCTCGGGAAAGAGCTCAATCATTAGAATCTCCACTAGTTCCTAAAATAGACCAATCGTATAAATCGTATAGGGGATTGTACGGATGCAAGGCTTACGTAAAACAGTTGCTTATTGTAGATGGGATTTTGTAAAGCTTCAAATACTTTAATAACACCACGTTTGGCAGCTTGTGCCCCGACAAGATTGCTTAAGACTTCCGGAATGTTATCCATAAGGAGTGCTTTTGCTGCGTTCCTCGTCATTTCCATCATATCGTCCGATCGTGGAGGATACGACGATGCCAATACACCGCCCGGCCAAAATGACTTCAATATTGCAGAGAAGTAATAATGAAGCATTGATTCTTCAAACAAATATGCAACTGATTCGCGAATTTGCCTAGGAGATAATCGGCGTGTGTTAGATCTGGGAGAGCGAGGAGGAAATGTTTTATTTTGTTTTTTTCTCACCTATTAATCGTCCGGCCGTATGTGATTTGGACGAATGATATTATGCTCTTTCGTAGCCATTTAAATACGCCGCCCATATCGAAAATTTCCCCCATCAATGCGTAGAGAGGTTCTGCAATTGAATCTTTACCATCCAGGTCAGGTTGTAGTCTTGATTCCGACTCAGCACCTCCCTCTAAATACATTGAAATATCGTCATCTTCTCGATAGTGTGTCAGACCCCAGAACGGATCGGTAGATTTATTGTTATCTACTTTGGCATTGTCACTTTTGAAAAGGGTCGAGAGAGAAAACTTTGTCTTTCTTGGCGATGGAGTTGTCTGTTTCAAATGATCCGAACTGGGACTGAGGAATGTGTAGATAGCTTCACTGCCACACAAATGATCATCTTCCAGAATGAACTATTCAAACGAGTGTGTTTAGATATTGAAATTGTATATATTGCTACTCGTATACTTACATTTAAGTACTTTTGAACTTGGGCCCTAGCTTTCTCTAACGAGCTTTTGTCATTCTTCAGAAAGAAAAGTTTAAAATTGGTTGGAAGATCAAGTGATTTTAGCTCCGGACACATAGGCCTCAACTTTCGATGTAACTCCTAAAACAAATCAATGATGGAATAGATTATTGTATACGTAGATGTATACGTACATGAAATTGAGTTAGAGATCGAAGCACCACCCATCCGCTTGATATGTTACTCGGCCTTTGTTCCTTTGGATGATGGTTTGGATTATTTATATCCTCGTCAACGTGAACTAGCACCGTGAACTGAAGAGATTCCTTTTCATCTGACACCTAATGATAACCACCATATGAATACAGCATCATATATTGCCGTAATATTACCTCAAGACTTTGGATAGTAGCCTTCCATTTGCCTATATGATCCGACCATGCATCCGTTCGTCTTAAATGTGCCTCCGTTTGACGTTTTTCATTTTTCAGCCACTCCATTTCTTTCTCTAATATCAAAAGTACCTTCGATTCTGGCTTGACGGAATATTTTAATGCATCCAACGCTAGACTTTTCTTATCTAAACGTTCCTGGATCTGTTCAAGTTTCTTCCTAGCATAGGTGGTATGAGTTGCTACATCAATTTGGTTATCGCTTTCTAACGAGGTAGTTGGTTCTTCTTGGCTATCGGAGAATGAATTTAGGGTGGGATCCTTAAAATCTTCGGATGTAAGGGCATCCTTTAACTGTCGATATTGTTCACTTAATATAAAAGACGGAAAGTATTTCTCCTCCAACGTTTTTAATATTTGTGTTTGAATTTGATAGAAAATATCCGGTCCGGCATCACCAAGCAAAAAGGTTTCGATTTGCTTACGATCCACTTTGTCGATTTTGATTTCTGGTTTTGGTACACGAATGTAATTGTAAAATATTTCCGTACCCAAGTGATGCCACTGTGATTTGGGCGCGTGTTTTAGTTCCTCAACGGCTACGTAGAATCCAACGAGTGTGCTTGCCTTCAGAGGGTCCAAAAATATGGTAAAATATCGCCTTCCTACACTAGTTGTTAATATTTCCGCTAGAGATAGATTCTAGAATATAACAGGCAACAGGTTCATATAAACGGGTAGGGTGTGTGTGGATAGATTGAGAATTTACCAATTCATTATTGTAATTTCCTTTCCATCCGAATTTCAGGAGATTTTTCTCGCATTGCGCCTTCGCAAACGTGAGCTGTTGAATATATCTTTTTAATCGCACCGCTGTCGTTAATTCCGATCGGGATAGACATTTTTCATCGGTGTCTGGGTCGAGTCCCTTGGCCCGCTGTAAATTCTGCATCGTTGTCGCATGCATTAGATCATTTACAATGCTGGTGCGGATCAGAGAGAGTTCTTCCATGTTACCGGAATTATTAATGATCTTTAGAAAGTCCTCAAAACTAGCAGCATAGTCGTAGCTACGTTTGTTAATTGCCGCTGCAGCTAGACGGGATTCAATATTCTGCACAACTTTCTGATTAATGTAATCAGGGGATGTTAGCATTTTGATCATTGGAAAAAAGACTACAACAGAAGCGATTGTTATCGGTGAATATATCTTAAATCACTACTGACGACTCACTTTTATAAGATAGTATTTCGGTTAGTAGAATTTTGAGAGGTGGTAATGAGTAGCCACGTGGCAGCAAGAGAATGACCATTATTTCGCTTAATTTTCTTAGAAATTCCATTTCGTGATCTTCATCTTGAAGGTAGGAGGTTGTCGAAAATACCGGTGTCGTTCCAGTTTCCAAGCTTTAAATTTATATAAAAAGGAAAGTGATTAATGCAAAGCAATAGGATGAGAGTAGACAGAATTGTTAGCAAGAAATGTACAAGTCTCGTGCGTAAGAGGGGACTGATTCTGATGTCGTTTGTTTCGAGCGAAAAATAGATCTCTACGCACACCCTGTCGTGCAAGAGTCACTGGCCAACACAAGAGGTACGATTTATTTCAAGTCTACGCAATTGCTTGCGTACGCCGACGATATTGACGTAATTGGACGAAAACAGCAAGACGTCAATGAGGCTTTCGTGAGCATTGAGGTAGAAGCGGCTAAGATGGGTCTCAAGGTTAATGAGGGTAAAACCAAATATCTGCTTCCATCTAAAAGAGACGGACAACACCGACGTATTGGCCAGAACGTTACCATGGGCGGATATAACTTTGAAGTGGTCAAGGAATTCGTCTACCTTGACTCACTGATTACCAGCGACAACAACACCAGCGCTGAGATAAAACGCAGAATCACTCTTGCCAACCGCTGTTTCTTTGGGCTCAAGAGGCAATTGAGAAGTAGAGCCCTCTCTCAGAAAACCAAGGTGACACTATATAAGACCTTGATCATCCCAGTCCTCCTTTACGGCGCAGAGGCTTGGACCTTAACAAAAGCGGATGAAGATACCCTTTGTCGTTTCGAGAGGAAAATTCTGCGCACTATCTACGGTCCCGTTTGTTCAAACGGTGTATGGAGGAGAAGATATAGCGAAGAACTGTACGGGTTGTACAGCGACATCGGCCTGGTACGACGTCTACTGATACAGCGTCTAAGGTGGCTAGGCCATGTAGAGCGCATGGAAGATACAGCTCCGACCCGAAAAGTCTTCGAATCCACTCCGGAAGGAAGGCGCGGCAGAGGACGGCCGCCTCAGCGGTGGCGCACGCAGGTGGAAAGGGACCTCAACCAACTGGGCGTGCGGCACTGGAAACAGCTGGCCAAAGACCGTGCCGGCTGGAGACGCTTGTTGGTTGAGGCCCAGGTTCACCACGGACTGTAGCGCCACCTAAGTAAGCACACCCTTAGGGAGACTTTATAGATCGATCAAACGTCAATTACACTGATGATATTGATGATATTCCCTCAATCTATCAGGATTTTTCTTTTGTTGGAGGCTTCTGCTATCCATTGTACTCCAGACAAACACCTTATATGTATTAATGTTTTTTTCCCTGTTTTCCGCATTTTCCTAACAAGAAGTGCAGTCGGATGTTTTTGCACTCAAGGAAAACCCTTACTCCGGACCCCCGCACAGACCTGGACCCTTCCCTGAAAATGCGAAGGTTCAGTATGTAGCCAGAGCCAGTCCTGACACCATGGAAACTCGACTGTGAAATTACAGCGCAGTAGGATAACGGGTGCCAATGCGTCAGAAGGCATGTCCATGAGACAAGGGTCGCAGGACATTTCTTGCGCAAGCGCACTGTTATTCCTGTGCGAATTGTATCAAAAGCAATCTTGAGACGAGACATGACTTTCAGAGCTATGTACAGCTGTGACAAATCGTTCGTTGGAGTTTGGTGAAAGAGGCTACGACGTGTTTGCGTGTTAGTCTGTTTTACAAGGCAACCGATGCATATGAGATTATAGTTCTTATCATTGCTATGTAGATCCAGAGGACCTTTGAGGGCGATAAGCCCCATGTTTTGCCAAAAGTTCCTTTGCATTGCCAGAAAGCTAACAGCGCTTTGGTGGTTTTTGACTCAACATGCTTTGACCAAGAAGCTTGCTATCTAAGATGACTCCCATGTAATTAGCTTCCTTTGATACCGGGAAGTGAGTTCCTTTTGGTACCAGTTGAGTCATGTCAGTATTTTTCCTCATTCTCGTGAAGAGAACGATATCGGTCTTAAGAGGACTAACCGACAGCCCATTTCTGGTACACCAATCATCGATCACATTTAGCGCCGCCTATGCTTTGAGACGGACAGTCGCTAAGCATGAGCCGACAGAAAGAACGGCGCCATCATCCGCATAGGCCTGGGCATAAATTCCAGAGGCATTGAGAGCATCAAGCAGAGAGTCGACCACCATGCACCATAACAGGGGAGACAGGACGCTGCCTTGTGGATAGCCCCTGTTTATGCCGGATTTGACACTGGTCGAAGCCTACATCAGCGTTCAATGTCCTGTGCACAAGCCATTCTTCGATCCACAAGATCAGTGCTTCATCCACGCCATGTCGCCTGGCAGCGTTATCCCGGTGGAGAGCTCAAAGAGGCTGTAACCATAGTTCCGAACAAGATTACTTTGGAGGATTATCAAGGGTGTTTCGAATCGTGGGAGCAACGTTGGAATTGTTGCGTAGAGTTAGAAGGGGACTATTGTTTTTGTTGTGGTTCAAAGACAGAAACACCCAACACTCTTAACTTCTTTTTGTATCCAGCAAGGCCTCCCTCTAGGACAATCGAAACAGCATGGTCATACTCGACGATTTTATGACTTTGTCGGCACTTTTGACAATCGATTTTCGAGAGCATGGTGCATCTCTGACATCAAAATTACCAGAACGAAATAGACGAAACCAAAACCGCACGTGATTGTCTGTTACAGTATCAAGATCTATATCAACGCTATTCACATTTACAGCCGCCTAGCTTGCGTGTCCGCCTTTATCGATGGAAAATGCTTTGTAACAGCATTTAGATTACATTACGTTCAATAGAACGTAGAGCACGATAAGACTAAAGCCATCATGGAAAAAGAGATTTTTGTTTTTTCGCAACACTTGCCCGATAAATGCTCAATTGGGTAATTGGGAAATCTGCCCTAAACGATGGCCAATCAAAAACCGTAATAGAAAAAAAACTTTTCTCTGATTGAGCACCGTGGCGCAGTGGGTAGTGTGTTGGCCTCTGACGCCGATGGCTCGGGATCGAATCCCGACACAGCCATGTCATCGAACGTGTTTTTCACGGTGTTTCTCCTCAGCGGGGTTCTGACAAAACCCCCTGTAGTAAAATTGCCATGAAAAAGCTTCTCGAAATTCGCCGTTCGGAACCGGCAATAAACTGTAGGTCCCTTTCACCTACGTGAAAATGAAATCACACACAACATGGGTGATTGAGAGAAGCTCGGCTCAGGTTCTTCATGGACTGTAACGCCAACATACATACATACATACTGATTTTTCTTTGATCTTTGTTTCGTTGTCCACGCTTCTTGCCTGTTTCACAACGTTACTACACGGCGACGCGACAGCGCAACTACAAACGCCGTAGCTGTCAAATCCATATTCATTCAATGGAATTATATGGAGTAAGTCACATAGGCACGTATGTAGTCGTGTCGCTGCGCTGTAATTTCGAAAATTTGAAAAACCGTCGCAACTACACGGCGTTGTGCCATTTCGAATTCGACATTGGAGGGATACGTTTGATAACTTGGTCTAACCCACCACCTCCTTCTGACTTTTGTTTCCGCTTTTAACTTTTTATAGGCTAAAGCAGCCGCACATGTTAGCAATAATGTTTTTTTTCAAATTATTTTGATCCATTTATGAACTAAATTCAGTTTCAATCTTCGAATTTTTTACTGATGCCAACTTCACTCTATAGAATTTACCTCCAATTTCACTCACAGAAGTAACCGCGCTGTCAAAAAAAATAAACGCCAAAGAAAGTAGCTCCATTGTGTATTGACTGAACGACTTTACAACCATAGCAAACGGCAGCGTTTGTAGTTGCGCTGTCGCGTCGCTGTGTAGTAGCATTGTGAAACAGGCATCTGTATTTTTCTTTATTTTTTTTTGTTATCAAAGGCATTCGCGCTAGATCCGTCCGTGAAGTCTAGCCTCAAATAAACGACATGCAATTGTGAATTTGAATATTGTATCATTTGTCCCAGCACAACTTCACGCGACAAACCAGAAACACTTTTTCTTGGATCCCCTTTTACCAGTCGAAGGATCTTGCGGTCCACTGGCTGAGGTGTCTTCCGATACCATTTTTAGCGGGAGATCTTCTCAATGGTCTAATACAGCCATACTCAACCTTTTTTCCACTCGGGCCACATTCATTTGTTTGCTAATTCACGCGGGCCGCAACATTATAGATTTTGGGTGATGACCTTTTCGAGGAGTCTAGGGATAAGCATAAAACACGAGCCTTTTACAAGAAAGCCAAAGGCCTTGCAGGAGGCTTCAAAAAGGGCATCCAGGCTCTCCGAAACTGCGAGCGTAATCTTGTCACCGACCCGCAGGGAATAGTGGATGTATTTAAGCAGCACTTCCAGCAGCTGCTTAACGAGCATGACCAAGAGAGAGTGGTAGGGACCGAGGAAATCCCAACTCAAGCCGCTGAACTAGTCCTCCCACTCAGCATCTAAGAAGTCGGCACAGCTATTCAGAAGCTGAAGAATAACAAGGCCGCAGGCTTAGATGGCTTGCCATCAGAGCTCTTCAAATCTGGCGGCGATGTTCTGCTAGGGAGCATGCACCTGCAGAATTCGGGAAGACGAAAACATGCCCGACGACTGGAATACCAGCTCTATTTGCCCCATCCACAAAAAAGGCGATCCTACCTCTTGCAAGAACTATAGAGGTATATCCCTGCTTAATGTCGCATACAAGATCCTGTCCAGCGTATTGTGTGAACGTCTAAAGCCGTTTTGCACCGCACTAATCGGCAGCTACCAGTACGGCTTCCGTCCCGGCAAATCGACTATAGACCAAATTTTTACACTTCGACAAATCCTGGAAAAGACCAACGTTTCGAATCGATACACACCATCTTTTCACCGATTTCAAAGCCGCATACGACAGCATTCATCGTGAAGGACTGTTTGCCAGTTGTGTCGCGCCACGCTAAAAAATACGCGATGCGCCGTGCAACTCGGTTCTAGGACTTCGAAACCGTTTGAAACATGCACCGGATTTCAGCAAGGAGATGCGCTGTCATGTGACTTTTTCAACCTGGTACTGGAGCAGATAGTGCGAAGGGCAGGCGTCAACAGGGAAGGCACTATCTTCTAAAAGTCCGTCAAGCTGCTAGCATACGCGGATGATATCGACATCATCGCGTGTTCTCGCCTTGGCATTGTGGAAGCATTCACGGCGATTGAAGAACAGGCGAAACGAGTTGGTCTTAAGGTCAATGAGGACAAAACGAAGTACATGCTGTCAAGCAAAAACCAATTCGTCGCTCACCACCTGGGACAAAACAATTTCGTACAATTTCGAGGTAGTTAAGGAGTTTGTCTACCTCGGGGCAAACGTAAGTTCCACAAATGACACCACAGTGGAGATCCGGCATAGAATCGCCCTTGGCAACCGTTGCTACTTCGGCTTGTCCAAGCAACTGGGGTCAAAACTCCTCACTCGAAAGACCAAAGTCATGCTTTACAAACTGCTCATCCTGCCAGTCTTGCTGTACGGAGCCGAAAGCTGGACGATAAGCAGGGCAGCGGAGCTGATTTTGGGTTCTTTCGAAAGAAAAATTCTGCGCCGGATATTTAGTCCTGTCTGTGAGGAAGGTGAATGGAGAAGAAGACACAAAGACACAACCGCGAACTCTACGAGCTGTACCAAGATGTGGATGTAACCCGGAAGGCAAGGATCCGTCGACTACACTGGCTCGGCCACATCGAGCGCATGGACATCAACGCTCCAGCTAAGAGGGTCTTCGACTCCAAGCCTCCTGGTTCGAGAAGAAGAGGAAGACCGAACCTCCGGTATAAAGACCAAGTAATCGCGGATGTAAGACATCTTGATCTTGATAACTGGAAGCAGCGTGCCCGTCAAGAATGGAAGGCAGCTATAGCTCAGGCTCAGATCCTCCATGGATCGCTGGCCTGATAAGTAAGTAAACAAAGAAAAACATTACGATGCCAGTGCGAGACACATATAAAGCTGGACATATAATGCAAGGCATCGCGTTATTAAGCGTCGCGTTCGTTGGTCACAAAAAACAAGGCATCGCGTTAATTGTCATTTCCCGCGGGCCGCAGGTTGGGTATCGCTGGTCTAATACTTCCAAAGATGCTATAGTGCACTAGAAACCATCTTTGATGAGCACTCCAATTGCATTCCTATCTTTTCATAAGGAATACCGGTTGAATGTGGTTTTACAATAGCCTTTCGTATGGCTTGAGCACAGCTTTTAGCTATTCCCATAGTAACAGCCTACACACTTGTAACATAGAGGCGTTACGTTTGAAAGTCAGCAAATTCGGAAGTGTTCATATCAATTCAAGAAACAAAGGTCAATTTCCCAGGTGAGGCAACTGATGAGTAACTCGTTTCGAATTGCTTATGCCTACGTTATTAACCTGATACATGCTACTATGTGTAATGACTAATAACCCATTGGAGTAGCAATGAACTATCGTTTAAACTATGAGCAAAGCTTTGAAACTGCTCGACATAAGCAACGTGTAGTAATGCCGTCAAATATACTAAGGACATTGTTCAAGAGTCAATATAATAATAGAGATAGCTACGACCCAAATGAGGTAGCAGGTTAACTACATACATACATATATGGATAGATAGACTCGTATGTGGGAAATCATTACTCACGCCCTCGCTTCCGCTATTCGTATCTTTTCTAAATGCACAGTCACACGATTCACCATATCAACGGCTATGACTTTAGCCGCATCGATTTTGATAGCGCGCTCACGGATTTTCTGAACAGCGTTCCATACGTCTTCACGTAATACATCATTAATGAGTTTCGGTTTCGTCGTCACATGTCTGCAATTAAACATTTCACACAATAGTACTGATTGTCGTCAAGTGATCACTTACTTATGCATGTACATATGTACTTACCCCAACCATGGCGACATAAAATCTCTAAGCACGTACTCCGCCAATTGTTGCAATTGTAGATCAACTGTTTTCCCAAAAATCAGTGGCAAATTCGATGGATTCTTTATTGGATTTGGTAAATCGAAAATACTTGACCTAAAAGCAACAAAAACAAATATTAATACCACAGATGCTTATTCCCATGATGAACTCTGTTCGTACTTGGTAGCATTATAGACCACAGTAAAAGGCTTATGACTTAGCTTAGGGTGTGTTTTGCACGTTAGGCTATAATGAATGTAGATTGTAGCAGCAATAGCTGGAATAACAACAAACCAATTAGAAAGAAAACATTCATTTTGCATAGATCAACACTTACCCCCTATCACTAGAATAACAGAATAAAGGATAAAAAGGAATATGTAGAAAAAGGATGGGTAGCAGTAGATGATGGTCAGCAGAGCAGTCAAGCAGCCCCCGAGGCAGTAATTTAAATTCATTTTAACCAATTTTAGTTTGTGTTCTTTTCTCCGTATTATGTCTCACTTCAAATCAATTCCAATTAGACGAGCTCTGCACCTGGTTGTCCCTTGAACATGGTTTCCGTAATTGATCACAATAGTCGACTGTTTGACGCATATGTTCTACATGACGGCAAAGATCATACGATGACACTTTAATTCTTCGATTTTTCTTCTCACAGCTCACAAATCGATACCAGGCGCTGCAACAAGTTAAAAAGGTATCGCCTCCCTTCGCCAACTTATGGAATTCAGAAGAAATCCGCGATTCATAAATTTGTCAGTGATGGAAGGACCGATAAAAATGACGGATGGCATTCCATCAAACACGAGCGCAAAACAGAATGTCAAATTATTGATAAGACGGAACAATAATAGAGAAGAGACAAAAACAAAAGTGCGAAATAGTCGCTGTTTACTCCCACCTTTTCCTGTTTTGTTCTGTTTATCGCCGTTTTTTGGTAAACAAAACCAGCCACCAACTGACAGCTGTCAGGAATGCGTTCAGTTGGTATTTTGTCACAGCAAATGAGATAACAAATTCGAATTATATGAATTTGTTAACGTCTGGTTGACTTGTTTTCTTGTTGAGGTATCGATGAAACAAGGAAAGGAAAGATACATTCCGGCTATGTTCGGGTGAATCTAATGATTAAGTAATGCAGGAGTCTCCTATCAGTTTTAACGTGCGATTTTGAATTCTGTTTAGCAGGTACAATGAGGTCTTATATGCACTGAACCAGACGTTAGCATTAAACACTTGTTGGATCTGTAAAAGATGTTTATGCTTGGATGGCGGAAGACAGCACTATACTTTGGAAGCATTCCATTCCACTTGAGTTTAACAATTTGAAAGGTAGTTTCTAATCAAATGAAACCCAGACTTGACTATCCACCTTGCCGTGATTCTGGGGTCGAATAACATGTGTTTCAAGAAGGTCAATAACTAAGAGGTAGTCAACCACATTCCAGTGGTGGCTTGAGCTTGACTAGCCCAGGATATCGTATCGACTAACATGTGTTTCCAGAAGATTAGTAGCTAAGAGGTAGTCAACCATATTCCAGTGATGGTGTAAGCCTCTTGAAACCGTTCCCAAAGATGAAAGGTTACAGGGCTTATTTCCAATCGCTAACGCCACCAAAGAACGAACTCACTTAGCTGCAGAGGCGAGGCCCAAGGTATCTTAATGCCTTACTCCGATATTCCGTGGCTCTGTCGGAGTGGACCTATATTTCCGGCCGTACTCGTGGGAACAAGATTCCAAAAAAAGGAAGAACTACCTCTCTCGAATCAGGGGTCTTCCTCTTCTTCTTTGGTGGCGTTATAGCCCATGAAGGACCAGAGCCAAGCTTCTCTCAATCACCCATGTTGTGTGTGATTTATTTTTCACACAGGTGAAAGGGACATACAGTTTAATGCCGATTCCGAACGGCGTGAGGCGAGAAGCCTTTTCATGGCAAGTTTACTACGGGGGGTTTTGCCAGTACCCCGCCGAGGAGGAACGTCGCGAAATAAACATTCGATGGCGTTGGTGTTATCGGGATCCGAACTCGCTCATCGTGCGCCAGAGTTCAAAACACTAACCACTGCGCCACGGCGCCCTCTATCTCGAATCAGAGGTAGACTCACTAAATGGCGTGGCCGTTAACAGAGAGGAAGAGATAAAGATAACAGAAATTACTCGCTGATACTGAACAGAGAGTTCAGGACAGTGTGAGACAGAGAAAGGATGCAAAAAAGGCCAGGAAGCTGTCTCAAGGTATGCTGAGACCTAAGGAGTACAAGAAAGCTGTGGACCATAATTGAGGAGAAGGGCATCCCCCTGCTCTCCGAATTAGAAAAGGAGGAGCTCAAATAGAACGATGATGTGATTGCTCAAGATGGCAGATAGACACATAGCAAAGGCACGAAGACGGGCAAGGGTGTGGAAAACTTAAAAAAGCCCTCAACGAAGAGAGAATGCGATGGGCCGGGGCATCTGGAATCGTAACCGATAAGGCGGGTTCTAGCTGTACCCGGTCTCAGAGCACAGGTGGAAGGTTGAAGCCTAAAAATACAACAAGGATCGCAGTCGCCGATCGACCGCAGTAAGGCAGCCTTTACCAAGGTTTGGTCTCTCTAACTGGAGGCGGGGTATAAACAGTCTGGACTGTTAAGACCAGCTCTCGCACGATTTCGCGAAGAAGGTCATTCGCACTTTTAAGTCGTGGGAGGGCGCGGCACTAGAGGCAGTCTCCCTGGACGAGGTACGGAGAGGCCTAAAGGCAAAATGAGTGTGACAGATGTAGATATAGAAAGGAATAAGATTCTTGGATTTCTTAAGGCACAAGATCCAGCGGTCCCTATGGATGACTGGGAAACAGTAGCACAGGAGAGCAACGAAGACGGTACCAAGAGTATAATCTCCGTTATCGAGAATCCACCGGGAACTCTGAAAAAAGAGAGGCATATGCGCTTATTCTTTGGAGCTGGTAAGTTTTCCTTTAGACTCACGAAGAAAGCGCAGCAGGGCGGGACCTGCTGTGGAGAAGTGTACTGCAATCAATGCAGGTAGTGCAAATAAACATCCAACACAGTAAAGCCGCATCAGCCAACCTCATGCTGCTCCTCAACAAGGAGCAGCTTAATCTGGCCCTAATCCAGGAACCATGGATCCTCCATAATCAGGTTAAAGGGTCATCACAATATAGCCTCTACTACTGCACTGGAAATATACACAGACGGGTCCAGGACAGGCAATGCTGTGGGTGTCGGTGTCTTTGCACGGACCCTAAAAATCAGCCAATCCTTTAGATTTAGACGATCGATCCACTGGATTAACGGTAATTCGTAAGGCCGCCAACGAGATCGATGAACAATAGTCACATCGTCATCTACACAGACAGCCAAGCGGCAATAAGAGCTCTTAACAGTTGCACTGTTATGTTGTGCCGGGTACTCTGGGCATAGTAATATGCCAGGTAACTTTGAAGCAGACGAACTAGCCAGAAAAGGGCATCACGAACTAGCCAAAAGGACACCGCACCTAAAAATCTCGAAACAGGCTCTGCAACAGACCAAAGAGAGATGGCGTGACCTGCAACTACGCGAGACAAACCTGGCCCAAGTACTGTTAACGTAGAACCACAAGTCTGCTTAAAATACGCCTAATAAGCAGGATAACCGCTGTAAGGCAGAGTTTCCATTTATTTATTTATTAACAACGAAGGTCATAGAGAATTCCGTCCTCCTGACCTCGAGGAAGTTAAGATCGCCATACCGAAACTCAAGTCGAATAAAGCTGCTAGCGCAGACAGAGCTGAGCTCTTCAAAGCAGCTGGAGATGACCTGGTTAGGAGCATTCACCAGCTCATCTGTAAGACATGGACAGAGGAAAGCATGCCTGAGGAATGGAGTCTCAGCATCGTTTGCCCGATCCTCAAGAAAGGAGACCAGTTTTACTACGCCGACTATGTATGTATGTTGGCGTTACAGTCCATGAAGAACCAGAGCCGAGCTTCTCTCAATTACCCATGTTGTGTGTGATTTAATTTTCCCATAGGTGAAAGGGACCTACAGTTTATTGCCGGTTCCGAACGGCGAATTTCGAGAAGCTTTTCATGACAATTTTACTACAGGGGGTTTTGTCAGAACCCCGCTGAGGAGAAACACCGTGAAAACACGTTCGATGACATGGCTGTCTCGGGATTCAGCCATCCCGTGTCATCGGCGTCAGAGGCCAACACACTACCCACTGCGCCACGGTGCTCTCGCCGACTACAGAGGAATAAGTCTCCTTAATATCGTCTGCAAACTCTTCTCTGTCGTTTTGTGTGAACGCCTGAAGCCTTTTGTAAATCAGTGTGGCTTCAGCCCAGGAAGGTTCACCATCGACCAAAACTAAATCTACGGCGGATCCTGGAAAAAGCCAATGAATTTCAAGTCGACACTCACCACCTATTTGTCGACTTTACAGCCGCATGTATGTATGTAAATATGTTGGCGTTACAGTCCATGAAGGAACTAAACCCGAGCTTCTCTCAATCGTCCATGTTGTGTGTGATTTTATTTCCCCATAGGTGAGAAGCTTTGTGCCTCAAAACCTCACAGCTCCTCGCGTACGCGGATGACATTGACACAATCGAAAGATCACAGTGAGATGTCAATGAGGCTTTTACGAGTATTGAGACGGATGCTGCGAAAATTGGTTTGGCAGTAAACGAGGGCAAAACTGACATGCTGTCATCAATAAAGTACGCTCACCATCGACGTCTTGACCAGAACGTTTGTATTGGCAGTTATAAGTTTGAGGTAGTTGAGGACTTCGTCTACCTGGGCTCCGCACTGACCTGGAACAACAACATCAGTTCCGAAACCAATCGCAGAATCACTGCCAATCGCATTTTCTTTGGACTCAGGAGTTAATTGAGTAATAGAGCCCTCTTCCAAACGACTAAGTTGACTCTGTGGAAGACCCTTATCATCCGGGTCCTGCTGTACGGCGCAGAAGCATGGATGTTATCAAAAGCGGATGGGGAGAGTCTTGGTCGTTTCGAGCGAAAGATTTTGCATGTGATTTTTGGTCCTACAAACGTAGCCTTATATGTGCACACGCCCCTACTGACGAGGCTGAAGATCCTATCAAGGAGGACTTCTATGACCTCCGGGACTTCAACGCCAAATTCGGTAAGGAAAACACCCTTGGCGAAGTGATCGGAAAGCACAGCCTCCACGATACAACAACAGATAACGGCTTCCGACTCGCTGACTTTGCGACAGCTCGTAATGCGGTGATAAGTAGCACAAGATTCCCTCGCAAGCGAATCCACACAGCAACCTGGCGATCTCCGGACGGTCGAACCGCCAACCAAATCGACCATGTGCTCATTGACGCAAGGCACTCGTCAAACATCCTGGATGTGCGAACATTCAGAGGGGCAAATGTCGACTCTGACCACTTCCTCGTAGCAGCAAGATTCAGAGCTCGGCTGTCCAATGTCAGAAAGCTGCACCAGCCCATCAGAAGGAGGTTCGACATTGGGCGCCTGAGCACACCGGAGGTTACCAGAGTCTTCAGGGAGCAGCTGAGCGAAAGCTGAGCCAATAACATGTGGCTGCATTGCCGCTCAGCCATTCAGGAAGTAGCCGAAACCACCTTAGGATACCTACTACCCCCGACAAGAAACCCGTGGTATGATGGCGAGTGTGAGCAGAAAAAGGCAGCAACCGAAGAGGCGTACCAAAAGGCGCTGCAGAGGAAAACCAGGGCAGCGTAAGAAGAGTACCGAGCCAGAAGAAGGGAGAAGAAAAAACTACTGCGACAAAAGAAAAGAATCTTCGCAGCTTCCCAGCTCAAGGAAATCGAGGAGTCTAGGAATAAACATAAAATACGAGCCTTTTACAAGAAAGCCAAAGGCCTTGCAGGAGGCTTCAAAAAGGGCACCCTGGCTCTTCGAAACTGCGAGGGTAATCTTGTCACCGACCCGCAGGGAATAGTGGATGTATTTAAGCAGCACTTCCAGCAGCTGCTTAACGAGCATGACCAAGAGAGGGTGGTAGGGACCGAGGAAATCCCAACTCCAGCCGCTGAAGTAGTCCTCCCACCCAGCATCGAAGAAGTCGGCACAGCAATTCAGAAGCTGAAGAACAACAAGGCCGCAGGTTCAGATGGCTTGCCATCAGAGCTCTTCAAGGCTGGCGGCGATGATCTGGTAGGGAGCATGCACCAGATCATCTGCAGAATTTGGGAAGATGAAAGCATGCCCGACGACTGGAATACCAGCTCTATATGCCCCATCCACAAAAAAGGCGATCCTGCCTCTTGCAAGAACTATAGAGGTATATCCCTGCTCAATGTCGCATACAAGATCCTGTCCAGCGTATTGTGTGAACGTCAGCTACCAGTGCGACTTCCGGCCCGGCAAATTGACTATAGACCAAATGTTCACACATCGACAGATCCTGGAAAAGACCAACGAGTTTCGAATCGATACACACCATCTTTTCATCGATTTCAAAGCCGCATACGACAAAATTCATCGTGAAGAACTGTTTGGGGCGATGGCCGAATTCGGGATCCCGGTAAAACTGATCCAGTTGTGTCGCGCCACGCTAAAAAACACACGATGCACCGTGCAACTCGGTTCTAGGACATCGGAACCATTCGAAACATGCACCGGATTTCGGCAAGGAGATGCGCTGTCATGTGACTTCTTCAACCTGGTGCTGGAACAGATAGTGCGACGGGCAGGCGTCAACAGGGAAGGCACTATCTTTTACAAGTCCATCCAGCTGCTAGGATACGCGGATGATATCGACATCATCGCGTGTTCTCGCCGTGGCATTGTGGAAGCATTCACGGCGATTGAAGAACAGGCGAAACGAGTTGGCCTTAAGATCAATGAGGACAAAACGAAATACATGCTGTCAAGCAAAAACCAATCCGTCGCTCACCACCTGGGACAAAATATAGCAATTGACAGCTACAAGGTAGTTAAGAAGCTTGTCTACCTCGGGACAGACGTAAATTCCACAAATGACACCACAGTGGAGATCCGGCATAGAATCGCCCTTGGCAACCGTTGCTACTTCGGCTTGTCCAAACAACTGGGGTCAAAACTCCTCACCCGAAAGACCAAAGTCATGCTTTACAAAACGCTCATTCTGCCTGTCTTGCTGTACGGAGCCGAAGGCTGGACGATAAGCAGGACAGCGGAGCTGATTTTGGGTTCTTTCGAAAGAAAAATTCTGCGCCGGATATTTGGTCCTGGATATTTGGCAGCTATAGCTCAGGCTCAGATCCTCCGTGGATCGCTGGCCTGATAAGTAAGTAAGTAAACGTAGACGGGGAATGGAGGAACATTTTCAACCACGAGCTTTACGGGCTGTGCGACATGAGTGTGTCATGTGTCTACTTATTCGACGTCTAAGATGGCTAGGCCATTTAGAGCGAATGGATACCACAGCTCCAGCATGGAGAGTCTTTCAATCCAACCCCGGAGGGACAAAGAAACAGGGGACGGCCGCACTTAAGATGGCGCACACAGGTGGAAGGGAACCTCAGCCAACTAGGTGTGCGGCAAAGGAAAAGGCTAGCAAAAGGTCGTGCTAGTTGGAGGTGCATGTTGGTTGAGGACCAGGTTCACCCCGGACAGTAGCGCCCGACAAAAAGAAGAAGCAGTCTAATAGGTGTCCTAACAGGACATTGCGCTTTTGGAAAACATGCCGCAAGACTAGGTCTGCCATATAACGACTATTGTAATAGGTGTCATGACGAGGAAGAGGAAGAATTCCCGTCCTATCTCTTATGCAATTGCTCTGCCCTAGCTTCCACAAGAAGACGATATCTGGGAGATTATTTCTTTGATTCTTTGATAAACTGGCGGATCTATCCGAAATGGAGATCCATACTCGAAAACTATTGAATTTAATATATAAGACACAAAATGGTTACGGGAGTAACGGTGATCAAGCCAGGTCGAGTGAGGGCACAATGGACCTATCTGGGCTTAAGTCATTCCAACCGCTTTACGGAGGGAAGCCACCCAACCAAACATCCTGGTATTTACCAATTACCTTCTGGGTAATTTTTTGGGATTGTGTTTTTGCCTTAAGATGAGAACAATTGTTTTTTTTTTTTTTTGTAGTGGTGCATACTTTTACAGGCAACTGTGGATCACAGTAAAATTCAAAACGAACACACCCTAATCAAGAATTTGCTGAACACAACAAACAACTAGAAATGTTTAGTTGAACCAGTTGAACGTGAGCAAACTTGAAACTTCAAAAAGCGATTCGCTTGTCGCTTCTCTGCTGTCAATTTTCTGTTTTACCGGCTGGTTGCGTCCTTACAGCCGTGTCCAGATTACCACGAGGAGAGGATTACCCGATAAACAAGCCAAAGTTTACCTGAATAATCATTTCGAGTGGATATTTAATTCACGATTCTACAGCATCTTGCAAATCTGGATGAAACTAGCGAAGTTATGATCGCCGCCTCAGAACCTTTGGTGAGTGATGACAACAATTAAACGTACCCCAAGTCGTATGGATGTGCAGTGCAACATGTGTCTTTCGTTTTGTAGGAATTCATTCCTCGGGGGCGTCAGGCGGTTGAGGAGCACCCGGGGCCAATAGTGCCTATACAAAACTCCAATGTAACTTCCGAGAATGTCCTTCTTCACCGCATGCAAAATGTGAATATTTCATCGAACGAAGATCAATGTGAATTTTGGTCAATACGTGAACTCTATTCTGAGTGTCGCCGTGATGCTCATCAACCGCAGGGATACAAACAAGTCATCAATGCCGATTATATGACGGATTTCTATGTGAACTCCGAAGAAGAGTTGTATTTCAGGAAGAATACTGCTGTTTGGAACCGGGGTACTATGTGTTGACTTCATTCACTTAGTTATAATGTTGACGTTTTGGTTTAGGTATACAGGCGGAAAGAAGCGTGCTACCGCGAATGTGTTTCACTTGCGAGACTCCAATCAAGTTTGCATTCTTCTGCAACCAAAGCTTTGTGCAAGGCATTCTCAAAAAAGGAATTGACAACGACCTGACAGTGATATGCCTTATAGGTAGGTTTAACAAACCACAAGCAGTACAGTGTGGAAGTTGATTTCATATCTTCTGATCGTAGATGCAACCTGCTTACATGTATACTGCGGCAACGGCGAAGATTTCATCGCTAACCTGGAATTTCCCGTCTCCAATGTTTTGGTAACAAAGTTCGGCATTCTCCTTGAAAAGGAGGCCACCAATACAATAGTGCAGAACCTAGCCATCTCGATGCCACGAATATTTTCGTTAACTCATCCGCTCGACGAGATTTGCCCTGTTTTGAACAAGTCATCATCCGGTGTAGTTAGCTATCTGACTGAAGCCGACTATAGTGTGATATTCTCAACCGAACACAACGATTTGGTACTACTTTACGACAATAAGTTGGGCAAACACTTTGTTTCCAAACTGCGAAAAGCTACGGAAGAGGAGATTTCGTATGTAGGTTGTAATAACGACACGGCTTTTGGCAGTGCCACTGTCAATCAGACTCAAAGGCCTGGTGTATGCAGCTTCTCGCAGAATTCTATGAAGTTTTCCGGTATTTTTATCAATACGCTTGTTTGGCTTACGATATTATAATAACAAGATACCCATAACAGGTGGAACGAAGAACAGCACCGCGTATATGCCACGTTCGAGCCTGGGTAACCCTCATATTAGTAAGTTTCTCAATTCTCAGTCAATGAACAGCGGCTCTAGCAATCTAAAGTAAGCATAACGTACGTTGAGGTACTCCTTTCTATATGTTTGTTTATTTCATTAGTCGAACAAGTGGACAGTCTCCATTAACTCGTTTACAATCGTCATTGGGACCACTTTCCATGTCGCTACAGGATATACGAAAACCTGGACAAGCACAGCCGTCGAAACCGATTATACCGGAATACTGCCTGGAACACATATGGACAGAAAATACGTCGACAAAGTAGGTACCGATCTCGATTCTACATCCAACATCACTAATGGTTCCATTACTTTTCTAGAGAGTTTTGCGAAATAGCCACACGGGCGTTTATACATGTCGATTTGATTGGACAGACGTTTCTTTGCTTTCTACTACCGCGTTCGTGCAAACTGCAATTGGTACGGATTGTGAATTTCGGTGAAGCAAGCACTCGGATCGAAGGCGAGCTACACACGATATCGGCGAAGGATGCCGTGGTTTTGGAGGTATACATGACGAGTTGTATTATATGTCAACCTTGTTTATCATATTTTCTTTATATCAGAGGATGAAAATGATTGTTATACTCGATCCAAGTGGATCCCTGGTATTGTACACAGGGATGGTATTCGTGTCTCGGGTTCATGTGACCACTACAGTTCCGTCTCTACCGCAAACTAAAGCACTAGTCTCTCCATTTCCACGGTAAATGAGTTCTCTTTTTGGTAGAATTAATAATTCATACTCTTCGTTGTAGGCGAAGTAGTCTGCTGCCGACAGCTCATGGTCAGAGCGATTCAAATTTTGAAGAGGAATTGCATATGCTCTCCCCAGTTCATCCGCTTCAGCCTCAATTTCCCATAAGGTAAGTGTACACTTCAATTGGATACCTGTTGTGCCCAGTCTTGTTCCTCTGCAGTTCTCTGTAGGGTTTTTGGTACTTTTTCTCCTTTATCGCAGCGTTACAGCCCGGTGTAGTCTTGGACCTTAACAAACAAGCGTCTCCAGTCAGCATCTCCTGTTGCGTACAGCAAATTGGTTGAGGTCCTTCTCCACTTGTGCGCGCTATCTGAGTCGAGGGCGTCCTCTGTTGCGTTGTTCCAATGCCTCTGATTCAAAGAATACTGTACAATCCTTACAGTTCGTTGCTGAATCTTCTTCTACATATGCCATCAACGCAAGCAGGACAAAAGATCGCACGCAGAACTTTTCCCTCGAAAAAACCAAGAGCTTCCTCATCTGCTTTCTATAGCGTTTATGCTTCTGCGACATTATTCAATTGCCTCTTGAGTCCAATTGGCAAGAGTTATTCTGCGTTTAATATCGCCTCTGCTTCAAACGCATCATTGGTGGCTGTGTTGGATCAATGACGTCAATATCATCCGAGGAAGCTAGCAGTTGAACGGACTTTTAGAAAATCGTGCTCCTAGTGCTGACTTGTGAGTTTCGCACAATCCTCTCAAGTATGATGTTAAAAAAGTCGCATGACGACGCGCCGCCTTACCTAAAATCTTTTTTTGACATTGCTTGTCTCTGTGCACGTTTTCATATGGGGCCTTGGAATCGACAAATAGGAGGGTCGATCTGCATTTCTTGGGTCTTTTCCAGAACCTGAGGATTTGGTTTACTGTGGACTTTCCTGACTTGAAACCACACTGATAACGACCCATCAGGTTGTTAACAGCGTTCACACAAAACAGCAGAAAGAATTTTGTATGTGATGTTAAGGAGTCTGATCCTTCTGCAATTGTCGCAGTCGCAGGATACCCCTATTCCTTTCTTGTATCGGGCAAACGACACTTAGATTTCACTCTAACAAATGAGGTGGTGCATGCGCGTAGCCAGATCATTCCCAGCTGCTAAACAGTTCCGCTCCAGCAGATTTCTTTGACTTCTTGACCTCGTCAAAGCCAAGGGGACGGAATTCTTTTCTATCGTCGTCCAAATTGAATGGAACATTCTGCCTGCAAGCGCCTCCAGAAATGATTCTTCCAAATTCTCAGCATCGACAGCGACTCTACTACCAGTTGTCCATTACCGTCCTGGCAAATTTCGGTTCTGAGGGCGCCGTGACGTAGTGGTTAGTGTGTTGGTCTCGACGCACGGTGACCGAGTTCGGATCCCGATAACACCAACGCCATCGAATGTTTATTTCGGGGCGTCCCTCCTCGGCGGGGTACTGGCAAAACCCCCGGTAGTATACATGCAATGAAAAAGCTTCTCGACTCAAGCCGTTCGGAATTGGCATTAAAGTGTAGGTTCCTTTCACCTGTGTAAGAAATAAACAACACACAGCATGGGTGATGGAGAGCAGCTTGGCTGGCCCTCCACGGGCTGTAACGCCACCAAAGCAAAGGTTTCGATTCGAAAGGTTTATCCACCGTTTTCCTTTTTGGTAAAACTTCATTCCTCTGTAACACCTGTCCATCTACTCGACCGCGCGCTTCTCATGATCCTTCTTTTTCTTTCTGAGTAGCCAGTTCTCTTCCCTCCTTTTCTGTTCATAGGGCTTACGAAGAGCTTCGTTTTGCGATGCAGTTTTGTCTTATAGGCGTCTTATTTGGTTGCGTGGGCCTGTCTACATTCGTCGTCAAACCACTTGATTTTCCTGGGTGGTATTGTAATGAGCAAGATGCCTCGGATACACGGACGGATACTCGACGACGACAACGCACGAAAAAGGAACACGATTTGCGAGTATGCTCCTGGAATGTCAGAACCCTGTACACTCCCGGAGCTGCTCATAAACTAGAAGGAATCCTCCCGCAGTACAAGGCGGATATTACTGCGGCCCAGGAAATACGCTGGATAGGAAACGGCATGATTAGGAAGAAGAATTGTGACATTTATTATAACTGTCACAAAAGGTTGCACTTACTGGGATGCGGATTTGTCGTGGGAAAGCGGTTAAGGTCGAAGGTCATCGACTTTAAACCTATAAGTGATCGCCTGGCTGTGATCCGCATCAGACTTACATATATGTGCACACGCCCCTACCGACAAAGCTGAAGACCCTATCAAGGAGGACTTCTATGACCTCCTGGACAACGCCTACGGAGCTTGTCCGGAGTACGATGTAAAAATCGTGCTCGGGAACTTCAACGCCAAAATCGGAAAGGAAAACACCCTTGGCGGAGTGATCGGAAAGCACAGCCTCCACGATACAACAACAGATAACGGCTTCCGATTCGCTCACTTTGCGACAGCTCGTAATGCGGTGATAAGTAGCACAAGATTCCCTCCGGTATAAAGACCAAGTAATCGCGGATGTAGGACATCTTGGTCTTGACAACTGGAAGCAGCGTGCCCGGGACCGTCAAGGATGGAAGGCAGCTATAGCTCAGGCTGAGTAAGTAAGTATTGTAAAACCCAAAACATTAGTGGCTTTAATAGCAGCTTCTATTCTTCCTCTACCGTTAGTGCAGACGATGTCGAACTTTTAGAGAGTTTTTGGGAGACTCGATCGGCAAAATTCCTGGCGGTGGTTGCGATTGTAGGTGTTCTTACTCGAATCCGTCCTTCTAGGAACAAGGAATTGATCCAAATCGATATTGGCTCTTCGGAAGTATCGGACATCGAGAATACTGGAGGAGTGTATGACGTCGATCGCTATGTGATGGTTAATTAATCAGGGGACCGCCAGGTCCATTTATGGATGTTTATGTGTGTGAACCGCGTGCTCAGTACAGAGGCTCCGAACCGAGGCGAAGTCCACGAGCCTGAGTCCTTTTCCAGATGTATTGTCATGCAGGGTGTGTTTTTCCGATGACTCTGGGCAAAGACTTCTTCCTTTCCCAGCTGTGCATTGAAGCCTCTTAGAACGATCTTGGTGTCGTAGCTGGGGCATTAATCGTATGTCCTTTCTAGGAGATCATATAATTCACCCTTGCTATTGCCATCCTTCACCCCCTGTCGGAGCGGGAGAGCCTTAATATCCATTGTGATGAGGCGCGCTTATGTACTTAAAGTTTAAGGCTTTTCGCCTTAGTCTGCCTCGAACAACAAATCCACATACAAATACATAATTGCTGCCTTCCCTCCCTATGGCAATCGCAGTTTCTTATCCTCTGTTTGCCCGGCCCATCCCACTACACTGCGGTAATGTCTGCTTTGTGGCAGTCCAGGGTATCTGCAAGTTTATCGGCTGCACGTGATCTTTTAAAGGACCCCACATTCCATGTGCAGAGCCGAAATTCATTGTCCCTTTTTCGTTTGCTGGGGTTGTCCACAGTAAATCCCTCTTTGCCCAAGACTTATTGACCCTTATCCACCCCATTCACTCATAGTAGACGTGTGAACACCACTAAATGTCCTCTTTTAACACGCTAAATTGCCATCAATTTCCTCTTTCACAGGAACACAAGTGGAGTATGTGTAAGTCTCCGCGATCCGGCCGGCAATCGTGTCACGCTCGTCTACCCATCCGGCAAAATGTACCGCATATCACTACCATTAATCAATGAAACACACTTCGTAACCCGTTGCATCGCCACTCTACGACAAATTCTACGAAAAGAACAATTCATACAACTCATAACACACTGGTACGGTGCTAGGAACCCGCCCGGGTCGAGAGATTTCAGTGGCGAAAAAGAATGGCAAATATTTAAAACAGTTCTCTCCGAACTTATGGGACGCGTGGTTACAACAGATGAATCTAACACAAACGCATCCTATAACGCCGAAGAACCGAAAAAGAGGAGAAAGACTGACGAATCATCTCAGGGCACCGACGAAGATTGGGATTACTTGGAATTAATTCTCAATAAGCGTAACAAGACGGATCAGCCCACCTCGATGGCAGTGAAATTGATTGATCCCAATGCTGCATTTTTCAAAGAGGTACCGAAAGTATTCTTCGCCCTTCATCTTCTCTATGAGGACTTGAAACTTGACAGTGCACAGCACGCCAACTTGACCCCATTGGGAGAAGTAAGCTGAAAATCCCTATTTAGAGCTCATGACATTGATTTGCTACTTTTGTCTTCAGTTTCTTTACCAACTGGCATTGGATATGCAACTTACTGCATATTGCTTGCACTATTTCCTTGACTCGCCCCAGTTAGTAAGTCTTAAGTCGCAGAATACATTCACCGAGGAGCACGCAAAAGTAATGAACAACAAGGAACTGCTCCTCGAACCCGTTCCAAGTATATTTCAGCAAATGGAAAATATACTCAAACATCGGGAGGTGTATCAGTACTCCCACATCGAGAACGTGAATACGATGAGCAGAAATGTATTGCAGGTGAGTCTTCGTTGGATTTACTTGAATACAGAGTCCTTCTCACATTGCGTTTGGCTATGGTAGTTGGTGTCCTTGATATTCCACGGCTGCACGAAGATTAAGAACTGGATCAAGCCGTTAGAGTTTCCCGGTACGATGTATGCAGACTTACCGAAGAGGAAGAACCGTGTGATCTCAGTGAATGTGCCTGTGTACGAGCAGCTTATTCAGATGCTAATCAACATGGGTTTGTTCGAATCCACTTCTCGTATACTCTCTTTAACGAATTTTTTTGTTTTGCTCAGGCATGACACGAACCGACGTAGAACGTTTACCAGTGGCTGTGTACCTGATGGTAGCAGAATGTCTGGAACATGGCCGTCTCTCGCCACCAATGGGTTGTTCTCCAGCCACATATGAGTTAATCTTACGTTCTGAGCTCTTAGAACACACCCGTTTCCAGCACAACACCGAATTGTATTCGGTGAAGTTCAATAAGGCGAACATTGATGCAGAAGACTCCCTGTCGCCACGATGTCCACCGAACCCGAATGGTTTTTCAAAAGCCGAATCTGCCGACGACGATGGAATGGAGAACATCGACACAAAACTCCTTAGCCTTCGCTTTCCCGATGATCTACGAATTGCCGAAGTTCGACGTTTGCTCACAAGTTCCGAACCGGTCGTAATCGATATTACACAATCGCCTGGTATTTCGGATCATGAATTCATCGAAGAACAGGAGAAACAACTTTATGCCATGTGCACGCGAACTATGACTTTGCCAATGGGCAGAGGAATGTTTACTCTACGCACGTCAATACCAACGCCAACGGAATCGATGCCGATTCCCAAACTCTGTCTGACGGGCAAGGAACCGGTCAAGGGTGCTACTATCGAGATGCAACAAATCGAATTCCCGCCCAACATGAATCTATGGCCGAGTTTTCATAACGGTGTAGCTGCCGGTCTTAGGATCTCACCGTATGCTAAAGATGTCGATTCAACTTGGATCGTGTATAACAAGCCCAAAGGTCCCACCGAATTGACTACGGAACACGCTGGCTTCTTGATGGCCCTCGGTCTGAATGGTCATTTGAAGACCCTCTCGTTCATGAGTATCTACGAGTACTTGGTGAAATGTGATGAAATGACGAGCGTTGGACTTCTACTAGGCATTTCTGCCACCCACAGAGGTATATACATATGTAGCTGTAACTCTAGAGGTAGGTGAACTAAAAATTTGTGTTTCAGGTACAATGGACACGACCACAACCAAATTGCTAAGTGTCCACATTGAAGCCTTACTACCAGCTACTGCTCTTGAGCTAGACATTCCGCAAAACATTCAAGTGGCCTCGCTCATGGGTATTGGATTAATCTACCAGGGAACAGCGAAACGACACATTGCCGAGGTTCTTCTTCAGGAAATAGGTACAAACACTAAAACACTTGTGATCATGAATCTATTGTAACATACGTGATTCCAATTTTAGGACGACCTCCCGGTCCGGAGATGGAAAACAGTGTTGAGCGAGAATCATACGCTCTTACAGCGGGCTTGGCCTTGGGTTTGGTCACCCTCGGACACGGTGAAGCACCAGCAGGTTTACGAGATCTCCAATTACCTGATACGTTACACTACTACATGGTCGGAGGAAATAAACGCCCGTTGATGGGTTCGCAGAAAGAAAAGTACAAACTTCCGTCGTTCCAAGTGCGAGAGGGCGAGACAGTGAATATCGATGTAACCGCACCGGGTGCAACGTTGGCTCTGGGCCTGATGTTCTTCAACACTGACAACAAGGCTGTGGCTCAGTGGATGGATCCGCCTGACACTAGTTACTTACTAGATCTGGTACGTCCGGATCTTTTGCTATTGCGCACAGTGGCCAGGGGACTTATTCTATGGAATGATGTACAGCCGACCTCGGAATGGCTGTTTAATCAGTTTCCTGCGAATTTGAAATTCAACATCAATCATGGACTCGTACCAAGTGGTGATGACGTTGATCACGAGGCAATTACGTGCGTCTACAAACGCTGTAGTGGTGAAATGATCTATTGTATTGTTCTCTATGTATTTCCAGCCAAGCTTATTGCAATATAATCGCTGGTGCCGCCTTCTGCATTGGCCTAAAGTACGCTGGCACAGAAAACCCTGATGCATTCAAGTCGCTGAGAAAAGCAATTAAGCTTTTCCTGGGAAAGGATGTGGGAGAGTTCGCGGGACGTGCCACAGTAGAAAGCAGCTTGATGCTTATCCTTGTATCGGTGTCATTGGTATATGCGGGGACAGGAAACCTGGAGATCTTGCGCATAATACGATATCTACGTTCGAGGATAGGTCCGGCACACTCACAGGTTACATATGGATCGCAGATGGCTATACACATGTCTTTGGGATTCTTGTTTCTCGGCGCTGGTCGCTATACGCTTTCGAAGAGCCCAGGAGCTATTGCTGCATTGGTTTGTGCGCTTTTCCCCAAATTTCCCAATCACAGCAATGACAATAGGTAGGATAAATTCTGCACTCAATACGATATTCCTGACTTGAATTCCTCATCGATAGGTATCACCTGCAAGCATTTCGCCATCTGTATGTCTTAGCTGTTGAACCTAGACTATTTCTGCCCCGAGATATCGATACGAAAAAGCTCTGCTTGTGTGAGATATCGTGCATAGAGATGGGTAAGACGGAAATCAAGAAGCTTCCGATGGCACCGTGCATGCTACCGGATCTTGGCACCCTGAAATCGGTCATTGTGGATGATCCCAACTATTGGCCAGTGTGTTTCGAAAAAGGGCGCAATTGGAACCAACTGGTGTATGATAAAGCACTCACTTGCGTGACTGCTCCGAGTGTATAGTGTTGACCTTCTCTTTTAATTACAGCAAAGCCCTGGAGGTTTCCGCCTGTATTGATATTAAGAAACGTTCCGGTTGTCATTCGCACTTGGACGACCCGGATCGGCTCAAGAGTCTCTTTGCTCAAACACTCACCACAGAACAGTACACTTGTTGGAAGATAGACACAAAATCACTCGAGACATTCTCCTCCGATCCCATTGTTATTGGTTTCACGGATCGCTTCCTAACCATGGACGCAATGGAAGACAAACTATCGAAAGTTGAAATGGAACGCTACCAGCAATTGATTGTACTTTTCTACAACGCAGTCATCAAAGACAGGATGCACGGTTTACCCATCTACCTGTCTATTGTGAACGTAAGTGCATATCTTTAATCCAAATGACAAGTGCTCATCTCAAACAATTCCCCGCAGACACTACAAATGATAAAACTAAAGCCGAGTACCTATGACATATGGCAAATGAAACTGATCGACATCTATATGCGTCGTCAGAAGGAGAACATCTTAATCTCAAAGGAAATAGTAAACGCCGCACTGGAGAATCTCAAGTCATACATCGAAACATGTCGGTCATCATGCAGTCCACAACTGAAGAGATTCATCACATGCCATCGCCTGGACGGTCTCTCCGAATGCAATGCAAATGACGTTACAAAAGCTGTAGCCGTTGTGGTTTACTTCGGATTATGCCCGAATATTCTGAACTTGGTCGATTTGAGTGGGACAGTGAACTACATTCGTCTATTGTATGAATTGAGGAAATTGAATATGGAAACGTCCACGATTAATTGCATAATTAAAGTGCTTGGCTTACTGTAGACTATCAGTATTTCCTTGATGTTTTTCTACTAATGGTATATTTGCTTATAAGCTAGTATCAATTGGTTTGGTATTTGGCAGCGGTGGACTATGCATAAACGTATTGTCCGGCGAAATGGTGGTGATTTTCCTCCTATCAATGCCACCGCCATACATGCCCGATTCACGTGAATTAATCTTCTTTTCGATGACTTTGTCAAAGAATCTTGCCAGCTTTACAGCATCTGTTGTTCCTGCGGCCAGGCTCCTTGAATTTCTGCAATTGAGCCAAATCTCCTCGGCACCACACTGTTCCGCTGCGGAGAATAGAAAATAAAAAAGAAGTAAATGGCTATGTGGAGCGTCTCATTAACGTACCAATTCCTCCGGTCTTCTGTAGCATTTTCGGGTGTCGCTTTTCATCGACGAGATCGAGTTTTGTACCCACAACCAAAAGTGGTATTTGCGTTGAGCCCAGAAACTGTTCGGGGTCGAAAATGCTCGGATCTGATGCCATAGATGGGACGTTGTTACCCTTCGCAGTGTCTTTACCTTCCTTGTTCAGAATCTCATATAACCATTCCTTCAAGTTTTCGTGACTCTTTCGATTGGTTAGGTCGTGAACCAATATGATTCCATGTGTGGGATTGTAAAAGACACCTCGGGAGTTTTTATGGCTAAGCGAGCCACCGATATCAAATAGTTCGATGAAATACGTACGTTGCTGCGGTGTACCCTCTTTATATTCGTGTAGCTTTACCTCAATCGAACAGCCAACCGTCCAGCCTGGGTGTATCAGGGACTCGTTGTGGGCAATAAGGTGTGTTAGGCACGTTTTTCCGACACCTAAAGTTCATTTCATTTAAAAATGTGTAAGTGAATGCGATTAAATATAGATTACCCGAATCTCCGACGAGCAGTATGCGAACTTTATCAATATTCTTGGCCATGGAGCTGGGTAGGTTTCGTTTATGCACAAATATTGTTCGCTTCGCTAGTTGTTTTGAATCGGTGATGACCAGGCGATGACATGACTGCAATTATCTGTCAAGTTGACATTTGCTGTCAAACATGCAGTTCAGGCGTTGAGGATAATGTTTATGCTTTGATTCATCGCTTGTTATACAAGGACAACAGACTTTCACTATCAGCACACTTGGCAGGCTTGTGGTTCTACGTTGACAGTACCTGTCAGCTCGCTCAAGAGCCGATGCAAGCTGCACAAACCATAGAACAGCAATGGAGACGTATGTATTAGGTTTTCAACCACCGCCTAGGTGAAACCCTTGGTTTGACGACGAGTGCGTGCAGACAGATACATCTAGAAAAACAGAATGCATACACGGCCTCGTTGCATCTACGAATGAGAGCTGCTCGCGAGCTCTATGAGCGGGAAAGAAGGGAGGAACACGCGCTTTTCAGAAGGAAAAAGAAAGAGAACGAAAAGCCCGCGATCGAAGAAAGGGAGAGATGTTATCGCAGGAACGACGTTCGAAAGTTTTACCAAAGAGGAAAACGAACATGCCATAGTTATAAAGCCAGAGCGGAAGCCTACAGGGATGAACACGGACACCTCGTATTTGAATCACAGTCGATGCTGAGAATGTGGAAAGACTATTTCTGCAGACTGTATAATGGCAAAGGAAAAACAAAGGTCTCGTAGGGGCAGCATCTATCGGACGGATGCTGGCCTGCTAAAAAGCGAGAAGAGCCACCGCAGTCGAACATCTTGCGGCACTGCAAGTCCCATCCCCACCTCCTCGTGGTGCCATCTCGAGATTTCCTATGGAAATTGCAGACGGGGAAGGGCGAATGGCGAGCCTCCTGCGCCAAAAAAAACAGGATTAGTCGGTTGGGCTACGGCCTATTAAGCCGTAACCGTAAAAGAACTTCAAACTCCGAAACAACCACAAGCCTCGGATATAACAGACCGGATTTATGTTGACGACCCTTGCGAAAAACGAAAAAAGGAAAATGATCTTCGGCTTTATATGTGGAATGTTAGGTCCCTAAACGGACCACGTGCAGCCGAACAACTTGCGGACGCCCTAGACCGTTAAAAGCGGACTAAACCGCCATCTAGAAAATGCGATGGAATGGACCGGGTATAAAGCGGATGCGGATTTGTTGTTCGAGGTGGACTAAGGCAAAAAGTCCTAAGCTTTCGGCATGTGAGCGAACGCCTCATAACAATCCTAAATTTTTAACATCAGGCTGATTCGCGTCAACGCCCTCACGGAAGACAAGGATGACACCGCCAAAGATGAGTTAGACTTGTCCTAGACAGAACGTATGCCCAATGTCCCCGCTATAACATCAAAATTGTACTAGGAGACTTCAATGCTAAGCTGGGTAAGGAAAGCATCTTTGAACGAGTCATCAGCAAACATAGCCTGCACTACACCACATCCGATAAGGGACACAGGCTGATTGATCTTGCTACGGGGCGAAATTTCCTTCTAGCCAGCACGCGCTTCCCGCACCTCGATATACACAAAGGCACATGGCAGTCTTTTGATCAATCGACTACCAACCAGATTGATTACACCGCGATCGACGTCAGATACTCCTTCACTATTCTTGATGTTCGAATTTTCGGAGGGGCTATCATCGACTCGGACCACTATTTTGTAGTAGCCAAGATGCTCTTACGGATGTCACAAGCGCAGCGGAGTAGAGTAAGAATACAAAGTTATGACGTCGGAAAGCTACTATCGCCAGATACCGCTAGTGCTTTTACCGATCGCATCTACCTTAAGATCTCCAATACACCTCAATGCTCCACGCTGTCAATAGAACAGCAGTGGAGCCTTTGCAAACAAGCCCTGAAAAGCTCTGCATCCGAAGTTTTGGGTTCCAAGGCTTCAACACGAAAAGAAACACCAGGTTCGATGACGAGTGCAGGAGGATTCACACAGCGAAGCAGGATGCATATAAAGCTTCGCTGCATAAAAGAACAAGAGCAGCTCGTTGGCTCTACGAGTTAAAAAGAAGGGAGGAGCATAAGCTTCTCAGAAGAAAGAAGAAAGAGCACGAGAAGCCCACGATTGAGGATTTGGAGAGGTGTTACTGCAGACGTGACGCTCGAAAGTTTTATCAACAGATAAAGCGAACATGCCAAGGTTATAAAGCCAGAATGGAAGCATGTAGGGATGGAAGGAACACTTCTGTAGACTGTTTAACGGCGATGGTAGTGAATATACCGCTGTCAGGCGGAATGATCCATTTCTTAACGACAAAGACCGCCGAGAATTCCGTCCCCCTGACCTCGACGAAGTTAAGATTGCCATCTGCTGGCGCAGACGGACTGTCTGCTGAGCTCTTCAAGGTAGCTGAGGATGACCTGGTTAGGAGCATGCACCAGCTCATCTGTAAGATATGGTCAGAGGAAAGAATGCCCGAGAAATGGAGTCTCAGCATCGTATGCCCGATCCACAAGAAAGGAGACCCCTCTGATTGTGCGAACTGTAGAGGAATAAGTCTCCTTAACATCGCCTACAAAATCTTTTCTGCCGTTTTGTGTGAACGCCCGAAGCCTTTTGTAAATAAGCTGATAGGCCCTTATCAGTGCGGATTCAGGCCAGAGAAGTTCACCATCGAGCAAATCTTCACACTACGGCAAATCCTGGAAAAATCCAATGAATTCCAAGTCGACACTTATCACCTATTTTCCGACTTCAAAGTCGCATACGACAGCGTAATTAGAGACGAGCTATACAGCGCTATGTCTACCTTTGACATACCTGCTAAGCTTGTCGGACTATGCAGGATGACTTTGGAGAATGCTCGCTGCTCCATCCGAATCGGTGAACACCTTACCGATAGTTTTGATGTCAAAAAAGGATTTAGGCAGGGCGATGCGCTGTCGTGTGATTTCTTCAACATCATATTGGAAATGATTGTGCAAACATCACTGGCCAATAGAAGAGGCACAATCTATTTCAAATCCTCGCAACTCCTTGCATACGCCGACGACATTGACATAATAGGTAGATCACAGCGAGATGTCAATGAGGCGTTGGCGAGTATTGAGATGGAGGCGGCGAAAATTGGTTTGGCGGTAAACGAGGGCAAAACTAAATATATGCTGTCATCAAAAAAGGACGCTCAACACCGACGTCTCGGCCAGAACGTTTGTATAGGCAGATATAAGTTCGAGGTAGTTAAGGACTTCGTCTACCTTGACTCCGCAGTGACCTGGAACAACGACGACAGTTCCGAAATCAAACGCAGAATCACTCTTGCCAATCGCTGTTTCTTTGGGCTCAGGAGGCAATTGAGTAATAGAGCCCTCTCCCGAACGACGAAGTTGATTCTATATAAGACCCTTATCATCCCGGTCCTGTTGTACGGCGTGGACACTATCAAAGGCGGATGAGGTGGCCCTTGGTCGGTTCGAGAGAAAGATTTTGCGCGTGATTTTCGGGCCTATAAACGCAGACGGGGGATGGAGGAAAATAACTTTATGGGCTGTACAGCGACATGAGTCTAGTCAGGCGTCTACGTATTCAACGCCTAAGATGCCTGGGCCTTGTAGAGCGAATGGACACCACAGCTCTCTAGATGAGAGAGAATTGCGTCCGCCCGACTTAGACGAGGTTAAGATAGCGATATCGAAACTGAAGTCTAATAAAGCTGGCGCAAGCGGCCTGCCTGCTGAGCTATTTAAAGTGACTTGGGATGAGTTGGTTAGGAACATGCACCAGCTTATCTGGAACGGAGACCCCTATAACTGCGCCAGTTATAAGGGAATAAGTTACCTTAACATTGCAACATAATATCTTAATTGCCGTACTGTGTGCACGCCTGAAACCATTCGTGGACAATTTGATAGGTTCCTATCAATGTGGCTTCAAGCCAGGGAAATTCACGATATATGAAACATTTACACTGTGGCAGATCTTGGAGAAGATCCATGAATTTTAGGTCGCTACACACCACCTTTTTGTCGGTTTTAAGGCCGCATTTAACAGTGTTTATAGGGACGAGCTATATAGAGCCAAGTTATGTTATGAGCCAAACTCGTCAGGTTGTGCAGGATGACAACGGAAAATTCTCGCTGCTCCATTCAGGTCGGTAAGGAGTTAACCGAGACCTTCGATGTCAAGAAAGGATTCAGAAAGGGCGACACACTGTCGTGTGATTTTTTCAACATCATCCTTGAAAAGATCGTGCGGGGTTTACTGGCCAATACAAGGGGCACCATCTACTTCAAATCTGCACAATTGCTCGGTTACGCTGATGGCATTGACGTGATTGGGAGAACGCAGCGGGATGTCAATGAAACTTTTGTGAGCATTGAAGCAGAAGCGGCTAAAGTAGGTCTGAAAATAAACGAGGAAAAAACCAAATATATGCTGTCGTCAAAGTAAGACGGACAACACCGGCTTCTTGGCCAGATCGTCAGTACTGGCAGCTATAACTTTGATGTAGTCAACAATTTGGTCTTCCTTGGCTCACTGGTAACAGGGGGCAAAGACAGTAGCGCTGAGATTAGACGCAGAATGACGCTTGCCAACTTCTGTTACTTCGGGCTCACGAGGCAATGAGTAGTAGAGCGCCCTCTCTCGGAAAACTAAGGTGACCCCCTTTAAAACCTTTATCATCCCGGTCCTCCTCTACGGCACAGAGGCTTGGACCTTGTCAAAAGTGGATGAAAAGACTCTTGGTCGTTTTGAGCGGAAAATGTTGCGTTCAATCTTCGAAGAAACTTTAACCACAAATTGTACGGTTTGTACAGCGATATCGGCCTAGTATGACGTCTTAGAGAGACCTAAAGAGTCTTTAACTTCAACCCGGAAGTATGACGTTGGACAGCCGCAGCCAAGGTTGCGCACACAAGTGGAAAGGCAGTTATTACACGACGCGTGTTTAGGGGGGTGGCCGTGGTGCAGTGGTTAACATCATCGACCGTCGAGAGGAAGGTCCATTGTTCAAATTCGTTTCATAGCTACGAAAAAGCAATTCCTATACGGAAAAAAGTATGCAACACAGTTGTGGATGGAAAGTGACCAAACGTACTGCTGCAGGCATAACACTCACAGTATGTGGTCAATTGAAGTTCATCCTCTGCGTATGCAATATTAACACCAAAAGTGCATGAACGAATTACTGAGAATTATAACCAACGCGAAATTGGGTCGGCTCTCGTCCCATCTACGACAAACCACCCCGAGAGTAGTAAACAAATATCTACGACTCAAAACCAGTGCACTCCGTTCAGGTTGTGTGTCAAAACATCAACCCTGTTACCTTCGCTCGCACTACGTTCAATACGTTATAAGGCCTTAGCCTTGAGTGCGGGTGTGACTATAAAAAAAAAAGTTAAGATTGAAATATGTGCGAAAGAGGACAGTGAAACAGAAATACACTTGCACAGTAATGCGTGGGTGGGCTACTACGAGCGTCTTTTTGACAATTCCCTATCTCCTTTTCTTTGTTTTGTGATGTTGCTTCACTCGTGTTTCTGATTTGAAAGTTTACGTTTGGATTCCATTCTTACTTTTCAAACTTCACTATAGGCTAACGACAATGAAATGTAAAACGAAATGTCAAAAACATGCGGAATGAAGAAAGGCTCCATGTAATAGCCCTTGACACTCAGAATGTCAGTCCAAAAGGAAATCACTGAGATTTGCACGTCAAAAAGACGCGCCGTGTTATAACCGACAAAGAGATCTTAACCAATTGGTCTTGCGACATTGGAAACAGCTGTCAAAAGATCGTGCTAGCCGGAATAGCTTGTTGGTTGAGGTCCAGGTTCACTCCGAACTGTAGCGCCGCCTAAGTAAGTAAGTATGTCATGAGTCATTCGTAAACTGTCAAAAATAGAACACTAAAAAACCAAACAGCAAACAAATCACCCAATGCATACATGTTACAGCACAACACATCCCATCTAACCTCTCGATAAGAATGTAGAATCGCTTCGCCCATAGATGTCAGGTGGCCATTGTTTATACCTCATTCCAGCTGCGAACTTCCAATTAACTTTCATCGTCTTCGACGTCTTTTCATATATCAAGTGTGGTCCCCCTGCTTTTCGAATATACCAATAAAAATTTATTCGTACTCTTGGCTTCCTAGACTGCTCTATGTACTTTGTTCGTGGAAATCGTACACACAAGAAACCAAGCGAAAAAAGAAAAAACCTCGAACTCTACAAAGAAAACATAAACAATTGGTAAATTGCACTTTGATCGTCGATATATCTGCACTCCATTCAATGTGCTACCGCAATTGTGTTAAAGTGAAAATTCGTCCAGAGATTCCGTGAGAAAAAAAAAATCGCAAAATTGTTCGTTCCGTTCGTCTGGTTCCATCGTACCGAATAGATCTACACTTTTTCGGTTTTTTTTTTTTTTTTTTTTTTTTAATTTTCTCAAGGCGACGTGTCAAGTGGCGGTGGTGTATAGTGATTAAATCCAATATCAAAACAATAGAGGGGTGAGTGTTTTCGAATATATATGTATCTTTTCCGGATAAAAAAAGCAAAAATTTGTACAAAAATCTTGACGAGAAAATTACGACGAATTGGTGGAGTTTTGGACGCAGACATGGCTAGTTTGTGTACGTTGTTGTTTTCTATTGCTACTGCTGTCGTTTTTCTCTTCTGTGTTTTATTTCCACTTCGTTATGGTGGCGAAGTTGTGCGGAAGAAAACTATAAAATTCAAAAAGTTGAAAAATGTTCGGTGAAAACAAGTTGAGGTAACTCGATGGGTTGTTTCTTGGTGCAAAAAAGGCGAAGGGGGAAACGCAATGTCACCGTCGTCGTCGCCGTCCACCTACATAGATTATTTTTCGCTCTTGTCTCGCGATTTTTATTTGTTTCATTGGCTCTTCCATTTGCAATTTGCTTTGTTACATACATACATATGTATGTATGGCATGAATTGGTCTGGTCAACGTTGATAAGTCGCGGTTGGCTCGCAATGCATCTGTATGCGTTGCCGTCGTCATCGTCTTCTAGACGTCGTCGTCGGCCCCCTTGCATAGTCGATTTTATCAATTTTGTCTACCAACTTTGCATAAGAGCATCAACTATTATACTATAGACTTTCGGATCGCAACACACAACCAAGTCACTGGTATACATAAAGCGAAAGACACGAACGAGGAAAGGAAAACACAAAAGAAGATCAAAAATATTTCCAAAGGTCGTCTCTAAACCGCATGAATTGCCGTAAATATCGCCAAGATACTACACGTATCTATGTATATATTCGCACACAACGCTATTGTCTTGCAGCATTACTCGTATACCATATACAGGGTGATGCGAATGTTGTCTGATAATAAAATGCATAGTGTATCCGACCGGTCGATTACTATGAGGAAGTAGGTATGTACATCTATATTCATACATAAATGCATTTCCAACTCCAATGAAAACTAGATTTTAAAGATAAAAAGTTGCGCACACATGACTTTCTATTTTATGTACATACTTAGTTGTAGGCTAACAGTGTGCTAATAAGAAAGCATTTGTGTAAAGGGTCATGACTGCGCACGTCCTTATTTAACGTGTAAGTCATTGCATCATCACTAGTTGACCTCAATACACGAAACAGCTGATTCATAGCCATGTGATTTTGGTTAACTATCATTTGAATTTGTGTTTAATCTATACATAGGTACAGTGGTGTTCTTATAAATAGCACACCCTTATTCAAATGTGTATTTGCTTGCAATACACACTGTACTTACAAGCTGCACAGGAGTAAAGCCATAATATCCCAAGGTAGTGCCGGAGGCAGGAGGCTTCAAAAAGGGCACCCTGGCTCTTCGAAACTGCGAGGGTAATCTTGTCACCGACCCGCAGGGAATAGTGGATGTATTTAAGCAGCACTTCCAGCAGCTGCTTAACGAGCATGACCAAGAGAGAGTGGTAGGGACCGAGGAAATCCCAACTCCAGCCGCTGAAGTAGTCCTCCCACCCAGCATAGAAGAAGTCGGCACAGCTATTCAGAAGCTGAAGAACAACAAGGCCGCAGGCTCAGATGGCCTGCCATCAGAGCTCTTCAAGGCTGGCGGCGATGTTCTGGTAGGGAGCATGCACCAGATCATCTACAGAATTTGGGAAGATGAGAGCATGCCCGACGACTGGAATACCAGCTCTATATGCCCCATCCACAAAAAAGGCGATCCTACCTCTTGCGAGAACTATAGAGGTATATTCCTGCTCAATGTCGCATACAAGATCCTGTCCAGCGTATTGTGTGAACGTCTAAAACCATTTTGCACCGCACTAATCGGCAGCTACCAGTGCGGCTTCCGGCCCGGCAAATCAACTATAGACCAAATTTTCACACTTCGACAAATCCTGGAAAAGACCAACGAGTTTCGAATCGATACACACCATCTTTTCATCGATTTCAAAGCCGCATACGACAGCATTCATCGTGAAGCACTGTTTGGGGCGATGGCCGAATTCGGGATCCCGGTAAAACTGATCCAGTTGTGTCGCGCCACGTTAAAAAACACGCGATGCACCGTGCAACTCGGTTCTAGGACCTCGGAGCCATTCGAAACATGCACCGGATTTCGGCAAGGAGATGCGCTGTCATGTGACTTCTTCAACCTGGTGCTGGAGCAGATAGTGCGACGGGCAGGCGTCAACAGGGAAGACACTATCTTTTACAAGTCCATCCAGCTGCTAGGATACGCGGATGATATCGACATCATCGCGTGTTCTCGCCGTGGCATTGTGGAAGCATTCACGGCGATTGAAGAACAGGCGAAACGAATTGGTCTTAAGATCAATGAGGACAAAACGAAATACATGCTGTCAAGCAAAAACCAATCCGTCGCTCACCACCTGGGACAAAACATAACAATTGACAGCTACAATTTCGAGGTAGTTAAGGAGTTTGTCTACCTCGGGGCAAACGTAAATTCCACAAATGACACCACAGTGGAGATCCGGCGTAGAATCGCCCTTGGCAACCGCTGCTACTTCGGCTTGTCCAAACAACTGGGGTCAAAACTCCTCACTCGAAAGACCAAAGTCATGCTTTACAAAACGCTCATTCTGCCAGTCTTGCTGTACGGAACCGAAAGCTGGACGATAAGCAGGACAGCGGAGCTGATTTTGGGTTCTTTCGAAAGAAAAATTCTGCGCCGGATATTTGGTCCTGTCTGTGAGGAAGGTGAATGGAGAAGAAGACACAACCGCGAACTCTACGAGCTGTACCAAGATGTGGATGTAGTCCGGAAGGCAAGGATCCGTCGACTACACTGGCTCGCTAAGAGGGTCTTCGACTCCGAGCCTCCTGGTTCGAGAAGAAGAGGAAGACCGAACCTCCGGTATAAAGACCAAGTAATCGCGGATGTAGGACATCTTGGTCTTGACAACTGGAAGCAGCGTGCCCGGGACCGTCAAGGATGGAAGGCAGCTATAGCTCAGGCTCAGATCCTCCATGGACCGCAGGCCTGATAAGTAAGTAAGTAAGTGCCGTTATGAATATGAAAATATACTACAAAGAAGATCCCGTTAGGTTTTCCTGGTTTTGCAATCGTTAGAGTTGATGGTCATTGCAAATTCGGTGTTCATATAAATAGCACATATCTCCGAAATGACATCGAACATTGGCGGGCTGAGAACAATGGTTTCACTAGGTTCAGGGACGATTTCACGGCAAACAATGTCGTCGCCAACGATGGGCTTAACCCCCCTTTTGTATCAACGGTAGAGCTTCAAACGCTCTTCGAATCTCTGAGAAAGAAGAAATCCGCAGGCATCGACGAAATCTCTAATATTGTACTTAGACACCTTCCACCGATGGCTATAGAGGCATACACTATCCTGTTTAACAACGCGCTGAATAATGCATATTATCCGGTGCGTTGGAAAACAGCGGTGGTGCAGCCCATCCCCAAGAAAGGAAAAGATTCGTCCAACCCGGCAAATCTCCGGTCGATAAGTCTCCTTCCGAGCATCAGCAAGGTATTCGAGAAGATGATTCACAGAGCCCTTTCAAAATGGGTTGAGGACAAAGACATCATTCCGGATAACCAATTCGGTTTCAGAGCGGGGCATGGTACTATTCATGCAGCGTCGAAACTCGTGTCGGATATCCAATGGAACAGATGCAAGAACCAATGCACAGGTGCCTGCCTGGTTGACTTGGAAAAAGCCTTCGACACCGTATGGTTAGAGGGACTTTACTACAGGCTTAACCAGCTAGGCATCAGTAAACCCCTGCTGTATATGATCTATGATATGTTAATGGGAAGAAAGTTCGTTGTAAAAATTGCCAACGTGACTTTTGCTCAAACATTTGATATCAAAAATGGTCTACAACAAGGCACGGTGAACTCGCCGATCCTTTTCAATATTTACGTCAGTGGTCTGATAGCTTCGCTTCGTCACTCGATAGCATACGCAGACGACCTAGTCGCGTATAGAACAGGTCCAACGATTGACGTCATAGTTACTCTCTTGCAACGTGACTTCGAAAAAATTCAAACGTTTTGTAATGACTGGAAACTGAAAATCAACTTCCAAAAATCGGAAACTATTTTGTTTAGAACGCCATTGTCTGGTGCCTCTAGGGATACCAGGAAAAACTGGCGAAAATCCTCCATAACTGGTCCGGATGGGCGTCCACTGGCGAACCAAAATGTAGTCAGATACCTCGGTATCTGGTTGGATCAATATCTGTATTTTAATAAACATATAGATTTTGCTTTGGCCAGGGCTTGGGAAGCTTTCACTCATAAATACACTCATTTCTTACACAAATGGTAGATAGGTAGGTAGGGTCGTAGCCCTCCCAGAGTTGAGAAGAATGCACATAGGCCAGGGAGGCCCGTTGTGCAGCTACGAGGGGGTTTTACCCCCCTATTCGTGGAACCATTTTGTGCTTCTTAAGATGTTAAGAAGATCAAGTATCCCTACTTTCTGAACATCTGTCAGATCGTTAAGGAAGTAAGAGTCTAGGTAACGTTTCCTGAAATTGCAGAGAGCTGGACAGGCGCAGAGAAGGTGGTGAATGGATTCAACCTCCTCCTCGTCCTGACAGCTTCTGCAGAAATCATTTGGAACTATTCCTAGTTTTTGTGCGTGACTGCCAATGAGGCAGGGTCCTGTGATGACACCGATGACTTTGTAGATGTCAGTTCTTTTTAGGGAGATTATACTCCTTGTGCGTTGACTGTCCAGCCGAGGCCAGATTTTCCTGGTGATGACGCAGGTATGTCCCTGTGTCAATCTCAGGTTCGTCTCGGCCCTGGCGAGATTGGTCAGATTATGTTTAATGGTTGTAAGGGGTACTCCCTCACAAGCCACGATTGATTGTAGCGTCGTTCCTAGTTTAGCGAGTGTGTCGGCTTTTTCATTTCCTGCAATGTCGCTGTGTCCTGGTACCCAGATAAGCTGTATGTTGAACTGTTCTGCCATCTGGTTAAGAGATCTGCGACAGTCGAGACTAGATTTTGATGTGTACACATAGGACTCCAGCGACCTTAAGGCTGCTTGACTGTCTGTGAGAATGCGAATATCCGTGGTGGATATTACGTTCCACTTCAGCCAAGACAAAGCCTCTTTTATTGCCAACAGTTCCGCCTGGAAAACGCTGCAGTGATCTGGTAATTTTAGAGCTTTATGTAGCTTGAGTTGTTTGCAGAAAACTCCACTGCCCACCCCGTCTTTGGTTTTAGACCCGTCAGTGTAGAAATCCACACAGTTTCTGCGCGGTTGAGTTTGGCGGGTCCAGTTCTTCCTGTCCGGATAAATCATCGTAAAGTTTTTGTCCAAGACTATGGTGGGTTCTGTGTGGTCTAGGTTTTCTGTCATAGTTATCCTGTTTTGCAGGATGGAGGAGTGGCCAGTGACATAGCTCACCCATTTCGAGTTGGCTTTTAGTCTTATGGCCGAGTGTGTGGCAATCTGCTTGCCGAAAATATCGACTGGTGTAATGTCTAGTATCATGTTAAGCGCAGCCGTTGGTGTGGACCTGAAGGCCCCGGTAATGCACAAATAGGAGTATTTAAAATGGGCAGATGAAAGCGTTGCACGGAGGAAAGGAGGCAAATAGCCTCTATCCATGATAGAGGATTGAAAGGCTATTGACAAGAGGTGACAAGGACATTAAGGAAGCTTGTTCAAAATGGAATGAAGGTCATACGGTGCAGCCAATCTTCCGCAAATTCCGTTAGGAAAAACAAAATAAGAAGAACGTCCGAAGTGATGGACAGAATTATCCACAAAATCAGTGGCAGTGACCTTTTCATAACTTCCCGGGAGATAAAGCAAACACTACCTGACCAATACAATGTCCAAATATCAGCCGTAACTGTAAGTCGCCAGTTAATTGAATTCCAGCTTCATGGAAGAATCGCCAGAAAAAAATCTCATGTCTTCAATAAAACCGAAAGAGAAGACTTATTTTCGCAAACGCTCACAAGGCAAACCCTAGTCCTTTTGGGAAAATATCTTGTGGAGCGACGAAAATAAGTTCAACAGGTTTGAATCAGATGGAAAAAAGCACGTGCGAAGACCAACGAACCAAGAGTACCATCACAGATACACCATAAAGACTGTCAAGCATGGCAATGGGAGCATTATGACGGGGCGGCGATGCCATGGCAGGGCGTTGGACCAATTGTGAAAATAAATGGCATTATGAATAAACATCAATATAAGCTAATCCTGGCGAACCACATGGAGCCATATACCGACGACTCTATGCCTGTATCATGGATTTTTGTGCATGACAATTATCCAAAGCATACTTTGCGGATAGTGAAGAATTGGCTTTCGGAGCGACAAATTTTCCTGTTTGATTGGCCAGCTCAATGTCCCGATCTAAATCCTATCGAGAATCTTTGGAATGATGTTGACTCCCTTGTTAAAGACTCCAGCTCAAAAAATTTAGAAGAATTTAGACAAACCATAAAGGCTTATTGGGAAGCTATTCCTTTCAGTTGTAAAACAAAAAAAGCTGAACCTCTTTTTAGACTTTTGGCACAACGTAATGTATGAGAACTCACGGGTGGGCTATTTATCTGAACACCACTGTACGACGTTTGTAGTAGAAATGTCCTTCAAAGTTCAATTGAGATATGTTCAGTTCCAGCGAAAATGGCTATTGCAGAAACACAACATTAAATTTGTACGAGTATTTCAGGATCTGTCTTGATAGCTACATACATACTAACTGCCTAAGTGGCATGGCCGAGGTCAATGCATGTCTGATGTGATGTTATCGATAGAGCAATTGTAGGTATATTATTTCTGAAATTACAATACCTACCCTCACGTGACTGCAACATTTATGCAATATGAATGGAGAAACTCAGAAAAGGGTTGCAATAAATACCATCTATACAGTACACTCTCGGAAGAGTGAACATGGTTTGAATGAACAATCCAATAGAATGAACACACAACGTTTTATAGTCGGCTATTACACGGCGCGTCTTTTTGACGTGTAAGTCTCGGTGACTTCCTTTTGGACTGACATTCTGAGTGTCAAGGGCTATTACATGGAGCCTTTCTTCATTCCGCATGTTTTTGACATTTCGTTTTACATTTCATTGTCGTTAGCCTATAGTGAAGTTTGAAAAGTAAGAATGGAATCCAAACGTACACTTTCAAATCAGAAACACGAGTGAAGCAACATCACAAAACAAAGAAAAGGAGATAGGGAATTGTCAAAAGTCAAAAAGAAGCTCGTAGTAGCCTACCCACGGGTTACTCTTCTTCTTTGGTGGCGTTACAGCCCATGAAGGACCAGAGCCAAGCTTCTCTCAATCACCCATGTTGTGTGTGATTTATTTTTCACAAAGAGAAAGGGACCTACAGTTTAATGGGGATTCCGAACGGCGTGAGTCAAGAAGCTTTTTCATGCCAAGTTTACTACCGGGGGTTTTGCCAGTACCCCGCCGAGGAGAAACGTCGCGAAATAAACATTCGATGGTGTTTTGGTGTTATCGGGATCCGAACTTGCTCATCGTGCGCCAGAGTCCAACACACTAACCACTGCGCCCACGCGTTACTGTGCCAGTGTATTTCTGTTTCACTGTACCTCTCTTTCGCACTTACATATTTCAATCTTACACGCGCCATGTAATATCCGACATATAGACTACTCTACAGAGTGAACAAGTGAACCTATATTTTTAACCCAGTTAAACACGAATAAGCCGGCTACAAAGAATGCACAATCTATCGAGCAAATTTACAGTTTGTTTTGCGTACTTTGTACATATATGTGTCATCGTTCTACGTTTTTCATTATCTTCTTATGTGGCGCTACAGTCTGGGTTGGACTTGGCCTCAACCAACAAACCTCTCCAGCCAACACGATCTTTTGCCCGCTGCCTTCAGCTCTTAAAAGGAGCTGGAGATGACCTGGTTAGGAGCATGCACCAGCTCATCAGTAAGATATGATCAGAGGGAAGTATAACCGGCGAATGGAGTCTCAGCATAATTTGCCCAATCCACAAGAAAGGAGTCCCCTTTGATTGCGCCAATAAGTCTCTCTTAACATTTTGTGTAAACGCCTGAAGCCATTTGTAAATCAGTGTGGCTTCAGGCGAGGGAAGTCTACCATCGACTAAATCTTCACACTACGACAGATCATCCTGGAAAAAAACCCCACCGACGTCTTGGCCAGAACGTTTGAATTGCCAGTTATAAGTTTGAGGTAGTTAAGGACTTCGTCTACCTTGGCTCCCTAGTGATCTGGAACAATGACATCAGTTCACAAATCAAACGCAGAATCAATCTTGCGAATCGCTTTTTCTTTGGGCTCAGGAGGCAATGGAGTGATAGAGCCCTCTCCCGAACGACAAAGTTGACTCTATACAAGACCCTTAATATCCTGGTCCTGCTGTACGGCGCAGAAGCATGGACACTACCAAAAAATGGATGAGGAGGTCCTTGGTCGGTTCGAGAGGAAAATTTTGCGTGTGAATTTCGGTGGAGGAAAAGATTCAACCACGAGTCTCACGGACTGTACGGCGTCTGCGGATTCAATGCCTAAGATGGCTAGGTCATGTAGAGCGAATGGACACCACAGCCCCAGCCCGAAAAGTCTTTGAATCAAACTCTAAGGGATGAAGAAACAGAGGACAGGTGGAAGGGGACCTAGCCAGCTGGGGTGTGCGGCAATGGAAAAGGCTAGCAAAAGATCGTGCTAGTTGGAGGGGCTTGTTGGTTGAGGCCCAGGTTCACCCCGAACTGTATCGCCTCCGTTTCAATGTCAACAAATGCTTCAATGACAGCTCGCTGTATTCAACGCATCACATCAATGTCATCAGCTTAAGCTAGAAGTTGAGCGGACTTTTGAAAGATCGTGCCTCTAGTGTTTCGCACCATCTTCTCAAGTAAAATGTTTAGTGCATCGCCTTGCCTAAAACCATTTTTGACATTAAAGGCGTCGGTGAGTTCGTTACGGACTCTTCTTCTGGACTTCCCTGGCCTGAAACCACACTGATATAGAACACATTTACACCAAACGGCAGAGAGGATCTTGTACGCGATGTCAAAGAGACCGATCCTTCGGTAGTTGGCGCAATCGAAGTTGTCTACTTTTTGCCCTGTAGGTTGGGTAAATATTCTCTTGCAGTTTCATTCGTTTGATTGGTTTGGTTTGGACAGAGTCAGTGGTATTCTGTTGACAAAAATGAATCGCAATATATGAACTTAATGTGAATGTGAAGAATCTCGCTCGTGTGAACAGACCTGGTTTTTATTAGTTCACTCTACCGAGAGTGTACTGTATATCGAATGTGTTCAGTAGAGCGTTGTTGATGAGCAGTGTCTGGTCCATAGGACGTCGGAAGTGACACAAGACTGAGATTTCGAGATCACAAACATCCGATTCATATTATGTCATCACGGAATGTGATTGTTGTCTGGTTTCAAAAGCATTAAGAAGCACTTGCTTTACTGAGTTCGATACTGTGTTTGAAGTATCAAATACGATTTGCTCATTTTTCTAATTTTATTCTTTTTCTCCTTACACCGCGGGTGGTGCTTTTTCTCTGCCAACCCCCAATTCGTCACGTGGTCGTCTTCTATGGTAACTCACATTTGTTATCCACCAAATCTGGTTGTATACTGCTTTAAGGACTCTTTGCCATCCGGTTGGAAACAATTTTTAAAGTCAATAAAGTTCCTATAAACTCGAACCCCTTAAGGTCGGCAAACCCGTCGAGGTATTTCATGTGACCAGCATCATTGAACTAATATTCAGGAAAGCTATAAATGAAAAGGGAGTATAGTAAGACTACATCTCCATGTACAGCTGTCGTCATTAAAATAGGTGTGGCGTTGAAAACAACATTTGTTACTTTTGCTTTGGTTTTAGAAGGAGTTGGATCAGCAAAGAGATTCCATTTCTTTGATGGATATTCATGCGTCTACAATAATACTTCTTCTTGGGCGTTACAGCCCATGAAGGACCAGAGCCAAGCTTCTCTCAATCACCCATGTTGTGTGTGATTTATTTTTCACACAGGTGAAAGGGACCTACAGTTTAATGCCGATTCCGAACGGCGTGAGTCGAGAAGCTTTTTCCAGGCAAGTTATACTACGGGGGGTTTTGCCAGTACCCCGCCGAGGAGGGACGCCGCGAAATAAACATTCGATGGCGTTCGAACTCGCTCATCGTGCGCCAGATTCCAACACACTAACCACTGCGCCAGTGCGGGTTAATAAGTCCTTAGAAAACCTAAGAGATGGTGCCCGCAGCATCGCGAACGTTCTATTTTTGGTAAGTATGATTGCCCACTAGGATTGCCCTACGAGGAGTGTGTCGGCTCATTCATTTCCTGAGATATCGCTTTGTCCTGGTACCATAGGAGATGTATATATATTAAACTGTTCGACCATCTCGTTAAGGTCGTCAAGGCTTACTTTTGAAGTGTACACATACATATGCACATATACGACTCTAGCGGCAGTCAAGGCTTACTTTTGAAGAGTACACATACATACATATGTACATATTGACCCCAGCGATTTCAAGGATGCTTGATTGTCTGTGAGTATTCGAATATCCGTAATAGATATTACGTTCCACTTTAGCCAAGACAAGGCCTCCTTTATTGCCAACAGCTCCGCCTGAAAAATGCTGCCATGATCCAGTTATTTTAGAGCTTGGCTCAGGTTTAATTGTTTGCAGGATATTCCACTGGGGTGGGTAGTGGTTTTTGGTCTTTGGTTTTTGACCCGTCGGTGTAGAAGTCCACGCAGCTCTTGCGAGGTTGCGACTGGCAGGACCAGTTCCGTCTGTCCGGGTATTTCTTTTCAAATACTGTGGTGGGCTTAATGTGGTCAGAGTTTTCCGCTAAGGTTATCCTGTTGTTAAGAAGGGAGGAGTGGCCAGTGATGTAGCTCGTCCATTTGGAGCTAGATGTTAGTCTGGTTGCCGTGTATGTGGCTATTTGTTTACCAAATATTACGAGTGGAGTATCATGTTGAGCGCTGCCTTTGGGGTAGACTTTAGGATCCCCGTGATGCACATGCATGTTAACCTTTGTACCTTCTTGAATTGCTCATGGTATGTTGCTCTATCCAATGCAGTACACCAGACTATCACTCCATACATTAGAATAGGTCTATGGCTATATAGGAATATATAGCCACAGGATGAACTTAGGGTTGAATCCCCATTTTTTCCCTAAGGTTTTCTTACAGGTGTGTGGAGAGCGCTCATTAAGCGCTTCCTATCTTAACACTTAAATAAAACAAAGTGTTGGTGAGATATCATCGACATTTTTTAGTCGTATGAAAGGCCGATCGATGCCATTATGTATGGAATATAACGTCGTTCAAATGTCCGCCTCGGCTTCTCTGGGTTGCACGCATCCGAAATGTTGAATTTTCTACGACTCTGGCGCATAATCAGGCCGAATTGGTCCGAGGGCATGGGTTATGTTGGCTTTGAGGGTCATTGTGGTTTATGGCTCATTCGCATAGACCTGCTACTTTAGAAAACTCCAGAGGAAAAAGTCTAACGGGGTCAAATCGCACGATCTCGGTGGCCAGTTCAAATCGCATCCACGAGATATAACCATGCCCTCGAATCTCTCGTGCAGAATTCCCAAAGTGGGGTGAGCTCTGTGGCACGTAGCGCCGTCCTGTTGAAACCACATGTCGTTGGTGTCCATATCATCTATTTGAGATAAAAAGAAGTTGGTAATCATCGACCTATAGCGCTCGCCGTTGATGGCGATGGCCCTTGCCAACGTCGTTCTCAAAGAAATATGGACCGGTGACGCCGCCAGCCCAAAATTCACACCAAACAGTGATTTATTCAGGATGCATTGGACGCTTTGGATACAATGTGGATTGGTATCGTCAGAAATCCGACAATTTTGTTTACTGACGTACCCGTTCATCCAGAAATGGGCCTCATCGCTGAAGATGATTTTTCGATGAAAATTAGTGTCAGTTTCCAACTGCTCCGGAGCCCATTAAGAGAGCACACGTCGTTGTCTTGGTCCTTTACCTTCATCTCCTGGGTCAGTTACATTTTGTACGGGGTGCAGGCCCAAGTCACGATGTAAAATTCGCCAAGTTGTGGTCTGTGAAAGATCGAGTTCTTGTGAGCGACGCGAAGTCGACTGCCTCGGATTCTCGAATACACCCTCTAAGACGGCGACGATTTTTTCGGCAAATCTTGCGTTTCGTCGACGTACGGGTGTTGGTTTATCGTTTACTAAACCAGTGGACTCAAACGTGTCCACGGAACGTTGCCCGAACAGAACACCCATTTTGATAGAACAATTTTATCATTTGCACGCATTGTTTAGTGATATGTCCGTCCATGGTGATTTGGCAATAAATGACTGAATAAATGACAGCCAATTTGACAGACGTAGCTTCAACAATATGGCGACTATCAACTGTCTAAAGTTCGAAAGTCCCTATTCGAAGACCCTATACATTTATTTGAAAGACAATTTGGGTAATTCCCCATTTAAACTGTTTGCACAGCTCGTTAGGTAGATTCCGAATGGCAAGTAAGTAACTATCCGCATACAAAATGTCAACATCATCTTGGCCAATTACTATAGTCTACCTTTCAAAAACTGAATAACAAGATAACAACTCATAGTTCGGTATAAATAGATAAGAAACTATCGATGATGAAACGCGTCTTAGGGGCCAATGAACTTCTCTCTATTACTTGGATCTTCTGTTGAGGTATTTTTATATTTGATTACTAATGTGTATAATCAGTTGTTGCGTAGTCTTTGCTTTTGTAACTGTAAAACTGTAGGAATAGGTCAAGATAATATTGACGTTTGTTTTCCTTTCTTCTTTTTTTGTGCTTTTGAAACCTAGTTGATGGAAATCCGTGTATCACATGCAATAATATTTGAATGTTGGATCAAGGACGCATGTATTTGAGAATGCTGTGTAAATGGTGCTAATTGGTTGTTTGTGGTGTTGGCGTTTTGAATTAGAACACAAGTTAGAGGTATAGAACGGCGTCGAAACTACAGTATTAGCTTTTGAGGCGATTATATCTCTGGCGAGACTGTGTCCAAATACTAACTTCATTGTCTATTGGTAAGTCTTTTTTCAGTTTGAAACGAGAGTCCAATCTGTCGAATAGATTGCATGTGGGTGCAATTTAAAATTCAGGTCGGCAGAAATACTTTATTGAGGATAAGCACATTTAACGGTCAACACAGTCGTTTTTTAGGGTTCCGTACCCAAAGGTAAAACGGAACCCTATTACTAAGACTTCGCTGTCCGTCCGTCCGTCCGTCTGTCACCAGGCTGTATCTCATGAACCGTGATAGTTAGACAGTTGAAATTTTCACAGATGATGTATTTCTGTTGCCGCTACCACGACAAATACTAAAAACAGAACAAAATTAATTATACATATACATAATTACAAACAACCAATAATAAATTGTTTCGAAAGGTTTTCGTTGTCATCTTTCGGTCAGTTCCCATTTGTGAACGGCTCGTAGTCATCCATTTTGGGAAATCAAACTCAGAGAAAGCGGATAGCCTGAGGGTACGATCAGCACTTGACACGCGAACGAGTGGAGTTCAGCCCGCAGTAGGTCAAAATTTTTTTTTTTTTTTGTGTTCCTAGTAGCACATGAGGGAGAGTGGGCAAAGAACTCGGAGAGAAATCTACGCGGCCGTACCGTGTGTCCTATTGCCTACGTTGGTCGCCGATATCACGTTCGTTGTATAAGGTATTGAAATTACAATTTTGCGTGTCGTGATTGGTGATGCGGGCTAAGTAGTTGGTCAGAGGAGTTTCGGTACCACTGTTCGAATACTCATGCTGCGGTTTATTTACTTTTTTGGAAAGTGAATTCCTTTTTTTTTTTTATTTTACATATATTTTTTTTTATTTATTTCGACTTTTTTTTTATTGACATACGGTGTAGGGTAGTTTTAAGGAATAATTGTACACCTAGATTAAGTTAGGTTAAGGAAATTCAATTTGTGACATATTGAATTGGAAACGATTACGGTGTTTTTTTTTTCTTTTGCGTGGGATATTTCGCGAGTCTCGTAGCAAATTCGCGATTCTTGCTGCGGGTAAGTCGGCGTGAGGGCAATCGCGTGGCGCCATTGCTCACGACCAGTCCTCGCAGCTGGCCTAGCACCCCTTTCGCACGACGTCGCTGCAGGTGGAGAGGAGCAAGTGAGCAAGAGGAGCAAGCGATCTTGCACACATACGAACCGATACGTACATACGTGCATACGCATCACATACGTTCATACACCCACACATCTATACGCTATGTATAAGTATACATACATACATACATATGTACATTACAAAGTAGAGTTGGGTAGTTCCGGACATGTATAGTTCACGGAACTATGTCCTCTCTCGGACACATGTCCTCTCGTTCCGCAAATTGAACGAAAAGAGTTCCATAGTTCCATTCAACCCTTATTCATCAATCACATATGTACAAAACGAAAAAAAAAAACATAAATGCAACGAACATGCTTCTCATACGGTATGAGTTATACCCCGTAGTTTTCAAGATACCCAAAAGTATGGAGATGTGGCGATAAAGTCGGAGTCTAGACGAGGGCTATCTGGTGAGGGCTTAAATAAGTGTAAAAGAGAGGGTAAGTGAAACAGAAATACAATGGCACACTCACGCGCGGGTAGCTACTTCGTGGGTTTTTTGCCATTTCCTTATCTCCTTTTCTTTGTTTTGCGATGTCGCCTCACTCTTGTTTCTGACTTGGTAGTGTACGTTTGGATACCAACCCTACTTTTCAAACGTCACCACAGGCAACGAAATTGAAATGTGAAGCGAAATGTCAAGAAACAGGCACACGCAGAAAAACTCCGTGTGGACGCGTCCTCAAATTGGAACGTAGGTTCAAAAGAAAAAGGCGCAAAAAGATAGCCCTCGTGTAGACTCCGACAAAGCTCGAACAGTTGGTGTACACTGTACAGCACACTTGAACTGAAATGGAGAAAAGAAATGAAAGAATGTAATGCCTGCACCGCATTTCGTGAACGAATGTCATACATGTGTATGTATGCATTCAGGTCCGGACATGGACATGGTTTGCTGGTTCCATATCGGTGCGATAATACATTTAGTTCCGGACATGGACATGTTTTTGCTAGTTCCATATCGGTGCGGGTATACATTTAGTATTTTAAAACGGGTAGAGATTGCAGTGCATACTGAGATGGAATAATTATCTTATAACCCCATTTAGATACTGTTTCAAATATATTGAATGGTCTTTCCAACAAAGTTGTTGGTCCAATATAACACCTAAATATTTGAAACTGTCCACGTGTTCAATCAAGAAGCAATTTTCAAACATTCTTGATTGTTGAATACTATATCTTCAAGAACAAATCGATTACACAATGGTGCATGATAATATAAGGGAAGGTCTCTGAAAACTCTACCATTGATATTAAATATCATGTACTTCGTTTTGTTGCTAATTATTAGTTTATGATAATTAAACCATCTCCTTAACATATCTAGGTCATTATTAACATCTGCAAAACTATCAATTAAGTTAGTGTTTGAGTGGAAAAGAGATGTTTCATCAGCAAAGGCAGTTATTTTGCCTTTAAAAGGTTGTAAGAAAAACGAATTAACATAAATTAGAAAAAGGATTGGGCCCAATACTGCTCCTTGGGGAACACCCATATTTAAGGGTGTGAGAATAAAATGTCACTGATTATGTATTTCTGTTGCTGCTTTAACAACAAATACTTTGACAGAATATAATAAATATATGTATAAATGGGGCTCCCATACAACAGACATGCTTTTTTTGCCGTTTTTATACATAATAGTACGGAACCCTTCGTGCGCGAGTCCGACTCGCACTTGGCCGGTTTTTTCTTTTACCTTTCCTTACTATAGTCATCTCGTTTGTGTCGATCATTCGCATTGGAAGCTTAAACAGGTTCGTTTATTCCAAGTGTAGTGCAGGAGCAACAGAGGACTTTCTTCTTCTTCTTAACGGGCGCTACAGTTCGCGGTGAACCTGGGCCTCAACCAACATGCCCCTCCAACTAGCACGATCTTTTGCTAGCCTTTTCCATTGCCGCACACCCAGTTGGCTGAGGTCCCCTTCCACCTGTGTGTGCCATCTTAAGTGCGGCTGTCCTCTGCTTTTCTCGTCCCTCGGGGTTGGATTCAAAGACTCTCCGGGCTGGAGCTGTGGTGTCCATTCGCTCTACATGGCCCAGCCATCTTAGGCGTTGAATCCGTAGACGCCTGACTAGACTCATGTCGCTGTACAGCCCGTAAAGTTATTTTCCTCCATCCCCCGTCTGCGTTTATAGGCCCGAAAATCACGCGCAAAATCTTTCTCTCGAACCGACCAAGGGCCTCCTCATCCGCCTTTGATAGTGTCCATGCTTCTGCGCCGTACAACAGGACCGGGATGATAAGGGTCTTATATAGAGTCAACTTTGTCGTTCGGGAGAGGGCTCTATTACTCAGTTGCCTACTGAGCCCAAAAACAGCGATTGGCAAGAGTGATTCTGCGTTTGATTTCGGAACTGATGTCGTTGTTCCAGGTCACTGCGTAGCCAAGGTAGACGAAGAACTTAACTACATCGAACTTGTATCTGCAAATACAAACGTTCTGGCCAAGACGTCGGTGGTGAGTGTCCTTTTTTGATGACAGCATATATTTAGTTTTGCCCTCGTTTACCGCCAAACCAATTTTCGCCGCCTCCATCTCAATACTCGCAAAGGCCTCATTGACATCTCGCTGTGATCTACCTATTAGTCAATATCGTCGGCGTATGCAAGGAGTTGCGAGGATTTGAAATAGATTGTGCCTCTTGTATTGGCCAGTGATTTTTGCACAATAATTTCTAATATGATGTTGATGAAATCACACGACAGCGCATCGCCCTGCCTAAATCCTTTTTTGACATCAAAACTATCGGTAAGGTGTTCACCGATTCGGATGGAGCAACGAGCATTATCCAAAGTCATCCTGCTTAGTCTGACGAGTTTAGCAGATATGTCACAGGTAGACATAGCGTTGTATAGCTCGTCTCTAATTACGCTGTCGTATGCGGCTTTGAAGTCGATAAATAGGGTGGGAGTGTCGACTTGAAATTCATTGGTTTTTTCCAGGATCTGCCGTAGTGTGAAGATTTGGTCGATGGTGGACTTCCCTGGCCTGAATCCGCACTGATAAGGACCTATCAGCTTATTTACAAAAGGCTTCAGGCGTTCACACAAAACAGCAGAGATTTTGTAGGCGATGTTAAAATGAGGCAAACAACTCTTGCTTAGTTGTCAGCATTAAAGAAATATTTTCCTCGTCAAGTTTAGGGTGATTTTGTCGAAGAAATACGTCGAAATTTGTACCACCCCACAAGCACTCACAAATCGGGGTATTTCATTTTAATAGAACTCATGACTAGGCAACGTTAGCAACTAAACTGAACTCGATATGCAGGACGGTCATGTAGGACGGTCGCAAGACGGACGATCGTTAATATACCGTTAGGTTCACGTTGCTTGCACATTGGTTTTTTGCATAAAGACTTAGTCATTCGTCACTGTTGGAAGTGTTTTGAGTGAAATTACTAAGAAAAAGAGTGAGCCAAATGGGTAAACAAGAAAGTGCAACAAACAAAGGCGTACCCTAATCCTTTCCTTGTTTTGGGGTGTTGTAGTCGGATAGGCAGATAATGATTTTTGTTCTAATCTTTACTTTAACACGTCTAGTTTGAAAAGTGGCCTTCCACAACTCGTAAGAAGCCGGAGCTTTTTTTGTAATCATAGTTGATCTCAAAGCTTATGTAAAATTCGTAACTTATAACGTTGTAAAGCTCTCTAATTTAGCCTACATTATCGATTGTGTGCAGCTGTATTTCACCAATGGCTTCACGAATATTGTCCTTTAAAGCGTCAATTGTCTCTGGCTTGTCGGCGTAACACTTATTTTTGACGGCATCCCACAAATAATAGTCCAACGGTGTCAAATCGCAGCTCCCAGGTAGCCAAACGACATCAGCTCTGCGGCTGATAATGCGATCTTCAAAAACAGGGCGCAAAACATCGAGTGTAGCTTCGGCTGTGTGGCACGTAGCGCCGTCCTGTTGAAACCAAATGTTGCCAAAATGCTCCTTCAATTTTTGTGGACAAAAATTCGTTCAACATGACCCGATAACGATCGCCATTGACTGTAATGGCCACTCCTTGCTCATTTTCGAAGAAAAATGGCCAAATTATGCCTCTGGACCAAAATCCGCACCAAACAGTGGCTCGTTTTGGGTGCACCGGCTTTTCAATGTATGCGTGCCGGTTTTCTGTGGCCCAAATGCGACAATTTTGCTTGTTTACATACCCGCCAAGATCAAAATGAGCTTCATCTGAAAAGACGATTTTTTTTTTTGGCAAAATCGGCATCTTCTGTAAGTCGATCGCAGGCCCACTTAGCGAAGCGAAAATGCATTGGATGGTCAGTTGGCTCCTCCTGAACCAATTGGACTTTGTATGGCGTCATGATGTCTCCGAAATGTTCAATTGTTGAGAACGATGGTGAATTGATGGCGCTTCACGCACACTTTCTGCCGCAGCAGCAATATTCTCGGATGTACGCACTGTTTTTGGCTTTTCACGCTTAGGTTTATCGATGAGGATGCCAGTTTCTTTCACTTTTTTCACAAGATAACGAACATACGGAGCTGACGGTGCTTCTCTTCTTCCAAAATCCGTACGCAATTTTCGCACACATTCTGCAACATTACCATGATTTTCAAAGTAATTTCGCAATATTTCCCAGCGTTGTTCAAGCGTATACACAACCATATTCCTTCAGCGGAAGGATAAAACTAACTATCTGTCAAATCATGCCTGTTTCACAATACACGGCGCGGCGACAGCGCAACTACAAACGTCGTAACTGTCAAATCCATATTCATTCAATGGAATTATATGGAGTAAGTCACATAGGCACGTATGTAGTCGTGTCGCAGCGCTGTAATTTCGAAAATTTTAAAAACTGTCGCTACTACACGGCGTTGTGCCAATTCGAATTCGACATTGGAGGAATACGTTTGATAACTTGGTCTAACCCACCACCTTCTTCTGACTTTTGTTTTCGCTTTTAACTTTTTATAGGCTAAAGCAGCCGCACATGTTAGCAATAATGTTTTTCTCAAATTGTTTTTATCCATTTATGAACTAATTTCAGTTTCAATCTTCGAATTGTTTACTGATGCCAACTTCACTCTATAGAATTCACCTTCAACTTCACTCACAGAAGTACTCTGCTGTCAAAAAAAAAAACGCCGATGAAAGTCGCTCCATTGTGTATTGACTGAACTACTTTACAACCACAGCAAACGGCAGCGTTTGTAGTTGCGCTGTCGCCGCGCCGTGTAGTAGCATTGTGAAACAGGCATCACTCCTGTTTCAGATTTGAAAGTGTACGTTTGGATACCATAGGCTGACGATAATGATATGTGAAACGAAATGTCAAAAAAAAAAACCCACATTGCTGCGAAATGAAAAAAATGGAATAACTCTTGCTGCTCGGAATATCAGTCCAAAAGGAAATCACCGAGACCTGCAAGTCCAAGAGAGGCGCCGTGGAATAAGGGACCATTCACGAAATTAACACTACTTGAAAAAAAAAAAAAACACGTTAGATGGCGGACCCTTTATATCACTCATTTAGAGTAGTGTGTAATTTTGTCAAACTTCCATTATTCTGACAGAGGGCCTAAATTTATGGGAATACCTTTGAAACAAGGAAACAAATCATGCTGTTCCTAGATCCTGTAGCTTATATAGTGTGAGAATCACAAACAAGATAATCAAAATCAGCACTTTCGAAAATGGAATTTTTTCCGTTCTGGCACCACTGTGCGACGGTGCGTCGGCATTTATATCACCTTTCCATTCACAAATGCGCGAGTATCTATGTATCTATGTATTTATGTATAACAACTAGGCCTATGTACATATAGTTTCCCTAAACATGTTGTGTGGGAAAAAAATCAGGTCACCATTGCCGACAACGACAATGATTCGAATTCGACGAGTGGATTATGCAGCTTTGCTCACGTACTACTACGTAGTCAAAGCGGCAGTTAAACGATGTCAACGCAATGAAATCTACTTGGTGGACGGAGAAGAAATGTCTCCCTATGTGGCACGCTTCGTCTGGCATGTGGATTATGGAAATTGTGAAAAATTTCTCCATTCATTAAACGAGTAGCTCCTCCTGAAGAGTGTTACTTGCTTCGTTTGCTCTTTTTTAATTTCCTTTCCATACGGAGTCGGCTAATTGCGATTAAGTGCGGTTTGTGTTGTCTATCGGTTCATTTTCAGGAAACGCATTCACACGTCAGTAGGTCGCTGTACGTAATAAACGTTTCGAGCTTGATAAGAGTGTAAATATACATCGAGGATAAGGTGTGTGGTTTTGTGTTTATGACTAGTATCACACGGGCAAGCCTGAGTTATTCGGCATTTAGTGCTTTTTCGTTTTGTTTATTTAACGTCTGGCTTGATTCAATTGCAACCTAGTCGACAAGTGTATTTATTTATATTTTCTCTGTTTATTCTATTGATTAGTTTATTAGGATATGTGGGAACGATTAGCGCGCTCAGATAACGCCTCGTCAATCGGTTTAAAAATAACATTGCCTTTGGTGGAGTTGCGATAGAGTCAAAACCGAACTGATTAGAGAGTTTCTGTGAATTTAATATTCTGGGGAATAGCAAAAGATTGGAATTGTTTCATTAGGTGCAGATGGACTTGAAAAGGTCAGAATAATTCCAATGTATTAAATGGGTAGCGATAACTTGCGAGTGCGTTGCTCCGAGTCACATTGTTTCCGATTATTTTTGTGGAATGTTTCGTGTTCATAAGATGGATGCTGACATTATTTTGAGACAAATGATAAACAAAAAATGTGTTAAGTGTTGTTTTAATTGACTGTGTTCAACGGATGGTGTTACGTAATATTGTTTTGATAGAACGCTAAAGTTCTCCTTTCGCTGAAGCTAGTAAGACGCAGAGCGAATGGGCGCCACGTCGCCATTATGCTGTCCGAAAAAACAGCGGTTGGCAAGAGTGTTTAAATTTTAATTGGGAGATCCCAGCGCCGGTATCGTTGCCGGGTACGGTCTTTTATGACTTCTCCTTCTTTGGCGAACTTGGGCCTCCCTTAAAAAACCTCTCCAACTGGCACGGTCTTTACCCAGCAGTCTCCAATGCTGCACGCTTAGTTGGTTGAGGTCCTCTTCCACTTGCGTGCACCACCTTAAGTTTGGCCATCCTCGACCGCGTCAAAGACCTTCTGGGCCGGAGCTGTGGTGTCCATGCGTTCTACTTAACCTAGCCATCTTAGGCGTTGGATCGGCAGACGCCGGCCGTGCTACGTTCATGTCACTGTCCAGCCCGTACAATACACTATTAAGTCTTCTCCGCCACTCCCCATTTATGCAGATCTGGCCGACTATCATACGCAGAATTCTTCTCTCAAAACTACCAAGTGCCTCCTCATCCGCTTTCGATAAGTTCCATGTCTCTCCGCCATAAAGCAGGACCGAGATGATAAGGGTCTTGTATATGGTCACCATGGTTTTCCGAAAGAGAAAAGAGTCTCTAATTACGCTGTCGTATGCGGCCTTGAAGTCGACGAATAGATGGTGCTTATCGACTTGAAATTCATTGGTTTTCTCCAGGATCTGCCGTAGTGTGAAGATTTGATCGATGGTGGACTTCCCTGGCCTAAAGCCACACTGATAAGGACCTATCAGCTTGTTTACGAATGGCTTCAGGCGTTCACACTAAACGGCAGCGAAGATCTCGTATGCGACATTAAGGAGACTTATTCCTCTATAGTTGGCGCAGTCCAAGGGGTCTCCTTTTTTGTGGATTGGGCAAACAATGCTGAGACTCAATCCTCGGTCATGCTTTGCTCTGACCATATCTTACAGATGAGCCGGTGCATGCTCCTAACCAGCTCACCTCCAGTCGCTTTGAAGAGCTCAGCAGACAGTCCATCTGCGCCAGCAGCTTTATTCGACTTGAGTTTCGACATGGCAATCTCAACTTCGTCGAGGTCAGGGGGACAGAATTCTCTGCGATCTGGCTGTCATCGCCGTTATGAACTTAAAGAACTTAAAGTTATTTACATCTAAAAAAAAACACCCTTTAGATGAGTGTCGGTATAGACGACGTAGTTGAGTTTTTTACTTTTGCTACCTTTGGGACATTGAAGGATTTGTACGCATTCATTTTTGGTCGGATTGGTATCCAACCCGTCGAATGTGGGTGTTGCAGTCATTTCTAGCTCGTATGTACTTTTTTCGGTTTTTCTCAGAACTGTTTGGCTTATACATAGGCCCGAAAGCTTAGCTCCCTGAGTCTAATAGCCTATTTGCAGCTCAAGCCAAACCATGTATTACCCTGGGTACAATAGACCAAGTCTCTTCATGTGACACATTCCGATTCCTTCTATTCTTATCATGTACTTAGTCTTTTAAACAAAAACATAAATATTTAAGTCTCATCAGTTGACCTACACTGTTCGCGACGAGTTGTGTCTATAGTCTCTACGAGTATATACAAGCGAGTAGTCTACGAATTCGTTTTGTTTTCATCATCAATTTTATCAGCTCGAAAACCTACAGAACTTTTGTTTTGTTATTATTATTATTATTAATAAGCGCGTCCCAATTTCCATTCTAATTATGTACATATGTGCGTATAACATGAAGTGAATAATCATGGCAAATTGGAGGAAGAACATAAACAAATTTGTAAATAAAATTGTTCTGCTATTGTAGGTGTACTACATATCGATTCGGAGTCTCTTACAATCAATTTGCGTTTTCTGTTCTCACACGAGATCAATTTGATTAAGATTACTTACTTACTTATCAGGCCAGCGATCCATGGGGGATCTGAGCCTGAGCTATAGCTGCCTTCCATCCTTGACGGTCACGGGCACGCTGCTTCCAGTTGTCAAGACCAAGATACCGGAGGTTCGGTCTTCCTCTTCTTCTCGAACCAGGAGGCTCGGAGTCGAAAACCCTCTTAGCTGGAGCGTTGATGTCCATGCGCTCGATGTGGCCGAGCCAGTGTAGTCGACGGATCCTTGCCCTCCGGACTACATCCACATCTTGGTACAGCTCGTAGAGTTCGCGGTTGTGTCTTCTTCTCCATTCACCTTCCTCACAGACAGGACCAAATATCCGGCGCAGAATTTTTCTTTCGAAAGAACCCAAAATCAGCTCCGCTGTCCTGCTTATCGTCCAGCTTTCGGCTCCGTACAGCAAGAATGGCAGAATGAGCGTTTTGTAAAGCATGACTTTGGTCTTTCGAGTGAGGAGTTTTGACCCCAGTTGTTTGGACAAGCCGAAGTAGCAGCGGTTGCCAAGGGCGATTCTATGCCGGATCTCCACTGTGGTGTCATTTGTGGAATTTACGTTTGCCCCGAGGTAGACAAACTCCTCAACTACCTCGAAATTGTAGCTGTCAATTGTTATTTTTTGTTCCAGGTGGTGAGCGACGGATTGGTTTTTGCTTGACAGCATGCATTCGTTTTGTCCTCATTGATCTTAAGACCAACTCGTTTCGCCTGTTCTTCAATCGCCGTGAGTGCTTCCACAATGCCACGGCGAGAACACGCGATGATGTCGATATCATCCGCGTATCCTAGCAGCTGGATGGACTTGTAAAAGATAGTGCCTTCCCTGTTGACGCCTGCCCGTCGCACTATCTGCTCCAGCACCAGGTTGAAGAAGTCACATGAGAGCGCATCTCATCTACTTGCCGAAATCCGGTGCATGTTTCGAATGGTTCCGAGGTCCTAGAACCGAGTTGCACGGTGCATCGCGTGTTTTTTTTTTTTTTTTTTAGCGTGGCGCGACACAACTGGATCAGTTTTACCGGGATCCCGAATTCGGCCATCGCCCCAAACAGTGCTTCACGATGAATGCTGTCGTATGCGGCTTTGAAATCGATGAAAAGATGGTGTGTATCGATTCGAAACTCGTTGGTCTTTTCCAGGATTTGTCGAAGAGTGAAAATTTGGTCTTTAGTTGATTTGCCGGGCCGGAAGCCGCACTGGTAGCTGCCGATTAGTGCGGTGCAAAATGGTTTTAGACGTTTACACAATACGCTGGACAGGATCTTGTATGCGACATTGAGCAGGGATATACCTCTATAGTTCTTGCAAGAGGTAGGATCGCCTTTTTTGTGGATGGGGCATATAGAGCTGGTATTCCAGTCGTCGGGCATGCTTTCATCTTCCCAAATTCTGTAGATGATCTGGTGCATGCTCCCTACCAGAACATCGCCGCCAGCCTTGAAGAGCTCTGATGGCAAGCCATCTGAGCCTGGGGCCTTGTTGTTCTTCAGCTTCTGAATAGCTGTGCCGACTTCTTCGATGCTGGGTGGGAGGACTACTTCAGCGGCTGGAGTTGGGATTTCCTCGGTCCCTACCACTCTCTCTTGGTCATGCTCGTTAATCAGCTGCTGGAAGTGCTGCTTAAATACATCCACTATTCCCTGCGGGTCGCTGACAAGATTACCCTCGCAGTTTCGAAGAGCCAGGGTGCCCTTTTTGAAGCTTCCTGCAAGGCCTTTGGCTTTCTTGTAAAAGGCTCGTATTTTATGTTTATCCCTAGGCTCCTCAATATCCTTGAGCTGGGAGGCTGCGAATATTCTTTTCTTTTGTCGCAGTAGTTTTTTCTCCTCCCTTCTTCTGGCTCGGTACTCTTCTTGCGCTGCCCTGGTTTTCCTCTGCAGCGCCTTTTGGTACGCCTCGTCGGTTGCTGCCTTTTTCTGCTCACACTCGCCATCATACCACGGGTTTCTTTTCAGGGGTGGTAGGTATCCTAAGGTGGTTTCGGCTACTTCCTGAATGGCTGAGCGGCAATGCAGCCGCATATTATTGGCATTTGTGTTCGACGTAGGCATACCGTAGAGTCTTTCGGTCAGCTGCTCCCTGATTAAGATTGCTCAGCAATAATTGCTTAATATCACACAAAAGTATCGCTTCGATATGAGTATTGCTTTGCGTACACAGTCTGTGGAATATCTTTGTATTTTTCCCTGATATATTTACAACTATCTTAGAAATTAGACATCCAGTAAGTGGTATAAACATTATTGACATCCTAAAACATCATCATCTTTAGTTTAATATTGAGGCACAGGTGGGTTTTAGTCCACCCGAATCGCCCCTAGTCGCTCGTTGTTGTCGCCTGATGATGATAGTATGTATACATTTTTGAATTGCATAAAATTAATACATAGCACTAAGATATAATACAAATTTGAACAAACATAATAATAATGTGGGTGGGCAGGAGGTGGGGTCTCCAACCAAGCATTATGTACTGGCTTTACACAGCAGTCATAAGGCCTATCCTCCTGTATGGCGTCGTAGTCTGGTGGACTGCTCTGGACAAAGCTGTCAATCGAAACCTTCTGGGGAAGGTACAAAGATCGGCCAGCTTATATATAAGCGGAGCGATCAGATCAACCCCCACGGAGGCCTTAAATGTACTACTACATCTTCCACCATTAAACCTTTTCAGCAAGCAAGTTGCTGCATGCGCAGCCCTAAGGATGAGGAGCATAAGAAAATGACCCACATCTCAAAAAGGCCACACCTCTATTCTAAAACACTTCAAAGTACCCATGGACACTGACTACATCAACCCGCAGAATGTGTTCACCAGGAATTTCGAAGTTGTCTTTCCATCCAGGGAGGAATGGGCTGAAGGGAAAGTCGTACCAAAGGACTCGATCTCCCTCTATACCGATGGCTCTAAGATGGAGTCGGGTGTAGGCAGTGGGGTCTACTCCAAGGAACTTAACCTCAACCTATAATTTAGACAGAAATAACTGCGATAACGGAGGCCCTGGCATGGCTCAGGATCAATGTAATATCCACAAAGGATATTATCATTTGCACGGATAGCCAATCTGCGATAAAATTCCTGGCAGCGGTAACCCACAATTCAAAAACATCCATTAACTGTCGCCTATCTCTAGATGAGATGGCTGAACAGTTCAACATTAAAATACTGTGGGTTCCCGGGCATAGGAATATTCCAGGAAACTGCGCGGCCGACGAACTCGCAAGGTTAGGGTCAAGCACACTCAGCCTACCTACCCTCGGGTACCTAGAAACACCAATAAGTACGGTAAAGCACATGATAAAGCTTCAAACCATAGAGGAGACCAATCTCCAATGGAATGAGAGCAATATCGGCTTGTATCACCAAACAATTGTGGCCTAAGTTAAACTTAGGACGAACCAGGGACCTGGTGGCAACCAAAAGGGCAACCTTAAGCACCCTAGTGGGTGTCATTACAGGTCACTGCACCATTGAAAAACACGCCGCCAGACTGGGGCTACTCTACAATGACTTCTGTCGCGGCTGCATGGACGAGGAGGAGGAGGAATCAATACACCATCTCCTCTGCTCATGTCTCTCTTTTGCGAATCGCAGGAGGATTTACCTCGGCGCGCCCTTCTTCGACAATCTGAGTGGGCTAGCAAACCAAAAAGTAGCTCAACTCCACCGCTTTATTAGAAGCACCGGTTGGTTCCCGGGTAGCGGATCAGGGTAACCTGATCCAGGTGGTATCACAATGAACCGGTTTCGGCCTAAGTGTGGCTTACGCCTACCACGTCAACCTAACCTAACCTAGTAATAATAATATAAACAAACATAAAACAGAAGATTTACAGGTATTTGTAGACGCGATTTGCTATTAGGAAAACGGGAGGTCGCAGGGCCTTGCGTTTGAGTCTTTTTCTCTATTCGTCTCTTGATCGAGGAGGGTAGAAACGTCGTAGTTTGAGTGTGCCAATAATTTTGAAACGTATTTCGAGCTGATTTTCTTAATCTCGTCGTCAACTAAATCAATTTGTAGGTCTTGGTGTATGTCCTGATTGCTAACACACCATTCAGCGTTGGTCATTTTTCTTAAGATTTTAGATTGTTGTCTTTGTATGATTTGAAGATTAGTTTTTTTGGATGTTCCCCAGATTTGGATGCCGTACGTCCAGATAGGTTTTATTATACTTTTATGTATAAGTAATTTGTTGTACAGAGAGACAGAATTCAGTCCACCCGACCTAGACGAAGTCAAAATAGCGATGTCAAGACTTAAGTCTACTAAAGCCGCTGGCGCAGATGGCCTGTCTGCTGAGCTTTTTAAGGCGGCTGGAGATGAGCTGGTAAGGTGTATGCACCATCTCATCTGCAAGGTATGGTCGGAGGAAAGCATGCCCGACGAACGGAATCTCAGCATCGTTTGCCCGGTCCATAAGAAAGGAGACCCCTATAACTGCGCCAACTATAGGGGAATAAGTCTCCTTAACATCGCATATAAGATCTTCTCTGCCGTATTGTGTGAACGCCTGAAACCGTTTGTGGATAACCTGATCGGCTCTTATCAGTGTGGTTTCAGGCCAGGTAAATCCACAATAGACCAAATATTTACGCTACGGCAGATCTTGGAGAAGACCCAGGAATACCAAATCGACACTCACCATCTCTTCGTCGATTTCAAGGCCGCGTATGACAGCGTATATAGAGACGAGCTGTACAAAGCCATGTCTAGTTTTAACATCCCTGCCAAACTCGTCCGACTGTGCAGGATGACAATGGAGAATTCTCGCTGCTCCATTAAGGTCGGTAATGAGCAAACCGAGACCTTTGATGTTAAAAAAGGATTTAGGCAGGGCGACGCGCTGTCGTGCAACTTTTTCAACATCGTGCTTGAAAAGATCGTGCAAGAGTCACTGGTCAATACAAGAGGTACGATTTATTTCAAGTCTACGCACTTGCTTGCGTACGCCGACGATATTGACGGAATTGGACAAAAACAGCAAGACGTCAATGAGGCTTTCGTGAGCATTGAGGTAGAAGCGGCTAAGATGGGTCTCGAGGTTAATGAGGGTAAAATCAAATATTTGCTTTCATCTAAAAGAGACGGGCAACACAGACGTTTTGGCCAGAACGTCACCATGGGCGGATATAACTTTGAAATGGTCAAGGAATTCGTCTACCTTGGCTCACTGATCACCAGCAACAACAACACCAGCGCTGAGATAAAACGCAGAATCACTCTTGCCAACCGCTGTTTCTTTGGGCTCAAGAGGCAATTGAGAAGTAGAGCCCTCTCTCGGAAAACCAAGGTGACACTATATAAGACCTTAATCATCCCAGTCTTCCTTTACGGCGCAGAGGCTTGGACCTTAACAAAGGCGGATGAAGATGCCCTTGGTCGTTTCGAGAGGAAAATTCTGCGCACTATCTACGGTCCCGTTTGTTCAAACGTTGTATGGAGTAGAAGATATAACGAAGAACTGTAGGGGTTGTAAAGCGACATCGGCCTGGTACGACGTCTACGGATACAGCGTCTAAGGTGGGTAGGCCATGTAGAGCGCATGGAAGATACAGCTCCGACCCGAAAAGTCTTCGAATCCACTCCGGAAGGAAGGCGCGGCAGAGGACGGCCGCCTCAGCGGTGGCGCACGCAGGTGGAAGGGGACCTCAACCAACTGGGCGTGCGGCACTGGAAACAGCTGGCCAAAGACCGTGCCGGCTTGAGACGCTTGTTGGTTGAGGCCCAGGTTCACCACGGACTGTAGCGCCACCAAAGTAAGTAAGTAAGTTGTGCTGTGGAGATTACTACCGAAGTTGAGTATAACCGTGCCGTCGGCAAATGTTGCTATTAGGGCCGTATCTTTGTCAGGATATGGGATGTCGGCCGTAAATAGTACATATAAAAGAGGTCCGAGAATACTTCCTTGAGGTACTCCAGCATTAATGGGATGTATTCGTGATCATTTGTCTTTATATCTGACATAGAAACATCGATCTGACAGATAACTTGTCAATAACTTGAGATAGTCCTTTGGTATAATCTTCGCGAGTTTGTATAGAAGTCCTTTGTGCCAAACTGAGTCAAATGCCTTCGCGACGTCTAAATATACTGCCACAGAAAATTCTTTTTTGTCTAGTGAAGTGGATATTTTATTTGTCACTCTATGTATCTGCTGAATGGTTGAATGCTTTCTTCTGAATCCGAATTGATGATCAGGTATGGCGTGGGAATTTGTGTGTTGAAAAAAAGAAAATATTTTTAAACTCATATGCTAGAGATGGGTTGAGTATTTAATTTATTGTTCGATAAAAATTCATACCAGTGCGAGGCAGAATTATTTATCTTCTTTATAGGAGTCCCGACTGGGGGCTTTTGTTCATTGTTTTGTACAAGGAATGTTCGGCTGTCCGGTTCGGTATGCGGACCAGCTAGGGAACAAATGTAAATTTTTCGAATTTTACGGTAGGTGCGTTAGCTCATTATTAAGGTCATCAAAGTATTGATCGATAACTATCTTGTTAGGTTAGGGTTCAAGGTTTTGTTGAATATTAATTACGTGCTGCTGTAATGTAATGGTTCAATCAATAGATTTACTATGCTAATGAGTGTTCAGAAATTAAGCAAACATTACCCTGGTGGGTGTATGCTGGTATGCAGGTAAAATATGAAGAACGAGACTGAGCCATAGTATCATACTATGGCACTTAACACATTCGAAGCGATATTGATTGTGTGGGGGTGGATGAAAGTTCGCCTTCTAATTGAGGAAATAAACACACGGAAAGCCGTTGTATACGTTTTCAGTTTGCTTTTTAATAACGTCAGCTTGAAACTTACTTACTTCCTTTGATGGCGCTACAGTTCGGGGTGAACCAGGGCCTCAACCAACAAGCCGGCCCGATCTTCGGCCAGCCGCTTTCAGTGCCGCACGCCCAGTTGGTTGAGGTCCCCTTCCACCTGTGCGCGCCACCTTAAATGCGGTCTTCGGGCCGGAGCGTTGATGTCCATTCGCTCTACATGGCCTAGCCATCTTAGACGTTGGATCCGTAGACGTCTAACCAGGCCGATGTCACTGTACAGCCCGTACAGTTCTTGGTTGAATCTCCTCCTCCATTCTCCGTTTACACAAACGGGACCAAAGATTGCACGCAGAATTTTCCCCTCGAAACGTCCAAGAGCCTCTTCATCCGCTTTTGATAACGTCCAAGCCTCAGCGCCGTAGAGGAGGACCGGGATGATTAAGGTTTTGTAGAGGGAAACCTAAGTTTTTCGAGAGAGGGCTCTACTACTCAATTGCCTCTTGAGCCCGAAGAAGCAGCGGTTGGCAAGAGTTATTCTGCGTTTTATCTCAGCGCTGGTGTCGTTGCTGCTTGTCGCTATCGAGCCAAGGTAGACGAAGTCCTTGACTACTTCAAAAATATAGCTGCCGAAGGTGACGTTCTGACCAAGACGTCGGTGTTGTGCGTCTTTCTAGGATGACAGCATATATTTGGACTTGTCCCCATTTACCCTTAGACCCACTTTCGCCGCTTCTGCTTCAATGCTCGTGAACGCCTCATTGACGTCTCGCTTTATTCGTCCAATAACGTCAATGTCATCTGCGTAGGCAAGCAATTGTGTGGACTTGAAGTAGATCGTACCTCTTGTATTGGCCGCAGAGTCCCGCACGATCTTTTCAAGAATAATGTTGAAGAAATCACATGACAGTGCGTCACCCTGTCTAAAACCTTTTTTAACATCAAAGGGGTCGGTTAATTCACCTCCGACCTTAATGGAGCAGCGAGAGTTCTCCATAGTCATCATTCATAGTCTGACGATTTTGGCAGGAATGTTAAAACATGACATGGCTTTGTATAGCTCGTCTCTATAAACACTGTCATACGCGGCTTTAAAGTCGACGAAAAGATGGTGCATGTCGACCTGGAATTTATGGGTCTTCTCCAAGATCTGCCGTAGTGTAAATATTTGGTCCATCGTGGATTTTCCTGGCCTGAAACCACACTGGTAGGAACCTATCAGATTGTCCACGAACGGTTTCAGGTACTTACACAGTACGGCAGAGAGGATCTTGTACGCGATGTTCAGGAGGCTTATCCCTCTGTAATTGGCGCAGTCATAGGGGTCTCCTTTCTTATGGACCGGGCAAACGATACTGAGATTCCATTCATCGGGCATGCGTTCTTCCGATCATATCTTGCAGATGAGTTAGTGCATGTTCCCAACCAGCTCATCGCCAGCTGCTTTAAACAGCTCCGCCGGGAGTCTGTCTGCTCCAGCAGCTTTATAAGACTTAAGCTTCGATATCGCTATCTTAACATCGTCTAGGCCGGGTGGACGGGATTCTCCTTCGCCTTCGTCCATTGTGAATGGTTCGCTCTGCCTGACGGCGGCATTTTGACTATAATCGCCGTTATACAGTCTGCAGAAGTGGTCCTTCCACAATCTCAGCATCGACTGTGACTCCACTACTAGTTGTCCGTGTTCATCCCTGCAGGCTTCTGCTCTGGCTTTATAGCCTTGGCATGTTCGTTTTACTTTTTGGTAAAATTTTCGAACGTCGTTCCTGCCTGAACATCTCTCCATCTCCTCGATCTCGCGCTTCTCGTGCTCCTTCTTTTTCCTTCTCAGAAGCGCATGCTCCTCCCTCCTTTTCTGTTCAGTCAGCTTGAAACTGGTAGTTTGAAAAATTGGTTTACTTAACTCTGCTTTGTCCAAACTTTTTATGTAGTTCGTGACTTAATAGGTGTTTTTTATTATGCATCCGTATCAGTATCCGGATCATGGGCAAAATAAAACAGTCCGGATCATTCAGTAGCAGATCAACGAGTAGCGTTCTTGACATTTCGTATTAGACAGTTCTGTCAAGGATCTGACATTTGAAAACAAAATAAACAGAAAATACACAAATTGGAAATGAACACGTTGATTGCCCACGTGTTTATATGTTAGTGTTTCAGTGTTTCTGAAACATGACCACCGGTGGGTCATGTGGCAGTCAATTTGAATTGTGTTAAAATTCATTTGTTTACATACATTATATTTGCCCGGCTGCTCCATTTCAACAAATAATTTTTGACATTTAAGTGCGGAATTGCCATGCCAAAGAAAATTTTTCTTTTCATTCAAATTTGATACGATTGATTTAAATGCTGATGATGATAATTTTTGTCGATATACACTAATTGGGGGTAATATATCTCCAATTCACTCAAGGGTTTTACAAATTTAAATTAATACACGCATTTTATAGTGTTATGAGTGCAATTAGTTCACACTGAAGGGAAAACTATTTAATCAAATCAGGGTCACAATTTCATATGTTCATCAGGCAATTACCTTCCTAATTTTAATGCGAACCCAACGGAAAATAGTGTGAACTAATTTTTGGATCACAAAAGTTGATCCAGATAAAATTAGGATCACGTGTTGTTATTGTAATGCATGTAAATCGTGATCCGGATACTGATACGGATGCATAATAAAAAACACCTAATGTTTACAAGCGCGTTTATCCTGTTCTCATCATTCCTTATTAATATCTCGGCACTTAAAGTATTTGAAGAGCTTTTAGTCATCAATAAATAAGATCATTGCTAATCGCTCTAGTACTAGACCTTAAGTACTCGTATAGAAGTCGTATGAATCACCCACTTGAGTTTTTCCTTTTTCTACTACCGGCGCCGTTCATTTGGTTCGTAGTAAATATTGTTCTGTTTTCTGGACTACTCTTATTCACTGTCTTGATTCCCTGATAGTAAATTGGTTACTCACATTTTGTTTTTTTTTTTTTTTTTTTTTTTTTTTTTGCGTTATTTCATATGGCACCCAAACATCGAGTCTCTGCCTGTAGCCTGCTCTTTTTAATTATCCCAAACGGTCACGTGGTTGATGTTTACTATCTCCGCTATCTTCTGACAGCTTGTGTGCTGCTCCTGCTCTTAATTACTTACTTAGGTGGCGCTACAGTCCGGTGTGAACCTGGGCTTCAGCCGGCTGTTAAGGTTACGGATACAGTCCCCTACCACGTGTGTGCGTTACCCTAGGTTCGATCGTCTTTTGCTGTGTCGTCCCTCGGGATTGGACTCGAAGACTTTTCGGGCCGGAGCTGTGTTATCCATTTGCTGTACACGGCCTAGTCATCTTAGTCGTTGTACTAGGCCGATGTCACGGTACAGCCCGTACATAGATTGAACGCAGAATTTGCCTCTAAGAACGACCAAGGGTCTCCTCATCTGTTTTCGTAAAGGTCCAGGTCCCTCCGCCGTAAAGGAGGACCGGTATGATTAAGGTTTTGTATAGCGCAACCTCGGTCTTTCGAGAAAGGGCTCTGCTTCTCAATTGCCTCTTGAGCCCAAAGAAGCAGCGTTTGATCTCACCGCTGGTGTTGTTGTCGCTGGTCACTAGTGAGTCAAGGTAGACGAAGTCCTTCGTCCACTTCGAAATTGTATCTAATTGTGATGTTCTGGCCAAGACGTCGGCGTTGGGCGTCTTTTTTTAATGACTGAATATACATTTTTACCCTCATTCACCAAAAGACATATGTTATCCACTTCTGCTTGAATGCTTTCGAACGCCTCATTAACATCTCGCCGTGTTCGTCCAATTACGTCAATGTCATCCGCGTACGCAAGCAATTATGACTTGAAATAGATCGTACCTCTTGTGTTGGCCAATGTGTCTCGTATGATCTTTTCCAGCACGATGTTGAAAACCTTACATGACAGTGCGTCACCTTGTCTAAATCCTTTTTTAACATCGAAGGTCTTGGGAATCCATTGTCATTGTTCATTGTCATCCTCCATAATCTGACGAGCTTGGCAGGGATGTCAAAACTAGACATGGCGCTGTAGAGCTCGTCTCTAGGCACACTGTCATACGCGGCCTTAAAATCGACGAAAAGGTGATGGGTATCGATTTGGTATTCTTGGGTCTTCTCCAAGATCTGCCGCAGTGTGAATATTTGGTCAATTGTGGATTTACCTGGCCAGAAACCACACTGATACGAACCTATCGGATTATCTACAAAGGTTTTCAGGCATTCACACCATACGCTAGACAAGATCTTATATGCAATGTTAAGGAGACTTATTCCCCTGTAGTTGGAGCACTTATGTATGGGTCTCCTTTCTTGTGGACTGGCCAAACGATGCTGAGATTTCATTCGTCGAGCATGCATTCCTCTGGCTCTACTTTACAGATGAGCTGGTGCCTGCTCCCTACCAGCTCATCTCCAGCCGCTTTAAATAGCTCGGCAGATGCCCGTCTGCGACCGCGGATTTATTAATCTTAAGCCTCGAAATTGCCAGCTTAGTTTCGTCTAGGTCGGTTGGACGGAATTCTCTTGTTGCCTATGGATCATTCTGCCTGACAACAGTATTAGATCTTTCATCGCCATTAAACAGTCTACGGAAGTCTTACTTCCATATTCTCAGCATATACTGTGACTCTACTACTAGTTGTCCGTCTTCATCCCTACAGGGTTCCGCTCTAGCTTTATAGCCCTGGCATGTTCGTTTTATTTTTTCGTAAATTTCGTGAGCATCATTCTCTATTTCCTCGATCTCATGCCTTTCCTTTTTTTGTTCTTTAAAAGCGTGTGTTTCTCTCTCCTTTGCTCGTAATGTTCACGAGCGGCTCTCCTCCGTCTATGTAGCATGGTTTGGTAGGCATTTCGCTTTGCTAGATGGGTTTGCTCATATTGTTCTTCAGACCAAGTTTTTCTAGCTGGCGGCGGTGTGAAACCCAGTACATTATCTGATGGCGCACTGGCAATGCTCCCACTGTTGTTCTGTGGATTGTGCCGGTATCATTGGAATTTACGAGAGGTTGAGGTAAACTCGATCGGCAAAGGTCCTAGCGGTCTCCTGCGAATGTAGCTCTCCGACGTCATACTTTCGTTGTCCAACTTGATTCAGTGGTATCCTTGATATCTTTATTCGTACCTTGGCTGCAACAAGATAGTGATCCGAGTCGGTGCTTGTTCCTCGGAAGGTTCGGACCTCACATTCCCGGTGCAGACTCGCAAGTCATTTAAACGTTTGCAGGGGCCGTCAGCTTTGTATCCGTCTGGAACAATTTATTTTTTCCGTGATATGGATGGTGGGCCTGGTTCCTCTTTCCCCAGGAACAAGGGGGTCGGGTCCCTGTCAACAGGGACAGAGATCGAAACTGGTGTTTGCCACGTTAAACGCGATCATTTTCTTTGCTCTGTTTGCTCTCTCTTTTTAGTGATCATAATTTGGGTCCCTTGCGACCTGTAGCGAATTCCTGCATGTCACTGGATCACAGTGAAAACGCATACTCTCTGTTCCAAAAATGAATATTTTAAAAATGAAGTGAAGTAATTCATGCTACGATCAAGAATAGTTAATCATTCATCTCTGTTTCTTCATTTTCAGCTAATGGAGGGATCCGATGGATCACCTCCTCAATCATTGTGCATGATCCGAGCCGCCGAACTATTCCCCAAGCCGCCAATGGAGAAAGAAGACGTACAACTGACTGTACCCTTCACAGAACGTAAGCAAACCGCCTCGTCTACATCTCATATTTCCATTCACATTTTTTTCTCGTATCAGTTGCTGGTGAATCGGTTAAATATCTCGGACGCACAGATGATGGAGTGTTAGCATTATCGAACTACCGAATCTTTTTGTTGAAGAATTCGACCAATTCGGAAACATCTGTACCATTAGGTCTCATTGAATCGGCACAGTCGCGTGATTTGTTTCATTTGATCATCAACTGCAAGGATGCAAGCACCGTGAAATGTTCATTTGAAACGGCAGAACAATGCACGGAATGGCAAAGGCGTATAACATTATCAGTTGGTGTACCTGAAAGTTTGGAATCATTGTTTGCATTTCCATTTTGCACATGGACATGGGACGGTCTAACATCGGGAGAGAATTCTGAATTATCAGAACGTTTACAGCGTGCCGGACGTTATGACGAGGATTTCCTACGCGAAGTCGAACGTTTACAATTCGACTTGAACGGATCGTGGCGTATTAGTCATGCCAATGAAGATTTCAAACTATGTTCATCGTATCCACAAAAGATATTGGTTCCTTGTTGTATCTCTGACGAAACGCTACATAATGTGGCAAATTTTCGTGGATCACGTCGTTTACCAGCTGTCGTCTGGCGACATAAAAAATCGGGCGCTGTTATTGCACGTTGTAGTCAGCCGGAAGTCGGTTGGTTGGGTTGGCGTAATTCAAAAGACGAACAACTGCTAAAGGCATTAGCGGAGGCGTGCGCTTTCGATCGTGGCGAACAGAATCGGCGACAGAATTTATGTCCCTCAGGCGAGAGTACTCCATCCAGTACGGAGGGTAGTCATGAAGAAGTCAATCTCGATGAAGTTAGAGTAAGTTTCGCTGTGTATGTACATATGTACGGCCCACTGTACTTTATGCGTGTTGCAGAAAATTCTCATTGTGGATGCAAGAAGTTACACATCAGCGGTTACAAACCGGGCTCGTGGTGGCGGCTGTGAGTGCATTGAGTACTATCCATGCGCTGAAATTGAATTTATGAATTTGGGAAACATACATGTGATAAGAAAGAGTTTTCATGCATTACGACAATTGTGTGCCTCGCCGCCAGACGTTCCAAAGTGAGTAACATGACTTGCAAGTGGATTTTGTATAATTTTTTTTGGTTTTGTTTTCGTTTACGCTTTAGTTGGCTTGGCTTGCTAGAGAAAACGATGTGGTTGCAACATCTTTCCGGTCTATTGGCTGCAGCGGTGACTGCTTGTCATGCTATCGAGAAGAAAGGTCGTCCAGTTTTGGTTCATTGTTCCGATGGCTGGGATAGGACACCCCAAATAGTGGCCACAGCACAATTGTGTCTTGATCCATTTTATAGAACTGTCGAGGTGAGTATATCGAACATACATACGTCGATTTGAAACTTATAAATATGCGTGGCTTGCAGGGTTTTCGAATATTAGTCGAGAGAGAGTGGCTTAGTTTTGGTCATAAGTTTGCAGATCGATGTGGTCATGGTCCAGGCCCAGACGAACAAAACGAACGATGTCCGGTGTTCCTGCAATGGCTCGACCTGGTCCATCAGATTCATAAGCAATTTCCATGTAGTTTTGAATTTAGTATGGGCTACTTGGTAAGAATCTGAGTTATCGCCTTGTTTGTTTGCATACATTTCATAGAGTTTGTGTCGCGTTTAGATAAAATTAGCTCAGCACTCACTGTCATGCCTTTTTGGTACATTCTTATGCAACACACTTAAAGAACGAATCGAAAATTCGGTATTTGAACGGACTTTCTCAGTGTGGCCCTTTTTGTCTGGGCCGATGTATAGAAACCCATTATACGTGGCAAATAAGGAGAAGGTACGTATCATACAATTCACCTTTCAAATGTTTTTTTTTATATAACAAACTTTCTTTGTAGGTTTTATGGCCTGCACATAACGTAAGAGACTTATCATTATGGACTGAAGTGTATTTAGGAAGTTTAGGTAATCAGAATGCAGCCGATTTCCCACCCTGCAACTCGGACGGGGTACAGGGATCAACAAGTTAATATACTCACTGCCCAATAACGATTGGATAAATCGATTAATGTTGTTTTGTTGTAGGTCCAATGGCGAAAACTAGATCGTATGGAGACCTCTTAACCGCTGGTGTCAATCAGAATGGCATTTCAAGACGTTCTAGCGATCCGAACATGACTGTCGAACCCATGTACTATACAATCTTGTTTCCCAATCAACTAATGCTATGATTATACATATCTTTTTGTTTTTCCCCCCGTACTTTAGTTTAATGATAGGCGTTAACAGTTCACAAAGAAATTCCATCAGTGACGTACCATCCGATCGTGAAGACTCACCCGATATCATTGCTAATCTCATTCACGACACAACTGAAAGGCTGCAACATCTTACAAATGAACTCAATCAAAACGACGATGATACCTTTAAAATTACATCAACATTAACTAAAGCCCGACGAAAAGACGATGACGATAAGACAGAGCAATGCACAGATATACCGCAACAAGTTCTTGTAGACGAGCACAAATTGGATGATGATTCGACAAAGGAATATAGTCTGAATGGTGGATGTGCTGGTGGTTCGAATGGATTCGATATACCAATTGAGAATGGTATTACAGAGGCGACTGAGAGTAATGGTGGTGATGTAATTGATGGATTGGCAAATCCCATCAATTTGGATCCGGATATGATGCAGAGTGTAGACTTGGGAGGTGAGGAGTTTTATTTTTTTTTAACTTATACTTACATACTTATTTATCTGAGCCTGAGCTATACCAGCTACCTTCCATCCTTGACGGTCCCGGGCACGCTGCTTTCAGTTATCAAGACCATGTTGTCTTACATCCGCGGTTACTTGGGTCTTTATACAGGAAGTTCGATCTTCCTCTCCTTCTCAAACCAGAAGGCTCGGATTCGAAGATTCTCTTAGTCGGAGCGTTGGTCTTTAAGCGCTCGATGTGGCCAAGTCAATGGAGTCGACGGATCTTTGCCTTTCGGACTATATCCACATCTTTGTACAGCTCGTAGAGTTCACGGTTATGTCTTCTCCTCTATTCACTTTTTTCGCAGACAGAACCAAATATCCGGCGCAGAATTTTTTTTTCGAAAGAACCCAAAATCAGCTCCGCAGTCCTGTTAAGCGTCCAGCTTTCGGCTCCGTACAACAAGATAAGCGTTTTGTTGAGCGTGACTGGTTCTTCGAGTGAGGAGTTTTGATCAAAGGCGATCCTATGTCGGATCTCCACTGTGATTTTACTTTTACCCCGAGGTATATAAACTCCTAAATTACCTCGCACTATCGGCTCCAGCAGATAGTGGCGCACCGTGGCGCAGTGGGAAGTGTGTTGGCCTCTGACGCCGATGACTCGGGATCGAATCCCGACACAGCCATGTCATCGAACGTGTTTTTCACGGTGTTTCTCCTCAGCGGGGTTCTGACAAAACCCCCTGTAGTAAAATTGTCATGAAAAGCTTCTCGAAATTCGCCGTTCGGAACCGGCAATAAAACCGTAGGTCCCTTTCACCTATGTGAAAATGAAATCACACACAACATGGGTGATTGAGAGAAGCTCGGCTCAGGTTCTTCATGGACTGTAACGCCAACATACATACATACATACATCTGCTCCAGCATCAAATAGCCGAAATCCGGTGCAAGTTTCAAACGGTTCAGATGTCCTAGAACCGAACCGCACGATGCATTGCGTATTTTTTAGCGTGGCACGACACAGCCGGACCAGTTTTTCTGGAATCCCGAGTTCGGCCATCGCATCAGACAATTCTTTGCGGTGAGGGCTGTCGTATGCGGCTTTAAAATCAATAAAGAGATGGAGTGTATCGATTCAAACTCGCTGGTCTTTCTTGCCCAAGTGTGAAGATTTGGTCTATAGTCGATTAGACTTTTATACAGTACGCTGGACATGATCTTGTATGCGACATTGAGCAAGCATACACCTCTATAGTTCTTGCAAGAGGTAGGATCGTCTTTTTTGTGGATGGGGCAAATACAGCTGATATTCCAGTCGTCGGACATGCTTTCTTCTTCCCAAATTCCGGCAGCCTTTAAGAGCTCTGATGACAAGCCATCTAAGTCTGTGGCATTGTTGTTCTTCAGCTTTTGAATAGCTGTGCCGAATTCTTTGATGCTGGGTGGGAGGACCACTTCAGCGGCCGGAGTTGGGATTTCCTCGGTCCCTACCACCCTCTCTTGGTCATGCTCGTTAGGCAGCTGCTAGAAATGCTGCTTAAATGCATCCACTATTTCCTGCCGGTCAGTGACAAGATTACCTTCGCAATTTCGAAGAGCCTGGGTGCCTTTCTTGAAGCTTCCTGCAATGCTTTTAGCTTTCTTATAAAAGATCCGTATTTTATGCTTGTCCCTAGTCTCCTCGATATCCTTGAGCTATGAGGCCGCGAAGTAGTTTTTTCTCCTCCCTTCTTCTGGCTCGATACTCTTCTAGCAATGTCCTGGCTCTTCGCTGCAGCGCCTTTTGGAAAGCCTCTTTGGTTGCTGCCTTTAACTGCTTACACTCGCCATCATATCGCGGGTTCATGAGGTTGGCAGACCATGGTGGTCTCGGCTATTTCCTGAATGACTGAACGGCAATGCAGACACATATTCTGTGCTCGAAATAGGTGTACTGGAGTGTCTTTCGCTCACTTGCTCCCTGTATACTCTGGTAACCTCTGGTGTGTTTAGGCTTCCAATGTCGAACTTCCTCATGATTGGTTAGTGCAGCTCACCCTGTATACTCTGGTAACCTCTGGTGTGTTTAGGCTTCCAATGTCGAACTTCCTCATGATTGGTTAGTGCAGCTTTCTGACATTGGACAGTCGAGCTCTGAATCTTGCTGCTACGTGGAAATGGTCAGAGTCGATGTTTGTCCCTGTCAATGTTCGCACAACCAGGATATTTGACGAGTGTCATGCGTCAATGAGCACGTGGTCGATTTAGTTGGCGGTTCGCTTGTCCTACTTATCACCGCATTATGAGCTTCCGTAAAGTCAGTAAATCGGAAGCCGTTATGTTGTATCCTGGAGTGCTTCCCGGTCACCCCGCCAAAGGTGTTCTCCTTACCGATGTTGGCATTGAAGTTCCCGAGTACTATTTTAACATGGCACTCCGAACAGGTTGCTCCAGTTCGATGATTAATGAAAGGGTGCGTTCACAAATTGAATCCAAAGTTGTCAATTCCCTATTGGAAACCCTATACATATGTATGTTGTAAAAAAGCTTTTGATGCGGTTTTGAGTGAGCTAGCAGTGACGATGACGTGTACTGACAAGGCAGTCACAGTGACACAGTATGTGCTCTGCTGCTTCTTCGTCCTCCTTACACATTCTGCAGGTATCATCTTGTATAATGCCCATGGTTTTGAGGTGTTTGTTGACTGGGCAATATCCGGTAAGGAAGCCTGTGACTGTACGAATCTGGCTCTTAGAAAGCATGAGGAGTTGATTCGTTCTTATGAGGGAAGAGGTTGGGAGGAACGACTTGGCTTTTCTGCTACTTTCCGTTTGCGACCAGTAGTTATCGGCCGTGTTCCTTAACCAACTGTTTATGTAACATTTGGTGGTGCTGATGGGTATGCCGCAGAAGGGCCGTGGCATCATGAGCGGTGATGCGGAGCCTTTCCTTGCTAACAGGTCTGCTTTTTCGTTACCTATATGGCCGCTGCACACAGGTATCCAGATGAGGTGAGCTCTGTTTGTGCTGGCCAGCTGGTATAATGGTTGTAGGCAGTCCCATATCAATTTAGAGGTGACTTCGTAGCTCTTAAGGGCCCGAAGTGCAGCGTTACTGTTAGAGGGAGTATAAATGTTTTGGTTTGATAGGTTTCTGTTCATATTTTCTCTGAGGCAGAATTCTTGAAATACAGAGTTATACCTGTCCATGCTGTGATAGATGTGTGTTCCGGTATTAGCTCTGTATATTCCAGTTCCAACATTCGTTCGTTTTGGAGCCGTCTATATACCAGACGTAAGATTCGCGATTGAAGGAGGATCTATCCTGTTCCCAGGTGTATCGCGAGGGAGTTGTGACCTTATAGTTCTGGGGAGACAATTGTCTATGTGAGATATTTTTAGGATTTCATGCCTGTTCACTTCAGTGGAATGTCGGAATGAAGAAGCCTACAATTAGAGTCATCTTCTGTGACGTGTCTGTTGGCGAAGACCAGGGGTTCTATCTTCAGTTGGGGGTGAAGAGGTAGCAGGTGCGTGATGACTTCTAGTGCTGCTGTGTGTGTTGTTCTCATAGCCCGTGTAATGGAGATACAAGCTAGTCCTTGCAGTTTGTTGAGCTTGGCTTGTACTGATTTTGTTTTGTGCCATCAGACGGGCGCAGCGTATGTAAGAACTGGTCTTGTGATGGCTGTGTATAGCCAGCGGGATATTTTGGGATTAGTGCCCCAATTTTTGCCAGTGAGACTTTTGCTGGTCCATGGAGAGATCCTGGCTTTCTCAATGGTCTTTGTAATGTGAGAGTTCCAAGTGAGCATTTCGTCTAGTGTTTTACCTCTAGGTATTTGACTTCTTTTGAGAACTCTATCGCTTCACCAAAGAGAGTGGGTTTGGTAAGTTAATGCCTGTTCCTTCTTTTGGTGAAGTCGACTATAGTGCTTTTTTGGGGTTGACATTTAGTTCCGTCAACAACCTTTATGCACCTATCCGCAACAAGGTTGAGTGATCTTTGGAGCAGTTCCGAGATTGTGCTTTCGAATTTGCCTCTGATTAGGATCACTATGTCGTCGGCATAGCCTTGGATATAGAAGTCATTGTTGCTGAGTATGGTAATCAGTTCATTGACAACGATGGAGGCCAACCTTTTGCAGCTTTTACACCTATGTTATCATTGCCAAGTGAAGTGTTTATTTTTCTATTACTAAGCATATGTTGGATCCAGTTGCATACCAGTAATTTCGGTAATTTACGCCTGAAATGCGTAGCAACTTATAGGCATAAAGTCGATAACCTTCGACCTTAGCCGCTTTTCCACGACAAACCCGCGTCCCAACATGAATTATCTTTTGTGACAGCTGTAATAGATGTCGCAATCTTTTTCCTCGTCACACCGTTTCCTATTCAGCGTACTTCCTGGATCGCAGTAATATCTGGCTTATACTGCAGCTCCTGGAGTGTACAGAGTTCTGACATTCCAGAAACAAACTCGCAAATTGTGTTCATTTTTCGCGTCGTTTCGGATCCGAGAATCGGTCTTATCCGAGGCATTTTGCTCGTTCATAACATAATTTTTTGTTTTTTACATGAGCGAGTTGTTTGCCCGCCTCATAACCGCCAGTCTGATCCGGGTATTGTAGCTGCATACAATAGTTCGCCTCTCAATGGGTGTTTGAGAGGGTGCCACGAAGAGGCTGTATGTCAACTTGATTCGTGCATTTAAACAGGGATCGTTGCAGGCATCTCGACAGGTTGAGAGCAATCAACAACTTTACCCTGTATGCTCGAGTCCATGTCCTCTTTTTTAACTCACAACTCTTTCCAATCACCCCCCCTCCTTGAGTGGAGGGTCTCTGTCCATTAGCTTTCTTATCAAGAAATATACATATTTTCAGATGGCAGCTCTTGTAAATTGCTTACAGCGTCGGGAGTGACCGATTCGAATGATATGCAAAATGCATGGCACGGCTCCGTAAACACCAGCACAGACACACTAGTACCAATGTCGGAGATTCTTAACTCATCAAACATGCAACAGAGTTGTGAGGCGGCCAGCACAACAAACGACAAAGACTCAACAACACAAAACTCCTTAAGCAACACAAACGGTACGGAACATATTGATAGTGATAGTGTTCGACCAGTGGTTCAACGTGAGGAAGTATGTTATCATTTATTTATTTACCACTCAGATTGTATATGTACGACTTGATTATTGGTAACAGAAAAGACCAGCCAACGGAGGGATTTTGCCAAAAGTGCATAGCAAACCAAATTTGTCTATGTTGAATAGCTTTAGTTTGAATAGCAACACAGTTGATCCAATGGAGGAAAGTATTCTTATATTGCCAGAGCATCAGAAACTCGAGATATCGATTAGTGGAAAATGTGAAGCAATCGCCAATAATAGCACATACCGGAGACGGCGAACTCTTTCCTCGAACTCAAGAAAGGAATTCATTTCCAATTGTAAGACTACAAATGGAAGGTAATTCCGTATTATGTATATGTTGTGATTCGAGCAGGACATAAACGATGTTTTTGTTGTTTTTCACTTGAACAGCTCTACCATATCGAGATTCTCCACACCTGGCGCACAGTCACTTCCACTAACACCGCCAGGAATGCCGGAACGGCCACAAATCGCAATTTCCTGCCCCGATGGACTAGCTCACGCACTAAGCGAACAAAATATAAGACTTCAGCAAATCGTTCACGAACACCGAGTAAGTGGTCAACCCTTTATACAATTAATCATCGATCAAAAGGTTAGCATTGTTCTTCTATGTGATGTGATAATCATTAGGTTCGTGAGGACGCGCTGCTTCGAGAACTGCAGGGAATGCGAATGGCTCTCTTGAAGAAAATCTGTCCGAATTGCAGCAACGCTCCAGTTGCCAACGACGAACAGGTAAGGCTATCGTCTTAAATACCTATTTCTCTATGTCGTATCTCTCGTACCCATCGTATCATATTCGTAGTAGGAGCAGATGCTGGCGAGAAGCGTTCCTCCTCACTTGTATACCTACATATGCAACGACACGTCACACGCTCTCTCTCCTTTTTATTTATTTAATTAATTCCTGCACATTCACATCCATTAAACTGTCTTTCTGTTTTTATTTTTTATTTTTTTGTTTTTTTTTTTTTTATGTACATATATTGGTTTCTTCACGAAAAGGTAGATGTGGTCGTGAATCAAGATGATAATGTTTTTAAGCTTTGCTACTGTTGTTCGTCAAAAAATCAAAGCAGATGTTGTGATGGTGGTGCAATGCTTTACGGAAGTAGACCTATATCCCCGGTTAGTTTGTCTTTTTTTGTTTCTTCTTCATTTGTTCTCTTTTCTTTTGGTTTTTTGTTTATTTTGTCAAAATTACAATAATGATTTTCTTAATAAATTGTTTCGCTTTGCTGTATGATAAAATGTATGCTCATCTGCCTGAAATGCGTTCGATGGTATCAGCTTTTGGTGCATTTGTAATTGTGGTGCAAAATACTCATTCTAGTGTATGTCTGTCTGTCTGTCCCGGGTGATCTCCAAAATGGATTAGCCGATTTCGATGAAACTTTTTTTTATCATGAAGAGGAGATCGTCGGGAGTAACATAGGCTACCTTTTTTATTTACTGTATGTCTGTCTATCTGTCCCGGGTAATCTCCAAAACGGATTAACCGATTTCGATGAAACTTTTTTTATCATGAAGAGGAGATCGTCGGGAGTAACATAGGCTACCTTTTTTATTTACTGTATGTCTGTCTGTCTGTCCCGGGTAATCTCCAAAACGGATTAGCCGATTTCGATGAAACTTTTTTTATCTTAAAGAGATCGTCGGGAGTAACATAGGCTACCTTTTTTATTTACTGTATGTCTGTCTGTCTGTCGCGGGTAATCTCCAAAACGGATTAACCGATTTCGATGAAACTTTTTTTATTATGAAGAGGAGATCGTCGGGAGTAACATAGGCTACATTTTTTATTTACTGTATGTCTGTCTGTCTGTCCCGGGTAATCTCCAAAACGGATTAGCCGATTTCGATGAAACTTTTCTTATCATGAAGAGGAGATCGTCGGGAGGAACATAGGCTACCTTTTTTATTTACTGTCTGTCTTTCCCGGGTAATCTCCAAAACAGATTAGCCGATTTCGATGAAACTTTTTTTTATCATGAAGAGGAGATCGTCGGGAGTAACATAGGCTACCTTTTTTATTTACTGTATGTCTGTCTGTCTGTCCCGGGTAATCTCCAAAACGGATTAACCGATTTCGATGAAACTTTTTTTATCATGAAGAGGAGATCGTCGGGAGTAACATAGGCTACCTTTTTTATTTACTGTATGTCTGTCTGTCTGTCCCGGGTAATCTCCAAAACGGATTAGCCGATTTCGATGAAACTTTTTTTATCTTAAAGAGATCGTCGGGAGTAACATAGGCTACCTTTTTTATTTACTGTATGTCTGTCTGTCTGTCGCGGGTAATCTCCAAAACGGATTAACCGATTTCGATGAAACTTTTTTTATTATGAAGAGGAGATCGTCGGGAGTAACATAGGCTACATTTTTTATTTACTGTATGTCTGTCTGTCTGTCCCGGGTAATCTCCAAAACGGATTAGCCGATTTCGATGAAACTTTTCTTATCATGAAGAGGAGATCGTCGGGAGTAACATAGGCTACCTTTTTTATTTACTGTATGTCTGTCTGTCTGTCCCGGGTAATCTCCAAAACGGATTAGCCGATTTCGATGAAACTTTTTTTATCATAACGAGGAGATCGTCGGGAGTAACATAGGCTACCTTTTGGGTAATCTCCAAAACGGATTAGTCAATTTCGGTGAAACTTTTTTTATCATGAAGAGGAGATCGTCGGGAGTAACATAGGCTACCTTTTTTATTTACTGTATGTCTGTCTGTCTGTCCCGGGTAATCTCCAAAACGGATTAGCCGATTTCGATGAAACTTTTTTTGTCATGAAGAGGAGATCGTCGGGAGTAACATAGGCTACCTTTTTTATTTACTGTATGTCTGTCCCGGGTAATCTCCAAAACGGATTAGCCGATTTTGATGAAACTTTTTTTATCATGAAGAGGAGATCGTCGGGAGTAACATAGGCTACCTTTTTTATTTACTGTATGTCTGTCTGTCTCGGGTAATCTCCAAAACGGATTAGCCGATTTCGATGAAACTTTTTTTATCATGAAGAGGAGATCGTCGGGAGTAACATAGGCTACCTTTTTTAATTACTGTATGTCTGTCTATCTGTCCCGGGTAATCTCCAAAACGGATTAGCCGATTTCGATGAAACTTTTTTTATCATGAAGAGGAGATCGTCGGGAGTAACATAGGCTACCTTTTTTATTTACTGTATGTCTGTCCCGGGTAATCTCCAAAACGGATTAGCCGATTTTGATGAAACTTTTTTTATCATGAAGAGGAGATCGTCGGGAGTAACATAGGCTACCTTTTTTATTTACTGTATGTCTGTCTGTCTGTCCCGGGTATTCTCCAAAACAGATTAGCCGATTTCGGTGAAACTTTTTTTATCATGAAGAGGAGATCGTCGGAGTAACATAGGCTACCTTTTTTAATTACTGTATGTCTGTCTGTCTGTCCCGGGTAATCTCCAAAACGGATTAGCCGATTTCGATGAAACTTTTTTTATCATGAAGAGGAGATCGTCGGGAGGAACATAGGCTACCTTTTTTATTTACTGTCTGTCTTTCCCGGGTAATCTCCAAAACAGATTAGCCGATTTCGATGAAACTTTTTTTTTATCATGAAGAGGAGATCGTCGGAGTAACATAGGCTACCTTTTTTATTTACTGTATGTCTGTCTGTCTGTCCCGGGTAATCTCCAAAACGGATTAGCCGATTTCGATGAAACTTTTTTTATCATGAAGAGGAGATCGTCGGGAGTAACATAGGCTACCTTTTTTAATTACTGTATGTCTGTCTGTCTGTGCCGGGTAATCTCCAAAACGGATTAGCCGATTTCGATGAAACTTTTTTTATCATAAAGAGGAGATCGTCGGGAGTAACATAGGCTACCTTTTTTATTTACTGTCTGTCTGTCCCGGGTAATCTCCAAAACGGGTTAGCCGATTTCGATGAAACATTTTATATCATGAAGAGGAGATCGTCGGAGTAACATAGGCTACCTTTTTTATTTACTGTATGTCTGTCTGTCTGTCCCGGGTAATCTCCAAAACGGATTAGCCGATTTCGATGAAACTTTTTTTATCATGAAGGGGAAATCGTCGGGAGTAACATAGGCTACCTTTTTTATTTACTGTATGTCTGTCTGTCTGTCCCTGGTAATCTCCAAAACGGATTAACCGATTTCGATGAAACTTTTTTTATCATAAAGAGGAGATCGTCGGGAGTAACATAGGCTACCTTTTTTATTTACTGTATGTCTGGCTGTCTGTCCCGGGTAATCTCCAAAACGGATTAGCTGATTTCGATGAAACTTTTTTTATCATGAAGAGGAGATCGTCGGGAGTAACATAGGCTACCTTTTTTATTTACTGTCTGTCTGTCCCGGGTAATCTCCAAAACGGGTTAGCCGATTTCGATGAAACATTTTATATCATGAAGAGGAGATCGTCGGAGTAACATAGGCTACCTTTTTTATTTACTGTATGTCTGTCTGTCTGTCCCGGGTAATCTCCAAAACGGATTAGCCGATTTCGATGAAACTTTTTTTATCATGAAGGGGAAATCGTCGGGAGTAACATAGGCTACCTTTTTTATTTACTGTATGTCTGTCTGTCTGTCCCTGGTAATCTCCAAAACGGATTAACCGATTTCGATGAAACTTTTTTTATCATAAAGAGGAGATCGTCGGGAGTAACATAGGCTACCTTTTTTATTTACTGTATGTCTGGCTGTCTGTCCCGGGTAATCTCCAAAACGGATTAGCTGATTTCGATGAAACTTTTTTTATCATAAAGAGGAGATCGTCGGGAGTAACATAGGCTACCTTTATATTTACTGTATGTCTGGCTGTCTGTCCCGGGTAATCTCCAAAACGGATTAGCTGATTTCGATGAAACTTTTTTTATCATGAAGAGGATATCGTCGGGAGTAACATAGGCTACCTTTTTTATTTACTGTTGTTTATAACAATCGAAATTGTTTTTATCTTACTTAACAGCAAGGAAAAGGAGTTATTAACAATAAATTATAGAAAAAAGGTTTGCAGCTAGGATTAGTATATCAGGACACAATAGGGATCAAAGCTCGGAAGTGTATTATTGGCTGTGGGATGTGATCGAAAGTTAGTTTGACTAACCTTGGTTTAGTACTTGACCAAGACACTTTAGTGAAAAAAGACTATTTTTGTTTACATCAATAGAACAGAGGTTTGCGGCTAGGATTAATACAACAAGAGCGCAATAGGGATCAAAGCTCGGAAGTGTGTTATTGGTTGTGGGAATTTGTCGAGAGTTAGTTTGACTAACCTTAGGTCAGTATGTGACCAAGGGAATTTTTTTAAATTTTTAATTTATATTCTCTTATGATGTGTTTTTAAACACACAACTTGAACGGTCGCCCTGACCTCGACGAAGTTAATAAAGCTGCTGGCGCAGACGGACTGTCTGCTGAGTTTTTTTTCAAGGCAGCTGGGGATGACCTGGTTAGGAGCATGCACCAGCTCGTCTGTAAGATATGGTCGGAAGAAAGCATGCCCGAGGAATTGAGTCTCAGCATCGTATGCCCGATCCACAAGAAAGGAGATCCCTCTGATTGCGCCAACTACATAGGAATAAGTCTCCTTAACATCGCCTACAAAATCTTCTCTGTCGTTTTGTGTGAACGCCTGAAATCTTTTGTAAATAAGCTGATAGGTCCTTACCAGTGCGGATTTAGGCCAAGGAAGTCCACCATCGACCAAATCTTCACACTACGGCAGATCCTGGAAAAAAACAATGAATTTCAAGTCGACACTCACCACCCATTTGTCGACTTCAAAGCCGCATACGACAGCGTAATTAGAGACGAGCTATACAACGCTATGTCTACCTTTGACGTACCTGCTAAACTCGTCAGACTAAGCAGGATAACTTTGGATAATGCTCGCTGCTCCATCCGAATCGGTGAACACCTTACCGATAGTTTTGATGTCAAAAAAGGATTTAGACAGGGCGATGGGCTGTCGTGTGATTTCTTCAACATCATATTGGAAATGATTGTGCAAAAATCACTGGCCAATACAAGAGGCACAATCTATTTCAAATCCTCGCAACTCCTTGCATACGCCGACGACATTGACATAATAGGTAGATCACAGCGAGATGTCAATGAGGCGTTGGCGAGTATTGAGTTCGAGGCGGCGAAAGTTGGTCTGGCGTTAAACGAGGGCAAAACTAAATATATGCTGTCATCAAAAAAGGACGCTTACATCTCCCAACATTTCGAGATTTGATGAAAGCTGGCCTAGGCTGGCCAAATAAGCAGACAACGGTGGGCTTGGAATGAATCCCTCCAAAACGGAGTTAGTTTTATTCACAAGAAAACGGCTTATACATAGGTACCTCAAATCTCTCTTCCAAAACCAATGGGGCTTACCTTAGATTCGGGGATCACGCCAAATACATTGGTGTGATACTCGACAGGAAGCTATTTGGATATTGAATGCGGAAGAACGCATGAAAAAAGCAACAACTGCGCTATATACCAGCACGAAAGACTTGGGCACCAGATGGGATATCAAACCCCACACACTGGCTGTATACCGCGGCTATTAGACCTATACTAATATACGGCTGCTTAGTCTGGTGGACGGCAGATCTAGTGCAGATCTAACTATGCCAAACTTCTAAGTAGAGTGCAAAGGATGGCATGCATTGCTATAACCAGGGCATTGCCTCACTACACGATGCTTCTCTCCTTGGATATTTTTGGCAAGGAAAAGGCAAAGAAATCGGCATTGCGACTTAAGGAATCAGGTCATTGGAAGTTAAGTGCAGTCATAGACAACTTAATCCCGATCCTGAACTTCAAGATTCTATATAAAACAACAACTCTTAACCAAGGGCATTGCACTGGAAATATACATGGTCGCGTCCAGGACTGGCTACGGCGTGGGTGCTGGTGTTTATGCACCGAACCTGAAAATCGGCCAAATCTTTAGACTACCAAACCATTGTAGTGTATTCCGAGCTGAATTAACGGCTATTAGTGAGGTCGTCGACTGGCTGACGTCATCTACACAGAGAGCCAAACGGCAATAAGAGCCTCGAATCGTCTTGATGGCTCCCTGGCTGGCAACATAGATGCTGATTCTTTTTCATGAGAAGTTTTCTCTAAGAATTTGACTCGCAGCCTGTTTGATTGCGAAGATCTCAGCTACAGCCAGCATCAAGAGACCTCGGCTCCTGTACTGGCATCCATTTTGGATCCGTCGCGTCGATATGGATTGCCAGTTCATTTTCCGTACGTACCATACCACTGGTCCATTCCTCCCTGGAAGGGATTCCGATAGAGAATATCCTCTCGCAACAAGGAAGTCGCTTTTCGCCGGGTTAATTCCCTGGACTCGCCTTTTGACCCAGATATTTACCAGTAGCAGTGCATAACTTAGTCCTTCGCCCAGATATCAGAATGGCAATGCCGTCAACACATGCCGTGACGTTAAAACCATTTGCCATAGGAGAGGCGATAGAACACCATCTTGTGGTGTACCCTGATTGACCATCACCCTTCTTCTTACTCCTCCTATCGCTGAATTTATTATACGAGTTCTCAACATTTGTTCAATCCACCTGCATATACCCGAATTATGTGGGCCATCTGAAGGCTGGACACTATTGCCTCAACACTGACATTATTAAAAGCACCCTAAATGTATAGAAAGGCACCTAGAGTAAATTCTTTGACATTGAGTGCATTTTCTATCTTATAGGCAACCCTGTGAAGAGCAGTATCTACCGACTTACCCCTTATGTACGCGTTGTGTGATTGCGACAGAAAGCTGCCACCACTCTTTATCTCGTACATATGTTGATAATGAAGGAAGCTAAGACTAATAGGTCTATAATCGTGGTTGACCTTTCCCAACTTGGGTACCGAGCCAGAAGGCAAGAAAAAGAACTGCTGCGACTTAATAAAATAATCTTCGCGGCATCCCAGCTCAAGGATATCGAAGAGTCTAGGGACAAACACGAAATACGGGCTTTTATAAAAAAAAAACTAAAAGCCTTGCAAGAGGCTTCAAGAAAGGTACCCAGGCCCTTCGAAATTTCGAAGATAATCTTGTCACCGACCCGCAGAGAATAGTGAATGTATTCAAGCAATTGATTAACGACCATGACCAAGAGAGTGATAGGGACTGAGGAAATCCCAACTTCAGCCGATGAAGTAGTTCTTCCACCCAGCATCGAAGTAGTCCGCACAGCTAAAAGTTGAAAAGAACAAGGCCGCAGGCTCAGATGGCTTGCTATCTCTGGTAGGGAGCATGCACCAGATTATCTACAGAATTTGGACTGTAATATCAGCTCTATTTGCCCCATCCACAATAAAGGCGATTCTTACTCTGCAAGAACTATAGAGGTATACCCTGCTCAATGTCGCAAGATCCTGTTCAGCGTACTGAGTGAACGTCTAAAGCCTTTTTGCACCGCACTAATCGGCAGCTACCAGTGCGGCTTTCGGTCCGGCAAATCGACTACAGACCAAATATTCATACTTCTGGAAAAGACCTGCGAGTTTCAAATCTATACACACCAGCTCTTTGTCGATTTTAAAGCCGCATATGACAGCAGACAGAGGGCATCGTGGCGCAGTGGTTAGTGTGTTGAATTCTGGCGCACGATGAGCGAGTTCGAATCCCGATAACACCAACGGCATCGAATGTTAATTTCGCAGCGTTCTCCTCGGCGGGGTACTGGCAAAACCCCCCGTAGTAGTATACTTGTCAAGAAAAAGCTTCGCGACTCAAGCCGTTTGGAATTCGGCATTAAACTGTGGGTCCCCTTCACCTGTGTAAAAAAAACAATAAATCACACACAACATGTGTGATTGAGAGAAACTTGGCTCTGGCCCTTTATGGGCTGTAACGCTCCCAAAGCACAAGCAAGCATACGACAGCATACGATGGCCGAATTCGGGATCCCAGGAAAACTGACCCGGTTGTGTCACACCGCGCTAAAAAATACACGTTGCACCGTGCAGTTCCCCCCTAGGACTCCCGAACCGGATTTCGCGAAATTGATGCTGGAACGATGGAATAATAGACGAAATGAGTTGATCTTAAAATCAACGAGGATAAGACAAAATACATGCTCCTAACTTCCCTCCATGCTTGTGGAACATACATAACCCATCCTGAGGCACCAGAAGTAAATGTGTTTCAACCATGGCATAATAGCTTCACGTGATTCTCTGGTCGATTCCTGGCGCCTTGTAGGGGTTAAACGAATTGACTGCCTTAAGAATCTTTCTCTCGGTAACGATCTTATCGATTGTTCCAGGTCCATTGCATTTCCTTAGCAGTGTATTTGCCGAAGCAAGGGATTTTCACAGCAAGGGAAATGACATTTGCGTAGGGCATCAAGCACGTTTCATTTAGCTCTTAATAGAGGACGTTATGTAGGGGAGCTTTCAATACAGCCATAGAAACTTCTGTTTCGATTACCTAGGAGGCAAACCTTGCACGAAAAAAACTGCAAACTGCAAACAGGGAGAGGCATCTCTACCGGATAGATTCCATCCGGATTTGCAGATTTGTATGGAAGGAAGCTATTCACTGCCCAAAGTTTTGGGCTTAAATCTCTATAATAGGAAAGTCAGTGAATTCCGCAGGGGCGCATTCTCCAATTGGGCAGATATAAGTAAATAATTACATTTTCCTTCATCCATATTACGTACGGACTAATGGGAATGGCGAGAATGCGTGTGAGCGATTTCTACTTATCTATTTTTCTAATAAAACGAGCTTACGAGTGGTTTTGGTCATTTGGTTTCATGCTATCATATTCGCCATATAAACTGGGCCTCGCATGTGGCGCATTAACAACATTTCCATTCCCATTGACGTTCATGTGGCTTGAGAGATCAGTAAAACTATTTGTGGACGTAGTAAACTCTACAGTGCATGTGCTATTTGTATTCAAACACTACACCGAGCTGTTGACAGAGGTCTAGGTAGAGAATATATCAACTTGGAAATTGCTACAAGAAATCTCAGACTATTTCTCCTACTGGTCGCGGGGGGCCTGTTTTAAGTTTGATTTTAATAGAGAAACATATTTTTAATCACAAACTCCTAATGAATTAGTCTCTTATATTCTTGTTTTATTTTTTATTTTACTTTCATGAAGCACCTCAAGTTCATATTAGACTGACTGACTCGTTTAAAGAAACAAACAATAAATAAATAAACATGTAACTGCCTCCTACTTCTTCGGAACCCCATCAAGTACAACACCTACTTTGATTTTAAGAATAAATTATATTAAATTGTTAATAAAGCAGAGAAATATAGACTTTTAAACTTAACAATAGTAGTACATATGTAGTAATGTTATGCATATAGTCGTATTTTTATTCACTTTCTAATAAATGGCGGAAGAAATAGCTCTCGTAGCACGCTAACTAAACTGCCAATGTGTTCCACTTAAGGTCTTCATTTTCCTGATGCAAGTCAATGGTATAAGTTGGATGGTATTGTCCTCTTTCTTCATTATTATCTCTCCATTCCTTTGGCAGGGTGCTGACGAAACGACGAGTGGATCTTTGTCGCATATGGAAAAGATTTATTATTTTAGGACTGCCTTTTGCCCACAAAAGCGCACATATTTAGAAAAGACCAATCGATTTTCTTATCTTTCGTCTTTCTGTGTACCTTACGTTAACCATTGCTTTCTTGTTTTGCTTTTGTGTTTCTTTTATTTTTGCTTTTATTTAACACAGGACGCTTCCGTGTGAAAGTAGTGTGTGCATGTGAATTTTAATAACACGTTTCTTGTCGTTTTGTCATTTTTCATCAATCCTCGGGGGGGCATCGTTTGTCCATATTTCTCTCTATTTATAGTGTTCTGCTCTGGACAATGTGGAAAATCTTTCAGTGTGTTCGTGGGAAGCTGTCGAAGATCGCAGTGGAACATCTTCATGCGCCAGTTCCATACAGCCGACCAGTAGTGTCCTCTGGGTACCAGATCATGCCGTATCGCGCTGCACTAATTGCCAAACGGAGTTTTGGCTAGGCCGACGAAAACATCATTGCCGGTGTGATATCATATCAATGCGAAAATGTGCTTCCTTACGTTTGGGTTATTATCTAATCAATATTTCTCGTTTTCGTTTAGGTCGTGCGGTCAAATTTTTTGCGCTGATTGTTCGGAATTTTGGGCTCCACTGCCCGACGAGAAACTATTCAGTGATGTTCGATTATGCGGTCCCTGCTATCATTCAGTTACAACTCGAATGCAGGTAAGCAATTACGGATCACGCAAAACGAGTTGTTGGTTTTAACAAGTCAATCCACAATAGTTACAACAGAGCCGACACATGAGCAATAGCTCATCTAGTAACAATCAGTATAACAACCAAACGAGCATAAGCACAGCAAGTTGTCCATTAGAAGTCAATTTAAACTCGTCTACGTCGTCCCCATCACCACTTAATAACAATCTTACTATAAATGTTACCTCAAGTGCAGCAATGGAAGCGTGCAAGCATGCTGTCAGTCCACCTCGTACTGATCGTGGACTCTTCAAAGCCACAACTGCTTCCAATTAAGATGAAAACATAATTTTTTTTTTTTGCAAAATAAAATGACAAAATGTAATGTAGTAAAAGGAGATGATATATTCATATATATATATATTTAAATATATTTAAAATACTTAAGGAAGCAAAAAGAAAGAATAAAAACAACAAGCAACTATGTATACAAAAATGTTAAAGAAAAAAAAAACAAAAAACGAAAAAAAAAATAATAATTGTCATGTTTGTATTGATAACAAAAAAGAAGAAAACAAAACTACACATATATTTATATATATAAGATTATATATACACAAAGCAGCCCCGTAAAAGGCAACAATGTTAAATCGACTACTATATTCGTTCGTGTCCTTCCTTCCTTCCCATCCTTCCCTTTTTATGTTGTGTTACGCAAAAGTTACAGATAAAAACAAACAAAAAAAATGAATATATTGAACTAAACCTAACTGTGTATTTATTTGTTGTTAAGTTTAAAAATTTAATTTAAAGAAAAAATGAGAAAATAAAACAGAAGCAGGTCAAACCTTTATTTTTAAGAACGAGTAAAAAACTGTACCAATCGATGAGAGATATGTAAGAACGATAGCGACAAACAAAACAAACAACTAGTAAACCGGAGAAACACATAATAAGATGTACACAAAAGGGAAACATATACAGTCATCCACAAAAGTGAAGGCACAGCACCTATTTTCGTAAAAAACGCCCTCCAAATAGCTTCGTATTTAAAAAAATAAAAACAAAACAAAATTGTTTTATAGATTAGTGTATTTGGATTCAGGATTGTGACTTTTACTATTTTGTTAGAAAAAATAACGGAAATATTTCGATTTTATAAAAGCAAAGTAGAAAATTCATTCCACAAAAGTGAAGGCACAGCTGAAATGAAAGACTTACTTACTTACTTAACGGGCGCTACAGTTCGGGGTGAACCTGGGCCTCAACCAACATGCCTCTCCACCTAGCACGATCTTTCGCTAGTCTTTTCCAATGCCGCACGCCCAGTTGGTTGAGGTCCCCTTCCACCTGTGCGCGCCACCTTAGGTGCGGCCATCCTCTATTTCTTCGTCCCTCGGGGTTGGATTCAAAGACTCTACGGGCTGGAGCTGTGGTGTCCATTCGCTCTACATGGCCTAGCCATCTTAGGCGTTGGATCCGTAGACGCCTGACCAGACTCATGTCGCTGTACAACCCGTACAGTTCGTGATTGAATCTTCTCCTCCAACCCTCCTCCTCCAACCCTCGAACGCAGAATCTTTCTCTCGAAACGACCAAGGATTTCCTCATCCGCTTTAGATAAAGTCCATGTTTCTGCGCCGTATAACAGGACCGGGATAATTAAGGTCTTATATAAGGTCAACTTGGTCGTACGAGAGAGGGCTCTACTTCTCAGTTGCCTCTTGAGCCCAAAGAAGCAGCGGTTGGCAAGAGTAATTCTGCGCTTGATTTCGAAACTGGTGTCGTTGTTCCAAGTCACCGCGGAGCCGAGGTATATGAAGTCCTTGACTACCTCGAACTTATATCTGCCAATATGCACGTTCTGTCCAAGACGTCGGTGGTAAATGTCCTTTTTCGATATTTAGTCTTGTCCTCATTAACTGCCAAACCAATTTTTGCCGCCTCCATCTCAATACTCGCAAACGCCTCACTGACATCTCGCTGCGATCTACCTATTATGTCAATGTCGTCGGCGTATGCAAGGAGTTGCGAGGATTTGAAGTAGATTGTGCCTCTTGTATTGGCCTGTGATTTTTGCACAATCATTTCCAATACGATGTTGAAGAAATCACACGACAGCGCATCGCCCACTTCCGTTGCTGTGCTCTTCAGGGCTTGTTTGCACATGCTCCATTGTTGCTCTACTGACTGAGTGGAGGATTGAGGTGTATCGGAGAGCTTAAGGGAGACGCGGTTGGCAAAAGCACTGGCGATCTCCGGCGATAGTAGCTTTCCGACGTCATAGCTTGGTGTTCTAACTCTACTCCGCGGTGTTCGTGTTATGCGCTGACGTATCTTGGCTACTACAAGATAGTGGTCTGAATCGATGTTCGCTCCTCGGAAAGTGCGAACATCAAGAATAGTGGAGGAGTGTCTGACGTCAATCGCGATGTGGTCAATCTGGTTGGTGACTGATTGATCTGGCGACCGCCAGGTGCCTTTGTGTATATCGAGGTGGGAAAATCGTGTGCTGGCTACAAGAAGATTTCGCCCCGTTGCAAGGTCGATCAGCCTATGTCGGTTATCGGATGTGGTGTCATGTAGGCTGTGTTTGCCGATGACCCGCTCAAAGATGCTTTCTTTACCCAGCTTAGCGTTAAAATCTCCTAGTATGATTTTGGTATCATAGCTGGGGCATTTGGTATATGTTCTGTCTAGGAGATCAAAGAAATCATCTTTGATTGAGTCATCCTTGTCTTCCGTGGGGGCATGGACGCATATGAGGCTGATGTTACAGAAATTTGCCTTGATGCGGATCGTTATGAGGCGTTCACTCACATACTGGAAACTTAGGACTTAGGAAATGAAAGACACAAAATTATTATATTACTCATCAATTTTCAATGAAGCCTTACCTTTCTAATATATAGTTGCATATCCTTTGTTTTAAGGAACTGCATGGAGCCTTCTACTCATCGAATCGACTAATTTCTGAGTATATTCTGGACAAATATTCTCCCATTCGTCTTTTAATGCCGCTTTGAGCTCGTTTTTGTTATGAAATTCTTTTTGGCGGATCTTTTGTTCTAAATAATTCCAAATATGCTCTATTGGATTCAAGTCAGGGCTTTGCGGAGGCGTAATGAGCATGTGAGGATTATTCATCACAATCCACATCTTTGCGTTATGCGCCGTATGCTTGGGGTCGTTATCTTGTTCAAAATAATACGACTCCCCAAGCCCAGTTTTTTCAGACTTTGTTTTAAATCTTTATTTTAAGATGTCAATATATACGTATTGATCCATCCTTCCCTCTATGAAATGCAGGTTACCAACACCTTTAGTGGACATGCAACCCCATACCATGATACCACCTCCTCCATGCTTAATTTGGTACAGTGTGTGTGTGTACCAAAGTGTGTGTGTTTATGGTACAGTGCAATTCCCCTCTTTCGCCACACATGAATTTTCGTGGGGGCCAATACCCCCATTTATTAAGCTTAATTCAAGCTAATATTCTTAATTCTAACTTAACTAACTAACATTCTTAATTAGTCTACCTTAACTGACTAACAAGAACGGGAGAGGGGGGCGCGATTAGGGAACTATGGAAGTGAGAAGGGGGGGATACCGAGAAGACGGAGTTTTAGGCATGGAGTGCTGAGGTTGAAATCGAAGTTAGTGTTCGAATTAACACTTCCCAGCATACGGGAGATGGGTTCATTGGAGCCATAAGAGGTGCGGGGGGTGGATAGGTAGAAGAGACGAGGATTGCGAGTATTACGAGGGTTAGTGTTAAGGGATATAGAGTTGTAGAGGTTGGCACAGTCAATGGTACCTGTTAGGAGTTTATGAATGAAGAGGATGTCAGCTACCCTTCTTCTATCCTCCAACGTACTCAGATTTATTAGTTTGAGTCGGTCTTGATAGGGTGGTAAGAGCAAAGGATTTTGCCAGTGCAGATGCTCTCGATTCTAGAAATGTGGGTTTGTTGATAAGGGGACCACGCTTGCGATGCGTATTCAAGAAGGGGGCGAACGAAGGTAATATAGAGGGATCGAGTCACGTAGGGATTGGAGAATTCTTTAGACCAGCGCTTCACGAAACCGAGTGCAGAGTTTGCTTTAAGAATTATATCGTCGATATGTGCGCGGAAATTGAGCTCTTGGTCACATAGTATGCCAAGATCGCGGATAACCTGAACGGTAGAAATGAGTTGGTTGTGGAGAAAGTAGAGACGAGGAGAGGATTGGACACGTTTGCGTGAGAAGGTGATAGATTGGCACTTGGAAATGTTAAGCTCCAAGCAATTTTTGGAACACCAGGTAGAAAAGCTGAGATCGGATTGAATAAGGGAAGAGTCTTGTAGCCTGAAGGCGACCATCTGATCCAAATATGTTGAATTTGGATTCGTCAGGGAAAACTACTTTATCCCAGAAATCACTAGATTGATTCAAATTATTTTTGGCGAACTGAATTCTCTTCAATCTGTTCTTAAGTGAAACCAAAGGTTTTTTTCTTGGCGAACAAGATTTAAATCCAGCATTTACATTGCATCGTCTTATAGTTTCGTGGTGGATCGTTTTTTTTTTGGTGGTAGTTCTGGAAGTGATCACTGATTTTTGTTGCACTTATAAATGGATTTCCTTTGATCAGGTATTGTATGAGTCTCTTATCATGTTGGCTAGTTTCTGGGGTCTACCACTTCTAGGTTTATTTTCTATTTGCCCGTTATTTTCATAACGCTGAATCACATTACGTATTGTATATCGGCTACGAGACAATAAGGCACCAATTTCAGAATATGATTTGTGTTCTTTTACATACAAGTTTATAACAATTCTACGCTCTTCTACAGATAGTTCCTTCCGCGGCATTTTTTTTAGCTATTTTTAAATTTAATATATTAAAGCTTCTATTAAAGAGACTAAAACACACTGCCTAGGTGCAGGAAATGCAATACACAATAATGAATTCTACCACGAAGTAAACAACTGCGGAACTCCCGTTTTAAATGTGCTGTTCCCTGCTGTGCCTTCACTTTTGTGGAACCAATTTTCTACTTCACCATCATAAAATAGAAATATTTCCGTTATTTTTTCTAACAAAATAGTAAAAGTCACAATCCTGAATCCAAATACACTAATCTATAAAACAATTTTGTTTTGTTTTTATTTTTTTAAATACGAAGCTATTTGGAGGGCGTTTTTTACGAAAATAGGTGCTGTGCCTTCACTTTTGTGGATGACGGTATTTTAAAATTTCATATATCGAAGAGATTAGAAGTAAGAGAAATTTGAATTAGGAACATAAAAAAAAAAAAATACTGGAAAGCAACATGTTCGGAAGAAAATTCTCACTTGACAACAACAATTGGACGAAAAAGATATGTAAAGCTAACAACAATAAAAATATTTGAAACTTTCAATCTATTGTGTTTTGGTGGATTTATTTGGCGAATGGAATGCATTGAGGTGAGTCACTTTTTATTTACCCCTATTACCGATGTCGTGAGTCGTGTCGTAGTCGTCTCGTTTTCTCAGTCGTGTCGTTTTTTAAACGGTATTCCATACCTGACTGAACACAATGATGTCGCGGTCGCTTTCTCGGACGCCTGTCAAAAGTTAAATGTACGTAAATCCCATAATGTAAACACAATGATGTCGCAGTCGCTGTCTCGGTCGTAAGGTGTGTTGCGCGAGTTGGCTAACTTTTAACTCGGTAGTACGACATTGTGACAGTTGTGTAGAAAAAAAACAAAACGCAAGGAAATATTCAAATCGGCGTTTGACGGTTCGTTGTAAGTACAAGGTGTCTCAAAAAAAAAAGTTTATATTTAGTGGATCGATTAAAAACGAAGTAAACATTCTATCGAAAACAATTTTATTTATCATTAAAGTTCACAACTTGGGAATTTAGTTCTTAAAAATAATGTAATCTAAATGTAAGCCCTCGCGTTCGCGACGACCATGTAATCGAACAGCAAAATGTCACATTACAGCTCTGCGTGCTTCCGAATCGAAAGGTCGGGATCACTGCGAACAGACTGATTAACATTCTTTACGTTCTCTTATGTTATGTCCAGATTTTGGTTTTTCTAGTGTTGAACCCGTCTCTTCAAACGTTTTTGCCCATTTTCGAATGAGAGGGATGTTTGGCGCATCCTTTAAATGGCGTAAAATTCGAATATTGCAGAATTTCCTACGCGCGACAGTCGCCGAAATACCGTTTTTGTAAAACTCTCGCACGCACAACGCGCAGTCTGCACCCGAGAAACGCTCCATAGCCAGTGAATTCCCAAGAGCCAGGCTCCCGATTGAGGAACCCCCCGCGCCCCACGGATTCGTTGTGATCGCGCGATAAGCTAAACAAATGTAAGCTTTCTTTTGAGACACCTTGTATATGGACAAAGGTGAAAACAGCTGTTAAAATTTGACATAACAAAGCGACCACATTGTGGGCGAGATTTTGCCAATCCTAGCGACAGCAATGCCGACCGCGTTTGCGACCTCATGGTGTTCAGGCAGTAATACCGACACATAAACGACTGCAAAATTAAGTGACTCCTAAAACAACTAGTCGAACAAATAAAACGATTTCCGTAATAGGGGTGAATAATAATAATTACCCCTATTCCTGTTGTCGTTTGTCGTTTTCGACGAATGTCGTTTTCTTCGTCGTGTCGTTTCTTTAATGCGTATTCCGAAACTTAAACGACTCGACAGTTTTGTTGTAGATTGTTTAACGACAAAAAAGTAATAGTTGTAATGTCAGTAGCTGTATGATCTGTCATTATTTTATGTCAAATTAAGAAATTCATTCATCAATTGTTTAAATAAGGTTGAGAAAAGTGAAACTTGAAGAAATCATGAATACTTTTGAAATGTTTTTTAGTACAGATGCTTTCTTTTAGATTCGAATGGTATTTTCGTTTATCAAAAACTGCTTTCAGACACATATTGAACGAAATAATCAATAAATTAAAGGATACAAAGCGTTCGTCATCAACTGCCACTTGCCCTCGTACTTCCACCTCTGCATTTTCCAAAGTGTTAAGCATAACACCAGAATCCGCCAAGACTATTTAAAGTGGCAGCAAGAGAATTTCATTCCCTTTTAAAATCAATTTTATTAATCCCCTCGTGAAATCCTTTTCACGATTTTTTCCATATGAGCAACCAGTATTTCGAATTGTTTTTGATTGCTGATTTTCATTTTATACATCAAACCAAACTATTTCAATTAAAACTGAATCAATTTTTATTAATTTCTATTTAAATAAATGTGATTAACTGCAGAAAAAAACCTTTATTTCTCCCCGCCTGGTTAAAGTCGTCTGATGAAAACAAAGCGACAAAAATCGTCGTTCTTATCTCTCTTTGTCGTGTCGTGAATTTTTTGAGAATGCCGAATGGCACCCTTCAACGACAAGAAAACGACGTTTGACATTTGCAAACGACAAAGAGAATGTGCATTCAGTCGTATCGTTTTTTTTTTTTAGTCCAAAACGACAACGGGAATATAGGCAAATAATCACCCCTATTACCGAAGTCGAAAACGACAGCAAACGAAACGACATGACACAATTTGCATTCTATAAGTCGTTTATAAATGTTTTCTCTCGTTTTGATGTCGTGTGTAAATGTCAAACGTCGCTGAATGCGTTTATTTTGTATCCCGTTAGTCGAAAGAAAACGACAGCGGTGAAAAGAAACGATGATACTTGTCGTTGAGAAATTTGGTGACGACAAGAATGAAAGGCCACAAAACAGTAAGTATTTTGGTTAAATAAATCATTTTTGATTTTTTACATTTGTAGTTGAAACTTACCAACCAAAATCAATTTGAAACTGGTTAAAAGATGCCGTTCGGTCCAGCCCGACCGAAGCACTCAACGTACATATGTACTCCTAAACCTCCTCCCTTTTGACGTCCACATTAGATTTACTGCATCTTGCAGTGCAATTAGACTCAGAGAATCCGAATTCTGGTCATCAAAGCCCTACGGTCATAGTAAGGATACCTGGCTACGACTTCATGACATCCAAGCACAACCTAAACAGCCGCCCATGACCATTTTTCATCCAGAACATTGTGGAAAATTGGATTGCACTTCACGAACCACGGCTATCTTCTCACCCGGACTGAATATCTCCAAATCGTTTCGACTCCCAGACTCGACAGCCAATCAGCCATCAAAGCTGTCGATTCACACACAATAGCATCCAAATTAGTCGCACAGTGGCAGGGCATTAAGATCAGATTTTACCTAATTCTACTGTCAATGAGCTTACAAAGAAGCTTACGCGATCTACTCAGTATACCACTTTTGGATTTATCGTCAGTGATTCGGTACCAAATTCAGTCTTCTTCCTGCATGATAACATGCAAGCGTTCAAGATCAACGACCACCTGTTGAGCTCCTCCATTGGTGTTTCCGTAGGGATAGTTAGGACAACAGCGGGACCCTACCTAAGCAAAGATGACAGTCATAACAACTAATAACACTTTTTGCTCAATAATCAGCTTTATATTTCCCACACAGGCTATGAAACTTATCCACTTGTCCACAGCCATGATACGCGCCTACGACCCCTCCTTACTCTGAGACATTACTTGCTTTTTATACGACTCGATTACCTCTGCGAATTTGGCAGTCTTCTTTTTAGCTGATTTTGGAGTGGAATTCTGTGCGCGAACACGCATCTGAGGCAGGGCAACATCATCCATAAATTCAAAATCATTCTTCGCAGGTCTAAAACCGGACGAACTGTAAAGCATACCAATAAACAATTAATAAATAAAGAAACATACGGCTCCTTCTCGACCGTTTCCGTCACTTTTGGCTCCTCTTTATTGTTTATCGGTGATGGGGCTCGTCGACCAGGACACTGCCATTGTAGTTCGGGTATATTGCCATTTTCCAGTGCGAGATAGTAAGTTTCTAATTCCTCTGCTGAAGGTGGGAAATCCTCACCATCGGATATGCATGGAATCGACCAGTCTTCTGAATTGGATGATACATCCGCCGTCATAGTTTATCTAATTTTATCTGTTTTCCAAAACAACAATTCTCGATTTCATTGTTTGTGTTTTATTTGATTAATTCGAATTTGACAATCAGCTGTGGAGCAGTGCTGCCAAAATGGCTCTTTCGAGTGTCAAATTGCTCGTAAGTTACGATATGTGATTTTAGCTTTCAATTTCAACACACGTTTCTGGACTTATATTTAAGTTTTGTGTGCAGTCAATGAGTTGTTTTTATTGAAAATTATTCAATATTTATTAAGACATATTTAATTTTACCGCGGGCGATTGGCCATGTATTTGGCAATAACATGTAGCAACTCCTTGGAGCGCACGTGCCATAACTGCTGCGAGTTATGGCATTGCAACTAGTGCCTCTCCGTGGTGGTCGCTGAAAACAACCAGTTCAGTAAGGTTATGCCTCTCATGAACGGGTGGTTGAGTCCAGTTGGGCGAGGAGAAGGACAGCTCCTTAATAAAAACTCTCAAATTCAAGGTGGAACAGCATGTGCCGAAGGATGATTGGCCAGTGGGTCTAGTCGCTAATATGTGGACTTGGGATGCCCTGGCGAGACTCGTGGAATTGTGAGAATAAGATCTCAGTCTTAAACAAACATAAGAGCGGGAATAGCCCTAAGAATCCCAAACACAAAAAGGTTGAAGAAGGCTTTACTAAAAGCGCAGAGGTAGATAAATTGGACAAATTAAGTGTCTAAGTTAAGCAGAAAATGTTAAATGGAGCTGCCAGCAAAAGGTTCGCATACCTCCTATAAAAGGTATGGAGAAAGCTAAAGTGGAGGCACTGAAATCAATACTAAGAGCCGCCTCCGAAAAGTCAAATGTCAAAGGAGGAGTCGCATATAGAATATTCTTATAAAAACAGGCACCGCACCAAAGAATCAGGAGCACCGTTGCCCAGTAAGAGAAGACCAGTCGTTACCTACAAGGAATCTTTCAAAACAGCGACCAGGAAGGCTAAAAGGTAATCGTGGAGGAACTACTGCGAGAACATCAAGGCGACCTCCAAAGCCTCAAGAATAAAGAAGATTCCGGCTTCGGCCCCTTATAACCCTGGACGACCTGCTGCACGGAAGCCCTGGAACTTTTTCTGAGCACAAACTTTCCGGGCAGTAGGGACTCGGCTATGACACTTCCTCAAGTCGTCCAGCCGCGAACATCCTCCTTCGAGCGTACTCGCAACCTGCTAAATAGCAATATTGTCCTCTGGGCCCTAAAAAGCTTTGATCAATCTCCAGGACCGAAAGGGATCATACCAGCAGAGCTCCAGCAAGTAACAGATCTCATCCTTCCCTGGCTTGTAGTAATCTTTAAAGGCTGTCTCTTCTTATCCTATATCCCTAGCAAGTGGAAGGTAACCAAAGACACTTTCATACGCATGGCAGGCACAAACTCCTACACGTATGCAAATGACTTAAGGCCTATTAGTCTTACTTCTCTTCTTCTAAAAACTCTAGAGAAGATTTTAAAGGCATTCGACACAGCTATAGGTTAGGAAGGCTGTCGGAGTACCAACATGCCTACAATAAAGGAAGATCGATGGAAACAGCTCTCCACTCAGACACTCACTAGTTAGTACCATAGAAAAGTCATTGAAACACAAGAAATACACCCTAGTGGCCTTTCTCGATATTGAGGGCGCCTTTAACAATGTTGAACCATGGGCGGTCACCACCAAAGCGCTGGGTGTAATGGGATCAGTGATAGAACTTGTACGACAACTGCTAACACAAAGAGTCATCAAAGCCAACTTTGCTGGTGCCGTTTCAACTAGAATGGTTAGCAGAGGTATACTACAAGGCGGAGTACTTTTCCCTCTCCTCTGGAACGGGGTTGTCAATGAACTACTACTGTTGCTAGAACAGGAAGGGTATGCTGTGACCGCCTATGCGGATGACATTGCCATAACCGTCTCAGGAAAATTTCCCAGCACTGTCAGTGATCTAATGTGGGGAGCATTACATACAGTTGAAACCTGGACGCAGTACTGTGGACTTGGGGTCAATCCTAAGAAGACCAACTTAGTACTGTTTACAAATAAATATAAAATTCCGTCCTTCAACCCACCGAGGCTGCGTGGAACCCAATTAACAATCAAAGATCCGGCTAAATACCTTGGCCTAGTCCTTGACAGGAGGATGAATTGGAAATCCAACATCCTTGAACGAGTCAAGAAAGCAACCATGCCCTCTACACCTGCAACAAAGTGGTGGGTAAAAAGTGGGGTCTCCAACCAAACATTATACACTGGCTCTATACAGCAGTCATAAGGCCTATCCTCCTGTACGGCATCTTATTTTGGTGGACTGCTCTGGACAAGACAGTCTATCGAAACCTTCGATAGACTTCGAAACGTTTAATCTAATCTAATAAAATATCAGGACTAAGTATCAAAAACTGTAAGTTGGTACAGACATATATGACGGACACACTGAGAACTGTCATATTAATTCGCAAGGACATTAAATTCCTCCTGTCCATACTCCTAAGCACATGAGTTATTACAACAATGCAAGAGGTGAGTCCGTAGTAGAACTTCTAATAGACACTAACCTAGAAGTAGCAAATAGAGGCAAAGAACCTACCTTCCAAAATTCTGTAAGGAAGGAAGTTCTGGACCTCACACTAGCTAGTAACAAAGTTTCTCATATCATTAAAAAATGGCATGTCTCTAAGGAAGCCTCCTTTTAAGACCATAACCATATTCAATTCAAGCTAAATTTGGGCTCTCAGGTAGAGATAACAGCACATATCTCTGCAGGCGATATGGCAATGCTAATGGAGCATACATATATAAATTAACTCTCCGCCCAAGTCGAGGAATATTCAGAATGACAAACAAAGCAACGGTAACAGGGAAAGACTTTCAAGAAATCCCATCTAGGGAATTCGTCAAATTGTTGATTGAAGTTACTCGGAGTAATTCAGAACACAAAAGTACAGATTTTGGGGGTCAGTGAGGTTGTTCCCAATGGATTGGAGAAGAATTTTTCGCACCTACTCGCGAGGTAGAGCTAATTCAAGAAAAGCGTCAAAGATAGCTATAGCTGAACTGTCACCTTAATTTATTCTATGATGCGCTTATTCACCTATAATTAAAGTTAAGTTAAAGCTCGTTTTTGGTCCGGTGCATCTAAGAACTCATTGCACCTGCTAAAAAGAATTCAAAATCGCGACATAAAATTCACAGCTGAACCTAGCATCACCAAATTATTAATTTTGCTGGCAAGTCTCAGGAATGTCTCTTGCCCCTCCCTGGGTTATCGATTCCACCATCCTGTCAACCTGGTCACCAGCCAGCCGACCTAGCCAACGGCTAGCTGAGCTAGCCACCAGCCCGTCAACCTGACCCCCAGCCGGCCAACCTGGCAGTAAGTAAGTCAACCTGGCCCCAGCCAATCAACCTGGCCACCAGCCAACCTGATCACCTGCCAGCCAATGGTCCCAAGCCAACTAACCTGGGCACCACCTGACCTGGCCACCAACCAGCCGACCAGGCCACAAGCCAGCCAACCTGGCCACCAGCTAGGAAACCAGATCACCAGCCAACCTCGCTACCAGCCAGCCTACCTAGACACCAGCCAGCCAACCTTGCCACCAGCCAGCCAACCCAACAAACAGCCAGCCAACCTAGCTACCCGCCAGTCAACCTAGCCACCATCCACCCAACCTGGCCTCCTGCCAGCCAATCGGGCCACCAGCCAACCGACAGGGCCACTAGCGCGCCGCCTGGCCCCTAGCCAGCCAAACTGGCCACCAACCAGCCATCCTTACCATCAGCAAGCACCTTAGCACCAGCCAGTCAATCTAGTCACTTGCCAGCCAACTTAGCCACCCTCTAGCCAACCTTGCCACCTGGCCTCCAGCTTGGGAATCAGTCACCCTATCTGGACCAGCCAGCCAACTTTGCCACCAGCCAGGCAACCTGGCCACCCGTCGGCCCACATTGCCACAAGCCAATCTGGACACCAGACAGCCAACCCGGCCACCAGTCAGCCAATACAACCACCAGCCAGTCAAACTAATCACAAGCCAACCAACCTGGCCTTCAACCAGTCAAACTGCGACTAATCAGCCAACATGGCTACCAGCCAGCCAAACGGGCCAACAGCCAGTTGAGGTGGCCACCAACCAGCTAGCCCAGCCACCAGTCAGCCTATAACGGCCCCCAGCCAACCAACCTGGCCACCAACCAGACAGCCAACCGGGCCACCAACCAGCCAACTAACCTGGCCAACAGCTGACCTGGCCACCAACCGGCCGACCTGGCCACCAACTAGCCAGCCAACACGGCCATCAGTCAGCCAACCAACCTTGCCACCATTCAGCATGCTGGGCCACCAGCCAGCCATAATGGCCACCATTCAGGCATCCTCTGAGCCATCAGTCAGCCAACCTGGCCACCAGCCAACCAACCTGGCTACCTGGTAGCCAGCCTGGCCGCTAGCCAGCCAACCAGGCTACCAGTCAGCCAACATGGACACCACACGATTAGTTAGGCCACCAGCCAACCTGGCCATCAGACAGCCAACCTTGCCATCAGCGACCCAACCTTGCCACCACCGAGTCAAACTGGCCAATACCTAACCAACCTGGCCTGAAGCCAGCCAAACAGCTAGAGCAAGTTGGCCAGAACAAGTTAGATAAAAGCAGTTAGTAAGATCAATGCTAATTAGCAAGGTCACCGCTAGTACAGAAGGTAACTGCTAATAAGCAAGGTCACTGCCAGTAACCAAGGTCACTGACACTTTAAACAACTAAACTGACCTTTTAATCGAGTTCACCGACCCTTCCAACAAGGTCACTGACCTTTTATTCAGGGTCACTGACCTTCTAGTCAAGTTCACTGACCTTTTAAACAAGTTCACCGACCTTGGTACCTTCTGCACTAGCGGTGACCTTGCTGCTTCTAACTAACTTGTTCTAATTCATTTTAATTTATTTATTAAGCTTATTACAAGCTGATCTTAAACAATCTAAACTTAAATTTAAACTTAAATACTAGCTGCCTAACCTACGGGTGAACAGGGTGAAGTGGTGTGTGGGAGGTATGGGGATTAGATTAGATTAGATTTTTTTTTTTTTAATTGGACCTTAGGAGAGATTTTTTAATAGATGGTAGAGATAAATGAAAGTCAATGGATGTTTGAGAATGGTTGGCTAAACGTAATATTCTACAAATTGGTTCGTTGTAGCCATAGTTAGTGCGATGAGGAGGGAGTCTGAAAAGTGGAGATGATCTTAGGCGACGGGGGTTGGTATTGAGCGAAATCATTTCAAGGAGGGCAGGAGAGTCGATAATTTCAGCTATAAGCTGGTAAATGAAGAGAATGTCAGCTGCCTCACGGCGTGCTTTCAGGGTTTCTAAGCCGATCAATTGTAGACGGTCTTCGTAGGGTGGTAATACAGTCCTGTCAGACCATGGGAGACCTCTTAAGGCAAAACGCAGAAATCTACGTTGCACAGCTTCAATTTGTGCAGAATGGCTAACGTAGTAAGGAGACCAGGCTTGACTGGCGTTTTCCAGGATAGGTCTTATGTATGTAATGTAGAGGGATTTAGTGACGTAGGGATTCGAGAATTCCTTAGACCAACGTTTTATAAAACCAAGGGTAGAATTAGCTTTGTGTATGATATGATTGATGTGGGAGACAAAGTTTAGCTCTCTGTCGCATATGATACCTAGGTCGCGTATGAAGGAGACGTGGGGCACAGGCTCGTTAAGTAGATAATATGTTCTAGGAGCAGAGGGAAAGCGTTTCCGAGAGAACGTAACGAACTGGCATTTACCGATGTTGAGTTCCAGATTGTTGTTATCACACCAATTACCGAAGGATACAAGGTCGCTTTGGAGTGCTAGCGAGTCTGCAGGAGTTGATATTGTCTTGCTGATTTTCATGTCATCTGCATATATTGACAAATGGGAATCTTTTAATATAAGGTCGATAGCGAGGACAAATATTAAAGGGCCGAGATGACTACCTTGCGGAACACAGGCAATGATGATACAGTTTCTAAATAATACTCTATATTGGCGATTCTCAGGGTACGATTTAGGCCATGATATGATTTGGGGCGGGAAGCCTAAAGCCTCTAATTTAAGGTAAATTAATGTATGGCTTAACTTATCGAATGCCTTACTAAAGTCTGTAGTGATAACATCAACCTCGTTGCCTTGCTCCAGAGTTAGAAGTATTTTGGAGACAAATTCGGTAAGGTTGGTTGTGGTAGACCTGCCTTTTAAGAAACCATGCTGCCGGGAGGAGAAGATGGATTTGCAGTGGAAGAACATTGAATCATACACGACGGACTCGAAGAGCTTAGGGATAGCGGACAATTTATGAATCGGTCTGTAGTTAGAAATATCCAACTTGGGGCCTTTTTTGTGAGTGGGGAAGATGTAAGAATTTTTCCAAACGGTTGGAAAGGAAGCTTGACGAAGTGAAAGGCGAAAGAGAATGGAGAGCGGTTCGCAGAGGGCAGTGATACATTTCTTGAGGAGGATGGCTGGGAGACCATCGGGACCCGGAGAGAAGTCATCTTTAAGTTGGTTTATCTTGTGGTAAACCAAGTCCTCATTGATATCAATTACGGAGAGCGATGTCTGAGAGCAGTTATTCATATAGCTGAAAAATGCAGGGTCGGGTAACTAACTGGCTCTAACTAACTGGCCAGGCTAGCTGGCTGGGGGCCAGGTTGACTGACTGGATTCAAGGTTAGCTGGCTGTTGGCCCGTTTGGCTGGCTGGTAGCCAGGTTGGCTGACTAGTGGCAGTTTGGCTGGCTGAAGGCCAGGTTGGTTGGCTTTTGGTTAGGTTGACTGACTGGTGGCTATGTTGGCTGATTGGTGGCCGGGTTGACTGTCTGCTGGCTAGGTTGGCTGGGAGGTGGTTAGGTTAGCTGACTGGTGGCAGTTTGGCTGGCTGAAGGCCAGGTTGGTTGGCCTGTGGTTAGGTGGACTTGCCAGTGGCCAGGTTGGCTGGCTGGGGGCCAGGTTGGCTGGCTGGTGGCCAGGCTGGCTTGCTGGTGTCCAGGTTGGCTTGCTGGTGGCCAGGTTGTCTTGCTGGTGGCCAGGTTGGCTGGCTGGTGGTCAGGTTGCCTTCTTGGTGGCTAGTTTGGTTGTGTAGTGCCCCTTCCTGCGCAAGACTACTTGACCAACATATCAGACCGATTCGATCGACGTAGGCGCATCCTACTTGTCTACTCGCCTATCCGTAATTAATAGATTCGATCGACGTAGGCGCATCCTACTTGTCTATCCGTAATATTGACGTAGGCGCGCACGGGTATAAAAGGCAGCTGCGTAGGGAAACAGGAGTCAGTCAGAAAGTAGCAACCATAGAGACAGGAGTAATAAAAGAATATAAATATACAACGTTATTGTTCGGCTTTTTATATCATCTGGGCCCCGACATACATACTCTACAGTTGGCTGGTGGTGAGGTTGGCTGGCTGTTGGCCAGATTGGCTGGGTGTAGGCCAGGTTGGCTGGCTGATGGCCTGTTTTGGGGGACTGGTTGCCAAGCTGTCCGGCAAGTGGCTAGGGTGGCTGGCTTGTGGCAATGTGGGCTGACGGGTGGCCAGGTTGCCTGGCTGGTGGCAAGGTTGGCTGGCTGGTAGCCAGGTTGGCTGGGGTGTTGGATGGGTTGACTGACTGGTAGCCGGGTTTCCTGGCTGGTGGCCAAGTAGGCCGGGTGGTGGCCGGCAAACTGCTGGCCAGATTTCCTGGCTGGTGGCTGGGTAGGCTGGCTGGTCGTCAGGTTGGCTGGGTGGTGGCCAGGATCGCTGGCTTGTGGGCAGGTTGGCTGGCTTATAGCCAGGTTAGGTTCTGTTAACTAGGTTGGAAAGCTGCTGGCCAGATTTTTGGGCTGGTGGCTGGGTGAGCTGGCTGGTGGCCAAGTTGTCTGGCTGGTAGCCAAGTTGGCTGCCTGGTGGCCAGGTTGGCTGCCTGGGGGCCGGGTTGGCTGCCTTGTGGCCAGGTTGGCTGCCTGGTGGCCAGGTTAGCTGCCTAGTGGCCAAGGTGGCTAGGGATGACCAGATTGGCTGGCTGGTGGGTATGTTGGCGGGCTAGTAGCCAGGTTGACTGCTTGGTGGCCAGGTTGGTTGCCTGGGGACCAGGTTGACTCACTGGTGGCAAGGATGGCTGGCTGGCTGGTGGTAAGGTTGGCAGCCTGATCCAGGTGGAGTGAATGGTGTCTATGCTGTTCGGAAGGTGGCCAGTTTGGCTGGTGGTAAGGTTGGCTGTCTGGCTTGTGGTCATGCTGGTTTGCACGTTGTACATTGCGCGTTGCATGCTGCACGTTGAGCGTTAAACTTTCCACATTTAACGTCGCACATTGCACGTTGCACACTGCACGTTGGACGTTGCACGTTGCTCGTTGCACATTGCACGTTGCACGCCGCTACACTTTACATGTTGCGTGCTGCACGCTCCACGTTGCACGTTGAACGTTGCACATTACACATTACGCGTTGCACATTGCACGTTGGACGTTGCACGTTTCAGGTTGCAAGTTACACGTCGCACGTTGCACGTTGCACGTCGCTCGTTGCACGTTTCAGATTGCGGGTTGAAGGTTAAACGGTGCACGCTGCACGATGCACGTCGCACATTGCATGTTGCATGTGCATGTTACACGTTGCAGGTCGCACGTTGCACGTTGTCCGTTGCACATGGGATGTTGCACATTGAAGGTTGCACATTGCACGCTATACGTTACACGTTGCGTGCTGCAGGTTGCAGATTACAGGTTGAACGCTGCACGTCGCACGTTGCACGTCGCACGCTGCACGTTGAATGTTGCACATTTAACGTTGCACGTTGCACACAGAGCACGTTGCACGTTGGAAGTTGCGCGTTGCACGTTGAATGTTGCACATTGAACGTTGCACGTTGCACACAGGTCTATTAATCTGGCTACTGTGGGGGCCACGGGTGGCGGATAGTGAACGGTCTGCACAAAGAGTTTAGCTACGAATAACTAATACTCAGTCCCGGATCACGAGCGACAGAGCGGAAGGGCTTAGCTGAGAAGGCTTCAGGAGCCCATGAGAATTTTTGCCGTGGCAAGACGAGTTTTTTGTTTAGTTAAGAGGCTAGTGCTGACAAATAGCCCAAAGCACTGCGACCTTTATAGATCTATTGTGCCTATTAGCCGAGTAGACGAGAAGCTTTTCGACTTTCGAAGTTGAGAATGCATCTCGTAGGAGCTAAGATGATCCTCTCAGGAGTCATAACTTGGATGAGAAGGATATGCTGTCTGGAATGGCAGAAAGCAGCACACTCACACAATATGTGTCCTGCGGTCTCTTCGTCCTCAAGACAGAGTCGACACTCAGTTTCAGACGAGAGGTTAATTTTCTTGAGATTATATCTCAGACCACAGTGTCCCGTCTGATAGTTGATAGGTCTTCTGATATCTACTCTAATAAGTTTGGGTATATTATTATAGTGTTTGTTCTTCTTCTTCTTTGGTGGCGTTACAGCCCATGAAGGACCAGAGCCAAGCTTCTCTCAATCACCCATGTTGTGTGTGATTTATTTTTCACACAGGTGAAAGGGACCTACAGTCTAATGTCGATTCCGAACGGCTTGAGTCGAGAAGCTTTTTCCAGGCAAGTAATACTACGGGGGGCTATGCCAGTACCCCGCCGAGGAAGGACGCCGCGAAATAAACATTCGATGGCGTTGGTGTTATCTTGATCCGAACTCGCTCATCGTGCGCTAGAGTCCAACACACTAACCACTACGCCACGTTCGTTTAGTGTTTAGTGTTTGTTCAGGGGCCGTAAAAATCGTTTCGACTGGTGTTCCAAAAGGACAGGGGTTGTGATTTTTCACTTGGGAAGTTAATTTTAGACTTGAGAATGCCGCAAAAATTGTCAGGACCTATGTACCTTTCGCTGGAACCGTTCCTAGTTAGTTGATCGACGATTTCATTGCCCTTAATGTCTGATGCCCTGGTGCCCGCCAGAGTTTCACCTTATTTCTATTGGCTAGGTCCTGTTAAGTATCACGGAATTCCTTAATGGATTTTGAGTTCGTGCTATACGAATTCAGCACTTTGAGCGCTACTTGGCTACTCAGAGTATATTGATGGTAACTCCCCTTATGCCAGTTTCTAAGCTTAGGTTGACGCACGTCAGGATGGCGTATTATTCGGCTTGGAAGATACTAGTACCCATTCCCAGAGCCTTCGGGATTTTCCGATTTGTTCCAAAGCGCCAATGCCGGAACCCATCTTGAGGCCATCTGTGTACCACCTACGGCTCTTGACATTGAGCAAGGGATCGCCGCTTTCTCAAGCTGTGCGGTTTGGGTTCAGTATTTCAATTCTATTGTTAATTAGTGGGAAGCATCTCCTAACAAACCGAGATTTGATGAAGTAGGCCTAGGCCAACTGGCCAAATGGACAAAAAACTGCGGGCTTGCAATAAATCCCTCCAGAACGGAGCTTGTTTTATCCACAAGAAAACTGCCCGATACCTAGGCGTGATACTCGACAGGAAGCTCGACTAAAAATTTAATGCGGAAGAGCACATAAAAAAAGCAACAGCTGTGCTATCGAGAAGATGTTTCACCTACTTCCCTTGAATCTTTTTGGCAACCAAAATGCAAAGAAATCGGCGTTGTGACTTAAGAAATCATCTCACTGGAAGTTCTCTAAAAGAGTGCACACTGGAATTCTACGCCAAAACAGTGACTACTTACATAATTCCGACCCTGGACTTCACAATTCTTTACAAAACAACAATTCTCAACCGACGACGATGGGATGGAAATGAATTCTCAAGCAAGGGCACTGCACTGGAAATATGTACGGACGGCCCCAAGACAGGCAGTGGTCTTGATCCCGGTGTCTATTTATCAAACTAAAAATAAGCCGATCCTTTGGACTACCGAACCAGTGTAGTTTATCCCAAACTGAATTAACGGCAATCCGCGAGGCCGCGAACTGGCTGTCTTTAAAATCGATGTGCTACATTGTCATCTACATTAACAGACAGCCAAGCGCCAATAAAAGGACTCGAATCGCCAATAATAAATTAAAATTGGTCAGGCACGGCCGCGAATCTCTAAATTACTTCTTGAGCTGCTGCACTGTTACGCTGAGCTGGGTACCTGGGCCAGTTAACAGCCAAGTGGACGAACTAACCAGAATGGGCACTACAATGGAGATCTGGACTGTTAAAGAGGATATCCATCAATCAATGGAAACGCTACAATAAAAAATCTCGAAACAGGCATTGCAACAGGCAAATGAGAGATGGCGTGACCTTGAAACATTCAACTAAGCGAAACGAAATTGGGCCAGGTACCAGCAAGCCAACAGGGACAACAGCCAGTCTCCCTGGCCACCAGCCAGCCTTCCTGGCAACAACGCAAACCCTTGATCACCAGACAGCTTCCCTGTGCACAAGTCAGCCGTTCTGGCTGCAAGTCTGGCACCCTCAACACAAGCCGGCCGCGCTGGCCACCAACCAGCCCGCCGGGCTGTAGTCCCCCGAACTGGCCGCAAGCCAGCCAAGCTGACCCCCAGCCAGGCAATCTGGCCACCAGCCACCCAAACTGGCTACCAGCTAGCCAACAGGACAACAAGTCAGCCAACCCGGGCACCTGCCAGCCAACCTGACCACCACCCAGCCAGACTTGCCACTAGCCAGCCAACCTGGCTAGCAGCTACCTAACCTGGCCACCAGGCAGCCAACCAGGCTTCCAGCCAGCCAACCTGGACACCAGATAACCAGCCAGCTACTCTGGCCACCACTACATGGCCAGAGAGAAAACAATCCGCCAGCCAACTTGGTCATCAGCCAGCCAACCTTGACACCAGCCAGCCAACATGACTACCAGCCACCCTACCCGACCAGCAGACAGCCACCGGCCATCCAGCCTGGCAACCAGGCAGGAAACCTGACCACCAGCCAGCCAACCTGGCAAACCAACCAACCAACATGGCCAGCCGAAAGCTAATCTATCAGCCAATATCACCAGCAGCCAGCCGCCCTGGCTAAGCAGCCGGTCACTTTCACCATAAGCCAGACAACCCGGCCACCCGCCAGGAAACTTGGCCACCCGCCAGCCACCAGGCAGCCAACAACCAACCCGCACACCAGCCAGCCAACCTGGCTACCAGCCAGCCAATCTCGAAACTAGCCGGCTAACCTGGCTACTAGGCAACATACCTGGCCACCCGCCAGCCTTCCTAGTCACCTGCCAGCCAACCTGGCCACCAGCCAGCTAGTCTGGAAACTAGCCGACTAACCTGGCCACCAGCCAATCAATCCGACCACCAGCCAACTTACCTGACCACCAGCCAGGCTTCCAAGCCTATTGCCAGCCTTCCTAACCACCAGCCAGCCAACCTGGCCACTAGCCAACCAACCTGCACACCAGCCAACCAACCTGCACACCAGCCAGCCAACCTGGCTACCAGGCAGCCAGTCTGGAAACTAGCCGGCTAAACCGGCCATCAGCCCACCAATCTGACCATCAGCCAACCTATCTGGCCAGCGCCAGCCTTCCTATCCGCCTGCCAGCCTTCCTGGCCACCAGATAACCAATCTGGCCATCAGCCAGCCAACCTGGAAACGAGCCAGCTAACCTGACTACCAGCCCTGCAATCCGGCCACCCCTACCCGGTCACCAACCAGCCTTCATAAACACCAGCCAGCTTTCCTGGCCACCAGCCAGCCAACCTGACCACCAACCAACCAACTTGGCCATCAGCCAGCCAAACTGGACACCAGACAGCCAACCTGACCAGCTATCAGCCAGCCAATCGGGAAACCAACCAGCCCACATGGCCAGCCGAAAGCTTATCTATCAGCCAATTAGACCAGCAGCCAGCCGCCCAGGCTAAGCACCGGGCCACTCTGACCTTGAGCCATACAACCAGGCCACCCGCCAGGAAACTTGGCCAACCTCCGGCCAACCTGGGCACCAGCCAGCCAACATGACCAGCAAAAAGCCAACCTGACAACCGGGTAGCCAACCTGACCACCAGCCAGCCAACCTGACCACCAGCCAGCCGATCCGACCACCAGCCAGCCTACCTCGCCACCAGCCAGCCTTACTGGCCACTAGCTAGCCAACCTGGCCGCCTGCCAACGGCCCTGAAATTCAGCCAGCTAACCTGGCCCCTGGCCAGCCAGCCTGACAAACAATCAGCCTTCCTGGCCACCAGCTAGCCAACCTAGCCACCAGGCAATCTGGAAACTGGTCAGCCAACCTGACCACCAGCCAGCCTTGCTGACCGCCAGCAAACCAACCTGGATAACAGCCAGCCAATTTGGCCACCAACCATCCAACCTGGCCACTAGCCAACCAACCTGCACACCAGCCAGCCAATCTGGCTACCGGGCAGCCTATCTGGAAACTAGAATGCTAACCTGACCGCTAACCAGCCTATCTGGCCACCTGCCAGCCTTGCCTGGCCACAAGTCAGCCACCTTACCCACGAGCCGGCTGCGTTCGCCACAGGCCAGCCGGCCTGACCATAAACCGGCCGCTCTGGACACCAGCCAGAGCCGTCAGCCAGCCACCTTGTTCAGGAGCCAGCCGCCCTGGTAACCAGCCAGCCGCCCTTGCAACCTGCCAGCCGCGCTGGCCACCTGCCAGCCAGCTTGGGCACTAGCCAGCTAGCCAAGCTTGGCACAAACGAGCCAACCTTGCCACAAGCGAGACAAGCTGGTCACAAACCAGACAACCTGGCGACAAGCTAACCAACCTGGCCTCTAGCCAGCCAACCTGTCCTTCAGCCAGCTAGCCTGGCCAGTTAGTTAGAGCCAGCTAGTTAGAACAAGTTAGTTAGAATCAGTTAGTAAGAACGATGCTAATTAGCAGGGTCACTGCTAATAAGCTAGGTCACTGCCAGTAACCAAGGCCAGTGACCTTGTTTAAAAAGTGACTAGGTTAGCTGGCTGGTGCCAAGTTTCGCTCACTGATGGTAAGGATGGCTGGCTGGTGGCCAGGTTGGCTAGCTACAGGGCAAGTTAGCTATCTCGTGCTAAGGTTGGCTGGCCGGTGGGCAGGGTGGCTATCTGGCAGCCAGTTTTGCTGGCTGGTGGCTAGAATAGCTGGCTGGTGCCAAGTTTCACTCACTGATAGTTAAGATGGCTGGCTGGTGGCCAGGTTGGCTAGCTAGGGACCGGGGCGGTCCGCTAATGGCCCTGGCGGCTAGCTGGTGGTGAGATTGGCCTCCAGAGGCCAGGTTGACTGGCAGGTGGGCAGATTTATTGGCATGTGGCTAGGTTGGCTGGCTGTTGACCAGCTTGGGTGGCTGGTTACCAGCTTGGGTGGCTGGTTGGTGGCCCTGGCAGCTGGCTGGTGGTGAGATTGCCTGCCAGAAGGCCAGGTTGGCTGGCAGGTGGGCAGGTTTATCGGCAGTTGGCTAGCTGGTCGCCAGATTAGTTGGCTAGTGGCCAGGTAGGCTTGCTGGTGGCTAGACTTGCTGGCTGGTAACCAGGTTGGTTGGCTATTGGTCAAGTTGGCTTGCTTGTAGCCAGGTTGGCCGACTGGTGGTTAGGTTGGTTGGCTAGTGGCCAGTTGGCTAGCTGGTCCCCAGATTAGTTGGCGAGTGGCAAGGTTAGCTTGCCGGTGGCTAGATTGGCTGGCTGGCACACCGCTGGCACAAGTTCCGTTTCCTGGGGATTTACCCTGAGCCCATTGCTTTGCGCCCAATTGGAAAGAATGGAGAATGCCGTTTGCATACGGTCATTCAGTGTGGATAGGTATTTGCCTGGGATCGAAATGGCAACGTCATCAGCGTAGGCAATAACGTCTCCACCTTTAGCTTTCCTAGCCCTTCTATTATTGCTTTCGGAGTGACGTTGTTGAAGGTGCCCTCTATGTCTAGGAAGAAGGCTTCTTTCTTTTGATGGCGTTACAGCCTATGAAGGACCAGAGCCAAGCTTCTCTCAATCACCCATGTTGTGTGTGATTTATTTTTCACACAGGTGAAAGGGACCTACAGTTTAATGCCGATTCCGAACGGCGTGAGTCGAGAAGCTTTTTCATGGCAAGTTTACTACGTGGGGTTTTGCCAGTACCCCGCCGAGGAGGAACGTCGCGAAATAAACATTCGATGGCGTTGGTGTTATCGGGATCCGAACTCGCTGTTTTGACAAATCTACCCTTACTGTAGGCGTACACACTGAAGCTCCTTCTCATTTTTCTCCGGAAGACGGGGAAAATACAGTAAAGGTAGGTGTCTGGCTGGCAGTACAATGGACAAGTATTTGCGTTTGAGTACTCCAACAGATAGCAGAAGCCTACAATCAAAAGAAAAAAAAATCTTCGGCCGTCATAAGTGGAACTAGACTTATAAAGCTTAAATTGAATTTGTGAAAAAAAAAATTTATTTGAAGGACCACAGATTTACCAATAACAAAGCGATTGGATGGCAGGATTTAAGAGAGTTCGCTTGTTCTTCCAGGATGATTGGAAGAGGGTACTCGGATCTAAGAAAACAAAGATCAGGACAAAGTACTAATGTACTAAAAGACTTTCCGTATAAAGAAGAACATAGCTGGGGAAAGTGTATCTATTCACATTATTCTCGACATTTTTTTCAGTACAGACACTCCTAAGGCAACATACATATGTCCTTTCCAGCCATGCTCCTATCGCTAAAATATTGGTACTTCAACAATAAGTTTTAATTTATAGAAAAGATAAGATCACGAAGCTTCTGTTTATCTTGCAGTTTAATGAGCATACGTACTATACACTATCCTAACCATTATTGTCCAACTGCTACATGCGGCTGTGTCCTGAGCACTGACAGCGCAAATTTTGGTCCATGCACATCGCCATGAACACCTTTGGAATGGGCACAACAATTGTCGAACTGTTATCGACCGAAATCATGTGCAGTGTTTGAAGATACCTCAACTGGAAAAACGGATCTGTTTTATTACACGCAAACGTATAATGAAAGTCTTATAATACCTGTATGGCCGCGGGATTCATGCTTATTATTTCTGATGCCTCTTTCAAGGCATTCGCTGCACTCTTTTCTCCTTCAGCGGCAATTATTTTCGCGTTTGCCTCACGATTAGCTTCTGCTTCAGCTGCCATTGACCGATGCATTTCTTCTGGCAGGCGGACATCCTTTCTGCAATATAATACCAATCACACCATCTTTGTCCCCTCAACATACATGGATACATACATCTCAATCCGCTCTACTTTTATGCCCCATGGATCAGTGCCTTTATCAACGATTCGCTGCATCCTATGTGATATCTCTTCTCTTTCAGTTAACAACTCAGCCAGAGTCTTGGTGCCAGCGACATTACGAAGAGTAGTCTGCGCCAGCAACATTGTCGAGTACCTGTAGTTACCGATTCGGACAACGGCGAGCGTCGGATCTAGTACCCTGAAGAAGACAACTGCATCCAACCTAGTACTTACGTTGTCTTTCGTAAGCAATTCTTGGGGAAAAACATCGAATGTCTCGATCCGTAAATCAACATAGTAGCATTCATCGACACACGGTAATATGAAGTAAATTCCTGGCCCACGGGCTCCGTCCCTACAACATGATTGTCTTTTTAATGTTTCAACTTATCAATACCCGTTTCAATACCGTAATTTTCCGAGACGAAATATGATAGCTCTTTGGTATTCAAATGCAATTTTCACACAAAACCAAATTGAAAATGGGAACGTTAGGATTAAAATGATAATCGATAAAACGATGGCGAACTTTTCAAAGCATGTCACATTGTCGGTTCTGTCTTGAATGATAAGGTATGTACATAGTTGCTGGGATGAGGAATTCATTTTCTTACTGTATTCTGGTTCCAAGGAACTATTTGATGATTGGTCGGATTGATCACTGTATCTTGGCATGACTGAAAATCTGTGTTGCGGTCCACTGGATGGCGTGAGAATTGGGCTTCGCTCCAAAATCTGATTGCTTTAGCAGCAAAAATTTGCTTAATAACTAACGTATAACCGATTTTTGTTTTTAACTTAAAAACAAACTGATTGTTTCAAAATATTCGATAAACTAAAAATGACATGACTGTGATTTAGGAGGGAATATCCTTACATTTGGAGTTGTTTTGGAGTGACCAAAGTGTCAGAGTATTTCTTAAGCACCAATTGTACGTTTCTGTGCGATCATTTGCGCAGTCTGTCAAATATTCCTTTTATGAGCTGCGAGTTTTTTCTTTTTTTTTCCTAATAGACTTATAGTAGTTTTGACACGGTCAAATTAGACTGTCTTGCTAGCCAGTGCAAATCACAAATGATCAAAACGAGCTCTGGTCGATCTTGACAGCCCATGCGTGACATCTACAGCCGCTCTTAACTCGGTTAGCTGGACGCATATACAAAAGTCTTTAATTGACATGGGTACCCCCTCCTATTTATTAAAGATTGTTATCGACTACTTTAACAACAGGAGGCTAAGGTACAATTCCGAGGAAGGCGTACAATTCTACCAAGTAACGGCGGGTGTCCCTCAAGGATCAGTCCTTGGACCTCTCCTTTTTTTTTTTTTTAAATTTGCGCGCACTCAAGGTCTAATAACCTTATTATGTCGGCGACACAGTGTGGGCAGAAGGTAGAGAGGAAGAGGAATAGAGGAGATGCCGATGGACATTGATCTTAAATGCTTGCATGTTGCATTGAGGGGGGAAAACCGAATCCGGCAGGGAGTTCCAGATTCGTGTGGTTCGGTTAATGAAAGATTCTCTATATTTGACAGTACGTCCAAAAGCGGGCTTCAGAGCATATTGGTGAGCAATCCTAGAGAGACGTGTTTTGCGGGAGAAATGTTGAAGGGGCGGAATGCAACTGGCTATTTCATCAGAGCATTTTTGGTGGTAGTAACGATAAAACAGGGAGAGGCAGGTAACATTCCTGCGGTGTTCCAGCGAATCTAATGTTTTGGTAATGCTGGAGTCACCTATCAGTTTTATCGCGCGTTTTTGTATTCTGTCTAGTAGGTGCAATGAGGTCTTGGAAGCACCGGACCAGACATGAGCGTTAAACTCTAATTTGGGGCGAATTAACGCCTTATAGATTGTAGCCATATCTAAGGGTGAGAAATATTTCTTGCATCTGTATAAGAAGCCTAGGCATTTCGCAGCATTCTTGGCGACACTGAATATATGGTCGCTCCAATTAAGATTGTGAGCAACACTCATACCCAGGATGGAAAGCTTTTCAGTTTCTGAGATGCAAGTGCCATTCATGGATAATGGCTGCGGGTTATTTATACGCTTTAACGACAAAAGACAACGTTGTGTTTTGGAAGAATTAAATTCCACTCTATTATTTTTACCCCATTGGAAGATGCTGTCGATATAGGAATTTAATGAGCTTAACATACGCTGACGCTCATTATCTACAACCGAAGTGCAGGGTCGTAAACTGGTGAACGAATATGAGAAGCTGAGGGTACTGTCGTCAGCGAAGGAGTGAATTGGATTAGAAGTAACAGACAACATGGAACATCATGTACGATGGCGTACTACGACTAGCGCTTCCCGAAGGAGTACGAATCATCGGCTTCGCCGACGATATTGCCATCGTCACAGTGGCTGAGCATATAGAAGAAGTAGAGGCTACTGCGAACGCAGCTATCGCTAAAGTAAAAGATTGGCTCTCAATTGCCGGTCTGGAACTATCAGCCCAAAAAACGGAGGCTGTGCTTATAACCAGCCGTAAAAAGATGGAATATGCGAGCTTCTTAGTCGGAGATCGGGCGATAAGGTCCAAGAAAGCAGTCAAGTATCTAGGAGTCATCCTAGACAACAGGCTTTCTTTCAGGGAACACATACTGTATGCCAGCGAGAAGGCATCACACGCACAACGAGCTCTTTCGCGAATGCTTCCGAATATAGGCGGTCCCGGATATGCACGCAGAGTGCTACTCTCACGGGTAGTCAGCTCAGTCCTACTCTACGCTGCTCCAATTTGGGCGGAAGCTCTTGCAGTAAAAGGACTAAAGCGGAAATTGGATTCAGTCTATCGACTGTGCGCAATAAGAGTAATCTGCGGGTTCAGAACCATATCAGATGACGCAGCGTTCATGATAGCAGGAATGCTACCCATCGATATATTGGCAGACGAGCTCAAAAGGGTATACCGCAGGCGAACACCAGACCGGCAACAGACCAGGCTTATAAAAGCAGAAGAACGGACAGAATCCATGGCAATGTGGCAAATCAGATGGGACACTTCCACAAAAGGAAGATGGACGCACAGGCTCATTCCCGTCATCGAAACATGGACATCAAGAACGGCAGGAGGCTGCAATTATCATCTTTCGCAGTTTTTGTCTGGACACGGTGGCTATCGAAAGTATCTGCATAGATTTGGATATGATAGCTTGCCCTTTTGTCCACAATGCCCAAATTCCGAGGAGGACGCAGAACACATAATTTTCTATTGTAGTCGCAAGCAAAGGCTAAATGTACCGAGTCCTGAAAACTTGGTCCCCTATATGATGAACTCGGTGGAAAATTGGAACCAAACTTGCTCGTACATTGCATCAGTACAAATAACGCTGCGGCAAGCCGAAGCAGAAAGAAGAACCCAAGAGGTTTCTACTCGAGATACAGCGTAAATCGCTAACCAGCCCCGCGAAGTAATACCTAACGGCAGTCCCGCGGGTAGAGTGGTTGAATTGTGCAGAGGTGTGGTTTAGTACGTAGGCGCGTGGAAAAAGGAGAATAATATCCCGCGAATCGTGCATGCTGGCAACACGGGTTACCAGTATCTTTTGAAAATTCCACATCCTTGGGCGCAACCAAAAAAAAAAAACAAAAACAGCCACATTGTCAATGATGTCTTTGGAACGAGCGCTACGAGTATCGGAAGGACCTCTTTTGTCACGTATTGTTTTAGTCTCCTTGAAGCGAGCAGCTGAATGCCTTTGTGTTTGATTAAGTAGCTGTCTCAAGCTCAGCCGCTTTCCTGAGGTTTAACATGCTTAGATTATAGAGTAATCATATACTATTGTCATTCATCCCGACTCATACCTCTGTTAGATCATACACAGTCATTGCTTGATCAGAAGTACATATCGCAGTTGATTGATCAAGGACGAATTTTCGAATAAGGAACATGAAACAAAAGTTGTTGAAAATTGGACTTCACTTCAGTCGTGGTGCGCATATACTTACTTACTTACTTACTTAGGTGGCGCTACAGTCCGGTTTGAACCTGGGCCTCAACCAAAACAAAATTCTCCAGCTGGCACGGTCTTCTGCCAGCTGTTTCCAGTGACGCACTGCCCGTTAGTTAAAATCACCTTTCACCTGTGGGCGTCAACTTAGATTCGGTCGTCCTCTGCTGCGTCGTTCCTCGGGGTTGGACGCGAAAACACTTCGGGCCGGAGCTGTGTTATCCATTCGCTCTACATGGCCTAGCCATCTTAGACGTTTGATTCGTGGACGTCTTACTAGTCCGATTTCGCTGTACAGCCCGTATAGTTCGTCGTTGTATCTTCTTCTCCACTCCCCGTATATACAAGCGAGACCATAGACTGAACGCAGAATTTTCCTCTCGAAACGACCAAGGGCCTCTTCATCCGTTTTCGTTAAAGTCCAGGCCTCTGCGCCATAGAGGAGGACTGGGATGATTAAGGTTTTGTACCTTATACAGCCCTTGGTCTTTCGAGAGAGGGCTGTATTTCTCAATTGCCTCTTGAGCCCAAACAAGCAGCGGTTGGCAAGAGTAATTCTGCGTTTGATCTTAACGCTGGTGTTATTGTCGCTGGTCACTAGTGAGCATAGGTAGAGGAAGTCCTTGACCACTTCGAATCTGTAGCTGCCAATTGTGACGTTTTGGCCGAGACGTCGGTGTTGCGCGTCTTTCTTGGTAGACAGAATATATTTCGTTTTACCTTCGTTAACTAAAAGACCCATTTTAGCCGCTTCTGCTTCAATGCTTTCGAACGCATCACTGACGTCCCGCTGTGTTCGTCCAATTACGTCAATGCCATCCGCGTACACAAGCAGTTGTGTAGACTTGAAATAGATCGTATGTACCTTTTGTGTTGGCCAGTGAGTCTCGTAAGATCTTTTCATGCACGATGTTGAAAAAATTAGATAGCAGTGCGCCACTTTGTCTAAATCCTTTTTCAACATCAAACTTACTTACTTACTTAGGTGGCGCTACAGTCCGTGGTGAACCTGGGCCTCAACCAACAAGCGTCTCCAGCTGCCACGGTCTTTGGCCAGCTGTTTCCAGCGCCGCACGTTTAGTTGCTTAAGGTCCCCTTCCACCTGCGTGCGCCACCGTTGATCCTCTGCCACGCCTTCTTTCCGGGGTGGATTCGAAGACTCTTCGGGTCGGATCTGTATTTTCCATGCGCTCTACATGGCCTAGCCACCATAGACGCTGTATCCGTAGACGTCGTATTTTCCTCTCGAGACGACCAAGGGCATCTTCACCCGCTTTTGTTAAGGTCCAAGCCTCTGCGCCTTGAAGGAGGACTGGGATGATCAAGGTCTTATATAGTGTCACCTTGATTTTCCGAGAGAGGGCTCTACTTCTCAATTGCCTTCTGAGCCCAAAGAAACAGCGGTTGGTAAGAGTGATTCTGCGTTTTATCTCAGCGCTGGTGTTGTTGTCGCCGGTCATCAGTGAGCCAAGGTAGACGAATTCCTTGACCACTTCAAAGTTATATCCGCCCATGGTGACGTTCTGGCCAATACGTCGATGTTGACCGCATCTTTTAGATGAAAGCAGATATTTGGTTTTACCCTCATTAACCTTGAGACCCATCTTAGCCACTTCTACCTCAATGCTTACAAAGGCCTCCTTGACGTCTCGCTGTGTCCATCCAATCAAGTCAATGTCGTCGGCGTACGCAAGCAATTGCGTAGACTTAAAATAAATCGTACCTCTTGTGTTGGCCAGTGAGTCTATCTTTTCTATCTTTTCAAGCACGATGTTGAAAAAGTTGCATGACAGTGCGTCACTTCGCCTAAATTCTTTTTTAACATCCTACCTTAATGGAGCAGCGAGAATTCTCCATTGTCATCCAGCACAGTCGGATAAGTTTGGCAGGGATGTTAAAACTAGACATGGCTTTGTATAGCTCATCTCTATACACGCTGTCATATGCAGCCTTGAAATCGACGAAAAGGTGGTGAGGGTCGATTTGATTTTCCTGACTTCTCCAAGATCTGCCGTGGCGTAAATATTTGGTCTATTGTGGACTTACCTGGCCTGAAATCACACTGATAAGGGCCGATCAGGTTATCCACAAACGGTTTCAGGCATTCACACAATACGGCAGAGAAGATCTTATATGCGATGTTAAGGAGACTTATTCCCCAATAGTTGGCGCAGTTATAGGGGTCTCCTTTCTTATAGACCGGGCAAATGATGCTGGGATTCCATTGGTCGGCATGCTTTCCTCGGATATTACCTTGCAAATGAGATGTGCATGCACCTTACCAGCTCATCTCCAGCCACCTTAAGAAGCTCAGCAGACAAGCCGCCTGCGCCCGCGGCTTTATTAGACTTAAGTCTCGATATCGCTATTTTGACGTCGTCTAGGTCGGGTGGACGGAATTCTCTTACATCGTCGCCCATTACGAACGGATCGTTCTGCCTGACAACGGTATCTTGTCTGTCATCGCCGTTATACAGTCTGCAGAAGTGGTCTTTCCAAATCCTCAGCATCGACTGTGATTCTACTACCAGTTCTCCATTTTCATCCCTGCAGGCCGCCGCTCTGGCTTTGTAGCCATGGCATGTTCCTTCTACCTTATTATAAAACTTCCGGGCGTTATTCCTGCGGAAGCATCTCTCCACCTCCTCGATCTCACGCTTTCCGTGTTCTCTCTTCTTTCTTCTAAAAAGCGCGTGTCCCTCACTTCTCTTCTGCTCATAGATTTCGCGAGCAGTTCTCGTCCGTCGTTGCAGCATGGCTTTATATGCCTCTTGTTTTGCTGCATGGGCTTGCTCGTATTGTTCATCGAACCAGGGGTTTCTAGGTGGTGGCGGTTTGAAACCCAGCACCTCTGAGGCGGCGTCTCTGACGGCGCTCTGGCAATTCGCCCATTCCTGTTCTATTGTTTGTGCTGCTGTGGACGGATTTTGAGAGAGCTTGGAGGAGACACGATCGGCAAAGATTCTGGCGGTTTCTTACGATTGTAGCTTTCCGACGTCAAATTTACGTTGTCCTACTCGACTCCTAAGCATTCTTGATATTCTCATTCGTTCCTTGGCTACAACAAGGTAGTGGTCCAAGTCGATGTTGGCCCCTCGGAAGGTTCGTATGTCGAGAATACTGGAGGAGTGTCTGGCGTCGATCGCAATGTGATCAATCTGGTTGGTGGTTGATTGATCAAAAGACCGCCAGGTACCCTTGTGGATGTTGGGATGGGGGAATCATGTGCTTGCTACAAGTAGGTTACGCCCCATTAGGAAATCGATTAGCCTAAGTCCGTTGTCGGAAGTGGTGTTATGGAGGCTATGCTTTCCTATGATCGACTCAAATATGTCCTCTTTGCCCAGTTTTGCATTACGTATAATCTCCTAGAACTATTTTTGTGTCGTAGCTGGGACATTGGGCATATGTTCTATCTAGGAGATGGTAGAATTCTTCTTTGAGTCGATCGTCCTTTTCTTCTGTTGGGGTGTGAGCGCATATTAAGCTAATGTTTCCAAACTTAGCTTTAATGCGGATTGTTATGAGGCGTTCGCTTACATCCCGGGAGCTTAGGACTTTTTGTCGGAGTCTTCCTCGAATAACGAATCCGCACCCGAATAGGCGCTGTTTGTTCTCCTTGTAGCAGTTCCCGCAGTAGATGTCACAATTTTTCATCCGTCTTTTGCCTGGTCTATCCCATCGCACTTCTTGAAGCGCGGTTATATCTGCTTTATAGCAGTTAAGGGTTTGCTCTAATTGATCGCCTGCACACGGTCTGATAAGGGACCTCACATTCCAGGTGCAGACTCTCAAGTCCGTTAGTCGTTTGCAGGGGTCGTCAGCTTTGTATCCGTCCGTATCCGAGGCTTGTGGTGGCTTCTGAACAAGTAGGTTTTTACGTGATAGGGATGTTACCCCTAAGCGAAACCCCCAACCTGGAGGGCCAGGTTCCTCTTTCCACAGGAACAAGGGGTGGCTCGCTGCACTGGTTCACCACCTGGCGGGTACCAGGGTAGCTATCCATGGGGTGCCACGCGGAGGCTGTGTGTGTTTCAACATCAAAGGTCTCGGTAATGGAGCAGCGGGAATTTTCCATTGTCATTCTACACAATCTGACGGGTTTGGCAGGGATGTCAAAACTTCAAAACTAGGCATGGCGCTGTATTGCTCGTCCCTATGCACACTGTCATACGCGGCCTTGAAATTGACGAAAAGGTAATGGGTGTCGATTACGTATTCTTGGGTCTTCTCCAAGATCTGCCGCAGCGTGAACATTTGGTCTATTGTGGATTTACCTGGCCTGGAACCACACCTACCCCGTTTACATGCGTAGTCAAACCTAGTTAAAGTGACAGATGGTATGTATATACGGACCTTTTACTTTGATTGTGTTAGTCTTGCGTTGTGTCAACCAGAAAGCGAAAAAAAAAAAAAAAGCGAAGAGACAAAATATCAGTCCAACTCCTCAACCAGCTTAGCTAGCTAGTATGCGATGTTAATGAGACTTACTGAGACTGGGCAAACGATGATGAGATTCCATTCGTCGGACATGCTTTCCCTCGACCATATTTTACATATAACCTGGTGCAAGCGGCCGGCCTGCCAGCTCATCTCTAGCCGCCTTCAATAGCTCGGCAGACAGGCCGTCTGCGCCAGCGGCTTTATTGTTCTTGAGCTTTGAAATTACTAGCTTAATCTCATCTAGGTCGGGTGGACGGAATTCTTTTGCGTTTTTGTCCGTTGCGAATGGATCATTCTGCCTGACAGTGATGTTAGATCTTTCATCGCCGTTAGACAGTCTACGGAAGTGTTCCTTCCATATTTTCGCCTCGACTGTGACTGTGACGGACTACTAGTTGTGCGTCTTCCTTCCTACAGGCTTCAGCTCTGGCTTTATAGCCCTGGCATGTTCGTTTTACTTTTTCGTAAAACTTGCGACCGTCATTCCTGTGATAGCAGCTCTCCATCTCCTCGATCACACATTTTTCGTGCTCTATATTTTTCTTCCTTAAAAGCTTGTGTCCCTTTTTCATTTTCTTGTGTTCACAAGCGGCTCTCGTCCATCTATGTAGCATGCCCTTGTAGGCAGTTTGCCTTGCTACATGGACTTGCCCGCATTGCTCATCAAACTGGCGTGGCTTGAAACCCATTAGAGACAGAGACTCTGATGTGCGCTCTGGCAATGCTCCTACTGTTGTTCTGTGGATTGTGCCGGTGCCATCGAGGGAAACTAGATCGGCAAAGTTCCTAGCGGTCTCTTGCGATTCTAGCTTTCCGACGTCAAATTTTCGTTGTCCGGCTCGGTTCTGTGGCATCCTTGATATCTTCACTCGTACGAGTCGATGTTGGCTCCTCGGAAGTTTCGAAGATCTAGGATTCTGGAGGAGTGTCTGGTGTCGATCGCAACGTGATAAGGTGGTCGGTTCCTTTGTGAATTTTGAGATGCGGGAGTCGCTAGCCAGAAGGAGATTGCGCCCCGCCAGGAAGTCCAGCAGCCGCTGTCCGATTTCGGACGTCGTGTCGAGTAGGCTATATTTCCTCGTGATCGACTCAAATATGTCCTCTTTGCCCAGTTTCGCATTACAATCTCCTAGAACTATTTTTGTGTCGCAGCTGGGACATTGGGCATTGATGCGTCTAGGAGATCGTAGAATTCTGCTTTGAGTTGATCGTCCTTTTCTTCGGTTGGGGCATGAGCTTTCAATGTTTCCAAAATTAGCTTTGATGCGGATTGTTATGAGGCGTTCGCTTACATCCCGAAAGCTTAAGTTTTTTGCCGGAGTCTTCCTCGAATAACGAACCTGCATCCGAATAAGCGCTGTTTGTTCTCTGTTAAAGGACATCACATTCCAAGTACACACAAGTACCTCAAGTTCTTTAGTCCTTTGCAGCGGTCGTTAGCTTTGTATCTGTCCGTATCCGAATCTTGTGGTTGTTTCGGAACAATTTATATTTTCCGTGATAGGGATGTTACCCCTAAGCACAACCCCCAACCTGGAGGGCCAGGTTCCTCTTTCCCCAGGAACAAAGTACGCTGCACACACTGTATTGTATTCTCCGCTGTCAATAGTACACTTTTCCAGAAGCTGTCTAGTAATCCAGCAGATACATATCAAGTAGATGCTATTTATGCCTAATTGTTGACGATTGCCTATTTAAATCCCTTCTGTTTACACTTTACCTGTCATGCTATTAAGTCACAAACAACGAAGTATTAGAAAATAAAATATTAAAAAGGAATCTCGCAATCCTCTCGGTTGTCAGGTTGAGTGAGCTCGACGTGTTCTCAATTTTCACACAACCATTTAAAAACATGTCGGCAGACTCAATCCCAAGGCGATACTCTGCTCGAAAAAAGTCCGCCAGATTCATCAAAACTTGTACGAAATCTACACACTAAGTGCCTGCATCCGAAACTTATGATAATTGTCTCTATTGCAGCTGAGAATAGGGAGCCGCCAGTCTTGGAAACAATCGCAATGGTATTATCGCTCATCCTTGCGATTTTAACATTCCCATTCTCATTATTCTTCTGCATACGGATTGTCAATGCGTACGAGAATGGTGTACTCTTTCGGGTTGGTAGACTGAGGTAGGACGTTGTGAAAAATGGGAAAAAACTGATACGTATCTTCATCTAATTGAATTTATTTAAATTTCTTGTAGAAGAGGCGGACCGCGACGAGCAGGTGTCGTTTTCATACTACCATGCATCGATAACTTAGTTATTTTAGACATGCGAACAAAAACATTCGATGTGGAACCACAGGAAATCTTAACCAGAGACTCGGTGACAATTAAAATCGATGCGGTGGTTTACTACAGGATTCAGGATCCCTTGAATGCCGTCATCCAAGTGGTTGATTATCGTCTCGCAACCAAGTTATTGTCACAGACAACACTTCGGAACGTTGCCGGTACGAAACAACTGACTGAACTTTTAGCGCAAAAGGATGAGATTTCAAGGCTGATGCAAAAGATTTTGGATAGTGCAGCCGATGTATGGGGTATCAAAATCGAAAGAGTCGAGATGTGAGTCATCAAATGCTTTCAGCAAAAAGCTCACTTTATTCTTTTGACAATAGAAAGGATGTCCGATTGCCACAGTCATTGCAGAGAGCTATGGCCGCTGAAGCAGAGGCTACACGTGAAGCAAAGGCGAAAATCATTGCAGCCGAAGGAGAGAAAAATGCAGCCGAATCATTGAGGGATGCTTCAGATATAATAACCGAGAGCCCAACAGCTTTACAGGTACAAATCGATTTCTCATCGTATCTTATTATATTTAATCCCTTTTCAGTTGCGATATCTCCAGACACTGAATACAATAGCTGCAGAGAAGCACGCAAAAATTCTTTTTCCATTTCCAATCGACATACCGACTCTATCGTCACTGGACATTTGTGAATGTAGAAAAGCCAGCTCGAACCAATCAAATTAGATAGTTTTTTCGAATATCTAGCTAATGGGTGTGTCTTATATCTACTTTGGCTGGTTTGGGTCCTGTAGATATCTAGATCTTTGAATAAGTGTCTACAGAAAGTTTGTTGACCGTGATAGGTTTTATACATTCATTAAAAGGCAAACGAAGCTGTCTTAAATATGTACGAATACATGCCTGGGGTCTTCTTTGAGCGCGAAAATATCCGACTGCACTTTAGAGATACACGCAATCCTAATGGCCATGCACAATGTTATGAAGCACAGGTGGAGGGAAAAAGCAAAAGCAGCCAAGCTTCACTCAAAGATGTAGCCAAACCTCTAACTAGCTCCAAATTAATGCATGAACTCAAGTCCTTTTTAAACGGAGTTGGTAGACTAAACTCACTCAGGCTTGTATGGGTTCCAGGTCACTCTGCCGTCCCAGGAAATGAGATCTTTAATGAACTCGCCAGAATGGGTTCAGAGGAGAGTTTCTCAGGACCTGGACCCGCTCTAGGCTTACCTGCGTTCACGGCGAATTCCTACATTAACAAATTGGGTGTTTAATATACGCAACCGTAGAGGAATTATCCAGGATGCAGAATGACTTAGCACGTATGCACTGATATCTGCTAGAATTCCGCAGCATTACTCCTGTCTTTAAGGAGAATCGACAGCAGAAGACTTGTGGGAATCATTACGGGTAATTTCGCTTTGCTAAGCATCTCTGCGTGCTTGGCATCACCTACCTGTGCTGCATGTTGCGGGAGGATGACACTGCAGAGCATTTCCTCTGTGAATGTCCCGTCTTTACTCGCGCACGGTGGCGCACCCTTGAGGCCGACGCGGTGCCTACATCATTGAAACTCCTCATTTTTCTCCGGAAAACGGGCAAAATCTATTAATGTAAGGTGTCTGTCTGGAGTACAATGGACCAGTAAAACGATGCCTGTATAATCAAAACCCCTTTTGTATGAAGCCTGGAGGGTAGCACTTCGGCATCACGCTCAGCAAACAGTCGAGTTAGTATGGCTACGTCTCCCTTCTTCGGGCGCCTTGTCGTGGCGGAAGGCTTAAGAGGTCGTACACCTCGAACTAAGACTCGAAGACCCAAAAATGAATGGACAAGCCAAAGGAATTGTGTACTCCAGGTGGTACTCGCAGCAGCGGAAATCCACCCGCGACCTCTTTGATCGCGGCCGGGGCAAGGATTCTGGATGCCCCAACATTCATTTTTAACCCTACGGCAGCCCGGAACGACAACGGCCCCTGCGGCTCACTGTCTGACTACCTGGTCCGACTGAGCATAAGCGGTGCATCCAGCGGAGGCGACACCAACGATTGCGCGGTACGGGAAACCGCAAAAGGGGAACGCGCCTCAGAATTGGGACATACTGCTGAATGCACTGCTAAGTGCCCAAAAAGTAGAGGTAAGAGGTGTGCCCGAAAATTGTGCAAAGAGGCTGACAAAGCCGAAGGCACAATGGTCGAGGCTAAGAGAGTTAGGTCGACGGAGGTATCTCGTACCAATCCGACCCTCCTTTCTGAGCTCCGCCCCTCTCTCGAAGGTGGCTAGCGCGGAAAGCGTCGGCGATTGCGTCTGCGCCTCCACTTCTCTTCCTCTTACTGGGAATGCTCAACTACCCAGTAAGAGCGTGATCAGTTCCCGTAATGACGGAGCCGGAAGCTGTCAGGTTTCTGCTATGGCCGGCGCTGCCGCCGAAAAAGGTGGCGGGGCTGACAGGCAGACTCCGAACGCAGAAGGCGAAGTCGTTACGGGTCCTAGCAATCCTCGAACTGGTAAGGCTGTCCCGAACCGTCGTCCGAAGGGAGCAGGTGCTTTAACCGAAAAAGGTAAGGGCTCCCGCAAACGGAAGACCGCCGCTAAGGATAGCCTGGCTAGGGAGAGAGTGTGCGATGCCTTCGTCTCTGGTGGGGCGATGGGAAATCGGAGTCCAATGGCAGATGTGGCGACCCACATGGATCAAAGCATAGGCCAGAAGGCGAAGATAGCCAAAAACTACTCCTCGGAGGCGGGCACATCACACAACAAAACCCCTTCCTCCCAGAAGGAGATCCAAGTGACCGTAAGGAGAGAAGCAGCTCTCATATAAAGAGGCGGCCATCTCCTCTGAAAAGGTCAGGACAGTTTTTATCCAGATCAATCTACAGCATTGCAAGGCCGCTACTGCTCTTTTAAGTAGTAGAATTGCATGCAGTAGTACAAATCATCACATTGTATCCATTTAAGAACCGTGGGTGTGGACTAAACGCCTATGTGGCCTTGGTGGTATACGTGATGCTACGATTCTTTATAATGACCGATCCGAAAGGCCTAGGTCGGCCTCATCTAATCGGATCCACTATCGGCAACCAAACTTGGGCACTTTTGTGGACAGGATCTGGTGGCTGCTAGAGTAAGCTACAAAACACGCGGAGCAATAGAACACTTCGTCGTTGCGTCTGCCTACTTTCCCTACGATTCCTTACTACCTCCACCACCGAAGGAAGTCCCTCAACTCGTAGAGTACTGTGAAGCCAACAAGATTGGTCTCTTCTTGTGTTGCGATGCTAATGCCCAAAACACTGCTTGCTGTAAGTGTAACACAAAAGGGGACCGTCTTTTAGACTTCATTCTTCATTCATTCTCATTCTCGTCTGACCTTACCATCAACAATGTTGGCTCTTAACCAACGTTTGTTACGACAAGACGACAGGTGGTGATTGACCTGACCCTTTCCAACAGATATGTGAAGGACATCACTAACTGGCGAAACTTGCCTGATGGTACGCTGTCGGACCATAAATATATCGAATTCCGATTAGGTTGTGGGATCTCTTCCTTGCAACCTAGACGGAATCCGAGAAGGACGGACTGGGTACGGTTTAGAAAGGAGCTTGAGAAATCCATTCAGGCCCTACCTAAACTTATAACGAAACAGTTGGTAGAGAACGCTGTTCATAACCTGAATAGCGTCATCACCAGTTGTTTTGAACTCGCATGTCCTGTCAGCAAACCTCCCTGCAGGAAATTGGTCCCCTGGTAGAATGCCGGGCTCCAAAGTCTTCGTAGGGAAGCCAGAATTCTTCTGAATAGATCACTCAAATGGAATTCGGAAGATGACTGGAACAAGTATCGGTCGAAGCAGGAAGAATATAAGAAACTTATTCGTAAATCGAAGAACGATTCTTACAGGACCTTCTGCAAAGAGATGAAGTCTCTGAGTGCGACTAGCAAGTTGGTTAAAGTCCTCAAACGGGGAAAACCGACAAAGCTAGATGCACTCAGAAAATTTGATAGTACCTTTACTGAGTCTAGAGCGGAAACTCTTAGTTTACTGTTTGGGACTCATTTCCCGGGAAATCAGATCGACATCGGCTCGTTGCACACTCCTTCAAGGGAAACTGCAACTGAAACGATGAAAACAACTCGGCGTAGCTGGTATATTGCGTCACGCGTGGTTACGACTGAAGCTTTTAAATTGGCTGTGGCATCCTTCGATGGCTTCAAATCGCCGGGCACCGATGGGACATATCCTATTATGCTGCAAAAAGGTGTAAGGCAGCTGCTTCTTACTCTGAAAAGAATTTTCACTGCTGGTCTAGCACTTGCCCACATACCTTGGCGCACAGTGAAAGGGGTCTTCATTCCCAAAATAGGAAAAGAGGACTACTCACTTGCCAAGAGCTTCAGACCAATTAGTCCAACATCCTTCCTGCTAAAAAGCATGGAGAGACTGGTAGAGTTGTACGTGCGCAAAGTTGCCCTTCGAATGCACCCTCTTTCGGAGATGCAACATGCTTACCAGCGCGGAAAATCCTGCAAGACTGCGCTTCAGAACCTAGTTGGGAGAATTGAATGCGCGCTCGAAAAGAAGGAGTACGCGCTGGACATTTTCATCGACATTGAGGGAGCTTTTGATAACGCAACTTTTGACAGGATGTCCAACGCTGTCAGACATCCTGGCGTAGATGAAGCAATGGTCCTATGGATGAAGGCAATGCAAAGGCACAGGACATTGACCGCTGATCCAGGCCTCGACCAGCATGTCTGATTAATTGTTGCTTACAGAACAATTTAATGTAATGGGTCATTTGTTTATACTATTCCAGTAATATTTATATATATGTGTGTGTATGTATGTATATGTATTTGAAACGCTAAGAAATATTTATAGATACATAGATATGTATATAATTTATCTGTTCGTAGCCTTGCGTAACAATATATACATATCTATTGCTACTCTAAATACGTCATATGATAACGACCTTGCACGCACACAACCAGCACGCGACAAAAACCAACTTAAAATAGCGCCAGAACCCCCCCCCCCCCATATATTTCCGCAAAAAACAACATAAATAGCGCCTGAATCCCCCTAAATATACTCACCACAACTTAAAAAGCGCCTGAATCCTCCTAAACATACTACTCCGGACGATAAGCAGGACAGCGGAGCTGATTTTGGGTTCTTTCGAAAGAAAAATTCTGCGCCGGATACTTGGTCCTGTCTGTGAGGAAGATGAATGGAGAAGAAGACACAACCGCGAACTCTACGAGCTGTACCAAGATGTGGATGTAGTCCGGAAGGCAAGGATCCGTCGACTACACTGGCTCGGCCATATCGAGCGCATGGACATCAACGCTCCAGCTAAGAGGGTCTTCGACTCCGAGCCTCCTGGTTCGAGAAGAAGAGGAAGACCGAACCTCCGGTATAAAGGCCAAGTAATCGCAGATGTAAGACATCTTGGTCTTGACAACTGGAAGCAGCGTGCCCGGGACCGTCAAGGATGGAAGGCAGCTATAGCTCAGGCTCAGATCCTCCATGGATCGCTGGCCTGATAAGTAAGTAAGTATGTTTACAAAAACATTTCGGTTACAACGTCGAGAATAAATCAGAGTCTGCAATATCACGTGATATGCAGCGTATTTTCTTCTTTGATGGCGTTACAGCCCATGAAGGACCAGAGCCAAGCTTCGCTCAATCACCCATGTTGTGTGCGATTTATTTTTCACAATGGTGAAAGGGACCTACAGTTTAATGCCGATTCCGAACGGCGGGAGTCGAGAAGCTTTTTCACGGCAAGTATACTACGGGGAGTTTTGCCAGAACCACGCCGAGGAGGAACGCCGCGAAATAAACATTCGATGGCGTCGGTGCTATCGGGATCCGAACTCGCTCATCGTGCGTCAGAGTCCAACACACTAACCACTGCGCCACGGCGTCCTCGATATGCAGCGTATGCTATCTCAAAATCCGTTAACTGCAGATGAATATTTTGCAAAGACAGTACAGATTTCCATAGGCATGATTTCGATACATTCCAAGGTATTGGATTATTGTTACCGATTCGAGTACCAGCGCAGAGGCAGCCCTCACGTTCATGGTATTTTCTGGCTAGATAATGCCCCTGATGTTCGACTATTTCATTCTTGGAATTGCTCCCAAAGCGAGCAAGCAAGGCTTCACTACGATACCTTGGTGAGTTGCTGCATTCCAGTAAGGAATGCCGAAAGGTCATTTAAGCATCCATCTCGCTTATCAAAAGACCAAATTATTCCTAGAGACGATAAACAACTGGCACAATTACTAAGCCGAGGTCAAAGGTATACGGTATGTTCCAAATCGTATTGAAACAATAGTTTCTTCCTTGAAACTAGATGAAAGATCCGTATCGTGAGGAAAATAAAGAAATTGTTGTGTGAACCAGTCACTTCAACGGAATTCCACATTAACATTACATATTATCTTTTCCTCGAGTCCTAAGTAATCGTTAAATTCTTCTACATTATTGTTTAACTCTGTTTGTCCACCTTTACAACCGTAGACATAATACTAGCTGATTAGCTGATAAGTTGCAGCAATCCGACGAATAAAATTAAAAATATCTTTGCTATCTTAATTGTAGGCTAATAGGGTACGCGCCTAATCAGATGAATCGAATTCTCCTGACATAGTCTTCATAGACTCACATGAGAGTTCTGTAAGATTCTAAACTTGCTCCCTGCCACATCAGAACTGAAAGCATTTTTGGAAAGGGCTAAAGAAAAACCTGGACCTTTTGCGTCATTGAAATAATGGATAGGTTTTAATAACTTAAGAGGGCATGGGCTCGGACATACAGGGTAAAGTTGTTGATCGCTCTCAAAATGGCGAGATGCCAGCAACGATCCCTGTTTAAATGCCTGGGTCAAGTTGACATACGGCCTCCTCGCTGCGCCCTCTGGATAGCCTCGTCAACAACCGTTGGGAGGTGAACAAACGTATGCAGCGACAAAACCCCGACCAGAATGGCAGTAAAAAAAAACATAAAGTTATGAATCAGCAAGATGCCTCGGGTACACGGACGGATACTCGACGACGACAACGCACGAAGAAGGAACACGATTTGCGAGTATGCTCCTGGAATGTCAGAACCCTGTACACTCTCGGAGCTGTTCATAAACTAGAAAGAATCGTCACGCAGTACAAGGCGGATATTACTGCGGTCCAGGAAAAACGCTGGATAGGAAACGGTATGATGAGGAAGAAAAATTGCGACATTTATTACAGATGTCACAAAAGATTGCACTTACTGGGATGCGGATTTGTCGTGGGAAAGCGGTTAAGGTCGAAGTTCATCGACCTTAAACCTATAAGTGATCGCCTGGCTGTGATCCGCATCAGAGGCAGATTTTATAACATCAGCCTTATATGTGCACACGCCCCTACCGACGAGGCTGAAGACCCTATCAAGGAAGACTTCTATGACCTCCTGGACAACGCCTACGGAGCTTGTCCGGAGTACGATGTTAAAATCGTGCTCAGGGACTTCAACGGTAGGGAGAACACCCTTGGCGGAGTGATCGGAAAGCAAACACAGCATCCACGATACAACAACAGATAACGGCTTCCGACTCACGAACTTTGCGACAGCTCGTAATGCGGTGATAGGTAGCACAAGATTCCCTCGTAAGCAAATCCACACAGCAACCCGGCGATCTTCGGACGGTCGACCCGCCAACCAAATCGACCATGTGCTCATTGACGCAAGGCACTCGTCAAACATCCTGGATGTGCGAACATTCAGAGGGGCAAATGTCGACTCTGAACCACTTCTTCGTAGCAGCAAGATTCAGAGCTCGACTGTCCAATGTCAGAAAGCTGCACCACCCCATCAGGAGGAGGTTCGACATTGGGCGCCTGAGCACACCGGAGGTTACCAGAGTTTACAGGGAGCAGCTGAGCGAAAGACTCTACGGTATGCCTACGTCGAACACAAATGCCAGTAATATGTGGTTGTATTGGAGCTCAGCCATTCAGGAAGTAGCCGAAACCACCTTAGGGTACCTACCACCCCCGACAAGAAACCCGTGGTATGATGGCGAGTGTGAGCAGAAAAGGCAGCAACCGACGAGGCGTATCAAAAGGCACTGCAAAGGAAAACCAGGGCAGCGCAAGATGAGTACCGAGCCAGAAGAAGGGAGGAGAAAAAATGACTGCAACAAAAGAAAAGAATCTTCGCAGCCTTCCAGCTCAAGGATATCGAGGAGTCTAGGAATAAGCATAAAACACAAGCTATGTATAAGAAAGCCAAAGGCCTTGCAGGAGGCTTCAAAAAGGGCACCCAGGCTCTTCGAAACTGTTAGGGTAATCTTGTCACCGACCCACAGGGAATAGTAGATGTATTTAAGCAGCATTTCCAACAGCTGCTTAACGAGCATGACCAAGAGAGAGTGGTAGCTACACCCAGCATCGAAGAAGTCGGCACAGCTATTCAGAAGCTGAAGAATATCAAGGCCGCAGGCTTAGATGGCCTGCCATCAGAGCTCTTCAAGGCTGGCGGCGATGTTCTGGTAGGGAGCATGCACCAGATCATCTGCAGAATTTGGGAAGATGAGAGCATGCCCGACGACTGGAATACCAGCCCTATATGCCCCATCCACAAAAAAGGCGATCCTACCTCTTGCAAGAACTATAGAGATATATCCCTGCTCAATGTCGTATACAAGATCCTGTCCAGCGTACTGTGTGAACGTCTAAAGCTATTTTGCACCGCACTATTCGGCAGCTACCAGTGTGGCTTCCGGCCCGGCAAATCGACTATAGACCAAATTTTCACACTTCGACAAATCCTGGAAAAGATCAACGAGTTTCGAATCGATACACACCATCTTTTCATCGATTTCAAAGCCGCATACGACAGCATTCATCGTGAAGAACTGTTTGGGGCGATGGCCGAATTCGGGATCCCGGTAAAACTGATCCAGTTGTGTTGCGCCACGTTAAACAATAAGCGATGCACCGTGCAACTCGGTTCTAGGACTTCGGAACCGTTTGAAACATGCACCGGATTTCGGCAAGGAGATGCGCTGTCATGTGAGTTCTTCAACCTGGTGCTGGAGCAGAGAGTGTGACGGGCAGGCGTCAACAGGGAAGGCACTATCTTTTACAAGTCCATCCAGCTGCTAAGATACGCGGATGATATCGACATCATCGCGTGTTCTCGCCGTGGCATTGTGGAAGCACTCACGAGGATTGAAGAACAGGCAAAACGAGTTGGTCTTAAGGTCAATGAGGACAAGAAGCAAAAACCAACACGTCGCTCACCACCTGGGACAAATTATAACAATTGACAGCTACAATTTCGAGGTAGTTAGGGAGTTTGTGTACCTCGGGGCAAACGTAAATTCCACAAATGACACCACAGTGGAGATCCGGCTTAGAATCGCCCTTGGCAACCGCTGCTACTTCGGCTTGTCCAAACAACTGGGGTCAAAACTCCTCACTCGAAAGACCAAAGTCATGCTTTATAAAACGCTCATACTGCCAGTCTTGCTGTACGGAGCCGAAAGCTGGACGAGCAGCAGGACAGCGGAGCTGATGTTAGGTTCTTTCGAGACAAAAATTTTGTGCCGGATATTTGGTTCTGTCTGTGAGGAAGGTGAATGGAGAAGAAGACACAATCGCGAACTCTACGAGCTGTACAAAGATGTGGATGTAGCCCAGAAGGCAAAGATCCGTCGACTACTCTGGCTCGGCCACATCGAGCGCATGGACATCAACGCTCCAGCTAAGAGGGTCTTCGACTCCGAGCCTCCTGGCTCGAGAAGAAGAGGAGGAGCGAACCTCCGGTATAAAGACCAAATAATCGCGGATGTAAGACATCTTGGTCTTAACTTTTTAGTATTGCAATTTTGGTTGGAATGCGGCTCCTAGGAAAACTCCACTTACATATTCAATGGTGTTAATACGTACGATAAGATCATTGCCATAGTGTACGAACGCCTAAAACTCTGTCTGGAACACACTGCGGCAGATCTTGGAGAAGACGCAAAAATACCGAGTCGGGCGGCACGAAGTCGTCTCACAACCCTTCATTAAGTACCTAGGGGTGATTATCGACGCGCGGCTAAGTTTCAAACACCACCTTGAATATGCATCCAAGAAATCGTCGAACGCTATTAACGCACTTTCAAGGCTAATGAGTAATATTGGGGGCCCAAAACAGAATAAAAGACTACTAATTGTAAGAGCTGCTAATTCAATAAATATGTACGCAGCAGAAATATGGGCAAACGCCGCGAAAGTCAAGCCCTACGCGCGTGGAGTTAAATCCGTCCTCCGACTCAGCGCACTTAGGGTCGCCAGTGCATTTCGAACGGTTTCAAACGATGCTGTTCTTGTCGTATCCTCAATGCTACCTATCGACTTGCTAGCTGATGAGATGAAAAGACTTAGAAGTGAACGAGTTCGAAACGGCCGGGTAAACGACGATAAAAGAAAGTATGAAAGGGATTGCAGTATCGCAATCTGGCAACAACAGTGGAACGAATCCGTAAAGGGAAGATGGACACATCGTCTTATACCAGAAATCAAGGTATGGGTAAAACGTGACCACGGTGAAACAAATTACTACTTAACTCAGTTTCTGACGGGACACGGATGCTTCAGACAATACCTCTTCAAGCGCAAACACGAAGTTGCCCCCCACTGCCCACATTGCGAACACGTTCTAGAAAACGTGGAACATGTGTTTTTTCATTGTTCATTTTTCATTGTAGTACCTAACGGCGGTTCCGCGGGGAGAGTGGTTGGAAGTGTGCAGGGTAGGCGCATTCCTGACATCTTTAGCCAGGCCTGCGAATCGTGCATGCCTGTAGCCCGGGCTACTGGTATCTATGAAGATTCCACATCCTTTGGCGCAACCAAAAAAAAAAAAAAAAAAAAAACCAAATCGACACCCATCCCCTTCCGTCGATTTCAAGGCCGCGTATGACTTAACTAATTAACCGAGTGTAACACGAACGACAACAATTAATGTCTCATTCTATGTTAAAATTATATTTTATTATTTTTATTATAACGAAAAAATGTTAAACTTTATTTATGTAAAAAACTATATGGCAACCCTAAGCCTACGAATTACAGGGTAACGGTCCGCACCCATGGCACAAAATGGTATAAAAGCCGAGACGAAATCGGTGCAGAGACACACAGGTTTGGTACTTCACTCAAACCGGTCGGGTTATTTCCACCGAGAGGAAAGTGCCACACTTGCGTGTTAACCAAGCTGAGTTTGGTTAGACTATTCGGTGGTCGGGTACTCCACTGCCTTTCGTCCATCCACACTCATGCAAAATTATCCTTTTCTCTTGCAAATCCGCGCATATTTTCTGGGGTTGCCATCACCTTTTTTTCTTTTGAATTTCTCTTACTACTTTTTCGGTTTTGTTTTTGTAATTTTATTTTCTTATATTTTTGAATTCTCTTTAATTTTGTTTTTCTTTATTTAATAATTTTTTTTTCTTTTTCTTGTTAATTTTCCTTTTACCTTTATTAAAATAAAGAGTAAACAAGGCAACCACGTTTTTTATTTTTCTCTTTTTACCTTTCTCTATTTTGATACATTGGCCTAGCTGCCTGTTCAGCGTTTGTTGCGGTCCTCGGACAGCACGTAACGCGGCGGAGAGCTCGGCAAAGCGGCGTACGTGAACTTGTGTTCGCTGGATGTTTTGGGGTTAGGGCTGGGAAACTCACTCCTCTGAGAAGAAGATCTCATTTTACAATTTGCACCCCACGTGTGGTGTCCACGACAGTGTCACGTCAACGTGCCACATATTACACGAGGCCTTTGATGTTAAAGTTGCATTTAGACAAGGAGACGCGCTGTCATGTAATCTTTTCAATATCGTACTTGAAAAGATCATACGAGGCTCACTGCCCAACACAAGAGGCACGATTTATTTCAAGTCTGCGCAACTGTTTGCATACGTGGATGATATTGACGTAATTAGAAGAACGTAGCGAGACGTCAATGAAGCGTCTGCAAGTATTCAGGTATGTTCGCGCATTGTTCCACTCGCAGATTTGTACCCCTTAAATACCGTAAAATTTGACAATCGCTCAAGAAAAGGCCCGTGTTGATTGGCGCAAAGGAACGTTCAATTGAATTGTTGTGCTTTAAGAGTTGTTTATAAAACTGCTTCGAAGGTTTGCAAAAGAGCATTGCCATTTTCGACAATACGTTTTTACATGCATATCTCAAAACCTAAGTAGCAATCCTCGTACAACCAAATACTTACCTTGAATTGGGTAATTCAAAAACAAAATGTGACAACGATCTTACTTTTATCAACTGTGTTATGTATTTTTATAAGGTTTTGAGATTCCTCCTCATTTTACTTCTTATTTATATTTTTGCGTTACACATTGGCAAGTTTAGTTACGATTGCCTTATAAATTTCAATACCCTTAAGGTAGGTATCAACCGTTATGAATTCATCATTATCGTGGAGTAACACAGGTGTGTTATTCATAGGTGAGAATCCGATCGCAGGAACACCAACCTAAAGAATAGAAAAATTATTGTAAAATGTCTTAAAGGTACAAGTTCAGATTACTGTACCTCCCGTAAGTAGCGACTGTCTGTTCCTCCTGGGAAAATTTGCGTTCTTATTTTCAAACCGCTAAGGAATAGAAAAAATATATTTTTTGGTTACAATGGTTACGATAGATCTAAACATTATTTTTGAAAAGTAATTGATCCTATCATAGTAGAAAAGAAATGAAGTCATTCCACAAAGACAAATACAAAGACAGCTTTAGTGAAGCTTAGATTCTTTAAAGTTGGGATGGTCCAAATCTTCATAGCAATTATCCATCATTGGATCGATAGAGTCATGAGAGATTTTTGAATGAACAGACTATCATAAGCTGTTTCTATAGGTGTTTATAGGCAAAGCACTAACAAAGGCCTCGTAGGGCTAGCATTTATCCAACGGATGCTGGCTTGCTAAATAGCGGGAAGAGTCACAGCAGATGAACACCTTGCGGCACTGTTAGTAAGCCCCATCCCCACCTCCTCGTGGTGCCACCTGTAGAGTCCCTCTGGAAATTACAGGCAGGGAAGAGCCAATAGCGAGTTCCCTGCCAAAAAACAGGCCTAGTAAACCGTAACCATAAAAAAATCATAAACGGACGGACTACATGTTGATGATCCCCACAAACAAGAGTGTGATAGGATGGACAAAAAGTGGGATGGATGGACTGGGTAAGAAGAAAATGAAAATCTGGGACATATACTACAGAAACTACTACAAGGAGAACAAACAACACCTATTTGGATGCGGATTTGTTATTCGTGGTGGACTGAGGCAAAAAGTCCTAAGCCTTTGACATGTAAGCAACTGCCTCATAACAATCCGCACCAAAGCTCTCTTTGGGAACATCAGGTTGTTATGCGCTCACGCACCCACAGAAGAAAAAGGCGACAGAGTCAAAGATGATTTCTATGATTTCTGATTTCTGAGATTTCTATATTCTCCTAGATAGAACATACTCTCAATGTCCCAGTTATGACACCAAGACTGTTCTAGAGAATTTCAATGTGAAGCTGGGTAAAGAGGGCATCTTTGAACGAGCCTACACGACTCTACGTCCGAAAACGGATTCAGGCTGATGGACTTTGTGACGGGGGGTAATATCTTAGCAATTAGCACACGATCAATTTATCTGTTAATCAAATCGATCATATTGCGATCTACGCCAGACACTCCTCCACCATCTCGGATGTCCGAACTTTCCTAGGAGCCAATGGTGACTCGTATCATTGCCTTGTTGCAGTTAAGGTACGTATGAGGATATCACGAACATTACAGAGTCGAGAAGGACCGGAAAAATATTACGTCGGGAAGCTGCAATCGCGAAAGACTGCCAGGACCTTTGCCGATCGTGTCTCCCTCAAGCTCAATCAAGACCCGATGCAAACTGCATACACCATAGAACAGCAATGGAGACGTTGTCAAAGCGCCATCAGAAAAAGAAAAAGAAAGAGCACGAGAAGCGCGCGATCGAGAGGATGGAGAGATGTTATCGCAGGAACGAGCTTCAAATATACCAAGGTTATAAAGCCAGAGCGGACACCTCGTAGTTGAATTACAGTTGATGCTGAGAATATATGTAGACTGTATAACGGCGAAGATGGCCAAGATACCGCAGGCAGAACGCACTATTCACACTGGACGAAGATGAGAAAGAATTCCGTCCACCCAACTTAGACGAGGTTAAGAAAGCGAAGAAAGCATGCCCGATGAATGGAGTCTCAGCTTCGCTCACCCGGTCTATAAAAAAGGGGACCCATATAACTAAGGGAATAAGTCTCCCTAATATTGCGTCTAAGATCTTTTCTGCCTTGCTGTGTGAACGCCTGAAACCAATTTGATGGGTTCCTATCTATGTAGGGTTAGCCAGGAAAATCCACCATAAATCAAATGTTCATGCTTGGACCTTATGAAAAATAGTAGGCAGATAGGTAGGTAGGATCGTAGGATCTTCAGAGGCCCGTTGTGCAGGTACGAAGATCAGGTATCCCTACTTGCTGAACCTCTGTCAGTTCGTTAAGGAAGTAAGAACCTAGGTATCGTTTCCTGATTGTGCAGAATGCCGGACAAGTGCAGAGAAGGTGGTGAATGGATTCGACCTCCTCCTCGTCTAGACAGCTTCTGCAGAAATCATTGCGTGTGACTGCCGATAAGGCAGTCTCCGGTGATGACGCCTATAACTTTGTAGATGTCAGTTCTTTTTAGGGAGATTATACTCCTTGTACGTTGACTGTCGAGCCGGGGCCAGATTTGCCTGGTGATGACGCAGGTATGTCCCTGAGGTCATCTCCGGTTCTTCTCGGCCCTGGCGAGATTAGTAAGATTAAGTTTAATGGTTGCAAGGGGTATTCCATCACAAGCCGCGATTGAATGTAGCGTCGTTCCCTGTTTGACGAGTGCGTCGGTTCTTTCATTCTCTGGAATGTCGCTGTGTCCTGGTACCCAGATAAGTTGTATGTTGAACTGTTCGGCCATCTCGTTAAGAGATAGGCCACAGTCGAGACTAGTTTTTGATGTGTACACATAGGACTCCAACGACCTTAAGGCTGCTTGGCTATCCGTGAGAATGCGGATATTCGTAGTGGATATCACGTTCCACTTCAGCTAGGACAAGGCCTTTTTTATTGCCAACAGTTCCGCCTGGAAAATGCTGCAGGGATTTGGTAATTTTAGAGCTTTATTCAGCTTAAGTTGTTTGCAGAAGACTCCACTACTCACCCCGTCCTTGGTTTTAGACCCGTCAGTGTAAAAGTCTACGCAGTATCTGCGGGGTTGAGTATGGCGGGTCCAGTTTTGTCTGTCCGGGTAAATCGTCATGAAATTTTTTTTCCAAGACCGTGGTGGGTTCTGTGAGACCTAACTTTACTGCCATGGTTGTCCTGTTGTTCAGGATGGAGGAGTGGCCAGTGACATAGCTCGTCCATTTCGAGTTGGCTTTTAGTCTAATGGCCGTGTGTGTGACAATTTGCTTGCCGAAAATATCGAGTGGTGTAAGGTCGAGTATCGTGTTAAGCGAAGCCGTTGGGGTGGACCTGAGGGCCCCGGTAATGCACATACAGTGGTGGACACGAATTTAGCACACTCATTTTAATAAAAAAGAGTTGTTGTTGATTTTTATTTATTTTCAAAAAAAATGAATTTATTCATACTTTTAGGTTTCATATATAACTAACTTTTGTTAAACATACAAACCATTGATATACATTACACCTGTAAGGAAAAAAAAAACGATAATGCCGTTAATAGCCTGGACACGAATTTAGCACATTTGCTGTTATTAGGGAAAAACTATTGATGTAACCAACTTACCGTTATTCATTCATAACTGTTGCTAGTATTTGGTAGGAAATCCTTTATTCTTTAGGACTGCGGCACATCGAGGTAAACTTTCTACCAAAGCCTCGCAGCGCTGGTTTGGAATGGCATACCACGCGTTTTGAATCTCCTGCCACAATTCAACCAAATTTTTTGTTTTCTTTTGAGCGATATGATGTTCAATGTCATTCCAAAGATTCTCAATCGGGTTGATATCTGGTGATTGTGCAGGCCACCTTAGAACATCAACGTTATTGACCTCTAAGCAATTCTTAACTAACCGGGAAGTGTGCTTGGGGTCATTGTCATGCATGAAACGCCAAGTAACCGGTAAGTTGTCGTCGGCAAATGGTATCATATGATTTTCAATGATGTTTTTGTAAACATGTTGATCCATTTTGCTGTCTATCTTTATGATTGGACCGACACCGTGCCAAGAAAAAGCACCCCAGACCATTATGCTCCCACCACCATGTTTCACGGTCTTTATGGTGTACTTTGGATCATGCTGCATATTTTGTGGACGCCATACGTATTTTTTTCCATCTGATCCAAATCTACAGAACTTTGATTCATCAGACCAAAGTACATTCTTCCAAAAAGAAAGTGGTTTGGCAATGTGGTCTCTTGCGAACTCTATCCTGGCCTTCAAGTTTTTTTTCGACACTAGAGGTTTTCGTTGCGCTATGCACCCCCGCAAATTTTTTTCGTTTAGTCGCCGCCTTACTGTTCTTGAGGATACAGTTATACCATATTCTAATGAAATCTCATTTTGTATGTCACTGGAGCTCTTAAACGGGTCTTTAGCAGAAGCTCGACAAATGATTTGGTCTTCTTTGGGCGTTGTTTTACGTGCACGGGGAGCTTGTTTAATATTTTCTGTAACCCCAAACCTTTGAAAATGCCTTATAGCGTTATACACCATCTTCCTGGAACACTCCAAGCATTGGGATATCTCCGCGACTGTCTTACCTTTGCCTGTCATTTGCAATATAAGAGCCCTTTTCTCTTCTGAGCACCAACGTCCTTTTGCCATACCTAATTACATTTTTCTTTATTTTTTTTTTATTCAGTATTAGAAACTATCATTACCTCAAAAGTTATTTCGATTCTAAACAAAAAAAAACTGAAAAACTACACAATATTCCAAATGTGCTAAATTTATGTCCAGCGATAAACACGGGAGAATGACAATAACTGATGATCCTTCACGAATTAAAACGAAATTCCTATGTCAAACTAACGGGATATATTCTGGGATATAGGCGTGAGCAATTGAGCAAAAAATTTCAGTTCGTTGGAACGGAAAAAAAACGAGAAAATTTTAAGGAAGAGTAACCACTTTTGTTGTGCTAAATTCGTGTCCACCACTGTACACGCCAACCTTTTTACCTTCTCGTGTTGCTTGTGGTATGTTGTCTTGTCCAGTGCAGTCCACATAGGGTGATCTTGGGGTTGAATCCCCATTTTTCCCCTATGGCTTTCTTGCATGTGTAGAGAGCTATTGTTGCTTTTTTAACTCTTTCGATTGCGTTGCTCTTCTAGGTTAATTTCCTGTCTAGTTTAATGCCAAGGAATTTAGCATTGGAGGAATAGTTTAATCTGGTACCAAGCAAAGTGATAGGGCAGTGTTCCGGAATTGTATGCTTTTTGGTGAATAGCACGAGCTCCGTTTTCTGGGGATACACTCTGAGCCCGTTGCTATGCGCCCATTTGCAAAGGACTGAGAATGCCATTTGCATACGGTCATTCAGTGTGGGGTAGGTATTTACCTGAGATTGAAATGGCAACGTCATCAGCGTAGACAATATCGTCCAGGCGTTCTTTCTATAGTCTAATTAGTAGTTCGTTTATAACTAGATTCCAGAGAAGAGGTGAGAGAACCCCTCCTTGCAGGGTTCCCCTGGTAACCACTCTGGTGGTTACTTGGCTTCCCCATTTGGAGACAATATTGCGTGTTAATAATAACTTCCTGATCTGCTCTATCAGAGTCCTCTCCACCTTTAGCTTTTCTAGCCCTTTTATTATTGCTTTCGGAATGGCGTTGTTAAAGGCGCCCTCTATGTCAAGGAAGGCTGTTATAGTGTATTCCTTAAGATGGACTGATCTTTCGATTTTCCTCACTAGTGTGTGCAAGGTTGTTTCGATAGATCTACCCTTACAGTAGGCGTGCTGTGCCTTAGAAATTAGGGACGGATCCAAGTTGTGGCGTATGTGTAGGTCTATCAGCCTTTCCAAAGTCTTTAGTGCAAAGAATGATGGACAAAGAGGCCTTAGATTCTTGGGGGAAGTGTGAGAATTTCTGCCTTGGGGTTGAAAAGCACCTTTGCGCACTTCCACTTTTCTGGAATGTAACTCCAAGCTAGGCATCCTTTAAAGATAATCTCTAGCCATGGTATAGTCCATTCCATAGTTTGTGGGAGTTCGATAGGGTATATTCCATCCGGACCTGGCGATGTAGGGCTTGAAGCTTTTAACGCCCATATAATTTTCTCTCTGGAGATGATATGATCATGAAAAATAGTAAAAAGGCCCTTGGTGGTTTTAAGAGGAAAATCTGGATGCAATCTTCAGTCCTGTTTGTGTTGACGGCTGTACAGCGACATCGACCGAATACGACGTCTAAGGTTCCAACATCTAAGATGGCTAGGCCATATAGAGCCAATGGACAGCATTGCTCCGGCAGCACTAGAGTCTTCGACTCCAACCCCGAGGAATGGCCGCATCTAAAGTGGAAAGGGACCTCAATCAACTGAGCATGCGACACTGAAAGCAGCTAGCAAAAGGTCGTCCTACTGGGAAGACTTGTTGGTTGAGGCCCAGGCTCACCCCGAACTGTAGTGTAGCGCAGTCTAAGTACATATTTATGTTGCACCATGTTGAACGAATGGGTGATTATTTTGCCGTTTGGTTTTTTACTATTCTATTTTTAACAGGTTACGTGTAACTCGTGACATGCGTTAAAGTTAGACGTATCCATGAATCCTTTAAGGCGCAGTCATCCTAAATAGTAAATGGCAAGTACTCACTTACCAATTCGAATCAAAGTTGAATACACTTTGGCATACTTTCTGTAATTATTCTACTATTAAAAACCAAGCGCTTGAACAATCACGTGATAAATGCACAGCGACCCGGGCGTAAACGTAAAGGTTTTTTAATCTCATCTAAACGCCGGAATAAGAGAGTCAACTATTTAAGTATGTGATCCTTCATTGAAAGCGAATACTAGCACAGAGTATTAGTAGTTGGCACATGAGTGGATTAATAATTCAATTTGTACTTACAGTTCTTCGATAGCACCGCTAAATGCATTCCAAAAAATGTTATTGGAATCCAATTTCGTTGCTTCGATTCGAGGTTCCTTCTGCTCATAAAAAATCTCAATTCCACCACCAGCTTCCACGCACCACTGCTTAAACTGTGAATATGTAAATTGTTTACTTCTGACATACATACGACGTTACATTCGCACCGAGCTAACTTACCATATTTTCAAATTCTGTATGGTCCACCGTTATAGCAAGACGAACATCGAAGCCCACTGTTAAGAGTGGTGGAACCACGTTATTTTGCTTACCCCCATTGATCTGAGTAAGATTGATAGTTGTGACGTCTCCAATAGTCAAATTAGGATCGTTTTTTAGACGGCTTTGTTCACGCTTCCGGAATTCAGTAAATTTCGCCAGTAAGTAGGTGAGCTTTTCACCAACCGTGTTCTCTAGGAGTAGGGAACCATGCCCAGCGGTACCACTTATCTTGAAATGAATATCTGTTTTTAACAAGGGAGAGGAGGATTAGAAGATTTCCGAACGAACTTATGTCTGTACATACGCCAAATGCTTCGCTCGGCATAATAAACGAGAAAGTCATTGTCCGCACTGGCAATGCCTTCGTCTAACGAGAAACCAACGTTTAGTTTCCTAAAGTCATCGGTTCGGACAAACGTCTGCATGCCAGGCTTTCCACCAATTTCTTCATCTAAGAACATAATGAATATACAATACATTGCCCTTCATATCCTTGTGTTATACAAGTGTACAGGTATGATATAAGCTTCGATTGGAAATTACCTGGAACGTACATGACATGAATGGTCCGTTTGAGCTGAACACCAGCGAGTCTTAGAGCTCGAATTGCTGCTAAATGTTGCATTCCCACCGATTTCATGTCTTGCGTGCCTCTGGCGAATATTTTCCCACTGGAATCTATTTCAGCTGCGAACGGCGGATGAGTCCAACTCTCTGGATACACTGGAACCACATCCATGTGTGAGTTGAGTAGAATAGATGGTAATTCAGGCTGCGTTCCGACCCATGTTATAACAACAACAGGTTTAGTAACACCACCAGGAGTGTATACGCTTATGGGCAGACCTAAGCTCTGAGCCTGTCTCTTAAGAAATGCGACACATGGCTCTGTAAAGAAAAGTTTTATGGAACTTAAGTACACTACATTCTAACATAGAATTTTAAATTCGTATTTCTATATAAAGAGCACCGTGGCGCAGTGGGTAGTGTGTGTCCCGATGACACGGGATCGAATCCCGACACAGCCATGTCATCGAACGTGTTTTTCACGGTGTTTCTCCTCAGCGGGGTTCTGACAAAACCCCCTGTAGTAAAATTGTCATGAAAAGCTTCTCGAAATTCGCCGTTCGGAACCGGCAATAAACTGTAGGTCCCTTTCACCTATTGGAAAATGAAATCACACACAACATGGGTGATTGAGAGAGGCCCGGCTCAGGTCCTTCATGGACTGTAACGCCAATATACATACATACATTTCTAAATAAAGAATGGTATCATAAGGGACACCTCGCTTACTAGTCCGTTGACTCTTGACTTGAAATTTCTAAACTCTGTCCCGCTAAGTGTCTCTGAATATTCTTGTACAGCATTACAAGGAACATAGGAGACGCATTTGACAAAAATATTTCCCTAGGAAAGACCAAGATGTAATTGGGATTAAGTTTCAAATTAAATTCATTAGCCCCACAGTTAAAGAAAAAAAAAATCCAACGAAAGGCGGCATGGCTTTATGAGAAAACCAGCCGTGGACTTTAATTTAATTTTTTTTTTTTTTATATGTGGGGCTAGTGCTACCATTATCAATACGGCACTGCGACCTTTGCAGATCTATTGTGCCTGCAAGCCGATTAGCCGAGCAGCCTCTCCACTTCTATAATAAAGTTGAGAATGCTTCTTGCAGGAGCCAAAGTGATCCCCTCAGGAGTCATAACTTCACTGAGAAGGATACGCTTCCTAAGATGGCAGAGAACAGAACACTCACATAGTATGTGTTCCGCCGTCTCTTTGTTCTTGAGACAGAGCCGAAACACAGTTTCGGACGAGAGGCTAATTTTGTTTAGATGATATATCGGACCGCAGTGTCCTGTTAGGTAGCTGACTAGTCTTCTGATGTCCACCTTATTGAGTTTGAGTATGTCACTAGAGTGTTTGTTCAGGGGTCGTATAAGTCGTTTAGATTGACGGAGTCTCCGAACGCTGTTCCAAAAGGACAGGTGTTGCAATTTTTCCCACTTGTCTACGAATGCGGCAGAATGGTTCCGGACCTATATATTAATCGCTGGAACCTTTCCTGGCAAGTTGGTCGGCAATTTCATTGCCCTTGACACCTTTATGTCCTGGCACCCACCAAAGTTTAACATTGTTTCTTTTTGCGAGGTCTTGTAGGGCGTCATGGCATTCCTTGACGGTTTTTGAGTTCGTACTGTACGAACCTAGCGCTTTAAGCGCTGCTTGGCTATCAGGCAGTATGTTGATGGTTACTCCTCTAATGCCAGTCTCGAGATTTAGATTGACGCATGTTAGGATGGCATGCAGCTCTGCTTGGAAGATGCTGGGACTTATTTCCAGGGCCTTCGAGATCTTGCGTTTTGGTCCAAAGATGCCAGCGCCAACGCCGGAAGCCATCTTGGAGCCATACATGTACCACCTAAGGCCTTTGACGTTTATCAGGGGATCACTGTTTTCCCATGCTGAGTGATTTGGGATCAGTATCTCAAGTCTCTTGTCAAAGGTGAAGATGTGTGGCAATGCGTCCGAGACCGTAGCAATCATATCCAGCTCTAGAAGGTGTTGTAATATGGACATGTGGCCTACGGGTCTACATGATAAAAAGGTGCAGTGGAGTGAGTCCTATGAGTGCTTCTTGGGCTGCCGTGGGGCAGGTTGGCATAGCGCCTGTAATGCCGAGACACACTAGTCTCTGAAGGCGTTGAAGCTTAACAATTATAGTTTCTTGCTCAACTTTTGTCCACCATACGATAGGTCTTACTATCGCGGTGTATAACCAGTGGACTACCTTAGGTTTAAGTTCCCAGGTTTTACCGTAGTTGCGTCGGCAGGCCCACATGGCCTTAGTCGCTTTCATGAGTTTATTTGTCATGTTGGAGTTCTAGTTGAGACTCCGGTCAAGGTCAATACCTAGATACTTTACATCCTCTGAAAATCCTATGTGTGTGCCATTTGTGCCATTTAGAAAGATTGAGCAGGGTTGTACCTTTCTCCTCTTTGCCACATCAGTCAGAGATAAGTTGGAGCGCAAGCTGCATGCGCTCACAGGCAGTGATCTCGCACTTGCCCGTAACAATGACTACTAGGTCATCAGCATATCCGATGACCTCGTAGCCCCAAGTGGTTAGCTTGCGTAGTAGATCATCGATGACTATCGATCAAAGCAGTGGTGAAAGGACTCCCCCTTGTGGGCATCCTCTAGCCGCCGATACTGTCACTGAAACCTCTCCGCATGTGGCTGATATGATACGGCTATTTAGCATCGCCCTAATCCAGTGATTAGTGGGATGGTCCACACCCCTGCAGGATAGTGCAGTGGTGATCGAATCATAGCCAGTATTATCGAAGGCTCCCTCTTTATTGAGGAAGGCGCAGATTGCGATCTCCTTTTGTGTGAAACTATTTTCAATGCGCGTCACCAAATTGGTGTAGTGCATTCTCGGTAGATCGCTCTTTGCGATATGCATACTGGTTGGGATGCAGAGGTGTCTGATTTTTACATGACCTTCCATGACCTTGGAAAGAAGGGACGTTAGTGCAATGGGTCGGTAGTTGGAGGAAGAAGATGATTCGCCTTTTTTGGGTATAGGCTGGACAAATTCTGTTTTCCACCTACTCGGAAAGAGCCCAGAGGTGTAGGTATTGGGGCAATACCATCTGGACCAGCGGATTTGTGTGTGTCGAGGTCTTTAAGAACCCTTGCGACTGTACGAGTGCGGAAGTGGATTAGTCCCATGGTGGAATTGACGCACTCTAGTACAGGCGGAGAAAAAGTACAGGCTGGCAGCTGAGAACTGGTTGCGAAATGGGCAGCAAGTAGGCTAGCTTTATCTAAGGGGGTGACAGCTGGAATGTCATTGTGGATGAGCGTCGGTATAGACGACTTAGTTGAGTTTTTTACGTTTTTTACTAACGACCAGAAACTTTTGCTACCTTTGGGACATTGAAGGATTTTACGCCTTAATTTTTGGTCGGATTGGAATTTAATCCGTCGAATGTGGGTGTTGCAGTCATTTCTGGCTCGTATGTACTTCTTTCGGTTTTCCTCAGAACTGTTTGCCTTGTAGGCCCGAAAACTTAGCTCCCTGAGCCTAATAGCCTCTTTGCAGCTCGAGTCAAACCACGTATTATCCTTAGGCCTGGTGCTTTTAATCTTGCTGGGAATAAAATTTGCCATACCGATTCGGATAATGTTTACGATAATATCAGTTGCAGCGTCGACGTCGTTGTCGAGGAAGCACAACGACCAGTTAAAGATCCGAAAGAAGTTGTTAAGGCCACACCAGTTGGCTTTCTCGTATAGCCATAGTGTTCTCTTAGGAGCTTTTTCTTTAACTGGATGGTGGGAGTTCGAAAATTTTGCCGATATCATGCAGTGGTCAGACAAGCCTAGGGGTTCCAATACATCGATCGTGTATTTGTCAGGCTGAGAGGTAAGAAACAAGTCCAGTGTGTTGGCGGTATGACCAGCAACATCGGGGATACGTGATGGCTCATTCACAAGTTGAGTTAAGTGATTTAACTCAGCAAAAATGTCAACATACCTTCCTTCGGGTGTTGTCTGTCCAGAATGTCGAAGCCACTGAGAATTGTGTACATTGAAATTGCCCACTAAAACGATTTCAGTGCGAGGGAACAGGGAAACAATTCTTTGGATGGAATCAGACAGTGCGTCGAATGCATCAAATGTTGCATTCCTGTCTAGATTGGGGCTTCTATAAAGAAAACAGTAGTGGATGGAGTGCTTACGGAATATGAATTTAAGCCATATGAAATTAAATTCCGGGGTGGATGTTTGGCTATACTGTGGAAGTAACTGGTAAGCAATATCACTACGGACATAGATGGCGAGACAACGGCGAGAAACGAATAATGGCACTAAGCTACATCCAGGAAGACTGAAATCCGAAAGATCAGACTTTTCATCGACCTGTGTTTCACAAAGTGCCAAAACAGCCGGTTTGTGGCGAGAGAGATGGATATACGTGGCAAAGAAATTCTTCCGTAACCCACGAATATTGCAGAACTGCACACAGAAATCCCTCATCAATGTTAAAGATTGCTTATATGTAGTTGGGAAATGTCCCTTTTGTTCGACTGATTAATCCAAAGGTTTCATTGGAGCTTTTATTCAAGACACGCAATAGAACGTGTTATAGTTTTAACACGACTAAGTGTCTCAATTTCAAAGGTCAAACATGTTACGTTACGTGCAGTGCATGTATCAAAAATGTTTAACACGGAGATGAATCAATTTTTGCTCCTAGACCATAGAGTGCAGATAACTACATATAATACAAGACTATCTATCACTATATCAGCTATCTGTCAGAAACAAATACGTGCACAGTCCACTTAATCAGTTAATTGCAGAACCAATATGAACAGAAATAGCTCAGTGATAAATGGTCTTCCCGCCAACATCTCCATCTACTCCCAAGTGTATTAAAAAGTGGATTACATTCTATAACTGCATTCGACCTTAAGCATCTCGATGGCAAACATTGGGGATAATAGGCATAATGAAGGAAACACAATTGATCTTACCATAGTCAATGTCGGGATGAACGCTTGGTATTTGAAGATATTCTCGGAATATTTTTATCTCTTCGTTATTCTCCCACGCACTCATTTCGTGTTCAAAAATTCAAGTGTTTTTGGCGTAAGAACTATTATTTTGATTTTTTCAAATTACTTTCACTACAAACAACACGACACCCTTTCTTCGAAAACCGGATTCGTAGTTTGTCCTGCTGAATACGATATTACTCGACGCGGGTCAACGTTTGATAGTCAGCTCAGTGGGAGAAATGGACCACAAAAGTCAGGAAAACCAAAAAAAGATAAACTAAATGGGAGAACAATTTTTTCTAAAGAAACTGTCAAGCACGATTTACTCGGTGGAAAGCTGAATGTCGACTAAGTTGCCTTATAACTTGACTTCTCTCTTGACAGTAAAATTTATATTGCTCTCCATCTAGACCAACGTGTTTTTGTTTTTATGATTTTTAATTGGTGTTGTTAGTTGGTTTTGTGGTAAAAGAGATAAAGGAATAACGAGTGTAGGTTGATCTTTTTGTTTTTCTTTTGGATTATCTAGTGCATAATTCGTAGTCTTTATCAAACCACTGATAAGGGAAGGAACTGTGGTTACCGGCCGCGACACATTTAAACAATTGTTTTCTCTTTGATACGACACTACCCGACCGCAGAGTTGATAACAATAAACTGATCATAAATTGTGTTACTTGTGGCGATGTTCTGGTAGGGAACATGCACCAGATCATCTGCAGAATTTGGGAAGATGAGAGCATGCCCGACGACTGGAATACCAGCTCTATATGCCCCATCCACAAAAAAGGCGATCCTACCTCTTGCAAGAACTATAGAGGTATATCCCTGCTCAATGTCGCATACAAGATCCTGTCCAGCGTATTGTGTGAACGTCTAAAACCATTTTGCACCGCACTAATCGGCAGCTACCAGTGCGGCTTCCGGCCCGGCAAATCAACTATAGACCAAATTTTCACACTTCGACAAATCCTGGAAAAGACCAACGAGTTTCGAATCGATACACACCATCTTTTCATCGATTTCAAACCCGCATACGACAGCATTCATCGTGAAGCACTGTTTGGGGCGATGGCCGAATTCGGGATCTCGGTAAAACTGATCCAGTTGTGTCGCGCCACGCTAAAAAACACGCGATGCACCGTGCAACTCGGTTCTAGGACCTCGGAACCATTCGAAACATGCACCGGATTTCGGCAAGGAGATGCGCTGTCATGTGACTTCTTCAACCTGGTGCTGGAGCAGATAGTGCGACGGGCAGGCGTCAACAGGGAAGGCACTATCTTTTACAAGTCCATCCAGCTGCTAGGATACGCGGATGATATCGACATTATCGCGTGTTCTCGCCGTGGCATTGTGGAAGCATTCACGGCGATTGAAGAACAGGCGAAACGAATTGGTCTTAAGATCAATGAGGACAAAACGAAATACATGCTGTCAAGCAAAAACCAATCCGTCGCTCACCACCTGGGACAAAACATAACAATTGACAGCTACAATTTCGAGGTAGTTAAGGAGTTTGTCTACCTCGGGGCAAACGTAAATTCCACAAATGACACCACAGTGGAGATCCGGCGTAGAATCGCCCTTGGCAACCGCTGCTACTTCGGCTTGTTCAAACAACTGGGGTCAAAACTCCTCACTCGAAAGACCAAAGTCATGCTTTAGAAAACGCTCATTCTTGCTGTACGGAGCCGAAAGCTGGACGATAAGCAGGACAGCGGAGCTGATTTTGGGTTCTTTCGAAGGAAAAATTTTGCGCCGGATATTTGATCCTGTCTGTGAGGAAGGTGAATGGAGAAGAAGACACAACCGCGAACTCTACGAGCTGTATCAAGATGTGGATGTAGTCCGGAAGGCAAGGATCCGTCGACTACATTGGCTAGGCCACATCGAGCGCATGGACATCAACGCTCCAGCTAAGAGGGTCTTCGACTCCGAGCCTCCTGGTTCGAGAAGAAGAGGAAGACCGAACCTCCGGTATAAAGACCAAGTAATCGCGGATGTAGGACATCTTGGTCTTGACAACTGGAAGCAGCGTGCCCGGGACCGTCAAGGATGGAAGGCAGCTATAGCTCAGGCTCAGATCCTCCATGGACCGCAGGCCTGATAAGTAAGTAAGTAAATTGTGTTACTTACACATGCTATTTTGTAAAAGTATACTTGATGACGATGTTAGATTGCTGGAGCCATTTACATCATTTTTGCCTTTGGCAATCCATTTGGGTGGCAATGCACTCAAGAACACCAATTTCGTATAGCCTTCGATTCAAGGAGCTTTAATTAGAAATGGTAAGCAGAAGCGCAAGGGCATGGGCTCGGACATACAGAGCATGATTGCTCTCAACCTGGCGAGGTGCCAGCAACGATCCCTGTTTAGATGCCCGGGTCAAGTTGACATACGGTCTCGCGGCGTCCTCTGGATAGCCTCTTCGAAAACCGTTGGGAGGTGAACAAACGTATGCAGCGACAAAACCCCGGCCAAAATGGCGGATGTGCGGCGGGCTAACAATCCGCCCACGTAAAAAATACAAAGTTATGAATGAGCAAGATGCCTCGGATACACGGACGGATACTCGACGACGACAATGCACGAAATGCTCCTGGGATGTCAGAACCCTGCACACTCCCGGTGCTGCTCATAAACTAGAAAGAATCCTCACGCAGTACAAGGCGGATATTACTGCGGTCCAGGAAATACGCTGGATAGGAAACGGTATGATTAGGAAGAAAAATTGCGACATTTATTATAGCTGTAATGATGTAAAGATGTCTTCCCTTAGTCCCTTAGCCCTTGGATGAAAGAATCCGTTTTTAGTTTTTCCACCACATCAACTGGAACATCCGCATAGGCAAGATGGGATAGCCTCTCGATGTCGGCAGCATGCTGTTGGATGGTCTCGTTTCCACGTTGCTTGCGACCTTTAAGTTCCAGCTTGTGCATCTCCTGCATGTGCTCACTGCCGTATCTTCGATGTTTCTTAGGCTTTCTCGATTGTTCTCCAGCATCCCTTCTAACATCTCCAGCTTCTGGCGCAGGGAAGTGGAATTTTCCTCCAACTTTCTACTTACGGCAGCGGAATTTTCCTCCAGCTTAGTTTCTGGCTCAGGGAAAAGGAATTTTCCTCCAGCTTCTGATGTATGGTCGCCTCTAGTTTTTTGCTTATGGAAGCACTCATAGCATTCATGGCTGCGATAATTTGCTGCATATCGAGTGCTGGTTCACTGGATGTTGACGGCTTCTCCACTCCGAACTCGTGATTCTCCCAGTCGACACCTTCTTCCTCCAACGCTGATCGCAGTCTCTCCACCAGGTTGGCTTTACTTCCCACTGTGGATAGTTCTCGACCATCCAGTTCTCTTTTCAATTGTTTAATGGCCAATTTCTCCAATTTCACCATTTTCTCACTCTTGCAATAATTCACTTTAAATAGTTCACTTCACATTTCGAATAAACGTTCTACTCGTTTACTCGCAATCCCACTGCTGACGCCAAATGTTAAGAAATTTAATCCCACACCAAATAGGGTTCGTATCACTGGATTGCGATAAACTACAATTGTCTTACAACAATCTTACAAAGGGGTTTACCGGATCTACAGTTGAGGTACTAGGCACCCAGGAGCCACCTCGTGGAGGTGAGGGTAAGAGTTGGCAGACAGAGGCTGGAGTGTCGGCGCTTGTGCCTTCACATGTTCGCATAGTCTACCCCCTTAGGTCCCCCGCTTCTGCTTCAGTACTCACAAAAGCTTCGAACAAATACCCGTTGACATTGCAGGCCCGTTTACGGAAACTCACAATGGAAACCGATATATCCAAGTCATCATGGACTGCTTCAGTAAGTAGCCTGAAGCGTTTGCCATCCACAACCAAGAAGCGAAGACAGTTGTGAAGCTAATCGTCAACAATTGAGTGAGCAGGTTTGGCGTCCCCAAGGAGCTTCACTCAGACCAGGGATGAAACTCCAACAAAACAAGGACCCCTCCACCCGCAGTCGGATGGGATGGTGGAGCGTTTCAACATCTTTGCAAAGCAGTGGACGACTGCTAACGGGATTGGGATCGGCACCTCTCCTTTCTACCTACTGGCCTACCGAAATGCAGTCCATAAGTCAACGGGCCATACGCCAGCCGAAATTATTTTTGGTAACCCTGTGCGGTTGCCTGGCGAATTAAAGTTTAGTTTCCCATCTACTGAACCGAAATTCGTCGAAGATTACGTGGCGGACCCTAGAGATAGGATTTTCGACATCCATCAAAGAACTTGAGCAAAGATCAAGATAACGAGCGATGGGATGAAAACCAGGTACGATATCAAGGCATCAGCACAGGGGTTCCAGGAAGTCGATTTGGTATGGCTGTACAATCCCTATCGGCAAAAAGAGAAGTCACCTAAGCTGCAGCAAGGCTGGAAAGGTCCCCACCGCATAATCACTCAATGCTAAGGAATATGCCCTGGGGGCCTTTCTAGATGTTGAGTGTGCCTTCAATAACGTCAGTACCGAGGCAATTATATCCAGCCTACGGATGGCCCACATAAATTCGGGAATCTGTAGATGGGTTGAACAAATGCTAAGTACTCGTATAGTAAACTCGTCGATAGGAGGAGCAAATGGAAGGGTGAGAGTCAGCCGTGGCACACCACAGGGGGATGTTCAATCGCCTCTCCTGTGGCTCCTCGTAGTCGACGAATTGCTAAAGCTCCTAGAGACACAGGGTTTTAACGTCACGGCCTATGCCGAGGACATTACCATCCTGGTACCTGGGAAATTTCCTCAGGTCCTCAGTGAAAGACTAAGTTATGCGCTGCTATTGGTGAATAACCGGGTCAAGGAACGGGGCCTAGGGGTAAATCCAACAAAAACTGAGATTGTCCTCTTCACACGAAAAAGATCAATACCTAATTATAAATATCCACGTATAAATGGTATCGACCTGATTCCGAAGAAATCCACTAGGTTTCTTGGAATAATTCTAGATTCCAAGCTTAGCTGGAAGGACACCATAAATGAAACAACCACAAAAGCTTACGTGGCACTATACTCGTGCAGGGTAGCTTTCGGAAGGACATGGGGCTTTAAACCAAAGGTGGTATACTAGCTATACACCGCGGTGGTAAGACCTATTTTAGTCTATGGATCAATTATCTGGTGGAAAGCACTTGAGAAGAAATGCAACCTTCAAAGTCTTACAAGGATTCAGAGGGCTGGCTGTTTGGCGGTGACCGGATCTATGAAATCCACACCAACGGCGGCCCTTGAAGCAATGCTGAACCTTCCACCACTAGACATGTATTGTGAAAGTATTGCAGCCAGGGCTGCGCTAAGGATGCAAGAATCCAGTCTTTGGAAAAGATGTCCTTATGGCCACGCATCAATCTTGGATCGATGGGCTATCCTGAGGTCCGCAAACGAAACGGACTATACCACCCCACTTTCTTCCTGTGAGAGGAGATTCTCTATTAGGATTCCCTCCAGGGAGGAATGGGCCAGTGGTATGGTAAACACGGAAGAGGAACTGGCAATCTATACCGACGGATCTAAAACGGATACCGGTACAGGAGCCGGAGTCTACTTCGAATCTCAGGAAGCGCGTCACTCCTACAGACTTGATGATGGCTGTAGCGTCTTCCAGGCTGAGATCTTCGCAATCAAAAAAGGCGCGGATCTGATTCTTAGGGAGAATTTCTCGGGTAAGAGAATCAAAATCTATGTTGACAGTCAGGCAGCCATTAAGGCTTTGCATGCAACATGGATAAGATCCAAGCTCGTAAAACTCTGTAAAGAGAAACTAGAAGAAATATCGGATGTCAATGAGGTAACTATCTGCTGGGTAGCAGGGCATGTGAATATTTCCGGAAATGAGAAGGCGGACGAACTAGCCAGACTGGGATCAGGCGCAGATACTTCGCAGATCACAACTGAGGCTAAAACGCCACTCAGCACACTATTCAGAGAAATAGGGGTGGAACTACTAGGAAAGGCCAACAAGCGATGGTGTCAATTAGATACATGCGCTACGGCAAGGCTAACATGGCGTGACTATGACAAAAAAAGGACCGAAAGTCTGCTAAATCTTGGTAGAGGGAATATACGACTGGTAGTCGGTGCCCTCACTGGGCACCGCATGATATCATATCATGCAGCTAGACTAGGCCAGCCCTACAACGATTTTTGCAGAAGCACTAGGGACGAAGAGGAAATAGAATCCATTCGTCACCTACTGTGTGGATGCCTTGCACTGGCCCGAAAAAGACTTACGTATCTCGGTAACTATTTCTTTTCGGGTTTAGAGGAGGCAAGAGAAATTAAGTTGAGGAAACTGCTAAGGTTCTTAATTGAATGTGGATGGTTCAGCTCAGCGGGTAACTAACAGGTTCCCCTCGGGCTAGTCTTCAAAATGGGCACCATGGACTCTTAGTAGTCTAAGTGAGCCGTGACATCATGTCAATAGGGCGCCCAACTACCCTAACCTACCTACATACTACATAATCACACGAATATATGATGTACATGTATGTATGTAGGTATGTTGGCGTTACAGTCCATGAAGAACCTGAGCCGAGCTTCTCTCAATCACCCATGTTGTGTGTGATTTCATTTTTCCCATAGGTGAAAGGGACCTACAGTTTATTGCCGGTTCCGAACGGCGAATTTTTGAGAAGCCTTTCATGACAATTTTACTACAGGGGGTTTTGTTAGAATCCCGCTGAGGAGAAACACCGTGAAAAACCAGTTCGATGACATGGCTGTGTATGATGTACATAGTTTACAATATTCAGCGGGGGCAAAGAAACAAGCTGGAGATCGTGCATCTGGATCGCATGCATCGGTACGACGGTAGTTATGATGATGCTCTTGTTCGGGGCGAATAAACTTATTTAAGGGGCAGTGTAACGATGGCAACACTTCCTGAATATAAAGCCATGACAGGAGGTGAATATAAGGTGTTGACAGGAAACGGATGATCGGCAGTATAAATACGAGTGCGCGGCAGCAGCAGCAAGTATTGTAGTGGTGAAATCGAAACGTGCAAGATGAACGATATATGTGCAGCGAGAGATTTGAAAGGACTTATAGTGCGAATTGAATAAAAGTAATACAAGATTGAGACAACGAAAAGAAGTTTTATTTTAAGAAAAACTAGCTAGTAAACACGTGGCAATGTTAAACAATATTTCTTATTTACATTCTTGCGTTACACATTGGCAAGTTTAGTTACGATTGTCTTATAAATTTCAATACCCTTAAGGTAGATATCGACCGTTATGTATTCATCATTATCGTGGAGTAACACAGGTGTGTTATTCATAGGTGAGAATCCGATCGCAGGAACTCCAACCTAAAGGATAGAGAAATTATTGTGAAATTTATTGATGCTTTAAGTTCAGATTGCTGTACCTCCCGTAAGTAGCGACTGTCTGTTCCTCCTGGGAAAACTTGCGTTTTCATTTTCGAATCGCTAAGGAAGGATGGGAAAAGCATTTTTGTATATTTTGAAACAAACTAGTTGAAGATGCTTAAAATGCTTAAAAGCTGGTTAAGGTCGATCTAAACATTACTTCTGTTGGTTATGGTTAAATAAGAATGAGAAAAGAGATGATGTCAAAGTTAAGAAGAGAGGCAGAAACCAAACACCTGGGGTCAAAGGACTTGAACATACTCGTATGTACATACGTCATTGACGAGGACTGACACTGACGATCAGTAGAAACTAAGTGTCGTGAAGGTCAGTCGTCAGTTGTCGCTTTCGCAAAAAAACTCTAGTTACCGAATGAGTTATGCCTTTACGATAGCGTGATTTTAATTTTTTTTTTGGAGGGCATGGGCTCGGACAAACAGGGTAAAGTTGGCGAGGTTCCAGCAACGATCCTTGTTTCAATGCCCGGTTCAAGTTGGCATACAGCCTCCTCGTGCCGCCCTTTGGATAGCCTCTACGCTGAGAGGTGAACAAATATATGCAGCTATCGCCCTAGGAAAGACGGCGCTACAATACCCCTACCAAATTGGCGGTTGTGCGGTGGGCCAACAAGGCGCCCCTAAAAAAAAAAAAACAAGATAGAACGTCAGAGCTTTGTACACTCCGGGAGCTGCTCATAAACTGGAAAGAATCCTCACGTAGTACAAGGCGGATATTACATTGATCCAGGAAATACGCTACATAGGAAACGGTATGATGATAAAAAAAATTGCGACATCTAATGCAGCTGTCACAAAAGATTGCACATGTTAGGGTGCGGATTTGTCTGGGAAAAGCGGTTAAGGTCGAAGGTCATTGACTTTAAGCCTCTAAGTGATCGCCTGGCTATGATCCGCATCAAAGGTAGATTTTACAACATCAGCCTTACATATATGTGGACACGCCCTTACGGAAGAGGCTGAAGAACCCATCAAAAAGGACTTCATCGATCTCTTCAACAACGCCTGCGGAGCTTGTCCGGCGTACAATGCTAAAGTCGTATTTGGAGAATTCAATGCTAAAATCGCTCCGATTGGCGGAGCGATCGGAATGCACAGCCTACACGATAAAAAGACTCATAGACCTTGCTACAGCTTGTAATGCGGTGATAAGTAGCACATGGAAATTGAGGAGTCTAGGGACAAGCATAAAATACGGGAATTTTATAAGGAAGCAAAAGGCCTTGAAGGAGGCTTCAAGAAAGGCACTCAGGCTCTTCGAAATTTCGAGGGTAATCTTGTCACCGATCCGTAGGGAATAGCGTAAGTATTTAAGCAGCGTTTTCACCAGCTGCTTAACGGACATGACGAAGAGAGAGTGGTAGGGACTGAGGAAACTCCGGTCGCTGAAGTATTCCTCCCACCTTGCATCGAAGAAGTCGGCACAGCTTTTCAAAGAAGAACAACAAGTCCACAGGCTCAGATGGCGACAGTAATATCAGCTCTATTTGCCCCATCCACAAAAAAGGCGATGCTACCTCTTACAAGAACTATAGAGGTTCAATATCGCATACAAGATCCTATCCAGCGTACTGTGTGAACGTCTAAAGCCCGTTTGGACCGCACTAATCGGCAGCTACCAGTGCGGCTTCCGGCCTGGCTTATCGACTTACTTACTTACTTAGGTGGCGCTACAGTACGTGGTGAACCTGGGCCTCAACCAACAAGCGTCTCCAGCTGGTACGGTCTTTGGCCACCTGTTTCCAGCGCCGCACGCCCAGTTGGTTAAGGTCCCCTTCCACCTGCGTGCGCCACCGATGATGCGGCCGTCCTCTGCCGCGTCTTCCTTCCGGAGTGGATTCGAAGACTCTTTGGGTCGGAGCTGTACTTTATGCGCTCTACATGGCCTAGCCACCTTAGACGCTGTATCCGTAGACGTCGTACCAGGCCGATGTCGCTGTACAACCCATACATTTCTTCGTTATATCTTCTCCTCCATACACCGTTTGAACAAAAGGGACCGTAGATAGTACGCAGAATTTTCCTCTCGAAACGACCAAGGGCATCTTCATCCGCCTTTGTTAAGGTCCAAGCCTCTGCGCCGTAAAGGTGGACTGGGATGATTAAGGTCTTATATAGTGTCACCTTGGTTTTCCGAGAGAGGGCTCTACTTCTCAATTGCTTCTTGAGCCCAAAGAAACAGCGGTTGGCAAGAGTGATTCTGCGTTTTATCTCAGCGCTGGTGTTGTTGTCGCTGGTCATCAGTGAGCCAAGGTAGACGAATTCCTTGACCACTTTAAAGTTATATCCGCCCATGGTGACGTTCTGGCCAATACGTCTGTGTTGTCCGTCTCTTTTAGATGAAAGCAGATATTTGATTTTACCCTCATTTACCTTGAGACCCATCTTAGCCGCTTCTACCTCAATGCTTACAAAGCAATTGCGTAGACTTGAAATAAATCGTACCTCTTGTGTTGGCCAGTGACTCTTGCACGATCTTTTTAAGCACAATGTTGAAAAAGTTGCATGACAGCGCGTCACCTTGCCTAAATCATTTTTTAACATCAAAGGTCTCGGTTTGCTCATTACCGACCTTAATAGAGCAGCGAGAATTCTCCATTGTCATCTTGCACAGTCGGACGAGTTTGGCAGGGATGTTAAAACTAGACATAGCTTTGTATAGCTCATCTCTATACACGCTGTCATATGCAGCCTTGAAATCGACGAAGAGGTGGTGAGTGTCGATTTGGTATTCCTGGGTCTTCTCCAAGATCTGCCGTAGCGTAAATATTTGGTCTATTGTGGATTTACCTGGCTTGAAACCACACTGATAAGAGCCGATCGGGTTATCCACAAACGGTTTCAGGCGTTCACACAATACGGCAGGGAAGATCTTATATGCGATGTTAAGGAGACTTATTCCCCTACAGTTGGCGCAGTTATAGGGGTCCCCTTTCATATGGACCGGGCAAACGATGCTGAGATTTCATTCGTCGGGCATGCTTTCCTCCGACCATACCTTGCAAATGAGATGGTGCATGCAGCTTACCAGCTCATCTCCAGCCCCCTTAAGAAGCTCAGCAGACAGGCCGTCTGCGCCCGCGGCTTTATTAGATTTAAGTCTTGATATCGCTATTTTGACTTCGTCTAGGTCGGGTGGACTGAATCCTGTTTCATTGTCGTCCATTATGAATGGCTCGTTCTGCCTGACAGCGGTATCTTGTCTATCATCGCCGTTATACAGTCTGCAGAAGTGGTCTTTCCAAATCCTCAGCATCGACTGCAACTCTACTACCAGTTCACCATTTTCATCCCTGCAGGCCGCCGCTCTGGCTTTGTAGCCATGGCACCTTACTTTATTGTTAAACTTACGGGCGTCTTTTCTGCGGAAGCATCTCTCCATCTCCTCGATCTCACGCTTTCCGTGCTCTCTCTTCTTTCTTCTGAAAAGCGTGTGTTCCTCTCTTCTCTTCTGTTCATAGATTTCGCGAGCAGCTCTCGTCCGTCGTTGCAGCATCGCTTTATATGCCTCTTGTTTTGCTGCATGGGCTTTTTAGCATTGATCATCGAACCAGGGGTTTCTAGGTGGTGGCGGTTTGAAATCCAGCACTTCTGAGGCAGCGTCTCTGATGGCGCTCTGGTAATGCGCCAATTCCTGCCCTATTGTTTGTTTTGCTGTGGGCGGATTTTGGGAGAGCTTGGATGAGACACGATCGGCAAAGATGCTGGCAGTCTCTTGCGATTGTAGCTTTCCGACGTCAAACTTATGTTATGCTACTCGACTCCTAAGCATTCTTAATATCCTCATTCGTACCTTGGCTACAACAAGGTCCGCCTTATCGACTATAGGCCAAATTTTCACACTTCGACAAATCCTGGAAAAGACAAGCGAGTTTCGATACTTCCATTTATTTATCGATTTTAAAGCCGCATACAACAGCATTCATCGCAAAGAATTTTTTGATGCAATGGCTGAATCCGCGATCCCAGGAAAACTGATCCGACTGTGTCGCGCCAAGCTTAAAAATACGCACTGCATCGTGCAGGTCGGTTCTAGGACCTCTGAACCGATTGAAATATGCACCGGATTTCGACCAAACAACTTGGCTCAATACTCCTCACTCGAAGGACCAAAATCATGATTTACAAAACGCTTATACTGCCAATCTTGTTGTACGGAGCCGAAAGCTGGACGATAAGCAGGACGGCGGAGCTGATTTTGGGTTCTTTCGAAAGAAAAATCCGACGTCGGATGTTTGGTCCTGTCTGTCAGGAAAGTGAATAGAGGAGAGGACATAACTGCAAACTCTACGAGCTGTATAAAGATGTGGATATAACCCGGAAGGCAAAGATCCACTGACTACATTTTCAAAACACTTGACGATGACTGGATCGAAAAACGCATGACAGGTTTTGAAAAGAATAGATTATGGTGTTTATGGTATATTGAACATTTAAGATTTTAGTGGGCATTTCTTGCATTGTATATATCGATCTGTATGATACCACAAGCTACATTTTATAAGTATTTATAGACAAATTACTTAATAAGGCTGGATCGCTATTCATCATTTTTGACAGGCTGGGTATAGTTCATGGCCCGCGTTAAAGTCAAACTTATTAAGAATGCGTTGCAATTTTGTTGTACGAAGACTTACATACGAAGAACGCTTACAAATTTCGGAAGTTTATTTACAAAACTTGTGCTTTCTAAACAAATGTTTTCCATCCACTTTGACTGGTCTACGATCGCCATTACCAACCTACTGACCAAGCTATTTAACCCACAGTGAATTGGCCGACTAGATTGTGCAACTTGATGCCTTGAGCCTATTTTGTATGGGAATACAACAAGCCACTTGTCACTATGTCAATTGCAAGCTTGGAAGACAACATTACATTAGTATGCTCGGAAAACTGTTTTAAATTTGGACTTTACGTATGGAAGGATACTGACCCAGAGTATTAGTATTTAGCACATGAGTGGATTAATAATTCAATTTGTACTTACAGTTCTTCGATAGCACCGCTAAATGCATTCCAAAAAATGTTATTGGAATCCAATTTCGTTGCTTCGATTCGAGGGTCCTTATGCTCATAAAAAATCTCAATTCCACCACCAGCTTCCTCGCACCACTGCTTAAACTGTGAATATGTAAATTGATTACTTCTGACATACGACGTTACATTCGCACCGAGCTAACTTACCATATTTTCTAATTCTGCGTGGTCCGCCGTTATGGCAAGACGAACATCGAAGCCCACTGTTAAGAGTGGTGGAACCACGTTATTTTGCTTACCCCCATTGATCTGAGTAAGATTGATAGTTGTGACGTCTCCAATAGTCAAATTAGGACCGTTTTTTAGACGGCTTTGTTCACGCTTCCGGAATTCAGTGAATTTCGCCAGTAAGTAGGTGAGCTTTTCGCCAACTGTGTTCTCTAGGAGCAGTGAACCATGCCCAGCGGTACCACTTATCTTGAAATCAATATCTGTTTTTAACGAGGGAGAGGAGGATTAGAAGATTTCCGAACGAACTTATGTCAATACATACTCCAAATGCTTCGCTCGGCATAATAAACGAGAAAGTCATTGTCCGCACTGGCAAGGCCTTCGTCTAACGAGAAACCAACGTTTAGTTTCCTAAAGTCATCGGTTCGGACAAACGTCTGCATGCCAGGCTTTCCACCGATTTCTTCATCTAAGAACATAATGAATATACAATACATTGCCCTTCATATCCTTGTGTCATACAAGTGTAAAGGTATGATATAAGCTTAGATTGGAAATTACCTGGAACGTACATAACATGAATGGTCCGTTTGAGCTGAACACCAGCGAGTTTTAGAGCTCGAATTGCTGCTAAATGTTGCATTCCCACCGATTTCATGTCTTGCGTGCCTCTGGCGAATATTTTCCCACTGGAATCTATTTCAGCTGCGAACGGCGGATGAGTCCAACTCTCTGGATACACTGGAACCACATCCATGTGTGAGTTGAGTAGAATAGATGGTAATTCAGGCTGTGCTCCGACCCATGTCATAACAACAACAGGTTTAGTAACACCACCAGGAGTGTACACGCTTATGGGTAGACTTAAGCTTCGAGCCTGTCTCTTGAGAAACGCGACACATGGTTCTGTAAAGAAAAGTTTTGTGGAACTTAAGTACACTACACTCTATTATGGGCCGATTTTGCGAACTACATATTTTGACACATTTCAAGTTCAGCGGAATCCAAATCCAAGGTTTTCATAAAGATGCATGTGTGTGTATGTACGTATGTGTGCATGTGCGTATGTGCGTACGGAATTTTCGTTCGGTTATCTTGAGGACCAAAGATGGTATTGACATGGCACCGGGTTCAGTCCACGCGTAATTATGCAACTTAGAACTGATGAAGTTTTTCAAATAATAGACAAAACTCGGTGTTCCGAAGCGGTTCCTCACCTAAGAACTGACCGCGTCCGATACTGGTTGATTGTGGTGATCGGACGAGAACCGATACATTACCCATTATTCGTCTAAGAATCCTACCGCAGCTAACGAAAAGAGCTAATGACCTTGAAACACCTTGACAGATCTTCACAAATCGTAGTTAAGAACTATCTCGATCACGTTAGCTTTCAAAACAAAACAAAAAAAGAAAACAGCATCATAATCGGTCCATTTGTTTAGGACCTACGAGGCCACAGACAGACACACAGAAACCTCAAACTTATAACACCCCTCCATTCCATTCGCTCTACATGGCCTAGCCATCTTAGACGTTGGATCCGAAGGCACTGTACTAGGCCGTTCTTCGCCATACTCCTCCACTCTCCGTTTATACAAACGGCATCATTGATTGAACGCAGAATTTTCTTGTCGAAACGACAAAAGGGCTCCTCATCCACTTTCGTTAAAATCCAGGGTTCTGCGTCATACAGGAGAACCGGGATGAAAAGGTTTTGTTTAGTGCAACCTTGGTCTTTCAAGAGAGGGCGCTACTTCTCAATTGCCTCTTGTACCCAAAGAATCAACGGTTGGAAAGAGTAATTCTGCGTTTGATCCCAGCGCTCGTGTTGTCGCTGGTCTCACTAGTGAATTGTGACGTTCTAACCGAGACGTCGGTGTTGTGCGTTTTTTTGGTTAACAGCATATGTGACAGCATTCATCGAAAGACCCATTTTACCTGCTTCTGCTTCAATGCTTTTGAACGCTTCATTGACGGTTCGTCTCGTGTGCATCCAATCATGTCAATGTCATCCGCATACTTAAGCAATTGCACAGACTTGATATAGATCGTACCTCTTGTGTTGGCCAGTGAGTCTCGTATGATCTTTTCAAGCACGATATTGAACAAATTACACGACAGTGCGCCACCTTGTCTTAATCCTTTTTCAACATCAAATGTCTCGGTTAATTCGCTACTGGCCTTAATGGAGCAGCGAGAATTCTCCATTGTCATTCAGCACAACCTAACGTGTTTGGCAGGAATGTCAAAACTAGACATGGCTCCATATAGCTCGTCCCAAAGCACACTGTCATACGCGGTCTTGAAATCGACGAAAAGGGATTGGGTGTCGATTTGGTATTCTTGGGTCTTCACCAAAATCTGCCGCAGGGTGAACATTTAGTCTATTGTGGTCATTCATGTGGTAACATATCTCCATCTCCTCGATCTCACGCTTTACATGCTCTCTCCTTTTCTGCTCTGAAACTCGATCAGCAAAGATCCTAGCGGTCTCCTGCGATTGTACCATTCCGACATCAAACTTTCCTTGTCCAGCTCGACTCCATGGCTTCCCAGATATCTTCATTTGTACCTTGGCTACAACAAGGTGGTTCGTACATCTAGGATGCTGGAGGAGTATCTAGCGTCGATCGCAACGTGATCAATCTGATTGACGGTCGGCTGTTCAGACGATCACCAGGTTCCTTTGTGAATGTTGAGGTGCGGGAATTGTGTGCTAGCTAGAAGGAGATTGGTGGTGTCGTGTAAGCTACTCTTTCCCCGTGATCGACTCAAATATGTCTTCTTTGCCCAGTTTCGCATTAGAATCTAATAGTACTACTTTCGCACCATAACTGGGAAATTGGGCATAATGCGAGAACGCATATTAAGCTATTGTTCCCGGATTGATGCAGGTTGTTATGAGGCGTTCGCTTACGTGCCGAAAGCCTAATTCTTTTTGTCGGAGTCTTCCTCGATTGCCGAATAAGCGTTGTTTGTTCTCCTTGTAGCAATTCCCGTAGTATACATATGTTTTCCGTCTTTTGCCTGGTACATCCCATCACACTTCTTGGAGGACCGGGAGCCTCCTGGAGGGCCGGGTTTCGCTTTCCCCAGGAACAGGGGCTCGAGTCGCTGCACACATTGGTTCGGGGGAGGCCAGCAGGAGGCTCTGTATCAACTAGAATTGAGCAGGAACACAGATCAAAGCTAAAGCTGGCGTTTGCCACGTTAAACGCAATCGGTTTCTTTGCTCTGTTTGCTCGCTCCCGTTTGACGTACGATGAGGCCAAGATATAATTAGAATGGAGTTTCAAATGTAGATACTTTAGCCCCACGCCAGGTATGGCTTTATGAGGAAGCCAGCAACGTTACCTAGTTTCGATAGTGCACCTTCTATGTTTGTATGTATGTATGTTGGCGTTTTATAGTCCATGAAGGACCTGAGCCGAGCTTCTCTCAATCACCCATGTTGTGTGTGATTGCATTTTCCCATAGGTGAAAGGGACCTACAGTTTATTGCCGGTTCCGAACGGCGAATTTCGAGAAGCTTTTAATGACAATTGTACTACAGGGAATTTTGTCAGAACCCCGCTGAGGAAAAATACCGTGAAAACACGTTCGATGACATGGCTGTGTCGGGATTCGATCCCGTGTCATCGGCGTCAGAGGCCAACACACTACCCCCTGCGCCACGGTGCTCTATATTTGGTATCCGAAATTTATCTTCTATAACAACCTCCTTTTGATTCCGGTAGTCAACGACAATGCGCCATTTTTGCTAGCCGGAATATCTACCTATTTTGGCACTGTCCAAATTGGACCGTTATAGGGGCTTTACGAGTTTTCAATTATACCTGAATTAAGCATTTCTGATATTTGCCTATCTACTTCGGTTTTATGAGCTTCATGGTATCAAGGTATATGCCTTAGAATTAATGGGAATGTCGTCTATGGTTATATTTAACAACCAACGACAGTGTATCACCTTCAAAGTAGAAATCATGCTTACAATTTTGTATAGTTTCAATAAGACAATCGGTTCCTACGTAATTCAGATTATCAGTTTCCAATTGTTACGGAAACGATATTCGAACATCACTGTCAAAGTTTGAAATACTCTGTTGCAGCTGAAAACGAAATGATGGTAACCTTCAGCGGCATACTGCTGAATGTAAAGTAAATGCCAGAGCATTCTAGAGACTTCTGAAGGGGAACGTCTATAGGCTATATAAGCGGGAGCACTCGCCCTCGGACGCATTCAATTTTCGGGATTCAGTAACGAGGGATCAGTCGGTATTCAGTGTGACAGTAATCAAGCCATCTACTGAGGTAGGTTGTTTGAATAAGCAAACAGTTGTAGTGTATCGCAATCCAGTGATCTAACCCTATTCGGGAACGATTCAATTTTCACTAGAATGTGAATTACTGAATATTAATGGAAAAAATGATTCCTTTGTAATTAATTGCGACTTTTCAAAGTCGATTTTGATTTGCAAAGGTCTTAAAACATTGTATCCAATAATACCATCAAAATCTTCTGTTAATTAGGCTTCAAGTAAACCTATTGTAGTGGAGGGCATATTAAACTCCTTGAAAAGTGGTTGGTTATCTTCGTTTCAAAAGTTATATCTGAAGTAACCGACTTGAGGTGTAGTGGACAAACCGCCTGGTTTGTTTACAAGCTTAACAATCTTGCGAGAGATAATACAATCATACCTTTTTATACTAGTTCAGTTGGTACATACCCGGGGACATTACTCACGAAGTGATGTCTAGAACAGTAGGCTGACAAGGAAGGTCGAGCAAGGATTGATAAGATATTTGGCTTATAACGTCGTCCAATATAAGTGCCGATGTGCCGAACTATACCTCTAGCTGCCACGTACAGATCTTATCAGAGACCCGCCAAAATGTGCCCTTATATTCGCTTTATGTCAATAATCCTTTTACCTAATGACTACTTTTCATGTAATAGAATGTCCATTCCAGGTCTTCTAATATTCACACTGACAATTGGTCAGAATGAAGTGGAGATATCAAATCTGAAAATGAGACCCCGATGAACTCACCTTAGGCATGCCTACATTGGCGATCAAGTTTTTGTTAATGATGGAGACAACAACATACAGTCGTGGAATGAGAAAATTTGGTCATACGTATAAAGTCTCCTTTTGTCACTAAATGATGTTGCTGCCCATATACATATTAGATAGCGTCAAACAAATTCTGTCAAATGAACCCTTGTAAGGTTACATTTCAGTTATATTGATTTGAAGAAGAGTGAAATATCTGAAGCCATATGCCTTCTTCTTATCCGGCGCTACAGTTCGGGGTGAACCTGAGCCTCAACCAACATGCCGCTCCAGCTTGCACGGTCCTTTACTAGCCTTTTCCATTGCCACACACCCAGTTGGCTGAGGTCCCCTTCTATTTCTTGTCCCTCGGGGTTGGATCTAAAAATTCTCCGTGTCGATTTGCCCTACATGGCCTAGATATCTTAGGCATTGAATCCGTAGACCCCTTTCTACACTCATGTCGCTTTAGAGCCCATAAAGCTCGTACGTTGGAAAATCACACGCAAAATCTTTCTCTCGGAATGATCAACGACTTCATTATCCGCTTTTGACAGAGTCCATGTTTCCGCGCCGTACAGCAGGACTGGGGTGATAAGGGTCTTGTCAACTTGGTCTTTTGGTAGTCGGGGCTCTATTACTCAGTTGCCTTCTGAGCCCAAAGAAATAGCGATTAGCAGGAGTGATTCTGCGTTTGATTTTGGAACTCGTGTCGTTGGTCTAGGCCATTGCGAAGCCAATGTAGATGAAGTCCTTAACTGCCTCAAACTTACATCTGCCAATACAAACGTTCTGGAAAAGAGGTCGGTGGTGAGCGTCCTTTTTTGATGACAGCATATATATAGCTCCATCTCAATACTCGCAAACGCCTCATTGACATCTCGCTGTGATCTACCTATTATGTCAATGTCGTCGGCATATGCAAGGAGTTGCGAGGATTTGAAATAGATTGTGCCTCTTGTATTGGCCAGTGATTTTTGCACAATCATTTCCAATATGACGTTGAAGAAATCACACGACAGCGCAACGCCCTGCATATATTCTTTTTTGACATCAAAGATGTTCGGTAAGATGTTCACCGATTCGGATGGAGCAGTGAGCAGTCTCCAAAGTCATCCTGCATAGTCTGACGAGCTTAGCAGGTATGTCAAAGGTAGACATAGCGTTGTATAGCTCGTCTCTAATTACGCTGTCGTATGCGGCTTTGAAGTCGACAAATAGGTGGTGAGTGTCGACTTGAAATTCATTGATTTTTTCCAGGATCTGCCGTAGTGTGAAGATTTGGTCGATGGTGGACTTCCCTGGCCTGAAGCCACACTGGTAAGGACCCAACAGCTTATTTAAAAACGGGCTTCAGGCGTTCACACAAAACGGTGGAAAAGATTTCGTAGGCGATGTTAAGTAGACTTATTCCTCTGTAGTTGGCGCAGTAGGTAGCGTGTTGGTCTCTGACGGCGAGGACACGGGATCGAGTCTAGACAACAGCCATGTCATCGAACGTGTTTTTCTCAGTGCTTCTCCTCAGCGGGGTACTCACAAAACCCCCTGTAGTATAATTGTCAAGAAAAGCTTCTCGAATTTTCGCCGTTCGGAGCCGGCAATAAACTGTAGGTCCCTTTCACCTATGGCTAAATAAGATTACACACAACATGGGTGATCGAGAGAAGCTCGGCTTTGGTCTTTCATGGACTGTAATGCCAATATGCAAACATACATACAGTTGGCGACTTCATTCCTCGAGCATGCTTTCCTCTGACCATATCTTACAGATGAGCTGGTGAATTCTCCTAATCAGGTCATTTCCAGCTGTTTTGAAGAGCTCAGCTGAGAGTCCGTTTGCGCCAGCAGCTTGTGGTTCGATATGGCGATCTTAACTTCATCAAGATCAGGAGGACGGAATTCTCTGCGATCTTCATCATGAAGAAATGGATCGTTCTGCTTGACAGCGGTTTATTGACTAACATTACCGTTATACAGTCTGCAGAAGTAGTTTTTCCATATTCTCAGTATCAACTGTGACTCCACTACTATAATACTAGGTGTCCGTTCTCATCCCTGCAGGCTGTAGCAAAAGCACTTTGCAGTTTGTATTTTTACTCTACTTCGTGGTATCCGTGGGCACATCTTGGTTACTACAGGATAGTGGTCCGAGTCGATGTTAGCTCCTCGGAAAGTTCAAACATCAAGAATAGTGAAGAAGTGTCTGACGTCGATCGCGATGTGATCAGTCTGGTTAGTGACTGATTGATCTGGGAACCGCCAGGTGCCTATGTATATATCGAGGTGTGGGAAGCGCGTACTGGCTAGAAGGAGATTCGCCCCGTAGCACGATGGATCATCCTATGTCCGTTATCGGATGTGGTGTCGTGAAGGCTGTGTTTGCGGATGACTCGTTCAAATATGCTTTAGCTTACCCATCTTAGCATTGAAGTCCCCTAGTACAATTTTGATGTCCTACCTGGGCCATTGGGCATGCGTTCTGTCTGGTCTTTCCGCCACCATCTCTATCCACAACCAAGTGAATTAGAAAATCGATAACATTCTATAACTGCATTCGACTTCAAAGATCTCGATGCATAATGAAGGAAACACAATTGATCTTACCATAGTCAATGTCGGGATGAACGCTTGGTATTTGAAGATATTCTCGGAATATTTTTATCTCTTCGTTATTCTCCCACGCACTCATTTCGTGTTCAAAAATTCAAGTGTTTTAGGCGTGAGAACTAGATAGAACTAGAACTAGATTTTGAATTTTTCAAATTACTTTCACTACAAACAACACTACACCCTTTCTTCGAAAACCGGATTCGTAGTTTGTCCTGCTGAATACGATATTACTTGACGCGGGTCAACGTTTGATAGTCAGCTCAGTGGGAGAAATGGACCACAAAAGCCAGGAAAACCAAAAAAAGATAAACTAAAGGGGAGAACAAATTTTTCTAAAGAAACTGTCAAGCACGATGTACTCGGGGGAAAGCTGAATGTCGACTAAGTTGCCTTATAACTTGACTTCTCTCTTGACAGTAAAGTTTATATTGCTCTTCATGTCGACAAGCGTGGGTTTTTTTTTCCACGACTTTTATTTGGTTCTTTGGTAAAAGTGATGAAAGCAGTAGGGAGTGTAGCACAATTCGTACTCCTTATCAAACCACTGATAAGGGAAGGAACTGTGGTTACCGACCACGACACACTCAAATAATTGTTTTCTCCTTGACACTAACCGACCGCAGGGCTGACAACAATAACCTGGTCATAAATTGTATTCTTTAGACGCTATTTTGTAGAAGGATACTTGAAGACGATGTTAAAATGGTGGGGTCATTTACATCAAGGATCTGTAGTTAGAAATGTATTAGGTAATTTACAAGGATGTGCTGTTGTGTACCTTTTGCTGTTTTTTTTTTTGGTTCTTTTTTCCTCGTTTTAGAATTATGCAAGACTAATTTAGGCATGTAGCTCTACGAGTTAAAAAGAAGGGAGGAACATAAGCTTCTTAGAAGAAAGAAGGAAGAGCACGAAAAGCGCGCGATTGAGGATTTAGAGAGGTGTTACTGCAGGCGTGACGTTCGAAAGTTTTATCAGCAGATAAAGCGAACATGCCAAGGTTATAAAACCAGAACGGAAGCCTGCAGGGATGAGAACGGACACCTAGTAGTAGGACCGCAGTCGATGCTGAGAATATGGAAAAACCACTTCTGCAGACTGTATAACGGCGATGTTAGTCAATATACCGCTGTCAGGCAGTGTCCGTGCGGAATAACAATATGGAGAATGTGTATGGAATTACGCATATAAATTCCATTTAGCATGATCGACACTCGTACGTACCAGCATCAGCAGTACCAACATACCCTTCTGTTGACTGGGATTTCCGCTCTTTTCTTGGATATGTATATATATGTAAAATCTCTAGCATCTCTCTCTTCTGTTTTGTAATATACGAGCAACTAATCCGAAGCGATCACTGTGTTTCATTTAGAGAACATAAAAAAGCTTGTGTTCTATTTTTTCAGGCAGAACGATCCATTTCTAATCGACGGAGACCGCAGAGAATTCTGTCCCCCTGACCTCAACGAAGTTAAGATTGCCATATCGAAGCTCAAGCCAAATAAAGCTGCTGGCGCAGACGGACTGTCTGCTGAGCTCTTCAAGGCAGCTGGGGATGACCTGGTTGGGAGCATGCACCAGCTCATCCGTAAGATATGGTTAGAGGAAAGCATGCCCGAGGAATGGAGTCTCAGCATCGTATGCCCGATCCACAAGAAAGGAGACCCCTCTGATTGCGCCAACTATAGAGGAATAAGTCACCTTAACATCGCCTACAAAATCTTGTCTCCGTTTTGTGTGAACGCCTCTTGTAAATAAGCTGATAGGTCCTTATCAGTGCGGATTCAGGCCAGGGAAGTCCACCTTCGACCAAATCTTCACACTACGGCAGATCCTGGAAAAAAACAATGAATTTCAAGTCGACACTCACCACCTATTCGTCGACTTCAAAGCCGCATAGGACAGCGTAATTAGAGACGAGCTATACAACGCTATGTCTACCTTTGACATACCTGCTAAACTCGTCAGACTATGCAGGATGACTTTGGAGAATGCTCGGTGCTCCATCCGAATCGGTGAACACCTTACCGATAGTTTTGATGTCAAAAAAGGATTTAGGCAAGGCGATGCGCTGTCGTGTGATTTCTTCAACATCATATTGGAAATGGTTGTGCAAAAATCACTGGCCAATACAAGAGGCACAATCTATTTCAAATCCTCGCAACTCCTTGCATATGCCGACGACATTGACATAATAGGTAGATCACAGCGAGATGTCAATGAGGCGTTTGCGAGTATTGAGATGGAGGCGGCGAAAATTGGTTTGGCGGTAAACGAGGGCAAAACTACATATATGCTGTCATCAAAAAAGGACGCTCAACACCGACGTTTCGGCCAGAACGTTTGTATAGGCAGATATAAGTTCGAGGTAGTTAAGGACTTCGTCTACCTTGGCTCCGCAGTCACTTGGAACAACGACATCAGTTCCGAAATCAAACGCAGAATCACTCTTGCCAATCGCTGTTTCTTTGGGTTCAGGAGGCAATTGAGTAATAGGGGCCTCTCCCGAACGACAAAGTTGACTCTTTATAAGACCCTTATCATCCCGGTCCTGTTGTACGGCGCAGAAGCATGGACACTATCAAAAGCGGATGAGGAGGCCCTTGGTCGGTTCGAGAGAAAGATTTTGCGCGTGGTTTTTCGGCCTATAAACGCAGACGGGGGATGGAGGAGAAGATTCAACCACGAACTATACGGGCTATAGGCTATATGAGCCTAGTCAGGCGTCTACGGATTCAACGCCTAAGATGGCTGGGCCATGTAGAGCAAATGGATACCACAGCTCCAGCCCGGAGAGTCTTTGAATCCAACTCCGAGGGACGAAGAAGCAAAGGACGGCCGCACTTAAGATGGCGCACACAGGTGGAAGGGGACCTCAGCCAACTGGGTGTGCGGCAATGGAAAAGGCTAGCGGAAGATCGTGCTAAATGGAGGGCCATGTTTGTTGAGGCCCAGGTTCACCCCGAACTGTAGCGCCCACTAAGAAGAAGAAGAATTTAGGCATGTACCTTATCACTGATTAGTTTGTATTCATAACCATACATTACCTTACGATTATGATTAAGAGGCTACGGTTATGAGCTGATAAAACGCCAACATTACTCGGCCTTTATACCGCAGGTTGCGTCTCCTCCTTCTTCTCGAACCAGGAGGCTCGGATTCGAAGACCCTCTTGGCTAGAGCGTTAGCGTCTATGCGCTTGATGTGGCCGAGCCATTGTAGTCGACGAATTTTCGCATTCCGGACTATATTCACATCTTTGTACACCTTCGCGGTTATGTCTTCTCTTCCGTTCGCCTTCCTTGCAGGCAGGACCCAATATCCGTTGCAGAATTCTTTTTTCGAAGGAGCCAAGGATTTTGACTCCATATAGCAGGACTGGCAGGATAAGAGTCATGTAGAGCATAAACTTGGTTCTTCGGGACATGAGTTTGGACCAGCTCTTTTGACAAGCCGAAGTAGCAGCGTTTGCCGAGTGTGGTTCTGCGCCGGGTCTCCACTATGATGTCATTCGTGGAGTTTGTGTTTGCTCCGAGGTATGTGAGCTCCTTCACTACCATGAAAATATAGCAGCCGATCGTTATGTTTTGTCCTAGGTGACCTGTGAAGGACTGCTTTTTTGTTGACAGCATATATGTCGGCTTCTCCCCATTGATGTGAAGACCAGCTCGTTTCTCCTGATCTTCAATCGTCGTGAACGCTTCCACTATGATGCGATGGGAACTTGCGACAGTATCAATATCGTCGGCGTAGCCCAGCAACTGGACCGGCTTGTCAAGGATAGTGTCTTCCGTATTGACGTTGACCCACCGCATTATTTTTTTTCATCACGAGCTTGAAGAAGTCGCATGACAGCGCATCTCTATGCCAAAATCCGGTGCAAAGGCTGGGAGGTTCTGGAGCCGAACTGCACGGTTAACGTGGCTCGACACATCCCGGGATCCGAATTCGGCCATCATGTTAAATAAGACCTTAAAATCGATAAAGAGGTGGCGGGTATCGATTTTCGAATCGAACTCGCCGTTCTTCTCCGGGATTTGTCGCAGCGTGAATATTTGGTCTATAGGTGATTTGCCTGGCCGGAAGCCGCACTAGTATGTGCCGATGAGTGCGTGTAAACGTTCGCACAATACAAATGTCAAATTCGCTGTCATTTATTCAGTCAGTTTTGCCAAATCTCCACGGACAGACATAGCGTTCAACAACATGTTCCTCTTCTTCTTGTTCTTCTTCTTTTGGTGGCGTTACAGCCCATGAGGAACCAGAGTCAAGCTTCTCTCAATAACCTATATTGTGTGTGACCCTTTTTCACACAGCTGAAACGGACCCACAGTGAAACAAACCTACTCTGCCGATGAGCACAACACGTAGAAATGATAAAATGGTTTTATCAAATGGGTGTTCTGTTCGGGCAACGTTCCGCTCGCTTCGCCCATTTTGCGGTCCACGTAATCATCCTACCGAGATTACTATTCACAGTTACAGTCCATGAAGAACCTGAGCCGAGCTTCTCTCAATCACCCATGTTGTGTGTGATTTCATTTTCACATAGGTGAAAGGGATCTACAGTTTATTGCCGGTTCCGAACGGCGAATTTCGAAAAGCTTTTCATGACAATTTTACTACAGGGGGTTTTGTCAGAACCCCGCTAAGGAGAAACACTGTGAAAAACACGTTATATCTATAGTGCCATAGAAATAAACAAACAAATAGTTCAACTAAACGACAAGCAAATATTGGGAAGCGTCTTACAATCAAAGGAGTTGTTCTCCAAACTTACTACCTCAATGTAGCCTAAGCTATGTATTTTTGCTAATTTTAAGGAAACCATTTCCAACCATTTATCGAGCGATAACGCATTGAAACCACCAATGAATTGAATAGCCTCATGAAACTATTTAATGTGAACGTCTAACGCTTCCAACTAGAACAACTGACAACGATCACTTAAGCCATTGTATGTGGTTGAGGCAAATATACTGTGTCCGCTCCGAATCGTTCCACAAGTATTTTATCCATTCAGTACGTTGGTGATCATACAAAGTGAAACAAGCAAGAAGCTATAGTCTGTCTTTGGTCTTTCTTAATCCTATTCGTAAACAGAGTGATTTATTCATTTATTCGAAACCTAGAACAACAATGATCGCCGTAAACCAATGGGAACAGAACGTGGAAATTCAATATTTCCGAGAGTATCTGCAAATACCAAGTGTTCATCCGGACATTAACTATGGCAAGTTTGATAACATCTTTCTAGATAATTACTTTGTGAGGGGTATTGAGACAGTTGTTAATCATGAGAGATGATTTAAAGATAGTTTTTGATCATTTTATCTCCATCGTTCGTCATCTACTAGACAAACTGTAAAGGTTTTGAAATATGTACGGATCCACGAGTACGTTATGGGTATAATTAAATTCTGTGTTCGTAGAGTATCTACTGAGAAGAGGGTGTATGTGCCTGTCTCCAATTGATCAAAATCTGTGGTGGTAACCTTGAGTTAATTAAAAAGTCTCCTAACAACCAAGCAACACTGAGACAGCGAGCAATGTCAATTGGATTGTACTTGTGTCGAAATAGTGACCTTATCACCACACAGCACATATACGTGATTGGCGAGCAGATTTTTTCCATTTCCATTTGGTTTAATTTTTTTTATTTCTTTTTACCAAGAACTGACTTAGGTGTCGGAATTCTACATACAACGTACGAAAGATACATGTTACAGTGAATATGAGATGCGTATATTCTTCTTCTTAGTAGGCGCTACAGTTCGGGGTGAACCTGGGCCTCAACCAACATGCCCCTCCATCTAGCACGATCTTTCGCTAGCCTTTTCCATTGCCGCACACCCAGTTGGCTGAGGTCCCCTTCCACCTGTGTGCGCCATCTTAAGTGCGGCCATCCTCTGCTTCTTCGTCCCTCGGGGTTGGATTCAAAGACTCTCCGGGCTGGAGCTGTGGTATCCATTTGCTCTACATGACCCAGCCATCTTAGGCGTTGAATCCGTAGACGCCTGACTAGGCTCATGTCGCTGTACAGCCCGTAAAGTTTGTGGTTGAATCTTCTCGTCCATCCCCCGTCTGCGTTTATAGGCCCAAAAATCACGCGCAAAATCTTTCTCCCGAACCGACCAAGGGCCTCCTCATCCGCTTTTGATAGTGTCCATGCTCCTGCGCCGTACAACAGGACCGGGATGATATGGGTCTTATATAGAGTCAACTTTGTCGTTCGGGAGAGGGCTCTATTACTCAGTGGCCTCCTGAGCCCAAAGAAACAGCGATTGGCAAGAGTGATTCTGCGTTTGATTTCGGAATTGATGTCGTTATTCCAGGTCACTGCGGACCCAAGGTAGACGAAGTCCTTAACTACCTCTAACTTATATCTGCCAATACAAACGTTCTGGCCAAGACGTCGGTGGTGAGCGTCCTTTTTTGATGACAGCATATATTCAGTTTTGCCCTCGTTTACCGTCAAACCAATTTTCGCCACCTCCATCCCGATACTCGCAAACGCCTCATTGACTTCTCGCTGTGATCTACCTATTATGTCAATATCGTCGGCGTATGCATGGAGTTGCGAGGATTTGAAATAGATTGTGCCTCTTATATTGGCCAGTGATTTTTGCACAATCACTTCCACTATGATGTTAAAGAAATCACACGACAGCGCATCGCCTTGCCTAAATCCTTTTTTGACATCAAAACTATCGGTAATGTGTTCACCGATGCGGATGGAGCAGTGAGCATTCTCCAAAGTCATCCTGCATAGTCTGACGAGCTTAGCAGGTATGTCAAAGGTAGATATAGCGTTGTGTAGCTCGTCTCTAATTATGCTGTCGTATGCGGCTTTGAAGTCGACAAATAGGTGGTGAGTGTCGACTTGAAATTCATTCGTTTTTTCCAGGATCTGCCGTAGTGTGCAGATTTGGTCGATGGTGGACTTCCCTGGCCTGAATCCGCACTGATAAGGACCTATCAGCTTATTTACAAAAGGCTTCAGGCGTTTACACAAAACGGCAGAGAAGATTTTGTAGGCGATGTTAAGGAGACTTATTCCTCTATAGTTGGCGCAATCAGAGGGTCTCTATTCTTGTGGATCGGGCATACGATGCCGAGACTCCATTCCTCGGGCATGCTTTCCTCTAACCATATCTTACGGATGAGCTGGTGCATGCTCCTAACCAGGTCATCCCCAGCTGCCTTGAAGAGCTCAGCAGACAGTCCGTCTGCGCCAGCAGCTTTATTCGACTTGAGCTTCGATATGGCAATCTTAACTTCGTCGAGGTCAGGGGTACAGAATTCTCTGCGGTCTCCGTCGATTAGAAATGGATCATTCTGCCTGACAGCGGTATATTGACTAACATCGCCGTTATACAGTCTGCAGAAGTGGTTTTTCCATATTCTCAGCATCGACTGCGGTTCTACTACTAAGTGTCGTTCTCATCCCTGCAGGTTTCCGTTCTGGCTTTATAACCTTGGCATGTTCGCTTTATCTGTTGATAAAACTTTCGAACGTCACGTCTGCAGTAGCACCTTTCCAATTCCTCAATCGCGCGCTTCTCGTGCTCTTTCTTCTTTCTTCTAAGAAGCTTATGCTCCTCCCTTCTTTTTAACTCGTAGAGCTCACTAGCTGCTCTTGTTCTTTTATGCAGCGAGGCCATATATGCATCCTGCTTCGCTGTATGAATCCTCCTGCGCTCGTCATCGAACCAGGTATTTCTTCGTGGTGGAGCCTTGAAACCCAAAACTTCGGATGCAGAGCTTTTCAGGGCTTGTTTGCAAAGGCTCCACTGCTGGTTTATTGATGGTGTGGAGGATTCAGGTGTATTGGAGAGCTTAAGGGAGACGCGATAGTGGTTCGGATCGATGTTAGCCGTATATTACATGACCTTAATAAATGGCTATTATCTTGACATGAGCTCATCCGTGTCAGGAATTATATTTATTTGCAGTAAGATGCTACTCTTTTTCTTCTTCTTCTTCGGCACTACGGTTCATGCCGAACCTGGGTCTCCTTTAAAAAACCTCTCCAACTGGCACGGTCTTTCGCCAGCAGTCTCCAGTGCAGCACGCCTAGCTGGTTCAAATTCTCTTCCACTTGAGTGTGCCACCTTAAGTTTGGCCGTCCTCGACTGCATCGCCCCTCAGGATTACATTCAAAGACCTTCCCGGCCGGAGCTGTGATTTCCATGCGTTCTACTTGACCTAGCCATCTTAGGCGTTGGATCCGCAGATGCCATGCTACGTTCGTGTCGCTCTACAGCCCGTACAATTCACTACTATGGGCTCTCACCCACTCCCCATTTATGCAGATCGGGCCGAAAATCGAACGCAGAATTTTTCTCTTAAAACAACCAAGGGTCTCCTCATCCGCTTTCAATCAGATCCATGTCTCTGCGCCGTAAAGCAGGACCGGGATGATAATGGCCTTGTATATTGTCACCTTGAGAGAGGGCTCTGCTTCTCAATTGCCTCCCGAGGCCAAAGAAACAGCGGTTAGCAAGAGTTATTCTGCGTTTGATCTCGGCACTGATGTCATTGCTGCATGACACTGCGGAGCCTAGGTAGACGAAATCCTTGACTACCTCGAAATTATACCTGCCAATATGTGTGAGAGCACCTTGGCGCAGTGAGTAGTGTGTTGGCCTCTGACGCCGATGACACGGGATCGAATCCCGACACAGCTATGTCATCGAACGTGTTTTTCACGGGGTTTCTCCTCAGCGGGGTTCTGACAAAACCCCCTGTAGTAAAATTGTCATGAAAAGCTTCTCGAAATTCGCCGTTCGGACCCGGCAATAAACTGTAGGTCGCTTTCACCTATGGGAAAATTAAATGACACACAACATGGGTGATTGATAGAAGCTCGGCTTAGGTCCTTCATTGGCTGTAACGCCAACATACAATATGTGCGGCCTGGCCAAGAAATATATTTCGTCTTGCCCTCATGTACCGTCAGTTCCATTTTAGCCGCTTCTGCCTTGATGCTTCCGGCCAATTACGTTGTACGGAAATGAAAAAGATCGTGCCCTTTGTATTGACCAGTGAATTTTGCACGATCCTTTCAAGGACGATGTTGAAAAGTAACACGATATCGTGTCACCCTCTCTAAAACCTTTTTGACATTATTATAGATATCGGTCAAGTCGCTTCCGACTCTGATGGAACATCCTGCACAATCTGACATGGCGTCAGGAGGACGGAACTCTCTGCTGTCATCGTCCGTTGTGAATGGGTAATTCTGCCCGATAGCGAAAATCTGTTTTGTCATCGCCATTATGCAGTCTGCAAAAGGAGTCTTTCCAGATTCTTTGTACCGACTGTGAATCTACTGCCAAGTTTCCATTTTCGTCCCTATTGGCTTCCGTTCTGGCCTTATATCCCTGGCAAATTTGTTTTATTCGTCGATAAAGCCTCCGAACGTCATTCCTGCTATAGCATCTCTCCATCTCTTCGATCGCGAGCTTCTCACGCTCTCTTTTTTATGGTTCCGTACCCAAAGGGAAAAACGAGATCCTATTGCTAAGACTTCGCTGTCCGTCCGTCCGTCTGTCACCAGGCTGTATCTCATGAACCGTGTTAAGTAGACATTTGAAATGTTGACAAATAATGTATTTCTGTTGCCGCTATAACAACAAATACTAAAAACAGAATAAAATAAATATTTATGAGGGGCTGCCACACAACAATCATGATTTTCATTTAAAAACTCCCCTTGGTCACATACATTTCGACAATATCCCACAACCAGTAGCAAACTTCCGAGCTTTGATCCCTATCGTGTCTTTGATGTATTACTCCTAGCTGCGAACCTTTTTCCCGTGTGTGCCCTCCTACACTCGTCGTCAAACCACGGGTTTCTTGTTGGTGACGTTTTGAAACCCAGTAACTCAGAAGCAGTACTCTCTAAGACTTGTTGACAACGAGTCTATCGGCGGGTCTATCTGGGCAGGTGTTGGTGTTGGTTTTCCGAGAGCTTGACGGAGACGCGATATCTGGTGATCTGTTCAGATTGTAGCATTGCGACGTTGTATGCCGCTAGCCTTACTTGATTTTTCTAGTCCAGGCATATTCGTAGTCATAACCTGGTTGCCACGAGATAGTGGTCCGAGTCGATGTTGGCTCCTCGTTCGTACATCCAAAATATCGGAAACGTATACGTGTTTACCTGTGTTTACCAATAACCCTATCAAATGCGGCTTCCTCGCCAAATTTCGCGTTAAGGTCTTCCAGTACGATTTTAACATCTTAATTGGAATATTGTGCGCATGTTCTATCTAGGAGATCGTAGAAGTCGTCTTTTGTAGCGTCATCCTTATCCTCGGTAGGGGCGTGAGCGCAAATTAGGCTGATGTTGGCGAAATTGGCCTTGATGCGGATTATTGTTATGAGGCATTCGCTTACATGCCGGAAGCTCAAGCCTTTTTACCTAAGTCTACCTCTAATAACAAATCCGCATCCGATTAAGAGTTGCCTTATTTCCTTGTAGCAGTCGCCGTACCACATGTCACAGTTTCTCATCCGATTTTTGCCCGGTCCATCATATCGCACTTCCTGAATTGCGGTTATATCTGCCTTATATCAGCCTAGGGCCTCCGTAAGTTGTTCGGCTGCACGTGGTCTGTTGAGGGACCTAACATACGTACAAAGCCGAATGTAATTTTTAACTTCCCAGTAGGAAGTTATGGTAGTGGGGTCGATTTTGCGAATTCCAAATTTTGACATATCTCCACGTTTCGAGGTCACCAGAGATGTCTGTATGTGCGCATGTGCGTGCGGAATTTTCGTTTTGATTATCTCGAGATCCAAAGATGATATTGACATGTGACTGGATTCATTCTACGAGTAATTATGCAACTTAGAACTAATGAATTGCTGAATTTTACTGAAGTCAAGTTGCAACAAAATAGACCTGATCTGACGCAATTAAGTCGTCCGCGTACGCTATTGAGTGGTGAAGAGAAACTATCATATCACTGATTGTTAATGCTGAAAAGGATCGGCGAGTTCACTGTGTCCTGTTGGAGTTCATTTTTAATATCAAATGTTTGAGTAGAAGTCATGTTGGCAATTTTTACAACGATCTTTCTATTCGTTAACGCATTGTTACAAAAATGAATAGTCCAGAATAGGGTCCGACCATTGGATTGCGATAAACTACAACTGTTTACTTGTTAATTCAATACACACTTTATTATTCCACCTCAGACCAATTATCTGGGCGCTCCTGTCCACTAACTCAGTAGATGGCTTGATTACTTTCATACTGGAATACCGACTGATCACTGGATACTGAATACTGCATGCCCTCGAGGGCGACTGTTCCCGCTTATAAAGCCCTCGATCCAATCTCTCGAATGTTCGTCATCAGACGTTCCCCTTCTTTACATCAGAAGTTTCTAGAATGCTCCGTGCTCTGGCATTGACATCCAGCCGTATGCCGCTGAAAGGTACCATCATTTCCTTATTAGCTGCCTCAGAGCATTCCAAACTTTGACAGCGAAATTCGAACACAACCGTCGCGTCGGTTCGTATCCGCAACAATATCATGCATTTTATATAGCAATGGTTTACTCATGCCCAACTGTTTCAGCAGATAGTAGAGTCATTCTAACCATACGGTGTCGAAGGCTTTTTCCAAGTCAACCAGGCAGGCACCCGTGCATTGGTTCTTGCATTTATTCCATTCAATATCCGAGACGAATTTCGACGCGGCATGTATAGAATCATGCCCCACCCTGAAACCGAATTGGTTATCCGGAATGTAATTTTGTCACTCCGTCGAAGTGAACAGGGTATTAGCACCTTCATTGGCGATTACGTTGTTTGCCGAAGAATCGTTATTGACCCTGGTGAGACCATGGCTCTCGGATCGCCAATGTTCGATATCATTTCGAAGTTAGAAGCGTTGAAGTAGGAGTCTATTTTCCAGATCGAGGTTCAGGTGAATGCCTTGTATACTTCCTGAAAGACAGCCCCCACTGTCGTCACTTTCTCCTGAGGATCCTCGATCACAAAGAAGTCGTCGTCTAGGACGGCGCTCTCTGTATCGATGCTGACTGTGCGTAATAGACGTCCGTTGTCTGGCGTCCTCAGAAGCTTTAGATCCTGTATGTCACTCTGATTTTTTCTTCGAAATATTTTATTTATCTGCGGGAACATACTCGCGTTCTTGGATTTTAGAGCGCGAATTTTGTTGCTCCAATGCAGAGATTTTTAATCAGTGACTTCAGTGTACGATGAATCGAATCCCGATAACACCAACGTCATCGTACTGGCAAACCCCCCGTAGTATACTTGCCACGAAAAAGCTTCTCGACTCACGTTGTTCGGAATCGGCATTAAACTATAGGTCCCTTTCCCCTGTGTGAAAAATAAATCACACACGCAATATAGGTGGTTGTGAGAAGCTTGGCTCTGGCCCTATCGGTAAGCCGCCCGTACAAGAGTTTTAGTTCTGTCCATCGTTAGTTTGATTATTTCGTCCATTTGTTTTAATCTCGTCATTTGATAGGTTCCTATTATTCGGTGCCAAGGAGGAACTCGAAGTGATTGCGTGGCCAACGTGCCCTACTATAATCGTAGAGGTACGATTGGACATACTCTGCCATTTCTGCAAATTCGTCCGGCATTTGGATTACCTCACCAAGGCAACGGTCACTGTCATACTCAACGGTACGTAAACAGTTCGTAGACCATTCGTTCGTGTCTTCCGATCTCAGTCGCGAGTCAAGCAACATTAGATCCAGAAAGGCGCCGCTTCTAGGAAACAACGGACTATACGTTGTGAATAACTTGAGATTATACTTAATGTTGTACAGGGCCCACCAATGGCTCAGTAAGCTCCCTCTAGTGTTGGGTACATTATTGTCCCAATCACTATGTTTAGCATTCAGATCACACTTCCAAAACACTTCCCGAGTCTAAGCGCAAAAATCGAAAGAATATTTCCAGCTTTGCAATAAAGATATTGGAATGGGGTGCTTCAGGTGTATACTATGTTCATCCTCCTTTCGTTTCAAAGGGAGATACACAAAACACATGCCTCTAGCATCTTTCCGTCTCAGCGATCTCACGCATTCCAAGCTCTTTTCTTTTTTATTCCTTTAAAGCGTGTGCACCTCTCTCCTTTTCTGCTCGTAGTGTTCACGAGCGGGTCTCATCCGTCTATGTAGCATGGCTTTGTAGGCGTTTTGCTTTTCTACATGGACTTGCCCGCATTGCTCGTCAAGCCAGGGGTTTCTAGTTGAGTGTGGTTTGAAACCCAAGACGCGCGCCGGCATTGCTTCCACTGTTGTTCTGTGGATTATGTCATCGGAATCTGCGAGAGGTTGAGGGAAACTCGATCGGAAAAGATCCTAGCGGTCTTCTGCGATTGTAGCTCGAATAACGAATAAAGAATCCGTATCCGATCAAGCGTTGTTTGTTCTCCTTGTAGCCTGGTGCCTCTCCTTACAATTTTTGGGGTGCGGTTATATCTGCTTTATAGCAGTTGAGGGTTAGCTCTAATTGACTATTTTTTTTAAAAAGTTCGCGCAGGTTCAAGAGTTTTACTCTTATGATGTTTGTCACACAACCTGGACCAAGTGCAGGTGGTTTGAGTCGTAGATGTTCGCTCACTACTCTCCAGCGGTGGTTGTCCTAGATAGGATTCGAGAGGAACTCGACTGAATTTTCACTTTGGTTGTAGTTCTCAGCCATTGTGGTGTTATATTAGAACTGCACATACGGAGTATGAATTTGAAGTGACCATATACTGTGGGTGTTATGCTTTGACCAGTATTTTTGATCCCTTTGAATTTACAACAGCTGTGTTGCACAGTTTTTCCGTATAGGAGTTGCATTTCTCTGGCTATGGACGTAGTTTGAACTACAGACATTCCGCTCGACAGTGGGTGATGCTTGCCATTGCGCCACGGCCACCCTGCACCCGGTCTGTTTAGGGACCTCACATTCCAGGCGCAGACTCGCAAGTCATTTAATCGTTTGCAGAGGTCACCAGCTTTGTATTCATCCGTATCCTATTCTTGTTGTTGTTTCGAAACATTTTGTTTTTCAACAATACCGATATTACCCCTAAGCACAACCACCAACATGGAGGGCCAGGTTCCTCTTTCCCCAGGAGCAAAGGGGTCGGCTCGCTGCACACATTGGTTCACTACCTGACGGATGTCAGGGCAGTTATCCATGGGAGGCCACGCGGAGGCTGTGTGTCAACTTGAACTGAGCAGGAATTGAGGGTCTCGTTTAGTGTGGATCGGATAAACGTTTCTGAGCTTCCATTCGTCAGGTTTGCTTTCCTCTGGCCAAATCCTACAGATGAGCTGTTTTCACGGTGCTTCTCCTCAGCGGGATTTTGACGAAACCCCCTGTAGTATGGTTGTCACGAAAAGCTTCTCGAAATTCGCCGTTCGGAATCGGTAATAAACTGTAGGTCCCCTTCACCTATGGGAAACTAAAATCACACACAACATGGGTGATTGAGAGAAGCTCGGCTTTAGCCCTTCATGGACTGTAACGCCAGCATACATACATACACATGGCCACTGTTTATCATAAGCCTCATTGTTGCTAATTTATTTTGCAGAACCATGTGTTGAATTCTTCAAAAGACAAGCCAAGGATCTTGGTCTTCCGTTGCAAATATACTATCCCTTTGATCCCCAAAATCCGATCGTAGTCATTACATGGGAGGGAACAGAGCCCAATCTTCCATCAATTATCCTCAATTCCCACATGGACGTCGTGCCAGTATTTGAGAAAAACTGGTCGCATGCTCCATTTGGCGCCGAAATGGACGAAGAAGGAAGAATATTCGCACGTGGAGCTCAGGACATGAAGTGTGTGGGTATGCAATACCTGTCGGCCATTCGCGTACTCAAGCAAAGTGGCGTAACATTCAAGAGGACTATTCATCTAACTTTTGTGCCAGGTATGTAGTTAAGAATCTATTATAGAAGGATCACTTTATCTTCTTTTGATTTAGATGAAGAATTGGGCGGACGACGAGGTATGAGGGCATTTGTTCCCACTGACGACTTCAAAAAACTGAATATCGGGTTCTCGCTAGATGAAGGAATTGCCGCTCCGGATGAAGTGTTTCCAGTTTTCTATGCCGAAAGAAGCGTTTGGCGTAAGCTGTGACTTGCTGTTTGCAATAGATTCTGTAAGGAATTGTTTCAGGAATCTTTTTCAACATCAATGGAACCACCGGACATGGTTCTCTGTTGCATAAGAATACCGCCGGTGAAAAGCTACAGTATATCATAAATAAAATGATGAGACTTCGAAATCAGGAAGTGCAACGCCTAGAGACCAATAGCGAGCTTAAGGTCGGCGATGTGACTACCATAAACTTGACCCGTTTAAGTGGTGGCATCCAAACCAATGTGGTTCCTGCCCTCCTTGTTGTTGGTTTCGATGTTCGACTAGCCATTAATGTTGATCACAACCTTTTTGAAAAACAGGTTGCTATTGAACTCTGATTGGGAAGTAGATTGATGGTAATTAAAGGGCTTTGTTGCAGCTGATCCAATGGTGCGAAGAAGCTGGAGGTGGCATTTCTATTGAGTACGAAGTGAAGAGACCATTTGTTGAGCCCACTAAGACTGATGAGAGTAATCCGTTTTGGTTGGCCTTTAAGTCTGCTGTAGATGAGTTGTAAGTAAAGAAACGTTGTTTTGCCCGCGTATTATCTCATCGAGTTATACAAATGTCTTTAACTAGGGGCCTTAAAATCGATCTTCAAGTGTTTCCGGGTGGTACTGATAGCCGTTATATAAGGGAGGTGAGTGTGAACATCTTCAGTATTATAAGTACAAAAACTATTTAAGCTCATAAAAAGCCTATAAAAATGGAAAGTCTTGACTAGAAAGTTGATATTGATAGCCCTAATTATGCATAACTTCTATGCCCTTTAAAAAGATGTTGGGTCTCATGGCGAAGAGGGTTCCAATTTTTATTGAATGCTTACATTGGTTCTTCGAGAAAAGGGTCCAGGGTAAATGGTTTTTTCTCTAAATTAAAATATAGACATAAACGCAATGATTTGCATGGTTAAAGAGCATGTCGGACGAGTTTTTTTAGGCCGTTTGTAGAGATGCCTTTGCGGATGTCAGTGCAAGTCTCATCGGTAATTTACATACACTTTGAGCTTTTAATTAACGTTAAAGTGATAAAGTTTTTAAATTTTAGCCCATCAGTCTTCAAGTAGCTTGTTTAACGCCTTCCTGTATACAATGTGCCTTTTCCTTAGATTTCGCCTTAGTCTAATAAGTGTTCTATAGGTTCACGCCAGGACGACGCTTCACAAGACATCCAACCGAGAATGTCACCCAACATGGTAACTCGTAAGCTAATTACTAACAATATCGTCCTTTGAGCTCTAAAAAGCTTTGAACCATAAAAGTCTCCAGACCCGGACGAAATCATACCAGCGGAACTCCAGCAGGTGGCAGTTCTCATCCTTCCCTGGCTTGTACTTACTTATTTAGGTGGCGCTACAGTCCGTGGTGAACCTGGGCCTCAACCAACAAGCGTCTCCAACTGGCACGGTCTTTGGCCAGCTGTTTCCAGCGCCGCACGCCCAGTTGGTTAAGGTCCCCTTCCACCTGCGTGCCCACCGTAGATGCGGCCGTCCTCTGCCGCGCCTTCCCTCTGGGGTGGATTCGAAGACTCTTCGGGTCGGAGCTGTATTTTCCATAAGCTCTACATGGCCTAGCTACCTTAGACGCTGTATCCGTAGACGTCGTACCAGGCCAATGTCGCTGTACAACCAGTACAGTTCTTCGTTAAATCTTCTCCTTAATACACCGTTTGAACAAACGGGACCGTAGATAGTGCGCAGAATTTTCCTCTCGAAACGACCAAGGGCATCTTCATCCGCTTTTATTAGAGTCCAAGCCTCTGCGCCGTAAAGGAGGACTGGGCTGATCAAGGTCTTATATAGTGTCACCTTGGTTTTCCGAGAGATGGCTCTACTTCTCAATTGCCTCTTGAGCCTCTTGAAAGCAAATATTTGGTTTTACCCCCATTAACCTTGAGACCCGAGGGCGCCGTGGTTAGTGTGTTGGACTTGAGGCACGATGAGCGAGTTCGGAACCCGATAACATCAACGCCATCGAATGTATATTTCGCGGCGTCCCTCCTCGGCGGGGTACTGGCAAAACCTCCCGTAGTATACTTGCCTTGAGAAAGCTTCTCGACTCACGACGTCAGAGTCCTACACACTAACTACTGCGCCACGGCGCCCTCACCTTCCACTTTCCACCAACTATACATTGCAAATGAGATGGTGCATGCACTTTACCAGCTCATCTCCGCCTTGAGAAGCTCAGTAGACAGGCCGTCTGCGCCCGCGGCTTTATTAGACTTAAGTTTTGATATTGCTATTTTGACTTCCTCTAGGTCGGATGGACGGAATTTTCCTACAACGTCGTCCATTACGAACGGATCGTTCTGCTTGACAACGGTATCTTGCCTGTCATCGCCGTTATACAGTCTGCAGAAGTGGTCTTTCCAAATCCTCAGCATTGACTGTGATTCTACTACCAGTTCTCCGTTTTAATCACTACAGGCTGCCGCTCTAGCTTTGTAGCCATGGCATGTTCGCTTTACCTTATTGTAAAACTTCCGGGCGCCATTCCTGCGGGAGCATCTCTCCTTCTCCTCGATCTCACGCCTTCCGTGTTCTCTCTTCTTTCTTCTTTGAAGCGTGTGTTCCTCTCTTCTCTTCTGCTCAAAGATTTTGCGAGCAGCTCTCGTCCGTCGTTGCAGCGTGGCTTTATATGCCTCTTGTTTTGCTGCATGGGCTTGTTCGCATTGTTCATCGAACCAGGGGTTTTTTGGAGGTGGCGGTTTGAAACCCAGCGCCTCTGATGGCGCTCTGGCAATGCGTCCATTCCTGCTCTATTGTTTGTTTTGCTGTGGGCGGATTTTCGGAGAGCTTGGAGGAGACACGATCGGCAAAGTTGCGGGCAGTCTCTTGCGATTGTAGCATTCCGATGTCAAACTTACGTTGTCCTACTCGACTCCTAAGCATTCTTGATATCTTCATTCGTACCTTGGCTACAACAAGGTAGTGGTACGAGTCGACGTTGGCCCCTCGGTAGGTTCGTACGTCGAGAATACTGGAGGAGTGTCGTCTGGTGTCGATCGCAATGTAATCAATCTGGTTGGTGGTCGATTGATCAAAAGACCGCCAGGTACCCTTGTGGATGTTGAGATGGGGATATCGTGTGATTGCTACAAGGAGGTTACGCCTCGTTAGGAAATCGATTAGCCTAAATCCGTTGTCGGATGTTGTGTTATGGAGGCTATGCTTTCCTATGATCGACTCAAATATGTCCTCTTTGCCCAGTTTGGCTTGTAGTTATTTTTAAAGGCTGTCTTTCACTATTGTACACTCCAAGCAAGTGGAAGGAAACCAAAGTCTTAGTCATACTTAATGCATATAAAAGCTTATACTTAGGACTTGCCCAAGTTTTCTTCTGCCATATATATTGTACGGTATTGATGTTCTTAGCATGTTCTCAGCTCGACTTCTTGTGTGCTTACTAGTGCATAGTAAGCTTGTTTTAATACCTTCGGAGTAGAATAAGAAATGGCTGTCGATGAGGCATTCGCTTACATGCCGGGAGCTCAAGCCTTTTTGCCTAAGTCTACCTCTAATAACAAATCCGCGTCAGAATAAGAGTAGCCTTATTTCCTTGTAGCAGTCGCCGTACCACATGTCACAGTTTCTCATCCGATTTTTGCCCGGTCCATCATATCGCACTTCCTGAATTGCGGTTATATCTGCCTTATATCAGCCTAGGGCCTCCGTAAGTTGTTCGGCTGCACGGGGTCTGTTGAGGGACCTAACATACGTACAAAGCCGAATGTTATTTTCAACTTCCCAGTAGGAAGTTATGGTAATGGGGCCGATTTTGCGAATTCCAAATTTTGACATATCTCCACGTTTCAAGGTCACCAGAATCCAAAATCCAAGGTTCCTATAGAGATGTCTGTATGTGTATTTACGTATGTGCGCATGTGCGTGCGGAATTTTCGCTTCGATTATCTCGAGAACCAAAGATGACATTGACATGGAACTGGATTCATTCTACGCGTTATTATGCAACTTAGAACTAATGAATTGCTGAATTTTACCGAAGTCAAGTTGTAACAAAATAGAAATGACATCGATTGTTAGACCTGATCTGACGCAATTAAGTCGTCCGCGTACGCTATTGAGTGGTGAAGAGAAACTATCATATCACTGATTGTAAATGCTGAAAAGGATCGGCGAGTTCACGGTGCTCTGTTGGAGTCCATTTTTAATATCAAATGTTTGAGTAGAAGTCATGTTGGCAATTTTTACAACGATCTTTCTATTCGTTAACGTATTGTTACGAAAATGAATAGTCCAGAATAGGGTCCGACCACCAGATTGCGATAAACTACAACTGTTTACTTGTTAATTCAATACACACTTTATTATTCCACCTCAGACCAATTATCTGGGTGCTTCTGTCCACTAACTCAGTAGATGACTTGATTACTTTCATACTGGATTACCGACTGATCACTGGATACTGAATACTGCATGCCCTCGAGGGCGACTGTTCCCGCTTATATAGCCCTCGATCCAATCTCTCAAATGTTCGTCATCAGACGTTCCCCTTCTTTACATCAGAAGTCTCAAGAATGCTCCGTGTTCTGGCATTGACATCCAGCCGTATGCCGCTGAAAGTTACCATAATTTCCTTTTTAGCTGCCTCAGAGCATTTCAAACTTTGACAGCGAAATTCGAACACAACCGTCGCGTCGGTTCGTATCCGCAACAATATGGTGAATTTTATATACTTACTTACTTACTTACTTATCAGGCCTGCGATCCATGGAGGATCTGAGCCTGAGCTATAGCTGCCTTCCATCCTTGACGGTCCCGGGCACGCTGCTTCCAGTTGTCAAGACCAAGATGTCTTACATCCGCGATTACTTGGTCTTTATACCGGAGGTTCGGTCTTCCTCTTCTTCTCGAACCAGGAGGCTCGGAGTCGAAGACCCTCTTAGCTGGAGCGTTGATGTCCATGCGCTCGATGTGGCCGAGCCAGTGTAGTCGACGGGTCCTTGCCTTCCGGACTACATCCACATCTTGGTACAGCTCGTAGAGTTCACGGTTGTGTCTTCTTCTCCATTCACCTTCCTCACAGACAGGACCAAATATCCGGCGCAGAATTTTTCTTTCGAAAGAACCCAAAATCAGCTCCGCTGTCCTGCTTATCGTCCAGCTTTCGGCTCCGTACAGCAAGACTGGCAGAATGAGCGTTTTGTAAAGCATGACTTTGGTCTTTCGAGTGAGGAGTTTTGACCCCAGTTGTTTGGACAAGCCGAAGTAGCAGCGGTTGCCAAGGGCGATTCTACGCCGGATCTCCACTGTGGTGTCATTTGTGGAATTTACGTTTGCCCCGAGGTAGACAAACTCCTTAACTACCTCGAAATTGTAGCTGTCAATTGTTATGTTTTGTCCCAGGTGGTGAGCGACGGATTGGTTTTTGCTTGACAGCATGTATTTCGTTTTGTCCTCATTGATCTTAAGGCCAATTCGTTTCGCCTGTTCTTCAATCGCCGTGAATGCTTCCACAATGCCACGGCGAGAACACGCGATGATGTCGATATCATCCGCGTATCCTAGCAGCTGGATGGACTTGTAAAAGATAGTGCCTTCCCTGTTGACGCCTGCCCGTCGCACTATCTGCTCCAGCACCAGGTTGAAGAAGTCACATGACAGCGCATCTCCTTGCCGAAATCCGGTGCATGTTTCGAATGGTTCCGAGGTCCTAGAACCGAGTTGCACGGTGCATCGCGTGTTTTTTAGCGTGGCGCGACACAACTGGATCAGTTTTACCGGGATCCCGAATTCGGCCATCGCCCCAAACAGTGCTTCACGATGAATGCTGTCGTATGCGGCTTTGAAATCAATGAAAAGATGGTGTGTATCGATTTGAAACTCGTTGGTCTTTTCCAGGATTTGTCGAAGTGTGAAAATTTGGTCTATAGTTGATTTGCCGGGCCGGAAGCCGCACTGGTAGCTGCCGATTAGTGCGGTGCAAAATGGTTTTAGACGTTCACACAATACGCTGGACAGGATCTTGTATGCGACATTGAGCAGGGATATACCTCTATAGTTCTTACAAGAGGTAGGATCGCCTTTTTTGTGGATGGGGCATATAGAGCTGGTATTCCAGTCGTCGGGCATGCTCTCATCTTCCCAAATTCTGCAGATGATCTGGTGCATGCTCCCTACCAGAACATCGCCGCCAGCCTTGAAGAGCTCCGATGGCAAGCCATCTGAGCCTGCGGCCTTGTTGTTCTTCAGCTTCTGAATAGCTGTGCCGACTTCTTCTATGCTGGGTGGGAGGACTACTTCAGCGGCTGGAGTTGGGATTTGCTCAGTCCCTACCACTCTCTCTTGGTCATGCTCGTTAAGCAGGTGCTGGAAGTGCTGCTTAAATACATCCACTATTCCCTGCGGGTCGGTGACAAGATTACCCTCGCAGTTTCGAAGAGCCAGGGTGCCCTTTTTGAAGCCTCCTGCAAGGCCTTTGGCTTTCTTGTAAAAGGCTCGTATTTTATGTCTATCCCTAGACTCCTCGATATCCTTGAGCTGGGAGGCTGCGAAGATTCTTTTCTTTTGTCGCAGTAGTTTCTTCTTCTCCCTTCTTCTGGCTCGGTACTCTTCTCGCGCTGCCCTGGTTTTCCTCTGCAGCGCCTTTTGGTACGCCTCGTCGGTTGCTGCCTTTTTCTGCTCACACTCGCCATCATACCACGGGTTTCTTGTCGGGGGTGGTAGGTATCCTAAGGTGGTTTCGGCTACTTCCTGAATGGCTGAGCGGCAATGCAGCCACATATTATTGGCATTTGTGTTCGACGTAGGCATACCGTAGAGTCTTTCGCTCAGCTGCTGCTGAATTTTATATAGCAATGGTTTACTCATGCCCAACTGTTTGAGCAGGTAGTAGAGTCATTCTAACCATACGGTGTCGAAGGCTTTTTCCAAGTCAATCAGGCAGGAACCCGTGCATTGGTTCTTGCATTTATTCCATTGGATATCCGAGATGAGTTAAATGCTAATTTGTCAAATGAGGTAAATGCTAATTTGTCAAATGTTGTTACGCGCGTTGAGAAGTTGGAAACCGAAAGGGTTTTAGCAACAGCTCTCAGAGAGGATATACTTCAGCTGCAGAGACAAGTCGATGCCTTTGAGCGCAAGGAGGTTTCTACGGATGCTGTTCTCTTTGGGATCCCAGTGTGCAGTGATGAAAATGTAACACACATCTTTAATCAGCTGTGTTTCTCCATCGGGTGCAGACCACCACCGCTCAGAGGTATTTTTCGCACCAAACCAAGATCTCGGCTAAATAACACCGCACCCTCACCCTCGCCCATCGTCATCCAATTTCTCAACGGTTACGACAGAGGCACGGTACTGCGATCAGTGGGAGCGTACCGCAAAGAGAAAAAAAAAAGAGCTTTGTTTGTCCGACGTCGGTATTGACTCAAATAACAGCTGTTATCTAAATGAGAGTCTGACAAAAAAGAATCGCTCTCTTCTGCACATGGCTAACAAGTACAAGCGGAGGAAGCTTCTTCATTCTGCATTCACAAAGCGCGGTTCCATTTACATCAAACTTGTCGCTGACAAAAGAAGTACCCTGATTGAGAGCGCCGAACAGCTAGATGCAATAGTCGCCACTCAAACAAATGATGACATCAATGATGCTGCTCCAGTGTTACCATCATCCTTTACTGCTGATTAGAAGTGCCCAGAGTTACCTTTTTTATCTTATTAATACGTTTTTAACACTTTCTGTATTACATTTTTGCAATTTAAATTTAATAATTTTTTCTTTTAATTCTAACTTAAATCTAGTATCTCTCATGGTCTTGATAAGCTTCAAATGCTATAGCTTGTTTTTAGCTCGTGCTGGTACACTCTCTTTAAAACTTTGTGCTTCCTTTACTACCTATCACAATGAATAACATAATTGCTGGTAGAGGGTCCACTGCCGGAGCAACTAAAGGGAGTCTTCACCATATGATCAGAGTGTTTAGATCGCAGAGTAAAGGTATTCACATTTGTCACATCAACGCGCAAAGCTTAGAACCTAAACTTGATGAATTTCGGTACACCTTTGTAAATTCACAAATTGATGTTATTTGTGTTTCAGAAACATGGTTCCGGCCTGAAAAAAGTGATCAATACTATGGTCTTCAAGGTTACAGGCTATACCGAACTGACAGGGAAGCTCGTCCAGGGGGTGGTGTAGCAATTTTTGTTCGCCAGTTCCTGAAATGCAAGGTTGTTTATCAATCAAACCTTGGATCTCCTATTGAATTACTTTTTGTCGAAATTACCTCTAAAGGCGAAAAGCTTATTATTGGCGCTGTCTACAGACCTAATAAAGGCATAAGCCTCTTGCCTCTAATTGACTACTTAGAGGAGCTTACTTGCACTTCTCCCAACATTGTGCTCTGTGGTGACCTCAATTGTAATTTGTTAGACAAGTCTGAATCAGGTCCTATACTAGAAACCATGAGATCTTTAAATTTGTTCGCGGCTAACGTTACCACTCCTACCCATTTCTCTGGTGACTCTTCTACACTTCTGGATATCATTTTTATAGGGGATACCTCAAAAATGTTATTCTATGACCAGTTGTCTGCAGTAGGCTTTTCTAAGCATGACTTAGTTTACCTAACATTTAAATTTAATTATGTTTGTGGCAACGACAGCTACCAATACAGAGACTTTAGAAACTTGTGCTACGAAGCTTTAGAATCTGATGTTAACCAAATCTTTTGGAATCAAATCTATTTTATGCAGTCTGTCGATGAGCAAGTATCTTTCCTTCAACAGCAAATATATTTTCTATACGATAAGCATATTCCCTTAAGAACTAAAAGAACCAAACCTCTCTCACCCCCTTGGTTAAAAGGTGATATTCTTCAACTAATACATGAAAGAGACTCTGTATACCGAAAATGGAAAAAGTATCGAATAGAAGAATATCTTATTGCTTATCGCTCTCTACGCAACAAAGTCGTCTCTAAAATTAGGAGTGCAAAAACTGAATTTTATAGCAGTAAGTTGGATATGTCTGCATCAAACAAAAGTGTCTGGAAACAGATCCGAAACATTGGCTTATGCAATAAAAACTCCCTAGTCACAGGTGGGCTCGACTGCAATAAGCTGAATGCTGAATTCATTACTGCATCCGGTGCCCCCCCTAGAAAGCATTCTATCGACCTAAGTCCAGTATCAGATCAAGAAGATGCCTTTTATTTCCAAAGAGTATATCCTTCAGATGTTGTCCTTGCGGTGAAATCTATTAAATCGAACTCTACAGGCCTTGATAACCTTTGTCCAAAATTTATTAAATTATTGCTGCCGTATATTCTAAAACACTTAACACACATACTGAACCACTGCATTACTACCTCAACCTTCCCATCCGGATGGAAAAAAGTTAAAATAGTCCCCATACCAAAAAATAGATCAAGAAATGCTGTTGAATACAGACCCATAGCTATCCTACCCTTTATATCCAAAGTCTTAGAAAAGTTGGTCTTGCACCAAATACGAAATTATTTAACAAGGAAAAACTTGGTCAGCAACTGTCAGTCTGGCTTTCGACCTAAGAGAAGCTGTAATACCGTGCTTTTACTAGTAGTTGAAGAAATCCGTCAGGAATTAGACAATAAGAAGGCAACTCTTCTAACTCTACTCGATTTTTCAAAAGCTTTTGATACAGTCAACCATTCGATCCTGTGCAATAAGTTGCGGAACAACTTTGGGTTCTCCTCTTCTTCTACTAAGCTTATGTTGTCGTATCTAAGTGGAAGACAACAACGCGTCATTGCCGATGATAGTTCATCTAGCTTTTTGAAAGTACTAAATGGTGTTCCTCAAGGGTCAATCCTCGGACCTACGTTATTTTCCTTATATGTAAATGACTTGCCTGGAATCATAAAGCACTGTAAAATCCATATGTACGCGGATGATGTTCAGCTCCTTCTAAGTCGACCTCTCAAAGAACTTGATAATGCAATCAACGCATTAAACGAAGATCTATCTGAAATCCACGAATGGTCCGTGAAGCATGATCTGCGCCTTAATCCAGGTAAATCAAAAGTTGTTGTTATTCACCGCAGGGCGTTTGATCTCTCACCTCTTCCGCGTGTTCTCCTCAACCAAAATCCTATAGAGTGGGTTTCATCTGCTAGGAATCTCGGGATAGTCTTTAATCGCACTCTCACCTGGGACACTCACATTAATATAGCTATCGCTAAGGTATACGGCGGACTCCGCACTCTCTGGTCTACTCAGTATATCTTACCCACGAAGATCAAATTGATGCTTGCTAAATCCCTACTTCTACCAGTGCTGCTCTATGGGTGCGAAATCTTCTGCAAGCCTGATGAAAAGAGCTTGAGAAGTTTGATTGTTGCTTATAATAACATTGCCAGATACGTATTTAACCTAAGAAAAAGGGACCATGTCTCAAGATTCTCAAAACTAATCGCCGGGTGCACCCTTACAAATCTTCTAAAAATAAAAACACTCTGCTTTCTAAGCAATCTGATCATAACTCGACAACCTGAATATCTATTTGAAAAAATTACATTTTTCCAATCTCCCAGACCGGCAAGAATTATTCAACCTAGATACTCTTGTCTTCAGTCAGAACGACAATTTTTCGTACAATCTGCCAGGCTCTGGAACTCTCTACCAGCGCACTTGAGAGAGATCACTAGTACGAGCAGATTTAAAGCTTCAATTTTTGCTTACATGACCAGAGAACACAATTAATACTTCAATACCAATAATCTTTCCTGATGTTTCTTTTCTTCTTTTTTCATTGCATTTTCTATCCAATTAACTGACTACTTTTATTTACGGTACGTAATGTATGTCGATTCGCAGCTTATCCGCACTCCACTTTAATAATTTCTGTCCTTAAGCTTACATTTAATTTATAAGATAACATATGTATCTTCCAAATGTAAGAATTCACTTGAATAAACTTGAAACTTGAAACTTGAGTTTCGACACGGCATGTATAGTATCATGCCCCGCCTTGAAACCGACTTGGTTTTGCGGAATGATATTTTTGTCATCAGGGCATTTAGACAGGGCTGTGTGGATTACCTTCTTACCAAGATCTGTCATCATGCAAAAAATCATTTCAAAGGTATTAGCCGTTTTAATGTGATCACTGATGATGTATAATACAACGTCTCTTTCATATTTTTATATACAGATGGTACGGAACCCTTCGTGCGCGAGCCGGTTTTTTTTTTTTTTTAACATATTTTTTCGTTGTTTAAACTCGAGGAAAGCTCAGACTTACTTCTTAAATTAAATGAAATGACGACCAACTGTCCGGCATCCACTTTACAGAACATTTTATCATTTCAGACTGGAATACCCGCGCTCGGTTTCTCCCCGATGAACAATACCCCCGTTCTTCTACATGACCATGATGAATTCATAAAAGCCGAAACCTTCCTCAAAGGTATCGAAATCTACAAGACAATCATTTCGAAACTGGGAAATGCCTAAAGGAAAGTAATACAATATATATGAACAACAATGATCAAATAAACAATAAAACAACAATCATTGTAATTAAAAAATCGTTTCCTTCGGTATATTTTTCTGTTTTTTTTGTTTCGTTCTTGCTTGTTTTGTTTTTCATTAAGTATACATCTTAGAGATACATCTAAAATAAAAAATATTTTACTCATATCATCGTTTTTTGTTTTTACATTTATTTATTTTTTTTTGTTGTTCCTGTTGTTGTTTTGTGTCACAATTTGGTTAATAATATTCTGTTTTCATTTTTTGTTTTATATGTTTTCTCCTTATATTCGTATAGTCCTATTTCTATTGTTGATTGATGTAGAAATAAATAAATTTTCGGTTTTTTCTTTTCTTTGTTCAATAGAAAAGTATAAAGAGAAATTGTCATTGTTTTGTTATTACAAAAGAAAAAGAATTATTGTTTGTTTGGTATGGTAGAGAATAGAAAACTAATTGCTTAACACTTCGTCTCTGGTATTGATGAGGTGAGAGGGCACAATTTGTAAATAAACAAATAAAATGAAAAAACAACACTATTTTCATCGTTCGTAATTTCGTGGTATTATTGTTGTGATTAAATTGATATTGTTTCTTTAAATGAAAAATATACAGGGTGCCCCACGAGCAGTGTGCCAAAAAGATAGAGCGTGTAGGTCTGGTCAAGACAAGAAAAAAACCGGGCAAGTGCGAGTCGGACTGGTCCGTACCATCTGTATATATAAATATGAAAGAGACTATGTATGTTACATCATCAGTCATCACATTAAATCACATTTTTTGTATGATAACAGATCTTGGTTGCAGGCAGGTTATAGGCAAATCAAAAATCTCCATTATGAGATAGTTGATCATCAAAGTGTCCATTGAATTCAAATCAATTATCTTACTTGACAGCAACGATGTGCAAAGGTGAATAACAATTATGGGAAATATGGGAAAAAGGTTTGCAGCTAGGATTAATTCATCAAAGACACAAAAGAGATCAAAACTGGGAAGTTTGCTACTGGTTGTGGGATATTGTCGACTAACCTTAGTTCAGTGTGGAGACCAAGGGGTTTTTTTGGATGAAAATCATGTCTGTTGTATGGGAGCCCCCCTTAAATATTCATTTTGTTTTTAGTATTTGTCGTGGTAGCGGCAACAGAAATACATCTTCTGTGAAAATTTCAACTCTCTAGCTATCACGGTTCATGAGATACAGCCTGGTGACAGACGGACGGACGGACAGCGAAGCCTTAGTAATAGGGTTCCGTTTTACCTTTGGGTACGGAACCCTAAAAATCAACGGTCACATCCACAATGCCATGATATGCTTTTTCGTAAAGTCAGAAACTTCTTCTTTCACCTTGTTTGTAAACGAAGCTGTTTTAAGGAATAGTTTTTGAGAAATTAATTTTCAAACTCAATATTTTGAAAAAAAAATGAAAAAAGAATGTTTGAACTATTTTTTTCCAAAATTGTATGTAATTAACTACTAAGTTTTTTTCGAAATTTCACTTCTCTTAGTAGTTTTTAGTTAAAAATAGAAGACCGGATGCAAAAATGTCTTGTAATTTTTGAGAAATTAAAACCCAAACCACTTTTTTCTAAGAAAAACCTTTTTTTTTTGGTTTTAACGCGGCTGCACTTGCGTAAAATGGTACGGATGTAGGTTTTCGGTATGAAGCACCCTCCATATTCTAGATATTCGACACTCCAAGCATAAAAGCTATTCTCCTTTTACTAAGGGAGGGATTTTCGTGGGACCGAGTTCAAAATTCTTTCATTATTTCATGGATTGCTGATCCATCTGTAATTGATCTTTCGCTTCTTCGATGCTCTAGCACTATGTGCTCTCGCAGACGTCGGTGGATTCTTGAAAACATGCTACGACTGGGACACCTCCGATTGGGGATATCTTTCAGCGTAGAGTCTTTCGGCTTCACGATCTCGACCATTAGCTAAATGGTAGCAGAAGTGCATGTCCGTCAATTCTTCTCGACGGTATGAGTTTGACATCGTAATATGTTGATGAGTTAACATCCAAATTGGAAATGTTTTTTTACTAAAAATGCGATGCCTTTTATTAACATTTGCGTTGCAAATATTTTGATTTTTAATAAAGAAAAATTGCGGTTTTATTGTCTTAGGATCCTAGCGGGCAGAAACCATCGGCGGCGGGCGGACCCAAACGAAATTGGCAGGTCAGTTTTCAGGCGTTATCAATGAAAAAAAAAAAGGATTAATCTAGGGCTACTCCAATACTGTGTCACTTTATTGTATCCTAATAAAACTCCGATTTTTTTTTTAAATAATAAAAAAGAGGTCAATGCTTCATACATTAATTTGCCTACAAGTCCAGCCGCGTTAATACCAAACAAAAAAAAAGGTTTTTCATAGAAAAAAGTGGTTTGGGTTTCTTTTTAATTTCTCAAAAACTACAAGACGTTTTTGCATCCGGTTTTCTGTTTTTAACTAAAAACTAATAAGAGAATTTAACTGTTTAAAAAAAAATTAGTACTTAATTATATAAAATTTTGAAAAAAACTAGTTCGAAATTTGTTTTTTAATTTCTTTTTTTTTTCAAAATTTTGAGTTTGAAAATTCGTTTCTCAAAAACTATTCTCTAAAACTGCTTCGTTTTAAAACAAGATGAAAGAAGAGGTTTCTGGCTTTACAAAAAAGTATATCGCGGCATTGTGGATGTAACCACTGATTTTTAATATTTTTTTTTTTTTACATTAAGCCAATTTTTAGAAAATTGCCCCTCCCGGCTAAACGGTGGGAATCCCCCCCCCCCCCCAAACGATTTTTTCATTGTCTTGAACAGACCTACACGCTCTAGCTGTTTGGCACACTGCTCGTGGGGCACCCTGTATATGTCTCTGCGACACTTGGTTACCCTCATCAGTTTGTTTTCAACATTTAAAGCGCAAGGTCCTTTAAATTAAGTAAAACTTTGTTCTATTTTATTCCCACTTATTGTTTATTAAAATTATTTTTATTTAAGTTGCAATTTAGAAATGATGGGTCGAGGTAAAACGCTAACAAATTTAGAAATTAACGCAAAATTCTTGCGCTCAAGCAAGAAAATTATGCCAACCGGGAGATTGCTAGAAAAATTGGTCAAGATCCATGGACAGTCAATAATTTTGACCACAGCAAGAGGGACAATAGAACGAGATCGCAGGTCCATTTTACGTGAAGCTTTAAATTCCGCTGTGACCGCTCTCAAAATAAAGGAGAAAGTTGGAACTTCAGCCAGTGTCCGGAGAGTTCAAAGGTTGATATAACAGTGTCCACATCTCCGACGGCAAAAACTGAAGAAAAAACCACGTTTACTTCAACGTCATAGAGATCAGAGATTGGAATTCTGCCGGACTCACATAAGCTGGAAAAAACCAGCCAAGTGCGAGTCGGACTCGCGCACGAAGGGTTCCGTACCATCTGTATACATATATGTATAAATATGAAAGAGACTATGTATGTTACCTCATCAGTCATCACATTAAATCACATTTTTTGTATGATGACAGATCTTGGTTGTAGAAATATGGGAAATATGTGAAAAAGGTTTGCAGCTAGGATTAATTCATCAAAGACACAAAAGAGATCAAAACTGGGAAGTTTGGTACTGGTTGTGGGATATTGTCGACTAACCTTAGTTCAGTTTGTGACCAAGGGCCCCCCTTAAATATTCATTTTGTTCTGTTTTTAGTATTTGTCGTGGTAACGGCAACAGAAATACATCATCTGTGAAAATTTCAACTCTCCAACTATCACGGTTCATGAGATACAGCCTGGTGACAGACGGACGGACGGACAGCGAAGTCTTATAAATAGGGTCCATTTTACCTTTGGGTACGGAACCCTAAAAAGAATGGGAAATCGTAATTTTTTCTGACGAAAAAAAATTTTATTCGGATGGCCCTGATGGCTTTCAGTATTACTTCGCCGATTTGAGAAAATCGGAGATGTTCCTGTCACGTCGTCCACACTGCTGTTGGTTGCTGTTGGTTCTGTCATGGTGTGGGCTGCGATTTCATTTCATGGCCCAATAGATCTGGTTGTCTTAGATGCTCGGCAAAACTCAGAGGATTACATCAAGCTTCTGGAAACGCAAATAATCAATTTTCATGAAATGTTTGATGGTCCACGTTGGAGTTTCCAGCAGGACAATGCAGCCATCCACACAGCAGCAAGTGTAAAACAATGGTTTAGAAGAGAAAATGTGAAAGTTTTAGATTGGCCGCCTCTTTCTCCTGATCTAAACGTAATTGCAAATGTTTGGGGATGGCTGTCGCGGGGAGTTTACGCGGAAGGATGACAATTTGAAAGTAGGGAAGGTCTTATTAAGGCCATTGAAGACGCTTTCGAGGGGATTCCTGTAACCTATTTAAAAAATGGCAAAGGACTAACAAAGGCCTCGTAGGGGTAGCATCTATCCGACGGATGCTGGCCTGCTAAAAAGCGAGAAGAGCCACCGCAGTCGAATATCTCTTCCTCCTCCTCGTGGTGCCATCTGGAGATTTCCTATGGAAATTGCAGACGGGGAAGGGCCAATGGCGAGCCTCCTGCGCCAAAAAAACAGGATTAGTCGGTTGGGCTACGGCCTAGTTACCCGTAACCGTAAGAAAAACACAAACTCCGAAACAGCCACAAGCCTCGGATATAACGGACCGGATTTATGTTGACGACCCTTGCAAAAACGAAAGGGTCCCTAAACAGGCCACGTGCAGCCGAACAACTTGCGGACGCCCTATACCGCTATAAAGCGGATATCACCGCCATCCAGGAAATGCGATGGAATGGACCGGGTATAAAGCCGATGAAAAACTGCGATATTTACTACGGCGACTGCTATAGGGAGAGAGGGCAACGATTGATTGGATGCGGATTCGTTGTTCGAGGTGGACTAAGCAAAAAGTGCTAAGCTTTCGGACCGTCTGCTGAGCTCTTCAAGGCAGCTGGGGATGACCTGGGTGGGAGCATGCACCAGCTCATCCGTAAGATATGGTTAGAGGAAAGCATGCGGAATGGAGTCTCAGCATCGTATACCCGATCCACAAGAAAGGAGATCCCTCTGATTGCGCCAACTATAGAGGAATAAGTCTCCTTAACATCGCCTACAAAATCTTCTCTGCCGTTTTGTGTGAACACCTGAAGCCTTTTGTAAATAAGCTGATTGGTCCTTATCAGTGCGGATTCAGGCCAAGGAAGTCCACCATCGACCAAATCTTCACACTACGGCAGATCTTAGAAAAAACCAATGAATTTCAAGTCGACACTCACCACCTATTTGTCGACTTCATAGCCGCATACGACAGCGTAATTAGAGACGAGCTATACAACGCTATGTCTACCTTTGACATACCTGCTAAGCTCGTCAGACTATGCAAGATTACTTTGGAGAATGCTCGCTGCTCGCTTACCGATAGTTTTGATGTCAAAAAAGGATTTAGGCAGGGTGATGCGCTGTCGTGTGATTTCTTCAACATCATATTGGAAATGATTGTGCAAAAATCATTGGCCAACACAAGAGGCACAATCTATTTCAAATCCTCGCATCTCCTTGCATACGCCGACTATATTGACATAATAGGTAGATCACAGCGAGATGTCAATGAGGCGTTTGCGAGTATTGAGATGGAGGCGGCAAAAATTGGTTTGGCGGTAAACGAGGGCAAAATTAAATAGATGCTGTCATCAAAAAAGGACGCTCAACACCGACGTCTCGGCAAGAACGTTTGTATAGGCAGATATAAGTTCGAGGTAGTTAAGGACTTCGTCTACCTTGGCTCCGCAGTCACTTGGAACAACGACATCAGTTCCGAAATCAAACGCAGAATCACTCTTGCCAATCGCTGTTTCTTTGGGCTCAGGAGGCAACTGAGTAATAGAGCCTTCTCCCGAACGACAAAGTTGACTCTATATAAGACCCTGATCATCCCGGTCTTGTTGTACGGCGCAGAAGCATGGACACTATCAAAAGCGGATGAGGATGCCCTTGGTCGGTTCGAGAGAAAGATTTTGCGCGTGATTTTTGGGCCTATAAACGCAGACGGGGGATGGAGGAGAAGATTCAACCACGAACTTTACGGGCTGTACAGCGACATGAGCCTAATCAGGCGTCTACGGATTCAACGCCTAAGATGGCTGGGTCATATAGAGCGAATGGACACCACAGCTCCAGCCCGGAAAGTCTTTAAATCCAACCCCGAGGGACGAAGAAGCAGAGGACGGCCGCCCTTAAGATGGCGCACACAGGTGGAAGGGGACCTCAGCCAACTGGGTGTGCGGCAATGGAAAAGGCTAGCGAAAGATCGTGCTAGATGGAGGGGCATGTTGGTTGAGGCCCAGGTTCACCCCGAACTGTAGCGCCCACTAAGAAGAAAAGAAGGTTGCGCTTATGGTTATTTATTTATGTTTACTCGGCGACATTCACAGCAAATTCACGAACAAAATCGGCGAACATGTAGGGCTGCCTTAAGACAGCTGTTAGATAGTTAAAAAGAAATTTTGAAATTAAAATCAGGGCCGTTGTCACCGATTGTTTTGCTCAAATACTGGGAAAAGTAAATAATGTACATATTAGAAATGCTATTTTTGCATTCAATTCATTTATTGGCCTATTCTACATTTTTTCGGGCGTACAGGGAAAGGAAACCGATTTAGACCGATTTCTCAAATTCTTCCTCAGAATTCTTACTTCCATCAATGTCTCATTGAGCTCTTCATCTTCGCTTAAAAATAGTTCCAAGCACGGAAACATACATATTTTTTTTAAAACACACAAAAGCACAAACAAGGCCATATCAAACGCACAGAACATAGGAAAGTGATAGCTAAGTAGCTGTCACCCAGAAAACTGTCACAAAAATGTGACAATCACAGTGACTATCACCTTACACGATAGTCGGAGTCTACACGAGGGCTAAAATAAGTGTAAAAGAGAGGGTAAGTGAAACAGAAATACATTGGCACAGTCACGCGCGGGTAGCTACTTCGTGGGTTTTTTTGACATTTCTCCTTTTCTTTATTTTCCGACTGCGACTGCGATTACATTTTACTTTTATGAGTTAAGTTACAGGAAAAGAGAAGGAAATTTGTACGAACACGGCTTAGCCGCCTACACCCGGTCCAGCGCCTCGACCATAACGATGCTGTTTCCTCGGATAACCACCATTCCAATGTTGTTCCTCGTGCTATCCTTGCACTCTTCCACAGGTTCGTCGAGGACGACGTTCATAAATGGATCGAAACCACGCAATATGCCGGCAACCGATCGGCCGCCATTGAGCTTGAGTAGCATCCTCTTGTCCATGTATTTTTTCAACTCTGGTGGATGGGCTTTCGACATATTTTTCGGCTAATGGAGGGAATTACTTGAACTCAAGAATAGACAGCAACCACGATTCGCGGATAAACGATTTCGCGATGTCGCTTCACTCCTGTTTCTGACTTGGAAGTGTACGTTTGGATACCATTCTTACTTTTCAAACATCACCACAGGCTAACGAAATTGAAATGCGAAGCGAAAAAACAGGCACGCGCAGAAAAGCTCCGTGTGGACGCGTCCTCAAATTGGAACGTAGGTTCAAAAGAAAAATGCGCAAAAAGAAAGGCCTCGTTTAGACTCCAACATACCGAAACCGAGAATGTGACTGTCACTTGTCACAAATCACCTTAGCCGATTCCACCCCAGGAAGACTGAAATCCGAACGATCAGACTTTTCATCGACCTGTGTTTCACAAAGTGAGGGTAATCAAGTGTCGCGGAGTGTATACCTTATTATTAAATATTTGTATGCAAACTTGTTGTTTGTCATTTGTTTTGTTGTTGAATGTTGTTTCTTTTTACAGTGTCACTTGAACGTAATTAAGGTAATCAAATGTGGTATAAAATGAGAGCAGATTTATTTATATATATAAAGGGTCCGCCATCTAACGTTTTTTTTTTGTTTTTTTTTTCTTAAACTTATTCTTATTTCGTGACTGGTAACACTTAGCTCATGTCAGATTTGACAGATAATTAGTTTTATCCTTCCGCTGAACGAATCTGGTTGTGTATATGCTTGAACAACGCTGGGAAATATTGCGGCATTACTTTAAAAATCATGGTAATGTTGCAGAATGTCTGCGAAAATTGCGTATGGATTTTGGAAGAAGAGAAGCACCGTCAGCTCCGTATCGTATGTTCGTTATCTTGTGAAAAAAGTGAAAGAAACTGGCATCCTCATCGATAAACCAAAGCGTGAAAAGCCAAAAACACTGCGTACATCCGAGAATATTGCTGCTGCGGCAGAAAGTGTGCGTGAAGCGCCATCAACATCAATTCACCGTCGTTCTCAACAATTGTCCATTTCGGAGACATCATTGAGATGAATTTTGAATAAAGACCTTGGTATGACGCCATACAAAGTCCAATTGGTTCAGGAGTTGAAGCCAACTGACCATCCAATGCATTTTCGCTTCGCTAAGTGGGCCTGCGGTCGACTTACAGAAGATGCCGATTTTGCCAAAAAAAAAATCATCTTTTCAGATGAAGCTCATCTTGATCTTGGCGGGTATGTAAACAAGCAAAATTGTCGCATTTGGGGCACAGAAAACCGGCACGCATACATTGAAAAGCCGGTGCACCCAAAACGAGCCACTGTTTGGTGCGGATTTTGGTCCAGAGGCATAATTTGGCCATTTTTCTTCGAAAATGAGCAAGGAGTGGCCGTTACAGTCAATGGCGATCGTTATCGGGTCATGTTGAACGAATTTTTGTTCACAAAAATTTAAGAGGAGGATATTGGCAACATTTGGTTTCAACAGGACGGCGCTACGTGCCACACAGCCGAAGCTACACTCGATGTTTTGCGTTCTGTTTTTGAAGATCGCATTATCAGCCGCAGAGCTGATGTCGTTTGGCCACCTCGGCCACTATTATTTGAGGGATGTCGTCAAAGACAAGTGTTACGCCGACAAGCCAGAAACAATTGACGCTTTAAAGGACAATATTCGTGAAGCCATTGGTGAAATACAGCTGCACACAATCGATAATGTGCTTAAAAATTCGACCGATCGTGTAGGCTACTGCATGGCCAGCCGAGGCAGCCATTTGAATGAAATTATTTTCCATTATTAACCGGAAGGACACAGCCATGTCATCGAACGTTTTTTTCACGGTGTTTCTCCTCAGCGGGGTTCTGACAAAACCCCCTGTAGTAAACTTGTCATGAAAAGCTTCTCGAAATTCGCCGTTCGGAACCGGCAATAAAACTGTAGGTCCATTTCACCTATGTGAAAATGAAATCACACACAACATGGGTGATTGAGAGAAGCTCGGCTCAGGTTCTTCATGGACTGTAACGCCAACATACATACATACAACCGGAAGGATTGTACTTTTAAATAAAAAAAGAAATTTGAGAAAATATTCAGTAGTTTTTAGTGTTTCGTACCCGAAGATAAAACGGAACCCTGTTACTAAGACTTCGGTGTCCGTCCGTCCGTCTGTCACCAGGCTATATCTCATGAACCGTGATAGCTAGACAGTTGAAATTTTCACAGATGATCTATTTCTGTTTCCGCTACCACGACCAATACTAAAAACAGAACAAAATTAATATTTAAGGGGGGCTCCCATACAACAGATATGATTTTCATCCATAAAATCCTGCCTGCAACCAAGATCTGTCATTTGATGGGGTAACATACATAGTCTCTTTCATATTTATATATACAGATGGTACGGAACCCTTCGTGCGCGAGTCCGACTCGAACTTGGCCGGTTTTTTTTTTTATAGCATTTTCAAAAAAAAAGTTATTCGGCGAACCCTTTATATCGTTTAATTGATGGTTTTAACTTATTTTAATTTATGTAATGTTATATTGCATGCGGTAGAAATTGTTATGTTTATTTCACACTTTTTATTTTATGTTTGGTTGTTTTCTGTTTTAATTCGATTTTGTTTTGCTTTTTTACAATTTACAGAAATAACTATAAATTAGTTGTTTTCGTTTTCGTAATTTGCGTTTTTGTTTTTTTGTATAATATAAAACTGGATAGAGTTTTTATTTCACTTTTATTAACAGCTCTCTGGTGATTCGTACAAAAGGAAATAAAAGAAATTACTTTATTGTTTACTTGATACATTTTTAATTGGTAATTAATGCTAAAGAAATATTGTTGTTCCTTGTCGTCTTATGTTTTCATCTTCTTTTTGGTTTTATTACACTATCGTTTCCAACGTATGAACAAATTTGCTTTGTTCTACCTTTTTATATTTAGTTGTGGAAACTATTTTTGTTTTTCTTTACCCGCTACTAAGTTAATAGTTGTCTGGTGAATACTTCTTTCTTTTTTTCTAAATTATACGTTCAGAATATATATTTTAGTTTTAATGTTTTGTTTTGGTTTTTTACTGAATTTATTTTAAGTGAAAAAATATTTTTGTTTTACATATTATCAGTTTATGTGTTTGCTTTTTAATTGTTTTATTATTTCTCTGTAGTCAGTAGTTTGTCTGTTAGTTTAGTCGTCGCTGAATTTAGTTTGAGACTTTGTTTTTCCATTATCGCTTCTTGTAAAATATAGTTTAATCAGACATTTGTGTTTTTCTTTTGTAAAACGAATTGTTATTGATTTTTTAATCGGCATTTGAAGTCTTTTAAGTCTTCCTTTGTTTTATTTTTGTTGTTTGTCTTTTTCTTTCTATTGTGGTACAAGTGTATATCTTATTAAAAATAAATAATAAAAAGTAAAAGTACAGCAACGTAAAATGTTTTGTTTAATAAAGAAAAAGTTTTGTTTTTATTTTATTTTTATTTTTTTTTTTTACTGTTTTTGGCAACAATCTTCTTTTTCTCTCTCATATGTTTAATTAACCTGTTTGCTTCTATTTTGTTTTTTTAGTTATGGTTTTATATTAATAAAGTTTTATTTCAGTTCTATTGGTTGTCTTGATTTATTTGTTTCGTTTTATGTTATGTTCATGTGTTGTAATTGCAGATTTGTTTTTTTATATTCAAATACATTGCTATTGCGTTATTTATATGAAAATATACACAGATAAGTACGTTTTGTATGTTATATAATTGCATGTATAATTTAATTTTAGTAATGAATTATATTTAAAATTAAATTAAATTAAAAAAATCATAAAAAAACATCAAAATAAAATCTGACGGTTGTATTTTAACGTTCGAAATACACGATTCTTAACTAGATTCGTTTCTTAAAATATTGTTGATAGCAGCCGCGATGGAAAAACGAGGTAGGATATTCTTTTTTTAACTTTATATATTTTTATGTTTAATGTTTATGTATTTTCATATAGTTCGTATTTGTTTTTTCTTTCTTTCTTCTAATTTTTACGATGAATTTCTTCGTTTTGTTTAGCATTTCTACGATTGTTAGTTTAGCAAATACTAGCTTCTTTTTTGTTTTTTATAGAATCCAAACAGATCTTCTTACTTTTTTTTTTTTTAAGGAGTAAAATAAGGATGGAAGTATCAACGAGTACAATTCAATATTTATTTGAAAATTCATTTACAAAAAAAAAATTACAATTTCTTCTCTTTTCTGTTAATTTAGTCGAAATAACTTAAAGTCCAATAGACTAAGGCCTTCTCCTCACAGCTGGGGCGTTAAATAAAATTAGTATTTATTTTAATATTAATTACTTTTGAAAGAAATTAATTTTGAACCCGATTTGTCGCTAAAAAAACAAAAAATAAATAACAATTCTGTTTGGATTCGATAAGGAGTGAGAACCTAGGCACATGCCATATTGCTCCTTGACTAAGACTTTGTCTTAGAAGTATACGAACCTAAAAGACATACTTATAATATACTTTATAAGGTTATCCTGTTTTTTTTTCTTATTCTCCTTTTCTGACAAATAAATATATTTAAACGCTTCGTCAAAATCAATATTGACGATTTAACATAGACACTTAAACGTAAACTTACTTTTCTTTTCCTTTTAATTACTTTAAATTAAAAAGAAATATAATTATTATAAGAAATTAAATCATACAAGAGAAAATAAAATAAATTATAAAACACTATGCACTCGTCAATCAAAAAAAAAAAAAAAGGGAAATGTGAGGATAATGAAAATGAAAAGGAAACGAATAGTTGGGATGTTTTGCTTTTGTTGTGTTTGGTTGTTTCATTTCCTTTTTTCGGTATTTCCTTTTTACAATGATTTTACACACGCAGTATTTCGCACGCTTTATTATAACATATGGCAATCCAGTCGGGTTGTGTTGCTCCCCATTGGATTTGGTTTACTTCTCCTTCAGCTGCAGTGTATGCCAATATTGGATCCTCAATTGCACGTGGCATTTGTTGAATATCCCAAATCAGTGCTTGGTGATCATCACCGGCAGTGCATATGTGACAGGAACTGTAACGAAAAATACATTCGTAACAGGCGAATTTATAAAAAGGTGGTATTTAAAGTAGGTTCCTACTATTTGTGTATTGTTTCAGGCATAAATACTGTTATGTTCCGACCACCTCAGGTCAGTTATCTGGGCGCTTCACCTTTATCATAACCTTTTTCTCTACAACTGTAAGATAATTGTCCACTAACTCACTAGATGGCTTAATTACTTCCACACTGGATACTGACACTGATCACTGATACTGAATACTGAATGCCTACAAGGGCGAGTGCCCCGCTTATATGTGGTGGACCATCTAGTGTTTTTTTTTTTTTAAATCATAGGTTATTTTGACCCCATAGGGGGCATGGGCTCGGACATACAGGGTAAAGTTGTTGATCGCTCTCAACCCGAGGAGATGCCAGCAACGATCCCTATGCGCCCTCTGGATAGCCACTTCAACAACCGTTGGGAGGTGAACAAACGTATGCAGCGACAAAACACCGACCAGAATGGCGGTAGTGCGGCGGGCTAACAATCCGCCCACACAAAAAAAAAAAACATTAAGTTATGAATGAGCAAGATGCCTCGGATACACAGACGGATACTTGACGACGACAACGCATGAAAAAGGAACACGATTTGCGAGTGTGCTCCTGGAATGTCAGAACCCTGTACACTCCCGGAGCTGCTCATAAACTAGAAGGAATCCTTACGCAGTACAAGGCGGATATTACTGCGGTCCAGGAAATACGCTGGATAGGAAACGGTATGATTAGGAAGAAAAATTGCGACATTTATTACAGCTGTCACAAAAGGTTGCACTTACTGGGATGCGGATTTGTCGTGGGAAAGCGGTTAAGGTCGAAGGTCATCGACTTTAAACCTATAAGTGATCGCCTGGCTGTGATCCGCATCAGAGTCAGATTTTATAACATCAGCCTTATATGTGCACACGCCCCTACCGACGAGGCTGAAGACCCTATCAAGGAGTGCTTCTATGACCTCCTGCTGGAGTACGATGTTAAAATCGTGCTCAGGGACTTCAACGCCAAAATCGGCAAGGAGAACACCCTTGGCGGAGTGATCGGAAAGCACAGCCTCCACGATACAACAACCGATAACGGCTTCCGACTCACGGACTTTGCGACAGCTCGTAATGCGGTGATAAGTAGCACAAGATTCCCTCGCAAGCGAATCCACACAGCAACCTGGCGATCTCGGGACGGTGGAACCGCCAACCAAATCGACCATGTGCTCATTGACGCAAGGTACTCGTCAAACATCCTGGATGTGCGAACAATCAGAGGGGCAAATGTCGACTCTGACCACTTCCTCGTAGCAGCAAGATTCAGAGCTCGACTGTCCAATGTCAGAAAGCTGCACCAGCCCATCAGGAGGAGGTTCGTCATTGGGCGCCTGAGCACACCGGAGATTGCCAGAGTCTACAGGGAGCAGCTGAGCGAAAGACTCTACGGTATGCCTACGTCGAACACAAATGCCAATAATATGTGGCTGCATTGCCGCTCAGCCATTCAGGAAGTAGCCGAAACCACCTTAGGATACCTACCACCCCCGACAAGAAACCCGTGGTATGATGGCGAGTGTGAGCAGAAAAAGGCAGCAAGCGACGAGGCGTACCAAAAGGCGCTGCAGAGGAAAACCAGGGCAGCGCAAGAAGAGTACAAAGCCAGAAGAAGGGAGGAGAAAAAACTACTGCGAGAAAAGAAAAGAATCTTCGCAGCCTCCCAGCTCAAGGATATCGAGGAGTCTAGGGATAAACATAAAATACGAGCCTTTTACAAGAAAGCCAAAGGCCTTGCAGGAGGCTTCAAAAAGGGCACCCAGGCTCTTCGAAACTGCGAGGGTAATCTTGTCACCGACCCGCAGGGAATAATGGATGTATTTTGGCAGCATATTCAGCAGCTGCTTAACGAGCATGACCAAGAGAGAGTGGTAGAGACCGAGGAAATCCCAACTCCAGCCGCTGAAGTAGTCCTTCCACCCAGCGTTGAAGAAGTCGGCTCAGCTATTCAGAAGCTGAAGAACAACAAGGCCACAGGCTCAGATGCACCAGATCATCTGCAAAATTTGGGAAGATGAAAGCATGCCCGACGACTGGAATACCAGCTCTATATGCCCCACCCACAAAAAAGGCGATCCTACCTCTTGCAAGAACTATAGAGGTATATCCCTGCTCAATGTCGCATACAAGATCCTCTCCAGCGTATTGTGTGATCATCTAAAACTATTTTGCACTAATCGGCAGCTACCAGTGCGGCTTCCGGCCCGGCAAATCGACTATAGACCAAATTATCACACTTCGACAAATCCTGGAAAAGACCAACGAGTTTCGAATCGATACACACCACCTTTTCATCGATTTCAAAGCCGCATACGACAGTATTCATCGTGAAGAACTGTTTGGTGCGATGGCCGAATTCGGGATCCCGGGAAAACTGATCCAGTTGTGTCGCGCCACGCTGAAAAACACGCGATGCACCGGTTCTAGGACTTCGGAACCGTTTGAAGCTTGTACCGGATTTCGGCAAGGAGATGCGCAGTCATGTGACTTCTTCAACCTGGTGCTGGAGCAGATATTGCGACGGGCAGGCGTCAACAGGGAAGGCACTATCTTTTACAAGTCCATCCAGCTGCTAGGATACGCGGATGATATCGACATCATCGCGTGTTCTCGCCGTGGTATTGTGGAAGCATTCACGGCGATTGAAGAACAGGCGAAACGAATTGGCCTTAAGATCAATGAGGACAAAACGAAATACATGCTGTCAAGCAAAAACCAATCCGTCGCTCACCACCTGGGACAAAACATAACAATTGACAGCTACAATTTCGAGGTAGTTAAGGAGTTTGTCTACCTCGGGGCAAACGTAAATTCCACAAATGACACCACAGTGGAGATCCGGCGTAGAATCGCCTTGGCAACCGCTGCTACTTCGGCTTGTCCAAACAACTGGGGTCAAAACTCCTCGCTCGAAAGACCAAAGTCATGCTTTACAAAACGCTCATTCTGCCGGTCTTGCTGTACGGAGCCGAAAGCTGGACGATAAGCAGGACAGCGGAGCTGGTTTTGGGTTCTTTCGAAAGAAAAATTCTGCGCCGGATATTTGGTCCTGTCCGTGAGGAAGGTGAATGGAGAAGAAGACACAACCGCGAACTCCACGAGCTGTACCATGATGTGGATGTAGTCCGGAAGGCAAGGATCCGTCGACTACACTGGCTCGGCCACATCGAGCGCATGGACATCAACGCTCCCGCTAAGAGGGTCTCCGACTCCGATCCTCCTGGTTCGAGAAGAAGAGGAAGACCGAACCTCCGGTATAAAGACCAAATAATCGCGGATGTAAGACAACTTGGTCTTGATAACTGGAAGCAGCGTGGCCGGGACCGTCAAGGATGGAAGGCAGCTATATCTCAGGCTCAGATCCTCCATGGATTGCTGGCCTGATAAGTAAGATCGCCCGGATTTTGTTTTTTTTTTTTTTTTTTCATTGCTGCGCCGGCCTCTTAAAACTTCATGACATATTTTCGAAAGAGAGAAATGCGTGGCGCATCATTTCTTCTTCTTCTTTGGTGGCGTTACAGCCCATGAAGGACCAGAGCCAAGCTTCTCTCAATCACCCATGTTGTGTGTGATTTTTTTCACAAAGGTGAAAGGGACCTACAGTTTAATGCCGATTCCGAACGACGTGAGTCGAGAAGCTTTTTCATGGCAAGTTTACTATGGGGGGTTTTGCCAGTACCCCGCCGAGGAGGAACGTCGAGAAATAAACATTCGATGGCGTTGGTGCTATCGGGACCCGAACTCGCTCATCGTGCGCCAGAGTCCAACACACTAACCTCTGCGCCCTCGGCGCATCATTTATGTTGGGAAAACCTCGATTCTTCTACAAGCTGTAAGGCCGAACGATCGTTTTTGTAAAACTCTCGCACGCACAAAGCGCCTGAGAAGCCCTCTATAACGACTAAATTCGTAAGAGCCAGACATACCTCTCGCGCCCCTAGGATCCGTTTCATTCATGCAGTATGCTCAACAAATGTGAACTTTCTTTTGCGACACGTTTATGCACCGACAGCGCTATAGTTTGTGATGAACCGGAATACCTGATCAAGCCAATTTCGGTGCATGGTCTGTATTATTGCTGATTGAATATTCTCCTACACCCACTGTCAACAAGAATTTTCTTCTCAGCCAGGGGACCTCCACATCAACAAAGATTAAGAAAGACCGGCTGGCGTTTCGCAAATAATTACTTTGATTTTTCGAAATGACTCTACTTCTCAATTGCCTCTTGAGCTCAAAGAAAATGTGGTTTATACGATCTCCAAGCTGGTAAAACTAGATAAATGAAATCCCCATCTCTAAGCTATATCGGCCAATGATGACTCTCTTGTCAAGACGTAGCCATTATGCGCCCTTTTTCCGCCGCTACTGCTTAGTGCTCCCAAAATTTGCCCAATATCGTATGAAAAAAGATATTTTTGACTGCTAACGTAGTATCGTTCATCCTCCCGATCAATGGTGTAATGGCTCTTGGTATATGAACAAAGCCAGGAAGTTAGGGAAATGGACAAAGCAAGCCGACCTGTGGAAATCTGATCTAGGTATTATGGACACAAAAATCCTCCTTTAATCCTATCACTTTAATCGAACGATTGTGAAGACCTAGCTCAAGGCGAATTCGTATAATACAAATGTAGGATACATACCTGTGCGGCGCCCACGCTATACCGTTAACGCACGCTCTGTGATTGCTCAGTCTTGCAACAGGTGTACAAGGAACACGAACATCTAAAATAATAACTTCACATGAATCCATCGCTACCGTAGCTAAATAATTTGGATCCTGTTTATTCCAGGCTAGTCTTAGTAGAGCTGTGTGAGCTGGATCCTAAAACAATCAAATTATGTTTACATAAGTCATTTCACTTTATTGCTTACCTGCTTCCTTACCTCATAGATAATAGTTGAGTGTTCTAAATGCCGCAAGTCAAACATACGCACTGAACCATCGGCACCAACCGAAGCGAACATATCACGACCGCCACCCGCTCTTGAAAACGCTATATCGTACACTTCCTTATCGTGGGCAATTAGTTGTGTCTTGACATGTCCAGCGACATAGACTCGTCCATGTGGCTAAGATTGATCGAAATACATTTTAGTTTTTAATTTTATGAAAAGAAAATGGATTGCCTTACTTGTCCAGTTTCTAGTCCCCATATTGTGCATGTCGTATCGATAGAAGACGTTCCAACCAGATTGGGGTCTACTTCGTTCCAATCGAACGACGTTAGTGGGGCACAAAAATCACTATTTTTGTTATTGTTTAATACACACTCCAATCGTGTGTCAGGTTCTCCAGCACGCCAAACTCTTAAGTAGTCACCTAATATATAAATTTGTTATTTAACTCGGAAAGTCGATAGAATGAACATAGTCGATGATATAAATGTCCTTAGTGCCCCGTTTAGTTGAATCCTTAGTTTTCTATTTGACTGAGGTACAAGGGACAAATCTGTTGGGTAATTTATTCTTCTATATTCAGGTATAGGAACAGAGAGTATACGATATCGAGAGTACTTCCCTGACAAGCACGCCGTTTGGGATTTTCCTTTCCGCTAAAAACAGACAGGCAATGTATCTATTCGATGATTTACTATTACTAGCTAAGGTGCTTGCGATATCAAATCAGTCCGGCATTACTAACTACATCACCTTCCAAACTATGAGAGTGAATTATCCGCGTATGAAAATATGTTGTCTTGTGGCAACCAGTCATATATTAGACTACGTTATGCTGAATTTCGGAGGGCATGGGCTCGGACATACAGGGTAAAGTTGTTGATCGCTCTCAACCTGGCGAGATGCCAGCAACGAGCCCTGTTGACATACGGCCTCTGGATAGCCTCTTCAACAACCGTTGGGAGGTGAACGTCGCAACGTATGCAGCGACAAAACCCCGACCAGAATGGCGGTTGTGCGACGGGCTAACAATCCGCCCACGTAAAAAAAAGAAAAGTTATGAATGAGCAAGATGCCTCGGATACACAGATGGATACTCGACGACGACAACGCACGAAAAAGGAATACGATTTGCGAGTATGCTCCTGGAATGTCAGAACCCTGTACACTCCCGGAGCTGCTCATAAACTAGAAGGAATCCTTACGCAGTACAAGGCGGATATTACTGCGGTCCAGGAAATACGCTGGATAGGAAACGGTATGATTAGGAAGAAAAATTGCGACATTTATTACAGCTGTCACATAAGGTTGCACTTACTGGGATGCGGATTTGTCGTGGGAAAGCGGTTAAGGTCGAAGGTCATCGACTTTAAACCTATAAGTGATCGCCTGGCTGTGATCCGCATCAGAGTCAGATTTTATAACATCAGCCCTATCGACGAGGATGAAGACCCTATCAAGGAGGGCTTTTATGACCTCCTGGACAACGCCTACGGGGCTTGTCCGGAGTATGTATGTATGTATGTTGGCGTTACAGTCCATGAAGAACCTGAGCCGAGCTTCTCTCAATCACCCATGTTGTGTGTGATTTCATTTTCCCATAGGTGAAAGGGACCTACAGTTAATTGCCGGTTCCGAACGGCGAATTTCGAGAAACTTTTCATGACAATTTTACTACAGGGGGATTTGTCAGAACACCGCTGAGGAGAAACACCGTGAAAAACACGTTCGATGACATGGCTGTGTCGGGATTCGATCCCGTGTCATCGGCGTCAGAGACCAACACACTACCCACTGCGCCACGGTGCTCTTGGCTTGTCCGGAGTTCGATGTAAAAATCGTGACGCCAAAATCGGTAACGAGAACACCCTTGGCGGAGTGATCGGAAAGCACAGCCTCCACACAACAATAGATAACGGCTTCCGACTCACTGACTTTGCGACAGCTCGTAATGCGTTGATAAGTAGCACAAGATTCCCTCGCAAGCGAATCCACACAGCAATCTGGCGATCTCCGGACTGTCGAACCGCCAACCAAATCGACCATGTGCTCATTGACGCAAGGCACTGTGAATCTACTACTACGTTTCCATTTTCCTCCCTGCAGGCTTCTGTTCGGGCCTTATATCCCTGGCATGTTTGTTTTATTCTTTGATAAAACCTTCGAACGTCATTCCTGCGATAGCATATTTCCATCTCAACGATCGCGAGCTTCTCATGCTTATGCTCCTCTCTCCTCTTTTGCTCATAATGCTCACGAGCAGCTCTCGTCTTTCGGTGCAACGCCGCTTGATAGGTTTGCTGCTTGGCTACGTGTCTTGTTGGTGGCATTTTGAAACCCAGTACCACAGAAGTAGCACTCTCTAAGGCTTGTTGACAACGGGTCCATAGGTGTTGTACGGTCTGAACAGGTGTTGGAGGGTTTTTCGAGAGCTTGACGGAGACGCGATTGGCATAGGCGCTGGCGGTCTCTTGTGATTGTAGCATTGCGACCTTGTGTGCCGCTGGATTAACTCGATTTTTATGGGCCAGGCATGTTAGTAGTCGTAACGTGGTTGCCACAAGACAGTGGTGCGAGTCATATGTTGGCTCCTGCCTGCTCCAATCGGTATGTAGTCAATCTCGTTAACGGTTGATTGATCCGGAGGACGACTGACTGTTGAGATGTGGGAAACGCGTGGTAGCTACTAGAAGGTTTCGCCCCGTCGCGAAGTCTATCAGTCTAAATCCGTTTTCGGATGTGGCGCTATGTAGGCTGTGCATGCCAATGACCCTATCAAAAGCGACTTCACTACCCAATTTCGCGTTACAGCCTTCCAGTATGTACATGCTTCTAAAACATCAATAAGAATATCCCACCAGACATACGAGTCATTGGCGGTGCGTATGGCAGACCGTGGAAAATGAGCTTAGCCCTATTGCCTACAGAATTTCACTACCTCTAGATGGGGGCACTTGTAACAACAAATATGAATGTACGTATACGTATGTAAGTTGTAGTAGGTGTTAAAAACAATGTTACATTTTTTTTCAAAAGTTTTTTTTGCTCACCACTAGTTGCTAGTAAGTCCGGGTATATCCCTTTTGAATCAGGTATCCACATAATCTTCGTCGTCGGATACGGATGATCAAAAGTGCTGAAAGTGAAATCAATCGAATATATGTATGTAGCAGAAGGGCATCAACTAGAAAGACATTCGTACTTACCTTTTAGGACTAAACTCACTGGTATCCTCATCTAAACTAATTATTTGGACTTTGTTATTGTACTCTTCAATGAAACTGCCGAGTGCAAGGCGAAATCTCTTATCTGGACGAACACTCCAGTTCATTGAGTATAGAGGCCATGGTGCCAAGTATTTGTAGATTTCCTTACGTTTACCAGCGGTGGATGACATAACTGCAAAAATGATCCTATTACAGCGGATTACATTAGCTCAAACACAATCTATTGAAATCTCAAAATGTTTCTCATCGAAGATATGTACTTAAGGAGAACAACATGTACATATGTATCGACTAGGGTCAAAGGGAAATCAAATATCAATCAAATCTACTGACTGCTTTGCACTCCCATTTTAAGTCACACAACGTTCGTTCGTTCGAATGGCAAATGTGCGTACAAATAGTATCTAAATGAACTACGGCTGCTGCTGCTGCGAGTGTGTTATTTGTGCGAACTGCAAAAATGTCTCTGCGATCAGATGATTTTGATTTTGCTTTTTGTTGTCGTTTTTTCTACTTAGATCATCGTCTTCAAGGAAATGACGCATTTGTAAAATTCTCCCTCAAAAAAACAGCAGCCCCCTTGCTGCCCCAACGCGGACGGACAAGTGAAACTTCACACAAATGTCAAAATATGCGGTCAATGGCATTGAAGCCGTCAAAAGCAGCACACTAGCAACACCAAGGATGAAAAAAATATGCAAAAAACCACATAGTCCTAGCCAAGATAGGACGATAGGACACCACTAAGCACACACACACGACCCCAGCTCTTACCTTTAAAAATTGAATGGGATTTGTAAGATAAATAAGCTGCCGGAACTTAACCGCGAGCTAGAGAAAACTTAAAAGGCGAAACAACAAAACAAGGAAAAAAAAAAAAACAAAAAGAACAAAGAATTCCTCGACGCGATGTTGTCTCGTATTTAGAGTTATTTCCTAGGTTTTCACACCATTTTTCCGAACGATTTGATATCCAAATTTAGTGTGAATTCATAAGGGGCACACGACTTGGGGTTTTTTCTTTGCCCTCTTGCGCTCGTCCCGGATTCTGTTTTGTACGATATACACGCGCCCAATGTGGGATGGTTTTTAAACAGCACTTGCTTGTGTTTTACGTAGAAAAATAATAATGAAATGTAAACGAAAAGAAAAACACTTGTTCAGACTTATGGTTTATTGGGATTTTTAGTTAAAAATAAAACTTCTTTTTTCGCGACGACGGTCGACGACGATGAGGCCACACAAAAAATGTATATAACAACGCGCTATTTTGACACATGCCCTGTCTGACTTAAACGTCAAATGTCCAGTCAACTATTGTGAATGGGTCGGGCGCGAGTTGACATTTACATTCTGCCGCTACGCGATGCGTTGCCAATCGGATGGTATAACGACGATGAAGTTTTACTACGGGTATCGTTAGTGGATGCCCAATTCGACCAAATTGAGTTTACTTGAGAACTCTCGAATTAAGTGAAACGTACTGTTACGAACTATTCGATCCCACACTGAATAGGGTTCGCACCACTGGATTGCGATAAACCACAATTGTCCTTTTCATCCGAATGAAAACACACACACTTTTCTTGTCTCACCACAGATCAATTATCTGTGCAGCTTCACCACTTTTCTTTATTATCCAATACTATCCACTTTAAACTTTATTACACAAACAAACCCTTATTGAGAGCTTTTATTTTCAGACTGTTTTATTGATCACACCGACTTGTCACGCTCTGTTCAATACCACAAACTGAATGTCTGTCGAGGGCGAGTGTTCGCGCTTATATAGCTCTCGGTGCACCTTCTCGAATGTTCGGCGTCGGAAGTTCCCCTTCGGAAATCTCTAGAATGCTCTGGCAATTAGCATTACGCCGTTGACAGTTGACATCATTCCAATCCCCGCTTCAAGAGAGCTTTCGAACTTCGACAGCGAAATTCGAACTTAACCGTCGGTTTGTGTCTCCGCAACACTGCCCTCCTCCTAAACTTGTTCGTCCTCGAACAAGCGATTGGATCCTTCTCCGTAATATGACGCTAACCTCTCTACGTGGACAATCTTATACTTCGCCCGTCTGTTTCCCATCTGCTGTATCCGGTATACGTCATTGAGTTTCTTGATGACCTCATATGGTCCGTCCCAGGCTGATTGCAATTCGGGGCACAAGCCTTTATTTTCGTTGTGGGTTGTACAGCAATACCAATTGTCCTGTCTCGAATCCAGAAGAGTTCACCCTTAAGTCGTATCTCGCCTTCATTTTATCGCTGACCAAATTCAGTCGCTCCCGGATGAACTGATGGATGGAGTTCAGCTGTTCTTTCTTTTCGGTTACGAAGTCCTCCCTTCCGCTAGTCGCCGCTAGTACCACGCCGAACTTCAAGTCCGATGGAAGTCGAAGATCAGTTCCGAAAATGGCTTCAGCTGGTGTTGTTGCCGTTGAATTGTGCTGTGCCGAACGGTACGCCATTAAGAAAAGGGGAAGATGTTCATCCCAGTCCTTCTGATCTCCAACGACGACTTTTCTCAGGTATTCCTCCATCGTCCGGTTGAACCTTTCGACCATGCCATCAGATTGTGGGTGTAATGGTGTTGTTCTTTGAACACCGACGACTCGAAGTTCCTTCCTTGGTCTGAGTGCAGTTCCAGCGGTACTCCGTAACGCGAAACCCAGTTATTCACGAATGCATCCGAAATAGTCTTGGCTTCTTGATTCGGGATGCAAAACACCTCAAGTCATTTGCTGAAGTAATCGATCACCACCAGCGCGTATTTGTTTCCAGCGTTGCTCGTTGGGAATAGGCCTGCGATGTCCATGGCGATACGTTCGAACGGTGTTCCAACATCGTACTGCTGCATATTTCCTCGAGTTTTCCTAACTGGCCCCTTTGCCTTCGCACACTGTTCACACCTGCGAATGAAATTTGTGACCGACTCATGGCATCCTACCCAGTAGAAACGTCTCTTGATCTTTTCTACAGTCTTGTTAACATCAAGATGACCTCCGCTTGGTCCCTCGTGGTATTCTCGGATGACCTCGTCGATTTGTCCCTTTGGAATTACCAGCAGATCGTTTACAATGTTCCCGTCCTTACTTTCCCAACTGCGGTAGAGGAAACCGTTCTTCAGCCTCAAACTCTGCCATTGAGCCCAGTAAGCTTTCACGATTGGGCTTTCACTGGATATTTGCTGCCAACTTGGTCGAAAACCTCGTCCTTGGTAGTCGATGATGACTGCCAGATCGGCATCTTCTCGCTGCTTTCTTCCGACCTTCTCGATAGTCCAGGAATCCTCTGGCAGCACATTTAAACGACGGATGTCGGTGACCTGTTCCTTGGTTTCGGCACGTGAACAATGTTTGCATTCAACATCGCAAGGTCGCCTCGATAATGCATCCGCATTTCCATGACTGGTTCCCTTCCGGTGTTCGATACTGAAGTCATAACTCTGGATTCTCTCTATCCATCTAGCAAGCTGGCCTTCCGGGTTTTTGAACTGCAGCAGCCACCTCAACGCTGCGTGGTCCATCCTAAGATGAAAAGCTTGGCCATAGAGATATCTGTGGAAATGCTTGACACAGTCAACCACGGCTAAAAGCTCCCTCCTAGTTACACAGTAGTTCCTCTCCGGCTTCAACAATGTTGCGGAGATACAAACCGACGGTTAAGTTCGAATTTCGCTGTCGAAGTTCGAAAGCTCTGGTGAAGGGGAAATTGGAACGATCGAAACTTCCAACGGCGTAATGCCGAATGTCAGAGCATTCTAGAGATTTCCGAAGGGGAACTTCCGACGGCGAACATTCGAGAAGGTGGACCGAGAGCTATATAAGCGCGAACACTCGCCCTCGACATACATTCAGCTTGTGGTATTGAACAGAGCGTGACAAGTCAGTGTGATCAAACAGTGTGAAAAGAAAAGCTCTCAATAAAGGTTTGTTTGTGTGATAAACTTTAAAGTGGATAGTATTGGATAGTAAAGAAAAGTGGTGAAGCTGCACAGATAATTGATCTGTGGTGAGACAAGAAAAGTGTGTGTGTTTTCATTCGGATAAAAAGGACAATTGTAGTTTATCGCAATCCAGTGGTGCGAACCCTATTCGGTGTGGGATTGAAAATTTCGTAACAATATGTATAAGTGAGCGTAGCTAAAATACGCATGCTTCGCGCGATTCCTGAGAAATCAGTTGAATGTTGGAATTTATATCAACCATCTCCTGCTCCTCGGATCAGCTGTACCGCCAATATAGCCTCGATTAGCCAACAATGTTGCAAGTAGGGGAATGCCATCTTGTGGACTCTTTCCAGAGCAGCATCTACATTTTTTTTCCAAATATGGGTACAAGAATACTGGTAGCGATGGTAAAATACTAACATAAGCCTCGTAGGAGTAGAATCTGCCGACGGGTGCTGGCCACTAAAAAAAGCGAATAAGAGTCTCTGCAGCCGAACACCTTGCAGCTCTATTAGCCAGGCCCTACTTCCACACCCTCGTGGTGTCATCTGGAAGTTTTCTGACCACGGAAATTACCAACAAAAGAGGACGAATGGCAGGTATCCTGGGCTACAAAACTGGATTAATGTCCGTAGCTGTAACCGGAAAACGCCACAATTGCTCAGAAACAACAACAAGCCTCGGATAAAACGAACCGGATTAATGTTGTCGACCCTTGTAAGAAACGAAAAAAGAACAATGATCTTCGTCGGACGCCCTAGATCGCTATAAAGCGGACGTAACCGCCATCCACGATGACACGGGATCGAATCCTGACACAGCCATGTCATCGAACGTGCTTTCACGGTGTTTCTCCTGAAAAGCTTCTCGAAATTCGCCGTTCGGAACCGGCAATAAACTGTAGGTCCCTTTCATCTATGGGAAAATGAAATCACACACAACATGGTTGATTGAGAGAAGCTCGGCTCAGGTCCTTCATGGACTGTAACGCCAACATACATACATACATACTCGTACAGTCGCAAGAGTGCTTAAAGAACTCGACATACACAAATCCGCTGGTCTAGATGGTATTTTCGCAATAATTCTAAAGAGGTGTTCTTCTACGCTGACAAGACAACCTTTCCTACTCTTTTGGGCTCTATCCGAATAGGTGGAAAACGGCATTTGTCGAGCCCATTCCCAAAAAGAGGCGTCCAAAAGACCCATTGCACTAACGGCCCTTTTTTCCAAGCTCATAGAAACGCTGATAAGTCGTCAGCTAATGAAATATCTCAAATCGCAGAAACTCCTCAATTACCGGCAGTATGGTTTCCGTAGCAACAGATCCAATAATGATGTGATGGCATATCTCACCGAGAAGTGGAATCATTCGCTTCACCAGGCGAGTGAGAGCAGAATAGTTGCACTTGATATTTCAAAAGCATTTAACAGAGTTTGTCGAAAATGCGTGCATTCGGGATCGACGACCCCTTCTTCTATGGATTAGAAGCTACTTTTCGAATCAGTTCAAGTTGTCTTGGACGGATTCAGGTGTGATACTCACTTTGTAAATGTTGGTGTTCCCCAGGGTTCCGTTTTGTCTTCGGCACTCTTTCTAATATTTATAAATTATCTCTTGTCTGTTACTTCTAATCCAATTCACCCCTTCAGTCGAGCGGAAAGTTTGTAGTTCAAAGCCTGTTTATAGCCAAGAAATACAATTCCCATACCAAAGCTGTTGTGAACGGAAAATGATTAAAATATAGATGAAGACATACTACTCACAGTCACAGTATATGGCCACTTCGAATCACGTGTGCGCAGTTGTAATTTAACATCATAATGGCATGGAACATTTGCTGAGAACTACAACCAAAGTGACAATTCAGTCGAGTTTCTCTCGAATCCTATCTAGGACAACCACCTCTGCAGTAGAGTGAACGAACATCTACGACCGAGACCATTTGCACTCCGCCCAGGTTGTGTGATAAAACATGTCAAGAGTATGACTCTTGAACCTATGTGTATTATAAAAAAAAATCATTCCTCCTAAGTTGGAGTTCAACGCTCATGTCTGGTCTGGCGCATCTGAGACCATTAACTAGACCGAATACAAAATCGCGCGATAAAACTCATAGGAGATTCCAGCATAACACATTCATTACACTCGCTGGATCATCGCAGAAATGTCTCCTGCCTTTCATTACTTTATTCATAAGGGCTCTAATGAAACAGCCAGTTGCATTCCGTCCCTTCAAAACGTCCCTCCCGGAATGCTTACGAATCTGAAGCCCATTTTCGGCCGTGCTCTCAAATATAGAGTAGACCCATTATCGCCGCTTCTGCTTCAATGCTTGTGAACGCATCATTGACGTCTTGCTTTGTTCGTCCAATAACGTCAATGTCATCTGCGTAGGCAAGCAATTGTGTGGACTTGAAGTAGATCGTACCTCTTGTATTGGCCGCAGAGACCCGCACGATCTTTTCAAGAATAATGTTGAAGAAATCACATGACAGTGCGTCACCCTGTCTAAAACCTTTTTTAACATCAAAGGGGTCGGTTAGTTCACCTCCGACCTTAATGGAGCAGCGAGAGTTCTCCATAGTCATTCTGCATAGTCTGACGAGTTTGGCAGGAATGTTAAAACATGACATGGCTCTGTATAGCTCGTCTCTATAAACACTGTCATACGCGGCTTTAAAGTCGACGAAAAGATGGTGCGTGTCGACCTGGAATTCACGGGTCTTCTCCAAGATCTGCCGTAGTGTAAATATTTGGTCTGTCGTGGATTTTCCTGGCCTGAAACCACACTGGTAGGAACCTATCAGATTGTCCACGAACGGTTTCAGGTACTTACACAGTACGGCAGAGAGGATCTTGTACGCGATGTTCAGGAGGTTTATCCCTCTGTAATTGGCGCAATCATAGGGGTCTCCTCTCTTATGGACCGGGCAAACGATACTGAGATTCCATTCATCGGGCATGCGTTCTTCCGACCATATCATGCAGATGAGTTGGTGCATGTTCCTAACCAGCTCATCGCCAGCTGCTTTAAACAGCTCCGCGGGGAATCCGTCTGCTCCAGCAGCTTTATAAGACTAAAGTTTCGATATCGCTATCTTAACATCGTCTAGGTCGGGATTGTGAATTGTGAATGGTTCGCTCTGCCTGACGGCGGCATTTTGACTATCATCGCCGTTATACAGTCTGCAGAAGTGATCCTTCCACAATCTCAGCATCGACTGTGACTCCACTACTAGTTGTCCGTGCTCATCCCTGCAGGCTTCTGCTATGGCTTTATAGCCTTGGCATGTTCGTTTTTCTTTCTGGTAAAATTTTCGAACGTCGTTGCTGCAGTAACATCTCTCCATCTCCTCGATCTCGCGCTTCTCGTGCTCCTTCTTCTTCCTTCTCAGAAGCGCATGCTCCTCCCTCCTTTTCTGTTCATAGAGCTCGCGGGCAGCTCTCGTCCGTCGATGCAATGTGGCCATGTATGCATTCTCTACATGCATTTCTCTACATGGGCCTGTCTGCACTCATCATCAAACAAGGGGTTTCTCGACGGTGGTGGCACGAAACCGAGTATATCTGAGGCGGCCTCTCTAATGGCTTTCTGACAACGACTCCATTGCTGTTCTATGGTTTCTGCAGATTGCATCGGGACCTGGGAGAGCTTGAGGGAGACTTGATCGGCGAGGGTTCTGACGGTCTCCTGCGATTGCAGCTTTCCGACGTTAAATTTTGGTGTTCTTACTCGACTGCGTTGGTTCCGAGAAATTCGCATCCGTACCTTGGCTGCAACAAGGTAATGATCCGAGTCGATGTTAGCTCCTCGAAAGGTTCGGACATCTAGGATGCTGGAGGAGTGTCTGCCGTCGATCGCAATATGATCAATTTGGTTGGTTGTCGATTGATCGAAAGACCGCCAGGTCCCCTTATGGATGTTGAGGTGTGGGAATCGTGTACTTGCTACTACCAGGTTATGTCCCGCCGTAAAGTCCACTAGCCTTAGTCCGTTTTCTGACGTGGTGTTGTGTAGGCTGTGCTTTCCAATGACCCGTTCAAAGATAGCTTCCTTACACAGCTTCGCATTGAAATCTCCTATAACGATTTTGGTGTCATAGCTGGGACATTGCGCATACGTTCTGCCCAGGAGATCATAGAAGTCGTCTTTATGTCGGTCATCTTTCTCCTCTGTGGGAGCGTGGACACATAGTAAGCTTATATTGCCGAGATTGGCCTTGATGCGGATAGTTATGAGGCGTTCGCTTACATATTGGAAGCTTAAGACTTTTTTCCTGAGTCCGCCTCGAACAACAAGTCCGCATCCGAATAAGCGTTGTTTATTTTCTCTGTAGCAGTTTCCGTAGTATATATCACCGTTTTTCATCCGCTTTTTGCCTGACCCATCCCATCGCACTTCTTGGAGCGCGGTAATGTCTGCCTTATAGCAGTCCAAAGAGTTGACCAGTTGTTCGGCTGTACCTGGTTTGGTGATGGACCTAACATTCCAGGTGCAGAACCGAAATTCGTTTCCTTTTTGACGTTTGCGGGGGTCGTCAACATGTAATCCGTCCGTATCCGAGGCTATTGGTTGTCTCTGAACAAAATTTTTGTTTTAAGCGATAGGGATGTTAGCCCTAAGCGCAACCCCCAACCTGGAGGGCCAGGTTCCTCTTTCCCCAGGAACAAGGGGTCGGGTCGCTGCACACATTGGTTCACTACCTGGCGGGTGCCAGTATAGCCATCCAGGGAAGGCCACGCGGAGGCTGTGTGTCAACTTGGATTGAGCAGGGACAGACATCGAAGCTGGCGTTTGCCAAGTTAAACGCGATCAACTTCTTTGCTCTGATTGTCCGCTCCCTTCTCCCCCACTCTTCAAACGAACTAAACGAGTGTAAAAAGCGCTACCTCATTCGGTCTTCCTCCCTCAATTCAACATGCTGATATTTAAGACCAATTTCAATAGGCACCCTCGCCCTGTTACCTTCTGCTCGCACAGGGCATTGAGTGCGCGTGTGACTACTAAAAAAGATCGACGCATTTTGTATGTATGTGCTTAAGGCTTGATAAAGTTTGCAAGAAATTGGATGCCTAGTCTCCAAGAACACTCAATGGGAGATTGTTTGTGTGATAATTTGATGATTAGCATATTGAAATACACTACTAATCACAGCACTCTCACATAAGAATGCGAATTTATTCAACACGAAATTGAATAAATAGATTTCGTTTTCAAATAATCACCCCGAACTACATAGACCGGTATCTCTTGATAAGTAAAGATAGTGCATAGTTTCGACCACGGACTGTCGCGATTGTATAATTAGTAATTCTAATCTCATCCAGCTATCGGTTCTCGGTTACTGATTAACAGAAGGGGAGCAGACAATACATTTTTGCACAGTATATGTTCGGAATGGCATCGAGTCTAGACAGTGGCGATATTCTCAGACCACTAACCGAATCCGAATTTGACGACTTGTTGTTGCTTTATAAAAATAATTATGAAAAAACGAAGATGCACTACCTTTCGCTGTATTCTCAACACACTTGGAATAAAAAACTTGATGAGATGGGTGAAGCGGGCCGGGACTCCAAGTGGACGTGCTTTAGGAAAAGCTTCTACACGCATCGAAGCGGGGAATTTGCAAATGGAACGTACATCAGCCTTCACTGGGATTTGGTATACTCGTATAGTAGATATGTTTCGTTCTTAAATTAGAACTTCTCTCGATTACAGATGCTCAGTGTGCAGTTTTATACGTTGGAATCATCCTTGAATGAGTTGAGGGAATGCCTTGTTCAAACCAAGCTTATTGATTGGAAGAGCGGACCTCTTGTAACAGGTGTATCGAGCGAATTGTATGACTTTTTCAATGAGATTATAAAAGAAGTTGGAGCGGTTGTAGAAAGACCCCGAGAATGCTTTTGTGTCGCATTGCAGCAAGAAGAAGCTCTGCGTTTACCCAAAGAGAGGTATAACGAAAGACTTATAACAAAAATGCAAGCATAAATGTTACACTATGCCTTTCAGGTCGCCAGAAGGATTCTCATACCGGCAACTAACGCCCAGCGATGCGGAAGTCGTCCATAATATATGGACTAATAAGAAAGAGGGATCATTAACTTCTATTAAAGGATTAACGTTGCTTAATAAGACAATGGGGCTAGTTCGTGATAGTGACAGTAGACTGGTGGGATGGATTTTTCAAAACGACTTTAACGGCTTGGGGTACATTTATATAGACCTTGCCCTACCCATTATTTTATTTTCGGTAAAAATTGTTTTATTGTAGGATTTTACAAATTCTCCCAGAATTGCAGAGAAAAGGTTATGGAATAGCTCTGACCAAAGAACTGTGCAAAGAAATTGCTTCCGAGCAGTCAGTTGATATAACGACATTTTATATTAAAGAGAACTACAAATCTAAAAATTTATTCGAGAAAATTGGATTTAAAGTCTTGAATGATTGCTGGTGGATCCAACTAAAAAGATTGTAAATTACATTAAACTAATATTAGTTGTTGAGTAGGTATATTGTTTTATGTGCAATTGAGTTGACTGTTTTTGTGGGCAATTCAATAATTCAGTAATTCAGTTCTTAAAGAGGCACACTGGATAGCTATACTGGCACCCGCCAGGTAGTGAACCAATGTGTGCAGAGACCCGACCCCTTGTTCCTGGTGAAACAGGAACTTGGCCCGTCGGGGGCCAAAAAAATTTGGTCAGAAACAACCAATAGCCTCGGGTACGGACGGATTACATGTTGACGACCCTCGCAAACGTCAAAAAGCAAACGAATTCCGGATCTGCACCTGGAACGCTCAACAGACCAGCTGCAGCCGGACAACTGGTTAACTCTTTGGACTGCTATAAAGCAGACATTACCGTGCTCCAAGAAGTGCGATAGGCCAGGCAAAAAGCGGATGAAAAGCTGTGATATATACTATGAAAACTGCTACAGAGAAAATAAACAATGCTTATTCGGATGCGGATTTGTTATTCAAGGCAGGCTCAGGAAAAAAGTCTTAAGCTTCCACTATCCGCATCAAGGCCAATCTCGGCAATATAAGCTTAATATGTGTCTACGCGCCCACAAAGGGAGAAAGATGACCGACATAAAGACGACCTTTATGATCTCCTATGCAGAACATATGCCCAATGTCCCAGCTGTGGCATCAAAATCGTTCTAGGAGATCTCAATGCGAAGCTGGATAAGGAAACTATCTTTGAACGAGTCATAGGAGAGCACAGCCTACACAACACCACGCCAGAAAACTGACTAAGGCTAGTGGACTTTATCTCGGGACATGATCTCGGAGTAGCAAGTACACGATTCCCACATCTCAACATCCATAAGGGGACCTGGCGGTCTTTCGATCAATCGACTATCAATCAAATTGATCACATTGGGATCGACGGCAGACACTCCTCCAGCATCCTAGATGTCCGAACCATTTCGAGGAGAAAACATCGACTCGGATCATTACCTTGTTGAAGCCAAGGTACGGATGCGAATTTCTCGGTATCAACGGAGTCGAGTAAGAACACCAAAATTAAACGTCGGAAAGCTGCATTCGCAGGAGACCGACAGGACCTTCGCCGATCAAGTCTCCCTCAAGCTTTCTCAAGTCCCTGACAGCAATGGAGTCGTTGTTAGAACACCATCAGAGAGGCCGCCTCAGATGTACCTGATTTCAAGCCACCACCTTCGAGAAACCCCTGGTTTGATGACGAATGTAGACAGGGCCATGTAGAGAAACAGAATGCATACATGGCTACACTGAATCGACGGACGAGAGCTGCCCGCGAGCTCTAGGAACAGAAAAGGAGCACGAGAAGCGCGAGATCGAGGAGATGGAGAGATGTTATTGCAGGAACGACGTTCGAAAGTTCTACCAAGAAGTAAAACGAACATGCCAGGGCTATAAAGCAAGAACACAAGCCTGCAGGGATGAGCATGGACGATTAATAGTGGAGTCACAGTCGATGCTGAGATTGTGGAAGGACCATTTCTGCAGACTGTATAACGGCGATGATAGTCAAAATGCCGCCGTCAGGCAGAGCGAACCATTCACAATGGACGAAGACGAAGGAGAATCCCGTCCACCTGACCTAGACGATGTTAAGATAGCGATATCGAAACTTAAGTCTTATAAAGCTGCTGGAGCAGACGGACTCCCCGCGGAGCTGTTTAAAGCAGCTGGCGATGAGCTGGTTAGGAACATACACCAACTCATCTGCAAGATATGGTCGGAAGAACGCATGCCCGATGAATGGAATCTCAGTATCGTTTGCCCGGTCCATAAGAAAGGAGACCCCTATGACTGCGCCAATTACAGAGGGATAAGCCTCCTGAACATCGCGTACAAGATCCTCTCTGCCGTACTGTGCAAGTACCTGAAACCGTTCGTGGACAATCTGATAGGTTCCTACCAGTGTGGTTTCAGGCCAGGAAAATCCACGATAGACCAAATATTTACACTAAGGCAGATCTTGGAGAAGACACGCACCATCTTTTCGCCGACTTTTAAGCCGCGTATGACAGTGTTTATAGAGACGAGCTATACAGAGCCATGTCATGTTTTAACATTCCTGCCAAACTCGTCAGACTGTGCAGGATGACTATGGAGAACTCTCGCTGCTCCATTAAGGTCGGAGGAGATGCTAAAAAAGGTTTTAGACAGGGTGACGCACTGTGATGTGATTTCTTCAACATTATTCTTGAAAAGATCGTGCGGGTCTCTGCGGCCAATACAAGAGGTACGATCTACTTCAAGTCCACACAATTGCTTGCCTACGCAGATGAAATTGACGTTATTGGACGAACAAAGCAAGTCTTCAATGATGAGTTTACAAGCATTGAAGCAGAAACGGCGAAAGTAGGTCTAAGGGTAAATGGGGACAAGACCAAATATATGCTGCCATCCAAGAAAGACGCGCAACACCGACGTCTTGGTCAGAACGTCACCTTCGGCAGCTATATTCTTGAAGTAGTCAAGGACTTCGTCTACCTTGGCTCGATAGTGACAAGCAGCAACGACACCAGCGCTGAGATAAAACGCAGAATAACTCTTGCCAATCGCTGCTTCTTCGGGCTCAAGAGGCAATTGAGTAGTAGAGCCCTCTCTCGAAAAACTGAGGTTTCCCTCTACAAAACCTTAATCATCCCGGTCCTCCTCTACGGCGCTGAGGCTTGGACGTTATCAAAAGCAGATGAAGAGTCTCTTGGACGTTTCGAGAGGAAAATTCTGCGTGCAATCTTTGGTCCCGCTTGTGTAAGCGGAGAATGGAGGAGGAGATTCAACCAAGAACTGTACGGGCTCTACAGCGACATCGGTCTGGTTAGATGTCTTCGGATCCAACGTCTAAGATGGCTAGGACATGTAGAGCGAATGGACATCAACGCTCCGGCCCGAAGGGTCTTCGACTCCAAGCCCGAGGGACGACGCAGCAGAGGACGACCGCATTTAAGGTGGCGCGCACAGGTGGACCTCAACCAACTGGGCGTGCGGCACTGGAAGCGGCTGGCCGAAGATCGGACCGGCTGGAGAGGCTTGTTGGTTGAGGCCCTGGTTCACCCCGAACTGTAGCGCCATCAAAGTAAGTAAGTAACCATATAAACAGCTTCGAGCATCTAATTTCATTTGTAGTTTCATAACAATCGAATCTTACAAAGTAAATGTTATAAGCTTCTTCCCAATGCTCGTCCCACCTTGTGTCACAAAATCTACTTTTCTCTCACGGAGATTAAATATCTCGAACAGCATGAGTGTTACCGAGCCGCAAACTAGCTCCCAGCACAATATAGTTTATCTTATCTTGTTTATTTTTAACTTAGAAAGGCGAATAGATAGAATGAGCAGGGATTTACTTATATCACTTTTGTCTCCAATGTCACCCCATCTACTGAGAAGAAACCATTTGGTAAGAGCAACTAGTCGCAATGGGATCGTATCCAGAATTAGATTCGGACATCCTCAGGGAATTAACCAACGCGGAGTTACTCGACTTGGTGCAGTTATACAGGAGCAAAGGAGACAAGTACCACTGTATGTCGATATACAACCAATACCGATGGAATCTACAAATCGACCAACGCAACGATGATCATTTAACTCCGATGAGAAAAACTTTCTACACCCATCGGTATGGTAATTTTCCACAACATGGAACGTACATATCGCTCCAATGGGACGAGGTGAGAGATTCTCCTTCTCTTTTTTCTGGTGCACTTTAAAAATGTATTTCTTGGAGTGCATTCGTAGTTTCTTAGCGTGCAGTTCCATACGTTCGAGGAATCATTGCAAGAACTGAAGGAATGCTTCACCCAAACAAAGATTATCAATTGGAACGATAAGTTTTTATTAACAGCGATACATTCGAAAATCGCGGATGAGATAGTTGGCGTTATAGAATCATTGGGTTACGTTGTGGAATACGTGATTCCCTGCACGTGCTTTACTCTGTCGCCTAAAGCAGCTCTAGATATTCAAGTTCCAAGGTTAGTACTGCATCACTAATGGCATCAGTGTCATCGGTATGTATTGTATTTCCTTTAGTCTTCCAGAGGGTTACCAGCTGGAGTACCTTACAGAAAAGCATGCAGATATTGTGCATGAGAATTGGCCTCATAACAATGAAGCATCCGTGGACTTTATTCGAGGAATGATTAAGTTTAACATAACACTTGGCATTTTTAGACTAAGGGACAATCACTTGATTGGTTGGGTATTTCAAAACGAGTTCTATGGCGTAGGGTAAGAGTACAAGCCCCTACAAAAGAAAGAACCATTCAAAATCAATATTTTTATAGACTCCTCCAAGTTATTCCAGAAGAGCAGCGCAAGGGATTCGGGAAACTACTGACCCTTGCTATAACTAGGGAGATAGCTCGGCAGGGCAAGTATGACATCATCATAACGTCATTTGCGGTTGTTGATAACGTCAAGTCGGAGAATCTTGTTCAAAAAGTGGGCTACGAAAGGGACTGTGTAACCCAATGGATTCGTTTCAGGAGTAAGTGATTACTCGAAATAGAATTGCCATAGGATTGAACGCTGGTAAAGCACTTAAGGCATTTTAGATAAATAAATTGGTTAACTAAGATGGTTTTTTAATTGTGGACAATGAAGTACCAAATGTACTCAGACGACCAAGCGACTTTTTCTGAAAGGTTTTCCAAGTGAGGTGTGAGGTGAGATATCATGCAAAGATAACATTGCGTAAGAATACAGACAAATCGTAAGAATTCTTCGAAACCTACCTTGAAAAGCAAATCATTCGGGATGGGGCAGCGAGAGTTCTCCATTGTCATTCTACACAATCTGACGAGTTTGGCAGGGATATCAAAACTTGACATGGCGCTGTATAGCTCGTCTCTATACACACTGTCATACGAGCCCTTGAAATCGACGAAAAGGTGATGGGTGTCGATTTGGTATTATTGGGTCTTCCCCAAGATCTGCCGCAGTGTGAATATCTGGTCTATTGTGGACTAACCTGGCCTGAAACCATACTGATGAGTATCTATCAGGTTATCCACAAAGGGTTTCAGGCGTTCACACAGTACGGCAGAGAAGATTTATTCCCCTGTAGTTGGCGTAGTTATAGGGGTCTCCTTTCTTGTGGACTGGGCAAACGATGATGAGATTCCATTCGTCGGGCATGCTTTCCTCCTACCATATCTTACAAGTGAGTGCATGCGCACTACCAGCTCATCTCCAGCCGCTTTAAATAGCTCGGCAAACAGGCCCTTGCACCCGCATCCTTATATGTAAGTCTCAAGTTTCGAAACTATCAGCTTAATTTCATCTAGGTCGGGTGGACGGAATTCCCTTACATCTTCGTCCGATGTGAATGGATCATTCTGCCTGACAGCGGTATTAGATCCTTCATCGCCGTTAAATAGCCTACAGAAGCGTCCCTTCCATATTCTCAGCATCGACTGTGAGTCTACTACTAGCTGTCCGTCTTCATCCCTATAGGCTTCTGCTCTGGCTTTATAGCCCTGGCATGTTCGTTTTACTTTTTCGTAAAACCTGCGAGCATTATTCCTGTGATAGCGTCTCTCCAACTCCTCGACCTCACGCTTTTCGGGCTGTCTTTTTGTCTTCCTTAAGAGCGTGTGTTTCTCTCTCCGTTTCTGTTCGTAGTGTTGACGAGTGGCTCTCGTCCGTCTATGTAGCATGGCTTTGTAGGCATTTTGCTTTGCTACATGGGCTTGCCAGCATTGTTCATTAAACCAGGGGCTTCTAGCTGACGGTGGCTTGAAACCCAACACACTAAAAGCAGCGTCTCAGATGGCATGCTGGCAATGCTCCACTGTTATTCTGTAGGTTGCTCAAGTGTCATTGGAGTTTGCGAGAGGTTGAGGGAAACTCGATTGGCAAAGGTCCTAGCGGTCTCCTGCGATTGTAATTTTCCGACGTCAAACTTTCGTTGTCCAGCTCGACTCCGTGGCGTCCTTGATACCTTCATTCGTATCTTGGATACAACAACGTAGTGATCCGAGTCGGAATCGTGTGCTAGCCAGAAGGAGATTGCGCCCCGCCAGGAAGTGGAGTAGCCTGTGTCCGTTTTCGGTCGTGGTGTCGTGCAGGCTACATTTTCCCGTGATTAACTCAAATATGTCCTCTTTGCCCAGTTTTGAATTAAAATCTCCTAGAACAGCTGGGACATTGGTCTACACAATTGCTTGCCTACGCAGATGACATTGACGTTATTGGACGGACAAAGCGAGACGTCAATGAGGCGTTCGCAAGCATTGAAGCAGAAGCTACTAATGACCAATATATGCTGTCATCAAAGAAAGACGCGCAACACCGACATCTTGATCAGAACGTCACCTTCGGCAGCTTTATTTTTGAAGTAATCATAGTGACAAGCAGCAACGAGACCAGCGCTGAGATAAAACGCAGAATAACTCTTGCCAACCGCTGCTTATTTGGGCTCAAGAGGCAATTGAGTAGTAGAGCCCTCTCTCGAAGAACTAAGGTATCCCTCTACAAGACCCTAATCATACCGGTCCTCCCCTATGGCGCTGAGGCTTGGACGTTATCAAAAGCGGATGAAGAGGCTCTTGGGCGTTTCGAGAGGAAAATTCTGCGTGCAATCTTTGGTCCCGTTTATGTAAACGGAGAGTGAAGGAGGAGATTCAACCAAGAACTGTACGGCCTGTACAGCGACATCGGCCTAGTTAGACGTCTTCGGATCCAATGTCTAAGAGGGCTAGGCCATGTAGAGCGAATGGACATCACCGAAGAGTCTTCGACTCCAACCCCGAGGGAGGACGCAGCAGAGGACGTCCGCATCACAGGTGGAAAGGGCGTGCGGCACTGGAAGCGGCTGGCCAAAGATCGTGCCGGCTGGAGAGGCTTGTTGGTTGAGGCCCTGCTTGACCCCGAACTGTAGCGCCATCAAAGTAAGTAAGTAAGTAAGCTGAGACATTGGGCAAAGCTTCTATCTAGGTTAGGTTAGGTTAGGTTAACGTGGTAGGCATAAGCCACACGTAGGTCGAAGTCGGCCCATTGTGATACCACCTGGATCAAGTTACCCTGATCCGCTACCTGAGAATCAACCGGTGTCCATCTAGGATATCGTAGAATTCTTCTTTGAGTCGATCGTCCTTTCGTCAGCATATCAAGCTGATGTTTCCAAACAAAGCTTTGATGCTAATTGTTATGAGACATTCGCTTACATCCCGAAAGCTTAAGACTTTTTGTCGGAGCCTTCATCGAATAACCAATCGCCATCCGAATAAGCAGTTCTCGTAGTAAATGTCACAGTTTTTCATCCGTCTTTTGCCTGGTCCATCCCATCGCACTTCTTGGAGTGCGGTTATGTCTGCTTTATAGCAGCGGAGGGTTCGCTTCAGTTGATCGCCTGCACCCGGTCTGTTAAGTGACCTCACATTCCAGGTGCAGACTCTCAAGCTCTTTAGTCGTTTGCAGGGGTCGTCATCTTTGTATCCGTCCGTATCCGAGGCTTGTGGTTGTTTCGGAACAACTGGTTCTTTCCGTGATAGGGATGTTACCCCTAAGCACAACTCCCAACCTGGAGGCCAGGTTCCTTTTTCTCCAGGAACAAGGGGTTGGGTCGCTGCACACATTGGTTCACTACCTGGCGGGTACCAGATCAGCTATCCAGGGGACAGCTAACAGGGACAGAGATCGAAGCTGGCGTTTGCCATGTTAAACGCGGTCATCTTCTTGGCTTTATTTGCTCGCTCCCTCCTGGTAGATAAGGTAGATAAGAAGAAGAAGAAGTCTTCATTGATGTTTACTTTTTTGCAACTTATTTGGTCTTTCCTTCGTATTTACGAATCCCAAGTGACTGCAATACTCACATTCGAAATTCATGAAATTCTAATACGGCCAAAAACTGAGACGTACAAACCTTCAATGCCCTAATGGGAACAAATCTAATCTTTTGCCAAAAAGACTGGTTGTCTATACCAGTACTTATTCCAGCTGTCACATCCTTAGACGAAGACAACCTTATTGTTGCCCACTTCGCAGGCAGCTCGCAGCTCCCAGCACTTTGTCTCCGCTTGTGCTAGAGCACGCCAATTCCACCAATGAACAAGTCTACTTTCGTATCAGTATAGTTGCAATTGTTCTCAAAGATCTCATACCCCCAATAGTTCTATAAAGGTGTTCTCCTACGCTGGCAAAACCACTACGTAAGGTTTTTTTACCTATCCAGCTCTTTTGGCTATTGCTGAATACTTGAAAAACAGTATTTATCCTACCTATCTCCAAAAAAGTCGAGTCGTCCTCTCCCTCTAATTATAGACCCATTGCACTAAGGTTCCGCCTCTCCAAAGGCCATGAAAACTTCAACAAGATGGTTACCGTGGCAACAGATCGTCTGATGGTTATGTCCTACCGAAAAGTGAAATCGGTCGCTTTACCAAGCAAAATAGTTGCATTGGATATTTCGACATGGTTTTGCACAAAACACTTTTGTCGAAAATGCATGCTTTTGGAATAGATCAGTATCTACTTCAATGGATTAGAAGCTACCTTTCGGATTGGCCAACTTAAGTTGTTTTGGACGGGTTTAAGTCTGATATCCACTTTTTGTATGCTGGTGTTCCCCAGGGCTCCGTTTTGTCTCCGATACTCTTTATCATTGTGTGTCACTGACAATTTTAGTTGGAACGACAACATTTTCGGTGTCACCAAGAATGCTACGAAATTTCTAAGTTTCTTATATAGACTCAAGAAATATTTCTCATCCTTTTGAATCTGGATACAATCTGTAAGGTGTTAAATTAGAGCGTTAACATGTCTGCTCCAGTGCAATTAAGAAATGATTACGCCTGCTAGGAAGCATTCAAAACCGCGCTATAAAACTGTTGGGTGACCTAAACCAATAGATTCGCTGGAACATCGCACGAATATCTCTTGTCATTTCTTGTTTTATCAATACTTTCACAGAAAATGCCCTGAACAAATAGCCAATTGCTTCCGGCCCTTCAGAATTTCTCCAGCAACACACATCACTCCAGGAATGCTGACCAATTTACCCTAAAGCCCAAATTCGGACGTGTCGCTTAACATAAGGAATCTCCCTTTAACCACCGAACCATACGAATTTAGAGATGCTGGAAGTTTTTGGACGTTCGTATCATTAAGAAGGGCAATTACTTGCTCATCCGTTGGGAAGCTTGCACCCACCCAAGAAGTATTCTCTCGTTTCGGCTAAGATAGGGCAGCGACCAACGGAGTGAATTATATCCTCTCTCTCCTGCATATTAGAGAGGCTGCAATGAATTGCTAAGTCGTTTCGATGTGGAACGAAGTTTAGTTGTAAAAGCTCTCCTCACAAGTCTGGCATCATAAAGATCTCAAGACTTAGTTCATCTCGAAAATAGTTTTCTTTTCCAAGGTTCCAAGGACTCTGTGAGTTGAACTAGTTGCTTCACATATATATTTTTCTCTATATCGTTGATCCACTTTTGAAATAAGTTTGTTAAGCTTTGACTTCCATTCACCATAATCTTGAGCATCAAGGTTCAGCTCTATTCCAGACCATTAGTCCAATTCGAGCCATTCCCCATACCCAATCGTTTTGTTCCTTGTAACATTAACCGCTATCTCTTCGCAGGGAGCCTTTCATTAGACATTCTAGGAACTTACTGAATATAGTCCACATGGAGCTTAAGGGTTCATATGAAGAAAGGTGGCAATACAGTTTCCAGCATAACCATATGGTTTGGAGCTTTGGGTGGGGTACGAAAGATCCTTTTAATATAGTATCTCTGTAACTTATCCACTATTTCATAACCCTTATAACCCCATACCTGTGCCGCATATAGATCCGAAACTTGATGCCACTTACACCATGTAGCCGCAATTGCAGTCTTGCCTCTTGCATGCTTGTCCTTGAAGTGGTTCTCCATCTCGAGATTTTTTGTCATAAGCACCCCCAGGTATTTATATTCTTTTACAACTTCGATAGTGTCTCCATTGTACCGCCATTTTTCATTGCTGCGATTTCTTCCTCCCCCTTTCCCGAATATCATAGATTTTGTTTTTTCAAGGCTCCCTGTTAAGTTCCATTTCTCGCAGTGTTCCCTTAACCGATTGATCATGAGTTGCAATGATTCAGGTGTATACGCCAGAAAAAGAATGTCATCTGCAAATAGTAAGGCTTTGATATCCAATCCAGCATACCTACTGTTTCCCGCAAGGAAGGCACTTTGTCAGATCCTCAATAAAAAGCGCGAAAGGCGTAGGACTCAGTGTGCACCCTTATCGAACACCTGAGCGTGTCTGAAGCCAATCTGACAGTTTTTCACCCCTCCACACTGCAGATTTTGTCTCATCGTACAGGTTGTTTATTATTCTCGCGAGCCGTCAAATGAGTTTCACATGATCTTTTAATAGATAATGCTGAAGTAATAGCATGGGCGATCTCAGTTAACCCGTTCCCGACATGATCCGCAATGGACTTAAAGATCCCTTGATGCAGCTCAAATAGGACTGATACATTTCCTTGAAGTTAGAAACACATACAGGCTTGCGCGCGCGCCGACTTTGACAGCATGAGTAGGACCAACGATATCCTATGAAGTAACACATAATGTTACCTCAACGTTTGCTCGACCTCATATCGTAAATATCGTAAAGTCGAGCAAAGCGCCGGAGTAGAGCTACTCTCTACTCGGACGTGCGTTTGACAGATGTATTTCATTGTGTTGTGAGAAATTTGTGAAACTAAGCTACGTGCAGCTGACTTGAAGCCAGATTGTGTGTTGCGAAATGTGGTTGCGTGCGTCTGACACATTATATCGTAAGTCGGCAAAAAGCCTGTCAAAAGTCGGCGCGCGCGCAAGCCTGTATGTGTTTCTAACTTAATCATCTACGTTATGGGTACGAGTATCCTGTCCAATTCATATGTTAGTTAACTGATTTTTTTGAGTTTTTCTGTACTAGCTACTACATAGTCGGTACTAGCTTTTTGACATGCTTACTTACTTACTTAGGTGGCGCTACAGTCCGTGGTGAACCCGAGCCTCAACCAACAAGCGTCTCCAGCTGGCACGGTCTTTTGCCAGCTGTTTCCAGCAACGCACACCCAGTTGGTTAAGGTGCCCTTCCACCTGCGTGCACCACCGTTGATGCGACCGTTCTCTGCCGCGCCTTCCTTTCGGGGTGGATTCGAAGACTCTTCAGGTCGGACGTAGACGTCGTACCAGGCCGTACAGTTCTTCGTTATATCTTCTCCTCCATATACCGTTTGAAAAAACGGGACCGTAGATAGTGCGCAGAATTTTCCTCTCAAAACGACCAAGGGCATCTTCATCTGCTTTTGTTATTGTCCAAGCCTCTGCGCCGTAAATGAGGACTGGGATGATTAAGGTCTTATATAGTGTCACCTTGGTTTTCCGAGAGAGGGCTCTACTTCTCAATTACCTCTTAAGCCCAAAGAAACAGCGGTCGGCAAGAGTGATTCTGCATACGCAAGCAATTGCGTAGACTTGAAATAAATCGTACCTCTTGTATTGGCCAGTGAGTCTTGCACGATCTTTTCAAGCACGATGTTGAAAAAGTTGCATGACAGCGCGTCACCTTGTCTAAATCCTTTTTTAACATCCAATGTCTCGGTTTGCTCATTACCGACCTTAATGGAGCAGCGAGAATTCTCCATGGTCATCCTGCACAGTCGGACGAGTTTGGCAGGGATGTTAAAACTAGACATGGCTTTGTATAGCTCGTCTCTATACACGCTGTCATATGCAGCCTTGAAATCGACGAAGAGGTGGTGAGTGTCGATTTGGTATTCCTGGGTCTTCTCCAAGATCTGCCGTAGCGTAAATATTTGGTCTATTGTGGATTTACCTGGCCTGAAACCACACTGATAAGAGCCGATCAGGTGATCCACAAACGGTTTCAGTTATAGGGGTCTCCTTTCTTATGGACTGGGCAAACGATGCTGAGATTCCATTCGTCGGGCATGCTTTCCTCCGACCATACCTTACAAATGAGATGGCGCATGCACCTTACCAGCTCATCTCCAGCCGCCTTAAGAAGCTCAGCAGACAGGCCGTCTGCGCCCGCGGCTTTATTAGACTTAAGTCTTGATATCGCTATTTTGACTTCGTCTAGGTCAGGTGGACTGAATTGGAGCTTGGAGGAGACACGATCGGCAAAGATTCTGGCAGTCTCTTGCGATTGTAGCTTTCCGACGTCAAACTTACGTAGTCCTACACGACTCCTAAGCATTCTTGATATCCTCATTCGTACCTTGGCTACAACAAGGTAGTGGTCCGAGTCGATGTTGGCCCCTCGGAAGGTTCGTACCTCGAGAATACAGGAGGAGTGTCTGGCGTCCATCACAATGTGATCAATCTGGTTGGTGGTCGATTGATCAAAAGACCGCCAGGTACCCTTGTGGATGTTGAGATGGGGGAATCGCGTGCTTGCTACAAGAAGGTTACGCCCCGCTAGGATATCGATTAGCCTAAGTCCGTTGTCGGATGTGGTGTTATGGAGGCTATGCTTTCCTATGATCGACCCAAATGCTTTTTGACATGCTGCACACGTATTTCTTCAAGTGACAAGTAGCAAGCCTGTTATCATCTCTCTCCTTGGAGCTATTTAATATATTTATGTACAAAAGTCACATGCCGCACTTACCTGCCTCCCAAATAAATATTTACATAGATTACGTTCGTGTTCCATTATTATTGGAATAGGATAAACTGAGCGTTCTAAAAATATAAACAAGCTTATCGAGACTAGTTTAAATATATGCACTTGTTCCTGATAAGGAGTACCCGTTGGATACCAGTATTGCACCTAGTAGTAATAACGTGAATGAAGACGATCTAAGAAACGATGCAATTAGACATGCTTCGAAAAGCAGACAACTCAATATTCATATTAATAAAATCTATTTTCAAATACAACACAGGGTCTCTTGAACCTGGAACCGAGTCCAGATTGTGAAGACATTCTAAGGCCATTGGTCGAATCGAAATTTGACGATTTGTTGTTGCTTTATAAAAATAATTCTGAAAAAAGCGAAGTTTCATTATCTTTCGCAGACGCACGATGAGCGGGTTCGGATCCCGATAACACCAACGCCATCGAATGTTTATTTCGCAGTGTCAATACTCGGCGGGGTACTGGTAGTATACTTGTCATGAAAAAGCTTCTCGACTCACGCCGTTCGGAATCGGCATTAAACTGTAGGTCCCTTTTGCCTGTGTGAAAAATAAATCACGCATAACATGGGTGATTAAGAGAAGCTTGGCTCTGGTCCTTCATGGGCTGTAACGCCACCAAAGAAGAAGAAGATATGTCCAGTGCACGTGGAATAAGAAACTCCATGGGAACGTCTCGGACATTATAGAAGATGATAATGTCCGAATGGAACGTACATCAACCTCTATTGGGACTTGGTTCACCTTCTTAACAGGTGCTACTGTTCGGCGTGAACCTCGGCCTCAACCAATAAGCCCCTCCAACTAGCACGCTATTTCGCTGGCCTTTTCCACTTTTGTACACCCAGTTGGATGAGGTCCCCTTCCACCTGTGTGCGCCATCTTAAGTGCGGCCGTCCTCTGCCTCTTCGTCCTTCGGGGTTGGATTCAAAGACTCTCCGGGCTGGAGCTGTGGTGTCCATTCGCTCTACATTGCCCAGCCATCTTAGGCGTTGAATCCGTAGACGCCTGACTAGGCTCATGTCGCTGTACAGCCCGTAAAGTTCGTGGTTGAATCTTCTCCTCCATCCCCCGTCTGCGTTTATAGGCCCAAAGATCACGCGCAATCACGTCTTTCTCTCGAACCGACCAAGGGCCTCCTCATCCGCTTTTGATAGTGTCCATGCTTCTGAGCCGTACAACAGGACCGGGATGATAAGGGTCTTATATAGAGTCAACATTGTCGTTCGGGAGAGGGCTCTTTTACTCAGTTGCCTCTTGAGCCCAAAGAAGCAGCGGTTGGCAAGAGTGATTCTGCGTTTGATTTCGGAACTGATGTCGTTATTCCAGGTCACTGCGGAGCCTTATAGACGAAGTCCATAACTACCTCTAACTTATATCTGCCTATACAAACGTTCTGGCCAAGACGTCGGTGGTGAGCGTCCTTTTTTGATGACAGCATCTATTTAATTTTGCCCTCGTTTACCGCCAAACCAATTTTCGCCGCCTCCATCTCAATACTCACAAACGCCTCTTTGACATCTCGCTGTGATCTACCTATTATGTCAATATCGTCGGCGTATGCATGGAGTTGCGAGGATTTGAAATATGATTTTGAAGAAATCACACGACAGCGCATCGCCCTGCCTAAATCCTTTTTTGACATCAAAACTATCGGTAAGGTGTTCACCGATTCGGATGGAGCAGCGAGCATTCCCCAAAGTCATCCTGCATAGTCTGACGAGTTTAGCAGGTATGTCAAAGGTAGACATAGCGTTGTATAGCTCGTCTCTAATTACGCTGTCGTATGCGGCTTTGAAGTCGACAAATAGGTGGTGAGTGTCGACTTGAAATTCATTTGTTTTTCCAGGACGGTGGACTTATCAGCTTATTTACAAAAGGCTTCAGACGTTCACACAAAACGGCAGAGAAGAATTTGTAGCGATCTTAAGAAGACTTATTCCTCTGTAGTTGGCGCAGTCGGAGGGGTCTCTTTTCTTGTCGATCGGGCATACGATGCTGAGACTCTATTCCTCGGACATACCTTACAGATGAGCAGCTTTATGCAACTTGAGTTTCGAAATGACAATCTTAACTTCATCAAGATCAGGGGGACGGAATTATTTGCGGTCTCCGTCGATTAGAAATGGATCATTCGGCCTGACAGCGGTATATTGACTAACATCGCCGTTATACAGTCTACAGAAGTGGTTTTTCCATATTCTCAGCATCGACTGTGATTCTACTACTAGGTGTCCGTTCTCATCCCTGCAGACTTCCGTTCTGGCTTTATAACCTTGACATGTTCGCTTTATCTATTGTACTTTCGGACGTCACGCCTGCAGTAACACCTCTCCAAATCCTCAATAGCGCGCTTATCGGGCTCTTTCTTCTTTCTCCTGAGAAGCAAGCTTCGGTAGATCACCGTTAGCTAGGGTATAACCTTATCCAAATTCTTTTGAAGCATGATTGGTAACATCCCGTCAAAACCTGGTGATTATTATGGAGAGAAGCTGCAAATGGCTCAGGAAATACTTTTGTTTGTGATTGGCTAAATGTCGTGCCCCGGTGTAAGTTACGTGTGATATGGGACCTGCACGTTTGCACCGCAGCCTTTACAACCAGGGAAGTGGGTGTTCACGAGGAGTTCCAAGGATTCTTTTCTGGAATCTGCTCATACACCGTCATTTCGTTTAATAAAGGGCGGGTCCGTTGTAGTGTTGTTTAGACAGGATTTTGCTAAGCTGGTAGTCTTTTTGTAGAGTTTACGGGTATCTTTATAGGGTTTCCTGGTCTATTGAGGGACCTAACGTTCCAGGTCCGGAATTCGTTTCCTTTTAGTCGTTTGTTTTACGCGATAGAGATGTTAGTCCTAAGCGCAATCCCCAACCTGGAGGACCAGATTTTTATTTACCCAAAGAATAAAGAGCCGGCTGTGCCATTCCTAATCGGCCTGAGCTTCAAATATATCGTAGTATGTATGTATGTTGGCGTTACAGTCCATGAAGGACCTGAGCCGAGCTTCTCTCAATCACCCATGTTGTGAGTGATTTCATTTTCCCATAGGTGAAAGGGACCTACAATTTATTGCCGGTTCCGAACGGCGAATTTCGAGAAGCTTTTCATGACAATTTTACTACAGGGGGTTTTGTCAGGACCCCGCTGAGGGGAAACACCGTGAAAAACACGTTCGATGACATGGCTGTGTCAGGATTCGATCCCGTGTCATCTGCGTCAGAGGCCAACACACTACCCACTGCGCCACGGTGCTCTCAAATATATCGTAGTAGCACGATATATTTGGGCGCCGTGGGCCAGTGGTTAGTGTGTTGGACTCTGGCGCACGATGAGTGAGTCCGGATCCCGATAACACCAACGCCATCGAAAGTTTATTTCGCGACGTTCCTCCTCAGCGGGGTACTGGCAAAACCCCAGTAGTAAACTTGCCATGAAAAAGCTTCTCGACTCACGCCGTTCGGAATCGGCATTAAACTGTAGGTCCCTTTTCGCCTGTGTGAAAAATAAATCACACACAACATGGGTGATTGAGAGAAGCTTGGCTCTGGTCCTTCATGGGCTGTAACGCCACCAAAGAAGAAGAAGAAGCACGAAATAAGGTGTTAAACAGGTAGTTTTTCTCGCTCGAACCGTGGGCGCTGCCGTTGACTCCATCTTGGAAATTCTTCCGCCGCCGTCCCGAAGAACAAGCTGAGCGATGGCAGCGACTCAGACCCCACCCCCCCTCTCTCGTTTGCTGCCCCCAACTACCTTACATAGGGGTCTACCCGATCTACAGTTCAGGTACTAGGCACCCAGGAGCCACCTCGTGGAGGTAAGAGTAAGAGTTGGCAGACAGAGGCTGGAGTGTCGGCGCTTGTGCCTTCATATGTTCGCATAGTCTACCCCATTAGCCCATCAAGATGTAAGAAAGTAGAATAATGTCAACATCCCACGAGTAGGGTAACCTTACCCACTTGGAGGCCGGTGGTGATGGCAGGTAAGCCGATGTAATGTATAGGTTTCGCTACCCTGTACCTTTTAATTTAACCACATGTTTGTTTCATACATAGTTACTTACTTATCAGGCCGGCAATCCATGGAGGGTCCGGGCCAAAGCTATAGCTGCCTTCCATCCTTGACGATCCCGGGCACGCTACTTCCAGTTATCAAGACCAACTTGTCTTAGGTTCGGTCCTCCTCTTCTTCGCGCACCAGGAGGCTCGGAGTCAAAGACCCTTTTAACTGGAGCGTTGGTGTTCATGCGCTCGATGTGGCCAAGCCAGTGTAGTCGGCGGATCTTTACCTTCCGGTATTTATCCACTTCTCTATACAGCTCGTAGAGTTCGCGGTTATATCTGGAGCAGAATTTTTCTTTCGAAAGAACCCAAAATCAGCTCCACCGTCAAGCTTTAGGTTCCGTTCAGACTGGCAGTATAAGCGTTTTGTAAAGCATAACTTTGGTTTTTCGAGTAAGGAGTTTTGACCCAAGTTGTTTGAACAAACCGAAGTAGAAGCGATTGCTCAGGGCGATTCTATTCTGGATCTCCACTGTGATCTCGTTTGTGGAGCTTACGTTTGCCCCGAGGTAGACAAACTCCTTAACCACCTCGAAATTAAAGCTATCAACTGTTATATTTTGTCCCAGGTGGTGAGCGACGGATCGGTTTTTGCTTGACAGCATGTACTTTATCTTATCCTCGTTGACTTTAAGACCAACTCGTTTCGTCTTTTTTTTTTTTTTTAATAATTTGCGCGCACTCAAGGTCTAATAACCTTATTATGTCGGCGACACAGTGCGGGCAGAAGGTAGAGAGGAGAGGTAGAGAGGTCTGTTTCTCAATCGCCGTGAAAGCTTCTATAACGTCGCGCCGAGACCGCGCGATGATGTCAATGTATCCTAGTAGCTGAACAGACTTGTGGAAGATAGTGCCTTCCCTGTTGACGCCTGCCCGTCGCACTATCTACTCCAGCACCAAATTGAAGAAGTCGCACGATAACCTATCTATTTGCTGAAATCCGGTGCATGTTTCAAACGGTTCAGAGGTCCTAGAACCGAACTGCACTGAGCATCGCGTATTTTTTAGCTTGGCGCGACACAGCTGGAAACCCGAATTCGACCATCGCATCAAACAATTCTTGGAATGAATGCTGTCGTATGGGGCTTCAGAATTATGTGTATCGAAACCTGTTGCGCCGTCTTCAAAGGACAAAGCCACTTGATTTAGCACGACGAACCTAAACCGCAAGCACCCTGTGGACTGCAGGAACTCTCACTGGTAAGCTGCCTGCTGAATGTGATTAAAATAAAGAAACATTTCATCTTAAAGCCTAACTTTTATTACACCTTAAAGGAGGTATTTACATTTTATGCCGTTTCTTTAGTAGTATAGTACACAAATCACATTGTTAGAACGTGAGTATTTACAACAGTTGGTGGTTGCCGTCTAACTATAATTGTCAATAAAGCCTTTGTATTTACAATCGACATTTGTGTCGACAAAGAGTCAAATGATCAATGGCTTAACAAAAAAGAAATAAAAAATAAAAACAAAACAACTAGGAGAGAGTTCCTTGGCAATATCAATTTAGCGATAATCACTTTCGAATTTGTACACACGTATATGTACAAAGTATTCTTTCGTATTCTACTGTAAGCTAAATGAATAAATACTGCTGTATCTAGGGTTGTATGGACAAAAAAAAAGGAAAAACAACTAACTAAAATGGAAAATCAACTAAAACATTTTAACTAAACAAACAACAACTTGCTAACGTTACCATTAGTTACACTTTCGTTCGTTAACAGACTACTCGTGGTTGTGTAGTATTTGTCGCTTCGATTTGCTACACCATTTCCATTACCAGATGGGGCACCTCTGTAATACGGGTCGACGCCACTTTGCAGCGGCGCATATTTGATGTAGTGATTGTTGGTCAATGGCAGAATGCCTTCCGTTGACTTTGAGATATGTTTTGCCTGCAAAAATGGTTGCGTTCCATTTTAATACATATATTGCAACGTGTCGTATCGACTTGGAAACTTACTCGATTATAGCAAAGCACACCCATTATGGCAAGTGTCATACCAAAGCAGTTTAACCACGTTACCGGATTGCCCAATATAATTAGCGACACGGCTATCACAAAGATTCTCTTTGACGCACTAGCCACAGCGTATGTCAATGGTGTTACTAACGACAGCACGCTAAACGCGAGGATATTTTGCAGCCAATTAAGCACACCATCAGTAAACAATAATGCGATGACTCGATAGTCGGCATTCACCTGAAAAGTACAACTTAGTCTAGAAATAGTATAAGAGTTGTGGTCAAAGTATTACGATGACTGGATGCCGCAGCACACTGAAACCGTCCACAAAAACCCACACCGGTAGGAACAGGACTAATGCTAGTTTGCCCAATAGATGCAAAAGCCGTAAGTGATGAATACCTGTATCCTTAAGCACCTGAAACAAGAATACAAGTAAAGAAAATAAGAATAGAGAACGCAAAACTATCGTTTTTTGATTCACCTTTTTCGAGTATATGTTCTGAAGCGAGAAGCCCATCGTCGAGATGAGTGCAGACACCAATCCCATCATATCAAAGGAAATCTCAGTCACCGTTGCAATAGCAACACCCGATATAATCGGAATCAAGCTTAAGTACACCAATTTTGGTTGTTTTTCTTTGAATATAATTCTTGTCAACAGCACAGTAAACAGTGGCATCGTAGCTTTCACTATAACGAAACACAAATTGTTTAATTAATTCTCAAAAACGTGATAAATAGCCCGTCATACAATGGAACTGGCTACTTGCCAATTAAAAGATCAAAACTTTCCACTTACCCGTGTGCGCATACGAGACAGGAACCTTCCAAATCGAAATGTGAGACGTTACCGAGGCCAGGAACTTTCCCAATGCCAACGGTATTATCAACTTAAAGAAATACGGCCACGCAATGCCGGAATATTTGCGAATACCCCATAGATTGAAGAATGGTCCACTGTACAATGTTATACTACAAAGTTGAATCATGGTCACCGTGACGGGATATGGGAATTCGTTGAGCACCATTTTACCAATAACATTATTAGTAGACGATACTATGTACCAGAGGAGGCACAGCGTCAATACAACAAATACATGTCGTGAAGCAGTCCTTTTGCCCGATTGCATTTTAAAGCGCTGATACTGTCAACCCAAACAATTTCTTTGAATAACCTTTGCGCGAGATTACAAATACATGTACGAAATCATGTGCATTCAAGGAATGCACTTAATACTCCCGGACATACATTTTTTTTGGCAAATTCAGCCTCTAAATTATTTAATTCAAATCAGATGCAAATATTCTAGTTTTTTTTTGAGTTGACGTTGACAAAAACTGGGAAGTTGACAGTTAATACTGACAGTTTGGATAAAAAAGTGAAAGTAGACCATTGGTTAGGCAAGATCACAATAGTTTGGTTGTACCGGAAGTCGTATATTATCTTTATAACTGATGACGAGTTGACACGAGTTCAAATTAGAAAATTGTCGCATGTAGACTTTATGGTAGATTTTTGGAGAGGATAGACTTATTAACAAAATTCACATTCACAGCCGATAGAAGAATAAATAAATTATTTCAATTTTATTCACGATAACTGTCACAAATGTAATATTTATCCAAAATTTTATATAAGTTGCCTGTGGCCGGTATTATTTCTGACCGAACTAAACGTATTTTCATCAATGCCGGGTTGTTTATAAGGCAAAATGGACCACTTACTTACTTAGTTATGTGGCATTACAGTTCGTGATAAACCTGGACCTCAACCAACAATCCTTTCCGGCTTACTTACTTACTTACTTAGGTGGCCTACAGTCCGGTGTGAACCTTGGCCTCAACCAACAAACTTCTCCAGCTGGCACGGTCTTTTGCCAGCTGTTTCCAGCGATTAAGGTCCCCTCCCACCTGTGTGCACCACCTTAGATTCGGTCGTCCTCTGCTGCGTCGTCCATCGGGGTCGGACTCGAAGACTCTTCGGGCCTTCATGGCCTAGCCATCGTAGACGTTGGATCCGTAAACGTCGCACTAGGTCAATGTCGTTGTACAGCCCGTATAGCCCGTTTTTGTATCTTCTCCTCGACTCCCCGTTTATGCAAACGGGACCATAGATTGAACGCAGAGTTTTCCTCTCGAAACGACCAAAGGCCTCCTCATCCCCTTTCGTTAAGGTTCAGGCCTCTGCGCCATAGAGGAGGACCGGCATGATTAAGGTTTTGTACAGCGCAACCTTAGTCTTTCAAGAGAGGGCTCTACTTCTTAGTTACCTCTTGAGCCCAAAGAAACGGTGGTTGGCAAGAGTAATTCTGCGTTTGATCTCAGTGCTGATGTTGTTGTCGCTGGTCAGTAGTGAGCTAAGGTAGACGAAGTCCTTGACCACTTCGAACCTGTAGCTGCCAACTGTTTTCTTGGTTGACAGCATACATTTCGTTTTATCCTCGTTACCCGAAAAATCCATTTTAGCCGCTTCTACTTCAAAGCTTCCGAAAGCATCATTGACGTCCCGCTGTGTTCGTTCAATTACGTCAATGTCATCCGCGTACGCAAGCAGTTGTGCAGACTTGAAACAAATCGTACCTCTTGTGTTGGCCAGTGAGTTTCGGATGATATTTTCAAGCACGATGTTGAAGAAATTACATGACAGTGCGTCACCTTGTCCAAAACCTTTTTTAACATCAAAGGTCTCGGTTAATTCGCTACCGACCTTATGGAGCAGCGAGAGTTATCCAATGTTATTTAGCACAATCTGACGAGTTTGGCAGAGATGTCAAGACTAGACATGGCGCTGTATAGCTCGTCTCTATGCACACTGTCATACGTACGCGGCCTTGACATCGACGAAAAGATAGTGGGTGTCGATTTGATAATCTTGGGTCTTCTCCAAGATCTTCCGCAGTGGGAATATTTGGCCTATTGTGGACTTACCTGGCCTGAAACCACACTGATATGTTTATCCACAAAGGGTTTCAGGCGTTCATACAGTACGGCAGAGAAGATCTTGTGTGGGTAATTAAGGAGACTTATTTCCCTGTAGTTGGCGCAGCTATAGGGGTCTCCTTTCTTGTGGACTGGGCAAACGATGCTGAGACTCCATTCGCCGGGCATACTTTCCTCCGGCCATATTTTACAGAGAAGCTGGTGCATGCGCCCTACCAGATCATCTCCATCCGCAAAAAAAGCTCGGCAGACAGCCCGTCTGCGCCCGTGGCATTATTATTCTTCAGCTTTGTAATTACTAGCATAATTTCATCTAGGGTGGACGGAATTCTCTTGCATCTTTGTCTGACAGCGGTATTAGATCCTTCATCATCGATAAATAGCCTACGGAAGTGTTCCTTCCATATTCTCAGCATCGACTGTGACCCTACTACTAGCTGTCCGTCTTTCCGTCTTTATCTCTAGAGGCTTCCACTCTGGATTTATAGCCCTAGCATGTTCGTTTCACTTTTTCGTAAAACTTACGAGCACTATTCCTGTGATAGCATCTCACCATCTCCTCGATCTCGCGCTTTCCATGTTGTCTTTTTTTCTTCCTTAAAATCTTGTGTTGCTCCCTCCTTTTGTGCTCGTAAAGTTCACGAGCGGCTCTCCTCCGTCTATGTAGCGTGGCTTTGTAGCCGTTTTGCTTTGTTACATGGGCTTGTCCGCATTGCTCATCAAACCAGGGGTTTCTAGCTGACGGTGGCTTGAAATCCACATCAGAGGCAGCGTCTCTGATGGTATACTGGCAATGCTTCCACTGTTGTTCCGTGGGTTGTGCCAATGGATTGAGTGTCTGGCTTCGATCGCATCGTGATCAATCTGATTGGTGGTAGACTGATGATCGCCAGGTTCCTATGTGAATATTGAGATGCGGGAATCGTGTGCTAGCCGGAAGGAAATTGCGCCCCGCCAGGAAGTCGAGTAGCCGATGTCCATTTTCGGACGTGGTGTCGTGCAGGCTATTTTCCCCCGTGATCGACTCAAATATGTCCTCTTTGCCCAATTTCGCATTAAAATCTCCTAGAACTATTCTTGTGTTGTAGCTGGGACATTGGGTATAGGCTCTGTCTGGGAGATCGTGAGTTCTACTTTGAATCGATCGCCCTTTTCTTCGGTCAGTGTTGATGTGCACAATATAATATTTCCAATATTAGCTTTGGTGCGGATTATTATGAGGCATTCATTTACATGCCGGAAGCTTAAAACTTTTTGTTGGAGTCTTCCTTGAATAACGAATCAGCATCCGAATAAGCGCTTTTGGTTCTCCTTTTGGCAGTTCCCGTAGTAGATGTCGCAGTTTTTCATCCATCTTTTGCCCGGCTTATTCCATCGCACTTCATGGAGTGCAGTAATGTCTGCTTTATAGCAGTTTAAGGGGTTTTCTAACTATTCGGTCGCACACGGTCTGTTAAGGGTCCTAACATTCAAGGTGCAGAACAAGTTCTTCTGTCCTTTTATACGTTTGCGGGGGTCGTCATTGTCTTTGTGTGATTGTCTTTTTTTTTTAGTGCAGAAAACTCGCCATTCGCCCTTTCCCGCCTGTAATGGTAATCTCCAGATGGCACCACGAGGAGGTGAGGATGGGACTAACTCACAGTGCCGCAAGGTGTTCGTCTGCGTTGACTCTTATCGCTTTATAGCAGGCCAGCATCCGTCGGATAAATGCTACCCTTATGAAGCCTTTGTTAGCTCTTTGCCATCCGTTACGAAAATTCATAGTCCAAGATGGGGTCCGACCACTGGATTGCAGTAAACTACAACTACTTACTTGTTTGCTCAACACTTGATTATTCCACCTGATCAATTATATGGTCGGTTCACCCCTATTACAACCCTTTATAACATTTAGCACTATATTGCTTACGCACACCTTTTTTTACACACCTTGTCTCCACAGCTCTTAGGTAACTGTCCCCTAACTCGCTAGATGGCTTGATTACCTTTCCACTGCATTACCGACTGATCACTGAGTCACTGACACTGTATACCCTGAATGAATACTGAATGCCCCAGAGAGCGAGTGTTCCCGTTAATATAGCCCTCTGCCCAATTTCTCGATGTTCGTCGTCAAATGTTCTCCTTCCTTACGTAAGAAGTCTCTACAATGCTCCGCACTCTGGCAATGAGATTCAGCAGTATGCCGCTGAAAGTTACCATCAATTCCTCTTTAGCAGCCTCAGAGCATTCCAAATATTGACGGCGAAATTCAAATACAATCGTCGGCGTCGGTTCGTGGCTGAAATAATAATTTGTTAAAAAAGAAACAAAAACTTATTTACAAATAGTGTTTGATTTCTTTTTCACTATACTGTACAGCAATGGTATCAGGTCACAATTTACACAACCATTTGTCAGTTGTCTTTTTGACAACTGACAGCTGTCTACTTTTCCAGTTCAAATCTATCATTCCACCGCATTCTACCAGAAAAAGAACGTTCGCTTTGGATTCTGCTTCTGTTGATTATTGTTAAGGCCAATTACCTTCATTGCGACAAATTAAATTTGAAAAGCTTAAACTACTATTAAAATGGAACCAATGAACCTTGGGAGCCCCGGCGGAAGTCCTGCAACCGGAGCAACTAGTCCGTACTTACCGTCGTTTTTGATGGGTGAAGCAACCGAACCTTCAACGCCACGAAATAACACTTTGTCTCCGAATAAGGGACGAAACATTTCATTTGGTAAGAACAAATATTTATCGTATTTTTCGCGAGCAATAAATTTAAGTTTTACCTCAGCCGTTTCTCCAGGTGCCGTTTCGCCGACAGATTTTAATCGCTCCGCAATAGGACAGAAGACACTCTTCAGTCTTCAGCAGTACTCGAACACGTCGAGTTACCCGGGCACACCGATTCAAAGCCACAATGCCAGCATGACTGGCCCTCCAACACAGGTTAGTCACGTCGGTCAAATAGATTGAAAGTCTCTATTGTTTCATTTAGGGATTGTTTGACTCACTTAACTCGGAACGCAATCAAGTGGAAACACCGATTCGTGGGAGGCCAGGCACTATACAGCAGCAATCAATGCAATATGGAAACCAAATGTCCAATCCATATCAAATGAATCCGTTAATCAATGAATCATATTTAGCAAACGTACCAAATAGTAGTTTTAACACGTCCCGCATCGCGTCGCCGTCACCAGTGATGAATCCGGTTTCGTTCGAATATCGCAATAGCAGCGGCAATCTTCTACAGTGTCCACCGGTACCGAGGTACACCGAATTTTGGATCACCGTATTCGGTTTCCCCCAAAGTGCTGTGTCAATGATCTTGTCGCATTTCTCACAATGCGGGACAATAATTGATAAGGTTTACCCGCCTCAGAACGGTAATTGGATTCATATAAAGTTCTCCTCCAGGCTCGAATGCGACAAGGCTCTCAATTACAACGAGAAAATCCTTGGCAACAACATAATGATCGGCGTGACGCAGTGCAAAGACAAGAGCATAATTGATAAGGAAAATCTTTGCGACAATACCCAGTAAGTTGTCGTCTTTTCGCCAATGGTTTGTGCCACTTTAACCCATATGTCCACTTACTAGGAACATGCCGAGAGTCCGACCACTGTCTCAAGTCGCGTTTAAGAGCGTCGAGAATGAAATCGCCGTTGTTCCAACACCAACTGGTGCACAGAAAAGCTCGGGTATAATGAACAAGGCCATGGACTTATTTTTCGGATGGTAATCACACCTCCCGTTGTCTATACTGTGCATTTTTCAAGATATTAAAACCAATCATTTTGCAAATACTCGCTTTTTTGGTTTTGTGTTTTATTTCTACGTAAAATAGCCGGTCAAAAACAACATACACTCTCTCTCCAGGTATCTGTTAAAAACTAGTAATATACATACATCATCATGGGTATTCTGTCCCATTCCTCATTCTCTCTAAAATACTAAAGAAACAAAAAAAAAATAATGAAAAGTCGATTTACTAAGATAATGGTTTGCTTATGAACAGTTTTACTGAACAATCCATTCAGGCAACCAAGCGGTTAGACAACATTTAGGATTGTTTCGGTTCGATGAGGGCCGTCTCGAGATCTTTCATTTTCGGGTAATTAACATCGCAATTATCTAGTTTGGATTGTGCCCAAATGATCAGTTTCAGCAAGTACATGACGCGTGGCGTTGAGTCCTCACAATGTTCGGATTTGAGAATGGCAGCATTGAGTTCACTGGCAACCTACAAAGAAAACAGTGATGAATGGTAAAACAAACAATTTAGCACATCGTCCGTGTGCATACTTTCTGGCGGTGTGACTGTTCGAGCAAGTCGGAAAAAGGACTGTTCTGGGGTTTCTCAAATGCCAACAAGGCCAGCGTACGTTCCAGTTCGCTTAATGCTTCTGGAATATCCTCACCAGCTTCGGAGAGTTTTGTCTGGGCAAAAGTGAGTGCATCTTCTATTTTACCAGCGCTAAAATCGAAATTGAAATAACACAAGCGCTCGAGCACTTTCTCCTTAAGACGAATGAATTACTCTTACCGAATGAGTTCGATCAATTGCAATTGTTGCAAGTGGAAAAACAGATAACGATCGTTATCCAGCAATTCGGGATGTAGCTGATTGACCAAGTGTGTCGCCTCTTGAATTCTTCCATTCTGTACTGCTTCGCGGATGAGAATCCGATCGTCGAGAGAGCTCAGTTCAACACTTGGTTCTAAGCCCGCTTCATGCTGGAATTTCTCAGCGGCCTCCTTGAATCCCTCTACAAGTAATTTCGTTTTCTTAATTAAATAAGCACATTCCAGAGATTACATTATATCCTTTTAACCTGTGACCAGATAGTTCATAATAAGTCTATTCATGTCCGATTGTTTGAAGGGAAACTGCGATAGACGCATTAACCATTCCTCTTTGGTTATTCCATCTGTTTTCTCGTCGTAATTCATGTTTGTTGACTCAGATTAAGAACGGATATGGGCAGGGATATATTTCGACTAATGATGAAACTTAAAATCCAATTTGATACTAGTAGAGTGTTTGCCAGGGAATTTGTGAAAACAAACGGCTAGACAACAAAAGATATCACAATCTGAAACGAAATGAATGCAAAATAGTGACCAAATGACATTCGACACAATTGACAGCGTGAAGTGCGCACTCGTTTAGCATTAAAACAGCATCAAACTTCAGATGTATTAAGGCCCCACCCATAAATGTGGAAAATGTTCCAAACATGATTTCTGTCAGTCGAATTGAGTATATTGTTACGAATTTTTCGATCCCACACCGAACAGGGTTAGCACCACTGGATTGCGATAAACTACAATTGTCTTTTTGTTCAAAATAAAACACACACACTTTTCTTTGTTTCACCACAGATCAACTATCTGTACAGCTTCACCACTTTTCGTTATTATTCAATATTATCCACTTTAAACTTTATTACACAAACAAACCTTTATTGAGAGCTTTTATTTTCACACTGTTTGATCACACTGACTTGTCACACGCTTTTCAATACCACAAACTGAATGAATGTCGAGGGCGAGTGTTCGCGCTTATATAGCTCTCGGTCCACCTTGTCGAACATTCGCCGTTGGAAGTTCCCCTTCGGAAATCTCTAGAACGCTCTGACAATTTCATTGGAAGTTGACGTCATTCCAATCCCCGCTTCCAGAGAGCTTTCGAACTTCGACATCGAAATTCGACCTTAACCGTCCGTTTGAATCTCCGCAACAATATCAAGGGCGCCGTGACGGAGTGGTTAGTGATTTTAGATTAGATTAGATTTAGATTTTATTTCCCTTATAAAATTCACAAAATAAACTAACAAATCAGTTCACATGGCATTGCCGTCTGCCGGATTGACATATAATAAAAATTAAACACACAAGTTATTCAAGAATTCTCATTTAGTATCTTTTCCCTATACCTTAACGCTATAGCACAATATTTATACAATTTACGAACGTTCATTTCGTTGAGTAGCCCTATCATTTCCGCTTCCGACGAAAGGTCTTTACCGAAGATACTTCTTCTTGTTTCCCTGAGAATCGGGCATCTTCCCAGAAAATGCATGCTATCTTCTCGTTCACTTAAATTGCATAAGTTACACAGTATAGGCAGATCTTCTCTGTGAGGAATAAAGTTTAGTTTTAAGAGTTCCCCACCAAGTTTGAACATCATCGAAATCTCCTGGATGCTTAACTCGTCCTTGAAGTAATTATTCCCCCTCAGGTTGTAGTCCAATTGACTGTATGTCATTCTGTGTAGAGAACCTTTTGCATCCTCTATACACTTCCGCCTAGCCTGCTCCTCTACACCCTCTATGATCTGTTGTAGTGCAGTTTTCCAGCTATCCTCGTAGCTCAGTTCCACACCGCATCTTCGCGCCAGCTCTAACCACTCCGAGTACCACACAGTTCTTTCTCTTATTGCTTGTAGGGCCGCTTTCTTTGGGAGCCTGTTGTCCTGCAACCTTAAAACCTTCAGAATGTAGTCCATTTGCAGCTTTAACGTCTGGATAAATAAGGGGGTAAGTCCTGTTTCTAACATGATCATGTAATAAGGCGTATTTTGGGGGAGCCTGAAGAGCCCCTTGATAAAATAACGCTGTAACTTCTCGACGTCCTCATATTGTTTACTTCCCCATACTTGCGTGGCATAGATCATAACAGACTGAGATACAACTTTGCAGACCCTAAATTTGCGGCTATGAGCAATGCTTGCATTGTTCAAAATGTTCTTCCAGCTGATGTTGATGGCTGTTTTACACTGATTGAATTTCTCCCTGAAGTGTCTTTTCATACAAAGGTTTCTGGTCAGATAAACCCCCAGATATTTGTGCTCCTTCACGACTTCTACTCCTTCTTCGTTATATTGCCACTGTTCCCTGCTAGTACTTCTACCGCCTCTTCCTTGGAAAATCATTATTTTGGATTTTTCCAAATTAACTATAAGTCCCCACAGCCTGCAATACTCGTATAGTCGATTAATCATCTGCTGCAAGGATTCCGGGGAATGCGCCAAGAGAACGATGTCATCCGCGAACAGAAGAGCTTTTATTAGTACTCCAGCGAATTCCACTCCTCCTGTCAAAAAGTTCGTTAGATCTTCCACAAAAAGCGTAAATAAACTTGGACTCAGTGCACCCCTGTCTTACACCCGACCCTGACCGAAACCATTCTGATAGGGCTTCGCCGTTCCATACTGCAACCATGGTATCATCGTATAAACTTTGCATAACTCTTCCAAATTTAAATGACATCCCCATTCCATACAGCTTATAAAAGAGGGCATTTCGATTAACCGAGTCAAAGGCGGCCTTGAAATCCACAAAGAAAACGTACAGCTTCCCCCTTCTGTTAATGATAGCTTCGGCGATACTTTTCAGCACAAAAATCTGGTCAACAATTGAATAACCTGGTCTAAAGCCAGCCTGGAATTCTGCTAGCAAGTTACTGTTCTCTACCCATGTTCCCAGTCTCCTCTGCAGTTTTGGATGTAAGGCGCCGCAAATTGATAGCTCGGACCACTCACTGAAGGATTCAGTATCCTTTCGAAATGCTCCAGCAGGGCGTTCTCACTAATATCCTTATTTATTCTGTACTTTTCGCCATTCAGTTTTTTGGCTGCCCTCCAAAACTCCGCTGAGCAAGTTGAGTGACTCAATTTGTACGCCTCCTTCTCGTAGTACATTCGCCTGCTCCGCGTGCAAATTAACTTATACTCCCTGTTGGCCTTGAGGTAAGATCTCTTAAAGGTCTCCGAATTGAATGTCCGGAACAACTTAAGCCAAGCAAACGATAAGCGTCTCGCTCTTTGACAAGTAGCATCAAGCCACGGCTCTTTGTATTGCTTTGTCGTATTCCGTTTTCGGGGTATTGAAGAATACGCGTTATTTATAGTTGCTTCGATTACAGCAATACTATCAATATGTCCACGCTCCAGTTGCTCATCTAGTTGCCGCCTATATAAAGCAACATTACCTTCATTCCACAATATCCTAGGGAGCGTTCTCATCTCTCTTGTTTCCTCATTTGCCTGCAGAAGGACGTTGCCCTTGACGACAATAGATAGGTGATCCGAGTACGTAGCTTGTCTTACTTCAAAGTCTGTGATGTAGTTTCGCCACTCTCCCCTTATCAAACAATAGTCAATAACTGATAAGCCTTGACTACCTATGTAGGTGTACTCCCCCAATTCGTCGCTTCCACTCGTACCATTGAGAATTTCAAAGTCAAATGAGTCACAAAATTCTAATAGCTTTACTCCTTTGGCATTGCATAATTGATTTTTGGATCGACGTATTACCCCTGCATTGCTGGAGTGGTTAGTGTGTTGGACTCTGACGCACGATGAGCGAGTTCCGATCCCGTTAACACCAACGCCATCAAATGTTTATTTCGCAGAGTGCCTCCTCGACGGGGTACTGGCAAAACCCCTCGTAGTATACTTGCCATGAGAAAGCTTCTCGACTCACTCCGTTCGGAATCGGCATTAATATGTAGGTCCCTTCCGCCTGTGTGAATAATAAGTCACACACAATATGGATGATTAAAGAGAGGCTTGGCTCTGGGCTGTGTAAGCCCATGAATGAAAGTGAAATTCGTTAGACTCCCGACCAATCGTGTTTTTTTTTTTTTTTCTTTGTTGTAGGCTTCTGCTATCTGTTGGAGCACTCAGACGCAAAGACTGGTCCATTGTACTGCGAGACAGACACATACCTTCATTGTATTTTCCCCGTTTTCCGGGAAAAAAATTGGAAGGAGCTCCAGTAATGTAGAGCAAAGAGATTCTGCACACACCAAGTCGGCCAAAAGGTGCGCCACGATGCGCGAGCAAAGGCGGGGCAGTCACAGAGAAAATGTTCTACAACATGCAACATGCAGCACAGGTAGACGTCTCACTGATGCCGATCATGCAGAGATGCTTGGCTTAAAGACGCCCGCGAGTCTTTTGAAATCAATTTTCCTTAAGGATAAGGAGAATGTTGCGGGTTTCTTGCAGACAGCGTGGACACAGATGCTTCTTGGACACAGTTTTGAGTGCAGCTTGGCTGTCATTACAGACGCATATCTTTTTACCCGTAGTGCATGGCCATCAGGATTGCGTATATGTCTGACTGAAAGCCAAACGCATATTTTCTTAACGAAAAGTGATGGAAGCTTCATAATAACATCTAGGGCGGTGTCCAGCGTGCTAGGGAAAGCCTCCGTACAGCCGAAACAGACTGTTCTTTGGAGCTTGGTGAAAGAGGCTACGACGTGTTAGCGTGTTAGCCTGTTCCACCAGACAACCGATGCATGTGAGATTATCGGTCTAATCATTGCCGTAGATCCAGGGGATCTTTGCTGGCCATAAACCACTTGTTTTGCCAAAAGCAAGGTCCAGTCCTTTCTACACACCCGTCTTATTCAAGCAGTACTGAAAACCGTGCCTTGAACTATTCCCTCGAAGAGATTTATGGCAAGATCGATTTGTTTAAGCTAAAGTCTTTGACTAGTTAATCAACTAGAAGAGACCCCTAAGCCGTATCAGCTGGATATTAATGCGATACAGGAAGTCCGATGGATAGGACAAAGACTGGTAAAGAAGGAGAAGTTCGACATTTATTACAGTTGCCACAAAAGGCTGTACTTATTGGGATGCGGATTCGTCGTGAGTAAAAGGCTAAAGACGTCAATTCCCGATGGTCAGACTGCCAACCAAATCGACTATGTGCTTATGGACCCAAGACATGCGTCAAACATCCCGGATGTTAGAACGTTCAGAGGGGCAATCGTCGGCTCTGGCCATTCCCTAGTGGCAGCAAGACTGACAGCCCGATTTTCCAGTGTAAGAAAGCTGCATCAGTCCACCAAAAGGATGTTCAACATTGGAAGCCTGAGCACCTCAGTGATCGCCAGAGACTACAGAGAGGAACTGAGCCAACGACTCCCAACTTCGCAAGTATGCAAATTCTTCTTCTTCTTCTTAACGGGCGCTACAGTTCGGGGTGAACCTGAGTCTCAACAAAACATGCCCCTTCATCTAGCACGATCTTTTGCTAGCCTCTTCCATTGCCGCACACCCAGTTGGCTGAGGTCCCCTTCCACCTGTGTGCGCCATCTTAAGTGCGGCCGTCCTCTGCTTCTTCGTCCCTCGGGGTTGGATTCAAAGACTCTCCGGGCTGGAGCTGTGGTGTCCATTCGCTCTACATCGCCCAGCCATCTTAGGCGTTGAATCCGTAGACGCCTGACTAGGCACATGTCGCTGTACAGCCCGTAAAGTTCGTGGTTGAATCTTCTCCTCCATCCCCCGTCCGCGCTTATAGGCCCAAAAATCACGCGCAAAATCTTTCTCTCGAACCGACCAAGGGCCTCCTCATCCGCTTTTGATAGTGTCCATGCTTGGCAAGAGTGATTCTGCGTTTGATTTCGGAACTGATGTCGTTGTTCTAGGTCACTGCGGAGCCAAGGTAGACGAAGTCCTTAACTACCTCGAACTTATATCTGTCTATACAAACGTTCTGGCCGAGACGTCGGTGTTGAGCGTCCTTTTTTGATGACAGCATATATTTAGTTTTGCACTCGTTTACCGCCAAACCAATTTTCGCCGCCTCCATCTCGATACTCGCAAACGCCTCATTGACATCTCGCTGTGATCTACCTATTATGTCAATATCGTCGGCGTATGCAAGGAGTTGCGAGGATTTGAAATAGATTGTGCCTCTTGTATTGGCCAGTGATTTTTGCACAATCATTTCCAATATGATGTTGAAGAAATCACACGACAGCGCATCGCCCTGCCTAAATCCTTTTTTGGCATCTAAACTATCGGTAAGGTGTTCACCGATTCGGATGGAGCAGCGAGCATTCTCCAAAGTCATCCTGCATAGTCTGACGAGTATAGCAGGTATGTCAAAGGTAGACATAGCGTTGTATAGCTCGTCTCTAATTACGCTATCGTATGCGGCTTTGAAGTCGACAAATAGGTGGTGAGTGTCGACTTGAAATTCAGGATCTGCCGTAGTGTGAAGATTTGGTCGATGGTAGACTTCCCTGGCCTGAACCCGCACTGATAAGGACCTTACAGCTTATTTACAAAAGACTTCAGGTGCTCGCACAAAACGACAGGTCATCCCCAGCTGCCTTGAAGAGCTCAGCATACAGTCCGTCTGCGCCAGCAGCTTTATTCGACTTGAGTTTCGATACGGCAATCTTAACTTCGTCGAGGTCAGGGGGGCGGAATTCTCCGCGGTATTCGTCGATTAGAAATGGATCATTCTGCCTGACAGCGGTATATTGACTAACATCGCCGTTATACAGCCTGTAGAAGTGGGTTTTCCATATTCTCGTATTCTCTATACTACTAGGTGTCCGTTCTCATACCTGCAGGCTTCCGTTCTGGCTCTATAACCTTGGCATGTTCGCTTTATCTGTTGATAAAACTTTCGAACGTCACGCCTGGAGTAACACCTCTCCAAATACTCAATCGCGCGCTTCTCGTGCTCTTTCTTCTAAGAAGCGTATGCTCCTCCTTTCTTTTTAACTCGTAGAGCTCACGAGCTGCTCTTGTTCTTTTATGCAGCGAGGCCTTATATGCTTCCTGCTTCGCTGTGTGAATTCTCCTGCACTCGTCATCGAACCAGGTGTTTCTTCGTGGTGGAGCCTTGAAACCCAAAACTTCGGATGCAGGGCTTTTCAGGGCTTGTTTGCAAAGGCTCCACTGCTGTTCTATTGACAACGTGGAGGATTGAGGTGTATTGGAGAGCTTAAGGGAGACGCGATCGGTAAAAGTACGAGCGGTTTCTTGCGATAGTAGCTTTCCGACGCCATAACTTTGTATTCTTACTCTACTCCGCTGCGTTCGTGATATCCGTAAGCGCATCTTGGCTTCTACCGCCAGGTGCCTTTGTATATATCGAGGTGCGGGAAGCGCGTATTGGCTAGAAGGAGATTTCGCCCCGACGCAAGATCAATCAGCCTTTGTCCGTTATCGGATGTGGTGTCGGTTAGGCTATGTTTGCCGATGACTCGTTCAAAGATGCTTTCCTTACCCAGCTTAGCATTGAAGTCTCCAAGTTCAATTTTGATGTCATAGCTGGGACATTGGGCATACGTTCTGTCTAGGAGATCGTTGAACTCATCTTTGGTGGAGTCATCCTTGTCTTCCGTGGGGGCGTGGACGCAGATCAGGCTGATGTTAAGAAATGTAGCCTTGATACGGATTGTTATGAGGCGTTCGCTCACATGCCGAAAGCTTAGGACTTTTTGCCTTAGTCCACCTCGAACGACAAATCCGCATCCAAACAATCGTTGCCCTCTCTCCCTATAGCAGTCACCGTAGTAAATATCCCAGTTTTTCATCCGCTTTATACCCTGTCCATTCCACCGGATGGCGGTGATGTCCGCTTTATAGCGGTCTAGGGCGTCCGCAAGTTGTTCGGCTGCACGTGGCCTGTTTAGGGATCTAACATTCCACGTACAAAGCCGAAGATCATTGCCCTCTTTTCGTTTTTTGCAAGGGTCGTCAACATTAATCCGGTCCGTTATATCCGAGGCTTGTGGTTGTTTCGGAGTTTGTGTTCTTTTTTTTTTTTTTTTTTTTGGTTACGGCTTACAAGGCCGTAGCCCAACCGTCTAATCCTGTTTTTTCGCCATTCGCCCAGATGGCACCGCGAGGAGGTGGGGATAGGACTTACTAACAGTGCCGCAAGATGTTCGACTGCTGTGGCTCTTCTCGCTTTTTAGTAGGCCAGCATCCGTCGGATAGATGCTACCCCTACGAGGCCTTTATTAGTCCTTGGTCATCCTGATCAGCACACTGTTGTTAGTTTATTTCACGTCAAAAGTCATAGGCAATCAAAACGATTTTATTCCTTCTCTTGACTGAGATGAATGCTGCGAGTAATCGTATACAACACAAACAGTCCTCAAATGACAAAACGTTCTGAGCACAATTAAGTGTCAAACAAGGTGTCATATTTCAAGACTTAAGTAGCGACCGAGGTACAGTATTAAGGCCGCATACGAATGAATTATGTCGCCACACTTTTTGGAGATCGCGATCGCTTTTTTTCGCTTTTGTCCACCTGATCACACCACGCTTTTGTAAATGTTGCTAACATTCCCCGAGCACCTAAAAACTCTTTCTTTAATTTTTCCTTTTTACTGAAAATTCAAAACTGCTTATTGTGAACTAACATTTGACACTGCTGCCAACACCAATACATTTTCGATAAAAATTTGAAATTGAATTTGACATATAGCCAACGACCATAAAACTATTTTTCGCTCCAAATAATGGAATAACGCAAAACTTTCTGCTTGTACATACGTATTTAGTTAATTTTAAGATTAATCAAAATGGAAGCGACAAAACAAAGGTACATTCCGCAAACAAGTTGCCAAGATGATCGACAAACATACGGCCACCCCAAACTAGCCGCAGTGATGTCGCACCTCAAATACGAGTTCTCTTCCTTCAAATACACCGTCTATAGATGTGCATCGAAAATAATTACATTACAAAAGGTGTTCTACAGTACGTAGCATGTATTTCTAGTCCACAAACAAGAAACTCTAACAAGTTTCTGTTTACAGCATCCGGGATTCCGTATAAACTCATTCTGGCCATACTGGAGCGCTACAACATCAGCCAAGTTGATCGCAATTATATGGTTCCGCCGTTTCAGTTGACCTCTTTGATTCACGACATCTATTTTGCTTGCGAGCAACTGGGGCACTTTACTAAATCAGTTTCATTTGATTTGGCTACTGCAACGGCCGTGCTTTCTGACTTCTTCTGGAACGTATTTGATCCGTGAGTTGTGTTTCAGGGCAGAAGCAATTGATTTGTGAAAACAAGAGTTATTTGCAGGTATCGCAGACACTCAATATCTCCGATGGAGATTAAAGTCACGTTCCTGCTGTTGTGTAAAGTGAACTCGTCGGAGCAGCTAGTATCTCAGTTTTTTCAGTTGGTTTGTGATAAGCACCAGTGTGTGAGCAAGTTTTCACTAGAGTATCTCTTGCACATTTTATCAAAGATTTTGACGTACATCGAGGAAGGCGCCGCATATGGGGAGCATAACATTTGCTTAACTCTGGAGCAGTGTTTTTCAAGGGTAAGGTCGTACGTCTTCTTTCGTCCTATTAGCTTGTAACATATAGTCAACTTTCCATGGCGTGTGAAGCACGTGTGGAAGACAAGGAGTAATTACGTCTACAGGGACTAGCCTCAGAATAATGCTTCGTAGAATATGAAAAGCTCTGCCTGAACAAGTGTGACTCTTAGACCCTTGGGAAGGAAACAACTTTTTCTGCGTCTTGAGAACCAGACAGCTTGCGTATTATCTGCATTGACTTTGATCTTTCATTTGGCAAAATGTTCGATTTCGTTTAATGAGTCCTGCAACGTGGTATCATCAGCGTACATAGCTAGCTAAGTGGTTTCATTACTCAGTCTCAAATCCGATACATAAATATTGAATAAGGATCCTAGCTACCAGGCATACCTGGCCACGACTTGATCGACCACGAACCACAGGAGTAATCTTCCGGACTGATATCAACAAAATTGTTGGCGTCAACAAGTCGAGTTTCGTAGTGTTTACACACGAACGCTACAGAAAACGATTTCGGACGCGGGTAAGAATTGAGAAAGAATAATCGCATAAAAGAGTAGTTGATATCGAGAGTAGGGCTGAGTTAATAACGATGAGTAACGAAGGTCGGAAGGTCTCAGCAAAGATCCTGACGGCGAATTCGCAAATAATACTATCAAAAAAGAACCTAAAATAAACGCGTTTCATTCATCTCTCCGGCCGACGCTCTTCCCTTGATGTAACCTAGGAAGCACGACGATAATCGTGACACTGGGCAAACGATGTTGAGATTTCATTCATTCATATTTTACAAATGAGCTGGTGCATGCGCCGTACCAGCTCATCTCTAGCCGCTTTCAATAGCTCGGCAGCAGGCCCTTGCGCCCGCGTCCTTATAAGTCTTAAGTTTCGAAACTATCAGCTTAATTTCATCTAAGTCGGTTGGACGGAATTCTCCCTGACAGCGGTATTAGATCCTTCATCGCCGTTGAATAGCCTACAGAAGTGTTCCTATCATTTTCTCAGCATCGACTGTGATTCTACTACTAGTTGTCCGTCTTCATCCCTACAGGCTTTCGCTCTGGCTCCATAGCCCCTGGTATGGTTCGTTTTACTTTTTCGTAAAACTTGCCACCACTTCCTATGGTAGCATCTCTCCGTCTCCTCGATCTCACGCTTTCCATGGTCTCTTTTTTTTTTTTCTTCCTTGAAAGCGTGTATTCCTCTTTCCTTTTCTGCTCGTAGTTTCATGAGCGGCTCTCGTCCGTCTATGTAGCATGGTGGGCTTGCTCGCATTGCTGATCAAACTAGGGATTTCTAGCTGGCGGTGGTTTGAAACCCAACACATTCGAGGCGTCTCTTATGGCGCTGGCAATGCTCCAACTGATCCGAGTCAATGTTGGCTCCTCGGAAGGTTCGTACATCCAGGATGCTGGAAGAGTGCCTGGCGTCGATCACAATCTGGTTGGTGGTCCACTGATCAGGTGATCGCCATGATTCTCTGTGGATGTTTAGTTGCGGGAATCGTATGCTGTGCTAGGAGACTACGCCCCACCAGAAAGTCAAGTAGTCGGTGTTCGGTTTCGGACATGGTGTCGTGTAGGTTATGCTTTCCCGTGATCGACTCAAATATGTCCTCTTTGCCCAGTTTCGCATTGAAAACTCCTTAGAACCATTTTTGTATCGTAGTTGGACAGGGAAGTCCACCATCGACCAAATCTTCACACTAGACCAGATCCTGGGAAAACCCAATGAATTTCAAGTCGACACTCATCACCTATTTATCGACTTCAAAGCCGCATACGACAGCGTAATTAGAGACGAGCTATACAACGTTATGTCTACCTTTGACATCCCTGCTAAGCTCGTCCGACAATGCAGGATGACCTTGGAGAAAGCTCACTGCTCCCTATCTGAATCGATTTAGGCAGGGCGATGCGCTGTCGTGTAATTGCTTTAACATCGTGTTAGAAATGATGTGCAAAAATCACTGGCCATACAAGAGGCACAATCTATTTCAAATCCTCACAACTCCTCGCATACGCGGATGATATTGACATAATTGGAAGAACACAGCGAGATGCCAATAAGGCGTTCACGAGTATTGAGGCGGAGGCGGCGTAAATTGGTTTGGCAGTAAATCATCAAAAAAGGACGCTCACCACCGACGTCTTGGCCAGAACGTTTGTATTGGCAGATATGTTTGAGGTAGTTAAGGACTCCGTCTACCTTGGCTTCGCAGTGACCTGGAACAACGACATGAGTTCCGAAATCAAACGCAGAATCACTCTTGCCAATCGCTGTTCTTTGGGCTCAGGAGGCAATCGAGTTATATAGTCCTCTCCCGAACGATCCAGTTGACTCTATATGTATAAGACTCTTATCATCCCGGTACTGCTGTATGGCGCAGAAGCATGTATGTATGTATGTTGGCGTTACAGTCCATGAAGGACCAGAGCCGAGCTTCTCTCAATCACCCATGTTGTGTGCGATTTCATTTTCCCATAGGTGAAAGGGACCTACAATTTATTGCCGGTTCCGAACGGCGAATTTCGAGAAGCTTTTCATGACAATTTTACTACAGGGGGTTTTGTCAGGACCCCGCTGAGGAGAAACACCGTGAAAAACACGTTCGATGACATGGCTGTGTCAGGATTCGATCCCGTGTCATCTGCGTCAGAGGCCAACACACTACCCACTGCGCCACGGTGCGCAGAAGCATGGACACTATCAAAAGCGGAAGAAGAGGTCCTTGGTCGGTTCGAGAGAAAAATTTTGTGTGTGATTTGTTGGTCCTATAGACGCAAACAGGGGATGAAAGAAAATATTCAACCAAGAGCTTTACGGACTGTACAGTGACATGAGTCTAGTCAGGCGTCTACGGATTCAATGCCTAAGGTTACTAAGTCATAAACCTGTGGGAATCCAGCCCCGAGGGACGAAGAAATACAGGACGGCCGCACACATGTGGAAGGGGACCTCAGCCAACTGGGTGGGCGGCAATGGAAAAGGCTAGCAAAAGGTCGTGCTAGTTGAATGGGCATGTTCGTTGAGGCCCAGGTTCACCCCAAACTGTAGCGCCCGATATAAAGAAGAAGAAGCTGTGACATTGGACATAGGTTCTGTCTAGAAGATCCTAGAAGAAGATCATAGAGTCGTTCGTTATTTTCTTGGGGCTAGGGCGTCAGCGCATATCAAGCTTTGATGCGGATTATTAAGAGGCGTTCGCTTACATCCCGAGAGCTTAAGACTTTTTGTCGGAGTCTTCCTCGAAGAACGAATCCGCATCCGAATAAGCGTTGTTTGTTCTCCTTGTAGCAATTCCCGCATTAGATGTCGCAGTTTTTCCTCCATCTTTTGCCCGGTCCATCCCATCGCACTTCTTGAAGCGCGATTATATCTGTTTTATTGATGTTGAGGGTTTGCTCCAATTGATTGCTTGCACCCGGTCTGTTAAAGGACCCCTCATTACAGGTACAGGCTCGCTAATCAGTTAGTCGTTTGCAGGGGTTGTCAGCTTTGTATCCGTCCGTATTCGAGGCTTCTGGTTGCTTATTTTTTCCGTGGTAGGGATGTTATACCTAAGCACAACCCCCAACCTGGAGGGCCAGGTTCCTCTTTCCCTAGGAACAAGGCGATCGGGTCACGTCACACATTGGTTCACTATCTGACGGATGCCAGGGCAGCTATCCAGGGGAGTCCACGTGGAGGCTGTGTGTGGAGGCAGGGACAAAACAGGACCAATAGTAAAAATCCCGGGTCGAAACGACAAAAGTAAATCGACTTAGGCTTGGTCACACCAACCTCACGCATGAACACTTTGAATAGTTTTGCCATTGTGGGTCCTTTTGGGGAGAGAAAACCTTCAGCCCAAACTCTTTCCGTGTGCACACTATCACTGCAGCCGACTGAATGATCAATAAAATCAATTTCCATTTACAGTGTCAAAGTGTTAATGGCCTGACTGAATACCAATTCAACAATCTCTGGACTTCATCACACACCCGCTTCATAATCTATGCAAATCTCATCGCATTGGTTAAACGCATGGAAGACACCGAAAAGATTGTCCACAACAACACCTGTGCATCGTGTGAATCGGAGAAGATCATTGGGATTCGTTTCAAATGTCAATCCTGTAGAAACCTCTCTCTCTGCTTGAAATGTTTTGCCACAGGTTTTGCTACCAATAAGCATGAAAGTGGTCATCGCATGTATGAAGTATTCACAGAAGTAAGTTTGATTACTCAAATTGACAAAGCAAATGAGCAAATGTTTCTACACCTTCTACCCTTGAGCAGGATTTGCCACCAAAGAAATTGTCTCACTTCTTTGCCAAACTGTGTAATCTGTTTTTTCCAACAACGCATGAAGAGACTACGAGTTTTTGTAATAGCAACGAAGCGGGCGTTGCGAATGAAACCGAACTGGTGACGATCGATACTAAAGTATCTGAACAAACGGCCGTGCCTCAAATCAAATGCGGCGTTAACACATTCCAAAAATACGATCGTAAGCTGATGATTCACCGAACTGATAACTGATATTGACCTTGCGTTTCCCGTAGATCCGTTCGCTCATTCTTTCGGGGGATTATCCAACTCAACGTCGCTGCCATCCAATAGACTGCAATCCATCATAGACAGATTACTACAACAGAACGCGTAAGTTTTACCATATTAGCAGGACATGAGAAAGCGACTATAATGGATTTCTTTATTAGGAAAATTGAAATGCAACTCAATCGCGTACAGACTTCGACGACGGCAGAGATTGCTGAATTCTTGAATGCACATCAACAGTTCCTTATCGAAATTATAAGCGAAATCCGGCAGTTTACAGTGAGTTATCCCTTATTGGAAAGACCAATACGTTAATACGTCTTATTTGTTTTACAGCAAAATAGTGCGAGCTTTTCCTATCCGACCTCGAGTACACCAAACCGTACTGCATTTATCCAAAGAACGCCTTCACAAAATCAATCACAAAATCTCTCACGATCACGTACGTTCTCAATTTGAATCGCTCACTCATAGATAGATGCTCAGTTAATACATTTTAAATTTCTAGTGAACGGAGCAGATATAAACCGCAGCTATTTAGACGCTAACAGATCCGACTACTCGGTGGCAGATGTAAGTGGGTGGTTTCATCAGAAGAAGATATCCACCCCATATTCGGCACCTGTACTCTCTACACTCGCAGAGAACGATATCCGCGACACGGAAATGGCAAACTTTAAACTCTTACTACAAAGAGTTAAAGATATTGTCGAAGATTCCTACAGTGATAATACAGAACTTGCGGAGGCAACACAAAATCTGGAAAATGCTTTGGACAGTATAATCCAAGACGAAGAGAAACGCATTCGAACTATCACATAGAAACCCAACGTTGCAGAATAGAACGTAGCTGAAAAGTGTATTTCCCATTGTCTCCCAAAAAGATTTATTTACATTCCCACAAGAAATTATTTTTTATAAAGAGCGACCCGCTGATAAATGAGAAAATGTGTTTTAAAATCGTTTTAGTTTAAGGTACAGATAGCAGCTGGAGGACATGTTGAGATGGTAAATCATACTTCAGCATCCTGAAGGGTGTTCATAAGGCCGGTCCCTCAAGCGCTTTCAATGCCTTGGCCTTGGTCCGGAGCATGGGTCTTTCCATTTTATCGCAAGAACGACGTTCGAAAGTTTTACCAAAGATTAAAAAAACGAATATGCCAAGGTTATACAGCCAGATTGGAAACCTGCAGGGATGAACACGGACACCTAGTGGTTGAATCACAGTCGATGCTGAAAATATCGAACGACTAGTTCTGTGGAATCTACAACGGCCAAGATGCCCCTGTCAGGCAGAACGTACGAAGATGAGAGAGAATTCCGTCCACCCGACATAGACGAGGTTAAGATAGCGATACATATCTATCTGAAGTCTAATGAGGCTGCTGGCGCAGACGCCTGTCTGCTGAGATATTTAAAGCATCAAGAGGTGAGTTGATTGGGCACATGCACCAGTTCATCGGTAAGATGTGGCCGGAAGAAAACATGTCCTATGAATGGAGTCTCAGAATCGTTTGTCCGGTCCATAAAAAAGGAGATCCCTATGACTACGCCAACTGTGGGGAAATAAGTCTCCTTAACATCGCGTATAAGATATTTCCTGCCGTGCTGTGTGAACGCCTGAAACCTTTCGTGGACAATTTGACAGGCTCCTATCAATGTGGCTTCAGGCCAGGAAAACCCACGATAAACCAAATATTCACTCTGCGGCAGATCTTGACCCATAAATTTCAGGTCGACACACATCAACTTTTCGTAGATTTTAAGGTCGCATATGGCAGTGTCTTTAGGAACGGACTATATAGAACCATGTTACGTTTTGACATCCCTGCCAGGATTGTCACTGGAGGATTGTCACTTCTCCATTGAGGTCGGTAAGGAATCAACCGAGGCTCTCGGTCTCGGGATTCAGACAATAAAACAGCAACGGTCTCCTTCAAGTCTGCACAATTGCTCGCATACGCTGATGACATTGACGTGATTGGGGAGAACGCAGCAGGACGTCAATGAAGCTTTTGTGAGCCATGAAGCAGAAGCGGCTTAAGTGGATGTGAAGGTAAGCGAGGGCAAAACCAAATGCATGCTGTGGTCAAAGAAAGACACCAACGGCATGACCAGAACATCACTACTGGCAGCTGAAACTTTGATGTAGGCAAGGATTTTGTGTATCTTGGCTCACTGGTAACAAGTGGTAATGACACCAGCGCTGAGATTAGACGCAGAATAACTTTTGAGAATCACAGTTTCTTCGGGCTCAAGAGGCCATCGAGATTTAGACCCCTCTTTCGGAAAAATATGGTGACCCTCTATAAAACCTTAATCATTCCGGTCCACCTCTATGGCATAGAGGCTTGGAGGCTGTGCAGGATGACAATGGAGAATTCTCGCTGCTCCATTAAGATCGGTAATGAGCAAACCGAGAGCTTTGATGGTAAAAAACAATTTGGGCAAGGTGACGCGCTGTCATGCAACTTTTTCAACATCGTGCTTGAAAAGATCGTGCAAGAGTCACTGGCCAACACAAGACGTACTTTTTATTTCAAATTTACGCAATTGCTTGCGTACGCCGACGACATTGACGTGATTGGGCGACACAACGAGACGTCAAGGAGGCCTTTGTAAGCATTGAGGTAGGTTAATAAGGGTAAAGCCAAATATCTGCTTTCATCCAAAAGAGACGGTCAGCACGGACGTATTGGCCAGAACGTCACCATGGGCGGATGTAACTTTGAAGTGGTCAAGAAATTCGTCTACCTTGGCTCACTGGTGACCAGCGACAACAACACTAGCGCTGAGATAAAACGCAGAATCACTTTTGCCAACCGCTGTTTCTCTGGGCTCAAGAGGCAATTGAGAAGTAGAGCCATCTCTCGGAAAACCAAGGTGACACTATATAAGACCTTGATCATCCCAGTCCTCCTTTACGGCGCAGAGGCTTGGACCTTAACAAAAGCGGATAAAGATGCCCTTAGTCGTCTCGAGAGGAAAATTCTGCGCACTATCTACGGTCCCGCTTGTTCAAACAGTGTATGGAGGAGAAGATTTAACGAAGAACTGTGCGGGTTGTACAGCGACATCGGCCTGGTACGACGTCTACGGATACAGCGCATGGAAAATACAGCTCCGACCCGAAGAGTCTTCGAATCCACCCCGGAAGGAAGGTGCGGCAGAGGACGGCCGCATCTACGGTGGCGCACGCAGGTGGAAGGGGACGTCAGCCAATTGGGTGTGCAGCAATTGAACAGGCTAGCAAAAGATCGTGCTAGTTGGACGGGCATGTTGGTTGAGACCCAGGTTTACCCCGAACTGTAGCGCCCGATAAGAAGAAGAAAACTCATGAAGCGTACTACATGAATTCAATTAAAAATAACCGTCAAGACAGAAGACACCCTCCCTCCGTTGTAGGTTCAACAGTCAGCCAACCGAAATAGAGGGTGATACCTACTTGTTTCACGAAAGATGGTCAATTGAGCAACCGAACAAACGAACCAGGACATTTATAATTCACCTCAAGTTGAGCTAGCCATGAGAGATGTTGAAGCGGTCAAAGAAAAAATGTTGCTTTGACTACAATCGCTTGATTTATTGTTTGCTTGCCTTTTCTTGAAGACCTTATAGTATATGACAATATTTTAACCTTCATCGCAGTCATGACTTAATACTATCGTACAAAATATCTAAACTATCATCGCCACTAACTCATAGCTTATAATACTACAGATTGCAAAACGATGTCACGTCCTCAAATATTTCCATTCGATGTCCGTTTTCAGTTCAGTGAAATACAACTGCTTTTGTAGCCTTTGGTCTTGAGTTGAGTCATGCAAAGAGCTCTTTACAAAACACATTTGGATTCTTGATTCGCATTCGTCGCGTAGAGCAGCTTCCAATTTCCCCAACTTTGCGCTTAGCACCGTTGTGTCGTATTCAATTTGCTTGATGGCACAATTAACTCTTAGCTCCGTGGCAAGTAAACTATAGAATATATGCGATTTGGCTTCCGTTTTAGTGTAGACTGTTAGCTTTGAGCAGTTATTAGTCACACGACTTGAAAGAGATATTAATGTTCCATGCCATACGGACTCAGGACTTTTGTTGAAGTAAAATTCCCTCACTGGCTCACTGCCACACTTATCACTTCTATCGTCTATTTGCATTGGTTCGCTATCATGCTGATTGTTGGAAATCTTAAAAAAGTCCAGCTCACTGCAGAGAAACTTTTCAAATAAAACAGATGAGGAATTCCATTCAATAAACGCACACCTTTCGAAGGATGTCGAAACAATGGTTAACAAATCACGGTGAAGATGCCTTTGGTCAAAGTTTAGCCTGCACATTGCGTTGGCGAACATGTTGTGGAAGGATAATGCAGTGAGAAAACATCTATGCGGAAATGCTTTCTCTGACGCTATTATATCGAAGCATGCAAACAATGGAAGGCACCCAGTATCGAGTGGAAATACTTCGTTTCCCTTCAGTTTGATAATTAATACATAGAACTCCTCTGGCCTTAGAACAAGATCGATGCAACGGTTCCAACCAAACCGGTTCAAATCCACTCTATGTTGGCTGGTGAAAAAGCTTTGCAAATTTTCCATGCTACACAGGTTATTGCTTAGTTGGTATAAGGCGAATTGGTAACTAAGGTCTGTCCTGCCACAAATCACTGCCTTAAAGTTTTGCAACACCGTTAGCGAACTGCTACTGTTATTGACTAGAGGAACACCAACCACGATGTCATCATTAGTTGTTGTCTTATACCATGCATCGGCACATTTAGAAAGAATTTGCATTTCATCAGGACGAGGACTTCGCAAGAAGTTGCAACTAAACAGACCTGTGCCTTTAAGCCGTGCGAATTCCTTTTTCGTGATGCTTCTGTGCACCAGTAGTTCTGATTGTTTCATCTTTACCTTGTCTAATATCTTTCGATACGCACTATCTTCTTTGACATCTAGTGATTGAGTATTGTCCTCTTGGAAATCGGTTATGTCCCGTCGACCGTCTGTAAATATAATCGCCATTCGGTTGCGATATCCAGATTCTTTACATATTCGGAATTGCTGCACGTTGGTATACTCTGTGTGAAGAGTAAATCCTTCGGTGTCCTTCCTTATGACCAGCAAGTAGCTCCAGCACTTTAGAAAGATGTATACAACCTTATCACTTCCTCCAGTTTGGTAAATGTACTTACCAAACATCATGTCGCTGTCAGGACCAGATTGTGTTGTATTCGTGCTACTCAGCGTTTCATTCATTTGAGTGTGAGCTTTGTGTGATTCCCAGGTGTAGGAATCGAGCTTATCTTGCACTTTGGACAATGTTGTGTTTCGGAGGTCTATACAATTTACGATTTGCTTTTTACTAATTTCATACAATTGAAGATTCCTTAGGAGCACCAGAGATGATCGAAGTGTACGTGAGAGATGCAGATCGGAGCAATAGACAAAATTTTCTTTAATAAACTGTGGGAATTGCGATTGCATTTTATAATTATTCGGTTAACATATCTTAATATAAACATTTAAATACTCTAACTGAAATGTCATCGGGACGTTAGTAAACAATGTAACTGTCAGATTTGACAATCTACTCGTTTTGGTTGCCTTTGTCCGATGAGTGCGTTCAGTGCCACGAGCAATGGGCAGTATACATATATGGTACGCTTTAGATAAAACCAATAGAAAAATGTCGAATAAATGTATATGAGTAAGTATAAACGGATAGTATAACTTACTTACTTACTTAGGTGGCGCTATATTCCGTGGTGAACCTGGGCCTCAGCTAACAAGCGTCTCCAGCTGGCACGGTCTTTGGCCAGCTGTTTCCAGCGCCGCACGCCCAGTAGGTTAAGGTCCCCTTCCACCTGCGTGCGCCACCGGAGATGCGGCCGTCCTCTGCCGCACCTTCCTTCCGGGGTGGATTCGAAGACTCTTCGGGTCTTAGCTGTACTTTCCATGCGCTCTCCACCTTAGACGCTGTATCCGTGGACGTCGTACCAGGCCGATGTCGCTGTACAACCCGTTCTTCGTTAAATTTTCTCTTCTATACACCGTTTGAACAAACGGGACCGTAGATAGTGCGCAGAATTTTCCTCTCGAAACGACTAAGGGCATCTTCATCCGCTTTTGTTAAGGTCCAAGCCTCTACGCCGTAAAGGAGGACTGGGATGATCAAGGTCGTATATAGTGTCACCTTGGTTTTCCGAGAGAGGGCTCTACTTCTCAATTGCCTTTTGAGCCCAAAGAAACAGCGGTTGGCAAGAGTGATTCTGCGTTTTATCTCAGCGCTGGTGTTGTTGTCGCCGGTCATCAGTGAGCCAAGGTAGACGAATTTCTTGACCACTTCAAAGTTACATCCGCCCATGGTGACGTTCTGGCCAATACGTCGGTGCTGACCGTCTCTTTTGGATGAAAGCAGACATTTGGTTTTAGCCTCATTAACCTACCTCAATGCTTACAAAGGACTCATCGACGTCTCGTTGTGTCGCCCAATCACGTCAATGTCGTCGGCGTACGCAAGCAATTGCGTAAATTTGAAATAAAAAGTACGTCTTGTGTTGGCCAGTGACTCTTGCACGATCTTTTCAAGCACGATGTTGAAAAAGTTGCATGACAGCGCGTCACCTTGCCCAAATTGTTTTTTACCATCAAAGCTCTCAGTTTGCTCATAACCGACCTTAATGGTGCAGCGAGAATTCTCCATTGTCATCCTGCACAGCCTCCAAGCCTCTGTGCCATAGAGGTGGACCGGAATGATTAAGGTTTTATAGAGGGTCACCATATTTTTCCGAAAAAGGGGTCTAAATCTCGATGGCCTCTTGAGCCCGAAGAAACTATGATTCGCAAAGGTTATTCTGCGTCTAGTCTCAGCGCTGGTGTCATTACCACTTGTTATCAGTGAGCCAAAATCCTTGACTACATCAAAGTTTCAGCTGCCAGTAGTGATGTTCTGGTCAAGCCGTTGGTGTCTTTCTTTGACCACAGCATGCATTTGGTTTTGCCCTCACTTACCTTCACATCCACTTAAGCCGCTTCTGCTTTATGGCTCACAAAAGCTTCATTGACGTCTTGCTGCGTTCTCCCCAATCACGTCAATGTCATCAGCGTATGCGAGCAATTGTGCAGACCGAGAGTCTCGGTTGATTCCTTACCAACCCTAATGGAGCGGTGACAATCCTGGCAGGGATGTCAAGACGTAACATGGTTCTATACATTCCGTCCCTAAAGACACTGCCATATGCGACCTTAAAATCCACGAAAAGTTGGTGTGTGTCGATCTGAAATTCATGGGTCAAGATCTGCCGCACAGTGAATATTTGGTCTATCGTGGATTTTCCTGGCCTGAAGCCACATTGATAGGAGCCTGTCAAATTGTCCACGAATGCTTTCAGGCGATCACACAGCACGGCAGGAAAGATCTTATACGCGATGTTAAGGAGACTTATTTCCCCATAATTGGCGCAGTTATAGGGGTCTCCTTTTTTGTGGACCGGGCAAACGATTCTGAGACTCCATTCATAGGGCATGTTTTCTTCCGGCCACATCTTACCGATGAACTGGTTCATGTTCCCAACCAACTCACCTCCTGGTGCCTTAAATAGCTCAGCAGGCAGGCGTCTGCGCCAGCAGCTTCATTAGACTTCAGATAGATATCGCTATGTTAACCTCGTCTATGTCGGGTGGACGGAATTCTCTGTCATCTTCATACATTCTGCCTGACAGCGGCATTTTGGCCATCTTGGCCGTTGAAGATTCCACAGAAATAGTCTTTCGATATTCTCAGCGTCTCAGCATGTGTTTCAACTACGAGGTGTCCGTGTTCATCCCTGCACCCTTCCACTCCGGCTGTATAACCTTGGCATGCTCGTTTTACTCTTCGGCAAGACCCTCTTACTCTTTGGCGATAACATCTCTCCATCTCTTCGATCGCGTGCTCCTCGAGCCCTTTCTTTTTCCTTTTGAAAAGCGCATGCACCTCCATCCTTTTTCACTTACGAGCAGCTCTCCTTCGTCGATACAACGTGGCCATGTATGCATTCTGTCATCAAACCAATGGTTTTTCCTATGTGGTGTCTGGAAATCTTATACATAAGAGCCAGCCTTCCTTATGGCGCTTTGACAACGTCTCTATTCCTGCTCTATGCTTTGTGCAGTTTGCATCGGCTCCTGAGAGAGCTTGAGAAAGATACGATCGGCGAAGGTCCTGGCAGTATCTTTCGAATACAGCTTCCCGACATCAAATTTTGTTGATCCTACTCGACAACGCAATGTTCGCGATATTCGCATTCGTACCTTGGCTGCAACAAGGTAATGATAGGAATTAACATTAGTTCGGACATCCAAGTTGCTGGTGGAGTGTCAGGCGTGGATCGCAATATGATCGACTTGATTAACAGATAATTGATCAGGAGACCACCAGGTTCCTTTATGGACATTGAGATGTGGTAATCGTGTTCTAGCTACTAGGAAATTACGTTCCGTCACAGAAGTCCATTAGCCTGAATCCGTTTTCGGGTGTGGTGTCGTGTAGGTTGTGCTTTCCTACGACTCGTTCAAAGATGTCCCCTTTACCTAGCTTCGTGTTGAATTCTTGGTATCGTAGCTGGGAAGTTGAGCGTATGTTCTATATACGAGGATATAGAAGTCATCTTTGACTCTGTCGTCTTTTTCTTCTGTGGAGGCGTCAACGCATATCAAGCTGGTGTTCCCAAAGATAGCTTTAATGCGAATTGTTACGAGGCGTAAGATCACATGCCTAAAGCTTAAGATTTCTTGCCACAGTCCATCTTGAACAACACATCCACATTCAATTACGCGGTTCTGTAGTATATGTCACAGTTTTTCATCCTCTTTTTACCCGGTCCATCCCATCATGGAGTGCGGTAATGTCTGCTTTGTAGCACTTACTTACTTTGATGACGCTACAGTTCGGGGTGAGCCAGGGCCTCAATCATCAAGCCTCTCCAGCCGGCCCGATTTTTGGCCAGTCGCTTCCAGTGCCGCACGCCTAGTTGGTTGAGGTCCCTTTCCACCTGTGCGCGCCACCTTAAATGCGGTCGTCCCTCGGGGTTGGAATCGGAAACTTTTCGGGCCGGCGCGGTGATGGCCATTCGCTCTACATGGCCTAGCCATCTTACTAGTGGGATCCGAAGACGTCTAACCAGGCCAATGTCGCTGTACAGCCCGTACAATTCTTGGTTGAATCTCCTCCTCCACTCTCCGTTTAGACAAACGGGACCAAAGATTGCACGCAGAATTTTCCTCTCGTAACGCCCAAGAGCCTCTTCATCCGCTTTTAATAACGTCCAAGCCTCAGCGCCGTAGAGGAAGACCGGGATGTATTAAGTTTTTGTAGACGGATACCTTAGTTTTTCGAGAGAGGGCTCTACTACTCAATTGCCTCTTGAGCCCGAAGAAGCAGCGATTGGCAAGAGTTATTCTGCGTTTTATCTCAGCCCTGGTGACGTTGCTGTTTGTCACTATCGAGCCAAGGTAGACGAGGTCCTTGACTACTTCAAAAATATAGCTGCCGAAGGTGACGTTTTGACCAAGACGTCGGTGTTGCGCCTCTTTCTTTAATGACAGCATATATTTGGTCTTGTCCCCATTTACCGTTAGACCCACTTTAGCCGCTTCTGCTTCAATGCTTGCGAACGCCTCATTGACGTCTCGCTTTGTCTGTTCAATAACGTCAATGTCATCTGCTTAGGCAAGCAATTGTGTGGACTTGAAGTAGATCGTACTTCTTGTATTGACCGCAGAGTTTCGCACGATCTCTTCAAGAATAATGTTAAAGAAATCACATGACAGTGAGTCACCCTGTCTAAAACCTTTTTTAACATCAAAGGGGTCGCTTAGTTCACCTCCGACCTTAATGGAGCAGCGTGAGTTCTCCATAGTCATCCTGCACAGTCTGACGAGTTTGGCAGGAATGTTAAGACATGACATGGCTATGTATAGCTCGTCTCTATAAACACTGCCATACGCGGCTTTAAAGTCGACAAAAAGATGGTGCGTGTCGACCTGTAATTCATGGGTCTTCTCCAGGATCTGCCGTAGTGTGAGTATTTGGTCTATCGTGGATTTTCCTGGCCTGAAACCACACTGGTAGGAGCCTATCAGATTGTCCACGAACTGTTGCAGGCGTTTACACAGTACGGCAGAGAGGATCTTGCACGCGATGTTCAGGAGGCTTATCCCTCTGTAATTGGCGCAGTCATAGGGGTCTCCTTTCTTATGGACCAAGCAAACGATATTGAGATTCCATTCATCGGGCATGCGTTCTTCCGACCATATCTTGCAGATGAGTTGGTGTATGTTCCTGACCAGCACATCGAAAGCTGCTTTAAGCAGTTCCGCGGGGAGTCCGTCCGCTCCAGCAGCATTATAAAACTTAATTTTCGATGTCGCTATCGTAACATCGTCTAGGTCGGTTGGACGGGATTCTCCTTCGTCTTCGTCCATTGTGAATGGTTCGCTCTGCCTGACGGCGGCATTTTGACTATCATAGCCGTTATACAGTCTGCAGAAGTGGTCCTTCCACAATCTCAGCATCGACTGTGACTCCACTACTAGTTGTCCATGCTCATCCCTGCAGGCTTCTGCTCTGGCTATATATCCGATATAGTCGAAAGATCGAGTCGAAACTGAGTTGAAATTTCGACCCAGGTTTTTCCGCTATGTAGTCGAAAGATCGAAGAGTTCAAACGTAGTTGAAGTGACAGATAGTATGTATATACGGACCTTTTACTTTGAATGTTGTTAGTCCTGCGTTGTGCCAACCAGCAAGCGAAAAGGAAGAAAAGCAAAAAAGATATCTCATACATACAACGACAAAATGTCAGTTCGACTCCTCGACCCAGGTTTACATGCATTTTTTCAACTCGATCCATCTCTGCTAGTTGGATCGAGTCGAGTCGACTCTATTTCAACTCGATTCGCGTTTATATGGATTTCGATCCTAGTTGAATCCGGATTCAACTACGCATGTAAACGGGGTATCATATGCTTTACATATAAAAAGACATTCCCCTCTGCTTGCATATGCCCGCTTCTGCCGATTATGGTTAGCCCTTAAAGGAAAAAATATATATTTTTATTTTTACAAACTTTTCTCTGAGTCGGATATTATACGATTAAATTTCGATTCCATTCTCTCTCCTCGAACACGAACATGAGGGTGGGAGAAGTGAGAAGCGTCCGGGGTAGGTCGTATTGCCTGTACTGAGGATTTGATTCAATACTTTGACAGTTCTCCTTTTCTTTTTCTCTTATTTTGCGGTGCTGGTGCGGTGTCTCTCAGCATAACGTAAAATTCACACACACAAAGACAAAATGGGGGCTAAGTGTCACTTTGTGGTGATCGTGTAACGATTCGTATTCAATGAACAGAAAACACAAAAGAGAATAAACAAGAATTGACCCAAAGAATTGAATCGTATAATATTCGACTCAGTCGGAGTATTTACTATCACCATGTCAAATTTGGTTAAAATCGCTTGAAGCCTTCTGCGTTATTTTATTATCAAAATGCGGATGCGCATGGTTTCTAATGTTAAGTCTATGGGACACGTTTCCGGTGATTATTCCTCGATAGCACTGTCCTCTCAGTGCCTTCTATTGACATGTCTAATTTGGTCAAAATCCGTCAAAAACGTTTAGGAGCAGTAGTCTGTTAACGAAATACACTTTAGCGTGTAAGGAGCTTCGCTCCAATTACAAATTACTTCAATCTCGCATTGTACAACTTTAATTCTTCCTAGTCTAAGTCTAGATATAGGTTTCTAAAAAACATATACTTGCGACTGTACGGAAAAACTCACATCGAAATTTACTTTCGCCATACACTGTAGACCGACTAAAGTTCGCGTAGCCTGAATACAGCCCGCGGAGTATGACAGTGGTTACCCGTTGAAGTTTAGCATTTTTTTTGCCCATTTTTTCCATATGGATTTTGACATTCTCGGAGAGACCATTCGCATTCGATTCTCACCTGTCCGCTTAGAATTGTGTACGGGAATTGTGGCGGTACACAAGATTATCCTCTGGATCGAACAAGTTACATTTAAATTTCAGGCCAGCTTCGGAGAAAAGACAAGCAGAAGGCAATTTGCAATTGACTATTTCAAAGCATTGTGCGTAATATCCTGTGTAGGCCGTTGCCGATAGTCCAAATACTAAGTACTCGTAACAAACAAAACGGGCCACATTCAAAGCAGTAATAACTTGTGTGGGACTTCATTGTTTCATTCCTATAATTGTTAATCTTGTCATTCATACCAGAGGTGCGTAGGTGTAACCATACTTACATTCATAACCCCGCAATTTATGGGCTTAAACGGGAGATCTAGTTTTTTTCCTTCTGTCGTTTTTGTTCGTTCCATTTACGTAAATAATCGAATTTTCAATTTCTAGTTTAATACTTCTCACAAGGCTATCGACATAAATCTAACATTACATACTAAGTTACTGGGAACATGGTAAGTGCGAGTTCATGCTAATAGTTCTAAAGAAATTCGAAAAAAACATGTAAAACGTCTTGAGAAAGATCTGATTGGTAGTATATCGTATCGGGCAGGTTATTCACAGAATCTGCTTACTATATTGTGCCCATAGAGCTTTCTTTTAGTTAACTCACCACGCGCTCTTCTCGTTGCAGAGCTCTCCGATCGTTACCCGTCGTTCGGCACTAAAAGCTAAAATACAAACCCGAGCTATGGTCAAATCAGTCGAATCACGCCGGCCAAACACGGCACTGCTCGAGGCAAAACGTAAGGCGAAATTACTGAAAATGCAAGAGCAAGCACAGCAAGAGACTGTAGTTAAAGATATTTTTCAAAATGTAAGTGAAGTAAGCGGGTCGGGTTAGAAGCGTGTATAAAGCATTATTTTTCCTTACAGGCGATGAATGCAATCAACCTTGTCCAAGGCTACACGGGAATTGTGTATGACGAATCGATGGCACAGCACCAATGCCTCTGGGACGAGAACCACCCAGAACGACCCGAGAGATTTATTAGGATTCTAGAGAGGTGATAATACATTTTTTCCTTTTCTATTTGTATACCATTTGCATGATAAGTGTATCTCATACGAGTAGATTGCTTCAATTAGTCGAGATAATCTTGTATTTGGTTCTATTGCGAGCGTGTGTTAGTAGGTGGGCAGTGCTAGATTCTCTGTGAAATCAGAAAATTCAGTTTACGTACTCTATAACCCTAGGTATTCGGTGCGGCTGGTATCACTTATTATTCGCTTTTCCGGTTGTGTATTCAGAAATCCCTTCGCTCTTCGGAATCGATCATGAACTTTGATTTTAATAAAAGCACACAACAGACTGTACAATACCTTCTTTCACACCGTAAATCCCACAGAGATAATATCGCGTAAAGTTGATCACCTTGCATTCGTTGCCAGGCACTTCTCCAACATTTAAAGTTTTGAGAACCGCCATTGATTTGGACCTTATTGTAGTAGGAAATCTTGTTCTAATCAGGCGCTACAGTTCGGGGTGAGCCTGAGCCTCGACCAACATGCCCCTCTAACTAGCACGATCTTTTGCTAGCCTTTTCCATTGCCGCAGACAAAGTTATCTGAGGTCCCCTTCCACCTGTGTGTGCTATCTTAGGTGCGGCCGTCCTCTGTTTCTTTTTCCCTCGGGGATGGATTCAAAGATTCTCTGGGATGGAGCTGTGGTATCTATTCGCTCTACATGGCCTAAAGCTCGTGGTTGAATCTTTTCCGCCATCCCCGTCTGTAGGACTGAAAATCACATGCAAAATCTTTCTCCCGAAACGGCCAACGACTTCTTCATCCGCTTCTGATAGTGTCCGTACAGCAGGACCAGGATGATAAGGGTCTTGTATAGAGTCAACTTGGTCGTTCGGGAGAGGGTTCTGTTACTCGATTGCCTCCTGAGCCCAAAGAACAGCGATTGGCAAGAGTGATTCTGCGTTTGATTTCGGAACTGATGTCGTTGTTCCAAGTCACTGCGGAGCCAAACTTGCGTATGTATATCAGCCAATACAAACGTTCTGGCAAAGACGTCGGTGGTCAGCGTCCTTTTTTGATGATTTACTGCCAAACCAATTTACGCCGCCTCCGCCTCAATACTCGTGAACGCCTCTTCCGATTATGTCAATGTCATCCTCGAACGCGAGGAGCTGTGAGGATTTGAAATAGACTGGTCCTCTTGTGTCGGCCAGTGATTTTTGCACAATCATTTCTATCACCCGACAGCGCATCGCCCTGCCTAAATCCTTATTTGATATAAAAACTATCCTCCAGGTCTTCACCTATTCGGATGGAGCAGCGAGTATTCTCCAAAGGCATCCTGCATAGTCTGATGAGTTTAGGAGGCTCAAAGGTACTCGTAGACATAGCGTTGTATAGCTCGTCTCTAATTACGCTGTCGTATGCGACTTTGAAGTCGACAAATATGTGGTGAGTGTCGACCCGACATTATTGGCGGGCAGTCCCTCCCCCTCCTTCCCTCTTCGGCGGGTGTTGACACTCATTACGCCAAATCGAGTGAGCGCTAGCACTACTGACACAAAGCGGATCGTGAGTGTTGATTCTTGATGGTGAAGCAAAGCGTACTGCTGTAAGGACATAACACCTACGATTGTTTGTCTTTGCATTGCCGACGACTTCACTTCACAGCTTTGCTTGGTGTGCTGTATTGCTGGGGGAATTCTACAACATTCGTGGGTTTAGAAAGAATTTCTTTGCCACGTATGCCCATGTCTCTCTCCATACACCGACGGTTTGAAACACGGGTTGATGAAAAGTCTGATCCTTCGGATTTTAGTCTTCCTGGATACAGCTTAGTGCCATTATTCGTTTCTCACCGCGGTCTCACCATCTACATTCGTAGTGATATTGCTTACCAGCTGCTTCCGCAGTATAGCCAATCATCTACCTGAATAAACCCTTCGTAAGCCCACAATTCACTACTGTTTTCTTTATAGAAGCCCAAACCTGGACTGAGATGTCACGTTCTGACCGGCAGTATGGTTTCCGCAGCAACAGGTCCATTGGTGATTTTATGGCACATCACACCGAGAAGTTAAGTCGTTCCCTCCACCAGGCGGGTGGGAGCAAAGTAATTCTTCTTTGATGGCGTTACGGCTCATGAAGGACCAGAGCCAAGCTTCTCTTCCATCAACCATGTTGTGTGTGATTTATTTTTCACACAGGTGAAAGCGACCTTCAGTTTATTGCCGACTCCGAACGGCGTGAGTCGTGAAGCTTTTTCAAGCAAGGGGGGTTTTGCCAGTGCCCCGCCGTAGAGGGACGCCGCGAAAGAAACATTTCGCGATCCGAACTCGCTCATTGTTCATCAGAGTCCAACACACTAACTAACTAACTACTGCGCCATGGCGCCCTCGAGCAAAGTAGTTGCACTGGATATTTCGAAAGCATTTGACAGGGTTTGGCATGAAGCCAAACCTACCGAAGCTACCTTTCGAATCGTTCAATTCAAATTGTCTTGGATGGATTCAAGTCTGATGCTCACTTTGTAAATGCTGGTGTTCCCCAGGGCTACGTATTGTCTCCGGCACTCTTTCTCGTACCCTCAAAGTACCGGTCGTACTCGTACTGTGAAATATAGAGATTCTTTCTTCAATCGAACCACACGAACTGGGAACGCGCTACCTCGTTCGATCTTCCCCCCTCAATACAACATTCAGCAATAGTCACCCCTGTCTCCCTCTCCTTGTTACCTTCTTCTCACACAACGTCTCACTGACGTATAACTATACGAAAAAAATAATTCTTACCGAATTCGAGCTTCTCCCCCTGAGTACAACATACAAACATTCACGACCAATGTCCATCGTTAGCTCCTCTACTCTTCTTTCTTTTTACTCTGACTCTTGGCCCGAGTTATTTAGTTGATTCGTTATTTCTTAACATGAGACCTACAACTAACTTAAAATCTAACTATTCAACTATGTGAGCATACAGGCTATGGAATGCAGCCTGTACATATGTAATTCCCGCACTGTTTCCTTTACATAATAAAGTGCAAAACCTTGAATGCGCACTTATCATGTTTCTGTCTTTCTTACTAGATGCAAATCCCTGGGACTCATCGCTCGGTGCCAGAGGATACCTTCCAGAAAAGCAACAAAAGACGAAGTTCTTCTCAAGCACAGCGAAGAGCACTACAATCTTCTGAAGTCAACAGCTCAGAACCACAATGAAACTTACCTCGAAGACTTGAGCTCACACTATGATTGCGTATACCTTCACCCGGTAATACTATCCACCTCCTATCATTCCAAGTTATTAGTTAAAAATAGAAATAAAATGAGATTTCTTGAATAGTCGACATTTGATCTATCTCTTCTGGCTACCGGATGTACCATTGATTTAGTGGAGAACATCGTTAATGGGAATCTTCAGAATGGTATGGCGATCATTCGCCCGCCAGGTCATCACGCCATGAAAGCTGAATTCAATGGGTTGGTCTTGCTTTCTCTCACCACCTTCATCAATTAGTAAACCACTTTGTTTGTTTCCAGGTACTGCTTCTTTAACAACGTTGCGATAGCTACACAATATGCCTTGGATGTATTGAAATTAAAGAAAATCCTTATTGTCGACTGGGATATTCACCACGGCCAAGGGACACAACGATTTTTCTACAATGACCCCCGGTTTGTGACGATTTCCGTGTGAAACTCCAAGCAATCTCTAGTCAACCTGTCTTTTTAGGGTTCTGTACTTTTCGATACATCGCTTCGAGCATGGGACTTATTGGCCGAATCTAATAGAATCCGACTTTGATGCAATTGGCGAGGGACCGGGACAAGGATACAATTTCAATCTCCCTCTGAATAAAATTGGTATGACCAATAGCGATTACCTGGCGATCTTTCAACAAATTCTAATTCCTGTGGCGGTGGAATATCAGCCTGAATTCATCATTGTTTCAGCAGGCTACGACGCTGCATTGGGTTGTCCCGAAGGTGAAATGGAAGTAACACCGGCATTTTATCCCCATCTACTGAGTCCACTATTAAAACTTGCTCAATCACGAATAGCCGTCGTCTTAGAGGGTGGCTACTGCCTGGAATCATTATCAGAGGGTGCAGCGTTAACACTGCGAACACTATTAGGTGATCCCTGTCCACTTTTGGCCGAATCACTACGGCCACCATGCGAAAGTGTTCAAGAGTCAATATTGAATTGCATTTATGCTCACCGTCCGTACTGGAAGTGCCTTCAAGTTCAACCGTCTTACACTATGGAAGAGTTGAACAATGTCAATCCACAGCCTGATTTGCATAAGGTTTGCCGATTATTTGTCGGTGGCCCTCAACTGCCTGAGAAATTCCCAACAAGAGGATGTTATCCCATTCAACCTGCAGAGACTATCGAGAAGCACGAGACGCGTTTATTGCATCTCAAAACTGGTAAGTACATGAGCAACACGACTTTTTGGCACAGTACTTATCGGAATCTTCTAATTCAAGTGACGAAGCTAACATTTGCTCCGATGAGGGTATGCTATGTGTACGACGATTTGATGCTCGAGCATCAGAATGTCTTCGAGGATGGCCATCCCGAACAGCCGAAACGTATTCAAAATATCTACAATATGCACCAAGAGTATGGCCTTCTGAAACGCATGGAGAAACTAAAATCACGTTATGCTACCACAGACGAGATATGCTTAGCACATACCCGAGCTCATTTGAATTCTATGCGTCGAACGGTTGACAAGGACGGTTTGAATGCCATCGGAGAGAAATACAATTCGGTTTACTTCCATCCGAAAACGTTTGAGTGTGCTACTCTGGCTGCCGGTTCGGTATTGCAAGTGGTCGACAAAGTGTTGAGCGGCCAAGCGAGAAGCGGTGTGTGTATTGTACGTCCGCCGGGGCATCATGCCGAACCGGATGTTCCTCATGGATTTTGTATATTCAATAATGTCGCGGTAGCAGCTCAATACGCTATCCGAGATCATGGCCTTAAGAAGTGAGTTACAATCAATGAATTCCAATCGGGTTTTAATGCGACGTGTGCATGTAATTACAGAATTCTCATAGTCGATTGGGACGTTCATCATGGCAATGGGACGCAGCATATATTCGAGAGTAATCCAAACGTTCTGTATATGAGTGTGCATCGATATGACAACGCGAGTTTCTTCCCAAAGAGCAAAGATGCGGACTTTAATGTGGTTGGTAAAGGTTCCGGCGAGGGTTTCAACGTGAACATTCCCTGGAATAAGGTAAAACAAGGGAGGAGCATGTGGTTATTTTTACCTCATAAGTAAATCACAATCATTTTAGAAGGGAATGGGCGACGCCGAGTATATGCTTGCATTCCAGCAACTCATAATGCCAATTGCGTACGAATTTCAGCCGGAACTCGTTCTGGTTTCAGCCGGTTTCGATGCGGCCATCGGTGATCCTCTAGGCGGTTGCAAAGTAACACCAGAAGCTTACGGCCTGTTCACACACTGGCTGTCGGCCTTGGCAAATGGTCATATTATTATGTGCCTAGAGGGTGGTTACAATGTCAATTCCATTTCCTACGCCATGACCATGTGTACAAAGTCATTACTTGGCGATCCACTACCACCGATTAGTATTTCGAATGCTGCGTCCAAGCCGACAGTCGCCTATAGCAGTTGCATTGAAACCATTCAAAATTGCCTATCAGTTCAGCAGCGATACTGGAAACATTTAAAATTCAGCAAGAAACTACCGCATTATTCGAGTGAAAATAATAACGAGGATTTTCTTTCTGCTACTTTGAAAAAATTGAATATCACATATGACGACGTTCAGGGAGCTGCAGGTGGCTCGCCGGACAGAGATTCACCGGCACAGCAGCAGGGACAAGGGCAAGGGCAAGATTCGAAAGAAGGGAGACATGATGAGGAAAGCCCGGGACCAAGCAAGCCACCGGAGAAGGTAAAAACATTGACAGAGTTTTTAAGCGATAATTTTGAGGTAATTTGAAGCAAATTTACCATCAGTCGGGTGTAAATACATTGTCTTCGATAGGCACTGCAAAACGAAGAGATGTATGCAGTGATTCCGCTTAAAACTTGCCCCCATGTCGATGAATTACGTCCGGAAAACGTGCCGGAAAGTAAGAACTTAAATTTGAATCCTATTTGCACGCGTGTAGAGAATCTATTTGAATGTAGTTTAGACTATTCTTCTATCCTTTCGACAGGATTCTCACCACATTCTTTATTTTTCGATTCGTATCTTCCAGCAATAGACACAACGGCTCCCTGCATGGAGTGCTCTTCAACCATCGAGAACTGGATGTGCCTAATATGTTTCAAAACTCTCTGCGGACGTTATGTTATGGAACACATGCTCTATCACAATCTTGACACCAATCATCCGTTAGCCTTAAGTTACAGCGACTTATCCGTATGGTGTTATCCATGCGAGTCCTACGTTGATAATAGCAAATTACATGTGTACAAAAACCTAGCTCATCGTCATAAATTCGGCACTGACATGGTATGGTCATACAAGGATACATCCAACAGTAACAATGATGATGATGATGATGATGACGACGACAATACCCTTTACCTAACACTACAGGACAAGTGATATTCTCTTCATCACACCATTACCCCAAACAGACTGTCTGATTGTTTATGCTTAGACCTTTCAACAAAATGTTGGAATGATTTCTCTTCTTTCATATACGAACGAATCACACGTTCCTCGACGTCAGCAAACAAATCAAATATCTAGCGTTAGGTTACTATTTACTTTATTGCCCCTTCACTTGTTCCCGGGCACTGATTTCCTGATTCAGTTCGGCTAACGTACGCGGATTTAACAACTAATATCTTGGTTTTTGTACAGATTAACCTAACCAACGATACTAACGATAAATATCGTGCGAAATACATTCTGCAGAAGAGTGCGAATATTTTTTTAAACAAATAAAATGACAAACGATGAAACTAAGACGATGCTCGTTACTCACAAATGCTGTTTAACTAATATTGTTTTATAGAGGAATAAATACATTTATTCAATCTATCACGCCGTTTCTAGAACCATTCTATTCATTTTCTGTTTGCTTTGTTCCTTCACTCCCATTGACATCTGTGAATTGCATGATTTCTACTAATTTTGTTGTACGAAAGCCGTTTACGATCGATTACGATCGACTTAAAGATGGCTTCTTGTTGCGTACAGATACCCACCAAAAACCTTTTCCGCTCCACCCCTCCCTGTCCCGGATTTCTACCCTTCATTTTGGTCCGTTGTTCTCTTTTGAGGCTGGCCACAGTACATACGCGCATCAGGAGGATCCTGGGGTATCGTGGCCCGACTGTCTTGAGGGGGCAACAAAGCAGGTAAGACTGGACGGACGGCCCACTAAAGACGAGCGAACGGCCCAACGACGACGTTCGGGCGACCCAATACCAACACCAGGGACGAACGGTCCCCAACGAGTCCAGCAGCCCCCCACCCCTCCGGCCAACTTGGTGAATCTGGTCAAGGATGCGGAGCAAACAAATGCCAGACTAATTATTGGTCCTGTCTGTGAGGAAGGTGAATGGAGAAGAAGACACAACCGCGAACTCTACGAGCTGTACCAAGATGTGGATGTAGTCCGGAAGGCAAGGATCCGTCTACTACACTGGCTCGGCCACATCGAGCGCATGGACATCAACGCTCCAGCTAAGAGGGTCTTCGACTCAGAACCTCCTGGTTCGAGAAGAAGAGGAAGACCGAACCTCCGGTATAAAGACCAAGTAATCGCGGATGTAAGACATCTTGGTCTTGACAACTGGAAGCAGCGTGCCCGGGACCGTCAAGGATGGAAGGCAGCTATAGCTCAGGCTCAGATCCTCCATGGATCGCTGGCCTGATAAGTAAGTAAGTAATTATAGGGTGTGATGCGAACGCATAAGAAAGTAAACCCCAATAACTGCGCCAACTATAGGGGAATAAGTCTCCTTTTGTTTTTTTTTTTTTTTTTTTTTTAGAGACTCGCGCAGGTTCAAGAGTTTTTATATTCTCTTATGATGTGTTGACACACACAACCTGAACGGAGTACAGTGGTTGGGGTCGTTGATGTTCGTTCACTACTCTCAGGGGTGGTTGTCCTAGACCTAGATAGGACGAGAGCCGACCAAATTCCGCGTTGGTTATAGTCCGTAGTAATTCGTTCAAGCACTTTTAGTATTGCATACGCAGAGGATGAATTTCGTTTGACCATATACTGTGAGTGTTATGCCTCAGCAGTACGTCTGGTCACTTTCCATTCTCAACAGCATTGCATATTTTTTGGCGGTATAGAAACTACTTTTTCTTGGCTGCGAATTTGAACCATAAACCTTCCGATCGGCGGTCGATGATGTTAACCACTGCACCACGGCCACCCCCAATAGGCCAAATATTTCCTTAACATCGCATATAAGATCTTCTCTGCCGTATTGTGTGAACGCCTGAAACCGTTTGTGGATAACCTGATCGGCTCTTATCAGTGTGGATTCAGGCGAGGTAAATCCACAATAGGCCAAATATTTCCGCTACGGCAGATCTTGGAGAAGACCCAGGAATACCAAATCGACACTCACCACCTCTTCGTCGATTTCAAGGCTGCATATGACAGCGTGTATAGAGATGAGCTATACAAAGCCATGTCTAGTTTTAACATCCCTGCCAAACTCGTCCGACTGTGCAGGATGACAATGGAGAATTCTCGCTGCTCCATTAAGGTAATGAGCAAACCGAGACCTTTGATGTTAAAAAGGATTTAGGCAAGGTGACGCGCTTTCATGCAACCTTGCAACTTTTTCAACATCGTGCTTGAAAAGATCGTGCAAGAGTCACTGGCCAACACAAGAGGTACGATTTATTTCAAGTCTACGCAATTGCTTGCGTATGCCGACGACATTGACGTGATTGGACGGACACAGCGAGACGTCAATGAGGCCTTTGTAAGCATTGAGGTAGAAGTGGCTAAGATGGGTCTCAAGATCAATGAGGGTAAAACCAAATATCTGCTTTCATCTAAAAGAGACGGACAACACCGACGTATTGGCCAGAACGTCACCATGGGCGGATATAACTTTAAAGTGGTCAAGGAATTCGTCTACCTTGGCTCACTGATGACCAGCGACAACAAAACCAGCGCTGAGATAAAACTCAGAATCACTCTTGCCAACCGCTGTTTCTTTGGGCTCAAGAGGCAATTGAGAAGTAGAGCCCTCTCTCGAAAAACCAAGGTGACACTATATACGACCTTAATCATCCCAGTCCTCCTTTACGGCGCAAAGGCTTGGACCTTAACAAAAGCGGATGAAGACGCCCTTGGTCGTTTCGAGAGGAAAAATCTGCGCACTATCTACGGTCCCGTTTGTTCAAACGGTGTATGGAGGGGTTGTTCAAACGGTGTATGTACGGGTTGAACAGCGACATTGGCCTGTCACGACGTCTACGGATACAGCGTCTAAGGTGGCTAGGCCATGTAGGGCGCATGGAAAATACAGCTCCGACCCGAAGAGTCTTCGAATCCACTCCGGAAGGAAGGCGCGGCAGAGGACGGCCGTATCATCGGTGGCGCACGCAGGTGGGAGGGGACCTTAACCAACTGGGCGTGCGGCGCTGGAAACAGCTGGCCAAAGACCGTGCCAGCTGGAGTCGCTTGTTGGTTGAATCCCAGGTTCACCACGGACTGTAGCGCCACCAAAGTAAGTAAGTAAGGATATAGCTTAGTTGTCTCTGAACAAGCTTTGGTTTTATTCGATAGGGATGTTAACCCTAAGCGCAACCCCCAACCTGGAGGAACATGTTCCTCTTTCCCCAGGAACAAGGGGTCGGGTCGCTGCACACATTGGTTCACTACCTGGCGGGTGCCAGTATAGCTATCCAGATGATTCCACGCGAAGGCTGTGTGTCAACTTGAATTGGGCAGGGACAGAGATCGAAGCTGGCGTTTGCCAAGTTAAACGCGATCAACTTCTTTGCTCTGTTTGCTCGCTCCCTTCTCCCCTAACTAACTAACTAAGAACTAACAGCCTCGGATACGGACGGATTACATGTTGACGACCCCCGCAAACGTCTGAAAGGAAACGAATTCCGGATCTGCACCTGGAACGTTAGGTCCCTCAACAGACCAGAGGCAGTCGAACAACTGGTCAACTCTTTGAACTGCTATAAGGCAGACATTATCGCGCTCCAAGAAGTGCGATGGGATAGGCCAGGCAAAAAGCGGCCTGTTCTGAGATATACTATGGAAACTGCTACAGAGAGAATAAACAACGTCTATTCGGATGCGGATTTTGAGGCAGACTCAGGAAAATAGTCTTAAGCTTCCAGTATTTAAGCGAACGCCTCATAACTATCCGCATCAAGGCCAGTGTCGGCAATATAAGCTTATTATGTGTCCACGTCCTCACAGAGGAGAAAGATGACCGACATAAAGACGCATATGACATTCTATAATCCTCGGAGATTTCAATGTGAAGCTGGGTAAGGAAGCTATCTTTGAACGGGTCATTGGAAAGCACAGCCTACACAACACCACGTCAAAAAACGGACTAAGGCTAGTGGACTTTATGGCGGGACATAATCTGGTAGTAGCAAGTACACGATTCCCACACCTCAACATCCATAAGGGGACCTGGCGGTCTTTTGATCAATCAACAACCAATCAATATGATCATATTGCGATCGACGGCAGACACTCCTCCAGCATCCTAGATGTCCGAACCTTTCGAGAAGCCAATATCGACACGGGTCATTACAGCTAAGGTTTGTTTTGTTGGATTTGGTGGCGTTACAGCCCATGAAGGACCAGAGCCAAGCTTCTCTCAATCACCCATGTTGTGTGTGATTTATTTTTCACACAGATGAAAGGGACCTACAGTTTTGTGCCGATTCCGAACGGCGTGAGTCGAGAAGCTTTTTAATGGCAAGTTTACTACGGGGGTTTTGCCGGTACCCTGAGGAGGAGGAAAGTCGCGAAATAACCATTCGATGGCGTTGGTGTTATCGGGATCCAAACTCGCTCATCGTGCCCCAGAATCCAACACACTAACTACTGCGCCACGGCGCCCTCCAAGGTACGAATGCGAATTTCTCGGAATGAACGGAGTCGATTAAGAACACCAAAATTTAACGTCGGAAAGCTGCAATCGCGGGAGACCGCCAGGACCTTTGCCGATCGAGTCTCCCTCAAGCTCTCTCAAGTCCCGATACAATCTGCAGAAACCATAGAACAGCAATGAACGCCATTAGAGAGGCCGCCTCAGATGTACTCGGTTTCCAGCCACCACCGTCGAGAAACCCCTGGTTTGATGATGAGTGCAGACAGGCCTATGTAGAGAAACAGAATGCATACATGGTCACATTGCATCGACGGACGAGAGCTGCCTGCGAGCTCTATGAACAGAAAAGGAGGAAGGAGCATGCGCTTCTGAGAAGGAAAAAGAAGGAGCACGAGAAGCGCGACATCGAGGAGATGGAAAGATGTTACTGCAGGAACGACGTTCGAAAATTTTGCCAGAAAGTAAAACGAACCACCCAAGGCTACAAAGCCAGAGCAGAAGCCTGCAGGGATGAGCACGGACAACTAGTAATGGAGTCACACTCGATGCTGAGATTGTGGAAGGACCACTTCTGCAGACTGTATATCGGCGATGATACTCAAAATGCCGCCGTCAGGCAGAGCGAACCATTCACAATGGACGAAGACGAAGGAGAATCCCGTCCACTCGACCTAGACGATGCTAAGATAGCGATATCGAAACTTAAGTCTTATAAAGCTGCTTGAGCAGACGGACTCCCCGCGGAACTGTTTAAAGCAGCTGGCGATGAGCTGGTCAGGAACATGCACCAACTCATCTGCAAGATGTGGTCGGAAGAAATCATACCCGATGAATGGAATCTCAGTATCGTTTGCCCGGTCCATAAAAACGAAGACTGCACCAACTATTGGGGTATAAGCCTCCTTAATATCGCCGTATTGTGTGAATGGCTGAAACCATTCGTGGCCAATTTGATAGGTTCCTATCAATGTGGCTTCGGGCCAGGAAAATCCACGAAAGACCAAATATTTACACTACGGCAGATCTTGGAGAAGGCCCATGAATTCCAGGTCGACACGCACTATCTTTTTGTCGACTTTAAGGCCGCGTATGACAGTGTTTATAGAGACGAGCTATACAGGGCCATGTCATGTTTTAACATTCCTGCCAATCTCGTCAGGCTGTGCAGGATGACTATGGAGAACTCTCGCTGCTCCATTCAGGTCGGAGGTGTACTAACCGACCCCTTTGATGTTAAAAATGTTTTAGACAGGGTGACGCACTGTCACGTGATTTCTTTAACATTATTCTTCAAGGATCGTGCGGGACTCTGCGGCCAATACAAGAGGTACGATTTACTTCAAGTCCACACAATTGCTTGCCTACGCAGATGACATTGACGTTATTGGACAAAGCGAGACGTCAATGAGGCGTTCGCAAGCATTGAAGCAGAAGCGGCTAAAGTGGGTCTAAGGGTAAATGGGGACAAGACCAAATATATGCTGTCATCAAAGAAAGACGCGCAACACCGACGTCTTGGCCAAAACGTCACAATGGGCAGCTACAATTTCGAAGTGGTCACGGACTTCGTCTACTTTCGGTCACTAGTGATCAGGGACAACAGCACTAACGCTAAGATCAAACGCACAATTACTCTTGCCAACCGCTGCTTCTTTGGGCATAGAGGTCTACCCAGGTCCTCCTCTATGAAGCAGAGGCCAGGACTTCAACCGTCAACCAGTCTATTCATCAGTCAGTCTATCCATCAGTCAGTCTATTCATCAGTCAGTCTATCTATCAGCCAGTCCATCCATCAGTCAGTCTATCCATCAGGCAGTCTATTCATCAGTCAGTCTATAAATCCGTCAGTCTATCTATCAGTCAGTCTACCCAATGGTCTGTCTATCCGTCAGTCAGTCTATCCATCAGACAGTCTATCCATCAGTTCGTCTATCCCTCGGTCAGTATATCCTTCATTAAGTCTATCCGTCGGTCAGTCCATCAATCAGTCAGTCTATCCAATAGCCTGTCTATATATTAACCAGTCTATCCCCCTGTCAGTCTATCCATCCGTCAGTCTATCGATTAACCAGTCCATCCACCTGTCAGTCTATCCATTCGTCAGTCTATCCATCAGTCAGTCTACCCAATAATCCGTCTATTCGTTAGTCAGTCTATCCATCAGACAGTCTATCAATCAGTTCGTCTATCCCTCGGTCAGAATATCCTTCAGTCAGTCTATCTGTCGGTCAGTCCAACAATCCGTCACTCTATCCATCAGTCTGTCTATCCATTAACCAGTCTATCCACCTGTCAGTCTATCCATCCGTCAGTCTATCCATCCGTCAGTCTATCCATCAGTCAGTCTACCCAATAGTCTGTCTATCCGTTAGTCAGTCTATCCATCAGGCAGTCTATCCCTCGGTCATTATACCCTTCAGTCAGTCTATCCGTCGGTCAGTCCATCAATCAGTTAGTCTATCCATAAACCAGTCTATCCACCTGTCAGTCTATCCATCCGTCAGTCTATCAATCAGTCAGTCTACCCAATAGTCTGTCTATCCGTCAGTCAGTCTATCCATCGGACAGTCTATCTATCAGTTCGTCTATCCCTCGGTCAGTATATCCATCAGTCAGTCTATCTGTCGGTCAGTCCATCAATAAGTCAGTCTATCCATCAGTCTGTCTATCCATTAACCAGTCTATCCTCCCGTCAGTCTATCCATCCGTCAGTCTATCCATTAGTCAGTCTACCCAATAGTCTGTCTATCCGTCAGTCAGACTATCCATCGGACAGTCTATCTATCAGTTCGTCTATCCCTCGGTCAGTATATCCTTCAGTCAGTCTATCCGTCGGTCAGTCCATCAATCAGTCAGTCTATCCATCAGTCTGTCTATCCATCAGTGCGTCTATTCCTCGGTCAGTCTAGCCTTCAGTCAGTCCATCCATTGGTCAGTCTATCCATGAGTCAGTCTACCTACCAGTCAGTCTACCCATCAGTCAGTCCATATATCAGTCATCTATCCATCAGTCAGTCTATCCATCAGTCAGTCTATCCACCAGTCAGTCTATTCAACAGTCAGTCTATCCACCTATCTACCAGTCAGTCTATCCATCAATCAGTCTATCCATCCGTCAGTCAGTCTACCCATTAGTCAGTCTACCTACGAGTCAGTATATCCGTCAGCCAGTCTATCCACCAGTCAGTCTGTCTATCAGTCAGCCTATCCATCAGTCAGTCTATACATGAGTCAGTCTACCTACCAGTCAGTCCATCCATCAGTCAGTCTACCCATCAGTCTTCCATCGGTCAGTCTATCCATCAGTTTATCATCCCGGTCCTGCTCAATGGCGCGGAGGCTGGGAGTTTATCAAAAATGAATTAAGAGACCCTTGGTCGTTTCGAGCGGAAAATTCTGTGTACAATCTTTGGTCTGGCTTGTGCACCGCTCCGGCCCGAAGAGTCGACGACATTGCAGAAGATGGCCGCATCTTAGGTGGCGCACACAGGTGGAAAGGGACCTCCACCAACTGGGCGTGCGACACTGGAAACAGTTAGCGAAAGATCATGCTAGCTGGAAAGGCTTGTTGGTTGAGGCACAGGTAAGTAAGTATTTAGCTATTGTTACGGGCGGGACTCCATAGACTGCTTTGCCGTACATTTGCATTTGTCGTAGTCATAAGGTTCTGCATATCTTATTGCCGTGTTTGCTGTACACTTTGAATTCTAAGTTGTCAAACCTATCGTCGTCGTGTGCCGATCACAAACCTATTGGACACAATCTATGAATGGTTTCAGACATTGATCTACTATTGAGTGGTACGACGACCTACTTTTCTTCAGTTTATGCAATTAAAAGGACTGCTTTCCTATAGCTCGGACAACCAGCACTAAGATCGTATTCGTCACATATGATTTGGACATGTAACCAATAATATCGTCTTCAGTTGTTTTAAAGAGCCCAGCAGGTAGTCCGTCTGTTGTCATAGCTTTATTGGACTCAAGGATGTATATCATTATGAAAAAGAGATAAAAAACAAAATGAAGCCAACAAATCATTCGTTTTGAACTAGTTTCCCATGGAAAGGGAAATATTGTAATTAAAGGCATTGGATACTCGCACATCCTACTGTTCATCTCCCTTTTCTTCTCCTTTTTTTTTTCTCTGCCTTCCTCTGTGCTGCCTTGATGAAAAATAAGCTTTGCCTTTGGATGACGCATAGCTATAACTACAGTTTGTTATTAAATAGTTTCCCTTAAAATGGTATTAAAGTATGCGCTCTTTGTGGGGAAACTCAAGGAGCCTATAGCATATATTCACATCTGGCTGCGTGTCTGTTGAGCATAGTCGGGAAGGGATTCACTTGAAGCGATGCGTGACGAATGCTCCGCGCCATGTGCTTCCAATTACACTTTCATCTCATCCTTTCGAATCTGTAAGAGCGCATTTCAGTATTGGCGTTGTTTTTTTCCGCACAAACATCTATCTAGTACAGCCATACTCAACCTTTTTTTCCCTCGGGCCACATTCATATGTTGCTAATTCACGCGGGCCGCAACATTATACATTTTGGGTGATGACCTTTTCGAGGAGTCTAGGGATAAGTATAAAACACGAGCCTTTTACAAGAAAGCCAAGGCCTTGCAGGAGGCTTCAAAAAGGGCACCCAGGCTCTTCGAAACTGCGAGGGTAATCTTGTCACCGACCCGCAGGGAATAGTGGATGTATTTAAGCAGCATTTCCAGCAGCTACTCAACGAGCATGAACAAGAGAGAGCGGTAGGGACCGAGGGAATCCCAGCTCCCAGTCGGCACAGCTATTCAGAAGCTGAAGAATAACAAGGCCGCAGGCTTAAATGGCTTGCCATCAGAGCTCTTCAAGGCTGGCGGCGATGTTCTGCTAGGGAGCATGCACCTGCAGAATTTGGGAAGACGAAAACATGCCCGACGACTGGAATACCAGCTCTATTTGCCCCATCCACAAAAAAGGCGATCCTACCTCTATCCTGTATCCTGTAGCAAGAACTACAGAGGTATATCCCTGCTCAATGTCGCATACAAGATCCTGTCCAGCGTATTGTGTGAATGTCTAAAACCATTTTGCACCGCACTAATCGGCAGCTACCAGTGCGGCTTCTGGCCCGGCAAATCAACTATAGACCAAATTTTCACACTTCGACAAATCCTGGAAAAGACCGACGAGTTTTGAATCGATACACACCATCTTTTCATCGATTTCAAAGCCGCGTACGACAGCATTCATCGTGAAGGACTGTTTGGTGCGATGGCCGAATTCGGGGCTCCCGAGAAAACTGATCCAGTTGTGTCGTGCCACACTAAAAAATACGCGATGCACCGTGCAACTCGGTTCTAGGACTTCGGAACCGTTTGAAACATGCACCGGATTTCGGCAAGGAGATGCGCTGTCATGTGACTTCTTCAACCTGGTGCTGGAGCAGATAGTGCGACGGGCAGGCGTCAACAGGGAAGGCACTATCTTTTACAAGTCCATCCAGCTGCTAGGATACGCGGATGATATCGACATCATCGCGTGTTCTCGCCGTGGCATTGTGGAAGCATTCACGGCGATTGAAGAACAGGCGAAACGAGTTGGTCTTAAGGCCAATGAGGACAAAACGAAATACATGCTGTGAAGCAAAAACCAATCCATCGCTCACTACCTGGGACAAAATATAACAATTGACAGCTACAATTTCGAGGTAGTCAAGGAGTTTGTCTACCTCGGAGCAAACGTAAATTCCACAAATGACACCACAGTGGAGATCCGGCATAGAATCGTCCTTGGCAACTGCTGCTACTTCGGCTTGTCCAAACAACTGGGGTCAAGACTCCTCACTCGAAAGTCTTGCTGTACGGAGCCGATAGCTGGACGATAAGCAGGACAGCGGAGCTGATTTTGGGTTCTTTCGAGAGAAAAATTCTGCGCCGGATATTTGGTCCTGTTTGTGAGGAAGGTGAATGGAGAAGAAGACACAACCGCGAACTGTACGAGCTGTACAACGATGTGGATGTAGTCCGGAAGACAAAGATCCGTCGACTACACTGGCTCGGCCACATCGAGCGCATGGACATCAACGCTCCAGCTAAGAGGGTCTTCGACTCCGAGCCTCCTGGTTCGAGAAGAAGAGGAAGACCGAACCACCGGTGTAAAGACCAAGTAATCGCGGGTGTAAGACATCTTGGTCTTGATGACTGGAAGCAGCGTGCCCGGGACCGTCAAGAATGGAAGGCAGCTATAGCTCAGGCTCAGATCCTCCATGGATCGCTGGCAAGGCATCGCGTTAATTGTCATTTTGCGAAATCAAATGTTACATGCTGAAAGTAAACGCGTCATGAGGCATCGCATCGATGGCGATCGCGTCATACCCGATGGCATTTCAACCAGGAATAAAGAATGAGATACCAATCTATTGGCTTTGACAGGCACTTATACAGTTTGCACCTACAAACGCGTTGCGGTTTGACGGCGTCTTGACTATGTCATTCTGCCTTGTTGCGACCATTTTGCCACGTCTTGACTCTACACATCGACGTCTTGAGACTATCACTGTGTTTGTCAAAAGCGTCGTTTTTAAACGGAGAATAACACGTATAGTATCGGTGTGTATTACAAAAGCAACAACCAACCCCTTCGGCAATCAACGGGCAGACGTACGAAAGATTGGTATCTCATTGTTTATTCCTGATTTTATTAGCCACCATTGAAATGCATCGGTCGAAATTCACGACGCGATGTCTTGTCACGTCAGAGAATTTAGGCGGAATATTTTGCATAAAGTTGAAAAAATTATTGTGAGAGTATTGATGTCAGAACTGAAAATTGTGCGCACCATTATGTTTCATTTAACGTATGTTTTCAATAAAAAAAATAATTTAAAAAAATTGTGTTCTCCATTAGTGTGTTTCGGGCCGCACATAAAAGATTGGCGGGCCGCATGCGGCCCACGTGCCGCAGGTTGAGTATGGCTGATCTAGTACATGCGTTGTGGACTCGTAAAAAGCCACTTCCGGTCTGTGATACAAAGTCATGTTCACATTGGTTTACGGTGAATTTCAACCATAGCTGCCGTAGATATAATGTGTATACAAACAAACAGGATTGTTAGTTCAAAAAATATATATGTAAGCAGCAATTGACATAGAGATATGTACATAGTGGAAAACAGGATGTAGAACTGGAGGGAAGAAAAGCTGCAATTGTTCTCAAACCGACCGCACCTCACCCAGTTGTCTTGTGGTTTTTTTCCTAACAACACAGCACAGACTGGAAGTGAGCACAAACAGGACAAAAAAAAAAAAAAAAAAAACAAAACAAAATAAAATGTCAAATGTCAACTACAGATGACAGTTAGCGAGCAAAATCTAAATGTCAGGACATCCGCTTATAAAACGCTCGAGCGATTCCATCCCTAAAGAGAATCCAAGTCGAAATTACCCTTTTCAAATCAAACTTCACGTCCTATTTCTCATTCTATCGCCCGTTCTATGTACATCCGCAGGAAAGGGGCACATCCGAACAAAATATGTGGATGGATGTGTGCGCGATTTAGGTGCACACAGTATAGGTCATGTGACACAATGGATTGTGTCAGTGGCAAATCCTGAATGCGATTGATTAATATTTAATTTTTTGAAATGAGAACAGCGGAATGGAGGGATTTGCGGACTAAATCGAGGACGAAAAGGCGTAACATCTGACGGAGATAGATTATTTAAATAACTTATGTATGTGGGTATGGACGACGGAAGGTTTTAGGGGACACCCCTGTTTTTTTTTAACACAATCGATTTGAGTACATAATTGAATTGTATACGGCTGATAAGAAGGATGGCCTAGGCCTAGAAGTTAAAGTTGGTCTAACGCAGGGATAATGAATGAAATACAAATCCTTCGTACGTCTGCCCTGCGATCCCCGCAGGGGTTGGCTATTCCTTTGTAATACACACCGATACTATAAGTGTTATTCTCGTTTAAACTGCCTGAACACAATGAGGTCGCAGTCTCGGTCGCGGTCGGCATTGCTGTCGCTAGGATTGGCAAAATCTCGCCCACAATGTGGTCGCTTTGTTATGTCAAATTTTAACAGCTGTTTTCACCTTTGTCTCAAAAGAAAGTTTACATTTGTTTAGCTTATCGCGCGATCACAACGAATCCGTGGGGCGCGAGGGGTACCTCATTCGGTAGCCTGGCTGTTGGGAATTCACTCGCTATGGAGCGTTTCTCGGGTGCAGACTGCGCGTTGTGCGTGCGAGAGTTTTACAAAAACGGTAATTTGGCGACTGTGGCGTGTAGAAAATTCTGCAATATCCGAATTTCACGCCATTTTAAGGATGCGCCAAGCATTCCTCTCATTCGAAAATTGGCAAAAACGTTTGAAGAGACGGGTTTAACACTAGAAAAACCAAAATCTGGACGGTCAAGGTCATTGATAACATAAGAGAACGTAAGGAATGTTAATCAGTCTGTTCGCAGTGATCCCGATCTTTCGATTCGGAAGCACGCAGAGCTATAATGTGAACTTTTGCTGTTCGAATACATGGTTGTCGCGAACGCGAGGGCTTACATTTAGATTACATTATTTTTAAGAAATAAATTCCCAAGCTGTGAACTTTAATGATAAATAAAACTGTTTTCGATAGGATGTTTACTTCGTTTTTAATCGATCCACTAAATATAAACTGTCCGATTTGAAGATTTCCTTGTGTTTTGTTTTTTTTTTTTTTCTACACAGCTGTCACAATGTCGTACCACCGAGTTAAAAGTTTGCCAACTCGCGCGACACACCCTACGACCGAGACAGCGACCGCGACACCGTTGTGCTTACACTATGGGATTTACGTACATTTAACTTTTGACAGGCGACCGAGACAGCGACCACGACCTCATTGTGTTCAGGCAGAAAAACGACGCCTTTGACTTATCATTGTGTTAGTCTCAAGACGTCATTGTGTTGGTGGAGTTAAGGCGTCGAAACAAGGCAGAATGACATAGTTAAGACGCCGTCACACCGCAAAGCGTTTGTAGGTGCAATCTGTCAAAAGTGCCTGTCACAGCCAGTGACTTGGTATCTCATTCAATATCCCTGTGACAGATGGAAGTGAAATATTAAGTTCGAAAACAAAATATTTTCCTTCGGATGCGATATGTTATTTGAGAGTTAAAACCGCATTTTTGGCTACTTCTCAGGGAACTGTTTGATGTTGTCATCATAGATAAATGAACAAGATGGAAAACCTTCGTACGTCTGCCCTGTGATCTCCGCAGGGGGTGCTTGGTGCTTTTGTAATATAAAGCGGCCCCTAGACGCTTAATAATATTGTGCGATATTTGATATTGCACAATATTATTGTTCGTCTGTAGATAATATTGCAATATCGTGCGATATATTGCGGAAAATCAAAACGCTTTTGACTTTTATTACAAAAATGAGCGGTCAACTTAATTATTGGGAAAAATATTGAACCGTCTAGGGCAGCAAGCCAATAAAATTGTGCAATATTTTGCACAATAATATTGAGCATCTAGGGGCCGCTTTAAAAACGACGATTTTGAGTTATGCCTGTTTCACTACACGGCAACGCGGCAGCGCAACTTCAAACGCCGTAGCTGTCAAATCCATATTCATACAATGGAATTATATGGAGTAAGTAACATAGGCACGTATGTAGTCGTGTCGCAGCGCTGTAATTTCGAAAATTCGAAAAACTGTCGCAACTACACGGCGTTGTGCCATCTCGAATTCGACATTGGAGGAATACGTTTAATAACTTGGTCTTACCCACCAACTTCTTCTGACTTTTTTTTTCGCTTTTATGTTTTTCAAATTGTTTTTATCCATTTATGGACTCATTTCAGTTTCAATCTTCGAATTTTTTGCTGATGCCAACTTCACTCTATAGAATTCATCTCCAACTTCACTCACAGAAGTAACCTCGCTGTCAAAAAAACGCCAATGAAAGTCGCTCCATTGTTTATTGACTAAACGACTTACAACCACAGCAAACGGCAGCGTTTGCAGTTGCGGTGTCGCGTCGCCGTGTAGTAGCATTGTGAAACAGGCATGAGAGTCAAGACGTCGGAACAAGGCAGAATGACATAGTCAAGACGCCATCAAATCGCAATGCGTTTGTAGGGGCTAGTTGTCAAAATGCCTGTCAAAGCCATCAGATTGCCATCTTGTTCATTTATCTATGGTTGTCATTATCCAAATGTTCCTTTTTTAGGACAAAACCTCAGGAACCACTTGATCTCATCCCGAGATGTGGTACTTTTCCATTCGAGGAATTTTGACAGACTTTGGAACAAGTGGCAATCCGAAGGTGCTAAAGTCCGGAGAATAAGGCGGATGCACAATTTTTTCCTAAATCCTAGCTTTATGATGGTGAACAATCTCCTGTTGAATGAGAACACCTCTTCCATTAACCAGACTGTTTTTGCTCTAGGGCCGAATTTAATCTGCACAGCTGTTGTTATAATAGCCTCGTAATCAGGTTCGATTTCAAAATGGATTATTCCCTAAGCATCCCACCATACATCCAGAAACACCCTGAGTTGAGTAGTCCTTCTTTAAGTTGTTGTACGACTTTTAATACGAGGTGTGGCAATTTAGTTTCACGAATTTTGGCAACATTACGTCGTTGGTCAACATCTGTCTAGAAAGGGTGTCCCTTTATTTCAGTGTTCAATCAAGACTGACGTTATTTTGTTTGTGTTTAGACTAAAATTTTTAGTGAACTCTGTTGAAAAATTCTCGGAACTCCTCCGAAAATTGCAGGTGGTGTATGAAGACGAGTATAAGATCCATAGACAAAGTCAGCAGTGGGTGGAAAAACGTGGGGAGCGGCCAGTGAAAGCGGCCATGTTCCTACCGACCAGACAGTGACTGGACAGTTGTATGTATGTTGGCATCCTAAAGAGGCTGCGAACTAGATCGTTCACCACGACAATACGCCGGCCCTTTTTCGTAGGAGATCAGGGAACTAAGGGAACTGCTGTGCTTGAAGCTTTCTGGTTAATTGGAAGGACTAAAAAAGGTCTCGGGCCCGGTAAAAAGAGGATGAAACACTGTACACATATACTATGGTAACTACTACAATGAGAACAAAAAACGCCTATTTGGATGCGGATTTGTTGTTCGAGGTGGATTTAGGCAAAAAGTCCGCGTCAAAACTATCTTATGGAACATCAGCTTGATATGCGTTCACGCCCCCACAGACGAAAAAGACGACAGTGTCAAAGATGACTTCTATGACCTCCTAGATAAAACATACTCGTGCGTCCCAGTTATCCAAGATTGTTCTAGGAGATTTCAACGCGAAGCTGTGTAGAGGTCATATTTGAACTAGTCCTAGGAAAGCACAGACTTCACGACACCACGTCCGGAAACGGATTCGGGCTAATAGACTTTGTGACGGGAGAAGCCCATGTTGACGCGAATCATTACCTTGTTGCAGCCAAGGTTACTTATTTATCAGGCCAGCGATCCATGGAGGATCTGAGCCTGAGCTATAGCTGCCTTCCATCCTTGACGGTCCCGGGCACGCTGCTTCCAGTTGTCAAGACCAAGATGTCCTACATCCGCGATTACTTGGTCTATATACCGGAGGTTCGGTCTTCCTCTTCTTCTCGAACCAGGAGGCTCGGAGTCGAAGACCCTCTTAGATGGAGCATTGATGTCCATGCGCTCGATGTGGCCGAGCCAGTGTAGTCGACGGATCCTTGCCTTCCGGACTACATCCACATCTTGGTACAACTCGTAGAGTTCGCGGTTGGGTCTTCTTCTCCATTCACCATCCTCACAGACAGGACCAAATATCCGGCGCAGAATTTTTCTTTCGAAAGAACCCAAAATCAGCTCCGCTGTCCTGCTTATCCTCTAGCTTTCGGCTCCGTACAGCAAGACTGGCAGTATGAGCGTTTTGTAAAGCATGACTTTGGTCCTTCGAGTGAGGAGTTTTGACCCCAGTTGTTTGGACAAGCCGAAGTAGCAGCGGTTGCCAAGGGCGATTCTATGCCGCATCTCCACTGTGGTGTCATTTGTGGAATTTACGTTTGCCCCGAGGTAGACAAACTCCTTAACTACCTCGAAATTGTATCTGTCAATTGTTATGTTTTGTCCCAGGTGGTGAGCGACGGATTGGTTTTTGCTTGACAGCATGTATTTCGTTTTGTCCTCATTGGTCTTAAGACCAACTCATTTCGCCTGTTCTTCAATCGCCGTGAATGCTTCCACAATGCCACGGCGAGAACACGCGATGATGTCGATATCATCCGCGTATCCTAGCAGCTGGATGGACTTGTAAAAGATAGTGCCTTCCCTGTTGACGCCTGCCCGTCGCACTATCTGCTCCAGCACCAGGTTGAAGAAGTCTAATGACAGCGCATCTCCTTGCCGAAATCCGATGCATGTTTCGAATGGTTCCGAGGTCCTAGAACCGAGTTGCACGGTGCATCGCGTGTTTTTTAGCGTGGCGCGACACAACTGGACCAGTTTTACCGGGATCCCGAATTCGGCCATCGCCCCAAACAGTGCTTCACGATGAATGCTGTCGTATGCGGCTTTGAAATCGATGAAGAGATGGTGTGTATCGATTCGAAACTCGTTGGTCTTTTCCAGGATTTGTCGAAGTGTGAAAATTTGGTCTATAGTTGATTTGCCGGGCCGGAAGCCGCACTGGTAGCTGCCGATTAGTGTGGTGCAAAATGGTTTTAGACGTTCACACAATACGCTGGACAGGATCTTGTATGCGACATTGAGCAGGGGTATACCTCTATAGTTCTTGCAAGAGGTAGGATCGCCTTTTTTGTGGATGGGGCAAATAGAGCTGGTATTCCAGTCGTCGGGCATGTTTTCATCTTCCCAAATTCTGCAGATGATCTGGTGCATGCTCCCTACCAGAACATCGCCGCCAGCCTTGAAGAGCCCTGATGGCAAGCCATCTGAGTCTGCGGCCTTGTTGTTCTTCAGCTTCTGAATAGCTGTGCCGACTTCTTCGATGCTGGGTGGGAGGACTACTTCAGCGGCTGGAGTTGGGATTTCCTCGGTCCCTACCACTCTCTCTTGGTCATGCTCGTTAAGCAGCTGCTGGAAATGCTGCTTAAATACATCCACTATTCCCTGCGGGTCGGTGACAAGATTACCCTCGCAGTTTCGAAGAGCCTGGGTGCCCTTTTTGATGCCTCCTGCAAGGCCTTTGGCTTTCTTGTAAAAGGCTCGTGTTTTATGTTTATTCCTAGACTCCTTGACATCCTTGAGCTGGGAGGCTACGAAGATTCTTTTCTTTTGTCGCAGGAGTTTTTTCTCCTCCCTTCTTCTGGCTCGGCACTCTTCTTGCGCTGCCCTGGTTTTCCTCTGCAGCTCCTTTTAGTACGCCTCATCGGTTGCTGCCTTTTTCTGCTCACACTCGCCATCATACCACGGGTTTCTTGTCGGGAGTGGTAGGTATCATAAGGTGGTTTCGGCTACTTCCTGAATGGCTGAACGGCAAAGCAGCCACATATTATTGGCATTTGTGTTCGACGTAGGCATACCGTAGAGTCTTTCGCTCAGCTGCTCTCTGTAGACTCTGGCAACCTCCGGTGTGCTCAGACGCCCAATGCCGAACCTCTTCCTGATGGGCTGGTACAGCTTTCTGACATTGGACAGTCGAGCTCTGAATGTTCGCACATCCAGGATGTTTGACGAGTGCCTTGCATCAATGAGCACATGGTCGATTTGGTTGGCGGTTCGACCGTCCGGAGATCGCCAGGTTGCTGTGTGGATTCGCTTGCGAGGGAATCTTGTGCTACTTATCATCGCATTACGAGCTGTCGCAAAGTCCGTGAGTCGGAAGCCGTTATCTGTTGTTGTATCGTGGAGGCTGTGCCTTCCAATCACTCCGCCAAGGGTGTTCTCCTTACCGATTTTGGCGTTGAAGTCCCCGAGCACGATTTTTACATCGTACTCCGGACAAGCTCCGTATGCGTTGTCCAGGAGGTCATAGAAGTCCTCCTTGATAGGGTCTTCAGCCTCGTCGGTAGGGGCGTGTGCACATATAAGGCTGACGTTATAAAATCTGCCTCTGATGCGGATCACAGCCAGGCGATCACTTTTAGGTTTAAAGTCGATGACCTTCGACCTTAACCGCTTTCCCACGACAAATCCGCATCCCAGTAAGTGCAACCTTTTGTGACAGCTGTAATAAATGTCGCAATTTTTCTTCCTAATCATACCGTTTCCTATCCAGCGTATTTCCTGGACCGCAGTAATATCCGCCTTGTACTGCGTGAGGATTTCTTCTAGTTTATGAGCAGCTCCGGGAGTGTACAGGGTTCTGACATTCCAGGAGCATACTCGCAAATCGTGTTCCTTTTTCGTGCGTTGTCGTCGTCGAGTATCCGTCCGTGTATCCGAGGCATCTTGCTCATTCATAACTTGTGTTTTTTTTTACGTGGGCGATCAACAACTTTACCCTGTATGTCCGAGCCCATGCCCTCTTTGCAGCCAAGGTACCTATGCCAATATTGCGATCACTGCAGAGTCGAGTAAGATGTCGTGAAACTGTAATCGCCGATCGTTCCCTCAAGCTATCTCAAGAGCCGACGCAAAGTGCACAAACCCTAGAATAATAAAGGGCCATCAGGAATACCCCCTCCGATGTATTAGGTTTCCAGCCACCACTTAGGAGGAACTCCTGGTTTGATGACGAGTGCATAAACAGAATGCATGCATGGCTACGTTACGTTACATCGAACGAGAGCTGTTCGTGAGCTCTATGAGCAGAATAACAGAAGGGAGGAGCTTGTGCCTTCCAGAAGGAAAAATAAAGAGCACGAGAGCGATCGAGGAGATGGAGAGGTATTGTCGCAGGAATGACGTTAGAAAGTATTGCCAAAGAGCAAATCGAACATGCCAAGGTTATACAGTCAGAGTGGAAGTCTGCAGGATCACATTCGATGCTGAGAATATGGAAAGACTATTTCCGCGGACTGTATAACGGTGAAGACGGTCAAGATACCGCTGCCAGGCAGAACGCATAATTCAAACTGGACAAAGGTAAGAGAGAATTCCGTTCATCAGACCAAGACGAGGTTAAGATAGCGATGTCAAAACTTAAGTCTAATAAAGCTGCTGGCGCAGACGAACTTCACGCTGAACTATATAAAGCAGCTGGCGATGAGCTGGTCAGGAACATGCACCGACTCATCTGTAAGATATGATCGGAGGAAAGCATGCCCGAGGAATGGAATCTCAGTATCGTTGGCCCGGTTCCTAAAAAGGGAGACCCCTATAACCACGCCAACTAGTAGGGAATAAGTCTCCTTAACATCGCGCATAAAATCTTTTCTGCCGTACTGTGTGAACTCGACACACACTACCTTTTCGTCGACAGTGTCTATGGGGACGAGCTATATAGAGAGAATTGAGAATTCTCGCGGCTTCATTAAAGCCGGTCACGAATTTACCGAGAACTTTGATGTTAAAGAGGATTTAGACATGCAACTTTTTCAACATCGCACTTGAAAATATCATACGAGACTCACTGGCCAACACAAGAGGTACGGTCTATTTCAAGTCTGCGTAATTGCTTACGTACGCGGATGACATTAACGTAATTGGACGAACACAGCGAGATGTCAATGAAGCGTTCGAAAGCATTGAAGCATAAGCGGCTAAAGTGGGTTTTTCTGTGAATGAGGCTAAAACCAAATGTATGCTTTGATCCAGAAAATACGCACAAAACCGATATCTTGGCCAGAACCTCACAATTGGCACTAGTTGGTTCACTAGTGACCACTGACCAGCGACAACAACACCAGTGCTGAGATCAAATGCAGAATACTCTTGCCAAGAACCCTCCCTCAGAAGACTAAGGTTATGCTATACGAAACCTTAATCATCCTGGTCCGCCTCTATGGCGCAGAGGCCTGGACTTTAACGAAAGCGGATGAGGAAGTCCTTGGTCGTTTCGAGAGGAAAATTCGGCGTTCAATCTATGGTCCCGTTTGTATAAACGGAGGGGGGAGGAGAAGACACAACGACGAACTGTACGGGCTATACAGCGACATTGGACTAGTACGACGTGTTCGGATCCAACGTCTAAGATGGCTAGGCCATGTAGAGCGAATGGACAACACAGCTCCGGCCCAAAAAGTCTTCGAGTCCAACCCCGAGGGACGACGCAGGAGAGGACGACCGAATCTAAGGTGGCGCACACAGGTGGAAGGGGACCTTAACCAACTGGCCTTGCGGCGCTAGAAACAGCTGGCAAAAGATTGGGCCAACTGGAGAAGCTTGTTGGTTGAGGCCCAGGTTCACACTGGATTGTAACGTCACCAAAATAAGTAAATAAAAGAGGATCATCTCAGCTCCTACGAGAGACATACTCAATTTTATTAAGGAAGTGGAAAAGCTCCTCGATCTACACACGTCACAGGACCCCATGCTAATTGTTAGCATACATATAGAGCTAATTTCAATGGGTGATCCTCACAGCATTTGCTGTCTGCGGGTGTCATGCAGACCTTTTCTATGTCGACCCTTTTTCGGAGGAGATAAGGGAATTGCTGGGTTTTACCCTTCCTGATCACTTCGTTTTATCTTCTGTAGTAGTCGTGCTCCAATGGCACGGGGCTGTGTCTTTGTCGGTTGTAGTGCCTACCTTCATTGTGCGATAGCAAAATCGAAGGACCGGGCATCTGGGGTTTCGGTAAGATCAACTTTAATGTGTAAATGTGCCCAAGAGAGCTCGTTCGCCAGCTGCGTAATTCTGAAGTTGCGAACACGTCAACTAGATAAAAAGTCATCTTCACTGCTCTTTTGTCGAAAGATTACTTTACACAATGAGGATTGAACCTAGAGGTGTTTGCTAAGAGCTAATGAGAACGCTTGCACCCTCCATTGCGTCCACATTTTTTCTCCCTTTCACTTTATTTTAGCTTCTACCTCTGCACGTCTGGGGGGGAGGGAGCTAGCAAACAGAGCAAAGAAGTTGATCGCGTTTAACATGGCAAATGCTAGCTTCGATCTCTGTCCCTGCTTAATCTAAGTTGACACACAGCCTCCGCGTGGCCCCTCCTGATTAGCTACCCTGGCACCCGCCAGGTAGTGAACCAATGTGTGCAGCGACTCAACCCCTTGTTCCTGGGGAAAGAGGAACCTGGCCCTCCAAGTTGGGGGTTGTGCTTAGGGGTAAAATCCCTATCACGTAAAAACCTACTTGTTCCGAAACAACAACAAGCCTCGAATACGGACGGATACAAAGCTGACGACCGCTGCAAACTACTAATGGACTTGAGAGTCTGCACCTGGAATGTAAGGTCCCTTAACAGACCGGGTGCAGGCGATTGGAGTAAACCCTCAACTGCTATAAAGCAGATATAACCGCACTCCAAGAAGTGCGATGGGATGGACCAGACAAAAAACAGATGAAAAACTGCAACATCTACTACGGGAACTGCTATAAAGAGAACAAACAGCGCTTATTCGGGTGCGGATTCGTTATTCGAGGAAGACTACGACAAAAAGCCCTAAGCTTCAGGGACGTAAGCGAACGCCTCATAACAATCCGCATCAAAGCTAAATTTGGAAACATAAGCTTGATATGCGCTCACGCCCCAACGGAAGAAAAGGACGATCGACTCAAAGAAGAATTCTACGATCTCCTAGACAGAACATATGCCCAATGTCCCAGCTACGACCCAAAAATAGTCCTAGGAGATTTTAATGCAAAACTGGGCAAGGAGGACATATTTGAGTCGATCATAGGAAAGCATAGCCTCCATAACACCACATCCGAAAACGGACTAAGGCTAATCGATTTCCTAGCGGGGCGTAACCTCCTTGTTGCAAGCACGCGACTCCCCATCTCAACATCCACAAGGGTACCTGGCGGTCTTTTGATCAATCGACCACCAATCAGATTGATAACATTGCGATCGACGCCAGACACTCCTCCTGTATTCTCGACGTACGAACCTTCCGAGGGGCCAACATCGACTCGGACAACTACCTTGTTGTAGCCAAGGTAAGAATGAGGAAATCAAGAATGCTTAGGACTGCCAGAATCTTTGGCGATCATGTCTACTCCAAGCTCTCTTAAATTCCGCCCACAGCAGCACAAACAATAAAGCAGGAATGGGCGCATTGCCAGAGCGCCGTCAGATATGCTGCCTCAGAGGTGCTGGGTTTCAAACCGCCACCACCTAGAAGCCCCTGGTTCGATGAACAATGCGAGCAAGCCCATGCAGCAAAACAAGAGGCATATAAAGCCATGCTGCAACGACGGACGAGAGCTGCTCGCGAAATCTATGAGCAGAAGAGAAGAGAGGAACACACGCTTTTCAGAAGAAAGAAGAGAGAGCACGGAAAGCGTGAGATCGAGGCGATGGAGAGATGCTTCTGCAGAAATGACGCCCGTAAGTCTTACAATATGGTAAAACGAATATGCCATGGCTACAAAGCCAGAGCGGCGGCCTGCAGGGATGAAAATGGAGAACTGGTAGTAGAGTCGCAGTCGATGCTGAGGATTTGGAAAGACCACTTCTGCAGACTGTATAACGGCGATGATAGACAAGATACCGCTGTCAGGCAGAACGAGCCATTCGTAATGGACGACAATGAAACAGAATTCAGTCCACCCGACCTAGACGAAATCAAAATAGCGATATCAAGACTTAAGTCCAATAAAGCCGCGGGCGCAGACGGCCTGTCTGCTGAGCTTCTTAAGGCGGCTGGAGATGAGCGGGTAAGGTGCACGCATCATCTCATTTGCAAGGTATGGTCGGAGGAAAGCATGCCCGACGAATGGAATCTCAGCATCGTTTGCCCGGTCCATAAGAAAGGAGACCCCTATAACTGCGCCAACTATAGGGGAATAAGTCTCCTTAACATCGCATATAAGACTTTCTCTGCCGTATTGTGGGAATGCCTGAAACCGTTGGTGGATAACCTGATCGGCTCTTATCGGTGTGGTTTCAGGGCAGGTAAATCCACAATAGACCAAATATTTACGCTGCGGCAGATCTTGGAGAAGACCCAGGAATACCAAATCGACACTCACCACCTCTTCGTCGATTTCAAGGCTGCATATGACAGCGTGTATAGAGATGAGCTATACAAAGCCATGTCTAGTTTTAACATCCCTGCCAAACTCGTCCGACTGTGCAGGATGACAATGGAGAATTCTCGCTGCTCCATTAAGGTCGGTAATGAGCAAACCGAGACATTTGATGTTAAAAAAGGATTTAGACAAGGTGACGCGCTGTCATGCAACTTTTTCAACATCGTGCTTGAAAAGATCGTGCAAGAGTCACTGGCCAACACAAGAGGTACGATTTATTTCAAGTCTACTCAATTGCTTGAGTGATTGGACGGACACAGCGAGACGCCAATGAGACCTTTGTTTGCATTGAGGTAGAAACGGCTAAGATGGGTGTCAAGGTTCATGAGGGTAAAACCAAATATCCGCTTTCATCTAAAAGAGACGTACAACACCGACGTATTGGCCAGAACGTCACCATGGGTGGATATAACTTTAAAGTGGTCAAGGAATTCGTCTACCTTGGCTCACTGATGACCAGCGACAACAAAATCAGCGCTGAGATAAAACGCAGAATCACTCTTGCCAACCGCTGTTTCTTTGGGCTCAAGAGGCAATTGAGAAGTAGATCCCTCTCTCGGAAAACCAAGGTGACACTATATACGACCTTAATCATCCCAGTCCTCCTTTACAACGCATAGGCTTGGACCTTAACAAAAGCGGATGAAGATGCCCTTGGTCGTTTCGAAAGGAAAATTCTGCGCACTATCTATGGTCCCGTTTGTTCAAACGGTGTATGGAGGAGAAGATATAACGAAGAACTGTACGGGTTGTACAGCGACATCGGCCTGGTACGACGTCTACGGATACAGCGTCTAAGGTGGCTAGGCCATGCAGAGCGCATGAAAAATACAGCTCCGACCCGAAGAGTCTTCGAATCCACTCCGGAAGGAAGGCGCGGCAGAGGACGGCCGCATCATCGGTGGCGCACGCAGGTGGGCGTGCGGCGCTGGAAACAGCTGGCCAAAGACCGTGCCAACTGGAGACGCTTGTTGGTTGAGGCCCAGGTTCACCACGGACTGTAGCGCCACCTAAGTAAGTAAGTATCTCTGCACGTCTACAGGATATGACGTCCCGAATAAGCAGCTTATTCAACAAGAGAGTTTAAGTTTGCCAACAATCAACACACAATTGCTGTACCAACTTCCATTACCTTAGAAATCATGGCGATTGGGTTTACTATTTATTGCAAAAAAACCCTCGTTTTACAGATAAAGCAACTAGATGGTCCTTTATTGTCAAGAGTATTCATTTATTGCTGTTCCACGAATAAAACTTCTCAGCCATAATCCAACTCGTAGTCGACCATGCACTAAATCCGGGACGTTTTCGTTTTTTTATTTTCGCTTAAACCAAGTTATCTTTTCGAAGAATCCCCGACATTCAATGGAGCACTAATTCAAATCCACGAGTGGTGGCATTGCCCTTGGTATCTATGGAACTTTTCAAAGATGCAAAGAACTTTTGGTAATTGAGATAAATGAAAAAATAAGGAGAAAAGTCATGCCGTAATTTAATAAAGGTCGCCTTTGTAGCCTCATTTTTTAAATTTTCTTTGAGGCTAAGTGGCTAATGTTCTTTTAATTGGGGCAAGGCTTTCTTGGAGTGAGGCGTGGATTCTCGTTAATCCTGCGTTTTTCAAGTCTACACTTTAATTAAATATTATTTTATATATGTTTTGAGCTTTTCCCTCTGGGAATAACTTTAAGGTATTGGAAAGTATTGAATTGTGGTTTGAATCCATTTTTTATGCTGAATAGGCTATGTTTGCGCAAAGTCATACGAAGCTGCTAGCGTTGAAGTCTTCCACACCCCAGGATCAATGGACGACGGCAATATTTATTTATATTAAGTGCGCACTCAAGGGATAACACCTGATTATATAAGTGTCAAGTGGGCAGAAAAGGAAATGGAAGAGAAAGATGCGGATGGATATCGATCTAAGCTACTTGTATGATATACTGATGGAGAAAGACCGAATCCAGCAGAGAGTTACATGTTCCGGTGGTCCAGTTTCATAAAGATTCTCTACAGGATCTTTCAATCGAAGTGTAACTGTGTAATGGTGAACACTTTTTCAAAGCGAACCGAAGGTGAGCTTTCTTTGTGCTGACTCGGACTCAAAACGTTGTTCGAGTTTTTGGCCCACTTCCTGACATTTTAGAGAGATGGAATTTTTTGCACTATTAGTTGACCATATAAATCGAATTTTGAATTCCGATTTGGCTATTATTAAATCTAGAAAATTTGCGCGCGCAATTATTTAAATTTGAACAAAAATTTAATTTTTTACGCCCCCAAAGTCAGGTCATTTTTCGGCTTGGAGCAAGTCCAGCTAAAGGCTCCAGCCGGTGTGGCTGCAAACAATATCGGTGGCCAAACTTTGCATTCCGGACTGCACAATGCCACATTAGCCAGAGCTACGCCCCTAACTGGAAAGACCCAAAAGAGTTTCAGGAGTATTTCAGTAATGTATGTATGTTGGCGTTACAGTCCATGAAGGACCTGAGCCGAGCTTCTCTCAATCACCCATGTTGTGTGTGATTTAATGAGAAGCTTCTCATGACAATTTTTGCTACAGAGGGTTTTGTCAGAACCCCGCTGAGGAGAAACACCGTGAAAACATGTTCGATGACATGGCTGTGTCGGGATTCGATCCCGTGTCATCGGCGTCAGAGGCCAACACACTACCCACTGCGCCACGGTGCTCTCAGTATTTCAGTAATATTGATAGACGAATTCAGCATGACTGGGCCGGCTTAGAGAAGCTAACCCTGAGAAGCAGTACGAACGTTGTAAAGGATTTATTGTTGTATTCTTTGGCGACTTCAATCAGCTACAGCCAGTTTTGGACAAGCCTCTGTATGGCGTACCTAAAGAGTCGGATGAGTTTTCCCTGCGAGGCAAAGCAGATTATTTGCATATACGGAAGACGTTTATTCTCAAGTAGATCATGCGACGGACTGGCAATGAACTGAAACAATTTCGAGAAGCCCTTCATGCTCTAGTCCTAGGCGACAACAACCTCTCGCACTATGAATTCTGGTCACAACGCTTTGTCGACAATAATCCAGGATCGACTCGAGATTTCAAGGACGCGACACGATTGATGGCGATCAACAAAAACATATAAGCTTATAACAAGAACGCCTTACGATCGCTTGGATGCCCAGTGACTCGAATAAATGCCTCAAACAATAAGGCAACAGCCGCTCAAGCGTCAGATGACGAAGCTCAAGGACTGAGCGCAGAACTGTTACTCTGCGTTGGCGCTAAAGTGATGTTACCCCAGAACCTGTGGACCTCTTTCGGACTGTGCAATGGCTCCATGGGCACAGTCATTGACATTATTTACGGTCTGACCGAAAACAGAGTCGAGAACTCCATACCAAGTATTTCGACTTTCGCTTCAGGCGCTACTCCATTCGCTTTGTTTTGGTGAATTTATTCCCGCCTAGTATTTAACCTTTGAGGTTGAAGACTATAGTGTCCTTCTGACAGCGAACGCTTTGTGGGAATCTCGAATGACACTCCGGAATTTTGTTCCATTTGTGGAGTAGTGACAGTTTGAAGATTTCAAAGCATTCGTACCTTTTGTTGCTGTTGTTTTGTTGTTTGCTCGCAAGCGAATCCACACAGCAACCTGACGATCTCCAGATGGTCGAACCGCCAACCAAATCGACCATGTGCTCATTGACACAAGACACTCGTCAAACATCCTGGATGTGCGAACATTCAGAGGGGCAAATGTCGACTCTGAGTATTTCCTCGAAGCAGCAAGATTCAGAGATCGTTTGTCCAATGTTAGAAAGCCGCACCAGCCCACCATGAGGAGGTTCGACATTAGACACCTGAGCTCACCGGAGGTTACTAGAGTCTGCAGGGAGCAGCTGAGGAAAAGGCTCTCTGGTATGCCTACGTCAAGCACAAATGTCCACAATATGTGGTTGCATTGCCGTTCAGCCATTCAGGAAGTAGCCGAAAACACCTTACCTACCCACCATCCCCAACAGAAAAAGACAGCAACCGACGAGGCGTACCATAAGGCGCTACAGCGAAAACCAGGGCAGTGCGAGAGGAGTACTGATCCAGAAGAAAGGAGGAGAAAATATTGCTGCGACCAAAGAAAAAAAATTTCGCGGCCTTCCAGCTCAAGGATATCGAAGAGTCTAGGGACAAGCATAAAAAACGGGCCTTTTATTAGAAAGCTAAAAGCCTTGTAGGAAGCTTCAGGAAAGGCACCGAGGCTCTTCGAAATTTTGAGGGTAAACTTGTCACCGACTGGCAGGGAATAGTGGATGTATTATCGAGCATGACCAAGGGAGAGTGGTAGGGACTGGGGCAATCCCAAACCCAGACTACCACTCCAACCCCAGGGACGACCCAGATGGCGCGCACAGGTGGAAAGGGACCTCAACCAATTGGGCGTACGGCACTGGAAGCAGCTGGTCAAAGATCGTGTTGGTTAAGGTTTTAGTTCACCCCGAACTGTAGCGTCATCTAAGTAAGTAATGGCATCGACCGGCCTTTCAAATAAATAAGAAAATGTAATAATATCTCATATAAGCTGTATTTTATTTAAGTTTAAAGATAGGAAGCGTTTAATGAAAGACCCTGTAGTATCCATTTGATAAGTATGTAATTTCACAATCGAATAGCTCTTTGACTGAAGTCGTTTTCAAAAAGTAAACAAAATGAATACCGTCACATATTGACTCAATACACAATCCTTTGATAAACTATTCGAAACAAATAAGCATTTTGAATGCAATCCGTCACGCCAGAGACGCAACTTAGGTAATCAACTACCCTATCTTCTACCCTAAATCCCTTTGATTCACTACAGTTTTTGAAACTCCAATCAACTCAAAATGATCGTCACACTATATCACATTGAAAGCTATTCACACACTACGTGTTCAGCCGATACGTGTTCAATATTCCGCCCACAACCTTCAGTCGACTTGTCGAACCTAGAAATCATTACTCTATCCTTTCTCCCACTGAGGGGGGTATTTTACGCTCGTATGTGCATATGTATGTATGTATGGGTATAAAGGAGGGAATGAGTCAATTGGGTGATTTTCGCGCCAAAAAAAAAAATGCCGTCGTAATTTTCCCTACAAACGCCATCCGTCAGGACGTGAAATTCAATTCATTATTCAAATGCTAAACCATTTCAGTTCGCCCAACTCTCCCGGGAAGGTAGACTCTCCTTCAACAACAATCGCCCACTTCAAACTGACAAGGATAAGAAATAAAGAGGCAACGAATGAACCAACAATTCATAACTAACCGACTCAGGGATGCAGTAGTGGGTGGCTTTAGAAACTCGATAGTATCTAAGCACAAAAAAAAAAAATGTATTCAAAGGCACCAAAACTGCAAGTGAAGAAAGTCTCAAGAGATAAAGTTTTCTGTACCCGATACGCTCTCAAGTGGCGAACAAACATATTGCATAAGTCTGGAGTGTGTGGTATGGTGTAGTGTTTACAAGAGGATAAGCATAGCCCACTAACCAACTAAGGATTCTTCTCCATCTCCTATTCCCGGTGGTTAACAGCGACTACAAGAGATACACCGAGTTGAACAATAATGTTATTTATAGAGCCATCAGTTGTGCTGTGATCCTATGTGGGACTGCCTCAACTACTCAGCATATAGTGGACAGAGTATTTAATTTTTGGACGAGTGTCGATGGGATGGTTTTATGCAAATATTGCATAAGTACCACTACCGGGCAGAGTTATGTATCTTATCGCCACCGACTATTTCAGTTATCCTGCCCGGTGACTCGGTCGAGAGTACAATGGATGCATGCATGCTATCTAGTGTATCTAGGTGCTCTACTGCTTATCAACAATGGTTGTAAGTTATTCCATTCTAATTCTGCAAATGTGAGCTTGCGAACCTTTAGATTCTAATCTCTATCTGGCTATTATGCGTTCTTGTTATTTTCTTATTTTGTAGGTACATCCACCGCACTTATTTGTCTTTTCATATTCAGAAAAAGGAAGCAAGGAAAACAAAAGATAAGAATTAACCAAAAAAAAAAAAACGAAAGCATGGAAGGAAGAGGAAAAAAGATAAGTAAACGTCATTGTCCGCCTGTTCGTCCTTCTACCTTCTACTCGGGAATCTCTCTCGTTCGCATTATCATACGTATTTTGTGCAGACTATGCATTCAAATTTCTCAATTTCGTCCTCGTCATCACCAGCATCATTATCATCGCTATCATTCTGCTGATGATGTAGGATGCATGGAGTAGAAATAATAAACGAACGAAAACAAAAACACAGAAAAAGCACGTCACATGCGTCCTGTTAATGCTCATTCCACGCCTCCACGTTTAGGAGCTACGTCGACTAGTTCCCAGTTGCTTTCATTCCTATCGTTGTTCCAATTGCCTCGACTATACTCGTATCTCGTCTACCTCAATGGCTTCAACTGCTTCGACTGTTTCTCTTGTTTCCTGCTAAATGCTGCAGGGTCGACCATGCCACAAAGCTCATACTATACAGCATACCGTTGTTGTCGTTGTCCTCGTCGTCATCATCAGTATGGGAATACATTTCAAGGCCAGCAGTGCATAGGAATTCCTCTTTCTCTCTCCCGCATACGTTATCAAATTATTTCATTATGACAACTGCTGAGATCCTTTGCTGCAGTAGTACGTATGTAGGTACTCCTGGTTACTGTGCTGGATTCTTATGTTTGGATTCGGATGCTGTGCGCATATTTCTCTTCCTTCTTGCAGACAAGAGAGATATGTATATGTGGCACAGAGAGCACCTTAATAGGGGGACCATTAGGGGAAATTAGTCCGAAAGCTTACCCCATCGTTGGTGAAACATCAGTGGAATCACATGTGGACTCTGTTGACGATAGTTTCCGAAAGGGCAATACTCTCATTTCTCAAGCCTACACCATAACTGGGAACATTAGAAATTATTATTTATGCCTTACCGGAGTCATAACAATGGGTAAAAAGTGCACCGAAGACGACGGACGACGATGATGACGACAACGATAACGACAACCGATGCATTGAGGATTTATAAGTGCTAGAGCACTATGTTGCTGGCGGTTATTGTGATGCTGATGGCGATGGTGATGGAAAACCAACGAGAGAGGAGGAAATGCAAGAAGGAAACCTGCTCAGCTTGGAGACATGGAATCAGTAATCTTAATGCGATTACACATAAATCTGAATTGGAATTGGTAGACTGCCAAGAGATTTTCCGATCTCGTTTATCACATAATTCCAAAAAAGCAAATCGCATTCCTCTCCGTCGCAGTCTCGTTTTCATTTTCAATCCCATACCATCGACGATGATGACGACTGTTTCCATTGTTTTCTGCATAACATCTCCCCGAGTAGCATCAAGTCGAAAGTTTACCCACGCCCATTCACCGATTATGCAACTCCTCTCGAATAGTGCAAGAGGCGTTCGTCGTTATCCACCGCCAGCATACGAGTAGCATACACAACAAACCCGGAAACATGGAACGTCATTTCGACAATGGCTTTTGTTTCCAGGCGCTGAACTAACGCAGCAAATGGAAAAACAAAAACATTTTGGATTTTGGAAATTGAAATCGTTCTCGTCCAACAACTTTTTCATGGTTACTGGGCTAAGAGTCATTGATTTGTAATAACTCTTCAAAGTGGACACTCTGTGCCAGCCTGCCCCCACTGTTTCGACTGTGTTTCTGCGGCATTGTAAACAGGACTAGTCGGCTTTTCAAAATGAGAAAAGGGTGGCACTCCAGTGCACTAATAACCGGCTTAGCTGGGGCCAGGACAAACAGGACACAAATAACAGAAACGAATGAAATGAAATGAGAAAAAGGCCAAAACGAAAATCGATTAATACGAGTACGAACGGAACAAATATGATGCCAAGTACGACTATGCGATAAGCTGCCATTACAAAAGGATAGCAGGAAATGAAAATGGCACAACGGGGGATTAAAAATAAATTCTTTCGGACTGATAAGGACATTCAGCTGCGTCCGGCCCACTGGTCTCTTATATTTTCTGCTCTGTTTCGCTATAACAAGTTATTGTATCTAGCTCTTTAGTTATTACTTTTGTGCTCTTGAGCTCATGAAGGTGACAATCTCGTACTTTGATTTTTATCGTGATTGTAAAAGTCCAAATGGACATCCAGGGACAGCTAGCCGTAACTACTATGCTTTGATCCAGGTAGGAAATTCTTGGTTTTTGTTTGATTCGATTTTACGATTTATCGTGCGGTGATATTTCGTAGGTGTCTAGACCGTTGCGACGTTGGGATTCTATTGCAGCCACCAAACCATTCATCAAGGCTCCTTTCACGTAGACTAATAAATGGATCCTGTGTGTCCATTACCAATGTTAGATACTAGCCCCCATACCCTGAATTGATGGTAAGAAACTCATTTTTTCTTTTTACTCAATTCCAAGTACATCGATGCGAATGTCGGGTCCTTGCACTGTGATCCTTGGATAATGGCCTAAATCACGTCCGTTTTTTAGTGGCTGCCCGAAAGGCATTGACGTCTGAAGTTAGAGCACATTTTCCTTTTTAAGGAAGTTCGCTTGGAAGATATGTATGTATGTGAGTCGGTGGTCATCGGTCTGGTATAAGGATTCGAGAAAGTTTAATTTAAAGTTTTGAGTCTCTTTAGGTTTTTCAATTCACATTTAAAGTTTTTACTTCTTTTGTACTTATCTGACTTTTAATCTCTCATGAACGTTTAGAAAAGTTGGCGAAGTTGGTAATTTGTAACAGTCATTATGGTAGCTCGTAAGACTTTGCTATTAAATTCACATGAGATGCTGTGTCTGGTTGAGATGGTCAAGAAAGCCGAGGGGGATTTTCATGTGTACTGGTATCTGGAGATAAGCAGAAGTTACTAAGCGAGAAACATGGAAAAATGGACAGACTGATAAGGTTGGCGGCAATTTCATGTTAGTAGTTGTAAAAAATAGGGGAGGAGGGAGCGAGCAATCAGAGCAAAGAAGTTGGTCGCGTTTAACATGGCAAACGTCAGCTTCGATCTCTGTCCCTGCTCAATCCAAGTTGACACACAGTCTCCGCGTGGCCTCCCCTGGATAGCTATACTGACACCTGCCACGTAGTGAACCAATGTGTACAGCGACCCGATCCCTTGTTCCTGGTGAAAGAGGATCCTGGCCCTCCAGGTTGGGGGTTGCGTTTAGGGGTAACATCCCTATCGCGCAAAACAAAAATTTGTTCAGAAACAACCAATAGCCTCGGATACGGACGGATTACATGTTGACGTCCCCCGCAAAAGTCAAAAAGGAAACGAATTCCGGATTTGCACCTGGAACGTTAGGTCCCACAACAGACCAGGTGCAACTGGAGAACTGGTCTGCTATAAGGCAGACATTATCTATCGCGCTCTAAGAAGTGCGATGGGATGGGCCAGGCAAAAAGCGGATGAAAAACTGTGATATGTATGTTGGCGTTACAGTCCATGAAGGACCTGAGCCGAGCGCTTCTCTCAATTACCCATGTTGTGTGTGATTTCATTTTTCCCATAGGTGAAAGGGACCTACAGTTTATTGCCGGTTCCGAAGGGCGAATTTCGAGAAGCTTTTCATGACAATTTTACTACAGGGGGTTTTGTCAGAACCCCGCTGAGGAGAAACACCGTGAAAAACACGTTCGATGACATGGCTGTGTCGGGATTCGATCCCGTGTCATCGGCGTCAGAGGCCAACACACTACCCACTGCGCCACGGTGCTCTCCGAAAAACTGTGATACATACTACGGAAACTGCTACAGAGAAAATAAACAACGTTAGTTCGGCTTTCGGTATGTACGCGAACGCCTCGTAACTATCCGCATCAAGGCCAATCTCGGCAATATAAGCTTAATATATGTCTGCGCCCCCACAGAGGAGAAAGATGACCGACATAAAGACGACTTCTATGATCTCCAGGGCAGAACATATGCCCAATGTCCCAGCTAAGACACCAAAATCGTTTTAGAGATCGCAATGCGAAGCTTGGTAAGGAAGCTATCGTTGACCGAGTCATAGGAAAGCATAGCCTACACAACACCACGTAGTAGCAAGTACACGATTCCCACACCTCAACATTCGATCAATCGACAATCAATCAAATTGATCACATTGCGATCGACGGCACACACTCCTCCAGCATTCTAGATGTCCGAACCTTTCGAGGAGCCAACATCGACTCGGACCATTACCTAGTTGGAGCCAAGATACGGATGCGAATTTCTCGGAATCAAAGGAGTCGAGCAGGAAAACCAACATTTAAAGTTGGAAAGTTGCAATCGCAGGAGACCGCCAGGATCAAGTCTCCCTCAAACTCTCCTAAGTCCCGATGCAATCTATACAAACATAGAACAGTTGTCGGAACGCCATCAGAGAGGCCGCCTCAGATGTACTCGATTTCAAGCCACCACCCCTGGTTTGATGACGAATGCAGACAGGTCCATGTAGAGAAACAGAATGCATACATGGCTACACTGCATCGGCGGGCAAGAGCTGCTCGCGAGCTCTATCAACAGAAAAGGAGAGAAGAGCATGCGCTTCTGAGAAGAAAAAAGAAGGAGCACGAGAAGCGCGAGATCAAGGAGATGGAGAGATGCTATTGCAGGAACGACTTTCGATAGTTCTACCAAAAATAAAACGAACATGCCAAGGCTATAAAGCCAGAGCAGAAGCCTGCAGGGATGAGCACGGACAGCTAATAGTGTGGACGGACCACTTCTGCAGACTGTATAACGCTGATTATGGCAGAACGAACCATTCACAATGAACGAAGGTGAAAGAGAATCCCGTCCACCTGACCTAGATGACGTTAAGATGGCGATATCGAAACTTAAGTCTTATAAAGCTGCTGGAGCAGACGGACTTCCACTTACTTACTTACACTTCGGCAGTTCTTGAAGAAGGTTTTAGACAGGGTGACGCACTGTCATGTGATTTCTTTAAAATCATACTTGAAAAGATCGTGCGGGACTCTGCGGCCAGTACAAGAGGTACGAACTACTCCAAGTCTACATAATTGCTTGTCTACGCAGATGACATTGACATTATCGGACGGACAAAGCGAGACGTTAATGAGGCGTTCGCAAGCATTGAAGGAGAAGCAGCGAAAGTGGGTCTAGGGCTAACTAGGAATAAGACCAAATATATGCTGTCATCAAAGAAAGACGTGCTACACCGACGTCTTGGTTAGAATGTCACCTTCGGCAGCTGTATTTTTGAAGTAGTCAAGAACTTCGTCTACCTTGGCTCGATAGTGACAAGCAGCAACGACACCAGCGCTGAGATAAAACGCAGAATAACTCTTGCCAACCGTAGGAGTAGTAAGTATGTACATATGTATGTATGTATGTTGGCGTTACAGTCCATGAAGGACCAAAGCCGAGCTTCTCTCAATCACCCATGTTGTGTGTGATTCCATTTTCCCATAGGTGAAAGGGACCTACAGTTTATTGCCGGTTCCGAATGGCGAATTTCGAGAAGCTTTTCTTGACAATTGTGCTGCAGGGGATTTTGTCAGAGCCCCGCTGACGAGAAACATCGTGGAAACATGTTCGATGACATGGCTCTCAACAATAAGTAGGTATAGCCTATGTAGTAGGTATAGCCTACTATAGCCAGTGATATTGCAAGGACAAACAAGGACTTCCCAAAGAATGAATGTTTTGTTTTTAAGTCGTTTCCGTCTCCTAACTAAAGTTTTTTTGCTAGGCTCCTGATTTTAGACCCAATAATAGTCACCTTTCAACAAGATAGATAAAGTAACAGGTCACGGTATAAAACCTCCTTCTTGAGGCCCCCAGAAACAAATTGCCTTGACTCATCTTCATTACAAAAAAAATGTGTCTCTGTAGTACGTTTCTCTCCAGAACACAATTAACTTCTATGCGGAAAACCCTTCGACAAGAAAGTACATCAACCCGATTCTAATTGAATCGTTTTCCGGGAATATGTTCATATAGGCTGTCAACCTGGCTAAGACGTCCTCTTTGTTTCATTTGCTGCTTCTCTATTTCCGTGCTCCTTTCCACTGCTTCCAGTTAAAGGATTTTAGCTCCAATATGGGGTAGTTGTATGCTCGTGGTTCACGTCCGGAATTCCTTTACGAAGTGGTGCTTCGTTACGATGTAAGTTTATCCCATTTGCGGTTGTGGGTTCTTATAACATACTTTTACTGACCCTTGATAGTCGGTTGGAACGTGGATTAAGTTTTTGTAGTAATAAACGTTTAATTATCCTTTGGGGTAAGACAGATATTTACTGAAACTATATTGCTACGCTGTCAGACCATAGATATATCGAAGTCGGATTAAGTTGTGGAATTTTTTCCTTGCAACTCAGATGGAATCCGAGGCAGATGGACTAGGCACGGCTTAGGGATGAGCTTGAGAAATCCACTCAGGGCCTACCTAAACTTAGAACGAATAAAATGGTAGAGGACGTCGTTCATAACCTTAACAGCGTCATCACTCGCATGTCCTGTCAACAAGCATCCCTGTAGGAAAATGGTACCGTTGTGGAATGCCAGGCTCTATAGCCTTCGCAGAGTAGCCAGAAGTCTCCTGAATAGATCGCTCAAATCGAGTATGGAGGATGACTAGAACAAGTATCGGTCGAAGCAAAAAGAATATAAGAAACTTATTCCTAAATCAAAAAACGATTCTTATAAGACCTTCTGTGAAGAGATCAAGTCCCTGAGTGCGACTAGCAAGTTGGTTTAATTCCTCGAACGGGGAAAACCGACAAAGCTGGATACACTCAGAAAATCTGGCGGTACCTTTACTGAGACTAAAGCGGAAACTCTTAGTTTACCGCTTCGAGCAGTGTGTCCGGCGTAAACAGAAGACAAGAAACAAGAAATGGACTGTCGGTTGATCCTCTTAATGCCGAAATTGTTCTCTTCACGAAAAGGAGCAAAAATACTGATATGACTCAGCTGGTAATAAAAGGCACTCCCATCCCGGTGTCCAAGGGAGCTAAGTACCTGAAAGTCATCTTAAATAGCAGGCTTCTTTGGTCAAAGCATGTTGAGTCAAATCAACACTGTCAGCGTCCTGGCAATGCAAAGGAGCTTTTGGCAAAACATGGGGCTTATCGCCGGCAAAGGTCCTCTGAATCTACACGGCAATGATAAGACCTATAATCTCAATTGCATCAGTTATCTGGTGGAACGGGCTAACACGAAAACACGTCGTAGCCTCTTTCACTACACTTCCAAGAACGGTTTGACTCGGCTGTACGGGGGCTTTCCCCAGCATCCCAGATGCTATGGTGAACCTTCCACTCCTTGATATATTCATTTAACTTGCATTGGAATTACAGTGCGCTTGCGCGGGTATTATCCTACGACCCTTGTCTCATGGATATGCCCTCTAACGCAATGACACTCATACTCAAACTCAATTGGGTGGATATCAGAAGACTAGTCTGCTACCTAACGGTCTGAGATATCATCTAAACAAAATTAGCCTCTCGTTCGAAACTGAGTGTCGGCTCTGTCTCAAGGACGAAGAGACGGCGGAACACATACTATGTGAGTGTGCTGCTCTCTGCCATCTTAGGAAGCGTATCCTTCTCAGTGAAGTTATAACTACTGAGGGGATCACCTTGGCTCCTACGAGAAGCATTCTCAACTTTATTATAGAAGTGGAGAGGCTCCTCGGCTAATCGGCTAGCAGGCACAATAGATCTGCAAAGGTCGCAGTGCCGTATTGCTAATGGTAGCACTAGTCCCTATATAAAAAAAAAAAAAAACGCAATGACACCTGTCACCACCTGTCATATATTGTGAAGCACAGATGGAGGAGAAAAAGCATATGCGTTTGCAATGCTGTTTGCAACCCTTCAACTGGCTCCAAACTAGTGCATGAACTCAAGACCTTCTTGAACAGAGTCGGTAGACTAAATACACTATGGCTTGTATGGGTTCCAGGTCACTCTGGGATCCCAGAAAATGAGATCTCTGATAAGCTCGCCAGAATGGGTCCACCTGCGTCTACGGTAAATTCCTACACTAACGATTGGATGTATAATAAACACAACCGTAGATGGAGGGAAAGAATCCGCAAAAAATCCGCAGCATTCCTCCTGTCTTTAAGGAGAATTGGCTGCAGAAGACTTGTGGGAGTTATTACGGCCCATTATACTTTTACTAAGCATCTCTGCGTGCTTGGCATCAGTAAGACGCCTACTTGTGCTGCATGTTGCGAGAAGGATGACACGGCAGAGCATTTTCTCTGCGACTGTCCCGCCTTTGCTCGCGCACCGTGGCGCGCCTTTGGGGCCGACGTGGTGTGTGCCGAATCTCTTGGCTCTACATCACTAAAACTCCTTTTAACTTTTCTCCGGAAAACAGCATAAACACAGTAAAGGTAGGTGTCTGTCTGGAGTACAATGGACCAGTATTCACGTTTGAGTGCTCCAACAGAAAGCGGAAGCCTACGACAAAAAAGGCGTCTTACTTAGCTCCGTGCGCCTGCATGCACTCGTCGTCAAACCACAGGTTTTTCCTGGACGGTGGTGTCGTAAGTCCCAGCATATCAGTGGGAGATTCTTTAATAGCTTTTTGCCAACGTTTCCATTTTTCTTCTACCATTAGTGCAGGCGGCATCGAAATTTCAGAGAGTTTTTAGGAGACGCGGTCGGCAGAGTTCTTTGCGGTCGGTTGTGATTGTAGCTTTCCGACGTCAAACCTTGGTGTTCTTCCTCGCTCCCGTTGTTTTTTAGGGTTCCGTACCCAAAGGGTAAAACGGGACCCTATTACTAAGACTTTGTTGTCCGTCCGTCTGTCACCAGGTTGTATCTGATGAACCGTGATAGTTAGACAGTTGAAATTTTCACAGATGATGTATTTCTGTTGCCTCTATAACAACAAATGCTAAAAATAGAATAAAATAAATACGAAAGACATGATTTTCGTCCAAAAAATCCCGTTGGTCACATACTGACCTAAGGCTAGTCGACAATATCCCACAACCAGTAGCAAACTTCCAAGCTTTAATCGCTATTGTGTCCTTGATATATTAATCCTAACTGCAAACTTTTTTCCTATAATTATTGTTATTCACCTTTTCACCTCCTTGCTGTCAAGTAAGATAATTAATTTGAATCCAATGAATACTTTGATGATCAACTATCTCATCATGGAGATTTTTGATCATCAAAGTAATATGCCTATAACCTGCCTGCAACCAAGATCTGTCATCGAGCTACAGATCATTTTAAACGGATTAGCCGTTTGTGATGTGATGACTGATGAGGTTACATACAACGTCTCTTTCATTTTTATATATACAGGTGGTACGGTACACTTCGTGCGCGAGTCCGACTCACACTTGGGCGGTGGCAAGGAAATGATCCAAGTCGATGTTGGCTTCGGACATCGAGAATACTGGAGGAGTGTCTGACTTCGATCTCGATGTGATCAATCTGGTTGACAGTTGACAGATTGACCAGGGACCGCCAGGTCCATTCATGGATGTTGAGGTGTTTGAACCGCATACTTACTACAGAAAGGTTCTGCCTCGGGGAAAAATCCACCAGCCTGGGTTCGTTCCTGGATGTGAGTTGTGCAGGCTGTGCTTTCTGGTGACTCTGGTAAAGATTCCTTCCTTTCCCAGCCGTGCATTCAAGTCTCCTAGAACGATATTGGTGTCATAGGCATTTATCGTATGTATTTTCTAGGGAATCATAGAAGTCATCCTTGCTTTTGTCTTCCTTCTCGGAACGTGGACGCAAATTAGGCTAATGTTGCCAAATTTAAACTTGATGCGGACTGTTTTGAGGCGCTCACTTATATACTTAAAGCTTAAGACTTTTTGCCTTAGTCTGCGTCGAACAACAAATCCACATCCAAATAAGCGCTGCCTTCCCTCTCTGTAGCGATTGACGTAGTAGAGGTCGTAGTTTTTCATCCTTTTTTCGTCCGGTCCATCCCACCGCACTTCCTGGATTGCGGTAATGGCTGCTTTGTAGCTTTTGAAGGCCTCCACTAGTTCATCGGCTGTCTCTTTTCTGTTAAGGGGCCTTACATTCCACGTGTAGAGCCGAAATTCATTGTCTCTCTTTTGCTTGGGTTGTCAACAGTAAATCTGTCCTTGTTCGATGATTGAGCCTCTCTATAAACCACAATTTTTTTATGTGGTGAGGGAGTAAGCCCCATGCACAACTCCCAACTTCATAACATTTTCTTTCTTGACGGCTCTTTCTTGGTTTGTGGTTTATCGAAAACGAAAAACGTGGCCAAGTGTTTTCAATGGTTGTTTGATTGGCCAGTTTTCGAAACAAATGGCATTCAGGCGGTGCAAGGTCCGGGCTATACGGTAGTTGCTTTAAAACTTCTCAACCACGTTTCATCAATTTATTCCGAGACATCAAAAATCTGTGTGGCCAGGTATGGTCATGATGTAACCAATTCATTTCGCTCTCTCTTCAGCTTCTTTAAGTAGTCTGTTCTTTTTTAGATGATTCAAGACTATCATGTGGCTGATGTCTAGTGCACGGAATCGAGCAAACCACTCCTGTGTTTGACATTGACTCATTGAATTTACATCGTACACTTCAAACATTTTTTGGCATGGTTTTACAATGTTTTTGCCTTTTTTGTATAGCAGACAGTATCACAAGCTATGACGTCGGAAAGCTACTATCGCCGGAGATCGCCAGTGCCTTTGCCAACCGCGTCTCCCTTAAGCTCTCCGATGCACCTCAATCTTCCACTCAGTCAGTAGAGCAACAATGGAGCCTGTGCAAACAAGCCCTGAAGAGCACAGCAACGGAAGTGCTGGGCCTTAAAGCTCCACCACGATGAAACACCTGTTTCGATGACGAGTGTAGAAGGATTCATGCGGAAAAGCAGGAGGCATACAAAGCCTCACTACACAAAAAAACAAGAGCGGCTCGTGAGCTCTACGAGCTTAAAAGAAGGGAGGAGCATAAACTTCTCAAGAGAAAAAAGAAAGAGCACGAGAAGCGGGCGATTGGAAACTTGGAGAAGTGCTATTTATCAGCGGGTAAAACGAATATCTCAAGGCTATAAAGCCCGAACGGAGGCCTGTAAGGATGAGAACGGACACCTAGTAGTAGAATCGCAGTCGATGCTGAGAATTTGGAAAAACCACTTCTGCAGACTGTATAACGGCGATGACAGCCAACATACCGCCGTAAGGCAGAATGATCCATTTTTTAACGACGAAGATCGCAGATAATTCCGTCTCCCTGACCTCGACGAAGTTGAGATTGCCATGTCGAAATTCAAGTCGAATAAAGCTGCTGGCGCAGATGGACTGTCTGCTGAGCTCTTTAAAGGAATTCAGGATCCCGGTAAAACTGATCCAGTTGTGTCGCGCCATGCTAAAAAACACGCGATGCACCGTGCAACTCGGTTCTAGGACCTCGGAACCATTCGAAACATGCACCGGATTTCGGCAAGGAGATGCGCTATCATGTGACATCTTCAACCTGGTGCTGGAGCAGATAGTGCGACGGGCAGGCGTCAACAGGGAAGGCACTATCTTTTACAAGTCCATCCAGCTGTTAGGATACGCGGATGATATCGACATCATCGCGTGTTCTCGCTGAGGCATTGTGGAAGCATTCACGGGGATTGAAGAACAGGCAAAACGAGTTGGTCTTAAGGTCAATGAGGACAAAACGAAGTACATGCTGTCAAGCAAACACCAATCCGTCGCTCATCTTCTTCTTCTTTGGTGGCGTTACAGCCCATGAAGGACCAGAGCCAAGCTTCTCTCAATCACCCATGTTGTGTGTGATTTAATTTTCCCATAGGTGAAAGGGACCTACAGTTTAATGCCGATTCCGAACGGCTTGAGTCGAGAAGCTTTTTCCAGGCAAGTTATACTACGGGGGGTTTTGCCAGTACCCCGCCGAGGAGGGACGCCGCGAAATAAACATTCGATGGCGTTGGTGTTATCGGGATCCGAATTCGCTCATCGTGCGCCAGAGTCCAACACACTAACCACTGCGCCACGGCGCCCTCACCTGGGACAAAATATAACAATTGACAGATACAATTTCGATGTACTCCTTTGTCTACCTCGGGGCAAACGTAAATTCTACAAATGACACCACAGTGGAGATCCGGCATAGAATCGCCCTTGGCAACCGCTGCTACTTCGGCTTGTTCAAACAACTGGGGTCAAAACTCCTCACTCGAAAGACCAAAGTCATGCTTTACAAAACGCTCATTCTGCCAGTCTTGCTGTACGGAGCCGAAAGCTGGACGATAAGCAGGACAGCGGAGTTGATTTTGGGTTCTTTCGAAAGAAAAATTCTGCGCCGGATATTTGGTCCTGCCTGTGAGGATGGTGAATGGAGAAGAAGATACAACCGCGAACTCTACGAGCTGTACCAAGATGTGGATGTAGTCCGGAAGGCAAGGATCCATCGACTACACTGGCTCGGCCACATCGAACGCATGGACATCAACGCTCCAGCTAAGAGGGTCTTCGACTCCGAGCCTCCTGATTCGAGAAGAAGAGGAAGACCAAACCTCCGGTATAAAGACCAAGTAATCGCGGATGTAAGACATCTTGGTCTTGACAACTGGAAGTAGCGTGCCCGGGACCGTCAAGGATGGAAGGCAGCTATAGCTCAGGCTCAGATCCTCCATGGATCGCTGGCCTGATAAGTAAGTAAGTAAGTAAAAAAAAAAACAAAATGAATGGGAAAACGGGTAAGGATAAGAACACGACTATCGCGAATTGAATTTGTAGAAGAATAGAAAGAAGTCCGAGACGTCAGAGGGCAAAAAGGTCACACTGAAGATCAGTCGAAGGTGCACAATAGATATCCTGCCATAAAGCACTATCGGAAGTATTGTGTTTGAAATATCTATTACGTTTGCATTACCGTTAAATTCGTTACTCACCCAACATACAATATGTCAATTCTGTTTTGCCCCGATTAAACGCAAATACGCATTCGCGAATAACCTATAAAAGGATAAGAGGAAAAAAGGATATCGAGAATATACAAATCTATAATTTATGTCTTTCGCAATATTTCAGTTCCATGTGAAACATTAATTCGCTCCGAGTGCCAAGAGGTAATATTTCAAGAACATTGTTTCATGGTTTGCATTACAATTCGCCTTCCTATACGTATGTACGAACGTATCTACGATAGGAACGGAAGTATATGGCTACACAGGACCGACAACACTTGACTGGGATGTGTGTTTTCAATTTGAATGCACTTCCATTCATCAAAAAACAAAAAAATTTACAAAAAGGATAAAATAAGGACAACGACGAAGCGATGGGTGTTTTTTATGGATTGTATCAAAGTTTATTTATCATTTTGCCTTTTTCGCTTGTCGCTCGTGTGGAGAAAAGATACCAAAGTTCGTTTCGGACTTATACATAATAGGACAGGCGAGATGAAGTGGATGAGTGATTGAATGTGATCTGAATAGGGGTCAAGGCAGAAATGATTGCTAACGTAACGAATAACGAGTGGAAATTGTATGCAAAATGGGTTTAATGGAATCCGGAAGTGCCTGGCGAGTCGGTATATGCATTAATCTTTCGACATGTGAAGCAAGTTACTCAATGGAACGTTAATAAACGAGATAGCAAGGATCAAGTGTGAAGGACTTTCCAATTTCTTTCTTTTATGATTTGCGTGGGCTCAAGAAATTTCCCATCTTATCTTCAAAGCATCAGTTCATAGCTTGGGTGGGATGTTGTATGGCACTATTCTACAGTACAATGACTTCGATTTCATCTATAGCCAATACAAGGGCATTTAGCCATTTCAGAAAAAAAAAAAAATCCGAACACACATACGCACATACGTACACACAAAAATGACATGATGATAACCTTCAGCGGCATACTGCTGAATGTAAATGACAGAGCATTCTAGAGACTTCTGAAGGGGAACGTCTGACGGCGAACATTCGAGAAAGTGGACCGAGAGCTATATAAGCGGGAACACTCGCCCTCGCGGAGCATTCAGTTTTCGGAATTCAGGAACGAGTGATCAGTAGGTATGTAGTGTGAACGTAATCAAGCCACCTAGTGAGTTATAGGGACAAAGGGTGTAAAAGCTTGCAATAAAGGCGAAACGCGCAGATAATTGATCTGAGGTTGGTATTTGTTTGTTTGTTTATCAGGCCAGCGATCCATGGAGGATCTGAGCCTGAGCTATAGCTGCCTTCCATCCTTGACGGTCCCGGGCACGCTGCTTCCAGTTATCAAGACCAAGATGTCTTACATCCGCGATTACTTGGTCTTTATACCGGAGGTTCGGTCTTCCTCTTCTTCTCGAACCAGGAGGCTCGGAGTCGAAGACCCTCTTAGCTGGAGCGTTGGTGTCCATGCGCTCGATGTGGCCGAGCCAGTGTAGTCGACGGATCCTTATCTTTCGGACTACATCCACATCTTTGTACAGCTCGTAAAGTTCGCGGTTGTGTCTTTTTCTCCTTTCACCTTCCTCACAGACAGGACCAAATATCCGGCGCAGAGTTTTTCTTTCGAAAGAACCCAAAAACAGCTCCGCCGTCCTGCTTATCGTCCAGCTTTCGGCTCCGTACAGCAAGACTGGCAGTATGAGCGTGAGTGAGTGAGGAGTTTTACCCCAGTTGTTTGGACAAGCCGAAGTAGCAGCGGTTGTCAAGGGCGATTCTATGCCGGATCTCCACTGTGGTGTCATTTGTGGAATTTACGTTTGCCCCGAGGTAGACAAACTACTTTACTACCTCGAAATTGTAGCTGTCAATTGTTATGTTTTGTCCCAGGTGGTAGCATGTACTTTGTTTTGTCCTCATTGACCTTAAGACCAACTCGTTTCGCCTGTTCTTCAATCGCCGTTAATGCTTCCACAATGCCACGGCGAGAACACGCGATGATGTCGATAACATCCGCGTATCCTAGCAGCTGGACGGACTTGTAGAAGATATTGCCTTCCCTGTTGATGCCTGCCCGTCGCACTATCTGCTCCAGCACCAGAATGAAGAAGTCACATGACAGCGCATCTCCTTGCTGAAATCCGGTGCATGTTTCAAACGGTTCAGAAGTCCTAGAACCGAGTTGCACGGTGCATCGCGTATTTTTTAGCGTGGCACGACACAACTGGATCAGTTTTCCCGGGATCCTGAATTCGGCCATCGCACCAAACAGTCCTTCACGATGAATGCTGTCGTACGCGGCTTGAAATCGGTGTGTATCGATTCGAAACTCGTTGGTCTTTTCCAGGATTTGTCGAAGTGTGAAAATTTGGTCTATAGCCGATTTGCCGGGCCGGTTGCCGCACTGGTAACTGCCGATTAGTGCGGTGCAAAATGGCTTTAGACGGTCACACACTACGCTGGACGGGATCTTGTTCTTGCAAGAGGTAGGACCGCCTTTTTTGTGGATGGATCAAATAGAGCTGGTATTCCAGTCGTCGGGCATGCTTTCATCTTCCCAAATTCTGCAGATGATCTGGTGCATGCTCCCTACCAGAACATCGCCGCCAGCCTTAAAGAGCTCTGATGGCAAGCCATCTGAGCCTGTGACCTTGTTATTCTTCAGCTTCTGAATAGCTGTGCCGACTTATTCGATGCTGGGTGGGAGGACTACTTCAGCGGCTGGAGTTGGGATTTCCTCGGTCCCTACCACTCTCTTTTGGTCATACTCGTTAAGCAGCTTCTGGAAATGATGCTTAAATACATTCACTATTCCCTGCGGGTCGGTGACAAGATTACCCTCGAAGAGCCTGGGTGCTCTTTTTGAAGCTTCCTGCAAGGTCTTTGGCTTTCTTGTAAAAGGCTCGTATTTTATGCCTAACCCGAGACTCCTCGATATCCTTGTGCTGGGAGGCTGCGAAGATTCTTTTCTTTTGTCGCAGTAGTTTTTTCTCCTCCCTTCTTCTGGCTCGGCACACTTCTTGTGCTGCCCTGGTTTTCCTCTGCAGCGCCTTTTGGTACGCCTCGTCGGTTGCTGCCTTTTTCTGTTCACACTCGCCATCATACCACGGGTTTCTTGTCGGGGGTGGTAGGTATCCTAAGGTGGTTTCGGCTACTTCCTGAATGGCTGAGCGGCAATGCAGCCACATATTATTGGCATTTGTGTTCGACGTAGCCATACCGTAGGGTCTTTCGCTCCGCTGTTTCCTGTAGACTCTGACAATCTCCGGTGGGCTCAGGCGCCCAATGTCGAACCTCCTCCTGATGGGCTGGTGCAGCTTTCTGACATTGGACAGTCGAGCTCTGAATCTTGCTGCTACGAGGTAGTGGTCAGAGTCGACATTTGCCCCTCTGAATGTTCGCACATCCAGGATGTTTGACGACTGCCTTGCGCCAATGAGCACATGGTCGATTTGGTTGGCGGTTCGACCGTCCAGAGATCGCCAGGTTGCTGTGGGGATTCGCTTACGAGGGAATCTTGTGCGCATTACGAGCTGTCGCAAAGTCCGTGAGTCTGAAGCCGTTGTCTGTTGTTGTATCGTGGAGGCTGTGCTTTCCGATCACTCCGCCAAGGGTGTTCTTCTTACCGATTTTGGCGTTGAAGTCCCCGAGCACGATTTTTACATCGTACTGCGGACAAGCTCCGTATGCGTTGTCCAGGAGGTCATAGAAGTCCTCCTTGATAGGGTCTTCAGCCTCGTCGGTAGGGGCGGGTGCACATATAAGGCTGATGTTATAAAATCTGCCTCTGATGCGGATCACACCTAGGCGATCACTTATAGGCTTAAAGTCGATGACCTTCGACCTTAACCGCTTTCCCACTACAAATCCGCATCCTAGTAAGTGCAATCTTTTGTGACAGCTGTGGGTGCTGGCGCACCAGTCGGCAATCCAGTCACCGAACCCTATTCGGTCTCGAATTTATTTTCCGTAATAATATAGAGATAGTGTGAAACAGATGTAACCACCTATTATGTACGGATTGTATAGCGACATAAGCTTGATCAGACGCTTCTTATGGGCATAACGTCTAAAAAGATGGGCAATGTAGACCGAACAGCTTTTGTCCGATATGCTTTTGATTATCACTCCGGGGTTTGATGTAGCAGGACACGATTGTAACTAAAATCTTAGCAGGTGGAAAGACCATCACCAGTTAGAGCAGAGGTATACTTTACTTAGCGGGCGCTACAGTTCGGGGTGAACTCGGGCGTCAAACAACATGCCTCTCCACCTAGCACGATATTTCGCTAGTCTTGGTTGATGTCCCTTTCCACGTTTGCGCGCCACCTCACGTGCAGCCGCCCTCTATTTCTTCGTCCCTCGGTGTTGGATTCAATGACTCCACGGGCTGGAGCTGCTATGTCCATTCGCTCTACATGGCCTAGCCATCTAAGGCGTTGATCCGTAGACGCCTGACTGGACTCATGTCGTTAAACAACCCGTACAGTTTGTGATTGAATCCTCCCCTCCAACCCCGCTCAGTGTTTATTCCTCTTTGGTGGCGTTACGGCCCATGAAGGACCAGAGCCAAGCTTCTCTCAATCACCCATGTTGTGTGTGATTTTTTTCACAAAGGTGAAAGGGACCTATAGTTTAATGCCGATTCCGAACGGCGTGAGTCGAGAAGCTTTTTCATGGCAAGTTTACTACGGGGGGTTTTGCCAGTACCCCGCCGAGGTGGAACGTCGCGAAATAAACATTCGATGGCGTTGGTGTTATCGGTATCCGAACTCGCTCATCGTGCGCCAGAGTCCAACACACTGACCACTGCGCCACGGCGCCCTCTCTATGGGATGGACCGGGCAAAAAGGGGATGAGAAACTGTGATATCTACGCTTACTCGGATGCGGATTTGCTATTAGAGGTAGACTTAGTCAAAATGTCTTGAGCTTCAGGCATGTAAGCGAACGCCTCATGACAATCCACACCAAGCCTAAATTCGCAAACATCAGGATGACGCTACAAAAGACGACTTCTACGACTTCCTAGTTAGGACATATGCCCAATGTCCTTTATGAGACTTTAACGCGAAACTGGGCAAGGAAGTCGCTTCTGATAGGGTCATTGACAAGCCCAGCCTACACAACACCACATCAGAAAATGGATTTAGGCTGATAGATTTCGCAACGGGGCTAAATCTTCTAGTTGCTTGGACGCGTTTCCCACATCTCACCGTCAACAAAGGGACTTGGCGATCTTCGGAACAATCAACCGTCAACCAGATTGACCACATTGCAATTGAAGACAGGCACGCATCCGACATTCTGGATGTGCGAACTTTTAGAGGGGCCAACATTGACTCGGACCACTATCGTGTGGTAGCCAGGTTGCGACTGCCAATGTGCCTGGCCCAGAAAAATTGAGTAGGGTCAGCGGCATACAACGTCGCAATGCTACAATCACATGAGACCGCCAGAGCCTATGCCAATCGCGTCTCCCTCAAGCTCTCGGAAAACCCTCCAATACCTGCTCAGACAGTACAACACCAATGAACCCGTTGTCAACAAGCCTTAGAGAGTGCTGCTTCTGAGGTACTGGGTTTCAAACCGCCGCCAGTAAGAAGCCCATGGCTTGACGACGAGTGTAGGAGGGCACACGCAGCCAAGGAGCAAGCCTATCAAAGGCGCTGCATAGAAGGACGAGAGCTGCTCGTGAGTATTATGAGTAGAAGAGGAGGGAGGAGGATAAGCTTCTCAAAACGATCATAGAGATGGAGGGATGCTATCGCAGGAATGACGTTCGATGGTTTTATCAACGAATAAAACAAACATTCCAGGTATATAAGGCCAGAACGGAGGGCTGCAGGGACGACAATGGAAACCTAGTGGTGGATTCACAGTCGGTACTAAGAATCTGAAAAGACTACTTCTGCAGACTGTATAACGGCGATGATGAAACAGATCCCTCTGTCAGGCAGAACGACACTTTCACAGCGGATGGTGATAGCAGAGAATTCCGGCCCCCTGACCTGGACGAAGTTAGGAATGCTTTTTCTAAGCTTAAGTCCAACAAAGCTGCTGGAGTAGTCGGACTATCTGCCGAGCTCTTTAAGGCAGCTGGTGATGACCTGGTTGGGAGTATGCACCAGCTCCTCTGTAAGATATGGTCAGAGGAATGCATGCCCGATGAATGGAATCTTAGTATCGTTTGCCCGATCCACAAGAAAGGAGACCCCTTTGTCTGCGCCAAAGGTATAGGTCTTTTGAACATCGCTCATAAAATCTTCTCTGCTCTTCTGTATGAACGCCTGAAACCGTTCGTTAATTAATTGATTGGTCCATATCAGTGTGGTTTCAGGCACGGGAAGTCCACTGTAGATCAATTATTCACACTGCGGCAGATATCTGAAAAAACAAACGAGTTCCACATCGGCACCCACCAATCTGCTTGTCGATTTTAAGCCTGCATACGGTAGTATAAATAGAGACGAGCTATACAACGCCATGTCTAGTTTTGACATCCCTGCCAAACTCGTCAGATTGTGCAGGATGACATCGAAGAACTCTCGCTACTCCATCAAGTCGGAAGCGACCTAACCTATACCTGTTATGTCAAAAAGGGTTTTAGACAGGGCGACTCGCTATCGCGTGATTTTTTCAACATCGTCCTTGAAAGGATCGTGCAAAACTCACTGGTCAATACGAGGGGCACCATCTTTTTCAAGTCCGTACAACTGCTCGCATATGACGATGACATTGACATAATTGGACGAAGTCAGCGAGGTGTCATTGAGGCCTTTACGAGCATTAGGATGGAAGCGGCTAAAATGGGACTGGCGGTAAATGAGGGCAAAACGAAATATATGCTGTCGGCGCCTTGGCCAGGGCGCACATATTGGCAGGTATAATTTCGAGGTAGTCAAGGACTTCATCTACCTAGGTGACATGCAACAATGACATTAGTGCCGAAATCAAACGCAGAATAACTCTTGCCAACGGCTGTTTCTTTGGGCTCGGGAGGCAGTTGAGAAGCAGAGCGATCTCTCGAAAAACCAAGGTGAACATATACAAGACCCCTATTATCCCGGTCCTGCTTAATGGTGCAGAGACATGGACCTTATCGAAAGCGGATGAGGACGCCCTTGGCCGTTTTGAAAGAAGAATTCTGTGTGCGATTTTCGGCCCGAGCTGTATAAATGGGGATCGGAGGAGAAGACTAAATAGTGAACTGTACGGGCTGTACAGCGACATAAACATAGCACGGCGTCTTCGGACCCAACGCCTAAGATGGCTAGGTGATGTTGAGTGCATGGAAAACACAGCTCCGGCCCGGAAGGTCTTTGAATCCCACCCCGAAGGGCGACGCGGTCGAGGACGGCCAAATTTAAGGTGGCGCAATTAAGTGGAAAAGGACCTTAACCAACTAGGCGTGCGGCACTGGAGACTGCTGGCGAAAGACTGTGTCGCTTGGAGGTTCACCATGAACTGCCAGGTTTGCCATGAACTGTAGCGCCAAAAAAGAATAAGAAGAAGAAATTCTTCGCTCAACAAATGTAGACATGAGTCGAAAAATGTACTTTCAGCAGCTCACAAAACGAAGCGTACCTTAAACAATAATGAATATTTTGATGCGAAATTTAGCAAGGATGTCAAGAACAGTCCTAACCTGAACTAACCTAAAAATAAAGGAAATTCTCCAAAATCCATTTGCGCGTGCAATTTAAATTCACATGTCACCTTTCTTTTTGGACAAGGTAGTATTTTCCGGGCTTTTCTCTTAAAGTCATGTCCACTTAGACGATAGATTTGCAACGATTGTTCTAATGTGTTTGGCTCAGCGACCAACTCCATTGAAGGAATTGGGTCATGTCACATTATGACAATGATACCGCGAACATTAAGGTCTAAAGTTAATAAGTTCGACCATGTCTTTAACTGCCGTATCAGGTTATAACATAAGCTTTTATGACCAGTCGTATAGAAATATGATCAGGTTCATTCCACAGAGGAACTATCCATTGTTACACATTTTCATATCAAACAAGTTGAACACACTTTCAAGGCAACACGATTTTCCAAGGTATGGTTTTGCGTAAAAAAGCAAAAATAAGTTAAAATTACTTTAACCCGCATTAGCCGTGCAGCCATAGCGAACTATTCACGTTTGATGTTTCGTTCATTGAAGCATTTGGGTTTTATGCACGAGTAAAGGAACCCTTATACTCGGTCATCCTATGCTGGGCAATCGCCTGTAAAGCTTTTTCGTTTACCTCCATAATTACTGGAATATTAAACAATTCCTTTCGCAACTTTCGACATTAATTTTATGAAAAAACTGAATACAGTGCAGGGGTAAAGGACGAGGTGGGATAATTAAGGAGCTACTGAAGACTGCATGGTTAAAATATGTATGTACTATGTGCGGACGGCGATGTTCGTTTTACCTTATTGTAAAACTTACGGGCGTTATTCGTGCGGAAGCATCTCTCCATCTCTTCGATCTCACGCTTTCCGTGTTCTCTCTTCCTTCTTCTGAGAAGCGTGTGTTCCTCTCTTCTCTTCTGCTCAAAGATTTCGCGAGCAGCTCTCGTCCGTCGTTGCAGCATGGCTTTATAAAACATGCCATGGCTACAAAGCCAGAGCGGCGGCCTGTAACGATGAAAATGGAGAACTGGTAGTAGAATCTCAGTCGATGCTGAGGATTTGGAAAGACCACTTCTGCAGACTGTATAACGGCAATGAAAGGCAAGATACCGCTGTCAGCCAGAACGATCCGTTCCTAATGGACGACGATGTAATTCCGTCTACCCTATCTAGACGAAGACAAAATAGCGATATCGAGACTTAAGTCTAATTAAGCCGCGGACGATGACTGCCTAGCTTCTTCTTCTTAGTGGGCGTTACAGTTCGGGGTGAACCTGGGCCTCAACCAACATGCCCCTCCATCTAGCACGATCTTTCGCTAGCCTTTTCCATTGCCGCACACCCAGTTGGCTGAGGTCCCCTTCCACCTGCGTGCGCCATCTTAAGGGCGGCCGTCCTTTGCTTCTTCGTCCCTCGGGGTTGGATTCAAAGACTCTCCGGGCTGGAGCTGTGGTGTCCATTCGCTCTACATGGCCCAGCCATCTTAGGCGTTGAATCCGTAGACGCCTGACTAGGCTCATGTCGCTGTACAGCCCGTAAAGTTCGTGGTTGAATCTTCTCCTCCATCCCCCGTCTGCGTTTATAGGCCCAAAAATCACGCGCAAAATCTTTCTCTCTAACCGGCCAAGGGCCTCCTCATCCGCTTTTGATAGTGTCCATTCTTCTGCGCCGTACAACAGGACCGGGATGATAGGGGTCTTATATAGAGTCAACTTTGTCGTTCGGGAGAGGGCTCTATTACTCAGTTGCCTCCTGAGCTCAAAGAAACAGCGACTGGCAAGAGTGATTGTGCGTTTGATTTCGGAACTGATGTCGTTGTTCCAGGTAACTGCGGAGCCAAGGTAGACGAAGTCCTTAACAACATCGAACTTATATCTGCCTATACAAACGTTCTGGCCGGGACGTCCGTGTTGAGCGTCTTTTTTTGATGACAGCATATATTTAGTTTTGCCCCCGTTTACCGCCAAACCAATTTTCGCCGCCTCCATCTCAATACTCGCAAACGCCTCATTGACATCTCGCTGTGATCTACCTATTATGTCAATATCGTCAGCGTATGCAAGGAGTTGCGAGGATTTGAAATAGATTGTGCCTCTTCTATTGGCCAGTGATTTTTGCACAATCATTTCCAATATGATGTTGAAGAAATCACACGACAGCGCATCGCCCTGCCTAAATCCTTTTTGACATCAAAACTATCGGTAAGGTGTTCACCGATTCGGATGGAGTAGCGAGCGTTCCCCAAAGTCAACCTGCAAAGTCTGACGAGTCTAGCAGGTATGTCAAAGGTAGACATAGCGTTGTATAGCTCGTCTCTAATTACGCTGTCGTATGCGGCTTTGAAGTCGACAAATAGGTGGTGAGTGTCGACTTGAAATTCATTGGTTCTTTCCGAATCTGCCGTAGTGTGAAGATTTGGTCGATGGTGGACTTCCCTGCCCTGAATCCGCACTGATAGGAACCTATTAGCTTATTTACAAAGGCTTCAGGCGTTCACACAAAATGGCAGAGAAGATTTTGTAGGCGAAGTTAAGGAGACTTATTCCTCTATAGTTGGCGCAATCAGAGAGGTCTCCTTTCTTGTGGATCGGGCATACGATGCTGAGACTCCATTCCTCGGGCATGCTTTCCTCTAACCATATCTTACGGATGAGCTGGTGCATGCTCCCAACCAGGTCATCCACAGCTGGCTTGAAGAGCTCAGCAGACAGTCCGTCTGCGCCAGCAGCTTTATTCGACTTGAGCTTCGATATGGCAATCTTAACTTCGTCGAGGTCAGGGGGACAGAATTCTCTGCGGTCTCCGTCGATTAGAAATGGATCATTCTGCCTGACAGCGGTATATTGACTAACATCGCCGTTATACAGTCTGCAGAAGTGGTTTTTCCATATTCTCAGCATCGACTGCCTACCTGCTGAGCTTTTTAAGGCGGCTGGAGATAAGCTGGTAAGATGCATGCACCACCTCATTTGCAAAATATGGCCGGAGGAAAACATGCCCGGCGAATGGAATCCCCGCATCATTTGCCAGTTCCATAAGAAAGGAGACCTCTATAACTGCGCCAACTGTCGCATTAACATCGCATATAAGATCTTCTCTGCCGTATTGTGTGAATGCCTGAAACCGTTGGTGGATAACCTGATCGGCTCTTATCAGTGTCGTTTCAGGCTAGGTAAATCCACATTAGACCAAATATTTACGCTGTGGCAGATCTTGGAGAAGACCCAGGAATACCAAATCGACACTCACCACCTCTTCGTCGATTTCAAGGCTGCATATGGCAGCGTGTATAGAGATGAGCTATACAAAGCCATGTCTAGTTTTAACATCCCTGCCAAACTCGTCCGACTGTGCAGGATGACAGTGGAGAATTCTCGCTGCTCCATTAAGGTCGGTAATGAGCAAACCAAGACCTTTGATGTTAAAAAAGGATTTAGGCGAGGTGCCCCGCTGTCATGCAACTTTTTCAACATCATGCTTGAAAAGATCGTGCAAGAGTCACTGTCTACGCAATTGCTTGCGTACGCCGACGACATTGACGTGATTGGACGGACACAGCGAGACGTAAATGAGGGCTTTGTAAGCATTGAGGTAGAAGCAGCTAAAATGGCTCTCAAGGTTAATGACAGTAAAACCAAATATCTGCTTTCATAAAAAAAAGACGGTCAACACTGACATATTGGCCAGAATGTCCCCATGGGCGGATATAACTTTGAAGTGGTCAAGGAATTCGTCTACCTTAGCTCACTGATGACCGGCGATAACAACACCAGCGCGGAGATAAAACGCAGAATAACTCTTGCCAATCGCTGTTGCTTTGGGTTCAAGAGCCAATTGAGAAGTAGAGCCCTCTCTCGGAAAATACAGCTTCGACCCGAAGAGTCTTCGAATTCACCCCGGAAGGAAGGCGCGGCAGAGGACAGCCGCATTTACGGTGGCGCACGCAGGTGGAAGGGGACCTTAACCAGCTGGAAACAGCTGGCCAAAGATCGTGCCAGCTGGAGACGCTTGTTGGTTGAGGCCCAGGTTCACCACGGACTGTAGCGCCACCTAAGTAAGTAAGTAGTAATGTGCCGACGGGTACAGACCATTGTTCAGGCAGCATACGAATACTGCGCTTAAGACATTGCTCACGTTTAGGGACGATCCAAGAACCGATCTAATTGTTTACCACGAATGTTCAGTTTGGCCATTGAAATTGACCTATGGACGGGCTTACCCCAGGAATTTCTGCCCTGTGGATTGCCATAGTGGATCTACTTTTTATTCTCAGTCACTATTCGATGCAAAAAATACTTCTGATCGTGTCTTCGGAGCAGTTACTCGCATGTGAAAAAATGGCGTTCGACATCCCTTGGTTTGAGTACGGAAGCCAATATCCTCGTCTTTGTACCATACGCATGGCCTTGAGATGGTTTGGTAGGACTTGTTGAGTCACTCCCAAGGTTTCAGCGAGCTCCTGTTAAGTTTGGCATGGAATTCGATCCAATAATGTCACCAACTCAGCTTCTTCAGGCTTTACTGGCCTCCTTTCGCGTTATTTGTCGCTGGTGTCAAAACCGCCACTTTTACGCTGAAACCGATACTTGCATGTTTGTATTGATGGGACATGTTCTCCATATACCTCACATAACAATCGATGCCCTTCAGCTGCACTCCTTTTCAAGATACCTACTTATGTAGGTGGCGCTACAGTTCGGAGAACTTGAGCCTCAACCAACAAGACTTTACAGTTAGCACGATCTTTTGCTAGCTGTTTCCAGTGTCACACGCCCAGATGATTGCGGTGAATTTCCACCTGTGTGCGCCACATTAGATGCGGCCGACCTCTGCAACGTCATCCCTCGAGGCTGGAGTCGAACATTTTTCGGGCCGCAGTCGCGCTGTTCACTCTACATCGCCATCTTAGACATTGGATACGTAGACGTTCGATGTAGCTGTACAGAACGTACAGTACTTGGTTTAATCTTCTCCTTCACTTTCCGTTAACACAAATGGGACCGAAGAATTTCCCTCTCGAAACGACCAAGGGCCTCTTCATTCATTTCTGATAAGATCCAAACCTCTGCGCCGTAGAGGAGGACCGGGATGATTAAGGTTTTATAGAGGGTTACCTTAATTTTTCGAGAGAGGGCTCTATTACTCAATTGCCTCTTGAGCCCAAAGAAACAGCGGTTGGCAGGAATCTAATCTCAGCGCTGGAGTCGTTCCTGTTTGTTACAATTGAGTCAAGGTAGACTCATCAAAGTTATAGCTGCCAATAGTGACGTCCAGGCCAAGAGGTCGGTGTTGTGCGGCTTTTCTTGACGACAGCAGATATTTGGTTTTGCCCTCGTTTAGCTTCAGACCCACTTTGGTCGCTTTTGCTTCAATGCCCACAAAAGCTACATTGACGTCTCGCTGCGTTTTGCCCATCACGTCAATATAATCAGCGTATGCGAGCAACTGTGCAAACCTGAAGTAGATCGTGCCTCTTGTATTGGTCAGTGAATTCCGCACGATCTTTTCAAGCATGATGTTGAAAAAATCACATGTCGACCTGGATTGACATTCAGGCATTCTTGACATCGAAAGTTTCGGTTAAATCTTTACAAACCTTAATGGAGCAGCGGGAATTCACCATTGTCTCTATATAGCTCGTCCCTATTCTCTCTTCTTTTGGTGACGTTACAGCCCATAAAGGACCAGAGCTAAGCTCGTCCCTATAGACGGTATCATATGCGGCTTTCAAATGCCATAGTGTAGATATTTGGTCTATCCTGGATTTTCCTGGTCTAAAGTCAGGTTTCAAGCGTTCAGACAGGACGTTAGAGAAGAGCCTATACGCGATGTTAAGGAGATTTATTTCCCTATAGTAGGCGCAGGTATAGGTTTCTCATTTTTTACAGACCGGGCAAACGATGCTGAGATCCTGGATTTTCCTGGCCTAAAGTCAGGTTTCAAGCGTTCACACAGGACATTAGAGAAGAGCTTATACGCGATGTTAAGGAGACTTATTTCCCTATAGTTGGCGCAGGTAGAGGTTTCTCATTTTTTACAGACCGGGCAAACGATGCTGAGATCCTGGATTTTCCTGGCCTAAAGTCAGGTTTCAAGCGTTCACACAGGACGTTAGAGAAGAGCTTATACGCGATGTTAAGGAGACTTATTTCTCTATAGTTGGCGCAGGTATAGGTTTCTCATTTTTTACAGTTCGGGCAAGCGATGCTAAGATTCCATTCATCGGGCTTGGCTTTCTCAAACCATATCTTAGAGATGAGCTGGTGCATATTCCCAACCAACTCATCTCCAGCTACTTTATATGTACATATAACTCAGCAGCTTTATTAGACTTCAGTTTTGATATCGCTATCGTAACTTCGTCTAGGTCAGGTGGACGGAATTTTCTTTCATCTTCGTCCATTGTGAATGGTTCGTTCTGCCTGACAGCGGTATCTTGACCATCTTCGCTGTTATACAGTCCGCAGAAATAGTCTTTCCCTATTCTCAGCATCGACTGTGATTCAACTACGCGGTGTCCGTGCTCATTTCTGCAGACTGCGCTTCGGCTTCATAGCTGTCGTATGTTCGTTTTACTTTTTGGTAAAGCTTTCCAACGTCGTTCCTGCGATAACATCTTATTGTAACGGGGCCGATACCGCGAATTCCAAATGTTGGCATATCTCCAGATTTTAAGGCCATTAGAATCCAAATCCAAGGTTTTTATAGGGATGTTTGTGTGTGTATGTACGTATGTGCGTACGTGCGGAATCGTCGATTATCTTGAGAACCAAAGACGGTATTATCACGGGACTGACTTCATTCAACGAGTAATTATATAACTTCGAACTGATTACGTTTCCAGCAAAATTCGCCTAGCCATTTTTTGTTAGAAGCTAAATAACTAAAAAACAAGGGCAAAATGGTGCCACGTAGCTGTTGTGACCTAATATATTGGAGGCATCATCCCTAATGGCGCTTTGTCCATGCCACCATTGCTGCTCTATTGTTTCTGCAGTTTGCTTCGACTCTTGAGAGCTTGAGGCAGACACGACCGGCAAAGGTCCTGGCGTCTCTTGCGAATGTAGCTTCCCGATGTGAAATTTTGTTTGTTCTTCTTGTAGCAGTCTGCGTAGTAGGTACATGTCACATTTTTCTCTTCTCTTTTAACCCGGTTCATCCCATCGCAGTTCTTGGAGTGCGGTATTGCCTGATTTATGGCAGCTTAAGGCTTTTTCTAACTGTCTGTTAATGGACCTGAAATTCCAAGTGCAGAACCGATACTCTTGTCCTTCTACACGTTTTTTTATGCTTGTGGTTGTCTCTGAAGTATGATTTTGTTATGGTTACAGCTTACCAGACCATAGCTCAACCGACTAAACCTGTCTTATGGCGCCGGAAACTCGTCATCCACCCTTCCATCTCCAGATGGCACCACGAATAGGTGGGGATGCTTACTAACAGTACCACAAGGTGTTCTCGCTTTTTAGCAGACCAGCATCCGTCGGGTAGATGCTACACCTACAAGGCCTTTGTTAGTCAGTTTATAAACTGCCTTCCAACCATTCAGACGTGCCTTTCGTTGCTCTCACATACGCCTTCCAATCCGCTGTCTAGTGCGCCCCTTGACCTAATTTCGAATAAAACAAATAAATTCAAAAACATAATAACGCGCCAGTTCTCCCCATCGACCTAATTTCGATCAAACTAAATAAACAGAAAAACTAAAAAAAAATAAAAAAAATAAAAATGTCACAGTGCGGTTTTGATAATTGTCTGTATAAAGATACCAATGCCGATTTATTGCCCTGTAAGGGTATTTGCGGCAACTCATTTCACCCGTTATGCGCCGGGCTTAGTAAACGTGCCAGTGTGTACCTCAAAGATTACAGCAGCAATTTTTTGTTTTACTGCAATGAGTGCAAAAATATCTCTCTTTCACACGTAATGCTCGCGATTAAGTGTGCCAGTGATTCGATCGCCTCACTGACCTCGGACAATAAATTACACCATAAAAAAACTCTTGCCCAACTCTCTTCTTTTGGTGACCTAAACAAGGGTTTCGATGATCTTAATAATAACATAGACGTGTCTATCAGTGCGCTGAGATCTAAAGTCAAGGCCTTGGACAAACATCTAGAAGCAATCGACGTCTCCTTGAATAGACCGCAAAGTGAGCCCGATTTCCCCCCCCCCCCCTCACGACTCTTAAGACTGATATTAAGTCTATTCTCGACTCGTGGTTTAGTGCTCTGTGTGCTGACCTCAAAAAATCGATCGACTCCCACGTGCCTACTATCAACGACTGCCTGAAATCCCTCCGATCCGACCTGGAGATCCATTTCCAAAACTCTAGTAATGACTTCCGCTTCATGGATCTAACACGCAAGCTTGATGATCTTCGTAATGATGTCGCTGCTAATCGCATATTATTAAGCGATTTAGGTGAAGAATTGAAGTTCATGCCAATTAGATCCAACGGCACCCCTCAGCCACAGCCGTACGAAACATCGGTCATGGATGAATTGAATGAAACTACACGGACCCCCCCACCTTTGCTCCAAGCCCCTGCCCTATCAAGGACTCTATTGGCAGCGTCACCACCTCTGGAAATGATAACACCTCAACCAGCTCAGCTGCCTACCATTCAACGTTTTGGTACCTCTTGGACTCAATCTGAGTGGAACAACAGGCTCCAAAAAATTTGCGACAACAACTCCGCCCAACTCACCATCGATTGGAACTCCCGAAAACGCTGATGCTGCTTGGTTAACCTACCGTTTTAATAAAAAGTATAATATAAGTATAAGTAATTGTAAGAAAATACCCAATAAGCCTAACTCCTTCCAATTTGATATTCCCCTCAAATACAAATGGCTTTTCCTCACCCCCTCTGGTAAAACTTTACATTTCCATAAAATCTTTCCTAAAATAAATGCCAAAGCACCAAAAAAGCAAGCTTCCATACGTCCTAAGCCTAACAATTTTCAACCCAAGGTCAGCGAGCATCCCAAATTTCCACCTAATTCAGACCAAAATTGGAGTTTTAAAACCAACCTCTTTCCAAATTTTACACATCCATCGATCTCTCATCTATCTAGCAAAATTCAGCCAAAACCCCAACGTCAACGCGTTTCATTTAAATCGAATCCAACAACTACCAACATCCCTCCTTCCAAATCACCTGTCCCGAATTCATTTCCAAATTTTGACCTCACGTCAGGAGCCAAGTATCCTAACTTCCGTAGCTCTCATATCCTCAACCCCTCCCAACCATCCCCCTCCAATATCTCCACACAAAATCCCAACCCTTCGCCCGACTCTTCATCTCCACCCACAGCAACAATTCCTGCCCCACTCACCCATTCTTCAGTCGCAACTCAATCTTTCGTTGATCCCCTTATGCCTCCTACAGTTAAACTTACTCAGCTTACCACTGACCCTATTCAAAATCGCTACGCTCTCTCTCGACTAAGAGATCGGAAGATATATGAGAACATTCGTCTCTTTTTGGCTTACCTTCATGATAAATCCGACTCGGTTTGCTATGAAGGTAATACAAACACAAGCGTCATGGTTTCCATTAAACAGGAAGGTCTCCCTACGGACTACGCTAGCCTCAAGAGCCTCTTCATCAAATACAACGAATTCCTTAATATCCCGCCCCAAAAAGTGTCAAATGATCTTGATACCTATCGCCAATACATTCACTCTAAACGAATATCACACCTTCAACGTAGTAGAGCTAATCACGATAAGTTTTTTCGTCCCTAAATCTCTCCCCCTTCCAGCAATACCATCACTCCGTCAAAATCTTCCTCTTACCATCTATTATCAGAACGTAAGAGGTCTCCGCTCAAAAACCCAAACTGTCTTCCAACAATCACATGCTCTACCCTTTGAAATCTTTGCTCTGACCGAAACGAACCTGATCCCCGGCATAAATAACTCCGAACTGTTCCCATCAAATTTCAATGTTTATCGAGATGACGAACTCGGCCGACCCATTGAGGGTTGCCCCTGTCGGGGTGTCCTTCTAGCCGTCCTTAATTCAATTGACTCCTCCCTTATTGCAGTATCATCCTCCCCACATCTCGACTTTATTACAATCAAGATTGTGCTACCCCAGAAGACCCTTTACATCACTTGTTTCTACATCTTGCCCTCACAACCCATAGAATCTTATCAACTCGCCATCAACACGATTGACCAAATAACTGATTTAAGAGATCCTCAGAATGAAATCCTTCTCCTCGGAGATTTCAACCTTCCTCATCTTAAATGGTCTCAATCAGACGGAGAATCGTTTTATATTGCCACCAACCCCACTACGACAAAAGAATGTCTCTTCTTGGATCGCCTAGCAGATTCAAACCTTAGCCAAGTTAGTGGCATCTCAAACTACATGGGTAGACAACTAGACCTCATATTCACAACCGATCCCTTCAATTCTTCCGTCTCTCGTTGTCCACTTTCCCTTTCTACCATCGATAACTTCCATCCTCTCCTTCTTTTTTCCTTTTTTCATAATTCTTCATCACAGAATACTCCCCCTACAGTTCTGCCTTCTCACGATTTCCACAAAGCGAAATTTCACCAAATTAACGAATACCTTAAAAAAGCGCTTTTCAATTTTGATAATTTAACTTTAAATGATGCTGTATCCATATTCTACAGGGAAATATTTAATTCTATCTCTCTTTACGTCCCATTTTCCCAACGCACAACTTTGTCCTCCTCCCCACCATGGTATAATCGCAGACTCCGATCCCTAAGAAACAAAAGAAATAAACAGTGGTCAATATTCCTTCGTACCCAATCCCCTAAAGACTTCTCTAACTACATGGGTAGCTATCTTCACTTAACGGCCCTTCACAACTCTCTCTATCAACGCTATATAGCCGAAACACAAGCCAATCTTATAAGCGATCCAAAGTCCTTCTTTAAGTTTGTTAACTACAAAAGAAAATCTGATGGGTACCCCACCTCTCTCTCCTTCAATGATCAAACCTCAAATGACCCTAACATTATCGCCAATTTTTTTGCCACCTATTTCAAACAATCTTTCGCCGACGATTCCTTTGTTCCGGATCCCGCTTACTTCGATTATTTACCGAATTTCTCCTTTGGACCTTTTCTTCCTCGTACAGTCGACCCCTGTGTCATCGAAAACAAATTAAATCAACTTAAAGATGAATTCACTCCTGGACCTGACGGTCTCCCTGCTATATTCCTAAAAAAATGCTCCTCAACCCTCTCTTCCCCTCTCTCGAAAATCTTCACTTTATCCCTATGTTTGGGCGAATTCCCCCAGTTATGGAAAACCTCATATATAACCCCTATACACAAAAAAGGGCCGAAGAACGGCATCAACAATTATCGTCCCATTGCCAAACTGTCACATATACCCAAACTCTTCGAGAGCATTTTGTATGAAATCTTAAGTTTTCGCTGCAAGTCTTTAATCTCCCCTAGACAACACGGTTTCCTCAAATGCAGATCTACAACCACAAATCTTGTTGAATTTGTGTCCTTTACCCTCTCGGCCTTAGAGAATGGCAATGAAGTCGACGTTATTTCTACCGATTTCAGTAAGGCTTTCGATAAAATTTCCCACAGCCTAATACTCTTCAAACAGTCTTCTTTTGGTTTCGATCCCATTTCCGTGAAGTGGATATCTTCTTACTTGAACAATCGCTATTATAGTGTTCGCCTCAGATCTGCCTTTTCTAAACCTTTTCTAGCTTCCTCCGGTGTCCCCCAAGGTAGCCACTTAGGTCCACTTCTTTTCGTTCTTACCATTAACGATATTGAATTGGTGATCAAACATTCCCATGTCTCACTATATGCCGATGATACCAAGTTCTTCAGGAGTATTTCCTCCAGTCAGGACCCTTCCCTAATCCAATTAGATCTCAACAGTTTTTCCACCTGGTGTTCCAAAAACTGCTTGGAACTCAACATTCCCAAATGCCAATCCATTACTTTTTCACGTAAACGAATCAAACCCCCTCCCCGTCTCTACTTTCTAAATAATCAGCCCATAGCCACCGTTCAGGTTATCCGGGATCTTGGCATTTTATGTGACCAGGAGTTAAATTTTCGGACAATATCGACGAGATAATCCTTAAAGCTAATTCAGCACTCGGCTTCGTAAAGCGATGGTCTAAAGAATTCTCCAACCCCTACGTTACCCGATCTCTCTACACAACCTTTGTCCGGCCCCTTCTTGAATACGCCTCTCAAGTATGGTCACCTTACCAACAAACCCACATTTCTAGAATCGAGAGCATCCAACGCCGATTCCTACGTTTTGCACTTCGAGGTCTCCCCTGGAATAATCCTTTGCTCCTACCACCCTATCAAGATCGTCTTAAATTAATCAACATGAACACGTTGGAGGAAAGAAGAACTGTATCTGACATTCTCTTCATCCATCGACTCCTTTCAGGTACCATTGATTGCGCGACCCTCTATGACTCTGTCTCTATCAACACTAACCCCCGCAATGTACGTAATCCCCGTCTCTTCTATCTACCCACCCCCCGCACCGCCTATGGCTCCAATGAACCCATTTCTCGTATGCTGGGAAGTGTTAACTCAAATCCTTACTTCGACTTCAACCTCAGCACTCAATGCTTAAAAACTCGTCTTCTTAATCATGCCCCCCTCCCCCACCATCATTAGCTTCTAAGTTAGATTAAGTTAGAATAAGTTAGATTAAGTTGGCTTGAATTAAGCCCAATAAATGGGGGTGTTCGCCCCCCCGAAAATTAAAATTAAATTAAATTAAAATGTACCATCTGTCTGTTGAAAATACTCAAATACCCAAATAACGTGCTTTTACACGTATGATATATGTATATGTGCGATATCTACACATACATATGTACATATCCCAAAATACCTTCAAACGATTCAGAAAAAACTCTCATTACTGAAACGAAAGAAATCACGGTATCTGAAGATGAATTAAAAAGGCACAAAGCAACCATTGCTTCCCGTAACAATCAACACCAGCTCATCGTAATCCAAACAGGCATTTAATTAAGGATCACATAAAGCATCCGCTCTACCGAAATGCAATCAGCGCCATCGTTCCTCACTAAAAGTCGAAATCATGATAATCCACCAATCTGCCCCTCTCTTTCTAACGATATCTCAAATTTAGCTAATTGGATCCTTTGAAAGGCAATCAAGTTTAAGGAACAAAAGCCACCCCAGCGGTGATAGAAAAAAGCACCAAACCTTCGAACGTTTACCCACATCCGAGCATGCCACCACATCTGTCCGGGTAGACGTGCAGGAGATACAAGGAACGAGAGTATACTGTGTACCAGTTTCCAGCCACCATTCAGCTCACTAATCAGTTACCAGCGAGATGTCCTTACATCACCAGTCTTCCTTAGTTTACATTTTCTCCTAAGTACCACTAATCGACTACACATCTTCCCACCGAGCAAACCCTGCAGTTCCCTTAGCCCTGCACCTGCACCGAGGTCAGTGAATGGGCTTCATTGTGTACATCGTTTACTTAATTGCAGTACAATTTGTCCCCTTGTGTGTCTTGCCCGTCTCTTGTGTACTCTTTACTCGTTATTTATTTTTTTTCCTTCTGGGTCCTGTGTACAGTAGACTATGCCAACGGCAATTTACCAAACACATATTCACACATCCAGCCCAAGCACCGCAGGACGAATAGTAGGTTTTCTTCGACACAATGTGCAGACTTGAGCCCCATCTACTTGTAGACTCGTAAAAGCAAAAGTTGTTGTAGCACCAGCTGCAAGTAAGACTGAATAGCGAACATTTGTGGGTGTTGGGGTGTTTCTAAAGGATCCTTCACCGTTTCTTTTGTGTACCAGAGACTGGTGTGTCTACGTTACCACCTTGACAAGGAATTTCATTAACACGTCGCTACTCTATACATTTCAGCCTACGAATGTTGAATATTTACGACTTGTACCATTCGTAATAGGCAAGTATTCCAGAAACAATCCCCGACTAACTTTGAAAGTGGGAAGGACATTTGTGGTGTGCAGAGGAAATTAATTATTGGCAATTGCATTCCTATACGAGTAAAAGCAATTTCAGATTTCGCCCCCCCTTGCCGGGCTTCGACCAATACAATTTTATTTTATCAACTGGACATGGCCCCATTCGATTGTCCGGTAGGGACCGACTGAGATATTCGAACAAAAAAGGCTTCAAGTCGTCCTACAAAGCGCGCGCACCACAGTTCACTGCTCATTGAATTGCTTGTCGACTGGCCAAGAGTACATTGTCCCTAATACTCAGTCCATGCCCAGATGAAAGTCCAGATTTCTGATGGTATTTATCTGCCTTATACCACAACGTTTCAACACCAAAAATCTTGTCCTTTGGTCAATTTTCCCTGTCATCCCTTTTGTTTCACTATCGAATACTACTGTCAGCTCTGTGCATTCACTTTGGATTTATGATAACCCATTTAAAGGACACTAGTTATTTGGGTTATTTATTTCACTTAAAATGAAATGGGTTTTCGTGGGTGTCTTCTCTGAGAGTAAAAATGAAACAAAAAAAAAACAGGACACTCTAAAAAGCTTTTGTAGTTCTCATGGAGGGAGTAGTGCACCACGTCGAGTGATGAGAATGATGACGACGAGCATGATGGAAACAAACTACCGACTATGACGAAACGACAGATAGAAGAAAGGCAACCGGAAAAAGGAAGTAGAGGACTACTCCCCAATGGGCACAATTAAAGCTCCTTAAGAAACCCATATCTCGTCGAGATCTGGATAAGGACTCGTCGGATATAAACACACATACACAAAAACAAACAGAATCGTATCATTCTCAATCCAGATGTAGGCAGAGCAGAAGCTAGCGCGCCAAACTAGGAAAGGTATGAATTCGGAAATCCTTTCGCTTTTATTTTGCTCCAGTCGCAAAAGGACGAATAAAAAAATATGCATTCCCCCGTAGGGAAAATAATCCTTTTCATCTTGTGTGCAACCTACCTGCAATGCCTCTGTTCTCGTTTAATCCTTTTTTTTTTTTGTGTTCTTTTTACTGTGCCGCTTATAGTCCTGTTCGTAGGATATGATGAGTTTGCTAGGCTTCCCCCGCCTTAAATCAGAGGACAGGGAGACACTGAAGCCGGACGAAAGCGCGCACGAGAGAGAGAGAGAGGGTAAGACAGTAAAATAGGGAGTACGAGGTGAAGGATTTCGAGTTATGTAAGGAATTCTCTTCAATGTGTTCCGAGTTTCGAAATGAAACCGTCCTGTTACCTTAAGGATATTTTTTTTCTATATCCTTCATTCCTTCTTATGTAACTGTTTATATTTCAATGAAAATACAAGGAGGACTCTTTCTTTATTTTTTTTTCCCTTTTTTACTACTTTCTATCCGGAACAGGACACTGCGAAAGGTTACCGGGCAACCTGTAGTTTTTGGAACATCTCTTTTCCTCTTTCACTCCCAATAGTTAAAAAATAAATAAACAAATGGCAAATAAACTCTGTGGGAAAACTGAAGAAGTAATAAAGAAATGGATTAAATTGAAAGATTGAATTCTATTTCTTAGACCGTTATATACATAGGTCTTTGCTTGAAGGCCGGGAAATGGGCCCTTTGTGTTAGATTATAAAACTTAAAATCCCATTGACCTTAAGCAGGACTTTGCTTGAAGAAAGAAGACCAGAACTCTGTTCTTCGGATGGCTAATGTACTTGTATAGAAGCTGGTTTGAAGGTCCTTTCTTCTTGTTGAACCTAAAACAAACCAAGAATGAATCGCTGTAGAGGAGATTTCTTGCCAGCAATGAAAGACGAACATTTTTAATAGGACATTTGCCGTATATCATAGTAATCGGATAGATCTTTCACAGATGTTCCAGTTTGTTATTTATTAAAGCAAGTTCGCCTTTCTTCACAAAATTGTCCTTTGAATAGATAATTCAATTCAATGTTGCAAGCCTGCATTCTTCTAAACCGAACCACACCAAATGTTATTCTTACGAATTTCGATGAATATCCAAAAATGCTACGTGATCTTAGTATACTAACATCGACCCGGACCACTAACTTGGGGCAGCCAGGTAACGACTACGAATATGCCTGGCCCAGTAACATCCAGTAAGGCCAGCGGCATAGAACGTCGCAATGCTACAATCGCAAGAGACCGCCAGAGCCTATGCCAATCGCGTCTCCGTCAAGCTCTCGAAAACCCTCCAACACCTGCTCAGACGGTACAACACCAACGGACCCGTTGTCAACAAGCCTTAGAGAGTGCTGCTTCTAAGGTACTGGGTAACACCACCAACAAGAAACCCATGATTTGACGACGAGTGTAGGAGGGCACAAGCAGCCGTGCAGCAAGCCTATCAAGAGGCGCTGCACAGAAGGACGAGAGCTGCTCGTGGGTATTTTTTTTTTTTTTTTTTTTTTGTTATATATGGGGCTAGTGCTACCATTAGCAATACGGCACTGCGACCTTTACAGATCTATTGTGCATGCTAGCCGATTAGCCGAGGAGCCTCTCCACTTCTATAATAAAGTTGAGAATGCTTCTCGTAGGAGCCAAGGTGATTCCCTCAGAAGTCATAACTTCACTGAGAAGGATACGCTTCCTAAGATGGTAGAGAGCAGCATACTCACATAGTATGTGTTCCGCCGTCCCTTCGTCCTCGAGACAAAGCCGACACTCATCTCAGAACGCAGTGTCCTGTTAGGTAGCTGACGAGTCTTCTGATATCCACCCAATTGAGTTTGAGTATGTCACTAGAGTGTTTGTTCAGGGGTCGTATAAGTCGTTTAGATTGACGGAGTCCCCGAACGCTGTTCCAAAAGGACAGGCTTTGCAATGTTTCCCACTTGTCTGTATGTATGTTGGCGTTACAGCCCATGAAAGACCAGAGCCGAGCTTCTCTCAATCACACATGTTGTGTGTGATTTAATTTTCCCAAAGGTGAAAGGGACCTACAGTTTTATTGCCGGTTCCGAACGGCGAATTTCGAGAAGCTTTTCATGACAATTTTACTACAGTGGGTTTTGTCAGAGCCCCGCTGAGGAGAAACACCGTGAAAAACACGTTCGATGACATGGCTGTGTCGGGATTCGATCCCGTGTCATCGGCGTCAGAGGCCAACACACTACCCACTGCGCCACGGTGCTTTCCAATTGTCTAAGAAGAAATTTATCTTAGACCCGCCGGGAATGCCGCAGAATGGTTTCGGACCTATTTATTTATCGCTGGAACCTTTCCTGGCAAGTTGGTCGGCAATTTCATTGCTTTTGATACCTTTATGTCCTGGCACCCACCAAAGTTTAGCTTCGTTTCTTTTGGCGAGGTCTTGTAGGGCGTCATGGCATTCCTTGACGGCTTTTGAGTTCGTACTGTACGAACCCAGCGCTTTAAGCGCTGCCAGGCTATCAGAGAGTATGTTGATGGTTACTCCTCTAATGCCAGTCTCGAGGTTAAGATTGACGCATGTTAGGATGGCATGCAGCTCTGCTTGGAAGATGCTGGGAATTATTCCCAGGGCCTTCGAGATCTTGCGTTTTGGTCCAAAGATGCCGGCGCCAACGCCGGAAGCCATCTTGGAGCCATCCGTGTCATCCGAAGTTTTGGGTTTCAAGCCTCCACCACTAATAAACACCTTGTTCGATGACGAGTGCAGCAGGATTCACACAGCGAAGCAGGATGCTTATAAGGCCTCGCTGCATAAAAAACAAGAGCAGCTCGTGAGCTCTATGAGTTAAAAGGAAGGGAGAAGCATAAGGTTCTTAGAAGAAAGAAGAAAGAGCACGAGAAGCGCGCGATTGAGGATTTGGAGAGGTGTTACTTCAGGCGTGACGTTCGAAACTTTTATCAACAGATAAAGCGAACATGCCAAGGTTATAAAGCCAGAACGGAAACCTGCAGGGATGAGAACGGACACCTAGTAGTAGAATCGCAGTCGATGCTGAGAATATGGTAAAACCACTTCTGCAGACTGTATAACGGCTATGTTAGTCAATATGCCGCTGTCAGGCAGAATGATCCATTTCTTACCTCGACGAAGTTAAGATTGCCATATCGAAACTCGAGTCGAATATAGCTGCTGGTGCAGACGGACTGTCTGCTGAGTTCTTCAAGGCAGCTGGGGATGGCCTGGTTAGGAGCATGCACCAGGTCATCTGTAAGATATGGTCAGAGGAAAGCATGCCCGAGGAATGGAGTCTCAGCATCGCATGCCCGATCCATAAGAAAGGAGACCCCTCTGATTGCGCCAACTACAGAGGAATAAGTCTCTTTAACATCGCCTACAAAATCTTCTCTGCCGTTTTGTGTGAACGCCTGAAGCCTTTTGTAAATAAGCTGATAGGTCCTTATCAGTGCGGATTCAGGCCAGGGAAGTCCACCATCGACCAAATCTTCACACTACGGCAGGTCCTGGAAAAAAAACAATGAATTTCAAGTCGACACTCACCACTTTTTTGTCGACTTCGAAGCCGCATACGACAGCGTTATTAGAGACGAGCTATACAACGCTATGTCTACCTTTGACATACCTGCTAAGCTCGTCAGACTATGCAGAATGCCTTTGGAGCATGCTCGCTCGCTGCTCCAAAGGCATTTGAGTAATAGAGCTTTCTCCAGAACGACAAAGTTGACTCTATATAAGACCCTTATCATCCCGGTCCTGTTGTACGGCGCAGAAGCATGGACACTATCAAAAGCGGATGAGGAGCCTATAAACGCAGACGGAGGATGGAGGTATAGATTCAACCACGAACTTTACGGGCTGTACAGCGACATGAGACTAGTCAGGATTCAACGCCTAAGGTGGCTGGGCCATGTAGAGAGAATGGACGCAACAGCTCCAGCCCGGAGAGTCTTTGAATCCAACCCCGAGGGACGAAGAAGCAGAGGACGGCCGCACACAGGTGGAAGGGGACCTCAGCCAACTGGGTGTGCGGCAATGGAAAAGGCTAGCAAAATATCGTGCGAGTTGGAGAGGCATGTTTGTTGAGGCCCAGTTTCACCCCGAACTGTAGCGCTCGTTAAGAAGAAGAAGACCGTTTATAGCTCGTGCAGTTACCCATAAAAATGTGCATCAAAACAAAACTACTTTATTGCACAAAGTTTGACACTTGATATAGATAAATAGATACATTTAACATATTTAACACAGCAGAGAACATGTAAAACCAAGTGCGCTGTGTTTAAGGACCACAGACATCTATCCCCTTTTAATGGCAAACGAACTATCTAACCACACAATGGCGTGTGGTTATTTTATTCCATCGCAATTTATGGATAGTTTTCACATCCCTACAACCATTAGAGACAAGAGTTATAAATTCGCAGAGAAAGGAATTTCAACAATAAAACCAAGAAGAAGATTGCCGATCAAAGCAAGAGAATAACGTCCTAACGTTCTGTCCCCTTACAAGGGCTCATGAAATGTTACATTAGTGGAATTTTTCCGTACATCACAAGTATGAAAATCCTTTTTATCCTTTTTGGAATGCAAACTCGTATCATGTGCAAAAAGTTCATTCAGACTGTTGCAGCTTAGAACGTTTCCCACTGAAACAGGGCAGAGTGGTAAAAAATAGATTGAATAGCAACTCGACTCACGGTATTGATTGACACGTTCTCGAAACCACTGATTGGGCCCCTCACTCTCTCGCCTCAGAAGCTAAGCAAATAACAAGCTAAACTTCATCCAACTATTAGGGAAAAAAAGGACGAAGCCTTAGGGTATAGAAAAAACAGGATGAGCATGAAAAAATCCTCAAAAAAACTGCAGATCAAATGGAGTGCCAAAATAACGACTTCGAAATGCACTCTTCAGGCAGCTACATGCCACTGAAGGATTAAAAAAAAAAAACTGAAAAAAGCGAGGAGAGAGAACTTATTCCAATATTCAGTAAAAGTTTACGAACACCACCACTCGCATGGGAGAAGTGTTAATTAGGAACGAAAGTAGCCAACTTTCAATACGGCTCGCCAGTTCCATGGCTTCCGATACTGCACATACTCGTGCAACTTTTGCTGTCCGGCTTGACTGGAACCATACTAACTGCCAAGCTTTCCCCCCCCGTAATCAGGGAGTTGAAGAGTTTTGGAAAATGTAAAACAAAAAAGAAAAGGAAATTAGATCCCCACTAATGGACACACATCGGGTGTTGGAAGCTCGCCAGCTTTTTGTTCTTGCTCTTCAATCTTTCATTGAGTTTTTTTGGCTTTTAGGTTTGTTGTAAGTTATTTCTCTTTACGGATGAGGATTGGGAACGAAGGCAGAACAATACTCATTTGGGCATCGTTATTCAGATACCTTCCACCCTGGTGAAGGTGTTATCATGCTGAAGTCATTCTGCAGAATGCTAAAATTGATTACATAAATCTTAGTAGTTAACCACCTATCTGAAAGTTCCCACTACACTTCGTCTGTATTCGTCAGACATTCAACTTCGTTCAAGGCGTATGAGTTACAGAGCATCTAAGGTCGTGCGGTATCGTGTGAAGTTGATAGTAAATGCTCGCCTGGAATTACAAACAAAACACTTGCACATCTCTGCATCCCATTAGCTACTTCGTGCCGGTCTCAAAACTCTCGAAACTTTTCAAACAACCATGCAAGAAGCACATGCATGTCGAGGCGGTGATAGCATCACCTAGTGCATGAGGAGGAGGGTTTCTGAATCATACATCACCTCTTGACATCGAGAACGAGAAGAGGAGAGCTTCATCGTTGTCGTTGTCGCAACTAACACTGATGGATACGATGAGGATCGCTTTTGATACATGGAGGTGGAAGGCAGGTTACCTGAGATGTAAAATGATTGCGATGCCCTCGAGAAACCTTTAGATTGGTAAGCAGTAAACAAAAATTGTGCTGATAAGCGGCAGAGCATCCTCATGACTTGAAGTAGTCATTCGAGTCGGGAATCGGGGACAGAATCAATGTAAGTATGGCGGAGTGGTATTGGTAGAAGTTTATAGAGCTGATGGCGGTAAGATTCCTTAACAGGTCTGTAGTGTGTGCATTTATTTTTGAATCAACTTGGATTGATTTGAAGGATCATCGACGACAATTATGCAGAAAAACGATAACCACGATTGGTACTACAGATGTCGATCCGACAATTAAAATGTTTGGTGACATCATCTAGTAGGGACGTTTCCTCTGCATTTATCAAGGCCGCGATTTGGTTTTTTAGGTAGCTGGTAAAGAAGGAGGTCCAGTGGTTTTAAAATGCAGCATCTTGTAGGCCAATTTACCTTTTCACCGGGCGAAATTAGACGATTCTTGAAGAACCCATTTAATGTGTCGATATTCTCACGCGTAGTGTGGTAGCTTGCACCAACTCAGCTAGTAACACCGACAGCCGACACGAACACCGACATTGATAGCCACTCCGCTAACACCCTGGACTTGTTTCTTACTTCCTACCTCTATAACACTATTGATGTGCTATCACCTCTAGACTCGCCCGATCACTGTGTCATATCAGCAAAATTCTCGCAAAGGTACATAGGTGCCGAACCTTTCTGCAGCATTCCCAAGTCTAAGATTAACTTCTTCCTAGACAAGTGGGAAAAATCGCAACACCTGTCCTTTTGAAACAGAGTTCAAGGACTCTACTAAGATTCATACGGCCCCTGAACAAATACCCTATTAATGCATACCCTTAAACTTAACAGTGTCGATATCAGAAGACTGGACAGGTGGTCAGCTACCTTACGGGCCACTGTCCTTCTTCTTTGGTCGCGTTACAGCCCACGAAGAACCAGACCCAAGATTCTCTCAATCACCCATGTTGTGTGAAAGGACCTTCAATTTAATGCCGATTCCGTACGACGTGAGTCGAGAAGCTTTTCCATGGCAAGTATACCACGGGTGGGTTATTTCCAGTACCCCGCCGAGGATGGATGCCGCGAAATGAACATTCGATGGTGTTGGTGTTATTGGGATCCGAACTCGCTCATCGTGTGTAAGAGTCCAACACACTAACCACTGCGCCCTCTGTGGCCTGAAATATAATTTCAACAAAATGAACCCCCCGTCGTTGCGTAGACTCTTATACTGACGGGTCTAAAACCAAAGACGGGGTGGGTAGTGGAGTATTCTGCAAACAACTTAAGCTGAACAAAGCTCTAAAATTATCTAATCACTGCAGCGTTTTCCAGGCGGAACTGTTGGCAATAAAAGAGGCTCTGTCCTGGCTGAAGTGGAACGTGATATCAACCACGGATATCCGCATTCTCACGGGTAGCCAAGCAGCCTTAAAGTCGCTGGAGTCCTATGTGTACACATCGAAAACTAGCCTCGACTGTCGCCTATCTCTTAATGAGATGGCTGAACAGTTCAACATACAACTTAGGGTACCGGGACACAGCGACATCACTGGAAATGAAAGAGCCGACACACTCGCCAAACAAGGAACGACGCTACAATCAATCGTGGCTTGTGAGGGAGTACCCCTTACAACCATTAAACATAATCTGACCAATCTCGCCAGGGCCGAGACGAACCTGAGATGGACCCAGGGACATACCTGCGTCATCACCAGGTAAATCTGGCCTCGGCTTGACAGTCAGCGCACAAGGAGTATAATCTCCCTAAAAAGAACTGACATCTACAAAGTCATCGGTGTCATCACAGGTCACTGCCTCATTGGCAGTCACGCACAAAGACTAGGTATAGTTCCAAATGACTTCTGCAGAAGCTGCCAGGACGAGGAGGAGGTCGAATCCATTCACCACCTTCTATGCGCCTGTCCAGCTTTTTGCAATATAAGGAAGCGTTACCTAGGCTCTTACTTCCTTAACGATCTGACAGATGTTCAGAAAGTAGGGATACTTAATCTTCTTAACTTCTTAAGAAGCACTAGATGGTTCCACGAATAGGGGGATAAAACCCCCTCGTAGCTGCACAACGGGCCTCCTTGGCCTAAGTGTGTTCTTCTCAATTCTGGGAAGGCTACGACCCTACCTACCTACCTACCTACCCCCCGTCTGAAACTGAGTGCCTTGAGGACGAGGAAACTGCAGATCCTGTCCTGTGCTGTTCGTTGCCATCTTACGAAGCGTATCCTTCTCAGTAAAATGATCACTCCTGAGGTGGTCGTATCAGCACCTACGAGAGACACTCTCAGCTTTATTAGGAAAGTGAAGAAACTCCTCGTCTGATCGGCTAGCAGATCCAGTGTGCCTGATACACAGGTCGCAATGCCCTATGCTATGCTAGCCCTTCAAAAAAAAAAAAAATAAAAACAAAATGCTCTTTCGTGAGCTACATCAAATTACTGTTAGGTTTACTCGATAGCGCTCAGACGCAAAAACTGGTCCACTGTACTCCAGACAGACATCTTACAGAGAGCTTAGAGAAAGTGTTCTGCTGTGTCGTCCTCTTCGCAGCATGCAGCACAGGTAGGCGTCACTGATGCCAAGAATCACAGCGTGTAATGGCCCTTAATAACGCCCGTAAGTCCTCTGCAGTCAATTCTCCTTAAGGATAAGAAGAATGCAGCAGATTTCTTGCAAACTTCAGTGCGTACGGGCTTAGTCATCCTGCATTCCATCTACGATTGTGTGTATTAAAGAACCAATCGTTGATGTGGGTATTGACCGTGGAAGCAGGTAGAGAGATACTCTCCCCTGAGCCCATTCTGGCAAGTTCATCAATCTCTCATTTCCTGGGATCCCCGAATGACCTGGGACCTAAACAAGCCTTGGTGAGTTTAGTCTACCGACATTGTTCAGGAAGGTCTTAAGTTCATATGCTAAGCTGGTTAAAGGTATGCACGCAACTTTGAGTGCAGCTTGCCTGTCACTGCAAACGCATATGTTTTTACCTTTCCACCTATGCTTCACAACATAGTGCATGGCAATCAGGATTGCTTATATCTCTGACTGAAAGACAGACAAAAGTGCAGTTAGACGTTTCCGCATTCAAAGAAAACCCAGCGCCGGACCCCAGCCCAGGCCTGGAGCCTCTGTGAAAATGCGAAGAAAATCCTCTTCAGGTTGCGCTATCGTAGTTCTTGACTCAACAAGTTTTGACCAAAGAATCTTGTTATCTGAGTACTTAGTTTCTTGAATATCGGAATGGGAATGCTTTCTAGCGCCAGCTGAGTCATGCCTGGATCCACTCATGGATCCTCCTTCTCGAAAACGACATCAGTCTTAAGAGGGAGAGCCCATTTCTCGTGCACCACTCATTGATCACATTTAGCGCCGCCCGTGCTTTGAGTCAGACATTCGCTAAACATGAGTCGACAGGGAGGATGGCAATATCATGTGCATAGGCCTGGTCATAGATTCCAGAGGCATTGACAGCATCGAGCAGAGAGTCGAGCATAATGTATTATAACAGCAGTGGTAGGACGCCACATTGCGGGCAGTCCCTGTTTACCCCAGATTTGACATAATGTCCGAATCCTTCGTCAGCTTTCATTGTCCACAAGCTTCGATCAATAAAGCCAGTGCTTCATCTACGCCATGTGGTCTAGCAGCGTTACGCATGCTGTCAAAAGTTGCGTTATCAAAAGCTCCGTCATTGTCGACGAAAATGGCCAGATCGTACTCTTTCCTTTCGAGTGTGCATTCTATTCCTGCAACTAAGTTTTGAAGCGCAGTCTTGCAGGTTTTTCCACGCTGATAAGCATGTTGCATGCCCGAACGAGGATGCATTCGAAGGGTAACTTTGCGCATTCTGCTATTCTCTCCATGCTTTTTAGCAAAAAGGGTGTTAGACTGATTGGTCTAAGACTCTTGGCGAACAAGGATTACTTTCACCGTTCGCCATGGAATAGGTATGTAGAGAAGTTCCAGACTAGCAGTAAAAATTCTTTTCAAGGTAGGAAGCAGCTGCCTTATACCTGCTTGCAGCATAAGAGGGTATATCCCGTCGGTGCCTGACGACTTAAAGCTATTAAAAGATGCCACTGTAAATTCTATGGCCCCAGTCGTTGCTACGCGCGAAGCAATATACCAGCTATGCCATCATTATGGACTTGGGGCCGTCATCCAAATACCGCTGCAGAAATGGCCACATTGGCCACGCTTTGCCTACTACCTGACGAGAGTACTCAGACCTGTCAAACGATTAAGTTGACAGGAACCTTATACAAATGGACGAAATAACTAAACAGACGATGGACAGAACGATAACACGCCAACGGCAACCGAAACGCGACCATAGACACACTTCACAGGCAGGAAATTAGAGTCCAGTCAAGACTCAAACTCTAGTATAGGCAGTTTAACGACTGACAAAACCCGGAGATCAGGCTGGCGGCGATGTTCTGGTAGGGAGCATGCACCAGATCATCTGCAGAATTTGGGAAGATGAAAGCATGCACGACTGGAATACCAGCTCTATTTGCCCCATCCACAAAAAAGGCGATCCTACCTCTTGCAAGAACTATATAGGCATATCCCTGTTCAATGTCGCATACAAGATCCTGTCCAGCGTGTTGTGTGAACGTCTAAAGCCATTTTGCACCGGACTAATCGGCAGCTACCAGTGCGGCTTCCGGCCCGGCAAATCGACTATAGACCAAATTTTCACACTTCGACAAATCCTGGAAAAGACCAACGAGTTGCGAATCGATACACACCATCTTTTCATCGATTTCAAAGCCGCATACGACAACATTCATCGTGAAGGACTGTTTGGCACGATGGCCGAATTCCAGTTGTTGTCCAGTTGTGTCGCGCCACGTTAAAAAACACGCGATGCACCATGCAACTCGGTTCTAGGACCTCGGAAATGTTTGAAACATGCACCGGATTACGGAAAGGAGATGCGCTGTCATGTGACTTCTTCAGCCTGGTGCTGGAGCAGATAGTGCGACGGGCAGTCGTCAACAGGGAAGGCACTATCTTCTACAAGTCCATCCAGCTGCTAGGATACGAGGATGATATCGACATCAACGCGTGTTCTCGCCGTGGCATTGTGGAAGCATTCACGGCGATTGAGGAACAGGCGAAAAGAGTTGGTCTTAAGGTCAATGAGGACAAAACGAAGTACATGCTACCACCTGGGACAAAATATAACAATTGACAGCTACAATTTCGAGGTAGTTAAGGAGTTTGTTTACCTCGGGGCAAACGTAAATTCCACAAATGACACCACAGTGGAGATCCGGCATAAACCCGCCCTTGACAACCGCTGCCACTTCGGCTTGTCCAAACAACTGGGGTCAAAACTCCTCACTCGAAAGACCAAAGTCATGCTTTACGAAACGCTCATACTGCCAGTCTTGTTGTACGGAGTCGAAGGCTGGACGATAAGCAGGACAGCGGAGCTGATTTTGGGTTCTTTCGAAAGAAAAATTCTGCGCTGGATATTTGGTCCTGTCTGTGAGGAAGGTGAATGGAGAAGAAGACACAACCGCGAACTCTACGAGCTGTACCAAGATGTGGATGTAGTCCGGAAGGCAAAGATCCGTCGACTACACTACACTACATCGAGCGCATGGACATCAACGCTCCAGCTATAAGGGTCTTCGACTCCGAGCCTCCTGGTTCGAGAAGAAGAGGAAGACCGAACCTCCGGTATAAAGACCAAGACATCTTGGTCTAGATAACTAGAAACAGCGTGCCCGGGACTGTCAAGGATGGATGGCAGCTATAGCCCAGGCTCTGATCCTCCATGGATTGCTGGCCTGATAAGTAAGTAACGATTTCGGTGGCTGGTGATGATTCCACGGGCGTCTTAGGTTAGGGTAGACTGGCATACATAGGGTAGGGTAGGTTAGGGTAGGTTAGGGTGGACTAAGGTAGAATAAGTATAGACATCAAAACAAAAAAAAAAAACGGCTTATGCAACGAGTTGATGAAAGTCTGACTTCCCGGTAAATGGGTCTGATTCAGTAAATTGAGGTTTTCTGAGATGCAATTTTTCTTGGTATGAGAAACGTTCAAAAGAGAATTTGTGGTACGATTTCAGTTGTAAAGAGGCAATTGGGGTGAGGGAGATAAGTTTATAAGGTCATTCTTAGTGAGAAAACTGACAAGAGTATAAAGGAAGCCAGAAATGATTACATTGCTCGTCCTCGACGAGTCAAATTCGCATACATATGTTCAAAGGTAGTATAGAACGTATGGTCCTTCGTAAAAGATATTTAAAATTAGTCATCGTCGTTTATTCCGATGGTCATTTATAGTGACACTTCAGCTGCCAGCTCGTTAGACAAGGCAAATCTGCTAGTTGCACTTTTAGTATTTGCTCTATGCTTTCAGATTTCAACTTGTCCCCCCTTGTACTTGAGAGCTTCGAACACTTTATGCAACAAGTCCACTTCTGCATTTGTGCAGTGACAAGAGTACTGAAAATGATGAACCTTCCTCCCTCTTCTCTTACTGACTCACGTGCACTTACATACGTGCTTTCTCTCCGAGGTCATAGAAACGTTCATAAGTCGTCTGTCAAGATAAATATCTCGAAATACGGAGACCGATAGTATGGTTTTCATAGCAACAGGTCCACTGGGGATTTGATGGCATATCTCACTGAAAAGTGGAATCAATCTCTGCATGATTCTGGTGAAGGAAAGGTAGTTGCACTTGACATTTCAAAGACATTTGACGGAGATTGACATCAGACTCTTTTGTCGAAAATACGTGCTTTTGTGATCGATGACTTTCTACTTCAATTGATTAGAAACTGCCTTTCCGGCCGAATAATTCAAGTTGTTTTGGACGGTCTTAAGTCCACAAATTGAATATGGTGTACCACAAGGCTTGGTTTTGTCTCCGATTCTTTTTCTCATACCTTGGTACTTGGTACTCGTCTCAGTGACAGCTTTTATTGGAATGACCATATACTCATCTTCAGCTAGAAATGCTTCCAAATAGTTAGGTTTCCTTAAGAAATGCAAATATTTCATCTTCCTCTCGGACCTGCCAGGTAGGTTGAGGTGGCTACCATACATGCGCTTCAGGGATAGATAGATATTTATTTATTTCATTTAAAATTTACAAAAAATGTGTTATCGCACAATTTACCTAATAGATTTACAGAGATGTGATTCATATCTTTCTACTGAAATATTATACAAATTATTTAATTACAATGGTGAGAATGATAGAATACACTAAACTGAGGAAAACAAATGAAAACAAAAACCTCAAATGAAAGTTGGCCGAAAAAAAAAAAAAAAAAAAAAGAAAAAAAAAAAAAAAAAAAACAAGTGCTGCATTATAACAGGTTCAGCTGGTTGATTAAAGGATTGTTTGAAATATCGCATTTAGTTATGAAACTATCATAAAGTTTGCAAATCCTGAATGAGATCAATTCAACATTAGCTCTAGTGTGTAGATGTAGTGTTGAGTAATGCCAAGGCAAATTTAGCATCATTTTTAATAGTTTGTTTTGCATTTGTTGTAGCTTTTTAATGTGGCACTTAGCACAGTTGCCCCAAACCTGACAGCCGTATAGCAAAATTGGTTGAAATATAGTTTTATGAATTATTATTTTATTTTCTAATGAAAGACATGACTTTCTATTAATAAACGGATATAGTATTCTTATTCCAACGTTCACTTTATTAAGTGTTTCGGTGATGTGGCTCTTAAAAGTCAATCTTGGGTCAAGATATATGCCCAGGTATTTTACCGAAGATTTCCACCTTATTGCGTGACCGTTGATAGTAAGTTGACTAGATGGAAGAAAACAAGGTTTTCTTTTTCTAGTGAAAAAGATAGCTTGAGTTTTTTCGGTATTAAGTTTAATTTTCCACTTCACATAGTATTCATTTAACCGCTCAGCTGCATGCTTTAGATTCGTCTCAATATTGAGACCAATTTCATGCGATGCTAATATGGCGGTATCATCAGCGTAAATCGCAACTTCGCAGAGTGGAAGCCGCGGTATGTCAGACGTATATAGGTTATATAAGACGGGACCGAGGACGGAACCTTGAGGCACACCTACATTAAAATGAATTAGGTTCGACGCAAAACCATTAACAAATACTTGAAAACGACGATTTAATACAAAACTTTGAATAGTTTTACAGAGAAACAGAGGAAAATTATCGTTTAACATTTTATATATGAGGCCATTATGCCATACAGAATCAAAGGCTTTTTCGATGTCTAATAGTATCAAGCCACTTGATTTTCCCTCTGCTCTATTTTGCTTAATACTATTACAAATCCTTAGTACCTGATGGGCGGTACCGTGGTCACGTCTGAATCCAAACTGCTCATCAGGATATATTTTCCGATTTTCTATAATTTTTACAATTTTGTCCTTAACGACTTTTTCATAAATTTTACTTATACTACTCAGCAAACTTATTGGCCTATAGCCAAAAGGATCATTTCGCTGTTTTCCTGCTTTTGGTAATGGAATTACTTTTGCAATTTTCCACGCATCTGGAAAATATTGCAATTTAAGACAAGAATTGATAATATAAGTCAGAAATTTGATGCCCTCTTTAGGTAACCTTTTAAGGTAAACATTTTCAATATTATCTAAACCGCAAGTTTTTCGTGTTTTCAAGTTATTGAGATGAATTTTCAATTCCGTTTGAGACATATATTCATTTGAAGGAGTTTCACTGAGAGCAAGATTGAATGATTCCACAGTATTTTCCACGAGTGTGTTAGTACATGGATCACCTAAATGCTGCGATACTAAATGATTTTCTGAAAATTTGAGAGCAAAAATATTAGCTTTTTCGGGATCGGTGTAGATAATATTGGAACCATCAATGAGACAGGGTATCTGCCTGTTTTTATTCCTAACAACTTTAACTATGTTCCAAAAAGGTTTAGCAGCTTTGTCAAGATCTTTTAATTTACTATTCCACTCTTTATTTCTATAAGCCTGAATGTTTGTACAAATTAATTTATTAAAGTATTTCATAAGGAGTTTTGAAACAGATTGACGATACCTTTGCCAATTTCTTCTGTGCAAGTTCCTAATTCTAATCAATTCCAAAATATGAACTGGTAATTTCAGAGATGAACATTTTTTCTTAATACGGGGAATACAATTCTTAGCAAAAGCATTAATGTTTTCAGTGAATTGGTGCAGAATATCATCAACTTGCTGTTTATCCGTAATAGCTTCTAAGTTAGTGGGAATGGTTCGAAAATTATTTTGTACGAGTTTGCGAAATTTAGCCCAATTCGCATTTTTGATATCTGAAAAATATTGCACTTTTTCTATTCCCGACCAACGAAGATTGCAGAGGACTGGATAATGATCCGAGCCTAGCTCATTTAAAGCAAGTGGCTGAGAAATTAGACCAGGGACATTTGTTACAAAGAAGTCGATAACAGACGGATTGCCACGAGAACTAGATGGAATAAAAGTAGGGCTAGGTGGAAACAAAATAGATATTGGCAACTCTATTGAAATATTATGTAAAATATTTCCCCAACAGTTTGCTCTGACACAACCCCAGTCTCGATGTCTGCAGTTAAGGTCGCCGCCAAGTATAAATTCATTTCTCATACTTAACAATTTTTTTAGTTCACTCCCAAATTTACGCCTCTTTTCAACTGGGGAAGAGAGTTCCGTAATTTTGCCTGGGAAATAAACGCAATATATCTGGACCTTTCTACCATTTTCCAATAATACTTCAATTCCTACAATTTCTACATAATTTGTTTGTATGAAAGGTAAGAGCTTATGTTGTATTGATCTTCTAATCAGAATAGCTACACCACCACCTCTTCTATTGTTTCTATCTACACGGTAACATTTATACACTGACGATGCTATGTGACAATCAGCTTTTAGCCACGTTTCAGTTACTAATGCAACATCAATTTTATTCCTAATCAGAAAATCTAAAAATTCCACATGTTTATGAGAGATACCTCTTGCATTCCATGTTATAATATTGATCTTCTTACTATTATTACTTGTCATTATTGTTGTACAAAAACTTACACGCTATTTGTGCGATAACCTTAAATTGATCAGTTTTGCTTTTGCAAGTACTCAGCTGCGTTATCATCTCCATTAGAAGCGTATTCAATTCGTCCATAGAGAACAATTCTTCATCGCTCGGGGTTCTACCAGTAACGTTGTGTGACGATGGTGTTGACCCAGGCACAATATAATCCAGAGTCCTCGGGCGAGAATCTTTCTTGTTTTCACTTTCTCTGTGCACTACATTAGTGGTAAGGCGTGCTGGGAGAGATGGAAATTCATGCATTGACATCAAGGGAATGTTATTATTGTAGTTGTCAAGGTTTGTGACACTTGGTGATGTTGAAGGTTTAGTTTTGATCGAATGTTTCTGTCTCATTTCGAGGTATTTTATTCTATTGATGCATGCATTATCTGAGGACTTGTGATTACCTTTGCAGTTCGCGCACTTAAACACACCGGTATTTTTACACTCAGCAGTTGTATGATTACCCGCGCATATAGAGCAGTATGTTTTTATATGGCAGTTTCGTTCGCCGTGACCAAACATTTGACAATTTCGACATTGTGTCAACTTATTCTTATTTTTACGCTGATAACTCCACTTAATTTGTGTGTGAAAAATTGAACGAATATTTTTTTGTAGTTCATTTAACTTAATTGTACCATTTTCTAGGCAAACTAAGTAAAAAGTGTCTGTGTATTGTTCATACTTTTTGGTGATCATTTTGATATCCGTGCACTTGAGTCCTAGTCTTAATAGTTCAGTTTTAAGTTAATTTGGATCATATTTGTCCAGACCGAATAACAGGGTTTTAAAAACTTTTTCACTTTTGAGATCATGGGTGAAAAACTGGCAATTATCTGATTTGAGTTTATTAAGTATGGAACGATAAGATTCCATACTTTCACACATAATCCTTATACCGATTGACATTTTTTTTAAACAATAATCACTTATCTTAAGATCTTTCATTTGATTGTGTACGTAATCACAATTTTTTTGCAAAACTTTTGGCAACACATTTTCGTCCATATCATCACCATCAACGTCGCTATCCGGCAAACATTGTAGGGGACTCCAATAATTGGAGTTCTTTTTTGTTAAAACCATTTTTTCCGGTACTAATTTAGGGGGTGGTTTCGATTTTTTACCAAGGGACAATTGTCTGTCCCCGGTAACTGGGGGCCTCGCGCGTTTAAGAATATTGGCGTTGTATCTGTATAATGTGCTAATACTTCGGGCTCACGTTTTCCGTTTTTTTTTTTTCCCCCTTTTTATTAATTAATTTGTGATATTTTCCGATTTGCCAGTAGTCGCCTGGCTGGCTGTACGATTGATACTGATGCGCTTCAGGGAACAATTAATGAATAGGCGCCGTTATGATGCTACAAAACTCGCAAAACCTAAGGGATGTGAAGGAGGATGTTAATTTGAATCCAGCCTGTGAAGTTAAGAAAACTGGTTATGTTGGTCAAACTGAGGTCGACTACGTCTGAGAGGTGGACTTGCCAGTGCTGGCAGTTCACGGCTTCGTCTGCGTGGATGTTGGGATAACTGCGGCATTGGTTATTGGACTGGATGCTTATTCTGGCAGCGTGAGTTCCTTTAGGCCAATGGCCCGTATTGACTCTTATTATTCTAGCTACACTGGAATGGTGTCTATTGTGGAGGTCGTTTGCTTTGGTTTTAGAATACGAGGGCCATGTTTTCCTTGATATCCTGTATTTAGTTGTATTTGTCCACCTGCGACTGGCTATGTTGCCCCTAAAAGAGTTCACCTACAAGCCGACAATTTAAGTAGGGGGAGTTTGAGGTGGCTCCGCGCTTGGCTAGCTCATCGGCCCTCTCATTCCCTTCTATGTAGCTGTATCCTGGAACCCAAATGAGCTCTTCCAGCTTGAAAGAAAGAAAGAGTGATTGGGGAGATGGAATCAGTTTGGGATATTCAGCTGTGTCGAGAATATTCCCGATGCAATACCGGCTTTTGCTTGCAAGCATTATAGAATACACTCCAGGGAAGGTGTTTGATGCGAGGTTAGCTTCGTTGTCAGAAGTGACAGAACTCTACCGTGGCCATATGGTTTGGGTGAGCAGTAGAACTCTTCTTTAAGTCTGATGGTGCGGCAAATCACCGTGTATTTGATGTAAAGTTCCAAGGGGAGAAGATGCAGGTTGGTATTAACCGCTTCGAAGGGACATGTTCTCATGGCTCCCGTGATTCCGATTCCTGCTAAACTATGGATCTTATTAAACTTGTCGATGTTACGAGCTTTGCTAAGGGCTGGCCATCAAACTAAGGCGTGGATGGGACGGACAACGGCTGTATACATCCACAGGGCTAGCTTGGATCTGAGTCCTCACCTTTTATAAAAATTTGCTTCAGGCGTAGAATGATACACTATCTTTCTTCACCCGGTTTTCTATATTGGACTTCCAGTTAAGCTTCGGGTCTGTTCTCCTTGTAGCAGTTACCGTAGTAGATGTCGCAGTTTTTCATCCGTCTTTTGCCTGGTCCATCCTATCGCACTTCTTGGAGTGGGGTTATACATATCTGCTTTATAGCAGCTGTGGGTTTGCTCCAATTGATCGATGGCACCCGGTCTGTTAAGGGACCTCACATTCCGGGTGCAGACTCTCAAGTCCTTTAGTCGTTTGCAGGGGTCGTCAGCCTTGTATTCGTCCGTATCCGAGGCTTGTGGTTGTCTCGGAACAATTGGTTTTTTCCGTGATAACAAGGATTCGGGTCGCTGCACATATTGGTTCACTACCTAGCGGGTGCCAGGCCAGCTATCCGGAGGCGGCGCGGAGGCTGTGTGTCAACTTGGATTGCGCAGAGACAGATATCGAAGTTGGCTTTTGCCATGTTTGTTTTTTTTTTTTTTTTTTAGACACTCGCGCTGGTTCAAGAGTTTTCATATTCTCTTATGATGTGTTTACACACACAACCTGAACGGAGTGCGGTGGTTTGGGTTGTTTATATTGATGTTCACTTACTCTCTGGGGTGGTTGTCCTAGATAGGACGAGAGCCGACCAAATTCCGTGTTGGTTATAGTCCGCAGTAATTGGTTTCTTGGCTATGAAGCGAATTTGAACTATAGACCTTCCGCTCGGCGGTCGATGATGTTAACAACTGCACCGCGGCCACCCCGTGTTAAACGCGATCAACTTTTTTGCTCTGTTTGCTCGGAATTTGTGTTGTTGCTCTACGTTTACCCCACTCCAGTCGGTATTGAAGTAGTTCGTACCCATTTATAAAGTCAGTAGTTCATCGCGGATAGCTTCACAGCTCACATACAAGCCTTTAAGCGTACTCCTTTCCATCCTGACACTGCTCCACAATCCCCTCCTGAATCGAATTCAAGTGCAAACATATAATCCCATAAATAGCACGCACAATTCATCGGCAACAGAACTCGAGCACTAGCGTTTTTCCTTATCTCCATGCGAAGCTCTTCATCTACGATGGATGCGACGATAGTATGGCACAAAAAAGGAAGTACATAGTGTTCGTAATCTAGATATTATTGCATCAACTGCCATACCTTTAGGTTCTTTTCGCCCTCATTTCGTCTTTGTTCCATATTTTCCCTGGTCTCCTCGTTTCAGCTTGTCTCTCCTTGCATTTTGTTATAAAGGATGAGAGAAAAATCTAATCAAGCATTTTTCTGCTGTTCTTGCTACAGCCGCAGCCGCAGCTGCTGTTCCTTCTGGTTCTGCTTGTTGTTGCGAGGAGATGGAGAGAAGAACCTCTAGCAAGCTCGCTCTCGGTCACACAGCTGCAGAATTCAAAAGCAAAGAATCAACCACACCAACCTCGACCTAAAGCCTTTGAGCAATTCATCCTTTAAAAAAGGATAATAAAGTGAAAAAAAATTGCGGAAAATTTAAACGGATTTCAACCTAGTGCAGACACACACATTTCACAAAGTACAAAACTGCATAAATGTGGATGCATGAATGTCCTTGAAAGGAACACACAACGTGTACCGTGTACCGACAACCGAGAGTGCTACTACTACTGCCACTGCCACTCCTAGTACCATTCGCCCTCATAAGTTTGTCTATCAGTCAAGGTGCTTGTGCCAGCTCCTATGCATCTCTATCATTTTTCCAAGCAGCAAACACCACTCCCAATTCGTTTTCTTTTCCGATTTTTCCACTCCTTCCGTCATCATTATCCTCCTCAGTTGCATGATCCTCCTTCGATGGCACATGTCTAAATAGAGCCAACGAACCATTGAAATTGCCTCTAATTAGGATTTAGGATGCGGGCGCCCACGACTCGACAATACGTCATTTGCATTTGCGTATCAGTGCATGTAATTGCATTTACATTAAATTAATTGGAAAATTCCGATTACATCTATTACCAACCATTGTTGGGCGAATGGGGATGTGCATACGAGTAATTTGAGGCTTGACTTCTCCTTCACTCCCTGGGAAATTATTATTATCATTATGAGGGCTGTCATTATTAGTTGGACCATTTGTCCTGTTTTCCTAGGGAAACTGGGTCTTTGGGAGAGCTTTTACAATCCATATCTTGAGCAATGTGTTGTGGTGCCGACTGGTATGGTGGTGGTATTCAACTTAACAAATGACTTGAGGCTCCTGACTTAAATGGTGTCCCTAATTAAAAGTTGGAAAGTTGGAAGGCTCTGAGGAATAATTTTGAGTATTAGGGTGTGTCACCTACATGTCATTCGTAGTTATTACCCGGATGGTTAAAAAGGACACTGTGAGCAGTCACTGTGGAAAATTGGGATAAGGAGCATAAAGACATTTTGTTACAAAGTAATGAATTCGAATAATAATTACTATCACGGAGGCTGAATGCGACAGGCTCACCCATACTACTAACTTCTGGTTGGTTGGTCGGTCCCAAACAAAACTCCTTCCAAAACTTATCAAGTCGTCCGTCAGTATGTAATTATGCGTCGAAGGAATTCAGTCTCGAATGAATACCGTCAGTTGCTATGGGGTCTTACACAACAGGGGCTTTGATGCAAGATAGCGCTGAGATCACTAAGTTTATTTTCTCTGGCATCGGAGGCTGGTTCTTCAGTGATCGAAAGAATTTTGGTTGGTAAGATTTCGCCAAAGTAGGGAAAAGTGAATTCCGTGTTTCAGACTGTAGACAGACTTAAAAAAAATGTCATGGAGACTTTGCTCTCTCGCACGGAATGGTACACAAGTGACTTACTCAGTTTCGTTGCGGTCTTGCGAGCACAAAATACGCTGAGCATTCAGGACGTCCAATATTCTAAGAGTCGACAAGTAACTCATGCCGACACAAGCGTCTCCATCTAGCCTCTGTCAACAAACCCCTATTCTCACCTCCACGTGGTGAAACTTGGGAGTCTAGTACCTTCGACCGAAGATGGGGCCGACCCCTATTGGAAGACGTTCGGGTCTGTTACCGAATGAGGGAGAAGTGTAAGAGTAAATCGGTTCCAGGGTTTAACCCTTCTTAAGGACCTGGGCGGACGAGCTAAGCAATCGATCGGTCAACGGCGGCGTTCACAGTTCTGCTCTCTCTACGAACAGCACTTGATCAAAACACAAGCCAATCTTATCAACAATCCTAAGTCCTTCTTTCAGTTTGTCAACTACAAAAGAAAATCTGATGGCTACCCAACCTCACTCTCTTTCAATGGCGAAACCTCGAATGATCCCAACACTGTAGCCAACTTTTTTGCCAACCTTTTCAAACAATCTTTTGCCGATAACTCCTTTGTGCCGGACACTTCCTATTTCGACTACCTACCAAATTTCTCCCTCAATCCATTTCTTCCACGTTCTGTTGAACAATGTTCCTTCATTCTCTCCGTCCCGCTCGCAAAATTATTCAACTTATCCCTGTCCCTTGGAGAATTTCCCCAGGTATGGAAAACCACCTTCATAACTCCTATTCACAAAAAAGGTCCAAAGAGTGATGTTAACAACTACCGCCCCATTGCAAAACTCTCACATATACCCAAACTTATCGAAAGCATCTTGTATGACACTCTAAGTTTCCATTGCAAGTCTCTAATCTCCTCAAATCAACATGGATTCCTCAAATCCAGGTCTACAACCACAAACCTCGTCGAATTCGTGTCCTTCACCCTCTCAGCATTAGAGAATGGAAACGAAGTCGACGTCATTACAACCGACTTCAGTAAAGCGTTTGAAAAAAAATATCTCACAATCTAATACTCTTCAAACTGTCTGCCCTAGGCTTTGAACCCACTGCGCTGAAGTGGATATCTTCATATTTAAAAAACCGTTTCTACAGTGTTCGCTTTAGATCTGTCTTTTCTAACCCTTTCTTAGCCTCTTCCGGCGTTCCCCAAGGTAGCCACCTAGGTCCACTTCTTTTCATTCTTACCATAAACGACATTGAGATAATCATCAAACATTCCCATCTCTCACTGTACGCCGACGACACCAAGTTCTTTAAGACCATTTCCTCGCTACAAGACCTTATTCAATCCGATCTCAATAGCTTTTCTACCTGGTGTTCCAAAAATTGCTTGGAGCTTAACATTTCCAAGTGCCAATCTATCACCTTCTCACGCAAACGTGTCCAATCCTCTCCTCGTCTCTACTTTCTCCACAACCAACCCATTTCTACCGTTCAGGTTATCGGCGATCTTGGCATACTGTGTGACCAAGAGCTCAATTTCCGCGCACATATCGACGATATAATTCTTAAAGCAAACTCTGCACTCGGTTTCGTGAATCGCTGGTCTAAAGAATTCTCCAAACCCTACGTTACCCGATCTCTCTACACAACCTTTGTCCGGCCCCTTCTTGAATACGCCTCTCAAGTATGGTCACCTTACCAACAAACCCACATTTCTAGAATCGAGAGCATCCAGCGTCGATTCCTACGCTTCGCTCTTCGAGGCCTGCACTGGCAAAATCCTTTGCTCTTACCACCCTATCAAGACCGACTCAAACTAATAAATCTGAGTACGTTGGAGGATAGAAGAAGGGTAGCTGACATCCTCTTCATTCATAAACTCCTAACAGGTACCATTGACTGTGCCAACCTCTACAACTCTATATCCCTTAACACTAACCCTCGTAATACTCGCAATCCTCGTCTCTTCTACCTATCCATCCCCCGCACCTCTTATGGCTCCAATGAACCCATCTCCCGTATGCTGGGAAGTGTTAATTCGAACACTAACTTCGATTTCAACCTCAGCACTCCATGCCTAAAATTCCGTCTTCTCGGTATCCCCCCCTTCTCACTTCCATAGTTCCCTAATCGCGCCCCCCTCTCCCGTTCTTGTTAGTCAGTTAAGGTAGACTAATTAAGAATGTTAGTTAGTTAAGTTAGAATTAAGAATGTTAGCTTGAATTAAGCTTAAAAAATGGGGGTATTGGGGTACTGAACAACAACCCTTTTGGAGTTGCTCGATGCTCGAGTATTTCGATGCACAGGTCCAAAAGGAAATCTCCAAAGTCGGGTCAGGACCCTGGAAAAGAGACGGTGACCGATGAGCCCTACATAGGTGAAAAAGGGGTAATGAATTTCGGCTCTGCACATGGAATGTGAGGTCCATTACCAGACCCGTGCAGTAGATGAACTCGCGGAGGCGGTACTGACTGCTATAAAGCAGACAGTACCGCAATCCAGGAAGTACGGTGGGATGGGACGAGCAAAACGAGGATGAAAAACTGCGTCCTCCATTACGGCGATTACTACAAAGGAGAAGAGCAACACTTATTTGGATGTGGATTCGTTGTTCGAGAGGGGAGGAGGGAGCGAGCAAACAGAGCAAAGAAGTTGAAGAAGTTTAACATGGCAAACGCCAACTTCGATATCTGTCCCTGCTCAATCCAAGTTGACACACAGCCTCCGCGTGGAATCCCCTGGATAGCTATACTGGCACCAGCCAGGTAGTGAACCAATGTGTGCATCGACCCGACCCCTTGTTCCTGGGGAAAGAAGAACCTGGTCCTCCAGGACCTTAGGGTTAACATCCCTATCGCATAAAACAAATACTTGTTCAGAGACAATTAACAGCCTCAAAAAGGGAACGAATTTCTGATCTGCACCTGGAGCATTAGCTCCCTGAACAGACCAGGTGCAGCCGGACAACTGGTCAACTCTTTGGACTGCTATAAGGCAGACAATACCGCCCTCCAAGAAGTGTGATGGCATGGACCGCGCAAAAAGCGGTTAAAAAACTGTGATATCTACTACGGAAACTGCTACAGAGAAAATAAACAACGCCTATTCGGATGCGGATTTGTTATTCGAGGCAGACTCAGGAAAAAAGTCTTAAGCTTCCAATATGTAAGCGAACTCCTCACTCGAAAGACCAAAGTCATGCTTTACAAAACGCTCATTCTGTCAGTCTTGCTGTACGGAGCCGAAAGCTGGGCGATAAGCAGGACAGCGGAGCTGATTTTGGGTTCTTTCAAAAGAAAAATTCTGCGCCGGATATTTGGTCCTGTCTGTGAGGAAGGTGAATGGAGAAGAAGACACAACCGCGAACTCTACGAGCTGTACCAAGATGTGGATGTAGTCCGGAAGGCAAGGATCCGTCGACTACACTGGCTCGGCCACATCGAGCGCATGGACATCAACGCTCCAGCTAAGAGGGTCTTCGACTCCGAGCCTCCTGGTTCGAGAAGAAGAGGAAGACCGAACCTCCGGTATAAAGACCAAGTAATCGCGTATGTAAGACATCTTGGTCTTGACAACTGGAAGCAACGTGCCCGGGACCGTCAAGGATGGAAGGCAGCTATAGCTCAGGCTCAGATCCTCCATGGATCGCAGGCCTGATAAGTAAGTAAGTAATATAAGCGAACGCCTCATAACTATCCGCATCAAGGCCAATCTCGGCATTATAAGCTTAATATGTGTCCACCCCTCCACAAAGGAGAATGATGGCCGACATAAAGACCACTTCTATGATCTCCTAGGAAGAATATATGCCCAATGTCCCATCTATGACACCAAAATCGTTCTAGGAGATTTCCATGCGAAGCTGGGTAAGGAAGCTTTTTTTGATCGAGCCATAGGAAAGCATAGCCTACACAACACCACGTCAGAAAATGGACTAAGGCTACTGGACTTTATGGCGGGACATAATCTCGTAGTAGCAAGTACACGATTCTCACACCTCAACATTCTCTCCGTCTCCCTCAAGTTCTTCCAAGTCCCGATGCAATCTATAAAAACCACGCCATCAGAGAGGCCGCCTAAGATGTATTGGGTTTCAAGCCACCACCTTCGAGAAACCCCTGATTTGATGACGAATGCAGTCAGGCTCCACTGCATCGACAAACGAGAGCTGCCCGCGAGCTCTATGAACAGAAAAAGAGAGAAGAGCATGCGCTTCTGAGAAAAAAAAAGAAGGAGCACGAGAAGCGCGAGATCGAGGAGTTGGAGAGATGTTATTCGAGACTTTCGAAAGTTCTACCAAAAAGTAAAACGAACATGCAAGGCTATAAATCCAGAGAAGAAGCCAGCAGGGATGAGCACGGACAACTAATAGTGCAGTCACAGTCGATGGTGAGATTGCATAACGGCGGTGATAGTCAAAATACTCAAAATGCCGCCGTCAGGCAGAACGAACCATTCACAATGGACGAAGACGAAAGAGAATCCCGTCCATTCGACCTAGACGATGTTAAGATAGCGATATTGAAACTTAAGTCTTATAGAGCTGCTGGAGAAGACGGACTCCCCGCGGAACTGTTTAAAGCAGCTGGCGATGAGGTGGCCAGGAACATGCACCAACTCATCTGCAAGACATGGTCGGAAAAATGCATGCCCGACGAATGGAATCTCAGCATCGTTTGCCCGGTCCATAAGAAAGGAGACCCCTATGACTGTGCCAATTAAAGAGGGATAAGTCTCTTAAGGCTGTATATGACATTGTTTATAGAGACGAGCTATACAGAGCCATGTCTTCTTTTAACATTCCTGCCAAACTCGTCAAACTGTGCAGGATGACTATGGAGAATTCCCGCTGCTCCATTAAGGTCTAAGGTGAACTAACCGAGACCTTCGATGTTAAAAAGGGTTTTAGACAAGATGACGCACTGTCATGTGCTTTCTTTAACATCATACTTGAAAATATCGTGCGGGACTCTGCGGCCAATACAAGAGGTACGATCTACTTCCACCCAATTGCTTGCCTACACAGATGACATTGACGTTATCGGACGGACAATGCGAGACGTCAATGAGGCGTTCGCAAGTATTGAAGCAGAAGCGGCTAAAGTGGGTCTAAAGGTAAATGGAGACAAGACCAAATATACGCTTTCATCAAAGAATGACGCGCAACACCTACGTCTTGGTCAGAACGTCAACTTCGGCAGCTATATTTTTGATGTAGTCAAGGACTTCGTCTTCCTTGGCTCGATAGTGATAAGCAGCAACGACACCAGAGCTTAGATAAAACGCAGAATAACTCTTGCCAGCCGCTGCTTCTTTGAGCTCAAGGGGCAACTGAGTAGTAGAGCCCTCTCTCGCAAAACTAAGGTATCCCTCTCCAAAACCTTAATCATTCCGGTCCTCCTCTACGGCGCTGAGGCTTGGACGTTATCAAAAGCGGATGAAGAGGCTCTTGGGAGTTTTGGGAGGAACATTTGCGTGCAATCGTTGGTCCCATTTGTGTAAACGGAGAGTGGAAGAGGAGATTCAACCAAGAACTTTACGGGCTGTATAGTGACATCGGCCTAGTTAGACGTCTTCGTATCCAACGTCTAAGATGGCTGGGCCATGTGGAGCGAATGGACATCACCGCTCCGGCCCGAAGACTCTTCGACACCAACCGACGACTCAGCAGGGGATGACCGCATTTAAGGCGGCGCGCACAGCTGGAAAGGGACCTCAACCAACTGGGCGTGCTGCACTGGAAGCGGCTGGCCAAAGATCGTGCCCACTGGAGAGGCTTGTTGGCTGAGGTCTTGGTTCACCCGAAATGTAGCGCCATCTAAGTAAGTAAGTAAATTCTAAGATTGTTGTTCGAGGCAGACTAAGGAAAAAATGTACATACATGTGAGCACCTCATAAGAATCCGCATTAAGGCTGAATTCGGCAACATTAGCTTGATTTGTGCCCACGCCCGACAGAGGACAAGGATGACAACAGCAGATATGTCTTCTATGAGCTCCTAGGGAGGACATACATACGATAAATGCCCCAGCTACGACACCAAGATAATTCTGGGAGACTTCAATGCACAGCTAGGAGAGGAAGAAGTTTTTCCAGAGTCACCGGAAAACACAGCCTGCACGACAACAAATCCGGGAACGTACTCAGATTTTCCTCAGGCCCGAACCTCTCTGACAGACTATAGACAGAGAGAGGATTGCTCACTCGTCAAGAGTTTTAGATCAATCAGTCTATCATCCTTCTTGCTTAAGAGCATAGAAAGAATAATAAAGTTGCACGTGCACGAAGTTGCCATTAGAATGCATCCCCGTTTGGAGATGGAACATGCGTGGAAAATCCTGCGGGACTGCGCTTCAAAACCTAGTTGGGAGAATAGAATGCGCACTCGAAAGGAAACAGTACGCTCGGCATTTTCGTCGATATTGAGCTTTTGATAAGTCAACTTTTGACAGCTTATGTAGCGCTCCTAGACAACATGGCGTAGATGAAGCACTGGTTTTGTTGATCAAAGCAATGCTCATGCACAAGACATTAATCGCTGACGTAGGTCTCCGACTCGGACGCAAAGTGGCGTCTCCGCAGTTATGGTGCATGGTGATCGACTCTCTGCTCGATGCTCTCGACGTTTCTTGAATCTTTGCCCAGGCTGAGGAGGATGCTGTCGCTATTCTCTCTGTCAGCTCATGTTTAGCGACTGTCTGTCTCAAAGCACAGGCGTTAAATGTGATCGATGAGTGGTGCACGAGAAATGGGCTGTCAGTTAATGCTCTCAAGACTGATGCCGTTCTCTTCACGAGAAGGAGCAAAAATAAAGGCATGACTCAGCTGGCAGTAAAAGGTATTCCTATTCCTATTCTATACGCCCTTGGGGCTTATCACCCGCAATGATAAGACCGATGTCTCATATGCATGGGTTGTCTGGTGGAATAGGCTAACAGGCGAACACTTCGTAGCCCTTTTCACGAAACTGCAAAGAACGGTTTGTCTCAACAGTATGGGGGCTTTCCCAAGCACGCCTGGCTCTGTTCTAGATACTATGATGAACTGAAAGCCAAGTCTCGTCTCATCGGAATGACAATGCGCTGGCGCGAGAAATATCCGACGACCCATGTCTCATGGATATGCCCCCCGACGCAATGACACCTGCCATCCTATTGCGCTATAACTTATCGTCCAGCCTTCGGCTCCGTAAAGCAGGGCTGGCAAGATCAGTGTTTTGCAGAGAATGATTTTGGATCTCCTCGTTAGGAGTTTTGACCCTAGATGGTTCGACAAACCAACTGATATCTCCACAAAGTTGTCACTTCAAGAGATAACATTTGCTCCGAGGTAGGTAACTACCTTAACTACCTTAAAATTATATCAGTCGATGATTACGTTCTGCCCAAGGTAGTGTTTAGTTTCAAACCGACGGAACCTGCCCTTCCTTCAATTGCTGTGATTTTTAATGTCGTCCGCGTATCCTAGCAGTTGGACGCTCTTGGGGAAGATAGTGCTATCCGTGTTGACACCTGCTTGCCTTACTATTCTTTCAAGGACTAAATGAAAAAAGTCTGAATTCCGGTCCATGTTTGGAGAGGTTCGGAGGTATGGGGTCCTCAGTGCATTGCGAGTCATCCGAATACATTTTCGTAGGATTCTGAAATCGGGCATCACCCTGTAGAGTTCTTGACGATGAATGCTGTCGTACGTGGCTTTAAAGTCGCTAAAAAGGTGATGAGTATCGATTTGGTTCTCGTCGGCTTTGTGGAGGATCTGGCGCAATATGAAGATCTGGTCGAAGAGACTGCGTGCCCGTTCTGAAGCCGGATTCCAAGGCTTTGGCTTTTTTTGTAGAAGGTTCTAACCTTCTGTATATCGAAGGCACTTTTCCTTTTTTCGGAGTGGCTTCTTTTCCTCCTTTCTTCTACTCTTCCCGCGGTGTTCTTATTGTCATTTGCAGCGCCTTCTGATATGCTTAATACGTTGCTCGCTTCCTTTCAGCATATCCGCCGTTTCTTGTTGGGGCTGTACGGTAGCCTAGGATGGGTTCAGCTACTTAATGGATGGCAGTGCGGCAGGGCAACGATATGTTGTTAGGGATTGTGTGAGCTTGAGGCATATGGGAAAGTTAGGTAGTCGAGCTTGGAGTCGTGCTGCTACCAGGTAATGGTCCGAGTTTGCTCTCCTGAAAGTTCGCACATCCTTGCGTCAATCGGCACATGGTCGATTTGGTTGGCGGTTTTTGTGAGGGAATCTTGTGCTACTTACCACCATATTATTAGATGTCACAAGGTCTGCTAAGAGGATGCCATTGTGTCGTGGAGACTGTACTTTCCGACTGCGCCGCCAAAGATGTTTTTCTTGCCGATATTGTCATTGAAGTCTCCGAGTACGACTTTGATGTCCGTCCGATAACGTCAATGTCATCTGCGTAGGCAAGCAATTGTGTAGACTTGAAGTAGATCGTACCTCTTGTATTGGCCGCAGAGTCCCGCACGATCTTTTCAAGTATGATGTTAAAGAAAGCACATGACAGTGCTTCACCCTGTCTAAAGCCAACCTGTAAAATCTGACGGGTTTGGCGGGGATGTTGAAACTAGACATGGCTCCGTATATCTCGTCTCTATGCACACCCTCATACGCGGCTTTGCAATCGACGAACAGGCGATGAGTGTCGATTTGATATTCTTGGGTCTTCTACAAGATCGCGCGAAGGGCATGCGCCCTTCCAGCTCATTTCGAGCTGTTTTAAATAGCTCAGCACAAGGGCCGTCCGCGGCTGCGTCTTTATTAGTTTTAAGCTTCGAAATTATTAGCTTAATCTTATATAGGTCGTGTGGATGGAATTCTCTTGCATCTTCGTCCGTTTCAAATGGATCATCCTGCCTGACAGTGGTATCAGATCTATTATCGTCGTTAAACAATCCACACGAGTGTTCGTTCCATGTTCTCTGTGATCCTGTTACTAGCTGTCCGTCTTCATCCCTACAGGCTTCTGTTCTGGCTTTTAGCTTTTTCGTGAACTCTTCTTTTCCTCCTTAAAAGCGTTTGTTCCTCTTTCCTTTCCTGCTCGTAGTGTTCACAAGCGGCACTTGTTCGTCTATGTCGCATGACTTTGTAGATGGTTTGCCTTGTTATATGGGCTTGTTCGCATTGCTCATCAAACCAGGGGTTTCTAGCTGGCGGCGGTTTGAAACCCAGGACATCGGAGGCAGCTTGACTCCGTTGCATACTTGTCATTCGTACCTTGGTTACAACAATGCAGTGACCCGAGTCGATGTTGGCTCATCGAAAGGTTTGTACACCTACGATTCTGGAGGGGTGCCTGGCGTCGGTCGCAACATGATCAATCTGGGTAATGATCGACTGATCAGGTGATCGCCACATACCTTTGTAGATGTTGAGATGCGGGAAATATGTGCTAGCTAGAAGCAGATTGCGCTCCGCCAACCAGTCAAGTAGCCGGTGTCCCCGTCATCGAATCAAATACGTCCTCCTTGCCCAGCCTCGCATTCAAGTCGCCCAGTGCTATCTTAGTGCCGTAGCTGGGACATTAGGCATAGGTCTAGTAGATCTTAGAAGTCATCTTTCGGTCGATCGTAGGTAGGAGCGTTAACGCATATTTAACTAATGTTCCCGAAAATAGCTTTCGCTTACTTGCCGAAAGCTTAAGACAGGAGTGTACAGAGTTGTGACATTCTAGGTGCACAACCGTAAATCCTTGTTCTTTTTCGTGCCGGTTTTTGGAACCATATACATATGTGTACATATGGGCGCCGTGGCGCAGTGGTTAGTGTGTTGGACTCTGACGCACGATAAGCGAGTTCGGATCCCGATAACACCAATGCCATCGAATGTTTATTTCGCGGCGTCCCTCCTCGGCGGGGTACTGGCAAAACCCGCCGTAGTCTACTTGCCTTGAAACAGCTTCTCGACTCACGCCGTTCGGAATCGGCAATAAACTGTAGGTCCCTTTCACCTGTGTGAAAAAATAAATCACCACAACATGGGTGACTGAGAGAAGCTTGGCTCAGGTCCTTCATGGGCTGTAAAGCCAACATACATACATATGTACATATGTATATTCGAGGTTGGTCGTTCTTTCATAACTTTTTTTACATGGTTGGGTTGTTAGCCCTTCGTACAACCACCAGACTGGTCGAGTAGGTTAGCGCTCTGTCGGCTGACTAGAACGCGCACAACCTACATCGGTTCACTTGCCATTGGGTGCCGATAAAGCTATCCAGGGGGGTCACGAGAAGGCTGTACGTCAACTTGTGTGCGCATAGACATGGACTTTACCTTTATTGCGAAACCCCATTCCTCATGACATAATATTCTTCTTCTTAACGGGCCCTACAGATCGGGGTGAACCTGGGCCTCAACCATCGTGCCCTTCCACCTATCACGATCTTTTGCTAGCTTTTTCCATTGTCGCACATTGGTTGAGGTCCCCTGAGGTCCCCTTCCACCTGTGTGCGCCATCTTAAGTGCTGCCGTCCTCTGCTTCTTCGTCCCTCGGGGTTGGATTCAAAGACTCTCCGGGCTGGAGCTGTGGTGTCCATTTCCTCTACATGGCCCAGCCATCTTAAGCGTTGAATCCGTAGGCGCCTGACTAGACTCATGTCGCTGAATAGCCCGCAAAGTTCGTGGTTGAATCTTTTCCGCCATCCCCGTCTGTAGGACTGAAAATCACATGCAAAATCTTTCTCCCGAAACGGCCAACGACTTCTTCATCCGCTTCTGATAGTGTCCGTACAGCAGGACCAGGATGATAAGAGTCTTATATAGAGTCAACTTTGTCGTTCGGGAGAGAGCTCTATTACCCAATTGCCTCCTGAGCCCAAAGAAACAGCGATTGGCAAGAGTGCAAGATTGGCCAGGTCACTGCGGAGCCCAGGTAGACGAACTTAACTATCTCTACCTTATATCTGCCAATACAAACGTTCTGGCCAAGAATATAAAAACTCTTGAAAAAAAAAAAAAAAGACGTCCTCGTTCACTGCCAATCCAATTTTCGCCGCCTTCATCTTAATACTCGCAAACGCCTCATTGACACATCTCGCTGGAGTTGCGAGGACTTGTATTGGTATTGTTGGAGAAATCACACGAAAGCCCATCGCCCTGGTTAGATCCTTTTTTTGACATCAAAACTATCGGTAAGGTGTTCACCGATTCAGATGGAGCAGCGAGCATTCTCCAAAGTCATCCTGCATAGTCTGACGAGTTTAGTAGGTATGTCAAAGGTAGACATACCGTTGTATAGCTCGTCTCTAATAAAGCTGTCGTATGCGGCTTTGAAGTCGACAAATAGGTGGTATCGACTTGAAATTCAAGATCTGCCGTAGTGTGAAGATTTGGTCGATGGTGGACTTCATTGGCCTGAACCCGCACTGATAAGGACCTATCAGCTTATTTACAAAAGACTTCAGGTGCTCACACAAAACGACAGGTCATCCCCAGCTGCCTTGAAGAGCTCAGCTCCGTCTGCACCAGCAGATTTATTCGACTTGAGTTTCGATATGGCAATCTTAACTTCGTCGTGATCAGGGGGACGGAATTGTCTGCGGTCTTGGTCGTTAAGATATGGATCAGTCTGCCTAACAACGGCATATTGACTAACATCGCCGTTATACAGTCTGCAGAAGTGGTTTTTCCACATTCTCAGCATCGACTGCGATTCTATGTGTCCGTTCTCATCCCTGTAGGCTTCCGTTCTGGCTTGGCATGTTCGCTTTATCTGTTGATAAAACTTTGTAATGTCACGCCTGCAGTAACACCTCTCCAAATCCTCAATCACGCGCTTCTCGTACTCTTTCTTCTTTCTTCTGGGAAGCTTATGCTCCTCCCTTCTTTTTAACTCGTAGAGCTCACGAGCTGCTCTTGTTCTTTTCGAGGCTTCATATGCATCCTGCATCGCTGTGTGAATCCTCCTGCACTCGTTATTGATACAGGTGTTTCTTCGCGGTGGAGCCTTTAAGACCAACACTTCGGATGCAGAGCTTTTCAGGGCTTGTTTGCAAAGGTCCCACTGCTGCTCTATTGATAGCGTGGAGGGTTGAGGTGTATTGGAGAGCTTAAGGGAGACGCGATCAGTAAAAGCACGAGCGGTTTCTGGCCATAGTCGTTTTTCGACGTCATAACTTTCTTTATTCTTACTCTACTCACTTCGTTCGTGATATCCGTAGGCGCATCTTGGCTACTACAAGATAGTGGTCTGAGTCGATGTTAGCCCCTCGGAATGTTCGAACATCAGGAATAGTGGAGGAGTGTCTGACGTCGATCGCGATGTGATCAATCTGGTTGGTGGCCGATTGATCAAAATACCGCCAGATGCCTTTGTGTATATCGAGGTGCGGGAAGCTCGTACTGGCTAGAAGGAGATTTCGCCCCGTAGCAAGATCAATCAGCCTGTGTCCGTTATCGGAGGTGGTGTCGTGTAGGCTATGTTTGCCGATGACTCGTTCGAAGATGCTTTCCTTACCCAGCTTAGCATTGAAGTCTCTTAGTACAATTTTGATGTCATAGCTGGGACATTGGGCATACGTTCTGTCTAGGAGATCGTAGAACTCATCTTTGGCGGAGTCATCCTTGTCTTCTGTGGGGGCGCGGACGCAGATCGAGCTGATGTTAAAAAATTTAACCTTGATACGGATCGTTATGAGACGTTCGCTCACATGCCGAAAGCTTAGGACTTTTTGCCTTAGTTCACCTCGAACAACAAATCCGCCTCTCCCTATAGCAGTCGCCGTAGTAAATATCGCCGTTTTTCATACGCTTTATACCCGGTCCATTCCAGCGCATTTCCTGGATGGCGGTTATGTCCGCTTTCTAGCGGTCTAAGGCGTCCGCAAGTTGTTCGGCTGCACGTAGCCTGTTTAGAGACATAACATTCCACGTACAAAGCCGAAGATCATTGTCGTTTCTTCGTCTTTTGCAAGGGTCGTCAACATTAATTCGAGGCTTGTGTTTGTTTCGGAGTTTGTGGTTTTTTTTTTTTACGGTTACGGCTGACTAGGCCGTAGTTCAACCGACTAATCCTGTTTTTTGGTGCAGGAGGCTTGCCATTCGCCCTTCCCCGTCTGCAATTTCCATAGGAAATCTCTAGATGGCACCACGAGGAGGTGGGGATGGGACTTAATAACAGTGCCGCAAGATGTTCGACTGCGGTGGCTCTTCTCGCTTTTTAACCGGCCAGCATCCGTCGGATAGATGCTACCCCTACGAAGCCTTTGTTAGTCCTTTGCCATCATGGCATAATATTGACATAAAATCAGAATTAACTTCGATAATCTATCAAAGAAAAAAGGAATTATCGCTAAGAGCAAATATACCTAGTGACCATGTTACCAATGAAAACATGTAAAGATAAAGTAAATCACGAGAAATCCATCACTGCCCAGCCGAAAGATATCGACTTGATTGACAAACAATTTCATTAAATGTCCCAACATGTGATGAAAAGTAAGTGCCTCGTTCGCCAGGATATAACCAAAGATCCAAGGACTATTACCAACTGAATCAAGTCACCGCCAATGGCCAGTAACATTTATGTATTTCGTATTAATTGCTTTTACAGTCCATGTACGTTGGTGTAAGGCGACTTTATCGTACGCCCGTCGAGTTAAGTGACTTATTGAATTAATGATTATGGAATTAATGAGAGTATGCCTGATGGGATGCCTTTTATGAGATCCATTTTCACATTCATCTCTCTGGATTTTCAATTTTCTTCAATGTATGTAAGAGGCAGATAGGGCAACGTCGAAAGCTGTAATTCTGCTAAAATACCAATCAAGTAGATCAAACGCGATAATTATCTCGCAACAGCGTTTTCGTCTACCAATTAAATGTGAATATATAAATATTTCTTTTCAATAAACATTACTATTTTATATACTTAGTTGCGCGCAGAAAGGAGGAGATGAAACCAATCTATCCACAGGATCGTGAGCACTGTGCAGAAGGTCCAATTTGCGAAGAAACATAAAATAAAATATGTGGTCTAGGTGCGACCCGCAAGGCCCACACGACTAACTTTCCAGTGGAAAAAATTAAAACACCCATTTAATTTTTAGGGTTCCGTACCCAAAGGTAAAACGGACCATAAGGTCCCTGGTCCGTCCTAAGTTTAGCTTAGGGCAGATTTGTTTAGTGATAAAGCCGATATTAATTTCATTCAATTGGAGGTTGGTAGTACTTATTGGTGTTTTTAGATACCCGAAGGCTGGAAGACTGAGTATGCTTGACCCTTACTTTGCGAGTTCGTCGGCCGCGCAGTTTCCTTGAAAATCCTTATGCCCAGGAACCCACAGTATTTTTATGATGACCTGTTCAGCCATCTCGGCTAGGGAGTTAAGAGATGTTTTTGATTTGTGGGTTACCGCGGCCAGAGATTTTAACGCAGATTGGCTGTCCGTGCAAATGATAATATCCTTAACGGATATCGCTGTTATTTCTGTTTGATACACACTGCAGTGATTTGGGAGTCTAAATAATAGGTTGAGGTTAAGTTCCTTGGAGAAGACTCCACTACCTACACCCGTCTCCATTTAGAGCCATATATAGAGGGAAATCGAGTCCTTCGGTATGGCTTTCCCTTCAGCCCATTCCTCCCTGGATGGAAAGATAACTTCGAAGTTCCTAGTGAACACATTCTGCGGGATGATGTAGTCTGTGTCCATGGGTATTTCGAAGTGATTAAGAATCCGAGTATGGCCTTTAAGTGATGTGAGCCATTTTTCTATGCTCCTAATCCGTAGCGCCGCGCAGACAGCAACTTGCGTGCTGAAGAGGTCCAACGGTGCATAATATAATATTTAGGGCCTCCGTGGGGGTTGATCTGATCGCGCCGCTTATATATTCATAAGCTTGCCCCTCTTTCTACTTTCCCCGTCTCGATAGACTGTCTTGTCCAGAGCAGTCCACCAAACTAAGATGGCATACAGGAGGATGGGTCTTATAACTGCTATAAAGAGCCAGTGCATAATGCTTGGTTGTAGACCTCACTTTTTGCCCACCGCTTTCTTACAGCTGTAGAGGGCAGTGGTTGCTTTCTTGACACGATCGAGAATGTTGGGTTTCCAATTCAGCCTCTTGTCAAGGAAAGCCTCGGTGGGTTGAAGAGCAGAATTTTATATTTATTTGTAAACAGTACTGGGTCAGTTTTCTTGGGATTGACCCCAAGTCCACACTACTGCATCCACGTTACTACTGAATGTAATGAACCCTGCATTAGGTCGCTTAGCTTACCCTTCCTCTTACTTGTTCCTCCATAAACTGCTTATTAACAGATTTGAATATCAGATTCGAGTCAAATCTCGTTAAAACCCTAAATACTGCATTAAACAAATTATTGTTGGTTGCCTCCCGTCTGGAGTCTCAGTATTGCTTGCTCGATCCACAAAAAAGGAGACCCCTTGGACTGCGCCAACTATAGAGGAATAAGTCTCCTTAATGTCGCATACAAGATCTTCGCTGCCATTTTGTGTGAACGCCTGAAGCCATTCGTAAACAAGCGGATAGGTCCTTATCAGTGTGGCTTCAGGCCAGGGAAGTCCACCATCGATCAAATCTTCACACTACGGCAGATCCTGGAGAAAACCAATGAATTTCAAGTCGACACGCACTATCCATTCGTCGACTTGAAGGCCGCATACGACAGCGTAATTAGAGACGAGCTATATAACGCCATGTTTACTTTTGACATCCCTGCTAAGTTCTACAGACTATGCAGGACGACCCTGGAAAATGCTCGCTGTTCCATCCGAATCGGTGCAGAACGGACCGATAGCTTCGAAGTCAAAAAAGGATTTAGACAGGGCCATATTAGAATTTTTTTAACGCCATATTAGAAACGATTGTGCAAAAATCACTGGCCAATACAAGAGGCACAATCTATTTCAAATCCTCGCAACTCCTTGCATACGCCGACGACATTGACATAATAGGTAGATCGCAGCGAGACGTCAATGAGGCGTTTGCGAGTATTGAGATGGAGGCGGCGAAGACTGGTTTGGCGGTAAACGAGGGCAAAACTAAATATATGCTGTCATCGAAAAAGGACATTTACCACCGACGTCTAGGACAGAACGTGCATATTGGCAGATATAAGTTCGAGGTAGTTAAGGACTTCATATACCTCGGCTCCGCAGTGACTTGGAACAACGACACCAGTTTCGAAATCAAGCGCAGAATTACTCTTGCCAACCGCTGCTTCTTTGGGCTCAAGAGGCAACTGAGAAGTAGAGCCCTCTCTCGTACGACCAAGTTGACCTTATATAAGACCTTAATTATCCCGGTCCTATTATACGGCGCAGAAACATGAACTTTATCTAAAGCGGATGAGGAAATCCTTGGTCGTTTCGAGAGAAAGATTCTGCGTTCGATTTTCGGTCCCATAAACACAGAGGAGGGTTGGAGGAGTAGATTCAATCACGAACTGTACAGCGATATGAGTCTAGTCAGGCGTCTATGGATCCAACGCCTAAGATGGCTAGGCTATGTAGAACGAATGGACACCACAGCTCCAGCCCGTAGAGTCTTTGAATCCAACCCAGAGGGACGAAGAAATAGAGGACGGCCGCACCTAAGGTGGAGCGCACAAGTGGAAAGGGACTTCAACCAACTGGGCGTGCGGCATTGGAAAAGACTAGCGAAAGATCGTGCTAGGTGTAGAGGCATGTTGGTTGAGGCCCAGGTTCACCCCGAACTGTAGCGCCCGTTAAGTAAGTAAGTAAGCCTCCCGTCCGCTTAATATCTAAGCCTCTGGAATGAATCTTCACATTGAATAATGTGAGACGAACTGGCTATTAGCCATGTTATGGTAGCAGAAAACCAAGACGTTAGCGGCTTTAAGCTCAATGCCAACGGGATTACTAATCTATGATACATCTTCTCCGAATCCGCATTCGGAGAATATTTCAACTACAAACAGTTCCCGCAATTAAATTCTTCTATGGCAAGTTTAAGCCTACCATTGAAGGCAAAGCCCATCAATGTCCAAGGGTAAGCCACCCAAACGAAACCCATAAACAAACAGATTTTCAATTTAATGTCCCGAAAAACTCATTACCCATAATTCAATACTTCATTTGCATAATTAAAAAGCAATCAACCGTCGATTAAGTTCCAACAATAGGCACGAGTCACGCCAGACACTGTGTCAATTGTGTGCCCACTTAAACCAGCAAATCACCGTCCTCTCGCTGCTCTATACACTTGTGTTGTCCTTTTGTTTTCTGTATTAGTTGGGTGAGAAAAAGGGGCACAGGTACTTCAGGACATCAATCATACGCTTTAATGTCACCAAACTTATAACCCTGGAGTGGCCGCGTGTAATCGAATGAAAGTGGCCGCTGAGACGGCGTCCTAATCGTCCTAATCGTCCTAACGAAACTTTGCTGTAGCGATACCCGACCAACCGATAACCGATTTTCGAAGGACATGACGGTGTTGCGTCGTCTTCATGGTCGTTACTTATTTTATTCTCATTACTTGCCGCAAAGGAAGTGAAGGTCGTCGTCTACTATTACTTTCAGCGTCAGAAGCGAGTATTTTCGCCGCATGAAAAAAAAAACGTAAACAAAAGCAGAAGTATCTTTCCAGAGGACTGGAGTTTTTTCATTCCTTGAACCGCAAGTTACGTGATGGGAATAGGGATGGGCTAGGAGTGGAGCTTAGAGAAGGAGATAGACTAAAGCAAGGTTAGAAGGAAGGGAATAAAAATAATTTTGTACAGGTCCTTAGGAAAGTAGTTACTCGTAGTAGCAATGGATTCGAGTCCGTAATATTGGCAATATCAAGTCAAAGCAGATGCCTCGAGGGGGCATGGAATCCGGCATGTACATAAGATACAAGATACAGAAGTGAGAATTCGTGTTATGAGTCTTGGAAGAGAGAAACTAATAACTTGAACTTCCGGATTTTTCGATTTCCCTTATCAGTGTTATTGTGGTGCGACAAGTAATCAGGGGTGGTTGTAGTGTCCTTATAAATCCGAGGAATATAAACAGTAATTCACCAGTTCGTGCCATCTAGTAACAGATGTGTTTGCGGTGATAAGTAAAGGAGAAAATCAAAATAAAATAACACGAAACGTGGGCAGGGACAAGAGGAGGAAAAGTAAACGAGAAAATGAGTCCTTTCATGCACACACACATAGATGGTTTATTGCAGGATATTGCAAAAACAGCAACAGGATAAGCAGAGAAACTGCGGGCAAAAGGACGTATTAGTTGATGGCATAAACTCGTCCTTCTCGTATTCGATAATAATGGTAACAACATAAGCCGAGCCGATGGCAGAGCAGGCAGCGTTACAACAACCAAGTTACTCTACTCGCGTATATTGGATAAGCTGTAATATCAGCTGCAGTGCCACAATATGAATCATGTCCCGAAGGAGTACGTGATTCTGAATAACAAGAGTAAGGATGGAAAAGAGAAAAAAAAAAAAAAACGTAAAAAGGAAAGAGGAAAACGAAATCCTTCTTCATTGTCGTGTTCTTATGCTTGAGCCTTAGAGGCGGTTCGCCTGTAACAGAACGAATTTCCCACAACAAATGTTTGCGTTCTTACGAGAGGGCAATAAGAGCAAGCAAGGAGACGTCAATGTGACTCGTTCATGGTGCAATTGTACAACACCAACTAACAGCTAGTAGCTAGCTCCTTATCGTGTCCATGCCCCTCATCTTGACGACATCGTCATCGTGTTAGTTTCTGCCGGTTGTTCATATCCTCGTGTCCGGTTAAGTGTGTGGGAGTGGCAGTCCATTCTCGACGTTGAATAATTGGAGGAAACGAACAGAATACCCGAGTAACAAGCAGATGGCGTCTGTCTTCAAGCAGTCAGCAGCGGAAGAAAGGACCAACGACTTTCTGTCACTTTGATTCCTTCACAATGAACCAGAAACAAAGACTCGCCTCTTCAAATCTGGTGTGGTTTGGTGTTTTAAAAGTAAACAGATCGTTAGCCAAATGTATGCAATCACTCTCATGCCCCCCGGATAAACGACAAAAGGACAATGAAAACGATGGCAACAACAACCAGCTTAACGCGAAATTTTTCATATTAAATTGCATTAGTCCATTGGGAGTGTAGTCATTTGTATTCTTTTATGATTGATTCCTTCTCATTGTGGCACATCTCGTTATTTGCCTCCGAAAAATGAGAAATTCATAGCGCCTCAGCGCCAGCGGCTTAAAGCCACATTCATGTTCACAAGCATTTGCCATCGTCGACTGGTCGCCATTCTCTGACGGTTAAGGTGGAATTCAATTAAGGATATCTGTAGGTATAAGCGCGTTATAAGATATCTGCAATTTTTCCGCATGAAAGAACCATATTACCAATTTGCTTTCAATAGTACGATGAAAATAACGGTGACGAAGAAGCACCTAGATGATGAGACTACCGATGGCTGCTTTGCGACGATGCACAGCTTTGCACAATATCAAAAGGAAACGATAATGAAGTGGATTTGCATCAATGTCAGGTGGATTTGGGTCAAATGGCAACGAAGATACGATAGGACGCGACATCCAATTCAGCTCCTTCCGGCATGACAAGGATACTCCGGGACGAACCGTGTTGCTGATGATAAATTTAATTAAGTGGACGAGAATCGAGATCATGGATGAAGGTCCAGCTAAAGTATTGACAACTTTAGTGCTGGGCGTCAGTTTAGATAGACGCGAAACGGACACCGGCAAGGAGACTTGGGCAACAAAAGTATTTTACTTGAAGGCAGTCACGAAGAACGTTTATCATTTCCGAAACGAATCCCTTCCTTGAACTAAAAGGTGATGACGGGAGATAAATTCTATTCAAGACCTTGTGCGCAACAAGACACAAGCGAAAGCGTCAATTAACCTTGGTTGAAGTTGATTATCTCTAAGGTCATTATGTGAAGCGTTCAACGGGCGGTGGTAAGCGGCTTCAGATTATCACGTTTCGAGGATTAAGAATTGGATTAAATTGTTAACGTTGTACTTGACATATACTCCTACAGGTATCCTGAAGTGTGCTTAACGGAGACAAATGACTATGATAAGTGCTCAGTAAGGAGAGGTATGGAAGTAATCTTTAGAATTTGGTTCTTAAAACTTGTTTGCGACACATGCAGGGGTGTAACTTTACGCACAACAAAAATGATAAGGACCGTGACCCCTTGAAGCTTGAAAGCAATATTTAATATTTCATCGGGCGACGTGCGGATTTATTCTTAATTAGCTACTCTATCTTCATGACGACGGTGTCGCTTGCCGTGAAATCTTTATTGATAGATAAAGCAAAGTTTTTAAGGTGGTGATGGTAGAGAATGGCTTTCTCTTTTAGGTAGATGCTATCATTCACCTCAGCAATTTTCTTCCCGGATCATTAATCACAAGTAAATCATCATCAAAGACCGACACTGTCTAGATCTATACTGACGCTGTCATGCGGTGATGCCCTCTCTACGCTACCATTCTCAACTCCCTTGTTAGTACGCAACTCTACTCTGTGTGTTGATTCGTTTTTCGATGGTTATTCATCCCATGTGAATGGAATTGGATTGAGTTAAAGAACTCGGGATGTGTCACTAGTACTGCGACCATAAATATCTACTGAACCCCCTTCTTTAGTCAAGGATTAAGTCATCATGAGCTCCATAGTGTCTCAGCCTGCCCACATCGCCTATAGATTTTTGTGCTGTTAAGTCCCAATTTATAAAGGTGATAATTACATACATTCCCCGTGAACTGTTAGTGTTTCACATAGCACCCTTAGGTCGGTTTAAATAAGGGTTTCTGTTCCATGAACGTTCTTGAGTGCTTATTACCCTCCTGACTGTTCCAAAATTAGTTCTCTTACTTAATGACCCATTTGTATAGACGTAGGTTTATGTCTGAGTTGTTGAAACCATATATGTATGTAGGTGGGATGGTCCCGTGAAAGGTTTCTGAACACCTTTCTTAGATTGTATGTATAATTGATTCGTTGCCTTAATGGTTTAAGGCAGCTTTAGTCTGTTATTTTCTGCCAGCTTGTTTAGTATTCCTAGACAAGCTTAGAGTTGAAAGTGTACATCCTTAGCGACTAAAGAACCTCCTGACTATCTTAGAAAATAAATATCTTAGTGTTAGTAGGCCTTCGGGAGGGAGAGAGCGAGCAAACAGAGCAGATAAGCTGATCGTGTTTAACACGGCAAACACCAGCTTCGATCTCTGTCCCTGTTCAATCCAAGTTGACATACAGCAAGTGAGTGGCCCCTATTGGATAGCTGCCCAAGCACCCGCCGGACAGTGAACAAATGTGTGCAGCGACCAGCCCGTTGTTCCTGGGATAAAAGGAACCCGACCCTCCAAGTTGGTGGTTGTGCTTAAGGTTCACGGAAAAACCATCTTCTTGCGAATCGACAACATGCCTCGGATAGCACGATTCCAAAGGTGACGATCCCTGCAAACGCAATAAGGATCTACGAGTCTGCACCTTGATGTGAGGTTCCTTAACAGGCCAGGTTCAGGAAATCAGTTGGACCGAACATACGCCTAATGGCCCAGTTATGACACCAAATTTGTACTAGGAGATTTCAACGCAAAGCCCGGCAAAGAAGACACATTTGGATCGATCATAGGAAACCATAGCCTCATCCGACAACGGATTTTGACTAATCGAATTCCTAGCGGTGCGTAACCTTGTAGCAAGTACACGATTCCTCCTGCCGGTCTCCTGATCAGTCGACCACCAACCAGATTGATCGCATTGCGATCGACGCCAGACACTCCTCCAGTATTCTCGTCATCTCGACGTACGAACCTACCAAGGAGACAACATCGACTCGGACCACTACCTTGTTGTAGCCAAAGTACAAATGAGAATATCAAGAATGCTTAGGAGTCGAGTAGGACAACCTCAGTTTGACGTCGGAAAGCTACAATCACAAGAGACTGCCAGAATCTTTGCCGATCATGTCTCCTTCAACCTCTCTCGAAATCCGCCCCCAGCAGCGCAAACAATACAGTAGGAATGGGCGCATTGTGCAAAGCGCCAGAAGAGACGCTGCCTCAGAGGTGCTGGGTTTCAAACCGCCACCACCTAGAAACCCCTGGTTCGATGAACAATGCGAGCATGCCCATGCAGCAAAACAAGAAGCATATAAAGCCATGCTGCAACGACGGACGAGAGCTGCTCGCGAAATCTATGAGCAGAAGAGAAGAGAGGAACACACGCTTTTCAGAAGAAAGAAGAGAGAGCACGGAAAGCGTGAGATCGAGGAGATGGGGAGATGCTTTCGCAGGAATGACGTCCGGAAGTTTTACAATAAGATAAAACGACCATGCCATGGCTACAAAGCCAGAGCGGAGGCCTGCAGGGATGAAAATGGAGAACTGGTAGTGGAATCACAGTCGATGCTGATGATTTGGCAAAAACCACTTCTGCAAATTGTATAACGGCAATGACAGACAAGATACCGCTGTCAGGCAGAATGATCCGTTTGTAATTGACGACGATGTAAGAGAATTTCGTCCACCAGACCTAGGCGAAGTCATAGTAGAGATATCAAGACTTAAGTCTAATAAAGCCGCGGGCGAAGACGGCCTGTGTGCTGAGCTTTTTAAGACGGCTGGATATGAGCTGGTAAGATGCACCTCATTTGCAAAATATGGTCGAAGGAAAGCATGCCCGACGAATGGAATCTCCGCATCGTTTGCCCGGTCCATAAGAAAGGAGACCTATATCTCTCTCAAGCTCTCTCACGTCCCGATGCAATCTGCACAAACCATAGAACAGCAATGGTGTCATTGTTAGAACGCTTTCAAGCCATCACCTTATAGAAACTCCTGGTTTGATGACGAGTGCAGAAAGGCCCATGTAGGGAAACATATGTACATGTCTACACTGCATAGACGGACGAGAGCTGCCCGCGAGCTCTATGTACAGAAAAGGAGAGAGGAGCATGCGCTTCTGAGAAGAAAAAAGAAGGAACACGAGAAGCGCGAGATCGAGGAGATGGAGCGATGCTAGTGCAGGAACGACATTCGAAAGTTCTACCAAAAATACCAGAGCAAAAGCCTGCAGGGATGAGCATGGACAACTAGTAGTGGAGTCACAGTCGATGCTGAGATTGGGGAGGGACCACTTCTGCAGACCGTATAACGGCGAGTATAGTCAAAATGCCGCCGTCAGGCAGAACGAATCATTCACAATGGACGAAGACGAAAGAGTATCCCGTCCACCCGACCTAGACGATGTTAAGATACCAATATTGAAACTTAAGTCTTATAAAGCTGCTGGAGCATACTTCGGAACTTTTTAAATCAGCTGGCGATGACCTGATCAGGAACATGCACCAACTCATCTGCAACATATGGTCGGAAGAATGCATGCCCGAGGAATGGAATCTCAGCATTGTTTGCCCCGTCCATAAGAAAGGAGACCCCTATGACTGGGGATAGGAGGAATAAGTCCCTTAAGGCTGCATATGACATTGTTTATAGGGACGAGCTATACAGAGCCATGCCATGTTTTAACATTCCTGCCAAAATCGTCAGACTATGCAGGATGACTACGGTGACTTCTCGCTGCTCCATTAAGGTCGGAGGTGAACTAAGGTTTTAGACAGGGTGACGCACTTTTACGTGATTTCTTTAACATTATACTTGAAAAGACTCTGTGGCCAATACAAGAGGCACGATCTACTTCAAGTCTACACATTAATGTTATTGGAAGGGCAAGGCGAGTCTAAGGGTAAATGAGGACAAGACTAAATGTATGCTGTCATCAAAAAAAGGCGCGCAACACCAACGTCTTGGTCAGAACGTCACCTTCGGCAGCTATATTTTTGAAGTAGTCAAACAGGTGCCTCGAAAACCTTTAGCCTGCGATTCTATCGCGACGAAATCTCACCCAAGAACCGTGGGTCCATAACGGTAATATTATGAGCCTCCAAAACAGGTCGCGTAAAATAATTTACGCTATTGGAGAATCTCCTCTTAGGGCCGCATGTGTGATCGGTTCTAACACACATTTTCTCCCGCTTCCAGAGCTTATAACAAGGGACCTGGCAGCCGTCATCGTGAAAGTCCCCACCGATGGAGGAGTAAGGGAGGTCGTGTGCGTCTGGGGCATTTCCTTTGCTAGAAGGGCAAAGTACCTTGTTACCTAAGAAGCATCATACTCTCATCCCGACTGGTAATAAATCTAAAATTTTATTTAGTTTCAAATGAACTCGACCCGTCACAACATTTTTTTCCATTTTAGTACCACAAAAAATAAGACAAACGACGGTCCCAATGGACCCCATAACCAAAGGTACCTTTTCCTCCAACTGAACACTCCATTCAATATGTCAGAAGATCCCATTCATGATGAATGTCCCATATTTGTCGGCTTAAACAAAACGGCGAAAGTATATCCGACTGATCCTTGACAGTTAAATACATGTAACAGAAGGAAGTCCAACCTGAACGAAAAACCTTTGTACACGTTCTGCAGTTTATGTAAGAATAAGTGAAACAAAGATTCCAAACTTAAATTCATATTTACTGCGTTGAGTAGGACTTTGTTTATGATGACAACCCTAACGTGCGAGTAACCGGCACAGGACAGAAGGTAGACATTTGAAATATAATAGCTTTAACCGGATCATCCAAGGCAAAAGGATATCCTCCCGTTGGGAACTGTCCTTGCAGAAGCCATCCGAACGACAATAAGACAAAACTACACAAACGAGAACGAGTACTCGTACAACGATATTCTATTACTCTTCCCTCTGCTCCTTCGATGACAGGTTTTTTAAAAGGACAAAAATGGCAAATCTACCCTCTCGACGAACCTTGCCCACAGCTACATATGTAGGTAGCTTACCACCCAACGGATCTCAACTATAGATTTAGGACACCTGCTACACCACATTCCGTTGCCGATGGGATTTCGTTAACCAAAGCATCTGAGGTTGGTTGCTCCACTCAAATGCACGACCAGGATTTCGTCCCTGATGGAGGCGCTTTGCCTGATGGCGGTCGGGATTGTCTATTCTTACTGCTGCCTTATCCTTTTTCTTCTGTTAACCTCTCTCCGCCAGAACTGCTTCTAATATTTACTTGCACCAGTAGACGTGGCAGGCAAACTGATAGAAGCATGTGCAAGAGGCAGAAAATAACAATTTTTGGGAGTACCTTGAGATTATGAATTATTTTGTCGAATGGAATGTCAAGGAACGGAACCCAACCTAGGCGGAGGAGGTTACTCGGCAGGTTTTGCAGTTTCTTCCTCTTATTTATTTCTGCATACCATTCTCCTTTTGTGACCAGTCGGCATGAGAACTCTTCAGCTGGTACCTTCCGCCTTTAACAGGAATTGATGGCACTAAAGTGCTGGCTGCGTCAATGGCGCCGTGGCCACGTTAAAAGGTTCCAGGTTTTTAGCAATTGTTACTTTTATACTTACGGACTAAGGTAATTTGCTTCGTGGTGTCGTTTTACAAGTTTACTACTCGGATGGAGTTTTCAAGAATCTTGGATTAATTCCAAGAACTTGAACGCTTTTATGCGAATCCTTCGAAGCGTCATAGCTGAGAGACAATTGTTCGTTGCTGTGGTACACTGCTTTTACAATTTTATGCTCGACTACCTACTTGTTTGTAAACACTTTTTATATGTCCTTTGAGAAAAGGATTCTCGGAATGTGGTCGGTATTCAATGGCATTCATATCGGCAGAAAGTTGGCTTCGGAATGGGAAATGGTTTTTGAATCGATGTGGAATTCGTTTCCTTCGACACGGCCCGGTATTGTATAGAACTCGATACAGTGCGGAAAATGATGTAAGCATATGTCCTTACACTTTGTTTTGGTTTTATCGGCATAAAGGACAACCAAACGCAGTGAAACGTTTAGCCCAATCCACGTCCAAGCTTTTTAGTAAGTCCAAGTGATGGAGGTGACAGCCTTAAACATTTGTTCACATATTCGTAATTAAAGTGAATTTGGTACAGCAAGGCGCCTCCAGATGGCTGAGGTCTCTTTCCACCTTTATGCACCACATTGAAATTTGTTGTTCCTTTTTGTCAGACTCTTCGGACTGGAGCGGTTTTATCCATCCACTCGACAAGGTTCACCTCAAGCATTGGTTACATAGACGATTGATTGGGCCATTAATTGGTAATCAATCCACATATAGTGTTAACCAAATAGGTCGCAGGAAAGTTAACGAAAGTACAAACGTTGGACCCTCTGCTTTAAAGGTCTATTGACGCCATCGTATGACTGGCAGACTTAGGCAAAAAGTTTTAAGCTTCCAACATGTAAGTGAGCGCCTCTTAACGATCCATATAAAAGACACTCTTGCGAACAACAGCTTGATAGGCGTCCACACCCCTACCGAAGAAAAAGAAGATAGAGTCATAGGTGACTTCTACGACCTCCTAGGTAGAACTTACGCAAAACGTCCCAGCTACGACACCAAGATTGTTCTAACTATTTACTAACTTGCTATCAGGCCAGCAAACCATGGAAGATCTGAGACTGACCTATGGCTGCTTTCATCCTTGACGGTTCTAAGCATGCTGCTTCCAGTTATCAAGACCAAGTTGTCTTATATCCGCGATTACTTGGTCATTACACCGGAGGTTCGGTCTTCCTCTTCTTCTTGAACCAGGAGGCTTGGACCCTCTTAGCTGGAGCGTTCATGCACTCGATGTGGCCGAGCCAATATGGTTGACGGATCTTTGCCTTCCGGCCTATATCCACATCTTTGTACAGCTCGTAAGGTTCTCGGTTATGTCTTCTCCTCCATTCACCTTCCTCACAGACAGGACCAAATATCCGGCGCAGAACTTTTCTTTCGAAATAACCCAAAATCAGCTCCACCGTCCTGCTTATCGTCCAGCTTTCGGCTCCGCATAGCAAGACTGGCAGTATAAGCGTTTTGTAAAGCATGACTTTGGTTCTTCGAGTGAGGAGTTTTGATCCAGCTTCTTTAGACAAACCGAAGTAACAGCGGTTGTTAAAGGCGATTCTCCATCGGATCTATGGTGTCGTTTGTGGAGTTTCTGTTTGCCCCAAGGTAGACAGACTCCATAACCACCTCGAAATTAAAACTGTCAACCGTTATATTTTGTCCCAGGTGGTGAGCGACGGATCGGCCTTTGCTTGATAGCACGTACTTTGTCTTATGCTCGTTGACTTAAGACCAACACGTTTCATCCATTCTTCAATCGCCATGAAAGCTTCTACAATGTCCCGCTGCGACCGCGTGATGGTGTTAATATCATCCGCGTATCCTAGCAGCTGGTCAAACTTGTAGAAGATCGTGCCTTCCCTTTTGATGCCTGCCCATCCCACTATCTGCTTCAGAACCAAATTGAAGAAGTCACACGGAGTGTGTAGGAGTCTATAGCCAAATTGCCGGGCCGGAAGCCGCACTGGGAATTGCCAGTTAGTGCGGTGTAAACGGACTTTAGACGTTCACAGTATTCCGGAAGGGATCTTGTATGCAACATCGCCTTTTTTGTGAATGGGACACATAGAGTTGATATTCCAGTCGTCGAGATTGCTTTCTTCTTCCCAAATTCTGCAGTTGATCTGGTGCATGCTCTGTACCAGAACATGGTCGCCAGCCTTGAAGAGCTGTTGTTCTTCAGCTTTTGAATAGCTGTGCCGATTTCTTCGATGCTGGGAGGACTACTTCAGCGGCTGGAGCTTCGATTTCCTCAGTCCTTACCACTCTCTCTTGGTCATGCTCGTTAAAGCTGCTGGAAATGCTGTTTAAATACATCCACTATTCCCTGCGGGTCGGTGACGAGATTGCCTTCGCAATTTCGAGGAGCCTGGGTGCCTTCCTTAACGCCTCCTGCAGGGCTTTAAGCTTTCTTATAAAAGTCCCGTATTTTATGTTTGTGCCTAGACTCCTCGATATCCTTGAGCTGGAAGGCTGCGAAGATTCTTTTCTTTATTCGCAGCAGTTTTTTCTCGTCCCTTCTTCCGGCTCGGTATTACTCTCGCAATGCCCTGGTTTTTCGCTGCAGCGCCTTGTGGTATGCCTCGTAGGGTTGCTGCCTTTTTCTGCTCACACTCGCCATCATACCACGGGTTTCTTGTCAGGGGTGGTAAGCAGCCTAAGGTGTTCTTGGCTTCTTCCTAAATGGCTGAGCGGCCATGCAGCCACATATTGTTGATTTTTGTACTCGACTCGGCATACCGGAGAGCCTTTCACCCAGTTGCTCCCTGTGGACTCTGGTAACCTCCGGTGTGCTCAGGCGTCCAATGTCGAACCTGGGCGGGCCCAGCTGTCTGACATTGGACAGTCGAGCTCTGAATCTTACTGGCGAAATGGTCAGAGTCGACGTTTGCCCCTCCTGAATATACGTGAGTTGTTTGACGAGTGTTTTGCGTCAACGAGCACATGGTTGATTTGGTTGGCGGTTCGACCATCCGGAGATCGTCAGGTTGCTGTGTGGATTCGCTTGCAGGGAAATCTTGTGCTACTTATGACCGTATTACGAGTTGTCGCAAAGTCCGTGAGTCGGAAGCCATTATCCGTTGATGTATGGTCGAGGCTGTGCTTTTCGATCACTCCGAACAAAGGTGTTCTCCTTACCGAATTTGGCATTGAAGTCTCCGAGTACAATTTTATCATCGTACTCCGGACAAGCTCCGTAGGCGTTGTCTAAGAGACCATAAAAGTCCTCTTTGATGGGGTCTTCAACCTCTTCGGTAGAGGCGTGTGTACATATGAGGCTGATGTTTTAAGATCTGCCTTTGATGAGGATCATAGCCAGGTGGTCACTTACATGCCTAAAGTCGATGACCTCCGAATTGCCACGACGACATGCGCAATCTTTTGTGACAGCTTTAACAGTTGTAATAGCTGTCGCAATCGTTTTTCCGCATCATCCAGTTTCCTATCCAGGATCCAGTAATATCCGCCTTTTACTGCGTGAGGATTTTTTCCAGTTTATGAGCGGCTCCAGGAGGGTACAGAGTTTTGACATTCCGGGAGCATACTCGCAAATTGTGTTCCTTTTTTGCGCCATGTCGTCTACGAAATCGTCCCAGGCACTTTGCTCATTCAGCTCGAGCTCGGTGAGGCTGTATGTCAACTTGACCCGGGCAGTGAAATAGGAATGGTTGCTGACATCTGGTCCGGTTGAGAGCAATTAACAACTTTACCCTGTATGTCCGAGCCCATGCCCTCATGGAATTGTCGACATAGACTTATTAATTTAACAAAACTTTTTTATTTTATTCAAAATCAGTCTCTACACAGTGTTTTGCGCGGGAAAGAACCATGTCAACCGACTGCTTCAGGTAATCTGTAGAGAAGACCTTGAAAATGTCGGTGCAAGTCTTTTGTCGGTGCTTTTTTTCAGCAATCAGCAACTCCATCTTTTCGAGTTTGTAGAAATCACGCGGTGCAAGATCAAGCGAATATGGCGAGTGGTCAAAAAGGTATAAAGGAAACGTTGTTTCTATGACAGACCTAGGGTGTTTGCCGCAAATAGCACCAAATTGAAAAAGCACTGTCATCCATTGAACATTTTTCGAAACTGACTTAAGTCTCCATAGCCAAGATTTGAAAAAAAATCTCAAAAGTCCACAGTTCAATTTTCTAAAAATCGTGGTAGATTCCGTCCATGTCCCTGCGACCATTCGGTTTCACCGAGACCCATAATGCCATATCCGATCACGAAGACGTTAAAAAAAAAGTGTGCTAGGACACATAGTGGAAGTGCAATTTCAACGGATTAGGACATTAACAATCGGCACACATTCCGTGTTCTTTTCTTCACAGGTTTACTGAAAATTATGATTTGGTTAGGTTAGGTACCCCCACCTGATTATCTACCTTGGCGTGGTGTGGGGGCTTTTCACCAAAGGATAATCGCCCCCGTCATCCCCTTTTCACCAATGCAAATCCCATCCCACTCCACTTATCCTATCACACTCCTATCCTGAATATCCAATCCCCATCCCCTGGGCTGGACATAAGGTGTTAATCGAACCGTGCCGAGATGTCGACCAGGCTGAGAGCCCAGACCAAAAATAGCTCAGTCGCAAACGGTGTATCCGGATACCTGGCGCCCTCCGGATCAGCTAGCCTTACCTGGGTATTGCGGATCTCTGCCCAGGTGGACATATATTTCTCCGCAACTCGTGGGTACCAAATGTACAATAACAAAAATAAAAACAACAATGAGTCCGGATCTCATAAAAAACCGGAAGGGGAGGAAATCCCCTCTACATCAAATGCGGTTAATACTCCGATCGGAGAATCGACAAACCGCTCCGTTAAGTTGTCGGCAAGTAAAGCTGACAACAGAAAAATAAACCCATCGTCCAAGGCCTATAAAGACCAAAAGGCGGCCTTGAGAATCTTAAAACGATGGGGCCATAACACCGACCTAACGGAAAAAGAAAAAGAGTCGGTAGCCTGGGCTACAGGAATCCTGGCCCAGGGAAAAGCAAAGGCCAAGAGGCCCAGATCGTCCCCCGAGGAACCAAAGCGGGAGGCTAAGAAGGTCAGGCTGGGAACACTGGCCAAGCCATCAAAGCCTTTCGGTGAGGTTGCGAGGGAGTGCCTGACGGTAGCTATCATTGATGACAGCGATCCGGACGGAAAAATGACGACCGAAAAATGGAAGGATGTCGACCATGCACTATCGGCAAACTTCCTCAAAATCATGAGAAAGAACCCTGGACCACCGCCCATCTGTGATGACGCCGGATGGTATCAAGGCAGGGTTAAACTGATAAGCTGTGCCGATGAAAGATCGGTTGATCTTTTAAAGGCCACAGTTATCGAAATGGGGGAAATATGGGAGGGAGCCAGGCTCAAGGTCGTCACCAAGGACCAGATCCCGAAACGACCGAGAGCTAGATGCTGGATCCCGCTGGCACCAGACAACCCCCTCGAAATTCTTGAGACCATAAACCTCTGTAATCCCAATCTCCCAACAAGAGATTGGAGGGTCGCGAAGCTGGAGGAACCAAAGGACCGATCTAGACAGGCAGTTCTTGTGCTGAATAGTGAAGCCCTGGAACCTCTGGCCCAATGTGACCATTACATCAGGTTTGGTTTCAAGAAGATCAAACTTAATATTTACAAAAAGGATGAGGAAATGCCACCATCCGGCAACGAAACCACGGCCAACACCGAGGTCAATGTAGACAGCTCAATGGAGCAGGAATCCCCCTTCCCCTCGGGGAGCAAGGGCCCCGCGCCGATTGAAGCTGAAATTACAGCAACATTCCTGGTCAACAAGGACCAAGAATCGCTGCTCGACTCCGGAAGCGAAGACTATTCTACCAGCTCGCCGATGGAAGACGATCTTCTAGACCTAAATCTAGAAGATCTCGACACCACCGTGGTGGAGGTCAATCGAATTGATAACAGCCATGATGCTGAGATTAATTCAGATTAACCTCCATCACTCGAAAGCGGCTACCGCTAACCTTCTCCTCAGGCTGGCCAAAGGGGAAGAGGACATAGCCTTAATCCAGGAACCTTGGGTTCATGAACACAAGGTTCGTGGATTGAGAAATCCAGCCTACAACATTTTTACATCACAAAAAGAAGGTAAGCCCCGGACTTGCATACTTGCAAAGAAATCCATAAACGCTTACCTTCTTCCTAATTACAGCTCCCCAGACACCACGGTGATTGCCGTAGAATCACCCGGGAACAAGCTATGGATAGCCTCTGCATACATGGCGCAAGACGAATCCATCCCATCGGACGAGATAAAAAGGCTGGTGAGAGACTCGCCAAACCACCAAGCTGGACTCCTCATTGGGGCTGACGCGAATGCGCATCACACCCTGTGGGGTAGCAGCGACATAAATGAAAGAGGTGAGTGGCTTATTGAATTCATTCTTACCTCTGATCTTAATATATGCAACAAGGGTCATGTACCCACTTTTGTTACAAAAAATCGAAGGGAGGTACTAGACATAACTCTAGCATCTCCCTCTCTCATTGACAAAATAAGAGAATGGAAAGTTTCTGAGGAACACTCCTTCTCAGACCACCGCTACTTGGTTTTCAACCTAGCCTTCATGGTCCCAACCCCAATCGACTCTTCATGTAACCCAAGAAGAATCGATTGGGAGCGCTATAGAGCCCTTGTTGGCAACTCTGTAGTAAGCAGGACCCCCGATCACCCGCGGTCCACGGTAGACATAGATAATATGGTTGACATTTTAACAGCTACCTTGGGCAACGCACGGGTCAACAGCTGCGCAAGCCACAAATCGAGGAAAAACTCTTATCCCTCGTGGTGGAACGCAAACCTAAGCAAGCTCCGTAAAAACTGTCGAAAACTCTTTAACAAAGCAAAGAGCACTAGGAACGATAGTGACTGGAGCCTATATAAAGCTTCACTCAGAACTTACAAACAAACTCTGAGGAAAGAGCAAAGGCTATCCTGGAAACTTTTCTGTAACAATATGGAAAAAATTTCAGACGCCTACAGATTGAGGAAAATACTCTCGAAAGATCCACAATTCCCAAGCTACCTTACAGCTAACGGAGTCTGGACAGCATCTGAAGAAGAAACTCTAAACCTTCTTCTCAATACGCACTTCCCAGGATGCCATGAATCGCAGGTTTCACCGCAGCCGCAAGGAACCCACTTTTCATCCGCATTAATGGGAAATTTCGAACACATCATCTCCAGAGAGAAAATAATATGGGCGCTAAAAAGCTTCAAGCCCTATAAATCGCCAGGTCCGGATGGAATTTACCCGGTCGAACTTACACAAACCATGGAATGGACTATACCATGGCTAGAGATAATCTTCAAAGGATGCCTAGCTTGGAGTCACATTCCAGACAAGTGGAAGTGCGCAAAGGTGCTTTTCATTCCTAAGGCCGGCAGAAACTCTCACACTACCCCCAAGGATCTAAGGCCTATATGTCTATCATCCTTTGCACTAAAAACCTTGGAAAGGATGGTAGACCTATATATACGCCATAACTTGGATCCGCCCCTAATTTCTAGGGCACAGCATGCCTACGTTAAGGGTAGATCTATCGAAACAGCCTTGCACACCCTAGTGAGGAAAATCGAAAGATCAATCCATCTTAAAGAATACACTTTAACAGCCTTCCTAGATATAGAGGGCGCCTTTAACAACGTCATTCCGGAAGCAATAACGGAAGGGTTGGAAAAGCTAAAGGTGGAGAAGACTCTCGTAGAGTGGATCAGCGAACTACTATCAACACGCAAGATTCACTCGAAATGGGGTAACCAGGCAATCACCAGAGTGGTTACCAGGGGAACCCCGCAAGGAGGGGTTCTCTCACCTCTCCTCTGGAATGTAGTTATAAATGAGCTACTAATTAAACTGGAGGAAGAAGGCCTGGACGTTACTGCCTACGCGGATGACGTTGCCATTTCAATCTCAGGTAAATACCTATCGACACTGAATGACCGTATGCAAACGGCATTCTCAATTCTTTGCAAATGGGCGCATAGCAAAGGGCTCAGGGTTAATCCCCAGAAAACGGAGCTCGTGCTATTCACCAAAAAGCATAAAATTCCGGAGCACTGCCCTATCACTTTGCTTGATACCAGATTAAACTACTCCTCCAGTGCCAAATTCCTTGGCATCATACTGGACAGGAAATTAACCTGGAAAATCAACACAATCGAAAGAGCCAAAAAAGCAACAATAGCTCTCTATTCATGCAAGAAAGCCATAGGGAAAAAATGGGGGTTCAATCCCAAGATTACTCTATGGCTCTATACCACGGTCGTTAGACCCACATTAATGTATGGAGCGACTGTCTGGTGGACAGCACTGGACAAGACAACATACCTCAAACAATTCGAGAAGGTACAAAGGCTGGCGTGTTTATGCATTACCGGGGCCCTCAGGTCCACCCCGACGGCTGCACTTAACATGATACTCGACCTTACACCACTCGATATTTTCGGCAAGCAAATTGCCACACAAACGGCCATTAGACTTAAAGCCAACTCGAACTGGAAGAGCTACGTCTTTGGCCACTCCTCGATCCTGATTAACAGGTCAACCATCGCAGAAAACCTAGACCTCACAAAGCCCACCACAGTCTTGGATAAAAACTTCATAACGTTATACCCGGACAGACAGAACTGGACTCGTCAGACTCAACCTCGTAAAGGCTGCATAGATTTCTATACTGACGGGTCTAAAACCAAGGACGGGGTGGGCAGTGGGGTATTCTGCAAACAACTTAAGCTAAACAAAGCGATAAAACTACCTAATCACTGCAGCGTTTTCCAGGCGGAACTGTTGGCAATAAAAGAGGCTCTGTCCTGGCTGAAGTGGAACGTGATATCCACCACGGACATCCGTATTCTCACGGATAGCCAAGCGGCCTTAAAGTCGCTGGAGTCCTATGTGTACACATCAAAAACCAGCCTCGACTGTCGCCTATCTCTTAATGAGATGGCTGAACAGTTCAACATACAACTTATATGGGTACCGGGACATAGCGACATCACCGGAAATGAAAGAGCCGACAGACTCGCCAAAAAAGGAACGACGCTACAAACAACTGTGGTCTGCGAGGGTATACCCTTCGCAACCATCAAATACAATCTCAATACCCTCGCCAGGGCCGAGACGAACCGGAGATGGACTCAGGGACACACCTGCCTCATCACCAGGCAAATCTGGCCCCGGCTCGATAGTCAACGGACTAGGAGTATTATCTCCCTAAATAGAACTGACATCTATAAAGTCATAGGTGTCATCACAGGACACTGCCTTATTGGCAGTCACGCGCAAAAACTAGGTATCACTCCGAATGACTTTTGTAGGAGCTGTTTAGACGAGGAGGAGGTCGAATCCATTCATCACCTTCTCTGCGCCTGCCCAGCATTCTGCACAGTCAGGAAACGATACCTAGGATCATACCTCCTCAACGATCTGACCGAAGTTCAGCAAGTGGGGATATCTAATCTTCTTAAATTCTTAAGAAGCACAAAATGGTTCCACGAATAGGGGGCTAAGCCCCCTCGTAGCTGCACAACGGGCCTCCTTGGCCTATGTGTGTTCTTCCCATCTCTGGGAAGGCTACGGTCTTACCTACCTTACCTACCTAGGTTAGGTACCTTTTAATGAAAGCATCTTTTATTTATTTGGGCAAATGCTGGGCACTCGTATAGTAAATTCGGCGACGGGGAGAGCAAAGGGAAGGGTGAGAGTGAACAAGGTGGCGTTCTGTCACCCCTCCTATGGCTCCTTGTGGTCGGCGGAATGGTCAAGATTCTAGAGACGGAGGGTTTTAATGTCACGGCTTACGCCGATGACATTGCTATTTTAGTCTCTGGAAAATGTCCGCAGGTCCTCAGCGATAGACTAAGCTATACACTGATGTTAGTGGATAACTGGGTCAAGGGACGAGGCCTGGGAGTAAATCCGGCGAAAACAGAGGTAGTACTCATTACAAGGAAAAGATCTGTATCAAGATACACCTACCCTCGTATGAATGGTATAGATCTGATCCATGGAAAATCTGCCAAATATCTTGGACTCGAAGCTTAGTTGGAGAGAAAATATTGAGGAAAGAACCAAAAAGGCCTACGTAGAACTATATTGGTGCAAGGTATGTATGTATGTACGTTGGCGTTACAGTCCATGAAGGACGAGAGCCGAGCTTCTCTCAATCACCCAGTTGTGTGTGATTTTTTTTTTTTTTTTTTTACACAGGTGAAAGGGACCTACAGTTTATTGCCGGTTCCGAACGGCGAATTTCGAGAAGCAAGGTAGCCTTTGGAAAAACATGGGGCCTCAAACCGAGGTTAGTACATTGGTTGTACATTGCGGTGGTAAGACCTATTCTAGTCTATGGCTCGGTTGTCTGGTGAAAAGCGCTCGAGAAAAAATGTCATTTTCAGAGTGTGTCAAAGGTTCAAAGGGCAGGCTGTCTGGCGGTGACGGGATCTATGAAGTCCACACCAATGGCGGGTCTTGAAGTCATGCTGAACCTCCCACCCCTGGACATATACTGCGAGAGCGTCGCAACCAGAACTTCGCTAAAACTACAGGAATCCGTTCTCTGGAAAAAGAGTCCTCACGGACATGCATCAGTCTTGGATCGATGGGCCGTCTCGAGATTCAGAACCGTGACGGACTATATGTCACCCGACTTCCTTCCTGGGAGAGGAGATTCTCTATTAGAATTCCGTCCAGGGAGGAATGGACCGGTGATTTGGTACGCACGGAAAGTGAACTGGCACTCTACACCGACGATCCAAAATGGATGTTGGCACAGGTGCCGGAGTTTACTTTGAGTCTCGGGATATGCATCGCTCCTATAAGCTCGATGATGGATGCAGTGTCTTCCAAGCGGAGGTCTTCGCTATCAAACAGGCGGCGGACCCGATCAGCAAAGAGAATATCTCTGGAAAAAGGATCAGCATCTATGTTGACAGCCAGGCAGCCATTAAGACTTTGCAGGCAGCATGGATAAGATCCAAACTCGTCAAACTCTGCAAGGAGAAGTTAGAAGAGATATCCAATGTAAATGAGGTGACCCTTCGCTGGGTACCTGATCATATGAATATCTCTGGAAACGAGAGGGCGGACGAGCTGGCTAGGGTGGGATCAAGTGCAAACATTGCACAGATCTCAGCTGAGGCCAAAGCACCACTCAGTGCGCTCTAGAGGGAGATAGAGTCGGAGCTATTAGTGAAAGCCAATAAGCGATGGTGTCCATTAGATGCATGCGCAATGGCGAGATCGACTTGGCCCGTCTATGATAAGAAAAGAACGGAAAGTCTGCTAAAGTTCAATCGGGAATATTCGACTGGCAGTTGGTGTCGTCACTGGGCACTGCATGCTATCTATCCTACCATGCAGCTCGACTAGGCCAGCCCTACAATGTCTTCTGCAGAACCTGGAGGGACGAAGAGGAAATTGAATCTATTCCGTCAAACTTCCAAAAATCTGAACCGGCAAAGTTTTTTTGATATTATTAATTTGTTTCCTTAACAACGCGGCCGTAACGCTTTTTCGGGACTAAAAAATCGTAATACCCCGTCTATATAGAAGTTTCACTTCAAAAGCACTGACGTCACAAAGCACTTGTACGTAAGTCGGCATTACAGTCCTTGAAGGAACAAACCCGAGCTTCTCTCAATCATTTCCATGTTGTGTGTGATTTTATATCCCCATAGGTGAAAGGGATCTACAGCTTATTGCCGATTCCGAACGGCGAATTTCGAGAAGCTTTTTTATGACAATTATACTAAAGGGGTTTTGTCCCCGTTTTGACCCCGTGCCATCGGCGTCAGAGGCCAACACACTACCCAATGTGCCACGGCGCAAACAAAGCACTTACGTCACATCATCGAATCAATAACTTTTGCTTTTACACGGTATAATGAGTATTCGCAAAAAATGGCGATCAAGTCTTTCGTGAATAGCTTGAGAGATTATACTGCAAATGGTAAGTGTGTTGCCGTAACACACCAATTCTTTTCATTTTAGTCATTTTTTTCTGCAATTTAAAGTGTGTTATTATGAAAGCGCACAAGAAACCAAATTGCGACCCGAACCCATGCTGTAAAGGAATCCTAACCCAGTGATCCCGTGTTCAGTGTGACACACTTAATCTTAAAGCTTGCCGAATGACACATTTGCTGCATGTTATTTAACACACTAGGATTTGCAGTGCTGTCAGTCCTTAATGTAGACGGAGGAGCAAGCGATGGTATTCCACATGGTCTTTGAGTATTCGGTCAGCATACTTAGAAGCACTAAAGCTAGAAATAAATTCGTTAGGTCATTATCACGTTGTCTTTACACGCTCGATATAAATCATAATGTCATTCAAGGCGAGAGATCGTCCATCAGGCTATCGTTCCCTTTCATAAATCATCAACTCGAATTCCTAGCAAAGTCCATTATCTCAAGCATGCAGCATTTTAATGCAGCACCATCCGAAAGAGTACGAAAAATACGAATGAAAAATGATACGAAGAATAAGCAAAATCCCTCAGAACCAAAAAGACAAAAAAGTTAAATCAAAGGCCACATGGAAACCGACGAGCATCTTCAACTGTCATACAGCCTTCAACTCCGCTTAAAGAAGTCAGCACCGCACATGCCAGTCCATGACAGCTTTCTCATTATAAATATGAAAACATCTCTAAAAGCAATGTCAGCGTGATATGTTCCTCTCCCTGCAGTGCCACATCCACAAGAGTGCACAACATACATCCAATAGACCACCCAACTGGCCCGGACGTCTACCGCACTAAGTAGCAACAAAACAAGAAAAGTCGTACACATAGCCACGACTCCCGTGTGCTAACTGGGATAGGAGGCTAATTTAAAGAAAAAAAAAAAAAAAAACTCGTCCCTATTCGGTCGCTTGCTTTCTAGCTTTCTAGCTACCCCCTATGCGAAACAAATTCCCTCTGTCAAGGTTCCGCAAATGTTATCCCTTGTGACGTTGATTGTCTTTGGGCATTGACCGTGGAAATTATCAACTCTGATGCCCCACTTTTCCTCCGGCCTAATGTAACCGCACGAGCGTGTGGCGACGGGTGCTACGAAGACCTGCTGCCACAGCTCTACAGCTACTATAGGCTACTGTTGCCACAGCTGTTGATGCTTCCAGCATTCAACACACCGGTGCGGTGGCATTTGTCGTTCTCTCTTTTTTCCTTCGTATATCCGCGAGAATAGAAGAGTAGGAGGAGGGACCCTTAATACGCGCCCGGTTGAAATCGAAACACATCCCCAGAGCCCATTATGGGACAAGCAAGTACACTCGGCAGTGCTGATGGTACTAGTAGTGGCGACGATGGTGATGGTGGCGGTGGCGATGGCTCTTGTTTCTTGATACTACTGCCTCTCGTGGCCTTGCTCTACATTTATGGTTCTCCTCTCTGTACGCTTTGTGATGCTATAGCTTCTGAGGTTTACTGCTTTTTCCATTTTTCCTTTCTCCTGCTTGTGTAAGCATGACTTCATTACAACGTCAAACAATAAACCTCAATGTCACAATAAGTTGTGATCCATTCGCAGGAAAACGCTGCAGAATATGAGTGAATTCTGCTAAACTGAAATAATGTTTATTCCTCTCGGTATGCACAACTGGTTCATGTCGGCTAGAACACAATGAGCAACTGGAAGTTCCGAAGGTGACACTGTATGGTGCACCCTAAGTGGGTTTGTGCGGTTGTGGGCTGTGGATGACAAATGCAGAATAGGTAATTAAAACAGAACGTGACGTTTTGCGTTGGAAGGCATTCCACTATACCAACAATACAGGTTGGTAGAAAACTAATTAGTAGTCGGGTTCCTTTAAGTTTGGATCAGCACAGTCAATAGAGTCTTGTAATGAAGTCATGAATAGGTGATGGCAGTCTAAAACGCATTCTGTTGCTTCGTAGAGGGATTAGCCGAGGCTTGGCTACAGCCTAACACAACACCAACGTCATCGAAAGAAGCTTGGCCTTGTCTTCTTCGATCATTACAACCAGCACTAAGGAATGGCCTTTATTCTATTAGATTTTGAACTTCAACTCAACTGTTATGGTGGTTGTTCTTTCCAACTGGGGATAGGTGCCCGTTGCTGGGATAACTGCGTGGAGCAGCATGTACACGTCCCCAGTTTCACGCATTCGAGCTGGTTCCTATCAGTGGTCTTGCCTGGGCCCAGGTCGCGTTTCTTGCTTCTATAATTCGCAATTGGACGCGGCAGACCTGGACCATTAACACCGGACACCCATCGTACATGCTGAGAGTTTATGATATTGCTAGTCTTTAAACTACCAAGTTTGCTGTTGATCAGGAAAAAGGTAATTTCCTCTTCCCTCGTTTGACTCAAGTTCTAATGTATGGTTTGGCTTCTATGAGCTCGAGATCCTCGCTCTCCAAGCTTTTGAGCTCTGAGAGGAATTCCTTGATGATGTTAAAAAAGCATTTAGACAAGGTGACGCACTGTCATGTAACTTTTCAACATCGTACTTTAAAATATCACACGAGACCCACTGGGCAACACAAGAGACAGGATCTATTTCAAGTTTGTGCAATTGCCTGCGAACGTGGACGTCAAGGAGACGTTTGAAAGCACTGAAGCAGAAGCGGCTAAAATGAGTTAAAAACGAAAAATATGCTGTCATACAAAAAAGACGCACAACACCAACGTCTTGGCCAGAGCGACACAATTGGTAACTACAAATTCGAAGTGGCCAAGGACTTGGCCTACATTGGCTCGCTAGTGACCAGCGACAACAATACCAGCGCTGAGATCAAACGCAGAATTACTCTTGCCAACTGCTGCCTCTTTTAACTCAAGACGATGCAACACTGGCATAAGCGATTTCACCCCTAATAGAGTAGAAAGTCTTAACCCGGAGGATAATGCGTGGTTTGACTGGAGCTGCAAAGAAGTTATCAAGTTGGGAGAGATAAGTTTCGGAATTATAAGGCAAACGCCACTAAGCAAAACCGAAAAAGATATATAAAAGCCAGAAATGACTGCAAATCCCACACTCGACGAGTCAAATTTTTACACGACCAAAAACTGAGGCGTAATATCCTACAATGTCTTCAAGGTAGCAGAAGTTTTTAGTCATTCTTCAAAAACATCAAGAACTCCGTCTCGTCGTCTATACCCACGCTCATTCACAATGACATTACAGCTGTCAAACCTTTAATGAAAGCCAATCTGCTTGCTGCCCACTTCATTTTTGTCACGGCCTGTTCTGGAGTTAGTTCCACCATGGGACAAATTTAATTCCGTACCCGTACAGTTGCAAGGGTTCTCAAAGAACTTGACATAGACAAATCCACTGGTCGGGATGTTATTTTCCCAATAATTCTGAAGAAGTGTTCAGAACGCGAAACCATTGCGTTAGCTTTTTCACCTCTCCTACTCTTCTGGGTTCTGTCCGAATAGGTGGAAAACAGCATTTGTCCAGCCCATTCCCAAAAAAGGCGAATCTTCTTCTCTCTCCAATTACCGACCCATTGCACTAACGTCCCTTCTTTCCAAAGTCATGGAAACGCTGATAAATCGTCAGTTAATGAAATATCTCGAGTCGCAGAAACTCCTCAATCGTTCCCTCCACCAGGCGGGTGAGAGCAAAGTAGTTGCGCTTGATATTTCGAAAGCATTTCACAGAGTTTGGCATAAAGCTCTTTTGTCGGAAATGCGTGCATTCGAGATCGACGACTCTCTTCTTCTATGGAATAGAAGCTACCTTTCGAATCGTTCAATTCAAGTTGTATTGTACGGATTCAAGTCTGACACTCAATTGGTAAATGCCGGTCTACCCCAGGGCTCCGTTTTGTCTCCGACACTCTTTCTCATTTTTATAAATGACCTCTTGTCTGTTACTTCTAATCCAATTCACTCCTTTGCTGACGACAGTACACTCAGCTTCTCCTAATCGTTCACTAGTTTACGACCCTGCACTTCAGTTGTAGATAGTGAGCTGCAGCGTATGTTGTATGTATGTATGTATGTTGGAGTTACAGTCCATGAAGAACCTGAGCCGAGCTTCTCTCAATCACCCATGTTGTGTGTGATTTCATTTTCCCATAGCTGAAAGGGACCTGCAGTTTATTTCGAGAAGCTTTTCATGACAATTTTACTACAGGGGGTTTTGTCAGAAGCCCGCTGAGGAGACACACCGTGAAAAACACGTTCGATGACATGGCTGTGTCGGGATTCGATCCCGTATCATCGGCGTCAGAGGTCAACACACTACCCACTGCGCCACGGTGCTCTCAGCGTATGTTAAGCTCATTAAATTCCGATATCGACAGCATCATCAAATGGGGTAAAGACAATAGAATGGAATATAAAGCTTCCAAAACACTGTCTTCTGCCGTTAAAGTGTAACACTAACCCAATGCTATTATCCATGAATGGCACTTGTATCTCTGAAACCGACAAGCTTTCTATCCTGGTATGTGCATTAGTGACAACCCTTGATGGAACGATCACATATTTAATGTCGCTAAGCATGCTGCGAAGGCGTCATGGCGCAGTGGTTAGTGTGTTGGACTCTGACGCACGATGAGCGAGTTTGGATCCCGACAACACCAACGCCATCGAGTGTTTATTTCGCGGCGTCCCTCCCCAGCTGGGTACTGGCAAAACCCCCCGTAGAATACTTGCCAAGAAATGCTTCCAGACTCAAGCCGTTCGGAATCGGCATTAAACTGTAGATCCCTTTCACCTGTGTAAAAAGAAATAAATCGCACACAACATGGGTGATTGAGAGAAGCTTGGTTCTGGCCCTTCATGGGCTGTAGCGCCACCAAAGCAAGAATGCCGCGAAATGCCTAGGTGCCCTATACAGATGCAATTTATAAGGCGTTCATTCGTCCTAAGTTGGAGTTCTAAGACCTCACTGCACTTACTGGACAAAATTGCGCGATAAGACTCATAGGAGATTCCAGCGTCACAAACTCATTATACTCGCTGGGTCATCGTAGGAATGTCTCCCGCCTTTCATTGCTTAATCGTTACTTTCATCATAAATGCTCTGTCGCATTCCGCCTCTTCTAACCTTCTCCCACGATACACGTCTCTCCCGGAATGCTCATAAATGCACTTTGAACCTAACCGAACCACACGCATGTGGAACGCGCTACCTCGCTGGGTCCCTATATCCCTGCTCAATGTCGCATACAAGATCCTGTCCAGCGTATTGTGTGAACGTCTAAAACCAGTTTGCACCGCACTAATCAGCAGCTACCAGTGCGGCTTCCGGCCCGGCAAATCAACTATAGACCAAATTTTCACACTTCGACAAATCCTGGAAAAGACCAACGAGTTTCGAATCGATACACACCATCTTTTCATCGATTTCAAAGCCGCATACGACAGCATTCATCGTGAAGAACTGTTTTGGGCGATGGCCGAATTCGGGATCCCGGTAAAACTGATCCAGTTGTGTCGCGCCACGCTAAAAAACACGCGATGCACCGTGCAACTCGGTTCTAGGACCTCGGAACCATTCGAAACATGCACCGGATTTCGGCAAGGAGATGCGCTGTCATGTGACTTCTTCAACCTGGTGCTGGAGCAGAAAGTGCGACGGGCAGGCGTCAACAGGGAAGGCACTATCTTTTACAAGTGCACCCAGCTGCTAGGATACGCGGATGCAATCGACATCATCGCGTGTTCCCGCCGTGGCATTGTGGTCTTAAGATCAATGAGGACAAAACGAAATACATGCTGTCAAGCAAAAACCAATCCGTCACTCACCACCTGGGACAAAATATAACAATTGACAGCTACAATTTCGAGGTAGTTAAGGAGTTTGTCTACCTCGAGGCAAAGTAAATTCCACAAATGACACCACAGTGGAGATCCGGCATAGAATCGCCCTTGGCAACCGCTGCTACTTCAGCTTTTCCATACAACTGGGGTCAAGACTCCTCACTCGAAAGACCAAAGTCATGCTTTACGAAACGCTCATACTGCCAGTCTTGTTGTACGGAGTCGAAAGCTGTACGATAAGCAGGACAGCGGAGCTGATTTTGGGTTCTTTCGAAAGAAAAATTCTGTGCTGGATATTTGGTCCTGTCTGTGAGGAAGGTGATTGGAGAAGAAGACACAACCGCGAACTCTATGAGCTGTACCAAGATGTGGATGTAGTCCGGAAGGCAAGGATCCGTCGACTACACTGGCTCGGCCACATCGAGCGCATGGACATCAACCCTCCAGCTAAGAGGGTCTTCGACTCCGAGCCTCCTGGTTCGAGAAGAAGAGGAACCAGGAGCCGAATCTCCGGTATAAAGACCAAGTAATCGCGGATGTAAGACATCTTGGTCTTGACAACTGGAAGCAGCGTGCCCGGGACCGTCAAGGATGGAAGGCAGCTATAGCTCAGGATCAGATCCTCCTTGGATCGCTGGCCTGATAAGTAAGTAAGTAAGTAAGCATGCTGCGAGGACGCCGTGGCGCAGTGGTTAGTGTGTTGGACTCTGGCGCACGATTAGCGAGTTCGAATCCCGATAACACCAACGCCATCGAGTGTTTATTTCGCGGCGTCCCTCCTCAGCTGGATACTGGCAAAACCCCCCGTAGAATACTTGCCAAGAAATGCTTCCGGACTCAAGCTGTTCGGAATAGGCATTAAACTGTAGATCCCTTTCACCTGTGTAAAAAGAAATAAATCGCACACAACATGGGTGATTGAGAGAAGCTTGGTTCTGGCCCTTCATGGGCTATAGCGCCACCAAAGCAAGAATGCCGCGAAATGCCTAGGTGTCCTATACAGATGCAATTTATAAGGCGTTCATTCGTCCTAAGTTGGAGTTCTAAGACGGAGTACGACGTCCTCAGATCCAACGTCAAAGACGGCTAGGCCAGGTAGAGCGAATTGACAAAATAGCTCCGGCACGGAGAGTCTTCGCGTCCAAGCTCGACGGACGACTCAGCAGAGGACGACCGAATCTAAGATGACGTACAAAGGTGGATGGGGACCTTAACCAACTGGGCGTGCGGCGCTGGAAGCAGCTGGCAAAAGAACGTGACGGCTGAAGAAGCTTGTTGGTTGAGGCCCAAGGTCACAGCGGACTCTAAACCCATTTAACTGTCGTACAACCACGTGAAACAGAAATCCGTGGACTAAGGAGCCGATACTGAAAACGAACTGCCTTTTTGTCACGTAAAATATGAAAAATCTCACAGCGAATGTGACATTTCCGCCGATATCTATTCCCAACGAGCGATTAAAGGCAAACACGAACAAACGCAAAACTTGGCTCACCAGCAACTGCTGCATGGCCGCAGGCCAATAATGCCAATATCCATCCGTCGATTCATGCTCCGACCTCGTTCCATCACTCGTATAAATTGGAAAACAAAAAGAAAATTAAATGCAAATGGAAAAGGTCACACCACAGCCAAATGAAGTAGTGACCCTGCGGTTGCCATGTCCCCAACTGACATAGCTAACTCCGAATTCAATCTCTCATCCAATTCGTGCGCTACTCCTGTTGAAAACAAACTTTACTCACAGTACCGACCGCAAAACTGGACCAGAAAAAATAAAAAAGGAAAACATATCCAATACTCATCGTCGTTGAGCTAAGGCAAGGACATGTCCCCATCTGCCACACATTCGTTTTGGGAGAAGTTTTAATTTCCCTTCTGTGATTGTGTCCTTTGACTCTGCTTCGATTTATTTTAATAATATTACGATCGCTTCTTCATTGCGATAACAGGCAGTCACAGTCATAGTCCCTGTCATCCACGAATGGTGGCGACCGAATGTCTCCGGCTAAGTACAATACCACGTTCACGCCCACGGTCATATGGTCTGGACTGGAACGAGTTGCAGATGCAATATTCTATACACCGTAGGTGGATGTGTGCTAGCAAATCTGCCAAGGAAATGGTAATTGAATTTTCACGTGAGTGAACACATTTAATGCAACTAATGCATTTCATTTTTGTTTATTCCGCACAGGACACACGAAAAGGATCTGCAGGCAAAAATCAGTAAAAAAAAAACCTAAAAACCGAAAAAGGAAAGGATGGACACCCGGAGGCCTTGTACTCTGCTTTTTGTACGAACCATCTATTGACTAGTGTTAGGATATGCATGTGCTGAGAGGTGAATAAGTGCTGATTGACCCAGTGGCCGAAACGGATTCCGACCGTACCGTCAGGACTCCTGGAATTTCTGTGAACACACCGCTCGTAGGTGCATGCTTCCCTTCGCGTGATCTCGTTCCATTGGTTACGAAATATACTTCTCATGGCTGAGGGAATATGTATCTGTATGCAATGCCATAATGCCTTAATACCATTAGCAGGACCTCCTCATGCTGTGTGCGGTGTCATGGCTTGAGGTAAAAGGATAATGAATGGGTTAATGAATTATTGATTGATGTTTGCTAATTATTTCATTTTGACTGATTGCTTGGTGACAGACAATTACGTGATGACACATAATGCAATTATTCTTCGTAAACGATGACAAGGATCTGGCTCCGTTTGATGAACTCGTATGAGCATACAAACAAGGTGAAAGGAGCCTTAGATACGCGTTCATTGTCGCTTGTTTACAGAAAACGTGTAGGCAAATGGGTTGTACAATGCAAACATGAAACGAGACACAAGAGGAAACACACGTATGTACGTATTCGTTCGAGGCATCTCCAGCTGTAGGCATAAGCACTGAGACAAGATGTTTACAGTCAGGTACCCGGATGACGAATCAAGGTACTATGCCAGAGACAACAAACTCCGAGCTTAAGGACCTAAGGCGAGTGCATAATTAATTGATTGCTTTTGCACTTTTCTTCTTGCGCTTTTCTTGCCCCTCATTCGCCTGAGTGGGTAAATGTTAGGATAGCCAGTGACTATGGTTTCTTGTTTGCTTCCCTTGAAACCAGGAATGAAAAGACCAGGTTCATTCACTGGTTTACAATGACGAGCTAAAATTTCTTCGCCTTCTTTTACGTACCCCTTGAGCTATGTACATCGGCAGGATTTCTTTTACGGTCAGTAACATTACGATTACGACAAATAACCCTGAGAACTGTGCACTGAGCCTGGCCAGTGTTAGTAAATGCCTACTACATGCGCGAGAGGAAAAATAAATGAGCGGATAACAAAGGAACAGGAAACGGAAATGAGATTTCTAAATTCACCCGCAACCCGGATTTTACAGGAAACTTTCCATTACCGAGTATAACATGAATCCTTTCTTTTGTTCACTTGAATCCTCAGTGGTTTTGCTCATTTCTCTTCACTTTATTGAGACGTTACATATGTAAGTATGTATATGTATATGTGACGTAGGGAAGGTCCTTAAATAAGTAACGAAAAGAAAAACGAAAAGAACTCACACAAACAGAAAGGAAGAGCTTTAACAAAGAATCGTCAAGAGTTCCTTGAAACTTGTAACAGGGTAATTGCGCACACCCTTAATTAATAAGAAATGAAAGGTGCGGGGGGAGAGTATACATAGTTGTGAGAAGTTCTCGCGACAATAAAGCAGTTCCGGTCGAGGAACTTAGCACAAACAAGAGTAAAAAGGAACTAATGGAAGGCAGCGAAAGACTGAGTCCTTTCGACGTATTAGACGCACGCGTTTGCTCTTTATACGATTTTATGACCTGAGATAGCCTTGGGGATCCTTCGTTGAACCTTAAGGGAATACATTTAGTTACAACCGCACATTTTCATCTGTTATGGTCCAATGCTGCCCTAATTAGACACTTAGTGTATATGGTTCCATTAGATAATAAGTTCAATAAGACTTGAAGTTCAAGGGACACTCGAATGATTAACGAAAAAAGTTACAAGACGACTTGGATGTCCATTTTTTTAATATTCATTAATTTTCGGGGGAAAAGAAGGACAAAAGAAGGACTGTCTGCTAATCAGTCCACTTTAGTTAGAGCTGAGGTCCATAAGCCTAATTTAGGTATATGGCTTACTCACTATTGAAGTAGGATATAAGCAGAGTGCTAACCGAAATAGACGATATTGATTCACGGTATATTGGGTTTTGGAACCGAATTGATTGGGATTTGTAATATTGGCATCATTCTGACATTTAACTACACCTAACTTCCTGGGGGGGGGGGAGTGCGCGAGCAAACAGAGCAAAGAAGTTGACCGCGTTTATCATGGCAAACGTCAGCTTCGATCTCTGTCCATGCTCAATCCAAGTTGACACACAGTCTCCGCGTGGCCTCCCTTGTTAAGCTGCCCTGGTACCCGCCAGGTAGTGAACCAATGTGTGCAGCGACTCAACCCTTTGTTCCTGGAGAAAGAGGAACCTGGCCGTCCAGGTTGGGGGTTGTGCTTAGGGGTAACATCCCTATCACGTGAAAACTCACTTGTTCCAAACGACTAAAGGACTGCACCTGTAATGTGAGGTCTCTTAACAGACCGAGTGCAGGCGATCAATTGGACCAAACCCTCAACTGCTATAAAGCAAATATAACAGCGCTCCAAGAAGTGCGATGGGATGGACATCTACTACGGGAACTGTTACAAGGAGAACAAACAGCGCTTATTCGAGTGCGGATTCGTTATTCGAGGAAGACTTCGACAAAAAGTCTCAAACTTCCGGGATGTAAGTAAGCGAACGCCTCATAACAATTTGCATCAAGGCTAAATTTGGAAATATTAGCTTGACATGCGCTCATGCCCCCAGCCACCAACCAGATTGATCACATAGCAACCGACGCCAGAAACTCCTCCTGTATTCTCGAAGTACGAACTTTCCGAGGGGCCAACATCGACTCGGACCACTACCTTGTTGTAGCCAAGGTACGAATGAGGATTTCAAGAATGCTTAGGTGTCGAATAGGACAATGTAAGTTTGACGTCGGAAAGCTAAAATCGCAAGAGGCTGCCAGAATCTTTGCCGATCGTGTCTCCTTCCAGCTCTCTCAAAATCCGCCCACAGCAGCACAAGCAATAGAGCAGGAATTGGCGCATTGCTAGAGCGAAGTCAGAGGTGCTGCCTTAGAGATGCTGGGTTTCAAACAACAATGCGAACAAGCCCATGCAGCAAAACAAGAAGCATACAAAGCCATGCTGCAACGAGCTGCTCGCGAAATCTATGAGCAGAAGAGAAAAAAGGAACACACGCTTTTCAGAAGAAAGAAGAGAGAGCACGGAAAGCGTGAGATCGAGGAGATGGAGAGATGCTTCCGCAGGAATGACGCCCGGAAGTTTTACAATAAGGTAAAACGAACATGCCATGGCTACAAAGTCAGAGCGGAAGGCCGCAGGGATGAAAATGGAGAACTGGTAGTGAAATCATAGTCGATGCTGAGGATTTGGCAAGACCACTTCTGCAGACTGTATAACGGCAGTGATAGACAAGATACCGCTGTCAGGCAGAACGAGCCATTCGTTATGGACGACAATGAAACAGAATTCAGTCCACCCGACCTAGACGAAGTCAAAATAGCGATATCAAGACTTAAGTCTAATAAAGCCGCAGGCGCAGACGGCCTGTCTGCTGAGCTTCTTAAGGCGACTGGAGATGAGCTGGTAAGGTGCATGCACCATCTCATTTGCAAGGTATAGTCGGAGGAAAGCATGCCCGACGAATGGGATCTCAGCATCGTTTGCCCGGTCCATAAGAAAGGAGACCCCTATAACCGCGCCAACTACAGGGGAATAAGTCTCCTTAACTCCACCACCTGACTGGTGGCAAGAGTGTCTATTCGGTGGACAGGCAATTTCGCCACCAGTCAGCCAACCTAGCCACCAGCCAGCCAGTCCACCACTAGCCAACCTTGCGACCAGCCAACCAACTTGGTCCCCAGCCAGGAGACCTGGCCACTAGCCAGCTAACCATGCCACCAGAGAACCAGTCTTGACACCATTCAGCCAAGCTGGTCACCAGCCAGCTAACCCGCCCAGTTAGTTAGAGTTAGTTATCCCAGGTTAATAAGATATCTGCTATTAAGCATGGTAACTGCTGATAAGCAAGGTCACTGCTTAAAAAGTCAGTGACCCCGTTTAGAAGGTCAGTGACCCAGTGTAAGGGGTCAGTGACCTTGTTTTAAAGGTCAGTGACCCCGTCTAAAAGTCAACGACCCCGTTTAAAAGGTCACTGACCTAGTTTTAAGGGATGGCGACCTTGCTTAAAAGATCTGTGAGCCCATTTAAAAGGTCAGTGACTCCGTCTAAGACGTCAGTGACCCCGTTTAAAAGGTCAATGACCTTGTTTAAAAGGTCAGTGACCCCCTTTAAAAGGTTAGTGACCCCGCTTAAAAGGTCAGTGACCCCGTTTAAAGGGTCAGTGACCCCGTCTAAAACGTCAGTGACCCCGTTTAAAAGGTCAGCGACCTTGTTTAAAAGGTCAGTGACCTTGCTTATTAGCAGGGATTTTACTAACAGAGGCTAACTAACTCTAACTAACTGGGTAGGTTAGCTGGCTGGTGACCAGCTTGGCTGAATAGTGGCGTATTTGGCTGGTTCGTGGCAAGATTGGTTCTCTGGTGGCATGGTTGGCTGGCTGGTAGCAAGGTTGGCTGGCTGGTGGCAATGTTGGCTGGCTGGTGACCAGGTTGGTTGGCTGGTGGCAAGGTTGCTAGCTGGCGGCAAGGTTGGCTGGTTGGTGACCAGCTTGGCTGACTGGTGGCATATGTGGCTAGTTTGTGGCAAGGTGGGTTTCTCTGGTGGCATGGTTGGCTGGTGGCATGGTTGATTCGCTGGTAGCAAGGTTGGCTGGCTGGTGGCAAGGTTGGCTGGCTGGTGACCAGGTTGGTTGGCTGGTGGCAAGGTTGCTAGCTGGCGGCAAGGTTGGCTGGTTGGTGACCAGCTTGGCCGACTGGTGGCGTATGTGGCTGGTTCTCTGGTGGCATGGTTGGCTGGCTGGTGGCACGGTTGATTCGCTGGTAGCAAGGTTGGGTAACTCGTGGCAGGTTTGGCTGGCTGGTGACCAGGTCGACTGGCTGGTGGCAAGGTGGGCTTGCTGGTGGCAAGGATGGCAGGCTGGTGGCCAATTTGGCTGGGTGGTGGCCAGTGGGCTGGCTGGTGACCAGGTTGGTTGGCTGGTGGCAAGGTTGCTAGCTGTCGGCAAGGTGGGCTGGCTGGTGGCCGGGTTGGCCAACTTGGCTGGCTAGTGGCAAGGCTGGCTTGCTGTTGTCAAGGATGGCAGGCTGGTGGCCAATTTGGCTGAGTGGTGGCCAGTGGGCTAGCTGGTGACCAGGTTGGTTGGCTGGTGGCACGGTTGATTCGCTGGTAGCAAGGTTGGGTAACTCGTGGCAGGTTTGGCTGGCTGGTGACCAGGTTGACTGGCTGGTGGCAAGGTGGGCTTGCTGGTGGCAAGGATGGCAGGCTGGTGGCCAATTTGGCTGGGTGGTGGCCAGTGGGCTGGATGGTGACCAGGTTGGTTGGCTGGTGGCTAGGTTGCTAGCTGTCGGCAAGTTTAGCTGGCTGGTGGCCGGGTTGGCCAACTTGGCTGGCTAGTGGCAAGGTTGGCTTGCTGTTGTCAAGGATGGCAGGCTGGTGGCCAATTTGGCTGGGTGGTGGCCAGTGGGCTGGCTGGTGACCAGGTTGGTTGGCTGGTGGCAAGGTTGCTAGCTGGCGGCAAGGTTGGCTGGTTGGTGACCAGCTTGGCCGACTGGTGGCGTATGTGGCTGATTCTCTGGTGGCATGGTTGGCTGGCTGGTGGCACGGTTGATTCGCTGGTAGCAAGGTGGGGTAGCTCGTGGCAGGTTTGGCTGGCTGGTGACCAGGTTGACTGGCTGGTGGCAAAGGTGGGCTTGCTGGTGGCAAGTTTGGCTGGCTGTTAGCCAGGTTGACTGGCTGGTGGTCAGGTTGGCTGACGTTACCAGGTTGGCTGGCTGGTGGCCAGGTTTGCTGCCCAAGGGCTATGTTGGCTAGGTGAATGCCAAGTTGGCTACCTGGTGGCCAGGTTGCCTGGCTGGTGGGAAGGCCGTTTTTAGGGAAAAAAAGTGTTAAATTCGGTCGGTGGAAGTGCGGAAACTTGTAATTAAGCAATACGAGAATGGAAGTTCCATTTGTAATATAGGGAGAAATGTAAACAGATCACATTCGATGGTGTTGAACATCGTTAAGCGCTTCAAATGCCCAAATAATTTTGAGGATCTGCCCAAAAGTTCGTCAAGGAAAATGTTTGATGACTCGGATGAATGTTGGATAAACCGTTAAGTAATTAAAAAATCCACATTTTGGTGGACCCAATCTTTTTCCAAAGGCTCACCTAGAAGCCATACGAATTGGCCCAAGGTAACATAATTTAAATGGACGAGTAGCAATAAAGAACCCGTTCATACGTAAAGTCAACAGGTCGAAAAGGCAGCAATTCGCTAAAGGGCGTGCTATCACAAATTTTTAATTGTGGGAGAAGATCATTTCCATATGAAAGTGAGTTTAATGTGTTGCACTCTGACGCGCGATGAGCGAGCTCGGATCCTTATAACACCAAGGCCATCGAATGTTTATTTCATGGCGTCCCTTCTCGCCGGGTTACTGGCAAAACCCTCCGTAGTATACTTGCGCTGAAAAAACTTATTAACTCATGCCGTTCGGAATCGATATTAAACTGAATGACCCTTTCCCCTGTGACAGAAATAAATCACACACAACATGGGTGATTGAGAGAAGCTTGGCTCAGGTCCTTCATGCTCTGTAACGCCACCAAGGGAAAAAGAATACGTCATTCACAAAGTTCTGCCGCACGATAGGTATGTTGTTCGGGACAGTGAGAACTGTCCCATTACGCAGATGACCTACAATGGGGAATATCCGATTACGGAAGGAAGATTTTTCCTATTGAGTATTGAGGTTAAGTTATGAGTAAGGGCGAGTTGTCTACCATACCTAAACGTTAAGTAAGACTAAGTTCAATCGACGTAATGCCGATTTGCCGAGTTGATCGAGGTCGATCAAGTTGTCAGGTCGGCCGTGATGTAGTAAATTAAGAAACAAAATGTTGGATGATCCTGTACCCTATGTCGGCAGTAGTCTTGTCAACGAGAACCACAGCAACCTTCGCGAAGGGGTCGGCCGTGATAAGCAAAACGAAAAAAGAGGAGGAGGAGGTAAAGGCTGACATCTCGGACGATCACGTTCAAGGACAAGGACGTGTCGCAAATTTTTTGCAGACTGTCCCATTTTGACTCTGACGCACTGTAGTTACTTTTCAACTCAAAAACTATGTGATGCTTCACCATGCTCCTACCGAGATATGGAAAGAATCTTTATTACGAAAAATACTTTCCATGAGGCTACATAACTTTCTGCTTTCATCTTTCTGTGTTCGTATTCTAAATTGTATTTCGCTGAACAAATTGAGGAAATAAACCTTCTCGGTGGCATTTACTTGGTTGTTATTTCCTAGCTCGGAGCAAAAGCAAATTCCTGAAAGGTTTTTGAGTTTCTTCTAAGAGCAACGACGACGATTTCGTTGGATTTGAGGGGACGCCCTTCGCCTGGTTTCCATGACATTACGTGTAACGAAATAAGTTAAATGACGACTAGTACAATATGGAATAAGTTAATTAACTTTTCCCCGAACTTGCACAAACTATGGAGTGGGTAATACCATGACTAGATACTGTCTTTAAAGGCTGCCTAGCTTGGAGACACATTTCAGAACAGTGGAAGTGCGCAAGGGTACTCTTCATCCCCATGGCCGGCCGAAACTCCCACATCTCCCCCAAGGATCTAAGGCTTATTTGTCTATCATCCTTTGAATTTTAAGCCCTAGAAAGGCTGGTAGACTTACATATCCGACATTATTTCGATTCATTACTTACGCAGATGACGTTGCTATTATCATCTCGGGCAAATATCTACCCTCACTGAAAGACCAATGACCGTATGCCCACGGTATGCTCCATACTGTGCAAATGGGCAGAGCACAATGGGCTCAAGGTAAGCCCCAGAAGACGGAGCTTGTACTATTCACCAGAAACCATACAATTCCGGAAACATGCCCAATCACTTTACTTAGCACCAGGTTGACCTACTCATCCAGTGCCAAATATCTTGGCATTGTACTAGATTGAAAACTAACCTGGAAGAACACCACAATCAAGCGTGCAAAAAAGCAACTATAGCTCTCTACACCTGTAAGAAGGTCTTAGGAAAAAATGGGGATTCAACCTTAAGCTTACCCTATGGCTTTACAGTACAGTCATTAGACCTATTCTAATGTATGGAGTGATAGACTGATGGAAGGCACCAGGTATAGAAGGTATAAAGGCTGGCATGCATGTGCATCACCGGGGCCATAAGGTCCTACCCAGCGGCAGCGCTAAACATGATACTACACCTTACACCACTCGATATACTTAGCAAGCAAATTTTCACATCTACGGCAATCAGATTAAAAGCCAATTCCATTTGGACGAGCTACATCACTGGCCACTCCTTCATCCTGAACAACAGGATAACCTTGACGGAAACCTCAGACCACATAGAGCTCACCATAATCTTTGGAAGAAATTCCAGATAACATAGCTGGACAGACGTAACTGGTCCCGCCAGATCTAACCTTTCAAGAGCTGCGTCCTCTTCTACAACGACGGGTCAAAAACCGAAGTGGAGTATTCGTCAAGGAATTAAACATCAGCCAAGCACTCAAACTACCAGATTATTGCAGCGTCTTTCAGGCGGAGCTGTCGGCAATAAAGGAGGCTTTCTCTTGGCTTAAGTGGAACGTAATATCTACTGCGGATATTCGAATTCTCACGGACAGTCAAGGCCTTGAAACCACTGGAGTTCTATGTGTATACTTCACAAACTAGCCTTCAGTGCCGCCTATTTCCTAACGAGATGGCCCAACAGTTTCTTATACAACAGCTATGGGTACCAGGACACAGCGACATCTCAGATAATGAAAGAGCTGACACACTCGCCAGATAAGGAATGATGCAACAATCAGTCATGGCATGCGCGGGTATACCACTTCTTCTTAACGGGCTCTACAGTCCGGGGTGAACCTGGACCTAAACCAACATGCCCCTACAACTAGGATGATCTTTTGCTAGCCTTTTCCATTGAAGCACACCAAGTTGGCTGAGGTCCGCTTCCACCTGTGTGCGCCATCTTAATTACGGCCGTCCTCTGTTTCTTCGTTCCTCGTTCGTTCCTCCTGAAGCTGTGTTGTCCATTCGCTCTACATGGCCTAGCCATCTTAGGCGTCGAATCCGTAGACGACTGACTAGACTCACGTCGCTGTACAGCCCGTCAAGTTCGTAGTTGAATCTTATCCTCCTTCAGCCGTTTGCGTTTATAAACCCGAAAACCACGCGCAAAATCTTTCTCATGAACCGACCAAGGGCCTCCTCATCCGCTTGATAGTGTCCATGCTTCTGCGCCGTACAACAGGACCGGAATGATAAGGGTCTTATATAGAGCCAACTTTGTCATTCGGGAGAGGGCTTTATTACTCAGTTGCTTCCTGAGCCCAAAGAAACAGCGATTGGCAAGAGTGATGCTGCGTTCGATTTCGGAACCGATGTCGTTGTTCCAGATCACTGCAGAGCCAAGGTAGACGAAGTCCTTAACTACCTCGAACTTATATCTGCCAATACAAACGTTCTGGCCAAGACGTCGGTGGTGAGCGTCCCTTTTTGATGACAGCATATATTTAGTTTTGCCCTCGTTTACCGCTAAACCAATTTTCTCCGCCTCCATCTCAATACTCGCTGTGATCTACCTTTTATGTCAATATCGTCGGCGATTGCAAGGAGTTGCGAGGATTTGAAATAGATTGTGCCTCTTGTATTGGCCAGTGATTTTTGCACAATCATTTCCGGTATGATGTTGAAGAAATCACACGACAGCGCATCGCCCTGCCTAAATCCTTTTTTGACATCAAACCTATCGGTAAGGTGTTCACCGATTCGGATGGAGCAGCGACCATTCTCCAAAGTCATTCTGCATAGTCTGACGAGTTCAGCAGGTATGTCAAAGGTGGACATAGCGTTGTAGACATAATGTCTCTAATTACGCTTTGAAGTCGACATATAGGTGGTGAGTGTTGACTTGAAATTCTTTGTTTCTTTCTAGGACCTGCCGTAGTGTGAAGATTTGGTCGATGGTGGACTTCTCTGGCCTGAATCCGCACTGGTAAGGACCTATCAGCTTATTTACAAAAGGCTTCAGGCGTTCACACAAAACGGCAGAGAAGATTTTGTAGGCGATCTTGATCTTCGTCTACCTTGGATCGATAGTGACAAGCAGCAGCGACACCAGCGCTGGGATAAAACGCAGAATTACTCTTGCCAACCGCTGCTTCTTTGGGTTCAAGAGGTTATAGAGCCCTCTCTCGAAAAGCTAAGGTATCCCTATACAAAACCTTCATCATCCCGGTCCTCCTCTATGGCGCTGAGGCTTGGACGTTATCAAAGGCGGATGAAGAGGCTCTTGGGCGTTTCGAGAGGAAAATTCTGCGTGCATTCTTTGGTCCCGTTTGAATAAACGGAGGGTGGAGGAGGAGATTTAACCAAGAACTCTACGGGCTGTACAGCGACATCGGCCGAGTTAGACGTCTACGGATCCAACGTCTAAAATGGCTGGGCCATGTAGAGTGAATGGACATCACCGCTCCGGCCCGAAGAGTCTTCGACTCCAACCCCGAGCGACGACGCAGCAGAGGGCAACCGCATTTAAGGTGGCGCGCACAGGTCGAAAGGGACCTCAACCAACTGGGCGTGCGGCACTGGAAGCGGCTGGCCAAAGATCGGGCCGGCTGGAGAGGCTTGTTGGTTGAGGCCCTGGTTCACCCCGAACTGTAGCGCCATTAAAGTAAGTATGTTTGTTTTATACGTTGATAAATCCTCCGTGCGTCATACTTGCGATAGCATCTCTCCATCTCTACAATCGCGAGCTTACCGTGCTCTCCTTTCTTTGTTTTGAGAGGCTTATGCTCCTTCAGCAGCTCCCGTCCTTCTATGCAGCGCCCCTTGATAGGCTTGCTGCGTGGCTGCGTGTGTCCTCCTACACTCGTCGTCAAACCATGTGTTTCTTGTGGGTGGCGGTTTGAAAAGCAGTACCTTAGAAGCAGCACTCTCTAAGGCTTCTTGACAACGGGCCCATTGGTGTTGTACGGTCTGAGCAGGTGTTGGAGGGTTTTCCGAGAGCTTGAGGGAGACGCGATTGATGTAGGCTCTGGCGGGCTCTTGCGATTGTAGCATTGCGAGGTTGTATGCCGTTGGCCTTACTCGATTTTTCTGGGCCAGGCATATTCGCAGTCGCAACCTGGCTGCCACAAGATAGCTATTTAGCTATTTAAGATGCACTAAGTGGTTGCATGAATAAAGGTCTCTATTGCCTAAGTGTATTCTTCCCACTCTGGGGAGGCTGCGAACTACCCAACCTAACCTAATTAACTTTTCCATAGCTTTTTATTGTAGTCATGAGATAGGGAGACCACCGCACAATGGAGTTTCTACTTCAGCAACTTACCTGCCACTTATCTGGCTTAGTCCTTGTCAAATACCCTTTACAACGAATTTGAAGAGTTTGTCAAATTGTCAAAGTATTTCTCCTCTTCAATTCTGTTAGAAGCAATGGAAAACTTTGAATTGACTGCCACACATTCCAGTATTACTGACGATTAACTATCATGGTCAACTTCCTCCAGCATAGATACAACGCCATGAGGTCTCTAAGCATCCGAACTTCGAAAAATCCAGCAGCAATTACATAAATTCAATCTTTCCCATTTGACAATATCCTTCACAAAGTGTAAAATTAAATCCTCTGTTCCCAGTACCCCAGCCGGTCCTCGTTTGCAATTTAAATTACTCCAAAGAGTCTAAAGAGGAAATTATAATTTCTGCAGAAGATTCCGACACCATTCGTCGATTTCACGCCTCCTCCAAGTTGACATCTAGCATCTCGTTCCCTATACCAATATTTAGATTGTTTTCGCAAACATCATTAAGCGGATCTCAAGCAATATTCCGCTCGAAAGTCAGAGGCAAAGAACAATTTCAAACTTTGCCCTCGTTCGAAGCTGTCTGCCAAAATTGTCTTCGCAAGACATTTCAAGGCCAATGCTCGACTTGCAAGCAGAACACCCACGCTTCGCCCTCGGCAAACTCATCACTGTCTTCCTGTCCAAACAATGTCAATGCATCGCTGCAACACTGGCCCTCAATGTTCCCCGACGAAGTGTAGGTACTCGTAAAGGCATTCAAGTAAAAACTGAAGAAGAAAAATAGGAAACGAAAATGAATTTTCTTCAAAACTGGTTTTCCACGCCGAAAGTAGACTTGAAGAGGAAAATAGAAAAAAAAAAAGACTCATCACGGCCATCTGTGAGCCCTCCTCCCTGTGGAAGCTTAGCGTTCTTTAAAGGAAGACTTCTGCTTACAGATGCTTTCGAAATGTCCTTAACGTACTTGTATTGTATAGTGTGTTGGCCTGCAATCCACTTACACACATACTTTGATGTTAAGTTTAGCGTGTGGCATAACGATACTACCAATAGTGCCATGTTCCGTATGCATTTCAAAGAACATCTCGTGACTGTCTTCATTCTCCCTTCCCGTCGAATGTCCTTCCTCTTTTGCATTGTGTTGTATTCGTCCTTATTGTCGGTGCGCTTCGGAGCCAAAAATTACAATCAAATGGAAATTTATTGAAAATGTTTCTCTTCTCCCATTGAGCGCGTCGGCAGGAATGTAATCCTTTCGCTGCCATTACCACCACGCCCGACTCATACATATGAACAGTAAAACAAAAACAACTACGAAACTGCGCTATATCGACGAGGACAAGTGAACGGAAGATAAGGACGAAGGACAAAAGTGTTGAGGACCCAGTGCAACCCAGCAATCCGTACTGTGTACATCATAGAAAATGTGTTAGGAAACTTTTAACAGGACTTCTTTCGTTTTGCAAGTTTTGTCATTGACTGGTGTCTGGCGGGCGAGTTTTCACAGTTCTACAGCTTTCCAACGAGCTCGAAAACTTATTTGGAATATGTCAGGGTTGCAGAGCGCGAATTATGTTTATTAGTTTTGAAACACTTTTGCCAATGGCTTTAGTACCTACATACATATGTATTAGATGTACCTACATATTTCCAACTCTATTCTACGAGATTGTTTCGTTTTACATATGGAATTAGCCCGTTGTCGAATTCTGGGAACACGGGATGAGACTTGGGCAAGGAGCATGGGGTATATTACACAGTAAATGATCTGACAAAGTTTATGGGATCAGCTGCAGTGCAAAAATTGAGATGCAAATTTCTCGCACAACTAAGTTTTTGATTGAGTTTCAAGTGTTTTACGATGATGATATCCGAACCCGAATGGAGTCCTAACGACTGCGAACATAAACTCGATGCTGTGCGGCGGTGGTGTGTAGAGAAGGCAAGCCATGGGAATGAAGGAAGTCTGTACGCGAAGGCCAACTGATATTTCAACTCAATTCTGCTTAAGCAGTTTTATTTGTGTTTTTGCTTTGGCTTAATCTGCTGTCTTAGTTTGTGAAGAAACCGGTGATTACCTCCAGATCCTGCTTTTCCTCACTCCTTCGCAGGCAATAATAGTCAGAAATCTCCGTTTTGCTTTGATAAAAAGTTGGGATAGCTTGTGCTCAACAATGAAGCAAGTGCTACTAAAACTATACTTGATGTTCTGTCGTTGTTGCATATTGACAAGAGTACGAGTAGCTATAACCTGTTCTGGATGGGTGAGAACGTCGTTGGATTCTCCACTAGAATCAGGAATGTCAGCTCTGACAAATCTAAAAGTAAGAAGCCTTGGTGTTCTTTATTAAAAATTAATTTAATCAAATCGCATGTAGAGGATGAATGGTGACTACAGCTGTCATTACCTCTGCACGCGATGTTTGAGCAGAGAAGCGGCTTGGTGTGGCGGTTGGTGGGGAAAAAAAAAACTTACTTACTTAGATGGCGCTACATTCGAGGTGAACATAGGCCTCAACGGACGGATTACATGTAGACGACCCCCTCAAACGTCAAAAAGGAAACGATTTCCGGATCTGCACCTGGAACGTTAGGTCTTTGGACTGCTATAAAGCAGACATTACCTAGCTCCAAGAAGTGCGATGGGGTGCACTAGGCAAAAGACGCATGAAAAACTGTGACTTCTACTACGGGAACTGCTAAAAGGAGAACAAACAGCGCCTATACGGTTGCGGATTCGTTATTAAAGGAAGACTTCGGCAAAACGTCGTAAGCTTCAGCGATATAAGCGAACGCCTCATAACATTCCGCATCAAAGCTAAATTTGGAAACATTATCTTAACATGCGCTCACGCCCCAACGGAAGAGATCGACTCAAAGAAGAATTCTACGATCTCCTAGTCAGGACCTATGCCCAATGTCCCAGCTACGACACAAAAACAGTTCTAGGAGATTTTAATGCAAAACTGGGCAAAGAGGACATATTTGAGTCGATCATAGGAAAGCATAGCCTCCATAACACCACATCCGACAACGGACTTAGGCTAATCGATTTCCTAGCGGGGCGTAACCTCCTTGTAGCAGGCACGCGAGGCAAAACAAGAGGCATATAATGCCATGCGGCAACGACGGACGAGAGCTGCTCGCGAAATCTATGAGCAGAAGAGAAGAGAGGAACACACGCTTTTCAGAAGAAAGAAGAGAGAGCACGGAAAGCGTGAGATCGAGGAGATGGAGAGATGCTTCCGCAGGAATGACGCCCGTAAGTTTTACAATAGGTGAAACGAACATGTCTTGGCTACAAAGCCAGAGTAGCGATCTGCAGGGAAGAAAATGGAGAACTTGTAGTAGAGTCGCAGTCGATGCTGAGGATTTGGAAAGACCACTTCTGCAGACTGTATAACGGCGATGATAGACAATATACTGCTGTCTGGCAGAACGAGCCATTCGTAATGGACGACGATGTAACAGAATTCAGTCCACCTGACCTAGACGAATCAAGACTTAAGTCTAATAAAGCCGCAGGCGCAGACGGCCTGTCTGCTGAACTTTTTAAGGCGGCAGGAGATGAGCTGGTAAGGTGCATGCACCATCTCATTTGCAAGATATAGTCGAAGGAAAGCATGCCCGATGAATGGAATCTCAGCATCGTTTACCAGGTCCATAAGAAAGAAGGCTCCTATAATTGCGCCAACTCTAGGGGAATAAGCATCCTTAACATCGCATACAAGTTCTTCTCTACCGTATTGTGTGACTGAAACCCGTATCAGAGGGGTTTCTGGCCAGGTAAATCCAAAATAGACCAAATATTCACACTGCGGCAGATCTTGGAGAATACCCAGGATTTCAAGTTTGCGTATGACAGCGTGTTTAGAGACGAGCTGTATAAAGCCATGTCTAGTTTTAACATCGCTGCCAAACTCATCCGACTGCGCAGGATGACAATGGAGAATTATCGCTGCTCCGAGACCTTTGATGTTTAAAAGGGATTTAGGCAAGGTGACGCGCTGTCATGCAACTTCTTCAACATCGTGCTTGAAAAGACCATGCAAGAGTCACTGGCCAACACAAGAGGTACGATTTATTTCAAGTCTACGCAATTGCTTGCGTACGTCGACGACATTGACGTGATTGGACGGACACAGCGAGACGTCAAGGAGGCCTTTGTACGCATTGCGGTAGAAGCGGCTAAGATGGGTCTCAAGGTTAATGAGGGTAAAACCAAATATCTGCTTTCATCAAAAAGAAACGGACAACACCGACGTATTGGCCAGTATCATCCCGGGCAAATACCTACCCACACTGGATGACCGTATGCAAACGGCATTCTCGATACTATGCAAACTTGACTTGGCACTGTATAGCTCGTCTCTATGCACGCTGTCCTATACTTACTTACTTAGGTGGCGCTACAGTCCGTGGTGAACCTGGGCCTCAACCAACAAGCGTCTCCAGCTGGCACGGTCTTTGGCCAGCTGTTTCCAGCGCCGCACGCCCAGTTGGTTAAGGTCCCCTTCCACCTGCGTGCGCTACCGTTGATGCGGCCGTCCTCTGCCGCTCCTTCCTTCCGGGGTGGATTCGAAGACTCTTCGGTTCTGAGCTGTATTTTCCATGCGCTCTACATGGCCTAGCCACCTAAGACGCTGTATCCGTAGACGTCGTACCAGGCCGATGTCGCTGTACAACCCGTACAGTTCTTCGTTATATCTTCTCCTCCATACACCGTTTGAACAAACGGGACCGTAGATAATGCGCAGAATTTTCCTCTCGAAACGACCAAGGGCATCCTCATCCGCTTTTGTTAAGGTCCAAGCCTCCGCGCCGTAAAGGAGGACTGGGATGATTAGGGTCTTATATAGTGTCACCTTGGTTTTCCGAGAGAGGGCTCTACTTCTCAATTGCCTCTTGAACCCAAAGAAACAGCGGTTGGCAAGAGTGATTCTACGTTTTATCTCAGCGCTGGTGTTGTTGTCGCTGGTCATCAGTGAGCCAAGGTAGACGAATTCCTTGACCCCTTCAAAGTTATATCCGCCCATGGTGACGTTCTGGCCAATACGTCGGTGTTGTCCATCTCTTTTAGATGAAAGCAGATACTTGGTTTTACCCTTTTTAATCTTGAGACCTATCTTAGCCGCTTCTTCCTCAATGCTTTCAAGCACGATGTTGAAAAAGTTGCATGACAGCGCGTCACCTTGCCTAAATCCTTTTTTAACATCAAAGGTCGCGGTTTGCTCATAACCGACCTTAATGGAGCAGTGAGAATTCTCCATTGTCATCCTGCACAGTCGGACGAGTTTGGCAGGGATGTTAAGACTAGAAATGACTTTGTATAGCTCATCTCTATATACGCTGTCATATGCAGCCTTGAAATCGACGAAGAGGTGGTGAGTGTCGATTTGGACCTCCAAGATCTGCCGTAGCGTAAATATTTGGTCTATTGTGGATTTACCTGGCCTGAAACCACACTGATAAGAGCCGACTTACTCCCCTATAGTTGGCGCGGTTATAGGGGTCTCCTTTCTTATGGACCGGGCAAGCGATGCTGAGATTCCATTCGTCGGGCATGCTTACCCCCGACTATACCTTGCAAATGAGATGGTGCATGCACCTTACCAGCTCATCTCCAGCCGCCTTAGGAAGCTCAGCAGACAGGCCGTCTGCGCCCGCGGCTTTGTTAGACTTAAGTCTTGATATCGCTATTTTGACTTCGTCTAGGTCGGGTGGACTGAATTCTGTTTCATTGTCGTCCATTACGAATGGCTCGTTCTGCCTGACAGCGGTATCTTGTCTATCATCGCCGTTATACAGTCTGCAGAAGTGGTCTTTCCAAATCCTCAGCATCGACTGCGACTCTACTACCAGTTCTCCATTCTCATCCCTGCAGGCCGCCGCTCTGGCTTTGTAGCCATGGCATGTTCGTTTTACCTTATTGTAAAACCTACGGGCGTCATTCCTGCGGAAGCATCTCTCCATCTCCTCAGTCTCACGCTTTGCGTACTCTCTCTTCTTTCTTCTGAAAAGCGTGTGTTTCTCTCTTCTCTTCTGCTCATAGATTTCGCGAGCAGCTCTCGTCCGTCGTTGCAGCACGGCTTTATATGCCTCTTGTTTTGCTGCATGGGCTTGTTCGCATTGTTCATCGAACCTGGGGTTTCTAAGTGGTGGCGGTTTGAAACCCAGCCCCTCTGAGGCAGCGTCTCTGACGGCGCTCTGGCAATGCGCCCATTCCTGCCCTCTGTAGAGTAGTCTGTTTTGTGTGTTCAGTCTATTCGATTGTTCACTTCTACCGAGAGTGTACTGTAGAATTTGCCGACACAGTTGTGCGTATCAAATCGACCACAATTTCACTAAATCGATTCGATCCAATTAACCGACGAAAATTGCCTTTCCCTTCTATCAACACGGCGTTTATGTGCATACGTATTTTGAATAAATTTCGTGAAAATTCGTTAACCGAATTCCGATTTCAGCGTAAAATTGCAAAATTCTTGTATCCACGTTCGCATATGCAACATGACATGCATCGGTGCCGCAAACGATACACGCGCCGCAATAAATAATGAGACGTCATACCCAAAGGACAACACGCCGCACAAGTGCGAGTAGAGATACATATACTCTTGTGTTATAAACTACCGGGAAAACAATTTATGGCTAACTCCTCTGTGACAGGAGTGAGTTGTAAATGTGCGTTACAGAGATACTATATACTGTAGCGGATGTTTATCAATTCAACATTGTCATATAGCAATCGTCTGTTCAGATAAACAAGTAACTTTTGCCCGCTTTACACTAACGTATGTACGAGTATGTACCATCCCTGACGGGCATGAAAACAAACCGGACATTCTACCAATGTAACCCAATTACTGTTGCAACTGCACTTCCGTCCAATCGGACTGTCTGCTCGGCAGTCATTTGATTATATTGCACTTCCGCTTTTGATCAAATACAATATTCAATCAATTATTACCACTACACAGTCTATACAAAGGATCAAGGATACCAACTTAACTGAAAGCGAACATGAATGGGAACGCGAAAGAGGAAACGATAACATCCACTTTTTGATTATTAAATAATCGAATAGAATAGCGGAAAGATTGAATTATATATGTATTCATTAGGAAGCGACTGACCGACTGACTCGGCTCTAGAGGGTCATTGATTCGCTGCGGGAATTCTTCACCAACGCCGCGCCGGATGATACGAGTACAAGTTAAACGCTGAACATTTGTTCGCTAGCGAAGGCTTCGCTATAAATTATAGTATTTGCCTCCACTACCCGCTGGATATAGAATGGATAGTACCATCACACTTGTGCCATCAATTAGATATTCCGAACCATTTCTCAAAGCGACACCCGCAATAAGGCAGTTTTGTGGACACCCTCATATGCATCCGTAACGACCTAATTTGTTGTGATACTGAATGCCACCCGTCCGATAATATACGATCCAATGGTGCCATCGTATGTCCCAGAATTGACCCGTACGGGATTGAGCAATATTGTGACAACACTTGTGCCGGTTGCTTGTCAAGGGGCACATGTTCACCAGAAAGCACCGCCACTCACATGTGCTGAGTCATGTAGCGTCCCGATTGAGTTGCTGGATTTGGTGCGTGCTTATTGCTTGCTCTCGTGCACAATGTGTTTGCCGCCAGAGCAGAAGCTAATGACTCGGCAACTGTTAAGCAATTGTCATTATGATTGTAAACCCGAGTGCCATCATCATCATCATGAAGCATTGAAGCCAAGTGCTCGAAAATGCAAAATATTCATCATCCGCTACAACGCCAGGCCGCGCTGTCACGCCAGCATAAATATTCATTAAGTCCCGCCATTCATACAATACTTGGATGTAGGTACCGACGTCACCGCGTCACCGTGTCACCACCGCCATCATCAAGCAATTGACACATTGATTAATGATTGACACATACGTATGCCACAATCGAACGCGCTGACAGTTGTTGCACTTAATCGAAACCGTGTAGCGGCTGGGCCGCAGCTTTGAGATAATACCGCAACGTATTGTTGCATTGTTGCAAGCACTGCTGCAACTGATTATTTGCACAATTTAATTGCTATTGTTCAGTGATCTAAATCCATTGCACTTGTCACAGCAGCATATGTCGGTGTGAACGCATAGCATGCTGACAAGGAACAGGAACAAGGGCGCTGAGCTTTGTTATGGTTCAGCAGCAAGGATGTCGTCTTCAGTTCAATTTCGTTACATTTCTCATCTACATATGCAGATGATGCGCCAACGACCATGCTCGTCAACGCCACAGATATGTAGATCCATGCACGTTTTCGCATCATGTTAACATGATATGCCAAATAGTTAACATTGCATACGACGTAGTACATCCGGCCTGAGGTTGGGTCATGGGATGAAGTTCGGTTTTCATAAACAACCAACTGACAGTCAGCTCCACTCTTTGCCAGCAAGCTGGGGATATTAATATTCACAAAATGGCATGTGCCCTAACTTGTGCGGTGGTGTCGCATCTGGCTTCCGTGGTTCATGCAGAAGCATGGGCCGCAGAAGGAGGCGTTAAGAAGAATACCCGGTGATATTAGCAGCGAGCTGGATGCCTCTTGACATCCCTGAATTTATGATGGTGGCGATTAATATTTTAGTCTCGCGATATTGTCCACGTACATATATGTATAGGCTTGACATGTACGGGATGCTAGGTCTGTTGTTTATCGCTTCCCACCTTGCTCTATCTACGTCTGATGTAATCCTCGAGAAATCGATGATATGTGAGTTAAGTGGCATACTTGTCGAGGAAACCAGATAAAATTAATAATTTAAAGCGACATGAAAAGCAATGGATTCGTTCGTAAGGATTCGCATTCGAGATGGATGACGTCAAGCACATTTTTTCGTTTACTCTGATTGAAAGGCAGATTGGTTCGGGTTGAATGTAATAAAATATCCAGTATTCAGGCGGGCGGGAGAAAGTTTATCTGCAAAGGATGCCATTGAACTTCTCGCTGTATTGAATCTCTGCTGTAATTTCCTTTATCGGGCTTATGGGTAAAAGCATTGTAAAACCAACAGAAAATAATCATCGAATGCGCGGTGCACTGAATCTGTGTTATTGATCTCAAAAAAAAAAAAAAAAAAAACTTTTCGGAGGACTTACTCGTAAAAAAAAAAGAAATGGAAGCGCCTCATCTGGACTGTGATCAATTCGAATGGAATCTATAAAATTCACAACCTGATTTAGCTTACGTCGTTGAAGTGGCGGACCATGAAGAGCATTACATCATGCGAAGTATTTCTCGGAATCAACGGAGTCGAGTAAGAACACCAACATTTAACGTCGGAAAGCTGCAATCGCAGGAGACCGCTAGGACCTTCGCCGGTCAAGTTTTCCTCAAGCTCCCTCAAGTCCCGATGCAATCTGCACAAACCATAGGACAGCAATAGAGTCGTTGTCAGAACGCCATCAGAGAGGCCCCTCAGATGTACCCGGTTTCCATTCACCACCTTCGATAAACCCCTGGAGACAGAATGCATACATGACTACACTGCATCGACGGACGAGAGCTGCCCGCGAGCTCTATGAACAGAAAAGGAGAGAGGAGCATGCACGAGAAGCGCGAGATCGAGGAAATGGAGAGATGCTATTGCAGGAACGACTTTCCAAAGTTCCACCAAAAAGTAAAACGAACACACCAAGGCTATAAGTCCAGGGCAGAAGCCTGCAGGGATGAGCACGGAAACTAATAGTGGAGTCACAGTCGATACTGAGATTTTGGAAAGACGACTTCTGCAGACTATACAACGGCGATGATAGTCAAAATGCCGCCGTCATGTAGCCGTCCATTCACAATAGAAGAAGACGAAAGAGAATCCCGTCCACCCGACCTAGACGATGTTAAGATAGCGATATCGAAACTTAAGTATTATAAAGCTGCTGGAGCAGACGGACTCCCCGCGGAGCTGTTTAAAGCAGCTGGCGATGAGCTGGTTAGGAACATGCACCAACTCATCTGCAAGATATGGTCGGAAGAATGCATGCCCGATGAATGGAATCTCAACATCGTTTGCCCCCGTCCATAAGAAAGGAGACCCTACGACTGCGTCAATTACAGAGGGATAAGTCTCCTGAACATTGCGTACAAGATCCTCTCTACCGAACTGTCTAAGCGCCTGAATTCGTTCTTGGATAATCTGATATGTTTTTGCGAGTGTGGTTTCAGGCCAGGAAAGTCCACGATGGACCAAATATTTACACTACGGCAGATCTTGGAGAAGACCCATGAATTCCAGGTCGACACGCACCATCTTTGTGTCGACTTTAAAGTCGCATATGACAGTGTTTATAGAGGCGAGCTATACAGAGCCATGGGATGTTTTAACATTCCTGCCAAACTCGTCAGACTGTGCAGGATGACTATGGAGACTTCTCGCTGTCCCCTTAAGATCGGAAGTGAACTAACCGACCCCTTTGATGTTAAAAAGGGTTTTACACAGGGTGACGCACTGGTTTGTGATTTCGTTAATATCATACTTGAAAAGATCTACTTCAAGTCTACACAATTGCTTGCCTATGCATATGACATTGACGTTATCAGACGGACAAAGCGAGACGTCAATGAGACGTTCGCAAGCATTGAAGCAGAAGTGGTTAAAGTGGGTCTAAGGATAAATGGGGACAAGTCCAAATATATGCTGTCATCAAAGACCGACCGACGCCGACGTCTTGCTCCGAACGTCACTTTCGGTAGCTATATTTTTGAAGTATTCAAGGACTTCGTCTACCTTGGATGATAGTGGCAAGCAGCAGCGACACCAGCGCTGAGATAAAACGCAGAATTACTCTTGCCAACCGCTGCTTCTTTGGATTCAAGAGGTTGTAGAGCCCTCTCTCGAAAAACTAAGGTATCCCTATACAAAACCTTAATCATCCCGGTCCTCCTCTATGGCGCTGAGGCTTGGACGTTATCAAAAGCGGATGAAGAGGCTCCTAGACGTTTCAAGAGGATAATACTGCTTGCATTCTTTGGTCCCGTTTGTGTAAACGGAGAATGGAGGAGGAGATTCAACAAAGAACTGTACGGCCTGTACAGCGACATCGGCCTGGTTAGACGTCTTCGGATCCAACGTCTAAGATGGCTGGGCCATGTAGAGCGAATGGCCATCACCGCTCCGGCCCGAAGAGTTTCCGATTCCAACCCCGAGGGACGACGCAGCAGAGGACAACCGCATTTAAGGTGGCGCGCACAGGTGGAAGAGGACCTCAACCAACTGGGCGTGCGGCACTGGAAGCGGCTGGCCGAAGATCGGGCCGCCTGGAGAGGCTTGTTTGTTGAGGCCCTAGTTCACCCCGAACAGTAGCGCCATCAAAGTAAGTAAGTAAGGACCTATCAGCTTATTTACAAAAGGCTTCAGGCGTTCAAATCAAAGGGCATGAGCTGGTGCATGCTCCGAACCAGGTCACCTCCAGCTGCCTTGAAGGGCTCAGCAGATAGTCCGTCTGCGCCAGGAGCTTTATTTGACTGGAGTTTCGATATGACAATCTTAACTTCGTCGAGGTCAGGGGGACAGAATTCTCTGCGGTCTTCGTCGATTAGAAATGGATCATTCTGCCTGATAGCGGCATACTGACTAACATCGCCGTTATACAGTCTGCAGAAGTGGTTTTTCCATATTCTCAGCATCGACTGCGATTGTACTACAAGGTGTCCGTTCTTATCCCTGCAGGCTTCCATTCAGGCTTTATAACTTTCGCATTTTCGCTTTATCTGTTGATGAGGCTTTCGAACGTCACTCTTGCAGTAAGACCTCTCCAGATCCTTAATCGCGCGTTTTTCGTGCTCTTTCTTCTGAGAAGCTTATGCTCCTCCCTTCTTTTTAACTCGTAGAGCTCACGTGTTGTTCTTGTTCTTCTATGCAGCGAGGCTTTATATGCATCCTGAATCCTTCCGTACTCGTAATCGAACCGGGTTTTTCTTCGTGGTGGAGCCTTGAAGCCCATAACTTCAGACAACAAGCTTTACAATGCTTGTTTGCAAAGGTTCCACTGCTGTTTTATTGACAGCGTGGAGGGCTGAGGCTCAAGGGAGACGCGATCGGTAAAAGTGCGGGCGATTTCTGGCGATAGTAGCTTCTGACGTCATAACTTTTTATTCTCATATGCCAGCTTATCTGTTAAATATGGTGGGAGGTAAGCATGCCCGACGAATAGAGTCTCAGCATTGTCTGCCCGGTCCACAAGGAAGGGGACCCCTATAACTGCGCCACCTACAGGGGAATATGTCCCCTTAACATCGCATATACGATTTTCTCCTTCGTACAATGTGAACACCGCACATACGCACACACAGATGCTCTGCAAGACCTCGCCAAGAGAAACAAGGTCAAACTCTGGTGGGTGCCAGGGCACAAAGGTATTAAGGGCAATGAAATCGCCGACCAACTCGCCAGGAAGGGTTCCAACAAAAAATACATAGGTCCTGAACCTTTCTGCTGCACTCCCAAGTCTAAGATCAACTTCTCCTTAGGCAGGTGGGGAAAATCGCAACACCTGTCCTCTTGGAACAGCGTTCAGGCAGTTCGCCAATCGAAACACTCTATTAACATAAACAAGCTTAATAGAATAGATATCGGAAGATAGTCAGCTACCTGGCGGGACACTGCGTTCTGACATGTCATCTTAACAAATTTAACCTCTCGTCTGAAACTGATTCCCGACTCTGTCTTGAGGATGAAGAGACGGCAGAGCACATACTGCTCCTTGCCATCTCAGGAAGTGTATCCTTCTCAGTGAAGATATGACTCCTGAGGGGATTATCTCGGCTCCTACGAGCGATATTCGCAACTTGATTAGGGAAGTGGAGAAGCTCCTCGGCTAATTGGCTAGCAGACACAATAGATATGTAAAGGTCGCAGAGCCTGATACTATTCGATAGCACTAGCACCTTAATCCAGAAAAAAAAAAAAAAAACAAAAAGGATTTAGGATTTAGAGTGGTTCCATTTCTTTTCTACGTGACAGGAGATCGAAGTGGACTTACACATGTTTTGATATCTACCATCAGATTGCTATGGGCGAGGCAAAGTAGGCCGCAAATACTGTACTTTGTAAGATGAGTAACAGCTTTGTAGGCCAATTATTTTTAGAGACCTCTCCCGAAGCCTTAGCAAAGACGCGCAATTCTAATATGAGAAGATAGAAGGCCATCACTCAAATTCGCCCAATACCACTAGCACTCCCAGCTTTACAAACCCTCTTCAATGCGAAGCTGGGTAAGGAAGCTATCTTTGAACGGGTCATTGGAAAGCACAGCCTACACAACACCACGTCAGAAAACGGACTAAGGCTAGTGAACTTTATGGCGGGACATAACCTGGTAGTAGCAAGTACACGATTCCCACACCTCAACATCCATAAGAGGACCTGGCGGTCTTTCGATCAATCGACAACCAACCAAATTGATCATATTGCGATCGACGGCAGACACTCATCCAGCATCCTAGATGTCCGAACCTTTCGAGGAGCCAACATCGACTCGGATCATTACCTTGTTGCAGCCACGGGACGGATGCGAATTTCTCGGAACCAACGGAGTCGAGTAAGAACACCAAAATTTAACGTCGGAAAGCTGCAATCGCAGAAGATGGCCAGAACCTTCGCCGATCAAGTCTCCCTCAAGCTCTCCCAGGTCCCGATGCAGTCTGCAGAACCCATAGAACAGCAATGGAGTCGTTGTCAGAAAGCCATTAGAGAGGCCGCCTCAGATATACTCGGTTTCGAGCCACCACCGTCGAGAAACCCCTGGTTTGATGATGAGTGCAGACAGGCCCATGTAGAGAAACAGAATGCATACATGGCCACATTGCATCGACGGACGAGAGCTGCCCGCGAGCTCTATGAACAGAAAAGGAAGCGAGGAGCATGCGCTTCTGAGAAGGAAAAAGAAGGAGCACGAGAAGCGCGAGATCGAGGAGATGGAGAGATGGATGGATGGATGGAGAGATGTGACGGGTAGGAAAAAAAATTAAAACAAAACAAAAATGATCCAACAACTCTATGCCATAAAAAGTTCCCTTAGCACGAAAGTGCAGATTGAAACCATCCTCCCGACAAAAGTCAGATAACAACCCTTGGTCTTCGACCCGGTCTGTAACTGTAAAAGTGTGTCCAATAAGCAAAGCAATTCCCAGAATCAGGCAACCGCCAATTCAATTAACATATTTTTCCCTATAGTTGGTAGACCTCCACCAGACCAGACCCAAGGACTTTGTAAAATACCTCATAGGCTGCTGAATTCAATTTCACGCACGGCCTAACAAACGACTGCCAAATTGATTTTTAACGTATTTATAAAAAAAAACGGGAAAAGGGCCTATGCCAGCACTAGCCTACAAGACCACACCATGAAGCAGTCCTTTGGATCCATGTGCAATTGGAATGCCGCAAAAGGACGAAGAAAAAAAAATTGATTGACTACTCGCCGTACAAACTAAACCCAACAATTAACCACTTTGGTATGCTGTAAAGCAACCGCCTAACCATTTATTGAATTTTTCAACAGACAATCCCTTGATGAAATTGATTCGCTACATCCCTATTGTCTGCTCTTGCAAATGGTGAAAGTAACCTCAGAGGCGAGCACATACGAGTAGCTCTCGGATACATGTGCGAGATGAATAGAAAGGCGGTGGCTAGATAGTGTTAAGTGAATGTATTCATTTCATTTAGCTCGATTGCATTCCGTACGCAAAGCATCTGTAAACACCAAAGGATAGACGACGACGATGGCAATGGACTGCGGTTCTGGTCTTGCTATGGTCCGAAAGGATTCTTAGGTTATAGTCCATACATGCCATGTAGGCCTGATCAAATCGAATATGTAATGACATTTTGACCTAGAAATCGGGTCAGTAAACCGAAAACCTATTACGGATTGAATTCCCCACTAAGCTGGCAGATAACCAACTAGCCCTTCTCCATACTCCTGGCACAGACCTGTTGTCCACAGTCTAAGATTGTGCAATGGCAGGAAGTGACAGGGTATGGAATTGAATAGGATGGAATGGGATTACTTGTGCATGTCCCTAGTTCCCTCATACCCTATCCATTTGGGTAATGGATTCAGATTTTTTTCTTCTCACCATTGATAATAGGTGGATCTCGGGAGCAAGGAGCACATGGCGAACGGGCAGACTCCGACATTCGAGGAGTCAATTTAAGTCTGAGAAACTTAATTAAATAGCCGTTTGGCTTCTGCACCAGAAGACGGTAGCCCAAAGTGATCCGCTTTTCAAATGCAAATCCGACGTGATTGAACACCAGGTCTAATGCGTCTATATATGTGTGTGTGTGGCCTAACACTATCGTCTGCAGGATTTTCCAAGGAATATACTACACAAGAGCGATTGCGGGTGAGGCAGTTCACTCGTACACTATATTGCAAACAGCAAAAGTGTTTGTAATGCTGAAGATAACAGGGATACTGCCAGTACTCTACTGTCTTTCTGGTGTTAAAGGATAAAGTTTTGATTTTGAAGGATCCTATTGTGTACGGCCTCATCGCTTCTCTTGTTCGCCCACTCGGATTGCTGAGATTTTTTTCGCTAGAACGATTATCAGTTGAAGCGTTGCGTTGTCTAGTTGAAATGAGGAACGAATACACTAACCAAAAGTGCCAGACCAAGTGGCGAATAAGAACCATCAGCCGAATAGACAAACCGCCAAACTGGAACCTTGGGAATAGTATGTACATATGTACGCCGTAGGTAAGTACAATTGTGCATGAGTACGAAGGGATGGTGTGAGACAGGAAGTAATACTCGTACCTTCATCTCGGTAAAACCGCCTCTACGCCTTTCATCATCGCATTACCATCGCCTACTGCTGGTGTGCGCTACCGCGCTAGCTACCAGAGCTTGCTAACTTCCATTCTTTGTCGTTTGCGCTTGAGAGCATCAAGGATGCTGGCATTTGTTAGATAATCATGAAATTGGATTTATTGAAAGCGTGTGCGGATGGCAAGTCTGTAGAAGTGCGGTATAGTGCATAGGCACTATAGCATTCGTCGAGTAGTGTCGGAACCGGATCAGGAACAGGATAATGCAGAAGAAGTGCAACTTTGTTCGAAAGTTTTTTTGTTTTTGGTCTTCTTGCTCGAGTGCGAACCGAATGGAACGAAACTGAAAGTGAATCTGAAGGAAGTCCTTACGACTCTTAAGCAGTTTCGTCAGTCATTTAAAGAGCAACATTCGATCTGTTGAAAGAAACATTGAGTTTGGCACGGAGCTGAATAACAAGGAAGAATGATAAAACTTTCCACAACATTTGCCATGTGGAGTGGAAGATGAACACGGTACCGAAACGTCAGCCATTCTGCTGTGGGCGTTCGTTTTTCGTAGTTCCTTTTGTAGTGTATGCTTCATCTCCTCCCTTCGTACTGAATTCACCTTTATTTGTATCTGAATCTCTGTTTGTGTTTGTATTTGAGTTTGTGTTGAAGTGCATTTCACATTATTGGAACAGACGAGGTTGCAAGCCACAGGATATCTCACTCTTTCCCTTGCTTTGCAATTTTAAGTAGTTTCTGGAGGTAATGTGTTTACACACTTAGGTACTCGTACCCAGAGGCGGTATATTAAGCGTTTTAAATGAAATTCTTTTTGCAGCTGAAAGTGATAGTTTCGGCTCATTGGAAACGGGCTCGAGAGTGCAAATTCAAGGCCATATTCGAGCGAACGGGTGATAGTGCTCGATGTTGCTTCTGGTTACGCCCTTGGTGGTGCTTTTGACAATGTTGCTGTTCCTGACTGCAACATCTAAAGTTGTCCATATATAAATGTAAACCATTTCCCTCCCCCGCTACATGTGTTGTCATAATCCATTTCAGTAAAAGAAAAAATACAAAAATCAATAAACGACCGACCCATTTAAGGATAACCCCAGCTCTTACACGTCGTTCGCCCGAAAACGAATGTGAATTCTCTGTCGTCCCGATTTACTGCTCTAAAGATAGGTGTATCTCAAAGTGGATCACGACAGTGGGTTAACGGGTGAAAGGGTACAATTCATGGATAATTCAGTTTTAATGGCAATTTGGTGACGGCCGAAGTGAGATAAAAATCTGTTTATAGCTTGCTCGGGTAGGTGAGAGCGAGAATTTGGTTATTAACTTGGACCAGTCGTTCCAAGGGTGTTACAAGTTCTATAAAGAAAAAACGATTGGAATTCTGTTCATAATTTGGCATTTGGGAAACTTTGAGGAAAAGTTTTTGGACGTAGCCATGGAGAAGTTATGGAGGAAGAAAAGTCTGTTCTTAAGCAGTTTTACCAGGGATGTAAGGGCTTTCAAAAACTCATTAAAACTGATATTAAAGACGTGATTTCTTGGTATGATTAGTTACATCTCGGACGATTCAACTTTATTGGATTTTGCCATTCACCTGTCCAACGGCGAATAGATTGCCATGCATCATAAGCTATCGACAGATCTGTTTTAACATCCAAGCAACATCCAAGGTGACTGGACACAGTACCGCGCCTCACTCACCAACTACAACCAAGAGATTAGAAGAGCCAACAGAGACTCATGGAAAAAGTTTTGCAGCAGTCTATCAGACCTTCAGAGCAGCGCACGTATCCACAGAGTCCTCACCCCTACACTATCCTGCAGGGGCTTAGACCATCCCACTAATCACTGGATTAGGGCGATGCTAAATGGCCGTGTTATATCAGCCACATGCAGAGAGGTCTCAGTGACAGTATCGGCGGCTAGAGGATATCCACAAGGAGGAGTCCTTTCACCACTTCTCTGGTCGATAGTCATCGATGACCTACTACGCAGGCTAACCACTCGGGGCTACGAGGTCATCGGATATGCTGACGAACTATTAGTCATTGTTACGGGCAAGTATGAAACTGCTGCTTGTGAGCGCATGCAGCTTGCGCTTCAGTTTATCTTTGACTGGTGTGGCAGAGAGGGTTTATCCATTAACCCAAATAAGACAATCTTAGTCCCGTTTACAAAGAGGAGAAAGGTACAGCCAATCTTTCTAAATGGCACAAATGTAGGATTTTCAGAGGAAGTAAAGTAGGTAAAGTAGGTATTGACCTAGACCGGAGACTCAACTGGAACTCCAATGTTAAAAATAAACTCACAAAAGCGACCAAGGCCATGTGGGTCCGTCGACGCATTTACGATAAAACCTGGGGACTCAAACCTAAGGTAGGCTACTGGTTACATACCGCGATAGTAAGACCTATCGTCACCTATGCGTCCACCGTATGATGGACAAAAGTCTTGGGAGACTAGCGTGCCTGGCATTACAGGCGCTATACCAACCTGCCCCACGGTATCCTAAGAAGCACTCATTGGACTCACTCTACTGCACTTTTTTATCAAAAAGGGAGCATTACACAGTGCAATCAGAATCCTTCGCTCGGGAACAAGCCTGCCATGTAGACCCGAGGGTCACTTGTCCATCTTACAACAACTTCCCGAGCTGGATATGATTACCACGGTCTCGGACGCATTGCCACATACCTTCACTTTTGACAAAAGAATTAAGCATGGGAAACAAGTGATTCCTTTGCTCAATGTCAAAGGCCTTAGGTGGTATACTGATGGCTCCAAGACGACTTCTGGCATTGGCGCCGGCATCTTTGGACCAAATCGAAGGCCCTGAGAATGAGTCCAAGCAGAATTGCATGCCATCCCAACATGCGTCAATCAAAATCTGGGACTAGCATAAGAGGTGTAACCATCAACATACTCTCTGATAGCCAAGCAGCGCTCAAAGCGTTGGGTTCGTAAAGTACGAACTCAAAAACCGTCAAGGAATGCCATGATGCCCTACAAGACCTCGCCAAAAGAAACGATGTCAAACTTTGGTGGGTGCCAGGGCACAAAGGTATTAAGGACAATGAAATTGCCCATCAAATTGCAGGAAAGGTTTCAGCGGAAAATATATAGGTTATAGGTTTTTTAAGTGGGAAAAATCGCAACACCTGTCTTTTTGGAACAGCGTTCGGGGACTTCGCCAATCGAAACGACTTACACGGCCCCTGAATAAACACTCTATTAACCTAATCAAGCATAATAGGGTGGGTATCAGAAGACAAGTCAGCTACCTGACAGGACACTGCGATCTGAGATATCACAGATATCATCTTAACAAATTCAACTTCTCGTCAGACACTGAGTGTCGACTCTGTCTTGAGGACGAAGAGACGGCAGAACATAAAATATTTGAGTGTGTTGCTCTTTGCCATCTTAGGAAGCGTATCCTTCTTAGTCAGGTTATGACTCCTAAGGGAATCACCTCGGCTCCTACGAGAAGTATTCTCAACTTCATTAGGGAAGCGAAACACTAAACCTTCTCCTCAACACGCACTTCCCTGCTCTGGGTTACAAGACTCAGTGCATACGGGAGGAACTCATCCCTCCTCCGCGATAGAGGGACAGTACGATCATATAATCTCTAGCGAGGAAATTATGTGAAGAGGAAACTATTATTATAAGTCGCCAGGAGCCTACACAAACTATGGAAGGGATTATACCATGGCTAGAGACTATCTTTAAAGGATGCCTAGCTTGGAGTTACATTCCAGAAAAGTGGAAGTGCGCAAGGGTACTCTCTATCCCCAAGGCTGGCAGGAATTCTCACACTCCCTGCAAGAATCTAAGGCCCCTGCAAGAATCTTGGCACTAAAAACCTTGGAAAGGCTGAGACTTACATATACGCCATAGTTTTGATCCTTCCCTAATCTCTAAGGCATAGACGCCTACTCTAAGGGTAGATCTGTCGAAACAGTGCCAAATACCTTGGCATTGTAATAGACAGGAAATTAACATGGAAGAACAACACAACCGGGAGAGCAAAAAAAGCACTATGGCTCTCTACACATGCAAGAAACTTACTTACTTTGATGGCGCTACAGTTCGGGGTGAACCAGGGCCCCAACCAACAAGCCTCTCCAGCCGGCCCGATCTTCGGCCAGCCGCTTCCAGTGCCGCACGCCCAGTTGGTTGAGCCCCTTCCACCTGTGCGCGCCACCTTAAATGCGGTCGTCCTCTGCTGCGTCGTCCCTCGGGGTTGGAGTCGAAGACTCTTCGGGCCGGAGCGTTGATGTCCATTCGCTCTACATGGCCTAGCCATCTTAGACGTTGGATCCGAAGACGTCTAACCAGGCCGATGTCGCTGTACAGCCCGTACAGTTCTTGGTTGAATCTCCTCCTCCATTCTCCGTTTACACAAACGGGACCAAAGATTGCACGCAGAATTTTCCTCTCGAAATGTCCAAGAGCCTCTTCATCCGCTTTTGACAACGTCCAGGCCTCAGCGCCATAGAGGAGGACCGGGATGATTAGGGTTTTGTAGAGGGAAACCTTAGTTTTTCGAGAGAGGGCTCTTCTACTCAATTGCCTCTTGAGCCCGAAGAAGCAGCGATTGGCAAGAGTTATTCTGCGTTTTATCTCAGCGCTGGTGTCGTTGCTGCTTGTCACTACCGAGCCAAGGTAGACGAAGTCCTTGACTACTTCAAAAATATAGCTGCCGAAGATGACGTTCTGACCAAGACGTCGGTGTTGTGCGTCTTTCTTGGATGACAGCAAATATTTGGTCTTGTCCCCATTTACCCTAAGACCCACTTTCGCCGCTTCTGCTTCAATGCTTGTGAACGCCTCATTGACGTCTCGCTTTGTTCGTCCAATAACGTCAATGTCATCTGCGTAGGCAAGCAATTGTGTGGACTTGAAGTAGATCGTACCTCTTGTATTGGTCGCAGAGTCCCGCACGATCTTTTCAAGAATAATGTTGAAGAAGTCACATGACAAGAAAGCCCTAGGGAAGAAATGGGAATTCAACCCCAAGATCACTCTAAGTTGACTAAAAGCCAACTCAAAATGGACGAGCTATGTCACTGGCCACTCCTCCATCCTGAACAACAGGATAAATATGACAGAAAACTTGGACCGCATAGAACCCACCACAGTCTTGGAAAATAACTTTAGGGCAATCTACCCGGATAGACAGAGCTGGACCCGCCAAACGCAACCTCGTAGGAACTGAGTGGATTTCTACACTGGCGGGTCAAAAACCAAAGACCCGTCAGCTTTTGAAAAACTAAAGCTGAACAAAGCTCTAAAATTACCAGATCAATGCAGCGTCTTTCAGGCGGAGCTGTTGGTAATAAAGGAGGCTCTGTTTTGGCTGACGTGGAACATGATATCCACTACGGATATCCGAATTCTCACGAATAGTTAAGCAGCCTTATAGTCGTTGGACCTATGTGCACACATCAACAGAGATGGCCGAACAGTTTAACATACTACTTACCTGGGTACCGGGACACAGCGACATTCCCGAAAATGAGAGAGCCGACACACTCGCCAGACAGGGTGAGGGAATATCCCTTGCATTCATTAAACATAATCTCCCAAATTTCGCCAGGGCTGAGACGAACCTGAACTAAATATAACAATTGACAGCTACAATTTCGAGGTAGTTAAGGAGTTTGTCTACCTCGGGGCAAACGTAAATTCCCCAAATGACACCATAGTGGAGATCCGGCATAGAATCGCCCTTGGCAACCGCTGCTCCTTCGGCCTGTCCAAACAACTGGGGTCAAAACTCCTCACTCGAAGGACCAAGGTCATGCCTTGAGCCGAAAGCTGGACGATAAGCAGGACAGCGGAGCTGATTTTGGGTTCTTTCGAAAGAAAAATTCTGCGCCGAATATTTGGTCCTGTCTGTGAGGAAGTTGAATGGAGAAGAAGACACAACCGTGAACTCTACGAGCTGTACAAAGAAGTGGATGTAGTCCGGAAAGCAAAGATCCGTCGACTACACTGGCTCGGCCACATCGAGCGCATGGACATCAACGCTCCAGCTAAGAGGGTCTTTGACTCCGAGCCTCCTCGTTCGAGAAGAAGAGGAAGACGCAACCTCCGGTATAAAGACCAAGTAATCGCGGATGTAAGACATCTTGGTCTTGACAACTGGAAGCAGCGTGCCCGGGACCGTCAAGGATGGAAGGCAGCTATAGCTCAGGTTCAGATCCTCCATGGATCGCTGGCCTGATAAGTAAGTAAGTAGATGTTGGAGTCTGTTAAGTGCATACTGGTTACCTACCTAGGGATGTGGAGAAGCTCCTCGCTAATCGACTGGTAGGAATACTAGATCTGTAAAGGTCGCAGTGCCAAATGCTATTTGATAGCACTACCCCCACATTAAAAAAAAAAAATCTCGTTTGTTGGTGTTACTACTGCCCTATTCCACCTGGTGCGCATTGGTATCGCATCCAATGACCAAATGTCGTTTACCCCGGCGACAGTGCTCTAGTAGGACCTCATAGGCATAAAGTCGCCGGCGCCCACATTTCAATTTGCAAAAGTCACTTATTATCAAATCGAGCATAAGGCTGCCAGAAATCTGCGTTTAATTGATCCATCACAAGCAACTTGTCAACGATGATTTTTATTTCACTCCACCTTCATGCCTATTCAATTTGCCTCGTCCTGATTTGATGTTGTCTTGGTCTCGAGCTCCTTTGCTTTTTTTTTATTGTCCCTACTTACTTGCTTTACTGACAAACAATTAATGTCTGCCTACCCTGATTTGACTGCAGGCGGTTTTGTTTTACGACCGAGATTATATGGGATTACCCATAAAACAAGGACGAGGATGTGCGGAAAGAGTGGAGCATTAACGCCACAGACGATGATGAAATTAATGACAAATTTTCCTTACCACCAAAAAGGCATGATTAAAGCTTTGTGGGCTGTTTAACGGCTGTTAAACGTTTGTATCTCATGAATAATGGGTTACATGTATAAATATTTTTGAATTTTGCATTTCTTTTTTGTTTTGCGTTCGGAAGAGAAATGTCCTGTCACCGGATTAGATGTCCTGCATATACTTTTTCTGGTTATTCATAAGGATTTCCGGAGATATTTCATATAAACCGCATAATAATCATTTGTTTGCTCATTCTCTTTGCAGGATAATGGAAATTCTCACACAACGAGGCATGAAAGCCAAACAAACTCCCGAAAACTCATTAACCACCCCACCGCCACCAGTCGATTCATTACAATGTTTGTGGAGGAGAAAGCAAGACGAATGAATGGGCCTAAGAAGGACACCCAAGTGCTATCTCTTTGACAATAAAAAAAAATAAAGTGTGTTGGGACACATAGTGGAAGTGAAACTTCAACGGATAAGTACATAACAATCCATAGTCTACACTAGAATTATACATATACAAAGGAACATTAACAAATGCACATCTTTCGTCATCAATCTTCATTCGGCTCACCTGCGTTATAAACAATGAATGATACAATAACGTTAGTACCGAGGCAATAGTGTCCAGCCTTCATACGGCCCAAATAAGCCCGGGTGTATGCAGTTGGGCTGGGCAAATGCTGGGTTTTTTTTTTTTTTGGTGAAGGCTTCTGCTATCCTCTGGAGCAGTCAGACGCAATCACTGGTCCATTGTACTCCAGACAGACACCTTACATTACTGTATTTTCTCCGTTTTCCGGAGAAAAATTTTAAAGGAGCTTCAGTGATGTAGAGCTAAGGGATTCGGCACACACCACGTCGGCTCCAAGGGTGCGCCACCGTATGCGAGCAAAGGCGGGACAATCACAGAGGAAATGCTCTGCAGTATCATCCTCCTCTTCGCCACATGCAGCACAGGTAGGCGTCTCACTGATGCCGAGCAAGTAGAGATGCTTGGCAAAAGTCTAATGGCCCGTGATAACTCCCACAAGCCTTCTGCAGTCGATTCTCCTTAAGGACAGGAGGAATGCTGCAGATTTTTTGCAGACATCAGGGCATACGCGCTTAGTCATCCTGCAACCCGGACAATCCCTCCATCTACGGTTGTGTGTGTTAAATACACAATCGTTAATGTAGGAATTTACCGTGGACGCAGGTAGACCTAGAGCGGGTTCAGGTCCTGAGAAGCTCTCATCTGAACCCATTCTAGCGAGTTCATCAGAGGTCTCATTTCCTGGGATCCCAAAGTGGCCTGGAACCCATACAAGCCTTATGGAATTTAGTCTGCCGACTCTGTTCAAGAAGGACTTGAACAGAGGAGGTTGAGACCACCGTGGAGCAGTGATAGTGTGTTGGCCTCTGACGCCGATGACACGGGATCGAATCCCGACACAGCCATGTCATCGAACGTGTTTTTCACGATGTTTCTCCTCAGCGGGGCTCTGACAAAATCCCCTGTGGTAAAATTGTCATGAAAAGCTTCTCGAAATTCGCCGTTCGGAACCGGCAATAAACTGTAGGTCCCTTTCACCTATGGGAAAAATAAAAAATCAAACACAACATGGGTGATTGAGAGAAGCTCGGCTCAGGTCCTTCATGGACTGTAACGCAAACATCCATACATACATACCGGAGGTTCGGTCTTCCTCTTCTTCTCAAACCAGGAGGCTCGGAGTCGAAGACCCTCTTAGCTGGAGCGTTGATGTCCATGCGCTCGATGTGGCCGAGCCAGTGTAGTCGACGGATCCTTGCCTTGCGGACTACATCCACATCTTGGTACAGCTCGTAAAGTTCGCGGTTGTGTCTTCTTCTCCATTCACCTCCCTCACAGACAGGACCAAATATCCGGCGCAGAATTTTTCTTTCGAAAGAACCCAGAATCAGCTCCGCTATCCTGCTTATCGTCCAGCTTTCGGCTCCGTACAGCAAGACTGGAAGAATGAGCGTTTTGTAAAGCATGACTTTGGTCTTTCGAGTGAGGAGTTTTGACCCCAGTTGTTTGGACAAGCCGAAGTAGCAGCGGTTGCCAAGGGCGATTCTATGCCGGATTTCCACTGTGTTGTCATTTGTGGAATTTACGTTTGCCCCGAGGTAGACAAACTCCTTAGCTACCTCGAAATTGTAGCTGTCAATTGTTATATTTTGTCCCAGGTGGTGAGCGACGGATTGGTTTCTGCTTGACAGCATGTATTTCGTTTTGTCCTCATTGATCTTAAGACCAACTCGTTTCGCCTGTTCTTCAATCGCCGTGAATGCTTCCACAATGCCACGGTGGGAACACGCGATGATGTCGATATCATCCGTGTATCCTAGCAGCTGGGTGCACTTGTAGAAGATAGTGCCTTCCCTGTTGACGCCTGCCCGTCGCACTATCTGCTCCAGCACCAGGTTGAAGAAGTCACATGACAGCGCATCTCCTTGACGAAATCCGGTGCATGTTTCGAATGGTTCCGAGGTCCCAGAACCGAATTGCACGGTGCATCGCGTGTTTTTTAGCGTGGCGCGACACAACTGGATCAGTTTTACCGGGATCCCGAATTCGGCCATCGCACCAAACAGTTCTTCACGATGAATGCTGTCGTATGCGGCTTTGAAATCGATGAAAAGATGGTGTGTATCGATTCGCAACTAGTTGGTCTTTTCCAGGATTTGTCGAACTGGGAAAATTTGGTCTATAGTCGATTTGCCGGGCCGGAAGCCGCACTGGTTGCTGACGACTAGTGCGGTGCAAAATGGCCTTAGACGTTCACACAATACGCTGGACAGGTTCTTGTATGCGACATTGAGCAGGGATATACCTCTATAGTTGTCGCAAGAGGTAGGATCGCCTTTTTATGAAAGGGGCAAATTGAGCTAGTATTCCAGTCATCGGGCAAGCTTTCATCTTCTCAAATTCTGCAGATGATCTGGTGCATGCTCCCTACCAGATCATCGCCGCCAGCCTTGAAGAGCCCTGATGGCAAGCCATCTGAGTCTGCCGCCTTGTTGTTCTTCAGCTTACGAATAGCTGTGCCGACTTCTTCGGTGCTGGGTGGGAGGACTACTTCAGCGGCTGGAGTTGGGATTTCCTCGGTCCCTACCCCTCTCTTAGAAGAGATATCCAATGTAAATAAGGTGACCCTTTGCTGGGTACCTGGTCATATGAATATCTCTGGAAACGAGAGGGCGGACGAGCTGGCTAGTGTGGGATCAAGTGCAAATGGTGCGCTCTACAGGGAGATAGAGTCGGACCTATTAGTGAAAGCCAATGAGCAATGGCGTCGCTTAGATACATGCGCGACAGCGAGATCGACTTGGCCCGTCTGTGATAAGAAAAGAACGGAAAATCTGCTGAAGTTCAATCGGGAATATTCGACTGGCAGTTGGTGCCCTCACCGGGCACTGCATGCTATCTATCCTACCATGCAGCTCGATTAGGCCAGCCCTACAATGACTTCTGCGGAATCTGCAGGGACGAAGAGGAAATTGTATCTATTCGCAAAAAGGGATCAGATTCCTAGGAAAATACTTCCTTTCGGGGCTAGAAGAGATAAGTAACATTGGGCTGAACAGAACAGTAGGATTCTTCGCCTTAAATAAATCAATTGGGCACAATGGACTCTACGTAGTCTACGTGAGTCTAAGTTTTCTTGTTATTATTAATTTGTTTCCTTAACAACGCGGCCGTAACGCTTTTTCGTGACAAAAAAAATCGTAACATCCTGTCTATATAGAAGTTTCATTTCAAAAAAAGAAAAAAATGATAGAAAGGACCAATGAATCATGTCGGTATGAGGCGAAAGAGGAGCTAAACGAGGGGGTAAGCGAGGTGCAACCAGAGCGTAAGCGCGTCCTGGTTGGATGTGGAATTATTTCGTTTCGTCGCTTATGTCCACTTCCTTTCATTGTCCTTTCTGTCAAGTTCAACAGTGGCGGAGATAAATTGAATTCCTAATGGGAAGTTATTGCACAAGACGTAAACGTTTGCATGGTAGCTTGAGCTGCGAGCACATAAGGACCTCTTTGGAAGACAAAAGGATCCAAAAGTAAAGGATTTAAATTCGAATTCGATTTCGAGTTCAAGTTTGCAAATGCAATTCATTCGTGCCATGCTACAGTCATGACTCTGTATCTAAAAAAAGCAGAGCAGAAGAAAACGAAAACCTAAGATGAAACAAAGGAAGGAAGCGACAAAAAGAAAACGACACCGACTGGAAAAAGATTTATTGAGATCCACTTGAACAAAAGCATCTTGTAGCCGTGGATGGGTGCAGGAGGCAAGCAGATACGCGGAAGTACGGATCTTAAGCTGACAGATAGACAAGGAATATGAATCTTAATTTCTCGGTATTTCCTTTTTTTGTTTTATTTTTTCTTATCCTTATGCGAGTCGAACGAACCATACAACGCTATCGTTTTCGTCTCCATTTTATTCGCTATTCATCTTCGCCTGGAAAACACTGCCATCGTAGACCACAATAAATCCTTAATTTCAAGCAACCCACTTCGCCCATATTGCCTCGCCCGTAGTCATTATCTTGACTAAGATGACAGGATGGGCCACCTACACTCACTGTTGCGGATTGTCGTCGCCTGGCGCCCACCAACTTCCCTCTCAATCCCTTTCCCTTATTTCATTAAAAGAATACAATTTCAATGAATCCGAAATGAATTGCTGCTGCATCGTTGGTTTTTTCAATTTCTTTTTTGTCCTTTTTCAATTAATGCCTGGCAGGACGACTTGGTTCGTTCAACATGGCATCGTGACTTGCATTACGGCGAGTGCGGGTATAAAACTGATTGCTGCTACGTTGCCCGATCATCAAAGTATGACTCATGAACCTCAACGTTGGGCGGTATTTAGATACTCAGCACAGGAGGAGCTGTGATTGTTATGACAGGAGATAATGCTGCCAAAATTGAGTTAAGTTTGATGCTAAGCTTGAATTCGACATTGAGCTATTACTTCCTCACTTAGACGGTATTGTATCAATGTATATGTATGTATGTATATGTTTCGTAGTTTGTATTGATGAGGGATTTCTATGTGCAGTTCTGCAATACTCGTGGGTTACAGACAAATTTCTTGCCCATCCCTCTCTCTCCACAAACCGATTGTTTTGGCACTTTGTGAAACACAGGTCGATGAAAAGTCCGATCCTTCGGATTTGAGTCTTCCTGGATATAGCTTAGAGGAGGGAGGGAGCGAGCAAACAGAGCAAAGAAGTTGATCGCGTTTAACATGGCAAACGCCAGTTTCGATCTCTGTCCCTGCTCAATCCAAGTTGACACACAGCCTCCGCGTGGCCCCCCTTGGATAGCTACCCTGGCACCCGCCAGGTAGTGAACCAATGTGTGCAGCGACCCAACCCCTTGTTCCTGGGGAAAGAGGAACCTGGCCCTCCAGGTTGGGGGTTGTGGTTAGGGGTAACATCCCAATCACGTAAAAACCTCTCTCCCTATAGCATCACCGTATTAGATGTCGCAGTTTTTCATCCGCTTTACACCCGGTCCATTCCATCGCATTTCCTGGATGGCAGTATGTCCGCTTTATAGCGGTCTAGGGGGTTCGCAAGTTGTTCGGCCGCACGTGGTCTGTTTATGGACCTAACATTCCACGTATAGAACCGAAGGTCCTTGTCTGTTTTTTGTTTTATAAAACGGTCGTCAACATAGGTCCGTTCCGTTTGTTTTTTGTTTCTGAGCAATTTGCGCTTTTACGGTTATGGTTTACTAGACCATAGCCCAACCAAAACTAATCCTGTTTGGTGACGCAGGATACTAGCCATTCGGCCGTCAGTAATTCCACTTGTAGGGAAATTTCCAGATGGTACCATGAGGAGGTGATAGTAGGACCTGACTAGCAGAGCTGCAAGTTGTTCGGCTGCAGAGGCTCTTACTCGCTTTTTGTCGGACCAGAATCCGTCGGCAGATGCTACCCCTACGAGGCATCCAAGAAGTGCGATGGGATGGGCCAGGCAAAAAGCGGATGAAAAACTGTGATATATACTACGGAAACTGCTACAGAAAAAGTAAACAACGCTTATTCGGATGCGGATTTGTTGTTCGAGGCAGACTCAGGAAAAAAGTCTTAAGTTTCCAGTATGTAAGCGAACGCCTCATAACTATCCGCATCAAGGCCAATCTCGGCAATATAAGCTTACTATGTGTCCACTATGTGATCTCCTAGGCAGAACGTATGCGCAATGTCTCAGCTATGACACCAAAATCGTTCTAGGAGATTTCAATGCGAAACTGGGTAAGGAAGCTATCTTTGAACGGGTCATTGGAAAGCACAGCCTACACAACACCACGTCAGAAAACGGACTAAGGGTAGTGGACTCTATGGCGGGACATAACCTGGTAGTAGCAAGTACACGATTCCCACACCTCAACATCCATAAGGGGACCTGGCGGTCTTTCGATCAATCGACAACCAACCAAATTGATCATATTGCGATCGACGGCAGACACTCCTCCAGCATCCTAGATGTCTGAACCTTTCGAGGAGCCAACATCGACTCGGATCATTACCTTGTTGCAGCCAAGGTACGGATGCGAATTTCTCGGAACCAACGGAGTCAGGTAAGAACACCAAAATTTAACGTCGGATAGCTGCAATCGCAGGAGACCGCCAGGACCTTCGCCGATCAAGTCTCCTTCAAGCTCTCTCAGGTCCCGATGCAATCTGCAGAAACCATAGAACAGCAATGGAGTCGTTGTCAGGAAGCCATTAGAGAGGCCGCCTCAGATATACTTGGTTTCGAGCCAGCACCGTCGAGGAACCCCTCTTTTGATGATGAGTGCAGGTCCATGTAGAGAAACAGAATGCGTACATGGCCACATTGCATCGACGGACGAGAGCTGTCCGCGAGCTCAATGAACAGAAAAGGAGGGAGGATCATGCGCTTCTGAGAAGGAAAAAGAAGGAGCACGAGAAGCGCGAGATCTAGGAGATGGAGAGATGTTACGGCAGGAACGACGTTCGAAAATTTTACCAGAAAGTAAAACGAACATGCCAAGGCTATAAAGCCAGAGCAGAAGCCTGCAGGGATAAGCACGGACAACTAGTAGTGGAGTCAAAGTCGATGCTGAGATTGTGGAAGGACCACTTCTGCAGACTGTATAACGGCGATGATAGTCAAAATGCCGCCGTCAGCAGAGCGAACCATTCACAATGGACGAAGACGAAGGAGAATCCCGTCCACCCGACCTAGACGATGTTAAAAAGCGATATCGAAACTTAAGTCTTATAAAGCTGCTGGAGCAGACGGACTCCCCGCGGAGCTGTTTAAAGCAGCTGGCGACGAGCTGATTAGGAACATGCACCAACTCATCTGCAAAATATGGTCGGAAGAACGTATGTCCGATGAATGGAATCTCAGTATCGTTTGCCCGGTCCATAAGAAAGGAGACCCCTATGACTGCGCTAATTACAGAGGGATAAGCCTCCTGAACATCGCGTACAAGATCCTCTCTGCCGTACTGTGTAAGTACCTGAAACCGTTCGTGGACAATCTGATAGGTTCCTACCAGTGTGGTTTCGGGCCAGGAAAATCCACGATAGACCAAGTATTTACACTACGGCAGATCTTGGAGAAGACCCATGAATTCCAGGTCGACACGCACCATCTTTTCGTCGACTTTAAAGCCGCGTATGACAGTGTTTATAGAGACGAGCTATACAGAGCCATGTCATGTTTTAACATTCCTGCCAAACTCGTCAGACTATGCAGGATGACTATGGAGAACTCTCGCTGCTCCATTAAGGTCGGATGTTAAAATAGGTTTTAGACAGGGTGACGCACTGTCATGTGATTTCTTCAACATTATTCTTGAAAAGATCGTGCGGGACTCTGCGGCCAATACAAGAGGTACGATCTACTTCAAGTCCACACAATTGCTTGCCTGAGCAGATGACATTGACGTTATTGGACGAACAAAGCGAGACGTCAATGAGGCGTTCACAAGCATTGAAGCAGAAGCGGCGAAAGTGGGTCTAAGGGTAAATGGGGACAGGACCAAATATATGCTGCCATCCAAAAAAGACGCATAACACCGACCTCTTGGTCAGAACGTCACCTTCGGCAGCTATATTTTTGAAGTAGTCAAGGACTTCGTTTACCTTGGCTCGGTAGTGACAAGCAGCAACGACACCAGCGCTGAGATAAAACGCAGAATAACTCTTGCCAATCGCGGCTTCTTTGGGTTCAAGAGGCAATTGAGCCCTCTCTCGAAAAACTAAGGTTTCCCTCTACAAAACCTTAATCGTCCCGATCCTCCTCTACGGCGCTGAGGCTTGGACGTTGTCAAAAGCGGATGAAGAGGCTCTTGGACGATTCGAGAGGAAAGTTCTGCGTGCAGTCTTTGGTCCAGTTTGTGTAAACGAAGAATGGAGGAGGAGATTCAACCAAGAACTGTACGGGCTGTACAGCGACATCGGCCTGGTTAGACGTCTTCGGATCCAACGTCTAAGATGGCTAGGCCATGTAGAGCGAATGGACATCAACGCTCCGGCCCGAAGAGTCTTCCACTCCAACCCCGAGGGACGACGCAGCAGAGGACGACCGCATTTAAGGTGGCGCGCACAGGTCGAAAGGGACCTCAACCAACTGGGCGTGCGGCACTGGAAGCGGCTGGCCGAAGATCGGGCCGGCTGGAGAGGCTTGTTGGTTGAGGCCCTGGTTCACCCCGAACTGTAGCGCCATCAAAATAAGTAAGTGAGCTACAATAGCAAGTCATTTGTACTCTTGACGACAAAGAGTGCTTTTGCTCCTGAACCCTGGGACATGGGGTGCGTAAATTAACTGACAACAGCTTGTTCTCTTCCTTTTCCTTTTTGGCCGTCAAATTAATTCGAATGTCACCTTAACTGCTCAACCAGTGATTCTGACATCAGAATTGATTAATGGATGTTCGTGCTTTTCTGTTCTTTTTCATCAAACACTTACCTTTCATGGCGAAAGAACATGAAAAATGAGCAGACAAACGCTGACAAGATGAAGAATTATTCAGATTAGCATCACTGAATTGAGTTATGGGGGCTGACTGACAGACAATCAGGACAACGACGTAGGTGGTCGTAATATTTTCGGGAGAGATACGACATTACATAGAGATGTTAAGCCGGATACGCCATTCATCAATACTACTGTCAACTGTACTTAAGTCATAGAGTAATTGATTGACTCTACGTAATCGTATATGTGTTACGGTTGTAGATACAAAACTTATTCTGCTTAAGCTGTTACAGTGAGCCTATAAGTTAGGGAAAATATCTTAATTTACTGCCGCATAACTTGGACAGAGGAAAATGCCTGTCGAAATGGCTGGAGAGCACGCAAAAGCCGCTTTTATCAAGAGCACATACAATATGTATATACATAGGTATACTCAATCTTATAGGGCCCTAATACTGAGCTAAAGCGATTTCTGATTTACGATATTTTGTGGTATATAACACGCAATTTAATACAACTTCATCTCAACCGAAGTTTCTTGCTAAGACCGCTCTGTATGACTTCATAAACCTAAAGGTATTGGTCCGCATTCGTAGGCCATGTCACTAATTAGTGGATTAGCAAGACTGACTAAGGCTCTGTGAGCCTGTCGACGCATTTACGGTAAAACCTGGCCATTGATACCTAAGGAAATCCACTGGCCATATACCGCGATAGTAAGACCTATCATCACGATAATCGTTAAACTTCAACACCATCAGAGACTAGCGTGTCTCGGCATTACATGCATTACGTCAGCTCAAGAAGCACTGATTGGACTTACTCCACCTCTTCTTCTTCTTATCGAGCGCTACAGCTCGGGGTGAACCTGGGCCTCGACCAACTAGCATGATCTTTTGCTAGCCTTTTGCATTGCCTGGGTGTGCGACTCAGCCTGGTTGGCTGAGGTTCCCTTCCAAATGTATGCGCCATCTTAAGTGCGGCCGTCCTCTATTTCTTCGTCCCTCGTGGTTAGATTGATAGACCCTCCGAGCTAGAGCTGTGGTGTCCAGTCGCTCTACATGGCCTAGCCATCTTAGGCGTTGAATCCGTAAACGTCTGACTAGACTCATGCCGCTGCACAATCCGTACAGCTCGTGGTTCAATCTTTTCCTCCATCCCCCATCTGCGTTTATAAGGCTGAAAATCAGACGCAAGATCTTTCTCTCGAATCGACCAAGGACTTCCGCATACTCTTTCGAGAGTGTCCATGCTTCTGTGCCGTACAGCAGGGCCATGATGATAACGGTCTTGTATAGAGGCAACTATGCCTCTCGGGAGAGGGCTTATTACTCAATTGCCTTCTGAGCCCAAGCAAACAGCGATTGGCAAGAGTAAATCTGCGTTTGATATCGAAACTGATGTCGTTGTTCCACGTCACTGCGTAGCCAAGGTAGATGAAGTCCTTAACTACCTTAAACTTATAGCTCCAAATACAGACGTTTTGGCCAAAACATAGGTTGTGAGTGCCCTTTTTTGATGACAGCTTATATTAAGTTTTGCCTTCGCTTACTGCCAAACCAATTTTCGTCGCCTCATTGACATCTCTCTGTGTTCTACCAATTATGTCAATGTTATCCGCGTATGCGAGGATTTGTGAGGATTTGAAATATATTTTTTGACATCGGAACTATCGGTCAGGTCTTCACCGATTCGGATGGAGCAGCGTGCACTTTCCAAAGTCATCCTGCATAGTCGGACGAGCTTAGCAGAGATGTTAAAGGTAGACGCCGTGGCGCAGTGGTTATGTGTTGGACTCTGACGCACGATGAGCGAGTTCTCATCGCCATCGAATGCTTATTTCGCGGCGTTCCGCCTGGCCCCCCTATTCAAAAAACAAAACAAACAACCTCCTCAATAGACACCATTGCAACATAGCTAGAAATGTGGCAGTCAGCACGGGCCATTGGCTTATAAGAACTCACCCTGCCAGGATAGGCATCCAGTCTAACACCCACTGCTTTGGTAAGCACATCCCTATACGGTAAAGTAAACCAAATAAAGCGTAAAGCGTGTGGCTCCATATGCTGGCTGCCTTAGTTATACGAGTGAGCTCATTCAATATCCACGACGACGCGAATGCATTCGATTGCGCATGAATTACTTTACACATCGGTTAAGGTCAAGTTTGTGCCAACTTATGATAGAAAACAACCACCAGCTCAAGGACTATCTTTCACCTTCATATCGAATATAGAAGATTTTGTCTATGCATTCGCTTACGCGTACGTAAAGCGGTTAATGCCAGTTTTATTCGCTTCAAAGCCCATTGCATTGACGTAACAACCTTGACACCAACATTCGCTTGAGTCGAGGCACGGAGTTATGATAAAATCGAAGGTTTCGGTTAACGCCAAGGTATCGGTTGAAATAGATCTTACTACATGTGGCCAACAGTGAGGTTATGCAAAAGCCATACTATACTTCTTTCCATTAGGAAATTAACATTCAGAAAGTGCCATACGTACTGCATTGCATTCTTTATTGAATTCCCTCTTAACTCCTGTCAGTTATCCGCTTTCAACAAGACACCTCAAATTGCAATTTGAACACAACTCCAACAGCACTCCGTCCTTCTGCTGCTACAACCCCATCCAGCAAACTGGCCTTCGTCTTCACTTCTTCATTCCTTTCTTCATTCGCTCCGTTTACTTCCTCTGTGGTTGAGTTTTTCTCGTTAACTGGAGCAAGGTGCCCCCATAGGTCAAGGTATATACACCATTCACCAATTTACGTGACTTGGATGACACCAAAAGTCCCAATGCGCTTACGTACCACAACCTTGCACCCATCCCATGTTCGAATTTGTGACTGTATGGAGCAATGATGCAAAATAATGGTCACAGGATTACGGCAATGTTTACTGAGCATGATGGCAAATACGTAATCCAAACCAAGCCAAATTAATCGCCTCACCGACTGTTCGGAATTCACAATTTGCTCTATTAACAATCGACTGTTCCGCTTCTACCATTGACCCAATATCGTTCGATATCACTTTATACAATTGACTATACCCCCGAATGTGCACATTCATCTCGAATAAGCTGACCCTTCGACAGGGGGCACAACTCCAAATGTTTAATCTGTTAAATTGCCAGCTACGAGTGATTTCCCGAGATCCGGGATCCAATCTGAAACAGTGTCTTTGGACAAAGAACCTGTCGTCACTGACGGTAGATCGACAATGGTGCAAGCTTGACAGCTTCGTAGGGAGGGCATCCGTATATAGGTATATATGTACATAATACCCTCATCAAACTAATTGTATCCAAACATTTAAATACTCGTGTTCACTCTGGTATCCATAAGCAAATTGATATCTTTGAGTGTTTACTCGAAGATTTCGATCAAGGTCCTTCACCTACACATGCTCTCCTTACATTCCATCAGCAGACAGAATGGGCAGTAGTTGTTGTCGCTGTAAGACTTTAAAGAGCACAACGGTCGGTGGCAGAAATGTGCTGAACCTAAGCTACATACTTGGGATTGGCCCTTGTAAACATGTTGTATCTTTTATCTGCGGGCTGAGGGTTGGGTAGTGGTTTTTTGTCAGTGATTTATTGTGATATTCCTGGGAACATGTGTGTTCAGGCTGTAGTCAATGGATACAACATGAAATGGTTAAACAACACTCAAATATTCGGAGATAGATACACATACGCATAGCTGACATTCAGGCAACGGTTGTGGCTCATGGGCAGATGGAGTGGTGGTCGGTGAAGCAGTTGGCAGAGACATGACGGAAGATTTTTTCATCTGATACCGGAAAGGAAAAGCCAGTAAATCAGAAAACCCTTAAACCTGGAAACCAATAGACTGATTGGGATTTTGGCGTCGAGATGTCTTCACCTGTGGATTCTCACATAGTAGCTTATGAAGTGATGTTCTGCAGATAATTGAACTGTGATATGGGTTTCTGATTCTGAGAAGGAAGTTAATTCTGAAACATGACCTTAACTGGGGCGTATAAGAATGGCTCCTGATTTATGATCTCTTTACTAATAAGGAGTGAAGTTCTCATTTGAAGATGTGTATTGTGATGAAAGTGATAGAAAGATAAAAGGGTTCAGACCAGGCATTAGACCAGAAACCCAGTCGCACGTGACAAGGATTTATGGGACTGAAGTGAACTGCTTAGAGCCCACTTTCTCTTCATTTGAGAGTGATCCAACCAACATTCAACTTAGGTACTTGCTTAGGTAACTGTCTTCTGTCCGCATCCCATACTAGGGTTTTTTTAAATATCTATTTTCTTAAGATACGAGTATGGGCGCTAAACGACTAACAAAAGCCTCGAAGGGGTAGCCTATCCGACATGCGCTGGCCCTTAAAATAGCGAGTAGAAGCCACTGCAGCCGAACATCTAGCAGCTCTGTCCTAAGTCCTATTTCCACCTTCTCGTGGTGCCACCTGGGGATTCCTATTTAAAATCGCGAAAGGAAAACGGGCGAATGACGAGTTTCCTGTGCCACAAAACAGGATAAGTGTCGGTTAGGCTATGGCCCGGCAAGCCATACCTGAAAAAACCGAAAAAGTCTCGAAAAACCGATGACGAAAAGAAAGAATGATATTCGGCTTTGTACGTGTTGTACGTGGAATGTAAGGTCCCTTGACAGACCACGTGCACAGCCGAACAACTTACGGAGGCCCTAGACTGTTATAAGGCAGATATTGCCGCAATCGAGGAAGTGCGATGGGATAGACTGTGATGTCTACTACGGCGACTGCTACAAGGAGAGAAGACAACGCTTATTCGGATGCGGATTTGTTATTAGAGGTAGACTTGGCAAAAAGTCTTGAGCTTCCAGAATGTAAGCGAACGCCTCATGACTAAATTCGCAAACATTAGCCTAATTTGCGCTGAAGACCCCACCCCACCGAGGATAAGAATGACCCTACAATAGACGACATCTACGACCTCCTAGTTAGGACATATGCCCAATGTCCCAGTTCTTCTTCTTCTTAGTGGGTGCTACAGTTCGGGGTGAACCTAGACCTCAACCAACACGCCCCTCGATCTAGCACGGTCTTTCGCTAGCCTTTTCCATTGCCGCGCACCCAGTTGGCTGAGGTCCCCTTCCACCTGTGTGCGCCATCTTAAGTGCGGCCGTCCTCTGCTTCTTCGTCCCTCGGGGTTGGATTCAAAGACTCTCCGGTTGAATCTTCTCCCCCATCCCCCGACTGCGTTTATAGGCCCAAAAATCACGCGCAAAATCTTTCTCTCGAACCGATCAAGGGCCTCCTCACCCGCTTTTGATAGTGTCCATGCTTCTGCGCCGTACAACAGGACCGGGATGATAAGGGTCTTATATAGAGTCAACTTTGTCGTTCGGGAGAGGGCTCTATTACTCAGTTGCCTCCTGAGCTCAAAGAAACAGCGATTGGCAAGAGTGATTCTGCGTGTGATTTCGGAACTGATGTCCTTGTTCTAGTTCACTGCGGAGCCAAGGTAGACGAAGTCCTTAACTACCTCGAACTTATATCTGCCTATACAAACGTTCTGGCCGAAACGTCGGTGATGAGTGTCCTTTTTTGATGACAGCATATATTTAGTTTTGCCCTCGGTAACCGCCAAACCAATTTTCGCGGCCTCCATCTCAATACTCGCAGACGCCTCATTGACATCTCGCTGTGTTCTACCTATTATGTCAATATCGTCGGCGTATGCAAGGAGTTTCGAGGATTTGAAATAGATTGTGCCTCTGGTATTGGCCAGTGAGTATTGCACAATCATTTCCAATATGATGTTGAAGAAATCACACGACAGCGCATCGCCCTGCATACATCCTTTTTTGACATCAAAACTATCGGTAAGGTGTTCACTGATTCGGATGGAGCAGCGAGCATTCTCCAAAGTCATTCTGCATAGTCTGACGAGTTTAGCGGGTATGTCAAAGGTAGACATAGCGTTATATAGCTCGTCTCTAATTACGCTGTCGAATGCGGCTTTAAAGTCGACAAATAGGTGGTGAGTGTCGACTTGAAATTCATTGGTTTTTTCAAGGATCTGCCGTAGTGTGAAGATTTGGTCGATGGTGGACTTCCCGGGCCTGAATCCGCACTGGTAAGGACCTATCAGCGTATTTACAAACGGCTTCCGGTGTTCACATAAAACGGCGGAGAAGATTTTGTAGGCGCTGTTAAGGAGACTTATTCCTCTATAGTTGACGCAATCAGAGGGGTCTCCTTTCTTGTGCATGGATCGGGCATACGATGCTGAGAATCCATTCCTCGGGCATGCATTCCTCTGACCATATCTTACAGATTTGCTGGTACATGCTCCTAACCAGTTCATCCCCAGCTGCCTTGAAGAGCTCAGCAGACAGTCCGTCTGCGCCAGCAGCTTTATTCGACTTGAGTTTCGATATGGCAATCTTCGCAACGGGGCGAAATCTTCTAGTTGCTAGCACGCGTTTCCCACATCTCAACATGCACAAAGGGACTTGACGATATCCGGATCAATCGACCTTCAACCAGATTGACCACATTGCGATTGATGGCAGGTACGCATCCGATATTCTAGATGTAAGAATTTTAAAAGGAGCCAACATCGACTCGGACCCCTATCTTGTGGCAGGCAAGTTGCGACTGCGAATATGCCTGGCCCAGAAAAATCGAGTAAGGCCAGCGGCATACAACGTCACGCAAGTGACCGCCAGAGTGTCTCCCTCAAGCTTTGGAAAACCCTCCAACACCTACTCAGACCGTACAACAACAATGGACCCGTTGTCCACAAGCTTTAGAGAGTGCTGCTTCTGAGGTACTGGGTTTCAAACCGCCACCCACAGGAAACCCATGGTTTGACGACGAGTGTAGGAGGGCACACGCAGCCAAGTAGCAAGCCTATCAAAGGCGCTGCATAGAAGGACGATATGGCCAACCTGCTGAGCTGTTTACAGCAACTACAGATGAGTTGGTTGGAAACATGCACAAGCTCATGTGTAAGATATGGTCGATCATGCCCGATGAATGGAATCTCTGTATCGTTTACCCGGTCCATAAAAAAAGAAGACCCCTATAACTGCGCCAACTATTGGGTAATGAGTCTCCTTAATATCGCCGTACTGTGTGAATGGCTGAAACCCTTCGTGGACAATTTGATAGGTTCCTATCAATGTGGTTTCGGATCAGGAAAATTCACGATAGACCAAATATTCACACTGCGGCAGATCTGAGGAAGACCTATGAATTTCAGGTCGAAACACACTCCACCTTTTCGTCAATTTTAAAGCTGCATATGACAGTGTCTATACGGACGAACTATATAGAGCCATGTTGTGTTTTGACATCCCTGCCAAACTCGTCCGCTTGTGCAGAATGACAATGGAGAGTTCTTGCTGCTCCATTAAGGTCGGTAGGGAGTTAACCGAGACCTTCGATGTCAAAATCGTGCGATCGTGCGGGGCTCACTGGCCAATACATGAGGCACGATCTATTTCAAGTCTGCACAATGGCTTGCATATGTTGGTGACATTTACGTGATTGGAAGAACACAGTGAGACGTCAATGAAGCTTTTGTGAGCAGCATTGAAGCAGAAGCGGGTTAAGTAGGTCTGAAGGTAAACGAGGGCAAAACCAAATACCAAATATCGCCAAAGAAAGATGCACAGCACCGACATCTTGGCCAAAACATCACTATTAACACCAGTGCTGGGACTAGACGCAGAACAACTCTTGCAAACCGCTGTTACTTCGGGCTCAATAGGCAATTGAGTCGTAGACCCCCCGATCGGAAAACTCTCTATAAAACCGTAATCATTCCGGTCTTTCTCTACGGCATAGGGGCTTGGACCTTATTGAAAATGGAAAAGTCTTCGACTCAAATCTCGAGGGACATATCTAAAGTAGCGTGCACTGATGGAAATGAACCCCGACCAAATAGGCGTGCGACACTGGAAACAGCTAGTAAAGGATCGTGCTAGCTGGAAAGGCTTTTTGTTTGAGGCCCAGGTTCACCCTGAACTGAAGCCTAAGTAAGTAAGCACATAAGTAATACCCTTTGGCTGACGTAGTACGGAGACCAGACTTGACTACCATATTGGAGGAGAAGTCTGACGTAAGTGATGTAGATGGATTAGGTAACGTAGGAGTTCGAGAATTCTCTAGAACAAAATTTGCTTTGTGTTTAATCTATCACATATGATTCCTAGGTACTGGCATTTAGTGGCGCTAAGCTCCAGGAAGTTGTTGTCACACTAAGTTCCGAAGGAAGTAACGTCGCTGGGGAGTACGACCGAGTCAGCCGAAGTTGATATTGTCCTGCTGATTTTCATATCGTCTACGTAGATTAAAAAATTGGAGTCTTTTATGATGAAATCGACATCACTAGTGGTTTGGACAAAATTAGAGGACCAAGATAACTGCCTTGCGGGACACCGGAAGGGGAATGGGATCAGAGATAGAACGTTACAGAGATAGAAATTAAGTACTCTGTAATATCGATCCTCCAGGTTCGAATTAAGCCATGCGAGAATTTGGGTAGCCTTGAGTTTAAGATAGATGAATGGATGGCTGATTTTATTAAATGCTTTGTAAAGTCTGTAGTAATAACATCTACCTCTTTGCCTTGCTCTAATATCAAAAGGGTTTTGATCTACCCTTTAAGAAACCATGCTTCCGGGATGACAAAAAAGATTTGGAATGGAAGGTCATCAAGTCAAACACACAATGGACTCGTAGAGTTTTTTTTTTTTTTTTTTTTGGGGCCAGTATATGGCACTACGACCTTTACAGATCTATTATGCCTGCTAGCCGATTAGCCTAGAGGCCTCTCCACTTCCATAAGCCATGGTGATCCCCTCAGGAGTCATAACTTCGCTGAGACGGATACGCTTCCTAAGATGGCAGAGTGCAGCACACTCACACAGTATGTGTTCCGCCGTCTCTTCGTCCTCGAGAGGCTAATTTTGTTTAGATGATATCTCAGACCGCAGTGTCCTGTAAGATAGCTAACTAGTCTTCTGATATCCACCCCATTGAGTTTGAGTATATCACTAGGGTGTTTATTCATGGGTCGTACAGGCCATTTAGATTGACGGAGTCCCCGAACGCTGTTCCTAAAGGACAGGTATTGCAGTTTTTCCCACTTGTCTAAGAAGAAATTTATCTTAGACCCGGGAGTGTACAGAATGGTTCCGGACCTACATATATATTTATCGCTGGAACCTTTCCTGGCAAGTTGGTCCAAGGGCAAGGGAATTGCCCTTGATTCCTTTGTGCCCTGGCACCTACCATAGTTTAACATTGTTTCTTTTGGCGAGATCTTGTAGGGCGTCATGACATTCCTTGGCGGTTTTTGAGTTCGTGCTTTACGAACCCAGCGCTTTGAGCGCTACTTGACTATCAGAGAGTATGTTGATGGTTACTCCTCTGATGCCAGTCTCAAGATTTAAATTGACGCATGTTAGGATGGCATGCAATTCTGCTTGAAAGATGCTGTGACCCAGGGCCTTCGAGATCTTGCGATTTGGTCCATAGATGCCGGTGCCAACGCCAGAAGCCATCTTGAAGCCGTCCGTATACCACCTGAGGCCTTTGACATTTAGCAAAGGAATCACTGTTTTCCCATGCTGAGCGATTTGGGATCAATATCTCAAATCTCGTGTCAAAAGTGAAGGTGTGTGGCAATGCGTCCGAGACTGTAGTAATCATATCTAGCTCGGGAAGGTGTTGTAATATGGACATGTGGCCTGCTGGTCTACATGGCATATTTGTTCCCGAGCAAAGAATTCTGATTGCACTGCGTAATGCCACCTTTTTGATAAAAAGGTGCAGTGGAGTGAGTCCAATGAGTGCTTCTTGAGCTGCCGTGGGGCAGGTTGGCATAGCGCCTGTGATGCCGAGACACACTAGTCTCTGAAGGCGTTGAAGCTTAACAATTGTAGTTTTTTGCTCAACTTTTGTCCACCATACGATGGACCCGTAGGTGACGATAGGTCTTAGTATCGCTGTGTATAACCAGTGGACTACCTTAGGTTTAAGTCCCCAGGTTTTCCTGTAAGTGCGTCGACAGGCCCACATGGCCTTTGTCGCTTTCATAAGTTTGGTTTTCATATTTTAGTTCCAGTTGAGTCTGCGGTCTAGGTCAATACCTAGGTACTTTACTTCCTCTGAAAATCCTATGCGTGTGCCATTTAGAAAGATTGAGCAGAGTTGTACCATTCTCCTCTTTGTAAATGGGACTTAGATTGTCTTATTTGAGTTGATCGATAAACCCTCTCTGCCACCCCAGTCAGAGACAAATTGGAGCGCAATCTGCATGCGCTCACAGGCAGTAGTTTCACACTTGCCCGCAACAATGACTACTAGGTCATCAGCATATCCGATGACCTCGTAGCCCCGAGTGGTTAGCTTGCGTAGTAGGTCATCGATGACTATCGACCAAAGCAGTGGTGAATGGACTCCTCCTTGTGGGCATCCTCTAGCCGCCGATACTGTCACGGAGATCTCTCCGCATGTGGCTGATATGATACTCGTCGAGTTTAGAAATGAAGGACAATTTGGCAATCGGTCTGTAGCTAAAAATATTAATCTAAGAGCCTTTTTTGTGTATACATAGGGAAGAAGAAAAAATTTGTTCATATTGAGGAAAAAAAAAACTTGACGAAGTGGAAGTTGTAGAAATATTGAAAGAGGTTCGCATAGAGAACAGAACTTAAGGAATATGGCTGGAAAACCATCGAGAACCGGAGAACCGGCCATTCAAGAAATGGCCAGCATCAAGCTTACAAAATAACGTACTAATATATATATGCGTATGACTTAGGCCAGATATATCGTCTTAGTCAAATTGACGTTTACTTTCCTGCACCTTACTTGAACAACCTTCCACAATGTTGTATTTGACGTTGAGATGTAACTCGCATACTTAATTCCAACCTCGCAAATAGTATCCGGAACCTATAATAACCTATTACAAGCAACATGACTTCCTCGCCATAATCATGGCAATACTTCAGTAAAGCTGGTTAATTGCTTGTCCTGCAAATACAGATCATGTTTCTTCTATCACTCCTCCTACTCATTTATCCACATACCCAATTATCCTCGTTGCAATACGAATTAGCACCCTTAACCCATGGCCAGGCAACATGACATCTACGAAGTAACAAGTCATGCAGGGACCAATCAGCACTCTCGGTTACGTGACGAGTGAACGACTCTCGCTTTAATACCCTCTGCTTCTGAGTTAGCAAACCGTCCTAACCTGTTAAAGCTACTTAGTCATTAGAACGAACCACAAGTGGAAGAAAAAAGAAAACTAAAAGATAAGAAACCCATTTTCTCGTTAAGTAACCAAGCACACAGCACGCACAGATAAATTACTATTTTACTATCCCTCTGGGGCAACGACGAACGTGGCTTGTTGCCTTCCTTTGCTACATGCCCTTAAACGTACGTCTTGTGGTACAAAAAAAAAATCAAAAGCTTCTCTGTTATCCGAGTGATTACTGTTTGTTTCTGCATCATACAAGTCCCTAATGTCCTGGATTGAGACTAGACACTCCGTGTTTAGGCAACACAACACCGGGACGAATAGGTCTGCTTGGAAGTAATTCATTTAACCTGAGAATATCAACTAAGGGGAAGATTTTTGTCACACGAGCCTCGAGTATTCGTCTTTTCGGTTCTTCATCACTCTTTCCCTCTATTAGTTGGCCAAACTGAATGTGAGTCGTGGTGGCATTCCACGCCCGCCGAGGGATTTGTACCAAAGAATTGATTGAAGTTGCTGGTTGAACCCAACGGTGAGAGTTAGAAACCTCCGCACGTTTGAGAATGGTCGACACGGTCACAACTGCCGCCATGGACTCCAAGGACCGACAATGAAAACCGAAAAGATGAGTGTGAACGACCTCTAGTACATCGCCATGTAAGCGAGATTGCAGATAGAAGGATTCCCTCATTCTTCAGCTGTTTGGGGATTTCTATTTCAGCTCAGGATTCTTTTGGGTCCTTGTACGTGACCACTTGACGAGCGACTCGATTAGTTGACATTGAGTTATAATTTTTCGGTTTGGGTAAACGTCGCTACTAGAGCTTGGACTGCGGTTCATTCCAAATCAATTATGGCAAGCTATTCTCACGTGCAGCTCGAATAGGAATCCCATCTATTTTGGGATACTGGTCCTTCAGTTCTTGAGTTCCATGAGAGTTCAAGGATGTTTACGTGCTCTGTTGATATGAGGATAAGGGAAAGAGCTTTCGGACGCAATTTCAAGTGATCCGTTTTATTGCTTTGTGCCAGAAAGGTTACAAATTACATGATGGCGTCTTAGGATCAAAGCCCTATGTCTCAAAACAGGATTCTTGGAAATTCATTTTCACAATGTCTCATACATATTTACCTTATTATATGGTAGAATTCAAGTACATAATTGAAGCAAAATTGGTATTTCTGGGAAAGATATTGAGAAGACGTGCGAAATTCTGCACGTAATTGAAAGACTTTAATTTCTTTTTTTGGTGGGACAAGGCATTCGGACTAACATAGACCTCGTAGGTGTAGCATCTGCCGACGCGTGCTGGTCCACAAAAAAAGCGAGTTAGAGCCTCTGCAGCCGAACACCCTGCAGCTCTTTTAGCCAGGTCTTATTTCCATCTCCTCGAATGGCGAGTATCCTGCGTTACAAAACAGAATTAATGTCGGTTGTGCTATAGTCTAGAAAACCGCAACCGGAAAACCCCACAACAGCTCAGAGACAACGACAAGCCTCGGTTAAAATGGAACGGATTAATGTTGGTGACCCTTGCCAGAAACAAAGAGGGACAGTGATCCTAGGTTCTGTACGTGAAATATTAGGTCCCTAAACAGAACACGTGCAGCCAAACAACTTGCGGACGTCCTAGGCCGCTATAAAGCCATCCATGGAACGCGAGGGAATGGATCGTGTATAAAGCGGATGCAAAACTACGACATCTGCTACGGCGACTACTATATAGAGAGAAGACAACGATTGTTCGGAGGCGAATTTGTTGTTCGAGGTGGACTAAGGCAAAAGGTCAAAAAGCAAGCTCCTCATAACCATCCATATCATATCCAAATTTTCTAACATCAATCTGATCCATCAATGATGAGTTCGATAATCTCCTAGACAGAACGTATGCCCAATGTCCCAGCTATGACATCAAAATTGTACTAGGAGACTTCAATGCTAAGCTGGGTAAGAAAAGCTTCTTAGAACGAGTCATTGACAAAAACAGCCTACACGACACCATATCTCCTTCTAACCAGTATGCGTTTCCCGTACCTCGATATACACAAAGGCACCTGGCGGTCGCCAGATCAATCATTCACTAACCACATTGACCACATCGACATCAGACACTCCTCCACTATTCTTGATGCTCGAACTTTCCGAGGAGCTAAAGTCGACTCGGACCACTATCTTACAGCAGTCAAGATGCTCCGGAGCAGCGGAATAGAGTAAGAACACAAAGTTATGACGTCGGAACGCTACTATCGCCAGAAACCGCTCGTGCTTTTGCCGATCATGTCTCCCTTAAGCTCTCTCATACCCCTCAACCTTCCGCGCAGTGAATAGAACAACAGTAGAACATTTGCAACCTAGATCTGAAGTCTTGGATTTCAAGGCTCCACCACGAAGAAACTCCTGGTTCGATGACGGGTACAAGAGGATTCACACAGCGAAGCCGGAGCCATATAAAGCCTCGCTGCATAGAAGAAGAAGAACAGCTCGTTAGCTGTACGAGTTAAAAAGAAGGAAGAGGCATAAGGATCTCAGGAGAAAGAAAGGAGAGCACAAGAAGCGCGCGATCGAGGACTTGGACGTGGAGGAGATAAAGCGAACATGCCAAGGTTATAAAGCCAGAACGGAAGCTTGTAGGTATGAGATATGGTCAGAGGAAAGCATGACCGAGGAATGAAGGTTCAGCATCGTTTGCCCGATCCACAATAAAGGTCACCCATTGACTGCGCAAACTACAGAGGGTTAAAACTCCTTAAAATCCACTACAAAATCTTCTCTGCGGTTTTGTGTGAACGCCTGAGGCCTTTTGTAAATATCAATGTGGCTTCAGGCCAGAGAAGTCCCTCCACCGACCCCATCTCCACAGTGTGGCAAATCCTGGAAAAAACTAATAGGTCGATACTCACCACCTATTTATCGACTTCAAGGCCGCATACGACAGCGTAATTAGGAGGAAGTCCTTAGAGAAAGATTTTGGGTGTGATTTTCGGCCCTATAAACTCCAGCCACCAAGAGTGTTGATGCTGTCTGACAATGTCTTCTGAACCTGAGGCGCTCTGGCTCACAGAACGCGACGTCCGCCGTTCCACATAATTACGGGCCACATGGAAGATCAGCGGTACCGCCAATCTATCCTGGATCAGCCCACATAGGTCTAAATAAACGAATGCTTCCGGAGGAACAAAGCCGTTCAGACTCACTTTTTCGATATACATAATGTGGGGGTAGTAAGCCCCAGATATCAAGTTATTGACCGAAGTCATTGCCCTTGAAACGTGACTTCGAATCAGCTTTGTTACAAGGTTGTCTATCCGTAAAATCAATAGGGCAATTGCATAGCATCTCGTTGGGATAGAACTTTCTGTACTCGGACTCTGGTTTTCTGTGCAATCAAACACCCGAATCCTTTCTATTAAGCGTACGCTCACACTAAACCTAACTAACTTAACCTAACTAAGGCTAATCGATTTCCTAGCGGGGCGTAACCTCCTTGTAGCAAGCACGCGATTCCTCCATCTGAACATCCACAAGGGTACCCGGCGGTCTTTTGATCAATCGACCACCAATCAGATTGATCACATTGCGATCGACGCCAGACACTCCTCCTGTATTCTCGACGTACGAACCTTCCGAGGGGCCAACATCGACTCGGACCACTACTTTGTTGTAGCCAAGGTACAAATGAGGATATCAAGAATGCTTAGGAGTCGAGTAGCACAACGTAAGTTTTACGTCGGAAAGCTACAATCGCAAGAGACTGCCAGAATCTTTGCCGATCGTGTCTCCTCCAAGCTCTGTCAAAACCCGCCCACAGCAGCACAAACATGAGAGCAGGAATGGGCACATTGCCAGAGCGCCGTCAGAGACGCTGCCTCAGAGATGCTGGGTTTCAAACCGCCACCACCTAGAAACCCCTGGTTCGATGAACAATGCGAACAAGCCCATGCAGCAAAACAAGAGGCATATTAAGCCATGCTGCAACGACGGACGAGAGCTGCACGCGAAATCTAAGAGCAGAAGAGAAAAGAGGAACACACGCTTTTCAGAAGAAAGACGAGAGAGCACGCAAAGCGTGAGATCGAGGAGATGGAGAGATGCTTCCGCAGGAATGACGCCCGTAAGTTTTACAACAAGGTAAGACGAGCATGTCATGGCTACAAAGCCAGAGCGGCGGCCTGCAGGGATGAAAATGGAGAACTGGTAGTAGGGTCGCAGTCGATGCTGAGGATTTGGAAAGACCACTTCTGCAGACTGTATAACGGCGATGATAGACAAGATACCGCTGTCAGGCAGAACGAGCCATTCGTAATGGACGACAATGAAACAGAATTCAGTCTACCCGACCTAGACGAAGTCAAGATAGCGATATCAAGACTTAAGTCTAATAAAGCCGCGGGCGCAGACGGCCTGTCTGCTGAGCTTCTTAAGGGGGCTTGAGATGAGCTGGTAAGGTGCATGCACCATCTCATTTGCAAGGTATAGTCGGAGGAAAGCATGCCCGACGAATGGAATCTCAGCATCGTTTGCCCGGTCCATAAGAAAGGAGACCCCTTTAACCGCGCCAACTATAGGGGAGTAAGTCGGCTCTTATCAGTGTGGTTTCAGGCCAGGTAAATCCACCATAGACCAAATATTTACGCTACGGCAGATCTTGGAGATCCAAATCGACACTCACCACCTCTTCGTCGACTTCAAGGCGTGTTTAGAGATGAGCTATACAAAGCCATGTCTAGTCTTAACATCCCTGCCAAACTCGTCCGACTGTGCAGGATGACAATGGAGAATTCTCACTGCTCCATTAAGGTCGGTTATGAGCAAACCGAGACCTTTGATGTTAAAAAAGGATTTAGGCAAAGTGACTCGCTGTCATGCAACTTTTTCAACATCGTGCTTGAAAGCATTGAGGTAGAAGCGGCTAGGATAGGTCTCAAGGTTAATGAGGGTAAAACCAAGTATCTGCTTTCATCTAAAAGGGACGGACAACACCGACGTATTGGCCAGAACGTCACCATGGGCGGATATAACTTTGAAGTGGTCAAGGAATTCGTCTACCTTGGCTCACTGATGACCAGCGACAACAACACCAGCGCTGAGAAAAAACGCAGAGTCACTCTCGCCAACTGCTGTTTCTTTGGGCTCAAGAGGCAATTGAGAAGTAGAGCCCTCTCTCGGAAAACCAAGGTGACACTATATAAGACCTTAATCATCCCAGTCTTCCTTTACGGCGCAGAGGCTTGGACTTTAACAAAAGCAGATGAAGATGCCCTTGGTCGTTTCGAGAGGAAAATTCTGCACTTTATCTACGGTCCCGTTTGTTCAAACGGAGTAAGGAGGAAAAGATTTATTGAAGAACTGTACGGGTTGTACTGCGACATCGTCCTGGTTCCTTCGACCATATCTTGCAAATGAGATGGTAGTCTCTAACATCGTCGTCCAATACGAATGGACCGTTCTGCCTGAGAGATACATATATCTTGTCTGTCATCGCCGTTATACAGTCTGCAGAAGTGGTCTTGCCAAATCCTCAGCATCGACTGTGATTCCACTACCAGTTCTCCATTTTCATCCCTGCAGGCCTCCGCTCTGGCTTGGTAGCCATGGCATGTTCATTTTATCTTATTGTAAACCTTCCGGGCTTCATTCCTGCGAAAGCATCTCTCCATCGCTTTGATCTCACGCTTTCCGCATTCTCTTTTCTTTCTTCCGAGAAGCGTGTGTTCCTCTCTTTCCTTCTGCTCATAGATTTCGCGAGCAGCTCTTGTCCGTCGTTGCAGCGTGGCTTTATATGCCTCTTGTTCGCAATGTTCATCGAACCAGAGGCTTCTAGGTGGTGGCGGTTTGAAACCCAGCCCCTCAGAGGCAGCGTCTCTGATGGCGCTCTGGCAGTGCGCCCGTATCTGCTTTATGGTTTGCGCCGCTGCTGTGGGCGGATTTTGAGAGAGCTTAAAGGAGGCACGATCGGCAAATGTTGTGGCGGCCTCTTGCGATTGTAACTTACTCGACTCGTAAGCATTCTTGATATTCTCATTGCGTCGATCGCAATATGATCAATCCGGTCGATTGATCAGGAGACCGCCAGGTACCCTTGTTGGGATGTTGGGATGGGGGAATCATGTGCTTGCTACAAGGAGGTTACGCCCCGTTAGGAACTCGATTAGTCTAAATCCGTTGTCGGATGTGGTGTTATGCAGGCTATGCTATAACTGGGCCTATAATTGGGGCATTGCGCGTATGTTCGGTCTAGGAGGTCATAAAAGTCATCCTTGACTCGATCGTCTTCTTCTTCCGGGGGGCATGCACGCATATTAGGATGATATTCTCCAGTGTACCCTTGATTGCTATGAGGCGTTCGCTTGCATCCCGAAAACTTAAGACTTTTTGCCTAAGTCTACCTCGAATAACAAATCCGCCACCCAAATAAGTGTTGCTTGATTTCCTTATAGCAATTACCGGTATTTGCCTGCTCCATCCCATCGCATTTCTTGGAGCGCGGTACTGTGTGCTTTGTAGCAGTCAAGGGTATTTTTCAATAGATTGCCCGCACCTGGCCTATTGAGGGACGTCACATTGCTGGTGCAGACTCGTAAATCCTTATTGCGTTTGCAGGAGTCGTCAACATTGAAAGCGTCCGTATCCGAGGCCTGTTGTCGGTTCGTAACAAGTGGTTTTTCCGTAATAGGGATGTCAATCCTAAGCACAACCGCCAACCTGGAGGGCCAGGTTCCTTTTACCCCAGGAAAAGCGAGCTGGTCGCTGCAGATATTAGTTCACTGTCCGGCGGATGCCTGGGCAGCTATCCTGGAGGAGCCACTCGGAGGTTGTGTGTCAACTTGGATTGAGTAGGAACAGAGATCGAAACTGATGTTTGCCGTGTTAAACACTATCAGCTTATATGCTCTGTTTGCTCGCTCCCTCCGTCCCGAGTTTAGTTATGCTTAAATGCACTTTACGGAGTCGAAACTAGTCGAATACCTAATTCCACATGTCACATGTCAGTAAGATGATGTCCAACGTGTCCCTTATCCATTGACGCCCCCAAGATATGTTCACAACGGGACCTCATTTTAGACAGATTGAAACCACTGCTAACTAGCCTACGTACGCACCCGTGCTTTTCACCTGACTTCCTTTCATTTGCCAATTTACCATTCATCTGGAAACCTACAGATGTACATTCAACCTAACGGCCCAGAATAAATTCAACAACCGCAACCTCTGACCACTAGCCTCATGACCAAATGCCCTCCAAATCCATTGTATCCTTTCAATTACCCAAACAAATACAACGTACTCCTTCCCATGACCAAATTGCGCATTCCCAAAGTCAGCCAAGAGCCAAGCAACCAACCGAAAGACCAACAGAAGCTCAACCGAATTAAACGTACAAACCACCCATTCCAAGTTTACACCAATAATAAACAAGAGCTTAGACGGAAACGTGGACAAACCATCGTGGAACCATCAAAGGAACTGCCACCAAATCACAATGTAAACGAAACACCGCCACGAAGACCAATGGATCCACTCAACTATTTTATGTTTTCTTCCCTAATTGCATTTGATGTAATTAACTTTAAATCAAAACCTTGCCTCCACGCCTTTATACCCGCCGCCTTCGACGTCGTCATCATCGAAATGGACAAAATCGATTCTCATTTGTCGAACAACTAATTAGACTCGACCAATACCACAGGCGATTCCAGCCGAATTCCATATATTCCGGAAGCGGGACACACCCCAACACTAAGTGCCAAGGAGCAAAGGAAATTATTGATGACGACCAATTGATCACCCAATGATGATGACTCGGGGCACTAGGCGCGTATCGAATTTTTTATTGCCAACCTCAATGCGACCGGATGCCGTAATTAGGTGATCCCATTGCCAGGATTTCGGCCAAATAATTACTCGCAAACATCAACGCCAACAACATGTCGCATTCAAATTGTACTCGTATGTATGCATGCCCACCGGCTTACGAGAGGGCGGACGAGAAACAGGGACACGTTGATGTGATTCAAGAACAACGCCTAGGAGCTGGACGTTGAGCAAGGAAACGTTTTCGTTTTGGGTAACGATTTGGCATGTTGGTCACGTTCCGGATGCTCTTTTCGTACGGTTTGTTAAGTATACTGCTAATGGAAGTTTCTGTTACACATAGAGCAGTTAAGGAATCCGAATGGAAATGGTGCAGTCAGGGTTGGTGGGTCGGTCGGTCAGGTTCTGCGATTGTTTGTGCGGTGTTAATGGCAAGACCTGGATTCGAAATTAAGAGGGAGCTTTGAGGGAATCATTTAAAATGAAGGGAAGTTCATGGTCCTAGGGCAATCTATTTGACTGCAATTGAATGAAGACGAAACTGGACGAGCCGAGGAGAGGATATTTGTTGTCAATGTCCCATGAAATTCGGTCAATGCCCAATTTACAGTCAAAGCCTTCCCTGTTTTTGTTGGTCCGTTTTTATTGCCATTCGGGATAATTGTATTTAGAGTAAATGGCTATTATACCGAGGAGGATTAAGAAGAGAACTTAAGCGAGTGAATTAAGGGCGAATGGGGAGTATGGGCGAACGGGCTAATGTGCTATGCGTTTGAACAAAAATTAGTGTCTACGTCAGCTGTGCCGGGAGAATATCCAATCTAAAAGGCAATCGACGCGAGAATCCAATTACAAGTCCATAGAGACTTAAGGCATGGTGACGCAAACGAAACGTCAGCAAAGTGCTTGTAATGATCCTCATAGGAACATCAGCTGTTATGCAATTCTTTCTGAGCGGAAGTGTGTGTGGCATGGTGGGGTAGGGTGTGGTAAGATGTGGAATAAGTTTCGTCCTTTCCAAGTTAGATTTACGTATCATGAGTGGATAGAAATATGATACGGGCAAGTAGACGGTTGCAATATTCCACACAGTAAAAGTCTATTATTCTGAGGTTCTATTCATCAGATTCGAGGTAGTGCATGTTTCCAACTTACTCACCTCTAGGTGCTTTAGTTACCTTAGAAAGTAGTCTCAGTCTCAGGCATCAACTTCGTTACCGCTTTCTTAACCACGTTTAAGTCGGGTCGACGAAATTCTCTTTTTTTCTGTGACCAGTGTAAATGGTTCGGATGGTAAAAGACTAACAAATGCCTTGTAGGAGTAGCATCTGCCGATGGGTGTTGGTCCACTGAAAAAAACTAATAAGAGCCTCGTAGCCGAACACCTTGCAGCTCTGTTAGCCAGGTCCTACTTCCACTTCCTCGTGGTACCATCTGAAAATTACTAGCCCAAAAGGATATAGTAGTATGTCCGTTGTAGGAGTTCATAGCAGCATTCCTTGTCCTCTGTCGGGGCTTGGGCACAAATCAGGATAATGTTGCTTAAGACTTTTTGCCTTAGTCTGCCTGGACCAATAAATCCACATCCAAATATCCGCAGCCTTCCCCTTCTGTAGCAATGGCCGTAGTAAAAATCGCAGTTTTTTATCCTCTTTTTGTCCGGCCCATCCCACCGCGCTTCCTGGATTGCGGTCTGTCTTATAGCAGCCAAGGTCTTCCGCGAGTTCATCGGCTGCACATGGTCTGCTAAGGGACCTCACATTCTATGTGTAGAGACGAACTTCACTGTCCTTTTTTCGCTTGCGGGGGTCGTCAACAGTAAATCCGTCCTTGTCCGAAACTTGTGGTTGTCACCGATACATTGTTTCTTTACGTGGTGAAGGCGTTAGCCCCACGCACAAGCCCCAACTGGGAGGCCGGACCCTCTTTTTTCCCCTTAGGCCGGAGTGTCCGAATGGATTCGGTGTCGGTAACCTCGCTAATGTGGTGAACGCCGCCATTGGCTCTATGTAGGGCTCATCCGCCGCCGTCTCTTTTCCAGGGTCCTGACCCTCCTTTTGGACCTGGGCTGCAAAATATGTTAGAGCAGCTCCAAAAGGGATGTTGTCAAGGTGGCTCTCACTAACCGGAGCCTTGGACGCCACCGTTGACCGATGGATTGATTAGCTCGTCCGCCGCCGTCCTGAAGAAGAGTTGAGCCCTAGACCGGGTTTACTTTTACACTTTCCCCGCTCTCGTTAGAAGCTCCCAACGACTTCTTACGGGGGCCGGCCGCATCTTCGGTTTAAGGTATGAGATACCCGACTTTCACCACGTGGAGGTGAGAGTAGGAGTTCGGTCGAGAAAATCTTGCAGCTAATGGAGCAGAAGCGGTACGCAAGCAGTAAGAAGATAGTTTGAAATCATCCAAAAGGAGCAGGCTACTTAAAACAACGCACGAAGATGTACCACCACCAAGGCCGGTGAACCTACTCAAACAACTTCAAAGCGGTACGCCCCTTTGGCTTCATATTTGAATTATTTAACGGATACCTTCCGGGTTTTTGATGTTGCTATCATCAAAAAATCGTTGGAAGCATGTTTCCTATTCTACTCAACCACCGCTTCCAGGATACACTCTAGACAGAATTTTCCGATTCGGTATCTACGTCGAAACGGTGTTGTTCCTCGATATTCAGCGCAACCGTCCTAGCTGTTACCAGTATTACTCCGTGGCGACACCTATCGGGTTGTAGGAACATAAAAACAGTGAAACCTAGAGTTGCAACTGTTACACGTAACGATTCCTGGAAGGAGAATCGAAATAAAACGACCACACGTCAAGGATACAAGTTAGTTTTTATTTCAACCATTTCTCGCAGCTTTTCGCTGGAAATAACGCTGCAGCGCGGCGTCAAACACTTCACCGACGGTCCGTTTCTTCCAAACCAACGAAGGATCCCTCTTCGGCGCTGGCGGGGGTGGCATATCATCATTCGGTTTCTCGCCATCGCTGTTTTCTTCCTTTTTAACCGCAGCTGTTGGTACCACGGCATCAGTGGCTTCTTTTGCACTTGAATCGACATCATCTGCCTTCTCCTCTGGCTCCTGTTTTATTTGAATCTCGACGTGTTTGCCTTTGTCCGCGTGGGTTTTACCCGAATCATCCTCGTCGGACGATGAATCGATGCTAAAGTCTGAATCCGCGTCTAAGTTGGACTGAATGTGAGACCGTTTAGCTGGTTCTTTGGATGGCTTTTCATCTTCGGGCTCATCCTCCGCCGACGATCGCCGCTTACGATACGCCCGGGACTTACCAGACTTTATGGGCTTGTAGGAAATCTCCTCAGACGCTGTAGAGGTTGAAGTTGGGGCTTCGGGTACCAGTTTCTTACCCTCCTTCGGACCAAGTTTTTGTTCGTACAAGTGTCGATAGAATCCGTCCAAGTCCTTTTGTTTGGTCACATCGCCAATGGATTCCAAGTACTCTTCGCGCTTTTCTCGCTCTTCCGCCTTCTGCATGTCTTCCAGTTTCTTTCGGTAGGCTGTAGTGACAAAGGATTCCTTGTCGTTGAACTCGTCACCCTCCAATTCTCGTTCTTTCTGCACCATTCGCTCGATACGTCTTTCATTCTCCAGCTTTCGACGTTGTGCGCATTCTAACAGTCGGCCAATGTACTTGGGTTTCTTTTCTTCGTCATTCTTGACTGCCCTCTCCTCCTTTCGTTTACTCTCGATCTGATCATAGAGTTCGTCGTATTGAAATATTGTCGGATCCTCCTCCAGTGCCTTCTCTTGTAGTTGCTTTGCCTGAATGAAATATGGAATTGGTCATGGACGGAATGGGGTGCGAAGTTGGTATTTCATGTACTTACAAAACGTTTCTCTACAGCTCCTAGTCCTATTGATGATTTTTTGGTCCTTAGCTGTGTCGGTGCTTTGTCATCGTCCGAATCGCTGCTCTCGCCGAAGATCGACGGACGTTTTAAGTCGCTTTTGGGCGGTTCACGTGGTTTCTGCTTGGAGGGAATGATCAGGCCATACCTTAGGGGGGAAATTGTTTTTTATTTTTTCTCAATAAATTGATTTTGGCTTACTGTTTAGACATTTTTCGGATTTTATTGGTTTTAAGTAAGTCCGCCTTCCCAGTTCCAAGAGCAACAAACGTTTAATCAAAACAATCGTGAATGTCAGTTGTTTGACAGATGGGTTGCTGCATGTCACTTCCTAGTGACGTGCGACATTAAGCAATTGTACTAGAAGAAGTAGAAGTGATAGTATAAAGGTCCGAAATGTAAATTAGCAATTTCAGCGTAAAAAGATTGAATATCTTAACTTTGTCACGAAAACAAAAGTAAATATTAAGTCTTCCTTGTTTTTCAATGCCAACAAGCCCATACACATTACTATTCTATCTAAAAAAATGATCAAAATCCAAATCCATTGTATCAAAGCGTAATTTCTCGTTTATTTCTACTTAACCGTGTTACATCCCACAATTATTACGTATCCGCAGTCCATTTCAACAGTATAACAAAACAAAAAAACAGAAAATCCATACAAAACTCAAGGCATATACATGTCTACGGCCAATTCGTAGGCGCTTTACAACTAGTTAACTCGTTTATGTTCTGAATTCGGCCTACAAATACTTTACATTTAACTTGTACATTGGATTCAAATTCACGTGGTATCTTTACTATTTTAATAAAAAAAAAAGAACAAAACAAAAAAGCCAACTGAAACGGAGGGGAAAATGGAACTTCGTTCGGAACCAATCTTAGGCGTTAGTCTGAAGTAAGGTCTACTCTGTGCAGGGGGGGGATCTGGGGCTCTATACTCCACCAATCGATTGGCTTTAAAAGAGCTTCCAATACTGTATCACTTTGTCGTTCTTAGCCAGAAACATTGACTGTGGCCGCTCGAACGCCAAGGCATACTGTTTCGTCTTCTTCGCTATCTCTCGGTCGAAAATCTGTAAAGCAAAAACGAATCAGATGTGGTATAGCCAATGCTATAGTCCTTACGTCATCCTGAATGTCCAGCACGGATGATAGCTGCCATTCGACACTGGGCAATGGTTGTGATATGAATTTAGCTGAAGTCGCAATTGAAGGCAATGCGTGCTTTTGCAACGTCACTATTTCCCAAAGGGAACTCTGTAAGGCATTCGATTTTGTCGGCTCTCGCTCGTCCATTATGAAAGGATCTCGTGATACTATAAGACAACACATCACGTCGGGCAATCACACAATCAAGGAAAGAACATACCTTCAGTGGGCATATCCCCACAGATGAGTCGCTTAAGACCCGGATGTCGGAGGATAAGATTACCGATGAAAAACAATATGACCGTGACGTCCTTTGGCGGCGCAATAAGGCTAAGTCGCGCTAATCGCTTGGCAAAGGCAGCAACAAGACTCTCCGGCAAATGTGTTGAACTGAGGAAAATATCGGCCAAAAGGAATAGTCGTGCCTTGAACTTGGTATGGAAGATTTCCGGCTCGAACATTGAGTACAACTTCTCGTAGATATTCGGATAGGTAATATTGTGTTTCTGGATCAGTGTGTAGATGCCCTGTAATGCCAGCAGAGCAATCGGCCCACCTGTAAGGCGCAGACAAGTTGTATACCTCTCCGGTCGGCAAATCTATAGTCAAACTTACCGAAATCCAATGAATCCATGAGAAAGTCCGTCAACAGAACAGGCTTATCCAAATGCGGTAAGATTCGCTCGAGCAAAACGATTAGAACTTGCTTGTGAATGCTCTCCTTCATGTCCCACTGCATAATGCAGTTCCACACTTTGTTAATGGTCTTCCGAACCGCGTGGTATTCACAATTCTCTGGCCGCACCGACTCGAGCGAGCATAGAAACTTTGCTTCCTCCTCGTCGGACATTTCTTTCTTCACGACCAGCACGCTTATCAAGTTGAGATAGTTGTGGGCAAAGATCTCGCTTTCAAATGCCGATTTCGAGGAGAGACCTGGCAGGGTTTTCCACGAGTGAAAGACAATGTCCTGGTACTCGGCATACTCCTTGAATCGTTCGATCAGATGTTTGTTTGAACGTTCCGCTGAGAGCAAACGTGCCAGGATGTTCCGCAGTCGTAACTTTGGGAAACTGTAGGTGTCTGTCTGTTCCAGAGGGTATTTGCCCTCCCAAGAGAGCAGTTTCATGCTAGTAACCACAGCTTGTGAGCTTTCATTTGCCTTCTCGCAGTCGAAACATGTCAGAATGAGCCGGAGCGCTTCTTGGAATCGCTCCTGAAGCCATTCCTTGTACTTGGTCTCGGGACTTGTATCTGAAACGAGGGAAATTTGCATACAATCAGTCGCCGGGAGTACGCCGCTGCATCAGACAATAAGGAGCGGTAAACCATGTTAAGGAGGAAAACCATCTTGTTTCCTGCACTACGACATCCTTACCTTTCGGCCTGAATGGCGTGATAGCAATGCACATCTCACGGCGTTTCAGCAACTCGGTAAAAACCACCTCCAGTGTCAGAATGGACGACAGAACCGACTGTTGTGACGATAAGCATTGCTAGAACCAAAATAATTAAACAAAAATTACTCCAACCAAGAAAAATACATTTTTTCTTTCGTCATGCTACAGACCTCGAGGTAGCCTATGATGTCCAATAAATTGTTAGCATTTCGTCGAGAGTTGAGGAAATCATTTGCTTTTTGTTTCAGTTGTTTCGAGACGGCCTTGTTGGGATTGTGTGCTGCTGGATATTGCTCTGAAGACATCATTTTGGGGACAGGCAACAGAATGTGTGATTGGTGATGATTTTCATCAATTTCCTCTGCTCAATTTTACTTGTTTTTGGTTTTTTTCGCAAGACGACACAAAATGATGATGGCGATCCCGACTTGCTCAACTCCAAAAGAACTTGTCTGATGCACGAGTGTAAACGCAGGTGGGGTTGACTTGACGTAAAACTTGTGCACATTTTCAATCAGCTGACTGTCAGTCCGGACGGTATTGCCAGATGGTCGAGGAATTAAGTTCAGATTTCGATAAGTTTATGGGAAAGATGTTTCTATAAAAGGTTATATAAAAACTCTCTGCGTTTTTTTTTTCGAAAATATTTGAACACGGAATGTTCGAAAATAAATTTATCAATGACCGTCCTCCCGTGTACGACTTCTGTAGTTTATCGGCGAAAAACGTAGACAAATTATTTTCAGTGGCTACTTAGCCGGCCAATTTCTTACTCTTAAGGGAGTTTTACAGTGACCTCAACAAATGGTCGTCAAACAGTGCAAAATCCGGGCTATACCGTGGATTCATCAAAACTTTTCAACTAAGTTCCGTCAGTTTTGTTCCGATACATCAGAGATTTTTGCTGTCTGGCATTGTCATGATGGAACACAACTTCTTTTCTGACGGCCAATTCTGGTCGCTCTTTCTCGATTGCTTCGTTTAAGCGGGCGTGCTTTACACAGTAGAGGACTGAGTTATCTTTGAACGAGTCATAGGAAAGCACAGCCTACACAACACCACGTCAGAAAACGGACTAAGGCTAGTGAACGTAATGGCGCGACATAATCTCGTGGTAGCAAGTACACGATTCCCACAACTCAACATCCATAAGGGGACCTGGCGGTCTTTCGATCAATCGACAATCAATCAAATTGATCACATTGCGATCGACGGCAGACACTCCTCCAACATCCAAATGTCCGAACCTTTCGAGGGGCCAATATCGGCTCGGATTATTACCTCGTTGCAGCCAAGGTTCGGATGCGAATTTCTCGGAATCAACGGAGTCGAGCAAGAACACCAACATTTAACGTCGGAAAGCTGCAATCGCAGGAGACCGCCAGGAGCTTCGCCGATCTGGTCTCCCTAAGGCTCTCTCAAGTCCCGATGCAATCAGCACAAACCATGGAACAGCAATGGAGTCGTTGTCAGAACGCTATAAGAGAGGTCGCCTCAGATGTACTCGGTTTCAAGCCACCAGCTTCGAGAAACCCCTGGTTTGCTAACGTATGCAGACAGGCCCATGTAGAAACAGAATGCATACATGGCTACACTGCATCGACGGACGAGAGCGGCCCGCGAGCTCTATGAACAGAAAAGGAGAAAGGAGCATGCACGAGAAGCGCGAGATCGAGGAGATGGAGAGATGTTACTGCAGGAACGACGTTCGTAAGTTTTACCAAAAAGTAAAACGAACATGCCAAGGCTATAAAGTCAGAGCAGAAGCCTGCAGGGATGAGCACGGACAACTCGTCGTGGAGTCACAGCCGATGCTGAGATTGTGGAAGGACCACTTCTGCAGACTGTATAACGACGATCATAGTCAAAATGTCGCTGTCAGGCAGAACGAACCATTAACAATGGACGAAGACGAAGGAGAGTCTCGTCCACCCGACCTAGACGATGTTAAGATAGCGATATCGAAACTGAAGTCTTATAAAGCTGCTGGAGAAGACGGACTTCCCGCGGAACTGATTAAAGCAGCTGGCGATGAGCTGGTTAGGAACATGCACTAACTCATCTGCAAGATATGGTCGGAGAATGCATGCCCGATGAATGGAATCTCAGCATCGTTTGCCCGGTCCATAAGAAAGGAGACCCCTAGGACTGAGCAAATTATATGTAGACGGATAAGTCTCCCGAAAATTGCGTAAAAGATCCTCTCTGCCGTACTGTGTAATCGCCTGAAACTGTTCGTGGACATTCTGATATGTTCCTACCAGTGTGGTTTCAGGCCAGGAAAATCCACCATACACCAAATATTTACACTACGCAGATCTTGGAGAAGACTCATGAATTCCAGGTCGACACGCACCATCTTTTTGTCGACTTTAAGGTCGCATATGACAGTGTTTACAGAAACTGCTATACAGAGCCATGTCACGTTTTAGCATTCCTGCCAAACTCGTCAGACTGTGCAAGATGACTATGGAGAATTCCCGCTGCTCCATTAAGGTCGAAGGTGAACTAACCGAGAAAATTTTGCGTGCAATCTTTGGTCCTGCTTGTGTAAACGGAGAGTGGAGGAGAAGATTCAACATAAAACTGTACGGGCTGAACAGCGACATCGGCCTAGTTAGACGTCTTCGGATCCAACGTCTCAGATGGCTGGGCCATGTAGAGCGAATGGACATCACCGCTCCGGCGCCCGAAGAGTCCTCGACACCAACCCCGAGGGACAACGCAGCAGAGGACGACCGCATTTAAGGTGGCGCGCACAGGTGGAAAGGGACCTCAACCAACTGGGCGTGCGGCACTGGAAGCGGCTGGCCAAAGATCGTGCCGGCTGGAGAGGCTTGCTGATTGAGGCCCTGATTCACCCTAAATTGTAGCGCCATCTTAGTAAGTAAGTAAGAGAACTGAGTTGACCGTTTCGCCAGGTTGTAACAGCTCTTAACGGACAATTTCACTACAATCCCACCAAAGGCTCAGCATCACCTTGTTTGACACAAAACTAGGCTTTAAACGCCGGCCTGCGTTGGATATTTTCAGATTTAATCCATTTTCATTATTTACTTACTAACTTTTCAGGCCTGCAACGCATGCAGGGTCTGGGCCTGAGTAAATACAGCCTTCCATCCTTGGCGGTCTCGGGCACACTACTTCCAGTCGGAAAAATCAAGTGGTTTTACGGCCGCGATCACTTGGCCTTTATACCCGAGGTTCGGTCTCCCCCTTCTTCTCAAACAAGGAAGCTCGGATTCGAAGACTCTCTTAGTTGGAGTGTTTGTCTCCACGCATCGATATGGCGAGCCATTGTAATCAATGGATTTTTGCCTTCCGGACTATATCCACATCTTTGTACAGGACATAGAGTTCGCGATTATGTCTTCTCCTCCATTCGCCTTCCTTAGAGACAGGACCGAATATCCGTCGCAGTATTCTTTTTTCGAAGGAGCCAAGGATCAGCTCTGCTCTGCTGTCCCTGCTTATCGTCCAGCTTTATACTCCATATAGCAGGACTGGCAGGATAAGAGTCTTGTAGAGCATAACCTTGGTTCTTCGGGACAGGAGTTTGGACAAGCTAAAGTAGCAGTGGCCGAGGGTGATTCTGCGCCGGATCTTCCGTATGATGTCATTCGTGGAGTTTGTCTTTGCCCCAACGTACTTATGTGGACTCCTTCACCATCTCAAAATGATAGCTACCGATCGTTATGTTTTGTCCTAGGTGATGGGTGGCGGATAGCTTTTTTGTTGACAGCATTTATTTCATCTTCAATCGCCGTGAAAGCTTCTACAATGGTACGATGGGAACTTGCGACAATATCAATATCGTCGGCGTAGGCCAACAACTGGACCGATTTGTGAAAGATAGTGCCTTTTGGCATTCTCTGGTATTCCAGTCGCCGGGCATGCATTCGTCCTCCCATATCCTACAGATGATCTGATGCATGCTTCTTACCAGAGCGGAAGGTCTGTAGTTGTGAGTTCTTATATGTATAACCAAGAAATGCAACTCCTATACGGAAAAATTGTGCAACACAGTTGTTGGAAAGGGGAAGTGATCAAGATACTGATGAAGGCATAACACTCACAGTATATGGTCACTTCAATAAAGCCAATAAAGAATATAAGTCGTTATGCAAGAGCAAGAAGGAGCTGTATTTTGAGGCAGAGGCGAAAAAGCTGGCCTGCCAGCTTTGATGAGGAAATTGAATGGAAAGTCTTATATTATAAACCAGAAGCTGAAACCTCATGCTATGTTTTCATACTTCAGAGATCTGTTGAATACTCCTGTTGCTACTAATTCTATTTGTTATGCAGCACCTAGAATAGATAACCAATACCTGGATGCAAGGTTTACCTACGAAGAGATTATTGAAGCTATGAACAGGTTAAAGGATGGTAAAGCGGCAGGTTCAGGTGGGATCCCAGCAGAGTTCTATAAATATGGGACTCAGAAATTAACCAATGAGTTATTAACCATCTTTAACAAAGTGATGGATCATGGAGAGATACCTCAGCAGTTTACAAAAGCGCTGATCTTCCCGATTCATAAGAAAGGTAGTACAATGGATCCGGCGAACTATCGAGGTATGTATATCGTTTTTAAATGCCTCGTACAAGGTTTTTACGACCATCTTGCAACGTCGCCTGGGTGCTTGGATTTCGGCTAATAACCTCATTAGCGAATATCAAGCTGGATTAAGAACTGGATTTTCAACAAATGATCACATTTTCGTCCTACGGAGTATCGCAGAGTCGTTTCTAAATAAAGGAGCAAAATTGTACGCATTATTTGTAGACTTTAAGTCAGCATTTGATACGGTGGATAGAAATGCGTTATTATATAAGCTATACGAAATGGGAATGTCTTGGCGGTTCGCAAGGATACTAAAAAACTTGTACGATGGGACAATATCTGCAGTGTGGAATGGTGAAGAATTGTCAGATTGGTTCCAGTCACGTTCAGGTGTGCGACAAGGTTGCACACTGAGTCCTACGCTTTTTGCGCTTTTTATTGAGGATCTGACGAAATGTCTTCCTGGCGGGATACAGTATGCGGGATTGGATATCAAAGCCTTACTGTTTGCAGATGACGTAGTCCTACTGGCATATACACCTGAATCAATGCAACTCATGATCAATCGGTTAAGGGATTACTGCGAGAAATGGAACTTAACAGTGAATCTGGAAAAAACAAAAGTTATGATATTCAGGAAAGGAGGAGGAAGAAATCGTAGCAACGAAAAATGGCATTACTATGGAGAAGCTATCGCAGTTGTAAAAGAATATAAATACCTGGGGGTGCTTATGACAAAAAATCGAATGTTGGAGAACCACTTCAAGGACAAGCTTGCGAGAGCCAAGACTGCAATTGCGGCTACATGGTGTAACTGTTTTTCTAATAAAAGTATTAGTCACAGTGCCAAGTTTCGGATCTTTGAAGCAGTTTCGGAAGCCATCATGCTGTATGCGGCACAGGTATGGGGTTATAAGTGTTACGAAACAGTAGAAAAATTACATAGATACTATATTAAAAGGATCTTTCGTATACCATCAAAAACTCCTAACTGCATGGTCATGCTTGAAACTGGATTGCCACCTCTCTTCATACGAACCCTTAAGCTCCACGTGGACTATATTCTTAAAGTCCTTAGAATGTCCAATGAAAGGCTCCCTAAGAAGATAGCGGTTAATGCCATAAGGAAGAAAACGAGTTGGTTTGGGGAATGGCACGAATTGAGCCAATGGTGTGGAATAGAGCTGAATCTTGATGCTCTAGATTATAATGAATGGAAGCCAAAACTTTATGAACTTATTTCAAAAGTGGATCAACGATTCAGAGAAAAATATATAGGTGAAGCAACAAGTTCTACTCATAGAATACTATATAGTCAATTGAATCACAGCCTGGGGGAAAAAACTATTTTAGAGACGAATTAAGCGTAGAGGAGATCTCCATGATGGCAAAGTTGCGAGGAGAGCTTTTAAAACTTAACTACATTCCTCATAGAAACGATTTAGCAATTTATTGCAGCCTATGTAATAGGCAGGAGAGAGAGGATATAATTCACTTCGTAGGTCGCTGCCCGATTTTAGCCGAAACGAGGAAATCCTTCTTGGGCGCAAGCTTTCTAACGGATGAGGAAATAATTTACCTTCTTAATGATATGAATGTTCAAAAACTTTTTGAGTTCTGTAAAACTGCATTAGCTTATCGTCAGAGAATCTGCGATGAAAACTTCTAAACATTTTGTTCTGTAATTTATTTCTTTAGGGCGTAATTTTCTTAACTTATTTATGTTATATAGTCATTTTATTTTGTCAATCGGCAGACGGCAATGCCATGCTAAATGATTTTGTATAATTTTGATGAAATACTTAGTTTCCAATAAAAATCTTAATCTCAATCTTAATCTCTGGTCACTTCAATCCATACTCCTTGTGTGCAGTTCTAATATAACACCATAATGGGATGGAACATTTGCTGGGAACTACAACCACAGAGAAAATTCAGTCCAGTTCCTCTCGAATCCTGTCTATGTCAACCACCCCTGGAAAGTATTGAACGAACATCCACGACCCAAACCATCTGCACTTCGTTCAGTTTTTATGGCAAACATCATAAGAGTATGACTCTTGAACCTGTGGGAACAATAAAAAAAAAAAAACAAAAAAAGATCACCGCCCCCAGCTTTGAAGAGCTCTGATGGTAATCCAACCGAGCCTGGGGCTTGTTGTTCTTCAGCTTTCTAATGGCTATGCCTACTTCTGGTAGGGGGGACAACTTCATCGATATGCACTATTCCCTGCGGGTCGGTAAAAGATTGTTCTCGCGATTTCGAAGAGCCTGGGTGCCGTTTTTAAGGCCCGCTGCGAGGCCTTTGGCTTTTTTGTAAATGGCCCTTATCACGTTTTTGTTGCTGGACTCTTCGATATCCTTGAGCTGGGAGGCTGCGAAGAACCACTCTTCTTTCGCCGCTGCGTCTTTTTTTTTTTCTTCTACCTTCTTCTGGCTCGTGTTCTGCTTTGCCTCCTACGCCTCGTCGGTCCCTCGCTTTTTATGCTCACACTCGCCATTGCTCGTCATAACCCGCCTCGAAACTAGTTTGATTTCGTTACGTATCGGCAGCCGTTCGCACATGGAAATTCGGTCAATCAAACATCTTTGCGCCCATTCATGTGGCACCCGAACATCAAACATCTTTAAGTAGCCTGCTCCTTTTGGATGATTCCAAACTATCATGTGATTGGTGGCTAGAGTCTCTGCTGTCTCCTGGCAGCTTGCGTTCCACTCATACTCGACCAGAGCGAGGTGCGAGCGAGAATCGAACAAACCAATCCTAGGCCCAGTAGTAGCATTATTGTCATACACTTCACACATTTTTCGGCATATTTTTGCAGCACTTTTACCTGTTTTTATTGCAAAGCATCACATTGCGTAATTCTTTAGATATTTTTCACGCATACGAAGCAATTTATGAGTCCAAAATGTAACCTCTCAAATGTCGCTTGACAAAACTAGAATAGTGCTACCCCATATATGGGCGTCAACACCATCTAGAGACACAAAAAGAGATAAGCCAATAACTAAGAGTAAGCCTTATTTACTTACTTAGGTGGTGCTTCTACAAGCCTGTCCAGCCAGCACGATCTTTTGCTAGATGTTTCCAGCGACGCACTCCCAGTTAGTTAAGGTCCCCTTCCACCTATATGCCCCACCTTAGATTCGGTAGTGTCTCGGGGTTGGAGTGGAAGATTCTTCGGGTCGGAGCTGTGCATTCCATTCACTCTACATGGCCTAGCCATCTAAGACGTTGAATCCGTAGACGTCGTACTAGGCCGATGTCGCTGTACAACTCGTACAGTTCGTGGTTGAATCTTCTCCTCCACTCTCCGTCAACACAAACGGGACCGAAGTTTGTACGCAGAATCGTCCTCTCGAAACGACCTCTTCATTCATTGTTGATAATGTCGAAGCCTCTGCGTCGTAGAGGAGGACCGGGATGATTAAGGTTTTATAGAGGGTCACCTTCGTTTTCCGTTAGAGGCTCTACTACTCAATTGCCTCTTGAGCCCGAAGAAACAGCGGTTGGCAAGAGCTATTCTGCGTCTAATCTCAGCGCTGGTGCCATTGCCACTTGTAACTAGTAAGGCAAGGCAGACGGAATCCTTGACTAGATCAAAGTTATACCTGCCAATAATGACGGTCTGGCCAAGACGTCGGTGTTGTGCGTCTTTCTTTGATGACAGCATATACATATTTGATTTTGCCCTTGTTTACCTTCAGACCCAGTTTAGACGCTTCTGCTGCAATGTTCACAACGGCTTCATTAGGTGTTTTTTATTATGCATCCGTATCAGTATCCGGATCACGATTTACATACATTACAATAACAACACGTGATCCAAATTTTATCTGGATCAATTTTTGTGATCCGAAAATTAGTTCACACTATTTCCCGTTGGGTTCGCATTAAAATTAGGAAGGTCATTGCCTGATGAACATATGAAATTGTGACCCTGATTTGATTAAAAAGTTTTCCCTTCAGTATGAACTAATTGCACTCATAACACTGTAAAATGTGTGTATTAATTTAAATTTGTAAAACCCTTGAGTGAATTGGAGATATATTACCCCCAATTAGTGTATATCGATAAAAATTATCATCATCAGCATTGAATCAATCGTATCAAATTTTTATGAAAAGAAAAATTTTCCTTGTCATGGCAATTCCACACTTCAATTTAAATAGCAGCTGCTTCGATTTTCAATTTGTTTATTTTGTTTTCAAGTGTCAGATCCTTGACAGAACGAAATGTCAAGAACGCTACTCGTTGATCTGCTACTCAATGATCCGGACTGTTTTATTTTGCCCATGATCCGGATACTGATACGGATGCATAATAAAAAACACCTATTGACGTCCCGCTGCGTTCTCCCAGTCACGTGAATGTCATCAGCATATGCAGACTCGAACTAGATCGTGCCCCTTGTATTGGCCAGTGAATCCCGCACGATATTTTTAAGTAAAAGTCACATGAGTGTGTCGCTCTCTCTGCATCCTTTTTTGGCATCAAAGGTATGTCCGTCATATCGTAATGCCGTTGGCGTGGTATCATTCTGTCCATCTTTTGTTTAATTATTTCGATCATTTGTTATAGATACCTATCAATCTCGTCATTTGACAGGTTCCTATTGTACGGTGGGAAGGAGGCGCTCGAAGTGAGTGCTCTCGTCAGGCAGTTGGGTTAAGCGTGGCCAAGGGGCCCTACTACAATCGTTTGGACATACTCTGCCATTTCTGCAAATTCATCCGGTATTTGGATTACGCGACAAGTCCACATCAAGCACTTAACAGTTCGTAGATCATTCATTCGTGTCGGCCAGTCTCAGTCGCGAGTCAAGCAATATACTCGTAAGATCCAGATAGGCGCTGCGTCTAGGAAACGACAGACTTTCTGTTTCGAGTAACTTGAGTTTATACTTAATGTTATGCAGGTCCCACCAATGGCTTAGTAGGCTCCCTCTAGTGTTGGGTACATTATTGCCACAATCACTATGTTTGGCAGTTGGATAAACGGCCAAATCATAAAAGTCTAGCAAAAATCGAAAATCGAAAAATCGAAAGAGTATTTCGAGGTCTTCAATGAAGATATTGGCCTGAAGTGCTTTAGGTACTTAGGCCGATACTATGTATTCCTCCTTCCGTTTCGGACGAACCTGGAATCTGCGCACTTCACCGTTGTATATGATTGTGCGTTAAGTGTTTTTTGAAGTGAAAACTTCTTTAGCATCGTTGTGATTTGAAACTCGATGAAACGAAAAAGCGACAGTAAAAAAAGACAAACATATACATCTATAGGATTTAACGTGCGAGAGGATGAGATAGAAGACATTATACAATGTTTCTTATATTTGTGATCTCCTCTTTGTGCTGTGCTTCGTACCCTCACCAATGTCTACCAAGGCATAGTGGAGTGGAGGTACGTGCTACGCACGATCTCGCTGCACTGAAGTCGAACTCGGAGAAAATGTATGAGAAGAGGATCTGGGCTACGGCTTAATCGTTCATATTTTCTCCCTTTGTTTGACTGTATTAGTATCTACAGTAGATGCTTGTGGGCCCGAGCGTTGTACGTGTGTAAATACGTGTCATTGTGCGCCTACGTATTACGAAGCTTGTGTGGAGGCGTCATAGCAACCGTGGTGTATTGTACACGTGTATCGTTCACATAAACATTTCATCATTTTAATATAAACATTTTTCAACTATGCCGAAAACGAATGCAGAATATTGCCGTGATTATCGGAGAAAACAAAACGAAAACAAGACTAAAAAGACTGCAAAAAGTTCAACGGATCGTGTTCGTGAATTTCGTGCACGCCGAAAGGCATTATTGAGTGTACAAAACAATATTTCTAATCCGCCCAATAAGGATTCTACTGTACAAAATAGTGAAAATGATCATAGTAAGTACAGTGAAATCTCCCTTGAACGGACAGCAATGGTGCAAATTTTTTGTCCATCTAAGGGAATTCTCCGTTTAAGGGAAATCAAAAAAAACGTTATTTTGGTACGATTCCGATATCCGCGGTAAGGCATTTTGAAAACGCAGTTTTGTAGATCTGGATGAAATAAGCACAAAAAATTAAGTACCAATTTTCTCGTTTTCGCCTAGTTTAGGAGATATTAAGGTTTAAAAATTAATTTTTTCCTATGGATTTCTCAGAAAATATTATTTTTTCCTGAAAATATTATTTTGTTTGCATACTTGTGGGCCTAAAGAAAGTCTGCGTTGACATGTTGCTGCATAAACTTACATGCATACTTTTAGGACTAGTTAGTAATCCAGATGATACATGCATTCATGTATACACCTAATTCTGTTTTTACTGTTTTATTTGAAATTATTTTTGGATAAAATAATTTAAGTAAATCGCAGTGAAACGTGTAGGGGGGGGGGGGGGGGGGGGGCCCAAGATTGATGAATGCCACTTCTAAAGAAATAAATAAATAAATCGGAGATGAGGACTATTCGGAAGTTTACCCAAAAATTATTTCAAATAATACAGTAAAAACAATTACATAGGTGTATACATGAATGTACGTATCACCTGGATTACTAACTAGTCCTAAAAGTATGCTTATATTTTATGCATGTTAGTTTATGCAGCAACATGTCAACGCAGACTTTCTTTAGGTCCACAAGTATGAAAACAAAATTGTATCCCACAGCAGAAGAAAATACAACTGTCAAAATTCTCTACCTCGGTAATCGGAATCTCCCCAATAATTTTTTTTATTTATCACATACTACTTACTTACTTACTTACTTACTTATCAGGCCTGCGATCCATGGAGGATCTGAGCCTGAGCTATAGCTGCCTTCCATCCTTGACGGTCCCGGGCACGCTGCTTCCAGTTGTCAAGACCAAGATGTCTTACATCCGCGATTACTTGGTCTTTATACCGGAGGTTCGGTCTTCCTCTTCTTCTCGAACCAGGAGGCTCGGAGTCGAAGACCCTCTTAGCTGGAGCGTTGATGTCCATGCGCTCGATGTGGCCGAGCCAGTGTAGTCGACGGGTCCTTGCTTTCCGGACTACATCCACATCTTGGTACAGCTCGTAGAGTTCGCGGTTGTGTCTTCTTCTCCATTCACCTTCCTCACAGACAGGACCAAATATCCGGCGCAGAATTTTTCTTTCGAAAGAACCCAAAATCAGTTCCGCTGTCCTGCTTATCGTCCAGCTTTCGGCTCCGTACAGCAAGACTGGCAGAATGAGCGTTTTGTAAAGCATGACTTTGGTCTTTCGAGTGAGGAGTTTTGACCCCAGTTGTTTGGACAAGCCGAAGTAGCAGCGGTTGCCAAGGGCGATTCTACGCCGGATCTCCACTGTGGTGTCATTTGTGGAATTTACTTTTGCCCCGAGGTAGACAAACTCCTTAACTACCTCGAAATTGTAGCTGTCAATTGTTATGTTTTGTCCCAGGTGGTGAGCGACGGATTGGTTTTTGCTTGACAGCATGTATTTCGTTTTGTCCTCATTGATCTTAAGGCCAATTCGTTTCGCCTGTTCTTCAATCGCCGTGAATGCTTCCACAATGCCACGGCGAGAACACGCGATGATGTCGATATCATCCGCGTATCCTAGCAGCTGGATGGACTTGTAAAAGATAGTGCCTTCCCTGTTGACGCCTGCCCGTCGCACTATCTGCTCCAGCACCAGGTTGAAGAAGTCACATGACAGCGCATCTCCTTGCCGAAATCCGGTGCATGTTTCGAATGGTTCCGAGGTCCTAGAACCGAGTTGCACGGTGCATCGCGTGTTTTTTAGCGTGGCGCGACACAACTGGATCAGTTTTACCGGGATCCCGAATTCGGCCATCGCCCCAAACAGTGCTTCACGATGAATGCTGTCGTATGCGGCTTTGAAATCGATGAAAAGATGGTGTGTATCGATTTGAAACTCGTTGGTCTTTTCCAGGATTTGTCGAAGTGTGAAAATTTGGTCTATAGTTGATTTGCCGGGCCGGAAGCCGCACTGGTAGCTGCCGATTAGTGCGGTGCAAAATGGTTTTAGACGTTCACACAATACGCTGGACAGGATCTTGTATGCGACATTGAGCAGGGATATACCTCTATAGTTCTTACAAGAGGTAGGATCGCCTTTTTTGTGGATGGGGCATATAGAGCTGGTATTCCAGTCGTCGGGCATGCTCTCATCTTCCCAAATTCTGCAGATGATCTGGTGCATGCTCCCTACCAGAACATCGCCGCCAGCCTTGAAGAGCTCTGATGGCAAGCCATCTGAGCCTGCGGCCTTGTTGTTCTTCAGCTTCTGAATAGCTGTGCCGACTTCTTCTATGCTGGGTGGGAGGACTACTTCAGCGGCTGGAGTTGGGATTTCCTCAGTCCCTACCACTCTCTCTTGGTCATGCTCGTTAAGCAGCTGCTGGAAGTGCTGCTTAAATACATCCACTATTCCCTGCGGGTCGGTGACAAGATTACCCTCGCAGTTTCGAAGAGCCAGGGTGCCCTTTTTGAAGCCTCCTGCAAGGCCTTTGGCTTTCTTGTAAAAGGCTCGTATTTTATGTCTATCCCTAGACTCCTCGATATCCTTGAGCTGGGAGGCTGCGAAGATTCTTTTCTTTTGTCGCAGTAGTTTCTTCTCCTCCCTTCTTCTGGCTCGGTACTCTTCTCGCGCTGCCCTGGTTTTCCTCTGCAGCGCCTTTTGGTACGCCTCGTCGGTTGCTGCCTTTTTCTGCTCACACTCGCCATCATACCACGGGTTTCTTGTCGGGGGTGGTAGGTATCCTAAGGTGGTTTCGGCTACTTCCTGAATGGCTGAGCGGCAATGCAGCCACATATTATTGGCATTTGTGTTCGACGTAGGCATACCGTAGAGTCTTTCGCTCAGCTGCTCCCTGTAGACTCTGGCAACCTCCGGTGTGCTCAGGCGCCCAATGTCGAACCTCCTCCTGATGGGCTGGTGCAGCTTTCTGACATTGGACAGTCGAGCTCTGAATCTTGCTGCTACGAGGAAGTGGTCAGAGTCGACATTTGCCCCTCTGAATGTTCGCACATCCAGGATGTTTGACGCGTGCCTTGCGTCAATGAGCACATGGTCGATTTGGTTGGCGGTTCGACCGTCCGGAGATCGCCAGGTTGCTGTGTGGATTCGCTTGCGAGGGAATCTTGTGCTACTTATCACCGCATTACGAGCTGTCGCAAAGTCAGCGAGTCGGAAGCCGTTATCTGTTGTTGTATCGTGGAGGCTGTGCTTTCCGATCACTCCGCCAAGGGTGTTTTCCTTTCCGATTTTGGCGTTGAAGTCCCCGAGCACGATTTTTACATCGTACTCCGGACAAGCTCCGTAGGCGTTGTCCAGGAGGTCATAGAAGTCCTCCTTGATAGGGTCTTCAGCCTCGTCGGTAGGGGCGTGTGCACATATAAGGCTGATGTTATAAAATCTGCCTTTGATGCGGATCACAGCCAGGCGATCACTTATAGGTTTAAAGTCGATGACCTTCGACCTTAACCGCTTTCCCACGACGAATCCGCATCCCAGTAAGTGCAACCTTTTGTGACAGCTGTAATAAATGTCGCAATTTTTCTTCCTAATCATACCGTTTCCTATCCAGCGTATTTCCTGGACCGCAGTAATATCCGCCTTGTACTGCGTGAGGATTCCTTCTAGTTTATGAGCAGCTCCGGGAGTGTACAGGGTTCTGACATTCCAGGAGCATACTCGCAAATCGTGTTCCTTTTTCGTGCGTTGTCGTCGTCGAGTATCCGTCCGTATATCCGAGGCATCTTGCTCATTCATAACTTTGGGTTTTTTTACGTGGGCGGATTGTTAGCCCGCCGCACAACCGCCATTCTGGTCGGGGTTTTCTTCGCTGCATACGTTTGTTCACCTCCCAACAGTTGTTGAAGAGGCTATCCAGAGGGCGCCGCGAGGAGGCCGTATGTCAACTTGACCCGGGCATTTAAACAGGGATCGTTGCTGGCATCTCGCCAGGTTGAGAGCAATCAACAACTTAACCCTGTATGTCCGAGCCCATGCCCTTATTTATCACATAACTTTCTTCAAATGAGTGATTGATTAGGTGGTGAATTATGAGCCTCTATGTTACATCTAACAAAAAATACATAGTAGATATGTATGCATTCAAGTATTTTTCGAAAAAAATCCCTTCTTGGTAAGAAAACCCTCTAACAGGCATAGTTAAAATAACGACGGAAGGTAAAACTGAATTTTTGTTTAGGTTAGATATTAGTGTAAGAAGCACGAATTTAGTGGCGAGATGAGAAATAAATAATTAGTGTGATCACCAGGTAAACAAATTGGAAGGCGGCCCCAGGGCAGCCTTACCCGTTTAAGCATAAAAAAACAATAAGGTGTATATTTGTTGGGAAAAAAAAAAATTATTTATTGAAAAAAAATCAAAATTATTTTCTTTTATGGTATTCCAAAAAACAATTTTTGGCGGTTGAACAGCACAAGTGCAGATCACATTTCGAACAAATGCATTGTGTTTGCGATGTTTTGCAAAGTTTGCATTTTTTTTACCACCATCTTTGCCGAGCCATAATGGAAAATGACCGATATTGTCATACCTTATGTCAGCCACAGGATGCTTTGCCCTCTGACTAGTACTGGGCTCTTTTTCTTGTGTTGAAGGCCGACCAACTGAACGTTTTCCCGTATAGGACACAGGACCTGCAGCTATCTCTTCACGAAATTCAGGCAACGTCAGCAACTTTTCTTCTGTATGATTTGAATAATCAGAAGATTTTTCAGCTTCGATACGATGATATAAAATATATGCATTTATAGTAGCCATGTCAACCAAGTGATAAAAAAGTCTTATCATTGGGTTTCTAGTCTTGAGTCGAATATGATATCGACCCATAAGACCATCCATTAGATCAACTCCCCCCATGTGGCTGTTATATTCCCGTACAATTTGTGGGCAGTCAACATCAATGTACTTTTTCTCCTTTCGATCATAACGCGATGCCTTGCTTGGGTGATTGGATGGGTCCACTTTTGAAAATGGCAAAGTTCCAACATATGTTGATGCTAATCGGACATTTTTATTATCTCTCCACAAAACAGTACTAATGTCAATGCCATACACGTTACCTACATATTCAATTGAATGGCCCCTATCTTCTTTAAAGTCTTTATCCAAAGGAAGCTTACAGTTTGGTTTGGCTCTGATCGTTCCTAAAGCATATATTCCTCTGGCACGCAGATATACCAATAAAGGCAACGTGGTATAAAAATTGTCAAAATAGACAATGTGGTGAACAAAATTTCACCTAATTTTGATGTTGTAGTTAAATATAAAAGGCCACATACGAGGGCCGGCGGAGTTGCAATCTACCATAATACAAATGACGGAGCCCGTGTTGTTACTCCACAAATAGAATTTAATGCACAACAACTGGAATCATTATCAGTTCAGCTCTCTAAAGTAGGAGAAATATGTGCTTGTCAAACTATGTTGGATGATAGTAATTCAGTTTTGGTTTTACATTTCTCCCAACCAATCAATAAATACAGTTATTGAATTCATCCACGAAAATTTAATAAAATACACACCAGAGGTATCGCGAATTCTTAAAAAAGATTACGATAAAATTCCAATGATTTTAAGTGGAGATTTTAATGTGAATTTTGCATTAGATACAGCGATACCTTTGATTGAGTTTCTAAACACCAAATTTAATTTAAAAAAACTGTTATTAGATTGGCTGTTACTAGCCAAATCCATTATTTCGTGACAACGTCTATTATACGATTTTATGAATGAGGTATAAATATTATATATTCAACAATTACATATAATTTTTTTATTGATTTCAATGTTTTATTTTCATATTACAGTATTATACATGTATTTAATTGAATAAGACAATTTTATACTCAAACGTTTAAGTGTTCTTTATTTCTAATATTCTATCAACAATAGGTCTATGATATGATTTTATTTGATTTAATTCCACTAAACGACGCCGAATTTTTTTTTATCTGACATGTTGATCATTTTCGCGCGAGCTCACTACTACACATTCGCTAGGCCACGCCTACTCACACGGTTAGTCTACATTTTTCTGCGTTTTTTGCGTTTCGGCATCCCATATTTCAGCGCTAACCAATTTAATAGACGTTGTCACGTCAAAATGTGCAGCAGTCGCACTGTATCAACAACAAGATCAAAAACAGTAATTGACTCAGTATTTCAAAGATACATTCATCAAATCGAAACTAAAGTATTTGTTTCATACTTCAGTTACCATAAGCCTCTCGTATCATTTATCGAGAATTCAAACTCGGAAGCTGAATAAATTTATGTAATATATATGTATGTGAATAAAATGCAAATAATTTTTAAACTTGGTATCAATATCATCATAAATAAACCCTATCTTATCTTACTCCTGACATTCGTCCCATTATCTTAAAGTTTACATTTTTTAAGGTTTCACTTCTATCACGTGTGAACTGCACACATGTCTTTTTTTTTTATGAAGATTACACTAATTCCGCCTTGAGTGGCATTGGGTCGGTCTTCTTGTTATATTATAAGAATTGTGCCTAATTTAGTGCCTCTGGTGTAGCTTAGTTTCGCTAGGCAGAAACACATCAGGGCTTTCATCTTGCAACGGGTTAAAAACAACGGCGCGTCACTCGATTCTAATCACTGAATTCACATTCAGAGCCATTATCTTTAAGAAACTTTCTACCGGCGTATCCATTACGACTGTAGAGACGCTAAGTTCGGCAGAAACGAGTAGATCCTGTCCGCTCGTCTCCCCTGCTCTGTGATACGCTGCTGGAGCTGGCCGATCTGCCCTTGAATGGCGAGCAGAATCGAACGCAGGTACGTCTCGGTCTCCGGTGTTTTAGGGATAGGCCCTGAGGCTTTGGGCTTTTTTCTGATCTGCTGGCATTTGGCGGCTAAAGTTTTCACACACCGCGCGGGAGGTATCTTCTCGTCTTTCTGTCGAGCTTCTCTTATCTTATTTTTGTGCCCGAATTTAGGACAACCCCGATAGTTTGCGGGGTGTCCTGAATTCCCATAGAGTGCGTATAAAAGTTGTTCTCTTACAACAACCTTCGCTGGACCCCGGTCGCATTCTTCATGTCTGTGGTTTGTGCACATCATTTCGCAATTCGATGCGCGACCTGAGCGTCTATGGTGGTGATTTTCCTTACAGGTTTCGGGTTGCTGTTGGGTATCAGCTGGTCCAGGAAGAAGTCTAATGACCTCCTCTCCCTTTTGAAACCCCCTTACTTGAGATCATCGCTCCCGAACTTTCTGAGCTCTGAGAGCGATTCTCGAGGTTAGTTATGGACTCCATGCCTTTGAGGAGGGATGTGTGCAGCCTCTCGGCTTTTGGGGTGAACGTTGATATGCTTTTGCTGTTGCTGACTCGGTTGTGCCAGCTTCGTTGCCTGCTGTTTCTTTCGCTGGTTTTTGGACAATTTTTCCCTCATGGCTTGGAGTTTTGCCTGGAGAATTTTCTCTTCGACCTCGAGTCCAAGGCGTTCCTTCAAATCTTAATTTCACCAGATTCAGTGACTATCTTATGGCAAACGATGCCATCGCCCTGCTCATTTCGAATATCCAATATTGTAAGTAGGCACCTTACACAAGGGAGGTACACCTTCCTGTATGGCAATGCATAGAGATTAGAGGCAGAGGTGTCTCGGTAAATCACCGGTCGATAAAACTGTTTTCGAGTATCAGTAAGGTAGTCTACACTGCCCTGTCTAAATAGATTGAGAACATTCCGGATAACCAGATTCCACTGGGCGTTATGTGGCAGCATCAACCTTTGGAAGCTGGAACGGACTCTGAAGTAAATAAACCTCTTTAAAGTAGCAACTGCCGTCACCAGTGACACACATAGGGTAGGTTAGGGTAGGCTAAGGACACTCACAAAGCAGGGCAGGGACCAAATTTCAGAAAGCTGTCTGTCACTTTGGTGCTTTCGACCATAACAACAGCTTGCTTGCATCATCACGAATCAATTGATGATCCGATAATAAATCACGAAAGGTCACGTTAAGAATTGTTTCCTCTAGAAGTCTTCTTTGGTGGCGTTACAGCCCATGAAGGACCAGAGCCAAGCTTCTCTCAATCACCCATGTTGTGTGTGATTTATTTTTCACACAGGTGAAGGGGACCTACAGTTTAATGCCGATTCCGAACGGCGTGAGGCGAGAAGCTTTTTCATGTCAAGTTTACTACGGGGGTTTTGCCAGTACCCCGCCGAGGAGGAGCGTCGCGAAATAAACAGTCGATGGCGTTAATGTTATCGGGATTCAAACTCGCTCATCGTGCGCCAGAGTCCAACACACTAACCACTGCGCTACGTAACCACATATTTTTTGCAGACAACATTTTTAACAGAATAAAGTTCCACAGAAGTGTGAGGGGCACCTTAATGTTAACATTTGACATTACGGCAAGTGTCATCAGACTGTCACTTCGGCACGTGGAAAATTGTTTATAAAACTCAAGAAATCAATAAAACGAGCAGTGTCCATTGTGGTCCATTGTTATCCATTCGAAAAATATACAAAATCGTAGGTAGTAGCGAAAATGGATAGCAAAGATGTGTTTCAGGCTGTCCCCACAAGAGCAGCTCTTTTACTACAGAATAAGCCAGAATTCAAAGCCATCGTCTTCGAAGAACCAAAACGAAATTTCACTGTCAAACCTGAACGAACCACAGAAACAGATTCCGTACGCCCAACCGAAGCAGAGGATTCGTCCCGACCATCGAAAAAGAGAGACAAACTGGAATTCGATATCAAAAAAGCACGCCATGAGATCTTCAATTTTGCTCTGAATGGAGCTCAGCAGAAAAATAAGAAGAAAATGCAAATCATACAGGCAGTCAAACTGGGAGCGAAAGCACCGAAGAAAGCCTATAAAAACTACAAAGAGTTACAGGATGAGAGGAAAAGACTGAAGACAATCCGAGAAGAACGCTTGAAGTTCCATCAGTTGGGTAAGAATCAGACGGGAGCGGCTTCGGTGAAGTGCAGTATAAGAAAGAAGGTGGCGGCTGCCAAGCAAAAGAAGCGGGCTCCGGTGACGCAGATTTCGAAGAACTATGGTGTGGTGAAACCGAAGCTGAAGAAAAAGTAATAAATAAAGTTGAGCAACGAGGAGTACGTGTTGGTCTTTCTGTTTTACGATTACCTTTTGCCCTTTTCAAAACTCCAGGTATATAAGCTTATATCCGCTGTTTGCCATTAGACGGCGTAAGAGGGGAGGTGTTTGATGAATGGCAACAGTAATCAGTGTGCCACAACAGCAGTTTGGTACGAAGGTGCTTCCTTTTTCCATTCCCTATGGTAAACATGGCGACTTTTACGCCAGACGAGGAGCGAGAAGTTCTGCTTCGGTTTGTAGACATCGGCTGAACAATCTCATCGAATGTTTGTGGAGACCTATGGTGACAGTGTTTTATCGGCAACAACGTGCAGGTAATGGTAATTACCTGCACGTTGTTGCAGTAACGGTAATTTAGACTTGAGTGTCAAGAAGCGCGAAATTCGTCCAGGAAAGGTGAAGAACAGCAAGTAGTGGACCCGTTTGGAGGAGCACTTGCTTGCACTAAACTGAAGGAGTCAACAGTACACCGGTCTTTCTAATTTACGGTCATCAATTGTGATCGATCTTCATCCACTCTTTGCCCGTAAAATCAGGGAGCGCAGCCATACGTAGTGACAAATAAGAAGACCTAGGTCCTTCAAATGTGTCCATATGTCATCCACCACCAGTACACCTTTAGTCAAATCCACTTGTTAGACTCAAATGCCCCACAAATCAATTTTCTATTTACGAACGAAACAAAAAACATCGAGTCATCACAGTCGTGGTTGGAATTTTTCAAAATCCATTCAGCGAATTATAAATTGAAAATGTCTTATCGAACACGCTATAGTAGGGGCGATCCGCCATGCCCCAATCCTTCGCTAGACGGGATCAAATGCCTGCCAAACAAACCATGCGCTTCCGGCCTGATAGATGACATTATGAAGAAATACTTTTGTCAAAAGGCCCATCAGGGTTCGTCCTGTTCACTTTTCAGTGATCGTCCCGGTTCTGTCTATTCGATGGATCGTCGCCTATCATACTGGTCCAAAATCCTCGAGGATCGTCGTCGAATTGCTTGTCGCATACAGAAGGTGACCGGCAAACGTTACTCGCACGTGCTCTACAATCAAATCGAAGAGCATCGAAACGTGCAGAATATCAAACGTGTCATTGACTATGCGCAACGTTTGGAGCCAACTAAACTCTCCGATCCTAAGCTGCTACACATCAACGATCCGAATGTGTTCGTTACGCCACCGCTCTCCGAGCGAATGCGAACAACCCAGAATCTGGAAATTGTCGGAACACCTAAAGTGGTTCAACAAGAGCAATGGATACAATCGTGTAACAAGCCGAATAGTTCGTTTCTAACTTCGAGCGCTCTACAGAATAGGCTGCAGAGAAATCCATCGGACGTGCAACATGTACTGGAATTCTTTCCCGACATCGAATGCCTTCAGGTTGTCGGCCAACGAATCCACAAACATGCCCGACCGACGGCCGAATACATCAGTGACTTTGAACTCCCGATAACTTCGTCGGAATCGACACACGGTACATTCAATATGAACAATTTCCCCGAGTATTGTATTCAAGTGAACGATACCGTCCTGCGACCCGAGCCCAAAACACTCAAGTCCATGTGCTTTAGTTTAGAGTTCAAATGCAAACCGTACGAGCGACAGAAGCAAATGGCTTTCAGAATCAAAAATATTGGTCGTAGGCCCGTGCAGATGGTGTGGATGAAAATTCGGCCCAAAGGCGCTGCATACATTTCCAAGGAATTCCCCGTATTTGGTTTCACTCAGCGTGCATTCCGGTTGACTTTTGGTGAAACGCATCGCGTTGAAGTGCATTTCATGTCGAACGAACGTACGTTCCGTCTCGAACGTTACTGGCTCAAGATGGAACCAGATTTCTTCGTACCGTCGAGTAAGATCTACCTTAGGCTGACGGGCGATTGTTACATCCCCGAGGACTATTTCAATCGTTTTGTTCTCGAACTCATTGATTCGGTGCTGTGCAAGGTAGTACCGCCAACCGATCGCCGATTAGTCTTGTCCGAAACTGAAATATTCGAGCAGTTGAATCCTGGCTTCAAGTGCGAATTGTCGGATTTGCGACAGTTTAAGGAAATCTATCGGCAAATCAAAAAGAAGGACAACCCACCAGTGTGGGACATGAATCTACAAACACTCAAGACTCTGATCGAGGCGATTCCGGACTTTACGCGACGCAATCTCTACCTGGAAGAGTTCTTGAAGCTGATACGTATCATTAGACGTCGAATACCCGATTGTGATTCTAATATCAAGGTACTACTGGCACGCGGTCTAATCCTATCGATTCTGGATAGATGGGAAGCTAAAGCTATTCAGACCGCCGAGACGGTCGCAAAGACCGAAGTCGATGCGCTTGTGATCCGAATGCCATTTGATTTTGTCATCGAACAGCTGAAGCAGTGTAACACGGTAAAGCAGAAACGGCGGGCCATCCTGCACAATGCGCTCTACATACAAATGTATTGTCTTCTATGTGATGTGGCCGAGGATATAGTCTCGTTTGTGGAAAATTGTCTATTGCTACAGACCTTCTAGTCATGCTTATGTTCCTTTTTTGTTTTACTTTGTGAGTATATTTGAGAATAACATTTACTTTCCGATTAAGTACGGAATGATGTTTTGGATAAACCATTCGGTGGAGAATTGCAAATGATCACCTTCGGTTGCGAGGAAGACTAGCTTACCCTGGTTGTCCAGCGTTCTTAGGCCCAAATTGTCCTGCGAAAGAGAATTTAATATGGAGAAGCAAGTATAGGATAGTTGTGGTGTGTGACATACCGCGCGATAGAGTTCTGTCTCTTGCAGGGAAAGGACTTTTTGGTCTTGACCGGGAGCATAGAATCCAAACCATTGTGATTCTCTTGGCTGGACGATTGTGTCATTCAAAAACTTGACCATTACGAATCTGATGGGAGACAAGCCGACTTTAATGATGTGACCTGTACTCCACAGTGTACTCACCGCTTTAGTTGGGACAAGTTCACCACGTAATCGCTGTTGATCGTGGCTGCATTGTTGATGTCACTTAGAAAGGTACTCCTTGCTTTGTACTCATCTTCATGGAGCGGATCGTGCCAATAAGTGGCCTGGACAAGATCTCGTTGCACCCAGCTAGAGGAAAAGAAAACGTGATTTACCAAGAATAGGTGTGGATTAACCGTCTTACGATACCCTTCGTACGCAGCGGTGGTCAAAAGTCGTCTTACATATTCGCAGAGTTTGACGCTTAGCGAGGGACACTTGGGAAGACCAAAGATTCCTTGGTGCTGTCCCCCAAACGTGATGAGAGTGTTCATCCGTGGCACGGGGCATTTTTGCGCCAGTGCACGACTGGACCGAGTCAAAATGGATTCAATGAAGCAATTCGTGTATTTTAGGAAAAACAAATTTTCTTACAGAAACTGTCCGCCCTGTGAGAATCCAAGAGCATTGTAGCCGCCCGCAAGTTTGGGATCAGCGCCTATCTGCTTGCAAACGTCGTCGATCTATGTAGAATGAAATTTACTTACTCGCTTTGGTGCTGATAGTATAGGATTGAATCGAACGAACCTGTTCAGATGGATGAATAAAGAATCCACTTCGGTAGTCTTCGACGATGGATCCTCCGATTTCTAGGGATTTCACGTACGTCCCGTTGGTTTCTTTTTCGATTAATTTCTTTAGGGATCCCAGGCTAAATGGAAAGCAACATGTGTCGCCTGAAATGGGGGGTAGAAAACCATCGTGTTAAGACAGAAACGTAGGTTGGTATGACTTCAGGTCGTTTAGTAAACATATTCGTGAATTGTATTCACGTATAGAACTCACTTGCTCGCTACAATTGGAGTATGATGTCACGGAAGTCGGCATACCACACGAACCAAATTTAGAACACAAGTTCATATCACCAGAAAGCTGCTTTCAAGCTTACTGTATAGAGATAATAGCAAGATTCAACCTTGTCATCCCACAATCTAACCTAGTTTCGACCACAAACCATGTGGATCAAAAAGCCAATGTACAACCAGCAATGCTACGGTTTTCGCAACCTTCCACCGCATCTCTAGTGTTCACTTTGTGACACTAACCAATATAAACAGCAATTAATCATCCTCTGCTGGAAAGAGCCTAATTCCCAGCAAACGCCCTATCACCATCGTTTGCCACACTCAGCGTGTTAATCAATTAGCAGGGCAAACGCGGAAAAGGACAATTAACACTTTCGCAATGGTCTCTTCTTCACCAGCTGAACTACTACTGCTTGTACAGTACAATGACAGCACTTAACTCTCGAGCCACTGCACATTGATTGCCGAGGCATTACATCACCGAAACGATTACTGATTCAAGTAGTAGCTCCCAATAGTTTGCAAAGAAACGAAAGAAACACAATATCAACTCGGCCTCAAGTCGATCCGCAAATGTTTGCCGTCAGGTTGAGTTTTATTTAAAGTACCATTCAGACGCAATAGGCCACTGGCTCGAAGCGAGTGTGGTTTGCTCTTCAAGCAATGCACTTTTGTGCCAATTCAGGTGTGAATTTAGTAGACTCTACGTTTTCGTTTAATGTTAAAATGAAAAATTGATTTTATTTACCCATTCCGTGCCACATAACGACGGGGAGAACATCGCCGTTTACCGCAGTGCTAGCATTTTCGTTGATCGCCTTAGGTGTCACCTTGTGAATAATTAACAAGCCGACAAGTAAGAATGCAAATTTCGTCATAATCAGTGCGAGATAAAGTCAATCAAAGTGTAATTAAACCGGACTATCGCTTATCGTCCGACGCAAGTGATGTAAACAAACCAATAAGACCAGACCAGACAACTGTCAATCGCAACAGCTGATTTGAAACGGGAGAGAGAGTGCCTTCAAAGTTGTTCGCGTTCAGCACTCTGCGGGTGGGTCCAGAAAGTGGTGAATTTTGAATCGTTGAGTTGTCTTGTAGCCAAAAACGATTTCCGCTTTATGTGCAATTGACGTGGCTAGTATCGGGTATTCCAATAAGAACTTGATAACATTTTTTTTTAAATAGAACTTTTATAATTTGCAGACGTTGCTCGCTCGTGTACTTTATCATGATGAAAATGTTGAGTTTACTGAATAAAATGATAAATCGATGATTAGTGAAAGGGTGCGTTCACAAATTGAATTCAAAGTTGTCAATTCCCCATTGGAAAACCCTATATAATAGCAAACACTTTACTTTAACGGTATATTCAGAGATCTATACATTTTTCTTCTTGTTCTTCTTATCGGGCCTTACAGTTCGGAGTGAATCTGGGCCTCAACCAACATGTCCCTCCAGCTGGCACGATATTCTGCTAGACTTTTCCATTGCCGCACACTCAGTTGGATGAGGTCCCCTTCCACCTGTGTGCGCCATTTTAGGTGCGACCGTCCTGTTTCTTCGACCCTCGGAGTTGGGTTCAAAGACTCTCCGGGCTTGACCAGTAGTGTCCATTCGCTTTACATGGCCTAGTCATCTTCGGCGTTGAAACCGTAGATGCCTGACTAGACTAGCTCGTGTTTGAATCTTTGCCTCCATCCCCCGTCTGCGTTTACAGGACCGAAAATCACACACAAGATCATACGCTTTTGATATGCGCCGTACAGCAGGACCGGGATGATAAGGGTCCTGTACAGAGTCAGCTTAGAGGGCATGGGCTCGGACGTACTGGGTAAAGTTGTTGAATGCTCTCAACCTGGCGATCCCTGTTTAAATGCCCGGGTCAAGTTGACATACGGCCTCCTCGCGGCGCCCTCTGGATAGCCTCTTCAACAACCATTGGGAGATGAACAAACGTATGCAGCGAAAAAAACACCGACCAGAATGGCGGTTGTGCGGCGGGCTAACAATCCGCCCACTTAAAAAAAACCTAAAGTTATGAATGAGCAAGATGCCTCGGATACACGGACGGATACTCGACGACGACAACGCACGAAAAAGGAACACGATTTGCGAGTATGCTCCTGGAATGTCAGAACCCTGTACACTCCCGGAGCTGCTCATAAACTAGAAGGAATCCTCACGCAGTACAAGGCGGATATTACTGCGGTCCAGGAAATACGCTGGATAGGAAACGGTATGATTAGAAAGAAAAATTGCGACATTTATTACAGTCGTCACAATAGGTTGCACTTACTGGGATGCGGATTTGTCGTGGGAAAGCGGTTAAGGTCGAAGGTCATCGACTTTGAACCTATAAGTGATCGCCTGGCTGCGATCCGCATCAGAGGCAGATTTTATAACATCAGCCTTATATGTGCACATGCCCCTACCGACGAGGCTGAAGACCCTATCAAGGAGGACTTCTATGACCTCCTGGACAACGCCTACGGAGCTTGTCCGGAGTACGATGTAAAAATCGTGCTCGGGGACTTCAACGCCAAAATCGGTAAGGAAAACACCTCTTCGAAACTGCGAGGGTAATCTTGTCACCGACCCGCAGGGAATAGTGGATGTATTTAAGCAGCACTTCCGGCAGCTGCTTAACGAGCATGACCAAGAGAGAGTGGTAGGGACCGAGGAAATCCCAACTCCAGCCGCTGAAGTTGTCCTCCCACCCAGCATCGAAGAAGTCGGCACAGCTATTCAGAAGCTGAAGAACAACAAGGCCGCAGGCTCAGATGGCTTGCCATCAGAGCTCTTCAAGGCTGGTGGCGATGTTCTGGTAGGGAACATGCACCAGATCATCTGCAGAATTCGGGAAGATGAAAGCATGCCCGACGACTGGAATACCAGCTCTATATGCCCCATCCACAAAAAAGGCGATCCTACCTCTTGTAAGAACTATAGAGGTATATCCCTGCTCAATGTCGCATACAAGATCCTGTCCAGCGTATTGTGTGAACGTCTAAAACCATTAGTGCGGTGCAATAATCGGCAGCTACCAGTGCGGCTTCCGGCCCGGCAAATCAACTATAGACCAAATTTTCACACTTCGACAAATCCTGGAAAAGACCAACGAGTTTCGAATCGATACACACCATCTTTTCATGGATTTCAAAGCAGCATACGACAGCATTCATTGTGAAGAACTGTTTGGAGCGATGGCCGAATTTGGGATGCCGGGAAAACTGATCCAGTTGTGTCGCGCCACGCTAAAAAACACGCGATGCACCGTGCAACTCGGTTCTAGGACCTCGGAACCATTCGAAACATGCACCGGATTTCGGCAAGGAGATGCGCTGCCATGTGACTTCTTCAACCTGGTGCTGGAGCAGATAGTGCGACGGGCAGGCGTCAACAGGGAAGGCACTATCTTTTACAAGTCCATCCAGCTGCTAGGATACACGGATGATATCGACATCATCGCGTGTTCTTGCCGTGGCACTGTGGAAGCATTCATACATGCTGTCAAGCAAAAACCAATCCGTCGCTCACCACCTGGGACAAAACATAACAATTGACAGCTACAATTTCGAGGTGGTTAAGGAGTTTGTCTACCTCGGGGCAAACGTAAATTCCACAAATGACACCACAGTGGAGATCCGGCGTAGAATCGCCCTTGGCAACCGCTGCTACTTCGGCTTGTCCAAACAACTGGGGTCAAAACTCCTCACCCGAAAGACCAAAGTCATGCTTTACAAAACGCTCATTCTACCAGTCTTGCTGTACGGAGCCGAAAGCTGGACGATAAGCAGGACAGCGGAGCTGATTTTGGGTTCTTTCGAAAGAAAAATTCTGCGCCGGATATTTGGTCCTGTCTGTGAGGAAGGTGAATGGAGAAGAAGACACAACCGCGAACTCTACGAGCTGTACCAAGATGTGGATGTTGTCCGGAAGGCAAGGACCCGTCGACTACACTGGCTCGGCCACATCGAGCGCATGGACATCCACGCTCCAGCTAAGAGGGTCTTCGACTCCGAGCCTCCTGGTTCGAGAAGAAGAGGAAGACCGAACCTCCGGTATAAAGACCAAGTAATCGCGGATGTAAGACATCTTGGTCTTGACAACTGGAAGCAGCGTGCCCGGGACCGTCAAGGATGGAAGGCAGCTATAGCTCAGGCTCAGATCCTCCATGGATCGCAGGCCTGATAAGTAAGTAAGTAAGTATAGAGTCAGCTTGTTCCTTCGGGGAGGGCTCTCTTACTCAATTGCCTCCTGAACCCAAAAAAACAACGATTCGCAATAGTGATTCTGCATTTGATTTCGGAACTGGTGTCGTCATTCCAGGTCTCTGTGGAGCCAAGGTAGACAAAGTCTTTAACTACCTCCATCTGCCAATACAAACGTTCTAGCCAAGATGTTGGTGGTGAGCGTCTTTTTTGATGACAGTCATTTACTCCCAACCCTGTATTCTCGCCGCCTCCGCCTCAATGTTCGTTAAAGCCTAAAGTCTTTGTTATTTACATGCTCGTAGAGCGAAGACGAGGACAGAATCTCTGTTTGACTATTTGTTGTTAGTTCTTTGGCCCCTGTGGACCTTAAGATTTGAACACGGATCACTGGAGTTGAGAGTCCATTGTGTTAACAATTACACCACGCCTTTGTTGTGAAGCAACTTGTTTTATTGATTGTTTTTTTTTAACTTCTCAGTGGGAAGCTATTGTAGTGGGTCCGATTTTGCGAATTCCAAATTTTGACATAGCTCCACGTTTCAAGGTCACCCGAATCCAAATTCAAGGTTTTTGTAGAGATGTATGTGCGTGTATGTACGTACATATGTGCGTATGCGCATACCGAAATTTCCGCCTCGATTATCTCAAAAACCAAAGATAATATTGAAATGAGATCAAGTTCATTCCACGCGTAATTACGCAATTTAGAACTGAGGTGCACTACCCAACGAGCAATTGAGCACGCGGCTATGAGTAATTGGCTGTGAGCATTTTTATTTCCGCTCACGAACACGAGTGTATGTGCATTTATGAAAACTCACCACTTCATATGTTCGTTAAAGAGAACGCACACTTATGTGCACTCTGTAGGGTGGGTTCTGTTTAACGCACATGTGGAGAGTTTCTTTGAATACACACACTCGCGTTCGTGAGCCAAAATGAGTTGATTTACTGCTCCAGAGTTGTTTGCAGAATGATAAAACATGGAAACATTTCACTTGAACATTTCTTTTTATTTTCCATTGGAACATGGCACCGGGTTCGCTCCACGCGTAATTACACAACTTAGAACTGATCAAGTGTATGGTCAGAGTCAGAGTCGTATTTGGCGGTTGGCGGTTCGATCATCCGGAGATCGCCAGGCTGCTGTGTGATTCGCTTGCGGGGAAATCTTGTGCTGCTTATCACCGCATTACGAGCTGTCGACAAATCCGTGAGTCGGAAGCTGTTATCTGTTGTTGTATCATGGAGGCTGTGCTTTCCGACCACTCCGCCAATTGTGTTCTCCTTACCGATTTCAGCATTGAAGTCCTCGATGACGATTTCGACATCATACTCCGTAGGCGTTGTCCAAGAGATCATATGTAGAAGTCCTTTTTGATGAGGTCTTCAGCCTCCTCGGTAGGAGCGTGTGCACATATGAGGCTGATGTTGTAAAATCTGTCTTTGATGCGGATTACAGCCAGGCGATCACTAATAGGCTTAAAGGCTAAAGGCTTTCCCACGACAAATCCGCCTTATGCTGTGTAAGGATTCTTTCCAGTTTATGAGCAGCTCCAGGGGTGTACAGAGTTCTGATATTCCAGTAGCATACTTGCAAACCGTGTTCCTTTTCGCGCCATGTCGTCTTTGAGAATCCGTTCGTTTATCCGAGGCATCTTGCTCTTTGATAACTTTTCTTTTTTTACATGGGCGGGTTGTTGGCCCGCCCCACAACGGCCAGTCTGGTCGGGATATTGTAGCGCCTAGTTCGATAGCTGCATACATTTGTTCACCTCTCACGGTTGTTGTGGAGGCTATCCAGAGGGCGTCGCGAGGAGGCTGTATGTCAACTTGACCCTGGCATTGACACAGGGATCTCGGGCATTGCTGGTATCTCTCCAGGTTGAGAGCAATCAACAAATTTACCCTGTATGTCTGAGCCCATGCCCCCCCATTGAGGCAATTCTATTTTGCATAGTACTGAGTTTATTGCTTTGGCAAACATCCTCTTTGAAACATTGCAGTTGCTGTTCCATTTCGAATACTCTCAAGCATTGCACTTGACAACATCCATCTCACAGGAAATTAATTAACAATTCTCAGCCCGTAAGGTCCTATGCAATTGCATTTCCTTCCCAAACGAAACGTCTTCATATGCGAACAATAACTTGTCCCCATCCAATAATCCCTCGACTCTTTGTCAACGTCACTGTCTACTCGTACCTTTCGGAAGCTTTCTCTGTACACAATAGCCCAAAACCGGCACCCAATGGCTCATAATCATAACCCAGAGACACACATGACCAATGATAGTCACCTGGAAATCGAATGCCTAACATGGACACTCATTTCATTGAACAATACTCATGCCTTCCTATTCACTTAATCATCGTTAGTTCTCCTCATTTGTTTTGCTTGCTTGCTTCGCAGATACTCGTAAGAAAGAAATTGTCTGCAACAATTAACTTTGGATTCACTTGGTGTGAGGTGAGCGCTCGACGAACATAGGCCAATGACTTCAACTGAACGCTTCGGTTTCTGCTGCTGTATGATCGTATTACTTGAGGGAGTAGCACTATGCGTGAATGGATTGGATGACGAGCACCGAACTCCGATTGTTATCTGGCATGGAATTGGTAACGATTAAATGAAGCAGCTATTGGAGTACCCAGTGAATTACTTTGGATCGTTTTAATTGACAGGTGATACGATTGAAGGAGTACCGAGGTCCATGAAGAATTTGATTCACGAAAGCCTCGGTGACGGTGTTTACGTGAAACGAATACAAATCGGAGCCACTCTGATGGATGATTATTACAATTCGATCGTATTGCATCCGAATATTCAGGTAAACTTTCGGGTTTCGTATATGTCGATGTTTGAATTATAGTTTCTGTAACGAGTTTTGCTTCAAGGTTTCGAAGGTTTGTAAGCAGATTAGGGATGATCCCAAGCTGGCAAATGGATACACTGCTATTGGACTATCCCAAGGCGGCATTTTTATGTAAGTAGGAATCTTTCGCAAGCTTGGAAGTGCCTTGATAAAATATCCCATAAGGCGAGCTGTAGCACAACGGTGTCCCGAACCATCGATTAAGAATATGATTACTTTTGGAGCTCCACATCAGGGTATCTATGGCCTACCGCGATGTCTATCGATGCAGATATCGGTTTGTGAGATTGCCCAAAGACTGCTCTATTTAGCTGCTTACAGAGGGTATACAGACAATGTGGTACAAGTAGTGCATTAACGGTCTAGTACATGTCTATGTTTATTACAGGTCAACACAAGACTACTTGGTTCCGGCGACCTATTGGCATGATCCTTTCAATGAAGGCATCTACAGGACTCACAGTACATTCCTGGCAGATATCAATAACGAGCATAGAAAAAATGAAAATTACTCCGAAAATCTTAGGAAACTGGACAAGTAAGACAATCGACTTTCATACAGTTCTCTAGAGCGAGTATAGGTCTTATTCATGCCTCAGATTTGTGATGGTCAAATTCAGTCGGGACACTGTAACGCAACCGAGAGAGACTCATTGGTTTGAGTTTTACGTCCCCGGACAGGACAAGGACATTTTGCCACTAAGGAAAAGTAGATTGTATTCAGAGGTACGTTATTAAGTGTGGATGTGTGCAGTGCGTAATAGATCGAAATTGTGTCATTCCAGGATAGGATAGGATTGGCGGAAATGGAGAAGCAGGGAAAACTGATTTTCCTTGAGACTGATGGTGAACACTTAATATACACCGACGACTGGTTCAAGGACAATATTATTCAATACTTAACACCATAGTCACTGCAATTCTTGTTTTTAAATTATTTTAATAAAAATATTCTTAGTTTGAATGGCAACGTTGTTATTGACCGATATGGTGGCCTTTATTGGAGTGATTTCGTATGCTTGTATGCACGAGTAAGTTCCATGACCTTAGCACTGTTCTTGCTTACTAGAAACACGAGGTAAAACCGCATTCACTAACGATAGCGAATGCCTCTTATTGCACGAGTATTCATAGACGATAGTTTGTAATCCAAGGATATGAAGAGGCTCATTCAGAATAGCGAAATTCGAGACACCTTCTTGACAATCATACCACAGAGTGGTTTGTCCGAATCACTCTGAGGAGAAGCACCATGAAAAAACAATGTCAATGGTGTCCGTGGCCCATACACTACCTTCTCCGCCACTACGCTCCCATGATGTTGTACAACAACTTCATAGGCATACTTAACAGGGTACGAGTCTCAACTGAAGTTGATCGTTCACGGATTGGTACGGGCACAGATTTGTTGGTCTTACCGTCATCACTTCAAAGCTAGTTTGATTGGCGGAGCTTTGTGTTGTTGATATCATGTTCGATTTTTTGCTCGCTGGTCTATCAACATTCACTCGAACAAATCACTTCATATGTAAATTGTGTGCTAAAAACAAGTTAAATAAAAGGAAAAAATGAAAAGCATTTTAAATAAAGATACTTAGAATGAATTTGTCGAGTTTTGAGAATTGGCCATGATTTTTGTTTTATTTTATTAAGGGGCTAGTGTTATGAAAGCTGCTGGCGCAGACGGACTGTCTGCTGAGCTCTTCAAGGCCGCTGGGGATGACCTGGGTAGGAGCACGCACCAGCTCATCTGTAAGATATGGTCAGAGGAAAGCATGCCCGAGGAATGGAGTCTCAGCATCGTATGCCCGATCCACAAGAAAGGAGACCCCTCTCATTGCGCCAACCATAGAGGAATAGGTCTCCTTAACATCGCCTATGAAATCTACTCTGCCGTTTTGTGTGAACGCCTGAAGCCTTTTGTAAATAAACTGATAGGTCCTTATCAGTGCGGATTCAGGCCAGGGAAGTCCACCATCGACCAAATCTTCACACTACGGCTGATCTTGGAAAAAACCAATGAATTTCCAGTCGACATTCACCACCTATTTGTCGACTTCAAAGCCTCATACGACAGCGTAATTAGAGACGAGCTATACAACGCTATGTCTACCTTTGACATACCTGCTAAACTCGTCAGACTATGAAGGATGACTTTGGAGAATGCTCGCTGCTTCATCCGAATCGGTGAACCGATTAGTTTTGATGTCAAAAAGGATTTAGGCAGGGCGATGCGCTGTCGTGTGATTTCTTCAACATCATATTGGAAATAATTGTGCAAAAAGACCCTATATAAGACCCTTATCATCCCGGTCCTGTTGTACGGTGCAGAAGCATGGACACTATCAAAAGCGGATGAGGAGGCCCTTGATCGGTTCGAGAGAAAGATTTTGCAGGCGATTTTCGGGCCTATAAACGCAGACGGGGGATGGAGGAAAAGATCCAACCACGAACTTTACGCGCTGTACAACGACCCGTGGGCCATGTAGAGCGAATGGACACCACAGCTCCAGCCCGAGAGTCTTTGAGTCTTTGAACTCAACCCCGTGGGACGAAGAAGCAGAGGACGGCCGCTGAGGTGGAAGGGGACCTCAGCCAACTGGATGTGCGGCAATGGAAAAGGCTAGCAAAAGATCATGCTAGTTGGAGGGGCATGTTGGTTGAGGCCCAGGTTCACCCCGAACTGTAGCGCCCATTAAGAAGAAGAAAAAGTTATCCAATAGCATTAGGCACTGCGACCCTTACAGTTCTATTGTGACTGTGACCATGTTTCTGCAGCAATTAGAGAAGAAAATAACTTTTGGAAATAATGGATGTAGTAAAGAGCATCCAAGAAATGCGATGGAATGGACCGGGTATAAAGCGGATGAAAAACTGCGATATTTACTACGGCGACTGCTATAGCGAGAGAGGGCAACGATTGCTTGGATGCGGATTTGTTGTTCGAGTAAGGCAAAAAGTCCTAAGGCAAAAAGTCCTAAGCTTTCGGCATGTGAGCCGAAGGCTAAGGCAAAAAGTCCTAAGCTTTCGGCATGTGAGCGAACGCCTCATAACGATCTGTATCAAGGCTACATTTTTTAACATCAGCTTGATCTGTGTCAACGCCCCCAGACAAAGATGACTCCGCCAAAGATGAGGTCTCCTAAAGAGAACGTATGCCCAATGTCTCAGCTATGACATCAAAATTGTACTAGGAGACTTCAATGCTAAGCTGGGTAAGGAAATCATCTTTGAACGAGTCATCGGCAAACATAGCCTACACGACACCAACTCCGATAACGGACACAGGCTGATTGATCTTGCTACGGGGCGAAATCTCCTTCTAGCCAGTACGCGCTTCCCGCACCTCGATATACACAAACGCACCTGGCGGTCTTTTGATTAATCGACTACCAACCAGATTGATCACTTCGCGATCGACGTCAGACACTCCTCCACTATTCTTGATGTTCGAACTTTCCGAGGGGCTAACATCGATTCGGACCACTATCTTGTAGTAGTCAAGATGCGCTTACGGATATCACGAACGCAACGGAGTAGAGTAAGAATACAAAGTTATAACGTCGGAAAGCTACTATCGCCAGAAACCGCTCGTGCTCTTACCGATCGCGTCTCCCTTAAGCTTTCCAATAAATCTCATGCCTGTGTCACAATGCTACTACACGGCGCGGCGACAGCGCAACTACAAATGCCGTAGCTGTCAAATCCATATTCATTCAATGGAATTATATGGAGTAAGTCACATAGGCACGTACATATGTAGTCGTTTCGCAGCGCTGTAATTTCGAAAATTTAAGAAACTGTCGCAACTACACGGCGTTTTGCCATTTCGAATTCGACATTGGAGGAATACGTTTGATAACTTGGTTTAACCCACCACCTTCTTCTGACTTTTGTTTTCGCTTTTAACTGTTTATAGGCTAAAGCAACCGCACATGTTAGCAATAACGTTTTTTTCAAATTATTTTGATCCATTTATAACCAAAATTCAGTTTCAATCTTCGAATTTTTTACTGATGCCAACTTCACTCTATAGAATTCACCTCCAACTTCACTCACAGAAGTAACCGCGCTGTCAAAAAAAAAAACGCCGATGAAAGTAGCTCCATTGTGTATTGACTGAACTACTTTACAACCACAGCAAACGGCAGCGTTTGTAGTTGCGCTGTCGCCGCGCCGTGTAGTAGCATTGTGACACAGGCATCAATCCTCCACGTTATCAATAGAACAGCAGTGGAGCCTTTGCAAACAAGCCCTAAAAAGCTCTGCATCCGAAGTTTTGGGTTTCAAGGCTACACCACGAAGAAACACCTGGTTCGATGACGAGTGCAGGAGGATTCATACAGCGAAGCAGGATGCATATAAGGCCTCGCTGCATAAAAGAACAAGAGCAGCTCGTGAGCTCTACGAGTTAAAAAGAAGGGAGGAGCATAAGCTTTTTAGGAGAAAGAAGAAAGAGTACGAGAAGCGCGATTGGAGAGGTGTTACTGCAGGCGTGACGTTCGAAAGTTTTATCAACAGATAAAGCGAACATGCCAAGGTTATAAAGTCAGAACGGAAGCCTGCAGGGATGAGAACGGACACCTAGTAGTAGAACCGCAGTCGATATTGAGAATATGGAAAAACCACTTCTGCAGACTGTATAACGGCGATGTTAGTCAATATACGACGAAGACCGCAGAGAACTCCGTCCCCCTGACTACGACGAAGCTAAGATTGCCATATCGAAACTCAAGTCGAATAAAGCTGCTGGCGCAGACGGACTGACTGCTGAGCTCTTCAAGGCAGCTGGGGATGACTTGGTTATTAGCATGTACCAGCTCATCTGTAAGATATGGTCAGAGGAAAGCATGCCCGAGGTATGGAGTCTCAGCATCGTATGCCCGATCCACAAGAAGGGAGAGCCCTCCGATTGCGCCAACTATAGAGGAATAAGTCTCCTTAACATCCATCTCTGCCGTTATATGTGAACGCCTGAAGCCTTTTGTAAATAAGCTGATTGGTCCTTATCAGTGCGGGGAATCCATCATCGACCAAATCGTCACACAACGGCAGATCCTGGAAGAAACCAATGAATTTCAAGTCGACACTCACCACCTATTTGTCGACTTCAAAGCCGCGTACGACAGCGTAATTAGAGACGAGCTATACAACGCTATGTCTACCTTTGACATACCTGCTAAACTTGTCAGACTATGCAGGATGACTTTGGAGAATGCTCGCTGCTCCATCCGAATCGGTGAACCGATTAGTTTTGGTGTCAAAACAGGATTTAGGCAGGGCGATGCGCTGTCGTGTGATTTCTTCAACATCATATTGGAAATGATTGTGCAAAAATCACTGGCCAATACAAGAGGCACAGTATATTTCAAATCCTCGCAACTCCTTGCATACGCCGACGACATTGACATAATAGGTAGATCACAGCGAGATGTCAATGAGGCGATTGCGAGTATTGAGTTCGAGGCGGCAAAAGTTGGTTTGGCGGTAAACGAGGGCAAAACTAAATATACGCTGTCATCAAAAAAGGACGCTCAACACCGACGTCTCGGCCAGAACGTTTGTATAGGCAGATATAAGTTCGAGGTAGTTAAGGACTTCGTCTACCTTGGCTCCGCAGTGACCTGGAACAACGACATGAGTTCCGAAATCAAAAGCAGAATCACTCTTGCCAATCGCTGTTTCTTTGGGGTCAGGAGGCAACTGAGTAATAAAGCCTTCGCTCGAACGACAAAGTTGACTCTATATAAGACCCTTATCATCCCGGTCCTGTTGTACGGCGCAGAAGCATAGACACTATCAAAAGCGGATGAGGAGGCCCTTGGTCGGTTCGAGAGAAAGATGTTGCGCGTGATTTTTGAGCCTATAAACGCAGACGGGGGATGGAGGAGAAGATTCAACCACGAACTTTACGGGCTGTACAGCGACATGAGCCTAGTCAGGCGTCTACGGATTCAACGCCTAAGATGGCTGGGCCATGTAGAGCGAATGGACACCACAGCTCCAGCCCGGAGAGTCTTTGAATCCAACCCCGAGGGACGAAGAAGCAGAGGACGGCCGCACTTAAGATGGCGCACACAGGTGGAAGGGGACCTCAGCCAACTGGGTGTGCGGCAATGGAAAAGGCTAGCGAAAGATCGTGCTAGATGGAGGGGCATGTTGGTTGAGGCCCAGGTTCACCACGAACTGTAGCGCCCACTAAGAAGAAGAAGAAGAAGAAGAAGAAGAAGTCCACCAATCTAGTGTGAATGTTGGCTCCTTATGTTCCACCTCTTCATCGACCTTAAGGCAACTCAGTTAAACTAAGTCCCCTGCTAGACTACAAGTTGGTTCAATCGAGTGTTTCGAATGGACTTTGTGCTCCATCAACAAGCATCACAGGGACTTAAATTCTAGGTATACTCCATCGAATTACTAATTTATGCACAACTGAATTAGACTGAGAGTAATATCATTTCCATACCGTTGTCTGCAATGAATCACCACTTTACCAGTTCGCCCTTACTGGATGTATAAATGCAAATAAATTAACTTCACGCCTTGTAATCTCATACTTAGTTGTAGATGCGGAAGAATGAACAAAAACGAATGCAAATAGGTACATGCCTGTAAGGAATACTAATATCCTTTATCGCTGTTTATTCAAAATGTAAGACTAGGAAGCAATGGAAAAAGTGTAGTGCAAAACCTGGAACTCAAATTGAATATCAAAAGTTCAGAATCGTCCAAAGAAATTTGTTAGCGAAAGATACTTGTCCGTTGGCTTGTGGAATTAATGCGGCTAACACTTTTGTTTAATGTTCGAAGTTCATCGAAGCACATACTAGTCATGTGCTCATTGTGTGAGGAGGGAGTCTGAAAAGTGGACTTGATCTTAGGCGACGAGGGTTGGTATTGAGCGAAATCATTTCAAGGAGGTCGGGAGAGTCGATAATTCCAGCTATGAATAAATGAAGAAAATGTCAGCTGCCTCATGGCGTGCTTTCAGGGTTTGTAAACCGATCAATCAGCCGACGGTCTTCGTAGGGGGGTAATACAGACCACGGGAGACCTTTTAAGGCAAAACGCAGAAATCTGCGTTGCACAGCTTCAATTCGTACAGAATGGCTAACGTAATACGGAGACCAGGCTTGACTGGCGTATTCCAGGAAAGGTCTGACGTATCAATCACACAACACAATTGACCAAATAACTGATTTAAGAGATCCTCAGGATGAAATCCTTCTCTTCGGCGATTTCAACCTTCCCCATCTTAAATGGTCTCAATCAGACAAAGAATAGTTTTATATTGCCACCAACCCCACTACGACCAAAGAATGTCTCTTCGTGGATCGCCTAGCAGATTCAAACCTTAGCCAAGTTAGTGGCATCTCAAACTACATGGGTAGACAACTAGACCTCATATTCACAACCGATCCCATCAATTCTTCTGTCTCTCTTTGTCCACTTTCCCTTTCTACCATCGATAACTTCCATCCTCCCCTTCTTCTCTCCTTTTTTCATAATTCTTCATCACAGAATACTACTCCTACAGTTCTGCCTTCTCACGATTTTCACAAAGCGAAATTTCAACAAATTAACGAATACCTTAAAAAAGCGCTTTTCAATTTTGATAATATAACCTTAAATGATGCCATATCCAAATTCTACAGGGAAATATTTAATTCTATCTCTCTTTACGTCCCATCTTCCCAACGTGAAACTTTGTCCTCCTCCCCACCATGGTATAATCGCAGACTCCGTTCCCTAAGAAACAAAAGAAATAAACAGTGGTCAATATTCCTTCGTACCCAATCCTCTAAAGACTTCTCTAACTATATGGGTAGCTACTTTCATTTTACCGCCCTTCACAACTCTCTCTATCAACGCTATATAGCTAAAACACAAGCCAATCTTATAAGCGATCCAAAGCCCTTCTTTAAGTTTGTTAACTACAAAAGAAAATCTGATGGGTACCCCACCTCTCTCTCCTTCAATGATCAAACCTCAAATGACCCTAACATTATCGCCAATTTTTTTGCCACCTATTTCAAACAATCTTTCGCCGACGATTCCTTTGTTCCGGTTCCGCTTACTTCGATTATTTACCGAATTTCTCCATTGGATCTTTTCTTCCTCGTACAGTCGACCCCTGTGTCATCGAAAACAAATTAAATCAACTTAAAGATGAATTCACTCCTGGACCTGACGGTCTCCCTGCTATATTCCTAAAAAAATGCTCCTCAACCCTCTCTTCCCCTCTCTCGAAAATCTTCACTTTATCCCTATGTTTGGGCGAATTCCCCCAGTTATGGAGAACCTCATATATAACCCCTATACACAAAAAAGGGCCGAAGAACGATATCAACAATTATCGTCCCATTGCCAAACTGTCACATATACCCAAACTCTTCGAGAGCATTTTGTATGAAATCCTAAGTTTTCGCCGCAAGTCTTTAATCTCCCCTAGACAACACGGTTTCCTCAAATGCAGATCTACAACCACAAATCTTGTTGAATTTGTGTCCTTTACCCTCTCGGCCTTAGAGAATGACGATGAAGTCGACGTTATTTCTACCGATTTAAGTAAAGCTTTCGATAAAATTTCCCACAGCCTAATACTCTACAAACTGTCTTCCCTTGGTTTCGATCCCATTTTCGTGAAGTGGATATCTTCTTACTTGAACAATCGCTATTATAGTGTTCGCTTCAGATCTGCCTTTTCTATACCTTTTCTAGCTTCCTCCGGTGTCCCCCAAGGTAGCCACTTAGGTCCACTTCTTTTCGTTCTTACCATTAACGATATTGAAACGGTGATCAAACATTCCCATATCTCACTATATGCGGATGATACCTAGTTCTTCATGAGTATTTCCTCCAATCAGGACCCTTCCCTAATCCAATTAGATCTCAATACTTTTTCCACCTGGTGTTCCAAAAACTGCTTGGAACTCAACGTTCCCAAATGCCAATCCATTACTTTTTCACGTTAACGAATCAAACCCCCTCCCCGTCTCTACTTTCTAAATAATCAGCCCATAGCCACCGTTCAGGCTATCCGGGAACTTGGCATATTATGTGACCAGGAGTTAAGTTTTCGGACACATATCGACGAGATAATCCTTAAAGCTAATTCAGCACTCGGCTTCGTAAAGCGATGGTCTAAAGAATTCTCCAACCCCTACGTTACCCGATCTCTCTACACAACCTTTGTCTGGCCCCTTCTTGAATACGCCTCTCAAGTATGGTCATCTTACTAACAAACCCACATTTCTAGAATCGAGAGCATCCAACGCCGATTCCTACGTTTTCCACTTCGAGGTCTCCCCTGGAACAATGCCTTGCTCCTACCACCCTATCAAGACCGTCTTAAATTAATCAACATGAACACGTTGGAGGAAAGAAGAACTGTATCTGACATTCTCTTCATCCATCGACTCCTTTCAGGTACCATTGATTGCGCGACCCTCTATGACTCTGTCTCTATCAAGACTAACCCTCGCAATGTACGTAATCCCCGTATCTTCAATCTACCCACCCCCCGCACCGCCTATGGCTCCAATGAACCCATTTCTCGTATGCTGGGAAGTGTTAACTCAAATCCTTACTTCGACTTCAACCTCAGCACTCAATGCTTAAAAACTCGTCTTCTTAATCATGCCCCCCTCCCCCACCATCATTAGCTTCTAAGTTAGATTAAGTTAGAATAAGTTAGATTAAGTTGGCTTGAATTAAGCCCAATAAATGGGGGTGTTCGCCCCCACCAAAATTATGTAATATAGAGGGATTTAGTGACGTAGGGATTCGAGAATTCCTTAGACTAACGTTTTATAAAACCAAGGGCAGAATTAGCTTTGACAAAGTTTAGCTCTCTGTCGCATATGATACTTAGGTCGCGTATGAAGGAGACGTAGGGTACAGGCTCGTTAAGAAGATAATATGTTCTAGGAGCAGTGGGAAAGCGTTTCCGAGAGAACGTAACAAACTGTCATTTACCGATGTTGAGTTCCAGGTTGTTGTTATCACACCAATTACCGAAGGCTACAACGTCGCTTTGGAGTGCTAGCGAGTCTGCAGGAGTTGATATTGTCTTGCTGATTTTCATGTCATCTGCATATATTGACAAATGGGAATCTTTTAATATAAGGTCGACATCGTTAACAGCGGGGACAAATATTAAAGGGGCGAGATAACTACCTTGCGGAACACCAGAAGAGGCGAGGATGGGGTCAGAGATACAGTTTCTGAAAAGTACTCTATATTGGCGATTCTCAAGGTACAACTTAAGCCATGATATGATTTGGGGCGGAAAGCCTAAAGCCTCTAATTTAAAATAAATTGATGTATGGCTTAACTTATCGAACGCTTTACTAAAGTTTATCACTACTGACATCAACCTCGTTGCCTTGCTCCAGAATTAGAAGTATTTTGGAGGCAAATTCGGTAAAGTTGGTTGTGGTAGGCCTGCCTTTTAAGAAACCATGCTGCCGGGAGGAGAAGATGGATTTGCAGTGGAAGAAAATTGAATCATACACGACGGACTCGAAGAGCTTAGGGATAGCGGACAATTTAGCAATCGGTCTGTAGTTAGAAATATCCATCTTGGGACCTTCCCCTTGTGGGGAAGATGTAATAATTTTTCCAAACGGCTGGAAAGGAAGCTTGACGAAGTGAAAGGCGAAAGAGAATGCAGAGAGGTTTGCAGAGGGAAGCGATACATTTCTTGAGGAGAATGGCTGGGAGACCATCGGGACCCAGAGAGAAGTCATCTTTAAGTTGGTCTATCTTCTGGTGAACCAAGTCCTCGTTGATATCAGTTACGGAGAGCGATGTCTGAGAGCAGTTATTCATATAGCTGAAAAATACAGGGTCGGGTTTATAACTGCAGTCGCTAAATGATAGGCTAAAGAATGAGGCAAAAAGGTTCGCGACGATTTTGGGGTCGTCGGAGGTAGTATTGTTCCATTTTAGAGTGGAAGGGACCCCATCTGATTTTCTTTTGAGGTTGATGAATTGGTAGAAGCGTCTAGGATCGATAATAAGGAACGTCTGCATTATTTGAAGATATGAGTTGTAAAGGCTGTCACAGAGGATAGAGAAGCGTTGGGAGGCTTGTTGGTACTTCGCATAATCAGAGGGGGAATTTGACGTTAAAAACTTCTTCCAAAGTTTATTGCTACCAGGGAGGTGTTGAAAAACAATTTTTTCGAGGGACGTAAGGAACAAATTGGATTATGCAGTTAAAGAAAGCGGTGTAGAAAAAGTCCAATGCGATGGCAATAGGTGTGTTTTCGCTCAAGAAGAGGCTAAAGTCTATCTCGTTAACTGACTTGATAAGTGAGGCGAAGTCGGCCTTTCGGAAGTTGAAAAAGAAGGAGTGATCATAAGTGGAGGAAGTTTGGTTTATTTTATAGGAGAACTTAACGGATAAGGGAGGATGATATTGGTCCAGAGTGGACAGTAGATGGGTGCTTGCGGTAACGACAGAGTTGTAGGCGTCGGAAGAAAATATGAGGTCTAGTTGTCTTCCAAGATTATTGGTGACACTGCTGATTTGAAATAGGTTAGACTCTACAAGACGGTCAGAGGTTAGACTCTACAAGACGGTAAAGAGAGTTTCCTTGTCAGAGGAAGCATTAATAGGGACAAGGAAACACTCGTCGTCTGAAAAGACCCATTGCAAGAATGGAATATTGAAATCTCCCACGACGATGAAGTCATCACTTAGATTGGCGTCTGAGTCTATTGTGTCAACAGCTAGCTGGTAGACTTGGGCAGGTTGGGATGGACGGATGTAACAGCAAAGGATGTAGATAAAGCTTTTGGTGACTGGTATCTTTGCGCAGACAAGTTCAAAAGGTGCAGAGTTCGAAATTACCACAGCCGATGCATTGAGGCGGCTATGGATAGACAGCTAAATTATACTGCTTAGAGACACATTACTTTACTTACTTTCTCCGGAGAAAAAGAGGAGCTGTAGTGATATAGAGCTAAAGGATTCGGCACAAATCAAGTAGGCCCCAAGGGTGCGCCACCGTGCGCGAGCAAAGGCGAAATAGTGGAGGAGAAAGTGTCCTGCTGTGTCATCCTCCTCGCAGCATGTAGCACAGGTAGGCGTCTCAACAATCTTAAGACGTTCATAATGGAACGGCAGTCTGTTCGACAGGGAAACTTTTGAAGAGATGCTGAACAGCTGCTCAATGGACACAAATGGATCAGCTGAAACAAGATGCTTTAAACGAATGTGCGACGAAGTTAACATTAACCCATGGGGCACGGCGTATAAGACGGTGATGATAAAATTAATTTCTGTAACATCGGCCTCATATGCGTCCATGCCCCCGTGGAAGACAAGGATGACTCAATCAAAGATGATTTCTTTGATCTCCTAGACCGAACATATACCAAATGCCCCAGCTATGATACCAAAATCATACTAGGGGATTTTAACGCTAAGCTGGGTAAAGAAAGCATCTTTGAGCGGGTCATCGGCAAACACAGCCTACATGACACCACATCCGATAACGGACATAGGCTGATCGACCTTGCCACGGGGCGAAATCTTCTTGTAGCCAGAACACGATTTTCCCACCTCGATATACACAAAGGCACCTGGCGGTCGCCAGATCAATCAGTCACCAACCAGATTGACCACATCGCGATTGACGTCAGACACTCCTCCACTATTCTTGATGTTCGCACTTTCCGAGGAGCGAACATCGATTCAGACCACTATCTTGTAGTAGCCAAGATACGTCAGCGCATAACACGAACACCGCGGAGTAGAGTTAGAACACCAAGCTATGACGTCGGAAAGCTACTATCGCCGGAGATCGCCAGTGCTTTTGCCAACCGCGTCTCCCTTAAGCTCTCCGATACACCTCAATCCTCCACTCAGTCAGTAGAGCAACAATGGAGCCTGTGCAAACAAGCCCTGAAAAGCACAGCAACGGAAGTGCTGGGCCTTAAAGCTCCACCACGACGAAACACCTGGTTCGATGACGAGTGTAGAAGGATTCATGCGGAAAAGCAGGAGGCATACAAAGCCTCACTACACAAAAAAACAAGAGCGGCTCGTGAGCTCTACGAGCTTAAGAGAAGGGAGGAACATAAGCTTCTCAAGAGAAAAAAGAAAGAGCACGAGAAGCGGGCGATTGAAAACTTGGAGAGGTGCTATTGCAGGCACGACGTTCGAAGATTTTATCAGCGGATAAAACGAATGTCTCAAGGCTATAAAGCCCGAACGGAGGCCTGTAAGGATGAGAACGGACACCTAGTAGTAGAATCGCAGTCGATGCTGAGAATTTGGAAAAACCACTTCTGCAGACTGTATAACGGCGATGACAACCAACATAACGGGCATTGTTTGCCCGATCCACAAAAAAGGAGATCCCTTTGACTGCGCCAACTATAGAGGAATAAGTCTCCTTAATGTCGCATACAAGATCTTCGCTGCCGTTTTGTGTGAACGCCTGAAGCCATTCGTAAACAAGCTGATAGGTCCTTATCAGTGTGGCTTCAGGCCACATCCACCATCGATCAAATCTTCACACTACGGCAGATCCTGGAGAAAACCAATGAGTTTCAAGTCGATACGCACCATCTATTCGTCGACTTCAAGGCCGCATACGACAGCGTAATTAGAGACGAGCTATATAACGCCATGTTTACTTTTGACATCCCTGCGAAGCTCGGGCAAAATTTGGTTTGGCAGTTAATGAGGGCAAGACTAAATATCTGCTGTCATCGAAAAAGGACATTTACCACCGACATCTTGGACAGAACGTGCATATTGGTAGATATAAGTTCGAGGTAGTTAAGGACTTCATATACCTCGGCTCCGCGGTGACTTGGAACAACGACACCAGTTTCGAAATCAAGCGCAGAACTACTCTTGCCAACCGCTGCTTCTTTGGGCTCAAGAGGCAACTGAGAAGTAGAGCCCTCTCTCGTACGACCAAGTTGACCTTATATAAGACATTAATTATCCCGGTCCTGTTATACGGCGCAGAAACATGAACTTTATCTAAGGCGGATGAGGAAATCCTTGGTCGTTTCGAGAGAAAGATTCTGCGTTCGATTTTCGGTCCCATAAACACAGAGGAGGGTTGGAGGAGAAGATTCAATCACGAACTGTACGGGTTGTACAGCGACATGAGTCTGGTCAGGCGTCTACGGATCCAACGCCTAAGATGGCTAGGCCATGTAGAGCGAATGGACACCACAGCTCCAGCCCGTAGAGTCTTTGAATCCAACCCCGAGGGACGAAGAAATAGAGGACGGCCGCACCTAAGGTGGCGCGCACAGGTGGAAGGGGACCTCAACCAACTGGGCGTGCGGCATTGGAAAAGACTAGCGGAAGATCGTGCTAGGTGGAGAGGCATGTTGGTTGAGGCCCAGGTTCACCCCGAACTGTAGCGCCCGTTAGGTAAGTAAGTAAAATCCACAAGCGGATGGCAAAGGACTAACAAAGGCCTCGTAGGGGTAGCATCTATCCGACGGATGCTGGCCTGCTAAAAAGCGAGAAGAGCCACCGCAGTCGAACATCTTGCGGCACTGTTAGTAAGTTCTATTCACCTCCTCGTGATGCCATTTGGAGATTTCCTATGGAAATTGCCAGAAACCGCTCGTGCTTTTACCGATCGCGTCTCCCTTAAGCTCTCCAATACAACTCAATCCTCCACGCTATCAATAGAACAGATAGGCTAAAGAATGAGGCAAAAAGGTTCGCGACGATTTTGGGGTCGTCGGAGGTAGTATTGTTCCATTTTAGAGTGGAAGGGACCCCATCTGATTTTCTTTTGAGGTTGATGAATTGGTAGAAGCGTCTAGGATCGATAATAAGGAACGTCTGCATTATTTGAAGATATGAGTTGTAAAGGCTGTCACAGAGGATAGAGAAGCGTTGGGAGGCTTGTTGGTACTTCGCATAATCAGAGGGGGAATTTGACGTTAAAAACTTCTTCCAAAGTTTATTGCTACCAGGGAGGTGTTGAAAAACAATTTTTTCGAGGGACGTAAGGAACAAATTGGATTATGCAGTTAAAGAAAGCGGTGTAGAAAAAGTCCAATGCGATGGCAATAGGTGTGTTTTCGCTCAAGAAGAGGCTAAAGTCTATCTCGTTAACTGACTTGATAAGTGAGGCGAAGTCGGCCTTTCGGAAGTTGAAAAAGAAGGAGTGATCATAAGTGGAGGAAGTTTGGTTTATTTTATAGGAGAACTTAACGGATAAGGGAGGATGATATTGGTCCAGAGTGGACAGTAGATGGGTGCTTGCGGTAACGACAGAGTTGTAGGCGTCGGAAGAAAATATGAGGTCTAGTTGTCTTCCAAGATTATTGGTGACACTGCTGATTTGAAATAGGTTAGACTCTACAAGACGGTCAGAGGTTAGACTCTACAAGACGGTAAAGAGAGTTTCCTTGTCAGAGGAAGCATTAATAGGGACAAGGAAACACTCGTCGTCTGAAAAGACCCATTGCAAGAATGGAATATTGAAATCTCCCACGACGATGAAGTCATCACTTAGATTGGCGTCTGAGTCTATTGTGTCAACAGCTAGCTGGTAGACTTGGGCAGGTTGGGATGGACGGATGTAACAGCAAAGGATGTAGATAAAGCTTTTGGTGACTGGTATCTTTGCGCAGACAAGTTCAAAAGGTGCAGAGTTCGAAATTACCACAGCCGATGCATTGAGGCGGCTATGGATAGACAGCTAAATTATACTGCTTAGAGACACATTACTTTACTTACTTTCTCCGGAGAAAAAGAGGAGCTGTAGTGATATAGAGCTAAAGGATTCGGCACAAATCAAGTAGGCCCCAAGGGTGCGCCACCGTGCGCGAGCAAAGGCGAAATAGTGGAGGAGAAAGTGTCCTGCTGTGTCATCCTCCTCGCAGCATGTAGCACAGGTAGGCGTCTCAACAATCTTAAGACGTTCATAATGGAACGGCAGTCTGTTCGACAGGGAAACTTTTGAAGAGATGCTGAACAGCTGCTCAATGGACACAAATGGATCAGCTGAAACAAGATGCTTTAAACGAATGTGCGACGAAGTTAACATTAACCCATGGGGCACGGCGTATAAGACGGTGATGATAAAATTAATTTCTGTAACATCGGCCTCATATGCGTCCATGCCCCCGTGGAAGACAAGGATGACTCAATCAAAGATGATTTCTTTGATCTCCTAGACCGAACATATACCAAATGCCCCAGCTATGATACCAAAATCATACTAGGGGATCTTAACGCTAAGCTGGGTAAAGAAAGCATCTTTGAGCGGGTCATCGGCAAACACAGCCTACATGACACCACATCCGATAACGGACATAGGCTGATCGACCTTGCCACGGGGCGAAATCTTCTTGTAGCCAGAACACGATTTTCCCACCTCGATATACACAAAGGCACCTGGCGGTCGCCAGATCAATCAGTCACCAACCAGATTGACCACATCGCGATTGACGTCAGACACTCCTCCACTATTCTTGATGTTCGCACTTTCCGAGGAGCGAACATCGATTCAGACCACTATCTTGTAGTAGCCAAGATACGTCAGCGCATAACACGAACACCGCGGAGTAGAGTTAGAACACCAAGCTATGACGTCGGAAAGCTACTATCGCCGGAGATCGCCAGTGCTTTTGCCAACCGCGTCTCCCTTAAGCTCTCCGATACACCTCAATCCTCCACTCAGTCAGTAGAGCAACAATGGAGCCTGTGCAAACAAGCCCTGAAAAGCACAGCAACGGAAGTGCTGGGCCTTAAAGCTCCACCACGACGAAACACCTGGTTCGATGACGAGTGTAGAAGGATTCATGCGGAAAAGCAGGAGGCATACAAAGCCTCACTACACAAAAAAACAAGAGCGGCTCGTGAGCTCTACGAGCTTAAGAGAAGGGAGGAACATAAGCTTCTCAAGAGAAAAAAGAAAGAGCACGAGAAGCGGGCGATTGAAAACTTGGAGAGGTGCTATTGCAGGCACGACGTTCGAAGATTTTATCAGCGGATAAAACGAATGTCTCAAGGCTATAAAGCCCGAACGGAGGCCTGTAAGGATGAGAACGGACACCTAGTAGTAGAATCGCAGTCGATGCTGAGAATTTGGAAAAACCACTTCTGCAGACTGTATAACGGCGATGACAACCAACATAACGGGCATTGTTTGCCCGATCCACAAAAAAGGAGATCCCTTTGACTGCGCCAACTATAGAGGAATAAGTCTCCTTAATGTCGCATACAAGATCTTCGCTGCCGTTTTGTGTGAACGCCTGAAGCCATTCGTAAACAAGCTGATAGGTCCTTATCAGTGTGGCTTCAGGCCACATCCACCATCGATCAAATCTTCACACTACGGCAGATCCTGGAGAAAACCAATGAGTTTCAAGTCGATACGCACCATCTATTCGTCGACTTCAAGGCCGCATACGACAGCGTAATTAGAGACGAGCTATATAACGCCATGTTTACTTTTGACATCCCTGCGAAGCTCGGGCAAAATTTGGTTTGGCAGTTAATGAGGGCAAGACTAAATATCTGCTGTCATCGAAAAAGGACATTTACCACCGACATCTTGGACAGAACGTGCATATTGGTAGATATAAGTTCGAGGTAGTTAAGGACTTCATATACCTCGGCTCCGCGGTGACTTGGAACAACGACACCAGTTTCGAAATCAAGCGCAGAACTACTCTTGCCAACCGCTGCTTCTTTGGGCTCAAGAGGCAACTGAGAAGTAGAGCCCTCTCTCGTACGACCAAGTTGACCTTATATAAGACATTAATTATCCCGGTCCTGTTATACGGCGCAGAAACATGAACTTTATCTAAGGCGGATGAGGAAATCCTTGGTCGTTTCGAGAGAAAGATTCTGCGTTCGATTTTCGGTCCCATAAACACAGAGGAGGGTTGGAGGAGAAGATTCAATCACGAACTGTACGGGTTGTACAGCGACATGAGTCTGGTCAGGCGTCTACGGATCCAACGCCTAAGATGGCTAGGCCATGTAGAGCGAATGGACACCACAGCTCCAGCCCGTAGAGTCTTTGAATCCAACCCCGAGGGACGAAGAAATAGAGGACGGCCGCACCTAAGGTGGCGCGCACAGGTGGAAGGGGACCTCAACCAACTGGGCGTGCGGCATTGGAAAAGACTAGCGGAAGATCGTGCTAGGTGGAGAGGCATGTTGGTTGAGGCCCAGGTTCACCCCGAACTGTAGCGCCCGTTAGGTAAGTAAGTAAAATCCACAAGCGGATGGCAAAGGACTAACAAAGGCCTCGTAGGGGTAGCATCTATCCGACGGATGCTGGCCTGCTAAAAAGCGAGAAGAGCCACCGCAGTCGAACATCTTGCGGCACTGTTAGTAAGTTCTATTCACCTCCTCGTGATGCCATTTGGAGATTTCCTATGGAAATTGCCAGAAACCGCTCGTGCTTTTACCGATCGCGTCTCCCTTAAGCTCTCCAATACAACTCAATCCTCCACGCTATCAATAGAACAGCAGTAGAGCCTTTGCAAACAATCCCTGAAAAACTCTGCATCTGAAGTCTTGGGTTTCAAGGCCCCACCACGAATAAACACCTGGTTCGATGACGAGTGCAGGAGGATTCATATAGCGAAGCGGGATGCTTATAAGGCCTCGCTGCATAAAAGAACAAGAGCAGCTCGTGAGCTCTACGAGTTAAAAAGAAGGGAGGAGCATAAGCTTCTTAGAAGAAAGAAGAAAGAGCACGAGAAGCGCGCGATTGAGGATTTGGAGAGGTGTTACTGGTTACTGCAGGCGTTCGAAAGTTTTATCAACAGATAAAGCAAACATGCCAAGGTTATAAAGCCAGAACAGAAGCCTGCAGGGATGAGAACGGACACCTAGTAGTAGAATCGCAGTCGATGCTGGGAATATGGAAAAACCACTTCTGCGGACTGTATTACGGCGTTGTTAGTCAATATACCGCTCTCAGACAGAATGATCCATTTCTAATCGACGGAGACCGCAGAGAATCCTGTCCCCCTGACCTCGACGAAGTTAATATTGCCATATCGAAGCTCAAGTCGGACTGTCTGCTGAGCTCTTTAAGGCAGCTGGGGATGACCTGGTTGGGAGCATGCACCAGCTCATCCGTAAGGTATCGTTAGAGGAAAGCATGCCCGAGGAATGGAGTCTCAGCACGGTATGCCCGATCCACAAGAAAGGAGACCCCTCTGATTGCGCCAACTATAGAGAAATAAGTCTCCTTAACATCGCCTACAAAATCTTCTCTGCCGTTTTGTGTGAACGCCTGAAGCCTTTTGTAAGTAAGCTGATAGGTCCTTACCAGTGCAGATTCAGGCCAGAGAAGTCCATCATGGACCAAATCGTCACACTACGGCAGATCCTGGAAAAAACCAATGAATTTCAAGTCGACGCTCACCACCTATTTGACGACTTCAAAGCCGTATACGACAGCGTAATTAGAGACGAGCTATACAACGCTATGTCTACCTTCGACATACCTGCTAAACTCGTCAGACTTTGCAGGATGACTTTGGAGAATGCTCGCTGCTCCATCCGAATCGGTGAACACCTTACCGGTAGTATTAATGTCAAAAAAGGATTTAGGCAGGGCGATGCGCTGTCGTGTGATTTCTTCAACATCATATTAGAAATGATTGTGCAAAAATCACTGCCCAATACAAGAGGCACAATATATTTCAAATCCTCGCAACGCCTTGCATACGCCGACGACATTGACATAATAGGTAGATCACAGCGAGATGTCAATGAGGCGTTTGCGAGTATTGAGTTCGAGGCGGCGAAAGTTGGTTTGGCGGTAAACGAGGGCAAAACTAAATATATGCTGTCATCAAAAAAGGACGCTCAACACCGACGTCTCGGCCAGAACGTTTGTATAGGCAGATATAAGTTCGAGGTAGTTAAGGACTTCGTCTACCTTGGCTCCGCAGTCACTTGGAACAACGACATCAGTTCCGAAATCAAACGCAGAATCACTCTTGCCAATCGCTGTTTCTTTGGACTCAGGAGGCAACTGAGTAATAGAGCCTTCGCTCGAACGACAAAGTTGACTCTATATAAGACCCTTATCATCCCGGTCCTGTTGTACGGCGCAGAAGCATGGACACTATCAAAAGCGGATGAGGAGGCCCTTGGTCGGTTCGAGAGAAAGATTTTGCGCGTGATTGTCGGGCCTATAAGCGCAGACGGGGGATGGAGGAGAGGATTCAACCACGAACTTTACGGGCTGTACAGCGACATGAGCCTAGTCAGGCGTCTACGGATTCAATGCCTAAGATGGCTGGGCCATGTAGAGCGAATGGACACCACAGCTCCAGCCCGGAGAGTCTTTGAATCCAACCCCGAGGGACGAAGAAGAAGAGGACGGCCGCACTTAAGATGGCGCACAAAGGTGGAAGGGGATCTCAGCCAATTGGGTGTGCGGCAATGGAAAAGGCTAGCGAAAGATCGTGCTAGATAGAGGGGCATGTTGGTTGAGGCCCAGGTTCACCCCGAACTGTAGCGCCCACTAAGAAGAAGAAGAAAATCCACAAGCTCTCTACCCTGCAACGAGTAACCTCGTCCCAATAAAAACAATCGAAACACTAATCAATAGCTAATCAGTCCATGTCCAGTACGTTTTTCATTAAAACTCAAACCAAAACTTTCCAGATAAATCCCATTTAACTTAGAATTTAAAATGAATTAGCCTCAGCATTACTACCACTTCCTCCAATTACACAAGTCGAAAACTCTTGTTCTCACGTCCCTCCCCAAGTTGTTCAGTTAAGCACGATACTAGTAACCCAGCAACATAACCATAGCAGTCATCAGCCACCAGCCAAGGACCAAGGTATCTATGCTCATCGATATTGGCATGAAAAAAAGGAAATAATTCAATCGTTGAGCAGGAGTCATACAGTCACAAATTAATGCGGAAGGGATGTAAAATCTGTTCCGACCCAGACGACACTCGTGATTCCTATAAGTGAAGCGCTCTGCGTTTCCTCCCACAGGCATGGCATTGGATATGGGGAGCGACACAACAAACGGTCGGCGCTAATGGCCTGGTTAAAGGAATAATTTATGATAGAGCATCCACCAATCGATCGGTGGCTGAGTATGGCAGCAAATCTATCGCACTTGGATGGCTATCAAGAGTGCAGCTAATGGGCAGGAAAAAAGCTATTTGTCGGTGGGGGAAAGTTGAATAATTTTCAACAGATCTGACGCATGTACTTTCGTTATAGTACACGGTGTACACGGTGAAGTGTGTTATTTATGTTAGTATGCAGAAAGTAGCATGTAGGTGTTGGTGGGTTGGGCTATTTTTAAATCAGGACCAGCACGTGAATGAATAATGAAAATAGATGCACATATGAAGGGTAGACATGTTTTCTGGGCTTTGACGTGAGCCAGGGTGATCCCCTCAGGAGACATAACTTCACTGAGAAGGATACGCTTCCTTAGTTGGCAGAGAGCAGCACACTCACGCAGTATGTGTTCTGCCGTCTCGTCGTCCTCAAGGCAGAGCCGACACTCAGTTTCAGACAAGAGGCTAACTTTGTTTAAATGATATCTCAGACCGCAGTGTCCCGTTAGATAGCTGACTAGTCTTCTGATATCCACCCTATTGAGTTTGAGTATGTCAATAGGGTGCTTGTTCAGGGGTTGTATAAGTCGTTTAGATTGACGGTGTCCCCGAACGCTGTTCTAAAAGGACAGGTGTCACACCTGTCTAAGAAGTAATTTATCTTAGACCCGGGAATGCCGCAGAATGGTTCCGGACCTAAATATTTGTCACTGAAACCCTTCCTGGCAAGTTGGTCGGCAATTTCATTGCCCTTGATACCTTTATGTCCTGGCACCCACCAAAGTTTAACATTGTTTCTTTTTGCGAGGTCTTGTAGGGCGTCATGGCATTCCTTGACGGTTTTTGAGTTCGTGCTGTACGAACCTGAACTGATTTCACTGCGTAATGCCACCTTTTTGATAAAAAGGTGCAGTGGAGTGAGTCCAATGAGTGCTTCTTGGGCTGCCGTGAGGCAGGTTGGCATAGCGCCTGTGATGCCGAGACATGCTAGTCTCTGAAGGCGTTGAAGCTTAACAATTGGAGTTTATTGCTCAACTTTTGTCCACCATACGGTGGACCCGTAGGTGACGATAGGTCTTACTATCGCGGTATATAGCCAGTGGACTACCTTAGGTTTAAGTCCCCAGGTTTTGCCGTAGGTGCGTCGACATGCCCACATGGCCTTAGTCGCTTTCATGAGTTTATTTCTCATATTGGAGTTCCAGTTGAGCCTGCGGTCTAGGTCAATACCTAGATACTTTACTTCCTCTGAAAATCCTATGCGTGTGTCATTTAGTAAGATTGAGCAGGGTTGTACCTTTCCCCTCTTTGTAAATGGGACTAAGATCGTCTTATTTGGGTTAATAGATAAACCCTCTCTGCCACACCAGTCAGAGATAAGTTGGAGCGCAAGCTGCATGCGCTCACAGGCAGTGATCTCGCACTTGCCCGTAACAATGACTACTAGGTCATCAGCATATCCGATGACCTCGTAGCCCCGAGTGATTAGATTGCGTAGTAGATCATCGATGACTATCGACCAAAGCAGTGGTGAGAGGACTCCCCCTTGCGGGCATTCTCTAACCGCCTATACTGACACTGAGACCTCTCCGCATGTGGCTGATATAATACGTCTATTTAGCATCGCCCTAATCCACTGTGGGGGTTAGGACATCACTGAATATGTAAACATAGGTTTAAGGTGTGTCAGCTGTAGTAGTTTATTGCTAGAATAGGGTGGGAGACACAGGGATTCAAAAGAAACTTCGTTGAGCAGTCGATCCTTTAATCCCTTTCTACTGTACTGTCAAATCGACATATTATTTAATGAGAATTTCTCCGTTTCCCGAAGAACAATGAGCAGGGAGCTTATGCCACCTGATGCGGGCTTGGGCAGAACAGTCAAAGAGGGTCTGTTTGGCTATGCCGTGTTCCTCCCCACAAACAGTGCAGGTGAACATCTCACTAACGCCAAGCACGTTGAGGTACCTGGCAAAAGTGTAGAAACTGTTGGTCTTATGCACTTAGTTATTTTTACTTACGAGGGAAGGTGAAGTGCTCAGTCTGACACACAGGTGGCGTTCCAATCAGCAAAATCGTTTCCTGCCGGAGCGCACGTGTCATGCACAAATTCAAAGTCACAGTAGACGTCTTGTGTGTTTTTTGTTTAAGACGAACTTACCTCTAATTCATCCGAAGTTGACGAAAGTTTACGAGATCTGCTCCTTCGATGGGAACCGTTTCATATGGCCAGATGACCCATGGCAAAGAGAAGCAGAAGCCTCAACCACACCAGAAACCATCGAAAAAGTGCTTGATATCATATTAGCCGATAGACCGGTGGTTCGGTTCCAAAGAAAACGAAGTCGGGCGCATTTATCGGAAAGGTTCAGACCCGTGGATTTTGGGATTCAGGATATGTTCGGCCTTGCAAAAGGCAGAGCAGAGCAGAGGCTTTTTTGACGAACTGGGTGCCAAAATTCGCGAGAAGAACAACGTCTACTTTCACTAGGACAACTCCTCCCTCCGGCTCCTGAAAGAGCTGGAGGGAGACACAATCGGCGAAGTTCCTGGCGGTCTTTTGCGATTGTAGCTTCCCAACGTCAAATTTTGATGGTCCTACTCGACTCCGCAGTATTCGCGATATCTGGAAACATATCTTGGCAGCAACATGGTAATAATCCAAGACCGCATTGGCTCCTCGGAAGGTGCGGACATGCAAGATGCTGGAGGAATGTCTGGCGTCGATTTCAACATGATCGATTTGATTAACAAATACTTCATCAGCAGACCGCCAGGTCCCCTTATGGATATTGAGATGTGGTAGTGTAGGCTGTGCTTTCCTACGACTCGTTCAAAGATATCCTCCTAGCCCAGCTTCGAATTGAAATAACCTGAAACAATCTTGGCGTCATAGCTGGGACATTGAGCGTATGTTCTATCTAGGACGTCATAGAAGTCATCCTTGACTTGGTCGTCTTTTTTTTCTGTGAGGGCATAGACGCATATTAATCTGATGTTCCCGAAGATATTTTTGATGCGGATTGTTATGAGGGGCTCGCTCACATGCCGAAGCTTAGGACTTTTTGCCTAACTCCACCTCAAACAACAAATTCGCATCCAAATAGGCGTTGTTTGCTCTCCTTGTCGCAGCTTCCGTAGTATATGTCACAGTCTTTGGTCCTCGGCTTATTAAGGGACCTGACATTCCGGGTGCAGAACCGATACTCCTGACCCTTTATACGTTTGCGGGGACGTCAACATGTAGTCCGTCCGTCAAATCCGAGGCTTGTGGTTGTCTCTGAGTTTAAGATTTATTTTTTTGAAGGTTACGGATCACTAGGCCGTAGCGGAGGAAAACTGCCATTCGCCCTTCCCCGTCTGTAATATTCAAAGGAAATCTCCAGTGCCGCAAGGTGTTCGTCTGCGGTGGCTCTTCTCGCTTTTTAGCAGGCCAGCATCCGTCGGATAGATGCTACCCCTGCATGACCTTTGCCCTTCAACCCTTAGGAATTTAAAAACGCCAATAAGATCGGTAAAGCTACCAACCTTCAATGGGACGAAGGTAATAGGTATCATACGCCATACACCTTGTGGCAGTCAAAAGGGGAACCCTAAGCAATCTAATAGAAGTCATTACAGGTCACAGGTCGACTACTGTCGCGGCTGCATGGATGAGGACGAAGAGGAATCAATTCACCACCTCCCCTGCTTATGTCCTTCTTTTGCGAACCGTAGGAGGATCTAACTCGGCGCGCCCTTCTACGATAACATAAGTGAGCTACCAGACATGAAAATAGTTCAACTCCATCGCTTCATCAGAAGCACTGATTGGTTTCAAGGTGGTCTAGGTAGTATGATCCATGTGTAGCGTTCCCATATTTGTTTCGCTGAAATACAGGGTAAATGTCATTTACTTACTACGTTTGGAACTCAACCAACGAACGTCTCCAGCTGGCACAGTCTTTGGCCAGCTGTTCCCAGCGTCGCACGCCCAGTTGGTTAAGGTCTCCTTCCACCTGCGTGCGAAACCGATGATGCGGCCGTTATCGGCCGCGCCTTCCTTCCAGGGTGGATTCGAAGACCCTTCGGGTCGGAGCTGTATTTCCCATGCGCTCTACATGCCCTAGCCATCTTAGACACTGTATCCGTAGACGTCGTACCAGGCCGATGTCGCTGTACAACACGTACAGTTCTTCGTTAAATCTTCTCCTCCATGCTCCGCTTGAACAAATGGGACCGTATATAGAGCGCAGAATTTTCCTCTCGAAACGACCAAGGGCATCCTCGTCCGCTTTTGTTAAGGTCCAAGTCTCTGCGCCGTCAAGGAGGACTGGGATGATCAAGATCTTATATAGTGTCACCTTGATTTTCCGAAAGAGGGCTCTACTTCTCAATTGCCTCTTGGGCCCAATGAAACAGCGGTTGGCAAGGGTGATTCTTCGTTTTATCTCAGCGCTGGTGATCAGTGAGCCAAGATAGACGAGTTCCTTGACCACTTCAAAGTTATATCCGCCCATGGTGACGTTCTGGCGGTGTTGTCCGTCTCTTTTAGATGAAAGCAGATATTTGGTTTTACCCTCATTAGCCTTGAGACCCATCTTAGCCGCTTCTACCTCAATGCTTACAAAGGCCTTATTGACGTCTCGCTGTGTCCGTCCAACCACGTCAATGTCCTCGGCGTACGCAAGCAATTGCGTAGACTTGAAATAAATCGTACTTCTTGTGTTGGCCAGTGACTCTTGCACGATCTTTTCAAGCACGATGTTGAAAAAGTTGCATGGCAGCGCGTCACCTTGCCTAAATCCTTTTTTAACATCAAAGGTCTCGGTTTGCTCATTACTGACCTTAATGGAGCAGCGAGAAATCTCCATTGTCATCCTGCACAGTCGGACGAGTTTGGCAGGGATGTAAAAATTGGACATGGCTTTGTATAGCTCATCTCTATACACGCTGTCATATGCAGCCTTGAGATCGACGAAGAGTCGGTGAGATCTGCCGCAGCGTAAATATTTGGTCTATTGTGGATTTACCTGGCCTGAAACCACACTGATAAGAGCCGATCAGGCTATCCACAAACGGTTCACACAATATAGCAGAGAAGATCTTATATGCGATGTTAAGGAGACTTATTCCCCTATAGTTGGCGCAGTTATAGGGGTCTCCTTTCTTATGGACCGGGCAAACGACGCTGAGATTCCATTCGTCGGACATGCTTTCCTCCGACCATACCTTGCAAATGAGGTGGTGCGTGCACCTTTCCAGGTCATCTCCAGCCGCCTTAAAAAGCTCAGCAGACAGGCCGCCTGCGCCCGCGGATTTATTAGACTTAAGTCTTGATATCGCTATTTTGACTTCGTCTAGGTCGGGTGGACGGAATTCTCTTACACCGTCGTCCATTACGAATGGACCGATCTGCCTGATAGCGGTTTCTTGTCCGTCATCGCCGTTACAAAGTCTGCAGAAGTGGTCTTTCCAAACCCTCAGCATCGACTATGATTTCACTACCAGTTCTCCATTTTCATCCCTGCGGCCTTCCGCTCTGACCTTGTAGCCGTGGTATGTTCGTTTTACTTTGTTGTAAAACTTCCGGGCGTCATTTCTGCGGAAGCATCTTTCCATCTCTTCGATCTCACGCTTTCCGTGTTCTCTCTTCTTTCTTCCGAAAAACGTGTGTTCCTCTCTTCTCTTCTGCTCATAGATTTCGCGAGCAGCGTCCGTCGTTGCAGCATGGCTTTATATGCCTTTTGTTTTGCTGCAAGGGCTTGTTCGCATTGTTCATCGAACCAGGAGTATTTAGGTGGTGGCGGTTTGAAACCCAGCACCTCTGAGGCAGCGCCTCTGACGGCGCTCTGGCCATGCGCCCATTCCTGCTCTATTGTTTGTGTTACTGTGGGCGGATTTTGAGAGAGCTTGGAGAAGACACGATCGGCATAGATTCTGGCAGTCTCTGGCGATTGTAGCTTTCCGACGTTAAACTGACGTTGTCCTACTCAACTCCTAAGCATTCTTGATATCCTCATTCGTACCTTGGCTACAACAAGGTAGTGGTCCGAGTCGATGTTGGCTCCTCGGAAGGTTCGTACGTCGAGACGAGTGTCTGGCGTCGATCGCAATGTGATCAATCTGGTTGGTGGTCGATTGACCAGGAGACCGCCAGGTACCCTTGTGGATGTCGAGATGGGGGAATCGTGTGCTTGTTACAAGGAGGTTACGCCCCGTTAGGAAATCGATTAGCCTAAATCCGTTGTCGGATGTGTGAATCTGTGAACCTTGAATCTTGAATAGGAACTTGTAAAGATGCCTGCATTGGATTACAGGTTTTACTTAGGAAAATACTGGAGTGATATATTGGCATGAGTAAACAGGATAATCCTGCGAAATACAGGATGGGAGCGTTATCCATGTGGTATCACAATGGATCGATTCCGGCCTAGGTGTGGCGTATACCAACCACTACTACCTAACCTAACACAAGGTCTTCAGCGAGTACGACATCTAATTTAATTTTCGATGCAGCAAATAGTCATAGTTGTACGCAATCCAAATGGCTCTTCTATGCTTTACAATTTCGCTGGAAGGTGTGGTTGCAGTCAAACTACACAGAAAGTGGTGTTTACCCTTTTTGACCTTTCAAAACACGGCGTAAATAAGACCTACCTAAACGTGGCCGGAAATCTGAGTCTACAGAGGCTGGTTTAACACGGATCAATCTGGAATCAGAACTCACTCTGGAATCACAGATCATTCTAGAGTCACAGATCACTCTGGAGATCGCTCGAGTGCCCTTGAGCCACTTCCCTACATGTGGCGCGACCAGAAAGTTGGTGGTTCTTATCCGAACGAGCGAGTTGTCAGGGACAAGTTTAGAGTAGACAACAAACTTGCAGTTTACGAAAGAAACCTTTATTATACTAAAGCAGCATTGATGCCATATCAATGGTTTGCTCCTACACATAAAGATTAACCTAAAAACATGTACAGGCACTAGCTCAGTCGAGAGAACACACTGGTCCTACGTAAAGTGCAATCCCTCAGAATTGAATGCCAGCAACAGGCTCATGAAGTCATCGACGCTCATAGTTCTGGCCCTCGTTGTTTCCATGTTCAGCTTCTTCAATATCGATCCGGCGAGTTCGGCAACGTTTACATTACCGGGATCCTATAAAAATACTCGAACCTTAGATCTTAGCATGCCCAACAGGCGAGAGGTAGACGTACCTTATTCCGCACCGAGCAGTACAAATTGTAGTTGTTCTTCAGCATCTCAGTAACCGAAAGATGTTTGAATATCACAGCTAGTGTCTTGTTCTTTCGCGTGAAAACAATTCGCGTCAGGCCATCCCATTCGGAGAAGTTTACTGCTGGCGGCGGATCGAACGGCTCGATTTTCACAACAGACGATTCAACTTTTGGCGGTGGCCGGAAGTTATTCTTTCCCACATGCATGACTATATCCACTTTGGCCAGTAGCTGGCAATTAACACTGAGCCTGCAGTACAGTTTATCGTTTGGTTTCGCTACTAATCGTTGGGCGAATTCTCGCTGAAACATGAGAACCGCACATCGGAACACTGGACGATGTAGGAGTAGTTTGAACACGAGCGGCGAACTGATTTGGTACGGGATGTTGGCCACACAAGCGTTGAAGAACGGCAGTTCTGTGGTTAAAACATCGCCAATGATGATATTAAGCTTCGATTTGTATGGCGTGGCTTGAACACGTTTCTCCAGTTCTGCGGCAAGCCTTACGTCGATTTCACAGACAACAACTTTCTTGACTTTGTCGAGCATCTTCATGGTCATGTTTCCCGTCCCAGGGCCTACTTCGAAGACGGTGTCTGTCGATCGCAGGCCAGCTTTCTTGATGATATCCACTATGATGAGGGGGTTCTTTAGGATATGCTGGCCGAAATTCTTGTTGAACACGGTACCTATTGGCCAGAACTCATATGTACATCAGCCGCTTACGTAGGTTGATTGAATTTTACCTTGTTTGGCGATATCCCGATTTTTATTCACTTTCTTTTCTTTCGGCATTTTTGCTGCTTACGTTGTCGACCCAAAGTAAAAGTCAAAATCCTTCAATTTAATTAAAAATTGAAAACAAATTGTTACAGATTGCTGAAATTGTTGACATATGCCGACTCCGTGCACGTGCTATGTCACTTTGTGTTTTGACAGTTGCCTATGAACAAAACAAGAAATCCACCACAGCATGAGGGATATCACCACGGGTATGTTCACTGATTGCTAAAATGTTACAATTAGTGTATATCGTGCGTATAATGTGCTCAATGCGGTTGTTGCGAGAGGAACAGAACAGACAAGTAGTTTTTGCGGTTATTGAGAAAATGTTTGGCCCAAAGGTGCTCTGTTCGACTTTTTTCTTCGCTAAACACATATGGCAGGATCGGAATGACAGATTTTCTTGGAAAAAGACTGAAGCATGATATTTGCTTACGTTTTTACCCAGAGACAACGATGAATTTAACTCTATCAGTCTTGCAACATGGCTTACGAAACGGGCAACCAAGTAACAACCAAGTGCTCATCAGGCCAGAGCTCCGGCGTTGGCGCTGACATCTTTCGACGACATCGAAAAATCTCGACAGCTCTGGGAATGAGTCGTAGTAACTTCCAGGCCGAATTATACGCCTTCCTGACGTGCGTCAGCCTAAACTTAGAGACTGGCATAAGAGGCGTAAATATCAACAAACTCTCAGCAGAGCTCAAAGCGTTGAACTAGTATAACACGAACTCAAAGTCCATTCATGAATGCCATGGCGCCCTACAGGACCTAGCTAGAAGGAATAACATCAAACTCTGGTGGGCAATAAAATCGTCGATCAACTCGGTATTATATGTTAGCATTAACCCCTCCACAAAAAAAAAAAAAAAAACACAGGGAAAGCCGTCATGTTACATTTAGTGAGATTCAGACCTGTCTGAGCACTGCTTATCTTCCTAGATGGCGTTGCAGTTCAGGGCGAACCTGGGCCTCAACCAACAAGCCCTTCCATCTAGCCCCTTTCCACCCGCGTGCGCCACCTTATATGCGGCCGTTCTTTTCAATGTCATTTTCGGGGTTAGAGCCGAAGATTGTTTGGGCCGTAGCGGTGATGCCCTTACAGTTCTTGGTTGAATCTACTCTTCCACTTTCCGTCAACACAAACCGGACCGAAGATTGTATGCAAAATTTTCCTCTCGAAACGACCAAGGGCCTCTTTGTCCATGTTTGAAAAGGTCCAAGCCTTTGCGCCGTAGAGAAGGACCGGGATGACTAAGATTTTATAGAGGATTACCTTAATTTTCCGAGGGAGGGCTCCACTAGACAGTTGCCTCTTGAGGCCGAGTTATTCTGCCTCTAATCTCAGCGCTGGTGTCGTTGCCGCTTGTTACCAATGAGCCAAGGTTGGAGATTGGTGCAAAAAAAATATGAAAAAAATACAGTCACGGTCCTCAAGAAGACGTCTTTGAGATCGGTGCAGGCGACGAATCATGTATGTATGTATGTTGGCGTTACAGTCCATGAAGAACCTGAGCCGAGCTTCTCTCAATCACCTATGTTGGGTGTGATTTCATTTTCACATAGGTGAAAGGGACCTACAGTTTATTGCCACTTACGAACCGCGAATTTCGAGAAGCTTTTCATGACAATTTTACTACAGGGGGTTTTGTCAGAACCCCGCAGAGGAGAAACACCGAGAAAAACACGTTCGATGACATGGCTGTGTCGGGATTCGATCCCGTGTCATCGGCGTCAGAGGCCAACACACTACCCACTGCGCCACGGTGCTCAAGTTGCAGCAACATTTGGCTTATATCGAGCCACTATGGATTGGGTCTTCTACCCAATCCACTCAGAATAATATTGTGACATTTATACACACAAACATGTACTTATAACAAAAGCGGCAACCCAGCTGACCAAGTTCTCCACTTGGTACCAAAAAATCACTTCTAAATAAACCGTCCCTATTCCCCTATTCCTTTTGTCTGTGCGGCATACGACCGTACAGTACATTTGATTTATTTCCTTACGCCTACGGCAAGGGTTATCGCAATTTGAGGCAATAGATTGGCTTACCCTCTACCGCAGGATATGCGAAAAGACGCAGTACCCCGCTGAATAGGCGGCAACTCAACCAATGATTACTTACTTAGGTGGCGCTACAGTCCGTTGTGAACATGGGCCTCAACCAACAAGCGTCTCCAGCTGGCACGGTCTGTGGCCAGCTGTTTCCAGCGCCGCACGCCCAGTTCGTTAAGATCCCCTTCCACCTGCGTGCGCCACCGTTGATGCGGCCGTCCTCTGCCGCGCCTTCCTTCCGGGGTGATTCGGAGACTCTTCGGGTCGGAGCTGTATTTTCCATACGCTCTACATGGCCTAGCCACTTTAGACGCTGTATCCGTAGACGTCGTAACAGGCCGATGTCGCTGTACAGCCCGTACAGTTTTTCGTTATATCTTCTCCTCCATACACCGTTTGAACAAACGGGACCGTAGATAGTGCGCAGAATTTTCCTCTCGAAACGACCAAAGGCATCTTCATCCGCTTTTGTTAAGGTCCAAGCCTCTGCGCCGTAAAGGAGGACTGGGATGATCAAGGTCTTATATAATGTCACCTTGGTTTTCCGAGAGAGGGCTTCTCAATTGCCTCTTGAGCCCAAAGAAACAGCGGTTGGCAAGAGTGATTCTGCGTTTTATCTCAGCTCTGGTGTTGTTGTCGCTGGTCATCAGTGAGCCAAGGTGGACGAGTTCCTTGACCACTTTAAAGTTATATCCGCCCATAGTGACGACGTGGCCAATACGTCGGTGTTGTCCGTCTCTTTTAGATCAAAGCAGATATTTGGTTTTACCCTCATTAACCTTGAGACCCATCTTAGCCGCCTCTACCTCAATGCTTACAAAGGCCTCATTGACGTCTCGCTGTGTCCGTCCAATCACGTCAATGTCGTCGGCATACGCAAGCAATTGCGTAGATTTGAAATAAATCGTACCTCTTGTGTTGGCAAGTGACTCTTGCACGATCTTTTCAAGCACGATGTTGAAAAAGTTGCATGACGGCGCGTCACCTTGCCTAAATCCTTTTTTAACATCAAAGGTCTCGGTTTGCTCATTACCGACCTTAATGGAGCAGCGAGAATTCTCCATTGTCATCCTGCACAGTCGGACGAGTTTGGCAGGGATGTTAAAACTAGTCATGGCTTTGTATAGCTCATCTCTATACACGCTGTCATATGCAGCTTTGAAATCGACGAAGAGGTGGCGAGTGTCGATTTGGTATTCCTGGGTCTTCTCCAAGATCTGCCGTAGCGTAAATATCTGGTCTATTGTGGATTTACCTGGCCTGAAACCACACTGATAAGAGCCGATCAGGTTATCCACAAACGGTTTCAGGCGTTCACACAATACGGCAGAGAAGATCTTACATGCGATGTTAAGGAGACTTATTCCCCTATAGTTGGCGCAGTTATAGGGGTCTTCTTTCTTAAGGACCGGGCAAACGATGCTGAGATTCCATTCGTCGGGCATGCTTTCCTCCAACCATACCTTGCAAATGAGATGGTGCATGCGCCTTACAAGCTCTTCTCCAGCCGCCTTAAGAAGCTCAGCAGACAGGCCGTCTTGATATCGCTTCGGACTACCTTCGTCAAGGTCGGGTGGACTGAATTCTGTTACATTGTCGTCCAGTACGAATGGCTCGTTCTGCCTGACAGCGGTATCTTGTCTATCATCGCCGTTATACAGTCTGCAGAAGTGGTCTTTCCAAATCCTCAGCATCGTATGCGACTCTACTACCAGTTCAGTCAACCCGGAGCTTTTGCCTGCGCAGGTTATCTTTACCTATCTCTCGCACTAGTTTCCTAAATACTTAAAATATAATCGGCATCATTTCTAAACGCGGTAGATCCCCTGAAAACGAGGACAAACGATTGTCCTCGGATAAAAAATTTCGTGGAAGCATGAAAGCCACCAGGCCTCAGAAGGACTCCAGAACAAATTATTGGAGTCCTTTACAATGTCTTCCGGATAGCGACAGTGATGACATGGATGAAGTGATCACACCGAATATATCTCCTAAAAAAGTGCATATCCCCCCGGTTAATTTATTACAAAAGTCGAGTGATTATGTTCACGCAATTTGCAAATCTCTTAACGTAGATGATTATTGCATCAGAAAAATTTCAATCGGAATAAAGATTGTGTGTGAATCTCTGCCCTCGTTTAACGCCATTGTCAACAAGTTAAAGCAGGAGAACTGTCAATTTTTTACCCATGACCTTAAAAGTGCAAGTGTGTTCAAAGCTGTTCTTTATGGTCTAGACGATATGGACACCCAATTGCTTAAAACTGAGCTTAACAAACGTGATCTTAAATGCGTAGATATAAAAAAAATCACGAAGTCTTATGAACATTATAGTGACTTTATTTATATCGTTGCGTTTGAAAATGGTACCATTAAGTTAGCTGAGTTAAAAAAAAATTACCGATCCATATTCCACACGCAAGTCAACTGGAGTTATCAAAGAAAGTTAAAAGGTAAGCTGACCCAATGTCATAACTGCCAGTTGTTTGGTCATGGGGAAAGAAATTGTCACGTTAAGACGTACTGCGCCATCTGCGCTGGCTCACATAAGACTACTGAGTGCAATAATGCCATTTCTCCGAAATGTGCCAACTGTAGAGGTTGTCACAAGTCCACGGATCCCTCATGTATAAGCAGAGCAAAATACTTGGAGCTTAAACTAAAATCTGCAAGGAAGAACAACTTTTCCCAAGTCAAAGCACAACGTACGTCTTATGTTCCTGCAAATTCAGCGCGCTCACAAGTTGCAATTGAGTCTCTCTCTGAATTCCCTGCACTACCAGAGCGTCGTAAACAAATCGTCATTGGAAATGAAACTCGCACAAATACACGGCCAACAAACTCTCGTGAGAACTTCTGCGAACCAGTTTTCAACGGCAGCCCCAGCAATATCTCCAACAACATTAGCAACAATGCCAACAACAACCCTGTCAACATTCCTGTTGAGAACTCAAACACGCTCTTTACGGCAGAAGAAATTAATACATTATGTATGGAAATGATTACGAAATTAGCTGTTTGTAAAACTAAAATTGAACAATTTAACGTTGTCGCACAATTAGCAACAAAGTATTTATACTCTAATGTTAATTAATATGGATAGAAAATTAAGAATTATAACATGGAATGCTAGAGGCATACGTAACAAAATTATAGAGTTTATCTACTTTTTAAACAGTAGCAACATCGACATAGCTCTAGTCACTGAAACCATCCTACATAATGTTAATAAATTATCCACACCTAACTACAAATGCTATCGTTGTGATAGAATTGATAGGCGGGGTGGGGGTGTTGCAATATTAGTTAAACGATCAATTCAGCATTCGCTCTTACCCGTGATAAGAACACGTCATGTAGAAAACATAGGTATAGAATTAACATTAAGAAATCTGCAAAAGATTAAGGTGTTTTGTGTATGTTTCCATTGAAAAAAAAATAGCTGTCAAAAATGATTTCCACAAATTATTTACGATGAGTGGTGAAGTATTGATAGGAGGTGATCTTAACTGTAGACATAGGGATTGGGGTTGCCTAAGAGCTAACTCTTGGGGCAACATTTTGTCGAGTCTTTGTGTGACATTACCAATTTTTGTAATGTGTCCACCTAGTCCCACTTATTTTCCTTGTAGTACACGCGGTCAACCATCTGTCCTCGACTTGTTTGTTACTAATGTTCCTAGTCTAATAACTCAACCGGTCGTGGTGAATGTACTTAGTTCTGATCATATGCCTGTTTTTTGTAAACTTCGAAGGTCAAGTGAAAAACAATTGCAGTACATTCGAGATATCAAAAATGCTAACTGGTCGCGATTTAGATCGGAAATTAACTATGTACTGCGACGAATACCAGCAGACTTAGAAAATGTATCTCATAAAGAAAGTGTTGATCATATGGTAGATCAATTCTCGTCAATTATCCTGAATGCTGCTGATAATAGTATTCCAAAAAAGCTAGTAAAAGATGCACCAACTAAGCTTAATCACTATATTTTGGTACTAATAAAATTAAGAAATTACTACAGGAAAATGTGGCAGAGATATCGAGATCCCTTTTACAGATCGGAGGTATCTAACCTGAAAAAACTTATTTCGCAAGAGATATCACTTAATCGTAACAAGGACTGGAATAGGAAACTGAACTCCCTTGAGAAAAATTCAAAACCTTTCTGGAACATTGTTAAGATAACTAAAAATAAAAAACGGCTAATACCTTATTTAAAGGACTCAGTTAACACCTACCTTTCGGATACTGATAAAGCAAATGCACTTGCTCTGAGCTTTGCAAACAACCACAACATCTCTAGAGACTTAGGTGATAGTGAAACTGAAAGCATTGTCAACACTTCAGTTCAATCATATTTTTCGAATAGCTATTCTCACTTGACTTCGATAAACTTCCTTGTAGACGAAGAGATACAACAAATAGTCAATAATTTAAAGATAAAAAAAGCGGGAGGTGTAGATGGTATTAGAAATTTATACATAAAACAACTACCAAAATCCGGTATAAGATATCTGACATTCATTATTAATGCCTGCCTTAAATTGGGTTATTTTCCTGATGCTTGGAAAGTAGCAAAAATTGTTCCGATACCTAAACCGGGAAAGCCACCTGAAAGTCCTGGAAGTTATAGGCCAGTAAGCTTGCTTAGTAGTCTTAGCAAGATACTAGAAAAAGTCCTTAAGGAACGAATGTTAAAGCACATTTGTGATAATAACATATATCCTAAGGAACAATTTGGATTTAGGCAACACCATAATACTTCGCATCAAGTACTCAGAATATGCAACCATATAAAACTAAATCGCTCCGTAGGAAAATCAACAGGAATGGTACTCTTAGATATAGAAAAAGCATTTGATTCTGTATGGCATAATGGATTGTTGTATAAAATGATTAATTTCAACTTTCCGTCTTACATTTGTAAAATAGTGCGTAGTTTTCTATCCAATCGTCGTTTTAAGGTACATATCAACCGTGCTGTCTCCAGTTTAATAACGTTCGATACCGGTGTCCCTCAAGGTTCTGTATCAGGCCCAATCCTATTTAACCTGTACACCTCTGATTTCCCCCGATTGCGCGATTGTAGTGTGGCTATTTTTGCTGATGATGCAGCAATATTTGCATCGCATGAGTTTGGTTCAACAATTGAAAGCAACCTGACGAATGCGATGGAGGTATTAATGAAATACTATTCCAAGTGGAGGATTAAGCTAAACGCAGATAAAATGCAAGCTATCTTTTTTACTAGAAAAAGAAAGTGTTGCTTTTTGCCCTCCTCTCAATTACAGCTTAATGGAATAAGCATACCTTGGGAGCCCTTTGTCAGATATCTGGGGATTAATCTCGACTCAAAATTAATATTTAATGAACACATAAAAAGAACGGTTAAAAAAGCAGATGTTGCCATAAAAATGTTGTATCCCTTTATCAACAGGAAGTCATTACTTTCCACGGAAAATAAGCTTATAATATATAAAGTAATTTTTCAAGCTATTCTTTTATATGGCTGCCAAGTCTGGGGAAATTGTGCAAAATGCCATATTAATAAATTGCAAGTATGTCAAAACAAAGTTCTAAAAATTATGCTCAATTTACCGCGACACTACTCCACACTTGATTTACACGAAAAAGCGAATGTTGAATTGATCTATGTAAGAATAGAAAAACTTAAATCTAAATTTGCAGACCGATGTAGTTTAGCTGACAACCCACTTGTAAACCAACTAATAGTTGATTGAAATTCGCCTTTTTTCATTAGTGAATTGCGTAATTTTTTTATCATTATTATTATTTTTTTTTTATTTATTCGTATTATTTATTATTTATTTATTTATTTATTATTTATTTATTTATTATTCACTTATTTATTATTTATTTATTTATTATTTATTTATTTATTATTTATCTATTTATTATTTATTTATTTATTTATTTGTTATTTATTTAATATTATTTATTTGTTATTACTCTTGCTATTATTTATGCATGTATTAATTTATGGATCTATTTATTTATTTATTTATTTATTTATATATTTACTTTATTTATTTATTTATTTATTTATTTGATTGTTTTTTTTTTATTTTTTTTTTTGTATGGAAGGTTTTTTGTCGTATTTTCCTTCTGTTAACACCAAAGATATGTTAAATGTAACTCTGTTTTTTTTTTCTCCTCATTTGTACAATAATTCAGTGGAAAGATATGTAAGTTAATCGAATCCCTGTGCTTTAAGATGTGCGATGACAAATGTATGTAACAATTGCTTATACGAAACAAATAAAATATCTATATCTATATCTATCTACTACCAGTTCTCCTTTTTCATCCCTGCAGGCCGCCGCTCTGGCTTTGTAGCCAGTTTTACCTTATTGTAAAACTTACGGGTGACGTTCCTGCGGAAGCATCTCTCCATCTCCTCGATCTCACGCTTTCCGTGCTCTCTCTTCTTTCTTCTGAAAAGCGTGTGTTCCACTCTTCTCTTCTGCTCATAGATTTCGCGAGCAGCTCTCGTCCGTCGTTGCAGCATGGCCTTATGTGCCTCTTGTTTTGCTGCATGGGCTTGTTCGCATTGTTCATCGAACCAGGGGTTTCTAGGTGGTGGCGGTGTGAAACACAGCTCCTCTGACGGCGCTCTGGCAATGCGCCCATTCCTGCTCTATTGGAGAAGACACGATCGGCATGGATTCTGGCAGTCTCTTGCGATTGTAGCTTTCCGACGTCAAACTTAGGTTGTGCTACTCGACTCCTTAGCATTCTTGATATCCTTATTCGTACCTTGGCTACCACAAGGTATTGGTCCGAGTCGATGTTGGCCCCTCAGAAGGTTCGTACGCCGACAATACAGGAGGAGTGTCTGGCGTCGATCGTAATCAACCGATTAACGTAATTCCTCTGGGTTTTACTGTCCCTGCGAAGGAATCAACTGAAGAGATTGGTGAGCCCTACCCCCTAGATCTCGTTACAATTAGCGCCCAACGTGGAGCAAAACGAGAAAGACCTCGATAAATTGGCGCCCAACGTGGGGCTAAACGAGAAAGATCCTCGCTACAAGTGGCATTTCCTATTTCAAATAATTGAAGCCATAGAAAATTGAATAAGGGCTTGAGGCTTGCTAAACCACACATGGCTTATTTCCTCCCCTTAGCCTTAAATTCGTTCCCGTTCGATTACCTATGCTTGCATGCCGCGTATTCCGCGGATTAGCGCATCTCCAATTAAGTAAAACACTGGGATACATTCTCATTGAATATATTCTTAAAGTGTATATTTATTACACAATATTTAAAATTTATTTTTATACCTACAAGCAGTTATAAATTTTGATTTAAACTTCACCATTACCTAAAACATACATAGCCATTTCGATTAAAAGCTAAATTCTATTATTTCATTTTTATTAACATTTCATATGTTACACTCGACCTTTGTATAATTTTATATTATTATTACACGAAGCAAGTAAAAAATATTTTACATAAACACATTTTAAATGCGTTTGCTTTTTATTTTATTTTTTTTTATAATTATGTATCTGACAGAAAAGTAGAAAAAGAAATCGAAAACGTTTCAGAACGAGGCCCTGTAGAATGCGTAAATGTAAATAGTAAATTGTATTTTGTAAATTCTTAATTTTGTTCCACTGGATTTTTATTTAAAGAAAATTACAATATAGTTTATCAAAATGTTTTGCCGGTAAAAAATCCACTTAAGGAAGAGGATATCCTTTTTTTGTCGCTTAATTCGCTATAGTTCAATGTGTACATGCAAGAGGTTCGGGAAAGATACTTTCGCTGGTTTCTCACCGAGAAATTGTAAATTTGCTGTATGACTATGCAAATATTTTGAGCAGAATATGTATATAGTATGTACTTCGAAAAAGTTCCTTTTTTTTTAAAAACTAGTTATCTTTTCAAACTTTTTTCGCCTTTAGTAGTAGTTCGGTTTTTTGCATATTTCGTTTCCATTATTTTACTTTATTCAGTCTCCATGAAGTGTACTCGTACATGTGTATTTTCATTTCTGTTTTTTATTTATAATTTACATTTCTATTAAGCCGTTGGTAAAAAAATCTGGTCTACATTGTATTCTATATATATGTAAATCAGGACTAAGTATTTATGAATATGTAGGTTTATCTGAAGCTTCGATCGGGTGGTTAGACATCTATACTAATAAGAGTCCGCCATCTAACGTGTTTTTTTTCAAGTGATTGGTAACACTTAGCTCATGTCTGATTCGACAGATAATTAGTTTTATCCTTCCGCTGAACGAATATGGTTGTGCATACGCTTGAACAACGCTGGGAAATATTGCGACATTACTTTGAAAATCATGGTAATGTTGCAGAATGTGTGCGAAAATTGCGTACGGATTTTGGAAGAAGAGAAGCACCGTCAGCTCCGTATGTTCGTTATCTTGTGAAAAAAACTGAAAGAAACTGGCATCCTCATCGATAAACCAAAGCGTGAAAAGCCAAAAACATTGCGTACACCCGAGAATATTGCTACTGCGGTAGAAAGTGTGCGTGAAACGCCATCAACATCAATTCACCGTCGTTCTCAACAATTGAACATTTCGGAGATATCATTGAGACGAATTTTGCATAAAGACCTTGGTATGACGCCATACAAAGTCCAATTGGTTCAGGAGTTGAAGCCAACTGACCATCCAATGCGTTTTCGCTTCGCTAAGTGGGCCTGCGATCGACTTACAGAAGATGCCGATTTTGCCAAAAAAATCATCTTTTCAGGTGAAGCTCATTTTGATCTTGTCGGGTATGTAAACAAGCAAAATTGTCGCATTTGGGGCACAGAAAACCAGCACGCATACATTGAAAAGCCGGTGCACCCAAAACGAGCCACTGTTTGGTGCGGATTTTGGTCAAGATGCATAATTGGGCCATTTTTCTTCGAAAATGAGCGAGGAGTGGCCGTTACAGTCAATGGCGATCATTATCGGCCAATGTTGAACGAATTTTTGTTCACAGAAATTGAAGAGGAGGATATTGGCAACATTTGGTTTCAACAGGACGGCGTTACGTGCCACACAGCCGAAGCTACACTCGATGTTTTGCGCCCTGTTTTTGAAGATCGCATTATCAACCGCAGAGCTGATGTCGTTTGGCCACCTCGGAGCTGCGATTTGACACCGTTGGACTATTATTTGTGGGATGCCGTCAAAGATAAGTGTTACGCCGACAAGCCAGAGACAATTAACGCTTTAAAGGACAATATTCGTGAAGCCATTGGTGAAATACAGCTGCACACAATCGATAATGTGCTTAAAAATTGGACCGATCGTGTAGGCTACTGCATGGCCAGCCGAGGCAGCCATTTGAATGAAATTATTTTCCATTATTAACCGGAAGGATTGTACTTTCAAATAAAAAAAGAGATTTGAAAAAAAATATTCAGTAGTTTTTTTTATAGCATTAAAAAAAAAAAAAGGTGTTTGGCGGACCCTTATTATAAATGTGAAAGTGTGTGTGTCTGTTTGTCCGTCTATCACGGCAAAACGGAGCGACGAATTGACGTGATTTTTTAAGCGGAGATAGTTGAAGGGGTGGAGAGTGACATAGGCTACTCTTTGTTTCTTTCTAGCCCCCGTTAAGTTTGTATGCAGCAAAAAAAAAAAAAAAAAAAAAAAATCAGGGGGGGGGGGGGGTGGAAATTTGTGTGAGACTCTCCGCAAAATTAGTGTAGGTTCTATGATACAAACGAATAATAAAATAATTTAATTAAAACAACCATAAATCAATCAGCTTTTGAGAAAACAATCAACATTGAATTACGATAGGTGGCGCTGATATGTTTCTGAAACGTGCTAACATTGTGTGCTCTCTATCTGTACTTAAGTGCGGGCATCGGGCCGCGCTTCACACTATAGTGGATACGGTACCTATACTCTGTCCCAGTCATGCTTATACGAAATTTAGTTGCCCCGAGATTATGTAATGGGACGAGACTTCGTGTCACACAACTTTGCTGCAATATCATTAGCGCCACTATCTTAACCGGCGTAGGAAAGGGTGAAAATGTAATGATCCCACGAATCCCAATAATTCCCACAGATCTCCCGTTCCAGTTTAAAAGGCTACAATTTCCTCTAAAGCTTAGTTTCGCTATGACCATTAACAAAGCGCAAGGTCAAACATTAAAGGTGGCTGGGGTGAACTTAGAAAAGCCGTGCTTTTCCCATGGACAATTGTATGTAGCATGTTCGCGTGTGTCCAATGCCCAGAATCTTTACATTCTATCTCCAAATGGAAAGACATGTAATATCGTCTACAGTAGTGTATTAAAATAACATTCTGTACCGAGTTCTCTTCTGTGTTCTAAATCAGGAAAGGGGAACCGTGTTACCCCGAATTTAACGCGAGCGAAGCCGCGGGCATGAGCTCGGACATACAGGGCAAAGTTGTTGATTGCTCTCAACCTGGCGAGATGCCAGCAACGATCCCCAGTTAAATACCCGGGTCAAGTTGACATACGGCCTCCTCGCGGCGCCCTCTGGATAGCCCCTTCAACAACCGTTGGGAGGTGAACAAACGTATGCAGCGAAAAAAACCCCGACCAGAATGGCGGTTGTGCGGCGGGCTAACAATCCGCCCACGTAAAAAAAACTTGAAGTTATGAATGAGCAAGATGCATCGGATACACGGACGGATGCTCGACGACGACAACGTACGAAAAAGGAACACGATTTGCGAGTATGCTCCTGGAATGTCAGAACCCTGTACACTCCCGGAGCTGCTCATAAACTAGAAGGAATCCTCACGCAGTACAAGGCGGATATTACTGCGGTCCAGGAAATACGCTGGATAGGAAACGGTATGATTAGAAAGAAAAATTGCGACATTTATTACAGCTGTCACAAAAGGTTGCACTTACTGGGGTGCGGATTTGTCGTGGGAAGGCGGTTAAGGTCGAAGGTCAGCGACCTTCCTATAACCTTTAAGTTATCGCCTGGCTGTGATCCGCATCAGAGGCAGATTTCATAACATCAGCTTTATATGTGCACACGCCCCTACCGACGAGGCTGAAGACCCTATCAAGGTGGACTTCTATGACCTCCTGGACAACGCCTACGGAGCTTGTCCGGAGTACGATGTAAAAATCGTGCTCGGGGACTTCAACGCCAAAATCGGTAAGGAAAACATCCTTGGCGGAGTGATCGGAAAGCACAGCCTCCACGATACAACAACAGATAACGGCTTCCGACTCGCTGACTTTGCGACAGCTCGTTATGCGGTGATAAGTAGCACAAGATTCCCTCGCAAGCGAATCCACACAGCAACCTGGCGATCTCCGGACGGTCGAACCGCCAACCAAATCGACCATGTGCTCATTGACGCAAGGCACTCGTCAAACATCCTGGATGTGCGAACATTCAGAGGGGCGAATGTCGACTCTGACCACTTCCTCGTAGCAGCAAGACTCAGAGCTCGACTGTCCAATGTCAGAAAGCTGCACCAGCCCATCAGGAGGAGGTTCGACATTGGGCGTCTGAGCACACCGGAGGTTGCCAGTGTCTACAGGGAGCAGCTGAGCGAAAGACTCTACGATATGCCTACGTCGAATACAAATGCCAATAATATGTGGCTGCATTGCCGCTCAGCCATTCTGGAAGTAGCCGAAACCACCTTAGGATACCTACCACCCCCGACAAGAAACCCGTGGTATGATGGCAAGTATGAGCAGAAAAAGGCAGCAACCGACGAGGCGTACCAAAAGGCGCTGCAGAGAAAAACCAGGGCAGCGCAAGAAGAGTACCGAGCCAGAAGAAGGGAGGAGAAAAAACTACTGCGACAAAAGAAAATAATCTTCGCAGCCTCCCAACTCAAGGATATCGAGGAGTCTAGGGATAAACATAAAATACGAGCCTTTTACAAGAAAGCCAAAGGCCTTGCAGGAGCCTTCAAAAAGGGCACCCTGGCTCTTCGAAACTGCGAGGGTAATCTTGTCACCGACCCGCAGGGAATAGTGGATGTATATAAGCAGCACTTCCAGCAGCTGCTTAACGAGCATGACCAAGAGAGAGTGGTAGGGACCGAGGAAATCCCAACTCCAGCAGCTGAAGTAGTCCTCCCACCCAGCATAGAAGAAGTCGGCACAGCTATTCAAAAGCTGAAGAACAACAAGGCCGCAGGCTCAGATGACTTGCCATCAGAGGTCTTCAAGGCTGGTGGCGATGTTCTGGTAGGGAACATGCACCAGATCATCTGCAGAATTTGGGAAGATGAAAGCATGCCCGACGACTGGAATACCAGCTTTATATGCCCCATCCACAAAAAAGGCAATCCTACCTCTTGCAAGAACTATAGAGGTATATCTCTGCTCAATGTCGCATACAAGATCCTGTCCAGCGTATTGTGTGAACGTCTAAAACTATTTTGCACCGCACTAGTCGGCAGCTACCAGTGCGGCTTCCATCCCGGCAAATCGACTATAGACCAAATTTTCACACTTCGACAAATCCTGGAAAAGACCAACCAAAAGTTTCGAATCGATATACACCATCTTTTCATCGATTTCAAAGCCGCATGCGACAGCATTCATCGTGAAGAACTGTATGGAGCGATGGCCGAATTCGGGATCCCGGGAAAACTGATCCAGTTGTGTCGCGCCACGCTAAAAAACACACGATGCTCCGTGCAACTCGGTTCTAGGACCTCGGAACCATTCGAAACATGCACCGGATTTCGGCAAGGAGATGCGCTGTCATGTGACTTCTTCAACTTCTTCAGCTGCTAGGATACGCGGATGATATCGACATCATCGCGTGTTCTCGCCGTGGCATTGTGAAAGCATTCACGGCGATTGAAGAACAGGTGAAACGAGTTGGTCTTAAGGTCAATGAGGACAAGACGAATATGCTGTCAAGCAAAAACCAATCCGTCGCTCACCACCTGGGACAAGATGTAACAATTGACAGCTACAATTTCGAGATAGTTAAGGAGTTTGTCTACCTCGGGGCAAACGTAAATTCCACAAATGACACCACAGTGGAGATCCGGCATAGAATCGCCCTTGGCAGCCGCTGGTACTTCGGCTTGTCCAAACAACTGGGGTCACAACTCCTCACTCGAAAGACCAAAGTCATGCTTTACAAAACGCTCATTCTGCCAGTCCTGCTGTACGGAGCCGAAAGCTGGACGATAAGCAGGACAGCGGAGCTGATTTTGGGTTCTTTCGAAAGAAAAATTCTGCGCCGGATATTTGGTCCTGTCTGTGAGGAAGGTGAATGGAGAAGAAGACACAACCGCGAACTCTACGAGCTGTACCAAGATGTGGATGTAGTCCGGAAGGCAAGGACCCGTCGACTACACTGGCTCGGCCACATCGACCGCAAGGACATGAACGCTCCAGCTAAGAGGGTCTTCGACTCCGAGCCTCCTGGTTCGAGAAGAAGAGGAAGACCGAACCTCCGGTATAAAGACCAAGTAATCGCGGACTCAAGAACTTCGTCTACCTTGGCTCGGTAGTGACAAGCAGCAACGACACCAGCTCTGAGATAAAACGCAGAATAACTCTTGCCAATCGCTGCTTCTTCGGGCTCAAGAGGCAATTGAGTAGTAGAGCCCTCTCTCGAAAAACTAAGGTTTCCCTCTACAAAACCTTTATCATCCCGGTCCTCCTCTACGGCGCTGAGGCTTGGACGTTGTCAAAAGCGGATGAAGAGGCTCTTGGACGTTTCGAGAGGAAAATTCTGCGTGCAATCTTTGGTCCCGTTTGTGTAAACGGAGAATGGAGGAGGAGATTCAACCAAGAACTGTACGGGCTGTACAGCGACATCGGCCTGGTTAGACGTCTTCGGATCCAACGTCTAAGATGGCTAGGCCATCTAGAGCGAATGGACATCAACGCTCCGGGCCGAGGAGTCTTCGACTCCAACCCCGAGGGACGACGCAGCAGAGGACGACCGCATTTAAGGTGGCGCGCACAGGTGGAAGGGGACCTCAACCAACTGGGCGTGCGGTACTGGAAGCGGCTGGCCGAAGATCGGGCCGGCTGGAGGGGCTTGTTGGTTGAGGCCCTGGTTCACCCCGAACTGTAGCGCCATCAAAGTAAGTAAGTATCCAAAAAAGACGCGCAACACCGACGTCTCGGTCAGAACGTCCCAATTGGCAGCTACAGATTCGAATTGGTCAAGGACTTCGTCTACCTTGGCTCACTAGTGACCAGCGACAACAACACCAGCGCTGAGATCAAACGCAAATTTACTCTTTCCAACCGCTGCTTCTTTGGGAAAGACCAAATTTGCGCTGTACAAAACCCTAATCATCCCGGTCCTCTTCTATTACGCAGAGGCCTGGACTTTAACAAAAGTAGACAAAGAGGCCCTTCGTCGTTTCGAAAGGAAAATTCTGCGTTCAATCTATGGTCCTGTTTGTATAAACTAGGAGTGGAGGCGAAGATACGACGACGAACTATACGGGCTGTATAGTGACATTGACATAGTACGACGTCTACGGATCCAACGTCTAAGATGGACAACACAGCTCTGGCCCGAAGTGTCTTCGAGTTCAACCCCGAGGGACGACGCAGCAGAGGACGACCGAATCTAAGGTGGTGTACACAGGGGGAAGGAGACCTTAACCAACTGGGAGTGCGTCGCTGGAAACATCTGGAAAAATATCGGGCCAGCTGGAGAAGTTTGTTAACGTTCACGTTCCACGTTCACTCCGGACTGTAGCGCCACCTAAGTAAGTAAGTAACCTACATAGTCAATAATACTTTGTCACGAAAAGGACAAATCGGGAAGGCAATTCATCAGGAAAGAACTCGACTTAGTTGGACAAGTCTGACTTGATTAGAGAGCAATAACAGCTGTAGATAGAAGAATGCTTCATATAAACGAATGTACCTATGATAGAAAAGGATTTTGTGAGCTCCAAATAGAATATCCAGAGCGACTAGAGACGATGATACAATTTGTCATCGCAAAACTGGTTTGTTGGGTGCTCAGTTCCTTGAACGATGCATGAACATATGGGTGGACACTTAAACTACCGGAAACCATGTCCTCTCGAATGAAACTATCATCAAAATTGCATTTGGTCCGACTTGTATTCTTGTGTAATTCTCTTCGAGAACCATAAATTCCATTCTGTTGTGAAAAGTCGTCAAAAGGACTTTACGTACAAAAGAAGGATAATAGAAACATGGCTATCTACTCTACACCTACACGTATGTATGTATACAAATGTACGTATTTAGTATATTACCCTCGTAGTGAACGTCTGTTTTGAATCCCTGTAACCACTCACCCGATAGACAACGTAATTGCCTTTATTTTTTGTTCGTCCTTCCCAAGAGTACCTATACTATATCCAATCTGGAATGTGACGTTCGTGGGGGAGAAAATAAACACTGAATACCAGGCAAATGCGAATGAGCCACGTCTGATATCGTTGAAGAATGTGAACTATCGAACAAACGTTGACACTTCCTTTTGATTATTGTCCTTTGCCACTTGTACAATATTACCATCATCATCACCAACAGCCGGCGGATACGCATTCAAATGACAAACAAATCGCTACAACTACTCGAGCTGCGTCGTTTAACGTTGATGGCCTTTTTGAATTTCAACACCGACGAGAGGAATATTTTCGTTCGATTCGTCAGCTTCGATACCGCCTTCTTGTTACAGTCATCCAGTAAGCTCGTTTCCGCACACGAATCCTTGCGACCACTGCTTGCAACACAACCGCCCGACATGGAATTAGATCCATATGAGGAGTTTCGCGATTTTGGTGACGAATTGCAACTACTCGAACCAACTGGGTCATCATTGTCCAGGAGAGTTGACATCACTTTGAAGTTATCCTTTTTGGTGCGAGAGTTTGATTTCAAGCGATAGACTTCGTCCTCGTCTTCGAGTTCGCTCTCACCCATTTTCAGAATACTCTCAAGGTTTAGAGTACGTTTGTTGGTCTTACGAATCGGTCCCGATTTATTGCGATTCGCTGGCGTCGACGAATTCTCATCAGGTTCCTGTTCACACATACTTATCTGACGGACAACCTTGCGTGGTTGCACTTGCATGCGACGATGTTTTTGGATAGTCGTCTGGAGATTCAGTCGTTGACGTTCCTTTTCGCTAAGATTTGAAATACGCTGCGGATTGAGTTTGACTTGGGCGACAACTCCGACAAGGAGCTCATCGACATTGTGATCTAGCCCGGATGAGGTTTCTATGAATTTACAGGCAATTTCCTTGGCCAACTTACGACCATCTGCAATGAAATAGGATGCAAGAGAGAAGAGGAAGGAGAGGAAGGAGAGAACACAATTCATGAATGTGTGAATCCATATGAAGGCCGTAGGGCTTGTACTCACTTTGTCTGGTAACCTCTCGATGACGTTCCAGATCGGTTTTATTCCCGACAAGAATGGCGCCTCGGGTCAAAAGCATTTCACTTTCTTTCAAGTACTGCAACACTTTCTCGGCCGCCTTGAATGATGCTCTATCTACGACAGAATATACGACGACAAACAGGTCAATGTTGTATGTTGAACAGAAGGCTTCCGTCTGTCGATGGGATGGGTGTGAATGTTCTGTGGATACACTACAGGCTGTATGTTTGTACTTACCGACATCTCACAGGCCGGATGGTCGATGATTTCTAGATCTGTTTCGATGCCATCCACTAGAACAGAGACAGTCTTTTGGCCGTAGTCATCATCTGGAAGAGAGGGCCATAGTAGTGTGACATTGTTACTAAAGGGTTCGTTTAATTGGTTGGAATTGCATTTGAATTGAGATAAATTGTTACACAAATTGCCGGTTTGTGGTTAGGATAGTAGTGCCGCCTATTAAGGCGAAAAGGATTAATTAAAATGAATGGTACGTTGGCGGTAATTAGGTCGGCCGTTCTCAATGATTCTTGTTTGCTGGTCACATGGTTTAAAGTGGTTATATGTTAAGCTACTGATGAGGTATGATAAAGTTAACATTGTCGGTGGTGTCTTCATATAAGGACTCTTTCCTAACAGAGGACCACTACAAAAAATAAACGTGGTTCTCACTAAATAGCTAAGTCTTTTCCTGACGCGATAGAAAGCTCAAGACAATCAGCATCTGAACATTGGATGCGATGTCGACGCGCACCACATGGAATGGGGCAGCGGTAACACTAGGTAGGTAGGTTCGTAGCCTCCCCAGAATGGGAAGAATACACCCAGGCCAGAGGGAACCGTTGTGGTGCTACCATTTAGTGCTCCTAAAACAATTAAGAAGGTCAGTTATCCTTATTTGCTGAACATCTTTCAAATCGTTAAGGAAGTAGGATCTTATGTAGCGTTTCTTGATTGCAGAGTAGGTGATGAATGGATTCGACCCTCTCTCCGTATAGGCAGTTTCTGCAGAAATCATTCGGAACTTGTCCTAGTTTTTGCACTTGACTGCCAATGAGACAGTGACTATCGAGCCGAGGCCTGATTTGTCAGGTGATGAGGCAGGTGTATCCCTGGGTCCATCTCAGATTCGTCTCAGCCCTGGCGAGCTTGCCTCAGGTTCAGTTGTTTGCAAAATACTCCACTACCCACCCAGCTCCTGCGAGGTTCCGTCTGTCCGGGTATGTTATTTAGAATTTCTTCTCAAAGACTGTGGTGGGCTCTATGTGGTCCGAGTTTTCTGACAAAGTTATCCTGTTGTTCAGGATGGAGGAGTGGCCAGTGATATAACTCGTCCATTTGGAGTTGGCTTTTAGTCTTACTGCCGTATATGTGGCAATTCGCTTGCTAAGTATATCGAGTGGTGTAAGGTGAAGTATCATGTTTAGCGCTACCGTTGGGGTGGACCTTAGGGCCCCTGGGATGCACATGCATGCCAACCTTTGTACCTTCTCGAAATGTTTATGGTATGTTGTTTTGTCCAGTGCAGTACACGAGATTATCACTCCATACATTAGTATAGGTCTAAGGACTGTAATGTAGAGCCATAGGATGAGCTTTTTCCCTAAGACTTTCTTGCAAGTGTAGAGAGCTATAGCTGCTTTTTGCTCTCTCAGTTGTGTTGTTCATTCAGCTTAGTTTCCTGTCTAGTACAATGCCAAGGTATTTGGCACTGGAGGAGTAGGTTAACCTCGTGCCAAGTAAAGTAATTGGGCAGGTTTCCGGAATTGCATGCTTTCTAGTGAATATCTCAAGCTCCGTCTTTTGGGGGTTTACCCTGAGCCCATTGTGTTGTGCCCATTGGCATAGTATGGAGAATGCCGTTTACATATGGTCATTCAACAACGTCAACGTCATCATCGCAGGCAATAACGTTGAGGCTTTCTTTCTCCAGTTTGGTCAACTATTAAGTTCTATCTCGGCCACGAGGTCATCAGATATGCTGATGACCTAGTAGTTATTGTTAAAGGCAGATGCAACATTTCTGTGCATACAATTTGCGCTTCAAGCTATCTCTGGCTGCTTTGGCAAAGAGGGTTTATCATTAGACCCAAATAAGACCATCTTTGTCCCGTTTACAAAGAGGAGAAACATATGGCCTTCCTCCTTCTCCTTTCCTTTGCTGGGAACTACAAACAATGTGAGTTTCAGTCGAGCTCCTCTCGAATCCTACCTAGGACAACCATTCCTGGAGAGTACTGAACGAACATCTACGGGCCAAACCATCTACACTTCGTCCAGGTTGTATGACAAGCCTGTATGAGTGTGACTCTTGAAGCTGTGCGAGCTGTAAAACAGAAATTCACAAAGGCAAAGGTACTGGGGGTCTGTCTACACACTTACGGTAAAACAATGGGGATTAAAACTTAAAGTGATCCCCTGATTATATACCGCGATAGTAAGACCTACTATCACTTATGCTTCTGCAGTATGACGCTATACAGTACAGACGCTATATCAACCTGCCCTACGGCAGTTCAAAAAGCACTATTTGGACCTACTCCACTGTGTTACATTGCATTACGCAGTGCAATCAGAATTCTTCACCCGGGAATAGGCCTACCATGTAGACCAGTGGGTCACATACATATCATACTTGCAACATCTTCATGAAGCTGGATATGATTACCACGGTCTCAGACGCATTACCACACACACTCCACTTTAGACAAGAGATTTGAGATATTGATTCTAAACGGTACAGCTTGGGAAACCGGTGATCCCTTGCTCTAACATGGTTTTTGGCATTGCCGCCGGCAGCTTTAGACCGGATCGGAAGATTTCGAAGGCTCTAGAAATGAGTCCTATTATCTTCCAAGCCGAATTAAACTCCCTGATAGCCAAGCAGCGCTCAAAGCGCTGAGTTCGAATGGCACGAACTCAAAATCCGTTGAGCCATGCCATGATGTCCAACAGGATCTAGCCAAAGAACTAAGGTCAAACTCTGATGGGTGCGAGCGCACAAAGGCATTAAGGGCAATGAAATCGCAGATCAACTCGCTAGGAAAGGTTCCAGCGAAAGGTACATTGGCAGCGAACCTTCTTCTTAGACAAGTCGCAACAACTATCCTTTTGGAACAGCGTTCAAGGACTCCGCCAATCAGAAAGTTTTATACGGCCCCTTAACAAACAATCTGTTAATATACCCAAACTTGATAGAATAGATATCAGAGGACTAGTCAGTTACCTTACGGGACAGTCAAATTGACCTCTCGTTTGAAACTGGGTGTCGACTCTATCTCCAGGACGAAGAGACTGTAGGGCACATACTATGTGAGTGTGCTGCTCTTTGCCATCTTAGGAAGGGTATCCCTCTCAGTGAAATTATGATTACTGAGGGGAACATCTCAGCTCCTAGATATTCTCAATATCATTAAGGAAGTGCAGAAGCTCCTCGGCTAGTGCCTCAAAATGCATGTGTAGTCCTGATAGTTTGCTATCAAGTCCGGACATATCCCAATTTGTGGTTTTAGGTGATCTGTATCTCCCCAAGGTTGATATATTTAGTTAAGGACCCATGCTTAGTTTAAATTGAATATGGTTGTGGTCTAAGAAGAAGCCTTCCTTAGAGATATGTGTGTAAGGGTTGGGCCATCTAGGGTTTTTTTTCAAATCATAGGTTATTTGACACTAACAGCTGTTTCCCGCTCGAAATCTTGACGAAAAGTCAGTATCATAGCTCCGAGGATCGAAATGAGTCGCTTTACGCTTGAACAACATTGGGAAATATTGAAAACTTTGCGTGCGTTTTTTGAAAAGAAGTTTTGGCCGAAATGAAGCACCCACCGCACCTGCTGTACGGAAGCTTATGCAAAAAGTTCATGAGACTGGTATGCCAGTGGACAACACTTATGGTATTCGGCTGTGGCCGAGAGTTTGAGACTTAATTCACGAACATCAACTCGCTATCGATCTCAACATTTCACGCACTAGCCTGAGGAGAATTCTACACAAAGATCTCGTATTATACGCTTACAGCAATTGAAGGCGCGCGACCGTCCGCTTTGTTATAGCTTCGCAGCTTGGACCTTAGAGCAGCTTGAATCGGACAACGATTTTGGTCAAAAAATCATCTTCTCTGACGAGAAGCATTTTAATCCCGGCGGCTACGTTAAAAAAACAAATTTGCCGCTTCTGGGGCTCCAAAACCCGCACGTTATTGTCAAGATGCCAGTGCAACCCCAGGGAGTGATAGTGTGGTGCGGATGGTGGAGTGGTGGCATCATTGGACCATTTTTCTTCGAAAATGGTGGGCGTTACAGAGCCATGTTAACCGACTATTTTTTTTTTTACTGAAATTGGAGATATGGATTTGGACGAACTCTAGTTCATGCAGGCTGGCGCGCCATGATACACAGCCCATGCCACAATCGATCTTTTGCGCACCCAAATTTCTAAATTGTGCTATCAGCCGTCTTGGCGATGTCAATTGGCCGCCTCGGTTCTGCGATTTGACCCCTTTCGTCTTTTTTTGTGGTCAAAGGCCAATGTTACGTCAACAATCCGGAAACGATTCAAGCACATAAGTCCAATATCATCCAAGCAATCCGTGAGTTACAGCCCGAGAGAATTGACAAGGTCTTGAAAAATTGGGGTGACAGAATGCGTTACTGCGAGGCCAGGCGTTGTATTTCATAATTAATGGGAATGCTTGTTCTTACTAATAAAGCCATAATGCATTGCATTTTTACAAAGAAACTTGTATTTGGCCCACTCTGGGAGAAGCACCGTGAAAACACGCTCGATGACATGGCTGTTGTCGGGATTCGATCCCGCGTCAGAGACCAATACACTACCCACTGCGTCATGGCGCTCTCACTCCTTAGAGTCATGCCATTCTTTAATGGCATGGCTTTAGTCCTAATTAAGACTTAACCTTTAGGAACCTTAGCTAAACGTTTTGTTTAGATTAGTCGAACAACTGCTTCTGTTGAAATCATTAAGATCGTTCAAAATGAGGAGATAAAGGAATCAAGCGGCACAGTATCATACCACATGCAATCTCCTTTTCATCTTTTTCCCTGGAATCCAGTATTTACCAAAAAATCTCATGTGAAACGAAACGCTCGCCAAGTCGTCATTAGTCAACAATGCCCATATTCTACAAGTGATATTCGTAAATGTCCATTTCATTCCAAGATAAAGAAAAATGATTCGCTCACAACGGTATTAACGGATGCATCAGCTGATACTTTTCTCCTTAGTATCGCAACCTAAAGCTTTACATCTACGAATGTCTCTCAGATATACGCTCTTCTCGGTATATTTTAGCATATAAATGGGAAAGTACATAAGTGTGTTTTAAGAGGACTGGGCTCCACGTTTATTACCTTTCCTCCACTCTTTCCGCGGATGTCTACGTGAACACTAACGTGAGAGTCCGTCGCTTTCTTTGGGATAATTTCTTTCGGAAAAGGTTATTTTTCCATTGGATAGAAATGCAATCAGTGCATTTGATAACCAAAGTTACTTACTTAGGTGGCACTACAGTCCGTGGTGAACCTGGGCCTCAACCAACAAGCATCTCCAGCTGGCACGGTCTTTGGCCAGCTGTTTCCACCGCCGCAGGCCCAGTTGGTTAAGGTCCCCTTCAACCTGCGTGCGAAACCGATGATGCGGCCGTCCTCTGCCGCGCCTTTCTTCCGGAGTGGATTCGTGGACTCTTCGGGTCGGAGCTGTATTTTCCATACGCTCTACATGGCCTAGCCACCTTAGACGCTGTATCCGTAGACGTCGTACCAGGCCGATGTCGCTGTTCAACCCGTATATCTTCTCCTCCATACGCCGTTTGAACAAACGCGACCGTAGATAGTGCGCAGAGTTTTCCTCTCGAAACGACCAAGGGCATCTTCATCCGCTTTTGTTAAGGTCCAAGCCTCTGCGCCGTGAAGGAGGACTGGGATGATTAAGGTCTTATATAGTATCACCTTGGTTTCCTGAGTGAGGGCTCTACTTCTCAATTGCTTCTTGAGCCCAAAGAAACGGTTGAGCGGTTGGAAAGGGTGATTCTGCGTCTTATCTCAGCGCTAATGTTGTTGTCGCTGGTCATCAGTGAGCCAAGGTAGACGAATTCCTTGACCACTTCAAAGTTATATCCACCCATGGTGACGTTCTTGCCAATACGTCGGTGTTGTCCGTGTCTTTTAGATGAAGGCAGATTGTCATCCTGCACAGTCGGACGAGTTTGGCAGGGATGTCAAAACTAGACATGGCTTTGTATAGCTCATCTATACAAAGCTGTGGCTGCTATAAATACAAGTCGTACAATCACCGCTAAGAGCATATCGATTTGAAAATTGTCGGTAATGTACGTTACTCGTATTCCCACATGCAAGGAGATTTTCAGTGAACTGTAGGAAGTAATGGTCACGATATTGCTCATCCTCAATGTGATTGTAGGTGGCGTTTATCGAGTAGGCGGATGAGGTAGTGATTTCCAGGAAGCGAGAATAGTTTGAATCGCTCGTGGTTAATTGCCGCTGCATGTAACTGCAACATTGTGACGTCCTGCCCTAATGACGTTCGTCATGCAAGCAAACAATAAATTATCCATTAGATTCCAAGATAATGGAATTGCCTCATGGTATCGAGGCACTAAGAACCGTGCCTCTTGTGCTCTGTGTATACTTAAAGTTCATTGCCCAATAAACCGCCTCGGTATATGAGTTAGTACCGACGAAGCCATATAAAAAATAGTTGAATACGCTGGAGTGGAGTAAATTGTCGCAGTGATTTGGTTCGGATTCCTTTGAGCCTGATGCTTGGTTATATAGTATGCACGTCTGGTGGAGGATTCAGATGCATTCCTACGGGTACTTAGCACTTCAGTCTATGGAGTTAGTTAGCAAAGTTATTTTCTGATATAATTACTTGAAGTGATTGCTGGTTAAATGGTATAAAGTTAGGATCTCACTTGGGGCGTGACTTCTTGATGCAGGGAATTAGAGAGCGATGACAACGAATATGAGTGCGACTGTACAGATAAGAATTTCTTCAGGAATTCCAGGAATTACAAAGTTCTCTGAAAGTACTTATCTGTTTTACGAAAGATGTATTTTGTAATTAGTTCTGTTCTCAAGTTGATTGAATAAGGCACCGGATTTTAAAGGATAATTAGGAAATATGAGAGAGGATGAATCGCTTCGTTCGGTCTGTGAAGTTTGATGAAGTGGAGGGCTATGAAGTCCTAGTTAGAGGTATGAGTGAAGACGAGGAATGTTAGTTAACTCTAACTGCCCTTTTGACTGGGTTGTTGGCTTTTCAAAATACAGGGTCAATTGGTTAGTCAATGTATGAGACGGATCCGATGAGAGCAGAGACTACCAGAGTGGCAGCCTGAAAGAATGAACACACGGACACCTCGTAGTTGAATCACAGTCGATGTAGAGAATATGGAGATACTATTTCTGCGGACTGTAGAACGAAATGGTCAAGATATCGCTGTCAGACCGAACGCACCATTTTAACTGGACGAAGATGGGAGAGAATTCCGTCTAGCCGAAGGTGAGCTGATTGAGAACATTCACCGGCTCATCTGTAGGATATGGTCGGAAGAAAGCATGCCCGATCAATGGAACCTCAGCATCGTTTGCCAGGTCCATAAAAAGGGAGACACCTATAACTGCACCAACTATAGTGGAATAAGTTTCCTTAACATCGCTGTACGAACTTGTAAATACTTTCCTAATTTTTAAGTTTACATTGTACATATTTTATTTCAATCTTTGTAACGGGAGCTACTGTGTGACAGAGATTATTCGAATCCCCTTTATCGTGGGAATTGTTTTGTAAGCAACGACGAATGCTCGGATTACGTCTAGTGAACCGCAAACATCAATTGTTCTCACAGTAGCTCATCGAGTGATAATTATGCGTTGTACCTACGCAAGGTGGAAAATAAAGTCATTATTAATTTTGACACTGAAGGCAACGGTTGAACATCTTTTTTACTATACATTTTTTGGCGACCGTGACAGGACACTACTAAAAGAATTTAGTGTGCCTGAATATTATCAGAAAAGCAGTGTGTTTAAAATTATAATCAATCATACATTAACTTGAGTGTCTGGTCTTTAACAAACATTTATCTTCTCAATCAAAGATATACCAAATCATTTGTTGTGTCGTGTATTCAATTTTCAGTGCTCATTAACTAACTGAATTCTAGTGCACAGTGTTAAGCCCTAACAAAAATAGACCTTAATATACATAGACGCTTCATACAAATTATCAATCATCATGGTTCGAACACTAGAGGAATTAACTGACCTGCAAGAGCAAGTAGGAAAGGAGATCTGCATCCTCGCTCGAAACTATGGGAAGGATAGTGACAGCCGCAAAACCATGAAAAAATTACATGAAAGGAGGGAAAAATTAGAAAACTTGTGGGACTGTTTCGACACCAACGACAGTGAAATTCGAGATAAGTATGCGGACTCGATACAACATGAATACTTCGCTAAGGGGTACTACGACGAGATTCAGAAGGTGTACGAAAACATGAAGTCAGACATTATCACTCGATTAATGAATTTGCAAGGACGGGACGCAGACCAGATCCAGGAGGAGTCACCAGCAACACCGCCATCAGGATCATCGGTCACACCATCATCAACAGCAACAAAGATGAATCCACCTGAAGCGAAACAAAGGCATCAGGACATTCAATCTTCAAAGACAAACACACTTTCCACTAGAGAAAGATTTAAGGTGCTTTCAAAACATTTCCAAACATCATTGGATAAGTGTGCACCAAATTTGAAAGACACCAACCCCCAGATGTTCAACGTTAAGGTAAACAATATCAAGGAGAATTTTGAAGAATTAAAAATTATGTATCGGCGAATGGATGGTGAATTAAAAGAAGAAGATATCGAAACATATTTCCATCTTCAAGAGCAGTCGGAGTTGCGATTAAGTGAGGTTCTAGTAAGAGTTACACAGGATCAACCATCAAGTACTACGTTAAAGCTACCGAAAATTGAGTTGCCCAAGTTCGACGGAAATTACCTTAAGTGGCGCCAATTTCACGATCTGTTTAAACCAATGATCCTTGAACAACCTATACCACTTGCTCAAAAACTTTATTTTCTCCGTGCTAATCTAACAGGAGAAGCGCTAAGCTTAATACAAGGATTTCCGGCTACAGACAACAACTTTGAAACAGCTTGGAAGACTCTGATTGATAGATACGACAATAAACGGCTTCTATTGTCAGCACAGTTGGATAAGCTACTACAGCAACCATCAGCATCAGGAACTGCATCAAGCTTACGGAAACTTCACGACAATACAAAGGAAGGTATCCAGGCACTTACTAATCTGGGATATCAAGCTCATGACTGGGACCCCATAGTAGTTCATCTAATACTGAAGAAACTGGATAAGGAAAGCAGGACGCTGTTTGAGCAATCGTTGATTGATCCGAGATGCAGTCCTTCGCTAACAGAATTGCTGAAGTTCATTGAATCCCGGTTTCAGACACTTGAAACAATTAATAGTGCAGACGATAGAAGGAAGCCCACAACAGTTATAGCAGCTAAAGTTGATGGCTGCCTAATGTGCAGCTCAGGTAACCATAAAATATTTAACTGTAAGACATTTTTATCTCTTTCAGGTGGCGATCGTGAGAGAGCTGTTCAACGTCTTGGAATTTGCCGAAACTGTCTTAGGTCGGGACATGCCTCCAACACATGTCACTCGAGAGGATGCCAAAGTTGTAATGGCAAACATAATACTCTCCTACACTATCAAAAAGATTCAAGGCAATCTTTGAAAACAAAACCAATTAATAACCATAATCATTCCATAGGTGGTCAACAGCAGCAACTAGCTCAACCATTGGTGCAATCAGCTCAAAGGGGGGAAGGTCAATCAACCAACCATTATACGAATTCCATAAGTAATCAGCAGCATCAGCTAGTTCAAAGAAGAGAAGCTCAAGCAGCCAATGCAGCTAGCTATTCGAGAAATAAATCACGCCAAGTTTATCTAGCAATAGCCTTAATTAATGTCAAGTCCGCATGCGGAACATGGCTTACTTGTCGTGCTTTGTTAGACTCAGGATCGCAAATCCATTTTGTGACTGCAGCTTTTGCACAAGCACTGGGTCTTCCAAAGTATCAATCAGAAAATTCAATAAGCGGCATAGGAGGACATGGCACAAAAACACAATTTGCAATAGGACTCACTTTTCAAGCACACAATTCAAGTTTCAAGGCAAGTATTGAAGCAAACATAATGGCTAGGATTACAGATTACCAGCTACGTGAGGTTCAATCAGGAAATTGGAATATCCCTATCCACATTCAATTGGCTGATCCAGGATTCATGTCTAATCAAAAAATAGATATGCTTATTGGTGCTGAGTTGTTTTTCGATCTTCTTCTCCCAGGGGAAATAACTATTGGACCTCAGCTTCCTAAACTCCGTAACACAAAACTAGGATGGATTGTCGCGGGTGGCATACAGGCTACAAACTCAAATGTTGTTTGCACCATTGCCACGAAGCCATCTCTATCTTCATTAGAGAAACTGGTGAGTAGATTCTGGGAGTACGAAACCCATGAGACGGAAGTGAAACGTATGAGTAATGAAGAACATAACTGTGAGGAACATTTTAAATCGAACACAAAAACTTTGTCAAATGGAAGATTTATGGTAAGTCTTCCTTTCAAAAGGAATCCGACTTGTTTAGGTGCATCTCTCGAAAAGGCACGGAAAAGATTTCTTTCATTAGAACGACGATTTGAAGGAGATAATGAATTGCGTGAACTTTATTCTCAGTTCCTGCTAGAATACGAGGAATTAGGCCACATGAGTCCGATCGAGAAGGATGAGATTCCACAAAATCATTATTTCATTCCGCATCATTGTGTGCTGAAGCCAGAAAGCTCCTCAACAGCATTGCGTGTGGTCTTTGATTGTTCAGCAAAAACGACATCTGGAGTTTCTCTCAATGATGTTCTTGGCGTAGGGCCAACAGTCCAGAATGACTTGTTTGCAATAATTATTAATTTTGACACTGAAGGCAACGGTTGAACATCTCTTTTACTATACATTTTTTGGCGACCGTGACAGTACACGTCCCAACTTCCATCTTGTTGGTGGCATATTAGATTCCTTTAATAAAACAAGAGTGTTTGGCTTCAAGTTTTGGGATTCAGTTTTCCACTTAGTTCGTTGTTGTAAGTTATGTAAGTACTCACTCGACCATCTCTTCCAAAAAGACTGTTGAACATGCTGGATTTGTCGATATTTATTTAGAGAACTTACCCTTTTATCATTGACTTACGGTTCAGCATGTGCTCCATTAGCAAATTCTGCACTTTTGCCGGATGCAAAAAACCAAATACTACTGCCGAAGAACAACATCGTTACAAGGCTGCTTTTGGAAAACATACATAGAACAAACTTACATGTATCCCACAGGGCTCTTGTTGCAATTTCACGACAACGGTATTGGATACTAAGCATTGGAAGAGAAGCAAGATCAGTGATCAGAAAGTGTATCATATGTGCGAAATCAAGACCAACATCCATAGCACAGTTGATGGGCGATTTACCTATGCAAAGAGTAACACCATCTCGCCCATTTTACTACACAGGAGTGGACTTTGCTGGCCCTATAAAATCACACTACAAAATCAGGGGTAAGACTCCTTCAAAATCTTATTTAGCAATTTTTGTGTGCTTTTCAACGAAGGCAATCCATATAGAAGTTGTTGGAGATCTCTCCACTGAATCGTTCATAAACTGCCTTAAGAGGTTTGTAGGCAGACGAGGATTGTGCCACACTATCTTCTGCGATAATGCAACTAATTTTGTTGGTGCAAACAATAAACTTAAGGAGCTTAAAGAAGTTATGCAGTCAAAGAGAATGGAGTCAGCCATTCAATCATCATGTATTCAGGCGGGAATTAATTGGCAATTTATTCCTCCCCGTTCTCCGCACTTCGGGGGACTCTGGGAGTCAGCTGTAAAATCTGCTAAGGGATTGTTGGTTAAACACCTGGGTGAGGCTTCGTTAACATATGAAGAGCTCACCACGATCACAATTCAAATAGAAGCTCTACTCAATTCAAGACCCTTGACGCCAATTTCATCGGATCCAAATGATTTAGAAGCTCTTACCCCTGGACATTTTCTGATAGGAGCGCCACTCCTTTCAATAGCTGAGCCCGATGTCACTGATAAAAGGGTAAGTTCTCTAAATAAATATCGACAAATCCAGCATGTTCAACAGTCTTTTTGGAAGAGATGGTCGAGTGAGTACTTACATAACTTACAACAACGAACTAAGTGGAAAACTGAATCCCAAAACTTGAAGCCAAACACTCTTGTTTTATTAAAGGAATCTAATATGCCACCAACAAGATGGAAGTTGGGACGTGTACTAGAAGTTATCAAAGGAAACGATGGATTGGTTCGTGTTGCTAACATTAAGACCCAAGGAGGAGTTCTCCAGCGAGCTATTCATAACTTGTGTCCTCTGCCGTTAGAAGAAACAGCTGAGGCGGAGTCTCCAGCAGATGAGCATGAGAAAGAGCCATATCTAAGAAATGAACGAGAACCAACATCACGGAACTCAGAAACGGCAAGGTTAGAACGGGAACTTTATTGGTGTCATTTTTGATTGCAATGTTGGTTGGACCAGTTAACACAACATACACAGACAACCACGTCCTTACAAATCAGCTCGATAATGCAATCGGAATCTACTTTGAAGACATTGGAACTCTTCGAATCGTCAACAATTTTTGGAGCCTTTATGTTTTTTACAATCTTACCAATTATTGGTTAGAATTAAATGAAATTAAAACGTATATAAATGAACTGGAAAAAGCTTGCACGACGGATAAAACGGACAAGATTTACTACTGTCATTCGACGGTTGACATTTTTCGACAAAGAGTAGCTATCATTGATCAAAATAACGAATTCATTCACGGGTTTAATACTTCAAGTCGGGCAGCGATTCGACATCGCAGGTCTCCATTCGATTTTGTTGGTAGTGTAGCACATAGTTTGTTTGGCATCCTTGATCAAGAAGAGGCTCAACACATTCAAAATCAGATCAACTTGGCGAATAAACATGAAACTCACTTAGCTGCTCTCATTGAAAAACAAAGTTCCATTTCAGATTCCACTGTTAATATTTTGAGGCAAAATTCATTGGAAGTCAAAAGGCAATTCCAGACACTGAACACATATTTGGCCAGGACATTTAATGTAATCGAAAAACAGCAAGACAACATTGGCACAAACCAACACTTTGTATCGCTTACGTCTTATTTAATTATGATTTTATCCAACTTTCAGCGCACTCAAGATATTCTACTTGATGTTATACTTGACTTGAATCATGCAAAAATTAACCCTCAGCTTATCACACCAAGGCAACTCAATGACCAGCTGCAGCTTATTCAAGGAAACCTCCCATCAACTTTGAGATTACCTAATGTTTCAGTTTTGGACATGTTTAAAATAATAACAGTCAGGGGACGGACACTTCATGATTCAATCGTTTTTGAAATGCTCATACCCTTAGCTGACGACCAAGAATTCCAGATGTTCAATCTAATTCCATTACCCATCATTCACTACAACATCAGCCTCCTAGTGGATATACCTAAACCATACCTTGCAGTTACATTAGCAAGAGACAAATTTTTTAGATTAACAGAGTTTGAATTCTCATCTTGCAAGCTTATAGCTGCGAGAACCCATCTCTGTACTCAGATTGTTCCAACTAATATCCATCAACACAATTTGCAAGTATGTGAAATGGCCTTGATGAATCATGAAAATAATGCATTGGCCGATTGCATCTTAAACGAAATACCATCTCAAAATCGTTGGATCGCACTCAAAGAAACTAACAGCTGGCTATTTTCATTGATTACTAATTCCACAGGTCTACTCATTTGCAATGGAGTTACAAGCAGCATCGCCTTAGCAGGCAATGGAGTGATAGAATTCAAAGAGATGTGCACTCTTAAAGTTGGAAACACGATTATAACCGGACGCTCAAACTTAAAAACAGTTATATCTAACTCGTTCGTTCCGAGTGCAAAAATCAACAACTGGATCGAAAACCATAACTTCACAAAAGACCTTGTCCCCCCATTGAAGGTAAGCACCATTGAACATGATCAATTTAAAAATATTACACAGGAAATAGAAGACCTTAAGAAAGACATGAGAGCACCCGAAGAACCGCAATTGAACATACACGATTACCATCACTACAGTTTGAGCTACCTGCTGCTGTCGATTACCATTGGAATAATAGTATATTATTGCCGACGCCGACATCAGAAAGGGCCGATTCCAGGTCAACGAAGAACAGTTCCTCGCTTTGAAGCCAATATTTGAATTGAAGGTTAAGAACCTCCAAGGAGGGGTGTATGTACGAACTTGTAAATACTTTCCTAATTTTTAAGTTTACATTGTACATATTTTATTTCAATCTTTGTAACGGGAGCTACTGTGTGACAGAGATTATTCGAATCCCCTTTATCGTGGGAATTGTTTTGTAAGCAACGACGAATGCTCGGATTACGTCTAGTGAACCGCAAACATCAATTGTTCTCACAGTAGCTCATCGAGTGATAATTATGCGTTGTACCTACGCAAGGTGGAAAATAAAGTCATTATTAATTTTGACACTGAAGGCAACGGTTGAACATCTTTTTTACTATACAATCGCGTACAGGATCTTATCTGCCATGCTGTGTGAACGCTTGAATTGGGTAGGCTCCTACCAATGTGGCTTCAGGCCAGGAAAATCAACAATACTCATAGACCAAATTGTCACACTGCGGCAGATATCGGAGAAGACTCATAAACCACAGGTCAACAGTGTCTTTAGGGACGAGCTACATAGAGCCATGTTATGATTTGACATCCCGGCCAAACTCGTCAGGTTGTGCAAGGAGAATTCTCGTTGCTCCATTAGGGTGGGTAAGGAGTTAACCGGGACCTTCGATATCAAAAAAGGATTCAGACAGGGCGACGCACTGACGTTTAATTTTTTCAACATCATTCTTGAAAAGACCGTGCGAGATTCCCTGGCCAATAAAAGAGGCACGATCTACTTCAAATCTGCACAATTGCTCGCATACGCTAATTACATTGGCCTGATTGGGAGAACTTGGTCTTTATATCCGAGGTTTTCCTCTTCTTCTTGAACTGGGAGGCTCGGACTCGAAGACCCTCTTAGCTGGAGCGTTGGTGTTCATGCGCTTGATGTGACCGAGCCAAAGTAGTCGACGGATCTTTGCCTTCGGGACTATATCCACATTTTTGTACAGCTCATAGAGTTCGCGGTTATGTCTTCGCTATAAAACTTTAATCATCTCGGTCCTCCGGGATGATGAAGAGGCTCTTGATCGTTTCGAAAGGCACATGTTGATGGAGAGAGGAGGAGAAGATTCAACCAAGAACTATACGGGCTGTACAGCGATAGCGGCCTAGTATGACGACTAGGGAGATAATGGACACCACAGCTTCGTGCCGAAGAGTCTTCGGCTCCTATCCTGAGGCAGGGCGTTGCAGAGGGCGAGAACTTTTTGTACACATTTTGATCACGACCGTGTTTTATGTGACCCATCTTGGCACCATTGACGGTAACGTTATTCTCAGAAAAATATGGACCTGATGGTGCATTTTTCTGGATGCATTGGCAGCTTTTGTGTTCCCTAGGGTTACTCATTGGTCCAATTACCGAATTTTTGATAACCACTCAAGCAGAAATGAGTTTTGTTCCAGCTATTTTAAGGCCCACTGAACGAGCTGCTGGATGAATTTGTGTCCACTGGTTTAGTAAACGATAAGCCAACACCTGTACTTCGCGAAACGCAGTGTTCAGGAGAATCCGAAGCAATCGATTTCGCGTCGCTTACAAGAACCCAGCCTCGTACACCGTACACCTAGCCCAGGAGCTAAGGCAAACGACCATAGACAACGACGTATATTCGCTGAATGGGCTCTGAAGCAGTTGGAAACTGACACCAATTTTCATCGAAACATCATCTTCACTGGTGAGAAGATGTCGAATTTGGAACCAATCCACATGAGATCCAAGAGTGTCCAATGCATTTCGAAAAGGTCACTCATTGGTGTAGATTTTGGGCTGGCGGCCCACGTTGTGTGTGTATGTATGTTGGCGTTACACTCCATGAAGGACCAAGGCCGAGCTTCCCTCAATCACCCGTATTGTGTGTGATTTCACTTTCCCATAGGTGAAAGGGACCTACAGTTTATTGCCACTTACGAACCGCGAATTTCGAGAAGCTTTTCATGACAATTTTACTACAGGGGGTCTTGTCAGAACCCCGCTGAGGAGAAGCACCGTGCAAATACGTTCGATGAAATGGCTGTGACGGGATTCGATCCCATGGCATCGGCATCAAAGGCCAACACACTACCCACTGCGCCACGGTACTCTCTTTTAGGGGTATTAAACACTCAAAAAATGTACAAAACTACGGTTATGTGAAGCACTAACAGGACACGGGGCATGGAATTACCACCTTCACGAATTGGGCCTCAACAGCACGGGTATCTGCAGGCGATGTGGCGATGCTAAAGAAACGATGGAGCACATATTAACTGTCTGCCCAAGCCTTGCAGAATTACCGATCCGCAACGGACGATTATGGTTAGAAATGGCTTGTCTACGCTTCAACGAAACTGCTGGAGCAGACGTTAACTGGCTGTGGTGCAGTGGTTAACATCATCGACCGCCGAGCGGAAGGTCTATAGTTCAAATTCGCTTCGTAGCCAAGAAAAAGTAATTCCTATACGGACAAAAAGTATGCAACGCAGTTGTGAATGGAAAGTGGCCAGACGTACTGCTGCAGGCATAACACTCACAGTATATGGTCAACGGAAATTCATCCACTGCAGTGCAGTTGAGCACTTTAGTGCTCAAACGAATTACTACGGACTATAACCAAAGCTGTCGACATTTATTACAGCTGTAACAAAAGATTGCACTTACTGGGATGCGGATATGTCGTGGGAAAGCGGTTAAGGTCGAAGGTCATCGACTTTAAATCTATAAGTGATCGCCTGGCTGTGATCCGCATCAGAGGCAGAATTTATAACATCAGCCTTACATGTGCACACGCCCCTACCGACGAGGCTGAAGACCCTATCAAGGAGGACTTCTATGACCTCCTGGACAACGCCTACGGAGCTTGTCCGGAGTACGATGTAAAAATCGTGCTCGGGGACTTCAACGCCAAAATCGGTAAGGAAAACACCGTTGGCGGGGTGATCGGAAAACACTGCCTCCACGATACAACAACAGATAACGGCTTCCGACTCACTGACTTTACGACAGCTCGTACTGCGGTGATAAGTAGCACAAGATTCCCCGGCAAGCGAATCCACACAGCAACCTGGCGATCTCCGGACGGTCGAACCGCCAACCAAATCGACCATGTGCTCATTGACGCAAGGCACGCGTCAAACATCCTGGATGTGCGAACATTCAGAGGGGCAAATGTCGACTCTGACCACTTCCTCGAAGCAGCAAGACTCAGAGCTCGACTGTCCAATGTCAGAAAGCTGCACTAGCCCATCAGGAGGAGGTTCGACATTGGGCGCCTGAGCACACCGGAGGTTGCCAGAGTCAACAGGGAGCAGCTGAGCGAAAGACTCTACGGTATGCCTACGTCGAACACAAATGCCAATAATATGTGGCTGCATTGCCGCTCAGCCATTCAGGAAGTAGCCGAAACCACCTTAGGATACCTACCACCCCCGACAAGAAACCCGTGGTATGATGGCGAGTGTGAGCAGAAAAAGGCAGCAACCGACGAGGCGTACCAAAAGGCGCTGAAGAGGAAAACCAGGGCAGCGCAAGAAGAGTACCGAGCCAGAAGAAGGGAGGAGAAAAAACTACTGCGACAAAAGAAAAGAATCTTCGCAGCCTCCCAGCTCAAGGATATCGAGGAGTCTAGGGATAAACATAAAATACGAGCCTTTTACTAGAAAGCCAAAGGCCTTGCAGGAGTCTTCAAAAAGGGCACCCTGGCTCTTCGAAACTGCGAGGGTAATCTTGTCACCGACCCGCAGGGAATAGTGGATGTATTTAAGCAGCACTTCCAGCAGCTGCTTATGGAGCATGACCAAGAGAGAGTGGTAGGGACCGAGGAAATCCCAACTCCAGCTGCTGAAGTAGTCGGCACAGCTATTCAGAAGCTGAAGAACAGCAAGGCCGCAGGCTCAGATGGCTTGCCATCAGAGCTCTTCAAGGTTGGCGGCGATGTTCTGGTAGGGAGCATGCACCAGATCATTTGCTGAATTTGGGAAGATGAAAGCATGCCCGACGACTGGAATACCAGCTCTATATGCTCTTGCAACAACTATAGAGGTATATCCCTGCTCAATGTCCCATACAAGATCCTGTCCAGCGTATTGTGTGAACGTCTAAAACCATTTTGCACCGCACTAATCGGCAGCTACCAGTGCGGCTTCCGGCCCGGCAAATCAACTATAGACCAAATTTTCACACTTCAAATCCTGGAAAAGACCAACGAGTTTCGAATCGATATACACCATCTTTTCATCGATTTCAAAGCCGCATGCGACAGCATTCATAAATGAAGAACTGTTTGGGGCGATGACCGAATTCGGGATCCCGGTAAAACTGATCCAGTTGTGTCGCGCCACGCTAAAAAACACGCGATGCACCGTGCAACTCGGCTCTAGGACCTCGGAACCATTCGAAACATGCACCGTATTTCGGCAAGGAGGTGCGCTGTCATGTGACTTCTTCAACCTGGTGCTGGAGCAGTTAGTGCGAGGGGCGGGCGTCAGCAGGGAAGGCACTATCTTCTACAAGCCCATCCAGCTGCTAGGATACGCGGATGATGTCGACATCATCGCGTGTTCTCGCCGTGGCATTGTGGAAGCATTCACGGCGATTGAAGAACAGGCGAAACGCGTTGTTCTTAAGATCAATGAGGACAAAACGAAATACATGCTGTCAAGCAAAAACCAATCCGCCGCTCACCACCTGGGACAAAACATAACAATTGACAACTACAATTTCGAGGTTGGGGGTGGCCGTGGTGCAGTGGTTAACATCATCGACCGCCGAGCGGAAGGTCTATAGTTCAATTCGCTTCATAGCCAAGAAAAAGTAATTCCTATACGGACAAAAGTATGCAACGCAGTTGTGAATGGAAAGTTACCAAATGTACTGCTGCAGGCATAACACTCACAGTATATGGTCAACTGGAATTAATCCTGTGCGTATGTAATATTAAAAAGTGCTTGAACGAATTAGTACGGACTACAACCAAAAACGCGGAATTCGGTCGGCTCTCGTCCTATCTAGGACAACCACCCCTGAGAGTTAACGAACATCAACGACCCAAACCACTGCACTCCGTTCAGGTTGTGTGTCTAAAACACATCATAAGAGAATATAAAAAAAAAAAACTCTTGGACCTGCGCGAGTCTGCCGAGCTCTTTAAGGAGATGACCTGTTTGGGAGTATGCACCAGCTCAGCTGTAAGATATGGTCAGAGGAATGCATGCCCGATGAATGGAATTTTAGTATAGTCTGCTCGATCTCCAAGAAAGGAGACCCCTTTGTCTGCGTCAATTACAGAGGTATGAGTGTCCTGAACATCGCTTATAAGATCTTCTCTGCTGCACTATGTAAGCGCTTAAATGCTTGAAACGGTTCGTTATTGAACTGAACAGTGCAGTTTCAGGCCCGGAAAGTCCACTATCGATCAAGTTTTCAAACTGCGAGTTACGGATCGACACTCACCATCTGTTTGTCGCCTTTAGGGCCGCATACCAAAACATACACAGAGACGAGCTATATGGCGACATGTCTATTTTTGACATCCTTGCCAAACTCGTCAGATTGTGCAGGATGACAGTGGAGAATTCTCGCTGCTCCATCAGGGTCGGAAGCGACCTTACCAAAACCTTTAATGTCAAATAAGGTTTTCCAACATCGTCCTTGAAAGGATCATGCAAAACTTACTCGTCAATACGAGGGGCACGATCTTTTTCAAGTCCGTACAACTGCTCGCATGTGCCGATGACATTGGACGAACTCAGCGGGATGCCATTGAGGTCTTTACGAGCATTGAGACGGAAGCGGCTAAGATGAGACTCGCGGTAAATGAGGGCAAGAGAAATTATATGGTGTCGTCGAAAAAGGACACGATCCACTGGCGTCTTGACCAGGGCGCACATAATGGCAGGTGTAATGTCGAGGTAGTCAAGCACTTCATCTATCTAGGTTCTGCAGTGACATGCAGCTATGACATTAGTGCAGAAATCAAACAAAAAACAACTCTTGCCAAGCGCCTTTTCATTGGGCTCGGAGGCAGAGTCCTCTCTCGGAAAACCAAGGTGACTGCTTTATGGCGCAGAGACATTGACCTTGTCGAAAGCGGATGAGGAGGCCCTTGGTAGTTTTGTGGGAAAAATTCTGCGTACGATTTTCGGGCCGATTTGCATAATGGGGGAGTGGAGGAGAAGACTTTATAGTGAATTGTACGGGCTGTACAGAGATATGAACGTAGCACGGCGCCTGCGGATCCAACGCCTAGGATGGCTAGGTCATGTAGAGCGCATGAAAATCACAGCTTCGTCCCGGAAGGTCTTTGAATACAATCCGAAAGCGTGACGCGGTCGGAAAAGGCCAAATTTAAGGTGGCGCATGCAAGTGCAAGAGTACCTCAACCAACTACATAGGCGTGCGGTACTGGAGACTACTGGCGAAAGACCGTGCCAGTTGGAGAGGTTTCTTATTGGAGATCCAGGTTCACCATGAACTGTAGTGCCGAAGAAGAAGAAGACAATATCCTATGAACGAACATTCTCGCAACCCCCCTTGATGTGAAGAAATGACTAAACCGCTGAGTCCTCATAATTGTCACTCGTTTCTCGACTATCTCATTCATCTTCAATCGAAAGCCAATGACTCAAGCAGCTCTTCTATTATCTCCCATATCTATATTTGGACGTAATTCTGTTTATTTTTCTAAAATAAGGCAGGAGGCATCAATCAAACCAGAGACTTATGGGTGGGGTGGAGAGGCGCCTTTAACACACAAGCTGTTACTTGCCCAATCAAATTATTTACTACGCACAGCACTAAGCCACAGGATGTCGAAAATTAATTGCCAATTTAATGGTAATTTACTACGAGTATCTCCTGCTAAGCTCCCAATGAAATGATATTACGATGAACAACAGAAAAGCTGACAAATATAATTGATTATCTAGGTTCTTTCCTTGAAAGGATATCTCCATAATCCCAGGTCGAATTACGCCTTGAGCAGAGACGCGATGATAAAATGCGTCTTCACCAATGTTTTTGGGATTCAAATTCCTCAGCTTACCACTCTCCATTCGAAATGTAATGCTTCATTTGATGGCCTTACAACTTTAAAACTTCATTCCAAAATATCTTTAGAGATCGGATTGAAAGTGGCAAATGCCTTATTCCCAATAATAGGAAACGAAGTGGAAATCTTAATTAAAATGCGAATGAAACATAAATCGAAATAAGAACTTAGATGATGCTTACCCAAGCTCAAGTCATAAGCGCAAATGTAATCGGATGTAGTGAACTGATATGTTAAGGCTGTCTTGCCCACACCGGAGGCACCGAGCATTGCGATTTTGTAAGCGGGTACTTGACTCTTGCTCTGCTGTGTATCACGTTTATCCTGTTCTAGGATTATATCACCAGAAGTCCTTGAAGCATTACTATGCCAAAAAAAAAAAAAAAGAAAAGACAGTAATGGCAGTTGATTCATATCTAGGAGAGAAATGCTTACCTATTGTTACGATCCTTGCCACTGTTCGAAGTACCCGTAGATGTGACCGAATTGATTGAACGTGACCTGCGGCTTCTACATAAATAAAAATAGAAAAGCAGAAATAAAATCAGTTCCTTTCTAGCAATTAACGGTCTAGTCACGCCTGTTCTACGCACTTACCTAAGCGAGTCGCCTAAATTACAAACGCCATGTGATGTGATACTGAAGCTACGCAAGCGGTAGTACTCTAGGTCCAAGTCGGCACAATGTATCGCGGCACGTCTTGTATCAGCGAGACGAGGCTGGAGGAAGACGCATACGGATGAATCAATCAGAAAAGGACATTTTGTCATTATATATTGAACGCTTGTGTAAGCAAATAAACAATATGCTAGCTGAAGTGTGTATTAATCGATTGCGATTCATTTCTTCAATCGAAGTGGAAGTATATCTTAAAATAGAATGAGATCCACGATACAGTTTATTTTCAATTCTCTTGGAAGTCGAAGGCAATGTAACACGTACACTGATGGAATGTAAATCTCCATTAAGTTCGATGGGTCACCGCACAGGGACAAGAAAAGGGACACGATTTGCAAGTACGCTGCTGGAATATCAGAACTCTGTGCATCCCTCGGGCTGCTCATAAACTGGAAAGAATCCTTATGCAGCATAAGGTGGATATTACTGCGATCCTGGAAATACGCTGGATAGAAAACGGTATGATGAGGAAAAAAGACTGCGACATCTTGCACTTGTTGGGGTGCGGATTTGTCGTGGGAAAGCTGTTAAGGTTAAAGGTCATCGCTCTTAAGCCTATTAGTGATCGCCTGGCTGTGATCAGCATCAAAGCCTTATATGTACTGGTGACCCCATCAAAGAGGACTTCTATAATCTCTTGGACAACGCTTACGGAGCTTGTCCGGGTACGATGTCAAAACCGTACTTGGAGACTTCAATGTCAAAATCGGTAAGGAGAACACCTTTAGCGGAGTGATCGGAAAGCAAAGCCTCCACGATACAACAACAGATAACGGCTTCCGACCCACGTACTTTGCGACAGCTCGTAATGCGGTGATAAGTAGCACAAAATTTCCCAACCAAATCGACCATGTGCTTATTGTCGCAAGACACTCGTTAAATATCCTGGATGAGCGAGCACTCAGGGGTCAAACGTCGACTCTGACCATTTCCTCGTAGCAGCATGATTCAGAGCACCAGCCCACCATGAGGAGGTTCAACCGAAGGTTATCGGAGTCTTCAGGGAGCAATTGAGCGAAAGGTATACCTACGCCGAGCACAAAAGTCAGCAGTATGTGGCTGCATTGCCGCTCAGCCATGCAGGAAGTAGCCGAGACCACGTTAGGCTTCCTATCACCTCCGACGAGAAACCCGTGGTATAATGGCGAGTGTGAGCAGAAAAAGGCAGCAATCGACGAGGTGTACTAAAAGGCGCTGTAGCGAAAAACCAGTGCAACGGGAGAGGAGTCCCGAACCAGAAGAATGGAGGAGAAAACTTCTGTGACTACAGAAGAGAATATTCGCGGCCTCCAAGCTCAACGATATCGAGGAGTCTAGGGACAAGCGTAAAATACGGGCCTTTATAAGGAAGGTAAAAGCCTTTCAGGAGGCTTCGAGAAAGGTACTTATTTTCTTCGAAATTTCGAGAGTAATATTTTCACCGACCCGCAGGGAGTAGTGGATGTATTTAAGCACCAATTCAAGCAGCTGCTTAACGAGCATGACCCAGTTAGGGTGGTAAGGACTGAGGAATTTCCAACTCCAGCCATTGTTCGGCCGCTCTAAGCGAGTCCGGATCCCTATAAACCAACGCCATCGAATGATTATTGCGTCCCTCCTCGACGGGGTTTTGGCAAAACCCCCCGTAGTATAACTTGCCTTGAAAAAGCTTCTCGACTCACGCCGTTCGGAATCGGCATTAAACTGTATGTCCCTTTCACCTGTGTGAAAAATAAATCACACACAACAAGGGTGATTGAAGAGAAGCTTGGCTCTGGTCCTTAATGGGCTGTAACGCCACCAACGAAGAAGAAGTCGCTGAGGTAGTCCTCCCACCTAGAATGGAAGAAGTCGGCACAGCTATTCAAAAGCTGAAGAATAACAAGGACGCAGGCTCAGATGCATCTGTAGAATTTGCCCCACCCACGAAAAAAGGCGATCCTACCCCTTGCAAGAACAATAGAGGTCGCATACAAGATCCTGTCCAGCGTACTGTGTGAACGTCTAAACTCCTTTTACACCACACTAATTGGTAGCTACCAGTGCGGCTTTCGGCCCGTTAAATCGACCGTAGACCAAGTATTCGAACTACCTGGAGGAGACCAGCGGCCTTCAAATCGATACACACCACATCTTTATCGATTTTTAAGCCGCCTACGACAGCATTCATAGCAAAGAACTGTTTGAAGCGATGGCCGAATTCGGGATACCAGCAAAACTGATCCGGCTGTGTCGCGTCACAGAGAGGTTCTATGTCCTCTGAACCGTTTGAAACCCGCACCGGATTTCGGCAAGGAGATGTGCTGCCGTGTGCCTTCTTTAATTCAATGCTGGTGCAGATAGTGCGACGGGCAGGTGTCAACAGTGAAGGCACTATGTTCTACAAGTCTGTCCAGCTGCTAGTATACGCGGATGATATTGACGAGATGGGCTTTCAGGGGGGCAGAAGAACAGGCGAAACGAGTTGGTCTTAAGGCAACGAGGATAAGACAGAGCACATGCTGTCAAGATCACCACCTGGGGCAAAATATAACGGTCGACAGTTATAATTTGGGATGGCTAAGGAGTTTGTCTACCTCGAGGCTTGTGCAAACTCCACAAACGACACAGTGGAGATCCGGCATAGAATCGTCCTTGGCAACTGCTGCTACTTCGGTTTGTCCAAATAACTTGGGTCAAAACTCCTCACTTGAGGAGCCAAAGTCATGCCTTAAAAAGCGTCTGTGTTACCAGTCTTGCTGTATGGAGCTGCAAGCTTGACGATAAGCAGGACGTCGGAGCTGATGTTGGGGTCTTTCGAAAGTAAATGTCGCAGCCGAACACCCTGCAGCTCTGTTAGCCAGGTTCTACTTCCACTTCCTCGTGGTACCATCTGGTAATTTCTTTGCAAAAGAAACTACTAACGGAAGAAGACAAATGGCAAGTATCCTGTCCCACAAAACAGGATTAATGTCGGTTCGAGCAATTAGATCGCTATAAAGCGTACGCCATAGATCGCTACAAAGCGTACCGCTATCCAGGAAATGCTATGGAATGGACCGGGTGAAAAGCGGATGAAAAACTGCGACATCTACTACGACGACTGTCGTAGAGAGGAAGGACAACGATCGTTCTAATGGAGGTTTGTTGTTCGAGTTAGACTAAGGCAAAAAATCTTAAGCTTTCGGCGTGTGAGCGAACGCCTCATAACGATCCGTTCATCACCCTGATCTGCACCCACGCTCCCACGGAAGACAAGGATGACTCCATAAAATATGAATTCAACAATCTCCTAGACAGAACCCAATGCCGAATGTCCCAGCTATGATATTAAAATTGTAATAGGAGACTTCAATGCTAAGCTGGGTAAGGAAAGCATCTTTGAACGAGTCATCAGCAAACACAGCCTTCACGACACCACATCCGACACAGCCTGATATGTCATTATAGGGGGCGAAATCTCCTTTTGGTCAGTATACACTGCCCACACTTCAATATAAACAAACGCACCTGTCGGTCGCCAGATTCGCCAATCATTCACCAGATTGATCGAGGGCACCGTGGCGCAGTGGTTAGTGTGCTACGCACGATGAGGGAGTTCGGATCCCGATAACCCCAACGACATTGAATATTTATTTCGCGGCGTCCGCGTCCCTCCTCGGCAAAATTATGGCAAAACCCCCCGTACTATACTTGCCATGAAAAAGCTTTTCGACTCACGCTGTCCGGTATCGGCTTTAAACTGTAGGTCCCTTTCACCTGTGTGAAAAATAAATCACACACAACATGGGTGGTCGAGAGAAGCTTTGCTCTGGCCTTTCATGGACTGTAACGCCAACAGAGAAGCAAAGATCTGAAAAGGTTTTCAAGATATTTAAATTCGTGGCTTGCTCTTAATGGATGGCAAAGGATTAACAAGAGCCTCGTTGGGGTAGTAACTATCCCATGGTAGCTGCCCTGCTAAAAAAGCGAGAAGAGCCATCACAGACGAATACCTTGCGGCACTGTTAGTAAGTCCCAACTCCACCTCCTCGTGGCGCCATCTGGAGATGACATACGGGGAAGGGCGAAAGGCGATTTTTCAGCGTCAAACAATAGGTTCAGTCTTAGTGCCTCGCAAAATGAAAAAAATGTGGTCTAGGTGCAACCCGCAAGGCCCACAAGACTAACTTGGTGTCTGTGTGTCTACCGTGGCATCGTACCTCCAACGAATGGACCGATTATGACTATTTTTTTTTGCAAGCTAACGTGATCGAGATGGTTCTTAGCTACAACTTGGGAAGATCTGTTCAGGTGTTTCAGGGTCATCAGCTCTTTTGTTAGCTGCGGTAGGGTTCTTAGACGAATAACGAGTAATATATCGGTTTGCAATCAACCAGCGTGGAGCGTGGTCAGTATTTAGATGGGGGACCACTTGGGAACACCGCGTGTTGTTGGCATCAAGCCGCCGTCTTGCTGTCGCTCCATGTAACCACAACACTGTCCGAGCAATCTCATATGTATCGGTTCTCGTTCGATCACCACCAACCAGCGTCGGGCGCGGTCAGTAATTAGAAGAGGAACTGCGTGGAAGCACCGCGCGTTGTTATTTTTAGGGTTCCGTACCCAAAGGTAAAACGGAACCCTATTACTAAGACTTCGCTGTCCGTCCGTCTGTCACCAGGCTGTATCTCATAAACCGTGATAGTTAGACAGTTGAAATTTTCACAGATGATGTATTTCTGTTGCCGCTACCACAACAAATACTAAAAATAGAACAAAATGAATACTTAAGGGGGGCTCCCATACAACAGACATGATTTTCATCCAAAAAAACCCTTGGTCACATACTGAACTAAGGTTATTCGACAATATCCCACAACCAGTAGCAAACTTCCCAGTTTTGATCTCTTTTGTGTCTTTGATAAATTAATCCCAGCTGCAAACCTTTTTCCCATATTTCCCATTATTGTTATTCACCTTTTCACATCGTTGCTGTCAAGTAAGATAATTGATTTTTCAATTTAGTTCCGCCCGTGGTATAAAAAATAAAAATTCTTAGTAAGGCGTAGGCTCTTACTACGGCATTGTGAGTCATGCTTGTGAGACGTTCACGTTGCTCTACTTGAGACCGATTTGTGCGCTAGTGGCCTCGTTATATGCATATACAGATGGTACGGAACTCTTCGTGCGCGAGTCCGACTAGCACTTGACCGGCTTTTTTACCTATTTTTTAGTTATTTATATTCTGACAAAAAACGACTGGACCGATTTTGCTGAAAACTCCATCAGTTCTAAGTTGCATAAATACGTGTGGAATGAATCCATTCTCAAGATAGTCGAGGCGAAAAATCAGAGCGCACATACGCACATACGTACATACACACATACATACATCTCTATAAATCCTTGGATTTGGATTCTTATGTCCCTGAAACCTGGGAAGTTAAAAACCATAAACCCAGAGACAACCCCAAGCTAACAGAAATACATTTTGCTATACATGGACGACATAGTTATCATGGGATAGGATAAAAAACAATGCTTCGGTAGACTAAAGGAGACACTCTCCCTAGCTGAAAGGTGTGGATTGAGAATCAAGTGGCAGAAATGTCAATTCCCTTGTGAAACCTTGTTTCACGAGGTACTAGTAAAACCATCAAACCAAAAAGCTTTGGCAATACAACCATTTCCCGAACAAAACAAGGTTAAAATAATGCAGAGTTTCCTAAGCCTCAAGTGCTATTTTAGCAAGTTTGTAGGGAGGACGTCTTCGAACGAGTCGTAGGAAAGCACAGCCTACACGACACCACGTCCGAAAACGGTTTCAGACTAATAGAATTTGTGTAGTCTCCTAGTAACTAGTACACGATTCCCACATCTCAATATCCATAAGGATACCTGGCGGCCTCCTGATCAATTATCTGCTAAACAAGTCAATCATATTGTGATCGAGGCTAGGTACTCCTCCAGCATCTTGGATGTCCGAACCTTGTGAGAAGCCAATATTAACTCGGATCATTACCTTGCTACAGCCAAGGTCCATACGACGCTTGCGGAGACGAACATGGACACCTCGTAGTTGAATCACAGTCGATGCTGAACGATGAGTGTGAGTTCCGTCCATCCGACATAGACGAGGTTAAGATAGCGATATCAAAATTGAAGTCTAAGAAAGCTGCTGACGCAGACGGCCTGCCTGCTGAGCTATTTAAAGCAGCTGGAGATGAGTTGGTTGGAAAAATGCACCAGCTCACCTGTAAGATATGGTCGGAAGGAAGCGTTCCCTTATTGCCCCAAGAAGTCTTCCTAACATCGCGTATTAGATCTTCTCTGCCGTGCTGTGTGAACGCTTCGAACCATTCGTGGACAATTTCGTGGGTTCTTATCAATATGCTTTCAGGCCAGAAAATCCACGATAGACCAAATATTCACACTGCGGCAGATTTTGGTGAAGGCCCTTGAATTTCAGGTCGACATGAGGGCAAACAAGGGCAAAACCAAATCACGCTGTGGTAAAAGTAAAACGCACAGAACGTCACTCTTGGCAGCTATAACGTTGATGTAGTTAAGGATTTCGTCTAAATTGGCTCACTGAAAACAAGCGGCAATGACACCAGCACTGAGATAAGACGCAGAATAACTCCTGCCAAAAACTATTTCTTTTGGCCAATAGGTAATTTAGTAGTAGAGCCCTCTCTCGGAAAACTAAGATGACCCTCAATAAAAACTTAATCATCCTTGTCCTTCTCTAATGCGCAGCAACTCAAAAGTGGATTAAGAGGCTCTTGGCCGTTTAGAGAGAAAAATTCCGCGTACAGTCTTCGGTCTCGTTTGTGTGGACGGAGTGTGGGGAGAAGATTCAACCAAGAACTGTACGGGCTGTACAGCAACATCGGCCTAATACAACGTCTACAGAAAAGCTTAAGATGACTAGGCCACGTAGAGCGGTTGGACAGTACAGCAGAGGACGGCCGCATCTAAGATGTGCTAGCCGGAAAGGTTTGTTGGTGAAGGCCCAGGTTCACCCCGAACTGTAGTGCCACCCAAGTAAGGGTGATTGGCTAAATTTTTGTGTCCCTAGATGATATTTACGCTCATATATTAGGCAGCACTAACCCGATTATGTCATACGAAGGTACGCTTGAAACGCCACATTTTGTAATCTGCCACTTGCATGGAAAGTTTAATTAATACGTTGAAGAAATCGTGAAAAAATAGTAAAGTTTCGGTGTCAAAGATGTACCTCGCTCTCGTGGAATAAGAGTGGTATGCTGGTGTAGCAAAAGTGGCATGCTATCCGAGGATAGCGGTGGCTCTAAACATCAACCACCTGACCACAGTTTAGAGCCTGCTCATTGTGTATATGGTGAGATGGTTATGGAATCATACACCTCCCCTACGAGTAAAGCTCGTAGCTCGGACTTGAACTGCCAGCAGTTGTATAAAGGGAACCAGGCACTTTGGTCAATAGGAGAGGAATTACGGTCGAATAGGTGAACACTAGGCCAATCACATCGAACGTCACTTATCAGATGTTTCGGGAGCATTGTTGGGAGGCTCATGGGCCTTATAATCTGTACTTAGCGCCAAAGTGATTCCCATCTGTTTCTGTCCATGTCGAACAATTTTGTGATCACCAATTCGCTTTAAGAGGGGCATGTGAAAAAGGACTATTTTCCGACAACAGGAACGAGAGCTCCTATGAGATGGGCTTCTATCTTTAAGTGGCAATAAATTATCGAGCCAAACGGCGTACACTTGACCTTAATCGGATCTTTTCTAAATGGCAATACCAACTAAACGAACACATGGAACACTAAAAAACTAAAGGACCAAAGCAAAGGACTAACAAAGACCTCGTAGCGGTAGCATCTATCCGACGGATGCTGGCCTGCTAAAAAGCGGGGAGAGCCACCGCAGTCGTACATCTTGCGGCACTGTTAGTAAGTCCTATCCCCACCTCCTCTTGGTGCCATCTGGAGATTTCCAATGGAAATTGCAGACGGGGAAGGGCGAATGGCGAGCCTTCTGCGCCAAAAAACAGGATTAGTCGGTCGGGCTACGGCCGTAGCAAGCCGTAACCGTAAAAAAAAAAAAAACAAAAACTCCGAAACAACCACAAGCCTAGGATATAACGGACCGGATTAATGTTGACGACCCTTGCAAAAAACGAATAAAGGGCAATGATCTCGGCTCTGTACGTGGAATGTTAGGTCCCTAAACAGGCCACGTGCAGCCGAACAACTTGCGGACGCCCTAGACCGCTATAAAGCGGACCTAACCGCCATCCAGGAAATGCGATGGAATGGACCGGGTATAAAGCGGATGAAAATTGCGATATCTACTACGGCGACTGCTATAGGGAGAGAGGACAACGATTGTTCGGATGCGGATTTGTTGTTCGGGGTGGACTTAGGCAAAAAGTCATAAGCTTTCGGTTCATTTTTAACATCAGCCTGATCTGCGTCCATGCCCCCACGGAAGACAAGGATGACTCCGCCAAAGATGAGTTCTACGATCTCCTAGACAGAACGTATGTAGGCAGCTGGGGGTGACCTGGTTAGGAGCATGTACCAGCTCATCTGTAAGATATGCACAGAGAAAAGCATGCCCGAGGAATGGAGTCTCAGCATCGTATGCCCGATCCACAAGAAAGGAGACCCCTCTGACTGCGCCCACAACAGAGGAATAAGTCTCCTTAACATCGCCTACAAAATTTTCTCTGCCGTTTTGTGTGAACGCCTGAAGGCTTTTGTAAATAAGCTGATAGGTACTTATCAGTGCGGATTCAGGCCTATTTGTCGACTTCAAAGCCGCATACGCCAGCGTAATTAGAGACGAGCTATACAACGCAATGTCTACCTTTGACATATGTACCTGGAGAATGCTCGCTGCTCCATCGGAATCGGTGAATCGATAAGTTTTGATGTCAAAAAAGGATTTAGGCAGGGCTATGCGGTGTCGTGTGATTTCTTCAACATCATATTAGAAATGATTGTGCAAAAATCACTGGCCAATACAAGAGGCACAATCTAATCCAAATCCTCCCAACTCCTTGCATACGCCGACGATATTGACATAATAGGTAGATCGCAGCGAGATGTCAATGGAGCGTTTAGGAGCACAGAGATGGAGGCGGCGAAAATTGGTTTGGCAGTAAACGAGGGCAAAACTAAATAGCTGTCATCAAGAACGGGCGCTCACCATCGACGTCGTAGCCAGAACGTTTATATAGGCAGATATAAGTCGAGGTAGTCAAGGACTTCGTCTTCCTTGGCTCCGCAGTGACGTGGAACAACAACATCAGTTCCGAAATCAAACGCAGAATCACTCTTGCCAATCGCTGTTTCGTTGGGCTCAGGAGGCAACTGAGTAATAGAGCCTTCTCTCGAACGACAAAGTTGACTCAATATATGACCTTTATCATCCCGGTCCTGTTGTATGGCGCAGAAGCATGGACACTATCAAAAGCGGATGAGGAGGCTCTTGGTCGGTTCGAGAGAAAGATTTTGCGCGTGATTTTCGGGCCTTTAAGCGCAGACCGGGGATGGAGGAAAAGATTCAACCACGAACACTACGGGCTGTACAGCGACATGAGTCTAGCCAGGCGCCTACGGACTCAACGCCTAAGATGGAATGGACACCACAGCTCCAGCCCGGAGAGTCTTTGAATCCAACCCGAGGGACGAAGAAGCAGAGGACGGCCGCACTTAAGATGGCGCACACAGGTGGAAGGGGACCTCAGTCAACTGGGTGCACGCAATGGAAAAGGCTAGCAAAGGATGGTGCTAGTTGGAGGCGCATGTTGGTTGAGGCCCAGGTTCACCCCGAACTGTAGCGCCCGTTAAGAAGAAGGAAAAAAACCAAACAGCAAAAAAATCGCCCATCAGAGATAGAAGTCAAAATTTATTTCCTTCGCCCTTTATTGGCGGTAGGTATACATCTCATGTTTGAAATTGAGTAGATTTAGCTGACGAGGGTTCCTCTCAACGTGCTCGTTCCAGGAAAAGTTAAAAATCATCAACTCGTTACAACAGACAACAATGTACCATAAAGTCCTTTGAGGATCCAAGCCCGCGACTTGACAGTTTTCATTTGTATCTAAAAGCTTAAATAAAGTAATTTTCTAATGTTCTACAATTTTTGAAATAATGAATGGGACTTGCTCGTGCGAATTGTACACTTTACAACGTGCTCCCTCAATTGCAACTCATTAAAAACACATTTCTCATCTGAACGTGTGTTTAACGTACTTTTCGACAAACGGGGCGTATACGTGACATTTTCGCTTGAAATTATTTTCAAAAACAAATGCAGTTCTGTAAGCATTGTACCTAGCTTGCATGGTCTGTAGTTTATGGTTATGAAAAAGCAAAAAGGAAAAAAGGTAAAACCATGTCATTAAAAGGAAAGAGTTCGTTGACTTGGCGGAGCGCCTTTTTGTACCTATAGTGCAGCATGCAATTTAAGTTTGTCATTTTTATTTTCATCCTTTTTTGCAGGCAAAGCCACCGCTGGGTGGGATAGGAGTTTATTTCTTTTTTTTTCCACAACGACGATCTACCAGTTGTAATGGCAGGACTGTGAGCATCATTATGGCACAGTGGATATAGTCGTATCTAAAACGGCCTTCACATGCGAGTAATTTCGGTCTGTAATATGCGGTTTTATAGTGCTCGTCTTCGTCTGTGCATGAAGTCGCATAATAAAGGAATCAGCGAACCAGATGAGTGTTTCGGTTTTCCTTTTTATACCGGTTATCCTACATTTAAGATCGCATTCGAAGAGTAATTTTATGGAATTGCAGAGCGTGTTTTTACTACAGATTTGGTTTTTAGACTAGAAACATTGTTTCCATAGATCGTCAATTCGATAGTGGAGAGTTGATTTGTAGTAGATACGTTCGGCCATTTCCTACTATGTAATTAATGTGAGAACAACGCAACAACAAATTGTGAAAACTTATTTTAAAATCCATGGTTCGCTTCGTGCACTACGTATATTTTACGGTCGCAATAAGCGTCCATCTGGGCAAGTTTTTCGGAATACGATGAATCGTTTTGCCCGTCGCCCCCAAAGGCGTCAAACAGTGCGAACAGGACAAGTTATTGCCGTGGTAGAGCACGGTGTTGAGGAGAATCCGAATGACTCCATTCGTCAACGTGCACAGCAATTGGAACTATGTCCATCTATTGTGTGGAAGATTTAACGGAAAGATCTTGGCTTATAAGCTTATTGGATCCAGCCTGTGCAAGAGTTAAGACCGCATGACCATGATACGTGTCGTAGGTTCGGTGGTTACTGTCAATGGAGAGCGCTATAGAAACATGATGTTCGACTTCTTTGTTCCTCAGTTGAATAGCATTGACGGAACAGAGTTTTGGTTTCAACAGGGTAACGTAACATGCCACACGGCGCGCAACACTATCAATTTACTGCGGGAGATATTTGCTGAGCGCATAGTTTCGCGTAATGGACCTATGCACTGGCCTTCACGATCCTGTGATCTCACAAATAAATCACTTTATTTGGGGGTAAGTGACGTTACTAGTCTATGCCCATAAACCAGAGACGTTGGACGATTTGGAAGTCAGCATTCGCCGGGTTATTGCTGACATACGGCCCCAGTTGTGGCATAAATTAGTGGCAAAGTAGACTTCACGATTACACTTCTCTCTAGCTAGCCATGGCACACATAATCCCATGTGGCATACAATTATCTATTAAGTAAACCTAATATCATGGACATTCACATTTACCTCGAGTGTTTTAATTAATATTGAACCTGTTAACCTCTAAAAACCTCTCATTGATGCAAGACACTCGTCAAACATAGTGGATGTGCGAACATCTACAAGTAGCAGAAAGATTTCAGAGCTCGACTGTCCAATGTCAGAATGCCTCACCAGCCCACCATGAGGAGGTTCGACATTGGACGCCTGAGCACACCGGAGGTTACGAGAGTCTACTGGAAACGACTGAGCGAAAGGTTCTACGGTATGCCTACGTCGAGCACAAATGTCAACCATCTGTGGGTGTAGTGCTGCTCAGCCATTGATGGCGAGTGTGAGCAGAAAAAGGTAGCATCCGAAAAGGGGTACCAAAAGCTGCAGCGAAAACCCAGGGCAGCGCGAGAGGAGTACCGAGCCAGAAGAAGGGAGGAGAGGAAACGTCTGCGACTAAAGAAAAGAATATGGGACAAACATGAAATACGGGCCTTTCATAAGTAAGCTAAAAGCCTTGCAGGAGGTCTTAAGAAAGGCACCCAGAGAGAGTGGTAGGGACTGAGGAAATCCCAACTCCAGTCGCTGAAGTAGTCCCCCCACGAAGCATCGATGAAGTCGGCACAGCTACTCAAAAGCTGAAGAACAACAGGGCTGTACGCTCAGATGGCTTGCCATCAGAGTTCGTTAAGTCTGGCGGCGATGTTTGTAGAATTTGGGAAGATGAAAGCATGCCCGACGACTGGAATACCAGCTCAATTCATAAAAAAAGGCGATTCTACCTCCTGCAAGAACTATAGAGATATATCCCTGCTCAATGTGGCATACAGGGATCCTGTCCAGCGTACTGTGTGAACGTCTAAAGCCCATTTGCCCTCTACTAACCTGCAGCTACCAGTGCGGCTTCCGGCCCGGCAAATTGATTGTTGACCAAATATTCACACTCCGACGAATCCTGTAGAGGACCAGCGGGTTTCAAATCGATACACATCATCATTTTATCGATTTTAAAACCGCATACGACAGCATTCGTCGCAAAGAACTGTTTGATGCGATGGCCGAATTCGAGATCCCAGGAACACTGATCCGACAGTGTCGCGCTAAGCTAACCAAATATGCGATACACCACGCAGTTCGATTTCAGGACCTCTGAACCGTTTGACACATGCACCGGATTTCGGCGAGGAAATGCGCTATCGTGTGACCTCCTCAATTTGGTGTTGGAGCAAATAGTGCGACGGGCAGGCGTCACTAAACCACTATCTTCTGCAGGTCAGTCCAGCTACTAGGATACGCGGATGATATTGACATCAATGCGCGGTCCCAGCGGGACATTGTAGAAGCTTTCACGGCGATAAAGGAGCAGGCGAAACGAGCTGGTCTTCGAGTATAAGACCAAGTACATGCTGTCAAACAAAAAGTTAAGAAGTTCGTCTACCTCGGGGCAAACATTAAACGTCAGAGACACTGCCTCAGAGGTGCTGGGTTTCAAACCGCCACCACCTAGAGACCCCTGGTTCGATGAACAATGCGAACAAGCCCATGCAGCAAAACAAGAGGCATATAAAGCCATGCTGCAACGACGGACGAGAGCTGCTCGCGAAATCTATGAGCAGAAGAGAAGAGAGAAACACCCGCTTTTCAGAAGAAAGAAGAGAGAGCACGCAAAGCGTGAGACCGAGGAGATGGAGAGATGCTTCCGCAGGAATGACGCCCGTAAGTTTTACAATAAGGTAGAACGAACATGCCATGGCTTCAAATCCAGAGCGGCGGCAGGGATGAAAATGGAGAACTGGTAGTAGAGTCGCAGTCGATGCTCAGGATTTGGAAAAACCACTTCTGCAGACTGTATAACGACGATGATAAACAAGATACCGCTGTCAGGCAGAACGAGCCATTCGTAATGGACGAGAATGAAATAGAATTCAGTCCACCCGACCTAGCCGAAGTCAAAATTGCGATATCAAGACTTAAGTCTAATAAAGCCGCAGGCGCAGACGGCCTGTCTGCTGAGCTTCTTAAGGCGGCTGGAGATGAGCTGGTAAGGTGCATGCACCATCTCATTTTCAAGGTATGGTCGGAGGAAAGCATGCCCGATGAATGGAATCTCAATATCGTTTGCCCGGTCCATAAGAAAGGATACCCCTATAACTGCGCCAACTATAGGGGAATAAGTCTCCTTAACATCGCATATAAGATCTTCTCTGCCGTATTGTGTGAACGCCTGAATCCGTTTGTGGATAACCTGATCGGCTCTTATCAGTGTGGTTTCAGGCCAGGTAAATCCACAATAGACCAAATATTTACGCTACGCAGATCTTGGAGAAGACCAAGACCAAGGAATACCAAATCGACCCTCACCACCTCTTCGTCGATATCAAGGCTGCATATGACAGCGTGTATAGAGATGAGCTATACAAAGCCATGTCTAGTTTTAACATCCCTGCCAAACTCTTCCAACTGTGCAAGATGACAATGGAGAATTCTCGCTGCTCCATTAAAGCCGCTAATGAGCAAACCGAGACCTTTGATGTTAAAAAGGATTTAGGCAAGGTGACGCGCTGTCATGACACTTTTTCAACATCGCGCTTGAAAAGATCGTGCAAGAGTCACTCGCCAACACAAGAGGTACGATTTATTTCAAGTCCACGCAATTGCTTGCGTACGCCGATGATATTGACGTAATTGGACGGACACAGCGAGACGTCAATGAGGCCTTTGTAAGCATTGAGGTAGAAGCGGCTAAGATGGGTCTCGAGGTTAATGAGGGTAAAGCCAAATATCTGCTTTCATCCAAAAGAGACGGTCAACACCGACGTATTGGCCAGAACGTCACCATGGGCGGATATAACTTTGAAGTGGTCAAGGACTTCGTCTACCTTGGCTCACTAATGTCCAGCGACAACAACACCAGCGCTGAGATAAAACGCAGAATCACTCTTGCCAACCGCTGTTTCTTTGGGCTCAAGAGGCAACTGAGAAGTAGAGCCCACTCTCGGAAAACCAAGGTGACACTATATAAGACCCTAATCATCCCAGTCTTCCTTTACGGCGCAGAGGCTTGGACCTTAACAAAAGCGGATGAAGATGCCCTTGGTCGTTTTGAGGGGAAAATTCTGCGTACTATCTACGGTCCCGTTTGTTCCAACGGTGTATGGAGGAGAAGATATAACGAAGAACAGTACGGGTTGTAGAGCGACATTGGCCTGGTACGACGTCTACGGATACAGCGTCTAAGGTGGCTAGGCCATGTAGAGCGCATGGAAAATACAGCTCCGACCCGAAGAGTCTTCGGATCCACTCCGGAAGGAAGGCGCGGCAGAGGACGGCCGCATCATCGGTGGCGCACGCATGTGGAAGGGGACCTTACCAACTGGACGTGTGGCGCTGGAAACAGCTGGCCAAAGACCGTGCCAGCTGAAGACGCTTGTTGGTTGAGGTCCAGGTTCACCACGGACTGTAGCGTTTACTACGACTGTAGTAAGTAAGTAAGCGGCAACAGAAATACATCATCTGTGAAAATTTCAACTGTCTAACTATCATGGTTCATGAGATACAGCCTGGTGACAGACGGACGGATGGACGGACAGCGAAATCTTAGTAAAAGGGTTCCGTTTTACCATTGGGTACGGAACCCTAAGAAACTAGACCTACAAAAGAGCACCCTTCACTTGATTAAAATGATCTTCAATAGATATGAGTTTTTGCTTAAAGATTTAGAAAAAAAAAAAACCCCGAAGCCTACACCAATTAATATTTTGGCCAAAATGGAGAACTGAACATTGTACTCATAGGAAATATGACGGTATGTTATTGCCTTCATCAAATAATGATTTTCCTCACTGTTGTGTAGGTAGAAACGTTTTCAAAAGGAGATGGAATTCGATTTCTTGGTACAATTTAAGACATTTTAGGAAGTGTATCCAACATCACAATGAACAGTTCACTTTAAGGCTGCATCTCTTAATAAAGAACTTTACCCACGTAAAAGCACACAATTATATTAGTGACCGACACTTTAAATCTCATTCTACCCCACTCACTTTATAATCGAGTTTTTTGTAAAAATTCTATTAACGTTGAGGGGGAAGTAGGTACATACTGTATACATATAGTCTGTCCAAATGGCCTTTACTCCCAAAAAACTGGAAACAAGCGGATTAAAACAGAATTCCTGTGAATCAAACGTCAATCAACGCAGGTGGGATTGGGCAATTACTGGTCCTCAGCCAGTGACAGTAGTACTTTAATGAATTAAATTCACTCCTGCAGTCGCTGCCAATACCATCATCATCACTAGCATTCCAATCCCCACCAGGTGCTGCCAGACAACTGAATAATATATGCATTTCCCTTCGAAACCATGTCGTGCATGTCACGATATATGAGTATCTAGATATGTAGAGTACATCCCATCATACATATTTCATGGAACTAAGATGTGACTTCTCATTAAATAGCACTAGAGAAACAAGGAGAGCGGAATAACTTGTTGTTTACCTTTCTACTCTCAGCCGGCATGCTGGAGGTCCTTAAACGTTGCTTTTGTTTGCTACCCAATTGCGCTATGGTTGCCGAACTGCCACAAAAGAATCCACCTGATCCAGCCATATCCCCACATCCAGCGGCATTACCTCGTACCATATTCGTCGACGACAGGCTCGGTGATATACTACCATCTGTTGCTGTTTCCAATACCGATGCCATGGCATTATTGGATCCACTAAGGCCACTAGCACCACTCATCATATGTATGGGCGAAGTGGCGGCATACTGTGGAGACACCGCACCCGACATCGCTTGCTTGAAGGTCAATACACCGCCGCTCGATTCAATTGATGAGATCTTCCCCTTGGCGTTCACTGGAGACTTCACGTGCGATATTCGTTCCCTGTAACGAGAATAGGAACATACATGAGAAAGGGAATATGTACTACGGCAAACGTTCGGGGGTTGTATCTGTATTATTAAGGAACAAGTAAGGATGGGGAGGTTCTTCAATGGGGTGAATAAGAACAAAATCAATATATTTGGGATACGTGTGGTGGGAGTATGAGAGTACGTTTAGTTGTCCTCGTCGGCCAGATGGGCGTATTCGTGCTTAGTAGTGGCTGGAGGTCCTGAATTGTGAAGAATTTTTCGTGCGTTTAAGTGAAAGACAAAGATTCGAAAAACGTTGCACAGACTACGTACATAGAAACTCGTACAAGAAAACACGTCGACGCCAGACTTCACAACACGTTTGCAATTCAAATGAAGACTGATTGGACCACTCTCGCGAACAGTATGTTGTAGTTTATCTTCATTGAGGGTTGAAGGATTTGAATGCAAGTTTCCAGTGAGCATGATCCTTGAATATGAAACAAAAAGAGAAAACACCGAACTTGTGTACAATGAGACAGTTGATGGTAGGAAAATTCCATTTCACTCCCCTGTACTCGTAGTACTAGATGACTGACAATCGACTGACAGACTGACAGCGACGAGTTTGAATCGTATTTCATTGGTTTCGTTTAATTATGCCACGCATTCTATGAATGTGTGGAATTAAAGCTAACTCTCTCACGGCAACGAGATGGATTTCCATAGGGTGATATGTAGTGAAAGACGGATAGGCGGGTTGTGCATTGTGACGGATGATGCCTGGGAATCCTATTAGCTTTCTGCTAAGTAAGTAGAATTGGGAACGGATGATTGACTCTCAATTTCAGGAAGTGCTTGTACTTTAACCCTAATCTCCTAATAAAAGGTCTTGTGTGACACGTGCATTGGACCCATTCTAAACGGAAGAACACAGCATATCAGGAAATGAAGCGTCAGGGTGGTTGCATGTGACATACGGGTGCGCATCAAAGCACAATGGATCCATTGTTGTTTGCTTTACCATCTCCGACTTTGTCGTCAAAGTACATGGTACAAGGCAAGTTGCAAAGGGGAAAGGTAAACATCCACTATGATGCATGTCCTCATATTTGTTTTGCGAGCTGTTTTTTGGCAACCTTGTAGCTCTGCTACTAATCTTCTCTCGTGCACGGAGCAAATCTGTCATAACACTCCTTTTAAATGGCGAGACTTGCGGCACTAGCACGAATGCTACTAATACCACTCCGAGTGACACAAGTCTGCGTTATGCGGGTCTATGGGAGGGAGGACAATCATTTGTAGCTACGAGTACTTAACTCAAGCTTATTTCTTGTAATCTCTCACTCTCCTAGCTCCTTGCTGTGGCTCCTCGCTCTGGCGTCTTTATGAATGGGTTTTTGTTCAAGAATATTATTTCGTTTCTTCGCTACTCTTCAAGTCTATTGTTCAGTGTTTCTGTTTGCTTTCTTGTTAGCGCGCTATGCCTTGAATAAAATAATTAACACGAGTAGGTAGAAGGATACGGGTAGCACCAATATAACGGCGATGTTAGTCAATATACCGCTGTCAGGCAGAATGATCCAATTCTAATCGACGAAGACCGCAGAGAATTCTATCCCCCTGACCTCGACAAAGTTAAGATGGCCATATCGAAGCTCAAGTCGAATAAAGCTGCTGGCGCGGACGGACTGTCTGCTGAGCTCTTCAAGGCAGCTGGGGATGACCTGGTTAGGAGCGTGTACCTGTGAGATATGGTCAGAGGGAAACATGCCCGAGGAATAGAGTCTCAGCATCGTATGCCCGATCCACAAGAAAGGAGACCCCCTGATTGCGCCCACTACAGAGGAATAAGTCTCCTTAACATCGCCTACAAAATCTTCTCTGCCGTTTTTTGTGAAGGCCTGAAGCCTTTTGTAGATAAGCTGATAGGTCCTTATCAGTGCGGATTCAGGCCGGGGAAGTCCACCATCGACCAAATCTTCACACTACGGCAGATCCTGGAAAAAACCAATGAAGTTGACACTCACCACCTATTTGTTGACTTCAAAGCCGCATATGACAGTGTAATTAGAGACGAGCTATACAACGCTATGTCTACCTTTGCCATACCTGGAAAACTCATCAAACTATGCAGGATGACTATGGAGAATACTCGCTGCTCCATCCGAATCGGTGAACACCTTACCCATAGTTTTGATGTCAAAAAAGGATTTAGACAGGGCGATGCGCGGTCGTGTGATTTCTTCAACATCATATTGGAAATGATTGTGCAAAAATCACTGGCCAATACAAGAGGCACAATCTATTTCAAATCCTCGGAACTCCTTGCATACGCCGACGATATTGACATAATAGGTAGATCACAGCGAGATTTCAATGTGGCGTTTAGGAGCACAGAGATGGAGGCGGCGAAAATTGGTTTGGCGGTAAACGAGGGAAAATCTAAATATATGCTGTCATCAAAAAAGGACGCTCAACACCGACGTCCCGGCCACAACGTTTGTATAGGCAGATATAAGTTCGAGGTAGTTAAGGACTTCGTCTACCTTGGCTCCGCAGTCACTTGGAACAACGACATCAGTTCCGAAATCAAACGCAGAATCACTCTTGCCAACCGCTGTTTCTTTGGGCTCAGGAGGCAATTAAGTAATAGAGCCTTCTCCCGAAAGACAAAGTTGACTCTATATAAGACCCTTAGCATCCCGGTCCTGTTGAACGGCGCAGAAGCATTGACACTATCAAAAGCGGATGAGGAGGCCCTTGGTCGTTTCGAGAGAAAGATTTTGCGCGTGATTTTCGGGCCTATAAACGCAGACGAGGAATGCAGGAAAAGATTCAACCACGAACTTTACTGGCTGTACAGCGACATGAGTCTAGTCAGGCGTCTACGGATTCAACGCCGAAGATGGCTGGGCCATGTAGAGCGAATGGACACCACAGCTCCAGCCCGGAGAGTCTTTGAATCCAACCCCGAGGAACGAAGAAGCAGAAGACGGCCGCCCTTAAGATAAGGCTAGTAAAAGATCGTGCTAGTTGGAGGGGCATGTTGGTTGAGGCCCAGGTTCACCCCGAACTGTAGCGCCCATCAAGAAGAAGAAGAATGTCTGCCTTATAGCAGTCCAAAGAGTTGACAGCTGCACCTGGTCTGTTGAGGGACCTACCGTTCCTGGTGCAGATCCGGAATTCGTTTCCTTTTAGGCGTTTGCGGGGGTCGTCAACATGTAATCCGTGCGTATCCGAGACTGTTGGTTGAACAAATATCTATTTTACGCGATAGGGATGTTAACCCTAAGTGCAACCCCCAACCTGAAGGGGCAAGGTTCCTCTCTCCCCAGGAACAATGGGTCGGGTCGCTGCACACATTGGTTCACTATCTGGCGGGTGCCAGTATAGCTATCCAGGGGGGCCACGCGATCAACTTATTTGCTCTGTTTGCTCGCTCCCTCCCCCGAGCTGAAATGCATGAATGTTTTCCTGATTTGACGCATTTTCTTAACACCTCAGAGAAGATTTCCTATAAACTACAGAATCCAAAATTTACTACTGTCTCTCCCAAAGTTCCTTCGCTCCAAATTAAATGCATACCTGATCCGCATCTATCCAATCAGCATCAAGTCTTGAGTTTAATTAATTCGATTCCATCGCCACATCCATTCGAGGAAATTTATTTAAATTAATAAAGCCCTCATCGTCCACAATCTCATTGTCGGTCTTTCGCAAAACTTGATGCCAAAAGCCATTCACCAACCCTAACTTGTGGTCCATAAGGATTTCCACGACCACGTCTTGGAAACAGCACTCTCCTCGACCTATTTCTGTAACTTTTAATTGCATTAAACGATTTTATCTTGCAACTTTGTGGCGTTCACATTTGAAGTTTACGTCGTCAGACAATATCACCTCAACGGTTATGTAGATTTTCAAACGACACGTTCAAGGAGCGAGGTGTTGCTTATCATGTTCTCTGGTTCATTCCCTTCCCCTTGGGGTTCTTAACCAGGGTAATGGGGATGGTACGAAAGTTCTCTGCGACGGAATGGTACTTAGTAAGTTGTTAGGTGTTCGTAAACAAGTTGCATTCTTTGGTAACCGTGACATTGGGTGTGGCACGTGCATGGAAAGGAATAAGTTCTTGGCTGTAACGAAGTTCACTTGATGTATTCAATTCCGATAAATTTGTTATGATATCGTCGTGTCACCAAGTAGTCCCTACTCAACTCTAGGGAGCACAGGGAATGAGTTTCACTGCACATTTGGAGTCACGCTTGAGCGACTTCAAGACTTATTGCATCCATCAGAAAGTCGAGAAAATAGACGTTTCATTTCGAGATATGAGTCCGTAGAACGAACGTTCATGACAGCGTTACCCTATGCTGTATACAGTAGTTGTGTTTTGTCTCAGGACGAACGTCAAGTTTGAATAAAGTGGAGAATACAATCTTGATGTGTTTCCTGTCAATTAACGAGAACGATACCCATCGAGGGACACATCGGAGTCTGTCGATTGATATTACGCGTGGTGCGGTCAAGCGGTAAAATAGCTGAAGCAAGGCAGATGGAAAGTCTTGCTAAACTGTCTCCCTGAAAGTGAGTTCAAGTGTGAAGTATTGTGCGCAGTAGTATTGGATGGTAAGGGACTAGCAAAGGCCTCGTAGGGATAGCATCTGCCGACGAATGCAGGCCCGACAAAAAGCGAGTAAGAGCCTCTACAGCCGAACACCTTGCAGTTCTGCTCGTCAGGTCCTACATCCACCTCCTTGTGGTACCATCTGGAAATTTCTTTACAAGGGAAATTACTGACGGAAGAGGTCGAATGGCGAGTATCCTGCGCCATCAAACAGGATTAGTGTCGGTTGGGCTATGGCCTAGCAAACCACAACCGTAAACGCGCAAATTGCTCAGAAACAGAAAACGGTCTCGGATAAACAAATGGAACGGACCTATGTTGACGACCCTTTAATAAAACGAAAAACAAATAAGGACCATCGGTTCTGTAAGTGGAATGTTGGGTCCCTAAGCACACCATGTGCGGCCGGAGAACTTGCGGACGCCCTAGACCGCTATAAAGCGGACATAACCGCCATCCAGAAAATACGATGGAATGCACCGAGCTAAAAGCGGATGAAAAACTGCGACATCTACTACGGTGACTTCTATAGGGAGAGAGGATAGAGACTATTTGGATACGGATTTGTTGTTAGAGGTGAACAAAGGCATAAGCTTCCAGTATGTGAGTGAACGCGACAAACACAGCCTACATGACACGAGATCCGATAACGGCCACGCTTTCCGCACCCCGACTTACGCAAAGGCCTCTGGCGGTCGCCAGATCAATCAGTCACCAACCAGATTGATTGATCACATCGCGATTGACATCAGACACTACTCCTCGACGATTCTTGAGATTCGAACTTTTCGAGGAGCGAACATCGACTCAGACCACTAACACGATAACACGACACCGTGGAGTAGAGCTATGAGATGATGTCGGAAAGCTGCTATCGCCGGAGATCGCCAATGCCTTTGCCAACCGCGTCTCCCTTAAGCTCTCCGATACACCTCAATCCTCCACTCAGTCAGTAGCCATGAAGAGCACAGCAACGGAAGTGCTGGGCCTTAAAGCTTCACCACGACGAAACACCTGGTTCGGTGACGAGTGTAGAAGGATTCATGCAGAAAAGCAGTAGAAATACAAAGCCTCACTACACAAAAAAACAAGAGCGGCTCGTGAGCTCAGTCATAAGCTTCTCAAGAGAAAAAGTTCTTCGTTCTCAAGACGAAGTTGAGATTGCCGTGTCGAAACTCAACTCGAATAAAACCGCTGTCGCATATGGATCGTCTCCTGAGCTCTTCAAAACAGCTGGGGGTGAGCTGGTTAGGAGCATGCACCAGCTCATCTTTAAGATATGGTAAGAGGCAAGCTTGCCCGAAGAATGGAGTCTCAGCATTGTTTGCCCGATCCACAAAGAAGGAGAACCCTTTGACTCTGCCAACTACAGAGGAATAAGTCTCCTGAATTGCGCTTACAAAAATCTTCGCTGCCGGTTTGTGTGAACGCCTGAAGCCGTTCGTAAATAAGTTGATAGGTCCTTATCAGTGTGGCTTCAGGCCAAAGAAGTCCACAATCGTCCAAATCTTCACACAACGGCAGATCCTGGAGAAAATCAATGAATTTCAAGTGGACACCCGGGATCTATTGGTCGACTTCAAGATCGCAAACGACAGCGTAATTAGAGACGCCATGTAAACGCCATGTTTACTTAGGATGAGTCTGGAGAACGCTCGCTGATCCACCCGAATCGGTGCAGAACTGACGCATAGTTTCGAAGTAAAAAAAGGACTTAGGCAGGGCGATGCGGTCTCGTGTGATTTCTTCAACATCATATTAGTAATGATTGTGCAAAAATCACAAACCAATACAAATCCTCGCAACTCCCTGCATATTACAAGTCCTCGCAACTCCCTGCATGCGCCGACGACATTGACATAATAGGTAGATCACAGCGAAATATCTGCTGTCATCGAAAAAGGACATTTACCACCGACGTCTTGGCCAGAATGTGCATATTGGCAAATATAAGTCTGAGGTAGTTAAGGACTTCATATACCCCGGCTCCGCAGTAACCTGGAACAACGACACCACTTTCGAAATCAAGCGCAGAATTACTCTTGCCAAACGCTGCTCCCTTGGACCCAAGAAGCAATTGAGAAGTAGAGCCCTCTCTCTTACGGACAAGTTGACCTTATACGTATAAGACGTAATTAAGGTCTTATTAAGGTCCTGTTATACGGCGCATGGACTTTATCTAAAGCAGATGAAGAAATCCTTGGTTGTTGTTTGCGAGATGGCCTTCAACTCTCTCTTCGATGCGGCTTGTTTCTTCTCTATCGACTTGAAACCGTGTCCCGGCTTCTGTTGAGTGACACCAACAACAGTGCCTGCTAATGGTCAGTTCAAGTTAACATACAGCTTCCTCGCGTCTCCCCTGGATAGCTTGCCCATCACCCGTTGAGAGATAAACTTATGTATATAGCTACCGCCCTAACCAAGAGGGCCCAACCCGACTAGGATGGCGGTTATGCGGAGCGCTAACAATCCGGCCATGTAAATGAAAAACCTTTTATGAACGAGAATATGGCCTCGGATACAAGGACGGATACCCAACGACGACACAGAAAGAAGAAGGGCCACGATTTGCAAGCTTGCTCCTCTCTACACTTTTGGAGCTACTCATCAACCAGTAAAGACCCTCAAGCAGTATAAGGCGGATATTCCCGCGATCCAGGAAGTAGGCAGGATAGGACAAGGAACGGCCAAGAAAAAGGAGTGCAACATTTATTACAGTTGCCACAATAGACTGCACTTACTGGGATGCGGATTCGTCGTGGTTTAAGAGCAAAAGACGAAAGTCGGTGGTTTTAAGCCAATAAGCGATTGCCTAGCCGTGATCCGCATCCAAGGCAGATTGGGCACACGGTCCTACCGACGAAACTGAAGAATCCATCGAGGACGATCTCTACGACCTCTTGGACGTTACCTACGGAGCTTGTCCGAAGTGCGACATCAAAATCATACTCGGTGACTTCAACGGCAGAATCGGTAAGGAAACAATCCTTGACGGAGTATTCGGATTCCACAATACGACAACAGACAACGGCTACCGACTTACAGACTTCGCGACAACTCGTAATACGGTAATAAGTAGCACAAGATTTCTTCAAAAGAAGACCCACACAGCAACCTGGCGGTTTCCAATTGGTCGAGCTGCCAACCAAATTGACCAAGTGCTGAAAGACGCAAGACATGCATCAAACATCCTGAATGTTAGAACGTTCAGAGCGGCAAACATCCGCTCTAACCATTTCCCAGTGGCAGCAAGACTCAGACCCCGACTTCCCAATGTTAGGAAACTACATGAGCCCACCAAAGGGAGGCCAAAGCACCTCAGAGATCGCAAGAGAGAGTAACTAAGCGCAGCCCTCGCACGTATGCCTACGTCGGACACAAACGCCAACAGTATGTGGCTCCACTGCCGCTTAACCGTCAAAGAAGCAGCCGTTATTACTATAGGCTACGCGCTATCGCCTACTAGAAACCCGTGGTATGATGGCGAGGGTGAGCATAAAAAGTAGGCGATCGACGAAGCGTTTCGAAAGGTACTACAAAGGGGAACACGAGCTGCGCGCAAGGAATACTAAGCCAGAAAGAGAGCGGAAAAACAGACGCTGCGGCGAAGGAAGAGAATTTTCACAGCATCACAGCTCAAGGATATCGAAGAACCTAGGTATCAAAAACGCGATGAGCCTTTTACAAAAAGCCAAAAGCAGCGGGCTTTAAGAACGGTACCCAGGCTCTTCCAACCCGCAGGGATAGTGTATGTTTTCAAGCCGCATTTCCAGAGGCTGGTTTAGGGGCATGGAGAAGAGGGAGTGGTAGTGAACGAAGAGATCCCGCCTAGAGTCGACGAAGTTGCTCCCCTCCCAGCATTGAAGAAGTACGCATAGCTATTAAAAAGCTAAAAAACAACAAGGCCCCAGGCTCAGAGCTGTTCAAAGCTGGAGGCGATTTTTTGGTAAGGAGCATGCACCAGATTATCTATAGAATTTGGGAGGACGAATGCATGTCCGACGAGTGGAATACCAGCCCTATGTGCCTCATCCACAAAAAAGGTAGGATCGCCTTGTTAAAACTACAGAGGTATATCCTTGTTCAATGTTGCTTATAAGATCCTATCCAGCGTATTGTATGAACGTCTAAAGCCGTTTTGAACCGCACTAATCAGCACACACCAGGGCGGCTTCCGGCGCAGCAAATCGACCACAGATCAAATCTTCGCGCTGCGACGATTCCTGGAGAAGACCAGCGAGTCTCAAATCGATACCTATAACCTCTTTATCGATTTTAAAGCCACATATGAGAGCATTTATCGCAAAGTCTTATTTAACGCTATGGTCGAGTCCGGGATCCCGGGAAAACTGATCCGGTTGTGTAGCACCACGCTAGAAAAAACGCAATGCACCGTTCAGTTCGGCCCTAGGACCTCCGAACCGTTTGGAACGTGCACCGGATTTCGGCAATTTGATGCTGGAGCAGATAGTGTGGCGAGTAGGTGTCGATCCGGAAGGCACCTACCACATATCGGTCCAGTTGCTGGTTACGCAGACGATATTGATATTGTCGCAAGTTACCAGCGCACCATTGTGAAACGTTCACGGCGATAGAAGATCGGGCGAAACGAGCTGGTCTTCACATCAATGAAGAGAAGACGAAATATAGGCTGCAACAAAAAAGCGATCGATCACCCATCAGTTAGGACAAAATATATGTAAATGTCACAGCTTTAGTTGCGCCGAGGGCGCCGTGGCGCAGTGGTAAATGTGTTGGACTCCGACGCACGATGAGCGAGTTCGGATCCCAAAAACACCAACACCATCGAATGTTTATTTCGACGCGTCCCTCCTCGGCGGGGTACTGGCAAAACCCCACAAAACACACACAACATGGGTGATTGAGAAAAGCTTGGCTCTGGTTCTTCATGGGCTGTAACACCAGCAAGAAAGAAAGAAAAGCTTTAATTGGGAGGTGATGAAGGAGTTCACATACACGGGGCAAACATACACTTCCCGAATGACATCATAGTGGGGATCCGACGCAGACTGCTGGTACTTCAAAACAGCTAGGGTCCAAGCTTCTGTCCCGAAGAACCAAGGTTATGCTCTACAGAAGTCTTATTCTCCCAGTCCCGCTATATGAGGCCGAAGGCTGGACGATAAGCAGGCCAGCATAGCTGATCCTTGGCTCCTTCGAAAGAAGAATTCTGCCATTGATATTCGGTCCAGTCTACGAGGAAGGCGAATGTAGGAGAAGACATAAACGCGAACTTTATGAGCTGTATAAAAATGTGTATATGGGCATGGACACCAACGCTCCAGTTAAGAGTGTCACCGAATCCCAGCCTCCTGGTTTAAGAAGAAATGGGAGACTTAACCTATGACAGGTATAATGGTTACGCGTTTTCAACTCTTGCACATGCTGGATGTTATAAGCCTTTCAGCCAAAATCTTTTCGGAAAATCTTCCATAAGGTGGATAGACATATATAGCTCAAATTGCTGTGCACGATGGCAAATGGACTTATTCGGATTGTTCTCAACATTGCGCTCCACAACGGCAATAACTTTTCTGTTCGCACTGTTTGTGGCCTTTTGTGATGTGTATTGTATACTGGAGTATACGTGGTCCGAAAACGGTTCATCGTGTTCCGAATAACTTGCTCAGATTGATGATCATATCGACCGTAAAATAGACGCAGTTTGGCGAACCGAGCCATGGTTTTCAAAACAAAGTTTCACAATTTGCACGCTTAGCTCTGGCGTTAATCTATTCGCCATAAAATGGCAAAACGTGTTATCCACAAATAAATTTTCAGATGTCAAACTGACAATCCCTTGGAATAGTATTGGCAGTTTAAAAACCAAAACCTAAAAACACCCTTTATAGCTTTCAACACTTACATATTCAGTATACTCTACGGTATGCCTACGTCGAGCACAAATGCCAATAATATGTGGCTGCATTGCCGCTCAGCCATTCAGGAAGTAGCCGAAACCACCTTAGGATACCTACCACCCCCGACAAGAAACCCGTGGTATGATGGCGAGTGTGAGCAGAAAAAGGCAGCAACCGACGAGGCGTACCAAAAGGCGCTGCAGAGGAAAACCAGGGCAGCCAGAAGAAGGGAGGAGAAAAAACTACTGCGACAAAAGAAAATAATCTTCGCAGCTTCCCAGCTCAAGGATATCGAGGAGTCCAGGGATAAGCATAAGACACGAGCCTTTAACAAGAAAGTCAACGGCCTTGCAGGAGGCTTCAAAAAGGGCACCCAGGTTCTTCGACAGTAATTTCGCATTTCCAGAAGCTGCTTGACGAGCATGACCAAGAGAGAGTGGTAGGGACCGAGGAAATCCCAACTCCAGCCACTGAAGTAGTCCTCCCATCCAGCATCGAAGAAGTCGGCACAGCTATTAAGAAACTAAAGAAAAACAAGGCCGCAGGCTCAGATGGCTTGCCATCAGAGCTCTTCATGGCTGGCGGCGATATTCTGGTAGGGAGACTGCAGCAGACCATTTGCAGAATTTAGGAAGATGAAAGCATGCCCGACGACTGGAATACCAGATCTATTTGCGCCATCCACAAAAAAGGCGATCCTACCTCTTGCAAGAACTATTGAGGTATATCCCTGCTCAATGTCGCATACAAGATCCTGTCTAGAGTATTGTGTGAATGTCTAAAACCATTTTGCACCGCACTAATTGGCAGCTACCAGTGCGGCTTCCGGCCCGGCAAAATTTTCACACTCCGACAAATCCTGGAAAAGACCAACCAAAAGTTTCGAATCGATATACACCATCTTTTCATCGATTTCAAAGCCGCATACGACAGCATTCATCGTGAAGAACTGTTTGGAGCGATGGCCGAATTCGGGATCCTAGGAAAACTGATCCAGTTGTGTCGCGCCACGCTAAAAAACACGCGATGCATAGTGCAACTCGGTTCTAGGACATCGGAACCATTCGAAACATGCATCGGATTTCGGCAAAGAGGTGCGTTTTCATGTGACTTCTTCAACCTGGTGCTGGAGCAGATAGTGCGACGGGCAGGCGTCAAGAGAGATGGCACTATCTTCTACAAGTCCACACAGCTGCTAGGATAAGCGGATGATATCGACATCATCGCGTGTTCCCGCCGTGGCATTGTGGAAGCATTCACGACGATTGAAAAACAGATGAAACGAGTTGGTCTTAAGGTCAATGAGGACAAAACGAAGTACATGCTGTCAAGAAAAAGCCAATCCGTCGCTCACCACCTGGGACAAGATGTAACAATTGACAGCTACAATTTCGAGGTAGTTAAGGAGTTTGTCTACCTCGGAGTAAACGGAAATTCGACAAATAATACCACGGTGGAGATCCGGCATGGAATCGCCCTTGGTAACCGCTGCCAAACAACTTGGGTCAAAACTCCTCTCTCGAACGATTAAAGTCATGCTTTATAAAACGCTCTTACTGCCAGTCTTGCTGTACGGAGCCGATAGCTGGACGATAAGCAGGACAGCGGGGCTGATTTGGGTTCTTTCGAAAGAAAAATTCTGCGCCGGATATTTGGTCCTGTCTGTGAGGAAGGTGAATGGAGAAGAAGACACAACCGCGAACTCTACGAGTTGTACAAAGATGTGGATGTAGTCCGGAAGGCAAAGATCCGTCGGCTACACTGGCTCGGCCACATCGAGTGCATGGACATAAACGCTCCAGCTAAGAGGGTCTTCGACTCCGAGCCTACGGTATAAAGACCAAGTAATCGCGGATGTAGGACAACTTGGTCTTGATAACTGGAAGCATCATGCCCGGGACTGTCAAGGATGGAAGGCAGCTATTGCTCAGGCTCAGATCCTCCATGAATCGCTGGCCTAATAAGTAAGTAAGTAATGTTATATTCAACATCTGAAAAAAAATAAAACAATTCCATACTTAGCGAAATTAATTTCGGTGTCAAACAGAGCAGATATAAGCGTACGAACCCCTTCTAGGTAATTTCATTGCTACTTGGCATTCCGTACTTTATCTCATTTCCTAATTAAACTGACTGGCACCACAGAAGCGAATGAAATAGGCTCACATCCTGTACTCTGCAAAGTAAGCCATGCGTGAGGTTAACCTAATTTCTGTTTTAATGACGAACAGACGTCTGCGGTAATGATTGCCTAGAAGGCAACACAAAGGCGCTGTCTGAATTCTTCATTTTTCCTCTTCTAACGACTTTTAAACTGAACCCTTGCCCTGCTTTCTAGTCTCCACCCATCATTCACTTTTTCCATCTTTTCTTTCCCCCTCTATGCTTGGGGGCTTAACAATTAGCCTACGAGATTTTTTAGAACAGAAATGAGATCCTTGTTTCTCATTCCGAATCGAATCCCTTCAACCCTTGTACTTTCTGTCCACCTCCATGACCATCCAGTCAAGCGCAGCCATTAATAGCAAATCCGAAAAAGGATCTAGTATAGACGTTACAGAATGAAATGAAGAAAATCCTTTCGAATTGTATCATGAAGGAGTAAACATCCTGGTAATACCTAAAGTGGATGAATCCGATACGACCAAGTCAAAAGTCAAGGATACCTCTCCGAGGGAAAAAAAAGTTAAATATTAAAAAAATCATCCATCCACTTGGCATCCAAAGATCCGAGATACTATCGGATACTCGGATACTCCCGTTTGCCATTCACTTAGGCGAAAAGCACTTACCTGGTGTTACTGTGTGGAATCGTTGCATGATTACGAGATATACTGTCATCCGTGTTCCGGTATCCTCCAATATCTGCCGTCAGCAGATTCGTCGCTATCGATGACGAGCGTCTGCGATTCAATATTGGTGACTTCTGGGCCCGGATATTCTGTCGATAGAAGAATATATGATTTACATGTACAACGACGAGAGAGTAAAGTAAAAAGAAATTCAAGTTTTTGGAGCGAAAAGTTTTGTTGGTTTTGAAGCGCCTTATGCTTCCTTTTCTATAGCTCGTGTGTCTACTTTATCTGAGTAATTCCTATCCAAGTTACGTGGGGAATTTATAAACTGTAATGAATGCAAAGTGAATTGTTTATTTTGTTTTCTTCTTTTTTTTTCGAATTCAGATTCAGGTCACTGGGTTCCCTTATTCGCCGGGGTTGTTGAGGACGGAGGCAGAACCTACTGTTATATATTAGATATTGTCTTACTTGTAGATCATAGTGTATGTTTATGACACACCAACTATGTATGCTCTCTTAGGCGTAACTCCCTAGATTGTACACATAGAGTGTTAAGAGTGTTTGGAAATAAATCAGTTGAGAACACGAGATCAATGATATAACATGGTGTCAGGTAGTGATAGTGAAAAACAAAATCGTAAAAAAGTCTGAACATTCATAAAGTAACGAAAAATAAAACAGTGAAAAAAAAAAATGGATTGTGTTAAAGTGCCTCAGCAGTTAAATTTCCAAGCTCCCAATTTACATGAAGAATGGTCTTTTTGGGAACAAAAAATTGAACTCTACACATTAGCAATCGGATTACAAAAGGAAGCAGACGATGCGAGAAAAATTGCTGTACTCCTTAGTAGCATTGGGGATGAAGGCATCAAATTATATAATACATTCAAATTGTGTAATAAAGCCACATTTAGTGATGTGCTCAGCGCATTCAGAAGCCATTTCGCACCAAAAAAGAATTTGGTATATAATCGGTATAAGTTTCTGAGTAATCGACAAAAGCCGCATCAAAACTTTAACAGTTACTTAACCGAATTAAAAGTATTGGTAGCGCCATGCGAATATGGAAATGAAACAGAAATGATAAGAGACGTCTTCATCATCGGCATCGTAGACGAGGTGCTTAAAGAGAAGCTGCTAACGCAAGAGAATCTTACGCTCACGAAACTTGAAGAGCACGTAAAAGCATATGAAACCAGCAAGCGACAGATAACGGATATGACATTAGATACACACCAGCATGGCGTGTATGGAGTATTGGCTCTCCATAGCAAACGAAATGAAGAGCAACGAACAATGGAGAAAAGGCACAGCAATAAGAAAAATTCGCAACAAGCATCTCAACAAGTATCGCAACAGGCATCGCAGTACCGTCGGACTCAGTATAATAGCAACAGTATGTGCCCCAAGTGTGGGTACGTACATCAACATGCAGTGTGTCCAGCAACAGGAAAGCTTTGCAACAAATGCGGCAAATTGAATCATTTTGCCAGCATGTGCCGATCGAAGAGACAAATAAAAATTGTGCAAGCGGAATCACCGACTAACAAAAGCAGTGACAGTTCATCAAACGAAGATACGTATGAATATTTTTTAAAAACAATTACAGTACATAAAGTAAATGTTGGTAGTAATTTAAATTGTATTTGGACTGAACAGTTTCTTATGTCAAATAAAATGTTGCAGTGTCAGTTAGATACAGGAGCACAGGTTAACATAATGTCGTACAAAACATTTAAAGATCTTGGAATATCTGATAAGAAAATTAAAATTTGTACAATAAAGTTAAGTTCTTTTGGTGGAGAAAATATTCCTGTAATTGGAAAATGTAGATTAGATCTTAAATGCATGAAGTCGAAACAAAATTATAATTTGGAATTCGTGATTACAAATTTAAAAGCAAAAACGATTATTGGCTTATGTGATTGTATTCGCCTTGGTTTCATAAACTTTAACAATTGTGTCGAAAATAAAGCAGCTTTGTATGTTGACAAGGTTTCAACAGGTTATTCCCATGTTTTTGATACATATAAAAAAGTATTCGATGGTTTAGGTTGTGTTAAATTGGAATGCAAATTGGATTTAATAGAAACTGTTCCGCCAAGCATTGATCCACCCCGTAGAATTCCCTTCAAATTACATAATGCGTTAAAAGATGAATTGAAGAAAATGGAATTATTAGGTGTTATAAAGAAAACAATAGGGGCTACAGATTGGGTAAGTTCTTTAGTACTTGTAGAAAAGAGAAACAAAACAATCCGCGTTTGTTTAGATCCTCGAAAACTTAATCGAGCTATAAAACGTTCACCTTATCCATTTCCAACGCTTGAATCGATTCGGCATAAGTTAAAAGACTCAACTGTATTTTCGGTGCTAGATGCGAATAAAGGTTTTTGGATGATTCCTTTAGATGAAGCCAGTAGTCGGTTGTGTACATTTAATACACCATTCGGAAGGTACTCATTCAAAAGGCTTCCCTTTGGAATAAAAGCAGCCCCAGAAATATTTCATCGAATCATGGTTGACATCTTCGGTGATCTTAAGGTGTCCATTTATCTAGATGATATTTTAATATGTGGAAAAACTAGAGAGGAGCATGATAAAATCCTTTATGCCGTGTTAGATAGGGCCCAAGTATCAGGGGTAAAATTTAATAAGGAAAAAAGTCAGTTAGGTGTATCAGAAGTTAGGTATTTTGGCCACGTATTTAACAAAAATGGTATAAGCCCGGACCCCAATAAAATAAAAGCGATTGTGGACATGCCTGCTCCAAAAAACATTAAAGATGTTCAGAGGTTTTTGGGTATGTTAACATATCTTAATCCATTTATTGCAAATTTATCAAAAAAGTCCCAGGTCTTAAGAGATTTGTTAAAAAGCCAAGTGGTATGGAACTGGAATGAAAACCATACAAAATGTTTTAATAACTTAAAACGAGCGATCATTTCCCCTCCAGTCTTATCCTATTTCGATCCAGAGGTGCCAATTGTTTTGTCAGTAGATGCATCCCAATTTGCTGTTGGCGCAGTGCTGCAACAAAATAAAAAGCCGATTGCTTTTGCGTCGAAAACGCTTACTGAGTGTCAAACAAGGTATGCGCAGATAGAGAAAGAATTATATGCTATTGTTTTCGGATGTCAGAAGTTTCATCAATATATTTATGGACAGACAATTTGTGTAGAGACGGACCATAAACCCTTAATAAGCCTTTTTAAAAAATCACTTGCAAATGTTCCACCTCGGCTCCAAAGAATGATGCTTGCTATTCAAATATATGATTTACAAGTTAATTTTAAACCAGGTAAATTCATGTGGATAGCTGACACACTTTCAAGAGCCCCGCTCCCCGATACCGAAGTTCTAAAAAGTGAAAAGGAAATTTATATCCATGTTGGAAGCATTTCTAAGACTCTCTCAATTTCGGAACAAAGACTTGAAGAAATACAGATTAGTACTATAAATGATAAGACACTGCAATTGCTTAAAAAGAATATTGACGAAGGCTGGCCTGAACACAAGCACCTTACTGACAGATCTCTGTTACCATTTTGGCCTATTCGGCATGAAATATATCATCAGGATTCGTTATGTTTTAAGGGCAACAAGGTCATCGTACCTCACAACTTGAGACAGAAAATATTATCTCTTGTGCATGAGGGGCATGTAGGAATAGAAAACATGAAGCGACGTGCTAGATCTTGCATATATTGGCCTGGAATCAGTTATGATATACAAAAATTTATAGATTTATGTGATATTTGTCAAAAATTTCGAAATAACAATCCTAAAGAACCACTCCACCCACACGAAATTCCAAAATTACCTTGGGATACCATAGGCATGGATATTTTTCAACTGGATAATGAATATTTCCTTCTAATTGTAGATTATTATTCCAAATATATTGATTATTGCAAATTGAGGTCGTGTACTAGTTCAGTAATAATAAGAAAACTAAAAGATATATTCTCTAAGTTTGGAATTCCAAACATAATTATATCCGATAATGGGCCTTCTTTCGTTTCATCTGAAATGCAATCTTTTTTCAAAGATTGGGATATCAGCCATAAGACAAGCAGCCCCCACTTTCCACAGGCAAATGGCTTAGCAGAAAGGTCAATTCAAACCATAAAAAAAATGATTAAAAAATGTAGGCAGTCAAACACTGATCCATATATTGCCTTACTTAATTTACGTAATACGCCTAACACATTTGGTGTATCCCCAGCGCAGTTAGTTATGGGTAGAGCTTTAAGATCTAAATTACCCCTTCACATTGAGCAACTAAAACCCACCCTTGTAGATTGCGATAGGTATACAACAATGCTAGAAAGGAATCAAGAGCACATTAAAAGAAACTACGACAGAACGGCAAAACTTTTACCAGTTTTAAGAGCAGGAGATAAAGTGCTCTTTAAAGTAAACCCAAATGAGGGCTCATGGTCCAATGGCACAATTGTTAAAGTATGTAAGGAGCCAAGGTCTTTTATAGTTAGACACGGAAATGGCCGCTTATTCAGAAGAAATAGACGTCAATTAATATACAGAAAAAATTATACTTTTTTACATACGGAAAATGAGAATCATGCAAAGAGCAGACAAGATGAAAATGACAATGTAAAAGACTTCATGAAATTAAGATCTGGTAAACTGAAAATATCAAATACGTAGTTGAGTTCTTGTTATATACAATGTTAAAAGCTTATGGATTATAAAACTTTTATGTTAACTTTATGAAAAATGGCATGTTATATATTAGATATTGTCTTACTTGTAGATCATAGTGTATGTTTATGACACACCAACTATGTATGCTCTCTTAGGCGTAACTCCCTAGATTGTACACATAGAGTGTTAAGAGTGTTTGGAAATAAATCAGTTGAGAACACGAGATCAATGATATAACACCTACTATTCTAGGAGTACAACTTGTTATGAAGGTATTAATTCTAAAAGTCCGAGGGAGTAGAATTTATTTCAAACTTATGTACTGTCCAAGTAATGGAATACTTTGTATAGCTAGTTTGCGGCTTACAAAACTTTACGGAGTGCTTCGAAAGATTAATATCTCGTTCGTGTTAAAAGTAATGAATGCAAAGCAGCAGACGAACATATACATCAGGTTTGTTAGCTTCTAGGACCTTTTCGATAGGCTATGGTTGCAGATTTGTGGGAATAGGAAAAAAATCATTGGGTGCTTTATTAGGACTGATTATCTACCATGACGTGGTGTGGGGGCTTCTCAAGAAGGATAATCATCCGCGTCATTCCCCTTCACTGACCCAAGTCCCAGCCTATTCCATATCTCTCACCAACATTCCCACTCCACTTACCCACTCCTCACCCTCTGGGCGGGACATGAGGTGCCAACCGTACCGTGCCGAGATGTCGAGCAGGCTGAGAGCCCAGTTCAAAAATAGCTCAATCGCAAACGGTGTATCCGGATACCTGGCGCCTTCTGGGTCAGCTACCCTTACCTGTGCATTGCGGATCTCTGCACAGGCGGACATTGTAATTCTCCGCATATCGTGGGAACATATTGGACAACAAAAACACACACAAAAATAAAACGAGTCCGGACCTCATAAAAAAACAGAAGGAGAGGAAGTCCCCTCTACATCACAGGCTGCAAAAGCTGGAGCGTCAAAAAGCCGTCCCAACAAATTGTCGGAAGACGAAACCGACAATAAAAAACTAAGTCCATCAAGTACTAAATCGATGGGGACATAAGATCGACCTATCTGAAAAAGCTAAAGAGACTGTCGCCTGGGCTACAGGAATCCTGGCCCAAAAAAAAAAAAAAAGTCAAAAGGCCCAGATCGTCACCCGAGGAACCGAAGCGGGAGTCTAAGAAGGCTAGGCTGGGAACACCGGCCAAGCAATTATAGCCTTTCGGCGAGGTTGCGAGGGAGTGTCTAACGGTACCCATCATAGGTGACAGCGACCCAGACGTCAAATTGACGGCAGATAAATGGAAGGAAGTCGATCAAGCACTTTCGGCTAACTTCCTAAAAATAGCAAGGAAGAAACCCGGACCACCGCCCATCTGCGACGACGTTGGATGGTACCAAGACAGGGTAAAGCTTCTAAGCTGTGCCGGCAAGAGATCCCTCGATATTTTAAGGGCCACAGTGGCAGAAATAGAGGAGCTATGGGAGGGAGCTAGGCTTAAGGTCGTAACCAAGGACCAGGTCCCTAAACGACAGCGAGCAAGATGCTGGCTCCCGCTGGCACCAGGCAATCCCCTTCGAAATCTTTGAAACAATCAACTACTGCAACCACAATCTCCCAACAGAAAATTGGAGAGTCGTGATGCTGGAGGAACCAAAAGGCAGATCGGGACAGGTAATCATTGTCCTGAACTGTGAAGCCCTAGAACCTCTGGCCCAATGCGACTACCAAATTAGGTTTGGCTTTAAAAAAGTAAAACCTAACATATATAAATGGGATGAGGAAGTGCCACCATTGCCACCATCCGGCAAAGAAGACCCGGCTAGCACCGAGGTCAGAAGGGAAACATACAATCCTCTCGGGAAGCAAGGGCCCTGTGACGGAGGAAGCTGAAATCCCAGCAATAACCCTGGTCGACAAAGCCCAGGAGTCACTGCTCGACTCCGGAAGAGAGGACTATTCAACTAACTCGCCAATGGAGGACGATTTTCTAGACCCGAATCCGGAAGACCTCAACACCACCGTGGTGGACGTTAGTAGGATTGATAGCAGCTGAGATTAATTCAAATTAACCTCCATCAGTCGAAAGTGGCAACCGCAAATATTCTTCTCAGGCTCACTAAAGGAGAAAAGGACATAATCCTAATCCAGGAACCTTGGGTAAATGAATACAAGGTTTGTGGACTAAGAACTCCAGCCAATAACTTATTTACACCACAAAACGAAGGTAAACCTCGTACTTGCATACTTGCAAAGTAATCTAACGCTTACCTGCTTCCTAACTACAGTTGCCCTGACACCACGGTGATTGCGGATCACCCAGGGATAAGCTATGGTTAGCCTCAACATACATGGCGCAGGAATTCCATCAGACGAGGTCAGAAGACTAGTCGAGGACGCGTCAAGACATCAAGCTGGGCTCCTAATCGGTGCGGATGCAAATGCGCATCACACGATTTGGGGCAGCAGCGATATAAACGAAAGAGGTGAGTGGCTTGTAGAATTCATTCTCACCTCTAATCTATATAATTGTAATAAGGGAGACATACCCACTTTTATTACCAAAACCCGTAGGGAGGTACTAGATTTAACCCTAGCATCTTCCTTTCTCATAAGTAGAATAAGAGAGTTGAGGGTCTCTGAGGAAAACTCTTTCTCAAACCATCGCTATCTGGTTTTTAACATAGCTTTCAGGGTGGGGTTAATTCACTCTTCTTACAACCCAAGAAGAATTGAATGGGAGGGCTATGGAGCCTTCATTGGCAATTTTGTAGTAAGAAGGACCCCTGACGCCCCGCGGTCACCGTCAGATATAGGAAAACTAGTCGATAGCTGCGTAATCTACAAATCAAGAAAAAAACTCATACCCATCTTGGTGGAACGCTGCTCTAAGCACGCTCCACAAGGACTGTCGAAGTCTCTTCAATAAAGCAAAGAGTACAAAAAACGATAGAGACTGGAGCCTATATAAAGAATCACTCAGGGCATATAAACAAATCCTGAGGAAAGAACAAAGGAAGTCTTGGAAACTCTTCTGCAACAATGTGGAGAAAATTTCAGACGCCTACAGACTAGGGAAAATACTCTCGAAAGATCCACAAACTCCGAGTTGCCTCATAACGAACGTAGTTTCGACAACGCCCGAAGAAGAATCACTAAATCTTCTCGCAAGACTCAGTGCATATGCAAGGAACTCACCTTTCCTTCGCGATAGACGGACAGTACGATCATATAATCTCTAGAGAGAAAACTATGTGGGCGTTAAAAAGCTTCAAGCCCTATAAATCGCCAGGGCCAGATGAAATTTACCCTATCGGACTTACACAAACCATGGAATGGACTACACCATGGTTAGAGACTATCTTTAAAAGATGCATAGCTTGGAGTCACATTCTAGAAAAGTGGAAGCGCGCAAGGGTACTCTTCATCCCCAAGGCTGGCAGGAACTCTCACACTTCTCACAATCTGTCCCCTATCTGTCTATCATCCTTTGCACTAAAAACCTTGGATAGGCATACGCCATGGTTTCGATCATTCTCTAATCTCTAAGGCATATTACGCCTACTGTAAGGATAGATCTGTCGAAACAGCCTTGCGCACACTAGTGAGGAAAATCGAGAGACCGATCCATCCTTAGCCTTCCTAGACATAGAGGGCGCCTTCAATAACCACTCCGAAAGCAATAATAAAAGGCTAGAAAAGCTAAAGTTGGAGAGGAACCTCATAGAATTGATTAGCAAGTTGCTTTTAACACGCAAAATCCACTCTAAATGGGGAATCCAGGCAACCACCAGAGTGGTTACCAGAGGAACCCCACACGGGGGGTCCTCTCACCTCTTCTCTGGAATGTAGTCGCTGTTCATTTGCTAACTGACTAAATTGGAAAAAGATGGCCTGGACGTTATTGCCTACGCTAATGACGTTGCCATTTCGAACTCAGGCAAATACTTACCCACACTGAATGACCGTAAGCAAACGGACCAGAAAACGGAGCTTGTGCTATTCACCAAAAAGCACAAAATTCCGGAATACTGCCCAGTCTCTTTGCTTGGTACCAGATTAACCTATCCCTCCAACGCAAATACCTTCGCATTGTACTAGACAGGAAATTAACCTGGAAGAACATCACAACCGAGAGAGCATAAAAAGCAACTATAGCTCTATACACATGCAAGAAAGCCTTAGGGAAAAAATTGGGATTCAACCCCAAGATCACCCTATGGCTCTACATTACGGTCGTTAGACCCATAATAAAGTATGTAGTGATAGTCTCGTGGTCTGCACTGGACAAAACAGCATACCACAGACAACTCGAGAAGGTACAAAGGCTAGCATGTATGTGCAACACCGGGGCCCTTAGGTCCACTCCGACGGCAGCGCTCAACATGATACATCACCTTACACCATTCGATATATCCGGCAAGCAAATTGCCACACACACGGCTATAAGACTAAAAGCCAATTCAAAATGGACGAGCTACGTCACTGGCCACTCCTCCATCCTGAAAAACAAGTCAACTATGGCAGAAAACTTGGACCACATAGAACCCACCACAGTCTTGGAGAAGAAACTTAGAATAATCTACCCGGACAGACAGAACTGGACCCGCCAAACGCAACCTCGCTGGAACTTCGTGGATTTCTACACAGACGGGTCAAAACCCAAGGACGGGGTGGGTAGTGGAGTATTTTGCAAACAACTAAAGCTGAACAAAGCTCTAAAAAGATCACTGCAGCGTCTTTCAGGCGGGGCTGTTGGCAATAAAGGAGGCTCTGTCTTGGCTGAAGTGGAACGTGATATCCACTACGGATATCCGAATTCTCACGAATAGTCAAGCAGCCTTAAGGTCGCGCCTATCGGCCGAACAGTTTGATATACAAATTCTCTGGGTACCAGGACACAGCTACATTCCAGGAAACGAGGGAGCCGACACACTCGCCAGACAAGGAACGACGCAACAATCAATCGTGGCACGTGAGGGAATACCCCTTGCAACCATTAAACATAATCTCGCAAATTTCGGCAGAGCTGAGAAGAACCTGAAATGGACCCAGGGACACACCTGCCTCGTCAGCATGCAAATCTGGCCCCGGCTCGACAGTCAACGGACTAGGAGTATAACCTCCCTAAAAAGAACTGACTGAACTGAGGAGGTCGAGTCCACCTTCTCTGAGGCTGTTCGGCATTCAGCACAAACAGGAAAAGAGACCTAGGATCTTACATCCTTAACGACCTGACAGATGTTCAGCAAGTAGGGATATCTGACCTTCTTAACTTCTTAAGAAGCACCAAGTGGTTCCATGAATAGAGGGATAAGCCCCCCTCGTAGCTGCACAACGGGTCTCTCTGGCCTATGTGTATTCTTCTCTATTCTGGGAAGGTTACGCACCTACCTACCTACCTATAGAGATGTATGTGTGTGTGTTTGTTCGTATGTGCGTATGTGCGTGCGGAATTTTTATAGGACTGGGTTCATTCCACGCATAATTACGCAACTGAGAACTGATTGGGTTAGAACTGATTAAGATTTCAGCAAAATACTGACCGCGCCCGAAGCTGGTTGCTTGCGGTGATCGGACGAGAACTGGTACATTATTCGTCTATGAATCCTACCGCAGCTAACAAAAAGAGCTAATGACCTTGAAACGCCTGAACAAATCTTCACAAATTGTAGCTAAGAACCATTTCGATCACGTTAGCTTCCAAAAAAAAAAAAAAGGCATCATAATCGGTCCATTCGTTCAGGAGCTACGATGCCACAGACAGACACACAGACACCTCAAATTTATAAAACCCCTCTTTTTGCTTCGGGGGCCTTGCGGGTCGCACCTAGACCACGCTTTGTTTTTGGATATCCGTGGCATCGTTCATCGTGTAGGCATTCTGATGATGCTGATGCCACGACGAGCTGAACTCGCCAAGAAGAGCTTACTCTTGCACCACGACAAAGCGCCGGCCCATATCTCATTGATTGTTCAAGAGTTTTTGGTGAGAAAAAAGCATCCGCCCTATAGTCCGGATATTGCTCCCGCGACCTGTTTTTATTTCGCAAGATGATGTCACACCTCATGGAAACTCATCACCGTGGTCAAAAAGGGTGTAACCATAGTTCTGAACGAGTTACATAACTTCGAAGGACTACAAGGGGTGCTTCGAAAGTTGTGAGCAACGTTGGAATCGTTAGAGGGTGCTACTGTGGGGGTCGATAATTACATTTTGCGAAAGGCTTAATTTATTTCCCGGTACGTAATTGCCCCACTGCACGTCCAAAATGACTGAAATGTACGTGGGGATCTTTCAAGAGATGCTTTTGTTGTCTCCTATTATGAATCAGAAACAGCCAGGAGGACCATGTACCAACTTTTTTATTATCGTGTTGAATGTTGGTACTAAAAGATTTAATTCGAACTCGAACTGTTTAATCCTCCGGTAAGGCGCTTACAACCGCCCACAACATGAACAATTAACTTCAACTTCGTATGGATTGGACATTTCTAAATTTAATTCCTGACGATGCCCCTTCGTTAAAGCCTAAAACTTGAATACATGTACACGCCATCCTTTACATGCATTTTAATACGTTAGAACTTACCCCAGGTCTGTTGACTGAATTACCGCCGGCGGCCAGCATATTCGAAGCGGACAATCGTTCTGTGGGCGAATTCAAGTCCATAAATAAATTGCTCAGCGGTCTGGCACTCGTGTTACTGCTTCCAGCACCTCCTGCACCAGCTGTCGAGCCGTGCGAATTATTGTTTGTTGTTGAAATTGAATTGATGTGACCGTTATTGAGGCTACTATTGCAGTATGCAGTTGCTGGTATACTACTCTTGTTGCCCGATTGTATCAAGGTGTTATTGCAGGTGGTACTGGTTTCCGAGCCGCGCATCCCACTGCGCGTCAACGGTGTCGTGTTGTCCTTTGAGTGAAATCCTTTTGACTGATTATATTGGTGCTGATGATGATGTGAATAGTGTTCTTTGGGTATGTGCTGCAGTTGCTGTTGTTGATGTAACGATTGTCGACTGAAAGCACTGTACGGCACGGTTGGTGTTGATGATGACGTACTTATTGTATCGCTTTCATCGCAGCTGTCTGCAAATAAATGAAAGAAGGAAACGAAAGTGTCAGAAGAAAAGTATGGAAAATAGCATTGAAGTCTTCGTTTTGCTCCTGGTGATTACTTAAGGAATTGAATGTCAACAGTGGCAGGACTTATTGGCTGAGTATGAGTCAGACGCTCGTATTTTCAATATATGATTAGTCTACGCCCTTAAGGTTAGATTTTTTGCTTGATTTCGCAAGCGTCTAGGAACAAATGGAACGTCCAAAAGGATCACGTTTGATTGACCATGAAATCCTAGTATCCATGAACCCATACCAACTTCGCATAGTACCTATACTACAGAGAATGAAGTGGCAATGTATGGACGACCCGAATTCATGCAAGCCTTAATTAAAACTGGATTTCGTCCCTTCAATACACAAGAGAGAGAGAGAGAGAGTCAAACGATATCCTAGAAGATCATAGCCTTGAAGGCATCACGTAGCCAAGAGTGTGAGAGTGTTTATGTGCTACACAGTTCACGTCTTTCCCTAAGCAATTTAATGATACGTACTACAAACGTGACGCTGAATTTTTAAGGAATGCTCCATTTTACGAGTACCTATTCCTAAGCTTGCACTTTTTGCTTGTGTTTGGATTCGGATTGAGGCATCCTGTGCATTCAATGGAAGTGACAGCTTGATTTAGTTTATCTTGCCTTAGGTACTATTCCCTTTGCTATTTTCATTTTACTGCTACGAGTATTTTCTTTTTGTCTCAGAAGATTTTCTGAGATGAAGATAAGAATGGTTGTAGTCCGGGTCAAAGGTGAAGGGTGTTTCTATAGATGGAGACTCACATATGTATGTATATGACACACATGCTGACGAATGGGTATAGAGAACACTTTAGATACATATAAGAAGGGACCATCCAGTCATTTTTTAGGGTTCCGTACCCAAGGGGTAAAACGGGACCCCATTACTTAGTCTTCCCTGTCCGTCCGTCCGTCTGTCACCAGGCTGTATCTCATGAACCGTGCTAGTTAGACAGTTGAAATGTTCACAGATGATGTATTTCTGTTGCCGCTATAACAACGAATACTAATACTATACTACGGAATAAAATAAATATTTAAGGGAGGCTCCCATACAACAGACATGATTTTCATCCAAAAAACTCCCCTTGGTCACATACTGACTTAAGGTTAGTCTAAGGAAAGCTTAGGACTTTCTGCCTTAGTCCACCTGGAACAACAAATCCGCATCCGAATAATAGTTGCCTTCTCTCCTTATAGCAATCGCCGTAGTAAATATCGCAGTTTTTCATCCGCTTTCTACCCGGTCCATTCCGTCGCATTTCCTGGATGGCGGTTATGTCCGCTTTATAGCGGTCTAGGGCGTACGCAAGTTGTTCGGCTGCACGTGGCCTGTTTAGGGACTCAACATTCCACGTACAGAGCCGAAGATCATTGTCCTTTTTTCGTTTTTTTGCAAGGGTCGTCAACATTAATCCGGTCCGTTATATCCGAGGCTTGTGGTTATTTCGGATTTTGTATTTTTTTTTTTTTACGGTTACGGCTTACTAGGCCGTAGCCAAACCGACTAATCCAGTTTTTTGGCGCAGAAGGCAAGCCATTCGCCCTTCCATAGGAAATCTCCAGATGGCACCAAGGGGAGGTGGAGATGGGACTTACTAACAGTGCCGCAAGATGTTCGACTGCGGTGGCCATTCTCGCTTTTTAGCAGGCCAGCATCCGTCGGATAGATGCTACCCCTTCGAGGCCCTTGTTAGTCCTTTGCCCCTTCTGATTGGAACGTATAAAAATGTGTTTGAATTTTTGCATACATTTTTGCATACCCATCGACAATTACCCCTGGTAACTCCTCAAATGATTTTATGTGTTTTAGGGTTCCGTACCCAAAGGTAAAACGGAACCCTATTACTAAGACTTCGCTGTCCGTCCGTCCGTCCGTCTGTCACCAGGCTGTATCTCATAAACGTGATAGTTAGACAGTTGAAATGTTCACAGATGTGCCGCTACCACGCCAAATACTAAAAACAGAACAAAATGAATATTTAAGGGGGGCTCCCATACAACAGACATGATTTTCATCCAAAAAATCCTGCCTGCAACCAAGATCTGTCATTTGATGAGGTAACATACATAGTCTCTTTCATATTTATGTATACGGATGGTACGGAACCCTTCGTGCGCGAGTCCGACTCGCACTTGGCCGGTTTTTTCTAATCATTAATCGATATTCGCTTGCTATGGAAAAAAGAATCCATTTTCAAAAAATCCCCTTGATCACATACTGATCTAAGGTTAGTCGACAATATCCCACAGCCGGTAGCAAACTTCGGAGCTTTGATCCCTATTATGTCCTTGTTGTATTAATCTAAGCTACAAACCTTTTTTCTATAATTATTGTTATTCACCTTTTCACCACCTCACAGTTTTTGAGCTTCAACTTTCTAGTTTCAAAAATGACGTAATAGTTTCCATACAACTTTTCATTCCCTATTTCAACTCCTTACACTTTAGCCTATGTCCTTTCTCATGCCCTAGACTATCTCTGTACGATATTTCATTTAAATTGGTTTGGTAATTTAGGCGCGATTGCGTAACACGCAGACAGACAGATTTACTTTCGCAGTTATAATATGGAAATAGTATAGATTAGACTGAGATAGAGTTTCTACTTAATGAAATCGCCGAATTAACGTCGTAGTCCGTGGAGGATAAAATGGCTTTATTAAAAAAGGAGAAAAAGAGTCCAATTTAGGAAAAGCCTTAGTTCAACGAAAAGTGTGACAAGCATTTCACACTGCTATTATACGAATGAGAGAGCACCGTGGTGCAGTGAGTAGTGTGTTGGCCTCTGACGCCGATGACACGGGATCGAATCCCGACAACAGCCATGTAATCGAACGTGTTTTTCACGGTGTTTCTCCTCAGCGGGGTTCTGACAAAACTCCTGTCGTAAAATTGTCATGAAAAGCTTCTCGAAATTCGCCGTTCGGAACCGGCAATAAACTGTAGGTCCCTTTCACCTATGGGAAAATGAAATCGCACACAACTTGGGTGATTGAGAGAAGCTCGGCTCAGGTTCTTCATGGACTGTAACGCCAACATACATACATACATAGATACATTATAGAAAACCTGGACTGAAAGTCCAAGTATGACAAGTATGCCGACACTGGTACCTGGCCATGGACGTATCCCAAATATTTTAGATATTTCTCGCTACCCCTTACATCACACCCATATTATCGTCCTCTTATCAGACCAAAGAGATCCGGTCAAAACATACTCTATTAATTGATTACCATTTTTTTAATTGCAAGATACGAGGATACCGCTATTTACTTTCAGGCCATTCAACTTGGGATAATTGCATGGCTTGTATCTGACACTCAGTTATCTGCGGCCACAAAGAGAACTGATTGAATAAATTAATTTGATCGCTTTCGATAAATAAACTCACTGTTTGGTTCCATTATCCCAGAACGACATGTACACAGGCATGACGACAGTTTTAATTGAGTGGGAAGAGATACCAACGTTACGGCCACAAAAGACACTGTGTACATGTGTCCTGCGGTGATGGAAAGTATAGTGTTTCTGCATGGTTGATTTGGAACAATGCCTGGCTTAATCAGCACTTAATGAACTGGTCTTTCATGTTCAGAGGCACGTTTGTTGGGGTATGTGTATTCGCACAGTCGAATAAGGACGCGAGTTAATGACATGTGTGTTCATTTGTATGTGAACGTAGGCACTTTGAGCAACTGGAATCCGATTGAAGAGTAGGCATCGCTGTCAAAGCTACGAGGAACAATTAAACGTACATACATATGTACGTGCCCCAATACCGGAAATCTGTTAAGCCATGACTATATGTCAAGAACTCACCGAATTCAAAGGACCTCTCCATGATGGGACGTCGATTGTTTTTTGTCGCTTGCAGTCCAACACCACCACCAATACTGCCTCCGCCACCATTAATCGCCTGACTGTTAATATTATCAGGATCGCCATGTGTTCCTCCACTGTCGCAGCCGTCCCCCCGTCGACCCAAGTGACTGTGATGGTGGCTATAGTCAACCAGGAAATTTTGCGAATAATGCTTCTGATGTAGGCAACAGTATTTCACGTGTTTACAAAAGTTGCAACTACTCGTCGCAGGACGATTTGGCCGATTTACGCGAAACGAATTCGAGCGGCCAACATTGACGTTGGCTGTGCCGCCGGCTGTGCCGTTGGTGCTGCTACTATTCGGACAACGTAGGCTGCCGCCGCAACGTCGCTGATTGAATTTATTTGTCCGTGGTATTACCTGAAAAGAGACGACAGCAGGCTTCAATTAAGTAATCTAATTGTGTACGGGGGGGAGGTGTATATTTGTATCAGTGTATGCGTGTCTTGCAGCATCAGCTTTAGCCAAGCACTCTGGTTGACTCAGCAGAGGATCGAGAGTACCTCGCATGTGGAGTGCCGAAACGGGGTTGGACGGGAATTGGAGCGTGCATTGCTAGCTGACCGTGGATTGATGGAGCGAACATGTTGTAATAAGCCATTGTTTTATCTGGGCTAGGTAAATATTTGAGGAAGTTTTTCTGGTGGGCGACCGATAGCTTCGGTTACGACGTTACATGAGTAGTTCGACAGCTGGTGGCAGTGCTGGAAGTAGTGCCTGGACAAGATTATTAGATTGTAAATAAAGTGAAGGAGGTAGAGAGCTGTAGGCATAGCATGAGCATATGTATAGTGATATGAGATAAAGTAGAGTAAGAGGTGGATTATGGTGAATCCTTGGAAAACGTAAATACATTAATTAACCCATGAGTAGCATTTTGCTGTAAGAGAGCATTGAGAGGCGAGTGAACTGGATTATGGTGTGGACCACGTATGTTAGAAATGGATAAAGTTGTGAAAGCAATCTCTTTGACTTTTATTTGTAACTAGCCAACAACCCGTTGAGGGTCTCGTTTGCTGCGGCGACTTTAATGCTGCTTAAAGCTCAACGATTCGTCATTGGGTTAACATGTTTTCTAAACGAGAACGACATTGATTAAATCTGCGCCATTCCAACCGATCGAGTTGTGGAACCCAATTCAAAATTGAACACAAATCTTCGTAATGGCACATCCAGCCTTACAAGTCTTCTTCCAGTTGGTCCCAGACTTAGACGCCACTTGAAATGAATTTCAACATCAATTTGCTCCTGTCTCGATGTTTACCTTGGCAAAAGTAATTTTTTTGCAAATAAAACAGTACAAAAGGGATAAGGATACAAATGAGGACAGAGATAGAGGGAAGACGGGAAAAATGTGAAGGATATCGTACATACCTTATCCTCTAGTAAATTAGAAAATAAATCTAAGTGGTCCTCGTCTTCGCTCATCATTGCGAAAAAGTCTTTAAATGTATCGGGGAAAGAGGCCGGAAACTGTCCTTGACGCGAGTCCAATTTTGTTTCCATTTCTGGAAAATCAAACAGAAAAATTTGGTTAGTGTAGTGCTGTTTAATGGGTTCAAGCAAATTTATCTTCGGGGTTTATATCTAGGTTTAAAGCGTAGATTGTTAAAAAAATTATAAAGAAAACTTCGAGCTTTGTTGAAAATACTGAGAGCGTGAAGGTCCTTCCTCAAGCCAGACCCGCTAAAGCCATACAAAATGTATGTATCAATTAGTAGCTTCAAAATAATCAAAATCGCCGAATACAGATACCAATAATTCAGTAGGTCTAACCAACGCAAGTAACGACGAACTCATCCAACTTGTGAAGCTGGTAAGGTCTACGCTTAAGACCTGTCGCATAGATAGATCGAAACAGCAATGCAGAGTTTAAGGAAAAGTAAGCACACAGGCAGGACAGAAGCAGGAAGATATAAAAGAAAAAAGTAAATTTTCTTCCAACAATCACTACCAAATGGTAAATCATATATTACCGAATTCATATAGCTAATAATTGCTTTAAGAATCCCTTCTTCTTCGTGGCGCCACAGACCGGTGTAGTCCAGGGCCTCAACCAACAAGCGACTTCAGCCAGCACGATATCTTCCCAGCCGCCTCCAGCCACGCACATCAAGTTGGTTGAGGACCTTCTACCCCTGTGTGCGGCATTTGATTCAAGGGCGTCCTCTGTTCGCTGTCCCAATGGATTGAATTCGAAGATTCTTCGGACCGGAGCTATGTTGCCCATACACCCATACTTGGCCTAGCCATCTTAAGAATTGTATCCTCAGACGCTTAACCAGGCAAATGCCGCCGTACAGCCCGTACGGATCCGAGGTGCTTGACTACCTCGAAGTTCTTGCTCATTGTGACGCTCCGTCTGAGGCGTTGATGTTGTGCGGCCTTTCTTGATGACAGCATATACCTCATTTACCGCCAGACCCATTTTAGCCGCCTCCGCTTTAATGCCAGCAAACGGACCAATCACGTCAATATCATCGGCGTAAGTTAGCAGTTGAACGGACTTTTGAAAATCGTGCCCCTAGTGCTGACTTGTGAGTTTCGCACGATGTTCTCCAGTGTGATGTTATAAAAGTAAGGTCGTTACCGACTTTGATGGAGCAGCGTCAGTCTTCCATCGTTATCCTGCACAATCTGACGAGTTTGGTAGGCATGCCAAAAACTAGACATGGCTTGAAGCCATACCGATAAGAACCAATCAGGGTTTCAGGCGTTCACCCAAAACAGAAGAGAGGATTTTATAAGCGATGTTAAGGAGACTGATCTCTCTGTACTTGGTGCAGTCAAAGGGCTCTCCTTTCTTGTGGATTGGGCAAACGACACTGAGATTCCATTCGTCGGGCATGCTGATACGTGCCCCCCACCAGACAGTCCGTCCACTCCAGCAGCTTTGTTTGACTTCTGTTTTGATATTGCTACCATGACCTCATCAATGTCGGGGGGACGGAATTCTTGTCTGTCTTCGTGCAAGCTGTGTGGGCCAATCTACCTAACAAGCGGTAATCGACACTTCCTCGCCGTTTAACAGTCTACAGAAATGATTCTTCCACATTCTCAGTATCGACTGCGTCTCTACTACAAGTTTTCCATTCCTTACCCGGCAGGCTTCGGCCCGAAGTTTATATCCACTGAATAACTGTTTTACCTTTTGGCAAAACTTCATTCCTGCTTTAACACTCCTCCATATCCTCGACCATGCGCTTCTCATGCTCTTTCCTTTTCTTTTCAAGAAGCCGTTCCCATCTCTCCTTTTCTGTTAGTTGAGATCACGAACAGCTCTCGTCTTTCGATGCAGGATTGCCTGTAGGCGTCTCGTTTAGCTGTATGGGCCTGCCTGTACTCGTCGTCAAGCTCCATGTGGCAGTTTCTTTAACAGCTATTTGACAATGCTTCCATTCTTCTTCTGCCGTAAGTGCAGGCGGCGTCGAACTTTCAGAGAGTTTTTGGGAGACTCGGTCGGTTCCTAGCGATCGGATGCGGTTGTTTTCCAACGTAAAATCTTGGTGTTCTTTCTCGCCTCAGCTGTTTTTTTATATCCTTTGCCCTTATCTTGGCCACAATAAGGAAATGATTCGAGTCGATGTTGGATCCTCGGAACGTTCAAACTTCAAAAATACTAGAGGAGTGTCTGACGTTAATCGAGGCAAAATAAACTAACCTGAGTCCGTTTCCGGAAGTGATGTCGTGTAGGCTGTGTTTCTCGATGACTCTGGCAAAGACTTCGTCCTTTCCCTCCTCTTCATTGAAGACTTCTAGGAAGACATTAGTTTGCGCTTTCTAGGAGGTCATAGAAGTTGTCAGCCTTGTTTTTTGTCGGATCGTGGGCGCAAAACAGACCGACTTTAGCCTTGATGCGGTTTCTTATGAGGCGCTCGTTTATATATTTAAGGCCTTAAGACATTTTGCCTTAGTCCGCTACGAACAACAAATCCACCTCAAAACAAGCACTGTCTCCCCCCTCTGTAGTAATCTCTGCACCATCACACTTCCTGGATTGCGGCAATGTCGGCTATGTAGCAGTCAAGGGCCTTTGCGAATTCATTGGCCTCATTCCATGTGGCGAGCCGAAATTCATTGTCTTTTTTCGTTTGCTGGAGTCGTCAATAGTAAATCCATCCTTGTCCGAGGCTTGTAGTTGTCTATGAACCATTATTTTTTTATGTGGTAAGGGAGTCAGCCCCACGTACAACCCCCAACTGGGAGGCCAGGCCCCTGCCACGACATTTTTTTTTTTTTTGTTTTTTTTGTTGAAGGCTTCTGCTATCCGCTGGAGCACTCAGACGCAATCACTGGTCCATTGTACTCCAGACAGACACCTTACATTACTGTATTTTCTCCGTTTTCCGGAGAAAAAATTTGAGGGAGCTTCAGTGATGTAGAGCTAAGGGATTCGGCACACACCACATCGGCTCCAAGGGTGCGCCACCGTATGCGAGCAAAGGCGGGTCAATCACAGAGGAAATGCTCTGCAGTATCATCCTCCTCTTCGCCACACTCGTGCCGAGCACGTAGAGATGCTTGGCAAAAGTGTAATGGCCCGTGATAACTCCCACAAGCCTCCTGCAGTCGATTCTCCTTAAAGACAGGAGGAATGCTGCAGATTTTTTGCAGACATCAGGGCATACGCGTTTAGTCATCCTGCAACCCGGACAATCCCTCCATCTACGGTTGTGTGTGTTAAATACACAATCGTTAATGTAGGAATTTACCGTGGACGCAGGTAGACCTAGAACGGGTTCAGGTCCTGAGAAGCTCTCCTCTGAACCCATACTAGCGAGTTCATCAGAGATCTCATTTCCTGTGATCCCAGAGTGGCCTGGAACCCATACAAGCCTTAATGAATTTAGTCTGCCGACTCTGTTCAAGAAGGACTTGAGTTCAAGCACCAATTCGGAGCTAGTTAAGGGGTTACACACAGCTTTTAATGCAGCTTGGCTGTCACTACAGACGCATATGCTTTCCCCCTTCCACCTGTGCTTCACAACATAGTGCGTGTCTGGAAGACAGACGCATACTTTCCTAACGAGAAGTGCAGTCGGATGTTTTCGCGTTCAAAGAAGACTCCAGCACCGGACCCCCGCCCAGACCTGGAGCCATCCGTGAAAATGCTAAGACTATCCTTTCCAGGTTCACTATCCAGCCATAGCCAATCCTGACGCCATGGAAACTCGACTGTAAAAATACGACTGTGAATCAGTGCGTCAGGAGGCATGTCCATGAGACAGGGGTCGCAGGACAATTCTTGCGCAAGCACACCGTTATTCCTATGCGAGTTGTACCAAAAGCCATTTCTCTTCAGACGAGACATGGCTTTCAGAGCACACCCTCTGATAAATATATCAAGAGGTGGAAGGTTCATCATAATATCTAGAGCAGCGCCCGGCTTGCTGGGGAAAGCCCCCGTGCAGCTGAGACAAACCGTTCTTTGGAGTTTGGTGAAAGAGGCTACGACGTGTTTGCGTTTTAGTCTGTTCCACCAGAAAACCGATGCATATGAGATTATAGGTCTTATCATTGCCGTGTAGATCCAGAGGACCTTTGCCGGCGATAAAACCCATGTTTTGCCAAAAGCTCCTTTGCATTGCCAGAAAGCTGACAGCGCTTTGGTGGTTTGTGACTCAAACATGTTTTGACCAGAGAAGCTTACTATCTAAGATGACTCCTAGATACTTAGCCTCCTTGGATATCGGGATGGAAGTGCCTTTTAGTACCAGCTGAGTCATGTCAGTATTTTTCCTCCTTCCCGTAAAGAGAACGACATCGGTCTTAAGAGGATTGACTGACTGACATTTAGCGCCGCCGGTGCTTTGCGACGGACAGTCGCCAAAAAGGAGGCGACAGAAAGAATCCATCCACATAGGCCTGATCGTAGATTCCAGAGGCATTGAGAGCATCAAGCAGGGAATCGACCACCATGCACCATAACAGCGGAGACAGGACGCCACCTTGAAGGCAGCCCCTGTTTACGCCAGACTTGACACCCTGGTCGAGGCCTGCATCAGCGGTCAATGTCCTGTGCATGAGCATTGCTTTGATCCAAAGGACCAGTGCTATATCTACGCCATGATGTCTGGCAGCGGTACACATGTTGTCAAAAGTTGCGTTATCAAAAGCTCCCTCAATGTCGATGCAAATGCCACTACATAATACCTATGTATAATAGTTAAGTCTGAAGCTTTAGGCATGTAAGTGAATGCCTCGTAACAATCCGCATCAAAGCTAAGAAGTTCGGGAACATTAGTTTAATATGCGTTCATGCTCCAAACCGAAGAAAAAGACGATCGACTTAAAGAAAACTTCTACGATCCCCAAGACAGAACCTATGCTCAATGTCCCACCTACGATACAAAAATAGTACCAGGAGATTTTGATTTTGATCACGGAGAAATATAACCCACGCGATACCACATCTGCGTGGTTTCCTGGCGGGGCGTAATCTCTTTCTAGCTAGCACACGATTCCCGCATCTCAATATTCTCAAAGGAACCTAACGATCATCTGATCAGTTGACTACCAACCAGATTGATCACATTGCGATCGCCGTCAGACACTCCTCCTGCATCCTAGTTGTACGGATCTTCCGAGGAGCCAACATCGACTCCGATCTTATGCCACGGAGTCAAGCTGTACAACCAGAGTTTAAGGTCGGGAAGCAGGAGACCGCTAGGAACTGTGTCGATCGAGTTTCCCTCAACCTCATGCAAATTCCGATGACACCGGCACAATCCACAGAACAAGAGTGGGAGCATTTCCAGTGTGCCATCCGATGCGCTGCCTCTGATGTACTGGGTTTCAAGCTGCCGCCAGATAGAATCCCTTGGTTTAATGAGCAATGCAAGCAGGCGCAAGTGGCAAAGCAAATTGCCTACAAAGCCAAGCTGCATAGACGGACGAAAGCCGCTCGTGAGCACTACGAGCAGAAATGGAGAGAGGAACACATGCTTTTAAGGAAGACAAAAAGAGAGCATGGAAAGCGTGATATAGGCAGAAGCCTTTAAAGATGAAGACGGACAACTGGTAGTAGAGTCACACTCTAGGCTGAGAATATGGAAAGATCACATCTGTAGACTGTTTAACAGTGATGATAGATTTGATACCGCTGTCAGGCAGAGTGATCAATTCGCAACTGACGAGAATGCAAGAGAATTTCGCCCACCCGGCCTCGATGAAACCAAGCTAGTAATTTCGAAGCTTAAAAATATTAAAGCCGCTGGCGCGGACGACCTGTCTGCTGAGCTATTTAAAGCGTCTGGCGATGAGGTGGTAAGGCACATGCGCCAGCTCATCTGTAAAGTTTGGTCTAAGGAAAGCATGCCCGATGAATGGAATCTCAGCATCGTTTGCCCGGCCCACAAGAAAGGAGACCCTATAACTGCGCCAACTACAGGGGAATAAGTCTCCTTATCACGGCATACAAGATTTTCTCTACCATACTGTGTGAACTCCTGAATAGGTTCTTATCAGTGTGGTTTCAAGCCAGATAAGTCCACAATAGACCAAATATTCACACTGCGGCAGATCTTGGAGAAGACCCAAGGATACTAAATCGACACTCATCACCTTTTCGTCGATTTCAAGGCGGCATATGATAGTGTACATGGAGTAGGCTATACAGCGCCATGTCTAGTTTTGACATCCCTGTCAAACTCGTCAGACTGTGTAGGATGACAATGGAGAACATGGTAGCGAATTAATGCGAGACAAGGTGACGCACTGTCATGTAATTTCTTCAACATCGTGCTTGAAAATAACATACGAGACCCGCTGGCCAACACAAGATGTACGCTCTATTTCAAGGTCTGCATAACTGCTTGCGTACGCGGATGACATTGACGTAAAGCATTCGAATTCATTGAAGCAGATTCATGCTGTCAACCAAAAAAGACGCGCAACACCGACGTCTCGGCCAGAACGTCATAATTGGCAGCTACAAATTCGAAATTATCGAGGACTTCGTCTACCTTGGCTCACTAGTGACCAGGGACAACAACACCAGCGCTGAGATCAAACGCAGAATTACTCTTGCCAACCGCTGCTTCCCCTGGGCTCTAGGGGCAGTTGAGAAGTAGAGCCCTCTATCGAAAGACCGAAGTTGCGCTGTACCTTAATCATACCGGTTCTCCTCTATGACACAGAGGCTTGAACTTGAACGAAAGCGTATAAGGAGGAAAATACTGCGTTCAATCTATGGTCCCGTTTGTATAAATGGGGAGTGGAGGAGAAGATACAACGACGAACTATACGGGTTCTACAGTGACATCGGCCTATCACGACGTCTTCGGATCAAATGTCTAAGATGGCAGAGCGAATGGATAACACAGCTCCGGCTCGAAGAGTCTGCGGGTCCAACCCCGAGAGACAACATAGCAGAGGACGACCGAATCTAAGGTGGTGTACACAGGTGGAAGGGGACCTTAACCAATCCACCGGATTGTAGCGCCACTTAAGTAAGTAAGTTCTGCAATTCCATTTTGCTGCTGTCTCCGACTGAGGATGTCCTTTTTAATCACACCCAATGTCGAATTCCCTTTCAATACAGTTGTCCTCGTTATTGTATCACACTCATGGTCATTACAGCTGATGATTGCTGTAGCTCGTCACGCGAACACCGTAAAACAAAATTATGTATCGACCAAGGGAAAGGTATTCGCGATTTAGCTATGTTCCCCTAATTAATGCCCAACCCAACCCTTGCTCTTCCGCTCACGGATATTGACTAACGACAGTCGGCAGTGAGTCGTTATTACCTAATGAGCAATAGCCCTTTGCAGTTCATCGATTCGGATAAATATGCGCATCCTACGTCCGCTTTCAATTACTTCCGACTAAGACCAATCTGGTTTTGGAGAGACAGTCCACTGGGCCGATCAGACGCCAAATGAATGACTTTTGTTCCAAATGGATGATGTGCATGCATCGGTGGCTGATTACAAGGAGATGAAGCACGAGAAATTAGCCATGTGCCTCCCATCATATACTATACCATCTGGGGAACACCATCTGGTGAATCTGCTGGAGGAGGAGGGTTTTGATAAAAGTGCCCTTGAGGAATAACACATCCTATTCTATATACACGTAGCTAGGATATCGTCTGATTGTTGTCAGAAGCCAGAGCATACACTTGAGTGGTTGCCCCGGAGAGTGTGAAACGTCGAGCATGTTTTTCCAATCACGTTCGAGTAGCTGTGGAAAGAAAGACGTGCAAACTGCAAAGAGTATCATTCAATTGCGTTGATGGGATTTATTTGAATGGGATTGTTCCTTGATGGTGGTACGATATGAAACCTTCGCAATAGGGTGTGTGCCCACAGACAGGTCGCTGGGATGGAATCTGTACAATAGGGGTTGGTGGAGTGCTACTGTTCGAAAAATGGCCAAATCGTGTACTTGCATCAAATCGACGGCATTTGATTCTGAATTGAAAACCTGGGAGATGGATTTACAAAAGCACGTAGGTGCCTTGAATCGTATTGCGGTGAAAACTAAATGAAAAGATAGCAGAGGTTTCGTTTCCATTTTCTAAGGATTAGAAGAGTCTGTGACTAACGAAGCTTCTAGAAGAGGCAATTCTGATGTGGAGGCTTTCACGGACAGCCTTAGGCTACAGTTCGGTGAATGATTTACTTGGCACATCGTACTTCCTATTCCCATTACCTTGACCAAAATCATTACTTGATTGAAAGTAGTGGTGATCCATATGACAACTTTCTCATGACAATGTTGACTTGTTCCTATGATTTGAAAGGAATAATTCCCAAGGAGTTCCTTCCAGCTGCCAGGACAGTTAATATTATGAATAATCTTTGTGCTGTGAAGAAGGATGGTTGTGCCTATTGTATAATAACGCAACTTTTCATCAATGTACAATTGCGACCGCTATTTCGCTTAAAATCTTAGAAGATTAAGAAAAGGGTAAAATAATTTCATATAGCTGGGTCTGGCCCTTCACGGGCTGTAACGCCGACAAAGCAAGCATTCATTAACCATTTTAGAAACTTACTTATTTACTTATGTGGCGCTACAGTTCGGGGTGAAGCTGGGCCTCAACCAACAAGCCATTCCAGCTAGCACAATCTTTTCTAGCTGTTTTCTATGTCTCACACGCCCGGTTGGTTGAAGTCCCTTTTAAGCCTGTGTGCGTCACCTTAGATGAAGTCGTCCTCTGCAGTCGAAGACTCTGCACACCGGAGCTGCAGAGTTACATGGTCTAGTCATCTTAGACGTTGGATCCGTAGACTTCATACTAAGCCGATGTCGCTAATACAAAAGGGGCCCAATATTGTACGCAGAATTTTCCTCTCAAAACGACCAAGGGCCTCTTCATCCATTTTTGACAAGGTCCAAGCCTCTGTGCCGTAGAGGGGGATTAAGGGGGATTAAGGATGATTAAGGTTTTGTATAGGGTAACCTTAGTTTTCTGAGAGCACTCTACTATTCAGTTGCTTCTTGAGCCCGAAGAAACAGGGGTTGGCAAGAGTTATTCAGCGTCTGATCTCAGTCTAATCTGGTGTTGTAGCCGCCTGATAACAGTGAGCCAAGGTAGACGAAATTCTTGACTACATCAAAGTTATAGCTGCGATAAGTGACGTTCTGGTGAGCAGTTGTGTAGATTTGTATAAGATCGTGCCTCTTTTATTGGCCAGTAAAACTCGCACGACCTTTTCAAGCACGACTTTGAAAAAATCACGTGACAGTGGGTCGGCCTGTCTCAGTCCTTTTATTGACATCGAAGGCCTCCGTTAACTCTTTACCGACAGAGGAACGTGAAATCATAAAATGACTCTGTATATCTCGTCCCTATCAATACTATCATGTATGTATGTTGGCGTTACAGCCCTTGAAGGACCAGAGCCGAGCTTCACTCAATCACCCATGTTGTGTGCGATTTAATTTTCCCGGCGAATTTCGAGAAGCTTTTCATGACAGTTTTACTACAGGGGGTTTTGTCAGAACCCCGCTGAGGAGAAACACCGTGAAAACACGTTCGATGACATGGCTGTGTCGGGATTCGGTCCCGTGTCATCGGCGTCAGAGGCCAACACACTACCCACTGCGCCACGGTGCTATCACCGGTCACACTATTATGTGTGACTTTAAGATTGACGGAAAGGTGTTGTGTGTCGACCTGAAATGTATGGGTTTCCTCCAAGATCTGCGGCAATGTGAATATTTGGTCAATCATGGATTGTCCTGACCTGAAACCAAATTGATAAGAACCTACCAAATTGTCCACGGCTAGATTCAGACGATCACACAGCACGGCAGAGAAGATCTTATAGGCGATATTAAGGAGACTTTTTCCTCTATAGTTGGCGTAGTTATAGGGGTCTCCTTTTATGTGGGCCGGGCAAACCATATCTTTCAGATGTGCTAGTGTATGTTCCCAACCAACTCATTTCCAGCTGCTCAAATCAGATCAGCATTCTAGTTGATATCGCTTTCTTCCCTCGTCTAAGTCGGGTGGAAGAAATTCTTTCTCATCGTCGTCCAGTGTACAGGCTTCCGCTTTGTCTTTATAACCTTGGCTTGTTCCAGCGATAACTTCCTTTCATCTCCTCGATCACGCACTTCTCGTGGTCTTTCTTTTTCCTTCGGAAAAGCTCATGCTCCTCCCTTCCTTTCCGCTCATAGAGCTCATCAGCAGTTCTCGAACGTCGATGCAAAGTGGCCATGTATGCATTCTGTTTTTCTGCATGTACCTGTCTGCAGTCGTCATCAAACCAAGGGTTTCACCATATTTTTTTTTAAATTTGCGCGCACTCAAGGTCTAATAACCTTATTATGTCGGCGACACAGTGCGGGCAGAAGGTAGAGAGGAAGAGGAATAGAGGAGGTGCCAATGGACATTGATCTTAGATCTTAAATGGAGTTCCAGATTCGTGTGGTTCGTTTAATGAAAGATTCTCTATATTTGACAGTACGTCCGAAAGCGGGCTTCAGAGTATATTGGTGAGCATTCCTAGAGAGACGTGTATTGCGGGAGAAATGTTGAAGGGGCGGAGTGCAACTTGCTATTTCATCAGAGCATTTTTGGTGGTAGTAACGATAAAACAGGGAGAGGCAGGTAACATTCCTGCGGTGTTCTAGCGAGTCTAATGTTTTGGTAATGCTGGAGTCACCTATCAGTTTTATGGCTCGTTTTTGTATTCTGTCTAGTAGGCGCAGTGAGGTCTTGGAAGCACCGGACCAGACATGAGCGTTAAACTCTAATTTGGGGCGAATGAACGCCTTATAGATTGTAGCCAGATCTAAGGGTGAGAAATATTTCTTGCATCTGTATAAGAATCCTAGGAATTTCGCAGCATTCTTGGCGACACTGAATATATGGTCGCTCCAATTAAGATTGTGAGCAACACTCATACCCAGGATGGAAAGCTTTTCAGTTTCTGAGATGCAAGTGCCATTCATGGATAATGGCTGCGGGTTATTTATACGCTTTAACGACAAGAGACAGCATTGTGTTTTGGAAGCATTAAATTCCACTCTATTGTCTTTACCCCCTTGGATGATGCTGTCGATATCGGAATTTAATGAGCTTAACATACGCTGCCGCTCATTATCGACAACCGAAGTGCAGGGTCGTAAACTGGTGAACGAATATAAGAAGCTGAGGGTACTGTCGTTAGCGAAGGAGTGAATTGGATTAGAAGTAACTGACAAGAGATCATTTATAAAAATAAGAAAGAGTGTCGGAGACAAAACGGAGCCCTGGGGAACACCGGCATTTACAAAGTGAGTATCGGACTTGAATCCGTCCAAAACAATTTGAATTGAACGATTCGAAAGGTGGCTTCTAATCCATTGAAAGAGAGACTCATCGATCCCAAAAGTACGTATTTTCGACAAAAGAGCTTCATGCCAAACCCTTTCAAATGCTTTCGAAATATCCAGTGAAACAATTTCGCTTTCACCTGCTTGGTGAAGCGAGTGATTCCACTTTTCAGCGAGATATGCCATCATATCACCAGGGGATCTGTTGCTGCGGAAACCGTATTGGCGGTCATTGAGGAGTTTCCGTGATTCAAGATATTTCATAAGCTGACGGTTAATCAGCGTTTCCATGACCTTGGAAAGAAGGGACGTTAGTGCAATGGGTCGGTAGTTGGAGGGAGAAGAGTATTCGCCTTTTTTGGGTATAGGCTGGACAAATGCTGTTTTCCACCTACTCGGAAATAGCCCAGAGGTGTAGAAAAGGTGAAAAAGCTTACGCAGTGGTTTTGCCAGCGTAGAAGAACACCTCTTCAGAACTATTGGGGCAATACCATCTGGACCAGCGGATTTGTATATGTCGAGGTCTTTAAGAACCCTTGCGACTGTACGAGTGCGGAAGTGGATTAGTCCCATGGTGGAACTGACGCACTCTAGTACAGGCGGATACAAAGTACAAGCTAGCAGCTGAGAACTGGTTGCGAAATGGGCAGCAAGTAGGTTAGCTTTGCCTAAGGGGGTGACAGCTGGGATGTCATTGTGGATGAGCGTCGGTATAGACGACTTAGTTGAGTTTTTTACGTTTTTTACAAACGACCAGAAACTTTTGCTACCTTTGGGACATTGAAGGATTTTACGACTTAATTTTTGGTCGGATTGGAATTTAATCCGTCGAATGTGGGTGTGGAGAGCACCGTGGCGCAGTGGGTAGTGTGTTGGCCTCTGACGCCGATGACACGGGATCGAATCCCGACACAGCCATGTCATCGAACGTGTTTTTCACGGTGTTTCTCCTCAGCGGGGTTCTGACAAAACCCCCTGTAGTAAAATTGTCATGAAAAGCTTCTCGAAATTCGCCGTTCGGAACCGGCAATGAACTGTAGGTCCCTTTCACCTATGGGAAAATGAAATCACACACAACATGGGTGACTGAGAGAAGTTCGGCTCAGGTTCTTCATGGACTGTAACGCCAACATACATACATACATACAATGTGGGTGTTGCAGTCATTTCTGGCTCGTATGTACTTTTTTCGGTTTTCCTCAGAACTGTTTGCCTTGTAGGCCCGAAAACTTAGCTCCCTGAGCCTAATAGCCTCTTTGCAGCTCTAGTCAAACCACGTATTATCCTTAGGCCTGGTGCTTTTAATACAGGCAGCATTCCTGTTTGCGCTTTGACAACGTCTCCATTGCTGTTCTATCTGTCCTGGCGGTCTCTTGCGATTGCAGCTTCCCGACATCAAATTTTGTTCTCGATTCCGCAGTGTTCGCGATATCAACATACGTACCTTGGAAGCAACAGGGTAATGATCCGATCTAACATTGGCTCCTCGGCATGCTCGGACACTCAAGGAGTGTCTGGCGTTGATCGCAATATGATCAATTTGGTTAACTTAAAATTGGTTAGAAGACTGCCAGGTCCCCTTTTGGATATTGAGATGTAGGAATCGTGTGGTAGATTCAGTCTATTAGCCTGAATCCGATTTCGAAAGTGGTGCCGAGTAGGATGTGCTTTCCTACGACTCGTTCAAAGACGACCTCTTTACCAACTTCGCGCTGAAATCTCCTTGAACAATCTTGGTGTTAAAGCTGGGTATATTGAGCGTATATTCTATCTAGGAGGTCATAGAAGTCATCTTTTACACTTTAATTTTTTTCTTCGGGTGATATTCCCGAAGACAGCTTTGATGTGGATTGCCATGAGGCTTCGCTCACAAGCCGGAAGCTTATAACTTTAGCCTAAGTCCCCCTCGAACAACAAATCCGCATTCTAAAAGGCGTTGTTTGTTCTCCTTGTAGCAGTTTTCGTAGTGTATGCCACAGTTTTTCATCCTCTTCTTATCCGATCCAGGTTAAAGCTTTTTCTACCTATTCGACCGCACCCGGTCTGTTAAGGGCCCTAATATTTCAGGTATAGAATCGATACTTCTGTGCCTTTATACGTTTGCGGCGGTCGTCAACATTTTGGAAACTATTTAATATAAATATTGACCATGTGACCATGGTCTACCATGACTATGAACACTAGCTTTAAGTGGTTCATTCGTAAAGTCCATTGATTAATTTTTTTGAGCATATTGGCTGGTACCTCGTCAGTAACACGTGTATTGTTGCCTTTTAAGACTGCGATTGATACCAGGTTATCGGCATAGATGGCTAGGACCAGCTCGCGCATTTAGACTAGGAAAAGATCCGAATAATTGAACGATAGCGGGCGTCTTGAAAGAGTACGAAAACCATTACGGCGGGCCCATAAATCGCTGTCGAAAAAAGGACACCGAAGAGCCAAACAGCAAAAAAAGTCGCCCATTACAGTATTAGGTGACTAGAGAAATCAAAAGAGTATTCAATCCAATTTTAGGCACATTGACTAGCTTAATTCACAAAATTCTCCCGACTGAGAGTTATTTGGCGGATGAGACTATAAAACTAGATAAATGGACCGATCTAATAAAAACTGGTCATCTGAAGCCATAGTCACTAGCCAAATTGAATCCATTCCTATCAGTTTACTTCTTCCATCATGTCCCGCTCATAGTCCGCTATCAGAGTTGACTTTGTATTTGACTCTCTCCTCTATTCTTTTCTTTCTTTTGGTGGCTTTACAGCCAAGGAAGGGCCAGAGCCAAGCTTCTCTAAATCGCTCATGCTGTGTGTGACTTAATGCCGATTTCGAACGGCGTTAATCGAGAAGCTTTTTCATGGCAAGTATACTACGGGGGGTTTTGCCATTACCCCGCCGAGGAAGGATGCCGCGAAATAAACATTCGATGGCGTTGGTGTTATCGTGATCCGAACTCGTTCATCGTGCGGCAGAGACCAACACACTAACCACTGTGCCATGGCGCCCCTATTGCTTTCCATTAAATACAAAAAAAAAATAAACAAAAAGAAAAGAAAGCTGGTCGGATCATCGTTGATTTAAAATTCAAATCCCGTCAGCTCCATGAGTTCATTTGCAATTCCCTGTTCAATTCAACATTTCAGATTCCTTTGCCAAGTCTAGACAGCTCCTCATTTGAAGTTGGAAGTCTTTCACTTTGTAAAACCTTTGGTCAGCAGCCTTTGTTGGCGGTAAATCATTTCCATTTCATCTTCCCTAAACACTTGCATATGATTAAATGCCTCCTACATCCACCATCATTTCTGAGTCCTACTATACCACACAAGTTGCTACTCGAAGTATCACTGTCTGCGTTATTCCTTCATGGTTTATATCAGTTTTTAGACAACGATTACATTGCCTCCGACTTGTTTGTGTGACGATCAACAAAACAAACTCAGTCATCATCCCATACAACGAAACTTTCTGTCCTTGAACATACAGATGGGAATCATCCGATACATCTGCTCCTTGCCTGCCATACCAACTATGCATTTCAATACTCTCCACACCGATGCTCCTTCACATTCCGAAGCGCATCTATTGTATCTCTGTCTTTTTCAGTGCACTTCAATGGCAAGAAATCTGTTGAACAATGCTTGAGCAGTATTGAATATGAAGCAAAGTGTTTTGATAACGCTGCTCAGGACACTATGTGTCTTGTGGGAATATTTTTCGAGCTACCATCATGGCATAGGTCACACAAAAGCAAGTGATAAATGTCGGTTCTCCTGTGATGAATTGAAGATTCCCCCACATGAGGTTCCTTCATAGAATGCTAACTTCACAAAAACTATTTGTGCGTCTATTGACGTCATGTCTTGTGTGGACATAAAGTGTTCTTGAGGACACAAGGACAAAAAGCTGAGAACATGACTGATGGCTGGAAAGCATCTATTGACGTCATGTCTTGTGTGGACATAAAGTGTTCTTGAGGACACAAGGACAAAAAGCTGAGAACATGACTGATGGCTGGAAAGCATTGGATTAATTTAATTTAATTTCATTTTTATGTCTAAGTCTTATGTTTAATTAAGATTTTTACACACACGGAAGGGTTTACCGAACTCCAACCCCGAACACCAATGGTCTGCATATAAACACTTCCTTCCACAATTACTACAATATTTGATGAATAGTGACATTTTCTTCTTCAAGTTATCAAGAAACCAATCGCAACACAATCGAAAGGGCTGAAAAAGCAAATATAGCTCTCTACACATGCAAGAAAGCCCGAGGGCAAAAATGGGGATTCAACCACAAGATCACCCTATGGCTCTACATCACGGTCGTCAGACCCATACTAATGTATGGAGTGACAGTCTGGTGGACAGCACTGGATAAGACAACATACCTCAAGCAATTCGAGAAGGTAAAAAAGGTTGGCGTGTATGTGCATTACCGGCCCTCAGGACCATCCCAACGGCTGCGCTTAACACTATACTCGACCTTACACCACTCGATATTTTCGGCAAGCAAATTGCCGCACAAACGGCCATTAGACTCAAAGTCAACTCGAACTGGACGAGCTATGTATGTCACTGGCCACTCCTCCATCCAGAATAACAAGTCAACTATGGCAGAAAACTGGAAACTTGGAACAAAACTTTACAACGATCTATCCGGACAGACAAAACTGGACTCGCCAGACTCAACCCCGCAGAAACTGCGTAAATGTTTACACTGACGGGTCTAAAACCAAAGACGGGGTGGGTAGTGGAGTATTCTGCAAACAACTTAAGCTGAACTAAGCTCTAAGATTACCAAATCACTGCAGCGTTTACCAGGAGGAACTGTTGGCAATAAAAGAGGCTTGGTCTTGGCTGAAGTGGAACGTGATATCCACCACGGATATCCGCATTCTCACAGATAGTCAAGCAGCCTTAAAGTCGTTGGAGTCCTTTGTGTACACTTTAAAAACTACTCTCGACTGTCGCCTATCTCTTAACGAGATGGCCGAACAGTTCAACATACAACTTGTCTGGGTACCGGGACACAGCGACATTCCAGGAAATGAAAGAGCAGACACTCTCGCCAAACAAGGAACGACGCTACAATCAATCGTGGCTTGTGGGGGAATACCCTTTGCAACCATTAAACTTAATCTTAAAAATCTCACCAGGGCCGAGACGAACCGGAGATGGACTCAGGGATATACCTGCCTCATCACCAGGCAAATCCGGGCCCGGCTCGACAGTCAACGGACTGGGAGTATTATCTCCCAAAAAAGAACTGATATCTACTAAGTCATCGGTGTCATCACTGGGCACTGCCTTATTGGCAGTCACGTGCAAAAACTAGGTATAATTCCTAATGATTTTTGCAGAAGCTGTCTAGACGAGGAGGAGGTCGAATCCATTCATCACCTTCTCTGCGCCTGCCCGGCATTCTGCACAATCAGGAAACGATACCTGGGATCTTACTTCCTTAACGATCTGACCGAAGTTCAGCAAGTAGGGATATTTGATCTACTTAATTTCTCAAGAAGCACAAAATGGTTCAATGAATAGGGGGCTAAACTCCCTCGTAGCTGCACAACGGTCCTCCCTAGCCTATGTGTGTTCTTCTCATTTCTGGGAAGGCTACGGTCCTACCTACCTACCTACCTATCAAGAAACCTTCAATTTGGAGATACATATCTCATCAATAGCATTCATCAACTAAGATTGCTGAATTAACATTTCGGTAATTATTTGGAAAAAGGCCCTAATCACCGATTGGAAGGATTTCGAATATGTTAAAATAGGCTTTGTCCTATCAATTTTGATATACATATTTTAGGTCGGACTTGCCTAGTCTCAAAGCCATAGGCTTTTGAATTTCCCATACGAAATACGGATTTGGCTTGTTCTAGTTCAATCATAGTTTTGCCTGGAACTTCGCACCAAGTTTTAAACAATAAAATTCACGTAAAGATATGGTAAGTGTGCGGTTTTCAATGGTTTAGAGGATCCATATACGTATCCCTCTTTTTGTTTTATTTATAATTTGCCCAGTTTCAGGAGTCATGCTCTTATGGTGTTTGTCACACAACCTGGACGGAGTGCAGATGGTATGGGTCGGAGATGTCAGTTCAGAGGAACCGACCGATCACTGCAATCAACCAGCGTCGGGCGCGGTCAGTACTTAGATGGAGGAACGCTTGGGAACACATTGTGTGTCCATCACGCTGCCTTTTTGCTATCGCTCCGTGCAACCACAACACTGTCCATGCAATCTCATATGTATCGGTACTCGTCCGGTCACCACAATCAATCAGCGTTGGGCGCGGTCAGTACTTAAATGGCGGACGGCTTAACCGATTTCGCTGAAAACTTCATCAGTTCCAAGCTGCGTAATTACGCGTGAAATGATTTCAGTCCCATATCAATATCATCTTTGTTTCTCGAGATATTCGATGCGAAAATTCACCACGCACATACCCACATACGTACATACTAACACACGTACAGACCTTGAAACGTGTAGATATGCCAAAACTTGGAATTCGCAAATCGACCCCGTTACAATAACTTCCCACTGGGAAATTAATAAATATAAAAGAATTATAGGTTAGTGACCAAAGACTCTTTCATTTCATGCCAACATTTCCTTTATTCTTGAGAACTACTTAATGAGAGTGTGCTGCTATGCGCGAGCAAAGTCGGAACAGTCACAAGAGGACAGTCGTCCTGTTCGCAATAGCGGAGTGGGATGATAGGTGTCATTGCGTCAAAGGGCATATTCATAAAACACGGGTCGTAGGATATTTCTCGCACAAGCGCATCGTCATTCCAGTGCGAGTTGTACTAAAAACAATTTGTCTTGAGACGAGACATGCCTTTCAGTGCACACCGTCTGATAGATACGTCAAGAGGGGGAAGGTTCATCAAAACATAGGTTCATCATAGAGCAGCGCCCGGTGGGCTGGGGAAAGTCCCCGTACAGCTGAGACAAACCTTTCTTTGGAGCTTGGTGGGAGACAATCGATGCATATGATATTATCGGTCTTATCATTACCCTGTAGATCCAGAGGATCTTTGCCTGCGATAAATCCCATGCTTTGCAAAAAGCACATCTGGATTGCCAGAAAGCTGACAGAACTTTGGTGGTTTTGACTATAGAAGCTTGCTATCGAAGATGACTCCCAGGTATATATCTACCTTGGATATCGGGATGGGAATGACTTTTATCACCATCTATGACTCAGATGTATTTTTCTCCTTCTCGGGAAGAGAGCGACATCAGTCTTGAGGGGATAAATGACAGCCCATTTCTCATGCACCACTCATCGATCACATTTAGCGCCTTTTAGTGCCGCCTGTGCTTTGAGATAGACAATCACCAAAAATGAGTCGACAGAGTAAACGGCGACATCTTTCGGAGAGCATCAGGCAGAGAGTCGACCACTATACACCATAAGAGCGGAAACAGTATGCCACCCTGCGGGGGGCCCAATTTTACGCCAGATTTGACACAGTCTCCGAGAAATGCGTCAGCGAACAATGCTCTTAGCATGAGTATTGCTTTGATTCACAAGACCAGTGCTCCATTTACGCCACGTCGTCTAACAGTCTTACACATGCTTTCAAAAGTTTCGTTATCAAAAGCTCCTTTAATGTCGACGAAAATGCCCAACGCGTACACTTTCCTTATGAGTGCGGATTCTATTCTCCCAACTAGTTTCTGAAGCGCAGTCTTGCACCATTTTCCGCGTTAATGGGCTTGTTGCAACCCCAATAGACGATGCATTCGAAGGTCACCTTTGCGCACGCGCACGTGTAGCTTTACTATGCTCTTCATGCTTTTCAGCAAGAAGGATGTTTGACTCAAACTCTTGGCGAGTAAGCCTTTTTCCTCTTTTATCAATAAAGGCTACTTTCACCGTGCCCTATGGAATAGGTACATAGGTACCTAGGTACATAGATACAGGCCCTAAACATTCTTTTCAAAGTAGGAACCTAGAAAGCAGCTGCTTTCTACCATTTTGCAGCATGACAAGGTACATAACATTATCTTCAGTCGCAACTTTGACAACCAAGCTTTTGTTGGCCGCTCCTCACCTTTTTCCACTTACGTGGATGAAGACCCCTGATGAATTTACACAAGGCTCTAATGGCGTCTTTGGTTGGTTTGTTGGTTAGGTGGCTTCCCTCCGTATAGCGGTGAGGATCACTTAGACCCAGATCGGTCACCGTCAATCTTGGAACCATTTCGTGCTCTGATAAAATTCCAGCTTGTTAATCTCCATTTCGGATAGATCGTCTAGTTCACCAAAAAAGTTTTCTTCTATAAGTCGTCTTCTTGGGGTGGCTAGGGCAGGGCAACTGCATAGGAGATGGGATGAAGGTGCCTCAACATGACACCTACTGCAATAGTCATAGTCCTAATATAGCGGTATGTTTCCCTAAAACGCAACGTCCTATTAGGACTCCGATTAGGCTACTTATATATGTATTACCAGCGTATTTTAAGCAAGCTTGCGGTTCTTCCTAGACAGTACATGGGCCAGGTTTGTCTCGCGTAGTTGCATGTATCAAAGTCACACCATCTGTTTCAACATTTTATATTTTAGCGTTTCCATTGGATGATGGACATCCCCTTTGACACTCGAGATCTCAGGTTCGATGCTCATTCTTACTAGTCCGTCTGCGTGACAGTTGCCTGGTATATGTTTCACTATGCCAAGGTACCCAGCACAATGTAGCAGTGCAGCTGCTCGATAAATAATTAAAAGGTTTGCGGCAGTGCCTGGCCAATTTTCCTTTTTGTACTGGCGATCCGAGTGCTTGGGTAACCTAATGGATTGGCCGATTTGCAGGGTCGGTCCTGGACCAGTCCGTATATATTTCCAAAATTCTGATTGCATTGTGTAATGCAAGCTTTTTCATAAAATGGTGCAGTGGAGTGAGTCCAATCAGTGCTTTTTGGTCTGCCGTGGAGAAGATTGGCACAGCGCCTGTAATTCTGAGACACGCTAGTCTCTGAAGGCGTTGAAACTTAACGATTTTCGAGTTTTGCTCACGTTTTGTCCACCATACTGTGGACGCGTAGGTGATAATAGGTGTTACTAACGGGGTGCATAGCCAGTGTATTACCTTACGTTTCAATCCCCAGGTTTCGCCGTAAGTGCGTCGACAGGCACACAGGGCCTTAGTCGCCTTTGTAAGTTTGTTTTTAATATTGGAGTTCCAGTTTAGTTTGCGACACTTAACTTCTTCTGAAAATCCTATGTTTGCGCTATTTAGAAAGACGGGGTAGGGCTGTAACCTTCTCATCCTCGTAAACGGGATTAAGGTTGTCTTACTTAGGTTAATCGATAAGCTTTCTCTGCCACACCAGTCAGAGATAAACTGAAGCGCAAGCTGCATGCGCTCGCAAGCGCAATAACGCCCGTAACAATAACTACTAGATCACACGCATATCTGATGATCTCGTAGCCGCGAGTGGTTAGCGTATGGAGTAGGCCGTCGATAACTATCTTCCAGAGAAAGAGTGAAAGGACTTCTCCTTTTGGACACCCCGACACAGTATATGCGGCAAATACTGTCACTGAGAACTCTCCGGATGTGGCCGATGTAATACGGCTATTTAGTATCGCCCTAATCTAGTAATTAGCGGAATGGTCTGCACCCCTATGGTGATCGAGTCATAGCCAGTATTGTCAGAGGCCCCCTCTATATCGATATCTCAACTCGCGCCACTAGGTGGTGTAGCGCATTCTCAGTATATCGTTCTGTGCGATAATAGATTGAGAGTATTGGGCGCAGCTAGTCGCAATGTTAACAGCGGACAGAATGAGACACATGCGAAGGTACTTAGGACTTTGTTTTCTCGTGGTTTAGTAAACAGCCTTTTCTCTAAATTGTTTTGGCATTTCCCTTTTTAACTTTCCCTTTTTAACTTCCCAGGGGGAAGTTATTGTAATGGGGCCGATTTTGCGAATTCCAAATTTTGACAAATCTCCACGTTTCAAGGTCACCAGGATCCAATTCCTAGGTTTTTATTGAGATGTATATGCGTGTGTTTGAACGTAAGGCGTATGTGCGTATGTGCGCATGTGCGTACCGGAATTTTCGAAATATCGATTAGGTTCATCATCATCAGGGACCATATCCTGCATACTCTGAATAAAACAAACCTTGCCATAAATATGCTATCCGCTAATAAATCGAAAATCACTACTGAGTAAGCACAACAAAATCACAATATATAAAGTTGTTTTCCAAGCAATAATGACGTACGCATCACCAGTTTGGGGAAATTGTGCTAAAACCCATATTAAAAGACTACAAATAGCCCAGAATAAAGTTTTGAAAATGATGTTAGGTCTGCCAAGGGACTATTCAACAATGGTATTACACGAACGTGCAGGAGTCCATCAGATTGCAAGGAAAATTGTAATACTCAATGAAAAATTTAGCTATAAATGTAGATACGCTAATAACGCTCTCATTAATGAGTTGTCTGAGTTAGCTGTCTGATTTTTTTTTACAGACATATTTATTTATTTATCTATTTATTTATTTATTTATTTATCTATCTATTTATTTATTTATTTATTTATCTATTAATTTATTTATTTATTTATCTATTTAATTATTTATTTATCTATTTATTTATTTATTTATTTATTTATTTATCTATTGTTTCCACTCATTCCGTACTATTATTTATTTACTCATCTGTCTAATCTGTTAACTATTTATTTATCCATATACTTATTTACTAATTTATTTAATATCTATATATTTATTTATTATATATTTACTTGTTTACTTAATTTATTATTTTCGTTTTCTTTGTTTACTTATTTATTAACTTGTTTCCTTTCTTTTCTCTATTTGCACATTCATTTATTTATACCATATATACTATATTGTACACATATCTGCTTAAATAATAACTTATAATATATAACGTATATACATATATAAATGTGTGTATGATTATTATTATTATTATTTATTTTTTTTTTTTTGTTTTTTTTCTTTTTTTATACCAAATGACTTAATCAAACTGACGGTTTTTTTTCATAGTTTTTCCTTCGATGTCACATTTTTTAAAAAGTGTATTCTATATCATTTAAACATAATCACAGAAGTAAGATAGAAAATAAAGTAACCTATCGTATCTCTGAGCAAGCTGTGCCAATAAAATATATGTACTATTACTCTTTTGCTATGAGAAAATAAATGTATGTATACATTCCACGCGCAATTACGCAACTTAGAACTGAGCAGGTTTTCAGCAAAATCGGTCCAGTTGTTTTTTGTTATGAATTAAATAACTAGAAAATAGGGAAAAAAATAAGCAACACGCGGTACAAACTAATCTCACCCGACGACGCACACTCATGAGCTGGTCGTGAGTGTGCAATACCCAACGAACAATTATTAAACGCACGCTCTCATGAGTAATTGGCTGTGAGCATTTTTATTTTCGCTCACGAACACTAGTGTTCATTTATAGAAGCTCACCTCTGTATAATATGGCTCCATTTTCTATTAAATCTAAATTAGAAACTTTCCTTTTGAGCAATAGATTGCTTAATGTGCACACATGAGTGTGCCTTTCCTTACCCTGGGTTACATGGAGCGACAGCAAAAAGGCGGTTGATGCCAACAACACGCGGTGTTCCCAAGCGGCTCCACATCTAAGTACCGACCGCGCCCGATGCTGGTTGACTTCGGTGATCGGACGAGAACAGATACATTACCCATTATTCGTCAAAGAATCCTACCGTAGCCAACAAAAAGAGCGAATGATCTTAAAACACATGAACAGATCTTCACAAGTCATAATCGGTCCATTCCATCAGGAGCTACGATGCCACAGACAGACACACAGACACCAAGACACCTCAAACTTATAAAACCCCTCTTTTTGCGTCGGGGTTAAAAATGGAAAAATGCGGAATTAAATGGGCGTTTTCATTTTTCCCACCGGGAAGTTAGTAGTATGGGATTGATGGTCCTCTGTTGAGGGCCATTCAGTCTCCATACACAAACCGTAGCAGCTGCGTTCGGGTTAAGGGTAGTAAATCGACACCTTTCACCGTGGGCGCTTTACTTCGCCAAGGATGCGTCTTGCCTCTCCTTTTCATTACATATATGGACTGGATGTTGTAGCGCAGTCGAGGCGTGGAGTGTTTCGCATTGGGAGAGTTTAGGATAAGCCATCTCCTTTTTGCAGATGACTTAGTTATCCTCACATCCTCCCAGACGGAACTTCAGCGTGTTAGATAGGTTTTTGGCCGTATGAGCTGATGCTGGAATGAGGGCTAACGTGGACAAATCCGAGGTTATGGTTATTTCCAGAACACCTGTCCAATGCCCTCTACATGTTAGTGGAGTCCCATTGAAGCAGGTGGAGAAGTTTAAGTATCTAGGGGTCTTCTTCACGAGTGATGGGAGGAGTAATATTGAGCTTCCCTGCAGGATTGACCAAGCTTGCAGGATTGACCAAGCTGTGTCAATCTTAAAACAGCTTGGAAGATATGTAATCAGGAAGACCGTGCTTGGTGTCAAAGCCAAGTAAGCGGTTTTTACCTCAGTATTTGTTCCAGGGCGCCGTGGCGCAGTGGTTAGTGTGTTGGACTCTGACGCACGATGAGCGAGTTCGTATCCCGATAACACCAACGCCATCGAATGTTTATTTCGCGGCGTTCCTCCTCGGCGGGGTACTGGCAAAACCCCCCGTAGTATACTTGCCATGAAAAAGCTTCTCGACTCACGCCGTTCGGAATCGGCATTATACTGTAGGTCCCTTTCACCTGTGTGAAAAAGAAAACACACTCAACATGGGTGATTGAGAGAAACTTGGCTTTGGTCCTTCATGGGCTGTAACGCCACCAAAGAAGAAGAAGATTTGTTCCAACTCTCACCTATGGTCATGAAATTTGGGCATTGACCCAAAGAATAAGATCGCGAATATAAGTTGCCGAAATGGGATTTCTTCGTGCTGTTTTGGGAGTTACTCGCCGGGATAGGGTGAGAAACACGGCAGTTCGCGGGGAGCTCAATGTTGAGCAGCTGCTTCTCCTATGCATCGACTTCCGAAGCGTGCCTTGGATGCAATACCATCAGGCAGGCGACAGCTTGGCAGACCCAGGACGAGGTGGTTGGACCAAAACCAAAAACTGGCCTGGGTGCGCTTGGGCAAAGCCCCTGATGAGTTAGAGTCGATGGCGGAGGATCGAGTGGCCTGGAGATCCCGCATGCGCGCATTACCCCCGCGACTCTTTTAGTGGAACATGCGGGCCACTGAAAATGTATGTATGTACGTAAATTAGTAGTGTGTGTGGGCCTTGCAATATTATCTAAGTATGGTCGACTCTGACCCATGTTACAAGTGGTATGTGTGCTATCGAAAAATAACATTTAAAACCCAATTGGCAAAAAATCACGCAACGATTTTCCCACAAAAACTGCTCGAAAGTATTCTGCATCATTTTTTCACCACAAAAAATTATCACCACGAGAGGTGAAACTCAATTGCCACCATAAACTCTCTCCACTCAATCACTCAGCAATTTGTTGGAGAGCCTGGTGGTGAGCTTAGCTTTGACACATACTGCAGTTTACTTTCCGTCAATTCAAGTCAGTTACTCCCGGGTCTCAGTGGAAGTCAAGCGGTTGGCGCATTGGATTTTCGATCGTTCGTCTGTCTTATCGGTTAGAAAGTTTTCAAAATTTTAAATTCAAATGTGCTGTGCCGTTAAATGTTAGCGTTTTCAATCGTTTAAGTGCAATAGTGAAAATTAGTGCAAAAATGGCTATTTAAGCGAATCATGCTTAGTAGTTTAAGCAATTTGTGTAAAGATGAAGAAAACATTAAGAAAAAATTGTTTTTCTCCTCGTTCTCCTCAAAGAGATGATTGTATTCTTTGTTTTTCGCGAATTTCGGCCCGGTTCGGTTCAATGTTTGAAATTTGTGTAGGCTGTGTCGTGCAAAAAAGGCAATCATGCTCAGTTGCTCAGTAGCAATTTGTGAAAAAAAAAAGAAAAAAGTGTTCTTCGCCCGGCGTTCGACCCCTTTGTTTGATCGCGAATTTTGGTTCGGTTCGGTGTTTGAAACGAGTGTTTGTGGTGCCGTCCGGTTCGATGCTTCAAATCGGGCGTCGGTTGTGTTGTCCAGTGTAGTTCAGTTCAATGTTTGAAATTTGTGTATGCTGTTCCATGCAAAAAAGGCAATTATGCTCAGCTGCTCAGTAGCAATTTGTGTGTTGTTTTTGGCTAAACATGTAAAGATGGAAAAAACAAAAAAAAAAAGGAAAAAGTGTTTTTCGCCCGGCATTCAGTCCCTTTTTTCACGATTTTCGATTCGGTTTGGTGTGGTTCAGTTCGATGAGAATTCAAATAAGATATTCTGGAAGATTGTTTGGTTGGGTCTATTACCCAGGTAAGTGTTCTTTTGAATTTTGAATATGAAGAAAAGATTTTTACTAAACGAAAACCGCAAATTGTACTTGACTTTGTAAAACTCAAAGGGAAATACAATGTATTTCGTAATCTGTAATTGTTACAAATTGTAGGTTTAGTAGATATTTAGTGGTTGATAGTTTCATTTAGTGGATTTGGTTGAGAATGCTGAAGCCGGAGTCTGTCTTGTCGATCTCGTCAAAGTAGAGCTTACGTTGATATAGTATCCAATGTAGTTTATGCATCCTTCCGGCGAGTAGTAGGAGCAATGAATGAGTCGGTTTCTGGGAATCTAGGTTTGGTTGACCATGTACTTCTTGATGAGAATGAAGTTACTAAATAGGCATTGAATGATATTACGCTCGATGAAAGGCAATACCCTGCAAAACAAAGCGTTATTAGTAATAAGGGTTTTTCGTTAGACTGTTAAGTTACATTGAGTACTGACCACCTATGGTGGCCTGGTAACTTGTCGAGCTGCCGTCCACCTATGCTGCCTGGCAAGCTATTGAGCTGCCTGCCACCTGTGTTGACCAGGTAAGCTACCGAGCTGCCGGCTACCTATGGTGACCTGGTGAGCTGTCGATATGTTGGCCAACTATGGTGGCCTGGTAAGCTGTCGAGTTTTCGGCCGCCTACGGTGGCCTGGTAAGCTGTCCAGTTGTCGGCCACCTATGGTCGGCTGTCGAACAGCCGACTACCTATTTCGCCTTAATAAACTATAAAGCTGCCGATCACGAATGTTGGCCTGGCAAGCTTTTGAGCTACCTGCCGCCATTGGCCTGGTAAGATACGTAGCTGCCGGCCAACTATGGTGGCCTGTTAAGCTGTCCAGCTGCCGGCCACGTATGGCGGCTTAGTTAACTATCAAGCAGCTGGCCACGTATGTTAGCCTGGTAAAATGTCGAGCTGCCGGCCACATATGCTACCCTGGTAAGCTGTCGAGCTGCCCCCAACCTATGCTGGCCTGGCAAGCTGTCGAGCTGCCTACCAACTACGGTGGCCGCTGAGCTGCTGGGCTTCCCAACTGCCTAGCTGGCCACCTATTATGGGCTGGTAAGCTATCCTTGACTGGGGTAAGCAACATCCACATTGCGAGGTTTCATACTATGTTAAGTTTCCTAATGTTTGCACACTTATTACGCTAACATACATACGTGATCTGATTCAGTGAATAGTTGAGAAGGTGATGCATCAATGATGTAGGAGTTTCGTGGTTAGGTTATAGGAAAACAATGTAGCTTTTGATTATCTCTTTACAATGAAATGAAGGACCACTTGTAAGGAATGTAGCCATAGTATTAGGTCCGTTTTTCTCTCAGTTCACAATAAGAAGCTTTCGAGTAAGCTTCTGTAGCAGGAGATTGTCTTTGTAACTTCCCAGTAGGAAATTATTTCAATGGGTTTGTAATATAATTTCGCGAATTCCGAATGTTGAAATATCTCCACGTTTCAAGGTTACCAGTATCCAAATCCTAGGTTTTCGTAGATACATATGTATGTAGAAATGTCAATTGTCCATAAGAAAAAAAAAACGCAGCGTGGGATCAACAAGTTTATAATTCGAAAAACAAAATAAATGAAAATTGATACGAAAACATACAATTCAGATTGAAGTAAACAACTAATAATTCATTTCAAGAAAAAAACGGAACAATTAATATAAAAAAAACTTGACTCCTTAACTCTTTGCGCCGAACTTAACATCTGCTTTCCCCGAGATCCAATCGTCTAATAATTCTCCTTGTCGTTTTCTTCTCTCGTTTCTCTTAACATCTTTTTTTAATATTTCACCTAATACCAAATAGCTTCTCTCCTTGCCGATTTGACGTTCTCACAACATTGATTCTTTTCGCCTGTATTGCCGTTCTTCCCTAAGTACTACCATCGTTACCCACACGGCCATCCTGAAGTTCGGCTGCCTCAGCCGAAGGAACGTAGAAACAACTTCCTTCACCTTCAAGATCATCGGAATCTGACTCTGACTGGAATGCACACCACCGCTTCATGTAATCCGCTGCCGTTGAAGTTTGGTTAGGCCCCTCGTGATTTCCGACCTTTCTGACCACGTATCGGTCATTGCGGTTTACCTTTATTACTTCATAAGGACCTAGAAATTTGGGGCATAACTTTTGGCCCGTGGTGAACTGAGTCTTCTGTATGGCAACAAGATCTCCCAGACTGTACATGGCTGCCTTCTTCCTCTTCCTGTCGTAGGTGCCTTTGTTTTCTTTCTGGATCTCTTGTATCTGTCTCCTTGCCTCTGCCCTCATCTCGGAACGGTCTTCTTCAAACCTAGCTACTATCTCGTCTTCCAGTAACTGCTTCAGGTGGACGTCGTTTTTTGTGGTCATCTTTACGCCGAACATGAGCTCGAATGGCGTTTTACCTGTGCTTCGCGAAACGGTTGCATTGATTGCGCATTGCACTTCTGGGACAAACTTGTACCATTTTAATGGATCCTCAATAGACAGGCGCGTTAGAACTTGGATAATGGTCTTATTTACCCTTTCCACCTGTCCATTTCCCCTCTGGACACCTGTCGTCACCAAGTGATGAGCAATGTCCCTCTCTGAACAGTACTTCTTAAAGTCATTCGATGTAAATGCTGAACCCTTATCCGAAATCAAGAGTTTTGGGTGTCCAAAAATGTGGGCCTGAAGTTCAAGACGGCTGATGACTTCATTGGAGTTGGTAGTTTTGGTCGTATGTATCCAAGTGAACTTGGAGAATGCATCCACTATCACCAAGACATACCGGTAGTTCTTCGCGGTAGACGGGAGTGGCCCCATGTGATCCACATGGTAGGTGTGCAACGGCTGGTCAGGCTTGACGATTGGATGCAGAAAGCTCTCCCTTTTACCAGTCTTTTTAGCAGCCAGGATACATGCAATGCAGTTGCTCACAACGTTCGCAATCTTCTGGTCTATCTGTGGAATATAGTAATCTTCCTGAATTAATTTTGAAATCTTACCGCAACCGAAATGTCCTCTCTCATGAACTATACGTATGAGCTGTTTCTGTAGGGATTTCGGAACAACTAACAAATAGGCTCCATCAACGAATTTATACAATGCATCACCCCTGATAACGTAATCTTCATATGAGCCAGACTGCGTAAGAATCCTACGGATGGCGGTACAGAAGTCGTCCTTCAATTGAGACTGTTTTATTGCTTTAAGCGACCCATCTTCGATTGTACCGACACTGACTGGATGTCGGCTAAGTGCGTCGACATGTCGCATGGCGGTGCCCGACCGGTGTTTGACCTCACAGTTGAACTCTTCTAACTGCAAAGCCCAGTGGGCGATTCTACTATTGAGTGTTTTTTTCGCCATTGTCAGTTTAAAGGCTTGACAGTCCGTAAAAATTTCGAATCGCAAACCAAGCAAATAGATACGAAACCTTTTTAAGGCTTTAATTATTGCGAGTACCTCCAAGTCGTAGCTCGGATACCTTCTTTCAGTGTCATTCGTCTTGTAACTTAGAAAGAATACGGGATGGTAGTGGTCGTCATCATGCTTCTGCACAAGAACTGCTCCGTACCCATCCTTGCTGGCGTCAGTGTGCAATTGTGTTGGCAGTTGTGGATTGAACAGCTTCAACACAGGCTCTCGACATAGTAGATCCTTCAGGGTCTTAAAGGCTTCCTCTTGGTTAGGCCCCCAGACGAACTTGGAGTCTGATTTAATCATGTCGGACAGAGGTTTTGCTATAACGGCGTAGCCTGGGATAAATTTTCGAAAATATCCCGTCAATCCAAGAAACTGCATAACTGCCTTAACGCTCTTCAGATTCGGGAACCTTTTGATTGCCAACGTCTTTTCTTCAGATGGTTTAATGCCACCATTCTTTACAACGTGGCCAAGAAATGTTACCTCAGTTTGCAGAAAAGCACACTTTTTCCAGTTTATAAGAAGCCCGTTCTCCTCAGCCACTCCCAGAACTTCCCTCAGTTTTGCAACACCTTCCGCTTCGGATCTTGAAGGAATGATCAGGTCATCTACGTACGCAAGGACTGTTTTCTGTCGCATTAAATGTTGTAAAATTACGTTGACGTATCTTTGGAAAACAGCCGGAGAGTTACACAACCCAAACGGGACCTTGTTAAATTCGAAGTGGCCGTCTGGTGTAACAAAAGCCGTATACTTCTTGCTAGCTTCTTCAACATCCACATGAAAAAACCCGTTTTTGAGGTCAAGAATGGAAAACACCTTCGCGCTGTGCAACTGCTCCAAAACCTCTTCTATTATCGGTAAGGGATACCGATCCTTTAATATGTGGCGGTTTAATTGCCGGTAATCGACGCAAAGTCGACGTGAACCATCTTTCTTGCGTGCCAAGACAATCGGACTAGCAAAATCTGAATCACTATTTCGAATTATCCCCTCTCGTAGCCAATCCGTCAGCTGTTGATCAACAACTTCTTTTTCTAATGGAGCCAAACGTCGTGGTCGCTGATAAATAGGTTTTTCGTCATCGAGTACGATTTTCATTTGTACCCTGGTTGTTCCCGGACGTTTTGGAGAATATTGCTGGATCATCTTTCCCACTTCTTTTCTCATGACTGGATTCTTGATCCCGTTTAAACGTTCGGCTAGCTCATATTCGTTGCAAGAAATTAAATTTACTCGTGCCAGCGGGTTATTATCTGCAACGGATTTCTTGCAAATCTGTGCTAGGCCATCTTCAACTGTAAGGCTGATCTCGGGGAGTAGATTTTTACCTAATAGAAACTCATAGGACAACCAATTATCGGGTACAAAATGACAAATCAACTTATAATACTCGCCTGCAATTTCCATTTCAATGGATGTAGCTCCCAGAGTTTTAGCAGGTTGCACGGCGAACGCAATGGCCTCAGTCCCCTCGTACTGCATGCTCCCTATTCCTATGACCTTTCGAAGACTGTTTCTGGCCAGAGTGAGGTCACTACCAGTATCTATCAGAGCTTGAAATTCGTGGCCACACACCTTCACTTGTGTCGTAACATCTGGTACTGTCAGCTTGTTGATTCTTGAGTACTGGGTCGGAGTGGGTTCGGGACAACTCCTGGCAATGTGCCCGAACTTATTACATTTGAAACACCGAGCACCTCTGTCTCGATTGGGACAATTCTGAGACTGATGAGAGAGCGCTCCACAGTTTTTGCATCGAGATTGTTGCTGTGAACCACTCGTTTTTGTAGCAGTGGATGAACCTGCCCTAGACGTCGAGGTGTTTGTAGTACGTGCCTGGTCAGCTTTTAACTTCTCGTATGACTTCAGTCCCTCCTTTAATTGCTCCAATGATCTCGCTTGGTACAGGATGCTTTTATTCAGGGCGTCGTCTGGAATACCATTGATTATATACGACAGGATATGAACTTCGTCTATCGTTCCTCTGGACGCAATTTTCTTCATCCTGTAAAAATACTCCAAGAAGGATTCTTCTTTGCTTTTGGTAGCCTTCTCCAACGTCTTGTACACATTCTCATGTTCGGGCCGGCCAAATTCTTTCAATAAAAATGACTTTACTGAATTCCAACTGCATATTGCAGATTCCGATTCTAACGCTAGTTTGGCGGCCCCAAATAGTAAACGTCTTGAGTATAGAAATTTTTGCACTTCTCCCCAGTTACAAACTGTAGAAACCTTCTCGAACTCAGAAATCCATGTCTCTGCACACTTTCCGCCTTCGCCGCTAAATTTTTCTAGCGCCTCTTCCACATCCTTGAACTGGAATGGATTCTGTACAGGAATAGTTTGCTGGGCTCCCACAGGGGATCCTTCTGCTTCGTCTTTAGAAGGATTCATCATAAATTTAGACTCACGATCTGATTTGTGAATTAATAACGGATCTCCGTTGCTCGGCACAGTTAAAACGGAACTGTCACTATCACTTTCACGGCCTTCGCTATGTAGGGAAATGTTTTCCGCGTCCACAAATGTTCGATCATAAATATTCCTAACACGCGTAATAAGTTCTTTTTTCTGATTATATCGAACTGGTAGACCACGTTGCCTCAAAATCGTTTGCAATTCTTTAACTGTTAATGTGTCCAACTCACACCGTTTTGTCATTGATCACACCACTGATATGACAACGGCAAACCCGATTGAAATCTACTCAAAGTCAATGATTATCTGTTACGGTTTTTTTTTTTCACGTCCATATCCCACTTCTGACACCATGTAGAAATGTCAATTGTCCATAAGAAAAAAAAAACGCAGCGTGGGATCAACAAGTTTATAATTCGAAAAACAAAATAAATGAAAATTGATACGAAAACATACAATTCAGATTGAAGTAAACAACTAATAATTCATTTCAAGAAAAAAACGGAACAATTAATATAAAAAAAACTTGACTCCTTAACTCTTTGCGCCGAACTTAACATCTGCTTTCCCCGAGATCCAATCGTCTAATAATTCTCCTTGTCGTTTTCTTCTCTCGTTTCTCTTAACATCTTTTTTTAATATTTCACCTAATACCAAATAGCTTCTCTCCTTGCCGATTTGACGTTCTCACAACATTGATTCTTTTCGCCTGTATTGCCGTTCTTCCCTAAGTACTACCATCGTTACCCACATGTATGTGTGTATGTGCGTTTGGAATTTATCTCGGGAATCAAAAAAGACATTGACATGGGACCGGGTTAATTCCGCGCGTTATTACGCAACTTAGAACTGATTAAGTTTTCAGCGGCCCCTCATCTAAGTATTAACCGCGCCCGACGTTGGTTGATTGCGGTGATTGGACCAGAACCGATACATATGATATTACTCGTACAGTGTTATGGTTGGGTAAGGAAACGCACACTTATGAGCTGCTCGTGAGCGTGTGTTACCCAACGTATGCGCTCATGTGTAAATGGCTGTGAGCATTTCTATTTTAGCTCACGAACACTAGTGTGCATTTAAAGAAGCTCACGCCTGTCTAAGATGGGTTAATTTTCTATAAAGTCTAAATTAGAAACCTTCAGCAATCGAAATTGGACACACACGTGAGCAGTTTAAGAGCAATAGACTGTTTCATGTGCGCACATGAGTGTGCGTTTCTTTACCCTGAGTCACATGGAGCGACAGCAAAAAGGCGGTTGATGCGAACTACACGCGGTGTTCCCAAGCAGTACCCCATCTAAGTACTGACCGCGCCCGATGCTGGTTGATTGCGGTGTTCGGACGAGAACCGATACATTACCCATTATTCGTCAAAGAATCCTACCGCAGCTAACAAAAAGAGCGAATGACCTTGAAACACCTGAACGCAGTGTAGCTAAGAACCATTTCGATCACGTTAGCTACCAGAAAAATAAAGGGCATAGTAATCGGTCCATTCGTTCAGGAGCTACGATGCCGTAGACAGACACACAGACACCTCAAGCTTATTAAACCCTTCTTTTTGCGCCGGGGGTTAAATATGAAAAAATATGGAATTAAATGGGTGTTTTCATTTTTCCCACTGGGAAGTTAGTCGTGTGGGCCTTGCGGGTCGCAACTAGATCACATTTTTAACGTATTCGTCTCCTATCTCGAACCGCGATTGCCACGATATTAATCGCACGAAAGCCTAGTTGGTATTTTTTTTTTTTCTCTTATTTCTCGCGTATCGTTGTAATTTTGTCAAAACCCAACCTCACCCAATCTGGGAAGCATTGACCCTAAATTCCATCCAACCCTCCATTATTTCACTTGAATAGCAGAGAGGAATTCTGGCTCTTTCTGCAAGAGAAACTCCTTAAATTGCCTTCATTTTTAATTGCGTTTATCGACAAGCACAATCGGGGCGGCGGGTGTATCTTTCGCCGGAATGATATAATGAGTTTACTTAGAAGCGAAAAGTCCCTTTCGAGGTTATTGTCGGCATTAGCATCCTCCGTTAGATTAATTTTAAGATTCATCCACATGAATGCCGCGCACAGGGTCTCGCTTTTGATTGGAAAGTATATGCTGGGGTTTACGGGTTTGCTATGCTAGTTAGCTGTCCTTTGATAGTGTTCCATTTGTGTGTGCTCCTATTCATCCTTTTCGAGAGTTTCACTTGTTCGGATCTGTCGTGTGGGACAATATCAATAATCGAATTTGGCTTGTCCTCTGTCATGATATTTACCGAAATGCGACATTTTGACGACCTTGATTACATTTTTTTTTGGTTATTTATCTTGTCCGACATCCATCAACTTGTCAACTTGATCTTCGCTACAGTCTTTGGGCTTCCCTTTTAGAATGCAAAATGTTTCCTTTCAGCGTTCGATGAGGTAAGGAATAAACTGGGAAAAGGTCTTTGAACTTTAAGTTTAAACATTACCGCTGGGAGGGATTATATATTGAGACTTGGAACATCCAGGCGTGGGTAGTACGGGTTATGGTAGGCGAAGAAGTTCCCAACACGTGTACTCTTAGATGAGTATTTAAAGTGTTCAATCAACTTAATTCGTAGGATGTTGTCAAGGCAGCTTTTTCAACGATATTTATAAATAACTTTACCTACGGGTGAAATTCGTCAGGTTAACGAACGAATGGTTACCAAGCGAATAAAAGCCTGAGATGAGGGAGGGCAGTAGTATCTGGCCTGAATAGCTATTTTTGAGCAAAAAATTTGTAATTTTAAAATACGAGTACGACAATCCCCTTTTTCGATGAAAGACTTGACGTTGGCTATGATAATAATTTTTTTTTTGAACCTGATAACCACCTTCACTTCTGGGTTTTCAGCCATCCTTGTGAATATAAAGGAAGGATTAGCTTAGGTTAGGTAAAAGGGTCCCTATTAATGTGAGGTCAAGGCTCACTTAGGCTGCGAGGAGTCCATTGTGCCCGTTAACGCTTAATCCGTAGAAACCTAAAAATTGCTTGTTGAGCTGGACCACTTAGAAGAAGATAGAAATCCCAGTAGTCTGTTCAGCCCAATGTTACTTACCTCTTCTTGTCCCGAAAGGAAGTAACTTCCAAGGAATACGTTCCGTTTGTGGCCTATTGCCTGGCATTCGCAAAGTAGGTTACGAATGGAATCAATTTCCTCTTCGTCCCTGCAGCTTCTGCAAAAGTCATTGTGAGGCTAGCCTGGTCAGGCTGTATAGTAGCATATAGTACAGTGCCCAATGGGGGCACCGACTGTCTATCCAATATTCCCCCGATCAACCTTTAGCAGACTTTTTGTCCTTCTTTTATCATAGACTGGCCATCTCGATCTTGCCATGCGCATATATCTAATCGATACCATCGTTTATTGGCTTTCACTATTACCTCCGCCCCTATTTCTCTGAAAAGTGTACTGAGCGTCGTTTTAGCCTCAGTTGTGATCTGAGTGGAGTTTGCACCTGATTATATTTTACCTAGCTTGTCTGCCTTCTCATTTCCGGAAATATTCTTATGACCTGGTGCCCAGCAGAGGGTCACGTTTTTCCCTAGCCTCCCTTTGCAGAGTTTTACAAGCTTGGATTTTATTTATGTTGCCTGTAGAGCCTTGATGGCTGCCGGTCTGTCAACATACATACACGTGTAGATGTTGATCCTTTTACCTGAAAGGTTTTCTCTAAAAATCAGGTCCGCAGACTGTCTATAGGATGGATTTGCTTCACGGGATTAGAAATAGCCCCGGCTCCTGTACCGGCATCCATTTTAGATTCATCGGTATAGATTGCCAGTTAATTTTCTGGTCCATTCCTCCCTAGAAGGAATTCTGATAGAGAATCTCCTCTCGCAGCAATGAGGTCGGGTGATATAGTGCGTATCGGTTTTGAGGCTAATGATAAGGTTGACTAGCTGGTAGCAAGGTTGGTTGGCTGATGGCAGATTGGTTGGCTGGTGGTAATATTAGCTGACTGGTGGCAAGGTTGGCTGGCTAGTAGCCAGGTTGGCTGGCTGGTGGCCAGGTTGGCTGGATGGTGGCCAGTTTGGGTGACTAGTGGCCAGATTGCCTGGCTCATGCCAGGTTGGCGGAGTGGTGGCCAGGTTGGCTAGCTGATGGCCAGGTTGGCTGGCTAATGGCTAGGATACCTGGCTGATGGCCGGGTCGGCTAGCTAGTAATTGGATTGGCTGGGTAGTGGCAGGTTTGGCTGACTGGTGGTAAGGTTGGCTGGCTGGTGGCCACGTTCGCTGGCTGGCGGGTAGATTGGCTGAATGGTGGCCAGGTTGGCTGGCTGATGGCTGGGATGGCAGGCTGGTGGGCAGGTTGGCTGATTGGTGGCCAGGTCGGCTGGCTGGCTGTTGGATTGGCGGGCTGGTCTAGGTTGGGTGACTGGTAACCAAGCTGACTGGCAGGTCGCAAGGTTGGCTCTCTGGTGGCCATGTTGGCTGCTGGCCAGGTTGCCAGGCTGGTTTCCAGGTATGCTGGATGGTGGCCAAGTTGACTTGCTGGTGGTCAAATTGGATTGCCTGCCTCTCGAACAGGTTGGTTGTGTTGTGGCCAGGTTGGCTAGCTGGTTTCCAGATGGTCAGATTGGTTGGCTGGTGTCCAGGTTGGCTGGCTTGTTGCCTAGTTGCTTGGCTGATTATCAGTTTGGCTGGCTGGTGGCAAGTTTGACTGACTGGTAGTCATGTTGGCTAGCTTGTGATTAGATTGGCTGGATGGTGATCAGGTTGGTTAGCTAGTGGCCAGATTGCCTCGCTTATGCCAGGTTGGCAGAGTGGTGGCCAGATTGGCTGGCTGGTGGCCAGGTTGGCTAGGCTGATGGCTAGGACGGTTGGCTGGTGGAGAGGTTGGCTGGCTGGTGGTGGGATTGGCTGGTTGGTCCAGGTTGGGTGACTGGTGACCAAGCTGGCTGGTAAGTGCCTATGTTGGCTTGCTGGTGGCAACGCTAGCTGGCTGGTGGCAAGGTTAGGTGCTGGCCAGGTTGGCTGGCTAGTAGATAAATTGGATTGCCTGCCTCTAGACCAGGATGGCTGGCTAGTGGGCAGGTTGGCTGGCTGGTGGAAATGTTGGCTGGCTGGTGGCCAGGTTGGCTGGCTGGGGTCAAGTTGGCTGGCTGGTGGCCAGGTTGGCTGACTTATGGTCAGATTGGTTGGCTGGTGTCCGGGTTTGCTGGCTGGTTGCCTGGTTGCTTGGCTGGTTGTCAGTTTGGCTGACTGGTGATCAGCAGTGTTTCCAGAGCCGCCGTTAGTGGGGATTTCGTAGATCCAGTCACCGCCAGACAACTTACCCTCTGAATCCATGAAACACTTTAAAGACGGCATTTCTTCCCAAGTGCCTTCCACCAGGCAATCGAACCATACACTGAAATATGTAGGTCTTACCACCGCAGTGTACAACCAGTATACCACTGAAGCCCCATGTCTTTTCAAAACGCTACTCTGCACGAATACAGTGCCACGTGGGCTTTTTTGGTTCTTTCGTCGATGTTATCCTTCCAACTAAGCTTGGAGTCTGAGTTGATGGCAAGATATTTGGCAGATTTCCTAGGGATCAGATCGATCTAGTATATATCTTCTCCTTGTAAGGAGGACTATTTTAGTTTCCTCCGGGTTTAGCCACAAGTCTCACCTCTTGGCCCAGAATATAGAGGATATTAGCCAGTAGAGTCACGACGAACACAACAAATGCGCAACGTATTCTAGCTGACAGATGATGACGTGGGACCCCAAATCATTTTGACCTTTCTTCCATTCCTGCCCATAGAAAGAGCAGTTTCTTCAGAAGCAGAAAATGAAGTGAAAACAGAGTCCTTGAGCATTTTCCTTGTACAAGTAGATTGAATGGGAAAGGTGGTACTGATAGTAAAAAACACGAAAGCAATTAACATCGGTTTCAACTCGAACTAAATGAAAAATGTATAAATGTCGCGTATCTGCGTCAAAAAATGATGTGTCCGTGCAAAATGTATCGATTCCTAATTTTGCAGTCGAAAGAATTCGTAGAAAATTGGATATAAATCTGACTCGACGTGAAATTTTCCATTCAAATATTCTGTACAAATGTATACCGCTGTTTCCTCCGCCTACGCTTGAATAAATTTCATTTTGTCACTTGAATTTACGTACGCTCTCTGAAGGAGGACAGATCTGTTAAGCGAAGCCGCAATGTGTACTAAATCCAATTACGTTCACGTCCCTGCTCTACCTTACCTCCTATTCGTATCTGTAAAAGATACATATTCTTTATTTTTCCACTACATTTACAAATAACGAAGAGTCTTGCCTCCTACTCCTAAAAACGAAAAAGTGAAATTCTTTTCATACCCATTCTGGTGCCCATTTCTGCGGAAAAATCTGAATATTTGATGTCTGTGGCAAGCACAAGCTTCATATTTTTCTTTACATAACTTACTTGGAGTTGGTTTGTTGTTTAGAGAATTGAATTTCCTTTGAGATATTCTTACACTAATGCGCCACTACCACTGAAATAGCGAATTTTAATTAGTCGGAAAGAAGAAATACGAACAAATGAATTATGCAGTGCATTTAGCATAACGCACATTCAAAATATACTGAATGTTGTATTGTTACAAGTCTCACATGAGCTTCATATATCCTTGGAAGGTTGTACAGAGCAGGGGCCATTTCCATAGTGGCTTCTAGTCTGAACCTTTGGGTGTATACAATTCTAACCGCAGTATCTTTAGCAGCTCTCGCATAACGTTAAATTAAAACACTTTTGGCATATCTTAAAGCAGCCCCTAGACAGCAAATAAAGGGAAAAGCAACTGATGTCCTTAAGCAACTGAGTGTTCTTAGAGACTAGGCATCAGCATGCATAAAACACCTTTCTCAGAAAGTCCCAATTGTTAGGTCTTGGGTGCTAAATTACGGTAAGTACGAATTGATGGATTCGAACTTCAGGTTTTTGTTTTTTTTTTTTTTTAAGAGACTCGCGGAGGTTCAAGAGTTTTTATATTCTCTAATGATTTGTTTTTAGACACACAACCTGAACGGAGTGCAGTGGTTTGGGTCGTTGATGTTCGTTCACTACTTTCAGGGGTGGTTGTCCTAGATAGGACGAGAGCCGACCAATTCCGGGTTGGTTATAGTCCGTAGTAATTCGTTCGCGCACTTTAGTATTGCATACGCAGAGGATGAATTTCACTTGGCCATATATTGTGAGTGTTATGCTTGCAGCATTACGTCTCGTCACTTTCCATTCACAACTGCGTTGCATACTTTTTGTCCGTATAGGAATTACTTTTTTTGGCTACGAAACGAATTTGAACTACAGACCTTCCGCTCGGCGGTCGATGATGTTAACCACTGCACCACAGCCACCCCCAAGATACCAAGGCACTATGGATCTGTCGATGCACTTACTTAAAATCTAACGTAATTTAGCAAGATTTTTAATAACTTTAGCGTCAGCCGTATCGAGGACTGAAATTGAAGTCCATCCTGAGGTGCGTCATCCTAAACCTAGAGACTCGCATACGAGGTGTAACCATCAATATACTCTCAGACAGTCAAGTAGCGCTCAAAGCATTGAGCTCGTTTAGCGAGAACTCAAAGTCCATTGAGGAATACCATAATGCCCTACAGGCCATAGCCAAAAGAACAAACACTCTAATAATATCCTTGAGCTTAACAGGGAAGATATCAGAAGACTGGTCAACTAGCTTCTGGGACACTGTGGTCTGAGATATCATCTTAATAACATTAACCTCTCGTCTGAAACTGCGTGTCGACTTTGCCTTAAGGACGAAGAAACTGCAGGGCCCATAATATGTGAGCGGGCTGCTATCTATCTAAGGAAGCGTATCCTTCTCAGTGAAATTATAGCTCCTGCGAGGATCATATCAGCTCCTACGAGCGGCATTCTCAACTTTATTAAAGAGGTAGAGAATCTCCCCGTGTGGTCGGCTAACAGGCATAATAAATCTAAACAGGTCGCAGTGCCCCTGATATTTGTTAGCACTTTTCCTTCTTCCTCCCGGCGCTATAAACCAATGCGTTCTTGGGGCTCAACCCACAAGCGACTCCAGCCAGCATTATCTCTTGCCGGCCGTCTCCAATTACGCACACCAATTTAGTTGAGATCATTCTCCACTTGTGTGCGCCATTTGCGTCGGGGGCGTCCTCTATTGCGTTGTCCCAATGGCTCGCATTCGAAGATTCTTCGGGCCGGAGCTATGTTGTCCATACGCTCTACATAAGACGCTTAACCAGGTATATGCCGTCGTACAACCAGTACAGTTCATAGTTGAATCTTCTTCCAGACGCAAGCAGGACGCGTAGAACTTATCTCTCGAAGAGACCAAGAGCTTCCTCATCCGATTGCAGTAACCTCCAAGCCCCTCACCATTAAGCAGGACTGGGATAATCAGGGTATTATATAAAGCCAGCTTGTTTTCTCGAGAGATGGCTCTATTACTCAATGGCCTTTTGAGCCCCAAAAAAAAAAAAAAAAACAAACGATTGGCTAGGGTTATTCTGCTTTTAATCTCGACGTACTAATGCTGTTCGTATTAGTTACTGCGGCTCCGAGGTAGTCGAAGTTTTTGCTGCTTATTGTGACACTCTGTCCGAGACGTCGATGTAATGCGTCCTTTCTTAATGACAGCTTATACTTATGTACTTTGTTTTGCCCTTATTAGCCGCGTCCGCTTCAGTGCCACCAAACGCCTCGTTGACGAACTCCTGCGTTTGACTAATCACGTCAATATCATCCGCGTAAGTTAGCAGTTGAACGGACTTTTGGAAGATCGTGCCCCTTGCGCTGGCTTGTGAGTTTCGCACGATCTTCTCAAGTATGATGTTAGAAAAGTCACATGATAGGGCGACGCCTTTCCTAAGACCTTTTTCGACGTTGAAGATCGCGTTAAGGTCGTTATCGACCTTTATTGGAGGAGCGAGAATTTTCCATCCTCATCCTTCACAATCGGACGAATTTGGTAGGGATGCCAAAACCAGACATGGCTCTCTATAGCTCGTTTCCACGCTTGCTATCATATGCGGCCTTCAAATCGACAAATAGGTGGTTAATGTTGATCTGCATTTCTTGGGTTTTTTTCAGGATCTGCCGCAGTGTGCGGATTTGGTTTATTGTGGAATTCCCTCGCCTGAAACCACACTGATAAGGACCTATCTCGGTGTTGACGAATTGTTTCAGGTGTTCACACAAAACAGCAGAGAGGATTTTGTATGCGAGGTTAAGGAGGCTGATTCCTCTGTAATTGGCGCAGTCAAAGAGGTCTCCTTTTTTGTGGAACGAGCAAATGCCAGTGGGATTAAACTCATCGGGCATGCCTTCCTCCAAACATATCTTCGGATGAGCTGTTGCATGCGCTCTGACAGATCAGCAGCTTTGTTTGACTTCAGCCTTGATATTGCTATCTTGACTACGTCAAAGTTGGAGCGAGCAGCAGTATTTGAGTCCTCCTCGCCGTCTAACAGTCTACAGAAATGATTTTTCCAAATTCTCAGTATCGACTGCTACTCTACTACCATTTGCCTATTATCGTTCCGGCAGGCTTCGGTCCGGGGATTGTGTCTACTGGCTAGGGGTTTCACCTTTTGGTAAAACTTCCGGATTTCATTCCTGCTGTAACACCTCTTCATCTCCTCGACCACGCGCTTTCTTCACTCCTTTTCTGTTCGTAAGGTTAGCGAAGAGCTCTCGACTTTCGATGTAGTATTACCTTGTAGGCGTCTTGCTTAGCTGCTTAGGCCTGCCTGCACTCGTCGTCAAATCACTGGTTTTGTCTGGGCGGTGGTGTCTCTCAGCACGTCAATGCGTGCTTTAATAGCTTTTTGATAACGCTTCGTAGAGTATTTGAGAGACTCGGTCGTTACTAGCGGTGGGGTGCGATTGTAACTTTCCCTTAGCACTAGCCCCTCGAAACAACAAAAAAAAAAAAAAAAAACATTGAGGTACAAGGAGGCAGTCCACTTAAGCTGCTTAGTAAGAAAGTAGATAGTCATTACAGTCCATGAAGGACCAGAGTTAAGCTTCTTTTAATCACTTATGTTGTGTGCGATTGATTTTCACACAGGTTAAAGGGATCTACAGTTAAATGCCGATTCCGAACGTCACGAGTTGAGAAGCTTTTTCTAGGCAAGTATACTACGAGGGTTTTTGCCAGTACCCCGCCGAGGAGGATCGCCGCGAAATAGACATTCGACGGCGATCGTGTTATTGGGATGCGAACTCGCTCATCGTGCGACAGAGTCCACCACACTAACCACTGCGCCACGGCCGGCCGGCGTCCTCAAATATGTTATACCGACTAGTGATGGACAGTTCATCTTTATCAGCTAGTTCGCTGTGGAGCTGTCCACTGCTCTTATGACACATCATTGTCGGTTGAGTACATGTATGTAGTAAGTTTATAAATAATTTCACTTGTTGTACCCTTATTACGTAAGTAAACACCACAATAGTCTGAATGACCTATTATGATTGACATATCAAAGTAACCAAGAATCCAAGTTAACTTTCTCTGGACTCTAATTAATTATTTTTAGAGAAGAAGCCGTAAAATGTTTGCCACTAAAGACGACATGGATACTACCTCAAGTGTATTTCTGTTCAATGGTTCCTCTCCTCTTCGTTTCTATTCCGCTTGTGTCCTTGTAAAAGTGTAAGAAAATAACGAATACGTATAAATACACGTCCTCTCCTCGGAGGCTCACTTTAAGAATGTTTTCAAACTGTCTTCACCGAGTTGCCTGTTAAATTGAAAGTATGTCAAGTAATTGTTTGTAAGCTACATCTCATCTCCCTCCACATGTACTACTTTTCAAATTCATGACCACAGCCACCAGCAGTTTCAGTTTACTTTGCTGTCACATCAACCATCATCAACGCCAACGTCATATCACCTCTCCTTCTGCCTGCTTATCACGTCCTTTCTTCAACGTTGCTTTGTATTTAGTCAGCACTTCGTCACCTCATCTCCATAACAAGCCAACCAGGCAGCCTCCTATCCACACAACCTCTCACGTTCTACTATAATTGTAAATCTCTAATTAACCTCATATTGTATTCATCACATTTCTCATGGTGGACGGCTAACAAGGAGCTTAAGCGCAACGGGCAAATGCATAATAGAGAAGAGGAACAGGGAGCAACCCTAGCTGTTCCGGTGTTTGCTCGTATAATACATTCCACATGCAAGCGGCACCTGCAATTGTTGCAACAGTGCACTACGAATCCCAGCGAATTCCTAGAATCTCCTCCATACTCGAGGGTGGAGTACAATATTTCTGTTTTGTATTTTTCTTCTCTATCTAAAAATAGAAAACGTATCTAATTGCCAGAGGAAAGGAAAAGGAATAAGGCGAAAGGTTGATGGCAAAAACGAAATCTCAACCTGACTGCGAGAATTGACTTAACGTGGGCATTTTCGCTTATAGTCACAGCTGAAGCAGCCATCTGTGAAAACACTCGGAATGTAGGTCCTTATTCGCACATGTATGTGTTCAGCATCCGCAACCACTGCCACCGAATGGAGCAGTTGTCCTCCTACCAAGCACCTGACACGATTTCGAGGTAAGTTGTCGACCTTTGTTGCTCCTCCGGCACGACATGCATACATGGATACTGGTATTCTATGAATGTATTTTGTAGTTACGGTTGTGTGCATCATCGTCAGGATAACCTCTAAGCTCCGATTGCGTCTGTCTGCTTGCAAAACGGGCCGGTATAGCAGTATAGGTAGAAAATACGTTTTGAAACTGCCATCGGCCCTCCGTTAACACGGTTATTAGGCCGCGTGTCTGTATCTGTGTCTTTGTTGAAGGATTCGTTTGCTTTGCGAAACTGCTGATTGGGACTGGTTTCAATGATATCGTCACAGGAATTGCGAAATCGTTATTGTACTGCATCCAGATTTACTCTGCGCTGTGTTACGGTGTACGACCGCTTAGGGTACTGGTAATAGGGATCGCGTTGCAAGCAAGTCTGCGGATTGTGATTGGATACGAGGTAAGAGGGAATGACTGCCTATCGCGTGTTACTATAGATCTGCCTTAAAGTCTCGTTGCCTTTAAGACTATGGCTTATTGTTCATTAAAAGATATTTTTCTCCTTCTGCACGACGATAGCTTTTTCTATGTCCATTCAGTCGCTTGAAAGTAAGAAAACGCAGATAGACACATAAGCAAATATTATAGTAGGCTCTATGGCATTCAGTTATAAATGAAAGCAATGATATTGAGCGATTCTTCTACGGCTTGGTTTTTCAGTCTTTTATTTTAGACATCTCTCGAACGACTGCTGACAAGTGTCAAAATAAGGTGTTCTCGGCTTGTATTGCCATTTTATGAGGGAAGAACCTACATACGAATAACGTTTACAAGTTATTCTTACTTACTTTGATGGCGCTACAGTTCGGGGTGAACCAGGGCCTCAACCAACAAGCCTCTCCAGCCGGCACGATCTTTGGCCAGCCGCTTCCAGTGCCGCACGCCCAATTGGTTTGTTCAGCAAAACAACAAATGTATTGTTGATCTTTGCTACGGTTTCTCTCTCCAACTCTATCTTTGAAAGAAAGTAAAGCTGGAGCGAATTACCAACTAGCAAAGACAGTCTTGTTCTGTCTTTCGTCTTGTGCACTTGTGTTAAGTATTAATAAAGTTCGTGTTGTACAGTTTCTTGTGTTTTTTTTTGTATGGCCGATGTCATAGGTATTATAACTAACGAAGAATTTTCCTCTCGAAACGTCCAAGAGCCGCTTTATCCGCTTTTGATAACGTCCAAGCCTCAGCGCCGTAGAGGAGGACCGGGATGATTAAGGTTTTGTAGAGGGAAACCTTAGTTTTTCGAGAGAGGGCTCTACTACTCAATTGCCTCTTGAGCCCGAAGAAGCAGCGTTTGCCAAGAGTTATTCTGCGTTTTATCTCAGCGCTGGTCTCGTTGCTGCTTGTCACTTTCGAGCCAAGGTAGACGAAGTCCTTGACTACTTGAAAAATATAGCTGCCGAAGGTGACGTTCTGACCAAGACGTCGTTGTTGCGCGTCTTTCTTGGATGACAGCATATACTTGGTCTTGTCCCCATTTACCCTTAGACCCACTTTAGCCGCTTCTGCTTTAATGCTTGCGAACGCCTCATTGTCTTCTCGCTTTGTTCGTCCAATAACGTCAATGTCATCTGCACAGGCAAGTAATTGTGTGGACTTGAAGTAGATCGTACCTCTTGTATTGGCCGCAGAGTCCCGCACGATCTTTTCAAGAATAATGTTGAAGAATACACATGACAGTTCGTCACCCTGTCTAAAATCTTTTTTTAACATCAAAGGGGTCGGTTAGTTCACCTCCGACCATAATGGAGCAGCGAGTCCATAGTCATCCTGTACAGTCTGACGAGTTTGGCAGGAATGTTAAAACATGACATGGCTCTGTATAGTTCGTCTCTATAAACACTGTCATACGCGGTTTTAAGGTCGACGAAAAGATGGTGCGCGTCGACCTGGAATTCATGGGTCTTCTCCAAGATCTGCCGTGTTGTAAATATTTGGTCTATCGTGGAATTTCCTGGCCTGAAACCACACTGGTAGGAACCTATCAGATTGTCCACGAACGGTTTCAGGTACTTACGGCAGAGAGGATCTTGTACGCGATGTTCAGGAGGCTTATCCCCCTATAATTGGCGCAGTCATAGGGGTCTCCTTTCTTATGGACCGGGCAAACGATACTGAGATTCCATTCACCGCGCATGCGGTCTTCCGACCATATCTTGCAGATGAGTTGGTGCATGTTTTTGACCAGCTCATCGCCAGCTGCTTTAAACAACTCGGCGCGGAGTTCGTCTGCTCCAGCAGCTTTATAAGACTTAAGTTTCGATATCGCTATCTTAACATCGTCTAGGTCGGGTGGACGGGATTCTCCTTCGTCTTCGTCCATTGTGAATGGTTCGGCGGCAATTTGACTATCATCGCCGTTATACAGTCTGCAGAAGTGGTCCTTCTACAATCCCAGCATCGACTGTGACTCCACTACTAGTTGTCCGTGCTCATCCCTGCAGGCTTCTGATCTGGCTTTATAGCCTTGACATGTTCGTTTACAAGTTGTATGTATGTATGTTGGCGTTACAGCCCATGAAGGACCAGAGCCAAGCTTCTCTCAATCACCCATGTTGTGTGTGATTAAATTTTCCCATAGGTGAAAGAGACCTACAGTTTATTGCCGGTTCCGAACGGCGAATTTCGAGAAGCTTTTCATGACAATTTTACTACAGGGGGTTTTGTCAAAACCCCGCTGAGAAGAAACACCGTGAAAACACATCCGATGACATGGCTGTGTCAGGATTCGACCCCGTGTCATCGGCGTCAGAGGCCAACACACTACCCACTGCGCCACCTTACAAGTTATTGGATTTTATAAAAAAATGCGCGCCCTGTGGAAAATGTTTTTCGCGGTCTTTGACAATTTTAGGGTTAACATAATCGATCTGCAGGACAAGCAATCTAGTGAAGCTGTAGCGATTTGACTGGCTAGATCATGCAATTTTACTAATTTAGACTACATTTTAGGGCGCCGTGGTGCAGTGGTTAGTGTGTTGGGCTCTGGCGCACGATGAGCGAGTTTGGATCCCGATAACACCAACGCCATCGAATGATTATTTCGCGACATTCCTCCTCGGCGGGGTACTAGTAAACTCGTAGTAAACTTGCCATGAAAAAGCTTCTCGACTCACGCCGTTCGGAATCGGCATTAAACTGTAGGTCCCTTTCACCTGTATTACAAGTAAATCACACACAACATGGGTGATTGAGAGAAGCTCGGCTCTGGTCCTTCATGGGCTGTAACGCCAACATACATACATAAGTATATAGTCTTTGAGCACAAATATGTCCTTGTAACTTTTTTACGAAGCTTTTTTGCACTTTGTTGTATATTGTGCGGACATTAGCCATTACCTTTACTTCTTCTTATGTAGCGCTACAGTCCGGAGTGGACCTGGGCCTCCAGCAACAAACCTTTCCAGCCAGCAAAATCCGTTGCCAGCTGCCTCCAACTGTACACACCAAGTTCGTTTAGGTCCCACTCCACGTGTGTGCGCCATCTCATCCGACTCAGACCCAAAGACTCTTTGGGCCGGAGCTGTGTTGTCAATACGCTCTACATGGCCTAGCCAGCTTAAGCGTTGTATCCGAAAACTCTTAACTAGGCGCATGCCGCTGTACAACCCGTACTATTCGTTGTTGAATATTCTTTTCCATATGCCATCGCAAACGGGATCAAAAATCGCACGTATAACTTTTCTCCCGAAAATTCCAAGAGCTTTCCTTGGTCCGATTTCAATAGCGTCCATGCTTCTGCGCCATAGAGCAGGAAAGGGTTGATTCAAGTGTTATATATAGCAAACGTGGTCTCTCGAGAGAGCGCTTTATTACATTGAGCGTCATTGTCATTGTCTCTATTTATTGCGGAGCCGGGGTAGACGAAATCCTTTACTACCTCCAAGTTGTTGTCGTTTTGCCCTCCGCATTTTGGCCGCCTCCGCTTCAATGTCAACAAACACCTTACTGACGGCTCGCTGTGTTCGACCAATCACGTCAATAGGACCATTGGGATACCACATGGATCATATTACTATTACTTACACCAATCGGTGCTTCTGGTGAAGCCATGGAGTTGACCAATTTTTATATATGCTAGTTCACTTAAGTTTTCATAGAAGGACACTCCAAGGTAGATCCTTGTGCGATTCGCAAAAGAAGGACATGAGCAGAGGAGGTGGCGTATCGATTCCGCTTCCTCCTCATCCATGCAGCCGCGGCACAAGTCATTGGCGTGTTTTCAAATGGTGCAGTGACCTGTGATAACACCAACTAGAGTGCTTAAGCTTGCCCTTTAGGTTGCCAAGTTTAGCTTAGTCCAGATTTGTTTAGTGATGAAGCGGATATTACTTTCACTCCATTGGATAATGTCATGTGTTTGTCATGTGCTTTACCGTACTTACTGGTGTTTTTAGATACCCGTCGGCTGGAAGACTGAGTGTTCTTGACCTCAACTTTGCGAGTTGGTCGGCCGCGCAGTTTTCTGGAATATCCCTATGCTCGGGAACCCACAGTATTTTTATGTTGGGCCAGGGATTTTATCGCCGATTGGCTATCCGTGCAAATGACAATATCCTTCGCGGATATAACGTTGATCTTCAGCCATGCAAGGGCCTCTATTCGCCGTTATTTCTGCTTGGTACACATTGCAGGGATTTTGGAGTCTAAATGGTAGGTTGAAGTTAGCTCCTTGGAGAAGACTCCACAACCTACACCCGGCTCCATCTTGGAGCCATCGGTATAGAGGGAAATCGAGTGCTTCGGTATGACTTTCCCTTCAGCCCATTCCTCCTTGGATGGAAAAAAAAACCTCGAAGTTCTTGGTAAACACATTCTGCGGGATGATTTAGTCTGTGTCCATGGGTACTTCGAAGTGATTAAAAATGCCTGTATGGCCTTTTTGTGATGTGGGCCATTTTCCTATGCCTCTTATCCATAGGGCCGCGCAGGCAGCAATTTGTTTGCTGAAGAGGTCCAATGGTGGGAAATGTAGTAGAATATTTAGGGCCTCCGTGGGGGTTGATCTGATCGCGCCGCTTATGTATAAGCTGGCCGATCTTTGTACTTTCCCCAGAAGGTTTCGATTAACTGCTTTGTCCAGAGCAGTCCACCAGACTTCAACGCCATACAGGAGGATGGGCCTTATGACCGCCATGTAGAGCCAGTGCATAATGCTTGGTTGGAGACCCCACTTCCTGCCCACCATGTTCTTACAGCTGTAGAGGGGAGTGATTGCTTTCTTTACTCGATCGAGAATGTCCGTTTCCCAAAACAGCCTCCTGTCAAGGACTAGGCCTAGGTATTTAGCCTGATCTTTGATTATTAATTGGGTTCCACCTAGCCTCGGTGGGTTGAAGGGCGGCATGTTATATTTATTTGTAAACAGTACTAGGACAGTCTACTTGGGGTTGACCCCAAGTCCATAGTACTACGTCTAGGTTACTACTGTAAATCACGTCAATATCATCCGGGTAAGCTAGCAGATGAACGAAATTTTGGAAGATCGTGAAATTGTGGGTTTCGCACGATCTTCTCAAGTGTGATGTTGAAAAAATCACATGAGAGCGAGTTGCTGTGCTTAATACCTTTTTTGACATTAAAAGTATCGGTAAGTTCGTTATCGACCCCGATGGAGCAGCGAGAGTTCTCCATCATCATCCTACACAATCCAACGAGCTTGGTAAAAATGCCAAAACTAGCCATGACACTGTATAGCTCGTCTTTATGCACACTGTCACATGCGGCCTTGAAATCGACAAATAATTGGTGAATGTCGATTTGAATTTCTTGGGCCTTTTCCATCTGATTTTCTGGCGAACGGTTTCAGGCGTTACGGCTTTAAACAGTCCTGCAGACACTCCGTCCGATCCATTAGCTTTGTTCGAAGTGAGTCTCGTTATTGGTATATAGACCTCAAGTCAGTGGGACGGAATTTTTGTCTATCGTCGTTCCAGCTGAGTGGACCATTCTGCCTGACAGCGGTAATTGGGTTGTCGTCGACGTTTAAATGGTTTACCCAAATTCTCATTATCGACTGCCACCACAAGTTGTCCATTCTCGTCCCGGCAGATTTCGGTCCGGAGTTTGTATCTACTGGATAGCTATTTCACCTTTTTGGTAAAACTTCTGGACGTCATACTTGCTGTAACACCTCTTCATTTCCACCGACCGCGCTTATCTCATGTTCCTACTTTTTCTTTTTGAGAGGTCGGCTCTCTCCTCTCATTTTCTATTCGTACAGCTCACGAACAGCTCTTGTCGTTTGATGCAGGATTGCCTTGTAGACCTTCTGTTTGGCTACATAAGCTTGCCTGTACTCGTCGTCAATATATGGGTTTTTCTCTGGTGGGGTCATAAAACCTAGCACATCAGTGGCAGCTTCTTTGATGGCTCCTTGTTATTGCAGGCGGCGTCGAAATTTCAGAAAGTTACCCGGAGATTCGGTTGGCAAGGTTCCTTGCGATCTGTTGCGATTGTAGCCTTCCGACGTCAAACCGTTTTTTCTTGATTCATTCCTTCTCTCGAACTTCGTTGTCTATTATTCTTCACATTGAGCCCCTGGATCAGTTGGAATTTGTACGGGTGCAGGCCCAAGTCACAACGCAAAAGTCACCAAGTTGTGGTTTGCGAAAGGCCGAGTTCTTGTGAGCGACGCGAAATCGACTGCCGCGGCGATCTTTTCGGCAAATATTGCATTTCATCGAGACACGCGTGTTGGTTTATCGTTTACTGAACCAATGGATTCAAATTTATCTACCACACTGCGAATAGTCCTCTCAATAGGACGAGTATGGCGACCGTAAGATAGGCGAAACGCGCGGAACTTTTCCCGAATACTACACCCATTTTGATAAAACAATCTTATCATTTGTACGTGTTGTTGAACGCTATGTCCATCCACGATGATTTGGCTAAACGGACTGAATAAACGACAGCCAATTTGACAGAAAAGCTCCAACAATATGGCCGCTATCAACTCTCAAATTTCAATAGTCCCTATTGGAACACCCTATACGTACACATAATACCTTATGGGATAATCATGGAGTTATCCTCATCCTTAAATACCAATACAGAAAGGTACTATGCTACATTATTTGACAAGCTGAGGGCAGACATATGGGGGAAAACGTCCACATATGCAATTGTTTTTCACCAAGGCAATGTGGCGTTTCACACACAACAGGGGTGATTGGGAGAAGCTTGGCTTTGGTCCCTCATGGACTGTAACGTTAGCATACATACATACAATGTGGTGTTCCATTTTCTTGTAGTTCCCTAATTTAAAAACTGCGCCCAGAAAACAGCGATTTTCATTCAGTTAGGAGGCCATCAACTTCGAAAACATTATTATGCGGAGTGATGCAGAGCCAATTCCATTATATTTTGAAACCCTTCAGTATGGCACTGGCAACCCTATTTCTTACAAACAACGCGGTGCTTAGTAAGATCTTTCGCCCCCTCGCCTGCAGTTCAAGGATCATAGCACGTGTTGAAGGCTAGTACCCAACGATTCACGTTGTGTGAACCTGTGCTATAGTCAGTAGGCGGTAGTGTATCTTCGTACTGAAATTGCAAGAAAAAATAAATTAAACTTCAATTTTCGATTTTGTTTTAGTTACTTTGGTACGCCTGTCCCACAACATATGATGACATTTCTATTAAAAAGTTGGATCGAAGAATATCTTTTCGAATTTCTAGTGGCAAAAGTAAGATTAAGTGATCCAACGTACTTGATGTGTTAACTGTGGCACTTATCGAGTCTATTTTTAGCAAAACATATTTTTATAAGTGGTACAAGCTCTTCACAGAGGGCCGAAAAGACGGTAAGGGCGATGCCAACTCTGGAAGTGCCAGCACGTCAACAACAAATGAAAACGTTGTAGCAGTGAAGAAAATTGCTTTGAAGAATGACCGCATGACTATTAGAAAAGTTGATAGAAACATTGGCATACCGGTTGACTCATGCCATATAAGAGTTCCAAATTGCAAATTGCAGGTTCTGGCCCTCAACGAGCAGTAACACCATTCATAGTGCGTGCCAGCGGAGCTTACTTCGAAATTACTAAACTTAGACCAGAAGAACCATAGCAGGTCAAGCCTATATTACATATGTAGCTCATATGAGAAGTACTTCACGGATTGACAAAAATGCTGTTGCACCAATAAACTTCTGAGCATCTGGGAGAAACACAAATCTGTCCTTTTGGCACTAGGTTTAAGGCAATATTTAGTCAAAAGAACCATAAGAATGTCAAAGGACTCGCCAGCTACCTTCCTGATCATCGCAATTAATTTATAATTAAACATGTCCACCCGACCTAGACGAAGTCAAAATAGCGATATCAAGACTTAAGTCTAATAAAGCCGCGGGCGCAGACGGCCTGTCTGCTGAGCTTCTTAAGGCGGCTGGAGATGAGCTGGTAAGGTGCATGCACCCTCTCATTTGCAAGGTATGGTCGGAGGATAGCATGCCCGACGAATGGAATCTCAGCATCGTTTGCCCGGTCCATAAGAAAGGAGACCCATATAACCGCGCCAGCTATAGGGGAATAAGTCTCTTTAACATCGCATATAAGATTTCTCTCCCGCATTGTGTGAACGCCTGAAACCGTTTATGGATAACCTGATTGGTTCTTATCAGTGTGCTTTCAGGACAGGTAAATCCACAATAAACCAAATATTTACGCTACGGAAGATCATGGAAGGAATACCAAATCGACACCCACAACCCTTTTCGTCGAATTCAAGGCCGCGTATGATAGCATGTATAGAGACGAGCTATACAAAGTCATGTCAAGTTTTAACATCCCTGCTAAACTCGTCCGACTGTGCAGGATGACAATGGAGAACTCTCGCTGCCCCATTGAGGTCGTTAATGAACAGACGTGCTGTCATGCAACTTTGCCACATCGTGCTTAAAAAGATCGTGCAAGAGTCGCTGGCCAATACAAGAGGTACGATTTGTTTCAAGTCTATGCAATTGCTTGCGTACGCCCACGACGTTGACGTGATTGGACGGACACAGCGAGACGTCAATGACGCCTTTGTAAGCATTGAGGTAGAAGCGGCTAAGATGGGTCTCAAGGTTAATGAGGGTAAAACCAAATATCTGCTTTCATCTAAAAGAGACGGGCAACACCGACGTATTGACCAGAACGTCACCATGGGCAGATGAAACTTTGAAGTGGTCAAGGAATTCCTCTACCTTGGCTCACTGATGACCGGCGACAACAACACCAGCGCTGAGATAAAACGTAGAATCGCTCTTGCCATAAGCTGTTTCTATGGGCTCAAGAGGCAATTGAGAAGTAGAGCCCTCTCTCGGAAAATCAAGGTGACACTATATAAGAGCTTGATTACCCCAATCCTCATTTACGGTGCAGAGGCTTGGACCTTAACAAAATCGGACGAAGATGCCCTCGGTCGTTTCGAGAGGAAAATTCTGCGCTTTATCTACGGTCTTGTTTGTTCAAACGGAGTATGGAGGAGAAGTACTAAACGGGTTGTACAGCCGCATCGGCCTGGTACGACGTCTACGGATATAGCGTCTAAGAAGGCTAGGCCATGTAAAGCGCCTAGCGCTGTTTTTGGAAAAAACAGCTCCGACCCGAAGAATTCTCGAATTCACCCCGGAAGGAAGGCGCGGCAGAGGACGGCCGCATCTACGGCGGCGCACGCAGGTGGAAGGGCTCTGGTCTTTCATGGGCTTTAGCGCCCCCAAAAGAAGAAGAAGAAAGACTTCTCCATACAATAGCCTCCTACATGAATTAGGAATAGTTAAAATTAACTCTTAATGGAGCTGAGTAGTGTTTGAACATACTGTTACGAAAATGAATAGTCCAGATAAGGATTCGACCAGTGGATAGCGATAAACTACCACTGTTTTCTGTCTTATTAAATACACAGTTTACTATCTCACCTCAGATCGATTATCTGGGCGCTTCACCTTTACTGAAACCTTTTATAACACTTAACACTACTGTTTACATACAAGATGGCTTGATTACTTTCACAATGGAATACCGACTGATCACTGAGTCATTGATACTGAATACACTGAATGATTTCTGAATACTGAATGCCGCCGAGGACGAGTGTTCCTGCTTATATAGCCCTTATTGTAGCATTGAAATTCAGCAGTGTGATGCTGAAAGTTACCATCATTTCTCTTTTGGCTACCACAGAGCATTCCAAACTTTAACAGCGAAATTCGAATACAACCGTGCGTCGGTCCGTGTCCGCAACAATTCGGACTTATTTATAAAAAGCTTTTGGGTCCATACTAACGATAGACTTTCGAGTAAGTAGTAGCCTTTTAAATGTTGAAAGAACCCATCTCTCCCATGCTAAGTAGCCTTGGGAAATAGAGAGTAGGTCATTGGAGATTCTCAAATTCATTGCTTCGCTCGTAATTACCAAAACCCGTAGTTCAGTGGAAAAGGGCCAAAGGAGAGAATCTGTCATGTGTACCAAAATTAAAGTTCATTTTGGCCCAAAGATTCATAAACTGTTCCCGTCTATCGCAATATATTCCTGAGCTTATAACCAAAGTTCAGTACCTTGAAAGAGGTCCTTAAACTCGTTTACTGGGGAAATCATTAAGAGGACAACGATAGAAGCAACCGGCCATGAAAATTCATGATCCGTTTAACATTCCCACTGGTTTCGAATGTCCCTGAGAGCATCATTATCGTTAACACCTGCGTAGACAAACACCGCACAAACCATTACCATGCATTGTCTCGGATATAGTTTTCAATACAAAATCCGGCTTAGATATCATCAGGCACGTACACGACTTGGTATTCAGCAAAGCATCAAATCCACATTGCGAACTATCCCTGAGGACAACGACTCTCATGTTCCTCAGCGAAACCACTTAGTTGATTTGATTCGACCAACACAACAGGTACAGCAACGGCTACCGAGTGATACGCAAACTCGAACGGCAACGATTATTGTTGTCCTCCGAGCAAGGATAATTGAATAATTCTCGATAAAGTCAACCAATTCGATCGTAATTACTTACTTTCGGGCATACATTTACTTACATTTTCACGAATGTAAAAGTTTAATGAAATTGATTTCACTTAAGGGCGGTTTCTCTGTCAGCCAAAGCGACCATGAATGTCAATGTTAATGACTGCGGTGTCAGGTGGCGTGGCAGCTTGGTGGCCTACAGGGTATAAATGGTCGTTGAAGCAGATTGGGTGTGATTCGGTAGTCGTTGTCCTGCCAACGAAACGAGATTGAAGTTTGTAGTTAACCTGATTGGATTTTTGGTGGGAAGGTGATACAAATACAGATATCAAGAACATTATCGTAAGTGGACCGGTGTAGAGGTAAACGACATATATTTATGAAGGCGCCATTGGGATCCATGGCTTTGTAATGACCAACAAAATAAAATGCGCTAGTAAGTGTCGCTTAGGATTGGGCTTTAATGGTGCTATCCACGGGGAATCTTTATTGAATTTACTGGTTTCGGTCCTTGTGTTCTATTTATAAAAAAAAATTATTAAAAATATTATGGAATCGGTGGGAGAGATCAAAGCTTATGTACAACAAACGCAGAGAAAGGGTGTCGCGTGGAGAGAAATATGACTTCCCGATACACGCGCCATAAATGTCTGGAGTAAATGACGGGTAAACAATAAGCCACATCAAAGCTATCTTCGGGAACATTAGTTTGATATGCATTCACGCCCCCACCAGAAGAAAAATACTACTACTACTACTCCCAGGTATGACACTGGGAGGTATGACACAAAGTTTGTTCTAGGAGACTTCCACGCGAAGCTGGGTAAAGAGGACATCATTGAACGAGATACACAAAATGACCATAGGAGGACCTGGCGGTCTCTTGATCAAGTATCTGTTAATCAAACCGATCATGTTGCGGTCGACGACAGACACTCCTCCAGCATCATGGATGTTCGAACTTTTCGAGGAGCCAATGTGGACTCGGATCATTACCTTGTTGCAGCCACGGTACGTATGCGGATATTGCGAACACTGCGGAGTCGAGTAGGACCAGCAAAATTTGACGTCGGGAAGCTGAAATCACAGTTGATCGCCAGGACCTTCGGCGATCGTGAATCCCTGAAGCTCTCTAAGGAGCCGATGCAAACTCCACAAACAAGGGAATACCTCGGCGACGTTGTCAAAGCGCCAACAGGAAGACTGCCTGTGATGTATTAGGTTTCCAGCCACTAACTTGGTTTAATGACGAGTGCAGACAAGTAAATGCAGAAAAAACAGAATGCATACATGTCCACGTTGCATCGACGAACGAAAGCGGCTCGTGAGCTCTATGAGCGGACAAGGAGGGAGAAGCATGCGCTTTTCAGAAGGAAAAAGAAAGAGCACGAGCAGCGCGCGATCGAGGAGATGGAGAGACTTTATCGCAGGAACGACGTTCCAAAAGTTTTACCAAAAAGTAAAACGAACATGCTAAGATCATGTTGTAATCGTAACCTTAAACTAAATCTCGAACATTACTGTACCAATCACTATCTCTTTTTGTATTGTATACTGTCACTGAAATTGACAATAAAGAATCACTTTGTATTAGGAAGTCAACGTCTTTACCCCTACCCAACATTTGGCCATTAGGATTAATTAACTAAAAGTGAATCACAAGTGCTAAAATACCCGAAATTATCCAGTGGTCAAACGAAGGTATGGACAGAGAAACGTTAGAAGCGAATTTAAGATCGCAACGCGAGTGGATGGCTCAGATTCTGGCAAATCAAAAAACATGGATGGAGACAAACACGCGGAGCACAGTTGTCAACTCTAACCTATCTAGTATTCAGCCATTTCCGCCATATCGTCCTATCTAGGTCTAGGACAACCACCCCTGAGAGTAGTGAACGAACATCAACGACCCCAACCACTGTACTCCGTTCAGGTTGTGTGTGTCAACACATCATAAGAGAATATAAAAACTCTTGAACCTGCGCGAGTCTCTAAAAAAAAAAAAAAAAAAATATATAAAAAAGACGAAAACTGGAAGACTTACTTGAAGCAACATTTTGAGGCATGCGGAGTGGAAGAGGATAAACAAAAGCGCGCATTTTTCCTTGCATGGATTGGAGCGGACAACTTCGAAACGCTACAAAGGCTCTTCGATGGAGAAGACTTATCCACTAAGACTTTTAAGGAACTAACAGCTAAGCTCAGTGAGCACTTCGTTTCAAAAATTCATGTTCTGGCAGCCAGGTACCAGTTTCACAATACGCCGATGAAGTCAGGCCAGACATATGCGGAGTGGGCTACCGATCTTCGAGGAGTGGCACGCAACTGTAAATTTACCTGTCCCAAAGAAGAGTGCGCACAATCATATTGTTGCGGAGACACAAACCGACAGTTAAGTTCGAATTTCGCTGTCGAAGTTCGAAAGCTCTCTTGAAGCGGAGATTGCGATGATATCAATTGTCAACGGCGTAATGCTAATTGTCAGAGCATTCTAGAGATTTCCGAAGGGGAACTTCCTGTTTTGGGTTCAGCGTACCCAACGGGCCACACCGGTGGTGATCGTCCGAAAGCCTAATGGTGGAATTCGAATATGTGGCGATTTTAAAACAACTCTGAATCCACAATTGGTGTGCAACCGTCATCCGCTTCCTAGACCTCGTGACTTGTTTCAGAAGCTTCGTGGAGGAGAGGTTTTTTACAAATATTGACTTGTCGGAAGCCTATCTGCAGATCGAGTTGGACGAACCGTCCAAAGAATATGTGGTAATCAACACACCTTTTGGTCTCTTACGGTTCAATCGGTTACCGTATGGTGTGAGCAGTACACCAGGGGAGTTTCAAGGGGTAATGGATCAAATGTTCGCGGATTTTCCCGTTCGCATTTACATTGACGATATAGTTGTTGCTGGCACCTCGGAAGCGGAACATCTGCGAATTTTGGAAGAGGTCCTAAGGAGATTGTAAAAAAATGGATTCCGATGCAATAAACGCAAATGTACGTTCGCAACGACGGAACTCGAATATTTGGGACATACTCTCAATTCTAAGGGAATTCGCCCATCCGAAAAACACTTGGACGCTCTTCGCAACTTGCGACGACCAAGAAACGTCAAGGAATCGGAAGCAGTCATTGGTATACTAAATTACTATAACCAATTTATTCCGAACTTTTCGCAGGTGGCGGGGCCATTGAACGCTCTTCGTGCAAAAGGAGCAGAATTTGTGTGGTCTAAGCAACAACAAACAGCGTTCGAAATTTTAAAAGGCAGCATCTCAAAAGCAACTCGCCTAGCGCATTTTGATGATACCTTGCCCGTAATTCTGGCGGCCGATGCCTCGAGTTATGGCAATGGAGCCGTTGTTTCTCACCGATATCCAGATGGAACGGAAAGGCCTATTGCGCTCGCCTCGAAAACGCTGGTTTGCCATCAGAAACCTTACAGTCAAATAGATAAGGAGGCCTTGTCGATCATTTTTGGCTTAACGAAATTCTATTGTTATTTATATGGCCGCACTTTCGAATTGCAGACGAATCACAAGCCTCTCGTTGCGATATTCAATCCAAGTAAGCAGCTTCCGGAAATCACCATGAGGCGGCTTCGGAACTGGGCCCTAACTTTGATGGCATATACGTATCAAATCAAGTATCGTCCTATCGCCAATCATGCCAACGCTGATGCCCCATCTAGACTTCCAATTGGCCCAGATGTTGCTTTCGACAAACTAGAGAACAATTTGCACAATGTTAATTCTCTAATTCTAGAGAACTTAGACAGCACTCCAATTAATGCAGTAGTTAAAGGAAAGTGGACGGCTAAGGACAGACTGCTGAACAAGGTTCAGGGATACATAAAGAACGGATGGCCGGACAAGCTCCTAAGCAACGAAAGGGAGCTGAAACCATTTTTCAACCGTAAGTTAGCACTGTCTGTACATAATAATGTCATTCTCTTGACTTCAGATTATGATCTAGTCATCATTCCTGAGGCTCTACAATCCAGGGCATTAAAGTACTTGCATAAAGGTCATTGGGGCTGTTCACGTATGAAACAATTGGCACGGCGATATATCTGGTTCCCAGATATGGACAAGCAGATCGAAAAGTTAGCAGCCAGCTGTGTTATATGCCAATCGTCGACATCGGATCCTAAAAAAGAATACGTAAACTGGCAACCATCAGAAAAACCGTGGAGAACGGATCCATTTAGATTTCGCAGGTCCGTTTTTCAACAAAATGTGGCTGATTTGTGTCGACTCTTTTTCGAAATTCGGAAAGCTACTATCGCCGGAGATCGCCAGTGCCTTTGCCAACCGCGTCTCCCTTAAGTTCTGCGATACACCTCAATCCTCCAATCCACAGAAACGAAAGTGCTGGGCCTTAAAGCTCCACCACGACGAAACACCTGGTTCGATGACGAGTGTAGAAGGATTCATGCGGAAAAGCAGTAGGCATACAAAGCCTCACTACACAAAAAGCAAGAGCGGCTCATGAGCTCTATGAGCTTAAAAGAAGGGAGGAACATAAGCTTCTCAAGAGAAAAGAGAAAGAGAACGAGAAGCGGGCGATTGAAAACTTGGAGAGGTGCTATTGCAGGCACGACGTTCGAAGATTTTATCAGCGGGTAAAACGAATGTCTCAAGGCTATAAAGCCCGAACGGAGGCCTGTAAGGATGAGAACGGACACCTAGCAGTAGGATCGCAGTCGACGCTGAGAATTTGGAAAAACCACTTCTGCAGACTGTATAACGGCGATGACAGCCAACATACCGCCGTCAGGCAGAATGATCCATTTTCTAAGGACGAAGATCGCAGAGAATTCCGTCTCCCTGACCTCGACGAAGTTGAGATTGCCATGTCGAAACTCAAGTCGAATAAAGCTGCTGGCGCAGATGGATTGTCTGCTGAGCTCTTCAAAGCGGCTGGGGGTGAGCTGGTTAGGAGCATGCACCGGCTCATCTGTCAGATAGGGTCAGAGGAAAGCATGCCCGCGGAATGGAGTCTTAGCATTGTTTGCCCGATCCACAGAAAAGGAGACCCCTTGAACTGCGCCAACTATAGAGGAATAAGTCTCCTTAATGTCGCACACAAGATCTTCGCCGCCGTTTTGTGTGAACGCCTGAAGCCAGTCGTAAACAAGCTGATAGGTCTTTATCAGTGTGGCTTCAGGCCAGGGAAGTCCACCATCGATCAAATCTTCCCACTACAGCAGATCCTGGAGAAAACCAATGAATTTCAAGTCGACACGCACCATCTATTCGTCGACTTCAAGGCCGCATACGACAGCCTAATTAGAGACGAGCCATATAACGCCATGTTCACTTTTGACATCCCTGCTGAGCTCGTCAGACTGTGCAGGATGGCCCTGGAAAATGCTCGCTGCTCCATCCGAATCGGTGCAGAACTGACCGATAGCTTTGAATTTAAAAAAGGATTTAGATTGTGCAAAATCACAGGCCAATACAAGAGGTACAATCTATTTCAAATCCTCGCAACTCCTTGCATACGCCGACGACATTGACATAATAGGTAGATCGCAGCGAGATGTCAAAGAGGCGTTTGCGAGTATTGAGATGGAGGCGGCAAAAATTGGTTTGGCAGTTAATGAGGGCAAGACTAAATATCTGCTGTCGTCGAAAAACGACATTTACCACCGACGTCTTGGACAGAACGTGCATATTGGCAGATATAACTTCGAGGTAGTTAAGGACCGCTGCTTCTTTGGGCTCAAGAGGCAACTGAGAAGTAGAGCCCTCTCTCGTACGACCAAGTTGACCTTATATAAGACCTTAATTATCCCGGTCCTATTATACGGTGCAGAAACATGGACTTTATTTAAAGGGGATGAGCAAATCCTTGGTCGTTTCGGGAGAAAGATTCTGCGTGCGATTTTCGGTCCCATAAACACAGAGGAGGGTTAGAGGAGAAGATTCAATCACGAACTGTACGGATTGTACAGCGACATGAATATAGTCAGGCGCCTACGGATCCAACGCCTAAGATGGCTAGGCCATGTAGAGCGAATGAACACCACAGCTCCAGCCCGTAGGGTCTTTGAATCCAACCCCGAGGGACGAAGAAATATATTACGGCCGCACCTAAGGTGGCGCGCACAGGTGGAATGGGACTTCAACCAACTGGGCGTGCGGCATTGGAAAAGACTTGCGAAAAATCGTGCTAGGTGGAGAGACTTGTTGGTTGAGGCCCAGGTTCACCCCGAACCTTAGCGCCCGCTAAGTAAGTAAGTAAGTTTTTCGAAATTCCCGTTCGTGGTCTCAATGTCGTCGGTAACATCGGAGTCCAGAATAAAAGTACTACAGATGATTTTCGCCATCGAGGGACTTCCAAGAACAATTGTGACGGATAACGGTACACAATTTACGGCTCAGGGTTTTGAAGAATTTTGCCACTAAAGTTCAATTCAGCATTGTCGAACAGCACCGTTTCATCCCGCCTCCAACGGGCAGGCACAAAGATTCGTGCGGACATTCAAAGAAGCATTCAAGAAGATTTTCGAAGAGGAGAAGAATACAGATGTGGCAGTTAACGTGTTTCTCTCAACATAGAGATCTACTCCGAATCCAACGTCGCAGAAGTCTCGAGCGGAGCTGTTGCATGGGCGACAGCATAGAAACTTACTTTCATGTTTTCTTCCGGACCAACATAAAATGTCTTTTTCAAGACAAAAACCTAAATTCCAACTTAAGCAAAACATTTTAGCACGACAGTACAAGAAGTCCAAGAAATGGAACAAAGGAGTTATAGCTGATAAGACGTCATCAGAATCAATAACGTCTGCTTAAACATCCCCCAGAAAAAGATCCTACTTCTATTGGAAGTTAAGAAACGGAACCAAGTTCTGAACAAGAGCCAATTGAAGGTAAAGTTTGTTTTAAATAACCACGAAGTTCAGAATGGAACTGAACTTGAGCAGCAGCCACTGGAACCGGAACCGGTTTCGCAATCAACGGTCGAACGTCACCCGCAAGCATCTTTCGATACTGAAGCTAATCAACAAGCTTCTCCTGGTATCCGAGATGGTACCGCAGTCGGTACACCCCCGGCGCAACTGGAGTTCAAAAGATCCAAACGTCCTAGAGTGCCACCGGTACGATATCCTCAAGGATGTGGAAATACCTGCATCCTTTGTATGGGGAGGGGAGGAGATGTTGTAATCGTAACCTTAAACTAAATCTGTCACTGAAATTGACAATAGAGAATCACCTTGTATTTATGAAGTCAACGTCTTCACCTCTACTCAACAGATCATAAAGCCAGAGCGGAAGCCTGCAAGGATGAACACGGACACCTCCTAAGTGAATCACAGTCGTTGCTGATAATATGGAAGGACTGTTTCTGCAGACTATATAACAGCGAGATGGTCAAGATACCGCTGTCAGTCTAAACGTACCCTTCACCCTGGACGGAGATGAGACAGAATTCCATCCACCCGAAGTAGACGAGGTTAAGATAGCAATATCAAAACTGAAGTCTAGTGAAGCCGCTGGGGCAGACGGCCTACCTGCTGAGCTATTTAAAGCAGCTGGAGATGAGTTGGTCGGAAGAAAGCTTGCTCGATGCATGGAGTCTCATCATCGTTTGCTTGGCTTAAAAAAAAAGGAGACCAGCGCCAACTGTATGTATGTATGTATGTTGGCATTACAGTCCATGAAGAACCTGAGCCGAGCTTCTCTCAATCACCCATGTTGTGTGTGATTTCATTTTCCCATAGGTGAAAGGGACCTACAGTTTATTGCCGGTTCGGAACGGCGAATTTCGAGAAGCTTTTCATGACAATTTTACTACAGTGGGTTTTGTCAGAACCCCGCTGAGGAGAAACACCGTGAAAAACACGTTCGATGACATGGCTGTGTCGGGATTCGATCCCGTGTCATCGGCGCCAAAGGCCAACACACTACCCTCTGCGCCACGGTGCTCTCGACCAGCGCCAACTACAGGAGAATAAATCTTCTTTTCATTGCGTATAAGATCTTTGATGCTGTGCTGTGTGAACGCCTGAAACCATCCGTGAACCATTTGGCAGGTTGCTATCAATGCGGCTTCTTCTTCTTCTTCCTTGGTGGCGTTACTGCCCATAAAGGACCAGAGCCAGGCTTCTCTCAATCACCGATGTTGTTGGTGATTTATTTTTGACACAGGTCAAAGGGACGTACAGTTCAATGCCGATTCCGAACTGCGTTAGTGGAGATGGCGTTGGTGGCCCGAACTCGCTCATCGTGCGTCAGAGTCCAACACACTAACCACTGCGCCACGTTGGCGCCCTCGATGTGACTTCGGACCAGGAAAATCAGATCAAATACTGACACTGCGGCAGATCTTGGAGAAGACCAATGATTTTCAGTCGACACACACCACCTTTTCGTCGATTTTAAGGCCGCATATGACAGTGTCTATAGGAACGAGCTATGTACTTATATAAAGCCAAGTTATTTTTTGACATCCCTGCGAAATCGTCCTTCGATGTCAAAAAAGGATTCAGACAGGGCGACGCACTGTCGTGTGATTTTTTCAATTACATCTTTGAAAATATCATCTTGGCAAAGATAACTCTTGCCAACCGCTGTTTCTTCGGGCTCAAGAGGCAATTGATTAGTTGTGCCCTCTCTCGGAAAACTAAGGTGACCCTCTATAAAAGCTTAATCATCCCGGTCCTCCTCTACGGCGCAGAGGTTTGGACGTTGCAAAATTATATGAAGAGGCCCTTAGTCGTATCGAGAGCAAAATTCTGCGTACAATCTTCGGTCCCGTGTGTGTTGACGGAGAGTGGAGGAGAAGATTCAACCACGAACTATTCGGGCTGTACAGCGACATCGGCCTAGTACGACGTCTATGGATCCAACGTCTTAGATGGCTAGGCCAGATAGAGCGAATGGACAGCACAGCTCCGGCCCGAAGCGTCTTTGACTCCAGCCTGGACGGACGACGTTGCGGAGGAAGGCCGCAGCTAAGGTGGCGCACACAACTGGGTGTGCGATACTGGAAACAGCTAGCAAAAGATCATGATAGCTGGAAAGGCTTGTTGGTCGAGGCCCAGGTTCACCCCGAACTGTAGCGCCACCTAAAGAAAGAAGAACTGATCTTAAATCAATTATGCGACCAACATTATCTGCTATTATCCTGAGCATCGCTCGGAAGCAACCCTTTGCTGAGTTGCTTCGTCTCCTTCCTGCCTATACATCCTTTAAATTCCAGCTTACACAATTTGTACATACGGATACCGCTGTAATTACCTATCTACCCTGGTTACGCCCCGATCTCTGGGTTTATTGAAAATCGCTTAATCCCTATAGCAGTGCTTCCTTCCACAGGGATTTGATGGAGATGGGTTATAGAGTCACTTATCAGTTCAATGATCTGGATCAACTTTCCCATTCGAGCTACAAGCACAACTCAAATATAAAATTGATTTAAAGTCGAAATTCCTGAAATCGGCAGAATCAATCATTGCGGCAAACACGAATCGATGTTTCGATGAATGTGGGATTTTGTGGATGATTTTGACTTTCATCGGAAGCACAACAAAAGAGTGATGGCCGGGAGCAAGGTCGGGAGGGATTTCGGTGATATACCTCTGTCAGGATAATGGAATACGATTACAGTTTGGAATACAATTCGCTGTAAAGAAAGCTAATGGGTGATGTAGACAGCTAAACAGTTTGCACAGTGCATATTCCACCGCATACGGGAGCCATATGGAGGCACATGTAATCAATTCCACGTCCTTTTTGTTTTTCGTTTTTTTTATTAGTCTTTCTTCACTGGAACCGGAAGCTAATGGTGGGCAGGACGAGAACATGTGAGGGTTTTAACGATTTTTTGTTTTCATTTTGCTCATGATGAATGTAGAGCGATAAAGAGGAATTGTGGTGACGTGGGAGACGGACAGAAATCGTTTTTCAATTTCTGCTCATTACCATTACCACAAGGAAAAGTTAATGGAATTTACTGAACAAGGAGTTGACGGGAGAGAATGACGAACGGTTGCACATATCCCCGGGATAGGCGAAGGGTGTTCAAGCTGTTTTCGGATTACGATTACACGGGAGTTTACTTAAGGAAAATCTGAACTTCTGACTGTTCTTCTTAGAGTAGGTGTCGAATACGTGGAAATGAAATGATGACATTCAAGGTTAAAAAGATGGCAAGTCAAGGCGCTTGGTCGCGGATCATTTCTGTTGGTGGAGAGAAGACTTTCGTTAACGTTTTCTTGTTAGCAGAGATTATGTCCTCATCGACACCTTTTACGTATGAGCCGATAAAGTGATTCAATTATGGATATTCCTTCACACTAAAATAAGTGGTACGGACTTTTGATATCTTTGGATTCGGATTGATTGTTCGATGGGAGTGTGAAAACTGATTAAAAATGATGCAAGCGAATTTCTTTTTAAGTCATCCGTGCCCGTAGGGCAGTGGTAAAAGTCACCGACTGTCGAGGGAAGGTCTCTAGTTCAAAGTCTGTCCATAGCCCACAAATACAATTCCTATACAGAGGGCTCCGTGGCGCAGTGGTTAGTGTGTTGGACTCTGACGCACGATGAACGAGTTCGGATCCCGATAACACCAACGCCATCGAATGTTTATTTCACGGCGTCCCTCCTCGGCGGGGAACTGGCAAAACCCCCCATAGCATACTTGCCATGAAAAAGCTTCTCGACTCACGCCGTTCGGAATCGGCATTAAACTGTAGGTACCTTTCTCCTGTATGAATAATAAATCACACACAACATGGGTGATTGAGTGAAGCTTGGCTCTGGTCCTTCATGGGTTGTAACGCCACCAAAGAAGAAGGTACGGAAAAATTGTGAATGGGAAGTGTTCAAAGCACTGACTAAGACATAACACTCACAGCATATGGCGTGCAGTTCTAATATAACACTATAATGGTATGGAAAATTTGCTGAGAACTACAACCAACGTCAAAATTCAGTCGAGTTCCTCTTGAATCCTAGTTAGGAAAACCACCCCTGGAAAGAAGTGAACGAACATCAGGACCCAAACCATCTGCGTTCTTCTTGAACCTGCGCGGATTATAAAAATTCGCGCAGGTGCGACCTGCAAGGCCCACACGCCTAACTTCAAAGTGGGAAAAATGAAAACGCCCATCTGATTTCATATTTTTTCTTTTTTTTAGAAGTCTTATGATAGTAAAGGACTAGCAAAGGCCTCGTAGGGGTAGCATCTGCCGGATGCTGGTCCCTACACAGACCACGTGCGGCCGAGCAAATTGCGGACGCTCCAGACCGCTATAAAGCGGACAAAGCTGCCATCAAGTAAATGCGATGGCACGGAGCGAATAAGAAACGGATGAAAAACTGGGACATCTGCTACGGTGACTGTTACAGGGAGAGAGGACAGAGACTATTTGGATGCGGATTTGTTGTTAGAGGTGCGCTAGGGCATAGAGTCCTTAGCTTTAAGTATGTGAGTGAACGCCACATAATGATCCGCTTCAAGGCAAAATTTTGTAACATCAGTCTCATATCCATGCCCCCACGGAAGACGAGGATGACTCCATCAAGGATGATTTCTTTGCTTTCCTAGACAGAACATATGCCAAATGCCCCAGCTATGACACCAGTATTATACTAGGAGATTTTAACGCTAAGCTGGGTAAAGAAACCATCTTTGAACGGGTCATCGGCAAGCACAGCCTACATGACACCACATCCGATAACGGACACAGGCTGATCGACCTTGCCACGAGGCCAAATCTCCTATTATCTAGTTCACGGCTACCGCATCTTGATATACACAAAGGCACCTTGCGGTCGCCAGATCAATTGTCACCAACCGATTGATCACATCGCGACTAACGTCAGACACTCCTCCACTATTCTTGATTTTCGTACTTTCCGAGGAGCGCACATCGATTCAGACCATTGTCATGCAGTAGCCAAGATACGTCAACGGATAACACGAACACCGCAGAGTAGAGTTAGAACACCAAATTATGACGCGGAAAGCTACTATAGCCGGAAATCACCAGTGTCTTTGCCAACTGCACCTCACCTCACCTCAATTCTCCACTCAGTCAGTAGAACAGCAAGCAAACAAGCCCTGAAGAGCACAGCAACAGAAGAGCTGGGCCTTAAAACTCCACCACGACGAAACACCTGGTACGATGAGGAGTGCAGAAGAGCAGGAGGCATACAAAGCCTCACTACACAAAAAAACAAGAGCGGCTCGTGAGCTCTACGTGCTTAAAAGAAGGGAGAAAAATTAGCTTCTCAAGAGAAAAAAGAATGAGCACGAGAAGCAGGCGATTGAAAACGACGTTCGAAGGTTTTATCGAGAGATAAAACGAATGTCTCCAGGCTACAAAGCCCGAACGGAGGATAAGAAGGATGAGAACGGACATCTAGTAGTAGAATCGAAATCGATGCTGAGAAATTGGAAAAACCACTTCTGTAGACTGTATAACGGCGATGGCAGTCAACATACCGCCGTCGCGTCGGGCAGAATGATCTATTTCTTAATGACGAAGATCGCAGAGAATTCCTTCCCCCGGACCTCGACGAAGTTGAGATTGCCATATCGAAACTCAAGTCGAATAAAGCTGCTGGCGCAGATGAACTGTCTGCTGAGCTCTTCAAGGCTGGAGGTGGGCTGGTTAGAGGCATACACCGTCTCATCTGTAAGATATGATGAGGAAAGCATGCCCGAGGAATGGAGTCTCAGCATTGTTTACCCGATCCACAAAAAAGGAGACCCCTTTAACTGTGCCAACAGAGGAATAAGTCTCCTTAATGTCGCATACAAGATCTTCGCTGCCGTTTTGTGTGAATGCCTGAAGCCGTTCGTAAATAAGCTGATAGGTCCTTATCAGTGCGTATTCAGGCCAGGGGAGTCTACCATCGACCAAATCTTCACACTGTGGCAGATCCTGGAGAAAACCAACAAATTTCTAGTCTACACCCACCATCTATTCGTCGACTTCAAGGCCGCATACGACAGGGTAATTAGAGACGAAGAACGTCTCATCGCTCACAGGGAAGTATCACGAGCTGGTTGGGGAAGCTGCCAGGTATCGGTTAGAAATCGTAGGTATCTCTTCGACAAAGCAAAGAGGATATAAAACTGTGGACCTTTCGGACGGGTGGAAACTCTTTATGTCGGGAGTTGCACCTCAAATATCTGCACAGGCGGGAGTGGGAATACTCATAAGTCCGATCTTAAAACTCAAGTTTGAAAAATCATCTTTGGCTCTGGTGCAGGTGTATGCACCGAATCTAGAGTCTGAGTATGCGACTTTCCTGGATGAAATTGATGCGGCTCTTGATAGGGTGGTTGAGATGGATTCCTATATCCTGATGGGTGACTTCAACGCCCACGTGGGTGTGGATGTAACGACACGGGGGAGTGTGATTGGGAGGAACGGTGATCCTCATCAAAACGCCAACGGAGAGAGGTTGTTGGATTTTTGCTGTGCAAATGGCATGTCCATTATGAACACCTTCTTTCCGCACAAAGCCATAAATATACGTGGCATCGTCAGAGTCTTCAACAGAAATCGTTGATAGATTTCTTCGTGGTACCATCGTGTGTGAAACGCATGGTTTGTGACGTTCGTGTGTTGAGAGGGGCTGAACTGTCAACTGATCATCACCTGGTGTTGTGTAAGCTGTATCTTACTGATAGAGTACCTCGTCTGCCAAGGCGGAAGCCAAGAGTGGTTACACGCATACGGTGGGAGGAACTACAGAGCAGTGAGGTGCGGCAACACTTCGCACGACACATACCCGAAAGGTTTGAGCAAATTCCAACTGTTCCATGTAGAGGAAGAATGGCGACTATTTTCAACAGCTGTCATTGCCTCTGCACGTGATGTTTGTGGAGAGAAGCGGCTTGGTGTGGCGGCTGATGGTGAGAAAAGAACTGCATGGTTTAAAACATCCGGAGTTCAAGAAGCCATCAGAGAGAAGAAGAAGGCCTACAGAGACTGGATTCTCTTGGGGGACTCTGCTTCTCGTGACCGATACACCGTGGCGCGAAGAACTCGCAAATTTGCTGTGCGAGCAGCGAAAGAGCAGTTCTGGAAGGAGTTCGGCGAGAAGTAGGAAGCCGACCATAGATCTGCGAAAAAGGTGTTCTGGCAAACCATTCGCCGGCTCAGAGGAAGGAAATTCAACATCATCGAAATAGTTAAATCCAAAGATGGTGTGTTCCTTTCCAATGAGATGGACATCTTACGCAAATGGAGCGAGCACTTTTCGGAGCTGCTCAATCCCGAACTGGGCACTGAGGGGGACAGACCTATAGTCTTGAGTGTGGCGGAAAATAGTCCAACGGTGGAGGAAGTCATTTTAGCGATTGAATCGCTAAAAGTTTGGCAAATCCGCCGGTTTGGATGAAATTCGGTAAGAAATGCTTAAGGCAATGGGTAAAGAGAGAGTATTATGGCTCTCTCGTGTCATTAAGGTGGCCTGGGAATGCGGTGAGACACCTAGCGATTGGCAAACTGGGGTGATTGATCCTCTTTTCAAAAAGGGGGATAAAAGAGAGTGCTCCAACTATAGGGGCATATCTCTTTTAAGTGTCCCCGGTAAGGTCTACGCTAAGGTGTTGGAGGCGCGTTCTAAAGCTGTGGTCGAATCCAGGATAGTGGATGAACAGTGCGGGTTTCGTCACGGCAGAAGTACAACCGACCAGCTTTTCACTCTACGAATGGTATTCGAGAAGGCTTGGGAGTACGCCAAACCCATCCACAGCTGCTTGGTAGATTTGGAAAAGGCGTTTGACCGAGTTCCTCGAGGTAAACTCTGGAGTCTTCTCCAGGAGTATGGGACTGATGGTCCTCTGTTTGAGGGCCATTCAGTCTCTAATCACAAACTGTAGCAGCTACGTTTGGGTTAACGGTAGTAAATCAACATCTTTCACCGTGGGCGTTGGACTTCCCCAAGGGTGCGTCTTGTTACCTATCCTTTTCATTACATATATAGACTGGATGTTGCAGCGCAGTCGAGGCGGGGAGTGTTTTATATTGGGAGAGTTGAGGATAAGCCATCTTCTTTTTGCAGATGACTTAGTTGTCCTCACATCCTCCCAGATGGAGGGTTAACGTGGACAAATCCGAGGTTATGGTTATTTCCGGAACACCTGTCCATTGCACTCTACATGTTAGTGGAGTCCCATTGAAGCAGGTGGAGAGGTTTAAGTATCTCGGGGTCTTCTTCACGAGTGATGGGAGAAGTTATACTGAGCTTTCCTGCAGAATTGTCCAAGCTGGGTCAATTTTGAAACAGCTTGGAAGACCTGTATTCAGGAAGACCGATCTTGGTGTCAAAGCCAAGTTAGCGGTTTTTAACTCAGTATTTGTTCCAACTCTCACCTATGGTCATGATATTTGGGTATTGACCGAAGGAATAAGATCGCGGATACAAGCTGCCGAAATGAGATTTATTCGTCCTGTTGTGGGAGTTACTCGCCTGGATAGGGTGAGAAACACGGCAGTGCGCGGGGAGCTTAATGTTGAGCAGCTGCTTCTCCGAACGGAAAGGGAGGGCTATTCTTCGATGGTTTGATCACGTGAGACGAATGTCGCCATCATCACGACTTCCGAAGCGTGCCTTGGATGCAATACCATCAGGCAGGCGACCGCTTGGCAGACCCAGGACGAGGTGGCTGGACCAAGTCCAAAAGCTTGCCTGGGTGCGCTTGGGCATAGCTCCTGATGAGTTAGAGTCGATGACGGAGGATCGAGTGGCCTGGAGATTCCGCCTGCGCGCATTACCCCCGCGACTCTTTTAGTGGAACATGCGGGCCACTGAAATTGATGATGATGATGAACTGTCAAATTGACGATCTGAGGGAATAGTACTTAAATGTTAAAATGCATTTGTTACTAATGGTGATTTTTAACAACGACTCGTTCAAAAACCACCTCATTCACACTGTTTCCGAACTGAATATTAAGAAAGTTGCTTTCTTTATCATCTGAATATAAAATGTACTATGGGAAAAAATGTTAAGTATACGCCCCGTTGTTCAATGCGTATTTCAGTGACAGATTGCCTCAGTTGCATCAATAATTCATTGAGCTTTGTTATGCTGTTGACTTTGAAATAGGCGACATTTAGAGGGTCTGCTCGAGCACATAAAAGAATTAAATCAATAGAAATAAGAATGGAGGATGCGAACAAAAATAATTCAATTTTTCCTGTGAAAGTGTATAAATTTGCAAATATTTCCACTGAAGCGTCAGAGTTAGACGGAAAATATAAGCAAAACAGAAAAACTGAAAAAAATGGAAAGTACCCAAAATAAAGTCCGAAAGGATGCTCTAAGGACAAGGATGCTCTAAGAATATAGAAGAGTCTGTCCTTTTTGTATTGTTCATTGACAATAGTCTAGATGTTTCATGTTGTCGAAACCAATATCTTTGGGCCACGTGCTGTCGGATTTTTATTTATGCATGTTTGCGGTTATGCGGCTATGTTTGCGGAGTACAATGGGCCAGTATTTGCGTCTGAGCGCTCCATAAGATGGCAGAAGCCTTCAACAAAAAAAAGGTAAGGACATTTCGCTTCCGCTACTATGTATTTGTAATGTATCTTTGGAATTGGAATGATTAATTCTTAATGGACCTCCACCATACCAGAAACTGTGGAAAATATTGGCACCGAACTAATAACATTCCTCATAGGCGAGTATTTGAAATGAGGAAATTTTAGTTTCTTGCTGAAGAAAATAATATCGGAATGGGACTATGACAATAGGCTATGACTCGATCATCACTGCACTATCCTGCAGTGTAGACCATCCTACTAATCACCGAATTAGGGTGATGCTAAATAGCGGTACTATATAGGCCAAATCCGGAAAGGTCTTGGTAACAGTATCCACAAGGAGAAGTCCTCTCATCCTCTCCCTGGTCGGTATTTATCGACGACCTACTCCGCTAACCACTCTCGGCTACGAGGTCATCGAATATGCCGATGACATAGTAGTTATTGTTACGGGCAGGTGCGAGACTGCTGCCTGTGAGCGCATGAAGCTTGCGCTTCAGTTTATCTCTGACTGGTGTGGCAGAGAGGGTGTATCGATTAACGCAGATAACACAATCTTAGTCCCTTTTACAAAGAGGATAAGGTTTCAGCCCTGCTGCGTCTTTCCAAAGGATTTTCAGAAGTAGTTAAGTATCAAGGTATTGACCTTGATCGCAGACTTAACTGGAACTGCAACTTACAAAGGCGGCTAAGGACTTGTTCCCCTGCCGACGCGCTTAAGCTAAAATCTGGGGATTGAAACCTAAGGTAATCCACGGGCTATATACCGCGATAGTAGGACCTATCATCACCTATGCGACCACGGTATTGTGGGCAAAAGTTGACCAAAAAACGTTATTCGTTAAGTTTTAATGCCTCCAGAGAATAGCGTGTTTCGCAGTACGGGCGCTTTGGCATCTTTGGCCCAAATCAGAAGATTTTTTAGGCTTAGAGATAAGTTCTAGTATCTTCAAAGCGGAAGTTTATGCCCTCCTAACATGCGTCAATCTAAACTTAGAGACTGGCATAAGAGGAATAACCATCAATATACTCTCTGGTGGCCAAGAAGCGCTGAGTTCTTATAGCACGAACTCAAAGTTTAGTAAGGAATGCCATGACGCACTACAGGAACTTGCCAAAAGAAACGAAGATAAACTTTGCTGGGTGCCAAAAGAAACAAAGTCAAACTCTGGTAGGTGACAGGGCCCAAAGGTATTAAGGAAAATGAAATCAACTCTTCGCGAAATGTTCCAGCGAAAAGTATTTAGGTCCTGAACATTTTTACTGCACTCCCAAATCTAAGATTAACTTCTTCTTAGACAAGTAGGAAAAATCGCAACACCTGTCCTTTGGAACAACGTTCAAGGACTTCGCCATTCGAATAGTTTTATATGACCCCTTAACGAATACTAAATTAATATACCCAAACTTAGTAGAATGGATATCAGAAGACTAGTCAGCTATCTTACGGGATACTATGGTCTGAGATATCATCTCAATAAAATTAACCTCTCGTCTGAAACTGAGTGTCGACACTGTCTTGAAGGCAAGGAAACTGCAAGGCACATGCTGTGTGAGTGTGATGCTTTTGGCCATCTCAGAAAGCGTATCCTTAGTGAAATTATGGCTCCTGAGGGAATGGTCTCAGCTCCTACGAGAGACGTTCTTAACTTCATTAAGGAGGTGGAGAAGCTCCTCGGCTAATCGGCTAGTAGACACTATAGACCCATAAAAGTCGCGGTACCTCATACTATTTGCTAGTTCAGATAGTTCAGATAGGACTACTTAAAACGTAGTTGTGGTCAATAAATACTCTTAAGGAAGTAAATAGCAAGTATCGATCTATCAACTCCAGTTAACTATTGAGAACTTAGTTACGTTACGTAGGTGGCGCTACAGTTCGGAGTGAAACTGGGCCTCAATCAACAAGCCTTAAAAGCTAGCACGATCTTTTATCAGCTGTTTCCAGTGCCACTTTCCACCTGTGTGTGCCACCTTAGATGCGGCCATCCTCTGCAACGCCGTCTCCGGGGTTGGTGTCGAAAACTCTTCGGCCCGGAGCTGCGCTTTCCATTCGTTCTGTACGGTCTAACCATCTTAGACGTCGGATTCGTAGAAGTTGTACTAGGCCGATGTCGCTGTACAGCCCCCGCACAGTTCTTGTTTGAATCTTCTCTTCCACTCTCCGCCAACACAAACGGGACAATTTTGATTAGGTCCAAGCCTCTGCGCTGTAAAGGAGGATCGGGATAATCAAGGTTTCATAGAGGGTCACGTCAGTTTCCCGAGAGAGGGCTCTACTAATCAATCGCCTCCTGAGCTCGAAAAAACAGCGGTTGGCAAGAGTTGTTCTGCCCCTGATCTTAGCACTGGTGTGGTTGCTGCTTATTACCAGTGAGCCAAGTAAACGAAACCTTGACTACATCAAAGTTATAACTGCCAATAGTGACGTTCTGGTCAAGACGTTGGTGTTCTGCGTCTTTGTTTGATGACAGTATATACTTACACAGTATATGCCTACTTTAGCCGCTTCAGCATTATTGTTCACAAAAGCCTCAATGACGTCTCGCCGCGTTCTCCCAACCAGGTAAATGTCATCAGCATATGCGAGCAGTTTGCAGACTTGAAGCATATCGAGCTTCTTGTATTTGCCAGTGAATCATGAACGATATTTTTAACCGTGATGTTGGGAAAAGGTCTCAGGGTAATTCCTTACAGACCTTTGATGGAGCAGCGAGAATTCTTTATTGTCATCCTGCACATACTGACGAGTTTGGCAGGGATGTCAAAACACAACATGGCTCTATACATCGCGACCCTATAAACAGTGTCATATGTACATATGTATGTAGGCGTTACAGTCCGTTTGGTCCTACATGGCTAAAGCCGAGGTTCTCTCAATGACCCATGATTTCACAGTCACAGCCACAGTCTGTAGCTGGTTTCGAACGGCGAATTTCGAGAACCTTTCCATGACAGTCCTACTTCAGGGGGTTTTGTCAGAACCCCGCTTAGGAGAAAAACAGTGAAAACACGTTCGATGACATGGCTGTTGTGAAGTTTCGATTCCGTGCCATTGGCTTCAGAGGCCAACACACTACCCACTGCACCACGCTGCTCTCGAGACTGTCATATTCGGCTTTAAAATCGACGAAAAAGTGGTGTGTGTTGACAGGGGTCAAGATCTGCCGCAGGGTGAATATTTAGTCTATCGTGCATTTTGCTGGCCTGAAGTCACATTGACTTCACACGCACGTTTTCAGGCGTGCGCGCAGCACGGCATAGAAGATCTTGCACGGCATGCTAAGGAGACTTGTTCCCATACCTTGCGCAGTTAAAGGAGTCTCGTTTGTTGTGGACCGGGGAAACGATGCTTAGATTCAATTCATCGGGTATGCTTTCTTCGCGACAACATCTTACAGATGAGCTGGTGCACGATCCCAACCAACCCAATTCCAGCTGATTTAAATAGCTCAGCAGGCAGGTCGTCTCAGCCAAGAACTTTAGTAGACTTCAGTTTCGATATTTTTATCTTAACCTCGTCTAAATCGGGTGGACGAAGTCCTCTCTCATCTTCGTCCAGGGTGAATGTGCGTTCTGCCTGATAGCGGTATCTTGACCATCTTCGCCACTATAGAGTCCGCAGAAATTGTGTTTCCATAATCAAATGGTCGATTTGATTAACAGCTGCCGAGTCCCCTGGGATTTACTAATAGTTACGCTTGGTGTTCATCTGCGGTGAATCTTCTAGCTTTTTAGCAGGACAGCATCCGTCGGATAGATGCTACCCCTACTAGGTCCATATTAGTCCTTTGCCATCTGACAACTAAGAACTCGGCTACATCTGATTGTATTCGATGTGATTTTAAAGAGAAATGCATTTTTCTCCGTAAGACTTCAACGGAAGTACACTCTGAAGTGAAGAACTTACTTACTTACTTATCAGATCAACGATCCATGGAGGACCTGAGCCTGAGCTATAGCTGCCTTCCATCCTTGACGATCCCGATCACTTGGTCTTTATACCGGAGGATCGGTCTTCCTCTTCTTCTCGAACCAGGAGGCTCGGAGTCGAAGACCCTCTTAGCTGGAGCGTTGATGACCATGCGCTCGATGTGGCCGAGCCAGTGTATTCGACGGATCCTTGCCTTCCGGACTACATCCACATTTTGGTACAGCTCGTAGAGTTCGCGGTTGTGTCTTGTTCTCCATTCACCATCCTCCCAGACAGGACCAAATATCCGGCGCTGAATTTTTCTTTCGAAAGAACCAAAAATCAGCTCCGCCGTCCTGCTTATCGTCCAGGTTTCGGCTCCGTACAGCAAGACTGGCAGTATAAGCGTTTTGTAAATCATGACTTTGGCCTTTCGAGTGAGGAGTTTTGACCCCAGTTGTTTGGACAATTCGAAGTAGCAGCGGTTGCCAAGGGTAATTCTATGCCGGATCTCCACTGTGGTGTCAAAATTTACGTTTGCCCCGAGGTAGACAAACTCCTCAACCACCACGAAATTGTAGTTGTCAAATGTTATATTTTGTCCCAGGTGGTGAACGACGGATTGGTTTTTGCTGGACGGCATGTACTTCGTTTTGTCCTCATTGACCTTTTAGACCAACTCGTTTCGCCTGTTCTTCAATCGCGGTGAATGCCTCCACAATGCCACGGCGAGAACACGCGATGATGTCGATATCATCCGCGTATCCTAGCAGCTGGACGGACTTGTAGAAGATAGTGCCTTCGGTGTTGACGCCTTACCGTCGCACTATCTGCTCCAGCACCAGGTTGAAGAAGTCACCTGACAGCGCATCTCCCTGCCGAAATCCGGTGCATGTTTCAAATGGTTCCGAGCTCCTAGAACCGAGTTGCACGGTGCATTTTTTAGCGTGGCGCGACACAACAGTTTCCCGGGATCCCGAATTCGGCCATCGCAACAAACAGTCCTTCACGATGAGTGCTGTCGTATGCGGCTTTGATATCGATGAAAAGATGGTGTGTATCGATTCGAAACTCGATGGTGTTTTCCAGGATTTGTCGAAGTGTGAAAATTTGGTCTACAGTCGATTTGCCGGGCCGGGAGACGCACTGGTTGCTGTCGATCAGTGCGGTGCAAAATGGTTTTGACGTTCACACAATACGCTGGACAGGATCTTGTATGCGACATTGAGCAGGGATATACCTCTATAGTTCTTGCAAGAGGTAGGATCGCCTTTTTTGTGGATGGGGCGAATAGACCTGGTATTCCAGTCGCCGGGCATGCTTTCATCTTCTCAAATCCTGCAGATGATCAGGTGCATGCTCCCTACCAGAACATCGCCGCCAGCCCTGAAGAACTGTGATGGCAAGCCATCTGAGCCTGCGGCCTTGTTGCTCTTCAGCTTCTGAATAGCTGTGCCGACTTCTTCAATGCTGGGTGGGAGGACTACTTCAGCGGCTGGAGTTGGGATTTCCTCGATCCGTACCACTCTCTCTTGGTCATGCTCGTTAAGCATCTGCAAGAAATGCTGCTTAAATACATCCACTATTCCTTGCGGGTCGGTGACAAGATTACCCTCGCACTTTCGAAGAGCCTGGGTGCCCTTTTTGAAGCCTCCAGCAAGGCCTTTGGCTTTCGTGTAAAAGGCTCGTGTTTTATGATTATCCCTAGACTCCTCGATATCCTTGAGCTGGGAGGCCGCGAAGATTCTTTTCTTTTCTCGCAGTAGTTTTTTCTCCTCCCTTCTTCTGGCTCGGTACTCTTCTTGCGCTGCCCTGGATTTCCTCTGCAGCGCCTTTTGGTACGCCTTGTCGGTTGCTGCCTTTTTCTGCTCACACTCGCCATCATACCACGGGTTTCTTGTCGGGGGTGGTTGGTATCCTAAGGTGGTTTCGGGTACTTCCTGGATGGCTGAGCGGCAATGCAGCCACATATTATTGGCATTTGTGTTCGACGTAGGTATACCGTAGGGTATTTCGCTCAGCTGCTCCCTGTAGGCTCTGGCGACCTCCGGTATGCTCAGGCGCCCAATGTTGAACCTCCTGATGGACTGGTGCAGCTTTCTGACATTGGACAGTCGAGCTCTGAATCTTGCTGCTACGAGGAAGTGGTCAGAGTCGAAATTTGCGCCTCTGAATATTCGCATATCCAGGATGTTTGACGAGTGCCTTGCGTCAATGAGCACGTGGTCGATTTGGTTGGCGGTTCAACCGTCCGGAGATCGCCAGGTTGCTGTGTGGACAGTCTCAAAGGTCCGTGTTTAATTGTATGATGCACAATTCATTCCACAGCCGATGCGTGTAAGTGGAACATATTCGTTTATGGATCTAACTAGGGTAGTGAAATTCAAAGACGTTTTACGACGTATAAGCTGGAGATATAAGTAAAATTCGAATAAAGAGTGAAAAACTGAGCTAAAATCGCACCACAGAGCTGCTGTGTTTTTCCTTTTTGAAGGAAAGTATCCGTACTCTACAAATCAGTGATAGAAAACTTTAAAATCGCGCTCGTGTCTCAGATTAAAAGCAATTTTAATCAAGGTCCTTCGAAGGAAGTCACCTATTATTTCGATACAAAAAAAACTATTCATCCCCGGACAAGGGACGCTAGGTGGGCGATGTGCTTAGAATAAAGACATTAGCATGTTAGGTAATTACAAGTAAAGCTCAAACAAGAAATACAAAAGAAAATCCACACAACAACAAGGATGCCAATTTGAAGAAGTTATTTGAGCCAAACTTTGAGTTCCATTGACTTTTCCTTTCTTGTTTGTTTGAGTCTTGTTGTGAACAAACTTTGTTTTGAAAGTTTAATCGGCTTGTGTGGGCATCATGTTCGCTGATGACTACTTGGGGTGGCACATGCACACTCCGTGAAATAAGTTTGCCTACCATTTATGTTCGATACAGGACAAGCATATATCTGTATTTCCAATCCAATCATAATGAAAGAAGTATTTATAAGTATGCATGTCTGGGGAAAATATGGTTGAGCTTTTGGGGATATGCGGCGAAACCCAGAATAGTCTACTGAATTGACGAGGGGGCAGGTCCATCTTTGAACATTCATTAAATTAATACATATATTTATCAAGAGTACAACGAAGGAGGAAAGGAAATAAAGTGGAGCTTCTTTGATCAACAGTTTATTAAAATTGTCTTTTTTTTGAGGGCCTAGTGCTTTGAAAATCTATTGCGGCTGCTAGCCCATCAGACGTGGAGTTTTTCCACTTCCTTAAGAAAGTAGACAATCTCTTTCGCAGGAGCTGAAGTGATCTCCTCAGGAGTTGTAACTTCACTAAGAAGGATACGCTTCCTAAAATGGCAAACGACAACACGCCCACGTAGTATGTGCTCTGCAGTTACTTCGTTCTCAATAGTCGACACTCAGTCTCAGACGAGATGCTAATTTTATTCAGACGATATCTCAGACCAGAGTGTCCTCTAAGGTAGCTGACCAGGCCTCTGACTCTATTACATTTAAAGATGCTAATAGAGTGTTTGCTCTGGGCTGTGTAAGTCTTTTCGATTAGCGGAGTCCTTGAACGCTGTCCCCAAAAATAGGTTTTGCCATTTTATCTCCTAGTCTAGAAAAAAGTGAATCTTAGACTTAGGAATGCCGCAGAAGGGTTCAGAATCTATGCACCTTTTCATTTCGAAAGCTAGGGAACATGAAAGTGGAGAGGACTCTGATAGAGTTGATTTTAAAGTTGATCATCCGCATATCCCAGCAGCTGGATGGGCTTGTAGAAGATAGTGCCTTCCCTGCTGACGCCCGCCCCTCGCACTATCTGCTCCAGCACCAGGTTGAAGAAGTCACATGACAGCGCATCTCATTGCCGAAATCCGGTGCATGTTTCGAATGGTTCCGAGGTCCTGGAACCGAGTTGCACGGTGCATCGCGTGTTTTTTAGCGTGGCGCGGCACAACTGGATCAGTTTTACCGGGATCCCGAATTCGGCCATCGCATCAAACAGTTCTTCACGATGAATGCTGTCGTATGCGGCTTTGAAATCGATGAAAAGATGGTATGTATCGATTCGAAACTCGTTGGTCTTTTCCAGGATTTGTCGAAGTGTGAAAATTTGGTCTATAATTGATTTGCCGGGCCGGAAGCCGCACTGGTAGCTGCCGATTAGTGCGGTGCAAAATCGTTTTAGACGTACACAATACGCTGGACTGGATCTTGTATGCGACATTGAGCAGAGATATACCTCTATAGTTCTTGCAAGAGGTAGGATCGCCTTTTTTGTGGATGGGGCACAAAGATTAACACTTGAGTCAAAAATGAAGGCTTTCGGCACAAGTAGGGGTGGCAGAACTCCACGAGAAAACTCGACTTTGGAGGGTGAGCCGACCGAAGTTGTCATGGAGTTTAGCTACCTGGGTTTTCTTATAAAGACGAATCTAGACATGAAAGCACATATTCATGGAAAAGCAGTAGCTGCTAAAATTGCCATTAACCACATGTTGCATAGCGATTTAGCGATCGCAAATCAAACACAAACAATTCACAATTAATTGTTCATATTATTTGACAATAAGCCATTCAATCTATTATAACTTGAATACGAGTAGCGGTTGGCCGCTGCGTGTGCGGCAGACAAATAAGCGATGATACCATCGCGCTTATAAAGCCAGTGGATCACTTTAGGTCCAACTGTGTCCCTCCTACTATAAGGAAAACTAATCAGTTAGTGGGTGACCGTGGAGCAGTGGTAAACATCCCCGACTGTCCAGCGGAAGGTCTGTAGTTCAAAGTATGTCCATAACTCAAAAATAAGATGGGACCTGCTAAAAAAAATGCTGATAAAGGCATAACACTCATAGTACATGGTCTCTTCAAATTCATACTCTGTGTGTGCAGTTCTAATATAACACCATAATAGAATGGAACATTTACTGGGACCTACAACCAACGTGAAAATTCAGTCGAGTTTCTCTCCAAGCCTATCTAAGACAACCACCCTAGGAGAGCAGTGAACGAACATCTTCAACCCAAACCACAAAAAAAAATATAAGCGGGCAACTGGTTCCCAAAATGGAACGCAGGGATCAACGAAGACAAACTCTGGAGACCTTGCTTGAGGTGCACTTCCCTAGTTCTATTCCCCAGTTAATGCCGTCTGACGCTCAGACGAACGTCCTAAATAGCATCGACAATAGAACGAATAGCCTCCCTGGTGAACCTTTTTAGCGCCGATAGATATAAATGGGTAATTGGCTCATTTAACCTTAAAAAGTACCAGGCAAAGACGGTGTCTTTCCTGCTATCTTACAGAGAAGGCCCTTAAGGTCCTTGTCTTCATCCCCAATATTGGAAAGCCAATTGAACAACCTAAATCCTATCGCCCTATCAGCCTATTATCCGGAAAGGTCTTGGTGACAGTATAGGCGGCTAAGGGGTGTCCACAAGGAGGAGCCTTTCCACTCTTTCTCTGGCCGATAGTTATCGACGACCTATTCTGCACGCTAATCACTCGCGGCTACGAGATCATCGGATATGCTTCAGTTTATCTCTGACAGGTGTGGCAGAGAAGGTTTATCGATTAACCTAAATAAGACAACCTAAGTCCCGTTTAAGGGAGGGAAGGTTGCAGCTCTGCTCCGTCTTTCTAAATGGCAAAATCACAGGATTTTCAGAAGAAGTTAAGTATCTAGGTATTGATCTTGATCGCAGACTTAGCTGGAACTCCAATATTAGAGACACACTTACAAGGACGACTAAGGCCTTGTTGGCCTGTAGACGCACTTACAGTAAAATATAGGGATTGAAACCTAAGGTAATCTTCTGGCTATATACCGCGATAGTAAGACCTATCATCACCTATGCGACCACGGTGTGGTGGACAACAAACGATAATCGTTAGGCTTCAACCCATCCAGAAATTAGCATGTCTCGGCATTACAGGCGCTATGGCAACCTGCCCTACGTCAGCTCAAGAGGCACTGATTGGACTTACTCCACCGCATCTTTTTATTAAAAAGATTGCATTACGCAGTGCAATCAGTATTCTTCGGTCGGGAGCACGCCTACAATGTGGACCTATGGGTCACATCTCCATCCTGCAACATCCTCCTGATTTGTATATGATTACCACGGTCTCGGACGCATTACTACACACCTTCACTTTTGATAAGAGATTTCAGATATTGATCCCAAACATATCAAATGCCTGACGTGGTACACTGATGGCTCCAAGATCGTTTCTGGCGAACAGAAACAAGGTCAAACTCTGGTGGGTGCCAGGGCACAGGGTATTAATGGCAATGAAATCGCCGATCAACCCGCCAGGAAAGGTTTTTGGAACGGCGTGCAAGGACTTCGCCAACCTAAACGATTTGTAGGCCCCTGAACACACACTCTATTAATATACTTAAACTTAATAGAGTATATATTAGAAGACTAGTCAGTTGCCTTACAGGACACTGTGGTCTGAGATTTCATCTCAATAGAATTAACTAAAACTGAGTGTCGACTCTGTCTTGAAGACAAAGAGACCGCAGAGCACATACTGTGTGAGTGTGTTGCTCTCTGCCAATTAAGGAAGCATTCTCAACGTCATTAAGAAAGTGGAGAAACTCCTCGTCTAATCGGCTAGTAAGCACAATAGATCTTTAAAGTCGCAGTGCCTCGTGCTTGTTAGCACTAGCCCTTTAATTAAAAAAAAAATCGTCAAATTTGGCGTTTCTTTACTGTCCTCAGATGGAAGGATAGTTCAAGACTATGCAAAGACCAGTTTGCAGTTAGTTTGATAATGAGGACAAACTCATAACATGCTACAGAGCTCTATTTCGAAAGAGCCAATAAAACAAGTCCATATGCTATACTAGGGATCATTATGCAGAGCATTTCGTTCTTTCCATTCTTGATTTATTACATTCTAATAAGATTGCCCTATACCCTTTCTTATTTGTATGATATCCTTGCAAGGACGAAAGTAAGGAATAACCACCGCCGAGACTTTAAGACCCATCAAACCAGACATAATGAGAAACGAAGTCATAAGTTTCAGTGTTCAATGCCAGTGGAATTTCTTGCAAGAAAAGTTCTTTATTTATCACCGAATCCTTTCCTTCATTCGCAACCCCATATCCACTAGAAAGATGGACGTGTTTCTGCTCCGTACATATGTACAAGTATGTAGCATCACCATGTATACTATTGGTGTGCGCCAACCAAAGGGACGAGGCGACAAAGGCAGAAGCAAAAAGGATCACAAAGATATTGTGCATGACTCTGGATACGTGGGTGTAGAGACATACATAACTATATCTCCTCGAGGATATAACCTCAAATAAAGATATTTTTCCGCCCAAATCCATGAAGAAAAGTTTTCAGACACGAGCAACAGGATTTAGCACGAAATTAAGGAAAATTCCTCCGAACAGATTACGCTGCTGATTGGCTATTTGCTACAGGACTTTAGGTTGTATATTTGTCCATTATCGTGACACGGTTTTGTTGTTATCCAACGAGTGGTCATACACAGCATGACAGAACCGTAGTTGTTCTCTCATGTTGTCCTACGTTATGTCATCGAACGCCTTAAAGAGGTGTTGTATCACCTAGTGCTGAGAAGTAGTTCTCTTAGTCCATTACTACTTTCTAAGTAATCATCGTTACGTATGTGCGTATTTTACTATGCCATGGCATTCTTATGCCATGACTACATTTTAGGGCGCTGTGGTGCAGTGGTTAGTGTGTTGGACTCTGGCGCACGATGAGCGAGTTCGGATTCCGATAACACCAACGCCATCGAATGTTTATTTCGCGGCGTCCCTCCTCGGCGGGGTACTGGCAAAATCCCCCGTAGTATAACTGGCCTGGAAAAAGCTTCTCGACTCACGCCGTTCGGAATCGGCATTAAACTGTAGGTCCTTTTCACCTGTGGGAAAAATAAATCACACACAACATGGGTGATTGAGAGAAGCTTGGCTCTGGTCCTTCATGGGCTGTAACGCCACCAAAGAAGAAGAAGATGGCATTCTTAGGAGTAGTTAACTTCTTTGTATGTTTGTGATTCGTGTCCTTCAGGTGGATTGGAAGGCGCACGTCAAATCGTATCGATTTCGGCTTACGGGGTGAATAGAAGCTACTCGCCACGGTTCTGTTTCCACTTAGATCGAAGCTACTCAAGACAATACTTAATAAAGGATTGACATGGGAAAATTGTTTCAAATGGTAACTAATCGGCTTTGAATGTTTGGCTTTATGTAGCATAGTAATTAACGCCCAAATGAATGATTAATTGGTGTCTACACAGAACGTAGGGTAACAACAGCAAACAGTACTCTCACTATTTAACGTGATTGATTTTTTCTAAATTGACAAGCAACATCTGTGGCGTTTTTGACTCCTGAAATAACTGGGCATCAGAGCCATCTCAGTAAAATAAGCAGACTCTGTTGGAAAATGCGAGTGAGGAAATGATTAAATCACTAACTTCACGGGCTATACAACGAGCTGGTAATATCGAATAATGTTCTTCACTTCAACGTAGGCATACCGTAGAGTCTTTCGCTCAGCTGCTCCCTGTAGACTCTGGCAACCTCCGATGTGCTCAGGCGCCCAATGTCGAACCTCCTCCTGGTGGGCTGGTGCAGCTTTCTGACATTGGACAGTCGAGCTCTGAATCCTGCTGCTACGAGGAAGTGGTCAGAGTCGACATTTGCCCCTCTGAATGTTCGCACATCCAGGATGTTTGACGAGTGCCTTGCGTCAATGAGTACATGGTCGATTTGGTTGGCGGTTCGACCGTCCGGAGATCGCCAGGTTGCTGTGTGGATTCGCTTACGAGGGAATCTTGTGCTACTTATCACCGCATTACGAGCTGTCGCAAAGTCCGTGAGTCGAAAGCCTTTATCTGTTGTTGTATCGCGGAGGCTGTGCTTTCTGATCACTCCGCCAAGGGTGTTCTCCCTACCGATTTTAGCGTTGAAGTCCCCGAACACGATTTTAACATCGTACTCCGGACAAGCCTCGTCGGTAGAAGATGGCAAAGAACTAACGAAAGCCTCACAGGGGCAGTATCTGCTAAGAAGCGAGAAGAGCCACCGCAAATTAACACCTTGTGGCTTTGTTACTAAGTCCCATTTCCACTTCCTTTTGGTACCATATGGACATTTCCCTTGGAAATTACAAAGAAGAGCGAACGGCGAGTAAAAATATGTTTAGTTGGCTGGGCTACGGCCTAGTAAGGCGTTAACGTAAAAAAATCATCATCACTCAGAGACAAACCACAAGCCTCGGATTTAATAGATGAACTACATGTTGACGAGCCCCGTAAACGTATGAAAGGGCAGGAGTTTCGGTTCTGCACATAGAATGTTGGGTATCTTAACAAACCGTGGCGGCCGAATAGTTAGAAAAAGCCTAAGCTGCTATAAACTAGACATTACCGCACTCCAAGAAGTGCGATGAGATCGACTGGGTAAAAAGAGGATAAGAACTGCTACAAAGAGAAAAGTCAACGCCTATTTGAAGGCGGATTTGTTGTTTTACTTAGGCGAAAAGTCCTAAGTTTTGCGCATGCAGCGAACGGCGCATAACAACCCGCATCGAAGCTATCTTTGGGAATATTAGCCTAATACGCACTAACCCACCCACAGAAGAAAAAGACGACAGAGTCAGAGACGACGTCTATGACCTCCCAGATAGAACATACGCTCAATGTCCCAGCTATCACACCGATATTGTTCTATGAGATTTCAACGCGAATCTGGGTAAAGGGGACATCTTTGAACGAGTCGTAGCAAAGCATAGCCTACACGATATTACGTCCGAAAACGGATTCGGCCTAGTAGACTTTGTGACGGGATGTAATGTCCTAGTAGATAGTACACGACTCCCGCACTCCAATATCCATAAGGGGACCTCCTCCATCATCTTGGATGTCCGAAACTTCCGAGGAGCCAATGTTGAATCGGATCACCACCTTGTTGCAGCGGAGTCGAGTAGGGCCAGCAAAGTTTTAAGTCGGGAAGCTCCAATCGCACAGTCGAGTTAGCTAGGAAAATGGACAACACCATCCCGCAAAATATGTTCTGAAGGAACAGTGTACTGAAGGACTTGATATCTCTCTATACCGGCGGCTCTAAGATGGAGACGGGTGTAGATAGTGGAGTCTACAGTCCCACACCACTGCAATATGTACCAAGCGGAATTAAAAGAGGTTACCGCGGCCCTTGCATGACTCGGAATCAACGTAATATCCGTAAAGGATATTATCTTTTGCACGGATAGCCAATCTGCAATAAAATCCCTGGCAGCGGTAACCTACAAATCGAAGATAGCTCTCAACTGCCGCCTATCTATTAACGAGATGGCTGAACAGTTGAGCATAAGACTACTGTTGGTTCCCGGGCATAAGGGTATTCCAGGAAACTGCACGGCCGACGAAGTCGCAAGGTTAGGTTCAAGCACACTCAGTCTTCCAACGTTAGGAGTTCAAAAACACCAATAAGTTCGGTTAAGTATACGAAAAAAGTTCAAACCCTATAGGATACCAACCTCCAGTGGAACGAAAGTAATATCCGCTTGACCACTAAATAAACCTGGTTCAAGCTAAACTTTGGATGGACTATAGACTTTGTATTGACCACAAGAGGAACCCTAAGCACTCTAACAGGTCACTGCACCATTTGCAAACATGCCGCGGCTGCATGGATTCTCGGCTCATGTCCCTCTTTTGCGAGCCGTAGGCAGATCTACCTCGGCGCACCCTTTTACGATAGCTTAAGTGAAGTGAGCTTGTTTGGTGGCGTTACAGCCCACGAAGGGTCAGAACGAAGTTTCTCATCAATTACCAATGTTGGGTGTGATTTATTTTTCACACAGGTGAAAGGGACCTACAGTTTAATGCCGATTGCGAACGGCTTGAGTCGAGAATCTTTTTCAGGACAAGTTATCCTTCGGGGGGTTTCGCCAGTACCCCGCCACGCTATGGGAAAATGAAATCACACACAACATGGGTGATTGAGAGAAGCTCGGCTCAGGTTCTTCATGGACTGTAACGCCAACATACATACATACACATGCTCTTATTGTGTTTGTCACACAACCTGAATGGCGTGCAAGTGATTTGGGTCGTAGATGTTCGTTCACTACGGGGGGTGGCTGTCCTAGATAGGATTCGAGATAAATTCGACTGAATTTTTACGTTGGTATTATATCGGAACAGAAGTGACCAGGTACTGTGAGTGTTATGCCTTCATTAGTAGTTTGATGTGGTATCACTATGTTGATATTTGTTTATGGACAGAGCTCCTGAGGTCTGAATTTAATTGCCATAGTAATAACAACAACGGAACTTTCAATTCTCTTTTAATATATTTTGTTATATCATGCCTTTAGTATTTATCTCAAAATAAATATACTCAAAAAAGAACCCTCTCTTGGAGGTTTTTCCAGGGTCATTGGGTCATTAAACTTACTTAACCATCAACGCAATGAACGTGCTTACCTAACAAGCTGGCATCATGTCTTAAACACTTCAGTTCTTACATGTTGTTGACTTGCTGTTACAACTTTTACGCTGTCTTGTGCTGAATATAAATGCAAATTGCTATGTTCATCTAATAGGATCATTGGCACAACGTCCTTGTAACAATTCGCGTTATAAATATAGCAATTTTCCGGGAACCTGCTTGGAGATAAATTACCCAGAATCGCGGATTGAGAACGCTCGTGTGGGTTGTTTGCCCTTAAGCTTGTTTGCTTTAATTTTCTAAATGTTTGCTTTTATTACACAATGTGAAATGGAGCGAGTAAACTCATTCCGGAGCCAATATATTTCATAATCTCAAACATCGACGATGGTGCTGTGTGGCTTACCCATTTTTTGGAAAGAATGTTTTCTATTGTTGTGCCGTGGGATCTTGAATTATGTTTACAAGCGTTGAATTGAGGAAAGTTACTTCCAGACATTTTCTCATGAATGTGTTGTGGCTTATTGCTCGGTTATTTGGTTTCTTGATATTAAAATGTTTAAGACTTAATTCCCTAACTCAATCCTGTAGCCAATGGACTGCAATAAAAAACCTTGCCGTAGGGTAGGAACTTACTACGCATAGACGCACAAAATGATAAATTGCTCTGAATATATGTAGGTTCAATAGCCCTCTGTGACTGTGAAGGCCATAACAGTTCAGGTAACTGATAGTATACTCAAAGGACTGCCAGTGAGCTTAACCACCAAATCAAACCGCGAAGTTCCAAACATTAATAGAATAGTCAAAGAGAATTTCTAGTTCAGATGAACTATTGAGTTAGGAAGGAATTTATTACAATTATGGACAACTTTTGGCCACAGCATTGCAACCAAGTCTATAAATAGAGAAACTCTTCCGGGTAAGTGGTGGTAGATACAATTTTGCTGTGACTATGCGGAGAGAAGTTCGAAAGAAAGTTTACCACGTTGAGCGACTAAGTGTTAATACCATTGGTGTAGTCTTCCTGAGGTTTATGGGCTAAAGATCTGACCACACACACCACATAGGTGATTGAGAGAAGCTTGGCTCTGGTCGTTCAGGGGCTGTTACGTCACCAAAGAAGAAGAAGCAAATTTTTACTGACAAGACAGTTTTGCAGAGACCGAAGCAAATAATAGTCAGCCTGTACAATATACGAGGAGCGCGAAATCAAGAACGCAAATATGGTCGCAAGAAAGCATGCCGACGAATGGAGTCGCAGCATCGTTTGCCTGGTCCACAAGGAAGGAAACTGCGCCAACTATAGGAGAATAAACCTCCTTAACATCGCATATAAGATCTTCTCCGCCGTCATGTTTGAATGGTTAAAACAAGTCGTGGACAATATGGTAGATTCCTATCAATGTGACTTCAGGTCACAGACGCCTGATCTTGACCCATTTCGACACGCATCAATTTTCCGTCGATTTTAGGGCCGCGTATGACAGTGTCCAAAGGGACGAACTATATAGAGACATGTTATGTTTTGACGTCGCTGCCGAACTCGTCAGATTGTGCAGGGTGACAAAGGAAAATTGTCGCCTCTCCATTAAGGTCGGTAATGAGTTAGGATTCAGACAGGGTGACGCACTGTCACGTGATTTTTTTAACATCATCCTCGAAAAGACCGTGCGGGATTCACGGACCAGTACAAAAAACACGATCTGCTTCAAGTCTGCACAATTACTTACGTTGATGATGACGTGATTGGGAGAACGCAATCACGCTTTTGTGAGCATTAAAGCAGAAACGGCTAAAAGAAAGGTAAACGAGGGCGAAACCAAACATATGCTGTCGTCAAAGAAAGACGCACAGCACCGACATCGTGGCCAGAACGTCACTATTGGCAGCGATGACTTGGATGTAGTCAAGGATTTCATCTACCTTGGCTCCCTGATAGCGTGCGCCAACGACACCAGAGTTGAGATTAGACGCAGAATAACTCTTGCCAACCGCTGTTTTTTCGGGTTCAGGAGGAAACTGGGTAATGGAGCCCTCTCTCCGAAAACTAACATGACCTGCTATAAAACCTTACTCATCCGCAAATGCCTTATCTGAAATGGATGAAGAGGCAAAGAGGTCCTTGGTCGTTTCGAGAGGAAAATTCTACGTACAACCTTCGGTCCCATTTGTCTTGACAGAGAGTGGAGGAGAAAATTCAACCAAGAACTATACGGGCTGTACAGCGATATCGGCCTAGCCTACGGATCACTCCTTTCTGTGACGTGCCACGTTTTACTCTAGCTTGCTCAATGCATTAGTTTAATGTTGTTGAAAGCCTCTTCAATGTCGAGGAGGGCAATTATGTGAATTCTTCGTTTGCAGGTGACTTTTCATTGGTACCAACTATAGGATATAGTACTGTATCCATGAATTTCCCCATATAACAGGCACGCTGCAATATCAAAGGAATACCTTTTGTAGGGTTTCACGAATGTACAGGAAGAGATGCTTATGGGTCTGTAGTCCTGGGCAGTTGTGTACGAGTTTTTTCCCGCTTTAGGTATAAACGTTACCTTTACCTCTTGAATAGGATATGGAACATTGAAGGTAGGTTCCATATTAAACTACTGAATTATTCATCGGATGTTCAGTAATTTGCAGAGCAGTTCAGTTGAGGGAAACAATCTGCTGGATCAGCATTTCAGCTACAAAGAACACTAAGCAGCTTGATTGCATTTCGATGCATTTATAATACTTCTGAACTCCGTTTTCTACTAAGATTTTCAGGCCGACAGAATGGAAATTTCTTCCTAGAAAAAGTGAAAACATCAAATGATTTTTAATATCAAAGTTTTTCAGTTTCCTTCACCTTAACAAGCGCACCACAAGGTGGCATTCTGTCACCCCTCCTATGGCTCCTTGTGGTCGATGGAATGGCCAAGATTCTGGGGACGACATTGCCATTTTAGTTTCCGCAGGTCCTCAGCGATAGACTAAGCTATGCACTGATGTTAGTGGATAGCTGGGTCAAGGGCGAGGTCTGGGAATATATCCGCGAAAACAGAGGTAGTACTCTTTACAAGGAAAAGATCTGTACCAAGATACACCTACCCCCGTATTAATGGTATAGATCTGATCCCTGAAAAATCTGCCAAATATCTTGGCATAAACCTGGACTCCAAACTTAGTTGGAGAGAAAATATTGAGGAAAGAATCAAAAAGGCCTATGTGGCACTATGTTCGTGCAAGGTAGCCTTTGGAAAGTCATGGGGCCTCAAACCGAGGTTAGTACTTTGGTTGTACACTGCGGTGGTAAGACCTATCCTAGTCTATGGCTCGGTTGTCTGGTGGAAGGCGCTTGAGAAAAAGTGTAATCTTCAGAGTGTGTCAAAGGTTCAAAGAGCAGGCTGTCTGGCGGTGACGGGATCTATGAAGTCCACACCAACGGCGGCTCTTGATGTCATGCTGAACCTCCCACCCCTGGACATGTACTGCGAGAGCGCCGCAAACAGAAAAGGAGTCCTCACGGACATGCATCAGTCTTGGATCGATGGGCCGTCTCGAGATTCAGAACCGTAACGGACTATGTCACCCGACTTCCTTCCTGGGAGAGGAGATCCTCTATTAGAATTCCCTCCAGGGAGGAATGGACCGGTGATTTGGTACGCACGGAAAGTGAACTGGCACTCTACACCGACGGATCCAAAATAGATGTTGGCACAGGTGCCGGAGTCTACTTTGAGTCTCGGGATATGCATCGCTCCTACAGGCTTGATGATGGATGCAGTGTCTTCCAAGCTTAGGTCTTCGCTATCAAGTAGGCGGCGGACCTGATCAGCAAAGAGAATATCACAGGAAAAAGGATCAGCATCTATATTGACAGCCAGGCAGCCATTAAGGCTCTGCAGGCAGCATGGATAAGATCCAAACTCGTCAAACTCTGCAAGGAGAAGTTAGAAGAGATATCCAATGTAAATGAAGTGACCCTTTGCTGGGTACCTGGTCATATGAATATCTCCGGAAACGAGAGGGCGGACGAGCTGGCTAGGGTGGGATCAGGTGCTAACATTGCGCAGATCTCAGCTGAGGCCACAGCACCACTCAGTGCGCTGTACAGGGAGATACAGACGGAGCTATTTGTGAAAGCCAATAAGCGATGGTGTCGCTTAGATACATGCGCAACGGCGAGATCGACTTGGCCCGTCTATGATAAGAAAAGAACGGAAAATCTGCTGAAGTTCAATGTTGGGAACATTCGACTGACAGTCGGTGCCCTCACCGGGCACTGCATGCTATCCTACCATGCAGCTCGACTAGGCCAGCCCTACAATGACTTCTGCAGAAGCTGCAGGGACGGAGAGAAAATTGAGTTCGTTCGTCACCTGCTGTGCGAATGCCCGGCGCTAGCCCAAAAAAAGAATATATTCCTGAGAAGATACTTCCTTTCGGGACTAGAAGAGGTAGGCAATATTGGGCTGAACAGAATACTGGGATTTTTATCGTCTGGCTGGTTCAGCTCGACGGTAAATGTATGGGTATCAACGGGCTAAACAAAACAAGTGGGCACAATGTAGTCTAAGTGAGCCTTGACTTTATGTCAATAGGGCACCCATATACCTAACCTAACCTAACAAGCGCAGTTCAAAAACCATAAACGTGTATATAACTGAGTTTCCCTATTAGGCGATTTAACACGGATGGTACTATCTAGCTGTATTTAGTAGCTTAAAGCCTCCATTTGCTTCTACATCCAGAAACGCCACTTCTCGCTTCTCTCAAATTAACAAGTCTAAGTTCAAAATACATTTTTGCTCCTACTTATCACTAACAAATGTTGACTATCCATTATTCTATTCTAGCTTGTAACTTTCACTGAATACGTATTTAAGTAAATATTTTCGCAAACAGTTTTAATGGATTTCAGGATGCCTGACCTTTCGTCGATTGTGCTAGATAGTTCACTATACCAACATAAATCATCTTAACGCCAAGTAGTTGAGTGTTGAACAGGAACGAAACACAAAGGCACACCCACGCTATTTCGCAGATAAATTTTATTTATGAGTCTCCCTCCAAGCACCATGGCATGAGCAACGTTTGCTTTTTGCAATAAATCGCTTAAAGCGACATTCATTGACTTAAAATCTGTTGTGTGGCGTAAATAGAAAAAACGTCTTCACTACGGGGGATTTTTGATAGATAATCGTTCATGGAGTCGTCCTTTTCGGCTTAATCGGTTTTCGAATTTCAATGGACCTTAAATGATCCACATAGTATTTTGGACGTGGTTATAGATCTTCTTCTTCTTCTCTTCTTTGTGGGCGCTACAGTTCGGGGTGAACCTGGGCCTCAACCAACATGCTCCTCCATCCAGCACGATCTTCCGCTAGCCTTTTCAAATTGCCGCACACCCGGTTGGCTGAGGTCCCCTTCCACCTGTGTGCGCCATCTTAAGTGCGGCCGTCCTCTGCTTCTTCGTCCCTCGGGGTTGGATTCAAAGACTCTCCGGGCTGGAGCTGTGGTGGCCATTCGCTCTACATGGCCCAGCCATCTTAGGCGTTGAATCCGTAGACGCCTGACTGGGCTCATGTCGCTGTACAGCCCGTAAAGTTCGTGGTTGAATCTTCTCCTCCATCCCCCATCTGTGTTTATAGGCCCAAAAAATCACGCGCAAAATCTTTCTCTCGAACCGACCAAGGGCCTCCTCATCCGCTTTTGACAGTGTCCATGCTTCTGCGCCGTACAACAGGACCGGGATGATAAGGGTCTTATACAGAGTCAACCTTGTCATTCAGGAGAGAGCTCTATTACTGAATTTCCTCCTGAGCCCAAAGAAACAGCGATTGGCAAGAGTGATTCTGCGTTTGATTTCGGAACTGATGTCGTTGTTCCAGGTCACTGCGGAGCCAAGGTAGACAAAGTCCTTAACTACCTCAAACTTATATCTGCCTATACAAACGTTCTGGCGGAGACGTCGGTGTTGAGCGTCCTTTTTTGATGACAGCATATATTTAGTTTTGCCCTCGTTTACCGCCAAACCAATTTTCGCCGCCTCCATCTCAATACTCGCAAACGCCTCATTGACATCTCGCTGTGATCTACCTAATTTGTCAATATAGTCGGCGTATGCAAGGAATTGCGAGGATTTGAAATAGATTGTGCCTCTTGCCCTGCCTAAATCCTCTTTTGACATCAAAACTATCGGTAAGGTATTCACCGATTCGGATGGAGCAGCGAGAATTCTCCAAAGTCATCCTGCATAGTCTGACGAGCTTAGCAGGTATGTCAAAGGTAGACATAGCGTTGTATAGCTCGACTCTAATTACGCTGTCGTATGCAGCTTTGAAGTCGACAGATAGGTGGTGAGTGTCGACTTGAAATTCATTGGTTTTTTCCAGGATCTGCCGTAGTGTGAAGATTTGGTCGATGGTGGACTTCCCTGGCCTGAATCCGCACTGATAAGGACCTATCAGCTTATTTAAAAAAGGCTTCAGGCGTTCACACAAAACGGCAGAGAAGATTTTGTAGGCGACGTTAAGGAGACTTATTCCTCTATAGTTCGCGCAATCAGAGGGGTCTCCTTTCTTGTGGATCAGGCATACGATGCTGAGACTCCATTCCTCGGCCATGCTTTCGTCTAACCATATCTTACGGATGAGCTGGTGCATGCTCCCAACCAGGTCATCCCCAGCTGCCTTGAAGAGCTCAGCAGACAGTCTGTCTGCGCCAGCAGCTTTATTCGACTTGAGTTTCGATATGGCAATGTTAACTTCGTCGAGGTCAGGGGGACAATATTCTCTGCGGTCTCCGTCGATTAGAAATGGATCATTCTGCCCGACAACGGTATATTGACTAACATCGCCGTTATTCAGTCTGCAGAAGTGGTTTTTCCATATTCTCAGTATGGACTGCGGTTCTACTACTAGGTGTCCGTTCTCATCCCTGCGGTCTTCCGTTCTGGCTTTATAACCTTGGCATGTTCGCTTTATCTGTTGATAAAACATTCGAACGTCACGCCTGCAGTAACACCTCTCCAAATCTTCAATCGCGCGCTTCTCGTGCTCGTTCTTCTTTCTTCTATGAAGCCTATGCTTCTCCCTTCTATTTAACTCGTAGAGCTCACGAGCTGCTCTTGTTCTTTTATGCAGCGAGGCCTTTTATGCATCCTGCTTTGCTGTATGAATCCTCCTGCACTCACCAGGTGTTTCTTAGTGGTGGAGCCTTGAAACCCAAAACTTCGGATGCAGAGCTTTTCAGGGTTTGTTTGCAAAGGCTTCACTGCTGTTCTATTGATAGCCTGGAGGATTCAGGTGTATTGGAGAGCTTAAGGGAGACGCGATCGGTAAAAGCACGAGCGCATCTTGGCTACTACAAGCGCATCTTGGCTACTACAAGATAGTGGTCCGAGTCGATGATAGCCCCTCGGAAAGTTCGAACATCAAGAATAGTGGAGGAGTGTCTGACGTCGATCGCGATGTGATCTTTGGGACCTTTGTGTATATCGAGGTGCGGGAAGCGCGTACTGGCTTGAAGCAGATTTCGCCCCGTAGCAAGATCAATCAGCCTGTGTCCGTTATCGGAGGTGGTGTCGTGTAGGCTATGTTTGCCGATGACTCGTTCAAAGATGCTTTCCTTACCCAGTTTAGCATTGAAGTCTCCTAGTACAATTTTGATGTCATTACTGGGACATTGGGCATACGTTCTGTCTAGGAGATCGTAGAACTCATCTTTGGCGGAGTCATTGTCTTCCGTGGAGGCGTGGATGCAGATCAGGCTGATGTTAAAAAATTTAGCCCTGATACGGATTGTTATGAAGCGTTCGCTCACATGCCGAATGCCTAGGACTTTTTGCCTAAGTCCACCTCGAACAACAAATCCGCATGCAAACAATCGTTGCCATCTCTCCCTATAGCAGTCGCCGATGTAAATACCGCAGTTTTTCATCCGCTTTATACCCGGTCCATTCCATCGCATTTCCTGGATGGCGGTGATGTCCGCTTTATAGCGGTCTAGGGCGTCCGCAAGTTGTTCGGCTGCACGTGGCCTGATTAGGGACCTAACATACCGCGTACAAAGCCGAAGATCATTGTCCTTTTTTCGTTTTTTGCAAGGGTCGTCAACATAAATCCGGTCCGTTATATCCGAGGCTTGTGGTTGTTTCGGAGTTTGTGTTTTTTTTACGGTTACGGCTTACTAGGCCGTAGCCCAACCGACTAATCCTGTTTTTTGCCGCAGGAGGCTCGCCATTCGCACTTCCCCGCTTTAGCTAATCGCAATCCAGTGATCGAACTACGTTCTGAAAGATAAGGCCTACGTAGAGGAACAGTAATATGATCAAGGTTTTATAGAGGGTCACCTTCATTTTCCGACAGAGGGCTCTACTGCTCAATTGCCTGTTGAGCCCAAAGAAACAGCGGTTCGCAAAAGTTGGTTGTGCGTCTAATCTCTACGCTGTTGTCATTGCTGCTTGTTACCAGTGAGCCAAAGTAGACGAAATCCTTGACTACTTCAAGGTTATAGCTGCCCATATTGACATTCTGACCAAGATGTCGGTGTTGTGCGTCTTTCTTTGACGACAGCATATATTTAGTTTTTCCCTCGTTTACTCTCAGACTCACTGACAGTGTACTCGGCTTCCCAATCACGTCAACGTCGTCAGCGTATGCAAGTAAACTTGAAGTAGATCGTGCCTCTTGTACTGGCCAGTAAATCCCGCACGATTCCAGCGTCATGTTGATTAAATCACATGACAGTGCGTCCGTCGCCCAGTCTTACTATCCTGAACGACAAGACAACTTTGGCAGAGACCTTCGACTACAATGAGCCCACCACAGTCTTTGACAAAAAGTTCAAGATAACCTACCCAGAAAGGAAAAAATTTACCCGACAAGCACGACACCGCAGACAAGCACGACACCGCAGAGCCTAAGTGGACTTTTACACAGATGGGTTTAAAATCAAAGGCGAGGTGGGTAGCGGAGTATTCTGCAAACAATTGAGACTAAATCTGGCCTTAAAACTACAGACTACTGCAGCGTCTTCCAGGCGGTGCTGATTGCAATAAAGGAAGTCTTGTCATGGCTAAGGTGGAACGTGCTATCTGTCACAGATATTCGAACTTTCACTGGCAGCCAAACTGCCCTAAGATCGCTGGTGTCCTATGTTTTGCTAGGACATAGAACATTTCAGGAAATGAGAGAGCTGGCATGCCCGCCAAACAAGGAACGACGCAACGAATTAACAAGGCATACGCTGGTATACCACTAGCAGCAATTAAATTAGAGCCAATGAATCAAGCCATGGCTGAGATGAGATGGACCCAAGGGCATACCTGCCTAACCATCAGCCAAATCTTACCACGACTCGACCGACAGAGGACCACGAGACTTTTCTCCCCAAAATGAACTGATATCAGCATAATCGGTGGTGTCATCACTGGCCACTGTCTTATTGGTAGTTATGCACAAAAGTTAGGTCAAATTTCGAATGACTTCTGCAGGAGCTGTGAAGACGAAGGACGAATAGGAGGTTGAGTCCATTCAACACTTGCTCTGCGCCTGTCCGGCCCTCTATCATAGTAGGAAACAAAACCTAGGATCTTACTTCCATAACGATTTGACTGACGCTCAGCGGATAAGGATAACTCACTTTCATAATTTCGTAAGAAGTCGAAATGGTTCCATGAATAGGGGATCGACCCCCTCTAGCAACACAAATTGCTGGTTTGGTCTAGGTGTGTACTCTTCCCCACGGGGAGTCTACGTATTACCTACCTACGAGTACCTACATACTTTCCTATCACTTATTAGGCCGTAGGCCAACCTACTGAACCTTCCCCCTTTGTAGTTTCCAGATGAAATCTTCAGATGGCACCACGAGGAGGTGGGGGTGAGGTATACTAACAGTGCCGCAAGGTGTTCATCTGCGTTAAGTACGAAAGCACCTACTCCGAATTTAAAGTAATTTCAGCTGGCGTCCCTCAGGGAGGTGTATTCGGCTCACTTCTGTATTTACTTTATACTAGCAATATACCGCATACGCAAGGTTCCATCCTAGCAAAGTTCGCCGACGATACAGCTATTCTTGTAACGGGTAAATCGGCCAAGGAATCAACTATGAAACTGCAACGTAACAGACTTGCATATACCAACTTTGACTTGAAGGAAGTTATTATCACACCAAGTACCGAAGGAATTAAGGTCATCTTGGAGTGCGGCCGAGACAGCCAGAGTAGATATTGTCCTTCTAAATTTCATATCATCAGCATAAATGGACAAGCTGGAGCTTTTTTTTGATAAAGTCCACATCATTAACGGATAGGGGAAAAATGATCGGTCCCAGATGTCTGCCTTGTGGGATACCGAAAGAGGCAATGATAAATCAGAAATTTAACTTCTGAAAAGTACTTTGTAATGGCGATTCTTAAGATACGGCTTAAGCCATGCGAGAATTAAGGGTGGAAAGCCTAAAGCCTCGAGTTTGAAATAGAGCAATGCATGGTTTAACTTATCGAAAGCTTTGCTGAAGTCGGCAGTAATAACAACTACTTCATTGCCCCATTCCAAGATCAAAGGCAGGTTGGAGACAAATTCGATAAGGTTGGTTGTAGTGGATCTATGTATCCGTTAGAAAACCAAGCCGCCCAGGGGAAAAGATGGTTTTGCAGTGGAAGGACATTATATCATACACAAGGGATTCAAAGAGTTTAGGAATAGAAGACAATTTGGTAATCGGTCTTGAGTTGTAAATATTAATCTTAGAACCCTTTTTGTGCGTGGGGAAGATGAAAGAGTTTTTTCAAATTGTTGGAAATGAAGCTTGCCGAAGTAAAAGGCGAAAGAGGGTAGATAGAGGTTTGTATAGAGAGTTGACACATTTCTAGGGGAATATGGCTGGGAGACGGTCGAAACCCGGAGAGAAGTCATCTTTGAGATGGTTCATCTTGTGATGTACCATGTCTTCGTTTATGTCAATAAAAAAAAGGGGTAGTCTTCACGTAGCTGAAAAATATGGGGTTGGGTTTTTGGCTACAGTCATTGAATGACTGGCCAAAGAATGATACAAAAAGGTTCGCAATGGTTTTGGGGCCGTCGGAGGAAATGTTATTCAATTTAAGGAGATTAAATAATTTTCCGTGACTTGCTTCTAATATTACGGAGAGTACGTAGTTCTTTCTTGTACCAAGGAGGTGGTGAGGGACCATTTTTCCGAGAAACGCATGAAACAGATTGGATTATACATTCAAAGAGATCAGTGTAGAAGAATTCTAATGCAACGGTAATGGGCGTATCATCGTTCATGTAAAGACTAAAGTCCATGTCATTAACCAAATTGTTAAGCGCAACAAAGTCGACCTTCCGATAGTTGAAAGAAAAAGAGTTTTCAGATGAAGCGCAATTAAGAGGGAAGGATAGTGTTGGTCAAGGGTGGATAGCAAGTTGTTGGCATCTGATGAGAATATGAGGTCAAGTTGTCGATCAAGATTGTTAGTGACACTTCTAATCTGAAATAGGTTAGACTCTACAAGGAAGCATTAATAGGAACGAGAAAACACTCGTCCTCTGATGGGGTCTTGTGCAGAAATGGTAGAATGGAATCCCCAACAATGATGAAGTCGTCATTAGGGTCAGCTCTAAGGTAAAGAGCGTCAATTGCATCAGCAGCAAGCTGGTAGACCAAGGCAGGTTGTGAGAAACGAATGTAGCAGGAAAGGTTGTCAATATTCTTTTTTAAGACGGGTATCTTAGCGCAAACAAATTCATAAGAGGGAGAGTTAGGAATTGTGACGTGTGACGCATGAAGCAGGTATGGATTGCCAAGAGGACCCCGCGACCAGTGGGAAGAGCGTTATTACGCTGTCCATCAACGCGAAAGACGACAAAGTCGGACGAGAAAAATTTGGAGTCAAGAATACTAGGATTGAGGTTAGATTCGGTTAAGGCGAAGATATCATAGCAAAGCATTTGAGAGTTAGTAGTGGGCCTTTGAGCCGTACTTTGTCAATGGCTCTTACCATGTCAAGAAATACGCCCACATTGAATCTTCTTTCTTCGAGGTCAAGAGAAATGTTGTTAATAACCCTGTGAATCGGGTTTTTCGATGAGTACTGTTCTCGAAATCCAAACTGATGGTCAAGGATTAACTTGACTTGAAGGGTTCTAGTAGGCCAAGTAATAAATTTTCAAATATTTTGGACAAGATAGGTAGCTAGTTGATGGGTCTATTAGAAGTCGGGTTATTAGCGCCCATTCTAGGTTTAGGTATAGCCATTATTTGGGCTACGTTCCAGGTTATTGGGTAGCATTTAAGTTTGATCATAGCATTATATATTAGTTTTCCGTAAACATAACACTGCCTTGGGCTATTCATTTATAATCTTTTCCGTTAGTCGGTCATATCCTGGAGCTTACTTGCGGTTAATCCTTTTTGTTATGGTGTGCTCTAGTTCTGCTGAAGTTATGCTTTTAATGCATATGTTGGAGATCCTTCCATTTATTATTTGCGGTAAAGGGGGCGCCGTGGCACAGTAGTTAGTGTGTTGGACTCTAACGCACGATAACACCAACGCCATCGAATGGTTATTTCGCAGTGTCCCTCCTCGGCGGGGTACTGGTACGGGGTACCCCCCGTAGTATAACTTGCCTTGAAAAGGCTTCTCGCACGCTGTTCGGAATCGGCGTCAAACTGTAGGTCCCTTTCACTTGTATGATAAATAGATCACACACAACATGGGTGATTGTAGAGACGCTTGGCTCTGGTCCTTCATGGGCTGTAACGCCACCAAAAGGAAAGAACAAAGAGTCTGTATTATCCTCATTTGTGAACACCTTCTCCAAGTTTTTAGCTAGAGTATCTTGCTATAGCCCAGGTGTCATTAGCCTTTTTTATAGGAGGTTGGTGTAGCATTTTACTTTTTATTTTTTTCGTGCCTTTCTATAGTGAGTGGTTAGTTCCAGAAGTGGGTGTTAGTTTTCTTAAGTAGTTGCTTATGCCCTCCTTTTTAACGTGATGAATACTTATTTTAACTCCTTTAACGGCTTTATTAAACTCTCGTCTATCGTCAGGAGGTCGGGTAGTCTGCCATCCTTTTCGTAGTTTTCTTTTATTTTCAATAAGTTTTACAAAATTTTTTTTAGGTTTCTGAGTGGAGTCGAAATCATAGTGCTTCTCTTATTACCTAATTCAGAAACCTATGGTCCGATCTATGTCATTGTTAACTTTTAATGTAATGCCTAGTACTAAGTGCTATTCTACGTGCTCAGGGAACATATCCCAATCCGTTTTATTGTTACATATATATTTGGCGATTTATTAACTTCATTTAGATAGTCCGATGAAAGTTCGTATCTTGGTTTAATTTTTAAATTTCCGAGGGAAATGCTTTTGATGATACAAAAGTCGATTAAGTCTGGAGTTTTGTCAACGTCGAATTGCAGATAGAAGGTTTGGTCCTTTTTTGGTTGATAGCCGCGAATACCAATCAGCGTGTTTTGCATTCAAGTCTCCACCAACTATAAACCTGGCTCTAAGGGATTTTAAGGAGTTGTCATTTTATGTTTAGGGGTACAGTAGGAATTTGATATTGAAAATGGTCCATATTTGTCTCGTTACTTTCTGGTAAACTTTTCGAACGTCGTAGAAAGTATAACGAGTAAAACGAACATGCCAATGATATAAAGCCAGAGTAGAAGCCTACAGGGATGAGCACGGACAACTAGTAGTGGAGTCACAGTCGATGCTGAGATTGTGGAAGAACCGTATCTGCAGACTGTATAACGGCGATGATAGTCAAAATGCCGCCGTCAGGCAGAGCGAACCATTTGCAATGGACGAAGACGAAGGAGAATCCCGTCCACCCGACCTAGACGATGTCAAGATAGCGATATCGAAACTTAAGTCATATAAAGCTGCTGGAGCAGACGGACTCCCCGCGGAGCTGTTTAAATCAGCTGGCGATGAGCTGGTTAGGAACATGCACCAACTCATCTGCAAGATATGGTCGGAAGAACGCATGCCCGATGAATGGAATCTCAGTATCGTTTGCCCGGTCCATAAGAAAGGAGACCCCTATGGCTGCGCCAATTACAAAGGGTTAAGCCTCCTGAACATCGAGTACAAGATCCTCTCTGCCGTACTGTGTAAGTACCTGAAACCGTTCTTGGACAATCTAATAGGTTCCTACCAGTGTGGTTTTAGGCCAGGAAAATCCACGATAGACCAAATATTTACACTACGGCGGATCTTGGAGAAGACCCATGAATCACAGGTTGACACGCACCATCTTTTCGTCGACTTTAAAGCCGCGTATGACAGTGTTTATAGAGACGAGCTATACAGAGCCATGTCATGTTTTAACATTCCCCCCAAACTCGTCGGACTGTGCAGGATGACTATGGAGAACTCTCGCTGCTCCATTAAGGTCGGAGGTGAACTAACCAACCCCTTTGATGTTAAAAAAAGGTTTTAGACAGGGTGACGCACTGTCATGTAATTTCTTCAACATTATTCTTGAAAAGATCGTGCGGGACTCAGCGGCCAATACAAGAGGTACTTCAAGTCCACACAATTGCTTGCCTACGCAGATGACATTGACGTTATTGGACGAACAAAGCGAGACGTCAATGAGGCGTTTGCAAGCATTGAAGCAGAAGCGGCGAAAGTGGGTCTAAGGGTAAAAGGGGACAAGACCAAAAATATGCTGTCATCCAAGAAAGACGCACAACACCGACATGTTCGTCAGAACGTCACCTTCGGCAGCTATATTTTTGAAGTAGTCAAGGACTTCGTCTACCTTGGCTTGGTAGAGACAAGCAGCAACGACACCAGCGCTGAGATAAAACGCAGAATAACTCTTGCCAATCGCTGCTTCTTCGGGCTCAAGAGGCAATTGAGTAGTAGAGCCCTCTCTCGAAAAACTAAGGTTTCCCTCTACAAAACCTTAATCATCCCGGTCCTCCTCTACGGCGGCGCTGAGGCTTGGACGTGATCAAAAGCGGATGAAGAGGCTCTTGGACGTTTCGAGAAGAAAATTCTGCGTCCAATCTTTGGTACCGTTTGTGTAAGCGGAGAATGGAGGAGGAGATTCAACCAAGAACTGTACGGGCTGTACAGCGACGTCGGCCTGGTTAGACGTCTTCGCATCCAACTACAAAGATGGCTAGGCCATGTAGAGCGAATGGATATCAACTCTCCGGCCCGAAGAGTCTTCGACTCCAACCCCGAGGGACGACGCAGCAGAGGACGACCGCATTTAAGGTGGCGCGCACAGGTGGAAGGGGACCTCAACCAACTGGGCGTGCGGCACTGGAAGCAGTTGGCCAAAGATCGGGCCGGCTGGAGAGGCTTGTTGGTTGAGGTCCTGGTTCACCCCGAACTGTAGATGTAGATTTGTCTCCTTGCTGAACTGAGGTTGACTGAATATGTGTCCACAGCAGTATTTTTCAACTCCAATGTATTTCATTTTATTTTTGATCAAGATTGCCGAATCTCCAAGTGCTGTTCCGTCAGGATGATGTATATAACGTGTTTTGTGAGAAACTTTTGACAGTAAAATGGGTTTCTGATACCAGTAGAATGTCAATATCATATTCGTTTTAGTTCAAGGACATGGCGATTTAGTCCGGTCCAGATGACGATATTTAGATTTTTGTGATTTCATGTTGGCAACCAGGAGGGTAACCATATTCATCTTGCTTGTCATCTCATTGACATTTTTCATTTTGTTCGTCCTTTTTAATTATAATTCTGCTTTTTCGTAGATAAGAGATAAAACTTTTGCAGAACAGTTTCAGAATACTTGTCTTTTGCTTTAATTTCCATTTCTTTTATCATGAAATATTCCACAAGGGCTCACATAACCCATGTTACCAAATGAATCCGTATTATGATCATTATGCCATGCATAATGGATTAATTATTGAATATGCTTATAGTTATTTCTAGGTTAATCCCGACCATAAGTAAATTTATTTCAACTTTCATTTTACATTTGTTGTTGCGTTTTAATTTTTGGAAAATATGCCATTTTAACCCTTTACATTCGTACTCCCTAAAAAATAGTAGGAAATTACAGATTTTTTTTTTGCGGCCTTAATAAATTGATGGATACCTTAAGAACCTCCCTAAAGAAGGTATTCTATTTCTGACTTATATTATTATTATTTGCCTTGAGGTGTAATACTTCCCCGATGCTCGGAAAATAGCAAAACTAGCCCCAATCCAAAAAACGGGAAAGCCTCCTAATGATCCTCAACCATAGACCCATCAGCTTATTGAGTAGTGTAAGTAAGATTTATGAAAAAATGCTTAAAAACAAAATTATCAGAACTATCGAGGAAAAGAAAATTTATCCTGATGAGCAGTTTGGTTTTCGACCTGGCCACGGAACTTCACATCAAGTTTTCAGGATGTATGTATGTATGTTGGCGTTACAGTCCATGAAGAACCTGAGCCGAGCTTCTCTCAATCACCCATGTTGTGTGTGATTTCATTTTCACATAGGTGAAAGGGACCTACAGTTTATTGCCGGTTCCGAACGGCGAATTTCGAGAAGCTATTCATGACAATTTTACTACAGGGGATTTTGTCAGAACCCCGCTGAGGAGAAACACCGTGAAAAACACGTTCGATGACATGGCTGTGTCGGGATTCGATCCCGAGTCATCGGCGTCAGAGGCCAACACACTACCCACTGCGCCACGGTGCTCTCAGATTTCAGGATATGCCATTTAAAAAAATCGTGCAATAGGAAGATCAACGGGCATGCTATTGTTAGACAAAGAAAAAGCTTTCGACTCTATGTGGCATGATGGCCTTGTTTACAAAATGTTAAATAATAATTTCCCTCCATTCAGTTGTAAAATTATCCAAAGTTTGTTATCGAACCGTGTTTTTCAAGTATTTGTTAGTAGTAGTGGGTCTGATCCAGTTATGTTTATTGCTGGTGTACCCCAAGGTTCAGTTCTTGGTCCAGTCTTGTACAACATATATACATCTGATTTCCCCAAACTGACATATTGCGATGTCGCAAATTATGCAGATGACATAGCTTTACTATCATCGCATGAGTTTGGTCATAATATTGAGACGAAATTAAGAAATGCGATCGATATAATACAAAAATATTATTCAAACTATCTTTTTCACCCGGAAAAGAAAGACTTGTTTTTTGCCGTCTAATCAATTTATGTTTAACAGCCAATCGATACCTTGGAAACCAGCGCAGTACCTAGGGATTCAACTCGATTTCAGATTAACATTTTCCAAGCACATTACAGAGACACTAAACAAAGTCAATATTGCAATTCGGATGCTATATTCATTGATAAACAGAAGATCCCATCTTTCCAATGAAAACAAAATATTAATTTACAAAACAGTATTTCAGTCAATTTTATTATATGGCTGTCCAATTTGGGGGAAATGCGCCAAGTCTCATCTAAAAAGACTGCAAATTAAGCAAAACAAAATAGCAAGAATTATGCTCAATCTTCCCTGGCATTATTGCACAAGAAATCTGCATACTAGGGCTAATGATGAATTGATCTCTCACAGAATTGATAATCTTACTGAAAATTTTAAACTAAGGTGCGTCATTCCCAATAACCCTCTAATTAATAGTTTAAGATTAACATGATATGACGTCAACGTTTTCTAATGTAATATCTACGATAATTATAGCTCAGATGTATTATTTATTTTACTATTTATTTAGTTATATACTTAATTTATTATTGTTTGCTTATCTATTTCTTCTTCTTCTTAGTGGGCGCTACAGTTCGGGGTGAACCTGGGCCTCAACCAACATGCCCCTCCATCTAGCACGATCTTTCGCAAGCCTTTTCCATTGCCGCACACCCAGTTGGCTGAGGTCCCCTTCCACCTGTGTGCGCCATCTTAAGGGCGGCCGTCTTCTGCTTCTTCGTCCCTCGGGGTTGGATTCAAAGACTCTCCGGGCTGGAGCTGTGGTGCCCATTCGCTCTACATGGCCCAGCCATCTTAGGCGTTGAATCCGTAGACGCCTGACTAGGCTCATGTCGCTGAACAGCCCGTAAAGTTCGTGCTTGAATCTTCTCCTCCATCCCCCGTCTGCGTTTATAGGCCCAAAAATCACGCGCAAAATCTTTCTCTCGAACCGACCAAGGGCCTCCTCATCCGCTTTTGATAGTGTCCATGCTTCTGCGCCGTACAACAGGACCGGGATGATAAGGGTCTTATATGGAGTCAACTTTGTCGTTCGGGAGAGGGCTCTATTACTCAGTTGCCTCCTGAGCCCAAAGAAACAGCGATTGGCAAGAGTTATTCTGCGTTTGATTTCGGAACAGATGTCGTTGTTCCAGGTCACTGCGGAGCCGAGGTAGACGAAGTCCTTAACTACCTCGAACTTATATCTGCCAATACAAACGTTCTGTCTAAGACGTCGGTGGTGAGCGTCCTTTTTTGATGGCAGCATATATTTAGTTTTGCCCTCGATTACCGCCAGACCAACTTTCGCCGCCTCGAACTCAATACTCGCAAACGCCTCATTGACATCTCACCTGATCTACCTATTATGTCAATATCGTCGGCGTATGCAAGGTGTTGCGAGGAATTGAAATAGATTGTGCCTCTTCTATTGGTCAGTGATTTTTGCACAATCATTTCCAATATGATGTTGAAGAAATCACACGACAGCGCATCGCCCTGCCTAAATCCTTTTTTGACATCAAAACTATCGGTAAGGTGTTCACCGATTCGGATGGAGCAGCGAGCATTCTCCAAAGTCATCCTGCATAGTCTGACGAGTTTAGCAGGTATGTCAAAGGTAGACATAGCGTTGTATAGCTCGTCTCTAATTACGCTGTCGTATGCGGCTTTGAAGTCGACAATTAGGTAGTGAGTGTCGACTTGAAATTCAGTGGTTTTCTCCAGTATCTGCCATAGTGTAAGGATTTGGTCGATGGTGGACTTCCCTGGCCTGAGTCCGCACACAAAACGGCAGAGAAGATTTTGTAGGCGATGTTAAGGAGACTTATTCCTCTATAGTTGGCGCAATCAGGGGGGTCTCCTTTCTTGTGAATCGGGCATACGATGCTGAGACTCCATTCCTCGAGCATGCGTTCCTCTTACGGATGAGCTGGTGCATGTTCCCAACCAGGTCATCCCCAGCATCCTTTGAAGAGCTCAGCAGACAGTCCGTCTGCGCCAGCAGCTTTATTCGACTTGAGCTTCGACTTCGTCGAGGTCAGGGGGACAGAATTCTCTGCGGTCTCCGTCAATTAGAAATGGATCATTCTGCCTGACAGCGGTATGTTGACTAACATCGCCATTATACAGTCTGCAGAAGTGGTTTTTCCATATTCTCAGCATCGACTGCGGTTCTACTTCTAGGTGTCCGTTCTCATCCCTGCAGGCTTCCGTTCTGGCTTTATAACCTTGGCATGTTCGCTTTATCTGTTGATAAAACTTTCGAACGTCACGCCTGCAGTAACACCTCTCCAAGTCCTCAATCGCGCGCTTCCCGTGCTCTTTCTTCTTTCTTCTGAGAAGCTTATGCTCCTCCCTTCTTTTTAATTCGTAGAGCTCACGAGCTGCTCTTGTTCTTTTATGCAGCGAGGCCTTATATGCATCCTGCTTCGCTGTATGAATCCTGCTGCCCTAGGATTTATTTATTTACTATTTATTTGTTTGTTTATTTATTTACTTATTTAATTAATTGTTTTTATTTATTTATTTATTCTTTCTTTTCATTTACTTATTATTTATTTATTATAATAATAATATTTATTATTATTGCTATTTTTCTTCTTTTTTTTTACATTGAAGGTTTTAACGTTTTTTACTTCAAGGAATAACATCCTCATTTTAATATAATATAATTATACAGAGGGATATTCTGGGATTTGTGTCCCAATTTTTTGCAGTGAGATTTTTACTGGCCCAAAAAGAGATCGTGGCTCTTTCTCAATAGGCTTTGTATTACAATTATCTCTGTATTAAGCAGAATCCGATTCACGTTGGCTTCGATAGTATAGCGTAGCTCTAGGTATATCCAGGTATAACTACATAATAACTTTACCAACACTTCTAAAAAACACCCTAACAATGGGAGTCATTCCTCTGTCATATTTAACATGTCGATCGTTATCTACGTTATAGGCTCCCTCCGAATTTATCTGCCTGACTGCCAGCTATAAATCAGATTAATTTCTCTGTCAAATACCTCAACTCGTTGATAGCGAAATACGCCAATCGAACAAATAGTAATTTCACTCTCACTTCGGCAGTTATTGCAAAACTCATTTCACTCACCCACGTCCGGCCGCAAGAGCGAATGCTCCAAAATATAATAGTAACCGACCACCACGCTCATAAATCAATAGGCACACCTGCAGGCGAAACCTTAATTAGCCCGAGGCTTCACGCAAACATATTGAAAAGGGAATGAGCTACCAATTGTTTGGACGTCCGTCGTCCATTATTTTCGCGACCAAATTCATGTCAGTGACATTGTCCAAAAATGTCGATACCTAGGGGGTCGGCAAATATGTAAGTGCCACAAGGCGGTCAACGCTCAAAGGCGATGATTAATTAAAATACCTACAGAGTCCTGGAAGGGAGGAATTCGTTATGCCCTGAACGTTGATTCACTTTTGGACAGACAGACAGTCTAGACGAGACTTGAGGGCGATATACCATTTATTCGAGTTAGACCGTTTACGACGTTCATGTTGTCAGATATGCGTTGGTCCAAAGAGTACTTTTACGTGCCACTGATAACCAATATCCTTGAACCTTCCACCGACCACTCACCTAAACATGTTGTCGCTCAGTTCCTGGAAAGCAAGCTAACTCATTTCAGCAGACATATGTCATCTCGTTAAGTCGATTGGTTCCAATTGAATTCCAGTTTGTCTCCTTATCCTTCTGTTTACTGTCCTTCTCGTTTGATTAAATCAATTTTTCGATTGTCGCGGGAGCAAAACAATCCCATTTTCGCAGTAAAACGTGGGAATGTACATGGAGAACATGTACGCAGTTAAACCTGGATGGTGGAAAAAGGAAAGAAAAAATTGCTCCACCCTTACATAGAGATACAATACAGTACCAGTAGCTCCTGTCACTCCACTGATTTTCGTTCGAATAACGATGTGAAAAAAAAGTTGATAGAATCGTAAATTTTATTGAACGAATGAAGGTGGACAGTGGACATAGTAACAGCCTTGAAGGCTCCTAAGTCATGGTAATGTTGAACCCGAACCCCCATGGCGATAGAAACCATGCGTGGTCAGGATATGAATTTAACCGCACCCACGTGGGCCATTTGTCTAATGCGAGTCAATAAATCTCATGCCGAGAGCGTGCTACGAAGCAAATGGGGGACAGACCTATGTACGAATTTAGTCGAGTGCAAATGAAGTATATTTGAATTTGTTCCTATTATTGTGTACGAGTATTTGCACAAGCTCCCAACTCTTTACGTTCCCTATAGGGGGAATGTAGAAAGTAAGGCATGCAGAGTATGCACGGTTCTCGTTTGACCAGGTGATTAAGGAGGCAAATGTATTTAATAGTATTTGTCGGACATTTTTTTTGGTATGCAATTTATTCCTTTGAGCTGCATTCCTATGGAAGCATCTGAAATGTTGGTAAAAGGAAGGAACGAGTTATTGCTGAACCTTTTCAGGTTATAAAGTCATAAAGCTCATAAAGTCGGATGGTAAAAGACCAACAAAAGCGTCGCAGGAGTAGCATCTGCCGACGGGCGCTGGTCCGCTAAAAAAAAAAAGAACGAGTAAGAGCCTCTGCAGCCAAACACCTTGCAGCTTATTAGCTAAGACTTATTTCCACCTCCGTGCGATAACATCCGGAAATTTCCTGGCCATGAAATTAAAACGGAGGAGGACGAATGGGTGAATCCTGCGCCACAAATCATTATTAATGTCGGTTGGGCTGCAGTCTAACAAAGCGTAATCGGAAACAACCACAAGCCTTGTATAAAACGGACCGGATTAATGTTGACGACCCTTGCAAAAAACGAAAAAAGGACAATGATCTTCGGCTTTGTACGTGGAATTGTAGGTCCCTAAACCGACCACTTACTGCCGAACACTTTGCGGACGCCCTAGACCGCTATGAAGCGGACTTAACCGCCATTCAGGAAATGCTATAGCTTACTTACTTAGATAGCGCTACAGTTCGGGGTGAACCAGAGCCTCAACCAACAGGCCTCTCCAGCCGGCATGCTCTTTGGCCAGCCGCTTCCAGTGCCGCACGCCCAGTTGGTTGAGGTCCCTTTCCACCTGTGCGCGCCACCTTAGATACGGTCAGCCTTTGCTGCGTTGTCCCTCGGGGTTGGCGTCAAAGACTCTTCGGGCCGAAGCGGTGATGTCCATTTGCTCTACATAGCCCAGCCATCTTAGACGTTGGATCCGAAGACATCTAACCAGGCCAACGTCGCTGTACAGGAGAGGTGACAAGACGCACCCTTGGCGAAGTCCAACGCACACGGTGAAAGATGTTGATTTACTACCGTTAGCCCAAACGCAGCTGCTACAGTTTGTGTATAGAGACTGAATGGCCCTCAACAGGAGACCATCAATCCGATACTCCTGTAGAACACTCCAGAGTTTACCTCGAGGAACTCGGTCATACGCCTTTTTCAAATCTACAAAGCAGCTGTAGATTGGTTTGGCGTACTCCCAAGCCTTCTCGAGTACCATTCTTAGAGTGAAAAGCTGGTCGGTTGTACTTCTGCCGTGACTAAACCCGCACTGTTCATCCCCTATACTGGATTCGACCACAACTTTAGAACGCGCCTCCAACACCTTAGCGTATACCTTACCGGGGACACTTAAAAGAGATATGCCCCTATAGTTGGAGCACTCTTTTTTATCCCCCTTTTTGGAAAGAGGAACAATCACCCCAGTTTGCCAATCGCTAGATGTCTCACCGCATTCCCAGGCACCTTAATGACACGAGAGAGCCATAATACTCCCTCTTTACCCATTGCCTTAAGCATTTTTGGCCGAACTTCATCCACACCGGCGGATTTGCCAACTTTTAGCGATTCAATCGCTCAAATGACTTCCTCCACCGTTGGACTATCCTCCGACACATTCAAGACTATAGGTCTGTCCCCCTCAGTGCCCTGTTCGGGATTGAGCAGCTCCGGAAAGTGCTCGCTCCATCTGCGTAAGATGTCCATCTCATTGGAAAGCAATACAACATCTTTGGATTTAACTCCTTCGATTATGTTGAATTTCCTTCCTCGGAGCCGGCGAATGGTTTGCAAGAACACCTTTTTCGCAGATCTATCTTCCGCCGAACTGGACATGCCATTTGCACAGCAAAAATCCAACAACCTCTCTCCGTTCGCGTTTTGGTGAGGATCACCGTTCGTCGTTATATCCACACCCACGTGTTCGTTGAAGTCCCCCATCAGGATATAGGAATCCATCTCTACCACCCTATCAGGGGCAGCATCTACTTCATCCAGGAAAGTCGCATACTCTGACTCTAGATTCGGTGCATACACCTGCACCAGAGCCAAAGTTGGTCTTTCAAGCTTGAGTTTTAAGATCGCTACTCTCGCTCTTAATGGTATCCACTTCAATACCCTGTCTGCCAGCCTGGGACTTATGAGTATGAGTATGAGCGATGAGACGTTCCACGTGCCCATCCTATGTCGATGCCGTTGTCTGTTGCCCTTTACACCCCGCACGCACTGGTTAGTGCATGGCATGATAACCCTCCCACCTCCGTAGTGGTTCACGAGGCCACTGCCGGGTTTTGTTGTTTTTTTTTTTTTAAGAGTCACACGCGCACTCAAGGCCAAGGCCTTATAACGAAAGACGTTGTGCGAGCAGAAGGTTACAGGGAGAGCGAGAGGAGCTGCCTATTGACATTGGTCTTAAATGTCTGCATATTGTATTGAGGGGGGAAGACCGAACGAGGTAGCGCGTTCCACATTCGTGTGGTTCGGTTGAGGAACATTTTTTTATATTTGGCAGTACGACCGAAAACGGGCTTCAGAGTGAGTTCATGAGCATTCCGGGAGAGACATGTACCGCGGGAGAAGTTTTGAAAGGGCGGAATGCAACTGGCTATTTCAACAGAGCATTTACGATGAAAGTAACGATAGAACAATGAAAGGCAGGATACATTCCTACGATGTTCCAGCGAGTCTAGTGTTTTGGTAATGCTGGGGTCACCTATCAGTTTTATCGCGCGTTTTTGTATTCTATCTAGTAGGTGCAAAGTGGTCTTAGATGCGCCAGACCAGACATGAGCGTTGAACTCCAACTTAGGACGAATGTACGCCTTATAAATTGAAGCCAGATCGGTGGTTGTGAAGGTGGCTTGGTCGTGACTTCTTCGGGCTAAGCCCCGACCGGCTGCCGAGCGGGAAAGACGGCCACCAGATGCTCGCATACTGCCACCATTTAGCCCTGGCTCCGAATGGGGCCCAATTAGGGTCGGCAATTTCCGCGGCTACTCTTCTTTTCGTCATCATGGGGGCTTGCGCTTCGTTAGCCTATATTTGAATCATTGTACTTGAATACAGGATATCACCGAATTTGTAATTGAATGAATAAATATAAGAAGTGTATGATTATAAGTGATTAATTGTTTACCTCAGGACTTAGGTCTCTCACAAAATTCAAGTAGCAACCCGCAGGATGAAGCCACACATTGGTCTGAAGTAAATCCACCGTTTTAGAGAAAGCTCACCCTCACAACGTTTTAATTAATCTTTTGATTAAATCGATATTGTCTTTCGCTCTGTGAGGTGTTTGGAAAAGATATTGAGTTAACCGCAAATTGGTTTTTATACTACCTACGCACATGTGCAAGTAATGGGAATCATAAATTCCAGCACCCACTAAAGCCTGAAATCCATGCAGCGGGGTATATACAGAAGTACGGAATTGTGGACAGCCTTTCAGGCTGAGGGAAATGAAAAATGTTTATTTTGCTGCTTTAAAAGCACATTTTACCAACTTTCTCTGCATTCACAGAAGATTGAAACAATAAATCCAAGCAGACCTATTGTAGGCTGCCCTTCTCATATCTCTATCGAAATATATTGTTCCACCGATTTCTTACGCTTTTCAGTTTTCACTCCAGTCAGAATTAAAAGACATCTGCTGCCCATGTTTATCTAATACGTTGGTCTAACCCTTTAGATCAAGTCATGAATTAGTAGATAACGTGAACTTAGAGCAGTTTAATCCATTGACATCCGTGGTTCCATAATTGTAGAAAAAAAAAAAAAACAGAAATAGTTCGTAAAACTGCTGCAGGATATTTCAGATCAACCCGAAGGGACGCAAAGTGCTAGTGAAATCTATTTCAGAAAAAAGTAATAAGAGGCGTTGCTGTAGGCGTTATGGGGATATTATTTCAGTGAATGCAAGAACAATCGTTTTAGATAACTATTTAAGTTCTATTCAAGATGATTATAATGAAAGAAGAACATGAGCCAAATACCAACGAATAGTCCGTATGAATTTGAGTTTAAGTTCCAATAACGCTAGGATTAGAATGTGTTTTCAGAGGTGGACCATCTAGTGTTGTTTTTTTTTTTTTTAAATCATATTATGACGCCTACGGCTTATTTGTATCATTACCTTTTTGCAACTGTTATTTTATATAATGTTATTCCGGTATTATAATATTCTTATGTTATTTATTATAATAACATTTATTTATTATTAGGGGGCATGAGCTCGGACATACAGGGTAAGTGGCGAGATGAATGAGCAAGATGCCTCGGATACACGGACGGATACTCGACGACGACAACGCACGAAAAAGGAACACGATTTGTGAGTATGCTCCTGGAATATCAGAACCCTATACCCTCCCGGAGCTGCTCATAAACTAGAAGAAATCCTCACGCAGTACAAGGCGGATATTACTGCGGTCCAGGAAATACGCTGGATAGGAAACGGTATGATTAGGAAGAAAAATTGCGACATTTATTACAGCTGTCACAAAAGGTTGCACTTACTGGGATGCGGATTTGTCGTGGGAAAGCGGTTAAGGTCGAAGGTCATCGACTTTAAACCTATAAGTGATCGCCTGGCTGTGATCCGCATCAGAGGCAGATCTTATAACATCAGCCTTATATGTGCACACGCCCCTACCGACGAGGCTGAAGACCCTATCAAGGAGGACTTCTATGACGTCCTGGACAACGCCTACGGAGCTTGTCCGGAGTACGATGTAAAAATCGTGCTCGGGGACTTCGACGCCAAAATAGGTAAGGAAAACACCCTTGGCGGAGTGATCGGAAAGCACAGCCTCCACGATACAACAACAGATAACGGCTTCCGACTCGCTGACTTTGCGACAGCTCGTAATGCGATGATAAGTAGCACAAGATTCCCTCGCAAGCGAATCCACACAGCAACCTGGCGATCTCCGGACGGTCGAATCGCCAACCAAATCGACCATGTGCTCGTTGACGCAAGGCACTCGTCAAACATCCTGGATGTGCGAACATTCAGAGGGGCAAATGTCGACTCTGACCACTTCCTCGTAGCAGCAAAATTCAGAGCTGGACTGTCCAATGTCAGAAAGCTGCACCAGCCCATCAGGAGGAGGTTCGACATTGGGCGCCTGAGCACACCGGAGGTTGCTAGAGTCTACAGGGAGCAGCTGAGCGAAATGCCAATAATATGTGGCTGCATTGCCGCTCAGCCATTCAGGAAGTAGCCGAAACCACCTTAGGATACCTACCACCCCCGACACGAAACCCGTGGTATGATGGCGAGTGTGAGCAGAAAAAGGCAGCAACCGACGAGGCGTAGCAAAGGCGCTGCAGAGGAAAACCAGGGCAGCGCAAGAAGAGTACCGAGCCAGAAGAAGGGAGGAGAAAAAACTACTGCGACAAAAGAAAAGAATCTTCGCAGCCTCCCAGCTCAAGGATATCGAGGAGTCTAGGGATAATCATAAAACACGAGCCTTTTACAAGATAGCCAACGGCCTTGCTGGAGGCTTCAAAAAGGGCACCCAGGCTCTTCGAAACTGCGAGGGCGATCTTGTCACCGACCCGCAGGGAATAGAGGATGTATTTAAGCAGCATTTCCAGCAGCTGCTTAACGAGCATGACCAAGAGAGAGTAGTAGGGACCGAGGAAATCCCAACTCCAGCCGCTGAAGTAGTCCTCCCACCCAAAATCGAAGAAGTCGGCACAGCTATTCAGAAGCTGAAGAACAACAAGTCCACAGGCTCAGATGGCTTGCCATCAGAGCTCTTCAAGGCTGGCGGCGATGTTCCGGTAGGAAGCATGCACCAGATCATCTGCAGAATTTGGGGAGATGAAAGCATGCCCGACGACTGGAATACCAGCTCTATTTGTCCCATCCACAAAAAAAGGCGATCCTACGTCTTGCAAGAACTTTAGAGGTATATCCCTGCTCAATGTCGCATACAAGATCCTGTCTAACGTATTGTGTGAACATCTAAGGCCATATTGCACCGCACTAATCGGCAGCTACCAGTGCGTCTTCCGGCCCGGCAAATCGACTATACACCAAATTTTCACACTTCGACTAATCCTCGAAAAGACCAACGAGTTTCGAATCGATACACACCATCTTTTCATCGATTTCAAAGCCGCATACGACAGCATTCATCGCGAAGAACTGTTTGGGGCGATGGCCGAATTCGGGATCCCGGTAAAACTGATCCAGTTGTGTCGCGCCACGCTAAAGAACAGGCGATGCACCGTGCAACTCGGTTCTAGGACCTCGGAACCATTCGAAACATGCACCGGATTTCGGCAAGAAGATGCGCTGTCATGTGACTTCTTCAACCTGGTGCTGGAGCAGATAGTGCGACGGGCAGGCGTCAACAGGGAAAGCGCTATCTTTTACAAGTCCATCCAGCTGCTAGGATACGCGGATGATATCGACATCATCGCGTGTTCTCGCCGTGGCATTGTGGAAGCATTCACGGCGATTGAAGAACAGGCGAAACGAGTTGGTCTTAGGGTCAATGAGGACAAAACGAAATACATGCTGTCAAGCAAAAACCAATCCGTCGCCCACCACCTGGCACAAAATATAACAATTGACAGCTACAATTTCGAGGTAGTTAAGGAGTTTGTCTACCTCGGGGCAAACGTAAATTCCACAAATGACACCACAGTGGAGATCCGGCATAGAATCGCCCTTAGCAACCGCTGCTACTTCGGCTTGTCCAAACAACTGGGGTCAAAACTCCTCACTCGAAAGACCAAAGTCATGCTTTACAAAACGCTCATTCTGCCAGTCTTGCTGCACGGAGCCGAAAGCTGGACGATAAGCAGGACAGCGGAGCTGATTTTGGGTTCTTTCGAAAAAAATTCTGCACTGGATATTTGGTCTTGTCTGTGAGGAAGGTGAATGGAGAAGAAGATACAACCGCGAACTCTACGAGCTGTACCAAGATGTGGATGTAGTCCCGAAGGCAAGGATCCGTCGACTACACTGGCTCGGCCACATCGAGCGCATGGACATCAACGCTCCAGCTAAGAGGATCTTCGACTCCGAGTCTCCTGGTCCGAGAAGAAGAGGAAGACCGAACCTCCGGTATAAAGACCGAGTAATCGCGGATATAAGACATATTGGTCTTGATAGCTGGAAGCAGCGTCAAGGATGGAAGGCAGCTATAGCTCAGGCTCAGATCCTCCATGGATCGCTGGCCTGATAAGTAAGTAAGTAAGCAATATGACACCTCCGATCTTTGACGTCTATTGTGTCCTTGATATTTTTACGGAGACACGAACCGACGTCTTAGTTCGAATTTCGCTGTCGAAGTTCGAATGCTCTGGTTAAGCGGAAGTTGAAATGATGTCAACTGTCAACGGCGTAATGCTAATTGTCAGAGCATTTAAGAGATTTCCGTAAGGGAACTTCCGACTGCGAACTCTCGAGAAGGTGGACCGAGAGCTATATAAGCGCGAACGCTTATATAGCTTCAGTTTATGTAAGTGAATAGAGTGTGACAAGTCGGTATACAGTGTGTTCGGTGGATAAACCAGTGTGAAAATAAAAGCTTTTGGTAATGGTTTGCGTGTGTAATAGATTGTAACAATAAATAAAAGTGGTGACGTACTCAGATAGTTGATCTGAGGAGAAATAAGAAAAGTGAGTGTTTTAATTGGGATTAAAAGTGTGGTTTATCGCAATCCAGTGATACGAACCCTATTCAAAGTGGGATTAAATTACGTAACAGTATATTAATCCTAGCTGCAAACCTTGTTCCCATAATTATTGTTATTCAGTCAAGTGGACATTTTGATGATCAACTATCTCATCATGGAGCTTTTGATCATCAAAGTAGTACGCCTATAACCTGCCTGCAACCAAGATCTGTGATCATACAAATGGGTTTAAACAGATCAGCCCTTTTAATGTGGTCACTGATGAGGTAACATACAACGTCTCTTTCATATTTTTATATACAGATGGTACGGAACCCTTCGTGCGCGAGTCCGACTCGCACTTGGCCGGTATTTTTTTTATAATATTTCAGTCTAAGATGGCTTCATTTTCTATAAAGTCTAAATTAGAAATTGTCAGCAATCGAAATTGCCCACGCAAGTGAGCACCTTATGAGCAATAGATTGTTTAATGTGCGCATATGTGTGTGCGTTTCCTTACGACAGCAAATAGGCGGCTTGATGCCAACAACATGGGGCGTTTCCAAGCGGTTCCCCATCTAAGTGCTGAACTGACCGCACCCGATGCTGGTGGATTGCGGTGATCGGTCGAGAACCGATACTTTACCCATTATTCGTCTAAGAATCCTAGCGCAGTTAACAAAAAGAAGAAGAAGTTGGCCGTGTGAACCTTGCGGATCGCACCTAGACCCCATTTTTAAAATGTAAAATCAATCAGAAAAAACTGGGACGGTTTCGTATTGAACATTTATGGTCTTTGGGATGCAATCGAGTTTTTTTTTTTCGCGTAGGTTCAGGAGTCGTACTCTTATTATCTATGCCACACTAGCTGGGCGGTATGCAGATGGAATCTGGAATTCCCTGCCGGATTCGGCCTTCTCTCTTCAATACAACATGCAAGCCTTTAAAATCAATGTCCATCGGCATCTCCTCTATCCCCCTTCCTTTCTACCTTCTGGCCGCACTGTGCCGCCGATACAATAAGGTTATCAAACCTTGAGTGCGCGCATAATGAATAATTAAAAATAACGAAGTCAGCTTAAAATCCCTAAAGTATTCCTAAAGAGTGGCATGAGGTTTTGGGGAGAAAAAGTTAATTTTCTTAACAAACTTTTATTCATATAGCGGAATGCTTCCACCAATCCATTTAAGGCACATTATCCGTCTTCAATTCCAAAAATAAAAATATATATGAACGCAGCTATTCGAGAATAGCAAGTTCTGCGAAGTAGATTTATTACTCGTAAAAACAAAAATACACAAAGAGAAGTTGATTGATGATCAAAGTCTGGCAGCAGCTGCTGAGAATATCCACTTGCGACTGTTCCCCAGCCACCAACTGCAAGTTTCGAAATGTCAACTACAACCATAAGTCTCTCTGGGATTGAGAGTAGAGCTTGAGACGGTACAAATCAGTACAGTACGCGTTACGAATAAAAAATAGTTCCTTTAATGTATCTCCAGTGTATTGCCAACCGCGCTCTCCATTGGAAGCAGCCCAGTTCATCAATCTTTTTAATGACTTTGGACCGAATTTTATTACTGGTGGTGACTTTAAAACCAGACACACAGTTTGGGGTTTAAGATGTATTTCACCAAGAGGCAAAATGCTCTACAAAGCTGGTATGGATTGCGGTTGTAACTTTTACTCAACTGGCAAACCAACGTACTGGCCTACAGACACTGCAAAAATGTCTGTAGGCGTTGCAAAAGGTACATATATCGCTGTACTAAAGCCTCCAGTTATATGGACGATAAGTGGAACTCTTATTTAAAAGCCTGAACTACCTAGGCTCACGAATATAAGGACAAACTGGGAAGGTTCCAGGAGTTAAATTCAACAAGGTCACTCAGGACGCCGTACGAATTAGAACTCGAAGTTGGCTAATTCATTGAAGCTATCCAGCATGCAGCGTGTAATAATACTCATTTCCGAGCATTTTTATCATAAATTATCCACCAGAAGCTAAAGAGCTCGTAAAAGAGAAATGAAAGGCATTGCAGCGTAAAGCATATCTAAACCGACTATGTGACCCACTGCGGAAATCTCTTAAAGAATTCAAATATCATGGCGTTCGTTCGCACTTAAAAAGCCCAACCGCTGACAGGGAATCAAATTACTGCCTCTGGTAAGCTATTAAAGGCAGTAATAGGGAAAAATAAAAATGAGTCGGCGAAGGTCGATGAAGAAAAGGCTGAAGTTTTTGCTGAATATCTTGCTGAAACGTTAAAACCATTCAGAGGACAACTACTAAACTACTACTTGACAATAGCAATACTCTGGAAATGGCCGGGGAATACAGAACGACGCGAGTTACTCTTTCCGAACTGGAAAATATCATAAAATCACTCGAGCCAAATAAAGCATCAGGATACGACCTAAGTACAGGAGATGTGCTTACAAATTTCCCGAGAAATGCTGTGCTCAAACTTTTATATCTTTTTAACGCAGCGCTTGGGACAGAACATGTACCGAGCCAGTCATAGTTCTAAGGCCCGGAAGGCCACCGACGGATAAAAATCTTACCGCACAATACCTTTGTTGCCGATAATTTCGAAAGAATTATAACCAATCGCTTAGAGCCGATTGTTTTTGTTTTTTTTTTTTTATAATTCGCGAAGGTTTAAGAGTAAGAGTCATACACTCATCCTGTTTGTCACATAACCTGGGTGGAATGCGGATGGTTTGGATCGTATATGTTCGTTCACTATTCTCCAGTGGTGGTTGTCCTAGATAGGATTTGAAATTTCGACTGAAATTTCACGTTAGTTATAGTTCTCAGCAAATGTTTCATGCCATTATGGTGTTATATTAGGACTGCACACACAGAGTATGAATTTGAAGTGACCAATACTGGGAGTGTTATGCCTTCATTAGTATATTGATCACTTCCCATTAACAGTTGCGTTGCACAATTTTTCCGTATAGGAATTGTATTTCTTGGCTATGGACAGACTTTGAACTACAGGCTTTCCGCCACTACACTACGGCCACCGTCTTTTGCCGGATCATTAGTTTGGTATCAGAAGCAAGCATTCTTTTTAAGACCAAGTACGTCGAATAACCGATGTGGTCGGAAAAGCACTCGAACATAAGCTAATATGTTCGAGTGTATTTCTTAATGTCTCCCAAACTTTTGACAAAATGTGTCCCGAAGTTTTGGGATATAAACTAAGACGAGTTTTCCCCGAACGACTTTAGAACGTTCTGGAAAATTACTTTTCTAATAAACTCTTTCGTGTAAAACACGGGAGCGAATAATCAAATTTTAGAGCAATTACGGCTGGCGTTCCGCAAGGAAGCGTACATGGTCCGCTGCTTTACCTGCTGTATACCAGAGACATAGTGCCACAAACGGATGGCACTATGCTGGCCATATTTGCCGATGATACTGCTATTTTGGCCACAGGAATTTAGGACCAAATTGCAATATGCCCTGAACCGTATAAGTGAATGGAGAAAAATTTGGCGGATCGCGCTGAACGAAACCAAATCTGTCAACGTACATTTTTCTTATAGAAAAGTAGGTGCACTAGCTAGTCCTGACTTTCGACGCGAAACCCAAGTGGAAAGCGCATGTAAAGAAAAAACGTGAAGAACTTGAATTGAGATATAGGGAAATGCACTGGCTACTAGGAAAACATTCCCAGCTTAGTACTGAGAATAAGCTGCTTCTCTACAAGCAAGTGTTTAGACTCATTTGGGCTTACGGTATACATCCTTGGGTTTCAAAATAATGTATTGCGAGCCCTTGTCGGAGAGCGCCGTGGCGCAGTGGGTCGTGTGTTGGCCCCTGACGCCGATGACACGGGATCGAATCCCGTCAACGGCCTTCTCATCGAACGTGTTTTTCACGGTGCTTCTCCTCAACGGGGTACTGAAAAAACCCTTGTAGTATAATTGTCAAGAAAAGCTTCTGTAATTTCGCCGTTCGGAACCGGCAATAAACCGTAGGTCCCTTTCACATATGGGAGAATAAAATTACACACAACATGGGTGATTGGGAGAAGCTCGCCTTTGGTCCTTCATAGACTGTAACGCCAACATATATACTAACGAGCCCTTGTCAGTACTAGCGACACTATCTTCCAAAAATCCATTCAACTGCTGGCTTGTTATTGACGTGAGTGGTCGAACGTAGCTGGCCGTCAATTAGGCGTTTGCTAGCACTGAAGCGGGGGCTGGGTCTGGCGGTAAATGAGGGCAAAACGAAGTATATGCTGTCTTCAAGAAAGGACGCACAACATCGACGCCTCATCTAGAGCGCCATAATGGGCAGCAAGAACTTCGAGGTAGTCAAGGACTTCATCTACCTTGGATCCAAACAACACCAGTACCGAGATTAAATGCAGAATAACTCTTGCCAGTCGCTGTTTTTTTTTTGGCTGAAACAGGGCCGGAAAACCAAGCTGGCATTACATAACACCCTGATTACTCCAGTCCCGTGCAGAGGCATGAACACTATCGAAAGCGGATGAGGAAGTCTTTTCGAGAGAAAAGTTCTACGTGCGATCTTTGTTCCTATTTGCGTCGAAAACATCTGGCGGAGAAGGATCAACCACGAACTGTACGGGTTGTATGGCGGCATGTGCCTTGTTAAGCGTCTACGGATACAGCGCTTAAGATGCCAGAACGTGTCGAGCATATGGATATCATAACTCCGGCCCGAAGAATCTTCGAATCGGAGCTATTGGGACAACGCGACAGAGGACGCCCTCGACTCAAACAGCGCACACAAGAGGAGAAAGACCTCAACCAACTTGGTGAACGGCAATGGAAAAGACAAGCAAAAGATTGTGCTGGCAGCAGTCGCTTGTTGGTTGAGGTCCAAGACCACACGAGACTTTAGCGCCACGAACATTCGTGATTTAAACATTAAAAATGTCGAAAATGAGACTTAACTTCTCGCGCGAAAACATAAAGATCGACTGGAAGGTCATACCAGTAATGCTTTTGCTTTGGTGGCGTTACAGCCTGTGAAGAACCAAGCTCTTCCAATCACCCATGCTGATTTACTGTAGGTGAAAGTCACCTACAGTTTATTGCCGATTCGGAATGGCAGTAAGTCGAGGAGCTTTGTCATGGCAAGTATACAACAGGGGGTCTTGCAAGAACCCCGACGAGGAGGAACGCCGCGAAATAAACATTCCATGGCATTGGTGTTATCACGATCCGAACTCGCTCATCGTGCGTCAGAATCCAACACACTAACCACTGCACCACGGCGCCTCATATCAGTAATGCGACTCTTGGAATAATAGAAGAACGAAACCTGTTGCGCCGTCTTCAAAAGATGAGGCCACTTGGTTTAGCGCGACGAACCTTAACTGCACGCACTCTGCGGATTGCAAGTCCTCTTACTGGAAAGCTGTCTGCTAAATGTGGTTACCTTGAGAACGGAAAACTGCTAGATAACTCGACTGGCTTTTTTTTATCGGAGGCTTCTGCTATCTATTGGAGCACTCAGACCCAAATACTGGTCCACTGTACTCCAGATAAATACCTTATATTAATGTAATTTGCCCGTTTTCCGGAGAAAAAAGAGAAGGAGCTTTAGTGATATAAAGATTCGACATAGACCACGTCGGCCTCAAGAGTGCGCCACTGTCCGTGAGCATTGGTGGGAAGTCGCAGAGAAAGTGTTCCGCTGTGTCGTCCTTTTCGCAACATGCAGCACAGGTAGTCATCTGACTGATGCCAAACGTGCAGATATGCTTGGCAATGGTGTAATAGCCCGTAGTGATGCCTTAAAGATAAGAAGAATGCTGCGACATCATGGCGTCATCCTGCATACTGGATATTCCCTCCATTGATGATTGTGTGTATGAAAAACCCAATCGTCAATCTAGGAATTCACCGTGGCGCAGGTAGACCTAGAGCGGGTTCAGATACTGAGAAATCCTACTCTTAACCTATTATGGCGGGTCATCAGAGATCTCATTCCCTGGGATCACAGAGTGACCGGGGACGCAAACAAGCCTTAGTGAGTTTAGTCTACTGACTCTGTTCAAGAAGGACTTGAGTTCATGCACTAATTTGGAGCTAGTTAAAGGGTTGGACACAGCTCTGAGTGCAGCTTGGCTCTCACTGCAGAAGGATATGTTCTTACCCTTCCACCTATAGTTCAAAACATAGTGCATGGCCACCAGGATTGCGTATATCTCTGACTGAAAGACAGACGCATAACAAAAAGTGCCGTCCTGGAGCCATCTGTGAAAATGCGAAGACAGTCCTTTCGAGGTTCGGTATGTGGCCAGAGCCAATCGTGACGCAGGTGTCATTAGGTCAAAGGACATATCCATGAGACACAGGTTGTAGGATATGTCTCGCGCAAGCAAACTGATGTTCCTGTGCGAGATGTAACAAAACCCATTTCTCTTTAAACGGGACATGGCTTCCATTGCACACTCTTTGATAAATATGTCAAGGAGTGGAAGGTTCATCATAGCATCTAGAGCAGTGCCCGGCGTGTTGGGGAAAGACCCCGTACAGCTGAGACAAACCGTTCTTTGGAATTTGCTGTAATAGGCTGCAACGTGTTTGCAACTTAGCCTGTTCCCCTAGACAACTGATGCATAGGAGATTACCGGATTTTATCGTTGCCGTGTAGATCCAGAGGACTTTTGCCGGCGATAATAGCCATGTTTTCCTAAAGGCACCTTTGCATTGCCAAAACGCTAACAGCGCTTCGGGGGTTTTTGACTCGACATGCTTTTACCAAACATGCTTGCTGTCTAAGCAAGCCCTCGTTTGATTCAGTGGTAGGGAAAAATAATTAATTAAATCGAAGGGTGGCGTTTTTAGTGAATCAAATCCTACACGTCCATGAGCGGGTGGCCGTGGTGCAGTGGTAAACATCACCGACCACAGAGCGGAAGGTCTGTCTGTCTAACAAAGGCATAGCACTCACAGTATATGGTCCCTTCGAATTCAAACTCTGTGTATGCAATTCTAATATAACACCATAAGTGCATGGAACAGTTGCTGAGAACTAGAACCAACCTGAAAATTCGGTCAGTTCCTCAACTCTATCTAAGACAACCACCCCTGGAGAGTAGTGAACGAATATCTACGCCCCAGACCACCGCACTCCGTTCAGGTTGTGTGATAAACATTATAAGAATAAACATTAACTCATGAAGCTACGCGAAGTTAAAAATAAAAAGAAGAAACAAGGCACGTGCTGTCGACCCTCATAGTGTCTTTTGATGATTTTTACCAACCCTCGCAAAAACACAAAAAAAAAAAAAAAGAACCAAGAAGGGGCGCCGTGGCGCAATGGCGTCTGACGCACGATGCACGATGAGCGAATGCGAATCCCGATAACACCAACGTCATCGAATGCCTATTTGGCGAAGTCCCCGCTAGGCGGGGTACTACCAAAACCTTCCATAGTATGTTTGCTTTGAAAAAAGCTTCTCGTCTCTCGCCGTTCGGAATGGCAGTAAAGAGTGGGTCCCATTCATCTGTGTGAAAAACAATTATCGCACAAATGTGCAATATTCGTTTCCTAGATGGGGAGAGACCATCACGGTGGAGTTGTACTGTAGGGAAGTCGTTATATTGCAATTAATTACGACAGAAATAGCTTGGTCCCATACTGTTTCATAATAATGCAAGACCATGTGGAAACTGTCAAGGCTCCTGAGAGTAATCTACGCCCACATACCATTTTTAAAGGGGACGTTTGGACTAAATTTTGTTCATTTTTGAAATAGCGTTGTGTTTTCACAGCAAATTCACATTTAAGAAAAGTGAACATCTCTTCCATGTAAGGCTTATTCTAATTATACTCAAGGTTTTCCATGGAAAGTATACTTCAAACAATTTTAAATGGAAATGAACCCGTATGCCCCTAAAATAGGACAAAAAAGTCTCAGCTTGAAGTTAATTGAAATTCAGGAGGAAAGCTTATTTCCAGTAATATTGTAAGACCGTAAAGTAAGAAGCAATAACAACCTTAGAATTAAATCACTTGTTGGGAAAACTATAAGTCGCGGACGATTTCGTTAATACAGTTCGTGATTACTCATAAGCAAGTACTCGGGAATAGCGTGGCATTCAAGACTATATTAAGTGAGGGAACGTAAGCTGCTGAAAGGAATAACTACGAAAAATAAAGCATTCCTGGCGAACTTATTTCGGAAAGGCTTTAGGTTTTCACAATAAATTTCCACCAGTCGCGACTCTGTTAAGCTTCATTACGAAATCTCATTATTTCATAAAAACATCCTTCTTTCCTGTCCATTTGGAATTCCTTCAGATTTACGCCTGCTTTTTAAAGTACGTTTCGGGGGGCATGGGCGCGGACTTACAGCGTTAAGTTGTTGATTGCTCTCAGCCTGGCAAGATGCCTGCAACGATCCCTGTTTCAATGCCCGGGGCCAGTTGGCACACAGCCTCCTCGCAGCGCCCTCTGGATAGCCCCTACAACAACCGTTGAGAGGTGAACAAATGGTTGCAGCTGTCGCCCTAGGCGACAAGTGAACATGTTATGTATGTATGTATGTATGTATGTTGGCGTTACAGTCCATGAAGAACCTGAGCCGAGCTTCTCTCAATCACCCATGTTGTGTGTGATTTAATTTTCTCATAGGTGAAAGGGACCTACAGTTTATTGCCGGTTCCGAACGGCGAATTTCGAGAAGCTTTTCATGACAATTTTACTACAGGGGGTTTTGTCAGAACCCCGCTGAGGAGAAACACCGTGAAAAACACGTTCGATGACATGGCTGTGTCGGGATTCGATCCCGTGTCATCGGCGTCAGAGGCCAACACACTACCCACTGCGCCACGGTGCTCTCAACATGTTATGAATGAGCAAAATGTTTGGATACACCGACGGATACTCGAAGACGACACAGCACTAATAAGGAACACGATGTGCGAGTATGTTCCTGGAATATCGGAACTCTGTACACTCCTGGAGCTGGTCATAAACTGAAAGGGAACCTCACGCAGTACAAGGCGGATATTACTGCAATCCAGGAAATACGCTCGATAGGAAACGGTATTATCACAGCTGTCACAAGAGATTGCACATGTTGGGGTACGGATTTGCTGTATGAAAGTGGTTAAGTTCGGAGGTCATCGACTTTAAGCATATACATATGTAAGTGTTCGCCTGGCTGTAATCTGCATCAAAAGCAGATCTTACAACATCAGCGTCATACGTGCACACGCCCCTACCGAAGAGGCTTATGACCCCATCTGAGAGGACTTCTATAATGTCTTGGACAACGCCTATGGAGCTTGTCTGGAGCTTGTACGATGTTAAAATCGTACTCGGGGATGCCTTCAGCGGAGTGATCGGAAAGCACGGCCACCACGATACAAAAACGGATAACGGTTTCGGATTCACGGACTTTACGACAGCTCGTAATGCGGTAATAAGTAGCACACATTTTCCCCCGCAAGCAACGTGGCAATCCCCGGATGGTCGAACCGCCAAACAAATCGACCATGTCCTCATTGACGCAAGACACTCGTCAAACATCCTGGATGTGCGAGCCAAAGGGCGCTGCAGTGAAAAACCAGTGCAGCGCGGGAGGAGTACCGAGCCAGAAGTAGGGAGGGGAAAAAACTGCTGCGACTAAAGAAAACAATCTTCGCGACCTCCGAACTCAAGGATACTGAAGAGCTAGGGACAAGCATGAAATACTGGCCCTTTATAAGAAAGCAAATATCCTTGCAGGAGGCTTCAAGAAAGGCACCCAGGCTCCCCGAAATTTCGAGGGTAATCTCGTCACCGACCTGCAGGGAATAGTGGATGTATTTAAGCATCATTTCCAGCAGCTGCTTTACGAGCATGACCATGTAAAACAACTCGGTCTTGATAACTGGAAGCAGGGTGCCCGGGGTCGCCAAGGATGGAAGGTAGCTATAGCTAAGGCCCAGATCCTCCATGGATTGCTGGCCTGATAACTAAGTAAGTAAGTAAGTTTAAAATACATTTAAATTTTGTATGCGTCATACCAGCAAATATCCTTTATCTATTGCATACATGATGCATTATTCTTTGCCCAATTTCGTCGCACAGGGAATCCAACCTCTAACAGGTGACACCTCATCGATAAGAGACCGAATAATCTGTTTTTGCGTATCACTCAGGAACATATAACATTTTCCAGCTTTACACACGCGAGTGTGTCACTAATGGCATAACCAACTTACATGTGTTACGCGCCTACATGCATACCACCATTCATTCTACGCTAGTCAATCACTCTGCTCCTTATCACATTACCCATTATGTAGCAATTGCCTTCAACGCCTAGTAATCCATACTACACCCACTAGAGAACGAATCCATGAATCTATGAATCCAACATTTATTTTTAGCCAAACTAATACATATCCTTAATGTCTAGATATCCATCAGAATGTGTTTAATAACGTGCGTTTATGGAAAATCCAGCCCACCCAGGTAAAGGCAGATAACCAACCCACCTTGATAGGTAGATAGATAACCAAAAAGACCGTCCAAAAAACTAGAAAAAAAACACACCTATTGCCTCTCGGATACATACCTGTCTGCTTATTCCTCTGTAGTAGACGAACGTTTCTACATATATGTATGACCTCCTGGTAATTCGTCTTCGAATTCGTTGTATTCCTTTAATAGTTCCACTGGTCCCTAAAAGGAGCTATGCTACACGGACAATTTTGGGCACTTTTTCTTTTTTTGCCACGCAGTTCAACTGCTAGATACAAGCACGCAGAACAATTGAGACGAACATGAAATATTAATTTCGGTTGCTAACTTGTTAATTAGTGAACTAATAGCTACACCACACAGGGCGCCCGGATGCAATTTCATTGGTCTACTACTAATTCATCGACACTATTAACCCGTCGCGCGGTTTTTCCCATAGATACATTTAATCACTCTAATTGGACAAGCGAAGTAAAGGGCTTTCTCGGTATCGAAGCGGATTCGAGTTGTAGGCAATGGCTCCTAGTCCAGAGGGTTACCGTCATTATCTCGCCGGTGAGTTTTGGATTATTTTTTCAAAAATCGATGCAGAGATGGAAATCATTTTTCAACTTCGATCCACTTAGAAACGTGTACCTGCGAGTACTCATATGTATCTCAAAAAGTAGAGAGAAAAAGATATTAATTAGGACGTTAGTGCAGAATGCCTGCAGGTGACGATAGATCCCGATGGAACGCGACTCGACCGATGCTCCTCAGTGTGTATCTGAACACAGTGAGCGATTTCGGAGAACTGAAGCGATCCAAAAACCTGGGGTTGTTTACCACCATTGCTGGAAGAGCTGCGCTCTCTGCGCTTGTTCCTAAACATTCGTTTGCTCTTCGGTGGGGAGTTCTCTTAATTGGCGGAGTACTGTGATAAGAAATAGATTCCATGATAGCAGGAGTTACTCCCTATATACGAGACCATCGCCAGCTGTTGTGTCAGGTGTAGATTGCGGTGACTGTGGCCTCAGGGCCAACAGGGGATGTACATCTATTGATGAGATACAAATGATTGTATCCACTTTTTGGAATACAGTTCGATGGTGTACATATTTTGTAATCCCATTTGACGAAAGTATCCCTTTTTTGATATTTACAAACAGTAATTGAGAGGAAGGGATAAGTAGGCGCCTCTGAGGCATCATGATTTCCGATTGCCGGTTGGGGATACATTTTTGACAAATTGAAGTCCGGTAATGGCGAGTTGATTGGACAAAGATAAAAATACAATTCTTCAGTGGAGTGAGATGGAAGGGAATTTCTAATCAATTTTTTTGTTTTTGTTTTCTGTAGAGCAACGGATTGAAAAAACAAACAAACTTAGTTTGGCAAGATTTTTGTAACTTCGTTTACTGTGGACCACAGGAGATGATAAATCTCTTAGTCGGGGTAAAATGGTAGTCAAGAAGGTATTTGAATTAGGGTGTGTCACGTTAAGGCACCAGTAATGCGACCATTAAGGTCTATTCCAGCCCATTCATTGGTCTAGGACTTAAGTACTATCATCAGGAATTTGACACCATCCCTAGATGGGATCTCCTGAAAGTCCTTCCCTCTTACCGTTGATTTGTTTGCCATTCTGAATTTTTCTACGGCGAGACCTGGGTAATATATTGCTACTTACTTACTTACTTTGATGGCGCTACAGTTCGGAACCAGGGCCTCAACCAACAAGCCTCTCCAGCCGGCCCGATCTTTGGCCCGCCGCTTCCAGTGCCGCACGCCCAGTTGGTTGAGGTCCTTTTCCGACTGTGCGCGCCACCCTGGATGCGGTCGTCCTCTGCTGCGTCGTCCCTCGGAATTGGAGTCCAAGACTCTTCGGGTCGGAGCGTTGATGTCCATTCGCTCTACATGGCCTGGCCATCTTAGACGTTGGACCCGAAGACATCTAACTAGGCCGATGTCGCTGTACAGCCCGTACAGTTCTTGATTGAACTCCTCCTCCACTCTCCGTTTACACAAACGGGACCAAAGACTGCACGCAAAATTTTCTTCTCGAAACGCCCAAGAGCCTCTTCATCCGCTTTTGATAACGTCCAAGCCTCAGTGCCGTAGAGGAGGACCGGGATGATTATGGTTTTGTAGAGGGATACCCTAGTATTTCGAGAGAGGGCTCTACTACTCAATTCCCTCTTGAGCCCTAAGAAGCAGCAGTTGGCAAGAGTTATTCTGCGTTTCATCTCAGTGCTGGTGTCGTTACTGGTTGTCACTATCGAGCCAAGGTAGACGATGTCCTTGACTACTTCAAAAATATAGCTACCGATGGTGACGTTCTGACCAAGACGTCGGTGTTGCGCGTCTTTCTTGGATGACAGCATATATTTGGTCATGTCCCCGTTTACCCTTAGACCCACTTTAGCCGCTTCTGCTTCAATGCTTGCGAACGCCTCATTGACGTCTCGCTTTGTCCGTCCAATAACGTCAATGTCATCATTGTCATAACAAGCAATTGTGTGGACTTGACGTAGATCGTACCTCTCGTATTGGCCGCAGAGTCCCGCACGATATTTTCAAGAATGGTGTTAAAGAAATCACATGTCAGTGCGTCACCCTGTCTAAAACCTTTTTTAATATCAAAAGGGTCGGTTAGTTCACCTCCGACCTTAATGGAGCAGCGAGAGTTCTCTATGGTCATCCTGCACAGTATGACGGGTTTGGCTGGAATGGTTAAACATGACATGGCTCTGTATAGCTCGTCTCTATAAACACTATCATACGCGGCTTTAAAGTCGACGAAAAGTGGTGCGTGTCGACCTGGAATTCATGGGTCTTCTCCAAGATCTGCCGTAGTGTAAATATTTGGTCTATCGTGGATTTTCCTTGCCTAAAACCACACTGGTAGGAACCTATCAGATTGTCCGCGAACGGTTTCAGGCGCTTGCACAGTACGGGAGAGAGCGTTTTGTACGCGATGTTCTGTTATTGGCACAGTCATAGGGGTCTCCTTTCTTATGGACCGGGCAAACGATACTGAGATTCCATTCGTCGGGCATGCGTTCTTCCGACCATATCTTGCAGATGAGTTGGTGCATGTTCCTAACCAGCTCATCGCCAGCTGCTTTAAACAGCTCCGCGGGGAGTCCGTCTGCTCCAGCAGCTTTATAAGACTTAAGTTTCGATATCGCTATCTTAACATCGTCTAGGCCGGGTGGACGGGATTCTCCTTCGTCTTCGTCCATTGTGAATAGTTCGCTCTGCCAGACAGCGGCATTTTGACCATCATCGCCATTATTTAGTCTGCAGAGTGGTCCTTTCACAATATCAGCATTGACTGTGACTCTACTACTAGTTGCCCGTGCTCATCCCTGCAGGCTTCTGCTCTGGCCTTATAGCCTTAGCGTGTTTATTTTCCTTTCTGGTAAAATTTTCGAACGTCGTTCCTGCAGTAACATCTCTCCATCTCCTCGATCTCGCGCTTCTCGTGCTCCTTCTTTTTCCTTCTCAGAAGCGCATGCTCCTCCCCCCTTTTCTGTTCTTAGAGCTCGCGGGCAGCTCTCGTCCGTCGATGCAATGTGGTCATGTATGCATTCTGTTTCTATACATGGGCCTATCTGCAATCGTAATCAAACCAGCGGTTTCTCGACGGTGGTGGCTCGAAACCGAGTACATCTGAGGCCTCTCTAATGGCGTTCTGACAACGACTCCATTGCTGTTCTATGGTTTCTGCAGATTGCATCGGAGCTTGAGGGAGACTTGATCGGCGAAGGTCCTGGCGATCTCCTACGATTGCAGCTTTCCGACGTTAAGTTTTGGTGTTATTACTCGACTCCGTTGATTCCGAGAAATTCGCATCCGTGCCTTAGTTGCAATAAGGTAATGATTCGAGTCAATGTTGGCTCCTCGAAAGGTTCGGACATCTAGGATGCTGGAGGAGTGTCTGCCGTCGATCGCAATGTGATGAATTCGATTGATTGTCGATTGATCGACACATATTAAACTTATAATGCCGAGATTGGTCTTGATGCGGATAGTTATGAGGCGTTCGCTTACATACTGGAGGTTTAAGGCTTTTTTCCTGAGTCTGCCTCGAACAACAAATCCGCATCCGAATAAGCGTTGTTGACTTTCTCTGTAGCAATTTCCCTAATATATACATATCACAGTTTTTCATCCGCTTTTTGCATGGCCCATCCCATTGCACTTCTTGGAGCGCGGTAATGTCTGACTTATGGCAGTCCAAAGAGTTGACCAGTTGTCCGACTGTGCCTGGTCTGTTGAGGGACCTAACGTTCCAGGTGCAGATCCGGAATTCGTTTCCTTTTAGACGTTTGCGGTGGTCAACATTTAACCCGTCCGTATCCGAGGCTGTTAGTTGTCTCTGAACAAGCTTTGTCCTAATGCGATAGGGATGTTAGCCCTAAGCGCAAGCCCCAACCTGGAGGGCCAGGTTCCTCTTTCCCCAGGAACAAGGGGTCCGGTTGCTGCACACTTTGGTTCACTATTGAACACTTTGTTTTTTCCACCACATATCAATTATCTGAGCGCTTCATCTTTATTACAAAGTGTATTTCTACATCTCACTAGCTGGCTTGTTTACCAACTGATCACTCGTTACTGAATCGCGGAAGCTGAGTGCCTCCGAGGGCGAGCATTCGCTGTTATATAGCTCCAGGTCCACTTTCTCGAATGTTCACCGTCAAACGTTCCCCTTCAGAAGTCTCTAGAATGCTCAGACATTCAGCAGTATCCCGCTGAAGGTTACCATCATTTCCATTTCAGCTTCACCAGAGCATTCCAAATTTCGGCAGCCGAATTCAAATTACAAAATTCGAATATAGCCATCGATTCGTGCCCGTAACAATGCCCTCCTCCTAAACTTTTTCGTCCTCGAACAAGCAATTTGATCCTTCTCCGCAATATGGCGCTAACCTCTCCAGGAGGATAATCTTACATTTCGCCCGTGTGTTTCCCGTCTGCTGTATTCGGTATACCACGTGGATGAGTTTCTTGACGACCTCATATGGCCCGTCCCAGGCTGATTGCTGGTTGTACACCAGTACCAATTGTCCTGGTCCGAATCCAGAAGTGTTCTCCCTTAAATCATATCTCGCCTTCATTTTATCACTGACCAAGTTTAGTCGCTCCCGGATGAACTGGTGGGTAGAGTTCAGTTGCTCCTTCTTTTCGGTTACGAAATCCATCCTGCCGCTAGTTGTAGGTAGCACCATACCGAACTTCAGATCCGATGGAAGTCAGAGATCAGTTCCAAAAATGGATTCAGCTGGTGTTATCGTCGTTGAATTGTGCTATGCCGATCGATACGCCATTAGGAAAAGGAGAAGATGTTCATCCCAATCCCTCTCATCTCCAACGACGATTTTTCTCAAGTATTTATCCATCGTCCGGTTGAACCTTTCGATCATGCCATCAGATTGTGGGTGCAATGGTGTTGTTCGTGTCTTTCTGATACCTAGGATGTCGCAGAGTTCTTTGAACACTGACGACTCGATGTACCTTCCTTGGTCTGAGTGCAGTTCCAGCGGTACTCCATAACGCGTAATCCAGTTATTCACGAATGTATCCGAAATGGTTTTGGCTTCTTGGTTCGGTATGCAAAATACTTCAGGCCATTTGCTGAAGTAGTCGATCACCACCAGCGCGTATTTGGTGCCCGCGTTGCTCGTTGGGAATGGATCTGCAATTTCCATGGCGATACGTTCGAACGGCCCCTCGGGGTGTTCTCGGTTGACCTCGTCGATTTGTCCCTTTGGAATTATCAGCAATGTCCCCGTTATCACTTTTCCAACTGCGGTAGAGGCAACCGTTCTTCAGCTTTAAACTCTGCCATAGAGCCCAGTAAGCTTTCACGATTGGGCTTTCACTGGATATTTGCTGCCACGTTGGTCGATGACCTCGTTCTTAGGATCGATGATGACTGCCAGGTCAGCGTTTTCTCGCTGTTCTCTTCGACTTTCTCGACAGTCCAGGAATCTTCTGGTAGCACATGGTAACGAGGGATGTCGGTGACCTGTTCAATGATTTCCGCACGTGAACAGTGTTTACATTCAACGTCGCGAGGCTGCCTCGACAAGGCAGCCACGTTTCCATGACTGCTTCCCTTCGGGTATACGCGTGCTCTCGCTTGGTCTCTTTTTGGCGAATCAGACCTCGAACGCTTTCTTCGCAGACGGCAGTTTCTCGCAATGTGACCCTGCTGCTCGCAGAAGTAGCATATCATGATGGAGAGTCGGCATATCAAGAGCGATGTTTCACATGCGTGAGCGTTGGCAACTGCCTCCTTGAAAAATGTCTTTGGCAGGAGAATCAAGCTTCGTTGCGTATCGGGGTCCTTTAGCCATTGGATGAAAGAGTCCGTTTTAACTTTTTCTACCACATCAATTGGAGCATCGAGTAGGCTAGATGGGACAGTCTCTCGATGTCGGCACAATACTGGTGGATGGTCTCCTTTCTACGCTGCTTGCGCCCTTTCAAGTTCCAGCTTATGCATTTTCTGCATGAGCTCACTGCCGTATCTTCGATGAAGAGCATCCCAGATGGCTGTGTATTTCCTTGCCATAATAAAGCTTCTCGATTCAAGCCGTTCGGAGTCGGCGTTAAACTGTAGGTCCCTTTCACCTGTGTGAAAAATAAATCACACACAACATGGGTGATTGAGAGAAACTTGGCTCCTTCATGAGCTATAACGCCACCAAGAGAAGAAGAAGGGGAAGTGATCATTCAGACAAATATGTCCGAGTACGCGTCGCCAATCGTGTTGGTCAACAAGAAAGATGGCACCAAGCTGAACGAGAAAGTCACACGAGACAATTTCCCGATGATGCTCGCTGACGAAGTCTTGGAGCGATTGCAGGGAGCGTCAGTTTTTACGACACTGGATCTGGAAAATGGATTCTTTCAAGTACCTATGTTCACAAGCTCCCGAAAATACACGTCGTTCGTGACTCAGCAAGGAAAATAGGAGTTTCTGTACGGCCCATTTGGCATATAGAATTCCCCAGCGGTTTTTGGTAGGTACATTTCTGCGATGCGTCGGAACGCTGGACAGGATATTGTATGCGACATTGAGCAGGGATATACCTCTATAGTTTTGCAAGAGGTAGGATCGCCTTTCTTGTGCATGGGACTAATAGGGCTGATATTCCAGGTGTCGGGCATGCTTTCATCTTCCTAAAATCTACATATGATCTGGTGCATGCTCCCTATCAGAACATCGGCGCCAGCCTTGAAGAGCTCTGACGGCAGGCCATCTGAGCCATGTTGTTCTTCAGCTTATGAATAGCCGTTATCCGTTGTTGTATCGTGTAGGTTGTACTTTCTGATCAATCCGAGGATTTTGGCATTGAAGTCCCCGAGTATGATTTTAACATGGTACAAGCTCCGGACAAGTTCCATAGGTGCCGCTCAAGAGATCATAGAAGTCCTCTTCAGTAGAGGCGTGTACACATATGAAGCTTATGTTGTAAAATCTGCCTCTGATGCATATCACAGCCAGGCGATCACTTATAGGATTAAAGTCTTCGACCTCAACCGTCTTCCTACGACAAAACCGCTCCCCAATCTGTGAAATCTTTTGTGACATCATACCGTTTCCTGTTCCAGGAAGATGAAGACTCAGAGACGACTGCTATCTATATTTATCACATCCGTTTCATCTTCAATGAATGTCGAGGGCTTCGATGTGAAGAACATTCATCTGGTCTGGTATCATGCCAAGTAACCTACATGGTGTCAAAAGCCTCAACTGCCATTAGTGCCCTTGCTGGGCCAATCAAATTACATTAACAAGATCAAGCTCGCTCAGGAAGGCCACATTAACACGTTTTCTTGTATTGTGCGTCTCAATCCATCAATTTTCCAACAAAGAATGAATCCTCACATCCCCATGTTAATCGAATGACATGAGTACCACACATCAGTTCACTGTCCTCTTGCTTCAAGTCACAAGTCACTCCATACTCCCCCATTCTCATTCATTCATTCATCTTCATCGAGCATAGTACTTTCCGCCCAAAGTGGTACTTAGGTCTATAGTCCTCCCTGGCGCGATGAGATGAAAATGCCAATGAACATGAGCTTTTTCCACACACTAGCTCATCCCTTCTTAATTCCACTAATACAATTACAAATAGATAACCTTTCCAGACATTGATGTGCACCAGCGACCAACCCACTCCTGCATAATGGATACTCGTATGCCAAGAGTTCGTTGACTTTCCGAACCCACATCCGCCCAGATGTCCCCGCTTCCTGCCTACTGTTTGCATCAAACTTGTGCAACAATTGCGTTTTAAAACCCCCGGACAGGGGAGGCAGCAACATCCACACTATCCCACGTACCTACATACACGTTAAGGCTGACTGAAATGCGGTAACATTGCATTAATGGAATAATGCAATAGTAGAGCATCAGAATGGCTGAGCAGAGTGAATCCGGAAATAACCCAGAATGTCCTGTTTCCTTCGCTGCGATCCCTTCTACTACTCGTCAGCTACTCGTAGAGCTATGAGTATCTTGTTTGCAAGAGTGCAAACAAAAAGGGAAGACAGTAAGCCTGCACCGCACGTATGTAAGCAGACACGTTTTAGCAGATATCCATTTGTGCCTACTCCCAACCAGCGAGTAGACGAACTATGCATACAATATACACGATTGTATCTCATACATGGTATATCGGTGGATGGTTAGTTTCGAATAAAGTTTTGTAGTAGGTTTTGCTGACTATCTACTTGTACATACGTCGGTATGGTCGGCTCACAAAACTTTTGCAATTAGAATATCTCGAAAAGATAAATTACTTGTTAGCTTGTCTGGTATTTGGTTACTATTTCTCGAAATCATGTGAAATGTATCCGGATTCGAAAACTGTTTTCAGTCGGCGCAATGGTATTGGCCGGAGTGTATGTATATCCTTGTTAACAATGACAAACGTGTTGACGGACCACATAAAACTCGGTCTATCTTCGAGGAAGTCGTGGAAGGAACAAAGTAAAGCACTTATGCTGACAATGGTTGTGAGGAGTCAGTTAACACGTAGCCGATGGCTACGGTATGGGATATGGTATATTCTACTTCACTTAATTCTTTCGGTTATTGGCATTGTACAATCTGCTTTCTGTCGGGTATCGAGGCCCTTTGCCGAGAGTTTCCTAACAGATGCTAGATGCACTTGGAGCAGTGGTTTGCGAAGGATTTACTGTATTAAATACCGACACTTTAGTAGACACTGCTTAAAGGAGAAGGAACTACACAGAATACAAATTAACAGACGTACGGATGTGTACACAGATAATGCTGTGAGCGCAGCTGCACACCCAGGACAACTACACACAAACGATGTGTGCCCTGGTGGAATACTCAGCTTGAGTCCCTAAGAAAGCAGGTGAAATCTCTGTTTAACAGAGCTAAACGGTTATCCTCTAAGAGGTTATTAGTTGGACTCATTATAGATCTGCTCTAACTAAATACAACCTCGAATTGAGGAAATCCAAGAGAACGTCTTGGAGGAAACATTGCGAGAACATAGACTCGCTTCCAACTACGGCCCGACTCCACAAAGCACTATCTCGAGAGCACACAAATGGGCTCAGGCTGCTTCGCAAATCAGACGGCACCTTTACCGTCAATCGCAGGGAAACCCTGGAGACTCTGCTCAAGGTGCACTTCCCTGGTTACTCGATGTCCTCTGACGATCAAATTGACGTCATAGATAACATCGACAGTAGAACAAATAGCCTTTCTGGTAGACTCTTCAGCCCTGACAGGGTCAAATGGGCAAATGATTCATTCAAACCCTACAAGGCTCCAGGCAAAGACGGTGTCTTTCCTGCGATATTACCTACAGAAAGGCTTGAATACAATTCTTCCATCACTGATAGTTCTTTCTAGGTCTTGCTTCAACCTGGGATACATACCCCAAATTTGGAGAGAGGCCAATCTTGTCTTCACACCCAAGATTGGGAAACCAAGTGAGCAACCTAAATCCTATCACCCTATCAGTTTGACTTCGTTCTTTCTAAAAACAACGGAGAAACTGATAGAGCTCCATATAAGAGGTATCCTGGAAAATCAGATACCTCTGCATATCGCAAAGAGCGATCTACCGAAAATGCACTACACCACTTGGTGACGCACATTGATAACAGTTTCACACAAAAAGAGATCGCAATATGCGCCTTCCTCGATATAGAGGGAGCCTTCGATAATACTGGCTATGACTCGATCACCACTGCACTATCCTGCACGGGTGTAGACCATCCCACTAATCACTGGTTCAGGGCGATGCTAAATAACCGTATTATATCAGCCACATGCGGAGAGGTCTCAGTGACAGTATCGGCGGTTAGAGGATGCCCACAAGGGGGAGTCCTCTCACCACTGCTTTGGTCGATAATCATCGACGACCTACTATGCAAGCTAACCACTCGGGGCTATGAGGTCATCGGATATGCTGATGACCTAGTAGTCATTGTTACGGGCAAGTGCGAGATCACTGCCTGTGAGCGCATGCAGCTTGCGCTCCAATTTTTCTCTGACTGGTGTGGCAGAGAGGGTTTATCTATTAACCCAAATAAGACGATCTTAGTCCCATTTACAAAGAGGAGAGAGGCACAACCCTGCTAATTCTTACTAAATGGCACACGCATAGGATTTTCAGAGGAGGTAAAGTATCTAAGTATTGACCTAGACCGTAGACTCAACTGGTACTCCAATATGAGAACTAAACTCATGAAAGCGACTAAGGCCATGGGGGCCTGTAGACGCACCTACGGTAAAACCTGGGGACTTGAGCCTAAGATAGTCCACTGGCTATATACCGCGATAGTTAGACCTATCGTCACCTACGGGTCCACCGTATGGTGGTCAAAAGTTGAGCAGAAAACTACAATTGTTAAGCTTCAACGCCTTCAGAGACTAGCGTGTCTCGGCATCACAGGCGCTATGCCAACCTGCCTCACGGCAGCCCAAGAAGCACTCATTGGACTCACTCCACTGCACCTTTTTATCAAAAAGGTAGCATTACGCAGTACAATCAGAATCCTCTGCTCGGGAACAAATATGCCATGTAGACCCGCAGGCCACATGTCCATATTACAACACCTTCCCGAGCTGGATATGATTACTACAGTCTCGGACGCACTGCCATACACCTTCACCTTTGACAAGAGATTTGAGATACTGACCCCAAACCGCTCAGCATGGGAAAACAGTGATCCCCTGCTAAATGTCAAAGGCCTTAGGTGGTACACGGATGGCTCTAAGATGGCTTCCGGCGTTGGCGCCGGCATCTTTGGACCAAAACGCAAAATCTCGAAGGCACTGGGAATAAGTCCCAGCATCTTCCAAACAGGGCTGCATGCCATCCTACCATGCGTAAATCTAAATTTTGAGACTGGCATCAGAGGAGTAACCATCAACATACTCTCTGATAGCCAAGCAGCGCTTAAAGCGCTGGGTTCGTACAGCACGAACTCAAAAACCGTCAAGGAATGCCATGACGCCCTACAAGACCTCGCCAAAAGAAACAATGTTAAACTTTGGTGGGTGCCAGGCTATAAAGGTATCAAGGGCAATGAAATTGCCGACCAACTTGCCAGGAAGGGCTCCAGTGACAAGTATATAGGTCCGGAACCATTCTGCGGCATTCCCGCGTCTAAGATAAATTACTTCTTAGACAAGTGAGAGCAATTACAACACCTGTCCTTTTGGAGCAGCGTTCGGGGACTCCGTCAATCTAAACGACTTATACGACCCCTGAACAAGCACCCTATTGACATACTCAAACTCAATAGGATGGATATCAGAAGACAAGCCAGCTATCTAACGGGACACTGCGGTCTGAGATTTAAACAAAATTAGCCTCTCATCTGAAACTGAGTGTCGGCTCTGTCTTGAGGACGAAGAGACGGCAGAACACATACTGTGTGAGTGTGCTGCTCTCTGCCATCTTAAGAAGCGTATCCTTCTCAGTGAAGTTATGACTCCTGAGGGGATCACCCTGGCTCCTACGAGAAGCATTCTCAACTTCGTTGTGTAGGTGGAGAGGCTACTCGGCTAAATCGGCTAGCTGGCACAATAGATCTGCAAAGGTCGCAGTGCCGCATTGCTATTGATAGCACTAGCCCTATATATAAAAAAAAATAATAATAATGAATCACTTCGTTCTGGAAATTTCCCCGCCTGCTGGAAAGAAGCTATAGTGGTACCTATCCAGTAGAATTTCGTCCAGTAAATATGATAATGACTGAATGCAAAATATTTGAAAAATTGGTATTCAAACAATTAACCAGATATATGGAAAGCAACAAACTAAAGGTCCGCCATCTAACGTGTTTTTTTTTTTTCAAGTAGTGCTTATTTCGTGAATGGTAACACTTAGCTCATGTCTGATTTGACAGATAAATAGTTTTATCCTTCCGCTGAACGAATATGGTTGTGTATACGCCTGAAGAACGTTGGGAAATATTGCGACATTACTTTGAAAATCATAGTAATGTTGCAGAATGTGTGCGAAAATTGCGTACGGATTTTGGAAGAAGAGAAGCACCGTCAGCTCCGTATGTTCGTTATCTTGTGAAAAAACTGAAAGAAGCTGGAATCCTCATCGATAAACCAAAGCGTGAAAAGCCAAAAACAGTGCGTACATCCGAGAATATTGCTGCTGCGGCAGAAAGTGTGCGTGAAGCGCCATCAACATCACTTCACCGTCGTTCTCAACAATTGAACATTTCGGAGACATCATTGAGACGAATTTTGCATAAAGACCTTGGTATGACGCCATACAAGGTCCAATTGGTTCAGGAGTTGAAGCCAACTGACCATCCAATGCGTTTTCGCTTCGCTAAGTGGGCCTGTGATCGACTTACAGAAGATGCCGATTTTGCCAAAAAAATCACCTTTTCAGATGAAGCTCATTTTGATCTTGGCGGGTATGTAAACAAGCAAAATTGTCGCATTTGGGGCACAGAAAACCCGCACGCATACATTGCAAAGCCGGTGCACCCAAAACGAGCCACTGGCATAATTGGACCATTTTTCTTCGAAAATGAGCAAGGAGTGGCCGTTACAGTCAATGGCGATCGTTGTCGGGCCATGTTGAACGAATTTTTGTTCACAAAAATTGAAGAGGAGGATAGTGGCAACATTTGGTTTCAACAGGACGGCGCTACGTGCCACACAGCCGAAGCTACACTCGATGTTTTGCGCCCTCTTTTTGAAGATCGCATTATCAGCCGCAGAGCTGATGTCGTTTGGCCACCTCGGAGCTGCGATTTGACACCGTTGGACTATGGGGTGCCGTTAAAGATAAGTGTTACGCCGACAAGCCAGAGACTATTGGTGAAATATAGCTGCACACAATCGGTAATGTGCTTAAAAATTGGACCGATCGTGTAGGCTACTGCATGGCCAGCCGAGGCAGCCATTTGAATGAGATTATTTTCCATTATTAACCGGAAGGATTGTTCTTTCAAATAAAAGAAGAAATTTGAGAAAGTATTCAGTAGTTTTTTTTATACCATTTTCAAAAAAAAAAAAAAGAAGATATTTGGCGGACCCTTTATATAGAAGGTTTTTTGGTCGTATTTTCCTTCTGTTAACACCTGTTTAGACGTTCTGTTGTGTGAACGTCTAAAACCATTTTGCACCGCACTAATCGACAGCTACAAGTGCGGCTTCCGGCCCGGCCAATCGACTATAGACCAAATTTTCACACTTCGACAAATCCCGGTAAAGACCAACGAGTTTCGAATCGATACACACCATCTTTTCATCGATTTCAAAGCCGCATACGACAGCATTCATCGTGAAGAACTGCTTGGGGCGATGGCCGAATTCGGGATCCCGGTAAAACTGATCCAGTTGTGTCGTGACACACTAAAAAACACGCGAGGTACCGTGCAACTCGGTTCTAGGACCTCGGAACCATTCGAAACATGCACCGGTTTCGGCAAGGAGATGCGCTGTCATGTGACCTGGTGCTGGAGCAGATAGTGCGACGGGCAGACGGCAACAGGGAAAGCACCATCTATTACAAGTCCATCCAGCTGCTAGGATACGCGGATGATATCGACATCATCGCGTGTTCTCGCCGTGGCATTGTGGAAGCATTCGCGGCGATTGAAGAACAGGTGAAACGAGTTGGTCATAAGGTCAACGAGGATAAAACGAAATACATGCTGTCAAGCAAAAACCACTCCGTCGCTCACCACCTGGGACAAAATACGACAATTGACAGCAAACGGGGCAAACGTGAATTCCACAAATGACACCACAGTGGAGATCTGGCATAGAATCGCCCTTGGCAACCGCTGCTACTTCGGCTTGTCCAAGCAACTGGGGTCAAAACTCCTCACTCGAAAGACCAAAGTCATGCTTTACAGAGCGCTCATTCTGCCAGTCTTGCTGTATAGAGCCGAAAGCTGGACGATAAGCAGGACAGCGGAGCTGATTTTGGGTTCTTTCGAAAGAAAAATTCTGCGCCGGATATTTGGTCCCCTCTGTGAGGAAGCTGATTGGAGAAGAAGACACAACCGCGAACTCTACGAGCTGTACCAAGATATGGATGTAGTCCGGAAGGCAAGGATCCGTCGACTGCACTGGCTCGGCCACATCGAGCGAATGGACATCAACGCTCCAGCTAAGAGGGTCTTCGACTCCGAGCCTCCTGGTTCGAGAAGAAGAGGAAGACCGAACCTCCGGTATAAAGACCAAGTAATCGCGGATGTAGGACATCTTGGTCTTGACAACTGGAAGCAGCGTGCCCGGGACCGTCAAGGATAGAAGGCAGCTATAGCTCTGGCTCAGATCCTCCATGGATCGCAGGCCTGATAAGTAAGTAATCGCGGATGTAAGACATCTTGGTCTTGACAACTGGAAGCAGCGTGCCCGGGACCGTCAAGGATGGAAGGCAGCTATAGCTCAGGCTCAGATCCTCCATGGATCGCTGGCCTGATAAGTAAGTAAGTAAGTAACACCAAAGATATGTTAATGCAACTCTGTTTTGTGTCCTCCTCATTTGAACCATAATTCAGTGGAAAGATATATGTTTATCGAATCCCTGTGCTGTTAGATGTGCGATGACAAACGTACGTAAATCTTGCTTATACGAAACAAATAAAATATCTATCTGTCTATCACTAAAAACCGAACTGGTTCATTCCTACAGTCACGGTGATTCTCAATCCGTAACCTGAACAAGCAACATCAGCGTCATGGTCCGAAATTAAATTTGGTGCAAAAAAAAGTTAAATGAAAAGTTCCTGAAAGGAGCATATCACAAATATCAAGGGCAACCCAGTGCCAGTACCCAATTAAATGCATTATGTAGCTATAAAATTCAATTTCATCTTCTAATGTATACTTCAAATTTGATTCAACCTCGTTCCTAGTCCGAAGCTGACCAAAAATGTCCACCATGACAGTCTTCATACTGCGACAATATCGCTAATTTCGCGAAAAGCTCATGAAAATTAAATTTTGTGTTAGAAGCTCAGCGCATCGCTAATCATTCTACCCCTAAGGCTGTTTTCGTCATAGAAAATTCGTAATTGAAATCGTTTTAGCCCGGAAACCTTTCCCACCAACCATCCGTTCGTGCGGAAAGGCCTTTTAGAGCGTCACTGCTTCGATGTCGCATGGGTAACTAAAACCGACCAGCCAGTCGGGAGTGCTATTGATTTTCTTGGCAAAAGAGAAATAGATGATGACGGAAGAAACAAGGGTTAGGGCTAAGGGATACGGATATGAAAACTGCTTTGACAAAATTAGCACACAGAAAAGGAAATGAAATATGGAGGAGAAAAAGCCCTGAAGGCTAATGGCTCTATAACAACTAATCAGCAGCCTAATGAAGATATCCATTCTGGTCGGTGTGCTAAACTGCACACTCTGTGGTTAGTAGCTATTTGCTTACGCCGATTGTTGACACTAGTTGCTATAAATCGAGATTTTTCGCGAATGTCGTGGAGAGACCAGCTAATGGAAGGGAAGTAGTGTACCTTCTTATGTATTTACTTCTGCCATCAGAGAGTACTTTAATGAAGCTATTCGTTATAGTCACGTCAGGGTATGCAAACGACGTTATGTATTGTAATCATATCAATTGCGATCGACGCCAGCCACTCCTCTGAAAACAGACATCACCTACTCGACTTCCTGGCGTCGAGCAATCTCCTTCTGGCTAACACACGATTCCCGTATCTCAATATTCACAAAGGAACCTAGCGATCACCTGATCAGTCAGAGTGATCACGTTGCGATCGACGCCAGCCACTCCTCCAGCATGCTAGCCGTACGCACCTTCCGAGAACTCAACATCGACTCGGATCACTACCTTGTTGTAGCCAAAGTACGAGAGGAGAAAATTTGACGTCGGAAAGCTACAATCGCAGGAGACCGCTAGGAACTTTGCCGATTGAGTTTCCCTCAACCTCTCGCAAACTCCAAAGACACCGGAACAATCCACAGAACAACAGTGGGAGCATTGCCAACGTGCCATCAGGGACGCTGCTTCTGATGTGTTGGATTCCAAATAGCAGACAACTAGAAATCCCTGGTTTGATGAGCAATGCGGACAAACCCATATAGCAAAGCAGAATGCCTACAAAGCCATGCTACATAGACAGACGAAAGCCGCTCCTGAACACTACGAGCAGAAACGGAGAGAAGAACACACGCATTTAAGGAAGGAAAAAAGAGAGCATGAAAAGCTCGGGATCGAGGAGATGGAAAAATGCTACCACAGAAATGACGGTCGCAAGTTTTACGAAAAGTAAATCGAATAGGCCAGGATCGTAAAGTCAGAGCGGAAGCCTGTACGAATGAAGACGGACAACTAATAGTTGAGTCACAGTCAATGCTGAGAATATGAAAGGAACACTTCTGTGGACGTTTTAACGGCCACGAAACATCTAATACCTTTGTCAGACAGAATGATCCATTCGCAACGGACGAAGATGCAATACAATTTCGTTCACCCGACCTAGAGGATATAAGTTATTTCAAAGCTCAAGACTAATTAAGCCGCAGATGCAGACGATCTGTCTGCCGAGCTATTTAAAGCAGCTGGAGATGATCTGGTAAGGCGCATGGACCAGCTGATCTGTAAAATATGGTCAGTAATGCATGCCCGACGAATGAAATCTCAGCATCGTTTGCCCAGTCCACAAGAAAGGAGACCCCTGTGAATGCGGAGAATAAGTCTCCTTAACATCGCATGCATTTCTCTGCCGTACTGTGCAAACGCGTGAAACCCTTTGTGGATAAATCTGTCCTGTAAGGTTTCAGATCAGGTAAATCCAGAATATACCAAATATTCACACTGCGGCAGATCTTGAAGAAGACCCAAGAATACCAAGTCCACACCCATCACCTTTTCGTCAACTTCAAGGCCGCGTATGACAGTGTGCATAGAGACGAGCTATACAGCGCCATGTTTAGTTTTGACATCCCTGCCAAACTCGTCAGATTGTGCAGAATGACAATGGAGAACTCTTGCTGCTTTATTAAGGTCGGTAGCGATTTTACCAAGACCTTTGATGTTAAAAAAGGATTTAGACAAGCTAACGCACTGTCATGTAATTCTTGAACATCGTGGAAAGATCATCCGAGACTCACTGGCCAAAACAAGAGGTACGATCTATTTTAAATCCTTACAACTGCTTGCGTACGCGGGTGGCATTGGCGTAATTGGACGAACACAGCGGGACGTCAATGATGCGTTCGAAGGCGTTGAGAGAGAAGCGGCTAAAGTAGGTATTTCGGGAAACGAGGGTAAAACGATATATGTATATGCCATCAACCAAAAAAGACGCGCAACACCGACGTCTCGGCCAGAACTTCAAGGACTTCATCTACCTTGGCTCACCAGTGACCAGTGACAACAACACCAGCAGCGCTAAGGTCGAACGCAGAATTACTCTTGCCAACCGTGTCTCAAGACTTAAGTCTAATAAAGCCGCGGGCGCAGTCGGCCTGTCTGCTGAACTTCTTAAGGCGGCTGGAGATGAGCTGGTAAGGTACATGCACCATCTCATTTGCAAGGTATGGTCGGAGGAAAGCATGCCCGACGAGTGGAATCTTAGCGTCGTTTGCCCGGTCCATAAGAAAGGAGACCCCTATAACTGCGCCAACTATAGGGGAATAAGTCTCCTTAACATCGCATACAAGATCTTCTCTGCCGTATTGTGTGAACGCCTGAAACCGTTTGTGGATAACCTGACCGGCTCTTATCGTGTGGTTTCAGGCCAGGTAAATCCACAATAGACCAAATATTTACGCTACGGCAGATCTTGGAGAAGACCAAATCGACACTCACCACCTCTTCGTCGATTTCAAGGCCGCATATGACAGCGTATATAGAGACGAGCTGTACAAAGCCATGTCTAGTTTTAACATCCCTGCCAAACTCGTTCGACTGTGCAGGATGACAATGGAGAATTCTCGCTGCTCCATTAAGGTCGGTAATGAGCAAACCGAGACCTTTGATGTTAAAAAGGGACTTAGGCAAGGTGACGCGCTGTCATGCAACTTTTTCAACATCGTGCTTGAAAAGATCGTGCAAGAGTCACTGGCCAACACAAGAGGTACGATTTATTTCAAGTCTACGCAATTGCTTGCGTATGCCGACGACATTGACGTGATTGGACGGACACAGCGAGACGTCAATGAGGCCTTTGTAAGCATTAAGGTAGGAATGGCCAAGATGGCTCTCAAGGCTAATGAGGGTAAAACCAAATATCTGCTTTCATCTAAATGAGACAGTCAACACCGACGTATTGGCCAGAACGTCACCATGGGCGGATATAACTTTGAAGTGGTCAAGGAATTCGTCTACCTTGGCTCACTGATGACCAGCGACGACAACACCAGCGCTCAGATAAAACGTAGAATCACTCTTGCCAACCGCTGTTTCTTTGGGCTCAAGAGGCAATTGAGAAGTAGAGCCCTCTCTCGGAAAACCAAGGTGACACTATATAAGACCTTGATCATCCCAGTCCTCCCTTACGGCGCAGAGGCTTGGACCTTAACAAAAGCGGATGAAGATGCCCTTGGTCGTTTCGAGAGGAAAATTCTGCGCACTATCTACGGTCCCGTTTGTTCAAGCGGTGTAAGGAGGCGAAGATATATCGAAGAACTGTACGGGTTGTACAGCGACATCAGCCTGGTACGCGGATCCAACGTCTTAGATGGCTAGGCCATGTTGAGCAAATGGATAACACAGCTCCGGCCCAAAGAGTCTTCGAGTCCAACCCCGCGGGACGACGCAGCAGAAGATGACCGAATCTAAGGTGGCGCACACAGGTGGAAGGGGACCTTACCCAACTGGGAGTGCGTCGCTGAAAACAGCTGAAAAAGACCGTGCCAGCTGGAGAAGTTTGCTGGTTGAGGCCTAGGTTCACACCGGACTATAGCGCCCCCTAGGTAAGTAAGTAAGTTAGAGTGCAAAGGATCACGCTGGTACTACTCTTGCATCTCCTAATTGAAATGTCAATACAAATTATCTGAAATGAAATTGTCTGAAGAAGTTGTTATCAAATATTTCGACTTCAGTAGATCTTCAAAAAGGGGTGACATGGATAAACAATCCCAGAGTCAAGTCAACATTACTTCAAACTAAATAAACATTTTATTAGATTACAGTGAACTACAAGCAATTCTCTACATTAAATACCAACCCGTTCTAGGAATTTCGTCCTTAGCATTACCACTGCCGAAGGATATTATAAAGTCTAATGGTAACCCAGCAGGTAACCCAGAGAATGGAAAAAAGGAAACTGCAACTCCTGCATCCAAGGCATCCTTTGTCATTGCTCGACAAATTGTTGTCATCATTTATGTTCAAGTCAGCGTAAAATGCCGAAGAACTCTTTCCCCATAGTTCGTCCCACGCCTTCATATTAAATCTCTGGAATTCCATCCCACTCTTGCTGTTCCTTTTCATTTTTCACGACAATTTTCTCGAGCAGAGGTCAGTAAATGTCCAGGATATCTAATTTTATTCCTTCTGAGCTTCTCTGCAAGGATGCAAGGAGCGTTCGTTTTTCTCCCCTCTTTTATTTGATTCCATTTCAAGAGGATCGGGATAGGGAAAATTGACTACTGACTAGGATTGGTATTCGATTTCATGGAATGAATTTATCGACAGGTCAGATCGTATTAATGATGAGTGAAACGAAAGACAAGGATCGGTGACCCAGAGAATTCAATTGGCTTAGTGGAGGGATACTAGTAAGGTAAGTTGAGATTTTATTAGATGACTCCAATCATTTGCGAGATGATTAATTTGGCTAAGACTTTGGGTTGAGTAAAGTGGGCCAGGAGGCGAGTTTTGCACCATTCTCATATTAGTAACTGGCCATTCTTTAAGCTCTTTCTCTTCGGCAGCCCGGAACGACACCGAATCATGCGGCTCACTGTTTGACCAATTGGTCGAACTATGCATGAGCGGTGCATCCAGCGTAGGGGACACCAACGATGGCGCACAAAGGTGGAACGCGCCCCAGAATTGGTGAAATCGATCCGACCCTACTTCCTGAGCTCCACCCCTCTCTCGAAGGTGCATAGCGCAAAAAGCGTCTGTAGTTTGGAAAGGCTGCTGAAGAAGGCATAAGCATGTCTGCACTTTCGGCATGGGTCTCCAACTCTCTTCCTCTTACTGGGAAGGTTCAACCACCCAGTAAGAGCGTGATCAATTCCGGTAATGACGGAGCCGGAAGCTTTCAGGTTTCTGCCATGGCCAGCGCTGCCGCCGAAAAAAGTGGCCGGACTGACAGGCGGACTCCGAACGCAGAAGACGAAGTCGTTACGGGTCCTAGCAGTCCTCGAACTGGCGAGGCCGTCCCAAACCGGCGTCCGAAGGGAGCAGAAGCTCTAAGGTAAAAGACCCCGTAAACGGGAGACCGCCGCCAAGGATAGCTTCGCTATCCTAGCATTGTCCAGAAGGCGAAAATAGCCAAAAACTGCTCCTCGGAGGCGGACACATCACACAACAAAACCCCTTCCTCCGAGAAGGAGATCCAAATGACCGTAAGCAGCCCTCTTAGGCGGCCATATCCTCTCAAAAGTTCAGGATAGTTCTTATCCAAATCAATCTACAGCATTGCAAGGCTGCAACTGCTCTTTTAAGTAGTTGAATTGCATGCAGTAGTACAAATGATCACGTTGTATCCATTCAAGAACCGTGGGTGTGGAATAAACGCCTATGTGGTCTTGGTGGTATACGTGATGCAACGTTTCTTTATGATGAGCGATCCGAAAGGCCTAGGGTCGGCCTCATCATATCGAACTCATTATCGGCAACCAAGCTGGGGCACTTCTGTGGACAAGATGTGGCGGCTGCTTGAGTAAGCTACAAAACGCACGGAGCAATAAAACACAATACGACTCGATACTACCTCCACCACGGAAGGAAGTTTCTGAACTCGTAGAGTACTGTGAAGCCAGAGAGATTGGACTCATCTTGTGTTGCAATGCTAATGCCCAAAATACTGCTTGGGGCAGCAGCAAATACAATACAAGGGAGGACCGTCTTTTAGACTTCACTCTCTCGTCTGACCTTACCATCTCAATGCTCTCAACCAACATTTGTTCCGACAAGACGACAGGAGGTGATTTACCTGACCCTATCCAACAGATATGTGAAGGACATCACTAACTGGCGAGTCTTGCCTGATGCTACGCTGTCGGACCATAAAGATATCGAATTCCGATTAAGTTGTGGGATCTCTTCCTTGCAATCTAGACGGAATCCGAGAAAGACGGACTGGGTACGGTTTAGAGAGGAGCTTGAGAAATGCACTCAGGCCCTACCTAACCTTAGAACGAAACAGTTGGTAGAGAACGCCGTTCAGTTGTTTTGAACTCGCATGTCCTGTCAGCAAATCTCCCTGCAGGAAATTGGTTCCTTGGTGGAATGCCGAGCTCCAAGGTCTTCGCAGGGAAGCCAGAAGTCTTCTGAATAGATCGCTCAAATCGAATTCGGAATATGACTGGAACAAGTATCGGTCGAAGCAGAAAGAATATAAGAAACTTATTCCTAAATCGAAAAAAGATTCTTATAGGACCTTCTGCGAAGAGATCAAGTTTCTGAGTGCGACTAGCAAGTTGGCTAAAGTCCTCAAACGGAAAAAACCGACAGAGCTGGATGCACTCAGAAAATCTGATGGGACCTTTACTGAGTCTAAAGCGGAAACTCTTTGCTACGGGGCGAAATCCCCTTGTAGCAAGTACACGCTTCCCGCACCTGGAAATACACAAAGGCACCTGTAGATCGCCAGATCAATCAATCACTAACCAGATGATCACATCGCACTCCACATCCACAGATGATTACACTCGTCCACTATTCATGATATTCGAGGTTCCCGTGGGGCTAACATCGACTCGAACCACTATCATGTAGTAGCCAAGATGCGCCTATGGATATCACGAACACAACGGAGTAGAATAAGAATACAAAGTTATGACGTCGGAGGGCTACTATATCCGAAACTACTCGGGCTTTTACCCATCGCGTCTCTCTTAAGCTCTCCCATACACCCCAACCCTCCACGCTGTCAATAGAACAACAGTGGAACCTTTGCAAACAAGCCCTGAAAAGTACAGCATCCGAAGTCTTGGGCTTCAAGGCTCCACCACGAAGACACACCTGGTTCGATGGCGAGTGCAGGAGGATTCACACAGCGAAACAGGATGCATATAAAGCCCCGCTGCATAGAAGAACAAGAGCAGCTCGTGAGCTCTATGAGTTGAAAAGAAGGGAGGAGCATAAGCTTCTCAGGAGAAAGAAGAAGTAGCAACGAGAAGCGCCCGATTGAGGATTTGGAGAGGTGTTACTGCAGTCATGCCTGCAGTAAGAAAGATTTATCAACAGATAAAGTGAACATGGCAAGGTTATAAGGCCAGAACGGAAGCCTGTGGGGATGAGAACGGACCCCTAGCATTAGAACCACAGGCTGAGAATTTGGAGAAACCACTTCTGCTGACTGTATGACGGCAATGTTATTCAATATAACGCTGTCAGGCAGAAGAACCCATTTCTTAATGACGAAGATCGCAGAAAATTCCGTCCGGAATGACCTGGTTAGGAGCAGGCACCAGCTTATCTCTCAGATATGGTCAGAGGAAAGCATACCCGAGGAATGCAATCTCAGCATCGTATGCCCGGTCCACCAGAAAGAAGACCCCACTGACTGCGCCAACTTCAGAGGAATATGTCTCCTTAACATCACCTACAAAATCTTTTGTTTTGTGTGAACGCCTGAAGCCTTTTGTAAATAAGCTGATAGGTCCTTATCAGTGTGGCTTTAGGCCATGAAAGTCCACCACCGACCAAATCTTCACACTACGGCAGATTCTGGGAAAAACCAGTAAATTTCAGGTCGATACCCATCACCTATTGTTCGACTTCGCCGCATACGGCATCGTAATTAGAGAGGAGCTATACAACGCAGTGTCTACCTTTGATATCCCTGCTAAACTCGTCAGACTATACAGGAAGGCTTTGGGGAATGCTCGCTGCTCCATCCGAATCAGTGAACACCTGGCCGATAGTATTGATGTCAATAAAGGATTTAGGCAGGGCGATGCGCTGTCGTGTGATTGCTTCATCATTGCAATAGAAATTAATGTGGAAAAATCACTGGCCAACACAAGAGACACAATTTATGTCAAATCCTTACAACTCCTCGCATACGCGGATGACATTGACATAATAGGAAGAACACAGCGAGATGTCAATGGGACGTTTACGAGTATTGAGGTGGAGGCGGCGAAAGTTGGTTTGACAGTAAACGAGGGTAAAACTTAAATATGTAAATGCTGTCATCCAAGAAGGACACTCACCACCGACTCCATGGCCAGAACGTTTGTATCGGCAGTTACAAGTTTGAGGTAGTTAAGGACTTCGTCTACCTTGGCTCCGCAGTGACCTGGAACAACGACATCAGTTCCGAAATCAAACGCAGAAGCACTCTTGCCAATCGGTGTTTCTTTGGACTCAGGAGGCAATTGAGTTGACTCTATACAAGACCCTCATCATCCCGGTCCAGCTGTACGGCGCAGAAGCATGGACACTATCAAAAGCGGATGACGAGGTCCATGGTCGGTTCGAGAGAAAGATTTTGCGTGTGATTTTCGCTTCTATAAACGCAGACGGGGGATGCAGCAAGAGATTCAACCACGAGTTTTACGGGTTGTACAGCGACATGAGTCTAGTCGGGCGTCTACGGATTGAACGCCTAAAATGACCAGTCCACTTAGAGCGAACGGGCAGTTCCACAGCTCCAGCTCGGAGAGTCTTTGAATCTAACCCCGGGGGACGAAGTAACAGAGGACGGCTGTACCTAAGATGGTGGATACAGGTGGATGGGGACGTGCAGCAATCCAAAAGGCTAACAAGAGGTCGGGCCAGTGTAAGGGGCATGTTGGTTGAGGCTCAGGTTGACCCCGAACTGTAGCGCCCGACAAGAAGAAGAAAGGACGCCCATAAACGACGGCAACAAAGTCGTTTTCCGCGCAAATTTCTCAGAGAATTCAAGAATCATGCGGTCCGTTCGTACTTAAAAAGGCTTTCCGCTGATAAGGAATTCAATTACTCCGTTTGTAAAGCTAGTAAGGATATTAAAAAGCCTAGACTGCAGACACCACCAATAAGGAAAAACCAAAATGAATGGGCGAAAGGCGATGAAGACAAGGCTTAAGTATTTGCTGAATATCTTGCTGAAAGCGTTCAAGCCATCCAGCGGACAGCCGCTACTTGACAACAGCAATACTCTGGAAATGACCGTGGAATACAGAATGATGCGAGCTACGCTTCCGAAACCCAGTGTCCAAATCCAAGGTTTTCATAGAGATGTATGTGTGTGCGTGTACGTATGTGCGTATGTGCCCATGTGCGTACTGGATTTTTTTTTTTTTAAATCGCGCGGGTTTAAGAGTTAAAATCTCATTATGTTTGTTACACAACCTGGACGGAGTGCAGATGGTGGTTGTCCTAGATAGGATTCGAGAGGAACTTGACTGAATTTTCACGTTGGTTGTAGCTCTCAAAAAATGTTATATGCCATTATGGTGTTAAAAACTGCACACGCAGAGTATGAAATTGAAGTGACCATATACTGTGAATGTTATACCTTCATTTTGATCACTTCCCATTCATAAAAGTTGTGCTGCACAATTTTTCCGTATAGGAATTGTATTTCCTGCCTATGGATAGACTTTGAGCTACAGACCTGCCGCTCGACGGTCGTTGACGTATACCACCGCACCACAGCCACCGTCTATGCCGGATCATCAGTTTGATTTCAAAAGCAAGCATTCTTCTTTAAACCAAGTGGTCAAAAAAGCACTCGAACATAGCTAATATGTTCGAGTGTATTTCTTGCCGTGTCACAAGCCTTTGACAAAGTGTAGCATGGAGGTTTGGAATATAAACTGAGACAAGTTTTCCCCAAACAATTATCGAATGTTCTGGAAGACTAATTATCTAATAGACTCTATCGTGTTAAACACGGGAGTAAATACTCGAATCTTAGAGCAATTACGGCTGACTTTCCGCAGGGAAGCGTACTTGGTCTGTTGCTTTTCCCTATAGTAGGTGCACTACCTCTCTCTGTAAATGGATCCCATTCGCAAAGGACGCAAAATACCTAAGCATGACTATCGACGCGAGGCTCATGTGGAAAGCGCATGAAATATAGGGAAATGTACTGGCTGCTAGGAAAACATTAAAAGCTTAGTACTGAAAACAAGCTGCTTCTCTACAAGCAAGTACTTGGACCTACTTGGGCTTACGGTGTACAGCTCTGTGTTTCGCTGATTTTCCGAACGGGTGAGCTCCTTAAAAGTCGTCAAAAATTGGTAATTTTTATTGCAAGATCGTCATGTCACATACCGTGAGACTGAGATACATACGTTTAATATTATATGAACAGTTGGCCGCCAAGAATATTTGTTCGCGTTGTATAGATACTGCGTAATCTGACATTCGCTCAAAGAAATGTTCGAAAGACGTCTATAGAACGCGACAGGCGACGAATCATGAATATACATATGTATATGAACTCGGACATAGACAAAGGACTATAAGAACGGTTGATGTACTTAAATCACATATTCTGGTAGTACATACTCCAATCGGAGTGGAAAAAGAACATCAAAGATTGATTCGGACGAATGCAACAATATTTTTATTTGCCTTTCCCAAGACTTAAGTAGCAACGCGTCTGTTACGCAATTTACTGTCAAATAAAATTTGACCGAAGATAGATAAATGAATTTCGAGTCTCCTCATCATCCTTCCTTTGAAGGATTACAATTTCGAGTCAGATCGTGACATGAATAGCTCAATCAAAATCCTTTTCCAGGAAATGTCCTTCCATTTTCCTTTCGAGAAACTTTGAAGCCCGATGGCTATCCTTTATTTGAGATGTAAACATTGAATAATACATATCACAATCAACTTTAAAAACACATATTACGAATGTAAGCGTTAAGAGCCAAATACCCAGCTCCAAAGCCCATACGTCAAAAAGCCATTTCTCAATATGCACTTAAATGATTCCTTTCTTAAAGCCAAGCAACTGAGAAAGGTGTTATCTTGTCAGGGAAGATGAAATCCGACCTCTTGCCTAAGGAAACGATTATCCCGTTTTAAATTCAACTGTTAGTTGGGTTGGGAGGACACTGAAAAGGAATACCCTCCACCACTCAACTACCACACAACATTCCGACTGATGTGATTCAATCTTTTCCAATACAGGATTCTCTATGAGGTTCTCATACATAATAGAGTGCCCGTTAAAGACGAGCAAGGTCGTATCCAATCGTATCCGACTTGACATACACTTAAGTAGAAATAAGTAGAGGGTATCGTAGTTACTAATTGCTTCCTTTTGGTAAACTAAAAGTAAGGTCGCTGTTAAATAAGCCGCGCAGTACATCATGCCAAAGGCCGGTCGACTTCCTTAAGAATGCCAATTCATTTTAATTACGGGTGATTCCTCATCGGTAATGCCTTACCGGAACGACTTAAATGAAGAACTTGAAGATCCGTCAGGCTTTCGGAATGATTCATGGAGTGACATGGTCCAATTTTTTTCAGAAAACGCGGTCATCACTGTTTCGTTGCTTAATTATTCCATCACTCACTCATTATCCACTTGCTCCATCACTAGAATCCTTAAACATACTGCGAGAAATTGGTATAATCTTACTTACTTACTTACTTATGTGGCGCTACAGTCCGTGGTGAACCTGGGCCTCAACCAACAAGCGCCTTAAGCTGGCGCGGTCTTTGGCCAGCTGTTTCCAGCGCCGCACGCCCAGTTGTTTAAGGTCCCCTTCCACCCGTCCTTCCTTTCGGAGTGGATTCGAAGACTCTTCAGGTCGGAGCTGTATTTTCCATGCGTTCCACATGGCCTAGCCACCTTAGACGCTGTATCCGTAGACGTCGTACCAGGCCGATGTCGCTGTACAACGCGTACAGTTCTTCGTTATATCTTCTCCTCCATATACCGTTTGAGCAAATGGGACCGTAGATAGTACGCAGACTTTTCCTCTCGAAACGACCAAGGGCATCTTCATCCGCTTTTGTTAAGGTCCAAGCCTCTGCGCCATAAAGCAGGACTGGGATGATTAAGGTCTTATATGGTGTAACCTTGGTTTTCCGAGAGAGGGCTCTACTTTTCAATTGCCTCTTAGGCTAGTGATTCGGCGTTTTATCTCAGCGCTGGTGTTGCTGTCGCTGGTCATCAGTGAGCCAAGGTAGACGAATTCCTTGACCACTATAAAGTTATATCCGCCCATGATGACGTCCCGGCCAATACGTCGGTGTTGACCGTCTCTTTTAGATGAAAGCAGATATTTGGTTTTACCCTCATTAACCTTGAGACCCACCTTAGCCGCTTCTACCTCAATGCTTACAAAGGCCTCACTGACGTCCCGCTGTGTTCGTCCAATCACGTCAATGTCGTCGGCGTACGCAAGCAATTGCATAGACTTGAAATAAATTGTGTTGGCCAGTGACTCTTGCACGATCTTTTCAAGCACGATGTTGAGAAAATTGCAAAGCGCGTCACCTTGCCTAAATCCTTTTTTAACATCAAAGGTCTCAGTTTGCTCATTACCGACCTTAATGTAGCAGCGAGAATTCTCCCTTGTCGTCCTGCACAGTAGGACGAGTTTGGCAGGGATGTTAAAACTAGACACGCTGTCATATGCGGCCTTGAAATCGACGAAGAGGTTGTGAGTGTCGATGTGGTATTCCTGGGTCCTCTCCAAGATCTGCCATAGCGTAAATATTTGGTTTATTGTGGATTTACCTAGCTTGATAAGAACCGATCAGGTTATCCACAAATGGTTTTAGGCGTTCACACAATACGGCAGAGAAGATCTTATATGCGATGTTAAGGAGACTTATTCCCCCATAGTTGGCGCAATTACAGGGGTCTCCTTTTTCATGGACCGGGCAAACGATGCTGAGATTCCATTCGTTGGGCATGCTTTCCTCCGACCATACTTTGCAAATGAGATGGTGCACCTTACCAGCTCATCTCCAGCCGCCTTAAGAAGCTCAGCAGACAGGCCGTCTGCGCCCGCGACTTGATTAGTATTAAGTCTTGATATCGCTATTTTGACTTCGTCTAGGTCGTGTGGACTGAATTCTGTTTCATTGCCGTCCATTACGAATGGCTCGTTCTGCCTGACAGCGGTATCTTGTCTATCACCGCCGTTATAAGGTATGCAGAAGTGGTCTTTCCAAATCGTCAGCATCGACTGTGACTCTACTACCAGTTCTCCATTTTCATCCCTGCAGGCCGCCGCTCTGGCTTTGTTGCCATGGCATGTCCGTTTTACCTTATTGTAAAACTTAAGGGCATCATTCCTGCGGAATCACCTCTCCATCTCCTCGATCTCACGCTTTCCGTGTTTTCTCTTCTTTCTTCTGAGAGGCGTGTGGGCCTCTCTTCTCTTCTGCTCATAGATTTCGCGAGCAGCTCTTGTCCGTCGTTGCAGGATGGCTTTATATGCCTCTTGTTTTGCTGCATGGGCTTGTTCGCATTGTTTATCGAACCAGGAGTGTCTAGGTGGTGACGGTTTGAAACCCAGCACTTCTGAGGCAACGTCTCTGAAGGCTCTCTGGCAATGCGCCCATTCCTGCTCTATTGTTTGTGCTGCTGTGGGCGGATTTTGAGAGAACTTGGAGGAGACGCGATCGGCAAAGGTTCAGGCAGTCTCTTGCGATTGTAGCTTTCCGACGTGAAACTTACGTAGTCCTCCTCGACTCCTAAGCATTCTTGATATCCTCATTCGTACCTTGGCTACAACAAGGTAGTGGTCCGAGTCGATGTTGGCACCTCGGAAGGTTCGTACGTCGAGAATACAGGAGGAGTGTCTGCGGTCGATCGCAATGTGATCAATTTGGTTGGTGGTCGATTGATCGCGTGGTGGTCGCGGAGGCTGTGTGTCAACTTGGATTGAACAGGGACAGAGATCGAATCTGGCGTTTGCCATGTTAAACGCGATCAACTTTTCTGCTCTGGTTGCTCACTCCCTCCCACTCACTTACTTCATATCTCAACCTACTTGTCCGTCATCAATTACAATTGGAAGTCTTATAGGCATAGGTAGCTTCATCAATCCCTCTACACTTTCATTATGGACGAGTACTTGTGGCGAATGAATATTTAGTGCCCATGTACCCAGCTCCGCGGAGTCATTACCATATGCATAAGACCTAAAAAGGATTTTTAAATATACGTGTTCTTCTTTGGTGGTGTTACAGCCCATGAAAGACCGGAACCAAGCTTCTCTCCCCATGTTGTGTGTGATTTATTTTTCACATAGGTGAAAGGGACCTACAGTTTAATGCCGATTCCGAACGGCGTCAGTTGAGAAGCTTTTTCATGGCAAGTATACTACGGGTGGTTTCGCCAATACCCCGCCGGGGAGGGACGCCGCGAAATAAACATTCGATGGCGTTGGTGTTATCGGGATCCGAACTCGCTCATCGTGCGTCAGAGTCCAACACACTAACCACTGCGCCACGACACCCTCAAATATACATGTTGACGTAGTAAATTTATAAGCTGAGTATTATAGATAAATTCCATATTAATCACAAGGCGAAGGACACGTGCGTGCTCTTTGCCCTTCCGTCAAATTCTCTATTCAAACAAGAGTCACATACAACGGTGTATGTATGCAGGACTCCTAGGGTGAAGGCATATATGAAAACGGTTACAGGTGAATACTGCATTCTGAAAATGTAAACCAGAGAAAGCCTAAAACCATCAGCAGTGTATTGGAATGCGATGAGTGGTATTAAAAGATGTACTAAGAACGTGCTACGGTTTGAAATGAATTCTATTTTAGGCATGACAACCTTAAGGATACTTGACGAAGTCTAGTGCCGCCACATGGATACGAGTGCGATGAGTCATTAACTCAACAGCATTCATCTGCTGTAAAGTGGAAAAAATGTAGAACACAGGGAAAGTGGTCGTTATGGTGATTGTTATCACTGACATAAGAGACTAAACTTAAATTATCTTCATCCAGTTGATTGATCCAATCGATTACAATATAAGCATCTTAACTCGAAAAGTTCCGAAATGTCTCATTCAGGTGAACCACTCTTCCCATTTTAACTATAAGTATTGGGCTTAATCAAATAAGGCGAAGGAAGGTAAATGCGAATTAAGGCTACAAGGTGTGGCCACTAAGTTCCGGGAATTTAGTAGTCACAACGTGTAGTCACGTGTTGTGATTCAACTTTCAGTTAAACCTGGTAAAAAAAATTCTAAACAAATCATCCGAAAATTGCAGGTGGTGTATGGAGACGAGAGATGGCAAAGGACTAACAAAGGCCCGGTAGGGGTAGCATCTATCCGACGGATGGTGACTTGCTAAAAAGCGAGAAGCGAGAAGAGCCAACGAAGATGAACACCATGCGGCACTCTTAGTAAGTCTCATCCCAAACTCCTCGTGGTACCATCTAGAGATTTCCCCTGTTAAACTACAGACGAGGAAGGGCGAATGGCGAGATTTAGATCTAGCGGACGGACTACATGTTGGCGACTCCCGCAAAAGGACAGGAGTACCGGTTCATTCTGCACCTGCAATATTGGTTCCCTTAACAGACCGGAAGCGGCCGAACAATTAGAATGAGCCCTAAGCTGGTATAATTACCGCAGACATTACCACACTCCAAGAAGTGCAATAGGTCGAAACAGGTAAAAGGAGGATAAAAACTGCAAAAAAAAAAAACGCCCTTTTGGATGCGGATTTGCATTTCGAGGTGGTCTTAGGCAGACAGTCCTAAGCTTCTGGCGTGTCAGAGCTATCTTCGTGAACATCAGCTTGATATGGGGTCATGCCCCCACAGAAGAAAAATACGGCAGAGTCGAAAATGACTTCTATGGTCTCCTAGATAGAACATACGTTCAATATCCCAGCTAAGACACCAAGATCCTTCAACGCAATGTTGGAAAGTAGAAAAGCACAGTCTACACCACACAACGTTCGAAAACGGATTCAGGCTGACAGAATTTGTGACGGGGCGTAATCTCCTAGGAGCTGGCATGGGCTCGGACATACAGGGTGTTGTCCATCAAAACGATGAAACAAAATATGCATGTACATAATTAGTTTGGTCAATGAATAAATGAAATAAAAAGAAGAATGTAAAAAAAAAATTGTAACTTTGTGAACGCACATTTAATGGATACACTGAACGCAAACTTAAGTTTCAGTTTCGTCAAAACAGAGAATTAGGAGGAGATGAACTCCGTGCGTCATTTAGCGTATCCACTTGATGAAGCGTGCTCGAGCCGAAAGGACACACATTTTAATATTAAACAATTGTCGTAACGAAATAAAGAAATAAAAGAATTTAAGTTTAGTTTAATATATCCTTCGCGACGCACATCCATCAGGAACACAGGGTAAAGTTGTTGATCGCTCTCAACCTGGCGAGATGCCAGCAACGATCACTGTTTAAATGCCCGGGTCAAGTTGGCATACGGCCTCCTCGCGGCGCCCTCTGGATAGCCTCTTCAACAACCCATGGGAGGTGAACAAACGTATGCAGTAACAAAACCCCGACCAGAATGGACCAGAATGGCGGTGGTGCGGCGGGCTAACAATCCGCCCACGTAAAAAAAACATAAAGTTATGAATGAGCAAGATGCCTCGGATACACGGACGGAAACTCGACGACGACAACGCACGAAAAAGGAACACGATTTGCGAGTATGCTCCTGGAATGTCAGAACCCTGTACACTCCAGGAGCTGCTCATAAACAAGAAAGAATCCTCACGCAGAACAAGGCGGATATTACTGCGGTCCAGGAAATACGCTGGATAGGAAACGGTATGATGAGTAAGAAAACTTGCGACATTTATTATAGCTGTCACAAGAGACTGCAGTTATTGGGATGCGGATTTGTCGTGGGAAAGCGGTTAAGGTCGAAGGTCATCGACTTTAAACCTATAAGTGATCGCCTGGCTGTGATCCGCATCAGAGACAGATTTTAAAACATCAGCCTTATATGTGCACACGCCCCTACCGACGAGGCTGAAGACCCTATCAAGGAGGACTTCTATGACCTCCTGGACAACGCCTACGGAGCTTGTCCGGAGTACGATGTAAAAATCGTGCTCGGGGACATCAACGCCAAAATCGGTAAGGAAAACACCATTGGCGGAGTGATCGGAAAGCACAGCCTCCACGATACAACAACAGATAACGGCATCCGACTCACTGACTTTGCGACAGCTCGTAATGCGGTGATAAGTAGCACAAGATTCCCTTGCAAGTGAATCCACACAGCAACCTGGCGATCTCCGGACGGTCGAACCGCCAACCAAATCGACAATGTGCTCATTGACGCAAGGCACTCGTCAAACATCCTGGATGTGCGAACATTCAGAGGGGCAAATGTCGACTCTGACCACTTCCTCGTAGCAGCAAGATTCAGAGCTCGACTGTCCAATGTCAGAAAGCTGCACCAGCCCATCAGGAGGAGGTTCGACATTGGGCGCCTGAGCACACCGGAGGTTTCCAGAGACTACAGGGAGCAGCTGAGCGAAAGACTCTACGGTATGCCTACGTCGAACACAAATGCCAATAATATGTGGCTGCATTGCCGCTCAGCCACTCAGGAAGTAGCCGAAACCACCTTAGGATACCTACCACCCCCGACAAGAAACTCGTGGTATGATGGCGAGTGTGAGCAGAAAAAGGCAGCAACCGACGAGGCGTACCAAAAGGCGCTGCAGAGGAAAACCAGGGCAGCGCAGGAAGAGTACCGAGCCAGAAGAAGGGAGGAGAAAAAACTACTGCGACAAAAGAAAAGAATCTTCGCAGCCTCCCAGCTCAAGGATATCGAGGAGTCTAGGGATAATCATAAAACTCGAGCCTTTTACAAGAAAGCCAAAGGCATTTCAGGAGGTTTCAAAAAGGGCCACCAAGCTCTTCGAAACTGCGAAAGTAATCTTGCCACCGACCCGCAGGGAATTGTGGATGTATTTAAGCAGCACTTCCAGCAGTTGCTTAACGAGCATGACCAAGAGAGAGTGAGAGGGACTGAGGAAATCCCAACTCCAGCCGCTGAAGTAGTCCTCCCACCCAGCATCGAAGAAGCCAGCACAGCTATTCAGAAGCCGAAGAACAACAAGGCAGCAGGCTCAGATGGCTTGCCATCAGAGCTCTTCAAGGCTGGCGGCAATGTTCTGGTAGGGAGCATGCACCAGATCATCTGCAAAATTTGGGAAGATGAAAGCATGCCCCACGACTGGGATACCAGCTCTATATGCCCCATCCACAAAAAAGGCGATCCTACCTCTTGCAAGAACTATAGAGGTATATCCGTGCGCAGTGTCGCATACAAGATCCTGTCCAGCGTATTGTGTGAACGTCTAAAACCATTTTGCACCGCACTAATCGGCAGCTACCAGTGCGGCTTCCGGCCCGGCAAATCAACTATAGACCAAATTTTCACACTTCGATAAATCCTGGAAAAGACCAACGAGTTTCGAATCGATACACACCACCTTTTCATGGATTTCAAAGCCGCATACGACAGCATTCATCGTGAAGAACTGTTTGGGGCGATGGCCGAATTCGGGATCCCGGTAAAACTGATCCAGTTGTGTCGCGACACGCTAAAAAACACGCGTTGCACCGTGTAACTCGGTTCTAGGTCCTCGGAACCATTCGAAACATGCACCGGATTTCGGCAAGGAGATGCGCTGTCATGTAACTTCTTCAACCTGGTGCTGGAGCAGATAGTGCGACGGGCAGGGGTCAACAGGGAAGGCACTATCTTTTACAAGTCCATCCAGCTGCTAGGATACGCGGATGATATCGACATCATCGCGTGTTCTCGCCGTGGCATTGTGGAAGCATTCACGGCGATTGAAGAACAGGCGAAACGAGTTGGTCTCAAGATCAATGAGGACAAAACGAACATGCTGTCAAGCAAAAACCAATCCGTCGCTCACCACCTGGGACAAAATATAACAATTGACAGCTACAATTTCGAGGTAGTTAAGGAGTTTGTCTACGTAAATTCCACAAATGACACCACAGTGGAGATCCGGCATAGAATCGCCCTTGGCAACCGCTGCTACTTCGGCTTGTCCAAACAACTGGGGTCAAAACTCCTCACTCGAAAGACCAAAGTAATGCTTTACAAAACGCTCATTCTGCCAGTCTTGCTGTACGGAGCCGAAAGCTGGGCGATAAGCAGGACAGCGGAGCTGATTTTGGGTTCTTTCGAAAGAAAAATTCTGCGCCGGATATTTGGTCCTGTCTGTGAGGATGGTGAATGCAGAGGAAGACACAACCGCGAACTCTACGAGCTGTACCAAGATGTGGATGTAGTCCGGAAGGCAAGGATCCGTCGACTGCACTGGCTCGGCCACATCGAGCGCATGGACATCAACGCTCCGGCTAGGAGGGTCTTCGACTCCGAGCCTCCTGGTTCGAGAAGAAGAGGAGGACCGAACCTCCGGTATAAAGACCAAGTAATCGCGGATGTAGCGTGCCCGGGACCGTCAAGGATGGAAGGCAACTATAGCTCAGGCTCAGATCCTCCATGGATCGCTGGCCTGATAAGTAAGTAAGTAAGTAAGTAACAATTTCTGGCGTCCTTGATCGATGACGAGCATCGACTTAGTTTCAGCTGGGCACGTACTGCAGTACACGATACTCTCTGATCATGGTTAAATTAGGTTATGTTAGGTTATCGGTAGCCTCTACGGGGAATATACACTTACGCCAGAGATGCCCCTTGTGTTGCTACGAAGAAGATCGACCCCTTATTCACAGAATCATTTTGCGGTTCTTACGTAGTTAAGAGGGTCTGCCTTCCTTATCCACTGAACGTCAGTCAGGTCGTTAAGGAAGTAAGTTCCTAGTTTCGAGCTTTGGCAGAGGACCGGACAGGCGCAGAGCAGGTGTCGAATGGATTCATCCTCCTATTCGCCTTCGCATATTCTGCAGAAATCATTCGAAACTTGCTCTAGTCTTTGTGCATGACTGCTAATAAGACAGTGACCAGAGATGACGCCAACAACTTTATTGATGTTAGTTCGTTTTTGTTAGATTAGTCCCCTGATTACCTGACGAACAAGCCGAGACTATATCTGCCTGGTGGTTAGGTAGGTATGGCCCTGAGTCCGTCACAGGTTCGTCTCAGGCGTAGCTTGATTCGTTAGTTTTAGTTTAATGCCTGCTAGTGGTATCCTGCGCGTGCCATCTTTGTTTGTTGCGTCGTTCTTTGTCTTGTGTTGAAGGTGCTCTCTATATCTAAGAAGGCTGCTGAGTTATATCCTTGAGGTATAATAATTCATTCGCAACGGACGAAGATGCAAGAGAATTTCGTCGACCCAACCTAGAGGAGATTATGCTAGTTATTTCAAGGCTCAAGACTAATAAAGCCGCAGACGCAGACGGCCTGTCTGGTAGGGCGCTTGCACCAGCTCATCAGTAAAATATGGTCGGAGTAAAGCAAGTCCACAAGAAAGAGACCCCTATTACTGCGCCAACTACAGGGGAATAAGTCTCCTTAATGTTGCACATAGGATCTTCTTTGCCGTATTGTGTGAATGCCTGAAGCCCTCTGTGGATAATCTGGTAGGAACTTATCAGTTTGGTTTCAGACCAAGTAAATCCACGAGAGATCAAATATTCACACTGCGTTAGATCTTGGAAAAGACCCAAGAATGCCAAATTGACACCCACCACCTTTTTGTTGTTTTCAAAGCCGCGTTTGGTAAAATGTCACAAGGCAAGTTGAGAAGAAGAGCCCTCTCTCGAAAAACCATGGTTGCACTATACAAAACCTTAATCATTCCGGTCCTCCTCTATGGCGCAGAGGCCTGGATTTTGACGAAAGCGGGTGAGGAGGCCCTTGGTCGTTTCGAGAGGAAATGTTGTATAAACGAGGAGTGGAGGAGAAGGTACAACGACGAACTATATGGGCTGTACAGCGACATCGGCCTAGTACAATGTCTACGGATCCAACGTCTAAGATGGCTAGGCCATGTTAAGCAAATGGATAACACAGCTCCAGCCCGAAGGGTCTTCGAGTCCAACCCCGAGGGACGCCCAGCAGAGAACGGCCGAACCTAAGGTGGCGCACACAGTTGGTAGAGGACCTTAACCAACTGGGAGTGCGTCGCTGGAAACAGCTGACAAAAGACCGTGCCTGCTAGAGAAGTTTGTTGTGCCTGCTGTGCCTAAGAAATAAGGATTGGATCAAAATATTGGCGTATATGTAAGTCTAACAACCTTTCTAGGGTTTTCAGTACGAATGATGATAATATAAACAGATAGGTCTAAGATCCTTGGGTGTAGTGTGGAGCTTCTACCAGCCCTGCGATGAAAAGTACCCTTGCGGACTCCCATTTTTCTAACACGCGTCTCCAAACTAGGCAGCCCTTGAAGATGACGTATAGCTATGGAATTATCCACTACATAGTTTGCGCAAGTGGATGGCAAAGGACTAACAAAGGCCTCGTAGGGGTAGCATCTATCCGACGTATGCTGGCCTGCTAAAAAGCGAGAAGAGCCACCGAAGTCGAACATCATGCGGCACTGTTAGTAAGTCCTATCCGCACCTCCTTGTGGTGCCATCTGGAGATTTCCTGTGGAAATTGCAGACAGGGAAGGGCGAATGGCGAGCCTACCGCGCCAAAAAACAAGATTAGTCGGTTGGGCTACGGCCTAGTAAGCCATAACCGTAAAAAAAAAACACAAACTCCGAAACAACAACAAGCCTCGAATATAACGGACCGGATTTATGTTGACGACCCTTGCAAAAAACGAAAAAAGGACAATGATCTGCGGCTTTGTACGTAGAATGTTAGGTCCCTAAACAGGCCATGTGCAGCCGAACAACTTTTGGACGCCCTAGACCGCTATAAAGCGGACATCACCGCCATCCAGGAAATGCAATGGAATGGACCGGGTATAAAGCGGATGAAAAACTGCGATATTTACTTCGGCGACTCCTATAGGGAGAGAGGGAAACGATTGTTTGGATGCGGATTTGTTGTTCGAGGTGGACTAAGGCAAAAAGTCCTATGCTTTCGGCATGTGAGCGAACGCTTCATAACAATCCGTATCATGGCTAACTTTCTTAACATCAGCCTGATCTGGGTCCACGCCCCCACGGAAGACAAGGATGACTCCGCCAAAGATGAGTTCTACGATCTCCTAGACAGAACGTATGCCCAATGTCCCAGCTATGACATCAAAATTGTACTAGGAGACTTCAATGCTAAGCGAGGTAAGGAAAGCATCTTTGAACGAGTCATCGGCAAACACAGCCTACACGACACCACCTCCGATAACGGACACAGGCTGATTGATCTTGCTACGGGGCGAAATCTCCTTCTAGCCAGTACGCGCTTCCCGCACTTCGATATACACAAAGGCACCTGGCGGTCTTTTGATCAATCGACTACCAACCAGATTGACCACATTGCGATCGACGTCAGACGCTCCTCCACTATTCTTGATGTTCGAACTTTCCGAGGGGCTAACATCGACTCGAACCACTATCTTGTAGTAGCCAAGATGCGCCCACGGATATCACGAACGCAACGGAGTAGAGTAAGAATACAAAGTTATGACGTCGGAAAGCTACTATCGCCAGAAAGCGCTCGTGCTTTTACCGATCGCGTCTCCCTTAAGCTCTCCAATACACATGAATCCTCCAGGCTTTTAATAGAACAGCAGTGGAGCCTTTGCAAAGAAGCCCTGAAAAGCTCTGCATCTGAAGTTTTGGGTTTCAAGGCTCCACCACGAAGAAATACCTGGTTCGATGACGAGTGCCGGAGGATTCATACAGCGAAGCAGGATGCATATAAGGCCTCGCTGCATAAAAGAACAAGAGCAGCTTGTGAGTTCTACGAGTTAAAAAGATGGGAGGAGCATAAGCTTCTCAGAAGAATGAAGAAAGAGCACGAGAAGCGCGCGATTGAGGATTTGGAAAGGTGTTACTGCAGGCGTGACGTTCGAATGTTTTATCAACAGATAAAGCGAACATGCCAAGGTTGTAAAGCCAGAACGGAAGACTGCAGGGATGAGAACGGATACCTAGTAGTAGAACCGCAGTCGATGCTGAGAATATGGAAAAACCACTTCTGCAGACTGTGTAACGGCGATGTTAGTCAATATACCGCTGTCAGGCAGAATGATCCATTTCTAGTCGACGGAGACCGCAGAGAATTCTGTCCCCCTGACTACGACGAAGTTAAGATTGCCATATCGAAGCTCAAGTCGAATAAAGCTGCTGGCGCAGACGGACTGTCTGCTGAGCTCTTCAAGGCAGCTGGGGATGACCTGGTTGGGAGCATGCACCAGCTCATCCGAAAGATATGGTTAGAGGAAAGCATGCCCGAGGAATGGAGTCTCAGCATCGTATGCCCGATCCACAAGAAAGGAGACCCCTCTGATTACGCCAACTATAAAGGGATAAGTCTCCTTAACATCGCCTACATAATCTTCTCTGCCGTTTTGTGTGAACGCCTGAAGCCTCTTGTAAATAAGCTGATAGGTCCTTATCAGTGCGGATTCAGGCCAGGGAAGTCCACCATCGACCAAATCTTCACACTACGGCAGATCCTGGAAGAAACCAATGAATTTTAAGTCGACACTCACCACCTATTTGTCGACTTCAAAGCCGCATACGACAGCGTGATTAGAGACGAGCTATACAACGCTATGTCTACCTTTGACATACCTGCTAAACTCGTCAGACTATGCAGGATGACTTTGGAGAATGCTCGCTGCTCCATCCGAATCGGTGAACACCTTACCTAGAGTTTAGATGTCAAAAAAGGATTTAGGCCGGGCTATGCGCTATCGTGTGATTTCTTCAACATCATATTGGAAATGATTGTGCAAAAATCACTGGCCAATACAAGAGGCGCAATCTATTTCAAATCCTCGCAACTCCTTGCTTACGCCGACGATATTGACATAATAGGTAGATCACTCCGAGACGTCAATGAGGCGTTTGCGAGTATTGAGTTCGGGGCGGCGAAAGTTGGTCTGGCGGTAATCGAGGGCAGAACTAAATATACATATGCTGCCATCAGAAAAGGACGCTCACCACCGACGTCTTAGCCAGAACGTCTGTATTGGCAGATATAAGTTCGAGGTAGTTAAGGACTTCGTCTACCCTGGCTCCGCAGTGACCTGGAACAACGACATCAGTTCCGAAATCAATCGCAGAATCACTCTTGCCAATCGCTGTTTCTTTGGGCTCAGGAGGCAACTGAGTAATAGAGCCCTCTCCCGAGTGACAAAATTGACTCTATAAAACATGCCGGTCCTGTTGTACGGCGCAGAAGCATGGACACTATCAATAGCGGATGAGGAGGCCCTTGGTCGGTTCGAGAGAAAGATTTTGCGCGTGATTTACGGACCCATAAACACAGACGGGGAATGGAGGAAAGGATTCAACCACGAACTTTACGGGCTGTACACTCAGCCAATTGGGTGTGCGGCAGTGGAAAAGGGTAGCAAAAGATCGTGCTAGATGGAGGGGCATGTTGGTTGAGGCCCAGGTTCACCCCTAACTGTAGCGCCCGCTAAGAAAAAGAAGAAATTTGCGCAAGTTCGGCCCTAGTGATTTGAAGTGTGATTTGATGGTTAGCTAGAATTGTATTAAAATGCTTGGATCTAACATAGAGTCGATTCAATTAATTCCTACTCACAAGGTGGGAACTCATTAGCAGCTTCATGCGAGTATGTAATGATTGACATTTGTATTCATTAAAATGGTTAACGAAAAGGCCACCTGCACTTGCGGCAATCATCCTTCTGCTTAGCGTGTCACGATATGCCAGAATGCCAGACAGAGCTATATCAAATCATCTGATACTGTTGACACCGACTGTCACTTTACTTACTAACTTACAAACTAGCAAAAGTATAAGGGTGTCGATAGCCTTCTAAAACCGCACCTGACAGACAGTGATGCGTAAATATAAAAATAATGTCATAAGCAAGTCTCACCTACGAAAAGTCGATTCGAGAATACGTGCGTCAATTGTGCGTCATCGCCTGGTAGCAAAGCGAACCGACGAGCATTAACCCTGGTTCCGAGCATTCATGTATTTCTATTCAAATCGTCTCAATCCCAAAAATATACATCTCCATTGTGACCGTAATTTCTGTAATCATACTCGTACAGATTCAGCGCAATTCTAGGTCATCGCTCGTGTTCCACCAGTTGGTATGCCGGATGCTCCTTCCATTGTTCAATAGTACCCGTATATCAACGACAGAACTCTCGAAGCTGAAGTCCTCCACGCAGACACATGAACGATTTCATTATACCACCAGGTGACATGTACATCGTTTTATTCCCATCCTCTATCGTTGGACTACGACTAAGTCGTCCTTAACGTGAAGAAAGCCGCATACCAAAGGATTTCAACTAGAGTTATGTACATGTGCAGATGCCTGTGTCTACGGGCAGGTAGATATTACACACACCCCCCCGCAATGCAATGAGTAAACATAATTTATTGGAAGCAGGGTCATCACCGCCAGCGTGATCCTTGTTTCAATACTCTGTCTGGATTAAATCCCGAAACTGCCAAATGCTACTTGTACCACCCGCTGTTATTCTCACCCATTCGTACTCCTGTAAACAAGTACAGGATCATTCGGCACAATCGCCTGCTCCTAGTCCTTTGAGAGCAGCAAACATTATAAAAAAAAAAAACAAAAATGGTTTTGAAAAGGCTTTAAGGATACATTTTGTGGGCGAGTTTTCAAATTAGTTTTATTGTCAGGCGATACAAAGTTGTTTTCAGTTTTTCCTTTTTTTTTGCGTTTTAAATGCTCGTCGATGTTGATTGAAGTCTTTTGGGACTACACAAAGCACGACTAGACGGATGCGTTGGGTATGTGGTGAGGATTTGAAGGCAGTGAACCAGAAAATCAATACTTTCATCAGGAGCAGTTGTTGTTTGATTTAATCTATTTTGTTTTTTGGATGTCATATAGCCGATGAAGCGTTTTTGTAGCGAACAGAAGCATTTAGATACGAGTCTGTTGCGAATTTTGTTTCCGAGCTAAAAGGACTTTGTTTTTATGTTTACTTGCCCTTTTGCTGTTCGTTCAGCAACTTGTTTTGAGTAGGATGTGTGCTTTTTTGCTGGTTTATGCTATCTGTACATATGTATATCGCCTGGGAGTGATACAGCAAAAAATTCATGTTAGAGGTGACAGAGAATAAAAAAAACTGGTTAGATTCCGCGACAAGTTCGAGTGCAGACTTCATTACACTACAGGACTACAACATATAAGAGGTCGTCTTTACCGACGCTCATCCACAATGACATTCCAGCTGTCACCCCTTTAGACAAAGCTAACCTACTTGCTGCCTACTTCGCAACCAGATCTCAGCTCCGCCTGTACTAGAGTGCGTCAATTCCACCATGGAACTAATCCACTTCCGCACTCGCACAGTCGCAAGGGTTTTTAAGGACCTCGACATACACAAATCCGCTGGGCGAAATGGTATTGCCCCAATAGTTCTGAAGAGGTGTTCTTCTACGCTGGCAAAACCAATGCGTAAGCTTTGCCTGCTCCTCTGGGCTCTTTCCGAGTAGGTGGAAAACAGCTTTTGTCCAGCCCATACCCAAAAAAGGCGAATCATCTTCTCCCTCCAACTACCGACCCACTGCACTAACGTCCCTGCTTTCCAAGGTCATGGAAACGCTGATTAACCGTCGCCGAAAGTGGAATCGCTCGCTTCACCAAACAGGTGAAAGCAATGCAGTTGCATTGGATATCTCGAAAGCATTTGACAGGGTCTGGCATGAAGCCCTTTTCGAAATCGAAAATGCGGGCTTTCTGGATCGATGAGTCTCTTCTTTCGAATCGTTCAATTCAAGTTTTAGGCGGATTCAAGTCTGATATCCATTTCTTAAATGCTGTTGTTTCCCACGGTTCCGTTTTGTATATGTCTCTCTTTCACATTTTTATAAATGATCTCTTGTCGGCCACTTCTAATCCAATCCACTCCTTCGCTGATGACGATACCCTTCTTCTTCTTCTTTGATGGCGCTACAGTTCGTGGTGAACCAGGGCCTCAACCAACAAGCCTCTCCAGCCGGCCCGATCTTTGGCCAGCCGCTTCCAGTGCAGCACGCCCAGTTGGTTGAGGTCCCCTTACACCTGTACGCGCCACCTTAAATGCGGTCGTCCTCTGCTGCGTCGTCCCTCGGGGTTGGAGTCGAAGACTCTTCGGGCCGGAGCGTTGATGTCCATTCGCTCTACATGACCTAGCCATCTTAGATGTTGGATCCGAAGACGTCTAACCAGGCCGATGTCGCTGTACAGCCCGTACAGTTCTTGGTTGAATCTCCTTCTCCATTCTCCGTTTACACAAACGGGACCAAAGATTGCACTCAGAATTTTCCTCTCGAAACGTTCAAGAGCCGCTTCATCCGCTTTTGATAACATCCAAGCCTCAGCGTCGTAGAGGAGGACCGGGATGATTAAGGTTTTGTAGAGGGAAACCTTAGTTTTTTCGAGAGAGGGCTCTACTACTCAATTGCCTCTTGAGCCCGAAGAAGCGGCGATTGGCAAGAGTTAATCTGCGTCTTATCTCAGCGCTGGTGTCGTTGCTGCTTGTCACTATCGAGCCAAGGTAGACGAAGTCCTTGACTAATTCAAAAATATAGCTACCGAACGTGACGTTCTGACCAAGATGTCGTTGTTGCGCGTCTTTCTTGGATGACAGCATATATTTGGTATTGTCCCCGTTTACCCTTAGACCCACTTTCGCCGCTTCTGCTTCAATGCTTGCGAACGCCTCATTGACGTCTCGCTTTGTTTGTCCAATAACGTCAATGTCATCTGCGTAGGCAAGCAATTATGTGGACTTGAAGTAGATCGTACCTCTTGTGTTGGCCGCAGAGTCCCGCACGATCTTTTCAAGAATAATGTTGAAGAAATCACATTACAGTGCGTCACCCTATCTAAAACCTTTTTTAACATCAAAGGGGTCGGTTAGTTCACCTCCGACCTTAATGGAGCAGCGAGAGTTCTCCATAGTCATCCTGCAGAGTCTGACGAGTTTGGCAGGAATGTTAAAATATGGCATGGCCCTGTATAGCTCGTCTCTAACACTGTCATACGCGGCTTTAAAGTCGACGAAGAGATGGTGCGTGTCGACCTGGAATTCATGGGTCTTCTCCAAGATCTGCCGTAGTGTAAATATTTGGTCTATCGTGGATTTCCCTGGCCTGTAACCACACTGGTAGGAACCTATCAGATTGTCCACGAACGGTTTCAGGTACTTACACAGTACGGCAGAGAGGATCTTGTACGCGATATTCAGGAGGCTTATCCCTCTGTAATTGGCGCAGTCATAAGGGTCTCCTTTCTTATGGACCGGGCAAACGATACCGAAAATCCATTCATCTGGCATGCGTTCTTCCGACCATATCTTGCAGATGAGTTGGTGCATGTTCCTAACCAGCTCATCCCCAACTGCTTTAAACAGCTCCGCGGGGAGTCCGTCTGCTCCAGACTTAAGAGTCGATATCGCTATCTTAACATCGTTTAGGTCGGGTGGACGGGGCTCTCCTTCGTCTTCGTCCATTGTGAATGGTTCGCTCTGCCTGACGGCGGCACTTTGACTATCATCGCCGTTGTACAGTCTGCAGAAGTGGTCCTTCCACAATCTCAGCATCGACTGTGACTCCACTACTAGTTGTCCTGCAGGCTTCTGCTCTGGCTGTATAGCCTTGGCATGTTCGTTTTACTTTCTGGTAAAATGTTCGAACGTCGTTCCTGCCGTAACATCTCTCCATCTCCTCAATCTCGCGCTTCTCGTGCTCCTTCTTTTTCCTTCTCAGAAGCGCATGCTCCTTCCTTCTTTTCTGTTCATAGAGCTCGCGGGCAGCTCTCGTTCGTCGATGCAATGTGGCCATGTACGCATTCTATTTCTCTACATGGGCCGGTCTGCACTCATCATCAAACCAGGGGTTTCTCGATGGTGGTGGCTCGAAACCGTGTATATCTGAGGCGGCCTCTCTAATAGCGTTCTGACAACGACTCCATTGCTGTTCTATGGTTTCTGCAGATTGCATCGGGACCTGAGAGAGCTTGAGGGAGACTTGATCGGCGAAGTTGACAGTACCCTTAGCTCCCCATATTCGTTCACCTTGCACTTCGCCTGTAGATAGTGAGCGGCAGCGTATGTTAAGCTCATTCAATTCCGATATCGGCAGCATCGTCCAATGGGGTAAAAACAATAGAGTGGAAATGACTGCATCCAAAATACAATGCTGTCTCCTGTCGGTAAAGCGAATAACTACCCGCAGCCGTTATCCATGAACGGCACTTGCATCTCAGAAACCGGAAAGCTGTCCATACTGGGTACATATTTGTGTTGCTCACAATCACCCTTAATTAAGTAGGCTTTAACGCTCATGTCTGGTCCGGTGCATCCAAGACCTCATTGCACCTACTAGATAGAATAAAAAACCTCGCGATAAAACTGATAGCTGACTCCAGCATCACCAAAACATTAGACTCGCTGGAACATCGCAGAAATGCTTACTGTCTTCCCCTGTTTTATCGTCACTTCCACCAAAAATGCTCTAATGAAATAGCAAATTGCATTCCATTTTCTGCAACTGACGGTCTGACAAAATTTAGTTCGTAATATAATTCACACCCACTTCAAGCCGATTAACACCTAAGTATTACTTGGCAGTTAGCATTTAAAAAAATAAAAAGTAAGAAATCATTTAACCTGGGCGGTCTGGCTGAGCGGTCGGACTGTGTGGTCTGGCTGGGTGAGCGGTCCGGCTGGGTGGGCGGTCGGTCAGGGTGGTCTAACTGTCTGGGCGGTCTAACTGTCTGGGCGGTCTGACCTGGTGGCCTGGCTGGATGGTCGGACTGTGTGGTCTCCCTGGGCGGGCCGGCAGGGACTGGGCGATCTGACTGAGCGGTCTAGCTGGGTGGTCTGACTGCGCGGTCTAACTAGCTGGGTGGGCTGGCTGGCTGGACATTATGACTGGGCGGTCTATCTAACTGGTCGGACTGATTGGCCTGGATGGATGGTCTGACTGGCTGGGCGGTCTGTCTGGAAGATCGGACTGGTCAGATTGCGTGGTCTTACTGGCTAGGCGTTCTGACTTGGCGGTCTAACTGGTCTGGGTGGCCTGAATAGCCGGACTAGGTGGTCTGCCTGCGTGGGCGGTCGGACTGGACGGTCTGACTGACTGGGCGGTCTAACTGGCTGAGCTGACGGGCTGGGTGGTCGAACTGAGTGGTCTGGCTGGGTGGTCTGACTGGGCGGTCTAACTAGCTGGGTGGTCTGACCGGTCAGTCTGGCTGGGTGGGCTGCCTGGCTGGACATTATGACTTGGTGGTCTGACTGGGCGGTCTATCTAGCTGGTCGGACTGGTTGGCCTGGCTGGATGGTCTGACTGGCTGGGCGGTCTGGCTGGAAGATTGGACTGGTCAGGTTGCATGGTCTTACTGGCTAGGCGTTCTGTCGGCGTGGGCGGTCGGACTGGACGGTCTGACTGACTGGGCGGTCTAACTGGCTGGGTGGTCGAACTGAGTGGCCTGGCTGGGTGAGTGGTCTGACTGGGCGGTCTGGCTGGCCAGGCGGCCTGCGTCTCATTTAATGCTTTTAGATGCTAGTAATTCACTTATTTATATTTGTTATTCAATAATATGATATGGTACAAGAAGAACTTCGTTCCACCCTTGTACTCCATGACCCTCATGCATTTTTTTTACGTTGTGATGGAGTTAGCCCCACGGACAACCCTAAACAGATAGCCCACGCCCCTTCTTATACCGTCGGGGAGAGGGTTCAGGTGTATTCAGTGTCGGTAGCCACAAGCCTGAGGTTGTGAGCGCCTTCGTTGGTTCTACTATGTATTGGTCATCGGTCGCCGTCTCTTTTTCAGGGTCCCGATCCGACCTTGGAGATTTTCTTTTGGACCTGAGCATCGAAATACTCGTATGATCGAGCAGCTCCATAAAGTGTATTGTCCAGTCTTATACTGCGGCACTGGACTTTGTTGCGAACATTTTCGCGCCTTCCGCTTCTCCTTAACTAGATCGTCCTTCATGACAGTCTACTTTATTTCAAATCATCTAAAATCCACGTCTTAACTGCCGCAAGCCAATTTGAAGCTAATTACATCTGGATTACAAAAACTACTCAGGAAATCCTCCATTTAACCCTATGCGAGACCAAGAGTGTATGTCTGATAACCGCCAACCAGCGAGTGATAAAATCAGGTGATTGCGTATCCAACTCCTTCCTGCCTTGCCTTCCATTCCCCTCCAACTATTCCGCCATAAAAGAAAACAAAAAATAATTTCCTGTGTTTAGGGTGTCGATTTTCCCTTCTTTATGTAATCATCTTTTGGATGTTTATTTCCGGCTCACGTTCGTGCCAAAGGTGATATGGAAATAGATTGACTGACAAAACACATTCAAGTTCTCATATACCACAAGCTGGAGGCAGTTAGTAATCTAGCAAATGGAGTATGGGTTCCTAACTACAGACATGTCCCCAGTTTTATTGCCAATTTACATAATTTTCGCTATGAGCGAGAACGTACTTGAAAGTTGTAAGCGGCATTTAAACGCACCCGAGGGATGCGTACTTCCTTTTGGAACACACAGGTAGAGGTTTCGTGAGTTTGGAGTTAAGGATTGAACTAAATTTGTGTACATATTGGTGCGGATGAACGAATTTGGAAGAAGCATAGGGGGTAATTGAATCCATGATGTTCGACAGACGGAGGAAAGGGCGGTGCTTTGTGGAATGATTGTCTTAAGACGTTAACATCTGGCTCCGTTCTGTTGTGAAGGCTTCACTTGGAAGTACGTTTGAGTGATTACGGGCAAATGAAATCCAGATTGTAAACTGTTCTTTATGTAAGGCATTCGCAACATTTTCTTCAGATCGTTTTTGATGGCAGGATCTACTTGCCACTATGTGTAAATTATTTCATCAAGCGTCGTTATCTTCGAAGACGGCAATATCTGTGTCTACGTATTTCATATATTTCTTATATTTCCTGATAGGTGAAATGAACTTAGGATTTACTGCTCATGGACACCGCGTCAAGACTCAATACCAGCGGCATAGCCAGGGGCCAGAATATTACCCTCTTCAGTTTCGGCGTTGTCTTGGTTCTTGAGGCATTTCTCTCTCAAGAAGCTGTCAAAATACTTGAACAAGTGGTAGTCGGTTGGAGAAAGGTTTCATAGCCCAGCTCTTTCAACTTCCGTGAGGTCGGCTGTGCGCCTTGTGGTCTGGCGTTGACATGGAAGAAGGAATAGACCTTTTCTGTTGACAAAAGCTGGGCGTATGCGTTTAAGTTTTTCGTGCATTTCATCGATTTGTTGACAACATTTCTTTGGCGTGATGGTTTCTTTTTTTTTTTTTTTTTTTTTTTTTTTTTGTTTATTTCCCGACAGAGAGGATCTTCTAAGGAGACTTATTCCCTTATATTTGGCGCAGTTATATGCTGAGACTCAACGTGGCCATGTATGCATTCTGTTTTGCTGCATGTACCTGTCTGCACAATGGTTTCTCCTAGGTGCTGGCTGGAAAACTTTTACATCAGAGGCAGCATCACTGATAGCGCTTTAGCAACGTCTAGACTGCTGTCGGTTTGTGTAGTTTATATCGGCTCTTGAGAGAGCTTGAGGGAAACACGATCGGCAATGATTTTGACGGTCTCTTGCGATTGCAGCTTCCCGACGTCAAATTGTGCTGGTCATACTCGACACGGCAGTGTTGTTGACATCCGCATACCTACCTTGGGTACACCAAGGTAATAATCCGAGTCAACGTTGGCTTCTTTAAGATTCGGACATCCGAGATGCTGGAGGAGTGTCTGTCGTCGATCGCAATGTGACCAATTTGGTTGTGGATACTGCGATGTCGAAATCGTGTGCTTGCTACTAGGATATCCTGCTTACCCAGCTTCCCGTTGAAAACTCCTGGAAGAATCTTGGTATCTTAGGTAGGACATTGAACACACGTTCTATCTAGGATGTCATAGAAGTCATGTATAGCTCTGTCGTCTTTTTTTTTCTGTGGGGGCGTGAACGCATATCAAGCTGATATTTCCGAATTGTTATAAGGCGTTAGCTCACATGCCGGAAGTTTCACACTGCGGCAGATCCTAGGGAAGACCCATGCATTTCAGATCGACACGCATCACCCTTTCGCCATTTTTAAAGCCGCATGTGGCAGTGTCTAAAGGAACGAGCTATATAGAGACATATTCTGTATTGACATTCCTGCTTAACGCGTCACGTTGTGCAGGATGACAATAGAGAATTCTCACTGCTTCATTAAGGTCGGTAAGGAATTAACCGAGGCTCTTGATGACAAAAAAGGATTCAGATAAGGTGACGCGCCTTCATGTGACTTTATCAATATCTTGCTTAAAAATATTGTACAGGATTCCCTGGCCAATACAGGAGGCAAGATTTACTTCAAGTCTGCACAATTGCTAGCATAATCTTATGACATTGATGTGATTGGGAGAACGCAGCAAGACATCAATGAAGCTTTTATGAGCATTAGATCTAAGCGGCTGGAAGCAAATGAGGGCACAACCAAATATATGCTATCGTCAAAGAAAGACGCACAACACCGACGTCTTGGCCAGAACGTCACTAGTGGCAGCTTCAACTTTGATGTACTCAAGGATTTCGTCTACCTTGGCTCACTGCGGTGACGACACCAGAGAGATAACTCTTGTCATCCGCTATTTCTTCGGGCTTAAGAGGCAATTGAGTCATAGAGCCCTCTCTCACAAAACTAAGGCAACCCTTCATAATATCTTAATCATCCAATCATCCCGGTCCTCCTCTACGGCGCAGAGGCTTGGACCTTATCAAAAATGGATAAAGAGGGCCTTCGTCGTTTCGTGACGAAAATTCTGTTTTCAATCTTTGTTCCTATTTGTGTTGACGGAGAGTGGAAGGGAAGATTCAACCAAGAACTGTACGGGCTGTACAGCGACATCGGCCTAATACGACGTCTATTGATGGATGGATGGGCTATGTAGAGGATGTGGACAACACAGCTCCGGCCCAAAGGGTCTTCGACTTCAACCCCAAGGGACGACGATGAAAGATCACGTCCTCATCGAAGGTGGCGCACTCATGTAGAAAGGTACCTCAACCAACTGGGTGTACGACATTGAAAACAGCTATCAAAAGATCGCGCTAGCTGAAAAGGCTTTTTGGTTGAGGTGACTGTAGCGTCACCTAAGTAACTAAGTAAGTAGAAACCATTCCAATTGCAACGCCTAGTTCTCCTGCAGGTTCCCTTGGTATTGTGTGGATTTGCCTCCACCAGAACCTATAACTGAACACTGTCTTAGGCCCACGCCCTTCCTCATCTTCGAGCGACTCATCTCCATTTCAACATTTTTGGAACCGGCGTTGCAGCATACGTTCGTTAGTCGTTCCATCGCCGAGGGCGCTGGCCTCTGGATAATGAGATTGATGTAGCGCAGCTGTCGAATTCCAAGTATTATTTTTTAAGAACAATTGAGGATAGCTTAATAAGTATCCTGTACGGTTGCCTTGAAATGAACTTTAGCTTAAAGCCGCACTTTAAGGGGCTGCCTCTATTTCATCTGGTACGACTCAGTCAACACGAACTGGACGAGACCTTATATAGGTAGAAGAAGAAGCGTTTTGAAACACGGTATCGTCCGGAGATGGATGAGGCGACAAAGACAGCTCACTACAGCTAGTAACATATAGAATCCATAACTCGTTCGATCGAATACTAGAGTTACAATGCAAAGTGGCTTAAGGATTTTCCAATGTCAAACCATTTAGAATGAACCACGCCAAGTCTTCTTAACGGGCGCTACAGGTCGGGGTAAACCTGGGCCTCAACCAACATGCCCCTCCAACTAGCACGATCTTTTGCTAGCCATCTCCATTGCCGCACACCCAGTTGACTGAGGTCCCCTTCCACTTGCGTGCGCCATCTTAAGTGCGGCCGTCCTCTGTTTCTTCGTCCCTCCGGGTTGGTTTCAAGGACCCTCCGGGCTGGAGCTGTGGTGTCCATTCGGTCAGCATTTATTGGCTCGAAAATCCCGGCAAAATCTTTCTCTCGAACCGACCAAGGGCCTCCTCATCCGCTTTTTATAGTGTCCATGCTTCTACGCCCTACATCAGGACCGGGATGATAAGGGTCTTACGTAGGGTCAAAGTCTTATGAGCCCAACGAAAAAGCGATTGGCAAGAGTGATTCTGCGTTTGATTTCGGAACTGATGTCGTTGTTCCAGATCACTGCGATATCAAGGTAGATGAAGTCCTTAACTACCCTTAAACTTATATCTGCCAATACAAATGTCCTGGCTAAGACGTCGGTGTTGAGTGTCCTATTTTGATGAGAGCATATATTTAGTTTTGGGCGATGGCCGAATTCGGGATCCCGGGAAAACTGATCCAGTTGTGTCGCGCCACGCTTAAAAACACGCGATGCACCGTGCAACTCGGTTCTAGGACCTCGGAACCATTCGAAACATGCACCGGATTTCGGCAAGGAGATGCGCTGTCATGTGACTTCTTTAACCTGGTGCTGGAGCAGATAATGCGACGGGCAGGCGTCAACAGGGAAGGCACTATCTTTTACAAGTCCATACAGCTGCTAGGATACGCGGATGATATCGACATAATCGCTTGTTCTCGCCGTGGCATTGTGGATGCATTCACGGCGATTGGAGAACAGACGAAACGAGTTGGTCTTAAGATCAATGAGGACAAAACGAAATACATGCTGTCAAGCAACAACCAATCCGTCGCTCACCACCTGGGACAAAATATAGCAATTGACAGCTACAATTTCGAGGTAGTTAAGGAGTTTGTCTACGTAAATTCCACAAATGACACCACAGTGGAAATCCGGCATAGAATCGCCCTTGGCAACCGCTGTTACTTCGGCTTGTCCAAACAACTGGAGTCAAAACTCCTCACTCGAAGAATCAAAGTCATGCTTTACAAAACGCTCATACTGCCAGTCTTGCTGTACGGAGCCGAAAGCTGGACGATAAGCAGGACAGCGGAGCTGATTTTGGGTTCTTTCGAAAGAAAAATTCTGTGCCGGATATTTGGTCCTGCCTGTGAAGAAGGTGATTGGAGAAGAAGACACAACCGCGAACTCTACGAGCTGTACCAGGATGTGGATGTAGTCCGGAGGGCATGGATACGTCGACTACACTGGCTCGGCCCCATCGGGCGCATGGACATCAACGTTCCGGCTAAGGGGGTCTTCGACTCCGAGCCTCCTGGTTCGAGAAGAAGAGGAAGACCGAACCTCCGGTATAAAGACCAAGTAATCGGGATCGTCAAGAATGGAAGGCAGCTACAGCTCAGGCTCAGATCCTCCATGGATTGCTGGCCTGATAAGTAAGTAAGCGAGAAAGTAGGCCCCTGTCCAATTCTTTTTGAGGTCATTCCATAGAGTCACTATTCCTCCACATCGTCTACAAAACTTGTGAGAAATATCGAAAGGTTATCCCAAATCAGTCAACCGTATTTGCTATAGCCAGCAACTACTAACCGACTTTAGCTCTAATGCATACACCTCCTCTTGACTCATTAATCAAAAGCTCTAAGATAGCAGTACGGGTACGTTTTTTTAAGAATCGAATCTTACTCCTCCCGACTAAATTCCAAGTCATTCAGTTTCCCATCCACGATGAGCACCTTGCTCAAACTTGCCACATCCATTCCTCGACGTGCTCGAAATAGTGTCAAGTGCTCAATTCTCAAATGAGTCCATCTAACACGAAACTGAAGATTAAACGAACTGTGAAGCATCATATGACACCTTACCAACCTCGTGCCAAGTCCCTCGTCAGTGTGCTACACTGAATTATCGCAATATCTATTCAGTTTCGTTCCTCACCCGTTCATCGTCATCGATGGCGAACGTAGAAGTGAAAGAGGAATGCCTTAAACCATCATCAGCTTGCCACTACCATACGTCCCGAACCTCCATAAATCAGACTTCGTTCGGAATAGACGGGTGCAGGCCACAGAAAATAGGTGAATGCCGTACATAAACCAACTGAGGACGGCGATAATGACATGTCACCGTGTATCCTTTATCATTTTAAACTAAGTGGACAGACGCAAAATTGTATCCATAGAGATATACATCTATGCACTTATGTATCTACTGCGGCTCTGGTATAGATAGGTATGTCCGAACAGGTGCTAAAATGAAAGCAGGATAGCTGGGGAAAAGAGCCAGGATCTGGTTGTGAAGCCTTTTTTCTCTGAAAAGCACCTTTTTGTGACATAGAGTTGTAACCACGTGCTCCATAGCTAGAGTCCTTCAAGATAAAATCGGTTGGTTGACCCATATTCATCCAAAGGAGGTAAAAACGTCCGAATTTAAGAGGAGCATATACCCTTTTTTATCCCAGGTAAAAGGCAATCCAGGTCATTTCTATTGTCATCTGCTTCCGTCAAAAACCAGTGAACGATAACACAAGGGGATTTGAAAGTTTTTGAATATAATCGCTGTGCTTGATAAGGAAAGAAGCCGATTTATCGCTATTATAGTGGACAGGTTGGCAAATATAAATACTGGACGTAAGCCAATAAGTTCCAGGCACGACGGGTTTGAATTGTACAAAGTTCAGTTCCCAGCACTGATATTTGCCATCATTTTGGTCGAAGATACGCAATATCAGCAGAAGTCCTGATCGAAACTAAGTGTTTTTGGTATACCGTACTTGAACAACCATGTACATGTACTGCATACTTATGTGTTGCCTTTGAAAATATTGTTCCCAAATCGCGGATTGCTTGGGGCTCAGCATAGAGATTGCGTCCGAAATTAAAGATTAAAAAGAAGAGAAACCCGTGAGCTGCTTCAGTAAACACGAAAGAGAAGGATGATGACCTTTCTGTAGTCAAAAAAAAAAAAAGTCATAGGTGGCAGAAGCTCCAATTGACCTGAAACTTGTCACCTCTGTAACCTAATAAGCTAACCTACTTCCGGCTCACTTCGCAATCAGTTCTAAGCTTCCAGCCTGTACTTTGTCTTCGCCTGTACTCGTCTTCCTTTACGGCGCTACAGTTCATGGTGAAGCTGGGCCCCTTTTAAAAAAACGTCTCCAACTGGCACGGTCTTTCGCCAGCAGTATTCAGTGCCGCACGCCTATTTGGTTAGGTCCTCCACCACTTGCGTGCGCCACCTTAAATTTGGCCGTCCTCGTTCCCGTCGCCTCTCAGGGTTGCCTGCAAAGACCTTCCGGGCCAGAGCTGTCATTTCCATGCACTCTACATGACCTAGCCATCTTAGGCGTTGAATCTGCAGACTCCCCATTTATGCAGGTCGGGCCGACAATCGTACGCAAAATTTTTCTCTCAAAACGACCAATAGCCTCCTCATCCGCTTTCGATGAGGTCCATGTCTCTGCGCCATAAGGCAGGACCGGAAAGATAAGAGTCTTTTATATGGTCACCTTGGTTTTTCGAGAGGGCGCTCTGCTTCGCAATTGCCTCCCTAGCCCAAAGAAACAGCGATTGGCAAGAGTTATTTTGCGCTTGATTTCGGCATTAATGTCATTGCTGGATGTCACTGCGGAGCCTAGTTAGATGAAGTCCTTGACTACCGCGATATTATACAGCATATGATTCATTTTACCCTCAATTACCGACAGTCCCATTTTAGCCGCTTCCGTCTCAATGCTCGTAAAAACCTCAATGACATCTCGCTGACTTCGACTTTGTCGACTTGATAAAGATAGTGCCCCTAGTATTGACAAGCGAGTTTTGCACGATCCTTTCAAGGACGATGTTGAAAAAGTCACACGATAGCGTGTCGCCCTGTCTAAAACCTTTTTTGACATAAAACGTATCGGTTAGGTCGCTTCCGACCCTGATGGAGCAGCGAGAGTTCTCCAATGTTATCCTACACAATCTGACGAGTTTGGCAGGGATAACAAAACTTGACATGGCGTTGTAAGGCTCGTCTCTATTTAGGCTATCGTATGCAGCCTTAAGGTCGACAAACAGATGGTAGGTATCGATCGGGAACTCGTTTGTTTTTTCCAGGATCTGTCTCAGTGTGAATAATTGATCTATAGTGGACTTCCCGGGCCAGGAACCACACTGATATGGACCAATCAGCTTATTAACGAACGGTTTCAGGCGTTCATACAGTACAGCAGAGAAGATTTTATAAGCGATGTTCAGAAGACATACCTCTGTAGTTAGCGAAGACAAAGGTATCTCCTTTCTTGTGAATCGGGCAAAGGATATAAGATTCCATTCATCGGGCATGCATTCCTCTGACCATATCTTACTGATGAGCTGGTGCGTACTCCGAACCAGGTCATCTCCAGCTGTCTTAAAGAGCTCGGCAGTTAGTCCGTCTACTCCTGCAGCTTTGCTGGACTTAAGCTTAGAAAAAGCTGTCTTAACTTCGTCCAGGTCAGGGGGACGGAATTCTTTGCTACCATCGCCCGCTTCGGGTCAGTCTGCCTGACAGCGGGATCTGTTTCGTCATCGCCATTATACAGTCTGCAGAAGTAGTCTTTCCAGATTCTGAGTACCGACTGTGTCTCCACTACTAGGTTTCCATTTTCGTCTCTGCAGGCTTCCGTTCCATCTCTACGATCGCGAGCTTCTCATGCTCTCTTTTTTTTGTTTTGAAAAGCTTATGTTCCTCCCTCCCCAGTTCTCGTCCTTCTATGCAGGGCCTCTTGATAGGCTTGCTACTTGGTTGCGTGTGCCCTCCTACACTTGTCGTCAAACCATGGGTTTCTTGTTGGTGGCGATTTGAACAGTACCTCAGAAGTAGCGGCTTTCCGAGAGCTTGAGGGAGACGCATAGGCATAGGCTTTGGCGGTCTCTTGCGATTGTAGCATTGCGACGTTGTGTGCTGCTGGCCTTACTCGATTTTTCTGGGCCAAGCATATTCGCAGTCGCAACCTGGCTGCCACGAGATAGTGGCCCGAGTCGATGTGGGCTCCTCTAAAAGTTCGTACATCCAGAATGCCGGATGCGTACCGCCTATCAATGGCAATTTGGTCAATCTGGTTGATTGATCCGAAGATCCCCAAGTCCCTTTGTGGATGTTGAGATGTGGGAAACGCGTGCTAGCATCTAGAAGGTTTCGCCCCGTTGCGAAGTCTATCAGCCTAAATCTATTTTCGGATGTGATGTTGTGTAGGCTGTGCTTACCAATGACCCTATCAAAAGCGACTTCCTTGTCCTTGTAACTGGGGCATTGGGCATACATATGTTCTATCTAGGAGATCGTAGAAGTCGTCTTTTGTAGCGTCATTCTTGTCCTCGGTTGGAGCGTGAGCGCAAATTAGGCTGATGTTTGCGAATTTAGCCTTGATGCGGATTGTCATGAGGCGTTCGCTTACATGCCGGAAACTCAAGACTTTTTGCCTAAACCTACCTCTTCATCCTCATCCGCATTTTGCCCGGTCCATCCCATAGCAGATTGCGGTAATATCTGCTTTAAAACAGTCAAGGGCCTCCGCAAGTTGTTCGGCTGCAGGTGGTCTGTTGAAGGACCTTACATTCCACGTACAAAGCCGAATATAATTTTTTACTTGCATAATTTGCTCCATTGCATAATTGGAACTTTATCGTGCCCGTGTGGTTTAAATCTAGGTTTGCCATTATGGACCAGGACTACGTTTTGAGTGGTCCATACGATGAGCCCCACTTTGGGACACTTTTTCGAGCATGCCAGATGGCGTGGACTCGGACATACAGGGTAAAGTTGTTGATCGCTCTCAACCTGGCGAGATGCCAGCAACGATCCCTGTTTAAATGCCCGGGTCAAGTTGACATACGGCCTCCTCGCGGCGCCCTCTGGATAGCCTCTTCAACGACCGTTGGGAGGTGAACAAACGTATGCAGCGACAAAACCCCGACCAGAATGGCGGTTGTGCGGCGGGCTGACAATCCGCCACGAAAAAAAAATAAAAGTTATGAATGACCAAGATGCCTCGGATACACGGACGGATACTCGACGACGACAGCGCACGAAAAAGGAACACGATTTGCGAGTATGCTCCTGGAATGTCAGAACCCTATACACTCCCGGAGCTGCTCATAAACTAGAAGGAATCCTCACGCAGTACAAGGCGGATATTACTGCGGTCCAGGAAATACGCTGAATAGGAAACGGTATGATTAGGAAGAAAAATTGCGACATTTATTACAGCTGTCACAAAAGGTTGCACTTACTGGGATGCGGATTTGTCGTGGGAAAGCGGTTAAGGTCGAAGGTCATCGCCTTTAAACCTATAAGTGATCGCCTGGCTGTGATCCGCATCAGAGGCAGATTTTATAACATCAGCCTTATATGTGCACACGCCCCTACCGACGAGGCTGAAGACCCTATCAAGGAGGACTTCTATGACCTCCTGGACAACGCCTACGGAGCTTGTCCGGAGTACGACGCCAAATTCGGTAAGGAAAACACCCTTGGAGAGTGATCGGTAAGCACAGCCTCCACGACACAACAACAGATAACGGCTTCCGACTCGCTGACTTTGCGACAGCTCGTAATGCGGTGATAGGTAGCACAAGATTCCCTCGCAAGTGAATCCACACAGCAACCTGGCGATCTCCGGACGGTCGAACCGCCAACCAAATCGACCATGTGTTCATTGACGCAAGGCACTCGTCAAACATCCTGGATGTGCGAACAATCGGAGGGGCAAATGTCGACTCTGACCACTTTCTCGTAGCAGCAAGATTCAGAGCTCGACTGTCCAATGTCAGAAAGCTGCACCTGCCCACCAGAGGAAAGTTCGACAATGGGCGCCTGAGCACACCGAAGGTTAACAGAGTCGACAGGGAGCAGCTGAGCGAAAGACTCTACGGTATGCCTACGTCGAAAACAAATGCCAATAATATGTGGCTGCATTGCCGCTCAGCCATTCAGGTAGTAGCCGAAACCACCATAGGATACCTACCACCCCCGACAAGAAACCCGTGGTATGATGGCGAGTGTGAGCAGAAAAAGGCAGCAACCGACGAGGCTTACCAAAAGGTGCTGCAGAGGAAAACCAGGGCAGCGCAAAAAGAGTACCGAGCCAGAAGAAGGGAGGAGAAAAAACTACTGCGACAGAGGAAAAGAATCAGCTCAAGGATATCGAGGAGTCTGGGGATAAACATAAAACACGAGCCTTTTACAAGAAAGCCAAAGGCCAAAAAGGGCACCCAGGCTATTGGAAACTGCGAGGGCAATCTTGTCACCGACCCGCAGGGAATAGTGGATGTATTTAAGCAGCATTTCCAGCAGCTGTTTAACGAGCATGACCAAGAGAGAGTGGTAGGGACCAAGGAAATCCCAACTCCAGCCGCTGAAGTAGTCCTCCCACCCAGCGTCGAAGAAGTCGGTACAGCTATTCAGAAGCTGAAGAACAACAAGGCCGCAGGCTCAGATGGCTTGCCATCAGAGCTCTTCAAGGCTGGCGGCGATGTTCTGGTAGGGAGCATGCACCAGATCATCTGCAGAATTTGGGAAGATGAAAGCATGCCCGACGACTGGAATAAAAAAGGCGATCCTACCTCTTGTAAGGTATATATCCTTGCTCAATGTCGCATACAAGATCCTGTCCAGCGTATTGTGTGAACGTCTAAAACCATATTGCACCGCACTAATCGGCAGCTACCAGTGGGGCTTCCGGCCCGGCAAACTTTTTACATTTCGACAAATCCTGGTAAAGAACAACGTGTTTCGAATCGATACACACCATCTTTTCATCGATTTCAAAGCCACATACGACAGCATTCATCGTGAAGGACTGTTTGGTGCGATGGCCGAATTCGGGATCCCGGGAAAACTGATCCAGTTGTGTCGCGCCAGGCTAAAATACACGCGATGCACCGAACAACTCGGTTCTAGGACCTCGGAACCATTCGAAACATGCACCGGATTTCGGCAAGGAGATTCGCTGTCATGTGACTTCTTCAACCTGGTGCTGGAGCAGATAGTGCGACGGGCAGGCGTCAACAGGGAAAGCACTATCTTTTACAAGTCCGTCCAGCTGCTAGGATACGCGGATGATATCGACATCATCGCGTGTTCTCGCCGTGGCGTTGTGGAAGCATTCACGGCGATTGAAGAACAGGCGCAACGTATTGGTCTTAAGTTCAATGAGGACAAAACGAAGTACATGCTGTCAAGCAAAAACCAATCCGTCGATCACCACCTGGGACAAAATATAACAATTGACAGCTACAATTTGGAGGTGGTTAGGGAGTTTGTCTACCTCGGGGCTAACGTAAATTCCACAAATGACACCACAGTGGAAATTCGGCATAGAATCGCCCTTGGCAACCCCTGCTACTTCGGCTTTTCCAAACAACTGAGGTCAAAACTCCTCACTCGGAACACCAAAGTCATGCTTTACAAAACGGTCATACTGCCAGTCTTGCTGTACGGAGCCGCGAACTCTACGAGTTGTACGAAGATATGGATGTAGTCCGGAAGACAAAGATCCGTCGACTACACTGGCTCGGCCACATCGAGCGCATGGCCATCAACGCTCCAGCTAGGAGGGTCTTCGCCTCCGAGCCTCCTGGTTCGAGAAGAAGAGGAAGACCGAACCTTCGGTATAAAGACCAAGTAATCGCGGATGTTAGACATCTTGGTCTCGATAACTGGAAGCAGCGTGCCCGGGACCGTCAAGGATGGAAGGCAGCTATAGCTCAGGCTCAGATCCTCCATGGATCGTTGGCCTGATAAGTACGTAAGTAAGTAAGCTTTCGAGCATGCCGCTAGCAGCTCGTCAATAATACGTGTAATGTTGCTTGTCGGTATAGACGGTGATCTCTATAAGAATGCACATATAAGTCAAATCGCTCTATCTAGTTGGCCAGCCCACTATGGCATAAATCACTTGCTCAGTAGGTCGACGATATTGACTGTAAAGTTGTCGAAGTGTGTACAACCCACAAATTTCGAAAATGAAATTTCAAAATTTGAAGACATGTTTCAGACATAAGTCTTTTCATAATAAAATGGCAACACCAATTGAGTACGACTAACTTAAGGCCTTGATACGCATCATACTATGTTCCAGGAAATAAAACACTAAAAAACCAATTAGCAAACAAATCACCTATTATTAGAATTGGCCAGCTTTGTGTTATACAATACATAATCGGACTGACATGGAAGTTCGTAATTGATTTCATCTCCATCGATCTTACAAAGACCACAGTAAATCCAATCAATAAGTAATCCAAAATCTGTTGACTCGGTTATATTCACTGACGATGTTTACTACCAATTCGCTTTACCCTTCTTGGGTACTAACAAATATAATCAATGAAGCCGACCCTATCGGCATTCGGCCAGAAAAAGGCCACGACTTAATTGGAGAATCCTAAATTTGCATTTCTTTCAGTCTCTTCCTCCTATGCTTCCATCGTGTCCTTTTTCCTTCCGAGGAAAAAGAAAGTATAACTTGCAGATGATTTAGCACGTACTTACTGGCTTACGCAGTTGTTCCTAATGATGGTTGTGCATGTAGATGGTACATTTCCTACCTTCACTCTCTGTCACGTGCTGGTGGTTACATGCTCAAGTGGGAACATAATTCAAATAACATTCGCAACACGTAACCAGACGAGAACTGTTCAAGTTCTAAAAATAAATGTTCCAAGAGTAATTAGGTCAAGCATTTACTGGCACTTGCGAAGGCATTTCTTTTTTTTTATATATAGGGCTAGTGCTATCAATAGCAATGCGGCCCTGCGACCTTTGCAGGTCTATTGTGCCTGCTAGCCGATTTAGCCGAGTAGCCTCTCCACCTACACAATGAAGTTGAGAATGCTTCTCGTAGGAGCCAGGGTGATCCCCTCAGGAGTCATAACTTCACTGAGAAGGATACGCTTCCTAAGATGGCAGAGAGCAGCACACTCACACAGTATGTGTTCTGCCGTCTCATTGTCCTCAAGACAGAGCCGACACTCAGTTTCAGACTAGAGGCTAATTTTGTTTAAATGATATCTCAGACCGCAGTGTCCCGTTAGATAGCTGACTAGTCTTCTGATATCCCCCTATTGAGTTTGAGTATGTCAATAGGGTGTTTGTTCAGGGGTCGTATAAGTCGTTTAGATTGACGGAGTCCCCGAACGCTGTTCCAAAAGGAAACACTTGTCTAAGAAGTAATTTATCTTAGACGCGGGAATGCCGCAGAATGGTTCCGGACCTATATATCTGTCACTGGAGCCCTTCCTGGCAAGTTGGTCGGCAATTTCATTGCCCTTGATACCTTTATGGCCTGGCACCCACCAAAGTTTAACATTGTTTTTTTTGGCGAGGTCTTGTAGGGCGTCATGGCATTCCTTGACGGTCTTTGAGCGCGTGCTGTACGAACCCAGCGCTTTAAGCACTGCTTGGCTATCAGAGAGTATGTTGATGGTTACTCCTCTGATGCCAGTCTCAAGATTTAGATTTACGCATGTTAGGATGGCATGCAGCTCTGCTTGGAAGATGCTGGGACTTATTCCCAGTGCCTTCAAGATTTTGCGTTTTGGTCCAAAGATGCCGGCGCCAACGCCGGAAGCCATCTTGGAGCCATCCGTGTACCACCTAAGGCCTTTGACATTTAGTAGGGGATCACTGTTTTCCCATGCTGAGCGGTTTGGGATCAGTATCTCAAACCTTTTGTCAAAGGTGAAGGTGTGTGGCAATGCGTCCGAGACTGTAGTAATCATATCTTGCTCGGCAAGGTGTTGTAATATGGACATGTGGCCTGCTGGTCTACATGGCATATTTGTTCCCGAGCAGAGAATTCTGATTGCACTGCGTAATGCCACCTTTTTGATAAAAAGGTGCAGTGGAGTGGGTCCAATGAGTGCTTCTTCGGCTGCCGTGGAGCAGGTTGGCATAGCGCCTGTGATGCCGAGACACGCTAGTCTCTGAAGGCGTTGAAGCTTAACAATTGTAGTTTTTTGCTCAACTTTTGACCACCATTTGCGAAAGGCTTACGAGCCGGTAGAGGCACACTATATTGAGAATATCGAAACTCTTTAAATAGTTAGCCTTTTGGCTATGTCAAACCATGAACCTACTACGTCATTATAAATCTCAAGCCACGTGCTGCTTTGTATCGCAGGGATTCGCTTCAACAAGTTTGCGTTGATGAGATTTCGTTCCATTTTTTTTTCGTCCTTTCATCCGACCAAACGTCCGTCTATGAACTGCCTGGTCCGTGATAGAATAAAGAATTCCCATCACGTATTATACTTATTATTTGAAAACATTTTTCAAAGTTTATTCAAATAATTCCAACTCAGAGCGTAGCCCACTCTCGCTGCCACAGGAAATAATTTCGTTATATCCTTCTGAGAATGCCATACATTTCTCACACTCTACCTCTACTCGTATTGTCCGGGAGACAGGACACGGAAAATTCTTGTCTCCGCTACATACAGATATTGCATCTATGGAATACACAAGTACAAAAGTGGTTCGAACCTGATTATATTCTTCACTTACCCTGGCTTGGAATTATTTACTCCTCTCATGCCTCATAGAGTCCTGGCAAATTGAATGCAATCCATCAAAACCGAAGAGCGTAAGTAACCAAATAATAGTATAAAAGTGAAGATGAAACATGGAAACGAATAGATTCAGGGTAAACACTTCAAAATTGAATACGAAAAGCTATTTATCAAATAACAGCACTCGACCGACAAACAAGGCTAGAAAGGATCCCACCATCCTTTGGCCAAGTGCCAACGAAACTCCTCGTCAAATGGAACTTTCAAAAATACATAATCAACAAGCCGATTGGGAAAGTTTGGCAAAATAAAAACGAACACACATAGGAAGGCAAAAAGGTGGTGAAAAGGACTTCCTGTCAATATCCACTTGTTCCATGTCCTTGATTCGGTAGGCCAGGGATTGTACGCCGCTCGTCCAATGAAAGGATCAATCAAGATTTGTTATCCGTTGGCGAAACTAAAGAAGGGTAAGCAAATAATCGCCAGAAGTGGACTATCTGGGTAGTAGGCAGACGAATCATGCAAGAGAAGGTGATTGTGAGAAGGATTACGTTTCGCATAAGAAAATAAAGTCATTTATCCTCTTACAATCCAACATCAATGGATCGATACACCTAAATAAATATTTAAAGGAAACCCTTTGAAATGGCAAGGATCGTGATCTGTGAACAGTGAATTAATGGGATACGATTTCTATTTCCTTTGTACTTCGTGAATCACTTTCATTCGAGAGGAGCAGATTAAGGATCGCCTCGAATAATTTACTGACCCTTGACCTTACAGGATTCATTTTTCGAATTGAAACTGAGTCTATAATTATGACCAATATGTAACAATACATGGCAAAGGACTAACAAAGGCCCCGTAGGGGTAGCACCTATCCGACGGATGTTGGCCTGCTAAAAAGTGAGAGGAGCCACAGCAGTCGAACATCTGGCAGCACTGTTAGTAGGTCCCATCCCCACCTCCTCGTGGTGCTATCTGGAGATTTCCTATGGAAATTGCAGACGGGGAAGGGCGAATGGCGAGCCTCCTGCGCCAAAAAACAGGATTAGTCGGTTAGGCTACGGCCTAGTAAGCCGTAACCGTAAAAAAACCACAAACTCCGAAACAACCCTTGCGGACGCCCTAGACTGCTATAAAGCGGACATAACCGCCATCCAGGAAACGCGATAGAATGGACCGGGTATAAAGCGGATGAAAAACTGCGATATTTACTACGGCGACTTTTATAGGGAGAGAGGACAACGATTGTTTGGATGCGGCTCCGTACAGCAAGACTGGCAGGACGACCGTTTTGTAAAGCATGATTTTGGTCTTTTGAGTGAGGAGTTTTGACCCAAGTTGCTTGGACAAGCCGAAGTAATAGCGTTTGTCAAGGGCGATTCTATGCCGGTTCTCCACTGTGGTGTCATTTGTGGAATTTACGTTCGCCCCGAGGTAGACAAACTCCTTAACCACCTCCAAATTGTAGCTGCCAGTTGTTATATTTTGTCCCAGGTGGTGAGCACGGACTGGTTTTTGCTTGACAGCATATACTTCGTTTTGTCCTCATTGACCTTAAGACCAACTCGTTTCGCCTGTTCTTCAATCGCCGTGAATGCGTCCACAATGTCACGGTGAGAACAAGCGATGATGTCGATATCAACCGCGTATCCTAACAGGTGTACGGACTTGTAGAAGATAGTGCCTTCCCTGTTGACGCCTGCTCGTTGAAGAAGTCACATGACAGCGCATCTCCTTGCCGAAATCCGGTGCATATTTCAAACGGTTCTGAAGTCCTAGAACCGAGTTGCACGGTGCAACGCGTATTTTTTAGCGTGGCGCGACACAACTGGATCAGTTTTCCCGGGATCCCGAATTCGGCCATCGCTCCAAACAGTTCTTCACGATGAATGCTGTCGTGTGCGGCTTTGAAATCGGTGGAAAGATGGTGTGTATTGATCCGAAACTCGTTGGTCTTTTCCAGGATTTGTCGAAGTGTGAACATTTGGTCTATAGTCGATTTGCCGGACCGGAAGCCGCACTGGTAGCTGCCGATTAGTGCGATGAAAGATGGCTTTAGACGTTTACACAATACGCTGGACAGGATCTTGTATGCGACATTGAGCAGGGATATACCTCTATAGTTCTTGCAAGACGTAGGATCGCCTTTTTTGTGGATGGGGCAAATAGAACTGGTATTCCAGTCGTCGGGGCTAAAAGTAGGAGTAAACACCCTTTGGCGCAATAAAAGAAAAGCAACAAAAGGAAACAACTTATCATTGTGAGACACTATCTTTGTCACCAAAGTCCCTGGCAAAAATAAGGCGATCCATCCATCTGTTCGCGTTACTTTTTTGTATTCGAAGATTACCCCAAGGATAACTTCATTTATCAAGGCAACAGCTGTATCTGTTAAACCTTCGACAACATCTCAACATTTCTGTGTTTAAAAATAATTTTTCGATAAGTCCGTCTACGTTGTATGGATAATCGGTGGGCAGGGAAATCAATATCGGAAATCTGGTATCGTTTCCAGTTCGAGATTGATGTATGTGCATATTGTTATTCCGCTTCATGTACCATCCACCCGGAGGATATGGTTACTTGTGGTGGATGTGGGATGACAGCAGCAATGACATGTGTAATATACGAGCCCTCATATAAGGATTTCGTAGAAATGAGCATGAATTTAATTCGTATCCCTAGTGACTGGCCTTCAATCTTTCTTGAAAAGTGTAAGTGTAACTACGCGACAAATTTATGTGCTCCTTTGGGCAGATTCATAGCACACCGAATCCCTAAGGTTTCTCCACCGAATTGAGGGATTCTCTCCAACACACATACAAACGTGTAAATAGGGAATGGAAAGGTAACACGAAAAACGTTTTAGGAACAATATTTGGAGACGCAAAAGTAGAAATCAATACGTTAAAGCTTGCCAAAGAAAATGTAAAATGAAAACCTTTAACACAGTCCCAATTGTTGGCGGCTTAGTCCCACAAAGGTAATCATAAACAACACTTGATGCCACTTTGTGTACATTCCCAGAAGTACATACATATGTATATCTAAGATGGAGCGATGGGTAGGACTAAAATAAACTGGCATTTCAAATTGATCTATTGGAGACAATTTTGTAATGGTCGTAGGCATTTAAGCAGTACATTCCGAGCAATGTCCTTTGGGTAGGGATTAGAAAATGCCCGAGGTAAGAGGCCATTCAAACCCATCGTTGGTTTACCTAACATCTGGGCGGAACTAGGATGTTAAGCGACCCATACCGATAGTTACTTTGGTTTGGATCCCAGTTTAAAAATAGCCCAATCTCTAACGAAGCGTCCGGATACCTGGCGGCCTCTGGGTTTTTTTGTTTTCACTATAGGCTCCTGCTATCTGTTGGAGCACTCAGACGCAAATACTGCTCCATTGTACTGCCAAACAGACATTTTTCCCGAGAAGAATGAGAATAAGCCTCAGTGATGTAGAGCTAAGGGATTCGGCACACACCAAGCCGTGTGTGTTCCAAGGGTGCGCCGCCGTGCACGAGAAAACGCGGGAGAGTCGCAGAGATAGTGATTTAGTGTGTCGTCCTCCTCGCAACATGCAGCACATATAGACGTCTCAGTGATGTGTGGCAAAAGGGTACTGGCCCTTAATGGCTCCCGTAAGTCTTCTGCAGGCAATTCTTCTTAAGGATAAGAAGAATGCTGCGGATTTCTTACAGACATCAGGGCGTACGAGCTTAGTCATCCTGCATCCTGGATATTACCTCCATCTATGATTGTAGCATTAAAGACCCCAATTGTTGATATGGGTATTGGCCCATGGCAGGTTCAGGTCATGATAACTCCTTTGAGCCCATTCTAGCGAGTTCATCAGAGATCTTACTTCCTGGGATCCAAGAAAGACCTGAAACCCAAGCAGGCCTTAGTGTGTTTAGTCTACCGACTTTGTACAGGAAAGTCTTAAATTCATACAGACCTCCGGATCAGCGAGCCTTTTCTCTTCTCTGCGGATCTCTGGGCAGATGGTCCACCCATTCTCCGCTACTCGTCGGAATCTAATGGGAAAGAACATTTTTTACGAATTATACCATTTAAGAAAAAAAGCTGGAAGACCGCAAGATCCCCTCCGTCGTGGCCTACGAAAGAAATAAAGCGCTCTGGAACGACGAATTCCTCAGGCGGGGACTTTTGGCCCCACAACTATAAAGGCTAAAGAGAAAAACTCTGATCGTCGCAAGAAGTGAGCTTTTTTGCGAAGAACTGAAGAGGGAGTTAACAACTCTAAAAGCAAAGATTCGGAGACCGTAGCCGAATCGCAACTTAACCGTCCGGAAATGATCAACCGGACGAAGAAGGATCGATGATGATACCTTTACTGAGTCTAAGGCCGAAGCTCTTAGTTTACTGATTCAGACCCATTTCCCGGGAAATCAAACTATCAGCAGCACATTGCATACGCTTTCAACGGTAACTACGACTGAAACGATAAAATCAACTCGGCGTAGCTGCTATATTGCGTCACGCGTGGCAACGACTAAGGCCACTGGATTTGCTGTGGCATCCTTTGATGGCTTTAAATCGCCGGGTACAGACGGGATATACCCCGTTATGTTACAAAATGGTGTCAAGCAGCTGCTTCCTAGTTTGAAAATAATTTTTACTGCTAGCCTGGCACTTGTCTACATAACTATTCCATGGCGCATGTCGATGGAAGTAGTCTTTATCTCCAAAATAGGGAAAATAGGTATTACTCACTCGCCAAGAGTTTTAGACCAATTAGTCAGACATCCTCCTTGCTAAAAAGCATGGAGGGAATAATAGAAATAATAGAGCTGCACGTGCGCAAAGTTACCCTTCGAATACATCCTCTTTCGGAGATGCAACATACTCATGCTCAGTGAAATGCGCTGTCAATTAATCCTCTCAAGACTAAAAATACTAGCATGACTAGCATTAACTGGTGCTAAAAGGCATTCCTATCCCTACATCCGAGAAAGCTAAATACCTGGGAGCTATATTAGAAAGCGCGCTCCATTGGTCAAAGCATTTTGAGTCAAAAATCAGTCAGCATTTTGGCAACACAAACGTATCTTTAGCAAACCATGGGCATTATCGCTGATAAGACCGATAATCGTATGTGCATCGGTTGTCTGGTGGAACAGGCTAACACGCAAACACGTTGTAGCCTCTGTCACCAAACTCCAAAGAACGGTTTTGTCCCAACTGGACGGGGGCTTTCCCTAGCACGACGGGCGCTGCTCTAGATGCTATGATGGCCTTCCACCACTTAATATATTTATCAGAGGGTGTGCACTGAAAGCCATGTCTCGTCTTAATAGAAATGGTTTTTGGCAAAACTCGCATGGAAATGGAAATGACAGTGCGCCTCCGAGGCAATTATTATAGGACCCGTGAGGATATGCCCTCTGACGTAATGACACCTGTCATCCTACTGCGCCATAATACACAGTCGAATTTCCATGGCGTCAGGATTCGCTCTGGCCACATACTGAACCTGGGAAGGACTGTCTTCACATTTTCATATATGGCTCCAAGCTTAGGCTGGAGTCTGACGCTAGGGTTTTCTTTGAACGCCGGAACTTTCGACTGCACTTTTCGTTAGAAAAATTTGCGCCTGTCTTTCAGTCAGAGATGTACGCAATCCTAATGGCCATGCACTATGTTACGAAGCATAGGTGGAACGGTAAAAGCTTATGTATCTGTGACAACCGAGCTGCACTCAGAGCTGTGCCCAACCCTTTAACCAATTAGTGTATGAACTCAAGGCCTTTCTGAATAAAGTCGGTAGACTAACCTCACTAAGTCTTGTTTGGGTCACATGTTATCTTGGGATCCCAGGAAATTAAGTCTCTGATGAATTCGCCAGAATTGGTTCAGAGGACAGTTTTTCAGAACTGGAAACCTGGATTACCTGCTTCCACGGTCAATACCCAATCAGGATGCAGGATGACTAAGCGCGTGCGCTCTGATGTGTGCGGGAAATCCACAGCATTTTTCGTATCATTAAGGAGAATTTACTGCAGAAGACTTATGGGTATCATTACGGGCCATTCGATTTTTCCAACCATCGCTGCATTGTTGGCATCAGTGAGACGTCTACCTGTGCTGCACGTTGCGAAGAGGATGACACAGCAGAACACTTTCTCTGCGACGTCGTGTGTACTGAATCTCTTAGCTCTACATCACTATGACTTCTTTTGATTATTCTTCGAAAAACAGGGAAAATACAGTAAAGGTACATAGGTGCCTCTCTGGCAGTACAGTGGACCAGTATTTGCGTCTGAGCGGTCCATCAGATAGCAGAAGCCTAAAAAAAAACAAAATGTGGTCTAAGTGTGACCCGCAAGAAATGACTAACTTCCCAGTTGGACAAATTGGACATTTTTAAACCCCGGCACAAAAAGAGGGGTGTTTGTGTGTCTGTCTGTAACATCGCAGCTTCTTAACGAATGGACCGATTAGGAACCTTTTTTTTTTTGTTGAAAACTTACGTGATAGAGATGGTTCTTAGCTACAACATGTGAAGATATGTTCTCGTTCAATCTAGGACAACCACCCCTGAGAGTAGTGAATGAACGTCAATGACCCAAACCACTGCACTCCGTTCATGTTGTGTGGGTAAACACTTCATAAGAGAATATACACACTCTTGAACCTGGCCGAGTCTCTAAATAAAACAAAAATCTGTTCGGTCATTAGCTCTTTTTGTTAGCTGCCGTAGGATTTTTAGACGAGTAATGGGTAATGTTTCGGTTCTCATCTGATCACTGCAATACAACACCGTCGGGCGCGGTCAATACTTGGATTGGGGACCGCTTGGAAACACCGCGTGTTGTTAATTTTTTTTGCATAATTTTTATTTAATTTCTAACAAAAAATGGCTAGACTGTGGAAAACATCATCAATTCTAAGTTGCATAATTATTAGAGGAATGAACCCAATCCCATTTCAGTATCATCTTTGGTTCTCGAGATAATTGAGGCGAAAACTCCGCACGCACATACGCACATACGCACACACCTTGACCTTGAAACGTGGAGATATGTCAAAATTTGGAGTTCGCAAAATCGGCCCCATTACAATAACTTCCCACTGGGAAGCTAACAAAGAAAAGGACCGAGAAACGGAGTGGATCGTAAAACGAGCGGCCAAAAAACGCAAGGCTGTTGCCCGACGAATGGAATCTCAGCATCGTTTGATCAGTCCACAAGAAAGGAGACTCCTATAACTGCGCCAACTAAGTTTCCTCAACATCGCATGTAAGATCTTCCCCTTCCATACTGTGTGAACACCTGAAACCATTTGTGGATAACCTGGTAGGTCCTTATCAGTGTGGTTTCAGGCTTGGTAGATCCACAATATACCAAATATTCATACTGCGGCAGATCTTGGAGAAGACACAAGAATACAAAATCGAAATCCATCACCTCTTCTTCGATTTCAAGGCCGCGTATCACAGTGTGCATAAAGACGAGCTATACAGCGCCATGTTTAGTTTTGACATCCCTGCCAAACTCGTCAGATTGTGCAGGATGACAATGGAGAACTAACGCTGCTCCATTAAGGTCAGTAGCGAATTGACCGAGACCTTTGATGTTAAAAAGGGATTTAGGCAAGATAACCCGCTGTCATGTAATTTTTTCAACATCGTGCTTGAAAAGATCATACGAGACTCACTGGCCTACACAAGAGGTACGATCTACTTCAAGTCTGCACGATTGTTCGCATACGCTGATGACATTGACGTGATTAGGAGAACGCAGCGAGATGTCGATGAAGCTTATGTGACAGCGAGGGCAAAACCAAATATACATATGCTGTCGTCAAAAAAAAAGACGCACAACACTGTCATCGTGGGCAGAACGTCAATATTGGCAGCCATAACTTTGATATAGTTAATGGTTTCGTCTACCTTGGCTCACTAGTAACAAGCGGCAGCGACACCAGCGCTGAGATCAGAAGCAGAATAAGTCTTGCCAACCGCTTTTTCTTGCGGACTCAAGAGGCAACTGAGTAGTAGAACCCTCTCTCGAAAGACAAAGGTTGCGCTATACATCCCGGTCCTCCTCTACGGCTCAGAGGCTTGGGCTTTAAGAAAACAGGTGAGGAGATCCTTGATCGTTTCGAGAGAAAAATTCTGCGTACAATCTTCGGTCCCGTTTGTGTTGACGGAGATTGGAGGAGAAGATTCAACCAAGAAGTGTACAGACTTTACATCGACATCCGCATACGACGTATACAGAGCCAAGGTCTATGATGGCTAGGCCATGTAGAGCGAATGGATACCATAACTCCGACCCACAGAGTTTTCGACTCCAACCCTGGATCTATTGTGGCGCTTGTGTGGAAAGAGACCTCAACCGATTGGGCGTACGACGCTCGAAAAAACTAGCAAAAGATCGCACCAGCTGGAAAGGCTTGTTGGTTGAGACCCAGGTTCACCCCGAACTGTAGCGCCACCTAAGTAATTAAGTAAGTTGAAGTCGCACCTCAAGGGAACTCATCATGGTGGCGCAGAGAGGGTCAAAGAGGCGGTAACCATGGTTCTGAACAAGTTAACTTCGGAGGATTACCAAGGGTGCTTCGAATAGAGAGAGCAACATTGGAATCATTATGTAGAGTTAGAAGGGGCTATTGTGAAGGTCGATAACAAGATGTTGCGACAAACTTTATTTACTTAGAAGCTCTGCATTAGAATCAAACTGATGTAGCGTATACCCTTATGATATTGAAAGTCTGGCAGTCGTGCCAATCCACTTCTGCTAAATATGGCCAAAGGTCAAGTCTAATACCCACGAGTTGCTCACACACATAGCATCAGAACAAGACTTAGGTAATAGAGACTAACCTACCGGAAGGCCGACTATAGCAATACTGCTCCACACCCGATTACGTAACGTCCGTTCAAAATTTCAGTACAATTTTTTGGGTGTTGTTCACCAACCCACCCGGACTTACATACTTACTTACTTATCAGGCCAGCGATCCATGGAGGATCTGAGCCTGAGCTATATCTGCCTTCCATCCTTGACGGTCCCGGGCACGCTGCTTCCAGTTGTCAAGACCAAGATGTCTTACATCCGCGATTACTTGGTCTTTACACCGGAGGTTCGGTCTTCCTCATCTTCTCGAACCAGGAGGCTCGGAGTCGAAGACCCTCTTAGCTGGAGCGTTGATGTCCATGCGCTCGATGTGGCCGAGACAGTGTAGTCGACGGATCCTTGCCTTCCGGACTACATCCACATCTTGGTACAGCTCGTAGAGTTCGCGGTTGTGTCTTCTTCTCCATTCACCTTCCTCACAGACAGGACCAAATATCCGGCGCAGAATTTTTCTTTCGAAAGAACCCAAAATCAGCTCCACTGTCCTGCTTATCGTCCAACTTTCGGCTCGGTACAGCAAGACTGGCAGAATGTGCGTTTTGTAAAGCATGACTTTGGTCTTTCGAGTGAGGAGTTTTGACCCCAGTTGTTTGGACAAGGCAAAGTAGCAGCGGTTGCCCAGGGCGATTCTAGGCCGGATCTCCACTGTGGTGTCATTTGTGGAGTTTACGTTTGCCCCGAGGTAGACAAACTCCTTAACTACCTCGAAATTGTAGTTGTCAATTGTTATATTTTGTCCCAGGTGGTGAGCGACGGATTGGTTTTTGATTGACAGCATGTATTTCGTTTTGTCCTCATTGGACTTAAGACCAACTCGTTTCGCCTGTTCTTCAATCGCCGTGAATGCTTCCACAATGCCACGGCGAGAACACGCGATGATGTCGATATCATCCGCGTATCCTAGCAGCTGGATGGACTTGTAAAAGATAGTGCCTTCCCTGTTGACGCCTGCCCGTCGCACTATCTGCTCCAGCACCAGGTTGAAGAAGTCACATGACAGCGCATCTCCTTGCCGAAATCCGGTGCATGTTTCGAATGGTTCCGTGGTCCTAGAACCGAATTGCACGTTGCATCGCGTGTTTTTTAGTGTGGCGCGACACAACTGGATCAGTTTTACCGGGATCCCGAATTCGGCCATCGCACCAAACAGTCCTTCACGATGAATGCCGTCGTATGCGGCTTTAAAATCGATGAAAAGATGGTGTGTATCGATTCGAAACTCGTTGGTCTTTGCCAGGATTTGTCGAAGTGTGAAAATTTGGTCTATAGTTGATTTGCCGGGCCGGAAGCCGCACTGGTAGCTGCCGATTAGTGCGGTGCAAAATGGTTTTAGACGTTCCCACAATACGCTGGACAGGATCTTGTATGCGACATTGAGCAGGGATATACCTCTATAGTTCTTGCAAGAGGTAGGATCGCCTTTTTTGTGGATGGGGCATATAGAGCTGGTATTCCAGTCGTCGGGCATGCTCTCATCTTCCCAAATTCTGCAGATGATCTGGTGCATGCTCCCTACCAGAACATCGCCGCCAGCCTTGACGAGCTCTAATGGCAAGCCATCTGAGCCTGCGGCCTTGTTGTTCTTGAGCTTCTGAATTGCTGTGCCGACTTCTTCGATTCTGGGTGGGAGGACTACTTCAGCGGCTGGAGTTGGGATTTCCTTGGTCCCTACCACTCTCTCTTGGTCATGCTCGTTAAGCAGCTGCTGGAAATGTTGCTTAAATACATCCACTATTCCCTGCGGGTCGAAGACAAGATTACCCTCGCAGTTTCGAAGAGCCTGGGTGCCCTTTTTGAAGCCTCCTGCAAGGCCTTTGGCTTTCTTGTAAAAGGCTCGTATTTTATGTTTATCCCTAGACTCCTCGATATCCTTGAGCTGGGAGGCTGCGAAGATTATTTTCTTTTGTCGCAGTAGTTTTTTCTCCTCCCTTCTTCTGGCTCGGTACTCTTCTTGCGCCGCCCTGGTTTTCCTCTGCAGCGCCTTTTGGTACGCCTCGTCGGTTGCTGCCTTTTTCTGCTCACACTCGCCATCATACCACGGGTTTCTTGTCGGGGGTGGTAGGTATCCTTAGTTGGTTTCGGCTACTTCCTGAATGGTTGAGCGGCAATGCAGCCACATATTATTGGCATTTGTGTTCGACGTAGGCATACCGTAGAGTCTTTCGCTCAGCTGCTCCCTGTAGACTCTGGCATCCTCCGGTGTGTTCAGGCGCCCAATGTCGAACCTCCTCCTGATGGGCTGTTTCAGCTTTCTGACATTGGACAGTCGGGCTCTGAATTTTTCTGCTACGAGGAAGTGGCCAGAGTCGACATTGACGAGTGCCTTGCGTCAATGCAATGAACACATGGTCGATTTGGTTGGCGGTTCGACCGTCTGGAGATCGCCAGGTTGCTGTGTGGATTCGCTTGCGAGGGAATCTTGTGCTACTTATCACCGCATTACGAGCTGTCGCAAAGTCAGCGAGTCGGAAGCCGTTATCTGTTGTTGTATCGTGGAGGCTGTGCTTTCCGATCACTCCGCCAAGGGTGTTCTCCTTACCGACCGACCTTAACCCACCCGGACTTACCATCGAAAATTCGCTGCCGACCATACCCAGCTCTGCTTGCATAGACACAAGGCAAGCAAATACGAGCATAAACTCATTTCAAGCTCCACAAAACTTTTTAATTACAAGCTCAGACGGCTTTAAAATTTTATCTTTTCATTCTCATTTCTGTTTTCCACTTTTAATTGCACTAATTCGATGAAGGGCATGCATGTTTGATTTTTATCTCAATTTTAAAGCATCCACTTGAAAGAGCGAAACACAGGAGGAACTGGATAGAGGTCTGTGCATCAGTGGCTTTGCACTGGAAGCACAAGATTTTATTTATTTTTTCGTGAATGCATGAGGAAGAGATGCACACAAGCGAAGGATGAAATGCTATGAATGCAAAAGATAAAAATGCTCATCGTGAATGTGCACATTCTAATGAATGAACATGATTCTACTAGGCTTCCAAAAAGTGGCATAAAGGCATCCTCGAGCAAATGGTCTAATCGCATAAAGGCAATTAGGCGATATGAAAATATATATGTATTGCGCTTCAGTGCTCGGTGAACTATATGGTAAATTAAATAAAAGCCCTGACACCCGATTCCATGGCGAAACTTTGTGATTCCAAGAGTCAACTAGTGAGGGATCTATCCTGCCCTCGTCATCACATGAATACCAATCACTGGCGGCGACATCGTCTCATCCATTATTCATGAGATGTGTATCTTAATGCGAATATTACGAAAAACGTTTTCTCCTTATTCCTGTTCTAAGTAAAGATACGATTTTTATTCCAGATGGACAGCATATGGATGAGGATTGCCATTAGTTCCATCATCGTTACAAGTGAATCACGTTATGTTGACCGAGCAACGAAATCATAGGGGCAAACGGCATATAGTCTCTTCTTACAGACAATCGACACTTGATGTATCCAAGCTCTCGCCGGCCACGGCGCTATTTAAAGACTTATGTTATTACGTCTGACACTCACCTGTTGAGCTCTTACTAACAAGGAACTTTTCTCACACCACAAACTTGTCTCATGAAAAATTGAAAATCTGGAGCTTTCAGTATTTCTGTCTACTTCTTCCGGGTAAATGCCCGTGTCAATTGACACCAGACACTCCTCCAGTATTCCGGACGTCCGAACCTTCCGCTATCTTGTTGCAGCCCAGATGCGACTAAGAATATCATGAACGTCGAAACGTTCTTAACCAACTGTCGAAACCAGAGTCTTAACCAACTGTAGCACAATCCAAAGGACATAAATGGAATCGCTGCCAAGCCACCAACAACACCAATTCTGATGTACTGGGTTTCATAGCGCCACCTCAAAGGAACTCCTGATTCGCCAATAAATGCATTGAGACAAGAAGCACATAAAGCTACATTACACCGAGAAGTCAAAAAGGAATGGGCATAAGCCTCTCGAGAAGAAAAAGAAAGAACACGAGAAGAGCAATATGGATGAATGAATCCTGATTTTTCCATCCTTAAACCCAGGACGCGAACCTGCTTATTGGATCATTCATTAAGCGCTTCCAGTTACTGGTCTACGCGGAAGATACTGATATTGTCTTTCATGGCAATTGAAGATCAAGCGGAATGAGCTGGTCTTCACATCAATGAGGAGAAGACGAAATTCATGCTGTCAACAAAAAACGACCCGTCACCCATCACCTAGGACAAAACATAACGATCGGCAGCTATAATTTCGAAGTGATGAAGGAGTTTACATACCTCGGGGCAAACCTAAACTCAACGAATGACTTCACAGTGGCATTGAATGACCCATGGTATCCTCTGCTACTCATACTTCGGCTTATCAAATTCCTGTTCCGAAGATTATGTTCCACAAGACTCTTATCCAACCAGTCCTGCTATATGGAGCCGAAAGCTGGACGAGGCAAACATAAAATCCACGAATGACTTCACAGTGGGGAACCGGCATAGAATGACCCAGGGCAACCTCTGCTACTCGTACTTCGGCTTATCAAATTCCTGTGCCGAAGAACCAAGGTTATGGTTACAAGACTCTTATTCTGCCAGTCCTGCTACTGGACGATACACAAGAGAACAGAGCTGATTCTTGGCTCCTTCGAAAGAAGAATTCTGCCACAATGGTTCGGCCCTTCTTACGAGGAAGGCGAATGAAGGAGAAGACAACTGGGAACTCTATGAGCTGTACAAAGATGTGCATATAGTCGAGAAGGCAAAAATCCGTCGATTACAATGGCTCGGCCACATCGAGCACATGGGCACCAACGCTCCAGCTAAGAAGGCCTTCGAATCTGAGCCTCCTGGTTCAAGAAGAAGGGGGAGACCGAACCTCCGGTATAAAGACCAAGTGATTGCGGACGTAAAACAACTTGGTCTTTCCTTTGCAGATCTTTTGTGCCTACTAGCCGATTAGCCTAGGAGCTTCTCCACTTCCTTAATGAAGTTGAGAATGCTTCTCATAGGAGCCGAGATGATCGTCTCAAGAGTCATAATTTCACTGAGAAGGACAGGCTTCCTGAGATGGCAGAGAGCAGCATACTCACACAGTATGTGCTCTGACGTCTCTTCGTTCTCAGGACAGAGTCGACACTCAGTTTGAGATGAGAGGTTAATTTTGCTGAGATGATATCTCAGACCACAGTGTTCCGTAAGGTAAGATGACTAAGTTTGGCTATGTTAATAGAGTGTTAAATAGAAGTCCCTGAACGCTATTCCAAAACGACAGGTGTTGCGATTTTTCCCACTTGTCTAAGAAGAAGTTGATCGGCGATTTCATTGCCCTTTGTGCCCTGGCACTTACCAGAGTTTGAACTTGTTTCTTTTGGCGAGGTCTTGTAAGTCGTCATGGCATTCCTTAACGTTTCTTGAGTTCGTGCTGTACGAACTCAGCGCTTTAAGTGCTGCTTGGCTATTAGAGAGTATGTTGATAGCAACTTCTTTTAAGCCTTTCTCTAGGTTGCAAGATGGACATGTGACCCATAGGTCTACATAGCAAGCTTGTTCCCGAGCGAAGAATTCTTCGTAATGTTATCTTTTAAATAAAAAGTTGCAGTGGAGTATGCCAGTGCTTCAGGTTGGCATAACGCCTGTAATGCCGAGACAGGCTAGTCTCTGGAGGCGTTGAAGCTTAACGCTTATCGTTTTTTGCTCAATTTTGTCCACCATACCGTGGACGCATAGGTGATGATAGGTCTTACTATCGCGGTATAAAGCCAGTGGATTACCTTAGGTTTCAGCCCCCAGGTTTTACCGTAAGTGCGTCGACAGGTCCACAAGTTGCTTAGTCGCTTTTGTAAGTTTGTTTTTAATAGTGGAGTTCCAGTTAAGTCTGTGATCAAGGACAAAACCTAGATACTTAACTTCTGCTGAAAATCCTATGTTTATGTCATTTCGAAAGATGGAGCAGGGCTGAAACCTTCCCCTCTTTGTCGATAAACCCTCTCTGCCACACCAGTCAGACGTAAACTGGAGCGCGAGCTGCAATACGCTCACAGGCAGCAGTTTCGCACCTGCACGTCACAATAACTACTAGGTCGTCATATCCGATGAAATGTTAGCTTGCGTAGTAGATCGTCGATAACTATCGACCAGAGAAGGGGTGAAAGGACTCCCTGTGGACACCCCTTAACCGCCGATACTGTCGCTGAGTCCTCTCCGGATGTGGCCGATATAATACGGCTATTTTCGCCGCGGAAATCAGACTGAATTTGACGTATGGCATGTGTTATGTTGGCTTTGAGGGCAGCTGTCTTTTGCGGCGTAGTCGCATAGGCCTACGACTTCAGAAAACCTCACAGGAAAAAGTTCAACAGGGTCGAATCGCACGTTCTTGTTCGCTAGTTCACATTACCTCCACGTAAGATGACCATGCCCACGAATCGCTTGTGCAGAATTGTCAATGTGGCGTGAGCTTTGTGGCACGTAATGCCGTCTTATTGAAACCACATGTCGTTGGTGTCCATATCATCCGATTCAGGTGAAAAGAAGTTGGTAATCATTGACTTATATCCATATCCATCGACTTATAATGTTCGCCCTTGATGGTGATGGTGTGGCCAACGTCGTTCTCAAAGAAATATGGACCGGTGACGCCGCCAGTCCAAAATCCACACCAACAGTGACTTTTTCGGCAAGCAATGGACGCTCGTGGATCTCATGTGGATTGTTATAGTCCCGAATTCGGCAATTTTGTTTGTTGACATACCCTTTCATCCAGAAATGGGCCTCATCGCTGAATATGATGTTTGATGCAAATTCGGGTCAGTTTCCAACTGCTCCAGATCCAATTTAGCGAACACACGTCGTTTTCTATGGTAGTTTACCTTCAGCTCCTGGGTCAGTCGAATTTTGTACGGGTGCAGGACTGAGTCACGAGGCAAAATTCGCCAAGTTGTAGTCTGCAAGAGGCCGAGTTCATGTGAGCGACGTGAAATGGACTGCCTCGGATTCTCCTGCACACTTTCAGCGACAGTGGCAATGTTTTCGGCAAGTCTGGCATTTAGTCCACGTACGGGTGTTGGTTTATCGTTTACTGAACCAGTGGACTCAAATTTATCCACCACACGAGTAGTCCTCTCGGCAAGACGATTATGGCGTAAAATGGGCAAGGCACGCAGGACGTTGCCCGAACAGAACACGGTATGAATTACAGCTCAATAACACCAACACCAACTGCTAGAGGATTTGTCTCCTGAACGACACCTATAAAGTTTTACCCGCCCTTTTACGTGAGCGTCTGAAACAGTGCAGCTTCAGACCTAGGAAATCCGTCATGGACCAAAAATGCACATTATGGCTTGCTTTGCTTTGGTGGTGTTACAGCCCATGAAGGGCCAGAGCCAAGATTCTCTCAATCACCCATGCTGTGTGTGATTTATTTTTTTTACACAGATGAGAGAGACCTACAATTCAATGCCTTCTACGGAAGATTTTGCCAGTACCCCGCCGAGGAGGAACTCTATTAGTAGCTTAAGGATTCAACAACAGTTTTCTTAATCCTTCTGTCCCTAGCCATGTGTCCCATTTTGATAAATGATTTCACATTTTCTTGCGCATGGTCCTTTGCCTTTGCCACGCGAACAATTTGCAAATCGGCTGTGCGAGCAGCTAAAGAGCAGTTCTGGAAGGAGTTCGGCGAGAAGTTGTAAAGCGACCATAGATCTACGAAAAAAGTGTTCTGGCAAACCATACGCCGGCTCAGATGACGAAAATTCAAGAAAATCAAAGGAGTCCAATTTAAAGGTGGCGTGTTGCTTTCCAATGAGATGGGCACCTCGCGCAGAGGGAGCGAGCACTTTTTGGAACTGTTCAATCCCCCACAGGGTGAGGGGGGCAGACCTACATATATTCTTGAGTGGGGCGAAGAATAGTTCAACCATTAAAGAAGTCACTTTAAAGATTGAACCGTTAAGAGTTTGCAGATCCGCCGGTGTGGATGAGGTGGTAAAGAGAGGATAAAGGGTGGTAAAGAGGGGGAGTATTACGGCTCTTTCGTGTCTCTAAGGTAGCTCAGACTGGGGTGATTCAAAAATGGGGATAAAAGAAAGTGCATCAACTACAGAGGCATATCTTTTTTAAATCTCCCCGCTAAAGTCTACGTGTTGGAGGCGTGTTCTAGAGCTATAGTCAAATCCAAGATGGGAGATGAACAGTGCGGTTCTCGTCGCGGCAAAAGTACAATCGACTAGCTTTTCACTCTAAGAATGGTACTCGAGAAGGCTTGGAACTACGCCAAACCCATCTACAAATGCAGCTTTGTTCGAGCTTTTTCTTCTTTAGTGGCGTCACAGCCCATGAAGGACCAGAGCCAAGCTTCTCTCAATCACCCATGTTGTGTGTGATTTATTTTTCGCACAGGTGAAAGGGACCTACAGTTTAATGCCGATTCCGAACGGCGTGAGTCGAGAAGCTTTTTCATGGCAAGTTTACTACGGGGGGTTTTGCCAGTACCCCGCCGGTGGGGAACGTCGCGAAATAATCATTCGATGGCGTTGGTGTTATCGGGATCCGAACTCGCTCATCGTGCGCCAGAGTCCAACACACTAACCACTGGGCCATGGCGCCCTCGAGCTAGCGGTAGTAAACAACACCTTTTACCGTGGGCGTTGGACTTCGCCAAGAGTGCGTCTTGTCACCTCTTCTTTTCATTATACATATATGTATATGGATTTGATGTTGCAGCGCAGTCGAGGCGAGGAATATTTCACATTGCAAGAGTTGAAGGTAAGCCATCTTCCTTTTGAAGATTACTTAGTTGTCCTCATATCCTCCCAGACGAAACTCCAGCGCGTGCTAGATAGGTTTGTGACCATATGTGCTGATGCAGGGATGCGAGTACTGTCCAATGCACTCTACATATTAGGAATTGAAGCAGGTGGAGAAGTTTAAGTATCTCGGGATCTTCTTCACGAGTGATAAGAGGAGGAGTAATGCTGAGCCTTCTTACAGTATTAGCCAATTTTGCGTCAATTTTGAAACAGCTTGAAAGATCTGTAATCAGGAAGGCCGAGCTTGGTGTCAGAGCCAAGTTAGCGGATTTTAAGTTAGTATTTGCCCCAACTTTCACCTGTGGTTATGAAATTTGGATATTAATCGAAAGAATAAGATCGCAAATACAAGCTGCCGAGATGAGATGTCTTCGTGCTGTTGTGGGGGTGACTCGGTGGGATAGGGTGAAAAACACGACATCGCGCGAGGAGCTCAATGTTGAGCAGTTGCTGCTTCCACGGGAAAGGGCTATGCTTTGATGATTTCGTCACATGAGATGAAAGTCCCCACCATCACGACTTTCGAAGTGTGCCTTGAATACGATACCGCTTGGCGGTGGTGGTTGGATCAAGCCCAAAAACTCGCCTAGTTGCGCTTGGGCATAGCTCCTGATGTTAGAGCCGATGGCAGAGGGTCGAGTGGTATGAAGATCCCACGTGCGCACATTGCGCCCGCGACCCCTTTAGTGCAACATGTGGGCCAGTGAAAACGATGGTGATGATAAAAGTATCTTCCTTATCCATGCCAACGAACCAGCCCTCTCATTCGCAATCATCACAGCAAAACTGGTCCAATTACGCTATGTATTCCTGCCTTGTCCGTATTACGTATTCTTCAGATTTGGGCCGAAGCGAATCACGTCAAACGAGGAAACCATTGCCACGAGAGTGGCTTGTTTGATGTTCCTCCAAATACATTTCTTTGATGTTAGATGGAGGTTTGGATGTTTTCTTACCTAACGCAAGTCATACACCCACATTTATGACGAAAAATCGCAGGGAGGTACTAGACCTAACGCTAGCATCCCCCTCTCTCATTGACAAAATAAGAGAATGGAAGGTTTCTGAAGAACACTCCTTCTCACATCATCGTTACCTGGTTTTCAACCTAGCCTACACGGTCCCAACCCCAATTGACTCATCCTGTAACCCAAGAAGAATCGATTGGGAGCGTTATAGAGCCTTCATTGGCAACTCTATAATAGGTAGGGCCCCTGACACCCCGCGGACCACGTTAGATATAGACAATATGGTCGATACTCTGACAATCACAAATCAGGAAAAAAATCTTACCCTTCTTGGTGGAACGCAGATATAAGCAGGCTCCGCAAAGCCTGACGTAAGTTCTTTAATAAAGCAAAGAACACAAGTAACGACAGAGACTGGAGCCTATACAAAAATTCACTCAAGGTGTACAAACAAACCCTGAGGAAAGATCAAAGGCTGTCTTGGAAAATCTTCTGCAATAACATGGAGAAAATATCAGACGCCTATAGGCTGAGGAAAATACTCTCGAAAGATCCACAATCTCCCAACTGCCTCATAGCAAATGGAGTTTGGACAACATCTGAGGAAGAAACTCTAGATCTTCTCCTCAACACGCACTTCCTTGGCTGCTCTGAATCGCAAGACCCAGTGCACTCGCGAGGGACTCATATCTCCTCTGCGGTAGAAGGGCAGTACGAACACATTATCTCCAGAGAGAAAATTATATGGGCACTAAAAAGCTTCAAGCCCTATAAATCGCCGGGTTCAGATGAAATGTACCCCATCGAACTAACACAAACTATGGAATGGACTATACCATGGCTAGAGATAATCTTTAAAGGATGCCTAGCTTGAAGTCATATTGCAGAAAAGTGGAAGTGCGCAAAGGTACTTTTCATCCCCAAAGCCGGCAGGAACTCTCATACTTCCCCCAAGGATCTAAGGCCTATCTGTCTATCATCCTTCGCTCTAAAAACTTTAGAAAGGCTGATAGACCTACACATTCGGCACAGCTTGGATCCCTCCCTAATTTCTAAGGCACAGCACGCCTACTGTAAAGGTAGATCGGTCGAAACAGCTCTTCACACATTAGTGAGGAAAATCGAAAGATCAATCCATCTCAAAGAATATACTCTAAAAGCCTTCCTAGACATAGAAGGCGCTTTTAACAACGTCACTCCGAAAGCAATAATAGAAGGGCTAGAAAAGCTAGAGGTGGAGGGGACTCTGATAGAGCTGATCAGCGAGTTGTTACTAAAGCGCAAGATTCACTCTAAGTGGGGAAGCCTAGTAACTACCAGAGTGGTTACCAAGGGAACCGCGCAAGGTGGGGTCCTCTCACCTATTCCCTAGGAAAAAAATGGGGATTCAACCCCAAGATCACCCTATGGCTCTACATCACGGTCGTTAGACCCATACTAATGTATGGAGTGATAGTCTGGTGGACTGCACTAGACAAGACAACATACCACAAACAACTCGAGAAGGTACAAAGGATGGCATGTATGTGCATTTCCGGGGCCCTCAGATCCAAACCAACGGCTGCGCTTAACATGATACTAGACCTTACACCACTCGAAATTTTCGGTAAGCAAATTGCCGCACACACGGCCATAAGACTAAAAGCCAACTCGAAATGGGCGAGCTATGTCACTGGCTACTCCTTCGTCTGCAAAACAGGATAACTATGACAGAAAACCTGGACCACACAGAACCCACCATAGTCTTGGACAAAAACTTTACGATGATCTATCCGGACAGGAAGAACTGGACCCGCCAAACTCAGCCGCGCCGAAATTGCGTGGATTTCTACACTGACGGGTCTAAAACCAAAGACGGGGTGGGCAGTGGACTTTTCTGTAAACAACACAAGCTATATAAGGCTCTAAAATTACCAGATCACTGCAGCGTTTTCCAGGCGGAACTGTTGGCAATAAAAGAGGCTTTGTCTTGGCTGAAGTGGAACGTAATATCCGCCACGGATATTCGCATTCTCACGGACAGTCAAGCAGCCTTAAAGTCGCTGGAGTCCTATGTGTACACATCAAAAACTAGTCTCGACTGTCGCAGATCTCTTAACGAGATGCCAGAACAGTTCAACATACAGCTTATCTGGGTACCGGGACACAGCGACATTACAGGTAATGAAAAAGCCGACACACTCGCCAAACAAGGAACGACGCTACAATCAATCGTGGCTTGTGAGGGAGTACCCCTTACAACCATTAAACATAATCTGACCAATCTCGCCAGGGCCGAGACGAACCTGAGATGGACACATGGACATACCTGCGTCATCACCAGGCAAATCTGGCCTCGGCTGGACAGTCAACGCACAAGGAGTATAATCTCCCTAAAAAGAACTGACATCTACAAAGTCATCGGTGTCATCACAGGACACTGCCTCATTGGCAGTCACGCACAAAAACTAGGAATAGTTCCGAATGATTTCTGCAGAAGCTGTCAGGACGAGGAGGAGGTCGAATCCATTCACCATCTTCTCTGGGCCTGTCCAGCTCTTTGAAATATCAGGACAGGTCTGACAGATGTTCAGAAAGTAGGGATACTTGATCTTCTTAACTTCTTAAGAAGCACAAAATGGTTCCACGAATAAGGGGAAAACCCCCTCGTAGCTGCACAACGGGTGCCGTGGCGCAGTGGTTAGTGTGTTGGGATCTGGCGCACGATGAGCGAGTTCGGATCCCGATAACACCAACGCCATCGAATGTATATTTCGTGACGTTCCTCCTCTGCGGGGTACTGGCAAAACCCCCCGTAGTAAACTTGCCATGAAAAAGCTTCTGGAGTCACGCCGTTCGGAATCGGCATTAAACTGTAGGTCCCTTTCACCTGTATGAACAATAAGTCACACACAACATGGGTGATTGAGAGAAGCTTGGCTCTGGTCCTTCATGGACTGTAACGCCACCAAAAAAGAAGCTGCACAACGGGCCTCCCTGGCCTATATGCGTTCTTCTCAATTCTGGGAAGGCTACGACCCTACCTACCTACCTACCGAACGCAGGTACTTATCACACACTCCTGACTGAAATAGCCTTGTGTGAAACAAATTGTCCAAGTTATAGATAAGCACACACTTTTATTGCCATTCCATATGTTCTATATTAGGCTCGTAAAAGTACGATACCGAGTGTATGTTGCCCATGCAGGACTCTATAAAGGAAACGATGGGTCTTCTGATACACCACCTTTTATGGTCGATACATCTCCATCTCGAACTCAAGGGATTACTCTCCTTTAAACGAACTTACATTAATCCATTTACTTGCTTCCTCCGTTCCTCAGTATCCTTAAGCATAAAGCTCATAAATTATTTCCTCTTTCTACAGTCATAAATGAGCCGCAAGGTAATAAGGCTGTAATAGGCAAAGCAGTTTTTGTATGGTGATTGCTTAAAAACAAAAGAGCGAACAAAAGATGTGTGAATATCAGTCTTCAAAGATACATAATGGATTCGTCCATATATTTCATTCTAGAGTTGAAGTTGCCGGTCCTTATCTCCAGTTTTGCTACTACGTTCGATCAGCTGGAGACAATTTCCGTCCTACTTAACGCTAATTGAATGATTACTTAGGTCTAAGTAATTAGAAAATACTTTCCTCATCCCTAGCCTTGGCCCACCACTCGAAGGGTTAATTACTGCGATAATTAGCAGTCGCCTAATAGGACTTCCTGCAAGAATATGACATTTAGACTAAATTGGATTAGACTACTTCCCATCTGTTCAAAGAAATTCGTCCTGCACACCCGGGACAAAGGCGAAAGAAAATTCCTGTCGACAATCTGTTGCACTTCACATCCTGGAGTCTTTATGTTGCCAAGGACCATACCGTGCATTATTCGGGATCTAGACTTGCTGTGACGAAAATGTACTTACTTCTTCGACTCAACTCTTGGGTTTCACATCCAATTTGTTGCCTACTGATTCTAAAGATTTGTGACGAATTCAAAACTCGTACAGCAACACCTGTAGAGTGTGATGCGTAAAAGGAACGAGGACAATTAGCGACTGTCAGAATAGAGTATTCATTCACGCGGGCCCTTCGCAGCTCTTTACGAACTGAAGTGGTTTTTCACCCACTTTTTTCCATCTGCTAGTGACTGGAGTTGTTATCACTTGATGAATGGAGAGCAGACGACAAGGACATGCGCGGAATTTATATACACCATTCTCTTAGTTATTCCCGAGTCTCTTGAGGAGAAATACTTAATTGCTTTCCCGATGGTTTTCTCTTTAATGGAAATGGAAGAGAAACTATGCCCAGGGAAAAAGCTGGAATACTTAATGGTGGCCAAAGGGACACCCATGCTGATGCACAACTATGTATATACTTATATACATATGTGTAGATTGGTAGACGAAGGATGAAGGACTTTTTTTTTTTTTTTTTGTTTATTATGGGGCTAGTGCCGTACTGTGTTAGTACCTGAAACCGTTCGTGGACAATCTGATAGGTTCCTACCAGTGTGGTTTCAGGCCAGGAAAATCCACGATAGACCAAATATTTACACTACGGCAGATCTTGGAGAAGACCCATGAATTCCAGGTCGACACGCACCATCCTTTCGTCGACTTTAAAGCCGCGTATGACAGTGTTTATAGAGACAAGCTATACAGAGCCATGTCATGTTTTAACATTCCTGCCAAACTCGTCAGACTGTGCAGGATGACTATGGAGAACTCTCGCTGCTCCATTAAGGTCGGAGGTGAACTAACCGACCCCTTTGATGTTAAAAAAGGTTTTAGACAGGCTGACGCACTGTCATGTGATTTCTTCAACATTATTCTTGAAAAGATCGTGCGGGACTCTGCGGCCAATACAAGAGGTACGATCTACTTCAAGTCCACACAATTGCTTGCCTACGCAGATGACATTGACGTTATTGGACGAACAAAGCGAGACGTCAATGAGGCTTTCGCAAGCATTGAAGCAGAAGCGGCGAAAGTGGGTCTAAGGGTAAATGGGGACAAGACCAAATATATGCTGTCATCCAGGAAAGACGCGCAACACCGACGTCTTGGCCAGAACATCACCTTCGGCAGCTATATTTTTGAAGTAGTCAAGGACTTCGTCTACCTTGGTTTGATAGTGACAAGCAGCAACGACACCAGCGCTGAGATAAAACGCAGATTAACTCTTGCCAATCGCTGCTTCTTCGAGCTCAAGAGGCAATTGAGTAGTAGAGCCCTCTCTCGAAAAACTAAGGTTTCCCTCTACAAAACCTTAATCATCCCAGTCCTCCTCTATGGCGCTGAGGCTTGGACGTTGTCCAAAGCGGATGAAGAGGCTCTTGGACGTCTCGAGAGGAAAATTCTGCGTGCAATCTTTGGTCCCGTTTGTGTAAACGGAGAATGGAGGAGGAGATTCAACCAAGAACTGTACGGGCTGTACAGCGACATCGGCCTGGTTAGACGTCTTCGGATCCAACGTCTAAGATGGCTAGGCCATGTAGAGCGAATGGACATCAACGCTCCGGCCCGAAGAGTCTTCGACTCCAACCCCGAGGGAAGACGCAGCAGAGGACGAGCGCATTTAAGGTGGCGCGCACAGGTGGAAGGGGACCTCAACCAACTGGGCGTGCGGCACTGGAAGCGGCTGGCCAAAGATCAGGCCGGCTGGAGAGGCTTGTTGGTTGAGGCCCTGGTTCACCCCGAGCTGTAGCGCCATCAAAGAAGAAGAAGTGCTACCATTAGCAATACGGCACTGCGACCTTTGCAGATCTATTGTGCCTGCTAGCCGATTTAGCCGAGTAGCCTATCCACTTCTATAATGAATTTGAGAATGCTTCTCGTAGGAGTCAGGGTGATCCCCTCAGGAGTCATAACTTCACTGAGAAGGATACGCTTTCTAAGATGGCAGAGAGCAGCACACTCACACAGACACTCAGTTTCAGACGAGAGGCTAATTTTGTTTAAATGATATCTCAGACCGCAGTGTCCCGTTAGATAGCTGACTATTCTTCTGACATCCATCCTATTGAGTTTGAGTATGTCTATAGGGTGTTTGTTCGGGGGTCGTATAAGTCGTTTAGATTGAAGGAGTCCCCGAACGCTGTAGGTCCCTTTCACCTATAGGAAAATAAAATCACACACAACATGGGTGACTGAGAGAAGCTCGGCTTTGGTTCATGGACTGTAACGCAAACATACATACATACATACATCTAATTGTCAAAAGGCATCAGCAGTGGAGTAGAACCAAGGATATGCACCTCAAGCAAGATCTCCAAGGTTTCCCCCCGACTGACTGTAAAGGTACAGTCTGATTTACGAAGGAGCCCGAGTCAATTTGTGTGCTCATGAGATAGCGCTTTATGGAGTCCGGCCGCAGTCGGTAGCGAGTCTATGTTCTCGCAGTATTTTTTCCCAGACATTCTCTTGGATTTCTTCAGTTCGAAGTTGTATTTAGTTAGAGGAGATCATTAATCAGTCCAACTATTCTTTCGTTTGGTTCTGCTAAACAGAGATCTCACCTGTTTCCTTAGGGATTCGAGCTGTGCATTCCACCAGGGTACACACCGCATGTGTGTACTTGTCCTGGGTGTACAGCTGATTTATCGCTTTGATGGAATAGCCAGTTGTGTTCCGTCCCTTCAACATTTCTCCCGCAATACACGTCTATATAGGAATGCTCACCAATATACCCTGAAGCCCGTCTTCGATCGTACTGTCAAATAAAGAGAATCTTTCTTTAGCCGAATCTCGCCAGAATCGGTCTTCCCCTCTCAGTACAACATGTAAGCATTTAAGATCAATGTCGATAGGCATCTCCTCTATCCGTCTTCCCTGCTACCTTCTGCTCGCACTGTGTCCCCGAAATAATAAGGTTATTAAACCTTGAGTGCGCGCAGTGGTGCAGTGGTAAACATCACCGACCGTCGAGCGGAAGGTCTGTAGTTCAAAGTCGTTCCATAGTCAAGAAAAAAAAATTCCTATACGGAAGAAATAGGTGCAACACTGCTATTGTGAATGAGAAGTAATCAAACATACTGATGACACTCACAGTATATCTTCTTTCTTCTTTGGTGGCGTTGCAGCCCATGAAGCACCAAAGCCAAGCTTCTCTACAATCACCCATGTTGTGTGTCATTGATTTTTAATGCCGATCCCTAAAGGCGTGAGTTGAGAAGTTGGGAAGTTGTACTACGCGGATTTTGCCAGTACTGGTGTTATCGAGATCCGACCTCGCTCATGGTGCGTCAGAGTTCAACACACTAACTTCGGCGCTATGGTTACTTTAAATTCATACTCTGTGTGTGCAACAGTTACTGAGAACTACAACCAACGTGAAAATTCGGTCAGTTCCTCTCGAATCCTATCTAGGACAACCACCCCTGGAGAGTAGTGAGCGAACATTTACGACCCAAACCACTTCACTCCGTTCAGGTTGTGTGATAAACACTTCAAGAGTATAAACTCTTGAACCTGCGCGAACTATAAAAATAAAAACCACTGATTCTATAAATAACACAAATATTCCACGGCGCAAAATAAAACCATAGTCTGGATCCTACGGACACACAGTGTGCCTTATCTTATCCGGTTTCAATCGTTGAAGCCAGTAGGTACTCACGTGGGTTTCTATCGTATACATCTTACCAGGAAATACAGGCAATTATATTGACGTCGCTCCGATTTGACCATGTCAACCGATCACTTTCCCTTAATAACTGACTTAAAGCTACTTGTTATCAGAAGAAGCAATTTCTAATGCATCACGTGTGATCATATTAGAGAAGTCTTTAATGCGTTTACACCTATTGTCACGCAGTCGATTTGACCTTTCAATCGTTTAGGCCGGCTATCTAAGCAAAATCTACACGGGTGCGCAGATTAGATTAAATAAGCCCGATCGTTAACTTCACCGTTAAGTTTATCGCTTTCAACAGACATACAAACTTTATTCTTTTCAAGAGTAGACTGCCACTCATGTCAATATTATTTTGACGGCTATCAACGTCGTATACATACTCGTAAAGTTTTACAAAGCTATTTTGCCATTGACTATCACATTAAAATATTTATGGTCCCATCAAAGGTTTACGAAATGTTCAAGGCTCTTATTAACCTCTGGTAACAGAGATGGGGGGAGGGAGCGAGCAAACCGAGCAAAGAAGTTGATCGCGTTTGACATGGCAAACGCCAGTTTCGATCTCTGTCCCTGCTCCATCCAAATTGACACACAGCCTCCGCGTGGCCCCCCCTAGATAGCTACCCTGGCACCCGCCAGCTAGTGAACCAATGTGTGCAGCGACCCAATCCATTGTTCCTGGGAAAGGGGAACCTGGCCCTCCAGGTTGGGGGTTGTGCTTAGGGGTAACATCCCTATCACGTAAAAACCTACTTGTTCCGAAACAACAACAAGCCCCCTGACGACCCCTGCAAACGACTAACGGACTTGAGAGTCTGCACCTGGAATGTTAGGTCCCTTAGCAGACCGGGTGCATGCGATCAATTGGAGCAAGCCCTCAACTGCTATAAAGCAGATATAACCGCACTCCAAGAAGTGCGATGGGATGGACCAGGCAGAAAACGGATGAAAAACTGCAACATCTACTACGGGAACTGCTACAAGAAAAACAAAGAGCGCCTATTCGGGTGCGGATTCGTTATTCGAGGAAGACTCCGACAAAAAGTCTTAAGCTTCCGAGAAGCAAACTCCTCATAAAAATCCGCATCAAAGCTAAATTTGGAAACATTAGCTTAATATGCGCTCACGTCCCAATAGAAGAAAAGGACGGTCGACTCAAAGATGAATTCTACGATCTCCTATACAGAACCTATGCCCAATGCCTCAACTACGACACAAAAATAGTCCTAGAAGATTTGAATGCAAAACTGGGACATATTTGAGTCGATCATAGGAAAGCATAGCCTCCATAACACCTCATCCGACAACGGACTAAGGCTAATTGATTTCCTAGCGGGGCGTAACCTCCTTGTAGCAAGCACGCGATTCCCCCATCTCAACATCCACAAGGGTACCTGGCGGTCTTTCGATCAATCGACCACCAATCAGATTGATCACATTGCGATCGACGCCAGACACTCCTCCTGTATTCTCGACGTACGAACCTTCCGAGGGGCCAACATCGACTCGGACCACTACCTTGTTGTAGCCAAGGTACGCATGCTTAGGAGTCGAGTAGAACTATGTTAGTTTAACGTCAGAAAGTTGCAATCGCAAGAGACTGCCAGAATCTTTGCCGATCGTGTCTCCTCCAAGCTCTCTCAAAATCCGCCCACAGCAGAACAACCCATAGAGCAGGAATGGGCGCATTGCCAAACCGCCACCACCTAGAAACCGCTGGTTCGATGAACAATGCGACAAGCCCATGAGGCAAAACAAGAGGCATATAAAGCCATGCTGCGACGACGGACGAGAGCTGCTCGCGAAATCTATGAGCAGAAGAGAAGAGAGGAACACACGCTTTTCAGAAGAAACAAAAAGAGAGCACGCCCGTAAGTTTTACAATAAGGTTATACGAACATGCCATGGCTACAAAGCCAGAGCGGCGGCCTGCAGGGATGAAAATAGAGAACTGGTAGTAGAGGTGCAGTCGATGCTGAGGATTTGGAAAGACTACTTCTGCAGACTGTATGACGGCGATGATAGACAAGATACCGCTGTCAAGCAGAACGAAACATTCGTAATGGATGACAATGAAACAGAATTCAGTCCACCCAACCTAGACGAAGTCAAAATAGCGATATCAAGACTTAAGTCTAATAAAGCCGCGGGCGCAGACGGCCTGTCTGCTGAGCTTCTTAAGGCGGCTGGAGATGAGCTGGTAAGGTGCATGCACCATCTCATTTGCAAGATATGGTCAGAGGAAAGCAAGCCCGACGAATGGAATCTCAGCATCGTTTACACAGTCCACAAGAAAGGAGACCCCTGTAACTGCGCCAGCTATAGGGGAATAAGTCTCCTTAACATCGCATACAAGATCTTCTCTGCCGTATTGTGTGAACGCCTGAAACCGTTTGTGGATAACCTGATCGGCTCTTATCAGTGTGGTTTCAGGCCAGGTAAATCCACAATAGACCAAATATTTACGCTACGGCAGATCTTGGAGACGACCCAGGAATACCAAATCGACACTCACCACCTCTTCGTCGATTTCAAGGCTGCATATGACAGCGTATATAGAGATGAGCTATACAAAGCCATGTCTAGTTTTAACATCCCTGCCAAACTCGTGCGTCTGTGCAGGATGACAATGGAGAATTCTCGCTGCTCCATTAAGGTCGGTAATGAGCAAACCCAAACTTTTGATGTTAAAAAAGGATTTAGGCAAGGTGACGCGCTGTCACGCAACTTTTTCAACATCGTGCTTGAAAAGATCGTGCAAGAGTCACTGGCCAACACAAGAGGTACGATGTATTTCAAGTCTACGAAATTGCTTGCGTACGCCGACGACATTGACGTGATTGGACGGACACAGCGAGAAGTCAATGAGGCCTTTGTAAGCATTGAGGTAGAAGCGGCTAAGATGGGTCTCAAGGTTAATGAGGGTAAAACCAAATATCTGCTTTCATCTAAAAGAGACGGACAACACCGACGTATTGGCCAGAACGTCACCATGGGCGGATATAACTTTAAAGTGGTCAAGGAATTCGTCTACCTTGGCTCACTGGTGACCAGCGACAACAACACCAGCGCTGAGATAAAACGCAGAATCACTCTTGCCAACCGCTGCTTCTTTGGGCTCAAGAGGCAATTGAGAAGTAGAGCCCTCTCTCGGAAAACCAGGGTGACACTATAGTATAAGACCTTAATCATCCCAGTCCTCCTTTACGGCGCAAAGGCTTGTACCTTAACAAAAGCGGATGAAGATGCCCTTGGTGGTTTCGAGAGGAAAATTCTGCGCACTATCTACGGTCCCGTTTGTTCAAACGGTGTATGGAGGAGAAGATATAACAAGGAACTGTACGGGTTGTACAGCGACATCGGCCTGGTACGACGTCTACGGATACAGCGTTTAAGGTGGCTAGGCCATGTAGAGCGCATGGAAAATACAGCTCCGACCCGAAGAGTCTTCGAATCCACTCCGGAAGGAAGGTGCGGCAGAGGACGGCCGCATCATCGGGGCGTGCGGCGCTGGAAACAGCTGGCCAAAGACCGTGCCAGCTGGAGACGCTTGTTGGTTGAGGCCCAGGTTCACCACGGACTGTAGCGCCACCTAAGTAAGTAGTAAGTGAATAAGTAACAGAGATGTTACAAGGTTCATTAGCAAAATTGTTTGTTGTTCATTCAGTTTTGCTATTGATTTTTTTACCTCGTTCATCCCTCTTGACAGGACTACCTAAAGAACGATCCGAACAGCGAAATGGGAGTTTTTAGTTCATACCTTTTCTACCGCCTCCACGTGTATTTGTATATCCAACTACCTATGCCCAACAGGATTCCACGAAGGGTTTTGTATTTATTGTTTTGTATAAGGTTCTAGCAAGGGTAGGCAGGAGAAACCATTTGGAATAATGTAAGCCGTTGAGATGAGTCCTCATTAGGGAAATGCTTTCCTGTATCTCGTCACTGTCACTGTTGTGATGATATGTTTTATCTTGTCCTGGAATACAACGATGTGCAGTTTGGCTTCCGTGGCATATGGAATTAGACGTGTGCTCTATGTTGAAGTCATTGAACTGCGTGGTGTGGTTGGAAGATTAAAGATTTGCCAATGTAGTTCTTGATGAACCATTTAATCGCTCTAAAAGGATGTGTGGAGTATGTGCGGATTGTTTTAGGCTTTAAGAGTCCCCTGGTCCAGGAGAAGATCTATACCAAGATACACTTACCCTCATATGAATGGTATCGATCTGATCCCCAAAAATTCTGCCAAATACCTTGGCATAATCTTAGACTCCAAGGTTAGCTGAAAGGACAACATTAATTTTTTTTGTTTTCTTTTGGCGAGGGTAGGTGAAAATCTTCAAAAGACACTATGAGGACCGACAGCGTGTGCTCATAGTAGTGTGAGATTCCTACTCACTAAAAAAACAATTGAGCTCTTGAACTCGTCCAGTAGTTTTTTATTCACATCAGAGGAGAAAAGAAGAAATAAAAAAACAGAAAAAAAGCTATACATAAGCTAAAATGCGGCAGGACACCTTCCAGCTATGGTTCCTGCAGAGCTCGCCAGTTCACACGAGTAATTATTTATTTATTATCGCGCTAAATCGAACGGCTTGGTTCTTTGAAGTACAGCGTTATTAGCGTGTTCCTCTAGTCTTCGTTTGTGTCTACGAGCAAAATCTCTAGCTGCGTTGGCGATTGATACGATTCCTAGATCTCTGTGGATATCCTCATTTCGCAGATACCACGGCGCATTAACAATTGCCCGTAATATTTTGTTTTGAAAAGTCTGCAGGATCTCAGCATTACTCTTTTTGGTACAACCCCATAGTTGTGTACCATAAGTCCATATAGGTTTTAGCACTTGCTTATATATAAGCAATTTGTTATAAATACTGAGCTTGGAATACTTTCCTAATAGCCAGTACAACTCCCGATACCTATGTTCGAGTTCTCCACGTTTTTTTTTTAACGTGAGTTTTCCATTTTAATTTCGCATCAAGTGTCATTCCGAGATACTTCGCCTCGTTTGCGAACGGAATTTGCGCAGCGTTTATGAAAACTGGTAAGTCAACGTGAGCAGATTTGGTTTCATTGAGCGCAATCCACCAAACCTTTGTCCAATTTCTTACACGATCTACAGCATACTGTAGATTGACATTTGCTTTTTCAACCGTTTTACCTGTTGCCAGGATGGCAGTGTCATCGGCAAACGTTGCTAACACAGTGCCTTCTATCTGTGGGATATCACGAGTATAAAGTAAGTATAATATCGGGCCTAAAACACCACCCTGCGGTACACCGGCCGATATCGCCTTCAGCTTGGAATATTCATTTCCGTGTTTAAGACGGAAGAGTATGTGTGATAGGTAGGATCTTAGAATATTATATAGCTGTTCTGGTAGAACATGTCGTAGTTTGTACTCCAAGCCTTTGTGCCATACTTTATCAAAGGCTTGTGAGATGTCAAGAAAAACGGATGAACAAATGCACTTTCGTTCTAGCGCGTTTTCAATTCCATCAGTTATTCGATGTACTTCATCTATGGTGGAATGCTTGCTTCTGAAACCAAACTGATAATCCGGTAAGAGACCTTCAGTAATTGGCTTAAGTCGATTAAGTAGAATTCTCTCAAATACTTTGGAGATGATCGGTAGAAGAGAAATCGGTCTATACGACGTAACTTCAGTCGGCGGTTTCCCGGGTTTCGGAACTATGATAACTTCTGCGACTTTCCATTGGTTTGGTACATATTCTAATCTAAGTGCCGCATTAACGAGAAAAAGAAGTTTAAGAAGTGCTTTCTTCGGCAATGCTTTAAGAATTTCTCCCGTGATTAAGTCGTAACCAGGAGCTTTGTTCAACTTTAATGATTGGCGTGGCTGCTGGTAGTCGATAGTCCGTTTCTGTATTCGAGCGATTTTCGTTATCCTGGACCGGTTGGCCCTGGATGGGTTTAAAAGTATCCTCTAGGTAACCGGCGAAGGTGTCCGCTTTTTCCTTATCTTCCTTGGCCCATTCGCCTCGACCTTTTCTTATTGGTGGTGCCTGGATTTGCGGCTTTTTTGCACTTTTTACAGCTCTCCAAAGAGAGTAAATTGATTCTTTCTCTGAAGTCAAGTTTTCTAGATAAATGCCGATACGTTCATTCTTGTAGTCTTTAATTGCCCTTTTGAGCGAATTACACAAGTGATTAAATCGGGCTTTATCCAGCGGCGCGCGAGTTTGTTGCCATCGCTTCCGCGCTTTCCGTTTTTCGTTCACCATTTGTCTTATTTCAGGCGGATAGGATACCTTTTGACTGACCGGAAATCGATCTTGGTGTGGAGTACTCTTCGACGCCGCATATTGCACTGCTTGAACAAAACGATCAGCTTCGACTTCTAGGTAGGGTAGGTAGGTAAGACCGTAGCCTTCCCAGAGATGGGAAGAACACACATAGGGCAAGAAGGCCCGTTGTGCAGCTACTATCACGTTCCACTTCAGCCAGGACAGAGCCTCTTTTATTGCCAACAGTTCCGCCTGGAAAACGCTGCAGTGATTAGGTAGTTTTAGCGCTTTGTTTAGCTTAAGTTGTTTGCAGAATACCCCACTGCCCACCCCGTCTTTGGTTTTAGACCCGTCAGTATAGAAATCTATGCAGCCTTTGCGAGGTTGAGTCTGGCGAGTCCAGTTTTGTCTGGCCGGGTATAACGTTGTAAAGTTTTTATCCAAGACTGTGGTGGGCTTTGTGAGGTCTAGGTTTTCTGCAATGGTTGACCTGTTATTCAGGATCGAGGAGTGGCCAAAGACGTAGCTCTTCCAGTTCGAGTTGGCTTTAAGTCTAATGGCCGTTTGTGTGGCAATTTGCTTGCCGATAATATCGAGTGGTGTAAGGTCGAGTATCATGTTAAGTGCAGCCGTTGGGGTGGACCTGAGGGCCCCGGTAATGCATAAACACGCCAGCCTTTGTACCTTCTCGAATTGTTTGAGGTATGTTGTCTTGTCCAGTGCTGTCCACCAGACAGTCGCTCCATACATTAATGTGGGTCTAACGACCGTGGTATAGAGCCATAGAGTAATCTTGGGATTGAACCCCCATTTTTTCCCTATGGCTTTCTTGCATGAATAGAGAGCTATTGTTGCTTTTTTGGCTCTTTCGATTGTGTTGATTTTCCAGGTTAATTTCCTGTCCAGTATGATGCCAAGGAATTTGGCACCGGAGGAGTATTTTAATCTGGTATCAAGCAAAGTGATAGGGCAGTGTTCCGGGATTTTATGCTTTCGACTTCTAACTCATATGATGTTCTTAGCGGTACTCTGGGTTCGGTGCTTTCCTCAACGTAGTTACTGAATCTTTCTCAGTTAGTTCTCCTACTAGTTAGTCCAGGTGGTCTTTGAATTTTAATTAGAGCTGCGCTCATCGTTAGTATAACTGGAGAATGGTCTGAGAAAAGGTCAAAGCTCTCATCGACTTTTAGATAGCTTGCACTCCTTTCGTGATAAAGAAATCAATTAAATCGGGAGTTTTTGCAACACCTGTCGGCCAGTATGTCGGTTTTCCCGTTGAATGAAACTCGCAGCCATTTTCCATACCAGCTTGGTAGGGTGCTTTACCTTTTTGCGAGTTGTATCGTGAGCCCCAAAAGGTGTGTTTAGCATTAAAGTCACCACCAATAATAAAGATCGGCCCAAGAGAGTTAAACAAACTTCAAAAAGTTTTTATTTCTAACATGTACCGTACACATATGCATCGTTTCAAGTTCTTTACTGATTTCGTTGGAGTGGTCAGTATTCTCTTTTATGAACAAGGATGAACCACCTCTTGCCCTTCCTGATGGGTGAAATGCATGGTAGGCACAGTAGCCTTTCAAATTTATACGCGACTGCATCATCAGGTGGGTTTCAGAAATCAAGCATACGAACGAAAATGTCAAGTTCATTCATTTTGTTTATAATTCCATTTGCGTTCCAAGATAGAATTTTTAAGATTTGTGTTGGTGACCGTTAGGTCTTTCGAGGTTAAGTAGTCGCTCGAAAATAAGTCGATTCGTTTGGCTTTGTTCTTCCAGCTTCGCAAGAATAATTCACATAACGTTTGCCATGGGGTCTAATTTTTCGGCACTTCTCGTATGTGAGGGCGCCGTAATTTGGGCATATGTTTTTGAACCTTGATGTAGCGGTTTTTTATTTATCAGTGTCTTCTGGCTGGTTCCTGATACAGCCAACTGAGCTTTATTTTCCTTTGAAAACATTAATGAAAGCCCCAAAAAAGCCCACGTGAAGAGTAGTCTCAAAACAAAAGTGGTTGTACACTGCGTATGAGAATAAATGTCATCTTCAAAGTCTAGCGGTGACCAGTTCTATGAAATCCACACCAACGGCGGTTCTTGAAACAGTGCTGAACCTTCCACCCTTAGATATATATTGCGAAAGCATCGCTGGCAGGACTGCGCTAAGAATTCAACAATCCGGTCTCTGGGCAAGGAGCCCTTATGACCATGCATCAGGCTTAGATCAATGGGCCATCTCGAGAATCAAAACCGAAACGGACTTTATCACCCGGCTTCCCTGCTGCGAGAGGAGATTCTCTACCAGAATTCATTCCTGGGAGAAATGGACCAGTAGTATGGTACGTACGGAAAATGAACTGGCAATCTATACTGATGGATCCAAATAGGATACCAGTACAGGAGCCGGGATCTTCTATAGACTTTATAATGCTTTGAAAGCATTGCAGCCCATGAAGGGCCAGAGCTAAGCTTCTTGATGATGGCTGTGGCGTTTTCCAAACTTAGGTCTTCGACATTAAACAGGCTGCGGACCTGATTCTTAGAGCAAACCTTTCTTACTTACTTAACGGGCGCTACAGTTCGGGGTGAACCTGGGCCTCAACCAACATGCCTCTCCACCTAGCACGATCTTTCGCTAGTCTTTTCCAATGCCGCACGCCCAGTTGGTTGAGGTCCCCTTCCACCTGTGCGCGCCACCTTAGGTGCGGCCGTCCTCTATTTCTTCGTCCCTCGGGGTTGGATTCAAAGACTCTACGGGCTGGAGCTGTGGTGTCCATTCGCTCTACATGGCCTAGCCATCTTAGGCGTTGGATCCGTAGACGCCTGACCAGACTCATGTCGCTGTACAACCCGTACAGTTAGTGATTGAATCTTCTCCTCCAACCCTCCTCTGTGTTTATGGGACCGAAAATCGGACGCAGAATCTTTCTCTCGAAACGACCAAGGGTTTCCTCATCCGCTTTAGATAAAGTCCATGTTTCTGCGCCGTATGACAGGACCGGGATAGTTAAGGTCTTATATAAGGTCAACTTGGTCGTACGAGAGAGGGCTCTACTTCTCAGTTGCCTCTTGATCCCAAAGAAGCAGCGGTTGGCAAGAGTAATTCTGCGCTTGATTTCGAAACTGGTGTCGTTGTTCCAAGTCACCGCGGAGCCGAGGAATATGAAGTCCTTAACTACCTCGAACTTATGTCTGCCAATATGCACGTTCTGTCCAAGACGTCGGTGGTAAATGTCCTTTTTCGATGACAGCAGATATTTAGTCTTGCCCTCATTAACTGCCAAACCAATTTTTGCCGCCTCCATCTCAATACTCGCAAACGCCTCATTGACATCTCGCTGCGATCTACCTATTTTGTCAATATCGTCGGCGTATGCAAGGAGTTGCGAGGATTTGAAATAGATTGTGCCTCTTGTATTGGCCTGTGATTTTTGCACAATCATTTCCAATACGATGTTGAAGAAATCACACGACAGCGCATCGCCCTGCCTAAATCCTTTTTTGACATCAAAACTATCGGTGAGGTGCTCACCGATTCGGATGGAGCAGCGAGCATTTTCCAAGGTCATCCTGCATAGTCTGACGAGCTTCGCAGGGATGTCAAAAGTAAACATGGCGTTATATAGCTCGTCTCTAATTACGCTGTCGTATGCGGCCTTGAAGTCGACGAATAGATGGTGCGTATCGACTTGAAACTCATTGGTTTTCTCCAGGATCTGCCGTAGTGTGAAGATTTGATCGATGGTGGACTTCCCTGGCCTGAAGCCACACTGATAAGGACCTATCAGCTTGTTTACGAATGACTTCAGGCGTTCACACAAAACGGCAGCGAAGATCTTGTATGCGACATTAAGGAGACTTATTCCTCTATAGTTGGCGCAGTCAAAGGGATCCCCTTTTTTGTGGATCGGGCAAACAATGCTGAGACTCCATTCTTCGGGCATGCTTTCCTCTGACCATATCTTACTCCTAACCAGCTCACCGCCAGCCGCTTTGAAGAGCTCAGCAGACAGTCCATCTGCGCCAGCAGCTTTATTCGACTTGAGTTTCGACATGGCAATCTCAACTTCGTCGAGGTCAGGGAGACGGAATTCTCTGCGATCTTCGTCGTTAAAAAATGGATCATTCTGCCTGACGGCGGTATGTTGGTTGTCATCGCCGTTATACAGTCTGCAGAAGTGGTTTTTCCAAATTCTCAGCATCGACTGCGATTCTACTACTAGGTGTCCGTTCTCATCCTTACAGGCCTCCGTTCGGGCTTTATAGCCTTGAGACATTCGTTTTATCCGCTGATAAAATCCTCGAACGTCGTGCCTGCAATAGCACCTCTCCAAGTTTTCAATCGCCCGCTTCTCGTGTTCTTTCTTTTTTCTCTTGAGAAGCTTATGTTCCTCCCTTCTCTTAAGCTCGTAGAGCTCACGAGCCGCTCTTGTTTTTTTGTGTAGTGAGGCTTTGTATGCCTCCTGCTTTTCCGCATGAATCCTTCTACACTCGTCATCGAACCAGGTGTTTCGTCGTGGTGGAGCTTTAAGGCCCAGCACTTCCGTTGCTGTGCTCTTCAGGGCTTGTTTGCACAGGCTCCATTGTTGCTCTACTGACTGAGTGGAGGATTGAGGTGTATCGGAGAGCTTAAGGGAGACGCGGTTGGCAAAAGCACTGGCGATCTCCGGCGATAGTAGCCTTCCGACGTCATAGCTTGGTGTTCTAACTCTACTCCGCGGTGTTTGTGTTATGCGCTGACGTATCTTGGCTACTACAAGATAGTGGTCTGAATCGATGTTCGCTCCTCGGAAAGTGCGAACATCAAGAATAGTGGAGGAATGTCTGACGTCAATCGCGGTGTGGTCAATCTGGTTGGTGACTGATTGATCTGGCGACCGCCAGGTGCCTTTGTGTATATCGAGGTGGGAAAATCGTGTGCTGGCTACAAGAAGATTTCGCCCCGTTGCAAGCAAACCTTTCAGTTAGAAGAATTAACATTTATGTTGTCAGCCAGGCAACCGTCAAGGCTCTGCAGTCAACATGGATAAGATCCAAGCTCGTAAAACTCTGCGGAGAGGAGTTATCACATGTCAATAAGGTGACCCTCTACTAGGTACCACGTCATAGGAATAATTCCGGAAATGAGAAGGTGAAATGAGCTGGATAGACTGGAATCAGACGTAAACTCCACACGGATTACGACAGAGGCTAAAACGCCGCTCAGTACACTTTCTACAGAAATTGAGGCGCGGCTAATAGTGATAGCCAATACGCGACGGTATCAATTAGATCAACATGGTCCGTCTAAGATAAGAAAAGGAAAAAACGGACAGAACAGTCTGCTAAAGTTCAGTCGTAGGAATATTCGATTGTCAGTCGGTGCCCTCAGAGAAGAGGGAGCGAGCAAACAGAGTAAAGACGGTGATCGATAGCTGCCGTGAAGCCAGGTAGTGAACCAATGTGCAGTGTGCAGCGACCCGACCCCATTGTACCTGGGAAAAAAGGAAAAAGGGAAGCCGTCCCTCCAGGTTGGGGGTTGTGCTTAGGGGTAACATCCCTATCACGCAAAAAATCAATTGCTGCGAAGCAATCACACGCCTCGGATACGGGCGGATACAAAGCTGACGACCCCTGCAAATGACTTGCGGGTCTGCACCTGGAATGTGAGGTCCTTCAAAAGAGCGGTGCGGAGACGGGATAGACCACGCAAAACGAGGATGAAAACCTGCGATATCTACTACGACAATTGCTACAGGGAGAACAAATAACGCTTATTCGGATGCGGATTCGTTATTCGAGAAAGACTCCGACAAAAAGTCTTAAGCTTTCGGGACGAAAGCGAACGCCTCATAACAATCCACATTATTTTGGGAACATTAGTTTACAATGCATTCACGCACCAACCAAAGAAAAGGACGATCCATTCAAAGACGACAAAGAGGACAAGGTACGAATGAAGATATCAAGGATGCCACGGAATCGAGCTGGACAACGAAAGTTTGACGTCGGAAAGCTACAATCGCAGGAGACCGCTAGGAAATTTGCCGATCGAGTTTCCCTCAACCTCTCGCAAAATAACAGTAGGAGCACTGCTAGTGCGCCATCAGAGACGTTGCCTCTGATATGTTGGGTTTCAAGCCACCGTCAGCTAGAAACACCTAGTGTGATGAGCAATACGGGCAAGCCCATGTAGCAAACCACATCGCCTACAAAGCCATGCTACATAGAAGGACCAGAGCCGCTCGTGAACATTACGAGCACAAACGGAGGGAGGAACAAACGCTTTTAAAAAGAGAGCATGGAAAGCGTGAGATCGAAGAAATGGGGAGATTCTACCACAGGAATGACGCTGTCAACTAGAACGATCCATTCACAACGGATGAAGGTGCAAGAAAATTCCGTCCACCCGACCTAGATGAAAATAAGCCGGTAATTTCGAAGCTTAAGGCTTAAGCCGCGGGAGTAGACGGCCTGTCTGCCGAGCTATTTAAAGTGGCTGGAGCTGGGCTGGTAGAGCGCCTGCACCAGCTCATCTGTAAATTATGGGCGAAGGAAAGCATGCCCAAGTAATGGAGCCTCAGAATCGTTTGCCCAGTCCACAGGAAAGGAGACCCCTATAACTACGCCAACTACAAGGGAATAAGTCTTCTTGACATTGTTTATAAAACTTTCTCTGCCGTACTGTGTGACCACCGTGAGCACCATGGCGCAGTGGGTAGTGTGTTGGCCTCTGACGCCGATGACTCGGGATCGAATCCCGACACAGCCATGTCATCGAACGTGTTTTTCACGGTGTTTCTCCTCAGCGGGGTTCTGACAAAACCCCCTGTAGTCAAATTGTCATGAAAAGCTTCTCGAAATTCGCCGTTCGGAACCGGCAATAAAACTGTAGGTCCCTTTCACCTTTGTAGATAATCCGATAGGTTCGTATCAGTGTGGTTTCGGGCCAAGTAATAGACCAAATATTCACACTGCAGCAGACCTTAAAGAAGACCCAAGAATACCAAATCGACACACATCACCTTTTCGTCGATTTCAAGGTTGTGAATGACAGTGTGCATAGAGACGAGCTATACAGCGCCATGCCTAGTTTTGACATCTATGCCAAACTCGTCAGATTGTGCAGAATGACAATGGAGAACTCTCGCTGCGATTTTATCCAAAATCGATGAATAGGCCCTTGGTCGTTTCGAGAAGAAAAATCTGCATCCTGGTCCCGTTTGTATAAACGGGGTGTGGAGGAGAAGATACAACGACGAACTATACGTGCTATACAGCGACATCGGCCTGGAACGACGTCTGCAGATCCAACGTCTAAGATGGCTAGGCCATGTACAGCGAATGGATAACACAGCTCTGGCCGGAGTGTCTTCGAATCCAACGCCGAGGGACGACGCAGCAGAGGACGACCGGATCTGAGGTGGCGCACTCAGGTGGAATAGGACTTTAACCAGCTGGGAGGGCGTAGCTGTAAACAGCTGGGAAGTGTGTTGGTTGAGGCCCAGGTTCACACCGGACTGTAGCGCCATCTGATCACTTCATGATATCCTACCATGCAGCCAAACCAGGTTAGCCTACAATGACTTCTGCAGAAACTGTAGGGACCAAGAGAAAATTGAATCGATTCGTCACCTACTGTGCGAATGTCCGGTACTAGCCCAAAAAAGGAACAAGGCTATTCCTTTTGGGACCAGAGGTGGCAAGTAACATTGAGCTGAACAGACTACTAGGATTACTGTCTGCATCTTGGTGGTTCAGCTCAATGGATAACTTTTAGGTTTCTACAGGAATAACGTTAACTAGGCACATTGGAATCCTCATACATAGTCTAAGAGAGCCTTGACCTTTCGTCGAAAAGGCACTCATTCACCTAACCTAACCTAACCTATATACCAATACGGTTTTTGTTTAATCAGGTACAAAAGCCGGTATAGAGTTGAATGGACTGAAATTCCCTGGCCTATCATAATCCAGATTGGACATATCGCAATAGATTTCATTCTAATTTAACGTTAATTTGAAAGCTCATTACTGTATCGATAAAATTGAACAAAATCCAGGTACTCGATCGTACATCAAGATACAGTCAGGCAAATAGACTCAGCTGAGTTCACATTGCTGGGGAAAACACTATCACTGCAGGCGCATGTTCTAATCACCTGATACGTACTTACCTATGACTTTATCTACTGGTTAATAACGATCACTAATAAAACTTGTATTATCGCATTACCAACCGCGAACGTATGGATAACGATATAGCCAAACGTTGGTCGGCAAGAACTGATAAGCCACTATAAAGCCACTTTTGCACACCAAAAAAACAATAAGTCCTCCTGTAGGATCTCCTTAGCTTTATTGGTGATAAATCATTTTCGTGACGTTGAGGTTCCTGATAGCAACCTTTCACGGAACGGACCTATATCAGCCGCGTATGCCATCAAAGCAGGAATGTTACTTTGCTCGTAGTTTCCAGTGAAAATATGCGCATTCGGACCGGAAGCAAAGACACCGACATCTTCGCCACCATGAGTTTCCGACGACAATGGAGCGGTAGACATGTATCGGTATTCTGGTTTCGAAAAATCATCATTTGACACATCACGTCGACCAGTCTTTTCAGAGAAACCAGTCTTATAACCAGGTCCATTTGCGTACGATAAGATAGTATATGGAAGACCGTCATCGGCAAGAGCATTCGAAACACCAAAGATATCTTGAGTTCGTAGCTAAAAGTTGAGATACACAGTTCTTGTTAAATAGTCCCATTCAATAGAGTAAAATAACTTACCGGGTAGCCATTAATGGTCATCGTATGTGAATGATCCGAAGTAACAACGATCAGAGTGTCTTCCTCAGAAGTCAGGTCTTTTGCTAGTTGCACGGCTCTTTGGAATTCGGCCGTATCCTCAAGCGCTTTCCTAGCCCTATTTCCGTGATGTGCCATATCGATTCGTGCACCCTCAACAAACAATAAGAAGCCATTGTTGTTCTTCTGCAACAGCCTAATAGCAGCTTCAGTCATACGAGACAATGTTGGATCGGATTTTTCCAATCGTTGCCGTGCTATATCGCCATGGTATGGGCAATGACTTGGATGGAATAGACCTAGCAAATAGTCGGTCTTGCTCAAATCCACATTGTTCAGACCTTTAAGACACCACACATATGATGCATTAGCACCATTTCCCTTCTTATCGTCAATCCATTCTTGAATGAGATCGCGTCCATCCAATCGACGTCCTCTGACACCCTCCTCGTCGGTTTTTGTATTTGGCCGAAACCCACGACGTCCACCACCCAAGATAACATTCAGATTCTTACCAACTGGCCCATCAACCAATTGCCTGGCAATGTCTATGTTATCAACTGGACTACATTTACTTTGCACGATGTCGGCATCACTCTCCCAATTACGATCAGCTGTGTGTGCGTATGCTCCACCTGGTGACGCATGTGTCACACGAGAAGTTGTTACCAATCCGGTTGCCTTGCCTGCCTCCTGAGCCCATTTGGCAATACTCTCTGCATGTGTAGCTGGATCCTGAGCGGCCTTACAGTCCCCACGTTTAACTTGTGCATTCACACCAATCGTACCGTAATTACCCTTTACACCAGTCCAATAGGCGGTCGCTGAACAAGCAGAATCAGCTACTTGCTTATTTACACAATAAGTCTTTGACAGACCAGTGTATGGAAAGTCTTCGAAGGACAATTTTTTCGAGCTATCACCTAAAAAGTTTCTGGTAGCTGTCACTGTATGAATTGACATACCGTCACCGAGGAACAAGATAATATTCTTGGCATGCTTTGTGTTAATCTGTTGACTCCTAAGCTTTTCGGCGAGGACCGATTGAGCCTTATCGACCCAATACTGTGTTTCTAGCTCCTCAGGGTTTTCGGCAAAACTCCGGGTGCTCATTTGCAGTTTTGGGTGCACTAGAAACAGAAAGAGAGCAGCAATTAGTTGGTTGTTGGCATATTGTAAAGCAGCTTTTGCATAGATTAGAGCTACACGGCTTAACAGCGTGTTTATCAGCTCGCGCTTCAGTTGGTACTGGAAAGCAGGGAAATTGAACACAAAGTGATTAAGCTGAGCGACATAGGCATACATTAAGATATGTAATTGGCAAACTGGGACGTTATACAATCCGAACAATATTCCATATTCATTAGAGACCGATTTAAGAATAATTGCGTCGTTGGGACTAAAGCGCCTGAGTGGGAACCCAGGTATAGGCAGCGGCTGACGAAATCAGTCGCTAATCAGTAGCGCCCACTACACTCATTGTTTCGACGTAATCTACTGCTTTTTCCGTTGACGTTTTCTTGGCTCAAATTACCAGGATTCAATATTCCCGAAAACAAAATTTTGATACACTAATGCACAAAAACTCACTCTTATCGGCCTCAACAAAGGCAAGGATCGCTAGAGTCACCACAAATCCTATTGATAAAACCGTCGACGACTTCATCTTGTCGAATACGACCCGCACACTACAAGAATCAAACCCTGACTGTCGACAACACCTTCCGGACTTGTAGTTTTATGTACATTATGTACATGCCCAGTTTAGCCAACCAAACAAAAAAAAAAAAACAAGAAAAAGGCACTTCCCGATAAGCCGATAACTCGCACCTTACCTTACAGCCTAATCTTGGCCCAAGGTACCTACATATGTATGAAGTAAATGATGGCCAATTGGTCGTAGGCCTTTAGCTTCATCGAGATAGCTATCACTGGGCGTCATAAACCTGCCTTTTTACCCGTTTGTACTCATTAAGCATGCGAAACTGATTTCTGATAAACACCCAATCAGTGGCACCTACATAGCATTAATAGAATTCATAAAACATTGGCTAATCACTCGTCTATATCTAATCATAGAGTTCTATCCTGCTTAGAACAGAACGTTACACGCCCAATGCGCCAGAGACTGTAACTTATAAAGGTAGTCATAGGGACTCGAAGTCATCAGTCAGTTCCGCGGAGGCCCTTAAGGTGGATCGATCGCACATGAAATGAGTAAAAGTTGTGTGTTGATCCTTACACTCTCGTTATCTGTGGTCAGTGCTTTAGCACTACCACGACAGGTTCATGAGGTCGAGGATCTATCAGAAAGCGAAATGCATCCAGACTTTCCGTTCGACCGGCAATCATCGAGAGCAATTAGTCCGTTGGAAATTTTCAGCGAATACTGGTTAGATCAATCGAAGGAACAAGTCATCAAGAAGACCTCACGCGATCTGAACCGAAGGAAGGCGAAGAACATAATTTTGTTTCTCGGTGACGGTATGTCACTGACGACCATTGCCGCAACCCGTGTGTATATAGGTGGCGAGGAGCAGCGATTGTCATTTGAGGACTTTCCCATTACCGGACTGTCAAAGACATATTCAGTCGATCGAATCGTCCCGGACTCGGCAACTACTTCAACAGCGTATCTATGTGGCGTGAAAGCTAACTACGGCACGATCGGTGTAAATGCGAAAATCGAACGCGACGATTGTACGGCTGCGAAAGACACATCGAACTATGTCTTCTCGATCGGAAAATGGGCCATGGATGCCAGAAAGTCGGCTGGCCTTGTGACAACGGCCCGTGTGACACATGCTTCGCCAGCTGGTGTTTACGCTCATACAGCCGAACGTGAGTGGGAGAATGACAGCGAAGTTAAGACAACATGCGGTGAAGGCTCAGGAATCGACGATATAGCGGTGCAGCTTATTCATGGTGAAGTCGGTAGCCGTCTGAAGGTGATGATGGGCGGCGGTAAAAGGAATTTCCTTGATTCATTTCTAGACCCGATAGGTCGACGATCAGACGGGAAAGATCTGATCAGCGAATACAAGGCGAAATCACCGCAAAATGCATACGTTGAAACCCGTGACGAGTTGATGTCTCTAAATCCTAATTCTTCAGATCGTTTACTGGGCCTATTCCAGAACAGTCACATGAAATATAATCTCGAAACAATTGACGAAGATATCGATCAGCCAAGTCTTGCAGAAATGACCCAGAAAGCGATCGAGTTCATGCAGGATAACGAAAATGGATTCTTCTTGTTCGTCGAAGGTGCCCGCATTGATATGGCCCACCACGTCAACGAAGCCAAACTGTCATTGGACGAAACTCAACAGTTCTCCGAAGCAATCGCTCTGGCTCGTAAGTTGACGAGCGAAGATGACACTTTGATCATCGTGACGTCCGATCACTCACACGTGCTCTCTTATTCAGGATACGCGGTAAGCTCCCTAATTACTTTTCTTTCAATTTCCATAGGTTAATGGAATGATTTGTTATAGAAACGCAACAAGAAAATTACCGGGAAGGCAGGTACAGCCGAGGACGATCGTCCATACATGATCATGACCTACCCCAACGGGCCAAGTTCCTCAACATATTTCAAGAAAGGCTCTCGGGTCGATCCGACATCTACGAACAAATCCAAGGTACATTCTGCTTGGCCATCATTAGTGCCACTTGAAGCTGAAACTCATGGTGGTGAAGATGTCGGTGTATTCGCTTCTGGCCCATGGTCACATCTGTTCTCCGGTGTCTACGAGCAGAACGCCATACCGCATATGATGGCTTATGCAGCATGTATTGGCGACGGTCTTAAAATGTGCGATCAATCAAATGCTAAATAAAATGAGTCAGGTCTTACTGAATGAATTGATCGTACTACTCTGCAGGTTAAATCCTTTTATCGGATTGAGATAAGGAAAAAAATAGTTTGAAGATGGACTTACTTACTTAGGTGGCACAGTCCAACAAACTTCTCCAACTGGCACGGTCAGCACTCCCAGTTGGTTAAAGTCCCCTACCACCTATGTGCGCCACCATAGATTCGGTCGTCCTCTGCTGCCTCGTCCCTCGAGGTTGAACTCTTCGGGCTAGAGATGTGTTGTACATTCGCTCTACATGGCCTAGCCATCTTAGACGTTGGATCCGAAGACGTCGCACTAGTCCGATGTCACTGTACAGTCCGTACAGTTCGTTGTTGTGTCTTCTCCCCCACTCTCTGTATATTCAAACGGGACCATAGATCGAATGGAAAACCTTACTCCCGAAACGGCCAAGAGCTTCCTCATCTGCTTTCGTTAAGGTCCAGGCCTCTGCGCTATAGAGGAGGTCTGGGATGATTAAGGTTTGGTATAGCGTAACCTTGGTCTTTCGAGAGAGGGCTTTACTTCTCAATTATCTCTTGAGCTTTAAGAAACAGCGATTGGCAATAGTTATTCTGCGTTTGATCTCAGCGCTGGTGTTATTGTCGTTGGTCACTAGTGAGCCAAGGTAGACGAACTCCTTGCCCACTTCGAAATTGTAGCTGCCAAATGTTACATTCTGGCCCAGACGTCGGTGTTGCGCTTCTGTTTTGAATGACAGCAAATACATATTTGGTTTTACCCTTTTAACATCAAAGGTCTTGGTTAATTCGCCACCGACCTTAATGGAGCAGCGACGAGTGTGGCAGGTATGTTCAAACTACACATGGCTGCGTATAGCTCCTTCCTATGCCTACTGTCATACGCGGCCTTGAAATCGACGAGAAGGTCTTACAAGATCTGGCGCAATGTGAATATTTGGTCTATTGTGGATTTACTTGAAGGGCATGGGCTCGGACATACAGGGTAAAGTTGTTGATCGCTCTCAACCTGGCGAGATGCCAGCAACGATCCCTGTTGACATACGGCCTCCTCGCGGCGCCCTCTGGATAGCCTCTTCAACAACCGTTGGGGGTGAACAAACGTATGCAGCGAAAAATACCCCGACCAGAATGGTGGTTGTGCAGCGGGCTAACAATCCGCCCACGTTAAAAAAACTTAAAGTTATGAATGAGCAAGATGCCGATGACGACGACAACGCACGAAAAAGGAACACGATTTGCGAGTATGCTCCTCACGCAGTACAAGGCGGATATTACTACGGTCCAGGAAATACGCTGGATAGGAAACGGTATGATTAGGAAGAAAAATTGCGACATTTATTACAGCTGTCACAATAGATTGCACTTACGTGGGTAAGCGGTTAAGGTCGAAGGTCATCGACTTTAAACCTATAAGTGATCGCCTGGCTGTGATCCGCATCAGAGGCAGATTTTAAAACATCAGCCTTATATGTGCACACGCCCCTACCGACGAGGCTGAAGACCCTATCAAGGAGGACTTCTATGACCTCCTGGACAACGCCTACGGAGCTTGTCCGGAGTAAAATGTAAAAATCGTGCTCGGGGGCTTCAACGCCAAATTCGGTAAGGAAAACACCCTTGGCGGAGTGATCGGATAGCACAGCCTCCACGATACAATAACAGATAACGGCTTCGGACTCGCTGACTTTGCGACAGCTCGTAATGCCGTGATAAGTAGCACAAGATTCCCTCGCAAGCGAATCCACACAGCAACCTGTCGATCTCCGGACGGTCGAACCGCCAACCAAATCGACCATGTGCTCATTGACGCAAGGCACTCGTCAAACATCCTGGATGTGCGAACATTCAGAGGGGCAAATGTCGACTCTGACCACTTCCTCGTAGCAGAAAGATTCAGAGCTCGACTGTCCAATGTCAGAAAGGTGCACCAGCCCATCAGGAGGAGGTTCGACATTGGGCGCCTTAGCACACCGGAGGTTGCCAGAGTCTACAGGAAGCAGCTGAGCGAAAGACTCTACGGTATGCCTACGTCGAACACAAATGCCAATAATATGTGGCTTCATTGCCGCTCAGCCATTCAGGAGGTAGCCGAAACCATCTTAGGTTACCTACCACCCCCGACAAGAAAACCGTGGTATGATGGCGAGTGTGAGCAGAAAAAGGCAGCAACCGACGAGGCGTATCAAAAGGCGCTGCAGAGGAAAACCAGGGCAGAGCAAGAAGAGTACCGAGCCAGAAGAAGGGAGGAGAAAAAACTACTGCGACAAAAGAAAAGAATCTTCGCAGCCTCCCAGCTCAAGGATATCGAGGAGTCTAGGGATAAACATAAAACACGAGCCTTTTACAAGAAAGCCAAAGGCCTTGCAGGAGGCTTCAAAAAGGGCACCCAGGCTCTTCGAAACTGCGAGGGTAATCTTGTCACCGACCCGCAGGGAATAGTGGATGTATTTAAGCAGCACTTCCAGCAGCTGCTTTACGAGCATGACCAAGAGAGAGTGGTAGGGACCGAGGAAATTCCAACTCCAGCCGCTGAAGTAGTCCTCCCACCCAGCATCGAAGAAGTCGGCACAGCTATTCAGAAGCTGAAGAACAACAAGGCCGCAGGCTCAGATGGCTTGCCATCAGAGCTCTTCAATGCTGGCGGCGATGTTCTGGTAGGGAGCATGCACCAGATCATCTGCAGAATTTGGCAAGACGAAAGCATGCCCGACGACTGGAATACAAGCTCTATATGCCACATCCACAAAAAAGGCGATCCGATCTCTTGCAAGAACTATAGAGGTGTATCTCTGCTCAATGTCGCATACAAGATCCTGTCCAGCGTATTGTGTGAACGTCTAAAACCATTTTGCACCGCACTAATCGGCAGCTACCAGTGCGGCTTCCGGCCCGGCAAATCGACTATAGACCAAATGTTCACACTTCGACAAATCCTGGACAAGACCAACGAGTTTCGAATCGATACACACCATCTTTTCATCGATACGACGCATACGACGGCATTTATCGTGAAGGATGATGGCCGAATTCGGGATCCCGGGAAAACTGATCCAGTTGTGTCGCGCTACGCTAAAAAACACGCGATGCACCGTGCAATTCGGTTTTAGGACCTCGGAACCATTCGAAACATGTACCGGATTTCGGCAAGGAGATGCGTTGTCATGTGACTTCTTCAACCTTGTGCTGGAGCAGATAGTGCGACGGGCAGACGTCAACAGGGAAGGCACTATCTTTTACAAATCCATCCAGCTGCTAGGATACGCGGATGATATCGACATCATCGCGTGTTCTCGCCGTGGGATTGTGGAAGCATTCAGGGCGATTGAAGGACAGGTGAAACGAGTTGGTCTTAAGATCAATGAGGACAAAACGAATTACATGCTGTCAAGCAAAAACCAATCCGTCGCTCACCACCTGGGACAAAATACAACAAATGACAGCTACAATTTCGAGGAAGTTAAGGAGTTTGTCTACCTCGGGGCAAACGTAAACTCCACAAATGACACCACAGTGGAGATCCGGCATAGAATCGCCCTTGGCAACCGCTGCTACTTCGCCTTGTCCAAACAACTGTGGTCAAAGGTCCTCACTCGAAAGACCAAAGTCATGTTTTACAAAACGCTGATTCTGCCAGTCTTGCTGTACGGAGCCGAAAGCTGGACGATAGGCAGGACAGCGGAGCTGATTTTGGGTTCTTTCGGAAGGAAAATTCTGCGCCGAATAGTTGGTCCTGTCTGTGAGGAAGGTGAATGAAGATGAAGACACAACCGCGAACTCTACGAGCTGTACCAAGATGTGGATGTAGTCCGGAAGGCAAGGATCCGTCGACTACACTGGCTCGGCCACATCGAGTGCATGGACATCAACGCTCCAGATAATCGCGGATGTAAGACATCATGGTCTTGACAACTGGAAGCAGCGTGCCGGGACCGCCAAAGATGGAAGGCAGCTATAGCTCAGGCTCAGATCCTCCATGGATCGCTGGCCTGATAAGAATGTAAGTAAGTGGATTTACTTGGCCTGAAATCACACTGATAAGAAGCTATCAGACTATCCACAAAGCGTTTCAGTGGCTTACACAGTACAGCAGACAAGATCTTCCCCTGTAGTTGGCGCAGTTATAGGGGTCGCCTTTTTTGTGGACTGGGCAAACGATGCTGAGATTCCATTCGTCGAGCATGCTTTCCTCCGATCATCTCCAGCTGCTTTAAATAACTGCGTAGACAGACCGTCTGCGCCCGCGGCCTTATTCGTTTAAAGCTTCGAAATAACCAGCTTAACTTCATCTAGATCTTTCCTACATCCTCGTCCGTTGCGAATGTATCATTCTGCCTTACAGCGGTATTAGATCTTTCATCGCCGTTAAACGGTCTACAGAAGTGTTCCTTCCATATTCTCAGCATCGACTGTGACTCTACTACTAGTTGCCTGTCCTCATTCTTACAGGCTTCTGCTCTGGCTTTGGAGCCATGGCACTTGCGAGTGTCAATCCCATGGTAGCTTCTCTCCATCTCTCTCGGTGGCTTGGACGACGTTAAACTTTCGGTATCCAACTCGACTTCGTGGTATCATTGATATCCTCATTCATACATTGGCTACAACAAGGTGGTGATCCGAGTCGATGTTGGCTCCTCGGAAGGTTCGTACATCTAGGATGCTGAAGAAGTGGCTGGCGTCATTCGCAACGTAATCAATCTGATTGATGGTAGACTGATCAGGTGATCGCCAGGTTCCTTTGTGAATATTGAGATGCGGGAATCGTGTGCTAACCAGAAGGAGATTGCGCCCCGCCAGGAAGTCGGAAGTCGAGTAGCCGATGTCCCTTTTCGGACTTGGTGTTGTGTAGGCTATATTTCCCCATGATCAACTCAAATATGCCCTCTTTGCCCACTTTCGCATTAAAATCTCTTTTTATATCGTAGCTGGGACATTGGGCATAAGCTCTGTCTAGGAGATCGTAGAAGACGTCTTTGAGTGTATCGTCCTTTTCTTCGGTTGGGGCATGAATGCATTGTAAGCGAATGCTCCCAAAATTGGCTTTGACGTGGATTGTTACGAGGCGTTCGCTTATGTCTCGGAAGCTTAAGACTTTTTGTCGGGTCTTCCTCGAATAACGAATCCGCATCCGAATAAGCGTTATTTGTTCTCCATGTAGCAATTGTCGTAGTAGATATCGCAGGTTTTCATCCTCCTATTGCCTGCATAGATTGTCTGCACCGGTCTGTTAAGAGACCTCACATTCCAGGTGCAGACTCGAAAATCATTCAGGCTTTTGCAGGGGTCGTAAGTTTTGTATCCGCCCGTATCCGAGGCTTGAGATTGCTTCTCAGCAATTGATTTTTTCCGTGATAGGGATGTTACCCCTAAGCTCAATCCCCAACCTGGAGGGCCAGGTTCCTCTTTCACCAGGAACCAGGAGTCGAGTCGCTGCACACATCGGTTCACCACCTGGCCGATGCCAGGGCAGCTATCCAGGGAAGGCCACACGGAGGCTGTGCGTCAACTTGGATTGAGCAGGGACAGAAGCTGGCGTTTGCCATGTTAAACACAGTCCACTTCTTTGCTCGCTCCATGTTCCCTCACAGAGTGATCCGCAATTTGCTTAGAGTAATTGCTTTAAGAAGTGCGATGAGATGTGTGTATGTTGGCGTTACAGTCCATGAACCAAAGCCGAGCTTCTCTCAATCACCCATGTTGTGTGTGATTTCATTTTCACATAGGTGAAGGTGACCTACAGTTTTATTGCCGGTTCCGCTGAGGAGAAACACCGTGAAAAGCACGTTCGATGACATGGCTGTGTCGGGATTCGATCCCGAGTCATCAGCGTCAGAGGCCAACACACTACCCACTGCGCCACGGTGCTCTCACGGTGCGATGAAATGGGCCAGGCAAAAAAGCGGATGAAAAACTGTGATATCTACTACGAAAACTGCTACAGAGAAAATAAACAACGCTTATTCGGATGCGGATTTGTTATTCAGGAGAAACGTCTTAAGCTTCCTACATGTAAGCGAACGCCTCATAACTATCCGCATCAAGGCCAATCTCGGCAATATAAGTTTATTATGTGTCCACGCCCCCACAGAAGAGGAAGATGACCGACATAAAGACGACTTCTATGATCTCCTAAGCAGAACATATGCCCAATGTCCCAGCTATGACATCATAATCGTTCTAGGAGATTTCAATACGAAGCTGGGTAAGGAAGCAATCCTTGAACGAGTCATAGGAAAGTACAGCCTACACAACACCACGTCAGAAAACGGACTAAGGCTAGTGGACTTTATGGCGGGACATAATCTAGTAATAGCAAGTACACGATTCCCACACCTCAACATTCATAAGGGGACCTGGCGGTCTTTCGATCAATCGACAATCAATCAAATTGGTCACATTGCGATCGACGGCAGACACTCCTCCAGCATCCTAGATGTCCGTACCTTTCGAGGAGCCAACATCGACTCGGATCATTACCTTGTTGCAGCCAAGGAACGGATGCGAATTTCTCGGAATCAACGGAGTCGAGTAATACCCCAAAATTTAACGTCGGAAAGCTGCAATCGCAGGAGACCGCCAGGACCTTCGCCGATCAAGTCTCCCTGCAATCTATAGAAACCATAGAACAGCAATGGAGTCGTTGTCAGAACGCCATCAGAGAGGTCGCCTCAGATGTACTCGGTTTCAAGCCACTACCTTCGAGAAACCCCTGGTTTGATGACGAATGTAGAAAGGCCCATGTAGAGAAACAGAATGCATACATGGCTACACTGCATCGACGGACGAGAGCTGCCCGCGAGCTCTATGAACAGAAAAGGAAAGAGGAGCATGCGCTTCTGAGAAGGAAAAAAAAGAAGTACGAGAAGCGCGAGATCGAGGAGATGGAGAGATGCTATTGCAGGAACGATGTTCGAAAGTTCTACCAAAAAGTAAAACAAACATGCCAAGGCTATGAAGCCAGGGCAGAAGCCTGCAAGGATGAGCAAGGACAACTAGTAGTGGAATCACAGTCGATGCTGAGATTGTGGAAGGACCACTTCTGCAGACTGTATAACGGCGATGATAGTCAAAATGCCGCCGTCAGGCAGAACGAACCATTCACAATGGACGAAGACGAAAGAGAATTCCGTCCACCCGGCCTAGACGATGTTAAGATAGCGATATCGAAACTTAAGCCTTATGAAGCCCTGAAGCAGATGGACTCCTCGCGGAACTATTGAAAGCAGCTGGTGATGAGCTGGTCTGGAACATGCACCAAATCATCATGCAAGATATGGTCGGAAGAATGCATGCCCGATGAATGGAATCTCAGTATCGTTTGCCCGGTCCGTAAGAAAGGAGACCCCTATGACTGCGCCAATTACAGAGGGATAAGCCTCCTGAATATCGCGTACAAGATCCTCTCTGCCGTACTGTGTAAGTACCTGAAACCGTTCGTGGACAATCTGATAGGTTCCTACCAGTGTGGTTACAGGCCAGGGAAATCCACGATAGACCAAATATTTACACTACGGCAGATCTTGAAGAAGACCCATGAATTCCAAGTCAACACGCACCATCTTTTTGTCGACTTTAAAGCCGCATATGTATAACTGAGAATGTGAATTGCGCCTATGGTCCTGATACTGTAATAGCCAATCATGCGGAGAAATAGTTTCGCCAATTCCGTTTCAGTAATTTCGGCGTTAAAAGTGTACTACACTCTGTAAGGCCAATTGTAGAAAATGTTGATAAAATCATGGAAACCGATGAGTCTGACGATCAAGTAAGCAATGGTGTTACGTCAGGATAGCAATGGCCACAAGCCAGAAGCTCATTCTCAGCTAATTGCATCAACAATCGATCTATTCGGAGAAATTTACTTACTTACTTAGATGGCGCTACAGTTGTGGGTGAACCAGGGCCTCAACCAACAAGCCTCTCCAGCCGGCACGATCTTTGGCCAGCCTCTTCCAGTGCCGCACGCCAAGTTGGTTGAGATCCCTTTACACCTGTGCGCGCCACCTTAGATGCGATCGTAGACTCTTCGGGCCGGAGCGGTGATGTCCATTCGCTCTACATGGCCTAACCATCTTAGACGTTGGATCCGAAGACGCCTGACTAGGCTCATGTCGCTGTACAGCCCGTACAGTTCTTGGTCGAATCTCCTCCTCCACTCTCCGTTTACGCAAACGGGACCAAGAGCCTCTTCATCCGCTTTTGATAAAGTCCACGCCTCAGCGCCGTAGAGGAGGACCGGGATGATTAAGGTTTTATAGAGGGATACCTTAGTTTTTCGAGGGAGGGCTCTATTACTCAATTGCCTCTTGAACCCAAAGAAGCGGCGATAGGCAAGAGTTAATCTGCGTTTTATCTCAGCGCTGGCGTCGTTGCTGCTTGTCACTATCGAGCCAAGATAGACAAAGTCCTTGACTACTTCAAAAATTTAGCTGCCGAAGGTGACGTTCTGATCAAGACGTCGGTGTTGCACGTCTTTCTTTGATGACAGCATATAGTTGGTCTAGTCCCCATTTACCCTCAGACCCACTTTAGCCGCTTCTGCTTCAATGCCTGCGAACGCCTCATTGACGTCTCACTTTGTTCGTCCAATAACGTCAATGTCATCTGCGTAGGCAAGCAATTGTGTGGACTTGAAGTTGATCGTACCTCTTGTATTGGCCGCAGAGTCCCGCACGACCTTTTCAAGAATAGTGTTGAAGAAATCACATGACAGTGCGTCACCCTGTCTAAAACCTTTTTTAACATCAAAGGGGTCGGTTAGTTCACCTCCGACCTTAATGGAGCAGCGAAAGTTCTCCATAGTCATCCTGCACAGTCTGACGAGTTTGGCAGGAATGTTAAAACATGACATGGCTCTGTATAGCTCGTCTCTGTGAACACTGTCATACGCGGCTTTAAAGTCGACGAAAAGATGGTGCGTGTCGACCTGGAATTCATGGGTCTTCACCAAGATCTGCTGTAGTGTAAATATTTGGTCTATCGTGGATTTTCCTGGCCTGGAACCACACTGGTAGGAACCTATCACATTGTCCACGAACGGTTTCAGGTACTTACACAGTACGGCAGAGAGGATCTTGTACGCGATATTCAGGAGGCTTATCCCTCTGTAATTGGCGCAGTCATAGGGATCTCCTTTCTTATGGACCGGGCAAACGATACTGAGATTCCATTCATCGGGCATGCGTTCTTCCGACCATATCTTGCAGATGAATTGGTGCATGTTCTTAACCAGCTCATCGCCAGCTGCTTTAAACAACTCCGCGGGAAGTCCGTCTGCTCCAGCAGCTTTATCCGTGAATACTTGGTCTTTATACCGGAGGTTCGGTCTTTCTCTTCTTCTCCCACCAGGAGGCTCGGAGTTGAAGACACTCTTAGCTGGAGCGTTAATGTTCATGCGCTCGATGTGGCCGAGCCAATGTATTCGACCGATCTTTGCCTTCCGGACTATATCCACATCTTTGTACAGCTCGTAGAGTTTGCGGTTCTATCTTTCCCTCCATTTACCTTCCTCACAGACAGGACCAAATAGCCGGCGCAGAACTTTTCTTTCGAAAGAACCCAAAATCAGCTCCGCCGTCCTGCTTATCGTCCAGCTTTCGGCTCCGTACAGCAAGACTGGGAGTATGAGCGTTTTGTAAAGCATGGCTTTGGTTCCAAGCTGTTTGGACAAACCGAAGTAGCAGCGGTTGCCAAGGACGATTCTATGTCGGATCTCCACTGTGGTGTCATTTGTGTAATTTACGTTTGCCCCGAGGTAGACAAACTCCTTAACCACCTCCAAGTTGTTGCTGTTAATTGTTATATTTTGTCCCAGGTGGCGAGCGACGGATTGGTTTTTGCTTGACAGCATGTACTTCGTTTTGTCCTCATTGACCTTAAGACCAACACGTTTCGCCTGTTCTTCAATCGCCGTGAATGCTTCCACAATGCCACGGCGAGAACACGCCGTGAAGATAGTGTCTTTCCTGTTTTTTTTTTTTGCGCCCAAGGATGTGGAATCTTCAAATGATAATGGTAACCCGTGTTGCCAGTATGCACGATGCGGGATATTATTCTCCTTTTTCCACGCGCCTACGTACTAAACCGCACCTCTGCACACTTCAACCACTCTCCCCGCGGGACTGCCGTGAGGTATTACTTCGCGGGGCTGGTTACCGATTTACGCTGTATCTCGAGTAGAATCCTCTTGGATTCTTCTTTCTGCTTCGGCTCGCCGCAGCTTTATTTGTACTGATGCGATGTACGAGCATGATTGGTTCCAATATTCCACCGAGTTCATCATATAGGGGACCAAGTTTTCAGGACTCGGTACATTTAGCCTTTGCCTGTCCTGCATAAAGCGACTACAATAGAATACTGTGTGTTCGTGTCCTCCTCGGAATTTGGGCATTGTAGACAAAAATCCGAATCCATGCAGATACTTTCGATAGCCACCATGTCCAGACAAAAACTGCGAAAGATGATTATTGCAGTCTCCTGCCGGTCTTGATGTCCATGTTTCGATGACGGGAATGAGCCTGTGCGTCCATCTTCCTTTTGTGGAAGTGTCCCATCTGACTTGCCACATTGCCATGGATTCTGCCCGTCCTTCTGCTTTTATAAGCCTGGTCTGTTGCCGGTCTGGTGTTCGCCTGCGGTATACCCTTTTGAGCTCGTCTGCCAATATATCGATGGGTAGCATTCCTGCTATCACGAACGCTGCGTCATCTGATATGGTCCTGAACCCGCAGATTACTTTTATTGCGTACAGTCGATAGACTGAATCCAATTTCCGCTTTAGTCCTTTTACTGCAAGGGCTTCCGCCCAAATTGGAGCAGCGTAGAGTAGGACTGAGCTGACTACCCATGAGAGTAGCACTCTGCGTGCATATCCGGGACCGCCTATATTCGGAAGCATTCGCGAAAGAGCTCGTTGTGCGTGTGATGCCTTCTCGCTGGCATACAGTATGTGTTCCCTGAAAGAAAGCCTGTTGTCTAGGATGACTCCTAGATACTTGACTGCTTTCTTGGACCTTATCGCCCGATCTCCGACTAAGAAGCTCGCATATTCCACCTTTTTACGGCTGGTTATAAGCACAGACTCCGTTTATTTTGGACTGCTAGTTCCAGACCGGCAATTGAGAGCCAATCTTTCCCTTTAACGATAGCTGCGTTCACAGTAGCCTCTACTTTTTCTATATGCTTAGCCACTGTGACGATTCCCGATTCGTTCTCCTTCGGGAAGCGCTAGTCGTAGAACGCCATCGTACATGATGTTCCACAGGAGAGGTCCAAGGACTGATCCTTGAGGGACACCCGCCGTTACTTGGTAGAATTGTACGCCTTCATCGGTATTGTACCTTAGCCTCCTGTTGTTAAAGTAGTCGATGACAATCCTTAATAAATCAGAGGGGGTACCCATGTCAATTAAAGACTTTCGTATATGCGTTTACCACTGTTTCTATGGCGTCGACCGTTGATCGTCCTTTTCTGAAGCCGTATTGGTTGCCGACAGTGTCTTCCCTGTCGACGCCTGCCCGTCGCACTATCTGCTCCAGCACCAGGTTGAAGAAGTCACATGACAGCGCATCTCCTTGCCGAAATCCGGTTCATGTTTCAAACGGTTCCGAAGTCCTAGAACCGAATTGCACACTGCGTGGCGCGACACGACTGGGTCAGTTTTCCCGGGATCCCGAATTCGGCCATCGCACCAAACAGTTCTTCACGATGAATGCTGTCGTATGCGGCTTTGAAATCGATGAAAAGATGGTGTGTATCGATTCGAAACACGTTGGTCTTTACCAGGATTTGTCGAAGTGTAAAAAGTTTGCCGGGCCGGAAGCCGCACTGGTAGCTGCCGATTAGTGCGGTGCAATATGGCTTTAGACGTTCACACAAAACGCTGGACAGGATCTTGTATACGACATTGAGTAGAGATACACCTCTATAGTTCTTGCAAGAGGTAGGATCGCCTTTTTTTGTGGATGGGGCAAATAGAGCTGGTATTCCAGTCGTCGGGCATGCTCTCGTCTTGCCAAATTCTGCAGATGATCTGGTGCATGCTCCCTACCAGAACATCGCCTTGAAGAGCTCTGATGGCAAGCCATCGGAGCCTGCGGCCTTGTAGTTCTTCAGCTTCTGAATAGCTGTGCCGACTTCTTCGATGCTGGATGGGAGGACTACTTCAGCGGCTGGAGTTGGGATTTCCTCGGTCCCTACCACTCTCTCTTGGTCATGCTCGTTAAGCAACTGCTGGAAATGCTGCTTAAGTACAACCAGTATTCCCTGCGGATCGATGACAAGATTACCCTCGCGGTTTCGAAGAGCGTGGATACCCTTTATGAAGCCTCCTGCAAGGTCTTTGGCTTTTATGCTTATCGATAGACTCCTCGATATCCTTTATCTGGGAAGCTGCGAAGATTCATTTCTTTTGTCGCAGTAGTTTTTTCTCCTCCCTTCTTCTGGCTCGGTACTCTTCTTGCGCTGCCCTGGTTTTCCTCTGCAGCGCCTTCTGGTACGCCTCGTCGGTTGCTGCCTTTTTCTTCTCACACTCGCCATCATACCACGGGTTTCTTGTCGGGGGTGGTAGGTATCCTAAGGTGGTTTCGGCTACTTCCTGAATGGCTGAGCGGCAATGCAGCCACATATTATTGGCATTTGTGTTCGACGTAGGCATACCGTAGAGTCTTTTGCTCAGCTGCTCCCTGTAGACTCTGGTAACCTCGAACGAAGCTATCGATGGATACCACAGCAAATTCAGTGGCTTCAGTCGTTACCACGCGCTCAGCATTCCACCAGGGAACCAATTTCCTGCAGGGAGGTTTGCTGACAGGTGATGACGCTACTCAGGGTTGTGAACAGCTTCCTCTACCAAGTGGATTTCTCAATCTCCTCTCTAAACCGTACCCAGTCCGTCTTCCTCGGATTCAGCTTGGGTTGCGTTGGTTGGAATTCGATATTTCTGTGATCTGTCAGCGTAGTATCAGGCAAGACTCTTCAGTTAGTGATGGCCTTCACATATCGGTTGGATAGGATTAGGTCAATCACCTCCTGTAGTCTCGCCGTGACAACAGTATTGTGGGTGGTTAAAGTCGGACGAAAGAGTGAAGTCCCCTCTTAGATTGCAATGGAGCCATTCCATGCCAAGCCGAGAACTTGTCACCTTACCCTCGTAACAAGCAAATACCCCCGACGCGCGCATAGAAAACCGGAAACATTTCGCCACGAACAACGAAAACAACTCAAGTGATCTCAACGACTCCGCACCTGCATCTCGAGATCATGTGACTGACCCAGGGAATAAGACGTCTTCCAAGTTGGCTGGTTTTGTTTTTATTATATTTTGTTTACAGAGAAATTCGATATCTTTGCTAAAACTCGTTATTTACCTCTTGACTCTGTGCTCGATTTGCATCCGCTTGCTGTTGCCTACGTTCTTGGGTGTAAACCGATAATTAATTCCTATGCTTTCGCGTATCTGGGATTGATGATAGAGCAAATAAATAAAACTAAGAAAAGGAGAGGAAGAAGAGAAGCAGAGAGGCGACAATCGATTGCGTTTGTTGCTTCTGCTTGCGCTTCGGTTGTTACGCTGTTGGGCCGCCCTCCCCCCAGCGTATGACTGATTATACTCGTGGCATTGAAACTGGAAAGGTGGTGGTAGTGAGAGAAACGTGATACTAGTTCTCGTCGTACAGTGGTGTCGAATCGCCGAGATTCATGGAGTGGGGGGATGTATTTGTCCGAGGTGTGCTGCGCGCAGAACGTGGGCTCTTTTGATAGTCGACGGAACGTCCCGAACGACTCATTGGTCGCTCGTATTGAGGCGTCTTTCGTGCGTAGTCCTCGTAACGTGGCGTACGGGAGATATGACTACTGCTCGGCATGATCGGCGATGGAGCGATACCTGGTGTGCCACGACTACTATGCTGCATCGAACCGGTTGGTTTACGCCGTGCCCACGAGTCTGATGCCATTTGCCAGTCCATGCTCTCTTGTTGTGCCGATGTGTAGACATTCGGTCGTCCGTGATGTGTCGGCGGTGGTCCGGATCCCATACGTGGCGAACGACCATAGGAAGCCGGCGAACTATGTAATGAGCCGCCAGCACCACCTGGTCCTCCGTGGCGTGAATGTGACGATGGCGGTGGCATGGTTGGGCGGGCAAAATGCCCGTTCGAGCTAGACGAAGCCGGACTCGGAGTGTTATGATTGTATCGCGGCGTTTGGGAGTGCGGCGTGTGGTAGGGTGTCATGAACGGTGTCTGGCCACTCGGTGTATACGGTGTATTGACGTAGCCGCCCTGATAACCGGGTGTGCTGGGGTAATGCGGCGTTTGACTGGACATTGGATGTGAGAGTGAATGTAGCATATGTGACGGATGGTTCGACGACATTTTGCCAATTGATCCCGAACTAACGCTTAGCTGTGGTGTGTTATAACCAGGAGTTCGCGAGCTCGCCGGCGGACGTGGAGTTGACAGTGGTGTATTGCCCGGCAAAGGATCTGAGTAATGATCCTTGAACCATTTGAGGAAGGTGTTGATGGACTCGAAGATTTGCCCACGAAAGCGGAATCCTTCGGGTGTCACAGTCACATACTCGTGTCGGCATTTGTTCTTCGGTAAATAGGAGAGTAGGAATTTGCCCGGATAGTTCTTGGAAGCGGACACGAAATAGTGGATTTTCTTCGGATCCTTTTTCTTCTCCTCCTTGAGCAGTTCTTCCATTTTATCCTTAAGGCCGCCACCTGTGTCACGGTAGTACTTGTAACTAAGTAACTCCCGGGCTGAGGCGGCCATCGGGTTTACGTGGCGCGCAATGATTTCATCCAAATCCTCGAATTCCTCATTACCGATCCATAGGCTTTGGCCTAGACTGAAGGCATTCTCCTTGCCCTCTTCGCGCACATCGATGTGCTGATATATGTCACCGGTGACCTTCCAGGTGACTGTTAGATGATCCGACCCTTTGCTCGATGGACGAACGACGACCTCACCCTGGTCCATGCCTTCCATGATCTTGACCACCTCGGCGTATGATTTATTGTGAAACGATGGATGAACGATGACTCGCTTGACGTATTGCTGTTTGGCTTTGATCTTCTTCGAATCGTCTTCCTTCCGCAGATCTTTGTCCTCCTGCTCCTGATCGTAGTAGTTATCTTTACGGGGACGCCACTCGTGATTTTTGTCCATCAAATCGGAGCTTTTCGACGAACAATCGACCGAGAATCGTTCCACGTCGATTTTGATTATTCGTACGTGAATGGTTTGACCATTTTGTACTCGTTCCTCGGGGTTTTTCACATGCTTGTCGGACAGATTTTTAATGTGTATAAAGCCCGACAATCCGTTGTCCAGACGCAATTTAATTCCGGTCGCTTGTCCTGGACATGCGCCCGCATCGAAATGATTCCAAACTTCCGAGAGTTCAGGGAAATCGTCTTTCAGACAGAATGGGCACTGCCAATGGCCGGTTTCGTCGTTTCGCACCGGATTTGCTTGATCCAATTGTTCACCTTGCGGTTTACGATGAGAAATTCCCGACACCGTGGCAAGGACCATTTTGCCAACGTAGAAACTCTCGGGAGTTTCTTTGGTGAGCATATCGAAAAGTTCTTCGGCATTGGCCGAACGGAATGGAACACGTAAGTCCTTGTATCGGCAGTTCAATTCAGCTCGTATGTCGTAGAGCGTGATGCGCTTGTTGCCGAAACCCTGACGCTCGAGTTCGTCAGCAAATGCATCTAAATCGAGATCCTTTAGACGCTCCGGCGATTCTAGGATCTCCTCCAAGGCACCAGCTGGATTTGTTTCTTCGTCATCGTATTCTAAGGCATCGACAGCCATTTTGCGCGCCCACTCATACGTTTCCGGATGAACGCGCGATCCATCGAGTACCTCGACATACGCCTCGGTACTATCGCCCAACGAATTCGTGTCGATCTTAATGAAACCGGAGCAATTGATGAACACTTTCGGGCCCATGTGACACGACGTAACCAATTGCGTTCGATTCTCCAAACGCTGATTGCTCTGTTTGAGGATCTTGATCAGTGCTTGACCTTTACGCGGTCCAAGACCACATATGAACTGCACCAAGTTGAGTGTTAGGGAGTTCTGAACAGCCAAATTGATGTCGACACCGACTTCGTTGGTCCGATTGATGAATTCCAAGTACAACCGTTCGAGTAGCTCCTCTTTGGAAAGCTGCTCCTGCAAGGAGTGATAGCGCAGACAGAGAATTTCCTCGTCAGCACCGCAAAGTTGCGAATATTCGACTAGTGGATCTTGCATTTTTCTCGCCAACGATACGGCCTGCTTGAGTAGCGTTGGATACTCGCGAAAGTCGGCTGTGCCCTTATTCGAATTCGCATAGATCTTGGCCAGTTCGTTATCGATAATTTCGACGGCAACTTGCGGGAATTGTTCCTCCTCGACGAGCTCTTTGATTACTTCGCGTATGTCTTGCTGTATCATTTGGGCTTCGCGGGACTCGCCACCGATAGCGACCACGTGCGGTTTCTTATTGCGCAGGAATGCCTTCAAACTGTTCAGATCGCTCTGCTTGAGGGACTTTTCGTCTTGACGATAGGAATTCTTTCGCTTGAGAATGTGCGGCAGTCGTAGATAGTCGGTGACCTCACCCTCGGGCGAGGTGATTGCACAGAAGGCAGCTTGCGTGTAGTCGGGAACAAAGGCCAGGCCCATTACTCGGATTCCCTTCGTTGTATCCCATTCGTAGTCGTCCTCTTCGGTAAAGTCGGGCTGATAGGGTGCCACCTTAATCCAGTTGCTTAGTTTCGTACAACAGGTCTTCAGGATCGATTCTTTTGCCTCGGCAATGAGAACTGTCTTTAGTTCTTTTCGTATGTCGGGAATGACCATTTTGGTGAGGGCCAGTTCAACGCATTCACTACGTAATGCGTTCCAGTCCTGGACGTTCTTTGAGAACTCGTCACGTTGATATAACTGCTTGGCTTCCTCTAAGTACGAACTAGATGTGTTGCCCTCAATCTTGTCGAGAATAGTGATTGTTAGCAAGTTGTCTTCTTCGGCAATAACTAGACGAAGAAATTGCTCGCCGACAATATCACGGACGGGTTTGTTGGTCAAGTATTTCATCGTGTAGCACGGGTGGTTCTCATCGATCTCTTTCATGCCCTTCTTCGTCGGGCGAACGTTCATTTTGGCGCGCTCGAAGAAAATCTCACGAACCGACTTGCGCAGAAGCGGTTCCTTGGCTATTTGCCGAGCGACGACAAACTTGGCGGCATGAATAACCTCGTCGATCATCATGAATTTGGGGCAGAGATATTGCCTGGCCACGTCGGTGGGTTCGACAGACTCTTGGTCGACTTCGTGACGTTGGTAACTGTCGCGCAGATTTTCTGCATATTGCCCTGGTGTAAGACCGAATCGTTTGGCAAAACCACAAATGCCCGCCTTTCGGCACATGGCATACGGTCCGGAGTCTTTAGCTTGTTTCAATTGCTCCTCGGGTTCGTCATCGTTATCTTCGTAGTCGTCTTCGTCGGGCGGTGGTTCTTGTCCCTCTTCCAGGTTCTCTAGGGCTTTGCGTTTGGCCTCGGCACGAGCTTTCTTGCGATCCTCGCGTTCCTTGCGCCGGAATTCTTCTTGCATTTTGGGTATTTCATGCGAATAGTAGAGCAAAAAGTGCATGTGTACGTCCTTAAGCTCTTCCGGGGTCTGTACTTCACGCAATCGATCGAAATCCTCGTCGTGGATAACACGCATATCATCAGGGATTGGCGCGTCTCCTGCTTTCAATATTGTGTCTAACTGATAGGTGCGCATTTTCTCAAACAATTGCATCAGCTTGTTCTTACGCGCTAGGAGCAAACACCATCGCGCGTCGTAGTAGTAGATTTTCCACAGATCGTCGCACGTTAGTTCGGGTTTCACGTACTCCTTTCGATAAAACGCTATAAAGGGCACTTCCAGTTGTTGATTGCGCATGAAATCCAACGCTTGCTTGATCTTGGCAACCGCGCTCGGTGGTTTACGATAACGATCGCGTGACGAGCCTTCCGTTCCTTTATCCTGTTCGGATACTGATGGCTTACAAAACGCCTGTTTGTAAATCCATTCGGCTTCCTCTTCTAACTCGTTCGAACCCTCGGGAACAGCTGTTACGGGTACCTCGCGTAGTTGCATGCGTTCGGGAATGTCGGTCTTTCGAATTTCATTGTCAAGATCGGTGAAATGTCCGCGTTTCAATTCACTGGGCTCGTAGATCTCGAAGATCGTCTTTTTGGTCGCTTTCTTTGTGGATTTTTTCGGGCGTTTCTCGCGCTCTCCCTCATCCTCTTCGTAGTCGTCGCCCTCGGATTCGGACTCGTATTCATCGTCGTCGTACTTAGAGAAGTCATCGTAGTCGAAATCGACACCGAAAATATCCTGACCCTCCTGTAGGGACCTGTGAATGCGTGGTAGGTTAGGCTCTGTTTGGAGTGTTTGTGTAAATGTAACACTTACGCGTCAGTAAACAGCACACGACGCTTCTTTTTCTTTTCGGCAATAGGTCGGCCGTCATCGTCAACGATGAAATCATCGGCATCCGATTCGGACTCTTCTTCGTCGTCAAAGTGCTCTGCCTCGGGCTCCCTGTGGCTGCGTTCCGAACGGCGCTCGACATCCTACGATGGTACGTGTTGCGAGTTATGTACATTTACTGAAGGGAATTTACATCTGGCTACTTACATCGTCGTCGTCGAACAGCTGTTCCGCGATGGCTTCGCGTGCAAGCCCTTCGTCCACATGTTGCTCTTCGCCATCGCTCTCCTCGTCTTGTATACGACACAAACGCTTGAAACGTTTCTGCACACACAAAATACGGAATAAGGTGAAAGAAATCATTACGAATTCAATGCCACTCTTACCCTTCGCTCGACTTTGACACCGAGATTCTCCTCGATCAAGTCGTAGTCGTCATCTTCTAACCGATCATCCAACTCATCGTCATCATCGCTTTTCTTGCGTTTCTTCGATCGACCCGAACCGTCTGAATCCTCGCCATCACTTCCGTCCTCCTCAATCGGATTGTCATCGATAAGATCTTTGAGTTCTTCTCGCAAAACATCCTCATCATCTAGACGAACAATTGCAAAGTGAAATTCCTCAATACCACTGCCACACAATTACTTTTACTACCACTTACCCTCTTCTTCCTCCTCACTGCTATCGACCATTGCCTTCGTTTTCTTCAGCTTCTTCCGTTCATGTGGCTCCAACTCTTCCTCCTCCTATTGACCAAACAAAATCATTCCCATGCCCGCCAAATCTAGTCCATACTATGAAAAACTATCAAAAACCCAACTTACCTCCGATTCTTCGGCTTCCGAGTCCAAAAAGTCTGCCATTTTTTCAAAAACACAAAACCGAAATCAGAAAAAACCCCGAACGCAAGCAATCGAAAGTGGAAAAGTTGTTGAGATGATCCGTTGCGGTTACTTAGCGCTAAGTCTTCGGATCAAAATGAATCGAACAAATACTACAAGCGATTCGATCCAGTCTAAATATCGAAATGATTTGCAGTAATTAGAAAAATTGAGTAAAATGTGGCAAAGATGCTCGTGCAGCACGATTTAGTGACATTTTCACAATTGAAGAAAGTCCTTGTCTTTGGTGTGGTGGCTAGTTGTCCTGCTTGCACGATGCTAAGTAGGTGATGGACGCATTCAGCGACGGCGAGTGTGGAATGTAAATATTCTGACATAGGCGAATGGAATGCATTCAGTGCGAGATCCGGAAAATTTTTTTTTTATAGGCAATATAGAGGGCACGGACATACAGACATATGTATGTACATACAGGATAAAGTTGTTGATTGCTCTCAACCTGGCGAGATGCCAGCAACGATCCCTATTTAAATGCCCGGGTCAAGTTGACATACGGCCTCCTCGCGGCGCCCTCTGGATAGCCTCTTCGACAACCGTTGGGAGGTGAACAAACGTATGCAGCGACAAAACCCCGACCAGAATGGCGGTTGTGCGGCGGGCTAACAATCCGCCCACGTAAAAAAAACAAAAGCTATTAATGAGCAAGATGCCTCGGACCCGGCGACGACAACGCACGAAAAAGGAACACGATTTGCGAGTATGCTCCTGGATTATCAGAACCCTGTACATTCCCGGAGCTGCTCATAATCTAGAAAGAATCCTCACGCAGTACAAGGCGGATATTACTGCGGTCCAGGAATTACGCTGGATAGGAAACGGTATGATGAGGAAGACAAATTGCGACATTTAGTACAGCTGTCACAAAAGGTTGCACTTACTGGGATGCGGATTTGTCGTGGGAAAGCGGTTAAGGTCGAAGGTCATCGACTTTAAGCCTATAAGTGATCGCCTGGCTGTGATCCGCGTCAGAGGCAGATTTTATAACATCAGCCTTATATGTGCACACGCCTCTACCGACGAGGCTGAAGATCCTATCAAGGAGGACTTCTATGACCTACGGAGCTTGTCCGGAGTACGATGTAAAAATCGTGCTCGGGGGCTTCAACGCCAAAAGCGGTAAGGAGAACACCCTTGGCGGAGTGATCGGAAAGCACAGCCTCCACGATACAACAACAGATTACGGCTTCCGACTCGCTGACTTTGCGACAGCTCGTAATGCAGTGATAAGTAGCACAAGATTCCCTCGCAAGCGAATCCACACAGCAACCTGGCGATCTCCGGACGGTCGAACCGCCAACCAAATCGACCATGTGCTCATTGACGCAAGGCACTCGTCAAACATCCTGGATGTGCGAACATTCAGAGGGGCAAATGTCGACTCTGACCACTTCCTCGTAGCAGCAAGATTCAGAGCTCGACTGTCCAATGTCAGAAAGCTGCACCAGCCCATCAGGAGGAGGTTCGATATTGGGCGCCTGAGCACACCGGAGGTTACCAGAGTCTACAGGGAGCAGCTGAGCGAGAGACTCTACGGTATGCCTACGGCGAATACAAATGCCAATAATATGTGGCTGCATTGCCGCTCAGCCATTCAGGAAGTAGCCGAAACCACCTTAGGATACCTACCACCCCCGACAAGAAACCCGTGGTATGATGGCGAGTGTGAGCAGAAAAAGGCAGCAACCGACGAGGCATACCAAAAGGCGCTGCAGAGGATAACCAGGGCAGCGCAAGAAGAGTACCGAGCCAGAAGAAGGGAAGAGAAAAAACTACTGCGACAAAAGAAAAGAATCTTCGCAGCCTCCCAGCTCAAGGGTATAGTGGAGTCTAGGGATAAACATAAAACACAAGCCTTTTACAAGAAAGCCAAAGGCCTTGCAGGAGGCTTCGAAAAGGGCACCCAGGCTCTTCGAAACTGCGAGGGTAATCTTGTCACCGACCCGCAGGGAATAGTGGATGTATTTAAGCAGCATTTTCAGCAGCTGCTTGGCGAGTATGACCAAGAGAGAGTGGTAGGGACCGAGGAAATCCCAACTCCAACCGTAGTCCTCCCACCCAGCATCGAAGAAGTCGGCACAGCTATTCAGAAGCTGAGGAATAACAAGGCCACAGGCTCAGATGGCTTGCTATCAGAGCTCTTCAAGGCTAGCGGCGATGTTCATGCCCAACGACTGGTATACCAGCTCTATTTGCTCCATTCACTAAAAAGGCGATCCTACCTCTTGCAAGAACTATAGAGGTATATCCCTGCTCAATGTCGCATACAAGATCCTGTCCAGCGTATTGTGTGAAAGTCTAAAGCCATTTTGCACCGTACTAATCGGCAGCTACTAGTGCGGCTTCCGGCCCGGCAAATTGACTATAGACCAACTTTTCACACTTCGACAAATCCTGGTAAAGACCAACGTCTTTCGAATCGATACACACCATCTTTTCATCGATTTCAAAGCCGCATACGACAGCATTTATCGTGAAGAACTGTTTTGTGCGATGGCCGAATTCGGGATCTTGGGAAAACTGATCCAGTTGTGTCGCGCCACGCTATAAAATACGCGATGCACCGTGCAACTCGGTTCTAGGACTTCGGAACCGTTTGAAACATGCACTGTATTTCGGCAAGGAGATGCCCTGTCATGTGATTTCTTCAACCTGGTGCTGGCGCAGATAGTGCGACCGGTAGGCGTCAACAGGGAAGGAACTATCTTCTACAAGTCCGTCCAGCTGCTAGGATACGCTGTCAAGCAAAAACCAATCCGTCGCTCACCATCTGGGACAAAATATAACAATTAACAGCTACAACTTGGAGGTGGTTAAGGAGTTTGTCTACCTCGGGGCAAACGTAAATTCCACAAACTACACTAAGTGGAGATCCGGCTTAGAATCGCCCTTGGCAACCGCTGCTACTTCGGTTTATCCAAACAACTGGGGTCAAAACTCCGCACTCGAAAGACCAAAGTTATGCTTTACAAAACGCTCATACTGCTGCCAGTCTTGCTGTACGGAGCCGAAAGCTGAACGATAAGCAGGACAGCGGAGCTGATTTTGGGTTCTTTCGAGAGAAAAATTCTGTGCTGGATATTTGGTTCTGTCTGTGTGGAAGGTGAATGGAGAAGAAAACACAACCGCGAACTCTACGAGCTGTACAAAGATGTGGATGTAGTCCGGGAGGCAAAGATCCGTCAACTACACTGGCTCGGCCACATCGAGCGCAATAACATCAACGCTCCAGTTAATAGGGTCTTCGACTCCGAGCCTCCCGGTTCGAGAAGAAGAGGAAGACCGAACCTCCGGTATAAAGACCAAGTAATCGCGGATGTGAGCCATCTTGATAACTGGAAGCATCGTGCCCGGGACCGTCAAGGATGGAAGGCAGCTATAGCTCGGGCTCAGATCCTCCATGGATCGCTGGCCTGATAAGTAGGTAAGTAAGTGGTTTGGTACGTGGGCGTATCGAGTATTACACATCTTATGGGCAACCGTCCACCGATTTTAAATTAAATGCAATTAACAGTGTGTTCCTTGAACGCACCCATCGAATTCCACATGACCGATGCAATTGGAATATTCCCCTTCGAACGCCTTCCAGCAATCTCCGCTGGCAACAATATCTAATTCAAAAGTCATCGAACTGTCAACGTCCGTCTGTCATTCGATATCATCTTTTCTGCAACTCCAATTTGGTTTTCTTCTTTTGATTTGCAATAGAATATAGTGCAACCACGCGTAGTTTGATTGATTTTTGCAAAGTTAACCAACTTAACTAACAGTCGAGACACAATGTCGTCCGAGGAAGATGACAGAGATGCTTCGGATGCATCTGATGTGGAGGTGCCAGCGAAGAAGAGCCGATTAGAATGGGAACCTGGAACCTATTCGAGCACGGCACAAAATTTGATGGCCAAAATGGGTTATAAAGAAAACCAGGGTCTAGGTAAAATGGGACAAGGTCGTCTAGAGCCAGTGGAGGCAGTTAAGCAAGAAGGCCGTCGAGGTCTGGGCTTGAAACTCGAAAAACTCTCGTCGGCCGCCAAAGATTGGAACAAGGATTTGGAAAAAATTCAAATACCCGAACCGATCGACTGGATAGAGAATACATCGAACGATTTGGACAATTTATCGATGGAAGACCTCACCGATTGGGTGCGAACCGGCCCAAAGAAAATGACAATCGACGACGAGACCCATTTCTGTGAGCCGGAAATTCTTCAGAACGTATTAACTTCCAAGACGGCATTCGACGAACTCGACGGCTTCGATATGAGACGCGCCCGAACGAGATCAAACCCATTCGAGACCATTCGCGGATCGATCTTTCTGAATCGGGCGGCCGTCAAAATGGCCAATTTGGACTCGATGTGTGATTTTATGTTTACCGATCCACGCGACGAGAACAACCTTTCTTTGGTAAGAGGCAATGAGCTGTTATACTTTGCCGACATTTGTGCTGGTATGTCTCTTGCTTTTATATCCGTATCTGTTTCATCGTTCAATTACGTGTTGTAGGTCCCGGCGGCTTCACGGAATACGTTCTCTTTAAGAAGGGCTGGGAGGCAAAGGGATTCGGTTTCACATTACGCGAATCGAATGACTTCAAACTCGAGAATTTCTACGCCGCATCTCCGGACACATTTTTCCCACACTACGGCGCCACCGGTGACGGTAACATATTCAATCCCGCGAATCAGAAGGCATTTGCCGAGTACGTTCTCGGCGAAACCGACATCGGAGTGCACTTTGTCATGGCAGACGGTGGATTCTCAGTCGACGGCAAGGAAAACATCCAAGAGATTCTGTCCAAGCAACTCTACCTGTGCCAGTGCTTAGTCGCCTTGTACATCCTTCGCGAGAAAGGCCACTTCGTGTGCAAACTCTTCGATCTATTCACCCCCTTCAGTGTGGGCTTGGTATATCTAATGTTCAAGTGCTTTGAAAAGATTACCATTTGCAAGCCGAACAGTAGTCGACCGGCCAATTCGGAGCGATACATGGTCTGTAAGTGGAAGAAACCAAACACGGATACCGTACGCCGATTTTTCTCAAACATCAACGAAGAGATGTGGAACAATCCGAACTCGGAGACCGATGTCTGCGAATTGATCGCACTCGAGAAGATATTTGAGGACAAAGAGTTTGTACAGTACATCACCGAGAGCAACAACCGCATCGGCCAGAACCAGATCGTCGGATTGATTAAGATCGCCGCTTTCTATGAGAAACCCGACCTGGAGGAGCTATGTCAGGCTGAGAATCGCCGAAAATGCTTGAAATTGTGGCGTTTGCCTGAACGAATGCGCCAAGTGCCCGAGGTTAAATCACCCGATAGCCAATTGGAAGAGTTCCATTGCAACGTGAAACAACTCACCGTCAAAGCAACCAAATTGACCAGCAAAACCATCTACAGGGAGTCGGTTAAGAACGACAAAGACTGGTATTTCGTGCCATTGTCACGTAGTGAGAACAACGGACAAGACACGACTACGTTCTTCCTGTGTTGCGGCCGCGGTAAGGTTTTTCAACTAACCGAACGTGGCCGATGGAAGCCATCAGAGAACATCATCGAAATGCCACCGAAAACCTTGGTCTACGGAGAAATCGTTCAGGAGCAAGTCGGACCCGGCAACAAGGGCCAGTTGGTATCCGCACTCCACATCATCGATGCCATAGCCCTTGGCGGCAAAATAATCAAAAATTTGAAAATCGAGGAACGTCTCGGCTTGTGCGATAAATTTGCTCGTAGCTTGTCTAAACCACATACGATCCACAATACAGGTGAGCAGGTTCCCTCATTACCCATACGTAGCAAGCAGTTGATACCATTGCAAGACATTCATGTCTTCTTCACAAAACTCCGGCAGTACAAGATGAAAAATGTGGGCGATGAACGCCCCGGAATGCAAATAAGAACAAAAGACAACTCGGTCGAACGGTTTTACTGCCTCGGCGGTATGTTGTTCCTCCACACATTAACGGATAACTACATATCTGCCTGGTCGGATACGCATAAGGTTGTCTACTACTATGACGTTGTGAAGAGACAAGGTCATTATCTCTCTGATCTCAAGAACGTGTTCAGCACATTTGCAGATTCATACGGAAGACGCTTGGTTTGGAAATGGACGAACTTATTGCAGGTAGCCCCTAGCTTCTCCGAAGATCGCCGCGAGCCAGATCTGTTCTATCGCGTAGACTTTCCACAACCGTCCAAGAAGCCCTAGAAGAGATGTACACGAGTTGTATAGACTCTTGGTGGACTAATATTACAGGCGCTAGTAGGATTGTTTTATTTTTAAATTACTTCCGAACCATTAAGGGGAAAATAAAAAATTTCACAACACGAGATTGGTGTTTGAATGGCGGGTGCGCTGCTTTACTCGTCCAGTCGTTAAGGCAGATTCTCTCACGTGGGGGTGTTGATATACAGAATTCGGTTGGTGGGAGACGTCGTGATGGAAGTCGCAAGAGGCGCGACCAAGACCATTAGGCGCGATCGAGAAGACCAAGAGGCGCGATTGAGAAGACCATTAGGCGCGATCAAGAAAACAAATAGGCGTGATGGAGAAGACCATTAGGCGCGATCGAGAAGACCAAGAGGCGCGACTAAGACCATTAGGTGCGATCGAGAAGACCATTAGGCGCGGTGGAAAAGACCATTACGCGCGATCAAGCAGACTATTAGATGTGATCGAGAAGACCATTAGGCGCGATCGGGAAGACAATGACGCGCGACCGAAAATACCTTTAGGCGCGACCAAGAAGACAAATAGGCGCGATCGAGAAGACCATTAGGCGCGATCGAGAAGACAAATAGGCGCGACCAAGAAGGCCATTAGGTGCGGTCGAGAAGACCATTAGGCGCGATGGAAAAGACCGTTACGCGCGGTCGAAAGGACTGTGGGGCGCGATCTATAAGACTATAGGACCATAAGGAGTGATTGGGAGACAATAGGGCGCGATCGAAAAGACCTATTACACGTGAGCGGGATGACCATTAGGTGCCACCGACAAGACCATTAGGTGCCACCGACAAGACCATTAGGTGTTAGGACTATAGGACCATAAGGAGTGATTGGGAAACAGTAGGGCGCGATCGAAGAGACCCATTACACGAGAGCGGGCAGACTATTAGGTGCCACCGAGAAGACCATTAAGCGCGATCGGGAAGACAATGACGCGCGATCGAGAAGACGATTAGGCGCGATCGAGAAGACGATTAGGCGCGATCGAGAAGACCATTAGGTGTGATCGAGGGAACCATGGTGAATCATCTGCGGAAGCAAGCAGTGATTTTTGGCAATCCGGGTAGGATTAGATCGAGGCGCAGCTTTCACGTCAACAGTATTCAAGGATTACTGCAAAGAGGAAGGTATCCAACATTTGCTGATCGCGACAGGGGTACCTCGCGGAAATGGCCAGGTAGAACAAATTCACCGAATCATAGTGCCGATGTTGTCCAACGCGTGTCATGGAAGCTCGAAAAACTGTGGACCGCGTGCAGTAGGTAATTAATAGCTCGCCGCCTAGGAGTACAAAGTTCAGTCCCTTCAGAATACTGACTGGCTTAGAGATGGGATTGGCCGATTTTCCAAGTCTCCGCAAGTGGGTAGAAGACACTGCACTGCAAGAGTTCGCTGCGGAACGAGAAGTGACGCGAGAAATAGCCCAAGAGAATATTGCTGAAATTCAGCAAGAGAACAAAAGGGGCTTCGACTAAATTCGTAGGACGGAGCGAATCTATGATGTGAACGAATTGGTCGCCATCAAGCGCACTCAGTTCGGGACGGGGATGAGGTTACGTCCCAAGTTCGTAGGACCCTATAAGATCGTTAAGGGGTTGAGTCACAGAAGATATGAGGTCCAGAAAGTCGGAAGTCAAGGAGGACCAACGAGGACAAGCACCGTGGTTGAGAACATGAAGAAGTGGAATCCTTCGTTCGGGCCGAATGATCCGTCAGGTTAGCCGAATGTGGGATTGAGCCTGACGAACGTACGAAACACAGGGAACTACATAATACATACAGACATACCCCATTTACATAAGATCGAACGTAGGCAAACGACGAGCCACATAGAGAGACAAAGAATACGCCACAGAACATGCACAACAGACAAAGACATTGTTACGAAGCAACGGAACGCCGCCAAACGGACGACAGATCACACGATTGAACATCGAACAGGAGAACGAAATGGAAAAGAACGAAGAGAACGACGGACAATGACGAACAGGGAAGGGACATTCTCCGTCAGACCAGTGCTAGTGCAGACGTGCATCGAGTTAGAAGCAAAAGAGTACGATTTCCAACAATAAAGTGTAAAGTAACAAAGAACGACTAATTGATTCACTCGAAATGACCGCCTTTTGCTTAGACACAAGCTTTCAAACGGTGTGGCCATTGGGCCATAGCGGCACGTACAATTCCCATGGAGATCGTGGACGCTGCTCTGGGTAACGCTGTTCTAAGGTTGTGGGTAGTCTTGCAGGTCATGTTCTCCAATTCTGACCATAAACCATATTCCAGTGGATTCAGATCTGGACTCCCCGACGGCCAATCTTTTGCTGCTATAAAGCCAGGAATATTGACTCCGAACCACTCCTGCGTGGTTTTGACTTTGTGCGGTAGAGCAGAGTCCTGTTGGAAGATCCATCTGTGTCCATTGAAAAGGGTATTCGTCAAGCCCTTCACAACACTCTCTAGCACATCTTTTTGGTAAACCTTTGCACCAGTTGTTACGCCCTTTTCACAGAAATGGAGGGATGTGACACCACTGCTATAAAGCAGATATAACCGCACTCCAAGAAGTGCGATGGGATGGACCAGGCAAAAGACGAATGAAAAACTGCGACATCTACTACGGGAACTGGTACAAGAAGAACAAACAGCGCCTATTCGGGTGCGCATTGGTTATTAGAGGAAGACTCCGACAAAAAGTCTTAAGCTTCCGGGATGTAAGCGAACGCCTTATAACAATCCGCATGAAAGCTAAATTTGGAAACATTAGCTTAATATGCGCTCACGCCCCAACGGAAGAAAAGGACGATCGACTCAAAGAAGAATTCTACGATCTCCTAGACAGAACCTATGCCCAATGCCTCAACTACGACACAAAAATAGTCCTAGGAGACTTTAATGCAAAACTGGGCAAAGAAGACATATTTCAGTCGATCATAGGAAAGCATAGCCTCCATAACACCGACAAGGACTTAGGCTAATCGATTTCCTAGCGGGACGTAACCTCCTTGTAGCGAGCACGCGATTCCCCCATCTCTACTTCCACAAGGGTACCTGGCGCTCTTTTGATCAATCGACCACCAACCAGATTGATCAACATCGACTGGGACCACTACTTTGTTGTTGCCAAGGTACAAATGGGGATATCAAGAATGCTTAGCAGTCGAGTAGGACAACGTCAGTTTGACGTCGGAAAGCTAGATCGTAAGAGACTACCAGAATCTTTGCCGATCGTGTCTCCTCCAAGCTCTCTCAAAATCCGCCCACAGCAGCACAAGCAATAGAGCAGGAATGGGCGCATTGCCAGAGCGCCATTAGAGACGCTGCCTCAAAGGTGCTGGGTTTCAAACCGCCACCACCTAGAAGCCCCTGGTTCGATGAACAATGCGAACAAGCCCATGCAGCAAAACAAGAGACATACAAAGCCATGCTGCAACGACGGACGAGAGCTGCTTGCGAAATCTATGAGCAGAAGAGAAGGGAGGAGCACACGCTTTTCAGAAGAAAGAAGAGAAAGCAAGGAAAGTGTGAGAACGAGGAGATGGAGAGATGCTTCCGCAGGAATGACGCCCGTAAGTTTTACAACAAGGTAAAACGAACATGCCATGGCTACAAAGCCAGAGTGGCGGCCTGCAGGGATGAAAATGGAGAACTGATAGTAGAGTCGCAGTCGATGCTGAGGATTTGGAAAGACCACTTCAGCAGACTGTATAACGGCGATGATAGACAAGAGACCGCTGTCAGGCAGAACGATCCATTCGTAGTGGACGACGATGTAAGAGAATTCCGTCCACCCGACCTAGACGAAATCATAAAGCCGCGGGCGCAGACGACCTGTCTGCTGAGCTTCTTCAGGCGGCTGGAGATGAGCTGGTAAGATGTATACACCATCTCACCATATGGTCGGAGGAAAGCAAGCCCGACGAATGGAATCTCAGCATCGTTTACCCAGTCCATAAGAAAGGAGACCCCTATAACTGCGCCAACTATAGGGGAATAAGTCTCCTTAACATCGCATACAAGAACTTCTCAGCCGTATTGTGTGAGCGCCTGAGCCCGTTTCAGATCAGATAAGAGCCCTGATCGGCTCTTATCAGTGCGGTTTCAGGCCAGGTAAATACACAATGGACCAAATATTTACGCCACGGCAGATCTTGGAGAGGACACTCACCACAGCGTGTATAGAGATGAGCTATACAAAGCCATGTCTAGTTTTAACATCCCTGCCCAACTCGTCCGACTGTGCAGGATGACAATGGAGAATTCTCGCTGTTCCATTAAGGTCGGTAATGAGCAAACCGAGACCTTTGATGTTAAAAAAGAATTTAGGCAAGGTGACGCGCTGTCATGCAACTTTTTCAACATCGTGCTTGAAAAGATCGTGCAAGAGTCACTGGCCAACACAAGAGGTACGATGTATTTCAAGTCTACGAAATTGCTTGCGTACGCCGACGACATTGACGTAATTGGACGAACACAGAGGGACGTCAAAGAGGCCTTTGTAAGCCTTGAGGTAGAAGCGGCTAAGATGGGTCTCAAGGTTAATGAGGGTAAAACCAAATATCTGCTTTCATCTAAAAGAGACGGACAACACTGACGTATTGGCCAGAACGTTACCATGGGCGGATATAACTTTGAAGTGGTCAAGGAATTCGTCTACCTTGGCTCACTGATGACTAGCGACAACAACACCAGCGCTGAGATAAAACGCAGAATCACTCTTGCCAACCGCTGTTTCTTTGGGCTCAAGAGGCAATTGAGAAGTAGAGCCCTCTCTCGGAAAACCAAGGTGACACTATATAAGACCTTAATCATCCCAGTCCTCCTTTACCGCGCAGAGGCTTGGACCTTAACAAAAGCGGATGAAGATGTCCTTGGTCGTTTCGAGAGGAAAATTCTGCGCACTATCTACGGTCCCGTTTGTTCAAACGGTGTATGGAGGAGAAGACATAACGAAGAACTGTACGGGTTGTACAGCGACATCGGCCTGGTACGACGTCTACGGATACAGCGTCTAAGGTGGCTAGGCCACAGCTCCGACCCGAAGAGTCTTCGAATCCACCCCGGAAGAAAGGCGCGGCAGAGGACGGCCGCATCAACGGTGGCGCACGCAGGTGGAAGCGGACCTTAACCAACTGGGCGTGCGGCGTTGGAAACAGTTGGCCCAAGACCGTGCCAGCTGTAGACGCTTGTTGGTTGAGGCCCAGGTTCACCACGGACCACCACGGACTGTAGCGCCCACTAGAAAGAAGAAGAAAAAGAAGCTGGGACATTGGACATCAGTTCTGTCAAGGAGATCGTAGAATTCTTCTTTGAGTCCATCATCCTATCGCATATCAAACGAATGTTTCCAAAATTAGCCTTGATGCGGATTGTTATGAGGCATTCGCTTACATCCCGAAAGCTTCAGACTTTTCGTCGAAGACTTCCTCGGATAACGTAGGAGTCTATCCCCACTGCATGATATGGAATACACTCAATAACCATCAGTAGAGACTCCCTTCAGGCTTACTACGTTTGATTCACAACTACTCAGTGTAGATTCGTCTGCTCGAACAGTAACAACAGTCAGTAAGTGCTGATCTCTGGTATGCACTATCACCCCACCACCGAGCATCAACGCTTAGCTCCAATCATTAGTTATTCATATGACTTCATTGTTGTTTCGACTTTTGCGAAAACAACATCTGCATACGATACGCAGCAAGAATCAACGAACGATTGCAGCTATTCGGAAGCCACCATATAAGACCAAGAGATCCGAACCGGTTATATGGCGGCACGCTTGTGAGCTAAGCCATTTCACATGCTTAATCGGTTCATTGATCCATCAAACATGTTACCTTACTACGTTATTCGGTGTAATTTATTTAAATCTCTTAAGCTCCCGCCCGTTCTCCCACGCCAAACTACTTTTCGGCTAACTCAAGGACACGCTGTACTGTTAGGCTTTGTCATGAGGAGTATAAAAAAGCCCGAAACTGCTTGTAAAGGAATCAGAAAACAATATTGTAAGTGTCAAGGTTGTCAAGGTTGTCTACCACGGGAAGGGATATGAAAGTAGGTAAGTCACGGTATGTATTAACGGTCTGATCTTCTGTGTTGTTTCGATCTTTCAGTTGACGATTATCTGGCTAATGGTGGCTGTTTGCGGGGGCGTAATGGCTGTGGACGGTATGGAACTAGTACCCTATCCCGGACCAGTTCATCAAGCACGGGTAATGAACATACCGGTTCATTTGGTCAATCATACGATTGGGTACGAGGTTCCAGTTCGGAGTGTTGATGTAGACGATGTTAACGATGTGGACTTGAATGGTCCTAGTCCGCCAAGTTAACCAAATGACTAGAGATGATTGGGTTAAACCAGTTTTGGAGCATCACGTTAAGAGTAGAGAGAATTCTCTAAAACAAAAACAGAAGAAAACTAATTATCTAATCGAGGAAAGTGATATTTGTGGGCCAAGGAACGAGCACTACAAAGAAGTCCACGTTTGTAGAATAATAATAAAACTGGTTCCTACTGTAGTCGCTAAAGTAGACTTTCTTTCCTTAATTGCCCAGGAAAACTTCTAAACTGTGTTGAGGTAACTTCGGAAATCTTAAATCTTTTAAACCGAGTAGCTTCTTAGAGATAGGGGTAGCGGCATCTTTAAGCATCGACTGCTCCTTCCTCTTGAGCTAGTCATTTACTACATTTAACCCAGCCTTGGCTCTGAGGCAGTCAGTGTTCAACATAAACAGACAATAGGGACAGCAACATCATCTGTATACAAATGTATGTAAGTCCGAGCGTAGACTCCAAAAACTGCTAAGCAGAGAAACTACCACTGCACAACTGGACGCTAACTTGTTGGCAGCCAGATATGCCAGACCGAGCAATGATAACGTCAGCGATGAGTGTTCAGTGTAACGGTTGGTTAGGTGGCTTCCCTCCGCAAGGCGGTGGGGAGCACTAAGACTCAGTTATGTCCATTGTGCTACCACTCGAGTTGGCTTGGTCACCATTGCTCCTGCAACCATTTGAAATTTGAATCGAATTCTATTGTTTGCTGGTCTCCGATCCGGATATTCGGCTAGATCTGCTAGTTCATCAGAGAAGTGGTTTTTTGTTTTTTTTTTTTGGTTTCGTCAATGGATGCAAACCAATCTTCGAAAGATGCCTATAGCCCGGGCTATTGACATGTGCTATTCGCAAATCAGAATACTCGAAGCGCCTGCGTACTAAACCAAATCCTGCACTGATCAACCAATCTTTCCGCGAAACTACCGTGAGATATTACGTCGCCGAGCTGGTTAGCTACTTATGCTATATGCTCCAAATCGGCCGTTTCATCTCTTTTTATTCTTTCCAGTCTTCTTAGCTTATGGAGAAAGGAGCGAGCAAATAGAGCAAAGAAGCTCGAAGCCAGCTTCGATCTCTGTCCCTGTTCAATCCAAGGTGACACACAGCCTCCGCATGGCCTTCCCTGGATAGCTATACTGACGCCCGCCAGGTAGTGACCCCTTTTTCCTGGGGAAAGAGGAACATCCCTATCGCATTCAGTGACAACTAACAACCTCGGATATGGACGGATTACATGTTGGCGACCCCCACAAACTTCAAAAAGGACCCGGATCTTCACCTGGAACGTTAGGTCCCTCAACAGACCAGGTGCAGCCAGACAACTGGTCAACTCTTTGGACTGCTATAAGGCAGATATTACCGCGCCCCAAGAAGTGCGATGGAATGGACCAGGTAAAAAGCGGATGAAACTGCTGCAGAGAAAACAAACAACGCTTATTCGGATGCGGATTTATTATTCGAGGCAGAATCAGGAAAAAAGTCTTAAGCTTCCAGTATGTAAGCGAACGCCTCATACTGGATAATAATAATATAAGCTCATTATGTGTCTACGCCCCCACAGAGGAGAAAGATGACCGATATAAAGACGACTTCTATGATCTCCTAGGCAGAACGTATGCGCAATGTCCCAGCTATGACACCAAAATCGTTCTAGAAGATTTCAGTGCGAAGCTGGGTAAGGAAGCTATCTTTGAACGGGTCATTGGAAAGCACAGCCTACACAACACCACGTCAGAAAACGGACTAAGGCTAGTGGACCTTATGGCGGGACATAATCTGGTAGTAGCAAGTACACGATTACCACACCTCAACATCCATAAGGGGACCTGGCGGTCTTTCGATCAATCGACAATCAATCAAATTGGTCACATTGCGATCGACGGCAGATACTCCTCCAGCATCCTAGATGTCCCAACCTTTCGAGGAGCCAACATCGACTCGGATCATTACCTTGTTGCAGCCAAGGTACGGATGCGAATTTCTCGGAATCAACGGAGTCGAGTGAGACCCCAAAACTTAACGTCGGAAAGCTGCAATCACAGGAGACCACCAGGACCTTTGCCGATCAAGTCTCCCTCAAGCTATCTCAAGTCCCGATGTAATCTGCAGAAACCATAGAAAAGCAATGGAGTCGTTGTCAGAACGCCGTCAGAGAGGCTGTCTCAGATGTACTCGCTTTCGATCCACAACCGTCGAGAAACCTCTGGTTTGATGACATTGGCCTATGTAGAGAAACAGAATGCATACGTGGCCACATTGCATCGACGTATGAGAGCGGCCCGCGAGCTCTATGAACAGAAAAGGAGGGAGGAGCATGCGCTTCTGAGAAGGAAAAAGGAACACGAGAAGCGCGAGATCGAGGAGATGGAGAGATGTTACATCAGGAACGACGTTCGAAAATTTTACCAGAAAGTAAAACGAACATGCCACGGCTATAAAGCCAGAACAGAAGACTGCAGGGATGAGCACAGACAACTAGTAGTGGAGTCATAGTCGATGTTGAGACTGTGAAAGGACCACTTCTGCAGATTGTATAACGGCGATGATAGTCAAAATGACGCCGTCAGGCAGAGCGAACCATTCACAATGGATGAAGACGAAAGGGAATCCCGTCCACCCGGCCTAGACGATGTTAAAATAGCGATATCGAAACTTAAGTCTTATAAAGCTGCTGAAGTAGACGGACTCCCCCCGGAACTGTTTAAAGCAGCTCGCGATGAGCTGGTCTGGAACATGCACCAACTCATCTGCAAGATATGGTCGGAAGAATGCATGCCCGATGAATGGAATCTCAGTATCGTTTGCCCGGTCGATAAAAAGGAGACCCCTGTGACAGCGCCAATTACAGAGGTATAAGCCTCCTGAACATTGGGTACAAGGTCCTCTCTGCCGTACTGTGTAAGCGCCTGAAACCGTTCGTGGACAATCTGATAGGTTCCTACCGGTGCAGTTCCAAGCCAGGAAAATCAACGATAGGCCAAATATTTACACTACGGCAGACCTTGGAGAAGGCCCATGAATTCCAGGTCGACACGCACCATCTTTTTGTCGACTTTAAAGCCGTATATGACAGTGTTTATAGGGACGAGCTATACAGGGCCATGTCATGTTTTGACATTCCTGCCAAACCCTTCAGACTGTGCAAAATGATTATGGAGAACTCTCGCTGCTCCATTAAGGTCGGAGGTGAACTAACCGACCCCTTTGATGTTAAAAAAGGTTTTAGACAGGGTGACGCACTGTCATGTGATTTCTTTAACATTATTCTTGAAAAGATCGTGCGGGAATCTGCGGCCAATACAAGAGGTACGATCTACTTCAAGTCCACACAATTGCTTGCCTGCGCAGATGATATTGACGTTATTGGACGGACAAAGCGAGACGTCATTGAGGCGTTCGCAAGCATTGAAGCAGAAACACCTATAGTGGGTCCAAGGGTAAATGGGGACAAGACCAAGTATATGCTGTCATCAAAGAAAGACACACAACACCGACGTCTTGGTCAGTACGTCACCTTCGGCAGCTATATTTTTGAAGTGGTCAAGAGCTTCGTCTACCTTGGCTCGATAGTGACAAGCAGCAACGACACCAGCGCTGAGATAAAACACAGAATAACTCTTACAAACCGCTGCTTCTTTGGGCTCAAGAGGGAATTGAGTAGTAGTGCCCTCTCTCGGAAAACTAAGGTATCCCTCTACAAAACCTTAATCATCCCGCTTCTCCTCTAGGGCGCTGAGGCTTGGACGTTCTCAAAAGCGGATGAAGTGGCTCTTGGGTGTTTCAAGAGGAAACACATTCTGCGTGCAATCCTTGGTCCCGTTTGTGTAAACGGAGAATGGAGGAGGACATCGGCGACATCGGCCTAGTTAGACGTCTTCGGGTCCAACGTCTAAGTTGACTAGGTCATGTAGACCGAATGGACATCACCGCTCCGGCCCGAAGAGTCTTCGACTCTAACCCCGAGGGACGACGCAGCAGAGGACGATCGTTTCTAAGGTGGCGCGCACAGGTGGAAAGGGGCCTCAACCAACTGGGCGTGCGGCCCTTAAAGCGGGTGCCCAAGGATCGTGCCGGCTGGAGAGGCTTGTTGGCTATGGCCCTGGTTTACCCCGAACTGTAGCGCCATCAAAGTAAGTAAGTAAGTCTTCTTAGTTCGATTTGCACGCTCGTTATAAATGAGCAGATCTCCAGCCAGTAGTCCTTTGGGTTTGTTAGAAGCTCTCTGATCGGCAGGTCAATTCTTGCCTCTACAAAGCGTTTGCAGTGGAATAGTGTACTCCGTGTCTTCTTCTTCCTCTTGATATTCTGGGCAGAAGGGCGAGCTAACATGTTCAAATCTGCGGAGATATTTTTGATAACGTCACAGGAATTGCGTAAGGTGGTGGCCGGCACACCAAAGATTCTATAGGCGTTTCGTGATCCTTGGGTGGCAACACAAAGATGTTAGATTTTCCATGGTTCAGGGTTCATGGTTCAGGTTTGGGATGTCATTAGTTCCGGATGCTTTCTTATCGCCTTATTCCCTGCATGCTAGATTCTTCCCAACATTCTTGGGCAGGATATCTGTGGGGATCTGCTGACTCACCTTTTTTGTTAATGTCGCTGCTGCCCCAAATGGTATGGAGAGCATTAGTGTCACAACCTATCAGGACCGATCTTCTTGTCCGCTCGCCTTCTGAGTGGTAGATGGCAGTGGCCCGATGTCATCGTAGACTAGGTAAGCTACGGAGATTCAGAGGCCTTCCCCGCCGGATACTTCAACTCTAGCAGTAGTGAGCTCGCCCGTGCTGAAATTACTTAAAAGGAATATATTAATATCGGATTTAGGTAAAACGCCTCCACTTTCTGCAAGAGGAAGAATAACGTTGGCAGAAGCAACCTTACTGTGGTGAAGGTTTACCTGAGTTACACGCAGCAATAGAGCTATCGCTTAAACCAGATGCCTTTGTCACGGTGGCGTCTAGATCATCTGTGTCAGAGAATCCTTCCTGGTCCTGAAGGAGGCTGAGATGGTTGGTATGGTGGCCATTGTCTGCCTCTCGTGCTGCTCGTATACCTTTAGCCTGATGGCTTTAAGGTCGTATAGAACAATGCCTTCCTTCGTTTTTAGTAGAGAAAGGCAATCTCTGTTCAGTGATAGGGTGAGTGTTTTGTCCGAATTCTTTCCTATCTCCGTCTTAATGACCTTCCAGTTGGTAGTCGGTAGATCGGAATTTTGCGCCTGTAGCAGAAGCTACAGTTCCATGGGTATACGGTCGCGTGCCCTTGGCTTCAGCGGGATCTCGTCCTTGCTCACAATCACTGGCTTGGCACCTTTCCACAAATTGTCCGCAGCGGCAAAAGCGGTCTTAAGGAAGGTTACAGCACTGCCATCGTTGCAGGCAATCAGCTTATAATGCCGATGGAGCCAGCCCCTATCTGTGAAACCGGGAAGTTTCTTCCCCGGGCTATTTTTGTATATGGAGAGAAGGTTGAGGTTAATCCTGCCTTCGAGGATTTTCCAGTGCTCGTTGATGATATGGTCCTCCTTATAGCCCCGATCTATGATCCCTACGACCAGATGATCCCTCACCACCCAGCTGAGAGTGGGTGCCGTAGCGGTGCTCCTGTGTCTCTTTGAGGCGGGTATGGTCCACTCACTTCCTTTGGCTGTGGAGGCAGATGTTGAAGGTCCCTTACCAGCTCGAATCTTCTACTCCTCTATAGCCTTTGAAGCCCATTGGTACGCGTCTGCATTCTTCTCTTTCCAGTTGTTCCTGCCTTTTTGGTCCAATCTACTAAGGACTTGAAATGCCGCACGCCTCTTCCTGTAAACAATAGTGGTGGCTTCCTTAGGGCCGATGTCGTTGCCTAGGATGCGTTTTCACCCTCAGACTGAGTGCTGTCGGAGCATTCTATCTTTGGCACTCTGTCTGCCGGTTTGCTTTGGGGGATAGTCCTCGAAGCGTTTGGACATACTCTGCTCTTTCTGCAAGCTCGTCCAGTATTTGGATTACGGCACTAAGTCCGCAATGGTCATCTCTCGCATTCGAGGGTACGTAAGCAATTCGTACACCATTCTTTCGTGTCAGAGAGTCGAAGTAGTGAGTCAAGCAGCAAAAGATCCAGATAGGAGCCGATTCTAGGATAAGCATTTTACTAAGATAGTGGCAAGATACTATTGGAAAGTCGAGTTAGTGGAAGACACCACTACTCTTCCTAGGTCCATGAGCTCCTAGGGGAGCATAGGCGTCAATCACGCCTACGAGCCATCTAGTTCGGACTTCTATAACGCGCTTGAGCTACTTACAACTCATTCCTAAAGATTCCGATTCCTCCTCAATTGTACTGCGTCACGTTCGCCTAGGGCGACCCGCAGGTTCTTTAGCATCGCGTATTTCGCAACGGAGGTGTCTTTGCGTAGGGTTTGTCCAATCCACTGACACATTCTCCTTCGTATAGTAATGTTTATGGGTTCCTTTGTCGTAGACGGTTAGATTACATTTGCTTCTGCTCCACGCAGTGTTTTGAGCATTAGCACCGCAACATAAGACCAATCTTTTTGACTTCACAGTACCCTACGAGATCAGAAACTGGCTTCGGTGGTGGAGGTAGTATCGAGTTGTAGGGGAAGTAAGCAGATGCAACGACGAAGTGTTCAATTTTTTCATGCTCTTCGTAGCTTACTCTAGCAGCAACTAAGTTTTGTCCACGAAATTCTCCAGCTTTGGTTCCCGATAATGAGTTCGATATGATGAGGCAGACCCTGAGCCTTTCGGATTGCTCATCATAAAGAATGTTAGCATCACGTATACCCCCAATACCACACGGGCGATTATTCCACACCCATGGTTCCTGAACGGATACAACGTGACGATTTGTACTAATGCGTGCAATTCTGCTACTTAAAAGAGCGGTAGCGCCTTACAGTGCTGTAGATTAATTTGGGACGCGAGTCATACGCAGATTTCAGAGACTCGACAAAGGCGTTATTCATCCCTACAACCAGAGTAGAGCCCTCTTTTTCCGAGAGACTTTACTCTCCTTGTAAAAATAGATAATCCAGGCCATCGTGCCAAGTCCTGGATTCTGCGAATGTAAGCTCGTCAGTACATCCAGCTTGTTTTCAGGTTTCGCCAGAATTCGGCAGATACCGCGCGTTAGCTTAGAGAGACTGACTACCTGATAGTTAGTAGCTCCCAAAGCCAGGATTTTCGACACCATGCTTCTAGTCCCGGCCGATGTCGAAGGCGCCATTCACCAGAGCAGACTTCCAGCCTGAATATAGGAGCCCGTTGCTACACCTGGCTCCAGTAGACGAGCCGAGACCGAGTCGAAACCATTCCTTCTTCTTATTATGGCGTTACAGTCCATGAAGGACCAGAGCCAAGCTTCTCTCAGTCGAGACCATACTTTCTAGAAATAGAAATATGTCCACTTTCTCGACTTCCTGTCTGGTAAAGCTGAGTTGGTCGTAAGTGTTTATTTTGAGCCCTAGTCTGTTTGCTTTAGCTTCTAGGTTGCGGGTCATCAGGTGAAGGTCCATTAACCTATGTGAAAGTAGGCAGACATCGTCAGCGTAATCTAGGTGTTTGAGGTAAGTCATCATTCCACAATTGACCTCCGTCAATGCTGCACAGAGTACATCACTGATAACCACCAATAACAATAGTGGTGGACAGAGATTACATCGCCATCGTCTAAGTGCAGCAAAATGTTCTCTCCATCTGCTGGGTTATTCCTCATTCAAAACCAGAGCTTACCGTCCACACTCTCCACCGGATGTTGCTTAGAGTTCCTACCGCCAATGAGTTCCTTGATGATGCTGTAAACAAACCTACTGTCGCACCTGCTGGCTGCTACTTCAGTCTTTGAAGCCCGTATGTCGATATACTGACGTTTCTTACGTCTCACACTACCCGGTCCTTCTTTCTTCTACGCACGGTATTGGGCTTCCAGCTCGATTTTCTCTACTGCTGAGACCGCTGACATCCGAACTTGTATTGCTCTACTGCTGCTGATTGTTTTCGCTTCTAAGGTAAGGTGGTTCCTAAACTGTTGGCCCACTTGGGGAACCCTGAGCCTGTCGGTATTGAACCTTGTTGGTGGATACAGTACGAAGGCGCATACATATGAGCCACATAGGATAATGTACCCCTTCTTGTCCGATGTCAGCTCCACGTCTGTTCCAGACGTCCAGGAGACAATTTCTAAAGCGGCGACTGATCGCAATGTGGTCGATCTCGTTGGATGTTCGCTGCCTACCATTTGTGGCCTTATGGCAGGTGTTATGGTTGTTATTGCAGAGGTCCACAAATCGATTACCGTTATCGTTTCGGTCTCCAAGGCTATAGAAATTGTGCATCCTCAGTTGAATATTTCTCGGCCTGACCGTTCTGTGACGTCTTGTTTTATTCTCTAAGATTGAAAGGAACATTTATTGAGGCTGCCTCCATTTTTTTTCGCACAGGGATGGCAGGTTATCCAAAACAGATCAAGTGCACAAAGGACTATGGAGTTCCTATAGGCAGTAATGCAGCAAATCGAATCCTTACAGCTTACATAGAAAGAGTACCTTAAACCATCGGCAAACGATTCCGAATGATCGTCATGTTCATGAGAACAGCAATATTCCAGAACGTATTGTTAGTGGTGTGATAGACCAGCTCGGATTCTGTCCGAAATGCTGTTGTTGACACTTAGCATCGTGCTTCGGAAGAGACAAACAAAAAGTGCAGACTATTTACGTCTGCATTGTTAATTGATCTCTGTGTCATTCGCAAACCAGTGTCACAAGTATTAGCTTCCATTCGACTTGATTTGCTCTTACTTTGTGTCATCTGGTTCGTCTTGAGAATTGCAAGTAATCTGGTGCCTTGTACATATCACCTTTCCAGAGGCGAGGCGCAATCCCGTTTTATATAATTCGTAAACAACTTGTACTCATGTTGTTTATTGTTGATTGTTCTGGTTCCTGTCTAATGCACTATGCCATTAGTATATAAGTCTCCCAAATTGAGTTGTGCTGTATCAGAGTTAATCATCCATTGTGAGAAGATACTACAAATCTGGACTAAATCAAAATGAGAGTAAGTCGATAACGCTTTCCAACATTTCGTCTATCGAAAATTATAATTTTTGTTTTCTTCCTTTACTATTTAAGTTCTTCTTGTGCTTGTCGTTGTTCATTGCCGCTGCCACAGCTGCCGGCTATGGTCCTAGTGTGCCCCTTACTCCAATTAAACCAGCAGTTTTGCCTATCGCCCCGGTAGTAAACAAGCATGTAGTTGCCAAGCCGGTGCCTGCGCTCTCACCCGGTCTAAGTGGTTCCCGATATAGCCGAGATGTTAGCCATTTGCCAGAAGCCGGACAGTATGCTCCAGTTACTAAGGTTGGCGTACCCATTCAACAAGTGCGTAAGGATCTTCCTCCCAAAACCCCTACATACGGATAGGTGTTTGAGTTTGGCTTATGCAGAGAAACATGAACTGTAGCGAAATGAACAATAAATAAATATCTATCTTTCATTAAAAGATCGAGTTAACAATATTGAGTGAGATATTCAGATATACACAAACCAGGTGAGCTATCGGGTTTGAGTTCGGCACTATCGACAGTGGAGTCGCTGTGACTAAGACTAAGTCTAGTGACTGTTTACGCTTTTCAATTATCTGTTGAATTCTGTCTTAAAAGCTTCGTCTATTCTCGACTCGGCTGGATCTTGATCTATTGTCAATGTTAAGGGGGCCACTATCTAGGCAAAGATCTTTTCAACTGGGTAATTGGTTTACGGCCTCGAGTGTTTACTTATTACTTTTTAAATAGCACCATGAGCGACCAGAGATGGACAAGTTGTTTTGAGAAAAGGTGTGGTATGACAATAGTGAACACTTCAATGAGAATTCCTCCAGCAAAGCGCCTACATGTATTCTGTTTTCATAGTTAATGATGTAACTGATCCGTCAATCACACATAAAGTTTTCTCTACAAACTTCTACTCAAGAACGTGCCCCACAGCATGAAAGTATTTCAATTATGTATTTATATACTTTACCTTCAAATCCGGTTATTATTCGTGTGAGTATGGCTTAGTACGAGTAAGGCTTAGGCGGAGAAGCAAATATTGAATAGTTACTGGTAACGAAACTCAATCCCATTCCGGAAGGGTGATCTGGATTAGGCGGTCAACCTGCTTGTATCAAGTTTTAATTTAGCTCAACGCAACGGTTAGTCGATAGAGCATCGTTTGTCGCGTGACTGCGTTTTTTTGTTGAAGGCTTCTGGTATCTGTTGGAGCACCCAGACGCAAATACTGGGGTCCATTGTACTCCAGACAGACACCTTCGTCTTCTTCTTAGCGGGCGCCACAGTTCGGGGTGAACCTGGGCCTCAACCAACATGCCCCTCCATCTAGCACGATCTTTTGCTAGTCTTTTCTATTGCCGCACACCCAGTTGGCTGAGGTCCCCTTCCACCTGTGTGCGCCACCTTAAGTGCGACCGTCCTCTGCTTCTTCGTCCCTCGGGGTTGGATTCAAAGACTCTCCGGGCTGGAGCTGTGGTGTCCATTCGCTCTACATGACCCAGCCATCTTAGGCGTTGAATCCGTAGACGCCTGACTAGGCTCATGTCGCTCTACAGCCCGTAAAGTTCGTTGTTGAATCTTCTCCTCCATCCCCCGTCTGCGTTTATAGGCCCGCAAATCACGCGCAAAATCTTTCTCTCGAACCGACCAAGAGCCTCCTCATCCGCTTTTGATAGTGTCCATGCTTCTGCGCCGTACAACAGGACCGGGATGATAAGGGTCTTATGTAGAGTCAACTTTGTCGTTCGGGAGAGGGCTCTATTACTCAATTGCCTCCTGAGCCCAAAGAAACAGCGATTGGCAACAGTGATTCTGCGTTTGATTTCGGAACTGATGTCGTTGTTCCAAGTCACTGCGGAGCCAAGGTAGACGAAGTCCTTAACTGCCTCGAACTTCGATGCTGAGAATGTGGGGAAACTAGATATTTCTGCGGGCTGTATAACGGCAAAGATGGCCAAGTTGCCGCTGTCATGCAGAACGCACCATTCACACTGGACGAAGATGAGAGAAACACCCGACTTAGACGAGGTTAAGATAACGATAATGAAACTAAAATCTGATAAAGCTACTGTCGTAGACGGCCTGCCTGCTGAGCTATTTAAACCAGCTGAAGATGAATTGGTTGGGACCAGCTCATCTGTGAGATATGGTCGGAACCATGCCCGAGGAATGGAGTCTCAGCATCGCATGCCCGATCCACAAGAAAGGAGACCCCTCTGATTGCGCCAACTACAGAGGAGTAAGTCCCCTTAACATCGCCTACAAAATCTTCTCTGCCGTTTTGTGTGAACGCCTGAAGCCTTTTGTAAATAAGCTGATAGGTCCTTATCAGTGCGGATTCAGGCCAGGGAAGTCCACCATCAAAAAAGGACGCTCACCACCGACGTCGCGGCCAGAACGTTTGTATTCGGATGCAGAGCTTTTCAGGGCTTGTTTGCAAAGGCTCCACTGCTGTTCTATTGATAGTGTGGAGGATTCAGGTGAATTGGAGAGCTTAAGGGAGACGCGATCGGTAAAAGCACGAGCGGTTTCTGGCGATAGTAGCTTCCGACGTCATAACTTTGTATTCTTAGTCTACTCCGTTGCGTTCGTGATATCCGTAAGCGCATCTTGGCTACTACAAGATAGTGGTCCAAGTCGATATTAGCCCCTCGGAAAGTTCGAACATCAATAATAGTGGAGGAGTGTCTGACGTCGATCGCGATGTGATCAGTCTGGTTGATAGTCGGTCGACCAAAAGACCGCCAGGTGCCATTGTGTATATCGAGGTGCGGGAAGCGCGTACCGGCTAGAAGGAGATTTCGCCCCGTAGCAAGATCAATCAGCCTGTGTCCGTTATCGGAGGTGGTGTCGTGTAGTCTATGTTTGCCGATGACTCGTTCAAAGATGCTTTCCTTACCCAGCCTAGCATTGAAGTCTCCTAGTACAATTTTGATGTCATAGCTGGGACATTGGGCATACGTTCTGTCTAGGAGATCGTAGAACTCATCTTTGGCGGAGTCATCCTTGTCTTCGGTGGGGGCGTGGACGCAGATCAGGCTGATGGTTCGCTCACATGCCGAAAGCTTAGGACTTTTTGCCTTAGTCCACCTCGAACAACAAATCCGCATCCAAACAATCGTTGCCCTCTCTCCCTATAGCAGTCGCCGTAGTAAATATCGCAGTTTTTCATCCGCTTTATACCCGGTCCATTCCATCGCATTTCCTGGATGGCGGTGATGTCCGCTTTATAGCGGTCTAGGGCGTCCGCAAGTTGTTTGGCTGCACGTGGCCTGTTTAGGGACCTAACATTCCACGTACAAAGCCGCAGATCATTGTCCTTTTTTCGTTTTTTGCAAGGGTCGTCAACATAAATCCGGTCCGTTATATCCGAGGCTTGGGGTTGTTTCGGAGTTTGTGTTTTTTTTTTACGGCTGCGGCTTACTAGGCCGTAGCCCAACCGACTAATCCTGTTTTTTGGCGCAGGAGGCTCGTCATTCGCCCTTCCCCGTCTGCAATTTCCATAGGAAATCTCCAGATGGCACCACGAGGAGGTGGGGATAGGACTTACATACAGTGCCGCAAGATGTTCGACTGCGGTGGCTCTTCTCGCTTTTTAGCAGGCCAGCATCCGTTGGATAGATGCTACCCCTACGAGGCCTTTGTTAGTCCTTTGCCATCCCTTAGCTTAGATTCAAGGGTCATATTCTTAGTATGTTTGTCACACAATCTAGGTGGAGTGCAGATGGTTTGGGTCGTAGTTATTCGTTCACTACTCTCCAGAGGTGGTTGTCCTAGATAGGATTAGAGAGGAACTCCACTGAGATTTGACGTTGGTTGTAGTTCTCAGCAAATGTTCCATGCCATTATGGTGTTATATGAGAACTGCACACACAGAGTATTAATTTGAAGTGACATCGTCATCTACACAGACAGCCAAGCTGCAATAAAAGCACTCGAATCGCCAATAATGAAATCAAAATTGGTTAAGCACTGCCGCAAATCTGTAAATGATTTATCGAGTAGCTACACTGTTACGCTGTTCTAGGTACCTGGGCTTAGCGATATACCAGTTGACTGTCAAGCAGACGAACTAGCCAGAATGGGCATCATACTGAAGATCCCGACTGTTAAAGGGGCTATTCATCTACCAATTGAAACGCTAAAATATAAAATCTCGCAACAGACACTACTAAAGGCAAATGAGAGATGGCGTGGCCTTGATGCATTCAAATATGCGAGACAAACCTGGCCCCGGTACTGCCAACATAGTACCACTAGCTTGCTAAAAATACGCAAGCGACGTATAAGGGTGCTAAAGGGGTGGACTATGTGAACATATGAAGGCACAAGCGCCGACACTCTAGCTTCTGTCTACCAACTCCTACTCTCACCTCCCCGAGGTGGCTCCTGGGTGCTTAGTACCTCAACTATAGATCGGAAAGACCCCTTTGTAAGGCAGTTGGTGGTAGCAAGGCAGAGAGGGGGGGGGGGGAGGTCTAAGCCGCCACCAGAGCTCAGCTCCCTCTTCGGCGGCGAAAGAATTCCCAATATGGAGTCAACGGTGGCGCCTACGGTTCGAGCGAGAAGAACTACCTGGTGTACACATTATTTGGAGCTCCAGAACGGTACAGCCGGCCTTTTGTTCTTTGAGTAAGTAAGAACTTGCTCCTCCAGGTTGGGAGTTGCACTTAGAGTTAACATCCCTAACGTCTAAAAGGAAACGAATTCCGGATTTGCACCTGGAACGTTAGGTCCCTCAACAAACCAGGCGCAGTCGGATAACTGGTCAACTCTTTGGACTGCCATAAGGCAGACATTACTGTGCTCCAAGAAGTGAGATGGGATGGGCCAGGCAAAAAGCGGATGAAAAACTGTGATATAATCGACGGAAACTGCTACAGAGAAAATAAACAACGCTTATTCGGATGCGGGTTTGTCATTCGAGGCACACGCAGGGAAAAAGCCTTTAGCTTTCAGTATGTAAGCGAACGCCTCATAACTATCCACATTAAAGCCAATCTAGGCAATATAAACTTATTATTATACATATGTCCCAGCTATGACACCAAAATCGTTCTAGAAGATTTCAATGCGAAGCTGGGTAAGTAAGTTATCTTTGAACGAGTCATAGGAAAGCATAGCTTACACATTCTCGTAGCAGCAAGTACACGATCCCCACACCTCAACATCCATAAGGGGACCTGGCGGTCTTTCGATCAATCGACAACCAATCAAATTGATCACATTGCGATCGACGGCAGATACTCCCCAGCATCCCAGATGTCCGAATCTTTCGAGGAGTCAGCATCGACTCGGATCATTACCCTGTTGCAGCCAAGGTATGGATGTGAATCAACAGAGTCGAGTAAGAAGACCAAAATTTAACATCGGAAAGCTGCAATCGCAAGTGACCGCCAGGATCTTCGCCGATTAAGTCCCTCTCAAACTGTTTCAAGTCCCGATGCAATCTGCACAAACCATAGAACGGCAATGGAGACGTTGTCAAAACGCCATCAGAGAGGCTGACTCAGATGTACTCGGTTTCAAGCCACCACTTTCGAAAAACCCCTGGTTTGATGACGAGTGCAGACAGGCCCATGTAGAGAAACACTGCACTACACTGCATCGACGGACGAGAGCTTCCCGCGAGCTCTATGAACAGAAAAGGAGGGAGGAACATGCGCTTCTGAGAAGAAAAAAGAAGGAGCACGAGAAGATCGAGATCGAGGAGATGGAGAGATGTTACTGCAGGAACGATGTTCGAAAGTTTTACCAAAAAGTAAGACGAAAAGAAGGCTATAAAGCCAGACCAGAAACCTGAAGGGATGAGCACGGAAAACTAATAGTGGAGTCACAGTCGATACTGAGATTGTGGAAGGACCACTGTATAACGGCGCTGATAGTCAAAATACCGCCATCAGCAGAACGAACCATTCACAATGGACGAAGACGTAAGAGAATCCCGTCCACCCGACCTAGACGGTATTAAGATAGCGATATCGAAACTTGAGTCTTATAAAGCTGCTGGAGTAGACGGAATACCCGCTGAACTACATAAAGCAGCTGGCGATGAGCTGGTCAAGAACATGACCCAACTCATCTGCAAGATATGATCGGAAGAATGCATGCCCGATGAATGGAGTCTCAGCCTCCTTTGCCTGGCCCATAAGAAAGGAGGACACATTGCGTATAAGATTCTCTTTGCCGTACTGTGTAAGCACCTAAAACCGTTCGTGGATAATCTGGTAGATTCCTACCAGTGTGGTTCCAGGCCAGGAAAATCCACGATAGACCAAATATTTACACTACGGCAGACCTTGGAGAAGGCCCATGAATTCCAGGTCGACACGCACCATCTTTTTGTCGACTTTAAAGCCGTATATGACAGTGTTTATAGGGACGAGCTATACAGAGCCATGACATGTTTTAACATTCCTGCCAAACTCGTCAGACTGTGCAGAATGATTATGGAGAACTCTCGCTGCTCCATTAAGGTCGGAGGTGAACTAACCGAGACCTTCGATGTTAAACTTAGACAGGGTGACGCACTGCCATGTGGTTTCTTTAACATCATACTTGAAAAGTTCGTGCGGGACTCTGCGGCCAATACAAGAGGTACGATCTACTTCAAGTCTACACAATTGCATTCCTACGCAGATGTCTTTGAGGTTATTGGACGAACAAAGCGAGACGTCAATGAGGCGTTCGTAAGCATTGAGGCAGAAGGTAAATGGGGACGAGACCAAATATATGCTACAAATATATATGCATAAAAGCAAGACACACAACACCGACGTCTTGGTCAGTACGACACCTTCGGCAGCTATATTTTTGAAGTCGTCAAGGACTTCGTCTACCTTAGCTCGATAGTGACAAGCAGCTACGACACCAGCGCTGAGATAAAACGTAGAGTAACTCTTGTCAACCGCTGCTTCTTTGGACTCAAAGAGGCAACTGAGTAGTAGAGCCCTCTCTCGAAAAACAAAACCGGCCCTCCTCAGCGGCGCTAAGGCTGAGACGTTATCAAAAGCGGATGAAGAGGCTATTGGGCGTTTCGAGAGGAAAATTCTGCGAGCTGTACGGGCTGTACAGCGACATAAGCCTAGTTAGACTTCTGCGGATCCAACGTCTAAGATGGCTAGGCCATGTAGAGCGAATGGACATCAACGCTCCGGTCCGAAAAACCTTCAACTCAAACCCCGAGGGACGACGCTCAGGTGAAAAGGGACTTCAACAAACTGGGCGTGCGGCACTGGAAACAGCTTGCCAAAGATCGTGCCGGCTGGAGAGGATGTAGAGCCATCTAAGTAAGTAAGTAATGTATAAGCAGCCCAATTGGAGTCCTAACAGGACACTGCGCTTAAGGGAAACATGATTAAGGAGAGGAAGAATCTCCATCACATCTCCTATGCAATTGCCTTGCCCTCCTCAAGAAGACGATTTCGGCGAGAAAACTTCTTTGATGAATTGACGGATCTGTCCGAATCGGAGATCAGCAAACTATCGAATTCGATTCAAGGCACAAAATGGTCCCAGGAGTAACGGTTACGAGGCCGACTCGAGTGGTAGCACAATCTTGGACTATCTTGGACTAAGTCCGCTTTGCGGAGGGAAGCTACCTAACCAACCAACCATTGCATGATACATATCGCATGGCATTAACAGTACACGAAAGAGTCGTTCTTTGGTGGGTGCATCGGCTGCTCTTGATATTCACTTTCGCACTTTGCTTCACAGCAACGACGCAATGACAGTTTTCGATCTACTAGGTTTCGGTGCATCAAAGAACCTGAGAACTTGAATTTACATACAGAACGGCCTATGGTTGCTTAATTTGGTTGTGGCAGTCAAAATATTCATGCGAAGCCTAGAACCTAGAACAGATAAGCGTCTTTACCGAATTGATCTTTACTCTCCTGCATGTTGCTTGGATGGCCCCCTATGTAGCTGATACAGTAGAGTACTGGTAAAGTAGGAAATGAGACCATAACCAAAGTATTAGTTTACAAATTGACACCTTCGAAGGTCTTTTTATACATCAGTTGATCTAACAGCCTTTAATCACACGACAATTTTCACTGAAGCATCTGTAATGTAATTACCATCAAATAGACTAGTTCCGAGAATAGCCCACTAACGGGATTATAATAGCCTTAATAGCTTCACCTGCTCATGTTTTCCATTGAATTTTGACATTTAAAAACGCATAGTTAGGCGACGGGTATAAATGCTGATCTGAATTACTAGTGGCAACTTAGTATTCAGTGCCACTCGGGCAGAGGAACTAGACCATGAAGGTGGAAATACATATTCCCATCAATCAAGTAATGAGTGTTGAAAGCGTTTTCGTTTCAGTTTCGAGCGTGCATTGTTCTTTGTTTTGCTATTTTGGAGGCATCTCTTGCGCAAAGTCCAGCTCTGGCAACTTATGCGACTCCATTGGTAATGTATTCGGCTAGAGGCGCACCCACCACAAGGTCGTATGGATCACGTTCTTCCTACTCACCTCGCGTTGTAACACCTACAATTACGGCGAGAAGTTATGAATACAAATTGCCAGTGATGAGGAATTCTGTTCGAGCTGTACCTGGAACCAAGTGCTAAGGTCGTGGAGTAACCCAACTTATTTAATCTGGTAAACACCTGTATTCGAAAATATTGAATAAAGGCATTCTTCTAATTTGGAGTTTGTTTCTATATTCCTTTTTGGGGGGGAGGGAGCGAGCAAACAGAGCAAAGAAGTTGATCGCGTTTAACATGGCAAACGCCAGCTTCGATCTCTGTCCCTGCTCAATCCAAGTTGACACACAGCCTCCGCGTGGTCCCCCCTGGATAGCTACCCTGGCACCCGCCAGGTAGTGAACCAATGTGTGCAGCGACCCAACCCCTTGTTCCTGGGGAAAGAGGAACCTGGGCCTCCAGGTTGGGGGTTGTGCTTAGGGGTAACATCCCTATCACGTAAAAACCTACTTCTTCCGAAACAACAACAAGCCTCGGATACGGACGGATACAATGCTGACGACCCCTGCAAACGACTAACGGACTTGAGAGTCTGCACCTGCACCTGGAATGTTAGGTCCCTTAACAGACCGGGTGCATGCGATCAATTGGAGCAAGCCCTCAACTGCTATAAAGCAGATATAACCGCACTCCAAGAAGTGCGATAGGATGGACCAGGCAAAAAACGGATGAAAAACTGCGACATCTACTACGGGAACTGCTACAAGGAGAACAAACAGCGCCTATTCGGATGTGGATTCGTTATTCGAGGAAGACTCCGACAAAAAGTCTTAAGCTTCCGGGATGTAAGCGAACGCCTCATAACAATCCGCATCAAAGCTAAATTTGGAAACATTAGCTTAATATGCGCTCACGCCCCAACGGAAGAAAAGGACGATCGACCCAAAGAAGAATTCTACGATCTCCTAGACAGAACCTATGCCCAATGCCCCAGCTACGACACAAAAATAGTCCTAGGAGATTTTAATGCAAAACTGGGCAAAGAGGACATATTTGAGTCGATCATAGGAAAGCATAGCCTTTATAACACCACATCCGACAACGGACTAAGGCTAACTGATTTTCTAGCGGGGCGTAACCTCCTCGTAGCAAGCACGCGATTCCCCCATCTCAACATCCACAAGGGTACCTGGCGGTCTTTTGATCAATCTACCACCAACCAGATTGATCACATTGCGATCGACGCCAGACACTCCTCCTGTATTCTCGACGTACGAACCTTCCGAGGGGCCAACATCGACTCGGACCACTACCTTGTTGTAGCCAAGGTACGAATGAGGATATCAAGAATGCTTAGGAGTCGAGTAGCACAACGTAAGTTTGACGTCGGAAAGCTACAATCGCATGAGACTGCCAGAATCTTTGCTGATCGTGTCTCCTCCAAGCTCTCTCAAAATCCGCTGAGCTTATTAAGGCGGCTGGAGATGAGCTGGTAAGGTGCATGCACCAACTCATTTGCAAGGTATGGCCGGAGGAAAGCATGCCCGACGAATGGAATCTCAGCATCGTTTGCCCGGTCCATAAAAAAGGAGACCCCTATAACTGCGCCAACTATAGGGGAATAAGTCTCCTTAACATCGCATATAAGATCTTCTCTGCCGTATTGTGTGACTGAAACCGTTTGTGGATAACTTGATCGGCTCTTATCAGTGTGGTTTCAGGCTACGTAAATCCACAATAGACCAAATATTTACGCTACGGCAGATCCTGGAGAAGACCCAGGAATACCAAATCGACACTCACACCCTCTTCGTCGATTTCAAGGCTGCATATGACAGCGTGTATGGAGATGAGCTATACAAAGCCATGCCTAGTTTTAACATCCCTGCCAAACTCGTCCGACTGTGCAGGAAGACAATGGAGAATTCTCGCTGCTCCATTAAGGTCGGTAATGAGCAAACCGAGACCTTTGATGATAAAAAAGGATTTAGGCAAGGTGACGCGCTGTCATGCAACTTTTTCAACATCGTGTTTGAAAAGATCGTGCAAGAGTCACTGGCCAACACAAGAGGTACGATTTATTTCAAGTCTACGCAATTGCTTGCGTATGCCGACAACATTGACGTGATTGGACGGATACAGCGAGACGTCAATGAGGCCTTTGTAAGCATTGAGGTAGAAGCGGCTAAGATGGGTCTCAAGGTTAATGAGGGTAAAACCAAATATCTGCTTTCATCTAAAAGAGACGGACAACACCGACGTATTGGCCAAAACGTCAAGGAATTCGTCTACCTTGGCTCACTGGTGACCAGCGACAACAACACCAGCGCTGAGATAAAACGCCGAATCACTCTTGCCAACCGCTGTTTCTTTGGGCTCAAGAGGCAATTGAGAAGTAGAGCCCTTTCTCGGAAAACCAAGGTGACACTATATAAGACCTTGATCATCCCAGTCCTCCTTTACGGCGCAGAGGCTTGGAGGAGAAGATATAACAAAGAACTGTACGGGTTGTACAGCGACATCGGCCTGGTACGACATCTACGGATACAGCGTCTAAGGTGGCTAGGCCATGTAGAGCGCATTGAAAATACAGCTCCTACCCGAAGAGTCTTCGAATCCACTCCGGAAGGAAGGCGCGGCAGAGGACGGCCGCATCATCGGTGGCGCACGCAGGAGACGCTTGTTGGTTGAGGCCCAGGTTCACCACGGACTGTAGCGCCACCTAAGTAGTAGTAGTAGTTCTATATTCCTTTGGCAAAAGAGATCTAAATTGGTTTGGCAGCGTTACAGTTCATGGAAGACTATGGCTTAGCCTTGTCCTTAGATTTCTCTGTCACCTATACGACGGCTATGGTCAATAACTCACTGTTGTAAGATGCCCCGAAGGACTCAAGCTCAGTGCTAATTGCATTCGTGGAAGAAAAAGAAAAAACAGTCTGACCGAAACACAGATGACACTTTTGCCACCGCCTAGCAACTGAGGACGGCTGAATCACCATTCTGGACAGAATGGACTAATATTTATGTAATCTCACGTGATCCGAAAGAATCGTGGCCACCTTTTAAGAAAAAAAACCGAATGCTGTCCCAGATTGCATATGATTCTAAAGTCCATTTGTCATGCTTTACAAAACGCTTATACGCCTTGTCTTGCTGTACGGAGCCGAAAGCTGGACAATAAGCAGGACGGCGGAACTGATTTTGAATCCGTCCGAAGATTCTATGTCAGATATTTGGTCCTGTATGTGAGGAAGGCGAATGGAGAAGAACACATAACCGCCAACTCTACAAGCTGTAAGAAGATTTGGATATAGTCTGGAGGGCGTCGACTACACTGGCTCGGTCACATGGAGCGCATGGATGGCCGCGCTCTAGCAAAGAGGACCTTCGATTCCCAGCTACCTGGTTCGAGAAGTAGAGGAAGACCGAACCTCCGGTATAAGATCAAGTAATCGCGGAATGCAGAGGACTAACAAAGGCCTCGAAGAGGTAGAATCTATCGGCGGATGCTGGCTTACTAAAAAGCGAATAGAGCCACCGCAGACGAACACCTTGCGGCACGTCCCATCTTCACCTCTTTGTGGTGCCATCTGGAGATTTTCTCTGGAAATTACAGACGAGGAAGGGCAAATGGCGGGTTTTCTGCGCCGAAAAACAGGTTTAGTCAGTTGGGCTACGGCCTACTAAGCCACAACTGTAAAAAGGTACATACTCAGAGACAACCACAAGCCTCGGATTTAACGGACGCACTACATGTTGACGAAAACCGTAAACGTATAAAAGGACAAGAGTATTGGTTCTGCACCTGGAGTGCTAGGTCCCTTAACAGGCCGGGTGCGGCCGAACAGTCAGAAACAGTTCTAGGCTGCTATAAAGCAGACATAACCGCACTCTTAGAAGTTCGTAGAATGGACGGGGTAAAAAGAGCATGAAAAACTGTGACATTTACTACGGAAACTGCTACAAGGACAACGAACAACGCCTATTTGGATGCGGATTTGTTGTTCGATGTGGACTTAGGCAAAAGTCCTAAGCTTTCGGCATGTGAGCGAACGGCTCGTAACAACCCGCATCAAACATCAGCTTGATATGCGTTGAGGCCCCTACAGAAGAAAAAGACGACGGAGTCAATGATGACTTCTATGACCTCCTGATAGAACATACGCTCAATGTCCCAGCTATGACGCCAAGATTGTTCTAGGAGATTCCAACGCGAAGCTGGGTGAAGAGAACATCTTTGAAGGAGTCGTAGGAAAGCACAGCCAATACGACACCACGTTCGGAGACGGATTCCGGCTAATAGACCTTCCGACGGCGCGTAGTCCCCTAGTAGTTAGCACACGATCCCCACATATCAATAAGCGGACCTGGCAGTCTCCTGATCAATCAACCGTCTAACAAATCGATCATATTGCGATCGAGGAGGCGATATTGAATCGTATCATTACCTTATTGCAGACAAGGTTCGTATGTGTATATCGCGAACACTGCGGAGTCGAGTAGGACCAGCAAAATTTGTCGTCGAGAAGCTGCAATCGCAAAAGGTCGCCAGTACCTTAGCCGATCATGTCTCCCTCAAGCTATCTCAAGAACCTATGCAAAACTGCACAAACCATAGAAATGTAATGGGAACGTTGCCAAAGCGCTATCAGGGATGTTGCCTCTGATGTATTAGGTTTCCAGCCACCAGCTAGGAGAAGCCCTTGGTTGGATGACGAGGGCAGACAGGTACATGCAGAAGAACAGAATGTATACATGGCATGTTGCATAGACGAACGAGAGCTGCTTGTGAGCTCTATGAGCTATAGAGCCATGTTATGTTTTGATATCCCTGCCAAACTGGTCACGTTGTGCAGGATGACAATGGAGAATTCTCGCTGCTCCATTAATGTCGGTAAGGAGTTAACCGAAGCCTTCCATGCTAAAAAAGGAGTCAGAGAGGCGATGCACTGTCATGCGATTTTTCAACATCATGCTTGAAAATATCGTGCGGGATTCCCTGGCCATTACATGAGGTACGATCTACTTCAAATCTGCACAATTGTTCGCATACGCTGATGACATTGACGTGATTGGAGGAATGCAGCGAGAGGTCAATGAAGCTTTTTGTGAGCATTGAAGCAGAGGCGGTTAAAGTGGATCTGAAGGTTAGCAAGGGCAAAACCAAAAATACGCTCTCGTCAAAGAAAGGCGCACAACCTCGATGGCCAAAACGTCACTATTGGCAGCTATAACTTTGATGTGGTCAAGGATTTCGTCTACCTTGGCTCACTGGTAATAAGCGGCAATGACACCAGCGCTGAGACAACTTGCTTACTTGTAATCTATGGATGATCTGAGCCTGACCTATAGCTGATTTCCATCCTTGTCGGTCCCGGGCACGCTGCTTCCAGTTATCAAGACCAAGTTGTCTTGCATACGCGAATACTCGGTCTTTATACCGGAGGTTCGGTCTTCCTCTTTTTCTCGAACCAGCAGGTTCGAAGTCGAAGACCCTCTTAGTTGGAGCGTTGGTGTTCATGCGCTCGATGTGGCCGAGCCAATGTAGTCGACGGATCTCTACCTTCAGAACTCAATCCACATGTTTGTACAGCTTGTAAGGCTCGTCGTCTTGTCTTCTCCTACATTCACCTTCCTCACAGACAGAACCAAATATTCGGCGCAGAACTTTTCTTTCGAAAGATCCCAAAATCAGCTCCGCCGTCCTGCTTATCATCCAGCTTTCGGCTCCGTATAGCAAGACTGGCAGTATAAGCGTTTTGTTAAGCATGGCTTTGGTTCTTTGAGTGAAGAGTTTTGACTCAAGTTGTTTAGACAAACCGAAGTAGCAGGAGAATTCTCCAAATCGTGTTCCTTTTTCGCACCATATCGTCTTTGAGAATCCGTCCGTTTATCCGAGGCAATTTCTTCTTTAGTCTGGTCGGGGTATTGTAGTGCCCTCTTGCCTAGGGCGATCGTTGCATACATTTGTTCACCTCTCAACGGTTGTTGTGGAGGCTATCCAGAGGGCGCCGTGAGGAGCCTTTGACCCGGGCATCGAAACAGACATCGAAACAGCTGGCATCTCGTCAGGTTGAGAGCGATCAACAACTTTACCCTGTATGTCCGAGCCCATTATCTCTAGCGCTGAGATTAGACGCAGAGTAACTGTTGCCAACCGCTGTTTCTTCGGGTTCAAGAGACAATTGAGTAGTAGACCTCCCACTCGGAATACTAAGGGGATCCTCTATAATACCTCAATCGGTCCTCGGTATGGCGCAGAGGCTTGGACCTTATCAAAAATGGATGAAGAGGCCCTTGGTCGAGAAGGTTCACCCAAGTTCACCCCAAAGTAAGTAAGTACAAGGGGCCTACAGTTTAATGCCGGTTTCGAACGAAGCATCGATTAGTTTTTCATGACAATTGTACTACAGGGGGTTGTTTGTCAGTACTTCACTGAGGGGAAACACCATGAAAATCATGTTCGATAACTTAGCTCATTCCGGGATATATTCTGTGTCGTCAGCGTCAAAGGCCAGCGTACTACCGCTCCCCCAAACATTATTTGATCGAAAACAACATTGTTGTTATGCCTCAGCCGCCACCGTCCAAGAAGTTCGTATCAGAAGTGATTGGAGGATTCACGTAGTCTCGTTGAGCCGTCTTCTCATTGATAGTCTTCTAAGAGCGAACTAATCTAAGCCTCTAGCAGGCAAAGTAGCAAACGAGTCCAAACATAGATGTCCTCCATCAATCTACGATTCATCTCGCAATAAAACACCAAAATATGCATTTCAAAAGGAAAGAAAAAATCGAACAAAAATATATTTAATAGAACAGGGGTCGTCAACAATATCACAATTTCCGTAGCTAGCTAATTCGTCAACCCGTCTAACAGCATGGTTCCATCTACTTCTTTAAAAGAGTGGAATAAACACTTGGAGCGGCATAAACAGCCGGACCAGCAACTACGCTCCGGACCAATGGAGCACTATATACCGCTGGAGCAGCCACGGTTCTGACAACGGGAGCAGCAGCAACAACTGGCGCGCTATAGGCAACTGGTGATACAGCGGAGTATGTTAAAGCAGCTGGTGCAGCTATAAGTCCAGCCTGAGCAACGGCGAACAAAGCAACGAGGCACAAAAGGAACTGCAATGAAAGAACAACACTTTAGGACAGGCTTTGATCCCAGTGGATGTCTACTTACTTTCATCTTGAGGTATATTTGGTTGTTTCTTAGTTGGAAACTGACTTGAGACTGATTGACTTGTGGTATGTGACGGTAATTTATAGTGGCCAAGTGCCTTCTGTGCTGACATACTGGGACAAATTTCATTTGGCCAACAATTGACACAACGAGTACTTAGCCTTCTACAATACGAGGAACCAGAGATTAGTTAGAGAGACGTAACCAGTTTTCTGAATGCCTCACGGACTTCCTGTCGAATGTGGGTTGCTCAATGCCATCATACGTCATTAAAGGAAGAGATTAAGTTGGGATCGAGTTGTTGAAATCTTTTCATGTGCTTACTTGCGACAATGATGCCAGAAGGAGGTATAGATACGAGATGTAATACAGGTAGCCAATAGAGGCCTAGAGAGCATGAAGAGTTAGAAAACCTAGAAAAAAACAACTCTGAAATGGAGTGATAAGCTTGACAGGTAACAAAGCAAATTCTTTCAATTACGTCGTCTAGAAATCTATAAATAAACTTGCCAATGGCTTTTGTATCTGTCCCGTATTGGAACTTTTTGTTCATTTATAATTCATTGATGTCCAAATATTCGCCGGATCCTCTTCAAACTGACTGGGATCTTCCCTTTAGAGTATGAATCGTATTTGGTCGGTTCTTGACAAGGTCGACTATGGGGATATTTGGTATTCCTTTCGCTTAGGTTAGGTTAGGTAAGTGTTGGCATATGCCACACGAAGGCTGAAGTCGGCCCATTGTGATACCTACTTACTTACTTATCAGGCCAGCGATCCATGGAGGATCTGAGCCTGAGCTATAGCTGCCTTCCATCCTTGAGGGTCCCGGGCACGCTGCTTCCAGTTATCAAGACCAAGATCTCTTACATCCGCGATTACTTAGTCCCTATACCGGAGGTTCGGTCTCCCTCTTCTTCTCGAACCAGGAGGCTCAGAGTCGAAGACCCTCTTAGCGGGAGCGTTGATGTCTATGCGCTCGATGTGGCCGAGCCAGTGTAGTCGACGGATCTTTGCCTTCCGGACTACATCCACATCTTTGTACAGCTCGTAGAGTTCGCGATTAAGTCTTCTTCTCCATTCACCTTCCTCCCAGACAGGACCAAATATCCGGCGCAGAATTTTTCTTTCGAAAGATCCCAAAATCATCTCCGCTGTCCTGCTTATCGTCCAGCTTTCGGCTCCGTACAGCAAGACTGGCAGTATGAGCGTTTTGTAAAGCATGACTTTGGTTCTTCGAGTGAGGAGTTTTGAACCCAGTTGGTTGGACAAGCTGAAGTAGCAGCGGTTGCCGATTACGATTCTATGCCGGATCTCCACTGTGGTGCCATTTGTGGAACGAGGTATACAAACTCCTTAACTACCTCGAAATTGTAGCTGTCAATTGTTATATTTTGTCCCAGGTGGTGAGCGATGGATTGGTTTTTGTTGGCCAGCATTTACTTCGTCTTGTCCTCATTGATCTTAAGACCAACTCGTTTCGCCTGTTCTTCAATCGCCGTGAATGCTTCCACAATGCCACGGCGAGAACACGGGATGATGTCGATATCATCCGCGTATCCTAGCAGCTGGATGGACTTGTAAAAGATAGTGCCTTCCCTGTTGACGCCTGCCCGTCGCACTATCTGTTCCAGCACCAGGTTGAAGAAGTCACATGACAGCGCATCTCCTTGCCGAAATCCGGTGGATGTTTGGAATGGTTCCGAGGTCCTAGAACCGAGTTGCACGGTGCATCGCGTGTTTTTTAGCGTGGCGCGACACAACTGGATCAGTTTTACCGGGATCCCGAATTCGGCCATCGCCCCAAACAGTTCTTCACGATGAATGCTGTCGTATGCGGCTTTGAAATCGATGAAAAGATGGTGTGTATCGATTCGAAACTCGAAGTGTGAACATTTGGTCTATAGTTGATTTGCCGGGCCGGAAGCCGCACTGGTAGCTGCCGATTAGTGCGGTGCAAAATGGTTTTAGACGTTCACACAATACGCTGGACAGGATCTTGTATGCGACATTGCGCAGGGATATACCTCTTGCAAGAGGTAGGATCGCCTTTTTTGTGGATGGGGCATATAGAGCTGGTATTCCAGTCGTCGGGCATGCATGCGAGTTGTACCAAAAGCCATTTCTCTTCAGACGAGACATGGCTTTCAGAGCACACCCTCTGATAAATATATCAAGAGGTGGAAGGTTCATCATAACATCTAGAGCAGCGCCCGGCTTGCTGGGGAAAGCCCCCGTGCAGCTGAGACAAACCGTTCTTTGGAGTTTGGTGAAAGAGGCTACGACGTGTTTGCGTTTCAGTCTGTTCCACCAGACAACCGATGCATATGAGATTATAGGTCTTATCATTGCCGTGTAGATCCAGAGGACCTTTGCCGGCGATAAACCCCATGTTTTGCCAAAAGCTCCTCTGCATTGACAGAAAGCTGACAGCGCTTTGGTGGTTTTTGACTCAACGTGCTTCGACCAGAGAAGCTTGCTATATAAGATGAGTCCTAGAAACTTTGCGTCCTTGGATATCGGGATGAAAGTGCTTTTTAGTACCAGCTGAGTCACGTCAGCATTTTTCCTCCTTCTCGTGTAGAGAACGACATCGGTCTTAAGAAGTTTGACCGACAGCCCATTTCTGGGACACCAATCATCGATCACATTTAGCGCCGACTGTGCTTTGAGACGGACAGTCGCTAAGCATGAGCCCACATAAAGAACGGCGACATCATCCGCATAGGCCTGGGCATAGATTCCAGAGGCATTGAGAGCATGAAGCAGAGAGTCGACCACCATGCACCATAACAGCTGAGACAGGACGCCACCTTGCGGGCAGCGCCTGTTAACGCCGGATTTGACACCTTGGTCGAGGCCTGCATCAGCGGACCACAAGACCAGTGCTTTATCTACGCCATGATGTCATGCAGCGTTGCACATACTGTCGAATGTTGCGTTATCAAAAGTTCCCTCAATGTCGATAGAAATGTCCAGCGCGTTCTCTTTCCTTTGGAGCACACCCCAATTCCACCAATTAGATTTTGAGGCGCAGTCTCGCAGGATTTTCCGCGCGGATAAACATGTTGCATCTCCGCAAGGTTATGCGTTCGAAGAGCAACTTTGCGCTCGTGCAATTCAACTATTCTCTCCATGCTTTTCAGCAGGAAGGATGTTAGACTAATTGGTCTAAAACTCCTGGCAAGTGGGTAGTCCTCTTTTCCTATTTTGGGAATAATGGCTACTTTCACCGTGCGCCAAGGAATGGGTATGTGAACAAGTGCTAGCCTAGAAGTGAAAATTATTTTCAAAGTAGGAAGCAGCTGCCTTATACCTTTTTGCAGCATAACAGGATATATCCCGTCGGTGCCCGGCGATTTGAAACCACCGAAGTATGCCACAGCAAATTCAAAAGCTTCAGTCGTAACCACGCGTGACGCAATATACCAGCTACGCCGAGTTGTTATCATCGTTTCAGTTGCAGTTTCCCTTGAAGGAGTGTGCAACGAACCGATGGCGATCTGATTTCCCGGGAAATGAGTCTCAAACAGTTTCCGCTTTAAACTCAGTAAAGGTACCATCAGATTATCTGAGTGCATTCAGCTTTGTCGGTTTTCCCCGTTTGAGGACTTTAACCAACTTGCTAGTCGCACTCAGAGACTTGATCTCTTCGCAGAAGGTCCTATAAGAATCGTTCTTCGATTTACGAATAAGTTCCTTATATTCTCTCTGCTTGACCGGCACTTGTTCCAGTCATCTTCCGAATTCGATTTGAGCGATCTATTCAGAAGACTTCTAGCTTCCCTGCGAGGACTTTGGAGCTCAGCATTCCAATGGGGAACCACTGCAGGGAGGTTTGCTGACCTGACAGGTCGTGCGAGCTCAAAACAATTGGTGATGACGCTATTCAGGTTATGAACGGCGTTCGATGGGGTCAGGTCCATCACCTACTGTCGTTTCATCGTAATGTCAGACGAAAGAGTGATGTTTAAAAGACGATCCCGTCTTGTATTGCATTTGCAATACAGAAGGGAAGGGCATACGCTTCTCAATAGAAAGAAGAAAGAGCACGAGAAGCGCGCGATTAAGGATTTGGAGAGGTGTTATTGCAGGCGTGACGTTCGAAAGTTTTATCAACAGATAAAGCGAACATGCCAAGGTTATAAAGCCAGAACGGAAGCCTGCAGGGATGAGAACGGACACCTAGTAGTAGATCCGCAGTCGATGCTGAGAATATGGAAAAACCACATCTGCAGATTGTATAACGGCGATGTTAGTCAATATAACGCTCTCAGGCAGAATGGTCCATTTCTAATCGACGAAGATTGCAGAGAATTCTGTTCCCCTGACCTCGACGAAGTTAAGATTGCCATATCGAAGCTCAAGTCGAATAAGGCTGCTCGCGCAGACGGACTGTCTGCTGAGCACTTCAAGGCAGCTGGGGATGACCTGGTTAGGAGCATGCCCGAGGAATGGAGTCTCAGCATCGTATGCCCGATCCACAAGAAAGGAGACCCCTATGATTGCGCCAAATACTGAGAAACAAGTCTCCTTAAAATCGCCTACAAAATCTTCTCTGCCGTTTTATGGGAACACCTGAAGCCTTTTGTAAATAAGCTGATAGGTCCTTATCAGTGCGGATTCAGGCCAGGGAAGTCCACCTTCGACCAAATCTTCACACTACGGCAGATCCTGGAAAAAACCAATGAATTTCAAGTCGACACTCACCACCTATTTGTCGACTTCAAAGCCGCATACGACAGCGTGATTAGAGACGAGCTATACAACGCTATGTCTACCTTTGACATACCTGCTAAACTCGTCAGATTATGGAGGATGACTTTGGAGAATGCTCGCTCGGATGGTGTCAAAAAAGGATTTAGGCAGGGCGATGCGCTGTCGTGTGATTTCTTCAACATCATATTGGAAATGATTGCGCAAAAATCACTGGCCAATACGAGAGGCACAATCTATTTCAAATCCTCGCAACTCCTTGCATACGCCGACGATATTGACATAATAGGTAGATCGCAGCGAGATGTCAATGAAGCGTTTGCGAGTATTGAGATGGAGGCGGCGAAAATTGGATTGGCGGTAAACGAGGGCAAAACTAAATACGCCAGAACGTTTGTAGAGGCAGATATAAGTTCGAGGTAGTTAAAGACTTCGTCTACCTTGGCTCCGCAGTGACCTGGAACACAGACATCAGTTCCGAAATCAAACGCAGAATCATTCTTGCCAATCGCTGTTTCTTTGGGCTCATGAGGCAACTGAGTAATAGAGCCCACTCCCGAACTACAAATTTGACTCTATATAAGACCCTTATCAGCCCGGTCCGGTTGTACGGCGCAGAAGCATGGACACTATCAAAAGCGGCTGAGGAGGCCCTTGGTCGGTTCGAGAGAAAGATTTTGCGCGTGATTTTTGGGCCTATAAACGCAGACGGGGGATGGAGGAAAAGATTCAACCACGAACTTTACGGGCTGTACAGCGACATGAGTCTAATCAGACGTCTACGGATTCAACGCCTAAGATGGCTAGGCCAAGTAGAGCGAATGGACACCACAGCTCCAGGCCGGAGAGTCTTTGAATCCAACCCCGAGGGACGAAGAAGCAGAGGACGGCCGCACTTAAGATGACGCACACAGGTGAAAGCCAACTGGGTGTGCGGCGATGGAAAAGGCGAGCAAAAGGTCGTGCTAGTTGGAGGGGCATGTTGGTTGAGGCCCAGGTTCACCCCGAACTGTAGCGCACATTTAGAAAAGAAGAATAAGGGTGCCCGCAAGTCATTCGGCTGCATGTGGTCTGTTTAGGGACCTAACATTCCCCGTACAGAGCTGGAGATCATTGTCCTTTTTTGATTTTTGCAAGGGTCGTCAACATTAACCCGGTCCGTTTATCCGAGGTTTGTGGTTGCTTCTGAACAAGTGTGGGGTTTTCCGGTTACGCTTTGCTAGACCATGGCCCTGCCGGCATTAATCCTGTTTTGTGGCGCAGGATGCTCGCCGTATTTTTTGCTTAGTTAGAAAATTTACAGATTGTACCACGAGAAGGTGGAAGTAGGACCTGGCTAAGAGAGCTGCAGGGAGTTCGGCTGCAGAGGCTCTTGTGTATGTATGTTGGCGTTACAGTCCATGAAGGGCCAAAGCCGAGCTTCTCTCAATCACTCATGTTATGTGTGATTTTTATTTTCCTTTGATGAAAGGGACCTACAGTTCATTGCCGATTTCAAACGGCGAAATTCAAGAAGCTTTTCGTGACTATTATATTACAGGGGGATTTGTCAGTACGCCGATGAGGAGAAGCACCTTAAAAAACACGTTCGATGACAGTTCGGGGTGAACCTGGGCCTCAACCAATATGCCCCTCCATCTAGCACGATCTTTTGCTAGTCTTTTCCATTGCCGCACACCCAGTTGGCTGAGGTGCCCTACCACCTGTGTGCGCCACCTTAAGTGCGACAGTCCTCTGCTTCTTCGTCCCTCGGGGTTGGATTCAAAGACTCTCCGAGCTGAAGCTGTGGTGTCCATTCGCTCTACATGGCCCAGCCATCTTAGGCGTTGAATCCGTAGACACCTGACTAGACTCATGTCGCTGTACAGCCCGTAAAGCTCGCGGTTGAATTTTCTCCTCCATCCCCCGTCTACGTTTATAGACCCGAAAATCACGCGCAAAATCTTTCTCTCGAACCGACCAAGGGCCTCCTCATCCGCTTTTGATAGTGTCCATGCATCTGCGCCGTACAACCGGACCGGGCTGATAAGGGTCTTATATAGAGTCAAATTTGTAGTTCGGGAGTGGGTTATATTATTCAGTTGCCTCATGAGCCCAAAGAAACAGCGATTGGCAAGAATGATTCTGCGTTTGATTTCGGAACTGATGTCGTTGTTCCAGGCCACTGCGGAGCCAAGGTAGACGAAGTCCTTAACTATCTCCAACTTATATCTGCTAATATAAAGGTTCTGGCCAAGACGTCGGGGGTGAGCGTCCTCTTTTGATGACAGCATGTATTTAGTTTTGCCCTCGTTTACCGCCAAACCAATTTTCGCCGCCTCCATCTCAATACTCGCAAAAGCCTCATTGACATCTCGCTGTGATCTACCTATTATGTCAATATCGTCGGCGTATGCAAGGAGTTGCGAGGATTTGAAATAGATTGTGCCTCTCGTATTGGCCAGTGATTTTTGCACTGGACAGCGCATCGCCCTGCCTAAATCCTTTTTTGACATCGAAACTATCGGTAAGGTGTTCACCGATTCGGATGGAGCAGTGAACATTCTCCAAAGTCATCCTGCATAGTCTGATTAGTTTAGCAGATATGTCAAAGGTAGACATAGCGTTGTATAGCTCGTCTCTAATTACGCTGTCGTATGCGGCTTTGAAGTCGACAAATTGGTGGTGTGTGTATACTTGAAATTCATTGGTTTTTTCCAGGATCTGCCGTAGTGCGAAGATTTGGTCGATGGTGGACATCCCTGGCCTGAATCCGCACTGATAAGGACGTATCAGCTTATTTACAAAAGGCTTCAGGCGTTCACACAAAACGGCAGAGAAGATTTTGTAGACGATGTTACGGAGACTTATTCCTCTATAGTTGGCGCAATCAGAGGGGTCTCCTTTCTTGTGGATCGGGCATACGATGTTGAGGCTCCATTCCTCGGGCATGCTTTGCTCTGACTATATCTTACAGATGAGCTGGTGCATGCTCCTAACCAGGTCATCCCCAGCTGCCTTGAAGAGCTCAGCAGACAGTCCGACTTGAGCTTCGATATGGCAATCTTAACTTCGTCGAGGTCAGGGGGACAGGATTCTCTGCGGTCTCCGTCGATTAGAAATGGATCATTCTGCCTGACAGCGGTATATTGACTAACATCGCCGTAATACAGTCTGCAGAAGTGGTTTTTCCATATTTCCAGCATCGACTGCGATTCTACTACTAGGTGTCCGTTCTCATCTCTGCAGGCTTCCGTTCTGGCTTTATAACCTTGGCATGGTCGGTTTATCTGTTGATAAAACTGTCGAACGTCACGCCTGCAGTAACACCCTTCCAAATCCTTAATCGCGCGCTTCTCATGCTCTTTCTTCTTTCTTCTAAGAAGCTTATGCTCCTCCCTTCTTTTTAACTCGTAGAGCTCACGAGCTGCTCTTGTTCTTATATGCAGCGAGGCCTTATATGCATCCTGCTTCGCTGTATGAATCCTCCTGCACTCGTCATCGAACCAGGTGTTTCTTCGTGGTGGAGCCTTGAAACCCAAAACTTCGGATGCAGAGCTTTTCAGGGCTTGTTTGCAAAGGCTCCACTGCTGTTCTATTGATAGCGTGGAGGATTGAGGTGTATTGGAGAGCTTAAGGGAGACGCGATCGGTAAAAGCACGAGCGGTTTCTGGCGATAGTAGCTTTCCGGCGTCATAACTTTGTATTCTTACTCTACTCCGTTGCGTTCGTGATATCCGTAAGCGCATCTTGGCTACTTCAAAGATAGTGGTCCGAGTCGATGTTAGCCCCTCGGAAAGTTCGAACATCAAGAATAGTGGAGGAGTGTCTGACGTCGATCGCGATGTGATCAATCTGGTTGGTAGTTGATTGATCAAAAGACCGCCAGGTGCCTTTGTGTAAGTTATGGGACATAATCTTATGTTCCCAGCAATCATCATCATTTTGCCAACACAGCAAATTCCACCTGTTCGTGTTTCCAGCATCTACCAACACGCTTCCCGTAACACAAAACCAAGGCGATATCAAGTGGCACAGGCATAAGAGATGCCTCTAGATAATAAGAACTTAATCTTAAGTAGCATAGATTAGATGTAAGCTAAAATGAAATAATAAATCTGTTCATAGTAAACTCCCGACAGAAACAGTCGTTTAACTTGTATATCAAGGTGCGTTAAGCGCGTACTGGCTAGAAGGAGATGTCGCTCCGTAGCAAGATCAATCGGCCTGTGTCCGTTATTGGAGGTGGTGTCGTGTAGGCTATGTTTGCCGATGACTCGTTCAAAGATGCTTTCCTTACCCAGCTTAGCATTGAAGTCTCCTAGTACAATTTTGATGTCATAGCTGGGACATTGGGCATACGTTCTGTCTAAAAGATCGTAGAACTCATCTTTGGCGGAGTCATCCTTGTCTTCGGTGGGGGCGTGGACGCAGATCAGGCTGATGGTTCGCTCACATGCCGAAAGCTTAGGACTTTCTGCCTTAATCCACCTCGAACAACGAATCCGCATCCAAACAATCGTTGCCCTCTCTCCCTATAGCAGTCGCCGTAGTAAATATCGTAGTTTTTCATCCGCTTTATACCCGGTCCATTCCATCGCAGTTCCTGGATGGCGGTGATGTCCGCTTTATAGCGGTCTAGGGCGTCCGCAAGTTGTTTGGCTGCACGTGGCCTGTTTAGGGACCTAACATTCCACGTACAAAGCCGCAGATCATTGTCCTTTTTTCGTTTTTTGCAAGGATCGTCAACATTAATCCGGTCCGTTATATCCGAGGCTTGTGGTTGTTTCGGAATTTGTGGTTTTTTTACGGTTATGGCTTACAAGGCCGTAGCCCAACGACTAATCCTGTTTTTTGGCGCAGGAGGCTCGTCATTCGCCCTTCCCCGTCTGCAATTTCCATAGGAAATCTCCAGATGGCGCCACGAGGAGGTGGGGATAGGACTTACATACAGTGCCGCAAGATGTTCGACTGCGGTGGCTCTTCTCGCTTTCTAGCAGGCCAGCATCCGTCGTATAGATGCTACCCCTACGAGGCCTTTGTTAGTCCTTTGACATCCAGTATGGCAACAGCGAACTGACATTTTCTTTACCTTCTTATCGGTATTAAAAGAAAAGAGCATTATTAATCGTATAAGTGATTTGAAAGTTTAGTATTTATTGATCTTCATGTTAGTCATATGCATAGTCGGCTTTTCCACATTGCTTGTCATTTACTTTTTCAACAAAGTACTGTAAACAGCGGGAGAGGCATAGGTAGCAGGAGCAGCATATGCAGCAGGTGCAGCATAGGCAGCAGGAGCAGCATAGGTAGCATGAGCAGCATAGGCAGCAGGAGCAGCGTAAACAGCCGGTGCGGCATAGGCAGATCTAACCAAGGGAGCACCCAATGTAGAGTAGGCAAGTGGAGCACTATAGACGGAAGCAACTGGTGCAACTCCAGCTGAGTAGGTCACGGCACTGTGGGCACCAACGACTCCAGCATGGGCGGCAGCAGCGAAGCAGAGGACAAGGCACACTAGGTACTGAAACAGAAAGTAAAATTCCATTAGAAACCATTCGTCAGTAGATGAGGGAGTATGTTGACTCTTACTTTCATGTTGATTTGTTGGTTGTTGATTGTAAGACAGTTGAATTGTCACTGATGAATTAGCCTCCCGAACAACTCAGTTTTATACCAAAACTCTTGGGACTATGATAAAAGAAAGAACTGAAGGCCAACGAAATGGTTTAATTGCCTGGGGCATATGTCGTGAGGAATCGGAATTGAGTTTGTCTTGGATTTTGATCTCGTTATTGACACTCGAGCTTATAGTGGGTGTTGCTGATGACTCGTCCAATTTGGTAACACGGAACTTTATCATTTTTTAATGAGCTCTTAAGCTCTATTAAATAAACCAGAGCAAAATTGTAATCCAATTTTGACACCTCTGCACCTACGAGATTGCTTAAATGTAGGCGTCCTTGTGAACACAAACATGATTCCTTCATGGAAATTCCAGATTTGAATATGACCGTGGCAAGATGTTCATACAATATTGCAATTGAGTGTTCCTTTCTGTGTTCATGACTAAAGATTAAGGGGAAGAAACAAGCCTTTATGCTAGGCAATTAGCAAGAGGTCAGGAAAATTGTTAGATTTGATATATTTCCTCAAAGGAAGTGACTCGTTCATTCACATTACATGCTCGTTAGAACAAAATCTATCCACTGCTGCTCTTTAGTGAGTCCCTTATTCTTTTGGTCTTTATGTCCTACATAGAACCCACCATAGTCTTGGACAAAAACTTCACGACCATATATCCGGACAGACAGAACTGGACCCGCCAAACTCAACCGCGCAGAAAATGCGTGGATTTCTACACTGACGGGTCTAAAACCAAAGACGGGGTGGGCAGTGGAGTTTTCTGCAAACAACTTAAGCTTTATAAAGCTCTAAAGGCCTCTGTTGGCAATAAAAGAGGCCTTGTCTTGGCTGAAGTGGAACGTAATATCCACCACGAATATTCGAACTCTCACTGACAGTCAAGCAGCCTTAAAGTCGTTGGAGTCCTATGTGTACACATCAAAATCTAGTCTCGACTGTCGCCGATCTCTTAATGAGATGGCAGAACAGTTCAACATACAGCTTATCTGGGTACCGGGACACAGCGACATTACAGGTAATGAAAAAGCCGGCACACTCGCCAAACAAGGAACAACGCTACAATCAATCGTGGCTTGTGAGGGAGTACCCCTTAGGACCATTAAACATAATCTAGCCAATTTCGCCAGGGCCGAGACGAACCTGAGATGGACCCAGGGACATACCTGCGTCATCACCAGGCAAATCTGACACAAGGAGTATAATCTCCCTAAAAAGAACTGACATCTACAAGGTCATTGGTGTCATCACAGGACACTGCCTCATTGGCAGTCACGCACAAAAACTAGGAATAGTTCCTAATCATTTCTGCAGAAGCTGTCAGGACGAGGAGGAGGTCGAATCCATTCACCACCTTCTCTGTGCCTGTCCAGCTTTTTGCAATATCAGGAAACGTTACCTAGGCTCTTACTTCCTTAACGGTCTGATAGATATTCAGAAAGTAGGAATACCTGACCTTCTTAACTTCTTAAGAAGCACAAAATGGTTCCACGAATAGGGGGGTAAAACCCCCTCGTAGCTGCACAACGGGCCTCCCTGGCCTATGTGCATTCTTCTCAATTCTGGGAAGCCTACAAACCTACCTACCTATGTCCTATGTTATGCCTTGTAACAATAGCAGAACAGAACCTGGCTTTAATTCAAAGCTAAACTTTTTGGTAACAGACCTACTAGAGCTCAAAATTGTTCCTGTTCAATCAGCACTTAATCATCTAAGGATCCCTTAAACCCCTACTTAAACCACTTAAACTCAAGGTGAAACAATTGGTAGAGAATGCTGTTCACAACCTGAGTAGCGTCATTACCAATTATTTAGAACTCACACGTCCGTCAGCAAACCCCCCTGGAGGGAATTGTTTCCCTGATGGAATGCCGAGGTCCAAAATCTTCGCAGAGAAGCCAAAAGTCTCCTGAAGATGGCTGGAGTACGTATCGGAAACCTGATGGTACCTTTACTGAGTCTAAAGTGGAAATTCGCAGTTTACTGCTTCAGACCCAATTCCCGGGAAATCACACTGCAAATGCTAGTGTGTTACATGCAGAAAGTATGTCATTCGACACACTTTACGATTAACACGCTTGTTCTTTGAAATTGGGAAACTTATACGTGAACTATAACACTAATAATGACACCTTAAGTGTGTTGCAGTCACACACTTATTACTAAAATTAACACACTTTGGATCAATCAGTCAAACAAATGGGAAATTTCCCAACATGTATATGCAACCTTGCCAGAAAGTAATTTGAGAGTCAGATCCATGGCGTAATGGTTAATACACAGGACTCTCAACCCAGTGATCCGAGTTCAATTCTCAATGACGACAGCCATCAAAAAGCAAAGACACTTAACCTCTCCTTTACCATTCTACATTGGTCCTTCGAGCCGGATGGCATTATATCATCATGATGTTGCTTCCGAACAAAAAGAAGCAATAAATTCTATCAAACAAAAAACAAAGATTTTTGGGCTTCGTCAGTCTCGAGGCGACAAATGCTCGGAAGCATGGACGAGTCTGTTTTGTTTTTTTTTTTTGTTGTTCGTTGCGAAAAACGTTTACAGAAACCTTGAGATTTGGACACGAGATCAGTGGTTTGGGAGTCCAGTATATTAACTATTACACCACGGGTCCGGGTCGTAATTTACTTTCTAGCAACCTTGTATATAGTTGAAAATTTCCCTGTGTGTGTTCTCATAATAACACACTTTGATGTGTTGCAGTAACACACTTACCATTTGCAGAGCAGACTATCATCGGCTCGTTGTACACGTCCTCAGCGGTAACCGCTACTGGAACGATGAAAACAACTTGACGTAGGTGGTATATTGCACCGCACGTGGCATCGACTGAGGCTATTGAGTTTGCTGTGGCATCTCTTGATAGCTTTATATCGCCAGGTACCGACAGGATATGCTTCGTTATGCTGTAAAAAGGTATAAGGCAGCTGATTCCTACCTTGAAAAGACTTTCTACTGCTAGCCTACTGGCACTTGCCTACATACTACCCATCCCATGGCGCACGATGCTTTTATCGTTTTTCTCATAGTTTTTATTCCCAAAATAGGGAAAGAGGATTAATCACTCGTCAAGAGTTTTAGACCAATCAGTCTAACAGCCTTTTTACTGCAAAGCATGGAGAGAATAGTTGAGTTGCACGCGCAAAAAGTTGCCCTTCGGATGCTTTTGGTAAAGCAATTTTCGACAGCATGTGTAACGCTGCCAGAAGTCTTGGCATAGATGAAACACTGGTCTTGTGGATCAAAGCAATGCTTGTGCACAGGACATTGATCGCGGATGCAGGTCTCGGACATTGTGTCAAATATGGCGTAAACAGAGGCTGCCCGCAAGGTGGCGTCCTGTCTCCGCTGTTATGGTGCATGATAATCGACTCTCTGCTCTCAATGTCTCTAGAATCTATGCCCAGGCCTACGCGGATGATGTCGCCGTTCTCCCTGTCGACTCACATTTAGCAACTTTCTGTCTCAAAGCACAGGCGGCGTTAAATGTGATCGATGGTTGGTGCACGAGAAATGGGCTGGCAGCAATTCCTCTCAAGATTGATGTCGTTCTCTTCGCGAGAATGAGGGAAAATACTGGCATGACTCAGCTCGTGCTAAAGGGCATTCCAATTCTGATATCTGAAGAAGCTAAGCTTCTTTGCTCAAAGCATGTTAAGTCAAAAACCACCAGAGAGCTGTCATCTTTCTGGCAATGACAAGGTGCTTTTGGCAAAACATGGAGCCTATCGCTGGCAAAGGTCCTCTGGATCTAAATGCATGGCAATGATAGGACCTATAATCTCCCTTCAGCTGAGGGGGCTTTCCTGAGCTATAGTAAACGCTAATATTTGTTTAAATTTTATTATCAAATTTCGCATTTCGTGGAAATTGTCTCTCGGCCACTATTACTACTAAACGAGCATTTTAAGGCATAGTGACCAAATTTCGAATCCATCTCATGATATTCGACATCAAGTTACCTACACGTATGTGTAGAGTACATACATACATACATACGGACGGATATAAGGCTGACGACCCCTGCAAACGGCTAACGGACTTGAAAGTCTGCACCTGGAATGTGAGGTCCCTTAACAGACCGGGTGCAGGCGATCAATTGGAGCAAACCCTCAACTGCTATAAAGCAGATATAACCGCACTCCAAGGAGTGCGATGGGATGGACCAGGCAAAAGACGGATGAAAAAATGCGACATCTACTACGGGAACTGCTACAAGGAGAACAACCAGCGCCTATCGGGTGCGGATTCGTTATTCGAGGAAGACTCCGACAAAAATTCTTAAGCTTCCGGGATGTAAGCGAACGCCTCATAACAATCCGTATGAAAGCGAAGTTTGGAAACATTTGCTTAATATGCGCTCACGCCCCAAAGAGAAAAGAACGATCGACTCAAAGAAGAATTCTACTATCTCCTAGACAGAACCTATGCCCAATGCCCCAGCTACGACACAAAAATAGTCCTAGGAGATTTTAATGCAAAGCTGGGCAAAGAGGACATATTTGAGTCGATCATAGGAAAGCATAGCCCAGACTTAGGCTAGACTTAGGCTAATCGATTTCCTAACGGGGCATAACCTCCTTGTAGCCAGCACGCGATTCCCCCATCTCAACTACCACAAGGGTACCTGGCGCTCTTTTGATCAATACATCGACTCGGACCACTACCTTGTTGTAGCCAAGGTACAAATCAGGATATCAAGAATGCTTAGCAGTCGAGTAGGATAACGTCAGTTTGACGTCGGATAGCTACAATCGCAAGAGACTGCCAGAATCTTTGCCGATCGTGTCTCCTCCAAGCTCCCCCAAAATCCACCCAAAACAGCACAAACAATAGAGCAGGAATGGGGTCATTGCCAGAGCGCTGTCAGAGACGCTGCCTCAGGGGTGCTGGGTTTCAAACCGCCACCACCTGGAAACCCCTGGTTCGACGAACAATGCGAACAAGCCCATGCAGCAAAATAAGAGGCATATAAAGCCACGCTGCAACGACGGACGAGAGCTGCTCGCGAAATCTATGAGCAGAAGAGAAGAGAGGAACACAGAGGAACGCTTCTCAGAAGAAAGAAGAGAAAGTACGGAAAGCGTGAGATCAAGGAAATGGAGAGATGAATGACGCCCGGAAGTTTTACAATAAGATATAACGAACATGCCATGGTGGCGGCCTGCAGGGATGAAAATGGAGAACTGGTAAAAGAATCACAGGAGATGCTGAGGACCACTTCTGCAGACTGTATAACTGTTCTGTCAGCCAGAATGATCCGTTCGTAATGGACGACGATGTAAGAGAATTCCGTCCACCCGACCTAGACTAAGTCAAAATAGCGATATCAAGACTTGGGTCTAATAACCCCGCGGGCGCAGACGGCCTGTCTGCTGAGCTTTTTAAGGTGGCTGGAGATGAGCTGGTAAGGTGCATGCACCATCTCATTTGCAAGGTATAGTAGGAGAAAAGCATGCCAGACGAATGGAATCTCAGCAAAGTTTGCCCGGTCCATAAGAAAGGAGACCCTTATAACTGCGCCAACTATAGGGGAATACGTTTCCTTAACATTGCATATAAGGTCTTCTCTGCCGTATTGTGTGAACGCCTGAAACCGTTTGTGGATAACCTGATCGGCTCTTATCAGTGTGGTTTCAGGCCAGGCAGATCTTAGAGACGCGCTGTCGTGCAACTTTTTCAACATCGTGCTTGAAAAGATGGTGCAAAAGTCACCGGCCAACACAAGAGGTACGATTTATTTCAAGTTTACGCAATTGCTTGCGTACGCCGACGACATTGACGTGATTGGACGGACGCAGCAAGACGTCAATGAGGCCTTTGTAAGCACTGAGGTAGAAGCGGCTAAGATGGGTCTCAAGGTTAATGAGGGTAAGACCAATTATCTGCTTTCATCTAAAAGAGACGGACAACACCGATGTATTGGCTAGAACGTCACCATGGGCGGATACAACATCACTCTTGCCAACCGCTGTTTCTTTGGGTTCAAGAGGCAATTGAGAAGTAGAGCCCTCTCTCGGAAAACCAAGGTGACACTATATAAGACCTTGATCATCCCAGTCCTCCTTTACGGCGCAGAGGCTTGGACCTTAACAAAATCGGGTGAAGACGCCCTTGGTCATTTCGAGAGGAAAATTCAGCGCACTATCTACGGTCCCGTTTGTTCAAACGGGAAGAACTGTACGGGTTGTACAGCGATCTCGGCCTGTCACGACGTCTACGGATACAGCGTCTAAAGTGGCTAGGCCATATAGAGCGTATGGAAAATATAGCTCCAACCCGGAAGGAAAGCGCGGCAGAGAACGGCGCACGCAGGTGGAAGGGGGACTTAACCGACTGGGCGTACGTCGCTGGAAACAGCTGGTCAAGGACCGTGCTAGCTGCAGACGCTTGTTGGTTGGGGTTCAGGTTCACCGCGGACTGTAGTGCCACCTAAGTAAGTAAGTAATGTCTAGAGTACGCCGCCGTTACAGTCCATAAAGGACCAAAGCAGAGCTTCTGTCAATCACCCATGTTGTGTGCGATTTTATTTTCCCATAGGTGGAAGGGATCTACTGTTTATTGCCGGTTCCGAACGGCGAAATCCGAGAAGCTTTTCTTGACAATTATACTACAGGGGGTTTTGTCAGTACACCGCTGAGGAGAGGCTGTTGTCGGGATTCGATCCCGTGTCATCGGCGTCAGAGGCCAACACACTGCCCACTGCGCCTCGTCGCTTGACAACGTACAATTACAATTCTCCTTGAAAATGTTACTCAAAATTAGACTTGATTGAAACCATCACTACGGTCAACCGAATTCGTAAAAAAACGCAAATAGACAACACAGTCAGCGACATAAATGAAGGTCCATGTATATTTTTTAAAATTTTTTTCATTTTTTTTTTAAAGTTTTTGAATGTTTTAAAAAATACGATGACGACAAGTTAGTGCATTAAGGTGTTGATTGTTTAGGAAAAACTTACATATTGGGTAAGAACACTTTTTTTTAATTAAAAAGCGAAATCTCCGCTTCTCCTTAGAATGAATGAAACCAAGTGGTAAAGGTTGATGCTAGTAGGTTGCCGTCATATTTCAACGTTTTCAGTTTTCTTCAACTACCCAATAAAATGAGGACTTGTAGGATAGGATCCGTTAACATCTGAAGGAATACAAAAATTTGATGGAAACTAAGTCATTGTGTCATCTCGGCGTACATGGACACACAATTTCTGCTACGAGTCAAAAATTTCAGAAGAAATGGCATTGCTTTATTATGGACTGCAGGAATCTACCACAACATTTTTGATAGCTAGCTTTAGGCCTTTGCGAGCAATTTTTCCTGACTGATGGTTTCGAGAAACCGGATGGAAGGACTGTCCATATTCGATGTTGAATTTTCCAAAGACACTCTGAAAGCAGCAGATTTAGTCCTTCCGTAAAAACTCGATTTTGACCATTCTGGCCGGTAACTTGATAGTGAAACATTCAAGATACCTACTACTTTCACTTCTTATCAAGTTTCATATGAAGATCCATCTTCCACTCTGCATGGCGAGAAAAGCTCAAAAGTAAGCAAACAAAAAACCCTTTCGCATTCTAACACAAATTCAGCGAAGAATAGACCTTCGACGATTGGTAAATTATGTTTACGTAGTAACATTTTGATTTTCAGCTTAGTAGGTGCCAGGTGGGGGGAGAAGGGAGCGAACAAACAGAGCAAAGAAGTTGATCGCGATTTACTTGGGAAACGCCAGCTTCGATCTCTGTCCCTGCTCAATCCAAGTTGACACACAGCCTCCGCGTGTGGCCTCCCCTAGATAGGTAGTGAACCAATGTGTGCAGCGACCCGACCCCTTGTTCCTGGGGAAAGAGGAACCTGGCCCACCAGGTTGGGGGTTGCGCCTAGGGCTAACATCCCTATCGCTTAAAACAAAAATTTTGTTCAGAGACAACCAATAACCTCGGATACGGGCGACTTACATGTTGACGACCCCCGCAAACGTTAAAAAGGAAACGAATTTCGGTTCTGCACCTGGAACGTTAGGTCCCTCAACAGACCAGGTGCAGTCGAACAACTGGTCAACTCTTTGGACTGCTATAAGGCAGACATTACCGCGCTCCAAGAAGTGCGATGGGATGGGCCAGGCAAAAAGCGGATGAAAAACTGTGATATATACTACGGAAACTGCTACAGAGAAAATAGACAACGCTTATTCGGATGCGGATTTGTTGTTCGAGGTAGACTCAGGAAAAAAGTCTTAAGCTTCCAGTATGTAAGCGAACGCCTTATAACTATCCGCATCAAGGCCAATCTCGGCAATATAAGCATACTATGTGTCCACGCCCCCACAGAGGAGAAGGATGACCGACATAAAGACGACGTCTATGATCTCCTAGGCAGAACGTATGCGCAATGTCCCAGCTATGACACCAAAATCGTTCTAGGAGATTTCGATGCGAAGCTGGGTAAGGAAGCTATCTTTGAACGGGTCATTGGAAAGCACAGCCTAACACAGCACAACACCACGTCAGAAAACGGACTAAGGCTAGTGGACTTTATGGCGGGACATAACCTGGTAGTAGCAAGTACACGATTCCCACACCTCAACATCCATAAGGGGACCTGGCGGTCTTTCGATCAATCGACACCCAACCAAATTTATCATATTGCGATCGACGGCAGACACTCCTCCAGCATCCTAGATGTCCGAACCATTCGAGGAGCCAACATCGACTCGGATCATTACCTTGTTGCAGCCAAAGTACGGATGCGAATTGCTCGGAACCAACGGAGTCGAGGAGCACCGTGGCGCAGTGGGTAGTGTGTTGGCCTCTGACGCCGATGACTCGGGATCGAATCCCGACACAGCCATGTCATCGAACGTGTTTTTCACGGTGTTTCTCCTCAGCGGGGTTTTGACAAAACCCCCTGTAGTAAAATTGTCATGAAAAGCTTCTCGAAATTCGCCGTTCGGAACCGGCAATAAACTGTACGTCCCTTTCACCTATGGGAAAAACTAAATCACACCAAAGTGGGTGATTGAGAAAAGCTTAGCTCTGGTCCTTCATTGGCTCTAACGCCACCAAATAAGGTATCAGAGCCGCAAGATTATATTAGATGTCGTCTGCCTTAAATAATTAAATAATGGGGCGCTTTCCAATAGACTTCTAAATCCACCTTTTGAAAACCAAAAATCAATACACTCTAACATCTGTGGTTATCATAAGGTACTTCGATCACACGAAAAACAATTTAATTAAAGGTTCACTTCTTTTATAAAGCTGTCTTTAGAACACTTTCATCATAAGTCCCAATACATGAACGTCAAAAGACCGCTCCCTGGCTATACTCTCTATCTTAAACTTCATTCTAAGGCTGGGATAGTGTGACAGTATCTCGGCCTCTCATCGATCATCGTGACATTCGCTAAAATAATTATAATCGACAGCGGGAACTCCGAGCATTATCCGAGTAAGCTGAATCATTTCAATGACCTTCAACTACATTCGTACTTTCCTTCATTTCGAATCCGAATAATTTACTATAAAACTGATCCGATTCTGGTGGTAATTCATCAGTGACAATCCAACTGTCTTACAATCAACAACCAACAAATCAACATGAAAGTAAGAGTTAACATACTCCCTCATCTATCGACGAATGGCTTCTAATGGATTTTTGCTTTCTGTTTCAGTTCCTAGTGTGCCTTGTCCTCTGCTTCGCTGCTGCCGCCCATGCCGGACTCGTTGGTGTTCCAGGTGCTGTGACTTACTCAGCTGGTGTTGCTCCAGTTGCAGCAGCCTATAGCGCTCCAGTTGCTTCGGTCTATGGCGCTCCATTGACTTACTCAACCCTTGGTGCTCCATTGGTTAGATCAGCTTATGCCGCACCTACTGTTTACTCTGCTCATGCAGCATATGCTGCTCCTGCTGCCTATGCTGCTCCTGCTGCCTATGCTGCCTATGCTGCTCCTGCTGCCTACGCCGCTCCAGCTGTGTACAGCACACTGTTGAAGAAATAAATGGAAACCTCGATTTTTGGAACATATCATTTGGACGGATGAAGAGAGTGGATGGAGATGAATAAATACTGAATTATACTTTCATTTTGTTGTATTTAGTGAAACTATGAAGTTGACAGAGTAATAGTAGGTGTTATGCTCCGAGGGGACTTCCACAACATTCTTTCAAACTTTGCAAGTTCTATTCGATTTACTCTTCTTGTCATTACTTCTTCTTCGTCTTCTTATCGGGCGCTACAGTTCGCGGTGAAACTGGGCCATTTGCTAGCCTTTTCCATTGCCTTCTGTTTCTTCGTCCCTCGGGGTTAGCTTCAAAGACTCTCCGGGCTGGAGCTGTTCAGTTCATTCGCTTTACCTTATTCGCCCAGCCATCTTAGACGTTGGATCCGTAGACGTCTTACTAGCCCGATGTCGCTGTACAGTTCTCCAAGAGCCTCTTCATCCGTTTTTTAATAGGTCCAAGCCTCTGAGCCATAGAGGAGGACCGGGATGATTAAGGTTTTTTAAAGCGTCACCTTAGCTTTCCGAGAGAGGGCTCAATTGTCTCTCCAGCCCGAAGAAACAGTGATTGACAAGAGTTATTCTACTATCAGCGCTGGTGTAGTTGCTGCTTGTTACCAGTGAGCCAGACGAAATCCTTAATTACACCAAAGTTATAACTGCATCTTTCTTTGACGACAACTTATATTTGGTCTTGCTCTCGTTTACCCTCAGACCCATTTTAACCGCCTCTGCTTCAATGCTCAGAAAAGCTTCATTGACGTCTCGTTGCGTTCCTCCAATCACGTCAATGTCATTAGCGTATGCGAACAATTGCGCAGACTTGAAGTAAATCGGGCCTCTTTTAGTGGCCAGAGAAGGATTCAAGGATGATGTTGAAAAATCACATAACAGTGCGTCGCCCTGTCTGAATCGTTTTGGCATCGAATGCCTTGGTTAACTCCTTACCGACATTAACAGCAGGTTTAGCAGGGATGTCAAATCATAACATGACTCTATATACCTCAAGCAGCTCGAGCTCATAGAACTCACGAGCAGCTCTCATTTGTTGATGCAACATAGCCGTGTATGCATTCTGTTTATCTACGTGGGCCTGTCTGCACTCGTCATCAAACAAAGAGTTTCTCCTAGGTGGTGGCTGGAAATCCAATACGTCCGAGGCAGCATCCCTGATGGCTCTTTGACAATGTCTCTTCCTCTGTGGGGAAGATAGCTTTGATGTGGATTGTTATGAGGCATTCGCTCACATGCCAGAAGCTTAGGACTGTTTACCTAAGTCCACATCGGACGACAAATCAGTTTCCATAGTATAGTCACAGTTTTTCATCCTCCTTTTCCCGGTCCATTTCATTGCACTTCTTGGAGTGCGTTAATGTCTGCTCTGTAGCAGTTTAGGGCGTTTTCTAGTTGCACGGTCGCACCCGGTCTGTTAAGGGATCTAACATTCCAGGTACAGAACCGATACTCTTGTTCTTTTATACATTTTCGGGGATCGTCAACGTGTATTTCATCCGTTAAATCCGAGGCTTGTGGTTTTCCCTGAGTTGATGATTTTTTTTACGGTTACGGCTTACTAGGTCGTAGCCCAACCGACTAAACTTGTTTTGTGGCCCGAAATGGGCCACCACCTCCTAGTGGTATGTATGTATGTTGGCGTTACAGTCCATGAAGAACCTGAGCCGAGCTTCTCTCAATCACCCATGTTGTGTGTGATTTCATTTTCACATAGGTGAAAGGGACCTACAGTTTTATTGCCGGTTCCGAACAGCGAATTTCGAGAAGCTTTTCATGACAATTTTACTACAGGGGGTTTTGTCAGAACCCCGCTGAGGAGAAACACCGTGAAAAACACATTCGATGACATGGCTGTGTCGGGATTCGATCCCGAGTCATCGGCGTCGGAGGCCAACACACTACCCACTGCGCCACGGTGCTCCCTAGTGGTACCAACTGGAAATTCCCTGACCATGGATATTTCTAACGGAAGAAGATGAATGGCGAATGTCCTGAAAACCTCACAATGCTCAGAGACAGCGACAAGCCTCGGATAAAACAAAACGGATTCATTGTAACGACTCTTGCAAAAAAACGAAAAAAGGACAATGATCTTCGGCTCTGTAGGTGGAATGCTAGGTCCCTATGCAGACCACGTGCAGCCGAATTACATACAGACGCCCTAGACCACATTAAGGCGGTCTTAACCGCCATACAGGAAATGAAATGGAATGGACAGCGTAAAAAGATAATGAAAAACTGCGACATTCACTACGGTTATTGCTATGGGGAGAGAAGACGACGATTGCTCGGATGCGGAATTGTCATTTGAAAAAAGAAAACGAAAAAGTCCTAAGCTTTCGGCACATGGGCGAACGCCTCATAACGATCCCTATCAAGGATACATTTTCTAACATCAGCTTGATCTGCGTCTACACCCTCACGGGAGACAAGAATGACTCCACCCAAGATGAGTTCTACGATCTCCTCGACGGAATGTACATACATTTGCCCAATGTCTCGGCTATGACACCAAAATTGTACCAGGAGACTTCAATGGGTAAGGGTAAGGAAAACATCTTTAAATGAGTTGTCGGCAAACACAGCCTACATGACAGCACATCCGATAACAGACACAGGCTGATTGATCGAAATCTCCGTGTATACGTGCTTCCCTTACTTACTTACTTAGGTGGCTCTACAGTCCGTGGTGCACCTGGGCCTCAACCAACAAGCGTCTCCAGCCGGCACGGTCTTTGGCCAGCCGTTTCCAGTGCCGCACGCCCAGTTGGTTGAGGTCCCTTTCCACCTGCGTGCACCACCGCTGAGGCGGCCGTCCTCTGCCGCGCCTTCCTTCCGGAGTGGATTCGAAGACTTTTCGGGTCGGAGCTGTATCTTCCATGCGCTCTACATGGCCTAGCCACCTTAGACGCTGTATCCGTAGACGTCGTACCAGGCCGATGTCGCTGTACAACCCGTACAGTTCATCGTTATATCTTCTCCTCCATACACCGTTTGAACAAACGGGACCGTAGATAGTGCGCAGAATTTTCCTCTCGAAACGACCAAGGGCATCTTCATCCGCTTTTGTTAAGGTCCAAGCCTCTGCGCCGTAAAGGAGGACTGGGATGATCAAGGTCTTATATAGTGTCACCTTGGTTTTCCGAGAGAGGGCTCTACTTCTCAATTGCCTCTTGAGCCCAAAGAAACAGCGGTTGGCAAGAGTGATTCTGCGTTTTATCTCAGCGCTGGTGTTGTTGTCGCTGGTAATCAGTGAGCCAAGGTAGACGAATTCCTTGATCACTTCAAAGTTATATCCGCCCATGGTGACGTTCTGGCCAATACGTCGGTGTTGTCCGTCTCTTTTAGATGAGAGCAGATATTTGGTTTTACCCTCATTAACCTTGAGACCCATCTTAGCCGCTTCTACCTCAATGCTCACAAAAGCCTCATTGACGTCTTGCTGTTTTCGTCCAATTACGTCAATATCGTCGGCGTACGCAAGCAATTGCGTAGACTTGAAATAGATCGTACCTCTTGTTGCCAGACACTTAAACGCTCCAAATCTTTTAAACTGAAGCTGTCAATTCCATCAAAATACGATTGGTTATTCCTGAACCCCGACGGCCGTCCTTTCACTCTTGGAAAAACAACCTTCACCAGGTGGGATAAAAAGACTGATATCCAACCCAAGCCTCTAAACAAATCTACGTATAAAACTAATCGTAAGAAATCTAATAATAAGCTTAACGAAAATAACTCTAACTGGAGCTTCAAAACTAACCTCTTCCCATCCTTCACCCACCCCTCCATCTCTCATATGCAGACCTCTTCCGCTGCTCCACCCAAACCTCCACGCCAACGTGTTTCTTTCAATCTAACTCCAACTACTTGTTCTGCCACCACTAGCCCCTCGCCACCAGTACAAACACCCCTCCCGAATTCTTTTCCTAATTTCGATCTAAAGTCTGGAGCCAAGTATCCTAATTTCCGCAGCTCTCACGTCCTTAACCCCTCTGCCCCTGCCTTTTCTAACACATCCACAACACACTCCACCTCGCACACTACATCCGACTCCACTTCTCTCCCAACTGTCTCAACTCCCTCCTCAACAACACCTCCTCCTAACCCCACCCAATCATTCGCTGATCCCCTTCTGCCCCCTTCTGTCAAAATTACCAAGCAATTTAATAATCTCACCGAATGCCGCTATGCTCTTTCTCGTTTAAGGGATAGAAGGACGTATGAGAACGTCCGCCTTTTTTTGGCTTACCTCCATGACAAACCAGACTCAGTATGCTATGAGGGTAATACTAACACTAGCGTACTGGTATCCATTCAACAGGAAGGCCTCCCTTCTGTCTATGCCAGCCTCAAAAACCTCTTTATCAAGTATCATGAGTTCCTTAATATGTCCCCCCAAAAAGCATCAAATGATCTTGATGCTTTTCGTCAATATATCCACTTAAAGCGAATATCCCACCTCCAGCGTAGCAGAGCTGACCACGACAGATATTTTCGTCCCTAATTTCCATCCTCTTCCTGCCCACCACGTTAACCTTCCTCTCACCTTTTATTACCAGAACGTCAGAGGTCTCCGTTCAAAAACCCAAGCAGTCTTCCAACAGTCTCACGCTTTACCATTCGAAATCTTCGTTCTGACTGAAACCAACCTGATCCCCGCTATTAACAACGAAGAACTATTCCCATCAAATTTTAACGTCTACCGCGACGACCTTCTCAACCAACCTACCGATAGCCGCCCGTGTCGTGGCGTTTTAATAGCCGCCCTAAACACGATCGACTCGTCCCTTATTGCAATATCCTCTTCCCCCTATCTCGACTTTGTTTCAATCAAGATCGTACTGCCCCGTAAGTCGCTCTACATCATCTGTTTTTATATCTTACCATCTCAAACTATTAAGTCCTATGAACTCGCTATTAATGCGATTGATAACATAAATGACTTACGGGATGCCCACGATGAAATCCTTCTCTTCGGCGATTTTAATCTTCCTTTTCTCCAATGGGAACCATCAGAAGATCAATCATTTTACACTGCCACTAGTCCATCTTCTGCCAAGGAATGTCTCTTCTTAGATAGCCTAGCCGATTCAAACCTTAGCCAAGTGAGTGGCATCTCAAATTACATGGGTAGACAGCTAGATCTGATTTTCACAACCGACCCTATTAATTCCTCTGTTTCACTTTGTCCCCATTCCTTATCAACCATCGACAATTACCATCCTCCCCTTCTTCTCTCGTTTTTTCTCGACTCTCCACCACTGACCTCTTCCCCTCCAGCGCTCAAGTCTTACGACTTCCACAAAGCAAATTTCAACCTAATCAATGAATATCTCAATAGCGCCCCCTTCAATTTTGACGGCCTTACAATAAATGACGCCATATCCTTATTCTATAGAGAAATATTTAATTCTATTTCTCTCTACGTTCCCATTTCTCGATCCAATCACTTATCTTCTCCTTTTTGGTATAATCGCAGGCTCCGTTCTCTAAGAAACAAAAGAAACAAACTGTGGGCTATCTTCCTTCGTACTCAGTCCCCCTATGACTTTTCCAACTATATTGGTACGTATCTACAATTTACCGAGCTTCATAACTCTCTCTACGAACAGCACTTGATCAAAACACAAGCCAATCTTATCAACAATCCTAAGTCCTTCTTTCAGTTTGTCAATTACAAAAGGAAATCTGATGGCTACCCAACCTCACTCTCTTTCAATGGCGAAACCTCGAATGATCCCAACACTATCGCCAACTTTTTTGCCAACCTTTTCAAACAATCTTTTGCCGATGACTCCTTTGTGCCGGACACTTCCTATTTCGACTACCTACCAAATTTCTCCCTCAGTCCATTCCTTCCACGTTCTGTTGAACCCCATATCATTGAAATTAAACTGAATCAACTTAATGATGAGTTTACTCCTGGACCCGATGGTGTCCCCGCCATATTATTAAAAAAATGTTCCTTCATTCTCTCCGTCCCGCTCGCAAAATTATTCAACTTATCCCTGTCCCTTGGAGAATTTCCCCAGATATGGAAAACCGCCTTCATAACTCCTATTCACAAAAAAGGTCCAAAGAGTGATGTCAACAACTACCGCCCCATCGCAAAACTCTCACATATACCCAAACTTTTCGAAAGCATCTTGTATGACACTCTAAGTTTCCATTGCAAGTCTCTAATCTCCTCAATTCAACATGGATTCCTCAAATCCAGGTCTACAACCACAAACCTTGTCGAATTCGTGTCCTTCACCCTCTCAGCATTAGAGAATGGAAACGAAGTCGACGTCATTACAACCGACTTCAGTAAAGCGTTTGACAAAATGTCTCACAATCTAATACTCTTCAAACTGTCTGCCCTAGGCTTTGAACCCACTGGGCTGAAGTGGATATCTTCATATTTAAAAAACCGTTTCTACAGTGTTCGCTTCAGATCTGCCTTTTCTAACCCTTTCTTAGCCTCTTCCGGCGTTCCCCAAGGTAGCCACCTAGGTCCACTTCTTTTCATTCTTACCATAAACGACATTGAGATAATCATAAAACATTCCCATCTCTCACTGTACGCCGACGACACCAAGTTCTTTAAGACCATTTCCTCGCTACAAGACTCTTCCCTTATTCAATCCGATCTCAATAGCTTTCTACCTGGTGTTCCAAAAATTGCTTGGAGCTTAACATTTCCAAGTGCCAATCTATCACCTTCTCACGCAAACGTGTCCAATCCTCTCCTCGTCTCTACTTTCTCCACAACCAACCCATTTCTACCGTTCAGGTTATCCGCGATCTTGGCATACTATGTGACCAAGAGCTCAATTTCCGCGCACATATCGATGATATAATTCTTAAAGCAAACTCTGCACTCGGTTTCGTGAAGCGCTGGTCTAAAGAATTCTCCAATCCCTACGTGACTCGATCCCTCTATATTACCTTCGTTCGCCCCCTTCTTGAATACGCATCGCAAGCGTGGTCCCCTTATCAACAAACCCACATTTCTAGAATCGAGAGCATCCAGCGTCGATTCCTACGCTTCGCTCTTCGAGGTCTGCACTGGCAAAATCCTTTGCTCTTACCACCCTATCAAGACCGACTCAAACTAATAAATCTGAGTACGTTGGAGGATAGAAGAAGGGTAGCTGACATCCTCTTCATTCATAAACTCCTAACAGGTACCATTGACTGTGCCAACCTCTACAACTCTATATCCCTTAACACTAACCCTCGTAATACCCGCAATCCTCGTCTCTTCTACCTACCCACCCCCCGCACCTCTTATGGCTCCAATGAACCCATCTCCCGTATGCTGGGAAGTGTTAATTCGAACACTAACTTCGATTTCAACCTCAGCACTCCATGCCTAAAACTCCGTCTTCTCGGTATCCCCCCCTTCTCACTTCCATAGTTCCCTAATCACGCCCCCCTCTCCCGTTCTTGTTAGTCAGTTAAGGTAGACTAATTAAGAATGTTAGTTAGTTAAGTTAGAATTAAGAATGTTAGCTTGAATTAAGCTTAATAAATGGGGGTATTGGCCCCCACGAAAATTAAAATTAAATTAAATTGTGTTGGCCAGTGACTCTTGCACAATCTTTTCAAGCACGATGTTGAAAAAGTTGCACGACAGCGCGTCGCCCTGCCTAAACCCTTTTTTAACATCAAAGGTCTCGGTATGCTCATTACCGACCTTAATGGAGCAACGAGAATTCTCCATTGTCATCCTGCACAGTCGGACGAGTTTGACAGGGATGTTAAAACTAGACATGGCTTTGTACAGCTCGTCTCTATATACGCTGTCATACGCGGCCTTGAAATCGACGAAGAGGTGGTGAGTGTCGATTTGGTATTCCTGGGTCTTCTCCAAGATCTGCCGTAGCGTAAATATTTGGTCTATTGTGGATTTACCTGGCCTGAAACCACACTGATAAGAGCCGATCAGGTTATCCACAAACGGTTTCAGGCGTTCACACAATACGGCAGAGAAGATCTTATATGCGATGTTAAGGAGACTTATTCCCCTATAGTTGGCGCAGTTATAGGGGTCTCCTTTCTTATGGACCGGGCAAACGATGCTGAGATTCCATTCGTCGGGCATGCTTTCCTCCGACCATACCTTGCAGATGAGATGGTGCATGCACCTTACCAGCTCATCTCCAGCCGCCTTAAAAAGCTCAGCAGACAGGCCGTCTGCGCCAGCGGCTTTATTAGACTTAAGTCTTGATATCGCTATTTTGACTTCGTCAAGGTCGGGTGGACCGAATTCTGTAACTTCGCGGTCCATTGCGAATGGCTCGTTCTGCCTGACAGCGGTATCTTGTCTATCATCGCCGTTATACAGTCTGCAGAAGTGGTCTTTCCAAATCCTCAGCATCGACTGCGACTCTACTACCAGTTCTCCATTTTCATCCCTGCAGGCCGCCACTCTGGCTTTGTAGCCATGGCATGTTCCTTTTACCTTGTTGTAAAATTTACGGGCGTCATTCCTGCGGAAGCATCTCTCCATCTCCTCGATCTCACGCTTTCCGTGCTCTCTCTTCTTTCTTCTGAAAAGCGTGTGTTCCTCTCTTCTCTTCTGCTCATAGATTTCGCGAGCAGCTCTCGTCCGTCGTTGCAGCACGACCTTATATGCCTCTTGTTTTGCTGCATGGGCTTGTTCGCATTGTTCATCGAACCAGGGGTTTCTAGGTGGTGGCTGTTTGAAACCCAGCACCTCTGAGGCAGCATCTCTGACGACGCTCTGGCAATGAGCCCATTCCTGCTCTATTGTTTGTGCTGCTCTGGGCGGATTTTGAGAGAGCTTTGAGGAGACACGATCGGCAAAGATTCTGGCAGTCTCTTGCGATTGTAGCTTTCCAACGTCAAACTTACGTTGTCCTACTCGACTCCTAAGCATTCTTGATATCCTCATTCGTACCTTGGCTACAACAAGGTAGTGGTCCGAGTCGATGTTGGCCCCTCGGAAGGTTCGTACGTCCAGAATACAGGAGGAGTGTCTGGCGTCGATCGCAATATGATCAATCTGGTTGGTGGTCGATTGATCACAAGACCGCCAGGTACCCTTGTGGATGTTGAGATGGGGGAATCGCGTGCTTGCTACAAGGAGGTTACGCCCCGCTAGGAAATCGATTAGCCTTAATCCGTTGTCGGATGTGGTGTTATGGAGGCTATGCTTTCCTATGATCGACTCAAATATGTCCTCCTTGCCCAGTTTTGCATTAAAATCTCCTAGGACTATTTTTGTGTCGTAGCTGGGACATTGGGCATATGTTCTGTCTAGGAGATCGTAGAATTCATCTTTGAGTCGATCGTCCTTTTCTTCCGTTGGGGCGTGAGCGCATATTAAGCTAATGTTTCCAAATTTAGCTTTGATGCGGATTGTTATGAGGCGTTCGCTTACATCTCGGAAGCTTAAGACTTTTTGTCGGAGTCTTCCTCTAATAACGAATCCGCACCCGAATAGGCGCTGTTTGTTCTCCTTGTAGCAGTTCCCGTAGTAGATGTCGCAGTTTTTCATCCGTTTTTTGCCTGGTCCATCCCATCGCACTTCTTGGAGTGCGGTTATATCTGCTTTATAGCAGTTGAGGGTTTGCTCCAATTGATCGCCTGCACCCGGTCTGTTAAGGGACCTCACATTCCAGGTGCAGACTCTCAAGTCCGTTAGTCGTTTGCAGGGGTCGTCAGCTTTGTATCCGTCCGTATCCGAGGCTTGTTGTCGTTTCGGAACAAGTGGGTTTTTACGTGATAGGGATGTTACCCCTAAGCACAACCCCAACCTGGAGGGCCAGGTTCCTCTTTCCCCAGGAACAAGGGTTGGGTCGCTGCACACATTGGTTCACTACCTGGCGGGTGCCAGGGTAGCTATCCAGGGGGGCCACGCGGAGGCTGTGTGTCAACTTGGATTGAACAGGGACAGAGATCGAAGCTGGCGTTTGCCATGTTAAACGCGATCAACTTCTTTGCTCTGTTTGCTCGCTCCCTACGTGCTTCCCGCATCACGATATACACAAAGGCATCTGGCAGTAGCCAGATCAATCAATCACTAATCAGATTGATCCCATCGCGATCGAGGTCAGACACTCCTGCACTATTCTCGATGTTCGAACTTTCCGCGGAGCTAACATTGATTTGTAGTAGCCAAGATGTGCCTACGGATATCACGAACACAGCGGTGTAGAGTAATAATTCAAAGCTATGATGTCGGAAGGCTACTATCGCTAGAAAGACCCCTTCGACTGCGCCTTAACATCGCCCACAAAATCTTCTCCGTCGAAGACTTTTCTAAATAAGCTTATAGGTCCTTATCAGTGTAGTTTCCGGTCAGGACAGTCCACCATTTCCAGATCCTGGAAAAAACCAATGAATTTCAAGTCGACACTCACCACCTATTTTCAGATTTCGAAGACGCATACTACGGTGTCGTATTACAACATCATGTCTGCCTATAACATCCCTGCTAAACTCGTCCGATAATGCGGAATGACTTTGGAGAATGCTCGCTGCTCCATCCGAATCGGTGCAACCCGGGCCCGATAGTTTGATGTCATTAAAGGACTTACATAGGTAGGGTGACAGACTGTCGTGTGATTCCTTCAACATCGTTTTAGAAATTATTGTGCAAAAATGACCGGCCAACACAAGAGGCACAATTTATATCAAATCCTCACAACTCCTCGCATACAAGGATGACATTGACATAATCGGAAGAACACAGCGAGGTGTCAATGAGGCATTTACGAGTATTGAGGCGGAGGCGACATCGGTTCTGAAATCAAAGGCAATCGCTGTTTCTTTGGACCCTCTCCAAACCGACAAAGTTGATTCTGTACAAGACCCTTATCAGCCCGGCCCTACTATATGGCGCAGAAGCATGGAGATTATTAAAATCGATTGGGGAATTACTTGGCCGTTGGAAGAAAAATATTTGGCGTATGGTTTTCGGTCCTATAAACGTAGATGGGAGATGGACGAAAAATTCAACCACGAGCTTTATGGGCTTTTCAGCGACATGAGTCTAGTCAGTCGTCTGTGGATCCAACGTCTAAGATGGCTAGGCCGGAGAGTCTTTGAATCCAACACCGAGGGACGATGAAAAAGAGGAGGATTGCATCTAAGGTGGCGCGCACAGGTGGAAAGAGACCTCAACCAACTGGGCGTGCGGCACTGGAAGCAGCTGGCCAAAGATCGTGCCGGCTGGAGAGGCTTGTTGGTTGAGGCCTTGGTTCACCGCGAACTGTAGCGCCCGATAAGAAGACGAAGAAGAAGTAATGACAAGAAGAGTAAACCGAATAGAACTTGCAAAGTTTGAAAGAATGTTGTGGAAGTCCCCTCGGAGCATAACACCTACTATTACTCTGTCAACTTCATAGTTTCACTAAATACAACAAAATGAAAGTATAATTCAGTATTTATTCATCTCCATCCACTCTCTTCATCCGTCCAAATGATATGTTCCAAAAATCGAGGTTTCCATTTATTTCTTCAACAGTGTGCTGTACACAGCTGGAGCGGCGTAGGCAGCAGGAGCAGCATAGGCAGCAGGAGCAGCATAGGCAGCAGGAGCAGCATATGCTGCATGAGCAGAGTAAACAGTAGGTGCGGCATAAGCTGATCTAACCAATGGAGCACCAAGGGTTGAGTAAGTCAATGGAGCGCCATAGACCGAAGCAAATGGAGCGCTATAGGCTGCTGCAACTGGAGCAACACCAGCTGAGTAAGTCACAGCACCTGGAACACCAACGAGTCCGGCATTGGCGGCAGCAGCGAAGCAGAGGACAAGGCACACTAGGAACTGAAACAGAAAGCAAAAATCCATTAGAAGCCATTCGTCGATAGATGAGGGAGTAAGTCAACTCTTACTTTCATGTTGATTTGTTAGTCGTTGATTGTAAGACAGTTGAATTGTCACTGATGAATTACCACCAGAATCGGATCAGTTTTATAGCAAATTATTCGGATTCGAAATGAAGGAAAGTACGAATGTAGTTGAAGGTCATTGAAATGATTCAGCTTGCTCGGATAATGCTCGGAGTTCCCGCTGTCGGTTATAATTATTTTAGCGAATGTCATGAGGACCAAGATACTGTCACACTATCCCAGCTTTAGATTGAAGTCTGTAGTCAAGAAGCGGTCTTTTGATAGTGTTGTATCCTGTAATGAAAGAACTCTTTAAGACAGCTTCATTATAAAACTGAAGATTGACTTGAATTGTTTTTTGGTGTGACCTGAGCAATGATAACCGCAGAGATTAGAGTGTAGTGAGTTTAGGTTTTATAAAGGTGGACTTAGAAGTCTATTGGAAAGCGCCGTATTATTTTATTATTATTTAAGGCAGACGACATCTAGCATTACCTTACGGCTCTGTTACCTACTTTCTTTGGTAGCGTTACAGCCCATGAAGGATCAGAGCCAAGCTTCTCTCAATCACCCACGTTATGTGTGATTGATTTTTCATACAGGTGAAAGAGACCTACAGTTTAATGCCGATTCCGAACGGTGTGAGTCGAGAAGCTTTTTCATGAATCCCGCCGAGGAGGGACGTCGCGAAAAAAACATTCGATGGCGTTTGTGTTATCGAGATCCGAACTCGTTCATCGTGCGGCAGAGTCCAGCACACTAACCACTGCGCCACGGCGCGGCGCTCTCCGATACCGACCTTAATGGAGCAGCGAGAATTCTCCATTGGTATCCTACACAATCTGACGATTTTGGCTGGGATGGCAAAACATAACATGGCTCTATATAGTGCGAGCTCATAGCTCTCGTTCGTCGATGCAACGTGCCATGTACAGATTCTGTTCTTCAGCATATACCTGTCTGCCCTCGTCATCAAATCCATGGATGCCTCCTAAGCGGTGGCTAGAAACCTAATACATCAGAGGCAGCATCCCTCACGGCGCTTTGACAACATCTCCGTTCCTATTCTATGGCTTGTGCAAATTGCATCGGCTCTTGAGATAGCTTTAAGGAGATAGCTTCCCGACGTCAAATTTTGCCTGTCCTACTTGACTCCGCAATATTCGCGATATCCGCATACGTACCCTGGCTGCAAGAACGTAATGATCCGAGTCCACATTGGCTCCTCGGAAAGTTTGGACATCCAAGATGCTGGAGGAATGTCTGGTGTCGATCGATTTGATTAATAAATAATTGATCAGGAAACCGCCAGGTCCCCTTATGGACATTGAGATGATGGAATCGTGCGCTAGCTAATAAGTCTCATCCCCACCTCCTTGTGGTGCTATCTCGAGATTTCCTCTGGAAATTACAGGGGAAAGGCGAATGGCGAGTTTCCTGCTCCAAAAAAACAGGTTCAGTCGGTTAAAAAATCAGACACACGAACAAGCCTCGGACTTAACGGATGGAATACATGTTGACGACCCCGGCAAACATGCGTGTTTCATACTAAGCTAAGTCAAGCATTTAGCCAATGGTCAAATTGCGCCGATAAAAGCATGGATACACACACACTCGTCGGAGTCTCAAAAGTTCGGTTAGAATGTGGTTTATTGAAGTTGAGGGCGCCGTGGCGCAGTGGTTAGTGTGTTGGACTCTGAGGCACGATGAGCGAGCTCGGATCCCGATAACACCATGTTTATTTCGCGGCGTCTCTCCTCAGCGGGGTACTGGCAAGCCCCCCATAGTATACTTGCCCTGGGTAAACTTCTCGACTCACGCCGTTCGGAATCGGCTATAAACTGTAGGTCCCTTTCACCTGTGTGAGAGAAGCTTGGCTCTGGTTCTTCATGGACTGTAACGCCAACAGACATACATATTAAAGTCTTGGAGATATTCAATTCCATTTCCATTCATTTCAATTTTGTCCGATATTTGTTAAATTCACGCGCAGCTTGAATCTTCGGTATCTTGGGTTATCATAAATTTCGATTGGCCAACATGTTGAGTACTGTTTAGGTCTTCGCACTCTAAACCGCGTATGCAACCCGTGGAGCTCGCTACGGAATACAAAATGATCACTAGTTTCATCTGATACGTTTGGATAAGCTATTTACCAATTTTAAAACATGCCCCATGATTGGAATCTGAGCATCGTTTGCCGGGCCCATAAAGAAGAAGACCCCTATAACCGCACCAACTATATGGGGCATCGCGTATTCAGGCTGTGTGAACGCCTAAAACCATCCGAGGTTAATTTGATAGGTTCCTATCCATGTGCCCAGGAAAATCCACGATAGACCACATATTCACACTGCGGCAGATCTTGGAGAAGACCCATCAATTTTAGGTCGACACACACCACCTTTTTGTCGATTCTAAAGCCACATATCACAGTATCTATAGGGGCAAGCTATATAGAGTCATGTTGTGTTTTGACATCCCTGTCAAACACGTCAGGTTGTGACAATGGAGAATTCTCGCTGCTCCATTGAAGTCGGTAAGGAGTTAACCGAGACCCTAGGTTAGGTTGACGTGGTAGGCATAAGCCACATTTAGGCCGAAGCCGACCCATTGTGATATCACCTGGATCAGGTTACCCTGATCCGCTACCTGGGAACCAACCGGTGCTTCTAATAAAGCGGTGGAGTTGAGCTATTTCTTGGTTTGCTAGCTCACTTAGATTGTAGAAGAAGGGCGCGCCGAGGTAAATCCTCCTGCCATTCCCAAAAGAGGGACATGAGCAGAGGAGGTGGTGTATTGATTCCTCCTCTTCCTCGTCCATGCAGCCGCGACAGAAGTCATTATAGAGTAGCCCCAGTCTGGCGGCGTGTTTTCCAATAGTGCAGTGACCTGTAATGACACCCACTAGAGTACTTAAGGTTGCCCTTTTGGTTGCCACCAGGCCCCTGGTTCGTCCAAAGCTTAACTTAGGCCACAATTGTTTGGTGATAAAGCCGATATTTCTCTCATTCCATTGGAGGTTGGTCTCCTCTATGGTTTAAAGCTTTATCATGTGCTTTACCGTACTTATTGGTGTTTCTGGGTACCTGAGGGTAGGTAGGCTGAATGTGCTTGACCCAAACTTTGCGAGTTCCTGGAATATCTTTTAGCCCGGGAACCCACAGTATTTTGATGTTAAACTATAGGCGACAGTTAAGAGATGCCTTTGATTTGTGGGTTACCGCTGCCAGGATTTTATCGCAGATTGCCTATCCGTGCAAATGTTAATATCCTTTGTGGATATTACATTGATCCTGAGCCATGCCAGGGCCTCCATCGTCGCTGTTATTTCTGCCTGATACACACTACAATAATGTAAATGATAGGTTGAGGTTAAGTTCCTTGGAGAAGACCCCACTGCCTACACCCGACTCCATCTTAGAGCCATCGGTATAGAGGGAGATCGAGTCCTTTGGTATAACTTTCCCTTCAGCCCATTCCTCCCTGGATGGAAAGACAACTTCGAAGTTCCTGGTGAACGCATTCCGCGGGGTGATGTAGTCAGTGTCCAGTCCATTGGTACCTTGAAGTGTTTTAGAATAGTGTTGTGGCCTTTTTGAGATGTGGGCCACTTTCTTATGCTCCTCATCCTTAGGGCCGCGCATAACCGAGACCTTCGATGTTGTGTAATTTTTTCCACATCATCCTTGAAAAGATCGTGCGGGATTCTCTGGCCAATACAAGAGGCACGATCTACTTCAAGTCTGCACAATTGCTCGCATACGCTTGCGACATTGACGTGATTGGGAGAATGCAGCTAGACGTCAATGAAGTTATTGTGAGCATTGAAACAGAAGCGGCTTAAGTGGGTCTAAAGGTAAACAAGGGCAATACCAAATATATGCTGTCGTCAAACAAAGACGAATAATACCGACGTCTTGGCTACAATGTCACTATTGGCAGCTATAAGTTTGATGCAGTCAAGGATTTCGTCTACCTTGGTTCATTGCTAACAAGAGGCAACGACAACAGAGCTAAGGTTAGACGCAGAATAACTCTCGCCAACCGCTGTTTGTTCGGACTCAAGAGGCAAGTGAGTAGTAGAGCCCTCTCTCGGAAAACTAAGGTGACCCCCATTAAGACCTTAATCATGCGGTCCTTAGACGCAGAATAATTCTCGCCAACCGCTGTTTGTTCGGACTCAAGAGGCAAGTGAGTAGTAGAGCCCTCTCTCTCCCATTAAAACCTTAATCATGCGGTCCTTAGACGCAGAATAACTCTCGCCAACCGCTGTTTCTTCGGACTCAAGAGGCAAGTGAGTAGTAGAGCCCTCTCTCGGAAAACTAAGGTGACCCCCATTAAGACCTTAATCATGCGGTCCTTAGACGCAGAATAACTCTCGCCAACCGCTGTTTGTTCGGACTCAAGAGGCAAGTGAGTAGTAGAGCCCTCTCTCTCCCATTAAAACCTTAATCATGCGGTCCTTAGACGCAGAATAACTCTCGCCAACCGCTGTTTGTTCGGACTCAAGAGGCAAGTGAGTAGTAGAGCCCTCTCTCGGAAAACTAAGGTGACCCCCATTAAGACCTTAATCATGCGGTCCTTAGACGCAGAATAATTCTCGCCAACCGCTGTTTGTTCGGACTCAAGAGGCAAGTGAGTAGTAGAGCCCTCTCTCTCCCATTAAAACCTTAATCATGCGGTCCTTAGACGCAGAATAACTCTCGCCAACCGCTGTTTCTTCGGACTCAAGAGGCAAGTGAGTAGTAGAGTCCTCTCTCGGAAAACTAAGGTGACCCCCACTAAGACCTTAATCATGCGGTCCTTAGACGCAGAATAACTCTCGCCAACCGCTGTTTGTTCGGACTCAAGAGGCAAGTGAGTAGTAGAGCCCTCTCTCTCCCATTAAAACCTTAATCATGCGGTCCTTAGACGCAGAATAACTCTCGCCAACCGCTGTTTGTTCGGACTCAAGAGGCAAGTGAGTAGTAGAGCCCTCTCTCGGAAAACTAAGGTGACCCCCATTAAAACCTTAATCATACGGTCCTTAGACGCAGAATAACTCTCGCCAACCGCTGTTTCTTCGGACTCAAGAGGCAAGTGAGTAGTAGAGCCCTCTCTCTCCCATTAAAACCTTAATCATGCGGTCCTTAGACGCAGAATAACTCTCGCCAACCGCTGTTTGTTCGGACTCAAGAGGCAAGTGGTAGTAGAGCCCTCTCTCGGAAAACTAAGGTGACCCCCATTAAGACCTTAATCATGCGGTCCTTAGACGCAGAATAACTCTCGCCAACCGCTGTTTGTTCTGACTCAAGAGGCAAGTGAGTAGTAGAGCCCTCTCTCTCCCATTAAAACCTTAATCATGCGGTCCTTAGACGCAGAATAACTCTCGCCAACCGCTGTTTGTTCGGACTCAAGAGGCAAGTGAGTAGTAGAGCCCTCTCTCTCCCATTAAAACCTTAATCATGCGGTCCTTAGACGCAGAATAACTCTCGCCAACCGCTGTTTGTTCGGACTCAAGAGGCAAGTGAGCAGTAGAGCCCTCTCTCGGAAAACTAAGGTGACCCTCAATAAAACCTTAATCATACCGGTCCTCCTCTACGGCACAGTTGTTTGATCCTTTTCAAAGATGGATGGAGAGGCTCTTGGTCGTTTCGAGAGGAAAACTCTGCGTACTATCTTCGGTCCCGTTTGTGAGGAGAAGATTCATCCCAAGAACTTTACGGACTGTACAGAGACATAAGATGACTGGGTCATGTGGAGTTAATGGACAGCACTGCCCCGGCCCGAAGGGTCTTTGACTGCAACCCCGAGAGACAATGTTTTAGAGGACGGCCGCACACAGATTGAAAGGGACCTCAACCAACTGGGCATGCGACATTGGAAACAGCTAGCAAAAGATCGTTGAGAACCGGGTTCACCCCGTCACAAGTAAGTAAGTAAGATCTTTGTTTTGATGTATCAGTACGCTAGCACAATCAATACAATGACTCGGTTTCCAAGGTTCGTTAATCATGAAATGTTGGCAACGTGACCGAAAGCAGTGCGTCCCAATTCAAGCAGCCATCCATATGTGGCGCTACTCGAATAGGCTATACATACTTTGAAACACACCTCTGTCGTACCAATCATTAGATAAGGCCTTTAATGCCTTTATTCAATTATTCCTCCATTATTTCCCACTTCAGTGTCATAGCTCTTAACGTATTCTGGTTATTTGAGCCTAATTGTTCCGGTTATATCGACAATAGAAAATTTCGGGAGAGAGTAAGTACAGCGGCAGTGTATCCATTTTGTTACCACGGCGCGAATAGAAGGCGTTAACTGGATCACAAAAACGATTCACCACGCGCATAGTAGACTTTGTCGACCTTCGCTTTTCTTCATCCGGATAATGATTTTGGTATAAAACTATGTACCATGATAGGGTAATTCATCAGTAACACCTCAACCGTATTACAATCGACATCAAACTTGCAATCAATATGAAAGTAAGATCCGCAAAATGCTTCCCACATTACAGATTAATTCTATTGGACTTTTGTATGTTATTTTAGTTCCTAGTGTGCCTCGTACTTTGCTTCGCTGCTGCCGCCCAAGCTGGACTCGTGGGTGTTCCAAGTGCCGTGACATACTCGGCTGGTGTTGCACCAGTTGCATCTGTCTACGGTGCTTCCGTATATGGAGCTCCACTTACTTACTCAACTTTAGGTTCTCAATTGGTTAGATCAGCTTATACTGCTCCAGCTGTCTATGCTGCTCCAGCTACCTATGCTGCTCCAGCTACCTATGCTGCTCCAGCTACCTATGCTGCACCATTCTCTTATGGCGCACCAGTCTCTTATGCCGCTCCAGTCTCTTATGCCGCTCCAATCGCCTATGCTGCTCCAGCTGTCCACAGCACCTTGTTGAAGAAGTAAGCGATCATCGAAACATGTAATTGGTTGAATACTCCTAGATTGAAATGAATAAATGTTGAATTTTGACTCTCAAAACCTTTGTTTCCTTATACTCGTATGATACTATAAATGTCATTACATCTGTTTGGAGTTGGTGGTTAATCTAGAAAGAAGTCTCTATCTAAAAACAAAAATATCCCACGAGCGATTCGGAACAGCACGAGAAATCGGCCGTTATTTCCAGGCTTTCTACAAACTTCAATCATGATCATCATCATCATTTTCAGTGGCTCGCTCGTTTTTAGTGGATCCTCCGCCATCGACTTTGACTCATCGGGAGCTATGCCCAAGAGCAACTAGACGAATGTTCGAACTTGGTCAAACCACCTCGTCCTGGGTCTGCGAAACGATTGCCAGACCAAACCATCGAAGCATAGCCCTTTCCGTTCGGAGAAACAGCTGCTCAACATTGAGCTCCCCGCGCACAGTTGTTTCCTCACCCTATCCCGGCGAGTAACTCCCACAATTCTTACTTACTTAGGTGGAGCTACAGTCCGTGGTGAACCTGGGCCTCAACCAACAAGCGTCTCCAGCTGACACGGTCTTTGGCCAGCTGTTTCCAGCGCCGCACGCCTAGTTGGTTAAGATCCCCTTCCACCTGCGTGCGCCACCGTTGATGCAGCCGTCCTCTGCCGCGCCTTCCTTCCGGGGTGGATTCGAAGACTCTTCGGGTCGGAGCTATATTTTCCATACGCTCTATATGGCCTAGCCACTGTAGACACTGTCATTACATTTGACGTCGTGACAGGCCGATGTCGCTGTACAACCCGTACAGTTCTTCCCGTTTGAATAAACGGGACCGTAGATAGTGCGCAGAATTTTCCTCTCGAAACGACCAAGGGCGTCATCACCCGATTTTGTTAAGGTCCAAGCCTCTGCGCCGTAAAGGAGGACTGGGATGATCAAGGTCTTATATAGTGTCACCTTGGTTTTCCGAGAGAGGGCTTTATTTCTCAATTGCCTCTTGAGCCCAATGAAACAGCGGTTGGCAAGAGGGATTCTGCGTTTTATCTCAGCGCTGGTCATCAGTGAGCCAATGTAGACGAATTCCTTGACCACTTCAAAGTTATATCCACCCATGGTGACGTTCTGGCCAATACGTCGCTGTTGCCCATCTCTTTTAGATGAAAGCAGATATTTGGTTTCATCCTCATTAACCTTGAGACCCCTCTTAGCCGCTTCTACCTCAATGCTAACAAAGGCCTCATTGACGTCTCGCTGTGTTCGTCCAATCACGTCAATGGCAATTGCGTAGACTTGAAATAAATCGTACCTCTTGTGTTGGCCAGTGACTCTTGCACGATCTTTTCAAGCACGATGGTGAAAAAGCTGCATGACAGCGCGCCACCTTGCCTAAATCCTTTTTTAACATCAAAGGTCTCGGTTTGCTCATTACCGACCTTAATGGAGCAGCGAGAATTCTCCATTGTCATCCTGCTCAGTCGGACGAGTTTGGTAGGGATGTTAAAACTAAACTTGGCTTTGTATAGCTCATCACTATATACGCTGTGATATGCAGCTTTGAAATCGACGAAAAGGTGGTGAGTGTCGACTTGAGTGTCTTGGGTCTTCTATTGTGGATTTACCTGGCCTGAAACCACACTGATAAGAGCCGATCAGATAATCCACAAACGATTTCAGGCGTTCAAACAATACGGCAGAGAAGACCTTATATGCAATGTTTAGGAAACTTATTCCCCTATAGTTGGCGCAGTTATAAGGGTCTTCTTTCTTATGGACCGGGCAAACGTTGCTGAGATTCCATTCGTGGGGCATGCTTTCCTCCGACTATACTTTGCAAATGAGATGGTGCATGCACCTTACCAGCCCATCTCCAGCCGCCTTAAGAAGCTCAGCAGAAAGGCCGTTTGCGCCCGCAGCTTTATTAGACTTAAGTCTTGATATCGTTGTTTTGATTTCGTCTAGGTCGGGTGAATGGAATTCTCCTACATCGTCGTCCATTACGAATGGCTCATTCTGCCTGACAGCGGTATCTTGTCTATCATCGCCGTTATACACTCTGCAGAAGTGGTCTTTCCAAATCTTCAGCATCGACTGCGACTGTACTACCAGTTCTCCATTTTCATCCCTGCAGGCCGCCTCTCTGGCTTTGTAGCTATGGCATGTTCGTTATACCTTATTGTAAAACTTCCGGGCGTCATTCATGCTGAAGCATCTCTCCATCTTCTCGATCTCACGCTTTCCGTGCTCTCTCTTCTTTTTTCTGAAAAACGTGTGTTCCTCTCTTCTCTTCTGCTCATAGATTTCGCGAGCAGCTCTCGTCCGTCGTTGCAGCATGGCTTTATATGCCTCTTGTTTTGCCTCATGGGCTTGTTCGCATTGTTCATCGAACCCGGGGTTTCTAGGTGGTGGCGGTATGAATCCCAGCACCTCTGAGGTAGCGTCTCTGCCGGTGCTCTGGCAATGCGCCCATTCCTGCTCTATTGTTTGTGCAGCTATGAGCGGATTAACTCCCACATAATAACGAAGAAATCTCATCTCGGCAACTTGTATTCATGACCATAGGTGAGGGTTGGAACAAATATTGAGTTAAAAACCGCCAACTTGGCTTTGACACCAACCTCGACCTTCCTGATTACAGATCTTCGAATCTGTTTCAAAATTTACACAGATTGGCCAATCCTGCAGGATAACTCAGCATAAGTCCTCCGATCAATCGTGAAGAAGGCCCCGAGATACTTAGACGTCTCCACCAGCTTAAATGGGACTCCAGTTACATGTAGAGTGCATTGAACAGGCGTTCTGGAAATAATCATAATGTCGGATTGATCCTCGTTAACCCTCATCCCAGCATCAGCACATATGGCCACAAAACTATATAGTGCGTGCTGGAGTTTCGTCTGGGAGGATATGAGGACAACTAAGTCATCTGCAAGAAGAAGACGGCTTATGCTCTACTCTCTCAATGTTAAACATTCCTCGCCTCGACTGTGTCCATATGCATATATAGTGAAAAGGAGAGGTGACAAGACGACAAGACGTGGGCATTGGTGAAGTCCAATGCCCACGGTGAAAGGTGTTGATTTACTTCCATTAACCCGAACATAGCTGCTTCAGTACAGAGACTGAATGGTCCTCACCAGAGGGCCATACTCTTGCAGAACACTCCAGAGTTTACCTCAAGGAACTCGCTCATACGCTCTTCCAAATATACAAAACAACTGTAGATCGATTTGGCGTAGTCTCCAAGCCTTCTCGAATACGATTCCTGGAGTGAAAAACTGGTCGATTGTACTTCTACCGTGTCGAAAACCGCACTGTTCATCCCCCATCCTGGATTCGAGCATAGCTGTAGAACCTGCGTCCAATACCTCCAACGTGGACTTTACCGGGAAGACTTAAAAGGGAAATGCCCCAGTAGATGAAGCACTCTCTTTTATCCCCCTTTTTGAAAAGAGGGACAATCACCCCAGTTTGCCAATTTAAAGATGTCTCACCGCGTTCCCAGGCCACCTTAATGACACAAGAGAGCCATAAGACTCACTCTTTATCCATTGCCTTAAGCATTTCTGGCCGTAGTTCATATACACCGGCGGATGTGCGATATTTTAGCGATTCAGACTTCCTCATCCGTTGGACTATTTCCGCTCCACGTCAAGACTACACGTCTGCTGCCCTGTTCGGGATTGAGCAGCAAGATGTCCATCTCATTAGAAAGCAACACATCTTCTTTGTATTTGACTCCTCCTTCGATTATGTCGAATTTCCTTCCTCTGAGCCGGCGAATGGTGTGTCAGAACACTTTCCAACTTCAGGCCGAACTCCTTCCAGGGCTGCTCTTTAGCTGCTCGCACAGCCAATTTGCAAGTTCTTAGTGCCACAGTGTACTGCGGCTTCAGTACCTGGAGGCCTTCTTCTGCTCTTTTATAGCTTCTTTAACTCCGGCTGTGTTAAACCACGCAGCTCTTTTCTCACCACCAGCCGCCACAAAAGGTACTTCAATCCACAAACATCATGTGCAGAGGCAATGATAGCTGTACAAAACAGTCGCCATTCTTGCTCTGCATGCGATGGAACAGTTGGATATGTCCGTGCAAACTGTTGCCACACCTCACTACTCAGTAGTTTCTCCCAATCACGCTCTCCTATGTCGTTACATCCACACCCACGTGGGCGGTGAAGTCACCATTCAGAATATAGGAAGTCATCTCAACCAGGCTATCAAGGGCAGCATCAATTTCATCCAGGAAAGCTGCATACTCTGACTCCATATTCAGTGCATAAGAGCCACCGTTGATATTTTACGCTTGAACTTTAAGATCCCGACTCTCCCTTCTAATGGCATCCATTCCAATACCCTGTCTGACAGCCAGGGACTTGTGAATATCCCCACTCCCGCCTGTGCAGACATTTGAGGTGCAGCTTTCTCAACCAGCCCGAGATACTTTCCTGTGAGCGATCAGACGTACCATGTACCCATCCTAAGTCGATGCCGTTGCCCTTTGCCTTTTGGTCCCCGCACGCACTGGTTAGTGTATGGCGGGACCCTGGCTCATGAGGCCACAGTCGGGTGGCCATGCTAAGCTTGACCAGGACAGGCCAGACCCACCAACAGACGCTCGCATACTGCTACCACTTAGGCCTGGCTCGGAATGGGGCCCTGTAACACCAGGCAATTTTCGAGACCCGTCTCCTGTTCGCCATCATGGGTGTTTGCGCTTGGTTAGCCAGGTTTGGGCCGTACGAAGATTACACATTCGGACAACCCGAACCTGTTGCCCGCACCCCCCACCACGAGGAGATCAGCTGCCCGGAGGCACCAACTTCAATTACTAGTCAAAACAGTGCATTTGATGATCGGACGGTTAGTCGGCTGGCTTTACCCGTATGCAAAGGGCCCTACAGCCCACACAGTTCGTAGTTGAATTTTTTCCTAAAGTTGCCATCAACACAAACATGACCAAAGATCGCACGCATAACTTTTCTCTCGAAAAGACCAAGAGCTTCCTCATCCACTTTCAATAGTGTCTATACCTTACTTACTTACTTAGCGGGCGCTACAGTTCGGGGTGAACTTGGGCCTCAACCAACATGCCTCTCCACCTAGCATGATCTTTTGCTAGTCTTTTCCAGTGCCGTACGCCCAGTTGGTTGAGGTCCCTCTCCACCTGTGCGAGCCACCTTAGATGCGGCCGTTCTCTATTTCTTCGTTCCTCGGGGTTGGGTTCAAAAACTCTACGGACTGGAGCTGTGGTGCCCATTCGCTCTACATGGCCTAGCCATCTCAGGCGTTGGATCCGTAGACGCCTGACTGACTAGACTAGACAACCCGTACAGTTCGTGATTGAATCTTCTCCTCCAACCCCCCTCTGTGTTTATAGGACCGAAAATCGCACGCAGAATCTTTCTCTCCAAACGACCAAGGATTTCCCCATCCGCTTTAGATAAAGTCCATGTTTCTGCGCCGTATAACAGGACCGGGATAATTAGGGTCTTATATAAGATCAACTTGGTCGTACGAGAGAGGGCTCTACTTCTCAATTGCCTCTTGAGCCCAAAGAAGCAGTGGTTGGCAAGAGTAATTCTGCGCTTGATTTTGACACTTGTGTCGTTGTTCCAGGTTACTGCGGTGCCGAGGTATGTTAATGAAGTCCTTAACTACCTCAAACTTACATCTGCCAATATGCACGTTCTAATCAAGACGTCGGTGGTAAATGTCCTTTTTCGATGACAGCAGATATTTAGTCTTGCCCTCATTAACTGCCAAACCAATTTTTGCCACCTCCATCTCAATACTCGCAAACGCCTCATTGACATCTCGCTGTGTAGATCATAGCATCTACACCTTTGAACTATAAACCAGGACTGGGATATTCAGGGTATTATATAAAGAGCCAGCTTGGTTTTTCGAGAGATGGCTTTGTTTGATCCCAAGAACCCATCGATTCTGCGTTTAATCTTGGTACTAATGTTGTTTATATTAGTTGTTGCGGATCCAAGGTAGACGAAGTCTTTGACTACCTCGAGGCTCTTGCTGCCCATTGTGACGCCGCGTCCGAGGCGTCGAAGCTGTGGGTCCGTTCTTGAGGACAGCATATACTAGCCCTCATTTACTGCCAGACCCATTTTAGCGCCGCCAGCAAACGCCTCATTGACGGCCCACTGCGTTCGACCAATATCATCCGCGTAAGCTAACAGTTGGGCGGACTTTTGGAAGAACGTGCCCCTAGTGCTGCCTTGTAGGTTTGTCACATGATAGCGCGCCACCTTGCCTAAGGCCTTTTTTGACATTGAAGGTCTCAGTTAGTTCGTTACCGACCTTGATGGAGCAGCGAGAGTTTTTCATCGTCATTCTACTCAATCTGACGAGCTTAGTGGGAATGTCAAAACTAGACGTGGCTCCTCATATGTAGCTCGTTTCTATGTACGCTGTCATACGCCACTTTGAAATCGACGGAATCATGGTCTATTTTGGATTTACCTGGCTTGAAGCCATATTCATAGGAACCTATTAAATCGTCCATGAATGGCTTCGGGCAGAGAAGATCTAATACGTGATGTTAAGGAAATTTATTCCCCTATAGTTGACGCAGTTACGGCGGTCTCCTTTCTTATGGACCGGGCAAACGATGCTGAGATTCCATTCATCGGCATACTTTCTCCCGACCATTTCTTACAGATGAGCTGGTGCATGTTCCCAACCAACTCATCCTCAGTTGCTTTAAATAGCTCAGCAGGCAGGCGCCAGCAGCTTTATAAGACTTCAGTTTTATATCGCTATCTTAACCTCGTCTTAGTCGGGTGGACGGAATTCTCTCTCATCTTCGTCCAGTGTAGATGGTGCATTCTGCCTGACAGCGGCATCTTGACCATTTTCGCCGTTATACAGTTCCCAGAAATAGTCTTTCCACATTCTCAGCATCGATTGCGATTCAACTACGAGGTGCCCGTGTTCATTCTTGTAGGCTTCCGCGCTGGCTTTATAACCTTGGCATGTTCGTTTTACTCTTTGGTAAAACTTTCGACCTCGATCCTGCGATGCCATCTTTTCGATCGTGAGCTTCTCGTGCTAAGCCTAATACATCAGAGGCAGAATACCTAATGGCCCTTTGACATCATCTCTATTGCTGTTTCTGGTTTGTGCATCGGTCCTTGAGAGAGCTTGAGCGAGACATGATCGACGAAGATCCTGGAGGTCTCTTGGCTGTCTCTTGCGATCCGAGTCAACACTGGCTCCTCGGAAAGCTCGGGCATCCAAGATGCTGAGGAGTGTTTGGCGTCGATCGTAATATGATCGATTTATTTAACAGATAATTGATCAGGAGACCGTCAGGTCCCCTTATTGATATTGGGATCTGGGAATTGTATGCTAGCCACTAGGCGCTTCCGCCCCGTCACAAAGTCTATTAACCTGAATCTATTTTCGGACGCGGTTGCTTTCCTACGACTCGTTCAAAGATGTCCTGTGATATGACCCAGCTTCGCCTTGAAGTCTCCTAGAACAATCTTGGCATCATAGCTGGGACATTGAACGTATGTTCTATCTAGGAGGTCATAGACGTCATCTTTGACTCTGTCGTCTTTTCCTTCTGTGGTGGCCTGAACGCATATCAAGCTAATGTTTCCAAAGAAAACTTTGATGCGAATCGTTAACAGGCGTTCGCTCACGTCCCGAAAGCTTAGGACGTCCACTTAAGTCCACCGCGGTCAACAAATCAAAATAGGTGTTGTTGGTTCTCCTTGTAGCAGTTTCCATAGTATAGGTTACAGTTTTTCATCCTCTTTTTACCTGGTCCATTCCATTGCACTTGTTGGTGTGCAGTAATGTCTGCTTTATAGCAGCTTAAGATTTTTTGGTCGGTCCTACTCGGTCTGTTAAGGGACCTAACATTCCAGGTATAGAACTGATACTCTTGTCCTTTTATTCGTTTGCAGGGGTCTTTAATATGTAGCTAGTTCGTTAAGTCTGAGGCTTGCGGTTGTCTCTGAGTTTATGTTTTTTTTCACGGTTACGGCTCACTAGGTCGTACCCAACCGAAGAAACCTGGGACTAGGAAACTCGTCAAAATGAGGTTTAACTCTTATGTACTAATATAGCGCTGAATTCCAGGGTTAAGCCTAACCCCGCTTTATAGATTGTTCCAAAGTGAATTCATATTTGAAAAATATTTGCTGTAGATAATGCTCCACAACATCCGGCAGACCTCGCTGTGCTGTCTTTATTGTACAATATCTCGCCAATGTGGCTCTTACACAGTCTAAGGACAATATCCACTACTGAAGCATTTTGTTAAGTATGGCCTTACTGCTCCGGAGAACCTAAGCCTAGCTTCTCTCACAACCTCACCTCAAAAAGCTGTTACTTACTTGTCAGGCTAGCGAACCTTAGATGGTCTGAGCCTGAACGCGAGCCTGCTTCCACCCATATCGGTCCCGGGCACGCTGCTTCCAATGGGAGAATCCAACTTTCCAGATGTCTGCGATCACTTGGTCTATGCCTTGCCTTCTCGAACCATATATTCGACGGAGAATTTTTCTTTCAAAAGAGCCCAGAATCATCTCCGCTTTCTTGCTTATCGTTTAGCAATCGGCTCCGTAAAGAGGGACTTGCAAGATCAGTTTTCTGTAGAGAATAATTTTTAGACTTCCTTGATGGGGTTTATGACCCTAGATGTTTTGGAAAACCGAAGAACCACCGGTTGCCCAAGTTAATTCTTCATCGGATCTGCACTCGTTGTCATTTCTGGAGTTAGTATTTGCCCCGAGGTAGACATACTCATTAACTATCTCAAACCTTTATCTGCCGATGGTTATGTTCTGCCCAAGACGGTGTTCGATGGAGCGGTTCTTAGTCGACAGCAAATATTTCGATCCAACAAAGCCTACCATTTCTTCGATTGCGTGAATGCCACTACTACGGCGCGCTGGGATCTTGCAATTATGTCAATGTCGTCCGCGTAACCCTGTAGTTGGACACTCCTGAAGAAGATTTGGCCTTCCGTGTTGACACCTGCCTGCCTCACTGTCCTTTCAGGGACTGAATTGAGAACAGCGCGTTTCCTTGCCGAGATCCGGTGCATGTTTGGAAAGGTTCGGAGGTATGGGGTCTAAACTTCCAGTGTGGCGCGATTCAAAAATCGGCCATCGTCTAATAGAGCTCTTGACGATGAATGCTGTCGTGTGCGGCTTAAAAGTCGATAAAAAGGTAGAGCTCGTTGGTTTCTTCCTGGATTTGACGCAATGTGAAGATCTGATCTCTAGTCGATTTGCCGGGCTGTAAGCCACACTGGTACATCCCTATTAGTGTGGTTCAAAATGGCCTAAGACGTTCACATAGTATATTGGATAGGATCTTGTAGCCGACATTGAGCAGGGTTACGCCTCGGTAGTTGGTGCAGGACATAGGATCGCCTTTTGTGGATATGGGGCAGATAGAACTGGTATACCAATCATCGAGCATGCTTTCATCCTCCCAAATTTAACAGATGATTTGGTGCATGATACCTACCAGAACTACATCGTCGGGTCGAAAAAGCTCAGCCTAAAGAGCGTCTGGGGCAGCAGCTGAGCTGATTTGCCTAGGGTGGTTACAGCTACTTCTTGGGTGGCAGCCACATGTTGCTGGCGCTTGTGGGGGCTTGAGGCTTGAGGCATATGGAAGAGCTTTTGCCCAGCCGCTCAATGTAACCTCTGACTATTTCTGATGCGTGAAGTTTCCCAATGTCAAGCCCCCGTTTTGTTGGTGGTTGCAGCTTTCTGACATTGGACAGTCGAGCCCTGAGTCGTGCTGCTACCAGGTAATGGCACATCCAGGATGTTTGACGCGTGTCTTACGTCAATCAGCACATTGTCGATTTGGTTGGCGGTTCGAACGTTTGCTGATAGCCAGACTGCTGAGTGGATCTGTTAGTGAGTGAATCTTTTGCTACTTATCACCGTATTACTAGATGTCACAAAGTCTACTAACTGGAAGCTGTTATCGGCTGTCGTGCCGATTTTGGCATTGAAGCCTCCGAGTACGACTTTGATGTCGTACTCCGGGCAAGCTCCTTAGGCTCCATCCAAGGGGTCATAGAAATCCTCTTTGATGGATTTGTTAGCCTCATCGGTGGGGGCGTGTGCACATATTAGGCTTACATTATAGAACCTTCCCTGGCTGCGCATTACAGCCAGGCGATCATATATCAACTTGAAATCGATGACCTTCGATCTAACCCAGTTGTCAACAACTAATCCGCATACTAATATATACGACCCTGTGTGGCAGCTGTAATAGATGTCGCAACTTTTTTTTCCTTATTCCGTTCTTATCTAGCGTATTTCCTGGATCGCAGTAATGTCCGCCTTATACTGCATGAAGATGTCTTCCAATTTCTGTGCGGCACTAGGAGTACGCAGGGTTCTGACATTCCAGGTGCACTTCCGTGAATCATTATCCTTTCGTGACGTGTCGTCGTCGTAGTCGTTCTTTCATAACAGATTGGGTTGCCTAATGCTCTGTTGCCTAGAATGCGCGCTGCGATCATCGGTACACTTGCCAGCGGGCGCTGACAAAGATATCCAGGAGGGGGCCGCGAGGAAGCTATTAGTCAACTTGGGCTGCACATTAAAGGGGATCGCCACTCGCCATGTTAGCTGAAAAGTTCTCATTACCCATGATGGTACTGCTCGCTAATTAATTGGCAGATCAGATTTGTCAGATGTTATCCAGCTAACCATTCCAGAAAAGTGGGAGTACGCAAGGGTACTCTTCATCCCCAAGGCCGCCAGGAAATCTCACACTACCCCCAAGGACCTAAGACCTATTTATCTATCATCCTTTGCACTAAAAACCTTGAAAAGGCTGATGGAGTTGCATTTACGCCATAACTTCGATCCTTCCCATATCTCCAAGGCACAGCACGCCTATTGTAAGGGTAGATCTGTCGAAAGAGTCTTGCATGCACTAGTGAGGAAAATCGAGAGATTAATCCATCTTAAAGAATATACCTTAACAGTCTTCCTAGACGTAGAGGGCGCTTTCAACAACGTCACTCCGAAAGCAATAATAGAAGGGCTAGAAAAAATCTAAAAGTGAAGAGGACTCTCGCAGAGCTGATCAGCGAGTTACTTTCAACGGTTACCAGGGACACCAGGGGGGTTATCTCACCCCTTCTCTTGAACTTGCGCGAGTCTCTACAAAAAAACAAAAAAAAAAAAAAAAAAAAAAAAAAAAAATGAACTACTGACCAAACTGGAGAAAGAAGGTCTCGACGTTATTGCCTATGCTGATGACATTGCCCACACTAATGACCGTATGAAACGGCATTCCCCATACTATGCAATTGGGCACAAAGCAATGGGCTCAGGATAAATCCCCAGAAGACGGAGCTTGTGCTGATCACCAAAATGCACAAAATTCCGGAAACCTTCATTCACTTTACTTGGCACCAGGTTAACCTACTCCACCAGTGCCATTACCTTGGCATTTTACTAGACAGGAAACTAACCTGGAAGAACAACACAGCCGAGAGAGCAAAAAAAGCAACTGTAACTCTCTGCACTTGCTAGAAAGCCTTATGGAAAAAAGGGGGATTCAACCCCAAGCTCACCCTATGGCTACAGCCGTTAGACTTATACTAATAAATGGAGCGGTAGCCTGGTGGACTGCACTGGATAAAACAACATACCATAAACAATTCGAGAAGGTACAAAGGCTGGCACGTACATATGTGCATCACCGGACCCTAAGGTCCACCCCAACGACAGGACTACTTCACCTTAAAACACTCGATATACTTGGCAAGAAAATTACCACATATACGGCACTAAGACTAAAAGCCAACTCCAAATGGACGAGCTATATCACTGGCCACTCCTCCATCCCGAACAACACGATAACCGTGGCAGAAAACTCGGACCACATAGAGCCCACCACAGTCTCTGAGAAGAAATTCAAGATAACATACCCGGACAAACGGAACTTCACCCGCCAAACGCAACCTCGCAGGAGCTGCGTGGATTTCTATACTCACGGGTCCAAGAACCAAAGACGGGGTGGGTAGTGGAGTATTCTGCAAACAACTAAACCTAAGCCAAGCTTTAAAACTACCAGATTATTGCAGCGTTTTTCATGCGGAATTGTTGGCTTAAGTGGAACGTAATATCTACTACGGATATCCGAGTTTTCACGAATAGTTAAGCAGCCTTGAAATCGCTGGAGTCCTATGTGTACACCTCAAAAACAAGCCTCGACTGTCGCCAATCTCCTAACAAGATTGCTGAACAGTTTAACATACAACTCCTATAGGGTACCCCGGCGTGACAATCCACCTTGCCGTGGTGCTGGGGCTTATACAAACCGGCCCGGGAAGCCTTGCAACAGCATGGTCTCCAGGCCGGGAACCAAGAGATAGTCAACCCTCTTCGAGTAGTGGTGTGAGCTTTTTTAAAACCGTGCCGAAGGATGAAATGTTGGAAGGTTTATTTCCAACCGCTAACGAGCTCCCTTAGATGCACAGGCGAGGCCTAAGGTATTCAAATGCCTTACTCCGATACTCAGCGGCTCTGTCGGAGTGGACCTTTATTTCCGGCCGTACTCGTACGTACAAAATTTCGAATACAATTGCAAATAAAGAAAAGGAAAACAAGAAGGAAGAGCTCTCTCTCGAGTCGGTGGCAGACGCACTACTTGCCGTGGCCATTGGCAGAGAGGAAGAGGCCAAAGTAGGGGGATCCGGCGTGCTAGACGGGGACATCTCCAAAGAATTAGAGGAGGAATTACTCGCTGATTCTGAAGAGACAGCCCAGGAAGGTGTAACATGGAAAAAGGATGCCAAGAAGGCCAAGAAGTTATCTCAAGGAAAGCTGAGGCATAAGGAGTATAAAAAAGCTGTACACCTTAAGCGCTTACTTGAGGAAAAGGGCATTCCCCTGCGCTCCGATATGGAGAAGTAGAAGCTCGCTTGGGCAGAGGAGGTGATTGCCAAGGACGTCCTAACAAGACCAAGGGCTGACAAGGGCACATCCAATAGAAAAGCCAAAGAAGGCAAGGGGGATAAAAACAACAGAAAACCCCCCAAGAAAAGGGAGCGGAGGGCTGGGCCAGTTGAAACCGAAGCCGATAAGGCGGGTTCTGGCCGCATCAGCCAACCTTATGCTGCTTCTGAACAGGGAGCAGCTTGATGTGGCCCTGATCCAAGAACCATGGATCCTCCATAATCATGTTAAGGGATTAGGGTCATCGAAATACAGCCTCTTCTATAACAGTAGCGAAGGCAAGGTTAGATCTTGTATCGTTGCTAGCAATGCTAACTAATTTCAGCTCGGGTGACCAGACGGTGATGGAGGTTACGGGAAAAGAGGGTGCACTAACGATGGCTTCGGTCTATCTACCGCACGACGAAGGCACGGACGTCCCTGTGGAAATCTCAAGTTGGAGAGTATCTGACAAAAGCATCACTTTTTGATCACTGTTGGATCCTCTTCGACTTGAATTTCCGTAGGCCGGACAGGAAAGTCTTTCGAAATCCTCGGAAGGCGAATCGACAGAGGTTTACCGCGGAGCTGGGTGGGACCCTTAACCGACCTCCGGAAGGGAACCCCGGCTCCACGGAAGACATCGATGAGATGGTATTAGACCTTACCAGCAAGCTAAACCGGTAATTTGAGAAGGCATATCCTACCAGACCACCCACCATGGTGGAATGCTAGAATAGCGGAGCGGCTTCGTTTCTCTAGACTTAGTTGGAATCTGGCAAAAGGGGGGCCATTGAGTGGTCTACCTATAGAGATAGTGTTAAGCGGCTCAAAAAAGGAAATTGGATTCGCCTAGAAGGACTCTTGGAGAAGCTTCTGTGGCTCTATTGAATCATGTACGGGTGCAGCTCGTCTGAGGAAGATCCTGGTAAAAGTTCCCATACAGATGTCCTCCATAAAGAGATCTGATGGTAGCTGGACTGAGAGCGTGCTTGATTCTTTACTGAAGTGTCATTTTCCTGGCTGCGAGGATGCAGGAATCTTCAATTCGGCACTCACGGTGCCAAGGGAATGTATTGAGCATGAGACAGTCGATAAGATTGTTACGGATAAAAAGATCATGTGGGCAATCAACTCTTTTGACTCTTTCCGATCATATTGAAGGAGCCATGTGAGGTCATTCTTCCGTGGCTGAAACGCATCTACTCTTGGTGCCTCAGGATGGGTTATATTCCTCAAGCGTGGAGGGAGGAACCATACTACTGCAAAGGACTTTAGGTCTATCAGTCTTTCGTTCTTCCTGATGAAAACGCTGGAACGAATAATAGACTTGTACGTAAGGGAAGAGATTGGGGACGGTTATCTGTCACAATCACATAATGCGTACATAAGGGGAAAATCGGTAGACACTGCTCTGCAGAGGGTAGTCTATACGATAGAAAAATCGTTCAATATCAAGGAATTCACTCTAGGTGCCTTCCTAGACATTGAGGGTGCTTCTAATAACGTCAGTACCGAGGCAATAGTGTCCAGCCTTCATAGGGCCCAAATAAACCCGGGTGTATGCAGTTGGATTGGGCAAATGCTGGGTACTCGTATAGTGAATTCGGCGATGGGGAGAGCAAAGGGAAGGGTGAGAGTGAATAAAGGTACACCACAAGGTGGCGTTCTGTCACCCCTCGTATGGCTCCTTGTGGTCGACGGAATGGTCAAGATTCTAGAGACGGAGGGTTTTCTTGTCACGGCCTACGCCGATGACATTGCCATTTTAGTCTCTGGAAAATTCCCGCAGGCCCTCAGCGATAGACCAAGCTGTGCACTGATGTTGGTGGATAACTCGGTCAAGGGGCGAGGTCTGAGAGTAAATTCGGCGAAAACAGAGGTAGTACTCTTTACAAGGAAAAGATCTGTACAGAGATACACCTACCCCCGTATGAATGGTATAGATCTGTTCCCTGGAAAATCCGCCAAATATCTTGGCATAATCTTGAACTTCAAGCTTAGTTGGCTACCTTATTCGTGTAAGGTAGCCTTTGGAAAAACCTGGGGCCTCAAACCGAGGTTAGTAAATTGGTTATACATTGCGGTGGCAGGACCTATTCTAGTCTATGGCGCTCGAAAAAAAATGTCATCTTTAGAGTGTGTCAAAGGTTCAAAGGGCAGGCTGTCTGGCAGTGACGGGATCTATAAAGTCCACACCAACGGCGGCTCTAGAAGTCATGCTGAACCTCCCACCCCTGGATATATACTGCGAGAGCGTCGTCAACTGCGCTAAGACTACAGGAATCCGGTCTCTGGAAAAAGAGTCCTCACGGACATGCATCAGTCTTGGATCGATGGGCCGTCTCGAGATTCAGAACCGTAACGGACTATGTCATCCAACTTCCTTTCTGGGAGAGGAGGTTCTCTATTAGAATTTTGTCCAGGGAGGAATGGACCCGTGATTTGGTACGCACGGAAAGAGAACTGGCATTCTACACCGACGGATCTTAAATGGATGTTGGCACAGGTGCCGGAGTCTACTTTGAGTCTCGGGATATGCATCGCTCCTATAGGCTCGATGATGAATGCAGTGTCTTCCAAGCTGAGGTCTTCGCTATCAAGCAGGCGGCGGACCTGATCAGCAAAGAGAATATCTTAGGAAAAAGGATCACCATCTATGTTGACAGCCAGACAGCCATTAGGGCTCTGCAGGCAGCATGGATAAGATCCAAACTCGTCAAGCTCTGCAAGGAGAAATTTGAAGAGGTATCCAATGTAAACGAGGTGACCCTTTGCTGGGTACCTGGTCATATGAATATCTCTGGAAACGAGAGGGCGGACGAGCTGGCTAGGGTGGGATCAATTGCAAACATTGCGCAGATCTCGGCTGAAGCCAAAGCACCACTCTGCGCTCTACAGGGAGATAGAGACGGAGCTATTAGTGAAAGGCAATCAGCGATGGTGTCGCTTAGACACATGCGCAACGGCGTGATCGACTTGGCCCGTCTATGATAAGGAAAGAACGGAAAATCTGCTGAAGTTCAATCGATAGCACTGCTATCCTACCATGCAGCTCGACTAGGCCAGCCCTACAATGACTGCAAAAGCTGCAGGGACGTCACCTGCTGTGTGAATGTCCGGCGCTAGCTCAAAAAAGGAATATATTCCTAGGAAGATACTTCCTTTCGGGACTAGAAGAGTTAGGTAAGGCTGAACAGAATACTGGGATTTTTATCCTCGTCTTCATGGTTCAGCTCAACGGTAAATGTCTAGGTATTAACGGGTTAAATAAATAAATTGGGCACAATGGACTCAACGTAGTCTACGTGAGCCTTGACCTTTCGTCAATAGGGCACCCATGTACCTAACCGAACCTAACGTATGGGTACCAGGGCACAGCGATATCTTAGGCAACGAATGGGCCGACACATTCGCCAGACAAGGAACGACGCAACAAGCTGTCATGGCGCGCGAGGAAATACCTCTTGCAACGATTAGACTCAAACTTTCAAATCTCGCCAGGGCTGAGACGAACCTGAGTTGGACCCAGGGGCATACCTGGCTCATCACCAGGCAGATCTGGCATCGGCTCGATAATCAACGGACTAGGAGAATAATCTCTCTAAAAAGAACTGACACCTAAAATATCATTGGTGTCATCACCGGCCACTGTTTAGGGCAAGTTCCGAATGATTTCTGCAGATGCTTCCTAGACGAAGAGGAGGTCGAATCCATTCACCACATACTCTGCGCCTATCCGACGTTCTGCGCAATCAGGAAACGCTACCTCGGATCCTACTTCCTAAACGACCTGACAGATATTCAGCAAGTAAGGATAACTGACCTTCTTAATTTTTTAAGAAGCACTAAGTGGTTCCATGAGTAGACGGATACACCCCCTCGTGGTAACACAACGGGTCTCTCTGGCCTATGTAGCCAGCAAGCTAGCAGAACCAAATTTGACAATTTTCAAGACTTCTTTTCTTATTTCGAATAATTGCATAATTTGACTTTAACAGAACTGAAGATATGTACTGATGTCTAGTTCAGCTTTCGTGTGACTGAAAAAATGTTAGTGCAGGCCAAGGCTCAGCTCACTCCAATTAGCTGACTATTTCACCTTGCAAAGCCTGTTCCACAAGTTTGACTTGGATAGTATCTACGCTACGATCTTGGACTAACCCATGACTCTTGTAATCTTCATTTGTCACACAATGTCGTTAGCAGCACCCACATGAGTACCAGACAAAAGATAACCCAGCAAAACCCGGATCCTGACCAAACGACCGACCACAGATTCTAGCTAAGCTCATTTCAGGAACTCCCAAAGATGATAATTGGCTCCACTTACCCTGGTAACAAAAATCGAATCACACCTACCCGTATACGTATTTACAAGAAAAGCCAAAAACAAAGTATATAAACAACAACAACAACGAACAATAGATCTAAGCATTCCAACAGATACATAACAGTTTTTTGCTGACGAAAAGCAAACAACTGAATTCGTCAAAATAGTGAAAACCAGTTATCCTTTCGATTCGTCAATTGATTTGGTCTCATGTCATTGGCGTGGCTAATCAGCGCCTATCACATCGCTTCACACTCACGGAAGTTCAAAGACCGATATTTGGATAGCAAGCCATAATCGACGTTGTCACACCACACCGTACCGCATCGGGAAGGTTATACTTCCCTACTTTCGGTGTGAAAAAGCATGTATCATGGCCATTGATCGACATGGTCTAATCCTATCTGACATGCCAAAGCCATTCATCTAATCTCCACCCCCGCACACGCGCCCGCACCGGTATTAGCCGATTCCAAAGGCGACACTTACAATTCGATCGAATACTCCGAGATATGTGTACTCGTAAGTGTTTTCATTCTTCATCAAGATCCGGTTCTAGTAGGTTACAATTGAATCTTTATGTCGATTTTTGGTTTTTGACTTATTACCTACCGATCTAGATCGAAGGAGTATAAAACCGAGGTGATTCTGGCAATAATTCATCAGTGACTACTCAATTGTCTCACAATTAACACCAAACAACCACAAGCTTCAATATGAAAGTAAGACTTTCGGTCGGGAGTGAATCCTAATTTCCATTGATAATGATCTCATTTCAGTTCCTAGTGTGCCTTGTCCTTTGCTTCGCCGCTGCCGTCAATGCAGGAGTCCTTGGTGTTCCAGGTGCCGTGACCTACTCGGCTGGTGTTGCTCCAGTTGCTTCCGTCTATAGTGCTCCACTTGCCTACTCTACACTGGGTGCTCCCTTGGTTAGATCTGCCTATGCTGCACCGGCTGTTTACGCTTCACCAGCTGCCTATGCTGCACCAGCTGCCTACGCCGCTCCAGTATCTTATGCTGCACCATCTGTATACAGCACTTTGCTGAAGAAGTAAACTGAAGTGAATTTGAAAATAACTGTTTATGTGGACATGAATAAATACTGACTTTCAACATTATCGCATTAATTAGTTCATCATTTTCAGTGGCCCGCATGTTCCACTAAAAGAGTCGCGGGGGTAATGCGCGCACGCGGGATCTCCAGGCCACTCGATCCTCCGCCATCGACTCTAACTCATCAGGAGCTATGCCCAAGCGCACCCAGGCGAGTTTTTGGACTTGGTCCAACCACCTCGTCCTGGGTCTGCCAAGCGGTCGCCTGCCTGATGGTATTGCATCCAAGGCACGCTTCGGAAGTCGTGATGATGGCGACATTCGTCTCACGTGACCAAACCATCGAAGCATAGCCCTTTCCGTTCGGAGAAGCAGCTGCTCAACATTAAGCTCCCCGCGCACTGCCGTGTTTCTCACCCTATCCCGGCAAGTAACACCCACAACAACACGAAGAAATCTCATTTCGGCAGCTTGTATTCGCGATCTTATTCTTTCGCTCAATACCCAAATTTCTTGACCATAGGTGAGAGTTGGAACAAATACTGAGTTAAAAACCGCTAACTTGGCTTTGACACCAAGCTCGGTCTTCCTGATTACAGATCTTCCAAGCTGTTTCAAAATTGACCCAGCTTGGCCAATCCTGCAGGAAAGCTCAGTATTACTTCTCCCATCACTCGTGAAGAAGACACCGAGATACTTAAACTTCTCCACCTGCTTCAATGGGACTCCACTAACATGTAGAGTGCATTGGACGGGTGTTCTGGAAATAACCATAACCTCGGATTTGTCCACGTTAACCCTCATTCCAGCATTAGCACATACGGCCACAAACCTATCTAGTGCGCGCTGAAGTTCCACCTGGGAGGATGTAAGGACAACTAAGTCATCTGCAAAAAGAAGATGACTTATCCCCAACTCTCCCAATGTGAAACACTCCTCGCCTCGACTGCGCAGCAACATCCAGTCCATATATATAATGAAAAGGGGAGGTGACATGACGCACCCTTGGGGAAGTCCAAGGCCCACGGTGAAAGGTGTTGATTTACTACCGTTAACCCGAACGCAGCTGCTACAGTTTGTGTATAGAGACTGAATGGTCCTCAACAGAGGACCATCAATCCCATACTCCTGCAGAACACTCCAGAGTTTACCTCGAGGAACTCGGTCATACGTCTTTTCCAAGTCTACAGAGCAGCTGTAGATTGGTTTGGCGTACTCCCAAACCTTCTCGAGTACCATTCTTAGAGTGAAAAGTTGGTCGGTTGTACTTCTGCCGTGACGAAACCCGCACTGTTCATCCCCTATCCTGGATTCGACCTCAGCTCTAGAACGCGCCTCCTACACCTTAGCGTAGACCTTACCGGGGACACTTAAAAGAGATATGCCCCTATAGTTGGAGCACTCATTTTTATCCCCCTTTCTGAAAAGAGGAACAATCACCCTGTTAAGTTTAAAAGAGTAAAAGGCAGTAAGTACGCTTGATAGACTTCATTTATTAAACTTAACCTATGTATATATAAAAATGGACGGGGTGTCCAAAGCGCGTGTGTAGGATGTTCGAGAGCCGGATGTAAGAGAGACGGATCACTTGTCTGTTCAGCGGTGATGCCATCACCTAAACCTCGGACAGTGATGCCAACAGTTGCAATACACCCCAGTTTGCCAATCGCTAGGTATCCCACCGCATTCCCAGGCCACCTTAATGACACGAGAGAGCCATAATACTCCCTCTTTACCCATTGCTTTAAGCATTTCTGGCCGAATTTCATCCACACCGGCGGATTTGCCAACTTTTAGCGATTCCATCGCTAAAATGACTTCCTCCATCGTTGGGGTCTGTCCCCCTCAGTGACCTGTTCGGGATTGAGCAGATCCGAAAAGTGCTCGCTCCATCTGCGTAAGATGTCCATCTCATTAGTTACTTTGTAGAAAGTGTTTTGTCGGAGTCCTTAGGCTTTAATGTCTGGCTTAGCTACTACAGGCTCCCCCATCTAATTTGGAGCCGAAGTAGTCAACTTTTATAGATTAAGCCATAGTACTAATGACTTAAGAAACCATAGTGGTAACGATTAGTGACACAACCTTCTATATAATCAGAGCTCAATCCCAAAGTACCCACTGATGACAAATCAATCTACTCATGTCAAATGAATAATATTGGTCCCTGTTGTGATATACACTGGGACTGGGTGGAACTAGACTGGACGGACCTGGACTGGACGGAACTGGACTGGACGGAACTGGACTGGACGGAACTGGACTGGACGGGACTGGACTGGACTGGACGGGACTGAACCGGACGGGACTGGACTGGACGGGACTGGACTGGACTGGACCGGACTGGACGGGACTGAACTGGACGGGACTGGACTGTACTAAAGGGGCCAGGCCTGGACCGGAAAGGGTGGGACTGGACTGGGTGGAACTAGACTGGAAGGAACTGGACTGGACGGAACTGGACTGGACGGAACTGGACTGGACGAAACTGAACTGGACGAGCCTGGACTGGACAGGACTGGACAGGACTGGACGGGATTGGACTGGACTGGACGGGACTGGTCCGGACGGGCCTGGACAGGACAGGACTGGAAGGAATTGGACTGGATTGGGCTGGACGGGCCTGGATTGTACGGGACTGGGCTGGATGGGACTGGGCTGGACGGGGCAGGCTTGGAATGGGCGGGACGGGACTGGACTGTACTGAACGGGCCTGGTCTGGACCGAATTAAACGGGATTGGACAGGACAGGCCTGCTCTGGACCAGATTGAACGGGACTGGACCGGACGGACTTGGACTGTACGGGACCGGGCTGGACTGGACCATCCTGGACTAGATGGGACTGGGCTGGACGGGGCTGGCCTGGACTGAGCGGGAAGGGACCGCACTGGGCGGGACTGGACTGGACGTGACTGTACTGGACTGGTCGACACTGGACTGGATGGGACTGGTCTGGACGGGACTGGGCTGGACGGGACTGGTCTGGACAGGGCTGGCCTCGACTGGACTGGACGGAACTGGACTCGACATGGACAGGGTTGGATTGGAGCAAACGCGACTAGAGTGGACGGCACCAAAGAGCACAGAACCTAAGTCGACTGGGGCGTTCCAATACCCTCCAGTTCAGCCCCGCTCAATCCATTTGCCCAAAACCCGGTCCCATCCGGTACTGTTTAATCCGGACGAGTGCAGTCCAGTCCCCTCCTGTCGAGTCCCACCAGTCCAGTCGCGCCCAACCCAGTACCCTCCAGTCCGTTCCAATCCAGTATAGTTGCATTCAGTCCAGTCCCGTCCAGTCCAGTCTCGCCCAGTCTAGTCCAGTCCAGGCCCATCCAGTCCAGTTCCGTCCAGCTCAGTCTCCCCCAGGCCAGTCCCATCCAATCCGGTTTATACAAGCCCATCCATCCGGTCCCGTCCAGTCCAGTTCTTTCCAGACCAGTTTCATCCGGTTCAGCCAAATCTCGTCCAGCAAATTCCACGCCAGCCCCATCCAGTCCAGTTCCGCCCAGTCCAGTCGCACCCAGTCCAGTCCCGTCCAGTCAAGTCCCGTCCAGTCCAGGCCCGTCCAGACCAGTCCCGTCCAGTTTAGTTTTGTCTAATCTAGTCCCACCCAACCGGCCCAGACAAGCCCCGTCCTGTCCAGGCCTGTCCGGTCCAGTCCCGTCCAGAGCAGGCCCGTCCAATACGGTCCAACCCAGGCCCGTCCGTTCTAGTCGCGTCCAGTCCAGATCCGTCCAGTCCCGTCCAGACCAGTCCCGTCCAATTCGGTCCAGACCAGGCCCGTCCAGTAAAGGCCAGCCCCGTCCCGCCCAGTCCAGACCAGGCCGTCTGGTACAGTCCCGTCCAATCCAGTCCAGTCCAATCCCGTCTCGTCCAGTCCAGTCCAGGCAAGTTTCGCCCAGCCCAGTCCCGTCCAGTCTAGTTCCATCCACCCCAGTCCCCCCCAGTCTAGTCCCATCCAATCCGGTTTATACAAGCCCAACCATCCGGTCCCGTTCAGTTCATGTTCTGTCAAGACCAGTCCCATACAGTCCAGCCAAATCCCGTCCAGCAAAGTCCACGCCAGCACCATCCAGTCCAGTTCCGCTGAGTCCAGTCCCACCCAGTCCAGTCCCATCCAATCCTGTCCGGAAAAGCCCCGTCCAGTCCCGTCAAGTCGAGTCCGGTCCAGTCCAGTCCCGTCCCGTTCAGTCCAGTCCAGGCCAGCCCCGTTCAGTCCAGGCCCGTCCGGTCCAGTCCTGTCCAGAGTAGGCCTGTCCAAAACGGTCCAAACCAGGCCCGTCCGGTCCAGTCCCGTCCAGTCCAGATCCGTCCAGTCCAGTCCCACCCAGTCCAGTCCCATCCAATCCGGTCCAGACAATCCCCGTGCAGTTCAGTCCCGTCCAGTTCAATCCCGTCCAGCCCAGTAAAGTCCAGCCCCGACCCGTCCAGTCAAGTCCTGTCTCGTCGAGTCCAGCCCAGGCAAGCCAAGTCCAGTAAAGTCCCGTCCAGAGCAGCCCCGTCTGGTCCAGTCCCGTCCGGTTCAGTCCCACGCAGTCGAGATACGTCCAGCAATGTCCTGTCCAGCCCAGTTAAGTCCGGTCCGAACCAGAACCATACCCTCCAGTCCAGTCCCGTCCAGAGCAGTCCAATCCGGTCCAGGCCAGGCCCATCCAGTCCAGTTCCGTCCAGTCCAATCCCACTCAGTCCAGTCCCATCCAATCCGGTCCAGGACAGACTCGTTAAGTTCAGTCCAGTCCCGTTCAGTCCAGTTCCGTCCAGTCCAGTCCCGTCCAGTCCAGTCCCACCCAGTCCAGTCCAGGTCAGGCCCGTTAAGTCTAGTCAAGTCAAGGCCCGTCCAGTTCAGACCCACCCAGTCCAGTCCCATTCAAACCGGCCCAGGTCAGGCCTGTTAAGTCCAGTCCAGTCCCGTCCAGTCCAGTCCCACCCAGTCCAGTCCCATCCAATCCGGTCCAGACCAGGCCCGTCCAGTCCAGTCCCGTCCAATCCGGCCCAGGTCAGGCCCGTCCAGTCCAGTTCCGTTCGAATCTGTCCCGTCCAGTCCAGTCCAGTCCTGTCTCGTTCAATCCTGTCCAGACCGGGCCCGTCCAGTCCAGCCCCGTCCAGTTCTGTCCCGTCAAGTCCAGTCCAGTATCGTTCGAATCAGTCCCGTCCAGTCCAGTCCAGTCCTGTCTCGTCCAGTCCCGTCCAGTCCCGTCCAGTCCAGTTCCGTCCAGCCTAGTCCCGTCCAGACCAGTCCCGCCCAGACCAGTCCCATCCAGTCCAGTCCCGTCCAGTCCAGTCCCGTCCAGTCCAATCCCGTGCGGTCCTGTCCAGTCCAGTCCAGTCATGGCCCGCCCAGTCCAGTCCCGTCCAGTCCAGTCCCGTCCAGTCCAGTTCCGTCCAGCCCAGTCCCGTCCAGTCCAGGTCCGTCCAGTCGAGTTCCACCCAGTCCAGTCCCGTCCAATCCTGTCCAGGCCAGGCTCGTCCAGCCCAGTCCCGATCGAATCAGTCCCGTCCAGTCCAGTCCTGTCTCGTCCAGTCCAGCCCAGTCCCGTCCAGTCCAGTTCCGTCCAGCCCAGTCCCGTCCAGTCCAGTCCCGTCCAGTCCAGTCCCACCCAGTCCAGTCCAGGTCAGGCCCGCTAAGTCTAGTCAAGTCAAGGCCCGTCCAGTTCGGTCCCACCCAGTCCAGTCCCATTCAAACCGGCCCAGGTCAGGCCTGTTAAGTCCAATCCAGTTCCGCCCAGTCCAGTCCCACCCAGTCCAGTCCCGTCCAATCCTGGACTCGACTTGGCTGGCCTGATCTGGACTCGACGAGACAGGACTTGACTGGACGGGACGGGGCAGGACTTTACTGGGCTGGACGGGATTGAACTGGACGGGACTGAGCTGGACGGGACCAGTCCAGTCCCGTCCAGTTACACCCAGTCCAGTCCCATCCTATCTGGTCCAGGTCAGGCTCGTTAAGTCCAGTCCAGTCCCGTCCCGTACAGGCCAGTCCAGGCCAGCCCCGACCAGCCCAGGCCCGTCCAGTCCAGCCCAGTCCCGTTCAGCCCAGCCCAGGCCAGCCCCTTCCAGCCCAGTCCCATCCAGTCTAGGTCCGTCCAGTCTAGTTCCACCCAGTCCAGTCCCATCCAATCCTGTCCAGGCCAGGCTCGTCCAGTCCAGTCCCATTCGAATCAGTCCCGTCCAGTCCAGTCCTGTCTCGTCCAGTCCAGTCCTGTCTCGTCCAGTCCAGTCCAGTCCCGTCCAGTCCAGTTCCGTCCAGTCCAGTTCCGTCCAGTCCAGTTCCGTCCAGCCCAGTCCCGTCCAGTCCAGGTCCGTCCAGTCTAGTTACACCCAGTCCAGTTCCGTCCAATCCTGTCCAGGCCAGGCTCGTCCAGTCCAGTCCTGTTAGAATCAGTCCCGTCCAGTCCAGTCCAGTCCTGTTTCGTCCAGTCCAGTCCAGTCCCGTCCAGTCCAGTTCCGTCCAGCCCAGTCCTGTCCAGTCCAGTCCCGTCCAGTCCAGTTCCGTCCAGCCCAGTCCTGTCCAGTCCAGTTTCGTCCAGCCCAGTTCCGTCCAGCCCAGTCCCGTCCAGTCCAGGTCCGTCCAGTCGAGTTCCACCCAGTCCAGTCCCGTCCAATCCTGTCCAGGCCAGGCTCGTCCAGCCCAGTCCCGTTCGAATCAGTCCCGTCCAGTCCAGTCCTGTCTCGTCCAGTCCAGGCCAGTCGCGTCCAGTCCAGTTCCGTCCAGCCCAGTCCCGTCCAGTCCAGGTCCGTCCAGTCTAATTCCACCCAGTCCAGTCCCGTCCAATCCTGTCCAGGCCAGGCTCGACCAGTCCAGTCACGTTCGAATCAGTCCCGTCCAGTCCCGTCCAGTCCAGTTCCGTCCAGCCCAGTCCCGTCCAGTCCAGGTCCGTCCAGTTTAGTTCCGTCCAGTCCAGTCCCGTCCAATCCTGTCCAGGCCAGGCTCGTCCAGTCCAGTCCCGTTCGAATCAGTCCCGTCCAGTCCAGTCCAGTCCTGTCTCGTCCAGTCCAGTCCAGTCCCGTCCAGTCCAGTTCCGTCCAGCCCAGTCCCGTCCAGTCCAGGTCCGTCCAGTTTAGTTCCGTCCAGTCCGGTCCCGTCCAATCCTGTCCAGTTCCGTCCAGCCCAGTCCCGTCCAGTCCAGGTCCGTCAAGTCTAGTTCCACTCAGTCCAGTCCCGTCCAATCCTGTCCAGGCCAGGCTCGTCCAGTCCAGTACCGTTCGAATCAGTCCCGTCCAGTCCAGTCCAGTCCTGTCTCGTCCAGTCCAGTCCAGTCCCGTCCAATCCAGTTCCGTCCAGTCCAGTTCCGTCCAGTCCAGTTCCGCCCAGCCCAGTCCCGTCCAGCGCAGGTACGTTCAGTCTAGTTCCACCCAGTCCAGTCCCGTCTAGTCTAGTTCCACCCAGTCCAGTCCCGTCCAAACCTGTCCAGTTCCGCCCAGCCCAGTCCCGTCCAGTCCAGGTCCGTCCAGTCCAGTTCCGTCCAGTCCAGTTCAGTCCAATCCAGTCCCGTCCAGTCCAGGTGGTCCAGTCTAGTTCCACCCAGTCCAGTCCGATCCAATCCTGTCCAGGCCAGGCTCGTCCAGTCCAGTCCCGTTCGAATCAGTCCCGTCCAATCCAGTCCAGTCCTGTCTCGTCCAGTCCAGTCCCGTCCAGTCCAGCTCCACCCAGTCCAGTCAGTGACCTTGTTGAAAAGGTCAGTGGCCTTGTTGAAAAGGTCGAACTGGACTCGACATGGACAGGGTTGGATTGGAGTAAGCGCGACTAGAGTGGACGGCACCAAAGAGCACAGAATCTAAGTCGACTGGGGCATTCCGATCCGCTCCAGTCCAGCCCCGCTCAATCCATTTGCCTAAAACTCGGTCCCATACGGTGCTGTTTAATGCGGACGAGTGCAGTCCAGTCCCCTCCTGTCGAGTCCCACCAGTCCAGTCGCACCCAACCCAGTACCCTCCAGTCCGATCCAATCCAGTATAGTCGCATTCAGTCCAGTCCCGTCCAGTCCGTCTCGTCCAGTCTAGACCAGTCCAGGCCCATCCAGTTCAGTTCCGTCCAGCTCAGTCTCCCCCAGGCCAGTCCCATCCAATCCGGTTTACACAAGCCCATCCATCCGGTCCCGTCCAGTCCAGTTCTGTCCAGGCCAGTCCCATCCGGTCCAGCCAAATCTCGTCCAGCAAATTCCACGCCAGCCCCATCCAGTCCAGTTCTGCCCAGTCCAGTCGCACCCAGTCCAGTCCCGTCCAGTCCAGGCCCGTCCAGACCAGTCCCGTCCAGTTTAGTTTTGTCTAGTCTAGTCCCACCCAACCGGCCCAGACAAGCCCCGTCCTGTCCAGGCCCGTCCGGTCCAGTCCCGTCCAGACCAGTCCCGTCCAATTCGGTCCAGACCAGGTCCGTCCAGTTCAGGCCAGCCCCGTCTGGTACAGTCCAGTTCAATCCCGTCCAGCCCAGTAAAGTCCAGCCCCGACCCGTCCAGTCAAGTCCTGTCTCGTCGAGTCCAGCCCACGCAAGCCAAGTCCAGTAAAGTCCCATCCAGAGCAGCCCCGTCTGGTCCAGTCCCGTCCGGTTCAGTCCCACCCAGTCAAGATACGTCCAGCAATGTCCTGTCCAGCCCAGTTAAGTCCGGTCCGAACCAAAACCATACCCTCCAGTCCAGTCCCGTCCAGAGCAGTCCAATCCGGTCCAGGCCAGGCCCATCCAGTCCAGTTCCGTCCAGTCCAATCCCACTCAGTCCGGTCCCATCCAATCCGGTCCAGGTCAGACTCGTTAGGTTCAGTTCAGTCCCGTTTAGCCCAGTTCCGTCCAGTCCAGTCCCGTCCAGTCCAGTCCCTCCCAGTCCAGTCCAGGTCAGGCCCGTTAAGTCTAGTCAAGTCAGACCCGTCCAGTTCAGTCCCACCCAGTCCAGTCCCATTCAAACCGGCTCAGGTCAGGCCCGTTAAGTCCAGTTCAGTCCCGTCCAGTTCAGTGCCCCCCTAGTCCAGTCCCATCTAATCCAGTCCAGACAATCCCAGTCCAGTTCAGTCCCGTCCAGTCCAGTCCAGTCCTGTCTCGTCCAGTCCCGTCCAGTCCCGTCCAGTCCAGTCCCGTCCAGTTACACCCAGTCCATTCCCATCCAATCTGGTCCAGGTCAGGCCCGTTTAGTCCAGTCCAGTTCCGTCCCGTACAGGCCAGTCCAGGCCAGCACCTTCCAGCCCAGTCCCATCCAGTCCAGGTCCGTCCAGTCTAGTTCCACCCAGTCCAGTCCCATCCAATCCCGTCCAGGCAAGGCTCGTCCAGTCCAGTCCCGTTCGAATCAGTCCCGTCCAGTCCAGTCCTGTCTCGTCCAGTCCAGTCTCGTCCAGTCCAGTCTCGTCCAGTCCAGTCTCGTCCAGTCCAGTTCAGTCCCGTCCAGTCCAGTCCCGTCGAGTACAGTTCCGTCCAGTCCAGTTCCTTCCAGTCCAGTCCCACCCAGTCCAGTCCCGTCCAATCCTGGACTGGACTTGGCTGGCCTGATCTGGACTCGACGAGACAGGACTTGACTGGACGGGACGGGGCTGGACTTTACTGGGCTGGACGGGATTGAACTGGACGGGACTGAGCTGGACGGGACCAGTCCAGTCCCGTCCAGTTACACCCAGTCCATTCCCATCCAATCTGGTCCAGGTCAGGCCCGTTAAGTCCAGTCCAGTTCCGTCCCGTACAGGCCAGTCCAGGCCAGCACCTTCCAGCCCAGTCCCATCCAGTCCAGGTCCGTCCAGTCTAGTTCCGTCCAGTCCAGTCCCGTCCAATCCTGTCCAGGCCAGGCTCGTCCAGTCCAGTCCCGTTCGAATCTGTCCCGTCCAGTCCAGTCCAGTCCTGTCTCTTCCAATCCTGTCCAGGCCAGGCTCGTCCAGTCCAGTCCCGTTCGAATCAGTCCCGTCCAGTCCAGCCCAGTCCTGTGTCGTCCAGTCAAGTCCAGACCCGTCCAGTCCAGTTCCACCCAGGCCAGTCAGTGACCTTGTTGAAAAGGTCAGTGACCTTGTTGAAAAGGTCAGTGGCCTTGTTGAAAAGGTCAGTGGCCTTGTTGAAAAGGTCAGTGACCTTGTTGAAAAGGTCAGTGACCTTGTTGAAAAGGTCAGTGACCTTGTTGAAAAGGTCAGTGACCTTGTTGAAAAGGTCAGTGACTTTGTTGAAAAGGTCAGTGACCTTGTTGAAAAGGTCAGTGACCTTGTTGAAAAGGTCAGTGACCTTGTTGAAAAGGTCAGTGACCTTGTTGAAAAGGTCAGTGGCCTTGTTGAAAAGGTCAGTGACCTTGTTGAAAAGGTCAGTGGCCTTGTTGAAAAGGTCAGTGACCCTGTTGAAATGGTCAGTGAACTTGCTGAAAAGGTCAATGACCTTGTTGAAAAGGTCAGTGACCTTGTCGAAAAGGTAAGTGACCTTGTCGAAAAGGTCAGTGACCTTGTCGAAAAGGTCAATGACCTTGTCGAAAAGGTCAGTGACCTCGTCGAAAAGGTCAGTGACCTTGTCGAAGAGGTCAGTGACCTTGTCGAAGAGGTCAGTGACCTTGTTGAAAAGGTCAGTGACCTTGTGGAAAAGGTCAGGCCTAAACTGGACGGGACTGGACGGGACTGGACTGGACTGGACGGGACTGGACTGTACGGGACTGGACGGGACGGGACTGGACTGGACGGGACTGGACTGGACTGGACTGGACTGGACTGGACGGGACTGGACTGGACGGGACTGGGCTGGACGGGCCTGGACTGGACGGGACTGGACTGGACGGGACTGGACAGGACGGGACTAGACTGGACGGGACGGGACTTGACTGGACTGGACTGGACAGGACGGGACTGGACTGGACGGGACTGGACTGGACGGGCCTGGACTGGACGGGTCTGGACTGGACGGGACTGGACTGGATAGGACTGGTCTGGACGGGACAGGACTGGACGGGATTGGACTGGACTGGACGGGACTGGACTCGACGGAACTGGACTGGATGGGACTGGTCTGGACAGGACGGGTCTGGACTGGACGGGACTGGACTGGATAGGACTGGTCTGGACGGGACAGGACTGGACGGGATTGGACTGGACTGGACGGGACTGGACTGGACGGGACTGGACAGGACGGGACTAGACTGGACGGGACGGGACTGGACTGGACGGGACTGGACTGGACGGGACTGGACTGGACGGGACTGGACTGGACGGGCCTGGACTGGACGGGTCTGGACAGGACGGGACTAGACTGGACGGGACGGGACTGGACTGGACGGGACTGGACTGGACGGGACTGGACTGGACGGGACTGGACTGGACGGGCCTGGACTGGACGGGTCTGGACTGGACGGGACTGGACTGGATAGGACTGGTCTGGACGGGACAGGACTGGACGGGATTGGACTGGACTGGACGGGACTGGACTCGACGGAACTGGACTGGATGGGACTGGTCTGGACGGGACTGGACGGGCCTGGACTGGACGGGACTGGACGGGATTGGACTGGACTGGAGGGGATTGGACTGTACGGGACTGGTCTGGACGGGACTGGTCTGGACGGGACTGGACTGGACTAGACTGGACTGGACGGGCCTGGACTGGACGGGTCTGGACTGGACGGGACTGGACTGGATGGGACTGGTCTGGACGGGACAGGACTGGACGGGATTGGACTGGACTGGACTGGACGGGCCTGGACCGGACGGGACTGGACTGGACGGGACTGGACTGGATGGGACTGGTCTGGACGGGACAGGTTTGGACGGGATTGGACTGGACTGGACGGGACTGGACTGGATGGGACTGGTCTGGACGGGACTGGCCTGGACGGGCCTGGACTGGACAGGACTGGACGGGATTGGACTGGACTGGACGGGATTGGACTATACGGGACTGGTCTGGACGGGACTGGACGGGCCTGGACTGGACAGGACTGGACGGGATTGGACTGGACTGGAGGGAATTGGACTGTACGGGACTGGTCTGGACGCTACTGGTCTGTACGGGCCTGGACTGGACAGGTCTGGACGGGATTGGACTGGACTGGACGGGATTGGACTGTACGGGACTGGTCTGGACTGGACGAGATTGGACTGGACTGGACTGGACTGGACTGGACTGGACGGGACTGAACTGGACGGGACTGGGCTGGAGGGGACTGGACTGGACTGGACGGGACTGGACTGGACGGGACTTGACTGGACTGGACTGGACATAAATGGACGGGACTGGACTGGACGGGCCTGGACTGGACGGGACTGGACTGGACGGGACTGGACTGGACGGGACTGGATTGGACGGGACTGGACTGGACGGGACTGGACTGGACGGGACTGGACAGGACGGGACTGAACTGGACGGGCCTGGACTGGACGGGACTGGACTGGACGGGACTGGACTGGATGGGACTGGTCTGGACGGGACAGGACTGGACGGGATTGGACTGGACTGGACGGGACTGGATTGGATGGGACTGGTCTGGACAGGACTGGTCTGTACGGGTCTGGACTGGACAGGACTGGACGGGACTGGACTGGACTTAATGGGCCTGACCTGGACCGGATTGGACGGGACTGGACCGGATGGGACTGGACTGGACGGGACTGGACGTGACAGGACTGGACGGGACTGGACTGGATGGGACTGGTCTGGACGGGACAGGACTGGACGGGATTGGACTGGACTGGACGGGACTGGATTGGATGGGACTGGTCTGGACAGGACTGGTCTGTACGGGTCTGGACTGGACTGGACTGGATGGGACTGGTCTGGACGGGACAGGACTGGACGGGATTGGACTGGACTGGACGGGACCGGATTGGATGGGACTGGACTGGAGGGAACTAAACTGGAAGGAACTGGACTGGACGCCACTAGACTGGACGGAACTGGACTGGACGGGACTGGACTGGACTTAATGGACCTGACCTTGACCAGATTGGACGGGACTGGACTGGATGGGACTGGACTGGACGGGATTGGACTGGACGTGACTGGACTGGACGGGACATGACTGGACGGGCCTGGACTGGACGGGCCTGGACTGAACGGGTCTGGACTGGACGGGACTGGTCTGGGCGGGACTGGACGGGCCTGGACTGGACAGTACTGGACGGGATTGGACTGGATTGGACGGGACTGGACTGTACGGGACTGATCTGAACGGGACTGAACAGGACGGGACTGGTCTGGACTGGACTGGACGGGACTGAACTGGACGCGACTGGACTGGACGGGACTGGACTGGACCGGCCTGGACGGGATTGAACTGGATGGGACTGGACAGCACTAAAGGGGCCTGGCCTGGATCGGATTGGATGGGACTGGACTGGACAGGCTTGGTCTGGACCAAATTGGACGGGACTGGTCCGGACGGGACTGGTCCGGACGGGACTGGACTGGATGGGACAGGGCTGGACGGGGCTGGCCTGGTCTGGACTGAACGGGACGGGACTGGACTGGACGGGATTGGACTGGACGCGACTAGGCATAACGGGCCTGACCTGGACCAGATTGTATGGGACTGGACTGGGTGGAACTGGACTGGACGGAACTGGACTGGACGGGACTGGACTGCACAGGCCTGGTCTGGACCCAATTGGACGTGACAGGACTGGACGGGACTGGACTGGACGGGACTGGACTGGACGGACCTGGACTGGACGGGACTGGACTGGACGGGACTGGACTGGACGGGCCTGGACTGGACGGGACTGGACTGGACGGGACTGGACTGGACGGGACTTGACTGGACTGGACTGGACATAAATGGACGGGACTGGACTGGACGGGCCTGGACTGGACGGGACTGGACTGGACGGGACTGGACTGGACGGGACTGGATTGGACGGGACTGGACTGGACGGGACTGGACTGGACGGGACTGGACAGGACGGGACTGAACTGGACGGGCCTGGACTGGACGGGACTGGACTGGACGGGACTGGACTGGATGGGACTGGTCTGGACGGGACAGGACTGGACGGGATTGGACTGGACTGGACGGGACTGGACTGGACGGGACTGGACTGGATGGGACTGGTCTGGACGGGACTGGTCTGGGCGGGCCTGGACCGGACAGGACTGGACGGGATTGGACTGAACTGGACGGGATTGGACTGAACTGGACGGGATTGGACTGAACTGGACGGGATTGGACTGGACGGGCCTGGACTGGACGGGACTGGACTGGACGGGGCTGGACTGGATGGGACTGGACTGGACGGGACTGGACTGGACGGGAATGGACTGGACGGGACTGGACTGTACTAAAGGGGCCTGGCCTGGACCGGTTTGTATGGGACTGGACTGGGGGGAACTAGACTGGAAGGAACTGGACTGTACGGAACTAGACTGGACGGAACTGGACTGGACGGGACTGGACTGGACTTAATGGGCCTGACCTGGACCGGATTGGACGGGACTGGACTGGATGGGACTAAACTGGGCGGGACTGGACTGGGCGGGACTGGACTGGACGGGACTGGACCGGACGGGACTGGACCGGACGGGACTGGACTGGACGGGCCTGGACTGGACGGGACTGGACTGGACGGGGCTGGACCGGACGGGACTGGACTGGACGGGCCTGGACTGGACGGGACTGGACTGGACGGGGCTGGACTGGACGGGACTGGACTGGACGGGACTGGACCAGACGGGACTGGACTGGACGGGCCTGGACTGGACGGGACTAGACTGGACGGGGCTGGACTGGATGGGACTGGTCTGGACGGGGCTGGACGGGCCTGGACTGGACAGGACTGGACCGGACGGGACTGGACTGGACGGGCCTGGACTGGACGGGCCTGGGCTGGACGGGACTGGACTGGACGGGGCTGGACTGGATGGGACTGGTTTGGACGGGACTGGACGGGCCTGGACTGGACAGGACTGGACGGGATTGGACTGGACTGGACGGGATTGGACTGTACGGGACTGGTCTGGACGGGACTGAACTGGACGGCACTGTGCTGGACGGGACTGGACTGGACTGGACCGGACTGGACGGGACTGGACTGTACTAAAGGGGCCTGGCCTGGACCGGATTGGATGGGACTGGACTGGGGGGAACTAGACTGGAGGGAACTGGACTGGACGGAACTAGACTGGACGGAACTGGACTGGACGGGACTGGACTGGACTTAATGGGCCTGACCTGGACCGGATTGGACGGGACTGGACTGGATGGGACTGGACTGTACGGGACTGGACTGGATGGGACTGGACTGGACGGGGCTGGATTGTATGGGCCTGGACTGGACGGGACTGGACTGGATGGGACTGGTCTGGACGGGACTGGACGGGCCTGGACTGGTCAGGACTGGACGGGATTTGACTGGATTGGACGGGATTGGACTGTACGGGACTGGTCTGGACGGGACTGGACAGGACGGGACTGGACTGGACTGGACTGGACGGGACTGAACGGGACGCGACTGGACTGGACGGGGCTGGACTGGACCGGACTGGACGGGATTGAACTGGATGGGACTGGACTGCACTAAAGGGGCCTGGCCTGGACCGGATTGGATGGGGCTGGACTGGACAGGCCTGGTCTGGACCAAATTGGACGGGACTGGTCTGGACGGGACTGGACTGGTTGGGACAGGGCTGGACGGGGCTGGCCTGGTCTGGACTGAACGGGACGGGACTGGATTGCACGGGACTGGACTGGACGGGATTGGACTGGACGCGACTGGACTTAACGGGCCTGACCTGGACCAGATTGTATGGGACTGGACTGGGTGGAACTGGACTGGACGGAACTGGACTGGACGGGACTGGACTGGACAGGCCTGGTCTGGACCGAATTGGACGTGACAGGACTGGACGGGACTGGACTGGACGGGACTGGATTGGACGGGACTGGACTGGACGGGACTTGACTGGACTGGACAGGACTGGATGGGACTGGACTGGACGGACCTGGACTGGACGGGACTGGACTGGACGGGACTGGACTGGACGGGCCTGGACTGGACGGGACTGGACTGGACGGGACTGGACTGGACGGGACTTGACTGGACTGGACTGGACTGGACAGGACTGGACGGGACTGGACTGGACAAGACGGGCCTGGACTGGACGGGACAGGACTGGACGGGACTGGACTGGACGGGACTGGACTGGACGGGACTGGACTGGTCGGGCCTGGACTGGACGGGACTGGACTGGACGGGACTGGACTGGATGGGACTGGGCTGGACGGGACTGGACGGGCCTGGACTGGACAGGACTGGACGAGATTGGACTGGATTGGACGGGATTGGATGGGACTGGACTGGACAGGCTTGGTCTGGACCAAATTGGACGGGACTGGTCTGGACGGGACTGGACTGGATGGGACAGGGCTGGACGGGGCTGGCCTGGTCTGGAATGAACGGGACGGGACTGGATTGCACGGGACTGGACTGGACGGGATTGGACAGGACGATACTGGGCTGGACTGGACTGGACGGGACTGAACTGGACGCGACTGGACTGGACGGGACTGGACTGGACCGGACTGGACGGGACTGAACTGGATGAGACTGGACTGCACTAAAGGGGCCTGGCCTGGACCGGATTGGATGGGACTGGACTGGACAGGCTTGGTCTGGACCAAATTGGACGGGACTGGTCTGGACGGGACTGGACTGGATGGGACAGGGCTGGACGGGGCTGGCCTGGTCTGGAATGAACGGGACGGGACTGGATTGCACGGGACTGGACTGGACGGGATTGGACTGGACGCGACTGGACTTAACGGGCCTGACCTGGACCCGATTGGATGGGACTGGACTGGTTGGGACTGGACTGCATGGAACTGGACTGGACGGGACTATACTGAACAGGCCTGGTCTGGACCAAATTGGACGGGACTGGTCTGGACGGGGTTTGTCTGGACCGGATTGGGTGGGACTGAACTGGACGGGCCTGGTCTGGACCAAATTGGACGGGACTGGTCCGGACGGGACTGGACTGGACGGAACTGGACTGGATCACACTGGTCTGGACGGGACAGGACTGGACGGGATTGGACTGGACTGGACGGGATTGGACTGGACGGGACTGGACTGTATGGGACTGGTCTGGACGGGACTGGTCTGGACGGGCCTGGACTGGACAGGACTGGACGGGATTGGACTGGACTGGACGGGATTGGACTGTACGGGACTGGTCTGGACGGGACTGGACTGGACGGGACTGGACTGGACTAGACTGGACGGGACTGAACTGGACGGAAATGGACTGGGCGGGACTGGACTGGGCTGGACGGGACTGGACGGGACTGGATGGGACTGGTCTGGACGGGACTGGTCTGGACGGGCCTGGACTGGACAGGACTGGACGGGATTGGACTGGACTGGACGGGACTGGACTGTATGGGACTGGTCTGGACGGGACTGGTCTGGACGGGCCTGGACTGGACAGGACTGGACGGGATTGGACTGGACTGGACGGGATTGGACTGTACGGGACTGGTCTGGAAGGGACTGGACTGGACGGGACAGGACTGGACTAGACTGGACGGGATTGGACTGGACTAGACGGGATTGAACTGTACGGGACTGGACTGTACTAAAGGGGCCTGGCCTGGACCGGAATGGGTGGGACTGGACTGGGTGGAACTAAACTGGAAGGAACTGGACTGGACGGAACTGGACTGGACGGAACTGGACTGGACGGAACTGGACTGGACGGGACTGGACTGGACTTAATGGGCCTGACCTGGACCGGATTGGACGGGACTGGACTGGACGGGACTGGACTGGACTGCACGGGACTGGACTGGACGGGACTGGACTGGACGGGCCTGGGCTTGACGGGGCTGGACTGGACGGGACTGGACTGGACGGGACTGGACTGAACGGGACTGGACTGGACGGGACTGGACTGGACGGGACGGGACTGGACGGGCCTGGACTGGACTGGACAGGCCTGGTCTGGACCAAATTGGACGGGACTGGTCTGGACGGGACTGGACTGGATGGGACAGGGCTGGACGGGGCTGGCTTGGTCTAGACTGAACGGGACAGGACTGGACGGGAATGGACTGGTCGCGACTGGACTTAACGGGCCTGACCTGGACCCGATTGGATGGGACTGGACTGGGTGGGACTGGACTGGACGGAACTGGACTGTACTGGACAGGCCTGGTCTGGACCAAATTGGACGGGACTGGTCTGGACGGGACTGGACGGGATGGGACAGGGCTGGACGGGGCTGGACTGGACGGGATTGGACTGGACGCGACTGGACTTAACGGGCCTGACCTGGACCCGATTGGATGGGACTGGACTGGGTGGGACTGGACTGCATGGAACTGGACTGGACGGGACTGGACTAGACGGGCCTGGTCTGGACCAAATTGGACGGGACTGGTCTGGACGGGGCCTGTCTGGACCGGATTGGGTGGGACTGGACTGGACGGAACTGGACGGGACTGAACTGGATGTTCCTGTTCTGGACCAAATTGGACGGGACTGGTCCGGACGGGACTGGACTGGACGGGCCTGGTCTGGACGGGACTGGATTAGACGGACTAGACTAGACGGGACTGGACTGGACGGGACTGGACTAGACGGGACTGGACTGGACGGGGCTTGTCTGGACCGGATTGGGTGGGACTGGACTGGACGGGACTGGACTGTACGGGACTGGTCTGGACGGGACTGGTCTGGGCAGGACTGGACTGGACTGGACTGAATTGGACGGGACTGAATTGGACGGGACTGGTCTGGACGGGACTGGACTGGACGGGCCTGGTCTGGACGGGACTGGACTAGTCGGGACTGGACTGGACGTGACTGGACTAGACGGGACTGGACTGGACGGGGCTTGTCTGGACCGGATTGGGTGGGACTGGACTGGACGGGACTGGACGGGACTGGACTGCACGGGACTGGACTGGACTGGACTGGACGGGACTGAACTGGACGGGACTGGACTGGGCGGGCCTGGACTGGATGGGACTGGGCTGGACGGGACTAGACTGGACGGGACTGGACTGGACGGGACTGGACTGCACGGGACTGGACTGGATGGGACAGGGCTGGACGGGGCTGGACTGGACGGGATTGGACTGGACGCGACTGGACTTAACGGGCCTGACCTGGACCCGATTGGATGGGACTGGACTGGGTGGGACTGGACTGCATGGAACTGAACTGGACGGGACTGGACTAGACGGGCCTGGTCTGGACCAAATTGGACGGGACTGGTCTGGACGGGGCCTATCTGGACCGGATTGGGTGGGACTGGACTGGACGGGACTGGACTGGATGTTCCTGTTCTGGACCAAATTGGACGGGACTGGTCCGGACGGGACTGGACTGGACGGGCCTGGTCTGGACGGGACTGGATTAGACGGACTGGACTAGACGGGACTGGGCTGGACGGGACTGGACTAGACGGGACTGGACTGGACGGGGCTTGTCTGGACCGGATTGGGTGGGACTGGACTGGACGGGACTGGACTGTACGGGACTGGTCTGGACGGGACTGGTCTGGGCAGGACTGGACTGGACTGGACTGAATTGGACGGGACTGAATTGGACGGGACTGGTCTGGACGGGACTGGACTGGACGGGCCTGGTCTGGACGGGACTGGACTAGTCGGGACTGGACTGGACGGGACTGGACTAGACGGGACTGGACTGGACGGGGCTTGTCTGGACCGGATTGGGTGGGACTGGACTGGACGGGTCTGGACGGGACTGGACTGCACGGGACTGGACTGGACTGGACTGGACGGGACTGAACTGGACGGGACTGGACTGGGCGGGCCTGGACTGGATGGGACTGGGCTGGACGGGACTAGACTGGACGGGACTGGACTGGACGGGACTGGACTGCACGGGACTGGACTGGATGGGACAGGGCTGGACGGGGCTGGACTGGACGGGATTGGACTGGACGCGACTGGACTTAGCGGGCCTGACCTGGACCCGATTGGATGGGACTGGACTGGGTGGGACTGGACTGCATGGAACTGGACTGGACGGGACTGGACTAGACGGGCCTGGTCTGGACCAAATTGGACGGGACTGGTCTGGACGGGGCCTGTCTGGGCCGGATTGGGTGGGACTGGACTGGACGGAACTGGACGGGACTGGACTGGATGTTCGTGTTCTGGACCAAATTGGACGGGACTGGTCCGGACGGGACTGGACTGGACGGGCCTGGTCTGGTCGGGACTGGATTAGACGGACTGGACTAGACGGGACTGGACTGGGCGGGCCTGGACTGGATGGGACTGGGCTGGACGGGACTAGACTGGACGGGACTGGACTGGACGGGACTGGACTGCACGGGACTGGACTGGACTGGACGGGACTGAACTGGACGGGACTGGACTGGGCGGGCCTGGACTGGATGGGACTGGGCTGGACGGGACTAGACTGGACGGGACTGGACTGGACGGGACTGGACTGCACGGGACTGGACTGGACTGGACTGGACGGGACTGAACTGGACGGGACTGGACTGGGCGGGCCTGGACTGGATGGGACTGGGCTGGACGGGACTAGACTGGACGGGACTGGACTGGACGGGACTGGCCTGGACTGGACTGGTCTGGGCGGGCCTGGACTGGACGGGACTGGACTGGACGGGACTGGACTGAATGGGACTGGACTGAATGGGACTGGACTGGACATGGACAGGATTGGATAGGACTGAACGCGACTAGAGTGGATGGCACCAAAGAGCACAGAACTCAGGTAGACTGGGGCGTTCCGATCCGTTCCAGTCCAGCCCCGCTTAATCCAATTGCCTAAAATTCGGTCCCACCGGGTACTTTTTAATCCGGACGAGTGCATTCCAGTCCCCTCCAGTCCAGCCTCGTCCAGTGCAGACCCGTCCAGTCCCGTCCAGTCCAGTCCAATCCTGTCCAGTGCTGTCCAGTCCAGTCCCGTCCAGTCCCGTCCAGTCCAATCCCGTCCAGTCTTGTCCAGTCCAGCCGAGTCCCCGAGGGGGGGACTTTAGTTTTTTTTATATCTATATATACCAGATGTACTGCTGCAGGCATAACACTCACAGTATATGGTCAACTGGAATTCATCCTGTGCATATGCTATACTAAAAAGTGCTTGAACGAATTAGTACGGACTACAACCAAAAACGCGGAATTCGGTCGGCTCTCGTCCCCTCTAGGACAACCACCCCTGAGAGTTAACGAACATCAACGAACCAAACCACTGCCCTCCGTTCAGGTTGTGTGTCTATCGCAACTCTTGTACCTGCGCGAGTTTCTAAAAAAAAAAAAAAAACTACAAAAGCAGTTAAAAAAAAAAAACAACCAAAATAACTCAGCTCTTCCGGAAATCCACTGGGGTCGAACTTGCACCCGCTACACGACGAACGCCGGACACGCGCCTCGGCTGCCGCTAACACGATCCCTCCGGCTGAAGACGTTGTTGACGACGCTTTCTTTTAACTTTTGATTGCGTTTCTATCTTTCTTTTTTTTTTTTTTCTTTATTTTTTTAGGTTATACCCAACACTCGCGGACTACGTTATTTTTCTCTTCCACTTCGGTTCCGATCTCTTTTTATTTATTTTTTTTGTTTGCTTTTTCTGCCACACGCGAAGGTTTTTTTTTTTGGTTTTTTTCCTTTTCGTCTTCCCGAACTCGGAACAAGGAGCAGGCTTCTCGCTTCTTAATTCCCGTCCCTCGCCAAAATAAAGCAAAAGTCACCAAAAAAAAAAGAAAAAAAAAACTAAACTCCAAACCTCCGAACGTCTACACCACCCAAAACACAAACAAAGAATTCCTCAGCCACCTTCCACGGCCACGTCCGGAACTCGACTCCCCCACACTCACCAATCCTTTCAGCTTTTCTGCTCCCACCTTCCAGGCCGATCACGCCACCAAGCACCGTTCGCCCTCGCGAAGGTGACGGATCGTACGACTTTCCAGTCGGAGAGAAAGAAAAGGTTAGGTGAGTGCCGGTCTCCCGAAGAAGTAAGGAGAGCAAAAGAGGAGAAAAGCGAGTTAGGAAAAATCGGCAAAGAAGAAGAAGAAAAGCGAAGAAAAAAAAAAAAAAAACAAAAAGAAAGAAAATACTGTCCCCAGTGGCACTGGCCGCCGACCTGCGAATGCGAACTAGACTTCCACTCTGTCTCCTAACCCGCACACAGGAGTTAAGGTTAAGGAGTTTGTCTACCTCGGGGCAAACGTAAATTCCACAAATGACACCACGGTGGAGATCCGGCATAGAATCGCCCTTGGCAACCGCTGCTAATTCGGCTTGTCCATACAACTGGGGTCAAGACTCCTCACTCGAAAGACCAAAGTCATGCTTTACAAAACGCTCATTCTGCCAGTCTTGCTGTACGGAGCCGAAAGCTGGACGATAAGCAGGACAGCGGAGCTGATTTTGGGTTCTTTCGAAAGAAAAATTCTGCGCCGGATATTTGGTCCTGTCTGCGAGGAAGGTGAATGGAGGAGAAGACACAACCGCGAACTCTACGAGCTGTACCAAGATGTGGATGTAGTCCGGAAGGCAAGGATCCGTCGACTACACTGGCTCGGCCACATCGAGCGCATGGACATCAACACTCCAGCTAAGAGTGTCTTCGACTCCGAGCCTCCTGGTTCGAGAAGATGAGGAAGACCGAACCTCCGGTATAAAGACCAAGTAATCGCGGATGTATGACATCTTGGTCTTGACAACTGGAAGCAGTGTGCCCGGGACCGTCAAGGATGGAAGGCAGCTATAGCTCAGGCTCAGATCCTCCATGGATCGCAGGCCTGATAAGTAAGTAAGTAAAGTAAGAATGCTGTTCACAATAACCATAAATACTCATGAACCAAGCCGCCATCAGGTGGAGTTGATGTACAGAGTCATATGTATGTGTTTACGCTCGCGCCGTCATACGTACCTTGTACTATCTAGCCTAGGATGTGTTCTGAATTAACATCAGTACTTCACCATATTTGCCTCGGGTTGGTAAATATACAAAGAGTATGTATCGAAAAGTATAGTCCATCGCACCACACTTTGCGTTCTATGATCGGACATCCGAATCGACCACTTATATGTACATACAACGAATAAATCGATAAGGAAACGTCAAAGTAAGCAACTACACCGATACCAGTGATAAGCCTTATCTCTGTGCACACGGCGTATGATAAACGCGTCTGAATCGTTCAGCATCGAGGTGTGAAAGTGCGCACAGTACTGTCACGCCGACCAGACTAATATAAAGCCGTCCAAGAGCAGGTAACAATCATTCAAAACGTATTTTCGCTTCCAACCGTACGACGAACTAGAACAACATAAGCCCAACCAACAGGATGGTTTGCAACAAGTGCCAGAAAGGTGAGTGTGCGTTATCCTTGTGGGAACTAATGACTTATTCAAATCAATCCGATTAGACTGCAAGTGTAACACCCCGAAGTGCGGTGACAACTGCCCATGCGACAGCGCATGCAGTTGCTCGTGCAAAACCGGAACTCGGGATGCCTGCTGCAAGAAGTCTTAAGCAATAACTGGAGCATATGTTACGTCAACACAACTCCCAGCAACTGGTTTTCCATTTTTACACACTTTTCTTTAATAAATAAATAAATGGAGAATTTAAATCAGGCTCTGCTGTACAATGCATTGTTATTCCTTATTTTTAGCTAAACTTGCCGGAGTGCCCGTTGTAGGTTCATCCTTTCTCTCGTCGGGCTGCATCTCGAGAGGGTAGTCATTGTCGATGTTATTTTGAAACACTGCAATGGGCACTGCAACTTCTACTGGGTAAGAGAAGTAGGGCAGTAGACGGTCGGACTTTATCACCGGAATGGAACAAACGAATATCACCGCCGATAAAATTAGAAAGTTCACCTATCACCAAGTAGAAAACAAACACAATTAAATTCAAATATCGGACAGATACTTTTGAAATGTACCCCCAAATTCATTGTGGTTCAAGTTGCACGCTTCCTCGATACACCGATCTCGCTGACTCGGTCCGGAACTGACAACCAATTGATTTCGTATGACCAATGCAACTGGTCTTTTATATAGGCGTCATCTGTTTCAGTTGCATTCCGTACTCACGACTTCACTAGAATATTGAATCTTATACATATCCGTCAACATCAAATGTATCGGTTTCAGTACGTGCGAGCAGACCACTTAGATAGTGATTCTTACTTTCGACTCTCTTAATACAGGGTCTTTCATTAAGCGTTTCCTATCTTCAAATTGAAATAAAATAAAGTATGTATGAGGGCATGGGCTCTCAACCTGGCGAGATGCCAGCAACGATCCCTGTTTAAATGCCCGGGTCAAGTTGACATACGTCCTTCTCGCGGCGCCCTCTGGATAGCCTCTCCAACGACCGTTGGGAGGTGTGCGGCGGGCTAACAATCCGCCCACGTAAAAAAAACACAAGTTATGAATAAGCAAGATGCCTCGGATAAACGGACGGATACTCGACGATGACAGCGCACGAAAAAGGAACACGATTTGCGAGTATGCTCCTGGAATGTCAGAACCCTGTACACTCCCGGAGCTGCTCATAAACTAGAAGGAATCCTCACGCAGTACAAGGCGGATATTACTGCGGTCCAGGAAGTACGCTGGATAAGAAACGGCATGATTAGGAAGAAAAATTGCGACATTTATTACAGCTGTCACAAAAGGTTGCACTTACTGGGATGCGGATTTGTCGTGGGAAAGCAGTTAAGGCCGAAGGTCATCCACTTTAAACCTATAAGTGATCGCCTGGCTGTGATCCGCATAAGAGGCAGATTTTATAACATCAGCCTTATAAGTGCACACGCCCTTACCGACGAGGCTGAAGATCCTATCAAGGAGGACTTCTATGACCTCCTGGACAACGCATACGGAGCTTGTATGCGTACTCGGGGACTTCAAAGCCAAAATCGGTAAGGAGAACACCCTTGGCGGAGTGATCGGAAAGCACAGCGTCCACGATACAACAACAGATAACGGCTTCCGACTCGCTGACTTTGCGACAGCTCGTAATGCGGTGATAAGTAGCACAAGATTCACTCGCAAGCGAATCCACACAGCAACCTGGCGATCTCCGGACGGTCGAACCGCCAACCAAATCGACCATGTGCTCATTGATGCAAGGCACGCGTCAAACATCCTGGATGTGCGAGCATTCAGAGGGGCAAATGTCGACTCTGACCACTTCCTCGTAGCAGCAAGATTCAGAGCTCGACTGTCCAATGTAAGAAAGCTGCACCAGCCCATCAGGAGAGCAGATAGTGCGATGGGCAGGCTTCAACAGGGAAGGCACTATCTTTTACAAGTCCATCCAGCTGCTAGGATACGCGGATATATCGACATCATCGCGTGTTCTCGCCGTGGCATTGTGGAAGCATTCACGGCGACTGAAGAACAGGCGAAACGAGTTGGTCTTGAGATCAATGAGGACAAAACGAAATACATGCTGTCAAGCAAAAACCAATCCGTCGCTCACCACCTGGGACAAAACATAACAATTGACAGCTACAATTTCGAGGTAGTTAAGGAGTTTGCCTACCTCGGGGCAAACGTAAATTCCACAAATGACACCACAGTGGAGATCCGGCATAGAATTGCCCTTGGCAACCGCTGCTACTTCGGCTTGTCCAAACAACTGGGGTCAAAACTCCTTACTCGAAGAACCAAAGTCATGCTTTACAAAACGCTTCAAACGCCTTAAACGCTTATAATGCCTGTTTTGCTGTACAGAGCCGAAAGCTGGACGATAAGCAGGACGGCGGAGCTGATTTTGGGTTCTTTCGAAAGAAAAGTTCTGCCCCGGATATTTAAGAAGCTGCACCAGCCCATCAGGAGGAGGTTCGACATTGGGCGCCTGAGCACACCGGAGGTTGCCAGAGTCTACAGGGAGCAGCTGAGCGAAAGACTCTACGGTATGCCTACGTCGAGCACAAATGCCAATAATATGTGGCTGCATTGCCGCTCAGCCATTCAGGAAGTAGCCGAAACCACCCTAGGATACCTACCACCCCCGACAAGAAACCCGTGGTATGATGGCGAGTGTGAGCAGAAAAGGCAGCAACCGACGAGGCGTACCAAAAGGCGCTGCAGAGGAAAACCACGGTAGCGCAAGAAGAGTACCGAGCCAGAAGAAGGGAGGAGAAAAAACTACTGTGACAAAAGAAAAGAATCTTCGCAGCCTCCCAGCTCAAGGATATCAAGGAATCTAGGGATAAACATAAAACACGAGCCTTTTACAAAAAAGCCAAAAGGCCTGTGCAGGAGGCTTCAAAAAGGGCACCCAGGCTCTTCGAAACTGCGAGGGTAATCTTGTCACCGACCCGCAGGGAATAGTGGATGTATTTAAGCAGCATTTCTAGCAGCTGCTTAACGAGCATGACCAATAGAGAGTGGTAGGGACCGAGGAAATCCCAACTCCAGCCGCTGAAGTAGTCCTCCCACCCAGCATCGAAGAATTCGGCACAGCTATTCAGAAGCTGAAGAACAACAAGGCCGCAGGCGCAGATGGCTTGCCATCAGAGCTCTTCAAGGCTGGCGACGATGTTCTGGTAGGGAGCATGCACCAGATCATCTGCAGAATTTGGGAAGATGAAAGCATGCCCGGCGACTGGAATACCAGCTCTATATGCCCCAACCACAAAAAAGGCGATCCTGCCTCTTGCAAGAACTATAGAGGTATATCCCTGCTCAATGTCGCATACAAGATCCTGTCCAGCGTATTGTGTGATCGTCTAAAACCATTTTGCACCGCACTAATCGGCATACCAGTGCGGCTTCCGGCCCGGCAAATCGACTATAGACCAAATGTTCACACTTCGACAAATCCTGGAAAAAACCAACGAGTTTCGAATCGATACACACCATCTTTTCATCGATTTCAAAGCCGCATACGACAGCATTCATCGTGAAGAACTGTTTGGTGCGATGGCCGAATTCGGGATCCCGGTAGAACTGATCCAGTTGTGTCGCGCCACGCTAAAAAACACGCGATGCACCGTGCAACTCGGTTCTAGAACCTCGGAACCATTCGAAACATGCACCGGATTTCGGCAAGGAGATGCGCTGTCATGTGACTTCTTCAATCTGGTGCTGGAGCAGATAGTGCGATGGGCAGGCTTCAACAGGGAAGGCACTATCTTTTACAAGTCCATCCAGCTGCTAGGATACGCGGATATATCGACATCATCGCGTGTTCTCGCCGTGGCATTGTGGAAGCATTCACGGCGACTGAAGAACAGGCGAAACGAGTTGGTCTTGAGATCAATGAGGACAAAACGAAATACATGCTGTCAAGCAAAAACCAATCCGTCGCTCACCACCTGGGACAAAACATAACAATTGACAGCTACAATTTCGAGGTAGTTAAGGAGTTTGTCTACCTCGGGGCAAACGTAAATTCCACAAATGACACCACAGTGGAGATCTGGCATAGAATTGCCCTTGGCAACCGCTGCTACTTCGGCTTGTCCAAACAACTGGGGTCAAAACTCCTTACTCGAAGAACCAAAGTCATGCTTTACAAAACGCTTCAAACGCCTTAAACGCTTATAATGCCTGTTTTGCTGTACAGAGCCGAAAGCTGGACGATAAGCAGGACGGCGGAGCTGATTTTGGGTTCTTTCGAAAGAAAAGTTCTGCCCCGGATATTTGGTTCTGTCTGTGAGGAAGGTGAATGGAGAAGAAGACGGAACCGTGAACTCTACGAGCTGTACCAAGATGTAGTCCGGAAGGCAAGGATCCGTCGACTAAACTGGCTAGGCCACATCGAGCGCATGGACATCAACGCTCCAGCTGAGAGGGTCTTCGACTGGGAGGCTCCTGGTTCGAGAAGAAGAGGAAGACCGAACCTCCGATATAAAGACCATGTATTCGCGGATGCAAGACAACTTGGTCTTGATAACTGGAAGCAGGGTGCCCACAACCGTCAAGGATGGAAGGTAGCTATAACTCAGGCTCAATTCTCCATGGATGTGTGAGATATCATCGATAGTTTGTATTTATTTGAAAGGAATACAAAGTTGTCAAATGTCCACCGCGACTTCTCTGGGTGGCGCGCATCCAAAATGTCCAAGTTTCCATGACTTTGACGCATAGATCAGGCTGAAGTTGACCGTTGGCATGGGTCATCTTGGCTTTGAGGACCGTGGCGGTTTACGGCTTATTCGCATAGACTTGCGACTTCAGAAAAGCCCGCAAGGAAAAGTCTAACGGGTCAAATCGCACGATCTCGGTGGTCAGCTCACATCACCTCTACGTGAGATGACCATGCCCGCCCTCGAATCGCTCGCGCAGTATTTTCAATGTGGCGTAAGCTGTGTGACATGCAACGTCGTCCTGCTGAAACCACCTGTCGTTGATGTCCATATCATCCCATTCAGGCCAAAAGAAGCTGGTAATCGTCGGCCTATAGTGCTCGCCGTTGGCAGTGATGGCCTAGCCAACGTGGTTCTCAAAGAAATATGGGCTGGCGGCGCCAAAAGCCACTCCAAACAGTGACTATTTCGGAACGCATTGCACGCTCTTGGATCTCATGTGGATTGGTATCTTCCCAAATTCGACAATTTTGTTCGTTGACATACCCATTCATTCAGAAATGGGCCTAATCGCTGAAGATGATTTTTCAATGAAAATCAGAATCAGTTTCCAACTGCTCCAGAGCCCGTTCAACGAACACATGTCGTTGTCTATGATCGTATTCTTCAGCTCCCGGGTCAGTTGAATTATCTTACGGGTGCAGGCCCAAGTCATGGGGCCGAATTCGCCAAGTTGTGGTTTGCGAAAGGCCAAGTTCTTGTGAGCGACGCGAAGTCGACTGCCTCGGATTCTCCTGTACACTCTCATAAATAGCGGCGATGTTTTCAGCAGATTCTGCCAACCACACTGCAAGTAGTCCTCTAGATAAGACGATTATGGCGACTGTAAAATGGGCGAGGTGCGCGGAATGTTGCCCAAACAGAACACCCATTTTGACTAAATAATTTTGGTGATGAATTGGCGAAACAGACTGAATAAACGACAGCCAATTTGACAGATGTAGCTTCAACAGCATGGCCGCTATCAACTGCATAGTTTGGAAGTCCCTATTAGTAGACCCATTACAAACTTCTTCTTCTTAGATGGCGCTACAGTCCATTGTGAACCTGGGCCTCAAACAACAAGCTTCCGTAGCTGGGACGGTATTTTTTTTCAGCTGTTTAAGTGACGCACTCCCAGTTGGTTAAGGTCCCCTTTTACCTGTATGCGACACCCTACATTCGGTTGTCCTCTGCTGCGTCGTTCCTCGGGGTTGGACTCGAAGACTCTTCGGGCCGGAGCTGTGTTATCCATTCGCTTTACATGGGCTAGCCATCTTAGATGTTGTATCCGAAGACGTCGTATTAGGCCGATGTCGCGAAACAGCCCGTAAAGTTCGTCGTTATGTCTTCTCCATAGATTGAACACAGAATTTTCCTCTCGAATCGACCAAGAGCTTCCTCATCCGCCTCCCTTAAAGTCCAGGCCTCTACGCCATAAAGGAGGATCGGAATGCGTAAGGTTTTGTACAGCGCAACTTTGGTCTTTCGACAGAGGGCTCTATTTCTCAGTAGACTCTTGAGCCCAAAGAAGCAACGATTGGCAAGAGTAATTCTGCGTTTGATCTCAGCGCTGGTGTTGTTGTCGCTGGTCACTCTCCCAGGAAGAGGGAGAGTTTCGCGCAGGTTGATGTTTTTGACACACAACCTGAACGGAGTGCAGTGGTTTTTTAGGTCGATACTCTTAGGGGTGATTTGTCCTAGATAGGACGAGAGCTGACCCGATTTTCGCGTTGGTTATAATTCGCAGTAATTCGTTCATGCACTTTTGGTGCTAATATTGCATACGCAGAGGATGAATTTCAATTGACCATATACCGTGAGTGTTATGCCTGCAGCAGTACGTTTGGTCGCTTTCCATTCACTATGAAACGAGTCTGAACTATAGAGCTTCCGCTCGGCGGTCGATGATGTTAACCACTGCACCACGGCTACCTTAGTGAGTCAAAGTAGACGAAGTCCACGACCACTTCGAATTTGTAGCTGCCAATTGTGACGTTCTGCCCGAGACGTCTTTGTTGTGCGTCATTTTCAGATGACAGCACATATTTGGTTTTATTCAGCTGACCTTAATGGAGCAGCGAGAATTGTCAATTGTCATACTGCTCAATCTGACGAGTTTGGCAGCAGGGATGTGGACACTAGGTTTGGTTCCGTATAGCTCTCCTCTATGCACACTGTCATACGTGGCTTTGAAATCGACCAAAAGGTGATGAGTGTCAATAAGGTATTCTTTGGTCTTCTCTAAGATCTGCCATATTGTGAATTTTGGTCCATTGTGGATTTACGTGGACTGAAACTACACTCGTGAGAATTTTCGAATTATCCACAAACGGTGTCAGGTGTTCACACAGTACGGCAGAGAAGATCTTGTATGCGATGTTAAGCAGACTTACTCCCCTGTAGTGGGCGGAGTTATACGAATCTCCATTCTTGTGGACTCGGCAAACGATGCTGAGATTTAATTCGTCGGGCATGCTTTCCTCCGACCATGCCTTGCAAATGAGATGGTACATCCACCTTACCAGCTAATCTCGAGTCGTCTTAAAAAGCTCAGCAGATAGGCCGTCTTTATTAGACTTAAGTCTTGATATCGTTATTTTGACTTCGTCTAGGTCGGGTGGACGGAATTCTTTTACATCGTCGTCTATTACGAATGGACCGTTCTGCCTGACAGTCCGCAGAAGTGGTCTTGCCAAATCCTCAGCATCGACTGTGATACTACTACCAGTTTTCCATTTTCATCCCTGCGGGTCACCGCTCTGGCTTTGTAGCCATGGCATGTTCGTTTTACCTTATTGTAAAACTTCCGGGCATCATTCCTGCGAAATCATCTTTCCATCGCCTCGATCTCACGCTTTCCGTGCTCTCTCTTCTTTCTTCTGAGAAGCATGTGCTCCCCTTTTCCCTTCTGCTCATAGATTTCGCGGGCAGCTCTCGTCCGCCGTTGCAGCATGGCTTTATATGCCTCTTGTTTTGCTGCATGGGATTGTTAGCGTTGATCATCGAACCAGGGGTTTCTTGGTGGTGGCGGTTTGAAATCCAGCACCTCTGAGGCAGCGTCTTTGACGGCGCTCTGGCAATGCGCCCATTCCTGTTCTATTGTTTGTGCTGTGGGCGGATTTTGAGAGAGCTTGGAGGAGACACGATGGGCAAAGATTCTGGCAGTCTCCTGCGATTGTAGCTTTCCGGCGTCAAACTTACGTTGTCCTACTCGACTCCTAAACATTCTTGATATCCTCATTCGTACCTTGGCTACAACAAGGTAGTGGTCCGAGTCGATGTTGGCCCCTCGGAAGGTTCGTATGTCGAGAATACTGGAGGAGTGTCCGGCGTCGATCGCAATCTGATCAATCTGGTTGGTGGTCGATTGATCGAAAGACGCTAGGTACCCTTGTGGATGTTGAGATGGGGGAATCGTGTGCTTGCTACATGGAGGTAACGCCCTGGTGTTATGGAGGCTGTGCTTTCCTATGATTGACTCAAATATGTCCTCTTTGCCCAGTTTTGCATTAAAATCTCCTAGAACTATTTTTGTGCCGTAGCTGGGGCATTGGGCATAAGTTCTATGTAGGAGATCGTAGAATTCTTCTTTGACTCGATGGTCCTTTCTTTCGTTAAAGCGTGAGCGCATATTAAGCTAATGTTTCCAAATTGAGCTTTGATGCGGATTGTTATGAGGCGTTCGCTTATATCCCGGAAGCTTGAGAAAGGGTTTGGGTCGCTGCACACATTAGTTCACTACCTGGCGGGTGCCCGGGCAGCTATCCAGGGGGGGCCGTGCGGAGGCTGTGTGTCAACCTGGATTGAACAGGGACAGAGATCGAAGCTCGATCGATCAACTTCTTTGCTCTGTTTGCTTCGAGATCGATCAATTTCTTGCTCGCTCCCTCCCCCTCTCCACCAAAACGCAAAAGCGGTGCCGTGGGGTAAAAAAACGCATGTGTGCACCGGCACTAAGAAGGAGGAAAATCGGCTTCGGAACTTTGAAAATAAAACCTTAGGGAGATTCTGTAACAGAAAAGTGGACAGAAGAAAGTTGACGATAGGAAGGAAGATCAGTTCTAAGCGTTGGCTGAGTATAATATCACAGAAAATGCAGAACGAATGAATGGTAAACGACCAGCCAAATGAATTAGGAGCGGAAGTTCCGGTGGAAGGAAGCCGTCAGGGAGACTACAGTCCCACACTCGATTCTGAACTTCATTTTCTAATAATAATAAAATAATTATCGGCGCCTGATCGACAGTTACATATATGTATGTCAAACATCCATCCGAACCGCCTCAGTCATTTCCTCAAAATCTACATTCAATAAACGCGCGTTGCCTCATTAACATCGACTTCCTGAAACCCTGTCGCAAAACAGATGAATGACTATGACCCGAAAGATCACTGGCACCTTAACACTGTTAATTCAAAACCGCCCAAATTAAGAGAAGTGGTAAACAACCATCACCTCCCAGGTGATGTGCACGTACTCCAGTCGAAGCGAGAGCAATACCACTCTTCTTGGCAAATATGGATAACATTCAGATTCCAGTGAAGTTGTGAGCTTGGAATGCAACTGAGACCAGATGACGCGTATATAAAGACCAGTCACGTTATTCACAAGAAATCAATTGATAGTTAGCTCCGGATCGGATCACATAGCGTCGAGAAGGTGTACAACGGTGATGCATGTCAGTCAATCCACAATGAATACAGGGGTGGGTATTAGGAGTATCTGTTTGGTTTATGGATTCAATTGTTCCTCTTCTCTACTTCGTCACAGGTGAACTTTGTAATTTTGTCGGCAATGATGTTTCTATGTTTCACTCCGGTGGTAAGATCCGTAGGTCTGGTGCCTATATACATTCCTTACCCAGTCGAAGTTCCAGTCCCGGTTGCAGTATTTCAAAGAAATAACGTTGAGAATGACTACCCGCGAGAGAATCAGCCCGACGAAGCAAAGGATGAATTAGGATCGGACGCTCCGGCCAATGTTGCTAGGAAAACGAATAACAGTGGATTGTAGAGCAGAGCTTAGCTTTAATTCTCCATTTATTTATTTATTAAAGAAAAGTGTATAAAAATGGAAAACCAGTTGCTGGGAATCGCGTTGACGTAACATATGTTCCAGTTATTGCTTAAGACTTCTTGCAGCAGGCGTCCCGAGTTCCGGTTTTGCACGAGCAACTGCATGCGCTGTCGCATGGGCAGTTGTCACCGCACTTCGGGGTGTTACACTTGCAGTCTAATCGGAGAGATTTGAATAAGTCATTAGTTCCCACAAGGATAACGCACACTCACCTTTCTGGCACTTGTTGCAAACCATCCTGTTGGTTGGGCCTATGTTGTTCTAGTTCGTCGTACGGTTGGAAGCGAAAATACGTTTTGAATGATTGTTACCTGCTCTTGGACGGCTTTATATTAGTCTGGTCGGCGTGACAGTACTGTGCGCACTTTCACACCTCGATGTTGAACGATTCGGACGCGTTTATCATACGCCGTGTGCACAGAGATAAGGCTTTTACGCGCTTATCAGTGGTTTCGTTGTAGTTGCCTTCTTGTTTCACTTCACTTCGAACAAGTGTTGACTTGGACGTGGGAGAATGACATCCATAAACACAGTTCGTCTATGTCGATGTCCGTATTCGTGAAATAGTCCATTTTAAAAAGCATCAGGTAGGAGGGCTGGCACGGAGTCCTTCTGTCAGGAGTAGTCAGTTGCTCAGCTCTTGTAAACCAATCCATGACAGACAGTCTGTGCACCGTACACATCCGTTCCACTATACGCTGCCCAATTTTGGCTAGAACACTTGCAGTAAAATGACTGAAACGGGTGATGACTTCAGTCTACAGACTCTGAATAATAAGGACAATCAGCGGATTCAGGACCATCTCAAATGACGCAACGTTCGTCATAGCAGGAATGTTATCAAACTCAAGAGGGTAAATCGCAGGCAAGCGTTTGACCAGCAGGTCGGTTTCGAGTTAATATCTCAAATCTTTTGTCACCGTGTTAATCATATCTAGGAAGATCTTACAAAATGGACATGTAACCCAATGGTCTAGATGGTATGCCTGTTTTTGGGCTGCCGTAGGGCAGGTTGGCATAGCGCCTGGAATGCCGAGACACGCTAGTCTTCAAAAGGGTTGAAGTTTAACGATTACCCCTTTTTGTTCAACTTTCGTCCACCATAGTTCAGACGCATAAGTGATGATAGTCTTACTGTCGCGGCATATAACCAGTGGATCACCTTAGGTTTTAATCCCCTGGTTTTACCATAAGTGCGTCGACAGGGGCCCACAGTGCCTTAATCGCTTTTGTGAGTCTGTTTTTGAGGTTGGAGTTCCAGTTAAGCTTGCAATCAAGGTTGATACTTAACTTTTGAAAATCCTAGGTTAGGTTAGATTAATGTGGTCGGCATAAGCCCATTGTGATACCACATGGATCGTGTTACCCAGATCCGCTACCAGAGAACCTACCGGTGCTTCTGATGAAGCGATGGAGTTGAGCTATTTTTTGGTCTGCTAGCTCACTTAGATTATCATAGAAGGGCAATTCGCAAAAGGGGGGCATGAGCAGAGGAGGTAATGTATTGATTCCTCTTCCTCCTCGTCCATGCAGCCGCGACAGAAGTCGTTGGAGGGTAGTCTTAGTCTGGCGGCGTGTTTCCCAATGATGCAGTGACCTGTAATGACACCCACCAGAGTACTTAAGGTTGCCACTTTGGTTGCCACTAGGTCCCTGGTTCGTCCTAGGTTTAATTTAGGCCAGAGTTGGTTGGTGGTAAAGCCGATATTACTCTCATTCCATTGGAAGTTGGTCGCCTCAATGGTTTGGAGTTTTATAATGTGCTTTACCGTACCTATTGGCGTTTCTAGGTACCCGAGGGTAGGTAGGCTGAGTGTGCTAGATCCTAACTTTGCGAGTTCGTCGGCCGCGCAGTTTCCTGGAATATCCCTAAGCCCGGGAACCCACAATACTTTAATGTTGAACTGCTCAGCCATCTCGTCTAGAGATAGGCCACATTTAAGAGATGTCTTTGATTTGTGGGTTACCTCTGCCAGGGATTTTATCGCAGATTGGCTGTCCGTGCATGTGATAATATCCTTGGCGGATATTACATTGATCCGGACCCATACAAGGGCCCCCGTTATTGCTGTTATTTCAGCCTGATACACACTGTAGTAATTTGGGAGTCTATAGGATAGGGTGAAGTTAAGCTTCTTGGGGAAGACTCCACTGCCTACACCCGACTCCATCTTAGAGCCATCGGTATAAAGGGAGATCGAGTCCCTTGGTATGACATTCCCTTCAGCCCATTCCTCCCTGGATGGAGAGACAACTTCGAAGTTCCTAGTGAACACGTTCTGCGGGATGATATAGTCTATGTTCACGGGTACTTTGAAGTGATTTAGAATGGTTGTGTGGCCTTTTTGTGATGTGGGCCACTTTATTATGCTTCTCATCCTCAGGGCCGGGCAGGCAGCAATTTTTTTGCTTAAAAGGTTCAGTGGTGGAAGGTGTAAATCATACGATTGTACCATTTAGAGACACAGAGCAAGGCTATATCTTTTTCCCCTTTGTAAACGGAATTAAGATTGTCTTATTTGGGTTTGTCGATAAACCCTCTCGGGCGCACCAGTCAGAGATAGACTGCGCGAGTTGCATGCTTTCACAGGTAGAGATTTCGCAGCTACCTGTAACAATAACTACTAGGTCATCAGCGTATCAGATTGGTTAGCTAACAGATTTAATAAGAGGTAAAGCCTCGTCTTGTCCTTAGTTTCCAAAAAGATAAGAACACTTAAAAGCAATCGTCGTTATTGCATATTGTACCTCCAAAACATTAACATAGCAAAAGTTCAAAATCAGTTACGGACAAGTGGCAATAGTTTGTCAAGGTCCGTAGTAAGCCACGTTTTACGAGTATATCTAACCACAACAATAGCGCTACAAAGAAGCTGAATGTCATATTAATTTGGCATTATGTACGGCATGTACTTGTAGCTCAGTGAATAACCTTTAATTCAAGATCAGACATCTACAGTATGATAAAAAACTAAACAGCAACTCTTTCGTCACAATGATTGATTGATTGATGACAGTGTTTTATTCAAACTCAGCCACTGGACTTTAGTCGGTTACTGAACCGGTCAATACCATTGCCACTTCGAGGAAGTTTTCAATAATTAGAACGTGGGAAACATCGTCTGGAGAAGATTTCACATGGATATGACCTGTTAAGCCAAACATTATGGATGAAAGGGGTTAAGATCGGGCAAGTGGACAATGAGAAAGTTGTCTAGCCTTGAAACTAGTGCGCAATATCGCTGGTTTGCCACTTCTGGCGTCAATAAGTGGTGATATCGGTCGAATTGGTAATGAAGTATTAGTTACTTACTTACATAGGTGGCGCTACAGCCCGTGGTGAACCTGGGCCTTTGGCCAGCTGTTTCCAGCGCTGCACGCCCAGTTGGTTAAGGTCCCCTTCCACCTGCGTGCGCCACCGATGATGCGGCCGTCCTCTGCCGCGCCTTCCTTCCGGAGTGGATTCGAAGACTCTTCGGGTCGGAGCTGTATTTCCCATGCGCTCTACATAGCCTAGCCACCTTAGACGCTGTATAATGAAGTATTGGCGTCTCATAATTCTCGCGACATGCGAATATTAAATAATTAAGACAAACAGGACCTTGCGTCTCTGATGATTGGGCAGTTAAGCTTTCGAAACAGGGCGGTACCTATAGGGTGAACCTGGGGCTCAACCAACATGCCCTTCCCACTAGCACGATCTTTTGCTAGCCCTTTCCATTACGGAACACGCAGTTGACTGCGAACCCCTTCCACCTGCGTGAGCCATCTTAAGTGCGGCCGCCCTCTGTTTCTTTGTCCCTTGGGGTTGGACTCTTCGGGATAGAGCTGTGGTGTCCATTCGCTCTACATGGCCTAGCCATCTTAGCCGTTGAATCCGTAGACGCCTGACTGGACTCAAGTCGCTGTACAGCCCCTAAAGCTTGTGGTTGAATCTTTTCCTCCATCTCCCGTCTGCGTTTATAGGACCGAAAATCACACGCAAAATCCTTGTCTCAAAACGACCAAGGACCTCCTCATCCACTTTTGAAAGCATCCGTGCTTCTGCGCCATACAGCAGGACCGGGATGATAAGGGTCTTGTACAGAGTCAAGTTTGTCGTTCGGGAGAGGGCTCTATTACTCAATTGCCTCCTGAGCCCAAAGAAACAGCGATTGGCAAGATTGATTCTGCGTTTCATTTCGTAACTGATGTCGTTATACCATATCACTGCGGAGTCCAGGTAGACGAGGTCCTTCACTACCTCAAACTTATATCTGCCAAAACAAACGCTCTGGCCAAAACGTCGGTGGTGAGCGTCTTTTTTTGATGACAACATCATCATTTACTGCCAAACCAATTCTCGCCGCCTCCGCCTCAATACTCGTAAACGCCTCAGTGATATCCCTTCCGATTCTGTCAATGTCATTCGCGCATGCCATCCTAACATGCGTCAATCTAATTCTCGAGACTGGCATCAGAGGAGTAACCATCAACATACTCTCTGATAGCCAAGCAGCGCTTAAAGCACTGGGTTCTTACAGCACGAACTCAAAAACCGTCAAGGAATGCCATGACGCCCTACAAGACCTCGCCAAAAGGAACACTGTTAAACTTTGGTGGGTGCCAGGACATAAAGGTGTCAAGGGCAATGAAGTTGCCGACCAACTTGCCAGAAAAGGTTACAGCGACAAATACGTAGGTCCGGAACCTTTCTGCGGCATTCCCGGGTCTAAGATAAATTACTTCTTAGACAAGTGGGAAAAATCGCAACACCGTCTGGAACAGTGTTCGGGGACTCCGTCAATCTAAACGACTTATACGACCCCTGAACAGTCACCCTATTGACATACTCAAACTCAATAGGGGGGATATCAGAAGACTAGTCAGCTATCTAACGGGACACTGCGGTCTGAGATATCATTTAAACAAAATTAGTCTCTCGTCTGAAACTGAGTGTCGGCTCTGTCTAGAGGACGATGAGACGGCAGAACACATACTATGTGAGTGTGCTGCTCTCTGCCATCTTAGGAAGCGTATCCTTCTCAGTGAAGTTATGACTCCTGAGGAGATCACCCTGGCTCCTACGAGAAGCATTCTCAACTTCATTATAGAGGTGGAGAGTGGCAGGATTCATAAATTAAGATTTTGTCGATTTAGTTGATCTCAGGATACAGAGAAAAATTGAAGTTGATGACCAGACCGATCAACCCGGTGCAAACAATCATGAGTAACTCGTTTGCGATCAGAGCTTTCAGTCACAGGGTCATTTCTCCCAGTTGTGAGAATTTGAGTTAAATTGTGCCTCTTGTGCTGGCCAGTGATCTTTGCACAATAATTTCTAATACGATGTTGAAGAAATCACACGACAGCGCATCGCCCTGCATAAATCTTTTTTTGAGCTCAAAACTATCAGTCAGGTTTTCACCGATTCGGATGGAGCAGCGAGCATTTTCCCAAGACCTTCTGCATAGTCTGACGAGTTTACAAGGGATGTCAAAGGTAGACATGGCGTTGTAGAGCTCGTCTCTAATTACGCTTTCGTATGCGGCTTTGAAGTCGACAAATAGTGAGTGTTGACCTGAAATTCATCGGTTTTTTCAGGATCTGCGGTAGTGTGAAGATTTGGTCGATGGTGGACTTCCCTGGCCTAATGCCACACTGATAAGGACCTATCAGTTTATTTACAAAGGGTTTCAGGCGTTCACACAAAACGCCAGACAAGATTATGTAAGCGATGTTAAGAAGACTTATTCCTTCGTAGTTGGCGCAGTCAGAGGGGTATTTTTTCTTGTGGATCGGGCAAACGATGCTGAGACTCCATTCCTTGGGTATGCTTTCCTCTGACCATATCTTACAGATAAGCTGGTGCATGCTCTCAACCAAGTCATCTCCAGCTGCTTTGATGAGCTCAGCAGACAGTCCGTCTGCGCAAGCAGCTTCGATTTAGCGATCTTAACTTCGTCGAGGTCAGGGGACAGAATCCTCTGCGATCTTCGTCATTAAGAAAAGATCATTCTGCCTGACAGCGGTATATGGACTAACATCGCCGTTATACAGTCTGCAGACGTGGCTTTTCCATATTCTCAGCGTCAACTGCGATTCTACTACTAAATAGGTGTCCGTTCTCATCACTACAGGCTTCCGTTCTGGCTTTATAACCTTGGCATTTTCGCTCTTCTTCTTTGGTGGCGTTACAGCCCATGAAGGACCAAAGCCGAGCTTCTCTCAATCAACCATGTTATGTGTGATTTATTTTTCATACAGGTGAAAGGTACCTACAGCTTAATGCCGATTCCGAACGGCGTCAGTTGAGAAGTTATACTACGGTAGGTTTTGACAGTACCCTGCCGAGGAGGGACGCCGCGAAATAAACATTCGATGGCGTTGGTGTTATCGGGATCCGAACTCGCTCATCGTGCTTCAGTGTCCACAACACTTACAACTGCGGCCTGTTCGCTCTATCTGTTGATAAAACCTTTGACTGTCTCACTCCAAGTCCTCAATTGCGCACTTCTCATGCTCGTTCTTCATTCTCCTGAGAAGCTTGTGCTCCTCCCTTCTTTTTAACTCGTAGAGCTCACGAGCTGCTCTTGTTCTTCTATACAGCGATGCTTTATACGCATCCTGCTTCACTGTGTGAATCCTCCTGCACACGTCATCGAACCAGGTGTTTCTTCGTGGTGGAGCCTTGAAGCCCAAAACTTCAAGCTTTTCAGGGCTTGTCTGCAAAGGTTCCACTGCGGTTTTATTGATAACGTGGAGGGTTGACGTGTATTGGAGAGCTTAAGGGTTACGCGATCGGTATAAGCACGAGCGGTTTCTTGCGATAGTAGCTTCCCGACGTCATAACTTTGTATTCTTACTCTACTACGCTGAGTTCGTGATATTCGTAGGCGCATCTTGGCTACTACAAGATAGTAGTTCGAGTCGGTGTTAGCTCCTCCGAAAGTTCAAACAACAATAATAGTGGAGGGGTGTCTGACGTCGTTCGCGATGTGATCAATCTGGTTAGTGATTGATTGATCTGGCGGTCACCAGGTGCCTTTGTGTATATCGAGGTGCAGGAAGCGCGCACTGGCTAGAAGGGGATTTCGCCCCGTAGCATGATCAATCAGCTTGTGTTCGTTATCGGATGTGTTGTCCTGTAGGCTGTGTTTGCCGATGACTCGTTCAAAGATGCGTTCTTTACCTAGCTTAGCATTGAGGTCTCCTACTGCAATTTTGAATTTTGATGTAAAGCTGGGACATTGGGCATGCCTTCTATCTGGAGATCGTAGATCTCATCTTTGATGCAGTCATACTTGTCTTCCGTGGGGCCGTGGACGTAGATAAGAAAGATGGTAGAAAATTTGGTCTTGATACGGATCGTTATGAGGCGTCCGCTCGCATGCTAAAAGCTTAGGACTTTTTGCCTTAGTCCGCCTCGAACAACAAATCCGCATCCGAACAATCGTCGTCCTCTCTCCCTATAGCAGTCGCCATAGTAAATGTCGCAGTTTCTCATCCGCTTCATACCCGGTCCATTCCATCGCATTTCCTGGATGGCGGTTATGTCCGCTCCATAGCGGTCTAGGGCGTTCGCAAGTTGTTCGGCTGTACGTGGCCTGTCTAGGGACCTAACATTCCACGGACAGAGCCGAAGATCATTGTCCTTTTTATCGTTTTTCGCAAGGGTCTTGAACAATAGTCCGTTCCATTTTATCTGAGGCTTGTGGTTGCTTCTGAGGAATTGTGGGGTTTCCCGGCCACGATTTGCTAGACTACAGCGCAAACGACTTAATCCTGCTTTGTGGCGCAAGATAGTCGCCATTTCCATATGGTACTACGAGGAGGTGGAAGTAGGATCTGGCTAACAGAGCTGCAAGTTATTCAGCTGCAGAGGCTCTTACCCGTTTTTGTTTTTTAACCGGACCAGCACCCGTTGGTAGACTGGTGGCGTTACAGCTCATGAAGGACCAGAGCCAAGCTTCTCTCAATCACCCATAATGTGTGTGAAAGGGACCCACAGTTAAATGCCGATTCCGAACGGCGTCAGTCGAGAAGCTTTTTCATGGCAAGTTTACTACGGTGGGTTTTGGCAGTACCCCGTCGAGGAGGGATGCCGCGACATAAACATTCGATGGCGTTGGTGTTATCGGGATCCGAACTCGCTCATCGTGCGTTAGAGTCCAACACACTAACCACTGCGCCACGGCGCCCTGTTAGTCCTTTACCATCCAATAAATCAATAAATCTTTTAAGAAAATCAAATATCCACTGTATCTACGTGAGGGTGTGTTAGAGTTAAACATATTTCTTCAGATCACCGAATGGTTGAGCAAAGCTCAACGCCTTCAGAGACTAGCGTGTCTCGGCATCACAGGCGCTATGCCATCCTGCCCTACGGCAGCACAAGAAGCACTCATTGGACTCGCTTCACTGCACCTTTTTATCAAAAAAGGTGGCATTACGCAGTGCAATCAGAATCCTCTGCTCGGGAACAAATATGCCATGTAGACCTGCAGGCCACATGTCTATATTACAACACTTTCCTGAGCTGGATATGATTACTACAGTCTCGGACGCATTGAAAAGAGATTTGAGGTACTGATCCCAAACCGCTCAGCATGGGAAGACAGTGATCCCCTGCTAGATGTCAAAGGCCTCAGGTGGTACACGGATGGCTCCAAGATGGCTTCTGGCGTTGGTGCATCTTTGGACCAAAACGCAAGATCTCGAAGGCCCTGGGAATAAACCCCAGCATCTTCCAAGCAGAACTGCATGCCATCCTAACATGCGTCAATCTAATTCTCGAGACTGGCATCAGAGGAGTAACCATCAACATACTCTCTGATAGCCAAGCAGCGCTTAAAGCACTGGGTTCTTACAGCACGAACTCAAAAACCGTCAAGGAATGCCATGACGCCCTACAAGACCTCGCCAAAAGGAACACTGTTAAACTTTGGTGGGTGCCAGGACATAAAGGTGTCAAGGGCAATGAAGTTGCCGACCAACTTGCCAGAAAAGGTTACAGCGACAAATACGTAGGTCCGGAACCTTTCTGCGGCATTCCCGGGTCTAAGATAAATTACTTCTTAGACAAGTGGGAAAAATCGCAACACCGTCTGGAACAGTGTTCGGGGACTCCGTCAATCTAAACGACTTATACGACCCCTGAACAGTCACCCTATTGACATACTCAAACTCAATAGGGGGGATATCAGAAGACTAGTCAGCTATCTAACGGGACACTGCGGTCTGAGATATCATTTAAACAAAATTAGTCTCTCGTCTGAAACTGAGTGTCGGCTCTGTCTAGAGGACGATGAGACGGCAGAACACATACTATGTGAGTGTGCTGCTCTCTGCCATCTTAGGAAGCGTATCCTTCTCAGTGAAGTTATGACTCCTGAGGAGATCACCCTGGCTCCTACGAGAAGCATTCTCAACTTCATTATAGAGGTGGAGAGTGGCAGGATTCATAAATTAAGATTTTGTCGATTTAGTTGATCTCAGGATACAGAGAAAAATTGAAGTTGATGACCAGACCGATCAACCCGGTGCAAACAATCATGAGTAACTCGTTTGCGATCAGAGCTTTCAGTCACAGGGTCATTTCTCCCAGCCCAAAAATAGCTTGGCTTACCACCTGGAAATCCGAATTCACACGTTCATATAACTTGAATTTATGTTAACAGTAATTTGAGGTCGTAACCTAAAAACGTCAGCGGTGTTCTTCCGATTCCTGTTTTGTTTTCTCACTCAACCTTTTTTGGGAAGTCACTAAAAATAAGTATGAGAAACCCTGAATATGTCATTCCAAGTTTGGAAGAATTGAGTGATTTTCCACGTATTTCGAAATGAATCTGTTTCGGTATAAATTAGCGGTCAGGGCGTGGAAGCCACTTATTCGAAAGTTTACACAATGAACTTCAAGGTTGGTTAGGTTAGGTTTTAGCTACCTGAATCGCTAAACTAATATCTGTTCATTTTCTTTCGTTTCAGGTCATAATTTGTACATTAGTTTTGGCAACGATATTCCTTGTCCCATTGGTCCTGTCTAACGTTCTTATTCCTGCTATCAAGGAAGTTGCTATTGCTGTCGTTTCGAACGTGGACGGTAAGCCACAAGTTGATGTTGTGAGGTCCGTGATTACGGCACGTCCGATCAGACTTAACCCTTAAAGTACAACTCCAATTCATCACGCAGATAATAATATATTATTAACTTTATGTAAAAAGATACAAATAAATAAAATATATAAAATCCTATTTCCAGAGTCGATTTTAGAGCATTGAGCTTGTCTTGTCAGTTGCTTGTAGGTATTACTTAAGAAACAAGACGAATGATGGTACAATCTGGAGAAAGAAGGCATTGCGTACGCTGATGACGTTACCATTACCACCTCGGGCAAATATCTGACCGCATGGAAACGGCATTCTCCATACTATGCAAATGGGCACAAAACAATGGGCTCAGGGTAAGTCCCCAAAAGACGGAGCTTGTGCTATTCACCAGAAAGCAGAAAATTCCGGTAACCTGCCCAATCACTTTACTTGGCACCAGGTTAACCTACGCCTCCGGTGCCAAATGCCTTGGCATTGTACTAGACGGAAAACTAACTTGGAAGAACAATACAACCGAGAGAGAGAAAAAAAGCAACTATAGCTCTCTACACATGCAAGAAAGCCCTAGGAAAAAAATGGGGATTCAACCCCAAGCTCACCCTACGGCTCTACATTACAGTCGTTAGACCTATACCAATTTATGGAGTGATAGTCTGATGGACCGAGGGCGCCGTGGCGCAGTGGTTAGTGTGTTGGACTCTGCCGCACGATGAGCGAGTTCGGATCCCGATAACTCCAACGCCATCGAAAATTTATTTCGCGACGTTCCTCCTCAGCGGGTTAGGGGCAAAGCCTCCCGTAGTAAACTTGCCATGACAAAGCTTCTCGACTCACGCCGTTCGGAACGGGACTAAACTGTACGTCCCTTTCACCTGTGTAAAAAATTAAATCGCACACAACATGGGTGATTGGGAGAAGCTTGAAAAGAAAGAGTCTGGTGGACTGCACTGGACAAGACACACTCGCCAGACAAGGAACGACTGGCTTGCGAGGGAATACCTCTTGCAAACATTGAACTCAAACTCATAAATCTCGCCAGGCCATACCTGCCTCATCACCAGGTAAACATGGCCTCGGCTCGATAGTCAACGGACTAGGAGAATAATCACCCTAAAAAGAACTGACTTTAGACCGGTCACTGTCTAATTGGCGGTCATGCGCAAAAACTAGGGCAAGATCCGAGTGATTTCTGCAGAAGCTGCCTAGACAAATAGGAGGTCGAATCCATCCACCACCTAGTCTGTGCCTGCCTGACCTTCTGCGCAATCAGGAAACACCTAGGATCCTACTTCCTAAACGACCTGACAGATGTTCAGCAAGTAAGGATAACTGACCTTCTTAACTTTTCAAGAAGCACTAACTGGTTCCATGAGTGGGGGATAAATCTCCCTCGTAGCAACACAACAGGTCCCCCTGGCCTAAGTGAATTCTTCCCATTCTGGGGAGGCTACGAACCCACCTACCTACCTACTTACCTTAGTTTTCCGAGAGAGGACTCTACTACTCAATCGCCTCTTGAGCCCGAATAAAGAGCGGTTGGTGACAGTTATCCTGCGTCTAGTCTTAGCGCTGGTGTCCGCTGGTGCTGCTTGTTACCAGTGAGCCAAGGTAGACGAAATCCTTGATTACATCAAAGTTATAAGCGCCAATTATGACATTGCTGTTGTGCATCTTTTCTTGATGACAGCATATGTGTATTTGGTTTTACCCTCGCTTACCTTCAGACCCACTTTGGCCGCATCTGCTTCAGTGCTCACAAAAACTTCATTGACGTCTCGCGTAACGTCAGTGTCATCAGCGTATGCGAGCAATTGTGCAGACTTGAAGTAGATCGTGCCTCTTGTATTGGTCAGTAAATCCCGCACGATCTTTTCGAGGATGATATTGAAAAAATCACATGACAGTGCGTCGCGCTGTCTGATCCTTTCATGTCATGGCATCGAAGGTCTCGGTAAACACCTTACCGACCTAAATAGAGCAGCGAGAATTCTCCATTGTCATCCTGTACAACCTGACAAGTTTGACAGGGAAGGCAAAACATAACATGGCTCTGTACAGCTCGTCCCTATAGACACTGTCATGTTCGGCTTTAAAATCGAGGAAAAGGTGGTGTGTGTCAACCTGAAATTCATGGGTCTTCTCCAAGATCTGCCGCAGTGTGAATACTTGAACACATGCCGGGAGATTATTCTCCATGACAACGCCCGACCATCCATGATTGTGTGCATGGAAGATCCAATCGTTGTTATAGGTATTGACCACACCATTGAGCAGGTAGACTCAAGGTGGGTTCAGCTCCTGGGAAACCCTCCTCAGAGCCCATTCTAGCGAGTTTGTCAGAAATCTCATGTCCTGGAGTCCACCGACTTTGTTCAGGAAGGCCTTAAGCTCATGGGCTAACTTAGAGCTGGTTAAAGGGTTGGACACAGCCTTGAATGCAGCTTGGCTGTTACGGCAAAGGCAACAAAATAGTGCATGGCCATCAGGATTGCGTACCTATATCTCTGACTGAAGGACAGACGCATATTTTTCTAACGATTTCGCATTCAAAGAGAACCCCAGCGCCCGACCCCAGCCCAGATTTGGAGCCATCTGTGAAATTGGGAAGACAATCCTTTCCAGATATTCAGTATGTAGCCAGAGCCAATCCTGACGCAATAGACATTCGACTATGAAGTTGTTACGCAGAATAGGGTCGTAGGATATTTCCCTCGCAAGCGCACTGTCATTCCAACGCTAGTTGTACCAAAAACCATTTCTCTTCAGACGAGACATGGCTTTCTGGCCATTCTGGAATTCAATACTGCCTCGATATCAGCCACCACAGTCGATAGCTCTTCAAAGGTCAAACTAGCCTGACCTACAGTCCGCAACAAATGAGATTTGGCAGATTTAACTGCTGCCTCCCATAGACCTCCAAAATGGGGGGCCCGCGGAGGAATATGATGGAACTCAATAAGCGAAGCAGTACACCAGGCAGCAATCTCTCCTTGGATTTGCTGTTGAAGAAACTGACGTTTGAATTCCTTTAATTCGTTTCGAGCCCCAACGAAATTCGTTCCATTGTCGCAAAACAGGTCACGACATAGCCCTCGTCGCGCAACGAATCTCTTTAATGCCGCAATGAAGCCTTGACTTGATAAATCCGACACCACCTCCAAATGGACAGCTTTGGTTACAAAGCATACAAACACTGCCACATATGCTTTCATGACGCGCTGCCCTCGTTGTTTCAGCGTGATGTGAAACGGCCCACAGAAGTCCGCACCTGTTTTAAGAAATGGCCTCGCCGGTTGTACTCTGTCCGCAGGTAAGTTACCCATAATTTGTGCTGACAGTCTTGGTCGATACTTGTAACAGTGCACGCATTGATCAACAATCCTTTTTGCAAGTTTTCTCAGGTCAATCACCCAAAACTGTTGTCGAACAATCGCCACTAATGCCTGAGGTCCTGCGTGGTAATTTTTCCTATGCAAATATCGAATTAAATTGGTTAAAAATGGATGGGATTTAGGAAGAAGGATAGGACACTTGGTTATGTAAGGGAGGTCTGCATTCTGCAAACGCCCACCAACTCGAAGGAGTTTTAAAGAAGAATCGTCTAAAAAGGGATTTAGATTTTTGACGAAACTCTTTGGGCGAATCATGTGTTGCCGATCCAATTAATCGATTTCGGTCTTAAAGGCCTCTCTTTTGATATGCCAAATAATCCGTTGCAGCGCTTCATTCAACTCGTTGACTGTGAGTGTTGGATCCACTTTAACATTTTCACCATCGAACATCATTGGCCTTGTCTGAGCAGTGGTCTCTATAGTCAACTTCCTTGATTTATTTAAAAATTTTACTATATAAGCGAAAATCCTGCAAGTTTTTTGGAAACTGCTAAACTGCAGATAGTGTTCTGAGAATTCCGAATTCACGAATGCTACCGTTGTCAGAAAAGCGTCACCGTTGCGACGTTTACCCGGAACTTCTTTGACCATATTTGTGCAATCCTTTTGACTTGGCCAATTGCACTTTGGTTTCCTCAGAAAGTCTGGGCCTTGAAACCATATGCTCCCTTTTAATTCCTCCGGGTAGGCTCCCCTTGATATAATATCGGCTGGATTTTTCTTGCCGCTGATATGCCCCCACTTTGCGGACGGAAGTTCAGTTTGAATTATGGACACCCTGTTTGCAATAAATGTATCCCAAGTTGATGGATGTGCCGACAACCAACAGAGAACGATTTCAGAATCGGTCCATAAGTGGATTTCATCCACGAGATGTGAAAAATTGGGCAGTACTCTTACCACTAGCCGTATTAACATTTCAGCAGCACAGAGTTCTAATCGCGGCAAAGTCTGAGTTTTTATAGGGGCCACCTTCGACTTAGCACTTAATAAATTGCAAGTTACTCGACCATTTACATCGGTGAGTCTAACATAAACGCAACAACCATAGGCTTTCAGCGACGCATCTGCGAACCCGTGTAGTTCCATTGTTTCGGAGTTTGAGGCCAATGCATATCTCGGAATTTTTAGCAATTCTAGTTCCTTCAACCGATGTCTAAACTCCTTCCACTCATCGTGTATACGGACTTGTACCGGCTCATCCCAAGCTGTCTTTTTTAGCCAGAGACTTTGTAGTATAATCTTTCCTTTAACAATCACTGGATTTATGAGACCCAATGGATCGAAAAGCGATGACAACTCGGACAGGATAATTCTCTTGGTAACATTCCTTGCAGTAGCAAGAGCTGGTGCGATGTATTGAAGTTGATCGGGTGTCGGATTCCATTGAATTCCTAAAGTTTTGATTATATCGGAGTCGTTAATTCGTAAGGGAATTTCTTTCTCAACTTCAGGAATTCGTCGCAACATCTCATTATCGTTGGTCCACCATTTTCTTAGGTAAAAACCCGCACTTTCCAACATAGTCCTGACTTCTTCATAGATTCTAGAAACTTCCTCCAACGAATCCCCTCCACTTATGAGGTCATCCATGTAGAAGTCTTGGCCCAGCACTCTTGAACCTACGGGATACACGTCCCTATTTGTTTCTGCCAACGTTTTCAGGCAACGAGTTGCTTGATAGGGGGCAGAAGTAGTACCATAAGTTACGGTGTTCAATTGATATACCTTTAACTTATTCAAGGGGTTAGGCCTCCAAAGAACACATTGGTACTTACAGTCCTTGGGATGAACCAGTATCTGTCGATACATTTTTGAAATGTCTGCTGTTAAGACATATTTATAGCAACGAAACCTTGGTATAATGTCGAACAACGTGTCCTGAATAACCGGTCCTTTGAGTAATACATCATTCAATGAAAACCCCGAGGACGTACTCGCACTGCAGTCAAAAACCACTCTCAATTTTGTAGTAGAAGAATCCGGCCTGAGAACATACTGATGAGGGCAGATATATGTACTTCATCTGGCTTATTTTCGCCTCCGAGACTTCTTGCATATGACCTAACTCTTCGTATTCCTTCATAAACCTGCAGTACTGTTCCGTAACCACTGAGTTTCTGGCCAACTTCCTTTCCAAGGCGAAAAATCTTTTCTTTGCATTATCCAAAGAGTCTCCAAGAACGTCGGGATTTTGCTTAAATGGCAACGATACTACAAACCTCCCTTCTTCGTCTCGAATCGTAGTTTTTAAGAAGTGTTCTTCACACTTAGTTTCTTCTAGGGTAAGGTTATTCCGGTTTAAATCGATCGATTCCAATTTCCAAAACTGCTCGACAATTTCGTTAAGCCGAGTATCCTCATCTGGTAGCTGGCTATTAACTAAACAAACTGTAGCCTTCGAAACTACAGAACAATCATATTTGCCCGACACAACCCAGCCGAATACGGTTTTCTGTAAAGTTGGTTGACCATCCCCTTTTATTTGACCAACTGCTAATAGTTCGAAAAAACATTCCGCTCCGATGAGCATATCGATTTTCGACGACTGATTAAAGTATGGGTCAGCCAAAACCACGTTCTTTGGAAGGTTTCAACCCTTGATGTCAAATGACCGATTAGGCTGACGATTTGTAATGGCTTTGATTACGAACAATTCTAAATTTGAGATCCTAAACTTACAGAGAGCATTCGTCCGATGCCGTACTTTCGACACTTCCTTCCCGATGCCACTGACTTCTACATCTGCGTTGACCTTGCTCAACCTGAGCCTTTGAGCCATCTGTTCAGTTATGAAATTCAGTTGCGACGCAGAATCAAGAAGCGCTCGCACAGGATGATATACACCGGAACTGTCTCTGATTTCAAGCAAGGCCGTTGCTAAAACGACCTGATTTTCGGTTCGTCCCACTAATGCTGACTGTCCTACGTCATTGGATCCATCTTCTGGAACATTATCGTCCCTTGTAGCAAATCTGTGTAATAGTCGATGATGTGGCAGAGAACAAATACTGCACTTCGACTTTGAACAACGCCTTACAGAGTGTCCTTTGTCGAGACAGTTGATGCACAATACCAACTTTTTGGTTTCATGGAACCGGTCTGCTACCGGAAGGGTTTGAAATTTTGCACATCCTTCTATTCGATGATCTCCTGCGCGACAAAACACACATTGAACTCTTTCAGCTGCTAACGCAAGGGGTCGGGCCCCTCTATCATTATTATGCCAGTGAGCGCGATTTTCTTTTCTGGGATTAGAACTGATAGCCTTATCCACGTTCTCCACCTTTGACTCCTTAACTTCCAAGTTCTTACATCTACGATCAAGGACTTTAACGAAGTCGTCCCACGACGGCAGCTTCGAATAATCCATGGCATCCTGCCACTTGGACTGGGTTTCAACATCTACTCTGTCCAGCGCTAGAGATATGAGGATGGCATGGGTTATATTCTCGTAACTCCCTATCGACAACATAGCAGTCAGGTGAGCGTTAAAACTATCCTCTATATTTCTCAAAGAACTCGACGTTGCTTTAGATACCTTAGCGACTTCTAATAACGAATTTATGTGTTCCTGAAACATCAGACATTTGTTATCAAATCGATCAGCCAACCTCTCTAACGCTTTCTTATAATTCGACCCTATCATATCAAACTCCTTTATCGCTCCTAATGCAGCTCCTGCAAGAGAACGCTTAAGGTAATTTAACTTTTGTAGACTATCCAACGTTTCGTCTCTATCTACTGGATTTTTAAATAATCCGATAAAGTTCGGATACTCCGAAAACTTCCCAGAGAAAGTGGGTAATTTTATCTGCTCCAACTTTGATCGCAACACAGGTTGTTGAAACAGAGTAGTGTTGAAGCTTTCAGATGAACTCGCCTTTGATGAAGCCGTCAGAGACATTATTTCTGCCTTTGCACTTACGTACAAATCTTCAACCGCCGAGCGAAAGCTATCGTTCGCCTCTTCTTCCCCTTCTATGCCAAGGCGCTCTATAGAAAGTTGCACATTTAAAACCTGCTTGAAGTACGATTCGAGTATGCCTAATCTGCATTCTAACTCGGTAAAAGATAATATCTCACCCTTCACGGAGATCAACTTCTTTATTCTAGTGAGACTACCTTTAATCGAACTCCTCAATGCTTTCAGCTCCATCAACGTTTTTCCCCTATCAGCTGACATGTCCGGTGAGACGTCACCAAGGGATTCCACGGCTTTCGACATCATGAATGTGTTTGTGGACGTATGTATGTTTATATTTTATTATTATTATTAACGTACGTACATATATGTATATATATTTTTATATGCATTCACCAATTCAATAAAAATGGGCTTAGATATTGACCAAGAGTAACAACACAATGAGACAATCCAGCAACAATTTCCGGAACAACAATGGAATTTGAAATGTCTCCATATATGTGTTTCACAACGAAGTTCTACAGCAATTCTAAGCCACGACTCTCCCAAAGCGACAACGAAATTCCCAGCAAACTGACGTTTAGTTAGAGATGTCTACATATGTATGTTTTTTTTTTTTTTTTGTATTTTGTCACTTACTTGTCCCGTAAGAAAAGTTGGACTGTAATCCCACGATGCTGTCGATCTTATACATATATGATCCACAGAAAGTGTAATGCTTTTAGCTTGTCCCGGGTTTCGGCACCAAAATGATCCTGAGCGTTTTCAGGATCTTAAAGAAAAATCAACGAAATCAATTTTTTTTTAAACGAAATCTTTTATTTTTATTTCAACCACAACAAAAAATGCTCGCTTTCGATTCCAACCCAAGAAGAAGTGCTCGCTCCTCCCTCTCTCGTCAACCACCCAAAACCAAAGCTCCCTCTCGCGGGAGTTCTGGATCCAGAGTCCGAACAGCATTGCCAACGTGCGCGAACAGTACCTGTGCATTGCCATAACGATGACAGCGCTTTGGTAGTTTTTGACCCATCATGCTTTGACCAAAGAAGCCTGCTATCTAATATGACTTAGCGTCCATGGATATCGGGATGGGGATGCCTTTTAGCACCATTTTTCCTCATTCTCTTGACGGGAATAACATCAATCTTAAGTGTATTAACCGACAGTCCATTTCTCGTGCACCAACCATGTGCTTTGAGGCGGACAGTCGCTGGGTATGAGCCGACAGAAAGAACGGCGAAATCATCCGAGAGTCAACACCCATGCACCATAACGGCGGAGATGGGACGCCACCTTGCGGGCAGCCCCTGTTTACGGCAGATTTAACACAATGTCCGAGACCTGCATCAGCGATCTATGTCCTGTACACGAGCATTGCTTTGATCCACAAAACCAGTGCTTCATCTACGCCATGTGATCTAGCAGCGTTACACATGCTGTCAAAAGGTACGTTATCAGAAGCTCCCTCAATGTCGACGAAAATGCACAGCACGTACTCTTTCCTTTCGAGTGCGCTTTCTATCCTCCCAACCAGGTTTTGAACCGCAGTCTCGCAGGATTTTCCACGCTGATAAGCATGTTGCATCTCCGAAAGAGGATGCGTTCAAAGGGCAACTTTGGGCACGTGCAGCACTTCTATTGTCTCCATGCTTTGCAGCAAGAAGGATTTTAGACTGATTGGTCTAAAATTCTTGGCGAGTGAGTAATCCTCTTTCACTATTTCAGGAATGAAGACTACTTTCACCGAGAGAGTGTGGCGACTGTTGGGACTCAAAGAACATCAGTTTGAAGCCGTGGTCTAGAACTGATTGTCTAAAAGTGAACGGAAATGGTACCTCCTACGCTACATACTCGAGAAGAGGGTCAACATTTTGTTTCCAATTAAGATATTGTCGATAAGACAGTCGAAATTAGACTATTATGAAGGAAAAAGTACGAAGCAGTTTTCATAGCATACTTTTCAATGCTAAATCAATTAATCGAATACTTGATTATCTAATGCCTGAAAGTATGACATGCTTTTTAAGTAACACTAGCTCCACTCGTACAGCTCAATTGTGACTGTCTATAGTGAATTGCTCGTTCTACATTTGTGACTTATTGGCTTGAGAAAATTGGTTTGCGGCAAAACGGATATATTCATCTAGGTTCGTAATGATACTAATGGATGGCAAAGGACTAACAAAGATCTCGTAAAGGTAGCATCTATCCGACGGATGCTGGCCTGCTAAAAAGCGAGAAGAGCCTCCGCAGACGAACACCTTGCGGCACTGTTAGTAAGTCCCATCCCCACCTCCTCGTGGTACCATCTGGAGATTTCCTATGGAAATTGCAGACGAGGAAGGGCGAATGGTGAGCCTCCTGCACCAAAAAACAGGATTAGTCGGTTGGGCTACGGCCTAGTAAGCCGTAACCGTAAAAAAAACCACAAACTCCGAAACAACCCCAAGCCTCGGATATAACGGACCGGATTTATGTTGACTACCCTTGCCAAAAACGAAAAAAGGACAATGATCTTCGGCTTTGTACGTGGAATGTTAGGTCTCTAAACAGGCCACGTGCAGCTGAACAACCTGCGGACGCCCTAGACCGCTATAAAGCGGACATAACCGCCATAAAGCGGATGAAAAACTGCGTCATTTATTAAGACGACTGCTATAGAGAGGGAGGACAACGATTCTTCGGATTCGGAGTTGTTGTTCGAGGTGGACTAAGGCAAAATGTCCTAAACTTTCGGCATGTGAGCGAACGCCTCATGACGATCCGTATCAATGCTACATTTTCTAACATCAGCCTGATTCCGCCAAGATGAGATCTACGATCTCCTATGCCCAATGTCCCAGCTATGACATCAAAATTGTACTAGAAGACTTCAATGCTAAGCTGGGTAAGGAAAGCATCTTTGAACGAGTCATCGGCAAACATAGCCTGCACGACACCACATCCGATGGCGGATACATGCTGATTGATCTTGCTACGGGGCAAAATCTTCTTCTACCCATTACACACTTCCCGCCCCTCTATATACACAAAGGCATCTGGCGGTCGCCAGATCAATCAATCACTAACCAGATTGATCACATCGCGATCGACGTCAGACACTCCTCAACTATTCTTGGTGTTCGTACTTTCCGAGGAACTAACATCGACTCGGACCACTATCTTGTGGTAGTCAAGATGCGCCTACGAATATCACGAACGCAGCGAAGTAGAGTAAGAAGACAAAGTTATGACGTCGGATAGCTACTATTGCCAGAAACCGCTCGTGCTTTTACCGATGGCGCCTCCCTTAAGCTCTCCAGTACACCTCAACCTTCCACGCTGTCAATAAAACAGCAGTGGAACCTTCACAAACAAGCCATGAAAAGCACTGCATCTGAGGTTTTGGGCTTCAAGGCTCCACCACGAAGAAACACCTCGTTTGATGACGAGTGCAGGAGGATTCACACAGCGAAGCAGGATGCATATAAAGCCTCACTGCATGGAAGAACAAGAGCAGCGACTTAAAAAGAAGGGAGGAGCATAAGATTCTCAGAGGAAAGAAGAAAGAGCACGAGAAGCGCGCGATTGAGAATTTGGAGAGGTGTTACTGCAGGCGTAACGTTCGAATGTTTAGTCAACAGATAAAGCGAACATGGCAAGGTTATAAAGCCAGAACGGAAGCCTCCAGGGATGAGAACGGACACCTAGTAGCAGAATCGCAGTCTATGCTGAGAATATGCAAAAACCACTTCTGTAGACTGTATAACGGCGATGTTAGTCAATATGTCGCTCTAAGGCAGAATGATCCCTTTCCTTACGACGGAGAAGTTAACATCGCCATATCGAAACACAAGTCGAATAAAACTGCTGGCAAGGACGGACCGTCTGCTGACCTCTCCAAGGCAGCAGGAGATGACTTGGTTAGGAGCATGCACCAGCTCATCTGTAAGATATTACTTACTTACTTTGATGGCGCTACAGTTCAGGGTGAACCAGGGCCTCAACCAACAAGCCTCTCCAGCCGGGCCGATCCTTGGCCCGCCGCTTCCAGTGCCGCACGCACAGTTGGTTGAGGTTCCTTTCCACCTGTGCGAGCCACCTTAAATGCAGTCGTCCTCTGCTGCGTCGTCCCTCGGGCAAACGGTGCAAAAACCACTGCCCAACACAAGAGGCACAATTTATTTCAAATCCTCACAACTCCTCGCATACGCGGATGACGTTCTAATATTCCAAGGAACACAGCAAGATGTCAATGAGGCGATTACGAGTACCTATTGAAGCGTAGGCGGCGAAAATTTGTTTGGCAGTAAACGAGGACAAAACCAAATATATGGTTTCATCAAAAAAGGGCGCTCACCACCGACGTCTAGGCCAGAGCGTTTATATTGTATGTATGTATGTTGGCGTTACAGTCCATGAAGGACCTGAGCCGAGCTTCTCTCTCAATCACCATGTTGTGTGTGATTTAATTTTCCCATAGGTGAAAGGGACCTACAGTTTATTGCCGGCTCCGAACGGCGAATTTCGAGAAGTTGTTCATGACAATTTTACTACAGGGGGCTTTGTCAGAACCCCGCTGAGGAGAAACACCGTGAAAACACGTTCGATGACATGGCTGTGTCAGGATTCGATCCCGTGTCATCGGCGTCAGAGGCCAACACACTACCCACTGCGCCACGGTGCTCTCAGAGCGTTTGTATTGGCAGACATAATTTCGAGGTAGGTAAGGACTTCGTCTACATTGGCTCCGCAATGACCTGGAACAACGACATCAGTTCCGAAATCAAACGCAGAATCACTCTTGTCAATAGCTGTTTCTTTGGGGTCAGGATGCAATTGTGTAATAGAGTCCTCTCCCGAACGACTTATCACCCCGGTCCTGCCGTACGACGCAGAAGCATGGACACTATCAACAGCAGATGAGGGGGTCCTTGGTCGTTTTGAGAGAAAGATTTTGCGTTTGATTTTCGGAATGGACACCGCAACTCCAGCCCGGAGAGTCCTTGAATCCAACCCCGAGGGACGAAGAAACAGAGGACGACCGCACTTAAGATGGCGCACATAGGTGGAAAGAGACCTCAGCCAACTGGGTGTGCGGCAATGGAAAAGGCTAGCAAAAGATCGTGCTAGTTGGATCACTATGTGATCAATCTGGTTGGTGGTCGATTGACCAGGAGACGCCGGGTACCCTTGTGGATGTCAAGATGGGGGAATCAGGTGCTTGCCAGGGGATAACAAAAGTCATCCTTGAGTCGATCATCTTTTTCTTCCGTTGGTGCGTGCACGCATATAAGGGTGATATTCCCCAGTGTATCCATGATGCGGATTGTTACGAGGCGTTCGCTTACATGAAGGAAGCTTAAGATTTTTTGTCCAAGTCTACCTCGAATAACAAATCCGCACCCAAATAAGAGTTGCTTGTTTTCTTTGTAGCAATTGCCTTAATAGATATCACAGTTTTTTATCCGTTTTTTTTTTACCTGGTCCATCCCATCGCACTTCTTGAAGCGCGGTAATGTCTGCATTGTAGCAGTCCAGGGTTTTTTCCACTTGATTTCCTGCACCTGGCTTGTTGAGGGACCTCAAATACCAGGTGACCTCACATACCTAACGACCGGACTTATGTTCAGCGGGTAAGGATAACTGACCTTTTTAACTTTTTAAGATGCACTAAGTGGTTCCATGAATAGGAGGCCAACACCCCTCGTTTCAACACAACGGGTCTCTTTGGTCTAAGTGTATTCTTCCCACTACTACCTACCTACCTAGCCTTGAGTGCGTATAAATATATAAAATTGGAAATGTCATTGATCACGGTCAAAGAAAGACGAACCGTCATAAGCGTTTAGAACTGAAGGTCACACTATGCGCTTAATGGGACTGAAAAGTAACCCTGCACCATGAGGTACTTCCAGATGAACTTAACTCTACTTTCACGCACAGTCGATCACTTTGACAAGGAATAACAAGGAATAACTCAGTTAGTCGACTGGATGTCATTAGAACTACTATCGCAGGTTCAAGATTTATACTCTTAGGATGTTTGTCACACAACTTGAACGGAGTGCAGTGGTTTGGGTCGTAGATGTTCGTTCACTTCTCTCCAGGGGTAGTTGTCCTAGATAGGATTCGAGAGGAACCGACCGAATTTTCACGTTGGTTGTAGTTCTCAGCAATTTTTCCATGCACCTATGGTGTCATTATAATCGCACACACAGAGCATGAATTTGAAGTGACCATATTTTTTTTTCTTTTTTTGTAGAAGGCTTCTACTATCCGCTGGAGCACTCAGACGCAAACACTGGTCCATCGTACTCCAGACAGACACCTTACATTACAGTATTTTCTCCGTTTTCCGGAGAAAAATTTGAAGAAGCTTCAGTGATGTAGAGCTAAGGGATTCGGCACACACCACGTCGGCTCCAAGGGTGCGCCACCGTATGCGAGCAAAGGCGGGACAATCACAGAGGAAATGCTCTGCAGTATCATCCTCCTCTTCGCCACTGCAGCACAGGTAGGCGTCTCACTGATGCCGAGCACGTAGAGATGCTTGGCAAAAGTGTAATGGCCCGTGATAACTCCCACAAGCCTACTGCAGTCGATTCTCCTTAAAGACAGGAGGAATGCTGCAGATTTTTTGCAGACATCAGGGCATACGCGCTTAGTCATCCTGCAACCCGGACAATCCCTCCATCTACTTTTGTGTTATTTAAATACACAATCGTTAATGTAGGAATTTACCGTGGACGTAGGTAGACCTAGAGCGGGTTCAGGTCCTGAGAAGCTCTCCTCTGAACCCATTCTAGCGAGTTCATCAGAGGTCTCATTTCCTGGGATCCCAGAGTGGCCTGGAACCCATACAAGCCTTAATGAATTTAGTCTGCCGACTCTGTTCAAGAAGGACTTGAGTTCAAGCACTAATTTGGAGCTAGTTAAGGGGTTACACACAGCTTTTAGTGCAGCTTGGCTGTCACTGCATACGCATATGCTTTCCCCCTTCCACCTATGCTTCACAACATAGTGCATGGCCATTAGGATTCCGTATATCTCTGATTTGAGAGCACCGTGGCGCAGTGGGTAGTGTGTTGGCCTCTGACGCAGATGACACGGGATCGAATCCTGACACAGCCATGTCATCGAACGTGTTTTTCCCGGTGTTTCTCCTCAGCGAGGTTCTGACAAAACCCCCTGTAGTAAAATTGTCATGAAAAGCTTCTCGAAATTCGCCGTTCGGAACCGGCAATAAACTGTAGGTCCCTTTCACCTATGGGAAAATGAAATCACACACAACATGGGTGATTGGGAGAAGCTCGGCTCAGGTCCTTCATGGACTGTAACGCCAGCATACATACATATGTATACTGTGAGTGTTATGCCTTCATACGTATATCTCTGATTGGAAGACAGACGCATACTTTCCTAACGAGAAGTGCAGTCGGATGTTTTCGCGTTCAAAGAAGACTCCAACACCGGACCCCCGCCCAGACCTGGAGCCATCCGTGAAAATGCGAAGACTATCCTTTCCAGGTTCAGTATCCAGCCATAGCCAATCCTGACGCCATGGAAGCTCGACAGTGAAATTACGACGCAATAGGATGACTGGCGTCAATGCGTCAGAAGGCATGTCCTTGAGACAGGGGTCGCAGGACAATTCTTGCGCAAGGACACCGCTATTCCTATGCGAGTTGTACCAAAAGCCATTTCTCTTCAGACGAGACATGGCTTTCGGAGCACACCCTCTGATAAATATATCAAGAGGTGGAAGGTTCATCATAGCATCTAGAGCAGCGCCCGGCGTGCTGGGGAAGGCCCCCGTGCAGCTGAGACAAACCGTTCTTTGGAGTTTGGTGAAAGAGGCTACGACGTGTTTGCGTTTTAGTCTGTTCCACCAGACAACCGATGCATATGAGATTATAGGTCTTAACATTGCCGTGTAGATCCAGAGGACCTTTGCCGGCGATGAACCCCATGTTTTGCCAAAAGCTCCTTTGCATTGCCAGAAAGCTGACAGCGCTTTGGTGGTCTTTGACTCAACATGCTTAGACCAGAGAAGCTTACTATCTAAGATGACTCCTACATACTTAGCCTCCTTGGATATCGGGATGGAAGTGTCTTTTAGTACCAGCTGAGTCATGTCAGTATTTTTCCTCCTTCTCGTAAAGAGAACGACATCGGTCTTAAGAGGATTGACTGAAAGCCCATTTCTGGTACACCAATCATCGATCACGATTAGCGCCGCCTGTGCTTTGAGACGGACAGTCGCTAAACATGAGCCGACGGAAAGAATGGCTACGTCATCCGCATATGCCTGGGCATAGATTCCAGAGGCATTGAGAGCATCAAGCAGAGAATCGACCACCATGCACCATAACAGCGGAGACAGGACGCCACCTTGAGGGCAGCCCCTGTTTACGCCGGATTTGACACACTGGTCGAGGCCTGCATCAGCTGTCAATGTCCTGTGCATGAGCATAGCTTTGATCCAAAGGACCAGTGCTTCATCTACGCCATGATATCTGGCAGCGTTGCACATGCTGTCAAAAGTTGCGTTATCAAAAGCTCCCTCAATGTCGATCAAAATGCCCAGCGCGTACTCTTTCCTTTCAGGCGCGCATTCAATTTGCCCAACCAGGTTCTGAAGCGCAGTCTCGCAAGATTTTCCGCGCTGGTAAGCATGTTGCATCACCGAAAGAGGGTGCATTCGAAGGGCAACCTTGCGCACGTGCAACTCTACCAGTCTCTCCATGCTTTTCAGCAGGAAGGATGTTAGACTGATTGGTCTGAAGCTCTTGGCAAGTAAGTAGTCCTCTTTTCCTATTTTGGGAATGAAGACCACTTTCACTGTGCGCCAAGGAATGGGTATGTGAGCAAGTGCTAGACTAGCAGTGAATATTCTTTTCAAAGTAGGAAGCAGCTGCCTTATACCTTTTTGCAGAATAACAGGATATATTCCGTCGGTACCCGGCGATTTGAAACCATCGAAGGATGCCACAGCAAATTCAATGGCTTCAGTCGTAACCACGCGCGACGCAATATACCAGCTACGCCGAGTTGTTTTCATCGTTTCAGTTGCAGTTTCCCTTGAAGGAGTGTGCAACGAGCCGATGTCGATCTGATTTCCCGGGAAATGAGTCTCAAACAGTAAACTAAGAGTTTCCGCTTTAGACTCAGTAAAGGTACCATCAGATTTTCTGAGTGCATCTAGCTTTATCGGTTTTCCCCGTTTGAGGACTTTAACCAACTTGCTAGTCGCACTCAGAGACTTGATCTCTTCGCAGAAGGTCCTATAAGAATCGTTCTTCGATTTGCGAATAAGTTTCTTATATTATTTCTGCTTCGACCGATACTTATTCCAGTCATCTTCCGAATTCGATTTGAGTGATCTATTCAGAAGAATTCTGGCTTCCCTGCGAAGGCTTTGGAGCTCGGCATTCCACCAGTGGACCAATTTCCTGCGGGGAGGTTTGCTGACAGGACATGCGAGTTCAAAATAACTGGTGATGACGCTATTCAGGTTCTGAACAGCGTTCTCTACCAACTGTTTCGTTCTGAGTTTAGGTAGGACTCGAGTGGATTTCTCAAGCTCCTCTCTAAACCGTACCCAGTCCGTCCTTCTCGGATTCCGTCTAGGCTGCAAGGAAGAGATCCCACAACTTAATCGGAATTCGATATATTTATGGTCCGACAGCGTAGCATCAGGCAAGACTCGCCAGTTAGTGATGTCCTTCAAATATCTGTTGGATAGGGTCAGGTCAATCACCTCCTGTCGTCTTGTCGTGACAAAAGTTGGTTGAGAGCCAACATTGTTGATGGTAAGGTCAGACGATAGAATGAAGTCTAAAAGACGGTCCCCCCTTGTATTACACTTGCTGCTGCCCCAAGCAGTGTTTTGGGCATTAGCATCTCAGCACAAGATGAGACCAATCTTTTTGGCTTCACAGTACTCTACGAGTTCAGAAACTACCTTCGGTGGTGGAGGCAGTATCGAGTCGTAGGGAAAGTAGGCAGACGCAACGACGAAGTGTTCTATAACTCCGTGCGTTTTGTAGCTTACTCTAGCAGCCCCCAGATCTTGTCCACAAAAGTGCCCAAGTTTGGTTGCCGATAGTGACCATATACTGTGAGTGTTATGCCTTCATCAGTAGGTTTGATCACTTCTCATTCACAACAGCTGTGTTGCATCATTTTTTTTTTCCGTGCAGGAATTGTTTCTTCCTGGCTATGCAACGACTCTGAACTACAGACCTTCCGCTCGACGGCCGGTGGTGTTTAACACTGCACCACGGACATATTTTATCTACTCCGTGTTAGGATTATCGCAAATCAAGTGCCAGGATTCGTAGGATTTGTTTCTGCTCCAACCGTTGTTGATAATCCATATCACTAGTCTTAGTTGATAAACAACAATTGCGTCAATTTGTTTATACATATATATATTGCACGATATTGGGGCATAAATGTGCCCATAGCAACACCCTTGAGGTCTTATTCTACGTATGTCCATACGAGTACAGGTATAAGGGTTACACTTTTGGTTCGCCGATAACCTCAAAACTGGACTCGCCCTTGTCAACTCCAAAGTACAGAACGTCATCCTGTCGATATGCCCATGTCATGCGTTTCGACGTGAAATAAATACCTACGGCTCCATCAACACCAATTGAGATCACGCCAGCCGTCTCATTGAAACGCTCTGTCATTGCTTCAAGCACAGTTTGTGCCGCTTCCTGTGCCGTCACACCTTTCGACTCGATCAGATTCAATATCTTTGTAGCCAAATTGTACTTGATTATCGTCTCACCATGTCCGGTAGCCGAAACGGCTCCAAGCAAATTATCAGCATACGTTCCAGCACCGATAATTGGCGAGTCACCAATACGACCTGACATTTTGCCAATCAAACCTCCCGTCGAGGTTGCAGCGGATAAATTACCTTCAGCGTCGATAGCCACAGCACCAACTGTACCCACTGTGCTTATGTCTGCTTCTGTAGCCGTATTGTTCTTGTAACGTTCCAGAGCTTCCTTGGCCTCTTCGGTGACCAGTGAACCATCTGGGAGGATGTCGAATCCCTGACCAGCAGCATACTTCATGAGTCCGTCACCGGCTAAGTAGCTGTGTCGTGATTTCTCCATCACACTGCGAGCAAGCGAAATCGGATGTAAAATATTCTTTGCAATTGAGACACAACCAATGTTCAAGTCTGCTCCATTCATAATGGAAGCATCGGCTTCCACCTCGCCATCCCAAGTGAGTACTGATCCATATCCTGCGTTGAACTGCGGATCGGCTTCCATTTGTCGAATAGCTACTTCAACGGCATTCAAGGAACTACCATCAGCAGCCACTAGTGCTCTATATCCTTCAAGAGCTGCTTTCTTCACTCCTTGAAGTCTTACCTGAAGTCCATCATCGGATATAGTGCCGGCACCTCCATGAACTAAAACAGTTGGTGTTCGCTGAAATGGAAATAGTTTTGTCCAGACGGATACGAGTAGTTTAATATCTGATTTACTTACTCTATGTGCAGAAGAACTAAGACTTCTTGCAATGATGGCCATCAACAGTATCTGGAATTGTAAGAAAAACACCGTTAAGGAAACTCCTCTTTTTACGAATTATTTTTTTGACGTTTCCGGTGCAAGAAAAAGATAAAAATAAAGCACAAGTGTCGATAGCACAGTCGGAACTTGCCTCCGCGTGGCCTCCCCTGGATAGCTGCCCTCGCACCCGTCGGGTAGCGAACCAATGTGTGTAGCTTCCCGACCCCTGGTTCCTGGGGAAAGAGGAACCTGGCCCTCCAGGTTGGGGGTTGTGTTAGGGGTAACATCCCTATCATGGAAAAGGGATACGGACGGATACAAAGCTGACGGCCCCTGCAAACAGAACGGGTACAACCGATCAATTGGACCAAACCCCCACCTGCTATAAAGCGGAAATGACCGCACTCCAAGAAGTGCAATGGAATGGACCAGGCAAAAGACCGATAAAAAACTGCGACATCTATTACGGGAACTGCTACAAGGAGAACAAACAGCGCTTATTCCAATGCGGATTCGTTTTTCGAGGAAGGCTCCGACAAAAAGTCTTAAGCTTTCGAGATGTAAGCGAACGCCTCATAACAATCCGCGTCAAAGCTAATTTCGGGAACATTAGCTTGATATGCGCTCACGCCCCAACCGAAGAAAGGGACGAGCGACTCAAAGACGACTTCTACGGTCTCCTAGACAGACCCTATGCCCAATGTCCCACCTACGATACAAAAATAGTTCTAGCAGATTTTAATCACGGGGAAATAAAGCCTACAACGACACCACGCCCGAAAATGGACATTGGCTACTCGCCTTCCCGCTTCTCAATATTCACAAAAGGACCTGGCGATCACCTGATCAGTCTACCACCAATCAGATTGATCACATTGCGATCGACACCAGGCACTCCTCCAGCATCTTAGATGTACGAACCTTTCGAGGAGCCAACATCGACTCGGATCACTACCTTGTTTTAGCTAAGGTACGAATGAAGATATCGAGGATGCCACGCAGTCGAGCATTCCAAGCGTGCCATCAGAGACGCTGCCTTTGATGTGTTGGGTTTCAAGCCACCGTCAGCTAGATATTCTTGTTTGATGAGGAATGCGGGAAAGCCTAAGTAGCAAGCAAAACGCCTACAAAGCCATGCTACATAGACGGACGAGAGCCGCTCGCGAACATTACGAGCAGAAAAGGAGAGAGAAACACACGATCTTAACGAAGAAAGAAAGAGAATATGAAGTGTGTGAGAACGAGGAGACGGAGAGATGCTACCACAGGAATGATCTCGCCAGTTCTACGAGGAAATAAAACGAACATGCCGGGGCTAAAAAGCCAGAACGGAAGTCTGCAGGGATGAGCATGAACAACTAATAGTGGAGTCACAGTCGATGCTGAGATTGTGGAAGGACCACTTCTGCAGATTCTATAACGGCGATGACAGTCAAATCGCCGCCATCAGGCAGAGCGAACCATTCACAATGGACGAAGACGAAGGAGAATCCCGTCAAGCCGACCTAGACGATATTAAGATAGGGATATTAAAACTTAAGCCTTATAAAGCTGCTGGAGCAGACGGACTCCCTGCGGAGCTTTTTGAAGCAGCTGGCGATGAGCTGGTCAGGAACATGCACCAACTCATCTGCAAGATATGGTCGGAAGAACGCATGCCCGATGAATGGAATCTCAGTATCGTTTGCCTGGTCCATAAGAAACGAGACCCCTATGACTGCGCCAATTACAGAGGGATAAGCCTCCTGAACATCGCGTACAAGATCCTCTCTGCCGTACTGTGTAAGTACCTGAAACCGTTCGTGGACAATCTGATAGGTTCCTACCAGTGTGGTTTCAGGCCAGGAAAATCCACGATAGACCAAATATTTACACTACGGCAGATCTTGGAGAAGACCAATGAATTCCAGGTCGACACGCACCATCTTTTCGTCGACTTTAAAGCCGCGTATGACAGTGTTTATAGAGACGAGCTATACAGAGCCATGTCATGTTTTAACATTCCTGCCAAACTAGTCAGACTGTGCAGGAGGGCTATGGAGAACTCTCGCTGCTCCATTAAAGTCGGCGGTGAACTAACCGACCCCGATGTTAAAAAAGGTTTTAGACAGGGTGACGCGATGTCATGTGATTTCTTTAACATTATTCTTGAAAAGATCGTGCGGGACTCTGCGGCCAATACGATCTACTTCAAGTCTACACAATTGCTTGCCTACGCAGATGACATTGACATTGTGGGACGGACAGAGCGAGACTTCAATGGGGCGTTTGCAAGCATTGAAGCAGAAGCGGCTAATGGTAGTCTAAGGGTAAATGGGGACAAGACCAAATATATGCTGTCATCAAAGAAAGACACACAACACCGACGTCTTGGTCAGTACGTCACCTTCGTCAGCTATATTTTTGAAGTAGTCAAGGACTTCGTCTACCTTGGCTCGGTAGTGACAAGCAGCAACGACACCAGCGCTGAGATAAAATGCAGAATAACTCTTGCCAATCGCTGCTTCTTTGGACTCAAGAAGCTAAGGTATCCCTCTATAAAACCTTAATCATCCCGGTCCTCCTCCACGGCGCTGAGGCTTGGACTTTATCAAAAGCGGATGAAGAGGCTCTTGGGCGTTTCGAGAGGAAAATGTTGCGTGCAATCTTTGGTCCCGTTTGTGTAAACGGAGGATGGAGGACTAGGTTCAACCAAGAACTGTACGGGCTGTACAGCAACATCAGCCTAGTTAGACGTCTGCGGATCCAACGTCTAAGATGGCTGGGCCATGTAGAGCGAATGGACATCACCGCTCCTGCCCGAAGAGTCCTCGACTCCAATCCCGAGGGGCGACGCAGCAGAGGATGATCGCATCTAAGGTGGCGCGCACAGGTCGAAAGGGACCTCAACCATCTGGGCGTGCGGCACTGGAAGCGGCTGGCCAAAGATCGTGTCGGCTGGAGAGGCTTGTTGGTTGAGGCCCTGGTTCACCCCGAACTGTAGCGTCATTTAAACGAAATGAAACGGGATCCTGTTGGTATGAAGACAGACAACTAGAGTGACAGTCGATGAGAATATAGAAGGAACACTTCTGTATACTGTTTAACGGTGATGAAAGATCTTATACAGCTGTCAGGCGAATGATCCATTCTCAACGGACGAAGACGCATGCGCAGACGGACTGTCTGCCGAGCTATTTAAGGCAGCTGAAGATGATCTTGTATGGCGCATGCACTAGCTCATCTGCAAAATATGGTCGGAGGAGGGCATGCCCGACGAATGGAATCTTAGCCTCGTTTGTCCAGTCCACAAGAAAGGAGACCCCTTTAACTGCGCAAACTACAGGGGAATAAGTCTCCTGAATATCGCATACAAGATCTTCTCTGCCGTACTGTGTGAAGGCCTGAAACCCTTTGGGGATAATCTGATCTGGTTCTCATCAGTGTGGTTTTAGGCCAGAGAAATCCACGATAGACTAAATATTCACACTGTGGCAAATCTTGGAGAAGACCCATGAATATCAGATTGACACACATCACTTTTTCGTCGATTTCAAGGTCGTGTATGACAGTGTGCATAGAGACGAGCTATACAGCGTCATGTCTTGTGTTGACATCTCTGCCAAACTCGTGACCAGCGACATCAACACCAGCGCTGAGATCAAACTCAGAATTACTTTTGCCAATCGTTGCTTCTTTGAGCTCAAGAGGCAATTGAGAAGTCCTCTCTGGAAAGACCGAAGTTGTGCTGTACAAAACCTTTATCCTCCCGGTCTTCCTCTATGGCGCAGAGGCCTGGACTTTAACGAAAGCGGATGAAGAGGCCATTGGTCGTTTTAAGAAGAAAATGATGCGTTCAATCTATGGTCCCGTTTATATAAATGGGGAGTGGAGGAGAAGATACAACGACAATTTATACGGGCTGTACAGCGACATCGGCCTAGTATGACGTCTACGGACCCAACATCTAAGATGGCTAGGCCATGTAGAGCGAATGAATAACACAGCTCCGGTCCGAAGAGTCTTCGAGTCTAGCCCCGAGGGACGACGCAGCAGAGGACCACCGAATCTATGGTGGCGCACAGAGGTGGAAGGAGACCTTAGCCAACTGAAATTTCATCGCTGGAAACAGCTGGCAAGAAACCGGGCCAGCTGGAGAAGTTTGTTGGTTAAGGCCCAGGTTCACTCCGTAAGTAAGTACTGTAGCAGAAAAATGTCTAATTCAAAGCGTTTTGGTTGGGGTTCTTTTAAGTCTTATGGCAACAGGTTCCCGAGAGTTATGGTCTGACAAAATAAATCGCTTTGAGTCACACATTTTTCTTACGGAAAACTTCGACAAAAGGGTATCTGCCAGTTAGGCTGTGGAGAAAAACTTTTTTTCTTGGCCGTTGCTCTTCCCAATGTTAGATGAAACGGTGAGACGCTCGTATGTTGAGTGATAGAGCCTCACAAATTAATGTATGTCCAAGGCAACATCTATAGAATTAGATAATCCTCGTAACTGGTCTCTCCAGATAAAAGATAAAATCGAAAAAAGCGCAAAACACAACAATACTTTCAAACGAATACACAATGCGGACATCAAATATGCCGGGAACAAATAGAATTGGCCATTAACCGAACCTACCTACTTCCACCAATAGAAATGTCCTTTATCGCAACAAATATCCTCTGGAGTAACTTACAAGTTTAGAAGTATCCATTCTCGAGCTGCCTATTAACCGTCCAAGCGAATTTTGATTTGATTTAAAGGAACTCGAAGCCCGACTGTGTTAAAGATATCGATTCGAGAATGGTTATCAAACTGTCTGAAGACGGTTATCAAACAATTTATGGAACTCTCCTATGTCGGGCAGATAAACGTTTTATGGTACACTAATCCATAACACAACTGTTGATAAAAAGTAATCGCGGTCGCATCTAAGATCAACAAACTGAAAAGGATTATTTATAAATTTATATTGTAACTCGAGTCGATTATCTTTCACGGAAGTGTTATCTACATTGGCAAACTGTCCTAGAGCGAATACTGACTAATAAGTATCTTGAAATGCTAGGCTAACTTCCAGTATATTATGAAACCCTTAGCCAGAACGATTTGTCAAGAAAGAGATACGGCACATAGATCAACAAAAGCAGATTTTCAGCAGTGTCACTTGTACTTACTTACTTTGATGGCGCTACAGTTCGGGGTGAACCAGGGCCTCAACCAACAAGCCTCTCCAGCCGGCCCGATCTTCGGCCAGCCGCTTCCAGTGCCGCACGCCCAGTCGTCCCTCGGGGTTGGAGTCGAAGACTCTTCGGGCCGGAGCGTTGATGTCCATTCGCTCTACATGGCCTAGCCATCTTAGACGTTGGATCCGAAGACGTCTAACCAACAGTTCTTGGTTGAATCTCCTCCTCCATTCTCCGTTTACACAAACGGGACCAAAGACTGCACGCAGAATTTTCCTCTCGAAACGTCCAAGAGCCTCTTAATCCGCTTTTGACAACGTCCAAGCCTCAGCGCCGTAAAGGAGGACCGGGATGATTAAGGTTTTGTAGAGGGAAACCTTAGTTTTTCGAGAGAGGGCTCTACTACTCAATTGCCTCTTGAGCCCGAAGAAGCAGCGATTGGCAAGAGTTATTCTGCGTTTTATCTCAGCGCTGGTGTCGTTGCTGCTTGTCACTACCGAGCCAAAGTAGACGAAGTCCTTGACTACTTCAAAAATATAGCTGCCGAAGGTGACGTTCTGACCAAGACGTCGGTGTTGTGCGTCTTTCTTGGATGACAGCAAATATTTGGTCTTGTCCCCATTTACCCTTAGATCCACTTTAGCCGCTACTGCTTCAATGCTTGCGAAAGCCTCATTGACATCTCGCTTTGTCCGTCCAAAAACGTCAATGTCATCTGCGTAGGCAAGCAATTGTGTGGACTTGAAGTAGATCGTACCTCTTGTATTGGCCGCAGAGTCCCGCACGAACTTTTCAAGAATAATGTTGAAGAAATCACATGACAGTGCGTCACCCTGTCTAAAACCTTTTTTAACATCAAAGGGGTCGGTTAGTTCACCTCCGACCTTAATGGAGCAGCGAGAGTTCTCCATAGTCATCCTGCACAGTCTGACGAGTTTGGCAGGAATGTTAAAACATGACATGGCTCTGTATAGCTCGTCTCTATAAACACTGTCATACGCGGCTTTAAAGACGAAAAGATGGTGCATGTCGACCTGGAACTCATGGGTCTTCTCCAAGATCTGCCGTAGTGTAAATATTTGGTCTATCGTGGATTTTCCTGGCCTGAAACCACACTGGTAGGAATCTATCAGATTGTCCACGAACGGTTTCAGGTACTTACACAGTACGGCAGAGAGGATCTTGTACGCGATGTTCAGGAGGCTTATCCCTCTGTAATTAGCGCAGTCATATGGGTCTCCTTTCTTATGGACCGGACAAACGATACTGAGATTCCGTTCATCGGGCATGCGCTCTTCCGACCATATCTTGCAGACGAGTTGGTGCATGTTCCTAACCAGCTCATCGCCATCTGCTTTAAACAGCTCCGCGGGGAGTCCGTCTGCTCCAGCAGCTTCACAAGTCTTAAGTTTCGATATCGCTATCTTAACATCGTCTAGGTCGGGTGGACGGGATTCTCCTTCGTCTTCGTCCATTGTGAATGGTTCGCTCTGCCTGACGGCGGCATTTTGACTATCATCGCCGTTATACAGTCTGCAGAGGTGGTCCTTCCACAATCTCTCCATCGACTGTGACTTCACCACTAGTTGTCCGTGCTCATCCCTGCAGGCTTCTGCTCTGGCTTTATAGCCTTGGCATGTTCGTTTTACTTTCTGGTAAAATTTTCGAACGTCGTTCCTTCAGTAACATCTCTCCATCTCCTCGATCTCGCGCTTCTAGTGCTCCTTGTTTTTCCTTCTCAGAAGCGCATGCTCCTCCCTCCTTTTCTGTTCATAGAGCTCACGGGCAGCTAGCCTTAGTCCGTTTTCTGACGTGGTGTTGTGTAGGCTGTGCTTTCCAATGACCCGTTCAAAGATAGCTTCCTTACCCAGCTTCGCATTGAAATCTCCTCATCTTTCTCCTCTGTGGGGGCGTGGACACATAGTAAGCTTATATTGCCGAGATTGGCCTTGATGCGGATAGTTATGAGGCGTTCGCTTACATACTGGAAGCTTAAGACTTTTTTCCTGAGTCTGCCTTGAACAACAAATCCGCATCCGAATAAGCGTTGTTTATTTTCCCTTTAGCAGTTTCCGTAGTATATATCACAGTTTTTCATCCGTTTTTTGCCTGGTCCATCACATCGCACTTCTTGGAGTGCGGTTATATCTGCTTTATAGCAGTCCAAAGAGTTGACCAGTTGTTCGGCTGCACCTGGTCTGTTGAGGGACCTAACGTTCCAGGTGCAGAACCGAAATTCGTTTCCTTTTTGACGTTTGCGGGGGTCGTCAACATGTAATCTGTTAGCCCTAAGCGCAACCCCCAACCTGGAGGGCCAGGTTCCTCTTTCCCCCGGAACAAGGGGTCGGGTCGCTGCACACTACCTGGCGGATACCAGTATAGCTATCCAGGGGAGGCCACTGCTACAAGGAGAACAAACAGCGCCTATTTGGGTGCGGATTCGTTATTCGAGGAAAACTCCGACAAAAAGTCTAAAGCTTCCGAGATTTGTATAAGCGAACGCCTCATAACAATCCGCCTTAAAGCTAAATTTGGAAACATTAGCTTAATATGCGCTCACGCTTTAACGAAAGAAAAGGACCATCGACTCAAAGAAGAATTCTACGATCTCCTAGATAGAACCTATGCCCAATGCCCCAGCTAAGACACAAAAATAGAGCTGCTCGCGAAATCTATGAGCAGAAGAGAAGAGAGGAACACACGCTTTTCAGAAGTAAGAAGAGAGAGCACGGAAAGCATGAGATCGAGGAGATGGAGAGATGCTTCCGCAGGAATGACGCCCGGAAGTTTTACAATAAGGTAAAACGAACATGCCATGGACACAAAGCCAGAGCGTCGGTCTGCAGGGATGAAAATGGAGAACTGGTAGTAGAGTCGCAGGATTTGGAAAGACCAGGATTTCGATTTCAAGGCTGTATATGACAGCGTGTATAGAGATGAGCTCTACAGCGCCATGTCTAGTTTTAGCATCCCTGCCAAACTCGTTCGACTGTGCAGGATGACAATGGAGAATTCTCGCTCCTCCATTAACGTAAGTAATGAGCATACCGAGACCTTTGATGTTAAAAAAGGATTTAGGCAAGGTGACGCGCTGTCATGCAACTTTTTCAACATCGTGCTTGAAAAGATCGTGCAAGAGTCACTGGCCAACACAAGAGGTACGATTTGTTTCAAGTCTACGTAATTGCTTGCGTACGCCGACGACATTGACGTGATGGGACGGACACAGCGAGACGTCAATGAGGCCTTTGTAAGCATTGGGGTAGAAGCGGCTAAGATGGGTCTCAAGGTTAAGGGGGGTAAAACCAAATATCTGCTTTCATCTAAGAGACGGACAACACCGACGTATTGGCCAGAACGTCACCATGGGCGGATATAACTTCGAAGTGGTACCTTTACTCACTGATGACCAGCGACAACAACACCAGCGCTGAGATAAAACGCAGAATCACTCTTGCTCTCACTCTGCTCACTCTTGCTGTTTCTTTGGGCTCAAGGGGCAATTGAGAAGTAGAGCCCTCTCTCGGAAAACCAAGGTGACACTATATAAGATCTTAATCATCCCAGTCTTCCTTTACGGCGCAGAGGTTTGGACCTCGCAAAGTACAAGGCATTCACCGAAGAAGACTGCAAAAAAGTCATATTCTCCGACGAAACGAATATTAATCATTTCGGCTCAGATGGTAAGGAATGGACTTGGAAAAGATCAGGCGACCGGCTCAGAAGTCATATGGTGAAAAAGATTCTGACGTTTGGCGGAGGAAGCCTGATGCTCTGGGGTTGTATGACCAACCAAGGAACTGAACATTGTCAGAGGAATATTGGAAGAATAACGGTACAGGGTACTCACACTCACACACTTCTCCACTATTCTTGATGTTCGAACTTTCCGAGGGGCTAACATCGACTCGGACCACTATCTTGTAGTAGCCAAGATGCGTTTACGGATATCACGAACGCAGCGGAGTAGACTAAGAATATAAAGTTATGACGTCGGAAAGCTACTATCGCCAGAAACCGCTCGTGCTTTTACCGATGGCATCTCCCTTGAGCTCTCCAGTACACCTCAGTCTTCCACGATGTCAATAAAACAGCAGTGGAACCTTTACAAACATGCCATGAAAAGCACTGCAACTGAAGTGAAAATTCTCCATTGTCATCCTGCACAGTCGGACGAGTTTGGCAGGAATGTTAAAACTAGACATGGCTTTATATAGCCATGGGGCTAGTGCTACTATTAGCAATACGGCACTGCGACCTTTGTAGATCAATTGTGCCTGCTAGCCGATTAGCCTCTCCACCACTATAATGAAGTTGAGAATGCTTCTCGTAGGAGCCAGGGTGATCCCCTCAGGAGTCCTAACTTCACTGAGAAGGATACGCTTCCTAAGATGCAGAGTGCAGCACACTCACATAGTGTGTGTTCTGCCATCTCATCGTCCTCTAGACAGAGCCGACACTCAGTTTTAGACGAAAGACTAATTTTGTTTAAATGATATCTCAGACCGCAGTGTCCCATTAGATAGCTGACTAGTCTTCTGATATCCCCCCTATTGAGTTTGAGTAGTTCGGAGTCCCCGAACACTGTTCCAGAAGGACAGGTGTTACGTGGCAACAATCAATATAAATAAAAAAGAAAAAAAAGGGGATCGCAGTAGTTTACGTATTTATTTTTTTTTTGATCAATAATATAATTCACAGTCACTTTGATCAGATTGAAATATAAGTATTACCTGGCAATTAATACCTCAATAGTACCAAGTTGCCATCTCAAGAACAACAATTCAACTCAATTGTACCAACTTGCCATCTCAAGAACAACAATTCAACTCAATTGTACCAACTTGCCATCTCAAGAACAACAATTCAACTCAATTGTACCAACTTGCCATCTCAAGAACAACAATTCAACTCAATTGTACCAACTTGCCATCTCAAGAACAACAATTCAACTCAATTGTACCAACTTGCCATCTCAAGAACAACAATTCAACTCATTTGTACCAACTTGCCATCTCAAGAACAACAATTCAACTCAATTGTACCAACTTGCCATCTCAAGAACAACAATTCAACTCAATTGTACCAACTTGATAACTATTAATAAGAAAGAAGAATATATCAATATCTAAAATTACTACTTCCCATTCTTCTCAATGCGGAACAACGGTGTTGCGATTCTTCCCACTTGCCTAAGAAGTAATTTATCTTAGACCAGGGAATGCCGCAGAAAGGTTCCGGACCTATGTATTTGTCGCTGGAACCTTTTCTGTCAAGTTGGTCGGCAATTTCATTGCCTTTGTCACCTTTATGTCCTGGCACCCACTAAAGTTTAACAGTGTTTCTTTTGGCGAGGTCTTGTAGGGCGTCATGGCATTCCTTGACAGTTTTTAAGTTCGTGCTGTACGAACCCAGTGCTTTAAGCGCTGCTTGGCTATCAGAGAGTATGTTGATAGTTACTCCTCTGATGCCAGTCTCGAGATTTAGATTGACGCATGTTAGGATGGCATGCAGCTCTGCTTGGAAGATGCTAAGGCTTATTCCCAGGGCCTTCGAGATTTTGCGTTTTGGTCCAAAGATGCCGGCGCCAACGCCAGAAGCCATCTTGGAGCCATCCGTGTACCACCTGAGGCCTTTGACATTTAGCAGGGGATCACTGTTTTCCCATGCTGAGCGGTTTGGGATCAGTACCTCAAATCTCTTGTCAATGTGTCCGAGACTGTAGTAATCATATCCAGCTCGGGAAAGTGTTGGAATATAGACATGTGACCTGCAGGTCTGCATGGCATATATGTTCCCGAGCAGAGGATTCTGATTGCACTGCGTAATGCCACCTTTTTGATAAAAAGGTGCAGTGGAGCGAGTCTAATGAGTGCTTCTTGTGCAGCCGTAGAGCAGGATGGCATAGCGCCTGTGATGCCGAGACACGCTAGTCTGAAGGCGTTGAAGCTTAACAATTGTAGTTTTTTGCTGAGGCCTGAAACCGTACTGATAAGAGCCGATCAGGTTATCCTCAAACGGTTTCAGGCGTTCACACAATACGGCAGAGATGATCTTATATGCGATGTTAAGGAGACTTATTCCCCTATAGTTGGCGCAGTTATAGGGGTCTCCTTTCTTATGGACCGGGCAAACTATGCTGAGATTCCATTCGTCGGGGATGCTTTCCTCCGACCATACCTTGCAAATGAGATGGTGCATGCACTTTACCAGCTCATCTCCAGCCGCCTTAAGAAGCTCAGCAGACAGACCGTCTGCGCCTGTGGCTTTATTAGACTTAAGTCTTGAGGCTAAATATTACCCATAAAACCAGGTCCCCACTGACTACAACCTCCCTGCGATCACTTCCCTTCTCTTCTAACTTATATTCAACTAAATTGTTGCATACAAGTTTGGTATAAAAAAAAAGACACTACTCTCCATATACAATACTCAATTCAAATACGTTTATTTAAACTTCTATTCGCCTATGCTTAATTTTAATATAATCTCTAATTAATAATAAATTTATTTAAAATACTAAACATTAATTACTCATTCAGTTAGTTGATCCATTCAATAAGTTAAACATCAGTAATCGTTTCGTTCAGTTTTCTGTTTATTATTATTTTCTTTGTTGACAAAAAAAAATAAAAAATTAAACAAAAATAGAAATTAAACAAAACAAGACTTAAAATTATAATTAAATAATAAGAGTAAGATTACTTTGTAGAATATTAAATTAAAACAATTTAAGATGTGACTTAGCCTGTTCGGGGATGGAGTTTGTTTGTTGCTGTCGCTTGTAAATACAATATATTGTTAGTACGTAACATTACGAATAGATGATTTATTTTTAATTTATACAATTGTTTTATTTTTTATTTTATATTTATATATTAAACAGATTTCTTTAATTAATTTTTTTTTGTATGAATTTTTATTTAATTTAGTGTTCTTCGACCTTAACTTTTATTTAACGATATTATTATACCATTCAATCGATATACATACAAATACCTATTTTATAGATTTATATAAACTTGTATATATGTACACATATGCTATATGGATTTTGTGTAGTAGTATGTGTTAATTAAGTTAAATTATATTTTATTCCTTTCATTTCCTTAAAAACGACATTTTACATTTTTTTTTTCTCTTTTTTATTTTTTTTTTTACATTTAATTCGGTTTTCACTTAAATATTTATGTAAAAAAATAATTTACAACTTTTCATTCTTTTATTTGTTATAGCTTTTGCTTCGTATATATATATACCGATTTTTAGTTTTACTTTATTCACTTTTTTCTCTGTTTTAGTTGAGCTTTAGAAGGATTGGTATAAATCGTTATTAATGGGATATAAAAGGTTTGTATTGAAATTTAAAACAAAAAAAAAAATGATAGAGGAGCACAGGCAAGATGCTGCCTTTCGTTGGTCTATGCTATACGTATATAAAACAAAAAACTTACTATTTAGAGAGTCTTTTTCCACGTTCTTGCAGAGCTAAGTTTTCCATTTAATTGTTTTTTTTTTTTGAAAAAGACAACCTCATTAGTATATCGAGTCGTAAAAAAATCGAGGATTTTCTACACCAAATATATATATATATAAAAACACAAGTTAAGTCTAAAACAATCGATGAAAACACAATCCAGCGTGATTTCAGTTGTTTCCCGGCTTCGGTTGATCACTTTATCTTAAAACAAAAATCGAATTTTTCTAAAAAACAATTCCGAAAAAGGAAGAGAATGACACTCTCCCAAAGTGATAGGTAAAATAAAATCGGATGAGAAAGCATTCTCTTTTAGAGAACGAGTCTTCTCAACTAATGCTATTTGATTAGATTTTCGCATTCGAATGGCTTTAGTCACACCAGAAGCTCAATCGCCTAACCGAGATCCCAACGTGTTGTAACCATCTACCAACCTATCTGTGACATTCGGCGCGCCAGCATTTACTTTTTTTTTTTTCATATAATGAATCACAACCTGTAGGCCAATGTCGTTAGTCGTTCTCGTACTCGTATGCTACATAGCTTAGAAGAAGGTAGAGAGAATCTTGGGCTTAGCCGGGGGACCGAGGGCAGGATTGGGTGAGACTTTCTTAATGGGTTATACGGATATTTCATAGTTCATATCATAGACACTGGCCCGATCGGGTGTTGGTGTTGTTGCCCGCTGTTGATTGCCACCAACCGACGATGGTCCTAAGCTATTCGCCGATATACTATTCGATGCATTTACCACGCTACCATTATTCCGTGCCGATTGTTGCTGTTGCTGATCCATCGATTGCATTTCCATTGAATCGGTCATTTCGAGAGCGCGGACAAAGGACATTGGTCGCGTTGGTGTTTGCTTACGTTTGATTTGCGGTGACGCTTGACTTTGAAGATTTGGATTTGGAGGGAATACAGGCACACCGCCACGTAACGCCGGCTGATAACCACCGCTGCCGATAGTTGAATTGACACCACCGCCGCCACCACCTGCACTACCAACAATCGTATTTGTGGATGATGATTGAGCCACAACCGTACTGGTTGAGGGATTATTACCACCGCCGCCATATCGCATCATACCGAATGGTTGTGATGTTTGCACTGGATTCGGTGTAAGGTGCTGTGAAGTGGCGACCACTATTGTCGGGCTCGTCGGATTCGAACGATGGTGATGAATGTCGTATTGAATTTGGTGCTGTTGCTGCTGCTGTTGTTGTTGCTGTTGCTGTTGATGGTACTCGTTCAACGGCAATCGAACTTGATTTAAGACATGACTCAACGGATGTTGTGCCATATTCATATATTGGGCAGGATGGTGGTTTGGCATAGTGCCTGCACTATTACCACCGCCACCACTTGTATTGTTGGTACTAAAGCCAGGCGAAGTGTCTTTCCACATGTAAACACCACGCTGTGGGCTACCGGCTAATTCTCGGATATTATCGACAGTGTTATTCGTTCGTGCATAGGATAATTCGTTAGCGACGGAACCACCGCTTCCGGCGCCTTGTCGGACAAGTTCACCTTCGGATAGGAAGCGTCGTTGTGGCGATCCATACTGAGTGCTGTTGGCCAACATCATACCGCCAATTGTACTACTGACGCCGATACCACGTTGCTGTTGCTGCTGTTGTTGCGGGAGACCATTGTGATGCATCATCAATTGCTGCTGCTGCGCCTGACTGGGAAGACCAGTTGTATATTCATAGTAGATTTGTGACGGTTGCTGTTGCTGCTGCGAAGTATTTGGCTGAAGCGATTGTTGTTGTGTTAGGCCGACACCGATAAAGTCTGGTCGTCGAGGTTGAGTTGGTGTGCCGGGATTCGACCTGAATTAAAGAGATAAACAAATGCGTGGATTAGAATTTATCTAAAACTAACAAGAATCTATATATCTGCATTTTCTATCTTTTGCAACGCAGAGTGCAGATCAAAATAGACTTTTCCCGAAAGCAAAAACAAAAACGAATGCTCGACTAAAAAACAAACAGGGGCCACCCTCAAAAACAAAATAGTACAAAATGAGGACCAAACAGTACGAATGATGTCCTGAGATGTTATGGTTTATGTGTAGCGCTTAGTCTACTCGTGATGAAATGGAAGGCATATGCGCCTTAGAGCGCTAACGAGAGTGATAATGAAAACTAATTTCTAATGTATTGTACATGCGGCGGAATCTAGCAAACGACTTAATTGGGAGCGTTTTACTACCAAACATCATTGAATACGAAAAAAAAGGAAGAGCGCTCGAGTTGACCGGTTTTAAAAACGAGTCATCGCAGGAAAAAAATTCGTTTTCCTCGCCCACCAATGTTCAAAAAATAATAAAAAAAATAAAGAGGCCTTCGTTCCAAAACCTCAACTGTCTACCTTAACTCTCTAACGCTTCCTTACGATATCTTTGCCTTAACTGAAACCAACCTCAACCCTAGCATTCTCGACTCCGAACTCTTCTCCTCCGACATCGACGTTTTTCGCACTGACGGTGAGCGCAATAACGCACTTCCCCTTGGGCGAGGTGTCCTTTTGTCTATCCATAGCCGCCTCAATGCATCGGCTGTGGCAGTTTCGAACTCTGCACCTTTTGAACTTGTCTGCGCCAAGATACCAGTCACCAAAAGCTTTATCTACATCCTTTGCTGTTACATCCGCTTATCGCAACCTGCCCAAGTCTACCAGCTAGCTGTTGACACAAGAGACTCTATTTTCTCAGACACCGATCCAAGTGATGACTTCATCGTAGTGGGAGATTTTAATCTTCCATTCTTGCAATGGACCCTTTCAGACGACGAGTATTTCCTTGTCCCTATTTATGCTTCCTCTGACAAGGAAACTTTTTTTACTGACCGTCTTGTAGAGTCTAACCTATTTCAAATCAGCAGTGTCACCAACAATCTTGGAAGACAACTAGACCTTGTATTTTCTTCCGATGCCTACAACTCTTTCGTTACCGCAAGCACCCCTCTACTGTCCACTCTGGACCAATATCATCCTCCCTTATCCCTTAAGTTCTCCTATAAAATAAACCAAACTTCCTCCACTTATGATCACTCTTTCTTTTTCAACTTCCGAAAGGCCGGGTCATGCACCCACATTTATTACGAAAAATCGCAGGGAGGTACTAGACCTAACTCTAGCATCCCCCTCTCTCACTGACAGAATAAGAGAATGGAAGGTTTCTGAAGAACACTCCTTCTCAGATCACCGTTACCTGGTTTTCAACCTAGACTACACGGTCCCAACCCCAATTGACTCATCCTGTAGCCCAAGAAGAATCGGTTGGGAGCGTTAGAGAGCCTTCACTGGCAACTCTATAATAAGCAGGACCCCTGACACCCCGCGGACCGCGTTAGATATAGACAATATGGTCGATACTCTAACAATCACATTGGGCAACGCAAGGGCCAACAGCTGCGCAATCCACAAATCAGGAAAAAAATCTTACCGTTCTTAGTGGAACGCAGATCTAAGCAAGCTCCGCAAAGCCTGTCGTAAGCTTTTTAATAAAGCAAAGAACACAAGTGACGACAGGGACTGGAGCCTATACAAAAATTCACTCAGGGTGTACAAACAAAACCTGAGGAAAGCACAAAGGCTGTCTTGGAAGATCTTCTGCAATAACATGGAGAAAATATCAGACGCCTATAGACTGAGGAAAATACTCTCGAAAGATCCACAATCTCCCAACTGCCTCATAGCAAATGGAGTTTGGACAACATCTGAGGAAGAAACTCTAAATCTTCTCCTCAACACGCACTTCCCTGGCTGCTCTGAACCGCAAGACCCAGTGCACTCGCGAGGGACTCATATCTCCTCTGCGATAGAAGGTCAGTACGAACACATTATCTCCAGAGAGAAAATTGTATGGGCACTAAAAAGCTTCAAACCCTATAAATCGCCGGGTCCAGATGAAATTTACCCCATCGAACTAACACAAACTATGGAATGGACAATACCATGGCTAGAGATAATATTTAAAGGATGCCTAGCTTGGAGTCACATTCCAGAAAAGTGGAAGTGCGCTAAGGTAATTTTCATCCCCAAAGCCGGCAGGAACTCTCGCACTTCCCCCAAGGATCTAAGACCTATCTGTCTATCATCCTTCGCTCTAAAAACTTAGAAAGGCTGATAGACCTACGGCACAGCTTGGATCCCTCCCTAATTTCTAAGGCACAGCACGCCTACTGTAAAGGTAGATCGGTCGAAACAGCTCTTCACACATTAGTGAGGAAAATCGAAAGATCAATCCATCTCAAAGAATATACTCTAACAGCCTTTCTAGATATAGAGGGCGCTTTTAACAACGTCACTCCGAAAGCAATAATAGAAGGGCTAGAAAAGCTAAAGGTGGAGAGGACTCTGATAGAGCTGATCAACGAGTTGTTATTAACACGCAAGATTCACTCTAAGTGGGGAAGCCTAGTAACTACCAGAGTAGTTACCAAGGGAACCCCGCAAGGTGGGGTCCTCTCACCTCTTCTCTGGAATGTAGTTGTAAACGAACTACTAATCAAACTGGAGAAAGAAGGCCTGGTCGTTGTTGCTTACGCCGATGACGTTGCCATCACAATCTCAGATAAATACCTATCCACACTGAATGGCCGCATGCAAACGGCATTCTCACTTCTGTGCAAATGGGCGCATAGTAACGGAGCTCGTGCTATTTACCAAAAAGCACAAAATCCCGGAACACTGCCCTATCACTCTGCTCGATACCAGGTTAACCTACTCCCCTAGTGCCAAATTCCTTGGCATTATACTCGATAGGAAACTAACTTGGAAGAGCAACACAACTGAAAGAGCCAAAAAAGCAAAAATAGCTCTCTACACATGTAAGAAAGCCCTAGGAAAAAAATGGGGATTCAACCCCAAGATTACCCTATGGCTCTACATCACGGTCGTTAGACCCATACTAATGTATGGAGTGATAGTCTGGTGGACTGCACTAGACAAGACAACATACCACAAACAACTCGAGAAGGTACAAAGGATGGCATGTATGTGCATTACCGGGGCCCTCAGGTCCACACCAACGGCTGCGCTTAACATGATACTAGACCTTACACCACTCGACATTTTCGGCAAGCAAATTGCCACACACGCGGCTATAAGACTAAAAGCCAACTCGAAATGGGCGAGCTATGTCACTGGCCACTCCTCCATCCTGCAAAACAGGATAACCATGACAGAAAACCTAGACCACACAGAACGCACCATAGTCTTGGACAAAAGCTTTACGATGATTTATCCGGACAGGAAGAACTGGACCCGCCAAACTCAACCGCGCAGAAACTGTGTGGATTTCTATACTGACGGGTCTAAAACCAAAGACGGGGTGGGCAGTGGAGTTTTCTGCAAACAACTCAAGCTACAAACCCTCTCGTAGCTGCACAACGGACCTCTCCCTGGCCTATGTGCATTCTACTCAACCCTGGGAAGGCTACGTACCTACCTACCTACCTACCTGGGGCCGACTTCGCCTCACTTATCAATTCAGTTAACGAGATAGACTTTAGCCTCTTCTTGAGCGAAAACACGATTATTGCCATCGCATTGGACTTTTTCTACATCGCTCTCTTTAACTGCATAATCCAATTTGTTCCTCATGTCCCTCGAAAAAATTGTTTCTCAACACCTCCCTCCGTAATACGAGAAATAAACTTTGAAAGAAGTTTTTAACGTCAAATCCCCCCTCTGATTATGCGAAGTACCAACAAGCCTCCCAACGCTTCTCTATCCTCTGTGACACCCTCTACAACTCATATCTTCAAAGAACGCAGACGTCCCTTATTACCGATCCTAGACACTTCTACCAATTCACCAACCTCAAAAAAAAAAATTAGATGGGGTCCCTTCCACTCTCAAATGGAACAACACTACCTCCGACGACCCCAAAGTCGTCGCGAACCTTTTTGCCTCATTCTTTAGCCTATCATTTAGCGACAGTAGTTATAAACCCGACCCTGTATTTTTCAGCTATATGAATAACTGCTCCCAGACATCGCTCTCCGTAATTGATATCAATGAGGAGGACTTGGTTCACCACAAGATAAACCAACTTAAAGATGACTTCTCTCCGGGTCCCGATGGTCTCCCAGCCATTCTCCTCAAGAAATGTATCGCTTCCCTCTGCAAAACTCTCTCCATTCTCTTTCGCCTTTCACTTCGTCAAATTCCTTTCCAACCATTTGGAACAATTCTTACATCTTCCCCACTCACAAAAAAGGTCTCAAGATGGATATGTTTAACTATAGACCGATTGCTAAATTGTCCGCTATCCCTAAGCTCTTCGAATCCGTTGTGTATGGTCCAATGTTCTTCCACTGCAAATCCATCTTCTCCTCCCGGCAGCATGGTTTCTTAAAAGGCAGGTCTACAACAACCAACCTTACCGAATTTGCCTCCAAAATACTTCTACTAACTCTGGAGCAAGGCAACGAGGTTGATGTTATCACTACTGACTTTAGTAAAGCATTCGATAAGTTAAGCATCATCGCATGGCTTAAACCGTACCTTGAGAATCGCCCATATAGAGCATTTTTTAGAAACCGTATCTCTGACCCCATCATTGCCTCTTTCGGTGTTCCGCAAGGTAGTCATCTCGGCCCTTTAATATTTGTTCTCGCTGTTAACGATGTCGACCTTATCTTAAAAGATTCCCATTTGCCAATATACGCAGGCGACATGAAAATCAGCAAGACAATATCAACTCCTGCAGACTCGCTTGCACTCCAAAGCGACCTTGTATCCTTCGGTAATTGGTGTGATAACAACAACCTGGAACTCAACATCGGTAAATGCCAGTTCGTTACGTTCTCTCGGAAACTAGAACATATTATCTACTTAACGAGCCTGTACCGCACGTCTCCTTCATACGCGACCTAGGCATCATATGCGACAGAGAGCTAAACTTTGTCTCCCACATCAATCATATCATACACAAAGCTAATTCTGCCCTTGGTTTTATAAAACGTTGGTCTAAGGAATTCTCGAATCCCTACATCACTAAATCCCCCTACATTACATACGTCAAACCTATCCTGGAATACGCCAGTCAAGCCTGGTCTCCTTACTACGTCAGCCATTCTGCACGAATTGAAGCTGTGCAACGCAGATTTCTGCGTTTTGCCTTAAGAGGTCTCCCATGGTCTGACAGGACTGTATGACCACCCTACGAAGACCGTCTACAATTGATCGGCTTACAAACCCTGAAAGCACGCCGTGAGGCAGCTGACATTCTCTTCATTTACCAGCTTATAGATGGAATTATCGACTCTCCTGCCCTCCTTGAAATGATTTCGCTCAATACCAACCCTCGTCGCCTAAGATCAAGTCCACTTTTCAGACTCCCTCCTCATCGCACTAACTATGGCTACAACGAACCAATTTGTAGAATGTTACGTTTAGCCAACAATTCTCAAACATCCATTGACTTTCATTTATCTATACCATCCATTAAAAAATCTCTCCTAAGGTCCAATTCCTTCAATGCTAAGCTGGATAAGGAAAGCATATTTGAACGAGCCATCGGCAAACATAGCCTACACGACACCACCTCCGATAACGGACACAGGCTGATTGATCTTGCTACGGGGCGAAATCTCCTTCTAGCCAGTACGCGCTTCCCGCACCTCGATATACACAAAGGCACCTGGTGGTCTTTTGATCAATCGACTACCAACCAGATTGATCACATCGCGATCGACGTCAGACACTCCTCCACTATTCTTGATGTTCGAACTTTCCGAGGGGTTAACATCGACTCGGACCACTATCTTGTTGTAGTCAAGATGCGCTTAGGGATATCACGAACGCAACGGAGTAGAGTAAGAATACAAAGTTATGACGTCGGAAAGCTACTATCGCCAGAAACCGCTCGTGCTTTTACCGATCGCGTCTCCCTTAAGCTCTCCAATACACCTCAATCCTCCACACTATCAATAGAACAGCAGTGGAGCCTTTGTAAACAAGCCCTGAAAAGCTCTGCATCCGAAGTTTTGGGTTTCAACGCTTCACCACGAAGAAATACCTGGTTCGATGACGAGTGTAGGAGGATTCATACAGCGAAGCAGGATGCATATAAGGCCTCGTTGCATCAAAGAACAAGAGCAGCTCGTGAGCTCTACGAGTTAAAAATAAGGGAGGAGCATAAGCTTCTCAGGAGAAAAAAGAAAGAGCACGAGAAGCGCGCGATTGAGGATTTGGGGAGGTGTTACTGCAGGCGTGACGTTCGAAAGTTTTATCAACAGATAAAGCGAACATTCCAAGGTTATAAAGCCAGAACGGAAGCCTGCAGGGATGAGAACGGACACCTAGTAGTACAACTGCAGTCGATGCTGAGAATATAGAAAAACCACTTCTGCAGACTGTATAACGGCGATGTTAGTCAATATACCGCTGTCAGGCAGAATGATCCATTTCTAATCGACGAAGACCGCAGAGAACTCCGTGCCCTGACCTCGACGAAGTTAAGATTGCCATGTCGAAGCTCAAGTCGAATAAAGCTGCTGGCGCAGACGGACTGTCTGCTGAGCTCTTCAAGGCAGCTGGGGATGACCTGGTTGGGAGCATGCACCAGCTCATCCGTAAGATATGGTTAGAGGAAAGCATGCCCGAGGAATGGAGTCTCAGCATCGTATGCCCGATCCACAAGAAAGGAGACCCCTCTGATTGCGCCAACTATAGAGGAATAAGTCTCCTTAACATCGCCTACAAAATCTTCTCTGCCGTTATGTGTGAACGCCTGAAGCCTTTTGTAAATAAGCTGATAGGTCCTTATCAGTGCGGATTCATCCCAGGGAAGTCCACCATCGACCAAATCTTCACACCACGGCAGATCCTGGAAAAAAACAATGAATTTCAAGTCGACACTCACCACCTATTTGTCGACTTCAAAGCCGTATACGACAGCTTAATTAGAGACGAGATATACAACGCTAGGTCTACCTTTGACATACCTGCTAAGCTCGTCAGACTATGCAGAATGACTTTGGAGAATGCTCGCTTCTCCATCTTTACCGGTAGTTTTGATGTCAAAAAAGGATTTAGGCAGGGCGATGCGCTGTCGTGTGATTTCTTCAACATCATGTTGGAAATGAATGTGCAAAAATCACTGGCCAATACAAGAGGCACAATCTATTTCAAATCCTCGCAACTCCTTGCATACGCCGACGACATTGACATAATAGGTAGATCACAGCGAGATGTCAATGAGGCGTTTGCGAGTATTGAGATGGAGGCGGCGAAAATTGGTTTGGCGGTAAACGAGGGCAAAACCAAATATATGCTGTCATCAAAAAAGGACGCTCAACACCGACGTCTCGGCCAGAACGTTTGTATTGGCAGATATAAGTTTGAGGTAGTTAAGGACTTCGTCTACCTTGGCTCCGCAGTGACCTGGAACAACGACATCAGTTCCGAAATCAAACGCAGAATCACTCTTGTCAACCGCTGTTTCTTTGGGCTCAGGAGGCAACTGAGTACGACAAAGTTGACTCTATATAAGACCCTTATCATCCCGGTCCTGTTGTACGGCGCAGAAGCATGGACACTATCAAAAGCGGATAAGGAGGCCGTTAGTCGGTTCGAGAGAAAGACTTTGCGCGTGATTTCTGGGCATATAAACGCAGGCGGGGGATGGAGGAGAAGATTCAACCACGAACTTTACGGGCTGTACAGCGACATGAGCCTAGTCAGGCGTCTACGGATTCAACGCCTAAGATGGCTGGGCCATGTAGAGCGAATGGACACCACATCTCCAGCCCGGAGAGTCTTTGAATCCAACCCCGAGGGACGAAGAAGCAGAGGACGGCCGCCCTTAAGATGGCGCACACAGGTGGAAGGGGACCTCAGCCAACTGGGTGTGCGGCAATGGAAAAGGCTAGCGAAAGATCGTGCTAGATGGAGAGGCATGTTGGTTGGGGCCCAGGTTCACCCTGAACTGTAGCGCCCACTAAGAAGAAGAAGAAAGACTTAGGGTGAGTCGCCTCTAGAAACGTCTAGGAGAACGCCATTGTAAGTCTTTTGAATGGTCTCCACGTCAGAGAAACGCATTCTTTTCTTGGACAAATACACTTTCTAAACAGGGGCACGAGCGCGATAACTTCGGCGCCAAAAATTGATAACGCTTTTTTGTAGAGGGCTCAAAAACAGATACTTTTTACTATCTCGCCCCGTTTAGGAGGTAGGGGCAATTTTAGGAAAAATTGATTTAATATGAAAGTTCCGAATAGCCCTCATCTCCGATTTATCAAAGCGAACCGAAGGTGAGCTTTCTTTCTGCTGACTCGGACTCAAGGCGTTGTTCGCGTTTTTGGACCACTTCCTGACATTACAGATAGATGAACACTATTTACACTATTAGTTGACCATATAAATCGGGTCATGACGAATTTTGAATTTTAAATTTCGATTCAGTTTAATTGTAAAAAATTAAAAACCAAATTAAATCTAGAAAAAGGATTAAAATATTCGAAAAAATATTTTGGTTGTCTGTAAAGTCGGTTTACGGTCGATTATTCTACGTGATAACGTCATTAGAAAACATTGATGAAAAATGGACAACACACGATGTTCCCAAGCGGTCCACCATCTAAATACTAACCGCACCCGACGCTGGTTGATTACGCTGATCGGACGACAGCCGATACATATGAGATTGCTCGGACAGTGTTCTGGTTGGGTAAGGAAACGCAAACACTCATGAGCTGCTCGTGAGTGTGCGCTACCCAACGAGCAATTATTAAACGCACGCGTTCATGAGTAATTGGCTGTGAGCATTTTTTTCTATTTGGAAATGGATACATATGTACGTATACATTTATGTACATATATCCAACATACAAACTCCAGACTTTTTCACACGAATTCTTCAGAATCGTATTTGTCGTGTAAAAACAGAATTAGTGAAGAACTGTTTGGTGCGATGGACGAATTTGGGATCCCGGTAAAACTGATCCAGTTGTGTCGCGCCACGCTAAAAAACAAGCGATGCACCATGCAATTCGGTTCTAGGACCTCGGAACCATTCGAAACATGCACCGGATTTCGGCAAGGAGATGCGCTGTCATGTGACTTCTTCAACCTGGTGCTGGAGCAGATAGTGCGACGGGCAGGCTTCAACAGGGAGGGCACTATCTTTTACAAGTCCTTCCAGCTGCTAGGATACGCGGATGATATCGACATCATCGCGTGTTCTCGCCGTGGCATTGTGGAAGCATTCCCGGCGATTGAAGAACAGGCGAAACGAGTTGGTCTTAAGATCAATGAGGACAAGACGAAGTACATGCTGTCAAGCAAAAACCAATCCGTCGCTCACCACCTGGGACAAAATATAACAATTGACAGCTACAATTTCGAGGTAGTTAAGGAGTTTGTCTGAGAGCACCGTGGCGCAGTGGGTAGTGTGTTGGCCTCTGACACCGATGACACGGGATCGAATCCCGACACAGCCATGTCATCGAACGTGTTTTTCACGGTGTTTCTCCTCAGCAGGGTTCTGACAAAACCCCCTGTAGTAAAATTGCCATAAAAAGCTTCTCGAAATTCGCCGTTCGAAACCGGCAATAAACTGTAGGTCCCTTTCACCTATGGGAAAATGAAATCACACACAACATGGGTGATTGAGAGAAGCTCGGCTCAGGTTCTTCATGGACTGTAACGCCAACATACATACATACAAGGAGTTTGTCTACCTCGGGGCAAACGTAAATTCCAAAAATGACACCACAGTGGAGATCCGACATAGAATCGCCCTCGACAACCGCTGCTACTTCGGCTTGTCCAAACAACTGGGGTCAAAACTCCTCACTCGAAAGACCAAAGTCATGCTTTACAAAACGCTCATTCTGCCAGTCTTGCTGTACGGAGCCGAAAGCTGGGCGATAAGCAGGACAGTCGAGCTGATTTAGGGTTCTTTCGAAAGGAAAATTCTGCGCCGGATATTTGATCCTGTCTGTGAGGAAGGTGAATGGAGAAGAGGACACAACCGCGAACTCTACGAGCTGTACCAAGATGTGGATGTAGTCCGGAAGGCAAGGATCCGTCGACTACACTGGCTCGGCCACATCGAGCGCATGGACATCAACGCTCCAGCTAAGAGGGTCTTCGACTCCGAGCCTCCTGGTTCGAGAAGAAGAGGAAGACCGAACCTCCGGTATAAAGACCAAGTAATAGCGGATGTAAGACATCTTGGTCTTCTTCTTGGAAGCAGCGTGCCCGGGACCGTCAAGGATGGAAGGCAGCTATAGCTCAGGCTCAGATCCTCCATGGATCGCTGGCCTGATAAGTAAGATATACACACAGTTGCGCTTTATTTTAATTTTTTTTTTTTTTTCGGTCCTGAACGAAAAAATGCAACATTTCCCGTGTACGAGTATTGTTACTACGAAACCATATGCATGGATTTAAGAACAGATTTCGTATGTGAATGATTTGGAAATACCCATGACAAAGGTTTTGATTTTCTTTTCAATAATTCATTTGCTGAATTTTTGTTCTCCAACTGAACGATGAACAAATTTTAATGCGAAGCAATCGACACATATCATATAAGCAAAACAAAATGTTTTCCAGCAAACTCAAACTCATTAAAACACATATCCGAAACATTAAACATAACATTTGCCAAATCCTTGTAACAAATAAAGCATCACAAAAACAAGAGATCATTTAAGAATTACGAATTTACAATCATAAGCCCAACCACAGCACTTAGTAAATACAACGGACGAATACCTTAACGGTGTAGTACGGTGCGGACATAACCTGATTTTTGCTTTTTTTTTTTTAATTATTTATGTACATCATGGGAACTCACCTTCTGGATTCGTTTCTTTATTATTATTCATTTTTTTTAATGGACTTAAGAATGGACAGAAGAATGATGAGGACCGGCATCAGTCGAGATATTAGGAATTTGAATCTATCTCGGAGTAAAGCCTAGTTGAAAATGGTTTATTTCGTTTTAGTTGAAAAACAATCTCAAAAAAGCAAGAAAACTCTGTTTTTGTACGAAACAAATGCGTATGAAATACGATGTTTTATTTACAAACGAAAAAATGTGCGCTAAAATGTTGTAAGATAGGTACGTCGAGTTAGCTTTCAAGAAGGAGGTGTTAGAAGCAGAAATAGACCGGGGAACCTAGCTATTATGTTCGAATTAATTGATTAGATCGCTGTCCTTATGTAATTTAATGCAATTTTGAAGGATTGTTTGAGGTTACATTAAGTTTAATACAGGGTGGCTCGTAAAAACCTTTCACATTTTGATAACCACTATTTGTGTTGCGTCTTCGAATATGCCTGGCCCAGAAAAATCGACTAAGGCTATCGGCATACAACGTCGCAAAGCTACAATCGCAAGAGACCCTCCCTTAAGCTCTCGGAAAACCCCCCAACACCTGCTCAGACCGTACAACACCAATGGACCCGTTGTCAACACGGCTTAGAAAGTGCTGCTTCTGAGGTACTGGGTTTCAAACCGCCACCAACAAGAAACCCATGGTTTGATGACGAGTGTAGGAGGGCACACGCAGCAAAGCAGCAAGCTTATCAAGAGGCGCTGCATAGAAGGACGAGAGCTGCTCGTGAGCATTATGAGCAGAAAAGGAGGGAGGAACATAAGCTTCTCAAAACAAAAAAAAAAGGGAGCATGAGAAGCTCGCGATCGTAGAGATGGAGAGATGCTATCGCAGGAATGACGTTCGTAGGTTTTATCAACGAATAAACAAATATGCCAGGGATATGTATAAGACCAGAACGGAAGCCTGCAGGAACGAAAATGGAAACCTAGTGGATTCACAGTCGGTACTAAGAATCTGGAAAGACTATTTCTGCAGATGGCGATGACGAAACAGATCCCGCTGTCAGGCAGAATAATCCTTTCACAACGGACGATGATAGCAGAGAATTCCGTCCCCCTGACCTGGACGAAGTTAGTAATGCTTTTTCTAAGCTTAAGTCCAACAAAGCTGCTGGAGTAGACGGACTACCTGCCGAGCTCTCTAAGGCAGCTGGAGATGACCTGGTTGGGAGTATGCACCAGCTCATCCGTAAGATATGGTCAGAGGAATGCATGCCCGATAAATGGAATCTTAGTATCCCTTGCCCGATCCACAAGAAAGGAGACCCCTTTGTCTGCGCCAACTACAGAGGAATAAGTCTTCTGAACATCGCTTATAAAATCTTCTATGCTGTTCTGTGTGAACGCTTGAAACCGTTCGTTATTAAACTGATTGGTACATATCAGTGTGGTTTCAGGCCCGGGAAGTCCACTATAGATCAACTATTCACACTGCGACAGATCCTGGAAAAAACAAACGAGTTCCAGGTCGACACCCACCACTTGTTTGTCGACTTTAAGGCTGCAGACGATAGTATCAATAGAGACGAGCTATACAACGCCATGTCTAGTTTTGACATCCCTGCCGAACTCGTCAGATTGTGCAGGATGACTTTGGAGAACTCTCGCTGCTCCATCAGGATCGGAAGCGACCTAAACGATACCTTTTACGTCAAAAAAGGTTGTAGACAGGGCGACACGCTATCGTGTGACTTTTTCAAGATCGTCCTTGAAAGGATAGTGCAAAACTCATTGGTCAATGCAAGGGGCACCGTCTTTTTCAAGTCCATACAACTGCTCGCACATGCCGATGTCATTGACATAAATGGACGAAGTCAGTGAGATGTCATTGAGGCCTTTACGAGACGCAAGCGGCTAAAATGGAACTGGCGGTAAATGAGGGCAAAACGAAATATATGCTGTCGTCGAAAAAGGACACGAACCACTGGCGTCTTGGCCAGGGCGCACATATTGCCAAATATATTTTCGAGGTAGCCAAGGACTTCGTCTACCTAGGCTCCGCAGTGACATGCAGAAATCACATCAGTACCGAAATCAAACGCAGAATAACTCTTGCCAACCGCTGTTTCTTTGGGGTCTGGAGGCAATTGAAAAGCAGAGCCCTCTCTCGAAAAACCAAGGTGAGCATATACAAGACCCTTGCAATCCCGGTCCTGCTTTATGGCGCAGAGAAATGGATCTTATTGAAAGCGGATGAGGAGGCCCTTGGGAGTTTTGAGAGAAAAATTTTGCGTGCGATTTTTGGGCCGACCTACATAAATGGGGAGTAGAGGAGAAGACTTAACAGTGAACTGTATGGGCTGTACAGCGACATGAACATAGCACGGCGTCTTCGGATCCAACGCCTTAGATGGCTAGGTCATGTTGAGCGTATGGAAAACACTGCTTCGGCCCGGAAGGTCTATGAATCGAACCCCGAAGGGCGACGCGGTCGAGGACGGCCAAACTTAAGGTGGCGCAACCAATTGGAAGAGGACCTTAACCAACTAGGCGTGCGGCACTGGAGACTGCTGACGAAAGACCGTGCCAGTTGGAGAGGCTTTTTGAAGGAGGCCCAGGTTCGCCATGAACTGTAGCGCCAAAGAAGAAGAAGAGGATTTGTATTCCTCCCAGGTTAGGGGAATTTTAAATGTGGTTCCAGGTAGCCAACGGATACCTAATTATGTTTCACAATGACTTTGTCGCACAGGGCAGAGGGAGCGAGCAAACAGAACAAAGAAGTTGATCGCGTTTGACTTGGCAAACGCCAGCTTCGATTTTTGTCCCTGTTTAACTCAAGTTGACACACAACCTCCGCGTGGCCTCCCCTGGATAGCTGCCTGGCATCCTTGTCCCTCGGGAAAGAGGAACCCAGCCCTCCAGGTTGGGGGTTGTGCTTAGGGGTAACATCCCTATAATGGAAAAAATTAACTGTTGCGAAGCAATCACAAGCCTCGTATATGGACGAATACAAAGCTGACAACCCCAGACCGGGTGCGGGCAGTCAAGTGGGGCAAACCCTCAGCTGCTCCAAAGCAGATATAACTGCACTCCAATAAGTGCGATGACATGGACCGGGCAAAAGGAGGACGGCTACAAGGAGATTCGGATGCGCATTCATTATTCGAGGAAGACTCCGACAAAAAGGCTTTCGGAAACATTAGCTTGATATGCGCTCACGTCCCAACCGAAGAAAAGGACGATCGACTCAAGGAAGACTTTTACGATCTCCTAGACAGAACTTATGCCCAATATGCCAGCAACTATACAAAAATAGTTCTAAGATACTTTATGCGAAAACTGGGCAAAGAGGACATCTGTGGGGTGGGACGGGGTAATATAACCTACACGGCACCACATCGGCTACTTGACTTCCTGGCGGGGCGTAATCGCCCTCTAGCTAACACACGATTCCCGCATTTCAACATCCACAAAATAACCTGGCGATCACCTGACCAGTCTACCACCAATCAGATTGATCACGTTGCATTTGACGCCAGACACTCCTCCAGCATCCTAGATGTACGAACCTTCCGAGGAGCCAACATCGACTCGGACCACTACCTTGATGTAGTCAGGGTACGAATGAAGATATGTATCTAGGGTGCCACGAAGTCGAGCTGGACAACGAGAGTTTGACGTTGGAAAACTACAATCGCAGGAGACCGCTAGGAGCTTTGCCGATCGAGTTTCCCTCAGCTTCTCGCAAACTCCGATGACACCGGAACAACTCACAGAACAACAGTGGGAGCATTGCCAGCATGCCATCAGACAAGCTGCCTTTGACATGTTGGGTTTCAAGCCACCGTCAGCTAGGAACACCTGGTTTGATAAACAATGCGGGCAAGCACATGTAGCAAAGCAAAGCGCCTACAAAGCCATGCTACCTAGACGGACGAGAGCCACTCGTGAACATTACGAGAAAAAAAAGGAGAGGGGAACGCACGCTTTTAAGGAAGGAAAAAAGAAAGCATGAGATCGAGGGGATGAGGAGATGCTACCACAGGAATGATACTCGCAAGTTTTACGAAAAAGTAAAACGAACATGCCAGGGGTATAAAGCCAGAGCGGAAGCCTGTAGTGATAAAGACGGACAACTAGTAGTAGAGACACAGTTGATGCTGAGAATATGGAAGGAACACTTCTGTAGACTACTTAACGGCGATAAAAGGTTTAATACCGCTGTCAGGCGGAATGATCCATTCACGACGGACGAAGATGTAAGAGAATTCCGTCCACCCGACCTAGATGAAGCGGGCAATTTCAAAGCAGAAGAATAATAAAGCCGCAGGCGCAAACGGTCTGTCTGCCGAGCTATTTAAAGCGGCTGGAGATGAGCTGTCAGGGCGGATGCATCAGCCCAACTGTAAAATATGGTCGGAGGAAAGCATGCCCGACGAATGGAATCTCAGCATCGTTTGCCCAGTCCACAAGAAAGGAGACTCCTTTAACTGCGCCAGCTATAGGGGAATAAGTCTCCTTAACATTGAAGAATACCAAATCGACACCCATCACCTTTACACCGATTTCAAAGCCGCGTATGACAGTGTGCATAGAGACGAGCTATACGGAGCCATGTCTAGTCTTCAGATCCTGCCAAACTCGTCAGGTTGTGCAGGATGACAATGGAGAATTCCTGCTGCTCCATTAAGGTCGTTAGCGAATTCACCGAGACCTTTGATGTTAAAAAAAGATTCAGACAAGGTGACGCACTGTCATGTTATTTCTTCAACATCGTGCTTGGAAGCATCATACGAGACTTACTTGCCAACAAAAGAAGTACGATCTATTTCAAGTCTGCGCAATTGCTTGCGTACGAGGATAAAATTGGGATAATTGGACGAACACAGCGAGACGTCAATGAGGCTTTCGAAAGCACTGAAGCAGAAGCGCTGAGATTACGGGCAGAATTACTCTTGCCGACCGTTGCTTCTTTGGGCTCAAGAGTCAATTGAGAAGTAGAGGCCTCTCTCGAAAGACAAAGGCTGTGCTATACAAAACCTTAAACATCCCGGTCCTTCTCTATGGTGCAGAGGCCCGGACTTTAACGAAAGCGAATAAAATGACCCTTGGTTGTTTCGGAAGGAAAATTCTGCGTTCAATCTATGGTCCCGTTTGTATAAGCAGAGAGCGAAGGAGAAGATACAACGACGAACTTTACGGGCTGTACGGCGACATCGGCCTAGTACGGCGTCTACGGATCCAGCGTCTAAGATGGCCAGGCCATGTAGAGCGAAAGGATAACACAGCTCCGGCTTGAAGAGTCTAAGAATCCGACACCGAGTGACGACGCAGCAGAGGACGACCGAATCTAATGTAGCGCACACAGATGGAAGGGGACCTTAACCGACTGGGATTGCGTCGCTGGAAACATCTGACAAAAGAGCGTGCCAGCTGCAGAAGCCTGTTCGTTAAGGCCCAGGTTTACACTGGACTGTAGCGCCATCTAAGTAAGTAAAAGTAAGTAGCGGCATTTAACTCGCACGGTTTGAAGGAGATCTAAAGGATACAATACTACAGGGTGGCCCAGTTAAAGTGTTAGCATTTGTTTTATAAATAACTCAAAAAAAAAAAAAAAAAAAAAACACATTTAATTGCTGTTAAGTGATTAGTCTTTTATTTTGGACCTTGAGCAATTCGTTTTGATCGCCTTGAAGATGACATCATGTAAATGGTCGCCTTCACAGCGGATGGCGCAATGAACTCGTTTTTGAGCATTTACCATCACTTGCGAGCTCTATAGCGGCTATTTCACGTCGAATATTAGCCTTAAGCTCTTTCACAGTCCGTGGCTTGTTGACATAGACTTCGGGCTTTAAAAAACTCCTCAAGAAAAAGTCCGGTGGCGCCATCTTGTTGGAACCAGAAGCTGTCGATGCCATGTTCCGCTAAAAATGGCGACAAAAAATCCGTTATCATCGCCCGATAGCTCGTCATTAACGCTGGTTGGCATCCCATCGTCCTCTTCAAAAAAGAACGGTCCAATGACCCTAACCGCAAAATTCCGGCCCATACAGTACGGCCCACGCGTTGCTCGTGGACAGGTTCCATTTAACGAAAAATAAGCCTCATTGCCCATGATGATTTTTCCCCAAAAATCAGTATAGGTTTGAGCCAAGTTCACGACGAATTTCGCATAATTAAAGCGCGTTTTTACAGCGTGTAGTGTTCCATAGGTTAAATTTTTTAACATCAGCCTGATCTGCGTCCACGCCCCCACGGAAGACAAGGATGACTCCGCCAAAGATGAGTTCTACGATCTCCTAGACAGAACGTATGCCCAATGTCCCAGCTATTACATCAAAATTGTACTAGGAGACTTCAATGCTAAGCTGAGTAAGGAAAGCATATTTGAACGAGTCATCGGCAAACATAGCCTACACGACACCACCTCCGATAACGGACACAGGCTGATTGATCTTGCTACCGGGCGAAATCTCCTTCTAGCCATTACGCACTTCCCGCACCTCGATATACACAAAGGCACCTGGCGGTCTTTTGATCAATCGACTACCAACCAGATTGATCACATCGCGATCGACGTCAGACACTCCTCCACTATTCTTGATGTTCGAACTTTCCGAGGGGCTAACATCGACTCGGACCACTATCTTGTAGTAGCCAAGATGCGCTTGAGGTAACACGAACGCAGCGGAGTAGAGTAAGAATACAAAGTTATGACGTCGGAAAGCTATTATCGCCAGAAACCGCTCGTGCTTTTACCGATCGCGTCTTCCATAAGCTCTCCAATAAACCTCAATTCTCTACGCTGTCAATAGAACAGCAGTGGAGCCTTTGCAAACAAGCCCTGAAAAGCTATGCATCCGAAGTTGTGGGTTTCAAGGCTCCACCACGAAGAAACACCTGGCTCGATGACGAGTACAGGAGGATTCACACAGCGAAGCAGGATGCATATAAGGCCTCGCTGCATAAAAGAACAAGAGCAGCTCGTGAGCTCTACGAGTTAAAAGGAAGGGTGGAGCATAAGCTTCTTAGAAGAAAGAAGAAAGAGCGTGAGAAACGCGCAATTGAGGATTTGAAGAGGTGTTACTGCAGGCATGACGTTCGAAAGTTTTATCAACAGATAAAGCGAACATACCAAGGTTATAAAGCCAGAACGGAAGCCTGCAGAGATGAGAACGGACACCTAGTAGTAGAATCGCAGTCGATGCTGAGAATATGGAAAAACCACTTCTGCAGACTGTATAACGGCGATGTTAGTCAATATACCGCTGTCAGGCAGAATGATCCATTTCTAATCGACGAAGACCGCAGAGAACTCCGTCCCCTGACCTCGACGAAGTTAAGACTGCCATGTCGAAGCTCAAGTCGAATAAAGCTGCTGGCGCAGACGGACTGTCTGCTGAGCTTTTCAAGGCAGCTGGGGATGACTTGGTTAGGAGCATGCACCAGCTCATCTGTAAGATATGGTCAGAGGAAAGCATGCCCGAGGAATGGAGTCTCAGCATCGTATGCCCGATCCACAAGAAAGGAGAACCCTCGGATTGCGCCAAATATAGAGGAATAAGTCTCCTTAACATCGCCTACAAAATCTTCTCTGCCGTTTTGTGTGAACGCCTGAAGCCTTTTGTAAATAAACTAATAGGTCCTTATCAGTGTGGCTTTAGGTCAGGGAAGTCTACCATCACACCACGGCAGATCCTGGAAAAAAACTGGACTTCAAAGCCGCATACGACAGCGTAATTAAAGACGAGCTATACCTGTCTACCTTTGACATCCCTGCTAAACTCGTCTACCTTTGACATCCCTGCTAAACTCGTCAGACTATGCAGAATGACTTTGGAGAATGCTCGCTGCTCCATCCGAATCGGTGAACACCTTACCCAAAGTTTTGATGTCAAAAAAGGATATAGGAAGGGCGATGCGCTGTCGTGTGATTTCTTCAACATCATATTGGAAATGATTGTGCAAAAATCACTGGCCAATACAAGAGGCACAATCTATTTCAAATCCTCGCAACTCCTTGCATACGCCGACGATATTGACATAATAGGTAGATCACAGTGAGATGTCAATGAGGCGTTTGCGAGTATTGAGTTCGAGGCGGCGAAAGTTCGTCTGGCGGTAAACGAGGGCAAGACTAAATATATGCTGTCATCAAAAAGGGACGCTCACCACCGACGTCTTGGTCAGAACGTACGTATTGGCAGTTATAAGTTCGAGGTAGTTAAGGACTTCGTCTACCTTGGCTCCGCAGTGACCTGGAACAACGACATCAGTTCCGAAATCAAACGCAGAATCACTCTCACCAATCGCTGTTTCTTTGGGCTCAGGAGGTAACTGAGTAATAGAGCCCTCTCCCGAACGACAAAGTTGACTCTATATAAGACCCTTATCATCCCGGTCCTATTGTACGGCGCAGAAGCATGGACACTATCAAAAGCGGATGAGGAGGCCCTTGGTCGGTTCGAGAGAAAGATTTTGCGCATGATTTTCGGGTCTATAAACGCAGACGGGGGATTGAGGGGAAGAGAAGACATGATTCAATGCCTAAGATGGCTGGGCCATGTAGAGTGAATGGACACCAGAGCTCCAGCCCGGAGAGTCTTTCAATCCAACCCCGAGGGACGAAGAAACAGAGGACGGCCGCACTTAAGATGGCGCACACAGGTGGAAGGGGACCTCAGCCAACTGGGTGTGCGGCAATGGAAAAGGCTAGCAAAAGATCGTGCTAGTTGGAGGGGCATGTTGGTTGAGGCTCAGGTTCACCCCGAACTGTAGCGCCCATTAAGAAGAAGAAGAGTTCCATAGTAAAAATTCGGGCTGACTAGAAGAAGACTAACGCTTGGAATGCGGGCTGTCACAATCCGTTCTGCCAACCAGTGTCAAACTTACTGGGTTGCTAACGCATTAATTGGGCCACCCGTTATATTCAAAATAAATCAACTCTTCCAAGCTTCTACTACACTAAGATACAGTTTCAACAAATTAAAAAAAAAATGTTATAAAGCCTCCCAAGACGAAAGGGACCTACCGCTTACTGTAAACAAGCACTGTGTATGGGCTGCCACCATTTTGATTTATAATTCGTCCTTTATAAAAGCAAAAAGCAAAAAATACAAAATAATCAACAACCAAACTGAAGATCTCATCTTTCTACAATTAAAATGAATTTCATACCGAAAAACAAGTAAACCAAACTCATATTTACAGAACGAAACTAAAAAATAAAAAAAAAAATAAAAATAAAAGACAAAATGCGTATCCATCATCGTCGACGAAAACAATTCAAGCGCAATCTCTCAAGTTTACTTTGATACTTTGTTCGCTTCATTTGTGAGATTCATTTAATCAATTACCGGTCAAGGTAAATATCTATCGAAGGTACTCCCAGCTATGTCCACCTGGTTGCATGCACCAATATTCAATTATTCAACTTTAATTATGATTTTAACTTCAATTAAATTCAATAAAAGATATTTAATTAAAATGTCGTATTTCATAAAACTAAAATTGAATGAAACGGAATTTTTCAGATACATATTTGTGAGATACTTTTTTTTCACATGTGTATGTGAATTTACAAACATTTAACTGCGCAAAAAGGATAAGAAATAAAATAGAGAAATGGAAAAAGAATGAATGTACATAGGGTAAGAGGTAGGAGGGTTAAAACGGAACAGAAGATACATAGATAGGATATAAGTACTAACCTTCGAACTGGACTAGACATGGCTAAGGGTGTCGCTACTCCTAGTGCTTTGATTCGTTGCTGCATTGTGGGCGTCGCTGATGTAGCGCCTCGGTTTTGTGCTGCCACCATTGCTGGATTGTTTGGGTGCGTTGGATGATCGGGCGAAAGCGCATCAGGATTGTATACTCGCTGTGGTTCAAGCCCTCTGTCGAAGAGTAAATAAACATTTTTGTTAATTAATGTTCGAAAATATTCGACCAAAATAGATAGAAAAGATTCCCTCATTCCTAGATAGAAAAACAAGTAATCCTATGAAAGCGATTTTTTTTTCGAAGTCAAAGTTTGGAATGCTCTGTTGCAACTAAAAAGAAAATGATGGTAAGTTTCAGCGGTATACTGGTAAATGTCAGAGAATTCTAGAGACTTCTGAAGGAAAACGTCTGACGGCGAACATTCGAGAAAGTGGACCGAGGACTATATAAGCGGGAAGCATTCAGTTTTCGGGATTCAATAACGAGTGATCAGTCGGTATTCAGTGTGAAAGTAGTCAAGCCATCTAGCAAGATGTAGGGACAAACGTTGTAATATAGGCGACGACGGGCATCGGAAATGTCAAATTTGCCTTGACTCTGGCGCATAAATCAGGCGCAATTTGACCGGTGGCATGGGTTACGTTGACTTTGAGGGCCGCTGTGGTATGTGGCTTATTCGCATAGATCTGCGACTTTAGAAAACCCTACAAGAAAAAAATCTGAAAGGATTGCATGATCTCAGTTGACCGTGATGGCCTGACCAACGTCGTGACACAAAACAGAGCCTTTTTCGAATTGATTCCCAAATTCGACAATTTCATTTGTGGACGTACCCGTTCATTCAGAAATGGGCCCTCATCGCTGAAGGTGATCTTTCGATAAAAATTAGAGTCCGTTTCCAGAGCCCATTCAACGAACACACCTCGTTGTCTATGAACGTTTACTTCCAGCTCCTGAGTCAGTTGAAATTTGTACGGGTGCAGGCAAAATCGAATGCATCGGATTCTATCGCACACTCTTACAGAGAGCGGCGCAGTTTTCGGTAGATCTTGCGTTCGTAGAAGGATGATTATATCGACCGTGAAATGGGCGAATCGAGCGGTACAATAAAACAATTTTATAATTTTTTACTCAAACCCTTATTATGTTTGTCACTCAACACGACCTGGTTTGGGTCGCAGATGTTCGTTCACTACTCTCCCGGGGTGGTTGTCCTAGATAGGTTTCGAGAGGAACTCGACTAAATTTTCACGATGGTTGTAGTTCCCAGCAAATGCTCCATGCCACTATGGTCTTATATTAGAATTGCGCACACAGAGTAGAAATTTGAAGTGACCATGTATAGGAGGAAGGAGCATGCGCTTCTGAGAAGGAAAAAGGAACACGAGAAGCGCGAGATCGAGGAGATGGAGAGATGTTACTGCAGGAACGACGTTCGAAAATTATACCAGAAAGTAAAACGAACATGCCAAGGCTATAAAGCCAGAGCACAAGCCTGCAGAGATGAGCACGGACAACTAGTAGTGGAGTCACAGACGATGTTGAGATTGTGGAAGGACCACTTCCGCAGACTGTATAACGGAGATGATTGTCAAAATGTCGCCGTCAGGCAGAGCGAACCATTCACAATGGACGAAGACGAAGGAGAATCCCGTCCGCCCGACCTAGATGATGTTAAGATAGCGATATCGAAACTTAGGTCTTATAAAGCACCTGGAACAGAAGGACTCCCCGCGGAACTGTTTAAAGCAGCTGGCGATGAGCTGGTTAGGAACATGCACCAACTCATCTGCAAGATATGGTCGAAAGAACGCATGCCCGAATGGAATCTCAGTATCGTCTGCCGGTCCATAAGAAAGGAGATCCCTATGACTGCGCCAATTACAGAGGGATAAGCCTCCTGAACATCGCGTACAAGATCCTCTCTGCCGTACTGTGTAAGCGCCTCAAACCGTTCGTGGACATTTCTCCATCCGTGGACAATCTAGATAGGTTCCTACCAGTGTGGTTTCAGGCCAGGAAAATCCACGACAGACCAAATATTTACACTACGGCAGATCTTGGAAAAGACCCATGAATTCCAGGTCTACACGCACCATCTTTTTGTCGACTTTAAAGCCGCGTATGACAGTATTTATAGAGACGAGCTATACAGAGCCATGTCTGATTTAACATTCCTGCCAAACTCGTCAGACTATGCAGGATGACTATGGAGAACTCTCGCTGCTCCATTAAGGTCGGAGGTGAACTAACCGACCCCTTTGATGTTAAAAAAGGTTTTAGACAGGGTGACGCACTGTCGTGTGATTTCTTCAACATCATAATGGAAATGATTGTGCAAAAATCACTGGCCAATACAAGAGGCACAATCTACTTCAAATCCTCGCAACTCCTTGCATACGCCGACGAGATGTCAAGGAGGCGTTTGCGAGTATTGAGATGGAGGTGGCGAAAATTGGTTTGGCGGTAAACGAGGGCAAAACTAAATATATGCTGTCATCAAAAAAGGACGCCCAACACCAACGTCACGGCCAGAACGTTTGTATAGGCAGATATAAGTTCGAGGTAGTTAAGGACTTTGTCTACCTTGGCTCTGCAGTGACCTGGAACAACGACATCAGTTCCGAAATCAAACGCAGAATCATTCTTGCCAATCGCTGTTTCTTTGGGCTCAGGAGGCAACTGAGTAATAGAGCCCTCTCCCGAACGACAAAGTTGGCTCCATATAAGACCCTTATCATCCCGGTCCTATTGTACGGCGCAGAAGCATGGACACTATCAAAAGCGGATGAGGAGGCCCTTGGTCGGTTCGAGAGAAAAATGTTAGGCGTGATTTTCGGGCCTATAAATGCAGACGGGGGATGGAGGAGAAGATTCAACCACGAACCTTACGGGCTGTACAGCGACATGGGCCTAGTCAGGCGTCTACGGATTCAACGCCTAAGATGGCTGCGTCATGTAGCGCGAATGGACACAACAGCTCCAGCCCGGAGAGTATTTGAATCCAACCCCGAGGGACGAAGAAACAGAGGACGGCCGCACTTAAGATGGCGCACACAGGTGGAAGAGGACCTCAGCCAACTGGGTGTGCGGCAATGGAAAAGGCTTGCGAAAGATCGTGCTAGATGGAGGAGCATGTTGGTTGAGGCCCAGGTTCACCCTGAACTTTAGCGCCCACTAGGAAGAAGAAGAAGAAGCCTTAACAATATGGCTGTCACCAACTGTCGGTTCGGAAGTTCCTATTGGAAGACCTTATACTAAGGACAGCACTTTCTTGCTTCTTTCAGCATATCGGTATTCCAAATGCTCCGACCATGTCAAAGAATTATAAGAAAAATACTGCTAATAGGACTTACGATCCCCTTTGGTCTTCTGCTCCTTATCATAGACGAGCACTATTATAGCAGTGTCGACGTAAAATATCATAAATACTCAAATTGACGATAAATCATAAAAAAAAAAAGAAAAAATAGTTTCGACTTACCTCTGCCTTGAATGAGGACTATGCCGCGGATGATACATTCTCATGTGACGCGGCGATTCGGGTCCGCCGCCTCCGCCAACACCGCTCGGTCCATTCGTCCCAACCATTATTGCCGTACTATCCGGCAAATAGAAATTACTCGAATTATGTCGCTGCAACGGTGGGGTGGGCTCGCAATCTTGACTCTGTGATGCCTGCGGTGGGTCCATGTCCGTGTCACAATCGCGACCCGGTGATAGCTGCATGAATGGGGCGAAATCATACTTTTTTTTTCAAAATTCCATTATTCTTTCATTGCTTGTAATTGTATTTTGAAAGAAGCTTAACTTAATTAATCCTAAACAAAACTAATTATAAATGTATGTATGTCCGAAAAATAAATTTAAATTTATTTAACGATTTTTTGTTGTAAAAAGGAAATTAAAAATAAAAAATAAAAAAACAGACAAGAATGCTATTATATTTAAGAAAATGTTTAAATGTTTATGCTTTCAACGAGAAATTATTAAAAGAAATTAAATTTTAATTTAATTTCTAATTTAATTTAATTAAAATTTAATTTAATTAAAATTTTAATTTTAAGGAAAACAACAATTTTATAAACCGAAAAACGAAGAAAGTTGAAGAGAACTTTATCGAATAATATAAAAATGTAACTCGAAAAGATGATTATTGTTTTACTTAATTATAAACTAATTAAATTAATTATTTTCGGTTTTAATTTATATGATTAGAAAAATGTGGGATAGTTTAGCTCTGAATATTCACACAATTTATTTATGTTTTTCTGTTTATCTTTCTGTATGGAATAGGATAGAAATTAGTTACAAGGGGGAAATGGGAATGAAACGATTAAAATTCAAATACAATTTGTTAAAACACAAATACATTTTATTTGAATGGATATATAACGGGTGCGGCACGGAAACCGAACGTATTTCTAAACGCTATTGTGCCTAAAATAAAAGAGTAGGGGAAACGAGACTTCGGCTTCTGGTAGTCTGGTCCGTCCATTTTTGTTTACTAACAGTTGCCAGTTGTTATGTCTGAATGGAACTCGGTTTACCGCGTTTTTGCGGTAGAATGGTTTTTCAAGAGTCAGGAATCTTACATGTCCGCCATTCGCGCTTTTCGCAAACATTTCGCTATCGCGTAAACCAGTACCCAGTGAAAAAACTGTCCGTCTTTGGGTAAAAAACTTTCGGGAGAAAGGTAACGTGTCCAAAACGGTTCAGACACCGCAAAACATTTGTGTATCGTGTTGCTTTCAAAATAGACCGCAAAGATCGGCGCAGAAGCACTCTTTGAGTTCAAGTATAAGAGATCGAACCGTACTACGCATTCTGCAGGATGATTTACACTTTCACCCATACAAAATGATGTTGACTCGAAAATTGTTGGCCGCCGATTCGATTCCCCAGCTCGGTTACAATTTTGTAAGCGCATACTCGAAAAAATCGCAAAAGAAGAACTCCCTCTTAATCGCATTCTCTTTACCGACGTAGCTCATTTTTATTTACACGGCGATGCAAATGACCAAAATATGCGTTACTGGAGCGACTAGAATCCGAGAATAATACACGAAAAGCCTCTTCATTCTCCGATGTTGACTGTGTAGATGGAAGTGGCCTCTAACGGTCTCATCGGTCCTTTCTTCTTCGAGCAGACAGTTAACGGAAACAGGTATAGCGAGATGTTGGAAGAGCAGCTGGTGCCTGCGCTGCGTACAAAACGTAAATTGTCGTCCACTTGGTTTCAACGCCTGTCATACTACCGGGGAAACCATGGAACTGTTGCGTAAACATTTTGGTAACCGCATAATTTCGCGGGGCGCTGATTTATGCTAGCCGCCGCCTTCACCCGATTTATCGTGTTGCGATTACTTTCTCTGGGGATATCTGAAGTCTAAGGTATACAGCAACAAGCCGAGAAACCTGGAACAACTCAGAGGCAATATTGAACGGGAAACTGCCGCATTTCTACCGAAATGTTAAAAAAAGTTCCTGAAAATTTCAGAAAACGCGCAGAGGATGACATGAAAGGGCGCCGTGGCTCAGTAGTTAGTGTGTTGGACTCTGACGCACGATGAGCGAGCTCGGATCCCGATAACACCAACGCCATCGAATGTTTATTTCGCGGCGTCCCTCCTCGGCGGGGTACTGGCAAAACCCCCCGTAGTATAACTTGCCTTGAAAAAGCTTCTCGATTCACGCCGTTCGGAATCGGCATTAAACTGTAGGTCCCTTTCACCTGTGTGAAAAATAAATCACACACAACATGGGTGATTGAAGAGAAGCTTGGCTCTGGTCCTTCATGGGCTGTAACGCCACCAAAGAAGAAGAAGGAAGACATGAAAAATAAGGGTGGTCATTTATGCGATATTATTTTTAAGCCATGAATCTGTGGTAAAATACATATGATTAGGAAAAATAAAAATTTATGAAATTCTGCATCTTTTCGTGTTAAAAAAATACGTTCGTTTAGAAATACGTTCGGTTTCCGTGCCGCACCCGGTATGAATGGCATATGGAAATAAGTAAATATAAAATTTAATCGAACGAATGTCATCTTAGAGACTAGAACGAAGATACTCTTATTAATAATAGATTAGATTCTGTAGTAAATAAAACAAATATTTTCTGTTGGTTTACCTTCGGTTCGGTGCGTTCTTTTAGTGTGGACTAGTTTTATGACCAATTATTTACAAAAGATCAATAAGCAATAGTAGTTACGAGTTATTGCTGCATGCAGACAAACTATGGTGAGCTAGTATGTTCTTGTTTGGCTAATTGTTACTTAGTTAGTGCTAAAGGAAATGTTAGTGAGTTCTTTTGTTTTTGAACTGTTCTTATGTGTGTATCGTACTGATTTAGGGCTTAGTGTGCAGGGTTATAGGAAAACGTAAAACTTAGTAAATTTACATTAACGAAAAGGGAATGTATCTAGCGTCAGGTTTCCATGCAATTGTTCTTCTATCATACTAATGTGGGTTTTCTAATACATATTTACCGATCTGGAGCTTCACTTCTAAAATAGGCATTTACACAACTTCTAAAGAGTACTAAAGATCAACTGGCAATTTTGTACAATTCTGACTATCAAAATACGTATCACAGATTTTGTTGTCCGATATTAGCTACTCGGTGAAGGACATGAAAGACTAGACCTCAGATGAATAAAGGAAAAATAGATAAAAAAAAAAAAAAAAAAAAAAAAAAACGTGTAAGATCGGTATAGGGTAGAACGATTGACGATCAAACAGTCGACAATTAGACCGGCGGGGAAGAGGGTGCGAGTAAACAGAGCAGGGGTGGCCGTGGTGCAGTGGTTAACATTATCGACCGTCGAGCGGAAGGTCTATAGTTCAAATTCGCCTCATAGCCAAGAAAAAGTAATTCCTATACGGACGAAAAGTATGCAACGCAGTTGTGAATGGAAAGTGACCAGACGAACTGCTGCAGGCATAACACTCAGAGTATATACTTACTTACATTGATGGCGCTACAGTTCGGGCTGAACCAGGGCCTCAACCAACAAGCCTCTCCAGCCGGCCCGATCTTCGGCCAGCCGCTTCCAGTGCCGCACGCCCAGTGGGTTGAGGTCCCCTTCCACCTGTGCGCACCACCTTAAATGCGGTCGCCCTCTGCTGCGTCGTCCCTCGGGGTTGGAGTCGAAGACTCTTCGGACCGGAGCGTTGATGACCATTCGCTCTACATGTCCTAGCCATCTTAGACGTTGGATCCGAAGACGTCTAACCAGGCCGATGTCGCTGTACAGCCCGTACAGTTCTTGGTTGAATCTCCTCCTCCACTCTCCATTTACACAAAAGTCCAAGAGCCTCTTCATCCGCTTTTGACAACGTCCAAGCCTCAGCGCCGTAGAGGAGGATCGGGATGATTAAGGTTTTGTAGAGGGGACCTTAGTTTTTCGAGAGAGGGCTCTACTACTCAATTGCCTCTTGAGCCCGAAGAAGCAGGGATTGGCAAGAGTTATTTTGCGTTTTATCTCAGCGCTGGTGTCGTTGCTGCTTGTCACTACCGAGCCAAGGTAGACGAAGTCCTTGACTGCATCAAAAATATAGCTGCCGAAGGTGACGTTCCGACCAAGACGTCGGTGTTGTGCGTCTTTCTTGGATGACAGCATATATTTGTCCCCATTTACCCTTAGACCCACTTTAGCCGCTTCTGCTTCAATGCGAACGCCTCATTGACATCTCGCTTTGTGCGTCTAATAACGTCGATGTCATTTGCGTAGGCAAGCAATTGTGTAGACTTGAAGTAGATCGTACCTCTTGTATTGGCCGCAGAGTCCCGCACGATATTTTCAAGAATAATGTTAAACAAATCACATGACAGTGCGTCATCCTGTATAAAACCCTTTTTAACATCAAAGGGGTCGGTTAGTTCACCTCCGACCTTAATGGAGCAGCGAGAGTTCTCCATAGTCATCCTCCACAGTCTGACGGGTTTGGCAGGAATGTTAAAACAAGACATGGCTCTGTATAGCTCGTCTCTATAAACACTGTCATACGCGGCTTTAAAGTCGACGAAAAGATGGTGCATGTCGAGCTGGAACTCATGGGTCTTCTCCAAGATCTGCCGTAGTGTAAATATTTGGTCCATCGTGGATTTTCCTGGCCTGAAACCACACTGATAGGAACTTATCAGATTGTCCACGAACGGTTTCAGGTACTTACACAGTACGGTAGAGAGGATCTGGTACGCGATGTTCAGGAGGCATATCCCTCTGTAATTGGCGCAGTCATAGGGGTCTTATTTCTTATGGAGCGGGCAAACGATCCTGAAATTCCATTCATCGGGCAAGCGTTCTTCCGACCATATCTTGCAGATGAGTTGGTGCATGTTCCTGACCAGCTCATCGCCAGCTGCTTTAAACAGTTCCGCAGTGAGTCCGTCTGCTCCAGCAGCTTTATAAAGCCAGATATACACTGTTCAAATGCATGACATGCACGTGCAAGTGTATTAGTAAATTCTGATTCTGAAGTTCAATTCATTACGTTTGATTGAAGGAAAATCAAAACGATTTGATTTTGCTTCAAGCATACACCCAATCTCTACGTGTGAATTTTTCACTAATACACTTTATTTACAATTTTACCATAAGCCTCCAGAACATCGCGAACAAGATCCTCTCTGCCGTACTGTGTAAGTGCCTGAAGCCGTTCGTGGACAATGAAAATCCACGATAGACCAAATATTTACACTACGGCGGATCTTGGAGAAGGCCCATGAATTCCAGGTCGACACGCACCATCTTTTCGTCGACTTTAAAGTGGCGTATGACCGGACACTGCATGCTATCCTACCATGCAGCTCGACTAGGCCAGCCCTACAATGACTTCTGCAGAAGCTGCAGGGACGAAGAGGAAATTGAGTCCGTTCGTCACCTGCTGTGCGAATGTCCGGCGCTAGCCCAAAAAAGGAATATATTCCCGGGAAGATACTTCCTTTCAGGACTAGAAGAGGTAGGTAATATTGGGCTGAACAGAATACTGGGATTTTTATCCTCGCCTGGCTGGTTCAGCTCGACGGAAAATGTATAGGTATCAACGGGTTAAACAAAACAAATGGGCACAATGGACTCAACGTAGTCTACGTGAGCCTTGACTTTATGTCAATAGGGCACCCATATAGGTACCTAACCTAACCTAACATTCCTGCCAAACTCGTCAGACTGTGCAGGATGACCATGGAGAACTCTCGCTGCTCCATTAAGGTCGGAGGTGAACTCACCGACCCCTTTGATGTTAAAAAAGGATTTAGACAGGGTGACGCACTGTCATGTGATTTCTTTAACATTATTCTTGAAAATATCGTGCGGGACTCTGCGGCCAATACAAGAGGTACGATCTACTTCAAGTCCACACAATTGCTTGCCTACGCAGATGACATTGACATTATTGGACGGATAGAGCGAGACATCCATGGGGCTTTCGCAAGCATTGAAGCAGATGCGGCTAAAGTGGGTCTAAGGGTAAATGGGGACAAGACCAAATACATGCTGTCATCAAAGAAAGACACACAACACCGACGTCTTTGTCAGTACGTCACCTTCGCCAGCTATATTTTTGAAGTAGTCAAAGACTTCGTCTATCTTGGCTCGATAGTGACAAGCAGCGGCACCAGCGCTGAGATAAAACGCAGAATAACTCTTGCCAACCGCTGCTTCTTCGGGCTCAAGAGGCAATTAAGTAGTAGAGCCGTCTCTCGAAAAACTAAGGTATGCCTCTAAAAAACCTTAATCATCCCGGTCGTCCTCTACGGCGCTGAGGCTTGGACGTTATCAAAAGCGGATGAAGAGGCTCTTGGGCGTTTCGAGAGGAAAATTCTGCATGCAATCTATGGTCCCGTTTGTGTAAACGGAGAGTGGAGGAGGAGATTCAACCAAGAACTGTAAGGGCTGTACAGCGACATTGACCTAGTTAGACGTCTTCGGATCCAACGTCTAAGATGGCTGGGCCATGTAGAGCGAATGGACATCAACGCTCCGGCCCGAAGAGTCTTCGAATCCGACCCCGAGGGACGACCGCATTTAAGGTGGCGCGCACAGGTGGAAAGAGACCTCAACCAACTGGACGTGCGGCACTGGAAGCGGCTGGCCAAAGATCGGGCCCGCTGGAGAGGCTTGTTGGCTGAGGTCCTGGTTCACCCCGAACTGCAGCGCCATCAAAGTAAGTAAGTAAGTAAGTAGTCGGTGCCCTCACTGTGATATGATATCCTGTCATGCAGCCAGACTAGGATAGCCACACAATGATAAATGCTGCAGTGAAAAAGAGGAAATTGAATCATCTCGTCACCTACTGTGCGAATGGCCGGCACTATCCCAAAAAAAGTAACATTTTCCTTGGAAATCACTTCCTGACGGGATTAAAAGAGGTAAGTAACATTTGGCTGACCAGATTCTATCGTAAGAAAAATTCCCTGGAACATTGGACCAACACGGGTAAATCCCATATTTTCATAATTCACTCTAGGTGCCTTCCTTGACATTGAGGGTGCCTTTAATAACGTTAGAACCGAGGCAATTGTGTCCAGCCTTCATATGGCCCAAATAAATCCGGGTGTATGCAGTTGGATTGGGCAAATGCTTGGTACTCGTATAGTAAATTCGACAATAGGGAAAGCGTGCGGAAGGGTGAGAGTAAATAAAGGTACACCACAAGGTGGCGTTCTGTCACCCCTCCTATGTTAGTGGATAGCTGGGCCAAGGGGCGAGATCTGAGAGTAAATCCGGCGAAAACAGAGGTAGTACTCTTTACAAGGAAAAGATCTGTATCAAGATAAACCTACCCCCGTATGAATGGTATAGATCTGATCCCTGGAAAATCTGCCAAATATCTTGGACTCCAAGCTTAGTTGGAGAGAAAATATTGAGGAAAGAATCAAAAAGGCCTATGTGGCATTATATTCGTGCAAGGTAGCCTTTGGAAAGACATGGGGGCCTCAAACCGAGGTTAGTGCATTGGTTGTACACTGCGGTGGTAAGACCTATCCTAGTCTATGGCTCGGTTGTCTGGTGGAAGGCGCTTGAGAAAAAGTGTCATCTTCAGAGTGTGTCAAAGGTTCAAAGGGCAGGCTGTCTGGCGGTGACGGGATCTATGAAGTCCACACCAACGGCGGCTCTTGAAGTCATGCTGAACCTCCCACCCCTGGACATGTACTGCGGGAGCGCCGCAACCAGAACTGTGCTAAGATTACAGGAATCAGGTCTCTGGAAAAGGAGTCCTCACGGACATGCATCAGTCTTGGATAGATGGGCCGTCTCGAGATTCAGAACCGTAACGGACTATGTCACCCGACTTCTCTATTAGAATTCCCTCCAGGGAGGAATGGACCGGTGATGTGGTACGCACGGAAAATGAACTGGCATTCTACACCGCCGGATCCAAAATGGATGTTGGCACAGGTGCCGGAGTCTACTTTGAGTCTCGGGACATGCATCGCTCCTACAGGCTCGATGATGGATGCAGTGTCTTCCAAGCTGAGGTCTTCGCTATCAAGCAGGCGGCGGACTTCATCAGGAAAGAGAATATCACAGGAAAATGGATCAGCATCTATGTTGACCGCCAGGCAGATACTAAGGCTCTGCAGGCAGCATGGATAAGATCCAAACTCGTCAAACTCTGCAAGAAGTTAGAAGAGATATCCAATGTAAATGAGGTGACCCTTTGCTGGGTCCTTGGTCATATGAATATCTCCGGAAACGAGAGGGCGGACGAGCTGGCTAGGGTGAGATCAGGTGCTAACATTGCGCAGATCTCAGCTGAGGCCAAAGCACCACTCAGTGCGCTCTACAGGGAGATAGAGACGAAGCTATTATTGAAAGCCAATAAGCGATGGTGTCGCTAAGATACATGCGCAACGGTGAGATCGACTTGGCCCGTCTATGATAAGAAAAGAACGGAAAATCTGCTGAAGTTCAATCGTGGGAATATTCGACTGGCAGTCGGTGCCCTCACCGGGCACTGCATGCTATCCTACCATGCAGCTCGACTAGGCCAGCCCTACAATGACATCTGCAGAAGCTGCAGGGACGAAGAGGAAATTGAATCCATTCGTCACCTGCTGTGCGAATGTCCGGCGCTAGCCCAAAAAAGGAATATACTTCCTTTCGGGACTAGAAGAGGTAGGTAATATTGGGCTGAACAGAATACTGGGATTTTTATCCTCGTCTGGCTGGTTCAGCTCGACGGAAAATGTATAGGTATCAACGGGTTAAACAAAACAAATGAGCACAATGGACTCAACGTAGTCTACGTGAGCCTTGACTTTATGTCAATAGGGCACCCATATACCTAACCTAAGCTAGCGATCTTCCTTTCTAGTTTTCTAACTGTCTCAGCAAGCGAGACAGTTGGAAGACCAGACGTTTGTCTGGTATACGAAGACAGGTGAGACAGGTCATACGACTAGGTAACTCAAACATTATTTATATTCTCATTCCTATAAAGTTATAAAGATACATTCATTTACATTAAAAGCTACATTAAGTACACTAAGAACTTATGAATTACACAAACCTTTCCGACTCATGACTCAACACGAAGGACATAAAGATCATTTTAAAATCGAAAACGCGTAATATGTCTAGAGTCAAATCTTCCTCTTACCGACATCAAGTACAACAAGGATTTATGCATAATTAAAAGACACGACAAAACCACAAGACCAATGATTTTCATAAAATAAATAAAAACAATTTAACAAGTTACAAAAGAGGCGGAAATAATTAAAATAAAATTAAACGACAACCAACAGCACAACGAATCGATTCGGATTTAAGGAGGCAGGACATTTGAGGACTCAAATAAGGATTCAAAATGTTTATTAAAAACTTACATATGCGCACATCTATGTGACATAATGCGTGAGCACAGAAATAATTTTATTTTTTTATTTAAAAGAAGAAACGAATTAAAAAATAAATTAATTTTAATTTTTAATTTATTTAAAATAACGGAATATAATTAGAATAATACATTTTTGGATTTAAATTGTTCGTAAGATATTATTCTGATTTTTAGAGGCATTTCAAACAAAAAACTGAAAGCGAAAATTGAAGTTCAGATTTATCTAGCCGTAAACAAGTTCAGATTAAATGTGGTTTATAGAAAAAAACAAAAATATTTGAAGCAAAACTATAAATAGCCGCAAAGTGAACTACAGCTTAAATGCTTTGGTTTTAAATTGAAAAACAAGCAATAGCTTAAGGCGCCCTTTAAGGTATATTTTTAAATTAAAAAAAGTTTATTTGTGAAATATTTCAAGCTCAAGTGAAGTTTATGGATGGTAAAAGGCAAACAAAGGCCTTGCAGGAGTAGCATCCAACGACGGGTGCTGGTCCGCTAAAAAAAAAAAAAACCGGCCAAGTGCGAGTCGGACTCACGCACGAAGGGTTACGTACCATCTGTATATATAAATATGAAAGAGACTATGTACATATGTACTATCTTCATGATGAGATATAGTTGATCATCAAAGTGTCCATTGAATTCAAATCAATTATCTTACTTGACAGCAACGATATGAAAAGGTGAATAAGAATAATGGGAAATATGGGGAAAAGGTTTGCAGCTAGGATTAATTCATCAAAGACACAAACGAGATCAAAACTGGGAAGTTTGCTACTGGTTATAGGATACTGTCGACTAACCTTAGTTCAGTATGTGACCAAGGGGATTTTTTGGATGAAAACCATGTCTGTTGTATGCGAGCCCCCCTTAATTATTCATTTTGTTCTGTTTTTCAAAATTTCAACTGTCTAGCTATCACGGTTCATGAGATACAGCCTGGTGACAGACGGACGGACAGCGAAGTCTTAGTAATAGGGCTCCGTTTTACCTTTGGGTACGGAACCCTAAAAAAGCGAGTATCAGCCTCTGCAGCCGCAGACCTTGCAGATCTGTTAGCCAGATCCTACTTCCACCTCCTCGAAGTACCATCTGGAAAATTCCCGACCATGAAAATTGCGAGCATCCTGCGCCACCAACCAGGATTAATGTCGGTTGGGCTACGGCCTAGGTTAGATTAGGTTAGGTGCAAGTGGTTGGCATAAGCCATACGTAGGCCGGATCATGGATCATTACCCTGATCCGCTACCTGAGAACCAGCCGGTGCTTCTGATGAAGCGATGGAGCTGAGCTATATTTAGGTTTGCTAGCTCACAGAGGGCATGGGCTCGGACATACAGGGTAAAGTTGTTGATCGCTCTCAACCTGGCGAGATGCCAGTAACGATCCCTGTTTAAATGCCTGGGTCAAGTTGACATACGGCCCCGTCGCGGCGCCCTCTGGATAGCCTCTTCAACAGCCGTTGGGAGGTGAACAAACGTATGCAGCGACAAAACCCAGTTGTGCGGCGGGCTAACAATCCGCCCACGTAAAAAAAAGAAAAGCTATGAATGAGCAAGATGCCTCCGATACACGGACGGATACTCGACGACGACAACGCACGAAAAAGGAACACGATTTGCGAGTATGCTCCTGGAATGTCAGAACCCTGTACACTCCCGGAGCTGCTCATAAACTAGAAGGAATCCTCACGCAGTACAAGGCGGATATTAGGAAGAAAACTTGCGACATTTATTACAGCTGTCACAAAAGGTTGCACTTACTGGGATGCGGATTTTGCGTGGGAAAGCGGTTGAGGTCGAAGGTCATCGACTTTAAACCTATAAGTGATCGCCTGGCTGTGATCCGCCTGGCTGTGATCCGCCTGGCTGTGATCCCTACCGACGAGGCTGAAGACCCTATCAATGAGGACTTCTATGACCTCCTGGACAACGCCTACGGAGCTTGTCCGGAGTACGATGTAAAAATCGTGCTCGGGGACTTCAACGAGAACACCATTGGCGGAGTGATCGGAAAGCACAGCCTCCACGATACAACAACAGATAACGCCTTCCGACTCACGGACTTTGCGACAGCTCCTAATGCGGTGATAAGTAGCACAAGATTCCCTCGCAAGCGAATCCACACAGCAACCTGGCGATCTCCGGACGGTCGAACCGCCAACGAAATCGACCATGTGCTCATTGACGCAAGGCACTCGTCAAACATCCTGGATGTGCGAACATTCAGAGGGGCAAATGTCGACTCTTCCTCGTAGCAGCAGGATTCAGTCCTTGACTGTCCAATGTCAGAAAGCTGCACCAGCCCATCAGGAGGAGGTCCGACATTGGGCGCCTGAACACACCGGAGGTTGCCAGAGTCTACAGGGAGGAGCTGAGCGAAAGACTCTACGGCTGCATTGCGGCTCAGCCATTCAGGAAGTAGCCGAACCCACCTTAGGATACCTACCACCCCCGACAAGAAACCCGTGGTATGATGGCGAGTGTGAGCAGAAAAAGGCAGCAACCGACGAGACGTACCAAAAGGCGCTGCAGAGGAAAACCAGGGCAGCGCAAGAAGAGTACCGAGCCAGAAGAAGGGAGAAGAAAAAACTACTGCGACAAAAGAAAAGAATCTTCGCAGCCTCCCAGCTCAAGGATATCGAGGAGTCTAGGGATAAACATAAAACACGAGCCTTTTACAAGAAAGCCAAAGGCCTTGCAGGAGGCTTCTAGAAGGGCACCCAGGCTCTTCGAAACTGCGAGGGTAATCTTGTCACGGACCCGCAGGGAATAGTGGATGTATTTAAGCAGCATTTCCAGCGGCTGCCTAACGAGCATAACCAAGAGAGGTTGGTAGGGACGGAGGAAATCCCAACTCCAGCCGCTGAAGTAGTCCTCCCACCCAGCATCGAAGAAGTCGGCACAGCTATTCAGAAGCTGAAGAATAACAAGGCCGCAGGCTCAGATGGCTTGCCATCAGAGCTCTTCAAGCATGCCCGGCGACTGGAATACCAGCTCTATATGCCCCATCCACAAAAAAGGTGATCCTACCCCTTGCAAGAACTATATCCCTGCTCAATGTCGCATACAAGATCCTGTCCAGCGTATTGTGTGAACGTCTAAAACCATTTTGCACCGCACTAATCGGCAGCTACCAGTGCGGCTTCCGGCCCGGCAAATCAACTATAGACCAAATTTTCACACTTCGACAAATCCTGGAACAGACCAACGAGTTTCGAATCGATACACACCATCTTTTCATCGATTTCAAAGCCGCATACGACAGCATTCATCGTGAAGAACTGTTTGGAGCGATGGCCGAATTCGATATCCCGGGAAAACTGATCCAATTGTGTCGAGCCACGCTAAAAAACACGCGATGCACCGTGCAACTCGGTCCTAGGACCTCGGAACCATTCGAAACGTGCACCGGATTTCGGCAAGGAGATGCGCTGTCATGTGACTTCTTTAACCTGGTTCTGGAGGAGATAGCGCGACGGGCAGGCGTCAACAGGGAAGGCACAATCTTTTACAAGTCCATCCAGCTGCTAGGATACGCGGATGATATCGACATCATCGCGTGTTCTCGCCGTGGCATTGTGGAAGCATTCACAGAACACAGAACAGAGTTGGTCTTAAGATCTATGAGGACAAAACAAAATACATGCTGTCAAGCAAAAACCAATCCGTCGCTCACCACCTGGGACAAAATATAACAATTGACAGCTACAATTTCGAGGTAGTTAAGGAGTTTGTCTACCTCGGGGCAAACGTAAATCCCACAAATGACACCACAGTGGAGATCCGGCATAGAATCGCCCTTGGCAACCGCTGCTACTTCGACTTGTCCAAACAAGTGGGGTCAATACTCCTCACTCGAAAGACCAAAGTCATGCTTTACAATACGCTCATTCTGCCAGTCTTGCTGTACGGAGCCGAAAGCTGGACGATAAGCAGGACAGCGGAGCTGATTTTGGGTTCTTTCGAAAGAAAAATTCTGCGCCGGATATTTGGTCCTGTCTGTGAGGAAGGTGAATGGAGAAGAAGACACAACCGCGAACTCTACAAGCTGTACCAAGATGTGGACGTAGTCCGGAAGGCAAGGATCCGTCGACTACACTAGCTCGGCCACATCGAGCACATGGACATCAACGCTCCAGCTAAGAGGGTCTTCGACTCCGAGCCTCCTGGTTCGAGAAGAAGAGGAAGACCGAACCTCCGGTATAAAGACCAAGTAATCGCGGATTTAAGACATCTTGGTCTTGACAACTGGAAGCAGCGTGCCCGGGACCGTCAAGGATGGAAGGCAGCTATAGCTCAGGCTCAGATCCTCCATGGATCGCTGGCCTGATAAGTTAAAGTAGCTCACTTAGATTTTCATAGAAGGGCGCCCCGGGGTAGATCCTCCTCGGTTCGCAAAAGAGGGGCATGAGCAGAGAAGGTGATGTGTTGATTCCTCTTCCTTCTCGTCCATGTAGATGCGGCAAAAGTCATTGGCGTGTTTTCCATTGATGCAATGTCCTGTAATGACACCCACTAAAATGCTCAAGGTAGCCCTTTTGGTTGCTACTAGGTCCCTTGTTCGTCCTAGGTTTAACTTAGACCAGATTTGTTTGGTGATAAAGCCGATATTACTTGCATTCGATTGGAGGTTGGTCGCCTCTATGGTTCGAAGTTTTATCACGTGCTTTACCGTACTTATTGGTGTTTCAAGGTACCCGAGGGTAGGAAGACTGAGTGTGCTTGACCCTAACTTTGCGAGTTCGTCGGCCGCGCAGTTTCCTGGAATATCCCTATGGCCGGGAACCCACAGTATTTTAATATTGATCGCTATCGCTGTTAATTCTGCCTGATACACACTGCAGTGATTTAATTGTTAATTCTGCCTGTTACACACTGCAGTGATTTGGGAGACTGAATGATAGGTTGAGGTTAAGTTCCTTGGAGAAGACTCCACTACTTGCACCCGACTCCATCTTGGAGCCATCGGTATAGAGAGAGATCGGGTCCTTTGGTATAACTTTTCCGTCAGCCCATTCATCCCTGGATGGAAAGGCAACTTCGAAGTATCTGGTGAACACATTCTGCGGGATGATGTAGTCTGTGTCCAAGAGTAATGTGAATGAGCGTGGGTATAGGCGACGAGACGGAGTTTTTTATGTGTTTGACGAAAGAACAAAAACTTCTGCAACCTTTGGGATATTGTAGGATTTTATGTGTCAGCTCTTGGTAGTGTAAGAATTTGGCTTACTTATAGTCGATGACCTTCGACCTTAACTCCTTTCCCATGACCAAGGAAAAAACCTTGCAGGAGGCTTCAAGAAAGGCACCCAAGACTTTCGAAATTTTGAGGGTAATCTTGTCACAACAAGGCCGCAGGCTCAGACGGCGCTGTTATGGTAGGGAGCATGTACCACATCATCCCTAGAATTCGGGAAGATGAAAGCATGGCCGACGACCAGTGTGTCAAATCCGGTGTAAACAGGAGCTACCCTCCAGGTGGCGTCCTGTCTCCGCTGTTGTGGTGCATGGTGGTCGATTCGCTGCTTGATGCTATCCATGCCTCTGGAATCCATGCCCAGGCCTATGCGGATGACGTCGCCATTCTTACTGTCAGCTCATGTTTAGCGAATGTCCGTCTCAAAGCACAGGCGGCGCTAAATGTGATCGATGATTGGTGTACCAGAAATGGGCTGTCAGTCAATCCTCTTAAGACCGATGTCGTTCTCTTTACGAGAAGGAGGAAAAATACTGACATGATTCAGCTGGTACTAAAAGGCACTTCCATCCCGATATCCAAGGAGGCTAAGTATCTAGGAGTCATCTTAGGTAGTAAGCCTCTCTGGTCAAAGCATGTTGAGTCAAAAACCACCAAAGCGCTGTCAGCTTTCTGGCAATGCAAAGGAGCTTTTGGCAAAACATGGGGTTTATCGCCGGCAAAGGTCCTCCGGATCTTCACGGCAATGATAAGACCTATAATCTCATATGCATCGGTGGTCTGGTGGAACAGACTAAAACGCAAACACGTCGTAGCCTCTTTCACCAAACTCCAAAGAACGGTTTGTCTCAGCTGCACGGGGGCTTTCCCCAGTACGCCGGGCGCTACTCTAGATGTTATGATGAACCTCCCACCATGTCTCGTCTGAAGAGAAATGGCTTTTGGTAAGACTCGCATATGAATAATGGTGTGCTTGCGCAAGAATTGTCGTGCGACCCCTGTCTCATGGACATGCCATCTGACGCCCGTTATTTCGTCGTAATTTCACAGTCGAGTTTCCATGGCGTCAGGATTGGCAATGGCTGGATACTGAACCTGGAAAGGATGTATGTATGTATGTTGGCGTTACAGTCCATGAAGGGCCTGAGCCGAGCTTCTCTCAATCACCCATGTTGTGTGTGATTTCATTTTCCCATAGGTGAAAGGGACCTACAGTTTATTGCCGGTTCCGAACGGCGAATTTCGAGAAGCTTTTCGTGACTATTATACTACAGGGGGTTTTGTCAGAACCCCGCTGAGGAGAAACACCGTGAAAAACACGTTCGATGACATGGCTGTGTCGGGATTCGATCCCGTGTCATCGGCGTCAGAGGCCAACACACTACCCACTGCGCCACGGAGAGGATAGTCTTCGCATTTTCACGGATGGCTCCAGGTCTAGGCGGGGGTCCGGTGCTGAAGCCTTTTTTGAGCGCGAAAACATCCGACTGCACTTCTCGTTAGGAAAGTATGCGTCTGTCTTCCAATCAGAGATATACGCAATCCTAATGTTGTGAAGCACAGGTGGAAGGGGGAAAGCATATGCGTCTGTAGTGACAGCCAAGCTGCACTAAAAGCAGTGTGTAACCCCTTAACTAGCTCCAAATTAGTGCTTGAACTCAAGTCCTTCTTAAACAGAGTCGGCTGAACTAAATTCATTAAGGCTTGTATGGGTTCCAGGCCACTCTGGGATCCCAGGAAATGAGATCTCTGATGAACTCGCTAAAATGGGTTCAGAGGAGAGCTTCTCAGGACCTGAACCCGCTCTAGGTATACCAGCGTCCACGGTAAATTTGAACGATTGTGTATTTAACACACACAACCGTAGATGGAGGGATTGTCCAGGTTGCAGGATGACTAAGCGCATATGCCCTGATGTCTGCAAAAAATCTGCAGCATTCCTCCTGTCTTTAAGGAGAATCGACTGCAGAAGGCTTGTGGAAGTTATCATGGACCATTACACTTTTGCCAAGCATCTCTACGTGCTCGGCATCAGTGAGGCGCCTACCTGTGCTGCAGAGCATTTCCTCTGTGATTTTTTTTTTTTTTTTTACATATAGGGCTAGTGCTATCAATAGCAATACGGCACTGCGACTTTGCAGATCTATTGTGCCTGCTAGCCGATTTAGCCGAGTAGCCTCTCCACCTCCACAATGATGTTGAGAATGCTTCTCGTAGGAGCCAGGGTGATCCCCTCAGGAGTCATAACTTCACTGAGAAGGATACGCTTCCTAAGATGGTAGAGAGCAGCACACTCACACAGTATGTGTTCTGCCGTCTCTTCGTCCACAAGACAGAGCCGACACTCAGTTTCAGATGAGAGGCTAATTTTGTTTAAATTATATCTCAGAGCGCAGTGTCCCGTTAGATAGCTGACTAGTCTTCTGATATCCATCCTATTGAGTTTGAGTATGTCAAAAGGGTGCTTGTTCAGGGGTCGTATAAGTCGTTTAGATTGACGGAGTCCCCGAACGCTGTTCCAAAAGGACAGGTGTTGTAATTTTTCCCACTTGTCTAGGAAGTAATTTATCTTAGACGCAGGAATGCCGCAGAATGGTTCCGGACCTATATACTTGTCACTGGAGCCCTTCCTGGCAAGTTGGTCGGCAATTTCATTGCCCTTGATACCTTTATGGCCTGGCACCCACCAAAGTTTAACAGTGTTTCTTTTGGCGAGGTCTTGTAGGGCGTCATGGCATTCCTTGGAGGTTTTTGAGTTCGTGCTGTACGAACCCAGCGCTTTAAGCGCTGCTTGGCTATCAGAGAGTATGTTGATGGTTACTCCTCTGATGCCAGTCTCGAGATTTAGATAGACGCATGTTAGGATGGCATGCAGCTCTGCTTGGAAGATGCTGGGACTTATTCCCAGTGCCTTCGAGATTTTGCGTTTTGGTCCAAAGATGCCGGCGCCAACGCCGGAAGCCATCTTGGAGCCATCCGTGTACCACCTAAGGCCTTTGACATTTTGCAGGGGATCACTGTTTTCCCATGCTGAGCGGTTCGGGATCATTATCTCAAATCTCTTGTCAAAGGTGAAGGTGTGCGACAGTGCGTCCGAGACTGTAGTAATCATATCCAGCTCGAGAAGGTGTTGTAATATGGACATGTGGCCTACGGGTCTACATGGCATATTTGTTCCCGAGCAGAGGATTCTGATTGCACTGCGTAATGCCACCTTTTTGATAAAAAGGTGCAGTGGAGTGAGTCCAATGAGTGCTTCTTGGGCTGCCGTGGGGCAGGTTGGCATAGCGCCTGTGATGCCGAGACACGATAGTCTCTGAAGGCGTTGAAGCTTAACAATTATAGTTTTTTGCTCAACTTTTGACCACCATACGGTGGACCCGTAGGTGACGATAAGTCTAACTATCGCGGTATATAGCCAGTGGACTACCATAGGTTTAAGTTTCCAGGTTTTACCGTAGGTGCGTCGACAGGCCCACATGGCCTTAGTCGCTTTCATGAGTTTATTTCTCATATTGGAGTTCCAGTTGAGTCTACGGTCTAGGTCAATACCTAGATACTTTACTTCCTCTGAAAATCCTATGCGTGTGCCGTTTAGTAAGATTGAGCAGGGTTGTACCTTTCTCCTCTTTGTTATTGTCCCGCCTTTGCTCGCGCACGGTGGCGCACCATTGGAGTCGACGTGGTGTGTGCCAAATCCCTTAGCTCTACATCACTGAAGCTCCTTCACATTTTTCTCCGGAAAACGGGGATAATACAGTAATGCAAGGTCTCTGTCTGGAGTACAATGGACCAGTGATTGCGTCTGAGTGCTCCAGCGGATAGCAGAAGCCTTTAACAAAATAAAATAAAAATGGATAGGATACTAAGTCGAGGCCGGGTAATTAGAGCTTGAGCTTGATATATATTTCCTTTTACTTAATTTGCTTGTCTGCCAAATTCCAATAATTAAACAAAATTGTCTTCCTCCTCCAGGGGGAGATACAACCACTTGTTCTGAAATCATGCGCCAGAACCAGCAATAAGCATTTATCGCAATCAATCTACTAAATTGTTTAGCGATTAAAATAGCTTTTCAACTTGTTCCTTTTAAATTCAGTCATCAAATCATCGGTCTACTAAATACGAGTAAACTACCAAAAGTACTAAACCAAATATTCGCATTACACCCAAGACGGTTACATTCAAGTTAAAAATTAAATTAAAATAAAATTATTTTTAACTAAAAACTAAAAATTAATTTATAAGAAAAGAAAGACAGACAGACGTAGAGAAAAATAGCGAAAGAGAGATAGAGTTACGGAAGAGATAAATAAATCGATAGAGACAGAGAGAAAATAAAATTAAATGAAAGAGAAAAGAAAGAAGCTCCAAAAGAAGAACAACAAAGGTACCCACCTTACTATAAAGCGTTGTACTGCCCGACCGTTGATTATAACCATTGCCCTGGTCCGTATAAGTCTTTACCTGAGTATGATGTCTGTCCCTGTCATAGTAATTTGATTGCATCCCCGTCGAGTTTTGACCGGCCGTATTGTTGCGACCGACTCCGGCGCTCGTGTTATTCTCACGGTCACTTGTTATCGTACTGATACCGTGATTTTCCTTATGCGATCGACGTGCAGCATACTTGTCCGGTTTCAGTAGGCTGCAAGGAGAGAACAACAGCAACTAGTAGGTATCGTGGATGTGGATGGGGAGGTGATAAAATACAGGCCTACCTTGGATATTGTGGACCGAATTGGGTGTAGCAGCAATTGTGCCAACAGCCACGCGAGAATGGATTATATCCACCTTTGAATTTGCCAGTAACTTGCTCGTTTGTCGTACGGCCACGAGACACAAGCACCATGTGGAATCCTGTTAAGCCAAATATTGGAATAGCCAAGACGGTTACGATGCCCATCAGGCAGATTCTGTTATGGTTAGTAATATTCGGTTAAGGAAAATATCTTTTTTGTTAAAAGCTAAGCAAATCAAATACACAATTGCACAGCGGACTTTGGGGAGATGTCACTTTTATAAACGTACAGCTTCGGGCCGTTTTATTTAAAGCCTCCTAATATGCCATGTAAGAGCACCGTGGTGCAGTGGGTAGTGTGTTGGCCTCTGGCGCCGATGACAGGGGATCGAATCCCGACACAGCCATGTCATCGAACGTGTTTTTCACGGTGTTTCTCCTCAGCGGGGTTCTGACAAAAGCCCCTGTAGTAAAATTGTCATGAAAAGCTTCTCGAAATTCGCCGTTCGGAACCGGCAATAAACTGTAGGTCCCTTTCTTACTTACTTACTTAACGGGCGCTACAGCTCGGGGTGAACCTGGGCCTCAACCAACATGCCTCTCCACCTAGCACGATCTTTCGCTAGTCTTTTCCAATGCCGCACGCCCAGTTGGTTGAGGTCCCCTTCCACCTGTGCGCGCCACCTCAGGTGCGGCCGTCCTCTATTTCTTCGTCCCTCGGGGTTGGATTCAAAGACTCTACGGGATGGAGCTGTGGTGTCCATTCGCTCTACATGGCCTAGCCATCTTAGGCGTTGGATCCGTAAACGCCTGACCAGACTCATGTCGCTGTACAACCCGTACAGTTCTTGGTTGAATCTTCTCCTCCAACCCTCCTCTGTGTTTATGGGACCGAAAATCGAACGCAGAATCTTTCTCTCGAAACGACCAAGGATTTCCTCATCCGCTTTAGATAAAGTCCATGTTTCTGCGCCGTATAACAGGACCGGGATAATTAAGGTCTTATATAAGGTCAACTTGGTCGTACGAGAGAGGGCTCTACTTCTCAGTTGCCTCTTGAGCCCAAAGAAGCAGCGGTTGGCAAGAGTAATTCTGCGCTTGATTTCGAAACTGGTGTCGTTGTTCCAAGTCCCTGCGGAGCCGAGGTATATGAAGTCCTTAACTACCTCGAACTTATATCTGCCAATATACACGTTCTGTCCAAGACGTCGGTGGTAAATGCCCTTTTTCGATGACAGCAAATATTTAGTCTTGCCTTCGTTAACTGCCAAACCAATTTTTTCCGCCTCCATCTCAATACTCGCAAACGCCTCATTGACATCTCGCTGCGATCTACCTATTATGTCAATATCGTCGGCGTATGCAAGGAGGATTTGAAATAGATTGTGCCTCTTGTATTGGCCTGTGATTTTTGCACAATCATTTCTAATATGATGTTAAAAAAATCACACGACAACGCATCGCCCTGTCTAAATCCTTTCTTGACCTCGAAACTATCGGTCAGTTCTGCACCGATCCGGATGGAGCAGCGAGCATTTTCCAGGGTCCTCCTGCATAGTCTGATGAGCTTAGCAGGGATGTCAAAAGTAAACATGGCATTATATAGTTCATCTCTAATTACGCTGTCGTATGCGGCCTTGAAGTCGACGAATAGATGGTGTGTATCGACTTGAAATTCATTGGTTTTCTCCAGGATCTGCCGTAGTGTGAAGATTTGATCGATGGTGGACTTCCCTGGCCTGAAGCCACACTGATAAGGACCTATCAGCTTGTTTACGAATGGCTTCAGGCGTTCACACAAAACGGCAGCGAAAATCTTGTATGCGACATTAAGGAGACTTATTCCTCTATAGTTGGCGCAGTCCAAGGGATCTCCTTTTTTGTGGATCGGGCAAACAATGCTGAGACTCCATTCCTCAGGCATGCTTTCCTCTGACCATATCTTACAGATGAGCCGGTGCATGCTCCTAACCAGCTCACCGCCAGCAGCTTTGAAGAGCTCAGCAGACAGTCCATCTGCGCCAGCAGCTTTATTCGACTTGAGTTTCGACATGACAATCTCAACTTCGTCGAGGTCAGGGAGACGGAATTCTCTGCGATCTTCGTCGTTAAAAAATGGATCATTCTGCTTGGTCCCTTTCACCTATGGGAAAATGAAATCGCACACAACATGGGTGATTGAGAGAAGCTCGGCTCAGGTTCTTCATGGACTGTAACGCCAACATACTTACAATATGCCATTTGAAGCTGTTTAAATCACATTACTACTTGTTAGTTTCCCCCACGTTACCCACTTATTTCGATGAAAAATCCCATTCAAAGCCATATTCGTATACAAGTACAATCTACCTCCAAAGTCAGCTAAAATCAAATTGAATCCATCTTGGGATCAATACCCACATCAACTCTTTCGGAGGACAAAAGAATAACCTAACCCAAAGCTACTGCTCAACTCGACATCCCCCCAGCATCCATGTAACATCTCTGATTACATATCCCAGACTACGATTCTATTCGCACTCGCACACGCCTGCACTTATAGATACAATATCTTTTTATGTATTGTACTCGTAGTTCAATTCTGTTTTTTTAAAAGGATACGCTACAATAGGTTCTGTTTGCCGTATGTTGGGCATGTTCTTCAGAACATAAAACAAGCACAACGAGAATATGCTCAGCATATGTATCGACAACGATACAAGGAAGAAGAAGAAGAACCGATAATTCCTACGACCTATGCAATTGTTCACCCACGGACAATGGTGGTCGAATGTCTATAACGAAAAAATGAGAATAAGAAGAAAAATATGCGAATAAGTTAAGGAATCAATGAAAGTGTGGGAAGAGGACTCACCTCTATGCAATGGTTGCACACGGAGCAATGTGAACATCTTGGCGGTCGATAGAACTTGCATGTGACACACCATTTCATTCGCACGGTGATTCCATTTATTTCAGCGTTCTTGTACAATGGCGCCCGGAATTCCTCCTCACGGTCTTCATCAAGAGATGCTAAAGAAATTACAAATAGATGGAAGCGAACATGAGAAAAATGCAAATTGTGGTTTCATGTAATGTGTGGTGATGCAATGTATATTTCTGGAAAACCTCTATGTCATGTGGGAATTGTTTTCCCTCTATTAAACGACAGCAGACAGAAAAAAGTTCAAGAATTATGGTAGTAGATACGCGAATTTCGAAATCCGAATCGAAAAATGTCCGAGTCAAAGAAGCAATAAGGAAAACGACAGCTAAATGGAAGACCCAATAGACGATCAAGAATCGTTGATAGACACTCCTCTACTATTAAAAGCACCAGGCCGAAGGATAATACGTGGTTTGACTTCAGCTGCAAAGAGACTGTTAGGCTCAGGGAGCTAAACTTTCGGGCCTAAAAGGCAAACTGGAGAAAACCAAAAAAAAAAAAAAGTACATACGAGCCAGAAATGACTGCAACACCCATATCGACGGGTTAAATTCCAATCCGACCGAAAATTAAGGCGTAAAATCCTTTAATGTTAAAAAGGTCGCAAAAGTTTCTGGTCGTTTGTAAAGAACACAAAAAAACTCAACAAAGTCGTCTATACCGACGCTTATTCACAATGATATTCCATCCCCTTAGGCAAAGCTAACCTAAAAGCTCCCGACTTCGTAGCCAGTTCTCAGCTACCAGCTTGTACTTTGTCTTTCTTATCGAAAGAGCTAAAAAAGCAACTATAGCTCTCTACACATGCAAGAAAGCCATAGGGAAAAAATGGGGATTCAACCCCAAGATCACCCTATGGCTCTACATTACGGTCGTCAGACCCATACTAATGTATGGAGTAACAGTCTGGTGAACAGCACTGGACAAGACAACATACCTCAAGCAATTCGAGAAGGTACAAAGGTTGGCGTGTATGTGCATTACCCTCACAGTCCACCCAACGGCTGCGCTTAACATGATACTCGACCTTACACCACTCGATATTTTCGGCAAGCAAATTGCTACACAAACGGCCATTAGACTTAAAGCCAACTCGAAATGGGCGAGCTATGTCACTGGCCACTCCTCCATCCTGCAAAACAGGATAACTATGACAGAAAACCTAGACCACACAGAACCCACCATAGTCTTGGACAAAAACTTTACGATAATCTATCCGGACAGGAAGAACTGGAACCTCGCAGAAACTGCGTAGACTTCTATGCTGACGGGTCTAAAACCAAAGACGGGGTGGGTAGTGGAGTATTCTGCAAACAACTTAAGCTGAACAAAGCTCTAAAACTACCAAATCACTGCAGCGTTTTCCAGGCGGAACTGTTGGCAATAAAAGAGGTTTGTCTTGGATGAAGTGGAACGTGATATCCACCACGGATATTCGCATTCTCACGGATAGCCAAGCAGCCTTAAAGTCGTTGGAGTCCTATGTGTACACATCAAAAACTAGTCTCAACTGTCGCCTATCTCTTAACGAGATGGCCGAACAGTTCAACATACAACTTATCTGGGTACCGGGACACAGCGACATTCCAGGAAACGAAAGAGCCGACACACTCGGCCAAACAAGGAACGACGCTACAACCAATCATGGCTTGTCAGGGTATACCCTTTGCAACCATTAAACACAATCTTATAAATTTCGCCATGGCCGAGACGAACCAGAGATGGACTCAGGGACATACCTGCCTGATCACCAGGCAAATCTGGCCCTGGCTCAACAGTCAACGGACTAGGAGTATTATCTCCCTAAAAAGAACTGACATCCATTAAGTCATCGGTGTCATCACTGGACACTGCCTTATTGGCAGTCACGCGCAAAAACTAGGTATAACTCCGAATGATTTTTGCAGGAGCTGTCTGGACGAGGAGGAGGTCGAATCCATTCATCACCTTCTCTGCGCCTGCCCGGCGTTCTGCACAATCAGGAAACGATACCTAGAATCTTACTTCCTTAACGATCTGACCGAAGTTCAGCAAGTAGGGATATCTGATCTTCTTAATTTCACGAATAGGGGGCTAAACCCCCTCGTAGCTGCACAACGGGCCTCCCTGGCCTATGTGTGTTCTTCTTATTTTCTTTTTTAGAAGGCTACGGTCCTAACTACCTACCTACCTTGTACTTTGTCTCCACCTGTACTAGAGTGCGTCAATTCGACCATGGGACTAATCCACTTCCGCACTCGTACAGTCGCAATGGTTCTTAAGGACTTCGACATATACAAAACCGCTGGTCCAGATGGAATTGCCCCAATAGTTCTGGGTAAGCTTTTTTACCTTTCCTATTCTTCTGGGCTCTTTCCGACTAGTTGCAAAGCAGCATTTGTCAAGCCTATACCCAAAAAAGGAGAATCATCTTCTCCCTCTAACCCATTGCACTAACGTACCTTCTTTCCAAGGTCATGGAAACGCTGGTTAACCGTCACCTTATTATCTTGAATCACGGGAACTCCTCAATGACCGTCAGTATGGTTTCCGCAGCAACACATCCACGGGTGATTTGATGGCATATCTCACCGAAAAGTAGAATCGTCCGCTTCACCAATTAGGTGAAAGCACTGGTCATTTCGAAAGCATTTGACAGGGTTTGGCATGAAGCTCTTTTGTCGAAAATGCATGCTCTCGATCGATGAGTCTCTTCTTCAATGGATTAGAATCTACTTTTCGAATTGATCAATTCAAGTTGCTTTGGACGGATTCAAGTCTAACATCCATTTCTATGTCCTACGAAGCCAAATTAAAGTTCTACATAAACACGTGGCGCAGTGGTTAGTGTGTTGGCCTCTAACGCCGATGACACGGCGTTTTTCACGGTGTTTCTCCTCAGCGGGGCTCTGACAAATTGTCATGAAAAGCTTCTCGAAATTCGTCGTTCGGAACCGGCAATAAACTGTAGGTCCCTTTCACCTATGGGAAAATGAAACCACACACAACATGGGTGATTGAAGGAGAAGCTCGGCTCAGGTCCTTCATGGACTATAACGCCAACATACATACATAAACACACCCAATAATACTAAACTTGAATATAAACAATTCCAAAGGATTCCAAGTGGCCCGTGGAGCGTCTCTGACTGTGGAACATAGCACACCTACAATCAATGACAGCGGGGGATTGTCTTTGCTTCTATTCGGTCGATACCAGTCAGGTCCTCAAAGAAGTAAGATCCTAGGTATTGTTTCCTACTACGGCAGAGGGCCGGACAGGCCCAGAGCATGTGTTGAATGGAATCAACCTCCTCTTCGTCTCCACAGCTCCTGCAGAAATCATTAGAAACTTGCCCTAGTCTTGGCTGTCAGTGAAAATTCGGATATCTGTGGCAGATATCACGTTCCACTTTAGCCATGACTGGACTTCCTTTATTGTTAGCAGCTCTGCCTGGAAGACGCTGCAGTGGTCTGGTAGTTTTAACGCCAAATTCAGTTTCAATTGTTTGCAGAAGACTGCGCTACCCACCCTTTGGTCTTTGGTTTTTGACCCATCAGTGTAAAAGTCAATTTTTTCATTTCTGGGTAGGGTTTTTTGAACTCTGCCAAAGTTGTTCTGTCGTTCAGGATAGAAGCGTGGCCAGCAATATACATAGCTCGTCCATTTTGAGCTGGCCTGTCCCGTAAGGTAGCTGACTAGTCTAAATATAAATCTGATATCTACTCTATTAAGGTGGATATACTAACAGAGTGTTTGTTCAGGGGCCGTATAAATCGTTTCGGGTGGGGAAGTCCTTCAACGCTTGTATAAGACGAAGTTAATCTTAGATTTAGGAGAACCGCAGAAAGGCTCAGGACCTACATATGTATCTTTCGCTGTAACCTTTCCTGGCAAGTTCATCCGCAGTTTCATTGCACTTAATACCGTTGCGCCCTGGCACCCACCACAGTTTGTCTTTGTTTGTTTTGGCAAGGTCTTATAGGGCATCATGGGATTCCTTAACGGATTTTGAGTTCGTGCTATACGAATGATGTTTACATCTATTATGCCAGTCTCTGAGTTTAGATTGACTGCATGTAAGGATGGTATATAATTCTGCTTGGAAGATATTAGGACTCATCCCTAGGGCCTTCGAAATCTTCCGATTTGGTCCAAAGATGCCGACGCCAACGGCAGAATCCATCTTGAAGCCTTCAGTGTACCACCTAAAGGCCTTGATGCTGAGTAAGAGATCACTGGTTTCCCAAACTGTGCGGTTTGGGATCAGTATCTCAAATCTCTTGTCAAAAGTGAGACCGTGACCGTGATAATCATATCCAGCTCAGGAAGATGTTGCAGGATGGACATTTGACCCATAGGTCTACATGGCAGACCTGTTCCCGAGCGAAAAATTCTGATTGCACTACGTGGCGTAAGTCCAATCAGTACCTCTGGAGCTGACGTAGGGCATGTTGGCATAGCACCTGCGAAGACACGCTAGTCTCTGGCGGCGTTGAAGCTTTAACGATTATCGTGTTTTGCTCAACTTTTGTCCATCATACCGTGGAGGCATAGGAGATGATAGGTCTTAGTATCGCGGTATTTAGCCACTGGATTACCTTAGGTTTAAATCTCCAGGTTTTACCATAAGTGCCTCGACAGGCCCACAAGGGATTTTTTTTTTTTTTTTTTTTTTTGTTGAAGGCTTCTGCTATCCGCTGGAGCACTCACACGCAATCACTGGTCCATTGTATTCCAGACAGACACCTTGCATTACTGTATTATCCCCGTTTTCCGGAGAAAAATGTGAAGTAGCTTCAGTGATGTAGAGCTAACAGATTCGGCACACACCACGTCGGCTCCAAGGGTGCGCCACGCGAGCAAAGGCGGGACAATCACAGAGGAAATGCTCTGCAGCACAGGTAGGCGTCTCACTGATGCAAGAGTGTAATGGCCCGTAATAACTCCCACAAGCTTTCTGCAGTCGATTCTCACAAGGACTTAGTGGCCTTTTTAAGTTTGTTTTTAATGTTGGAGTTTCAGTCAAGTCTGGGATCAAGGTCAATACTAAGATACGTAACTTCTTCTGAAAATCCCATGTTTGTACCATTTATTCATGACTCTCGCGCATAAATAAGGCTGAATTTGACCGGTGGCATAGGTTATGTTGGCCTTCAGGGATGCTGTGGTCTGTGGCTTATTCGCATAAACCTGCGACTTCAGAAAACATCCCAAGAAAGAGTCCAACGGGATCAAATCGCACGACCTCGATGGCCAATTCACATCATCTCCACGTGAGATAACAATGCACGTAGCGTCGGTCTGTTGAAACCATATGCCGATGGTGTCCGTATCATCCAATTCAAGCCATAAGAAGTTAGTAATCTTCAACCTATAGCGCTCGCCGTTGACGGTGATGGCGCGCACTTCCCGTGCTCTTTTTTTTTTGTCCTGAGAAGCTTATGCTCCTTCCTTCTTCTCAACTCGTAAAGCCTTGAAGCCTACAACTTTAGATGCAGTGCTTTTCAGGGCTTGTTTGCAAAGATTCCTCTTACGTTCCATTGACATCGTAGAGGGTTGAGGTTTATGGGAGAGCTTAAGGGAGACGCGATCGATAAGAGTAAGAGCGTTTCTGGCGATAGCAGCTTTCCGACGTCATAACTTTGTATTCTTACTCTACTCCGCTGCGTTCGTGATATCCGTAGGCGCATCTTGATCTATCTACAAGATAGTGGTCCGAGTCGATGTTAGCTCCTCGGAATGTTCGAATATCAAGAATAGTGAAGGAGTCGATCTTGAAGGATCGCAATGTGGTCAATCTGGTTGGTGATTGATTGATCTGGCGACCGCCAGGTGCTTTTGTGTATATCGAGGTGCGGGAAGCGCGTGTCCGTTATCGAATGTGGTGTCGTGTAGGTTATCTTTGCCGACGACTTGTTCAAAGATGTTTTCCTTATCCAACTTAGCATTGAAGTCTCCTATTACAATTTTGATGTCATAGCTGTGACATTGGCCATACTTTCTCTCTAGAAGATCGCAGAACTCATCTTTAATGGAGTCATCCTTGTCTTTGAACTTCTCTACACCGTTAAAAAAAAAAAAAAAAAACGGTAGAGGCAATATCGGGACCATAGGGCAGAATGCTTTTTTTTCGCCAAAAACTCTTGCAAAGTCAACGAGAAATTGACTGGCACAATGTCGTGGTGCAAGATCCAGCCCTTATTGACGAGCTCGGGTTACAGACGGAAAATACGTGCTCGCAGCCTCTTCAGAGAGCTGGAGCTGCTGGAGCAGACGGACTCCCCGCGGAGTTGTTTAAAGCAGCTGGCGATGAGCTGGTTAGGAATATGCACCAACCCATCTGCAAGATATGGTCGGAAGAACCCTATGACTGCGCCAATTACAGAGGGATAAGCCTCCTGAACACCGCGTACAAGATCCTCTCTGCCGTACTAAGTACCTGAAACCATTCGTGGACAATCTGATATGTTCCTACCAATGTGGTTACAGGCCAGGAAAATCCACGATAGATCAAATATTTACACTACGGCAGATGTTGGAGAAGACGAAGCAGAATTCCAGGTCGACACGCACCATCTTTTCGTCGACTTTAAAGCCGCGTATGACAGTGTTTATAGAGACGAGCTATACAGAGCCATCTCATGTTTTAACATTCCTGCCAAACTCGTCAGACCATGCAGGATGACTATGGAGAACTCTCGCTGCACCATTAAGGTCGGAGGTGAACTAACCGACCCCTTTGATGTTAAAAAAAGTTTTAGACAGGGTGACGCACTGTCATGTGATTTCTTCAACACTATTCTTGAAAAGGTCGAGCGGGACTCTGCGGCCAATACAAGAGGTACGATCTACTTCAAGTCCACACAATTGCTTGCCTACGCAGATGACATTGACGTTATTGGACGAACAAAGCGAGACGTCAATGAGGCGTTCACTAGCATTGAAGCAGAAGCGGCGAAAGTGGGTGTAAGGGTAAATGGGGACAAGACCAAATATATGCTGTCATCCAAGAAAGACGCACAACACCGACGTCTTGGTCAGAACGTCACCTTCGGCAGCTATATTTTTGAAGTAGTCAAGGACTTCGTCTACCTTGGCTCGGTAGTGACAAGCAGCAACGACACCAGCGCTGAGATAAAACGCAGAATAACTCTTGCCAATCGCTGCTTCTTCGGGCTCAAGAGGCAATTGAGTAGTAGAGCCCTCTCTCGAAAAACTATGGTTTTCCTCTACAAAACCTTAATCATCCCGGTCCTCCTCTACGGCGCTGAGGCTTGGACGTTGTCAAAAGCGGATTAAGAGGCTCTTGGACGTTTCGAGAGGAAAATTCTGCGTGCAATCTTTGGTCCCGTTTGTGTAAACGGAGAATGGAGGAGGAGATTCAACCAAGAACTGTACGGGCTGTATAGCGACATCGGCCTGGTTAGACGTCTTCGGATCCAACGACTAAGATGGCTAGGCCATGTAGAGCGAATGGACATCAACGCATCGGCTCGAAGAGTCTTCGACTCCAACCCCGAGGGACGAAGCAGCAGAGGACGACGGCATTTAAGGTGGCGCGCACAGGTGGAAGGGGACCTCAACCAACTGGGCGTGCGGCACTGGAAGCGGCTGGCCGAAGGTCGGGCCGGCTGGAGAGGCTTGTTGGTTGAGGCCCTGGTTCACCCCGGACTGTAGCGCCATCAAAGTAAGTAAGTAGTCGGTGCTCTCACTGTGATATGATATCCTATCATGCAGCCAGACTAGGATAGCCACACAATGATAAATGCTGCTGTGAAGAAGAGGAAATTGAATCAGAGAGCCAACATAGAACTGTCCAGTCACTGTCTGGTCGGTAGGATCTTATGCAGGATGAACGTTGCTGCGATACACTACCATACACTACCGGCAATTTTCGGAGAATTTTCGAGGGTTTTTCACCAGTTTCACTAAAAATTTAATCACAACATATTGCCTGTAATGTGAGTCATTCATTTTTACGACGCCACTAAAAAAGCTGTATTCAGTGTTGCCAGTTCCCGAGTTATGACTAAATTCCCGGAACCTAATTGCCACACATCGTATATGAATATACACTTTCCTTCCGTAGAGTGAAGGAAAAAACCTTTACACTCGCGAAAAATCTTCACGATGCAACAGAAAGCATTCCCGAAACCAGACTACCCATGTTGGACGCATGTATTTTTTCCCAAAGTCAGAGTACCCATAGAGCCAACTATGAATTGTGTTGATGAGAGGCACTGCGATGACGTTGTTGTAGGCAGAATTGAAACCAGCACCAGAGGTCAATATACTACCAAATCAACCACGGCGCGCTGTCACAAAACCAACTTTTAGAGTCAACAAACTGATTAGAGGCATGCCGTGCACTCATTCAACTACATACCTTAATCATACAATCTACCACCTGCCTTTAGCACTTCATTCTCCATTCGAATATACTACAGAGGAAGCTATAAAAATAAAAACCCTTAAACGAGCATTTCCGGGAAGCTAACAAAAGTGCTCCCTGAGCCTAAACAATCATTAAAAATTATAATGAAGCACTATAATCGCTATGATCTTCAATCAATGTATTGTTCTCCATAATGAACCGCCAACTCGGCTTCCATCAACGAGGTAGGATGGTGTAAAATAAGCATAAAAATTGGCTGACGATTTGGATTTGTTTTTGGAATTCGCAGTAAACCCTTTCCAGGAGGACAATGGCAACTGAATGAGAAAAAATCAATATCGCTGAACATTCCTGCATACTACCAATACATAGTTCCTCAAGGCCTGCACAGTCATTTATTTACGTCGCCAAACTGGACACGTTATGTGGTCGTGCCCAAAATATCTCAAATAACCATTTCATCTAACCACCACCAGATGAAACAGCTCGTGGAGAAGCTTCAACCAATTTCTAGCATTAATCACTTCACACGAGAGCCAGTGCTAAGGACATGAGAAGATCGCGTCAAATTTGTTATTCATTACCTTTCGGAATCACTCCGGGATCCATAAATGTCGCTAATGTGAAATTGGCTAAAACGAAAAACGTGATGACACCCTGATAAGCTGGAACCCATGGATGTCGGTACACGTAGTATTGGCATCTGAAATGAGAACAAGATGAAAGTGTTTCATGTTTTATTACACCGTTAAGTAAAGTCATAATTTTGTTCAAGACACATGCATACACGCCCACACACATTCTAATGATATAATGATCGGTCAGTAGGTTGCTTCTTCTTTCTATGGGGACACCTCGTGCTTGGATCCTGTTCCTGGTAAGAACACTTTTTCTATCAATCCACCTGTATTTCCCACCTTGAACACTCGAGAAAGATGTGTTATTCCAGGACAAAGGATACAGGAATAATTGACCCGGAAATCGGTGCTAAAATAAGAGAAGCAACACGGATACCAATACGGACAAGGACATGGAACTATACAGGACAAAGATGGCAAACAACAGGGGTTCGGTCTAATGTACAGCGGCTGCTGCTTTAATGAAGAACTCTGGTAATTTGTTGAGAATTGTATGCAAAAATAAGAATAGATATCCCGCAGCCTGCTGAATCACACTCTCGAGTGTGTTCTCACAAAGCTATTGCCCGGACAGGTGGGCCTCAGGTGACGGGTGACTACAGCGACAAAATACCAAGAAGCTTACACATCCGACTAGAAACGAAGTGAAGAAGATGAGGAGAAGTGTTGATGTTGAAGTGGCATACCCGTAGGGAAAATGTGTGTTCAAGGAAGGAACACTTTCTAGTATAATGAAAACTAATTGCTTCACAGGATTCATCCAATTTCTCGTTCCTTTTGATCTCGCGGATGTGTTGACATTTTCGTTTTCTTTCGTTCGTTCTTTCTGACTTTCAGGAGCACTTTCCCGTCGATGATGTCTTTGTACAGGCTGACATATAGCTTACGGAGAACGACGTTTCCGTCATCTAGGCGAACGCATTCTGTTGACACACATACGAGTACTACGAACCCCACAGAGTTCCATAGACGAGCATAAAGCTGAAGCAAATGGATTCTACGAATATTTACATTTTAATGAGGAATAAGTTCGACATTCAGATGCAAATGGTAATGGAATGGTAAAGGAGAAATTGTCCTTTTCAGATGGAAAGTTACGCAGCGATCCAGACTCATTGATACCGCAACGAGGTTCATAAGATTTGCTACTTAACATTTTCTGAATGCTCGTTGCCCTTTTGGTCTTCCCGCCTCCTACTTCTCAATTATGTTAAGCTGGCCATGGTGGCTTTCAAATGTAATCGGACTAATGTTAATTGACATTACTCTCGGGGAATCCAATTATAGTAGTTTTGCCCAATTTGCATTCAACGAAGATTCTATGGACCAACCTCAATTTGAAATTGGGTCAGTGAATTTCTATTAATTTTGTTCAACATCGTCGAATGGTACAGGAGGTAAAGTTGGGCGTGGGAGGAAGAGAGATGAGATGCAATATCTAATACGCTTTTCACCAATTCCTGATGACTTGACCAAGCTTATGCTAGAAAGTTCCCCACATATATTGGGCATAAAACTCATGGTGGCATTCGTATGGTTAGGAATTGATGCTACTATTGGTTAGGGAATTGATTGGGAACAGTCAGATGCCAAGGTATCTGACCACACTTTTGTTTGCTAGTGGACGCCCGTCCAATCCACTGACGGACCAACGTTCGCAAGTACTTTCTAGTGTAACTACATGCCCTAAACAAAGGTCATCAACAACGACTTTGATCGTTGGACCCGAACTGTAAGCGATTAAGTGGTCCACTGCTTTTATTTGCAGGTTGGCAGGACTGGCTTTGACTATTTATTAGTGTTTGAGATACGATACGCTTCGTTTTGTGCGCTACCTGAACCTGAACGGAATGCCGTGGTTTGGGCCGTAGACTGTCGTTCACTACTCTCCAAGTGTGGTTGTCCTGGGATCTCCAGGCCACTCGATCCTCCGCCATCGACTCTAACTCAATAGGAGCTATGCCCAAGCGCACCCAGGCGAGTTTTTGGACTTGGTCCAACCACCACATCCTGGGTCTGCCAAGGTCTGCAAATCACGCTTCGGAAGTCGTGATGATGGCGACATTCGTCTCACGTGACTAAACCATCCGTTCAGAGAAGCAGCTGCTCAACATTGAGCTCTCCGCACACTGCCGTGTTTCTTCCCACAGCACGAAGAAATCTCATCGCGGCAGCTTGTATTCGCGATCTTATTCTTTCGGTCAATACCCAAATTTCATGACCACAGATGAGAGCTAACCCCATCGAACTAACACAAACTATGGAATGGACTATACCACGGCTAGAGATAATCTTTAAAGGATGCCTAGCTTGGAGTCACATTCCAGAAAAGTGGAAGTGCGCAAAGGTAATTCTCATTCCCAAAGCCGGCAGGAATTCTCACACTTCCCCCAAGGATCTAAGGCCTATCTGTCTATCATCCTTCGCTCTAAAAACTTTAGAAAGGCTGATAGACCTACACATACGGCAGAGCTTGGATCCCTCCATAATTTCTAAGGCACAGCACGCCTACTGTAAAGGTAGTTCGGTCGAAACAGCTCTTCACACATTAGTGAGGAAAATCGAAAGACCAATCCATCTCAAAGAATATACTCTAACAGCCTTCCTAGACATAGAGGGCGCTTTTAACAACGTCACTCCGAAAGCAATAATAGAAGGGCTAGAAAAGCTAAAGGTGGAGAGGACCCTGATAGAGCTGATCAACCAGTTGTTATTAACACGCAAGATTCACTCTAAGTGGGGAAGCCTAGTAACTACCAGAGTAGTTACCAAGTGGACCCCGCAAGGTGGGGTCCTCTCACCTCTTCTCTGGAATGTAGTTGTAAACGAACTACTAATCAAACTGGAGAAAGAAGGCCTGGACGTTGTTGCCTACGCCGATGACGTTGCCATCACAATCTCAGGTAAATACCACCTACACTGAATGACCGCATGCAAACGGCATTCACACTTCTGTGCAAATGGGCGCATAGAACGGGCTCAGGATTAAGCCACAGAAAACGGAGCTCGTGCTTTTTACCAAAAAGCACAAAACCCCGGAAAACTGCCCTATCACTCTGCTCGATACCAGGTTAGCCTACTCCCCTAGTGCCAAATTCCTTGGCATTATACTCGACAGGAAATTAACTTGGAAGAGCAACACAATTGAAAGAGCAAAAAAAGCAACAATAGCTCTCTACACATGTAAGAAAGCCCTAGGAAAAAATGGGGATTCAACCCCAAGATTAGCCTATGGCTCTACATCACGGTCGTTAGACAAATACTAATGTATGGAGCGATAGTCTGGTGGACTGCACTAGACAAGACAACATACCACAAACAACTCGAGAAGGTACAAAGGATGGCATGCATGTGCATTACCGGGGCCCTCAGGTCCACACCAACGGCTGCGCTTAACATGATACTAGACCTTACCCCACTCGATATTTTCGGTAAGCAAATTGCCACACACACGGCCATAAGACTAAAAGTCAACTCGAAAGCGAGCTATGTCACTGGCCACTCCTCCATCCAGCAAGACAGGATAACTATGACAGAAAACTTAGACCACACAGAGCCCACCATAGTCTTGGACAAAAACTTTCCGATGATCTATCCGGACAGGAAGAACTGGACCCGCCAAACTCAACCGCGCAGAAACTGTGTGGATTTCTACACTGACGGGTCTAAAACCAAAGACGGGGTGGGCAGTGGAGTTTTCTGCAAACAACTCAAGCTACATAAAGCTCTAAAATTACCAGATCACTGCAGCGTTTTCCAGGCGGAACTGTTGGCAATAAAAGAGGCTTTGTCTTGGCTGAAGTGGAACATAATGTCCACCACGGATATTCGCATCCTCACAGACAGTCAAGCAGCCTTAAAGTCGCTGGAGTCCTATATGTACACATCAAAATTTAGTCTCGACTATGGCAGATCTCTTAACGAGATGGCAGAACAGTTCAACATACAGCTTATCTGGGTACCGGGACACAGAGACATTACAGGTAATGAAAAAGCCGACACACTCGCCAAACTAGGAACGACGCTACAATCAATCGTGACTTGTGAGAGTATACCCTTTGCAACCATTAAACATAATCTGACCAATCTCGCCAGGGCCGAGACGAACCTGAGATGGACCCAGGGATATACCTGCATCATCACCAGGCAAATCTGGCCTCGGCTTGACAGTCAACGCACAAGGAGTATAATCTCCCTAAAAAGAACTGACATCTACAAAGTCATCGGTGTCATCACAGGACACTGCCTCATTGGCAGTCACGCACAAAAACTAGGAATAGTTCCGAATGATTTCTGCAGAAGCTGTCAGGACGAGGAGGAGGCTGAATCCATCCACCACCTTCTCTGCGCCTGTCCAGCTCTCTGCAATTTCAGGAAACGTTACCTAGGCTCTTACTTCCTTAACGGTCTGACAGATGTTCAGAAGGTAGGGATACTTGATCTTCTTAACTTCTTAAGAAGCACAAAATGGTTCCACGAATAGGGGGTTAAGCTGCACAACGGGCCTCCCTGGCCTATGTGCATTCTTCTCAACTCTGGGAAGGCTTCGACCCTACCTACCTACCTACCTAGGTGAGAGTTGGCGCAAATACCGAGTTAAAAACCGGCTTTGACACCAAGCTCGGTCTTTCTGATTACAGATCTTCCAAGTTGTTTCAAAATTGACCCAGCTTGGCCAATCCTGCAGGAAAGTTCAGTAATATGTATTCCTTCCATCACTCATGAAAAGACCCCGGGATACTTAAACTTCTCCACCTTCTTCAATGGGGCTCCAGTAACATGTAGAGTGCATTGGACAGGCATTCTGGAAATAATCGTAACGTCGGATTGATCCTCGTTAACCCTCATCCCAGCATCAGCACATACGGCCATAAAACTATGTATCTAGTGCGTGCTGGAGTTTCGTCTGGGAGGATATGAAGACAACTAAGTCATCTGCAAGAAGAAGACGGCTTATCCTCAACTCTCTCAATGTGGAGCATTCCTCGACTCGACTGTGTCCATATATATAGTGAAAAGGAGAGGTGACAAGACGCACCCTTGGTGAAGTCCAATGCCCACGATGAAAGGTGTTGATTTACTTCCATTAATCCGAACATATCTGCTTCAGTTTGTGTATAGAGGCCTAATGACCCTCACCAGAGGACATGTAGAGTGCATTGGACAGGTGTTCTGGAAATAACCATAACCTCGGATTTGTCCACGTCAACCCTCATTCCAGCATCAGCACATACGGCCACAAACCTATCTAGCGCGCGCTGGAGTTCCGCCTGGGAGGATGTGAGGACAACTAAGTCATCTGCAAAAAGAAGATGGCTTACTCTCAACTCTCCCAATGTAAAACACTCCTCGCCTCGACTACGTACCCCTGCCGAAGTCCAACGCCCAAGGTGAAAGGTGTTGATTTACTACCGTTAACCCGGACGCAGTTGCTACAGTTTGTGTATAGAGACTGAATGGCCCTCAACAGTGGACCATCAATCCCATATTCCTGCAGAACGCTCCAGAGTTTACTTCGAGAAACTCCGTCATACGCCTTTTTCAAATATACAAAGCAGCTGTAGATCGGTTTGGCGTACTCCCAAGCCTTCACGAGTACCATTCTTAGAGTGAAAAGCTAGTCGGTTGTACTTCTGCCGTGACGAAACATTGATTCTTTCACTTATTCCATTTGATGTCCGACACGAGTTTCGACGCAGCATGTAAAGAATCATGCCCTGTCCTTAAATCGGGTTGGTTTTTCGAAATGATATTCTTGTCCTCAACCCATTTAGACAGGGCTCTTCTTCCACACTATTCTATAACCATGACCACATCACAGGCTAGAGGGAATCATCGGCAACAAACTGGAAGCTGCAATTGAAGAAATTGAAGAAGCCAGCGGACTATCATCTGCACACCAGTATGGTTTTCGAAATGCACGCTTGACTGTTGATGCCATAAGGGAAATAGTCGACACAGCGATAAGCGCCATAGAAGGAAGACGATGGAGAAGAGGCGCAAGGCAGTACTATTGTGTCTTAACCCTGGACGTTAAAAACGAGCTCAACACGGCGAGCTTAAAATATATCCTTGAGGTGCTTCGAAATACATATGAGTGTACCAACTTGCATCAGCGGAATTTTGAAAAACTATTTCCGACAAAGTGTTGCTCTATGGAACAGACGATGGTGCAAAGGAATACGCAGTGACTGAAGGAGTCTCCCAGGGCTCAGATCTGGGGCCAATACTGTAGAACGAACCTCATGTACGATGAGGTACATGAAATACCAGCCGAAGCTTAAGTTGTCGGATTCGCGGACGACATAGTAATAGGTGTAAGCGCAGAACTACTAGAAGAGTTTGCTCAAATTAGCAACGAAGCCATTTCGACTGTTCGACTAACTGTGGCTAACATGAGTCGGCCTCACGCTAGCTGGACAAAAAACAGTAGCGGTCTTCATCACAAGCAGAAAGCAGGTGGGCATGAGATAGCATCCAAACCAGTTATTATACACCTTGTCGTTATGATCGACTCAAGGCTTACAATTAAAGAACACCTAGAGTATGTAAGCAACAAATCCTCCCGTGGATGGAGGTACCCCATTGCGCGGATAATGCCTAATTTAGGAGAACCAATATACAGTCGTGGACTACTTTTAGTCAAGATAGTCACATCCGTAGTACTCTAAGAGGCCGTTGGACTTACCACCTTATTCCAAGAATAGAGACTTGTATAGACCGCTGACATGGTGAAGTCAACTTATCGTTCCTGTACAAGTGTAGGAATGATGGCTCCCCCACTTGTCCAACGTGCAGTAATATCCCCAAAGGTATAGCGCTGCCCACGACTCAATCTTCAAAAAGCAAGTGGAACGCAGGGAGCACTTATGACAAGAATATATGCCAGGAGTCCGGGAGACTAGAGCGAGAAAGGAGAGAAAGGGAGAGAAGCACAAGAACCAACAGAATGGAAGTGAGCAGCAGCTACGTGAGCAGTACACCAAAATGTACCTACGCAAGCGCACAACCGGGCAGACATACGCAGATACAGGCACCCACAAAGGCACATAAATATATATATAGACAAACGCGTGTGAAGAAGAGCAAAAGCTACGGCTGAAGCTTACGGTTTAATGCTAACGACGATACCGTGGGGGTCCAGGGACCAGAAGCAGAAGGTTTTAGTGGCTTCCGATGCCGACCACATCAAAGGACCCTGATAGGCTCTGTAGACCACCGCCTCGCAGACCTTGCTGATGCTTCACCGCAGAGTTGCAGGTTAGAAGAGTCTTTGCATCTCTTAGGAATTGGTTGCACCACCGCCCTTTTCCAATCTACGCTGTAGTACGCATTATGTTGTGAATTTTTAACTAGAATGGCGTAACTCACTGTAGACATTGGTCGAAGGTGCCTGAAAACAACATTAGGTATTCCGACCGCACCCAAGTATTTCTTCTTTTTGAGTGACTCGAAGATCAACTGGAGGTCCTCCGTCGAAATGAGCAGGTTATTAGCAGTTTCATTGGCGATGGCGTTGTTTGTCGTAGGATCATTTGATCCTGGTGAAACTAAGGCTTCCAGACGGCGTTCTCTGGATTAATGCTGACTGTACGTAAATAAGCGTTCGTTCTCTAAAGTTCACGGAAGCTTTAGATCCTTAATGTAATTCTGATAAGTTATTTGCTTATTTGCGTTGGTTTTAAGAACAGCGCTTTTTCAAACCATAATTCGCGCGATTTTTGCCATATCTCTGACTTTTTTGGAGCCGATTCCCCATCGAAGTCTCCGGTTTCGAACGTATCTTCGTTTTTTTATATATATATTTCGCGCGGGCTTACGAGTCATACTCTTATTATATTACATACACAATCTGAATGGAGTGCAGATGGTTTGGGTCGTAGATGTTCGTTCATTCTTCAGGGGTGGTTATCCATGATAGGATTCGACAGGAACTCGACTGAAGTTTTACATTAGTTATAGTTCCCAGTAAATGCTCCAACCCATTATGGTTATACATTTGAAATGCACACACAGGGTTATGCCTTTATCAGTATTTTTGATCACTTCCCATTCACAACAGCTGTGTTTCAAAATTTTTCCGTATAGGAGCTGTACTTCTTGGCTCTCTTCTTCTTACCGAGCGCTACAGTTCGGGGTGAACCTGGCCCTCAACTAACAAGCCGTTCCAGCTAGTAGGATTTTTTGCTGGCTGTTTCCAGGGTCGCACGCCCAGTTGGTTGAGGTCACTTTCCACCTACATACATAAGTATGTCCGCCACCTTAGATGCGGCCATCCTCGTCAACGTCGTCTCTCGGGGTTGGAGTCGGAGACTGATCGGGCCGGAGCTGTCCGTTCCTTCTACTTGGCCTAACCATCTTACACGCTATTTTCTTCTAGAAACGACCAAGGGCCTCTTCATCCATTTTGATAAGATCCAAGGCTCTGCGCCGCAGAAGAAGACCGGTATGATTACGGTTTTATAGAGGGTCAACTTAGTTATCCGCGAGAGGGCCCTACTTCTCAATTGGCTCTTGAGACCGAAGAAACAGCGGTTGGCGAGAGTTATTTTCCGTCTAATCTTAGCGCTAGTGTCGTTGTCGCTTGTCACCAGTGAGCCAAGGTCCTTGACTACATCAAACTTCTAGCTGCCAATAGTGACGTCGTCTTTCTTTGACGACAGCATATATTTGTTTTTTTTCCCTCGTTTACCTTGAGACCCCCTTTAGCCGCTTCTGATTCAATGCTCATAAAAGTTTAATTGACGTCTCGCCGCGTTCTCCACATCGCGTCAATGTCATCGGCGTATGCTAGCAATTGTGCAGACTTGAAATAGATCGTGCCTCTTGTATTGGTCAGTGAATTCCACATGAGCGTCCCCTTTTCGCAATTCTTTTTTGACATCGAAGGTCTCGACTAACTCCTTACGGACCGTAATGGAGCAGCGAGAATTCTCCATTGTCATCCATAACATGGCTCTATATACTGGCTCATCCCTATAGACACTGCCATATGCGGCTTTAAAATCGACGAAAAGGTGGATTTTCCTGGCCTGGAGCTACGCTAAAAAACACGCGATGCGCCTTGCAATTCGGTTCTAGTACCTCGGAATCATTCGAAACATGCACCGGATTTCGGCAAGGAAATGCGCTGCCATGTGACTTCTTCAACCTGGTGCTAGAGCAGATAGTGCGACGGGCAGGCGTCTACAGGGAAGGCACTATCTTTTACAAGTCCATCCTGCTACTAGGATACGCGGGTGATATCGACATCATCGCGTGTTCTCGCCGTGGCATTGTGGAAGCATTCACGGCGATTGAAGAACAGGCGAAACGAGTTGGTCTTAAGATCAATGAGGATAAAACGAAATACATGCTGTCAAGCAAAAACCAATCCGTCGCTCACCACCTGGGACAAAATATAACAATGGACAGCTACAATTTCGAGGTAGTTAAGGAGTTTGTCTTCCTCGGGGCAAACGTAAATTCCACAAATGACACCACAGTGGAGATCCGGCATAGAATCGCCCTTGGCAACCGCTGCTACATCGGCTTGTCCAAACAACTGGGGTCAAAACTCCTCACTCGAAAGACCAACGTCATGCTTTACAAAACGCTCGTACTGCCAGTCTTGCTGTACGGAGCCGAAAGCTGGACGAGAAGCAGGACAGCGGAGCTGATTTTGGGTTCTTTCGAAAGAAAAATTCTGCGCCGGATATTTGGTCCTGTCTGTGAGGAAGGTGAATGGAGAAGAAGACACAACCGCGAACTCTACGAGCTGTACCAAGATGTGGATGTAGTCCAGCTAAGAGGGTCTTCGACTCCGAGCCTCCTGGTCCGAGAAGAAGAGGAAGACCGAACCTCCGGTATAAAGTCCAAGTAATCGCGGATGTAAGACATCTTGGTCTTGACAACTGGAAGCAGCGTGCCCGGTACCGTCAAGGATGGAAGGCAGCTATAGCTCAGGCTCAAATCCTCCATGGGTCGCTGGCTTGATAAGTAAGTAAGTAAGAGTCACATTGATAGGAACCTTTCAAATTGTCCACGAACTATTTCAGGCGTTCACACAGCAAGACGGAGAAGATCGTATACGCGATGTTAAGGAGACTTATTCCCAATTATAATGTCTCCTTTCTTGTGGACCGGGTAAACAATGCTGGGATTCCATTCTCGGGAATGCCTTCTTCCGACCATATCTTACAGATAAGCTGGAGCATGTTCCCAACCAACTCATCTCCAGTTGCTAAATAACCCAGCAGACAGGTCGTTTGCGTCAGCAGTTTTATTAGATTTCAGTTTTGATATGACTATCTAACGTAAGCAAAAGCGGCACTCAACGCCCGAAGAGCTTGATTCAATATGTGGCAAACTAGTACCACTAGTAACAATAGTGAGTAGCATTCAAAGGCATAACTGACTTACGATCTATAGAGAGTTTTTTAGACATTTGTACTGACATCGCCTAGTGTCAGTCATGTCAGCCTACTCGTACTTGTTCGCTCAAAGCACGAATACCTCAAACAGAAAATGTCGAGATCATACTTAAACCAATTCTTTAGAACACAGATGAAGTCAAAGACGAGAGGCAGTAATTGCTTAACAAATTACTGTCCTGAATGCAAACACATCTACATTTCAAATAGCAAGAAAACGAAACGTATTTCGCATATTCCTTTTCGTCTTACCAGTAATAATCTACCGGCTCTCCATTGATATGCACGGAAGAGCATGGTGTAAAACCCAAAGACCTACAAACCCGAATTAGATCAACTCTTCCCTTCAAGCCCGGTGAAAGAGCAAAAGAAAAATGTGGAAAACCACTAACAAGTTATTCATCATTTTTCTGTTTATGGTTTTCCATATCCAAGGGTTTCCTTAAGCACCGCCACCGCTAAGTGATGACAAGGTGTCATGTGTTTGGGGACTGCATAACCAACTATTTCATGCCATCATATCGCACACACTACACCGTAGTGCGAGCTCCTTTCACACTTGAAAGTCTCCGCATTGAATTCCCAGCGAAAAGCACTCTTGTTCGAACGAGCGGTATACACGTACGAGTACGTACTCCAACCGGCAACCGACCGGAACCACTCTTTATCTTTCATCTATATTTCTTCCTGTTCAAGCCAAACAAAGTCCATGGTAGTACACCGTGCCTGCCATGCACTGTACTCACTATTGTACCGTGGGACAGAATGACATGCCGCTTCATACACTTGGCTGTTGTAGCTGCTCCAAGCCATCTGCTGCCAAGTACATATTGCTGACATGTCGTAATGGCAACGACGACGCCGGCCTGATGAGACGAGAGTTCCAGGCAGTCGCATATAGCCGCAAATCGCCTTAGTTATGTTATGCAGTTGATTTGAGTCACCACCTGTTGTCGCCTTGTGCATGTTTATCCACTTCGAGTCGATTTATTGAGAAGCTATCGAATTAAGAGCTCTCGGCGTCTAGTTGTCATGCAAATGACGCCCGTTGAACCTATGTATGTAACTGCAGAATATGTGTGATATGTTCATCAAATTGATAGCAATATTGCTATATGCTTCCCAAATGCTGACAGGCTCTGATACTCTGATTACTCTATCACTACTGCTATCGTATGATAAACACTTATAGCTAGTGCGTGTCAGACGGGTGCAACGGATAATTTGCAAGCAAGACGCCTTACACATGTCCCTGCTGATTACTCCAATTTCGCGCCATTGACTATTTACTGGCATTTAAGTAAGTCTACCAAAATGGTTACAAGTAATTGAGTACCCAACTAGTCATGAAGCCTACTTGTTCATGTACTCCATATCTGGGTTAAAGCTATATCAGCCGACTAGGTACTCTGCCTCATTTCGTTTTCATTAAATGCGTGCGAATAGCGATAAATGGAAAGTAGAGCAAAATGAATGAAAGATTGATTGTGTTCTGAGAACTTACGACAAGGATCATAGGGTTCCGATAGGGATTTTTTTTTTTTTTTTTTTTTATATATATAAGGCTAGTGCTATCAATAGCAATGCGGCACTGCGACCATTGCAGATCTATTGTGCCTGCTAGCCAATTTAGCCGAGTAGCCTCTCCACCTCCACAATGAAGTTGAGAGTGCTTCTCGTAGGAGCCAGGGTGATCCCCTCAGGAGTCATAACTTCACTGAGAAGGATACGCTTCCTAAGATGGCAGAGAGCAGCACACTCACACAGTATGTTTTCTGCCGTCTCTTCGTTCCAAGACAGAGCCGACACTCAGTTTCAGACGAGAGGCTAATTTTGTTTAAATGATATCTCAGACCGCAGTGTCCCGTTAGATAGCTGACTAGTCTTCCGATATCCATCCTATTGAGTTTGAGTATGTCAATAGGGTGCTTGTTCAGGGGTCGTATAAGTCGTTTAGATTGACGGAGTCCCCGAACGCTGTTCCAAAAGGACAGGTGTTGTCATATTTCCCACTTGTCTAAGAAGTAATTTATCTTAGACGCGGGAATGCCGCAGAATGGTTCCGGACCTATATACTTGTCACTGGAGCCCTTCCTGGCAAGTTGGTCGGCAATTTCATTGCCCTTGATACCTTTATGGCCTGGCACTCACCAAAGTTTAACATTGTTTCTTTTGGCAAGGTCTTGTAGGGCGTCATGGCATTCCTTGACGGTTTTTGAGTTCGTGCTGTACGAACCCAGCGCTTTAAGCGCTGCTTGGCTATCAGAGAGTATGTTGATGGTTACTCCTCTGATGCCAGTCTCAAGATTTAGATTTACGCATGTTAGGATGGCATGCAGCTCTGCTTGGAAGATGCTGGGACTTATTCCCAGTGCCTTCGAGATTTTGCGTTTTGGTCCAAAGATGCCGGCGCCAACGCCGGAAGCCATCTTGGAGCCATCCGTGTACCACCTAAGGCCCTTGACATTCAGCAGGGGATCACTGTCTTCCCATGCTGAGCGATTTGGGATCAGCACCTCAAATCTCTTGTCAAAGGTGAAGGTGTGTGGCAGTGCGTCCGAGACTGTAGTAATCATATCCAGCTCGGGAAGGTATTGTAATATGGACATGTGGCCTGCGGGTCTACATGGCATATTTGTTACCGAGCAGAGGATTCTGATTGCACTGCGTAATGCCACCTTTTTGATAAAAAGGTGCAGTGGAGTGAGTCCAATGAGTGCTTCTTGGGCTGCCGTGGGGCAGGTTGGCATAGCGCCTGTGATGCCGAGACACGCTAGTCTCAGAAGGCGTTAAATCTTAACAATTGTAGTTTTTTGCTAAACTTTTGACCACCATACGGTGGACCCGTAGGTGACGATAGGTCTAACTATCGCGGTATATAGCCAGTGGACTACCTTAGGTTTGAGTCCCCAGGTTTTACCGTAGGTGCGTCGACAGGCCCACATGGCCTTAGTCGCTTTCATGAGTTTATTTCTCATATTGGAGTTCCAGTTGAGTCTACGGTCTAGGTCAATACCTACATACCTTACTTCCTCTGAAAATCCTATGCGTGTGCCATTTAGTAAGATTGAGCAGGGTTGTACCTTTCTCCTCTTTGTAAATGGGACTAAGATCGTCTTATTTGGGTTAATAGATAAACCCTCTCTGCGACACCAGTCAGAGATAAATTGGAGCGCAAGCTGCGTGCGCTCACAGGCAGTGATCTCGCACTTGCCCGTAACAATGACTACTAGGTCATCAGCATATCCGATGACCTCATAGCCCCGAGTGGTTAGCTTGCGTAGTAGATCGTCGATGACTATCGACCAAAGCAGTGGTGAGAGGACTCCCCCTTGTGGGCATTCTCTAACCGCCGATACTGTCACTGAGACCTCTCCGAATGTGGCTGATATAATATGGCTATTTAGCATCGCCCTGATCCAGTGATTAGTGGGATGGTCTACACCCCTGCAGGATAGTGCAGTGGTGATCGAATCATAGCCAGTATTATCGGAAGCTCCCTCTATATCGAGGAAGGCGCAGATTGCGATCTCCTTTTGTATGAAACTATTTCCAATGTGCGTCACCAAGTGGTGCAGTGCATTATCGGTAGATCGCTCTTTGCGATATGCATACTGGTTGGGATGCAGGGGTATCTGGTTTTCCAGGATACCTCTAATATGGAGCTCTATCAGTTTCTCCATTGTTTTTAAAAAGCACGAAGTCAAACTGATAGGGCGATAGGATTTAGGTTGCTCACTTGGTTTCCCAATCTTGGGGATGAAGACAAGATTGACCTCTCTCCAAATTTGGGGTATGTATCCCAGGTTGAAACAAGACCTAAAAAGAACTATCAATGATGGTAGAATTGTATTCAAGCCTTTCTGTAAGATTGCAGGAAAGACACCGTCTTTACCTGGAGCCTTGTAGGGTTTGAATGAACCAATTGCCCATTTGACCCTGTCAGGGCTAAAGAGTCTACCAGAGAGGCTATTTGTTCTACTGTCGATGTTACCTATGACGTTTATTTGATCGTCAGAGGACATCGAGTAAGGAGTAGAACCAGGGAAGTGCATCTCGAGCAAAGTCTCCAGCGTTTCCCTGCGATTGACGGTAAAAGTACCATCTGATTTGCGAAGCAGCCCTAGCCCATTTGTGTGCTGTCGAGATAGTGCTTTGTGGAGTCGGGCCGCATTTGGCAGCGAGTCTATGTGCTCGCAATGTTTCCTCCAAGACATTCTCTTGGATTTCCTCAATTCGAGGTTGTATTTAGTTAGAGCAGATCTATAATCAGTCCAACTATTATACCGTTTAGCTCTGTTAAACAGCGATCTCACCTGCTTCCTTAGGGACTCAAGCTGAGTATTCCACCAGGGCACACACCGTTTGTGTGTAGTTGTCCTGGGTGTACAGCTGTCTCTGAAGGATGAGATGAGTGCTGCATTGAGCTGGTAAGCCGCTTCGTCGATGTCGTCTGTCGATTCAATCGACTTAAGAAGCATATCCTCTTTATCGGCGAGTTGAGCTGGGAACCGAGCCCAATTTGTTCCAATAGGGATGTAACAAAACTAAAGCATTAGCTGTACGTAAGTAGACTAAGTCTGCCGGTCATACACTGGAATTTTGACAAAATTTCATTTTAAATGTTAATGTAGGATGGGTCGATTGTCATTTCGGCGGCAAATCATTGCTGACGGCATCACGGTGGTTCCTTATATTGAGATACTTTGCTATTGATATTCCTTTTTTGTAATGTAACTTTGTTAGACAAATGAACTTGTCAAACTGTTGACAACGTGAATGCGGAGTTTTGGAGATATTTTAAGGGAATTTGTGGTTCTTTTCTGTTTTGGTCCTCATCATACTCAGCTCTTTACACTGTTTGATATAGGAAAGGTCATTTTTGACAGCCAAAGTAAAGCTAATCATTCAACATGGCCTATCAGACATTTAAGCAAAAAACAGGGTTAACCGTTATGGGTTACTTACTTACTTACTTATCCAGCCTGCGATCCATGGAGGATCTGAGCCTGAGCTATAGCTGCCCTCCACTTGACGGTCCCGGGCACGCTGCTTCCAGTTGTCAAGACCAAGATGTCCTACATCCGCGATTACTTGGTCTTTATACCGGAGGTTCGGTCTTCCTCTTCTTCTCGAACCAGGAGGCTCGGAGTCGAAGACCCTCTTAGCTGGAGCGTTGATGTCCATGCGCTCGATGTGGCCGAGCCAGTGTAGTCGACGGATCCTTGTCTTCCGGACTACATCCACATCATGGTACAGCTCGTAGAGTTCGCGGTTGTGTCTTCTTCTCCATTCACCTTCCTCACAGACAGGACCAAATATCCGGCGCAGAATTTTTCTTTCGAAAGAACCCAAAATCAGTTCCGCTGTTCTGCTTATCGTCCAGCTTTCGGCTCCGTACAGCAAGACTGGCAGAATGAGCGTTTTGTAAAGCATGACTTTGGTCTTTCGAATGAGGAGTTTTGACCCCAGTTGTTTGGACAAGCCGAAGTAGCAGCGGTTGCCAAGGGCGATTCTACGCCGGATCTCCACTGTGGTGTCATTTGTGGAATTTACGTTTGCCACGAGGTAGACAAACTCCTTAACTACATCGAAATTGTAGCTGTCAATTGTTATATTTTGTCCCAGGTGGTGAGCGACGGATTGGTTTTTGCTTGACAGCATGTATTTCGATTTGTCCTCATTGATCTTAAGACCAATTCGTTTCGCCTGTTCTTCAATCGCCGTGAATGCTTCCACAATGCCACGACGAGAACACGCGATGATGTCGATATCATCCGCGTATCCTAGCAGCTGGATGGACTTGACGCCTGCCCGTCGCACTATCTGCTCCAGCACCAGGTTGAAGAAGTCACATGACAGCGCATCTCCTTGCCGAAATCCGGTGCATGTTTTGAATGGTTCCGAGGGCATAGAACCGAATTGCACGGTGCATCGCGTGTTTTTAGCGTAGCGCGACACAACTGGATCAGTTTTACCGGGATCCCGAAATAGGCCATCGCACCAAACAGTTCTTCACGATGAATGCTGTCGTATGCGGCTTTGAAATCGATGAAAAGATGGTGTGTATCGATTCGAAACTCGTTGGTCTTTTCCAGGATTTGTCGAAGTGTGAAAATTTGGTCTATAGTTGATTTGCCGGGCCGGAAGCCGCACTGGTAGCTGCCGATTAGTGCGGTGCAAAATGGTTTTAGACGTTCACACAATACGCTGGACAGGATCTTGTATGCGACATTGAGCAGGGATATACCTCTATAGTTCTTGCAAGAGATAGGATCGCCTTTTTGTGGATGGGGCAAATAGAGCTGGTATTCCAGTCGTCGGGCATGCTTTCATCTTCCCAAATTCTGCAGATGATCTGGTGCATGCTCCCTACCAGAACATCGCCGCCAGCCTTGAAGAGCTCTGATGGCAAGCCATCTGAGCTTGCGGTCTTGTTGTTCTTCAGCTTCTGAATTGCTGTGCCGACTTCTTCGATGCTGGGTGGGAGGACTACTTCAGCGGCTGGAGTTGGGATTTCCTCAGTCCCTACCACTCTCTCTTGGTCATGCTCGTTAAGCAGCTGCTGGAAATGCTGCTTAAATACATCCACTATTCCCAGCGGGTCGGGGACTAGATTACCCTCGCAGTTTCGAAGAGCGTGGGTGCCCTTTTTGAAGCCTCCTGCAAGGCCTTTGGCTTTCTTGTAAAAGGCTCGTGTTTTATGTTTATCTCTAGACTCCTCGATATCCTTGAGCTGGGAGGCTGCGAAGATTCTTTTCTTTTGTCGCAGTAGTTTTTTCTCCTCCCGTCTTCTGGCTCGGTACTCTTCGTGCGCTGCCCTGGTTTTCCTCTGCAGCGGCTTTTGGTACGCCTCGTCGGTTGCTGCCTTTTTCTGCTCACACTCGCCATCATACCACGGGTTTCTTGTCGGGGGTGGTAGGTATCCTATGGTGTTTTCGGCAACTTTCTGAATGGCTGAGCGGCAATGAAGCCACATATTATTGGCATTTGTGTTCGACGTAGGCATACCGTAGAGTCTTTCGCTCAGCTGCTCCCTGTAGACTCTGGCAACCTCCGGTGTGCTCAGGCGCCCAATGTCGAACCTCCTCCTGATGGGCTGGTGTAGCTTTCTGACATTGGACAGTCGAGCTCTGAATCTTGCTGCTATGAGGAAGTGGTCAGAGTCGACATTTGCCCCTCTGAATGTTCGCACATCCAGGATGTTTGACGAGTGCCTTGCGTCAAAGAGCACATGGTCGATTTGGTTGGCGGTTCGACCGTCCGGAGATCGCCAGGTTGCTGTGTGGATTCGCTTGCGAGGGAATCTTGTGCTACTTATCACCGCATTACGAGCTGTCGCAAAGTCAGCGAGTCGAAAGCCGTTATCTGTTGTTGTATCATGGAGGCTGTGCTTTCCGATCACTCCGCCAAGGGTGTTCTCGTTACTGATTTTGGCGTTGAAGTCCCCGAGCACGATTTTAACATCGTACTCCGGACAAGTTCCGTAGGCGTTGTCCAGGAGGTCATAGAAGTCCTCCTTGATAGGGTCTTCAGCCTCGTCGGTTGGGGCGTGGGCACATATAGGGCTGATGTTATAAAATCTGCCTCTGATGCGGATCACAGCCAGGCGATCACTTATAGGTTTAAATTCGACGACCTTCAACCTTAACCGCTTTCCCACGACAAATCCGCATCCCAGTAAGTGCAACCTTTTGTGACAGCTGTAATAAATGTCGCAAGTTTTCTTCCTAATCATACCGTTTCCAATCCAGCGTATTCCCTGGACCGCAGTAATATCCGCCTTGTACTGCGTGAGGATTCCTTCTAGTTTATGAGCAGCTCCGGGAGTGTACAGGGTTCTGACATTCCAGGAGAGCATACTCGCAAATCGTGTTCCTTTTTCGTGCGTTGTCGTCGTCGAGTATCCGTCCGTGTATCCGAGGCATCTTGCTCATTCATAGCTTTTCTTTTTTTTACGTGGGCGGATTGTTAGCCCGCCGCACAACCGCCATTCGCACAACCGGGTTTTGTCGCTGCATACGTTTGTTCACCTCCCAACGGTTGTTGAAGAGGCTATCCAGAGGGCGCCGCGAGGAGGCCGTGTGTCAACTTGACCCGGGCGTTTAAACAGGGTTCGGTGCTGGCATCTCGCCAGGTTGAGAGCGATCAACAACTTTACCCTGTATGTCCGAGCCCATGCCCTTACTTGACGTACATTTCTCCATTTCCGTCTTCTCTTGAACTGAAATCCAAACAACACGACAATAACTTTTCAATCAAGCTGTCGGAATCCTTGTTAAGCAAGCTAAAATGTCCTGATCAATCTACACAATCTTCTTATCCTCCTGGACATAGGAACAGGACACACGTCTTCTATTGACAATTGAATTTTTTTTTTCTAATTACAACCGTTCAACGTAGTTATTTGAAAAAGGATTTATACTACGTGTCCTGGCATATCTAACATAGTTAAACAGATGATGATAAGCAGAGCGCAAGGAGAATGTTCGTATCTAATAGGAGAACAAATACATCCGTAACCCGTCTATTTTAAAGTGTTGAAGGAAAATCGATTATCGACGAAGGACGAACGACTGACACTGCTCCTATCCTTCACGATTCTATTTTTGTTTTCATTATTCGTTCTGCACAGTGCTCGTAACTCCCGGAGCCACGTGCGGAAGTGGGCAGTGTACTTTTATTAATATCTTCATCCAGCATTTCTGTGATTTCGTACTTGTTTTCGGATTGCATTGTGCGACAAATATTTGCACAGTCATTGTGGTCGGCATTCTGTAGTCATTATGATAGAAATGATGCCCGCCCACTTGTGTTGGTGGATAGGGCACTTTTGGAATCACAGCGAAGACAGATATTGTCCTGTCCGATGGTCATGGAGACCACAAGGGGCGATGGGGCTGGTTGTTATGCGAATGACTGAAACTGGAATTTGGTTCAGTAACCAGCTGACATAATATTGAAGGAAAAAGCACTTATATTGACGCTAGTATTGAAACGCCCTTGACTACTATGGATCGACCAAATAAGGCGCAGGAAACTAAATAAATATTTATTTTCGAACCAAGTTGAGTGTTCGCGGCCTCGATGTCTTGCCTAAGCAGGCGACGTTGCTATTGCCATCTCGCGCAAGTACATATCAGCTGTCAAATACATATGCAGTTGCGAAAACCGGGTTGCTATTCATGAACATTTTTCAAATAATATCTTTCAATTTCCAATATGATGTTGAAGAGATCACACGACAGCGCATCGCCCTGCCTAAATCCTTTTTTGACATCAAAACTATCGGTAAAGATGGAGCAGCGAGCATTCTCCAAAGTCATCCTGCATAGTCTGACGAGTTTAGCAGGTATGTCAAAGGTAGACATAGCGTTGTATAGCTCGTCTCTAATTACGCTGTAGTATGCGGTAGCATACGTAGGTGTCGAGTGTCGACTCGAAATTCATTGTTTTTTTTCCAGGATCTGCCGTAGTGTGAAGATTTGGTCGATGGTGGACTTCCCTGGCCTGAATCCGCACTGATAAGGACCTATCAGCTTATTTACAAAAGGCTTCAGGCGTTCACACAAAACGGCAGAGAAGATTTTGTAGGCGACGTTAGGGAGACTTATTCCTCTATAGTTGGCGCAATCAGAGGGGTCTCCTTTCTTGTGAATCGAGCATACGATGCTGAGACTCCATTCCTCGGGCATGCTTTCCTCTAACCATATCTTACGGATGAGCTGGTGCATGCTCCCAACCAGGTCATCCCCAGCTGCCTTGAAGAGCTCAGCAGATAGCCCGTCTGCGCCAGCAGCTTTATTCGACTTGAGCTTCGATATGGCAATCTTAACTCGTCGAGGTCAGGGGGACAGAATTCTCTGCGGTCTCCGCCGATTAGAAATGGATCATTCTGCCTGACAGCGGTATACTGACTAACATCGCCGTTATACAGTCTGCAGAAGTGGTTTTTCCATATTCTCAGCATCGACTGCGGTTCTACTACTAGGTGTCCGTTCACATCCCTGCAGGCTTCCGTTCTGGCTTTATAACCTTGGCATGTTCGCTTTATCTGTTGATAAAACTTTCGAACGTCACGCCTGCAGTAACACCTCTCCAAATCCTCAATCGCACGCTTCTCGTGCTCTTCCTTCTTTCTTCTAAGAAGCCATTGCCACACCACTAATTATATGGCTTCATTCTAACATGAGTCTGAGCACATATTTAACAATGTCCTTATTCTTATGCAGCTGTCGTCTGTTTCAAATCTACTAGATTATCCGGTAAGCTTTCGAGATGCTAAACGTTATGACCTTCTTAGTGTATAAGATATTAAAATAAAAGTAAGATTTCCCGCACATCAATTCGATCCGGGCCAGATTTATGATGGCACATCTAAATCCAGAACCCAAGTATTCAAGAAATTTCCCGATAAATACACACACTAAGCAGTTTCGTTCCGACCAGGCACTGTCATGAATCATTGGCAGCATTCTAATCGATTTCCAATTCGCATTGATTTATGATACGAAGTTCAAGGCTTTCCTCCTTCCTACTCTTCCGACGGAATATTTTTAGAATGCTTGATTTGATTATATACGAAATGTAATGGAGAGACGAGAATTCATAAATCAAATAAAGGCAAAGGAAATGCGATGAAATCGAAAAAGAGGAATGAGATGCGGGTGTGTTGGTAGTATATACAATAATATTGGTGCAAAAGGATAAGTATCAGTGTGGTTTGCGAGAGTTTGAGTCTGTTAAGGAGTACGTTCTGTCGTTAAAATATAGTCCAATTTGTGGATAGGAATGGATCTGGACCATCGAGTTCAGGGAACAGAAATTGTATACAGTATAGCATGGAATCTTTTTGGACATTTGGACTGTGAAGGTACAAGGGCAAAATGGTAAGTGGAACTTTGGACATTGTCATATCGACCACATATTGATATAAGCATAAGTAAACAACCTTATCTTCAAAATTGTAGATAGTCGGGCTGTATAGGACAGTTATGGCGAGCACTTCTTACCCTATAATTTACAGATATCTTCCAGAAAGCATTAAAGCGGCTGAATTTGGTTCAGATGATATCTCCCGTGAGGTAGCTGACCAGTCTTCTGATATCTACCATATTAAGTTAAAGGATATTAATACAATAGACTGTTTGTTCAGGGGCCGTATAAATCGTTTCGATTGACGGAGTCCTTGAACGCTGTTCCAAAAGGACCGATGTTGCGATTTTTCTCACTTGTCTAAGAAAAAGCTAATCTTAGACTTGGGAAAGCCGCAGAAAGTTTCAGCACCCACATATATACCTTTCGTTGGAACCTTTCCTGGCGAGTTGGTTGGCGATTTTATTGCCCTTGTGCCCTGGCACCCACCAGGATTTGACCTTATTTCTTTTGGCTAGGTCCTGTAGGGCATCATGGCATTCCTTAAAGTACTTTGAGTTCGTGCTGTACGAGCTGAACGCATTGAGGTTTGCTTGACTGTCTGAGAGTATATTGATGGTAACACCTTTTATGTCAGTCTCTAAGTTTAGGTTGGCGCACGTCAGGATGGCGTATAACCCGGCCTGGAAGATACGACCAAATTGGTCCAAAGAAGGAACTGCCAACGTCCGAACCCACCTAGGAGCCATCTGTGTACCACCTAAGGCCATTGACGTTGAGCAACGGATCACTGGTTTCCCAAGCTGTGCGGTTTTGGATTACAATCTCAAATCTCTTGTCAAAAGTAATCGTGTATGATAATACATCCGAAAGCGTGGTAATCATATCCAGCTAAGGAGGGTGTTGCAAAATGGACATGTGACCCAATTGTATACATGGAAGGCGAAAAGTAGAAGAAGTATTGTGCAGTAATTACGCTTGACATAAAAAACGCTTTTAACTCGGTTAGCTGGACGCATAAACAAAAGTCTTTAATTGACATGGGTACCCCCTCCTATTTACTAAGGATTGTCATCGACTACTTTAACAACAGGAGGCAAAGGTACAATACCGATGAAGGCGTAAAATTCTACCAAGTAACGGCGGGTGTCCCTCAAGGATCAGTCCTTGGGCCTCTCCTGTGGAACATCATGTACGATGGCGTTTTACGACTAGCGCTTCCCGAAGGAATACGAGTGTGCCATCGTCACAGTGGCTAAGCATATAGAAGAAGTAGAGGCTACTGCGAACGCAGCTATCGCTAAAGTGAAAGATTGGCTCTCAATTGCCGGTCTGGAACTAGCAGCCCAAAAAAACGGAGGCTGTGCTTATAACCAGCCGTAAAAAGGTGGAATATGCGAGCTTCTTAGTCGGAGATCGGGCGATAAGGTCCAAGAAAGCAGTCAAGTATCTAGGAGTCATCCTAGACAACAGGCTTTCTTTCAGGGATCACATACTGTATGCCAGCGAGAAGGCATCACACGCACAACGAGCTCTTTCGCGAATGCTTCCGAATATAGGCGGTCCCGGATATGCACGCAGAGTGCTACTCTCACGGGTAGTCAGCTCAGTCCTACTCTACGCTGCTCCAATTTGGGCGGAAGCCCTTGCAGTAAAAGGACTAAAGCGGAAATCGGATTCAGTCTATCGACTGTGCGCAATAAGAGTAATCTGCGGGTTCAGAACCATATCAGATGACGCAGCGTTCGTGATAGCAGGAATGCTACACATCGATATACTGGCAGACGAGCTCAAAAGGGTATACCGCAGGCGAACACCAGACCGGCAACAAACCAGGCTTATAAAAGCAGAAGAACGGGAAGAATCCATGGCAATGTGGCAAGTCAGATGGGACACTTCCACAAAAGGAAGATGGACGCACAGGCTCATTCCCGTCATCGAAACATGGACATCAAGACCGGCAGGAGACTGCAATTATCATCTTTCGCAGTTTTTGTCTGGACACGGTGGCTATCGAAAGTATCTGCATAGATTTGGATATGATAGCTCGCCCTTTTGCCCACAATGCCCAAATTCCGAGGAGGAGGCAGAACACTCAGTTTTCTATTGTAGTCGCTTTATGCAGGACAGGCAAAGGCTAAATGTACCGAGTCCTGAAAACTTGGTCCCCTATATGCTGAACTCGGTGGAAAATTGGAACCAAACATGCTCGTACATTGCATCAGTACAAATAACGCTGCAGCAAGCCGAAGCAGAAAGAAGAACCCTTAGCTGCCGACATGTCAGCGAGACCTCTCCGGATGTAGCGGATATAATCAGGCTTTCTACCATCGCCCTAATCCAGGGCTTAGTGGGATGGTCTACACCTCTGCGGCATAGTGCAATCGTGATTGAATTGCAGACAGTATTATTAAAAACCCCAGAATTTCGAGGAAGGCGTAAATTGCGGTCTCTTTGTGTGGGAAGCTACTTTCGACACGACGAAGTCCTTGACTACTTCAAAAATATAGCTGCTGAAGGTGTCGTTCTGATCAAGACGACGGTGTTGCGCGTCTTTCTTTGGGGTCTTTTGCCCATTTACCCTTAGACCCACTTTAGCCGCTTCTGCTTCAATGCTTGCGAAAGCTTCATTCACGTCTCGCTTTGTCCGTCCAATAACGTCAATGTCATCTGCGTAGGCAAGCAATTGTGTGAACTTGAAATAGATCGTACCTCTTGTATTGGCCGCAGAGTCCCGCACGATTATTTCAAGTACGATGTTAAAGAAATCGCATGACAGTGCGGCACCCTGTCTAAAACCTTTTTTAACATTAATGGAGCAGCCAGAGTTCTCCATAGTCATCCTGCACAGTCTAACGAGTTTGACAGGAATGTTAAAACATGACATGGCTCTGTATAGCTCGTCTCTATATAGCTCTGTATAATTCGTCTCTTTAAAATCGACAAAAAGATGGCGGGTGTCGATCTGGAATTCATAGGTATTCTCCAAGATCTGCCGTAGTGTAAATATTTGGTCTATCGTGGATTTTCCAGGTCTGAATCCATACTGGTAGGAACCTATCAGATTGTCCACGAACGGTTTCAGGCGCTTACACAGAACGGCAGAGAGGATCTTGTGCGCAATGTTCAGGAGACTTATCCCTCTGTAATTGGCGCAGTCATAGGGGTCTCCTTTCTTATGGACCGGGCAAATGATGCTGAGATTCCATTCATCGGGCATGCATTCTTCCGACCATATTTTGCAGATGAGTTGATGCATGTTCCCGACCAGCTCATCGCCAGCTGTTTTAAACAGTTCCGTGAGGAGTCCGCCTGCTCCAGCAGCTTTATAAGACTTAAATTTCGATATCGCTATCTTAACATCGTCTTGGTCGGGTGGACGGGATTCTCTTTCGTCTTCGTCCATTGTGAATGGTTCGTTTTGTCTGACGGTGGCATTTTGACTCTCATCGTCATTATACAGTCTGCAGAAGTGGTCCTTCCACAATCTCAGCATCGACTGTGACTACACTACTAGTTGTCCGTACTCATCTCTGCAGGCTTCTACTCTGGCGTTATAGCCTTTGCATGTTCGTTTTACTTTTTGGTAACATATTCGAACGTCGTTCCTGCAATAACATCTCCCCGTGCTCCTTCTTTTTTCTTCTCAAAAGCGCATGCATGCTCCTCTCTCCTTTTCTGTTCATAGAGCTCGCGGGCAGCTCTTTTTCTGCCTGTCTGCATTCGTCATCAAACCAGGGGTTTCTCGAAGGTGGTGGCTTGAAACCGAGTACATCTGAGGCGGCCTCTCTGATGGAGTTCTGACAACGACTCCATTGCTATTTTATGGTTTGTATAGACTGCATCGGGACTTGAGAGCGCTTGAGGGAGACCTGATCGGCGAAGGTCCTGGCGGTCTCTTGCGATTCAGCTTTCCGACTTTAAATTTTGGTGTTCTTACTCGACTCCGTTGGTTCCGAGAAATTCGCAGCCGTACCTTGGCTGCAACAAGGTAATGATCCGAGTCGATATTGGCTCCTCGAAGGGTTCAGACATCTAGGATGTTGGAGGAGTGTCCGCCATCGATCACAATGTGATCAATTTGGTTGATTGTCGATTGATCGAAAGACCGCCAGGTCGCCTTATGGATGTTGAGGTTTGTGAATCGTGAAGATCATAGAAGTCGTCTTTATGTCGGTCATCTTTATCCTCTGTGGGGGAGTGGACACATATTAACCTTATATTGCCGAGGTTGGCCCTGATGCGGTTAGTTATGAGACGTTCGCTTACATATTGTAAGCTTAAGACTTTTTTCCTGAGTCTCTCCTCTCTGTAGCAGTTTCCGCCTTTTGCCTGGCCCTTCCCATCGCACTTCTTGGAGCGCGGTAATGTCTACCTTATAACAGTCTAAAGAGTTGACCAGTTGTCCGACTGCGCCTGGTCCGTTGAGGGACCTAACATTACAGCTGCAGATCCGGAAATAGTTTCCTTGTAGACGTTTGCGGAAGTCGTCAACATGTAATCCGTTCGTATCCGAGGCTGTTGGTTGTCTCTGAATAAATATTTGTTTTACGCGATAGCGCAACCCCCACCCTGGAGGGCCAGGTTCCTCATTCCCCAGGAACAAGGGGTCGGTTCGCTGCACACATTGGTTCACTACCTAGCGGGTGCCAGTATAGCTATCCAGGGGGGCCACGCGGAGGCTGTGTGTCAACTTGGATTGAGCAGGGACAGAGATCGAAGCTGGCGTTTGCCATGTTAAGCGCGATCAACTTCTTTGATCTGTTTGCTCGCTCCCTCCTGACAATTAGAGGTTAGTAACTAAAAATAGAATTTAAATAGGCGTATAACCAAATACCATATTTGAAGCTCTCAAATTGGACGTCCCACAATAAAGGGTATATCCAACAGTCCCATTTACAGCTCTTTAAAATGTAATTATTGCCGGCAAACAAAAATAACCAAATTGCAGATGAAATAATTAAATCACAGAATATGAAACGCACTGATGCGTTTATAATTAAAACTTCAAAATGAGATTAAACGTTTTTCATATATTCCGCCCAATGGAATTCGATGGTGAAGGACTAGCAAAGGCCTCTTAGGGGTAGCATCTGCCGACGGATGCTGGCCCGACAAAAAGCGGGTAAGAGCCTCTGCAGGCGAACATCTTGCAGCTCTGCTAGTCAGGTCCTACATCCACCTCCTCGTGGTGCCATCTGGAAATTTCCTTAAAAGGAGTATCCTGCGCCACCAAACAGGATTAGTGTCGGTCGGGCTATGGTCTATCGAGCCATAACCGCAAAACCACTAATTGCTCAGAAACAAAAAAAAAACTCGGATAATAAAACGGAACGGATCTATGTTGACGATCCTATAAGAAAACAAAAAACAAAAAAGGACCTTCGGTTCTGTACGTGGAATGTTAGGTCCCAGACCACAGACCACGTGCGGCCGAACAACTAGCGGACGCCCTAGACCGCTATAAAGCGGACATAACCGACATCCATTAAAAGAAGGGAGGAACATAAGCTTCTCAAGAGAAAAAAGAAAGAGCACGAGAAGCGGGCGATTGAAAACTTGGAGAGGTGCTATTGCAGGCACGACGTTCGAAGATTTTATCAGCGGATAAAACGAATGTCTCAAGGCCACATATAAAGCCCGAACGGAGGCCTGTAAGGATGAGAACGGACACCTAGTAGTAGAATCGCAGTCGATGCTGAGAATTTGGAAAAACCACTTCTGCAGACTGTATAACGGCGATGACAGCCAACATACCGTCGTCAGACAGAATAATCCATTTTTTAACGACGAAGATCGCAGAGACTTCCGTCTCCCTGACCTCGACGAAGTTGAGATTGCCATGTCGAAACGCAAGTCGAATAAAGCTGCTGGCGCAGATGGACTTTCTGCTGAGCTCTTCAAAGCGGCTGGGGGTGAGCCGGTTAGGAGCATGCACCGGCTCATCTGTAAGATATGGTCAGAGGAAAGCATGCCCGAGGAATGGAGTCTCAGCATTGTTTGCCCGATCCACAAAAAATGAGACCCCTTGGACTGCGCCAACTATAGAGGAATAAGTCTCCTTAATGTCGCATACAAGATCTTCGCTGCCGTTTTGTGTGAACGCCTGAAGCCATTCGTAAACAAGCTGATAAGTCCTTATCAGTGTGGCTTCAGGCCAGGGAAGTCCACCATCGATCAAATCTTCACACTACGGCAGATCCTGGAGAAAACCAATGAATTTCAAGTCGATACGCACCATCTATCGTCGACTTCAAGGCCGCATACGACAGCGTAATTAGAGACGAACTATATAATGTCATGTTTACTTTTGACATCCCTGCTAAGCTCATCAGACTATTGAGGATGACCCTGGAAAATGCTCGCTGCTCCATCCGAATCGGTGCAGAACTGACCGATAGTTTCGAAGTCAAGAAAGGATTTAGACAGGGCGATGCGTTGTCGTGTGATTTTTTTAACATCATATTAGAAATGATTGTGCAAAAATCACAGGCCAATACAAGGGGCACAATCTATTTCAAATCCTCGCAACTCCTTGCATACGCCGACGACATTGACATAATAGGTAGATCGCAGCGAGATGTCAATGAGGCGTTTGCGAGTATTGAGATGGAGGCGGCAAAAATTGGTTTGGCAGTTAATGAAGGCAAGACTAAATATCTGCTGTCATCGAAAAAGGATATTTACCACCGACATCTTGGGCAGAACGTGCATATTGGCAGATAAAAGTTCGAGGTAGTTAAGGACTTCATATACCTCGGCTCCGCGGTGACTTGGAACAACGACACCAGTTTCGAAATCAAGCGCAGAATTACTCTTGCCAACCGCTGCTTCTTTGGGCTCAAGAGGCAACTGAGAAGTAGAGCTCTCTCTCGTACGACCAAGTTGACCTTATATAAGACCTTAATTATCCCGGTCCTGTTATACGGCGCAGAAACATGGTCTTTATCTAAAGCGGATGAGGAAATCCTTGGTCGTTTCGAGAGAAAGATTCTGCGATCGATTTTCGGTCCCATACACACAGAGGAGGGTTTGAGGAGAAGATTCAACCACGAACTGTACGGGTTGTACAGCTACATAAGTCTGGTCAGGCGTCTACGAACCCAACGCCTAAGATGGCTAGGCCATGTAGAGCGAATGGACACCACAGCTCCAGCCCGTAGAGTCTTTGAATCCAACCTCGAGGGACAAAAAAAAATAGAGGACAGCCGCACCTAAGGTGGCGCGCACAGGTGGAAAGGGACCTCAACCAACTGGGCGTATGGCATTGGAAAAGACTAGCGAAAGATCGTGCTAGGTGGAGAGGCATGTTGGTTGAGGCCCAGGTTCACCCCGAACTGTAGCGCCCGTTAAGTAAGTAAGTAAGTAAGGAATTCGATTACGATAAATCGCGAGCGCCATAATCAACTGGAGTCCAATCATCCAACACCTCCGCATTACGCCGAATTACTCGTAGGTATAGTCTATCTGCTCTTGATGGTGTTTCCCAATCTGCCTACTATACTCATATGCTTCTTGTTTGGAAAAATGTAATCGTATTGAAAGACGTAATTTACGTGCTTCACAACTCTTATGTATCCAATGATACACAAATTTACGAATGTAAAAAGCGTTCTAAAATGATTTGAGATACATTTCAGTCATATTACGAGATTAGTCATTAATAGCGATAAATTTGTCAGATGAATACACAACTCTACGACTTTCAAGGGAACAACATCAATAGGAACGTACAACACTCCGACAGCCTGACATTCTCCATCCTCCAAGGTATAAGCTTACTCGATGTGCTAGATATACATAGTTCGGAATCAAATCAGATCTGTCAGAACTGTGACACCAAAACATAATTATAAATTAAGAGAATGCGAACACATCTTTCGGGGTATGCATCAAGAGAGCAATTTTCAGAGCAATGGGATGAGGGCAAACAGTCTTGTATGTGATTAAGGCAAATGTGACAAATATAAATCAATTGATTTGCTCACCCTATACGCCAAGTGCTTGAGGCAAACTGTGTCAAGGAAGTCGTGTGGTTGTGATGAAAGGAAGGAAAAGTTTTTAGTTTTTTATTAGTTTTGTCTTTCTATATTCGGTGACTACGTTAAGGTGAAATTGCAGCCTGTCACCGCTCTTCAAAGTTTTTTCGATTCCTTAAAAAATAGAAATTGGCATGTGGTGTTGCAAGGAACATTTGTATTAAAAAATATTCGAACAGGGCCTTTTTGGGTTTTTATTGAAGTCGAGTTTGAGGTAGGTATGTCATTTATGAAAATATACAAGGATAGGTACACAAGGATATACAATGATTGAGCAACTTTTTGCAGATAGGTGACACACTCCTCTTTACAAGTTATTTTTGCAAACCGAAGAATAACTCGTAAGGTCACTGAAAGATTAAATGTTTTATGATTATTTTCCCCAGCGTGACTATCTACCTTGACGCGATGCTAGGGCTTACACTAGCCCCATGGCCTCCATGCCAGTAACCAAGAGGTAGTCAACCCTATTCCAGTGGAGGTGCCCAGGGATGAAAGCTTGGAGGGTTTCTTTCCAACCGTTAACGAGCTTCCTTAGGTTCCCAGGCGAGGCCTAAGGTATTAAATGCCTTACTTCAATATTCGGCGGCTCTGTCGGAGTGGACCTCATATTTCCAAAACAAAAATAAAAAAAACCGGCCAAGTGCGAGTCGGACTCGCGCGCGAAGAGTTCCGTATGTTACCTCATCAGTCATCACATTAGAACGGCTTATCCCTTTAAAATGATTTGTTGCATGATGACAGATCTTGGTTGCAGGCAGGCTATAGGCATATTACTTTGATGATCAAAAATCTGCATGATGAGATAGTTAATCATCAAAGTGGCCATTGAATTCAAATCAATTATCTTACTTATAGGGCATGGGCTCGGACATACAGGGTAAAGTTGTTGATTGCTCTCAACCTGGCGAGATGCCAGCAACGATCCCTGTTTAAATGCCCGGGTCAAGTTGACATACGGCCTCCTCGCGGCGCCCTCTGGATAGCCTATTCAACAACCGTTGGGAGGTGAACAAACGTATGCAGCGAAAAAAACCCCGACCAGAATGGCGGTTGTGCGGCGGGCTAACAATCCGCCCACAAAAAAAAAAATAAAAGTTATGAATGAGCAAGATGCCTCGGATACACGGACGGATACTCCACGACGACAACGCACGAAAAAGGAACACGATTTGCGAGTATGCTCCTGGAATGTCAGAACCCTGTACGCTCCCGGAGCTGCTCATAAACTAGAAGGAATCCTCACGCAGTACAAGGCAGATATTACTGCGGTCCAGGAAATACGCTGGATAGGAAACGGTATGATTAGGAAGAAAAATTGCGACATTTATTACAGCTGTCACAAAAGGTTGCACTTACTGGGATGCGGATTTGTCGTGGGAAAGCGGTTAAGGTCGAAGGTCATCGACTTTAAGCCTATAAGTGATCGCCTGGCTGTGATCCGCATCAGAGGCAGACTTTATAACATCAGCCTTATATGAGCACACGCCCCTACCGACGAGGCTGAAGACCCTATCAAGGAGGACTTCTATGACCTCCTGGACAACGCCTACGGAGTTTGACCGGAGTACGATGTAAAAATCGTGCTCGGGGACTTCAACGCGTGATCGGAAAGCAAACCCTCCACGATACAACAACAGATAACGGCTTCCGACTCGCTGACTTTGCGACAGCTCGTAATGCGGTGATAAGTAGCACAAGATTCCCTCGCAAGCGAATCCACACAGCAACCTGGCGATCTCCGGATGGTCGAACCGCCAACCAAATCGACCATGTGCTCATTGACGCAAGGCACTCGTCAAACATCCTGGATGTGCGAACAGTCAGAGGGGCAAATGTCGACTCTGACCACTTCCCCGTAGCAGCAAGATTCAGAGCTCGACTGTCCAATGTCAGAAAGCTGCACCAGCCCATCAGGAGGAGATTCGACATTGGGCGCCTGAGCACACTTGAGGTTGCCAGAGTCTACAGACGTCGAACACAAATGCCAATAATATGTGGCTGCACTGCCGCTCAGCCATTCAGGAAGAAGCCGAAACCACCTTAGGATACCTACCACCCCCGACAAGAAACCCGTGGTATGATGGCGAGTGTGAGCAGTGAAAGGCAGCAACCGACGGGGCGTACCAAAAGGCGCTGCAGAGGAAAACCAGGGCAGCGCAAGAAGAGTACCGAGCCAGAAGAAGGGAGGAGAAAAAACTACTGCGACGAAAGAAAAGAATCTTCGCAGCCTCCCAGCTCAAGGATATCGAGGAGTCTAGGGATAAACATAAAACACGAGCCTTTTACAAGAAAGCCAAAGGCCTTGCAGGAGGCTTCAAAAAGGGCACCCAGGCTCTTCGAAACTGCGAGGGTAATCTTGTCACCGACCCGCAGGGAATAGTCGATGTATTTAAACAGCATTTCCGGCAGCTGCTTAACGAGCATGGCCAAGAGAGAGTGGTAGGGACCGAGGAAATCCCAACTCCAGCCGCTGAAGTAGTCCTCCCACCCAGCATCGAAATATCCTCCCAGACGAAACTCCAGCACGCACTAGATACATAGTTTTATGGCCGTATGTGCTGATGCTGGGATGAGGGTTAACGAGGATCAATCCGACGTTACGATTATTTCCAGAACGCCTGTCCAATGCACTTTCACATGTAACTGGAGTCCCATTGAAGCAGGTGGAGAAGTTTAAGTATCCCGGGGTCTTTTCACGAATGATGGAAGGAATACATAATACTGAACTTTCCTGCAGGATTGGCCAAGCTGGGTCAATTTTGAAACAACTTGGTTGATCTGTAATCAGGAAGACCGAGCTTGGTGTCAAAGCCGGTTTTTAACTCGGTATTTGCGCCAACTCTCACCTATGGCCATGAAATTTGGGTATTGACCGAAAGAATAAGATCGCGAATACAAGCTGCCGAGACGAGATTTCTTCATGCTGTGGGAAGAAACATGGCAGTGTGCGGAGAGCTCAATGTTGCGCAGCTGCTTCTCTGAACGGATGGTTTGGTCACGTGAGACGAATGTCGCCATCATCATGACTTCCGAAGCGTGCTTTGCAGACCTTGGCGGACCCAGGATGTGGTGGTTGGACCAAGTCCAAGAACTCGCCTGGGTGCGCTTGGGCATAGCTCCTATTGAGTTAGAGTCGATGGCGGAGGATCGAGTGGCCTGGAGATCCCACGTGCGCGCATTACCCCCGCAACCCTTTTAGTTGAACATGCGGGCAACTGAAAATGTAAGTACATATGTATCAATGTACAAACTTAACCAGCTAGGCATAACACTCACAGTATATGGTCACCTTTAATTCATACTCTGTGTGTGCAATTCTAATATAACACCATAAGTTGCTGAGAACTACATCCAACGTGAAAATTCGGTCGGTTCCTCTCGAATCTTGTCTAGGACAACCACCCTTGGAGAGTAGTGAACGACAATCTACGACCCAAACCACGGCATTCCGTTCAGGTTCAAGTAGCGCACAAAACGAAGCGTATCGTATCTCAAACACTAATAAATAGTCAAAGCCAGTCCTGCCAACCTGCAAATAAAAGCAGTGGACCACTTAATCGCCTTTGTTTAGGGCATGTAGTTACACTAGAAAGTACTTGCGAACGTTGGTCCGTCAGTGGATTAGACGGGCGTCCACTAGCAAATAAAACTGTGGTCTTGGGAAAAGCCCTTAATCGGCCTCCGAACGGAAATCCCAACTCCTCAAAAGACATCAAAAAACCAAGTAAAAAGAGCCACCCACCGTGGTGGAACGCAAAAAATAGCAGAGCGGCTACATATCTCTAGACATAGTTGGAACCTCGCTAAATAAGGTTGTATCGAATGGTCAACTTACGGAGATAGTGTTAAGCGGCTCAAAAAAGAAATTAGATTAGCCAAGAAGGACTATTGGAGAAGCTTCTGTGGGTCTATCGAATCATGTACGATGCGGCTCGTCTGAGAAAGGTCCTTGCCAAGGCTTCCATACAGTTTTCTTCTATCAGGAAACCTGATGGTAGTTGGACAGACTCAAACGAAAGCATGCATGACGCCCTGTGTAAACCCGGGAACATTTGAGACGGCAAATACACAGGTAAGGGAACAGACTGGGCCTGAAATAATCGATTAGATCGTAACCAAAGAAAAAATCCTGTGGGCGGTAAAATCATTCGAACCCTACAAGACGCCAGGAATAGACGGTATATACTCGAAAATGCTGCAAGAACCAGGGGAACTTATCATCCCCTGGATAGAGCGTATATACTGCTGGTGCCTCAGGATGGGTTACGTCCCACAGACTTGGAGGGAGGTTAGGATGGTGTTTATACCCAAGTCGAAGAAGGTCGACCATGCCACGGCAAAGGAGTATAGGCGTATCAGCCTATCCTTCTTCCTTATGAAAACATTGGAACGACTAATCGACAAATACATAAGAGATAAGATCGGTGATAGCCACTGATCCCAATCACATAATGCATACATAAAGGGTAAATCGGTAGATACCGCGCTTCACAGGGTGGTCTATACGATAAAGGTGGCATTCGATGCCAAAGAATACGTCCGGAGGGCTTTTCTAGACGTTGAGGGTGCCTTCAATAACGTCAGTACCGTGGCGATAATGTCCAGTCCACATAACTCGGGAATCTGTAGATGGGTTGAACAAATGCTAAGTACTCACATAATAAACTCGTCGATAGGAGGAGCAAATGGAAGGGTAAGGGTAATTCAACCCCAAGGGACGACGCAGCAGAGCACGACCGAATCTAAAGTGGTGCACACAAGTGGAAGAGGACCTTAACCATATGGGAGTGCGTCGCTGAAAACAGCTGGAAAAAGACCCTTGAAGTATACAGTCATTCAATAAAATATTACGAGTACGCACCGTAGTGTACGGACTATCAGTGTCATCAACAGACTATGAATTGTTACCAAGTTATAGACCAGGTTGCCACAAGTCATAAGATGTATGAATAAGTAATGCACTAATTCGCTATTGTACTGTCGTATTGCTCTTTTGTTATTGAAAACCGCGCCCTCAGCTGACGTTGCTGATTGTTGATTCCCAAGCTCGACCTACTCGGGTAAGTTTTGCAAATAATGTATAAACACAATGCAAAGTTACAAGGATGTTTTCATAGATGTCTTGAACTAAGACGTCATCTATATGTTGCCGAAAGCCAACAAAACAATAGCGACAGCAGGAACCCAACAATGGGATATGGAGCAGAACAGGAAGTCGATGCCCCTTTTCCTATGGGTAGGATTCGTCGTTTGAGCTAAAAACACATTTCTTCGCTTGCATTCACTGTCGAGAGTCGAGGACAACTGAAAGTCGGAAGAGCGACAAGTGACAGTGGCGACAGGAAGTAAAACTTGGCGTTAGAATGCACCTCTGTTGTTGGTTTTGTGCTTATGCACTGTCGTGGAATAGGGCAAGTAAAGATTGATGTCGGGAGTGAGCCTAATGGATGAAAGCTAATGGCTTTCTACTTAAAGTACTGTTGGGTCCTTGTATATCCTGGAGGTTTTCACTTCCGCAAATTGCTATTAATTCAAAAATGCTATCGACTAATAAATAGCATGAGACACTGCGACCTTTGTAGAGAATGAGAGTTGAGAATGCCTCCCGTAGGAGCGGAGATGAACCCCTCAGGAGTCATAATTTCACTCAGAAGGATACGCTTCTTGAGATAGCAGAGAGCAGCATACTCACACAGTATGTGCTCTACAGTCTCTTCGTCCACAAGACAGAGTCGACAGTCATTTTCAGACGAGATGTTAGTTTTATTGAGATGATATCTCAGACCACACTCTCCCGTAAGGTAGCTGACTAGTCTTCTGATATCTACTCTATTAAGTTTGGGTATATTAATAGAGCGTTTGTTCAGGGACCGTATAAATCATTTCGATTGACGCTGTTTCAAAAGGACAGGTGTTGCGATTTTTCCTACTTATCTAAGAAGAAGTTAATCTTAAACTGGCGAGAGCCACAGAAAGGTTCAGGACCTACATATGTACCTTTTGTTGGAACCTTTCCTGGCGAGTTGATCGGCGATTTCATTGCCTTTAATACCTTTGTGCCCTGGCACCCACCAGAGTTTGACTTTTTTTTTTTTTTTTTTTTTTTTTTTTTTTTTTCGGGAGAGGTCTTGTAGGCCATAATGGCATTCCCGCTTGGAAGATACTAGGACTCATTCCTAGAGCCAAAGATGCTGGCACCAACGCCAGAAGCCATCAGTTAACACCTAAGGCCTTTGACGTTAAGCACGAGATCACTGGTTTCCCAAGCTGTGCGGTTTGGGATCAATGCCTCAATTCTCTTGTGAAGTGTGTGGTAATGCGTCCGAGAGCGAGGTAATCACATCCAGCTCAGTGAGAATTTGCAGGACAGACATGTTACCCATAGGTCTACATGGTAGGCCTATTACTGATTGCACTACGTAATGCAACCTTCTTAATAAAAAGATGCAGTGGAGTAAGTCCAATTGGTGCTTTTTGAGCTGGCATAGAACAGGTTGGCATAGCGCCTATAATGTCGAGACACGCTAGTCTCTGAAGGTCTTGAAGTTTAACGATTATCGTTTTTTTGCTCAACTTCTGTCCACCATTCCGTGGATGCATAGGTGATGATAGGTCTTACTATCGCGGTATATAACCGCGGATCTTAGATCGTAGATTACCTTAGGTTTTATTCCCCACGATTTACCGGGGATTACAGAATTTACAAGGCATTAGTCGCCTTGGTGAGTTTGTTTTTAATGTTGGAGTTCCAGTCCAGTCTGCCATCAAGGTCAGTACCTAAATACTTAACTTCTTCAGGAAATCCAATGTTTGTACCATTTAGAAAGACGGAGCAGGGCTGCAACCTTCTCCTCTTTGTAGACGGGTTAATCGATAAACCCTCTCTGCCTCTCTCTCTGATAACTACCGACCAGAGAAGGGGTGAAAGGACTCCTCCTTGTGGACACCCCTTAGCCGCCGATACTGTCACCGAGACCTCTCCGGATGCGGCCGATATAATAGCCCTAATCCAGTGATTAGTGGGATGGTCTACACCTCTGCAAGATAGTGCACTGGTGATCGAGTCATAGCCAGTACTGTCAAAGGCTCCCTCAATATCGAGGAAGGCGCAAATCGCGATCTCCTTGTGTAACTATTTTCAATACATAAGTGATGTAACGCATTCTCAGTAGATTGTCCATTGCGATGCAATAGTATCTAATTTTTTCCACTATTTTTAATAGGAACGATGGGGATAGGATTTATAGGTTGTTCACTTAATTTTCCAATCTTGGGGATGGAGACAGGGTTTACTTCTCTCCAGATTTGAGAGACGTAGCCCAAGTTAAAACAGGACCTAAAAGGAACTATTAGTGGTGATAGAATAATGTTGAGGCCTTTCCTTAGAATAGCTGAAAAGACACCGTCTTTGCCAAGGGCTTTATAAAGCTTGAACTCTATCGGGGCTGAAAAATCTACCAGAGAGGTTGTTCGTTCTACTGTCGATGTTATTTATGACGCTCGTCTGATCGTCAAAAGGCGTAAGCTGGGGAGTAGAATTCCCCGCGATTGAACGTAAAGGTACCGTCTGATCTACGAAGCAGCCCGAGTCCATTTGTGTGCTCCTGGAATAGCGCTTTACAGAGTCGCGCCGCAGTTGGTAGCGAGTATGTGTTCTCGCAGTTTTCTTCCAAAGAAATTCTCTTGGTTTTCCTAAGTTCGAGGATGTATTTCGTTAGAGCAGATCTACAATCAGTTCAACTATTCTTCCGTTTGGCTCTGTTAAACAGAGAGCTCACCAGTTTCCTTAGAGATTCGAGCTGTGCATTCCAACACGTTACAAACCGCTGGTGTGCGCTTGAACTGGGTGCACAGCTGATTCTGAAGGATGAGATAAATGCTTCGTTGATTTGATGAGTCGCTTCTTCGACATCATCTATCGATGCAATCGACTTAAGAAGCATATCTTCTTTAGCGGCAAGTTGAGCTTGGAAAAGAGCCCATTTTTGTCGTTTGGGCTGATTTTGGCGATCAGATAGTGAGGCCTCATTAGAGACGTGTCAGTCACAAGTTGTAATTGAAACAAAGGGGCTAGAGATAGTGAGGTCAAGTACCTCTTCTCTAATCGAGTTTATAGAAGTGGGTTTGTTGCCTCTATTGGCACCGGGTAACTCACCTAGTTTGTTGGTATCGACACTATTAAGAGTGGTAACTGAAATATGGGTTTGCTATACATTCTCTTTTGGGAGGGAGGGAGCGAGCAAACAGAGTAAAGAAGTTGATCGCGTTTAACATGGCAAACGCCAGCTTCGATCTCTGTCCCTGCGCAATCCAAGTTGACACACAGCCTCCGCGTGGCCCCCCCTGCATAGCTACCCTGGCACCCGCCAGGTAGTGAACCAGTGTGTGCAGCGACCCAACCCTTGTTCCTGGAGAAAGAGGAACCTGGCCCTCCAGGTTGGGGGTTGTGCTTAGGGGTAACATCGCTATCACGTAAAAACCTACTTGTTCCGAAACGACAACAAGCCTCGGATACGGACGGATACAAAACTGACGACCCCAGCAAACGACTAACGGACTTGAGAGTCTGCACCTGGAATGTGAGGTCCCTAAACAGACCGGGTGTAGGCGATCAATTGGAGCAAACCCTCAACTGCTATAAAGCAGATATAACCGCACCCCAACAAGTGCGATGGGATGGACCAGGCAAAAAACGGATGAAAAACTGCGACATCTACTACGGGAACTGCTACAAGGAGAACAAACAGCGCCTATTCGGGTGCGGATTCGTTATTAGAGGAAGACTCCGACAAAAAGTCTTAAGCTTCCGAGATGTAAGCGAACGCCTCATAACAATCCGCATCAAAGCTAAAATTGGAAACATTAGCTTAATATGCGCTCACGCCCCAACGGAAGAAAAGGACGATCGACTCAAAGAAGAATTCTACGATCTCCTAGACAGAACATATGCCCAATGTCCCAGCTACGACACAAAAATAGTCCTAGGAGATTTTAATGCAAAACTGGGCAAGGAGGACATATTTGAGTCGATCATAGGAAAGCATAGCCTCCATAACACCACATCCGACAACGGATTAAGGCTAATCGTATTCCTAGCGGAGCGTAACCTCCTTGTAGCAAGCACGCGATTCCCCCATCTCAACATCCACAAGGGCACCTGGCGGTCTTGTGATCAATCGACCACCAACCAGATCGATCATATTGCGATCGACGCCAGGCACTCCTCCTGTATTCTCGACGTACGAACCTTCCGAGGGGCCAACATCGACTCGGACCACTACCTTGTTGTAGCCAAGGTACGAATGAGGATATCAAGAATGCTTAGGAGTCGAGTAGGACTACGTAAGTTTGACGGTGGAAAGCTACAATCGCAAGAGACTGCCAGAATCGTTGCCGATCGTGTCTCCTCAAAGCTCTCTCGAAATCCGCCCACAGCAGCACAAACAATGGAGCAGGAATGGGCTCATTGCCAGAGCGCCGTCAGAGATGCTGCCTCAGAGGTGCTGGGTTCCAAACAGCCACCACCTAGAAACCCCTGGTTCGATGAACAATGCGAACAAGCCCATGCAGCAAAACAAGAGGCATATAAAGGCATGCTGTAACGACGGACGAGAGCTGCTCGCGAAATCTATGAGCAGAAGAGAAGAGAGGAACACACGCTTTTCAGAAGAAAGAAGAGAGAGCACGGAAAGCGTGAGATCAAGGAGATGGAGAGATGCTTCCGCAGGAATGACGCCCGTAAGTTTTACAACAAGGTAAAACAACATGCCATGGCTACAAAGCCAGAGTGGCGGCCTGCAGGGATGAAAATGGAGAACTGGTAGTAGAGTCGCAGGCGATGCTGAGGATTTGGAAAGACCACTTCTGCAGACTGTATAACGGCGATGATAGACAAGATACCGCTGTCAGGCAGAACAAGCCATTCGTAATGGACGACAGTGAAACAGAATTCAGTCCACCCGACCTAGACGAAGTCTAAATAGCAATATCAAGTCTTAGGTCTAATAAAGCCGCGGGCGCAGAGCTTCTTAAGGCGGCTGGAGATGAGCTGGTAAGGTGCATGCACCATCTCATCTGCAAGGTATGGTCGGAGGAAAGCATGCCCGACGAATGGAATCTCAGCATAGTTTGCCCGGTCCATAAGAAGGGAGACCCCTATAATTGCGCCAACTATAGGGGAATAAGTCTCCTTAACATCGCATATAAGATCCTCTCTGCCGTATTGTGTGAACGCCTGAAACCGTTTGTGGATAACCTGATCGGCTCTTATCAGTGTGGTTTCAGGCCAGGTAAATCCACAATAGACCAAATATTTACGCAACGGCAGATCTTGGAGAAGACCCAGGAATACCCAATCGACACTCACCACCTCTTCGTCGATTTCAAGGCCGCGTGTGACAGCGTATATAGAGACGAGCTGTACAAAGCCATGTCTAGTTTTAACATCCTTGCCAAACTCGTCCGACTGTGCAGGATGACAATGGAGAATTCTCGCTGCTCCATTAAGGTCGGTAATGAGCAAACCGAGACCTTTGATGTTAAAAAAGGATTTAGGCAGGGCGACGCGCTGTCGTGCAACTTTTTCAACATCGTGCTTGAAAAGATTGTGCAAGAGTCACTGGCCAACACAAGAGGTACGATTTATTTCAAGTCTACGCAATTGCTTGCGTACGCCGACGACATTGACGTAATTGGACGAAAACAGCAAGACGTCAATGAGGCTTTCGTGAGCATTGAGGTAGAAGCGGCTAAGATGGGTCTCAAAGTTAATGAGGGTAAAACCAAATATCTGCTTTCATTTAAAAGAGACGGACAACACCGACGTATTGGCCAGAACGTCACCATGGGCGGATATAACTTTGAAGTGGTCAAGGAATTCGTCTACCTTGGCTCACTGATGACCAGCGACAACAACACCAGCGCTGAGATAAAACGCAGAATCACTCTTGCCAACCGCTGTTTCTTTGGGCTCAAGAGGCAATTGAGAAGTAGAGCCCTCTCTCGGAAAACCAAGGTGACACTATATAAGACCTTGATCATCCCAGTCCTCCTTTACGGCGCAGAGGCTTGGACCTTAACAAAAGCGGATGAAGATGCCCTTGGTCGTTTCGAGAGGAAAATTCTGCGCACTATCTACGGTCCCGTTTGTTCAAACGGTGTATGGAGGAGAAGATATAACGAAGAACTGTACGGGTTGTACAGCGACATCGGCCTGGTACGTCGTCTACGGATACAGCGTCTAAGGTGGCTAGGCCATGTAGAGCGCATGGAAGATACAGCTCCGACCCGAAAAGTCTTCGAATCCACTCCGGAAGGAAGACGCGGCAGAGGACGGCCGCCTCAGCGGTGGCGCACGCAGGTGGAAGGGGAGCTCAACCAACTGGGCGTGCGGCACTGGAAACAGCTGGCCAAAGACCGTGCCAGCTGGAGACGCTTGTTGGTTGAGGCCCAGGTTCACCACGGACTGTAGCGCCACCTAAGTAAGTAAGTATACATTCTCTTCCTTCTCGATCACTATTAGCATAAATGCGAATAAGAAATAATAGCGTAACAACGAGCGACACATCCCGTCCGTAATTGAATTAAGAAAAGAAAACGTACACGAATGCACACTTCCGCCCACCCGACCAGAGCGGCAAATGGTGTCGCGTTGTCGCCGTATCTTTATTGATATTCATCGATTGACTCTGTTTAAATTCGCACAGCAGAACGTGCAATCGCCATTCTCATTCAGATAAAGACAATAATTTGCAGTCTATTCTGCTTCATTTCAATATTCTCGTTTTCTCTTACCCCTTCAACACTCATTGTGTAGTGCAAGGATGACGCAGAGACACATATTATTCAACGGCGAGCGTTAAGCCAATCTTTACCACATGGCCACAATGGCTGGCAATTGATTTTCTATTTTTATTTAGATCAACATTACTCATTAGTCATTACGCTTGTCAGCGAGCGAGTACTCGTACACTAACTAGTAAAATAGAATAAAGAATGAAAGGCGTGGCGCGTTTCATACCCTTTTCACTTGTCCCCACGCATCAATGTATCGTCGTATTCTGACGCCAAAGTGGATTTTCTCAAGCGGAAAGTTTGATGCACCATGGGACGCAAGCCGAGTTGAAGGACCTAGTTCATCTCTCTGCTCACAGTCGAACGACGACGACCACTACCTTCTGATTTATTAAGCCTATCCGGCGGCGTTTGGCTTGTTAAAGGGCATGCAATGTAATCCATTACTATACGTACTAGCTGCTCGTCAATGCACTTAGCCTCGTTATGAGTGCGTCGTAGGCGTGTAATGCTAGAGACACTCTCGTAATGTGCTTTAAATTCGATTGACCTATTTGATGTCAATGGTTTAGATAGAATTTCTTTTGTTCAATTACTCATTTAAGATTGTTTGACTGTGGGGAGGCGAGGAGACGCGAGGAGATACAATTTCGTTTATCTTCCTTTCCAACAAACAATCCGCATTGTCATCAAGCGTCCTCAAGTGGAATATGTGAACTTAAAAAGCATCGAGCGACCAGGCGTGGATACAGAGACGAGCATAGTGTGTGCACCAGTATGTGCGTGGATACGTATTTTGGAAAGACGCCAAGCACATTTGCTTTATCTATAATTTGGAAATGGATACGGGGTTACTCTAAAGCAATTGAGTTTTCAACTTTCCAAACGTTTTATGTTCTCTGTATTCTTCCTTCGTGTTTTTTGTTTTCTTTCAGAATTTTATGCGAGAATTCATCTGGATAGCTTCGGGGCGAGGACAAAATTGGAAAACATAAAAAAGGAATGACTACAAATCGATTACTGATGGCTGACAACTCCCATGAGAGATGACATGTACATATGTAGTACATACGCGGCCAGAGATAGTACAAGGTCTGTAGTATAGATAAATTTAATCTGCCGCTTCAGGCTTCAGGCAACCTGTAAGTAACAGAGATGCGAACAGCAATTGTAACTATTTAAAGTTCAGAAAAGAGGAAAAAAAGTTCAGCGTTTTTACACGATAGATGGTGTTAAATCGAACGTAGGAACATCTGATTACATTGTCAGCTGTTGTGAGCAATAGTCCATGAAGTGACAGGCTAGGCTCTAATTTTGTTCTGTTTTCTATTTCTATCTATTACACCGATTCCCGACTGAATAAACAAACATAATTAAGGACGTAAGGGGGAGAAGGGAACGAACAAACAGAGCAAAGAGGTTGATCGCGTTTAACTTGGCAAACGCCAGCTTCGATCTCTTTCCCTGCTCAATCCAAGTTGACACACAGCCTCCGCGTGGCCTCCCCTGGATAGCTATACTGGCACCCGCCAGGTATAGAACCAATGTGTGCAGCAATCCGACCCCTTGTTCCTGGGGAAAGAGGAACCTGGCCCTCCAGGTTGGGGGTTGCGCTTAGGGCTAACAGTCCTATCGCTTAAAACAAAAATTTTGTTCAGAGACAACCAATAGCCTCGGATACGGACGGATTACATGTTGACGACCCCCGCAAACGTCAAAAAGGAAACGAATTTCGCGACGTTAGGTCCCTCAACAGACCAGGTGCAGCCGAACAACTGGTCAACTCTTTGGACTGCTATAAGGCAGACATTACCGCGCTCCAAGAAGTGCGATGGGATGGGCCAGGCAAAAAGCGGATGAAAAACTGTGATATATACTACGGAAACTGCTACAGAGAAAATAAACAACGCTTATTCGGATGCGGATTTGTTGTTCGAGGCAGACTCAGGAAAAAAGTCTTAAGCTTCCAGTATGTAAGCGAACGCCTCATAACTATCTGCATCAAGGCCAATCTCGGCAATATAAGCTTACTATGTGTCCACGCCCCCACAGAGGAGAAAGATGACCGACATAAAGACGACTTCTATGATCTCCTAGGCAGAACGTATGCGCAATGTCCCAGCTATGACACCAAAATCGTTCTAGGAGATTTCAATGCGAAGCTGGGTAAGGAAGCTATCTTTGAACGGGTCATTGGAAAGCACAGGCTAGTGGACTTTATGGCGGGACATAACCTGGTAGTAGCAGGTACACGATTCCCACACCTCAACATCCATAAGGGGACCTGGCGGTCTTTCGATCAATCGACAACCAACCAAATTGATCATATTGCGATCGACGACAGACACTCCTCCAGCATCCTAAATGTCCGAACCTTTCGAGGAGCCAACATCGACTCGGATCATTACCTTCTTGCAGCCAAGGTACGGATGCGAATTCCTCGGAACCAACGGAGTCGAGTAAGAACACCAAAATTTAACGTCGGAAAGCTGCAATCGCAGGAGACCGCTAGGACCTTCGCCGATCAAGTCTCCCTCAAGCTCTCTCAGGTCCCGATGCAATCTGCAGAAACCATGGAACAGCAATAGAGTCGTTGTCAGAAAGCCATTAGAGAGGCCGCCTCAGATGTACACGGTTTCGAGCCACCACCGTCGAGAAACCCCTGGTTTGATGATGAGTGCAGACAGGCCCATGTAGAGAAACAGAATGCATATATGGCCACATTGCATCGACGGACGAGAGCTGCCCGCGAGCTCTATGAACAGAAAAGGAGGGAGGAGCATGCGCTTCTGAGAAGGAAAAAGAAGGAGCACGAGAAGCGCGAGATCGAGGAGATGTTACTGCAGGAACGACGTTCGAAAATTTTACCAGAAAGTAAAACGAACATGCCAAGGCTATAAAGCCAGAGCAGAAGCCTGCAGGGATGAGCACGGACAACTAGTAGTGGAGTCACAGTCGATGCTGAGATTGTGGAAGGACCACATCTGCAGACTGTATAACGGCGATGACAGTCAAAATGCCGCCATCAGACAGAGCGAACCATTCACAATGGACGAAGACGAAGGAGAATCCCGTCCACCCGACCTTATAAAGCTGCTGGAGCAGACGGACTCCCCGCGGAGCTGTTTAAAGCAGCTGGCGATGAGCTGGTTAGGAACATGCACCAACTCATCTGCACGATATGGTCGGAAGAACGCATGCCCGATGAATGGAATCTCAGTATCGTTTGCCCGGTCCATAAGAAAGGAGATCCCTATGACTGCGCCAATTACAGAGGGATAAGCCTCCTGAACATCGCGTACAAGATCCTCTCTGCCGTACTGTGTAAGTACCTAAAACCGTTCGTGGACAATCTGATAGGTTCCTGCCAGTGTGGTTTCAGGCCAGGAAAATCCACGATAGATCAAATATTTACACTACGGCAGATCTTGGAGAAGACCCATGAATTCCAAATCGACACGCACCATCTTTTCTTCGACTTTAAAGCCGCGTATGACAGTGTTTATAGAGACAAGCTATACAGAGCCATGTCTTGTTTTAACATTCCTGCCAAACTCGTCAGACTATGCAGGATGACTATGGAGAACTCTCGCTGCTCCATTAAGGTCGGAGGTGAACTAACCGACCCATTAAAAAGGGTTTTAGACAGGGTGACGCACTGTCATGTGATTTCTTCAACATTATTCTTGAAAAGATCGTGCGGGACTCTGTGGCCAATACAAGAGGTACGATCTACTTCAAGTCCACACAATTGCTTGCAGATGAAATTGACGTTATTGGACGAACAAAGCGAGACGTCAATGAGGCGTTCACAAGCATTGAAGCAGAATCGGCGAAAGTGGGTCTAAGGGTAAATGGGGACAAGACCAAATATATCCTGTCATCCAAGAAAGACGCACAACACCGACGTCTTGGTCAGAACGTCACCTTCGGCAGCCATATTTTTGAAGTAGTCAAGGACTTCGTCTATCTTGGCTCGGTAGTGACAAGCAGCAACGACACCAGCGCTGAGATAAAACGCAGAATAACTCTTGCCAATCGCTGCTTCTTAGGGCTTAAGAGGCAATTGAGTAGTAGAGCCCTCTCTCGAAAAACTAATTCAAAGAAGTTTTTCTAAATTCGCTTTTTTTTTCAAAATGCGCTGGAACTTTACGCCAGAATACGATGTTAGATGTCAACTACTGGGCTTAGCCAAGCTTGTAAAAAGAAGGAAGATCCATGACGTAATGTTTGCAAGAGACCTCCTTTGCTACTTACTTACTTATCAGGCCAGCGATCCATGGAGGATCTGAGCCTGAGCTATAGCTGCCTTCCATCCTTGACGGTCGCACGCTGCTTCCAGTTGTCAAGACCAAGATGTGTTACATCCGCGATTACTTGGTCTTTATACCGGAGGTTCGGTCTTCCTCTTCTTCTCGAACCAGGAGGCTCAGAGTCGAAGACCCTCTTAGCTGGAGCGTTGATGTCCATGCGCTCGATGTGGCCGAGCCATTGTAGTCGACGGATCCTTGTCTTCCGGACTACATCCACATCTTGGTACAGCTCGTAGAGTTCGCGGTTGCGTCTTCTTCTCCATTCACCTTCCTCACAGACAGGACCAAATATCCAGCGCAGAATTTTTCTTTCGAAAGAACCCAACATCAGCTCCGCTGTCCTGCTTATCGTCCAGCTTTCGGCTCCGTACAACAAGACTGGCAGAATGAGCGTTTTGTAAAGCATGACTTTGTTCTTTCGAGTGAGGAGTTTTGACCCCAGTTGTTTGGACAAGCCGAAGTAGCAGCGGTTGCCAAGGGCGGCTCTATGTCGGATCTCCACTGTGGTGTCATTTGTGGAATTTACGTATGCCCCGAGGTAGACAAACTCCTTAACTACCTCGAAATTGTAGCTGTCAATTGTTATATTTTGTCCCAGGTGGTGAGCGACGGATTGGTTTTTGCTTGGCAGCATGTATTTCGTTTTGTCCTCATTGATCTTAAGACCAACTCGTTTCGCCTGTTCTTCAATCGCCGTGAATGCTTCCACAATGCCACGGCGAGAACACGCGATGATGTCGATATCATCCGCATATACTAGCTAGATGGACTTGACGCCTGCCCGTCGCACTATCTGCTCCAGCACCAGGTTGAAGAAGTCACATGACAGCGCATCTCCTTGCCGAAATCCGGTGCATGTTTCGAATGGTTCCGAGGTCATAGAACCGAATTGCACGGTGCATAGCGTATTTTTTAGCGTGGCGCGACACAACTGGGTCAGTTTTACCGGGATCCCGAATTAGGCCATCGCACCAAACAGTTCTTCACGATGAATGCTGTCGTATGCGGCTTTGAAATCGATGAAAAGATGGTGTGTATCGATTCGAAACTCGTTGGTCTTTTCTAGGATTTGTCGAAGTGTGAAAATTATACGCTGGACAGGATCTTGTATGCGACAATGAGCAGGGATATACCTCTATAGTTCTTGGAAGAGGTAGGATCGCCTTTTTTTGTGGATGGGGCATATAGAGCTGGTATTCCAGTCGTCGGGCATGCTTTCATCTTCCCAAATTCTGCAGATGATTTGGTGCATGCTCCCTACCAGAACATCGCCGCCAGCCTGAAAGAGTTCTGATGGCAAGCGATCTGAGCCTGCGGCCTTGTTGTTCTGTTGCTACGGAAACCACACTGTCGGTCATTGAGGAGTTTCCGTGATTCAACGGTTTATCAGCGTTTCCATGACCTTGGAAAGAAGGGACATTAGTGCAATGGGCCGGTAGTGGGACGAAGAAGATGGATCGCCTTTTTTGGGTATAGGTTGGACAAATGTTGTTTTCCACCTACTCGCAAAGGGCCTAAAAGTGCAGAAAAGGTAAAAAGGCTTACACAGTGGTTTTGCCAGCGCAGAAGAACGACTCTTCAGAACTATTGGGGCAATACCATCTGGACCAGCGGATTTGTGTATGTTGAGGTCCTTAAGAATCATTGCGACTGTGCGAGTGCGGAAGTGGATTAGTCCCACGGTGGAATTGACGCACTCTATGTAGTACAGGTGGAGACAAAATACAAGCTGGGAGCTGACAACTGGCTGCGAAGTGGGCAGCAAGTAGGTTAGCTTTGTCTAAGGGGGAGGCAGCTTGATTGCCATTGTGGACGAGCGTCGGTAAAGACGACGTAGTTGAGTTTTTTTTATATTTTTTACAAACTTTTGCTACCTTTGGGACATTGAAGGATTTTACGCCTTAATTTTTGGTCGGATTGGAATCTAACCTGTCCAATGTGGGTGTTGCAATAATTTCTGGGTCGTAGGTACTTATTTTCGGTTTTCCTCAGAAGTGTTTCCCTTATAGGCCTGAAAGCGTAGCTCCCTGAGCCTAATAGCGTATTTGCAGCTCAAGTCAAACCACGTGCTATCTTTTGGCCTGGTGCTTTTAATCCCACTAGGAATAAAATTTGCCATGCCGATTCGGATAATGTTTACGATAATATCAGTTGCTGCGTCAACGTCGTTGTCGAGGAAGCACAACGACCAGTTAAATATCCGAAAGAGGTTGTTAAGGCCGCACCTTCTGGCCTTCTAGTATAGTCATATTCTTCTCTTATGAGCTTTTTCTTTGACTGGGGGGTGCGAGTACGAGAATTTAACTGATATCACGCAGTGGTCGGACGAGCCCAGAGGCGACAATACATCGATCGTGTATTTGTAAGGCTAGGAGGCAAGAAACAAGTTCAGTGTTTTGGCGGTATGACGAGCGACAGCGGGGATACGCGACGGCTCATTCACAAATTGAAATCTTGAAATATTGAAATCCCCGCTAAAATGATATCAATGCAAGTGGACAGGGAAACAATTCTTTGGATGGAATCACGACAGTGCGTCGAATGCATCAAATGTTGTATCTCTGTTTAGATTGGGGCTTCTGTAAAGAAAACAGTAGTGAACGGAGTGCTTACCGAGTGTGCATTTAAGCCACATGAAGCTAAATTCCGAGGTGAATGTTTGGCTAGACTGCGGAAGCAGCGGGTAGTAGCGAGACCGCGGTGAGAAACGAATAATGGCACTAAGCTATAGCTCACGCGCGATTCGTGATATGTGTCAAAGACAAGCATGCTCAGCTAAGAGTGCCAATTATTGATTTTTATTGTCAACATACGTGATCTGTGAAAAATATTTTTCGCGCACTTCGGTCATTTTGCGGTCGTCATAATCGACCTACTGAGCAAATGACTCAAGACGTGGTGACAACATTTCGAGCCAATACTACTGCGGTATTCGATCTGATGAGCAACATCTGTCAACACAAGAGCTGCCAAAGCACCCAGGAAAAATGAACTGTTTGGTGCAGCTTATGGTCCGAAGGAATCATTGGCGCGTTTTTCTTTTAGAGTTGCCCGTTAGGACAACATTACCATCAATGACGCCCGCTACCGTTCAGTGATTTTGAATAGTAATCAAATCGATAGACCAAATGAGAACTGAGTTCGGTGAGTAATATATGTACATACGTATCTCTCGTTTAGGACCCGTGAATTGGTGATTACTTTTTGTGGCCACATGTCAAATCATTCATCTTTGCCGATAAATAAACATCGATAGCAGCCTTGGAAGGCGATATTAAACATGTTATTAGCGAGATACCAGCTAGGTTAGGTTAGGTTAGGTGGTAGGCATAAGCCACACGTAGGCCCATTGTGATGCCACCTGGATCAAGTTACCCTGAGAACCAAGCGGTGCTTCTAATGAAGCGATGGAGTTGAGCTATCTTTTGGTTTGCTAGCTCACTTAGATTGTCAAAGAAAGGCGCGCCGAGGTAGATCCTCCTGCGATTCGCAAAAGAGGGATATGAGCAGAGGAGGTGGTGTATTGATTCCTTTTCCTCCTCGTCCATGCAGCCGCGACAGAAGTCATTGGAGGGTAGCCCTAATCTGGCGGCAGTGACCTGTAATGACACCCACTAGAGTACTGGCTCTGGTCCTTCATGGGCTGTAACGCCACCAACAAAAAAGAAGAAGAGTACTTAAAGTTGCCCTTTTGGTTGCCACTGGGCCCTGGTTCGTCCTAGGCTTAACTTAGGCCATAATTGTTTGGTGATAAAGCCAATATTGCTCTCATTCCATTGGAGGTTATTCTCCGCTATGGTTTGAAGTTTTATCATGTGCTTTACCGTATATTGGTGTATCTATGTACCCGAGGGTAGGTAGGCTGACTGTGCTTGACCCTAACTTTGCGAGTTCGTCGGCCGCGCAGTTTCCTGGAATATCCCTATGGCCGGGAACCCACAGTATTTTAATATTGAACTGTTCAGCCATCACATCTAGAGATAGGCGACAGTTAAGAGATGACTTTGATCTGTGGGTTACCGCTGCCAGGAACTTTATCGCAGCTTGGCTGTCCGTGCAAATGATAATATCCTTAGCGGATATTACATTGATCCTGAGCCATGCAAGGGCCTCTGTAATCGCTGTTAATTCTGCCTGATACACACTGCAGTGATTGGGAGTCTGAAAGATAGGTTGAGGTTAAGTTGCTTGGAGAAGACCCCACTACCTACACCCGACTCCATCTTAGAGCCACCGTTAAAGAGGGAGATCGAGTCATTTAGTATTACTTTCCCTTCATCCCATTCCTCCCTGGATGGAAAGACAACTTCGAAGTTCCTAGTGAACACATTCTGCGGGATGATGTAGTCCATGTCCATGGGTACTTTGAAGTGGTTTAGAATGGTAGTATGGCCTTTTTGAGATGTGGGCCATTTTTTTTGAGCTCCTCATCCTTAGGGCCACGCAGGCAGCAACTTACTTGGTGAAAAGGTTCAAAGGTGGAAGATGTATTAGAACCATCCTGCACAGTCTGACGAGTTTGGCAGGAATATTAAAACATGACACGGCTCTGTATAGCTCGTCTCTAAAAACACTGTCATATGCTGCTTTAAAGTCGACAAAAAGACGGTGCGTGTCGAATTCATGGATCTTCTCCCTGATCTGCCGTAGTGTAAACAGATGGTCTATCGTCAATTTTCCTGGCCTGAAACCACACTGGCAAGAACCTACCAAATTGTCTGCGAACGGTTTCAGACACTTACGCAGCAGAGAGGATCTTGTACACAATGTTCAGGAGACTTATCCCTCTGTAATTGGCGCAGACATAGGGTCTCCTTTCTTACGGACCGGGCAAACGATTCCATTCATCGGGTATGCGTCCTTCCGACCATATCTTGCAGACAAGTTGGTGCATGTTCCTGACCAGCTGCTTTAAACAGTTCCGCGGGGAGTCCAGTCTTTATAAGACTTAAGTTTTGATATCGCTACCTTAACATCGTCTAGGTCGGTTGGACGGGATTCTCTTTCGTCTTCGTTCATTGTGAATGGTTCGTTCTGCCTAACGCGGCATTTTGACTATCATCATCGTTATACAGTCTGCGAAAGTGGAAGGACCTTCCACAATCTCAGCATCGACTGTGACTCCACTATTAGTTGTCCGTGCTCATGCCTGCATGCTTCTGCTCTGGCTTTATATCCTTGGCTTGGTTTCAAAGATATAAGCTTTTGAATTTCAAAAATACGGATTTGGCTTGTCTTAGTTCAATCATAGATTTGCCTGGGGCTATGCAACAAGTTTTAATTAATCAAATTTTTCACGTAAAGGTTTTGTAACTCCTAACAGTATGCGGATTTCAATGGTTTAGTCGATGCACTTATAATGTGTATCACCCAACCTGAATGGAGTGCAGTGGTCGTAGATGTTCGTTCACTACTCTCCAGGGGTGGTTGTCCTAAATAGAAAGAGAGGAACCGACCGAATTTTCATGTTGGCTGTAGTTCGCAGCAACCGCATGCCATGCGCTTATTGTGTTATATTAGAATCGCACACACACAGTATGAATCTGAAGTTACCATATACTGTGAGTGTTATGCCTTCATCAGTATGTTTGATCACTTCTAATTCACAACCGCTGTGTTGCATAATTTTTTTTTTTTTTGTCTTTTTTTAGTTATTTAATTTCTAACAAAAAACCGCTGGACCGATTATGCTGAAAACTTAATCAGTTCTAAGTTACTTAATTACGCGTCGAATGGAATCAGTCCGATCTCAATATGATATATGGTTCTGGAGGTAATCCATACCAAAAATTCCGGGCGCACATACGCACAACGTTGGATCGGGTAACCTTGAAACGTGGAAATATGTACCAAAATTTAGAATTTGCAAAATCGGCCCCATTACAATAACTTCCCACTGGGAAGTTAAGTTAAGCACACTTATGTCTTTGCCATGTGCTACAACGCTTCAAGGGATCAGGGAACATTCACGAGCTAATGTTTGCATTTGTTGAGACGTGAAAACCTGATTTATTAACGATATTTTACCAACTATACAATATCTTTAGCGATTGCCGTAACACTTGTAACAGACGATGATAAGCTTCAAAGATAAATGATGATTGTTGACTGAGCTGACGCAACATAGTACCGAAGCCTCGATAACCAATCCCAGGAAGATAAAAACAAAATTCACCTAGAAACCAGCCGCTTTAATCGTTTTCCCTTACATTGCGTATGTAGTCATACAATAAATTTAGCTTAGTGACAGAAGCGAGCTTCTTTTTCGATTTTTATTTTTCAAAACCTCTTTATCAGTGCCAGGAATATGCACATGCATATACATATACAAGTATCTACCATCGCACGTGTCTGGCATTCAGTGCCCATTTATTGTTCACTGGTATAGTGTACGGATACTGCTCAGTAGCTTCGATGGGCGTGTACTCTTTAACCAAGTAATTAGTCACTGTAATTAGTTGCTGATAATGTCAACCTCAACACAGGGAAAGAAACAGCACACAATGGATAGAGAAGACAAAAATAAATTCCAAAAAAACATGCAAAATAAAAAAAGGATAAGGGGAGTTCAAAGGACGCCTTGTGCTCGTCAGATATAATGCGTTATTCTCCCTTTTGCTTCCTGCCCTGTTTTTTTATAAATTCTATCGTGACAAAAGCAATGGGTTCGTTGGCCTACTTACGACTGGTCTATTAACCCACCCAGTCTTTATAAGAAATTCGACTGACGTACTCCTTTGGTATTTTGTTACTAATTGCTGGTATTACGAGTATCATGAAGAGTAATGATCCTGCGGTGACTGGACAAGCTGTATGTACATATAGCTGAAAGACAGGTAGAGAGGTGAAGTGACTTTAAAGAAGTCGAATATGATACTACAAACATCGATGACTTGTCACGCGTTATATCATACTATTGTACTGTGTCCAAAAAGTAAGGCGGTAAGGCGACACTTAAATTAAAACCACTCGTGCATATGGATTTGGGAAAATGTTTTTATTTTTAGGTTAGCAAAACTGTCCTTGACATCCGTGCCAAGTTTCATATCAAAATATTAATTAGTGTTTCAGATACGCTTCGTTTTGTGAGCTGCTAAATGTGGATTTTTCGATGTTTATGTCCAAATTTGTTGAGCAAAGAACTTGCATTAAATTTTGTTTGTGGTGCACAAAACCTTTGATGATGAGTTTGCAAGTGTATAAAGAGTTATAAGAAGACCGAGAACGTGTCGAAGACGAAAAGCTCCCCGGACGACGATCAACCTCAACCAACGAAGCTCACGCCCAAAAAATCAAAGTTTTGGTGCCTGCAAACCACCTATTAACAATTCTGATCATATTGGCATTTTGACGGAATCAGTTAATACTATTTTGATGGATGTTTTAGGCCTCAGATGCGTCAAATCTCGTTTTGTACAAAATTTTTTTTTTGTCACGTTGACAGTCACAGGACAGTTGTTTCAAGACAAGGCGAAACGCATTGTGGGAGATGAGATTTGGATTTAAGCAAGGTTACGTGCATCGTTGTGTTGTGCATTTTAAGTTCCTCCCGCCGAGTCAAACTGTCAACAATCAACTAACTCAACTTGTGAATGAGCCATCACGTATCCCCGATGTTGCTGGTCATACCGCCAACACACTGGACTTCTTTCTTACCTCTCAGCCTGACAAATACACGGTCGATGTATTGGAACCCCTAGGTTTGTCTGACCACTGCATGATATCAGCAAAATTCTCGAACTACCACCATCCAGTTAAAGAAAAAGCTCCTAAGAGAACACTATGGCTATACGAGAAAGCCAACTGGTGCGGCCTTAACAACTTCTTTCGGATCTTTAACTGGTCGTTGTGCTTCCTCGACAACGACGTGGAAATCTCAAGTCGAATAAAGCTGCTGGCGCAGACGGACTGACTGCTGAGCTCTTCAAGGCAGCTGGGGATGACCTGGTTGGGAGCATGCACCAGCTCATCCGTAACATATGGTTAGAGGAAAGCATGCCCGAGGAATGGAGTCTCAGCATCGTATGCCCGATCCAAAAGAAAGGAGACCCCTCTGATTGCGCCAACTATAGAGGAATAAGTCTCCTTAACATAGCCTACAAAATCTCCTCTGCCGTTTTGTGTGAAGGCCTGAAGCCTTTTGTAAATAAGCTGATAGGTCCTTATCAGTGCGGATTCAGGCCACCATCGACCAAATCTTCACACCACGGCAGATACTGGAGAAAGCCAATGAATTTCAAGTCGACACTCACCACCTATTTGTCGACTTCAAAGCCACATACGACAGCGTAATTAGAGACGAGCTATACAAAGCTATGTCTACCTTTGACATACCTGCTAAACTTGTGAGACTATGCAGGATGACTTTGGAGAATGCTCGCTGCTCCATCTTTACCGATAGTTTTGATGTCAAAAAAGGATTTAGGCAGGGCGATGCGCTGTCATGTGATTTCTTCAACATCATATTGGAAATGATTGTGCAAAAATCACTGGCCAATACGAGAGGCACAATCTATTTCAAATCCTCGCAACTCCTTGCATACGCCGACGATATTGACATAATAGGTAGATCACAGCGAGATGTCAATGAGGCGTTTGCGAGTATTGAGATGGAGGCGGCGAAAATTGGTTTGGCGGTAAACGAGGGCAAAACTAAATATATGCTGTCATCATAAAAGGACGCTCACCACCGACGTCTTGGCCAGAACGTTTGTATTGGCAGATATAAGTTCGAGGTAGTTAAGGACTTCGTCTACCTTGGCTCCGCAGTGACCTGGAACAACGACATCAGTTCCGAAATCAAACGCAGAATCACTCTTGCCAATCGCTGTTTCTTTGGGCTCAGGAGGCAACTGAGTAATAGAGCCCTCTCCCGAACGACAAAGTTGACTCTATATAAGACCCCTATCATCCCATGGACACTATCAAAAGCGGATGAGGAGGCCCTTGGTCGGTTCGAGAGAAAGATTTTGTGCGTGATTTTTTGGGCCTAAAAACGCAGACGGGGGATGGAGGAGAAGATTCAACCACGAACTTTACGGGCTGTACAGCGACATGAGCCTAGTCAGGCGTCTACGGATTCAACGCCTAAGATGGCTGGGCCATGTAGAGCGAATGGACACCACAGCTCCAGCGCGGAGAGTCTTTGGATCCAACCCCGAGGGACGAAGAAGCAGAGGACGGCCGCCCTTAAGATGGCGCACACAGGTGGAAGGGGACCTCAGCCAACTGGGTGTGCGGCAATGGAGAAGGCTAGCAAAAGATCATGCTAGATGAAGGGGCATGTTGGTTGAGGCCCAGGTTCACCCCGAACTGTAGCGCCCACTAAGAAGAAGAAAACAAAATGCCATAAGAGGCAATTAATGAAAAAGTTCATAAAAGTCCATCAAGTCACAAGGGCAAGTTTAATTAGTAAACATGAACTCAAACTAAGCCGATTGAAGAAAACTATCGCAGTCCTCCATTTAAATGCTATCTACCACGACAATAGGCTGTTGCAATTAATCTAAGCTCTTTATCAATTCGTCCATAGCACAATTTGTATTCAGGTACGTACGAGTGAAACATTCGTCTACTATCTATTCGTAATCACCACAAAATCCAATTTGACAGGGAAGAAAAATCAATTAGTTGCCTCCATCCTCCTCATGGTAGTGAGCTGACCCAATGAGTAATGACATAACTAATTCCCACTAAAAGCAAACACCATTCGTGTTGCCACACACCAGCAACTCGACTCTTCGATCGGCCTACATGCATCCTACTCAGATAAATATCTATAACTCGACTATGTAAGTATATCTATCTGTGAACGGCTCTTGACATTGGATTCGATAGCATATTTATCACCGTTAGTGTCGAAAATGTTCTACGTAAAAACTGGGAAGAAGGAAAAAGCTTTTTCTATTTCCGACAACCCACACCCATCATTTGCTATTTGGAACCATAAATCCAACGCCCCTTTCTACTTGTTATTGTTTTCTTCCACAGGGTTATGTTGAATTTATGATTTTACAAGTGAGAGGAAAACGAACGCAGATCGCGCAATTTCTGGGAATAATCCAGGAGATACATTGTAAACAAGATATGAATGTCTGCGATAATTTTAGATGAAAAATCTCCAAAAAGCTTGCCAACGACAGAAAACGCCATGCCGCCGCCGCCGGAAGGAGAAACAGTACGGGTGCATAGTACATATTTAGAAGTTGGCGCAGCAATTCAATTACACGGCGAGGGCAAGTCATCAAGCATGTCAGCCCAAAAGCACGTTATTAGCCACATCATGCTTTTGTGTCATTTCAAATCTTCCATTATGTCTGTGATCCACGTATGTACTTGGCAGAGAAACAGCGCCTAATTAGAGCTGTTCATGGTTGCAGGTCTATGAGGAATTAGTTACCATTCATTGCACAAGACTCATTCCGCCTCTTCTTCGTAACTTCGCCCTTCGTTGTCTTTTGTGGGTTTTTTTTTAGCTTTCGCTTTTAAGAATAGCACGGCATTCAAAACTGGCGAAAAGTCATAGACATACACACAACAATGCCAGGCCGCTCCAGTGGCAATAACGAGGCAAAATTAGAATTGACCAGTTCTGGGGATGGAACCACCGCAGTCGCGTTTTGTGTACGTCAAGTGCTACCTTTTAGTATGCGCCTGACTCTGTTTCTTCCATTCATTTAGCTCTCTCGCCAACAGCCCACGGCTCTACAAGCAAACGATTGATGAGCAATGTTATAATTAACTCCCACTGAAGCTAATGACGGACAGTTGATGAAGAACGCGCAAAGCCAACATCCAGTAAGTTAAAAATAAATTATACAGATACGCAACGCTGTACTAGGTAGGTAGGTAGGTAGGTAGGGTCGTAGCCTTCCCAGAGTTGAGAAGATTGCACATAGGCCAGGAAGGCTCGTTGTGCAGCTACGAGGGGGTTTTACCCCCCTATTCGTGGAACCATTTTGTGCTTCTTAAGAAGTTAAGAAGATCAAGTATCCCTACTTTCTGAACATCTGTCAGACCGTTAAGGAAGTAAGAGCCTAGGTTTCCTGAAATTGCAGAGAGCTGGACAGGCGCAGAGAAGGTGGTGAATGGATTCGACCTCCTCCTCGTCCTGACAGCTTCTGCAGAAATCATTCGGAACTATTCCTAGTTTTTGTGCGAAACAGCCAATGAGGCAGTGTCCTGTGATGACACCGATGACTTTGTAGATGTCAGATCTTTTTAGGGAGATTATACTCCTTGTGCCTTGACAGTCAAGCCGAGGCCAGATTTGCCTGGTGATGACGCAGGTATGTCCCTGTGCCCATGTTAGGTTCGTCTCGGCCCTGGCGAGATTGGTCAGATTATGTTTAATGGTTGTAAGGGGTACTCATAGAGCAGGAATGGGCTCGTTGCCAGAGCGCCGTCAGAGATGCTGCCTCAGAGGTGCTGGGTTTCAAACAGCCACCACCTAGAAACCCCTGGTTCGATGAACAATGTGGGAAAGCACATGTAGCAAAGCAAAACGCTTGCAAAGCCATACTACATAGACAGACGAGAGCCACTCGTGAATATTACGAGCAGAAACGGAGACAGAAACACACGCTTTTAAGGAAGAAAAAAAGACAGCATGAAAAGCGTGAGATCGAGGAGATGGAGAGATGCTTCTGCAGGAATGACGCCAGGAAGTCTTACGATAAAGTAAAACGAACATGCCATGGCTACAAAGCCAGAGCGGTGGCCTGTAGTAATGAAAATGGAGAACTGGTTGTAGAGTTATAGTCGATGTTGAGGATTTGGAAAAACCATTTCTGCAGACTGTATAACGGCGATGATAGACAAGATACCGCTGTCAGGCAGAACGAGCCATTCGTAATGGACGACAATGAAACAGAATTCAGTCCACCCGACCTAGACGAAGTCAAAAAAGCAATATCAAGACTTAAGTCTAATAAAGCCGCGGGCGCAGACGGCCTGTCTGCTGAGCTTTTTAAGGCGGCTGGAGATGAGCTGGTAAGGTGCATGCACCATCTCATTTGCAAGGTATGGTCGGAGGAAAGCATGCCTGACGAATGGAATCTTAGCATCGTTTGCCCGGTCCATAAGAAAGGAGACCCCTATAACTGCGCCAACTATAGGGGAATAAGTCTCCTTAACATCGCATATAAGATCTTCTCTGCCGTATTGTGTGAACGCCTGAAACCGTTTGTGGATAACCTGATCGGCTCTTATCAGTGTGGTTTCAGGCCAGGTAAATCCACAATAGACCAAATATTTACGCTACGGCAGATCTTGGAGCAGACCCAGGAATACCAAATCCACACTCACCACCTCTTCGTCGATTTCAAGGCTGTGTTTGACAGCGTGTATAGAGATGAGCTATACAAAGCCATGTCTAGTTTTAACATCCCTGCCAAACTCGTCCGACTGTGCAGGATGACAATGGAGTATTTTCGCTGCTCCACTAAGGTCGGTAATGAGCTAACCGAGACCTTTGATGTTAAAAAAGGATTTAGGCAAGGTGACGCGCTGTCACGCAACTTTTTCAACATCGTGCTTGAAAATATCGTGCAGGAGTCACTGGCCAACACAAGCGGTACGATTTATTTCAAGTCTACGCAATTGCTTGCGTATGCCGACGACATTGACGTGATTGGACGGATACAGCGAAACGTCAATGAGGCCTATGTAAGCATTAAGGTAGAAGCGGCTAAGATGGGTCTCAAGGTTAATGAGGGTAAAACCAAATATCTGCTTTCATCTAAAAGAGACGGACAACACCGACGTATTGGCCGGAACGTCACCATGGGCGGATATAGCTTTAAAGTGGTCAAGGAATTCGTCTACCTTGGCTCACTGATGACCAGCGACAACAACACCAACGCTGAGATAAAACGCAGAATCCCTCTTGCCAACCGATCTTTGGGCTCAAGAGGCAATTGAGAAGTAGAGCCTTCTCTCGGAAAACCAAGGTGACACTATATAAGACCTTAATCATCCCAGTCCTCCTTTAGGGCGCGGAGGATTGAACATTAACAAAAGCGGATGAAGATGCCCTTGGTCGTTTCGAGAGGAAAATTCTGCGCCCTATCCACTGTCCCGTTTGTTCAAACGGAGTATAGAGGAGAAGATTCAACGAAGAACTGTACGGGTTGTACAGCGACATCGGCTTAGCACGACGTCTACGCAAACAGCGTCTTAGGTGGCGAGGCCATGTAGAGCGCATGGAAAATACAGCTCCGACCCGAACTCTTCGAATCCACCCCGGCAAGAAGGCATGGCAGAGGACGGCCGCATCTACGGTGGCGCACGCAGGTGGAAAGGGACCTTAACCAACAGGGCGTGCGGCGCTGGAAACAGCTGGCCAAAGACCGTGCGAGCTGGAAACGCTTGTTGGTTGAGGCCCTCCTAACTAAAGTAAGTAAGTTTTCTGAAGTCGCAGGTCTATGCGAATAAGCCACAAACCAAAATGGCCCTCAAAGCCAACATAACCCATACCATCGGTTAGCCTGATTTATGCGCCAGAGTCATGGAAAATTGGACATTTCGGATGCGATCCATCCAGAGAAGCCGCCGCAGACATTTGAAAGTTGTTATATTCCAAAAATAGTGGCATCGATAGGCATGTCATGTCTATGATATCTCTCATAGGAAAGGCTTAATGAAATATTAGCGTTCATTCTATGCAGACCCTTGCCCCTTCTATCAATTTCCTTCCAAAGTAAGGAAAAAACTGGATTAAATCAGAATTTGTTAAAACCACTTCCTTTTTAGGGCTCCGTACTGTAAAACGGAACCCTATCACTAAGACTTCGCTGTCCGTCCGTCCGTCTGTCACCAGGCTGTATCTCATGAACCGTGATAGTTACACAGTTGAAATTTTCACAGATGATGTATTTCTGTTGCCGCTACCACGACAAATACTAAAAACAGAACAAAATAAATATTTATGGGGGGCTCCCATACAACGGACATGAGTTTCATCCAAAAAATCCTGCCTGCAACCAAGATCTGCCATTTGATGAGGTAACATACATAGTCTCTTTCATATTTATATATACAGATGGTACGGAACCCATCGTGCGCGAGTCCGACTCGCACTTGGACGGTTATTTTTTTTTTTTTGGTAAACCAACGCTCATTCGAAAAACTGCAATTTGAAGTGCAAAACGGAAAATCGCGTAAAATGTTTCACGAGAGTTAGCTGAAAAGTTTTTGCCTGAGTTGTGTATTAGGCCGTCGAGGTACGCTCGCTTGGCTCTAATATGTGTTTTTAATTTTTTTTATTTTTTTTTTTATTTACAGAAAAGTTCGTTTGATGTACGAGAAAACTTTTAAAGAACTATAAACGCCTGTGGTTTTCACCATTTTTTTTTACCTTCCACCACGTTATGAAACAGGGTTAGCACTTGATTTCAGTTTTCTCTTTTTTGTTCAAATTTGCTTTGAGTGACTTTCAAAGCACTAAGGGCAAATGTAGAACGCCAAAGTAATAATCGTAAATGTAACGGTGTAGTAAGGTACTTGGGAAAATATTTTGACATTTGTTAAGACAACGGTAATGGTGATGACATACAGAAGATGCTTTACGAGCTCTTCGTCATGATACATATGAGAGATTTGAATTCGTAGATAGAACCGGCGTCTAGACAGTACTTATTTGCATAAGGGGTGTCAAGAGTGAACTGACGATTTTACTTTCATTTGGAAGTGCACTGACATCAGAGTATTCAACTAGTTAACCCATTTGTATTCTCATTACGTACCACCATCCACTCCTGTTTACGGGTACGTTTTTCTTTTTTCGCTGATTGTAGTGCGTTTATATAAACTTTATTGACACTTGTTTCACTTAGACCAAATTTGATGATTGCCTTGCTTACGAAAGAAAAAGAATAACAATAGTGTATTCCATTTATGTTTATCGCCAGATTAGTTTTATTGTTGATTGAATGAAAACCATTTCCTCATGACCATAAATCTTAGTGCCCCCTACTAGGCGTTTTAAATCTGTGTAAGGGCATGAAAGGAAGAAATTACAAGGAGGGCATGGGCTCGGACATACAGGGTAAAGTTGTTGATCGCTCTCAACCTGACGAGATGGCAGCAACGATCCCTGTTTAAATGCCCGGGTCAAGTTGACATACGGCCCCCTCGCGGCGCCCTCTGGATAGCCTCTTCAACAACCGTTGGGAGGTGAACAAACGTATGCAGCGACAAAACCCCGACCAGAATGGCGGTTGTGCGGCGGGCTAACAATCCGCCCACATAAAAAAAAGAAAAGTTATAAATGAGCAAGATGCCTCGGATACACGGACGGATACTCGACGGCGACAACGCACGAAAAAGGAACACGATTTGCGATTATGCTCCTGGAATGTCAGAACCCTGTACACTCCCGGAGCTGCTCATAAACTAGAAGGAATCCTCACGCAGTACAAGGCGGATATTACTGCGGTCCAGGAAATACGCTGGATAGGAAACGGTATGATCAGGAAGAAAAATTGGGACATTCCTTACAGCTGTCACAAAAGGTTGCACTTACTGGGATGCGGATTTGTCGTGGGAAAGCGGTTAAGGTCGAAGGTCATCGACTTTAAACCTATAAGTGATCGCCTGGCTGTGATCCGCATGAGAGGCAGATTTTATAACATCAGCCTTATATGTGCACACGCCCCTACCGACGAGGCCGAAGACCCTATCAAGGAGGACTTCTATGACCTCCTGGACAACGCCTACGGAGCTTGTCCGGAGTACGATGTAAAAATCGTGCTCGGGGACTTCAATGCCAAAATCGGTAAGAAGAACACCCTTGGCGGAGTGATCGGAAAGCACAGCCTCCACGATACAACAATAGATAACGGCTTTCGACTCGCTGACTTTGCGACAGCTCGTAATACGGTGATAAGTAGCACAAGATTCCCTCGCAAGCGAATCCACACAGCAACCTGGCGATCTCCGGACGGTCGAACCGCCAACCAAATCGACCATGTGCTCATTGACGCAAGGCACTCGTCAAACATCCTGGATGTGCGAACACTCAGAGGGGCAAATGTCGACTCTGACCACTTCCTCGTAGCAGCAAGATTCAGAGCTCGACTGTCCAATGTCAGAAAGCTGCACCAGCCCATCAGGAGGAGGATCGACATTGGGCACCTGAACACACCGGAGGTTGCCAGAGTCTACAGGGAGCAGCTGAGCGAAAGACTCTACGGTATGCCTACGTCGAACACAAATGCCAATAATATGTGGCTGCATTGCCGCTCAGCCATTCAGGAAGTAGCCGAAACCACCCTAGGATACCTACCACCCCCGGCAAGAAACCCGTGGTATGGTGGCGAGGGTGAGCAGAGAAAGGCAGCAACCGACGAGGCGTACCAAAAGGCGCTGCAGAGGAAAACCAGGGCAGCGCAAGAAGAGTACCGAGCCAGAAGAAGGGAGGAGAAAAAACTACTACGACAAAAGAAAAGAATCTTCGCAGCCTCCCAGCTCAAGGATATCGAGGAGTCTGGGATAAACATAAAACACGAGCCTTTTACAAGAAAGCCAAAGGCCTTGCAAGAGGCTTCAAAAAGGGCACCCAGGCACTTCGAAACTGCGAGGGTAATCTTGTCACCGACCCGCAGGGAATGTATGTATGTATGTTGGCGTTACAGTCCATGAAGAACCTGAGCCGAGCTTCTCTCAATCACCCATGTTGTGTGTGATTTCATTTTCACATAGGTGAAAGGGACCTACAGTTTTATTGCCGGTTCCGAACGGCGAATTTCGAGAAGCTTTTCATGACAATTTTACTACAGAGCGTTTTGTCAGAATCCCGCTGAGGGGAAACACCGTGAAAAACACGATCGATGAAATGGCTGTGTCGGGATTCGATCCCGAGTCATCGGCGTCAGAGGCCAACACACTACCCACTGCGCCACGGTGCTCTCGCTACATCGACCCGGGAATAGTCGATGTATTTAAGCAGCATTTCCAGCAGCTGCTTAACGAGAATGGCCAAGAGAGAGTGGTAGGGACCGAGGAAATCCCCACTCCAGCCGCTGAAGTAGTCCTCCCACCCAGCATCGAAGAAGTCGGCACAGTTATTCAGAAGCTGAAGAATAACAAAGCCGCAGGCTCCGATGGCTTGCCATCAGAGCTCTTCAAGGCTGGCGGCGATGTTCTGGTAGGGAGCATGCACCAGATCATCTGCAGAATTTGGGAAGATGAAAACATGAAAGCATAGGCCCGAAAATCAGGCGCAAAATCTTTCTCTCGAACCGACCAAGGGCCTTCTCATCCGCTTTTGATATTGTCCATGCTTCTGCGCCGTACAACAGGAATTTCGACTTGAAATTCATTGGTTTTTTCCAGGATCTGCCGTGAAGATTTGGTCGATGGTGGACTTCCCTGGCCTGAATCCGCACTGATAAGGACCTATCAGCTTATTTACAAAAGGCTTCAGGCGTTCACACAAAACGGCAGAGAAGATTTTGTAGGCGATGTTAAGGAGACTTATTCCTCTATAGTTGGCGCAATCAGAGGGGTCTCCTTTCTTGTGGATCGGGCATACGATGCTGAGACTCCATTCCTCGGGCATGCTTTCCTCTAACCATATCTTACGGATGAGCTGGTGCATGCTCCCAACCAGGTCATCACCAGCTGCCTTGAAGAGCTGAATAGACAGTCCGTCTGCGCCAGCAGCTCTATTCGACTTGAGCTTCGATATGGCAATCTTAGCTTCGTCGAGGTCAGGGGGACAGAATTCTTTGCGGTCTCCGTCGATTAGAAATGGATCATTCTGCCTGACAGCGGTATATTGACTAACATCGCCGTTATACAGTCTGCAGAAGTGGTTTTCCCATATTCTCAGCATCGACTGCGGTTCTACTACTAGGTGTCCGTTCTCATCCCTGCAGGCTTCCGTTCTGGCTTTATAACCTTGGCATGTTCACTTTATCTGTTGATAAAACTTTCGAACGTCACGCCTGCAGTAACACCTCTCCCAATCCTAAATCGCGCGCTTCTCGTGCTCTTTAATCTTTCTCCTGAGAAGCTATGCTCCTCCATTCTTTTAACTGGTAGAGCTCACGTAGGCACAGACAGACACACAGACATCCCAAATTTATTACACCCCTCCGTCTACGATTATCTTTAAAGCTTCCGTTATCACCTGAGGCGTTTCGGTAAAAGTAAAGAGTAAATGTATCCAATGTAGACGCTTTAAATCTCGATTGGAACAGAAAACACTGATTTTTTTGGAAAAACATCGTCGCGTTAAAAACAATGTTTTCTAAGTATCAGGACAAGATGAAACGCATTTTTACGGGAGATGAGACTTGGGTTTATACCTACGACCCGGAAACAACCGATCGATCAAGTGAAGGTAGTGTTAAAGGTGAGGCAAGGCCAAAAAAACCGCGCCAAAGTCGCTGAAAAATCAAGGTAATGTTGACTGTTTTCTTGGATTATCGTGGTGTTGTTCAATATGAGTTCTTTTCGGCGCTTAAAAGGGTTAACAAAGAGAACGGAATTTTGGCGAGACAATTATTGGATTTTGCACCACGATAATGCACCGTCTCACACTGTAGTCATTTTTCGTAACCATTTCGCTAAAAACTCGAACGGATCGTTCCACAACCATTGAATTCATCTGATTCGTGAGACTTTTGGCTCTTCAGCAAACTCTAAAGACCGATCCGGAGGCAGCGTTTTGAATTGATAGAGGCGGAACAAGCCCCATCTAAGAGAGAGCTGGAGGCCATCTCGGATATCTACTTTAACAACTGTTTCGAAGATTGGAAAATTCGTTGGCTTAAGTGTGTTGTGTCAGAGGGGGAATTGCTTTGAAAGCGTTACTGTTTGGACACAGTAGTACTTAAATCTAAAAGGTATGGTGCTAAAATTGTTTTATTCCGTTCAGAATCCGATCAACCGTATGTTGATGAATCATGGGACGAAAACCAGGAAGTAATCATGTAAAATGTGCTCATGTAGTATACTGTACTGGAGTTACATTATGACTTCAATCACGTTTCGAATGCATCTTATACTTTTTACTGCCTAATTAAAGTGCTCGTAATGCTCACAGATATACCCTCCGGGGGCTATGGTTATAAGTATCTATACCCATAAGGCAACCAAACCGTCACATACAGGAAATATCTCCTCTCTGACTAATTAACAGGCTTGACCTACATAAAACCAACAAATATTTCTCTTCTCGCTTAAGCACTCTGCCTTGACATTCAACCTACAAAGCTGAGCCTTAATTCGCCCTGAACACGCACGTAATATAGCGTGATTTAATCAAATGGAAACAACTCCAACCATAGCTCTATCTTAACGCTCTTAATAACGTAGTATAAACAATTCATGGCTAATTAAACGCCTAAATGTAATAAGTATTAAGACGTTTAGGCCGTCTGTCACGACCGACATGAAGATCACGTGGTCGGTCGGAAGCCCATAATTTAAAACCCACTGTGACCGGATTGATTCGATTCCATACATGAACCCAATAATCGCCTTCTCAGGGAGTCGAGTGTTGGTTTTTGTAACCTCGAGCTTTTGGTCTATAGCCTACATTACATTGCATAGTTGACAGACTCAATTGAGTCGAGAAAAACTACTCGTTTGGCACGTAGTCATTGCAGAATAATCGCAGCTTCGTGCAAGTCACGAATCAATGCAAAGAAAGAAAAAAAAACAAAAAAGATGGTATGACGCCACATCGAGCAATCTATCAAGCAATAAACTGCAACTTTATTAACACTCAAGCTTTACGTATAGTTCGGATGAAGAACGCGAATTAAAACGAGCAAACAAACGAATGGGGGAGAAGAGAGCGAACAAACAGAGCAAAGAAGTTGATCGCGTTTAACTTGGCAAACGCCAGCTTCGATCTCTGTCCCTGCTCAATCCAAGTTGACACACAGCCTCCGCGTGGCCTCCCCTGGATAGCTATACTGGCACCCGCCAGGTATAGAACCAATGTGTGCAGCAACCCGACCCCTTGTTCCTGGGGAAAGAGGAACCTGGCCCTCCAGGTTGGGGGTTGCGCTTAGGGCTAACATCCCTGTCGCTTAAAACAAAAATTTTGTTCAGAGACAACCAATAGCCTCGGATACGGACGGATTACATGTTGACGACCCCCGCAAACATCAAAAAGGAAACGAATTTCGGTTCTGCACCTGGAACGTTAGGTCCCTCAACAGACCAGGTGCAGCCGAACAACTGGTCAACTCTTTGGACTGCTATAAGGCAGACATTACCGCGCTCCAAGAAGTGTGATGGGATGGGCCAGGCAAAAAGCGGATGAAAAACTGTGATATCTACTACGGAAACTGCTACAGAGAAAATAGACAACGCTTATTCGGATGCGGATTTGTTGTTCGAGGCAGACTCAGGAAAAAAGTCTTAAGCTTCCAGTATGTAAGCGAACGCCTCATAACTATCCGCATCAAGGCCAATCTCGGCAATATGAGCTTACTATGTGTCCACGCCCCCACAGAGGAGAAAGATGACCGACATAAAGACGACTTCTATGATCTCCTAGGCAGGACGTATGCGCAATGTCCCAGCTATGACACCAAAATCGTTCTAGGAGATTTCAATGCGAAGCTGGGTAAGGAAGCTGTCTTTGAACGGGTCATTGGAAAGCACAGCCTCCACAACACAACGTCAGAAAACGGACTAAGGCTAGTGGACTTTATGGCGGGACATAACCTGGTAGTAGCAAGTACACGATTCACACACCTCAACATCCATAAGGGGACCTGGCGGTCTTTCGATCAATCGACAACCAACCAAATTGATCATATTGCGATCGACGGCAGACACTCCTCCAGCATCCTAGATGTCCGAACCTTTCGAGGAGCCAACATCGACTCGGATCATTACCTTGTTGCAGTCAAGGTTTGGCAGAGATGTTAGCACTAGACATGTCTCCGTACAGCTCGTTTCTATGCACACTGTCAAACGCGGCTTTAAAATCGACAAAAAGGTGATGGGTGGCGATTTAGTATTTTTGGGTCTTCTCCAAGATTTGCCATATGTATTTGGGCTATGGCGCAGTGGTTTGTGTGTTGGACTCTGACGCACGATGAGCGAGTTCGGATCCCGATAACACCAACGCCATCGAATGTTTATTTCGCGACGTTCTTCCTCGGCGGGGTACTGGCAAAACCACCCGTAGTATACTTGCCATGAAAAAGCTTCTCGACTCACGCCGTTCGGAATCGGCATTAAACTGTAGGTCCCTTTCACCTGTGTGAAAGGAGGTATCTTGGGTTGCGATACGAGCCAAACTCTTCGAACCCAAGATACCTCCTCCCCAGTGTTTCCTGATCTCATCTTAACGATCATTGTAGTTAGTCTTGATGGCTTCCAACATCTTGCTCAGGTTAGCTTTATCGTTGGCCTCAATACCAGTCAGGGCTAGTGCAGTGCAGGTTTTACGACGAACTAACAAGCCGAGACGGGCCTTGCCCCTGACAATACAGTATGGGAAACCCATCTTGCGGCACAGGGCTGGCAGGAACAGCACCAACTCTAACGGGTCGACATCGTGATCATTCACGACCAATTGTGCCTTCTTCTGTTCGACCAGTTTGGTGACAGTGTTGGTTCCAGACCTCACAAGGATTGGCTTCTTCTTGGGCTGGATTTCCTTGCCCTTTACCTTGGCCTCGGCGAGATTCTTCAAACGTTGCTTTTTAGCCAGCGCCGATTCGGGCCTGTATTTCCCGAGCAATTTGAACATCATGACGGCAGTGGTCTTGCCCAGGGTTTGCGTTAACTGGTGAATTGGTGGTGGCACCTTCAAACGTTTCTGAAGCACGGCCTTTCGACGCTGTACGCAAATGTACTTGGGCCATCGGACGAAGCGCGACAAGTCACGTTTGGGCTGGATATGCTGACCAAAGCCGAAGTTCTTGGGCCGCTCTCAAAGAGCTGATTGACAATTTTCTTCACGACTGTTTTCTTGACGGCCAGCGGGGCTGAGGCCACTTTCTTGGTAACTGGCTTCTTCTTCGGTCTTGGCTTCTTAACAACCATTTTGGTTAATTGATAAAATTAACGATGTTAAGGTAAAATGCAGATTATCGGCGGCTCGGAGCTTAGAGCTGCTTGTATGTCCGCCTGTCAAAAAGGTACATGTCTTACAGCACGCTGTTTTACACAGAAGGCTTTGCGAAGCAGCGATGGAAAGCTTTTCACTATCGAACACAAGTAGACTCAGCTAAGAGTATGGGAAAACGAAAACCATAAACAACCGTCTAAGTGTCTATCATATTCATTATCTCTTTCCCATGCCAGAGTATAGTTAGTTTCAAAACGATCTAGATAGTGTATTTTTAAACACTTCTGTTGTCCAGTGTTCTATGTAAATATAAACGACGTTCTGCCCGCTTAGGTTTCAGCGCGAAACAAAGTCGGCAAAAATAGTAGCGACATTTATTGTTCTTAGAAAAAACAATCTCAAGCAACACGAGCAATCTGTGAGATTATGTATATTAAAAGCCACCCATAAACCCATTGAATATTCGCTACCCGAGCGCCAAACCGAAGCAAAATCTAATTTATTGTCCATGTCCAAGGAATAAATTGATTTATGTATCTACGAGTATTTAATTTAAAGAAGAGAAGACGAACCAGATACACAGTGTTCTATTTTCCGTGCTAGCTACGTAGCTAAAGATAGCCCGCGCAAACGTGCGATTGTCATATTTTCCTCGGTCGATGCTTTCCATTTGGTCAAGCCAAAAATTTTTTTATTAATGAATTTGTAACGCAAACTGTACTCGTGGAGACAGGTCGCAGTGAAGAGGAGCAGATAAGATTGTTAGTCATCAACAGTGCCGGTATCGGTGCCAATGGAGGCCGTAGTGGTGCAGGCAAGTTACTAATAATTTATGAAATGGTTTATTGGTGCGGTAACTATTTATTGTTTCGCGAAGGACACAGGGGGAGCTCTTTATCGTTTATTTGTCATTGGAATGGCGTAAGTTGTTTATCGGCTTTACTTTCCTGTAACTTTTCCGAATTGTTCACAGTTTTTGGTTTCTAAGGAGATAAATACTTACTTATCAGGCCAGGGATCCATGGAGAATCTGACCCTGAGCTATAACTGCCTTCCATCCTTGACGGTCTCGGGCACGCTGCTTCCAGTTGTCAAGACCAAGATGTCTTACATCCGCGATTACTTGGACTTTATACCGGAGGTTCGGTCTTCGTCTTCTTCTCGAACCAGGAGGCTCGGAGTCGAAGACCCTCTTAGCTGGAGCGTTGATGTCCATGCGCTCGATGTGGCCGAGCCAGTGTAGTCGACGGATCCTTGCCTTCCGGACTACATCCACATCTTGGTACAGCTGGTAGAGTTCGCGGTTGTGTCTTCTTCTCCATTCACCTTCCTCACAGACAGGACCAAATATCCGGCGAAGAATTTTTCTTTCGAAAGAACCCAAAATCAGCTCCGCTGTCCTGCTTATCGTCCAGCTTTCGGCTCCGTACAGCAAGACTGGCAGAATGAGCGTTTTGTAAAGCATAACTTTGGTCTTTCGAGTGAGGAGTTTTGACCCCAGTTGTTTGGATAAGCCGAAGTAGCAGCGGTTGCCAAGGGCGATTCTATGCCGGATCTCCACTGTGGTGTCATTTCTGGAATTTACGTTTGCCCCGAGGTAGACAAACTCCTTAACTACCTCGAAATCGTAGCTGTCAATTGTTATATTTTGTCCCAGGTGGTGAGCGACGGATTGGTTTTTGCTTGACAGCATGTACTTCGTCTTGTCCTCATTGATCTTAAGACCAACTCGTTTCGCCTGTTCTTCAATCGCCGTGAATGCTTCCACAATGCCACGGCGAGAACACGCGATGATGACGATATCATCCGCGTATCCTAGCAGCTGGATGGACTTGTAGAAGATAGTGCCTTCCCCGTTGACGCCTGCCCGTCGCACTATCTGCTCCAGCACCAGGTTGAAGAAGTCACACGACAGCGCATCTCCTTACCGAAATCCGGTCTATGTTTTAAACGGTTCCGAGGTCCGAGAAGCGAGTTGCACTGTGCATCACGTATTTTTTAGCGTGACGTGACACAACTCGATCAGTTTTCCCGGGATCCCGAATTGGGCCATCGCACCAAACAGTTCTTCACGATGAATGCTGTCGTATGCGGCTTTGAAATCGATGAAAAGATGGTGTGTATCGATTCGAAACTCGTTGGTCTTTTCCAGGATTTGTCGAAGTGTGAAAATTTGATCCATAGTTGATTTGCCGGGCGGGAAGCCGCACTGGTAGCTGCCGATTAGTGCGGTGCAAAATGGTTTTAGACGTTCACACAATACGCTGGACAGAATCTTGTATGCGACATTGAGCAGGGATATACCTCTATAGTTCTTGCAAGAGGTAGGATTGCCTTTTTTGTGGATGGGGCATATAGAGCTGGTATTCCAGTCGTCGGGCATGCTCTCATCTTCCCAAATTCTGCAGATGATCTGGTGCATGCTCCCTACCAGAACATCGCCGCCGGCCTTGAAGAGCTCTGATGGCAAGCCATCTGAGCCTGCGTCCTTGTTGTTCTACCACTCTCTCCTGGTCATGCTCGTTAAGCAGCTGCTGAAAATGCTGGTCGGTGACAAGATTACCCTCGCAGTTTCGAAGAGCCTGGGTGCCCTTTTTGAAGCATCCTGCAAGGCCTTGGCTTTCTTGTAAAAGGCTCGTGTTTTATGTTTATCCCAGACAGCTCGATATCCTTGAGCTGGGAGGCTGCAAAGATTCTTTTCTTTTGTCGCAGTAGTTTTTTTCTCCTCCCTTCTTCTGGCTCGGTACTCTTCTTGCGCTGCCCTGGTTTTCCTCTGCAGCGCCTTTTGGTACGCCTCGTCGGTTGCTGCCTTTTTCTGCTCACACTCGCCATCATACCACGGGTTTCTTGTCGGGGGTGGTAGGTATCCTAAGGTGGTTTCGGCTACTTCCTGAATGGCTGAGCGGCAATGCAGCCACATATTATTGGCATTTGTGTTCGACGTAGGCATACCATAGAGTCTTTCGCTCAGCTGCTCCCTGTAGACTCTGGCAACCTCCGGTGTGCTCAGGCGCCCAATGTCGAACCTCCTCCTGATGATCTGGTGCAGCTTTCTTACATTGGACAGTCGAGCTCTGAATCTTGCTGCTACGAGGAAGTGGTCAGAGTCGACATTTGCCCCTCTGAATGTGCGCACATCCGGGATGTTTGACGAGTGCCTTGCGTCAAAGAGCACATGGTCGATTTGGTTGGCGGTTCGACCGTCCGGAGATCGCCAGGTTGCTGTGTGGATTCGCTTGCGAGGGAATCTTGTGCTACTTATCACCACATTACGAGCTGTCGCAAAGTCAGCGAGTCGAAAGCCGTTATCTGTTGTTGTATCGTGGAGGCTGTGCTTTCCGATCACTCCGCCAAGGGTGTTCTCCTTACCGATTTTGGCGTTGAAGTCCCCTTACTTAAGTAAGTAAGTAAAAGTCGTATTTTTTAAGATCGATCCATCCTGGTGTTGCAGTGGGTTTCGTTGCTAGATATGGACTATCCCGCTCATGCAGTGGCTCCACAAATAAATCTTAAGACGAATGTAAACATATTCGTTCTCCGCCCTCAAAATGCTCGCCAATATTCAAAAACACAAAAAACAAAACTGGCAATTATTCATGCTTGAGGGAAATGCATACAACAATTTACATAGTCCCAAATGTGCCTCGCATGTATCACACGAAACCCCCAAGGCGATATGTTTATGGCTAGTCGTTCGGGCAAACAAAACAAAAGAAATTCCATCATAAAATCCCGACCATCTTGCAGCGGCTGGTCTAATGGCGTAATAAAATACATGAAGTGCAACAAAGTTGAAACGAATGCATTCGACAAACTCAATTCGATTTGAAAGGGACTCAGTGGCCTGGACACCTGTTCGGTTCACTCCTCTGCCATAGGGGTCGAGTAAAAGGACCCAATAGTTAGCAGTTGCCAGTATGTTTATGTCAGAATCCCATTTGAAAATAGAAATAAATCACAAGCCCGATCGACAGTCCATCAGGGTCACGAGCACCATCATATCGGCGTGATGATGGCTTGAAACATTTGTCACTCTCACTACTAAGTCTGTTAAGAGTTGCGAATTCGAGAATAATAACAAACGACAAAGAGCCAAGTTGTTAATGAACGGACAGCGAAATTCAATAACAAGGTTAAGACCGGATAAGCAAATACAAGCAAATGAGTCAACACTCGTGCATAAGAGCTACCACGTGATTCTCCACCTCTCTACCTTGGCAAAGGTCAATACACCTCCAATTGGAGCAGCTAAAAGAGAATCGAAAGAAGAAACTCGTTACAAAGAAAAGCAGGAAGCGAATACAGAACAAAAACCAAAGCCTTAGCTGTGACCATGTGGAGTACCCGAGTACCCGTACTCGAACAAAGTGTATTCATTGTTTTCACTTTCAGGGAATCAATTAGACGCCCATACGATAAAGGCAATGAGAAACAAGTGAAAATTGATCCGACGCGACTTTGCCTTGCTCCGGGCTGACTTGGTGTGCTTGGCTTGCCGCGTGCTGCACACTCTATACTCTCGTTCGGTATCGAGGGCCGCGTGACTACACAAGGTAATCTAATGTAATTCAGAATTGTTGTACTGTCGTGTGGTATTTTTTATTTTTTTCCACTCTACACCCCTCCTAGTTTGTAGCCAAGGACTTGAGTGCTAATGCATGGAAAAAAGAAAAACAAGGAAAGAAGAAAAAACCTCAATGACCCTGACTGCATTGTCATCAGCAAGAGTCTAGCCTGGACGGGGGCCAATCACATACATGCATGTTATAGAATGTACAGGGTGTGCCAAATACAAGTTAAAATTAACAAAATTTATTTTTTTCCCCAATATCATGGCTTTACTTTTACTAGTGAGAACAAACACTCCCACTAATTATGAAATACACTTACTTACTTACTTACTTATCAGGCCAGCGATCCATGGAGGATCTGAGCCTGAGCTATAGCTGCCTTCCATCCTTGACGGTCCCGGGCACGCTGCTTCCAGTTGTCAAGAACAAGATGTCTTACATCCGCGATTACTTGGTCTTTATACCGGAGGTTCGGTCTTCCGGCAGCTACCAGTGCGGCTTCCGGCCCGGCAAATCAACTATAGACCAAATTTTCACACTTCGACAAATCCTGAAAAGACCAACGAGTTTCGAATCGATACACATCATCTTTTCATCGATTTCAAAGCCGCATACGACAGCATTCATCGTGAAGAACTGTTTGGGGCGATGGCCGAATTCGGGATCCTGGTAAAACTGATCCAGTTGTGTCGCGCCACGCTAAAAAACACGCGATGCACCGTGCAATTCGGTTCTATGACCTCGGAACCATTCGAAACATGCACCGGATTTCGGCAAGGAGATGCGCTGTCATGTGACTTCTTCAACCTGGTGCTGGAGCAGATAGTGCGATGGGCAGGCGTCAACAGGGAAGGCACTACCTTTTACAAGTCCATCCAGCTGCTAGGATACGCGGATGATATCGACACCATCGCGTGTTCTCGCCGTGGCATTGTGGAAGCATTCACGGCGATTGAAGAACAGGCGAAACGAGTTGGTCTTAAGATCAATGAGGACAAAACGAAATACATGCTGTCAAGCAAAAACCAATCCGTCGCTCACCACCTGGGACAAAATATAACAATGGACAGCTACAATTTCGAGGTAGTTAAGGAGTTTGTCTACCTCGGGGCAAACGTAAGTTCCACAATTGACACCACAGTGGAGATCCGGCATAGAATCGCCCTTGGCAACCGCTGCTACTTCGGCTTGTCCAACAACTGGGGTCAAAACTCCTCACTCGAATGACCAAAGTCATGCTTTACGAAACGCTCATTCTGCCAATCTTGCTCTACGGAGCCGAAAGCTGGACGATAAGCAGGACAGCGGAGCTGATTTTGGGTTCTTTCGAAAGAAAAATTCTGCGCCGGATATTTGGTCCTGTTTGTGAGGAAGGTGAATGGAGAAGAAGATACAACCGCGAACTCTACGAGCTGTATCAAGATGTGGATGTAGTCCGGAAGGCAAGGATCCGTCTCTACACTGGCTCGGCCACATTGAGCGAATGGACAACGCTCCAGCTAAGAGGGTCTTCGACTCCGAGCCTCCTGGTTCGAGAAGAAGAGGAAGGAATTATGAAATACAACAACAACAAATAGCGCATTCTGTCACCCCAATTTTTCAAGACCTTGTTGATGGTTTCGGGCTATAGCTCACGGATTGCTTGGATGATATGGGCCTTAAGTGCTTGAATCGTTTGCGGATTGTTGGCATACCATCGATCCTTCTCGGTTCCCCACAAAAAAAAAAAAAAAAAAAGTCCAAAGGGGTCAAATCGCAGCTCCGATGCGGCCAATTGTCACCGCCAAGACGGCTGATAACACGATTTGAGAGTTTGAACAGCACAAACGATCTACTGTGGCATGGACTGTGTGGCATGGCGCGCCATCCTGCATGAACCAGAGGTCGTCCAAATCCAGGTCCCCAATTTCAATAAAAAAGAAAATATGGTCTAGGTGCGACCCGCAAGGCCCACACGACTAACTTCCCCAATGGGAAAAATTAAAACACCCATTTAACCCGCGACGATGAGAGCACCGTGCCGCAGTGGGTAGTGTGTTGGCTTCTGACGCCGATGACACGGGATCGAATCCCGACACAGCCATGTCATCGAACGTGTTTTTCACGGTGTTTCTCCTCAGCGGAGTTCTGACAAAACCCCCTGTAGTAAAATTGTCATGAAAAGCTTCTCGAAATTCGCCGTTCGGAATCGGCAATAAATTTTAGGTCCATTTCACCTATGGGAAAATGAAATCACACACAACATGGGTGATTGAGGGAAGCTCGGCTCTGGTCCTTCATGGACTGTAACGCCAACATACATATGTACATATGTACTTTTAACCCGCGACGCAAAAAGAGGTGTGTTATAAATTTGAGGTGTCGTAGCGCCTGAGCGAATAGACCGATTATGATGCCTTTTTTGGTTTTTGAAAGCTAATGTGATCGAAATGGTTCCTAGCTTCAATTTGTGAAGATCTGTTCAGGTGTTTCAAGGACATTAGATCTTTTTTGTTAGCTACGGTAGGATTCTTAGACGAATAATGGGTAATGTATCGGTTCTCGTCCGATCACCGCAATCAACCAGCGTCGGGCGCAGTTAGTACTTAGATGGAGAAACGCTTGGAAACACCGCGTCTTCTTCATTTTTTTGGCCTACTTTTTAGTTTTTTAATTGCTAACTAAAAATGGCTGGACCGACTTTACTGAAAACTTAATATCATCTTTGGCTCTCGAGATAATCGAGGCGAATATTCCGCACGCACGTACGCACATACGTACATACGCACATACATCTCTATAAAAACCCTGGATTTGGATTCTGGTGACCTTGAAACGCGGAGGCTCCGATTTGCTGGTGTACTGGGCAATGTAGTTGATCACAGCGTGTTCGGAAGTGATGAAGTTGAAATCTGTTCGCACGCCACGATGCCATGATGAACACGTTGTGATCGTTGAGTAATGGATCGTTGCGCACTGGACGGTAGACCCAATGACCTTTATCCAGTTCAAGTGTCGAAGTTGCTTGGCACTGCTTAGGGTAATTGAACCTGCACTTTCCATTGCGAAGGCAAGCATTGGTCCATTGCGTGTGGCGCTGTTCGAGTCTGTTTGCGATTTGCGCCACTTCTACTGGTCCTTTTGTGCGCGGGTCACCGTAGTGCAGCCGAGACAGATGAACGCTTGAAGGCTCTTCATTTACGTTCGGATTCAGCGCAGATGCCAACTGGTCGTAGTATTTGCGCTCCGCCGTTAGTTGATCTTGCGTAATTGAACTGAACCTTCTTGCATCTGGGGCGCGCTTGAGCCAGACGATGCCGTGAAGGTGTGGTGATCCTCGATGCTGGTATTCAAATCGGTACCAGAAGTCTTCTACTTCGAACACCGCAAAATCTGCACATTACAATAACTTCCCACTGGGAAGTTAAAAAGTCGATTAACATGGCTCTGTAAGCCCACCGTTGACCGAAACGAAGAAAAATGGTCCAATGATGCCACCACTCCACAATCCGCACCAAACTGTCACTCTCTGTGGATGCATTGGCTTCTCGAAAATAACGTGCGGATTTTCCGAGCCTCAGATGCGGCAATTTCTTTTTTTGTAAACGTAGATGCCGATATGAAAATGCACCTCGTCCGAAAAGGTGATTTTTTCGCCCAAAATCGTTGTCCATTTCAAGCTGCTCTAAGGCCCAAACTGCGAAGCTATAACGAAGCAGATGGTTGCGCGCCTTTAATTGCTAAACCTCGTTAGCGAATAATCCGAGATCTTTGTGCAGAATTCTCCTCAGGCTAGTGCTCGAAATGTTGAGCTGTTGAGATCGAAGGCGAGTTGATGTTCGTAAATTGAATCTCCCACTCTCGACCACAGCAGCCACATTTTCATGAGTGTTGTCCACTAGCCTACCAGTCTAACGAACTTTTTGCACACTCTTGCGTACAGCAGTCGCGGTGGGTGCTTCATTTCGGCCAAAACTTCTTTTCAAAAACGCACTAGATGGTCCACCCTATACATTTCGGCGTCTAGCTACTGATTTACAATGAACATCTTACCGTCCAAAGTGGTGAAAAGCTACAACTTGGATCTTGGGCAGTGCACCCAGAAACTTGAATTAAATTTTATGTGTTACTGCAACATTGTCGCAGCGGATATCGGATTCCGCAATCGAAAATTACAACGACAATGACTATTACGACGACAACAATGCCAACACTGTCTGGGACTGATCCAAACAACGCCCAGGGAACGTCAGTTATTGCAATTGCTTCTGTTGTTACTCCATTCACACTTGACTGCGTTTCATTTATTGGCTTTCGATATGGCATCTGTTCGGAGATAAGAAGCAATAACTGACAATTAATAAAACCACGGGCCAATGTGTATTCAAATTCAATTCCGCCTTCCATAGTCACTACTCGGCTGAGTAAACAATTCAAATCGCCTGGGACAACACCCACATACCAGTGGGGTATCGTATACAATTCAGGAAAATGGGGAAAATGTAATAAAATTTCCATTTATTTTCACCGCCAATTAAGTTAAGTAAACAATTGGAATATATGCATCGCAGGTACTCTTACGTCAGGTACAAGACACGCATGGTATTCAACACGGTTTCAAGCCACAATAGCTATCGACAGGCTTTCGCCGGCCGATGATGATGATGATGGAGGCTCCCTCCTAGGTAGGTAGGTAGGTAGGTAGGTAGGTAGGGTCGTAGCCTTCCCAGAGTTGAGAAGAATGCACATAGGCCAGGGAGGCCCGTTGTGCAGCTACGAGGGGGTTTTACCCCCCTATTCGTGGAACCATTTTGTGCTTCTTAAGAAGATAAGAAGATCAAGTATCCCTACTTTCTGAACATCTGTCAGACCGTTAAGGAAATAAGAGCCTAGGTAACGTTTCCTGAAATTGCATAGAGCTGGACAGGCGCAGAGAAGGTGGTGAATGGATTCGACCTCCTCCTCGTCCTGACAGCTTCTGCAGAAATCATTCGGAACTATTCCTAGTTTTTGTGCGTGACTGCCAATGAGGCAGTGTCCTGTGATGACACCGATGACTTTGTAGATGTCAGTTCTTTTTAGAGAGATTATACTCCTTGTGCGTTGACTGTCAAGCCGAGGCCAGATTTGCCTGGTGATGACACAGGTATGTCCCTGTGCCCATCTTAGGTTCGTCTCGGCCCTGGCGAGATTAGTCAGATTATGTTTAATGGTTGTAAGGGGTCCTCCCTCACAAGCCACGATTGATTGTAGCGTTGTTCCTAGTTTGGCGAGTGTGTCGACATTTTCATTACCTGTAATATCGCTGAGTCCCGGTACCCAGATAAGCTGTATGTTGAACTGTTCTGCCATCTCGTTAAGAGATCTGCGACAGTTGAGACTAGATTTTGAAGTGTACACATAGGACTCCAGCGACTTTGAGGCTGCTTGACTGTCTGTGAGAATGCGAATATCCGTGGTGGATATTACGTTCCACTTCAGCCAAGACAAAGCCTCTTTTATTGCCAACAGTTCCGCCTGGAAAACGCTGCAGTGATCTGGTAATTTTAGAGCTTTATGTAGCTTGAGTTGTTTGCAGAAAACTCCACTGCCCACCCCGTTTTTGGTTTTAGACGCGTCAGTGGAGAAATCCACACAGTTTCTGCGCGGTTGAGTTAAGGCGGGTCCAGTTCTTCCTGTCCGGATAGATCATCGTAAAGTTTTCGTCCAAGACTATGGTGGGTTCTGTGTGGTCTAGGTTTTCTGTCATAGTTATCCTGTTTTGCAGGATGGAGGAGTGGCCAGTGACATAGCTCGCCCATTTCGAGTTGGCTTTTAGTCTTATGGCCGTATGTGTGGCAATTTGCTTACCGAAAATATCGAGTGGTGTAGGGTCTAGTATCATGTTAAGCGCAGCCGTTGGTGTGGACCTGAGGGCCCCTCGAGCTGTTTGTGGTATGTTGTCTTGTCTAGTGCAGTCCACCAGACTATCACTCTGGTGGTAATCTTGGGGTTGACACCCTATTTTTTTCCTAGGGCTTCCTTACATGTATAGAGAGCTATTGTTGCTTTTTTTGCTCTTTCAATTGTGTTGCTCTTCCAAGTTAATTTCCTATCGAGTATAATGCCAAGGAATTCGGCACTAGGGGAGTAGGCTAACCGGGATTTTGTGCTTTTTGGTAAAAAGCACGAGCTCCGTTTTCTGTGGGTTAATCCTGAGCCCGTTACTATGCGCCCATTTGCACAGAAGTGAGAATGCCGTTTGCATGCGGTCATTCAGTGTGGATAGGTATTTACCTGAGATTGTGATGGCAACGTCATCGGCGTAGGCAACAACGTCCAGGCCTTCTTTCTCCAGTTTGATTAGTAGTTCTTTTACAACTACATTCCAGAGAAGAGGTGAGAGGACCCCACCTTGCGGGGTTCCCTTGGTAACTACTCAGGTAGTTACTAGGCTTCCCCACTTAGAGTGAATCTTGCGAGTTAATAACAACTCGTTGATCAGCTCTGTCAGAATCCTCTCCACCTTTAGCTTTTCTGGCCCTTCTATTATTGCTTTCGGAGTGACGTTGTTAAAAGCGCCCTCTATGTCTAGGAAGGCTGTTAGAGTATATTCTTTGAGATGGATTGATCTTTCGATTTTCCTCACTAATGTGTGAAGAGCTGTTTCGACCGATCTGCCTTTACAGTAGGCGTGCTGTGCCTTAGAAATTAGGGAGGGATCCAAGCTGTGCCGTATGCGTAGGTCTATCAGCCTTTCTAAAGTTTTTAGAGCGAAGGATGATAGACAAATAGGCCTTAGATCCTTAGGGGAAGTATGAGAATTCCTGCCGGCTTTGGGGATGAAAATTACCTTTGCGCACTTCCACTTTACTGGAATGTGACTCCAAGCTAGGCATCCTTTAAAGATTATCTCTAACCATGGTATAGTCCATTCCATGGTTTGTGTTAGTTCGATGGGGTAAATTTCATCTGGACCCGGCGATTTATAGGCCTTGAAGCTTTTTAATGCCCATATAATTTTCTCTCTGGAGATAATGTGTTCGTACTGCCCTTCTATCGCAGAGGAGGTATGAGTCCCTCGCGAGTGCACTGGATCTTGCGATTCAGAGCAGCCAAGGAAGTGCGTTTTGAGAAGAAGATTTAGAGTTTCTTCCTCAGATGTTGTCCAAACTTAATTTGCTATGAACCAGTTGGGAGATCGTGGATCTTTCAAGAGTATTTTCCTCAGTCTATAGGCGTCTGATATTTTCTCCATGTTATTGCAGAAGATTTTCCAAGACAGCCTTTGTTCTTTCCTCAGGTTTTGTTTGTACACCCTGAGTGAATTTTTGTATAGGCTCCAGTCTCTGTCGTTACTTGTGTTCTTTGCTTTGTTAAAGAGCTTACGACACGCTTTGCGGAGCTTGCTTAGATCTGCGTTCCACCAAGAAGGGTAAGATTTTTTTCCTGATTTGTGGATTGCGCAGCTGTTGGCCCTTGCGTTGCCCAATCTGATTGTTAGAGTATCGACCATATTGTCTATATCTAACGTGGTCCACGGGGTTTCAGGGGTCCTGCTTATTATAGAGTTGCCAATGAAGGCTCTATAACGCTCCCAATCGATTCTTCTTGGGCTAAAGGATGAGTCAATTGGGGTTGGGACCGTGTAGTCTAGGTTGAAAACCAGGTAACGATGATCTGAGAAGGAGAGGAGGCTCCCTCCTCATGTGGAGTTCTATTTGAAAAACCAAGAATAATAAGAAGAAGAAGGAAAAACTGCGAAAAATGAGGAAAAATCGAGGAAAGAAAACATTAATTACGACTAATGTAGCCTACATACTCGCGCGGATGCAAGGAACGCGCCACATTGCTGTCCTGATTCCGGATGCGTACCCATGTAATTATAGAGCAATTTTCTCGAGTTCCTTTCGTTAAATTAATTTATTTTTGCTCGTAATTAATTCAATTTTACCATCGGACCGAGATGGGTGAAGGTTTAAAAATATCTCTAAATTAGTAAAAGATTCCACACCAATTCCAAAGTACGAATACGAGTATTACTTGGCAGCAAAATTCCCACGTCGAGATGGAAAACTGAAGGGAACATGAGAGCAGAAAGCATGTGGAGCTCATATCACCGTCATGGTAATCTAAATTTCGCTTAGCATTCCCGATAGTTAGGGTGCCAAGCAAGCTGTATGTAAACATTTCTGTTTATTGTTTACAATATTTCAACAATAGTTCGCGGATTGAAAGAAGGAAGACAGATCGGTCAATTATAGTCGCTTCCTTGCTTTGCATTTTACGAGAACCGACTGTTTATTTACGAATCTATGTACAGAGACGTAAGGAAAATAGTTCCTATTCGCTGAGGTTGCTAGATTCGATATTTACTAAACTATAAAGCGAATGCAGTTACGTTTAGATTAGAGTGAGAATCCGAATTTCTTAAGCACATGTTGTCCGGAACTTCTAGTAGCTAGCGAGGTGAGCTGGAAACCCTTGGTGGTCTTACTTAAGTAGGTGCCACTACAGTTCTGCGTGAACCTGGGCCTCAACCAACAAGCCTTTACAGCTAGCACGATTTATTGGTTAAGGTCCCTTTTCACTGGTGTGCGCCACCTTAGATGCGACCGTCCTCTGCAACGTCGCCCTTCTGGGTTGAAGTCGAAGACTCTTCGGGCAGGAGCATTCGACCTAGCCATCTTAGACGTTGCATCCGTACACGTCGTACTAGGCCGATGTCGCTGTACAGCCCGTGCAATTCGTAGTTGAATCTTCTCCTCCACTCTCCGTCAACACAAACGGGACTAACGATTATATGCAGAAACGACCAAGAGGCTTAAGACTCTGTGGATCGACATGATTAAAGTTTTACAGAGGGTCACCTTAGTTTTCCGAGAGAGGGCTCTACTACTCAATTGCCTCTTGAGCCCGAAGAAACAGCGGTTGGCAAGAGCTATTTACGTCTTATCTCTGCGCTGGTGTCGTTGCCGCTTGTTGCCAGTGAGCCAAAGTTATAGCTGCCAATAGTGGCCAAGACTTCGGCCTTACTTTGATGACAGCATATATCTAGTTTTGCCCTCGTTTACCTTCAGACCTACTTTAGCCTCTTCTGCTTCAATGCTCGCAAAAGCTTCATTGACGTCTTGCTGCGTTCTCCCAATCACGCCAATGTCATCAGCGTATGCGAGCAATTTTGCAGACTTGAAGTCGATCGTGCCTCTTGTATTGGCCAGTGAATCACGCACGATCTTTTCAAGGATGATGTTGAAAAAGTCACATGACAGTGCGTCGCCCTGTCTGAAACCTTTTTTGACATCGAAGGTCTCGGTTAACTCCTTACCAACCTTATTGGAGCAGCGAGAGTTCTCCATTGTCATCCTGCACAACCTGACAAGTTTGGCAGGGATGTCAAAATATGACATAACTCTATACAGCTCGTCCCTATAGACCAGAGCCAAGCTTTTCTCAATCACCCATGTTGTGTGTGATTTATTTTTCGCACAGGTGAAAGGGACCTACAGTTTGATGCCGATTCCGAACGGCGTAAGTCGAGAAACTTTTTCATGGCAAGTATACTACGGGGGGTTTTGCCAGTACCCCGCCGCGGAGGCATGCCACGAAATAAACATTCGATGACGTTGGTGTTATCGGGATCCGAACTCGCACATCGTGCGTCAGAGGTAGTTATAGGGGCTCCTTTTTTATGACACAATGTGGTCACCAAAAAGATGAAAATCAATAGAGGTTCACCGATTCCCGACCCTGAAGTGCTTACACAAACAGTGAAACACCTCTGCCCAGGGTAGAGGATTAGTGCTGTGGAGATTTCTCTAATTACCTTAGAAGAGCTACATAAACATGTCTGTAAGGTAAAGATTAACAAAGCACCCGGACCTGATGGGATTCCAAATAAGGCAGTCAAAGCGGTGATTATCGCCAGACGCCAGACGCTTTCCATCACACGTTTGGAAAATACCTACAAGAGAGGGTGTCCCCTACACAGTGGAAATCGCAGCAACTGGTCCTACTGCCAAAAGGAAAGAAACCACCTGGAGAACCATCATCTTATCGCCCAATTTATCTATTGGACAGACTAGTGAAGATATTGGAATGAGTTATCTATGATGGTTTACTGGCGGTGGCCGACCCACCAATACGGCTTCAGAAAAGGACGTTCAACATTCGACGCCATAGAATCTATAGTTAACCTGGCCGCGGACGCCATACAAGGAAAGAGATGGAAAGGAGGTGAGAAGAAATATTGTACAGTGCGAGCTGAATGCACATACGAGGGTCTCTAATTGCCACGGGTATTCCCTCCCCCAGGTTAGGTTAGGTTGTAACGGTTGCCATACGCAGCACGTAGGCCGAAATCGATGGATTTAAGCTATTTTTATATCTGCTAGCTCACTTAAGTTATCGTGGAAGGGCGCGCCAAGGTAGATCATCCTGCGATTCGCAAAAGAAGGACATGAGCTTAGCTTAACTAAGCTTAGCTTTGGCCAAATTTGTTTAGTGATTAAGCCGATGTTACTTTCGCTCCATTGAAGGTTGGTAGCCTCTATGGTTCGAAGTTTTATCATGTGTTTTACCGGGCTTATTGGTGTTTTCAAATTTCTGAGGGTAAGAAGACTGAGTGTGCTTGACCCTAACCTTGCGAGTTCATAGGCCGCGCAGTTTTTATAGCAGGCTTACTATCCGTGCAAATGATAATATCCTTTAGGGATATAACATTGATACTAAATCATGCAAGGGCCTCCGTTATCACTGTTATTTCAACTTGGTACACAATGCAGTAGTTTGGGAGTCTAAATGGTAGAATGATGTTAAGTTCCTTGGAGTAGACTCCACTACCTACACCCGTCTCCATCTTAGAGCCATCGGTATAGAGGAATATCGAGTCCTTCGGTATGACTTTTCCTTCAGCCCATTCCTCCCGGGATCAAAAGATAACTTCCAAATTCATAGTGAACACGTTTTGCGGGTTACTTTGAAGTGGTTGAAAATGTTAGTATGGCCTTTATGTAGTGTGGACTATTTTCCTATGCCCCTGATCCGGAGGGCCGCGCAGGCAGCAACTTGGACTCAGTAAATAACTGGAATGAGCTATGCTCGTACGCTGCGTTAGTCCATTCGAGGCTACGGCAGGCCGAAGCAGAGAGAAGAGCTCAAGAAGCCGCCACCCGAAATACAGCGTAAATAATTAACCAGCCCGCGAAGAAATGCCTAACGGCAGTCCTGCGGAGAGACTGGTTAAAGTATGCAGGGGTGTGGCTTAGTACGTACGCGCGAGTAAAAAGGAGAGTAAAAACCTGCGATTTACTATAAAAAACATGCCGAAAAACGTTTGAAGTGTATGGCAAGAATGTTGTGAGTGAACGTTGGACCCAGGAGTGGTTCGCTCTATTTCGTTCCGTAGATTTCGGTGAAGAAAAATGCAATTACCCATCATTCGAATCTTGTGTCCACCGATTGGTAGTTACAGCACTCTGCAACTGATGACCAATTTTCAGTCAAATACACCTTAAGCGACCAACCCTCCAAAGCAGTTATAAAACTAGGTTAGGTTAGGTATATGGGTGCCCTTTTGACATAAAGTCAAGGCTCACGTAGACTACGATGAGTCCATTGTGCCCACTTAGTTATAAAACTAACTGTTAGGTATTAAACCATCATAGTGTCATTAACTGATCGTAAAAACCATTAAGCACCGTTTAACGTAGGCTCACAGCCACTGATTAGCCAGATAACATTCTTCATTCTATTGTCATCAACGCAATGACAAACACAAAAAAAAAAAAAAGATCGAATTCCGAAGTGATAACAAACATAAATGCCTCATGAGCCAGCTTTCACTAGAGGGACGAGAGATCGATCACCCACGGCACGTGTACGCGCTGGGCATTTTCGTCGGCATTGAGGGAGCTTTCGATAACGCAACTTTCGACAGCTTGTGTAACGCTCCTAGACGACATCGCGTTTTGTGAATCAAGGCAACGTTCGTGCACAGGCCATTGATCGCTGACGAAAGTCTCGGACAATGTGTCAAATCTGGCGTAAACCAGGGGCCGATGGTCGACTCTCTGCTCAATGTCTCTGGAATCTATGCCCAGGCCTATGGGGATGATGTCGCCGATCTCTCTGTCGGCTCATGTGATCGATGATTGATGCACGAGAATTGGGCTGTCTGTTAATCCTCTTAAGACTGATGTCATTCTCTTCACAATAAGGGGAAAAATACTGACATGACTCTGCTAAAAGGCATTCCGATCCCGATATCCAACGATGCTAAGTACCTGGGGGTCATCTTAGATAGCAAGCTTCTTTGGCCAAAGTATGATGAGTCAAAAACCATCCAAAGCGCTGTTAGCTTTCATGGAGTTCATCGCCGGCAAAGGTCCTCTGGATTAACACGACAATGATAAGACCCGGAAAAAACAAACGAGTTTCCGATCGACACACACCATCTGTTTGTCGACTTAAAGGCCGCATAGGATAGCGTACATAGAGACGAGCTATATAGCGCCATGTCTAGTTTAGACATCCCTGTGACACTCGTCAGATTATGCAGGATAATAATGGAGGATTCTCGCTGCTGTATTAGGGTCGGAAGCGACTTAACCCAGACCTTTAATGTTAGAAGAGGTTTTAGACAGGGCGACACGCTGTCGTGTGACTTTTTCAACATCGTCCTTGAAAGGATCGTGCAAAATTCACTTGTCAATACGAGGGACACCATCTTCTTCAAGTCCGTACATCTGCTCGCATATGCCGATGACGTTGACATAATTGGACGCACAACCTGGACGGAGTGCAGATGGTTTGGGTAGTAGATGTTCGTTCACTACTCTCCAGGGGTGGTTGTCCTAGATAGGATGAGAGGAACTCGACTGAATTTTCTAGTTGGTTGTAGTTCCCAGCAAATGTTCCATACCATTATTGTGTTATATTAGAACTGCACACACAGGATATGAACTTGTGAGTATTATCCCTTCATCAGTATTTTGATCACTTCCCATTCCTAACAGCTATGTTGCAAAATTTTTTCGCATAGGAGTTGCATTTCTTTGACTATGGACATACTTTGAAATACAGACCTTCCGCTTAACAGTCGGTGATGTTTACCATTGCCACGGCCACCCCGAACATTGATGTTGAAACGGCTAAAATACGACTGGCGGTAAATGAGGACAAGGCGGACCAAGACCACCGGCATCTTGGCCAGGGCGCACATATTGGCAGGTAAAACGTCGAAGTTTAGAGTTTAGAGTGGATTAGGGAGTTGGAACAAAGTCAACTGATCACTGCGGCCACTTATGGGCCTATTGTGGTATTCCCCACTTTCAGTTCACGCAAAAATCCTAAGTTTGTAATAAAACTTATTATGAGAGCGCCGTGGCGCAGTGGGTAGTGTGTTAGCCTCTGACGCCGGTGACACGGGATGGAATCCCGACATCAGCCATGTCATCGAACGTGGTTTTCACGGTGCTTCTCCTCAGTGGGGTTCTGCTAAAACTCTATAGTATAACTGTCTTGAAAAGCTTCTCGAAATTCGCCATTCGGAATCGACAATAAACGGTAGGATCCGTTCACCTATGGGAAAATAAAATCACACTCAACATGGGTGATTGAGAGAAGCTCGGCTTTGGCCCTTAATGGACTGTAACGCCACCATACTCGTGCATACATGCTTTTGAGTGAGCTAGCTAGCATCATCTTGTATAATGCCCATGGTTTTGAGATGTTTTCAGACTGGGCATTGTCCAGTAAGGAAGCCTGTGACTGTGCGAATCTGACTTTTAGAAAACATGAGGTGGAGGAACGACTTGGCTTGTCTGCTAATTTCCGTTTGTGACCAGAAGTAATCGGCCGTGTTCCCTAACCATTTGTTTATGCAGCATTTGGTGGTGCTGATGGGTATGCCGCAGAAGGGCGTTGGCATCATGAGCGGTGATGCGGAGCCTTTCCTTGCTAGTAGGTCTGCTTTTTCGTTACCTATGTTTGTGCTGGCCAGCTAGTGTAATAGTTGTAGGCAGCTCTTTAGAGCCAGAAATGCAGCCTTACTATCAGAGAGAATATAAATGTTTTTGTTTGATAGGTTTCTATTGATTTTTTCTCTGAGGCGGAGCTCTATTGCAAATATCTCTGCTTGAAGTACGGAGTTATACCTGTCCATGCTGTGATAGATATGTATGTGATCCGGTCCCAGCCCCGGCGCCTTCGTTCGTTTTGGAGCCGTCTGTATACCACACGTAAGATTCGCGATTGAAAAAGGGTCTATCCCGTTCCCAGGTGCGTCGAGTGGGATTTGTGACCTTATAGTTTTGGTTGAAGTTATATCTGGGGAAACAGTTGTCTATGTGAGACTTCTCTAGGATTTCATGCCTGTTTAGTTCAGTAAGAATGTCAGAATGAAAGAGCCTACAATTAGAGTCATCCTCCGCGATGAGTCTGTGTGCGAACACCATGGCTTCTTTCGTCAATTGGAGGCGAAGAGGAAGTAGGTCCGTGATAACTTCTAATGTCGAGGTAGTCAAGGTCTTTATCCACCTAGGCTCCGCAGTGATTTGCAGCAATGATATCGGTGCCAAAATCAAACGCAGACTAACTCTTGCCAACCGCTGTTTTTTCGGGCTCGAGAGGCAATTGAGAAGCAGAGCCCTCTCTCGGAAAACCAAGGCCCGTATCATCCCGGTCCTGCTTTATGACGCAGAAACATGGACCTTATCGTAAGCGGATGAAGAGGCCCTTGGTCGTTTTGAGAGAAAAAATTCTGCGTACGATTTTCGGCCTGCATAAATGGGGAGTGGAGGAGAAAGCTTAGTAGTGAATTGTAAGGGCTGTACAGCGACCTGAACGTAGCACGGCGTCTGCGGATCTAATGACTAAGATGACTAGGTCATGTAGAGCGCATGGAAACCACAGCGACGCGGTCGAGGACTGCCAAATTAGAGATGACACACGCAAGTGGAAGAGGACCTCAACCAACAGGGCGTGCGGAAATGGAGACTACTGGCGAAAGACCAGCAGTACAGGTTCGCCGTGAACTGTAGTGTCGAAGAAGAAGTAGAAGAAGCAGAGCCATGAATTGGAGCTCTATGACCGAATTTGCCACTTGACTGTTTGATCGTGTAAATGCTAACCAAAAATCAGCGTCTCACTGATCCTATCGTCAAAGAAAGAAAAGAAAAACACTTTCACTGCGGTTATCTCATCGCGTGAGTATCAACGAACCGAAAAATCCCAATAACGCATGCCATTGTATGCTTAACGTATCTGCTTATTACGTTAACTGACTACTTGACTTGGCAATTAAGAACTGTTCATTCCATTTCATATCACTTCCAATTCGGCTTATCTTTACTCTAGAGTTTGGACGGTCTAAAAGCAATGGACAGAGTAGAAGCCATCAGTTATAAGATAAAGAAAGAGACTGCTGATAAACGGTCGATTCCTCGGTTTGGACAGACAAAGAGAGATGTGGAGGTGCAAGTTATGGAACTAATTCTGCAATGAGTGCTTTAACTCAATTTATAATAAGGTACTCGTTCAGACACCTTTTCTGATGAGTGCAAAAAGTAAGTTTGAGTAGTAGTCAAAGGGGGAGCGAGCGAGCAATCAGATAAAGGAAGTTCGATCTCTGTCCCTGCTCAATCCAAGTTGACACACAGCCTCCGCGGACGAAAGAACATGCCAAGGCTATAAAGCCAGAGCAGAAGCCTGCAGGGATGAGCACGGACAACTAAGTAGTGGAGTCACAGTCGATGCTGAGATTGTGGAAGGACCACTTCTGCAGACTGTATAACGGCGTTGATAGTCAAAATGCCGCTGTCAGGCAGAGCGAACCATTCACAATGGACGAAGACGAAGAAGAATCCCGTCCACCCGACCTAGACGATGTTAAGATAGCGATATCGAAACTTAAGTCTTATAAAGCTGCTGGAGCAGACGAACTCCCCGCGGAACTGTTTAAAGCAGCTAGCGATGAGCTGGTCAGGAACATTAACCATCTCATCTGCAAGATATGGTCGGAAGAGTGCATGTCCGATGAATGGAACTTCAGCATCGTTTGCCCGGTCCATAAAAGGGGAGACCCCTATGACTGCGCCAATTACAAAGGGATAAGTCTCCTGAACATTGCGTACAAGATCCTCTCTGCCGTACTGTGTAATGGCCTGAAATCGTTCGTGTGCAATCTGACAGGTACCTACCAGTGTGGATTCAGAGCAGGAAGATCCACGATGGACCAAATATTTACACTACGGCAGATCATTTGTCGATTTTAAAGCCCCATATGACAGCGTTTGTAGAGACGAGCTATACAGAGCCATGTCATGTTTTAACATTCCTGCCAAGCTCGTCAGACTGTGCAGGATGACTATGCAGAACTCTCGCTGCTCCATTAAGGTCGAAGGTGAACTAACCGACCTATTCGATGTTAAAAAAGATTTTAGACAGGATGACGCACCGTCATGTGATTTCTTTAACATCATTCTTGAAAAGATCGTGCGGGACTCTGCGGCCAATACAGAAGGGACGATCTACTTCAAGTCTACACAACTGCTTGCCTACGCAGAAGACATTGACGTTATTGGACGGACAAAGCGAGACGTCAAGGAAGCTTTCGTAAGCATTGAAGCAGAAGCGGCTAAAGTCGGGCTAAGGGTAAATGGGGACAAGACCAAATACATGCTCTTATCAAAGACGTTGGTCAGAACGTCACCTTCGGCAGCTATATTTTTGAAGTAGTCAAGGACTTTGTCTACCTTGGCTCGATAGTGACAAGCAGCAACGACACCCAGCGCTGAGATAAAACGAAGAATAACTCTTGCCAACCGCTGCTTCTTTGGGCTTAAGATGCAACTGAGTGGTAGAACCCTCTCTCGAAAAACTAAGGTATCCCTCTACAAAACCTTAATCATCCCGGTCCTCCTCTACAGCACTGAGGCTTGGACGTTACCAAAAGCGGATGAAGAGGCTCTTAGGCGTTTCGAGAGGAAATTTTGCGTGCAATGTTTGGTCCCGTTTGTGTAAACGGAGAGTGGAGGAGGAGATCAAACCAAGAACTGTACGGGCTGTACAGTCTTCAAATCCAACGTCTAAGATGGCTGGGCCATGTAGAGCGAATGGACATCACCGCTCGGGCCCGAAGAGTCTTCGACACCAACCCCGAGGGACGACGCAGCAGAGGACGGCCGCACCTAAGGTGGCGCGCACAGGTGGAATAGGACCTCAACCAACTGGTCGTGCGGCACTGGAGAGGCTTATTGGTTGAGGCCCTGGTTCACCCCGTACTGTAGCGCCATCTAAGTAAGTGAGTATATAAGTAGTCAAAGACAAGGCATCACTCAGTCTACACATTTGCTAAGACCACTTGGCACATGTTCTGGCAATACAATAAAGTCCACTTATCCTTAAAGGGCCCACAGACACCACACTTGTGTGTACACATGTGTCGGTGTGCGAACATGTCTGGTGTCTGTGGGCCGGTGCACACACCGTTTTCGGTGTGATTTTTACTCGCTCCGTGTCCGGAGTTTTTGATTTTTGGTGTCGGTGTGACGTGTGTGGCGGAATCACACACCGGTGTGGATACACATGTGTACACACAAGTGTGGTGTCTGTGGGCCCTTTTACCATTACATGGGTGTACTATGCACTGGATGTGCATATACATTCGTGTCAGTATGAGAGTCTCCCCTTGAACTCGGGATTTTCCCCCCCAAAAAAGAAAGAAGAAAAACCCATAACCTAGGGCATCGCATTATACCCGAGGGCCACAAGCAATAAAAAGAAACAAGAATCGACTTGGAGAGTATGGTCCTCCTAATTTGGCAAATGTTCATTTCTTTCTTTTTATAGTCTATATTCGTCGAAGGCTTTGGGTAGGTATATGGCTAAGGTACGGACAAGGCTACTACAAGGTTTCGTGGAATCGAATTAGACTCCCCAGGTCCAAGTACACTCGTACACATACAAGGCGAACAGATGATGGAGGCCACAATCCCAGCAGGCAATCGCACTTTGCTCTACACTATGGTGTTATACTACATTTTGCACTCTCGCATTCACACAAGCACACAAAACAACTAGAGTAGGATGTACATATACAGATAATTGTAAATCTCGTATCTATCTTCAAGGATATACTTACGGATAGAAGAAGAACAGGAAGGTGGTGGACAGGAGCAGGATCCAGGCAAATGTCGCAGGAATATATCGAGTTTTGACGTCGCATTTCGGCATTTCCTCTGTTTTATCTAATTTCTCTTCACTCTCTCCTAGATTTTATTCGTTTTTACTATCGAGCAGCTAAATGAAGTTAGATTGAATGAGCCAAGTTATAAGGAGGTACGATTCTTGGGCAAATTGGAAAACAAAAACACAAGAAAAAGCGGTGAGATAAGGTAAGAATAAAACCGAAAAGTGAAAAAAATGAAATGAGAACGAAAACAGTGGAGGGATTTAGTGCCACGGGCGGAGGTAGGGATTTTGCTTTCACTTTTCCTTCTTGTTCACACACACACGCGATTCCTTTTTGCGGGCGCCTCTGCTTTGGCAACTGCTTCGAATGGCAACGATGTTGTTGCTATTGCTGCTGGTGCTGATGCTGATGCTGGTGCTGGTGCTGGTGCTCTTCATCAACATTTGCGAATTCCACACTCATCCATAAATGGGTTTTCATCCACAACTTTTTTGCTTTTTACTTTTTACGTTGCCACTTGTATTACCCACTTCTCTCCTGGGGCACGGAATGAAAACAAAAAAATTAAGAACAACAACAAGAGAACACGGATAGGTGTATACTATATATCCTCGGCTGGAACTATACACACACGAAAACACACTTTTTTCCTAACACTCACTCCCTAGTTATCTCCACAAGAAACCTAGAATCAGAATGGAATTGCTCGACTATCGTCAACAGTCGTCGCTAAATTATCTGTGCGATTAGGCCTGTGCATTCGCGAGAAACAAACACTTGTCCCGGACCCCGAAAATCGGGGGGCGATAACTACCTGGTGACGACAGTGGCGGTGGCTTGGGATCGGGAATCAAAACGATATTAAGCACACGACCGAAACGACGACGGAAGTAAGAGCATTACACACACTTTTCGCGGATTGATTTTTGTTTATTTCTTGATTTGATTTTTACTATTTATACGGCTGCGAATGGAAGCGTTGACTGATGCGTTTTGTTGAGGATTTTCCTATGCTCGTTCCTATGGTCGGGATGAGACTTTGTTCTTTTGTTGTTGATTGATTGGAAGAGTGAAAAACTTGAAAAGCTGATTCGCTCATTGGGTTGCGGCGAGCGATTTCGATTTTTTCTTCTTTTTTTTTGTTTTTCAAATATTTTTTCTATTCTTTTCAATTTTCGTCGGTGATGGTCACGGCGACGGGTAAACGGTTACGTTAGCAATTTATTTAATTGAAAATGTGTTGTATGTTTAATGGGGAGGAAAAATGAAATTTTTTTTTATGAAATTTTCTCACGCACTTGCATGTTCCCGAGACACTTTTTCACCTGTGCCCTGACTTTTCCTAAATCATCGTTGAGTTTGTTGTCATTTGCTCTTTGGTCGAATGTTTTTAACGAAGAACGAGTTTTCTTGTTGTCTTTTTTCATCGTCGAATATGGCGGACGTTTGGTTTTTGACGAAGCGGTAGGCATTGCCAGGCGAGTGGTATGCGAATGCATCAGATGTGGTGGTCAATTTGTTTTTAATTTTTTTTTCTTGTTTTAAGGTTTCGTTGTTGTTAGGTTCTTGGAACTTTTCCTGAACCATTTCACAAATTGACTACTTCGTTTTCCAGGCTTAAGAAAAAAAATTGAGCTCATTTTACTTCGGATCCGCTTAAGCTGCTTCTTGGTTTGGAGAAAAAAGGTCTCGGGGTTAGTGCCTACGCCGATAAAGTTGCTATTGCCCTCACAGGCGAATACCTGCTTTCACTGACTACCCGTATACGTATGGCATTCCCCAAATTGTGCATGTTCCTTCTTTTCAGGCCAGCAAACCATGGAGAGTCTTACTTACTTAGGTGGCGCAACAGTCCGTGGTGAACCTGAGCCTCAACCAACAAACTTCCCCAGCTGGCACGGTCTTTTGCCAGCTGTTTCCAGCGACGCACTCCCAGTTACTTAAGGTCCCCTTTCACCTGTGTGCGCCACCTTTGATTCGGTCGTCCCCTGCTGCGTCGTCCCTCAGGGTTGGACTCGAAGACTCTTCGGGCCGGAGCTGTGTCTTCCATTTGCTCTACATGGCCTAGACACCTTAGACGTTGGATTCGCAGACGTTGTACCAGGCCGATGTGGTTGTACAGCCCGTTTAGTTCGTCGTTGTATCTTCTCCTCCACTCCCCGTTTATACAAACGGGACCATAGATTGAACGCAGAATCTTTCTCTCGAAACGACCAAGCATCTCTTCATCCGCTTTTGTTAAAGTCCAGGCCTCAGCGCCATAAAAGAGGACCGGGATGATTAAGGTTTTGTATATCGCAACTTTGGTCTTTCGAGAGAGGATTACACCTCTAATTGCCTCTTGAGCCCGAAGAATCAGCGGTTGGTAAGAGTAATTCTGCGTTTGATCTCAACACTGTTGTTATTGTTGCCGGTCACTAGTGAGCCAGGGTAGACGAAGACCTTGACCACTTCGAATCTGTAGCTGCCGATTGTGACATTCTGGCCGAGACGTCGGTGTTGCGCGTCTTTTTTGTTTGACATCATATGTTTCGTTTTACCCTCGTTAACCGAAAGACCCATTTCAGCCGCTTCTGCTTCAGTGCTTTCGAACGCTTCATTGACGTCCCGCTGTGTTCGTCCATCCGCGTACGATAACAGTTGCGCAGACTTGGAATAGATCGTACTTCTGTGTTGGCCAGTGAGTCTCGTATGATTTTGTCTAAATCCTTGAAATCGACGAAAAGGTGATGGGTGTCGATTTGGTATTCTTGGGTCTTCTCCAAGATCTGTCGCAGGGTGAATATCTAGTCTTTAGTGGATTTACCTGGCCTCAAGCCACACAGAACCTTTTAGATTATCCACAAAGGGTTTCAGCCGTTCACACAGTAAGGCAGAGAACATCCATCTCCTATAGTTGGCGCAGTTATAGGGTAAACTATGCTGAGATTCCATTCGTCGGGCATGCTTTTCTCCGACCATATTTTACAGATGAACTGGTGCATGCGCCCTAGCAAATCATCTCCGGCCGCTTTAAATAGCTCGGCAGACCGCCCATCTGCGCATGCGGCTTTGCTCAATCCAAGCTGACACACAGCCTTCGCGTGGCCTCTCCTGGATAGCTGCCCTGACGCCCGCCAGGTATTGAACCAATGCGTCCAGCGACCCAACCCATTGTTTCTCGGGAAAGACGAACCTGCCCTCCAGGTTGGGGATTGTGCTGAGGAATAACATCCCTATCACGGAAAAAAATAAATTTTTGCCACGGATTTAGACGGATACAAAGCTGACAACCCCTGCAAGTGGCTAAATAACTTGCGAGTGTGCGAGGTCCCTTAAAAAACCGGGTGCGGACAATCGATTGGAGCAAGCCCTCAACTGCTATAAAGCAGTTTTAACTGCACTCCAAGAAGTGCGATGGGATGGACCAGGCAAAAGGCGGGAACTGCTACAAGGAGATCAAACAGCGCCTATACGGGTGCGGATTCGTTATTCGAATTAGACTCTGACAGAAAGTCTTAAGCTTTCGGCATGTAAGCGATAGCCTCATAGCAATCCGCATCAAAGCTAAGTCTGGGAACATTAGCTTAATATGGGCTCACGCTCCAACCAAAGAAAAGGATTATCCACCCAAAGACGACTTCTACGACCTCCGAGACAGAACCTATACCCAATGTCCCAATGATTTTAATGCGAAACTAGGCAAAGGGTCCATATTTGAATCGATCACATGGAAGTATAGCCTACACGACACCACGTCCGAAAACGGACACCGGCTACTTGACTTTCTGGCTAACAAACGTTTCCCGCATGTCAACATCGTGAAAGGAACCTGGCGATCACCGGATCGGTCGACCACTAACCAGAATGATCACCGAGCCAATATCGGCTCGGATCACTACCTTGTTATAGCCAAGTTACGGACGGGGATATCAAGGATGTCACGGAGTGGAGCTGGACAACGAAAGTTTGACGCGGGAAAGTTACAATCGCAGGAGAGCGCCACGATCATTGCCGATCGAGTTTCCGTCAACCTCTCGCAAATTCCGATGACAAGTGGAGTCTTCTCCAAGGAACTCCAGACTCAGACTCCAAAATCACTGCAGTGTGTATCAAGCAGAAATAACAGCGATAACGGAGGCCCTTGCATGGCTCAGGATTAATGTAATATCCGCTAAGGATATTATCATTTGCACGGACAGCCAATCTGCGATCAAATCCCTGGCCGCGGTAACCCACAAATCAAAAACATCCCCCGACTGTCGCCTATCTCTAGATGAGATGGCTGAACAGTTCAACATTAAAGTACTGTGGGTTCCCGCGCATAGGAATATTCCAGGAAACTGCGGGACCGACGAACTCGCAAAGTTAGGGTCAAGTATACTCAGCCTACCTACCCTCGGGTACCTAGAAACACCAATAAGTACGGTAAAGCACATGATTAAACTTCGAACCATAGAGGCCACCAACCTCCAATGGAATGAAAGTAATATCGGCTTTATCACTAAAAAAATCTGGCCTTGGACGAGCCAGGGACCTAGTGGCAACCAAAAGGGCAACCTTAAGCACTCTAGAAAGTGTCACTGCATCATTGGAAAACACGCCGCCAAACTAGGGCTACCCTCCAATGACTTCTGCCGCGGCTGCATGGACGAGGAGGAAGAGGAATCGATACATTACCTTCTCTGATCATGCCTTTCTTTTGCGAATCGCAGGAGGATCTACCTCAACGCGCCCTTCCATCGAAATCTAAGTAAGCTTGGAGACCTAAAAATAGCTCAACTCCATCGCTTCATCAGAAGCACCGGTATCACATGTGGTATCACAATGAGCCGACTTCGGCCTACGTGTGGCTTATTCCAACCACTTTTACCTAACCTAACCTATGAACAGGAGCGTACGGAGCTCTGACATTCCAGGAGCATACTCATAAATTGTGTTCCATTTTCGTGATAGGTCGTCTTCGAGAATCCGCCCGTTTATCCGAGGCACTTTGTTCGTTTATATCATTGGTTCGCCGTACAACCGCCAGTCTGGTAGGGCGATAGCTGCATACATTTATTCACCTCTCAACGGTTGTTGTAGAGGCTATCCAGAGGGCGCCGCGAGGAGGCTGTATGTCAACTTGACGCGGGCATTGAAACAGGGATCTTTGCTGGCATTTCACCAGATTGAGAACAGTCAACAACGTTACCCTGTATGTCGATGTTTAGACACGAGTCGATCCAATTCTTCTTCTTCTTAACAGGCGCTAGAGTTCGGGGTGAACTTGGGCCTCAATCAACATGCCCCTCGAACTAGCACGATCTTTTGCTAGCCTTTTCCATTGCCACACACCCAGTTGGCTGAGGCCCCCTCCCACCTGTGTGCGCCATCTTAAGTGCGGCTGTCCTCTGCTTCTTCGTCCCTCGGGGTTGGATTCAAAGACTCTCCGGGCTGGAGCTGTGATGTATATGCGCTCTACATGGCCAGGCCATCTTAGGCGTTGAATCCGTGGATTCAAAATTACTAGATTCATGTCGTTGTAAAGCTCGTAAAGTTCGTAGTTGAATCTCTTCCTCCATCCCCCGTCTGCGTTTATAGGCCCGAAAATCGTGCGCAAAATCTTTCTCTCGACTCGACCAAAGGCCCTCTCATCCACTTCTGCGCCATGCTTTTGCGCCATACAGCAGGACCGGCGTGATAAGGGTCTTATATGTATAGAGACAACTTTGTCGTTCGGGAGAGGGCTCTATTACTCAGTTGCCTCCTGAGCCCAAAGAAACAGCGATTGGCAAGAGTGATTCTGCGTTTGATTTCGGAACTGATGCCGTTGTTCCAGGTCACTGGTAGACAAAGGTAGGTAGTCAAGGTAGACGAATTCCTTAACTATCTCGAACTTATATCTGCCAATACAAACGTTCTGGCCAAGACTTCGGTGATGAGCGTCCTTTTTTGATGACAGCATATATTTAGTTTTGCCCTCGTTTTCCATTAAACCAATTTTCGCCGCCTCTGTCTCAATACTCGTAAATGCCTCATTGACATCTTGCTGTGTTCCTACGATTATGTTAATGTCATCCACGTATGCGAGGAGCTTTCAGGATTTGAAATAAATTGTTCCTCTTGTATTGGCCATCACTTCCAATACGATGTTCAAGAAACCACACGATAGCCCATAGCCCTGCCTAAGTCCTTTCTTGACATCAAAGCTATCGGTGAGTCCTTCACCGATTCGGATGGAGCAACGACCATTCTCCAAAGTCATCCTGCATAACCTGACGAGTTTAGCAGGGATTTGATACTACTTTGAAGTCGACAAATAGGTGGTGAGTGTCGACTTGTTTTCTCCAGGACTTCCTTGGCCTGAAGCTACACTGATAAGGATCTATCAGCTTATTTACAAAGGGCTTCAGGCATTCACACAAAGAGAAGGTTGTGTAGGCTCAACATCGCCGTAGTTGCTTAAGCCTAATTCCTCCGTAGTTGGTACAGTCAAAGGGGTCTCCTTTCTTGTGGATTGGGCAAATGATACTGAGACTCCATTGCTCGGGCAAGCTTTCTTTTGACCATATTTTACAGATGAGCTGGTCATGCATGCTCCTAACCAGGTCATCTCCAGCTGCTTTGAGGGGCTCAGCAGACAATCCATCTGCGCCAGCAGCTTCATTCGACTTAAGTTTTGATATGGCGATCTTTACTTCGTCGAGGTCAGGGGGACGAAATTCTCTGCGGTCTTCGTCGTTAAGAAATGGATCGTTCTGCCTGACAGCGGCATATTGACTATCATCGCCGTTATACTGTCTGCAGAAGTGTTTTTTCCATAATCTATGTACTATGCATCCTACCTCATCCCTACAGGCTTCCGTTCTGGCTTTATCTGTTGATAAAACTTTCGAACATGCCTCCAGTAACACCTCTCCAAATCCTCAATCGCACGCTTCTCGTGCTTTCTTCTTTCTCCTGAGAAGCTTTTGCTCCTCCCTTCTTTTTAACTCGTAGAGCCCACGAGCTGCTCTTGTTTTTCTATCCAGCGAGGCTTTTTATGCCTCTTGCTTCGCTATATGAATCCTCTTGCACTCGTCATCGAACAAGGTATTTCTTCGTGGTGGAGTCTAGAAGCCCAATACTTCATATGCAGTGCTCTTCAGGGCTTGTTTGCAAAGGTTCCACTGTGCTCTTTACTGCATGGAGGGTTGAGGTGCTTGAGAGAGCTTAAGGGGGCTCGATCGGTAAAAGCACAAGCGGTTTCTGGCTATAGTAGCTTTCCGACGTCATAACTTTGTATTCTTACTCTACTCCGTTGCGTTCGTAATATTCGTAGGCGCATCTTGGCTACTACAAGATAGTCGTCCGAGTCGATGTTAGCCCCTCGGAAAGTTCGAACATCAAGAATAGTGGAGGAGTGTCTGACGTCGATCGCGATGTGATCAATCTGGTTGGTAGTCGATTGATCAAAAGACCGCCAGGTGCCTTTGTGTATATCGAGGTGCGGGAAGCGTGTACTGACTAGAAGGAGATTTCGCCCCGTAGCAAGATCAATCAGCCTGTGTCCGTTATCGGATGTGGTGTAGAGTAGGCTGTGTTCGCCGATGACTCGTTCAAAGCTGCTTTCCTTACCCAACTTAGCATTACAGTCTCCTGGTACAATTTTGATGTCATAGGTGGTACATTGGGCACACGGTCTGTCTAGCAGATCATAGAATTCATCTTAGGTGCATTCATCCTTGTCCTCCGTCGGTGCGTGGACGCAGATCAGGCTGATGTTAGAAAACGTTGTCCTGATACATACCGAAAGCTTAGGACTTTTTGCCTTAGTCCACCTCGAACAACAAATCTGCATCCGAACAATCGTTGTCCTCTCTCCCTATAGCAGTCACCATAGTAGATGCTGCAGTTTTTCTTCCGCTTTATACCCAGTCCATTCCATCGCATTTCCTGGATGGCGGTTAAGTCCGCTTTATAGCGCTCTAGGGCGTCCGCAAATTCTTTTTTTGCAAGGGTCGTCAACATTAATCCGATCCGTTATATCCGAGGCTTGTGGTTGTTTCGGAGTTTGTGGTTTTTTTTACGGTTACGGCTTACTAGGGCGTAGCCCAACCGACTAATGCTGTTTTTGGCGCAGGAGGCTCGCCATTCCTCCTTCCCCGCCAGCATCCGTCGGATAAATGCCGCCCCTACGAGGTCTTTGTAAGTCCTTTGCCATCCTATTATCCAGTTATAATAACCAAATCCTTCTCGTCCTTCTCGGACCACACTGTATCAAAGTCAAACTTAATCCCATCCTGTCAAAGTACAAGAAAACAACAACATCGACCGATGGCAACAAAACCTTCGTCAAGTACTCACCCATATTCCGAATGTCACCCGTTCCACAACTGTCAATTCGACCAGCAAAGTTACCATTCGCCATATTTGTTGAAAAATTTCATGTTTACATTTTTCACACACACACGACAAGGCGGTGCATCTCGAACGCGTATTATCCGATAAAAGAGAATTTTCCTCAAACACCAATTGCAACTGACAAATTCCATTCGTGAATTTTCCATTTTTCCTCCGTAAATCGTTCATTGAAAATCCAGTAAAATTGCTAACGCCACAATGTCGCGTAGCGTGCGCGCAGAGACCCGAAGTCGTGCCAAAGACGACATTAAGCGTGTAATGCAAGCGGTCGACAAAGTTCGGCACTGGTAAGAAGAAAAAAAACCAAATTCATCGTCGTCCCTGTTCCCAAGTTTTCCTTTTCCAATCGCAGGGAGAAGAAATGGGTCACGATTGGCGATACCACAATGAAAATCTACAAATGGGTCCCGATATCGAATAGTGAAAAGAAGAAAGTCCATCATTCGCATTCGAATTCGAAGGATAAGGAGAATGCCTCGCAGAAGAGCACCCCGCCACAGATCACGCCGAGTTATACGGGTGCTCTCACGGCCGACGACTCGAACACTTGTGAGTGGAAACAATAGATCACGGAAAAAGTCAAATCGATGAGCATATTTCTGCAAATCTCCATCATCCAGTCGTGGAGTCGATTGAAAACAATTATTTTCGTTTTTATTTACAGGTTTCTCGATGGTGAGCGATTCTCAGGGCGCCACGGAATTCGTATCGAGCATGCCATTCTCCGAAGACTCCAACTCGCAAGGGAGTGATGGTCCTGTGAAACGTCTAAAAACCAGCGACTAAACAACTAATCATCATTCATTTGCCCATTGTTTCCGTGATGGCGCCTCTATGCCCCATCGTCGTCACCCCGACATGTACATTTCAAGTCATTTGGATTCTACTGCCACTCATATGCGGAACTCATCTGCTTGTTAGCCCTAGTTAGTTCGTTACTATCCCTACCTCCTACTCCCGCTCTCTCTCCCGACAGTAATCGGTTGTAAAATATTTATAATTAATTCGATGAAAGACAACCTAGCTGAACCATAAAAGACAAATGCAGAAGCAGCTTGAACTCACGGTATTTATTGATTGATTTCGTCATACAATGTACAACTAAAGTTAGACGGATAGACGGTAGTAATGATAGTGATAGTTATTATGCTTCGTACCTACCTACTCAGCAGCATACGCACCACATAGATTGTACTCTACAAACCTGTTCCAAGGACTTGTATTCGTTTCTTTTCTTATTTCTCTCGTGCGCTTCCTCACGAGACGCGGCTCTGCTGCCAAAAGCTGCCCGTGCAGCAGCCGCGTATGTATCTATTAAGATTTGTACAGTTAAACGAATTTTCTAGTTTGAAGTAGGTTTCCTTATTTATATAAAAACAAACAAACTCGAGATACTTTACTATTAAATGAATTAAAAGTAATTACAATAAATAACACGAAAGTAGCCCATAAAGCCTTTTAGTTAGATGTTACGTCGTCACGCTGTATCCATTCAAGGACCGTGTGGGTGGGGAATAAACGCCTGGGTGGCCTTGGTGGTATACGATGTTACGATTAGGATGAGCGATCCGAGAGGCTCGATATCTTTGAACTGCGAAGATTCTTTTCGTTAGTCGCAGCAGTTTTTTCGACTCCCTTTATCTGGCTCGGTACACCTCTCGCACTGCCCTGGTTTTTCGCTGCAGCGCCTTTTGGTCCGCCTCGTCAGCTGCTGCCTTTTTCTGCTCACACTCGCCATCATACCACGGGTTTCTTGTCGGGGGTGGTAGGTACCCTATGGTGGTTTCGGCTACTTCCTGAATGGCTGAGCGGCAATGCAGACACATATTGTTGACATTTGTGCTGGACGTAGGTATACCGGAAAGCCTTTTGCTCAGTTGCTTCCTGTAGAGTGCATTTACATCTCGGCTAATACGGTAAAAGGTATGGGCTCGGACATACAGGGTAAAGTTGTTGATCGCTCTCAACCTGGCGAGATGCCAGCAACGATCCCTGTTTAAAGGCCCGGGTCAAGTTGACATACGGCCTCCTCGCGGCGCCCTCAGGATAGCCTCTTCAACAACCGTTGGGAGGTGAACAAACGTATGCAGCGAGAAAACCCCGACCAGAATGGCGGTTGTGCGGCGGGCTAACAATCCGCCCACGTAAGAAACCTAAAAGTTATGAATGAGCAAGATGCCTCGGATACTCGACGACGACAACGCACGAAAAAGGAACACGATTTGCGAGTATGCTCTCCTGGAATGTCAGAACCCTATACGATCCCGGAGCTGCTCATAAACTAGAAAGAATCCTCTCGCAGTACAAGGCGGATATTACTGCGGTCCAGGAAATACGCTGGAAGGAAATGGTATGATGAGGAAGAAAAATTGCGACATTCTTGCAGCTGGCGCAAAAGATTGCACTTAGTGGGATGAGGATTTGTCGTGGGAAGGCGGTTAAGGTCGAAGGTCATCGACTTTAAACCTATAAGTGATCGCCTGGCTGTGATCCGCATCAGAGGCAGATTTTATAACATCAGCCTTATATGTGCACACGCCCCTACCGACGAGGCTGAAGACCCTATCAAGGAGGACTTCTATGACCTCCTGGACAACGCCTACGGAGCTTGTCCGGAGTACGATGTAAAAATCGTGCTCGGGGACTTCCACGCCAAAATCGGTAAGGAGAACACCCTTGGCGGAGTGATCGGAAAGCACAGCCTCCACGATATAACAACAGATAACGGCTTTCGACTCGCTGACTTTGCGACAGATCGTAATGCGGTGATAAGTAGCACAAGATTCCCTCGTGAGTGAATCCACACAGCAACCTGGCGATCTCCGGATGGTCGAACCGCCAGCCAAATCGATCATGTGCTCATTGACGCAAGGCACTCGTCAAACATGTATGTATGTATGTTGGCGTTACAGTCCATGAAGAACCTGAGCCGAGCTTCTCTCAATCACCCATGTTGTGTGTGATTTCATTTTCACATAGGTGAAAGGGACCTACAGTTTTATTGCCGGTTCCGAACGGCGAATTTCGAGAAGCTTTTCATGACAATTTTACTACAGGGGGTTTTGTCAGAACCCCGCTGAGGAGAAACACCGTGAAAAACACGTTCGATGACATGGCTGTGTCGGGATTCGATCCCGAGTCATCGGCGTCAGAGGCCAACACACTACCCACTGCGCCACGGTGCTCAAACTCGTCAAACATCAGAGAGGCAAATGTCGACTCTGACCACTTCCTCGTAGCAGCAAGATTCAGAGCTCGACTGTCCAATGTCAGAAAGCCGCACCAGCCCACCAGGAGGAGGTTCGACATTGCGCGCCTGAGCACATCAGAGGTTACCAGAGTCTACAGGGAGCAGCTGAGCGAAAGACTCTACGGTATGCCTACGTCGAACACAAATGCCAATAATATGTGGCTGCATTGGCGCTCAGCCATTCAGGAAGTAGCCCAAACCACCCTAGGATACCTACCAGCCCCGACAAGAAACCCGTGGTATGATGGCGAGTGTGAGCAGAAAAAGGCAGCAACCGACGAGGCGTACCAAAAGGCGCTGCAGCGAAAAACCAGGGCAGTGCGAGAGGTGTACCGAGCCAGAAGAAGGGAGGAGAAGAAACTACTGCGACAAAAGAAAAGAATCTTCGCAGCCTCCCAGCTCAAGGATATCGAGGAGTCTAGGGATAAACATAAAATACGAGCCTTTTACAAGAAAGCCAAAGGCCTTGCAGGAGGCTTCAAAAAGGGCACCCAGGCTCTTCGAAACTGCGAGGGTAATCTTGTCACCGACCCGCAGGGAATAATGGATGTATTTAAGCAGCATTGCCAGCAGCTGCTTAACGAGCATGACCAAGAGAGAGTGGTAGGGACCGAGGAAATCCCAACTCCAGCCGCTGATGTAGTCCTCCCACCCAGCATCGAAGAAGGCGGCACAGCTATTCAGAAGCTGAAGAACAACAAGGCCGCAGACTCAGATGGCTTGCCATCAGAGCTCTTCAAGACCGGATGCGATGTTCTGGTAGGGAGCATGCACCAGATCATCTGCAGAATTTGGGAAGATGACAGCATGTCTTACGACTGGGATACCAGCTCTATTTGTCCCATCCACAAAAAAGGCGATCCTACCTCTTGCAAGAACTATAGAGGTATATCCCTGCACAATGTCGCATACTGATCCTGTCCAGCGTATTGTGTGAACGTCTAAAGCCGTTTTGCAATGCACTAGTCGGCAGCTACCAGTGCGGCTTCCGGCCCGGCAAATCGACTATAGACCCAATGTTTACACTCCGACAAATCCTGGAAAAGACCAACGAGTTTCGAATCGATACACACCATCTTTCCATCGATTTCAAGGCCGCATACGACAGCATTCATTGTGAAGGACTTTTTGGTGCGATGGCCGAATTCGGGATCCCGGGAAAACTGATCCAGTTGTGTCGCGCCACGCTAGAAAACACCCAGGGCCGTCAAGAATGGAAGGCAGCTATAGCTCAGGCTCAGATCCTTCATGGATCGCTGGCCTGATAATCAATCAATCAACTCTCTCGTCACAGCCCCCCCTGAAGTTTTTCTCTCACAACACTATCAAAATGTAAGGGGCCTTAAACCTCAACTGTCTACCTTAACTCTCTAACGTTTCCTTACGATATTTTCGCCTTAACTGAAACCAACCTCAACCCTATCATTCTCGACTCCGAACTCTTCTCTTCCGACTTCGAAGTTTTTCGCACTGACGGTGAGCGCAGTAACGCACCTCCCCCTTGGGCGAAGTGTCCTTTTGTCTATCCATAGTCGCCTCAATGCATCGGCTGTTGCAATTTCGAACTCTGCACCTTTTGAACTTGTTTGCGCCAAGATACCAGTCACCAAAAGCTTTATCTACATCCTTTGCTGCTACATCCGCCCATCCCAACCTGCTCAAGTCTACCAGCTAGCTGTTGACACAACAGACTCTATTTTCTCAGACGTCGATCCAAGTGATGACTTCATCGTCGTTGGAGATTTCATTCTTGCAAGTGTTTCCTCGTCCCTATTAATGCTTCCTCTGACAAGGAAACTCCTTTCACTGACCATCATGTAGAGTCTAACCTATTTCAGATCAGCAGTGTCATCAAAAATCTTGGAAGACAACTAGACCTTACATTTTCTTCTGATGCCTACAACTCTGTTGTTGCCACAAGCTGCCCTCTGCTGTCCACTCTGGACCAATATCATCCTCCCTTATCCCTTAAGTTCTCTCCGTAATCCGAGAAATAGACTTTGGAAGAAGTTTTTAACGTCGAATTCCCCCTCTGATTATGCGAAGTACCCACAAGCCTCCCAACGCTTCTCTATCCTCGGTGACACCCTCTACAACTCATATCTTCAAAGAATGCAGACGTCCCTTGTTACTGATCCTAGACGCTTCTACCAATTCATCAACCTCAAAAAAAAAGTCGGATGAGGTCCCTTCCACTTTCAAATGGAACAACACTACCTCCGACTACGTCATAAGGCCTATCCTCCTGTAGGGCGTCGTAGTCTGGTGGACTGCTCTGGACAAAGCAGTCAATCGAAACCTTCTGGGGAAGGTACAAAGATCGTCCAGCTTATATATAAGCGGAGGGATCAGATCAACCCCCACGGAGGCCTTAAATGGTCTACTACATCTTCCACCATTAAACCTTTTCAGCAAGCAAGTTGCTGCATGCGCGGCCCTAAGGATGAGGAGCATAAGAAAATGGCCCACATCTCAAAAAGGCCACACCAATATTCTAAAACACTTCAAAGTACCCATGGACACTGACTACATCACCCCGCAGAATGTGTTCACCAGGAACCTCGAAGTTGTCTTTCCATCCAGGGAGGAATGGGCTGAGGGGAAAGTTATGCCAAAGGACTCGATCTCCCTCTATATCGGTGGCTCGAAGATGGAGTCGGGTGTAGGCAGTGGGGTCTTCTCCAAGGAACTTAACCTCAACCTATCATTTAGACTTCCAAATTACTGTAGTGTGTATCAGGCAGAAATAACAGCGATAACGGAGGCCCTGGCATGGCTCAGGATCAATGTAATATCCACAAAGGATATTATCATTTGCACGGATAGCCAATCTGCGATAAAATCCCTGGCAGCTGTAACCCACAAATCAAAGGCATCTCTTAACTGTCGCCTATCTCTAGATGAGATGGCTGAACTGTTCAACATTAAAATACTGAAACTGCGCGGCCGACGAACTCGCAAAGTTAGGGTCAAGCACACTCAGCCTACCTTCCCTCGGGTACCTAGAAACACCAATAAGTACGGTAAAGCACATGATAAAGCTTCAAACCATAGAGGAGACCAACCTGCAATGGCATGAGAGCAATATCGGCTTTACCACCAAACAATTGTGGCCTAAGCTAAACTTAGGACGAACCAGGGACCTGTTGGCAACCAAAAGGGTAACCTTAAGTACTTTAGTGGGTGTCATTACAGGTCACTTCACCATTGGAAAACACAACGCCAGACTGGGGCTACCCTACAATGACTTCAATCGCGGCTGCATGGACGAGGAGGAGGAGGAATCAATACACCACCTCCTCTGCTCATGTCCCTCTTTTGCGAATCGCAGGAGGATTCACCTCGGCGTGCCCTTCTTCGACAATCTAAGTGAGCTAGCAAACCAAAAAATAGCTCAACTCCACCGCTTTATTAGAAGCATCGGTTGGTTCCCAGGTAGCGCATCAGGGTGACCTGATCCAGGTGGTATCACAATGGGCCGGCTTCGGCCTAAGTGTGGTTTATGCCTACCACGTCTACCTAACCTAACCTCCGACTATCCCAAAATCGTCGCGAACCTTTTTGGTTCAGTCATTAGCCTGACTAACGACCGCAGTCATAAACCCGACCTTGAGGACTCTTTCGCCTTTCACTTCGTCAAGCTTCCATTCCAACATCTTCTTACATCTTCCGCACTCACAAAAAGGGCCCCACGATGGATATTTCTAACTACAGACCGATTGCTAAGTTGTCCGCTATCCCTAAGCTCTTCGAGTCCGCCGTGTATGACTCAATGTTCTTCCACTGCAAATCCATCTTCTCCTCCCGGCAGCATGGTTTCTTAAAAGCCAGGTCCACCATAACCAACCTTAACGAATTTGCCTCCGAAATATTTCTAACTCTGGAGCAAGGCAACGAGGTAGATGTCATCACTACAGACTTTAGTAAAGCATTTGATAGGTTAAGCCACACAATGATTTATTTTAAATTAGAGGCTTTAGGCTTTTTGAAACTCTATTTATGACCCCATTATTGCCTTTTCCGGTGTTCCGCAAGGTAGTCATCTCGGCCCTTTAATTTTTGTCCTCGCTGTTAGCGATATCGACCTTATCTTAAAAGATTCCCATTTGTTAATATACCAGACTAGCTCCTGCAGACTAGCTTGCACTCCAAAGTGACCTTGTATCCTTCGGTAATTGGTGTGATAACAACAACCTAACAACCTGGAACTCAACATCGGTAAATGCCAGTTCGTTAAGGTCTCTCGGAAACGCTTTCCCTCTGCTCCTAGAACATACCATCTACTTAACGAGCCTGTACCCCATGTCTCCTTCATACGCGACCTAGGTATCATATGCGTCAGAGAGCTAAACTTTCTCTCCCACATCAATCATATCATACACAAAGCTAATTCTGCCCTTGGTTTTATAAAACGTTGGTCTAAGGAGTTCTTGAATCCCTACGTTACTAAGTCCCTCTGCATTACATACGTCAGACCTAGCCTGGAATATGCTAGTCAAGCCTGGTCTCCTTTCTACGTTAGCCATTCTGCACGAATTGAAGCTGTGCAACGTAGATTTCTGCGTTTTGCCTTAAGAGCTCTCCCATGGTCTGACAGGACTGTATTACCACCATACGAAGACCGACTACAATTGATCAGCTTACAAGCCCTGAAAGCACGCCGTGAGGCAGCTATCTGACAGGACTCCGCGGTCTGAGATATCATCTAAACAAAATTAGCCTCTCGCCTGAAACTGAGTGTCGACTCTGTCTCAAGGACGAAGAGACGGCGGAACGCATACTGTGTGAGTGTGCTGCTCTCTGCCATCTTAGGAAGCGTATCCTTCTCAGCGAAGTTATGACTCCTGAGGGAATCACCTTGGCTCCTACGAGAAACATTCTCAACTTCATTATGGAAGTGGAGAAGCTCCTCGGCCCAATAGATCTGCAAAGGTCGCAGTGCCATATTCTAAGGGTAGCACTAGCCCCAAGAAAAAAAAAAAAAAAAAAAAAAAAGTGGATCCGAGATGGTTTCTGGCGTTGGCGCCAGCATATTTGGACCAAATTGGTAGATTAGGAAGCCTCGAAGGCGTCAATCTAAGCTTAGAGACTGGCATAAGAGAAGTAACCATCAATATACTTTCTGATAGCCAAGTAGCGCTCAATGCGCTGAGTTCGTATCCGTTAAGGATTGCCATGATGGCCTAGAGGACCTAACCAAAAGAAATAAGGTCAAACTCTGGTGGGCGCTAGGGCACAAGGGTATCAAGGGCAATGAAATCGCCGATCAACTTGCTAGGAAAGGTTCCAGCGAAAGGTACAAAGGTGCCGAACCTTTCTGTGGTATTCCTAAGTCTAGACAAGTGGGAACAATCGCAACACCTTCCCTTTTGGAACAGCTTTCAAGGACTGCACCAATCGAAAAGATTTATACGGCCCCTGAACAAGCACTCTATTAAAGTCCTCAAACTTAGTAGAGTAGATATCAGAAGACTGGTTAGCTACCTTACGGGACACTGTGGTCTGAGATATCATCTCAATAAAATGAACCTCTCGTCTGAAACTGAGAGTCTGTCTCTGTGTTAAGGACGAAGAAACTGCAGGATAATAGGTGATGGCGCTGACCTTTGCCATCTTAAAAAGCGTATCCTTCACAGTGAAATGATGACTCCTGAGGTATCATTTCAGCTCCTACGAAAGACATTCTCAACTTTATTAAGGAAGTGGAGAAGCTCCTCATCTAATCGGCTAGTAGGCATAGTAGATTTATATATAAAGGTCGCAGTGCCCCATGATGTTTGTTAAAGCGAATGAGAAGGTCCTTGATCGAGAGGAAAATTCTGCGTTCTATCTATGGCCCCGTCCGTATAAACGGAGAGCGGAGGAGAAGACACAACAAGGTGGCGCACACAGGTGGAAAACAAGCTTCTCCAACTGGTTAACTTACTTACTTACTTAGGTGGTGCTACAGTCCGTGGTGAACCTGGTCCTCAACCAGCTGTTTCCAGCGCCGCACGTCCAATTGGTTAAGGTCCCCTTCCACCTGTGTGCGCCACCGTTGATGCTTCCGTCCTCTGCCGCGCCTTCCTTCCGGGGTGGATTCGAAGACTCTTCGGGTCGGAGCTGTATTTTCCATGCGCTCTACATGGCCTAGCCACCTTAGACGCTGTATCCGTAGACGTTGTGCCAGGCCGATGTCGCTGTACAACCCGTACAGTTCTTCGTTATATCTTCTCCTACATACACCGTTTGAACAAGCGGGACCGTATATAGTGCGCAGAATTTTCCTCTCGAAACGATCAAGGGCATCTTCATCCGCTTTTGTTAAGGTCCAAGCCTCTGCGCCGTAAAGGAGGACTGGGATGATCAAGGTCTTATATAGTGTCACAATGGTTTTCCGAGAGAGGGCTCTAATTCTCAATTGCCTCTTGAGCCCAAAGAAACAGCGGTTGGCAAGAGTGATCCTGCGTTTTATCTCAGCGCTCGTGTTGTTGTCGCCGGTCATCAGTGAGCCCAGGTAGACGAATTCCTTGACCACTTCAAAGTTATATCCGCCCATGGTGACGTTCTGGCCAATACGTCGGTGTTGTCCGTCTCTTTTAGATGAAAGCAGATATTTGGTTTTACCCTCATTAACCTTGAGACACATCTTAGCCGCTTCTACCTCAATGCTTACAAGGGCCTCATTGACGTCTCGCTGTGTCCGTCTAATCACGTCAATGTCGTCGGCGTACGCAAGCAATTGCGTACTTGTGTTGGCCAGTGTCTCCTGCACGATCTTTTCAAGCAAGATTTTGAAAATCCTTTTTTAACATCAAAGGTCTCGGTTTGCTCATTACCGACCTTAATGGAGCAGCGAGAATTCTCAATTGTCATCCTGCACAATGGGACAAGTTAGGCAGGTATGTTAAAACTAGACATGGCTTTGTATAGCTCATCTCTATACACGCTGTCATATGCAGCCTTGAATTCGACGAAGAGGTGGTGAGTGGTTTGGTATTCCTGGGTCTTCTCCAAGATCTGCCGTAGCGTAAATATTTGGTCTATCGTGGACTGTCCTGGTCTGAAACCACACTTTTAGGAACCTATTAGATAATCCACGAACGGCTTCAGGCACTTACACAGTACGGCAGAGAGGATCTTGTACGCGATGTTCAGGAGGCTTATCCCTCTGTAATTGGCGCAGTCATAGGGGTCTCCTTTCTTATGGCACGGGCAAACGATACTGAGATTCCATTCATCGGGCATGCGTTCTTCCGACTATACCTTGCAAATGAGATGGTGCATGCACCTTACCAGCTCATCTCCAGCCGCCTTAAGAAGCTCAGCAGACAGGCCGTCCGCGCCCGCGGCTTTATTAGACTTAAGTCTTGATATCGCTATTTTGACTTCGTCTAGGTCGGGTGAACTGAATTCTGTTACATTGTCGTCCATTACGAATGGCTCGTTCTGCCTGACAGCGGTATCTTGTCTATCATCGCCGTTATACAGTCTACAGAAGTGGTCTTTCCAAATCTTCAGCATCGACTGTGATTCTACTACCAGTTCTCCATTTACATCCATGCAGGCCGCCGCTTTGGCTTTGTAGCCATGGCATGCTCGTTTTACCTTATTGTAAAACTTACGGGCGTCATTCTGCGGAAGCATCTCTCCATCTCCTCGATCTCACGCATCCCGTGTTCTCTCTTCTTTCTTGTAAAAAACGCGTGTGTTCCTCTCTTCTCTTCTGCTCATAGATTTCGCGAGCAGCATGGCTTTATATGCCTCTTGTTTTGCTGCATGGGCCTGTTCGCATTGCTCATCGAACCAGGGGCTTCTAGGCGGTGGCGGTTTGAAACCCAGCACTTCTGAGGCAGCGCCTCTGACGGCGCTCGGGCAATGCGCCCATTCCTGCTCTATTGCTTGTGCTGCTATGGACGTAATTTGAGAGAGCTTGGAGGAGACACGATCGGCGAAAATTCTGGCAGTCTCCTGCGATCGTAGCTTTCCGACGTCAAACGTACGTAGTCCTACTCGACTCCTAAGCATTCTTGATATCCTCATTCGTACCTTGGCTACAACAAGGTAGTGGTCCGAGTCGATGTTGGCCCCTCGGAAGGTTTGTATGTCGAGAATACAGGAGGAGTGTCTGGCGTCGATCGCAATATGATCAATCTGGTTGGTGGTCGATTGATCAAAATACCGCCAGGTATCCTTGTGGATGTTGAGATGGGGGAATAGCGTGCTTGCGCTATGATATCGATTAGCCTAAGTCCGCTGTCGGATGTGGTGTTATGGAGGCCATGCCTTCCTATGATCGACTCAAGTATGTCCTCTTTGCCAAGTTTTGCATTGAAATCTCCTATTTTTGTGCCCTAGCTAGGAGATCGTAGAATTCTCCTTTGAGTCGATCGTCCTTGGTTAAGCTTGTTCGTTAAGATTCATGTTCACACCAGAGTGTAGCGTCAGCAAAGTAAATAGCAGTAGGTACCAGTGGGATTATGAATAGCAAAGCGCCGTACTTATTAATAGCCCATATGGCCCATATGGATACTGATTTTTAAAACCGAGATTTTCTGTGTAACTATCGACTCAGTACGGTGAATCCCTTACCAAATCATAAGCTAAAAATCTGTTTACATGTAATGAGCCACAAAACTTTCAATTTCACTTCACCCCAAATGCGACAGTCTGGCATCACCGTCCAATCTGTCATCCAGCATTGTGCTCGTCCATCGACGTCTTGTAGTTAGTCATTGGCTGAACGCCTGGACGCACTCGCGCACATTACTTTGCTGCAATCTTCCTTTCACACACCAAAAAAAAAAAATAAAAAAAAAACACAAAAAACAAATTAATTTTTCTCATTACTGTCGAAGTCTCAATTTTCCATTTAGCAAAAGAAGCAACAATTGACCCCTCCGTCGCGGAACAATGTGTAAAATGTGCAAAATGAACTGAACCAACCCAACTGAACTTGTTCGTTCTTGTATTATCGATAAAGTGTGTGATGTTATCAAGCTATACTATGTGGATTAGTATGTGCGGGTGTATTGACTAAGAAAAAAGTGACTAAAGGCATTGCTTCGTGCTGTTCCATTGCAATAAAACCAGGAAAAGAAAACGTGAAGATAAAGAAATAAGGGAAATATAGCAAAAAAAAAAAAAAACGGTCTTAATGGCGAATTGGATTTTGTGAAAATCGTGTAACTCCCTTGCATTCGCTTTTGTTCGTTCACGTAGGTACTCTCGATTTCATGTGATCTATCTTGTGCACATTCGTACCTTTGACTAGTGAGTTCCAGGCCTAGGTTGTTTCATTCTTCTGTTCTTACCGCAGCCGCCGCTGTTGCTGCTTCTGTTGTTATTGGTGCTGGTACTGCTCTCTGTTGCTACAATATATTGCCCTCGCCGTCGTATTATCGACACCAAGTACGAGGGTGTTGTACAAAAACGCATTATTGGAGTCGCACACATATACAATTAAGCAAAAAACAAGAAAAAATACCACAAAGAACTATAAAAGCACACTGTACTCTACCCACCGCCATCACCCCACCATCAACACGACGAACGAAGGAAACTCAAAACAGCAACAACAGACGGGAAGACAGACAGACCACCACCCGAACACCCGAGAATAATTCGAAAATGCGCGAATTCAAAGTAGTCGTCTTAGGGTCTGGGGGTGTTGGTAAATCCGCCCTCACAGTGCAATTCGTATCGGGCTGTTTCATCGAGAAATACGATCCGACTATCGAGGATTTCTATCGAAAAGAAATCGAAGTTGATAACTCACCATGCGTGCTAGAAATCCTAGATACAGCCGGTACCGAACAATTTGCCTCGATGCGTGATCTTTATATTAAAAATGGTCACGGCTTTATCGTCATGTATTCATTGACAAATCATCAAACATTTCAGGACATTTCCAGCATGAAAAATATCATTAATCGTGTTAAGGGCAGTCAACCTGCTCCCATATTACTAGTCGCCAATAAATTTGATTTAGACTGCCAAAGAGAAGTGACCACAGCCGAGGGCAATGCTTTGGCACAACAATGGGAATGTCCATTTATCGAGGCATCCGCCAAGGATCGAATTAATGTCAACGAAGTATTTGCAACTATTGTACGTGAAATGAATATGACATCGGAGAAAAGACAGAAAAAAAGTGACTGGTGTTGCACGCTCTTATAGCGAATAATAGTATTCAAGCATTAATTAAAAACAAAAAAAAATTTACAAAAAAAAAATCTAAAAAAAAGGAAGAAATGAACTAAAAATATATTTAAAAAAAAAAAAACATAAAAATATGTAATAACAACTCAACATAAAGGACAAACAATAACAAAAATGGAAAAACCAACAGTAATTTTATATTAATGTATAATTTTTTTATATATAATAAACATATACACGTTTAGCGGTAATTTGATTATGAAACAAAGGATGGAAAGGATCGACCGATCAATTAAGCATTTTATCCTTTTTTCCTTTTGTATTTCGTCTTATAAATAAAATATTATTTGGAAAGAATGCATTAAAAATATAAAAAACAAAAAACAATAAGAAAATGTGAAAAATAAATGAAACATCAAAAGTGGAAGGATTAGTAAGAGCGCGCATTTCTCCCGGCTCGGTAAGCCGTCAGCCCAGTCCTGTCTCCCTCGGTCCCCCACCCCCCCTCGGTCAACTCTAGATGTATAAATATGATACAAATATAGTATATATTACTATAAACAAATATGTAATAATGAAAAAGAAAACCGAACGCATGATGTAAAGATATTCGAGTGGCAAACTAATGTATTTTGTGTGTTGGAATACAGGAAATAATAAAAACGAAAATACTTTTTTCTATCTTTATACATTACATACATATATATATATATATGTGTGCTCTATGTACTATACTATTATTTTGTTTTATTTCGGTTTACATATATTCTTCATTTTTTCGTTTCGTTTCGGCTTCGATTGCTTTTTTTTTTTTATGAGAAAAACGAGATCATATACAGTGGTGTCCAGATAAATAGCACACCCGTAAGCTCTCATACGTTATGTTGTGCCAAAAGTCTAAAAAGACGTTCAGTTTTTTTTTGTTTTATATCTGATGTCCGTTTATACATAGTGTTGGAAAGAATAACAGAAATAAATCCGTTTTGCACTTTTTTATATAAAAATAACGAAAACGTGAAGGCAAGCATAAACGAAATACAGTGGTAGACATTCGTTTATACGCACACTCATTTTTGCTTTTATTTCAGTAATACAATTTTTTTTAGCTTAAATAACTCCAAAATGTTTATTTAATTTCCAATTAAAAAATTAAAAAACAACAACAATATTTTTTTTTACAAAAATGTGGAAATTAGGGCAGACACACGTTTATGCGCACTTAACCTAATGTTTTGTAGACCTATGGGTCACATGTTCAGCCTGCAACATCTTCCTGACACATTATCACATACCTTCCCTTTTGACAAGAGATTTGAGATATCGATCCCAAACTGCTCAGCTTGGGAAACCAGTGATCCCACACACTGATGGCTCCTAGATGGTTTCTAGCGTTGATGCCGGCATCTTTGGGCCAATTCGGAAGATTTCGAAGCCCCTGGTAATGAGTCTTAGTATATTCCAAACAGAATTATATGTCATCCTAACATGCGTCAATCTAAACTTAGAGACTGGCATAAGAGGCGTAACCATCAATATACTCTCTGATAGCCAAGCAGCGCTTAAAGTGCTGATTTCGTATAGCACGAACTTAAAAACCGCTAAACCTCGAACAGCGATCAAGGACTTCGCCCATCGAAACGATTTATACGGACCCTGAACAAACACTCTATTAATACATATACCCAAACCTAATAGAGTAGATATCAGAAGACTAGTCAGCTAGCTTAGGGGACATTGTGGCCTGAGATATCTTCTTCTTCTTCTTAATGGGCGCTACAGTTCGGGGTGAACCTGGGCCTCAACCAACATGCACCTCCAACTAGCTTTTCCATTGCCGCACACCCAGTTGGCTGAGGTCCCCTTCCACCTGTGCGCCATCTTAAGGGCGGCCGTCCTCTGCTTCTTCGTCCCTTGGGGTTGGATTCAAAGACTCTCCGGGCTGGAGCTGTGGTGTCCATTCGCTCTACATGGCCCAGCCATCCTAGGCGCTGAATCCGTAGACGCCTGACTAGGCTCATGTCGCTGTACAGCCAGTAAAGTTCGTGGTTGAATCTTTTCCTCCATCCCCCGTCTGCGTTTATAGGCCCAAAAATCACGCGCAAAATCTTTCCCTCGAACCGACCAAGGGCCTCCTCATCCGCTTTTGATAGTGTCCATGCTTCTGCGCCGTACAGCAGGACCGGGATGATAAGGGTCTTATATAGAGTCAACTTTGTCGTTCGGGAGAGGGCTCCAATACTCAATTGCCTCCTGAGCCCAAAGAAGCAGCGATTGGAAAGAGTGATTCTGCGATTGATTTCGGAACTGATGTCGTTGGTCTAGGTCACTGCGGAGCCAAGGTAGACGAAACGTTCTGGCCAAGACGTCGGTGGTGAGCGTCCTTTTTTGATGACAGCATATATTTAGTTTTGCCCTCGTTTACCATAAAACCAATTTTCGCCGCCTCCATCTCAATACTCGCAAACGCCTCATTGCCATCTCGCTGTGATTTACCTATTACGTCAATATCGTCGGCGTATGCAATGAGTTGCGAGGATTTGAAATAGATTGTGCCTCTTGTATTGGCCAGTGATTTTTCCACAATCATTTCCAATATGATGTTGAAGAAATCACACGACAGCGCATCGCCCTGCCTAAATCCTTTTTTGACATCAAAACTATCGGTAAGGTGTTCACCGATTCGGATGGAGCAGCGAGCATTCTCCAAAGTCATCCTGCATAGTCTGACGAGTTTAGCAGGTATGTCAAAGGTAGACATAGCGTTGTATAGCTCGTCTCTAATTACGCTGTTGTATGCGGCTTTGAAGTCGACAAATAGGTGGTGAGTGTCGACTTGAAACTCATTGGTCTTTTCCAGGATCTGCCGTAGTGTTATTTGGTCGATGGTGGACTTGTCTGGCCTGAATCCGCACTGATAAGCACTGATAAGGACCTATCAGCTTATTTACAAAAGGCTTCAGGCGTTCACACAAACGAGCAGAGAAGATTTTGTAGGCCAAGATGTTAAGGGGACTTATTCCTCTATAGTTGGCGCAATCAGAGGAGTCTCCTTTCTTGTGGATCGGGCATACGATGCTGAGTCTCCATTCCTCGGGCATGCTTTCCTCTAACCATATCTTACGGATGAGCTGGTGTATGCTCCCAACCAGGTCATCCCCAGCTGCCTTGAAGAGCTCAGCAGACAGTCCGTCTGCGCCAGCAGCTTTATTCGACTTGAGCTTCGATATGGCAATCTTAACTTCGTCGAGGTCCGCGAAGTATGCTTTGGGATAATTGTCATGCATAAAAATCCATGATATAGAGTCGTCAGTATATCGCTCCATTTGGTTCTCCAGGATTAGCTTATATTGATGTTGATCCATAATGCCATTTATTTTCGCAATTGGTCCAACGTCATGCCATGGCATCACCGCAAACACCATTATGCTCCCACTGCCATGCTTGACAGTCATAATGTTGTATCTGGGATGGTACTCTTGGTTCGTTGGCCTACGCACATACTTTTTTCCATCTGATCCCAACCTGTTGAATTTACTTCCGTCGCTCCACAAGATATTTTTCCCAAAGTTTGTTCTTGTGTGAGCGTCGGCAAAAATAAGTCTTCTCTTTCGGTTTTTTTTTTTTTTTTGAGACGAAAGGTTTTTTCCTGGCGATTCTTCCATGAAGCTGGAATTTCATAAAGCGGCGACTTGCTGTTACGGCTGATATTTGGACATTGTGTTGGTCAGGTAGTTGTTGCTTCCTATTTTGCTTGCTATCTCCTGGGAAGTTATGAAAAGGTCGCTGCCACTGATTTTGTGGATAATTCTGTGTCACTTCTGACGTTTTTCCTTTTTGGTTTTTCCTTACGGGCCTCGCGGGTAGATTGGCTGTGCCGTATGACCGTAATTGCATTTTGTACAAGCTTCCTAGAGCACCTTAATGTCCTTGCCACCTCTGAAATAGCCTTCCATCCTGTATCATGGTACCGACTATTTACCTCCTCTGCCCATTTTAAATACTCCTATTTGTGTAAGAAATGAGTGTAATTATTGCCATCCTTAAAAGGATTCACACTAACCTCACTTAAATCACTGAAAAATATTTTTTCTCTGACACACCATGATATGTGCTATTTATGAGAACACCACTGTACGACTCGTTTGATCGATCATTTGCTTATGATTATTTTTATTATTATCGTAGCCCCAGAGAACAGAAAAAACAGGGAGGAAAGAAGGACACACTCTTATCTCTCCCGCCGTCTGTCCGCAATGTTTTATTTTAATTTTATTTGATTTTTTGTATAAATTAAGAAACGATAGCGCAAAAATTATTGTTAGCCAATAAATTCTCTTTTATATAAAACAAAAATCAGTGTGTTATCGGTTTTTTTTTTTTGTTTTTATCCTTTTAGTTGCCTCTCCCTTCTCTTCTTTTTCATTTTCATTTTACATTTGGTTTCGTATGATCGCTACTATGTACTCGTTTCTCTCTCAATCATCGTTTGATTGGTGGCCATTGGGTAGTCATATACAGTGGGTAACAGCTTATTTGATCCAGTGTCAGTTTCAAACTTTAGCCGAATCACAATGTCACGTTGTACCGACTTACGATAAACATATGTCAAACGCGCGACCTAGGAATTTCTATAACGAAATGTGGCTTCATGCGTTTGGACGTTCATACAACAAAAAAATAAAAATCATCATCATTGTAGCGACTGGTGCACTCAAATAAACTTACTTACTTATCAGGCCAGTGATCCATGGAGGATCTGGGCCTGAGCTATAGCTGCCTTCCATCTTTGACGGCAAGCTGCTTCCAGTTGTCAAGACCAAGATGTCTTACATCCGCGATTACTTGGTCTTTATACCGGAGGTTCGGTCTTCCTCTTTCTCTCGAACCAGGAGGCTCGGAGTCGAAGACCCTCTTAGCTGAAGCGTTGATGTCCATGCGTTCGATGTGGCCGAGCCAGTGTAGTCGACGGATCCTTGCCTTCCGGACTACATCCACATCTTGGTACAGCTCATAGAGTTCGCGGTTGTATCTTCTTCTCCATTCACCTTCCTCACAGACAGGACCAAATATCCGGCGCAGAGTTTTTCTTTCGAAAGAGCCGAAAATCAGCTCCGCTGTCCTGCTTATCGTCCAGCTTTCGGCTTCGTACAGCAAGACTGGCAGAATGAGCGTTTTGTAACGCATGACCTTGGTCTTTCGAGTGAGGAGTTTTGACCCCAGTTGTTTGGACAAGCCAAAGTAGCAACGGTTGCCAAGGGCTATTCTATGCCGGATCTCCACTGTGGTATCATTTGTGGAATTTACGTTTGCCCCGAGGTAGACAAACTCCTTAACTACCTCGAAATTGTAGCTGTCAATTGTTATATTTTGTTCCAGGTGGTGAGCGACGGATTGGTTTTTGCTTGACAGCATGTATTTCGTTTTGTCCTCATTGATCTTAAGACCGACTCGTTTCGCCTGTTCTTCAATCGCCGCGAATGCTTCCACAATGCCACGGCGAGAACACGCGATGATGTCGATATCATCCGCGTGTCCTAGCAGCTGGATGGACTTGTAAAAGATAGTGCCTTCCCTGTTGACGCCTGCCCGTCGCACTATCTGCTCCAGCACCAGGTCGAAGAAGTCACATGACAGCGCATCTCCTTGCCGAAATCCGGTGCATGTTTCGAACGGTTCCGAGATCCTAGAACCGAGTCGCACGCTGCATCACGTGTTTTTTTAGCGTGGCGCCACACAACTGGATCAGTTTTACCGGGATCCCGAATTCGGCCATCGCACCAAACAGTTCTTCACGATGAATGTTGTCGTATGCGGCTTTGAAATCGATGAAAAGATGGTGTGTATCGATTCGAAACTCGTATGTCATTTCCAGGATTTGTCGAAGTGTAAACATTTGGTCTGTAGTCGATTTACCGGGCCGGAAGCCGCACTGGTAGCTGCCGATTAGTGTGATGCAAAATGGCTTTAGACGTTCACACAATACGCTGGACAGGATCTTGTATGCGACATTGAGCAGGGATATACCTCTATAGTTCTTGCAAGAGATAGGATCGCCTTTTTCTGGATGGGGCAAGTAGAGCTAGTATTCCAGTCGTCGGATATGCTTTCATCTTCCCAAATTCTGCAGATGATCTGGTGCATGCTCCCTACTAGAACATCGCCGCCAGCCTTGAAGAGCTCTGATGGCAAGCCATCTGAGCCTGCGGCCTTGTTGTTCTTCAGCTTCTGAATTGCTGTGCCGACTTCTTCGATGCTGGGTGGGAGGACTACTTAAGCGGCTGGATTTGGGATTTTCTCGGTCCCTACCACTCTCTCTTGGTCTTGCTCGTTAAGCAGCTGCTGGAAATGCTGCTTGAATACATCCACTATTCCCTGCGGGTCGGTGACAAGATTACCCTCGCAGTTTCGAAGACCATGGGTGCCCTTTTTGAAGCCTCCTGCAAGGCCTTTGGAACTCAAATAAAACACTTCAATATTAATATAAATAAACTTAACTATTTTTCAAGACTCCAATATATATAACAAACAAATCAGTCCGAACTCTGATTCACAAAACAATAATATCATGTCACGATGGTATCGCCTGCGCTGTTCGCTATTGACTGACTACAAAGCCAAATACACCCGCTGCTAAGCATGTGTTTGCATGCTCGTTTGGCTGGAATCGGCAGGTTTCTACAAAGAGCATGTGTTTGCATGCTCATTTGCTGAGATCGGCAGGTCTCTACAAAGAGCATGTGTTTGCATGCTCATTTGCTGGAATCGGCAAATGATTCAAATGTACTTGAAACCGAGTACATCTGAGGCGGCCTCTCTGATGGCGTTCTAACAACATCTCGTTTGCTGTTCTATGGTTTGTGCAGAATGCATAGGAACTTGAGAGAGCTTGGGACAAATACTGAGTTAAAAACCGCTAACTTGGCTTTGACACCAAGCCGATCTTCCTGATTGCCACAGACTGTTTCAAAATTGACCCAGCTTGGCCAATCCTGCAGGAAAGCTCAGTGTTACTCTTCCCATCACTCGTGAAGAAGACCCCGAGATACTTAAACTTCTCTACCTGCTTCAATGGGTCTCCACTAACATGCAGAGTGCATTGGACAGATGTTCTGAAAATAACCATAACCTCGGATTTGTCCACGTTAACTCTCATTCCAGCATCAGCACATACGGCCACAAAACTATCTAGCACGCGCTGGAGTTCCCTCTGGGAGGAAGTGAGGACAACTAAGTCATCTTACGCACTTACTTACTTAGGTGGCGCTACAGTCCGTGGTGAACCTGAGCCTCAACCAACAAGCGTCTCCAGCCGGCACGGTCTTTGGCCAGCTGTTTCCAGCGCCGCACGTCCAGTTGGTTAAGGTCCCCTTCCACCTGTCGATGCTTCCGTCCTCTGCCGCGCCTTCCTTCCGGGGTGGATTCGAAGACTCTTCGGGTCGGAGCTGTATTTTCCATGCGCTCTACATGGCCTAGCCACCTTAGACGCTGTATCCGTAGACGTCGTACCAGGCCGATGTCGCTATACAAACCGTACAGTTCTTCGTTCACCGTTTGAACAAACGGGACCGTAGATAGTACGCAGAATTTTTCTCTCGAAACGACCAAGGGCATCTTCATCCGCTTTTGTTAAGGTCCAAGCCTCTGCGCCGTAAAGGAGGACTGGGATGATCAAGGTCTTATATAGTGTCACCTTGGTATTCCGAGAGAGGGCTCTACTTCTCAATTGCCTCCGTCCGTCCGTCCAATCACGTCAATGTCGTCGGCGTACGCAAGCAATTGCGTAGACTTGAAATAAATCGTACCTCTTGTGTTGGCCAGTGACTCCTGCACGATCTTTTCAAGCACGATGTTGAAAAAGTTGCATGACAGCGCGTCACCTTGCCTAAATCCTTTTTTAACATCGAAGGTCTCGATTTGCTCATTACCGACCTTAATGGAGCAGCGAGAATTCTCCATTGTCATCCTGCACAGTCGGACGAGTTTGGCAGGGATGTTAAAACTAGACATGGCTTTACATAGCTCATCTCTATACACGCTGTCATATAGAGCCTTGAAATCGACGAAGAGGTGGTGAGCGTCGATTTGGCACGATCTCTTGCTAGCTGGTTAAGGTCACTTTCCACCTTAGTTGCGGCCGTCTTCTGCAACGTCGAAAACTCTTCGGGCCGGAGCTGTGCTGTCTAGTCGCTCTACATGGCCTAGCCATCTTAGACGTTGGACCCATAGACGTCGTACTAGACCGATGTCGCTGTACAACCCGTACAGTTCGTGGTTGAATCTTCTCCTCCTCCAGAACTTTCCTCTCGAAACGACCAAGGGCCTCTTCGTATCTATTTTTGATATCGTCTGAGTCTCTGCGCCATAGAGGAGGACCAAAAAGATTAAGGTTTTATAGAGCCTCACCTTCTGCGTCTAATCTCAGTGCTGCTGATGTCATTGCCGCTTGTTACGAGTGAGTCATGGTAGACGAAATCCTTGATTACATTAAAGTGATAGCTGCCAATAGTGACGTTCTGACCAAGACGTCGGCGTTGTGAGTCTTTCTTTGACGACAGCTCACAAAAGCTTCATTGACGTCTCGCCACGTTCTCCCAATTACGTCAATGTCATCAGCGTATGCGAGCAATAGTGCAGACTTGAAGAAGATCGTGCGTCTCGCATTGGCCAGTGATTCCCGTACGACCTCTTCAAGCATGAAGTTGAGAAAATCACATGACAGTGCGTCGCCATGTCTGATGCCTTTTGCCGACCTTAATGGAACAGCGAGGATTCTCCATTATCATCCTGTCAAAACAAAACATGGCTCTATATACTAACTCGTCCCTCTAGACACTGTCATACGCGGCTTTAAAGTCCTTTCTTGTGAATCGAGCAGACGATGCTGAGATTCCATTTACCAGGCACGCTTTCTTCCGACCATTTCTTACCAACGAGCTGGTGCATGTTCAACCAACCCAACCAACTCATCTCCATCATTCAGGCCTTCCCCGCCAGCAGCTTTATTAGACTTCGGTTTTGATATCACTATCACTACCTCATCTATGTCGGGTAGACGGAATTCTTTTCCATCTTCGTCCAATAGGAGTGGTGCGTTATGCCTGACAGGTGTATCTTGACCATCTTCGCCGCATCGACTGTGATTCAACTACGAGGTGTCCGTGTTCGTCCTTGCAGGCTTCCGCTCCAACTTTACAACTTTGGCATGTTCGTTTTACTCTTTGGTAAAACTTTCGAACGTCGTTCCTGCGACAACATCTCTCCATCTCCTCGATCGCGCGCTTCTCGTGTTCTTTCGTTGCTGTTCTATGGTATTTGGAGTTTGCATCGGCTCTTGAGGGAGCTGAATGGAGATACGATTGGCGAGGTTTCTGGCGGTCTCTTGCGATTGCAACTTCCCGACGTCAAATTTTGATGGTCCTACTCGATAACGCAGTATTCGCGATATCCGCATACGTACCTTGGCTGCAACAAGGTAATGGTCCGAGTTGGGTATTTAGATGTGGGAATCGTGTGCTAGCTACTAGGAGATTATACCCCGTCACAGAGTCTATTAGCCTGAATCCGTTTTCGGACGTGGTGTCGTGTAGACTGTGCTTTCCTACGACTCGTTCAAAGATATCCCCTTACCCAGCTTCGCGTTGAAATCTCCTAGAACAATCTTGGTGTCATAGCTGGGACATTGAGCGTATGTTCTATCTAGGAGGTCATAGAAGTCATCTTTTTCTTCTGTGAAGGCGTACCTCCCATTGAAGATTGATAGAGGCGTTCGCTCACATGCCGTAATCTAAGGACTTTTTGCTTAAGTCCACCTCGAACAACAAATCCGCATCCAGATAGGCGTTGTCTGTTCTCCTTGTAGCAGTTTCCATACCATATGTCACAGTTTTTCATCCTCTTTTATCCCGGTCCATCCTATCATGTGTCGTCAACATGTAGTCCATTCATTAAATCCGAGGCTTGTCTCTGAGTTTTAACATTTTTTACGGTTACGGCTTACTAGGCCGTAGCCCAACCGACTAAACCTGTTTTTTGGCGCAGAAACTCCCCATTCGCCCTTGCCTGTCTGTAATTTCCAGAGGAAATCTCCAGATGGCCCCACGAGGATACTTACTTACTTATCAGGCCTGCGATCCATGGAGGATCTGAGCCTGAGCTATAGCTGCCTTCCATCCTTGACGGTCCCGGGCACGCTGCTTCCAGTTGTCAAGACCAAGATGTCTTACATCCGCGATTACTTGGTCTTTATACCGGAGGTTCGGTCTTCCTCTTCTTCTCGAACCAGGAGGCTCGGAGTCGAAGACCCTCTTAGCTGGAGCGTTGATGTCCATGCGCTCGATGTGGCCGAGCCAGTGTAGTCGACGGATCCTTGCCTTCCGGACTACATCCACATCTTGGTACAGCTCGTAGAGTTCGCGGTTGTGTCTTCTTCTCCATTCACCTTCCTCACAGACAGGACCAAATATCCGGCGCAGAATTTTTCTTTCGAAAGAACCCAAAATCAGCTCCGCTGTCCTGCTTATCGTCCAGCTTTCGGCTCCGTACAGCAGGACTGGCAGTATGAGCGTTTTGTAAAGCATGACTTTGGTCCTTCGAGTGAGGAGTTTTGACCCCAGTTGTTTGGACAAGCCGAAGTAGCAGCGGTTGCCAAGGGCGATTCTATGCCGGATCTCCACTGTGGTGTCATTTGTGGAATTTACGTTTGCCTCGAGGTAGACGAACTCCTTAACTACCTCGAAATTGTAGCTGTCAATTGTTATATTTTGTCCCAGGTGGTGAGCGACGGATTGGTTATTGCTTGACAGCATGTACTTCGTCTTGTCCTCATTGACTTTAAGACCAACTCGTTTCGCCTGTCCTTCAATCGCCGTGAATGCTTCCTCAATGTCACGGCGAGAACCCGCGATGATGTCGATATCATCCGCGTATCCTAGCAGCTGGACGGACTTGTAGAAGATAGTGCCTTCCCTATTGACGCCTGCCCGTCGCACTATCTGTTCCAGCACTAGGTTTAACAAGTCACACGACAGCGCATCTCCTTACCGGAATCCGGTGCAGGTTTCAAATGGTTCAGAGGTCCTAGAACCGAGTTGCACGGTGCATCGCGTGTTTTTTAGCGTGGCGCGACACAACTGGATCAGTTTTACCGGGATCCCGAATTCGGCCATCGCACCAAACAGTCCTTCACAATGAATGCTGTCGTATGCGGCTTTGAAATCGATGGAAAGATGGTGTGTATCGATTCGAAACTCGTTGGTCTTTTCCAGGATTTGTCGAAGTGTAAACATTTGGTCTATAGTCGATTTGCTGGACCGGAAGCCGCACTGGTAGCTGCCGATTAGTGCCGATTAGCCCCACGAGGATAAGACTTACTAAATAGTGCCGCAATGTGTTCGTCTGCAGTGACTCTGCTCGCTTCTTAGCAGGCGAGCATCCGTCGGATAGATGCTACCCCTACGAGATCTTTGTTAGTGGGCTGACTTAGGAGCTTCATTTATTGCCCTTAATCACTATTTAACAACAAAGAACTAAGCACTGTATGGTAGCCCTTTTGATTTATACCAGTCCTTTGCCTGTTTGGGATAGAGTTCACTAGTTTTTGGGAAGTTTCTGGCATGATTTTCTGCCCATCCTCTAATAGAGCCTTTGTCTTCATTGTTGGAAATGTTGTGTTTACGGGCTGTGTTGTCCAACAATGCCCACAAATTTTCAATGTCTTTAAAGTCGGGTGACTGTGCCGTGAGCGTCATCAAGTGAGGGCAGTTCCAGATGAGTCAGGATTACACTATGCCTGACTTGTGCTTCGGATCATTGTCTTGATAATACCTGAACTTCTCGTGTATACCCAACTCTTTTCGGCACTTTGAAGCAAATTTTCTTCCAGTACGTTCGGGTACATGGTCTTGTCCGTAATGGTCTCTATGAACTTTGAATTTCCAAACCTAAGACATCCCGTCAGAGCCAGAAAAAATTAAATTTGGACTGGTCTGCAAAAATAACCGTAGTGCTCCCTTACAGAGGCAACTCGGCTGTGCCTGTTCTTTTTGATGATAAACGGCTTGTTACGGGCTATTCGGCCATGGAAGTCATGATCTTGAAGCACTCGGCGGATAGTTTGAGTACTGCACGACTTTCCAATTTCATTCTGTACCTCGATAGCCTGCTTCGGAGCCGATATTGTTAGATTAGCGTTGACTTATCGCGCAATGTATCACTCGTCTGAAGCATAAAATTCTTATTCGGCGCACTCCTGCCCTTGACTTGTAGCCGATTCTCGTGCACTAAACGCTCCATTATGTGCTGAACCGTGCAACGAGATTGGCCTTCTTTGAAATGCATCCATTTCTCAATAAGGCACTTGTAGGTACTCGCACTTGCGATCAATGGATCAAGTAAGCTGTTACCCAGACATGTGTCGAACTCAACTGCATTCGTCACTTCCCTATCTATCTCCAATATAGTAGATATCAGTCACGGCCTGCAGATAGCAATTGGTATATCGGCGGGTAAATATTTGCTTGCATGACAGTGAAACAGGTTTTCACGAATTTCGATGAATGGGCTTCGTACGGGGAGATCAAACGACACAAGATTGCGATATAAGATTGCGTTGCAATATCGATTTGGGTTAACACAATCTTAACGAATGCGGCTCATGCACCCATCCACCAACTATACGAACATTTTCTGGACTTAATCCATCCCTTAAGTAGGTTCTCTTAATTATCTGACGTCTCCCCGTAGATAAACACGAAACAGAATCAGGTGAGTATCGGAAGAAAGAAGGAAAAGAAATTTCCTCTCGACATACTTAGACGTGCTGGTGTTTCTAAATGCACCCTGAGTGGATGCAGATGCATTCGAAACCCCCTATTGCGAGTACATCATCATAAGTAACATTTACCACGACCATAGTATGTATGGGGTGCAACGAATGGGGGTTGGGCTGTTCTGGAAATAGCTCGTTCAAATGGAGTATGTGAAATGTCAGGGTTCGCTTGAGAGGGTGGCGTTCGCATAACAATAATAGCTTCTGCTCGGGGGATGTGGCTTATTCGTGATTGACATTTGTATTTTTAAACAGACGAGAGGATAACAGGCTTTCGATATTCGATTAAATCTGTGAGCAATGTTGCAACGGATAAAATTAGTAGCTGAGCAACACTGGGATGGTAAAAGACTAACAAAGGCCTCGTAGGAGTAGCATCTGTCGACGGGTGCTGGTTCGCTAAAAAAAAAGCGAGTAAGAGCCTCTGCAGCCGAACAAATTGCACCTCTGTTAGCCAGATCCTACTTCCACCTCCTCGTGATACCATCTGGACATTTCTTGACCATGGAAATTACTAACGGAAAAGGACGAATGGCGAGCATCCTGCTCCACAAAACAGGATTAATGTAGATTGGGTTTTGGTCTAGCAATCCGTAACCGAAAACCCCCACAATTGCTCAGAAGCGACCACAAGCCTCGAATAAAACGGATCGGATCTTGCAAGAAACGAAAAAAGGACAATAATCGTCAGCTCTGTACGTAGAATGTTAGGTCCCTAAACAGACCACGTGCAGTTGAATAATCTGCGGACACCCAAGACCGCTAAAAGCGGACTTAACCGCCGTCCAGGTAATGCGATGGAATGGACTGGGTATAAAGCGAATGAAAAACTACGACATCTACTACGGCGACTGTTACAGGGAGAGAGGACAACAATTGTTCGGATGCAGATTTGTTGTTCGAGGTGGACTAAGGCAAAAAGTCCTAAGCTTTCGGCATGTATCAGGACAACATTTTCTAACATCAGCCTGATCTGCGTCCACGTCCCCACGGAAGACAAGGATGAATGCACCTAAGATGAATTCTATGATCTGCTAGACAGACCGTGTGCCCAATGTACCACCTATGACATCAAAATTGTACTAGGAGACTGTAATGCTAAGTTGGGTAAGGAAAGCATCTTCTAACGAGTCATCGGCAAACATAGCCTACACGACACCACATTCGATAACGGACACAGGCTGATTGATCTTGCTACGGAGCGAATCTCCTTCTAGCCAGTATACCCTTCCCGCACCTCGATATACACAAAGGCACCTGGCGGCCTTTTGATCAATCGACTACCAACCCGATTGATCACATCGCGATCGACGTCAGACACTCCTCCACTATTCTTGATGTTCGAACTTTCCGAGGGGCTAACATCGACTCGGACGACTATCTTGTAGTAGCCAAGATGCGCCTACGGATAGAGTAAGAATACAAAGTTATGACGTCGGAAAGCTAATATCGCTAAAAATCGCTCTTCCTTTTACTGATCGCGTCCCCCTTAAGCTGTCTCAATCACCTCAACCCTCCATGCAGTAAAGAGAATAGTGGAATCTTTGCAAACAAGCCCTGAAAAGCACTGCATCTGAAGTTTTGGGCTTCTAGACTCCACCATGAAGAAATACCTTGTTCGATGACGAGTGCAAGAGGATTCATATAGCGAAGCAAGAGGCATAAAAAGCCTCGCTGGGTGGAAAAACAAGAGCAGCTCGTGGGCTCTACGAGTTAAAAAGAAGGGAGGAGCAAAAGCTTCTCAGGAGAAAGAAGAAAGCACGAGAAGCGTGCGATTGAGGATTTGGATGTGTGTTGCTGGAGGCATGACGTTCGAAAGTTTTATCAACAGATAAAGCCAGAACGAAAGCCTGTAGGGATGAGGTAGGATGCTTAGTACATAGATTATGGAACAACACTTCTGCAGACAGTATAACGGCGATGATAGTCAATATGCCGCTGTCAGGCAGAACGATCCATTTCTTAACGACGAAGACCGCAGAGAATTTCGTCCCCCTGACCTCGACGAAGTAAAGATTACCATATCGAAACTCAAGATATGATCAGAGGAAAGCATGACCGAGGAATGAAGTCTCAGCCTCGTTTGCCCGATCCACAAGAAAGGAGACCACTTTGACTGTGCCAACTACGGAGGAATAAGCCTTCTTAACATCGCCTACAAAATCTTCTCTTTGTGTGAATGCCTGAAGCCTTTTATAAATAAGCTGATAGATCCTTATCAGTGTAGCTTCAGACCAAGGAAGTCCTGGAGAAAACAAGTCGACACTCACCACCTAGTGTCAAATCCCTGCTAAACTCGTCAGGTTATGCAGGATGACTTTGGAGAATGGTCGTTGCTCCATCCGAATCGGTGAAGGACTCACCGATAGCTTTGATGTCAAGAAAGGACTTAGGCAGGGCTATGGGCTGTCGTGTGGTTTCTTCAACATCGTATTGGAAATGATGGCCAATACAAGAGGAACAATTTATTTCAAATCCTCAAAGCTCCTCGCATACGTGGATGACATTAACATAATCGTAAGAACACAGCGAGATGTCGATGAGGCGTTTGCGAGTATTGAGATGGAGGCGGCGAAAATTGGTTGGACGGTAAACGAGGGCAAAACTAAATATATGCTGTCATCTTGGCCGTCTTGGCCAGAACGTTTGTATTGGCAGATATAAGTTCGAGGTAGTTAAGGACTTCGTCTACCTTGACTACCTACCTTTGACTACCAGTGACCTGAAACAACGGCATCAGTTCCGAAATCAAACGCAGAATCACTCTTGCCAATCGCTGTTTCTTTGGGCTCAGGAGGCAACTGAGTAATAGAGCCCTCTCCCGAACGACAAAGTTGACTCTATATAAGACCCTTATCATCCCGGTCCTGCTGTACGGCGCAGAAGCATGGACACTATCAAAAGCGGATGAAGAGGCCCTTGGTCGGTTCGAGAGAAAGATTTTGGGCGTGATTTTCGGGCCTATAAACGCAGACGGGGGATGGAGGGAGAGATTCAATCACGAACTTTACGGGCTGTATAGCGACATGAGCCTAGTCAGGTGTCTACGGATTCAACGCCTAAGATGGCCTGGCCATGTAGAGCGCATGGACATCACAGCTCCAGCCCGGAGAGTCTTTGAATCAAACCCCGAGGGATGAAGAAGCAGAGGACGGCCGCACTTAAGATGGCGCACACAGGTGGAAGGGGACCTCAGCCAACTGGGTGCGCGGCAATGGAAAAGGCTATCAAAAGATCGTGCTAGTTGGAGGGGCATGTTGGTTGAGGCCCAGGTTCACCCCGAACTAAGGCGCCCGATAAGAAGAAGAAGAAGTCTAACATCCTTCCTGCTGAAAAGCATGGAGAGAATGGTAGAGCTGCACGTGCACAAGGTTGCCTTTCGAATTCATCCTCTCGGAGATGCAACATGCTCATCATCTCTCTGCCCACATACTGAACTGTCTTCGCATTTTCACAGATGGCTCCAAATCTGGGCTGGGTTCCGGTGCTGGGGTTTTTTTCGAATGCGAAAACGTCCGACTATACTTTACTTTAGGAAAATATTTGTCTGTCTTTCAGTCAGAGGTATACGTAATCCTGATAGCCACGCACTATGTTGTGAGGCATAGGTAAAACATATGCGTTTGCAGTGACAGCCAAGCTCCACTCAAAGCTGTGTCCAACCCTTTAACCCACTCCAAGTTAGTGGTTAGTGACTGGATCCCAGGTCATTTTAGAATCCTAGGAATGAGATCTCTGTTGAAATCGCTAGAATGGGTTCGGAGGAGGGTTTTCCGTACCTGAACCCGCCTTGGGTCTACCTGCTTCCACGGTCAGTACCCCACATCAACGATTGGGTCTTCAATGTAAACAATCGTAGATGGAGGGAATATCCAGGATGCAGAATGACTATTTAGTTTTCTTTTTTTTGGGGTTAGTGCTACCAATTAGCATTTGGCACTGCGACCTTTGCAGATCTAGCCGATTAGCCGAGGAGCTTATCCGCTTCCATAATGAAGTTGAGAAAGTTTCTGGTAGAAGCCAAGGTGATCCCCTCAGGAGTCATAACTTCGCTGAGAAGGATACGCTTCCTTAGATGGCAGAAAGCAGCACACTCACACAGTATGTGTTCCGCCGTTTCTTCGTCCTCGAGACAGAGTTTCACTCAGTTTCAGACGAGGGGCTAATTTTGTTAAGATGATATCTCAGACCGCAGTGTCCTGTCAGATAGCTGACTAGTCGTCTGATACCCACCCTATTGACCCTATTGAGTTTGAGTATGTCAATAGAGTGCTTGTTCACGGCTCGTATAGGTTGTCTCGATTGACGGAGTCCCCGAACGGTGTTCCAAAAGGACAGAAGTTGCGATTTTTCTCACTTAGACTTGGGAGTGCCGCATAATGGTTCTGGACTTATATGTATACTTATTGCTGGAACCTTTTCTGGGGAGTTGGTCGGCAATTTCATTGCCCTTAATACCTTCGTGCCCTGGCACCCACCCAAGTTTGACATTGTTTCTTTTGGCGAGGTCTTGTAGGGCATCATGGCATTCCTTGACGGTTTTTGAGTTCGTGCTGTACGAACTCAGCGCTTGATGGTTGATGGTTACTACTCTAATGCCAGTCTCAAGAGTCCCAGCTTGAAAGATGCTGGGACTCGTTCCTAGGGCCTTCGAGATCTTGCAATTTGGTCCAAAGATGGCAGCGCCAACGTCAGAAGCCATCTTGGAGCCATCCGTATACCACCTAAGGCCTTTGATACTTAGCAAGGGATCACTGTTTTCCCATGTTGAGCGATTTGGGATCAATATCTCAAATCCCTTGTCAAAAGTGAAGGTGTGTGGCAATGCGTCCGAAACCGTGGTTATCATATCCAGCTCGGAAAGGTGTTGTAATATGGACATGTGACCCACGGGTCTACATGGCATATATGTTCCCGAATAGGGAATTCTGATTGCACTGCGTAATGCCACTTTTTTGATAAAAAGGTGCAGGGGAGGGAGTCCAATGAGTGCTTCTTGGGCTGCCGTGGGGCAGGTTGGCATAGCGCCTGTAATGCCTAGACACGCTAGTCTCTGAAGGCTTTGAAGCTTATTAATTGTGGTTTTTTGCTCAACTTTTGTCTACCATACGGTGGACCCGTAGGTGGCGATACGTCTTACTTTCGCGGTGTATAACCAGTGGACTACCTTAGGTTTTAGTCTCCAGGTACGTCGACAGGCCAACATGGCCTTAGTCGCTTTCATAAGCTTAGTTTTCATATTGGAGTCCCAGTTGAGTCTGCGGTCTACTCTACTTCCTCTGAACATTCTATGCGTGTGCCATTAAGAAAGACTGAGCAGGGCTGTACCTTTCTCCCCTTTGTAAACGGGACTAAGATTGTCTTTGGGTTAATCGATAAACCCTCTCTGCCACACCAGGCAGAGATAAATTTGAGCGCAAGCTGCATGCATTCTGAGAGCACCGTGGCGCAGTGGGTAGTGTGTTGGCCTCTGACGCCGATGACACGGGATCGAATCCCGACACAGCCATGTCATCGGTCGTGTTTTTCACGGTGTTTCTCCTCAGCGGGGTTCTGACAAAACCCCCTGTAGTAAAATTGACATGAAAAGCTTCTCGAAATTCGCCGTTCGGAACCGGCAATAAACTGTAGGTCCCTTTCACCTATGGGAAAATGAAATCACACACAACATGGGTGATTGAGAGAAGCCCGGCTCAGGTTCTTCATGGACTGTAACGCCAACATACATACATACAAGCTGCATGCGTTCACAGGCAGTGGTTTCGCACTTGGCCGTAACACATCCAATGACCTCGTAGCCTGCAGGATGATTAAGTGCGTACGCCTTGATGTCTGCAAGAAATCCGCAGCATTTTTCTTATCCCTCAGGATCGGCATCAGTTAGACGCTTACTTGTGCTGCATATTGCTGTGACTGAACCGCCTTTACTCGCGCAAGGTGGCGCACCTTTGGGCTCAACTTGGTGTGTGCTGAATCTCTTAGCCCTAACTCATTGAAGCTCCTTCTCATTTTTCTCGGGAAAGCGGGGAATTACAGTAAAAGTAGGTGTCTTTCTGGCAGTACATTGGACCAGTATTTGCGTCTGAGTGCTCCAACAGATAGCAGAAACCTACAACAAAAACAAAAAAGAAATTGAGATCAACTTGGTGAGTACTTATAACTTTTCAAACGTAAACGGCGTCGATGGTCCTTTTAAATAAACTACCCGACTTGATTCGACAGTAAACATTTGTAGTCCTAATTCGCGTCATATGTGGTCAACCCTCTACATATTATTACACTGCTCACCATAACTCGCTCACTCTCCAAATGTGTTTGAGCGAATACTAGTCTTGAGGATCTGGAAACACATAAGTTACGTACTTTACCGAATAAAATAGGTTATAATCCATTAAGATACAAACTGTTGCTCTTTTCATAACAAGACAACTTACAACTCGTTTCCAATTTTGTGAAATCAGTAGTGTTACGCGTCACCCTAGGGCACCTACTAGCTGACGAGCTTGATGATGCCAATGATGCGTTATTGGTTATTGGTTTTGAAACCCATCAAACCGGTGGCGGATGCAGATGAGTCGAGAGAAAAACCGATAAAATGCTTTAAGAAGGTACCCAGCAGGTAGGTAACTTCATAGATATCAATAAATCGATTACCAGACAGCTGCCAGTAAGAAAGTCAAATCTGTCCGCCTCCCACTTGATGTACCTTTCGGCACTTAGTGTAACATAATCAATTAATTAAACAGATATTTGCCTCAATCTACTCGTTAGTAAATTGGTTATTCTAAACATATCTGGATCCCTTAGGTTGCCTTTTTGTTTGATTTAGACACAAAGGTATGTATCTAATACATGATGCTCGAACGATCTTTCACGAGGGAAGCATAAAATGGGCCCCTACAAATCCCCGGGGAGGATGGCATCTTCCCAGCCCTTCTTCAGAAGGGGAGTACCCAAATTAGCCCCATGCTCATTAACATCTTTAGGACCAGCTATGCATGGGGACACATACCAACAAGCTGGACGGAGGTAACGGTAAAATTCATTCCCAAAGTAGGCCGTAGACCCACAGACCTGCCTAAGTCCTACAGACCGATAAGCCTTACCTGGATAGGCATATCACGGAAGGTGGTGCACTGAAAAGATCACCACTTTACAAAAACCAATATGCCTACCAGCCTGGGAAATCGACCCCGCATGCTCTTCAGGAACCAACGGCCCGGATCAACAAATCCCTGAGTGACAAAGAAATTGCGACAGGTTGCTTTATTGACATCGAGAGCGCCTTCGACAATACCGATTACGCTGAAATACAACGCTGCATCCTTAGCACTGGGGTAGGTAACACCATATGCAACTGGATCCAACATAGCTTAGTCACAGGAAAAGAAGCTCTTCAATATGCAATGATAAAATCAGTGTGAAAGCTGCGAAAGGTTGCCCTAAAGGCGGGATTCTCTCACCCATCCTATAGTCCATAGTTGTCAAGAACTGATTATTATACTCAGCAACAATGGCTTCTACGTCCAAGGCTATGCTGGCGAGATTGTGATCCTAATCAGAGGCAAATTCGAAGACACGATCTCGGAACTCCACAAAACGATAGAGTTCTCAAAATAAGTTAAATACCTATGTATGTATGTAGCCGGAACCCTCACATCATAAAAACCATTGAGAAAGCCAGGATATCTCTATGGATCAGCAAAAGTCTCACTATCAATATCAGTACAAGCGAAACTCAACAAAGACTAGCTTGTATCTGCATCACGGGGGCTAAGAAACTTAAGAACCCTCCAGAAGCACGGGAAGTCATCACGGACCTACCACCTCTCCACCTCCAACTACAGGAAGAAGCCATGGTCTTAGCCCAAAAGCTCATCACAGAGGATGACTCTGATTCTGAGCTTTTTCTCACTGAGCTGAACAGGCGCGAAATTCTAAAAATATCTCACATCGACAACTGTCTATGTGTGGCATGGGCTCGGAAATAAGGGTGAAGATGTAGATTGCTCTCAACCTGGCGAGATGCCAGCAACGATCCCTGTTTCAATGCCCGGGCCAAGTTGACATACAGCCTCCTTGCGGTGTCCTCTGGATAGCCTCTACAACAACCTTTGAGAGGTTAACAAATGTATGCAGCCATCGCCCTAGGCAAGAGGGCACTATTATACCCCGACCAGACTGGCGGTTGTGAGGCGGGCCAACAACCCGACCATGTAAAGAAAACAAGTTATGAATAAGCAAAATGCCTCTGATAAATGGACGGATTCTCAAAGACTACTTGGCGCGAAAAAGGAATACGATTTACGAGTATCTATGCTTCTGGAATGTCAGAACTCTGTACACTCTTGGAGCTGCTAATAAACTGGAAAGACCCCTCACGCGATACAAGATGGATATTACTGCGATCCAGGAAATACGCCGGATAAGAAACGGTATGATGAGGAAAACAGACTACGACATCTATTACAGCTGTCAGCTGGGAAAGCGGGTAATGTCGATGGTCATCGACTTTAAGTCTGTAAGTGATCGCCTGGCTGTGATCGCATTAAAGGCAGATATTACAACATCAGCCTCATATATGAACACGCCCCTACCGAAGAGGCTGGGGACCCTATCAAAGAGGACTTCTATGATCTCTTGGACAACGCATACGGAGCTTGTCCGGAGTATGATGTCAAAAACGTATTCGGAGACTTCAATGCCAAAATCGATAAGAAGAAGATCTTTGGCCTCCACGATACAACAACAGATAACGGCTTCCGATTCACGGACCTTACGACAGATTGTAATGCGGTGATAAGTAGCACAAGCAAGCGAATCCACACAGGAACCTGGCGATTTCCGGATGGTCCAACCGCCAACCAAACCGACCATGTACTCATTGACGCAAGACACTCGTCAAATATCATGTGCGACCATTCAGAATATTCAGGGGGGCAAACATCGACTCTCGAGAGCACCGTGGCGCAGTGGGTAGTGTGTTGGCCTCTGACGCCGATGACACGGGATCGAATCCCGACACAGCCATGTCATCGAACGTGTTTTTCACGGTGTTTCTCCTCAGCGGGGTTCTGACAAAACCCCCTGTAGTAAAACTGTCATGAAAAGCTTCTCGAAATTCGCCGTTCGGAACCGGCAATAAACTGTAGGTCCCTTTCACCTATGGGAAAATGAAATCACACACAACATGGGTGATTGAGAGAAGCTCGGCTCAGGTTCTTCATGGACTGTAACGCCAACATACATACATACAAACATCGACTCTGACCCTTTCCTCGTAGCAGCAAGATTCAGACCTTGACTGTTCCCTGCCAGAAAGCTGCAATAGCCCACCATGAGGAGGTATGACATTGGACGTCTGAGCACACCGGAGGTTAACAGAGTCTACAGGGAGCAACTGAGCGAAAGGTTCTCCCTTATGCCTACGTCGTGCACAAATGTCAACAATATGTGGCTGCATTGCCGCTCAGCCATTCAGGAAGTAGCCGGGAGCACCTTAGACTACCTACTACCCTGGACAAGAAACCCGTGGTATGATGGTGAGTGTGAGCAAAAAAAGGCAGCACCGACGAGGCCTACCAGGTGCTACGGCGAAAAACCAGTGCCAGAAGAAGGGAGGAGAAAAAACTATTGCGACTAAAGAAAATAATCTTCGCGACCTCCTAGCTCAAAAATATCGAGGAGTCTAGGGACAAACGTAAAATATGGGTCTTGCAGGAGGCTTCAAGAAAGACACCCAGGCTCTTCGAAATTTCGAGGGTAATCTTGTCACGGACCCGCAGGGAATAGTGAATGTATTTAAGCAGCATTTCCAGCAGATGCTTAACGAGCATGACCAAGCTCAAATGGCTTGCTATCAAGGCTGGCGGCGATGTTCTGGTAGGGAGCATGCACCAGAACATGTCACAAAAAAGGCGATCCTACCTCTTGCAAGAACTATAGAGGTGTATGCCTGTTCAATGTCGCATACAAGATCTTGTCCAGTGTACTGTGTGAACATCTAAAGCCCTTTTTTACCGCACTAATCGGAAGCAACCAGTGCGCCTTCCGGTCCGTTAAGTCGACTATAGACCAAATATTCACACTTCGACAAATCCTGGAAAAAAAAAAAAAACCAGCTAGTTCCAAATTGATCCACACCAAATCCATTCATAGCAAAGAATTTTCGGATGCGATAGCCGAATTTGGGATCCCAGGAAAACTGATCCGGCTGTGTCGCGCCATGCTAAAAAAATACGCGATGCACCGTGCAGTTTGGGTCTAGGACCTCTGAACCATTTGAAACCTGCACCGGATTTCGGCAAGGAGATACGCTCTCGTGTGACTTCTTCAATTTGGTGCTGGAGCAGATAGTGCGACGGGCAGGCGTCAACAGGGAAGGCACTATCTTCTACAAGTCTGTCCAGCTGCTAGGATACGCGGATGATATTGACATCATCGCGTGATCTCAGCGTGACATTGTAGAAGCTTTCACGGCGATTGAAGAACAGGCGAAACAAGTTGGTCTTAAAGTCAACGAGGACAAAACAAAGTACATGTGGTCAAGCAAAACCCGATCGGTCGCTCACCACCTGGGACAAAATACATCGATCGGAAGCTATAATTTCGAGTTGGTTAAGGAGTTTGTCTACCTCGGAGCTATCGTAAACTCCACAAACGACACCACAGTGGAGATCCGGCATAGAATCGCCCTTGGCAACCCCTGCTTCTTCGGCTTTTGCAAACAACTTGGGTCAAAACCCCTTACTCGACGAACCAAAGTAATGCTTCACAAAACGCTTACTGCTATACAAAGCCCAAAAGCTGGACAATAAGCAGGACGGCGGAGCTGATTTTGGGTTCTTTCGAAAGAAAATTCTGCGCCGGATATTTGGTCCTGTCTGTGAAGAAGGTGAACGAAGGAAAAGACAGGAGATACTGATCCCAAACCGCTCAGCATGGGAAAACAGTGATGCCCTGCTAAATGTCAAAGGCCTCTGGTGGTACATGGATGGCTCCAAAATGGCTTCTGGCGTTGGCACCGGCATCTTTGGACCAAAACGCAAGATCTCGAAGGCCCTGGTAATAAGCCCCAGCATCTTCCAAGCAGAGCTGCATGCCATCCTAACATGCGTTAATCTAAATCTTGAGACTGGCATCAGAGGAGTAACCATCAACATACTCTCTGATAGCCAAGCAGCGCTTAAAGCACTGGGTTCGTACAGCACGAACTCGAAAACCGTCAAGAAATGCCATGACGCCCTGCAAGAGCTCGCCAAAAGAAACAATGTCAAACTTTGGTGGGTGCCAGGACATAAAGGTATTAAGGGCAATGAAATTGCCGACCAGCTTGCCAGAAAAGGTTCCAGCGACAAATACATAGGTCCGGAACCTTTCTGCGGCATTCCCGGGTCTAAGATAAATTACTTCTTAGACAAGTGGGAAAAATCGCAACACCTGTCCTTCTGGAACAGTGTTCGGGGACTCCGTCAATCTAAACGACTTATACGACCCCTGAACAAACACCCTATTGACATACTCAAACTCAATAGGGGGGATATCAGAAGACTAGTCAGCTATCTAACGGGACACTGTGGTCTGAGATATCAATTAAACAAAATTAGTCTCTCGTCTGAAACTGAGTGCCGGCTCTGTCTAGAGGACGATGAGACGGCAGAACACATACTATGTGAGTGTGCTGCTCTCTGCCATCTTAGGAAGCGTATCCTTCTCAGTGAAGTTATGACTCCTGAGGGGATCACCCTGGCTCCTACGAGAAGCATTCTCAACTTCATTATAGAGGTGGAGACGCTACTCGACTAATCGGCTAGCAGGCACAATAGATCTGCAAAGGTCGCAGGTGCCGTATTGCTAATAGTAGCACTAGCCCCATATGTAAAAAAAAAAAAAAAAAAAACGGAAAAGACAGAACCGCGAAGTCCGGAAGGCAAAGATCCGTCGACTACATCGACTACATCGACCACATCGAGCGTATGAACACCAACCCTCCAGCTAAGAGGGTCTTCGACTGCGAGCCTCCTGGTTCGACCAGAAGAGGAAGACCGAACCTACAGTATAAAGACCAAGTAATCACGGATGTACGACAACTTGGTCTTGATAACTGAAAGCAGTGTGCCTGGGACCGTCGAGGATGGAAGGCAGCTATAGCTCAGACTCAGATTCTCCATGGATTGCTGGCCTGATAAGTAAGTAAGTAAGAATCTCAAGACTTTCGGAAAAGGTGGGAAACGGAATATTTGGCTCGACTACAACAGCGACCGAAATGGCTAGTTCCAAATGAAGTCTAAATGGTTCGACAAATGATTCCTTTACCAGATGGCACACCACCTGCTCTTAGACTTCCAGAAATTATTGCTCGAATCCGCTGTAGGTAAGTAAGAGTTTGAAAGTATGACAAAAATCGTCCAGACTGTGGCATAAAACCAAATGATTCATTGAACCGCACCAGTTCTATAGACGCTTAGCCTCGTTTTCGTATTACAAGAAAAGAAAAAAACCTAAAACGACCAGCAAAGAATTTCTGTTTGAAATACACTTGCAATTGCGACTTGGATTTCGATAAAATTCTTTTGAAAACCAGAATACCTCAAACGACATGTAGTATCTGCGTGGGTTGTTTATCAGATAAAGTTGCTCTACTTCGGTGCTCTGACTCACTAGTCACTAGTCCTGTAACGTGGTTAGAATTAACAACATGCAACTGCCTATGGTAGCTCCACATAAGTATGTAAAACGCAAGTGTTTTCCACTTGCCCTACGATCATCAGGTTGTCATTAAGCAAACGAAAGTGAACGATTTAAAAACTATCTAGCCGAAGACGTACACTGATTGCCGCTTAATGATCACCATTGACCGTCTATGATTCACTGTTTGTCTTCATATCTGTTCAGTAATCAGGGGCAGGTTCAATCAACGAATTTACAACGGACTAGCTTCAAGATCGCCGAGCAAGTTCGTGATCTCATCCTACTTCTAATTGCATCGCAAATTTACCTAAGTAGTGTCAGGTTTCGTTGCTTTCTATCTGTGATTAAGTTACGAGCTATGTGACTGCTTACAATTATCACGTGTGCTTTGTTTCGGCCTATACGTCTGCAAATGTATCTATGTATCTATGGATGTATGGGTACTGCGGCTAACAATTTTTAATTGATGATAAATAGAATAATGAATGTATGTATGGATAGATACTACACATAAGTATGTCATAGCAGGTAGTGTCGTAGATAGGCGCTCGTCTAGCTCTATAGCTCTATGGAATATGGTTCTTACGCAACCGCACCGCGAGACCAATTAAACAAAAAAAAAAAACGCGAGGAAAAAGGTGAATAAGACGATAAGCAAAACAGCAGCTTGACAACACCAAAGAAAGACAAATCCAAACCAAAATAAGACAAATAACAAAAACGGCAAACACAAAGCAACGTATAGTGTATGCATCCGTCAGATGACAACTCGAGCCGATCGTAGCAACTTCATACTTAGTAAACACTGTCCATTGATGAGTGGGGCGAGATAGAGTACGTATATCATATGGAAACGACCGTGCCCGAGGGCGGTGATTAAGAAAACAAAAATAAAAATTAAAAAAAAAAAACAAAAAAGATACAAACAAACAAGAAATACATATGTATCTTGCCCAACATTCGATGTCGATTATATGTTGATAATGAGCTGAATTCAAATGGCCGTATCAACGGGCGTGTGTCTTTCTTTCATGAAGAAGATGCATCCGAGAGGTTTCAGAACCAAGCCGCACGCATACACATAGTGTGGCACCACATTGGTCCATGAGTCACCGACGCTATGCGGAATAAATGAATGATTTAGGAATGCCATTCGGATACGACAACGACGATCGCATCGTAACTAAATTTCGTCATGGCGTTTTTAAATTAATTGCGCCTTGTCTCCCGTTTATCTACACCTTTGTTGTGTCGTTGGGAAATCTTTGAGAGACATAGTCCACAATGGAATTTGAAGGAAACGATCGTTTATTATACAATATCTTTAGTGATAAGAGATTCGAAGCTATTGTCTAATGTTGCCCGATTGCCATAGAAGACTGGATTTATTCGGTAGTCGAGTCAGTTTTTTTTTTAACTGAATCTGCGTGACTCACTGTACACACAGTAAGCTCGCGTAATTGTGAACACCAATAGGCACGTTGGTATTAGCATAACTTGTGCTAATTCAACTTTTTCTCAAAGAATCAACCTCGTGAAGTGCGATTCATTACATTCGTCCTCTGAAGGTCACTTGGGACTCTATTCTATGATGGAGATCTTGACTGTGTGCGGGAGAGGGAGCGAGCAAACAGAACAAAGAAGTTGATCGCGTTTAACATGGCAAACGCCAGCTTCGATCTATGCCCCTGCTCAATCCAAGTTGACACACAGCCTCCACGTGGCCCCCCCTGGATAGCTACCCTGGCACCCGCCAGATAGTGAACCAATGTGTGCAGCGACCCAACCCCTTGTTCCTGGGGAAAGAGGAACCTGGCCCTCCAGGTTGGGGGTTGTGCTTAGGGGTAACATCCCTATCACGTGAAAACCCACTTGTTCCGAAGCAACAACAAGCCTCGGATACGGACGGATACAATGCTGACGACCCCTTCAAACGACTAACGGACTTGAGAGTCTGCACCTGGAATGTTAGGTCCCTTAACAGACCGGGTGCAGGCGATCAATTGGAGCAAACCCTCAACTGCTATAAAGCAGATATAACCGCACTCCAACAAGTGCGATGGGATGGACCAGGCAAAAAACGAATGAAAAACTGCGACATCTACTACGGGAACTGCGACAAGGAGAACAAACAGCGCCCATTCGGGTGCGGATTCGTTATTGGAGGAAGACTCCGACAAAAAGTCCGAGACATAAGCGAACGCCTCATAACAATCCCCATCAAAGCTGAATTTGGAAACATTAGCTTAATATGCGCTCACGCCCCAGCGGAATGCAAAACTGGGCAAAGAGGACATATTTGAGTGGATCATAGGAAAGCATAGCCTCCATAACACCACATCCGACAACGGACTAAGGCTAATTGATTTCCTAGCGGGGCGTAACCTCCTTGTAACAAGTACGCGATTCCCCCATCTCAACATCCACAAGGGTAGCTGGCGGTCTTTTGATCAATCGACCACCAACCAGATTGATCACACTGCGATCGACACCAGACACTCCTCCTGCATTCTCGACGTACGAACCTTCCGAGGGGCCAACATCGACTCGGATCACTACCTTGTTGTAGCCAAGGTATGAACGAGGATATCAAGAATGCTTAGGAGTCGATTGGCACAACGTAAGTTTGACGTTGGAAAGCTACAATCGCAAGAGACTGCCAGAATCTTTGCCGATCGTGTCTCCTCCAAGCTCTTTCAAAATCCGCCAACAGCAGCACAAACTATAGAGCAGGAATGGGCGCATTGCCAGAGCGCCGTCAGAGACGCTGCCTCAGAGGTGCTGGGTTTCAAACCGCCACCACCTAGAAACCCCTGGTTCGATGAACAATGCGAACAGGCCCATGCAGCAAAACAAGAGGCATATAAGGCCATGCTGCAACGACGGACGAGAGCTGCTCGTAACCTCCTTGTAGCAAATACGCGATTCCCCCATCTCAACATCCACAAGGGTAGCTGGCGGTCTTTTGATCAATCGACCACCAACCAGATTAATCACACTGCGTTCGACGCCAGACACTCCTCCTGCATTCTCGGCGTACGAACCTTCCGACGGGCCAACATCGACTCGGACCACTACCTTGTTGTAGCCAAGGTACGAACGAGGATATCAAGAATGCTTAGGAGTCGATTAGCATAACGTAAGTTTGACGTTGGAAAGCTACAATCGCAAGAGACTGCCAGAATCTTTGCCGATCGTGTCTCCTCCAAGCTCTTTCAAAATCCGCCCCCAGCAGCACAAACAATAGAGCAGGAATGGGCGCATAGCCAGAGCGCCGTCAGAGACGCTGCCTCAGAGGTGCTGGGTTTCAAACCCCTGGTTCGATGAACAATGCGAACAAGCCTATGCAGCAAAACAAGAGGCATATAAAGCCATGCTGCAACGACGGACGAGAGCTGCTCGCGAAATCTATGAGCAGAAGAGAAGAGAGGAACACACGCTTTTCACAAGAAAGAAGAGAGAGCACGGAAGGCGTGAGATCGAGGAGATGGAGAGATGCTTCCGCAGGAATGACGCCCGTAAGTTTTACAATGAGGTAAAACGAACATGCCATGGCTACAAAGCCAGAGCGGCGGCCTGCAGGGATGAAAATGGAGAACTGGTAGTAGAGTCGCAGTCAATGCTGAGGATTTGGAAAGACCACTTCTGCAGACTGTATATCGGCGATGATAGACAAGATACCGCTGTCAGGCAGAACGAGCCATTCGTAATGGACGACAATGAAACAGAATTCAGTCCACTCGACCTAGATGAAGTCAAAATAGCGATATCAAGACTTAAGTCTAATAAAGCCGAGGCCGCAGACGGCCTGTCTGCTGAGCTTCTTAAGGCGGCTGGAGATGATCTGGTAAGGTGCATACACCATCTCATTTGCAAGGTATGGTCGGAGGAAAGCATGCCCGACGAATGGAATCTCAGCATCGTCTGCCCGGTCCATAAGAAAGGAGACCCCTATAACTGCGCCAACTATAGGGGAATAAGTCTCCTTAACATCGCATATAAGATCTTCTCTGCCATATTGTGTGAACGCCTGAAACCGTTTGTGGATAACCTGATCGGCTCTTATCAGTGTGGTTTCAGGCCAGGTAAATCCACAATAGACCAAATATTTACGCTACGGCAGATCTTGGAGAAGACCCAGGAATACCAAATCGACACTCACCACCTCCTCGTCGATTTCAAGGCTGCATATGACAGCGTGTATAGAGATGAGCTATACAAAGCCATGTCTAGTTTTAACATTCCTGTCAAACTAGTCCGACTGTGCATGATGACAAGGGAGAATCCTCGCTGCTCCATTAAGGTCGGTACTGAGCAAACCGAGACCTTTGATGTTAAAAAATGATTTAGGCAAGGTGACGCGCTGTCACGCAACTTTTTCAACATCGTGCTTGAGAAGATCGTGCAGGAGTCACTGGCCAACACAAGAGGTACGATTTATTTCAAGTCTACGCAATTGCTTGCGTACGACGACGACATTGACGTGATTGGACGGACACAGTGAGGCCTTTGTAAGCATTGAGGTAGAAGCGGCTAAGATGGGTCTCAAGGTTAATGAGGGTAAAACCAGATATCTGCTTTCATCTAAAAGAGACAGACAACACCGACGTATTGGCCAGGACGTCACCATAGGCGGATATAACTTTGAAGCGGTCAAGAAATTCGTCTACCTTGGCTCATTGATGACCGGCGACAACAACACCAGCGCTGAGATAAAACGCAGAATCACTCTTGCCAACCGCTGTTTCTTTGGGCTCAAGAGGCAATTGGGGTGGCCGTGGTGCAGTGGTTAACATCATCGACCGCCGAGCGGAAGGTTTATGGTTCAAATTCGCTTCATAGCCAAGAAAAAGTAGTTTCTATTCCGCCAAAAAGTATGCAACGCTGTTGAGAATGGAAAGTGACCAGACGTACTGCTGCAGGCATAACACTCACAGTATATGGTCAAACGAAATTCATCCTCTGCGTATGCAATACTAAAAGTGCTTGAACGAATTACTACGGACTATAACCAACGCGGAATTTGGTCGGCTCTCGTCCTATCTAGGTCTAGGACAACCACCCCTGAGAGTAGTGAACGAACATCAACGACCCCAACCACAGTACTCCGTTCAGGTTGTGTGTGTCAACACATCATAAGAGAATATAAAAACTCTTGAACCTGCGCGAGTCTCTAAAAAAAAAAAAAAAAAAAAATTGAGAATTAAAGCCCTCTCTCGGAAAACCAAGGTGACACTATATAAGACCTTGATCATTCCAGTCCTCCTTTACGGCGCAGAGGCTTGGACCTTAACAAAAGCGGATGAAGATGCCCTTGGTCGTTTCGAGAGGAAAATTCTGCGTACTATCTACGGTCCCGATTGTTCAAACGGTGTATGGAGGAGATATAAGATATAATGAAGAACTGTACGGGTTGTGCAGCGACATCGGCCTGGTACGACGTCTACGGATACAGCGTCTTAGATGTCTAGGCCATGTAGAGCGCATGGAAAATACAGCTCCGACCCGAAGAGTCTTCGAATCCACTCCGGAAGGAAGGCGCGGCAGAGGACGGCCGCATCATCGGTGGCGCACGCAGGTGGAAGGGGACCTTAACCAACTGGGCATGCGGCGCTGGAAACAGCTGGCCAAAGACCGTGCCAGCTGGAGACGCTTGTTGGTTGAGGCCCAGGTTCACCACGGACTGTAGCGCCACCTAAGTAAGTAAGTAAGTAAGATCTTGACTGTGGGTGCGACTAGACCTAAGGCATGGTCAGAAGCTGAGCAATCTTCCTTTGAATAAAGTTAGCGTATCGAGGACTTCATTTTTCGGAATACCAGCAACCAGGTGATTTAAAGAGATCTTAGGTCTGACTTACTATTTTGGTATTGGTGGTTGGAATAAGTACAGTTTCCAACACAGATCAGATGACGCTGTTCTATGCAGCCACATTGCCCTTCTGTTATGTTTCCAAAAACGTGCTCCAACAAACACTTCACCACAAGGCCCCTGTCCAATCGCAAGGGGCCATCAGTGATTATTTCAAAAACACCTCCCTAGAGGGCCTTCAAAAGCGATCTATATTGGACAAGTTATGAAGGCGTCAACAAAAATGCTTCGTTTGATACCTACCTACTTACTTAGGTGGCGCTATAGTTCGGGGCGAACCTGGGCCTCAACCAACAAGCCTTGCAAGCTAGCACGATCTTTTGCCAGCGGTTCCCAGTGTTGCACATCCAGTTGATGAAGGTCCCTTTCTACCTGTGTGCGCCATCTTAGATGCGGCCGTCCTATGCAACTCCTCGGGCCGGAGCTGTGCTGTCCATTCGTTCTACATTGTCCAGCCATTTTAGACGTTGGATCTGCAAGCGTCTTACTTAGCCGATGTCCCTATACAGCCCGTATAGTGCTTGGTTGAATCTTCTCCTCCACTCTCCGTCAACACAAACGGGAATTTTCCTCTCGAAACGACCAAGACCCTAGACAGAAAAATAGACTCCTGTCAAGACTCAAACTCTTGTACAGGCGGTTTACTGACAGACAAAACTCGGAGGTCAGGACCCTGAAGTCACTCATTAACAATCTCCGACAGTTAATTAAAGAAAATTATAAAATAACCATAAGCCTGCACTGGAGCAACAAAATTCGCGCTGTAAAATCCAACAGCGACAATATGTTCCCGCAGATAAATAAAATATTTCGGAGAAAAGATCAGAATGACATTCGGGATCTAAAGCTTCCGAGAACGTCAGACAACGAACGTTTACTACGAACAGTCAACATCGATCCAGAGAGCGCCGTCCTAGATGATGACTTTTTGTGATTGAGGATCCTCAAGAGAAAGTGGCGACAGTGGGGGCTGTCTTCCAGGAAGTGTATTAGGTGAATGAAAGCATTCGCCCGAGCCACGACCTGGAAAATAGAGCCCTGCTTCACCACTATTTGGTCCTGTCTGTGAGGAAGGTGAATGGAGAAGACACAACCGCGAACTCTACGAGCTGTACCAAGATGTGGATGTAGTCCGGAAGGCAAGGACCCGTCGACTACACTGGCTCGGCCACATCGAGCGCATGGACATCAACGCTCCGGCTAAGAGGGTCTTCGACTCCGAGCCTCCTGGTTCGAGAAGAAGAGGAAGACCGAACCTCCGGTATAAAGACCAAGTAATCGCGGATGTAAGACATCTTGGTCTTGACAACTGGAAGCAGCGTGCCCGGGACCGTCAAGGATGGAAGGCAGCTAAAGCTCAGGCTCAGATCCTCCATGGATCGCAGGCCTGATAAGTAAGTAAGTAAGTTCACCACTTCTACCTTCGATATGATATTGATCATTGGCGATCCGAGTACCATGGTTTCACCAGGTTCAATGACGATTTTACGGCAACTAACGCCATCGCCATTGAAGGTGCTAACACACTGTTCATTTCGACGGAAGATCTCCAGTTGATCTCCATGTCACTAAAAAATAAAAAATCCGCGGGTACTGATGGTATACCCAATGTTGTGTTCAGGCACCTTCCACCGGTAGCTATAGAGAGGTACACCATCCTGTTCAACAATGCACTGAATAATGCACATTATCCGGTGCATTGAAGAACGGAAGTGGTCCAACCAATCCCTAAGAGGGGCAAGAACTCCTCTAATCCGGCAAATCTCCGTTCGATAAGTTTCCTTCCGAGTATCTGCAAGGTCTTCGAGAAGGTAATCCATAGAGCCCTGTCCAAATGGGCTGAGGACAAAAATATCATTCCGGATAACCAATTCGGTTTCAGAGCGGGGCATGATACCATACATGCCGCGTCGAAACTCGTCTCGGATATCCAATGGAATAAATGCAAGAACCAAAGCACGGGTGCCTGCCTGGTTGATCTGGAAAAAGCCTTCGACACCGTATGGTTAGAAGATCTCTACTACAGGCTCAAGCGGTTGGGCATAGGTAAACCATTGCTATCCATTGCGATCCTTTTTAGGATTTACATCAGTGATTTGATAGTTTCTCTTCACCACTCAATAGCGTACGCAGATGACTTGGCTACGTACAGATCAGGTCCAACGATCGACGTCATTGCTACTTTATTGCAACGTGACTTCGATAAAATTCAACAGTTCTGTGATGACTGGAAGTTGAAAATCAACTTCCAGACATCAGAGACTATTTTATTCAGAAGGCCTTTGTCTAGGGCCTCTAGGGACACTTGAAAACATTGGCGAAAGTTCGCGATCATTTGACCGGACGGGGGTCCACTGGCAGGTAAAAGTGTAGTCAGGTACCTCGGGATCTGGCTAGATCAGTATCTATATTTTAACAAAAGTGTAGATGCTGCTCTGGAAAGAGCCCGGGGCGCTTTCGCCCTAACAAGATAGCTGTTTCATTGCAGCCAACTTGAGTCTAGGGTGAAGGTAATCTGCTTCATGGCCTTAATCAGGCCTATGATTGCCTATGGATGTCCCGTCTGGTTTAATGTGAGCACGAGTTTAATGGAAAGGATTCGGGTGTTTGAAAGACAATGTCTGAGGATTTGTCTTGGATTACACAGATTACCAGAGTCTGAGTACAGAAAGCTCTATCCCAACGGGGTCCTGTATAATAGGGCAGGTACTTTACGGATAGACAACTTCCTAATAAAACTGATTCGAGGTCACGTTGCGAGGGCAATGACTTCGGTCAACAACTTAATATCTGGGGCCTACTACCCCAATACTATGTATTTTAAAAAAGTGCGTCTGAACGGCTTTGTTCCCCCGGAAGCATTCCTTTATTTTGATAATTGTGGGCTGATCCAGGACAGATTGGCGGTACCGCTAATCTTCCGTGTGGCCCGTAATTCTATGGAGCGGCGACTCTTCTACGAGCCTGACGTCGTGCTCTGTGAGCCCGAGCAACTCAGGTTCAGTAGAGCGATTTCTCGCCGAGATAGAGAAGACGTTGTCCGAGAGCATCAACGCTTTTGATGGCTGGAGCGGGCTCCGTGGTAGAGTCTTTAAAAAAGACAACGGCGGCAAAGACCGCCGTAGCCAATGGCAGACCTGTATAGGGTAGGGTAGGGTAGGGTAGAATAAGGTAGTTTTTTAAGCTTTTTGCTAAATAGAAGTATATGCCCGCAGAGGGTCAGTAGGACATCTAATGTAGTTATGATATAAGCTAGTTTTAGTCATTTTGTCTAGCACGTAAGATAGTTATAAATATCTCAATAAAAATGAATTTGAATTGAAATGAAAAATGACGACCAAAGCCCTCTTCATCCATTTTTGACAAGCTCGAAGCCTCTGCGCCGTAGAGGAAGACCGGAATGATTAAGGTTTTATAGAGGGTCACCCTAGTTTTACGAGGGGGGGCTTTACTACTCAATTACCTCTTGCGCTCGAAGAAACAGCGGGGGCAAACAGAGCAAAGAAGTTGATCGCGTTTAACATGGCAAACGCCAGCTGCGATCTCTGTCCCTGCTCAATCCAAGTTGACACACAGCCTCCGCGTGGCCTCCCCTGGATAGCTGCCCTGGCATCCGGTAGGTAATAGTGAACCGATGTGTGCAGCGACCCAACCCCTTGTTCCCGGGGAAAGAGAAATCTGGAGGAGCCCTCCAGGTTGGGGGTTGTGCTTAGGGGTAACATCCCTATCACCTAAAAACCTACTTATTCAGAAACAACCACAGGTCTCGGATAGGTATACAAAGCTGAAGACCCCTGCAGACGACTAAAGGACTTGAGAGCCTGCAACTGAAATGTGAGGTCCCTTAAGATACCGATTGGAGCAAGCCCTCAACTGCTATAAAGCAGTCATAACCGCATTTTAAGAAGTGCAATAGGATGGGCCAGGCAAAAGACGGATGAAAAAATGCAACATCGGATGCGCATTTGTTTTTCGAGGAAAACTCCGACAATCCGCATCAAAACTAATTTCGGAAACATAAGCTTGATATGCGCTCACGCCCCAACTGAAGAAGAGAACGAGCGACTCAAGGACGACTTCTACGCTCTCCTAGACAGAACCTATGCCAAATGTTCCAGCTACGATATGAAGATAGTTCTAGGGGGTTTAAATGCAAAAGTGGGCAAAGAGGACATATTTGAGTCGATCATAGGAAAGAATTTCTACATCTGACAACAGACTTAGGCTAAATTCTTCGGAATCAGGTCGATGCCATTTATACGTGGATCTTGTTCGTGTGAAGAGGAAAATCTCAGGTTTTGTTGGATTTACCCCTAGGCCCAGATCCTTGACCCAGTTATTCACCAATAGCAGCGCATAACTCTTTCCTGAGGACCTGAGGAAATTTCCCAGGTACCAGGATGGTAATGTCATCGGCATAGGCCGTGACGTTAAAACCCTGTTTCTCTAGGAGCTTTAGCAATTCGTCGACTACGAGGAGCCACAGGAGAGGCGTTAGAACACCCCCCTGTGGTGTGTCACGGCTGACTCCCAGAAGTTTAAGTATCTCGGGGTCTTTTTCACGAGTGATGAAAGGAATAATACTGAGCTTTCCTGCAGGATTGGCCAAGGTGGGTCGATTTTGAAACAGTTTGGAAGATTTGTAATCAGGAAGACCGAGCTTGGTGTCAAAGGCAAGTTAGTTCTAATTTTCACCTATGATCATGAAATTTGGGTATTGACCGAAAGAATAAGATCACGAATACAAGCTGCCGAAATGAGATTTCTTCGTGCTGTTGTGGGAGTTACTCGCCGGGATAGGGTGAGAAACACGGCAGTGCGCGGGGAGCTTAATATTGAGCAGCTGCTTCTCCGAACGAAAAGGGCTATGCTTCGATGGTTTGGTCACATGAGATGAATGTCGCCATCATCACGACTTCCGAAGCATGCCTTGAATGCAATACTATCAGGCAGGCGACCGCTTGGCAGACCCAAGACGGATCAAGTCCAAAAGCTCGCCTGGGTACGCTTGGGCGTAGCGCCTGATGAGTTAGAGTCGATGGCGGAGGATCGAGTGGCCTGGAATTTCGCGTGCGTGCATTTCCCTCGCGACTCTTTTAGTGGAACATGCGGGCTACTGGAAATGATGATGATGATGATGTTACGAATGGAGATACATATCGAGCATCCAGTTTCGTCAAGAATGATATCTAAGAAACACAAATACGTAACTATCTAGGCGAATGTGTTTTCTTTCGAAACCCGTCAAATGCTCAACTGGAATGACGGCTATCTATAATCTAATTAAAACAATTTCATAAGATTGAGTGCCCAAAAAAAAAACCTAACCTTCGCAGCTAATGACCTAAGCCACGTATACACCAGTATGTCTATAGACCAATTTATAAGCCCCAAACTGTTTTTAGCCAGCCAACATGATGACCTTGTGCTGGTGGAGTTTTCACACGAGTACCTTACGATATACCGGTTTTCATAAGTACAAATTGTGGTTCATAGTTGCCGCAATTCATCATCGTTGGATTTATTTGCTCACGGAAAGATTAAGAATGCTTCAAAGCCATCCATGAAGTGGCCATCCTACTATCAGTGGACTTGGTTTTACCTGTGCTTATCGCAACGGTATAGGCAATAAGTTATATGACTATCCGATACATGTGTATAGGTACATACATATGATGCTTATCTTTCGAGAGCCTTAAATACTTAGGTGATTTTTCAAGCAGCTGTTAAAGGTGTATTTTGCAATCTTTGTTTGGAGTGAATGGTTTTGAAAGACATACACTTGCACAATATCGATTATGGTATCTCGATAGCTTATCTAAAGTTGACACTCTATTCATACAAATGTAAACAGGGACGTTTACCAATAGGTATAGTATCGAACAATTCGATGACACCGGTAATCGGCCTTCCAGAACCATTCGCTTATCTGTGCGGTTGATTTTTTTTGTAAATTTTTGAACAAACTTACTTACTTACTTATCATGCCAGCGATCCATGGAGGATCTGAGCCTGAGCTATAGCTGCCTTCCATCGTTGACGGTCCCGGGCACGCTGCTTCCAGTTGTCAAGACCAAAATGTCTTACATCCGCGATTACTTGGTCTTTATACCGGAGGTTCGGTCTTCCTCTTTTTCTCGAACCAGGCGGCTCGGAGTCGAAGACCCTCTTAGCTGGAGCGCTGATATCCATGCGCTCGATGTGGCCGAGTCATTGTGGTCGACGGATCTTTGCCTTCCGGACTACATCCACATCTTTGTACAGCTCGTAGAGTTCGCGGTAGTGTCTTCTTCTCCATTCCTCTTCCTCATAGACAGGACCAAATATCCGGCGCAGAATTTTTCTTTCGAAAGAACCCAAAATCAGCTCCGCTGACCAGCTATCGTCCAGCTTTCGGCTCCGTACAGCAGGACTGGCAGTATGAGCGTTTTGTAAAGCATGACTTTGGTCCTTCGAGTGAGGAGTCTTGACCCCAGTTGTTTGGACAAGCCGAAGTAGCAGCGGTGGCCAAGGGCGATTCTATGCCGAATCTCCACTGGGGTGTCATTTGTGGAATTTACGTTTGCCCCGAGGTAGGCAAACTCCTTAACCACCTCGAAATTATAGCTTCCCATCGTTATATTTTGTCCCAGGTGATGAGCGACGGATCGGGGTTTGCTTGACAGCATGTACTTAGTCCTGTCCTCATTAACCTTAAGACCAACTCGTTTCGCCTGTTCTTCAATCACCGTGAATGCTTCCACAATGCCACGGTGAGAACACGCGATGATATCGATATCATCCTCGTATCCTAGCAGCTGGATGGACTTGTAGAAGAGAGTGCCTTCCCTGTTGACGCCTGTGCGTCGCACTATCTGCTCCAGCACCAGGTTGAAGAAGAACCGAGTTGCTCGGTGCATCGCGTATTTTTTTAAGTGGCGCAACACAACTGGATCAGTTTTAACTGGATCCCGAATTCGGCCATCGCACCAAACAGTTCTTCACGATGAATGCTGTCGTATGCGGCTTTGAAATCGATGGAAAGATGGTGTGTATCGATTCGAAACTCGTTGGTCTTTTCCAGGATTTGTCAAAGTGTGAAAATTTAGTCTATAGTTGATTTACCGGGGCCGGAAGCCGCGCTGGTAGCTGCCGGTTAGTGCGGTGCAAAACGACTTTAGACGTTCACACAATACGCTGGACAGGATCTTCTATGCGACATTGAGCAGGGATATACCTCTATGGTTCTTGCAAGACGTAGGATCGCCTTTTTTGTGGATGGGCCAAATAAAGCTGGTATTCCAGTCGTCGGGCATGCTTTCATCTTCCCAAATTCTGCAGATGATCTGGTGCATGTTCCCTACCAGAACATCGCCGCCAGCCTTGAAGAGTTCTGATGGCAAGCCATCTGAGCCTGCGGCCTTGTTGTTCTTCAGATTCTGAATAGCTGTGCCGACTTCTTCGATGCTGGATGGGAGGACTACTTCAGCGACTGGAGTTGGGATTTCCTCGGTCCCTACCACTCTCTCTTGGTCATGCTCGTTAAGCAGCTGCTGGAAGTGCTGCTTAAATACATCTACTATTCCCTGCGGGTCGGTGACAAGATTACCCTCGCAGTTTCGAAGAGCCTGGGTGCCCTTTTTGAAGCATCATGCAAGGCCTTTGGCTTTCTTGTAAAAGGCTCGTGTTTTGTGTTTATCCCTAGACTCCTTGTTATCCTTGAGCTGGGAGGCTGCGAAGATTCTTTTCTTTTGTCGCAGTCGTTTTTTCTCCTCCCTTCTTCTGTCTCGGTACTCTTCTTGCGCTGCCCTGGTTTTCCTCTGCAGCGCCTTTTGGTACGCCTCGTCGGCTGCTGCCTTTTTCTGCTCACACTCGCCTTCATACCACGGGTTTCTTGTCGGGGGTGGTAGGTATCCTAAGGTGGTTACGGCAACTTCCTGAATGGCTGAGCGGCAATGCAGCCACATATTATTGGCATTTGTGTTCGACGTAGGCATACCGTAGAGTCTTTCGCTCAGCTGCTCCCTATAGACTCTGGCAACCTCCGGTGTGCTCAGGCGCCCAATGTCGAACCTCCTCCTGATGGGCTGGTGCAGCTTTCTGACATTGGACAGTCGAGCTCTGAATCTTGCTGCTACGAGGAAGTGGTCAGAGTCGACATTTGCCCCTCTGAATGTTCGCACATCCAGGATGTTTGACGAGTGCCTTGCGTCAATGAGCACATGGTCGATTTGGTTGGCGGTTCGACCGTCCGGAGATCGCCAGATTGCTGTGTGGATTCGCTGTCGCAAAGTCAGCGAGTCGGAAGCCGTTATCTGCTGTTGTATCGTGGGGGCTGCGCTTTCCGATCACTCCGCCCAGGGTGTTCTCCGTACCGATTTTGGCGTTGAAGTCCCCGAGCACGATTTTTACATCGTACTCCGGACAAGCTCCGTAGGCGTTGTCCAGGAGGTCATAGAAGTCCTCCTTGATAGGGTCTTCAGCCTCGTCGGTAGGGGCGTGTGCACATATAAGGCTGATGTTATAAAATCTGCCTCTGATGCGGATCACAGCCAGGCGATCACTTATAGGTTTAAGGTCGATGACCTTCGACCATAACCGCTTTCCCACGACAAATCCGCATCCCAGTAAGTGCAACCTTTTGTGACAGCTGCAATAAATGTCGCAATTTTTCTTCCTAATCATACCGTTTCCTATCTAGCGTATTTCCTGGACCGCAGTAATATCCGCCTTGTACTGCGTGAGGATTCCTTCTAGTTTATGAGCAGCTCCAGGAGTGTACAGGGTTCTGACATTCCAGGAGCATACTCGCAAATCGTGTTCCTTTCTCGTGCGTTGTCGTCGTCGAGTATCCGTCCGTATATCCGAGGCATCTTGCTCATTCATAACTTTAAGCCCGCCGCACAGCCGCCATTCTGGTCGGGGTTTTGTCGCTGCATACGTTTGTTCACCTCCCAACGGTTGTTGAAGAGGCTATCCAGAGGGCGCCGCGAGGAGGTCGTATGTCAACTTGACCCGGGCATTTAAACAGGGATCGTTGCTGGCATCTCGCCAGGTTGAGAGCGATCAACAACTTTACCCTTAATGTCCGAGACCATGCCCAGCAGACTGAATAAATGACAGCTAGTTTGACAGATGTAGCGTCAATATGGCCACTATCAATTGTCAAAGTTCGAAAGTCCCTTTTAGAATACCCTGTAGTACAGTCCGAGACAAAGCGCAAGCTGAAAGTTGCCAGCTGGCTGCGAAATGGGCAACATGAAGGTTAGGTTGAAAATGGAATTGAAAAATGTCGAAGGGAATGGAAGGACATTGATATTAACGTTAGAAGGAATCTCGACAAAATGAGTAAGCAAAACTGGGACTAGGCGAATACCTCGTACACATCGAGCTGTGCCGACACCTTTGCTTACTTAGCTGTTGCCGCATTAAGTTGTTCTGAGGCCGAATCAGTGAAATAAAATACGCAATACACTATCTACGGTAACAATAACGCATTTATATCAGGAAATCTTTATTTCAATTCAATTCTTTCTTAATCCTTGCCCTTATTGTCTTACAAATGTACGAGTATATACGATATCATAAATGTCTTCTACTGTAATAGTTTTCTGCACTCAATTGCAGATTCCAAGCTCGAGCTTCCGACTTCCTTTTCTTGTCCAAAATCCTACTCAAAATGAAAGTGTGTCCTTGAAGCAGCCCTTTACACACCCCACGTACACATACATGTAAATATTTTTATTTTCTGCTTTAGTTCATTCAAAAAAATAAAAACAAAAATTAGAAATATGGAAAATAGCGGTAATGCGGTTGGTTATAAACAATTTAAATTAAAAAAAAAAGAAATAAAACGTTTTCCCGTCAATTTAGGCGCAGCAGTAGGCACTGGTTGGTCTATACGCGGAACCGGATGTGATAATTGGTCACGTGGCGGATGTGGGAAACGAGACCTGAGTACTGTGGGGCTTGGCCTTTTTTTGTTTTTTTCTTATTTGTATTTTTGCATGAATGACTTGTGGAATTGCTGGAATCGTGTCAACATTTCCTTCAGCATATCGGTGGGAGGAAGGATCGTTGTACGGAAATGATATGTTCCGGGTCTTTGCATAAACCCACTGCCAGGAACGACACAGGCACCTGAAAATAGTGGGCATTTTTAAAAGCCATTTAAACAACATTTGTTCAACAACAAACCTGTGGAGTTCAATAGCTCAAAGACGTAAAACACGTCCGGTTCCATGTTGAGCTTTTTCGCCTCCTCAATCGCTTTCGGTGGCATGGTGAATTGTGGAAAAGCATACATTGCACCTTGTACCTTGTTACACTTGAAGCCTTCAAAGCTGTTAAAGGTCTGATAAACAAGATTGGCTCTTTTCGCAAGATCTTCCAAGATTTTACTTCGTTCATGCATATATAGCTCGTACGACGGTTCCCCTTCCCTCGGTGGATTAGCCTAGAGAACATTACTAAATTCCTTAATTTGCCCAATCGAATCAGGTTGTGTCCCTTTCTTACCAAAGCACTAATAGCAATTTGACCAGCAGTTGTCGAACACAATGAAGCAGTGATCGATTTGATAAGCATAGCATACACTTCGGGACAGAAATTAACCACTTCCATGTAACCGCCACGTATACCACATTCGCCCAGGAATCCCTTCGATGCTGAATTGAAAGAGGCCAATTCCAGTTCACAATAGGGATGTCCCATGTCCATGATGACCTTTTTGAACGAATGGAATTTCGATTTGGAATCGTGAATGTTATACTGATACACTTCGTCGGCTAGCACGACTAGCTTCTCCTTATGGGCGAACTTAATTATATCCCGGATGTTCTCGAGTGTCAACACTTGTCCGGTCGGATTACCTGGATTGATGACTACAATAGCACGGGGCGCATGTGTTTTTCGAGCCTCGTCGAGTGAACGTTGAATTTCCTTAATGTCCAAGCCCCAGTTGTTGTCTTCATCCAGGTAATAGCCAATCGCTTTCATACCGTATTCAGACAAAGTGGCCGTATACAATGGGTACTGGGGAATTGGGGTCAAAACTGCTGGCCGCTTACCGTCAATAGGTGAGCTAAAATTAAAGGTTAGTTATAACTTAAGATAATGCGATTCTGACTTACTTTAACAGGCCAAGAATTCTCTTAATGCCCGAACTAGCGCCACCGGTGAGGACAATATTTCTATAGTCGCTCTCGTGACCGTCCCGTTCAGCTATGAAATTGGCTACTTGACGGCGTACAATCTCTACGCCAGCAGAATCGGTGTAAGATCCAGCTGAACGGCCCTGACAGCCATCCAGAAAGATATTTGCGCGTTGCTTTACATCCTCGGGAATATCAGGGCTTTTTAAGAGCGCTGGATTATAACATACAGCGAGCAACTATGGAAAAATGGTAGACCGATTACATTACATGTGTTACACGTTAGGGCTTCATTGTACGTTGAATGAGCAGCAGATGCTAGTTGTAAGTGAGGAACGCAAAAAGCAGTTTCCATTTATTCGAATAAAACTTTAAAAAGTACCCGAAGAATATGTAGACAGGCATCTCAAGATCGATCACGGATAAGCCAAGAACGGTCACGAGTAAGCCAAGCTAAGATCGATCAAGCATATCACGAATCAGCTAATTTATGATCCATTATGGATAAGCTAAGCTAACACCGATCACGGATAAGCTAAACTAAGACTGATCACGGATACGCTAAGCTTAGATCGATCAAGGATAACCTAAGCTAAGATTGATCAAAAATAAGCAAAGTTAAGATGGATCACGGATAAGCTAAGTTAAGATCGATCACCGATAAGCTAAGCTAAGATCGATCACGGATAAGCTAAGCTAAGATCGATAACGGATACGCTAAGCTAAAGTCGATGATGGGTAAGCTAAGCTAAGCTAAGATCGATCAGAGATGAACTAAGCTAAGAACGGTCACGGAAAGCTAAGCCAAGAATGGTCACGGATAAGCTAAGAACGGTCAGGAATAAGCTAAGCTAAGATCGACCACGGATAAGCTAGGCTAAGATCGATCACAGATGAGCTAAGCTAAGAATGGGCACGGATAAGTTAAGCCAAGAACGGTCGCGGATAAGCTAGGTTAAGATCGATCACGGATGAGCTAAGCTTAGATCGATCACGGATAAGCTAAGCTAAGATCGATCACGAATAAGCTAAGATCCATCACGGATAAGCTAAACTAAGATCGATCACGGATGAGCTAAGCTTAGATCGATCACGGATAAGCTAAGCTAAGATCGATCACGAATAAGCTAAACTAAGATAAATCACGGATAAACAAAGCCAAGATCGATCACAACTAAGCTAAGCAAAGATCGAGCACGAATAAGCTAAGCTAGGATTGATCACGGATAGGCTAAGCTTAAATCGATCACGAATAAGCTAAGCTAAGATTGATGGCATATACGCTAAGCTAAGATCGATCACGAATAAGTTAAGACCTATCACGGATAAGCTAAGCTAAGATCGATCAAGGATAACCCAAGCTAAGATCGATCACGAATAAGCTAAGATCCATCACGGTAAGCTAAACTAAGATCGATCACGGATGAGCTAAGCTAAGATAGATTATGGATAAGCTAAGCTAAGATCGATCACGAATAAACTAAGACCGATAACGGTTTCTAAGCTAAGATCGATCAAGGATAAGCGAAGATCGATCACGGATGAGCTAAGCTAGGATAGATCATGGATAAGCTAAACGAAGATCGACAACGGATACGCTAAGCTAAAACCGATGATGGGTAAGCTCAGCCAAAAACGGTCACGGATAAGCTAAGCTAAGAACGGTTAGGAATAAGCTAAAATTGATCACGAATACGCTTAGCTTGACGAACGCTAAACTAAGATCGACGAACGAAAAGCTAAGATCGGCGAACGCTAAGCTAAGATTGACGAACGCAAAGTTAAGATCGAGGAAAGATAAGGTAAGATCGACGAACGCTAAGCTAAGATCGACGAACGCTAAGCTAAGATCAACGAACGCTAAGCTAAGATCGACGAATGCTAAGCTAAGATCGACGAAGACCAAGCTAAGATTGACTAACGCTAAGCTAAGATCGATAAATGGTAAGCTAAGATCGACGAACTAGTGGGTGGCCGTGGTGCAGTGGTTAACATCATCGACCGTCGAGCGGAAGATCTATAGCTCAAATTCGATTCATAGCCAGGAAAAAGCTTACGGAAAAAAGTATGCAACACAGTTGTGAATGGAAAGTGGCCAAACGTACTGCTGCAGGCATAACACTCAGAGTATGTGGTCAATCGAAATTTATCCTCTGCGTATGCAATATTAACACCAAAAGTGCATGAACGAATTACTGAGAATTATAACCAACGCGAAATTTGGTCGGCTCTCGTGCTATCTTGCACAAACCACCCCTGAGAGTAGTGAACGAACATCTACGACCCAAAACCATTGCACTCCGTTCAGGTTGTGTGTCAAAGACATCAACCTGCGCGAAACTCTCCCTGTTACCTTCGCTCGCACAACGTTCATTACGTTATAAGGCCTTAGCCTTGAGTGCGTGTGACTATAAAAAAAAAAAAAAAAAAAAAAAAGCTAAGATCGACGAACGATAAGCTTAGATCGACGAAGACTAAGCTAAGATTGACGAACGCTTAACTAAGATCGATAACAGATAAGCTAAGGACAATGAACACTAAGCTCAGGTCAGCGAACGCTAAGCTAAGAACGACGAACGCGAAGATGCCAATCATTTTAAGAGCTGGTAGTTCTACATTTGACTACGATCAGCGTTAAGGGAAAGCGAAAGTATGCTGAAACTGCGCTGCCTTCGTTCCGGGACTCTGCCGTGTAACACTACCAATTTTAATGTGCGCTACCCACCTGTCTAAGGAACGTAATCGGTTGTTGTCCCATGGCATGACAATCACCAATGTTGGCGCGAATAACATTGCTGAAAGGCTTCTTCTGTCCCTGTAAATAGAAAAGAAAAAAATTGATTAGTATTGGGCAACATAATTGAGCAAGACTGATGCTGCTCTGCAGTCTTTTATCTGATCAAGGTTAACGTGCTTCTCTTAAGCGCCTCTTAAGGCCAAAAGTCAAATAAACATAATTTTAGAACAAAGAGAACATGGCAGACAGTGCGTTCTCTGTCTAAATTTAGCACCTGAGTGGTAACAAGCTAGAAAAGCTTTGTGCCAATCAGTTCCTCTCCTGATTTCACAACAGTCTGTCTATTGTAATAATATATTTCACTAGATGTAGTTGAAATGCTTGTTCCAAGCGAATTATCACTCCAAAAGCGGGGAACTTGGTCTTTTTTAAGACCAAGTAGTTGGAAAAGAAAAATGATTCGCGTCGCAAGAAAGAGTTAAGTGGAAGTATAAGAGAATGACTCGTCGTATATAGACGCATGATTCATAGTCGAACAGTGGAGACACTACCGAAATAAATTTCGTTTTGCTAATATCAGTTCAGCAAGACCAAGGTCTAGTTGACTAGTGTGAATGTTTTGTTATGAAATATAGAAACGGAAGTCGGCCCCTAATGTGCCTCTATGTCCTCTTTAGAGCTGGAGATGCAATGCAACCATATACGAGTGCCTGCAAGGGATGTGGAATACAACCACTGTATCCGAATGTTATCCTGTGGTTAAGAGATGGAGTGTTGTTCTCTTCCTCTGACAAGGAAACCCTTTTTACCGACTGTCTTGTATACTCTAACCTATTTCAGATTAGCAGTATCCCTAACAACCTTGGTCGGCAACTAGAGCTTATATTTTCATGTGAAGTCTACAACTCCATTGTTACTGCGAGCAACCACATGCTATCTACTCTCGATAAACACCGCCTCCCCCTTATCTATAAACAAGATCGAACTTCCAACACTTCTAAAAACTCGTTCTCTTCCAACTTTAGGAAGTCCAACTCCTCAAGTGTGTTGCAGCGACACACAATGAATCAATCAATCAAACAATAGACTGTCAACCCAGAGATCCGAGTTAAAATCTCTACTACTCCCCATTTTCCATTCTCCATTGTTCCTTCGAGCCGGATAGATGATCATCATGATGTTGCTTCTCAACAAAAGGAAACGATCAATTCAATCAAACAAGAAACAAAGAACAATTGTTCGGGTTTGATGAGCCTCGAAGCGACAAATGCTCAGAACATGCGAAAAGTGTGCCTCGAGAATCGCTATTTTAAAGAACTTTTTAGACACTTAGCCTTTGACCCCATTACTGCCTCTTCTGGTGTTCCGAGCCCACGTACCCCACGTCTTCTTCATACGGGACCTAGGAATCATATGTGATAGAAAGCTACATTTTCTCTCCCACATCAACTATATCATACACAAAGCAAATTCTTTCCTTGACTTTATAAATATAAAAATACGCTAGTCTACTAGTAGTACTACGCCCGTACTACTAGACAGCTCAGGTCCCCGTACCACTATTCAAGTTCAGTCCCCAAACTAATAGTCAAGTCTGGTCTCCGTACTACTAGTCAAGTCTAGTTCCCGTGCTACTAATCAAGTCTGGTCCCCGCACTACTAGTCAAGTCTGATCGCCGTACTACCACCCAAGTTTGGTCCCCGTACTACTAGCCAAGTCTGTTCCCCGTACTACTAGTCAAGTCTGTTTCCCGTACTACTAGTCAAGGCTGGTCTCCGTACTACTAGTCAGGTCCGGTCCCCGTACTAGTAGTTAAGTCTGGTCTCCGTACTACTAGTTAGCTCTGGTCCCCGTACTAGTAGTCAAGTCTGTTTCCCGTACTACTAGTCAAGGCTGGTCTCAGTACTACTAGTCAGCTCTGGTCCCCGTACTAGTAGTCAAGTCTGGTTCCCGTACTATTACATTGTCAAGTCTGGTCATCGTACTAGTAGTCGAGTCTGGTCCCCGTTCTAGAAGTCAAGTCTGGTCCCCGCACTACTAAGCAAGTCTAGTCCCCGTACTAGTAATCAAGTGTGGTTCCCTTATTAGTAAAGTCTGGTTCACGTACTACTACATAGTCAAGTCTGTTCACCGTACTAGTAGTCGAGTCTGGTCCCCGTACTACCAGTCAAGTCTGCTCCCCGTACTACTAGTCAAGTCTGTTCCCCGTACTACTAGTCAAGTCTGGTCTCCGTACTACTAGTTAGCTCTGGTCCCCGTACTACCAGTCAAATTTGGTCCCCGAACTACTAGTCAAGTCTGATCTCCGTACTACTAGACAAGTCTGGTCCCCGTACTACTAGTCAAGTCTGGTCTCCGTACTACTAGTCAAGTCCGGTCCCAGTACTACCAGTCAGCTCTGGTCCCCGTACTATCAGTCAAGTCTAGTTCCTGTGCTACTAGTCAAGTATGGTCTCCGTACTACTAGTCAAGTCCGGTCCCCATACTACTAGTCAGCTCTGGTCCCCGTCGTAGTAGTCGAGTCTGGTCCCCGTACTACTAGTCAAGTCTGCTCCCCGTACTACTAGTCAAGTCTGTTCCCCGTACTACTAGTCAAGTCTGGACTCCGTACTACTAGTTAGCTCTGGTCCCCGTACTACTAATCAAGTCTGGTCCCGCAACTAGTAGTCAAGTCTGGTCGCCGTACTACCAGTCAAGTCTGGTCCCCGTACTACTAGTCAAGTCTGGTCTCCGTACTACTAGTCAAGTCCGGCCCCAGTACTACCAGTCAGCTCTGGTCCCCGTACTATCAGTCAAGTCTAGTTCCCGTGCTACTAGTCAAGTATGGTTTCCGTACTACTAGTCAATTCCGGTCCCCATACTACTAGTCAGCTCTGGTCCCCGTACTACCACTCAAGTCTGGTCCTCGTACTAGTAGTCAAGTCTGGTCGCCGTACTACCAGTCAAGTTTGGTCCCCGAACTACTAGTCAAGTCTGATCTCCGTACTACTAGTCAAGTCTGGTCCCCGTACTACTAATCAAGTCTGGTCTCCGTACTACTAGTCAAGTCCGGTCCCAGTACTACCAGTCAACTCTGGTCCCCGTACTATCAGTCAAGTCTAGTTCCCGTGCTACTAGTCAAGTATGGTCTCCGTACTACTAGTCAAGTCCGGTCCCCATACTACTAGTCAGCTCTGGTCCCCGTCGTAGTAGTCGAGTCTGGTCCCCGTACTACTAGTCAAGTCTGGTCCCTGTACCATTTGTCAAGTCTGCTCCCCGTACTACTAGTCAAGTCTGTTCCCCGTACTACTAGTCAAGTCTGGACTCCGTACTACTAGTTAGCTCTGGTCCCCGTACTACTAATCAAGTCTGGTCCCGCCACTAGTAGTCAAGTCTGGTCGCCGTACTACCAGTCAAGTTTGGTCCCCGAACTACTAGTCAAGTCTGATCTCCGTACTACTAGTCAAGTCCGGTCCCAGTACTACCAGTCAGCTCTGGTCCCCGTACTATCAGTCAAGTCTAGTTCCCGTGCTACTAGTCAAGTATGGTCTCCGTACTACTAGTCAAGTCCGGTCCCCATACTACTAATCAAGTCTGGTCCCGCCACTACTAGTCAAGTCTGGTCATCGTACTACTAGTCAAGTCTGGTCCCCGTACTACTAGTCAGGTCCGGTCCCAGTACTACTAGTCAGCTCTCGTCCCCGTACTATGAGTCAAGTCTAGTTCCCGTGCTACTAGTCAAGTCTGGTCTCCGTACTACTAGTCAAGTCTGGTCCCCGTACTATTGAAGGCTTCTCTGCTATCTGTTGGAGCACTCAGACATTTGATCTCGCTGATCTGCTCGTCAACCGCATTCACTCTCAGGTTGTAGACTCAATCACCCCCGCTGTTGTCAATTGATTTAATCAAGTATCAGTTACTCAAGTGTAACCTCGTGGTCAAGTGGGTCTTGAGAAAATAGTCTCCAGTTACCACCTCGGGTGAAATGATTACTATTATCGGACAGTTACGAAACCATAGCAGAGGGGAACCCGTCCTAAACCTCTATTCTATTCTATTTACTGGTACTTATCACTTCCTCCTTTACGAGCACTTTCTATCAAATGACTTGGGCGGGAAGCTTCCATTTTTAGAACTACGAACAAACTGCGTCCGTGCGTTTTCCACCTATAAGCTTCGCCTGTTAACATCGGAAGTGTCCATGACTATGTATTCCAAAACTCGCATTCGTTTATTAATTTATTTGTCCCGCCTTGAACTAACTCTTTTTCGCTTTCGCTACTTATGTTTGCCATCAGTCATGACGCAATCGTACGATGTACGATAGGTTGGAAGCTTTTGAATTATGGGCATGTGGTAATTGTGGATAATTGAATAACGCCGGACGTTGGAATTAGATATTCGCTTTAGTTGGGCTCTGTAAGTGCAGCGTAATCTCATTCGGATGTAACTCGAATTGTAGGCAACAGATGCGGTTTAGCGTGTCAGGGAAGTATAGCGAGTTTCATACTTGTTCACTGTTGCGCTAAATGCGCCAAAAAAGACTGACTTGGTAGCTATAATAGCGTGTTGCCAGAAACATGGCACACACTTTGAAGAATGCAATTAAAGTGTGAGATATAACCGGTCTTTAGCAGTTCAACAGGTCTTCACTAAAGGAAACCGCTTCAGATTAATTACGGAGACATCAGACCAATATACCGATGACGAATTTGAAAAATTCTGACACGGTTTGTCCATGTGGTTACTTTTTTCATTGGAGGCTAAACTGCTAAAGATCTTCGATAAACATATTCTGTCATCGGGGACTGGATCGGTAAAAGCAACACAAATCTATTAACAATCCAAAGTGAATTTCTCCTTTGGTGGCGTTACAGCCCATGAAGGACCGGAGCCAAGCTTCTCTCAATCACCCATGTTGTGTGTGATTTTATTTTTCACACAGGTGAAGGGACCTACAGTTTAATGCCGATTCCGAACGGCGTGAGTCGAGAAGCTTTTTCACGGCAAGTATACTAGGGGGGTTTAGCCAGTAGGTACCCCGCCGGGAGGAACGTCGCGAAGTAAACATTCGATGGCGTTGGTTTTATTGGGATCCGAACTCGCTCATCGTGCGCCAGAGTCCAACACACTAACCACTGCGCCATGGCGCCCTCAATGGAATTTGCCTCAATCAAAATGATTTGCATTTAAGGCCGCACACTTTTGCCAACGTACAATCCAGTCTTTCAAAACTTATTTTTTAGGAAGGGATTGTGCCCCCAATCCTCTCAGTAAATTTTCCTTACAATATTCTTTATGAACTTTAACTGGTCGTCAAAGTTTCGTTCATATGATCACGAATACGAGAGATAAGTTTTCGGACTTACAAGGCCGTCCCTACTGAAGAAAACCGAGTCAGAAATGAGTGCAATGCCCACCTTCGACGGGTCACATTCGCATACGACCAAAAATTAAGGTCCTGGTCCGTAGTTTAAGTTTGCCTCGTCATACATTCCCATGATCATTTACAATGACTTTCCAGTCAGCTCTACGTTTCCAGATTTCAACTTGATAAAGCGTCTGCTCATATTACCTCGGAAGCTCTTTAATGATCAGCAATTTGGTTTTCGGAGGGTGGCAAGGCGCAATGATAAGTGTGTTGGACTTTGACACGATGAGCGAGTTCGGATCCCAATAACACCAACGCCATCGAATGTATATTGCGCGACGGGGTACTGGCAAAACCCCCCGTAGTATTTATACTTGCCACGAAAAAGCTTCTCGACACACACCGTTCGGAATCGGCATTAAACTGACGGTTACCTGTGTAAAAAAAAAAATCACACACGGCATGAGTGATTAAAAGAAGCTTGGCGGGCTGGCGTTACAGCCCGCCACCAAAGCCAAGCAACGTTCATTCCAAAGAAAACTTACTTACATGTTAGGCTAACGATTCTTGGAGGGTCTAAGAGGGTCAGAGTTGTGTACAGAGTAATTTTGAATTTCCTTGTTATGGGCTTTGGCCCTAGATGTTGCCCAGGGTGATTCTTCGTCGAATCTCCACTAAGTTGTCATTTATGGAGTAAATATTTGCCCCCAGGCAAATCCATCCTTTGGATGGCAAAGGACTACCAAAAGCCTCGTAGGGGTAACATCTATCCGACGGATGCTGGTCTGCTAAAAAGCGAGAAGAGCCATCACAGACGAACACCTTACGGCATCGTTAGTAAGTCCCAAACAAATTGACTGACCGAATTACCCTCAGTGGACGCTACTAAAACCCAACGAAGTCAAAGAGGAAAATGTCCTGGTTTGACCGCAAACAAAGCGATGCGGGCGAAACGGAAACGGTCAATTCAGTCCTCTGCTGTGCACGATTCGACCGTTTGAACAAAACAATTAGGAAAAAGTGACCTGAATTGTTCCATCATGACAATTCCAGGTTACACACATCTTGTCTAACCGGATGGTATTGCCGTTCTATCTATCGGCTCATGTTTAGCGACTGCCTGTCTCAAAGTACAGGCGGCGCTAAATGTGACTAATGACTGGTAATAAGCTGTCGGTTGAACCTTTAAAGACTGATGTCGCTCTTTTCACGTGAAGGTGGAAAAGCTGGTGCCAAAAGGCATTTCCATCCCAAATTCAAGGAAGTTACATACGTACCTGGGTGTCATCATGGCCGACAGTGTCCTCTGGATCTACAGGGTAATGATCAGACCAATAGTCTCATATGCATCGGTTAATGTGGTTGACAAGCTAACAAGCAAACACGTCATAGCTTCTTTGACCCCTTCGTGACAATTGTTCACCTTGTCGTCGTACGGAGTCTCAGTACAGTTAATGAATCGAGAGTCCATCACTAGAGGAAGCCGAAGCTAAGAAGCAATTACGGACCCCTCCCCACCTCTCCGCTTCCTTGTACCCATCACTCCCTCACTCTCCTAACTCCAAGGTAGAACAGCATACGCCGACGGATGCATGGCTAAGAGGGTGCTTAGCTATTAGTATGCGAACTTCGGATACCGGGCCGATTTCAATAAAGCCTTCCTGCAGTGTCTCGGGCTCCGCTGCAGGTGACCGTTCTTTCCCGTGTGTTCGTGGGAACTATTGACAAAATAATTATATTTGAAGAGATTGATGACTCTCTAACGTCATCGCCGGCTAGGGCTTGTGAGTGATCAGCGGCTCAAAAACCGGAAGTGATGCCGGTACCTTAGGATTAGGGCGATGCTAAATAGACGTATCATACATATCAGCCACCCGCGAAGAGGTCTTAGTGACAGTATCGGCGGCTAGAGGATGCCCACAAAGGGGAGTCCTCTCACCACTGCTTTGGTCGATAGTCATCGATGATCTACTACGCAAGTTAACCACTTGGGGCTACGAGGTCATCGGATATGCTGATGATATGATGAGATCACTGCCTGTGAGCGCATGCAGCTTGCGCTCCAACTTATCTCTGACTGGTGTGGCAGAGAGGGTTTGTCTATTAACCAAATAAGACAATCTTAGTCCCATTTACAAAGAGGAGAAAGGTACAGCCCTGCTCTACTTACTTACTTACTTATCAGGCCAGCGATCCATGGAGGATCTGAGCCTGAGCTATAGCTGCCTTCCATCCTTGACGGTCCCGGGCACGCTGCTTCCAGTTGTCAAGACCAAGATGTCTTACATCCGCGATTACTTGGTCTTTATACCGGAGGTTCGGTCTTCCTCTTCTTCTCGAACCAGGAGGCTCGGAGTCGAAGCCCCTTTTAGCTGGAGCGTTGATGTCCATGCGCTCGATGTGGCCGAGCCAGTGTAGTCGACGGATCCTTGCCTTCCGGACTACATCCACATCTTGGTACAGCTCGTAGAGTTCGCGGTTGTGTCTTCTTCGCAGAATTTTTCTTTCGAAAGAACCCAAAATCAGCTCCGCTGTCCTGCTTATCGTCCAGCTTTCGGCTCCGTACAGAAAGACTGGCAGAATGAGCGTTTTGTAAAGCACGACTTTGGTCTTTCGAGTGACGAGTTTTGACCCCAGTTTGGACAAGCCGAAGTAGCAGCGGTTGCCAAGGGCGATTCTATGCCGGATCTCCGCTGTGGTGTCATTTGTGGAATTTACGTTTGCCCCAAGGTAGACAAACTCCTTAACTACCTCGAAACTGTAGCTGTCAATTGTTATATTTTGTCCCAGGTGGTGAGCGACGGATTGGTTTTTGCTTGACAGCATGTATTTCGTTTTATCCTCATTGATTTTAAGACCAACTCGTTTCGCCTGTTCTTCAATCGCCGAGAATGCTTCCACAATGCCACGGCGAGAACACGCGATGATGTCGATATCATCCGCGTATCCTAGCAGCTGGATGGACTTGTAAAAGATAGTGCCTTCCCTGTTGACGCCTGCCCGTCATACTATCTGCCCCAACACCAAATTGAAGAAGTCACACGACAGCCCATCTCCATGCCGTAATGCGGGGCATGTTTCGAATGGTTCCGAGGTCCTAGAACCGAATTGCAAGGTGCATCGCGTGTTTTTTAGCGTGGCGCGACACAACTGGGATCAGCTTTAGCGGGATCCCGAATTCGGCCATCGTACCAAACAGTTCTTCACGATGAATGCTGTCGTATGCGGCTTTGAAATCGATGAAAAGATGGTGTGTATCGATTCGAAGCTCGTTGGTCTTTTCCAGGATATGTCGAAGTGTGAACATTTGGTCTATAGTCGATTTGCCGGGTCGGAAGCCGCACTGGTAGCTGTCGATTAGTGCGGTGCAAAATGGATTTAGACGTTCACACAATACGCTGGACAGAATCTTGTATGCGACATTGAGCAGGGATATACCTCTATAGTTCTTGCAAGAGGTAGGATCGCTTTTTTTGTGGATGGGGCATATAGAGCTGGTATTCCAGTCGTCGGGCATGCTTTCATCTTCCCAAATTCTGCAGATGATCTGGTGCATGCTCCCTACCAGAACATCGCCGCCAGCCTTGAAGAGCTCTGATGGCAAGCCATCTGCGCCTGCGGCCTTGTTGTTCTTCAGCTTCTGAATAGCTGTGCCGACTTCTTCGAAGCTGGATGGGAGGACTACCTCAGCAGCTGGAGATGGGATTTCCTCGGTCCCTACCACTCTCTCTTGGTCATGCTCGTTAAGCAGCTGCCGGAAATGCTGCTTAAATACATCCACTATTCCCTGCGGGTCGGCGACAAGATTACCCTCGCAGTTTCGAAGAGCCTGGGTGCTCTTTTTGAAGCCTCTTGCAAGGCCTTTGACTTTCTTGTAAAAGGCTCGTGTTTTATGTTTATCCCTAGACTCCTCGATATCCTTGAGCTGGGAGGCTGCGAAAATTCTTTTCTTTTGTCGCAGTCGTTTTTTCTCCTCCCTTCTTCAGGCTCGGTACTCTTCTTGCGCTGCCCTGGTTTTCCTCTGCAGTGCCCTTTGGTACGCCTCTTCGGTTGCTGCCTTTTTCTGCTCACACTCGCTATCATACCACGGGTTTCTTGTCGGGGTTGGTAGGTACCCTAAGGTGGTTTCGGCTACTTCCTGAATGGCTGAGCGGCAATGCAGCCACATATTATTGGCATTTGTGTTCGACGTAGGCATACCGTAGTCTTTGGCTCAGCTGCGCCCTGTAGACTCTGGTAACCTCCGGTGTGCTCAGGCGCCCAATGTCGAATCTCCTCCTGATGGGCTGGTGCAGCTTTCTGACATTGGACAGTCGAGCTCTGAATCTTGCTGCTACGAGGAAGTGGTCAGACCCGACATTTGCCCCTCGCGCATCCAGGATGTTTGACGAGTACCTTGCGTCAAAGAGCACATGGTCGATTTGGTTGGCGGTTCGACCGTCCGGAGATCGCCAGGTTGCTGTGTGGATTCGCTTGCGAGGGAATCTTGTGCTTCTTATCACCGCATTACGAGCTGTCGCAAAGTCCGTGAGTCGGAAGCCGTTATCTGTTGTTGTATCGTGGAGGCTGTGCTTTCCGATCACCCGGCCAAGGGTGTTTTCCTTACCGATTTTGGCATTGAAGTCCCCGAGCACGATTTTTACATCGTACTCCGGACAAGCTCTGTAGGCGTTGTGCAGGAGGTCATAGCAGTCCTCATTGATAGGGTCTTCAGCCTCGTCGGTAGGGGCGTGTGCACATATAAGGCTGATGTTATAAAATCTGCCTCTGATGCGGATCACAGCCAGGCGATCACTTATAGGTTTATAGTCGATGACCTTCGACCTTAACCGCTTTCCCACGACAAATCCGCATCCCAGTAAGTGCAACCTTTTGTGACAGCTGTAATAAATGTCGCAAGTTTTCTTCCTAATCATACCGTTTCCTATCCAGCGTATTTCCTGGACCGCAGTACTATTCGCCTTGTACTGCGTGAGGATTCCTTCTAGTTTATGAGCAGCTCCGGGAGTGTACAGGGTTCTGACATTCCAGGAGCATACTCGCAAATCGTGTTCCTTTCTCGTGCGTTGTCGTCGTCGAGTATCCGTCCGTGTATCCGAGGCATCTTGCTCATTCATAACTTATCTTTTTTTACGTGGGCGGATTGTTAGCCCGCCGCACAACCGCCATTCTGGTCGGGGTTTCGTCGCTGCATACGTTTGTTCACCTCCCAACGGTTATTGAAGAGGCTAGGTCATGTAGAGCGCATGGAAAATACAGCTCCGACCCGAAGAGTCTTTGAATCCACCTTGGAAGGAAGGCACGGCAGAGGACGGTCGCATCAACGGTGGCGCACGCAGGTGGAAGCGGACCTTAACCAACTAGGCGTGCGGCGCTGGAAACAGCTGGCCAAAGACCGTGCCAAAGCGCCACCTAAGTAAGTAAGTCCCATGGACACGGCTATGCGAATTGCTTTTCTGCTATTCTCCGTGGGTTATCCCTTTTCTTACATCTCATTTCATTGATCACCGAACAAGTTTGCACTTCCCTTTGCACTCTAAACGTATTCTCATATCCGTGGATTAGCACAAAAGCCGGTTTGATATTGAATAATTGCATCGGTCAGTCACACGAAACGATGAAGTCATATGGAAGTGGGCTTGTCCCCGAGGCACTCGACCATGTGTTTTATAATTTGTTTTTCTTCATTTGAGTATCCCCCATTTTACATTTGATTTGACCATATCACTAAACTGCCACTCAATTCAGTTTGGGAAAGATGTTATCTAGACGCGTCGTTGGATAGGCGTAAACAACAAGCATCATTTTGTAGTTTAACCCTAATCATCACCATCATTCCCTCGAACCATGAAAATACGCGAATTCGAAAGTTCAATTAGATGATCCGCAACAACCTCAAAACCCGGGCATCTATCCATAGATATGGACAAGTGTGATTATTATTCAATTGAGGCACACAAGTGCGAATTGCAAATTTATATTATATTAGATACAACACTCTGGATATAATAGCTATGCATATACCCTGAAGTAGAGTATCTTAGAGTGTGCTAATAAGACATTTATCTAATCGCTAAAAAGTGAATTGCTGTTTTCGTTCGAAAATAACGAGAAATCATGAGACCGTTGCGTCAAGATAATATTCAAATCGTTGCCGGCCGGTAACCGCAAGTGAATGATTGTTGCTACGGCTGCAATTCGGCCTAAAACGATGTGCTCTAGACCAACGAGCGTTGAAAGTAGACAGCCTTGCATTCGATACTGAAACAAATACGTTTTGAAGTAGTAAATTAATTAGATATGACGTGGTTTCTGCATGAGTGTGCATGAGACAAATACTCATAGATACATTTACGTAAGCTTTATTTTAAGCTCGATATGTACACAGTTGGTATGGCTGAAAGTAAGCGAACTTTTGTTGACCCATCTTCTTAGAGATGGAACAGGGGACATTAAGTCAAAGATAAGAACTGGAGCAGCAAAGATATTCCTAAAGCAAACAATTGATTTAATTACTGTGGTGTCATAGCAAAACTCTGAAGGATAGTCCAAGTAAGGTGCAAGAAAGTAAACGTCAGTCTGAAGAAGACGCTATTTCTGCATTTATTCATTTAGACATAGTGCTAACAAAAAGCACTTCCTTAGGTTCTCCACTTCCTTGACGAAGTTGAGAATGAGCTCAGTATGAGCTGAGATGATCCCCTCAGGAGTCATAATTCTAACGCTTCCTATGACAGCAAACAGCAGCCACACTCACCTAGTATGTGCCCTACAGTTTCTTCGTCTTCAAGACAGAGTCGACTCTCAGTTTCAGACGAGAGGTTCATTTTATAGAGATGATATCTCAGACAAAGGATGGCAGAGGACTAACAAAGGCCTCGTAGGGGCAGCATCCATCCGACGGATGCTGGCCTGCTAAAAAGCCAGAAGAGCCACCGCAGTCGAACATCTTGCGGCACTGTTAGTAAGTCCCATTCCCACATCCTCGTTCCATCTGGAGATTTCCTATGGAAATTGCAGACGGGGAAGGGCGAATGGCGCGCCTCTTGCGCCAAAAAACAGAATTAGTCGGTCGGGCTATGGCCTAGTAAGAAGTAACCGTAAAAAAACCACAAACTCCGAAACAACCACAAGCCTCGGATATAACGGACCGGATTTATGTTGACGACCCTTGCAAAAAACGAAAAAAGGACAATGATCTTCGGCTTTCTACGTGGAATGTTAGGTCCCTAAACAGGCCACGTGCAGCCGAACAACTTGCGGACGCCCTAGACCGCTATAAAGCGGACATCACCGCCATCCAGGAAATGCGATGGAATGGACCGGGTATAAAGCGGATGAAAAACTGCGATATTTACTACGGCGACTGCTATAGGGAGAGAGGACAACGATTGTTTGGATGCGGATATGTTGTTCAAGGTGGACTAAGGCAAAAAGTCCTCAGCTTTCGGCATGTGAGCGAACGCCCCATAACAATCCGTATCAAGGCTACATTTTTTAACATCAGCCTGATCAGCGTCCACGCCCCTACGGAAGACAAGGATGACTCCGCCGAAGATGAGTTCTACGATCTCCTAGACAGAACGTAGGCCCAGTGTCACAGCTATGACATCAAATTTGTACTAGGAGACTTCAATGCTAAGCTGGGTAAGGAAAGCATCTTTGAACGAGTCATCGGCAAACATAGCCTACACGACACCACATCCGATAACGGACACAGGCTGATTGATCTTGCCACGGGGCGAAATCTCCTTTTAGCCAGTACGCGCTTCCCGCCCCTAGATATACACAAAGGCACCTGGCGATCTTTTGATCAATCGACTACCAACCAGATTGATCACATCGCGATCGACGTCAGACACTCCTCCACTATTCTTGATGTTCGAACTTTTGGAGGGGCTGACATCGACTCCGACCACTATCTTGTAGTAGTCAAGATGCGCTTACGGATATCACGAGCGCAGCGAAGTAGAGTAAGAATACAAAGTTATGACGTCGGAAAGCTACTATCGCCAGAAACCGCTCGTGCTTTTACCGATCGCGTCTCCCTTAAGCTCTCCAATACACCTCTATCCTCCACATAGAACAACAGTGGAGCCTTTGCAAACAAGCCCGGAAAAGCTCTGCATCCGAAGTTTTGGGTTTCAAGGCCCCACCACGAAGAAACGTCTGGTTCGATGACGAGTGCGGGAGGATTCACACAGCGAAGCAGAATGTATATAAGGCCTCGTTGCATAAAAGAACAAGAGCAGCTCGTGAGCTCTACGAGTTAAAAAGAAGGGAGGAACATAAGCTTCTTAGAAGAAAGAAGAAAGAGCACGAGAAGCGCGCGATTGAGGATTTGGAGAGGTGTTACTCTGCAGGCGTGACGTTCGAAAGTTTTATCAACAGATGAAGCGAACATGCCAAGGTTATAAAGCCAGAACGGAAGCCTGCAGGGATGAGAACGGACACCTAATAGTAGAATCGCAGTCGATGCTGAGAAAAACCACTTCTGCAGACTGTATAACGGCGATGCTAGTCAATATACCGCTGTCAGGCAGAATGATCCATTTCTAATCGTCGAAGACCACAGAGAATTCTGTCCCCCTGACCTCTACGAAGTTAAGATTGCCATATCGAAGCTCAAGTCGAATAAAGCTGCTGGCGCACACGGACTGTCAGCTGATCTCTTCAAGGCAGCTGGGGATGACCTGGTTGGGAGCATGCACCAGCTCATCCGTGAGATTTGGTTAGAGGAAACGTACCCGAGGAATAGAGTCTCAGCATTGTTTGCCCGATCCACAAGAAAGGAGACCTCTCTGATTGCGCCAACTATAGAGGAATAAGTCCCCTTCACATCTTGGTTCACAAAATCTTCTCTGCCGTTTTGTGTGAACGCCTGAAGCCTTTTGTAAATGAGCTGATAGGTCCTTACCAGTGCGGATTCAGGCCAGGGAAGTCCACCATCGACCTAATCTTCACACTACGGCAGATCCTGGAAAAAAACAATGAATTTCAAGTCGACACTCACCACCTATTTGTCGACTTCAAAGCCGCATACGACAGCGTAATTAGAGACGAGCTATACAACGCTGTCTACCTTTCTAACTTGTCAGACTATGCAGGATGACTTTGGAGAATGCTCGCTGCTCCATCCCAATCGGTGAACACCTTACCGATAGTTTTGATGTCAAAAAAGGGTTTAGGCAGGACGATGCGCTGTCGTGTGATTTCTTCAACATCATATTGGAAATGATTGTGCAAAAATCACTGGCCAATACAAGAGGCACAATCTATTTCAAATCCTCGCAACTCCTTGCATACGCCGACGATATTGACATAAGAGGTAGATCACAGCGAGATTCCAATGAGGCGTTTGCGAGTATTGAGATGGAGGCGGCGAAAATTGGTTTGACGGTAAACGAGGGCAAAACTAAACATAAGCTGTCATCAAAAAAGGACGCTCACCACCGACGTCTTGGCCAGAACGTTTGTATTGGCAGATATAGGGTCGAGGTAGTTGAGGACTTCGTCTACCTTGGCTCCGCAGTGACCTGGAACAACGACATCAGTTCCGAAATCAAACGCAGAATCACTCTTACCAATCGCTGTTTCTTTGGGCTTAGGAGGCAACTGAGTAATAGAGCCCTCTCCCAAGTTGACTCTATATAAGACCCTTATCATCCCAGTCCTGTTGGGAAGGAAGATGTTGCAGGCTGAACATGTGACCCATAGGTCTACATGGCAAACGAATGAGCGAATAATTCTGATTGCACTACGCAATGCAACCATTTTGATAAAAAGGTGCAGCGAAGCAAGTCCAATCAGTGCTTCTTGCGATGCCGTCGAGCAGGTTGGCATAGCGTATGTAATTCTGTTTTTTGCTCACCTTTTGTCCACCATACCGTGGACGCATAGGTGATAATAGGTCTTACTATCGCGGTATATAGCCAGTGGATTACATTAGGTTTTACCGTAAGTGCGTCGGCAGGCCTACGAGGTCCTAGTCGCCTTTGTAAGTTTGTTTTTGACAATGGAATTCCAGTTAAGTCTGCGATCAAGGTCAACACCTCGATGCTTAACTTCTTCTAAAAATCCCGTCTCCTCTTCGGAAACGGGACTAATATTGTCTTATTTGGGTTAATCGATAAGCCCTCTCTGTCACAACAGTCAGAGATAAACTGAAGTGCGAGCTGCATGCTCTCATAGGCAGCAATTTCGCACCTGCCCGTAACAATAACTATTAGGTCGTCAGTATATCTGATGACCTCGTAGCCACGAGTGGTTAGCTTGCGGATCAGGTCGTCGATAACTATCGACCAGAGAAGGGTTGAAAGGACTCCTCCTTGTAGATACTCCTTAGCCGCTGATTCTGTCGCCGAGACCTCTCCGGACGTGGCCGATATAATACGGCTCGGCTCATTCTTTGCGATATGCATACTGTTTATAGGATGCAGTGGTATCTGATTCTCCAGAATACCTCTAATATGGAGCTCCGTCAGTTTTTCCATTGCTTTTAGAAAGAACGATGTTAGGCTGATAGTGCGATACTGTTTAGGCTGTTCACTTGGCCTTCCAATCTTGGGGATGAAGACGAGGTTGACTTCTCTCCAGATTTGAGGGATATAGCCCAAGTTGAAACAGGACCTAGAAACAGCTATCAGAGATGATAATGTTCAGGCCTCTCTGTAGGATAGCAGGAAAGATGCCGTCTTCTTTACATCATTTCGTTAGTTGAGTCTTTGCCATTTAATGAAATGAAACAATCACACTCTTAGGTAGTTTACACATCGATTGGAGGTTACAGGTCTTGTGTGGAAGGTATCAATATCTGACACGCCAATCATTTTTCACACACCGATTAATATCGCTGTTGTGAAGCAAATTGTGAAAGATGATCCAAACAATGCCGATCATGCGAACTTACATGCATACAAGGTTCACCGATTGGTTCATACTGATGGCCGACTAAAAGGTCGTTTTTTAGAGGTATACGAATTCAGATGGCAAAGGGCTAACAAAGACCTCGTAGGCGTAGCGCATCTATCCGATGAATGCTCGCCTGCTAGAAAAGCCACTGTAAGTCCCATTCCCACCTCCTCGTGGTACCATCTGGAGATTTCCTCTGGAAATTACAGACGGAAAAGGGCGAATGACGAGTTTCCTGTGCAAAAAAGGAAACGGCCTAGTAGGTCGTAACCGTCCTGTCTCCGCTCTTATGGTGCATGGTGGCCGACTCTCTGCTTGATGCTCTCAATGCCTCTGGAATCTATGCCCAGGCCTATGCGGATGATGTTGCCGTGCTTTCTGTCAGCTAATGCTTAGCGATTGTCCGTCTCAAAGCACAGGCGGCGCTGAATGTGACCGATGATTGGTGTACCAGATATGAGCTGTCGGTCAATCCTCTTAAGACCGATGTCGTTCTCTTCACGAGTAGGAGGGAAAATACTGACATGACTCAGCTGGTACTAAAAGGCACTTCCATCTCGATATCCAAGGAGGCTAAGTATCTAGGAGTAATATTAAATAGCAAGCTTCTCTGGTCAAAGCATGTTGAGTTAAAAACCACCGAAACGCTGCCAGCTTTCTAGGAATGTAAAAGAGCTTTTGGGAAAACATGGGGTCTATCGCCGGCAAAGCTCCCCTGGATCTACATTACAATGTTAAGCCATATGTATAACCTCATACGCATCGGTTGTCTGTCTTCTTTCACCAAACTCCAAAGAACGGTTTGTCTCAGCTGCACGGAGGCTTTCCCCAGCACGCCGCGCGCTACTCTAGATGCTATGATGAACCTTCCACCTACTGATATATTTATCAGAGGGTGTGCTCTGAAAATGGGCATGGGCTCGGACATACAGGGTAAAGTTGTTGATCGCTCTCAACCTGGCGAGATGCCAGCAACGATCCCTGTTTAAATGCCCGGGTCAAGTTTACATACGGTCTCCTCACGGCGCCCTCTGGATAGCCTCTTCAACACCCGTTGGGAGGTGAACAAACGTATGCAGCGACAAAACCCCGACCAGAATGGCGGTTGTGCGGCGGGCTAACAATCCGCCCACGTAAAAATAAGAAAAATTATGAATGAGCAAGATGCCTCGGATACACGGACGGATACTCGACGACGACAACGCACGAAAAAGGAACACGATTTGCGAGTATGCTCCTGGAATGTCAGAACCCTGTACACTCCCGGAGCTGCTCATAAACTAGAAGGAATCCTCACGCAGTACAAGGCGGATATTACTGCGGTCCAGGAAATACGCTGGATAGGAAACGGTAGGCTGTCACAAAAGGTTGCACTTACTGGGATGCGGATTTGTCGTGGGAAAGCGGTTAAGGTCGAAGGTCATCGACTTTAAGTCTATAAGTGATCGCCTGGCTGTGATCCGCATCAGAGGCAGATTTTATAACATCAGCCTTATATGTGCACACGCCCCTACCGACGAGGCTGAAGACCCTATCAAGGAGGACTTCTATGAACTCCTGGACAACGCCTACGGAGCTTGTCCGGAGTACGATGTAAAAATCGTGCTCGGGGACTTCAACGCCAAAATCGGTAAGGAGAACACCCTTGGCCGGGTGATCGGAAAGCACAGCCTCCACGATACAACAACAAATAACGGCTTCCGACTCGCTGACTTTGCGACAGCTCGTAATGCGGTGATAAGTAGCACAAGATTCCCTCGCAAGCGAATCCACACAGCAACCTGGCGATCTCCGGATGGTCGAACCGCCAACCAAATCGACCATGTGCTCATTGACGCAAGGCACTCGTCAAACAATCTGGATGTGCGAACATTCAGAGGGGCAAATGTCGACTCTGAACACTTGCTCGTAGCAGCAAGATTCAGAACTCGACTGTCCAATGTCAGAAAGCTGCACCAGCCCATCAGGAGGAGGTTTAACATTGGGCGCCTGAGCATATCGGAGGTTACCAGAGTCTACAGGGAGCAGCTGAGCGAAAGACTCTACGGTATGCCTACGTCGAACACAAATGCCAATAATATGTGGCCGCATTGCCGCTCAGCCATTCAGGAAGTAGCCGAAACCACCTTAGGATACCTAACACGGAGTATGGAGGAGAAGACGACGTCTACGGACACAGCGTCTAAGGTGGTTAGGCCATGTAGAGCGCATGGAAAATACAGCTCCGACCCGAAGAGTCTCGCCACTCCGGAAGGAAGGCGCGGCAGAGGACGGCCGCATCATCGGTGGCACACACAGGTGGATGGGGACCTTAACCAACTGGGCGTGCGTCGCTGGAAAGAGCTGGCCAAAGACCGTGCCAGCTGGAGACGCTTGTTGGTTGAGGCCCAGGTTCACCACGGACTGTAGTGCCACCTAAGTATGTAAGTTACACACAATACCCGATCCCAACACCGCTACGTGTGTAACTCCCCGACTAAATAGAATAGAATCAACGCAATTGCAATGTAATCACATCCATTACGTCACTTCAGTCAAGCTTCTAACATCAATATTCTCTGCCTTAATACCCTAAATTTGCATTTACACGTTAAAGAGCACTCGACACTGGTCGTATGCCCCCCCCATCGTATCACAATTCATTCATGAAATGACTGAAAAAAAAAAAATAATAAAACCGGGAAGGGAAAGAAGGCAGTGTGTGTTCAGTATACACACTTACGATGTTCAAGGTCGCGAGCATTCAACCTATTCCATTCGGAAGTATAGCACAGCTGTATACAGGCCATGGGCTAGATATGGATTGTTTAAATGCGTACAAGCAGGGGAGGCACTGAGCAGACTGTAATGTAGAGACGAAGATGTCGAGGGACGCCGCAAGCAATGTTCCCAAATAAAATGCACATCCACATGACGATAAGGCGACTCGTCCCTCCTCCAAATAAGATGACAATGTGTCTGAAGAGCATAAAACTGCCCGCATTAGGACGTAGTATTCCTGCCGCGTTGTATGGTAAGTTCTGTTGGCGAGTGAGACAAGGAAAAGGAAAAGATTGGAAAGAAAGAAATCTCCATGTTTGCACGGATTTCCGCGCAACTCTTGTCAAGGGTCCTGGACTCGGGCAGTTTCAGGGGTTGATTTGGCATTGGAAGTGAAACAATTTCGCCAGATGTACATATGTATACTGTGAGTCAAAAGAGGGAGTGCTTGGAGATACAATGAAGAGGTTAAAATGAATTTGTTGCCGCAGAAATGCCTATTTAGAGATTACGAGTAGAACTAGAGGCCACATCAGAAGCGATCTAATAATGTTGTTTTCGCGGTGATCAAAACAATTATGTCATTACCAACGATCAACAATTCTCACTATACACCTGAGCACTGAAAGACTAAAATTAAATGGCAACAAGACCATATACTCACGCATTGCGTGACAACATTCTACACGCATGCCATCTCCATCGTTTACTGCTTGAATTGGTAATGTGAGCCGTACAGTGCGGATCAAAATAATAGGTCATATGGTTTAACAGCAATATTAACACTGGAATCGGCGATGTATCAATAATTTCTGCTAATTTTAACAGTATATTTTATAAGCTAAAAACCTTGCAAGAGGCTTCAAGAAAGGCACCGAGGATCTTCGAAATTTCGAGGGTAATCTTGTCACCGACCCGCAGGGAATAGTAGATGTATTTAAGCAGCATTTCCAGCAGCTGCTTAAAGAGCATGACCAAGAGAGAGTGGTAGGGACTGAGGAAATCCCAACTCCAGCCGCAGGGTCAGATGGCTTGCCATCAGAGCTCTTCAAGGCTGAGGGCGATGTTCTGGAAGGGAGCATGCACCAGATCATCTGTAGAATTTGGGAAGATGAAAGCACGCCCGACGACTGGAATATCAGCTCTATTTGCCCCATCCATAAAGGTATATCCTCAATGTCGCATACAATATCCAGTCCAGCGTACTGTGTGAACGCCTAACGCCCTTTTGCACCGTACTTATTGGCAGCTACCACCTATTTGTCGACTTCAAAGCCGCATACGACAGCGTAATCAGAGACGAGCTATACAACGCTATGTCTACCTTTGACATACCTGCTAAGCTCGTCAGACTATGCAGGATGACTTTGGAGAATGCTCGCTGCTCCATCCGAATCGGTGAACACCTTACCGATAGTTTTGATGTCAAAAAAGGATTTAGGCAGGGCGGTGCGCTCCCGTGTGATTTCTTCAACATCATATTGGAAATGATTGTGCAAAAATCAGTGGCCAATACAAGAGGCACAATCTATTTCAAATCCTCGCAACCCCTTGCATACGCCGACGATATTGACATAATAGGTAGATCACAGCGAGATGTCAATGAGGCGCTTGCGAGTATTGAGATGGAGGCCTCGAAAATTGGTTTGCTGTCATCAAAAAAGGATGCTCACCACCGACGTCTTGGCCAGAACGTTTGTATTGGCAGATATAAGTTCAAGGTAGTTAAGGACTTCGTCTACCTTGGCTCCGCAGTGACCTGGAACAACGACATCAGTTCCGAAATCAAACGCAGAATCACTCTTGCCAATCGCTGTTTCTTTGGGCTCAGGAGGCAACTGAGTAATAGAGCCCTCTCCCGAACGACAAAGTTTACTCTTTATAAGACCCTTTTCCTCCCGGTCCTGTTGTACGGCGCAGAAACATGGACACTATCAAAAGCGGATGAGAAGGCCCTTGGTCGGTTCGAGAGAAAGATTTTGCGCGTGATTTTAGGGCCTATAAACGCAGACGGGGGATGGAGGAGAAGATTCAACCACGAACTTTACGGGCTGTGCAGCGACATGAGCCTAGTCAGGCGTCTACGGATTTAACACCTAAGATGGCTGGGCCATGTAGAGCGAATGGACACCACAGCTCCAGCCCGGAGAGTCTTTGAATCCAACCCCGAGGGACGAAGAAGCAGAGGACGGCCGCACTTAAGATGGCGCACACAGGTGGAAGGGGACCTCAGCCAACTGGGTGTGCGGCAATGGAAAAGGCTAGCGAAAGAACGTGCTAGATGGAGGGGCATGTTGGTTGAGGCCCAGGTTCACCCCGAACTGTAGCGCCCACTAAGAAGAAGAAGAAGAAATCAACATCCCTGCAACATCATTGAGACGAATTTTGCATAAAGACCTTGGTATGATGCCATACAAAGTCCAATTGGTTCAAGAGTTGAAGCCAACTGACCATCCAATGCGTTTTCGCTTCGCTAAGTGGCCCTGCGATCGACTTACAGAAGATGCCGATTTTGCCAAAAAAAATCATATTTTCAGATGAAGCTCATTTTGATCTTGGCGGGTGTAAACAAGCAAAATTGTCGCATTTGGGGCACAGGAAACCCGCACGCATACATTGAAAAGCCGGTGCACCCAAAACGAGCCACTGTTTGGTGCGGATTTTGGTCCAGAGGCATAATTGAGCCATTTTTTTCGAAAATCGTTATCGGGCCATATTGAACGAATTTTTGTTCAGAAAGATTGAAGAGAAGGATATTGGCAACAAAGGTTTCAATAGGACGGCGCTAATACGTGCCACACAGCCGAAGCTACACTCGATGTTTTGCGCCCTGTTTTTGAAGATCGCATTATCAGCCGCAGAGCTGATGTCGTTTGGCCACCTCGGAGCTGCGATTTGACACCGTTGAACTATTATTTGTGGGGTGCCGTCAAAGATGAGTGTCACGCCGACAAGCCAGAGACAATTGACGCTTTAAAGGACAATATTCGTGAAGCCATTGGTGAAATACAGGTGCACACAATCGATAATGTGCTTGAGAATTGGACCGATCGTGTAGGCTACTGCATGGCCAGCCGAGGCAGCCATTTGAATGAAATTATTTTCCATTATTAACCGGAAGGATTGTACTTTCAAATAAAAAAAGAAATTTGAGAAAATATTCAGTAGTTTTTTGGTTTTATAGCATTTTCAAAAAAAAAAAAAAAAAAAAGTTATTTTGCGGACCCTTTATAAAACAAAAAAACCGGCCAAGTGCGAGTCGGACTCGCGCACGAAGGGTTCCGTACCATCTGTATATATAAATATGAAAAAGACTATGTATCTTACCTCATCAAATGACAGATCTTAGTTGCAGGCAGGATTTTTTCGATGAAAATCAGGTCTGTTGTATGGGAGCCCCCCTTAAATATTAATTTTGTTTGAAAATTTCAACTGTCTAACTATCACGGTTCATGAGATGCAGCCTGGTGACAGACGGACGGACGGACAGCGAAGTCTTAGTAATAGGGTCCCGTTTTACCTTTGGGTACGGAACCCTAAAAATGAGATTCGGGGGAAAGCGTAGGGCGTTTAAACGACCAAATGAGTGCGATGGTAAAATACAAAAATTTTGAAATGTAAATGGAAGTTACTTCAAAAAAAAAAAAAAAGTTAAAAATATGTTTTGCAATATCTTGTCCCTATTATTTTTGCCATCACTGTATGTATCTATGAGTACGCATTCGTTAACGTTCGATCACAAAAACGAGTCTTTGTTTTGTAATTCATCTTTTTATTTCGCAAGTTGGGACATTATTTTGACCGGCAGTGTATATCAAGTAATTTGTTGTCGGCACACACCTCCTTACGGACTCTACCAAAGGTTCCGAGTTGATTTCTCATCACACCATTACGAGGTGCAAGAATTTGAATTCAAAAATGATTAATTACAATCGATGTAGGCTGGCGAAAGCAAAGACCGCTAAGCAGATAAGAATTCTGACTCACTGTACACGAATTCCTTATACGAAAATATGCTGCTTCTCGGCGCATGTGCTACCATTGGAAACATCATTCGAGACAACTTAGTACATACATACATATGTACATACGTCCCATTCTCTACGCATCTGATATCAGCGCGTATATACCGAAGAAAATCTTGACGTAAGACAAAGCTAAAGCGGCCAATAACCAGTTCATACCATAGCTTACACCAAAATTGGCAGTTCAGCTGTCAATGTTTGGCTTTTTGCTTTTTATTCATAACAAAAGAATAAAATAAAAAAAAAAAACAGAAATAGTATCTATCACTCACCGCGGCAATTTCCTTTTCTATCTCAGCAGCCCGAACGACGACAGGACCACGAACCGCATACTGCATTTCAACAAAGTTCTGATTGATGTTGACCAAACTTAGACATCTCGAATCCTTTGACGATGACATTTTACGCTTTGAATCCGTCACCCGAATAGTCGATATTGCTTCGGAATGGCTTGATGACGAAAAGGATGATGTGCTGGTGGCGGAGGTTGACAAAAGGCGCAATGTCGATGAAAGCAACGGCAATGACGATGACAATGATGATTTTGAACAGACCGCGTCTATCACTGAAACACCACCGAACTCACTAGATGCCCCTGTTTGACTGCCGAGCAACTGAACTCGTTGCTGTTGCTTACGCTGCGTCAAATGATGGAGCGAGCTTTTCCAGCGGCGCACAACATTGCCCGTTGCCGCTGTTCGCAGGGTCGACGGTGAATTATTCAAGAACAACCGACTCATTGTGCTCCAATTTCCAGATTCTCTTCTTCTAGCGTTGAAGAGAAAATATCCGCACACGGCAGTTTAGACGGAACTGGTTCTTTTTTGTTTTTGTTTTTGTTTTTGTCCCGCCAGGAACCGGTATTTCCAAAAATTTACACTTTTTTCTTGAAAAACCGCTATTTTCAGTTGTTTCCGAGTTGCAGTTCTGCAATATAAAAGAGAGAGAGAGGGAAGAGACACATAAGCCAATGGATTGATTCTCTTTGAGTTGGTTGGAGACGGTGATAAGCAAAAACCGGCTGTTCAATGTTTATGCGAATGATAAGGGGGCGCGAAAGAAAGCTTTCCGATATGCGTATCTTGTACTTAGTATGTAAGTTACGTAACTAAGGACATACATATGTACATTTCATCAAAATCCGTCGGATAGCGTCGTTCACAGTCTACGATTTGCTTGATGACCGTGCTTGATGGGCCGAATTGTAGAGTGCGAACGCCGCTGATGATGAGTCAATATCAAGAGAGAATATTGATTGGAGGATAGGTTTAGATAGCCACGTCAAATTAGACGCTTACATACTCGTACATACATATGTATGTTTCAAGAATCAAGTCAAGGATGTTGACAATAAGTGTAGGTGCGCGGTTGACGAAGGTAATTGTTATGGTAGGGTTCACGTTGTTATCAATTCATAAGTAGAACAGGAACAGGTGGACAACAGTTGCTCACTACTCCACTCTTGACAAGCTGTTTAAAGAATCAACTTTATCTGATCATTTGCTATTTGGTTAGGTTGACGTGGTAGGCGTAAGCCACACTTAGGCCGAAACCGGCCCACTGTAATACCACCTGGATCAGGTTACCCTGATCCGCTACCTGGGAACCAACCGGTGCTTCTAATAAAGCTAAAGAGTTGAGCTATTTTTGGTTTGCTAGCTCACTCAGATTGTCGAAGAATGGCGCGCCGAGGTAAATCCTCCTGCGATTTGCAAAAGAGGGACATGAGCAGAGGAGGTGGTGTATTGATTCCTCCTTCTCCTCGTCCATGCGGCCGCGACAGAAGTCATTGTAGGGTAGCCCCAGTCTGGCGGCGTGTTTTCCAATGGTTCAGTGACCTGTAATGACACCCACTAGAGTGCTTAAGGTTGCCCTTTTGGTTGCCACCAGGTCTCTGGTTCGTCCTTAGTTTAACTTAGGCCACAATTGTTTGGTGATAAAGCCGATATTGCTCTCATTCCATTGGAGATTGGTCTCCTCTATGGTTTGAAGCTTTATCATGTGCTTTACCGTACTTATTGGTGTTTCTAGGTACCCGAGGGTAGGTAGGCTAAGTGTGCTTGACCCTAACTTTGCGAGTTCGTCGGCCGCGCAGTTTCCTGGAATATCCCTATGCCCGGGAACCCACAGTATTTTAATGTTGAACTGTTCAGCCATCTCATCTAGAGATACTTACTTACTTACTTATCAGGCCAGCAATCCATGGAGTATCTTTGCCTGAACTATAGCTACCTTTCTATCCTTGACGGTCCCGGGCACGCTGCTTCCAGTTATCAAGACCAAGTTGTCTTACATCCGTGATTACTTGGTCTTTATACCGTAGGTTCGGTCTTCCTCTTCTTCTCGAACCAGGAGGCTCGGAGTCGAAGACCCTCTTAGCTGGATGGACCCTAGCATGGATGTCCATGCGCTCGATGTGGCCGAGCCAGTGTAGTCAACGGATCCTTGCCTTCCGGACTACATCCACATCTTGGTACAGCTCGCAGAGTTCGCGGTTGTGTCTTCTTCTCCATCCACCTTCCTCACAGACAGGACCAAATATCCGGCGCAGAATTTTTCTTTCGAAAGAACCCAAAATCAGCTCCGCTGTCCTGCTTATCGTCCAGCTTTCGGCTCCGTACAGTAAGACTGGCAGAATCAGCGTTTTGTAAAGCATGACTTTGGTCTTTCGAGTGAGGACTTTTGACCCCAGTTGTTTGGACAAGCGGTTGCTAAGGGCGATTCAATGCCGGATCTCCACTGTGGTGTCATTTGTGGAATTTACGTTTACCCGAGGTAGACAAACTCCTTAACTACCTCGAAATTGTAGCTGTCAATTGTTATATTTTGTCCCAGGTGGTGAGCGCCGGATTGGTTTTTGCTTGACAGCATGTACTTCGTCTTGTCCTCATTGACCTTAAGACCAACTCGTTTCGCCTGTTCTTCAATCGCCGTGAATGCTTCCAAAATGCCACGGCGAGAACACGCTATGATATCGATCTCATCCGCGTATCCTAGCAGCTGGATGGACTTGTAAAAGATAGTGCCTTCCCTGTTGACGCCTGCCCGTCGCACTATCTGCTCCAGCACCAGGTTGAAGAAGTCACATGACAGCGCATCTCCTTGCCGAAATCCGGTGCATGTTTCGAGTGGTTCCGAGGTCCTAGAACCAAATTGCACGGTGCATCGCGTGTTTTTTAGCGTGGCGCGAAACAACTGGATCAGTTTTACCGGGATCCCGAACTCGGCAATCGCACCAAACAGTTCTTCACGATGAATGCTGTCGTATGCGGCTTTGAAATAGATGAAAAGATGGTGTGTATCGATTCGGAACTCGTTGGTCTTTTCCAGGATTTGTCGAAGTGTGAACATTTGGTGCAAAGTTGATTTGCCGGGCCGGAAGCCGCACTGATAGCTGCCGGTTAGTGCGGTGCAAAATGGTTTTAGACGTTCACACAATACGCAGGACAGGATCTTGTATGCGACATTGAGCAGGGATATACCTCTATAGTTCTTGCAAGAGGTAGGATCGCCTTTTTTGTGGATGGGGCATATAGAGCTGGTATTCCAGTCGTCGGGCATGCTTTCATCTTCCCAAATTCTGCAGATGATCTGGTGCATGCTCCCTACCAGAACATCGCCGCCAGCCTTGATGGCAAGTCATCTGAGCTTGCGGCCTTGTTGTTCTTCAGCTTTTGAATAGCTGTGCCGACTTCTTCGATGCTGGGTGGGAGGACTGCTTCAGCGGCAGGAGTTGGAATTTCCTCTGTCCCTACAACTCTCTCTTGGTCACGCTCGTTGGGTTTTCTTTACTCGCAGCAGCCTTTTCGGGCTCGGTTTTTCGCTGCGGCGCCTTTTGGTAAGCCTCGTCGGTTGCTGCCTTTTTCTGCTCTCACTCGCCATCATACCACGGGTTTCTTGTCGGGGGGTGATAGGTTGCCTAAAGTAGTCTCGGCTACTTCCTGAATGGCTGAGCGACATTTGTGCGCGACGTAGGCTTACTGGAGAGCATTTCGCTCAGTTGCTCCCTGTAGACTCTGGCAACCTCCGGTGTGCTCAGACATCCAATGCCGAACCTCCTCTTGGTGGGCTGGTGCAGCTTTCTGACATTGGATAGTCGAGCTCTGAATCTTGCTGCTACGAGGAAATGGTCAGAGTAGACTTTGCCCCTCTGAATGTTTGCACATCCAGGATGTTTGACGAATGTCTTGGGTCAATGAGCACATGGTCGACTTGGTTGGCGGTTCGACTATCCGGAGATCGCCAGATTGCTGTGTGGATTCGCTTGCGGGGAAATCTTGTGCAACTTAGTCCGTAAATTGGAAGCCGTTACCCGTTGTTGTGTCGTGGAGGCTGTGCTTTCCGACAACTCCGCCAAAGGTGTTCTCCTTACCGATTTTGGCATTGAAGTCCCTGAAGTCGGGGTAATGTTGCACCCCCTTGCCTTGGGAAATAGCTGCATACATTTGTTCACCTCTCAACGGTTGTTGTAGAAGCTATCCAGATTGCGCCGCGAGGAGGCTGTATGTCAACTTGACCCGAGCGTTGGAACAGGGATCATTGCTGGCATCTCGCCAGGTTGAGAGCAATCAACAACTTTACCTTGTATGTACGAGCCCATGCTCTCCCCCTTTCATCTATGGGAAAATAAAATCACGGACAACATGGGTGATTAAGAAAAGTTCGGTTTTAGTCCTTTATGGACTGTAAAGCAAATTTGTTCCTCGCGAAGTAAAAGTTGTAAGCTCTAAAGGGTAAGTTCAATGTCGATGCTAATGAAATTGGTTTACCCAATATCTGCACTTTAACCTCCTTCTGATGGGGTCGAAAACACTCGATGCCTCGTCTACCCTTGCGGCTTCACCTAAACCGACCCACCAGGTCACAGTCAGCCCCTTCATTCACATTTACATAGTACTTGTTTTCGGTACATGGGAGTGTTGTGGAAGTTATGTTCCAAACATTGTTTTCTGTATGTACAACTATCCTGGCAGGCCCCAAGATCCGGAATGGAAGCCTGTAGCCAAAGAATTTGACAGCTTGCCTTCCCATACGCTGTAGCATTCAAACGCAACTACCGATTGCTTGTGTTCTGACAACTTGTTATCGAGTACAATCACAAGATATGCTGAGATCACGAAACACGTTTTCTCAGTCTGTGCAACCTTCACCTTGGACGAGCGAGTAACACGATATTAATACACTCAAGGATCTAATTAAGCTGCTGGTACTGACGTACAGAAACACATTTTTCACAGATGGACACTTTCATCACAGTCCTATTGTCGCTAGTGGACTGACGAACAATCTGACTTCGTGCCAACATTTTATTGGAAAGTGTGCAAAGAGCTTATGGGTCGATCAGTTTGTCTTTACTGTGTGGGCACTGCTAAAATTCCGCTTCCATCTGGGCGGACGTTTTTGGTTTTATCTTTAGCCTAATAGATATACATGCTTGTAGCGATAGTCATGTAATCCGTGAGAGAGGCCACGCGCAGTGATCCGGTTTTCTTTGCGTCTTTGCAACTTTAACTTATTATTTTCGATCGCAATAATGTTGACTTGGTGATGCACTTGTATCTCAAACAGATATCTAGCGCGATGGTTAACAACCAACAGCTAATTAATAATATAAGCTACAGACTACCTGTTCGTAATTAGCGGAAAACACAATCATAAGAACACGAACGTGTTCTCAAACTCAAATGGATATATGTATCTCAAATGCAGAAACCAGTCAAATTGTCAACATAAGTGTACTTTCAAAAAGATATTCCAGAGCGAGACCAAGGGGAATCGGTTTATACTCGTATCCTTTTGTTTTGAAGTGTTTTACTTACTTACTTACTTATCAGGCCAGCGATCTATGGAGGATCTGAGCGTGAGCTATAGCTGCCTTCCATCCTTGACGGTCCCGGGCACGCTGCTTCCAGTTGTCAAGACCAAGATGTCTTACATCCGCGATTACTTGGTCTTTATACCGGGGGTTCGGTCTTCCTCTTCTTCTCGAACCAGAAGGCTCGGAGTCGAAGACCCTCTTAGCTGGAGCATTGATGTCCATGCGCTCGATGTGGCCGAGCCAGTGTAGTCGACGGATCCTTGCCTTCCGGACTACATCCACATTTTGGTACAGCTCGTAGAGTTCGCCGTTGTGTCTTCATCTCCACTCACCATCCTCACAGACAGGACCAAATATCCGGCGCAGAATTTTTCTTTCGGAAGAACCCAACATCAGCACCGCTGTCCTGCTTATCGTCTAGCTTTCGGCTCCGTACAGCAAGACTGGCAGAATGAGCGTTTTGTAAAGCATGACTTTGGTCTTTCGAGTGAGGAGTTTTGATCCCAGTTGTTTGGACAAGCCGAAGTAGCAGCGGTTGCCAAGGGCGATTCTATGCCGGATCTCCACTGTGGTGTCATTTGTGGAATTAGGTGGCGCTACAGCCCGTGGTGAACCTGGGCCTTAACCAACAAGCAGTCTCTGGCCAACTGTTTCCAGCGCCGCACGCTTAGTTGGTTAAGGTCCCTTTCCAACTGCGTGTGCTACCGTTGTTGCAACCGAACTCTGCCCCGCCTTCCTTCCGGGGTAGATTCGAAGGCTCTTCCGATCGGGGCTGTATTTTCCATGCGCTCTACATGGCCTAGCCACCTTAGACGCTGTATCCGTAGACGTCGTCTTCTCCTCCATACTCCGTTTGAACAAACGGGACCGTAGATAGAGCGCAGAACTTTCCTCTCAAAACGACCAAGGGCATCTTCATCCGATTTTTCTGAGGTCCAAGCCATTCCGCCGCAAAGGAAGACTGGGATGATCAGGGTCTTATATAGTGTCACCTTGGTTTTCCGAGAGAGGGCTCTACTTCTCAATTGCCTCTTGAGCCCAAGGAAACAGCGGTTGACAAGGTGTTGTTGTTGCCGGTCTTCAGTGAGCCAATGTAGACGAACTCCTTGATCGCTTCAAAGTTATATCTACTCATGGTGACGTTCTGGCCAATACGTCGGTGTTGCACGTCTCTTTTCGATGAAAGCAGATATTTGGTTTTACCCTCATTAACCTTAAGATCAGACGGACCGGATTAATGTTGACGACCCTTACAAAAAACGAAAAAAGGACAATGATCTTCGGCTCTGTACGTGGAATGTTAGGTCCCTAAACAGGCCACGTGCATCCGAACATCTCGCGGACGCCCTAGACCGCTATAAAGCGGACATAACCGCCATCCAGGAAATGCGATGGAATGGACCGGGTATAAAGCGGATGAAAAACTGCGATATTTACTACGGCGACTGCTATAGGGAGAGAGGACAACGATTGTTCGGATGCGGATTTGTTGTTCGAGGTGGACTCAGGCGAAAAGTCCTAAGCTTTCGGCATGTGAGCGAACGCCTCATAACAATCCGTATCAAGGCTACATTTTTAAACATCAGCCTGATCAGCGTCCACGCCCCTACGGAAGACAAGGATGACTCCGCCAAAGATGAGTTCTACGATCTCCTAGACAGAACGTGAGCCCAATGTCCCAGCTATGACATCAAAATTGTACTAGGAGACTTCAATGCTAAGCTGGGTATGGAAAGCATATTTGAACGAGTCATCGGCAAACATAGCCTACACGACACCACCTCCGATAACGGACACAGGCTGATTGATCTTGCTACGGGGCGAAATCTCCTTCTAGCCAGTTCGCGTTTTCCGCACCTCGATATATACAAAGGCACCTGGCGGTATTTTGATCAATCGACTACCAACCAGATTGATCACATCACGGTCGACGTCAGATATTCCTCCACTATTTTTGATGTCCGAACTTTCCGAGGGGCTAACATCGACTCGGACCACTATCTTGTAGTAGCCAAGATGCGCCTACGGATATCACGAACGCAGCGGAGTAGAGTAAGAATACAAAGTTATGACGTCGGAAAGCTACTATCGCCAGAAATCGCTCGTACTTTTCCCGATCGCGTCTCCCTTAAGCTCTCCAATACACCTGAATCCTCCACACTATCAATAGAACAGCAGTGGAGCCTTTGCAAACAAGCCCTGAAAAGCTCTGCATCCGAAGTTTTGGGTTTCAAGGCTCCACCACGAAGAAACACCTGGTTCGATGACGAGTGCAGGAGGATTCACACAGCGAAGTAGGATGCATATAAGGCCCCGCTGCATAAAAGAACAAGAGCAGCTCGTGAGCTCTACGAGTTAAAAACAAGGGTGGAGCATAAGCTTCTTAGAAGAAAGAAGAAAGAGCACGAGAAACGCGCAATTGAGGATTTGAAGAGGTGTTACTGCAGGCGTGACGTTCGAAAGTTTTATCAACAGATAAAGCGAACATGCCAAGGTTATAAAGCCAGAAGGGAAGCCTGCAGGGATGAGAACGGACACCTAGTAGTAGAACCGTAGTCGATGCTGAGAATATGGAAAAACCACTTCTGCAGACTGTATAACGGCGATGTTAGTCAATATACCGCTGTCAGGCAGAATGATCCATTTCTAATCGACGAAAGCCGCAGAGAATTCTGTCCCCCTGACCTCGACGAAGTTAAGATTGCCATATCGAAGCTCAAGTCGAATAAAATTGCTGGCGCAAACGGACTGTCTGCTGAGCTCTTCAAGGCAGCTGGGGGTGACCTGGTTAGGGGCATGCATCAGCTCATCCGTAAGATATGGTTACAGGAAAGCATGCCCGAGGAATGGAGTCCCAGCATTGTTTGCCCGATCCACAAGAAAGGAGACCTCTCTGATTGCGCCAACTATAGAAGAATAAGTCCCCTTAACATCTTGGCTTACAAAATCTTCTCTGCCGTTTTGTGTGGACGCCTGAAGCCTTTTGTAAATGAGCTGATAGGTCCTTATCAGTGCGGATTCAGGCCAGGGAAGTCCACCTTCGACCAAATCACACTACGGCAGATCCTGGAAAAGACCAATGAATTTCAAGTCGACACTCACCACCTATTTGTCGACTTCAAAGCCGCATACGACAGCGTAATTAGAGACGAGCTATACAACGCTATGTCTACCTTTGACAAGCCTGCTAAACTCGTCAGACTATGCAGGATGACTTTGGAGAATGCTCGCTGCTCCATCCGAATCGGTAAACACCTTACCGATAGTTTTAATGTCAAAAAAGGATTTAGGCAGGGTGATGCGCTGTCGTGTGATTTCTTCAACATCCTACTGGAAAGGATTGTGCAAAAATCACTGGCCAATACAAGAGGCACAATCTATTTCAAATCCTCGCAACTCCTTGCATACGCCGACGACATTGACATAATAGGTAGATCCCAGCGAGATGTCAATGAGGTGTTTGCGAGTATTGAGATGGAGGTGGCGAAAATTGGTTTGGCGGTAAACGAGGGCACAACTAAATACATGCTGTCGGCCAGAACGTTTGTATAGGCAGATATAAGTTCGAGGTAGTTAAGGACTTCGTCTACCTTGGCTCCGCAGGGACCTGGAACAACGACATCATTCCCGAAATCAAACGCAGAATCACTCTTGCCAATCGCTGTTTCTTTGGGCTCAGGAGGCAACTGAGTAATAGAGCCCTCTCCCGAACTGCAAAGTTGACTCTATATAAGACCCTTATCATCCCGGTCCTGTTGTACGGCGCAGAAGCATGGACACTATCAAAAGCGGATGAGGAGGCCCTTGGTCGGTCGAGATAAAGATTTTGCGCGTGATTTTTGGGCCTATAAACGCAGACGGGGGATGGAGAAGATCCAACCACGAACTTTACGGGCTGTACAGCGACATGAGCCTAGTCAGGCGTCTACGGATTCGACGCCTGAGATGGCTGGGCCATGTAGAGCGAATGGACACCACAGCTCCAGCCCGGAGAGTCTTTGAATCCAACCCCGAGGGACGAAGAAGCAAAGGACGGCCGCCCTTAAGATGGCGCACACAGGTGGAAGGGGACCTCAGCCAACTGGGTGAGCGGCAATGGAAAAGGCTAGCAAAAGATCGTGCTAGTTGGAGGGGCATGTTGGCCCCGAACTGTGGCGCCCGCTAAGGAGAAGAAGAAGAATTAATTGCTGTAGATATTAAGTAGTCGAAAGACTTAGGTTAAGTATATGAATAGTGTTTGTTTTAGAGTGCCCGAAGAGGGTCAGTAAGACATCTAATGCAGTTATGATATGAGATAGTTTTAGTCATTTTGTCTAGCACGTAAGATAGTCATAAGAAATGCCACTGCACTCCGTTCAGGCTGTGTGATAAACATTATAAGCTAAACCTGCGTGAACTATAAAAACAAAAAGAAGATGATTAGGCCAGGTAGAGCGTATCGACAACATACGTAGCTCCGGCACGAAGAATCGTCGAATACGAGCCGTTGGCATAACGCAACAGAGGACGCTTTCGACTCAATTGAAGAAGAAGAAGAATACAACACAAAAGAATGTATCATTACTTTCATGACACCCTGTGCTGTGCTTCAGGGCACTGGAAGGAAAACTGTTTACTGTCGAAATTCAAAGAGTAAATACTGCACTTTAAGAGCATTCGTTTAAAGAAGAGAGAAATAAGCTGTGAACCGTCCGAAAGCTCTGATTCAAAAAGATCTCCGGCAAAGTAGATACACAAACCACATCCGATCTTGGAGATACTTATGTACACACGTATGCATGTACTGACGCAAGTCTTGAACTTTGGACTGCAAGCTCCTGAGATTTAAGCTGTTGTTCTTGGCCTGTCATCGTGATGAGTTGGAGCGATACGCAAATTAGAAAATTTGGCAGTGAATCGAAAAATGTGTTTTCATGAGGAAAACAGTTTTCCCGACTCGTGTCAGAGAAGGCACGAAGAAGAAATAATACAATTCTGCGCACACCGAATGGAAGTATTCCTGCCTTGGTTCGTCATACATAATTGCGTTGGTGGTTTATTGAAATCAATTTGATATGAGCACTGATTCTGTTGGATGATCGGTGGCCGATTTGTTACTTGTATGTTCTAAGGTTTAGATGTAAGGGAAAGGAGTTTTGAAATACACAGGTGGACGTATGCATGGACGTATTTGTGCTTATATCTTATCTTCATCTAAACAACAGCCGAATGTGGTAGAAAACATCACGGGATGACCTACATATAAAGCTGCTCGATAACTTGGAAACAAAATACTTGCTCGATTCAGTTTGCTATGAACAAAACAACAATGTAGATGTCACTTACTTACTTACTTATCAGACCTGCGATCCATGGGGGATCTGAGCCTGAGCTATAGCTGCCTTCCATCCTTGACGGTCCCGGGCACGCTGCTTCCAGTTGTCAAGACCAAGATGTCTTACATCCGCGATTACTTGGTCTTTATACCGGAGGTTCGGTCTTCCTCTTCTTCTCGAACCAGGAGGCTCGGAGTCGAAGACCCTCTTAGCCGGAGCATTGATGTCCATGCGCTCGATGTGGCCGAGCCAGTGTAGTCGACGGATCCTTGCCTTCCGGACTACATCCACATCTTGGTACAGCTCGTAGAGTTCGCGGTTGTGTCTTCTTCTCCATTCACCTTCCTCACAGACAGGACCAAATAGATGTTGGTCTTCCGTAAATATTACAAACTTACTTACTTAGGTGGCGCTATAGTCTGGTGTGAACCTGGGGCTCAACCAACACACTTCTCCGGCTGGTACGGTCTTTTGCCAGAAGTTTCCAGCGACGCACTCCCAGTTGGACAACGTCCCCTTCTACCTGTGTGCGCCACCTTAGATTCGGTCGTCGGTGTTAGACTCGAGGACTTTTCGGGCGGGAGCTGTGTTATCCATTCGCTCCACATGGCCTAGCCGTCTTAGACGTTTGATCCGTAGACATCGTACTAGAGTGATGTCGCTGTACAGCCCGTATAGTCCGTCGTTCGTCGTCGTTCCTCTCGAAACGACCAAGGGCCCCCAATTAGAGCCAACCAGGAGGTTACTGTCCAGACAGGTTTGTTTTTTTTTTTTGTTTCATCCGAGGCTTCTGCTATCTGATGAAGCACTCAAACGAAAATACTGGTCCATTGTAGTCCAGACAGACACCTACTTTTACTGTATTTCCCCGTTTTCCCGAGAAAACTGAGAAGGACCTTCAGTAATGTAGAGCGAAGAGTTTCCACACACCACGTCGGCCCGAAAGGTCGGCCTCCTCCTCGCAACATGCAGCTCAGGTAGGCGTCCCACTGATGCCAAGCACGCAGAGATGCTTAGAAAAAGTGTAATGATCCGTTATGACTCTCACAAGTTTTCTGCAGTCGATTCTCATTAAAAACTGGAGGAATGCTGCAGATTTCTTGTAGACATAGATAGTCCCTCCATCTAAACCCAATCGTTAATGTAGGAATTTAGTGTGGACCTAGAGCGGGTTCTGGTCCTGAGAAACTCTCATCTGAACCCATTCTGGTGAGTTCATCAAAGATCTCATTTCCTGTGATCCTAGAGTGACCTGGAACCCATACAAGTCTTGGTGAGTCTAGTCTACCGAGTCTGTTTAAGAAGGACTTGAGTTCATGCACTAATTTGGAGCTAGTTAGAGGGTTGGGCACAGTTTTGAGTGCTTTTTCCCCTTCACCTGTGCTTCACAACATAGTGCAATTAGGATAGCGTATATCTCTGATTGGAAGCCAGGCGCATATTTTCCTAACAACGAGTGCTATCGGATGTTTTTGCGCTCAGAGACGACCCCAGCTTCGGACCTTCGTCCAGACCTGGAGACATTCGTTAAAATGCCAAGACTATCCTTTCAGTATCCAGCCAGATCCAATCCTGACGTCATGGAAACTCGACTGTGAAATTACAGCGTAGTAGAATCACTGGTGTCAATGCGTCAGAAGGCATGTCCATGAGACAGGAGTTGCCGGATAATGCGAGTTGTAGCAAAAGCCATTTGTCTTCAGACGGGACATGGCTTTCAGAGCACACCCTCTGATAAATATATAAAGAAGTGGAAGGTTCATCATAGCATCTAGAGTAGCGGGAGAGGCAGGTAACATTCCTGCGGTGTTCCAGCGAGTCTAATGTTTTGGTAATGCTGGAGTCACCTATCAGTTTTATGGCTCGTTTTTGTATTCTGTCAAGTAGGTGCAGTGAGGTCTTGGAAGCACCGGACCAGACATGAGCGTTAAACTCTAATTTGGGGCGAATGAACGCCTTATAGATTGTAGCCAGATCTAAGGGTGAGTGTCCAGCCTTCATATGGCCCAATTAAACCCGGGTGTATGCAGTTGGATTGGGCAAATGCTGGGTACCCGCATAGTAAATTCGACGATAGGGAGAGCATGCGGAAGGGTGAGAGTAAATAAAGGTACACCACAAGGTGGCGTTCTGTCACCCCTCCTATGGCTCCTTGTGGTCGACGGAATGGCCAAGATTCTGGAGACGGAGGGTTTTAATGTCACAGCCTACGCCGATGACTTTGCCATTTTAGTCTCTGGAAAGTTTCCGCAGGTCCTCAGCGATAGACTAAGCTATGCACTGATGTTAGTGGATAGCTGGGTCAAGGGGCGAGGTCTGGGAGTAAATCCGGCGAAAACAGAGGTAGTACTCTTCACAAGGAAAAAATCTGTAGCAAGATACACCTACCCTCGTATGAATGGTATACATCTGATCCCTGGAAAATCTGCCAAATATCTTGGCATAATCCTGGACTCCAAACTTAGTTGGAGAGAAAATATTGAGGAAAGAATCAAAAAGGCCTATGTGGCACTATATTCGTGCAAGGTAGCCTTTGGAAGGACATGGGGCCTCAAACCCCATTGTATACTGCGGTGGTAAGACCTATCCTAGTCTATGGCTCGGTTGTCTAGTGGAAGCCGCTTGAGAAAAAGTGACATCTTCAGAGTGTGTCAAAGGTTCAAATAGCAGGCTGTCTGGCGGTGACGGGATCTATGAAGTCCACACCAACGGCGGCCCTTGAAGTCATGCTGAACCTCCCACCCCTGGACATGTACTGCAAGAGCGCCGCAACCAGAATTGCGCTAAGATTACAGGAATCAGGTCTCTGGAAAAGGAGTCCTCACGGACATGCATCAGTCTTGGATCGATGGGCCGTCTCGAGATTCAGAACCGTAACGGACTATGTCACCCGACTTCCTTCCTGGGAGAGGAGATTCTCTATTAGAATTCCCTCCAGGGAGAAATGGACCGGTGATTTGGTACGCACGGAAAGTGAACTGGCACTCTACACCGACGGATCCAAAATGGATGTTGGCACAGGTGCAGGAGTCTACTTTGAGTCTCGGGATACGCATCGCTCCTACAGGCTCGATGATGGATGCAGTGTCTTCCAAGCTGAGGTCTTCGCTATCAAGCAGGCGGCGGACCTGATCAGCAAAGAGAATATCACAGGAAAAAGGATCAGCATCTATGTTGACAGCCAGGCAGCCATTAAGGCTCTGCAGGCAGCATGGATAAGATCCAAACTCGTCAAACTCTGCAAGGAGACGTTAGAAGAGATATCCAATGTAAATGAGGTGACCCTTTGCTGGGTACCTGGTCATACGAATATCTCCGGAAACGAGAGGGCGGACGAGCTGGCTAGGGTGGGATCAGGTGCTAATATTACGCAGATCTCAGCTGAGGCCAAAGTACCACTCAGTGCGCTCCATAGGGAGATACAGACGGAGCTATTGGTGAAAGCCAATAAGCGAGGTGTCGCTTAGATACATGCGCAACGGCGAGATCGACTTGACCCGTCTATAATAAGAAAAGAACGGAAAATCTGCTGAAGTTCAATCGTGGGAACATTCGACTGGCAGTCGGTGCCCTCACCGGGCACTGCATGCTATTCTACCATGCAGCTCGACTAGGCCAGCCCTACAATGACTTTTGCAGAAACTGCAGGGACGAAGAGGAAATTGAGTCCGTTCGTCACCTGCTGTGCGAATGTCCGGCGCTAGCCCAAAAAAGGAATATATTCCTGGGAAGATACTTCCTTTCGGGACTAGAAGAGGTAGGTAATATTGGGCTGAACAGAATACTGGGATTTTTATCCTCGTCTGGTTGGTTCAGCTCGACGGTAAATGAGTAGGTATCAACGGGTTAAACAAAACAGGTGGGCACAATGGACTCAACGTAGTCTACGTGAGCCTTGACTTTACGTCAAAAGGGCACCCATATACCTAACCTCACCTAAGGGTGAGAATTATTTCTTGCATCTGTATAAGAATCCTAGGCATTTCGCAGCATTCTTGGCGACACTGAATATATGGTCGCTCCAATTAAGATGGTGAGCAACACTCATACCCAGGATGGAAAGCTTTTCAGTTTCTGAGATGCAAGTGCCATTCATGGATAATGGCATTGGGTCAGTGTTACGCTTTAGCGACAGAAGACAGCATTGTGTTTTGGAAGCATTCAATTCCACCTCGGCCCCGCAGTGACTTGGAACAACGACACCAGTTTCGAAATCAAGCGCAGAATTACTCTTGCCAACCGCTGCTTCTTTGGGCTCAAGAGGCAACCGAGAAATGGAGCCCTCTCTCGTACGACCAAGTTGACCTTATATAAGACCTTAATTATCCCGGTCCTGTTATACGGCGCAGAAACATGGACTTTATCTAAAGCGGATGAGGAAATCCTTGGTCGTTTCGAGAGAAAGATTCTGCGTTCGATTTCGGTCCCATAAACACAGAGGAGGGTTGGAGGAGAAGATTCAATGTAGAGCGAATGGACACCACTGCTCCAGCCCCTAGAGTTTTTGAATCCAACCCCGAGGGACGAAGAAATAGAGAACGGCCGCCCTTAAGATGGCGCACACAGGTGGAAGGGGACATCAGCCAACTGGGTGTGCGGCAATAGAAAAGGCTAGCGAAAGATCGTGCTAGATGGAGGGGCATGTTGGTTGAGGCCCAGGTTCACCCCGAACTGTAGCGCCCACTAAGAAGAAGAACACTATAATTAAAATTATGAGCAAGCTTTATCAGCCAAAGCAACGGAGGCCTTCGGCTTCATGGTTAACATGTTCGATTAGATAAGATTATACAAATTGGTGTTCTTGAGAAAGTCTATTATAATTTTGATATTTTTAGTATTTGGGTTAGATAGAAGGTTGCTTAGAGGGCATGGGCTCGGACATACAGGGTAAAGTTGTTGATTGCTCTCAACCTGGCGAGATGCCAGCAACGATCCCTGTTTAAATGCCCGGGTCAAGTTGACATACGGCCTCCTCGCGGCGCCCTCTGGATAGCCTCTTCAACAACCGTTGGGAGGTGAACAAACGTATGCAGCGAAAAAAAACCCGACCAGAATGGCGGTTGTGCGGCGGGCTAACAACCCGCCCACGTAAAAAACCTAAAAGTTATGAATGAGCAAGATGCCTCGGATACACGGACTGATACTCGACGACGACAACGCACGAAAAAGGAACACGATTTGCGAGTATGCTCCTGGAATGTCAGAACCCTGTACACTCCTGAAGCTGCTAATAAACTGAAGGAATCCTCACGCAGTACAAGGCGGATATATACGCTGGATCCAAGTGCAGGAAATACGCTGGATAGGAAACGGTATGATTAGGAAGAAAAATTGCGACATTTATTGCAGCTGTCACAAAAGGTTGCACTTACTGGGATGCGGGTTTGTCATGGGAAAGCGGTTAAGGTCGAAGGTCATCGACCTTATCACTTTAAACCTATAAGTAATCGCCTGGCTGTGATCCGCATCAGAGGCAGATTTTATAACATTGGCCTCATATGTGCACACGCCCCTACTGAAGAGGCTGAAGACCCTATCAAGGAGGACTTCTATGACCTCCTGGACAACGCCTACGGAGCTTGTCCAGAGTACGATGTAAAAATCGTGCTCCGGGACTTCAACGCCAAAATCGGTAAGGAAAACACCCTTGGCGGAGTGATCGGAAAGCACAGCCTCCACGATACAACAACAGATAACGGCTTCCGACTCGCTGACTTTGCGACAGCTCGTTATGCGGTGATAAGTAGCACAAGATTCCCTCGCAAGCGAATCCACACAGCAACCTGGCGATCTCCGGACGGTCGAACCGCCAACCAAATCGACCATGTGCTCATTGACGCAAGGCACGCGTCAAACATCCTGGATGTGCGAACATTCAGAGGGGCAAATGTCGACTCTGACCATTTCCTCGTAGCAGCAAGATTCAGAGCTCGACTGTGCAATGTCAGAAAGCTGCACCAGCCCATCAGGAGGAGGTTCGACATTGGGCGCCTGAGCACACCGGGGGTTGCCAGAGTCTACAGGGAGCAGCTGAGCGAAAGACTCTACGGTATGCCTACGTCGAACACAAATGCTATTATTGGCATTGTGGCTACATTGCCGCTCAGCCATTCAGGAAGTAGCCGAAACCACCTTAGGATACCTTCCACCCCCGACAAGAAACCCGTGGTATGATGGCGAGTGTGAGCAGAAAAAGGCAGCAACCGACGAGGCGTACCAAAAGGCGCTGCAGAGGAAAACCAGGGCAGCGCAAGAACAGTGAGCCAGAAGAAGGGAGGAGAAAAAACGACTGCGACAAAAGAAAAGAATCTTCGCAGCCTCCCAGGTCAAGGATATCGAGGAGTCTAGGGATAAACATAAAACACGAGCCTTTTACAAGAAAGCCAAGGCCTTGCAGGAGGCTTCAAAAAGGGCACCCAGGCTCTTCGAAACTGCGAGGGTAATCTTGTCACCGACCCGCAGGGAATAGTGGATGTATTTAAGCAGCATTTCCAGCAGCTGCTTGACGAGCATGACCAAGAGAGAGAGTGGAAGGGACAGAGGAAATCCCAACTCCAGCCGCTGAAGTAGTCCTCCCACCCAGCATCGAAGAAGTCGGCACAGCTATTCAGAAGCTGAAGAATAACAAGGCAGCAGGCTCAGATGACTTGCCATCAGAGCTCTTCAAGGCTGGCGGCAATGTTCTGGTAGGGAGAATGCTCCAGATCATCTGCAGAATTTGGGAAGACGAAAGCATGCCCGCCGACTGGAATACCAGCTCTATATGTCCCACCCACAAAAAGGCGATCCTACCTCTTGCAAGAACTATAGAGGTATATCCCTGCTCAATGTCGCATACAAGATCCCGTCCAGCGTATTGTGTGAACGTCTAAGACCATTTTGCACCGCACTAATCGGCAGCTACCAGTGCGGCTTCCGGCCCGGCAAATCAACTATAGACCAAATTTTCACACTTCGACAAATCCTGGAAAAGACCAACGAGTTTCGAATCGATACACACCATCTTTTCATCGATTTCAAAGCCGCATACGACAACGTTCATCGTGAAGCACTGTTTGGGGCGATGGCCGAATTCGGGATCCCGGTAAAACTGATCCAGTTGTGTCGCGCCACGCTAAAAAACACGCGATGCACAGTGTAATTCGGTTCTAGGACCTCGGAACCATTCGAAACATGCACCGGATTTCGGCAAGGAGATGCGCTGTCATGTGACTTCTTCAACCTGGTGCTGGAGCAGATAGTGCGACGGGCAGGCGTCAACAGGGAAGGCACTATCTTTTACAAGTCCATCCAGCTGCTAGGATACGCGGATGATATCGACATCATCGCGTGTTCTCGCCGTGGCACCGTGGAAGCATTCACGGCGATTGAAGAACAGGCGAAACGAGTTGGTCTTAAGATCAATGAGGACTAGACGAAGTACATGCTGTCAAGCAAAAACCAGTCCGTCGCTCCCCACCTGAGACAAAATATAACAATTGACAGCTACAGTTTCGAGGTAGTTAAGAGGTTTGTCTACCACGAGGCAAACGTAAATTCCACAAATGACACCACAGCGGAGATCCGGCATAGAATCGCCCTTGGCCACCGCTGCTACTTCGGCTTGTCCAAACAACTGGGGTCAAAACTCCTCACTCGAAAGACCAAAGTCATGCTTTACAAAACGCTCATTCTGCCAGTCTTTCTGTACGGAGCCGAAAGCTGGACGATAAGCAGGACAGCGGAGCTGATTTTGGGTTCTTTCGAAAGAAAAATTCTGCGAAGAAGACACAACCGCGAACTCTACGAGCTGTACCAAGATGTGGATGTAGTCCGGAAGGCCAGGATCTGTCGACTACACTGGCTCGGCCACATCGAGCGCATGGACATCAACGCTCCAGCTAAGAGGGTCTTCGAGTCCGAGCCTCCTGGTTCGAGAAGAAGAGGAAGACCGAACCTCCGGTATAAAGACCAAGTAATCGCGGATGTAAGACATCTTGGTCTTGACAACTGGAAGCAGCGTGCCCGGGACCGTCAAGGATGGAAGGCAGCTATAGCTCAGGCTCAGATCCTCCATGGATCGCTGACCTGATAAGTAAGTAAGTATTTAAACTTCTCCACCTGCATCAATGGGACTCCACTAACATTTAGAGTGCATTGGACAGGTGTTCTGGAAATAACCATAACCTCGGATTTGTCCACGTTAACCCTCATTCCAGCATCAGCACATACGGCCACAAATCTATCTAGCGCGCGCTGGAGTTCCGTCTGGGAGGATGTGAGGACAACTAAGTCATCTGCAAAAAGAAGATGGCTTACCCTGAACTCTCCTCGCCTCGATTGCGCTGCAACGTCCAGTTCATATATATAATGAAAAGGAGATGTCACAAGACGCAACATTGGCGAACTCCAACGCCCACGGTGAAAGGTGTTGATTTACTACCATTAACTCGAACACAGCTGCTACAGTTTGTGTATAGAGACTGAATGGCCCTCAACAGAGGACCATTAATCCCATACTCCTGCAGAACACTCCAGAGTTTACCTCGAGGAACTCGGTCATACGCCTTTTCCAAGGCCACAAAGCAGCTGTAAGATCAGTTTGGGGTACTCCCAAGCCTTCTCGAGTACCATTCTTAGAGTGAAAAGCTGGTCGGTTGTACTTTTGTAATATCGCGTGTGCTGTGTGAACGCCTGAAACCATTGGTGGACAATTTGACAGGGTTCCTATCAATGTGGCTTCTTCTTCTTCTTTGGCGGCGTTACAGCCCATGAAAGGCCAGAGCCAAGCTTCTCTCAATCACCCATGTTGTGAAAGGGACCTACAGTTTAATGCCGGTTCCGAACGGCGTGAGTCGAGAAGCTTTTTCATGGCGAGTATACTACGGGGGGTTTTGCTAGTACCCCGCCGAGGAGGGACGAAGCGAAATAACCATTCGATGAGTTGTTAGCAAAACATGGGGCCTATCGCCGGCAAAGGTCCTGTGGATCTACACGGCTATGATAAGATCTATAATCTCATATGCATCGGTTGTCTGGCGGAACAGACTAACACGCAAACACGTCGTAGCCTCTTTCACCAAACTCCAAAGAACGGTTTGTCTCAGTTGCACGTGGGCTTTCCCCGGCACGCCGGGCGCTGCTCTAGATGCTATGATGAACCTTCCACCTCTTGACATATACATATCAGAGGATGTGCTCTGAAAGCCATATCTCGTGCCATATCTCGTCTGAGGAGAAATGGCCTCTGGTACAACTCGCACAGGAATAACAGTGTGCTTGCGCAAGAATTGTCCTGCGGCTCTTATCTTATGGACATGCGACTGCACTTCTCGTTAGGAAAAGTTGCGTCTGTCTTCCAATCAGAGATATACGCAATCCTAATGGCCATGCACTATGTCGTGAAGCACAGGTGGAGGGGGAAAAGCATATGCGTCTGCAGTGACAGCCAAGTTGCACTCAAAGCCGTACTCAACCCCCTAACTAGCTCCAAATTAGTGCTTGAACTCAAGTTCTTCTTGTACAGAGTTGTTAGACTAAATTCACAAAAGCTTGTATTGGTTCCAGATCACTCTGGGATCCCAGGAAATGAGATCTCTGATGAACTCGCCAGAATGGGTTCAAAGGAGCTTCTCAGGACCTGAACCCACTATAGGTCGTACCTGCGTCCACGGTAAATCCCTACTTTAACGATTGGGTGTTTAATACACACAACCGTAGATGGAGGGATTGTCCAGGTTGCAGGATGACTAAGCGCGTATGCCCTGGTGTCTGCAAGAAATCCGCAGCATTCCCCCTGTCTTTAAGGAGAATCGACTGCAGAAGGCTTGTGGGAGTCATTACGGGCCTTTACACTTTTGCTAAGCATCTCTGCATGCTTGGCATAAGTAAGACGACTATCTAAGCTGCATGTTGCGAGGAGGATGACACTGCAGAGCATTTTCTCTGTGCCCCGCCTTTGGTCGCGCACGGTGGCCAACCTTTCGGGCGGACGTGGTGTGTGCCGAATCTCTTAGCTCTACATCACTGAAGCTCCTCCTCACTTTTCTCCCGACAACGGGGAAGATACAGTAATGTAAGATGTCTGTGTGGAGTACAATGGACCAGTGTTTGCGCCTGAGTGCTCCAACAGATAGCAAAAGCCTTCAACAAACAAAAAAAAAAACCATTGGGCTGAACGAACTACTGGGATTTCTATCTGCTGCATCTAAGTGGTTCAGCTCAACGGGCAATTTTTAGGTTTCTACGGACTCCTTGTCAATAGGGCACCCATTCACCTAACCTTACCTTCGTTACCCGCCAGACTCTCACTTCTGAGAAGGAATACTAAGGTTGAAGGGATGCTAGGCCAAGGTTAACAGTCAAGAACATATCAAAATCCATATCAAGTGACACCACTGAAGAGTGTAAACAATCACGAGCTGGTAATCGAAAAAGCATCGCAACATCTGTACATATAGAGATGAAAGAAAAAAACAAAAAAACGCTCGCGTCTGCCGTCACTGCTTCTAACTCAAATGCACGTTTTTTCTACTAAGCTAAGGTTGCATGATCCTCCATCCGAAAGTCCCAATTCCACACTGATAACATCAACACGATGACTGACACTGATAACATCAACACGTTGACAAGTATATTCCTATTTGTGTCGGCTCCCCAAGGCAATCGTTATCAAAGCAGTTGATACCTACAACATTTAGATTTGAAGCTCGGCCTGATTAGAAAACGGGGAGGAGAGAGCCTACACAGTTTAAGGGAATTAAACGAAAGGAAGCAGTGAGCGATAGAGTAGTAACCACGCAAGAGAACTGAATGTATCTGAAGGTATGTATCTGTTTTCATGGGTAGCAAAATGTTATCAGAAAAGAAAATCAATAGGAACATGGTGGTGTTTGCTTCCGAGTTATGGACAGAATTCATCACGTTCTCATGGCGGTGTCGCTGGTATGGCCACTCTCTGTTGAACAGATTCGTATTTATGCAACGAACAGAGTTATTTATAAACACTGCTGTCGCCAGAAGCACAGTTCTGGGTCATTGGCCCGCGAAAAAAAAACGAAGGCACGAGAGGGAAACGTCATTTCTCAAGGTTGCCAACTGTGCTACACTATCTTTGGCCGGTGCTTCGCAGCTACCTAGTCACTGCATTGATAAATAAACAATTAACCTAACAGCGAGCAAGTGCAGTGCATACCCATGTTATGTCATCACAATCGAGTGATTTCCTCCACTCGAGTCCCTTCCAAGCATACTTCAATGGATTAGGTTTCTCTCACAGCTCGTATACATACTACACTATTGACACCGTCTGACCCCGATCAGAGATAAGGAGAACGACTTGACTTATCCCCAGGAGACAAGATACTAAAAACAAAAATTAAAACAAAATCAATGGAATCCCTTTCCACTTACATGGTGAAAAGGAACAAGTATCTCTATAGCTCCAAAACGGCTCCACTAGAACACCTGTATGGAATTCCACACAAACGACTTGCTGGACTGAATATCGTACGCAGGAAATCCTCCGATTTTCTTAATTTTCTTCGACACTACACCGAGTTAGACCAACAGAAACAGACACGACACTAAACCACTACCCGACAGCAGATGAGAGAAACTGAGAATCCCAGTTGCCGGTCGATGGGGCTTTGTAGAGGTTTGAGGTGTTGTTGCTTTCAGCGGGCGCTTTGCCGCTCCATGCGCAACACCACATGTAACATGTAACCTGTTTCTTCTCCGTCACTCGTTTGGATTTCTAGTCCAACTGATAGCTCGGAAGAATGTGTTTTTTCCCATCACATATCTCCATATCACCATTTCTCCATATCGCCTCATATCCATTTTCTGTTGGCACGTCAATTTGATTTGACATGGGAAAACTCTCCTGCGTTTACATGGCAAGCTTTGACAGTGAGCTTTTCGAAATTGTACTAGATTTGGGCGACTGAAAAAAATAATACGGAACCCTAAAAACGGCAAAGATGATTTCTTGAATTGTTTTTGAATAGTCGGTATTCGCAATGGTACGAGTGGAAGCGACGAGTTGGGGGAGTACACCTACTTAGGTAGTCAAGGTTTATCACTTATTGCCTATTGTTGGATAAGCGGAGGGTGGCGAAACTCCATCACAGACCTTGAAGTAGTGAAGACTTTGGGGATGGCCGTCGTGCAGTGGTTAACATCATCGAACGTCGAGCCGAAGGTCCATAGTTCAAATTCGTTTCATAGCCAAGAAAAAGCAATTCCTATGCGGAAAAAAGTATGCAACACAGTTGTGAATGGAAAGTGACCAAACGTACTGCTGCATGCATAACACTCACAGTCTGTACTTACTTACTTAGGTGGCGCTACAGTCCGTGGTGAACCTGGGCCTCAACCAACAAGCGTCTCCAGCTGGCACGGTCTTTGGCCAGCTGTTTCCAGCGCCGCACGCCCAGTTGGTTAAGGTCTCCTTATATACTCTAACAGCCTTCCTAGACATAGAGGGCGCCTTTAACAACGTCACTCCGAAAGCAATAATAGAAGGGCTAGAAAAGCTAAAGGTGGAAAGGACTCTCATAGAGCTGATCAGCGAGTTGTTATTAACGCGCAAGATTCACTCTAAGTGGGGAAGCCTAGTAACTACCAGAGTAGTTACCAAGGGAACCCCGCAAGGTGGGGTCCTCTCACCTCTTCTCTGGAATGTAGTTGTAAACGAACTACTAATCAAACTGGAGAAAGAAGGCCTGGACGTTGTTGCCTACGCCGATGACGTTGTCATCAGGATCTCAGGTAAATACCTATCTACACTGAATGACCGCATGCAAACGTCATTCTCATTTCTATGCAAATGGGCACATAGTAACGGGCTCAGGATTAACCCCCAGAAAACTGCCCTATCACTCTGCTCGATACCAGGTTAGCCTATTCCCCTAGTGCCGAATTCCTTGGCATTATACTCGATAGGAAACTAACTTGGAAGAGCAACACAACTGAAAGAGCAAAAAAAGCAACAATAGCTCTCTACACATGTAAGAAAGCCCTAGGAAAAGAATGGGGATTCAACCCCAAGATCACTCTATGGCTCTACATCACGGTCGTTAGACCCATACTAATGTATGGAGTGATAGTCTGGTGGACTGCACTGGACAAGACAACATACCACAAACAACTCGAGAAGGTACATAGGATGGCATGTATATGCATTACCGGGGCCCTCAGGTCCACACCAACGGCTGCGCTTAACATGATACTAGACCTTACACCATTCGATATTTTCGGCAAGCAAATTGCCACACACACGGCCATAAGACTAAAAGCCAACTCGAAATGGACGAGCTATGTCACTGGCCACTCCTCCATCCTGCAAAACAGGATAACTATGGCAGAAAACTTGGACCACACAGAACCCACCATAGTCTTGGACAAAAACTTTACGATGATATATCCGGACAGGAAGAACTGGACCCGCCAAACTCAACCGCGCAGAAATTGCGTGGATTTCTAGACTGACGGGTCTAAAACCAAAGACGGGGTGGACAGTGGAGTTTTCTGGAAACAACTCAAGCTATATAATGCTCTAAAATTATCAGATCACTGGTAAGAGGCTTTGTCTTGGTTGAAGTGGAACGTAATATCCACCACGGATATTCGCATCTTTACAGACAGTCAAGCAGCCTTAAAGTCGTTGGAGTCCTATGTGTACTCATCAAAATCCAGTCTCGACTGTCGCAGATCTCTCAACGAGATGGCAGAACAGCTCAATATACAGCTTATCTGGGTACCGGGACACAGCGGCATTGAGCGGCAATGAGAAAGCCGACACACTCGCCAAACAAGGAACGACGCTACAATCAATCGTGGCTTGTGAGGGAGTACCCCTTACAACCATTAAACATAATCTGACCAATCTCGCCAGGGCCGAGACGAACCTGAGATGGACCCAGGGACATACCTGCGTCATCACCAGGCAAATCTGGCCTCGGCTTGACAGTCAACGCACAAGGAGTATAATCTTCCTAAAAAGAGCCGACATCTACCAAGTCATTGGTGTCATCACAGGTCACTGCCTCATTGGCAGTCACGCACAAAGACTAGGTATAGTTCCGAATGATTTCTGCAGAAGCTGTCAGGACGAGGAGGAGGTAGAATCCATTCACCACCTTCTCTGTGCCTGTCCAGCTTTTTGCAATATAAGGAAGCGTTACCTAGGCTCTTACTTCCTTAACGATCTGACAGATGTTCAGAAAGTAGGGATACTTAAACTTCTTCACTTCTTAAGAAGCACTAGATGGTTCCACGAATAGGGGGGTAAAACCTCCTCGTAGCTGCACAACGGGGCTCCTTAGCCTAAGTGCGTTCTTCTCAATTCTGGGAAGGCTACGACCCTACCTACCTACCTACCTTAGGTCTCCTTCCACCTGCGTGCGCCACCGATGATGCGGCCGTCCTCTGCCGCGCCTTCCTTTCGGAGTGGATTCGAAGACTCTTCGGGTCGGAGCTGTATTTTCCATGCGCTCTACATGGCCTAGCCACCTTAGACGCTGTATCCGAAGACGTCGTACCAGGCGGATGTCGCTGTACAACCGGACACAGTTCTTCGTTATATCTTCTCCTCCATACACCGTTTGAGCAAACGGGACCGTAGATAGTACGCAGAATTTTCCTCTCGAAACGACCAAGGGCATCTTCATCCGCTTTTGTTAAGGTCCAAGCCTCTGCGCCGTAAAGGAGGACTGAGATGATTAAGGTCTTATATAGTGTCACCTTGGTTTTCCGAGAGAGGGCTCTACTTCTCAATTGCCTCTTGAGCTCAAAGAAACAGCGGTTGGCAAGGGTGATTCTGCGTCTTATCTCAGCGCTGGTGTTGTTGTCGCTGGTCATCAGTGAGCCAAGGTAGACGAATTCCTTGACCACTTTAAAGTTATATCCGCCCATGGTGACGTTTTGGCCAATACGTCGGTGTCGTCCGTCTCTTTTAGATGAAAGCAGATATTTGGTTTTACCCCCATTAACCTTGAGACCCATCTTAGCCGCTTCTACCTCAATGCTTACAAAGGCCTCACTGTGTCCGTCCAATCACGTCAATGTCATCGGCGTACGCAAGCAATTGCGTAGACTTGAAATAAATCGTACCTCTTGTGCTGGCCAGGGACTCTTGCACGATCTTTTCAAGCACGATGTTGAAAAAGTTGCATGACAGCGCGTCACCTTGCCTAAGTCCTTTTCTTACATCAAAGGTCCCGATTTGCTCATTACCGACCTTAATGGAGCAGCGAGAACTCTCCATTGTCATCCTGCACAGTCGGACGAGTTTGGCAGGGATGTTAAAACCAGACATGGCTTTGTATAGCTCATTCTATACACGCTGTCATATGCAGCCTTGAAATCGACGAAGAGGTGGTGAGTGTCGATTTGATATTCCTGGGTCTTCTCCAAGATCTGCCGTAGCTTAAATATTTGGTCTATTGTGGATTTACTTGGCCTGAAACCACACTGATAAGAGCCGATCAGGTTATCCACAAACGGTTTCAGGCGTTCACACATTACGGCAGAGAAGATCTTATATGCGATGTTAAGGAGACTTATTCCCCTATAGTTGGCGCAGTTATAGGGGTCTCCTTTCTTATGGACCGGGCAAACGATGCTGAGATTCCATTCGTCGGGCATGCTTTCCTCCGACCATACCTTGCAAATGAGATGGTGCATGCACCTTACCAGCTCATCTCCAGCCGCCTTAAGAAGCTCAGCAGACAGGCCGTCTGCGCCCACGGCTTTATTGGACTTAAGTCTTGATATTGCTATTTTGACTTCGTCTAGGTCGGGTGGACTGAATTCTGTTTCATTGTCGTCCATTACGAATGGCTCGTTCTGCCTGACAGCGGTATCTTGTCTATCATCGCCGTTATACAGTCTGCAGAAGTGGTATTTCCAAATCCTCAGCATCGACTGCGACTCTACTACCAGTTCTCCATTTTCATCCCTGCAGGACGCCGCTCTGGCTTTGAAGCCATGGCATGTTCGTTTTACCTTATTGTAAAACTTACGGGCGTCATTCCTGCGGAAGCATCTCTCCATCTCCTCGATCTCACGCTTTCCGTGCTCTCACTCACAGTATGTGGTCAATTTAAATTCACCCTCTGCGTATGCAATACTAACACCAAAAGTGCATGAACGAATTACTGAGAATTATAACCAACGCGAAATTTGGTCGGCTCTCGTCCTATGTAGGACAAACCACCCCTGAGAGTAGTCAACGAACATCTACGACCCAAAAACCACTGTCCTCCGTTCAGGTTGTGTGTCAAAAAACATCAACCTGCGCGAAACTTTCCCTTACCCTGTTACCTACGCTCGCACGACGTTCAATACGTTATAACGCCTTAGCCTTGAGTGCGTACTCGAATCACCTACCTATTGTCGTCAAGGGCAACTTTCTTCTGCAGGCAAATGAGGCAACAAGAGAGATGAGAACGCTGCCTAGGATATTGTGGTATCGAGGTAATGCTGCTTTATATAGGTGGCAACTAGATGAGCAGCTGAAGCATGGACATATTGCTAGTATTGCTGTAATCGAAGCAAGTATAAATACCGCATATTCTTCACTTACTTACTTACTTAACGGGCGCTACAGTTCGGGGTGAACCTGGGCCTCAACCAACATGCCTCTCCACCTAGCGCGATCCTTCGCTAGTCTTTTCCAGTGCCGCACGCCCAGTTGGTTGAGGTCCTTTTCCACCTTTGCGCGCCACCTTAGGTGCGGACGTCCTCTATTTCTTCGTCCCTCGGGGTTGGATTAAAAGACTCTACGGGCTGGAGGTGTGATTTCCATCCGCTCTACATGGCCCAGCCATCTTAGCAATGAATCCGTAGACGCATGACTAGGCTCATGTCGCTGTATAGCCCGTAAGGTTCGTGGTTGAATCTTTTCCTCCAACACCCGTCTGCGTTTATAGGCCCGAAAATCACGCGCAAAATCTTTCTCTCGAACCGACCAAGGGCCTCCTCATCCGCTTTTGATAGTAACTATATCGTTCGGGAGAGGGCTCTATTACTCAGTTGCCTCCTGAGCCCAAAGAAACAGCGATTGGCAAGAGTGATTCTGCGTTCTCACTGCGGAGCCAAGGTAGACGAAGTCCATAACTACCTTGAACTTATATTTGCCAATACAAGCGCCCTGATTTGATGACAGCCCAAGCTTACTGCCAAAGCAATTTTCGCCGCCTCCGCCTCAATACAATACGCCTCATTGACATCTTGAAGAACACTGACGATGTTGAAGAAATCACAGGACAGCGCATCGCCCTGCCTAAATCCTTTTTTGACATCAAAACTATCGGTCAGGTGCTCACCGATTCGGATGGAGCAGCTAGCATTCTCCAAAATCATCCTGCATAGTCTGACGAGCTTAGCAGGGGTATCAAAGGTAGACATGGCATATGTCGACTTGAAATTCATTGTTTTTTCCAGGATTTGGCGTAGTGTGAAGATTTGGTCGATGGTCGACTCCCCTGGCCTGAAGCTACACTGACAAGAACCTATCAGGCTGATAAGGAAAGGCTCCTTACCATGTCATCTCCAGCTGCCTTGAAGAGCTCAGCAGACAGTCCGTCTGCGCCAGCAGCTTTATTCGATTTACGATATAGCGATCTTAAACTCGGCGAGGTCAATGGGACGGAATTCGTTGCGATCTTCGTCATTAAGAAATGGATCATTCTGCCTGACAGCAGCATATTGACTAACATCGCCGTTATGCAGTCTGCAGAAGTGGTTATTCCATATGCTCACCGTTGACTGCGATTCTACTACTAGGTGCCCGTTCTCATCCCTACAAGCCTCCATTCTGGCTTTATAACCTTGGCATGTTCGCCTTATCTGTTGATGAAACTTTCGAATATCACCCCTTCAGTAACACCTCTCCAATCGTGGGCTTCTTGTGCTGTTTCTTCTTTCTTCTGAGAACCTTATGCTCCTCCCTTCTTTTTAATTCGTAGAGCTCACGAGCTGCTCTTGTTCTTTTATGCAGCGAGGCCTTATATGCATCCTACTTCGCTGTGTGAATCCTCCCGCACTCGTCATCGAACCAGGTGTTTCTTCGTGGTGGGGCCTTGAAACCCAAACCCGGATGCACAGCTTTTCAGGGCTTGTTTGCAAAGGCTCCACTGCTGTTCTATTGATAGCGTGGAGGATTAAGGTTTATTGGAGAGCTTAGGGAGACGCGATCGGTAAAAGCGCGAGCGGTTTCTGGCGATTGTAGCTTTCCGACGTCATAACTTTGTATTCTTACTCTACTCCGTTGCGTTCGTGATATCCGTAATCGCACCTTGGCTACTACAAGATAGTGGTCCGAGTCGATGTTAGCCCCTCGGAAAGTTCGAACATCAAGAATAGTGGAGGAGTGTCTGACGTCGATCGCGATTGATCAAAAGACCGCCAGGTGCCTTTGTGTATATCGAGGTGCGGGAAGCGCGTATTGGCTGGAAGGAGATTTCGCCCCGTAGCAAAATCAATCAGCCTGTGTCCGTTATCGGATGTGGTTTCGTGTAGGCTATGTTTGCCGATGACTCGTTCAAAGATGCTTTCCTTACCCAGCTTAGCATTGAAGTCTCCTAGTACAATTTTGATGTCATAGGTGGGACATTGGGCATAAGTTCTGTCTAGGAGATCGTAGAACTCATCTTTGGCGGAGTCATCCTTGTCTTACGTGGGGGCGTGGACGCAGATCAGGCTGATGTTAAAAAACTTAGCCTTGATACGGATTGTTATGAGGCGTTCGCTCACTTTTTGCCTTAGTCCACCTCGAACAACAAATCCGCATCCGAACAATCGTTGTCTCTCCCTATAGCAGGCGTCGTAGTAGATGTCGCAATTTTTCATTCGCTTTATCCCCGATCCATTCCATTGCATTTCCTGAATGGCGGTCAAGCCCGCTTTATAGCGGTCTAGGGCGCCCGCAAGTTGTTCGACCGCACGTGGTCTGTTTGGGGACCTAACATTCCAGGTACAGAGCCGAAGATCATTGTCCTTTTTTCGTTTTTTGCAAGGGTCGTCAACAGTCATCAGGTCCGTTTTATCCGAATTTTTATCGGCTACGCCCGACCGACGTTAATCCTGTTTTGTGGCGCAGGATGCTCTTCATTCGTCCTCTACTGTTGTTGCAACTTTGCAGTATTCTCTCTTAATATCGACAAATCATCCGACGGGGCGCCCCCTTATCATTAGTATAATCATTGAACAGCTGGTTGTTGCTAAGCACCAGGGATCATTCTCCCCGCATATCACCGTCACTAAGCTAACCAAAGAGAATCAAGCCATTGGCTTATGTGTCTCTCCTCTCTCTTTTACTTTGCAGATTGCAAATTGAAAACAACAGAAAACAGCGATTTTTCAAAAAAAAAAAAGAAAAATGTTTTCGAAAAAAACAAAATAGACTAGAGAGCCACAGAACCAGTTCCGTCTAAACTGCCGTGTGCGGATATTTTCTCTTCTAACGCTGGAAGAAGAGAATCTGGAAATTGGAGCACAATGAGTCGTTTGCTCTTGAATAATTCACCGTCGACCCTGCGAACAGGGGCAACGGGCAATGTGCACCGCTGGAGAAGCTCCCTCAATAATTTGGTGCAACGTAAGCAACAACAACGTCAGTCGCTCAGCAGTCAAACAGGGGCATCTAGTGAGTTTGGTGGTGTTTCAGTGATAGTCGCGGTCTGTTCGAAATCATCATTGTCATCGTCATTACCGTTGTTTTCATCGACATTGCGCCTTTTGTCATCGTCAAACGCTTGGAGAACTCTATGCTTGGACAACATCAATCAGAACTTTGTTGAAATGCAGTATGCGATTCGTGGTCCTGTCGTCATCCGGACTGCTGAGCTAGAAAAGGAACTTGCCGCGGTGAGTGACATTTCTGTTTTATATCAAACATTTGACAGCTACACTGCCAGTTTCGTTGCTAGTTAGAGTATGAATTGACTATTGGCCGCTTTGGTTTTGTTTTACGTCAGGATTTACTCCGGTGTTTCAGTGATGTAGAGCCAAGAGGTTCGGCACATACCACGTCGACCCCAAGGGTGCGCCACCGTGCGCGAGCAAAGGCTGTCACAGAGAATATGTTCTGCAGTGTCATCCTCCTCGCAACATGTAGCACAGATAGGCGTCTCGCACCCAGAGATGCTTAGCAAAAGTGTAATGGCCCGTAATGACTCCCACACGTCTTCTGCAGTCGATTCACCTTAAAGACAGGGGGAATGCTGCGCTTAGCCATCCTGCAACCTGGATATTCCCTCCATCTACGATCGTTAATGTAGAAACTTACCATGGACGCAGGTAGATCTGAAGCGGGTTCAGGTCCTGAGAAACTCTCCTCTGAACCCATTCTGTTGAGTTCGTCAAAGATCTCATTTCCTGGGATCCCAGAGTGGCCTGGAATCCAAGCAAGCCTTAGTGAATTTAATCTAGAAGGACTTGAGTTATTGCACTAGGATCATAGCATCTAGCGCCCGGCGTGCTGGGGAAATCCCCCGTACAGCTGAGACAAACCGTTTTTTGGAGTTTGGTGAAAGAGGCTACGACGTGTTTGCGTGTTAGTCTGTTCCACCAGACAACCGATACATATGTATGAGATTATAGGTATTATCATTGCCGTGTAGATCCAAAGGACCTTTGCCGGCAATAAACCCAATGTTTTGCCAAAAACTCATTTGAATTGCCAGAAAGCTGACAGTGCTTTTGTGGTTTTTGACTCATCATACCTTGACCTGAGAAGCTTGCTATCTAAGATGACTCCTAGATACTTAGCTTCCTTGGATATCGGGATGAGAGTGTCTTTTAGTACCAATTGAGTCATGTCGGCACTTTTGCTTTTCTCGTGAAGAGAACGACATCGGGCTTAACCGGATTAACCGACAGCCGATTTCTGGTACACCAATCATCGATCACATTTAGCGCCGCATGTGCTTTGAGACGAACAGCCGCTAAGCATGAGCCGACAGAAAGAACGGCGACATCATCCGCATAGGCCTGGGCATAGATTCCAGAAGCATTGAGAGCAACACGCTGAGAATCGACCACAATGCATCATAACAGCGGAGACAGAACAGGAAGGATGTTAGACTAATTGGTCTAAAACTCTTGGCAAATGAGTAGTCCTCTTTTCTTATTTGGGCGCCAAGGAATGGGTATGTGGGCAAGTGTTAGGCTAGAAGTGGAAATCCTTTTCAAGTAGGAAGCAGCTGTCTTATACCTTTTTGCAAGAAAAAAAAAACAGGATATATCCCGTCGGCGCCTGGCGGTTTAAGGCCATCAAAAGATGCCACAGCAAATTCAATGGCTTCAATCGTAACCATGTACGATGCAATATACCAGCTACCACCCTCATGCAGTGTTTTGGGCTTTAGCATCGCAACACAACATGAGACCAATCTTTCTGGCTTCACAGTACTCTGCGAGTTCAGAAACGTCCTTTAGTGGCAGAGGTAGTATCGAGTCGTAGGGTAAGTAGCCAGACGCAACGACGAAGTGTTCTATTACTCCGTGCGTTTTGTAGCTTACTCTAGCAGCCAACAACCGGCCTATGTAAAACAAAACAAGTTATGGAAGAGCTAAATGCCTCGGATAAACGGATAGATTCTCAAAGACGAAAAAGGAACACGATTTGAGAATACGCTCCTTGAATGTTAGGAGTCTGTACACTCCTGGAGCTGCTCATAAACTGAAAAGAACCCTCACGCAGTACAAGGCGGATATATGGGAAAGCGGTCATTGCTTTAAGCCTATAAGTGATCGCCTGGCTGTGATCCGCATCAAAAGTCGGTTTAACTACATCAGGCTTATACGTGAAGAGGCGGAAGACCCCATCAAAAAGGACTTCTATGATCACTTGGAAAACGCCTACGGAGCTTGTCCGGAGTACGATGCTAAGATCGTACTCGGGGACTTCAATGCCAAAATCGGTAAGGTATCGAAAAGCAGTTTCCGACTCACGGTCTTTGTGACAGCTTGTAATGCGTTGATAAGTAGCACAAGATTTTTCCGCAAGCAAATCCACACAGCAACCTGGCGTCCTCCTAATGGTCGAACCGCCAACCAAATCGACCGTGTGCTCACTGATGCAAGACACTCGTCAAACATCCTGGATGAGCAAACAATCAGGGGGGCAAACGTCGACTCTGACCGTTTCTTCGTAACAGCTAGATTCAGAGCTCGATTGTCCAACATTAGAAAGCTGCACCAGCCCACCATGAGGAGGTGCGACATTGGACGCCTAGGCACACCGGAGGTTACCAGATTCTACAGGAAGCAACTGAGCAGAAGGCTCTCCGGTATGCCTATGTCGAGCACAAATGTCAACAATATATGGCTGCATTGTCGCTCAGCGCTCAGCCATTCAGGAAGTATTCAAGAAGACCTACTTACCACTCCCGACGAGAAACCTGTGGTATGATAGCCAGTGTGAGCAGAAAAAGGCAGCAACTGACGAGACGTACCCAAAGGCGCTGCAGCGAAAAACCAGGGCAGCGCGAGAAGTGTACCGAGCCAGAAAAAGGGAGAAGAAAAAACTGCTGCGACCAACGAAAAGAATCTTCGCAGCCTCCCAGCTCAAGGATATCGAGCTTAAAATACGGGCCTTTTATAAGAAAGGTAAAAGCCTTGAGGGCCCCGTAGCGCAGTGGTTAGAATTTTGGACTCCGACGCACGATGAGCGAGTTCGGATCCCGATAACACCAACGCCATCGGATATTTATTTCGTGGCGTACCTCCTCGGCGGGGTACTGGCAAAACCCTCCATAGTATACTTGCCTTGAAAAAGCTTCTCGACTCACGCCGTTCGGAATCGGCATTAAACTGTAGGTCCCTTTCACTTGTGTCAAAAATAAATCACACACAACATGGGTGATTGAGAGAAGCTTGGTTCTGGTCCTTCATGGGCTGTAACGCCACCAAAGAAGAAGAGGAATTAGCTTTAAGTTACTTACTTACCTATTTATCACGCCGGCAAACCATGGAGGATCTGAGCCTGAGCTATAGCTGCCTTCCATCCTTGACGGTCCCGGGCACGCTGCTTCCAGTTATCAAGAGCAAGTTGTCTTACATCCGCGATTACTTGGTCTTTATACCGGAGGTTCGGTCTTCCACTTCTTCTCAAACCAGGAGGCTCGGAGTCGACAACCCTCTTAGCTGGAGCGTTGGTGTTCATGTGGATTATATCCACATCTTTGTACAGCTCGTAGAGTCTATTTCGGCTTAGTTAGCACAGAGCTTTTCTCGCTTGGTACCCTCAGGTGCTAAATTAAGACAGAGGACGCACTGACTGCCATGCTCTCTTTATTCTAAAATTGCGTTTATTTGACTTTTGGCCTTAGTGTTAAGAGAAACGCGTCAACCTTGATCAGATAAAAGACCGCAGACCAGCATCAGTCTTGCTCAATTATGTTGACCAATACTAATCTAATTTCTTCTTTTCTTTTCTATATTTACAGGGACAGAAGAAGCCATTCAGCAATGTTATTCGCGCCAACATTGGTGATTCTCAGGCCATGGGACAAAATCCGATTACGTTCCTTAGACAGGTGGGTAACGCGCATCAATATCGGCAAAGTTATACGCGGAGAGCGCCGTGGCGCAGTAGGTAGTGTGTTGGCCTCTGACGCCGATGACACGGGATCGAATCCCGACAACAGCCATGCCATCGAACGTGTTTTTCACACTGCTCACCAGATCTTAGCTTAACATTCGTCGATCTTAACTTATCGCTCGTCAATCCTAGCTTAACATTCGTCGATCTTAACTTAACGATCGTCGATCTTAGCTTAGCGTACGTCGGTCTTAGCATAGCGTTCGTTAGTCTTAAATTAGCGTTCGTCGATCATAGCTTAGCGTTCGCCGATCTTAGCTTAGCGTTCGTTGATCTTAACTTAGCGTTCGTCGATCTTAGATTAGCCTTCGTCAATTTAGCCTAGTGTCCGTCGATCTTAGCTTAGCGTTCTTCGGTCTTAATTTATCTTTCGTCGATATTAGCTTGATGTTCGTCGAACTTAGATTATCCGTGACCGATCTTAGTTTATCCGTGATCGATCTTAGCTTAGCGTATCCATGATCGGTCATAGCTCAGCTTATCCCTGACCGTTCTTAGATTAGCTTATCCCTGTCCGTTCTTAGCTTAGCTTATGCATAATTGATCATAGCTTAGCTTTCCCGTGATCGATCTTAGCTTATCGTATCCATGATCGATCCTAGCTTAGCTTATCTGTGATCTATCTTAGCTTAGCGTATCCATGATCGGCCTCAGCTTAACTTATCCGTGATCGATCTTAGCATAACGTATCCATGATCGGTTTAGCTTATCCCTGATCGTTCTTAGATTAGCGTATCCGTGATCGATCTTAGCTTATCTGTGGTCGATCTTAGCTTAGCATATCCATGATCGGTCATAGCTTATCGTATCCATGATCGATCTTAACTTAGCTTATCCATCATGGATCTTAGCTTAACTTATCCGTGGTCATTCTTAGCATAGCTTATCTATAATCGGTCATGGCTTAGCTTATCCAGAATCGATCATAGCTTAGCCTATCCATGATCGATCTTGAGGTGCCTATCTACATTTTCTTCGGGTACCTCTATTTTCATCTTATGGACTTCGTCTTTGACTTTTGACTTTTGACTTTATTCGAAAACTGCTTTTTGCGTTCTTCACTTACAACTAGCATCTGCTGCTCATTCAACGTACAATGAAGCCCTAACGTGTAGCACAAATAATGTAATAGGTCTGCCATTTTTCCATAGATGCTATCTGTATGTTATAATCCAGCACTCTTAGAAAACCCTGATATTCCCGACGATGTAAAGCAACGTGCAAATATCTTTCTGGATGGCTGTCAGGGCCGTTCAGCTGGATCCTACACCGATTCTGCTGGCGTAGAAGTTGTACGCCGTCAGGTAGCCAATTTTATAGCTCAACGGGACTGTTACGAGAGCAACTATGGAAATATTATCCTCACCGATGGCGCTAGTCCAGCTATTAAGAAAATTCTTGGCCTATTGAAGTAAGTCACAATCGCATTAATTCAACTTCTAATTATAACCTTTCACTTTAGCTCACCTCTTGACGGTAAGCCGCCTGCAGTTTTGATCCCAATTCCCCAGTACCCACTGTATTCGGCCACCTTGTCTGAACATGGTATGAAAACAATGGGCTATTATCTGGACGAGGATAACAACTGGGCCTTGGACGTTAAGGAAATTCAGCGTGTATTCGACGAGGATCGAAAAACACTTGCGCCCCGTGCCATTGTGGTTATCAATCCAGGTAATCCGACCGGACAAGTGTTGACAATTGAGAACATTCAGGATATAATTAAGTTCGCCCAAAAGGAGAACCTAGTTGTGCTAGCTGACGAAGTGTATCAGTATAACATTTACGATTCCGATTCGGCATTCCATTCGTTCAAAAAGGTCATCATGGACATGGGACAGCCCTATTGTAAACTGGAGTTGGTAAGTTTAAATTCAGCATCGAAGGGATTCCTAGGCGAATGTGGCATACGTGGCGGTTACATGGAAGTGGTTAATTTCTGCCCCGAAGTGTTTACTACGCTTATGAAATCGATCGCTGCTTCGTTGTGTTCGACAACTGCTGGTCAAATTGCTATTAGTGCTTTGGTAAGAAAGGGAACATCTGATTCGATTGGGCAAATTAAGGAATTTAGTAATGTCCTCTAGGCTAATCCACCGAGGGAAGGTGATCCGTCGTACGAGTTATATATGTGTGAACGTAGTGGAATCTTGGCAAATCTTTCGAAGAGAGCCGATCTTGTTTATCAGGCCTTTAACAGCTTTGAAGGGTTCAGTTGTAACAAGGTTCAAGGTGCAATGTATGCCTTCCCCAAATTCACCGTGCCGCCGAAGGCGATTGAGGAGGCGAAAAAGTTCAACATGGAACCGGATGTGTTTTACGTCTTTGAGCTATTGAACTACACAGGTCTGTTGTTGAACAAAAATGTAATCGATTAAAGTGAATTGTTTTTAAATAGTGGGTAGCTATTTCCAGGTGCCTGTGTCGTTCCTGGCAGTGGTTTTATGCAAAGACCCGGAACATATCATTTCCGTATAACGATCCTTCCTCCCATCGATGTGCTGAAGGATATGTTGACACGATTCCAGAAATTCCACAACTCATTTATGCAAAAATACAAATAAGAATAAAGGCGACGAAACAGAAAACGATCACCGGTCTTCGCTCCTAAAGTACTCAGGTCTCGTTTCCTACATCCACCACGTGACCAATCAATCACATCCGGTTCCGCGTATGTATATCGACTCGTCCCTCTTGTTACGCCTGAATTGAGATGAAGACATGAGTCATTTGTGCCACTCATATGTGACCACGGATTGGTCATGCAAATTATGGTTAATATAGCCATGATGGGCTCTAATGTTAAGTGACAGCTGTAAACGTCAAGTTAAATTCTCACATAACAGGTTGTGGTTTAGTGAAAATTAAAGAAAATAATATTTATTGACACAAAACTAAAAATAAAGTGAAAAACGTTTTAGTTATGATGAAAGGGCTCAAAGCATTCAGCACACAAAGCAGGCTTCTTTGGGCAGGTTTTAAAGCTGTGTTTAAGTCTGCTTTCGCAATTTGAGCATAGTGCATCTCGAGCTTACTTACTTATCAGGCCAGCGATCCATGGAGGATCTGAGCCTGAGCTATAGCTGCCTTCCATCCTTGACGGTCCCGGGCACGCTGCTTCCAGTTGCCAAGACCAAGATGCCTTACATCCGCGATTACTTGGTCTTTATACCGGAGGTTCGGTCTTCCTCTTCTTCTCGAACCAAGAGGCTCGGAGTCGAAGACCGTCTTAGCTGGAGCGTTGATGTCCATGCGCTCGATGTGGCCGAGCCAGTGTAGTCGACGGATCCTTGCCTTCCGGACTACATCCACATCTTGGTACAGCTCGTAGAGTTCGCGGTTGTGTCTTCTTCTCCATTCACCTTCCTCACAGACAGGACCAAATATCCGCCGCAGAATTTTTCTTTCGGAAGAACTCAAAATCAGCTCCGCTGTCCTGCTTATCGTCCAGCTTTCGGCTCCGTACAGCAAAACTGGCAGAATGAGAGTTTTGTAAAGCATGACTTTGGTCTTTCGAGTAAGGAGTTTTGACCCCAGTTGTTTGGACAAGCCGAAGTAGCAGCGGTTGCCAAGGGCGATTGTGGAATTTACGTTTGCCCCGAGGTAGACAAACTCCTTAACTACCTCGAAATTATAGGTAGTTGTAGGTAGCGAGCTGGACGGACTTGTAGAAGATAGTGCCTTCCATGTTGACGCCTGCCCGTCGCACTATCTGCTCCAGCACCAGGTTGAAGAAGTCACATGACAGCGCATCTCCTTGCCGAAATCCGGTGCATGTTTCGAATGGTTCCGAGGTCCTAGAACCGAATTGCACGGTGCATCGCGTGTTTTTTAGCGTGGCGCGATACAACTGAATCAGTTTTACCGGGATCCCGAATTCGGCCATCGCACCAAACAGTTCTTCACGATGAATGCTGTCGTATGCGGCTTTGAAATCGATGAAAAGATGGTGTGTATCGATTCGAAACTCGTTGGTCATTTCCAGGATTTGTCGAAGTGTGAAAATTTGGTCTATAGTTGATTTGCCGGGCCGGAAGCCGCACTGGTAGCTGCCGATTAGTGCGGTGCAAAATGGTTTTAGACGTTCACACAGCACGCTGGACAGGATCTTGTATGCGACATTGAGCAGGGATATACCTCTATAGTTCTTGCAAGAGGTAGGATCGCCTTTTTTGTGGATGGGGCATATAGAGCTGGTATTCCAGTCGTCGGGCATGCTCTCATCTCCCCAAATTCTGCAGATTATCTGGTGCATGCTCCCTACCAGAACATCGCCACCAGCCTTGAAGAGCTCTAATGGCAAGCCATCTGAGCCTGCGGCCTTGTTGTTCTTCAGCTTCTAAATAGCTGTGCCGACTTCTTCGATGCTGGGTGGGAGGACTACTTCAGCGGCTGGAGTTGGGATTTCCTCGGTCCCTACCACTCTCTCTTGGTCATGCTCGTTAAGCAGCTGCTGGAAGTGCTGCTTAAATACATCCACTATTCCCTGCGGGTCGGTGACAAGATTACCCTCGCAGTTTCGAAGAGCCAGGGTGCCCTTTTTGAAGCCTCCTGCAAGGCCTTTGGCTTTCTTGTAAAAGGCTCGTATTTTATGTTTATCCCTATACTCCTCGATATCCTTGAGCTGGGAGGCTGCGAAGATTCTTTTCTTTTGTCGCAGTAGCTTCTCCTCCCTTCTTCTGGCTCGGTACTCTTCTCGCGCTGCCCTGGTTTTCCTATGCAGCGCCTTATGGTACGCCTCGTCGGTTGCTGCCTTTTTCTGCTCAGACTCGCCATCATACCACGGGTTTCTTGTCGGGGGTGGTAGGTATCCTAAGGTGGTTTCGGCTACTTCCTGAATGGCTGAGCGGCAATGCAGCCACATATTATTGGCATTTGTGTTCGACGTAGGCATACCGTAGAGTCTTTCGCTCAGCTGCTCCCTGTAGACCTGGTAACCTCCGATGTGCTCAGGCGCCCAATGTCAAACCTCCTCCTAATGGGCTGGTGCAGCTTTCTGACATTGGACAGTCGAGCTCTGAATCTTGCTGCTACGAGGATGTGGTCAGAGTCGACATTTGCCCCTCTGAACGTTCGCACATCCAGGATGTTTGACGAATGCCTTGCGTCAATGAGCACATGGTCGATTTGGTTGGCGGTTCGACCATCCGGAGATCGCTAGGTTACTGTGTGGATTCGCTTACGAGGGAATCTTGTGCTACTTATCCTGCAATACGGCGATCACTTATAGGTTTAAAGTCGATGACCTTCGACCTTAACCGCTTTCCCACGACAAATCCGCACCCCAACATGTGCAATCTTAATAGATGTCGCAATCATTTTTCCTTATCATACAGTTTCCTATCAAGCGTATTTCCTGGACTTGGATCCAGCGTATATATCCGCCTTGTACTGCGTGAGGATTCCTTCAGTTTATTAGCAGCTCCGGGAGTGTACAGGGTTCTGACATTCCAGGAGCATACCCGCAAATCGTGTTCCTTTTTCGTGCGTTGTCGTCGTCGAGTATCCATCCGTGTATCCGAGGCATCTTGCTCATTCATAACTTTTCTTTATTTTACGTGGGCGGATTGTTAGCCCGCCGCACAACCGCCATTCTGGTCGGGGTTTTGTCGCTGCATACGTTTGTTCACCTCCCAACGGTTGTTGAAGAGGCTATCCAGAGGGCGCCGCGCGGAGGCCGTATGTCAACTTGACCCGGGCATTTAAACAGGGATCGTTGCTGGCATCTCGCCAGGTTGAGAGCGATCAACAACTTTATCCTGTATGTCCGAGCCCATGCCCTCTATGTTTACTTTTGACATTCCTGCTTAGCTCGTCAGACTTTGCAGGATGACTGTGGAGAACGCTCGCTACTCCATCCGAAACGGTGCAGAACTGACCGATAGTTTAGGAGACAAGATAGGATTAGTCAGGACGATGCGCTGTCATGTGATTTCTTCAACATCATATTGGAAATGATTGTGCAAAAATCACTGGCCAATACAAGAGGCACAATCTATTTCAAATCCTCGCAACTCCTTGCATACGCCGACGATATTGACATAATAGGTGGATCACAGCGAGATGTCAATGAGGCGTTTGCGAGTATTGAGATGGAGGCGGCGAAAATTGGTTTGGCGGTAAACGAGGGCAAAACTAAATATATGCTGTCATCAAATAAGGACGCTCAACACCGACGTCTCGGCCAGAACGTTTGTATTGGCAGATATAAGGTCGAGGTAGTTAAGGACTTCGTCTATCTTGGCTCCGCAGTGAACTGGAACAACGACATCAGTTCCGAAATCAAACGCAGAATCACTCTTGCCAATCGCTGTTTCTTTGGGCTCAGGAGGCAACTGAGTAATAGAGCCCTCTCCCGAACGACAAAGTTTACTCTTTATAAGACCCTTTTCATCCCGGTCCTGTTGTACGGCGCAGAAGCATGGACACTATCAAAAGCGGATAAGGAGGCCCTTGGTCGGTTCGAGAAAAAGATTTTGCGAGTGATTTTCGGGCCTATAAACGCAGACGTGGGACGGAGGAAAAGATTCAACCACGAACTTTACGGGCTGTACAGCGACATGAGCCTAGTCAGGCGTCTACGGATCCAACGCCTAAGATGGCTAGGCCATGTTTAGCGAATAGAAATCACAGCTCCAGCCCGTAGAGTATTTTAATCCAACCCCGAGGGACGAAGAAATAGAGGACATCCGCACTTAGGGTGGCGCGCAAAGGTGAAAAGGGACCTCAACCAACTGGGCGTGCGGCACTGGAAAACACTAGCGAAAGATCGTGCTAGGTGGAGAGACATATTGGTTGAGCTGAAGACTCACGACCAGAACCAGTTATTTTAATGGGGCCGATTTTGCGAATTCCAAATTTTGACATATCTCCACGTTTTAAGGTCACCAGAATCCAAATCCAAGGTATTTATGGAGATGTGTGTGTATGTACGTATGTGCGTATGTGCCGTCTTGATTTTCTCGAGAACCGAAATGGTATTGACATGGCACTGATTCCATGCGACGCGTAATCACGTAGCTCAGAACTGATTAATTTTCCAGTAAAAGCGGTATAGCCGTTCTTGTAAGAATTTAAATAAGTAAAAAACAGGCGAAAAAATGATGCAACACAGCTGTTGTGAACGAGAAGTGATCAAACATGCTGATGAAGTCTTTTTGCTTTTTTTTTATTTTTTATTTTTTTTGTTGAAGGCTTCTGCTATCTGTTGGAGCACTCAGACGCATATGCTGGTCCATTGTACTACAGGCATTACATTAGAAATGTGAGAAGAAGCTTCCGTGATGTAGAGCTAAGAGATTCGGTATACACCACGTCGGCCCCAAGGGTGCGCCACCGTGTGCAAGCTAAGGCGGGACAGTCACAGAGAAAATGCTCTGCAGTGTCATCCTCCTCGCAACATGCAGCACAGATAGGCGTCTCACTTATGCCAAGCACGCAGAGATGCTTAGCAAAGGGGTAATGGCCCATAATGACTCCCACAAGTCTTCTGCAGTCGATTCTCCATAAAGACAGGAGGAATGCTGCGGATTTCATGCAGACATCAGGGCATACGCGCTTTGTCATCCTGCATGCTGGATAATTCCTCCATCTACGGTTGTATGTATTAAACACCCAGTCGTTAATTTGGGAATTAACCGTGGACACAGGTAGACCTAAAGCGAGTTCAGATCTTGAGAAGCTCTCCTCTGAACCCAATCTGGCTAGTTCATCAGAGATCACATTTCCTGGGATCCCAGAATGGCCTGGAACCCATACAACTTACTTACCTACTTAGGTGACGCCGCAGTCCGTGGTGAACCTGGGCCTCAACCAACAAGCATATCCAGCTGGCACGGTCTTTGGCAAGCTGTTTCCGGTGCGTGCGTCACCGTAGATGCGGCCATCCTCTTCCGCGCCTTCCTTCCGGGGTGGATTGGAAGACTCTTCAGGTCGGAACTGTATTTTCCATGCGCTCTACATGGCCTAGCCACCTTAGACGCTGTATCCGTGGACGTCGTTCCAGGCCGATGTCGCTGTACAACCCGTACAGTTCTTCGTTGTATCTTCTCCTCCTTTTCAGAGGAGGTAAAGTATCTAGGTATTGAACTAGACCGCAGACTCAACTGGAACTCCAACATGAAAAATAAACTCATGAAAGCGACTAAGGCCATGTGGGCCTGCCGACGCACCTACGGTAAAACCTGGGGACTTAAACCTAAGGTAGTACACTGGTTATACACCGCGATAGTAAGACCTATCGTCACTTACTGGTCCACCGTATGGTGGACAAAAGTTGAGCAGAAAACGACTATTATCAAGCTTCAACGCCTTCAGAGACTAGCGTGTCTCGGCGTCACAGGGGCTATGCCATCCTGCCCTACGGCAGCACAAGAAGCACTCATTGGACTTGCTCCACTGCACCTTTTAATCAAAAAGGTGGCATTACGCAGTGCAATCAGAATCCTCTGCTCGGAAACAAATATGCCATGTAGACCTGCAGGCCACATGTCCATATTACAACACTTTCCCGAGCTGGATATGATTACTACAGTCTCGGACGCATTGCCACACACCTTCACCTTTGACAAGAGATTTGAAATACTGATCCCAAACCGCTCAGCATGGGAAAACAGTGATCCCCTGCTAAACGTCAAAGGCCTCAGGTGGTACACGGATGGCTCCAAGATGGCTTCAGGCGTTGGCGCCGGCATCTTTGGACCAAAACGCAAGATCTCGAAGGCCCTGGGAACAAGCCCCAGCATCTTCCAAGCAGAGCTTCATGCCATCCTAACATGCGTCAATCTAAATCTCGAGACTGGCATCAGAGGAGTAACTATCAACATAATCTCTGATAGCCAAGCAGCGCTTAAAGCACTGGGTTCGTACAGCACGAACTCAAAAACCGTCAAGGAATGCCATGACGCCCTACAAGACCTCGCCAAAAGAAACACTGTTAAACTTTGGTGGGTACCAGGACATAAAGGTATGAAGGGCAATTAAATTGCCGACCAACTTGCCGGAAAAGGTTCCAGCGACAAATACATAGGTCCGGAACCTTTCTGCGGCATTCCCGGGTCAAAGATAAATTACTTCTTAGACAAGTGGGAAAAATCGCAACACCTGTCCTTCTGGAACAGTGTTCGGGGACTCCGTCAATCTAAACGACTTATACGACCCCTGAACAAACACCCTATTAACATACTCAAACTCAATAGAGGGGATATCAGAAGACTAGTCAGCTATCTAACGTGACACTGTGGTCTAGGATATCATCTAAACAAAATTAGCCTCTCGTCTGAAACTGAGCGTCGGCTCTGTCTAGAGGACGATGAGACGGCAGAACACATACTATGTGAGTGTGCTGCTCTCTGCCATCTAAGGAAGCGTATCGTTCTCAGTGAAATTATGACTCCTGAGGGGATTACCCAGGCTCCTACGAGAAGCATTCTCAACTTCATTATAGAGATGGAGAGGCTACTCGGCTAGCAGCACAATAGATCTGCAATGGTCGCAGTGCCGTATTGCTAATAGTGGCACTAGCCCCATATATGAAAAAAAAAAAAAAAAAAATCTCCTCCACACACCGTTTGAACAAACGGGACCGTAGATAGTGCGCAGAATTTTCCTCTCGAAACGACCAAGGGCATCTTCATTCGCTTTTGTTAAGGTCCAAGCCTCTGCGCCGTAAAGGAGGAGTGGGATGATTAAGTTCTCAATTGCCTCTTGAGCCCAAAGAAACAGCGGTTGACAAGAGTGATTCTGCGTTTTATCTCAGCGCTGGTGTTGTTGTCGCTGGTCATCAGTGAGCCAAGGTAGATGAATTCCTTGACCACTTTAAAGTTATATCCGCCCATGGTGACGTTCTGGCCAATACGTCGGTGTTGTCCGTCTTTTTTAGGTGAAAGCAGATATTTGGTTCTACCCTCATTAACCTTGAGACCCATCATAGCCGCTTCTACCTCAATGCTTACAAAGGCCTCATTGATCGCTGTGTCCGTCCAATCACGTCAATGTCGTCGGCGTACGCAAGCAATTGATTAGACTTGAAATAAATCGTACCTCTTGTGTTGGCCAGTGACTCTTGCACGATCTTTTCAAGCACGATGTTGAAAAAGTTGCGTGACAGCGCGTCACCTTGCCTAAATCATTTTTTAACATCAAAGGTCTCGGTTTGCTCATTACCGACCTTAATGGAGCAGCGAGAATTCTCCATTGTCATCCTGCACAGTCGGACGAGTTTGGCAGGGACGTTAAAATTAGACATGGCTTTGTATAGCTCATCTCTATAGACGCTGTCATATGCAGCCTTGAAATCGGCGAAGAGGTGGTGAGTATCGATTTGGTATTCCTGGGTCTTCTCCAAGATCTTCCGTAGCGTAAATATTTGGTCTATTGTGGATTTACCTGGCCTGAAACCACACTGATAAGAGCCGATCAGGTTATCCACAAACGGTTTCAGGCGTTCACACAATACGGCAGAGAAGATCTTATATGCAATGTTAAGGAGACTTATGCCCCTATAGTTGGCGCAGTTATAGGGGTCTCCTGTCTTATGGACCGGGCAAACGATGCTGAGATTTCATTCGTCGGGCATGCTTTCCTCCGACCATACCTTGCAAATGAGATGGTGCATGCACCTTACCAGCTCATCTCCAGCCGCCTTAAGAAGCTCAGCAGACAGGCCGTCTGCACCCGCGACTTTATTAGACTTATGTCTCGATATAGCTATTTTGACTCCGTCTAGGTGGGGTGGATTGAATTCTGTTACATCGTCGTCCATTACGAACGGATCGTTCTGCCTGACAGCGGTATCTTGTCTGTCATCGCCTTTAAACAGTCTGCAGGAATAGTATTTCCAAATTCTCAGCATCGACTGTGATTCTACTACCAGTTCTCCATTTTCATCCCTGCAGGCCGCCGATCTGGCTTTGAACCCATGGCATGTGCGTTTTACTTTATTGTAAAACTTACGGCCGTCATTCCTGCGGAAGCATCTCTCCATCTCGTCGATCTCACGCTTTCCGTGCTCTCTCTTCTTTCTTTTGAAAAGCGTGTGTTCCTTTCTTCTCTTTTGTTCATAGATTTCGCGAGCAGCTCTCTCAGCACGCGGAGGCTGTTTGTCAACTTGGATTGAGCAGGGACAGAGATCGGAGCTGGCGTTTGCCATAATGCAATCAACTTCTTTGCTCTGTTTGCTCACTCCCTCCCCCCTGGAACCCATACAAGCCTTAGTGAATTTAGTCTACCGACTCTGTTCAAGAAGGACTTGAGTTCATGCACTAAATCGGAGCTAGATAGGGGTTGCACACAGCTTTGAGTGTAGCACAATATAGTGCATGGCCATTAGAATTGCGTATATCTCTGATTGGAAGACAGACGCATATTTTCCGAACGATAAGTGCAGTCGGATGTTTTCGCGCTTAAAGAAGACCCCAGCACCGGACCCCCGCACAGACTTGGAGCCGTCCGTGAAAATGCGAAGTCTATCCCTTCCAGGTTAAGTATCCAGCCAGAGCCAATCCTGATGCCATGGAAACTCGACTGTAAAATGACAGCGCAGTGGGATGACGGGTGTCAATGCGTCAGAAGGCATGTACATGAGACAGGGGTCGCAGGAGAATTCTTGCGCGAGCGCACCGTTATATTATGTACCAAAAACCATTTCTCTTCAGACGAGACAGTACATCCTCTGATAAGTATATCAAGAGGTGGGAGGTTCATCATAGCATCTAGAGCAGCGGCCGACGTGCTGGGGAAAGAGGCTACGACGTGTTTGCATGTTAGTCTGTTCCACCAGACTAACGATGCATATGAGATTATAGATCTTATCATTACCGTATAGATCCAAAGGACCGTTGCCGGCGATAGACCCCATGTCTTGCCAATAGCTCCCTTGCAGTGCCAGAAAGCTGACAGCTGACAAGCGGACAGTTGCTAAGCATAAGCCGATAGAAAGAACGGCGACATCATCCGCATAGGCCTGGGCATAGATTCCAGAGGCATTGAGAGCATAAAGCAGAAAATCGACAACCATGCACCATAACAGTGGAGGTAGGACGCCACCTTGGGGCAGCCCCTGTTTACGGCGGATTTGACACATTGGTCGAGGCCTGCATCAGCGGTCAATGTCCTCTGCACAAGCATTGCAACTTTGCGCACGTGCAACTCTACTAGTCTCTCCATGCTTTTCAGCAGGAAACATGTTAGGCTAATTGGTCTAAAACTCTTGGCAAGTGAGTAGTCCTCTTTTCCTATTTTGAGAATAAAGACTACTTACACCGTGCGCCAAGGAATGGGTATGTGAGCAAGTGCTAGACTAGCAGTGAAAATTCTTTTCAAAGTAGGAAGCAGCTGCCTTATACCTTTTTGCAGCATAACAGGATATATCTCGTCGGTACCTGGCGATTTGAGGCCATCGAAGGATGCCACAGCAAATTCAATGGCTGCAGTCGTAACCATGCGCGACGCAATATACCAGCTATACCGAGTTGTTTTCACCGTTTCAGTTGAAGTTTCCCTTGAAGGAGTGTGCAACGAGCCGATGGCGATCTGATTTCCCGGGAAATGAGTCTGAAGCAGTAGAGTAAGAGTTTCCGCTTTAGACCATCAGTTTAGTAAAAGTAGCATCGGATTTTCTGAGTGCATCCAGCTTTGTCGGTTATTCCCGCGCGAGGACTTTAACCAACCTTCTAGTTGCACTCAGTGACTTGATCTCTTCGCAGAAGATCCTAAAAGAATCGTTTTTCGATTTACGAATAAGTTTCTTATATTCTTTATGCCTCGACCGATACTTGTTCCAGTCATCTTCCGAATTCGATTTGAGCGATCTATTCAGAAGACTTCTGGCTTCCCTGCGAAGACTTTGGAGCTCGTCATTCCACCAGGGGACCAATTTCCTGCAGGGAGGTTTGCTGACAGCACATACGAGTTCAAAACAACTGGTGATGACGCTATTCAGGTTATGAACGGCATTCTCTACCAATTATTTCGTTCTAAGTTTAGGTAGGGCCTCTAAGCCGTACCCGGTCCGTCTTTCTCGGATTCCGTCTAGGTTGCAAGGAAGAAATTCCACAACTTAATCGGAATTCGATATTTTTATATTCCGACAGCGTAGCATCAGGCAAGACTCTCCAGTTAGTGATGTCCTTCACATATCTGTTGGATAGGGTCAGGAAAATCAGCTCCTGTCGTCTTGTCGTAACAAACGTTGGTTGAGAGCCAACATTGTTGATGGTAAGGTCAGAGGAGAGAGTGAAGTCTAAATGACGATCCCTTCTTGTGTTGCATTTGCTGCTGCCCCAAGCAGTGTTTTGGGCATTGGCATCGCAACACAAAATGAGACCAATCTTTCTGGCTTCACAGTAACTTCCTTCGGTAGTGGAGGTTGTATCGAGTCGTAGGGAAAGTAGGCAGACGCAACGACGAAGTGTTCTATTGCTCCGTGCGTTTTGTAGCTTACTCTAGCAGCCACCAGATCTTGTCCACAAAAGTGCCCAAGTTTAGTTGTCGATAGTAAGTTCGATAAGATGAGGCCGACCCTAGGCCTTTCAGATCGCTCATCATAAAGAATCTTAGCATCACATATACCACCAAGGCGTTTATTCCACACCCACGGTCCTTGAATGGATACAAGGTGATGATTTGTACTACTGCAAGCTATTCTACTACTTAAAAGAGCAGCCTTGCAATGCTGCAGATTGATCTGGATAAAAATTATCTTGACCTTTTTCAGAGGAGATGGCCGCCTCTTTATAAGGGGGCTGCTTCTTTCAACTCCTTACTGTCATTTGGAACTCTTTCTGGGTGGAAAGAGTTTTGATGTGTAATGTGCCCGCTTCCGAGGAACGGTTTTTGGCTATCTTCGCCTTCTGGCCTATGCTTTGATCCTTCTGGGTCGCACCATCTGCCATTGGACTTCGATTTCCCACCGCCCCATCGGAGAGGGAGGCATCACACACTCTCTCCTTAGCGAGGCTATCCTTGGCGGCGGTCTTCCGTTTGCGGAAGCTTTTACCTTTTTCGGTTAGAGCTCCTGCTCTCTTCGGACGCCGCTTTGGGCCAGCATTGCCAGTTCGACCGCTAGGACCCGTAACGACTTCGCCTTCTGCGTTCAGAGCTTGCCTGTCAGCCCCGCCACCTTCTTCGGCGGCAGCGCCGACCATGGAAGAAACCTGAAGGCTTCCGGCCCCTTCATTACGGGAACTAATTTGGAACTCCTTCTCGGTGGAAGGGGTTTTGTTGCGTAATGTACCCGCTCTTGAGGATCGGTTTTTGGTTATAATGGCCTTCTGGCCTATGCTTTGATCCTTCTGGGTCGCCACATCTGCCATTGGACTTCGATCACATCACACACTCTCTCCCTAGTGACATAACACTCACAGTTATGGTCACTTTAAATTCATACTCTGTGTATGCTATACTAACATGGCACCATAACTGCATGGAAAAGTTGCTGAGAACTACAACCAACGTGAAAATTCTGTTGGTTCCTCTCTTTCTATCTAGGACAACCACCCTTGGAGAGTAGTGAACGAACATCTACGACCCAAACCACTGTACTCCGTTCAGGTTGTGTGATAAACATTTAAAAAAAAAAGAGATATGTGTATGTACGTCACAAAAGGTTGCACTTACTGGGATGCGGATTTGTCGTGGGAAAGCGGTTAAGGTCGAAGGTCATCGACTTTAAACCTATAAGTGATCGCCTGGCTGTGATCCGCATCAGAGGCAGATTTTATAACATCAGCCTTATATGTCCACACGCCCCTACCGACGAGGCTGAAGACCGTATCAAGGAGGACTTCTATGACCTCCTGGACAACGCCTACGGAGCTTGTCCGGAGTACGATGTAAAAATCGTCCTCGGGGACTTCAACGCCAAAATCGGGAAGGAAAACACCCTTGGTGGAGTGATCGGAAAGCACAGCCCCCACGATACAACAACAGATAACGGCTTCCGACTCGCTGACTTTGCGACAGCTCGTAATGCGGTGATAAGTAGCACAAGATTCCCTCGGAAGCGAATCCACACAGCAACCTGGCGATCTCCGGTCGGTTGAACCGCCAACCAAATCGACCATGTGCTCATTGACGCAAGGCACTCGTCAAACATCCTGGATGTGCGAACATTCAGAGGGGCAAATGTCGACTCTGACCACTTCCTCGTAGCAGCAAGATTCAGAGCTCGACTGTCCAATGTCAGAAAGCTGCACCAGCCCATCAGGAGGAGGTTCGACATTGGGCGCCTGAGCACACCGGAGGTTGCAGCCGAGCCAGAAGAAGGGAGGAGAAAAAACTACTGCGACAAAAGAAAAGAATCTTCGCAGCCTCCCAGCTCAAGGATATCGAGGAGTCTAGGCATAAACATAAAATACGAGCCTTTTACAAGAAAGCCAAAGGCCCTGCAGGAGGCTTCAAAAAGGGCACCCTGGCTCTTCGAAACTGCGAGGGTAATCTTGTCACCGACCCGCAGGGAATAGTGGATGTATTTAAGCAGCACTTCCAGCAGCTGCTTAGCGAGCATGACCAAGAGAGAGTGGTAGGGACCAAGGAAATCCCAACTCCAGCCGCTGAAATAGTCCTCCCACCCAGCATCGAAGAAGTCGGCACAGCTATTCAGAAGCTGAAGAACAACAAGGCCGCAGGCTCAGATGGCTTGCCATCAGTGCTCTTCAAGGCAGGCGGCGATGATCTGGTAGGGAGCATGCACCAGATCACCTGCAGAATTTGGGAAGATGAAAGCATGCCCGACAACTGGAATACCAGCTCTATATGTCCCACCCACAAAAAGGCGATCCTACCTCTTGCAAGAACTATAGAGGTATATCCCTGCTCAATGTCGCATACAAGATCCCGTCCAGCGTATTGTGTGAACGTCTAAGACCATTTTGCACCGCACTAATCGGCAGCTACCAGTGCGGCTTCCGGCCCGGCAAATCAACTATAGACCAAATTTTCACACTTCGACAAATCCTGGAAAAGACCAACGAGTTTCGAATCGATACACACCATCTTTTCATCGATTTCAAAGCCGCATACGACAGCATTCATCGTGAAGCACTGTTTGGGGCGATGGCCGAATTCGGGATCCCGGTAAAACTGATCCAGTTGTGTCGCGCCACGCTAAAAAACACGCGATGCACCGTGTAATTCGGTTCTAGGACCTCGGAACCATTCGAAACATGCACCGGATTTCGGCAAGGAGATGCGCTGTCATGTGACTTCTTCAACCTGGTGCTGGAGCAGATAGTGCGACGGGCAGGCGTCAACAGGGAAGGCACTATCTTTTACAAGTCCATCCAGCTGCTAGGATACGTGGATGATATCGACATCATCGCGGGCTCTCGCCGTGGCATTGTGGAAGCATTCACGGCGATTGAAGAACAGGCGAAACGAGTTGGTCTTAAGATCAATGAGGATAAAACGAAATACATGCTGTCAAGCAAAAACCAATCCGTCGCTCACCACCTGGGACAAAATATAACAATTGACAGCTACAATTTCGAGGTAGTTAAGGAGTTTGTCTACCTCGGGGCAAGCGTAAATTCCACAAATGACACCACAGCGGAGATCCGGCATAGAATCGCCCTTGGCAACCGCTGCTACTTCGGCTTGTCCAAACAACTGGGGTCAAAACTCCTCACTCGAAAGACCAAAGTCATGCTTTACAAAACGCTCATTCTGCCAGTCTTGCTGTACGGAGCCGAAAGCTGGACGATAAGCAGGACAGCGGAGCTGATTTTGGGTTCATTCGAAAGAAAAATTCTGCGCCGGATATTTGGTCCTGTCTGTGAGGAAGGTGAATGGAGAAGAAGACACAACCGCGAACTCTACGAGCTGTACCAAGATGTGGATGTAGTCCGGAAGGCAAGGATCCGTCGACTACACTGGCTCGGCCACATCGAGCGCATGGACATCAACGCTCCAGCTAAGAGGGTCTTCGACTCCGAGCCTCCTGGTTCGAGAAGAAGAGGAAGACCGAACCTCCGGTATAAAGACCAAGTAATCGCGGATGTAAGACATCTTGGTCTTGACAACTGGAAGCAGCGTGCCCGGGACCGTCAAGGATGGAAGGCAGCTATAGCTCAGGCTCAGATCCTCCATGGATCGCAGGCCTGATAAGTAAGTAAGGTGAAGAAATCCAATCAAGCTGTTCGTGCGAAGGGATTTGGTGAGCTGCTCATGTGTGTGTGTACCAATGCCGAAACCAAGTTGCTCGTGTGCGACGGATTTGGTGAGCTGCTCATGTGTGTGTGTACCAATGCCGAAACCAAATTGCTCGTGTGCGACGGATTGGCGAGCTGCTCATGTGTGTGCCATTGTACATGCCGAAACCAAGTTGCTCGTGTGCGAAGGGACAAAGCGAAGCTGACTGTTCATGGAATCTCAAATAGCCTCCGCAAGTTGTTCGGCTGCACGTGGTCTGTTGGGGACCATACATTCCACGTTCAAAGCCGAATATCATTCTTTCTTCTCCTTTTGTTGTTTCCTGGGTTGTCATTGGTTTTATATCCTAGGCTTTCTTTGGGTTATATGGCTTGTTGGTTTTTTGTCAGGTATGGCTTGCCGGACCATAGCCTAACAGACACTTATCCTGTCCTGTGGCGTAGGAAACTCGCTATTCGCCCTTTTCCGTTCGAGATTTCAAATAGAAATCCTCAGGTGTCACCACGAGTTGCTGGATGTTCAGCTGCAGTGGCTTCTACTCGCTATTTTACACTATCCCTACGAGGCCTTTGTTAGTTAGTTAGTTAGGGTGGTACACCCCTGGTGGTTAGCCCGCTTAATAGCGGTCTAAAGCTTTCGGCTGCACGTGGTCTGTTTAGGGATTTAACATTTCACGTACAGAGCCTAAGATCGGTCATTATCCCTGCTTATCACCGTCTCTAAGCTAAACAAAGAGAATCAAGCCATTGGCTTATGGGTCTCTCCCCTCTCTTTTACTTTGCAGATTGCAAATTGAAAACAACAGAAAACAGCGATTTTTCAGGAAAATAGAAAAATATTTTCGGAAAAAAAAACAAAAATATAAAAAACAAAATAGAATAGAACCAGTTTCATGAAAACCGCCGTGCGGATATTTTATTTTGTTAAGCTAGAAGAAGAGAATCTGGAAATTGGAGCAAAATAGCACAATGAGTCGTTCATTCTTGAAAAGTTCACCGTCGACCCTGCGAACAGCGGCAATGAGCAATATTGTACGCCGCTGGAAAAGCTCCCTCCATCATTTGGGGCAACGTAAGCAACAGCAACGATTTAAGTCGCTCGGCAGTCAGACAGGGGCCTCTAGTGATGGTTCAGTGATAGACGCGGTCTGTTCAAAATCATTATTGTCATCGTCATTACCGTTGTTTTCATCGACATTGCGCCTTTTGTCATCGTCAAACGCTTTGAGAACTCTATGTTTGCACAACATCAATCAGAACTTTGTTGAAATGCAGTATGCGGTTCGTGGACCTGTCGTCGTTCGGGCTGCTGAGATAGAAAAGGAACTTGCCGCGGTGAGTGACGTTTCTGTTTCTTATTTTTTGTTATGAAAAAAAGCCAAACATTTGACAGCTAAACTGCCAGTTTTGTTGTTAGTTATGGTATGAATTGGTTATTGGCCGCTTTTAGACTACGAGGAGTCCATTGTGCGCAGTTATGGTTTAATCCGTAGAAACCTACATATTTTCTGTTGAGCTGAACCACTTAGATGAAGATAAGAGTCCTAGTATTCTGTTCAGCCCAATGTTACTTCCCTCGTCTAGTCACGAAAGGAAGTGACTTCCGAGGAATATATTCCTTTTTTGGGCTAGTGATGAGCATTCGCACAGAGATTATAGATAAGCTTAACGTGCACACCTGCCTTTACGGCTTAATTGCACGGTGGGCCTACCCACAATCGGGACCAAGACAAGCACTGGTCATTGCCCCAAAAGTAGTAAACTACTGATGGTTCAATTAGTGAACATGTTGTGGCATGAACACCGTCCTTGATGGAGACTGAGGCCTACCAACACCTCTTGTATCTGACGCATTAGATAAGTCGAACGTCAGACACCGACACCACTTGCATTTGGCGCAAAACAAAACCCTCGCCAGATACCAGTTGTTCCCGCATTTGGGATAACCACAGCCCCCACGAATCCTTCCTCATCTGACAGGGCCGGAACATCCGGCGAATGACTTACTACTAAAAAGTAACCGTATGTTCCGGGGGCACCCCTGTCCCCGTGGTACCAATTTATTCAAAGCCATTGGTATTTACTTCGCAACCGAGGTCACTTACAGATAAGCTTCCACAAAAACTCGAGCCTGTCCACTCACCTCCTTTCAATTCTGAGTGTACTTGGATTTCAGAACACTCCGACCGGAATCTTATCCACTTTTTATAACTTATCGGTGATCATAGGAGGATGGGGGACAGAGGAGAGCCGAGCGTCACCCTTGGTACCTCTCCATCTGATCCATCCTCCTTTCCCACCTTGGTTATTGTAGATCTCTTAGTATTCCGGCATGGCATTTTAGTCGCCTTTTACGACAGGCATGCCTTACCTCGGAACTATTCTAACCCCGTACCCGCAGGGGGAGGCATTCGCACAGTAGGAGACGAATTGATTCAATTTCCTCTTTGTTCCCACAGCTTCTGCAGAAGTCATCATGCAGTGTCTAGTGAGGGCACCGACTGCCAACCGAATATTCCCACGACTGAACTTTAGCAGAATTTCTGTCCTCTCATCGTAGACGGGCCAAGTTGATCTTGCTGTTGCGCATGCATCTAATTAATACCATCGTTTATTGGCTTCCACTATTAGCTGAGTGGCGTTTTAGCCTCAGTTGTGATCTGCTCGGAGTTTGCGCTTCATCCTAATCTAGATAGCTCGTCTTCCTTCTCATTTCCGGAAATATTCATATGACTGGTACCCAGCAGAGGGTCCCCTTATTGATATCTTATATCTCTTCCAGCCTCTCCTTGCAGAGTTTAACGAGCTTGGATCTTATCCATGTTGCCTGCAGAGCCTTAACGGCTGCCTGGCTGTCAACATAGATGTTGATCCTTTTTCCTGAGAGATTCTCTCTAATAATCAGATCTGCCGCCTGCTTGATTGCGAAAACCATAGCCTGGAAGAGGTTGCAGTCATCATCAAGTCTATAGGAGCGATGTATTTCCGGAGATTCAAAATAGACCACGGCGCTGTACCGGCATCCATTTTGGATCCTTCAGTGTAGATAGCCAGTTCATTTTCCGTACGTACCATACCACTAGTCAATTCCTCCATGGAGGGAATTCTCATAGAGGATCTCCTCTCGCTGGAAGGAAGCCAGGTGATATAGTCCGTTTCGGTTCTGAATCTCAAGATGCCCCATCGCTCCAAGACTGATGACATAAGGACTCCTTGTCCGGAGACCGGATTCCTGTAGTTTTAGCGCAGTCCTGGCTGCGATGCTCTCGCAGTATATGTCCAAGGGTGAGAGTTCCAGCATTGCTTCAAGAGCTGCCGTTGGTGTGGACTTCATAGATCCCGTCACCGGCAGACAACCTGCCCTCTGAACGTTTGAGACACTTTGAAGATTGCATTTCTTCTCAAGTGCACGAATATAATGTCACGTAAGCATTTTCGGTTCTTTCATCTATGTTCATCTATGTTCCTTCCAACTAAGCGTGGAGTCTAGAATTACTAGATGTATAGTGTAGGAGGCTCTGTGGGCTGGTGGGCGCGACTTACTGGAACAAAAATATAGGGACAAAAGCACTACGCAGACGACGGACAAATTAAACAATGTCGTTCTTCACTATTCGACGGTTTATTCTTAACTGAATGCAATAAGGTTACATCGAACATTAGTACCAAACCGATCGTGTTCTTAGTCTCACCATTATTCCGTTTATTGTAATTAAATCATACGATCGGTGAGGTTTACATGAGCGTATTAATTATTATACATCGATTGGTATAAACAATAGAGGGTGTAACAAAACCCAAACAAACAATTATTTTTAGTTTACACCCTACATCTCGACCATCCTGATATACAATCGTCCTCGATTGGTCTTATTAATCTTATAAGTAAATAAATCGAATATCACAGAAATTGATAAATAAGTGGGTATATAAATATGACTAGATAAAACAAAATTTCTTTAATAGTCTTATTATAACTTTTAAAATAAAACGAATTGTACTAAAATACATAAGAAAAAATTTATCACAGCGGCAAATGATCACAGAGCTTGACTTACGAACTATTAAATAAATAATATAGAATAATAATATCACTAAACAATAACGAATGTATAAATATAAAAAAAAAGCAACACATTGATACAGCGGCGACTTAACAGAATGTAACGTACGGTTTCATATTTTGTGGACACACTACACCCTCGTATGGAATCCTTGAAACCTGCAAATTATCTAGATCTCTAACCAGATATCGATCATTGTCAAGAACTTTTATGACCTCATATGGTCCTTTGTACTTTGCTAGGAGTTTTTTGTTTATTCCCGGAATACTTATTACATTGTTAATCATTACCAAATCACCGATTTTATACAAACGCGGATTTTTATGTCGCATGTCGTAATACGTCTTATTACTTTCCTGATGACTAATAATATTTTGGGCCGCTTGTTTCCTAACAGATTGTAGATCTCTCGGCTCGTCAATTATAACTTCGTTTTCTAAATATTCTTGAAGTTTGTCATTTATGCTACCTTTTTGAGGAACGCCAAATAATACTATGCTTGGACTAAACCCGGTACTTTTGTTCACTACGTTATTAAGAGCGAACTCTACCTTACTAAGATGCTTCGTCCATTCATCGGGTGCCATCTCAGTTTCTTTTGCTAACATTGGTGTCAGACTCCTATTAATCCTTTCCACCTGACCATTCGACTGTGGTGAATTAGTGGCGATCTTTATGTGTTGGATGTTGTAATCTTTACAAAAATTTGAAAATTCTTCGGATGTGAAACAACTACCTCTATCGGACACTATGCGGTTGGGCCTACTATAATTTGCGAAATATAAATTCAGACATTTTAAAACTTCCTTAGTGCTGGTACTTCTTACTGCGTAAAGTTTAGTATATTGTGAAAATCCATCTACTATAAGAAATACATGCTTCTTCTGGTTACGTACAGAAAAAGGCAATGGACCGTAATGATCAATATGAATAGTGTCAAAGGGTTGGTCACCTTTGGGTATACTGTGTAAAACGCCTTCCTTCTTTCCAGACACTTGAGAAAAATGTATGCACTTTAAGCAATTACTTATGTAATCTTTTATCTTGGCCTTCATATGAGGAAACCAATACGTCTTCCTTAAATAATCATAACATTTCTCCACACCAATGTGACATAATGCATCATGATGCGTTTGTATCACGTTTCTTTCCATCCCACTAGGGACGTAAAACAAAACCTTCTTATTTACTTTACGATAAACAAGTCCATTTATGAGTTCGTAACTTGGACTTTCTCTCTTCTCCAACATTTCCACCAATCGTCTTACCACCAAATCCTTTTGTTGGGAAGCAGCAAGTGCATGTTCAAAGGACTCTGGCTCAACTATAAGGATGTTGTGGCATCTACTTAGAGCATCAACATGACCCATTCGTTTACCATCCCTATGCTCGACAGTATAATCATAATCCTGGAGCTCTAGTGCCCACCGAGATATCCTAGGATTTAAAATCTTTTTGTTAAGAGTGAGAGTCAGCGATCTGCAATCGTTGACGACTTTGAATTTGATTCCCAAAAGATATATCCGGAATCTCCTGAGAGCATAGATGATTGCAAGGGTTTCTAATTCATAAGAATGGTATTTAGATTCTGCTTGGGCTGCACGTTTGGAAAAGAAAAAGACTGGGTGAAAGCGTTTATCATCTTGACGCTGCAATAAAACCGCACCATAACCTAAGCAGCTTGCGTCACAATGTAATTCTGTTTCTGCATTCGGGTTATATATACTTAATAAAGGCGCTTCAAGTAGCTTTTGCTTTAAGACTTGGAAAGTGGACAACTCTATCTCTCCAAAAACAAAGGGGGCTTGCTTCTTTAAAAGGTCGTATAATGGTTTTGCTATAATCGAAAAATCTCTGATAAACTTTCTAAAATATGAGCATAAACCCGGAAAAGAATGGAGGTGCCTTGTGTTCAAAGGGGTGGGAAAATCAGTTACCGCTCTCAAGCCCTCAGCATTTGGTCCTATACCATCCGAAGATACCTCATAACCTAAATATGTTATTTTTTCGAAAGCGAATAAACACTTATCTATGCGTAATTGTAGCTTGTTCCTCGACACCACTTCCATAACCTCCATTAGAACTCTAAAATGCTCTTCTTTTGTCTCGGTTGCTATCAACAAATCGTCTAAATACACAAGAAGTCTTCCAGAAGCAATAAGTTCTTTCAAAATTGAGTTAATGTAACGTTGGAAAACTGAAGGTGCATTTTTAAGACCAAAAGGCATGCGTAAATATTCAAATTGACCTAATGGCGTAACGAAAGACGTAAACTTTATTGAATTCTCTGCCATTTTAACATGATGGAATCCACTTTTCAGGTCTAAAAGTGAAAAAAATCTTTTGCCTCGTAGCCTATCTAAATGGTCTTCAATTAGTGGAATCGGGAAATTATCTTTAGCAGTTATTTTATTTAGCTGCCGAAAATCAACACAAAGTCGTAATTCACCATTTTTCTTATTAGTCAAAACTATTGGGGATGCATAAGGAGAACTGCTTTCACGAATTATTTTATTCTTAATTAAATCGTCAAGTACCTTTTGAAGTTCGATCCTTTGAACGTACGATAAACGTCTTGGCGTGCAACTAAAAACTTTGTTCGGATCAGACAATGTTATTTCCATTTCACAATTACAACAATCACTAATAGCACACTTATTTGAAATAGCACCGGTAATAATATCTAGCAATCTATCTTTATCGTCATAATTTAAATTTTCATTAATATTCAAGTTAAGTTGCTCTTCGTTATCGCCGCACGTATCAATGTTTAAAATATCAAAATCGTTATCACTTAATTTGTCTTTTATCATCGTGTGATCACTTTGCCCGTTCTCTAAACACAATTTTATACTACACTGTTTCAAAAAGTCGCGTCCCAAAACAATAACACTTTTCATGGTATCATTTTTAACAACATATAAACATAAATTTTTATAATCATTATATAATTCTAATTGACAAGATACTCTTCCTAAAATACATATTTTGCTATTATTGATACCTACATAATCTTGGTGGTCATCAGCTGATGTCATCAAGTAGGGCGGAACATACTTCTGCTGGATGGAACTTATCGGGCTGCCAGTGTCGATGATGGTCATTGCACTCAGCGTTGAATTGACTGCTTCGTTGTTGACGAAAGAATATTTTAAAACTGCATTGAAGTCTCGCAAAAATGTTGTCTTCTCTTGATGTTGTTTTGTATCTTGAAGCATTAGCACTGATGATTGAGGACAGTCTTTCACATTATGCCCCTTTTGTCCACACCGAAAACAGGAACCTCTTTCCCTTCGCGGCTTAGGACAATTTGTGACGATATGTCCCAACTCATTACAATTGTAGCACTTGGTTGTAGATCTCTGCACTCGGACGGCAACTTGTTGTGGATTATGTGCAAGTCGAACTTGGTTCGATGCTGTTGATCGTTGTAACTCGGATGTCGGTTGGAATTGTGGTGATCGTTGGAACTCCGACTTCAATTTTTCATATTTCCTAAGTACGGTCTTCAACTCAGTAATGTTGTTGGCCGTAAATAGAATGCCATGAAAAACATAACTTGTAAAAAAACCAAGTCTCGCAACTCAGATCTTCTACCGTAAAAAGTTGTAAGATCAATGTATTACCAAGTCAGTTAATTTATTCAGTCCCTACTTAAGGGACCTTCTGCCTTGATTGATTACGTAATTAGCTAACCTAACAACATCTTATAGTGACCATACCAATATCAAAATCTTTTATGTTTTAAGTAAATAGATTGACCTGGCCATCGCATGAAAACACAATATATCTCACAAGTAATACATATTATATTAAATTAGATTATTTAGTGCGATTTCCAAGTCAATCTATTTACTTAAAACATAAAAGATTTTGATATTGGTATGGTCACTATAAGATGTTGTTAGGTTAGCTAATTACGTAATCAATCAAGGCAGAAGGTCCCTTAAGTAGGGACTGAATAAATTAACTGACTTGGTAATACATTGATCTTACAACTTTTTACGGTAGAAGATCTGAGTTGCGAGACTTGGTTTTTTTACAAGTTATGTTTTTCATGGCATCTCATTCCTTTTTGTAGATGTATGTATGTTTGTATGTATGTTGGCGTTACAGTCCATGGAGGACCTAAGCCGAGCTTCCCTCAATCACCCAAGTTGTGTGTGATTTCATTTTCCCATAGGTGAAAGGGACCTACAGTTTATTGCCGGTTCCGAACGGCGAATTTCGAGAAGCTTTTCATGACAATTTTACTACAGAGGATTTTGTTAGAACCCCGCTGAGGAGAAACACCGTGAAAACACGTTCGATGACATGGCTTTGTCGGGATTCCATCCCGTGTCATATCGGTGTCAGAGGCCAACACACTACCCACTGCGCCACGGTGCTCTCACTTCTTTCTTTACTTACATACTTATGTACGTATAATATATCGAGGATCGTTACTTTTATCTTTTCTTTAAAACTGAGTTACTTTCTTTTTACTAGAAGGTAGAAACTACATACACATAATGAAACCAAAGAAACTTTTCATTACTTTTTTTACTTTTTATTATATTTATATTTATTTATTTTGGGTGATAAAGTTAACCTTCTGCTTTAAATTTGTCTAATCTCCCATTTCTAACCCGTCCTATGTATCCCTCATACAGTTATGTATGTGCATACATATGTATTTCTTCAGCGTAGGCATAATTTCGCTGATACCAATGCCTATGCCAGATATACACTGTTCAAATTCATGCAATGCACGTGCAAGTGTATAAGTGAACAAATCACACCACGTATAGATGGGTTATATGCTTGAAGTAAAACCAAATCTTTCTGATGCGTAAATACATACATATGTATGTATATACTCGCCGATACCGAATACAGTAAGCCTACCTACCCTTATTATTCCATTGTTTATGTATTTATATGTATCCAGGCAAATAGATTCATTCACTGATGTATGTATATACGTTTATGGGATTATTTATGCAGTTGGTGTATCTAGAAAACTTAAAATTGGTGTATCTAGAAAACTGAACCGAAATTGCAAAATATTTAAGTTTTTCCTTGGTTTATACACTTAACACTAGTTGTGTTCCAAATTTGAAGCTTCGACGCCTGCTAGAAGTGCCTTAGACTTTTGATGATCGGTCAGTCAGTCAGTGAGTCAGTCAGTGAGTCAGTCAGTGAGTCAGTCAGTGAGTCAGTCAGTGAGTGACAAAATTAAGAAACTTTGACTAGTTATAATTCTTAAACTACTCGTTCAAATTGAATGAAATTTGAAATATACCGTGTCTATGCAATGCTTGCTTGGTTACTGAAAATTCAGACTTCTAGTTCTATCCACAACGAAGTTATAGGGGGTCGAAAATGGCCTATTATGTTACGAGAAAAGGATGGTACGGCCGTGCCGCTTTTTTGCTCGACTTGGCAGGGGCACTGCCGTGCCCCCAGATTTGTTTGTTTGATGTTGAATCGGGAATACCTTTTATGATGTATTCGATCAGTTCCAGTTCCTCGATGTTCGCAGAGGACGCAATTTCCTGCATCTTCAATACATACTGTTGTACACTTTTTCTCTTTTTTCTTCTTTTGATTTCGCAGCATGTTGTGAACATCCGCTGCTGTCGTATGTGCATGAAACTCCGTCAGCAAGGCGGTTTTAAGTTCGTGCCATGTCTTGCAGGACGTTGATCGAAGAAATAGCTTTGCTGTTCCCTTCAATAGCCGCTGAGCATAAATGAGACGTCTCGTCTCGTCTAATTTGTATATTGCTATTGATTCTTCGAAAGCTTTTATCCACGTCTTAATCGGATAGTTATCGTCACCCGTGAATGCTGGTATGGAGTCCTCAATATCTCTAAAAGAGATGTATGACTGTATGGTTTCTGCTGGATTGTTGAGTTCTGCTAATCGTTGTTGTAGAAGGCGGATTTCTTCTTTTTTTGCGACGATTTCCCGCAGATTTTCCAGCTGACGTGTTAACGAAATGTCTTCTTCCAGGGTCGAACGATCTAACACGTTGGCCGGGAAAAGCTCTTCACGCCGGTCTTCATTCAGTTCTTCCACTGCCTGCTCCAATCGAACCTTCAATGCTGATTTTGTACCATTTGTTGGCAAATTTAATTCTGCCAACTTATCTTTTAAGTCTTGTACTGTTGCGTTTTCAATAAAACGACACACTCGCGCAGCCATAATGATTTAAATTAAATGCACAACACAGAACGATTTTTTTTTTCGCGCCGGACAACTACTGATCACGATAAAACCGATTTCATACAATCTTAAAGTTACATAAACTTCACAAACTTAAACTGCATAAATTTAAAACATAAAATGTATTAATTTTCGGTTTTTCGATCTTTCAATCCCACTTCTGATGTTGTAGGAGGCTCTGTGGGCTGGTGGGCGCGACTTACTGGAACAAAAATATAGGGACAAAAGCACTACGCAGACGACGGACAAATTAAACAATGTCGTTCTTCACTATTCGACGGTTTATTCTTAACTGAATGCAATAAGGTTACATCGAACATTAGTACCTAACCGATCGTGTTCTTAGTCTCACCATTATTCCGTTTATTGTAATTAAATCATACGATCGGTGAGGTTTACATGAGCGTATTAATTATTATACATCGATTGGTATAAACAATAGAGGGTGTAACAAAACCCAAACAAACAATTATTTTTAGTTTACACCCTACAATAGCAAGATATTTGGCAGATTTTCCGAGGATCAGGTCGATACCATTCATAAGGGGGTATGTGAATGTTGGTACATACATATATCTCCTCCTTGTGATGAGATGACTATCCCGATTTCCGCCGGGACTATTCCCAGGCGTCGCCCATTGACCCAGTTATTAACTAATAGCAGTGCATAACTTAGTCTTTCGCTGGGGACATGCGGTTTCGATTGCCTCAGGTTCGATACATTCCCTTGGCAGCGAGCCTGCCGAATTGAAAATTTCTGTATTTTCGCAGCCAGGAAAATGACATTTGAATATGGAATCGAGCAAGGTTCTCATTTGAGTCTGTCCGGCTACCTTGAGTTCTCCTAATAGAGCACATCTGTAAGGGAGCACCCGTACACGATTTAGTAGAGCCACAGAAGCTTCTCCAGGAGTTCTTTTCGGCAAATCTGATTTTTCTCTTGAGAAGCTTAATATTATCTCTACAGGTTGACCAATCGATGACCTCCTCATTTGCGAGGTTCCAGCTATGTCTAAAGATATGTATGTAGCCGCTCCGCTATTCTAGCATTCTACCATGGTGGATGGTTTCTTTTACTGGGTTGCCCGATAGGACATGACTTCTCGAAGGACCGGTTTAGCTTGTTGGTGAGGTTTAGTATCATCTGTCGATGTCTTCGGCGGTGTTAGGGTTCCCTTCCGAAGGTCGGTTAAGGGTCTTAAACAGCTTCATATTAAACGCCTGCCAATTAGCCTTCCGCGGGTTTCGAAAGACATTTCTATTCGGCCTACAGAAATTCAAGTCAAAGACAAAGTGATGCTTTATCAGATAGTCTCCAGTTTGAGACCTCTGCAGTGCCGTTACCAGTTAGAAGTATTATGTCGAGAACCTCCCTTCTATTATTCGTATTAAAAGTTTGGCGAATTGCCCCGATTACATATAACCCTACTGTTAGTATTAGAGCTACCCCGTTAGCATCACACCCTAAGGCTAAGTTCCTCTTACTTTGTTCGGCCATTGAGACCAGTGTTCTCATTTTCTCAGAGGGGACGTCCGTGCCTTCGTCATGTGATAGGTAAACCGATGCTATCGTAGGGGCCATCATCCTTTCCTGCAACTTCCTCCACGGGCTGGTCACCCGAGTTGAAATTGGTTAGCATAAGTACGTGGAGTTCTTTCTTAGCAATGATACAAGATCTAACCTTACCCTCGCTACCGTTGTAGAAGAGGCTGTACTTTGATGACCCTAGTTCTTTAACCCGATTATGAAGGGACGTCCATGCCTTCGTCGTGTCGTACGTAAATCGACGCTATCGTAAGAGCATCATCCTTTCCTGCAACTTCCACCACTGTCTGGTCACCCGAGCTGAAATTTGTTCGCATAAGTACGTGGAGTATTTTCTTAGCAATGATACAAAATCTAACCTTGCCCTCGCTCGCTACCGTTGTAGAAGAGGCTATACTTTGATGACCCTATCCATTTAACACGATTATAAAGGATCCATGGTTCCTGGATAAGGGCCAGATCAAACTGCTCCTTGTTGAGGAGCAGCATGAGGTTTGCTGATGTGGCCTTACTGTAATGGAGGCTTATTTGCACTGCCTCCATTTATTGTAGTACCCTCGCATATGCCTCTTCTTTTTCAAGATTTCCGGTGGATCCTCGATAACGAATATTATACTTTCGATACCGTCTTCGTGGCTTTCTAGCAAGACTACTTTCTAGCCATCTATAGGGCCAGATTTAGGCCCTAAGAAAGCCAAGCATCTCACTTTTCTCAAAACTGGCTCTAAGCCTCTCTGGTACCTCGTCTAGGGGCCTTTAGTGCAGCGCCCTCCCACAGCTTGAAGATGGGAACGACTTTTTCGCAAAATCGTGCGAGAGCTGGTACTTTCAGTCCAGCCTTCTCACACCTCGCCTTTTCACACCTCGCCTTCTCACACCTCGCCTTCTCACACCTCGCCTTCTCACACCTCGCCATCTCACACCTCGCCTTCTCACACCTCGCCTTCTCACACCTCGCCATCAGTTTGTGAGACCAAACGTTGGCGCAGGTTCCCTACCTAAGGCCGTACGCCCAGTTGGTTGAGGTCCCTTTCCACCTGTGCGCGCCACTTTAGGTGCGGCCGTTCTCTATTTCTTCGTCCCTCGGGGTTGGATTCGAAGACTCTACGGGCTGGAGCTGTGGTGTCGATTCGTTCTACATGGCCTAGCCATCTTAGGCATTGGATCCTTAGACGCCTGACTAGACTCATGTCATCCTGCAAAGTCTCACGAACTTAGCTTAGCAGGGATATCAAAAGTAAACATGGCGTTATATAGCTCGTCTCTAATTACGCTGTCGTTTTCTACCGTAGTGTGAAGATTTGACCGATGGTGGACTTCCCTGGCTTGAAGCCACACTGATAAGGACCTATCAGCTTATTTACGAACGGCTTCAGGCGTTGACACTAAACGGCAGCGAAGATCTTGTATGCGACATTAAGAAGACTTATTCCTCTGTAGTTTGCGCAGTCAAAGGGGTCTCCTTTTTTGTGGATCGGGCAAACGATGCTGAGACTGCATTCCTGCATTATAGATGACCCGGTGCATGCTCCTAACTAGCTCACCCCCAGCCGCTTTGAAGAGATCAGCAGACAATCCATCTGCGCCAGCAGCTTTATTCGACTTGAGTTTCGACATGGCAATCTCAACTTCGTCGAGGTCAGGGAGACGGAATTCTCTGCGATCTTCGTCGTTAAAAAATGGATCATTCTGTCTGACGGCGGTATGTTGGCTGTCATCGCCGTTATACAGTCTGCAGAAGTGGTTTTTCCAAATTCTCTGCATCGACTGCGATTCTACTACTAGGTGTCCGTTCTCATCCTTACAGGCCTCCGTTCGGGCTTTATAGCATTGCGACCTTCGTTTTATCCGTTGACGAAATGTTCAAACGTCGTGCCTGCAGTAGCACCTCTCCAAGTTTTCAATCGCCCGCTTATTGTGCTCGTTCTTTTTTTTTTTGTTCTTGAAAAGCGTATGTTCCTTGCTTCTTTTAAGCTCGTAGAGCTCACGAGCCGCTATTGTTTTTTTGTGTAGTGAGGCTTTGTAAGCCTCCTGCTTTTCTGCATGAATCCTTCTACACTCGTCATCGAAGCAGGTGTTTCGTCGTGGTGGAGTTTTAAAGCCCAGCACTTCCGTTGCTGTGCTCTTCAGGGCTTGTGTGCACTGGCCCCATTGCTGCTCTACTGACTGAGTGGAGGATTGATGTGTATCGGAGAGCTTAAGGAAAACGCCGTTGGCAAAGGTACTGGCGATCTTCGGCGAAATTAGCTTTCCGAGGTCATAGCTTGGTGTCCTAACTCTACTCCGCGGTGATCCTGTTATCCGTTGACCTATGTGTCTTGGCTACTACAAGATAGTGGTCTGAGTCGATGCTCGCTCCTCGGAAGGTTCGAACATCAATAATAGTGGAGGAGTGTCTGACGTCAATCGCAATGTGATCAATCTGGTTGGTGACTGATTGATCTGGCGACCGCCAGGAGCCTTTGTGTATATCGAGGTTGGAAAAGCGTGTGCTGGTTAAAAGAAGATTTCGCCCTGTGGCAAGGTCGATTAGCCTGTCATGCAGGCTGTGTTTGCCGATGACCCGTTCAAAGATGCTTTCTTTACCCAGCTTAGCGTTCAAATCTCATAGTATGATTTTGGCATCATAGCTGGCGCATTTGGCATATGTTTTGTCTAGGAGATCAAAGAAATCGTCTTTGATGGAGTCATCCTTGTCTTCCGTGGGGGCATGGACATATATGAATCTGATGTTACAAAAGTTTGTCTTCATGCGGATCGTTATGAGGCGTTCACTCACATTGCCAGTATGTGGAAGTAGGACCTGACTAGCAGAGCTGCGATGTGTTCGGCTGCAGAGGCTCTTACTCGCTTCTTGTCGGGCAGCATCCGTCGGCAGATGCTACCCCTACAAGGTCTTTTCTAGTCCTTTACCATCCAGTTAAAAAGATCGGTGTATTTTCTTTCATGAAGGGGCTAACATCCATGTATATCGTCAACCGATTTGTTAAGCGTAGCAGAACCGACCCTCCTAAAGTTGGAAGGGAAAGAGTTTTTAGAAGTGGTGGAAGTTCGATCTTGTGTATAGGATGGCGAGATAAAGGGGAGGTGATATTTATCGAGAGTAGATAGCAAGTGGTTGCTCGCAGTAACAATGGAGTTGTAGGCTTCACGTGAAAATATAAGGTCTAGTTGTCGACCAAGGTTGTTGGAAATACTGCTAATCTAAAATAGTCGGTAAAAAAGGTTTCCTTCTCAGAGAAGCGTTAATAGGGACGAGAAAGAACACTCGTCCTTTTAGCCACAGGAAAGCATTCGTATACAATTGTTTTAATCCTCATCCCTTGCAGGCACTCGTATATGGTTGCATTGCAGCTCTAACTCTAAAGAGGACATAGGCACATAAGAAGCCGGTTTCCACAGATGTGAGTTTTGAGCTTTGTTACCCAGGCTCACTTTCCTCGTCGCCCTAACTCTTTCTTGATGCCACAGAAAGTAGGAATATGTTATTGCTTTAACACAGCAATATGCGTTTCTATAATTCGTTAACACACTAGTCAACAAGACCTTGTTCTCGCTGAACTGATGTTGGCAACGCTAAGTTTATTTCGGCTTTGTTAGCACAAAGCTTTTCTCGCTAAATTTAGATAGAGGACGCACTGACTGCCATGCTCTCTTTATTCTAAAATTGCGTTTATTTGACTTTTGGCCTTAGTGTTAAGAGAATCGCGTTAACCTTGATCAGATAAAAGACTGCAGAGCAGCATCAGTCTTGCTGAATTATGTTGACCAATACTAATCTAATTTCTTCTTTTCTTTTTTGTATTTACAGGGAAAAAAGAAGCCTTTCAGCAATGTTATTCGCGCCAACATTGGTGATGCTCAGGCCATGGGACAAAATCCGATTACGTTCCTTAGACAGGTGGGTAACGCGCATTAATATCGGTAAAGTTATACGCGGAGAGCGCCGTGGCGCAGTAGGTAGTGTGTTGGCCTCTGACGCCGATGACAAGGGATCGAATCCCGACAACAGCCATGCCATCGAACGTGTTTTTCACATTGCTCACCAGATCTTAGCTTACCATTCGTCGATTTTAACTTATCGTTCGACGATCTTAGCTTAGCGTACGTCGATCTTAGCTTACCATTCATCGATCTTAACTTAGCGTTCGTAAAACCTAGCTTAGCGTTCGTCGATCTTAGCTTACCATTCGTCGATCTTAAATTAGCGTACGTCGGTCTTAGCATAGCGTTCGTTTATCTTAAATCAGCGTTCGTCGATCTTAGCTTAGCGTCCGTCGATCTTAGCTTAGCATTCGTCGATCTTAACTCAGCGTTCGTCGATCTTAGCTTAGCCTTCGTCAATTTAGCCTAGTGTCCGTCGATCTTAGCTTAGCGTTCTTCGGTCTTAATTTATCTTTCGTCGATATTAGCTTGGTGTTCGTCGAACTTAGATTATCCGTGACCGATCTTAGCTTAGCTTATCGATTATCGGTCATAGCCTTGCCTTATCCGTTTTCGATCTTAGCTTAACTTAACCGTGATCGATCTTAGCTTAGCGTGTCCATGATCGATCTTAACTTAGCTTATCCGTGATGGATCTTAGCTTAGGTTATCCGTTATCGATCTTAGCTTATCTGTGATCGATCTCAGCTTTACTACTCGTCGATCTTAAATTAGCGTACGTCGGTCTTAGCATAGCGTTCGTTTATCTTAAATCAGCGTTCGTCGATCTTAGCTTAGCGTCCGTCGATCTTAGCTTAGCATTCGTCGATCTTAACTTAGCGTTCGTCGATCTTAGCTTAGCCTTCGTCAATTTAGCCTAGTGTCCGTCGATCTTAGCTTAGCGTTCTTCGGTCTTAATTTATCTTTCGTCGATATTAGCTTGGTGTTCGTCGAACTTAGATTATCCGTGACCGATCTTAGCTTAGCTTATCGATTATCGGTCATAGCCTTGCCTTATCCGTTTTCGATCTTAGCTTAACTTAACCGTGATCGATCTTAGCTTAGCGTGTCCATGATCGATCTTAACTTAGCTTATCCGTGATGGATCTTAGCTTAGCCTATCCCTCATCGATCTCAACTTAATTTATCCATCATGGATCTTAGCTTAACTTATCCATGATCATTCTTAGCCTAGCTTATCTATAATCGGTCATTTCTTAGCTTATTCGTGATGGATCTTAGCTTAGCTTATCCGTGATCGATCTTAGCTTATCTGATCGATCTTAGCTTAGCGTATCCATGATCGGTCATAGCTAAGCTTATCCATGATCGATCTTAGCTTATCTGTGATCGATCTTAGCTTAGCGTATCCATGACCGATCGTAGCTTAGCTCATCCGTGATCGATATTCGCTTAGCTTATCCGTGATCGATCTTAGCTTATCTGTGATCGATCTTAGCTTAGCTTATTCATGGTAGATCTTAGCTCAGCGTGTCCATGATCGATCTTAACTTAGCTTATCCGTGATGGATCTCAGCTTCTTTTATCCGTGATTCATATTAGCTTCGCTTATTGGTGATCGACCTTAGCTGTGCTTGTTCATGGCAAATCTTAGCTTAGCGTAGCCGTGACCGATCGTAGCTTAGCTCGTCCGTGATCGATATTAGCTTATCTGTGATCGATCTTAGCTTTGCTTATTCATTGTGGATCTTAGCTTAGCGTATCCATGATCGATCTTAACTTAGCTTATCCGTCATGGATCTTAGCTTAGCTTATCCGTGATCGATCCTAGCTTATCTGTGATCGATCTTAGCTTTACATATTCATGGTAGATCTTAGCTTAGCGTATCCATGATCGATCTTAACTTAGCTTATCCATCATGGATCTTAGCTTAACTTATCCGTGGTCACTCTTAGCTTAGCTTATCTATAATCGGTCATGGCTTAGCCTATCCAGAATCGATCATAGGCTAGCCTATCCGTGATCGATCTTGAGGTGCCTATCTACATATTCTTCGGGTACTTTTTAAAGTTTTATTCGAATAAATGGAAACTGCTTTTTGCGTTCTTCACTTACAACTAGCATCTGCTGCTCATTCATCGTACAATGAAGCCTTAACGTGTAGCACATATAATGTAATAGGTCTGCCATTTTTCCATAGATGCTATCTGTATGTTATAATCCAGCACTCTTAGAAAACCCTGATATTCCCGACGATGTAAAGCAACATGCAATTGGCTTTCTGGAAGGCTGTCACGGCTGTTCAGCTGGAGCTTACACCGATTCTCCTGGCGTAGAGGTTGTACGCCGTCAAATAGCCAATTTTATAGCTGAACGGGATTGTTACGAGAGTGACTTTAATAATATTGTCATCTCCGATGGCGCTAGTCCGGCTATTAAGAGAATTCTTGCCCTAATGAAGTAAGTCGAAATCGCATTATTTTAATTTCTACTTAACCTTTAATTTTAGCTCACCGATTGATTGTAAGCCGCCTGGAGTTTTGGTCCCAATTCCCCAGTACCCATTGTATACGGCCACGTTGTCTGAATACGGTATGAAACCAATTGGCTATTATCTGGATGAAGAGAAAAACTGGGGCTTGGACGTTAACGAAATTGAGTGTTCACTCGAAAAGTATCGAGAAACACTTGCGCCCCGTGCCATTGTAGTCATCAATCCAGGTAATCCGACCGGGCAAGTGTTGACACTTAAGAACATTCAGGATATAATTAAGTTCGCCCAAAAGGAGGACCTAGTTGTGCTAGCTGACGAAGTGTATCAGTATAACATTTACGATTGCGATTCGGAATTCCATTCGTTCAAAAAGGTCATCATGGACATGGGAGAACCTTACTCTGAACTGGAATTGGTCTGTTTCAATTCAGCATCGAAAGGATTCCTAGGCGAATGTGGTATACGGGGCGGTTACATGGAAGTGGTTAATTTCTGTCCCGAAGTGTATGCTACGCTTATCAAATCGATCACCGCTTCGTTGTGTTCGACAACTGCTGGTCAAATTGCTATAAGTGCTTTGGTAAGGAAGGGAACATCTGATTCGATTGGGCAAATTAAGGAATTCAGTAATGTCCTCTAGGTTAATCCACCGAAGGAAGGTGACCCGTCGTACGAGTTATATATGTGTGAACGTAATGAAGTCTTGGAAAATCTTGCGCAAAAAGCCGATCTTGTTTATCAGGCCTTTAACAGCTTTGAAGGGTTCAGTTGTAACAAGGTTCAAGGTGCAATGTATGCTTTCCCACAATTCACCATTCCACCGAAAGCGATTGAGGAGGCGAAAAAGGCCAAGATGCAACCGGACGTGTTTTATGTCTTTGAGCTATTGAACTCCACAGGTCTGTTGCTGAACAAATGTAATCGATTAAAGTGAATTGTTTTAAATAGTGGCTAGCTATTTCCAGGTGCCTGTGTCGTTCCTGGCAGTGGTTTTATGCAAAAACCCGGAACATATCATTTCCGTACAACGATCCTTCCTCCCGTCGATATGCTGAAGGAAATGTTGACACGATTCCAGACCTTCCACAAGTCATTTATGCAAAAATACAAATAAGAATAAAAACAACTAAACAGGAAACGCTTCCTACATCCGTCACGTGACCAATTAATCACATCCGGTTCCGCGTACAGACTCGACTCGTGCCTCTTGCTACGCCTGATTTGACGTTTACCTATTTCTTTATTTTTATTTTAATTTTAACACGTTCGCGCTCACTTTTAAATGCGTGGAGTTGCACAGATCTACACTTTTGGTGATCATAGTAGAAATGCCATTTGAAGTTTGGCAATAATAAAAAGCGTTTTTTAAACTGACTGCTATAGCTGTTTAAAGGTTCAAATCTGTCTTAAGTCTCCTTTCGCAATTTGAGCATAGTGCATCTCGAGCATCGAAGAAAATATGACTTTCGTCGTTCTTGAGTTCAGGAAGAAGAAGCAAGGGAAGGACTTGATGGTAAGGTTGTTTGCTCCTCGAGGTCACACACTATGTCAACAGGTAACTGAATAAGTTACCGACTGAGCATGAGCATCAAATTCGCAAACATCAGTATAATTTGCGCTCATGCCCTTACCAAGGACAAGGATGACGCTACAAAAGACGACTTCTACGACCTACTAGATAGGACATACACCAAGGAATTTCAAGTCGACGCTCACCACCTATTTGTCGACTTCAACGCTATGTCTACCTTTGACATACATACCTGCTAAGCTCGTCAGACTATGCAGGATGACTTTGGAGAATGCTCGGTGCTCCATCCGAATCGGTGAACACCTTACCGATAGTTTTGATGTCAGAAAAGGATTTAAGCAGGGCGGTACGCTCTCGTGTGATTTCTTCAACATCATATTGGAAATGATTGCGCAAAAATCACTGGCCAATACAAGAGGCACAATCTATTTCAAATCCTCGCAACTCCTTGCATACGCCGACGATATTGACATAATAGGTAGATCACAGCGAGATGTCAATGAGGCGTTTGCGAGTATTGAGATGGAGGCCTCGAAAATTGGTTTGACGGTAAACGAGGGCACAACTAAATATATGCTGTCATCAAAAAAGGACACTCACTACCGAGGTCTTGGTCAGAACGTTTGTATTGGCAGATATAGGGTCGAGGTAGTTAAGGACTTCGTCTACCTTGGCTCCGCAGTGACCTGGAACAACGACATCAGTTCCGAAATCAAACGCAGAATCACTCTTGCCAATCGCTGTTTCTATGGACTCAGGAGGCAATTGAGAAGTAGAGCCCTTTCTCGGAAAACCAAGGTGACACTGTATAAGACCTTAATCATCCCAGTCCTCCTTTACGGCGCAGAGGCTTGGACCTTAACAAAAGCGGATGAAGATGCCCTTGGTCGTTTTGAGAGGAAAGCTCTGCGCACTATCTACGGTCCCGTTTGTTCAAACGGTGTATGGAGGAGAAGATATAACGAAGAACTGTACGGGTTGTACAGCGACATCGGCCTGGTACGACGTCTACGGATACAGCGTCTAAGGTGGCTAGGCCATGTAGAGCGCATGGAAAATACAGCTCCGACCCGAAGAGTCTTCGAATCCACTCCGGAAGGAAGGCGCGGCAGAGGACGGCCGCATCATCGGTGGCGCACACAGGTGGATGGGGACCTTAACCAACTGGGCGTGCGGCGCTGGAAACAGCTGGCCAAAGACCGTGCCAGCTGGAGACGCTTGTTGGTTGAGGCCCAGGTTCACCACGAACTGTAGCGCCACCTAAGTAAGTAAGTAGTCGGAGCCCTAGGTAGGTAGGTGGGTAGGACCGTAGCCTTCCCAAAAAGAAAATGAGAAGAACACACATAGGCCAGGGAGGCCCGTTGTGCAGCTACGAGGGGGTTTTACCCCCCTATTCGTGGAACCATTTAGTGCTTCTTAGGAAATTAAGAAGATCAGATATCCCTACTTGCTGAACTTCGGTCAGATCGTTAAGGAAGGAAGGTATTATGTCCCTGAGTCCATCTCCGGTTCGTCTCGGCCGTGGCGAGGTTTATAAGATTGTGTTTAATGGTTGCAAAAGGTGTACCCTCACAAGCCACGATTGATTGTAGCGTCGTTCCTTGTTTGGCGAGCTTGTCGGCTCTTTCGTTTCCTGGGATGTCGCTGTATCCCGGTACCCAGATAAGTTGTATGTTGAACTGTTCGGCCATCTCGTTAAGAGATCTGCGACAGTCGAGACTAGATTTTGATGTCTACACATAGGACTCCAACGACTTTAAGGCTGCTTGACTGTCTCTGAGGATGCGAATATCCGTGGTGGATATTACGTTCCACTTCAACCAAGACAAAGCCTCTTTTATTGCTAACAGTTCCGCCTGGAAAACGCTGCAGTGATTTGGTAGTTTCAGCGCTTTGTTTAGCTTGAGTTATGTGCAGAATACCCCACTACCCACCCCGTCTTTGGTTTTAGACCCGTCAGTATAGAAGTCTACGCAGTTTCTGTGAGGTTGGGTCTGGCGAGTCCAGTTTTTTCTATCCGAGTAGGTCGTTGTAAAGTTTTTTTCCAAGACTGTGGTGGGTTCTGTGAGGTCTAGGTTTTCTGCCATAATAGACCTGTTATTCAGGATGGAGGAGTGGCCAGTGACATAGCTCGACCAGTTCGAGTTTGCTTTAAGTCTAATGGCCGCTTGTGTAGCAATTTGGTTGCCGAAAATATCGAGTGGTGTAAGGTGTGGTGTGAGGTATGTTGTCTTGTCCAGTGCTGTCCACCAGACTGTTACTCCATACATTAGTATGGGTCTGACGACCGTGATGTAGAGCCATAGGGTAACCTTGGGGTTGAATACCCATTTTTTCCCTATGGCTTTCTTGCATGTGTAAGGAGCTATAGTTGCTTTTTTAGCTCTTTCGATTGTGTTGCTCTTCCAAGTTAATTTCCTATCTAGTATCATGCCAAGGTATTTGGCATTGGAGGAATAGTTTAATCTGGTACCAAGCAGAGTAATAGGACAATGTTCCGGGATTTTGTGCTTTTTGGTGAATAGCACGAGCTCCGTTTTCTGGGGATTCACCCTGAGCCCGTTGCTATGCGCCCACTTGCAAAGAATTGAGAATGCCGTTTGCATACGGTCATTCAGTGTGGATAGGTATTTACCTGAGATTGAAATGGCAACGTCATCAACGTAGGCAATGACGTCCAGGCCTTTATCTCCAGTTTAATTAGTAGTTCGTTAACGACTACATTCCAGTGAAGAGGTGAGAGGATCCCACCTTGCGGGGTTTCCATGGTAACCACTCTGGTGGAATCCTGCGCGTTAATAGTAGCTCGCTGATCAGTTCTGTCAGAGTCCTCTCTTCCTTTAGCTTTTTTAGCCCTTCTAATATTGCTTTGGGAGTGACGTTGTTGAAAGCGCCCTCTATGTCTAGGAAGGCTGTTAGAGTATATTCTTTAAGATGGATTGATCTTTCGATTTTCCTCACCAGTGTGCGCAAGGCTGTTTCGACAGATCTGCCCTTACAGTAGGCATGCTGTGCCTTGGAAGTTAGGGACGGATCCAAACTGTGGCGTATGTGTAAGTCTATCAGCCTTTACAAGGTTTTTAGTACAAAGGATGATAGACAGATAGGCCTTAGATCCTTGGGAGAAGTGTGGGAGTTTTTGCCGGCTTTCGGCTAGGCATCCTTTAAAGATAATTTCTAGCCATGGTATAGTCCATTTCATAGTTTGTGTGAGTTCGATAGGGTAAATTTCATCCGGACCTGGCGATTTGTAGGGCTTGAAGCTGCGCATTCGCATCCGCACCGATGAGGAGCCCAGCTTGGTGTCCCGACGAGTCACTGACCAGTTTTTTGATTTCGTCCGATGGAAGGGACTCTTCCTGCGCCATGTACGTGGAGGCTATCCGTAGTTTATGCCCTGGTCATTCTATGGCAATCACTGTGGTGTCAGGGCAGCTGTAGTTTGGGAGAAGGTAAGCGTTTAGGGACTTACAAGTATGCAAGTACGGGGCTTACCTTCTTTTTGTGGTATGAACAAGTTGTAGGCTGAAGTTCTTAATCCAAGAACCTTGTGTTCATGTACCCAAGGTTCCTGGATTAAGGCTATGTCTTCTTCTCCTTTAGCCAGCCTGTGAAGAAGATTCGCGGTTGCCGCTTTGGAGTGATGGAGGTTAATCTGAATTAATCTCAGCATCATGGCTGTTATTAAATCGAAGCCCTAACTCGGCACTGCATGCTATCTTACCGTGCAGCTCAACTAGGCCAGCCCTACAATGGCTTCTGCAGAAACTGCAGGGACGAAGAAGAAATTGAATCCATTCGTCACCTGCTGTGCAAATTGCCCGGCGCTAGCCCAAAAAAGGAACGCATTCCTAGGAAGACACTTCCTTTCGGGACTAGAGGAGGAAAGCAACATTGGGCTGAACAGAATAATAGGATTCTTATCCTCGTCTGGATGGTTCAGCTCAACGGTAAGTGTCTAGGTCTCAACGGGTTAAAAATGGACGCTACGTAGTCTGGGTGAGTCTTGATTTTTCGTCAGCAGGGCAACCACTTACCTAACCTGACCTAAGTTGTCATTGACCTTTCCTGGGCCCTTGCACCGCGTCGAGGTGTATCGTCACGCAGGGGAATGGCTTTGGTTAATGTTGTTACGAAATATTCGATCCCACACCGAATAGGGTTCGCACCACTGGATTGCGATAAACTACAAATCTCCTTTTTATTTAAATTGAAACACACACACTTTTATTCATTTCACCACAGATCAATTATCTGTGCAGCTTCGCCACTTTTTCTTACTATCCAATACTATACACTGTTAACTTTATTACACAAACAAACCTTTATTGAGAGCTTTTATTTTCACACTGTTTGATCACACTGACTTGTCACACGCTGTTCAATACCACAAACTGAATGAATGCCGAGGGCGAGTGTTCGCGCTTATATAGCTCTCGGTCCGTCTTCTCGAATGTTCGCCGTCGGAAGTTCCCCTTCGGAAATCTCTAGAATGCTCTGACATTCGGCATTACGCCGTTGGAAGTTTCGATCATTCCAATTTCCCCTTCACCAGAGCTTTCGAACTTCGAGAGCGCAATTCGAACTCAACCGTCGGTTTGTGTCTCCGCAACACTGCCCTCCTCCTAAACTTGTTCGTCCTCGAACAAGCGATTGGATCCTTCTCCGTAATATGGCGCTAACCTCTCTACGTGGACAATCTTGTACTTCGCCCGTCTGTTTCCCGTCTGCTGTATTCGGTACACCACGTCTGTACGAACTTGTAAATACTTTCCTAATTTTAAGTTTACATTGTACATATTTTATTTCAATCTTTGTAACGGGAGCTACTGTGTGACAGAGATTATTCGAATCCCCTTTATCGTGGGAATTGTTTTGTAAGCAACGACGAATGCTCGGATTACGTCTAGTGAACCGCAAACATCAATTGTTCTCACAGTAGCTCATCGAGTGATAATTATGCGTTGTACCTACGCAAGGTGGAAAATAAAGTCATTATTAATTTTGACACTGAAGGCAACGGTTGAACATCTCTTTTACTATACATTTTTTGGCGACCGTGACAGGACACTACTAAAAGAATTTAGTGTGCCTGAATATTAACAGAAAAGCAGTGTGTTTAAAATTATAATCAATCATACATTAACTTGAGTGTCTGGTCTTTAACAAACATTTATCTTCTCAATCAAAGATATACCAAATCATTTGTTGTGTCGTGTATTCAATTTTCAGTGCTCATTAACTAACTGAATTCTAGTGCACAGTGTTAAGCCCTAACAAAAATAGACCTTAATATACATAGACGCTTCATACAAATTATCAATCATCATGGTTCGAACACTAGAGGAATTAACTGACCTGCAAGAGCAAGTAGGAAAGGAGATCTGCATCCTCGCTCGAAACTATGGGAAGGATAGTGACAGCCGCAAAACCATGAAAAAATTACATGAAAGGAGGGAAAAATTAGAAAACTTGTGGGACTGTTTCGACACCAACGACAGTGAAATTCGAGATAAGTATGCGGACTCGATACAACATGAATATTTCGCTAAGGGGTACTACGACGAGATTCAGAAGGTGTACGAAAACATGAAGTCAGACATTATCACTCGATTAATGAATTTGCAAGGACGGGACGCAGACCAGATCCAGGAGGAGTCACCAGCAACACCGCCATCAGGATCATCGGTCACACCATCATCAACAGCAACAAAGATGAATCCACCTGAAGCGAAACAAAGGCATCAGGACATTCAATCTTCAAAGACAAACACACTTTCCACTAGAGAAAGATTTAAGGTGCTTTCAAAACATTTCCAAACATCATTGGATAAGTGTGCACCAAATTTGAAAGACACCAACCCCCAGATGTTCAACGTTAAGGTAAACAATATCAAGGAGAATTTTGAAGAATTAAAAATTATGTATCGGCGAATGGATGGTGAATTAAAAGAAGAAGATATCGAAACATATTTCCATCTTCAAGAGCAGTTGGAGTTGCGATTAAGTGAGGTTCTAGTAAGAGTTACACAGGATCAACCATCAAGTACTACGTTAAAGCTACCGAAAATTGAGTTGCCCAAGTTCGACGGAAATTACCTTAAGTGGCGCCAATTTCACGATCTGTTTAAACCAATGATCCTTGAACAACCTATACCACTTGCTCAAAAACTTTATTTTCTCCGTGCTAATCTAACAGGAGAAGCGCTAAGCTTAATACAAGGATTTCCGGCTACAGACAACAACTTTGAAACAGCTTGGAAGACTCTGATTGATAGATACGACAATAAACGGCTTCTATTGTCAGCACAGTTGGATAAGCTACTACAGCAACCATCAGCATCAGGAACTGCATCAAGCTTACGGAAACTCCACGACAATACAAAGGAAGGTATCCAGGCACTTACTAATCTGGGATATCAAGTTCATGACTGGGACCCCATAGTAGTTCATCTAATACTGAAGAAACTGGATAAGGAAAGCAGAACGCTGTTTGAGCAATCGTTGATTGATCCGAGATGCAGTCCTTCGCTAACAGAATTGCTGAAGTTCATTGAATCCCGGTTTCAGACACTTGAAACAATTAATAGTGCAGACGATAGAAGGAAGCCCACAACAGTTATAGCAGCTAAAGTTGATGGCTGCCTAATGTGCAGCTCAGGTAACCATAAAATATTTAACTGTAAGACATTCTTATCTCTTTCAGGTGGCGATCGTGAGAGAGCTGTTCAACGTCTTGGAATTTGCCGAAACTGTCTTAGGTCGGGACATGCCTCCAACACATGTCACTCGAGAGGATGCCAAAGTTGTAATGGCAAACATAATACTCTCCTACACTATCAAAAAGATTCAAGGCAATCTTTGAAAACAAAACCAATTAATAACCATAATCATTCCATAGGTGGTCAACAGCAGCAACTAGCTCAACCATTGGTGCAATCAGCTCAAAGGGGGGAAGGTCAATCAACCAACCATTATACGAATTCCATAAGTAATCAGCAGCATCAGCTAGTTCAAAGAAGAGAAGCTCAAGCAGCCAATGCAGCTAGCTATTCGAGAAATAAATCACGCCAAGTTTATCTAGCAACAGCCTTAATTAATGTCAAGTCCGCATGCGGAACATGGCTTACTTGTCGTGCTTTGTTAGACTCAGGATCGCAAATCCATTTTGTGACTGCAGCTTTTGCACAAGCACTGGGTCTTCCAAAGTATCAATCAGAAAATTCAATAAGCGGCATAGGAGGACATGGCACAAAAACACAATTTGCAATAGGACTCACTTTTCAAGCACACAATTCAAGTTTCAAGGCAAGTATTGAAGCAAACATAATGGCTAGGATTACAGATTACCAGCTACGTGAGGTTCAATCAGGAAATTGGAATATCCCTATCCACATTCAATTGGCTGATCCAGGATTCATGTCTAATCAAAAAATAGATATGCTTATTGGTGCTGAGTTGTTTTTCGATCTTCTTCTCCCAGGGGAAATAACTATTGGACCTCAGCTTCCTAAACTCCGTAACACAAAACTAGGATGGATTGTCGCGGGTGGCATACAGGCTACAAACTCAAATGTTGTTTGCACCATTGCCACGAAGCCATCTCTATCTTCATTAGAGAAACTGGTGAGTAGATTCTGGGAGTACGAAACCCATGAGACGGAAGTGAAACGTATGAGTAATGAAGAACATAACTGTGAGGAACATTTTAAATCGAACACAAAAACTTTGTCAAATGGAAGATTTATGGTAAGTCTTCCTTTCAAAAGGAATCCGACTTGTTTAGGTGCATCTCTCGAAAAGGCACGGAAAAGATTTCTTTCATTAGAACGACGATTTGAAGGAGATAATGAATTGCGTGAACTTTATTCTCAGTTCCTGCTAGAATACGAGGAATTAGGCCACATGAGTCCGATCGAGAAGGATGAGATTCCACAAAATCATTATTTCATTCCGCATCATTGTGTGCTGAAGCCAGAAAGCTCCTCAACAGCATTGCGTGTGGTCTTTGATTGTTCAGCAAAAACGACATCTGGAGTTTCTCTCAATGATGTTCTTGGCGTAGGGCCAACAGTCCAGAATGACTTGTTTGCAATAATTATTAATTTCAGGTTAGAAAGGTATGCATTTACAGCAGACGTAAGCAAAATGTACCGACAGGTATTAGTAAGGCCAGAAGATAGAGCCTTTCAACTAATTCTTTGGAGATTTCACAGCAATCAACCTCTGAAGGCATATAAGCTTAACACATTGACTTACGGTTCAGCATGTGCTCCATTAGCAAATTCTGCACTTTTGCCGGATGCAAAAACCCAAATACTACTGCCGAAGAACAACATCGTTACAAGGCTGCTTTTGGAAAACATACATAGAACAAACTTACATGTATCCCACAGGGCTCTTGTAGCAATTTCACGACAACGGTATTGGATACTAAGCATTGGAAGAGAAGCAAGATCAGTGATCAGAAAGTGTATCATATGTGCGAAATCAAGACCAACATCCATAGCACAGTTGATGGGCGATTTACCTATGCAAAGAGTAACACCATCTCGCCCATTTTACTACACAGGAGTGGACTTTGCTGGCCCTATAAAATCACACTACAAAATCAGGGGTAAGACTCCTTCAAAATCTTATTTAGCAATTTTTGTGTGCTTTTCAACGAAGGCAATCCATATAGAAGTTGTTGGAGATCTCTCCACTGAATCGTTCATAAACTGCCTTAAGAGGTTTGTAGGCAGACGAGGATTGTGCCACACTATCTTCTGCGATAATGCAACTAATTTTGTTGGTGCAAACAATAAACTTAAGGAGCTTAAAGAAGTTATGCAGTCAAAGAGAATGGAGTCAGCCATTCAATCATCATGTATTCAGGCGGGAATTAATTGGCAATTTATTCCTCCCCGTTCTCCGCACTTCGGGGGACTCTGGGAGTCAGCTGTAAAATCTGCTAAGGGATTGTTGGTTAAACACCTGGGTGAGGCTTCGTTAACATATGAAGAGCTCACCACGATCACAATTCAAATAGAAGCTATACTCAATTCAAGACCCTTGACGCCAATTTCATCGGATCCAAATGATTTAGAAGCTCTTACCCCTGGACATTTTCTGATAGGAGCGCCACTCCTTTCAATAGCTGAGCCCGATATCACTGATAAAAGGGTAAGTTCTCTAAATAAATATCGACAAATCCAGCATGTTCAACAGTCTTTTTGGAAGAGATGGTCGAGTGAGTACTTACATAACTTACAACAACGAACTAAGTGGAAAACTGAATCCCATAACTTGAAGCCAAACACTCTTGTTTTATTAAAGGAATCTAATATGCCACCAACAAGATGGAAGTTGGGACGTGTACTAGAAGTTATCAAAGGAAACGATGGATTGGTTCGTGTTGCTAACATTAAGACCCAAGGAGGAGTTCTCCAGCGAGCTATTCATAACTTGTGTCCTCTGCCGTTAGAAGAAACAGCTGAGGCGGAGTCTCCAGCAGATGAGCATGAGAAAGAGCCATATCTAAGAAATGAACGAGAACCAACATCACGGAAACTCAGAAACGGCAAGGTTAGAACGGGAACTTTATTGGTGTCATTTTTGATTGCAATGTTGGTTGGAACAGTTAACACAACATACACAGACAACCACGTCCTTACAAATCAGCTCGATAATGCAGTCGGAATCTACTTTGAAGACATTGGAACTCTTCGGATCGTCAACAATTTTTGGAGCCTTTATGTTTTTTACAATCTTACCAATTATTGGTAAGAATTAAATGAAACTAAAACGTATATGTATAAATGAACTGGAAAAGGCTTGCACGACAGATAAAACGGACAGGATTTACTACTGTCATTCGACGGTTGACATTTTTCGACAAAGAGTAGCTATCATTGATCAAAATAACGAATTCATTCACGGGTTTAATACTTCAAGTCGGGCAGCGATTCGACATCGCAGGTCTCCATTCGATTTTGTTGGTAGTGTAGCACATAGTTTGTTTGGCATCCTTGATCAAGAAGAGGCTCAACACATTCAAAATCAGATCAACTTGGCGAATAAACATGAAACTCACTTAGCTGCTCTCATTGTAAAACAAAGTTCCATTTCAGATTCCACTGTTAATATTTTGAGGCAAAATTCATTGGAAGTCAAAAGGCAATTCCAGACACTGAACACATATTTGGCCAGGACGTTTAATGTAATCGAAAAACAGCAAGATAACATTGGCACAAACCAACACTTTGTATCGCTTACGTCTTATTTAATTATGATTTTATCCAACTTTCAGCGCACTCAAGATATTCTACTTGATGTTATACTTGACTTGAATCATGCAAAAATTAACCCTCAGCTTATCACACCAAGGCAACTCAATGACCAGCTGCAGCTTATTCAAGGAAACCTCCCATCAACTTTGAGATTACCTAATGTTTCAGTTTTGGACATGTTTAAAATAATAACAGTCAGGGGACGGACACTTCATGATTCAATCGTTTTTGAAATGCTCATACCCTTAGCTGACGACCAAGAATTCCAGATGTTCAATCTAATTCCATTACCCATCATTCACTACAACATCAGCCTCCTAGTGGATATACCTAAACCATACCTTGCAGTTACATTAGCAAGAGACAAATTTTTTAGATTAACAGAGTTTGAATTCTCATCTTGCAAGCTTATAGCTGCGAGAACCCATCTCTGTACTCAGATTGTTCCAACTAATATCCATCAACACAATTTGCAAGTATGTGAAATGGCCTTGATGAATCATGAAAATAATGCATTGGCCGATTGCATCTTAAACGAAATACCATCTCAAAATCGTTGGATCGCACTCAAAGAAACTAACAGCTGGCTATTTTCATTGATTACTAATTCCACAGGTCTACTCATTTGCAATGGAGTTACAAGCAGCATCGCCTTAGCAGGCAATGGAGTGATAGAATTCAAAGAGATGTGCACTCTTAAAGTTGGAAACACGATTATAACCGGACGCTCAAACTTAAAAACAGTTATATCTAACTCGTTCGTTCCGAGTGCAAAAATCAACAACTGGATCGAAAACCATAACTTCACAAAAGACCTTGTCCCCCCATTGAAGGTAAGCACCATTGAACATGATCAATTTAAAAATATTACACAGGAAATAGAAGACCTTAAGAAAGACATGAGAGCACCCGAAGAACCGCAATTGAACATACACGATTACCATCACTACAGTTTGAGCTACCTGCTGCTGTCGATTACCATTGGAGTAATAGTATATTATTGCCGACGCCGACATCAGAAAAGGCCGATTCCAGCTCAACGAAGAACAGTTCCTCGCTTTGAAGCCAATATTTGAATTGAAGGTTAAGAACCTCCAAGGAGGGGTGTATGTACGAACTTGTAAATACTTTCCTAATTTTAAGTTTACATTGTACATATTTTATTTCAATCTTTGTAACGGGAGCTACTGTGTGACAGAGATTATTCGAATCCCCTTTATCGTGGGAATTGTTTTGTAAGCAACGACGAATGCTCGGATTACGTCTAGTGAACCGCAAACATCAATTATTCTCACAGTAGCTCATCGAGTGATAATTATGCGTTGTACCTACGCAAGGTGGAAAATAAAGTCATTATTAATTTTGACACTGAAGGCAACGGTTGAACATCTCTTTTACTATACAACGTCGTTAAGTTTATTGATGACCTCATATGGTCCGTCCCAGGCTGATTGCAATTTCGGGCACAAGCCTTTTTTTCGTTGTGGGTTGTACAGCAATACCAATTGTCCTGTCTCGAATCCAGAAGAGTTCGTCCTTAAGTCGTACCTCGCCTTCATTTTATCGCTGACCAAGTTCAGTCGCTCCCGGATGAACTGTTGGATGGAGTTCAGCTGTTCCTTCTTTTCGGTTACGAAGTCCTCCCTGCCGCTAGTTGTCGGTAGTACCACGCCGAACTTCAAGTCCGATGGAAGTCGAAGATCAGATCCAAAAATGGCTTCAGCTGGTGTTGTTGCCGTTGAATTGTGCTGTGCTGAACGGTACGTCATTAAGAAAAGGGGAAGATGTTCATCCCAGTCCTTCTGATCTCCGACGGCGACTTTTCTCAAGTATTCCTCCATCGTCCGGTTGAACCTTTCGACCATGGCATCAGATTGTGGGTGTAATGGTGTTGTCCACGTCTTTCTGATACCTAGCATGTCGCAGAGTTCTTTGAACACCGACGACTCGAAGTTTCTTCCTTGGTCTGAGTGCAGTTCCATTGGTACTCCATAACGCGCAACCCAGTTACTTACGAATGCATCCGAAACGGTTTTGGCTTCTTGGTTCGGGATGCAAAACACCTCAGGCCACTTGCTGAAGTAATCGATCACCACCAGCGCGTATTTGTTTCCAGCGTTGCTCGTTGGGAATGGGCCTGCGACGTCCATGGCGACACGTTCGAACGGTGCTCCAACATTGTACTGCTGCATATTTCCTCGAGTTTTCCTAACTGGCCCCTTTGCCTTCGCACACTGTTCACACCTGCGAATGAAATTTGTGACCGACTCATGGCATCCTACCCAGTAGAAACGTCTCTTGATCTTTTCTACAGTCTTGTTAACACCAAGATGACCCCCACTTGGTCCCTCGTGGTATTCTCGGATGACCTCGCCGATTTGTCCCTTTAGAATTACCAGCAGATCGTTTACAACGTTCCCGTCCTCACTTTCCCAACTGCGGTAGAGGCAACCGTTCTTCAGCTTCAAACTCTGCCATTGAGCCCAGTAAGCTTTCACGATTGGGCTTTCACTGGATATTTGCTGCCAAGTTGGTCGAAAACCTCGTTCTTGGTAGTCGATGATGACTGCCAGATCGGCATCTTCTCGCTGCCTTCTTCCGACCTTCTCGACAGTCCAGGAATCTTCTGGCAGCACTTGGAAACGACGGATGTCAGTGACCTGTTCCTTGGTCTCGGCACGTGAACAATGTTTGCATTCAACATCGCAAGGTCTGCTTCCCTTCCGGTGTTCGATACTGAAGTCGTAACTCTGGATTCTCTCTATCCATCTAGCAAGCTGGCCTTCCGGATTTTTGAACTGCAGCAACCACCTTAACGCTGCGTGGTCCGTCCTAAGATGAAAAGCTTGGCCATAGAGATGTTTGTGGAAATGCTTGACACAGTCAACCACAGCTAAAAGCTCCCTCCAAGTTACACAGTAGTTCCTTTCCGGCTTCGATAGGATCCTACTGTAGTAAGCGATGACCCGTTCTCGCCCGTCAATTATTTGAGAGAGTACTACTCCGATTCCATGTCCGCTCGCATCGGTGTCTAAAATAAACTTTTCTCCCGGGACAGGATATGCAAGAATCTGCGCACTGCAGAGCAATTCCTTCAGGTGAATGAACGCTTCCTCCTGCGGCTTCTCCCACTTGAATGGCCGATTCTTTTTGGTGAGCTCGTGCAAACTGCTGGCAACGTTTGTAAATCCTGGGATGAATCGCCTGTAATACGTGCAAAGTCTCAGGAATGACCTTAACTCATGAAGATTCTTCGGCCGCGGCCATTCTCTAACAGCCGAAATTTTCTCTTCATCTGTATGGACTCCTTCTGCAGTCACCACATGTCCCAAGTACCTCACCTCGTTCTGGAAGAGCGAACATTTCTTCGGGCTCAATTTCAGTCCGGCTGCTTGAATACGTTCCAGTACCTCTTCAAGCTTCTTAAGGTGATCGTCGAAATCCTTGCCCATGACAATTATGTCATCCAGGTAGACAAGGCAAGTCCTCCAGTGAAGTCCTCTTAGCACCCGGTTCATAAGTCTCTCGAATGTGGCTGGCGCATTGCAAAGACCGAAGGGCATCACAGAGAATTGCCACAACTCTCCCCCGGCAGTGAACGCGGTCTTTTCCTTGTCTTGCTGGTCGAGCTCTATTTGCCAGTATCCGCTTTGCAAGTCCAGCGTCGAGAACCACTTTGCACCAGATAGTGTGTCCAAGATGTCGTCGATTCTCGGCAAAGGATAGCTGTCCTTCTTCGTGACGTCGTTCAGCTTCCTATAGTCCACGCAGAATCGGGTGCTTCCATCCTTCTTCTTAACTAGCACTTCTGGCGAACTCCATGGGCTTGCAGATGGTTCGATCACGCCCTCCTTTTCCATCTCGTCGATTAGTTTGATCACCTCGCCTTCTTTCGCCAAAGGTACCCTCCTCGGTGGTTGCCGGATCGGTCTAGAGTCCCCTGTGTCTATTCTGTGCTTCACAATTGATGTTCTTCCACAGTTCTTACCATTTGCAAAAACTGTCCAATATTTACGAAGCAAGGAGAGTGCTTTACTTTTCTGCTTCTCCACTAGATGTTGCGTCCACTCTCTAGGCATTGTTTTTAGGAAGGCTTTGTTGGACTGGCTTTCCTGTTGTTTCTTATCTTCGCAGTTCATAATGGCGGCAGCTTCTTGGCATTGAGCAATTATTGTTCCCTATTGCACAGTCTTAGGTGTACTGGCTGGATTCAGGACTCGTACTGGAACCAGTTGGTCTTGTCGGGATTGCACGAGAGCCCTTCCAACAATGATATCGCTGGGTCGATTTCGTTTGTCGGATTCGACCACCCACATTCGGCTTGTCCCCGCATCCTCTTCTATCTTTGCCCAAACCACAGCTTCTGCATTCGGGGGAACTGTTTGGCGCGCTTGCACGACTATTTGCCTGACCTTGTTTCTCTGTCCATTATCTACTGTTAATGGGAGCTCCAAGTTGCCATACTTCATCACTTTTTGGTTGAGGTCCAATGTGAAGCCATGCCTAATCATGAAGTCGACGCCGATTATGATGTCATCAGTAATGTCCGCAACGATGAAATCATGCTGAAACCCGACGGTACCCATCGTAATTCTTTTCTGGACCTTTCTCTTAACTTCCGCCTTCTCACCAGTTACTGTACGAAACCTATTTAGATCACTGAAACTGAGATTGAACGAGAAAGTCGCGCCAGCATTAGCGACTTGCACGCGTACCGAATGAAATCTAGCTTAACAGTTTGGGAGCGCCAGAATACCCAATCTAATCAATGACAAGAACCATTTTCGTTGACTTAATATTCACCACGAATTTGAATTTCTCTCCAAAATTCTAAGCAATACAACAGTACAATTTCCACCACCTGTCTAATCTGTAATCTACCCTCTCGCTCGCACCCACGCAACATATATACGCGCAAACAAAACATAAACTCTCCGAACCTCTCTCGCACTCTCCACATTCACCCAACAGGACAAGACAGCGAACGAGGAAAAGCGAAACCAAACATCGTAACGCAAAAATGGCGATAAATGTCAGACGACAGAAGTGAACAAGTGTTGTATGTTATCGGCTCTGTTTAACACAGTCGCGGCCATAACACTCATTTTGTTTGTGATTCATTACTTTTATTATATAATTAATGCAATAGCCGGTGATAGAATGCAATCCGACGATGCTAAATACATAAAAAAGTGAGTTTTCCCCAAAAAGGTATTTCGTTTGTTTCCGTCAGTTTTTCGTTTGTCGGGAAAATCCGATGCGAACGCGAGTGCTGCGGGCCTGGGGTGAAGATGAAAATTTCGCGACATACACACACGCTCCTTGAGGGAAATATTGATTTGTTTCACCTCGATTTTTTGGTTTTTTTTTCTTCTGTTTTTCTGTTTTTCTCATGATTTTTGATTTGTTTTTGTGGGAAAAAGAGTTTGTGCTTGAGCGTGTGTCCTTAGGGAAGTGGAAATGAAATCTGAGAATTTCACGAATTTCTGTTTTTGTTTATCTTTTCGGTGGTGAAGACGCTGGAAAGGCGGTACCATCGAACCACATCCAACGGATAAGGCTCTAATTGTCAACTATCAGTTGGAGGCCACGGTGTTTGGGGAGCCCAACAACCCCATGATCGAGGAGAAGAAGGTAAGAGATCAATCTTTCATTAAACGATGTATGTGTGTATGTGTGTATGTATTGATTTTCCTTTCGCCACCAACCATGCTAGCCGCCTGTGGCTACTTATTAGTCGTGAATGGGGCGGTTCTTGAGAGGGAGCATGTGCCTAGTGGCGTGGGAAACGGATTGAAGGACTTTCAGTCAGAAATTACCATGAAAACATTTCTGCCTTTGACGTAAGCAACAACAACGGATCGAATAATCCATCCACAACTGTACGAGTATACAGTGTACGTAGACGTCGGTGCCACTTATTTTCGTATTTTTGTTGCCATGACTCACAGGAGCCACCGATGAGATGGGGAGGAGGACTGACGACAATAGCGACGACATCGAGTCAAGTTGATGCTTATTCCTCCGCTTGACTATTTAGCATGAGAATGAATAGCCTCGGCCGGAGACCGGTGACACTGTTTCGTTTCAGACTCCATAATATGTATCTAGATGTAAACTATGGCAGAATAGCAGAAGAAAACAAAAAAATGTACAGAACCTGCGGTGAATTTGTAAAATTGCTGTAGCGATGACGAGGAAGTGTGTTCATGTGTCGATGTCGCCTTGTGCATAGGCGGGTTTGTCCCGGAATGACTGTCACCCTCACTCCGTAGGTACTAACAGAAATCAGTTCTTCTGAATCGTTCGTCTGTTCGAGCATCATGTTCTGTTTATAGCCACAGATTAGATACATATTTGTTTTTGTTTTGAAAGTCTGCGGTGCCTTGACCTTCCGCCAGTACTATCTGCTCGTCTGTACCTATGTCTGTATGTATGATTTATGAGGCGGCCCTAATTGGAGGCCAACAGTCGTAATCTGGTTCCGATAAACGGTGCTTACGTGATTGAATTGGATTCGGATTAATAAAACTGATCGGGCCATGGTCATGAACGGACATTGTTATCATTTTGGCGCACACGTACCAATTTTTCTTCTAACAGTTGGGGTAGTTATCACTGATTTAAGCTTATAGGCGGAAGTGATACTCGATTTCCAATGTATTTTGTATCGGTGAGTCAGTCTTTGTTCATGGACATGAACGTTCTATCGACTCTTATTGTCTTAAGCTACTTTTTTATCAGGTCAGCGATCCATGGAGGATCTGAGCCTGAGCTATAGTTGCCTTTCATCCTTGACGATCCCGGGCATGCTGGGTTTTTTTTTTTTTTTTTGTTTTTAGAGTCACACGCGCACTTAAGGCTAAGGCCTTATAACGAAAGACGTTGTGCGAGCAGAAGGTAACAGGGAGAGGGAGAGGAGCTGCCTATTGACATTGGTCTTAAATATCTGCATATTGTATTGACGGGGGAAGACCGAACGAGGTAGCGCGTTCCACATTCGTGTGGTTCGGTTGAGGAAAGAATTTCTATATTTGACAGTACGACCAAAAACGGGCTTCAAAGTGAATTCATGAGCATTCCGGGAGAGGCGTGTATCGCGGGAGAAGTTATGAAGGGGCGTAATGCAACTGGCTATTTCGTCAGAGCATTTATGATGAAAGTAACGATAAAGCAATGAAAGGCAGGATACGTTCCTACGATGTTCCAGCGAGTCTAGTGTTTTGGTAATGCTGGGGTCATCTATCAGTTTTATCGCGCGTTTTTGTATTCTATCTAGTAGGTAGGTAGGTAGGTAGGGTCGTAGCCTTCCCAGAGTTGAGAAGAATGCACATAGGCCAGGGAGGCCCGTTGTGCAGCTACGTGGGGGTTTTACCCCCCTATTCGTGGAACCATTTTGTGCTTCTTAAGAAGTTAAGAAGATCAAGTATCCCTACGTTCTGAACATCTGTCAGATCGTTAAGGAAGTAAGAGCCTAGGTAACGTTTCCTGAAATTGCAGAGAGCTGGACAGGCGCAGAGAAGGTGGTGAATGGATTCAACCTTCTCCTCGTCCTGACAGCTTCTGCAGAAATCATTTGGAACTATTCCTAGTTTTTGTGCGTGACTGCCAATGAGGCAGTGTCCTTGTGCGTTGACTGTCCAGCCGAGGCCAGATTTGCCTGGTGATGACGTAGGTATGTCCCTGTGTCCATCTCAGGTTCGCTCGGCCCTGGCGAGATTGGTCAGATTATGTTTAATGGCTGTAAGGGGTACTCCCTCACAAGCCACGATTGATTGTAGCGTCGTTCCTAGTTTAGCGAGTGTGTCGGCTTTTTCATTACCTGTAATGTCGCTGTGTCCTGGTACCCAGATAAGCTGTATGTTGAACTGATCTGCCATCTCGTTAAGAGATCTGCGGCAGTCGAGACTAGATTTTGATGTCTACACATAGGACTCCAGCGACCTTAAGGCTGCTTGACTGTCTGTGAGAATGCGAATATCCGTGATGGATATTACGTTCCACTTCAGCCAAGACAAAGCCTCTTTTATTGCCAACAGTTCCGCCTGGAAAACGCTGCAGTGATCTGGTAATTTTAGAGCTTTATGTAGCTTGAGTTGTTTGCAGAAAACTCCACTGCCCACCCCGTCTTTGGTTTTAGACCCGTCAGTGTAGAAATCCACACAGTTTCTGCGCGGTTGAGTTTGGCGGGTCCAGTTCTTCCTGTAGGTGCAAACTGGTCTTAGATGCGCCAGACCAGACGTGAGCGTTGAACTCCAACTTAGGACGAATGTACGCCTTATAAATTGTAGCCAGATCGGTGGGTGTGAAGAATTTCTTGCATCTGTATAGGAAACCTAGGCATTTCGCGGCATTCTTGGCGACACTAAATATGTGATCATTCCAACAAAGGTTGTCACTGATGCCCATACCCAGGATAGAAAGCTTTTCGGTTTCCGAGATACAAGTGCCATTCATGGATAATGGCATTGGGTCAGTGTTACGCTTTAGCGACAGAAGACAGCGTTGTGATTTGGAAGCATTAAATTCCACTCTATTGTTTTTACCCCATTGGATGATGCTGTCGATATCGGAATTTAATGAGCTTAACATACGCTGCCGCTCACTATTTACAGCCGAAGTGCAGGGTCGTAAAGAAGTGAACGAATATGAGAAGCTGAGGGTACTGTCGGAGTGAATTGGATTAGAAGTAACAGACAAGAGATCATTTATGAAAATGAGAAAGAGTGTCGGAGACAAAACGGAGCCCTGGGGAACACCAGCATTTACAAAGTGAGTGTCAGACTTGAATCCGTCCAAGACAACTTGAATTGAACGATTCGAAAGGTAGCTTCTAATCCATAGAAGAAGAGAGTCGTCGATCCCGAATGCACGCATTTTCGACAAAAGAGCTTCATGCAACTACTTTGCTCCCACCCGCCTGGTGGAGCGAATGATTCCACTTCTCGGTGAGATATACCATCAAATCACCAGTGGATCTGTTGCTGCGGAAACCATACTGTCGGTCATTGAGGATATTCAGCGACTCGAGATATTTCATTAGCCGACGATTTATCAGCGTTTCCATGACCTTGGAAGAAGGGACGTTAGTGCAATGGGTCGGTAGTTGGAGAGAGAAGATGATTTGCCTTTTTTGGGAATGGGCTGGACAAATGCTGCTGGGCTGGACAAATGCTGTTTTCCACCTACTCGGGTAGAGCCCAGAAGAGTAGGAAAGGTGAAAAAGCTTACGCAGTGGTTTTGCCAGCGTAGAAGAACACCTCTTCAGAATTATTGGGGAAATACCATCTGGACCAGCGGATCTACATATGTATGTCAAGTTCTATAAGAACCCTTGCAACTGCACGGGTACGGAAGTGAATTTGTCCCATGGTGGAATTAACGTACTCCAGAACAGGCGGTGACAAGGAAGATTTGGGGAGCTGCGAGTTCGCTGCGAAGTGGGCAGCAAGCAGATTGGCCTTGTCTAAGGGTTTGACAGCTGGAATGTCATTGTGAATGAGCGTTGGTATAGACGACGATACGGAGTTTTTGATGTTTTTAACGAAAGACCAAAAACTTTTGCTACCCTTGGGACATTGTAGGATTTTACGCCTCAGTTCTTGGTCATGTAAAAATTTGGCTCGTCGAATGTGGGAGTTGCAGTCATTTCTGGCTTGTATATATCTTTTTCGGTTTTCCTCAGTGGTGTTTGCCTTATAGTTCCGAAAACTTATCTCTCTCAACCTGATAACCCCTTTAAAGCTTCAGTCAAACCACGCATTATCCACCGGCTTTAGACTTTTTACCCTATACGGGATAAAATTGCTTATGCCAGTATTGATAATGATAGTAACCATATCAGCCGCGGCGTCCACGTCGTGGTCGAGGAAGCACAACGACCAGTTAAAGCTCCGAAAGAAGTTGTTAAGGCCGCACCAATTAGCTTCCTCATATTCCCATATTATTCTTTTGGGAGCTTTGTCTTTAACTGAGTGGAGTGAGTATGGGAATTTAGCTGATATGACACAGTGGTCAGACGAGCCTAGAGGAGGTAATACATTCAAAGTGTATTTATCAGGTTGAGAGGTAAGAAACAAGTCCAAGGTGTTGGCGGTATGACTGGCAACATCCGGAATACGAGATGGCTCATTCACAAGCTGGGTTAATTGATTTAACTCAGCGAAAATTTCGACATACCTTCCTTCGGGTGTTTTCTGTCCAGAATGTCGAAGCCACTGAGAGTTGTGAACATTGAAATCGGCCGCTATAACGATTTCAGTGCGAGGAAACAGCGAAACAATTCTTTGGATGGAGTCGGACAGTGCATCAAACGAGTCGATCGTGACGTCTCTGTCCAGGTTTGGGCAGTACAGTAGCATTCACAGTAGTGAATTGTGTGCTTACGAAGAGTGAATTTGAGCCATAAGAGATTAAATTCCGAGGTGGATGTTTGGCTATACTGCGGAAGCAGCTGGTAAGCGATATCACTACGGACATAGATGGCGAGCCGCGGTGAGAAACGAATAATGGCACTAAGCCGAGGGATCGGACTTTTCATCAACCTGTGTTTCACAAAGTGCCAAAACAGTCGGTTTATAGCGAGAAAGATACGCATACGTGGCAAAGACATTCTTCCTTAACCCACGAATGTTGCAGAACTGAATACTGAATTCCCCCATCAGTACAACACGCAAAACATTGACGGACGCAACACCAACTAAGCGAAGCCGGGAAGTGAAGATCCGACGTTAGTTAGTTAGTTTGATGGCGCTACAGTTCGGGGTGAACCAGGGCCTCAACCAACAAGCCTCTCCAGCCGGCCCGACCTTCGGCCAGCCGCTTCCAGTGCCGAACGCCCAGTTGGTTGAGGTCCCCTTCCACCTGTGCGCGCCACCTTAAATGCGGTCGTCCTCTGCTGCGTCGTCCCTCGGGGTTGGAGTCGAAGACTCTTCGGGCCGGAGCGTTGATGTCCATTCACTCTACATGGCTTAGCCATCTTAGACGTTGGATCCGAAGACGTCTAACCAGGCCGATGTCGCTGTACAGCCCGTACAGTTCTTGGTTGAATCTCCTCCTCCATTCTCCGTTTACACAAACGGGACCAAAGATTGCACGCAGAATTTTCCTCTCGAAACGTCCAAGAGCCTCTTCATCCGCTTTTGACAACGTCCAAGCCTCAGCGCCGTAGAGGAGGACCGGGATGATTAAGGTTTTGTAGAGGGAAACCTTAGTTTTTCGAGAGAGGGCTCTACTACTCAATTGCTTCTTGAGCCCGAAGACTCAGCGATTGGCAAGAGTTATTCTGCGTTTTATCTCAGCGCTGGTGTCGTTGCTGCTTGTCACTATCGAGCCAAGGTAGACAAAGTCCTTGACTAATTCAAAAATATAGCTGCCGAAGGTGACGTTCTGACCAAGACGTCGGTGTTGTGCGTCTTTCCTGGATGACAGCATATATTTGGTCTTGTCCCCATTTACCCTTAGACCCACTTTCGCCGCTTCTGCTTCAATGCTTGTGAACGCCTCATTGACGTCTCGCTTTGTTCGTCCAATAACGTCAATGTCATCTGCGTAGGCAAGCAATTGTGTGGACTTGAAGTAGATCGTACCTCTTGTATTGGCCGCAGAGTCCCGCACGATCTTTTCAAGAATAGTGTTGAAGAAATCACATGACAGTGCGTCACCCTGTCTAAAACCTTTTTTAACATCAAAGGGGTCGGTTAGTTCACCTCCGACCTTAATGGAGCAGCGAGAGTTCTCCATAGTCATCCTGCATAGTCTGACGAGTTTGGCAGGAATGTTAAAACATGACATGGCTCTGTATAGCTCGTCTCTATAAACACTGTCATACGCGGCTTTAAGGTCGACGAAAGGATGGTGCGTGTCGACCTGGAATTCATGGGTCTTCTCCAAGATCTGCCGTAGTGTAAATATTTGGTCTATCGTGGATTTTCCTGGCCTGAAACCACACTGGTAGGAACCTATCAGATTGTCCACGAACGGTTTCAGGTACTTACACAGTACGGCAGAGAGGATCTTGTACGCGATGTTCAGGAGGCTTATCCCTCTGTAATTGGCGCAGTCATAGGGGTCTCCTTTCTTATGAACCGGGAACGGGAACGATACTGAGATTCCATTCATCGGGCATGCGTTCTTCCGACCATATCTTGCAGATGAGCTGGTGCATGTTCCTGACCAGCTCATCGCCAGCTGCTTTAAACAGCTCCGCGGGGAGTCCGTCTGCCCCAGCAGCTTTATAAGACTTAAGTTTTGATATCGCTATCTTAACATCGTCTAGGTCGGGTGGACGGGCTTCTCCTTCGTCCATTGTGAATGGTTCGCTCTGCCTGACGGCGGCATTTTGACTATCATCGCCGTTATACAGTCTGCAGAAGTGGTCCTTCCACAATCTCAGCATCGACTGTGACTCCATTACTAGTTGTCCGTGCTCATCCCTGCAGGCTTCTGCTCTGGCTTTATAGCCTTGGCATGTTCGTTTTACTTTCTGGTAAAATTTTCGAACGTCGTTCCTGCCGTAACATCTCTCCATCTAATCGATCTCGCGCTTCTCGTGGGTTTCTCGACGGTGGTGGCTCGAAACCGAGTATATCTGAGGCGGCCTCTCTAATGGCTTTCTGACAACGACTCCATTGCTGTTCTATGGTTTCTGCAGATTGCATCGGGACCTGAGAGAGCTTGAGGGAGACTTGATCGGCGAAGGTCCTGGCGGTCTCCTGCGATTGTAGCTTTCCGACGTTAAATTTTGGTGTTCTTACTCGACTCCGTTGGTTCCCAGAAATTCGCATCCGTACCTTGGCTGCAACAAGGTAATGATCCGAGTCGATGTTAGTTCCTCGAATGGTTCGGACATCTAGGATGCTGGAGGAGTGTCTACCGTCGATCGCAATATGATCAATTTGGTTGGTTGTCGATTGATCGAAATACCGCCAGGTCCCCTTATGGATGTTGAGGTGTGGGAATCGTGTACTTGCTACTACCAGATTATGTCCCGCCATGAAGTCCACTAGCCTTAGTCCGTTTTCTGACGCGGTGTTGTGTAGGCTGTGCTTTCCAATGATCCGTTCAAAGATAGCTTCCTTACCCAGCTTCGCATTGAAATCTCCTAGAACGATTTTGGTGTCATAGCTGGGACATTGCGCATACGTTTTGCCTAGGAGATCATAGAAGTCGTCTTTATGTCGGTCATCTTTCTCCTCTGTGGGGGCGTGGACACATAGTAAGCTTATATTGGAGATTGGCCTTGATGCGGATAGTTATGAGGCGTTCGCTTACATACTGGAAACTTAAGACTTTTTTCCTGAGTCTGCCTCGAACAGCAAATCCGCATCCGAATAAGCGTTGTTTATTTTCTCTGTAGCAGTTTCCGTAGTATATATCACAGTTTCTCATCCGCTTTTTGCCTGGCCCATCCCATCGCACTTCTTGGAGCGCGGTAATGTCTGCCTTATAGCAGTCCAAAGAGTTGACCAGTTGTTCGGCTGCACCTAGTCTGTTGAAATACGGAATGGCTATCGTAGTACGGAGACCAGACTTGGCTAGTAGCACGGGGACCAAACTGAGAGCACCGTGGCGCAGTGGGTAGTGTGTTGGCCTCTGACGCCGATGACACGGGATCGAATCCCGACACAGCCATGTCATCGAACGTGTTTTCACGGTGTTTCTCCTCAGCGGGGTTCTGACAAAATCCCCTGTAGTAAAATTGTCATGAAATGCTTCTCGAAATTTGCCGTTCGGAACCGGCAATAAACTGTAGGTCCCTTTCATCTATGGGAAAATGTAATCACACACAACATGGGTGATTGAGAGAAGCTCGGCTCAGGTTCTTCATGGACTGTAACGCCAACATACATACATACATACGGGGACCAAACTTGCCTAGTAGTATGGGGACTAGACTTGACTAGTAGTATGGGGACCAGCCTTGACTAGTAGTACGGGGACCAGACTTGACTAGTAGTACGGGGACCAGACTTGGCTAGTAGTAAGGGGAACAGACTTGACTAGTAATAAGGGGACCAGACTTGACTAGTAGTACGGAGAGTAGATTTGACCAGTAATACGGGGACGAGACCTGACTAGTAGTACGGGGACCAGACTTGACTAGTAGTAAGGGGACCAGACTTGACTAGTAGTACGGGGACCAGACTTGTCTAGTAGTATGGTGACCAAACTTGACTGCAAGTACGGGGACCAGACTTGACTAGTAGCACGGGGACCAAACTTGCCTAGTAGTATGGGGACTAGACTTGACTAGTAGTATGGGGACCAGCCTTGACTAGTAGTACGGGGACCAGACTTGACTAGTAGTACGGGGACCAGACTTGGCTAGTAGTAAGGGGAACAGACTTGACTAGTAATAAGGGGACCAGACTTGACTAGTAGTACGGAGAGTAGATTTGACCAGTAATACGGGGACGAGACCTGACTAGTAGTACGGGGACCAGACTTGACTAGTAGTAAGGGGACCAGACTTGACTAGTAATAAGGGGACCAGACTTGACTAGTAGTACGGGGAGTAGACTTGACTAGAAATACGGGGACGAGACCTGACTAGTAGACTAGTAGTAAGGGGAACAGACTTGACTAGTAATAAGGGGACCAGACTTGACTAGTAGTACGGGGAGTAGACTTGACTAGAAATACGGGGACGAGACCTGACTAGTAGTACGGGGACCAGACTTGACTAGTAGTAAGGGGACCAGACTTGATTAGTAGTGCGGGGACCAGACTTGACTAGAAGTACGGTGACCAAACTTGACTGGAAGTACGGGGACCAGACTTGACTAGTAGTACGGGGACCAGATTTGACTAAGTAGTACGGGGACCAAACTTGACTGGTAATACGGGGACCAGACTTGACTAGTAGTACGGGGACCAAACTTGAGTGGTAGTATGGGGACCAGAGCTGACTAGTAGTACGGGGACGAGACTTGACTAGTTGTACGGGGACCAGATTTGGCTAGTAGTAAGGGAACCAGACTTGACTAGTAGCATGGGGGCCAGACTTGACTAGTAGTACGGAGACCAGACTTGACTAGTAGTACGGGGACCAGACTTGACTAGTAGTAAGGGGATCAGACTTGACTAGTTGTACGGGGACCAGACTTGACTAGAAGTACGGTGACCAAACTTGACTGGTAGTACGGGGACCAGACTTGACTAGTAGTACGGGGACCAAACTTGAGTGGTAGTATGGGGACCAGAGCTGACTAGTAGTACAGGGACCAGACTTGACTAGTAGTACGGAGACCAGACTTGACGGGTCTATTCGAGGAGATATCTGACGTAAGAGGAAACCGTATCTTTATAAAGCTAAGAGAAGAATTTGCTTTGTGTATGATATGCTTGATGTGGGAGAGAACATTCAGCTCTCTTTCACATATGAGTCCTAAGTCGCGTATGAAGGAGACGTGGGATACGGGTTCGTTAAAAAGGTAGTAAGTTCTGGAAGCTAAGGAGTTACGGACTGACATTTGCCGACGTTGAGCTCCAGGAAGTTCCTATTCCACCAAATACCGAAGAAATCAATTTCGTTTTGAAATTCGAGCGAGTCAGCCAGAATTGATATTGTCTACATGGTTTGACATGTTGGAGTTTTTTTTTTGTTATGATAAGGTCGACATCAGTAACGGTTAAGACGAAAACTAGAGGACCGAAGTGACTGCATTGCGGAACACCGGATGAGTCAGCAATGGGGTCAGGATTGAGTTTCTGAAAAATACTTTAAAACAACGAATCTCGAGGTACGAGTTAAGCCATGTGATAATTTGGATTAGCAAGTCTAAAGCCTCGAATTTAAAATAGATTAATGGATGACTCAAGAGAGCACCGTGGCGCAGTGGGTAGTGTGTTGGCCTCTGACGCCGATGACACGGGATCGAATCCCGACACAGCCATGTCATCGAACGTGTTTTCACGGTGTTTCTCCTCAGCGGGACTCTGACAAAACCCCCTGTAGTAAAATTGTCATGAAAAGCTTCTCGAAATTCGCCGTTCGGAACCGGCAATAAACTGTAGGTCCCTTTCACCTATGGGAAAATTAAATCACACACAACATGGGTGATTGAGAGAAGCTCGGCTTAGGTCCTTCATGGGCTGTAACGCCCACATACATACATACAATGGATGACTCAAATCGGTAGTAATAACACATCAACTTCATTGTTTTGCTCCAATGTTTAAGCCGTTTTGGACACAAATTCGATAAGGTTGTTTGTGGTGAATCTACCCTTTAGGAAATGATTAACACACTTGACTCTTAACCCAGTGATCCGTGTTCAAATCTCAAGATTCCTGTGAAAAATGTTGGGGACAAAAAATAAAAGACTAATCTAGTCCTCGCCCTAAGAGCATTTGTCGCTTCGAGGTTCATCAAGCCCGTAACATTGTTCTTTGTTTTTTGTTTGGGAGAGGTTGAGTGTTTTTGCTTTTTGGTGGCTGCGGACGTTGAGGTTTGAACTCGGATCACTGGGTAGTGACAGTCAAGTGTGTTAAACATTACACCAGGGATCCGAATCATAAATTGCTATCTGGCAATGTTGCAAATAGTTGAGAAATATACCTTTTGTTTGACTGATTGATCCGTAGTGTGTTAATTATTAGTAAGTGTGTCGCTGCAACACAAGTGCCAATGTGTAATAAGAGTTTTTATTCATGACATGTTATAGAACGTGTTGTGGTTTTAACACGATTAAGTGCCTCATGACACACTTAATCTCAAAGTCTGTTGATTGACACACTTATGTATGTGTGTCATCCAACACACTTCGGCGTGTTGTTTAACACATTAGCATTTGCAGTGATTCCTTGCGCTTACCACATAAAAAAATAACAAAAAGGATCACTTATTGACTCAGTCTCCCCGAATAGTTCTATTAGTTATTTGCAACAAAATACAACGTCCAAATGGCCAAATCACAAATCGTATGACGCATACCTTAGGTGGACTCATGGTTATTGTTCTGTCCAACGTGGGAGATAAAGTCAATTGTTTTTATTTATGATACAATTTCTTCAGATTACCCCTATCACATTGTCGTATCTAATCAATTAACCAAGTGTACTTTAAAGTACTCTATTGACAACGACCTTAGTGCGAGCTCTCTTTCCACTTTCATACTAGTCATGTTACCAATAGCATACCGATAGTACCCAGCTACTCGATGTGTTAATTCCACTGCCACCTGTTCCCGCTTTTGCTTATTTCAGTCCACATGATACTAGACGCGTATCAGATATGTGTGCCTTGAAAGTCGATAGCCATAATCAGCATTGGCTTAGCAATTTTTTGTTTACTTTCCCAGCGCATTACTTGGAAATCTACTTCTCTAATCGCGCGCATCTCTCCCATATAACCATTTATGGAATCGAACAAACAAAAATAAATCATGAATAATGGCAACAAACGGAAACACTCGCTAGATATCCGCCTCCCATGGAAACGACAACGAAAAGGTGTTCAGGAAATGACTGCAGTCAGAATTCTTTCCGCCATCCGTTTGTCAGTGGCCGTTTACCCTGAATTCCGTCGCTTTTATTGTAAAAGAAAATCCGACTTGACTCACTATGAGTTCAAATCGCTTCACCTTATCTGTGCTCGCTTATTACTCACGACGGAATTTGCTGTCTCCCTGGAGCAACGACAAAGGCGACATGGTTACTACCTTTATCCCAAATCTCTCGAACCATATTTGGCAACGTCAATTCTGATCAGTGGTTCTCGTCGTCGGAAAAGGCACTCAAGATCCCGATAGTAGTATTTGCCAAAGCTTAACGAGCTAGCTGTGATGTGCCGGTGCGACTGGTTGTTGCATAAATATTGATCCAACCGCATATTTATAGATAGTTTTTTGGTATAGATGTAAGTGTTTGTTGTTGTTGCTTAGTGAATTAATTGGTGAGCAACACTCGAATACGAAGCGAGTACTTGAAAGCATTTATTTGCTTCTAACCGGCTGGTTGGTACGATGATATCGTAGAAGGTTCCCTCGGTGCATTCGTTCGAGCGAGGAGTGACTCGTTTGTTTCTTTCATTGGCTACAGAATGGATTTAATTAGATAAAATGGAGCAAAAAAAAGTTTGTTTTTAAGGGTCATTGAGCTTTTGGTAAAGCCACTCGGCTATGGAAACTATTTTTAACGAGATGTTTGTTAAAAGAACAAAGCCCTAAGCGACTATGGGCTTAAATGGCTTTATTGGGTAATTGCCTTATGGATGGGATTGTTAGGTGTTTGCAACAGCTTGATACTCGTTGTGCACATATACGTTTCATGCTCTGAATACGATTTGATTATCGGTGTTATGATTTCGAGTTAGTCTTGATGATTTGTTCACACTCGAGGGGCGTTAGGTGCTCTGGTCGATTTTGACATATCAAAAACGTCATGAACCGAGCTTAGACAGCGGCAAAAAGGGAAGGACGAATGGATTTACTACAGGCACTCAGAACGAAGCAAGTGGTAGAGGATGCTGTTCACAACCTGAGTAGCGTCATCATCAATTGTTTTGAACTCGCATGTCTTGTCAGCAAACCTAAATCCTATCGCCCGATCAGCTTGACTTCGTTCCTTCTAAAAACAATGGAAAACCTGATAGAGCTCCATATTAGAGGGATCCTGGAGAATCAGATACCACTACATCCCAACCAGTATGCATATCGCAAAGAACGATCTACTGAGAATGCGCTACACCACCTGATGACGCGTGTTGTAAACAGTTTCACACACAAGGAGATTGCTATTTGCGCCTTCCTCGATAGTGCGATCACCACTGCACTATCCTGCAGGGGTGTGGACCATCCCACTAATCACTTGATTAGGTCGATGCTAAATAGCCGTATTATATCAGCCACATGCGGAGAGGTCTCAGTGACAGTATCGGTGGATGTCCACAAGGAGGAGTCCCTTCAACACTGTTCTGGTCGATAGTCATCGTTAACCTACTACGCAAGCTAACCACTCGGGCCTACGAGGTCATCGGATATGCTGATGACCAAGTAGTCCTTGTTACGGGCAAGTGTGAAACTTCTGCCTTTGAGCGCATACAGCTTGCTCTTCAGTTTATCTCTGACTGGTGTGGCAGAGAGGGTTTATCGATTAACCCAAATAAGACAATCTTAGCCCCGTTTACAAAGAGAAGAAAGGTACAGCCCTGCTCAGTCTTTCTAGATGGCGCACGCATAGGATTTTCAGAAAAGGTAAAGTACCTAGGTATTGACCTAGACCGCAGACAACTGGAACTCCAATATGAAAGCTAAACTTACGAAAGCGACTAAGGCCATGTGGGCCAGTCGACGCACTTACGGTAAAACCTGGGGTCTTAAACCTAAGGTAGTCCACTGGTTATACACCGCGATAATCAAAAAACAATAATTGTTAAGCTTCAACGCCTTCAGAAACTGGCGTGTCTCGGCATTACAGGCGCTAGGCCAACCTGCCCCACGGCAGCCCAAGAAGCACTCATTGGACTCACTCCACTGCACCTTTCTATCAAAAAGGTGGCATTTCGCAGTGCAATCAGAATTCTTTGCTCGGGAACAAATATACCATGTAGACCCGAGGGTCACATGTCCATTTTGCAACACCCTTCCGAGCTGGATATGATTACCACGATCTCGGACGCATTGCCACCTTCACTTTCGACAAGAGATTTGAGATATTGATCCCAAATCGCTCAGCATGGGAAACCCGCAATCCCTTGCTTACTGTCAAAGGCCTTAGATGGTATACTGATGGCTTCTGGCGTTGGCGCCGGCATTTTTGGACCAAATCGCAAGATCTCGAGGGCCCTGGGAATGAGTCCTAGCATCTTCTAAGCAGAATTGCATGCCATCCTAACATGCGTCAATCTAAATCTGGAGACTAGCGTAAGAGGAGTAACCGTCAACATACTCTCCGATAGCCAACCACAGCGCTCAAACCGCTGAATTCGTACAGTACGAACTCGAAAACCGTCAAGGAATGTCATGATGCCCTACAAGACCTCACCAAAAGAAACAATGTCATAGTTGGGTGGGTGCCAGGGCACAAGTGTATAAATGGCAATGAAATTGCCGACCAGAAACATTCTTCGGCACTCCCAAGTCTAAGACAAATTTCTTCTTAGACAAGTGGGAAAAGTCGCAACACCTGTCCTTTTGGAAACAGCGTTCGGGAACTTGTCAATCAATCGAGATGACTTTCACGGCCTCTGAACAAAGACTCTATTAACATACTCAAACTTAATAGGGTGGGCGACAGAAGACTAGCCAGTTACCTGACGGGACACTTTGGTCTGAGATATCATCTTAACATAATCAGACTCTCGTCTGAAACTGATGGCCGACCATGTCTTGAGGAAGAAGAGACGGCAGAACATATACTGTGTGAGTGTGCTGATTTTTGGCATCTTAGGAAGCGTATCCGTCTCAGCGAAGCTACGACTCCTGAGGGGATCACCTCGGCTCAACTTCATTATGGAAGTGGAGAAGCTCCTTGGCTAATCAAAAGATTTGCAAAGGTCGCAGTACCAAACGCTATTTGATAGCACTAGCCTGGAAAAAAAATAACAGAAACCTCCCTGCAGGCAATGCCTGGTGGAATGCCTAGCTCCAAAGACTTCGTAGGGAAGCCAGAAGTCTCCCCAAAATATCGCTCAAATCGAATTCGAAAGATGACTGGAATAAGTATCGGTCGAAACACAAGGGATAAGAAGCTTATTCACAAATCGAAGAGTGGTTCTTATAAGGCCTTCTGCAAAGAGATCATGTCTCTCTCTATGGTTAAAGTTCTCAAACGGGGAAAATCTACGAAGCTAGACGCACCCAGAAAATCTGATGATACCTTTACTGAGTCTAAAGCGGAACCACTCAGTTTACGGTTTTAGACTCATTTCCCCGGAAACCAGCCTGTCATCGGCTCGTTGCATTGGCCTTCAACGGTAACTGCGACTGAAACGATGAAAACAACTCGACGTAGCTGGTAAATTGCGCTGGTTTATCATGCCTGGCAACGACTGAGGCTATTGAATTTACTGTAGCATCCTTTGAAGGAAGTCTTTATTGCCAAAATAGGGAAAGAAGATTACTCACTCGCCAAGAGTGTTACACTAATCAGTCTAACATCCTTCCTGCTGGAAAGCATTGAGAGACTATTAGAGTTGCACGTGCGCAAAGTTGCCCTTTGAATGCATCCTCTTTTGGAGTTGCAACATGGTTATCAGCGCCGAAAATCCTGCGAGACTGCGCTTTAAAACCTAGTTGGGAGGATAGAATGCGCTGGGCATTTTCGTCGATATTGAGGAAGCTTTTGATAACGCAACTTTTGTCAGAATGTGTATTGTTTCTAGACGATATGCCGTAGATGAAGCACTGGTTTTGTAGATCAAAGCAATCCTCGTTCACAAGACATTGATTGCTGACGCAGGTCTTGGACATTGTGTCAAATCTGGCGTAGACAAGGGCTGTCCGCAATGTGGCGTCCTCTCTCCTGCATGGTGGTCAACTCTCTGCTCGTTGCTCTCAATGCCTACAGAATCTTAGAAAAGGCCTATACGGATGATGTTGCCGTACTCTCTGTCGGCTCATATTTAGCGACTGTATGTCTCTAGCGCAGCACCACTGTGATCGATGAGTGGTGCACGAGAAATGGGCTGTCAGTTAATCCTCTCAGGACTGATGTCGTTCTCTTCAAGAGAAGGAGGAAAAATATTGGCATGACTCAGCTGGTCGTAAAAGGCATTCCCATCCCGCTATCTGAGGAAGCTAAGTACCTGGGAGTTATATTAGACTGCAAGCTTCATTGGTCAAACGATGTTGAGTCGAAAATCATCAAAGGTCAAAGGTCAGCGTTCTGGCAATGCAAAGGTGCTTTTTGCAATACATGTCGCCCGCAATGGATCTCAGGATCTACACGGTAATGATATGACCGATAATCTCATATGCATCAGTGGTCTGGTGGAACAGGTTAACACGCAAACACGTCGTAGCCTCAGCATGCCGGGCGCTACCCTAGATGCTATGATGAACCTTTCACCCCTTGACATATTTATCAGTGGGTGTGCACAGAAAGCCATGTCCCGTCCCAAGAGATATGGTTTTTGTCACAACTCGCATTGGAATGACAGTGCGCTTGCGCGATCCTACGAACCGAGTCTCATGGATATGCCCTTTGACGCAATGTCAAATGTCATCCTACTGTGCTATAAGTTCATAGTCGAATTGCCATAGCGTCAGGATTGGCTCTGGCAACATACTGAACCTGGTCTTCGCATTTTTTTGGCAAACGGCCCCATCTCTGGGCTGGGGTGCTGGGTTTTTTTTTTTTTTTTTTTTTTTTTTTTTAATACGGAAACGTCCGACTGCATTTTTCGTTAGAAAAATAAACGTCTGTCTTTCAGCCAGCGACAGATAAACACAATCCTGAGGGCCATGTACTATGTTGTGAAGCATAGGTGGAAGGGTAAGAACATATATGTACGTCTGCAGTGACGGCCAAGCTGCACTCAAAGCTGTGTGCATCCCTATAACCAGCTCCAAGTTCTTTTCTTTTTGGTGGCGTTACAGCTCATGAAGGACCAGAGCCAAGCTTATCTCAAGTTAGTGTATGAATTTAAGGGCTTTCTGAACAAAGGCGGTAGACCAAACTCACTAAAGCTTGTTTGGATTCCAGGTTATTCAGGGATCCCAGGAAATTAAATCTTGGATGAACTCGCTAGAATCGGGTCAGAGGAGAGTTTCTCGGACCCTGAATCCGCCTTGGATCAACCTACTTTCATGGTCATTATCCACTGATTACTGCAAGAAATCCGCAGCATTCATATCCTTAAGGATGATTGACAGCGGAAGATTTTCGGGCGTCATTACGGGCCATTACACTTTTGCCAAGCGTCTCTGCAAGCTCGGCATCAGTGAGACACCTACCTGTGGTGTATGATGCGAAGAGGAAGACATAGCAGAACACTTTCTCTGTGACTGTCCCGCCTCTGCTCGCACACGGTGGCGCACCCTTGAGACAGACGTAGTGTGTGCCGAATCTCTCAGCCCTATATCACTGAAGCTCCTTCTCATTTTTCTCCGGAAAACGGGAAAAATACAGTGAAGGTAGGTGTCTACCTGGCAGCGCAATGGACCAGATAGCAGTAGAACGTCATGGGGACTGCCCGATCATTCCTTTACGTCGTCAGCTCGGCCGATTATTCACGCTGCAAAGGTTATGCCGTGTATTTTGTGAAACCAGGTCGATGTTATTTGTTATGAACTCTTGAAATTCAACGAACCCGTGACTGTGGGACTATATCGACTTCAATTGATGCGACTAAGCCGAGCACATTGCACGAAAAACGGCCACAATACGAGCAGAGGCATGAAAAAGTGATTCTGCTGATTCACGACGCTCGGCTTCACTTTGCCAAACTCATTAAAACCTACCTGGCAAGGCTCAAATAGGAAGTTCTACCCCACCCGCCATATTTCCCAGATACTTACTTATCAGGCCAGCTATCCATGGAGAATCTGAGCCTGAGCTATAGCTGCCTTCCATCCTTGACGATCGCGTTCACGCTGCTTCCAGTTATCAAGACCAAGATGTCCTGCATCCGCGATTACTTGGTCTTTATACCGGACGTTCGGTCTTCCTCCTCTTCTCGAACCAGGAGGCTCGGAGTCGAAGATTCCGTTGATGTCCATGCGCTCGATGTGGCCGAGCCAGTGTAGTCGACGGGTCTTTGCCTTCCGGACTACATCCACATCTTTGTACAGCTCGTAGAGTTCGCGGTTATGTCTTCTTCTCTTGGTTTTTGCTCGACAACATGTACTTCGTTTTATCCTCATTGACCTTAAGACCAACTCGTTTCACCTGTTCTTCAATCGCCGTGAATGCTTCCACAATGTCACGGCGAGAACACGCGATGATATCGATATCATCCGCGTATCCTAGCAGCTGGACGGACTTGTAGAATATAATGCCTTCCCTGTTGACGCCTGCCCGTCGCACTATCTGCTCCAGCACCAGGTTGAAGAAATCACATGACAGCGCATCTCCTTGCCGAAATCCGGTGCATGTTTCAAACGGTTCCGAAGTCCTAGAACCGAGTTGCACGGTGCATCGCGTATTTTTTAGCGTGGCGTTTTCCCGGGATCCAGAATTCGGCCATCGCACCAAATAGTTCTTCACGATGAATGCTGTCGTATGTCGTATGCGGCTTGATGTCGACGTGGAAATATTTGGTCTATAGTCGATTTGCCGGGCCCGAAGCCGCACTGGTAACTGCCGATTAGTGCGGTTCAAAATGGTTTTAGACGTTCACACAATACGCGACATTGAGCACGGATATACCTCTATAGTTCTTGCAAGAGGTAGGATCGCCTTTTTTGTGGACGGGGCAAATAGAGCTGGTATTCCAGTCATCGGCCTTGCTTTCATCTTCCCAAATTCTGCAGATGATCTGGTGCATGCTCCCTACCAGAACATCGCCGCCAGTCATGAAGAGCTCTGATGGCAAGCCATCCGAGCCTGCGGCCGTGTTGTTCTTCAGCTCCCGAATAGCTGTGCCGACTTCTTCGAAGCTGGGTGGGAGGACTACCTCAGCGGCTGGAGATGGGATTTCCTCGGTCCCTACCACTCTCTCTTGGTCATGCTCGTTAAGCAGCTGCTGGAAATGCTATTTAAATAAATCGACTATTCCCTGCGGGTCGGTGACAAGATTACTCTCGCAGTTTCGAAGAGCCTGGGTGCCCTTTTTGAACCGCCTGCAAGGTCTTTGGCTTTCTTGTAAAAGGCTCGTGTTTTGTGCTTATTCCTAGACTCCTCGATATCCTTGAGCTGGGAGGCTGCGAAGATTATTTTCTTTTGTTTTAGTTTTTTCTGCTCGCTTTTTCTGGCTCGGTACTCTTCTTGCGCTGCCCTGGTCTCTCTCTGCAGCGCCTTTTGATACGCCTCGTCGGTTGCTGCTTTTTTCTGTTCACACACGCTATCATACCACGGGTTTCTTGTCGGGGGTGGTAGGTATCCTAGGGTGGTTTCGGTTATTCGGCTACTTTCTGAATGGCTGAGCGGCAATACAATGGGCTGGTGCAGCTTTCTGACATTGGACAGTCGAGCTCTGAATCTTGCTGCTATAAGAAAGTGGTCAGAGTCGACATTTGCCCCTCTGAATGTTCACACATCCAGGATGTTTGACGAATGCCTTCCGTCAATGAGCACATGGTCGACTTGGTTGACGGTTCGACCGTCCGGAGATCGCCAGGTTGCTGTGTGGATTCGCTTACGAGGGGATCTTGTGCTACTTGTCACCGCATTACGAGCTGTCGCAAAGTCCGTGAGTCGGAAGCCGTTATCTGTTGTTGTATCGTGGACGCTGTGCTTTCCGATCACTCCGCCAAGGGTGTTCTCCTTACCGATTTTGGCTTTGAAGTCCCCGAGTACGATTTTAACATCGTACTCCGGACAAGCTCCGTATGCGTTGTCCAGGAGGTCATAGAAGTCCTCCTTGACAGGGTATTCAGCCTCTTCGGTAGGGGCATGTGCTTATATTAGGCTGATGTTATAAAATCTGCCTCTGATTCGGACCACAGCTAGGCGATCACTTATGGGTTTAAAGTCGATGACCTTCGACCTTAACCGCTTTTCCACGACAAATCCGCATCCCAGTAAGTGCAATCTTTTGTGACAGCTGTAATAAATGTCGCAATTTTTCTTCCTCATCATACCGTTTCCTATCCAGCGTATTTCCTGGACCGCAGTAATATCCGCCTTGTACTGCGTGAGGATTCTCTCCAGTTTATGAGCAGCTCCGGGAGTGTACAAGGTTCTGACATTCCAGGAGCATACTTGCAAATCGTGTTCCTTTTTCGTGCGTTGTCGTCGTCGAGTATCCGTCCGTTTATCCGAGGCATCTTGCTCATTCATAACCTTTGAGTTTTTGACCTGGGCGGATTGTTAGCCCGCCGCACAACCGCCATTCTGGTCGGGGTTTTGTCGCTGCATACGTTTGTTCATCTCCCAACGGTTGTTGAAGAGGCTATCAAGAGGGCGCCGCGAGGAGGCCGTATGTCAACTTGACCCGGGCATTTAAACAGGGATCGTTGCTGGCATCTCGCCACATTGAGAGCGATCAACAACTTTACCCTGTATGTCCGAGCCCATGCAACTAGCGCACCTTTAATTCTACTCTTAACTGGATGTGCTTTTTGACTATTTTCCTTCTGAGTTTTGCATTAAGCGTGTGACCTTAGACAATACAATCGGCCTGCCTCCAGTGCAGATAAGTTATCAACCACTTGGCAAGAATCAAGGCTGGTTGGTTGTTCATGTCAACTTGCATGATTTGAGGATTCAAGTCATACTCTTATTATGTTTGACGTCATATTCCATACATCCTGAATGGAGTGCAGGTGGTTTGGGTCGTAGATGTTCGTTCACTACTCTCCAGGGGTGGTTGTCCTAGATAGGATTCGAGAGAAACTCGACTGAATTTTAACGTTGGTTATAGTTCTTAGCAAATGGTCCCTGCCATTATGATGTTATATTGGAACTGCACAAACAGAGTATGAATTTGAACTTACCATATACTGGGAGTGTTATGCCTTCATCAGTATTTTTTATCACTTCCCATTCACAACAGCTAAAAATAGTTTTTTCTTGGAACGACTTTGAACTACAGACCTTCCGTTCGACAGTCGGTGATGTTTGCCACTTCATCATGGCCAACCCTAATGACAATATTCCATCAGTCCGAGGCATATCCACTTAATTCCAAGCAACAACATGTGTACTGGTGTTTGTTATTTTTTTGCACGATAGTCCGGATTGCGGAGAACAGCTTGCTTCATTTCTGCTCAGGATATAGGATATAGCGACCACCAAACAACGTTCGGAGGCTGCACCATATGGCCGACATTTGTCAGACCACCTCATGCATGCAACTCACTGTGTACATCATAAACTTACACTTAAATGAGATTTAAAAAAACAATCTTATCGCGCAAGCTATTAAACTCCCTTTCGAGGAATCTGCATACGATGGTGTCGGAACTTATGCTCCAGATTCTCTGCATGCTTCCAAGCACCGCATTTTTCAAACAGCGAAAGTGTATTTGGAACGCTCACTACATGCGAACGTTGTTCGTCTTCTGTTCTAAGATCGTGTGTCACATCAATTAAAAATCGCAACGTAATGTATTGCAAATGGAATTCCTACTGGCCATGGTAAGACCGCATTTTCCCAGGCAGCCTTGAAGCATTACGCTCTCGTCGGGCTACTGCTGTTGGCTAGTCGCACGCTAGTGGGCAGTTTTGACGTGCGTGCTTAGATGTTTCTATTTTTTTTTTTTTTTTTTTTTTTTGTTCTTTTGAACTGAGGCCAATTACATACATTCAGATATCGAAAGCGAAATCGGTCGAGAAGTGTGATCAGCACGAGAACGTATTTTCCATGGATTTTTTTTTAATTACTTTAACTAGGACTGTCGCATTGAGCACGTACGTGTGCGGTCGATAACATGCCTATGGCTTGTATCTGCATCCACTCGCTGGTACATACATATATCGACCTCACTCACTGTAGGTTCGTTTAATCGATAAACATTCGGCTATGTGGGTCAGAGTCCTAGAAAGCTTGCTTCCTTTTTACTTTTACTCTACTTTTGCCATCTCCTTGCTCGATGAGTTTCCCTTCCACTTAATATCAATTCGTTATCGTTCGTTCTGTTGGCAATCAATTTAATAAAAAGAAATACTTGTCATCAGGTTTGCTGTCGCTTGCAACATTCGGCGACATTGGGTTGAGGCGAAGGTACACACCATTAATTCGGCGGATACGCGTATGGCAAGCAAAAAATTTGTTGTCGACTTAGTGAGGGAGTCTGACAAGGTGATTAGGGGCTTGGCATATGGTGGGTGAAGTCTTTCGGGTGTAAAAAAGAAAAACGAATTGGTTTTGCAGAAGTGATGTCAACTGTCAAGTAAACTTGAGTAAATAGTGATGTCACATCCGAAAATGGTAACGTTCTGGTCCACTACAATTTGTATCTTTTGCTGCTAACACTTGCATTATGTCGCATGACACTTGCTTGTGAACGTTAAAAAATGTGTTGACAGGAAGCATTTTCTTTGCATTGTTTCGTGTCCAATTGACATGATAGACAATGGCGTGTACTACTGTGTCCAAAAAGTAAGGTGACAAATGAAAAATCTTTATTATTCTTCCGAATCAATTCAAAGTCATCTACCCCTGATACAATGCACTGATGTCATCGGATTTCCCATTCTTTGAAACATATGTTAAAGTCGATTTCCGGGATGGCCTTCCCCTCTCCTCGATATGACTTCTATCTCATATATCGACTCAAAACCGTGTTTCCGGGTGTCAAGGTGAGTACGGTGTCTGTCGAACGATACGGGTAGAGTTTTTGGCGAAATGGCTCCGAAAAATCAATGCAGTGTGAGGCAGTGCATTATCGGGGTGCAAAAGCCCAAGAGTTGTCGCGCCACAATTCCGACCTCTTGAGGCGAATAACTCAACGGAAGGAACTCAAAATGCATACTTACTTACTACTTAGGTGGCGCTACAGTCCGTGATGAACCTGGGCCTCAACCAACAAGCGTCTCCAGCTGGCACGGTATTTGGCCAGCTGTTTCCCGCCGCGCACCCAGTTGGTTAAGGTCCCCTTCCACCTGCGTGCGCCACCGATGATGCGGCCGTCCTCTGCCGCGCCTTCCTTCCGGAGTGGATTCGAAGACTCTTCGGGTCGGAGCTGTATTTTCCATGCGCTCTACATGGCCTAGCCACCTTAGACGCTGTATCCGTAGACATCGTACCACTCCGATGTCGCCGTACAACCCGTACAGTTCTTCGTTATATCTTCTTCTCCGTACACCGTTTGAACAAGCGGGACCGTAGATAGTACGCAGAATTTTCCTCTCGAAACGACCAAGGGCATCTTCATCCGCTTTTGTTAAGGTCCAAGCCTCTGCGCCGTAAAGGTGGACTGGGATGATTAAGGTCGTATATAGTGTCACCTTGGTTTTCCGAGAGAGGGCTCTACTTCTCAATTGCCTCTTGAGCCCAAAGAAACAGCGGTTGGCAAGAGTGATTCTGCGTTTTATCTCAGCGCTGGTGTTGTTGTCGCTGGTCATCAGTGAGCCAAGGTAGACGAATTCCTTGACCACTTTAAAGTTATATCCGCCCATGGTGACGTTCTGGACAATACGTCGGTGTTGTCCGTCTCTTTTAGATGAAAGCAGATATTTGGTTTTACCCTCATTAACCTTGAGACCCATCTTAGCCGCTTCTACCTCAATGCTTACAAAGGCCTCATTGACGTCTCGCTGTGTCCGTCCAATCAGGTCAATGTCGTCGGCGTACGCTTTCTTTTGGTCGTTGCGATAAGTGTTAATAGAAGCAAAGTTGCATATATGTAGTTGGGAATTTCCCTTTTGTGGGCATTCAGAATAGCACATTTTAACTTACATTAAATATGATTACAATGAAAACACACCTTATGGTGTGTTGCAGTAACACACTTACCATTCGCAGTGTTTTGATCATTTTATTCTACAAAGCCTGCACCATCTTCAACAAATTTCGTTTCGAGCACTATAGGTCGCTTGGTACGTAAATCCGAGGTTTTGAGTCCTGCGAGAGATTCACCAAAGTCTGTCAGGCCAAAAACTGTTCATATAATGGATAATATCGCTATTGTCAACCAAATGTGAAAGGTGATGCGAGACAATCCATTATGTATCGATCACTCGAGTTCGGCATTTCAAGGACGAATTGTGCACAAGGACTTGATACAAGAACTTCAAGTCAACTGACCACCGTTCGTGTCGCGGTCGTGTGTTCACCTATTGACTCTTACCGTGCAATTGATGACCCATTTTCCGTGCAATTGATGACCCATTTTCATCAACATTTTTCTTAAGCGATGAAGCGAATTTGAGGTTTAATGGGAAGGTGAACAAGCCAAACTGCTGCATTTTGGCCATCGGGAATCCACATGGATATCGAAAGCAGTCGATGCATTCCCAAAAATTTATCAAAATGTATCGTCTGACCCAATTTTTTCGAAAATGAGGACGAAAACCCTGTTGCCGTGATATGCTAGGATAATGGACTGCTTGTTCATCCTACTTAAGAGTGTCAACGAATTGCAAGGGTTCCTCGAAAATCGTCGAATCTCGTGCCAAGGGAAAAACTTGGTCAAGTGATTTTCAGCTGCTGGTCGGCCGATCAAGAGATTTTTGCAAGGTCCCGGGCTGTACGGCAATTTGTTCCGAGACATCAAGGATACATATGTGTGGCCTGCTACTGTCATGACGGAACACAACTCCTTTTCGAAAATTGTTCTTTCTTGATTGCTCCCTACACTCAGCATCACATTGTTTACCTTCAATTCACGCCTTGAAATCGTTTATGGGGGGGTCACCGGCTTTTGACTATGATCGCTTGCGTTAGATATTTTCGCATTAAATCCGTTTTTCATCGCCTGTAACAATTCGCTTTAAAAAGGGTTCGATTTCATTGCGTTTCAGAAGCATTTCATTGACGTAAATTCGTTAAGTCAAATTTCTCTGCTTTAACTCATGTGGCACCCAAACATCGAACTTCTTTGGGTAGCCTGCTCTTTTTAAATGGCTCCAAACTGACTTGACTTGATGTTTAGTGCATCCGATGTCTCCTGACAGCTTACGTGCGTGCTACTGCAAAATTACATCGACTTTTCAGACACCGAGACTTTCGGAACAGAAGCCAGCAAAGTCCGGGGTTCACTCAGAGCATTCACACCGTACACTTCATACATTTTTTGGCATGTTTTTGTAGACTTTTTACTTTTTTTGTTGTAAAATCGCTCGTTAAAAACGCCTGTTCCTTTGACAGAATTGGATACGTGCTAGGCATTATCACCATATTGTGACAAAGTCCTTGGAAACTTTACCGCGGACACAATATTTATTCGGCTTACACGTACATATGTAGGTATAAGGTAATAAGACTCTTGATTAGAACAGTCACGTTTTCGAAGTTGCTAGGATTACTGTGAAAAGTTCAGGCCTTGATCGCATTGGTCTATCTTTAAGTAAGTCTTAAACGTGTATTTTCCAACACCATATGTAAGTCGTCATGCTTCAGGAAGACTACACAACCTCTTCGAATCAGACAACTGAATTTGTAGTGAGCAAAAGCCACAGTCAAGAAACCGCAAGGCAATCATCGCCACTGACGCATGAAAACTTGAAGGTCATTGGGTCTATAAGCCACTGTCATTGCTTCCATCAACGTCGCTCCCTAGCGCTATAGTATTGTCTTTTCCTTTGTTTTCAAGTCGCGCCATCCACTCGAAAAACCGCTAAGAAGCAGTTGGGCATTAGAGAATGCTCTTCAATCCACTTGAAGAACCGCAGACATAACAAAACTCTCACGCCTCCCAAGACACTTGGATACTTGGCTAGATGTGTTGTTCGTATCATACTCGTTCCTCTGTCGTTCGCCTGCTCTTTCCAGGCACTTCAGCGTGCATCAGTCAAGAGCTTGTTCGATATCTCTCTTTGTTTACCAAAGTAATACACAAAGAGGCAACGACGAAAAGTAATGGATCGAGGTTGTTTGTTTGCTTTTTGGAGCTTTGGATTCCCATATTCCATCGTTTCACGCACTCGAACCCCATCCGACATCCAACTCAACCTGCAGATACTCGTACATCGTGCTCGTACCTCACAATTCAATAAAGAAAATCATCAAATGGAAAGAGATCTGCAATGCAAATGATGTCATTTGACCGGCTGTACTGGTATGTAGTTGCTCGTACATACGTCGTAGCGCACAGGCCGGCTCAATCGCAAGCAATCGGTTGGATAGAGAGATTCAGTTTATTCAATCGGGAGCTGTGACTTTGATCGTGTGTCGGTTTATGTTTTGTAGTTTTCGAATCAGTTCAAGAACCAATCTATCGTGAGTACGAGTACATCAGCCATGGGAACTCTTGTGGTGAGTTGATTTGATGGGATTGTGAGATTGTAAACAATGTCAGTGGATCGGTTGTTATTGATTGATTGGTCGTCGCGAGTTGGAGCGGGTATCCATCGGAGGCAAGGCTCGTCTGTAATTATGGAAATGTTCATGCAATAACTCACGGCTGATTATGGCTACTTCTGATTCATAATTGGAATGCAAGCGACGACTGGCGACAGCAAATACGTCTCGCGATTGAAGTATCGCTTGGTGGAAGTGCCTTTTGTCATGAGTCAATGTGGAAAGAGTTGTATTGAGAAAGGGTTCACGGTCGCTGGCTACATACTTTAGTAGTTCACTTGTGTCTTGTGGAGATGATGAAGAGTTCACTATGTTTGCCCTTCGCCAGAGAGATTAAATTAGTGACATGAGATGAAATGTCGCTTGCGTACCGAGTAGATACTTGAGGGCGACTTGCCCAAGTGTTTTGACAACTCCCTGTTGACATTGGCTGACTTTTAGGGGCAATTTAATCGAATCGAAATCTCGTTTCGGTTGTGTCTACTATGATGAATGATCACCACAATGAACATTCGTCTCTGTGTATTCTTGGAAGTGACATAAGCTAATAATTTCATTCAACACGGAAGTGGGCTAAGTGGGTTTCAAGGAATCGAGTTTCAAATACTGCGAGCAAGCGCTTACAGACATGATAGAATCTATCGGGAGACATGTGTCGTTCTAAGTTTTATTTGACATTCGACTTAAGGTATGCTAATGCGTTTCCTTTACACAAGTTTTGAGCGAATACATTCCGACATCAGAAATTAATTACCCGAGCCTAATTGAAAACGATGCCGATGTCGTTTGAGAACTGACGGTATTTCATTGACAAAGTGATGAGCCCAAGTGAGAAAATTAGCAAGTCGAGGCTTTGTTCTTACTTTGGCCTCGAAAACTATAAAAACAAATTCTTTTGAATTCGAATGAATGACTCACAGGAAGTGTAAATTGTAGAAATGTGTTAGAGTCGGTTGTTTTGGAGAATAATGTTTTCAAACACTTTGTTTAAGAACAGGTTTTAGGCATCGGCAGACAGCGTTTTAGATATAATACGTTGTAACGAGTTTCTCGCTGGGCCAGGGGCTCTTATATACAATTCGTTATAAGAGACACCAATAAGTTGGGATAAATCCTAAAAGGGTTAGTGAATACTCGCAAGACAATTTAGAGATGGGTACACTGAACTCGGTTAATTCGTTTTTATTGCAACCTAATCCTTCCTCTCAGGACTGCGAATGCTAGGGCGTCAAACAACACGCAGAAGTGTGTTAGATTATACACATATACATAAGTGTGTCATTTGACACACTTTGGGAATAAGTGTCACTGAACATGTTTGATCTTTAAAACTCTAACATGTTCTATAGCGTATCATGAGTAAAAATTCAAATGACAGCTTAAGTGTGTTGCAGCGACTCACTTATTAATAATTAACGCACTTTGGATCAATCAGCCAAACAAAAGGGAAATGGTAAGACTTCTGCTATCTGTTGGAGCACTCAGACGCAAATACTGGTCCATTGTACTCCAGACAGACACCTTACATTACTGTATTTTCCCCGTTTTCCGGAGAAAAATGAGAAGCAGCTTCAGTCATGTAGAGCTAAGAGATTCAGCACACACCACGTCGTTCCCAAGGGTGCGCCACCGTGCGCGAGCAAAGACGGGACAGTCACAGAGAAAATGCTCTGCAGTGTCATCCTCCTCGCAACATGCAGCACAGATGGGCGTCTCACTAATGCCTAGCACGCAGAGATGCTTAGCAAAGGTGTAATGGCCCGTAATGGCTCCCACAAGTCTTCTGCAGTCGATTCTCCTTAAAGACACGAGGAATGCTGCGGATTTCTTGCAGACATCAGGGCACAACGCGCTTTGTCATCCTGTATCCTGGACGATTCCTTCATCTACGGTTGTGTGTATTAAACACCCAGCCGTTAATGTGGGAATTAATCGTGGACGCAGGTAGACCTAGAGCGGGTTCAGGTCCTGAGAAGCTCTCCTCTAAACCCATTATGGCGGGTTCATCAGAGATCTCATTTTCTGGGATCGCAGTGTGGCCTGGAACCCATACAAGCCTTAATGAATTTAGTCTGCCGACTCTGTTCAAGAAGGACTTGAGTTCAAGTACTAATTTGGAGCTAGTTAAGGGGTTACACACAGCTTTTAGTGCAGCTTGGCTGTCACTGCAGACGCATATGCTTTCCCCCCTCCACCTGTGCTTCACAACATAGTGCATGGCCATTTGGATTGCGTATATCTCTGATTAGAAGACAGACGCATATATTCCTAACGAGAAGTGCAGTCGGATGTTTTCGCGCTCAAAGAAGTCCCCAGCACCGTACTCCCGCTCAGACCTGAAGTCATGCGAAAGTGCGAAGACTACTCTTTCTTGCGTAAGCACACCGTTATTCCAATGCGGTTGTACTAAAAGCCTTTTCTCTTCAGACGAGACATAGCGCACCTACTGACAAGTGTATCAAGAGGTGGGAGGTTCATCATAGCATCTAGAGCAGAGCCTGGCGTGCTGGGGAAAGCCTCCGTGCGACACAAACCGTTCTTTGGAGTTTGGTGAAAGAGGCTACTTCGTGTTTGCCTGTTAGTCTATTTCACCAAACAACCGAAGCATATGAGATTATAGGTCTTATCATTGCCGTGTAGATCCAGAGGACCTTTACCCGGCGATAAACCCCATGTTTTGCCAAAAGCTCCTTTGCATTGCCAGAAAGCTGACAGCGCTTTGGTGGTTTTCGACTCAACATGCTTTGACCAGTGAAGCTTGCTATCTAAGATGACTCCTAGATACTTAGCCTCCTTGGATATCGGGATGCAAGTGCCTTTTAGTACCAGCTGAGTCATATCAGTATTTTTCCTCCTTCTCGTGAAGAGAACGACATCGGTCTTAAGACGACTGACCGACAACCCATTTCTGGTACACCAATCATCGATCACATTAAGCGCTGCCTGTGCTTTGGGACGGACAGTCGCTAGGCAAGAGCTGACAAAAAGAACGGCGACATCATCCGCATAGGCTTGAGCATAGATTCCAGAGGCATTGAGAGCATCAAGCAGAGAGTCAACCACCATGCACCATAACAGTGTAGACAAGACGCCACCTTGCGGGCAGCCCCTGTTTACGCCAGATTTGACACATTGGTCGAGGCCTGCATCAGCGGTCAATGTCCTGTGCACAAGCATTGTTTTGATCCACAAGACTAGTGCTTCAACTACGCTATTATGTCTGGCAGCGTTGCACATGCTGTTGAATGTTGCGTTATCAAAGGCTCCCAAACTGTCGATGAAGATGCCCAATTCTCCCAACTAGGTTTTGAAGCGCAGTCTCGCAGGATTTTCGGCGCTGATAAGCGTATTGCACGGGACACGGGATCATTTGGTTGAAAGTCCAGTGTGTTTCAAGTATTACCAGGGACGTCGGGAAATAGACATTCGATGACGTTGGTATTATCGGGATCCGAACTCGCTCATCGTGCGCCAGAGTCCAACACACTAACCACTGCGCTACGGCGCCCTCTGGCACGGTTATATATAGTTGGGAATTTCCCTTTTATATGTATAGTTGGGAAATGTCCCAACTTCATAATAACACACTTAAAAACGACTACAATGATGACACGACTTTTTAAGTGCAGGTTCGAGAGTCATACTCTTATGATGTTTGTCACACAACCTGAACGGAGTGCATGTGATTTGGTCGTAAATGTTCCAGGGGTGGTTGTCTTAGATAGGATTCGAGAGAAACTCGACTGAATTTTAACGTTGGTTGTAGTCCTCAGTAAATGTTCCATGCCATTCTGGTGTTATATTGGAACTGCACACACAGAGTATGAATTTGAAGTAACCATATACTGTGAGTGAGAGGGACCTACAGTTTAACGCCGATTCCGAACGACGTCAGTCGGGACATTTTTTCATGACAAGTATACTATCGGGGGGGTTTTGCCAGTATCCCACCGAGGCGGGACACCGCGAAATAAACATTCGATGGCGTAGATGTTATCGGGATCCGAACTCGCTTATCGTGCGTCTGGGTCCAACACACTAACCACTGCGCCACGGCGGCAGATATAATTTCGAGGTAGTTAAGGACTTCGTCTACCTTGGCTCCGCAGTGAACTGGAACAACGACATCAGTTCCGAAATCAAACGCAGAATCACTCTTGCCAATCCCTGTTTCTTTGGTCTCAGGAGGCAATTGAGTAATAGAGCCCTCTTCCGAACGACAAAGTTGACCGCAACTGGGTGTGCGGCAATGGAAAAGGCTAGCAAAAGATCGTGCTAGTTGTGGAGGGGCATGTTGGTTGAGGCTCAGGTTCACTCTGAACTGTAGCGCCCGTTTAGAAGAAGATGAAACCACACTGATACGAACCAGATTATCCACAGGGTTTCAGGCGTTCACACAGTATGGCTGAGAAGATCTTTTATGCGATGTCAAGGAGAGTTATTTCCCTGTAGTTGGCGCAGTTATAGGGGTCTCATTTCTTGTGGACTGGACATTTTGCCTCGTCACATCACATCACATCACATTTCTTGGAGAGCGGTTATATCTGTTTTATAACAGTTGAGGGTTTGCTCCAAATTGATTGCCTGAACCCGGCCTCTTAATCGTTTGCAGGTGTCGTCAACTTTGTATCCGTTCGTATCCGAGGCCTGTTTTTGTTTCGTAACAATTCATTTTTTTCGTGATAGGCAGGAACAAGGGGTCGACATCGCCCGCTGGAATACCAAAAATATCACGATATTCAAAACAGAGCTTAAACCAAACCGAGCGCACTGTCGCATGTGTTTACATATGTAATGAAGCGATCCTTTGCTAAATGTGCTATGTCATCTTTTCTAATATTTTACATGTCAGCAGAGAAGTAATAAGCAAATCTTTAAGCTCATAACGTGCACGTGTAGCTTTAAAACCGGTTTTCGTCTATTTGCTTAGTATCACCTAGGCTTGTGGCTTTAGGCACGCTAAGCATTCACTAATGATCCACCGAGAAGTTTATGTACAACTGAGTATATCTCTGTATCTACCAGTTAACAATGCCTTATCACCTACAACCGGTAGTAAAGAGTGTGACGAGCAGATTTTGTGTTCCAGATTTTGTTAAGTGATTCGCTTCACTGCCACATGCATTACCCATTTCGACTGGTCGTCTTAAAACCAACGTGAAACCACACCATTCCACTGTCAGACTTTGCCAGTTTTACATAACACCTGTCACGCGCACAAGCCATTTCCCACTTACATGCGAAAAAACAACAATAAACCACGATTATACTAGTAATAAACGTGGAGGCAATTATGCTTCCACGAGGCTTATGGATCTCACCACTGGCTATGATAATTAGCTAACACGGAAAAGGTTTTAGTTATCATTCATTATGGAGTTTAGCGAAAAGACTAGAAACAAATATCGCGCCATTCGATGATACGGTCGATAAACAAAGTTTTATCGACGGGAAAACCTCAAATTTATTGGTGAGCTGATAGCCAGCTTTAGGGCTGACTTTCCTCAATTCATTCCGAGTCAATGACATTCTACTTCCAATCGAATCTATATTTGGGCGAGCATTTCCGGGGAAAATCTTAGCACCTTGACTAGAATATGAAGTTGGCAACATAGTCACATGCTTACAGGTGGCAATGGGATCATGCAAGGCAAAGTGATAAATAGCTACTCGTGTCGCTGTCACTTAGTCTGCCCACAGTATGTTCGTATAGGCCGTTCAGTAGCCCCAATATAAGCCTTAGCTTAGTCCCAATGCACGTTTCATATCCAAGTACATTCTATATTGGGCAGCAGCTGTCGTTAGCACCATCTATGAAGCAACGGTGTAGTGGTCGCGAGCAAGAATGAGGTCATCTAAATCAAATGAAACTCAATACTTAAGGGATTCCGTGTCCAGCAAAACACACTCGAGCGTGCATTAAACCCGCACCTAATGGCAATTGACCCACATCCATCTATCCATGCACCCGGACTGGTCATGCAAGAATAACCGAGGCAATAATCCAATAATTCGTCTCCTCCTCCCGCAGCTTTGTGCTCGTCTATTGTATTTCATTTTTCCACATTTCCCTATTGGACCATTTCCGTTCGGCGATGTTACCCCATTTCCGTTTCTTCCAGCGAGGGAGACACTTATACGTCATGCGTCATTCTAGATGATTTCATGTAAGTGGCAACCTGCATTCGATTCAATTGCCGACGAGTTACAGATACATATAGGCGTCGAACTAAGTAGATTAGACGTTCTACGCGTAAATAAATCATGGTGATGTACAAAAGCAACAATGAAAGGAAAAATGGAAATTGACAAACGATGGGTGTCCATAAAAAGTGATTGGCGATCGGCCAATTGTTTTGACTGATGACTGTTGGTGTTGAAGGCGGATTTGACGTCAGTCAGTGGCGGTATCGAATGCGAGCCGAGTGATTGCGAATTAATTATGGATACTTGCGCGTTATGCTGATTAATTAGACGCTTGCCCTTTCGTTTTCCGTTTGGTTATGGTTTTGTTTTTTTTTTTTTATAGATTTTTGCTTCCATTACTGACATATGTGTGAGGTCTTAATCTTACCGTGTTTCGGCGCCGAAATTTAATTAAAACTGAATCAGTAAGCGCCGAAAGCACTTAACCTTCGCAGACAACTTTAATTATAATTTGACTGAATGGCTTGAAAAAAAAACCAAATTACGTACTTGTAAAACGGTACGTATATTGAAATAGTTTGATCTGGACGGTCACAATTTGCAAGTCTTTTTCTTCTTCTTAGTGGGCGCTACAGTTCGGGGTGAACCTGGGCCTCAACCAACATGCCCCTCCATCTAGTACGATCTTTCGCTAGCCTTTTCCATTGCCGCACACCCAGTTGGCTGAGGTCCCCTTCCACTTGTGTGCGCCATCTTAAGTGCGGCCTCTGCTTCTTCGTCCCTCGGGGTTGGATTCAATGACTCTCCGGGCTGAAGCTGTTGTGTCCATTCGCTCTACATGGCCCAGCCATCTTAGGCGTTGAATCGCTGTACAGCCCGTAAAGGGCTGTAGGCTCATGTCGCTGTACAGCCCGTAAAGTTTGTGGTTGAATTTTCTCCTCCATCCCCCGTCTGCGTTTATAGGCCCAAAAATTACGCGCAAAATCTTTCTCTCGAACCGACCAAGGGCCTCCGCATCCGCTTTTGATAGTGTCCATGCTTCTGCGCCGAACAACAGGACCGGGATGATAAAGGTCTTATATTGAGTCAACTTTGTCGTTCGGGAGAGGGCTCTATTACTCAGTTGCCTCTTGAGCCCAAAGAAGCAGCGGTTGGCAAGAGTAATTCTGCGCTTGATTTCGAAACTGGTGTCGTTGTTCCAAGTCACTGCGGAGCCAAGGTAGACGAAGTCCTTAACTACCTCGAACTTATATCTGCCAATACAAACGTCCTGGCCAAGACGTCGGTGGTGAGCGTCCTTTTTTGATGACAGCATATATTTAGTTTTGCCCTCGTTTACCGTCAAACCAATTTTCGCCGCCTCCATCTCAATACTCGCAAACGCCTCATTGACATCTCGCTGTGATCTACCTATTATGTCAATATCGTCGGCGTATGCAAGGAGCTGCGAGGATTTGAAATAGATTGTGCCTCTTGTGTTGGCCAGCGATTTCTGGACAATCATTTCCAATATGATGTTGAAGAAATCACACGACACCGCATCGCCCTGCCTAAATCCTTTTTTGACATCAAAACTATCGGTAGGGTGTTCACCGATTCGGATGGACTAGCGAGCATTCTCCAAAGTCATCCTGCATAGTCTGACGAGCTTAGCAGGTATGTCAAAGGTAGACATAGCGTTGAAGTCGACAAATAGGTGGTGAGCGTCGACTTGAAATTCATTGGTTTTCTCCAGGATCTGCCGTAGTGTGAAGGTTTGATCGATGGTGGACATCCCTGGCCTGAAGCCACACTGATAAGGACCTATCAGCTTGTTTACGAATGGCTTCAGGCGTTCACACAAAACGGCAGCGAAGATCTTGTATGCGACATTACGGAGACTTATTCCTCTACAGTTGGCGCAATCCAAGGGGTCTCCTTTTTTGTGGATCGGGCAAACAATGCTGAGACTTCATTCCTCGGGCATGCTTTCCTCTGACCATATCTTACAGATGAGCCGGTGCATGCTCCTAACCAGCTCACCCCCAGCCGCTTTGAAGAGCTCAGCAGACAGTCCATTTGCGCCAGCAGCTTTATTCGACTTGAGTTTCGACATGGCAATCTCAACTTCGTCGAGGTCAGGGAGACGGAATTCTCTGCGATCTTCGTCGTTAAAAAATGGATCATACTGTCTGACGGCGGTATGTTGGCTAGTTTGATCTGGACGGTCAAAGTTTGCAAGTCTACCTAAATAAAAAAAGTTCAATAAAAACTCATGTCGGACATTTCAAGAAACGTCTGTCTGAAACGTCGTTTGAAGCTAACTTGTGTAGGAAGATGTCTTAAACCCAAGGGAATAATTCAAACGAAGTGTTCCTTAGGAATTGAAATCAAGGGGCGTCAAAAGGCGAAATGGTGAAGAATCACTTGGGAGAATCTTATCCAACGGCGGAAGTCACAGGTTAATCGTCAAAAACAACGAAGAAGACACTTCTTCGGCCGCACCGAGACCTTTTTTTTTTTGCGGGTGCGACCCGCAAGGCCCACACGACTGACTTCCCAGTGGGAAAAATGAAAACACCCATTTCGGTTTCATATTTTTTCATTTTTAGCCCCCGCGCGAAAAGAGGGGTTTTATAAGTTTGATGTGTCTGTGTGTCAGTCTGTGGCATCGTAGCTCCTGAACGAATGGACCGATTATGATGCTTGTTTTTTTGTTTTTGAAAGCTTACTGTAATCGAATATCTTCTGATCACGGCAATCAACCAGCATCGGGCGCAGTCAGTACTTAGATGGGGAAACGCTTGGGAACACCGCATGTTGTTGGCATCAAGCCGCCTTTTTGCTGTCGCTCCATGTAACCCAGGGTAAGGAAACGCACACTCATGTGCGCACATAAATCAATACGTTGCCTCATAAACTGTTCACATGCGTGTGCAATTTCGATTGCTGAAAGTTTCTAATTTAGACTTTACAAAAATGAAGCTATCTTAGACTGAAATATTATAAAAAACGAAAAAAAAAAAAAGGATTTCCGTCTTTCATCATTCTGCAAACAAGTCCCGAGCAGTAAATCAACTCATTTTAGATCACGAGCCCACATTCATGGAACCTCACCCCAGGTGCGCACTCCACATGTGCGTTAAACAGAACCCACCCTACAGAGTGCACATAAGTGTGCGTTCTCTTTAAGGAACGTATGAAGAGCGCAGAAGGGTGAGCTTCTATAAATGATTTCTCAGAAGAAATAAATGGGAATACGGAAAGCGTGAGATCGAGGCGATGGAGAGACGCTTCCGCAGGAATGACGCCCGGAAGTTTTACAATAAGGTAAAACGAAAATGCAATGGCTACAAAGCCAGAGATGAAAATGGAGAACTGGTAGTGGAATCACAGTCGATGCTGAGGATTTGGCAAGACCACTTCTGCATAATTTGTAACGGCGATGACAGACAGGATACCGCTGCCAGGCAGAACCGACCTAGAAGAAGTCAAAATAGCGATATCAAGACTTAAGTCCAATAAAGCCGCGGGTGCAGACGCCATGTCTGCTGAGCTTTTTGCTTTTTAAGTCGGCTGGAGATGAGCTGGTAAGGCGCATGCACCATCTCATTTGCAAGGTATGGTCGGAAGAAATTGTGCCCGATGAAAGGAATCTCAGCATCGTTTGCCCGGTCCATAAGAAAGGAGAGCCCTATAATTGCGCCAACTACAGGGGAAAAAGCCTCCTTAACATCGCATATAAAATATTCTCTGCCGTATTGTGTGAACGCCTGAAACCATGTATGGATAACCTGATCGGCTCTTCTCAGTGTGGTTTCAGCCCAGATAAATCCACAATAGACCAAATATTTACGCTACGGCAGATCTTGGAGAAGACCCAGGAATACCAAATCGACACTCACCACCTTTTCGTCAATTTCAAGGCTGCATACAGCGTGTATAGAGACGAACTATACAAAGCCATGTCCAGTTTTAACATCCCTGCCAAACTCGTGTGCAGGATGACAATGGAGAATTCTCGTTGCTCCATTAAGAACGGTGGTGAACAAACCGAGACCTTTGATGTTAAAAAGGATTTAGAAAAGGTGACGCGCTGTCATGCCTTACGGGTCGCACCTAGACCACATTTTTTCAAATTGATTTCAGACTAGTCCTTGAAAAAAAGGACTTATTACACGAAGAACCTTACACAATGTACTTCAGTCCTTGTAAACGACTTGATGAACTTGTTTCTATAATTAAATAAGCCACGAGACAGTTTTGTGACGTCCACCATAAGAACAAAAGAATGTCATTAACCGCGTCGAAAACTGGATGATCAAATTTCATTGCACATGGCAATTGAATCCGAGTTCAACGAATTTACCATACTACTCTGCTGCACTTTATGCACGTCGTTTGCACGCGGCTTAAGTCTTCCTGTCATCTTTGGATTGATTGATTGATTGACTGACACTCTTGTCAGTCATTATTTGCAACAATCGGGGATGCATATCATCATTTATTCACAATACAGTTGTAGCAAGTGCAATTGGAATATCCACTGTTAGTGGTCAATTTAACCTGGAAATTGAATCGACAAACGTCCTAGAAGGCCTACAAGTTTTGTCGTCTGCCATCGGTTCAAAGCAGAAATTCTAGCAATTAGCCTTTATCCCCCACTCAGTACTATCAAACGAAAAAGAAATAACAAGAAAGCAAGAAACCAAAAAAAGTAATTTTTATAAAACGGGAACGTTGGAATAAATTACGGTCACGTAGGTCAATCTACATTTATCCGAATATCACAGTGCGGCGCTAGCTGCCAGTACTACTATGTAGGTATTCCCATTGTAGCTACTGTACTTGTTCGACACCCACATTAGTTTCAAGTTCATTATCTCATACTACAGCTCATTTAAAGCCCAAAGGCGTTACACACAGTCGATGAGCCTTGGCTGTTTTCAAACAAAAAAGAAAAATAAAAGCACACACAAGTGCTCGTCCAGCTCCATGGCCATCCATTTGAAATGACCAAATCGAGGTGGTCTGACTCAGAACACATGTATCCGTATCGATTCGGAGTGCATGTCGGAATACATTGAATTCGTATTAATAATTTTTTAGTTTTTAACTTTTCCTTTTGTCTCTGATCTTTTGTTAAGCATCTCGGGATCTCGAGATGACTGTAAATAGACTGTGAGCGTCATACGTGATTTGTAGCGTTTTCCAGTTGCTCTTTTTTTTTTAATTTTTTGGCACGGGCGCAAGCGAATTTTTGGAATAAATAGAAATGACGCAATGTGTGTGATTTTGACACAGCAGCGGATAATCATTTTAATTACCATAATTATCTTGGCACCACACATTCATACGCTTACGCTACCACTTGTTAGACTCATGCTTCCAGGGCGACATCAAAAAGTGAAAAAGCTATGTTCACTGCCAATATGCTCTTCAATTTGTGCACATGGTCGAGAATAGGTCAGTTTGGAGCGGTTATCGGACTTTATGCGAACTAATTCTAGGGTGCTCGTGTTCCTCGATAGCCTTGGGCATCACTCCAAGACTTGAAATTGAAGGTTGCGCTTAATTGTGTAGTCTTTGCGAGCGTGTGCCCACGACCAGACACAATTGAGGACACAGAAGTAAGAGAGAGTGAATCAGGTGCGACTATCTGGATGTGTGCCAATATTGTGCTGTCCGCAATTCAAGGAATTTGTTATCCTTATACCAAGACTTTCATTGATTTCAAAGCCGCATACGACAGCATTAACCGTGAAGCACTGTTTGGGGCGATGGCCGAATTCGGGATCCCGGTAAAACTGATCCAGTTGTGTCGCGCCACGCTAAAAAACACGCGATGCACCGTGCAACTCGGTTCTAGGACCTCGGAACCATTCGAAACATGCACCGGATTTCGGCAAGGAGATGCGCTGTCATGTGACTTCTTCAACCTGGTGCTGGAGCAGATAGTGCGACGGGCAGGCGCCAACAGGGAAGGCACTATCTTTTACAAGTCCATCCAGCTGCTAGGATACGCGGATGATATCGACATCATCGCGTGCTCTCGCCGTGGCATTGTGGAAGCATTCACGGCGATTGAAGAACAGGCGAAACGTATTGGCCTTAAGATCAATGAGGACAAAACGAAATACATGCTGTCAAGCAAAAACCAATCCGTCGCTCACCACCTGGGACAAAACATAACAATTGACAGCTACAATTTCGAGGTAGTTAAGGAGTTTGTCTACCTCGGGGCAAACGTAAATTCCACAAATGACACCACAGTGGAGATCCGGCGTAGAATCGCCCTTGGCAACCGCTGCTACTTCGGCTTGTCCAAACAACTGGGGTCAAAACTCCTCACTCGAAAGACCAAAGTCATGCTTTACAAAACGCTCATTCTGCCAGTCTTGCTGTACGGAGCCGAAAGCTGGACGATAAGCAGGACAGCGGAGCTGATTTTGGGTTCTTTCGAAAGAAAAATTCTGCGCCGGATATTTGGTCCTGTCTGTGAGGAAGGTGAATAGAGAAGAAGACACAACCGCGAACTCTACGAGCTGTACCAAGATGTGGATGTAGTCCGGAAGGCAAGGATCCGTCGACTACACTGGCTCGGCCACATCGAACGCATGGACATCAACGCTCCAGCTAAGAGGGTCTTCGACTCCGAGCTTCCTGGTTCGAGAAGAAGAGGAAGACCGAACCTCCGGTATAAAGACCAAGTAATTGCGGATGTAGGACATCTTGGTCTTGACAACTGGAAGCAGCGTGCCCGGGACCGTCAAGGATGGAAGGCAGCTATAGCTCAGGCTCAGATCCTTCATGGATCGCAGGCCTGATAAGTAAGTAAGTAAGTAAGACTTGATTGAAGTTTGCCATATGTGCCCCCGAATGGAGGTTTTTATTTCAGAAATGAGGTCGACACTGGGGTCGACCGATTTCTTGACTTTCTTTCTTTAATATATAAATCAATAGCAAACTGGTATGTACTATACCCTATGTCACGACCATCTGGTCGTTCACAGGTTTATTGATAATTAGTATCACCTCACCGACTACCAGATTTGATAACATCCGGTTATCGATAGTTACGTTTGCTGCATAAGTCAACTTTTGTAATAAGTAGCGTCATAATTAGCAACTCATTGTGGCAACAGATGCTTGAGGCATTTGTAAAAATGAATGACATCTTCTCAAAAATGGAAATTACAATTTTGAAGAAATCAAATTTTTCTGTTTTTGCTTTAGCTTTTAAGTGCTGGTATGCAACCTGGTAGAGGTCGAATAGGATGACAAAGACCGCTTCGATGGCTTTCCTCCATCTACTGTCACTTCGCTAGCTGAATGCTTACCGTTTGTCACTACAAAGTCGTGTTTAATTAGATATAGTTAGGTTAGGTAAATATGGTTGGCATAAGCCACACGTAGGCCGAAGTCGGCCCATTGTGATACCACATGGATCATATTACCCTGATCCGTTACCTGAGAACCAACCACCCACTAGAGTGCTTAAGGTTGTCCTTTTGGTTGCCACTAGGTCCCTGGTTCGTCCTAGGTTTAGCTTAGGACAGATTTATTTACTGATAACGCCGATTTTACTTTCATTCCATTAGAGGTTGGTTGCCTCTATGGTTCGAAGTTTTATCATGTGCTTTATCGTACTTATTGATGTTTCTAGGTACCCGAGGGATGGCAAAGGACTAACAAAGGCCTCGTAGGGGTAGAATCTATCCGACGGATGCTGGCCTGCTAAAAAGCCAGAAGAGCCACCGCAATCGAACATCTTACGTCACTGTTAGTAAGTCCTATCCCAACCTCCTCGTGGTGCCATCTGGAGATTTCCTATGGAAACTGCAGACTTGGAAGGGCGAATGGCGAGCCTCCTGGGCCAAAAATCAGGATTAGTCGGCTGGGCTATGGCCTAGTAAGCCGTAGCCGTAAAAAAACCACAAACTCAGAAACAACCACAAGCCTCGGAATTAACGGACCGGATTAATGTTGACGACCCTTGCAAAAAAACGAAAAAGGGACAATGATCTTCGGCTCTGTACGTGGAATGTGAGGTCCCTAATGAGGCGACGTGCAGCCAAACAACTTGCGGACGCCCTAGACCGCTTTAAAGCGGACATAACCGCCATCCAGGAAATGCGATGGAATGGACTGGGTATAAAGCGGATGAAAGACTGCGATATTTACTACGGCGACTACTATAGGGAGAGAGGACAACGATTGTTTGGATGCGCATTTGTTGTTCGAGGTGGACTAAGGCAAAAAGTCCTAAGCTTTCGGCATGTGAGCGAACGCCTCATAACAATCCGTATCAAGGCTCAATGTTTTAACATCAGCCTGATCTGCGTCCGTGCCCCGACGGAAGACAAGGATGACTCCGACAAAGATGAGTTCTACGATCTCCTAGACAGAACGTATGCCCAATGTCCCAGCTATGACATCAAAATTGTACTAGGAGACTTCAATGCTAAGCTGGGTAAGAAAAGCATCTTTGAACGAGTCACCGGCAGACATAGCCTACACGAAACCACATCCGATAACGGGCACAGGCTGATTGATCTTGCTACGGGGCGAAATCTCCTTCTAGCTAGTACGCGCTTCCTGCACCTCGATATACACAAAGGCACCTGGCGGTCTTTTGATCAATCGACTACCAACCAGATTGATCACATCGCGATCGACGTCAGACACTCCTCGACTATTCTTGCTGTCCGAACTTTCCGAGGTGCTAACATCGACTCGAACCACTATCTTGTAGTAGCCAAGATGTGCTTACGGATATCACGAAGTTATGACGTCAGAAAGCTACTATCGCCAGAAACCGCTCGTGCTTTTACGGATCGCACCCTTAACCGCTCCAATACACCTCAATCCTCCACGCTATCAATAGAACAGCAATCGAGCCTTTGCAAACAAGCACTGTAAAGCTCTGCATCCGAAGTTTTGGGTTTCAAGGCTCCACCACGAAGAAACACCTGGTACGATGACGAGTGCAGGAGGATTCACACAGCGAAGCAGGATGCATATAAAGCCTCGCTGCATAAAAGAACAAGAGCAGCTCGTGAGCTCTACGAGTCAAAAAGAAGGGAGGAGCATAAGCTTCTCAGTAGAAAGACCACGAGAAGCGCGTGATTGAGGATTTGGTGAGGTGTTACTGCAGGCGTGACGTTCGAAAGTTTTATCAAGAGATGTAGCGAACATGCCAAGGTTATAAAGCCAGAACGGAAGCCTACAGGGATGAGACCGGACACCTAGTAGTAGCATCGCAGTCGATGCTGAGAATATGGAAAAAACACTTCTGCAGTCTGTATAACGGCGATGGTAGTCAATATATCGCTGTCAGGCTGAATGATCCATTTCTAATCGACGAAGACCGCACAGAATTCCGTCCCCCTGACCTCGACGAAGTTGAGATTGCCATGTCGAAACTCAAGTCGAATAAAGCTCCTGGCGCAGTCTGCTGAGCTCTTCAAAGCGGATGGGGGTGAGCTGGTTAGGAGCATGCACCGGCTCATCTGTAAGATATGGTCAGAGGAAAGAAGTCTCAGCGTTGTTTGACCGATCCACAAAAAAGGAGACCCCTTGGACTGCGCCAACTATAGAGGAATAAGTCTCCTTAATGTCGCATACAAGATCTTCGCTGCCGTTTTGTGTGAACGCCTGAAGCCATTCGTAAACAAGCTGATAGGTCCTTATCAGTGTGGCTTCAGGCCAGGGAAGTTCACCATCGATCAAATCTTCACACTACGGCAGATCCTGGAGAAAACCAATGAATTTCAAGTCGATACGCACCATCTATTCGTCGACTTCAACGCTATGTCTACCTTTGACATACCTGCTAAGCTCGTCAGAATATGCAGGATGACTTTGGAGAATGCTCGCTGCTCCATCCGAATCGATGAACACCTTACCGATAGTTTTGATGTCAAAAAAGGATTTAGGCAGGGCGATGCGCTGTCGTGTGATTTGTTCAACATCATAGTGGAAATGATTGTGCAAAAATCACTGGCCAATACAAGAGGCACAATCTATTTCAAATCCTCGCAACTCCTTGCATACGCCGACGATATTGACATAATAGGTAGATCACAGCGAGATGTCAATGAGACGTTTGCGAGTATTGAGATGGAGGCGGCTTAAATTGGTTTGGCAGTAAACGAGGGCAAAACTTAATACATGCTGTCATCAAAAAAGGACGCTCACCACCGACGCCTTGGCCAGAACGTTTATATTGGCAGATATAAGTTTGAGGTTGTTAAAGACTTCGTCTACCTTGGCTCCACAGTGACCTGGAACAACGACATCAGTTCCGAAATCAAACTCAGAATCACTCTTGCTAATCGCTCGGTATGTACTAGGATTCTGATGTTCTGTACAACCCAAGACAAGTTCTGAGACACTGTCTCTTAAGCAGGCGAATTCTTCCATCATGCTTGCACTCACATTAAACCAAATGGGACATCTATTGGGGATTATGGGCCTGATTACAGCCATCTGACCGATTGCCTTCACTCTGCTGGAAAGTTAACAGGTATATTAACAACGAAAAAGCCATCAGTATTCAGTATTCCTTTCCGAAAATGAGAGCCTGGAAGGCTTTGAAAGTGTTCATCTGTAGCCCTTTCAACGTCCTTATTGAATGCGGAGCGCTTCCCAGAAACAAATTTATACGAGTTTGAAAACAGATGGAATTCAAAGATCGGGGCCGAGCAAATCGTGCCTCAAATCCCTCCGTTTTCGCATCGTCAACCTTCCCTTGTGTACAGGTGCGTTGACTTGTTGGAAGATGATTTTTTCTTCTTTAAGCCAGGCTTGTTCTCGCGAATTGTGTCATCCAGCTGTTCAACAAGATTGGTCCAATATTCGTCTGTAATTGTTCATGATCTTTTCGGCAGACGCGATCGATTTCGCTTTCTTTGGCGCTGAACTGCTTCCGCTCACTGCTTGAACTTCTTCTTCTTCTTCTTTGGTGCTACAGTTTATGGTGAACCTGGGCCTCCTTTAAAAAAACCTCTCCAACTGGCACAGTCTTTCGCCAGCAGTCTCCAGTGCCGCACGCCAAGTTGGTTAAAGTCCTCTTCCAATTGGTTGCGCCACCTTAAGTTTGGCCGTCCTCGACCGCGTCGCCCCTCGGGGTTGGATTCATATACCTTCCGGGTCGGAGCTGTGTTTTCCATACGCTCAACATGACCTAGCCATCCTAGACGTTGGATCCGAAGACGCCGTGCTATGTTCATGTCGCTGTACAGCCCGTACAGTTCACTGTTAAGTCTTCACCTCCACTCCCCATTTATGCAGGTCGGGCCGAAAATCGCACGCAAAATTTTTCTCTCAAAGCAACCAAGGGCCTCCTCATCCGCCTTCAATAAGGTCCATGTCTCTGCGCCATAGAACAGGACCAGGATGATAAGGGTCTTGTATATGCTCACCTTGGTTTTTCGAGAGAGGGCTCTGCTTTTCAATTGCCCCCCGAGCCCAAAGAAACAACGGCTGGCAAGAGTTATTCTGCGTTTGATTTCGGCACTGATGTCGTTTCTGCATGTCACTGCGGAGCCTAGGTAGACGAAGTCCTTGACTACCTCGAAATTATACCTGTCAATATGTGCACCCTGGCCAAGACGCCGGCGGTTCGTGTTCTTTTTCGGCGACAGCATATATTTCGTTTTGCCCTCATTTACCGCCAGTCCCCTTTTAGCCCCTTCCGTCTCAATGCTCGTAAAGGCCTCAATGACATCTCGCTGACTTCGTCCAATTATGTCAATGTCATCGGCATATGCGAGCAGTAGTATGGACTTGAAAAAATGGTGCCCCTCGTATTGACCGGTGAGTTTTGCACTATCCTTTCAAGGACGATATTGAAAAAGTCACACGATGGCGTGTCGCCCTGTCTAAAACCTTTTTTGACATAAAAGGTATCGGTTAGGTCGCTTCCGACCCTGATGGAGCAGCGAGAGGTCTCCAAAGTCATCCTGCACAATCTGACGAGTTTGGCAGGGATGTCAAAACTAGACATGGCATTGTATAGCTCGTCTCTATTGATACTATCGTATGCAGCCTTAAAGTCGACAAACAGGTGCTGGGTGTCGATTTGGAACTCGTTTGTTTTTTCCAGGATCTGCCGCAGTGTGAATAATTGATCTATAGTGGACTTCCCGGGCCTGAAACCACGCTGATATGGACCAATCAGTTTGTTAACGAACGGTTTCAAGCGTTCACACAGAACAGCAGAGAAGATTTCATAAGCGATGTTCAGAAGACTTATTCCTCTGTAGTTGGCGCAGACAAAGGGGTCTCCTCTCTTGTGGATCGGGCAAACGATACCAAAATTCCATTCATCGGGCATGCATTCCTCTGACCATATTTTACGGATGAGCTGGTGCATACTCCCAACTAGGTCATCTCCAGTTGCCTTAAAGAGCTCGGCAGGTAGTCCGTCTACTCCAGCAGCTTTGTTGGACTTAAGCTTAGAAAAAGCATTCCTAACTTCGTCCAGATCAGGGGGACGGAAATCTCTGCTATCATCGTCCGTTGTGAAAGGACTATTCTGCCTGACAGCGGGATCTGTTTCGTCATTCCCGTTATACAGTCTTCAGAAGTAGTCTTTCCAGATTCTTAGTACCGACTGTGAATCCACTACTAGGTTTCTATTTTCGTGCCTGCAGGCTTCCGTTCTGGTCTTGTATCCCTGGCATGCTTGTTTTATTGGTTGATAAAACCTCTGAGCGTCATTCCTGCGATACCATCTCTCCATATCTACGATCGCGAGCTTTTCATGCTCCCTTTTTTTTATTTTGAGAAGCTTATGCTCCTCCCTCCTCTTCTGCTCATAATGCTCACGGGCAGCTCTCGTCCTTCTATGCAGCGCCTCTTGATAAGCTTGCTGCGTGTGCCCTCCTACACTCGTCGTCAAACCATGGGTTTCTTATTGGTAGCGGTTTGAAACCCAGTACCTCAGAAGCAGCACTTTCTAAGGCTTGTTGACAACGGGTCCATTGGTGGTGTACGGTCTGAGCAGGTGTTGGAGGGTTTTCCGAGAGCTTAAGGGAGACGCGATTGGCATAGGCTCTGGCGGTCTCTTGCGATTGTAGCATTGCGACGTTGTATGCCGATGGCCTTAGTCGATTTTTCTCCGCCAGGCATATTCGAAGTCGCAACCTGGCTGCCACAAGATAGTGGTTCACTGCTTGAACTGCTGTTTCGCTTCTAGCCCGCAGTGGTGGACCCATATCTTATCCATGCGGATTAATCGCTGTACAAAATCAGTCGGATCCCTATTGGATCGGTCCGAAGATTGTTGTAAAAGCCTTTTTTTGTGCATTTGCTTTTGATCGGAATTCAGCAAATGCGGCACTCATCTTGCGCGGAGCTTCCGCATCCCTAATTCTTTGTTCAAGGTGTTTCGCACCCTTTTATGAGATATCAAACAGCCTCAGCTATCTGAATCATCTATCGTTCAATACTATACCATAGCCGTCTTTCCTATAGACGATGTTCAAGGGTTGTACCCCTATGTCCAAAAAGCAAGGTGACATTTGAATTTAAACTACGCGCGCAAATGGATTTGGGGAAATGCTTTTATTTGTAGGCTGGTACGACTGTTCTTGACATCCGCTCCAAGTTTCACATCAAAATATTCATTAGTGTTTGGTGAGCGTTGTTAAGAGAGAATTGTTCGGTTCTAGTATTTTACTACTATACGGGAGACGAGACTTGGATGTATTTTTTTTGGCTAGTGATACCATTAGCAGTACGGCACTGCGACCTTTGCAGATTTATTGTGCCTGCTAGCCGATTAGCTGAGGAGCCTCTCCACTTCAATAATGAAGATGAGAATGCTTCTCGTAGGAGCCAAGGCGATCCCCTCTGGAGTCATAACTTCACAGCGAAGGATACGCTATCTAAGATGGCAGAGAGCAGCACACTCACACAGTATGTGTTCCGCCGTCTCTTCGTCCTCGAGACAGAGCCGACACTCAGTTTCAGACGAGAGGCTAATTTTGTTTAGATGATATCTTAGACGACAGTGTCACGTTAGATAGCTGACTAGTCTTCTGATAGCCACCCTATTGAGTTTAAGTATGTCAATAGAGTGTTTGTTCAGGGGTCGTATAAGTCGTTTAGATTGACGGACTCCCCGAACGCTATTTCAAAAGGACAGGTGTTGCAATTTTTCCCACTTGTCTAATAAGAAATTTATCTTAGACCCAGGAATGTCGCAGAATGGTTCCGGACCTATATATTTATCGCTGGAACCTTTCCTGGCAAGTTAGTCGGCAATTTCATTGCCCTTGATACCTTTATGTCCTGGCACCCACCAAAGTTTAACATTGTTTCTTTTGGCGAGGTCTTGTAGGGCGTCATGGCATTCCTTGACGGTTTTTGAGTTCGTGTTGTACAAACCCAGCGCTTTAAGCGCTGCTTGGCTATCAGAGAGTATGTTGATGGTTACTCCTCTAATGCCAGTCTTGAGATTTAGATTGACGCATGTTAGGATGGCATGCAGCTCTGCTTGGAAGATGCTGGGACTCGTTCCCAGGGCCTTCGAGATCTTGCGATTTGGTCCAAAGATGCCGGCGCCGGCGGTGTGGATGGTCCACACCCCTGCAGGATAGTGCAGTGGTGATCGAATCATAGCCAGTATTATCGGAGGCTCCTTCTATATCGAGAAAGGCGCAGATTGCGATCTCCTTTTGTGTGAAGCTATTTTCAATACGCGTCACCAAGTGGTGTAGCGCATCCTTGGTAGATCGCTCTTTGCGATATGCATACTTGTTGGCATGCTAAGGTGTCTGACTCTCCAAGATACCTCTAATATGGAGCTCTATCAGTTTCTCCATTGTTTTTAGAAAGAACGTAGTCAAGCTGATAGGGCGATAGGATTTAGGTTGCTCACTTGGTTTCCCAATCTTGGGGATGAAGACAAGATTGACCTCTCTCCAAATTTGGGGTATGTATCCCAGGCTGAAGCAAGACCTAAAAATAACTATCAGTGGTTTTAGAATTGTATTCAAGCCTTTCTGAAAGATCGCAGGAAAGACACCGTCTTTGCCTGGAGCCTTGTAGGGTTTAAATGAACCAATTGCCCATTTGACCCTGTCAGGGCTGAAGAGTCTACCAGAGAGGCTATTTGTTCTACTGTCTATGTTATCTGTGACGTTAATTTGATCGTCAGAGGACATCGAGTAAGGAGTAGAACCAGGGAAGTGTACCTCGAGCAAAGTCTCCAGGGTTTCCCTACGATTGACGGTAAAGGTGCCGTCTGATTTGCGAAGCAGCTCGAGCCCCTTTGTGTGCTCTCGAGATAGCGCTTTATGGAGTCGGGCCGCAGTTGGAAGCAAGTCTTTGTTCTCGCAGTGTTTCCTTCAAGACATTATCTTGGATTTCCTCTGTTCGAGGTTGTATTTAGTATTATTCCGTTTAGCTCTGTTAAACAGCGATCTCACCTGTTTCCTTAGGGATTCAAGCTGTGTATTCCACCAGGGCACAAACCGCCTGTGTGTACTTGACCTGGGTGTACAGCTGTCCCTAAAGGATGAGATATGTGCTGCATTGAGCTAGTAAGCCGCTTCATCGATATCATCTGTCGATTCAATCGACTTGAGAAGTATGTATATTCTCTTTGGCGGCGAGTTGAGCTTAGATCCGAGCCCAATTCGTTCGTTTGGGGTGATATCCGGCCTCTTTAACCTCACCGGAGATGTTGAATCTGATATACTGGTGATCAGACAGTGAGGCTTCATTGGAGACATGCCAGTCCCCAATAGCATTTGAGGGGCTAGAGATGGTGACGTCAAGCCCCTCTTCTCTGACCGCATTTATGAATGTAGATTTGTTGACTCTAGTGGCAACGGTGAGTTCATTAATAATTAAAAATTCAAAGAGTGACTCACCTCGTTTGATAGTATTGCTGCTGCCCCATTTCATATGGTGCGCGTTGGCTTCGCATCCAACACCACCTGGTGTGTTTTTTCTGGTTGCAATACCTAACCAGATCCTGGATTTCAGCGGGAGGGATTTGTTGGCCGTCTCCAGGGAAGTAAGCGGAGGCGCATACAACCTCCCTTACTCCTCCATCGGTGGGGACTTCCACAATGACGGCTGCCAGGTCCCTTGTGATGAATTCTGGAATGGGGAGAAAATGTATATTAGTGCCGATCACACATGCGGTCCTAGGAGGAGAAACTTCAGTAGCGTAAACTAGTTTACGCGACCTGTTTTGCAGGCCCATAATCTTACCTTTATGGACCCATGGTTCTTGGATTAGCCCAATGCTGATCCTGTCGCGGTACAGTCGCAGGCTAAAGGTGTCCGAGGCACCTTTGGCATGGTGCAGGTTGTCCAGCAGGACACGCAGCCCACCCATTATTTGCGACGGTAGGCCGGATCCTTCGTTCTGTATGGCTTGTTGTTTCCACGCCTGAAGTTTCCGGCCCGATGGGAGTGATCCTCTGATCTACTTACCATCGAGAATTCCCCTTGTTTGGTAGGGGGACGTTTATTTCTTTTATTTGGGCCACCCTAAGCGGGCGTCGGCCCAGATGTGGCAGCGGGTTTTAGGTTGTCACATCTGGGCGTCTCTACTACAGCAATAGGTGCAACCACCATACCGCTGGCTGCAGGTTTTTCTACTACAGTAGTAGATGCAACCACCATACTACTGGTTGTAGGTTTTCCTACAGCGATTGTTGACTTGGATGTATACCTACCTATACCTACGACCCGGAAGGTAAAGAGGGTTACTTACTCGCCAAGAGTCTTAGACCAATCAGTCTAACGTCCTTCTTGATGAAAAGCTTGGAGGGACTAGTAGAGGTGCATGTGGAGAAAGTTGTCCTTCGACAAAGTCCGGAAAGTCCTATGAGACTGCGCTTCAAAACCTAGTTGGGAGAATTGAATGCGCACTCGAAAGGAAAGACGCCGGACATTTTCGTGGACATTAAGGGAGCTTTTGATAACGCCACGCATGTCGTAGAAGAAGCACTGGCTTTGTGTGATTGCTAATGCAGGTCTAGAACAGTGTCAAATTTGGCGTAAACAGTGGCTGCTCGCGAATTGCGTCCTGTCTCCGCTGTTATGGTGCATGGTGGTCCAGTATCTGCTCGTTGCTTTCAATGCCTCTGGAATCTACACGGATGATGTTGCCGTTCTCTCTGTCGGCTCATCCCAGCGTCGACTGTCTGTCTGAAAGCACAGGCGACGCTAAATGTGATTGATGAGTGGTGCTGTCTGCCCTCTCAAGACTAATGTTGTTTTTTTCACTGCTAGAGAGCATTCCCATCCCTATATCCAAGGGAGCTAAGTACCTGGGAGTTGTCTTAGACTGCAAGCTTCTTTGAGCAAAGCATGTTGAGTTAAAAACCACCAAAGTGCTGTCAGCTTTGGCCAATGCATAGGTGCTTTTTAGCAAAACATGGGGATAAACCGATTAAGGTCATCTGGATCCAAACGGCAATGATAAGGCCGATAATGGTATGTGCATGGGTTGTCTGATGGAACAGGCATTTTTAGCAATGGCTCCAGATCTGGGCGGGGATCAGGCGCCGGGGTTTTCTTTGAACGCGAAAACATCCGATTGGACTTTTCGTTAGGAAAATATGCGTCTGTCCTTCAATCAGAGGTATACGCAATCCTAATGGCCATGCACTATGTTGTGAAGCACACGTTGACGCATATAAGTCTGCGTTGACATCCAAGCTGCACGCTAGTCGTCCAACTCTTTAACGAGCTCCAAATTGGTGTATGAACTCAAGACCTTAAGTCGGTAGGCTAAATTCACTGAGGCTTGCATTGGTTCCATTCTAGCATCCCAGGAAATGAGATATCTGGTGAACTTGCTAGAATGAGCTCAGAGGAAAGCTTCTCGGGACCTAATCCCGTTCTGGGTCTAGTTGCTTCCACGGTCAATTCCTACGTCAAAACTCGGCTTTTGAAAGGCCCTTTAGGTCTGGTGTGCCTGATAGGTGTGTCTTTAAGTCTTTGTAAAAGGTTTCAACACTTGCAAACCATTTTCATCTTTCTAAACGAGACAATGGACTTTAAACAGCTTTTTTTCTTTATTTCCAGGACTGTCAGAAAATCATCCGCCTAAAGTCCCTTAATGCAAAAACAGATCCGACTGCTCTAGCCCGAGAAGTGGTGGAACGATGCGATCTTATTCACAGATCCCAACTAGGCGATGTGGAGCAAATCATTTTCTATCTAAAGAACCGAAAGGACAATGCAGGAAGTGGTTAGTCATACCCATCTACATACCTATGTATTTCATCTAATTTCATATCTCGCCCATGTAATCCGATGCAAAAGATATAGCTGACAACAACAGTCAACGATCCACCTCCGCAGTGCGATCCTCAACAAAATTTGCACAGCAGCCCGATGTGTCGATCAATCATGTCGATGAGTATGTGGAACTATTGTATGAGGATCTGGGCGAACGGATACGAGGTTCGGCCACTATACTTCAGGTTGCCAGAAATCCAGATAATCTCGAGGTGTTGGAAAAGAATGGTAATAGCGAAAGTCATCTTAGTGTAAGGCGATATCGCAATTGATTGATTTTATTTTGAACGTCGTAGAGGCTGCATTGAGTGCTCTTTCGAGGGTCCTCCGCGAGGACTGGCGCAAGAGCTTGGATCTCTCGACAAATATCATTTATATATTCTTCTGCTTCTCCACATATACAAAATTTCATCCGGTAATTGTGCAGTACAAGGTGAGTCTGAAATCCCATTCGATGAAACATCAGTTCCATTTGGTTCGAATCGATTACAGATTGGTTCCTTATGCATGGATGTCATAGACTATGAACTCCGGCGTTACGAAAGCATGCGTAACGAGCTGGACGTTCGAAAGAATCCTGCCAATAAGATGAGCAAGGAAAAACTAAATCGTAGTACAGACGATTTTCTTGACATTATGAACGAGGAAAAGCCCAAAGAGGTAAGTGAATGCATCTGGCTCAGCTTTGTTGCTCATCGTCATCGCATTTCTGTAGATGGAACCTCCGCGACGTAGAATACCAGAGTTAAAACAACGCCCAAAATCTGGTAATTGGTCTAGTTTCCACGGCTCGATGTCATCATCACTGATGAAGAGCCAGATCTTGAACACCAGCTACCATGAACACCTCTCATCCGGAGCCACATCGCCCGAGGCGAAAACAAACAGCAATGAAGCACTAGCTGTCAACGATCCAAAGGCAAAGAAGGAAGAATACGATCGATTGAATAAGCAACTTAAAATCTTTGCCAAGAAACAGGAACAGCTCCTAAGGGTTGCCTTCTATCTGCTCCTCAACATGGCCGAGAATGTCAAGCTCGAGGAGAAAATGCGTCGAAAAAACATTGTCAAAATGTTGGTCAAAGCACTTGATCGACAGAATATCGATCTTCTGATGTTGGTGACGACATTTCTCAAGAAACTTTCAATCGTCGGCGACAACAAGGATGACATGAACGAGCTCAATATCATTTCCAAATTGCCGCGTCTCATCCAAAGCGGGAATGCCGATTTGGTACAAGTCACCCTGAAACTAGTCTTCAATTTGTCTTTCGATGGATCTCTGCGACGAAAAATGGTGCAAGCTGGCTTCCTGCCAATGCTGGTGATGTTCATCAATGACGAGAAGCATCACGGTATCACAGTGAAGATCTTATACCACATGAGCTTGGACGATAAGGTAAGCTGGACTGGGACCTAGGCGTACATATAATTTTATAGTGGAACGGGGGAGGGGATAAATAAATAAAACACAAGAAACGTATTGGTGGCTTTATTCATAAATTTTATTTATTAAAAACTCAACCGCTACCTCCAACAATCAAAACAAGAGTGGCGTCCTTTTGTATTCAATTTTAGAGATCCTACTCTCCACTTTCGTCTTCTCAGAAGACGAGAGTAGGAGAGTGGCCTTATGCGAAAGACAGTTACGCCTGTGGTTTTCTCCAAACCACAAGCGTGGCTGCGTACAGTATGTATACTAATAGTTGGTATTAGTACTAACTTAATTGATATGTACAGGGTGTGCATGAGTAATATATAACACCTCCCCCAATAAGAATGTTTGGTCTCCAAACATGAGATTAATTAAGGTAATAATCTAACAACATATTCAATATAATAATTTTTTTTTTGTTTTTTTTTTTTTTTTTTTTTTTGATTGCAATACATACGCTTTTTTTTTCATTGATAGTTCTATGTATATTGCTGTTCATGACAGTTAATAGCAGGTATTAATCTTCAATTAATTTAGTTGTTTTTTGTTGGAATTTAAATTTTCTCTTTCTTTGTTTCTCACAATACTTAGTTAGTCTTTTATTGTTTGTGTCATAAATATAGTTGCCATCTACTTCGAACTTGTTCAGTCTTTTGTATTTTGGTTTACATTTTGAAATATTTCTATTTTTTACAATACTTTCGCATAAACTATTATTGTCGTTTTTATCTTTGTTAAGTTTTTCTGTTCGTTTTAATTTTTGCATGTCGTACTTAATTGCTAGTTGTTGTATTTCATTTTTGTCGTAGTTTTTGTTTATGAAGTCAATTGGTCTCAGTTTGGTGGTCGAGTGTATAGTCACATTATAAATCATTATTATTTTGAAGACTTTTTCATCCATTTCGCCTAGATTAGTTTGGTCCTTATCTGCCTCAAGTAGTCTTAAATGTTCATTAAGAGTTCCATGTAACCGTTCCACATCTGAATTTCCTGTTTTGTTGAATGGTGTAGTTTGGTGAAAGGTTATGCCATTGTCTTTTAAAAACTGTTCCACAGCATTATGTATGATACCCTTTTCACCATCAGAAATCAAGTTCTTCATCTTACCTAAGTAGATTAGCCGTTCTTTAATAGCGTTCAAAATGGATATCCATGTTCTATCCTTAAGTCTGTGAATAGTGGCATGTTTTGAAAACTTATCAATCATCGTTAAGTACATAATATTTCTACAAGGGTACCAGATGTCCATATGTACAATGTCATTAAAGTTTGTGACTGATTCTGTGTGTTTAACTGGTAACTTTGGCGGATGTCTATCATATTTCCCTAAGTTGCATGTCTCGCAATTGTTAACAAATGTATGTATTAGTGTTAGCATATTAGGATAATAATATAGTTGCTTAAGCTCTAAAAACACTTCGGAAATGCCCCTATGGTTCTTTTTTAAGTGTTCTTTTTTTATGATTGTGAGCATTTTGTTTTTATCAGTTATATCTTCTAACTTAGTACAAGACTTTAGAATTTTGAGGTTACTATTATTAGCGAAATTTTTTACATATAAATCTTGAAATTGAAGATAGAGCTGCGTATCTTCACAATAAACGCAAATAAGTCCCTTATCAATAATGAATCTTTTCATTATTCTCAATAAATCGCTATCTCTTGTCACATTTATAAAATTTTTGCATTTCTTGTTAATTATTTTTGTGAATATTTTTTCTTTTTCGCTTGTTTTCAAAAATATTTGGTTTTTGTATAAATTAATTGCCTTTTCTGTTATGTGTATATAGTGTAAGTTATCTTCAACTGCACTATGTATTGTTGCATCTGTAGACTTAATATCATTATTATTGTCTTCGATGCATTCATTGTTATTTAACTCATAAGTACCGAGATTAATGAGGGGGGTTGGAAAGCTCTTCAAATTATCATTTTTTATTTGGTGTGTTTCATATTTTTCAGAACGATCACTACATTTAAGTCGGCTTAGTCCGTCTGCTACATGATTATCTTTCCCTTTAATGTATTTAATTGTAAAATTGTACTCGTTAAGTTGCATCTTCCAACGCTGTAACTTCATATTTGGATTTTGAAGACTATTGAGCCAAATAAGGGGCTTATGGTCAGTTTGGATTATAAATTTTCTGCCAAACAGGTAGGTAGGTAGGTAGGGTCGTAGCCTTCCCGTAATTGAGAAGAACGCACTTAGGCCAAGGAGGCCCGTTGTGCAGCTACGAGGGGGTTTTATCCCCCTATTCGTGGAACCATCTAGTGCTTCTTAAGAAGTTAAGAAGATTAAGTATCCCTACTTTCTGAACATCTGTCAGATCGTTAAGGAAGTAAGAGCCTAGGTAACGCTTCCTTATATTGCAAAAAGCTGGACAGGCGCATAGAAGGTGGTGAATGGATTCAACCTCCTCCTCGTCCTGACAGCTTCTGCAGAAGTCATTTGAAACTATACCTAGTCTTTGTGCGTGACTGCCAATGAGGCAGTGACCTGTGATGACACCGATGACTTTGTAGATGTCAGTTCTTTTTAGGGAGATTATACTCCTTGTGCGCTGACTGTCAAGCCGAGGCCAGATTTGCCTGGTGATGACGCAGGTGTGTCCCTGGGTCCATCTCAGGTTCGTCTCGGCCCTGGCGAGATTCGTCAGATTATGTTTAATGGTTGTAAGGGGTACTCCCTCACAAGCCACGATTGATTGTAGCGTCGTTCCTTGTTTGGCGAGTATGTCGGCTTTCTCATTACCTGTAATGCCGCTGTGTCCTGGTACCCAGATAAGCTGTATATTGAACTGTTCTGCCATCTCGTTGAGAGATCTGCGACAGTCGAGACTAGATTTTGATGAGTACACATAGGACTCCAGCGACTTTAAGGCAGCTTGACTATCTGTAAGGATGCGAATATCTGTGGTGGATATTACGTTCCACTTCAGCCAAGATAAAGCCTCTTTTATTGCCGACAGTTCCGCCTGGAAAACGCTGCAGTGGTTTGGTAATTTTAGAGCTTTATATAGCTTGAGTTGTTTGCAGAAAACTCCACAGCCCACCCCGTCCTTGGTTTTAGACCCGTCGGTGTAAAAATCCACACAGTTTCTGCGGGGTTGTGTTTGGCGAGTCCAGTTTTTCCTGTCCGGGTAAATCGTCGTGAATTTTTTGTCCAAGATTATGGTGGGTTCTGTGTGGTCCAGGTTTTCTGCCAGACTTGTCCTGTTTTGCAGGATGGATGAGTGGCCGGTGACATAGCTCGCCCATTTCGAGTTGGCTTTTAGTCTTATGGCCGTATGTGTGGCAATTTGCTTGCCGAAAATATCGAGTGGTGTGAGGTCTAGTATCATGTTAAGCGCAGCCGTTGGTGTGGACCTGAGGGCCCCGGTAATGCACATACATGCCATCCTTTGTACCTTCTCGAGTTGTTTATGGTATGTTGTCTTGTCTAGTGCAGTCCACCAGACTATCACTCCATACAGTAGTATGGGTCTGACGACCGTAATGTAGAGCCATAGGGTGATTTTGGGGTTAAATCCCCATTTTTTTCCTAGAGCTTTCTTACATGTGTAGAGAGCAATTGTTGCTTTTTTTGCTCTTTCAGTTGTATTACTCTTCCAAGTTAATTTCCTATCGAGTATAATGCCTAGGAATTTGGCACTAGGGGAATAGGTTAACCTGGTATCGAGCAGAGTGATAGGGCAGTATTCCGGGACTTTGTGCTTTTTGGTGAATAGCACGAGCTCCGTTTTCTGGGGATTAATCCTGAGCCCGCTACTATGCGCCCATTTGCACAGGAATGAGAATGCCGTTTGCATACGGTCATTCAGTGTGGATAGGTATTTACCTGAGATTGAGATGGCAACGTCATCGGCGTAGGCAGCAACGTCCAGGCCTTCTTTCTCCAGTTTGATCAGTAGTTCGTTAACAACTACATTCCAGAGAAGAGGTGAGAGGACTCCACCTTGCGGGGTACCCTTGGTAGCTACTCTGGTAGTCTCTAGGCTTCCCCACTTAGAGTGAATCTTGCGTGTTAATAGCAACTCGCTGATCAGCCCTATCAGAGTCCTCTCCACCTTTAGCTTTTCCAGCCCTTCTATTATTGCTTTCGGAGTGACGTTGTTAAAGGCGCCCTCTATGTCTAGGAAGGCTGTTAGCGTATATTCTTTCAGATGGATTGATCTTTCGATTTTCCTCACTAATGAGTGAAGAGCTGTTTCGACCGATCTACCTTTACAGTAGGCGTGTTGTGCCTTAGACATTAGGGAGGGATCCAAGCTGTGCCGTATGTGTAGGTCTATCAGCCTTTCGTGCCAAACAGGTAAGTATGGAAATATTTAACTGACCAGACAATTGCTAACAATTCCTTTTCTATGGTTGAATAGCGGATTTCATGGTCGTTAAGTGTGCGGGATGCAAAACAGATAGGTCGATTATTTTGGCTTAAGACAGCGCCTAATGCATAATTTGATGCATCTGATGTTAAAATGAACTCCTTTTCAAAATCTGGGTTTTGAAGTATCGGTTGGGAAATAAGCAGCAATTTGAGTTTGTTAAAAGATTCCAAATATTCAGAATCATTGGTTTTAATTGCAACATTTTTCTTTAAATATTTGACCATTGGATACGCAACTTTGGCGTAATCCTTAACAAACTTCCGGTAATATCCGGTTATACCAAGAAAAGACTTAATTTCTTTCTGGTTGCGGGGGAGTGCGGGGGAATTTTCTGTATAGCAACTATTTTGAGTGGATCTGGTTTTATGCCACCTTCCGTGATTATGTGACCCAAAAATTTCGTTGACTTTTCTGCAAAACTGCATTTGCATATTTGTATTTTCAGGTTAGCTTCGCGTAAGCATTGAAAAATTTTTTTATTGAACAAATATGTTCATCTAATGAGGTGGAAAAGATCAATATGTCGTCCAAATACACAACGCATATCTTATTGATGAAACTTTTTAGAACACTATTCATAAGACGCTGAAATGTTGCCGGTGAATTTTTTAGTCCAAATGGCATACGAGTAAACTCATAATGACCATCGGAAGTAGAAAAAGCCGTTTTGCATCTATCATCTGGATGTATGTACTTCGATTTGATGAAATCCTTTCGCCAAATCGATTGTTGTAAAATATTGGCACCTGCCCAACTTGTCGAATAATTCATCAATGTTTGGAAGTGGAAATTTATCGTCAATAGTATTATCATTTAATTTTCGATAATCTACAACGATTCTCCATTTTTGTTCGTTGGAGTTATCCATTTTTTTTGGAACAACCCATATTGGCGCGTTATAAGGGGAAATACTATTGACAATTATGCCTTGATCAAGCATTTCCTTAATTTGTCTATCAACTTCCTTTCTGTGCACCTCAGGGTACCGATAACACTTTGTATATATCGCCAGTTCATTTTTCGTTATAATCCTGTGTTTTATATTACTAGTAAATGATAGGTTATCTTTTTCGTTGTAAAAAATGTCTTTGAAAGACGTCAATAGAGTTTTTATTTTCAAAATATCTCTTTGTTCTAAATGATGTGTAAAAGTAAGTATGTTCAACTTCACTATTAAATACGTTAAACGAATCATCAACATAACATTTAGAATAATATTCTTCTTCGTATTCGTTAAGGAAAAAAGGTATGCGTGCGTTAGCTGTTACCAATAACCGTTCTTTGTAGTTGATAATCGAGTTAAGTGGTACTAGGATATTATTCCCAATTATACCATCGAATTCGTGATGAAATTTGTATTCCAAAAACTCCACATAGTAATCTTTTAAATTAAATGTTTCGAATAAGGGAAATCTGTATTTCATATTACAGTTTATATACCTATCAAATACTTTAAGCGTTTGATATTTCATGGGACTTCTCCATTTAGGGTGACATAAATTGGTATTTATAATGCTATATTCAGCACCTGTATCAATAATAAATTTTAATTTTTTTCTTCTTTTACTTTCAACTGTTATATATGGTAATTGTTTGAATCCTCTTGGTAAAAATTTTGATTTGTTGGGTCACTTTGGTTAATCGAAATGTCCATTGGTACCGGTCTATTGCTTTGATTGTCATAACTTTGCTGTTGATTTTGCATGATTTGTCGACTTGGTGTGTACGTGTTACGAGTGTTTCTGTTATTATTATTGGCATTATATCTGTTATACCCGTACCTATTAGTTGGTCTGCTTTGGATGCTTGGATCCATACGTTGCGGGTTGTTGTTATAATCGTTGTTACTATACTCTTGAGTAGTTTGAATATTTTGTGTGTAGCTGTTTTGTCCGATTCTGTTATTATAACCATTGTTAAAGTTTCGTCTATTGTTATAAGTTTGGCGTTGTTCTTGTCCATTTGTGTCTTGGTGTTCAGTATTATTCTGTTGGGAGGTGTAAACATTTCTTCGTCCTATATACCTATTTTGTTGTTTGTATTGCATGGAATGTGATCTTTGGGAGTTTGAGTAATTAGAATAACCGTTTGTCCTAATAATGTTGTAGGCGTCGTCCATTGTAGTGGGATTTCTCCCAATTATAATTCCTCTTACAGGTTCCGGTAAGTTACTTTTAAAGCAATTTAAAACGATTCTATTGTTAGTCATAATCTGGTCTTTTGTCAGCTGTTCGTTAAGTAAGTATGCGTTATTTAGTCGTATGAGAAAGTCATTTAGCTGGTTATAAAACTGTTCTATTGTACCAATACAACGACATAGCACAATATCGTCAAGGAGTGCGTAAACCGGTGTAGATTCACCATGAGCTCTCTTTAAAACCTCCTTAAGCTCATTCCAACTTTGAACTTGACTATGCTTTAACATGGTATCCCTGGCTTTGTCGATTAATCTATCTTGTATGTGGCTTAAAGCTATATTTTTGAGATGAATATTTAATGTTTCCATTAATGGGACAAGTGCGTCTATTCTATTTATAAAGTTAATTAAATTTTTTTCGTTGCCATCGAATGACTGAATACTTGCAATACATTTTATAAGCGTTTGAAAGACTTCCATTGTTAATAATAATAATAATGATAATGCTTTCTTACTTTTAATTTTTTCTCTAACAAATTAACATGTGCTTTTTCTAACGGTAGCTTAAAATACTTCCAATAATACTACTGTAAATGTAAAAACAAAAAAAAAAAATATTTGTTAAATCCACGCACCCGTTTTTCTTGCTTTCTGGATATTTCTTGAATGTTGATTGTATGTGGGATCCTGTTACTACTAATGTTGCATTTGTTGTTGTTGAATTTGTATAAGCGTGTGTTGTGTGCTGTGTATTGTATGTATAGCTGTATTTTTAGTTATTTATTGCATGAATAAAACACGTGGTTTCTCTATTTGTTGTTTAACATTTTGTTTCATCTCTTATCTCTCTAATTGTATTATTGTTTTTCCTTCTTTCAACCTGCACACATTTAACTCACCGTTTAATTTCTTTGATTTCTCTCTCTTTTTTTTTTTTTATGAATTCACTGTTTGCTTTTTATTAGAATGTAAATGAAACACGAATGTTCGTAAAGCCGAAACGAATTACCGACTGCGCCAATTTTATAGTGGAACGGGGGAGGGGATAAATAAATAAAACACAAGAAACGTATTGGTGGCTTTATTCATAAATTTTATTTATTAAAAACTCAACCGCTACCTCCAACAATCAAAACAAGAGTGGCGTCCTTTTGTATTCAATTTTAGAGATCCTACTCTCCACTTTCGTCTTCTCAGAAGACGAGAGTAGGAGAGTGGCTTTATGCGAAAGACAGTTACGCCTGTGGTTTTCTCCAAACCACAAGCGTGGCTGCGTACAGTATGTATACTAATAGTTGGTATTAGTACTAACTTAATTGATATGTACAGGGTGTGCATGAGTAATATATAACAATATAATATGTGATTTATGATTACAGGTCAAGTCGATGTTCACACACACCGAGTGCGTACAAATGGCCACCGATGCCATAATCCTAAATCTCAATACCAAAGTCGATTTGGATCTGGTTGCATTATGCATCAATTTAGCACTGAACAAACGAAATGCACAAATCATGGTCGAGGGCAATCGATTGCACAGCCTGATGGATCGAGCCTTCAAATATCAGGATGCTCTTCTCATGAAACTAATCAGGAATCTGTCACAGCACGAAAATCTCCAGCATCAGTTCATTGACTATGTCGGAGACTTGGCGCGCATCATCACGATGTGCGATGATGAGAACTTCACTGTGGAATGCGTGGGAATATTGGGTAATCTCTCACTGGCCGACTTGGACTATTCACAGATTTTACAGAATTTTGATTTGATTCCTTGGATTCGAGAGGTATTGGTGCCGGGAGCGAAGGTAGACGATGTTGTACTGGATACAATCGTATATTTGGGCACCTGTGCTCGTGACGAGTTGTGTGCGTTATTGTTCTGTCGAGCAAAGGTCGTACTGTCACTAATCGAGCTATTGAAAGCTAAGCAGGAGGACGATGAGATCGTACTGCAGATCATTTTTGTATTTCAGAGAATACTGCGGCATGAAAGCACGCGGGAGTATATGATCAAAGAGACAGAGTCGCCGGCGTATCTGATCGATTTGATGCACGACAAGAATTCGGAGATCAGGAAAGTGTGCGATTATTGTTTGGATATCATAGCGATATCGGACTCGGAGTGGGCTTCGCGGATTAAGGTAAGTTCTTTTAGTTTCTTGTCGATTGCGCGTGGTTTTAGGTGCGTGCTTTTGTAGTTGGAGAAATTCCGAAACCACAATTCACAGTGGTTGAGTATGGTTGAGCAACAGCAAGACCATGAGGATAAGGACTATACAAACAACGAGGAAGACGAGAGCGATTTACCCGCGTATTTGACGTCTGATTACTTGGAACGCTGCGATCTCTACCAGTCACCAGATGACAACGAGAGTAATAACGGCAACAATCCTGGCAGCCCAGCGATGTCAACCTACAGCCGTCCCGTCAGCAGGTTCGATTTACGACTAATGTATAATATCAAGGATCGCAAGTCAATTTCTATTGATTTCAGTTACAGGCGAAGTACGGACCTGGACGAGCTCTACAATATGACGTCGAGCTCCAAGTCACAGTCATCCAGTCAGGGTGACAATACCAATTATATGTTTAAGTCGAACAAGTCTCTAGACTCTGAGCCCGGCCTTCACGAGGAATTGCTCGTCGCCTAGAAACCTTTTTCAGTGCTAATGCTATCCAAACGACCGACGCGACGGCCAATTGACTATTTTCCTAAGCGAACAAGGCAACAAATGAACAAGGACGAAAAACCAAAATCGAAACCGAAACCGAAACCCAAATGAATGCTGGCTCTCACCCAAAACGAGATAAATTCTATAAATTAGCTTTTAATTAATTTATTGTGTCGTATACTCAATTGTAGTCCCCGAGCGACGGTATTCGTATGCGTATATATATGTAAAGCAGGCTTCTAACGCACATTTTAACTATTGTTTTGATCCCACTCCTTGCCCCAAAGACCTCCTAACACCATAATTGCTTTAGTCCTGTCGTCAAATTAAGCAAAACAACAAAACAAACATTTTAGTTCAATTAAATATATTTTGATTCTTTTGTTTTAATTTTGCAAAATATTCTAGTCCATCGTTTTGTGTTTTCTTTAAATGCAATTTTAGTTTTAATATTTTTTTTTTTTAAATAACAATTAACCGTAAATGTGATATTTTATTTTTCCTTATTAATTTTAATTTTAGCAATTAATTAAAATAATTACGAGTAAATTTAATAATTAAATTTAACAGACGCTTAGTTATTACAAATTTTTACGAACACGTTTTTTAGCATTTTTTTTTTAATTTTAGTTTTTTTTTTCCTAAATTTTATTTTTGGAAAATCTTAATTTTTTTTTTTTTTTTTTTTGTGAGATTTTATTTTATTATAAGCGTACAAAAGAGAAATCGACGAAAAGGGAATTTGGAATGAAGAAGGGAATGCGAAGAAGGAAATATTTATGTGCAAAAACGAAAAAAATAATAAAAATTTTAAAATTAAAAGAAAAATGGTTTTTAGTCAACAGCCTTGCTGGTTTTATATACTCTGGTGGACAAAAGTATTCGTAATGTCATGTTCTTCTTCTTCTTAGTGGGCGTTACAGTTCGGGGTGACTTACTTACTTACTTTACTTATCAGGCCTGCGATCCATGGAGGATCTGAGCCTGAGCTATAGCTGCCTTCCATCCTTGACGGTCCCGGGCACGCTGCTTCCAGTTGTCAAGACCAAGATGTCTTACATCCGCGATTACTTGGTCTTTATACCGGAGGTTCGGTCTTCCTCTTCTTCTCGAACCAGGAGGCTCGGAGTCGAAGACCCACTTAGCTGGAGCGTTGATGTCCATGCGCTCGATGTGGCCGAGCCAGTGTAGTCGACGGATCCTTGCCTTCCGGACTACATCCACATCTTGGTACAGCTCGTAGAGTTCGCGGTTGTGTCTTCTTCTCCATTCACCTTCCTCACAGACAGGACCAAATATCCGGCGCAGAATTTTTCTTTCGAAAGAACCCAAAATCAGCTCCGCTGTCCTGCTTATCGTCCAGCTTTCGGCTCCGTACAGCAAGACTGGCAGAATGAGCGTTTCGTAAAGCATGACTTTGGTCTTTCGAGTGAGGAGTTTTGACCCCAGTTGTTTGGACAAGCCGAAGTAGCAACGGTTGCCAAGGGCGATGATATGCCGGATCTCCACTGTGGTGTCATTTGTGGAATTTACGTTTGCCCCGAGGTAGACAAACTCCTTAACTACCTCGAAATTGTAGCTGTCAATTGTTATATTTTGTCCCAGGTGGTGAGCGACGGATTGGTTTTTGCTTGACAGCATGTATTTCGTTATATCCTCATTGATCTTAAGACCAACTCGTTTCGCCTGTTCTTCAATCGCCGTGAATGCTTCCACAATGCCACGGCGAGAACACGCGATGATGTCGATATCATCCGCGTATCCTAGCAGCTGGACGGACTTGTAAAAGATAGTGCCTTCCCTGTTGACGCCTGCCCGTCGAACTATCTGCTCCAGGACCCAGTTTGAAGAAGTCACATGACAGCGCATCTTCTTGCCGAAATCCGGTGCATGTTTCGAATGGTTCCAAGGTCCTAGAACCGAGTTGCACTGTGCATCGCGTGTTTTTTAGCGTGGCGCGACACAACTGGATCAGTTTTACCGGGATCCCGAATTCGGCCATCGCCCCAAACAGTTCTTCACGATGAATCGATCAGCCTTTTAAATCAATCAAATTTAAACTTACATTTAATTTGGACATAGTTAATCTAATAATCAAATTAACGATTAATGATTATGATTAAAAATCCTAATCATTTTAAAATTGATTTTGATTAATTAATCTTAATCAACATTTTTGATTACGATTTTAATCATCAATTTTTAATAGTTAATCAGATTAACTTTGGGCCAACACTGTTGCTGGTCTTATATACAAAAGTATTTGTAATGTCATGTTACCAACAATAAAAAGAGGAAAAGACGCCTAATAACATTGTGCAATATTTGATATTGCACAATATTATTGTTCGTCTGTAGATAATATTGCAATATTGGGAAAAATATTGAACCGTCTGGGGCAGCAAGCCAATAAAATTGTGCAATATTTCGCACAATAATATTGAGCGTCTAGAGGCCGCTTTAAAAACGACGCTTTTGACTTAGAGTCAAGACGTCGGAACAAGGCAGAATGACATAGTCAAGACGCCGTCAAATCGAAACGAGTTTGTAGGGGCTAGTTGTCAAAATGCCTGTCAAAGCCATCGAGATTGCCATCTTGTTAATTTATCTATGGTCGAAAGCACCAGAATGGTGAGAGCCATAAGTGGCGAGAGCGTAAGACCGAAGTCAACTCAAAGCTCGTCGTCGCTGACAGGTCGCCACAGTATGTATTTATGTATTCAAGCATTTTTTGAAAAAAAAGGACGTCAATGTTTGTTTGTTTAGTTTTAGAAAAGGCGGATTTGTTTTGAAATCTTGTCTGTAAATCAAACAAAATTTGAACAGCCTCACCGTAATTTTTCTTGGCCTCAAACATTTTTAAGCGTTCAATAGCAACGTCAGCTTCTTGGTATGAATTAATTGAAGGCTCTACCTGGTCCTGATCATCATCCTCTGCATCACTTTCTGTTTCAATAATTTCACCAGGAACTGCAACGTCTTCTGGTACCATCTCGAAGTCATCTTCCACATTTACAGTTTCATCCATTAGGACAAAATGTTCGGATTCTGCTTCCAATCTGCATTCTTCAAGAAGCTTGAAAATTTCCCTTAAATTCGAAAGAGGCAAGTCATATTCAGGATCGAATTCATCTTTTTCCAGATTAAAACTTTGTCCACAAGCATTCTTAAAACAATTTGCAACTATTTTTCTTGTGACTAGTTTCTAGGACAGTTACGCTTTTGGTTAACTCACTAGTAGATTGTGAGCTGTCCATACGGCGACGAGATGCTTTAAAATAAACCAGCGGTAGTGAAATTTAAAATTTCTTATCACACCTTGATCAAGGGCTGGCAAATCGATGTGGTGTTTGGCGGAAGATAAACAACTTTTATATTTCAAGTCTTAAGGATGGGAAGCAGCATTGTCAAGAAAGAGCAACGTATTTTTCTTCTGTAGTTTTATTTTTTTGTCGAATAAACGAAGCCACTCTATCATAATTTCTTGGGTCATCCATGCTTTTTTGTTGTGCTTCCGTCTGCCTGTAGACCTTGAGGCAACGAAACGCTCTTGGGCGACAAGATTTTCCAATAACTAAAAGTTTTTCCTTGACTCCTGCCATATTGGCACAGTGCAGAATAATGGGCCTCTCCTTTGAAAGCTTTCACCTTTCAAAGCCATTGTCTTTGTGGGTAATGCTCGAAAAAAAGACCAGTTTCATCTGCATTGTAAATGCAGTCAGGATCATAACTGGCTGTTATTGTAGGTAGCTTTTGAAGAAAATTTTTCGCGTCCTCAAGATTAAAATCTCCACCCTCTCCGCTCATGCTTTTGTTGGAAATACCGTGACGTTTCCGAAACTTATCAAGCCAACCTGCAGATACTTTAAAATCGGTGACTCCTAAACGGTTTGCAACTTCTGCTGCCTTATGTCGAATTGCGGTTCCAGAAATAGAAAATCTTTTGTGTCGAGCTGCACAAAACCATTCAGATACAATTTTGTCTAGGCTCCCGCTCGATGAAACGAAACACCTTTTAAGGTAAGTTGCACTTGCAGTAGACTGCAAGTAATAAAAAAATAACGTTGCCAGAATATCCGTCTGATGACAAGTTTAATCTTGCTTTGGTGTCCGCCTAAGGGAAAATATTTTATTATTTATATGCGTAAATGCTGTCCGTGTCCGTCCAAGGGAATTTGTAAACTATGCAATGTATGTTGTTATATAAACTCATGCACACCCTATACATATTATCTACTAAGTTAGTACTAATATTAATATTAGTACACATACTGCACACAGCCACGCTTGTGGTTTGGAGAACCACGAGCGTAACTGTCTTTTCCAAATAGCACTCTCCTACTCTCGTCTCCTGAGAAGACGAAAGTGCTGAGCTAGATCTATTTAATAGAATAGGACGCCATGCACTCTTTGTTCGGCAGTCATAGAAAGCAGTTGACATTATTCAATAAAGCCACAAAGATTTTTCTCGTGTTTTTTTATTTTCCCGTTCAGATATAAAATTATATGGAGCAAATTCCGTTATGTCCGTCTAAGGGAGGTGTCCGCAGTGGGAAATTTCACTGTATTTGGAAAACGTTTTTCTTATCTTATAGAGAAAGATATACAGTCATCCACAAAAGTGGAGGCACAGCACCTATTTCCATAAAAAAAGCCCTCCAAATAGCTTCGTATTTAAAAAAATAATAACAAAACATAATTATTTTATAGATTAGTGTATTTGGCTTCATGATTGTGACTTTTACTATTTTGTTAGAAAAAAAAAAAAACGGAAATATTTCTATTTTGTAATAGCAAAGTAGAAAATTCATTCCACAAAAGTGAAGGCACAGCGGGGAACGGCGCATTTAAAAAGGGAGTTCCGCATAGTAGGGGAGCCCGGGATGCTAAATCTGCAGTTACTAGAGCGTCATGGGCTTTGTACGTGGAATGTTAGGTCCACAGGCCACGTGCAGCCGAACAACTTGCGGACGCCCTAGACCGCTATAAAGCGGACATCACCGATATCCAGAAAATGCGATGGAATGGACCGGGTATAAAGCGGATGAAAGACTGCGATATTTACTACGGCGACTTCTATAGGGAGAGAGGACAACGATTGTTTGGATGCGGATCTGTTGTTCGAGGTGGACTAAGGCAAAAAGTCCTAAGCTTTCGGCATGTGAGCGAACGCCTCATAACAATCCGTATCAAGGCTCAATGTTTTGACATCAGCCTGATCTGCGTCCACGCCCCCACGGAAGACAAGGATGACTTAGCCAAAGATGAGTTCTACGATCTTCTAGGCAGAACGTATGCCCAATGTCCCAGCTATGACATCAAAATTGTACAAGGAGACTTCAATGCTAAGCTGGGTAGGGAAAGCATATTTGAACGAGTCATCGGCAAACATAGCCTACACGACACCACCTCCGATAACGGACACAGGCTGATTGATCTTGCTACGGGGCGAAATCTCCTTCTAGCCAGTACGCGCTTCCCGTACCTCGATATACACAAAGGCACCTGGCGGTCTTTTGATCAATCGACTACCAACCAGATTGATCACATCGCGATCGACGTCAGACACTCCACCACTATTCTTGATGTTCGAACTTTCCGAGGGGCTAACATCGACTCGGACCACTATCTTGTTGTAGCCAAGATGCGCTTACGGATATCACGAACGCAACGGAGTAGAGTAAGAATACAACGTTATGACGTCGGAAAGCTACTATCGCCAGAAACCGCTCGTGCTTTTACCGATCGCGTCTCCCTTAAGCTCTCCAATACACCTCAATCGTCCACGCTATCAATAGAACAGCAGTGGAGCCTTTGCAAACAAGCCCTGAAAAGCAGGATGCATATAAGGCCTCCCTGCATAAAAGAACAAGAGCAGCTCGTGAGCTCTACGAGTTAAAAAGAAGGGAGGAGCATAAGCTTCTCAGAAGAAAGAAGAAAGAGCACGAGAAGCGCGCGATTGAGGACTTGGAGAGGTGTTACTGCAGGCGTGACGTTCGAAAGTTTTATCAACAGATAAAGCGAACATGCCAAGGTTATAAAGCCAGAACGGAAGCCTGCAGGGATGAGAACGGACACCTAGTAGTAGAACCGCAGTCGATGCTGAGAATATGGAAAACCACTTCTGCAGTCTGTATAACGGCGATTTCTAATCGACGAAGACCGCTCAGAATTCCGTCCCCCTGACCTCGACGAAGTTTAGATTACCATATCGAAGCTCAAGTCGAATAAAGCTGCTGGCGCAGACGGACTGTCTGCTGAGTTCTTAAAGGCAGCTGGGGATGACCTTGTTGGGAGCATGCACCAGCTCATCTGTAAGATATGGTTAGAGGAACGCATGCCCGAGGAATGGAGTCTCAGCATCCTATACCCGATCCACAAGAATGGAGACCCCTGTGATTGCGCCAACTGTGGAGGAATAAGTCTCCTTAACATCGCCTACAAAATCTTCTCTGCCGTTTTGTGTGAACGCCTGAAGCCTTTGTAAATAAGCTAATAGGTCCTTATCAGTGCGGATTTAGGCCAGGGAAGTCCACCATCGACCAAATCTTCACACTACGGCAGATCCTGAAAAAAACCAATGAATTTCAAGTCGACACTCACCACATATTTGTCGACTTCAAGGCCACATATGATAGCGTGCATAGAGGTATACAGAGTCACATCTAGTTTTGGCATCCCTACCAAACTTGTCCGATTGTGTAGGATGTATTGGACAACTCTCACTGCTCCATCAAGGTCGGTTTACCAAGACCTTCAATATCAAAACAGGTATTAGAAAAGGCGATGCGCTAACACGTGGCTTTTTAAACACCATACTTGAGAAGATCCTAGGAGATATTAATGCAAAACTGGGTAAAGAAGACATATTTGAGTCGCTCATAGGAAAGCATAACCTCCATAATACCACATCCGACAACGGACTAAAGCTAATCGATTTCCTAGCGGGGCGTAACCTCCTTGTAGCAAGCACGCGATTCCCCCATCTCAACATCCACAAGGGTACCTGGCGGTCTTTTGATCAATCGACCACCAACCAGATTGATTACATTGTGATCGACGCCAGACACTCCTCCTGTATTCTCGACGTACGAGCTTTCCCAGGGGCCAACATCGACTCGGACCACTACCTTGTTGTAGCCAAGATACGAATGAGGATATCAAGAATGCTTAGGAGTCGAGTAGCACAACGTAAGTTTGACGTCGGAAAGCTACAATCGCAAGAGACTGCCAGAATCTTTGCCGATCGTGTCTCCTCCAAGCTCTCTCAAAATCCGCCCACAGCAGCACAAACAATAGAGCAGGAATGGGCGCATTGCCAGAGCGCCGTCAGAGACGCTGCCTCAGAGGTGCTGGGTTTCAAACCGCCACCACCTAGAAACCCCTGGTTCGATGAACAATGCGAACAAGCCCATGCAGCAAAACAAGAGGCATATAAAGCCATGCTGCAACGACGGACGAAAGCTGCTCTCGAGATCTATGAGCCATGGCTACAAAGCCAGAGCGGCGGCCTGCATGGATGAAAATGGAGAACTGGTAGTAGAGTCGCAGTCGATGCTGAGGATTTGGAAAGACCACTTCTGCAGACTGTATAACGGCGATGATAGACAAGATGCCGCTGTCAGGCAGAACGATCCGTTCGTAATGGACGACGATGTATTCAATTCAATTCACCCGACCTAGACGAAGTCAAAACAGCGATATCGAGACTTAAGTCTAATAAAGCCGCGGGCGCAGACGGCCTGTCTGCTGAGCTTCTTAAGGCGGCTGGAGATGAGCTGGTAAGGTGCATGCACTATCTCATCTGCAAGGTATGGTCGGAGGAAAGCATGCCCGACGAATGGAATCTCAACATCGTTTGCCCGGTCTATAAGAAAGGAGACCCCTATAACTGCGCCAACTATAGGGGAATAAGTCTCCTTAACATCGCATATAAGATCTTCTCTGCCCTATTGTGTAAACGCCTGAAACCGTTTGTGGATAACCTGCTCGGCTTTTATCAGTGTGGTTTCAGGCCAGGTAAATCCACAATAGACCAAATATTTACGCTACGGCAGATCTTGGGGAAGACCCAGGAATACCAAATCGACACTCACCACCTCTTCGTCGATTTAAAGGTTGCATATGACAGCGTGTATAGAGATGAGCTATACAAAGCCATGTCTAGTTTTAACATCCTTGTCAAACTCGTCCGACTGTGCAGGATGACAATGGCGAATTCTCGCTGCTCCATTAAGGTCGGTAATGACCAAACCGAGACCTTTGATGTTAAAAAAGGATTTAGGCAGGGCGACGCGCTGTCGTGCAACTTTTTCAACATCGTGCTTGAAAAGATTGTGCAAGAGTCACTGGCCAACACAAGAGGTACGATCTATTTCAAGTCTACGCAATTGCTCGCGTACGCCGACGATATTGACGTAATTGGACGAAAACAGCAAGACGTCAATGAGGCTTTCGTGAGCATTGAGGTAGAAGCGGCTAAGATGGGTCTCAAGGTTAATGAGGGTAAAACCAAATATCTGCTCTCATCTAAAAGAGACGGACAGCACCGACGTATTGGCCAGAACGTCACCATGAGCGGATATAACTTTGAAGTGGTCAAGGAATTCGCCTACCTTGGCTCACTGATGACCAGCGACAACAACACCAGCGTTGAGATAACGCGTAGAATCACTCTTGCCAACCGCTGTTTCTTTGGGCTCAAGAGGCAATTGTGAAGTAGAGCCCTCTCTCGAAAAACCAAGGTGACACTATATAAGACCTTAATCATCCCAGTCCTCCTTTACGGCGCAGAGGCTGAAGCGAATGAAGATGCCCTTGGTCGTTGCGAGAGGAAAATTCTGCGCACTATCTACGGTCCCGTTTGTTCAAACGGTGTATGGAGGAGAAGATATTACGAAGAACTGTACGGGTTGTACAGCGACATCGGCCTGGTACGATGTCTACAGATACAGCGTCTAAGGTGGCTAGGCCATGTAGAGCGCATAGAAAATACAGCTTCGACCCGAAGAGTCCTCGAATCCACTCGCGGCAGAGGACGGCCGCATCATCGGTGGCGCACGCAGGTGGAAGGGGACCCTAACCAACTGGGCGTGCGGCGCTGGAAACAGCTGGCCAAAGACCGTGCCAGCTGGAGACGCTTGTTGGTTGAGACCCAGGTTCACCACGGACTGTAGCGCCACCTAAGTAAGTAAGTACTTGAGAAGATCGTGCGGAGCTCAGAAGTCAGCACCAGGGAGCACGATCTTCCAAAAGTCCGTTCAACTGCTTGCTTACGCCGATGTTATTGACGTGATTGGTCGAACGCAGCGGGATCGTCAATGAGGCGTTTGCTGACATTGAAGCGGAGGCAACTAATATAGGTCTGGCGCTAAAGGAGGGCAAAACGAAGCACGAGTATATGCTGCAGAGCGTCACAGTGGGCAGCAAGAACTTGGAGGAAGTCAACGACTTCGTTTACCTTGGATCCGCAGTAACTAATGAAGAAGTTCTTAGTCTTTTCGAGAGAAAAGTTCTGCGTGCGATCTTTGTGCCTGTTTGCGTTTATAGCATTTGGAGGTGAATATTGAATCACGAACAGTACGGGCTGAATGGCGGCATGTGCTTGGTTAAGCGTTTACACAGCTCCGGCCCGAAGAATCTTCAAATCCGAGAAATTGGGACAACGTAACAGAGGACGCTCACGACTCAAATGGCGCACACAAGTGGAGAAGGAACTATACGTGACTGGAGGCGGCTGGCAAGAGATCGTGCTGGCTGGAGTCGCTTGTTGGTTGGGGACCAAGACCACTCCGGTCTGTAGCGCCACGAAGAAGAAGAAGAATGTAGACCGAATGCGAATGGAGACCGCAGCTCCAGTCCGGAGGGTCTTTGAATCCAACCCCAAGGGACAAAGAAACAGAGGATGGCCGCGCCTCAGATGGCGCACAGCTGGAAGAGGATCTCGGCCGACTGGGTGTGCGGCAATGCAAAAGGACAGCAAAATGACAGTTGGAGGGGCGTGTTGGTTGAAGCTCATAGCTTTGGAGCTAGACATTGACAATAGGGTTAAGACCATATTTCAAGAGATCACGCGGACTCACTGGTCCACTCTATTGCTTGCGACGAAGAGTAAACACCGGTGCGATTGCTTTAAACCTTTTACTTTTTAAATAAATTCCTTTTACTTCACAATAATAGTTGAGGTATGGGTATTCCTGCGGTCGTTACAATTGTCATCATGTTTCCGTGTTCCACTGAGTATTCTCTTAACTGCTGCTCATCTGTCCACTACGGATGATGGTCATTATCCTAACTGGCGTTGACCTATCCCAGAACAGGTAGCTCTCCTCCACTGGCACAACATTCTCGTCTTTCACATTAAACGATTTTGTCTCTGTAAAACAAGTCGAACACTAGAGTTCCCAATACAGATGAAAGGGGTTTCTAAATCATACTCAACAGGTCCAGGAAGGCGTTCAAAGTCTCTTCGTTCCTAACAGTTGCGGCGAGTATCAGTTGCACTTCATCCTCGTTCAGTTTAAACAGATGATCGATAGCATTAAGCAAATCTTCAAACTCGGACGAATCATACACCACATCAGCGGCCAGAATAACGTCATACTTCTTCGCCTGAATCAGCTCATTTGCATCCCATGGCAGATGAACGATTGACACCTTGTCCTCCAAGTTGTCCTCATCGGGAAAATTGATGTTTCGATTCATGTTAAGAACCTCTATCACCACCGGACTGCCATCGGTTAGAGTGACACTATCCGCCTTGCAGCATTTCGACGCTATAAATCCACACAAACCCGTCCCGGCACCAAGCTCGATAACCGACTTTCCACGTATCAATCCCTCATTGTGTAGTAGATAGTCCGAGAGTGCTTGCGACGCTTGCCAAGTACACAATCCTGTCGTGCCGTCAGTCACAAAATTCGCCGATTCCCTCAGCGAAATGATCGTATCATAACGTGGAATCGAGTAGTGCTTGTAGAAGAATTTGCCACTTCCCTCGATGCATAGTGGCGGCTTGCACAGCGTGTCATAGATATCATCTAAGACCTCGCAATCGTTCTGCTCCAATTCAGTGATGAGTCGTTTCAGGAAGTTCACTTGATACGGTATGTTGATCGGATGCTTTCGGTTAAGATCATTGTGGCACGTCCGGTCGAGGATGATTTTCTGCTCCTCCCACGATAGATCTGAGAGACTCTACAGGCAGTTGAACTGCTTTAGACGTGGCCAAATGATGAAATTTTGTTTTCGTACTTGCCAGTCCATCTTGTTTACAGGAAAGCAGGAGAGAAATTGCATTTCCACGGTACGGATTACGTCCTCTGACTTCATGCTGCTACACCTTCATCCAATTGTAGTTTGGTCAAGAGATCGATGCGTTTGTTTTTTCGGGCGGGGGGGAGAACACACATAAAAACCCGAAAACTTGTAAACAAATGCGAAATACGTTACCTGACATTCGCTCAGTGCTGCTGTCTACATTTGACAGTTCGTTTTGAAGTTACCCCTGCGGTTGGATGGTGCTTAAACTGTTCGAATGGTTTGTGCCTTCGATTCGAAGTGCTTTTTTTTCGAAATCGAGAATTGGGAAAACTCACGACTTCCTCACGGGCGTAACGATCGTTCGTCTACTCCCGGCTGATCTTTGCCGTCTCCTCGTTCATTTGCATCACGTCCCATGCACGACCATCATAAACCCAAGCTAAGTGAAGTTGCAATTAACATTATAAAGCGAATCTGCTCACAGCCATGCAATCGCTTGCTACCGTTGCATTGCGTGGCACAATCATCTCTTTTTACTCGTGGTTAACGTGTAGCCACGGTGCACAAGGGCCGGCGTTGTCTGCTCATTTGCGACGGAATTATAATTAGACAAAGTGCTCGTATTGGGGCATTGACATGCACCGGTTTGCGGTAGCCTGGTGCCGAGTGCAAGTCATCGTTTCAATGAGTTCATATGCGTCGAGCATTTCCTTTGATTGACAATGCGTCTGCGTAGGTACGACGACGAATGCAAATGACCGCCTCATTGGGCATTCGGACCAGTGATCGTGCGGAGTGAAATCGCGATTTCGGTTTTTCAAATCAACAAACGTTGATGACAAATCACCTTGTCGTCCGGTCATGCTTTACGTGGATTTTGATGATGCACATACTGCTAATGGGCGTTTCACACCTCAGTCCTGCTCTCCATACATCGCTTGGGAGTCTTGTAGATCTAAATTGGCATTTTAACAAGCAACCGATCGTAAATCAACAACGAGTGGTTATGGAAATCCCTCAGGTTGGCGATGGTTACCGTGCACCGCAATAAATCCTTCCGAGCAGCCCTCTCCCGCGGGTGAAAGTGATTTATTTTGTCTTCAGCATAGATGATGATGATCGCGCTTCGGTCAATTGTGGCGCGTTTGTGTCATGCATTGCATGCGTCTCGAATGATACTCTGCGAAAATTGGTTTCATTCGCGGGCTAGTGAACGTTTTTGGGGTTTCAATGGCTTCGTATTTCTCGAAAATGCACCATATGGCGAGGTCGAGTCAGGAACCTTTTCTTTCGAAGCCAAGTCTGAGTTGTCCTGGCTTTGTGGTCGGCTTTTTTGGACACAGTCTTTCAACACAACTTCTTGAAAAACAGCGGCGCTCAGCAACGTCTGGAGAATATAGCGGGTGGGCCAGGACATCCCAGTTAAGTGCCTCCAAAGTTTCCTTGACGATTTTAGTAACACGTGGTCGAGCGTTGTCGTGCTGAAAGATCACTTTGTCATATTGGCATATTGGGGGCATTAAGGCTTCAATGCTCGGCCTCATTTCATCAACTGCTGTTGGTAAAGACCCGCTATGCTGGTTTCGTAAGGATGGAGTAGCTCATAGTAGGGCATGGGCTCGGATATAGACGGTAAAGTTGTTTTTTGCTCTCAACCTGGCGAGATGGCATCAACGATCCTTATTTCAATGCCCGGGACAAGACATACAGCCTCCTCGCGGCGCCCTCTGGACAGCCTCTCCAACAGTTTTTTTCATTTTTTTATTTGGGGCTACAGCTACCAATTAGCGTTAGAAGTTGAAATAATTTCTCGTAGGAGCCAAGGTGATCCCCTCAGGAATCATAACTTTGCTGAGAAGGATACACTTCCTAAGATGGCAAAGAGCAGCATACTCACACAGTATGTGATCCGAAAGGCCTAGGGTCAGCCTCATCATATCGAACTCACTATCGGCAACCAAACTTGGGCACTTTTGTGGACAAGATCTGGTGGCTGCTATAGAACACTTCGTCGTTGCGTCTGCCTACTTTCCCTACGACTCGATACTACCTCCACCACCGAAGGAAGTTTCTGTACTCGTAGAGTACTGTGAAGCCAGAAAGATTGGTCTCATCTTGTGTTGTGATGCTAATGCCCAAAACACTGCTTGGGGCAGCAGCAAATGCAATACAAGAGGGGACCGTCTTTTAGAATTCACTCTCTCGTCTGACCTTACCATCAATAATGTTGGCTCTCAACCAACGGTGGTTACGATAAGACGACAGGAGGTGATTGACCTGACCCTATCCAACAGATATGTGAATGACATCACTAACTGGCGATCCTTGCCTGATGCTACGCTGTCGGACCATAAATATATCGAATTCCGATTAAGTTGTGGGATCTCTTCCTTGCAACCTAGACGGAATCCGAGAAGGACGGACGGGGTGCGGCTTAGAAAGGAGCTTGAGAAATCCACTCAGGCCCTACCTAAACTTAGAACGAAACAATTGGTAGCGAACGACGTACATAAACTGAATAGCGCCATCACCAGTTGTTTTGAACTTGCATGTCCCCCAGCAAACCTCCCTCTAGGAAAGTGGTTCCCTGGTGGAATGCCGAGCTCCAAAGTCCTCGCAGGCAAACCAGAAGTCTTCTGAATAGATCGCTCACATCGAATTCGGAAGATGCGTGGAACATCTATAGGTCGAAGCAGAAAGGATATAAGAAACTTATTTGTAAATCGAGAAACGATTTTTATAGGACCTTCTGCGAAGAGACCAAGTCTCTGAGTGCGACTAGCAAGTTGGTTAAAGTCCTCAAACGGGGAAAACCGACAAGGCTTGATGCCTGATGGCACCTTTACTGAGTCTAAAGCGGACACTCTTAGTTTACTGTTTGAGACTCATTTCCCGGGAAATCAGATCGACATCGGCTCGTTCAAGGGAAACTGCAACCGAAACGATGAAAACAACTCGGCATAGCTGGTATATTGCGTCGCGCGTGGTTACGAATGAAGACATTGAATTTGGTGTGGCATCCTTTGATGGCTTCGAATCGCCAGGCGCCGACGAAATATATCTTGTTATGCTGCAAAAACGTATAAAGCAGCTGCTTCCTACTGCTAGTCTAGCACTTGCTCACATACCCATTCTTTAGCGCACAGTGTAAGTGGTCTTCATTCCCAAAATAGGAAAAGAGAACTACTCACTTGCCAAGAGTTTAGGCCAATTAGTCTAACATCCTGCTGAAAAGCATGGAGAGACTGGTAGAGTTGCACATGCGCAAATTTGCCCTTCGAATGCACCCTCTTTCGGAGATGCAACGTGCTTATCAGCGCGGAAAATCCTGCGAGACTGCGCTTCAGAACCTAGTTGGGAGATTTTGAAAGCGCGCTCGAAAGGAAAGGGTACGCGCTGGACACTGAGGGAGCTTTTGATAACGCAACTGTTGACAGCATGTGCACCACTACCAGACACCATGGTCTTATCCTCTGGATAAGACCTATAATCTCATATGCGTCGGTCGTCTGGTGGAACAGACTAACACACAAACACGCCGTAGCCTCTTTCACTAAACTCCAAAGAACGGTTCATCTCAGTTGCACGGGGGCTTTCCCCTGCACGCCGGGTGCTGCTCTAGATGCTATGATGAATCTTCCACCTCTTGATACATATATTTATCAGAGGGTGTGCTCTGAAAGCCATGTCTCGTCTGAATAGAAATGGCTTTTGGTATAATTCGCATAACGGCGTGTTTGCGCAAACCCCGTCTCATGGATATGCCGTCTGACGTACTGACGCCCGTTATCCTACTGTGTCGTAATTTCGCAGCCGAGTTTCCATGGCGTTAGGATTGGCTATGGCTGGATACTGAACCTGGAAAGGAGAGTCTTCGCATTTTCACGGATGGCTCCAGGTCTGGGCGGGGGTCCGGTGCTGGGGTTTTCTTTGAGCGCGAAAACATCCGACTGCATTTCTCGTTAGGAAAATATGCGTTTGTCTTCCAATCAGAGATATGGCCATGCACCATGCACTATGTTGTGAAGCACAGGTGGAGGGGGAAAAGCATATGCGTCTGTAGTGACAGCCAAGCTGCACTAAAAGCTATGTGTAACCCCTTAACTAGCTCCAAGTGAGTGCTTGAACTCAAGTCCTTCTTGAACAGAGTCGGTAGACTAAATTCATTAAGGCTTGTATGGGTTCCAGCCCACTCTGGGATCCCAGGCAATGAGATCTCTGATGAACTCGCCAGAATGGGTTCAGAGCAGAGCTTCTCAGGACCTGAACCCGCTCTAGGTCTACCCTACATTAACGATTGTGTGTTTAACATACACAACCGTAGATGGAGGGATTGTCGTCCAGGTTGCAGCATGACTAAGCGCGTATGCCCTGGTGTCTGCAAGAAATCGGCAGCATTCCTCCTGTCTTTAAGGAGAATCGACTGCAGAAGACTTGTGGGAGTCATTACGGGCCATTACACTTTTGATAAGCATTTCTACGTGCTTGGCATAAGTGAGATGCCTATCTGTGCTGCATGTTGCGAGGAGGATGACACTGCAGAGCACTTTCTCTGTGACTGTCCCGTCTTTGCTCGCGGACGGTGGCGCACCCTTTGGGCCGACGTAGTGTGTGCCGAATCTCTTAGCTCTACATCAATGAAGCTTCTTCTCAGTTTTCTCCCGAAAACGGGGAAAATAGAGTAATGTAAGGTGTCTGTCTGGAATACAATGGATAAGTGTTTGCGTCTGAGTGCTTCAACGGAGAGCAGTAGTCTTCAACAACAAAAACAAAATTCTGTCGTTTCTTCGTCCTCGAGACAGAGTCGACACAGACGAGAGGCTAATTTTGTTAAGATGATATATCAGACCGCAGTGTCCTGTCAGATAGTTGACTAGTCTCCTAATACCCACTCTTTTAAGTTTGAGTATGTCAATAGAGTGTTTGTTCAGGGGTCGTATAAGTCGTTTCGATTGACGGAGTCCCCGAACGCTGTTCCAGAAGGACAGGTGTTGCGATTTTCCCCACTTGTCTAAGAGGAAATTGATCTTAGACTTGGGAGTGCCGCAGAATGGTTCCGCACCTATATGTTTATCGCTGGAACCTTTATTGGCGAGTTGGTCGGCACTTTCATTGCCCTTAATACCTTTGTGCCCTGGCACCCACCAAAGCTTGAAGAGGTTTGTTTCTTTTGGCGAAGTCTTGTAGGGCATCATGACGTTCCTTGATGGTTTTTGAGTTCGTGCAGGGCGAACCCAGCGCTTTACGCGCTGCTTGGCTATCAGAGAATATGCTGATGGTTACTCCTCTTATGCCAGTCTCAATATTTAGATTGGCGCATGTAAGGATGGCATACAACTCTGCTTGAAAGATGCTGGGACTCGTTCCCAGGGCCTTCGAGATCTTGCGATTTGGTCCAAAGATGCCGGCGCCAACGCCAGAAGCCATCTTGGAGCCATCCGTATACCACCTACAGCTGAGCGATTTGGGATCAGCACTCAAATCTCTTGTCAAAAGTGAAGGCGTGTGGTAATGCGTCCGAGACCGTGGTGATCATATCCAGCTCGGGAAGGTGTTGCAAAATGGACATGTGACCCTCGGATCTACATTGTTCCCTAACAAAGAGTTCTGGTTGCACTGCGTAGTGCCACCTTTTTCATAAAAAATGTCCAGTGGAGTGAGTCCAGTGAGTGCTTCTTGGGCTGCTGTGGGGCGGGTTGGTGTAGCGCCTATAATGCCGAGACACGCTAGTCTCTGAAGGCGTTGAAGCTTAACAATTATAGTTTTTTGCTCAACATCGACCCGCAGGTGACGATAGATCTTGCTTTCGCGTTGTATAACCAGAGGACTACGTTAGGTTCAAGTCCCCAGGTTTTACCGTAATTGCGTCGACAGGCCCACATGACCTTAGTCGCTTTCGTAAGTTTAGTTTTCATATTGGGGTTCCAGTTGAGTCTGCGATCGGGACTAAGATCGTCTTACTTGGGTTGATCGATAAACCCTCTCTGTCACATTAGTTAGAGACAATATGGAGTGCAAGCTGCATGCGCTAACAGGCAGCGGTTTCACAATTGCCCGTAATAATGACTACTAGGTCATCAGCATTTCCGATGATCTTGTAGCCCAGAGTGGTTAGCTTGCGTCGTAGGTCCTCGATGCAGAGCAGTGGTGAAAGGACTCCTCCTCGTGGACATCATCTAGCAGGCGATACTGTCACTGAGACCTCTCCGCATGTGGCTGAGTCATATGGCTATTTAGCATCGCCCTAAACCAGTGATTAGTGGGATGGTTCACAGGATAGTGCAGTGGTGATCGAATCATAGCCAGTATTATCGAAGGCCCCCTCTATATCGAGGAAGGCGCAAGTTGCGTTCTCCTTGTGTGTGAAGTTGTTTTCAATACACGTCACCAGGTGTAGCGCATTTTCAGTAGATCGCTTTTTGTCATATGCATACAGATTGGGATGCAGAGATATCTGATTCCCCAAGATACCCCTATGTATCCCAGGTTGAAGCAAGACCTAAAAAGAACTATCAGTGGTGATAAAATGGTGTTCAGGCCTTTCTGTAAGATGGCAGGAAAGACTCCGTATTTGCCTGGAGCCTTATAGGGTTTAAGTGAACCAATTGCCCATTTAACCCTATCAGGGCTGAAAAGTCTGCCAGAAAGGCTATTTGTTTTACTGTCGATGCTATTTATGACATTCGTTTGATCGTCAGAGGACATCGAGTGGGGAGTAGAACTAGGGAAATGCACCTCGTGCAAGGTCTCCAGGGTTTCCCTGCGATTGACGGTAAAAGTGCCGTCTGATTTGCGAAGCAGCCCGAGTCCATCTGTGTGCTCTTGAGATAGCGCTTTATGGAGTCGGGCCGCAGTTGGAAGAAAGTCTATGTTCTCGCAGTGTTTCCTCCAAGACATTATCTTGGATTTCCTCTGTTCGAGGTTGTATTTAATATTGTTCCGTTTAGCTCTGTTAAACAGCGATCTCACCTGTTTCCTTAGGGATTCAAGCTGTGTATTCCACCAGGGCACAAACCGCCTGTGTGTACTTGATCTGGGTGTACAGCTATCCCTAAAGGATGAGATATGTGCTGCATTGAGCTGGCAAGCCGCTTCATCGATATCATCTGTTGACTCAATCGAATTGAGAAGCATGTCCTCTTTAGCGGCGAGTTGAGCCTGGAACAGAGCCCAATAAGTTCTTTTGGGCTGGTATCCAGGCTCAGCCTCCTTAACCTCACCGGAGATGTTGAATCTGATAAGATAAATGGGCGTTTAAGATAAATGGGCTAGAGATAGTGAGGTCAAGCACCTCTTCTCAACCGCATTTATAAGTGTAGGTTTGTTGACTCACCTCGTTTATTTGTATTGCTGCTGCCCCATTCCGTATGATGCGCGTTTGCATCACAACCGATTATCAGGCGATGTTTCTTCTGGTCGCAATGCCTAACCAGGTCCTGAAATTCGGTGGGAGGGATTTGTTGGCCGTCTCCAGGAAAGTAAGCGGAGGCGCATACAATCTCCCTTACTCCTCCATTGGTGGGGACTTCCACAATGACGGCTGCCAGGTCCCTTGTGATGAATTCTGGAATGGGGAGAAAATTTAAATTAGTGCCGATCACACATGCGGCCCTAGGAGGAAAATCTCCTGTGGCGTAAATTAGTTTACGCGACCTGTTTTGCAGGCCCATAATCTTACCAGTATGGACATAAGGTTCTGGGATCAATCGCTGATCCTGTCGCGATAGAGTCGCAGGCTAAAGGTGTCCGAGGCACCCTTGGCATAGTGCAGGTTGCCCTGCAGCACACACAGCCCACTCATTACTTGCGACGATAGGCCGGGTCCTTCGTTCTGTATGGCTTGTTGTGCCACGCCTGAAGTTACCGGCCCGATGTAAGTGATCCTCTGATCTTCTTCCTATCGAAGATTCCCCTTGTTTGGTTGGGGGACGTTTTGTTCTTTGGTTTGGACGATCCTTAGTGGTCGGCGATCCACTTCCAGTTAGTTCTTGGCCATCAAATGGATGAAAGGTCTCCTCAAGAAACAATACCGGAAGTAAAGATAAATCGTGTGTTGGGGTGCACGAGACGGCTGCCGTCGTTTACGTGCCTTCCTTTTTTTGCAAAATAATTCCTTTACTTCCAGTATAACTTTTGTGTTTTCTTTTTTTTAATTTCGCGCAGGTTCAAGAGTTTATATACTCTTGTGATGTTAACACACAACCTGAACGGAGTGCAGTGGTTTTGGGTTGTAGATGTTAATTCACTTCTCTCAGGGTTGGTTTGTCCTAGATAGGACGAGAGCCGATCAAATTTCACGTTGGTTATAATTCTCAGTGATTCGTTCATGCACTTTTGGTGTTAATATTGCATACGCAGAGGACGAATTCCAATTGTGTTGTTCCTTGCAGATTCTAGCTACTTGTAGGGCCTATTGTTCCATGCCGCGGACTACTTGGTGTCGATAAAATAGCCGAATTCATTTTTAAGTTAATCAGGTGTCTTCAATGGCACATAGAGAGTAGTATTCTTCTCGCAGTAGTTTCTAAACCCTTCCCAGTTAATTTTTAGTCTAGGTGGACCTTTTCTTTGCTTAAGATTTTTTCCTATTGTTAAAACAATTGGTGAGTGGTCTGAGAAAAGATCAAGTTTATCCTCAATATGCGTATATTATGAAAAAATCTATCAGGTCTGGATTCTTTGTCATGTCGGAGGGTCAGTAAGTTCACTTCCCCGCTGGAAGTCAAGTCAACATCAAATTTCATCCCGGCTTTCAATAGGACTCTATCCTTCCGAGAAAAAACTCTTGATCCCCAAAAAGTATGCTTGGCATTGAAGTCACCTCCTATAATGAATTTTGCCCCAAATGATTTGAAGATATTCATGAAATCGCGGTGGACAATAGATAAGTGCGATGTTATTGCGAGAGTTTTTAATTTCTACCCAAATTGAATTCATTTGGATTGCAATGAGCTCTACAATTGCATTTATGGCATCCTCGATGTTTTACATTTGAAAATGACGGGCCAAGGATTCCGGCGGACCATACATCAACAGGTATTGCATTGGTTACAGTTGCTCATCGCTTCATTTATTAATATTCCCCTTACAACAGAACAGCAACAGCAATGGAGTCGTTGTCAGAAAGCCATTAGAGAGGCCTCCTCAGATATACTCGGTTTCGAGCCACCACCGTCGAGAAACCCCTGGTTTGATGATGAGTGCAGACAGGCCCATGTAGAGAAACAGAATGCATACATGGCCACATTGCATCGACGGACGAGAGCTGTCCGCGAGCTCTATGAACAGAAAAGGAGGGAGGAGCATGCGGTTCTGAGAAGGAAAAAGAAGGAGCACGAGAAGCGCGAGATCGAGGAGATGGAGAGATGTTACTGCAGGAACGACGTTCGAAAATTTTACCAGAAAGTAAAACGAACATGCCAAGGCTATAAAGCCAGAGCAGAAGCCTGCAGGGATGAACACGGACAACTAGTAGTGGAGTCACAGTCGATGCTGAGATTGTGGAAGGACCACTTCTGCAGACTGTATAACGGCGATGATAGTCAAAATGCCGCCGTCAGGCAGAGCGAACCATTCATAATGGACGAAGATGAAGGAGAATCCCGTCCACCCGACCTAGACGATGTTAAGATAGCGATATCGAAACTTAAGTTTTATAAAGCTACTGGAGCAGACGGACTCCCCGCGGAGCTGTTTAAAGCAGTTGATGATGAGCTGGTTAGGAACATGCACCAACTGATCTGCAAGATATGGTCGGAAGAACGCATGCCCGATGAATGGAATCTCAGTATCGTTTGCCCGGTCCGCAAGAAAGGAGACCCCTATGACTGCGCCAATTACAGAGGGATAAGCCTCCTGAACATCGCGTACAAGATCCTCTCTGCCGTACTATGTAAGTACCTGAAACCGTTCGTGGACAATCTGATAGGTTCCTACCAGTGTGGTTTCAGGCCAGGAAAATCCACGATAGACCAAATATTTACACTACGGCAGATCTTGGAGAAGACCCATGAATTCCAGGTCGACACGCACCATCTTTTCGTCGACCTTAAGGCCGCGTATGACAGTGTTTATAGAGACGAGCTATACAGAGACATGTCATGTTTTAAGATTCCTGCCAAACTCGTCAGACTATGCAGGATGACTATGGAGAACTCTCGCTGCTCCATTAAGGTCGGAGGTGAACTAACCGACCCCTTTGATTTTAAAAAAGGTTTTAGACAGGGTGACGCACTGTCATGTGATTACTTCAACATTATTTTTGAAAATATCGTGCGGTACTCTGCGGCCAATACAAGAGGTATGATCTACTTCAAGTCCACACAATTGCTTGCCTACGCAGATGACATTGACGTTATTGGACGAACAAAGCGAGACGTCAATGAGGCGTTCACAAGCATTGAAGCAGAAGCGGCGAAAGTGGGTCTAAGGGTAAATGGGGACAAGACCAAATATATGCTGTCATCCAAGAAAGACGTACAACACCGACGTCTTGGTCAGAACGTCACCTTCGGCAGCTATATTTTTGAAGTAGTCAAGGACTTCGTCTACCTTGGCTCGGTAGTGACAAGCAACAACGACACCAGCGCTGAGATAAAACGCAGAATAACTCTTGCCAATCGCTGCTTCTTCGGGCTCAAGAGGCAATTGAGTAGTAGAGCCCTCTCTCGAAAAACTAAGGTTTCCTTCTACAAAATCTTAATCATCCCGGTCCTCCTTAACAGCGCTGAGGCTTGGACGTTGTCAAAAGCGGATGAAGAGGCTCTTGGACGTTTCGAGAGGAAAATTCTGCGTGCAATCTTTGGTCCCGTTTGTGTAAACGGAGAATGGAGGAGGAGATTCAACCAAGAACTGTACGGGCTGTACAGCGACATCGGCCTGGTTAGACGTCTTCGGATCCAACGTCTAAGATGGCTAGGTCATGTAGAGCGAATGGACATAAACGCTCCGGCCCGAAGAGTCTTCGACTCCAACTCCGAGGGACGACGCAGCAGAGGACGACCGCATTTAAGGTGGCGCGCACAGGTGGAAGGGGACCTCAACCAACTGGGCGTGCGGCACTGGAAGCGGCTTGCCGAAGATCGGGCCGGCTGGAGAGGCTTGTTGGTTGAGGCCCTGGTTCATCCCGAACTGTAGCGCTATCAAAGTAAGTAAGTTACAACAGAAATGAATCTCGTTTTTGAAGACAATTTTCAATAAAAACCGAATCTTTCTCCAGCTTTTCAAAGGCCCAATCACCGAACATTTGCACGAGCAGCATTTTGTAAGGGGTAAGCCTAAGATCAATGCGTACAATTCTCCACACAGTCAAGTAATGCAGCTGCGAACGGCGACGAATAGTAAAAATATGGCCTTCATTAACACTGGCGGGAGCACTTATGGCAGTAACATTTTTCTCTGATCGCATTCTACGCATACCAATCCGTATGTAGAAGCGTGAAATCGGTGAGATATTCGACACTATTTGCTGGTATTGCTTCATCAGTAGGTAGATAATAACGACGAAGGCGTGAAAAACATTTTTCATCGAGTATATAGGAATTTAGCTAAAAAAAATTCTATAATTTATTAGTATTGATATAAGTCTCTCTGTGATAAAATGGCATTACTAGTGGAATGTAGCTGACCTTAACATATGGCATAAATCCCACATTAGATGTCAAAAGTAGTACGTTAAAAAACCAAACAGCAAAAAAATCACCCACTGTTTGCACGAAAAATAAAAGAGTTGATTAGCAAACTACACTATTAACTCATTAAAATCGAATTATAGCCACGTCGCATCTAAAGGCAACATTATATCAGTCTGTATTCTCAGAAACATTTTCACGGTTTGTCTTCATATTATTTTAGTGTTTCGTTCCTTTTTTGCAGTTTGTTTCCTCGGCGCAAGTGCCCTTCTTTCATTAGAGACTCTTTTACCGATCAAAGAGCGTTGAGTGGTTATTTCTCACTGCGCCTTTACTCCATGTATCCCTTTTTTTTATCCCTGTCGTCGAGTCGGTCGATCGTGATCATTGTTAATTTGTCGAACAAGCAACTAAACCACACATCCAAGTCAGACAGGCAGTAAAAGGATATATGATGGTGTGTTACCACTTATCGTGTTGGAGCAACAATCCATTCTTTTCTTCATATTTCATTCGCTTGTTTTGTCGGTGTATCCTGTCGGCATTCACGCGAATCGATCTACGAATGTTGAGATGAGATGGGAGGATGCTGCATTTTTCGGCATCTCACTTTGGTGTTTCTTTCGCTAGGCTCCGAGGAGGCGCCATAAATAATTTTCGCGTAAATCGATTTTTTCCCCTTTTTGCTCGGGTTACCGGTACGTTATTGTTGATAACAGGGCGCAAACCTTGCGCCTTTCTGCCAAAACATGATTAATTTTTGATGCTGCTTGTTATCGCATTTCCTTTTAGTTCTTTTTTTTTATTTCTTATGAAAGATGGCAAGAATCTTGCATGCCTTGACCAATTACATGCTCGTACTCGTACATGCCCCTCTCATAATGCACTGTTTTGATTGAACGAAAGTGTAATGAACTTTGTCGGTAATGAAATCATTTATTTATGTGCTAGCATTTTCATCGACTATTAACTATCACCCGCGGTAATCATGCACCACACATCACGCTTCAATTCAAGATGATGATAACTATATAGTCGCCCACATGCAGCGAGTACTCGTCTATTCTCGCCCACTTCTACTCACGCAAGTGGTGGTCCACCTCGCAGATGTTCATATGTTTGTACAACTCATCAATGCACCTGCGGTGGTCAATGGCTGGCAATTATAAGACCATTCACTGATCTTGTAATGCGGTTACAATCTCACTTCATTTCATTGCATTAGCGAGAGGCATCATTCAGTTTCGTTTCATTTAGACACATATACAAGTAGGTACATGTGTGGCCAAAGTAGCCTCTCGAGAGCTACTCCGTTGTAGATTATCCAATTTTTATAGACCCTCGAGGCTTAGTGCACTCTTGTAAACACGCCCAACACCACAGAAATTCATTACACGTTTCTATATCAAGAAATCTCAGTTAAGCTGTATTATATGATTCCATGCCCACTATCACAGGCAATTCGTTTCCCAATTTAATTTCGATTCTGAAATTGTGCCTTAGGGCAGATAGGCTTCATTATACGGCAATTGATCCGGAACATCTCACCTCTAATTTCACTTGCATGTCATTTCAAATTACCTTTACCACTCGCATCTATTAGATACAAGTTACCAATGCAAACACACTTCCAGGCACAGCAACTAAATTAATTATGTAGAATTGTCCGCCCCGATTACCTGATGATAGGCTTCAATTAAATTCCAGTGGCATCGCCAAATTATCCTGTTTGGATGCTGGATCACTTGTGTGCGAATCATAATTACAGCAATTGGTATACGTACGTATTCGGACTGCATAAGATCACGTAATCACTGGCTGACAGAACTGTCTGTCGAATTGACGTGAGAACTTGGGGTGGCAACTATGCTGCCAGTGGAGTGTCAGAGAATCATCTCAACGATGCATGAAGCGCCAGAGTATCGGATTCTTTCGCACGACAAACAAAACACTTGACGATCATGAGGATGACGATGCGGTTTCGACCCGTTCTGACAAAGTATGCGGTAGGCAATTATGTATTTCGCGTTGAAGTGCAATTTCAAGATGTGGATACTTAAAATGCTGACTACAGGGAGTGGACGTGGCGTGCTCTGTGAGGATGAGTCTTGGTCGAAGGGTAATTATTGAATTAAATCATTTCACGGTCACGTAATTTCGCACTGACCGTGGAAAGGTGATCTGGGTTGATGGCGTGATGGGGCTTGATGGCGATTGTGGGTCTTGGTCGTTGTTAATATTGTATTTTTGGCAATCACAATTACATATTTGTAAACCTGTCTCTGCTACCTTAGACTATGAATGCCGGTACATATCCGAATGGTTTGAGCAAATTTCAACTGCTCCATTGCATGTAGAGGAACAATGGCGACTGTTTTCAACAGCTGTCATTGCCTCTGCACGTGATGTTTGTGGAGTAAAGCGGCTTGGTGTGGCGGCTGGGGGTGCGAAAAGAACGACGTGGTTTAAAACACACTGAGTTCAAGAAGCCATCAGAGAGGAGAAGACCTACAGGGACTTGATTCTCTTGGGGGACTTCCCGTGACTGGTACACTTGCAAAGTGGCAGTCCTGGAAGGAGTTCGGCTAGAAGTTGGAAAGCAACTATAGATTGCCGAAAAAGGTGTTCTGGTAAACCATTCGCCGGCTCAGGGGAAGGAAATTCAACATAATTGAAGGAGTCAAATCCAGAGATGGTGTGTTGCTTTCCAGTGAGATGGACATCTTGCGAGGTCTTGAGTGGGGCAGAGAAAAGTCCAACGGTTGAAGAAATCATTTCAGATCGCAAAAAGTTGGCACATCCGCCGGTGTGGATGAAGTCCGGCGAGAAATGCTTAAGGCAATGGTTAAAGGGGGATCCTTATGGCTCTCTCGTGTCATTATGGTGAACTGGGAAGGCGGTGATGAGACACCAAGCGATTGGCAGACTGGCGTGAATGTAACTCTTTTTAAAAAGGAGGATAAAATGCAGTGTTCCAACTACAGGGTTATACCTTTTTTAAGTCTCCCGCATTCTTAATCTATGGTCGAATCCAGGATAGGGGATAAACAGTGCGGTTTTCGTCACGGTAGAAGTACAATCGACCAGCTTTTCACTCTAAGAATAGTACCCGAGAAGGATTGGGAGTATGCCAAACCGATCTCCAGTTGTTTTGTAGATTTGAAAAAGGCATATGACTGAGTTCCTCGAGATAAGCTCTGGAGTATTCTGCAGGGCCATTCAGTCTCCATACACAAACTGTAGCAGCTGTGTTGGGGTTACTTACTTACTTAGGTGGCGCTACAATTCAGTGGGAACCTGGGCCTCAGCCAACAAACTTCTCCAGTTGGCACGGTCTTTTGCCAGCTGTTTCCAGCAACGCACTCCCAGTTGGTTAAGCTCCACTTCCACCTGTGTGCGCCACCTTAGATTTGGTCATTTTCTGCTGCGTCGTCCCTCGGGGTCGGACTCGAAGACTCTTCGGGCCGGAGTTGTGTTATCCATTCGCTCTACATAGCCTAGACATCTTAAACGTTGGATCCGTAGACGTCGTACTAGGCCGATGTCGCTCTACAGCCCGTACAGTTCGTCATTGTATCTTCTCCTCCACTTCCCGTTTATGCTAACGGGACCATAGACTCAACTCAGAATTTTCATCTCGAAACGACCAAGGGCCTCCTCATCCGCTTTCGTTAAAGTCCAGGCCTCTGCGTCATAGAGGAGGACCGGGATGATAAAGGTTTTGTACAGTGCAACTTTGGTCTTTCGAGAAAGGGCTTTATTTCTCAGTTGCCTCTTGAGCTCAAAGAAGCTGCGGTTGGCAGGAGTAATTCTGCGCTTGATCTCAGCGCTGGTGTTGTTGTTGGTAACAAGTAAGCCAAGACAGACGAAGTCCTTGACCGCTTCGAATCCGTAGCCGCCAATTGTGACGTTCTGGCCGAGAGTCGATGTTGCTCGACTTTTTTGGTTGACAGCAAATACATATTTCTTTTTACCATGGTTAACCAAAAGATCCATTTTAGCTGCCTCTGCTTCAGTTCTTTCGAACGCATCATTGACGTTCCGCTGTGTTTGTCCAACTGCATCAAGGTCATCTGCGTACGAAAGCAGTTGTGCAGACTTGAAATAGATCCCACCTCTTGTATTGGCCAGTGAGTTCAATGACAGTGCGTCACCTTGTCTAAATTCTTTTTTGACATCAAAGGTCTTGGTTAATTTGCTACCGACCTTAATGGAGCAGCGGGAATTTTCCATTGTCATCCTTCATAATCTGACGAGTTTGGCAGGGTCAAAACTACACATGGCACTGTATAGCTCGTCCCTATGCACACTGTCATACGCGGCCTTGAAATCGACGAAAAGGTGTTGGGTGTCGATTTGGTATTCTTGGATCTTCCCCGAGATCCGCCACAGTGTGAATATTTGATCTATTGTGGATTTATCTGGCCTGAAACCACACGGACAAGAACCTATCAGATTATCCATAAAGGGTTGCAGGCGTTCATACAGTTATAGGGGTCTCCTTTCTTGTAGACTGGGCAAACGATGCTGAGATTCCATTCGTTGGGCATACTTTGCTCCGACCATATTTTACAGATGAGCTGGTGCATGCGCCCTACCAGATCATCTCCAGCCGACTTAAATAGCTCAGCAGACAGGCCGTCTGCGTCTGCGGCCTTATTATTCTTGAGCTTTGAAGTTACTAGCTTAATTTTAATTTAGATCGAATGGACGGATTTCTCATGCATCTTCGTCCGTTGCGAATGGATCATTCCGCCTGAGAGCGGTATCAGATCTTTCGTAGTCGAGCGAGCATCATTCCTGTGCTAGCATCTCTCCATGTCCTCGATCTAACGCTTTCGATGCTTTCTTTTTTTCTTCCTTATAAGTGTGTGTTCTTCTCTCCTTTTCTGCTCGTAGTGTTCACGAGCGGCTCTCGTCCGTCTATGTAGCATGGCTTTGTAGGCGGTTTGCCTTGCTACGTGGGCTTGTTCGCATTGCTCATCAAACCAGGGCTTTCTAGCTGGCGGGTGTTTGCGGGACAGTACATCAGAGGCAGCGTCTGTGAAGGCACACTGGGGATGCTCCCACTGTTATTCTGTGGATTGTGCCGGTATCATCGGATTTTGCGAGAAATTGAGGGAAACTCGATCGGCAAAGCTCCTACTGGTCTCCTGCGTTTGTAGCTTTCTGAGGTCAACCTTTCGTTCTCCAGCTCGATTCTGTGGCATACTTGATATCGTCTTCGCAATGTTCATCTGTCATTTGTCTAGCCCATCCCATCGCACTTCTTAAAGTGCGGTTATATCTGCCTCATAGCAGTTAAGGGTTTGCTATAATTGGTTGCCTGCACCCGGTCATTTAGGCATTTGAAGGGGTCGTCAGCGTTGTATCCGTCCCTATCCAAGGCTTGTTGTTGCTTCAAAACATCTATTTTTTTCCGTGATAAGGATGTTACCCCAAGCGTAACCCCCAACCAAGTTCCTCTTTACCCAGAAACTAGGGGTCGGGATCGCTCCACACATTGCTTCACTATTCAACGGATTCCGGGAAAGCTATCCAGAAGGAGGCTGTGTATCAACTGGAATTGAGCAGGAATAGAGATCGAAGCTGGTGTTTGCCATGTTAAATGCGATCAGCTTCTTTGCTCTGTTTGCTTGTTCCCTCATCATGGACATCCATGTATATTTTCACTCTTCAGTAGACTATGTCGCGTTATTTGTCCCTTCCGACCACCAATTTACATGGATCCAGCACACAATGTAAGAGAAAACATGGTAAACCAAATCCCGCTCACAATCGGTCTTCATTCCAAACCTTTACCGATAACAGGTATCTACAAACCTTTCCCATCTGCTCGACCTAAAAACTAGGTCGTCGATCGTAAAAAATTACGAAAACACATTGCGGATGTTTTACGAGCACCAATTCCCTTTCATTACCGTCAGTTTACGACTGAAAAGAGAAAGAACTCCATCGGCTCATAAATGAGATCAATAGAGCCAAGGAGCCGGTATGAAGCTCCCTTGACACTCGCGACTCCCGACAATCAACTAAAGTGTTTCGTCAACCATCACATAGGCATGAGTTGACCTTTGGAAATGATTTTGTCGTGGTTCGCGTCAGATGGCAGACGACGGCAACCCAAATTCTGCTTACTGAATAGATTAGTCTGATTGAAATGGCCTCATAGCCTATTTTCTATTTCTCCATAAATCTATCGAAGAGAACTGGCATGTTGGAACCCTTCTCAATTACATTCAATCGTGTTGATCAATCGGCTGCCCTTGAAGGGGCGTCTGAAGGGGCTGCCTTCCAATTAAATATTACAATCAATCAGAGAACGCATGATATTGCTAAGTCAATCGTATGATGCAAGACATACCAAAACGACAATAGTACACTTATAGCCGAGAGATAGCGATTACGAAAGCCGTATGACATCCATGGATGAGATTCAAGTGAGCGATATGTGGCATACATCTTCAGTGCTCCTTTGTCTTAAGGTGCGTATAAATCCCGCGGTTATGAAACTCACATCAGGCTATGCGGCAAAGCGATCGTACCTCATTTGGGTTCCACCTCTTCTATCTGTTGTTCATGCTATGTGTGCAGCTGCAGTGCAGCAAGCATATCGTACCTCGTACCGGTGGCATTAGACAGCGACGGATGTTATCCATTCGTCGTCCGACTGTCTCCCAATACATATCTGTGTCATTACTAAGCAGTTCATAAGTTGTCTGCGAATGCACCTTGTGCCTCTATGGCGCTACCTCTTCCAGCCAACCGCCTGCCCATTTACCATGTGAAAGTTGCAAGGGCACTTTGGATGCAATAACTCGATTCGCAAATATTTTTCATTTCATGGAGCGCATATTTACCTGCCCCAGGGCAACGCCTGGCGTCTGCTCCGAGTTAAACTTGTCTTATCAACAGGCGGTGTCAATCGCATGTTACGGAAAATCCATGCGCTGTAAAAGGTGTGAAAAGTGAAAATATTTTCCAGTCAATTTGGGATGGGTGGCCGACTGTTGGATTGCTGTAAGGAAAACTATCTTGCCCGGTGGAGAAAGTTATCCTCTTCTGGTCGTAACATGAATGTGTGTTTAGCGTGAATCGGGCGCAACTAACTTTAAAGAGTCATCCAACTAGTCAGGCAATTGGTTTTCGTTTCTTTATTACTATAGGTGGAAATGTCACTGTGCGGCAGATAAACAGATTGGCATGCTTCCGGGTCTTTCTATATGGTGGCGCGGCAGTGTGTGGTATTGCGGCATTAACATCGCAGGAAGGGGAAAAAAACGACACGAACTTGTCTTATAGCCGTGAGCCAGTGGCCATTAGCACAGGTTATCTGATCCAGACATATGCATACGGGCAGTATTGCTTGGGTCTCCCCATCGCGCTCGGCAGAGATTAATTGATAGTGTAAACGATGTACACTTTGACGGGGCAGGATCGTTGATTGATGGACAGGGAAATAGATTTTAGTTAAATACTTTTTTTCGTTGATTTTTCTTATGGGTGTATTTCAACTGCCCCAGGAGAACGTGGTTAAGCAGTTGATGTGATGTAAAACAGGCACGACCAGCTTTGGGAGTGTAAGCTTGCCCGCTTAAATCACATCCTGCAGTTGCAACACTGTCATGAAATGGAATTCGATAAGCGCCGAGCTTAGGCTACCGACGAATATCGAAGTGCTAAGGATACCCTTTGTATGCAAAGGGATATCACCCAAATGCTCAGCAAAGCTGGTTTTATAAGCTCTGTTTCTATGGTCAAGAGCCAATGCAAACTTCACAAACCATTGAACGGCAATGGAGATGTTGTCAAAGTGGAGAGGATGCTGCCTCTAATGTATGAGATTCCCGGCCACCACCTAGGAGAAACCCTTGGTTTAAGGACGAGTGCAGACAGGTACATGCAGAAAGACAGAATGCATACATGGTCACGTTGCATCGGCATACGAGAGCTACTCGTGAGTTCTATAAACGGAAAAAAGGGAGGAGTACGCGAAGAGCATGAGAAGCGCACGATCGAAGAGATGGAAGCTGAAGCGATTATAGTGGGTCTGAAGGTAAGCGAGGACAAAACCAAATGAATGCTGCCGTCAAAGAAAGACGCACAACACCGACCAACGTCTTGGCCAGAACGTCACTATTGGCAGCTATAACTTTGATGTAGTCAAGGAATTCATCTACCTTGGTAATTAGCGGCAACGATACCAGCGGTGCGATTAGACGCAGAACAACGCTTGCCAACCGCTCTTTCTTCGGGCTCAAGAAACAATTGAGCGGTAGAGCCCTCTTTCGGAAAATTGAGGTGACCCTCTATAAAACCCTAATCATTCCCGTCCTCTTCTACAGAGTAGAGGCTTGAGTCTTATCAAAGATGGATGAAGAGGCCCTTGGTCGTTTCGAGGGGAAAATTCTGTGTACAATCTTCGGTCCCGTTTGTGTTGACGGAGGTGGGAGGAGATGACTAGGCCATGTAAAGCGAATGGACAGCACAGCTCCGGCCCGAGGTACGACGTTGCAGAGGACGGCCGCGTTTGAGGTGGCGTACAGAGTTGGAAAGGAACCTCAACCAACCGGCCGTGCGAAACTGGAAAGAGCTTGCTGGTTGAAGCCGAGGCCCATCCCGAATTGCAGCGCCACCTAAGTTAGTAAGTAAGATCCGATGGTCAATATTTTGGATCACATCTTCGAATAGGGACGTCCCTATGTCATTTATCTCGGCAGATATGTGGTTTTAAAGTCTTGAATGATGATACACGTTGCTCTTCTGAAATATCCAAATATTGTTATATTGCATGATCTTGCGGACTACGAGTAATTCACATGTCCGTGACGCGGACATGTACTAATAAATGGCTAACATTCAGCAGCTAACGAAACGACTCACAGGCGAAAGAAAATAGGTATAGCGTCTTTATTAAATTGACGCTTACTTTCAGGTTCCAGAGTCATACTCTTGGGTCGTAGATGTTCGTTCATTACTCTCCAGGGGTGGTTGTCCTAGATAAGATTCGAGAGGAACTCGACTGAATGTTGACGTTGGTTGTAGTTCCCCGCAAATGTTCCATGTCATTATGGTGTTATATTAGAACTGCATGCACAGAGTATGAATTTGAAGTGACCATACAAATACTGGTCCATTGTACTCCAGAGAGACACCTTACACCTTATTTTCCCCGTTTTCCGGAAAAAAAATGGGAAGAAGCTTCAGTGATGTAGAGCTAAAAGATTCGGCGCACACCACGTCGGACCCAAGGGTGCGCCACCGTGCGCGAGCAAAGGCGGGACAGTCACAGAGAAAATGCTCCGCAGTGTCATCCTCTTCGCAACATGCAGCGCAGATAGGCGTCTCACTTATGCCAAGCACGCAGAGATGTTTAGCAAAAGTGTAATGGACCGTAATGACTCTCACAAGTCTTTTGTAGTCGATTCTCTTAAAAGACAGAGGGAATGCCGCGGATTTCTTGCAGAAATCATGGCATACGCGCTTTGCATCCTGGATAATTCCTCTGTTTACGGTTGTGTGTATTAAACACCCTGTCGTTAATTAGGCAATTAACCGTGAATGCAGGTAGACCTAGAGCGGGTTCAGGTCCTGAGAAGCTCTCTTCTGAACCCATTCTGGCAAATTCATCAGAGATCTTATTTCCTGGGATACCAGGGTGAGCCCGAACCCATACAAGCCTTAGTGAATTTAGTCTACCGACTCTGTTCAAGAAGGACTTGAATTTATGCACTAACTTGGAGCTACTTTAGGGGTTGTACACAGCTTTGAGTGCAGCTTGGCTGTCACTGCAGACACATATGCTTTCCCCCCACCCCCCCCCCCCCCCATCTGTGCTTCACAACATACTGCATGGCCATTAGGATGCGTATATCTCTGAAGACAGACGCATATTTTCCTAATAAGAAGTGCAGTCGGATGTTTTCGCGCTCAATGAAGACCCCAGCACCGGACCCCCGCCCAGACCTGGAGCCATCTCTGAAAATGCGAAGACTATCATTCCAGGTTCAGTATCAAGCCAGAGCCAATCCTGACGCCATGGAAACTCGACTAGGAAATTACAGCGCAGTATGATAACGGGCGTCAATGTGTTAGAAGGCATGTCCCTGAGACAGGGGTCGCAGGACATTTCTTGCGCAAGCACACTGTTATTATTATGCGAGTTGTACCAAAAGCCATTTCCCTTCAGGCGAGACATAGTTTTCAGAGCACCTCAGGTGATTATATCAAGAGGTGGGAGGTTCATCATAGCATTTGGAGCAGCGCCGGGCGTTCAGCTGAGATGAACCGTTCTTTGGAGTTTGGTGAAAGAGGCTATGGCGTGTTTGCGTGTTAGTCTGTTCCACCAGACAACGGATGCATATGAGATTATAGGTCTTATCATTGCCGTGTAGATCCAGAGGACCTTTGCCGGCGATGAACCCCATGTTTTGCCAAAAGCTCCTTTGCATTGCCAGAAAGCTGCCAAGGCTTTGGTGGTTTTTGACCCAACATGCTTTGACCAGAGAAGCTTGCTATCTAAGATGACTCCTAGAAACTTAGCCTCCTTGGATATCGGAATGGAAGTGCCCATTAGTACCAGCTGAGCCATGTCAGTATTTTTCCTCCTCGTGAAGACAACGGCATCGGTCTTAAGAGGATTGACCGACAGCTAATTTCTGGTACACTAATCATCGATCACATTTAGCGCCGCCTGCGCTTTGAGACGCATAATCGCCGTGGGGGGTGGCCGTGGTTAACATCATCGACCGCCGAGTGGAAGGTCTATAGTTCAATAGACAAAAGTATGCAACGCAGTTGTGGATGGAAAGTGACCAGACGTACTGCTGCAGGCATAACACTCACCGTATATGGTCAACTGGAATTCATCCTCTGCGTATGCAATATTAAAGTGCTCGAGCCAACGCGGAATGTCGTCGGCTCTCGTCCTATCTAGGACAACCACCCCTGAGAGTAGTGAACGAACATCAACGACCCAAACCACTGCTCTCCGTTCAGGTTGTGTGTGTAACAACACATCATAAGAGAATATAAAAACTCTTGAACCTGCGCGAGTCTCTAAAAAAACAAAAAAAACAAATGAGCCGACAGAAAGAACGGCGACATAGTCCGCATAGGCCTGGGCATAGATTCCAGAGCCATTGAGAGCATCGAGCAGAGAGTCGAGCACCGTGCACCATAACAGCGAAGACAGGACGCCACCTTGCGGGCAGCCCTGTTTACGCCGGATTTGACACATTGGTCGAGGCCTGCATCAGCGGTCAGTGTCCTGTGCACAAGCATTGCTTTGATCCACAAGACTAGTGCTTCATCTACGCCATGATGTCTGGCAGCGTTGCACATGCTGTCGAATGTTGCGTAATCAAAAGCTCCCTCAATGTCGTTGAAGATGACCTGCGCGTAATCTTTCCTTTCGAGCGCGCATCCAATTCTCCCGACTAGGTTTTGAAGCGCAGTCTCGCAGGATTTTCCGGGCTAATAAGCAACTTTTAATAGGCAACTTTGCGCACGTGCAACTTTACCAGTCTCTCCATGCTTTTCAGCAGGAATGATGTTAGACTTCTTCTTCTTTGGTGGCGTTACAGCCCGTGAAGGACCAGAGCCAAGCTTCCCTTCAATCACCCATGTTGTGTGTGATTCTATTTTTCACACAAGTGAAAGGGACCTACAGTTTAATGCCGATTCCGAATGGCGTGAGTCGAGAAGCTTTTTCTAGGCAAGCTATACTACGGGGGGTTTTGCCAGTACCCCGCCGAGGAGGAACGCCGCGAAATAAACATTCGATGGCGTTGGTGTTATCGGGATCCGAACTCGCTCATCGTGCGTCGGCGCGCTACGGCGCCGTAACTAAAACTCTTGGCAAGTGAGTAGTCCTGTTTTCCTATTTTGGGGATAAAGACTACTTTCACCGTGTGCCAAGGAATGGGTATGTGAGCAAGTGCTAGGCTAGCAGTGAAAATTCTTTTTAAAGTAGGAAGCAGCTGCCTTATGCCTTTTTGCAGCATAACAGGATATATCCCGTCGGTGCCTGGCGATTTGAAGCCGTCGAAGGATGCCACAGCAAATTCAATGGCTTCAGTCGTAACCACGTGCGACGCAATATACCAGCTATGCCGAGTTGTTTTCATGTTGCAGTTTCCCTTAAAGCAGTGTGCAGTGTGCAGTGAGCCTATGGCGATCTGATTTCCCGAGAAGTGAGTCTCAAGCAGTAATCTAAGAGTTTCCGCTTTAGACTCAGTAAAGTCACCATCAGATATTCTGAGTGCATCCAGCTTTGTCGCACTCAGAGACTTGATCTCTTCGCAGAAGGTCCTATAAGAATCGTCTTTCGATTTACGAATAAGTTTCTTATATCCTTTCTGCTTCGACCGATACCTGTTCCATTCATCTTCCGAATTCGATTTGAGCGATCTGTTCAGATGACTTCTGGCTTCCTTGCGAAGACTTTGGAGCTCGGCATTCCACCAGGGAACCAATTTCCTGGAGGGAGGTTTGCTGACAGGGCATGATGTAGTAGAGTAGTTAAGGTTAATTTGGAAGATCTGAAAGTAATTGCTTAGCAAGATCTAGGTGCAGCATTACGATGTCGTTTTCTGTACTTCTCTTACTTTTGAGTGAAGAGGTTTTCTACTGGAGAACGTCCTCAATATCTGCTGGCTCTAAGTCAGTGGTCTTTATGGAACAAGCCGGTACGATATAGCGGTTCTGTCTTACCTCTTTATTGTTTTTCCTCATAATGATGGGCTTTGAGGGCCTGGAAAAGCCTTTGAACAATCACTGTAGCTTCGATTTCGACTATCACGCTCCAAAAGTTCAGGTAGTTTCCAGCGATTCAGAATTCTGCAGTCCAATATCAAACTTTCCATATAACTTAGGTTAATAGGTTGTAAGTCTCACACTAGTTTGCCATACCCTCGTAAATATCTACAATTAGCTTTGTGCTAGCATGTGTTCCATACATGACCGAATAAGTTACGATTATTCCCTAATTCTCTGCTCGAATCGTTCTTCTTAGAAAACCCAAATTATGCAATTGTCAATTTGATATTCCTTTCCGGATTCACAGGCCGCTGGATTTGTTCGACCTTGTCCGACGTGCTAGAATGGTTCGTTACTTCGACAAGAAAAAAATAATGATCATGGGAACCAGGAACTGATTCTACCGAGGTCTGTTACGATCTCAGCTCCATGTCAAGCGAGCGTGTAACTATCCGGAGCACTCGAAGCGCAGAGCCATAATTTGATAAGCACTCTACGTGTCCGTAACAAAAACACTTTGCCCCCTTCTTCTGTTAAGAGTTGATTGCAAGATTGCATGCCAGTGTCGTGGTAAGGAGCTATCTACCATTTGTTCTGACTCATAGGCCACCCACTTGACCGTCAACATTCCCTTAACGAAAGCTCTTTGTCCAAACTGTAAACTTCTTCCCAGTCTTTGACCTGTAGTCATCCAAGTCATCCAAGCAAAGTCCATTGCACGGAACCTGTTTGTAATGAACTCATTTGTATGCAATCATCAAACTACTTCCACTTAATTGAAGTCACATGGTGGATGACAGACACATATTGGACTTGTGAAGATCACTTCACTTAGCTTGAGAGATAATACTCTTCGGCTTCCAGCTCTGTACATCGTTTCGAGTAGAGTCGACCGCTTGTTAGTGAGTCAAGATGACGATGTGCCCAAGAGTGAAGCTCAATTACGTGGCCTTGGCAATTATCGAGGCCACTTAAAGCTATCCCCTCCCACTTGGGTATTATCGAGCCAGCTGCGAACAATTATACACATGGAGAGATGGTGGTTGTCAACTTGTCACATGGACACATGGTGCATGGCACTATGATTTGGGCTTGGCTTGCGGTCAAATCCGAGAATCCCTCATTGATTGTCCGATGTGGACAAAATTGCAATCTATTGCCTTTCGATCTGTCGCAACTGGAGGCGAGTGACAGACACACGGAAATTGCATTTGTGGATTTGTTTAGATGCAATCGCTTTGCAATTGAAGCAACATTCTTGCAAGTTCGATTTGGAATTGGATTCGTTTGTGGTTTTCGTTTTGCTTTTTGACCGATGGCCTAGGGGAGCGCTCGATGATTGGTGAAGTAGTTGAGTTCGAATTGAATCGATATGCCCCTGTGAGTGTGGCATTTTAAATGAATCTGTGGAGGTAGTTTTTATTGAGATGGCATTAATTGACATTTGATGAGCGAAGGAATAGATGCCCCGGGCTGTATGTCTATCGATAACCTTTTGCCGTGCAAAATTGATCATCAACGGAAGCTTCTTCCATCGAGAGCTATTCAAGAAATGACGATACGTATTCACTTTAGATGATGTGTGGCTGATAATTGTGAGTTCAGTTTGATGTATTCCCTGATTCCACGGTCCTCTATTGACCATCATTGCTTGGGTATACTCTATGAACTTAATAGTGTTTAAAGAAACAGAATGGGGGGGCATCACAATTTCATTAAAGCTAATTGCCGTTCATCTTTTTACTTATAGGCTTTCCTCAGGCTTGAAGTCTCACTTATCCACAGAAGTACCGCCAATAGCATATCTTTTGTACTAGCGACAGCCCAATTTATACCGACGGGGCCACTAAACGCCTTTTTATACGTTTTCCATGGTTCATGGGAACAGGACACACTAGATTTAATGATCGACCATCTACCAAGCACCTTAAGGGCAACCTTAAGGTCGGCGCCACTGATTAACTGGAATTAGGTTAACTATTTTGCCTTTTATTCTGTCTTTCCTTTCTGTTTCGGGCTAGATGAGCTTCGATGCGACAATGATGGGCAGGCGGAGCACCGAAGCATCGTTGACGTTAAAAAGGACTAGTTGAGCCTTTTTCTCTGATGTTCCGGGCTAGGCGAGCCACGAACATTTACTAGTGAGCCCCGACATTGCGTCGGGGTCAAATATACTAGCGAAGTCGACCAGGATTAAGCGTTTCGTGTGTTTCTCTGCATCAGGGAATTCTATTTATATTTTGAAAATGTCTATTAAGTCAAAGCTACGAAGCAACTATCCGTTGGGGCTATCTGGCGCAAATACTGTTCCATTGTGTTCCTTCGCAAGCGAATCCACACAGCAACCTGGCGATCTCCGGACGGTCGAACCGCCAACCAAATCGACCATGTGCTCATTGACGCAAGGCACGCGTCAGAGATCCTGGATGTGCGAACATTCAGAGGGGCAAATGTCGACTCTGACCACTTCCTCGTAGCAGCAAGATTCAGAGCTCGACTGTCCAACGTCAGAAAGCTGCACCAGCCCATCAGGAGGAGGTTCGAAAGAAAAGAATCTTCGCAGCCTCCCAGCTCAAGGATATCGAGGAGTCTAGGGATAGACATAAAATACGAGCCTTTTACAAGAAAGCCAAAGGCCTTGCAGGAGGCTTCAAAAAGGGCACCCTGGCTCTTCGAAACTGCGAGGGTAATCTTGTCACCGACCCGCAGGGAATAGTGGATGTATTTAAGCAGCACTTCCAGCAGCTGCTTAACGAGCATGACCCAGAGAGAGTGGTAGGGACCGAGGAAATCCCAACTCCAGCCGCTGAAGTAGTCCTCCCACCCAACATAGAAGAAGTCGGCACAGCTATTCAGAAGCTGAAGAACAACAAGGCCGCAGGCTCAGATGGCTTGCCATCAGAGCTCTTCAAGGCTGGCGGCGATGTTCTGGTAGGGAGCATGCACCAGATCATCTGCAGAATTTGGGAAGATGAGAGCATGCCCGCCGACTGGAATACCAGCTCTATTTGCCCCATCCACAAAAAAGGCGATCCTACCTCTTGCAAGAACTATAGAGGTATATCCCTGCTCAATGTCGCATACAAGATCCTGTCCAGCGTATTGTGTGAACGTCTAGAACCATTTTGCACCGCACTAATCGGCAGCTACCAGTGCGGCTTCCGGCCCGGCAAATCAACTATAGACCAAATTTTCACACTTCGACAAATCCTGGAAAAGACCAACGAGTTTCAAATCGATACACACCATCTTTTCATCGATTTCAAAGCCGCATACGACAGCATTCATCGTGAAGCACTGTTTGGGGCGATGGCTGAATTCGGGATCCCTGTAAAACTGATCCAGTTGTGTCGCGCCACGCTAAAAAGCACGCGATGCACCGTGCAACTCGGTTCTAGGACCTCGGAACCATTCGAAACATGCACCGGATTTCGGCAAGGAGATGCGCTGTCATGTGACTTCTTCAACCTGGTGCTGGAGCAGATAGTGCGACGGGCAAGCGTCAACAGGGAAGGCACTATCTTTTACAAGTCCATCCAGCTGCTAGGATACGCGGATGATATCGACATCATCGCGTGCTCTCGCCGTGGCATTGTGGAAGCATTCACGGCGATTGAAGAACAGGCGAAACGTATTGGCCTTAAGATCAATGAGGACAAAACGAAATACATGCTGTCAAGCAAAAACCAATCCGTCGCTCACCACCTGGGACAAAACATAACAATTGACAGCTACAATTTCGAGGTTGTTAAGGAGTTTGCCTACCTCGGGGCAAACGTAAATTCCACAAATGACACCACAGTGGAGATCCGGCGTAGAATCGCCCTTGGCAACCGCTGCTACTTCGGCTTGTCCAAACAACTGGGGTCAAAACTCCTCACTCGAAAGACCAAGGTCATGCTTTACAAAACGCTCATTCTGCCAGTCTTGCTGTACGGAGCCGAAAGCTGGACGATAAGCAGGACAGCGGAGCTGATTTTGGGTTCTTTCGAAAGAAAAATTCTGCGCCGGATATTTGGTCCTGTCTGTGAGGAAGGCGAATGGAGAAGAAGACACAACCGCGAACTCTACGAGCTGTACTAAGATGTGGATGTAGTCCGGAAGGCAAGGACCCGTCGACTACACTGGCTCGGCCACATCGAGCGCATGGACATCAAAGCTCCAGCTAAGAGGGTCTTCGACTCCGAGCCTCCTGGTTCGAGAAGAAGAGGAAGACCGAACCTCCGGTATAAAGACCAAGTAATCGCGGATGTAAGACATCTTGGTCTTGACAACTGGAAGCAGCGTGCCCGGGACCGTCAAGGATGGAAGGCAGCTATAGCTCAGGCTCAGATCCTCCATGGATCGCAGGCCTGATAAGTAAGTAAGTAAGTATGTTCCAGACAGACAGACACCATACATTAATGTATGTTGTCGTTTACCGGAGAAAAATGAGAAGGAGCTTCAGTGATGTAGAGCTTAGAGATTCGGCTCACACCACGTCGGTCCCAAGGGTGTGCCACCGTGCGCGAGCAAAAGCGGCATAGTCGCAGAGAAAATGCTCTGCAGTGTCATCCTCCTCGCAACGTGCAGCACAAGTAGGCGTCTGACTGATGTCAAACATACAGAGATGCTTAGCAAAAGTGTAATGGCCCGCAATGACTGTCACAAGCCTTTTGCAGTCAATTCTCCTCAAGGACAGGAATAATGCTGCGGATTTCTTGCAGATACGGGCATACGCGCTTTGTCATCCTGCATCCTGTATAATCCCTCCATCTAGGGTGATGTGTATTAAATACCCAATTGTGAATTTAATAATTTACCGTGGACGCAGGTAGAGTTAGAGCGGGTTCAGGTCGTAAGAAACTCTCCTCTAAACCCATTCTGGCGAGTTAATCAGAGATCTTATTTCCTGGGATACCAGGGAGACCTGCAACCCATACAAGCCTTAGTGAATTTAGTTTACCGACTCTGCTCAAGAAGGTCTTGAGTTCATGCACTAACTTGGAGCCAGTTGAAGGGTGGAACACAACTTTGAGTGCAGGTTGGCTGTCACTGCAGACGTATATGCTTTTTCCCCTCCACCTGCGCTTCACAACATAGTGCATGGCCATTAGGATCGCGTATATCTCTGATTGAAAGACAGACACATAATTTCCTTACATGAAGTGCAGTCGGATGTTTTCGCGCTCAAGGAAGTCCCCAGCTCCGGACACCCGCCCACACCTGGAGCCATCTGTGAAAATGCGAAGACTATCCTTTCTAGGTTCAATATACAGCCAGGGCCAGGGCTGACGCCATGGAAACTGGAATGCGAAATTGCTGCGCAGTAGGATAACGAGTGTTAATGCATCAGAAGGCATGTCCATGATACAGGATTCACACAACATTTCTTGCGCAGACACACTGTTATTCCTGTGCGAGTTGTACCAAAAGCCATTTTTCCTGAGACGAAACATAGCTTTCAGTGCACAACCTTTGATAAATATGTCAAGAGGTGGAAGGTTCATCATAGCATCTAGAGCAGAGCCCGGCGTGCTGGGGAAAACCCCTTTACAGCTGAGACAAACCTTTCTTTGGAATCTGGTGAAAGAAGCTCCCACGTGTTTGCCTGTTAGCCTGTTCTACCAAACAACCGATGCATATGAGATTATCCGGCGGATCTTTGCAAGCGATAAGCCAAAAACTCCCTTGCATTGCCAGAAAGCCAACAGCGCCTTGATGGTTTTTGACTCGGCATGCATGGACCCTGCTATTTAAAATGATGACCAGGTACTTAGCTTGCTTGGACACCTGGATAGGAGTGCTTTTGGGACAGACTGAGTCATGTCAGTGGCCGCGGCGCAGTGGTAAGCATCACCGACTGTCGAGGGAAAGTCTGTAGTTCAAAGTATGTCCATAATCAAGAAATGCAACTCCCATAAGGAAAAATTGTGCAACACAGCTGAATGGGATGTGAATGGGATGTGATCAAAAATACTGATGAGGGCATAACACTCACGGTATGTGGTCACCTAAAATTCATACTCTGTGTGTACAGTTCTAATACAACACCATAATGGCATGGAACATTTGCTGGAAACCAACGTGATATTCAGTCGAGTTCCTCTCGAATCCTATCTGGGAAAACCACCACCTCTGGAGAGTAGTGAACGAAGATCTGCGACCCAAACCATCCGGGGCGAAATCTCCTTCTAGCCAGTACGCGCTTCCCGCACCTCGATATACACAAAGGCACCTAGCGGTCCTTTGACCAATCGACCACCAACCACTCCATCGCGATCGACGTCAGACACTCCTCCAACTATTCTTGATGTTCGAACATTTCGAGGGGCTAACATCGACTCGGACTGGAGAAGAGTAAGAATGCAAAGTTATGACGCCGGGAAGCTACTATCGCCAGAAACCGCTCGTACCTTTACCGGTCGCGTCTTCCTTAAGTTCTCCAATACACCTCAACCCTCCTCGCTTTCAATAGAACAGCAGAGGAACCTTTGCAAACAAGCCCTGAAAACCTCTGCACCGAAGTTTTGTACTTCAGGGCTCCACCACGAAGAAACACCTGGTTCGATGACGAGTGCAGGAGGATTCACACAGCGAAGCAATATGCACATAAAGCCTTGCTGCATAAAAGAACAAGAGCAGCTCGGGAACTCTACAAGTTAAAAAGAAGGGAGGAGCCTTAGCTTCTCAGAAGAAAGAAGAAAGAGCACGAGAAGCGTACGATTGGAGAGGTGTTACTGCAGCTGTGATGTTCGAAAGTTTTATCAACAGATAAAGCGAACATGCCAAGGTTATAAAGCCAGAACGGAAGCCTGGAATTGCAGTCAGAGGTGAAAATATGGAATAACCACTTCTGCAGACTGCATAACGGCGGTGTTAGTCAGTATGCTGCTGTCAGGCAGAATGATCTTCGTCGAAGTTATTCTTTGGTGGCGTTACAGCCCCCTTAAGGACCAGAGCCAAGCTTCTCTTCAATCACCCATGTTGTGTGTGATTCTATTTTTCACACAGGTGAAAGGGACCTACAGCTTTAATGCCGATTCCGATCGGCGTGAGTCGCGAAGCTTTTTCTAGGCAACTATACTACGGGGGGTTTTGCCAGTACCCCGCCGAGGAGGGACGCCGCGAAATAAACATTCGACGGCGTTGGTGTTATCAGGATCCGAACTCGCTCATCGTGCGTCAGAGTCCAACACACTAACTACTGCGCCACGGCGGCCAGCACGTGGAAGTTAATATCGCTATATCCAAACTCAAGTCGCATAAAGCTGCTAGCGCAGACAAACTGTCTGTTGAGTTCTTCAAGGCACCTGGGGATGACCTGGTTAGGAGCATGCACTAGCTCATCTGCAACATGTGGTCAGAGGAAGGCCTGCCCGAGCAATGGAGTCTCGGCATCGTTTGCCCGATCCATAAGAAAGGAGACTGCGCCAACTACAGAACTACAGAGCAATAAGTCTCCTTAACATCGCCTACAAAATCTTCTTTGCCATTTTGTATGAACCGATATGATATCAACTGATACTTGTATGATAAGGTGATAGGTCGTAGCTTCAGGCCAGGGATGTCCACCATCGACCAAATCTTCAGACTACAGCACCACCTATTTGCCGACTTCAAAGATGCATACGACAGGCAGGGCGATGCGCTGTCGTGTGATATCTTCAACATCATATTGGAAATGATTGTGCAAAAATCACTGGTCAATACAAGAGACACAATCTATTTCAAATCCTCGCAACTCCTTGCTTACGCCGACGACATTGACATAATAGGTAGATCGGAGCGAGACGTCAATGAGGCGTTTGCGTGTATTGAGATGGAGACGGCGAAAATTGGTTTAGCAGTAAACGAGGGCAAAACTAAATATATGCTGTCATCAAAAAAGGACACTCACCACCGACGTCTTGGCCAGAACACTTGTATTAGCAGATATAAGTTCGAGGTAGTTAAGGACTTCGTCTACCTCGGCTCCGCAGTGACCTGGAACAACGACATCAGTTCCGAAATCAAACGCAGAATCACTCTTGCCAATCGCTGTTTCTTTGGGCTCAGGAGGCAACTGACTAATAGAGCCCCCTCCCGAACGACAAAGTTGACTCTATATAAGACCCTTATCATCCCGGTCCTGTTGTACGGCGCAGAAGCATGGACACTATCAAAAGCGGATGTGGACGCCCTTGGTCGGTCCGAGAGAAAGATTTTACGAGTGATTTTCGGGCCTATAAACGCAGACGGGGGATGGAGGAAAAGATTCAGCCACGAACTTTACGGGCTGTACAACGACATGAGTCTAGTCAGGCGTCTACAGATTTAACGCCTAAGATGGCTGGGCCATGTAGAGCGAATGGACACTACCGCTCCAGCCCGGAGAGTCTTTGAGTCCAACCACGAGGGACAAAGAAGCAGAGGACGGCTGCGCTTAAGATGGCGCACACAGGTGGAAGGGGACCTCAGCCAACTGGGTGTGCGGCAATGGAAAAGGCTAGCAAAAAGATCGTGCTAGTTGGAGGGGCATGTTGGTTGACGCCCAGGTTCATCCCGAACTGTAGCGCCCGTCAAGAAGAAGAAGAATATATTTATTTCATTACACCAATCATCGATCACATTTAGTGCCGCCTGTGCTTTGAGACGGACCGGATAGGTCGCTAAGCATGAGCCGACAGAAAGAACAGCGACATCTACCGCATAGGCCTGGGCATAGATTCCATATCAAGAGGCAGCTCTACTCCTCTTTCATTTACAGTCATTTGATGTAGAACCCTTGATGAATTGCTGGCCCATGTCCGTAGAGGTAGGCGGGCTGATGCCTTAACTGGAAGCCGTTTAACTATTAAGTCGATGATGGTTATGTGAACGGCTTACTTCACCAAACGTATTTCGTTTTTTTTTTTTTCCTTCACTTTTATGACCGCTAATTGTTTCTTCAAATGACATTCAAATAAACGACCACCCGTCAAATTGAGACAGGCTAGTGTCAATGATTCCTCTTTTTTCTTTCGAGTACAGGCACTCAAGGTTCATGCAGTATCATTAATATCGCCACGGCAGGTAGTGTCACCTCTCCGACGACGCCGTCTAGTAATGACAGATTTTTGTTTCTGAAAATCCTCACAAGAGTTCGACATAGACATCTCATTTGATTTATTAACAACACGTCGTGATTCGACTCAACATTAGTCATTATATGTAAGTCCGTACACCGGCCGGTGGACGTTAAACGCAGGAAGAAGTCAATAAGGAAGGGCTGAACTGCGATCGTGGGAACGCAACACATGAATTGCAAGTATCTTCACGAAATAAGGTTTAACTCTATGCTCTCAAAATGATTTATGCCTAGGAAGCCCACGAAACGAAAAACGACTTTGAAACAAGTTCCATTAAACTCTCCGGATTAGAGCTATCTAACCCCGTTTCGTAGCCATACAGAGCTACGAAAGTCAGTCTGATATTGAAACAAATCGCTCGTATACCCAAATTCGGGTTTTCGGCTTTTCTATTCAGTAAAAAAAAAATAGAAAAAGATACAAAACGAAACTAGTTACTTTAGTTTTATTGCACAATAAAATAAAGTGAAAGTAGTCGACGGATTCCAGAACATGAAACAACGAGGCAGTGAGGTAAGTGAGCCAAGTGAAGCATAAAATTAATTTTTGTGCAAGTAAATGTACTGGTCAGTGGCCGCTTGACCACAAATTCTGGATCTATTTGCCGTAAACAAAGGCAGCGAAAGACCCAAGGTACGTAGTGTTTTTGTGGCAAAAGCTAAGCTAAGCTCCAAGTAAAGAAAGTGAGTAGGTTACCACTAATCATCCATCGACTGTTGTACTTTCTAATTGCTCTTTTTCTCGCTCATCGATCCAATTAGAGTGGGTTGAGATGGAATTGAAAACCGAAAGTCAATCCAGAGATATAGAAAAACAGATAAATGGAAAACAACAATGACCAATTGGAGTCCAGGCTGTAAGAATGAAAAACATCTGGAGTTAAGTACGTTCAGGTCAAGCCCTCACTTTTGCATGATGTTTGTCAAGCCAACTGTGAAGGCACATCATCGTACCATGTTTGGGCGCTCAGATGCAACTGCCATCTTCACGAGCATCTTAACCCACTTCAGCACTCCTCAAAAAGCCAACTATAGCCGTAGCTACGATCGATACTCCAGTCGACACTTGCATTGGCCGACTATGGTTGGCGTGTGTCATGAAAGTGAAAATCGATAAAGACGAATCGTGATATGCCAATAGGCCATCATCATCATCATCAGTATAACCGTCCGCGGCAACGTCGTCGTGCTATTGCAGTCACATAAACTGCATCCGCAACACCTTCAAGTTGTGATGATGCGCATGTATCTTATACATTGAACCGAACATCTGACTATTATGTCACTAATGAATCTACTTTTTACTATCCAGCAATTGGGTTCAGGTCGACTGAAATGTCGACGAACTTTTCACTATTCGTTTTCCAATTGCTTCTTCCTCATCCGAGTATGTCTATCTCCGTGACATAAATCCTTAATTGCAATCCTTCCCCAACTCTCTGCTCCTCCATCACCGAGTCCAGATAAAAGTAATTAAAAGTATATCTACTCACGATCACCGTATATCTCACCTCCAAACGAACACGAATGTTGGCAAATTGTAGTTTATCTCAAGGCTAAAGGTGTCCCCGTAACTGGGGGGTTGTAGTGACATCAACCGAACATGGTTTAACTGTTTAATCTGTGGATTGAATCATAAAAACTAATCGAATTCCAATCCAAACATAAATAATCTGGCGACACTTATTGATTGCAATTTATGTGTGTGTGCCACGGTGTTGGAAGTGCACTGGGTTGTCTGGTTTGTGAGCATAGATGCTGCGGTCCAACGTGGGGGTTTTAATACGCAGCCTGCTCAAATCTATGGAGTCTGTCGATTGTTTACTATTTGTAGTATGACGAGTGGTGTTTGTAATGATTTGTTGGGAGGGATCTTCGAATTAATCGTGCAGCTCTAGCTTTTGTTTAGATTGAAGCATTTCCCCGCGCTAGTCTGTGGGTGGTTCCAAAAATTCCGGCCACAAATATGGTCGTTCGAGAAGGATCACAATAAATGTTGAATGAGGTACACGTGGAATACGAGTAGTTTTCATTTATTACACTCAAGAAAGAGGCTGTAGAGAAAAATGTGGTCTAGGTGCGACCCGCAAGGCCCACACGACCAACTTCCCAGTGGGAAAAATTAAAACACCCCCGACGCAAAAGAGGGGTGTTATAAGTTAGAGGTGTCTGTCTGTCTGTCTGTCCTGAATGAATGGACCGATTATGATGCCTTTTTTTTTGTTTTTTTTTTTGTGAAAGCTAACGTGACCGAAATGGTTCTTACCTACAACTTGTGTAGATCTGCTCAGGTGGTTTAAAGTCATTAGCTTTTTTTGTTAGCTGCGGTAGGATTCTTATGCAAATAATGGGTAATGTATCGGTTCTCGTCTGATCACCGCAATCAACCCGCATTGGGCTCGGTCGGTACTTAAACGGGGAACTGCTTGAGAACACCGTGCGTTGTTGGCATCAAGCCGCCTTTTTGATGTAGCTCCATGTAACCCAGGGTAAGGAAAGGCGCACTCATGTGCGCACATTAAACAATCTATTGCTCATAAACTGCTCACGTGCGTGTGCAATTTCGATTGCTGAAAATGTCTAATTTAGACTTTATAGAAAATGAAGCCATCTAAGACTAACATACGCGAGTGTGTGCTTTTATGGCAACTCACCCCATGTATGCGTTAAACAGAACCCAAGCTACAGAGTGCACATAAGTTTGCGTTCTTGAAAGCAACATATGTATTAAGTGCGCACAGGGGTGAGTTTCCATAAATGCGCACGTGCGATAATTAATTGCTCGTTGCACCCACGAACAGCTCATGAGTGTGCGATTCCTTACCCAACCACAACGCTGTTCGAACAGTAAGTTTTTTTAACTGCCTTTTCTTAGCTTTTAATAAATATTTTAAAATTATCTTTAGCAAATATATATACATATAAGTTGAAAGACATTCTTTTGAGAAGTAAATATAGGTTATCTTAGGGTGTCCGCATGGGGCCAGTAGGGTGTTTTCAGTATAATGTAAATAAGTTAATCCACAAAAAAGGAGACCCCTTGGACTGCGCCAACTATAGAGGAATAGGTCTCTTTAATGTCGCATACAAGATCTTCGCTGCCGTTTTGTGTGAACGCCTGAAGCCATTCGTAAACAAGCTGATAAGTCCTTATCAGTGTGGCTTCAGGCCAGGGAAGTCCACCATCGATCAAATCTTCACACTACGGCAGATGCTGGAGAAAACCAATGAATTTCAAGTCGACACGCACCATCTATTCGTCGACTGCAAGGCCGCATACGACAGCGTAATTAGAGACGAGTTATATAACGCCATGTTTACTTTTGACATCCCTGCTAAGCTCGTCAGACAATGCAGGATGACCCTGGAAAATGCTCGCTGCTCCATCCGAATCGGTGTAGAACTGACCGATAGCTTCGAAGTCAAAAAAGGACTTAGACAGGGCGATGCGCTGTCGTGTGATTTTTTTAACATCATATTAGAAATGATTGTGCAAAATTCACAGGCCAATACAAGAGGCACAATCTATTTCAAGTCCTCACAACTCCTTGATAGGTAGATCGCAGCGAGATGTCAATGAGGCGTTTGCGAGTATTGAGATGGAGGCGGAAAAAATTGGTTTGGCAGTCAATGAGGGCAAGATTAAATATCTGCTGTCATCGAAAAAGGACATTTACCACCGACGTCTCGGACAGAACGTGCATATTGACAGATATAAGCTTAAGGTAGTTAAGGACTTCATATACCTCGGCTCCGCAGTGACTTGGAACAACTACACCAGTTTCGAAATCAAGCGCAGAATTACTCTTGCCAACCGCTGCTTCTTTGGGCTCAAGAGGCAACTGAGAAGTAGAGCCCTCTCTCGTACGACCAAGTTGACATCATACTTGCTTACTTTGATGGCTCTGCAGTTCGGAGTGAACCAGGGCCTCAACCAACAAGCCTCTCCAGCCGGCCCGATCTTCGGCCAGCCGCTTTCAGTGCCGCACGCCCAGTTGGTTGAGGTCCCCTTCCACCTGTGCGCGCCACCTTAAATGCGGTCGTCCTCTGCTGCGTCGTCCCTCTGGGTTGGAGTCGATGACTCTTCGGGCCGGAGCGTTGATGTCCATTCGCTCTACATGGCCTAGCCATCTTAGACGTTGAATCCGAGGACGTCTAACCAGGCCGATGTCGCTGTACAGCCCGTACGGTTCTTGGTTGAATCTCCTCCTCCATTCTCCGTTTACACAAACGGGACCAAAGATTGCACGCAGAATTTTCCTCTCGAAACGTCCAAGAGCCTCTTCATCCGCTTTTGACAACGTCCAAGCCTCAGCGCCGTAGAGGAGGACCGGGATGATTAAGGTTTTGTAGAGGGCTACCTTGGTTTTTCGAGAGAGAGCTCTACTACTCAGTTGCCTCTTGGGCCCGAAGAAGCAGCGATTGGCAAGAGTTATTCTGCGTTTTATCTCAGCGCTGGTGTCGTTGCTGCTTGTCACTACCGAGCCAAGGTAGACGAAGTCCTTTGACTACTTCAAAAATATAGCTGCCGAAGGTGACGTTCTGACCAAGACGTCGCGTCGGTGTTGTGCGTCTTTCTTGGATGACAGCATATATTTGGTCTTGTCCCCATTTACCCTTAGACCCACTTTCGCCGCTTCTGCTTCAATGCTTGTGAACGCCTCATTGACGTCTCATTGGTGTCATCTGCGTAGGCAAGCAATTGTGTGGACTTGAAGTAGATCGTACCTCTTGTATTGGCCGTAGATTCCCGCAGGATCTTTTCAAGAATAATGTTGAAGAAATCACATGACAGTGCGTCACCCTTTAACATCAAAGGGGTCGGTTAGTTCACCTCCGACCTTAATGGAGCAGCGAGAGTTCTCCACAGTCATCCTGCATAGTCTGACGAGTTTGGCAGGAATGTTAAAAAATGACATGGCTCTGTATAGCTCGTCTCTATAAACACTGTCATACGCGGCTTTAAAGTCGACGAAAAGATGGTGCGTGTCGACCTGGAATTCATGGGTCTTCTCCAAGATCTGCCGTAGGAAGATATGATCTATCGTGGATTTTCCTGGCCTGAAATCACACTGGTAGGAACCTATCAGATTGTCCACGAACGGTTTCAGGTACTTACACAGTACGGCAGAGAGGATCTTGTACGCGATGTTCAGGAGGCTTATCCCTCTGTAATTGGCGCAGTCATATTGGTCTCCTTTTTTATGGACCGGGCAAACGATACTGAGATTCCATTCATCGGGCATGCGTTGACGGGCATTAAACGCATGCCCGATGAAGTTGACCTTATATAAGACCTTAATTATCCCGGTCCTGTTATATGGCGCAGAAACAATGACGTTATCTAAAGCGGATGAGGAAATCCTTGGTCGTTTCGAGAGAAAGATTCTGCGTGCGATTTTCGGTCCCATAAGCACAGAGGAGGGTTGGAGGTGAAGATTCAGTCACGAACTGTACGGGTTGTACAGCGACATGAGTCTAGTCAGGCATCTACGGATCTAACGCCTAAGATGGCTAGGCCATGTAGAGCGAATGGACACGACAGCTCCAGCCCGTAGAGTCCTTGAATCCAACCCCGAGGGACGAAAAAATAGAGGACGGCCGCACCTAAGGCGCGCACAGGTGGAAAGGGACCTCAACCAACTGGGCGTGCGGCATTGGAAAAGACAAGCAAAAGGTCGCGCTAGGTGGAGAGCCATGTTGGTTGAGGCCCAGGTTCACCCCGAACTGTAGCGACCGCGCTAAGTAAGTAAGTAAATAAGTTAATTAAACTAGTTTAAGTCATTTTGTCTAGCCTAATCTTATAACTATGGAACCGATTCATATACAGCTTTTTTACACACTTCGAACTTTGTCTCTAGAACTCACTAGGTAGCCTGATTACTTTCATACGGAATACCGATAAACTGAATGCCACCGAGGGCGAATACTTACTTACTTAGGTGGCGCTACAGTCCGTGGTGAGCCTGGGCCTCAACCAACAAGCGTCTCCAGCTGGCACGGTCTTTGGCCAGCTGTTTCCAGCTCCGCACGCCCAGTTGGTTAAGGTCCCCTTCCCCCTGCGTGCGCCACCGGTGATGCGGCCGCCCTCTGCAACGTCGTGCCTCGGGGTTGGAATCGAAGACTCCTCGGGCCGGTGCTGTGCTGTCCATTCACTTTACATGGCATAGCCATCTTATAAGTTGGATCCGTAGACATAGCACTCACAGTATATGGTCAACCGAAATTCATCCTCTGCGTATGCAATACTAAAAAGTGCTTGAACGAATTACTACGGACTATAACCAACGCGGTTATAGCGGTCGGCTCTCGTCCTATCTAGGTCTAGGACAACCACCCCTGAGAGTAGTGAACGAACATCAACGACCCCAACCACTGCACTCCGTCATAAGAGAATATAAAAATATAAAAACTCTTGAGCCTGCGCGAGTCTCTAAAAAAAAAAAAAAAAAAAAGACCAGGTGCAGCCGGACAACTGGTCAACTCTTAGGACTGCTTTAAGGCAGACATTACCGCGCTTAGTGCGATGGGAGAAAATAACTACGCTGATTCGGATGCGGATTTGTTATTCGAGGCAGACTCAGGAAAAAAGTCTTAAGCTTACAGTATGTAAGTGAATGCCTCATAACTATCCGCATCAAGGTCAATCTCGGCATTATAAGCTTAATATGTGTCCATGCCTCCACAGAGGAGAAAGACGATTGACGTAAAGACGACTTCTGTAATCTCCTAGGGAGAACATATGCCCAATGTCCCAGCTATGACACCAAAATGTTTCTAGGAGATTTCAATGAGAAGCTGGGTAAGGAAGCTATCTTTGAACGGGTCATTGGAGAGCACAGCCTACACAACACCACGTCAGAAGACGGACTAAGGCTAGTGGACTTTATGGCAGGCCATAATCTCGTAGTAGCAAGTACACGAATCTCACACCTCAACATCTATAAGGGGACCTGGCGGTCTTTCGATCAATCGACAAGACACTGCTCCAGGATTTTAGATGTCCGAACCTTTCGAGGAGCCAACATCGACTCGGACCATTACCTTGTTGCAGCCAAGGTTCGGATGCGAATTTCTCGGAATCAACGGAGTAGAGTAAGAACACCAACATTTAATGTCGGAAAGTTGCAATCGCGGGAGACTGCCAGGACCTTCGCCGATCAAGTCTCCCTCAAGCTCTCTCAACTCCCGATGCAATCTGCACAAACCATTGAACGCCATCAGAGAAGCCGCCTCAGATGTACTCGGTTTCAAGCCACCACCTTCGAGAAACCCCTAGTTTGATGACGAATGCAGACAGGCCATATAGAGAAACAGAATGCATAAATGGCTACACTGCATCGACGGCCGAGAGCTGCCCACGAGCTCTATGAACAGAAAAGGAGAGAGGAGCATGCGCTTCTGAGAAGCAAACAGAAGGACCACGAGAAGCACGAGATCGAGGAGATGGAGAGGTGTTATTGCAGGAACGATGTTCGAAAGTTCTACCAAAAAGTAAGCCGAACATGCCAAGGCTATAAAGCCAGAGCAGAAGCCTTCAGGGATGAGCACGGTCAACTAATAGTAGAGTCGCAGTCGACGTGTTTTCATGGTGTTTCTCCTCAGCGGTCTTCTGACAAAACCCCCTGTAGTAAAATTGTCATGAAAAGCTTCTCGAAATTCGCCGTTCGAGATGTGCAAAATATGGTCGGAAGAATGCATGCCCGACGAATGGACTCTCAGCATCCTTTGCCCAGTCGATAAGAAAGGAGACCCTATGACTGCGCCAATTACAGACGGATAAATGTCTTGAACATCGCGTACTGTGTAAACGCCTGAAGCCATACGTAGACAGTCTGGAAGGTTCCTACCAGTGTAGTTTCAGCCTAGGAAAATCCACAATAGACCAAATATTTACACTACGGCAGATCTTGGAGAAGAACCATGAGTTCCAGGTCGACACGCACCATCTTTTTGTCGCCTTTAAAGCCGCATATGACAGTGTTTATAGGGACGAGCTATACAGAGTCACGTCGTGTTTTAACATTCCTGCCAAACTCGTCAGACTGTGCATGATAACTATGGAGAATTCCTGCTGCTCCATTAAGGCCGGAGGTGAACCAACCGAGACCTTCGATGTTAAGAAAGGTTTGGACAGGGTGACGCTCTGTCATGTGATTTCTTTAACATCATACTTGAAAAGGTCGTGCGGGACTCTGCGGCCAATACAAGAGGTACGATCTACTTCAAGTCTACACAATTGCTTGGCTACGTAAATGACATTGACGTTATTGGACGGACACAGCGAGACGTCAATGAGGCGTTCGCAAGCATTGAAGTAGAAGCGGCTAAAGTGGGCCTAATGGGGACAGGACCAAATATATGCTGTCATCAAAGAAAGACGCGCAGCACCGACGTCTTGGTCAGAACGTCACCTTCGGCAGCTATATTTTTGAAGTAGTCAAGGACTTCGTATACCTTGGCTCGATAGTGACAAGCAGCAACGACACCAGGGCTGAGATAAAACGCAGAATAACTCTTGCCAACCGCTGCTTCTTCGGGCTCAAGAGGCAATTGAGTAGTAGAGCCCGCTCTCGAAAAACTAAGGTATACCTCTACAAAACCTTAATCATCTCCTCTACGGCGCTGAGGCTTGGACGTTATCAAAAGCGGATGAAGAGGCTCTTGGGCGTTTCGAGAGAAAAATTCTTTGTTCCCGTTTGTGTAAACGGAGAGCGGAGGAGGAGTTTCAAGCAAGAACTCTACAGGCTGTACAGCGACATCGGCCTAGTTTAACGTCTTCGGATCCAACGTCTAAAATGGCTGGGCCATGTAGAGCGAATGGCCCGAAGGGTCTTCGAGTCCAACCACGAGGGACGACGCAGCGGTGGACGACCGCATCTAAGAAGGCGCGCACAGGTGGAAAGGGACCTTAACCAATTGGGCGTGCGGCACTGGAAGTGGCTGGCCATAGATTGTACCGGCTGGAGAGGCTTGTTGGTTGAGGCCCTGGTTCACCTCGAACTGTAGCGTAAGTAAGTAAGTAAGCGTTGACTTATCAACTCAACACCTCTTTGTTGATTTTTTGGATAATGGAACCCAAGCGCTTAAAAAACGACACGAATTATGAAACTCGGATTTAGTACTGGACTACAATCTGGATGTTTTAACTTAAAAGAGAAAGCAGACAAGATCCGAATCCAATTAGGATGTCTAGTTCGTGGCCATTATACCGAACCATTTAACGCATCCATCGCCGTAAATAGGAATTACTTTAATTGCCCCCATGCCATCCTTATCTTAACTGGCAAGTCATAAATAAATTCATAACTAATAGGATCCAGAGCTGATTTCGAATTGGATTAGCAGAATCCTAACTTCGCTTTCACTAATTGCCAATAAAACACTTTGACAACAGCGCTCTCGCCGCGGTTTAATGACTCTCAATGGTCTCAATGATTACCTATTTAATCCCTAGTATCGACTTGTTTTTCTAGCTTAGTCGTAAACAGTTTGTAACTATCTGCAGTCAGATTAGTATTTTAATAGCTAATTCCTGGTGTCCAATATTAACCATAACTAATTACTTAACGATGGACATACGAGTATGTCCCTTTATGATAGACTTAAGGAGCTGACGCGGATTCGGATCGAAGGCGATATGGACAGAGGAGTATAGTTGCAGAATTAAGATTGTGCAATTTGCTCTTGAAGGTAATTAGCTGGCTTGCTTGTTACTATGGCAGAGGTGTTCGAGAGCATAATTAAAATCGATTCTAGTCAAGTACACATAGTACCATCATCAATCTCGGAATAGAGTCTGAAGGACGAATGTCATAAAATAACAAGAAATGCAGAGTAATCGGATGTTTAATGTTGGCGGCGCACCACATACTGGGAACGAGTGTGTTCAACGCGTTATAGTAAGGCATTGTATGGAAAAGCTATCCATCATATCAAACCGGACAATAGCCTAAATGGTTTGAATGCCTCGATCGACCAAGTGCATTTAGGTATACAATTAGGCCGTAGACAAGTACGAGCTCGACCATTTTCCGCTATTTCGAGCACATATCCCAACAATCGTATCTAAAAATAGATATTCAATAAAATACCCACGTATCTAACAACCGTAAAAGATACACAAAAACAGGCGAATGCAATCACAGAGTTCCGTAGCTTTCAAATTACATTCGTAGATATTCCACCTGCGTTTCTGCATTCTTCATTAGAATCAACGCACTCCAGACACCCATACTCTTCTCAGACATAGCCTGGCAAGTTCTTCTTCTAGCCCATTTGGAACGGTTCATTGAAAGTATCGCCAGAGTCTAACGAACTTTGTCCACGTCAGTTGGAATAACTTTATCACCACTACGCACTATGCATAATGAGCTACTGCCAATGCACACGTATCATACTGGCATCTATGTAGGCAGTCCATAGGTGGAAGGAGAGTATTCCTTCGAGACATGATAGATAACTTCCCCCGCGGTCCGGCGGAGAAGTCAAGGGAAACGCAACTCACTTGTTAACATGTGTTTATGACAATCCGATCATTCATTCTAACAAACTACATTTGATTAATGAAATCTACTGCCCGCACTTTGTTCGGATACACTACCGCGAATACTAGGATACTGTGCAGCCGATTGTGTAGCTTGGAGTGTAGATTGGATTCCAAGCTGCATAACACGTGCATAAATTTGGTGTAACCTATGGCAGGTTGTGCTTGTACAATGTACTTCGAAGTGGTTACACAGTGCTTTGATGCAGGTGGCTGGCGATAGCTTTGAAGTCGGCAGTCAACAGTTCGGTAGTTGGTAGCTGGAAACTACAATTGTTGTTCAAAGACAGGGAGATTAATGACGGTTGGGAAGAGGCAGGTTTGAGGTTTGTTGTTCCCTTATGCCTTGGGGCGAACATGCCTTTCTGTTATTTGTTGCTCTATGCTTTAGTTGGAATTAGGGCTTTTAGAAAGCAGAATTTAATGCTTTGTGGGTAGCTGAAGGCCGGATCCGGTTATGCCGGTGAATATTTTAAATTTCTAACAATGGCATCCTAAGGGTGGCATCTGCCTGACGGCTGTCAGCTACTGCAAACGAACACTTTGCAAAATTATCAGTCCTATTTGCAACTCTCCTTGAGGCCATCTGGAGACTTCCTCTGCAAGTCACAAGCAATAGAGAAGGAGAATATCGGATTAGAAACGACAACACACCTCAGATGCAACGAATGGACTACATGCCTACAACTTCCGTAAACTTTGGAAAGGACACAAATTTGAGTTCCATACCAGGAGTATTAGGTGCGACCAAACAATTTGAAAAAGTCGAGTGAAACTAGAAAAAAGGATATTCGGCTTTGCAAGTGGAATGTCAGGTCCCTCAACAGACCACGAGCAGCCGAACAACATGCGGATGCGCTATAAGGCAGATATTACCGCAATCCAGCAAGTGCCATGGGATGGACCGGGCAAAAAGGGGATAAGAAATTGTGACAACTATTACGGCGACTGCTACAAGGAGAGAAGGCAACGCTTATTCGGATGCGGAGTTGCTGTTAGAGGCAGACTTAGGCGAAATGCCTTGAGTTTCTGGCATGTAAGCGAATGCCTCATAACAATCCGCTTCAAGGCTTAATTCGCCAACATCAGCATAATTCGTGCTCACGCCCCCACCGAGGATAAGGATGACGCTAAAAAGGACGACTTCTACGATCTCCCAAATAGACCATACATATGCCGAATGTCCCAATTACTTACTTAGTTACTTAGGTGGCGCTACGGGCCGGAGCTGTGCTGTCCATTCGTTCTACTCGGCCTATCCATCTTAGACGTTGCATACGTAGACGTCGTACTAGGCCGATGTCGCTGTACAGCTCATACAGTTCGTGGCTGAATCTTCTACTCCACTCTCCGTCTACACAAACGGGACCGAAGATTGTACGCAGCATTTTCCTCTCGGAACGACAAAGCACCTCTTCATCAATTTTTGATAAGGTCCAAGCCTCTGCGCCGTAGAGGAGGACGGGGATGGTTAAGGTTTTATAGAGGGTCACCTTAGTTTTCCGATAGAGGGCTCACTACGCAATTGCCTCTTGAGCCAGAAGAAGCAGCGGTTGGCAAGGGTTATTTTTGCGTCTAGTCTCAGCGCTGGTGTCGTTGCCGCTTGTTGCCAATGAGCTAAGGTAGACGAAATCCTTGACTACTTCAAAAATTTAGCTGCCAATAGTGACGTTCTGGCCAAGACGTCGGTGTATTGCGTCTTTTTTTGATGACAGCACATATTTGGTTTTGCCCTCGTTTACCTTCAGACCAACATTAGCCGCTTCTGCTTCAATGCTCACAAAGGCTTCATTGACATCACACTGCGGGCTCCCAATAACGACAATGTCATCAGCATATGCGAGCAATTGTGCAGACTTGAAGTAGATCGTGCCACTTGTATTGACCAGTGAATCCCGCACGATATTTTCCAGGATGATGTTGAAAAAATCACATGACAGTGCGTCGCCCTGTGTGAATCCTTTTTTGACATCGAATGACACGGTTAACTCCTTACCGACCTTAATGGAGCAGCGAGAATTCCGAGAATTCTCCATTGTCATCCTGCACAACCTGTTTAGTTTGGCAGGGACAAAACATAACATGGCTCTATATAGCTCGTTACTATAGACACTGTCGTAACTTCTTTTGTGGCGTTATAGCCCATGAAGGACCAGAGCCAAGCTTCTCTTGATCACCCGTATGGGTGTGTGATTTATTTTTTCACACAGGTGAAAGGGACCTACAGTTTAAAGCCGATTCCGAACAGCGGGAGTCGAGAAGCTTTTTCAAGGCAAGTATACTACTGGAGGTTTTGCCAGTACCCCGCCGAGGAGGAACGTCGCGAAATAAACATTAGATGGCGTTGGTGATATCGGGATCCGAACTCGCTCATCGTGTGTCAGAATCCAACACACTAACCATTGTGCCACGGCAGCGCCGTATGTGTCGGCTTGAATTCTCCAAAACCTGCCGCGGTGTGAATATTTGGTCAATTGTGGATTTTCCTGGCCTGAAGCCGCGTTGATAGGTTCCTAGGATAGGTTAGATTGTTACGGAAAATAAGATCCTGTGGGCAATCAAGTCTTTTGACCCCTACAAGGCACCGGGAATGGATGGGATCTTTCCGATCATGTTGCAGGAGCCATGTGAAGTCATTCTTCCATGGCTGAAGCGCATCTACTCCTAGTGCCTCAGGATGGGTTATGTTCCTCAAGCGTGGAGGGAAGTTAGGGTGGTTTTCATACCCAAGTCGGGTAAAGTCACCCATACTACTGCAAAGGACTTTAGGCCTATCAGTCTGTCGTCCTTCCTGATGAAAACGCTGGAACGAATAATAGACTTGTACGTAAGGGAAGAAATTGGGGACGGTTATCGGTCACAATCACATAATGCGTACATAAGGGGAAAATCGGTGGATACTGCTCTGCATAGGGTAGTCTCTACGATAGAAAAATCGCTCAGCATCAAGGAATCCACTCTAGGTGCCTTCCTTGACATTGAGGGTGCCTTTAATAACGTTAGTACCGAGGCAATAGTGTCCAGCCTTCATATGGCCCAAATAAACCCGGGTGTATGCAGTTGGATTGGGCAAATGCTGGGTACTCGTATAGTAAATTCGACGATAGGGAGAGCATGCGGAAGGGTGAGAGTAAATAAAGGTACACCACAAGGTGGCATTCTGTCATCCCTCCAATGGCTCCTTGTGGTCGACGGAATGGCCAAGATTCTGGAGACAGTTTTAATGTCACGGCCTACGCCGATGACATTGCCATTTTAGTCTCTGGACTTCCGCAGGTCCTCAGCGATAGACTGATAGCTATGCACTGATGTTGGTGGATAGCTGGGTCAAGGGCGAGGTCTGGGAGTAAATCCGGCGAAAACAGAAGGAAAAGATCTGTACCAAGATACACCTACCCCCGTATGAATGGTATAGATCTGATCCCTGGAAAATCTGCCAAATATCTTGGCATAATCCTGGACTCCAAACTTAGTTGGAGAGAAAATATTGAGGAAAGAATCAAAAAGGCCTATGTGGCACTATATTCGTGCAAGGTAGCCTTTGGAAAGACATGGGGCCTCAAACCGAGGTTAGTACATTGGTTGTACACTGCGGTGGTAAGATCTATCCTAGTCTATGGCTCGGTTGTCTGGTGGAAGGCGCTTGAGAAAAAGTGTCATCTTCAGAGTGTGTCAAAGGTTCAAAGAGCAGGCTGTGACGGTGACGGGATCTATGAAGTCCACACCAACGGCGGCCCTTGAAGTCATGCTGAACCTCCCACCCCTGGACATGTACTGCGAGAGCGCCGCAACCAGAACTGCGCTAAGATTACAGGAATCAGGTCTCTGGAAAAGGAGTCCTCACGGACATGCATCAGTCTTGGATCGATGGGCCGTCTCGAGATTCAGAACCGTAACGGACTATGTTACCCGACTTCCTTCTTGGGAGAGGAGATTCTCTATTAGAATTCCCTCCAGGGAGGAATGGACCGGTGATTTGGTACGCACGGAAAGTGAACTGGTACTCTACACCGACGGATCCAAAATGGATGTTGGCACAGGTGCCGGAGTCTACTTTGAGTCTCGGGATATGCATCGCTCCTATAGGCCCGATGATGGATGCAGTGTCTTCCAAGTTGAGGTCTTCGCTATCAAGCAGGCGGCGGACCTGATCAGCAAAGAGAATATCACAGGAAAAAGGATCAGCATCTATGTTGACAGCCAGGCAGCCATTGAGGCTCTCCAGGCAGCATGGATAAGATCCAAGCTCGTCAAACTCTGCAAGGAGAAGTTAGAAGAGATATCCAATGTAAATGAGGTGACCCTTTGCTGGGTACCTGGTCATATGTATATCTCCGGAAACGAGAGGGCGTACGAGCTGGCTAGGGTGGGATCAGGTGCTAACATTTGCGCAGATCTCAGCTGAGGCCAAAGCACCACTCAGTGCGCTCTACAGGGAGATACAGACGGAGCTATTGGTGAAAGCCAATAAGCGATGGTGTCGCTTAGATACATGCGCAACGGCGAGATCGACTTGGCCCGTCTATGATAAGAAAAGAACGGAAAATCTGCTGGAGTTCAATAGTGGGAACATTCGACTGGCAGTCGGTGCCCTCACGGGGCACTGCATGCTATCCTACCATGCCGCTCGACTAGGCCAATGACTTCTGCAAAAGCTGCAGGGACGATGAGGAAATTGAGTCCGTTCGTCACCTGCTGTGCGAATGTCCGGCGCTAGCCAAAAAAGGAATATATTCCTGCGAAGATACTTCCTTTGTTTTGTTTATTGTTTATTGTTTATTGAAATTGGAATGCCATGAAAAACATAACTAGTAAAAAAACCAAGTCTCGCAACTCAGATCTTCTACCGTAAAAAGTTGTAAGATCAATGTATTACCAAGTCAGTTAATTTATTCAGTCCCTACTTAAGGGACCTTCTGCCTTGATTGATTACGTAATTAGCTAACCTAACAACATCTTATAGTGACCATACCAATATCAAAATCTTTTATGTTTTAAGTAAATAGATTGACCTGGCCATCGCATGAAAAGACAATATATCTCACAAGTAATACATATTATATTAAATTAGATTATTTAGTGCGATTTCCAAGTCAATCTATTTACTTAAAACATAAAAGATTTTGATATTGGTATGGTCACTATAAGATGTTGTTAGGTTAGCTAATTACGTAATCAATCAAGGCAGAAGGTCCCTTAAGTAGGGACTGAATAAATTAACTGACTTGGTAATACATTGATCTTACAACTTTTTACGGTAGAAGATCTGAGTTGCGAGACTTGGTTTTTTTACTAGTTATGTTTTTCATGGCATCTCATTCCTTTTTGTAGATGTATGTATGTTTGTATGTATGTTGGCGTTACAGTCCATGAAGGACCTAAGCCGAGCTTCTCTCAATCACCCATGTTGTGTGTGATTTCATTTTCCCATAGAAACCAAAGAAACCTTTTATTACTTTTTTTACTTTTTATTATATCTATATTTATTTATTTTGGGTGATAAAGTTAACCTTCTGCTTTAAATTTGTCTAATCTCCCATTTCTCACCCGTCCTATGTACCCCTCACACAGTTATGTATGTACATACATATGTATTTCTTCAGCGTAGGCACAATTTCGCTGATACCAATGCCTATGCCAGATATACACTGTTCAAATTCATGCAATGCACGTGCAAGTGTATTAGTGAACAAATCACACCACGTATAGATGGGTTATATGCTTGAAGTAAAACCAAATCTTTCTGATGCGTAAATACATACATATGTATGTATATACTCCCCGACACCGAATACAGTAAGCCTACCTACCCTTATTATTCCATTGTTTATGTATACATATGTATCCAGGCAAACAGATTCATTCACTGATGTATGTATATACGTTTATGGGATTATTTATGCAGTTGGTGTATCTAGAAAACTTAAAATTGGTGTATCTAGAAAACTGAACCGAAATTGCAAAATATTTAAGTTTTTCCTTGGTTTATACACTTAACACTAGTTGTGTTCCAAATTTGAAGCTTCTACGTCTGCTAGAAGTGCCTTAGACTTTTGATGATCGGTCAGTCAGTCAGTGAGTCAGTCAGTGAGTCAGTCAGTGAGTCAGTCAGTGAGTCAGTCAGTGAGTGACAAAATTAAGAAACTTTGACCAGTTACACTTCTTAAACTACTGGTTCAAATTGAATGAAATTTGAAATATACCGTGTCTATGCAATGCTTGCTTGGTTACTGAAAATTCAGACTTCTAGTTCTATCCACAACGAAGTTATAGGGGGTCGAAAATGGCCTATTATGTTACGAGAAAAGGATGGTACGGCCGTGCCGCTTTTTTGCTCGACTTGGCAGGGGCACTGCCGTGCCCCCAGATAAGCGCTAACACATTAAGATAAATCTTATAAGCTAGTGATAGCGAATGAACAGTTGTAGATATATTATACATATTACAAATCTTTTCTGGATCTCCTATCAACGTGCTCGGTGCGATAGGTTTGCTGTCAAAACGAAAACAAAATAAAATAAAATAAAAAAAGAAAAAATTCATATAACTAAAATAAAAAGTTGTAATAGGAAAAAATCGTTTCGACGTTTCCATTTTCTGTGCGGTACTAGTATAATAACGATAAAGAATAATAATAATAAACATTCCCAAGAGGAACCGGTCCTCTAATTTTGAAGACAATCTTAGGTCTTCAAACATCAAAACGTCAAAAATGAACTCTTCTGGTGACTCCTCCAGAACTAACTTTTTTAAACCCCTACAATGTTTGCCCGATTCGGATAACGACAGTGATTGTGAAGTGATTCAAGCGAAATCTACCTCGATGAGAATAAACAAGATTCCTTCGATCTGTGTCTTGCAAAAATCCTCCGCTGACGTGCATACTGTTTTTTGCGAAGCAAATATTAATAACTATTATGTTAAGAAAATTTCCATTGGCATCAAAATTACTTGTGATAATATCGATAGTCACAGTGCTATTTGTTCATTACTTAAATCAAAGAGTTGGCAATTTTTCTCACACGACCTCCCAGCAGCAAGGTCACTCAAAGTCGTATTGTATGGGCTGGACGAAATGCCTATCGAACCACTCAAAACCGAACTAACAGCATTAGGTCTGAAAGTCCAAAACATTAAAACTATTAGAAAGAACTATGGTGCATACAGTGATGTGTTTTATATAGTTTTTTTGGAGTGCGGTTCCATTAAGCTAAATGAGCTAAAAAAAAATATTCGTTCGGTTTTTAGAACCCAAGTTAAGTGGGACTTTGCTCGGAAGCAATATAATAAAATCACGCAATGTTTCAATTGCCAAATGTTTGGCCACGGCGAGAAAAATTGCCATATAAAAACTCATTGCGGTTTATGTGCTGAAAACCATCATACCAATGAGTGCAAATCCGTAAATGTTAAGTGTGCTAACTGCAGCAAGACACATAAATCAGACGATGTATCATGTGAAAGCCGTAAGTCCTTTTGTGAAATTAGAACACGGTTTTCCAACAAAAATAATGCCCAAGCTACTAGGGTTATCACTAAGAATGCTAGTTCCCAGCGACCTCATGGGTTCGTTTCTAACCCTAACGACTTCCCCGCTCTTGCTGCATATCGGAAAAGTTCAGTGGAACCAGCTGTTCAACCTGCAACTCAATTAAACGTTCGCCCCAACGTGTGGACAAATAGGATCAACAACAATGTCCCTGCTTCCTCTAAGGCAACAAGTAAGCTATTTACATTCGAAGAAATCAACGCTCTCACGGCTGAAATGATTACTCTGCTTGGGAATTGTACCTCAAAAGCTGAGCAATTCAATACTATCACACAATTGGCGATTAAGTATTTGTACCAAGAAGGTAAATAAGTATGAATGTTGGATTAAACATTATTTGTTGGAATGCTAGAAGCATTCGCAATAAATCTATAGAATTTTTTGCTTTTTTAAGCTCACATAATATCGATGTTGGTCTAGTCAGTGAAACTTGTCTTGATGAAAATGTTAAAAAATTATCAAACAGTGAATATAGGTTCTATCGTGTAGATCGTAACACGAGTAGGGGTGGTGGTGTTGCCGTTGTTGTAAAGAAAACAATAAAACACAAAGTACTTCCCATTGTCAAAACTAAATTGATTGAGAATGTAGGAATCGAAATACCTCTCAGCAATGGTCGGTCATTAAAAATATTTTCTGTTTATTTTCCGGGTGGACGTACTTCACAACAAAAACGTATCGATCTCAATCAGGACTTGCGTGAATTAATAAGACTAAACGACATCTTTTTAATAGGAGGCGACCTCAACTGTAGGCACATGTCCTGGGGTTGCTTAAGAGCAAATGCGTGGGGCAATGTTCTTGCTGATTTGCATTCCAGACACCCATTTCATATTTTATTTCCCCCTCATCCAACTTACATTCCCCCAAACCACCGTGCTAATCCATCTACTTTAGATCTTTTTCTTACGAATATGCAGGAACTTTTTACCCAACCTATTGTGATAAATGATTTGAGCTCTGACCATTTGCCAGTAAAATGTAGTACTGTTTTGTCACCTAACCTAAGAAACAACTCTGCTTTCAATTATCAGAAAGCCAACTGGGATTTATACAGACACAAAATGTGCCTCAAATTTTCCAACTGGCAGGATATTTTACCTGAAGAAGTGAATCAAAATCAAATTGACGTTGGGGTGAGTTTTTTCAGAGATTCGGTTCTCGAATGTATCAACCAGTCTGTTCCCAAAAAAGTTATTCGATGGAACCAAACAGATGCACTCCCACAATACATTATCGAAACAATTAAGATAAGAAACTTTGCCAGATCTAGATGGATTCGAACTAGAGACACCATGTTTTTAAATATAGTTAAAGCCCTAACCACTAAAATTAAAGCACTTATTTTGACCTTTAGGAACCAAAGGTGGAACAAGAAGTTGCAGGGCTTAGAAACCCGATGCAAGCCATTCTGGAACATTCTCAAGGTTGTTAAACAAAAGAATCATACAATCCCCGTTTTAAAAGAAGACAATTCGATGCTACTTTCGAACAATGAAAAAGCAAATTCGCTAGCAAGTGTTTTCTATGCGAATCATTCAATTGGCATGAACATAAGCTGTAGCGAGGAGGCCCTTGTTCAACACTCCATAGACCTAATTAACTCACGAGTATTAACAACTGAAGTTGTTGAATGCGTTTCTACGGAAGATGTAGAAATTGTAGTTAATAATTTAAAAAACTCAAAGTCACCTGGCCTAGACGGGATAAAAAATGTCTTCCTTAAGAACCTTCCAAAATGCGGCATAAAATTCTTGCAACGGCTCTTCAACTGCTGTTTCAGGCTGGGTTATTTTCCTAAAGAATGGAAAACATCCAAAATTATACCCATTCCAAAGCCAGGGAAAAACCCATGTCTGGCCAGTAGTTATCGGCCCATAAGTTTGTTAAGCTCTGTGAGTAAATGCTTTGAAAAAATTATCAATAATAAACTAGTATCACATTTAGACTTTCATAACATACTTCCTGCGCAACAATTCGGTTTCAGGCCACATCACTCCACAATTCATCAAATTCATCGCATCACGAAACACATAAAAGATAACTTTGTGTTGGGAAAAAGTACTGGCATGATCCTTCTGGACGTTGAAAAAGCGTTCGACACGGTTTGGCACAAGGGATTACTCCATAAGTTTCACAATCTCAATTTTCCACTCTACTTAACAAAAATTATTCAGTCCTTTTTATCTGGTCGAAACTTTATAGTCTATGTAAACAACTACATGTCAGCTAGTCTTTCAATTGAGGCGGGAGTACCCCAAGGTTCAGTACTTGGGCCTTTACTGTACAATATTTTTACCCATGATTTTCCATCATTAAACACTTGTGAAGTTGCTATCTTTGCAGACGACACTTGCATTTATACATCAGACTCATTAGGCCATGATATAGTTACCAAATTACAATATGGAGCAAATAAAGCTGAAACATACTTCAAAAAATGGAAGATAAAACTAAACGCTTCTAAGACTCAGACCGTCTTTTTTACAAGGAAGAGAAAAGCGTGTTTCTTACCAAACAACACAATTACGTTAAACAATATTCAGTCAGATTGGAAATCAAGTACTAAATATCTCGGGGTACACTTAGATAAAAGACTAACTTATAATCTCCATGTTCAAGAAACCATTAAAAAAATTAACTTGGCTATAAAAATGTTGTACCCATTCATAAATCGCAAGTCAAAAATGAGCACGGAAAATAAACTTATTATTTTCAAAGCAATTTTCCAACCGATTATGTTTTACGGCTCCCCTGTTTGGGGTAAATGTGCTAAATCTCACATTCGTAAGCTACAAATCATGCAGAATAAAATTCTAAAAACTATTCTAAACTTGCCTTGGCATTTTTCCACCGACGAACTCCACTTAATATCAAAAATTGAAAAAGTTCCTGTCAAATTGGGTAAATTATATGAACGCTATTGCTGGTCTTGCAGTTCTTCTGACAACTACTTGATTTCAAGTTTGCTTAGTGAGACATAATATTAACTAATCTATTTTTATCTATAGATAAAACATTCCTTGTTCCCCATTTATTTATTTATTTATATAGTTACTTATATAATTCTTATTTATTTTTGTTTGTTATTCTTATTTATTTACTTATTTACACATTTACTGTTTATATTTATTCATATACCTGTTCATCTAATTACCATATTTGTTTAATCATAGATCTATACACCATGACTTGTTAACCTAACTTTCGTTTCATAAAATGTATAATATATACTTCTACTTGCTCACTTTACGCAATACTTGAAATCATCGTTAAACGCCACCATCCCTCGTACCTTCTCAAGAAGACTAATTTGTATAGAGGTTTTTTTCATCAGCTTTTCCTCTCTATATCAACATCGACTTAAAAATTGTTACATATGTAGTTCCTTATGTAGTATGTATATAGATTTTCAGTAGTAAGGTTACAATAACCAAATCTCTGTGCAATAGCTGTAGTTTTTAAATATGACATGTAATTAATGCTGTTTAATAAAGAATAAAGAATAAAGAATAAAGAATACATATTACAAAAAAAAATGAGATTACTGAAATAAATTCTTAATTTCTAACATGGTTTTTATATACAAAAGTTAAGGGCTAAAGATATGATGAGAGGAAAAGGTAGGAAGGTTAATAAAAGAGGAGTTAGAAGTTCGTTACTTGCTTACTTAGGTGGCGCTACAGTCCGTGGTGAACCTGGGCCTCAACCAACAAGCGTCTCCAGCCGGCACGGTCTTTGGCCAGCTGTTTCCAGTGCCGCACGCCCAGTTGGTTGAGGTCCCTTTCCACCTGCGTGCACCACCGCTGAGGCGGCCGTCCTCTGCCGCGCCTTCCTTCCGGAGTGGATTCGAAGACTTTTCGGGTCGGAGCTGTATCTTCCATGCGCTCTACATGGCCTAGCCACCTTAGACGCTGTATCCGTAGACGTCGTACCAGGCCGATGTCGCTGTACAACCCGTACAGTTCTTCGTTATATCTTCTCCTCCATACACCGTTTGAACAAACGGGACCGTAGATAGTGCGCAGAATTTTCCTCTCGAGACGACCAAGGGCATCTTCATCCGCTTTTGTTAAGGTCCAAGCCTCTGCGCCGTAAAGGAGGACTGGGATGATCAAGGTCTTATATAGTGTCACCTTGGTTTTCCGAGAGAGGGCTCTACTTCTCAATTGCCTCTTGAGCCCAAAGAAACAGCGGTTGGCAAGAGTGATTCTGCGTTTTATCTCAGCGCTGGTGTTGTTGTCGCTGGTAATCAGTGAGCCAAGGTAGACGAATTCCTTGACCACTTCAAAGTTATATCCGCCCATGGTGACGTTCTGGCCAATACGTCGGTGTTGTCCGTCTCTTTTAGATGAGAGCAGATATTTGGTTTTACCCTCATTAACCTTGAGACCCATCTTAGCCGCTTCTACCTCAATGCTCACAAAAGCCTCATTGACGTCTTGCTGTTTTCGTCCAATTACGTCAATATCGTCGGCGTACGCAAGCAATTGCGTGGACTTGAAATAGATCGTACCTCTTGTGTTGGCCAGTGACTCTTGCACAATCTTTTCAAGCACGATGTTGAAAAAGTTGCACGACAGCGCGTCGCCCTGCCTAAATCCTTTTTTAACATCAAAGGTCTCGGTATGCTCATTACCGACCTTAATGGAGCAACGAGAATTCTCCATTGTCATCCTGCACAGTCGGACGAGTTTGACAGGGATGTTAAAACTAGACATGGCTTTGTACAGCTCGTCTCTATATACGCTGTCATACGCGGCCTTGAAATCGACGAAGAGGTGGTGAGTGTCGATTTGGTATTCCTGGGTCTTCTCCAAGATCTGCCGTAGCGTAAATATTTGGTCTATTGTGGATTTACCTGGCCTGAAACCACACTGATAAGAGCCGATCAGGTTATCCACAAACGGTTTCAGGCGTTCACACAATACGGCAGAGAAGATCTTATATGCGATGTTAAGGAGACTTATTCCCCTATAGTTGGCGCAGTTATAGGGGTCTCCTTTCTTATGGACCGGGCAAACGATGCTGAGATTCCATTCGTCGGGCATGCTTTCCTCCGACCATACCTTGCAGATGAGATGGTGCATGCACCTTACCAGCTCATCTCCAGCCGCCTTAAAAAGCTCAGCAGACAGGCCGTCTGCGCCAGCGGCTTTATTAGACTTAAGTCTTGATATCGCTATTTTGACTTCGTCTAGGTCGGGTGGACCGAATTCTGTTACTTCGTGGTCCATTGCGAATGGCTCGTTCTGCCTGACAGCGGTATCTTGTCTATCTTCGCCGTTATACAGTCTGCAGAAGTGGTCTTTCCAAATCCTCAGCATCGACTGCGACTCTACTACCAGTTCTCCATTTTCATCCCTGCAGGCCGCCACTCTGGCTTTGTAGCCATGGCATGTTCGTTTTACCTTGTTGTAAAATTTACGGGCGTCATTCCTGCGGAAGCATCTCTCCATCTCCTCGATCTCACGCTTTCCGTGCTCTCTCTTCTTTCTTCTGAAAAGCGTGTGTTCCTCTCTTCTCTTCTGCTCATAGATTTCGCGAGCAGCTCTCGTCTTTCGTTGCAGCACGGCCTTATATGCCTCTTGTTTTGCTGCATGGGCTTGTTCGCATTGTTCATCGAACCAGGGGTTTCTAGGTGGTGGCTGTTTGAAACCCAGCACCTCTGAGGCAGCATCTCTGACGGCGCTCTGGCAATGAGCCCATTCCTGCTCTATTGTTTGTGCTGCTCTGGGCGGATTTTGAGAGAGCTTTGAGGAGACACGATCGGCAAAGATTCTGGCAGTCTCTTGCGATTGTAGCTTTCCAACGTCAAACTTACGTTGTCCTACTCGACTCCTAAGCATTCTTGATATCCTCATTCGTACCTTGGCTACAACAAGGTAGTGGTCCGAGTCGATGTTGGCCCCTCGGAAGGTTCGTACGTCGAGAATACAGGAAGAGTGTCTGGCGTCGATCGCAATATGATCAATCTGGTTGGTGGTCGATTGATCACAAGACCGCCAGGTACCCTTGTGGATGTTGAGATGGGGGAATCGCGTGCTTGCTACAAGGAGGTTACGCCCCGCTAGGAAATCGATTAGCCTTAATCCGTTGTCGGATGTGGTGTTATGGAGGCTATGCTTTCCTATGATCGACTCAAATATGTCCTCCTTGCCCAGTTTTGCATTAAAATCTCCTAGGACTATTTTTGTGTCGTAGCTGGGACATTGGGCATATGTTCTGTCTAGGAGATCGTAAAATTCTTCTTTGAGTCGATCGTCCTTTTCTTCCGTTGGGGCGTGAGCGCATATTAAGCTAATGTTTCCAAATTTAGCTTTGATGCGGATTGTTATGAGGCGTTCGCTTACATCTCGGAAGCTTAAGACTTTTTGTCGGAGTCTTCCTCTAATAACGAATCCGCACCCGAATAGGCGCTGTTTATTCTCCTTGTAGCAGTTCCCGTAGTAGATGTCGCAGTTTTTCATCCGTTTTTTGCCTGGTCCATCCCATCGCACTTCTTGGAGTGCGGTTATATCTGCTTTATAGCAGTTGAGGGTTTGCTCCAATTGATCGCCTGCACCCGGTCTGTTAAGGGACCTCACATTCCAGGTGCAGACTCTCAAGTCCGTTAGTCGTTTGCAGGGGTCGTCAGCTTTGTATCCGTCCGTATCCGAGGCTTGTTGTCGTTTCGGAACAAGTGGGTTTTTACGTGATAGGGATGTTACCCCTAAGCACAACCCCCAACCTGGAGGGCCAGGTTCCTCTTTCCCCAGGAACAAGGGTTGGGTCGCTGCACACATTGGTTCACTACCTGGCGGGTGCCAGGGTAGCTATCCAGGGGGGCCACGCGGAGGCTGTGTGTCAACTTGGATTGAACAGGGACAGAGATCGAAGCTGGCGTTTGCCATGTTAAACGCGATCAACTTCTTTGCTCTGTTTGCTCGCTCCCTCCCTCCCGTTCGTTGCTTTGATTAAATATTACCGAGAAAAAGTTTGAGTTTATTTTGAAATTGTTTTATGCTGTCCGACTCTCGTACGCGTGTTGGGAGTAAATTCCAAAAACGGACTGCAGCAATAAAGAATTGTCTTTCTGATGTGAGGCACGAGAAACGAGGAAGAATCAAGTTGTTTGTTCTGCTTGATGCCGAGAATCGAAGAATTTCGTAGAGATAGGCAGGTTGTTTAGTATGAAGAATGGCGAAAAGTAGTTTCATAGTACGGAACTTGATGAAGTTTTTAAGTGACATTTTAAGAAGGTTTGTAGATAAATGTGAGATATGGTCATATTTTTTTAGACCGTAAATGTATCTGATAACGCTGTTAAATGCTGCATTCAGTTTACTATTGCTGACATAGTCACAGTTGTAGTAAATTTCGCAACCGTATGTAAGAACTGGAATGACAAGTGCCTTTGCAAGAAGCATTCTTGTATTAAGCGGGGTGAAACGCTGAACGGTCCATAAAGATCTAAGAATTCCGTAGGTTTTACCTACTACTGCGTTAACGTGGTCGTTCCAAGTTCCAAGTTCCTTTCGGGACTAGAAGAGGTAGGTAATATTGGGTTGAGCAGAATACTGGGATTTTTATCCTCGTCTGGCTGGTTCAGCTCGACGGAAAATGTATAGATATCAACGGGTTAAAAAAAACAAGTGGGCGCAATGGACTCAACGTAGTCTACGTGAGCCTTTATGTCAAAAGGGCACCCATATACCTAACCTAACCTTCCACCCGTCCGAAAGGTCCCCATTTCTATATCCTCTTTGCTTTGTCGAAGAGATATCTACGATATCCAACCGATACCTGGCAGCTTCCTCAACCAGCTCGAGATGCTTTCCTGTGGGCGATGAGACGTTCCATGTGCCCATCTTAAGTCAACGCCGTTGTCTGTTGCCCTTTACTCCCCGTATGCACTGATTAGTGCATGGCGTGCATCCCCCTCCACCTCCTTAATGGCTCACGAGGCCAATGTCGGGTTGCTCGTGACTTCTTCGGGCTAAGCCCGACCCGCTGCCGAGCGGGACAGACCGGCCAGCAGACGTTCGCATATTGCCACCATTTAGGCCTGGCTGCGAATGGGGCCCTGGCACACCAGGGTAGGCAGTTTCCGAGACAGGTCTCATTTTTGTCTTTGTCATCCAGAGGGGTTTTGCGCTTCGTTAGCCAGGTTTGAACTGGTACGGAACCTAACCTGTTGCCCGCCCCCCACCACGAGGGGGTCAGCTGCCAGGGGGCGTCTTTAATACAACCAGATACAAAGGTCACACATCACTTGAATCACTTGCGAATCTAGCCTTAACCTATAATACAAGTCATTATAGGTCAAGTCAGTCTTTTTAGCGCCCTAAATCCAAGCCTTACCATCAGTCAATACCACCAGCGATTACCACCAACTATTAACTTCTTCCACAGTCTAACCATCAACTACCACAACGTTTTCCCAAGAAACACAAAATTACATACTAGGCACTCCACAGTCTTGCTTCAGAAAGCCCATTCATATACGTAATTACGCAAACCGGCGATTAGGTATGGCACTTAATTGAATAGCAAATAGCCGAAGAGTGATTACCCAAGTTAGTTGATAAATTAATTCATAAATTCGGTGTTCGACCTGCCATTCAGCAAACGGCTTCTCTATGGATAAGGAGTGACTAATGGCTTGGGGTGGCTTGGGGCGATTTGCTTTTAAACCCAAAATTAACGTTTTCTGTCTTAAATGTTTAACTATCGCAGAATGAATTACCATTCAGGTGGCTGTTCCTAGTAATTTGGGGTTCGAGTAGTAATTGAGTGCATTTTTGAGTGAGTTCGGAAAATCGCTTTTTTGATCACAGTTCGTCTTCTGGGTTAATCAAAAATTAAAGTGAGATTATGCTGCATGAGTCATTTTACCTTTCGCCTTTGTCCCATGGAGTAAGAGGCACAAAGCGCTAGTCCACTCACTTTGACAAACAATCTGACCCCATTCTGGCCAAATTTGGCGAATCTGCTATTCACTGGCTGGACTGTAGTCTACGTAGTCGACGACAGAAACAAGAAACGATTTAATAAATCTCTGATACGTTCGTGCACATCAGTCGCGGTGCTCACCTTAATTGGCGAAGCCAGACAGTCTGGAGATTTATTTCTTTATCTCTTTTATTGTTCACTTGTTTGTTGGAGGAAACGCTTCCTACTTTACAAAAACAAAATAAGGAAGAGAAACGCCATTCGCGGAAGTGAGTGTACGGATGTGCGTCACAGATTCAAGATGTCTCGCCTTAATAAAGATCTTCACCTGAATCGCAATTAACATCCGTATGGGCGCACTGTGCATTCACGTCTTTACGTCTGTATATCCGCTCCAGGTGGAACTCCATTCATGGTGCTGTTGTGTGATGTGCCATTGTTTAGTGGAATCGAATATTGAATGATACATTGAGACGTGATTGAATGGATCTGTCACACTGGCGTAAGGTGCGAACAATGTGGGATTGTTTATAAGCCGCTCTAAACTTACTTACTTACCTACCTAGGTGAAGCTACAATTCAGTGTGAACCTGGGCCTCAACCAACAAACTTCTCCAGCTTGCTCGGCCTTTTGCCAGCTGTTTCCAGCAACGCATTCCTAGTTGGTCCCCTTCCACCTGTGTGCGCCAACTTAGATCCTGTCGTCCTCTGCTGCGTCGTCCCTCGGGGTTGAATTCGAAGACTCTTCGTGCTGGAGCTGTGTTATTCGTTCGCTCTACATGGCCTTAGATGTCGAACTAGGCCGATGTCGCTGTACAGCCCGTATAGCTCGTCGTTGTATCTTCTCCTCCTCTAACGTAGAATTTTCCTCTCGAAATCACCGAATGCCTCCTCATTCGCTTTCGATAAAGTCCAGGCCTCTGCGCCATAGAGGAAAACCGAGATGATTAAGGTTTTGTACAGCGCAACTTTGGTCTTTCGAGAGAGGGTTCGTCTTCTCAATTGCCTCTTGAGCCCAACGAAGCAGCGGTTGTATGTTGGCGTTACAGTCCATGAAGAACCTGAGCCGAGCTTCTCTCAATCACCCATGTTGTGTGTGATTTCATTTTCCCATAGGTGAAGGGGACCTACAGTTTATTGCCGGTTCCGAACGGCGAATTTCGAGAAGCTTTTCATGACAATTTTACTACAGGGGGTTTTGTCAGAGCCCCGCTGAGGAGAAACACCGTGAAAAACACGTTCGATGACATGGCTGTATCGGGATTCGATCCCGTGTCATCGGCGTCAGAGGCCAACACACTACCCACTGCGCCACGGTGCTCTCAACGAAGCAGCGGTTGGCAAAAGTAATTCTGCGTTTAAGCTCAGCGCTAGTGTTGTTGTCGCTGGTCACTAGTGAGCCATGATAGACGAAGTCCTTGACCACTTCGAATCTGTAGTTGCCAATTGTGACGTTCTGGCCGAGAAGTCGGTGTTACGCGTCTTTTTCGGTTGACAGACATATTTCGTTTTAGCCTCGTTAACCGAAAGACCCATTTTAGCTGCTTCTACTTCAATGCCTTCGAACGCATCATTGATTCCCCGCTGTGTACGTCTAATTACGTCAATGTCATCCGCGTACGCAAGCAGTTGTGCAGACTTGAAATAGATCATACCTCTTGTGTTAGCCATTTGAGTCTTGTATGATCTTTTCAAGCACGATGTTGAAGAAATTACATGACAATGCGCCATCTTGTCTAAATCCCTTTTCAACATCAAAGGTCTCGGTTAATTCTCTACCGACCTTAGGAGCAGCGAGAGTTCTCCATTGTTATTCTGCACAATCTGACGAGTTTGCCAGGGATGTTAGGACTAGACATGGCGCTGTATAGCTCGCCCCTATGCAAACTGTCATATGCTTGTTTTGCCTGCTGTGGTGGCGTTACAGCCCATAAAGGGCCAGATCCAAGCTTCTCTCAATCACCCATGTTGTGTGTGATTTATTTTTCGCACAGGTGAAAGAGACCTACAGTTTAATGCCGATTCCGAACGGCTTGAGCCGAGAAGCTTTTTCTTGGCAATTAAACTACGGGGGATTTTACCAGAACCCCATCGAAGAGGGACGCCGCGAAATAAACATTCGATGGCGTTGGTGTTATCGGGATCCGAACTCGCTCATCGTGCGCCAGAGTCCACACACTAACCACTGTGCCGCCCTCTGTCATATTCGCCCAGTGTCATATGCGGCCTTGAAATCGACAAAAAGGTGATGGGTGTTGACTGAGCCTGAGTCGACACTGACCAGAACCTATCAGATTATCCATAAACGGTTCCAGGCGTTCACATAGTACGGCAAAGTAGATCTTAAATGCGATGTTGGAGAAACGCATTCCCCTGTAGCTGGCGCAGTTATAGGGGTCTCCTTTCTTATGGACCGTGCAAACGATACTGAGATTCCATTCGTCGGGCATGCTTTCCTCCTACCATATTTTACAGAAGAGCTGATCATCTCCAGCCGCTTCAAATTGCTCGGCAGACAGGCTGTCTGTGACCGCAGCTTTATTATTATTGAAATTACTAGCTTAATTCAGTCTAGGTCGGGTAGACGAAATTCCCGTCTACCTCCGTCCGTTGCGAATGGATCATTCCGCCTAATAGTGGTATTAGATCTTCCATTACCTTCAAACTGTCTACAGATACAGAAGTGTTCTTTCCATATTCTCAGCATTGACTAGTTCTCCGTTTTCATCCCTACATGCTACCGCTCCGGCTTTATAGCCCTGGCATGTTCATTTTAGTTTTTCGTAAAACTTGCGAGCATTATTCCTATTACAGCACCTTTCCATCTCCTCGATCTCACGCTTTTCATGCTGTCCTTTATTCTTCCTTAAAAGCTTGTGTTTCTCTCCCCGTTTGTGCTCGTAGTGTTCACGAGTGGCTCTCGTCCGTCTATGTAGCATGGCTTTGTAGGCGGTTTGCTTGCTACGTGGGCTTGCCCGCATTGCTCATCAAACCAGGGGTCTCTAGCTGATGGTGGCTTGAAACACAACACATCAGAGGCAGCGTCTCTGATGGCACGCTGGCAATGCTCCCACTGTTGTTCCGTGGGTTGTTCCGGTGTCATTGGAGTTTGCTACAGGTTGAGGGAAACTCGATCGGCAAAGGTCCTAGTGGTCTCCTGCGATTGTAGCTTTCCGACGTCAAACTTTCGTTTTCCAGTTCGACTCCGTGGCATCCTTGATATCTTCATTCATGCCTTGGCTACAACAAAGTAATGATTCGAGTCGATGTTGGCTCCCCGGAAGGTTCGTACATCTAGGACGCTGGAGGAGTGTCTGATTCTGATCAAGCTGATTAGTAGTGGACTGATTAGGTGATCACCAGGTTCCTGAATATTGAGATGCGGGAATCGTGTGTTAACTAGAAGGAGATTGCGCCCCGCAAGGAAGTCGAATAGCCGATGTCCGGTTTCGGACGTGGTGTCGTGTAGGCTATATTTTCCGGTAATCGACTCAAATATGTCCTCTTTGGCCAGTTTTGCATTAAGATCTCCTAGAACTGTTTTTGTGTCGTACCTGGGATATTGGGCATAGGTTCTGTCTAGGAGATCGTAGAATTCTTCTTTGAGTCATTTTCTTCGGTTGGATCGTAAGCGCATATCAAGCAGAAGACTTTTTGTCGGAGTCTTCCTCGAATAACGAATCTGCATCCGAGTAAGCGCTGATGGTTCTCCTTGTAGCAGTTTTTTCATCCGTCTTTTGCCTGGTCCATCCCATCGCACTTCTTGGAGTGCGGTTATATCTGCTTTATAGCAGCTGAGGGTTTGCTCCAACTGATGCCCTGCACCCGGTCTGTTAAGGGACCTCAGGACCTAAGGTGCAGACCCTTAAGTCCTTTAGCGGTTTGCAGGAGGGTCGTCAGCTTTCTATCCTTCCGTATCCGAAGCTTGTGGTTGTTTCGAAACAATTGTTTTTTTTCCGTGATAGGTATGTTGACCCAAAGCACAACCCCCAACCTGGAGGGCGAGGTTCCTCTTTCCCTGGGAACAAGAGGTCGGGTCGCTGGACACATTGGTTCACTATCTGGTGGGTGCCAGGGTACCTATCCAGATGAGGCTACGCGGAGGCTGTATGTCAACTTGGATTGGTCAGGGACAGAGATCGAAGCCGGTGTTTGTCATGTTAAATGCGATCAACTGATTTACTCTGTTTGTTTGCTCCCTCCCCCCGCTCTGAACTACCATTATGTATATTTTCCTTCCTTGAAAAGCAATTGACTCTTCTAATCGCTTGTCACATCCTGTAGTTAAGCTGTACAAAAAACAAACGAAAGACCTACTGCCTATTGTTCTAGTTACCACCATTTGTTTCAGACTGACTCAACAGCAACCTAGTGCCAACCAGCATCTTGACAGTTGCGATCTCCATATGACAATCAATCTCTCTGACATCTTGACACCCATCATTATCATCACCAGCATCGTTGTCGTTGCCATCGTATCGCCCAAGGAAATCCAAACTGTGCCACAACCGCAGCGGCAACAAGAAACACAAATCCATACTCAAACATCATCCATCAGGCAAACGTATGTAGGTGAGTCATAACTCCCGGTGATTTCCCTGTAAATCCCTCACCGCATGTACTTGTAACTTACATGCGATCACAGATGCATTTAGCCTCGGAAAAAATGCTTTACGCGCGGAACGTGAAGAACAGCTTTATGGCTTTCCGCTTGCTCCAGATTTGTTTTTGTTACTCATACTCATGGGAGAATGCGTATCGATCTGCACCCATGTTTGAGAAAAGTGAAAACTGTCTGAGCGATCACTTTCCCCGCGGGCAGGCACCTATTACATTGGCCTCATGCTGAACTCTGGCGAGAGAGCGTGCCACCGAAATTCGGTACATGGTCGAAATTTGGTTGAAGTGACTTAATGAGGATCAACTGGGTTCACAGATCACTGACCTGGCTGTAGAGGTAGCATCTTGTGGTCGGATGATTCATATAAGATCGGAGAGCATGAGTTGGTAGATGAATGAATCAACGGTCATTTTCTTTGTTGGCCTTTCGGCAAGTCAGGGACGTAATATGGTGTGAGGTATCAAGTTTATAAAAGGTGATTACGTGTGCGCGTAAGTTCCTCGTGGGTTTTGAGAGATTGCATCTACGTGACTACGCATACCGTTTTCGAAAAAGTGCCGATCGATGATGCCGCCGGTCTGCAATCCACACCATACCGTGACTCTTTACGAATGTATCGCCGGTTAGTCAACCTCGTGTAAATTGGCATCTGTCAAATTTGATTGTGTTCTATTTATGACAGCTTATGCGTGATTGTGACATATGTCAAAGTTAAGCATACTTACTTATTACAGCCGTTTTATTGTGGAAAGCAAAATCTCTCGTCCATACCGATAAACCAGCGTCCAATCTTGAAAGACAATATTGCGCTTGTTGTTAGCGAGATACAAGTCAATATACTCGAAGGAGTGACCACTTAGTAAGTAGTCTTGTCAATATTTATACAAACCAATCCCTATGGACTTTGCGGCAACTCGTAATACGGTAGGGTAAGAAGCATCCTGGCGATCTCGAGATGGTCGAACTGCCAAGCAAATCGACCATGTCCTCATAGACGCAAGACATGTGTCAAACATTCTGGATATTAGAAAGTTAAGAGGCGTAAACGTAGGCTCTGACCAGAACAAGACTCAGAGCCCGACTTTTCAATGTTAGAAAGCTACATTAGCCCACTAAGAGGAGGTTCAACATTGGAAGCTCAGAGATCGCCAGAGACTACAGAGAGCAACTGAGCGGACGACTCGAAAGTATGCCTACGTTACCCACCACCTACCCACACCACCCACCTACCCACACCAACAATATGTGTCTCCATTGCCGTTTAGCCATCAAGGAAGCCATCATTGGAAACTACAATAGGCTACGCGCCACTACCGACAAGAAACTCTTGATATGATGGCGAGTGTGAGCAGAACACGAGCAGGGTATGAGAAATACCGAGCCAGAAGGTGGGAGCGAAAAAAGAAGCTGCGGCAAAAGAAGAGAATATTCGCAGCCTCCCAGCTTAAGGATATCGAAGAATCCAGAAATAAGAACGCGATAAGAGCCGTTTACAAAAAAGTCTTGCCAGCGGTGTCTTAGCGGACATGGAGAAGAGTGAGTTGCAGGGCTTGAAAGTAAGTAAGTAAGAACTGCCCTGTCCTCAGATTCGAGGGCACCTCAGCCAGAAATGGATGGCTATCAACCACATGTCACCACACAGGCACCAAAAATTGGCTCATGTTGTCTATAGGAAATATAAAGCCATGCAAGAACGCAGATCCATGTGCAACACAGGGCAATGATATACACTTGCGTAACATTCGTCCCTGAAGCCGACGAACTGACAAAGGACACCTTTCCTCCACTCTCTCCAATACACCTCCGCAGATCAGGGTAACCAGATCCAACAGGTAGGATCGAAAGGGAGGGCGAGCAATATTTTACGAGAGAAGTATTAAATGGGTCATTAACTCTTTTGACTCTTTCAAATCCCCTGGGGAGGATGGTATCTTCCCAGCCCTCCTTCAGAAAGGGAGTGTGCAAATCAGCCCTATGCTAATCAATATCTTCAGAACCAGTCATGCATGGGGATACATACCGACGAGCTGGTGAGAGGTAACTTTAAAGTTCATTCCCCAAGCAGGCCGTAGACCTATAGACCTGACCAAATCTTACCGACCGATAAGCCTTGCCACTTTCTTCCTAAAATCTAGGGAAATCTATGGTATCGTGCTCTGAAAATATCACCACTTCACAGTAACCAATATGCCTACCGGCCTGGGAAATCAACCACGCATGCTTAAACGACAAAGAAATTGCGATAGGTTTCCTAAGATCGAGGGTACTTTCGACAACACCGACTACACCCAAATAAAACGCTACATCCTCAGCACAGGGGTAGACAACGCCACATGCAATTGGATCCAACACACGCTTAGTAATAGGAAAATAAACACTTTACTAGGCAATGATAAAATCAGTGTAAAAGCTGCGAAAGGCCGTCCTCAAGGCAGGGTTCTCTTACCCCTCCTATGGCCCATCGCTGTCAATGAACTGATCAACATACTCAGCAACAATGGTTTCTGTGTCCAAGGCTGTGCCGACGTCATACTGGTCCCAATCAGAGGCAAATCCAGACACAATCTCGGAACTCCTTCAAAGGGCACTCAACCTTGTTGCAAACTGGTGCATAATGGTTGCACTAAATGTCAACCCCAAAAAAAGCACTAAAGTCCCCTTCACCAAAAGAAGGAACAGGCATAAACTCACCGAACCCGCTCTCTTTAGTGAAGCGTGAAGAAGTCAAAAGAAGTCAAATACCTAGGGCTAACTTTAGACGAAAAGCTTGGAACTCTTACATTACAAAGACCATTGAGAAAGCCAGGATCTCTCTATGAACCAGCAAAAGTCTCACTGTCAAAAATCGGGGCACAGATCCCAAAATATCCCGCTGGCTATATATAGCCATCAGCAGACCAATTCTTACATACGCTGCGCCCGTCTGGTGGTACAAAACAAAACAAATATCAGTAAAAGCCAAACTCAACATACCGCAAAGACTAGCTTGTATCTGCATACAGGGGCTATGAGAACAACCCCCATAACAGCACTAGAAGTCATCACGGACTTACCACATCTAACTGAAGAAAGAAGCCATGGTCTTCGCTCCCACAGATTCGTCGCGGAGGATGACTCTAATTGTAGGCTCTTTCATACTGACATTCTTACTGAACTAAACAGGCAAGAAATCCTAAAGATATCTCACACAGACAATTGTCTGCCCAGATACAACTGCAGCCAAAACTTCAAGGTCACATTTTCCACTCGACACATCTGGGAACAGGATAGGCCCTCCCTCAATCGCGAATCCTACGTGTGGTACACAGACGGCTCCAAAACGAACTAAGGCATTGGGGCTGGAGTACATGCAGCTAACACCGGAACACAAATCCATTACAGCATGGACAGATATAATTCCGATATAGGCCGATCCCAACCCCCTTCCTCTTACTAGGAAGGTTCAACCACCCAGTATGAGCGTGATCAGTTCCCGTAACGACGGGGCCGGAAGCGCTCAGGTTTCTGCCATGGCCGGCGCTGCCGCTGAAAAAGGTGACGGGGCTGACGTACGGACCCTGAACGAAGAAGGCGAAGTCGCTACGGGTCCTAGCAGTCCTCGAACTGCCGAGGCTGTCCAAGAGCGGCGTCCGAAAGGAGCGGGAGCTCTAACCGAAAAAGGTGAAAGCTTCCGCAAACGGAATACGGTCACCAAATATAGCCTGATTAGGGAGAGAGAATGTGATGCCTCCCACTCCGGTGGGGCGGTGGGAAATCGGAGTTTAATAGCAGATGTGGTAGCCCAGATGGTTTAAAGCATTGGCCAGAAGACAAAGATAGCCCAAAACCGCTCCTCGAAGACGGGCACATCACGAAACAAAACCCCTTCCTCCGAGAAGGAGATCCAAGTGACCCGTAGGAGTCGAGAGAAGCAGCCCTCTTATAGAGAGGTGGCCATCTCCTCTGAAATGTCAGGATAGGGAAAGCTGGCGATGATAGTAGAATGACCAACGCAGACTGCAAGCACTGTTAGGATTGTCTACTGGAGCTAGCCTCGGTAACGGGTTTCTGTTTACAGGCAGAAAAGTCTACATTGATAAATGGGGCATTTGTGGTCAGCTGTTCATCACAACAGACATCGGCCTGGATCGGAAGCATGGTGCCGAACATCCCTCCTCTGCGAACTGCTACTTACCAGGTAGTTTACGTATGTATGTTGTTGGCGTTACAGTCCATGAAGAACCTGAGCCGAGCTTCTCTCAACCACCCATGTTGTGTGTAATTTCATTTTCCCATAGGTGAAAGGGACCTACAGTTTATCGCCGGTTCCGAACGGCGAATTTCGAGAAGTTTTTCATGACAATTTTACTACAGAGGGTTTTGTCAGAACCCCGCTGAGGAGAAACACCGTGAAAAACATGTTCGATGACATGGCTGTGTCGGGATTCGATCCCGTGTCATCGGCATCAGAGGCCAACACACTACCCACTGCGCCACGGTGCTCTCCTGTGACTATACTTCACGGGATAATTTCTGTAGTCAGTCTTCATTTACTTTCAAAGTAATCTAAAAGAACGCGCGCCATCTGCAGGATTCCGGGGAAACCTGGAAGTAAGGGGGATATGCTGATGTGCTTACGCACATCTACTCCAGGGCTTGACACAAGAGCATGAGTTATCTACTCCTACAAGGAGAGAAAGGGCTCTCTGAAAAAAGAGGGTTCTACTCTGGTTGTGGTGACGGATGAAGCCTCTGTCGTGACTCTGAAGCCCCTACTTCGGCCTTGGTAGGATCTCGTTCCATTTTATTGTCAAGTAGTCGAAGGATGGGACATGCCCTGCAGTATGAATCTAAGATTTTTACTTAGATCAATCTACAGTATTGCAAGGCTGCTACCGCTCTTTTAAGTAGCAGAATTGCTTGCAGTAGTACAAATCCTTTCATCGTATGCTTTCAAGAACCGTGGGTGTGGAATAAACGCCTACGTGATGCTACGATTCTCAATTCAATTCCATTCAATTCCGATAGGCCTAGGGTTGGCCTCATCATATCGGACTCACTATTTGCAACCAAACTTGGGCACTTTTGTGGACAAGATCTGGTGGCTGCTAGAGTAAGCTACAAAACGCACGGAGCAATAGAACACTTCGTCGTTGCGTCTGCCTACTTTCCCTACGACTCGATACTACCTCCACCACCGAAGGAAGCTTCTGTACTCGTAGAGTACTGTGAAGCCAGAAAGATTGGTCTCATCTTGTGTTGTGATGCTAATGCCCAAAACACTGCTTGGGGCAACAGCAAATGCAATACAAGAGGGGACTATCTTTTAGACTTCACTCTCTCGTCTGACCTTACCATCAATAATGTTGGCTCTCAACCAACGTTGGTTACGATAAGACGACAGGAGGTGATTGACCTGACCCTATCCAACAGATATGTGATTGACATCACTAACTGGCGATTCTTGCCTGATGCTACGCTGTCGGACCATAAATACATCGAATTCCGATTAAGTTGTGGGATCTCTTCCTTGCAAGCTAGACGGAACCCGAGACAGACGCACTGGGTACGGTTTAGAGAGGAGCTAAACTTAGAACGAAACAATTGGTAACGAACGCCGTACATAACCTGAATAGCGCCATCAACAGTTGTTTTGAACTCGCATGTCCTCTCAGCAAACCTCTATGCAGGAAATTGGTCCCCTGGTGGAATGCCGAGCTCTAAAGTCTTTGCAGGGAAGCCAGAAGTCTTCTGAATAGATCGCTCAAATCAATGTTTCGGAGAAGCAACATGCCTATCGGCGCGGAAAATCCTGCGATATTGCGCTCCAGAACCTAGTTGGGAGAACTGAATGCGCGCTCAAAAGGAAAGAGTACGCTCTGGGCATTTTCATTGACATTGAAGGAGCTTTTGATAACGCTTCTTTTGACAGCATGTGCAACGCTGCCAGACATCATGGCGTAGATGAAGCACTAGTCCTACCGATCAAGGCAATGCTCATGCACAGGACATTGACCGCTGATGCAGGCCTCGACCAGTGTGTCAAGTCCGGCGTAGACAGGGGCTGCCCGCAAGGTGGCGTCCTGTCTTCGGTGTTATGGTGCATGGTGGTCGATTCTCTGCTGGATGCTCTCAATGCCTCTAGAATCTATGCCCAGGCCTATGCGGATGATGTCGCCATTCCTTCTGTCGGCTCATGTTTAGCGACTGTCCGTCTAAAAGCACAGGCGGCGCTAAATGTGATCGATGATTGGTGTACCAGAAATGGGATGTCTGTCAATCCTCTTAAGACCGATGTCGTTCTCTTTACGAGAAGGAGGAAAAATACTGACATGACTCAGCTGGTACTAAAAGGCACTTCCTTCCCGATATCCAAGAAGGCTAAGTATCTAGGAGTCATCTTAGATAGCATCTGTGGTCAAAGCATGTTGAGTCAAAAACCACTAAAGCGCTGTTAGCTTTCTGGCAATGCAAAGGAGCTTCTGGCAAAACATGGGGTTTATCGCCGGCAAAGGTCCTCTCGATCTACACGGCAATGATAAGACCTATAATCTTATATGTATCGGTTGTCTGGTGGAACAGACTAACACGCAAACACGCCATAGCCTCTTTCACCAAACTCCAAAGAACGGTTCATCTCAGCTGAACGCCCGGCGCTGCTCCAGATGCTATGATGAACCTCCCACCTCTTAATATATTCACCAGAGGTGCTCTGAAAGCCATGTCTCACCTGAAGAGAATAGGCTTTTGGTACAACTCGCATAAGAATAACGGTGCGCCTGCGCAAGAAGTCTCCAGCGACCCCTGTCTCATGGACATGCCTCCTAACACATTGACGCCCGTTATCATACTGCGCTGTAATCTTACAGTCGAGTTTCCATGGCGTCGGGATTGGCTCTGGCTGGATACTGAACCTGGAAAGGATAGTCTTTGCATATTCACGGATGGCTCCAGGTCAAGGCGAGGGTCCGGTCCTGAGGTGTTCTTTGAGCGCGAAAACATCAGACTGCACTTCTCGTTAGAAAAAAATGCTTCTCTCTTCCAATCATACATAGGTATACCCAATCCAAATGGTCATGCACTATGTTCTGAAGCACAGGTGGAAGGGGGAGGCATATACGTCTGTAGTGACAGCCAAGCTGCACTAAAAGCTGTGTGTAACCCCTTAACTAGCTCCAAATTAGTGCTTGAACCCAAGTCCTTATTGAATAGAGTCGGCAGACTAAATTCATTAAGGCTTTTATGGGTTTCAGGCCACTCTGGGATCCCAGGAAATGAGATCTCTGATGAACTCGCCAGAATGGTTCAGAGGAGGGCTTCTCAGGACCTGAACCTGCTCTAGGTCTACCTGGGTCCACGGTAAATTCCTACGTTAACGATTGTGTGTTTAATACATACATCCGTAGATGGAGGGATCGTCCAGGTTGCAGGATGACTAAGCCCGTATGCCCTGATGTCTGCAAGAAATCCACAGCATTCCTCCTGTCTTTAAGGAGAATCGACTGCAGAAGGCTTGTGGGAGTCATCACGGGCCATTACACTTTTGCCAAGCATCTCTACGTGCTTGGCATCAGTGAGACGCCTACCTGTGCTGCATGTTGCGAGGAGGAGGATGACACTGCAGAGCATTTCCTTTGTGATTGTCCCGCCTTTGCTCGTGCACGGTGGCGCACTCTTGGAGCCGACGTGGTGTGTGCCGAATCCCTTAGCTCTACATCACTGAAGCTCCTTCAAATTTTTCTCCGGAAAACGGGAAAAATACAGTAATGTAAGGTGTCTGTCTGGAGTGTATTTGCATTTACATCTTTGTGTCTGAGTGCTCCAATTGATAGCAGAAGCCTACTACTACTACTGGTCACAAACGGAAGACAAGCCAAGTTATTCCTCCCAACCTCTTCCCTCATAAAAACGAAACAACTCCTCATGCTTTCGAGGAGTTCTTCTTCTTGTTAGTGGGCGCTACAGTTCGGGGTGAACCTGGGCCTCAACCAACATGCCCCTCCATCTAGCACGATCTTTCGCTAGCCTTTTTCATTGCCGGTCACCCAGTTGGCTGAAGTCCCCTTCCACCCGTGTGCGCCATCTAAAGTGTGGCCGTCCTCTGCTTCTTCGTTCCTCGGGGTTGGATTCAAAGACTCTCCGGGCTGGAGCTGTGGTGTCCATTCGCTCTACATGGCCCAGCCATTTTAGGCGTTGAATCCGTAGACGCCTGACTAGGCTCATGTCGCTGTACAGTTCGTGGTTGAATCTTCACCTCCATTCCCCGTCTGCGTTTATAGGCTCAAAAATCACGCGCAAAATCTTTCTCTCGAACCGACCAAGGGCCTCCTCATCCGCTTTTGATAGTGTCCATGCTTCTGCGCCGTTCAACAGGACCGGGATGATAAGGGTCTTATATAGAGTCAACTTTGTCGTTCGGGAGAGGGCTCTATTACTCAGTTGCCACCTGAGCCCAAAGAAACAGCGATTGGCAAGAGTTATTCTGCGTTTGATTTCGGAAATACCTCGAACTTATATCTGCCTATACAAACGTTCTAGCCAAGACGTCGGTGTTGAGCGTCCTTTTTGGATGACAGCTTATATTTAGTTTTGCCCTCGTTTACCGCCAAACCCATTTTCGCCGCCTCCGTCTCAATACTCGCAAACGCCTCATTGACATCTCGCTGTGATCTACCAATTATGTCAATATCGTCGGCGTATGCAAGGAGTTGCGAGGATTTGAAACAGATTGTGCCTCTTGTATTGGCCAGTGATTTTTGCACAATCATTTCCAATATGATGATGAAGAAATCACACGACAGCACATCGCCCTGCCTAAATCCTTTTTTGACATCAAAACTGTCGGTAAGGTGTTCACCGATTCGGATGGAGCAGCGAGCATTCTCCAAAGTCCTCCTGCATAGTCTGACGATCTTCTTTCGAGGAGTTAGAATCGAACCATTACAGGCTTCCTTACTGGATACTGCCCAGTCAACAAACACCTCAAAACCATGGGCATTGTACAACATGATACCTGCGGAATGTGTAGAGAGGACGAAGAAACGGCAGAGCACGGCAGGATTTTTGCGTGAACTGTAAGTGGGGGGGATATCACAATAGGCCAGTTAACACACCGATCACGCAGTATATTGGTTACAGCGAGTGTCCATGGATTTGCTTAGTCGACATATTTGGTTTTTTTCAGGTGCCAACCCATTCCTACGATAGCAGTCCATGGGAATCGAGTTGCATCGCACCGGATACATGCGCCGACCGACAACTAATGACACTGCGGATTGAACGATGACGGGATAAAGACTTCGAGTGGGGAACGCTTTTAGGTTTAGAGGTAGTTCTTAGTGAGCAGCGTATTCTGACGGTTACAAAAAAATCACGCGAAGGAGTTTTTCTTTTAACGGATATAGTACCGGTCCTCGGATAGGGAACCTTTGAGTAAACCCATTCTGGGTAGCTCTAACTCTATCTCTAAGTAAGATTATCAATTTTACAAGGGTGTGCAGAACTGTCTTAAATGGCTGGCATCAAGAAAAGTCACCTAATCCAGTTCTTTAATCAAAAACTGCTGGCATTACTACGTCTTTGCCAGAAGAGTTGAACGTTGTCGTCGGAATAAGAAAAATTAGATTCAGCTGACCTCAAAGACATTCTGTTTGATCGTTAAAATATTCTGTATTACACCTTGCGCATTTCGCTCTCTCTTAGTGGCACGTACTCCGCGAGAATCAATAATCCACATGACATGTCTACTGGCAATTTATTCGAATGTCGTCACATCCTTAAAATACCCGCAAAACAACGCAAAGAAACCAGAGAATCGTTACTTGTTTACTGCTCGTAACGCGGCCCATGAATGCCAATGACATGGAAAGTTTCACTTTCAGTATCCGTCATTTAAAGAAATTTATGTCCACCATTCCGCGTGGACTGTGCCTAGGCCCGCGTAGAGACCCTGGATATTCTGGGTTACTTTCTAATTATGACCGATTTTAGCAGATTAGTACAAATTTGAACTTCTTTGTGGTGGTGGGCTGAGCCTTGTGGTCTGGCTGTTTTAAATTCATCTGAAGTCATCTCAGCGAACGACACGAATCTGTCAAATACCGTTTGGTGAAATACCATATCTGAATATTGCACATCTGATTTTGGGCTGTTTTTGGGCAGATACTCATCTTCGGAGCTGTCAAATGACAGCCTATAAACAGTTCATGCTAATACGGAGTAGGAACAATGAGACTGAAGAAGATGACTGCGCGTTGGTCGCAGTCCAACGACATCAATTTATGACGAAAGTGTGCTACACTGTGGAATTGCCCTAAATTAATATTAATTTGAATGAATTTTAATGGACTCACTCGTGTCAATTGGAACGTGGGAATATGGATTGTTTGATTTGGAGAACTCTTCGGCCGTATCCATTTCAGTTTTTAACTTCCTATTGGAGACATACAGAAATGAGTCCTATTTTTGGAAGGAACTTTTTAGACATATGTACCTCTAAGTTTCTTTGCAAAAACTGTCACATCTAGAGTTAGTGGCATTTCCTTCAGCAGCCCGATTTCTGTAAATGGTTCAATACAATATCGCTGTCAATGCCAAACTCGTAACTAATTACTTAGGTTACGCTTTAGTTCGTGACAAGCCTCGGCGTCAGGCAACACGGCTCTCCAGCAGACATGATTTTTAGTTGCCTGTTCCATATGTCGCGTCCCCAGTTGATGCAACACTTCTCTGCTACATCTTCCTTAGAAGTTAGGATAGGTTAGGTTAGGTTAGTTGGGTGCCCTATTGACATGAGGTCATGGCTCACTTAGAGTCCATTGTGCCCATTTTGAAAACTAACCCGAGGGGAACCAGTTAGTTACCCGCTGAGCTGAACCACCCACATTCAATTAAGAACCTTAGCAGTTTGTTCAGCTTAATGTCTCTTGCCTCCTCTAAGCCCGAAAAGAAATAGTTCCCAAGGTACGTAAATCTTTTTCAGGCCAGTGCAGGGCATTCACAGAGTAGGTGACGAATGGATTCTATTTCCTCTTCATCCCTACAGCTTCTGCAAAAATCATTGTAGGGCTGGCCTAGTCTAGCTGCATGATATGTATGATATCATGCAGTGCCCAGTGAGAGCACCGACTACCAGTCGTATATTCCCTCTACCAAGATTTAGCAGACTTTCCGTCCCTTTTTTGTCATAGACGGGCCATGTAAGCCTTACCGTAGCGCATGTATCTAATTGACACCATCGCTTGTTGGCCTTTCCTAGTAGTTCCACCCATATTTCTCTGAATAGTGTACTGAGTGGCGTTCTAGCCTCAGTTGTGATCTGCGAAGTATCTACGCCTGATCCCAGTTTGGCTAGTTCGTCCGCCTTCTCATTTCCGGAAATATTCACATGCCCTGGTACCCAGCAGATGGTTACCTCATCGACATCTGATATTTCTTCCAGTTTTCCTTTACAGAGTTTTACGAGCTTGGATCTTACTCATGCTGCTTGCAGAGCCTTAATGGCTGCCTGACTGTCAACATAGATTTTGATTCTCTTACCTGAGAAATTCTCCCTAAGAATCAGATCCGCTTCTTTTTTGATTGCAAAGATCTCAGCCTGGAAGACGCTACAGCCATCATCAAGTCTGTAGGAGTGACACGCTTCCTGAGATTCGAAGTAGACTTCAGCTCCTGTACCGGTATCCGTTTTGGATCCGTCCCCAGAAGTTAGTGTTGAAGAACTTTTTGTTGAAGAGTCTACAGCCGGCTCGCAGATCCTCGCTTGCACTTTGCCCCCGCCTGTATTAAAGCGCGCCAATTCCACCACCAACTACCGCCTCATTGCATTATCGTCCTTTCTCTGCAAGGTCGTGGAAACGCCGATCCACCGCCAGTTATCAAAAAATGCCCCAACTCCTCCTCATGACCGACCGTATGGTTACCATAGCAACAGATCTACTTGACCACAAAGCGGAACCGGTCTCTTCATCATGCAGGTGCAAACGAAATAGTTGCACTGAATATTTCGAAAGCATTTGACAGGGTTTGGTACGAAACCCTTTTGCTCAAAATGCTTGCTTTCGGCATCGATTAGTCTCTTCTGTTTCAATGAACTAGACACAACCTTCCAATTGGATAAGAAACCCGGTCCAACCGTCCGATATTCACTTTTTAACTGCTGGAGTACCCCAGGGCTCCGCATTGTCCCCAACACTATTTTTCATTTTTAAAAATTACCTCTTGTCTATCACTCCCTTGGCGCAGTAGGTAGTGTGTTGGCCTCTGACGCCGATGGCACGGGATCGAATCCCGACAATAGCTATGTCATCGAACGTGTTTTTCGCGGTGCCTCTCCTCAGCGGGGTATTGACAAAACCCTCTGTAGTATAATTGTCAAGAAAAGCTTCTCGAATCTCGCCGTTCGGAACCGGCAATACTCTGTAGGTCCCCTTCATCTATGGGAAAATAAAATCACACACAACATGAGTGATTGAGAGAAGCATGGGCTGTGACGCGCTACAGTTCGGGATGAACCTGGGCCTCAACCAACATGCTCCTCCAACTAGCACGATCTTTTGCTAGACTTTTCCATTGCCGCACGCCCAGTTTGCTGTGGTCCCCTTCCACCTGTGTGCGCCGTCTTAAGTGCGGCCGTCCTCAGCTTCTTCTTCCCTCGGGGTTGGATTCACAGACTCTCTGGGGCGGAGCTGTGGTGTCTATTCACTCTACACCACAGGATCTGCCATATTGTGAAATTTTGGTCAATGGCGAACTTCCCTTGGTTGAAGCCACACTGATAAGGACCTATCAACTTATTTACAAAAGGCTTCAGGCGTTCACACAAAACGGCAAAGAAGATTTTGTATGCGATGCTAAGAAGACTTATTCCTCTGTAGTTGGTACAGTCAAAGGGGCCTCCTTTCTTGTGGATCGGGCAAAAGATGCTGAGACTCCATTCCTCGGACATGTCTTCTTCTGACCATATCTTACAGATTAGCTGGTGCATGATCCTAACCAGGTCGTCTCTGGCGGCTTTAAAGAACTCAGCAGACTGTCCGTGTGCACCAGCAGCCTTGAGTTTCGATATGGCGATCTTAACTTCGTCGAGGTCAGGGGGACCTCCATATTCTCAGCATCGATTGCGATTCTACTACTATATAGGTGTCCGTTCTCATTCTCACTCCTGCTTCGCTATATGAATCGTCCTGCACTCTTCATCGAACCAGGTGTTTCTTCGTAGTGAAGCCTTGAAGTCCAAGAGTTTAGTTGCAATGCTTTTCAGGACTTGTTTACAAAGGTTCCAATGTTATTCTATTGACTGCATGGAAGGTTGAGGTGTATGGGAGGAGCTTCAGAGAGACGCGATCGGTAAAGGCACAAGCGGTTTCTGGTGATAGTAGGCGCTTCTTGGCTACTGCAAGATAGTGGTCCGAGTCGATGTTAGCTCCGTGGAAAGTTCAAACAGTAGGAATAGTGGATGAATGTCTGACGTCGGTCGAGATGTGATCAATCTGGTTAGTGATTGATTGATCTGGCGACCGCCAAGTGCCTTTGTGTATATCGAGGTGCGGGAAGCGCATTCTGGCTAGAAGGAGATTTCGCCCCATAGCAAGATCAATCAGCCTGTGTCCGTTATCGGATGTGGTGTCGTGTAGGCTATATTTGCCGATGATGATATGTAATCAAGCTTTCCTAGCTGTCGGACGTGTTTCTATTTTTCTACCAGTTATATTTCTTCAAAATTACCAGTTTATCATGAGGAATTCTTGTACTATTTGCAAAAACCCCGCCACGTCGGAATCTATCCCTTGCGGTTTATGTGGATCATCATTTCATCCTAAATGTGCAAATATTAATAAAACAGAAGTGAACGCTATAAAATCCAGCGAGAAACTTTGCTTCAAGTGTAAAAAGTGCAGTGACATACAAGTATCAACTCATCTCAAAAGATTGGAGGTAGTGCTATCCAACCTCGCTGAAGAGTTTAGTTTATTAAAAAGTGAATTTCCATCCCTTTTTACAAACGAGAGTGCAAATGAAACTCGCAGTGTAATTTCTGCCCACGTCGACGGTGCGAACGGTAACTTGGCCGATGTACATCAGGCAAGAGGAGGAAAGGTCAACGACCTCGCATCCTCCAGTAAATCAAAAGCTCTACCAGCTGATGGTTCAAAAATCATAAAAACAAATAAAATCATTCAAAGTACCGGCGCCAAATCGCCTTCGGTCTCTGGTGTGAACTTTTTCCTTTCTCCAGCGGCGCAAACATCCAGTCGCACTACTCGCTCCAACTCTAAGCTGTTAAAAACAATTTCTCTTCCCACCAACAACATAATGAATTCCAGACCAGAAGGGAAAAAAGCTGTAAGCGCATGCTCAACTAGTAGCACTCTTTCTCCATCTACATGCTTAGAAAAAACTGAGAATCAACGTGAAAGAGACAGCGACAACACCTCCGCTGCGCATACAGACACAGTGGACTGTAGCTCGGGTCAATCAGCTGTTCCAAATGTAAACAATGACCCGCAAATTCGCATACCAGATGATCAAAATCAACTTAAGATCAAGCGGAACTTTCCTCGAAGCACGATTGGATCTGATATGAATTCAACATTAAATGCGGTTTTATCATCGAAATGGTTACATTTATCGAAATTCCAACAAAACACCACCACAGAAGACATCATTAATCATATTTCTTCAAAAACAGGCATTTCAGCCAACTATTTTAAGTGCTTCAAATTAATAAAAAAAGGTATCTCTGCCTCTGATATCAAGCACGTAAACTTTAAGCTAAGTGTGCCGTCGACCAATTTCGACAAAATCTTAAACGATTCATCGATTTGGCCCTATTCAGTGAGAGTGAAGAAATTTATTAACTATCCAAAAAACGATATTGTTGTTGCGCCGCCAGTGTTGACATAACAAATCCTTTTAATTTGTATATAAACAATGATGGCTTATCGACAATTAATGTTCCTGATACTGTTGCCGATGCCATTGTTGCTGCTGCTGATGACGCCACCGGGGGAGCTGCTGGTGCTGATGTTGCTGAAGTGTGTTTCCCGATGACGACTTCGCGCCGCTTATCAAGACGTAGTCTGACATTTTACTATCAGAATGTAGGTGGTTTAAGAACCAAGTTAGAAAAATTATACATTTTTTTTACATCTAACTTATTCGATATAATTATTTTAGTTGAAACATGGTTAACGGAAAAACATCTATCTTCCGAAATTTTTGATACTAATGTTTATAATGTTTTTAGAAAAGATCGGAATTCCTTATTGACATGTCTAGAAAGGGGCGGTGGAGTGATGATTGCCATCCGTTCCTCGTTTTCGTGTAAGCAACTTGAGTTTGAATCCGGATGTGCAACATCTCTTGATATTGATCAACTCGCTGTTAACGTTTTTTTAAATAATCAGATTGAGATGATTATTGTTGCCAGCTATATTCCACCTAGAAGTTCGATTGAGGTGTACAAGGTTCATTTGAATAATTGTAAATATCTCTTGGACAATATTAAAGATAATCAACATATAATTTTCAGTGGAGATTTTAATCTAGGAAACATAAAGTGGACTGTAGATGGTGATGATAACCAAACTATTCCTTTTAATATTACATCAGAAATCGAATCTTTAGTTGTTGATTATTTCAGTCAGTACGATCTCATACAAGTTAATTTATTTTTAAATGGCTTTAATAGAATACTTGACTTAGTATTTGTTGATAAAGAAATCGATGTTAGCATTCATTTATCTAACTTCCCAGTAGTAGAAAACTCTATCCACCATATGGCTCTCGAGATCAACGTACATTTAATCAATTATATAAAAGCAAATGATCAAGCCACTTCTGTTTTTGATTTTAAAAAAGCTAACTTTGATGCAATGCTTGCTTATTTTTTATCGTGTAATTGGAATGATATTATTGATTGTCCTGAACTGGACAATGCTTACAAGCATTTTTCAGAAATCCTACAAGAGGCCATAGAGCGATATGTTCCCAAAAAGCTTTTAAAGAGGAACTCGAATCCCATTTGGTTCAACAAAAAGCTTTCTAATTTGAAAAATAGCAAAAACAAGGCTTTCAAGCTTTATTCGTACAACAGAAATAATTTAATCTATCGGGAAAACTATTTTGTTAAACACCGTGAATTTACATGTCTTAGTAATTTTCTTTATCGCAACTACATACTAACGGTTGAATCTAATTTAAAAAGAAATAGCAGTTTCTTTTGGAACTTTATTAATTCCAAACGCAATTCAATGGGTCTTCCAAGCTGCATGGTCTACTCTGGTACTGTTGCTAGTGATCTTTCATCAATCTGTAATTTATTTGCATCCTATTTTAAAACCGTTTACTCAATAGACTCCATTCCCTCAAATAACTTACCGCACGGTTCTAACCATTGCGATATTGGATCGGTTACAATTAGTATATCCGAAGTTAGAGATGCACTGGCGAAATTGGATGTGACTAAAAGACAAGGACCTGATGGCTTTCCACCAATTCTTTTAAAGTCCTGCGCAATAGCCCTTGCTAAACCTCTAGCATATATCTATAATCTCTCCCTAGAACGCGGTCAATTTCTTGACAGCTGGAAAATTTCATATATATCTCCAATATTTAAATCTGGTTCTAAACAAAATATTACTAACTACAGGCCGATTTGTAAAATATCAGCAATTCCCAAACTTTTTGAAAAAATCATTTATGACAAGATCTTCTTTGCTATTAAGGAACATATTTCGGACTTCCAACATGGTTTTGTATCAGGAAAATCGACTACAACTAATTTGTGTTTAGCAACAAATTATATCATCAACGGTTTTGAAGATAACCTTCAAACTGATATAATATTTACTGACTTTGCCAAAGCCTTTGACAGGGTCAACCACAAGGTACTTCTATATAAGTTATCGTGCTTTGGATTTCATTCCAGTTTACTCAAATGGCTAGAATCGTATCTTACAAGTCGAACTCAAACAGTTAAAATTAACAATTGCTTTTCTCACAGCATCTCGGTACCATCTGGCGTGCCACAAGGAGCCATCTTGGACCACTGCTCTTCCTGTTATTTATTAATGACATCCCGGAAACATTTAAATACTCGACATGCCTTCTCTATGCCGATGATCTGAAACTTTTTCGTAAGATTACTTCAGAAAGAGAATGTCAGCTCCTCCAGCAGGACTTGAATAGTCTTGCGCATTGGTGCGAAGCTAACTATTTACATCTAAATGTTTCCAAGTGTCAAGTTCTTTCTTGCAGTAGAAAAATAACAACGATAGAATTCAACTACTGCATTAATAATATAACTCTTGAAAGAGTTTCAAAAAAAAAGGACCTTGGCGTAATTTTTGATCGCAAGCTTTCATTTCTGCCGCATGTTGATTATATAGTAAACAAGGCCAACTCAATGCTAGGTTTCATCAAAAGGAACAGCAAGGAATTGTCAGATCCCTACTCGTTAAAAATGTTGTACGTGTCACTGGTGAGGTCCTTGCTCGAGTACTGCAGCTTAGTTTGGAACCCTTATTATAAGAATACATCTGATCGCCTTGAGCGTGTCCAAAAACATTTCACCCGCGTTGTTATGTACAAGTTAAGATGGGATATGGAGATGCCATCATATCGAACCAGGTGTGGTTTAATTGGTTTGCAATCGCTCTATAGCCGTCGAAGGTATTTTTCTTTAATGTTTGTGAGAGATGTCCTATCTTATCACATAAAGTGTCCGAATATCTTATCTCTATTCTCATTACGTATCCCGACAAGACACACTCGCTTGCGCGTTATTTTTTTTGAATATCCCCATAGCACAAATTACGGCTGTAATGAGCCCATAACGCGTTGCATCCGAGAAGCTAACTTGATCTGCACGAATGTTGATTTTTTTGCAAATGTATCTAGAGAAGAATTTAGATCCTGTATTCTATCTATTTTAAGTTTTAATTAATGATTGTAATAGTAGAATTTCATAGTCTGTTATAGACGTTTATTAAGTAAATAAATAAATAGATTCGTTCAAAGATGCTTTCCTTACCCAGCTAAGCATTGAAGTCTCCTAGTACAATTTTGATGTCATAGCTGGGACATTTGGCATACGTTCTCTCTAGGAGATCGCAGAGCTCGTCTTTGGCGGAGTCATCCTTGTCTTCCGCAGATCAGGCTGATGTTAAAAAATGTTGCCTTGATACGGATTGTTATGAGGCTTATGCTCGCTTTATAGCGGTCTAGGGTGTTCGCAAGTTGTTCGGCTCACGTGGCCTGTTTAGGAACCTAACATTCCACGTACAGAGCCGAAGATCATTGTCCTTTTTTCGGTTTTTGCAAGGGTCGTCAACATTAATCCGGTCCGTTTTATCCGAGGCTTGTGGTTGTTTCGGAGTTTGAAGTTTTTTTACGGTTAGGGCTTAATAGGCCGTAGCCCAACCGACTATTCCTGTTTTTTGGCGCAGGAGGCTCTACAATTTCCATAGGACTTTCCATGGGACTTACTAACACTGCCGCAAGATGTTCGACTGCGGCCTTTTGTTAGTCCTTTGGGATGGCGGTTAGGTCCGCTTTATATGGGTCTTGTTCGACTGCAGGTGATCTGTATGTATGTATGTATGTTGGCGTTATAGTCCATGACGAACCTGAGCCGAGCTTCTCTCAATCACCCATATTGTGTGTGATTTCATTTTCACATAGGTGAAAGGGACCTACAGTTTTATTGCCGGTTCTGAACGGCGAGTTTCGAGAAGCTTTTCATGACGATTTTACTACAGGGGGTTTTGTCAGAACCCCGCTGAGGAGAAACACCGTGAAAAACACGATCGATGACATGGCTGTGTCGGGATTCGATCCCGAGTCATCGGCGTCAGAGGCCAACACACTACCCCACTGCGCCACGGTGCTCTCAGGTGATCTGTATAGGGACCTAATATTCCACGTGCAAAGCCGAATATCATTGTCCTTTTTTCGATTCTTGCAAGGGTCATTAGGAACATTAGACCATAGCCCAATCGACATTAATCCCATTTTGTGGCGCAGGGTACTCGTCAGCATACTCCAACCCCGAGGGACGAAGAAACAGAGGACGGCCGAAACTAAGATGGTGCACTCTGGTGGAAGTATATATCCAGACAGTAAACATACGTTTTCCGGTAGCTTTCTACCTTCTGCCCGCACTGTGTCGCCGACATAATAACGTTATCAGACCTTGAATGCGCGCAAATTATTTGAAAGGTTAAAGAGGTTCGCCTTATCCCATTGATAAAGTAGCACCCTTGCTAGTCTAAGCAGTAATTTTCAGCAGTCACCTCAAGAGTGCTTTAAGGGCTAAGTGCCGGAGAAGGATTAAACACTTTGGCGAAGTCTATTTAGTTAGAGAAGGGCAATTACTGCTTAACAACGCTACTTAGTAGTTTATGTAGACGTACCCCGGCATTTAGCGTTCAAGAGTGTGAATCGGGTAGTAGTAGATTTTGCGTAATACATAGTAACTATCTTTTCATGACTACACATCCCTTGGCGAAAATCCTAATTCAAAAATTCTATAGTTTTGAAGATCTATCTCCTCATCCGGTTTAATCCTGACGACTTGTAATCCTGTAACCAAAATAGGAATATTTACAATCGTATGTTGCATTACTCTTCACTGCCTCTGAAATCGCTTTGGAACGTAGAGGTGGAGGATTGTTGGTGACCCGGTCGCATTATTTGTAGATAATTCTTGCTTTACGCCTTTACCTATTCAATGAAGGCGTAGTAAACCTCGTTCTTTTATGACCACCCAATAATGCTAAAGGATGGAAAGTCAGCTTGTCTTCACAACGCGGCTACCATGAAGACTAGTGAAAGCTTAGACGTTAAAATCACTAAGTAATTTTTTAATCACTCTCCAAAATCCCTATACTAAACCGCATTATGGAAACCCCTGAAGGTCATCAGTAGTAACGTCGTAATTTTGTTTAACCACCTAATCCACACCATGCCCCCTAATGACCATAGGAATTATGCAAACGCCTCATCAGGCTCTGAATCCGAGGCATGTTCTTCCCCACTGGCGGTAAATGGTCTCGCACGCTTTCGATTTCAATAAAATATTTCATAGAAGTCTTATGCACGACCACCACGTCTGCCGCAGCCGACATGCGGTTTGGCCTTTCACTTTCTTCTTTCAAGCCATTTTAAGTTGCACCGAAATAAGTGACTTAACTGCCGAGCAAATTAGGAGCGAATTTCCTTTGAGGAACGAGACGAACGAAAGTCCAAGCGAAACCAGTGGGCCTAATGCCTGTGTGTGATCTGGTATTGGAATGCCTCGCGGGAAATATAGCAACGCCCACGAATGGGGTAATATTGACCTCAAGGGTCAGGTTTGTGTCCCACTGACGACTAGAGTAGATGAGTAGAAAGGGAATACTGGCGCGTCGATCTGGCAGCCAGCGATCAGGTTGTAATGATCGACTTAATGGCCACGTTGTGATGCGATGCTGGAGAGGCGTTTTTCACAATTGATGCAAGTGTACTATCTACGTAGCTGGGCGTCATGCGATCGTAAAAATCGTTATTTACTGTCAATGATCCCTTTGATCTGGCTTCTATTTCACAAGCTAATTGATGAAGTGTCGAACGTGTTTATGGTTTCTGGGAACTCGATCGAGAGTGCTAGGGAATCTCATTCAATTAGCCGTTTACGATCCTCAGGTTACGTCCCTTTGTTCGGGATTCTCTCAGGGTTTTGTCCTCAATCTGAATTCGATCTATGTGAACCTTTCGAAACGTTGCTGGTTGTTTGTATGTGTTTGGAGATAAAAGACAGGAAGTTGTTTGTCCGAGAAGAATAGATTGTGTTCTAGTAAGAGACAATCCGAATGTTCCCATCGATAGCGATAAAAAGAGTTAGAAGCATAGAGAACGGTTGTATCCTGTGGAAGGAATGTGAAGATTTTTCATAGCAAACGAGTAGATATTTGAATATGAGTAAACCAGAACTAATTGTTTCTTGAGTGTTCCTTGAAACTATACAACTAAAGTCAATGGTCATCCAGCCGGCCTTTTGTGCCTCCTACTGTCTGGTACTTCCTTCATTACTTATTCAGTTCACATTTGAATACCACCGGCTTGTCGCTATTAACATAACTAATCAACGTAACATAGTCACTCACAACAATTCGTTGATGACTTTGAATAATCAGGCACCTCAGGTAGTCAGTCAATATTTGGCAAAAAATCAGTGATGATTAGAAAGAACTTCACCGGCAGGAAATGCCTTCATCATCACCAGTATTCACAATTTCCATCTTATCATACCGACGTCCATAAAAGCAACGTCAAAGGCAAAACCAATAAACGAAACCTTCTACACAGGCAGTAATTTAGCAGATACTACACCCGATATCTAGGGCTCATAAAACTGACTCATCACTCAGATACAGAATGCGTACGAGTATCTTCAAATAAACAGATTTATAAAATTACTTTTGTGTATCCGTATGATACACACATGAATAGCACACATTCCAATCAAGGCGACAATTAGTTCGTTTTGTCAACGGTAGCGAGATACTTGGCTACTTCGAGCCACAGCTCACTGGTCTACTGGCGTACTTTCGTCGAAATTTATCGCCCCGGCATTCGATTTATGCAGCTCAATCAAAATTAGATGGTGGGCGCCAATAGTCTGTTGAAACCAAGCCCCTGCCTACTGATGATTGACCCAGCTCCACGACAATTTTACTGAATTAGACGACACATTATATCGCCTAACTGAAGTATGCTCATTTGCTCATTGTCTTGAGTGTGGAATCGATTATGTTCCAATTCAATTGTTAACATAAAGGCTTGGCTTTACTTACTTACTTACTTTGATGGCGCTACAGTTCGGGGTGAACCAGGGCCTGAACCAACAAGCCTCTCCAGCCGGCCCGATCTTCGGCCAGCCGCTTCCAGTGCCGCACGCCCAGTTGGTTGAGGTCCCCTTCAACCTGTGCGCTTCACCTTAAATGCGGTCGTCCTCTGCTGCGTTGTCCCTCGGGGATGGAGTCGAAGACTCTTCGGGCCGGAGCGTTGATGTCCATTCGCTCTACATGGCCTAGCCATCTTAGACGTTCGATCCGAAGACATCTAACCAGGCCGATGTCGCTGTACAGCCCGTACAGTTCTTGGTTGAATCTCCTCCTCCATTCTCCGTTTACACAAACGGGACCAATGATTGCACGCAGAATTTTTCTCTCGAAACGTCCAAGAGCCTCTTCATCCGTTTTTGATAAGGTCCAAGCCTCAGCGCCGTAGAGGAGGACCGGGATGATTAAGGTTTTGTAGAGGGAAACCTTAGTTTTTCGAGAGAGAGCTCTACTACTCAATTGCCTCTTGAGCCCGAAGAAGCAGCGATTGGCAAGAGTTATTCTGTGCTTTATCTCAGCGCTGGTGTCGTTGCTGCTTGTCACTATCGAGCCAAGGTAGATGAAGTCCTTGACTAATTCAAAAATGTAGCTGCCGAAGGTGACGTTCTGATCAAGACGTCGGTGTTGTGCGTCTTTCTTGGATGACAGCATATATTTGGTCTTGTCCCCATTTACCCTTAGACCCACTTTCGCCGCTTCTGCATCAATGCTTGTGAACGCCTCATTGACGTCTCGCTCAGTTCGTCCAATAACGTCAATGTCACCTGCGAAGGCAAGCAATTGTGTGGACGTGAAGTAGATCGTACCTCTTGTATTGGCCGCAGAGTCCCGCACGATCTTTTCAAGAATAATGTTGAAGAAATCACATGACAGTGCGTCACCCACCTTTTTTAACATCAAAGGGGTCGGTTAGTTCACCTCCGACCTTAAAGGAGCAGCGAGAGTTCTCCATAGTCATCCTGCATAGTCTGACGAGTTTGGCAGGAATGTTAAAACATGACATGGCTCTGTATAGCTCGTCTCTATACGCGGCTTTAAAGTCGACGAAAAGATGGTGCGTGTCGACCTGGTCGATCTGCCGTAGTGTAAATATTTGGTCTATCGTGGATTTTCCTGGCCTGAATCCACACTGGTAGGAACCTATCAGATTGTCCACGAACGGTTTCAGGCGCTTATACAGTACGGCGGAGAGGATCTTGTACGCGACGTTCAGGAGTCTTATCCCTCTGTATTGGCGCAGTCATAGGGGTCTCCTTTCTTATGGACCGGGCAAACGATACTGTGATTCCATTCATCGGGCATGCATTCTTCCGACCATATTTTACAGAAGAGTTGGAGCATGTTTCTGACCAGTTCATCGCCAGCTGCTTTAAATAGTTCCGCGGGAAGTCTGGCTGCTCCAGCAGCTTTATAATACTTAAGTTTCGATATCGCTATCTTAGCATTGTCTAGGTCGGGTGGACGATATTCTCTGTCGTCTTCGTCCATTGTGAATGGTTCGCTCTGCCTGACGGCGGCATTTTGACTATCATCGCCGTTATACAGTCAGAAATAGTGGTCCTTCCACAGTGGTCCTTAGTTGTCCGTGCTCATTCCTGCAGGCTTCTGCTCTGGCTTTATAGCCTTGGCATGTTCGTTTTACTTTTTGGTAGAACTTTCGAACGTCGTTCCTGCAGTAACATCTCTCCATCTTCTCGATCTCGCGCTTCTCGTGCTCCTTCTTTTTCCTTCTCAGAAGCGCATGCTCCTCCCTCCTTTTCTATTCATAGAGCAAGCGGGCAGCTCTCGTCCGTCGATGCAAAGTGGCCATATATGCATTCTGTTCCTCTACATGAGCCTGTCTGCACTCATCATCAAACCAGGGGTTTCTCGATGGTGGTGGCTCGAAACCGAGTATATCTGAGCGGCATCTCTTATGGCTTTCTAACAACGACTCCATTGCTGTTCTATGGTTTCTGCAGATTGCATCGGGACCTGAGAGAGCTTGTGGGAGACTTGATCGGCGAAGGTCCTGGCGGTCTCCTGCGATTGCAGCTTTCCGACGTTAAATTTTAGTGTCCTTACTCGACTCCGTTGGTTCCGAGAAATTCGCATCCGTACCTTGGCTGCAACAAGGTAATGATCCGAGTCGATGTTTGCTCCTCGAAAGGTTCGGACATCTAGGATACTGGAGGAGTGTCTGCCGTCGATCGCAATATGATCAATTTGGTTGGTTGTCGATTGATCGAAAGACCGCCAGGCCCCCTTATGGATGTTGAGGTGTGGGAATCGTGTACTTGCTACTACCAGGTTATGTCCCGCCATAAAGTCCACTAGCCTTAGTCCGTTTTCTGACGTGGTGTTGTGTTGGCTGTGTGTTCCAATGACCCGTTCAAAGATAGCTTCCTTAACCAACTTCGCATTGAAATCTCCTAGAAGGATTTTGGTGTCATAGCTGGGCTTGGCTTTACATGATCATAAATTTTGTTTTATAATTCGAAGGCCATGGGGTAGAGACGTGATTCTCCGTTTTGTGCTAGACACATTCTATGCGAAAAGAGTTCATTCAAGCCATCAAATGTGCCTATAAAGACATAAGCATTGATGGACTGCTGGCCTATCTGAGCGTTATTGAAGCTTCGATAACGGTATCTGAACCTTTTCCAAGTCGGATACATACTACTACGATTTTATCACGTTTATCTCCAGTGACTAACGCTCTTGATTTATAGTTTATCTTCTGCGGCAATATTTAGTTTTAACTTTCAAGTAGGAGAAGTGTATGTGCGTATGAGCGCATGTGCGTACCAGGATTTTAAAATTGGTTACATTCCACGTGTAATTACGAAACTTAGAACTGAGTAAGTTTTCAGCAAAATCGGTAAAGCCGTTTTATGTTAGAAATTAAATAACATTAAAATAGGCAAAAAGAAAATGAACAGCACGCCGTGTTCCCAAGCGGTCCCCCATCTAAGTACTAACCGCACTCGACGCTGGTTGATCGCGGTGATCGGCCGACAAACGATACGTATGAAATTGCTCGGACAGTTTCGTGGTTGGGTAAGGAAATGCACACTCATGAGCTGCTCGTGAGTGTGCACTACCCAACGAGCAATTATTAAACGCACGCGCTCATGAGTAATTGGCTGTGAGCATCTTTATTTTCGCTCACGAGCACGAGTGTGTGCATTTACGGAAACTCACCCCTGTGCGCACTTGCGCAGGAGGTCGAATCCATTCATCATCATCATTTTATGTTTATCCCTAGACTCCTCGATATCCTTGCGCTGGGAGGCTGCGAAGATTCTTTTCTTTTGTCGCAGTAGTTTTTTCTCCTCCCTTCTTCTGGCTCGGTACTCTTCTTGCACTGCCCTGGTTTTCCTCTGCAGCGCCTTTTGGTACGCCTCGTCGGTTGCTGCCTTTTTCTGCTCACACTCGCCATCATACCACGGGTTTCTTGTCGGGGGTGGTAGGTATCCTAAGGTGGTTTCGGCTACTTCCTGAATGGCTGAGCGGCAATGCAGCCACATATTGGCATTTGTGTTCGACGTAGGCATACCGTAGAGTCTTTCGCTCAGCTGCTCCCTGTAGACTCTGGCAACCTCCGGTGTGCTCAGGCGCCCAATGTCGAACCTCCTCCTGATGGGCTGGTGCAGCTTTCTGACATTGGACAGTCGAGCTCTGAATCTTGCTGCTACGAGGAAGTGGTCAGAGTCGACATTTGCCCCTCTGAATGTTCGCACATCCAGGATGTTTGACGAGTGCCTTGCGTCAATGAGCACATGGTCGATTTGGTTGGCGGTTCGACCGTCCGGAGATCGCCAGGTTGCTGTGTGGATTCGCTTGCGAGGGAATCTTGTGCTACTTATCACCGCATTACGAGCTGTCGCAAAGTCAGCGAGTCGGAAGCCGTTATCTGTTGTTGTATCGTGGAGGCTGTGCTTTCCGATCACTCCGCCAAGGGTGTTTTCCTTACCGATTTTGGCGTTGAAGTCCCCGAGCACGATTTTTGCATCGTACTCCGGACAAGCTCCGTAGGCGTTGTCCAGGAGGTCATAGAAGTCCTCCTTGATAGGGTCTTCAGCCTCGTCGGTAGGGTCGTGTGCACATATAAGGCTGATGTTATAAAATCTGCCTCTGATGCGGATCACAGCCAGGCGATCACTTATAGGTTTGAAGTCGATGACCTTCGACCTTAACCGCTTTCCCACGACAAATCCGCATTCCAGTAAGTGCAACCTTTTGTGACAGCTGTAACAAATGTCGCAATTTTTCTTCCTAATCGTACCGTTTCCTATCCAGCGTATTTCCTGGACCGCAGTAATATCCGCCTTGTACTGCGTGAGGATTCCTTCTAGTTTATTAGCAGCTCCGGGAGTGTACAGGGTTCTGACATTCCAGGAGCATACTCGCAAATCGTGTTCCTTTTTCGTGCGTTGTCGTCGTCGAGTATCCGTCCGTGTATCCGAGGCATCTTGCTCATTCATAACTTTTAGGTCTTTTACGTGGGCGGATTGTTAGCCCGCCGCACAACCGCCATTATGGTCTGCATACGTTTGTTTACCTCCCAACGGTTGTTGAAGAGGCTATCCAGAGGGCGCCGCGAGGAGGCCGTATGTCAACTTGACCCGGGCATTTAAACAGGGATCGTTGCTGGCATCTCGCCAGGTTGAGAGCAATCAACAACTTTACCCTGTATGTCCGAGCCTATGCCCTCTCAAGGATGTAGATATAGTCTGGAAAAATCGGTCGACTACAATGCCTCGGCCACTTCGAGCGCATGGACATCAACGCTTCAGCTAAGAAGGTCCGAACCTCCTGGTTACAAAATAAGGGAAGAACGAACCTCCGATATTAAGACCAAGTGGTCGCGGACGTGAGACAACTTGGTTCTTCCGACTGGAAGCAGCGGGCCAAGGATGGAAGGCTATGTTAACTCGGGCCCAGACTCCCCATAGACTGCTGGCCTGAAAAGTGAGTAGTCGTATATTACTGCTTTATTCGAAGACGTCCAAAAGAGGTCACAGGCATCCACTCAATAACTATCCACACAATTTGACCTCATTAGACACTCATACCGCTGACTTTTGGTGAAAGACCCAAAGATGTTCCCCTACAACGTGCAAGTCGTTGACCAATCAACTGAATACCACTTTACACTTCAGTTCTCTATTCCATTAGTTGTTATGGAAACAAGTTTCGAAATAGACAAACGTTCTTGAAACGTTGGCGCAAAACTCTTTCCTTGCTCGCTGAAAAGCCTCTAAAAGTTGCACCTTCAACGAATTGGTGTCATTCCAATCAACTTAAGTTTGAATTCGACCTTTTTTAAGGCTGCAACGTGCCTTTGCTAAGAGCTATGCATGTACAACCTTCTAGGCAATAAACTTTGTACACTATTACTCAAGGGTTTCGAAATGCAGCAATTTCGCAGTGTGATAGTCCTCTAAGTGAATCACATTACCTTCCGAGTTAGCATAACAGCACTAACATGTACTAGCAAACCATCAAGCAGTCTCTAACCTGGCAATTACTGATACATTCATCTCTAACAAGTTAAACGATGTAAGAAGCGAATTTCGAATCTACCGAAAAGGAGGAGAAAGTTATCCTCACCTACTTAACTCGTTTGTATCCAATCGACTTACCTGTCGAGCAACAAATCACTTCCCATCCATTTAACCCCACCCAGCAGGAAGACATCTATGTATCGAATGCAGACAAACGACAGCTTCCGGGGCTGGCATCATTAGAAGTTCCGAAACAAGTCCACATCCCAAGTGGAGCTTGCTCTGTTCGTAACACACAAGTTGTGTCTATGCCGGAAGGGATTGTCGATTCAATTTAACAGGAACAGCTGGTTTGTGTCTGCCTTAGAAAGGCAGAAGGCATTAAGATGACAAATCCATCCTCGATCTTAGGCAAACTCATCCGACAACAGCTCTCTGACATAATACGCATTGGGAGACAACAACAAAGGCTTAAAGCATCGCGATCGCAGATGGTACCACGTCATCATTGTCGTCGCCTTTGCCACCCGTGGAAAACCTAACTTATTGTTGCCACAGATGGAAGCAAAGCCCAGAATGACGCGGCGTGCTGTTCCACTGGCATATCACGATTTTCTTATCGATTTTCGCTTTCATGCCACTTGGTTGCACATCTCTCCTTTGGATGCGATTGGATTCAGCTGCGATACTCTTGCATCCAACATGCCGGCGAAGCTTCATTGAATGCCCGGTGACATGGATGCAGCATTAACGTCGTTTAAGCATGAAGCGACCTCTTGACGATTGCGCGGCCTTGGATTGCTCAAGATCCGATCATGCAAACTAGGATTTTCACTTTCATACTCAATTCTGTGACAGCTGCAGACCATGGACAGGCGACGAAACAATCATGTCACTTCATCAGCCATCAGTACTGAGGACCTGGTTTTTGTTTTTGTTTTTTTTAGTGTTGACAGCAAGAAAGAAAACCGTCACGCCTTCTCGTCAGCGACTTAATTAACCATACCTAGTCGGGTAAGGCGGTAGGAGGTAGTGGTGGCGTGCGTGGGTGTGAGCTATGAGTATATTCCAGAGCACCAACCACAACTTTCCTCATTTGGTGTGTCTATCCGTATCTTCTACGGCAGACACCGTGGAGATTGTGACAATCCGCATATTTGTATCTAGGAGCGTACTCTGTACCATTGCCGCTTTGCGGTTGCGTAAACCATAAAGATGCCGGCAATTGTTCGCAGCTGTATCTAGTTGTTGTCACTACAAACTGCTGTCGGTGTTGTTGTCCCACAGATACCATCTGGCCTATTGGGATTATTACGTAATTAAATGAACAATGGTGCACTTATTGTCTCCGGTATAAATGGAGTTGTCGCGACGATGGTATGGTACAGTGGGATAGGGTGAAGAGAAATGACGGTAAGTCATTAGGCTTTACGTTTGCGGAGGTTGTTTACAAAAAGATGGAAATGTTGTTATAGTAGGTTCATCGCAAGCCGGGAGGGAATTGGTACAGTTATGTGGTAATTAGAGTGAAAGACTTTCCTGACTCTTTTGTTCGTTGGATACGATTTTTAGCTGAGCTATTGAGCGGTTAGATAAATGGGATTGTAATGAAGACTACTGAAAGGTTAAGGGCCCATATTAAGATCGGTAGTGTTACGTATGAAGCTCTCGCTTAGTTGACTTTTTATAAGCCGCAAGGTAAAGTTTCCGTCCAAGTAAGTTACAAAGTTCACGGAACGTCAGAGAGCCTAGTCGTAACAACGACTTAATTCCTATAGGCCGTAATACTGCCCCCACCATCCAGTACAATACTCGTAGATCTGTTTTATCGTTTTATAGTTAGGATGTTAGTGAGAAAGAAAGGTTGGACATGATCTAAAAATGAAATAGGTGGTATAGGAACAAGTAGGTTTCTTCATTGAAGACCAAGTAAATCAAGTGCATTTAGACCATACTATGTCATGTTCCACTAAAAGGTTCGCAGGGGTAATGCGCGCACGCAGGATCTCCAGGCCAATCGATCCTCCGCCATCGACTTTAACTCATCAGGAACTATGTCCAAGTGCACCCAGGTGAGTTTTTGGACTTGGTCCAACCGACTCGTCCTGGGTCTGCCAAGCGGTCGCATGCGCCTGCCTGATGGTAAGGTATTCAAGGCACGCTTCCGAAGTCGTAATGATGGCGACATTCATTTCACGTGACCAAAATATCGAAGCATAGACCTTTCCGTTCGGAGAAGTAGCTGCTCAACATTGAGCTCCCCACGCACTACCGTGTTTCTGACCCTATCACGGGGAGTAAGTCTCGTTTCGGCAGATTGTATTCGCGATCTTATTCTTTTGGTCAATACCCACATTTCATGACCATAGGTGAGAGTCGGAAGAAATGCTGAGTTGAAAACTACTAACTTGGCTTTGACACCAAGCTCGGTCTTCCTGATTACAGATCTTCCAAGCAATTTCAAAATGGACCCAGCTAGGCCAAGCCAGCAGGAAAGCTCAGTATTACTCCTCCCATCACTCGTGAAGAAGACCCCGAGATACCCAAACTTCTCCACCTCCTTCAGTAGGACTGGAAATAGCCATAACATCTGATCTGTCCACGTTAACCCTTATTCCAGCATCAGCACATACGGCCACAAACGTATCTAGCGCGCGCTAGAGTTCCGTCTGGGAGGATGTGTGGACAACTAAGTCATCTGCAAAAAGAAGATGGCTTAGCCTCAACTCCGATCAGGTGATCGCAAGGTTCCTTTGTGGATGTCGAAATTACGCAACGCCAGGATGTAAAGTAGCCGATGTCCGTTTTCGGACGTGGTGTCGTGTAGGCTATATTTCCCCCGTGATCGACTCAACCTCCTAGCACTATTTTTGTATCTTAGCTGGGACAATTGGACATCATTTCTGTCTAGAGACTGTAGAAGTCGTCTTTGAGTCGATCGTCATTTTCTTCGGTTGGGGCCTGAGCGCATATCAAGCTAATGTTCCGGAAATTGATCATTACGGCTAAGCACAACACCCAACCTAGGGGGCCAGGTTCCTTTATCCACAGGAACAATGGCGTCGTGTCGCTGCATACATTGGCCAGGCAGCTATCCATGGGAGGCTACGCGGAGCTGTGTGTCAACTTGCCACGTTTGCCATGCTAAATGCGACCAGCTTCTTCACTCTATTTGCTCACTCCCTCTCCTCTCAAAGACAGTCCTCTTACTTACTTAGGTGGCGCTACAGTCCGTGGTGAACCTGGGCCTCAACCAACAAGCGTCTCCAGCTGGCACGGTCTTTGGCCAGCTGTTTCCAGCGCCGCACGCCCAGTTGGTTAGGGTCCCCTTCCACCTGCGTGCGCCACCGATGATACGGCCGTCCTCTGCCGCGCCTTCCCTTCGGAGTTGATACGAAAACTCTTCGGGTCGGAGCTGTATTTTCCATGCGCTCTACATGGCCTAGCCACCTAAGACGCTGTATTCGTAGACGTCGTACCAGGCCGATGTCGCTGTACAACCCGTACAGTTCTTCGTTATATCTTCTCCTCCATACACCGTTTGAACAAACGGGACCGTAGATAGTACGCAGAATTTTCTTCTCGAAACGACCAAGGGCATCTTCATCCGCTTTTGTTAAGGTCCAAGCCTCTGCGCCGTAAAGGAGGACTGGGATGATTAAGGTCTTATATAGTGTCACCTTGGTTTTCCGAGAGAGGGCTCTACTTCTCGATTGCCTCTTGAGCCCAAAGAAACAGCGGTTGGCAAGAGTGATTCTGCGTTTTATCTCAGCGCTGGTGTTGTTGTCGCTGGTAATCAGTGAGCCAAGGTAGACGAATTTCTTGACCACTTCAAAGTTATATCCGCCCATGGTGACGTTCTGGCCAATACGTCGGTGTTGTCCGTCTCTTTTAGATGAAAGCAGATATTTGGTTTTACCCTCATTAACCTTGAGACCCTTCTTAGCCGCTTCTACCTCAATGCTTACAAAGGCCTCATTGACGTCTCGCTGTGTCCGTCCAATCACGTCAATGTCGTCGGCGTACGCAAGCAATTGCGTAGACTTGAAATAAATCGTACCTCTTGTGTTGGCCAGTGACTCTTGCACGATCTTTTCAAGCACGATGTTGAAAAAGTTGCATGACAGCGCGTCGCCTTGTCTAAATCCTTTTTTGACATCAAAGGTCTCGGTTTGCTCATTACCGATCAGAATTCTCCATTGTCATCCTGCACAGTCGGACGAGTTTGGCAGGGATGTTAAAACTAGACATGGCTTTGTATAGCTCATCTCTATACACGCTGTCATATGCAGCCTTGAAATCGACGAAGAGGTGGTGAGTGTCGATTTGGTGATCCTGGGTCTTCTCCAAGATCTGCCGTAGCGTAAATATTTGGTCTATTGTGGATTTACCTGGCCTGAAACCACACTGATAAGAGCCGATCAGGTTATCCACAAACGGTTTCAGGCGTTCACACAATACGGCAGAGAAGGTCTTATATGCGATGTTAAGGGGACTTATTCCCCTATAGTTGGCGCAGTTATAGGGGTCTCCTTTCTTATGGACCGGGCAAACGATGCTGAGATTCCATTCGTCGGGCATGCTTTCCTCCGACCATACCTTGCAAATGAAATGGTGCATGCACCTTACCAGCTCATCTCCAGCCGCCTTAAGAAGCTCAGCAGACAGGCCGTCTGCGCCAGCGGCTTTATTAGACTTAAGTCTTGATATCGCTATTTTGACTTCGTCTAGGTCGGGTGGACTGGATTCTGTTACTTCGTGGTCCATTGCGAATGGCTCGTTCTGCCTGACAGCGGTATCTTGTCTATCATCGCCGTTATACAGTCTGCAGAAGTGGCCTTTCCAAATCCTCAGCATCGACTGCGACTCTACTACCAGTTCTCCATTTTCATCCCTGCAGGCCGCCGCCCTGGTTTTGTAACCATGGCATGTTCGTTTTACCTTATTGCAAAACTTACGGGCGTCATTCCTGCGGAAGCATCTCTCCATCTCCTCGAGCTCACGCTTTTCGTGCTCTCTCTCTTCTTTCTTATGAAAAGCGTGTGTTCCTCTCTTCCCTTCTGCTCATAGATTTCGCGAGCAGCTCTCGTCCGTCGTTGCGGCATGGCTTTATATGCCTCTTGTTTTGCTGCATGTTCTTGTTCGCATTGTTCATCGAACCAGGGGTTTCTAGGTGGTGGCGGTTTGAAACAGCCCACCCAACCTAAAAATAAAAGCATTTCCCAATTGCATTTAAATTGAGACGTCGCCCTACTTACAGCAGTTTGTCGAACCAAACTACAAACAACAGGATCGAGACATTAATGACTCAAAGGATCTCCTGCAGCACATCCTATACCTAATGACACTCATAAGCTATCGGGCACCGGGATATACTCGTATAGTTGCAGTATTAAATGCGGAAGGATTTATCTTGCTTCGAACTCAAATACCTCTGCCGATAATTGTTGCATCACTCGACCGCTAACAAGCGGCACCAAGCAGTCTCTTAAGTCTGTATAAGCCTACCGGACCAAGCCTGTAATTACATAACTTCATAGTTTAGACTCGGCGAACGATAAATCCTACCGCCGATGTCATTTACGCAGTATTTTCCTCATCTCGTTTCTGTCTTTTGTGGAGAGGAAAAGGGAAGAGAAAAAAACTCAAAACACGCTGCTTACACTTCGCTGGATGTCGTAATTGGAAAACCTAACTTTTACCAAACGACGTATACGAGTATGCTTCGGTACATCAAGCTCGGCTGTAAAACTTCACTTTTTCCTCCTTCTTGCGCCACAAATTACCCTCTACAACCAGTTTTTGTGCGTCAATTTTGTTAACATTTTGTTTTATTACCGCGGATCATAATTCTTCATTAAACACTACCACCTAGACCCGACTTGATAGCTTTCAAATTAGAATTAAACGCTTGTCGCGTTACGTTGCTTGCGTAAAAACCACTTTCAAGTGTTTACATTCCGAGTGGTAAGTGGTAAGAGATAGATCGACCTTTCTAATGCTGCTTCTATGGATGCAGGGAAAAGTGTTAATTCACAACACCATGGGGCTGTGAGACTCTATGTTGTAACAAAACCGCTGGAAATTCGTCGATCAATTGACGTCGTTATGTTAATTGCATCGCACAGGAATGCTTCGCTCTCGGACGATCGATTGGAATTAATTGCACAATCACAGTACGTATCGAATTCTGCGATGAGAGTATCATTCTGAAGTATGTCAATAGCATGAGATTACGAGCTAGATTGGTATGGGTCAGAAGCGAGATTCTAGGCTAATAGACAAGGCATCTGTCCCGGATAACATTAACAATCGCCGATTGCCGATGCCTTAACTGAACACACTCGACGAGATTGAAATGTAGCTGAAGAGGCAATTAGTAGGTGATTAGTGAAACTGCATACTCGAGTGGGATACCGTGTGGGTGAAACAAGGAAGGGAATTTTTGTAAAAGAATGTAATGCGATCACGCGAGATCTCCAGACCACTCAATCCTCCGCCATCGACTCTAACTCATCTAGAGCTATGTATGCTATGGTCCAACCAGCTCATCCTGGGTCTGCCAAGCGGTCGCCTGCCTGATGGTATTGCATTCAGGGCACGCTTCGGAAGTCGTGATGATGGTGACATTCGTCTCACTTGACCAAACCATCGAAGCATAGCCCTTTCCGTTCGGAGAGGCAGCTGCTCAACGTTGAGCTCCCCGGGCACTGCCGTGTTTCTCACCCTATCCCAGTGAGTAACTCCCACAACAGTACGAAGAAATCTCATTTCGTCAGCTTGTGTTCGCGATCTTACTCTTTCGGTCAATACCCAAATTTCATGACCAAGGTGAGAGTTGGAACAAATACAGAGTTTAAAACCGCTAGCTTGGCTTTGAGACCAAGTTCGGTCATTCTGATTACAGATCTTCCAAGTTGTTTCAAAATTGACCCAGCTTGGCCAATCCTGCAGGAAAGCTCAGTATTACTCCTCCCATCACTCGTGAAGAAGGCCCCGGGATACTTAAACTTCTCCATCTATTTCAATGGGACTCCACTAACATGTAGAGTGCATAGGACAGGTGTCCTGGAAATAACCATAACCTCGGATTTGTCCACGTTAACCCTCATTCCAGCATCAGCACATACGCCCACAAACCCACGACGAAACCCGCACTGTTCATCCCCTAACCTGGATTCGACCTCAGCTCTAGAACGCACCTCCAACACCGCGGACACTTAAAAGAGATATGCCCCTATAGTTGGAGCAATCTAATTCATCCCCCTTTTTGAAAAGCGGGACAATCACCCCAGTCTGTCAATCGCTAGATGTCTGGCCCCATTCCCAGGCCACCTGAATGACACGAGAGAGCCATAATACTCTCTCTTTACCCATTGCCTTAATTATTTCTGGCCGAACTTCATCTACACTGGCGGATTTGCCAATTTTTAGAAAATCAATCGCTAAAATGACTTCCTCAACCGTTGGACTATTCTCCGTCCAACTAAAGACTATAGGTCTGTTCCCCTCAGCGCCCTGTTCGGGGTTGTGCAGCTCCGAAAAGTGCTCGCTCTATCTGCGTATGATGTCCATCTCGTTGTTAAATTGGATTTAACTCCTTCGATTATGTTGAATTTGCTTCCTCTGAGCCGGTGAATGGTTTGCTAGAAGACCTTTTTCGCAGATCTATGATCGCCTTCCAACTTCTCGCCGAACTGCACCCAGGTTGCTCTTTAGCTGCTCGCACAGCCAATTTGTAAGTTTTTCGCGCCACAGTTTACCGGTCACGGGAAGCAGAGTCTCCCAATAAAATCCAGTCCTTGTATGCCTTCTCCTTACCTCTGATGGCTTCTTGAACTCCGGGTGTTTTAAACCACGCAGTTCTTTTCTCACCACCAGCCGCCACACCAAGTCGCTTCTCTCCACAAACATCATGTGCAGAGGCAATGACAGCTTCTGAATATATTCGCCATTCTTCCTCTTCATGCGATGGAACAGTTGGAATTTGGTCAAACCTTTCGGATAAGTGTCCCAGGAAGTGTTGCTGCACCACGCTGCTCTGTATTATTCCGTCAAGATCAACGATTTCTGTTGAAGACTCGGACGAAACCACGTACATTTATGAATGTCGTTCTGCGGAAAGAATGTGATCATAATGGACATGCCATTTGCAATCGACCACCAACCAGATTGATCACATTGCGATCGACGCCAGGCACTCCTCCCATATTCTCGACGAAACTTCCGAGGGGCCAACATCGACTCGGACCACTACCTTGTTGTAGCCAAGGTACGAATGAGGATATCAACAACGCTTAGGAGTCGAGTGGCACAACGTAAGTTTGACGTCGGAAAGCTACAATCGCAAGAGGCTCCCAGAATCTTTGCCGATCGTGTCTCCTCCAAGCTCTCTCAAAATCCGCCCACAGCAGCACAAACAATAGAGCAGGAATGGGCTCATTGCCAGAGCGCCGTCAGAGATGCTGCCTCAGAGGTGCAGGGTTTCAAACAGCCACCACCTAGAAACCCCTGGTTCGATGAACAATGCGATCAAGCCCATGCAGCAAAACAAGAGGCATATAAAGCCATGCTGCAACGACGGACGAGAGCTGCTCGCGAAATCTATGAGCAGAAGAGAAGAGAGGTACACACGCTTTTCAGAAGAAAGATGAGGGAGCACGGAAAGCGTGAGATCGAGGAGATGGAGAGATGCTTCCGCAGGAATGACGCCCGTAAGTTTTGCAGTAAGGTAAAACGAACATGCCATGGCTACAAAGCCAGAGCGGCGGCCTGCAGGGATGAAAATGGAGAACTGGTAGTAGAGTCGCAGTCGATGCTGAGGATTTGGAAAGACCACTTCTACAGACTGTATAATGGCGATGATAGACAAGATACCGCTGTCAGGCAGAACGAGCCATTCGTAATGGACGACGATTTAAGAGAATTCAGTCCACCCGACCTAGACGAAGTCAAAATAGCGATATCAAGACTTAAGTCTAATAAAGCCGCGGGCGCAGACGGTCTGTCTGCTAAGCATCGACACTCACCACCTCTTCGTCGATTTCAAGGCTCTTCGTCGATTTCATCCCTGCCAAACTCGTCCGACTGTGCAGGATGACAATGGAGAATTCTCGCTGCTCCATTAAGGTCGGTAATGAGCAAACCGAGACCTTTCATGTTAAAAAAAGATTTAGGCAAGGTGACGCCCTATCATGCAACTTTTTCAACATTGTGCTTGGAAAGATCGTGCAAGAGTCACTAGCCAACATAAGAGGTACTATTTATTTCAAGTCTACGCAATTGCTTGCGTACGCCGACGACATTGACGCGATTGGACGGACACGGCGAGACGTCAATGAGGCTTTGGAAGCATTGAGGTAGAAGCGTCTAAGAAGGGTCTCAGGGTTAATGAGGGTAAAACCAAATATCTGCTCTCATCTAAAAGTGACGGACAACACCGACGTATTGGCCAGAACGTCACCATGGGCGGATATAACTTTAAAGTGGTCAAGGAATTCGTCTACCTTGGCTCACTGATGACCAGCGACAACAACACCAGCGCTGAGATAAAACGCAGGATCACTCCTGCCAACCGCTGCTTCTTTGGGCTCAAGAGGCAATTGAGAAGTAGAGCCCTCTCTCGGAAAACCAAGGTGACACTATATAAGACCTTAATCATCCCAGTCCTCCTTTACGGCGCAGAGGCTTGGACCTTAACAAAAGCGGATGAAGATGCCCTTGGTCGTTTCGAGAGGAAAATTCTGCGTACTATCTACGGTCCCGTTTGTTCAAACGGTGTATGGAGGAGAAGATATAACGAAGAACTGTACGGGTTTTACAGCGACATCGGCCTGGTACGACGTCTACGGATACAGCGTCTAAGGTGGCTAGGCCATGTAGAGGGAATGGAAAATACAGCTTCGACCCGAGGAGTCTTCAAATCCACACCGGAAGGAATGCGCGACAGAGGACGGCCGCATCAACGGTGGTGCACGCAGGTGGAAGGGGACCTTAACCAACTGGGCATGCGGCGCTGGAAACAGCTGGCCAAAGACCGTGCCAGCTGGAGACGGTTGTTGGTTGAGGCCCAGGTTCACCAATCAGAACAGACTGTAGCGCCACCTAAGTAAGTAAGTAAGTAGAAACCACACTGGTAGGAACTTAGCAGATTGTCCACGAACAGTTTCAGGCGCTTACATAGTACGGCAGAGAGGATCTTGTACGCAATGTTCAGGAAACTTATCCCTCTTTATTTTGCGCAGTCATAGGCGTCTCGTTTCTTATGGACTGGGCAAACGATGCTGAGATTCCTTTCGTTGGGCAAACATTCTTCCGACCATATCTTGCAGATGAGTTGGTGCATGTTCCTAACCCGCTCATCGCCAGCTGCTTTAAACAGTTCCGCGGGGAGTCCGTCTGCTCCAGTAGCTTCATGCGGTTTAAGTTTGGATATCGCTATCTTAACCTCATCTAGGTCGGGTGGACGGGATTCTCCTTCGTCTTCATCCATTGTGAATGGTTCGCTCTGCCTGACGGCAGCATTTTGACTATCATCGCCGTTATACAGTCTGCAGAAATGGTCCTTCGACAATCTCAGCATCGATTGTGACTCCACTACTAGTTGTTCGTGCTCATCCCTGCAAGCTTCTATTCTGGCTTTATAGCCTTGGCATGTTTGTTTTACTCATTGGTAGAACTTTCGAACGTCGTTCCTGCAGTAACATCTCTCCAACTCCTCGATCTCGCGCTGCTCGTGCTCCTTCTTTTTCCTTCTCAGTAGCGCATGCTCCTCCCTCCTTTTCTGTTCATAGAGCTCGCGGGCAGCTCTCGTCCGTCGATGCAAGGTGGCCACGTATGCATTCTGTTTCTCTAGATGGGCCTGTCTGCACTCATCATCACCATGGGTTTCTCGACGGTGGTGGCTCGAAACCGAGTACATCTGAGGCGGCCTCTCTGATGGCATTCTGACAACGACTCCATTGTTGTTCTATGGTTTGTGCAGATTGCATCGGGACTTGAGAGAGCTTGAGGGAGACTTGAACGACGAAGGTCCTGGCGGTCTCCTGCGATTGCAGCTTTCCGACGTTAAATTTTGGTGTTCTTACTCGACTCCGTTGATTCCGAGAAATTCGCATCTGTTCCTTGGCTGCAACAAGGAAATGATCCGAGTTGATGTTGGCTCCTCGAATGGTTCGGACATCTAGGGTGCTGGAGGAGTGTCTGCCGTCGATCGCAATATGATCAATTTTATTGGTTGTCGATTGATCTAAAGACCGCCAGTTCCCCTTATGGATGTTATGGTGTGGGAATCGTGTACTTGCTACTACCAGATTATGTCCCGCCATAAAGTCCACTAGCCTTAGTCCGTTTTCTGACGTGGTGTTGTGTAGGCTGTGGTTTCCAATGACTCGTTCCTTTCCCAACTTCGCTTTGAAATCTCCTAGAATGATATTGGTGTCATAGCTGGGACATTGCGCATACGTTCTGCCTAGGAGATCATAGAAGTCGTCCTTATGTCGGTCATCTTTCTCCTCTGTGGGGGCGTGGACACATAGTAAGCTTATATTGCCGAGATTGGCCTTGATGCGGATAGTTATGAGGCGTTCGCTTACATACTGGAAGCTTAAGACTTTTTTCCTGAGTCTGCATCGAATAACAAATCCGCATCCGAATAAGCGTTGTTTATTTTCTGTGTAGCAGTTTCCGTAGTAGATATCACAGTTTTTCATCCGGTTTTTGCCTGGTCCATCCCATCGCACTTCTTGGAGCGCGGTAATGTCTGCTTTATAGCATTCCAATGAGTTGACCAGTTGTCGGGCTGCACCTGGTCTGTTGAGGGACCTAACGTTTCAGGTGCAGATCCGGAATTCCGTTTCCGTCAACATGTAATCCGTCCGTATCGGAGGCTGTTAGTTGTCTCTGAACATGTGTTTGTATTATGCGATAGGGATGTTAACCCCAAGCGCAACCCCCGACCTGGAGGATCAGGTTTCTCTTTCCCCAGGAACATGGGGTCGGGTCGCTGCACACGTTGGTTCACTACCTGGCGGGTGCCAGTATAGCTATCCAGGGGAGGCCACGCGGAGGCTGTCTGTCAACTTAGATTGAACAGGGACAGAGATCGGAGCTGGCCTGCCAAGTTAAACGCGATCAACTTCTTTGCTCTGTTTGTTCGTTCCCTTTTCCCCTACCCATCCCTTATGTACATTAAAAATAAGACGAAATTGCGAATAAAACCAGCCCAGCCAACGTCATCATCAAATAGTCATCGTAACCACGGCAAACAATCCAATAAGCTGGCTTTATCATAAAATCTCTTTGTCAAATAAAGTGAATAGGGCGGTAGAAGCCTCAATGCCCATAACGTCATAAGTATCTATGACATAAACACTCAAATCGTTACATAAAAATCCATAAGCACCAGTAATGCAGCCTTTGTTGCACTAATGTTATGTTCTCCCAGAGAAAGAGCATTTAGATATCACTTTAGACCCATGTCTTGAAATATGAAACAAAACAGGGAATAAACCGAAAAGAAAGGCAACTAGCGGTATTTAAGTTCCAAACTTACACAAGTGCCTCAAGTGGATTGCCTCAAGCTTCGTTAACAGCAAACACAGAAATAGCCAATCCATCAAGTGTCAAATTAACACGTTTGGCAAGTTGCCAGCCATTCCCTTACCACCAGGTATTTCGGGTTGATGATGTCAAAGTTGAAACGGTAAAATGTGCCCATAAACGACAAAGTACTCAATTGGGTACATGTCTGTTACGGAAAGTGATCGACTGAGATCGTTGCAACAAAGAAAGTGACGACATTGCATTAGCCACCAAACATCAGTGGAACAGTGCCTGTTCCGAAGAATAATCAAACAAAACACGATTGATTGATGGCTCGGAGCACGGAGCGCCGAAACACTGGACACAAGTAAACGATCACAAGTCACAATAGCCATTACTCGTGGCGATTGGATTCACCTGAAGCCTCGTTTGTGTACTTATCCGTGACAGCAGTTAAGATTATATTCATAAATCACTCGGTAGCGAAGAAGCGATGCCGAGAGTTGGACGGATAGCCGCGGTTATGGAGGCTAATGAGGTGACTGTCGACCGGTAAGTGATCGGTGAGATCACACTTGGATTTTATCGTGATTGTGCGACTTAACTGAAGACAAACTGAGGATTTAGTGCCGCGATACATGGTCGGTGGTGAATGGGTGACAAATGGAGTGATTTGCTGGGAGATTTCACGCGATAGTGCGCTCTATCGAACTCGGTTTCGACCTCTAACTCGTACTTTCTTCTTCTACGAACTATAACACATCGCAGCCTCTATAAATTAATTGACACAACTCTGCACTCCTAATGTCAATTAAAAGAGAAAGAACACAAAAAACGCCCGTCTTTGTTCGGGGCGGATTTATGACACTACTCCTCGGTACCATGTCACCGAGAGCGTACATTTAATTTCCATTTAAAACAGTCTTTATCTGATTAAACCATCCACACTGGTGGTCATCATTGTGTTTCAACAAATTAGGGAACGACAGCTACAGTTGATACTGAGCAGTGTGCTCGAATGTTCCTATCCCAATTACTGTGGGTCACTGTCCCGGGGGGCAAACCTGGTTCACTCGAATCATTATCTCATGCTCATTCACTCTGAAAGGCATCTGTGTCGGGGTTGTCATGTCAGTTTTGTGTTGTCAAAGATTTGGACTAACATACGGGATGTAATTAAAAGTTCATGTTTTACATGCCTACCGGCGACCATAGGCTGTCTTCACTATCTCCGTGCGGTGGCTAATGGTTCACTTCCTGGAATCGTGAATAGCTATCAGATGAAGCGGTATTAGTTTAAAGACGGCTAATTAGCCTTATCTTCAGATATTTTAAGGGATAATTATGGAGAACGATGGTCTGTAAGAAATGAGTTTGTCGGAATCAAGTCGAATTGCTATCTGTTGAAGCACTCAGTCGCAAATTCTGGTCCATTGAAAAATGAGAGGGACCTTCAGTGGTGTAGAGCTAAGAGATTCGGCATACACCACGTCGGCCCCAAGGGTGCGCCACCGTGCGCGAGCAAAGGCGGTACAGTCACAGAGAAAATGCTCTGCAGTATCATCCTCGCGACATGCAGCACCGGTAGGCGCCTCACTTATGCCAAGCACGCAGAGATTTTTTTTTTTTTAAGAGACTCGCGCAGGTTCAAGATTTCTTATATTCTCTTATGATGTCTTGACACACACAACCTGAACAGAGTGCAGTGGTTGAGGTCGTTGATGTTCGTTCACTACTCTCAGGGGTGGTTGTCCTAGACCTAGATAGGACGAGAGCCGACCAAATTCCGCGTTGGTTATAGTCCGTAGTAATTCGTTAGAGCACTTTAGTATTGCATACGCAGAGGATGAATTTGGGTTGACCATATACTGTGAGTGTTATGCCTGCAGCAGTACGTCTGGTCACTTTCCATTCACAACTGCGTTGCATGCACTCAGAGATGTTTAGCAAAAGTACAAGCACAAGTCTGCTGCAGTTGATTCTCCTCAGAGACAGAAGGAATGCTGCCTGCATGGAGGGATAATCCCTCCATCTACGGTTGAGTGTATTAAACACCCAATCGTTAATGTAGAAATGTACCGTTGACGCAGGTAGACCTAGAGCGGATTCAGGTCCTGAGAAGCTCTCCTCTGAACCCATTCTGGTGAGTTCATTAACGATCTCATTTCCTGTGAACCCATACAGAGTGACCTGGAACGAATACAATCTTCAGTGAATTTCGTCTACCGACTCTGCTCAAGAAGGACTTAAGTCCATGTACTAATTTGGAGCTAGTTAGGGGGCTGCACACAGCTTTCAGTGCAGCTTGACTGTCACTGCAGACGCTTATGCTTTTCCCCCTCCACCTGTGCTTCACAATATAATGCATGGCCATTAGGATTGCGTATATCTCTGATTGGAAGACAGACGCATATTTTCCTAATGAGAAAATATGCGCTCAAAGAACACCCCAGCACCGGACTTGGAGCCATCCGTGAAAATGCGAAGACTATCGTTTCCAGGTTCAGTATCCAGCCAGTGCCAATCCTGACGCCATCGAAACCCGGCTGTGAAATTACAGCGCAGTAGGATAACGGGTGTCAATACGTCAGAAGGCATGTCCATGAGACAGGGGTCGCAGGAGAATTTTTGCGCAGCCGCACCGTTATTCCAATCTGAGTTGAACCAAAAGCTTCAGGCGAGACGTGGCTTTCAGAGCACGTCCTCTGATAAATATATCAAGGAGTGGAAGGTTCATGCATTTTGGGGAAAGCCCCTGTACAGCTGAGACAAACCGTTCTTTGGAGTTTGGTGATAGAGGCTACGACGTGTTTGCGTGTTAGTCTGTTCCACCAGACAACCGATGCATATGGGATTATCGGTCTTATCATTGCCAAAGGACCTTTGCCGATGAAAAACCCCATGTTTTGCCAAGAGCTCCTTAGCATTGCTAGAAAGTTGACAGCGCTTTGGTGGTTCTTGACTCAACATGCTTTGACCAAAGAAGCTTGCTATCTAAGATGACTCCTAGATACTTAGCCTACTTGGATATCGGAATGGAAGTGCCCTTTAGCACCAACTAAGTCATGTCAGTATTTTTCCTCCTTCTCGTGAAGAGAACGACATCGGTCTTAAGAGGATTGACCGACAGCCCATTTCTGATACACCAATCATCGATTAAGTTTAGCGCCGCCTGTGCTTTGAGACGTATTGGCCAGAACGTCAACATGGGCAGATATAACTTTGATGTGGTCAAGGGATTCGTCTACCTTGGCTCACTGATGACCGGCGACAACAACACCAGCGCTGAGATAAAACGCAGGATCACTCTTGCCAACCGCTGTTTCTTTGGGCTCAAGAGGCAATTGAGAAGTAGAGCCCTCTCTCGAAAAACCAAGGTGACACTATATAAGACCTTGATTATCCCAGTTCTTCTTTTCGGCGCAGAGGCTTGGACCTTAACAAAAGCGGATGAAGATGCCCTTGGTTGTTCCGAGAGGAAAATTTTGCGCTCTATCTACGGTTCCGTTTGTTCAAACCGAGTATAGAGGAGAAGATTTAAGCATGGAAAATACAGCTCCGACCCGAAGAGTCTTCGAATCCACCACGGAAGGAATGCGCGGCAGAGGACGACCGCATCTACGGTGGCGCACGCCACCACAAGTCGAGGTTTGTCAACAGTGTATTGACAAGCTGATGTCTGAACTTGTACTAATGTTGTAGAGGGAGGCCGATCCGAGAGCAGGCAGAACGGAGGCAGGTGGAATAGTTTTTAGGTAAGTAATTTGGTCGCATAGTATTAAGGCACCGAAACTCACCCATGAGAGATAAATCGTTGTTAGGGCAGGTAGCTAAAAGAGCTGGGTCCAATTTGCAGGCTAGAGTGTGAAATTCCTCAATGGTTCTATCGACATATATCGACTTTAATACAATCCTAAGATCTTCAAGCGATCAATTGATACTGTTTACAACGTCCAGTTGATAGCGGACAAGATCTTCCATAGCTTAAACGGAGTTTGTGACACCAGCGAGAGTGTGGGTGATGGAAGACAGGTCAGGGATAGAGTAAGGTAGTGCAGGTGGTAGAGGAGAGCAGTGAGCTTTGACAATTTTCTAAGAATTTGTCAAGATTGTGTCAATGGCATTGTTGATAGTATTGGCGGCCAGTTGCAGTTGAAGCTGTTCATCCGATTTGAGGGCTCTCCTTGTGTCATGGGCGAGGTCCTCGGTGGTCGCTGTCTTATGCCAAAATCCGTTGGCATAAGTACATTGTATCAGGGGGGACTACTCTGAAGGCGATGAAATCGATTCAGACGAATAAATGAAGATTTTTCAAACTAGGGTCAACATACATACATAGCTCTGAGTGTTCGATTAGGTCTAGTAAGTTATTTTCTGACTAATTTCCGTGAAGTCTTACTCTTACCACTTCATCACTGTAAGAGTGTGTCTACCTTAGACTTAGAGGTAGTAGTCTAACAATTACCAGAGTGGACGAAAAGTCCGATCCTTCGGATTTTAGTCTTCCTGGATATAGCTTAGTGCCTTTATTCGTTTCTTACCGCGGTCTCGCCATCTATGTGCGCAGTGACATTGCTTACCAGCTACTTCCACAGTGTAGCCAAACATCCACCTCGTACTTGAATTCCATATGCCTTAAATTCACATTCCGTAAGCACTCCGTTCACTACTGTTTTCTTTCTAGAAGCCCCAACCTAGACAGGAATGCAACATTTGACGCATTCGACGCACTGTCCGATTCCATCCAAAGAATTGTTTCCCTGTTCCCTCGCACTGAAATCGTTTTAGCGGGCGATTTCAATGTACACAATTCTCAGTGGCCTCGACATTCTGGACAGACAACACCCGAAGGAAGGTATTTTGAAATTTTTGCTGAGTTACATCAATTAACTCAACTTGTGAATGAGCCGTCGCTTATCTCCCATGTTGCTGGTCATACCGCCAACATACTGGACTTGTTTCTTGACTCCCAGCCTAACAAATACACGATCGATGTATTGTCGCCCCTAGGCTCGTCTGACCACTGCGTGATATCAGCGAGATTCTCGGACTCCCACCATCCAGTTGAAGCACAAGCTCCTAAGAGAACACTTTGGCTATACGAGAAAGCCAACTGGAGTGGCCTTAACAACTTCTTTCGGATCTTTAACTGGTCGTTGTGCTTCCTCGACAACGGACATGGACGTCGCAACTGATATTATCGCAAATATTATCCGAATCGGCATGGCAAATTCTATTCCCAGCAGGATTAAAAGCACCAGGCCAAAGGACAATACGTGGTTTGACCTGAGCTGCAAAGAGGCTAATAGGCTCAGGGAGCTTCAGTTCTGGAGGAAAACCGAAAAAAGTGCATATGGGCCAGAAATGACCAATGACAAAAAATGAAGGAGTAAAGTCCATCAATGTCCCAAAGGTAGCAAAAGTTTCTGGTCGTAAAAAACTCAGCTACATCGTCTATACCGACGCTCATCCACAATGACATTCCAGGTGTCACCCTCTTAGACAAAGATAACCTACTTGCTGCCCACTTCGTAGCCAGTTCTCAGCCCCCAGCTTGTACTTTATCTCCGCCCGTACTAAAGTGCGTCAATTCCACCATGGGACTAGTCTATTTCTACACTCAAATCATACACAAATCCGCTGGTCCAGCTGGTATTGCCCCAATAGTTCTGAAGAGGTGTTCTTCTACACTGGCAAAACTTTTGCGTAAGCTTTTTCACCTTTCCTACTCCTCTGGGCTCTTTCCGAGTAGGTGGAAAACAGTATTTGTCCAGCTTATACCCAAAAAAGGCGAATCATCTTCTCCCTCAAACTACCGATCCATTGTACTAACGTCCCTTCTTTCCAAGGTCATGAAAACGCTGATTAACCGTGAGCTTATGAAATATCTTGAGAGCGCGTGGCGCAGTGGATAGTGTGTTAGCCTCTGGCGCTAATGACACGGGATCAAATCCCGAGAATAGCCATGTCATCGAACGTGTTTTCACGGTGCTTCTCCTCGGTGGGGTACTGGCAAAACCCCCCTTAGTAAACTTGCCATGAAAAAGCTTCTCCACTCACGCCGTTCGGAATCGGCATTTAACTGTAGGTCCCTTTCTTCTTCTTCTTGTTTGGCGCTACAGTTCATGGCGAACCTGGGCCTCCTTCAAAAAACCTCTCCAACTGACACGGTCTTTCGCCAGCAGTCTCCAGTGCCGCACGCCTAGTTGGTTAAGGTCCTCTTCCAATTGGTTCCGACACCTTAAGTTTGGCCGTCCTCGACCGCGTCACCCCTCGAGGTTGGATTCATAGACCTTCCTGGCCGGAGCTGTGTTTTCCATACACTCAACATGACCTAGCCATCTTAGGCGTTGGATCCGAAGACGCCGTGCTATGTTCATGTCGCTGTACAGCCCGTACAGTTCATTGTTAAGTCTTCTCCTCCACTCCCCATTTATGCAGGTCGGGCCGAAAATCACGCGCAAAATCTTTCTCTCGAACCGACCAAGGGCCTCCGAATCCGCTTGTGATAGTGTCCATGCTTCTGCGCGATAAGGGTCTTATATAGAGTCAACTTTGTCCTTCGAGAGAGGGCTCTATTACTCATTTGCCTCCCGAGCGATTGGCAAGAGTGACAAGAGTGATTTTGCGTTTGATTTCGGAACTGATGTCGTTGTTCCAGGTCACTGCGGAGCCAAGGTAGACGAAGTCCTTGACTACCTCGAACTTATATCTGCCAATACAAACGTTCTGGCTAAGACGTCGGTGGTGAGCGTCCTTTTTTGATGACAGCATATATTTCGTTTTGCCCTCGTTTACTGCCAAACCAACTTTCGCCGCCTCGAACTCAATACTCGCAAACGCCTCATTGACATCTCATTGTGACCTTCCTATTATGTCAATATCGTCGGTGTATGCAAGGAGTAGCAAGGATTTCAAATAAATTGTGCCTCTTCGTTGGCCAGTGATTTTCGCACAATCATTCCAAATATGATGTTGAAGAAATCACATGACATCACATCGCCCTGCCTAAAACCTTTTTTGATCACAAAACTATCGGTCAAGTCTTCACCAATTCGGAAGGGACAGCGGACATTCTGCAAAATCGACTTGCATAGTTTGACGAGCTTAGCAGGTATGTCAAAGGTAGACATAGCGTTGTATAGCCCGTCTCTTATTACGCTGTCGTATGTGGCTTTGAAGTCGACAAATAGGTGATGAGTGTCGACTTGAAATTCATCAGTTTTTTCCTGGATCTGCCATAGTGTGAAGATTTGGTCGATGGTGGACTTCCCGGGCCTGAATCCGCACTGATAAGGACCTATCAGCTTATTTACAAAAGGCTTCAGGCGTTCACACAAAACGGCAGAGAAAATTTTGTAGGCGATGTTAAGGGGACTTATTCCTCTATAGTTGGCGCAATCAAAGGGGTCTCCTTTCTTGGTGATCGGGATACAATGCTGAGACTCCATTCCTCTGACCGTATCTTACAGATGAGCTGGTGCATGCTCCTAACCAGGTCATTCCCAGCTGCCTTGAGGAGCTCAGCAGACAGTCCGTCTGCGCCAGCAGATTTATTCGACTTGAGTTTCGATATGGCAATCTTAACTTCGTCGTGGTCAGGGGGACAGAATTCTCTGCGGTCTCCGTCGGTTAGAAATGGATCATTCTGCCTGACAGCGGTATATTGACTAACATCGCCGTTATACAGTCTGCAGAAGTGGTTTTTCCATATTCTCAGCATCGACTGCGGTTCTACTACTAGGCTTCCGTTCTGGTTTTATAACCTTGGCATGTTCGCTTTATCCGTTGAGAAAACCTTCGAACGTCACGCCTGCAGTAACCCCTCTCCAATCGCGAGCTTCTCGTGCTCTTTCTTCTTTCTTCTGAGAAGCATATGCTCCTCCTTTCTTTTTAACTCGTAGAGCTCACGAGCTGCTCTTGTTCTTTTATGCAGCGAGACTTTATAATGCATCCTGCTTCGCTATGTGAATCCTCCTGCACTCGTCATCGAACCAGGTGTTTCTTCGTGGTGAAGCCTTGAAACCCAACACTCCGGGTGCAGAGCTTGTCAGGGCTAATTTGCAAAGGCTCCACTGCTGTTCTATTGATAGTGTGGAGGATGGAGGTGTATTGGATAGCTTAAGAGAGGTGCGATCGGTAAAAGCACAAGCGGTTTCTGGCGATAGTAGCTTTCCGACGTCATAACTTTGTATTCTTACTCTACTCTGCTGCGTTCGTGATATCCGTAGGCTCATCTAGGCTACTACAAGAAAGTTCGGACATCAAGAATAGTGGAGGAATGTCTGGCGTCGATCGTGATGTGATCAATCTGGTTGGTAGTCGATTTATCAAAAGACCGCCAGGTGCCTTTGTGTATATCGAGGTGCGGGAAGCGCGTACTGGCTAGAAGGAGATTTCAGATCAATCAGCCTGTGTCCGTTATCGGGCGTGGTGTCGTGTAGGCTATATTTGCCAATGACTCCTTCAAAGATGCTTTCCTTACCCAGCTAAGCATTGAAGTCTCCTAGTACAATTTTGATTTTATAGATGGGACATTGGGCATATGTTCTGTCTAGAAGATCGTAGAACTCATCTTTGGCGGGGTCATCCTTGTCTTCCGTGGAGGCGTGGACGCAGATCAGGCTGATGTTAAAAAATGTTGCCTTGATACGGATTGTTATGAGGCGTTCGCTGACACGCCGAAAGCTTAGGACTTTTTGCCTTAGTCCACCTCGAACAACAAATCCGCATCTGAACAATCGTTGTCCTCTCACCCTAAAGCAGTCGCCGTAGTAAATATCGCAGTTTTTCATCCCCTTTATACCCGGTCCATTCCATCACATTTCCTGGATGGCGGTTATGTCCGCTTTATACCGGTCTAGGGCGTCCGCGAGTTGTTCGGCTGCACGTGGCCTGTTTAGGGACATAACATTCCACGTACAGAGCCGAGGATCATTGTATTTTTTCTCCTTTTTTGCAAGGGTCGTCAACATTAATCCGGTCTGTCATATCCGAGGCTTGTGGTTGTTTCTAAGTTTGTGTTTTTTTTTTTTTTGTGGGTTACGGCTTACTCGGCCGTACCCCAACCGACTAATCCTGCTTTTTGGCGCAGAAGGCTCGCCCTTCCCCGTCTGCAATTTCCATAGGGAATCTCCAGATGGTACCGCGAGGAGGTGGGGATAGGACTTACTAACAGTGCCTCAAGATGTTCGACTACGGTGGCTCTTCTCGCTTTTTAGCAGGCCAGCATCCGTCGGATAGATGCTACCCCTACGAGGCCTTTGCCATTCTTCCGTCAAAAATGTTCTGATGAAATAGCCAGTTGCATTCCGCCCCTTTAACATTTCTCCCTCTATCCCTCTTCCTATCTACCTTCTGCCGACACTGTGTCGCCAACATAATAAGGTTATTAGACCTTGAGTGCAACTTATAAAAAAACCAGAAGGAGTGTGTCTCTCTGGCACCCAGAAGTAGTAGTCCAACTATTACCACTTCATCACTGTAAGAGTGTGTCTCCCTAGTACCCAGAGGTAGTAGTCACTACAGGATACCCGGGGTATAATGGAAAATATATTTTTTAGCGTCAGGCCACTTGCGAGAGGCATTGCATTATGAGAAATACATTCGCATCGTCGAAGCAGGTGTACATTTTGAACCATTCAAGATTGGCAATAGTAAAGCCTAAGGCGGAGATCTACATACCAACTACATGTATGTATTTATGGACAAGTAATCAAGCCAATAGCTTCAATGGTCAGACAATAAACTCCTGAACCCTACAATCAAACCGCCTTCCAAAGTCATTTTTATTAAGGTACACTGCCGCCTCTAGCTCCAACCGCATTGCCAGAATTAGCTAATTAAATGAACTGCCTCTTCTAAGCAGTAAATTCATATTGAGAACGTATCTTCCAAAGATTGATGCACAGCTCCCTCGCCATCCACAATCTTGTTCGGGAACATTTTCATTGCCAAGGTTATCGTAGATCATTCCACAACTAGCTCCACATACCCCTTAAGGGCCCGTAGCCCAATGATTAATTGCAACAATCAATTTCACTTTTATGCCCCATTACTGAAGACTTTTTGTTGTTGTTTATAACCCTTTAACTCTTATCTGGTCGGTGCTCTTCACATGACTGCCCAGATCTAGGCTCTTATCATTTACAATATTTCGGTTTACGATCCTTTTCCAAGAATTTCGAAGCCAGATAATTGCCTCCTCACATCGAAACGATTTGTCCAGCCACTCCCACGTGTTTATTGTTTTTTATTTTCTTTTCGTCTCAATGGACTGCATGTCATCCTCAGGGGTGGGAGAGATCATGAGAATACCCCAACACGGACGTGAGTATAATTCGGTTTTTTTGTTTTTTATAAACATCCTCGAGAAGGGTTTAGGAGCGACTAACAGGTTAGAGTGCGGACAAAGAAACCAATTCGTTGATAATAGACTTCCTCTCTTTTATCTTGTGTTCTCGTGTGGCTGCTACGCATAGCACACCGACAGCCGGTTCAGGTGAGAACAACAAACAATAGGAAGATGCTTCAGGGCAACAAAAGGGCGTTTGCCGCATGAACACAGACCAGTTAAAGATATGTACAACGTCGTACGGTAGGATAGTATAATCTGAATGTTTGAAAATCTGAAAATCCGCTTCTAATTGGGAGGATTCCCTTCGAAGGTTCGTCGAGGCTAGATGGATTTCCAGGAAACCCACACAAGCCATCAAACTGGTTTATGCCGTCTCGCCACTCATTCTAATGACACTACAGTCGGGAAGATGTTTATGGTTAGTTGCATGACGCCATTGTTTTGTCGCTGCCTGGGTTGATGGGATGCGGTTTCTTGTCCCACACCTATGTATCTCTCTTTGATGAGGATTAGCACGAGGGCAAAGGTGCAACTTACCAACAGGTACGTAGCACTAATGACAGCTGGTTGTTGCAATTGGCATTTACCGGTCAGTGGGTCAAGTGGCTTGACGTGAAAGTCACATCTGAAGTCACGCGAGGGTATATAGTAGCAAATAACGTCTCTGAGGCGACATAATACGGATACAAGTACGAGTATCTGCTGATCCACTCCGACAATAGCATGTACTCGTATGTATGATCGCAGACTAACTATCGCAGCGCCAATACACGAGTTACATTTTGTTTACAAACAATGTGGCAGCATTACAAGTGTAGCTACTGCCACGGTGCTACGGCAATGATATCTCGAGTTGGAACAACATAATCAGCTGGAGGTAAATAGCAGCGCGCCAGGCGCGATCTTGGGTTTGTTTACACACAAATCTCTTGAACCTATTCTCCCACTGTGAGTTCGGTTGACGACGGTGGTCGATAGTCGCTGATGGAGGGGACCTACTCGGCTCTTGAGATTCGGACTTGTGGTCGTTTCCAATGGAATTTCCATTGGTCTAGTATTGCTGGTGCTGGTGGTCGTGGTTTGTTTACATTTTGTCAAACTTGTTTTGCTCTAAAGTGACGAGTATTATGTTGCCAGCACTGAGTGGAAATTGATCTCACTTCCACTCACAGTGAGAGTTTTAATGACTCAATGGACTTGTAACCTGTTGAAGAAGGGGGAGAAGCTACGTCGTAGGGTCGTTATTAATTTGAAATTAAAAACAAGTGGTGATCAGCCAACCGTTGAAAGGTATGGGGGCGCTTGGTTGCATATATCTATACGAATTCGTCTTGCTGTCGAAATGTTTAAAAGTCAGTGACCCGCCCTATTAAAAACTGACTAATGTCGTTTGGCTTATTTTCATTGTTCTGTGATACACTGCAGAACGCAGTTAAGGCGTTTTTAGCCTGGGTGGGTCAGTCTAAAATTGGTACGTTTAGGGAGCAGCGTAGAAAAGCGAGTTAAACAGGTGAACCGTCGGCCTAAGGGAGGGTCCCCTATAGAATAGTTGGTATAGGTACATTGAACGAGGTCGAAAAGCCGACGAGTACCTTTGGACTACATTTGGATTCGGTCAAGATATGGATGTTGGGCGCTTAGGGTGAGATATTTTGCGAGTTGAAATCAAGTGTTGATGAAACTGATAAACTGCGGGGCCATCAATTGCAGGAGAGTAAGGAAGTAAGGAAGTTTTGAGAGCACCATGGCGCAGTGGGTAGTGTGTTGGCCTCTGACGCCGATGACACGGGATCGAATCCCGACAAAGCCATGTCATCGAACGTGTTTTTCACGGTGTTTCACCCCCTGTAGTAAAATTGTTGTGAAAAGCTTCTCGAAATTCGCCGTTCGGAACCGGCAATAAACTGTAGGTCCCTTTCACCCATGGGAAAATTAAATCACATACAACATGGGTGATTGAGAGAAGCTCGGCTTAGGTCCTTCATGGGCTGTAACGCCAACATACACACAAACTTCTAAGTAGAGCTCAAAGGATGGACATCACTAAAAAAGGCTTTCTTCGAAAAATACGCACAATTCAGAAACTATCAACTTCAGCCTTAGATCTAAACTGAAAGAAAGGCTCCCCTTTCTAGGCAGATGTTGACGAATGACGCAATGTCGCCAGTTCCTGGAACTTTTCTGCTACACTTCGTATAGTTATTCCACCTCTAGTTCATTTTGCTCTTCCAAAATGCACAGAGACAACGGCCAGTTCATTGGTGATGGTCAGGAAGGCCTTACCTCAACCAGCGTTGGTTTGATTGTCTAAATGAATAGCAAATTGCCGGGTTAGATGTACAAGGTCATACTTACCAGTAATTTAATTGGAGAGTTCAGCGGGAAGATAACGATCTAAAGCATTGTTCTAGACTCGTTAAACGTTGGCTAAAGTCCAACAATATAAACTTCCTTTAGTGGTAAGTGTGGTTTCCTAATTGTTTTTAGGAACTCAACTAGAAAAATAAAGGGACCAAGCCAGTTTTGGTCACACGTTACAACTTTATTCGGCTGCAGTCGGATGTAAAAAGAGAGCTAGTCCCTTCCAACTCGAGGTTTTTACCACTTCTTCTCTAATTGGTCATGACAATTATTGGGAAATTATTGGGAGATTTCCAGGGAGGGTGCAATTCACAATGACATTTTTAGTTTATGCATTTTTTTTACATAATTAATATAACATAATTAATATAACAGATGAATCATAAACAGGTAAGCTTAGGTCTTGTAGAAAAGGCTCCTTGCTGCAAGAAAATGGTCGAATAAAGTCCGCCAATTATTGAACACGAATGGAACAAATCAACAAACCTATCCAGCCAGCACGATCTTTTGCCAAGTTTGTTGATGCCTCCAATTGCACACACCAAGTTGGTTGAGGTCCCTCTCCACTTGTGTCCGCGATCTCAGCGGAGCGCGTGCGTCCTCTGTTGCGTTATCCCCATGGCTCAGATTCAAAGACTCTTCGGGTCGGAGCTGTGTTGTCCATACGCTCCACATAACCTTGTCATCTGAAGCGTTATATCCGTAGACGCTTAACTAGACTCATGCCACTGTACAACCCGCACGGTTCGTTATTGAACCCTCTTCTTCTTATGCCATCAACGCAATCAGGACCAAAAATCGCACGCAGAATTTCTCTCCGTAAAAGACCAAGAGCTTCCTCATTCGCATTCAATAGCGTCCATGCTTCCGCGCCATAGAGCAGGACAGGGATTATTAAAGAAGCGTTATACATATAAAGCCAACTTGGTCTCTCGAAAGAGGGCTCTATTACTCAATTGCTTCTTGAGCCCAAAGAAACAGCGATTGGCAAGAGTAGTTATACGTCCCTATTTATTGCGGAGCCAAGGTAAACGAAGACCTTTACTACCTCAAAGTTTTCGCTGCCCATTGTGACGCTCTGTCCGAGACGTCGATATTGAATGCCCTTACTTGATGACAGCATATAATAGTTGAACGTACTTTTGGAAAGTCGTGCCTCTAATGTTATTCTTTGAGTTCCGCACGATATTCTCAAGTAAAATATGGTAAAAGTCACATGACAGTGCGACGCCTTGCCTAAAACCTTTTTCGACAGCAAAGGTCTCGCTAAATTCCTTACCGACCATGATCTCCATCAGCGCGAATCCTCCATCGTTATCCTACACAATCTGGCGATCTTGGTAGGAATGTCAAAACTAGACATGGCACGGTATAGCTCGCCTCCATGCACGTTGTCATATGCGGCCTTGAAATCGACAAACAGGCGATAAGTGTCGATTTGCATTTCTTAAGTCTTTTCCAGAATCTGCCTCAGTGTGAAGATCTGGTCTATCGTAGAGTTCGCTGGTCTGAAATGGACCTATCACTAACACCATGCTCTAACCAGTGCGTGCGAGGATTTAAAGGCAACAGACAACGGCATCGGGTTAGGATGGGCAGTTCGAACGTCTGATCGCTCACAGGAAAGCATCTCGAGCTGGTTGAGGAAGCTACTAGGTACCGGTTAGACATCGCAGGTATCTCTTCGACAAAGCAAAGAGGATATACAACTGTTGACCTCTTGACCTGAACGGATGGAAACTCTTCCTAACGAAAGTTGTACCTCAAATGTCTGCACAGGCCGGAGTGGGGATACTTATAAGTCCCAGGCTAGTAGACAGGGTATTGGAGTGGATACCAATAGGGGGAAGAGTCGCTATCTTAAAACTCAAGCTTGAAAGATCAACTTCGGCTGTGCTGCAGGTGTATGCACCGAATCTAGAGTCAGAGTATGCGACTTTCCTGGATGAAGTTGATGCTACCCTTGATAGGGTGGTTGAGATGGATTCCTATATCCTGATGGGTGGCTCCAACGCCCACGGTGTAGGAAGTTATTTTAGCGACTCAATCGCTAAAAGTTGGCAAATCCGCCGGTGTGGATGAAGTTCGGCCAGAAGTGCTTAAGGCAATGGGTAAAGAGGTAGTATTATGGCTCTCTCGTGTCATTCAAGTGGCCTGGGAATGCGGTGAGACACCTAGCAATTGGCAGACTGGGGTGATAGTCCCTCTTTTCAAAACGGAGGATAAAAAAGAATGATCCAACTATAGGGGCATAACTCTTTTAAGTGTCCCTGGTAAAGTATACGCTAAGGTGTTGGAGGCGCGTTCTCGAGCCATTGTCGAATCCAGGATAGGTGATGAACAGTGCGGGTTTCGTCACGGCAGAAGTACAACCGACCAGCTTTTCATTCTAAGAATGGTACTCGAGAGGGCTTGGGTGTACGCCAAACTGATCTACAGCTGCTTTGTAGATTTGAAAAAAGCGTATGACCGACTTCGTCTAGGTAAACTCTCGAGTGTTCTGCAGGGGTATGAGATTGATGGTTCTCTGTCGAGGGCCATCCAGTCTCTATACACAAACTGTAGCAGCTGCGTTCGGGTTAACGGTAGTAAACCAACACCTTCGCCAAGGGTGCATCTTTTCACCTCTGCCATTCATTATCTATATGGACTGGATGTTGAAGCGCAGACGAGGCAAGGAGTGTTTTACATTGGGAGAGTTGAGGGTAAGCCGTCTTTTTTTTGCAGGAGACTTAGTCGTCCTCACATTCTCCCACATGGAACTCCAACCCGCGGTAGATGGGTTTGTGGGCGTATGTACTGATGCTGGAATGAGGGTTAACGTGGACAAATCCGATTTTCAGGACACCTGTCCTATGCACTCTACATGTCAGTGGAGTCCCATTGATGCAGGTGGAGAAGTTTAAGTATCCCGGGGCCTTCTTTACGAGTGATGGGAGGAGTAATACTGAGCTTTCCTGCAGGATTAGCCAAGCTGGGTCAATTTTGAAACAACTTGGAAGATCTGTAATCAGGAAGACCGAGCTTGGTGTCAAAGCCAAGTCAGCAGTTTTTAACTCAGTATTTGTTTCAAATTATTCGGATGTGGATTTGATGTTCGAGGCAGACTCAGGAAAAAAGTTTTAAGCTTCCAGTAAGTAAGCGAACGCCTCATAATTATCCGCATCAAGGCCAATCTCGGCAATATAAGCTTACTATGTGTCCACGCCCCCACAGAGGAGAAAGATGACCGACATAAAGACGACTTCTATGATCTCCTAGGCAGAACGTATGCGCAATGTCCCAGCCATGACACCAAAATCGTTCTAGGAGATTTCAATGCCAAGCTGGGTAAGGAAGCTATCTTTGAACGGGTCATTGGAAAGCACAGCCTACACAACACCACGTCAGAAAACGAACTAAGGCTAGTGGACTTTATGGCGGGACATAGCCTGGTAGTAGCAAGTACACGATTCCCACACCTCAACATCCATAAGGGGACCTGGCGGTCTTTCGACCAACCAACAACCAACCAAATTGATCACATTGCGATGGACGGCAGACACTCCTCCAGCATCCTAGATGTCCGAACCTTTCGAGGAGCCAACATCGATCCGGATCATTTCCTTGTTGCAGCCAAGGAACAGATGCGAATTTCTCGGAATCAACGGAGTCGAGTAAGAACACCAAAATTTAACGTCGGAAAGCTGCAATCGCAGGAGACCGCCAGAACCTTCGCCGTTCAGGTCTCCTTCAAGCTCTCTCAGGTCCCGATGCAATCTGCAGAAACCATAGACCAGCAATGGAGTCGTTGTCAGAAAGCCATTAGAGATGCCGCTCAGATATACTCGGTTTCGAGCCACCACCATCGGGAAACCACTGGTTTGATGATGAGTGCAGACAGGCTCATGTAGAGAAACAGAATGCATATATGGCCACATTGCATCGACGGACGAGAGCTGCCCGCTGGCTCTATGAACAGAAAAGGAGGAAGGAGCATGCGCTTCTGAGAAGGAAAAAGAAGGAGCACGAGAAGCGCGAGATCGAGAAGATGGAGAGATGTTACTGCAGGTACAACGTTCGAAAATTTTACCAGAAAGTAAAACGAACATGCCAAGGCTATAAAGCCAGAGCCTGCAGGGATGAGCACGGACAACTAGTAGTGGAGTCACAGTCGATGCTGAGATTGTGGAAGGACCACTTCTGCAGACTGTATAACGGCGATGACAGTCAAAATGCCGCCGTCAGGCAGAGCGAACCACAATGGACGATGGCAGAGCGAACTTCACAATGGACGAAGACGAAGGAGAATCCCGTCCACCCGACCTAGACGATGTTAAGATAGCGATACAGTGTGGATTCAGGCCAGGAAAATCCACGATAGATCAATTATTTACACTACGGCAGATCTTGGAGAAGACCCATGAATTCCAGGTCGACACGCACCATCTTTTCGTCGACTTTAAAGCCGCGTATGACAGTGTTTATAGAGACGAGCTATATAGAGCCATGTCATGATTTAACATTCCTGCCGAACTCGTCAGACTGTGCAGGATCACTTAGGAGAACTCTCGCTGCTCCATTAAGGTCGGAGGTGAACTAACCGATCACTTTGATGTTAAAAAAGGTTTTAGACAGGGTGTTGCACTGTCATGTGATTTCTTCAACATTATTCTTGAAAAGATCGTGCGGGACTCTGCGGCCAATACAAGAGGTATGATCTACTTCAAGTCCACACAATTGCTTGCCTACGCAGATGACATTGACGTTATTGGACGAACAAAGCGAGACGTCAATGAGGCGTTCGCAGGCATTGAAGCAGAGGTGGCGAAAGTGGGTCTAAGGGTTAATGGGGACAAGACCAAATATATGCTGTCATCCAAGAAAGACGCACAACACCGACGTCTTGGTCAGAACGTCACCTTCGGCAGCTATATTTTTGAAGTAGTCAAGGACTTCGTCTACCTTGGCTCGACAGTGACAAGAAATAACACCAGCGCTGAGATAAAACGCAGAATAACTCTTGCCAATCGCTACTTCTTCGGGCTCAAGAGGCAATTGAGTAGTAGAGCCCTCTCTCGAAAAACTAAGGTTTCCCTCTACAAGACCTTAATCATCCCGGTCCTCCTCTACGGCGCTGAGGCTTGGACGTTATCAAAAGCAGATGAAGAGGTTCTTGGACGTTTCGAGAGGAAAATTCTGCGTGCAATCTTTGGTCCCGTTTGGTTAAACGGAGAATGGAGGAGGAGATTCAACCAAGAACTGTACGGGCTGTACAGCGACATCGGCCTGGTTAGACGTCTTCGGATCCAACGTCTAAGATGGCTAGGCCATGTAGAGAGTCTTCGACTCCAAACCCGAGGGACGACGCAGCAGAGGACGACCGCATTTAAGGTGGCGCGCATAGGTGGAAGAGGACCTCAACCAACTGGGCGTGCGGCACCGGAAACGGCTGGCCAAAGATCGGGCCGGCTGGAGAGGCTTGTTGGTTGAGGCCCTGGTTCACCCCGAACTGTAGCGCCATCAAAGAAGATTTGTTTCAACTCTCACCTATGGTCATGAAATTTGGGTATTGACCAAAAGAATGAGATCGCGAATACAGGCTGCCGAAAGGAGATTTCTTCGTGCTGTTGTGGGAGTTACTCACTGGGATAGGTTGAGAAACACGGCAGTGCCTGGGGAGCTCAACGTTGAGCAGCTGCCTCTCCGAACGGAAAGGGCTATGCTTCGATGGTTTGGTCTCGTGAGACGAATGTCGCCATCATCACGACTTCCGAAGCGTGCCTTGAATGCAATACCATCAGGCAGGCGACCGCTTGACAGACCCAGGACGAGGTGGTTGGACCAAGTCCAAAAACTTGCCTAGGTGCGCTTGGGCATAGCTCCCGATGAGTTAGAGTCGATGATGGAAGATCGAGTGGCCTGGAGATCCTGCGTGCGGGCATTACCCCCGCGACTATATTAGTGGAACATGTGGTCCACTGAAAACGTATGTAAGAGTACACTGTACACTGTTGCTGGCTTAATCCACGTGAAATTCATGGAAAATCCCCAAGATGAATGTTTCTGAGGATGACTCCCATACATTTAGGTCCAAAGTCAAGCAGTGAAGTAAAAAAGTAAAAAATCCATTTTCACTCACAACTCGCGTCCATTCACTTTCACTCAATCACTTGTTGCTTACTCCATCACACAACTCACCATCTGCAGCATGTTGCCAACGTGCTCACCAACCGACTCATTTCCAGCAACACGACCGTACGAAACCAACCAACAGCGTTTCTATCTGCTGCAAACAGTCACACCGAATCAGTTGTTTCTCAAACGCCGGTCTAAGCTGTGTGGTCGTGTATTTCACGCCCAGAAAAACCCAAATCGCATAACTCATATCGAAAAGATACATCCACACGTCACAAGTGTCGTTCATTCTAAACATTAAACGTTCGACTGAAGTACTTAGTTAATCGCATTTCGTCATCAATTTGACCCATCACTGCCGTGTTGTTCATACTGTGATTCTTCCTATTTCTATGGTTTTGTATCTTCTACTCGAAATCGCTACGTAGATACATATACGTCTTTGTGTAAGTCCATAACGTCGTTCGGAAGAGTTTTCAATGCGATTTATCAGTGTTTTGGTTTTTATCACTTTCTCTGTCGCGGGATAGAACCGCTCGTGGTTGAATGAAAACCGAATAAAGTCGCTTAATAGAATTAATCAAATGAATTGAGTGAATTGAGTAACAATAGTGTGGGGGAAGGCGGTCAGAACGGGAACACGAGTCATTGCTCTGGTGATAGAGCAAACCGCTTGGCGGCGATAACGTCCGCGAGTAGTTTCTGCGAAAAAAGATTTGCTTGCTCCGTTCCGTGTGTTTGTTGGTTTGCCTGTTATGAGCCTATGTACGCGTAATTGTGCGTTTCTTGCCCTGCACGATCGTATTCAAATCTGCAAATTCCACTCTGAATGATTGAGTGACTCGGTGAGGAGTGTGTGGAGCGTGCAAGTTTGTCAGTGCAACTCGCCAAGTGATTTGTTTGTTACGCGTTGCTTGTTTGGGGACAGTGGACCGAGCACCGAGACCGTGAGTGTGTTATGTCTCAATTGAGGACTGTCAACGGTTTTTTGTGTTTATAGTATCTTAGAACGAACGAGTTTTAGTTCGTTCTTTTCTTGTCCTCATTGTTGGGTTAACAGGATGAGATATTTTTGGAAAGAATCGGGGTTTATGGGCTAAAAAGAGGCCTCACGTACCTTCGACATAGACGAGTTGACAGATGGAAAGTGAATTTTGGCAGCGCGTAGAGGTATTTTCTATTAACGAGTCCGGGTTAGTTAGCGGTCAAACAATGAGGTGCGTTGTTCTAACAACTTTGAAGTTGCTACAGTTGAAACTGCTGTTCGTATTGGGAAATTGTTGGTTTTTATAGTTCAAATGAAGATCATTGCATACCATTGAGACCAGTTTTACATGGGACTTTGCGTTCTATAACTTTTAGCTGGACTTTTTGTAGTACACAACATCGGTCCAAAAAAGGATCTCCCTTTACGGTCCCTTCTGCGCCAAAAAGCCCTCAAAGTCGTGTTTTATGGCACCTAGTCTGATGATTCCCTATTCTAGAGATGATTAATCAAACTTTGAAAAAGGTGGTAAATAGGTACCTGGGTAGGTTGAGGTGTCTGCCCGACTATGTATGCGCGTCAGGGTACAATTGGCGCTTAGGCGCCGTTTTGATGCCACAAAACTTGTGAAATCTAAATCCAGCTTGTCGGAGTTAAGACAACTTTTGGTTACCTCTGAGAGGTCGTCGAGAAAGTAGTTGCCAAAGAGGCAGAATCTGCGACTTGTTAGTTCTAGGTTTCCTCTGCGTGTGTGTTGTGAGTAAGGCGGACGAAACCTGACTGCTTCGGGAATGTTGACTGACCTGAATGTGGCCTTGCGTTATAATGTAACAGTATTAGAGCGCCGTAGTGCAGTGGGTAGTGTGCTGGCCTCTGACGTCGAAGACACGGGATCGGACCCCGACAATAGCCATGTCATCGAACGTGTTTTCACGATGCTTCTCCTCAGCGGGATTTTCTGACAAAACCCCTTGTGGTATAATTGTCATGAAAAGTTTCTCGAAATTCGCTGTTCGGCATCGGCAATAAAACTGTAGGTCCCTTTCTTCTTCTTCTTCTTTGGCGCTACAGTTCATGGCGAACCTGGGCCTCCTTCAAAAAACCTCTCCAACTGGCACGGTCTTTCGCCAGCCGTTTCCAGTACCGCACGCCTAGTTGGTTAAGGTCCTCTTCTAATTGGTTGCGACACCTTAAGTTTGGCCGTCCTCGACTGCGTTACCCCTCGGGGTTGGATTCATAGACCTTCCGGGCCGGAGCTGTGTTTTCCATACGCTCAACATGACCTAGCCATCTTAGGCGTTGGAACCGAAGACGCCGTGCTATGTTCATGTCGCTGTACAGCTCGTACAGTTTACTGTTAAGTCTTCCCCTCCACTCCCCATTTATGCAGGTCGGGCCGAAAATCGCACGCAAAATTTTTCTCTCAAAACGACCAAGGGCCTCTTCATCCGCTTTCAATAAGGTCCATGTCTCTGCGCCATAGAGTAAGACCGGGATGATAAGGGACTTGTATATGATCACCTTGGTTTTTCGAGAGAGGGCTCTGCTTTTCAGTTGCCTCCCGAGCCCAAAGAAACAGCGGTTGGCAAGAGTTATTCTGCGTTTGATTTCGGCACTGATGTCGTTTCTGCATGTCACTAAGGAGCCTAGGTAGACGAAGTCCTTGACTACCTCGAACTTATATCTGCCAATACAAACGTTCTAGCCAAGCCGTCGGTGGGGGTCCTTTTTTGATGACAGCATATATTTAGTTTTGCCCTCGTTTACTCCCAAACCAATTTTCGCCGTCTCCATCTCAATACTCGCAAACGCCTCATTGACATCTCGCTGTGATCTACCTATTATGTCAATATCGTCGGCGTATGCAAGGAGTGGCGAGGATTTGAAATAGATTGTGCCAGTGTTGGCCAGTGGTTTCTGCACAATCATTTCTAATATGTTCTTGAAGAAATAACACCACAGCGCATCGCCCTGCCTAAGTCCTTTTTTGACATCAAAACTATCGGTAAGGTGTTCACCGATTCGGATGGAGCAGCGAGCATTCTCCAAAGTCATCCTGCATAGCCTGACGAGTTTAGCAGGTATGTCAAAGGTAGATATAGCGTTGTATAGCTCGTCTCTAATTACGCTGTCGTATGTGGCTTTGAAGTCGACAAATAGATGGTGAGTGTCGACTTGAAATTCATTGGTTTTCTCCAGTATCTGCCGTAGTGTGAAGATTTGGTCGATGGTGGACTTCCCTGGCCTGAATCCACACTGATAAGGACCTATCAGCTTATTTACAAAAGGCTTCAGGCGTTCACACAAAACGGCAGAGAAGATTTTGTAGGCGATGTTAAGGAGACTTATTCCTCTATAGTTGGCGCAATCAGAGGGGTCTCCTTTCTTGTGGATCGGGCATACGATGCTGAGACTCCATTCCTCGGGCATGCTTTCCTCTAACCATATCTTACGGATGAGCTGGTGCATGCTCCCAACCAGGTCATCCCCAGCTGCCTTGAAGAGCTCAGCAGACAGTCCGTCTGCGCCAGCAGCTTTATCCGACTTGGGTTTCGATATGGCCGGAGTTCTCTGCGGTCTTTGTCGATTAGAAATGGATCATTCTGCCCGACAGCGGTATATTGACTAACATCGCAGAAATGGTTTTTCTATATTCTCAGAATCGACTGCGATTCTATTACTAGGTGTACGCTCTCATCCCTGCAGGCTTCCGTTCTAGCTTTATAACCTTGGCATGTTCGCTTTATTTGTTGATAAAACTTTCGAACGTCACGCCTGCAGTATAACCTCTCCAAATTCTCAATCGGCCGCTTCTCATGCTCTTTCTTCTTTCTTCTGAGAAGCTTATGCTCCTCCCTTCTTTTTAACTCGTAGAGCTCACGAGCTTCTCTTGTTCTTTTATGCAGCGAGGCTTTATATGCATCCTGCTTCGCTGTGTGAATCCTCCTGCACTCGTCATGGAACCAGCTCTTTCTTCGTGGTGGAGCCTTGAGGCCCAAGAATTCGGATGCGGAGTTTTATCAGGGCTTGTTTGCAAAGGTTTCACTGCTGTTCTATTGATAGCGTGGAGGGTTGAGTTGTATTCTAGAGCTTCAGAGAGACGCGATCGGTAAAAGCACGAGCGGTTTTTGGCGATAGTAGCTTTCCGACGTCATAACTTTGTATTCTTACTCTACTCCGCTGCGTTCGTGATATCCGTAGGCGCATCTTGGCTACTACAAGATAGTGGTCCGAGTCGATGTTAGTCCCTCGGAAAGTTCGAACATCAAGAATAGTGGAGGTTTTTCTGACGTCGATCGGGATGTGATCAATCTGGTTGGTGGCCAATTGATCAAAAGACCGCCAGATGCCTTTGTGTATATCGTGGTGCGGGAAGCGCGTACTGGCTAGAAGGAGATTTCGCCCCGTAGCATTCAGCCTGTGGTGTCGTGTAGACTATATTTGCCGATGACTCGTTCAAAGATGCTTTCCTTACCCAGCTTAGCATTGAAGTCTCGTCTTTGGCGGAGTCATCCTTGTCTTCCGCAGATCAGGCTGATGTTAAAAAATGTTGCCTTGATACGTTTTTTTTTTTTTTTTTTTTTAGAATCACACGCGCACTCAATCTCAATGTTGTGCGAGCAGAAGGTAACAGGGAGAGGGAGAGGAGCTGCGCATTGACATTGGTCTTAAATATCTGCATACTGTATTGAGGGGAGAAGACCGAACGCGTGTTCCACATTCTCGTGGTTCGGTTGAGGAAAGAATTTTTATATTTGACAGTACGACCGAAAACGGGCTTCAAAGGGAATTTATGCGCATTCCGGGAGAGGCGTGTATCGCGGGAGAAGTTATGAAGGGGCGTAATGCAACTGGCTATTTCGTCAGAGCATTTATGATGAAAGTAACGATAAAGCAATGAAAGGCAGGATACGTTCCTACGATGTTCCAGCGAGTCTAGTGTTTTGGTAATGCTAGGGTCACCTATCAGTTTTATCGCGCGTTTTTGTATTCTATCTAGTAGGTGCAATGAGGTCTTAGATGCCTTGATCGCCTTATAAATTGTAGCCAGATCGGTGGGTGTGAAGAATTTCTTGCATCTGTATAGGAAACCTAGGCATTTCGCGGCATTCTTGGCGACACTAAATATGTGATCGTTCCAACAAAGGTTGTCACTGATGCACATACCCAGGATGGAAAGCTTTTCGGTTTCTGAGATACAAGTGCCATTCATGGATAATGGCATTGGGTCAGCGTTGCGCTTTGACGACAGAAGACAGCATTGTGTTTTGGAAGCATTCAATTCCACTCTGATGTTTTTACCCCATTGGATGATGCTGTCGATGTCGGGATTCAATGAGCTTAACATACGCTGCCGCTCATTATCTACAACCGAAGTGCAGGGTCGTAAAATGATGAACGAATATGAGAAGCTGAGGGTACTGTCGTCAGCGAAGGAGTGAATTGGATTAGAAGTTACAGACAAGAGATCATTTATATAGTTTAGGAGACAAAACGGAGCCTTGGGGAACACCAGCATTTACAAAGTGAGTGTCAGACTTGAATCCGTCTAAGACAACTTGAATTGAACGATTCGAAAGATAGCTTCTAATCCATAGAAGAAGAGAGTCGTCGATCCCGAATGCACGGATTGTTATGAGGCTTTCGCTCCTAGCCGAAAGCTTAGGACTTTTTGCCTTAGTCCACCTCGAACAGCAAATCCGCATCCAAACAATCGTTTACGGCAGTCGCCGTAGTAAATATCGCAGTTTTTCATCCGCTTTATACCCGGTCCATTCCATCGCATTTCCTGGATGACGGTTATGTCTGCTTTATAGCGGTCTAGGACGTGCGTAAGTTGTTCGGCTGCACGTGGCCACGTAAAGAGACGAAGATCATTGTCCTTTTTTCGTTTTTTGCAAGGGTCGTCAACATTAATGTGTTTCGGAGTTTGTGGTTTTTTTACGGCTACGGCTTACTAGGCCGTAGCCCAACCGACTAATCCTGTTTTTTGGCGAAGGAGGCTCGCCATTCGCCCTTCCCCGTCTGCAATTTTCATAGGAAATCTCCAGATGGGATGGGACTTACTAACAGTGCCGCAAGATGTTCGACTGCGGTGACTCTTCTCGCTTTCTAGCAGGCCAGCATCCGTCGGATGGATGCTTCCCTTACGAGGCCTTTGTTAGTCCTTTGCCATCCAAAGGACTAACCTTTGGATAATTTTAATTTTACCTACCTGTCACAGTAGTAGGTAAAATTAAAATTATTTGTCGTTGACGTACATACATATATTTGCTTTACAAATTCGCAACCTCTTGAGAGGAAAGCTCTTGACTTGCAAAGCAGTTCGATTAACACATGTTGATTTTTTTCATAGTCGATTTTATTCTAAAGTATAGTATTCCTGAGGAAGGGAGGAATAAACAGAAACAAGTTAGAGGACGTTAGATACAGGTTTATCGGGCGATGATTCATTTGAATGGGGATTTTAAATGTTCTCTATCGTGGTGGGAAACTGAGATAAAAATGGAAATATTTTAGGAAAAAAATAATTCAATAATGTACATAAGTCTAATATTGACCATTGTATCCCAAATTGTATGCTCAGTCTTTACAACAGCCCTCCTCTGTGCCGTGCACACACATAGACCTTGTTGCTTCCGAGCCACAAGTCCGCCTGGGTCTCAGTCATCAATTCTAGATCTCTACATGAAGTTCAATACCAAATTTGGTATCATCACCGTCATCTCATAACCGCGACGCGACCCAGGTTTTCTCCATCATCGACTTGAAAATCGAGTGAGTACATGAATGAGTGAGTGAATGTCATGTGTTACTCGTACCTAGTCGCTCATACATACTATCTCGCCGTACTCTTGCCACATGATCGTATATTAAACACGACCGTGACTCAATATCTTCGATCAGTGGATTTGTTTTGATCGACTGTTTGATTTTCTATATCAATCCGCGTACCACATACAGATACTCTGAGCGAGCGCCTGCATGCATGATATATCGTCGTAGGCTCATGTTTGCGGTTCGAAGACCGTAGTTACGAGTGCAATGTTGCGTCGATGTGCCGTCTATCTATCAACTGGTGCCTCATCAAACATAACTTGTTTTTGATTTTGTTACCGATTTTGCTACAAATACCGTTTGTTGTTCTACTTGCCATAGAGAAGTTAGAAGCCAACTCACACGATCGCATATCGCATACGGTTTTCTATCTTGTATCTATACCATTTGTGTTTATTCTTTTTCTTCATTGCAGTTGATATTTACACTGCAAGTATAGTCCATTTTCCCCATAGTTGCTTAGTTGCTTACTACGTGCTTCTGACTACATTCAGATAAAAAAATAAAAATAATCGATTCCCTGAAGTGACAGTGCGATAAGTGAGTATCTACGTATCTAAAGCGCGTAATAAGTGCTTATTGTCCAAGTGCAAAATTTACATACACGTGCTACATAATTCAATTTCGAATTAAACAATTTCCGGTGATACCATCTGTCAAGATTACTGATTGTCTGGATTATCAATCAGAACATTCGTGGATAACTCTGTCGAACTTGGTAAGTAAACGTATCTCACCGATTCAGTTATCAAATTATGTATTTAAACAGCAAAACCACAAATACTCATGTTATCTATGTACTTAGTTTAAATGGAGTGATGACGCTACTCTGGGTATGCGCCAGTGTCTACTGTAGGCATGGGCCCGCGATTTCGTTGTTTTCGTGTTGACAAATTCAAATTGTAATTGCGGTTATTATGGTTGAGATATAAAGACAATGGATGAGATTGGGGATGGGAGTGGAACTAGAGTGACACCCTTTCGGCCTTGGCGGCTTGTTTATCAACCAGAGATAGACATGTACTTCCCTATAAAGGGAAGTGATTGCATACATATATCACATGGACAATGGCAATTTTGGAGTAGGAAGTTGTGAAATTAATTATGAGGAAAAAGGTGCGTATCCGAAGTGACTCAGATCGACAACAGAGCTTTTGCAGTAATTAAGTTCCATTTGTAAGCAAAGGTAGTTTATGGTTTAATTAACTGAAAAAATTGACAAGGCCTGACGGATTGGCATGTATGAGAAATAGAACAGGCTGTCATGCTAATGATGGCAGCTGTCATGTTAATCTTCTCATAATTACTGACCTTTAGCCTATCGACTAGGGCTCATTTGCACAGGGATGTTCAGTTGGGCGGTAAACAATGATTAGGCAGATCGCAAGCTATTGATAAGCATTTGCTGCAGCTAAGTGATGGATTTATTCCAATCGCGTGTTGGCATCATGAGAATCTATCATAATTTAAAGTAGAAGCTGTGTGTGATTCTGTGATACTAAGCATCGTTTACGCCGTCCATAAGGAAGGAGCCCCTATAATTGCGTCAACTACAGGAGAATAAGTCTCCTTATCATCGCTTATAAGATCTGTGTAAAGGCCTGAAACCCTTTGTGGATAATCCTATTCACTCTGCGGCAGATTTTGGAAAAGAAAGCTGCATATGATAGTGTGCGTAGGGCCGAGCTACACCAAGCCATGCCTAGTTTGGAGTCACATTCCAGTAAAGTGGAAGTGCGCAAGGCTGGCAGGAACTCTTACACTTCCCCCAAGGATCTAAGGCCCATCTGTCTATCATCGTTTGAACTAAAAACCTTGCAAAGGCTGATCCTTACACATACGTCATAGTTTTTGATCCTTCCCAAATTTCTGAACAAAGCTCTAAAATTATCTAATCACTGCAGCGTTTTCCAGGCGGAACTGTTGGCAATAAAAGAGGCTCTGTCCTGGCTGAAGTGGAACGTGATATCCACCACGGATATCCGCATTCTCACGGATAGCCAAGCAGCCTTAAAGTCGCTGGAGTCCTATGTGTACACATCAAAAACTAGCCTCGACTGTCGCCTATCTCTTAATGAGATGGCTAAACAGTTCAACATACAACTTATATGGGTACCGGGACACAGCGACATCACTGGAAATGAAAGAGCCGACACACTCGCCAAAATAGGAACGACGCTACAATCAACTGTGGTTTGTGAGGGTATACCCTTCGCAACCGTTAAACACAATCTTACTACCCTCGCCAGGGCCGAGACGAACCGGAGATGGACTCAGGGACACACCTGCCTCATCACCAGGCAAATCTGGCCCCGGCTCGATAGTCAACGGACTAGGAGTATTATCTCCCTAAATAGAACTGACATCTATAAAGTCATAGGTGTCATCACAGGACACTGCCTTATTGGCAGTCACGCGCAAAAACTAGGAATCACTCCGAATGATTTTTGTAGGAGCTGTCTAAACGAGGAAGAGGTCGAATCCATCCATCACCTCCTCTGCGCCTGCCCGGCATTCTGCACAATCAGGAAACGATACCTAGGATCATACCTCCTTAACGATCTGACCGAAGTTCAGCAAGTAGGGATATCTGATCTTCTTAATTTCTTAAGAAGCACAAAATGGTTCCACTAATAGGGGGCTAAACCCCCTTGTAGCTACACAACGGGCCTCCCTGGCCTATGTGTGTTCTTCCCATCTCTGGGAAGGCTACGGTCTTACCTACCTACCTGTATGTATGTATGTATGTTGGCGTTACAGTCCATGAAGAACCTGAGCCGAGCTTCTCTCAATCACCCATGTTGTGTGTGATTACATTTTCCCATAGGTGAAAGGGACCTACAGTTTATTGCCGGTTCCGAACGGCGAATTTCGAGAAGCTTTTCATGACAATTTTACTACAGGGGGTTTTGTCAGAACCCCGCTGAGGAGAAACACCGTGAAAAAACACGTTCGATGACATGGCTGTGTCGGGATTCGATCCCGTGTCATCGGCGTCAGAGGCCAACACACTACCCACTGCGCCACGGTGCTCTCTCTCTCTACCTACCTACCTACCTTCCCAAATTTCTAAGGCACCGCATGCCTACTGTAAAGGTAGATCTATCGAAACAGCCTTGCACGCACTAGAGAGGAACATCGGGAGATCAATCTATCTTAAAGAATATATATACCTTAACAGCCTTCCTAGACATAGAGGGCGCTTTCAACAAAGCAATAATAGAAGGGCTAGAAAAGCTAAAGGTGGAGACGATTCTCATAGAATTGATTAGCGAATTACTTTTACTTACTTACTTACTTACTTATCAGGCCTGCGATCCATGGAGGATCTGAGCCTGAGCTATAGCTGCCTTCCATCCTTGACGGTCCCGGGCACGCTGCTTCCAGTTGTCAAGACCAAGATGTCCTACATCCGCGATTACTTGGTCTTTATACCGGAGGTTCGGTCTTCCTCTTCTTCTCGAACCAGGAGGCTCGGAGTCGAAGACCCTCTTAGTTGGAGCGTTGATGTCCATGCGCTCGATGTGGCCGAGCTAGTGTAGTCGACGGATCCTTGCCTTCCGGACTACATCCACATCTTGGTACAGCTCGTAGAGTTCGCGGTTGTGTCTTCTTCTCCATTCACCTTCCTCACAGACAGGACCAAATATCCGGCGCAGAATTTTTCTTTCGAAAGAACCCAAAATCAGCTCCGCTGTCCTGCTTATCGTCCAACTTTCGGCTCCGTACAGCAAGACTGGCAGAATGAGCGTTTTGTAAAGCATGACTTTGGTCTTTCGAGTGAGGAGTCTTGACCCCAGTTGTTTGGACAAGCCGAAGTAGCAGCGGTTGCCAAGGGCGATTCTATGCCGGATCTCCACTGTGGTGTCATTTGTGGAATAAACGTTTGCCCCGAGGTAGACAAACTCCTTAACTACCTCGAAATTGTAGCTGTCAATTGTTATATTTTGTCCCAGGTGGTGAGCGACGGATTGGTTTTTGCTTGACAGCATGTACTTCGTCTTGTCCTCATTGATCTTAAGACCAACTCGTTTCGCCTGTTCTTCAATCGCCGTGAATGCTTCCACAATGCCACGGCGAGAACACGCGATGATGACGATATCATCCGCGTATCCTAGCAGCTGGATGGACTTGTAGAAGATAGTGCCTTCCCCGTTGACGCCTGCCCGTCGCACTATCTGCTCCAGCACCAGGTTGAAGAAGTCACACGACAGCGCATCTCCTTACCGAAATCCGGTGGATGTTTCGAATGGTTCCGAGGTCCTAGAACCGAGTTGCACGGTGCATCGCGTGTTTTTTAGCATGGCTCGACACAACTGGATCAGTTTTCCTGGGATCCCGAATTCGGCCATCGCACCAAACAGTTCTTCACAATGAATGCTGTCGTATGCGGCTTTGAAATCGATGTAAGATGGTGTGTATCGATTCGAAACTCGTCGGTCTTTTCCAGGATTTGTCGAAGTGTGGAAACTTGGTCGATTTGCCGGGCCGGAAGCCGCACTGGTAGCTGCCGATTAGTGCGGTGCAAAATGGTTTTAGACGTTCACACAATACGCTGGACAGGATCTTGTATGCGACATTGAGCAGGGATATACTTCTATAGTTTTTGCAAGAGGTAGGATCGCCTTTTTGTGGATGTGGCATATAGAGCGGGTATTCCAGTCGTCGGGCATGCTTCCATCTTCCCAACTTCTGCAGATGATCTGGTGCATGCTCCCTACCAGAACATCGCCGCCAGCCTTGAAGAGCTCTGATGGCAAGCCATCTGAGCCTGCGGCCTTGTTGTTCTTCAGCTTCTGAATAGCTGTGCCGACTTTTTCGATGCTGGATGGGAGGACTACTTCAGCAGCTTTAGTTGGGATTTCCTCGGTCCCTACCACTCTCTCTTGGTCATGCTCGTTAAGCAGCTGCTGGAAGTGCTGCTTAAATACATCCACTATTCCCTGCGGGTCGGTGACAAGATTACCCTCGCAGTTTCGAAGAGCCAGGGTGCCCTTTTTGAAGCCTCCTGCAAGGCCTTTGGCTTTCTTGTAGAAGGCTCGTGTTTTATGTTTATCCCTAGACTCCTTGATATCCTTGAGCTGGGAGGCTGCGAAGATTCTTTTCTTTTGTCGAAGTAGTTTTTTCTCCTCCCTTCTTCTGGCTCGGTACTCTTCTTGCGCTGCCCTGGTTTTCCTCTGCAGCGCCTTTTGGTACGCCTCGTCGGTTGCTGTCTTTTTCTGCTCACACTCGCCATCATACCACGGGTTTCTTGTCGGGGGTGGTAGGTATCCTAAGGTGGTTTCGGCTACCTCCTGAATGGCTGAGCGGCAATACAGCCACATATTATTGGCATTTGTGTTCGACGTAGGCATACCGTAGAGTCGCTCAGCTGCTCCCTGTAGACTCTGGCAACCTCCGGTGTGCTCAGGCGCCCAATGTCGAACCTCCTCCTGATGGGCTGGTGCAGCTTTCTGACATTGGACAGTCGAGCTCTGAATCTTGCTGCTACGAGGAAGTGGTCAGAGTCGACATTTGCCCCTCTGAATGTTCGCACATCCAGGATGTTTGACGAGTGCCTTGCGTCAATAAGCACATGGTCGATTCAGTTGGCGGTTCGACCGTCCGGAGACCGCCAGGTTGCTGTGTGGATTCGCTTGCGAGGGAATCTTGTGCTACTTATCACCGCATTACGAGCTGTCGCAAAGTCAGCGAGTCGGAAGCCGTTATCTGTTGTTGTATCGTGGAGGCTGTGCTTTCCGAACACTCCGCCAAGGGTGTTTTCCTTACCGATTTTGGCGTTGAAGTCCCCGAGCACGAATTTTACATCGTACTCCAGACAAGCTCCGTAGGCGTTGTCCAGGAGGTCATAGAAGTCCTCCTTGATAGGGTCTTCAGCCTCGTCGGTAGGGGCGTGTGCACATATAAGGCTGATGTTATAAAATCTGCCTCGGATGCGGATCACAGCCAGGTGATCACTTATAGGTTTAAAGTCGATGACCTTCGACCTTAACCGCTTTCCCACGACAAATCCGCCGTTCTGGTCGGGGTTTTTTTCGCTGCATACGTTTGTTTACCTCCCAACGGTTGTTGTAGAGGCTATCCAGAGGGCGCCGCGAGGAGGCCGTATGTCAACTTGACCCGGGCATTTAAACAGGGATTGTTGCTGGCATCTCGCCAGGTTGAGAGCAATCAACAACTTTACCCTGTATGTCCGAGCCCATGCCCTCTTTTCACAATTATTACACACTTTAAATTACATAAAATATGTCTGCAATGAAAACACACCTTTCGGTGTGTTACAGTAACACATTTACCATTTGCAGTGTTGTGATTTGAAGAAAGTCGCATACACGGAACGTATACACTTCATGAGTCTTCATCATGGACAGTTTTTCTCTATGCTATTGTTTTCTCCAAAGATCCGGTTATTGACGAAGGACTAGGCCAAGGGTGTGAATTTACCTAAGGCGTGTTCTGGTCTTGAAAAGCATTTCTTCAACCTTAGCAAGTAGTTATATCGTATTCATTTTCTAAAGTATTGGCGCAACCCAGGCCAAGTTCTCGCGCTATCCTGGAAGTGGTCAAATCCAACTTGTCTTCCCCTGCAAACGTAAGTGCTCTTACTCTTCCATCTGTATTTCACAATAAAAGGCAGGCGAGCTCTACGAAGACCCCTGCGTACATTCATTGTCTTAATTTCAATATTCAGTGTTAAGGCGGTGGATAGTGTGTTGGCCTCTATCGCCAATCATGCTATTTCGCATTGCTTCTTCTCAATATGGTACTGGCAAAGCCTCAGTAATATAGTTCTACGAGGAAACTTCTCGAAATCTACATTCCTGAGTTGGCAGCTTTGAAAGAAAAAAATGTGAACGAGATCACTGATCATACGTTCCTGACTTGCTGGCTCTTCTGTAGTTTATAACGTAAGCTGGACGCCTACGTATGCAACTTTGAATGTAAGAAATGCTTCAAAGCTTCCGCGGCCACATTTGAGCCGACTTTTGACCTTGTCTCCTGATCAAATGAAACCGAGCGCACGGACAGATAGTTTTAAAGCACCACCATGTGGCATGGTTGGTGATATCGTGCCTTATTAAGTAACGCCGATGCTACGCTGACGCCCCCAATATGTATGTCATTCACATCAATTGTACGACATAGTCAATGATGATGTGATGCTGATGGGCTGTGGCAATAGGCTGCTATAGCACTCAAGCTACTAGCACATATGTACGAGTACATACGTTAAAGAAAACTCGTCCAAAAATAGACCGTGATTCAAGGCGGTGTCGCGATGTAGATGATTACCTTGAAGCTGCAACTGGTTTCTTACTTTACCTCCGCCGACTAACAACTTTACTCCTCTTCGTCGAATGTCTGTTCTTGCTACATAGCTTGGCGTTACTTTGTGACGATGTCGATGTAAAAGTGTCGCGAAATTTGTCAAGGAAGATTGTACCTACCCAACGCCTAAACATACAGATATGTATGCAGAGGACCGGCATATATAGAGCCTGTGACGTCCGGCTACCAACTAGTTTAGGCTGATGAGGAAAGTGTTTGGCTGTAGGCAAGATTCTAGCGAAATTCTAGGCAAATCCAATTAAGGATGAGAAATCGAATTTTACAACAAAAACCAAAAGGAACGCAGTGAACGGGTTAAAGGAACATGATTGGTGGGCATATGCAAAGGGGTAGATTTATGACCACACCATTTACATCCAGATTGCAGTAGCTTCTGGAATAGCTGCAAATGAGAATCTGAGCAAATTGAATGGGTTCTATCAGCAGTGGGAAGCAAAAGAACCCATTTAAAGTCAAGCCCATCTGTTCTAGTCTCATTTCGCTACTGCCCACATTTGTTATCAAATCAATCCATCAATCGGAAACAAGCATCGAATCCAACAAAAGGCTTAAGATTTCTCTATCAATCAAAGTCCATGACTTTGATTCCTTCACCCACAATGGGCCGACGTTTAACCCAATTCCGCACAATGTCTCGCCAATGGGCCGAATAATTATTAGTCACTCATGCTCTTAAGCCGGAACTCACAATGAACTATACCCAAGCATATGGGCCGTCGTCGTACACATTTGCTGAATAGACGCTCTTCGCTTTCCATCGAGGTTCTGACACGATTTCCAGAAACCGAACAGAGGAGGACAGAAGAAAAAAGATAACAAGCGGCAAGTGTTCACCATTTTCATGGTCGGATAGTGGCACCACCTGTCAAATCGTATGACGAGGTGCTTCGATTGCAAGTAACGATTACGAATGAACCATTTGTCATTGGTCTTGAACTTCCACGTGTTGTTGCTGGTCATGGAGTTGTTTTCCTTTCATCGCAGAATTTTGCAATCTTTTGAGCGGAAAATGATTTGATTGTTGTGAGCGAACAATAAAAACGACTTGCGGGATACAATTAGACGACTATTCTTGGTGTGGCAAGAGATGATGACGATGGGCTCACGCATCTTCCGTGAGTTTATTTTGTGTCTTTTGTTCGGGAGTGGAGTACACGGAAATGGTTGTGGTTCGGAATGAGTAGTTTGAGTGAACAATGCGGGGAGTAGCTTAACCGAAATCATGCTTTGTATCTGTGAGTTGATGATATACTTGCTCGAGCGATTACTAATTAAAGTTGTGCGATAGACGCATATACCCGTGGAATGGTAGATGCTTTGTTTAATGACTTTTGTTTATGGGACGCTTAACACGCATGTGAACGTCGTTACCAACAATGTTCGGGTCTTCGAACGTACAACACACATATGCACAGGCATCTTCAGTGGGTATATTAACCCAAGAGTAGTCTAGCCAGCTTTTGAACTGTAATGTTTCCCAGGCTTTATCCCCGTCAGGCTACTGCCGATACGAGGAAGAAGGAAGAAGGAAGGACGGAGCTTGAAGATTTTGATGAACTTTCATCTACTTACATACATTTATAGCTCAAATTAGTAGTTTAGTTCTCCTGTTACGCTTACGCATGTACATTGGGTGGTAAGTCAGTTCTTTCAGACCATGGGAGACCCCTTAAGGCAAAACCCAAGAATCTATACGTTGCACAGCTACAGGATGGCTAATGTAATATGGAGACCAGAATTGACTAACATATTCGAGGAGAGGTCTGACATAGGTGATATAGAGGCATAAGCCACACGTAGGCCGAAGTCGGCCCATTGTGATACCACATGGATCATATTACCCTGATCCGCTTCCTGACGACCAACCGGTGCTTCCGATGAAGCGATGGAGTTGAGCTATTTTTAGTTCTGCTAGCTCACTTAGATTTTAATAGAAGGCCGCGCCGAGGTAGATCCTCCTGCGATTCGCAAAAGAGAGGCATGAGCAGAGTAGGTGATGTATTGATTCCTTTTCCTCCTCGTCCACGCGGCCGCGGCAGAAGTCATTGGAGGGTAGCCCTAGTCTGGCGGCGTGTTTTAGGCCAGATTTGTTTAGCGATAAAGGTGATATTACTTTCATTCCATTGGAAGTTGATCGCCTCTATGGTTTGAAGTTTTATCATGTGCTTTACCGTACTTATTGGTGTTTCTAAGTACCCGAGGGTAGGATGACTGAGTGTGCTTTACCCTAACTTTGCGAGTTCGTCGGCCGCGCAGTCTCCTGGAATATTCCTATGCATTTTAGTGTTGAACTGTTCAGCCATCTCGTCTAGAGATAGGCGGCAGTTGAGAGCTGTCTCTGATTTGTAGGTTACCGCGGCCAGGGATTTTATCGCAAATTGGCTGTCCGTGCAAATGATAATATCCTTAGCGGATATTACATTGATCCTGAGCCATGCAAGATCTTCCGTTATCGCTGTTATTTCTGCTTGATACACACTGCAGTGATTTGGGAGTCTGAATGATAGGTTGAGGTTAAGTTCCTTGGAGAAGACTCCACTACCTACACCCGACTCCACCTTAGAGCCATCGATATAGAAGGAAATCGAGTCCTTTGGTATGACTTTTCCTTCAGCCCATTCCTCCCTGGATGGAAAGACAACTTCGAAGTTCCTAGTGAACACATTCTGTGGGATGAGGTTGTGATTAAGAATGGTGGTATGGCCTTTATGTGATGTGGGCCATTTTCCTGTGCCCTAATCCATAGGGTCGCGCAGGTAGCAACTTTCTTGCTGAAGGGGTCCAATGGTGGAAGATGTAATAGGATATTTAGGGCCTCCGTGGGGGATGATCTTATATATAAACTGACCGATCTTTGTACCTTCCCCAGAAGGTTTCGATAGACTCCCTTGTCCAGAGCAGTCCACCAGACTACGATGCCGTACAGTAGGACGGGCCTTATGACTGCTGTATAGAGCCAGTGCATAATGCTTGGTTGGAGACGCCACTTTTTGCCCACCACTTTCTTACAGCTGAAGAGGCAACCACTGCCTGAATTGGAAACCCAACATTCTTGACACTATCAAGAATGTTGGGTTTCCAATTCAGCCTCCTGTCACGGAGTGGGCCTAGGTATTTTGCCTGATCTCTGATTATTAGTTGGGTTCCACCCAGCCTCGGTGGGTTGAAGGGCGGAATTTTATATTTATTAGTAAACAGAACTAGGTCGGTCTTCTAAGGATTTACCCCAAGTCCACAGTGCTGCGTCCAGGTTTCTACTGTATATGTAATGCACCCTGCATTAGGTCGCTTAGTGTTGGGACATTTTCCTGTAGCGGCAATAGCAATGTCATCTGCATAGGCGGTGACAGCGTACCCTTCTTGTTCTAGCCTCTGAGCGCGACTAGCAAGTTAGGAAAATCGACAAAGCTGGATGCGCTCAGAAAATCTTATTGTTCCTTTGCTGAGTGTAAAGGGGCAACTCTCTGTTTACCGCTTCAGACCTATTTTAGGGGATATCTGTCATCGGCATCGGAAATTATGAAAACAACTCGGCGTATATTGCGCCCCGGGTGGCAACGACTGAGGTCATTGAATTTGCTGTGGAACCTTTTGATAAATCGCCAGGCACCGACGGGATATCCCCTGTTATGCTGCAAAAAGGTATAAGGCACCTGCTTACTCACATGTTTTTTTTGATGGACCATGCTCCTTATATGCTTCACAAAGCGAAGCTTAGGTTAGGTTAGGGGAATGGGTGAACTTTTGACGAAAGGTCAAGGCTTATTTAGACTACGAGGAGTTCATTGTGTCCAGTTAACGTTTAACCCGTAGAAACCTAAAAGTTGCCCTTTGACCTTTTTAGCCACTGTGATCTTTAAGATATATTGTGTCTGCTAGCCGATTAGCCGTTAGCGGTTTATAACTCAGTATTTGTTCCAACTTTCACCTATGGTCATGAAATTTGAGTATTGACCCAAAGAATAAGATCGCGAATACAGGCTGCCGAATGGAGATTTCTTCGTACTGTTGTGGGAGTTACTCGCTGGGATAGGCTGAGAAACACGGCAGTGCCTGGGAGCTCAACGTTGAGCAGCTGCCTCTCCGAACGGAAAGGGCTATGCTTTGATGGTTTGGTCACGTGAGACGAATGTCGCCATCATCACGACTTCCGAAGCGTGCCTTGAATGCAATACCGTCGGACAGGCGACCGCTTGACAGACCCAGGACAAGGTGGTTGGACCAAGTCCAAAAACTTGCCTGGGTGTGCTTGGACATAGCTCTTGATGAGTTAGAGTCGTTGACGGAGGATCGAGTCATTACCCCCGCGACCTTTTTAGTAGAACATGCCGGCCACTAAAAATGTACGTTCTAATCTGGTTGCCTTGTATGTGGCTATTTGCTTACCAAGGATATCGAGTTGGGTTAGATTAAGTATCATGCTGGGGTGGACTTAGGGCCCCGTTGATGCACATGGATACCATCCTTTGTACCTTCTCGATTTGCTTATGGTACGTTGTTTTGTCCAGTGCAGTTTACCAGAATATCACTCCATATGTTAGTATAGGTCTAACGACTGTAATATAGAGCCATAAGGTAAGCTTAGGGTTGAAATCCCATTTTTTCCCCAGGGCTTACTTACAAGTGTAGAGAGCTATAGTTGCTTTTTTCTCGCTCAATTGTATAGTCCTTCCAGGTAGTTTCCTATCTGGAACAATGCCAAGGCACTAGAAAAATAGATTAACCTGGTGCCAAGTAGAGTGATTGTGGCATATTTCTGGGATCTTATGCTGTCTGGTGACCAGCACAAGCTCCGTCTTCTGGGGGCTTACCCCGAGTCCATTGTGTCGTGCCCGTTCGCACGCTATTGAGAATGCCGTACACATACGGTCATTCAGTGTAGATGATACTTCCCGAGATGCAATAGCAACGTCGTCAGCGTGAGCCTTCTTTCTCCAGTTTGGTCAGTAGTTCGTTTGCACCTACATTCCAGAGAACAGGAGAGAGGGTTAAATGGTGATATTTTTGTATGAATATATGTACATGTGTAGCTACAAGATGGCCTAATGAATCCTAGTAGAAGTCATCTCATAAAACAAACCTTTCTCTCTGATAAAAATCTGGACACATACGAGTAGCAACTGACTCACCACTCGGCGTATTTCAAGCGAAACACACAATACTCGGCAATAAAACACTTCATAATTCCACTCCAGATAGTCATGTACTTTACATCCATGGGTGTGAGTCAACTTCTGGTAATCATGATAATTCAGCTCTGGACAGTGGGACTTTTGATGCGGTTTCCGATAGCTTTGTTACAAGAATCCATTCTGAATACCATCACGGCGAAATTGTCTTTTCATATCTGCGCGTTCAGGCGACAAGAATTCCCAAAAATGTTAAACATTTACTCCAATAAGGGCTTTACTTGTGTACCTTACCCCCCACTTAGTTTTACGATCAAAAGCATCGTACAATCCGCATATTCCTCGCACGATGAGCGAAGGAAATCTAAAGATCGTCCGATAGACGTTTGACGACCTAAGCGAATTGTCGGATTGAGTTACCGAAACCGAATCCGAAACCATGGTGAGCGAGATAAGCAGTTGGTTTAGCATGCTGCCGTTGTGCTTATAGCTGACCGGATGCTGACAAGACGGATATATACATACATACCTCGACGCATTTTGTAGATAAAACAAATCCACTCAAACGGAGGAAGACCTAGATGGAGAGAAACTCGATCGGAAAGAGTGAAAATGAAAATGAGATCGGTTTTTTGGGACTTATCGATTCATCGATGTTATCAATTTGAATACCGAATCCATCAGTTGCTCGTATATATGCAAAGTGCAGCTAACGTGCACTTGTAGACCTACAACACCACTTCCACCCATTAGACGAAGTCAAGATTGGGACGCTACGATAAGATAGCAAGTAGTTAACCGCTGATTATGGAAAGATTTTGAAAACGAAACTTGGACGGATACAAGTATCTCTCGAATACATAGTTCCCTCTTGAATGTATTCAATTTTGTTTTACTGATTTTCTACATTTGAATCGAGTCAAGTGGAAAGTAGCCAATCAACAATTTTGACTCGAATTTACACCTTCAAGGTCAAATCGTTTAGAGAAACAATACGAGTAGAAACGTTTGTTCACTTCAGACTGATGTGTGAGCAATTGGAAATGATGGCTTTAGCCGTGTTATTTGTTGGTAGAAAAAAGAACAACTTCAGCAATTAGGTCTTACCAAATGCCATCACAGCTCTTGACCACATAATAAATCGGCATTTAAGCAGAATCGTGAGGTGATTGTAAAATACGACGTACGACGTAGGTAGTTATAGTAACACATCCAATTTTGCTAACACTTTCAGACCTGTCTTCTTCTTCTTCTTCTTATTCGACGATTCGGAGTGAACCTGGGCCTCAACCAAAATGACCCTCCAACTAGCACGGTCTTTTGCTAGCCTTTTCCAATGCCGTACACCCAGTTGGCTGAGATCCCCTTCCACCTGGGTGCGCCATCTTAAGTACGGCCGTCCTCTGTTTCTTCTTCCCTCGGGGTTGGATTTTAAGACTCTTCGGGCTGGAGCTGTGGCGTCCATTCGCTCTATGATGGCTAGGCGTTGAATCCTTAGACGCCTGACCAGACTCATGCCGCTGTACAACCCGTAAAGCTGGTGGTTGGATCTTCTCCTCCATCCGCTGTCTGCGTTTATAGTACCGAAAATCATACGCAGCATCTTTCTCTCGAACCGACCAAGGCCCTCCTCTTCCCTCATCAGCAGGACCGGGATAGTTCTACACAGTGAACTTAGTCGTTCGGGACTTGGCTCTATTACTCAATTTCCTCCGAGCCCAAAGAAACAGCGATTGGCAACTGATGTCGTCGTTGCAGGTCACTGCGGAGCCAAAGTAGACGAAGTCCTTAACTACTTCCATCTGCCAGTACAAACATTCTGGCCAAGACATGGGTGGTGAGTGTGCTCACCCTCATTTACTGCCAAACCAATTTTCGCCGCCTCCATCTCAATACTCGTAAATGCCTCATTGACATCTCGCTGTGTTCTTCCGATTATGTCAATGTCATCCAAATATGCAAGAAGTGGTCAGGATTTGAAATAAATTGTGCTCCTCGTATTGATCAGTGACTTTCGCACGATCCTTTCAAGGACGATGTTGAGGAAAACACACGACAGAGCATTACATTTTTACATTTTTTTTTTTACATCAAAACTGTCGATCAGGTGTTCACCGATTCGGATGGAGCAGCAAGCATTCTCCAAAGTCATCTAGCATAGTCTGACGGGTTTAGCAGGAATGTCAAAGGTAGACATAGCGTTGTATACCCCGTCTCTTATCACGCTATCGTATGCGGCTGCGATGTCGACAGATAGGTGGCGAGTGTCGAGTGTGAAGATTTGGTCGATTGTGGACTTCCCTGGCCTGAAGCTACTCTATCAGAACCTATTAGCTTATTTACAAAAGGTTTCAGGCGTTCACACAAAACGGCAGGGAAGATTTTGTAGGTTCTGTTAAGGAGACTTGTTCCTCTGTAGTTGGTGCAGTCAGAGGGGTCTAGTTTCTTGTGAATCGGGCAAATGATCCTAAGACTCCATTCGTCGGGGATGCTTTCCTCTAAACACGTCTTACAGATGAACTGGTGCATGCTCCCAACGAGGTCATCCTCAGCTGCTTTTAAGAGCTCAGCAGACAGTCCGTGTGCGCCAACAGCTTTATTTAACTGGAGTTTCGAGATGGTGATCTTTACTTCGTCGAGGTCAGGGGGACGGAATTCTCTGCGATCTTCGTCATTAGGAAATGGATCAGTATGCCTGTCACCGGTATATTGATTAACATCGGCGTTATACACTCTGCAGAAGTAGTTTTTCCATATTCTCAGCCTCAACTGCGATTCTACTACAAGGTGTCCGTCCTCATACCTACAGTCTTCCGTTCTAGCTTATACTCGTAACCTTAGCATGTTCGCTTCATCTGTTGATAAAACTTTAGAACGTCACGCCTGCAGTAACAACTCTCCAAGTCCTCATTTGAGCGCTTCTCGTGCTCTTTCTTCTTTCTCCTGAGAAGCCTATGCTCCTCCTTCCTTTCCAACTCGTAGAGCCTACGAGCTGCTCTTGTTCTTCTATGCAGCGAGGCTTTATCTGCCTTCTGCTTCGCTGTATGAATCCTCCTGCATTCGTCATCGAACCAGGTGTTGCTTCGTGAAGCCCAAGACTTTAGATGCAGTGCTTTTCAGGGCTTGCTTGCAAAGGTTCCACTGTCATTCTATTGACTGCGTGGAGGGTTGAGTTGTATGGGAGAGCTTAAGGGAGACGCGATCTGTGAAGACACGAGCGGTTTCTGGCGATAGTAGGTTTCCGACGTCATAACTTTGTATTCTTACTCTATTACGCTGCGTTTGTGATATCCGTATGCGCATCTTGGCTACTACAAGATAGTGGTCCGAGTGGATGTTACCTCCTCAGTAAGTTTGAACATCTAGAATAGTGGAGGAGTATCTAACGTCGATAGTAATGTGATCAATCTGGTTAGTAACTGATTGATCTCGCGACCGCCAGGCTCCTTTGTGTATATCGAGGTTCGGGAAGCGCGTGCTAGCTAGAAGGAGATTTCGCCCCGTAGCAAGATCAATCAGCGTGTTTCCGTTATCGGATGTGGTGTCGTGTAGGCTGTGTTTGCCAATGACTCGTTTAAAGATGCTTGCCTTATCCAGCTTAGCATTGAAGTCTTCTAGTACAATTTTGATGTCATAGCTGGGACATTGGGCATACTAGGAGATCGTAGAACTCATCTTTGGTGGAGTCATCCTTGTCCGCCGTGGGGACGTGGACGCAGATCAGGCTGATGCTAGACATTGTAGCCTTGATACGGATCGTTATGAGGCATTCGCTCACATGCCGAAAGCTTTGGACTTTTTGCCTTAGTCCACCTTTAACAACAAATTCCTGTATCAGTCGCCGTGGCAGTTTTTCATCCGCTTTATACCCGGGAAATTCCATCGCACTTCCTGGATGGCGGTTAGGTTCGCTTTATAGCGGTCTCGGGCGTCCGCAAGTTGCCGAAGATCATTGTACTTTTTTCGTTTTTTTCAAGGGACATCAACATTAATCCGGTCCGTTTTATCCGAGGCTTGTTGTTGTCTATAAGCATTGGGGGGTTTTCCGGTTACAGTTTGCTAGACCATAGCCCAACCGACATTAATCCTGTTTTGTGGAGCAGAATGCTCACCATTCGTCCTTTTCTGTTAGTAATTTCCATAGTCAGGAGATTTCCGCACGGTACCACGAGGAAGTAGGGCCTGGCTAACATAGCAGCAAGGTGTTCGGCATGCAGAGGCTCTTACTCGCTTTTTTTCTTAGAGAACCAGCACCCATCTTTAGATGCTCCTCCTACGAGGCCTTTGTTAGTCTTTTACCATCCTTCCACTTGTCTAAGAAGAGGTTAATCTTAGATTTGGGAATGGAACAGAAAGGTTCGGCACCTATGTATCTACCGAAGTTGATCGGCGATTTCATTGCCCTTGGTGCCTTTGGGCCCTGGCACCCACCAGAGTTTGACTTTATTTCTTGTAGCTAGACCAGGATATTTCTAAACGGTATTTGAGTTCGTGTTACACGACATCAACGCTTTGAGCGCTGCTCGGCTATCAGAGAGTATATTGATTGTTACTCCTCTTATGCCAGTCTCTAAATTTAGAATGACGCACGTCAGGATGGCATATAATTCGGCTTGGAAGATACCTACTGGGATTCATTTCTAGAGCTTTCGAGATCTTCCGATTTGGTCCAAAGATGCCGTCATTAACGCCAGAAACCACTTTGGCGCCATCAGTGTACCACCGAGGGCCTTTGACGTTGAACAGGGGATCACTGGTTTCCCAAACTGTGCGGTTTGGGATCAATATCTCAAATCTTTTGTCAAAAGTGAAGTTGTGTGGTAATGCGTCCGAGACCATGGTAATCATATCCAGCTCAGGATGACCCATAGGTCTACATGGCAGGCCTGTTCCCGAGCGAAGAATTCTCATTGCACTACGTAATGTAACGTTTTTGATAACAAGGTGCAGTGGTGTAAGTCCAATCAGCGCTTCTTGAGCTACCGTAGGGCAGGTTGCCATAGCGCCTGTAATGCTGAGACATGCTAGTCTCTGCAAGCGTTGAAGCTTAACGAATATCGTTATTTGCTCAACTTCTGTCCACCATACCGTGGACGCATAGATGATGATAGGTCTTACTATCGCGGTATATGGCTAGTTGATTACCTTAGGCTTTAATCCCCAGGTTTCACCGTAAGTGTGTTGACAGGCCCACAAAGGCCTTGGCCGCCTTCATTACCTAGATACTTAACTTCTTCCGAAAATCCTATGTTTGTACCATTTAGAAAGACGGAGCATTGTTCCTCTCCTCTATGTACCCGGGACTAAGATCAGACACAACCCAACCTAACCAGTCAGAGATGAATTGAAGAGCAAGCTGTATGTGCTCGCAGGCAGAAACTTCGAACCTGCGCGTCATCGGCGTATCCGATTACTTTGTAGCTGAGATTGGTTAGCATGTAGATTACGTAGGTCATCGGTGACTATCTCGACCAGAGAAGTAGTGAAAGAACTCCTCCTTGTGGACAACTCTTAGCCGCCGATAGTGTACCGAGAGCTCTTCGGATGTGCCCGATATAACACGAATATTTAGCATCGCCCTAACCCAGAGATTAGTGGGATGGTCAACACCTCTGCAAGTGTTTAAAAATTCTACGAGGCTTTTCGTTCTACTGTCGATGTTATACATATATGACGCTCGTCTGACAGTCAAAAAGCGTGAGCTGCAGAGTAGAACCAGGGAAATGCACCCGAAGCAAGGTCTTCAGGGTTTCCCTGCGATTGACAGTAAAGGTACCATCTGCCTTGGGAGGCAGCCCGAGTTGGGCCGCAGTTTGTAGCGAGTCTATATTCTCGCAGGATTTCCTCCAAGACATTCTCTTGGATTTCCTCAGTTCGAGGTTGTATTTCATTAGAGCAGATCTATAACTATTCTGTCGATCTCGCCAGCGAAATGAATATTCACTGATTTCCCATCACTCACATCATCCATCAAATCGGTTCGTCGTAGTGACCTACTTTTCCCATTCAGCAAATCCATAGAATAATAAAATAGCAAAATGGCACGTGCATGTGTACGATTCGCTACTCTGCCTTTCACTTTCCTTCCACCATAGCGAACGAATGTTTAGAAGCAAATCCAAATCCGAGAGTCCAATTCGAGATACACATGCGATCGGCCAATCAATTCCCTTCAGTTGTCAAGTGAAATAAAGAATCGGCGACCAAGTGAGATAGAATGACACCCAACGTCCCGAGCCAGCCCGAGAAATAGAAGAGTCACTGACACCCGGCTCAATTAGCATTCGGTAAAGAGTTGGGTGTCCATCATACCAATACGTTTCGTTTAAGTATTTGTATCTACCAACGAGTGAATAAATAATTCAATTTAATTCGATTCGTCTGCGGACATGCTTACGTCCCCTTCGATCGCAAGCATCGGCAAGGAAACCGGCCAACAGATCACGTCTGGTCTAGTGACCAATAATTTGCCGGTCGATGATGACGAAGATGATGGGGGGATAGTAAAAGATGCATATTAGCATCGATCTGCAACCACCAGCATCATTATCATCATCTCAGTTGAGATGCTGAACCGGATTTCCGTGCTCTGTTGCACCCTCGTCGCGTTGGCACAGTCGAACACGTACCCAAACTCGTGGTCCGTCTGAGAGCATCGGCGCATTCATAACACAGTCTCTAGTGGTGGTCCTGATTTTCGATTCGAGCGTCTTTTCGGTTTGTTTTTTTTGTTCACCCTTTTCATTCAGCTTTAGGACCTGCTGCGGCTTATTATGGATTCAAGTGAAGCTGCAGCTAAAGCTGAAGCTCCTAAGTAAGGTATTTTAATTTATGTCCTTCATTGGACCACAACGGCCAAGATGATGCTGTCGTTGTTCCAGCTACGCTGAGTCAGTAAGTGTTCCTTAACATTTTGCGTTCTTCTCTTCGTCTTCTTTTTTGGGGGCATTTTTGGGAGCGGTATCTTCTTTGAAAATCATTTTTTGTTTTTATTTTGGTTTTACTGATTCCTCTCGTTCTCATGTTACGACGAAGAAGCACACAGGATGATGCAGGAGAGAGAGATTTGTAATCTCATTTTGGGTTTTATGCTTGAATTGATTGTTGCCGTACTAAATGCATTTTTCGAGCTGAATTTCCAGGAATCGGGTGAGGTTCTGCTGTTTTTTTTCTGCACTTTTGCGGTTTGTTATTTATGCTTTAAGGCTTTGACGGCGTTTTATATATGCAGTAGGACTGCTGCTGAATGGCTGGTCAATGGCCTAAAGTGAAGGTTGATTGGCGGTATTTAATCCGCGGCTCCATTAAAATTCGATTGGATGCTGTCAAGTGTTATTTGTCCAGAAGTATTTACAATTCGACTCAAATCGGTACTAATTTGAATATTATTTTGAGAGAGGCGTGTCAGTTCACTGAATAATAATTTCGAAAATCATCTCGTTGTTAGGCAGTTCCGATACAAACACAGCCTACACAACACCACGTCAGAAAACGGACTAAGTCTAGTGGACTTTATGGCGGGACATAATCTCGTAGTAGCAAGTACACGATTCCCACACTTCAACATCCATAAGGGGATCTGGCGGTCTTTAGATCAATTGACAACCAATCAAATTGATCATATTGCGATAGACGGCAGACACTCCTCCAGCATCCTAGATGTCCGAACCTTTCGAGGAGCCAACATCGACTCGGATCATTACCTTGTTGCAGCCAAAGTACGGATGCGAATTTCTCGGAATCAACGGAGCCGAGTAAGAACACCAAAATTTAACTTTGGAAAGCTGCAACCCCAGGAGACCGCCAGTACCTTCGCCGATCGAGTCTCCCTCAAGCTCGCTCAAGTCCCGATGCAATCTGCAGAAACCATAGAACAGCAGTGGAGTCGTTGTCAGAAAGCCATTAGCGGGGCCGCCTCAGATGTTCTAGGTTACGAGCCACCACCGTCGAGAAACCCCTGGTTTGGTGATGAGTGCAGACAGGCCCATGTAGAGAAATAGAATGTATACATGGCTACACTGCATTGACGGACGAGAGCTGCCCGCGAGCTCTATGAACAGAAAAGCATGAGCATGCGCTTGTGAGAAGAAAATAGAAGGAGCACGCGAACCGCGAGATCAAGGGGATGGAGAGATGCTTATGCAGGAACGTCTTCGAAAGTTTTACCAAAAAGTAAAGCAAACATGCCAAGGCTATAAAGCCAGAGCAGAAGCCTGCAGGGATGAGCACGGACAACTAGTAGTGGAGTCACAGTCGATGCTGAGATTGTGGAAGGACCACTTCTGCAGACTGTATAACGGCGATGATAGTCAAAATGCCGCCGTCAGGCAGAGCGAACCATTCACAATGGACGAAGACGAAAGAGAATATCGTCCACCCGACCTAGACGATGTTAAGATTGCGATATCCAAACTTAAGTCTTATAAAGCTGCTGGAGCAGACGGACTTCCCGCGGAACTATTTAAAGCAGCTGTAGATTAGCTGGTCAGAAACATGCTCCAACTCATCTGCAAAATATGGTCGGAAGAATGCATGCCCGATGAATGGAATCACAGTATCGTTTGCCCGGTCCATATGAAAGGAGACCCCTATGACTGCGCCAATACAGAGGGATAAGTCTCCTGAACGTCGCGTACAAGATCCTCTCTGCCGTACTGTGTAAGCGCCTGTAACTGGACAATCTGATAGGTTCCTACCAGTGTGGATTCAGGCCAGGAAAATCCACGATAGACCAAATATTTACACTACAGCAGATGTTGAAGAAGACCCATGAATTCCAGGTCGACACGCACCATCTTTTTGTCGACATTAAAGCCGCGTATGATAGGGCGCCGTGGCGCAGTGGTTAGTGTGTGGACTCTGGCGCATGATGAGCGATTTCGGATCCCGACAACACCATCGCCATCGAATGTTTATTTCGCGACGTTCCTCCTCGCCGGGGTACTGGCAAAACCCCTCGTAGTAAGCTTGCCATGAAAAAGCTTCTCGACTCACGCCGTTCCGAATCGGCATTAAACTGTAGGTCCCTTTCACCTGTGTGAAAAATAAAATCACACACAACATGGGTGATTGAGAGAAGCTTGGCTCTGGTCCTTCATGGCTTGCTTGCCTACGCAGATGACAGTGACGATATTGGACGGACAAAGCGAGACGTCAGTAAGGCGTTCGCAATCTTTGAAGCAGAAGCGGCTAAAGTGGGTCTAGGGGTAAATGGGGACATGACCAAATATATGCTGTCATCAAAGAAAGACGCACAACACCGACGTCTTGGCCAGTACGTTACCTTCGGTAGCTATATTTTTGAAGTAGTCTAGGACTTCGTCTACCTTGGCTCGATAGTGACAAGCAGCAACGACACCAGGGCTGAGATAAAACACAGAATAACTCCTGCCAACCGCTGCTTCTTTGGGTTCAAGAGGCAACTGAGTAGTAGAGCCCTCTCTCGAAAAACTAAGGTTTCCCTCTACAAAACCTTAATCATCCCGGTCCTCCACTACGGCGCTGAGGCTTGGACGTTATCAAAAGCGGATGAAGAGGGTCTTGGACGTTTCGAGAGGAAAATTCTGCGTGCAATCTTTGCTCGCGTTTGTGTAAACGGAGAGTGGAGGAGGGGACTCAACCAGGAACTGTACGGGCTGTACAGCGACATCGGCCTAGTTAGACGTCTTCGGATCCAACATCAATGATGGCTAGGCCATGTAGAGCGAATGGACATCACCGCTCCGGCCCGAAGAGTCTTCGACTCCAATCCCGAGGGACGACGCAGCAGAGGACGACGCACAGGAGGAAAGGAGCCTCAACCAACTGGGCGTGCGGCACTGGAAGCGGCTGGCCAAAGATCGTGCCGGCTGGAGAGGCTTGTTAGTTGACACCCTGATCCAGCCCGAACTGTAGCGCCATCAAAGTAAGTATGTAATATGTTGTTGGCGGCTTGTCTTAACGTATATGGAAATAGCTATTTTTTAGGGTTCCGTACCTCAAAAAGATCCCTGGGATCACTTTGTTGTCAGTCCGTCTGTCTGTCTGTCAAGACCCTTTATCTAGGGAACGCGTGGAGGTATCGAGTTAAAGTTAAAATGATATACTCGGGTCTACAGTCTTGGAGCCATCAGTATACGACCTAAGGTCCTTGACATTAAGCAAGGGATCACTGGTTTCCCATGCAGAGCGATCTCGCGAGGGACGTCGCGAGATAAACATTCGATGGCGTTGGTATGTTACCGGGATCCGAACTCGCTCATCGTGCGTCAGAGTCCAACACACTAACTACTGCGCCACGGCGCCCTAATCAGGTCTAAAAAGTCTGCCAGAGAGGCTATTCGTCACCTTACTTCTTGGACACAGTAGTAATTTATATCCAATTGGATAAAACTGTCAGATGTTATATCGACGAATGATTTCTTTCAATATTGTATCTAAAAACCACATTGCAGGCAATTAGCGATTGTTATAACTGCTGGCATGCTAGCGCCTTTGAACTAACTTGGTTGGGAGATACGTACGTGTACGTACATTCTTGGTGACCTTGTTCAGATGACTCTACTCCATCAAAGTCGAATTGTTGAACAAAGCACGTAGACTGTTATGTATGGGGCGTTAATGGCAGTTTTTCTAATACCTTTGGACAAGGTAGCAACCGCGTAGTTGTAACATCGTCACCTGGTGAGCGGAACGTTCAAGTTCGTGGAGCTAATCTAGCTTTGCCCTTTTACTATGTTGTGGTATGAGGTACACGCGCTTTACCTATACCTGAACGGAAATATTAACACAAAAATCAATAACATTCGTTGCGCCACACTAATGTACTCTACTTCTAATCATTTCCTTCCCGCCATGGAAGGCCTTTTAATTAAACCTCCAAAGCGTGTCATGAATTTTGGTTTTTAGAAAGTGCACATTCCCATCAACTTCAATGTCACCTCTTGGGTTTACTCGTACTATTGTCGACAGAACAAAATGAATGCAATCAACTCGTTTTACTTTGGCCTTTGCTTTGAGAAGACCAGGCCACACGACCAGGCGATAATTCATCTCCTGTCACAACTATGAACAAAATATGATGCGAACTGAAAGTACTCGTTACGAGCAACACCATCGAGTTTCTCATCCTTCCTACATCTCGATCCATGCATCATCTCAATAACAAAAGTGCGAGCAAGGTTAATCAGATGATAGAGTTCATTGCTGTACCAGAGGGAGTCAAAGGAACAGCAAGAGCACGTCATCCTTGCCACACTCTACTATGCAACATGGGAACACCAACTGAAGCCTTACAAATACCATGAGTTTGCTATTAAAATTATGAACTTATCGCAACGGAATCGTGTTCTTCATTAAGTTATAGTCTGGCCAGTTGGACCTTGCAACCAGAGCCAGAGAAACAAAGAAGCGAAGAAATATCTCATCGACACCAAGGTTATCTGGCCACGATGTGGTCGAAGTGGCTGAGGATGGCGCATTCGAATGCGGTTGGGTACTGGTGAAATACAGAGCAAAAAGGATCTGATTACTTTGGTGGTACAAGGCGCGATGAGCAAGAGATGATTTCATGCTTCGCCCTCTTTCCTGGATTGCTCCACGGAGTAATGTGTGAAACTTAAACTCAAGCTTTAACTCAACCTCCTACGGGGTATGTGGTACATGTGGCCAGTGCCGAAATCAACATGAAATCTAGAGTAGGAAGTCAACATGTTGACAGGCCCTGACAAGTGCATCACCTAGTATAAATGGCCACAATGTCGCATCATTTCTTTTCTATTTTAGTCGACGGCTTGTAATGAGATTCCTATCTTCCAGCGACACTAGTTCCACGAAGAGAACTCAGTCAGTGCAACCGTGTGTTTGGGGTTTTTTCTCCCGCACCGGTTGGCATTTGAAGCCGGTTATTGGTTCTGGTAGAAACAGCGAACAGCCAGAGGATGACGGACGGTGACGACTAAGCGACGAGTACACTCGGATGATGTCATGCTGTTCGAGAGTGGTCTGCAAAAGAACGTTTTGGAACCGATTTAACTAATCCAACAACTCGCCGACAATCAGACGTAGCCGACAATATTTACATTTCTTCCGTGAGTGACCGGGATTTCGTCTGGAGGTGGACATTGCTTGCTCCTCTACATTATGTAAGAACAATGACAGGCGGGCTGGAGTCGTGTGGGCGAGATCGCGTGCTTGTGGTTTGTAGTTTCCTCTTGTTTTCTAAGCGTGGTAAATGGATCTGAAAGCGGTTTACTTGAAAATGCACAATAGTTACCATAAAAACGAAGCCATTGAACCGATGCAAACAGGTGCTCCATTGTGTGAGGTGAGTGAGTGGTGCTGAGGCGGGTATTGAACTCTTTTGAATGGGGCTGCTAGTGGTCAAGTAACCCCTACGCATGTACTGTCGTTGTCTGGTCAAGTAGAGCTGGTTGAGTGAATAACTACAATTGATTGGAGGCTGGCAAGTGGAATTACGTTGCCTATTCCATGATCTTGGGCACGAAGTGATGACATAAGCATTTGTGTATCAGTGATAGTAGGAATATAATTTAATTCTCTCCAGAGGTATTCCGATTTTCGTAGTCATGTCGAGACTAAAAGCCTCAGGTTCATCAATAAAAACAGACGGTACGGTACGGTATATTGCCAGCTGTTTCCAACGACGCACTCCCAGTTGGTCGAGGTCTCCTTCCACCTGCGAGCGCCACTTTAGGAATTGAACTCGAAGAGTCTTCCGGCCGGAGCTGTGTTATCCTCTCGTTCTACATGGCCTAGTCATCTTAGACGTTGGATCCGTAGACGTTGTACTAGGCAGATGTCGCTATACACCCCGTATAGTTCGTCATTGTATCTTCTCCTGCACTCCCCAAATATACAAGCGGGACCATAGATTGAAAGAAGAATTTTCCTCTCGAAACGACCAAGGGCCTCCTCAGCCGCTTTCGTTAAATTCCAGGCCTCTACGCCATAGAGCAGGACCGGGATGATTAAGGTTTTGTACAGCGCAACTTTGGTCTTTCGAGAGAGGGCTCTACTTCTAAATTGCCTCTTGAGCCCAAAGAAGCAGCGGTTGGCAACAGAAATTCTGCGTTGTTGTCGCACTAAAGAGCCAAGGTAGACGATGTCCTTAACCACTTCGAATTTGTAGCTGCCAATTGTGACGTTCTGGCCGAGACGTCGGTGTTGTGCATCTTTTTTGGTCGACAGCATATCCCTCTTTTTACCCTCTTTAACCGAAAGACCCATTTTAGCGGCTTCTGCTTCAATCCTTTCGAATGCATCATTGGCGTCCGGCTGTGTTCGTCCAAATACGTCGATATCATTCGTGTGCACAAGCAATTGCGCAGACTTGAAATGATCGTACCTCTTGTGTTGGCCAGTGAGTCTCCTATGATCTTTTCAAGTACGATGTTGAAAAAGTTACATGGTAGTGGCGTCACTTTGTCTAAATCAGGTTTTAACATCAAAGGTGTTGTTCACTTCGCCACCGACCTTAATGGAGCAACGAGAATGCTCCATTGTCATCCTCCATAATCTGATGAGTTTGGCAGAGATGTCAAAACTGGACATGGTGCCGCATAGCTCGACTCTATTCACGCTTCCATACAAGGTCCTGAAATCCAGAACCTACCAGATTATTCGCAAAGGGTTTCAGGCGTTTACACAGTAAGGCAGAGAAGATCCTGTATGCGATGTTAAGGAGACTTATTCCCCTGTAGTTGGCGCAGCCACCACCTAGAAACCCCTGGCTCGATGAACACTGCGAACAGGCCCATGCAGCAAAACAGGAGGCATATAAAGTCACGCTGCAACGCCGGACGAGAGCTGCTCGCGAAATCTATGAGCAGAAGAGAAGAGAGGAGCACACGCTTCTCAGAAGAAAGAAGAGGGAACATGGAAAGCGTGAGATCGAGGAGATGGAGAGACGCTTTCGCAGGAATGACGCCCGGAAGTTTTACAATAAGTTAAAACGATCATACCATGGCTACAAAGCCAGAGCGGCGGCCTGCAGGGATAAAATTTGGAGAACTGATAGGGGAATCACAGTCGATGCTGAGGATTTGGCAAGACCACCTCTGCTGACTGTATAACGACGATGACAGACAGGATACCGCTTTCAGGCTGAACGATCCATTCGTAATGGACGACGATGTAAGAGAATTCCGTCTACCCGACCTAGACGAAGTCAAAATAGCGTTATCAAGACTTAAGTCTAATAAAGCCGCTGGCGCATGCTGACCTTTTTAAGGCGGTTGGAGATGAGCTGGTAAGGTGCATGCACCATCTCATTTGCAAGGTATGGTCGGAGGAAAGCATGCCCGACGAATGAAATCTCAGCACCGTATGCCCAGTCCACAAGAAAGGAGACCGCTATAACTGCGCCAACTATAGGGGAATAAGTCTCCTTCACATCGCACATCAGATCTTCTCAGCCGTATTGTGTGAACGCCTGAAACCGTTTATGGATAACACCTGATCGGCTCTTATCAGTGTGGCTTCAGGCCCGGTAAATCCACAATAGACCAAATATTTACGCTACGGCAGATCTTGGGGAAGACCCAGGAATACCAAATCGTCACTCACCACCTTTTCATCGACTTCAAGGCCGCGTATGAGAGCGTGTATAGGGACAAGCTATACAAGGCCATGTCTAGTTTTAACATCCCTGCAATGGGGAACCCTCTCTGCTCCATTAAGGTCAGCAATGAACAAACGGAGACCTTTAATGTTAAAAAAAGGACAAGGTGACGCGCTGTCATGCAACTTTTTCAACATCGTGCTTAAAAATATCGTGCAAGAGTCGCTGGCGAACACAAGAGGTACGATTTATTTCAAGTCTACGCTTGCGTACGCCCACGACATTGACGTGATTGGACGGACACAGCGAGACGTCAATGAGGCCTTTGTAAGCATTGAGGTAGAAACGGCTATGTTGGGTCTCAAGGTTAACGAGGGTAAAACCAAATATCTGCTGTCATCAAAAAGAGACGGTCAACACCGACGTATTGGCCAGAACGTCACCATGGGCGGATATAACTTTGAAGCGGTCAAGGAATTCGTCTACTTTGACTCATTGGTAACAAGCGGCAACGATACCAGCGCTGAGATTGAGTAGTAGAGCCCTCTCTCGATAAACCAAGGTGACACTATATAAGACTTTGATCATCGCAGTCCTCCTTTACGGCGCAGAGGCTTGGACCTTAACAAAAGCGGATGAAGATGCCCTTGGTCGTTTCGAGATGAGACTATCTACGGCCTCGTTGGTTCAAACGGTGGATGGAGGAGAAGGTTTAACGAAGAACTGTACGGGTTGTGCAGCGACATCGGCCTGGTAGACGTCTACGGATATAGAGTCTAAGGTGGCTAGGCCATGTAGAGCGCATAGAAAATACAGCTCCAACCCGAAGAGTCTTCGAATCCACCCCGGAAGGAAGGCGCGGTAGAGGACGGCTGCATCTACAGTGGCGCACTTAGGTGGAAGGGGACCTTAACAAACTGGACGTGCGGCGCTGGAAACAGCTGGCCAAAGACCGTGCCAGCTGGAGACGCTTGTTGGTTGAGGCCCAGGTTCACCACGGACTATAGCGCCACCTAAGTAAAGTAAGTAAGTTAGTTGGCGCAGTTATTGGGGTCTCCTTTCTAGTGGACTGGGCAAACGATGCTGAGACTCCATTCCATGTTTTCCTTCGACTATATTTTAGAGATGAGCTGGTGCATACGCCCTACCAGCTCATCTCCAGCCATTTTAATTAGCTCGGCGAAGACGGCCTGCCCACAGCTTTATTAGTCTTAAGCTGTGAAATTACCAGCTTGATTTCATCTAGGATGGATGGACGAACTTCTCTTGCCTCTTCGTCCGTTGCAAATGGATCATTCTGCCTGACAGCGGTATTGGATCTTTCATTGCTTTTAAACAGTCTTCAGAAGTGTTCCTTCCATATTATCAGCATCGACTGTGACTCTGTCCTTCTTCATCCCTATAGGCTTCCGCTCTGGCTTTCTAGCCCTGACATGCTCGTTTTACGTTTTCGTAAAACTTGCGAGCATTATTCCTGTGGTAGCATCGCTCCATCTCTTCGATCTCACGCTTTTCATGCTCTCTTTTGTTATGTTCCTCTTTACTTTCCTGCTCGTAGTGGTTACGAGCGGATCTCGTCCATCGCATATAGCATGGCTTTGAGGGCGTTTTGCTTTGCTAAATGGGCTTGCCCGCATTGCTCATGAAACCAGGGGTTTCTAGTTGCCGGTTGTTTAGACCCAACATATCAAAGGCAGCGTCTCTGATGGCGCGCTGGTAATACTCCCACTGTTGTCTTGTGGATTGTTCCGGTCTCGTCGGAGTTTGCGAGAGGTTAAGGCAAACTCGATCGGCAAAGGTCCTAGTGGTCTCTTGCAATTGTTGCTCTTTGACGTTGTCCAGCTCGACTCCGTGGCATCCTTGATATCTTCATTCGTACCTTGGCTACGAAAGGTTCGTACATCTTGGATACTGGATCTGTGTCTGGCGTCGATCGTAACGTGATCAATACGATTGGTGGTAGACTGATCAGGTGATCGCCAGGTTTCCTTATGAATGTTGAGGTGCGGGAATCGTGTACTACCCAGAAGTAGATTACGCCGGAAAGTCAAGTAGCCGATGTCTGTTTTCGGACGAGGTTTCATGTAGGCTATATTTCCCCGTGATCGACTCAAATAAGTCCTCTTTGCCCAGTTTCGTAATAAAATCACACGACCTAACCGATTTCTAATTCCATTCGGAAACCATTGACCATTTCCATTGAACTCAAACAATATTTCACTTCGACATTGTGTCCAGCTTAGCACAGCTCTTACACTTCCACACCAGATCTAGCACATCCGTCGTGAAATTACTTGACAGAATATGGAATGCCTGAAGTGTTTGAAGAATCCTCCAATATCCTTTTCAAGTGCTACTCCAGCAACATTGTAAAGGCTTTGATGTCACAGCGACATTCAGTGACAACACACGTCTTTGTCACTCAACCGAAGCCTTTGTGCATACCAAGGCGGCTAGAAAAATTGTCGCTTAAGGCGACATCTCAACATAATCCAAGAAGAAGAATCCACACCGTCATCGATAACATGTAATAGAGATGGGCTTCAAGTCTGGGTGACATTGTAACAACTACCACGTCCATCTTAATCTCAATTCTTTCCAGCTGTAGGGAATTGCACGAAGTCATTCAATCGATCAAAGAGTGCTGTGCTGTGCCACCGATACCTTGGGGTGTTCAATTGCATGATCGGTGTGTTTGCAAATTTCATTTGAACGAGACCTTGACCAGTAACGCCAGTCAGCTCACTCCACTCCACTTCTATGTACATCATCATGATGTTGGCAAAAGAGCATGCTTACTAGGAATTAGGGATTCGTTGTTGTTGTTGTTGGTCCTATTCTTGTTCGTTTAATGAATTGTTTCGAGATGCAACACTTCAAGAGACCGCATCACATCCGTTCATGCCATGCTGGCGGAATAAAGTAAAGAATAATTTAATGAAACCAAGGAGCAAGAGCATCATCATCGTCCACAAGAGGCGCACAAGTGGATGGAACAACATCATTCCGCCATCACGCTGTGGTACGGTGGTCATCATTCATCAACGCAAAATGAAAAAATAAACAAATCCGAAGGATGCAAATCATTATGATGCGGTTGTATTCGTACACACGCAGCAAATGAAAACAGACATGGTCCCAGCACGTATCTACGGAAAATCAAAGGTACAACTGGCTGGAAGCAATCACACATCATCCTGTCGGCTTGACTATTATTAGGTAATTACCAATGTTTGTTGAAGTAAGAACCTACAGGGTAAATGGGAGTTGGTCCAAGGAGCTACTATGGGTTGTAAGTTCATTGAATCATTGAACAGCGGCAAGCATTGTATGGTGATCTGGGAACCTGAGAATCTGGTGACCACAAAGGTGAGGGAGCGTGAGTCAGTGCGATGAGTTTGTCGTGAGCCCTTTCAGGGAGATACTTTGTTGTGCCTGGGAGCCGTTACCTCTCAATTTTTCATCGACTTTGTCGTCTTGGAGTTTGTTCTTCGCTTGAGGTATGGTCTTAAGGATTATAGGCGATGAAATTATATTTCGCATGTGAGGAATTGATTTCAAGCATCGTTCTTGGTAATGAGGGATTTTCTGTGACCTTAGCGCCAGTAACGAGTAACCAGAACTGATCAACTCAGGTTTTTTCGTTGAAGGCTTCTACTATCTGTTGGAGCACTTAGACGCAAACACTCGTCCATTGTACTCCAGACAGACACCTTACATTACTGTATTTACCCCGTTGACCGGAGAAAAGTGAGAAGGAGCTTCAGTAATGTAAAGCTAAGAGATTCGGCACATTCCACGTCGGCAGAGGAAATGCTCTGCAGTATCATCCTCCTCGCACCATGCAGCACAGGTAGCTTAGAAAAAGTGTAGTAGCCCGTAATTACTCCCACAAGCCTTCTGCAGTCAATTATCCTTAAAGACAGAAGGAATGCAGCGGATTTCTTGCAGACATCAGGGCTTACGCGCTTAGTCGTCCTGCTACTTGGACAATCCCTCTATCTATGGTTGTGTATCTTAAACACCCAATCGTTAATGTAGGAATTTACCGTGAACGCAGGTCCTGAGAAGCTCTCCTCTGAACCCATTCTGGCGAATTCATCAGAGATCTCATTTCCTGGGATCGCAGAGTGACCTGGAACCCATACAAGCTTTAGTGAATTTAGTCTACCAACTCTGTACAAGAAGGACTTGTGTTCAAGCACTAATTTGGGGTCGCGTACGGCTTTGAGTGCAGCTTGGCTGTCACTGCACATGCATATGCTTTTCCCCCTGCACCTGTGCTTTACAACATAGGGCATGGCCATTAGGATCGCGTAGCCTCGTTAGGGAGAGCGAGTATGTGATGCCTCCCTCTCCGGTGGGGTGGTGGGAAATCGGAGTCTAATAGCAGATGTGGCGACCCAGATGAATCAAAGCATTGTAACATCACGTAACAAAGCCCCTTCCTCCGAAAAGGAGATCCAAGTGACCGTAAGGAGTCGAGAGAAGCACCATCTCCTCTGAAAAGGTCAGGATAGGGAAAGCTGGCGATGATAGTAGAATGACCAATGCAGACTGCACGAACTGTGAGGATCGTCTACTGGAGCTAGCCTCGGCAACGGGTTTCTGTTTACCAGCAGAATGGTCTGCTTGGATGAATGGCATATTTGTGGTGAGCTGTTCATCACAGCGTATATCGGCCTGGATCAGGAACATGGTGCCGAAAATCCCCCCTCTGGGAACTTACCAGGTAGTTAGTCTCCCGAAATTAATGCGCGCCATCGGTAGGATTCCGGGGAAACCTGGGTTATCTACTCCTACAAGGAGACCAAGGGCTATCTGAGAAAAGAGGGCTCTACTCTGGTTGTGGGGATGGATTAGGCCTCTGTCTGAAATCTCTGAAATCTGCGTACGATTTACGCCCCTACTTCGGCCTTGGTAAGATCTCTTTGCATTTTAATGTCAAGTAGTCGAAGGATGGGACGTGCCCTGCAGTATAAATCTAAGATTTTTACTCAGATCAATCTATAGCATTGCAAGGCTGCTACCGCTCTTTGGAAGACAGATGCATGTTTTCCTAACGAGAAGTGCAGTCGGATGTTTTTGCGCTCAAAGAAGGACCCAGCACCGGACCCCCGCCCATACCTGGAGCCATCCGTGAAAATGCGAAGACCATCCTTTCCAGGTTAAGTATCCGGCCAGAGCCAGTCCTGACGCCATGGAAACTCTTGCAACGCAGTAGGATAACGGACGTCAATGCGTCAGAAGGCATGTTCATGAGACAGGGGTCGCAGGACAATTCTTGCGCAAGCACACTGTTATTTCTGTGCGAGTTGTACCAAAGGCCATTTCTCCTCAGATGAGACATGGCCTTCAAAGCACATCCTCTGATATATATATCTAGAGATGAAAGGTTCATCATAGCATCAAGAGCAGCGCCCTGCATGCTGAGGAAAGCCCCCGAACAGCTGAGACAAACCGTTCTTTGGAGTTTGGTGAAAGAGGCTACGACGTGTTTGCGTTTTAGTCTGTTCCATCAGACAACCGATGCATATGAGATTATAGGTCTTATCATGGCCATATAGATCCACAGGACCTTTGCCGGCGATGAACCCCATGTTTTGTCAAAAGCTCCTTTACATTGCCAAAAAGCTGACAGCGCTTTGGTGGTTTTTGACTCAATATGTTCTGACCAGAGAAGCCTGCTATCTAAGACGACTCCTGTATACTTAGCCTCCTTGGATATCGGGATGGAAGTGCCCTTTAGTACCAGCTGAGTCATGTCAGTATTTTTCCTCCTTCTGCCCGTAAGTTTTACAATAAGGTAAAACGAACATGCCATGGCTACATAGCCAGAGCGGAGGCCTGCAGGGATGAAAATGGAGAAATGTTAGTGGAATCACAGTCGATGCTGAGGACTTAGCAAGACCACTTCTGCAGACTGTATAACGGCGATGACGGACAAGATACCGCTGTCAGGCAGAACGATCATCCATTCGTAATAGGCGACGATGTAAGAGAATTCCGTTTACCCGACCCAGACGAAATCAAAATAGCGATATCAAGACCTAAATCTAACAAAGACGCGGGCGCAGGCGGCCCGTCTGCTAAGCTTTTTAAGGCGTCTGCAGCTGAGCTTTGAAGGTACATGTACCTGTGTGTAGAGACAAGCTATAAAAGGCCATGTCTAGTTTTAACATCCCTGCCAAACTCGTCCGACTGTGCAGGATGGCAATGGAGAACTCAACCCAATTTACATAATTCTAAAACCGGTGGACAAACAAACAGCAAAAAAAGTCCTAGCAAAAAAGTTATAGGCAATGATGCATCTGACAATGATTTAAGTGCTCAAGTTATTTCGTCATCGAAATGGCTTCATCTCTCTCGCTTTTTGCCTACAACAACAACTGATTCCATCATATCATATGCGTCAAAAAAGCTCAACCTGCCAGCTGATCAGTTGACATGTCTGCCATTGATAAAAAAAGACACCGATAAGAGCACTCTAAAACACATAAACTTTAAATTGGCTTTACCATCTCAGCATTTTAAACGCGCTCTTAATGCGGAATACTGGCCTACTAATGTTCGTGTGAGAATCGTGTGAGTACTTTTGCTTCAAAAAACGGCGAGAACCTAACAACAAAAACACCAATTTAGTGCATACGAGTACTCATGCTCCTCCACCTGCACGAGGATTAAACTCCTTCTCTGTTTACTACCAAAATGCGGGAGGAATTCGAACAAAAACAAATCAACTCTTTCTTGCTGCTTCTCTCCACGAGTATGATGTTATTGCTTTAACGGAAACATGGTTGCATTCTCATATTCACTCAGCTGAACTCTTCGATGGGTCTTACTGTGTTTATCGCCTGGACAGATCAACTGCTTCCTGTCTCACTCGCGGCGGTGGTGTTCTAATTGCTGTCCGCTCTTCGTTACATAGTAAACAAATAGTTTTACCTCACTGCGCTGATACCATTGAACAACTGTGCGTTTGTGTTCGGCACTCTTACGAAAGGGATGGAGCCTTTTATTTTATTCTCAGCTACATACCTCCTAATTCTAATGCTGCTATCTACGATCATCACGTACGTAACATCGAACATGTCTCTGCTCATCTCAGCGTAAACCAAGTTCCAATAATTCTAGGAGACTTTAATGCAGGTGATATTCATTGGAATTGGTCTGATGCGGATCAGTGTTTACTACCTTCGAATATGAAAAAAGATTATGAATGTAATTTAATTGATTCACTTTTTGCCCTCAATTTGTCCCAAATAAATAGCTATCTTAATTCCTTAAGTAGATTGCTTGACTTAATTTTCGTAAGCGACGAATTAAACGTTAAATGTAATGAAGTGCTGTGTCCACTTCTAAATAATTCTATTCATCACATTGCTATTTGTATTACTATACATTTCTATGATTACTTAGCTGAAGAACAAAATGATTGTAATCTACTTGCCTTAAATTTTAAAAAAGTCAATTATGCTGCTTTGGACCATTACCTTTCCGATTTAAATTGGGAAGATATTCTCTTTGGTTCAACTCTCGAGACAGTGTACTCTAACTTCCTGAACAAATTGCATGAAGCCTTTGCTATTTTCGTACCCAAGACTATGGTAAAACCGTGGTACAAGCTTCCTTGGTTTAACAAACAATTAAAGAATCTTAAAAACGTGAAAAATAAAGCCTTTAAAAGATTCAAGATAACGAATGCAGAATCTGATCGCGAACATTTCAAAAGATTGCGTCGCGAATATGCATTTTTAAACTCTTTTCTGTACAAACAGTATATTATGCAAACTGAATCCTATATAAAAACCGATTCAAAATACTTTTGGAAATTCATAAAGTCCAAAAATAAATCCAGTGGTTTCCCTTCTTCACTGGAATATAATGATAAAGTATCTACGGATTTAAAAGGTATTTGTAATCTATTTGCTGATTTCTTTCAATCCGTGTATCACAAACCGGTGACCACCCATTATTCTGAGAACATTGAAAGTAATTCCATGGTCTATCCACAAATTCCTAATCTTGAACTCTTTAATGAAGATGTCTTCTTTGGTTTAAGTGCTTTAAAATGTAATAGTACCGCAGGCCCAGATAATATTCCAGCGATTTTTCTAAAAAATTGTAGGAATTCTCTTTGCACTCCCCTACGAATTATATTTAACTTGTCGCTTTCTTGTGGAAAGTTTCTAGATATCTGGAAACTTTCTTTCATTGTTCCAATTTTTAAATCGGGGAACAGGCAATATGTAAAAAATTATAGAGGAATATCGAAATTATCGGCAATTCCAAAGCTATTTGAAAGCTTACTTAAAAAAAAGCTGATATTCTATACAAAAAACTTGATTTGTCCATCCCAACATGGGTTCATGAGCGGTATGTCGACTACCACCAATCTTGTGATGTTCTCCAAATTTTTGTTCGAGGCCATGGATTCTGGTGTGCAGACTGATGTGATCTACACAGATATTTCAAAAGCCTTTGATACAGTAGATCACAATTTGTTGCTTCTTAAACTAAAACAACTTGGGTTTAATATGTTGTTATTAAAATGGATCTCCAGCTATCTAAAAAATAGACATCAAAAGGTAAAGATCGGCAACCTAACATCTTCACCCATCAGAGTCTACTCAGGAGTTCCTCAAGGTAGCCATTTAGGCCCATTACTGTTTATTCTTTTCATTAATGACATCTCCAAAGTTGTTAATTTTTCTTCAACTTTGTTATTCGCTGACGATTTGAAGATATACTGTAAAGTCAGTACCGAAATGGATTGCCTGAATTTGCAAGCGGATCTGAACAACATTGTTCAGTGGTGCCAAAGAAACAATCTATCCCTAAATATTGAGAAATGCAAAGTTTTCACTGTTTATCGTTGTTCTTTTCCCATTTGTTGCAACTACTACATTGGTGATAAACAATTAGCCCTTACAAACCAAGTTACTGATTTAGGGGTTATACTCGACTCAAAAATGTCTTTCGTTCCTCATTTTGAGTACATAGCTGCAAAGGCAAATTCCTTATTAGGTTTCATAAAGCGTAACTGCAAGGACTTCAGTGATCCCTACACCTTAAAATCTTTATATATTGCCTTAGTTCGCCCGTTTTTAGAATACTGTTCGATCATATGGGACCCATATTACGCAGTACATATAAACAGGTTAGAACGTGTTCAAAAGTCGTTTACAAGATTCGTCATCAAAAAGCTAAACTGGCACTTCATGCCATCTTATAACGCGAGATGTAGGTTAATAAACTTAACTTCATTAGAAAAGAGACGAAAGATCCAAGGCATCTTGTTCGTGCATGATGTTGTCACTAGTCGAATTCACTGTCCCGATATTCTTTCTTCTCTTAACATATATGCCCCTGAAAGAATTTTAAGAGAACGCCCGTTCCTCCAAATTCCACTCGTTAAAACTAACCATGCTCGAAATGAAGCAATCTCAAGATGCTCTTCACTTTATAATACAGCCAGCGACATAATTGACTTTAACATGGATAGAAATCAATTAAAACGTCGTCTCGAAAACGAATACATTGTTTAAATGTTGATGTTTATTTTATTATGTTCCTTTTTTGCTCTATAGTTCTTAAGTAATAATGAATTGTTAAGTATTTAAATAATATTGTAAAGTATCTGTAAGAAATTTGTTTTCAGTAGATAATATTAAATAAATAAATAAATAAATAAACTCTCGTTGCTCCGTTAAGATCGGTAATGAATAAACCGAGACTTTTAATGTTAAAAAAGGATTTAGACAAGGTGACGCGCTGTCATGCAACTTTTTCAACATTGCGCTTGAAAAGATCGTGCAAGTCACTGGTCAACGCAAGAGGTACGATTTATTTCAAGTCTACGCAATTCCTTGCGTACGCCGACGACATTGACGTGATTGGACGGACACAGAGAGACGTCAATGAGGCCTTTGTAAGCATTGAGGTAGAAGCGGCTGAGATGGGTATTAAGGTTAATGAGGGTACAACCAAATATCTGCTTTCATCAAAAAGAGACGGGCAACACCGACGTTTTGGCCAGAACGTCACCATGGGCGGATATAACTTTGAAGTGGTCAAGGAATTCGTCTACCTTGGCTCACTAATGACCGGCGACAACAACACCTGCGCTGAGATAAAACGCAGAATCACTCTTGCCAACCGCTGTTTCTTTGGGCTCAGGACACAATTGAGAAGTAGAGCCCTCTCTCGGAAAGCCAAGGTGACTCATAAAGACCTTGATCATCGCAGTCCTCCTTTACGGTGCAGAGCCTTGGACCTTAGTAAAACGAATGAAGATGCCCTTGGTCGATTCGAGAGGAAAACGCTCTGCGTTCTATCTATGGCGCCGTTTGTTCAAACGGAGTATTAAGGAGAAGATTTAATGAGGAACTGTACGGGTTGTACATCGACATAAGGCGGCTAGGCCATGTAGAGCGGATGGAAAATACAGCTCCGACCAGAGGACGGCAGAGGACAGCCGCATCTACGGTGGCGCATGCAGGTGGAAGGGGACCTTAACCAACTGGGCGTGCGAAGCTGGAAACAGCTGGCCAAAGACCGTGTCAGCTGGAGACGATTGTTGATTGCGGCCTAGTAAGTAAGCAAATCGAACCACATGGAACGCGTTATTAATTCCTTTATACCTCCCACTATGTGCCGTAATGCTCAGCTGCTCTAATTGCCCATAATGCGTTCAAGTAACACAAACGCTTCTTTGTACTTTCTAATTTCACTTTTGATGCCTCACAGGCTTACATATCCAAACACTGAAGCAACAGCCAACACCCAACCATAAACTCGTAGCCACTGATGCATTTATTTAAACGTACGATCGCAGCTTGTAACCATACGTTACGTACGTATACCCCTGTACATACCAGCGCTACTTAGTTAGACTTTCCAAACCTAACTCGCCGAGCACAGTGTGGCAAATTGCAATCGCTCCGAGCGACAGTGACAGTAGGACTTAGCATACGATTCAAATGTCGAATGTCGTAAAGGTAGCTTAGCGCCAGTATGATCACTTCCAAGCACAAGTACACGTGCACGTGGATATTCTGATCCGTACATTTCGTATTTTCTGCAACACGCAGATACTATGTGGTCAGTGTCGCGATAATTTATCGCCACAAGGTCAAATTGATTGCGCTTAACGTACGAATGGGTAAATCTGGAGGAAAGTGGATTAGGTGTCCACTGAATACGGACCATGTGTGTTCCACTACAAATTATGTTCATGTCTGTGACGTTGTATGGTGTGGCGCTATGTCGATGTTGTGTTGCGCGCAAATCCACTGGACTCATCTGATCTCAGATTACATTGGTGCCAACAATGCAGAAGGCTGTGTGAGGAAAGTGTATCTGCTCGAGGCACTAATGATCTCGAAAATAAATAAAAATCTGTTAGAATCCTAAGAACCCTTTTCAAAACTAGAATGTTCACAATTTGTCATTCGTAAGCGACACTACAACGACAGGCGGGCGCACGAGGCCACTGGTAATGTCAACAACATCGCCGACTAACAACCAACAACTAACATCAAGGCAACTTGTTGGGTAATAAGATACAGATGAACCGCCGGCCATCAGAGATTGAATAGAAAGTCTGTAATTAGTTGGCCAAGTGCGGATAAGATCAACGATCGTTGCTTGATCACTGATCGCGTTCGCCTTCTGTGCCGTTTTCGTTTCGTAGTTGTTCATTCCCTATTAGCTGCATGGTCCATGGTCCACATGTGGCGGGACGTCAGCAGCAACTTGCACTTACAGAGTAAATTGATTTCATCTCAAGCACTTTATGCGTTGCACACTGACAACGACATATCTGTGCGCCGATCGTCTACTACACGAGTTATCCTGTATTCCGGACCAAAGTCTGTCGCACATTGCGTCCTGGACTTGATGCAATACTTGTATTCCTCCCGCCCATCAACCTCGTCGTTGCTTTATCGTTCATTAACTGAAGAATTTAGGGTTAATTACCAGATGATGTACATTAGATAGATCCACTGACCAACACACTATTGCTCGCTGGGTCCACGAAATGATCATAAATTTTGCAAATAAAACATTTTCATTGCGAGGCTACATTGCTCTTGCTACACGGCCTCGACAACGCACAGCTGTGCAACTTTCTCTCAGCCAATAACACTGTAATCACCGATGCAGAATATCTGCACTAGCTCCAAAACCCCTCAACAGACTTTGAGTGTTCTCTTTGGCTAACAATGAAACACTTGATTTAAGGCCGTTCATACCTAGTTTCAATGAGACGTTGGGCGTTTGGCCTTTTATTGATTTCCCGACACGGCAGAAGGCAGACTGCGAGAATCTCCTACGAGCAGTCAAGCGACGCGACCATAGTAGAGAAGCTTTTTACTTTTGTTGTTACTGTTTCAATACAAAATGATTGTGCGTACACGTTACAGCCTAGGTACATACATGGGAACCGTGTTGTAATTACACGTTAGACTTGAATGGCGATGATCGTGGTTGAATCTATTCATTAATAATACCTCGAGGGATACGATCACTACTGTTGCCACTGTGGCTACTGTGAAGGTGGATAGTTCGCGTGATCCGATGTGAATTAGAATTGTGCTGTTGGGAAGGTTGCAACTCGAAAGAATAACTCGTTTTAATTACGCAGTAGTTAGGCAACAATGATCGTGTGGAATCACCTGACGGCTGGTTACAAGTACGTGTGGTCTGGAAGCTCATAACACTAAATACTTGGCGTTTAATGATCGCTTTAAAAGAAAAGATGGACTGTTAAAAGGCTGTGCATGACAAGTGGAGTTGATCGAGGATAGAAGAGGTGAGCCTAGATGTGCGATACTGGACGAAACGACATCCTGCTGTGAGACAAGTTGAAATTGAATTTAGGATCGATCGTTATTCGTAGTTAAGGACGGGAGCTAAATTCAAATTCTGGTCACCACTGGTGGGTGAATACTTTACCTTCATGCGATTGATATCCTTTTTATTGCTGGTTGGATAGAATGGGGTACATTTCTAACGTTTCTAGGAAGGCTTAGATTAGAGAATCATGTTATAATGTAAGCAAAATCGTAATCCAATCAACTTTGTCCCGTAAATCACACAAGTTAAAAAGCAATAAAGTAGGTTAGTGCTTCGGTTTATCGGGAGGTATTTAGGACCAGAACCGGCTTGAGCCCTCCACCCAACTTCGCAATAAAAAAAGGGACTTTATGCGAGACCACCGCCTGCTTAGAAGTTTCCGTATCCGCCCCAGCATGTCTTGACATTATCGTCAGTCCAGTCTTCAGCACCAGCAACGCTGGCACTTTCGGCAGCCACGACTTCTTCGGCCCAGTTACTGGTCTCATCGACTGGATGGGTCAGGAACCACCTCATCGACCTTGACTGGTGGTGGCAAAAATTCCTTCGCTGCAGCTTCCTCCTTCTTACTTTCCTCCGGATCACGGACGAACAATTCGACGACTATACCCCAATCACCTCACGGAGCACCTCACGAGCCAAGAACCACCACATCAAACCAATCGAATGTGGTGACTTGGTGTTGCACGGAATAGCAATATCGACCTAGCGAAGTGGGACTGTCCGTGTTGGTGAATGCAATGACCGAAATATTCACATACGAAGCTTCGATGATGGGTTGGTGATCGGTCGATGAATCGGTAACGACCTGCGATCCGGGCTCACGGAAAGCAGCCTGAATCTGAAGTGAAGCGTCCATCGATTGGGGTCGTATCGATTTACTTGGCGCACTTGAGTACGGCACGTTGTTCGACTGGACGAGATGAGATGACGTAGACGTCTTGGGGTTAGTCGATAGCAGCGATGGCACGTGTGGCCAACATAAGCTTCTCCCAGGTCTTGCCTAAGTTGATGATGTATTGCTCAATTTGGAAGTTTACATTTTCGCTGCCCAATTGAATGCAGGCGGCCAACATCTTGCTGACATCCTCCTCTTCGAGGGATAAAATACGATATGTATAAGATCCCCGCGGTTTCCTTTGTATATTTTTGAACAAAATTTGTTATTTTTAGTGAGTGTATATTGGATGCTATTATCTATGTCCTTTTGCCGATTTTCGGGTAGCTTCATCATTCCGCCAGAGTGAACTCAGGCCTTAACCTACAGGCCTTTTCAGCCAGCATGATCTTTTGCTAGCCGTTTCCAGTGTCGCACACCCAGTTGGCTGAGGTCCCTTTCCACCTGTTTGCGCCACCTTAGATGCGGCTTTCCTCTGCAACGTCGTGCCTCGTACTAGGCCGATGTCGCTGTACAGCCCGTACAACTCTTGGTTGAAACTTCTCTTCCACCCTCCGTCTACACAAACAGGGTCGAAGATTGTACGCAGAATTTTCCTCTCGAAACCACCAAGGGCCTCCTCATCCATTTTTGATAACATTCAAGCCTCTGCGCCGTAGAGGATGACCGGTATGATTAAGGTTTTATAGAGGGTCACCTTAGTTTTCCGAGAGAGAGCTCTACTACTCAATAGCCTCTTGGGCCCGACGAAACAGCGGTTGGAAAGAGTTATTCCGCATCTAATCTCAGCGCTGGTGTCGTGGCCGCTTGTTACCACTGAGCCGAAATAGATGAAATCCTTGGCTACATCAAAGTCATAGCTGCCAGTAGTGACGCTCAGGTCAAGAAGTCGGTATTGAGCGTATTTTTTTGACGACAGCATATATGTATTTAGTTTTGCTCTCGTTTACCTTCTCACTTTAGCCGCTTCTGCTTCAATGCCAACAAAAGCTTCAATGACGTCTTGCTGCGTTCTTCCAATCACGCCAATGTCATTAGCGTATGGAAGCAATTGTGCTGACTTGAAGTAGATCGTGCCTCTTGAATTGACCAGCGAATCTCGCACGTGCGTCGTCCCGTCTTAATCCTTTTTTGACATCGAAAGTCTCGGTTAACTCCTTACCGACCTTAATGAAGCAGCGAGAATTCTCCATTGTCATCTCGCACAGCCTGACGAGCTTGGATATGTCAAAACATAACCTGTCTCAGGTTTTCACCCATGAATATTTGATCTATCGGTGGTCTTCCTGGCCTGAAGGCACATTGATCGGAACCCGTCAAATTGTCCACGAATGGTTTCAGGCGTAAACATAGCGTGGCGATGTTAGGGAGACTTTTTCCCCTATAGTTGGCGTAATTATAGGAGTCTCCTTTCTTGTGGACTGGGCAAACGATGCTGAGATTCCATGCTTTCTTCCGACCATATCTTACAGATGAGCTCGTGCATGTTCCCGACCAACCATGTTATCCAGCTGCTTTATATAGATTAGCAGGCACGTGGTCTGCGCCAGCAGCTTTATTAGACTTCAGTTTTGATATCGGTTTCTTGTATGTATGTATGTTCACGTTATAGTCCATGAAGGACTAAAGCCGAGCTTCTCTCAATCACCCATGTTGTGTGTCATTTTATTTTCCCATAGTGAGAGGGACCTACAGTTTATCGAATTTCGAGAAGCTTTTCATGACAATTATACTACATGGGGTTTTATCAGAACCCCGCTGAGGAGAAGCACCGTGTCATCGGCGTCAGAGGCCAACACGGTGCTCTTGCTATCGCTATCTTAACCTCGTCTAAGTTGGGTGGTTGAAATGCTCTCTCATCTTCGCCCAGTGTCAATGGTGCGTTCAGCCCGACAGCCCTATCTTGACCATCTTCGCCGTTATACAGTCCGCAGAAATAGTCATCAGCATCGATTCTGATCCAACTACGGGGTCCCCGCAGGCCTCCGCTCTGGCTTTATGACCTTGACATGTTCGTTTTGCTCTTTAAACTTAATTCGGTGTCCGCACTCAAAGAGAGACAAAATACAACTGCTGCTTGTTGCAGTGATCATAGGGAAGGCAGGTACGTAGGTTGTGTAGGGGTTGGCATACGCCACACGTAGGCCGGAATCGGCCCATTGTGATGCCACATGGATCATACTACCTAGATCCGCCTGAAAACCAATCAGTGCTCCTGATGAAGCGATGAAGTTGAGCTATTTGTATGTATGCTCACTTAAGTTATCGTAGAAGGGCGCGCCAAGGTAGATGCTCCTGCAATTCGCAAAAGAGGGACATGGGCAGAGGAGGTGCTGAATTGATCCCTATTCCTCCTTATCCATGCAGCCGCGGCAGAAGTCATTGGAGGGTACCTCTAATCTGGCGGCGTGTTTTCCCATGATGCAGTGATCTGTGATGACATCCCACTAAAGTGCTTAGGATTCCCCTTTTGTTTACAACAAGGTCTATGGTCAGTCCTAAGTTTAGCTTAGACCTGATGTGTTTAGTGATAAACCGATGTTACTTTGCTACTTGAAGATTGGTTCTCTAGGGTTCGAAGTTTTATCACGTGATTTACCGAGCTTATTGGTGTTTTTTTAAAGTCCTAAGGGTTAGAAGACTCAGTGTGCCTAACCCTAACCTTGCGAGTTCATCGGCCGCGCGGTTTCCTGGAATATCCATATGCCCGGGAACCCACAGGTGTTTTATATCCAGCTGTTCAGCCATCTCGTCTAGAGATAGGCGGCAGTTGAGAACTGTCTTTGGTTTGTGGGTTACCGCTGGCAGAGATTTTATCGACGATTGGCTATCCGTGCAAATGACAATATTCTTTACAGAGGTTACATTGATACTAAGCCCTACAGGGGCTTGCGTTATAGCTGTTATTTCTGCTTGGTACACACAGCAGTGGTTTGGGAGTCTTTAAGATAGGCTGAAGTTAAGTTCCTTGGAGTAGACTCCACTACCTATACCCGTCTCCATCGTAGAGCCGTCTGTATAGGGAGATATCTAGTCCTTCGGTATGACTTTACCTCCACTTCATTCCTCCCCGGATGCAAAGATAACTTTTAAGTTCTTGATGTAGTTCTGTGTCCTTAAGTACTTTGTGTAGTGTGGGCCATTTTCCTATGCTCCTGATCCGTAGGGCCGCGCAGCAACCAATGGTGCGACATGTAGTATAATATTTAAGGCCTCCGTGGGGCTCGATCTTACCGCACTTAATGCAAATGCTAGCCGATCCTTGCACTATCCCCAAAAGGTTGCCATAGACTGCCTTGTCAAAGGTAGTCCACTAAACTACGAAGCCGTATAGAAGGATAAGTCTTATGACTGCTGTAAAGATACATAATGCTAGATTGAAGACCTAGCAGTGGTTGCTTGCTTGATACGATCAAGAAGGTAGGGTTTCCAATTTAGTTTGCTGTCAAGGATTAGGCCAAGATGTTTAGCCTGATCCTTGATTACTAGTTGGGTTCCTCCCAGCCTCGGTGGGTTGAAGGGCGGAATTTTATATTTATTAGTAAACAGTACTTGATTTACTTGGGGCTCACCCCAAGTCCGCAGCTCTTCGTCGAGTTTACTACCGTTTGTAATGCTCCCTAATTAGGTCACTTAGAGTGCTGGGAACTTTCCGCGGAAGGCCATAGCAATATCGTCCGCATAGGCGGTCACAGCGTACCCTTCCTGTTCTAGCAAAAGTAGTAGTTCATTGACCACCACGTTCCAGAGAATAGCGGAAAGTACGCCTCCCTGTGGTGTACCTCTGCTGATCATTTTGGTTGAAACAGCACCCGCTAAGTTGGCTTTGATGACTCTTTGCGTAAGCAGTTGTGGTGCCAATTCTATCACTGATCCTGTTACATCTAGATCAATCAGTGCTTTGCTGACGGCCTATGGTTCAACAGGCGCCCAGAGCCATAGACCAGAGCCAAGCTTCTCTTCAATCATCCATGTTGTGTGTGATTCTATTTTTCACACAGGTGAAAGGGACCTACAGTTTTAATGCCGATTCCGAACGTGTTAATGCCGATTCCGAACGACGTGAGTCGAGAAGCTTTTTCTAGGCAACTATACTACGGGAGGTTTTGCCAGTACCCCGCCGAGGAGGGACGCCGCGAAATAAACATTCGATGGCGATGGTGTTATCAGGATCCGAACTCGCTCATCGTGTCGCTGTGTCTAATGTGTGCATTTATAACCTTCTCAAGAGTTTGGAAGACATGATGTAAGTTCGTAGGGAGAGAAGGCAATAAAGGGAATTTACTTGACAAAATTCTCGTTATTTTTTACGAAAACTCTATGAGTAAGGCAAAGTGTACTAATTATGTGACCGCCACTGTATGGGCATGGTATGACTCGGCGCATAGACTATAATAGAAATTCAAGTACAGTGGTGATTTGGTAAATTCCTAGATGCTTGACCACATCGCTATAAAAGAATGTAAGGAATACCAGCAGATCACCATCTCCAAACTCGATTTTAAGCAGAAATTCGGACATCGAATCTTACGACGTCGCCCACGGAAATCCGATCAGTATTCAAAGCGATTGAGTTACACATTTTCAGATTACTTTCTATCACCCCTTATCCCGTCTTACGACAGAGCTGACGAAGATATCTACTTCTGTTTCGTTTGTCTGGGGATCCCTATTGTATCTGTCCCGGCTAATCTGTAATTCAATCTCAAGTTTACGTATTCAAATCATGTAGTGCATTCGTAATGACATTTGTTCGTCACCGTCATCGTCGTCGTCACTATTGCTATTGTCAAATTCGTAAATCATCACTTTCGTCGTTCCCTGGCCATGAATAACAATTTACAATACTCGTACGTAAGGAAGCGGCATATTCAACTTGAACCTCTACTATGTACTGTACAACAGCCAATGACCTGAAGTTCATCGCAACGAACCTGACACGGTTCGTACTTCAAAACACAAAATCCAATCTACTTTGTCAGTGAAAGCTGAGAACTTTAATCCCGTCCAATGTCCACTAAGTGGCATTGTCACTTGATGCACATGGGTTTCTTGGTTTCTCGAGAATCCGTTTAATTAATGCCAAGACAAACTTATGGTTCGGCCAAAGAGCATCGAAGACGGATAGTAATTGAATGGAAAATGAATCCGTCGGTTGCTGCAGTTAAGATATTATACTTTGCCCTCAGGCTCAATTCGGGTTTATTATTTCAACATATTCGTTGCAATTAAGTGGCATGGGATTGAAGAAATTGTTGATTTTGTTGATTGAATGCCTCGTGGTGGCATTGAATGTAGCCGGAAGGGAGGGTGCAGGATCTATTCGTCATGGGGCAATGAATTTTGAAAATTGATTGTTTTTTTGATTATACCGTCGTTTCTTCTTTCGATGCTGGTACTCGAATGGAACAAGTGGATCAAGTACTAAAAGGGATTTCACAATAACAGTGAACAGCCCGAATCTTACAGGGTTGAAATGTAGCTAACGATCAAGTACGCTTGTTAGGTATGTTCACTGTCTATGACTTGTCCGCTAGATATTGAAGAACTTTCTCACTGATGAGGGCGCAGTGGTTAGTGTGTTGGACTCTGGCGCACGATGAGCGAGTTCGGATCCCGATAACACCAACGCCATCGAATGTTTATTTCGCGACGTTCCTCCTCGGCGGGGTACTGGCAAAACCCCATGTAGTAAACTTGCCATGAAAAAGCTTCTCGACTCACGCCGTTCGGAATCGGCATTAAACTGGTCCTTCATGGGCTGTAACGCCACCAAAGAAGAAGAAGTTCTCACTGAGATGGGCGCCACTCTTTGTAAATATGCAATCTAGTGACACAAGAAACAAGTATTTGCCAAAGTGTTAAGACAACAGATTGCGGACACATCGATTGCAAATATTGAACATTCCACGAGCCGCGATTTTAGCACTTAGGTGTGAATCAGTTTGCGCCAATTCTCGCGCAGGTGATGCAGGTGTTGAGCTAATCGTTATCTCCCTAAAGAAACCACACATTTCGGAAAAGACAAGCTTTGACAATCTGTTTTAAAATACTGGCGTTTAGAGTTCCAATTGATGCCATCAACTTAGTAACAACAGGATAAGGGTCAATAAGAATCGCGTTAAGCCGAAGTAGCAGCGGTTGCCAAGGGCGATTCTATGCCGGATCTCCACTGTGGTGTCATTTGTGGAATCTACGTTTGCCCCGAGGTAGACAAACTCCTTAACTACCTCGAAATTGTAGGTGTCAATTGTTATAAAACCCCTCACTCGAAAGACCAAAGTCATGTTTTACAAAACGCTTATTCTGCCAGTCTTGCTGCACGGAGCCGAAAGCTGGACGATAAGCAGGACAGCGGAGCTGATTTTGGGTTCTTTCGAAAGAAAAATTCTGCGCCGGATATTTGGAGCTGTACCAAGATGTGGATGTAGTCCGGAAGGCAAGGATCCGTCGACTACACTGGCTCGGCCACATCGAGCGCATGGACATCAACGCTCCAGCTAAGAGGGTCCTCGACTCCGAGCCTCCTGGTTCGAGAAGAAGAGGAAGACCGAACCTCCGGTATAAAGACCAAGTAATCGCGGATGTAAGACATCTTGGTCTTGACAACTAGAAGCAGCGTGCCCGGGACCGTCAAGAATGGAAGGCAGCTATAGCTCAGGGTCAGATCCTCCATGGATCGCTGGCCTGATAAGTAAGTAAGTAAGTAGTAAGGATCGCGTTAATTGGATTGTAAAACAGGCCCCCGTTGAATAAAAATGGGAACATAAAAGCACATAAAACCATAATTGGTCTACGGAGTGGTGTAAGCCAACATATCAGGGACTTAACCTAGTACGGGAACATACAGGAATGAAAGTGGACAGAGAAATTGGCTCCCCTGACCTAGACGAAAACAAGATGACGATGTGGATACTTAAGTCTTAAAAAGTAGAGGGCTTGCCTGCTCAGCTTTTCCGGGTAGCCGAATATGTCCTGGTAGGGAGCGGTACCAGGTCATCTGCAGGATACGGTTAGAGAAAAGCATGCTTGATAAATGGAATCGTTTGTCCAATCCACAAGAAATGATACCCTTTTGGTTGCGACAACTACGAACGGATTAGTCTCCTGGACGTCGCGCTTAAAACCTTCTCCGCTATTTTTTGTTAACGCCTGAAAGAGTAGAAACTGATTCAGGCCTGACCAAATATTCACACTACGGCATCTGGAAAAATCAGCAAGTTCCAGATCAACACTCACCATATATTTGTCAATTTTAAACGTGCCTACAACAGCGTGTTTGGAAGTGAACTACATAGCGCTGTCAAATCTTGACATCCCTGCCATGACCGTCTGGCTTTGCTGGATTACGTCGAAGAACTCTAAAAGTTCCATGACTGTTAGGAGTAATCTCACAAATGCCTTCAATGTCGAAAAGGTTTGAGATAAGGCGACGCGTTTTCGTGACATTAATATTGTTAGAAGGGCACATATAATATCCAGGCTCGTGCTATCAGCGGCTCGGTCAGAGCGTATGTACTGACAAGGTAATCAACGTCTTCGTATACCTCAGCTCCGCGCCTACATGCATCAACGAAATGAATTCAGAAATCAATTGCAAGTTTACTCTACCCGATCGTCACCTCTTTGGGCGCCAATAGTAAAGTAGTTTGTAGTAAAGCCCTCTCCCGAAAGCAAACATAACTTATCTACTTTCTTTTGAGGCCAGTAACTCATGGAGGGCCTGAGTTAACACAGCCTTTCATCCTTGGCGGTCTAGTTCTCTTAGTCTGCTATCACCTGGTCTTTATACAGGAGGTTCGGTATCCCTATTCTTCTCGAACCATGAGGCTCGGATTCGAAGACCCTCTTAGCTAGGACGTCGGTGTCTATGCGCTCGATGTGGCCGAGCCATTGAAATCGACAAATTTTTGCCTTCCGAACTACATCCACATCTTGGTACAGCTCGTAGAGTTCGCGGTTGTGTCTTCTTCTCCATTCACCTTCCTCACAGACAGGAACAAATATCCGGCGCAGAATTTTTCTCTCGAAAGAACCGAAAATCAGCTCCGCTGTCCTGCTTATCGTCCAGCTTTCGGCTCCATACAGCAAGATTGGCAGTATGAGCGTTTTGTAAAGCATGACTTTGGTTTTTCGAGTGAGGAGTTTTGACCCCAGTTGTTTGGACAAGCCGAAGTAGCAGCGGTTGCCAAGGGCGATTCTATGCCGGATCTTCACTGTGGTGTCATTTGTGGAATTTACGTTTGCCCCGAGGTAGACAAACTCCTTAAATACCTCGAAATTGTAGCCGTCAATCGTCATATTTTGTCCCAGGTGGTGAGCGACGGATTGGTTTTTGCTTGACAGCATGTACTTCGTCTTGTCCTCATTGACCTTAGGACCAACTCGTTTCGCCTGTTCTTCAATCGACGTGAATGCTTTCACAATGCCACGGCGAGGACACGCGATGATATCGATATCATCCGCGTATCCTAGCAGCTGGACGGATTTGTAGACGCCTGCTCGTCGCACTATCTGCTCCAGAACCAGGTTGAAGAAGTCACATGACAGCGCATCTCCTTGCCGAAATCCGGTGCATGTTTCAAACGCTTCCGAAGTCCTGCAACCGAGTTGCACGGTTCATCGCGTATTTTTTAGCGTGGCGCGACACATCGTACCAAACAGTCCTTCACGATGAATGCTGTCGTATGCGGCTTTGAAATCGATGAAAAGATGGTGTGTATCGACTCGAAACTCGTTGGTCTTTTCCAGGATTTGTCGAAGTGTGAAAATTTGGTCTATAGCCGATTTGCCGGGTCGGAAGCCGCACTGTGGATGGTCTGGTGCATGCTCCCTACCAGAACATCGCCGCCAGCCTTGAAGAGCTCTACTGGCAAGCCATCTGAGCCTGCGGCCTTGTTATTCTTCAGCTTCTGAATAGCTGTGCCGACTTCTTCGATGCTGGGTGGGAGGACTACTTCAGCGGCTGGAGTTGGGATTTGCTCGGTCCCTACCACTCTCTCTTGGTCATGCTGGTAAAGCAGCTGCTGGAAATGCTGCTTAAATACATCCACTATTCCATGCGGGTCGGTGACAAGATTACCCTCGCAGTTTCGTAGAGCCTGGGTGCCCTTTTTGAAGCCTCCTGCAAGGCCTTTGGCTTTCTTATAAAAGGCTCGTGTTTTATGCTTATCCCTAGACTCCTCGATATCCTTGAGCTGGGAGGCTGCGAAGATTCTTTTCTTTTGTCGCAGTAATTTTTTCTCCTCCCATCTTCTGGCTCGGTACTCTTCTTGCTCTGCCTTGGTTTTCTGCAGCGACGAGGCGTCGGTTGCTGCCTTTTTCTGCTCACACTAGCCATTATACCACGGGTTTCTTGTCGGGGGTGGTAGGTACCCTAAGGTGGTTTCGGCTACTTCCTGAATGGCTGAGCGGCAATGGAGCCACATATTATTGGCATTTGTGTTCGACGAAGGCATACCGTAGATTCTTTCGCTCAGCTGCTCCCTGTAGACTCTGGCAACCGCCGGTGTGCTCAGGCGCCCAATGTCGAACCTCCTCGAGTGCGGACAGGTACGTGTAAAACAACAGAATTCATACATGGCCATGTTGCATCGACGAACGAGAGCTGCTCGTGAGCTCTATGAGCGGAAAAGAAGGGAGGAGCATGCGCTTTTCAGAACGAAAAGGAAAGAGCACGAAAAGCGCACGCTCGAGGAGATGGAGAGATGTTATCGTAGGAACGATATTTGAAGGTTTTGCCAGAGGGTGAATAAAGCCAAAGCGGAAGCCTGCAGGGATGAACACGGACACCTCGTAGTTGAATCACAAACGATTTTTGCGCACTGTATAATGGCGAAGATGGTCAAGATCACAGTTCGCAGCGGTCACACCGGACGAATATGGGAGAGAATTCCGTCTACCCATCTTAGACGAGGTTAGGATAGCGATATCATAACTGAAGCCTAACAAAGGTGCTGGCCTAGACGACCTACCTGATGAGCTATTTAGAGCAGCTGGAGATGAGTTGGTTGGGAACATGCACCTGCTCATCTGTAAGATATGGTCGGAAGAAAGCATGCCCGATGAATGGAATCCCAGCATCGTTTGCCCAGTCCACAAGAAATGAGACTCCAATATAGGGGAACTAGTCTCCTTAACATCGCGTATAAGATCTTCTCCATCGTGCTGTGTGAACGCCTGAAACTATTCGTGGACAATTTGATAGGTTCCTATCAATGTGTTTTCCGGCAAGGAAAATCCACGATAGACCAGGTATTCACACTCCGGTAGATCTTGAATAAGAGCCATGGGTCTCAGGTCGAGACATACCACTTTTTCGTCGATCTTAAGGACGCCGTGGCGCGTGGCGCACGATGAGCGAGTTCGGATCCCGATAACACCAACGTCATCGAATGTTTATTTCGCGGCGTCCCTCCTCCGCGGGGTACTGGCAAAACCCCCCGTAGTATACTTGCCATCAAAAAGCTTCTCGACTCACGCCGTTCGGAATCGGCATTAAACTGTAGGTCCCTTTTACCTGTGTGAAAAAGAAATCACACACAACATGGGTGATTGAGGGAAGCTTGGCTCTGGTCCTTCATTGACTGTAACGCCACCAAAGAAGAGGATATAAGATTCCTGACAGGTTGTGCAGGACGACAATGGAGAATTCTTGCTGCTCCACTAAGGTCGGTAAGGAGTTAACCAAAACCTTCGTTATCAAAAGAGGATTCAGACAGGGCGAGGCACTGTCATGTGATTTCTTCAGCATCGTGCAGGATTTACTGCCCAATAGAAGAGGTACGATATACGTCATGTCTACACAATTGCTCGCATACGCTGGTGACATTGATGTGATTGGGAGAATGCAGCGAGACGTCAATGAAGCTTCTGTGAGCATTTAAGCAGAAGCGGCCAAAGTGGGTCTGAAGGTAAACGAGGGCAAAACCAAATGTAAAGACGCACAACACCGACATTTTGGCCAGAACGTCACTATTAGCAGCAATGACTTTGATGTAAACAAGGACTTCGCTTACCTTGGCTCACTGGTAACAAGCGGGAACGACACAAGCGCTGAGATTAGACGCAAAATAACTCTTGCCAACCACGGTTTCTTCGGGCTCAAGAAGCAATAGAACTCTCTTTCGGAAAACTAGGGTGACCCTCTATAAAACCTTAATCCTCCCAGTCATCCTTTACGGCGTTGAAGTTTGGCCCTTATCAAAAATGGGTGAAGAAGCCCTTGGTCGTTTCGAGAGGAAAATTCTGCGTACAATCTTCGGTCCCGTTTGTGTTGACGTAAAGGAGAAGATTCCATCAAGAACTGTACGGGCTATACAGCGACATCGGCCTTGAACAATGGGTAGGCAATGTAAAGCTAGTGAACAGCACAGCTCCGGCCCGAAGGGTCTTAGACGGCCGCATCTAAAGTGGCGCACACAGGTGGAAAGAGTCCTCAACCAACTGGGCGTGCGATACTGGAAACAGCAAGCAAAAGATCGTGCTAGCTGAATAGGCTTGTTGGTTGAGGCCCACGTTGAACCCGAACTGTAGCGCCACCTAAGTCGTTTAACCATAAAGGACAAGAGAAGGAGATCCGTCTGTCGAGATAATAAAGAATGACCTACCTTACAGGGAGTGTTACAACATTTAGAGAACCAGGTGTTCGTTTGAAGTTTCTTTTTAGATGTTACGCAAAGTCGAGGACTTTTGGCTCGTCATGGAATGACAATACACAAAACACACTTACCCCACTCAACTGTGACTGAAAAATCTCGAACTCCACTGTCGTGCCCAACGCAACATACACGTACATTCAACCAGGCACCAGGGTGTGGGGTGGCCATGAAATCATGTTCTTTAGTCCCGATGGCGTCATATCTGGACGATGTTTTCTGTCTGTCAACTCCAGTGCACTGATTAATTGCTGCAAGCCAATAACCTGATTGGCCAACATAAAAAGACCGCTCGTATGCGCCGCACCTACTCGCTCTCGCGAAAGGGATGCAGCTTCAACCTGAAAACTGGTTTCGTACAGCTGTAGGCCCCGCTCAACTCAAGTCCATTGTTTCGCCAATTTAACCTTTACATCTTTCGTGGCACCCATGATAACGCGAACAGTCATCTGCGTGGGATATAGATACAAGTGCTGACGACATGCAATTTTTTTTTCGCATCGTTCGCTGTACACACTCCCCTGATGCTTGCCTTGATGTTTACTCTTCTTCCATGTCCTTGGAGTACAATTTGTTTATTTAATCATTTTTCGTTTTGTTTATTTTCAGATTTGATTGGTGTGTCGCAGGTTGATTTGCTGGAACAATCAAGTGATTTGAGAACGTGAGAAAGCGACGATCGCGAAACAGTTCTAGATACAAGAACAGAACGAGAGAGGAACGATATAATGGGCGAGAGAAGAGGAACAAAAGCTCTGGAGCTATGGTGCCGACGAATGACTGATGGCTATCCAGGTGTAAAGATCGATAATATGACCACATCGTGGCGAGACGGTCTTGCATTTTGTGCGATGATCCATCACTTCAGGCCTGATTTGATGTAAGTAATTGGGTTTATGAACGCTAAACTAGATTCTAAGTAAAAGTGGGACAAGGATCGGGATTGACTTAATAAGATGATGAGATGCAGATTCTGTGTTAATTGTTTGAGCTCATGTGTAATTGGCGCGCCTCAGGTCTGTGATACGAGTATTAACCGACAAAATTGCGCCTCCGGGGGAGTGGTGGTTCAATAATTCCTTGTATTCCACATAATGTTCCTCAAACAAGCACATGTTCCCACCTCCCTTACACGGTTATTGCCGGTAACGCCTGAATACCGCGCGCACCGTGATCGTTGAAATCGCCGGAATAGACATACACGGATTTGTGGCTCTTTGTTGCCGGAACCGAGAGTGTTTAGTTCGTTTTTATAGTAAATCATTGAGATATTCATAGTCCGCCGGGGAGAACCGGGCTTTGGCTTTTGTTCGCCTCGTTGGTGGACAGTAACCAGGGGCTATCGATCGCTTCAGCTTTAGGAAACTGGTTTAACCCGGAGCATTCGAATGTGTGTCAAGCATTTCTTCGCCCATGCGGGTGGAACTACGAGTAATAATGAAGTAAGTACGAGCGCGATGGAATGACTTTTCCACTTTCCGTGTACCGCGGAACCTATTCCTGGATTGGCGCTTGGAAAACTGCCCATGGTACTATGCCACATGGCACAGAAATAAACGCTGCTGGTGACTCTACTTGTGGTAATTCTCGATTCTCATCGGGTAATCGCAAGTGTGTATCTGGCGTGTAAACGAGTTGTCACTTGGGCAATTGTGATCGCGACAGAGTGAACGGAGCGAATGGAGTACTGTCTCTGGCCGGTGCGTCTAGTCGATTTGGTCTAATTGATTTTTGTGGTTGCACCCAGTCACAGGCAGTGAATGGCGGGCGTGTTGATTCCGAGTTATGGCGGTGCATAGAACACGACCTTGCAAGGTTGCTCCACGTTATCGTTTCTTGTATGACTCGATTGCGGGTCAATTATGAGAGTTTAGATTCTAAATTGCCTAGCTGGGAATGAAAAAGCAGTTTGTGTGGGTTGTAGTGAAGGGAAGGTTACAACTTCTAGTTTTTATTGCGATTTAGATTTATTTTTTTTTTTATTGATCATCGCGGTGACATAATTCGGTTGACGTCGGACGAAATTATAAATTAAAATTGATATTTGGATGAGCCTAGTCGATTTAGCCGAGTAGCCTCTCCACTTCTATAATGAAGTTGAGAATGATTCTCGTAGGAGCCAGGGTGATCCCCTCAGGAGTCATAACTTCACTGAGAAGGATACGCTTCCTAAGATGGCAGAGAGCAGCACACTCACACAGTATGTGTTCTGCCGTCTCCTCGTCGTCAAGACAGAGCCGACACTCAGTTTCAGACGAGAGGCTAATTTTGTTTTAATGGTATCTCAGTCTACAGGGAGCAGCTGAGCGAAAGACTCTACGGTATGCCTACGTCGAACACAAATGCCAATAACATGTGGCTGCATTGCCGCTCAGCCATTCAGGAAGTAGCCGAAACCACCCTAGGACACCTACCACCCCCGACAAGAAACCCGTGGTATGATGGCGAGTGTGATCAGAAAAAGGCAGCAACCGGCGGGGCGTACCAAAAGGCGCTGCAGAGGAAAACCAGGGCAGCGCAAGAAGAGTACCGAGCCAGAAGAAGGGAGGAGAAAAAACTACTGCGACAAGAATCTTCGCAGCCTCCCAGCTCAAGGATACTGAGGAGTCTAGGGATAAGCATAAAGCACGAGCCTTTTATAAGAAAGCCAAAGGCTTTGCAGGAGGCTTCAAAAAGGGCACCCAGGCTCTTCGAAACTGCGAGGGTAATCTTGTCACCGACCCCCAGGGAATAGTGGATGTATTTAAGCAGCATTTCCAGCAGCTGCTTAACCAGCATGACCAAGAGAGAGTGGTAGGGACCGAGGAAATTACAGATCCAGCCGCTGAAGTAGTCCTCCCACCCAGCATCGAAGAAGTCGGCACAGCTATTCAGAAGCTGAGGAATAACAAGGCGGCAGGCTCAGATGGCTTGCCATTAGAGCTCTTCAAGGCTGGCGGCGATGTTCTTGTAAGGAGCATGCACCAGACCATCCACAGTGCGGTTTCCGGCCCAGCGAATCGGCTATAGACCAAATTTTCACACTTCGACAAATCCTGGAAGAGACCAACGAGTTTCGAATCGATACACAGCATCTTCTCATCGATTTCAAAGCCGCATACGACAGCAGTCATCGTGAAGAACTGTTTGGTGCGATGGCCGAATTCGGGATCCCGGGAAAACTGATCAAGTTGTGTCGCGCCACGCTAAAAAATACGCGATGCACCGTGCCACTCGGTTCCAGGACTTCGGAAGCGTTTGAAACATGCACCGGATTTCGGCAAGGAGATGCGCTGTCATGTGACTTCTCCAACCTGGTGCTGGAGCAGATAGTGCGACGGGCAGGCGTCAACAGGGAAGGCACTATCTTTTACAAGTCCATCCAGCTGCTAGGATACGCGGATGATATCGACAACATCGCGTGTTCTTGCCGTGGCGTTGTGGAAGCATTCACGGCGATTGAAGAACAGGCGAAACGAGTTGGTCTTAAGATCAATGAGGACAAAACGAAATACATACTGTCAAGCAAAAACCAATCCGTCGCTCACCACCTGGGACAAGATATAACGATTGACGGCTACAATTTCGAGGTAGTTAAGGAGTTTGTCTACCTCGGGGCAAACGTAAATTCCACAAATGACACCACAGTGGGGATCCGGCATAGAATCGCCCTTGGCAACCGCTGCTACTTCGGCTTGTCCAAGCAACTGGGGTCAAAACTCTTCACTCGAAAAACCAAAGTCATGCTTTACAAAACGCTCATTCTGCCAGTCTTGCTGTACGGAGCCGAAAGCTGGACGATAAGCAGGACAGCGGAGCTGATTTTGGGTTCTTTCGAAAGAAAAATTCTGCGCCGGATATTAGGTCCTGTCTGTGAGGAAGGTGAATGGAGAAGAAGACACAACCGCGAACTCTACGAGCTGTACAAAGATGTGGATGTAGTCCGGAAGGCAAAGATCAGTCGTCCACATCGAGCGCATGGACATCAACGCTCCAGCTAAGAGGGTTTTCGACTCTGAGCCTCCTGGTTCGAGAAGAAGAGGAAGACCGAACCTCCGGTATAAAGACCAAGTAATCGCGGATATAAGACATGTTGGTCTTGACAACTGGAAGCAGCGTGCCCGGGACCGTCAAGGATGGAAGACAGCTATAGCTCGGGCTCAGATCCTCCATGGATCGCTGGCCTGATAAGTAAGTAAGATATCTCAGACTTCAAAGCCGCATACGACAGCGTAATAAGAGATGGGCTATACGGGTGAAAGAGGACCTCAGCCAATAGGGTGTACGGCAAAGGCTAACAAAAGATCGCGCTGGTTTGAGGGGCATGTTGGTTGAGGCCCAGGTTCACCCCGAACTGTAGCGCCCGATAAGAAGAAGAACCACTAGTTCCAATAAGTTTATTAGGGAACAAGAGATACCAAGCGTGCTGACTGAAGCACGGAAGCTTATGCTGATAGTTGCAGCAAAACAACATTTTAAGTAAGACTTAGTAAGACAAAGCAAGTGCACCCGCCCCTCAGATGGCAATTAAACGAGTTAGACCAACCAAACCTGCGTTCGTTTATCTATGCAACAAGTGGAAACGGAAACTCGGTCTAACGATCCAAGCCCAATCAATACTCATTAAGCTCATCTCGCCAAATCGCAACTCCCCCAGGACCACCCCATCCGGTTTTGCAATTACCAATAACAAATCCTCGATCATTCTTCATGTCGCATTACATGGACATGCGATTCCGAACATCAGCGTCACCATTGGCATCATCACTGGCAACCTAACCACGTACACCTCTCGGGCCACAATGTAATGCAATGCAACTTGCAGCAAACTGTTTCCTGCGGACAGAAGAACGCACTAGCGTCCCGCCATAATTAATGGGATTTATGCATGACGCTGGGCTCAAATTAAGTAATTTATTCAAATTGAGCGGCACGGCTGACTGTTGTCCATTTTCTATTTAATAAATTACGAGTAAACGAACGCAAATGAAATTGCGTCCGAATAGATGAAGCAATAAGTCAGAGGCTTCGTATGACTACGAGTGCGCAACTTACTCACAGTACATATCTGTACGTAAAGGTGCACGAGTACCCGTTGACGATTGTGTAATCGATTTCGTCGTGATTTCCTCACTATCGAACTTTAGTTTCGACTGGCAAACGGGTAAGGCTCTGGAGTGGTGGTATTGTTCCAAGGCATGAAATGCCAATACTTGAGTGTACCAAGACGCACGTCATGTTGTTTGCTTTCTGCACCACGAGAGTCAGTGGAAGAGTAATGATTTCATTAGATCGATCAGTCGATTGGGAGCCGTAGGCCATGGCGAAATGGTAGGTATTTAGAGTTAAATGCTGGTAATACCTAGTCTCTAAGTAATCACCGGATGTTGGTGGCAGCTGTTCAGTTACCGCGACTGATGGTGATGGCTTGTGAACTGGCATTTACTACAATTAGGTTGCGAGATGGATGGTACAAGTACTGACAAAAAGTGGCATTTAAACATGAGCACACTGGATGTGGCCGCTTCTTATAAAAACCTCACCAACAGACCTTTCGTCTTACCAGAATGATCTCATAAGGCTTGTACTATCCACGTAGCAAATCACATCATCAAATCGCATTTATTTAAAGATGATTTCATCGTCAATATCTGGAACTTTATTGTCAATCTCCACCAAAAACAACAGCAAACACACCCGGACGCAAGAACAAGGTCAACTGGAATGGAGTAGTACTTTTAAGGTCAAGACACCGTGCAGCCCATGGGGAAATGTCAGATTGACCGGTAAAGTGCTCATCAGCATCACTGAGGTGTTTGCTTGTCCGCGAACACAACCAGATGACGACCGATGTCATTCTTGTACAACAATGACCATGTGTCACTTGAGTTACCCATTGTCCCGGCCCAGACGGTTATGATAGGTTTTTGCCTTGTATTCGTATCTTGTAGCTTGAAGCTCGCAACTCGTGTAGTGTCATCAATTCAGATGCTGCGTGAAATTTGAATATGCCTCGGGCGGATCGAGTGCCAAGTGGAAGAAGATGGAAACCAATGAACTTGGTATTGAACTTGTCGTTGTCGCTGTGGTGCCTCTTGCTCTTTTCCTCCACCGTTTTGATGACAGGTAATGAGTTGAGTGCTGTTTGGTTATTGGTTGTTACAAAAGCCTTTTGATGATTGCTTGTCATTAATTGCTATTCAACGGGACAGTGGTAAGCCGGAGAGTAGGTTCATCGTTTGACATTTGATGGCTGACGGGATTCGGTTTCTTGTGCTTTTGTTTTTGCAGAACGGAAGATGGCCGTGGTTATTGGAAAGTAATTAGGAACGTTGAAGAGAAAGTGCTTATCATGATGGCAATTAAGGCCCGAGAATATATGACGCGAAGTTAATGGGTAATTGCTTGACAGGTGATATGCTATTCGATTTATCTAGCCTTTGGCTGTCTTGAGCAAGATTTCGTTTTTATCAATGAATTTCTAGAAGCAACATAGGATGGTAGGTTCCTACATACATAATTGGTGCCACAAATAAGTGAACTGTCTAGTTCGTATCGTTTGAGATTTTCCTGTAGAGTCCGAAAAACTTGAGAGTCCGAGGGTACTATGTCTCCCAGTTGCAGTAGATGCTTCGTAGCTTCCTATACAAATTCTTGCATTTCCTGACTGGTCATCAAAGAAGTGAGAGGTAACGTACTTCTTATCGGTGAATCCGGACCAGCGAGCTTCAACGTTCCGGAATGTCACCCATTTTTTATCATCGGTTTTATGACTCGTTTCGGGAATGACTCGACCTTACTACTTACTTCACTACCTATGTGGCGCTACAGTTCGGGGTGAACCTGGGCCTAGGCCAACAAGCCTTTCCAGCTAGCACGATATTTTATTAACTGTTTGAAGTGTCGCGCGCTCATTAGATGCGGCCGTCCTCTGCAAAGTCGTCCCTCGACGTTGGAGTCGAAGACTCTTCGGGCCTTACCTGTGCTGCCCATTCGCTCTACATGGCCTAGCGTCGTATTAGGACATACTAGGTTGATGTCGCAGCCCGTAAAGTTCTTGGTTGAATGTTCTACTCTACTTTCCGTCTACACAAACGGGACCGAAGATTGTACGCAGCATTTTCCTCTCGGATCGACCAAGTACCTCTTCATAAATTTTTGATGAGGTCCAAGCCTCCGCACCGAAGATAAGGACCGGGATCATTAAGGTTTTTTTTAGAGGGTCGCCTTAGTTTTCCGAGAGAGGACTCTACTACGCAATTGCCTCTTGAGCCCGAAGAAACAGCTGTTGGCAAGAAATATTTTTGCGTCTCATCTCAGCGCTGGTGTCGTTACCGCTTGTTACCAGTGAGCCAAGGTAGACGAAATGCGTGACCAAATCAAAGCTGTCAATAGTGACGTTCTGGCCAAGGCGTCGGTGTTGTGCGTCTTCTTTGACGACAGCATATACTTGGTTCTACCTTCAGACCCACTTTAGCCGCTTGTGCTTCAATGCTCTTAAAGGCTTCATTGACGTTTCGCTGCCTTCTCCTAATCACGTCAATGTCATCGGTGTATGCGAGCAATTGTTCAGACTTAAAACAGATTTTGCCTCTTGTATTGGCCAGTGAATCCGGCATGATCTGTTCATCCATGATGTTGAAAAAAGTCGCCCTCTCTAAGCCTTTTTTTGGCATCAAAGGTCTCAGTTATCTCCTTACCGATCTTAATGGAGCAGCGAGAATTCTCCATTGTCATCCTGCACAACTTGGCTATATATAGCTCGTCTCTATAGACACTGTCGTTTGCGGCTTTAAAATTGATGAAAAGGTGGTGTGTGTCATTTGGAAATTCGTCGGTCTTCTCCAAGATCTGGTCTATCGTGGATTTTTCTGGCCCGAAACCACATTGAAAGGAAATTATCAGATTGCTCCCGAATAGTTTCAGACAGTTCACACAGTGTGGCAGAGAAAATCTCATACGCGATTTACGCGGATATTACAGACGGCAAGGGTGAGTGGCGAGCTTCCTGTGTCAAAAAAAAGGTTTAGTCGGTTAGGTTTCGACCTAGTAAGCAGACATTGCCACACTCCAAGATGTGCGAGGGGAAGGACCGGGTAAAGAGAGGATGAAAAGATACTACGGAAACTGCTATAAGGAGAACAAACAACGCCTGTCTGGGACATGGGCAAGAAGTCCTAAGCGTTCGGCTTGTGAACGAATGCTTCATAACAATCCGCGTCAAAGCTACTTCAAGCTAGGTTAGGTTAGGTATATGGGTGCCCTATTGACATAAATTCAAGGCTCACGTAGACTACGCTGAGTCCATTGTGCCCACTCGTTTTGTTTAACCGGTTGATACCTATACATTTACCGTCGAGCTGAACCAGCCAGACGAGGATAAAAATCCCAGTATTCTGTTCAGCCCAATATTACCTATCTCTTCTAGTCCCGAAAGGAAGTATCTTCCTAGGAATATATTCCTTTTTTGGGTTAGCGCCGGACATTGGCACAGCAGGTGACGAATGGATTTAATTTCCCCTTCGTCCCTGCAGCTTCTGCAGAAGTCATTGTAGGGCTGGCCTAGTCGAGCTGCATGGTAGGATAGCATGCAGTGCCCGGTGAGGGCACCGACAGTCGAATATTCCCACTATTGAACTTCAGCAGATCATAGTCGATCTATGTCGATCGTGCAAGTTATAGTCGGCCAAGTCGATCTCGCCATTGCGCATGTATCTAAGCGACACCATCGCTTATTGGCTTTCGCTAATAGCTCCGTCCGTATCTCCCTGTAGAGCGCACTGAGTGGTGCTTTGGACTCAGCTGAGATCTGCGCAATATTAGCACTTGATCCCATCCTAGCCAGCTCGTCCGCCCTCTCGTTTCCGCAGATATTCATATGACTAGGTACCCAGCAAAGGGTCACCTCATTTACATTGGATATCTCTTCTAACTTCTCCTTGCAGAGTTTGACGAGTTTGACGAGCCTGGCTGTCAACATAGATGCTGATCCTTTTTCCTGTGATATTCTCTTTGCTGATCAGGTCCGCCGCCTGCTTGATAGCGAAGATCTCAGCTTGGAAGACACTACATCCATCATCGAGCTTGTAGTAGCGATGCATATCCCGAGACTCAAAGTAGACTCCGGCACCTGTGCCAACATCCATTTTGGATCCGTCGGTGTAGAATGCCAGTTCACTTTCCGGGCGTACCAAATCACCGGTCGATTCCTCCCTGGAGGGAATTCTAATAGAGAATCTTCTCTCCCAGGAAGGAAGTCGGGTGACATAGTCCGTTACGGTTCTGAATCTCGAGACGGCCCATCGATCCAAGACTGATGCATGTCCGTGAGGACTCCTTTTCCAGAGACCTGATTCCTGTAGTCTTCGCACAGTTCTGGTTGCGGCGCTCTCGTAGAACATGTCCACTTCAAGCTATCTTCGTCCTGTCAAGCAACTATGAATACGATGACCGCGATAATTAACTGGACAAAATCAGGTGAATGGACATAATGCTCGAGCACAGGATATATTTAAACCGAAATGGGACATTGTCAAGAGGGCGAAGAACCTAGATCTTCTTTTTCTTATGGGGCGCTACAGTTCGGGATGAACCTGGGCCTCAACCAACATGCCCCTCCAACTAGAACGATCCTTTGCTAGCCTTTTCCATGGCCGCACACGCCGTTGGCTGAGGTCTCCTTCCACCTGTGTGGGCCATCTTAAGTGCGGCCGTCCTCTGTTTCTTCGTCTCTCGGGCTTAGATTCAAAGACGCTCCGGGCTGGAGGTGTGGTGTCCATTCGCTCCACATGTCCTAGCCATCTCAGGCGTTGAATCCGTAGACACCTGACTAGGCATATGTCGCTGTACAGCCCGTAAAGCTGGTAGTTGGATCTTTTCCTCCATCCCCTGACTGCGTTTATAGGACCGATTCTCTCGAATCGTCCAAGGACCTCCTCGTCCGCTTTTGATAGTGTCCATGCTTGTGCGCCGTACAGCAGGACCGGTATAATATGGGTTTTGAACGTAGTCAACTTTGTCGTTCGGGATTTGGCTCTATTACTCAATTTCCTCCGAGCCCAAAGAAGCAGTGATTGGCAGGAGTGATTCAGCGTTTGATTTATTAACTGATGTCGTTGTTCCAGGTCTCTCCGGAGCCAAAGTAGACGAGGTCCTTAACTACCCCAAACTGTCAATACAAACATTCTGGCCGAGACATGGGTGGTGAGTGTCCTTTTCTCCACCTCCGCCTCAATACTCGTTAAAGCTTCATTGACATCTCGCTGTGTTCTTCCGATTATGTCAATGTCATCAACGTATGCGAAGAGTTGTGAGGATTTGGTCAGTGAGTTTTGCACGATCCTTTCAAGGACGATGTTGAAGAAATGACACGACAACGCGTTGCCATGGGTCAGGTCTTCACCGATTCGGATGGAGCAGCGAGCATTCTCCAAAGTCATCCTACATAGCCTGACGAGTTTAGCAGGTATGTCAGTGGTAGACATGGCGTTGTATAGCTTTTAAGTCGACAAATAGGTGGTGAGTGACGACTTCCCTGGCCTGAAGCCATATGAAGAAGGACATATCAGCTTATTTACAAAGGGCTTCAGGGTTCACACAAAATGGCAGAGAAGATTTTGTAGACGATATTAAGGAGACTTATTCCTTTGTAGTTGGCGCAGTCAAAGGGATCTCCTTTCTTGTGGATCGGGCAAACGATGGTGGGACTCCATTTCTCGGGCATGCATATCTTACATATGAGCTGATGCATGATCCTAACCAAGTCATCTCCAGCTGCCTTGAAGAGCTCAGCAGGAAGTTTATTCGTTTTGAGTTTCGATCTGGCGATCTTAACTTCGTCGAGGTCAGGGGGACGGAATTCTCTGCGATTTTCGTCGTTAAGAAATGGAACATTCTGCCTGACAGCGGTATATTGACTGACATCACCGTTGTACAGTCTGCAGAAGTGGTTTTTCCATATTCTCAGCATCGACTGCGATTCTACTACTAGGTGTCCGTCCTCATCCCTGGAGACTTCAGTTCTGTCTTATAACCCTAGCTTGGTCGCTTTATCTGTTGATAAAACTTTCGAACGTTACGCCTGCAGTAACTCTCTCTCCAAATCCTCAATCGCGCGCTTCTCGTGCTCTTTCTTCTGAGAAGCATATGCTCCTCCCTTCTTTTTAACTTGTAGAGCTCACGAGCTGATCTTGTTCTTCTATGCAGCAAGGCTTTATCTACCTTCTGTTTTGCTGTATGAATAGTCCTGCACTCGTCATCGAACCAGATGTTTCTTCTTGAAGTCCAAGACTTTAGATGCAATGCTTTACAGGGCTTGTTTGCAAAGGCTCAACTGTCGTTCTATTGACTGCGTGGAGAGTTGAATTGTATTCGAGAGATTAAGGGAAACGCGATCTGTGAAGGCACTGGCGATACTAGTTTCCGAGTCGATATTAGCTCCTCGGAAAGTTCGAACATCAAGAATAGTGGAGGAGTGTTTGATGTCGATCGCGATGTGATCAATCGGGTTAGTGATTGATTGATCTGGTAACCGGTAGGTGCCTTGGTGTATATCGAGGGGCGGGAAGCGCGTACTGGCTAGAAGGAGATTTCGCCCCTTAGCGACATCAATCAGCCTGTGTCTGTTATCGGATGTGGTGTCGTGTAGGCTGTATTTGCTGATGACTCGTTCCAAGACGTTTTCCCTACCGAGCTTAGCGTTGAATTAATTTTTATGTCATAGCTGGGACATTGGACATATGATCTGTCCAGGAGATCAGAGAACTCATCTTTGATGGCGTCATCCTTGTCCTCCGTGGGGGCGTGGACGCAGATCAGGCTGATTTTAGAAAATGTAGCCTTGATACGGATTGTTTTGCGGCGCTCTATCTATCTCTATTTGTTGTCTATCTCGGACAACAAATCCGCATCCGAACAATCGTCGTCCTCTCTTCCTATAGCAGTCGTTGTAACAGATGTCGCAGTCTTTCATCCGCTTGTTACCTGGTCCATTCCATCGCATTTCCTGGATGGGGGTTAAGTCCGCTTTATAGCGGTCTAGGGCGTCCACAAATTGTTCAGCTGCACGTGGTCTGTTTAGGGACTTACATAACATTTCACATACAGAGCCTAAGGTCATTTCTTGCAAGGGTCGTCAACATTAATCCCGTCTGTTTTATGCGAGGCTTGTGGTTGTCTCTGAACATAGCCCAGACATAGCCCAACCGACATTAATCCTGTTTTGTGGCGCAGGATACTCACCATTCGTCCTCTTCCGATAGTAATTTCCATGGTCAGGAAATTTCCAGATGGTACCATGAGGAGATGGAAGTAGGGCTAACAGAGCTGCAAGGTGTTCGGCTGCATAGGCTCTTACTCGCTTTTTTTAGCGGACCAGCACCCGTCGGCAGTAGCATCTGCCTACGAGTCCTTTGTTGGTCTCTTACCATCCAGAACCTAGATCTATTGACGCAAATTAAGGATAGTGAACAGGGGCCTCAACCAACTTGACGGGGCATTTGACAGCGCTTGATGAAGGACGGAGCCTCCTACTGACACATGTTATTGGGAGACAATCCAAGTCTATCCAGGACTGTGTCGGCACATAAGGACCCATTCAGAGTCCTTCAGACATTTAGCAATCATGAGCCTTCACTTTTGAAAAGCTTACTTGCTGGCGGTCACCCTGCTTAAAGTCCAACCACAAAGGCAGTGTCCATGTTAGGTTAGGTTAGGTTATTGTGGTCGGCATAAGCCAAACATAGGCCGAAGTCGGCCCATTGTGATACCACATGGATCGTGTTACCCAGATCCGCTACCAGAGAACCAACCGGTGCTTCTGATGAAGCGATGGAGTTGAGCTATTTTTTGATCTGCTGGCTCACTTAGATTATCATAGAAGGGCGCGCCGAGGTAGATCCTCCTGCGATTCGCAAAAGAGGGGCATGATCAGACGAGGTGATGTATTGGTTCCTCCCCCTCCTCGTCCATGCAGCCGCGACAGAAGTCGTTGGAGGGTATTCCCAGTCTGGCGGCGTGTTTCCCAATGATGCAGTGACCTGTAATGACACCCACCAGAGTACTTAAGGTTGCCCTTTTGGTTGCCATTAGGTCCCTGGTTCGTCCCAGGTTTAATTTAGGCCAGAGTTGTTTGGTGATAAAGCCGATATTACTCTCATTCCATTGGAGGTTGGTCGCCTTAGTGGTTTGGAGTTTTATCATATGCTTTACCGTACTTATTGGTGTTTCTAGGTACCCGAGGGTAGGTAGGCTGAGTGTGCTAGACCCTAACTTTGCGAGTTCGTCGGCCGCGCAGTTTCCTAGAATATCCCTATGCCCGGGAACCCACAATACTTTAATGTTGAACTGCTCAGCCATCTCATCTAGAGATAGGCGACAGTTAAGAGATGTCTTTGATTTGTGGGTTACCGCTGCCAGGGATTTGATAGCAGATTGGCTATCCGTGCAAATGATAATATCCTTGGCGGATATTACATTGATCCTGAGCCATGCAAGGGCCTCTGTTATCGCTGTTATTTCAGCCTGATACACACTGCAGTAATTTGGGAGTCTGAAGGATAGGCTGAGGTTAAGCTCCTTGGAGAAGACTCCACTGCCTACATCCGACTCCATCTTAGAGCCATCGGTATACAGGGAGATCGAGTCCTTTGGTATGACTTTCCCTTCAGCCCATTCCTCCCTGGATGGAAAAAGATCTTCGAAGTTCCTAGTGAACACGTTTTGCGGGATGTTATAGTCTGTGTCCATGGGTACCTCGTAGTGTTTTAGAATGGCTGTGTGTCCTTTTTGTGATGTGGGCCATTTTATTATGCTCCTCATACTCAGGGCCGCGCAGGCAGCAATTTGTTTGCTGAAGAGGTTCAGTGGTGGAAGGTGTAGCAGAATGTTTAGGGCCTCCGTCGGGGTTGATCTGATCGCTCCGCTTATGTATAAGCTGGCCGATCTTTGTACTTTCCCCAGAAGGTTTCGATTGACTGCCTTGTCCAGAGCAGTCCACCAGACTACGACGCCATACAGGAGGATGGGCCTTATGACCGCCGTGTAGAGCCAGTGCATAATGCATGGTTGGAGACCCCACTTCCTGCCCACCACTTTCTTACAGCTGTAGAGGGCAACAGTTGCTTTCTTGACGCGGTCAAGAATGTTGGGTTTCTAATTCAGCTTCTTGTCAAGGACTAGGCCTAGATATTTGGCCTGCTCTTTGATTATTAGTTGGGTTGCACCCAACCACGGTGGGTTGAGGGGCGGAATTTTATATTTGTTAGTAAACAGTACTAGATCGGTCTTCTTAGGGTTCACCCCAAGTCCACAGTACTGCGTCCAGGTTTCTACTGTATGTAATGCACTCTGTATAAGGTCGCATAGAGTGCTGGGAAATTTTCCTGTGGCGGCAATAGCAATGTCATCTGCATAGGCGATCACGGCGTGCCCTTCCTGTTCAAGCAACAGCAGTAGCTCGTTAACCACCACGTTCCACAGGAGAGGGGAGAGTACTCCACCCTGTGGTGTACCTCTGCTAACCATTCTGGTTGAGACGGCACCAGCGAAGTTGGCTTTGACAACTCTTTGTGTTAGCAGTTGTCGTACCAGTTCTATCACTGATCCCGTAACACCCAGATCAGTCAGCGCTTTGGTGACGGCCCATGGTTCAACATTGTTAAAGGCACGTTCAATGTCGAGAAAGGCGACTAGAGTATATTCCCTACGTTCCAGTGACCTTTCTATTTTGCTGACCAGTGAGTGGAGTGCTGTTTCCACCGATTTGCCTTTGTTGTAGGCATGTTGATTATCCGACAGCCTTCCTGAGAGGCAACTGTAGCGAATGTGTGCGTCTAGAATCTTCTCTAGAGTTTTTAATAGAAAAGAAGTAAGACTAATAGGCCTCGATTCATTTGCATACGTATGGGAGCTTTTGCCTGCCTTGGATATGAAAATGACTTTGGTTACCTTCCACTTGCTAGGGATGTATGATAGGGAGAGGCAACTCTTGTATATTACTACAAGCCAGGGGAGGATGATATCTACCACCTGCTGAAGCTCAGCTTTTATGATACCATCCGGTCCCGGGGACTTGTAGGGTTCAAAGCTTAGTGTCCATGTTATTGCGATAGCATTATAGCATTATAAAGTAGACCTTTCTGATCAGCTGTTACAACGTTCACTGAACCTCCATTTTGCTTTTTTCTCTTTCTCCTTCCAGTGAATTCGAAAAGTTGAACAAGAGTGACATCTACTACAACAACGACCTGGCATTTCGCACAGCCGAGAGACATTTGGGTATACCAGCGCTGCTCGATGCCGACGACATGGCTGCCTATGAAGTACCAGACAGATTATCCATCCTGACGTATCTGTCGCAGTTCTATCAAGTTTTCGCCGCACAAGGTGAGTCACAGCAATTGCATGTATATACTCCTATTAGCCAAGTTGGCTTTTTCCCATCAATCATTTTATCTGACACTTGAGTTCGTCAATAAACTCGAATCTAACATCACATAGACCCTCATGACGCCCCTTTTTGCCATAAACAATAACAAGATTGAGCAGTTCTTTATCTTTTAGTTTTTTTTTTTTTTGTTTCTTAAATGAAATTAGAGCTCACCACACCATGACGGGTGTTTGGAGGTCTGCTATCATGTGAGTAGAATAGAACTTCCTCTGTCTGTCGCTCGTCGAATGAGGCCTTTGCACTCGACCAGTTTCCACCAGTTGTTGCCGTTGTCGTTGTCGTGATCTACAATGGTAGCCGCGGGAGCATTCATGACCAGACTATGAGTTAAACTACGGATACTCCTACAGTATAGTATAGCGAGTATTGGCCAACTGAAATCTCAATGTTGAACTCGACGCGACGTCACTTTGTCTAGGTGGCTACGTGGCACGCATAGCCTATTGCATTGCCCTAGAACGGCTTCAAGTATTTTGAAAACAAATTAAAAAAGAAAGACAAACGGAAACGAAAGGAAAAAAGCCGGTCGCGGACGTTATTGTTGTTGTGTATTGTTTATAAATACAGTGAGTCAAAGCGAAAGCGGATCAGTGCACTTTACCGATTTGCTGTCGCGTGGAACTAATGAGATTCGCCGGGATTTCATGTGAAACAGATGTGCATACGAATGTTTGGCCGAGAATGGGCGTTGACTGGTTATACTGTTGCCCTTAAGCTTTTTGGAGTGATAGAACTGTAACTAGGTAATCGAACAAAAGGGGAGCCATTGCATATGCTATACATGGTGGTACAGGAAGTTGGGCTGTGACCAAGAGACAATAGCGTTGCATATTGGAATTACGATTGGGTGGGTTATGGGGGACATGAAAAAGTTTCTAGTTCGATGACTCGGTGTGCAGTTGAATGAGTTCTCATTATGGTTCCTTAGTTGAGCAAGACGTGAGCAGAGAAAGGCAGCAACCAACGAGGCGTACCAAAAGGCGCTGCAGAGGAAAACCAGGGCAGCGCAAGAGAGTACCGAGCCAGAAGAAGGGAGGAGAAAAAACTACTGCGACAAAAGAAAAGAGTCTTCGCAGCCTCCTAGATCAAGGATATCAAGGAGTCTAGGGATAAGCATAAAACACGAGCCTTTTATAAGAAAGCCAAAGGCCTTGCAGGAGGCTTCAAAAAGGGCACCCAGGCTCTTCGAAACTGCGAGGGTAATCTTGTCACCGACCCGCAGGGAATAGTGGATGTATTTAAGCAGCATTTCCAGCAGCTGCTTAACCAGCATGACCAAGAGAGGGTGGTAGGGACCGAGGAAATCCCAACTCCAGCCGCTGAAGTAGTCCTCCCACCCAGCATCGAAGAAGTAGGCACAGCTATTCAGAAGCTGAAGAACAACAAGGCCGCAGGCTCAGATGGCTTGCCATCAGAGCTCTTCAAGGCTGGCGGCGATGTTCTGGTAGGGAGCATGCAAGAGATCATCTGCAGAATTTGGGAAGATGAAAGCATGCCCGACGACTGGAATACCAGCTCTATATGCCCCATCCACAAAAAAGGCGATCCTACCTCTTGCAAGAACTATAGAGGTATATCCCTGCTCAATGTCGCATACAAGATTCTGTCCAGCGTATTGTGTGAACGTCTAAAACCATTTTGCACCGCACTAATCGGCAGCTACCAGTGCGGCTTCCGGCCCGGCAAATCAACTATAGTCCAAATTTTCACACTTCGACAAATCCTGGAAAAGACTAACGAGTTTCGAATCGATACACACCATCTTACATCGATTTCAAAGCCGCATACGACAGCATTCATTGTGAAGAACTGTTTGGTGCGATGGCCGAATTCGGGATCCCGGTAAAACTGATCCAGTTGTGTCGCGCCACGCTAAAAAACACGCGATGCACCGTGCAACTCGGTTCTAGGACCTCGGAACCATTCGAAACATGCACCGGATTTCGGCAAGGAGATGCGCTGTCATGTGACTGCTTCAACCTGGTGCTGGAGCAGATAGTGCGACGGGCAGGCGTCAACAGGGAAGGCACTATCTTTTACAAGTCCATCCAGCTGCTTGGATACGCGGATGATATCGACATCATCGCGTGTTCTCGCCGTGGCATTGTGGAAGCATTCACGGCGATTGAAGAACAGGCGAAACGCGTTGGTCTTAAGGCCAATGAGGACAAGACGAAGTACATGCTGTCAAGCAAAAACTAATCCGTCGCTCACCACCTGAGACAAAATATAACGATTGACGGCTAAAATTTCGAGGTAGTTAAGGAGTTTGTCTACCTCGGGGCAAACGTAGATTCCACAAATGACACCACAGTGGAGATCCGGCATAGAATCGCCCTTGGCAACCGCTGCTACTTCGGCTTGTCCAAACAACTGGGGTCAAAACTCCTCACTCGAAAGACCAAAGTCATGCTTTACAAAACGCTCATTCTGCCAGTCTGGCTGTACGGAGCCGCAAGCTGGACGATAAGCAGGACAGCGGAGCTGATTTTGGGTTCTTTCGAAAGAAAAATTCTGCGCCGGATATTTGGTCCTGTCTGTGAGGAAGGTGAATGGAGAAGGAGACACAACCGCGAACTCTACGAGCTGTACCAAGATGTGGATGTAGTTCGGAAGGCAAGGATCCGTTGACTACGCTGGCTCGGCCACATCGAGCGCATGGACATCAAACCTCCAGCTAAGAGGGTCTTCCACTCCGAGCCTCCTGGTTCGAGAAGAAGAGGAAGACCGAACCTCCAGTATAATGACCAAGTAATCGCGGATGTAAGACATCTTGGTCTTGACAACTGGAAGCAGCGTGCCCAAGATCGTCAAGGATGGAAGACAGCTATAGCTCAGGCTCAGATCCTCCATGGATCTCTGGCCTGATAAGTAAGTAAGTAAGTAGTTGAGCAAGAACTTTCGAGACTCTACACGGTCTCTCAATATGTCTCAATATGTTTTAAACGAACTATTCGCTGTTCCTTCAATGTTGCACAATTTTATCTCATAGCTTCCATTACTCATTGCCTCACTGGCAACCAGTAGTTAATTATCATTACGATAACTTTGCCACATAGGAAGCGCACAGTTGCGCACACAATGAAAAATCCCCCGGTTGCTACTATAACCAAAGCGAATGACCCTAAATTGGTGGTACTGGCACCGGCAGACATGGAGAATGAGGAATGATTGTTGCTTTCTGCCTTTGGCTTCGGTTCATCTTCAGTAGCAGCGTTATTCGCTGTCTGTTAATGGGTTTTTCCACGATTCGGTATGGAACAATTAAAAATAGTTTTCACAAAGTGGAGGAAGACAAAGTCGTGAGCTACTGTCGACTGTGCCTTTAAGATATGGTGACGGTGAAGGGGAAATCGTGAAAGATCGTTTTGTTTCAAATTGTATTGCTTCACTGTATCAGTAGCTAGAGACTATACTGAGTGCTAAGTGTTTAAACGAAGACAATTGTGGGAACAGTGATGTAATACGCAACGTTTCATTGAAACCAGTCGTATGGTTAATGAATTAGTTATGCTTAGAGCTCTGTATTCGAGTTGATGTCACCTTCATCCCTGCCTTTATGTTTTTTTCCGCAACAAAATCGGCAATTTTCCGGGTAAATATCTTCCCTATGGATTCAAATGATGCCGGACAGGGGGAGACAAATTCTCGGCCTGAAAATGAAAGACCTAATCTCGCTTGACCATAGCACACCTTGTCCGGCGTTTCTCCAACATCAATTTTCCTCCACGGTAGTGGAAGTGTCAAAATATGCATCTATGCATCTATAGCCCTCTCAGTTTCTTCATTGGATGCGAATAGGCAGCTTCTCGCCAATTTTGGCATTCAGCTGGTCGGGAGAGCTAGAGCAATATTCACCCGTAACTATTCTGCCTTTTGCATGGTAATCAGTTAACAGGGCACCTTTTGCATCCCAAAGCATGCTGCTCGTGATGTTTCCAGCAGGTGCGCTCCAACTCACTTTTTTTGGCGCTGAACGACACTGCTTAGGCTGCTCATTCATTTTAAGCGTGTATTGATGAACCTATTTCTAATCCAATGTGACAGATTGCCGCTCAAAATCGGCCGAATACCTACTGTATCGGCCTTCAACCGCCATTCAGCAAACGCGGCAAAGCCTTCGCATCCCCAATTCTCTGTGCACGATATTTCACACTTATTCTTCCTGTATTCCAACAGCATCAGCTACACTACAAATGCTAGTCTGTTGAACAACACGCAGAAGTGTGTTAGCTGACACATATAAGTGTGTCAATTGACACGTTTTAAGATTTATAAGTGTGTCACTTAACACTTTGTCTCCTTATTTTTTTTCTTCGCTGCGAAAAGTGTTCACAGGATTTGAACACAGGATCACGGGATTAAGAGTCCAGTGCGTTAACCATTACAGTATGGGTCCGGGTCGAAATTTGCTTTCTGGCAAGGTACATATGTATATGAATGTACATATGTACATAGTTGGGAATTTCACTTTTGTGTGTATAGTTGAGAAATTTCCCTTATTGCGTCTTTTCACTATCACAGACTTAAAAGCGCATTAAAAATGACTACAATGAAAACACACTTTTCGGTGTGTTACAGTAACACACCATTTGCAATGTACCTCACTCATTTTCACTCGTCTCTTGCCCAACACGATATCACGCACCTTTTCGATGATTTCCGATATGGTTGCGGTTTTTGGCTGTCTTTCGCGTAAGTCATCTTCGAGGGATGAGCGACCACGTTTAAACGCAGCTGCCCAGTGGCTGGAATGGAGTCCTAGTAAGCTCCTGTCGACTTCAGAGCATGTAGCCCGGGCTACCAACATGTACGATTCACAAACCCGAATACTCGGTGCACCTACGTACTTAACCACACCCTGCACTTATCAACCACTCTCCCCGCGGGGCCGCCATTAGGTATTACTTCGCGGGGCTGGTTAGCAATTTATGCCATGTGCTCCGAGTCGACCGTTTCAGTTCCTCTTATTCTTTCCAACCTTTTTAGCTCGTTTTGCACGCTCGTTATAAATGAGCAGATCTCTGGCCAATACTGCTTTGAGTTTTATAATACGACTTATTAGACGCTCTGGGATTGGCAGGTCCATTCGTGCCTCTGCAAAGCATCTGCAGTGGAATGTGGCATGCTCCGCATCTTCTTTTTCTTCTGGACATTCTGTGTAGAAGGGCGAGCTGACATGTCCAAATCTATGGAGATATTTTCGATAGCCCCCGTGACCTGACAGGAATTGTGTAAAGTTATAATTGCAATCCCCGTGTGGTCTTTTTCCCCAAACCTCGATCGTTTGGGGAAAGAGATCAGCTTTTAGGTCCATCGACCTTTTGTTGTGTTGCCCCACCTGGCTTGCCATAATGCAATGGACGTTGCCCTTTCTTCGGCCTTTATCCTTTTATCCTCGGCTTTTTCACCTACTATAAAGCGATAAGTCGACGTTCATTTTTCCACTTGACCAAGACTCGAACGTTTTCCATCTCCGCAAGGACTTCAACGCCTATAACACAGGTATAGGGTCGTCCAAACAATATTTAGCGAAAATAGCCTCCCGCGGAGGGGAATGAGTCTCCTTAACATCGCATATAAGATCTTCTCTGCCGTATTGTGTGAATGCCTGAAACCGTTTGTGGATAACCTGATCGGCTCTTATCAGTGTGGTTTCAGGCCAGGTAAATCCACAATAGACCAAATATCTACGCTGCGGCAGATCTTGGAGAAGACCCAGGAATACCAATTCGACACTCACCACTTCTTCGTCGATTTCAAGGCTGCATATGACAGCGTGTATAAAGATGAGCTATACAAAGCCATGTCTAGTTTTAACATCCCTGCCAAACTCGCCCGACTGTGAAGGATGGCAGTGGAGAATTCTCGCTGCTCCATTAAGGTCGGTAATGAGCAAACCGAGACCTTTGATGTTAAAAAAGGATTGAGGCAAGGTGACGTATTGGTTAGAACGTCGCCATGGGTGGATATAACTTTGAAGTGGTCAAGGAATTCGTCTACCTTGGCTCACTGATGACCAGCGACAACAACACCAGCGCTGAGATAAAACGCAGAATCACTCTTGCCAACCGCTCTTTCTTTGGGCTCAAGAGGCAATTGAGAAGTAGAGCCCTCTCTCGGAAAACCAAGGTGACACTATATAAGACCTTAATCATCCAGTCCTCCTCTACGGCGCAAAAGCTTGGACCTTAACAAAAGCGGATGAAGATGCCCTTGGTCATTTCGAGAGGAAAATTCTGCGAACTATCTACGGTCCCGTTTGTTCAAACGGTCTATGGAGGAGAAGATATAACGAAGAACTGTACGGGTTGTATACTACGGATAGAGCGCATGGAAAATACAGCTTCGACCCGAAGAGTCTTCGAATCCACCCCGGAAGGAAGGCGCGGCAGAGGATGGCCGCATCAACGGTGGCGCACGCAGGTGGAAGGGGACCTTAACCAACTGGGCGTGCGGCGCTGGAAACAGCTGGCCAAAGACCGTGCCAGCTGGAGACGCTTGTTGGTTTAGGCCCAGGTTCACCACGGACTGTAGCGTCACCTAAGTAAGTAAGTAAGCCTCCCGCGGAGAATATTTGAATGAAGTTGTTCTTCTCACAACCACCCAAGTGTGACCTACAGTTTAATGCCGATTCCGAACGACGTGAGTCGAGAAGCTTTTTCAAGTCAAGTATACTATGGGGGGTTTTGCCAGTACCCCGCCGAGGCGTTGCTGTTATCGGGATCCGAACTCGCTCATCGTGCGTCAGAGTCCAACACACTAACCACTGCGCCACTGCGCCCTCCCTTCATCATGGTAAAATCCAGGCAGAGTACTATAATGAACTTTTGTTAAAAGTCTAAACCATTCATTTGCACTCAAGCACTTTTGTGCATATAGATTGGGTAACCTCCTGCGTGTCTGGAACCTTATCCTACCATTCCTTTGCCATATAATCCATAGAGTTTAGCATATCATTACCCGATGACTCTCACGACGATTGCAACCGTTCTAATAGCCTCAAGTTCACCCACCTTTCCCACAAATTCAATTCCCTTTCCAAAAACCAAACAAAACCGCTCCAAGCCGCCAAAAGAGACCGAAACGACGACTTGACTTTCTTTTCCTCACTCACGTTTACTTTCGACTGGCGCTAAATCCAACCACACTGGCCACCCTCCGAAGATTGTACATCAACGTCCTACCTTCCATGGATCGGAGTCCATACAGAAAAAATTAAAGACAAATGACTATGAGATTATGGGTACGCTCTTCCGCTGAAGGTTCAAGGTAGTAGCTCCTCCCGAACCATGACAATGACAATGCTGTTGATGTCCCGTAATAGTACCCTTTCGAATCGGGCACTCCGACTTACCATCTCGACAGTAGTCGTGACAATTGAAATTCTCTGTTAGTACTTTCTCTGTGACAACAATGACGGTCGCCGGTGTGTCAGTTGCAGATGATTGCTATGACGACCACGTTTTCCTTCGTTTCCTTTTCTCTATGCTTCGTGGAGTGTCTCGCTAGCTCAGCCAGACCTCCATACAAAAGAGTGCCGAAATGATTAGATCTCTCCGAGTTATTTTAATGAAATGGAAATTAATTACTATTCCCGAACTGTAGTTGGTGGTATGAAAAGGCTACGACCGTAGTGGCCACCGGTAGAGAGGTTAAACGAGGGCGGACTTGGGTGGAGACGTGCTTGGTCTGTGATCTTTTGTGTCTTCGTTTGTCCCGCCTGAACAAGTGGTATCGTTTCGTCATTCAGCTATCATATGGGGGGAGAGTACACTGTTGTTGCATGTGAATTGATTTCAGCGGTCGATTGTTGGTAGTCAAGGGCTTTGAACCTTCCAACTCCTGTAGGGGTGAGGCTATGTTCAGTTATGTCTTTAGTACTAACTTAGTTAAATGTAATCGGGGCAATTCGTTAACTTTTATTACTAATAATAGAAGCGAGGTTCTAGACATAACACTTCTGAAAGCAAATTGGCAGAGGTTTAATACGGTGCTGTGTAAGACCACTAGCCGACCTCCGGAAGGGAACCCCAACTTCATGAAAGACATCGATAAGATGGTCCTAAACCTCAACAACATGCTAAACCGTTCCACCCGCCATGGTGGAATGCTAGAATAGCGGAGCGCCTACGTATGTATCTCTAGACATAGCTGGAACCTCGCAAAAGAGGAGGCCATCGAATAGTCAACCTATAGAGATAGTGTTAAACGGCTCAAGAGAGAAATTAGATTCGCCAAGAAGAACTCCTCGAGAAGCTTCTGTGGCTCTATTGAATCGTGGAATCGTGTACGGGTACGGCTCGTTTGAGAAAGGTCCTTGCCAAAGCTCCTTTGCAGATATCCTCTATTAGAGAACTGAAGGTAGCTGGACAGACTCAAATGAGAGCTTGATTCCCTATCAAAATGTCATTACCCTGGCTGGAACTTTCAATTCGGCAGACACGTAGCTAAGGGAATGTACCGAACCTGAAGATTGTTACCGAGGAAAAGATCCTTTGGGCACTCAATTCGTTTGACCCCTACAAGGCGCTAGGAATGGCTGGCATATATCCGATAATGTTGCAGGAACCATGTGAAGCTACTCTGCTATGGCTGAAGCGCATTTACTGCTGGTGCCTCAGGATTGGTTACTTACTTACTTACTTATCAGGCCAGCGATCCATGGAAGATCTGAGCCTGAGCTATAGCTGCTTTCTATCCTTGACGGTCCCGGGCACGCTGCTTCCAGTTGTCAAGACCAAGATGTCTTATATCCGCGATTACTTGGTCTTTATACCGGAGGTTCGGTCTTCCTCTTCTTCTCGAACCAGGAGGCTCGGAGTCGAAGACCCTCTTAGCTGGAGCGTTGATGTCCATGCGCTCGATGTGGCCGAGCCAGTGTAGTCGACGGATTGGTTATGTTCCACAAATGTGGAGGCAAGTTTGGATGATTTTTATACCTATGTAAGTCGAATAAAGGCAACCATGCTACTGCAAAGGACTATAGACCTTTTAGTCCATCCTCCTTCCTTATGAAAACGCTGGAAGGATTAATAGACATGTACGTAAGGGATGAGATTGGTGACAGCTACATATCTGTCACAATCACACAACGGTTGTCTATACGATAGAAGAGGCACTCAATGTCGAGGAATTTACTCAAGGTACCTTTCTAGACATTGAGGGTACCTTTAATACCGTCAGTACTGAGGCAATAGTGTACAGCCTTTATGTGGCTCAAATAAACTCGAAGATAGGTGAAGTAAGTGGAAGGGTGAAGGTATGTCGGTATACATCACAAGGTGGCGTTCTATCGCCCCTCCTTTGGCTCCTTGTGGCCGATGGATTGCATAAAATTCTAGAGGCCGATGGTTTTAACGTCATGACCTATGCTGACGACATTGCCATTCTGATATCTGGAAAGTTTCTGCAGGTCCTCAGCGAGAGACTAAGTTGTGCACTGCTATCAGTTAATAACTGGGTCAAAGGGCGAGGCCTGGGAGCAAACTCGGCGAAAACCCAGATAGTTCTCTTCACAAGGAGAAGATATATTGTATATCAAGATTCACGTACCCCGTATGAATGCAATCGATCTGATCCCTGGAAAATCTGCCAAATATCTCGGTATAATTCTAGACCAAAGGACCAAAAAAGCCTACGTGGCACTATGTTCGTGCAGAGTAGCCTTTTGAAAGACATGGGTCCTCAGACCGAAAATGGTGTATTGGTTATACACTGCGATGGTAAGACCTATTCTAGTCTATGGTTCGCTTGTCTGGTGGAGGGCATTTAAGAAGAAATGCCAAAGTATGTCAAAGGTTCAGAGGGCAGGTTGGTTGGCAATGCTGAACCTCCCACCCTTGAACATATACTGCGAGAGCATCGCAGCCAGGACTGCGCCAAGACTACAGGAATCTGATCTCTGGACAAGGAGTCCTTATGGCCACGCATCAATCTTGGATCGATTCCTTCCTGTGCGAGGAGATTCTCTATCAGAATTCCCTCCATGAGGAATGGACTAGATCTACACTGACGGATCCAAAATGGATACCGGCACAGGGGCCGGGGTCTATTTTGAATCTCGGGAAATACATCGCTCCTATAGACTTGATGATGGCTGCAGCGTCCTCCAAGCTGAGGTTTTCGCAATCAAGTAAGCGGTAGACCTGGTTATTAGAGAGAATCTCTCAGGAAAAAGGGATCAACATCGATGTTGACAGCCAGGCAGCCATTAAGGCTCTGCAGGCAGCATGGATAAGATCCGAAGTCCGAGATGTAAACAAGGTGACCCTCTGCTGGATACCAGGTCATGTGAATATCTCCGGAAATGAGAAGGCGCACGAGCTAGATAGATTAGGATCAGGCGCAAACTTCGCGCAGATCGCAACTGAAGCTTAAACGTCACTCAGTACAGTCTACAGGGAAATGGAGGCGGAGCTATTGGTTAAGGCCAATAAGCGATGGTATCAAGTAGGCGATGGTATTAAATTGGCCCGTCTATGATAAGAAAAGGACAGAAAGTCTGCTAAAGTTCAATCAGTTGGCAGTCGGTGCCCTCACTGGGCACTGCATGTTATCCTACCATGCAGCCAGTCCATTCGTCACCTGCTGTGTGAATGTCCAGCACTAACCCAAAAAAGGAACGTATTCCTTGGAAGTCACTTCCTCTCGGGACTAGAAGAGGTACATATGTAAGTAACATTGGGCTGAATAGACTACTTGAATTCTTATCTTCGTCTAAGTGGCTCAGCTCAACGGAAAATGTTTAGGGGTCTACAGGTTAAACGTTAACTGGGCACAATGGACTACTCGTCCATTGACCTTTCGTCGATAGGGCACCCAGTGACCTAACCTAACTTTCCAACTCGTACGACTACATATTACGGCTTCGAAAGTGTGAACAAAATACAATTGTCACTATGCCACTGCGTTTCTCTTCACGTCTGTGTTATTGTTGTTATATCAGCCGATCCGTGCCATTCTCTAGTTTAAAGGTCAACCCGCCACTTAGCCAATCAACGACTCATTACATTAATTAACATTTCCATCGCAACGCACTGCGTTTGAATTTTATTGCCAGAACTGTCACAGACTTGGTATTGTGCCAGCTACCCGAGTTTAAGCGCCTCCAGCTGTCACCCGTTCATTCTCGACCGTGTATTGTCCAAACGGACCCTGCTTGCCCGCCAGCGACGGCTACATATAAGTGTCCACACATAAATCAGTAGCGAGTCAACTGCGAAACTAAAACTCCTGCTCTTCGAGCTCCTTTTGAGCACAATACGACTCATAGTTCAATGATTTAATGGCGCACAGTTGTGTACCATAGTTGCCCAGAAACCTTTCGGATAAAAAACTCGAATTCGAATTAATCGAATCTATTTCCACACAAGCGGCACAGCTAGTACATTTCTAATGCACTGCATGCATCATGATGCAGTTTTGTCCAGCCTTAGCCTAGCGGTAAGTGAACGAGAAATGAGGGAGAGTGAAATATTAGTTCGAGATATTCGACCCACGATAGTGCCCTTCAGGTGAATAGCGGTGAAATAGATTTGTTGCCAAATCGAGATACAAAAACGAAGTCAAAATGAATAACAAAAATCACCGCTGCATCTCTCTGCATGCAGTTGGCATTGTTATTCATCGTGCGCAATGCAGTCAGATTTGCAACGAATGAACCAGTTACCCAGTTGCTGATGGTGTGCACTCTACTCGCAGATGAAAAGATACTTTTTGTGCGAATAATGAAAAGCGGCAGATTACTGTAATAAATACGAGGTGAATGCTTCGTTTTTGCCGCCACACTTGAAGCTATTGCCACTGCAGCTGGGTAATTGAACATTAACTTGTAAGTTGGTCAATGGTAGCCAGGATGGCGCAGAAGGACTTTCACTTTCTGCAATTGTTGCATTGTATGCATCATGCATGCATGCTTAACTGGTGGACATAAAGGACCGAGTCTACCGAGTCGTTTATGGAAACGGGTTTCATAGAGAAGGTCTTCCACTATACTATGGGAACCGATCATCATCTTCAGTCGAGTCGAGGTACAATACAAGATATAAATCGGTCCCATGTGATGGTGGTGACTGTTGCATCATTCCCTACCAGCCGGTGAGCTGCGTGTCTGTCGTTCAATGCTGCTGCTGCTGCCTCCAACGAGATGGTGTGGTGAGAATGTCGGCAAAATATTCAATGCCCAAAGGTGCTGTTGACCTCGAAGGTTCCATGTGGTCTGTGGAGTCGAAGTTATTGACGTTTTGCATCATCTGCATCTGACTTTGGAATTACCTAATGTTTCGGATTGGATTTATGGTTTGTTTTAGTTGGAAGCACAGACAATTGTGTAGATCTTTAGTTGGCCGACATGGATGAGAAGATTTGTTGCTGTGGTTTTTGGATGTGGTACATGCGTTTTTCGCTTCGAAATAAATTGTGCGTGTGATGACGAAATGTGTTGGCAATTTATTTCAATTGCTTGGCGAATGATTTGTGGCTTTTTGTGCAGCATTTTCTTTTCGCAGTATCTGGGTCAGAGTGATCTTTATCTGGCCGTTAGCTGGCCGTAGTAGTTAAATGGATTTTTGAATTCAAACAGAACGGCACGTCGGTGGCCTATAAGCTTGCGCTGTATGATAAATCGAGTTCTGGCTGTGTGATTTTTTAATCGTTTGGTTTTTAATTGTTAACATATTCAGGAAATGGCAAAACTGTTTTGAACAGTTTTTATTTAAATTGATAAGTCGATGCTTGCCATTTACTTACTTACCCAGGTGGAGCTACTTCCCTGGGTGAGCCTGGGCGTCAATCAGCTTGCCTCTCCAGCCGGTACGATCTCTGGCTAGTTATTTCCAGTGCTACACGTCCTGTTGGTTGAGGTCCCTTTCCATCTGCGTGCGCCATCTTAGATGCGGCCGTCCTCTGCTGTGTCGTGTTTGGGGTTAGATTCGAAGACTCTTCGGGCTGAATTCGAAGACTATGGAGCATATAGAGTTCGTCGTTGAATATTCTCCTCCACTCTCCGTCAACACAAACGGAACCGATGATTGTACGCAAAATTTTCCTCTCAAAGCGTCCAAGTGCCTCCTCATCGATTTATGATAGGGTCCAAGCCTCTACGCCATAAAGGAGGACCGATATGACTAAGGTTTTTTAGAGGGTCGCCTTCGTTTTTCGAGAGAGGCCTCTATTTCTCAATTCCCTCTTGAGCCCAAAGAAACAGCGGTTGGCAAGAGTTATTCTGTGTCTCACGGCTGATGTTGTTGCCATTAGTGATCCAAGGTAGACGAAATCCTTGACCACCTCAAATGTGTAGCTACCCATAGTGATGTTATGGCTAAGGCATCTGTATTAGGCGTTTTCTTTGATTACAGCATATATTTGATTTTGCCCTCGTTTACCTTCAGACTCGTCTTGCCTCTTGTATTGGCCAGCGAGCTCCGCCCAATCTTTTCGAGAATGATGTTGAAAATGTTACACGACAATGTGTCGCCATGTCTGAATCCCTTTTTGACCTCAAATGTCTCGGTTAATTCGGTGCCGATCTTGATAGAGCACATCTTGGCGAGTTTGGCACGATCACTGCAAATGCCAGTGTGTTAAACAACGCGCAGCAAGTGTGTCATTCGATTCATATTAAGATTAAGTGTCATTTTGCACATTCTACAAAACTTTCTATTTAATGTTGTAAATAAAAACTCTAATAACGCCTTAAGCGTGTTGCAGCGACACACTTATTAATAACTAACACATTATGGATCAATCAATCAAACAAAAGGGATGTTTCCCAACTATGTATATGCAGCCTTAAAGCCCATGACGGAGCAGAGCCAAACTTCTCTTCAATTTATTTATTTATTTTTCACACAGGTGTAAGGGACCTACAGTTTAATGCCGGTTCCGAACGGCGTGAGTCAAGAAGCCTTTTTCAAAGCAAGTAATACTACGGCGGGTTTTGCCAGTATCTCGCCGACTAGGGACGCCGCGAAATTAATATTCGATGGCGTTAGTGTTATCGGGATCCGAACTCGTTCATCGTGCTACAGAGTCCAACACACTAACTACTACGCCACGGCGCCCTCCGCCTTGCCAGAAAGTAATCTGCGAGTCAGATTCATAGCGTAATGGTTAACACATTGGACTCTCAACCCAGTGACCCGAGTTCAAATCACAATGTTCGCAGCCACCCAAAAACAAACTCTCCTTTCCCAGTCCTCCGCAGCGAGCATTAGATGAGTTTTTTGTTGTTTTTTTTTGTTCACTGCGAAAAAAGACCACAGGAACCTTGAGATTTGAATACGGGATCACTGGATTGGGAGTCCAGTGTGTTAACCATTTCACCATGGGCCCGGGTCGCAATGGGCTTTCTGCAAGTTGCATATAGTAGGGAAATGTGCCTTTTTGTGTGCTTTCAGAATAACACATTTTAAATTGCATAAAAAAATACTACAACGAAAACACACCTTTTGGTGTGTTGCAGTAACACACTTTGCCTTTACAGTGATGTCGAAATGCGACACGGCTTTGTATAGGTCGTCCCTATAACACTGTCATATGCGGCCTTAAGTTCGACAACGAAGTGATGCGCATCGACATGGAATTCATGGGTCTTCTCCAGGATCTGCCGCAGTGTGAATATTTGGTCTATAGTCGATTCGCCTGGCCAGAAGCCGCACTGGTATGTGCCGATTAGAACGGTGCGAAACAAATACACTAGATAGGATCTTGTAAGCGATATTGAGCAAGGACGTATGTACCACTGTAGTTTTTGCAAGAGGTAGAATTGCCTTTTCTGTGGATCGGGCATATAAAGCTGCTATTCCAGTCGTCGGGTACGCATTCTTCCTACCAAATTCTACAAATTATCGGCGCATGCTCCCTGTCAGAACAAGCCTGCGACCTTGTTGGTCTTCAGCTTTTCACTAGCTTTGCCCACTTCTTCAATGGTGGGAGGGGGAGTAACTTCGTTCACTGGAGGCGGGATCTCTTCGTCCACGACCACTCCCTCTTCTCCCTGGGCATCCACTATACCCTGCGGATCTCGCGATTTCGAAGAGCCTGGATATCGTTTTTAAAACCCTTTTCAAAGCTTTTGGCTTTTTTGTAGAAGGTTCTTATCGCGTTTTAGTCCCTGGACTCTTCGATATCCTTAAGTTGACAGGCTGCGAAAATTCTCTTCTTCTCACACCCTACTCGTGTTCTCCTTTGCAGCATCTTTTGGTACACGCCTCGTCGATCGCTCGTTTCCTCTGCTCACGTTCGCCATCATATCACGGGTTTCTTGTCGGTGGTGGCGCGGAGCCTATCATAGTTTCAGTTGCTTTTTGATGGCTGAGCGGCAATGGAGCCACGTATTGTTGACGTTTGTAACCGAAATAGGCATATGTACGTGCGAGTCGTCCTCTCAGTTGCTCTCTGTAGTCTCTGGCGAAATCTGATGTGCTCAGGCTTCTAATGTTGAACCTCCTCTTGATGGGTTGAGGTAGCTTTCTAACATTGGCGAGTCGGGCTCTGAGTCTTACTGCAAAAAGGAAATGGTCAAAGCCGACGTTTGTTTGACGCATGTCTTGCGTGAAACAGCACATGGCCAATTTGTTTGGCAGTTTGATCATCTTGAGGACGCTAGGTTGCTGTGTGGATCTTCTTGTGAGGAATTGTTGCCAAAAAGTGCGTAAGTCGGAAGCCGTTGTCTGTTGTCATATAGTGGAGGCTGTGCTTTCCGACTACTCTGGCAAAGATGTTCTCCTTAACTATTTTGACGTTCAAGTCCCCAAGTAGGATTTTGATGTTATACTCCGGACAAGCTCCATGGGCGTCGTAGAAATCCTCTTTGATGGGTTCTTCAGCCTCGTCGGTAGGGGCGTGTGCACAGATGAGACCGATACTGCAGAATCTGCCTTGTCTTCAGAGTTTTTCCACGATAAATCCGCATCCGCATAAGTGCAGCCTTTTGTGGCATCTGTAATAAATGCCGCATTTCTTCTTCTTTACCATTTCTATCTAGGGTACTTCCTGAATCGCAGTAATATCCGCCTTATACTGCTTGAGAAACCTCTGCTGGGTACCGGGTCATAGGAATATTTTTGGAAATGAGAAGGCGGACGAGCTAGCTAGATTAGGATCAGGCGTAAACTTCACGCAGATTACAACTGAGGCTAAAACGCCACTCAGTACACTTTTCGTTAAAAGCCAATAAACGATGGCGCAATGGCAGGATCAACATAGCCTATGATCAACATGATAAGAAAAGGACCAAAAGTCTGCTGAAGTTCAGTCGTGAAAATATTCGATTGGCAGTCGGTGCCCTCACTGGGCACTGCATGATATTCTACCATGCAGCCAGACTAGGCCAGGCTGCGGGGACGAAGAGGACATTTAATCCATTCTTCACCTACTGCGCGAATGCCCAGCACTAGCCCAAAAACTTCTTTCCGAACTAGAAGAAGTATGTAAGTAACAGTGGGCTGAACAGACTACTGGGATTTCTATCAGCATCTGGGTGGTTGAGCTCAACTGTGCCACTTTTAGGTTTCTTCGGTTTAGAGGTTAACTGGGCACGATGGACTCCTCGTAGTCTAAGTGAGCCTTGATTTTTCGTGAATAGGGCATCCATTCACCTAACCTATACTGCTTGAGGGTATTTTCGAGTTGATGAGTAGCTCCAGGAGTGCAGAGAGTTCTCACATTCCAGTAACATACTCGCAAATCGCAGTCCTTTTTCTCTATGCCGTCGTTGGTTATACATCCTTGTATCCGAGGCCACACTCCCGTTCATAAGAAGTTTTCTTTTTACATGGGCGGGTTGTTAGCCTCTGCATAGCCGCCAATCTGGTCGGGTTGGGCCCTCTTGCCTAGGGTAGTACATAGTTGCATACATCAGTTCACCTCTTAACGGGTGTTAAGGAGGCTAGCCAGAAGGTGCCTCGAGGAGGCTGTATGTCAACTTGACCTGAGCACTAGCAGGGATCGTTTCTGGTATCTCACCATGTTGAGTGCAATCAGCAACCTTATCCTACATGTCCAGGCCCTTCTCTCCGAGTCTACATCAGGCAGAAGCAGCTGAAAAGGTTGTATTCACTATTTTTTCTAACTTGTTAGTGGAATGATTAATCCGCAATGTGAATTAATCTGTAGTCGTCGCAGTAAAATTGCAAAACACAATATTCCGAAACGACCTACACCTATATTGTATCTAAGTGAAGAAATCGACTGAAAATGAATAATACAGGGTCACATGCTCAGCCCTCACGTATGCCATTCCCGAGATGCCAAAAACCACTTTGCTCATTAAATACAAAAATATGAAAACTACAAATGTCATCTTGTTCTCATTCGATTGAATGAATTTCACATTAAACAGATACAATACTGCACATAAAGCAAACCGACACATTTTCATAAATTAAGTCTAAGACCGCATCTGATGGATTTTTTTTTTACGACAACTTATTAAGTCATCACGACTTCATCGCTAGGAAAAATCATTTAGTGTAAGTGATGGATACATCGAGACCAGTCTCGGCAATATAAGTTTATTATGGGTCCACGCCCTCACAGAGGAGAAAGATGACCGACGTAAAGACGACTTCTATGATCTCCTAGGCAGAACGTATGCGCAATGCCCCAGCTATGACACCAAAATCGTTCTAGGAGATTTCAATGCGAAGCTGGATAAGGAAGCTTTCTTTGAACGGGTCATTTGAAAGCACAGCCTACGCAACACCACGTCAGAAACCGAACTAAGGCTAGTGGACTTTATGGCGGGACATAATCTGGTAGTGGCAAGTACACGATTCTCACACCTCAACATCCATAAGGGGACCTGGCGGTCTTTCGATCAATCGACAACCAACCAAATTGATCATATTGCGATCGACGGCAGACACTCCTCCAGCATCCTAGACGTCCGAACCTTTCGAGGAGCCAACATCGACTCGGATCATTACCTTGTTGCAGCCAAGGTGCGGATGCGGATTTCTCGGAATCAATGGAATCGAGTAAGAACACCAACATTTTACGTCGGAAAGCTGCAATGGCAGGAGACCGCCAGAACCTTCGCCGATCAAGTCTCCCTCAAGCTCTCTCAGGTCCCGATGCAATCTGCAGAAACCATAGAACAGCAATGGAGTCGTTGTCAAAACGCCATTAGAGTGGCCGCCTCAGATGTACTCGGTTTCGAGCCACCACCGTCGAGAAACCCCTGGTTTAATGATGAGTGCAGACAGGCCCATGTAGAGAAACAGAATGCATACATGGCCACATTGCATCGACGGACGAGTGCTGCCCGCGAGCTCTATGAACAGAAAAGGAGGGAGGAGCATGCGCTTCTGAAAAGGAAAAAGAAGGAGCACGAGCAGCGCGAGATCGAGGAGATGGAGAGATGTTACGGCAGAAACGACGTTCCAAAATTTTACCAAAAAGTAAAACGAACATGCCACGGCTATAAAGCCAGAGCAGAAGCCTGCAGGGATGAGCACGGACAACTAGTAGTGGAGTCACAGTCGATGCTGAGATTGTGGAAGGACTGTATAACGGTGATGGTAGTCAATATGCCGCCGTCAGGCGGAGCGAACCATTCACAATGGACGAAGGCGAAGGAGAATTCCGTCCACCCGACCTAGACGATGTTAAGATAGCGATATCGAAACTGAAGTCTTATAAAGCTGCTGCAGACGGAACTATTTAAAGCAGCTGGCGATGAGCTGGTCAGGAACATGCACCAACTCATCGGTAAGATATGGTCCGAAGAACGCATGCCCGATGAATGGAATCTCAGTATCCTTTGCCTGGTCCATAAGAAAGGAGACCCCTATGACTGCGCCAATTACAGAGGGATAAGCCTCCTGAACATTGCGTACAAGATCGTCTCTGCCGTACTGTGTAATTGCCTGAAGCCGTTCGTGGACAATCTGATTGGTTCCTACCAGTGTGGTTTCAGGCCAGGAAAATCCACAATTAGACTACGGCAGATCTTGGAGAAGACCCATGAATTCCAGGTCGACACGCACCATCTTTTCGTCTACTTTTAAGCCGCGTATGACAGTGTTTATAGAGACGAGCTATACAGAGCCCTGTCATGTTTTAACATTCCTGCCAAACTCGTCAGACTGTGCAGGATGACTATGGAGAACTCTCGCTGTTCCATTAAGGTCGGAGGTGAACTAACCGACCCCTTTGATGTTAAAAAAGGTTTTAGACTGGGTGACGCACTGTCATGTTATTTCTCTATCATTATTCTTGAAAAGATCGTGCGGAAATCTGCGGTCAGTACAAGAGGTACGATCTACTTCAAGTCCACACAATTGCTTGCCTACGCAGATGACATTGACGTTATTGGACGGACAAAGCGAGACGTCAGCGAGGGGTTCGCAAGTATTATTAGGGTAAATGGGGACAAGACCAAATATAGCTGTCATCAAAGAAAGACGCGCAACACCGACGTCTTGGTCAGAACGTCACCTTCGGCAGCTATATTTTTGAAGTAGTCAAGGACTTCGTCTATCTTGACTCGATAGTGACAAGCAGCAACGACACCAGCGCTAAGATAAAACTCAGAATAACTCTTGCCAACCGGTGCTTCTTCGGGCTCAAGAGGCAATTGAGTTGTAGAGCCCTCTCTCGATAAACTAAGGTTTCCCTCTACAAAACCTTATTCATCCCGGTACTCCTCTACGGCGCTGAGATTATGACGTTATCAAAAGCGGATGAAGAGGCTCTTGGGCGTTTCGAGAGGAAAATTCTGCGTGCAATCTTTGGTCCCGTTTGTGTAAACGCAGGAGAAGATTCAACCAAGAAATATACGGGCTGTTCAGCGTCATCTGCCTATTCGTCACCGCTCCGGCCCGAAGAGTCTTCGACTCCAACCCCGAGGGACGACGCAGCAGAGGACGACCGCATCTAACTAGGCGTGAAGCACTGGAAGCAGCTGGCCAAAAATTGTGCCGGCTGGAGAGGCTTGTTGGTTGAGGCCATGGTTCACCCCGAGCTGTAGTAGTAAGTAAGTAAGTACGTAAGTCTTGGCTAAAGTGGAAAATGTTGTCTGTCACAGATATTCGAATCTTCACTGACAGCCAAGCTGCTCTGAAATCGCTGGAATCTTATGCCCACACATCCAAGGCAAGCCTCGACTACCGCCTATCTCTTAACTAGATGGCTAAACAGTTTAACATACACCTCTCATGGGTACCAGGATACTACGATATTTTAGGAAATGAAAGAGCTGACATGCTCGCCAGACAAGGAACGACGCAACGAACAAACATGGCCTACGCTGGTACACCACTAGCAGCCACTAAACTAGAGCTAACGAATCAAGCCATGGCAAAGACGAATCTGAGACGGACCCAAGGGCATACCTGCTTACCACCAGACAAATCTGGCCACGACCTGACCGACAGCCAACCATGGGACTAACCTCCTTAAAACGAACCGACATCAACAAAATCGTTGGTGTCGTCCCTGGTCCCTGTCTTATTGGCAGTCATGCACAATGACTATATGACCACACGTCAAAACAACACAAAATGATTTACAACTTCAACCACACATCCGACGGATGATCCTCATCAATTCAAATCGAAAGTCTCCAAATGAACCTCACCTCAAAGCCGATAGACACCATACAACCGCAGGCCAATTGCCAGTTTCTTTAAACCAGCTTCTTGGTGTTAACTTTTCCACTCCCCCGTCGCCCTGTTCCCCTAAACATTGACTTAATCTTCATTCGTATTCACTTAATTACCATAAAACAAGAAAACGACCTAGCAAAGCTGTAGCTTGATGCCGGCATCAACGCGAATTTAGGCAATAGGGTTAACGACACTTTAACGACCCTCGACTGACGGTAACAATGGCGACGATGGCGATGTCGACCATGGCTACTACCACCTCCGGAGAGTCGCACTTGCAGCAATCGTATCCGTACCCCCAGTAGCAATTTATAGTAATACACTCACTGGTGGACTAGTGACAAGAGCAGCGCTGTTTCTGCTTACATTTCTGTTTTGAGCTTTACTTATGATGTTTTTCGTTTGGGTATTTGTTTTGCAAGCACTGTCAAGACACTGCAACGTAAACATTGCAAACTGTTGACAGCCGACAATTGCGCAAACGTGTAACTTCTGTGAGTACGGACTGTAGACACACATAGTCGGAATAGCGTATTGAGGCTAAGCAAAGCTACGGTAGCTAGAAAGCGCGAAGTTTTCGGAGACATTGTTTGCTTACCTGGAAAGATAAGGACAATACGAGCGAACGACTTGCTCCGATGAAAACATATGTTTGGTGATGTATGTTTCTACGACCAAGGGTACTGACGCAATGTCCCCTTAGCAATGTTGTTTACGACTTTGTACCATCGAGATGCACTTGGAAAGATACACATGTGTATCCAACACTTACTTACTTACTTACTTACTTACTTTGATGGTGCTACAGTTCGGAGTGAACCAGGGCCTCAACCTACAAGCCCCTCCAGCCGGCCCGATCTTGGGCCAGCCGCTTCCAGTGCCGCACGCTCAGTTGGTTGAGGTTCCTTTCCACCTGTGAGCGCCACCTTAAATGCGGTCGTCCTCTGCTGCGTCGTCCCTCCGGGTTGGAGTCGAAAACTCTTCGAACCGGAGCGTTGATGTCCATTCGCTCTGCATGGCCTAGCCATCTTAGACGTTGGATCCGGTTCTTGGTTGAATCTCCTCCTCCATTCTCCGCTTACACAAACGGGACCAAAGATTGCACGCAGAATTTTCCTCTCAAAACGCCCAAGAGCCTCTTCATCCGCTTTTGATAACGTCCTAATCTCAGCGCCGTAGAGGAGGACCGGGATGGTTAAGGATTTGTAGAGGGATACCTTAGTTTTTCGAGAGAGGGCTCTACTACTCCATTGCCTCTTGAGCCCGAAGAAGCAGCGGTTGGCAAGAGTTATTCTCCGTTTTATTTCAGCGCTGATGTCGTTGGTGCTTGTCACTATCGAGTTAAGGTAGACGAAGACCTTGACTACTCTAAAAATATTGCTGCCGAAGGTGACGTTCTGACCAAGACGTCGGTGTTGCGCGGCTTTCTTTGATGACAGCTATATTTGGTCTTGTCCCCATTTACCCTTATAATACTTGCGAACCCCTCGCTGACGTCTCGCTTTGTCCGTCCAATAACGTCAATGTCATCTGCGTAGGCAAGCAATTGTGTGGACTTGAAGTAGATCGTACCTCTTGTACTGGCCGCAGAGTCCCGCACTATCTTTTCAAGAACAAAGTTAAAGAAATCACATGACAGTGCGTTAGTTAGTTAGTTCACCTACGACCTTAATGGAGTACCGAGAAAACTCCATAGTCATCCTGCACAGTCTGACGAGTTTGGCAGGAATGTTAAAAGATGACATGGCTCTGTATAACTCGTCTCTATAAACACTGTCATATGCGGCTTTAAAGCCGACAAAAAGATGATGCGTGTCAACATGGAATTCATGGGTCTTCTGCCGAATTGTAAATAGTTGGTCTATCGTGGATTTTCCTGGCCTGAAGCCACACTGACATGAGCCAATCAGTTCATAAACGAATGGTTTCAAGCGTTCACACAGTGCAGCAGAGAAGATTTTGTTAGCGATGTTCAGGAGACTAATACCTCTGTAATTGGCGCAGACAAAAGGGTCTCCTTTTTTGTGGACCGGGCAAACGATATCCATTAATCGGACATGCATTCCTCTGACCATATCTTACGGATGCTTGCTTGCTTTGGTGGCGTTACAGCCCATGAAGGGCCAGAGCCAAGCTTCTCTCAATCACCCATGTTGTGTGTGATTTATTTTTAACACAAGTGGAAGGGACCGACAGTTTAATACCGATTCCGAACGCATTGCGTTTAGAACCTTTTCTTGGCAAGTATATAAGGTTGGTGTTATCGGGATCCGAACCCGCTCATCGTTCGTAAGAGTCCAACACAGATGCCCTCTTACAGATGAGCTGGTTCATATCTCCAACCAGGTCTTCTCCAGCTGCCTTAAAGAGCTCGGCAGGTAGTCCGTCTGCTCCAGCAGCTTTGTTGGACTTAAGCTTAGAAAAAGGATTCCTAACTTCGTCTAGGTCAGGGAACACAATTCTCTGCTACCATGGTCTGATGTGAATGGGTCATTCTGCATGACAGCGGGATTTGTTTCGTCATCGCCGTTATACAGTCTGCAGAAGTAGCCCTTCCAGATTTTTAGCACCGACTGTGAATCCTGCAGGTTTTCGTTGGCCTAGGCTCTGGAGGTCTCTTGCGATTGTAGCATTGCGACGTTGTATGCCGCTGGCCTTACTTCATGGCTGGCCTTACTGGCTGCCACCAGATAGTGGTCCGAGTCGATGTTGGCTCCACTGAAAGTTATGGTGCGTTTGTGTCAAACCCCTTCCTACAAAATTACTACCTAATCTTGCCTCTATTTCAAAGCAAGCATGTTGCGTATATTTAGTAAAGTAAAACCTATTTACCGGCCTGTACAAGTGTCCAACGCAACTTTAACCATTCGATTGTCTAACAAAAGATACTCGCACAATAGATACGAACTCAGGTAATCCTTATTGCACTCACCATACGGCAGCATCGACAACTTCTTAGAAATTGTCGCAGCGTTACTTGTGCGTTGTTTGCTTAAAGTTCGTTAGACCCCACAGCTGTAGGACACTCTTGGAATCTTAAGTGAGCAAACATTGACGGCAACAATAAAAGAGTCAAAGCGAAATAAATGTTTATCTATTCTTTCAAGGGAGATTGGTGTCTAGCCTTGAAGAGACTTTTATGTTCTTGGAGTGGTACCATCCACTATTGGAACCAGTGTGAGCGACGAAAGAGCACAGTTGAATTGAATTTGTTTATGCGAAGCGTAAAACCATGTCGCCACTTTGCTCTTTCAAGGAATGTTATTTGTAGTCATGTACGTGAGATGATTACCAAAGTCTTTTGGGAGCAGAGAAGAGTTGTACGGGGTGCATCATTTCTATTACAGATAAGCTCCTACAGCTAGGTTGTGGAAAAGATTTAAATCCACTACGAGATAGCGATAGTTAAGATAAGCGAATTTATTTTAGTTACTACTCGATAAGCGCGGAAATGTACGAGGATTACCGAACACGAGGTCCTGAGTACGCGTTTCTGTTTAGTGTCAAGAAAAAAATGATTTCGTAACTGTCGAGAAACACGTTATCTCTATCTGTTTGCCTAATTTTTATCAAGCAACCTTCAGCTAGTATTTTCCTCTCTCTCACTAATAGTTTTGAGGGTCTATGTCGGCGTCGTAAAGTAAGCGTTTTAGATCGTATCATAATGTAAACTAGATGCTACCAGTTTCCATGCCCACAATTCGGTTTACTATGCACAATGGTTAATGACATTCCACTTTGACCTTGGCGTCTAAGTTGTCGATGAGATCTTAGGTAAATGTTGGCCTTCATAGCTCTTTATATAGGGTCTTCCGCATTTTGACTGTTGATAGCGCCCGTATTGTTGAAGCTACACCTGTCAAGTTTGTCTGTTGCCAAATCACCAGAGATAGACTTAGCGTTCAACAACGCATGCTTCGCCCACTTTACGGTCCTCATAAACGTCCTATCCAGAAGACTATTCGCTGTGTGATAGCGCCCGTATTGTTGAAGCTACATCTGTCAAGTTTGTCTGTTGCCAAATCACCAGAGATAGACTTAGCGTTCAACAACGCATGCTTCGCCCACTTTACGGTCCTCATAAACGTCCTATCCAGAAGACTATTCGCAGTGTGGTGCATAAATTTGAGTCCACTGGTTCAGTAAACGATAAATCAACGCCCGTACGTCGGCGAAATGCAAGATCTGCCGATCATTGATGTCTCGCTGTGTCCATCCGTCCATCCAATCACGTCAATGTCGTCGCAAGCAATTGCGTAGACTTGAAATCAATCGTACCTCTTGTGTTGGCCAGCGAGTCTTGCACGATCTTTTCAAGCATGATGTTGAAAAAGTTGCATGACAGAGCGTCACCTTGTTTAAATCGTTTCTTAACATCAAGGGTCTCGGTTTGTTCATTACCGACTTTAATGGAGCAGCGATAGTTCTCCATTGTCATCCGGTACGGTCGGACGAGTTTGGCAAGGATGTTAAAATTAGACATGGCTTTGTATACATAGCTCGTCTCTAAGCACGCTGTTATACGCGGCCTTGAAATCGACGAAAGGGAGGTGAGTGTCGACTTGGTGTTCCTGGGTCTTCTTCCAGATCTGCCGTAGCGTAAATATCTGGTCTAATGTGGATTTACCTGGCCTGATACCACACAGATAAGGGCCGATCAGGTTATCCACAAACGGTTTCAAGCGTTTACACAATACGGCAGAGAAGATCTTGTATGCGATGTTAAGGCGATTTACTCCCCTGTATTTGGCGCACTTATAGGGGTCTTCTTTCTTATGGACCGGGCTAACGATGCTGAGATTCCATTAGCAGGGCATGCTTTCCTCCTACTATACCTTGCAAATGAGATGGTACATGCACCTTACAAGCTCACCTCCAGCCGCCTTAAAAAACTCAGCAGACATTCCGCCTGCGCCCGGGGCAGTTGCAGTGGCTTTACCTGCCTCTTGTTTTTCTGTACGGGCTTGTTCGCATTGTTCATCGAAATAGGGATTTCTAGGTGGTCTCGGTTTGAAATCCAGCGCCTCGGAGGCAGCGTCTCTGACGGCGATCAGGCAATGCGCCCATTCCTGCTCTATTGTTTGCGCTGCTGTGGGCGGATTTTGAGAGAGATTGAAGGAGACACGATCGGCAAAGACTCTAGCAGTCCCTTGCGATATCAGCTTTCGGACGTTAAATTTACGTGGTCCTATTGGACTCCTAAACATTCTTGATATCCTCGTTCGTCCGAGTCGATGTTGACCCCTCGGAAGGTTCGTACGTCGAGAACGCTGAAGGAGTGTTTATTGGCGGTCGATTGATCAGGAGGTACCCTTGTGGACGTTGAGATGGGAGAATCGTGTGTGTTTGCTACAAGGAGGTTGCGCCCCTTTAGGAGATCGATAAGCCTAAATCCGTTGTTGGATGTGGTGTTATGGAGGCTATGTTTTCCTATGATCGATCTGCATATGTCTTCTTTGCCCAGCTTTGCGCTGAAATCTCCTAGTACGATTTTGGTGTCATAACTGGAACATTAGGCATATGTTCGGTCCAGGAAATCATAAAAACCGTCCTTGAGTCGATCGTCTTTTTCTTCCGTGGGGGCGTGCACGCATATCAGGGTGATATTCCCCAGTGCACCCTTGATGCGGATTGTTATGAGGCATTCGCTTACATGGCGAAAGCTTAAGACTTTTTGTCTAAGTCTACCCCAAATAACAAATCCGCACCCAAGGTTAGGTTAGGTTAATGTGGTTGGCATAAGCCACTCGTAGGCCGAAGTCGGCCCATTGTGATACCACATGGATTGTGTTACCCAGATCCGCTACCAGAGAACCAACAGGTGCTTCTGATGAAGCGATGGAGTTGAGCTATTTTTTGATCTGCTAGCTCACTTAGATTATCATAGAAGGGCGCGCCGAGGTAGATCCTCCTGCGATTCGCAAAAAAGAGGCATGATCAGACGAGGTGATGTGTTGATTCCTCTTCCTCTTCGTCCATGCAGCCGCGACAGAAGTCATTGGAGGGTAGTCCTAGCCTGGCGGCGTGTTTCCCAATGATGCAGTGACCTGTAATGACACCCACCAGAGTACTTAAGGTTGCACTTTTGGTTGCCACTAGGTCCCTGGTTCGTCCTAGATTTAATTTAAGCCATAGTTGTTTGGTGATAAAGCCGATATTACTCTCATTCCATTGGAGGTTGGAGCTTTATCATGTACTTTACCGTACTTATTGGTATTTCTAGGTACCCGACTTTGCGGGTTCGTCGGCCGCGCAGTTTCCTGGAATATCTCTATATCCGGGAACCCACAATACTTTAATGTTGAACTGCTCAGCCATCTCATCTAGAGATAGGCGACAATTAAGAGATGTCTTTGATTTGTGGGTTACCGCTGCCAGGGATTTTATCGCAGATTGGCTGTCCGTGCAAATGATAATATTCTTGGCGGATATTACATTGATCCTGAGGCATGCAAGGGCCTCCGTTATCGTTGTTATTTCAGCCTGATACACACTGCAGTAATTTGGGAGTCTAAAGGATAGGCTGAGGTTAAGCTGCTTGGAGAAGACTCCACTGCCTACACCCGACTCCATCTTGGAGCCATCGGTATAGAGGGAGATCGGGTCCTTTGGTATGACTTTGCCTTCAGCAAATTCCTCCCTGCATGAAAAGACAGCTTCGAAGTTCCTAGTTCCACGTTCTGCGGGATGATATAGTCTGTGTCCATGGGTACTTTGAAGTGTTTTAGAATGGTTGTGTGGCCTTTTTATTATGCTCCTCATCCTCAGGGCCGCGCAGACAGCAATTTGTTTTGCTGAAAGGGTTCAGTGGTGGATGGTGTAACAGAATGTTTAGGGTCTCCGTGTGGGTTGATCAGATCGCTCCGCTTATGTATAAGCTGGCCGATCTTTGTACTTTCCGCAGAAGGTCTCGATTGACTGTCTTGTCCAGAGCAGTCCACCAGACTACGACGCCATACAGGAGGATGGGCCTTATGACCGCCGTGTAGAGCCAGTGCATAATGCTTGGTTGGAGACCGCACTTCTTGCCCACCACTTTTTTGAAGCTGTAGAGGGCAACAGTTGCTTTCTTGACGCGGTCAAGGTTTCCAATTCAGCCTCTTGACTAGGCCTAGATATTTGGCCTCCTCTTTGATTATTAGTTGGGTTTCACCCAGCCTCGGTGGGTTGAGGGGCAGAATTTTATATTTGTTAGTAAACAGTACTAGATCGGTCTTCTTAGGGTTCACCCCAAGTCCACAGTACTGCGTCCAGGTTTCTACTGTATGTAGTGCACTCTGCATAAGGTCGCATAGAATGCTGGGAAATTTTACTGTGGCGGCAATAGCAATGTCGTCTGCATAGGCGGTCGCAGCGTTCCCTTCCTGTTCAAGCAACAGCAGTAGCTCGTTGACCACCACGTTCCACAGGAGAGGGGAGAGTACTCCACCCTGTGGTGTACCTCTGCTAACTATTCTAGTTGGGACGGCTCCAGCGAAGTTGGCTTTGACAACTCTTTGTGTTAGCAGTTGTCGTACTAGTTCTATCACTGATCCCGTAACACTCAGATCAGTCAGCGCTTTGGTCACGGCCCATGGTTCAACATTGTTAAAGGCACGTTCAATGTCGAGAAAGGCGACTAGAGTATATTCCCTGCGTTCCAGTGACCTTTCTATTTTGCTGACCAGTGAGTGGAGTGCTGTTTCCACCGATTTGCCTTTGTTGTAGGCATGTTGATTATCCGACAGCCTTCCTGAGAGGCAGCTGTAACGAATGTGTGCGTCTAGAATCTTCTCTAGAGTTTTTAATAGAAAAGAAGTAAGACTAATAGGCCTCAAGTCATTTGCATACGTGTGGGAACTTTTGCCTTCCTTGGATATGAAAATGACTTTGGTTATCTTCCACTTGCTAGGGATATATGATAGGGAGACGCAACTCTTGTATATTACTACAAGCCAGGGGAGGATGATATCTGCTACCTGTTGGAGCTCAGCTGGTATGATACCATCCGGTCCTGGGGACTTGTAGGGTTCAAAGCTTTTTACGGCCCATAGGATATTGTTGTTGGTGACCAGGTTGGGAGCACGCTCGAGGGAGGATGTCATCGGCTGGATGACCTGAGGGGGTGTCACAGCCGAATAACTACTGCCCGGAAAGTGTGCGCTTAGAAGAAGTTCCAGGGCTTCCGTTCTGGAGGTCGTCCAGGAACCATCATTTCGCATCAGGTGGCTTGGGTTGTACGGGGCCGAGGCCAGAATCTTCCTTATTCTTGAGGCTTCGGAGACCGTAGTAATTTTGTCGCAGTAGCTCCTCCAGGATTGTCTTTTGGCCCTTCTGGTCGCTGCTTTGAAAGATTTAGGTGCCTCTTTGTAGAGATCCCAATCCGCTTGCAAGCGGGTACATTTGGATTTGTGGAAGTGCTTTCTGCTCTCTTTCCTAAGAGAGACTATCTCTTTATTCTACCAGGGGGGTTTAGGTTTGACTCCGCACCCAAATAAGCGTTGCTTGTTTTCCTTGTAGCAATTACCGTCATAGCAATTACCCTCTTAGCAATTACCCTCATAGCAATTACCGTCATAGATATCACCGTTTCATCCGTTTTTAGCCTGGTCCATCCCATCGCATTTCTTGGAGCGCGGTTATGTCTGCGTTGTAGCAGTCCAGTGTTTTTTCCAATTAATTCCCCTCACCTGGCGTGTTGAGGGTCCTCACATTCCAGGTGCAGACTCGTAGATCCTTCTTTCGTTTTCAGGGGTCGTCAACGTTGAAATCATGCGTATTCGTGGATTGTTATCGTTTCGTAACAAGATAGTTTGTCCGTGGTAGGGATGTTAACCTTAAGCACAACCCCAACCTGGAGGACCAGGTTCCTTTTACCCCAGGAACAACTGGCTGGTCGCTGCATACATTAGTTCACTGGCCGGCGGGAGCTTGGGCAGCTATCCACGAGGGGCCACTCGGAGGCTGTATGTCAACTTGGAGCTGATGTTCGCTCCCTATAGAATTGGCTTACAGAAATGTTTTTTTCGCGATCTGAATCTGAGTTCATTTTTGGCAGCATTCGCGGTCGAGTCCTCTGCCAACGACTGGGTATCCGAGGCCCATTGGCCTATTGTTGCAGATGAAAAAACTGTCCCGTAGGGTGACAATACGTATACAACCTAATGTCTGAAAAAAGCCGCGATTTTCTTCTTGCCCCCACGAAGAATTACTCGTTATGGGTCACTACCCTTATGGTATTAGTCCATCTTGTTCTGCCTATGCCCACATCAGATGGGCTGATGTGACTTGTTTTGAATCACTTAGCCTTACATCCCTGAAGTCCCTCTTCGTTTTTCTCCGGAAATCAGGGAACATATGGAAAAAAAAGGTGAGTTAACCCTGAGGGGCTACATACTTGCTTTGAAGGCTGCGACCTAATCCAACAATCGATTTTGATTTCTATCTGATTCTCTTCCTTATACAATCGTGAGATGAGAATGCAACAAAACCACATTGTGTACTATTCATCCTCTTAACAAAAACTATTCAATAAACCAATATTTGAGTTTATAGCGAAAATTCAATTGAAATTTAATTAACACTTCCTGAGAATCATTACCATATCTTCAATGCAAAGACCTTTGCCGCTCAATAGCGTTCGCTTCTAAGTATGTTAAGTGCCTCAAGCACTAAAATACAAGTAGTACTCGCACTACGAGTATCTATTGTTATGACTTACTTTGCATTATACTCTCATCAGATGGCTTATTTTATGAGCACTGGCTATTCTGGGTCCAGCTCTCGGGAACAATGAAAACTGCTATTGTCCGGTAAAGGAGTCTATTTCAATGCGAATCTTTTTTTGTTTTTTTATGACTTTGTTGTTGGTTTATGACTTAATAAGATTGAAGTATTTGAACACGCTGATATGCATTCAAATAGGACCGCTATTTGTTGCGTTTAGTGATGATCTTTGCTAAGTAAACGCTGCTGCCAAAGCAAACTAGGAAGTGGATTCAAGTCGGCCTTGACGTGCACCTTTTTCTTTTTAAGCCATTATTGAGCCATCAGATAAAGGCCACCGGCAAGAGTCTAACGGTGTCAAATCGCACGATCTCGGTGGCCAGTTCACATCCCCTCCTCATGAGATGACCGTGCCCTCGAATCGCTCGTGCAGAATTTCCAGTGTGGCGTGAGCTGTGTGGTACGTAGAAACGTCCTGTTGAGACCACGTCTACATACCTTGGCTCAGTGGTTACAACCGGCAATGACGCCAGCGCTGAGACTAAACGCGGAATAACTCTTGCTAACCGCTGTTTCTTCGGTCTCAAGAGGCAATTGAGTAGTAAAGCATTCTTTTGGAAAACTAAGATGTATGTATGTATGTATGTATGTATATTGGCGTTACAGTCCATGAAGGACCTGAGCCGAGCTTCTCTCAATCACCCATGTTGTGTGTGATTTCATTTTTCCATAGGTGAAAGGGACCTACAGTTTATTGCCGGTTTCGAACGGCGAGATTCGAGAAGCTTTTCATGACAATTTTACTACAGAGGGTTTTGTCAGAACATCGCTGAGGAGAAACACCATGAAAAACACGTTCGATGACATGGCTGTGGCGGGATTCGATCCCGTGTCATCGGCGTCAGAGGCAAACACACTACCCACTGCGCCACGGTGCTCTCACGTGGCGCAGTGAGAGCTATAAAACCTTAATCATCCCGGCCCTCCTCTATGGCTCAGGGGCTTGGGCCTTATCAAAAATAGATGAAGAAGCCCTTTGCCAAAATCTGGTGCATGTTTGGAAAGATTCGAAAGTATGGGGTTAAAGGTAAAAGGTGGTTAGAACTCGTTGGTTTTTTCTAAGAAGCCACACTGGTACGTGCCTACTTCTTCTTCTTCTTTGGTGGCGTTACAGCCCATGAAGGACCAGAGTCAAGCTTCTCTGATCACCCATGTTGTGTGTGATTTAATTTTCTTACAGGTGAAAGGGACCTACAGTTGAATGCCGATTTCGAACGGCGTGAGTCGAGAAGCTTTTTCATGGCAAGTTTACTACGGGGGGTTTTGCCAGTACTCCGCCGAGGAGGAACGTCCCGAAATAAACATTCGATGGCGTTGGTATTATCGGGATCCGAACTCGCTCATCGTGCGCCAGAGTCCAACATACTAACCACTTCGCCACGGCGCCCTCTACTAGTCTGGTGCAAAACGAACTACTAGTCTGGTGCAAAATGGCTTACGAAGTTCACATAGTAGGCAGGATTATGCCTTGGTAGTTGGTGCAAGACATAGGATCGTCCTTTTTGAATATGGAAAATAGGGAGCATATGGAAAATATGGAAAATGTGCCAATCGTCGTGCATGCCTTCATCCTCTAAGATTTAACAGATAAGTTGATGCATGGTCCCTACCAGAAAAAAACTAATACCTATACTGTCCGACCTTCTGAAGGAAGCTATCATCCACAACAACAGGAGTAGAAGCATGTTCCATCAGGACAACGCCAGGCCACAAAAATCGACATTGACTTGCCAAAAACTCCAGGAGCTTGGTTGGCAAGTTTGTATGAATCCACTTTATAGTCCGGACTTAGCATCAAATGATTCCCACCTGTTCCTGTCCATGACGAACTATTTGCTAGTTCTTTGCCAATAGAGACGAAAGTTTCTATGAGAGAAGCATTGCGGAATTACCTTCAAAATGGCAGCGAAATAAGACTATGTTAAACATAGTCTTCAAGTTCGGGCTGTTATTTGGTCGATAATGCTTGCTTGCTTGCTTTGGTGGCGTTACAGCCCATGAAGGGCCAGAGCCAAGCTTCTCTCAATCACCCATGTTGTGTTTGATTTAATTTTTTTTTACACAGGTGAAAGGCACCTACAGTTTAATGCCGATTCCAAACGGCTTGAGTCGAGAAGCTTTTTCTTGGCAAGTATACTACCGGGGGTTTTGCCAGTACTCGCCGAGGAGGGACGCCGCGAAATAAACATTGGTCGATAATAGACTTGTCGTATCTAAAGCTACACTAACTGCTTTATGCACAAAAACTATTGATTCTTCACACAGTTAATGAACACTTATTTCCCTATGATAGGCCCAATTTATCAGACATACTTCATTCTTACTGGTAACTCTGTCTATGAACCTCGTCGCAAAAGCAACAGCTTCACAGGATATTGGCACCTAAATATTGGATTGAGCGTGCCCTGTGATCATGCCTAGTGCAAGTTTTGCAGCCGTGGAATCGGTGATACGGGCGTATGTATATTTTTGCAAGCGGGTGAAAATAGCACAAAAAATGCTTTAAAAATTGCTGATTTTGTTACTCATTGATTTTTCGAGGTTCTGTTTTCGACACCTTCTATGGGATTTGTCTCATGCACTGTAGAAGTAAACCGTGCTTTCGAATGTCTTTGAAAAATGAAGAGTTTCATTCGAAGGGTGACTTGTTACAGCTGATTTTAGTCACTTTGTTTCGCGCGTGGGGGCGTATACGTAACATTATTTACTTGACTCGAAATCGAGGGGGTTTAGTGTCCTGCCCTGGTTTCTGGATGATCATCTTACGTTCTGTTGGTCAGAAATAATGCATTTTTGTTTCAAGTACACATACGTTCACTAGGTCTTACGTATGTTTTTGCCAGCGGGTGAAAATACCTCAAAAAACGCTAAAAAAGTGGCTGATTTTGTTACTCTTTGATTTTTCGTGGTTCTGTTTTCGACACCTTCTATGGGATTTCCCTCACACTCACGCGCTGCAGAAGGAAACCGTGCTTTCGAATGCATTTGAGAAATGCAAGAGTTTCATTCCGAGGGTAACTTGTTACAGCTGATCTTAATCACTTTGTTCCGCACACGGGGGCTCATACGTAACATTTTGTACTTGGCTCGAAATCGATGCGGTTTCAGTTTTCTGCCCTGGTTTCTGGATTTGGATCATCTTACGTTCTGTTGGCCAGAAACAATGCATTTGTGATTCAAGGGCGCATACATCTTTGTGCTAATCTAAGTTATACATGTGCCCAAATCCTACATTGCAAGAAAATGTGTCCACGATAAATACGACTGTTTGTTCGTCTTTAAACAACAAGGTCTTTATGCTACAACTAGTGAAACTCAGTTTACCATCTTTGCCCCTTCTTAACACCATAAATCTCACTTCTGACCTTCTTCAGACATCGTCCAAACATTTCCTATCATATTTTTGCATAAAATTAACTAACAACTCTTCAAAAAAAACTCCATGTACAGTAACCTCCAGAACAACAACAGCCGCCAACTGAAGAGGACCTTACCACCGAGGTAACCCTAATCCCAGAAAATTAATTGCCAGCCATAAGTCTCTGCGTGTGAAATGTTTTTTTTTTTTTTTGGTTTGTCATTTCTCCAGAAGACCAGCCCGATACTGGGTGGAGCTTCTTATAGTTTGCACGTGTTCCAACTCAAGATAAATTGTCTTGTCTTATTGCTGATCGCTGACTTGGCGAAACAAATGAGGTCTTTTGAGCTGTTTTTTTCTTCTTTTGTTTCCATACAAAGCACCCATGATAGTCGACGACATGATGTACAAGGTCTTCGGCTAATTACGAATTAAAACAATTAATCTATCGTTTACCTTTTTCGCGGCTCTGACAACGAGGGCAATCGAGGTATCTCGTCAGCATATCATCACTCCAATCAAATACCACAGTTTGTCGAGCAGAGACTGAGTGAATATCTTTCAGATTGGTTGCTTTTGTCTTTCACTTCATGCGTGAGATTCCTCATAGATTCCGTGAGTTCCCTGTCGAACGACTTTCAAGCCTCACTACAAAACGACCTCGTCATCCAGTTCTCATAAGTGATTTGCCCCACTCCGGCATGGTGTGTTGGATTTGTTGCATTTACCTGAAATTAATCAGTTTAATTGAGGGAAAATTGCATTTTGATTGAGTGATGATTTTAAATGGACCAGGGAATCGCGGCGATTCATCTTATTTCGGTCATTAAGATAAACTAGTTTAAGTCGCACGATAGATAAGTGCGCATCGTAGTGCAAGTGCTGTATGCAGTTCGTTCGTTATGGCGCGTTCGAAATATTTGAATATCGTTTCCGTTTCGCTCTTCGTACTCGTATATGATCCCGAGCCGTCCGAGCCGGGAAGCCTAGCGCGTACAGAGTAGAAGCGGTGTACACACGCACCTGCCAATTTAAATTACATCTTCGTGTCGTCCACATCTTGGAACAGCAGTAGTTCTGTTGTTGCTCACTACTTGCTGCCTTGTCATAGTAATGGCCGTGGCAATTAAGTTTATTGCCCACTGCAGTTGCAATTTGGTCATGGTAATGGGACTGAGATACGACGAAAGTATCCATGAATGAATATGAATGCCTGCAACCGCGCACATGTACTTAGATTGCGATCAAATTAAATCCTTTCGCCGATTATTTATTTACTCAATTGCAGTATCCATTGGACGTTGTAAATTGAAGTTCCCGACAAGTGGTACTTGTCGTGATGGGTCCAGGTGCGTTTGCTTGATAGTTTTTGAATGACATGTGTGATTCGCAACTCGTGTCTGTATGGATATGATGGAGGCTGGCAAGGAAATATGTTGACGGTAATGGAGGCTGATCGCATTATGAATATATTAGCTAATTGGTCTATACCAGTCACTTCTGACATTGTTGTGTGTACGACTTTTGACAAGCACTCAGTTGGCTTTCAAAAAGAGTGATAAAGAGATGCAGCGTGTTATAGTAGCGGTTTAGGAACCTGTAATATTGCTTGAGTCAAATCCATATTGTATAAAGGGCAATGACCTTTTTCCTCTTTCGGATAGCTTCGGAGATCCATCGGTGCAAAACGAGAGGAAGCGAAGAATCTAATCGCGTTTAACATGGCAAACGCAAGTCTCGATCTTTGTCCCTGCTCAATTCAAGTTGTCACACAGCCTCCGCTTGGCCTGACTTGGATAGCTACTTAGCATCCGCCTGGTAGTGAACCAATGTGTGCAGCGACCCGACCCACTGGCCCTCCAGATTGGGGGTTGGGCTTAGGGCTGACATCCCTAACGAGGAAAAAATTATTTATTGCGAAGCAATCACAAGCCTCGGATGCAAAGCTGCCAACCACTGCAAACGATTAAATGACTTACTTGACCGGGTGCATGGAATTAATTGGAATAAACCCTCAGCTGCTATAAATCATACATAACCGCGTTCCAAGAAGTGCGATTGTGTGGAAAACTGCGACATCAACTACATCACATCTACATCAGATGTATGCGAGCGCCTCATAACAATCGGCATCAAAGCTAATTTCGGGGACATTAGCTCGATATATACTCACGCTCCAACCGAAGAAAAGGGTGATCGACTCAAAGACGACTTCTACGACTTCCTAGACAGAACCTATGTCCAATGTTCTAGCTATGACACCAAGATTGTTTTAGGAGATATCAACGCGAAGCTGGGAAAGGAGGACATCTTTGAATGAATTTTAGGAAAGCACAGCCTACACAACACCACGTCCGAAAACGGGCACAGGCTACTTGACTTTCTGGCGGGGCGTAATCCCTTTCTAGCTAGCACACGATTCCCGCATCAAAATATCCACAAGGGAACCTGACGATCATCTGGTCAGTCGACCACCAATCATATTGATCCACGCCAGACATTCCTCAACCGCAGGAGATCGCTAAGACCTTTGCCGACCGAGTTTCCCTCAACCTCTAGCATACTCCGATGACACCGGAACAATCCACAGAACAACAGTGAGAGCATGGCCAGCGCGCCGCTGTCTCTGATGTGTCGGGTTTTGAACAAGCGGCAACTAGAAACCTCTGATTTGTTGAGCAATGCGGGCAAGCCCATTTAGCAAAGCAAAACGCCTACAAAGGCATGCCACATGGACGGACGAGAGCCGGTCGTGATCATTACGAGCAGAAACGGTGAGAGAAACACACGCTTTTAAGGAAGAAAGACAGAGACCATGAAAAGCGTGAGTCGAGGAGATGGAGAGATGCTACCACTGGAATGACGCTTTCAAGTTTTACGAAAAAATAAAGCGAATATGTCAGTGCTATAAAGCCAGAGCGAAAGCCTGTAGTGATGAAGACGAACAACTAATAGTGGAGTCACAGTCGATGCTAAGAATATGAAACCAACACTTCTGTAGACTGTAGACGGCGATGAAAGATCTAATACCGCTGTCAGGCAGAAAGATTCATTCACAACGGACGAAGATGTAAGAGAAAATCGTCTACCTGCTCAGATGAAATTAAGCTGATTATTCCTAAGCCTAAGACTTGTAAAGCCGGGGCGCAGACTACCCGTCTGCCGAGCTATTTAAAGTGGCTGGAGATGAGCTGGTAGGGCGTATGCACCAGCTCATAAAATATGGTCGGAGGAATGCATGCCGTGCCAGCTGGAGAACTATAGCGCCATCCATGTAAGTAAGTAAGAACATCGGCGAAGAAGGGATTTGCAGAGACCGAAATAAATGGTAATCAGACGGTGTAAGGTCTGAGCATCAAAACTTCCCAACCAAGTTTCGTCAATATGTTCCGAGACATCAGTGTGATGTGAGGCCTAGTCTATCAGTTTTTTGATTGTTTTTAGAAGGAACGAAGTCAAGCTGATATGGCGATAGGATTTAGGATGCTCACTTGGCTTTCCAATCTTGGGGGATGAAGACAAGATTGGCCTTCCTCCAGATTTGGGGTGATAAAATGGTGTTCAGGCCTTTCTGTAAGATACCAGGAAAGACGCCGTCTTTGCCTGGGGCCTTAGTTTCAACGAGAAAATAGTGGATTGTCTTCCATTGCTTATATCCGATCAGAGGCTAACACACTATCAGCTTGTGGATCTTGAAAAACATTTTCGGACAAGCCTTTACAGCCCATGATCTAAGGATCATCGAGAAATTACATTTATTTTAACCTCAAAAAACGCGATTAATAATAATCGAGGACAAAGATCTACCACGCGGAGCTCTGATTGATTCTCCAATCCAACTTACCCATTAAGCTCTTTGTTGGACATACAAAACGTATCCCCCCAGGGCTGTATACGCTCAGATTAAAGCTCGTAACATGATCACCAGCCAATAAACCCATTTTTCGGCACTCAACAAAGCAAGAACCCTCGAAGCTTATACCGGCCCCCACGAGCTGCTCGGCTGACTAATTTGAATAAACGTCTCGATAGATACTTAAGTGTTCCCATTAGCTGTGTATAGTAATTACAATAGCTGACTGTGAGCTTTAATCTGATCCCAAGACAAAACTCGGTGGTGGAGCTGGACGAATGAATTGATTTCATTCAGAAACGGGCACTTGTACTCGTACTCCCATATGACCATTAATAGACATTCACACAAGAGTGATACTTGAACAGTAGTCCAAACGTTTAGTTGGAAAAATGCTTTGGCGCTATGGACAGGGCACAGCAATTGAGAGGTTTACTTGTTGTCGTCCAACGCCCGCCGGACCGTGGCATTGATTCATCTCTGAGGTACATGCGAGGAACTCCACCTTTTTCCGTGCAATATTTTCTCTTCATCTTCGTACATATGGCAAGGAGAAAAGCACAACCGGTGGATGGAACTTTCTATGCTCTCCATTAAAACCAAACCGAAAACAAAAACGACGACACAGAATTGTTTCTATTTATTTTCTAATTACAATACGAACGACTATATGGCCAAGAGACTTTCTCATCGCATCGTAGCCTCGCGTATATGGTAATATGACACTAGAGGACAGCAACAATGATGACGGGTTAGTGCATTGGGAGTACGATTGTCCATTCGGACTGAGGTCTGTCCATTAGTGACATTAAGAATCGATCCGCCCATGCTGGAGGTGGTATACATAGATGCCATTTGTTGTTATGATGATCATCTGTGGTATGAGTGGATTAGCTACAGATTAGCATCTCACTCGACGGAACGGGACTGGACGGTGTCTAGTGGATGCTGGAAAGTTTTGCGTTCGCCTTTGCGTCGTTCGCATTTAGTATGTTTGACCAACTTTCGTCGCCTTTGCGGGTATCAATTTCACTCTCGCAATAACTCATCCTTTTGTATGATGAAAAGATGTATTTTCCAATAGTTTCGGCCCAACTTACTTTGTACACATTTGTCGTTGGTTTTTGTGCTAATCGTTGCTTGACTTTGTTTTGTTGTTATTGCAAACACTCAATATGAGCTCTTGTAGCCTGGGTAGTTCCACTTTCAAAACAAAAACGCTGCTAAGTATTTTGTGCAATCAAAATTACTTACTTACTTTGATGGCGCTACAGTTCGGGGTGAACCAAGGCCTCAACAAACAAGCCTCTCCAGCCGGCCCGATCTTCGGCCAGCCGCTTCCAGTGCCGCACGTCCAGTTAGTTGAGATCCCCTTCCACCTTAAATGCGGTCGTTCTCTGCTGCGTCGTCCCTCGGGGTTGGAGTCGAAGACTCTTCGGGCCGGAGCGTTGATGTCCATTCGCTCTACATGGCCTAGCCATCTTAGACGTTGGATCCGGAGACGTCTAACCAGGCCGATGTCGCTGTATAGCCCTTACAGTTCTTGGTTGAATCTCCTCCTCCATTCTCCGTTTACACAAACGGGACCAAAGATTGCACGCAGAATTTTCCTCTCGAAACGTCCAAGAGCCCCTTCACCCGCTTTCGACAACGTCCAAACCTCAGCGCCGTAGAGGAGGACCGGGGTGATTAAGGTTTTGTAGAGGGATACCTTAGTTTTTCGAGAGAGGGCTCTACTACTCAATTGCCTCTTGAGCCCGAAGAAGCAGCGACTGGCAAGAGTTATTCTGCTTTTTATCTCAGCGCTGGTGTCGTTGCTGCTTGTCACTACCGAGCCAAGGTAGACGAAGTCATTGACTACTTCAAAAATATAGCTGCCGAAGGTGACGCTCTGACCAAGACGTCGGTGTTGTGCGTCTTTCTTGGATGACAGCATATATTTGGTCTTGTCCCCATTTACCCTTAGACCCACTTTCGCGCTTCTGCTTCAATGCTTGTGAACGCCTCATTGACGTCTCGCTTTGTTCGTCCAATAACGTCAATGTGATCTGCGTAGGCAAGCAATTGTGCGGACTTGAAGTAGATCGTACCTCTTGTATTGGCCGCAGAGTCCCGCTCGATCTTTTCAAGAATAATGTTGAAGAAATCACATGACAGTGTGTCACCCTGTCTAAAACCTTTTTTAACATCAAAGGGGTCGGTTAGTTCACCTCCGACCTTAATGGAGCAGCGAGAGTTCTCCATAGTCATCCTGCATAGTCTGACGAGTTTGGCAAGAATGTTAAAACATGACATGGCTCTGTATAGCTCGTCTCTATAAACACTGTCAAACGCGGCTTTAAAGTCGACGAAAAAATGGTGCATGTCGACCTGGAATTCATGGGTCTTCTCCATGTTCTGCCGTAGTGTAAATATTTAGTCTATCGTGGATTTTCCTGGCCTGAACCCACACTGGTAGGAACCTATCAGATTGTCCACGAACGGTTTCAGGTACTTACACAGTATGGCAGAGAGGATTTTGTACCCTATATTCAGGAGGCTTATCCCTCTGTAATTGGCGCAGTCATAGGGGTCTCCTTTCTTATGGACCGGGCAAACGATACTGAGATTCCATTCATCGGGCATGCGTTCTTCCGACCATATCTTGCAGATGAGTTGGTGCATGCTCCTAACCAGCTCATCGCCAGCTGCCTTAAACAGCTCCGCGGGGAGTCCGTCTGCTCCAGCAGCTTTATAAGACTTAAGTTTTGATATCGCTATCTTAACATCGTCTAGGTCGGGTGGACGGGATTCTCCTTCGTCTTCGTCCATTTTGAATGGTTTGTTCTGCCTGACGGCGGCATTTTGACTATCATCGCCGTTATACAGTCTGCAGAAGTGGTGCTTCCACAACCTCAGCATCGACTGTGACTCCACTGCTCTGGCTTTATAGCCTTGGCATGTTCGTTTTCCTTTCTGGTAAAATTTTCGAACGTCGTTCCTGCCGTAACATCTCTCCATCTCCTCGATCTTCTCGTGCTCCTTCTTTTTCCTTCTCAGACGCGCATGCTCCTCCCTCCTTTTCTGTTCATAGAGCTCGCGGGCAGCTCTCGTCCGTCGATGCAAGGTGGCCATGTATGCATTCTGTTTCTCTACATGGGCCTGTCTGCACTCATCATCAAACCAGGGGTTTCTCGACGGTGGTGGCTCGAAACCGAGTATATCTGAGGGGGCCTCTCTAATGGCTTTCTGACAACGACTCCATTGCTGTTCTATGGTTTCTGCAGATTGCATCGGAACCTGCGAGAGCTTGAGGGAGACTTGATCGGCGAAGGTCCTGGCGGTCTCCTGCGATTGCAGCTTTCCGACGTTAAATTTTGGTGTTCTTACTCGACTCCGTTGGTTCCGAGAAATTCGCATCCGTACCTTGGCTGCAGCAAGGTAATGATCCGAGTCGATGTTGGCTCCTCGAAAGGTTCGGACATCTAGGATGCTGGAGGAGTGTCTGCCGTCGATCGCAATGTGATCAATTTGGTTGGTTGTCGATTGATCGAAAGACCGCCAGGTCCCCTTATGGATGTTGAGGTGTGGGAATCGTGTACTTGCTACTACCAGGTTATGTCCCGCCATAAAATCCACTAGCCTTAGTTCGTTTTCTGACGTGGTGTTGGGTAGGCTGTGCTTTCCAATGACCCGTTCAAAGATAGCTTCCTTACCCAGCTTCGCATTGATATCTCCTAGAACGATTTTGGTGTCATAGCTGGGACATTGGGCATATGTTCTGTCTAGGAGATCATAGAAGTAGTCTTTATGTCGGTCGTTTTTCTCCTCTGTGGGGGCGTGGACACATATTAAGTTTGTATTGCCAAGATTGGCCTTAATGCGGATAGCTCTGAGGCGTTCGCTTACACACTGAAAGCTTAAGACTTTTTTCCTGAGTCTGCCTCGAATAACAAATCCGCATCCGAATAAGCGTTGTTTATTTTCTGTGTAGCAGTTTCCGTAGTAGATATCACAGTTTTTCATCCGCTTTTTGCCTGGCCCGACCCATCGCACTTCTTGGAGCGCGGTAATGTCTGCCTTATAGCAGTCCAAAGAGTTGACCAGACCTAACGTTCTAGGTGCAGAACCGAAATTCGTTTCCTTTTTGACGTTTGCGGGGGTCGTCAACATGTAATCCGTCCGTATCCGAGGCTATTGGTTGTCTCTGAACAAAATTTTTGTTTTAAGCGATAGGGATGTTAGCCCTAAACGCAACCCCCAACCTGGAGGGCCAGGCTCCTCTCTTCCTAGGGGTCGGGTCGCTACGGAACCCTAAAAAGAGTCAGTTGAATTATAGTTGCATGAAAAAAGCAATTTTTAGGGTTCCGTACCCAAAGGTAAAACGGAACCCTATTACTAAGACTTCGCTGTCCGTCCGTCCGTCCGTCTGTCATCAGGCTGTATCTCATAAACCGTGATAGTTAGACAGTTGAAATTTTATCTTTTTCTTTATTTCTTTATAACTTTCACTATTACCTAGCTTTAATCTTATTATTAATTATTGTTTTTATTACTATATTTGAAGCATGTTACTAACTTATAAGATGTTATATCTTACGTGTACATGTAATTGATTCAATAAATGAAATAAATAAAATAAAGTATCTAACTTACCTAATTCATCTTTTTTTTTGCTTTTCAGATTCACCCAATAGACTGAAGCGCCCATCCGCCACGACAGAGAAATCTCCGATCACAAAGTCGCAAGGACCTCCAGCCAAGGTATGTAAAAGCCACAGTTCCTCCCGTAACGTGTCTCAACTACCCACACAAATTCACCTTCTTTTTGCCCATTCACAACTGGTCATGTTCATGCCACACTAACATCCAGCATTCATAGGTGCATGGGTTACTAAGTAGCAATTAATTTCAGATACGTATATGTACATCATCAAACCGGTAGCACATTTAATTCTAGCCCACGAAGATAGCTAGTGACTACTATGTACTCGTTGAAGGCGGTAGAATCATCTAAATGTTTACTTACTCCACGCACAGATACACAAATCCATACTACATCCTTCGCACCGCACTCGCACGCATACACTCGTACATATGTATCTGTACATCTTTATGTTCATTGTTTGTGTTAAGTATAATTAAATTTAATTAGTTAGCGGATCGATTCGGTGCAAGTTGATTATTCGTGTATCTATTCGAGTTGTATCGCGAGGTTGTAAATTGTAATTTGCTTCGCGATTAATACCTCATGGATGCGGGTTAGATGGCGAGCGATACTCTCTCGAACACGAGTTGAATCCACTTGGTTGCAATTTGCACCTAATTCCACACTCTATACGCCAACGACGTGCGATCAGGTGCGGTTTGATCGCAGATAGAAATCCAAACTTGTTAACAAAAGAACTTTTTATGAAGAGAAGAGGAAACTATCTACAGTCTGCAGTTCGGTTGATGTTCGGTGAATCGATTTAATTGAGTAGTTATCGGGAAGCGGTCAAGATGGGTTGACTGACTGATGCGCGATCTACGAGTATGCGAGTGAAACTCTCTCGTCAAGTTTTCATTTCGTTGTGGGCTTATTTTTCTTCTTCATTTTTAATTAGAAGGTTGGAAGGCGTGTTGTGTGTTTACAACTTGGCCTGACATGCTTAAGCTTTATGTCAGTGAAAGTCTTTAAGTTAGAAATACAGATGGTGGGGTTAAGATAAAGTTGAGATTTATCAGAACTTATTTGGAGAGGCTATACAATGGCTAGAGATTATCTTCAATGGATGCCTAGCTTGGAGTCACATTCCAGAAAAGTGGAAGTGCGCAAAGGTGCTTTTCATCCCCAAGCCGGCAGGAATTCTCACACTTCCCCCAAGGATCTAAGGCCTATTTGTCTATCATCCTTTGCACTAAAAACTTTGGAAAGGCTGATAGACTTACACGTACGCCACAACTTGGATCCGTCCCTAATTTCTAAGGCAACAGCACGCCTACTGTAAGGTTAGATCTGTCGAAACAGCCTTGCACACACTAGTGAGGAAAACCGAAAGACCAATCCATCTTAAGGAATACACTATAACAGCCTTCCTTGACATAGAGGGCACCTTTAACAACGTCACTCCGAAAGCAATAACAAAAGGGTAAGAAAAGCTAAAGGCGGAGAGGACTCTGATAGACTCTGATGTAGTTATAAACGTACTACTAATTAGACTCGAGAAAGAAGGCCTGGACGTTATTGCCTACGCTGATAACGTTGCCATTTCAATCTCAGGTAAATCCCTATCCACATTGAATGATCGTATGCAAATGGCATTCTCAATCCTTTGCAAATGGGCGCATAGCAACGGGCTCAGGGTGAATCCCCAGAAAACGAAGCTCGTGCTATTCACCAAAAAGCATAAAATCCCGGAACACTGCCCTATCACTTTGCTTGGTACCAGATTAAACTATTCCCCCAATGCCAAATTCCTTGGCATTATACTAGACAGGAAATTAACCTGGAAGAGCAACACAAGCGAAAGAGTTAAAAAAGCAACAATAGCTCTCTACACATGCAAGAAAGCCTTCAGGGAAAAAATAGGGATTCAACCCCAAGCTCACCCTATGGCTCTACATTGATGTCGTTAGACCCATAACAATGTATGGAGTGATAGTCTGGTGGACTGCACTGGACAAGACAACATACCACCGTGGCACCGTGTATCGTGGCATTACCGGGGCCCTCAGGTCCACCCCAACGGCTGCGCTTAACACAATACTCGACTTTCACCACTCGATATTTTCGGCAAGCAAATTGCCACACACACGGCCATTAGACTAATAGCCAACTCGAAATGGACGAGCTATGTCACTGGCTACTCCTCCATACTGAACAACAAGACAACGATGGCAGTAAACTTGAACCTCCCAGACCACGGTCTTGGAAAAAAAACTTCATGGCGATTTACCCGGACAGACAAAACTGGACCCGCCATACTCAACCCCGCAGAAGCTGCGTAGATTTTTATACTGACGGGTCTAAAACCAAAGACGGGGTGGGTAGTGGAGTATTCTGCAAACAACTTAAGCTACATACATAAAGCTCTAAAATTACCAGATCACTGCAGCGAACTGTTGGCAATAAAAGAGGCCTTGTCTTGGCTGAAGTGGAACGGATAGCCAAGCAGCCTTAAAGTCTTAGAGTCCTTAGAGTCCTATGTGTACACCTCCAAAACTAGTTTCGACTCTCGCCTATCTCTTAACGAGAACAGTTTATCATACAACTTATCTGGGTACCAGGATACAGCGACTCGCCGAACAGGGAACGACGCTACAATCAATCGCGGCTTATGAGGGAATAGCCCTTGCTTCTGCTTTGACAAGCCTGGTCTGTTGCCGGTCTGGGGTTCGCCTGCGGTATACCCTTTTGAGCTTTTCTGCCAATATATCGATGGGTAGCATTCCTGCTATGACGAACGCTGCATCATCTGAGATGGTGCTGAATCCGCAGATTACTCTTATTGCGCAGAGTCGATAGACTGAATCCATTTTTCGCTTTAGTCCTTTTACTGCAAGGGATTCCGCCCAAGTCGGAGCAGCGTAGAGTAGAACTGAACTGACTACCCGTAAGAGTATGTATGTATGTATGTTGGCGTTACAGTCCATGAAGAACCTAAGCCGAGCTTCTCTCAATCACCCATGTTGTGTGTGATTTCATTTTTCCCATAGGTGAAAGGGACTTACAGTTTATTGCCGGTTACGAACGGCGAATTTCAAGAAGCTTTTCATGACAATTTTACTACAGGGGGATTAACAGAACCCCGCTGAGGAGAAACGCCGTGAAAAACACGTTCGATGACATGGCTGTGTCGGGATTCGATCCCGTGTAATCGGCGTCAGAGGCCAACACACTACCCACTGCGCCAATATTCGAAAGAGCTCGTTTTGGGTGTGATGCTTTCTCGCTGGCATACATTATGTATTCCCTGAAGGAAAGCCTGTTGTCTAGTATGACCCCTAGATACTTGACTGCTTTCTTGGACCTTGTCGTCTGGTCTCCGACTAAGAAGCTTACATATTCCACCTTTTTACGGCTGGTTATGAGCACAGCCTCCGTTGTTTGGGTTGCTAGTTCCAGACCGACAATTGAATGCCAATCGTTCACTTTAGCGATAGCTGCGTTCGTAGTAGCCTCTACTTTCTCTATATGCTTAGCCACTGTGACGATGGCAATATCGTCGGCGAAGCCGATGATTCGTATTCCTTCGGGAAGCGCTAGTCGTAGAATGCCATCGTACATGATGTTCTACAGGAGAGGTCTAAGGACTGATCCTTGAGGAACATACCTTCATCGCGATTGTACATTAGCCTCATGTTGTTAAAGTAGTCGATTGGATCCTTAATAAATAGGAGGTGGTACCCATGTCAATTAAAGACTTTTGTGTGTGCGTCCAGTTAACCGAGTTGAAAGCGTTTTTTATGTCCAAGGTAATTAGTGCACATCACCATCTTTTCCCTTTGATGGCGTCCGCAGCCAGGTTTACCACTGCTTTTATGGTGTCGACCGTTGATACGAGGACGGCTCTCCAGGTGATTTCCTTCCTTTTGGCAGTAGTACCAAGCATTTCCCCAAGGTGTGTTGGAAAGCGTCTGGTCTAGCCGTAATGGCCGCTTTGACTGCCTTATTTGGGATTCCATCCGGGCCGGGTGTTTTATTGTTTTTGACCTTCGAGACTCCGTTATGTAGCTTACTTACTTACTTAGGTGGCGCTACAGTCCGTGGTGAACCTGGGCCTCAACCAACAAGCGTCTCCAGCCGGCACGGTCTTTGGCCAGCTGTTTCCAGTGCCGCACGCCCAGTTGGTTGAGGTCCCTTTCCACCTGCGTGCACCACCGCTGAGGCGGCCGTCCTCTGCCGCGCCTTCCTTCCGGAGTGGATTCGAAGACTTTTCGGGTCGGAGCTGTATCTTCCATGCGCTCTACATGGCCTAGCCACCTTAGACGCTGTATCCGTAGACGTCGTACCAGGCCGATGTCGCTGTACAACCCGTACAGTTCATCGTTATATCTTCTCCTCCATACACCGTTTGAACAAACGAGACCGTAGATAGTGCGCAGAATTTTCCTCTCGAAACGACCAAGGGCATCTTCATCCGCTTTTGTTAAGGTCCAAACCTCTGCGCCGTAAAGGAGGACTGGGATGATCAAGGTCTTATATAGTGTCACCTTGGTTTTCCGAGAGAGGGCTCTACTTCTCAATTGCCTCTTGAGCCCAAAGAATCAGCGGTTGGCAAGAGTGATTCTGCGTTTTATCTCAGCGCTGGTGTTGTTGTCGCTGGTAATCAGTGAGCCAAGGTAGACGAATTCCTTGACCACTTCAAAGTTATATCCGCCCATGGTGACGTTCTGGCCAATACGTCGGTGTTGTCCGTCTCTTTTAGATGAGAGCAGATATTTGGTTTTACCCTCATTAACCTTGAGACCCATCTTAGCCGCTTCTACCTCAATGCTCACAAAAGCCTCATTGACGTCTTGCTGTTTTCGTCCAATTACGTCTATATCGTCGGCGTACGCAAGCAATTGCGTAGACTTGAAATAGATCGTACCTCTTGTGTTGGCCAGTGACTCTTGCACAATCTTTTCAAGCACGATGTTGAAAAAGTTGCACGACAGCGCGTCGCCCTGCCTAAATCCTTTTTTAACATCAAAGGTCTCGGTATGCTCAATACCGACCTTAATGGAGCAACGAGAATTCTCCATTGTCATCCTGCACAGTCGGACGAGTTTGACAGGGATGTTAAAACTAGACATGGCTTTGTACAGCTCGTCTCTATATACGCTGTCATACGCGGCCTTGAAATCGACGAAGAGGTGGTGAGTGTCGATTTGGTATTCCTGGGTCTTCTCCAAGATCTGCCGTAGCGTAAATATTTGGTCTATTGTGGATTTACCTGGCCTGAAACCACACTGATATGAGCCGATCAGGTTATCCACAAACGGTTTCAGGCGTTCACACAATACGGCAGAGAAGATCTTATATGCGATGTTAAGGAGACTTATTCCCCTATAGTTGGCGCAGTTATAGGGGTCTCCTTTCTTATGGACCGGGCAAACGATGCTGAGATTCCATTCGTCGGGCATGCTTTCCTCCGACCATACCTTGCAGATGAGATGGTGCATGCACCTTACCAGCTCATCTCCAGCCGCCTTAAAAAGCTCAGCAGACAGGCCGTCTGCGCCAGCGGCTTTATTAGACTTAAGTCTTGATATCGCTATTTTGACTTCGTCTAGGTCGGGTGGACCGAATTCTGTTACTTCGTGGTCCATTGCGAATGGCTCGTTCTGCCTGACAGCGGTATCTTGTCTATCATCGCCGTTATACAGTCTGCAGAAGTGGTCTTTCCAAATCCTCAGCATCGACTGCGACTCTACTACCAGTTCTCCATTTTCATCCCTGCAGGCCGACACTCTGGCTTTGTAGCCATGGCATGTTCGTTTTACCTTGTTGTAAAATTTACGGGCGTCATTCCTGCGGGAGCATCTCTCCATCTCCTCGATCTCACGCTTTCCGTGCTCTCTCTTCTTTCTTCTGAAAAGCGTGTGTTCCTCTCTTCTCTTCTGCTCATAGATTTCGCGAGCAGCTCTCGTCCGTCGTTGCAGCACGACCTTATATGCCTCTTGTTTTGCTGCATGGGCTTGTTCGCATTGTTCATCGAACCAGGGGTTTCTAGGTGGTGGCTGTTTGAAACCCAGCACCTCTGAGGCAGCATCTCTGACGGCGCTCTGGCAATGAGCCCATTCCTGCTCTATTGTTTGTGCTGCTCTGGGCGGATTTTGAGAGAGCTTTGAGGAGACACGATCGGCAAAGATTCTGGCAGTCTCTTGCGATTGTAGCTTTCCAACGTCAAACTTACGTTATCCTACTCGACTCCTAAGCATTCTTGATATCCTCATTCGTACCTTGGCTACAACAAGGTAGTGGTCCGAGTCGATGTTGGCCCCTCGGAAGGTTCGTACGTCGAGAATACAGGAGGAGTGTCTGGCGTCGATCGCAATATGATCAATCTGGTTGGTGGTCGATTGATCACAAGACCGCCAGGTACCCTTGTGGATGTTGAGATGGGGGAATCGCGTGCTTGCTACAAGGAGGTTACGCCCCGCTAGGAAATCGATTAGCCTTAATCCGTTGTCGGATGTGGTGTTATGGAGGCTATGCTTTCCTATGATCGACTCAAATATGTCCTCCTTGCCCAGTTTTGCATTAAAATCTCCTAGGACTATTTTTGTGTCGTAGCTGGGACATTGGGCATATGTTCTGTCTAGGAGATCGTAGAATTCTTCTTTGAGTCGATCGTCCTTTTCTTCCGTTGGGGCGTGAGCGCATATTAAGCTAATGTTTCCAAATTTAGCTTTGATGCGGATTGTTATGAGGCGTTCGCTTACATCTCGGAAACTTAAGACTTTTTGTCGGAGTCTTCCTCTAATAACGAATCCGCACCCGAATAGGCGCTGTTTGTTCTCCTTGTAGCAGTTCCCGTAGTAGATGTCGCAGTTTCTCATCCGTTTTTTGCCTGGTCCATCCCATCGCACTTCTTGGAGTGCGGTTATATCTGCTTTATAGCAGTTGAGGGTTTGCTCCAATTGATCGCCTGCACCCGGTCTGTTAAGGGACCTCACATTCCAGGTGCAGACTCTCAAGTCCGTTAGTCGTTTGCAGGGGTCGTCAGCTTTGTATCCGTCCGTATCCGAGGCTTGTTGTCGTTTCGGAACAAGTGGGTTTTTACGTGATAGGGATGTTACCCCTAAGCACAACCCCCAACCTGGAGGGCCAGGTTCCTCTTTCCCCAGGAACAAGGGTTGGGTCGCTGCACACATTGGTTCACTACCTGGCGGGTGCCAGGGTAGCTATCCAGGGGGGCCACGCGGAGGCTGTGTGTCAACTTGGATTGAACAGGGACAGAGATCGAGGCTGGCGTTTGCCATGTTAAACGCGATCAACTTCTTTGCTCTGTTTGCTCGCTCCCTCCCTCCTCCTCTGGAGTAATAACAGGAATTTGTTCTATGTTAATCTCCGCCATGCTGTCCCTGTGGGAAGAGATGTTCCACAATACGGGTGAGCATTTCGGGATTTGATATCGGCGGACTTCTATTGTTTTTTATCTTTATATTGACCACTTTGTATGCTCTACCCCAGGGATCTACATATGTCGGCCTCCTCGCAAAGTTTTTTGAAGCATCTTGATTTACTTTCCTTGATTGCTTTTTCCAGCTGATGTCTCGCTAGCTTGAAGTGAAGAACCCGCTCTTGGTAGTATGGCCTATTTCTGGACCGTTGGGATTTTCTCCGCTGGATATTCTCGTTCCACCAGTAACACGGGGACCCCCTTCTGCTTGGTTTCCTCCTGGAAATCGCTGCGCCACATGCTGCAGTTAGCGCCTGTTTCAGTTGCTTGGAGGTTACCTCTGCGGATGCGTCGGTATCCACAGAGGTAACATCATCGACCGCCGAGCAGAAGGTCTATAGTTCAAATTCGCTTCATGGCCAAAAAAAAGTAATTCCTATACGGACAAAAAGTATGCAACACAGAGGGGAATGGAAAGTGACCAGACGTACTGCTGCAGGCATAACACTTACAGTATATGGTTAACTGAAATCCATCCTCTGCGTATGCAATATTAAAGTGCTCGAACGAATTATTACGGACTATAACCAACGCGGAATTTGGTCGGCTCTCGTCCTGTCTAGGACAACCACCCCTGAGAGTAGTGAACGAACATCAACGACTCAAACCACTGCACTCCGTTCAGGTTGTGTGTTGTTACACATCATAAGAGGATCTAAAAACTCTTGGACCTGCGCGACTCAAATGAGGTTTCCTTCCACTTTGATCCAGTTTGAATTGGACCCTGCCTGCATTTTCTCTCGCCGATCTCCATTATAATAGCCTGATGGTCGTTATGCGTGTAGTCCTCGCTCACTCTCCATGTCGTTTTACTGACAAGGGAATTGCACACAAAGGTTATGTCAACTATTGACGATGTACTAGCCTTGCGGTAGGTACTTGTAGTACCTGTATTAACCATGTTTACACTTAGAACTGCAAACGTTTCCAAAAGGACTCCTCCCCGTGCATCCGTGTGTCTGCTGCCCTATTCTGTAGACCAAGTGTTGAAGAAACAGCAAGCAAATCACCCATCACGGACAGAAGAGTCATGGTAATGTTAAGTGGTATCATGACGCTCATCGCGCTAATGCCTAGCGCGTCTAAGAGCATGTCTTATTTTATACGTGAGCCTGTTAGCCACAGTCATTGTTCCCCCCTTTAAAAAACTCAAATATCTCGCTCGTCTTATTCAGTCAATTTCCCATTACATCTTTCCTCCTTTTTCACCAAGACGCGCAACAATGTAAGCCCTCTTTTGCTACGAGCATCATTCCTGACCCACATTTCGTTCCTTACGCGTCACATCTCGCCATACGTACACATTGTATGCCAGACATTGGTTCCTCTTTACGACACCTTTTGTCTTCGTAACTGCACGGACTAGTATCTCGAGGAGTGTAGTTTCCCAGTGACACAGACTACAATGCCGGTTAAGCATCACTATCTACGTGGTCAGCACTATCTCGATTGAGCACTCCGCGCACGCGAAATACAAGTACATATCTCAATCCTTGAACATTCTCGTGCTCTCCAGATTCTCGAATCTCTTCGTTGTTATTTGTTATACAGTTAAACGACCTTGCATGCATGGGTACATAGATACTCGATTGGTTTTTCCTTTGCACTGCTACCATATTGGGTGTGGACGAGTATGAGTACTCGTACGTGTGCAATAAACGAGGAAATCTTCGTTTCCTGGAAGAGCCCCGACCTGATGCGATAGTGGTGCATGTGCACCTACATACTACCTATCTTAGTTCTCTTCGTTAATCCGATAAATATCCGCGTTGCAGCGTTTTATAGAGCAGATGCTTTACGCTTTGGTTAAATTCACGCAATCAGGTGATTAAAATCACACCAATGTGGGCAGGGTGTGGGGCGACAGACATACCAGCCTTCACATAGTTGAAGAAGAGGCTTAGATGCTATTAACAGGATCATTGAGATGTTTTTTCTTCTGGAGCAGCAGCAGTAAGTACTGCACTTATCTTGGCCGCATTGTAGCACGATAAATTCCATCCAACACCTTTTTGCTTGGTGAGATCAGTGATCTGGTAGAGAGGTGAGGGCGATCATGAAGATCGCTGATCGTGCTAGACGTAATGGTCATGTGTGTTCGAAAGTGGAGCAATGCGGATGCTGTGTATCGTGCGGAGAGCTCGGATGGTGGTGCTTATGTATGACACTGACATTGATAGGAAATCGCAACAATGTTGTTAGCTTGGCCCGCGGAATGATCATACATATATGAGTGCGATTTAGCTTGATTGATTGCGGAAAGATAGTCGAGTGGGTCTGCGTATGAGGACAGAAAGTCGGGAGAGGAATAATGAAATGTCGGTTGAAGTGAATAATCGTATTCGTGTTGCTTTGATGTCTCTATAGGGGCTGGAATGGTGAAAATCGAACGACTTGAGTGCGTTGTATTTATGGGCTTTAGAGTGGCCAATCTATAATAATCGAGCTTGAATGGTTGGATCTAATCTTATATATGACGTTACTGTACAGCGAATGTCAGGGCCATCATTTGGAAAGGTGACATGCCGAAAAGCACGTTAAGACAATTAAGTTCCGAGAATTTACTCATAACTCGGGAACTGACAACACTGCGTCGTTCGTCAACATATGGCCATCCGCTAAAAAAACATTCGGACATCCTCCGAAAATTGCAATTGGTGTATGAAGATAAGTGTATGTCGAAAATACGTGTGTTTGAATGGGCTATGCAGTTCAGGAAGAACCGTGAATCAGGAGTAGACGATGAAGGACATGTTGATGGTTTTTTTTTTTTTTTTTTTTGGATATCCGCGGCATCGTGAATATGATCCTACTGACCAGACAGTAGCTGGACTGTCCTATGCTGGCAGCCGGCAAAAGCTGCGAGCACGTGTTTTCCGTGTGTGGCCCGAACTCGCCAAGAAGGGTTGGATAAGAAACCACCACGACCATGCGCCGACCCGCTTCTCGTGGATTGTGTAAAAGTTCCAACGCTGCCGCATTCACTCTGTAGCCTCGATATTGAACCGTGCGGCTCAATATGACAGTGTAAAGTAGGTAAAAGGGGCTGTAACCAAGGTTCCGAACGAATCAACTTCAGAGGATTATCAAGACTGCTTTGAATCGTGGGAGCAACATTGGAATCGTTATGTATTGTTACACTGAGATTATCGTGAAGGTCGATAGTAAGATTTAGCTGAAACTGACGTTGAATGACAACATTTTCTTGGATACTAGGTCCTATCTATCCAAGGGTGAGCGTTATCCTCATACATATAATGGAACATCTCTCTGATTAACCAGATCTGGCCGTTTTTGTTCTTGTTCCGACTTTAATCTGCACAGCTGTTGACAATTGACTTCTTTGGGAGTAGTCTGGTTATGAGGTAACACCCCAAAATCCGCTGGCAAAATCCACTCTAAATGGGGAAGTCAAGCAACTAACTACTAGAGCGGTTACCAAGGACAAGAAGGGGTCCCTCTCATCTCCTTTTCTGGAATATAGTTGCAAATGAACTACTGACCAAACTGGAGAAAGAAGGCCTCGACGTTATTGCCTACGCTGATGACGTTCCCATTACCATCTTGGGCAAATACCTACCCACATTGAATGACCGTATGCAAACGGCATTCTCCATACTATGCAAATGGGCACAAAACAATGGGCTCAGGGTAAATCCTCAGAAGACGAAGCTTGTGCTATTCACCAGACAGCACAAAATTCCAGAAACCTGCCCAATCACTTTACTTGGCACCCGGTTAACCTACTTCTCCAGTGCCAAATACCTTGGAGGTGTACTAGACAGGAAACAAATCTGGAAGAACAACACAACCGAGAGAGCAAAAGGGGCTACTATAGCTCTCTAGACCTGCAAGAAAGCCTTAGGGAAAAAATGGGGATTCAACCCCAAGATCACCCTATGGCTCTACATTACAGCGGACGTATACTAATGTATGGAGTGATAGTCTGGTGGATTGCACTGGACATGACAACATACCACAAACAACTTGAGAAGATACAAAGTATGTGCATCAGCGGGGCTCTTAGGTCCACCCCATCGGCTGCGCTCAACATGATACTCCACCTTACACCACTCGATATTTTCGTCGGCAAGCAAATTGCCAATCACACGGCTATAAGACTAAAAGCCAACTCAAAGTGGACGAACTATGTCACTGGCCACTCATCCATCCTGAACGACAGGATAACCATGACAGAAAACTTGGACCACATAGAGTCCACCACAGTCTTTGAGAAGAAATTCAAGATAACATACCCGGACAGACGGAATTGGACCCGCCAAACGCAACCTCGCAGGAGCTGCGTGGATTTCTACACTGACGGGTCAAAAACCAAAGACGGGGTGGGTAGTGGAGTATTCTGCAAACAACTAAACCTGAACCAAGCTCTAAAATTACCAGATTATTGCAGCGTTTCCCAGGCGGAGTTGTTGGAGTTGTTGGCAATAAAGGAGGCTCTGTCTTGGCTTAAGTGGAACGTAATACCCTCGCTGGAGTCCTATGTGTACACCTCAAAAACAAGCATCGGCTGTCGCCTATCTCTTAACGAGATGGCTGATCAGTTTAACATACAACTCCTATGGGTTCCAGGACACAGCGATATCTTAGGCAACGAAAGGGCCAACACACTCGCCAGACAAGGGACAACGCAACAATCAATCATGGCATGCGAGGGAATACCTCTTGCAACCATTAAACTCAAACTCATAAATCTCGCCAGGGCTGAGACGAACATGAGATGGGCCCAGGGGCATACCTGCCTCATCACCAGACAAATCTCATCTCAGCTCGATAGTCAACGGACTAGGAGAACTGACTTCTACAAAATCATTGGTGCGGTCACTCTTTTCATTGGCAGACTTGCAGAAAAACTAGGGCAAGGTCTGAATGATTTCTGCAGAAGCTGCCTGGACGAAGAGGAGGTCGAATCCATCCACCACCTACTCTGCGCCTGGCCGGCCTTCTGCGCAATCAGGAAACGCTACCTATGACCCTACTTCCTAAACGACCTGACAGATTTTCAGCAAGTAAGGACCTTCTAAATTTTTTAAGAAGCACTAAGTGGTTCCATGAATAGGGGGATAAACCCCCCTCGCAGCAACACGACGGATCTTTCTGGCCGAACCTACCTACCTAACACCCCAAAATGGGTTATTTCCTCAGTAACCCAACATATACTCAGTAATACCTTGAGTGGGTGCAGTCCATCTCTGGGATGTTGAACTGGTCGTTCGTCTGGACCAAGCCATTGCGACGTTTAATAACCCGTTTTGGGATGCAACAGAAGTGCGGTGTAAACTTCGGTTTTTTGCCGAACATTGTTCTCAGGTGTCGGTGGATGGCCATACGGCTTACGTGAAGTTCACTGACGAGTTCCTCCTACCGTAACAGTGAGATTTCTTTCGAAGGTGAACTTCAGGAACTCGTCGTCTAGCTCTTCTGGACTACTCGATAAGGCTTATCCTTTAAGGTAACAATTGCCATTTCAAAACTTTGCAAGCCAACGCCAACACTCGGACTCGCTGAGTACACCCTCAGCGACGAGGTGGTGTCAGTCAATTTGTGCGCAGCAAAGCGTGGGCAGACTGCTTTTTCATTCGACTTGTAATGAGTTTTATGCGTTGTCTATCTCCGTCCTGGAATCTTTTCCAAGCTCAACTTGCCGCTAAAGAAGATATGCTTCTTAAATCGATTGCATCGATAGATGACATTGAAGAAGCGACACTGGAAGCAGCTAGCTAGCACCTGTCTGCACCAAATTCGATGCGGGCATCATCTGCAACGTCGTCCCTCGGGGTTGGAGTCGAAGACTCTTTGGGCCGAAGCTGTGCTGTCCACTACTCGTACAATTGTTGGTTGAATCTTCTCCTCCACTCTCCGTCAACACAAATTGGACCGAAGACTGTACGCAGAACTTTCCTCTCGAAACGACCAAGGGCCCCTTCATCCTTTTTGATAAGGTCCAAGCCTCTGGGCCATAGAGGAGGACCGGGATGACTAAGGTTTTATAGAGGGACACCTTAGTTTTCCGAGAGAAAGCTCCACTACTCAATCTCAGCGCTGGTATCGTTGCCGCTTGTTACCAGTGAATCAAGGTAGACGAAATCCTTGACTTCATTAAAGTTATAGCTCCGTCTTGGCCAAAATGTCGGTGTTGTGCGTCTACGTCTACTTGGCACGTTGTGAATCAAGTGCTAACGAAGAGAGGTCGCGCATGGTTTTGTTTTGTTTGCCCTATTCGAAGCTGGTCAGGTTGAACTGGAGTTCGAAATTCTTTAGACGAAGTTGTACCATTGGGCAGTGGTGCCGATCAATGATGATCGAATTGGATGAAAGATGAGGTGAATGGCGAAAATAAGCGAGACGTACTTCTTAGGCGAAAAACCCATTGAGGGTCTGGCCTGAGTTAATTCAGCTTCCATTCTTTCCGGTCCCGGACACGCTGCTTCCAGTCGTCTTGGCCAAGATGTCGGTGTTGTGCGTCTTTCTTTGACAACAGCATATGTATATTAGGTTTTGCCCCTTACCTCCAGACCTATTTTAGCCGCTTCTGCTTCAATTCACACAAAAACTTCATTGACGTCTCGCAGCGTTCTCTCAATCACGTCAGTGTCATCAGCGTATGCGAGCAATTGTGCAGACTTGAAGTAGATCGTGCCTCCAGCATGTCCAGCATGATGTTGAAAAAATCACATGACAATGCGTCGCCGCATGGCCCTATCTGAATCCTTTTTTGATATCGAAGGTTTTGGTCAACTCCTTACCAACCTTAATGGAGCAGCAGGGAATTCTCCATTGTCAGCCTGCACAACCTGGCAGGGGTGTCAAAACAACATGACTCTACATAGCTCGTCCCTATAAACTTTGTCATATGCAGCTTTAAATCGACGAAAAAGTGATGTGTCGGCCTTCTTCTCCAAGATCTGCCGCAGTGTGAATATTTGGTCTATCGTGACCTGAAGCCACACGAATTGTCCAAGAATGGTTTTAGGCTTTCACATAGCACGGCAAAGAAGATCGTATATGCGATGTTCAGGAGACTTTACCTCTGCGCAGACGAGACCCCTGTGTCTTTCATGTGAATCGGTCAAACGATACTAAAGTTCCATTCTTACAGATGAGCTGGTGCATGTTCCCAACCAACCCATCTCCAGCTGCTCTAAATAGCTCATCAGGTAGGCAGTCTGTGCCAGCAGCTTTATTAGACTTCATTTTCGATATCCCTCTGCCTGACAGCGACATCTTGACCATTTTCGCTGTCATGCAATCCGCAGAACATCTCATCGTTCGCGCGCTTCTCGTGCTCTTTCGTTCTAAAAAGCGCGTGCTCCTCCCTTCTTTTCCATTCATAGAGCTCACGAGCCGCTCTCGTTCGTCGATACAACGTACCTGTCTACACTCGCCATCAAAACAAGGGTTTCTCCTAGGTGGTGGCTGGAAACTTACAACATCAGAGGCAGCATCCCTGAGGGCACACGATCGGCAAAGGTCCTGGCGGTCTCTTACGATTGCAGCATTGTGACGTTAAATTTTGCTGGTCCCACTCGACCACCTACTTGGCTGTAGGTTAGGTTAGTTGGGTGCTCTATTGACATGAAGTCAAGGCTCACTTAGACTACGAGGAGTCCAATGTACCCATTTTGAAAACTAATCCGAGGGAACCTGTTAGTTACCCGCTGAGCTGAACCACCCAGATTCTCTTGCCTCCTCTAAACCCGAAAAGAAATAGTTCCCGTCTTTCCGTCAAGATTTAGCAGACAGGCCATGTTAGCCTTGCCGTAGCGCATGGGTCTAATTGACACCATCGCTTGTTGGCCTTTCCTAGTAGTTTCACCCCTATTTCTCTGAATAGTGTGCTGAGTGGCGTTCTAGCTTCGTCGGCCTTCTCATTTCCAGAAATATTCACATGCCCTGGTACCCATTGACATCCGATATTTCTTCTAGTTTCTCTTTACGGATTTTTGCGAGTTCGGATCTTATCCATATTGCTTGCAGAGCCTTAATGGCTGCCTGACTGTCAACATAGATTTTGATTCTCTTACCTGAGAAATTGTCCCTAAGAATCAGATCCGCGCCTTTTTTGATTGCGAAATTCCTGAGGCTCGAAGTAGACTCCGGCTCCTGTACCGGTATCCGTTTTGGATCCGTCGGTATAGATTGCCAGTTCCTCTTCCGTGTTTACCATACCACTGGCCCATTCCTCCCTGGAAGGAATCCTAATAGAGAATCTCCTCTCACAGCAAGAAAGTGGGGTGGTATAGTCCGTTTCGGTTGCGGACAGCAGGGTAGCCCTTCGATCCAGGATTGATGCGTGGCCATGAGGACATCTTTTCCAAAAACTGGATTCTTGCATCCTTAGCGCAGCCCTGGCTGCAATGCTTTCACACTATATGTCTAGTGGTGGAAGGTTCAGCATCGCTTCAAGGGTTGCCGTTGGTGTGGATTTCCTAGATCCGGTCACCGCCAGACAGCCAGCCCTCTGAATCCTTGTAAGACTTTGAAGGTTGCATTTCGTCTCAAGTTCTTTCCACCAGACAATTGATCCATGGACTAAAATACGTCTTACCACCGCGGTGTACAGCCAGTATACCACCTTGGCTGTAACAAGGTAAAGATCCGAGTCAAAATTTGATCATCGGAAGGTTCGGACATCCAAGATGCTGGAAGAGTGTCTGGCAGCAACCTCAAGATGATCGAACTGGTTAACAGATAATTGATCAGGAGACCGCCAGGTCCCCTTATGGATCCTCAGATGTGGGAATCATGTGCTACCTACCAGAATATTACGCCCCGTCACAAAGTCTATTAGACTGAATCCGTTTTCGGACGTGGTGTCCTGTAGGCTGTGCTTTCCTACGACTCGTTCAAAGATGCCCTCCTTACCCAGCTTCGCGTTGAAATCTCCTTCAAAAATCTTGGTTTCATAGCTGGAACATTGAGCGTATGTTCTATCCACAAGGTTGTAAAAGTCGTCTTTTTCTTCTGTGGGGACGTGAACGCATATCAAGCTGATGTTCCCGAAGATAACCTGGATGCTCCCTTGTTCGCTCCCATGCCGGAAGCTTATGACTTTTTGCCTAAGTCCACTTCGAACAACAAATCCGCATCCAAATAGGTATTGTTTGTTCTCCTTTTAGCAGTTGCCGTAGTTTATACCACAGTTTTTCATCCTCCTTTTCTCCGGTCCATCTTATCACACATCTTGGAGTGCGGTAATATCTGCTTTGTAGCTGCTTAGGGCTTTTTCCAACTGCTCGACAGTACCAGGTCTATTAAGGGTACAGAATCGATACTTCTGTCCTTTTATATGTTTGCGGGGGTCGTCAACATGTAGTCCATTCCTTAAATCCGAGGCTATTCGTTGTCTCTGAGTTTCAACAATTTTTAGGTTTAGGCACCACGAGGACGTGGGAATAGGACTTACAAGGAGTTCGTCTACGGTGGCTCTTCTCGCTTTTTAGCAGGTCATCATCCGTCGGATAGACGCGACCCCTACGAGACGTTTGTTAGTCGTTTGCTATTAAAGTCTCCTTACTTACTTACTTTGATGGCGCTACAGTTCGGGGAGAACCAGGGCCTCAACCAACAAGCCTCTCCAGCCGGCCCGATCTTCGGCCAGCCGCCTCCAGTGCCGCACGCCCAGTTGATTGAGGTCCCCTTCCACCTGTGCGCGCCACCTTAAATGCGGTCGTCCTCTGCTGCGTCGTCCCTCAGGGTTGGAGTCGAAGACTCTTCGGGCCGGAGCGTTGATGTCCATTCGCTCTACATGGCCTAGCCATCTTAGACGTTGGATCCAAAGACGTCTAACCAGGCCGATGTCGCTGTACAGCCCGTACAGTTCTTGGTTGAATCTCCTCCTCCATTCTCCGTTTACACAAGCGGGACCAAAGATTGCACGCAGAATTTTCCTCTCGAAACGTCCAAGAGCCTCTTCATCCGCTTCTGACAACGTCCAAGCCTCAGCGCCGAAAAGGAGGACCGGGATGATTAAGGTTTTGTAGAGGGATACCTTAGTTTTTCGAGAGAGGGCTCTACTACTCAATTGCCTCTTGAGCCCGAAGAAGCAGCGATTGGCAAGAGTTATTCTGCGTTTTATCTCAGCGCTGGTGTCGTTGCTGCTTGTCACTACCGAGCCAAGGTAGACGAAGTCCTTGACTACTTCAAAAATATAGCTGCCGAAGGTGACGTTCTGACCAAGACGTCGGTGTTGTGCGTCTTTCTTGGATGACAGCATATATTTGGTCTTGTCCCCATTTACCCCTAGACCCACTTTCGCCGCTTCTGCTTCAATGCTTGTGAACGCCTCATTGACGTCTCGCTTTGTTCGTCCAATAACGTCAATGTCATCTGCGTAGGCGCTTACACAATGCGGCAGAGAGGATCTTGTACACGATGTTCAGGAGGCTCATCCCTCTGTAATTGGCGCAGTCACAGGGGTCTCCTTTCTTATGGACCGGGCAAACGATACTGAGATTCCATTCATCGGGCATGCGTTCTTCCGACTATATCTTGCAGATGAGTTGGTGCATGTTCCTAACCAGCTCATCGCCAGCTGCTTTAAACAGCTCCGCGGGGAGTCCGTCTGCTCCAGCAGCTTTATAAGACTTAAGTTTCGATATCGCTATCTTAACATTGTCTAGGTCGGGTGGACGGGATTCTCCTTCGTCTTCGTCCATTGTGAATGGTTCGCTCTGCCTGACGGCGGCATTTTGACTATCATCGCCGTTATACAGCCTGCAGAAGTGGTCCTTCCACAATCTCAGCATCGACTGTGACTCCACTACTAGTTGTCCGTGCTCATCCCTGCAGGCTTCTGCTCTGGCTTTATAGCCTTGGCATGTTCGTTTTCCTTTCTGGTAAAATTTTCGAACGTCGTTCCTGCCGTAACATCTCTCCATCTCCTCGATCTTCTCGTGCTCCTTCTTTTTCCTTCTCAGACGCGCATGCTCCTCCCTCCTTTTCTGTTCATAGAGCTCGCGGGCAGCTCTCGTCCGTCGATGCAAGGTGGCCATGAATGCATTCTGTTTCTCTACATGGGCCTGTCTGCACTCATCATCAAACCAGGGGTTTCTCGACGGTGGTGGCTCGAAACCGAGTATATCTAAGGCGGCCTCTCTAATGGCTTTCTGGCAACGACTCCATTGCTGTTCTATGGTTTCTGCAGATTGCATCGGGACCTGAGAGAGCTTGAGTGAGACTTGATCGGCGAAGGTTCTGGCGGTCGCCTGCGATTGCAGCTTTCCGACGTTAAATGTTGGTTCCGAGAAATTCGCATCCGTACCTTGGCTGCAACAAGGTAATGATCCGAGTCGATGTTGACTCCTCGAAAGGTTCGGACATCTAGGATGCTGGAGGAGTGTCTGCCGTCGATCGCAATATGATCAAATTGGTTGGTTGTCGATTGATCGAAAGACCGCCAGGTCCCCTTATGGATGTTGAGGTGTGGGAATCGTGTACTTGCTACTACCAGGTTATGTCCCGCCATAAAGTCCACTAGCCTTAGTCCGTTTTCTGACGTGGTGTTGTGTAGGCTGTGCTTTCCAATGACCCGTTCAAAGATAGCTTCCTTACCCAGCTTCGCATTGAAATCTCCTAGAACGATTTTGGTGTCATAGCTGGGGCATTGCGCATACGTTCTGCCTAGGAGATCATAGGAGTCGTCTTTATGTCGGTCATCTTTCTCCTCTGTGGGGGCGTGGACACATATTAAGTTATATTGCCGAGATTGGCCTTGATGCGGATAGTTATGAGGCGTTCGCTTACATACTGGAAGCTTAAGACTGTTCTCCCGAGTCCGCCTCGAACAACAAATCCGCATCCGAATAAGCGTTGTTTATTTTCTCTGTAGCAGTTTCCGTAGTATATATCACAGTTTTTCATCCGCTTTTTGCCTGGCCCATCCCATCGCACTTCTTGGAGCGCGGTAATGTCTGCCTTATAGCAGTCCAAAGAGTTGACCAGTTGTTCGGCTGCACCTGGTCTGTTGAGGGACCTAACGTTCCAGGTGCAGAACCGAAATTCGGTTCCTTTTTGACGTTTGCGGGGGTCGTCAACATGTAATCCGTCCGTATCCGAGGCTATTGGTTGTGTCTGAACAAAATTTTTGTTTTAAGCGATAGGGATGTTAGCCCTAAGCGCAACCCCCAACCTGGAGGGCCAGGTTCCTCTTTCCCCAGGAACAAGGGGTCGGGTCACTGCACACATTAGTTCACTACCTGGCGGGTGCCAGTATAGCTATCCAGGGGAGGCCACGCGGAGGCTGTGTGTCAACTTGGATTGAGCAGGGACAGAGATCGAAGCTGGCGTTTGCCAAGTTAAATGCGATCAACTTCTTTGCTCTGTTTGTTCGCTCCCTTGTCCCCTTGATGAACTGGTGGGCCTCCAAACTGAAGATACATTGAAGGAATAATTTTTATTCTTAACGCGCTCTGTACTGATTTGTACCGCTTTACTCCTAATCCCAGAGTGTTCGATGTTATCTGTAATAAAAAAGGATGATCCACTCCGCGCCCTTTCCGATGGATGTAAAGTGTGGTAGGCATAAGGTTTCTCGACTGTGATGGCTCGAAACCGAGTACATCTGAGGCGGCCTCTCTAATGGCCTTCTGACAACGACTCCATTGCTGTTCTATGGTTTCTGCAGATTGCATCGGGACCTGGGAGAGCTTGAGGGAGACTTGATCGGCGAAGGTTCTGGCGGTCTCCTGCGATTGCAGCTTTCCGACGGTAAATTTTGGTGTTCTTACTCGACTCCGTTGGTTCCGAGAAATTCGCATCCGTACCTTGGCTGCAACAAGGTAATGATCCGAGTCGATGTTGACTCCTCGAAAGGTTCGGACATCTAGGATGCTGGAGGAGTGTCTGCCGTCGATCGCAATATGATCAATTTGGTTGGTTGTCGATTGATCGAAAGACCGCCAGGTCCCCTTATGGATGTTGAGGTGTGGGAATCGTGTACTTGCTACTACCAGGTTATGTCCCGCCATAAAGTCCACTAGCCTTAGTCCGTTTTCTGACGTGGTGTTGTGTAGGCTGTGTTTTCCAATGACCCGTTCAAAGATAGCTTCCTTACCCAGCTTCGCATTGAAATCTCCTAGAACGATTTTGGTGTCATAGCTGGGACATTGCGCATACGTTCTGCCTAGGAGATCATGGAAGTCGTCTTTATGTCGGTCATATTTCTCCTCTGTGGGGGCGTGGACACATAGTAAGCTTATATTGCCGAGATTGGCCTTGATGCGGATAGTTATGAGGCGTTCGCTTACATACTGGAGGCTTAAGACTTTTTTCCTGAGTCTGCCTGGTACAACAAATCCGCATCCGAATAAGCGTTGTTTATTCTCTCTGTAGCAGTTTCCGTAGTATATATCACAGTTTTTCATCCGCTTTCTACCTGGCCCATCCCATCGCACTTCTTGGAGCGCGGTAATGTCTGCCTTATAGCAGTCCAAAGAGTTGACCAGTTGTTCGGCTGCACCTGGTCTGTTGAGGGACCTAACGTTCCAGGTGCAGAACCGAAATTCGTTTCCTTTTTGACGTTTGCGGGGGTCGTCAACATGTAATCCGTCCGTATCCGAGGCTATTGGTTGTCTCTGAACAAAATTTTTGTTTTAAGCGATAGGGATGTTAGCCCTAAGCCCCCAACCAGGAGGGCCAGGTTCCTCTCTCCCCAAGAACAAGGGGTCGGGTCGCTGCGCACGTTGGTTCACTACCTGGCGGGTGCCAGTATAGCTATCCAGGGGAGGCCACGCGGAGGCTGTGTGTCAACTTGGATTGAGCAGGGACAGAGATCGAAGCTGGCGTTTGCCAAGTTAAATGCGATCAACTTCTTTGCTCTGTTTGTTCGCTCCCTTGTCCCCTTGATGAACTGGTGGGCCTCCAAACTGAAGATACATTGAAGGAATAATTTTTATTCTTAACGCGCTCTGTACTGATTTGTACCGCTTTACTCCTAATCCCAGAGTGTTCGATGTTATCTGTAATAAAAAAGGATGATCCACTCCGCGCCCTTTCCGATGGATGTAAAGTGTGGTAGGCATGATAGCCTTTTAGATATAGGCTAGAAATGTAGACATTATAAAATCGCAAAATTCGCTTTTAGCATGGAATTCAGACAGCATTTTTCTAAGTCCATTGTCACCTTACTTTTTGGACACAGTAGTATAATTAATATTTGAATAACGTCAATTGGCGTTGAACACACTCGGTCAAACGGTTCAAGCATTCGATAATTCCCTCTCACCAAAACGCAATATTCCCCCTTGATTGTGTTCCTAGCTAAACCGTTTCGCAAATTCCCAACTCAATCCACAAACCATGACGTCAAAACCAGTTTTCCTCCACTCAACCATTTTGTTTAGCTCACTTTTGACAGTTGGACAACTTGATTCCCACACTCAGTTAACAAACCAAAGCCAAAAAACAAAAAAAAAAAAAAAAAAAAAAACCAGTCAATCCCCCAATCCCCAACAGACCAACTCCATCATCTCGACATTGTGTGCTCCGGTGGGGCTCTGCCGCTAGTGCTGCTTTCTCATTTCCTCTCTCAGTACACATCCAAGATTCCGTCGAGAACCGTGTCGTTGCGGTCGAATATCCGTTACTGTTGCTGTTTTTTTCCCTTTTTTTGTTGTTTTTTGTGTTAATTCCTCTGTTTCTGCTCCGTCTCGTGTGTTTTATTTGTTTGCCGTCGGTCTAGAGAGATTTTGCATTCGTCCGGACGACGAAAAATTAAAAAAAAAAAAAAAAAAATACACACAAATCCCCATATTCGAATTATTCTCACCTCGATTTCGTGTGTTAAATTACAATTTGATTTGCAAAAAGAAATTGAAAATAAAACGAATCGGAAAGGGGTAATGTGCAGTACCAGTTGCCCGAGTGACATTTAGTTTGACAGTCGACAAGTCGGGACTTGATTTCGTGTAATGCAATCGGTTTTCTTGTGATTTGTGTTTGAATTCTGACATTTCGGAATTTCTATGCCCAATTACCAGTGCCTTGGTGCGTTTGGAGCATTGAAATGTCTTGGCAAATCGAAATAGTAGTTTCTTAAGGACACCAGGAATTCCAGATCCATTGGAAGGTGAGTGGGTTTTGGGGTTTTTTTTTTTTCATTGCATTGTTCCATGTAACGTCATAGACGTAGACTTGACTGTATTGCAAGTCTGATGTCTGACTCATCCCGCTCGAGAGACTGAAACAGAAGCAGAAATAATGGAATAAGTAGGAAGGAAACACGTCATCTGGCGGCGCAAGATACCCAAGTGTATGTGTAAGGCCTGCCGGGGGCATCTAGCAAGCAGAAGAACAAAAAAACAAAAATCAATGAAATGGAATGGAGGAATTCTAGATTTCACTTTCAAACCGACGGGAAGAGACATTGATAAAACAAGTCCGCGTTGCAGCACTATGCGCTTCTTTGTTGGACCGTTGGACTGTGGACGTTTATAATTAGATTGGATAGCTAGGGAATAAGTGCTGCTATCATTCCCGGGACTTGATGGCTCATGACGAATTGGAACGATTGTTTATATGTACATGTCATCATGTTTCCTGTTACTCGTTGGTCAAGTCTTTCCCTTTCTCTGTGTTGTGTCCATGACATTGGGGTCAATGCTTTTCAGCTAATCACATGTAAATGTCTTGAGTTCCTCTCCTCGAATCACGATTCGGTATTTACTACTTCCACTGGGAGGAACATGGGAAGAGAAAGTCAACAAAACGTCTACTTGGCACATTGTGAATCAAGTGTTAACCGAAGAGAGGTCGCATGGTTATGTTTTGTTTGCTCTGTTCGAAACTGGTTTGGTTGAACTGGAGTTCAAAATTCTTTAGACGATGGTGTACCCTTGGGCAGTGGTGGTGATCAATGAAGATCGAATTGAAGTCGAGTAGGCGAGATACCTACATATGTACCTACTTCTTAGGCCAACAACCCATTGAGGGTCTGGGCCTGAGTTAATACAGCTTTCCATCTTTCCGGTCGGAATGACCACGTTTTCTTGGTCCGAACCGGAATTTCGATCTCTCCTTCTTCTCGAATCATGAGACTCGAATTCTAAGACCTTTTTAGCTAAAGTGTTGGTGGCCGAGCCATCGTAGTCGATGGATTTTTCCCTCCCGGACTGTATCTAGCCAATATGCGCTTCCCGCACCTCGATATACATAAAGGCACCTGGCGGTCGCCAGATCAATCAATCACTAACCAGATTGATCACATCGCGATCGACGTCAGACAATCCTCCACTATTCTTGATGTTCGAACTTTCCGAGGGGCTAACATCGACTCGGACCACTATCTTGTAGTAGCCAAGATGCGCTTACGGATATCCCGAACGCAACGGAGTACAGTAAGAATACAAACTTATGACGTCGGAAAGCTACTATCGCCATAAACCGCTCGTGCTTTTACCGATCGCGTCTCCCTTAAGCTCTCCAATACACCTCAACCCTCCACGCTATCAATAGAACAGCAGTGGAACCTATGCAAAAAGCCCTGAAAAGCTCTGCGTCCGAAGTTTTGGGCTTCAAGGCTCCATCATGAAGAAACACTTGGTTCGATGACAAGTGCAGGAGGATTCACACAGCGAAGCAGGATGCATATAAGGCCGCTGCATAGAAGAACAAAGCAGCTCGTGAGCTCTACGAGTTAAAAAGAAGGGAGGAGCTCGAGAAGCGCGCGATTGTGGATTTGGAGAGGTGTTACTGCAAGCGTGACGATCGAAAGTTTTATCAACAGATAAAGCGAACATTCCAAGGTTATAAAGCCAGAACGGAAGCCTGCAGGGATGAGAACGGACACTTAGTAGTAGAGTCGCAGTCGATGCTGAGAATATGGAAAAACCACTTCTGCAGACTGTATGACGGCGATGTTAGTTAATATACCGCTGTTAGGCAGAATGATCCATTTCTAATCGACAGAGACCGCAGAGAATTCCGTCTCCTTGACCTCGACGAAGTTAAAATCGCCAGATCGAAACTCAAGACAAATAAAGCTGCTGGCGCAGACGGACTGTCTGTTGAGCTCTTCAAGGCAGCTGGGGATGATCTGGTTGGGAGCATGCACCAGCTCATCCGTAAGATATGGATAGAGGAAAGCATGCCCGAGGAATGGAGTCTCAGCATCGTATGCCCGATCCACAAGAAAGGAGACCCCTCTGATTGCGCCAACTATAGAGGAATAAGTCTCCTTAACATCGCCTACATAATTTTCTCTGCCAATGAATTTCAAGTCGACACTCACCACCTATTTGTCGACTTCAAAGCTGCATACGACAGCGTAATTAGAGACGAGCATACCTGCTAAACTCGTCAGACTACGCAGGATGACTTTGGAGAATGCTCGCTGCTCCATCCGAATCGGTGAACACCTTACCGATAGTTTTGATGTCAAAAAAGGATTTAGACAGGGCGATGCGCTATCGTGTGACTTTTTCAATGTCGTCCTTAAAAGGATCGTGCAAAACTCACTGGTCAATACGAGGGACACGATTTTTTAAAGTTCATCCAACTGCTCGCATATGCCGATGACATTGACATAATTGGACGAACTCAGCCAGATGTCATTGAGGCCTTTACAAGCATTGAGGCGGAAGCGGCTAAAATGGGACTTTATGGGACTATCCTGTCGTCGAAAAAGGACACAAACCACCGGCGTCTCTGCTAGGGCGCACATATTGGCAGGTATAATTTAAAGGCAGTTAAGGACTTCATCTACCTATGCTCCACAGTGACGTGCACCAATGGCATCAGTGCCGAAATCAAACGCAAAATAACTCTTGCCAATTGCTGTTGGTCGGAAAACCAAGGTGACCATACACAAGACCCTTATTATCATGGTCCTGCTTTATGGCGCACAGACATGGACCATATCAAAAGCAGATGAGGATGCCCTTAGTCGTTTTGAGAGAAAAATTCTGCGTACGAATGGACAGTGGAGGAGAAGACTTAATAGTGAACTGTACGGGCTGTACAACGCCTAATATGGCTAGGACATGTAGAGCGCATGGAAATCACAGCTTTAGCCCGGAAGGTCTTTGAATCCAACCCTGAGGGGCGACGCGGTCTAGGACGGCCAAGTGGCACACGGAAGTTGAAGAGGACTTCAACCAACAAGGCGTACCAGTGCAGGCTGCTGGCCAAAGACCGTGCCAGCGGGAGAGGTTTTTTTAAAGGAGGCCCAGGTTTGCCAGGAATTGTAATTGTAGTCAATGCCCTCACTGGGCACTGCATGATATCCTACCATGCAGCCAGACTAGGCCAGCCTGACTAGACGGTAAGTAACATTGGGGTGAACAGGCTACTGGGATTTCTATCTGCATCTGGCTGATTCAGCTTAACGGGTAACTTTTAGGTTTCTACGGGCACAGTGGGCTCCTCATATTCTAAGTGAGCATCGACCTCTCGCCAATAGGGCACCTAACTAGGTCTCTCGATACAATATTTCTAATAGAAAAAAACAACTTTCCAAACCGCAGTGATTTGGCAGTTTCTTTTCGTCGCTTCTACCGCAGGTCGCAGATCTTAACTGTTATTGAACTCTAACCTACATTTAGAGCTATCGATTTATTTGACTCCATTTTACAAGGTTACTTTCACTTTTTTTGAATATTTGAATCTATATACGTCTTATTAGAATGTGTCCTAAATAACACTTGCGGTGAAGTATCTATGTTAGTGGTACACTCTGTCCATGGCCACATATGCAAGTTATTAGTACGAATACCATTTGTGTTCCTTTCTTTTCTTGTATGAAGCCATTCCCCCTTCTCATTGGGTTTAATCTAATCCACCCACGTTACATTGTCAAAAAAATCCAGTTATGTGACGCTGCTCTACATAAGTATCCTAAAAACAAACAAAACCGTCATATCCATCCCACAACATCACACTCCTACTCGTTCACACTTCACTTCACCATTAAATCGCTGGGCGGCATGGTTGGCGTTTCACCTTCTATTGATTTCCTAAGGTACAGGCACCTTTCCAACTCCATCTGACAGCGGCACTATGACAGTAAGGCACCTTTACACCGAAAGTACGAGTACGAGCAAAAAAAAAAAAATATCGGCCTCACCCGTCCGTGGACGTTTGTGCGCCTTTATTGGGTGTTACACTCCGATGATTCATGCCACCCGATATTGGATGCGATGGTGGTTGACTGCTTCGTTTGGTCTACTGGAAGGCTTAATTCGTGATTCGGTTTTATGCGCCGATTCGCGGTGGAAAAGCGGGCGCGCGTACTCAACCGTTCCATCAGCTTCAATGAATTCCGTTGATCATTTAATCTCTTGCGTTTGTTGCTTGCTCTTCGCGTTTATCGTTTTTTCTGATTTTCTTTTTGATTAACTCTTGAAATTGACGGAATTGTTCCTTTTGTTTATCTTTTGGTCTGGGTTTGGTATGACCTAATTCAATGAATCCACGAAATGGAACACGAACACACTCGACGTGTGGTATCTGCGCACATCCGAATTTTCGTAAACACTTTGGATAGCTTCGTGTCTAGTTATGATGTTATGTCACGCAATTCTAAGCTCGCAAGTCATTAGACTAATTTCTATTCGAAATGTCCTTGTGGCCTGGACCTGAAGTGTCAACTTGCACAACGTTCATTTCCCCGCAAATGTAGCCACACCTCATCGTAGTGGATTAGCACAGTGTTGCTAATTCAATTGCCACACTTGTGTGCCTACATATTTGTCGTATCTGCTTATCTAAATGCAGATGTTGGAAGCACGTTAGGTACATACATAGATAGGTTTGTTCTAGCGTTATAGTGACAGTCACATATGAAAATTGCCAAACGCCTCTCCGGGTGAGATAGGATGATTGTTATGAACAATTCAATTGAAAGGTGTGCACAGAAAAGATGCTGTGGGACTAGACCATGTGCCGATGAAGTGCGCCTTGAGTTATGATGAACTTATGCAACTCAAATGCCTACTACGTACTTGAAATCACGACTGTCGGCGGAGGTGACTTAATGGCATTCGAGTGTGTCACGTAGTATCACGACGGGTTGGTTAGATAATGCCTTATTTAAAAGAAAGACTCATTAAAGCCTTATTTAGACTGTAGTAAACGCTCATCGAACCTACTCGTACATCGGCCTGCATCACGTTCTCCTTTCACTGAGTCATATATCGATTACACTATCGGTTGCCGTCCTTCGTACAATCACAATTGTTGATGACTTATCTTCGGCTGAGTTGTTCTGGTTGTAAACAATTCACTAATGTCTGCTGATAAGAAGCAACTTTTGCGTCACCCTCTGCTTAAGTATGGTGTCCGTGCTCAAAAAGTGTGTTATCATGGATGGAATGTAAAAATGTATAATTGAGGTCGTTGGGTTTCAGTGAGGTTTCGGATACAAGTCACCTTGGAATGATAATAGTTTGGTGTAGTTAATACTTTAGGTGTACTCTCGAAAGATCCACAATCTCCCAACTGCCTCATAGCAAATGGAGTTTGGACAACATCTGTGGAAGAAACTCTAAATCTTCTCCTCAACACGCACTTCTCTGGCTGCTCTGAATCGCAAGACCCAGTGCACTCGCGAGGGACTCATATCTCCTCTGCAATAGAAGGGCAGTACGAACACATTATCTACAGAGAGAAAATTATATGGGCATTAAAAAGCTTCAAGCCCTATAAATCGCCGGGTCCAGATGATATTTACCCCATCGAACTAACACAAACTATGGAATGGACTATACCATGGCTAGAGATAATCTTTAAAGGATGCCTAGCTTGGGGTCACATTCCAGAAAAGTGGAAGTGCGCAAAGATAATTTTCATCCGCAAAGCCGGCAGGGATTCTCACACTTCCCCCAAGGATCTAAGGCCTATCTGTCTATCATCCTTCGCTCTAAAAACTTTAGAAAGGCTGATAGACCTACTCATACGGCACAGCTTGGATCTCTCCCTAATATCTAAGGCACAGCACGCCTACTGTAAAGGTAGATCGGTCGAAACAGCTCTTCCCACATTAGTGACGAAAATCGAAAGATCAATCCATCTCAAAGAATATACTCTAACAGCCTTCCTAGACATAGAGGGCGCTTTTAACAACGTCACTCCGAAAGCAATAATAGAAGGGCTAGAAAAGCTAAAGGTGGAGAGGACTCTGATAGAGCTGATCAACGAGTTGTTATTAACTCGCAAGATTCACTCTAAGTGGGGAAGCCTAGTAACTACCAAAGTAGTTACCAAGGGAACCCCGCAAGGTGGGGTCCTCTCACCTCTTCTCTGGAATGTAGTTGTAAACGAACTACTAATCAAACTGGAGAAAGAAGGCCTGGACGTTGTTGCCTACGCCGATGACGTTGCCATCACAATCTCAGGTAAATACCTATCTACACTGAATGACCGCATGCAAACGGCATTCTCACTTCTGTGCAAATGGGCGCATAGTAACGGGCTCAGGATTAACCCACAGAAAACGGAGCTCGTGCTTTTTACCAAAAAGCACAAAATCCCGGAAAACTGCCCTATCACTCCGCTCGATACCAGGTTAGCCTACTCCCCTAGTGCCAAATTCCTTGGCATTATACACGATAGGAAACTAGCTTGGAAGAGCAACACAATTGAAAGAGCAAAAAAAGCAACAATAGCTCTCTACACATGTAAGAAAGCCCTAGGAAAAAAATGGGGATTCAACCCCAAGATTACCCTATGGCTCTACATCACGGTCGTTAGACCCATACTAATGTATGGAGTGATAGTCGGGTGGACTGCACTGGCCACTCCTCCATCCTGCAAAACAGGACAACTATGACAGAAAACCTAGATCACGCTGAACCCACCATAGTCTTGGACAAAAACTTTACGATGATCTATCCGGACAGGAAGAACTGGATCCGCCAAACTCAACCGCGCAGAAACTGTGTGGATTTCTACACTGACGGGTCTAAAACCAAATACGGGGTGGGCAGTGGAGTTTTCTGCAAACAACTCAAGCTACGTAAAGCTCTAAAATTACCAGATCACTGCAGCGTTTTCCAGGCGGAACTGTTGGCAATAAAAGAGGCTTTGTCTTGACTGAAGTGGAACGTAATATCCACCACGGATATTCGCATTCTCACAGACAGTCAAGCAGCCATAAAGTCGCTGGAGTCCTATGTGTACACATCAAAATCTAGTCTCGACTGTCGCAGATCTCTTAACGAAATGGCAGAACAGTTCAACATACAGCTTATCTGGGTACCAGGACACAGCGACATTACAGGTAATGAAAAAGCCGACACACTCGCCAAACTAGGAACGACGCTACAATCAATCGTGGCTTGTGAGGGAGTAACCCTTACAACCGTTAAACATAATCTGACCAATCTCGCCAGGGCCGAGACGAACCTGAGATGGACCCAGGGACATACCTGCGAATTCACCAGGCAAATCTGGCCTCGGCTTGACAGTCAACGCACAAGGAGTATAATCTCCCTAAAAAGAACTGACATCTACAAAGTCATCTGTGTCATCACAGGACACTGCCTCATTGGCAGTCACGCACAAAAACTAGGAATAGTTCCGAATGATTTCTGCAGAAGCTGTCAGAACGAGGAGGAGGTTGAATCCATTCACCACCTCTGCGCCTGTCCAGCTCTCTGCAATTTCAGGAAACGTTACCTAGGCTCTTACTTCCTTAACGGTTCAGTAGGGATACTTGATCTTCTTAACTTCTTAAGAAGCACAAAATGGTTCCACGAGTAGGGGGGTAAAACCCCCTCTTAGCTGCACAACGGGCCTCCCTGGCCTATGTGCATTCTTCTCAACTCTGGGAAGGCTACGACCTTACCTACATACCTACCTACCTAATACTTAAGGTGTAGCGTAGGGAATGGAAAAATATAGTTTTTGGTTTAAGTTTGACTCATTTCTTCCAAATTTGTATTTACGAGTATGGTGCAGTGTGTGTGATAGTCTCTACTAAGTCAACCTTGTGAAAGCGAATTCGGGGAATCCCCTCAATACCAACCTTCGGTTGGACAGCTGCATCCTACATGGAATGAATGTTTCCTATTCCGGCCTTTTTAATTGATTCCCATAAGTATACAAAACGTTCGAATTCGGCCAGGCATTCTGATGTTTCCTCATTCAAGTCTATTAGTGGCTGTCCTTCTTAGGAAGTCAATACTTAGGTAACAGTATTCACTAGAAAGCACAAGATCCCGGAAATACATATGTCCAGTCACTTTACTCGGTACCAGGCTAACCTACTCTTCTAGTGCCAAATGTCCTGGCATTATACTCGATAGGAAACTATACTGGAAGAACAATACGACCGAACGAGCAAAGGCAACTATAGCTCTCTATACTTGCAAGAGAGCCTTGGGAAAAAAGGGGATTCAACCCCAAACTAACCATATGGTCGTACATCACACTCGTTAAACCTCTGCTAATGTATGGTGTTTTAGTGTCGTGAACTGCACTGGTTAGCTGTGTATCACTGGGGCCCCAAAGACTACTCCAATGGCGGCGCTCAACATGCTACTCCACCTAATGTCACTCAATATTCACGGTAAGCAACCAACCACATACACAGCAGCCAGATAAAAGGCCAGCCCAAAATGACAGAAAACTCTGACCACATTGAACCCACCACAGTCTTTGAGAAAGAGTTCAAGATAAAATACCCTGATAGACAGAACTGGCCCCGACAAGCGCAACCTCGCAAGGGTTGTATGGACTTTTACACGGATGTGTCAAAAACCAAGGACAGGATGAGTAGCGAAGTATTTTGTAAACAACTAAACCTAAGTCAGGTCCTGAAACTATCGGACCAATGCAGCGTCTTTCAAGCGGAGCTGTTGGCAATAAAGGAAGCCCTGTCTTGGCTGAAGTGGAACGTGATATCTACTGTTGATATTCGAACCGTTCGAACTGACAGTCAAGTTGCCCTGAAATCGTTAGAATCTTATGTGTACACTTCTAAAGCAAGCCTCGACTAACGCCTGGTCGATGGTGATTCGACGGTGATGGTGAATCTATTCAACACCTTCTCAGCGCCTGTCCGGCCTTCTGCCGAAGCAGGAAACGATACCTAGGATTCTGCTTCCTTAACGACCTGTCTGAGGTTCTGCGGATAAGGATAACTGTCCTTACCTATGTAAGAAGCGCAAAGTGGTTCCATGAATAGGAAGTTGAAGTCGAATTGAAGGTTGTATTTCTTCTCAAGTGCTTTCCACCAGACAATTGATCCATAGACTAAAATAGGTCTTACCACCACGATGTACAAGCCAGTATACCACCTTTGGTTTAAAGCCCCATGTCTATCCGAACGCTACTCTGCAAGCACACGATAAAACTTCGAACCATAGAGGCGACCAACCTCCAATGGAATGATAGTAATATCGGCTTTATCACTAAACAAATCTGGCCTAAGCTAAACCAAGGACGTACCAGGGACCTAGTGGCAACCAAAAGGGAAACCTTAAACACTCTAGTGGGTGTCATTACAAGTCACTGCATCATTGAAAAACACGCCGCCAGACTAGGGCTCCCCTCCAATGACTTCTGCCGCGGCTGCATGGACGAGGAGGAAGGGCAATCGATACATCACCTTCTCTGCTCATGCCCTTCTTTTTCGAATCGCAGGAGCATCTACCTCGGCGCGCCCTCCTATGAAAATCTAAGTGAGCTAGCAGACCTAAAAATAACTAAACCGGTTGGTTCTCAGGTAGCGGATCAGGGTAATGTGATCCATGTGGTATCACAATGAGCCGACTTCGGCCTACGTGTGGCTTATGCCAACCACTTTTGCCTAACCTAACCTACACATTTGATCTTTGATATTGAGACACTTATTCGTGTTAAAACTATAATACGTTCTATTGCGTGTCATGAATAAAAACTCTTATGACGCCTTAAGTGTGTTGCAGCGACACACTTATTAGTAATTAGCACACTCTGGATCAATTAATTACACAATAGGGAAATTTCCCAACTATATGCAATCTTGCCAGAAAGTAACTTGCGAGTCCGATCTTCGGCGTATGGTTAACATACTGGACTCTCAGCCCAGTGGTTCGAGATCAAGTCTCAATGTCCGCAGCCATCAAAAAGCAAATACTCCCAACCTCTCCTTTCCCATTCTGGATGGCATGATCATCATGATGTTGCTTCACAACAAAAATTAACAATTCATTCAATCGGGCTTGATGAACCCCGAAACGATAGATGCTTGGAGAGCAGGGAATAGATGGGTCCTTTTGCCTTTGTTCGCTGCGAAAAATGTTCACTGGATCCTTAAGATTGGAACACGGAATCACGGGGTTAGAAGTCCAGTGTGCTAACCATTACACCATGGTCCGGAATTTATGTATAGATGAGAAATGTCCCTTTTTGTGTGCTTTCATAAAAACACACTTTAAATTGCATAAAAAAATATTGCGATAAAAACACACACTTTGGTACGTTACTCCAACACACTAACTATCAGTGGAGATGTTCTACATATGAAATAAAACTTACCTTTTGCATAGACTAGTGAATGATATTTTTAAATATGACTAGAATGAAATCACTTGACGGTGGGTCGCCCTACATAACGTGTTCTTTAAAGACAAAGTCATACTTACTTACTTAGGTGGCGCTACAGTCCGTGGTGAACCTGGGCCTCAACCAACAAGCGTCTCCAGCCGGCACGGTCTTTGGCCAGCTGTTTCCAGTGCCGCACGCCCAGTTGGTTGAGGTCCCTTTCCACCTGCGTGCACCACCGCTGAGGCGGCCGTCCTCTGCCGCGCCTTCCTTCCGGAGTGGATTCGAAGACTTTTCGGGTCGGAGCTGTATTTTCCATGCGCTCTACATGGCCTAGCCACCTTAGACGCTGTATCCGTAGACGTCGTACCAGGCCGATGTCGCTGTACAACCCGTACAGTTCATCGTTATATCTTCTCCTCCATACACCGTTTGAACAAACGAGACCGTAGATAGTGCGCAGAATTTTCCTTTCGAAACGAACAAGGGCATCTTCATCCGCTTTTGTTAAGGTCCAAGCCTCTGCGCCGTAAAGGAGGACTGGGATGATCAAGGTCTTATATAGTGTCACCTTGGTTTTCCGAGAGAGGGCTCTACTTCTCAATTGCCTCTTGAGCCCAAAGAAACAGCGGTTGGCAAGAGTGATTCTGCGTCTTATCTCCGCGCTGGTGTTGTTGTCGCTGGTAGTCAGTGAGCCAAGGTAGACGAATTCCTTGACCACTTCAAAGTTATATCCGCCCATGGTGACGTTCTGGCCAATACGTCGGTGTTGTCCGTCTCTTTTTGAAGAAAGCAGATATTTGGTTTTACCCTCATTAACCTTGAGACCCATCTTAGCCGCTTCTACCTCAATGCTCACGAAAGCCTCATTGACGTCTTGCTGTTTTCGTCCAATTACGTCAATATGGTCGGCGTACGCAAGCAATTGCGTAGACTTGAAATAAATCGTACCTCTTGTGTTGGCCAGTGACTCTTGCACAATCTTTTCAAGCACGATGTTGAAAAAGTTGCACGACAGCGCGTCGCCCTGCCTAAATCCTTTTTTAACATCAAAGGTCTCGGTATGCTCATTACCGACCTTAATGGAGCAACGAGAATTCTCCATTGTCATCCTGCACAGTCGGACGAGTTTGACAGGGATGTTAAAACTAGACATGGCTTTGTACAGCTCGTCTCTATATACGCTGTCATACGCGGCCTTGAAATCGACGAAGAGGTGGTGGGTGTCGATTTGGTATTCCTGGGTCTTCTCCAAGATCTGCCGTAGCGTAAATATTTGGTCTATTGTGGATTTACCTGGCCTGAAACCACACTGATAAGAGCCGATCAGGTTATCCACAAACGGTTTCAGGCGTTCACACAATACGGCAGAGAAGATCTTATATGCGATGTTAAGGAGACTTATTCCCCTATAGTTGGCGCAGTTATAGGGGTCTCCTTTCTTATGGACCGGGCAAACGATGCTGAGATTCCATTCGTCGGGCATGCTTTCCTCTGACCATACCTTGCAGATGAGATGGTGCATGCACCGTACCAGCTCATCTCCAGCCGCCTTAAAAAGCTCAGCAGACAGGCCGTCTGCGCCAGCGGCTTTATTAGACTTAAGTCTTGATATCGCTTTTTTGACTTCGTCTAGGTCGGGTGGACCGAATTCTGTTACTTCGTGGTCCATTGCGAATGGCTCGTTCTGCCTGACAGCGGTATCTTGTCTATCATCGCCGTTATACAGTCTGCAGAAGTGGTCTTTCCAAATCCTCAGCATCGACTGCGACTCTACTACCAGTTCTCCATTTTCATCCCTGCAGGCCGCCACTCTGGCTTTGTAGCCATGGCATGTTCGTTTTACCTTGTTGTAAAATTTACGGACGTCATTCCTGCGGAAGCATCTCTCCATCTCCTCGATCTCACGCTTTCCGTGCTCTCTCTTCTTTCTTCTGAAAAGCGTGTGTTCCTCTCTTCTCTTCTGCTCATAGATTTCGCGAGCAGCTCTCGTCCGTCGTTGCAGCACGGCCTTATATGCCTCTTGTTTTGCTGCATGGGCTTGTTGGCATTGTTCATCGAACCAGGGGTTTTCTAGGTGGTGGCTGCTTGAAACCCAGCACCTCTGAGGCAGCATCTCTGACGGCGCTCTGGCAATGAACCCATTCCTGCTCTATTGTTTGTGCTGCTGTGGGCGGATTTTGAGAGAGCTTTGAGGAGACACGATCGGCAAAGATTCTGGCAGTCTCTTGCGATTGTAGCTTTCCAACGTCAAACTTACGTTGTCCTACTCGACTCCTAAGCATTCTTGATATCCTCATTCGTACCTTGGCTACAACAAGGTAGTGGTCCGAGTCGATGTTGGCCCCTCGGAAGGTTCGTACGTCGAGAATACAGGAGGAGTGTCTGGCGTCGATCGCAATATGATCAATCTGGTTGGTGGTCGATTGATCACAAGACCGCCAGGTACCCTTGTGGATGTTGAGATGGGGGAATCGCGTGCTTGCTACAAGGAGGTTACGCCCCGCTAGGAAATCGATTAGCCTTAATCCGTTGTCGGATGTGGTGTTATGGAGGCTATGCTTTCCTATGATCGACTCAAATATGTCCTCCTTGCCCAGTTTTGCATTAAAATCTCCTAGGACTATTTTTGTGTCATAGCTGGGACATTGGGCATATGTTCTGTCTAGACAAAGTCATAAGTCCACAAAAAAGGGCCGTATCGACCTAGAATATTATGTTGCGGGTTTCCTGATGGGATATAACCGCTTATGGAATTATATTTAAAAATAACAAAGTGCTACTTGGCCTACTTTTATTCCGATTAAATTGAAGTTTTTAGGCCCTGAAACGAGTTGATAAATGGTTGCCAGTGAGTGACGTGTTAGCGGCTCGGGCTCTGCCGCTTTTGTATTGTTCCAGTTCTTGTGTGCCTGTTGTACTAGCGATGACAGCATCAACGTGGAAGTCTTCTACGTAAATAGGTCGACGTTGTGGCTCTATTATTTTAAATCAAATTTACTGTGTTGTGGAGCACCAGACCTTACTACCTCTTCATTAATCTTCATCTACTGTCGATTCTATCCAACCACTGGAAAACGTCAAACCCTCTCATCCCATTGCGTGTATTCAAAAATAATTTTGTCATTTTTGCTAATGGCTCGTTTAGAAAAACGAACATCACTTTTGCCCTTTCTCTCCTCGCGTCTACCTATCTATGTAGATGCCGCAGGTCTTTACCTAAAAATACAATTTTCTCCTCTCGTCCATCAATCATCGCGTCTTTGATGGGTGCAAATCCCATTCACTTTCCATTGACATCTGCCATTCGTCGGTCGGTGTTGGTACGATGGATCCGTGATAGGTAACGGATGACGGATATCCTACATTTGTCATTGCTCTTCTATGACCGCTGTATAGAGTGAAAGCTCTTAGAGATCCTTCACAGTTTCAACGGACTAATCAGAGCTGACGACAGTGAGCTTGGTATGCTTTAATTTGTTTACGGTCAACTTGAGCTACTCCTACTCGTGTTTTATGTGCCGCCAGCGGTTTCACTAACTATTTTGACTTCATCCGGTTGGAGATAATTGGTTCTTCCTCTCCAATTTTCGTTGTTATCGTTTTGGATTTGGATTGTTTGGAGTACTCTTGTTGTTCTTGTGAAATTGATGTGACGACGCATTTCGTGACCGTACAGTCACGTATTCGTATTTGAAAGCGATTGTTTTGGACATTGATCGGTTGATCGGAAGGCGATCTACTGTTACAATTAAATGGCGACATTAGCGACAAACTCTCACTTTTCATCGCTTTGCTCAGTCCATTACGGGTTACAACCCTCGAGTGTAGGACAACATGCACTTGGACTCATTTTACAGTCAAGTCATGAGCTTCTTCTGGCTTGAGTGTGTCGCAAACCCACAAATTGTATGTAAATTTCTATGAAACGATGAGAAAAGATGATGCAAGCCATAGTATAGACAAGGTAACAAGTCAGGAATGCAGATAGAACCTGTTGTGGTAATCGAAAATGTCATAAACTCATGGTCAAACGTACAGCACGGAGTGGATTATACAAACGAAATTCAATAAGCATCTTAGTCGTATGGATTTTAGATCGAATGGGGTTTCATTAAACGTCTCACTCCGAGTGCTTTTCATATTTTAATTGTTTTATTACGTAGTACACGCATATGGTGTGACTATAAAATGAATGCCTGGAATCTGTCGCCATCAATTCTTCTTCTTAGTGGGCGCTACAGTTCGGGGTGAACCTGGGCCTCAACCAACATGCCCCTCCAACTAGCACGATCTTTCGCTAGCCTTTTCCATTGCCGCACACCCAGTTGGCTGAGGTCCCCTTCCACCTGTGTGCGCCATCTTAAGTGCGGCCGTCCTCTGCTTCTTCGTCCCTCGGGGTTGGATTCAAAGAGTCTCCGGGCTGGAGCTGTGGTGTCCATTCGTTCTACATGGCCCAGCCATTATAGGCGTTGAATCCGTAGATGCCTGACTAGGCTCATGTCGCTGTACAGCCCGTAAAGTTCGTGGTTCTCCTCCATCCCCCGTCTGCGTTTATATGCCCAAAAATCACGCGCAAAATCTTTCTCTCGAACCGACCAAGGGCCTCCTCATCCGCTTTTGATAGTGTCCATGCTTCTGCGCCGTACAACAGGACCGGGATGATAAGAGTCTTATATAGAGTCAACTTCGTCGTTCGGGAGAGGGCCCTATTACTCAGTTGCCTCCTGATTCTGCGTTTGATTTCGGAACTGATGTCGTTGTTCCAGGTCACTGCGGAGCCAAGGTAGACGAATTCATTAACTACCTCGAACTTATATCTGCCTATACAAACGTTCTGGCCGAGACGTCGGTGGTGAGCGTCCTTTTTTGATGACAGCATACATATATTTAGTTTTGCCCTCGTTTACCGCCAAACCAATTTTCGCCGCCTCCATCTCAATACTCGCAAACGCCTCATTGACATCTCGCTTTGATCTACCTATTATGTCAATATCGTCGGCGTATGCAAGGATTTGCGAGGATTTGAAATAGATTGTGCCTCTTGTATTGGCCAGTGATTTCTGGACAATCATTTCCAATATGATGTTGAAGAAATCACACGACAGCGCATCGCTCTGCCTAAATCCTTTTTTGACATCAAAACTATCGGTAAGGTGTTCACCGATTCGGATGGAGCAGCGAGCATTCTCCAAAGTCATCCTGCATAGTCTGACGAGTTTAGCAGGTATGTCAAAGGTAGACATAGCGTTGTATAGCTCGTCTCTAATTACGCTGTCGTATGCGGCTTTGAAGTCGACAGAGAGGTGGTGAGTGTCGACTTGAAATTCATTGGTTTTTTTCAGGATCTGCCGTAGTATGAAGATTTGGTCGATGGTGGACTTCCCTGGCCTGAATCCGCACCGATAAGGACCTATCAGCTTATTTACAAAAGGCTTCAGGCGTTCACATAAAACAGCAGAGAAGATTTTGTAGGCGATGTTAAGGAGACTTATTCCTCTATAGTTGGTGCAATCAGAAGGGTCTCCTTTCTTGTGGATCGGGCCTACGATGATGAGACTCCATTCCTCGGGCATGCTTTCCTCTACCCATATCTTACGGATAAGCTGGTGCATGCTCCCAACCAGATCATCCCTAGCTGCCTTGAAGAGCTCAGCAGACAGTCCGTCTGCGCCAGCAGCTTTATTCGACTTGAGCTTCGATATGGTAATCTTAGCTTCGTCGAGGTCAGCGGGACAGAATTCTCTGTGGTCTCCGTCGATTAGAAATGGATCATTCTGCCTGACAGCGTTATACAGTCTGCAGAAGTGGTTTTTCCAAATTCTCAGCATCCACTGCGGTTCTACTACTAAGTGTCCGTTCTCATCCCTGCAGGCTTCCGTTCTGGCTTCATAACCTTGGCATGTTCGCTTTATCTGTTGATAAAACTTTCGAACGTCACGCCTGCAGTAACACCTCTCCAAATCCTCAATCGCGCGCTTCTCGTGCTCTTTCTTCTTTCTTCTAAGAAGCTTATGCTCCTCCCTTCTTTTTAACTCGTAGAGCTCACGAGCTGCTCTTGTTCTTTTATGCAGCGAGGCCTTATATGCATCCTGCTTCGCTGTGTGAATCCTCCTGCACTCGTCATCGAACCAGGTGTTTCTTCGTGTTGGAGCCTTGAAACCTAAAACTTCGGATGCAGAGCTTTTCAGGACTTGTTTTCAAAGGCTCCACTGCTGTTTTATTGATAGCGTGGAGGATCGAGGTATATTGGAGAGCTTAAGGGAGACGCGATCGGTAAAAGCACGAGCGGTTTCTGGCGTCATAACTTTGTATTCTTACTCTACTCCGCTGCGTTCGTGATATCCGTAAGCGCATCTTGGCTACTACAAGATAGTGGTCCGAGTCGATGTTCGAACATCGAGAATAGAGGAGGGGTGTCTGACGTCGATCCCGATGTGATCAATCTGGTTGGTAGTCGATTGATCAAAAGACCGCCAGGTGCCTTTGTGTATATCGAAGTGCGGGAAGCGCGTACTGGCTAGAAGAAGATTTCGCCCCGTAGCAAGATCAATCAGCCAGTGTCCGTTATCGTAGGTGGTGTCGTGTAGGCTATGTTTGCCGATGACTCGTTCAAAGATGCTTTCCTTACCCAGCTTAGCATTGAAGTCTCCTAGTACAATTTTGATGTCATAGCTGGGACATTGGGCATACGTTCTGTCTAGGAGATCGTAGAACTCATCTTTGGCGGAGTCATCCTTGTCTTCCGTGGGGGCGTGGACGCAGATCAGGCTGATGTTAAAAAATTTAGCCTTGATACGGATTGTTATGAGACGCTTGCTCACATGCCGAAAGCTTAGGACTTTTTGCCTTAGTCCGCCTCGAACAACAAATCCGCATCCAAACAATCGTTGCCCGCTCTCCCTATAGCAGACGCCGTAGTAAATATCGCAGCTTTTCACTGCGATACCCGGTCCATTCCATCGCATTTCCTGGATGGCGGTTATTTCCGCTTCAGAGCGGTCTAGGGCGTCCGCAAGTTGTTCCGCTGCACGTGGCCTGTTTAGGGACCTAACATTCCACGTACAAAGCCGAAGATCATTGTCCTTTTTTTCGTTTTTTGCAAGGGTCGTCAACATAAATCCGGTCCGTTATATCTGGGGCTTGTGGTTGTTTCGGAGTTTGTGGTTTTTTTTTACGGTTGCGGCTTACTAGGCCGTAGCCCAACCGACTAATCCTGTTTTTTTGGTGCAGGAGGCTCGCCATTCGCCCTTCTCCGTCTGCAATTTCCATAGGAAATCTCGAGATGGCAACACGAGGAGGTGGGGATAGGACTTACTAACAGTGTCGCCATCAATTGGGAATAGTTGTCATATTAACTGTGCCATCTAATCAGCTTGGATTTCCAACGAATAATTAATGTTGCCATTATTGGCTTACCGTAGCATACATTCCCACCGACATGCCGATTTAAACTTAATCATTACAATTGGTTACCCATGTTTGGTTAATGAGCCAAGGCAAGTCGTTCGAACACCATGCGATGCAGTTGTATATCCATATATCCGTCGTAGATTCGATAGTTAAGAGGTTCACGAAACATCGAACGTGATACGGTCAGCTTTGAAAATTCGAATATACAAACGTGCATGTTAGATACAACCTTGTATGTACTTAATTTGAATTTAGATTGCCATGGAGCAGGCACACGATACACTTTTTAGCAAGCTAAGATGCTCCTATCAACACTTACATATAAGTCCCCTACAGTCAATAGGCTTCGACTAAAAGTAATTCTTACGCAAGAAGGAGAAGGATCCAATATACTGTACATATGATGGTCCACTGAGTCCACTGTGAGATAATGTTAATTTGATTTTTCAGGAAATTAGGGGTGGCCGTGGTGCAATGGTAAACATCACCGACTGTCAAGCGGAAGTTCTGTAGTTCAAAGTCTGTCCATAGCCAAGAAATACAATTCCCATACGGAAAAATTGTGCAACACTGATGAAGGCATAACACTTACAGTATATGGTCACTTCAAATTCATAATCTGTGTGTGCAGTTCTAATATAACACCATAATGGCGGATATATGTACGTACAACCAACGTGAAAATTCAGTCGAGTACCTCTCGAATCCTATCTAGGACAACCATCCCTGCAGAGTAGTGAACGAACATCTACGATCCAAACCATCTGCACTCCGCCCAGGTTGTGACAAAACGTACGAGTATGACTCTTGAACCTGCGCGAATAAAAAAAGGAAAAAAGAAAAAAACGAACGTGGTCTAGGTGCGACCCACAATGCCCACACGACACAAAAAGAGCGGTGTTATAGGTTTGAGGTGCCTGTGTGTCTGTCTGTGGCATCGTAGCTCCTGAACGAATGGACCGATTGAAAGCTAAGTTGGTCGAAATGGTTCTTATCTACGATTTATGAAGATCTGTTCAGGTGTTTGAAGGTCATTAGCTCTTTTTGATATCTGCGGTAGGATTCTTCGACGAATAATGGGTAATGTATAGGTTATCATCCGATCACCGCAATCAACGGGTGCGCTCAGTACTTAGATGGGGAACCGCTTGGAAGCACCGCGTGTTGTTGGCATCAAGCCGCCTATTTGCTGTCGCTCCATGTAACCCAGGGTAAGGAAACGCACACTCATGAGCGCACATTAAACAATCTATTGCTCATAAACTGCTCACGTGCGTGTGCAATTTCGATTGCCTAATTTAGACTATAGGTAGTGAAGCCATCTTATACTAAAATTTTATAAAAATGTAAAAAAAAAAAAAAGAGTGTTCAAACTTTCGAGCAGTAAATCAACTCATTTTAGCTTACGAACGCGAGTGTGTGCATTTATGGAAATACTCACCCCGTGTACGCACTCCACATGTGCGTTAAGCAGAACTCACCCTAGGGAGTGCACATATGTAAGTGTGCGTTCTCGAACGCAACATATGTATGAAGTGCGCACAGGAGTGAGTTTCCATAAATGCACACAAACTGGTGTTCGTGAGCGAAAATAAAAATGCTCACAGCCAATTATTCATGAGCGGGTGCGTTTAATAATTGCTCGTTGGGTAGTGCACACTCAGGAGCAGCTCATGAGTGCTCCCCACACATACATCTCTATGAAAACCTTTGATTTGGATTCTGGGGATCTTAAAACGTGGAGATATGTCAAAATTTGGAATTCGCAAAATCAGTCCCATTACAATCACTTCCCACTGGGAAATGAATAATAAACTGATAAGCTTTATAATTCCATCGCTGAAAAACTTGGTGAAGTGGTTTTCAGCGGCTATTCGTCCGGCTTTTACCATCAATAGAGTTTTGCAGGTACTGAAAGAAATGGTAGTCGACGATGCACAATCCGGGCTATACGGTGTGATGTGTGTGCATTAACAAGGCCGTGTGAAACAGAACTCTTTTCTGTTGACCAATTCTGGTCGCTCTTTCTTGATTGCTTCGTTCAAACAGTTGAGTTGTGCATAGTAGAGGACGGAATTGAACGGTTCGCCACTTTGTATCAGCTCATAATGGATAATTTCTCTCCATTCGAACTTTGAAGGTAAATTACCGACCTTTGACCATGATCGCTTGCCCTAAATATTTTCGTATTTAATCCATTTTTCATCGCCCGTAACAATTCATTTCGAACATGGTCCGCTTTCGTTGCGTTCCGCAGCGATCGATTCAATGATGGTAGTGTGATCAATCAAATTTCTTTGCGTTAATTCATGTGGCGTCCAAACTTCGAGCTTCTTTAAGTAGCCTGCTATTTTAAGATGATACCAAACTGTCGTGTGTTTGATGTTTAGTGCCTCCTGTTTCGTCATAGCTTGCGTGTCGCTCTTGCTCCACCAGCTGCAAAATTTCATCACATTTTTCAGTGATTTACCAACCTTTCCAGAATCGAACAAATCACTCGGACGTTTACTCACAGCATTTTTATCGTACACTTCACAGATTTTTCGGAATATTTTTCCACGTTTCTACCAACAGCATTGCGGCAAAGGCTTCTGGGTTTTCTCCACTCAAAATTAGACAATTCTGCTTAACCAAAAATGGGTCTCATCGGAGAATAAAATTTTGCGTTGAAAATGAGGACCAAGCTGACTCATGTTTATGGCCCATGGTCACACGGCTTCAACTCTTCTACAAACTGGATCTTATAAGCCTTTTCGCAAAATCTTCCAGAAAGTGAATGGGCATAGCTTCCAGATGCCAGCTGCTTCCAATTGGATAAGGTCCCCTTCCACCTGTGTGCGCACAACTTAGATTCGGTTGTCCTCTGCCGCGTCGTCCCTCGGGGTTGGACTCGAAGATTCTTAGGGTCGGAGCTATATGGTCAATTCGCTCTACATGGCCTAGCTATCCCCCTGCGCCATAGAGGAGGACCGGAATGGTTAAGGTTTTGTATAGGTCAACCTTGGTATTTCGGCAGAGGGCTCTACTTCTCAATTGCCTTTTGAGCTCAAAGATGCAGCGGTTGGCAAGAGTAATTCAGCGTTTGATCTCAGCGCTGGTGTTGTTGTCGCTTGCCACTAGTGCGACAAGGTAGACGAAGTCCTTGACCACCTCGAAGCTGTAGCTGCCAATTGTGACGTTCTGGCCAAGACCTCGGTGTTGTGCGTCTTTTTTAGATGACAGCATATGTCTGGTTTTACCCTCATTTATCGAAAACTCCTTTTTAGTCGCTTCTGCTTCAAAGCTTTCGAACGCCTCATTAACTTTTCGTTTTGTTCGTCCAATTACGTCAATGTCATCCGCGTACGCAAGCAGTTGCGCAGACTTGAAATAGATCGTACCTTTTGTGTTGGCCAGTGAGTCTCGTTACGTGACAGTGCGTCACCTGGTCTAAATCCTTTTTTATCATCAAAGGTCTCGGTTAATTCGCTACCGACCTTAATAGATCAAGCGAGAGTTCTCCATTGTCATCCTGCACAATTTGACGAGCTTGGCAGGGATGTCCGAACTTGACATGGATCCGTATAGCTCGTCTCTAGTTGTCCGTCTTCATCAGGCTACAGGCTCCTGCTCTGGCTTTTCGCCTCACTTTTTCATAAAACTTGCGAGCGTCATTCCTGTGGTAGCATCTCTCCATCTCGATCTCACGCTTTCCATGCTCTCTCTTATTGTGTTCCTCTCTCCATTTCTGTTCGTAGTGTTCAAGAGCGGCTCTCCTCCGTCTGTGTAGCGTGGCTTTGTAGGCAGTTTCCTTTGCTACATGGCCTTGCTCACATTGCTCATCAAACCAGGGGTTTCTAACTACCGGCGGTTAAAAACATAGTACATCAAAGACGGCGTCTCTGATGGCACGCTAGTAATGCTCCGATTGTTGTTCTGTGAATTGTGCCGGTATCATCGGATTTTGCGAGAAATTAAGGAAAACTCGATCAGCACAGATCCCAGCGGCCTCCCGCGATTGTAGCTTCCGACATCAAACTTTCGTTGTCCAGATCGACTCCGTGGCATCATTGATATCCCCATTCGTACCTTGGGTACAACAATGTAGTGATTCGATTCGATGTTGGCTCCTCGGAAGGTTCGCATATCTAGGATGCTAGAGGTTGGGGATCGACTGATCAGGTGATCGCCAAATTCCTTTGTGGATGTTGAGATGCAGGAATGGTGTGCTAGCTAGAAGGAGATTACGCCGCGCCAGAAAGTCAAGTCCATTTTCGGATGTGGTGTCGTGTAGGCTATACTTCCCCCTGTTCGACTTAAATATGTCCTCTTCGCCAAGTTTCGCATTAAAATCTCCTAGTACTGTTTTTTGTATCGTAGCTGGGACATTGGGCATAGGTTCTGTCTAGGAGATCGTAGAAGTCATCTTTAAATCTATCGTCCTTTTATTCGGTTGAGGCGTGAACGCATATTAAGTTTTTTTTTTCCCCAATTCGGCTTTGATGGATTGTTATGAGGCGTTCGCCTACATGCCGAGCGCTTAAGATTTTTGTGTCGAAGTCTCCCTCGAATAACAAATCCGCGTCCAGATAAGCGTTGTTTGCTCTCTTTATAGCAATTACCGTAGTATATGTCGCAGTTTTTCATCCGTCGTTTGCCTAGTCCATCTAATCTTCTTTAGTGGCGTTATAGCCCAGGAAGGATCAGAGCCAAGCTTCTCTCAATCATTATTGTTGTGTGTGATTATTTTTCATCAAGGTGAAAGGGACCTGCAATTTAATGCCGATTCCGATCGGCGTGAGTCGAGAAACTTTTTCATGGCAAGCTTACTACGGGGGGTTTTGCCAGAACCCCGCCGAGGAGGGACGTGGCGGAATAAAAATTCAATGGCGTTGGTGCGCCTTCATCGCACTTCTTAAATATCTGGTCCATCTTATCGTACTTCTTAAATATCTGCTTTAAAGCAGGTTTGCTACAAGTCATTGTCTGTTAAGAGACCTTACATTCCAAGTGCAAACTAGGGGCCGTCAGCTTTGTATCCGTCCGTATCCTCCGAGACTTGATGTTGCTTCGAAACATTTTATATTTTGCCGTGATAGGGATGTTATCCCTAAGCACAACCCCCCAGCCTGGAGGGCCATGTTCCTCTTTCCCCAGGGACAAGAGGTCGAGTTGCTAAACACATTGGTTTACTACCCGACGGATTCTGGGACAGCTGTCCAGGGGAGGCCACGCGTAGGCTATGTGTCAACTTGAATATTTGAAATCGAAGGTGACGTTCGTCATGTTAAACTCTCACTCTCTCTTCCCCCAAAAAAGGGTTGCCAGTTTAAAAACCAAACCTCTAAAAAAACACGAGTTTCCTGCATCTCACTGGGACAATAGGTAGGTAGGTAGGTTGGACCGTAGCCTTCCCAGAAATGAGAAAAACACATATAGGCCAGGGAGGCCCGTTGTGCAGCTACGAGTGAGTTTAGCCCCCTATTCGTGGAACCATTTTGTGCTTCTTAAGAAGTTAAGAAGATCAGATATCCCTACTTGCTGAACTTCGGTCAGATCGTTAAGGAAGTAAGATCCCAGGTATCGTTTCCTGATTGTGCAAAATGCCGGGCAGGCGCAGAGAAGGTGATGAATGGATTCGACCTCCTCCTCGTCTAGACAGCTTCTGCAAAAATCATTCGGAATTATACCTAGTTTTTGCGCGTGACTGCCAATAAGGCAGTGTCCAGTGATGACACCGATGACTTTGTAGATGTCAGTTCTTTTTAGGGAGATAATACTCCTAGTCTATCGACTATCCTAGACTATCGAGCCGGGGCCAGTTTTGCCTGGTGATGAGGCAGGTTTGTTCCTGAGTCCATCTCCGTTTCGTCTCGGCCCTGGCGAGATTTGTAAGATTAAGTTTAATGGTTGCAAAGGGTATTCCCTCACAAGCCACGATTGATTGTAGCGTCGTTCCTTGTTTGGCGAGTGTGTCGGCTCTTTCATTTCCTGGAATGTCGCAGTGTCCCGGTACTCAGATAAGTAGTATGTTGAACTAGGACAATACTTTATTATATTTTTCGTTAAATAAAAGTTACACTGAGCGTTGGTTCTATGTTATTAGTATTAATAGATGTACGGGTCAAGAATGTATGTATGTATGTATGTTGGCGTTACAGCCCATGAAGGACCAGAGCCCAGATTCTCTCAATCACCCATGTTGTGTGTGATTTAATTTTCCCATAGGTGAAAGGGACCTACAGTTTTATTGCCGGTTCCGAACGGCGAATTTCGAGAAGCTTTTCATGACAATTTTACTACAGGGGGTTTTGTCAGAACCCCGCTGAGGAGAAACACCGTGAAAACACGGGTCAAGAAGGGTTTTCTAAATACTAAACAATCAAATACGACTGGAATACCAGCTCTATATGCCCCATCCACAAAAAAGGCGATCATACCTCTTGCAAGAACTATAGAGGTATATCCCTGCTCAATGTCGCATAGAAGATCCTGTCCAGCGTATTGTGTGAACGTCTAAAACCATTTTGCACCGCACTAATCGGCAGCTACCAGTGCGGCTTCCGGCCCGGCAAATCAACTGTAGACCAAATTTTCACACTTCGACAAATCCTGGAAAAGACCAACGAGTTTCGAATCGATACACACCATCTTTTCATCGATTTCAAAGCCGCATACGACAGCATTCATCGTGAAGCACTGTTTGGGGCGATGGCCGAATTCGGGATCCCGGTAAAACTGATCCAGTTGTGTCGCGCCACGCTAAAAAAACACGCGATGCACCGTGCAACTCGGTTCTAGGACCTCGGAACCATTCGAAACATGCACCGGATTTCGGCAAGGAGATGCGCTGTCATGTGACTTCTTCAACCTGGTGCTGGAGCAGATAGTGCGACGGGCAGGCGTCAACAGGGAAGGCACTATCTTTTACAAGTCCATCCAGCTGCTAGGATACGCGGATGATATCGACATCATCGCGTGTTCTCGCCGTGGCATTGTGGAAGCATTCACGGCGATTGAAGAACAGGCGAAACGAATTGGCCTTAAGATCAATGAGGACAAAACGGAATACATGCTGTCAAGCAAAAACCAATCCGTCGCTCACCACCTGGGACAAAATATAACAATTGACAGCTACAATTTCGATGTAGTTAAGGAGTTTGTCTACCTCGGGGCAAACGTAGATTCCACAAATGACACCACAGTGGAGATCCGGCATAGAATCGCCCTTGGCAACCGCTGCTACTTCGGCTTGTCCAAACAACTGGGGTCAAAACTCCTCACTCGGAAGACCAAAGTCCTGCTTTACAAAACGCTCATTCTGCCAGTCCTGCTGTACGGAGCCGAAAGCTGGACGATAAGCAGGACAGCGGAGCTGATGTTGGGTTCTTTAGAAAGATAAATTCTGCGCCGGATATTTGGTCCTGTCTGTGAGGAAGGTGAATGGAGGAGAAGACACAACCGCGAACTCTACGAGCTGTACCAAGATGTGGATGTAGTCCGGAAGGCAAGGATCCGTCGACTACACTGGCTCGGCCACATCGAGCGCATGGATATCAACGCTCCAGCTAAGAGGGTCTTCGACTCCGAGCCTCCTGGTTCGAGAAGAAGAGGAAGACCGAACCTCCGGTATAAAGACAAAGTAATCGCGGATGTAAGACATCTTGGTCTTGACAACTGGAAGTAGCGTGCCCGGGACCGTCAAGGATGGAAGGCAGCTATAGCTCAGGCTCAGATCCTCCATGGATCGCTGGCCTGATAAGTAAGTAAGTAAGTAAACAATCAAATAACGACCACCTGCCGAGTAGCTGGAATTAAATGTGCTAACAACCCAAACGACGGTTTAACTAAACAACAACCAATCACCCCCACTTATCCTTCATTTTCACCAACTATAGGTATATTGTATCTAACACCTCTCTATCTGTATATACATAGATCAGCTCTATTAGTAATCGCTGCCGCACTAATCTTCCACTAACCCAAAAACAACTCTTTTCTCATTTTTTGCTGCAAACTTCAACATTTTTTTCTTGTTTTTTATTTTTTCTTTATCTTTTTTTATGCAGGATGAGAAAAGCTTGGACATAATGGGTCAATATAAGCCAGAAATTTTCTGCTAAATACAAAAATAAAATAATAAATACAAGAACAAAAAACAAATCACATATAACTCAATAAATACAAATAAATCTCATTTAATTTAGACAAACAAAAAACAATAATAATAAATAAAGTCAAAGAACAAATACAAATTAATTAACAAACAATTCTCACGCGAATCACAACCACAAATTACTTAGAGAACAAATAATATTAGAACAGAATCATCACCATAAATCATAAACATTTTTGTTTTATTGTTTTTTTTTTTAAATATTTGTTTTAAGTTTGTTTTTACGTAAATATTAAATATTAAAAAGAAGAAAACGAAAAACGTAAAAGTCTGCTTACATCATACACACGATCATCCTTCAAATACTCTTCAGTATTTTTGTTTTTTGTTTTTCGTTTCAATTCGTATATTATAATAATAAAAAACAAAATTATTAAAATAAAATTAAATTAAAAAAAAAAACAAAAATATAAATACGGAGTGAAGCGCGATAGGAGCTTTCTTATTGCACTTAATCAGGTAAGAAAACAGCGTAAACCCAAACATCTGCTTGAAAATATCTTTTTTTTTTAACAATATTAGCTTTTATCCGAACCTATGGTAATCTTCTTAGATACATTCTACTTTTAGTTGGACACTGTTTTGTGTGTTTCAATCGCTTATGCTACATTTGGTGCTTTTTTGTTTATGTTGTGTATTCATCTACATTTTTTGTATTTCGTCTCTTCATGCATTTTTTTTCTTTCTTTTTGTTTTTTTTCTATTAATAGTCATAGAAAATTGTGTTTTTAGTTTTTTGAAACAATTACTTTTGAAGTACGTAGATACGTATGTATCTATACTAATATTATAAATGGGAAAGTGTGTGTGTCTGTTTGTCCGTCTTTCACGGCAAAACGGAGCGACGAATTGACGTGATTTTTTAAGTGGAGATAGTTGAAGGGATGGATAGTGACATAGGCTACTTTTTGTTTCTTTCTAGCCCCCCTTAAGTTTGTAGGGGGTGGAAATTTGTGTGATACTCTCCGCAAAATTAGTATAGGTTCTATGATACAAACGAATAATAAAATAATTTAATTAAAACAACCATAAATCAATCAGCCTTTGAGAAAACAATCAACATTCGAAACATAAATATGTAAGTGTTACTCTTGAATTACGATAGATGGCGCTGATATGTTTCTGAAACGCGCTAACGTTGTGTGCTCTCTATCTGTACTTAAGTGCGGGCATCGGGCCGCGCTTAACATTATAGTGCATACGGTACTTATACTCTGTTATTTGACTACTAAGCGTCTTAGTTATGCTTATACGAAATGTAGATGCCCCGAGATTATATAATGGGACGAGACTTCGTGCCACACAACTTGGCCGCAATATCATTGGCGCCACTATCTTAACCGGCGTAGGAAAGGGTGAAAATGTAATGATCTCCCGTTCCAGTTTAAAAGGCTACAATTTCCTCTAAAGCTTAGTTTCACTATGACCATTAACAAAGCGCAACTTACTTACTTATCAGGCCAGCGATCCATGGAGGATCTGAGCCTGAGCTATAGCTGCCTTCCATCCTTGACGATCCCGGGCACGCTGCTTCCAGTTATCAAAACCAAGATGTCTTACATCCGCGATTACTTGGTCTTTATACCGGAGGTTCGGTCTTCCTCTTCTTCTCGAACCAGGAGGCTCGGAGTCGAAGACCCTCTTAGCTGGAGCGTTGATGTCCATGCGCTCGATGTGGCCGACTGATCTTTGCCTTCCGGACTACATCAACATCTTGGTACAGCTCGTAGAGTTCGCGGTTGTGCCTTCTTCTCCATTCACCTTCCTCACAGACAGGACCAAATATCCGGCGCAGAATTTTTCTTTCGAAAGAACCCAAAATCAACTCCGCTGTCCTACTTATCGTCCAGCTTTCGGCTCCGTACAGCAAGACTGGCAGAATGAGCGTTTTGTAAAGCATGACTTTGGTCTTTCGAGTGAGGAGTTTTGACCCCAGTTGTTTGGACAAGCCGAAGTAGCAGCGGTTGCCAAGGGCGATTCTATGCCGGATCTCCACTGTGGTGTCATTTGTGGAATTTACGTTTGCCCCGAGACAAACTCCTTAACTACCTCGAAATTGTAGCTGTCAATTGTTATATTTTGTCCCAGGTGGTGAGCGACGGATTGGTTTTTGCTTGACAGCATGTATTTCGTTTTGTCCTCATTGATCTTAAGACCAACTCGTTTCGCCTGTTCTTCAATCGCCGTGAATGCTTCCACGATGCCACGGCGAGAACACGCGATGATGTCGATATCATCCGCGCATCCTAGCAGCTGGATGGACTTGTAAAAGATAGTGCCTTCCCTGTTGACGCCTGCCCGTCGCACTATCTGCTCCAGCACCAGGTTGAAGAAGTCACATGACAGCGCATCTCCTTGCCGAAATCCGGTGCATGTTTCGAATGGTTCCGAGCTCCTAGAACCGAGTTGCACGGTGCATCGCGTGTTTTCTAGCGTGGCGCGAAACAACTGGATCAGTTTTACCGGGATCCCGAATTCGGCCATCGCCCCACACAGTGCTTCACGATGAATGCTGTCGTATGCGGCTTTGAAATCGATGAAAAGATGGTGTGTATCGATTCGAAACTCGTTGGTCTTTTCCAGGATTTGTCGAAGTGTGAAACTTTGGTCTATAGTTGATTTGCCGGGCCGGAAGCCGCACTGGTAGCTGCTGATTCTTCTTCTCCGTAGTGGGCGCTACAGTTCCGGGTGAACCTGGGCCTCAACCAACATGCCCATCCAACTAGCATGATCTTTCGCTAGCCTTTTCCATTGCCGCACACCCAGTTGGCTGACGTCCCCTTCCACCTGTGTGCGCCATCTTAAGTGCGGCCGTCCTCTGCTTCTTCGTCCCTCGGGGTTGGATTCAAAGACTCTTCGGGCTGGAACTGTGGTGTCCATTCGCTCTACATGGCCCAGCCATCTTAGGCATTGAATCCGTAGACGCCTGACTAGGCTCATGTCGCTGTACAGCCCGTAAAGTTCGTGGTTGAATCTTCTCCTCCATCCCCCATCTGCGTTTATAGGCCCAAAAATGACGCGCAAAATCTTTCTCTCGAACCGACCAAGGGCCTCCTCATCCGCTTTTGATAGTGTCCATGCTTCTGCGCCGTACAAAAGGACCGGGATGATAAGGGTCTTATATAGAGTCAACTTAGTCGTTGGGGAGAGGGCCCTATTACTCATTTGCCTCCTGATTCTGCGTTTGATTTCGGAACTGATGTCGCTGTTCCAGGTCACTGCGGAGCCAAGGTAGACGAAGTCCTTAACTACCTCGAACTTATATCTGCCAATACAAACGTTCTGGCCAAGACGTCGGTGGTAAATGTCCTTTTTCGATGACAGCAGATATTTAGTCTTGCCCTCATTAACCGCCAAACCCATTTTTGCCATCTCAATACATGCAAACGCCTCATTGACATCTCGCTATGATCTACCTATTATGTCAATATCGTCGGCGTATGCAAGGAGGTGCGAGGATTTGAAATAGATTGTGCCTCTTGTGTTGGCCAGTGATTTCTGGACAATCAGTTCCAATATGATGTTGAAGAAATCACACGACAGCGCATCGCCCTACCTAAATCCTTCTTTGACATCAAAACTATCGGTAAGGTCTTCAGCGATTCGGACGGAGCAGCGAGCATTCTCCAAACTCATCCTGCATAGCCTGACGAGTTTAGCATGTATGTCAAAGGTAGACATAGCGTTATATAGCTCGTCTCTAATTACGCTGTCGTATGCGGCTTTGAAGCCGACAAATAGGTGGTGAGTGTCGACTTGAAATTCATTGGTTTTCTCCAGTATCTGCCGTAGTGTGAAGATTTGGTCGATGGTGGGCTTCCCTGGCCTGAGTCCGCACTGATAAGGACCTATCAGCTTATTTACAAAAGGCTTGAGGCGTTCACACAAAACGGCAGAGAAGATTTTGTAGGCGATGTTAAGGAGACTTATTCCTCTACAGTTGGCGCAATCAGAGGGGTCTCCTTTCTTGTGGATCGGGCATACGATGCTGAGTCTCCATTCCTCGGGCATGCTTTCCTCTATCCATATCTTACGGATGAGCTGGTGCATGCTCCCAACCAGATCATCCCCAGCTGCCTTGAAGAGCTCAGCAGATAGTCCGTCTGCGCCAGCAGCTTTATTCGACTTGAGCTTCGATATGGCAATCTTAACTTCGTCGAGGTCAGGGGGACAGCATTCTCTGCGGTCTCCGTCGATTAGAAATGGATCATTCTGCCTGACAGCGGTATATTGACTAACATCGCCGTTATACAGTCTGCAGAAGTGGTTTTTTCCATATTCTCAGCATCGACTGCGATTCTACTACTAGATGTCCGTTTTCATCCCTGCAGGCTTTCGTTCTGGCTTTATAACCTTGGCATGTTCGCTTTATCTGTTGATAAAGCTTTCGAACGCCTGCAGTAACACCTCTCCAAATACTCAATCGCGCGCTTCTCGTGCTCTTTCTTCTTTCTTCTAAGAAGCTTATGCTCCTCCCTTCTTTTTAACTCGTAGAGCTCACGAGCTGCTCTTGTTCTTTTATGCAGCGAGGCCTTATATGCATCCTGCTTCGCTGTATGAATCCTCCTGCACTCGTCATCGAACCAGGTGCTTCTTCGTGGTGGAGCCTTGAAGCTGCCGATTAGTGCGGTGCGTTTTAGATGTTCACACAATACGCTGGACAGGATCTTGTATGCGACATTGACCAGGGATATACCTCTATAGTTCTTGCAAGAGGTAGGATCGCCTTTTTTTTGTGGATGGGGCATATAGAGCTGGTATTCCAAATCGCAAGGTCAAACATTAAAGGTGGCTGGGGTGAACTCAGAAAAGCCGTGCTTTTCCCATGGACAATTGTATGTAGCATGTTCGCGTGTGTCCAATGCCCAGAATCTTTACATTCTATCCCCGAATGGAAAGACATATAATATCGTCTACAGTAGCGTATTGAAATAACATTCTGTTCCGAGTTCTCTTCTGTGTTCTAAATCAGGAAAGGGGAACGTGTTACCCCGAATTCAACGCGAGCGAAGCCGCGGGCAAAAGCTAGTAATTTAGTTAGTCAATCTCGAACAATATCCAAACGAATCGTCTGTAGCTAAGGTGCGCCCATTATATGCGGTCATGCTTTGGCAATTTTGTGGAAACTGATAAAATCAGTTTTAATTGTATCTGATACATGGAATGAATTAAAAATGTTTTTTCGTCGACCTTCGGTTCGTTAAATTAGTTGGGTATTGTTGGTGCTCAAGGGCTTACATGCCAATTTGATCGTACGTTTTTTGGAGTCACTCACTTCCATGCGTGTCTACTACGAATTCGTGTAAAGCGCAACATGGGTGACCTTAAACCTGAAGCTCGAGACAAAATGCAACGTTCGTTGAATGTTATAACTAAAATAAGAAGCGTGCGATAATCCGAATTGTTTTTTGTTTACATTGTTCCGTACATTTTTTGCCATCTGGAGTAACATACGTGTTTTTTGGTTTTTTTCCAACTGACATGTACGATTCGCAAATCCGCATACTCAATGCGCCTACATACTGCACCCATCACTCATCAACCACTCTCCCCGCGGTCCTGCCATTAGGTATTACTTCGCAGAGCTGGTTAGCAACTTATGCTATGTTTGTGCCCTAAATAGGCCATTTCAGCTCTTGTTATCCTTTCCTTCCAGTCTTCTGAGCTCGTTTTGCACGCTCGTTATGAATGAGCAGATCTCCAGCCAGTAGTCCTCTAAGTTAATCATACGGCTTACTGGAAGCTCTGGGAACTGCAGAACTATTCCTCCCTCTGGAAAGCGTCTACAGTGGAATATGACGTGCTCCGCGTTATATTTTCGATAGCCAACGTGATCTTACAGGAATTACTTACTTACTTACTCCCTTGCACCTTTTCTTCCTCGTACAGTCGACCCTTGTGTCATCGAAAAATGAATTCACTTCTGGACCTGACGACGGTCTCCCTGTCATGGTCCTAAAAAAAGCTCCTCAACCCTCTCGAAAACCTTCACCCTATCACTATGTTTAGATGAATTCCCCCAGTTATGGAAAACCTCATTTATAAACCCTAAAGGCCTGAAGAAGGATATCAACAATTATCGTCCCATTGCCAAACTGTCACATATACACAAACTCTTCGAGAGCATTTTGTACGAAATTTTAAGTTTTCGTTGCAAGTCTTTAATCTCACCTAGACAACACGGTTTCCTCATATGCAAATCTCCAACCACAAACCTTGTTGAATTTGTGTCCTTTATCCTCTCGGCCTTAGAGAATGGCAATGAAGTCGACGTTATTTCTAACGATTTCAGTAGGTAGGTAGGTAGGACCGTAGCCTTCTCAAAAAGAAAATAAGAAGAACACACATAGGCCAGGGAGGCCCCCTATTCGTGGAACCATTTCGTGCTGATCAGATATCCCTACTTGCTGAACTTCGGTCAGATCGTTAAGGAAGTAAGATCCTAGGTATCGCTTCCTGATTGTGCAGAATGCCGGGCAGGCGCAGAGAAGGTGATGAATGGATTCGACCTCCTCCTCGTCTAGACAGCTCCTGCAAAAATCATTCGGAGTTATACCTAGTTTTTGCGCGTGACTGCCAATAAGGCAGTGTCCAGTGATGACACCGACGACTTTATGGATGTCAGTTCTTTTTAGGGAGATAATACTCTTAGTCCGTTGACTGTTGAGCCAGGGTCAGATTTGCCTGGTGATGAGGCAGGTATGTCCCTGAGCCCATCTCCGGTTCGTCTCGGCCCTGGCGAGATTTATAAGATTGTGTTTAATGGTTGCAATGGGTATACCCTCACAAGCCACGATTGATTGTAGCGTGCGTCGTTCCTTGTTTGGCGAGTGTGTCGGCACTTTCGTTTCCTGGAATGTCGCTGTGTCCCGCTACCCAGATAAGTTGTATGTTGAACTGTTCGGCCATCTCGTTAAGAGATAGGCGACAGTCGAGACTAGTTTTTGATGTGTACACATAGGACTCCAACGACTTTAGGGCTACTTGGCTATCCGTGAGAATGCGGATATCCGTGGTGGATATCACGTTCCACTTCAGCCAAGACAAAGCCTCTTTTATTGCCAATAGTTCCGCCTGGAAAACGCTGCAGTGATTTGGTAGTTTCAGAGCTTTGTTCAGCTTAAGTTGTTTGCAGAATACTCCACTACCCACCCCGTCTTTGGTTTTAGACCCGTCAGTATAGAAGTCTACGCAGTTTCTGCGAGGTTGAGTCTGGCGAGTCCAGTCTTGTCTGTCCCGATTTCAGTAAAGTCTTTGATAAAATTTCCCACAGACTAATACCTACTCTTCAAATTGTCTTCCCTTGGCTTTCGATCCCATTTCTTTTAAGTGGATATCTTCTTACTTTGAAAATCGCTATTATAGTGTTCGCTTCAGATCTGCCTTTTCTAAGACTTTTTTAGCTTCTTCCGGTGTCCCCTAAGGTAGCCACTTCGGTCCACTTCTTTTCGTTCTTACCATTAACGATATTGGAATGGTGATTAAACATTCCCACATCTCACTATATGCCGAACATGCTAAGTTCTTCAAGACTATTTCCTCCAATCATGACTCTTCTCTTATCCAATTAGATCTCAATAGGTTTTCCACCTGGTGTTCCAAAAACTGCTTGGAGCTCAACATTCCCAAATGCCAATCCATTACTTTTTCATGTAAACTAATCAAACCTCTTCCCCGTCTCTACTTCCTAAATAATCAGCCCATTGCCACCGTACAGGCTATCCGCGATCTTGGCATATTATGTGACCAGTAGTTAGATTTTCGCGCACATCGATATCCTTAACGCTAATTCAGCTCTCGTTTTCGTAAAGCGATGGTCTAAAGAATTCTCCAACCCCTACGATACCCGATCTCTCTACACAACCCTTGTCCGGCCCCTTCTTAAATATGCCTCTCAAGTGTGGTCTCCCTACCAACAAACCCACATTTCTAGAATCGAGAGCATCCAACGCCGATTCTACGTTTTCCACTTCGAGGTCTCCCCTGCAACAATCCTTTGCTTTTACCACCCTATCAAGACCGTCTTAAACTAATCAAAAGGAACCCATCGACTCCTTTCAGGTACCATTGATTGCGCGACCCTCTATGACTCTGTCTCTATCAACACTAATCCTCGCAATGTACGAAATCCCCGTCTCTTCTATCTACCCACCATTTCTTGTATGTTGGGAAGTGTTAATTCGAATCCTGACTTCGATTTCAACCTCAGCACTCCATGCTTAAAAACCTGTCTCTTTAATCACGCCCCCTCCCCCACAATCCTTAGCTTCTAGGTTAACTTAACTTAGATTAAGTGAGAAGTTGGCTTGAATTAAGCTCAATAAATGGGCGTGTTTGCCCCCACGAAAATTAAATTACGCTACAGTTAGGGGTGAACCTGGACCTGAACCAACAAGCCTTTCCAGCTAGCACGATCTTTTGCGAGCTCTTTCCAGTGTCGCACGCCCAGTTGGTTAAGGTCCCTTTCCACCTGTGTGCGCCACCTTAAATGCGGCCGTCCTCTGCAACGTTGGCCTTCCGGATTGGAATCAAAGAATCTTCGGGCCGCAGCTGTGCTGTCCATTCGCTCTACATGGTCAGCGATATAAAACGTTGGATCCATACACGTCGTACTAGGCCGATGTCGCTGTACAGCCCGTACAGTTCGTGGTTGAATCTTCTCCTCCACTCTCCGTCAACACAAACGGGATCGAAGGGCCAAGGGCCTCTTCATCCACTTTTGACAATGTCCATGCCTCTGTGCCTGGTTTTATAGAGGGCCATCTTAGTTTTCCGAGAGAGGGCTCTACTACTCAATTGCCCCTTGAGCCCGAAGAAACAGCGGCTGACAAGAGTTATTCTGTGTCTTATCTCAGCGCTGCTGTCTATGTCGCCTGCTACCAGTGAGCCAAAGTAGACAAAATACTTGACTACATCAAGGTATAGCTGCCAATAGTGACGTTCTGGTCAAGACGTCGGTGTTGTGCGTCACATATTTGGTTTTTCCCTCGTTTACTTTCAGACCCACTTTAGCCGCTTCTGCTTCAATTCTCACAAAAGCTTCATTGATGTCTCGCTGTGTTCTCCCAAATACGTCAATGTCATCAGCATATGCGAGCGATTCTGAAAACTTGTAGATCGTGCCTCTTTTATTGGCCAGTGAATCCCGCACGATCTTTTCAAGGATAATGTTGAAAAAATCATACGACGCGTCGCCCTTTTTTGAGATCGAAGGTCTTGGTTCACTTCTTACCCACCTTAATGGAGCAGCGAGAATTCTCCATTGTCATCCTGCACAGCCTGACGAGCTTGGCAAGGATGACAAAACATAACATGGCTTTATATAGCTCATCCCTATAGACACTGTCATATGCAGCCTTAAATTCGATGGAAAAGTATTGTGTGTTGATATGAAATGCATGGGTCTTCTCCAAGATCTGCCGCAGTGTGAATATTTGGTCTATCGTGGATTTTCCTGGCCTGAAGTCACATTGATAGGAACCTATCAAACTGTCCACGAATGGTTTCAGGCGTTCACACAGCACGGCAGAAAAGATCTTATACTCGATGTTGAGGAAACTTATTCCCTTATGGTGGACGCAGTTATAGGCATAAGGCTATAATGTGTGTGCTCTTTCTCCCCAAACCTCGATCGTAGGGATCAACTTGTAGGTCCATCAGCCTTTTGTTGTGTTGTCCCACCTGGCTTGCCATAATGCAACGGAAATTGCCCTTTCTTCGTCTTTTATCCTCCGGATAAGACTAGTCTCTTGATGGTCTGTGGTTCACCTAAGGTAAACCCTGCTGATCGCACTACGTAATGAAACCTTCTTAATAAAAAGGTGCAGTGGAGTAAGTTCAATCAGTACTTCTTGAACTGTCGTAGAATAGGTTGGTTCGTTGATAATCTCATTGTCGTGAAAGCAATTTTGTCCCTGCGAATGGCAAATGGCAACATGATATTGTCCGATATATTCAAGAAAACATATTAGCCATTGTGCCTCGACTTATATTTAGCGACTGTCTGTCTCAAAGCACAGGCGAAGCTAAATGTGATCGGAGATTGGTGCACGAGAAATTGGCTGTCGGTTAATCCTCTGAAGACTGATGTCGTTCTCTTCGCGAGAAGGAAAAAAAATGCTGGCATGACTCAGCTTGTGCTAAATGGCGTTTCCACCCCAATATCCATGGAAGCTAAGTACCGAGGAGTTATCTTAGACAGCAAGCTTCTTTGGTCAAAGCATGTTACGAGTCATAAACCACCAAAGCGCTGTCCGCCTTCTGGCAATGCAAAGATGCTTTTGGCAAATCATGGGGTTTATCACTGGCAAAGGTCCAGTAGATGTACACGGCAATGATAAGATAATCAAACTGCTGGCGGTTTTCCCCAGCTCACGGGACGCTGCTCATAACTGATGTTATGATTAACATTCCACCCCTTGACATATTTTTCACATGGCACTGAAAGCCATGTCTCGTCTCAAGACAAATGGTTTTTGGTACAACTCGCATTGGAACGACAGTGCGCTTTTACGGAAAATATCCTACGACCCGTGCCTCATGAATATGCCCTCTGACGCCTGTCCGACCTGTCATCCTACTGTGCTATAACTTCACAGTTTCCATGTCGTTAGAATTGGCTCTGGCTACATACTGCACCTAGAAGATTTGTCTTCGCATCGTCACAGATGGTTCCAAGTCTGGCTTGGGCTTCTGCGCTGGAGTGTCCATTGGAAGGAAGGAAGGAAGCGCTGCAATTGCTTTGTCCTCTCTTCACTCAAAGCTGGTGATCAAACCAGGGATAATGATAGAGACCATTATCCCTGGATCAAACATTACCGCTATATTTTCCTTTGACAGATGATCATCTGTTTATCCATAGTGTCATGGAGCCGTCAGTGTGTGAGCTTGCCATCATTCAAAAAGCCACAACTAGCAGTCACACGCCTAAGATGCATTGGTTTCCTACGACTAAGTGTGGGATTCCTAAGTCACAAATATGGTTCGTTAAAGTGAAAATGTGGTACATATCGGGAGATGATTCGTTCCCGCAGAGAATCGGCAATGAAGTGGGTGGTCGTTTTGCATTCTCAATATTCCCACTGCCATTCAAGTGTAAATCGATTTATCTCGTACCGCGCGGTTTGACGCTAAATACACTGCAAATGCTAGTATGTTAAACAACACGCAGAAGTGTGTTAGATGACACATCCATATAAGTGTGCCACCTAACACGTTTGATCTTTGAAATTGAGACACTCATTCACGTCAAAACTATAACACGGTCTATTGCGTGTCATGTCGTAAAAATTCTTATGACACCTTAAGTGTTTTGCAGCGACACACTTATTAATAATTAACACATTTTGGGTCAATCAATTAAAAAAAAGGGAAATTCCCCAACAAAGGCTATATGCAACCTTGCCAGAAAGTAATTTGTGAGTCGGATCCATGGCGTAGTGGTTAGCACACTGGACTCTCAACCCAGTGGTCCGAGTTCATTGGGCACTCTTGGACCTCATGTGGTATCGTCCTAAATTCAACAATTTTGTTTGTTGACGTACCTGTTCATCCAGAAATTGACTTCATCACTGAAGATGATTTTTCAATATAAATTAGGATCCGTTTCCAACTGCTCCAGAGCCCATTGAGACAATACACGTCATTGTCTATGGTTGTTTATCTTCAGCTCCTGGGTCAGTTGAATTTTGTAGGGGTGCAGCCCTATATCACGATGCAAAATTCGCCAAGTTGTGGCCTGCGAAGGGCCGAGTTCTTGTGAGCGACACTTGGGTCTCCTTTCTTGTGGATCGGGCATACGATACTGAGACTCCATTCCTCGGGCATGCTTTCCTCTGACCATATCTTACAGATGAGCTGGTGCATGCTCCTAACCAGGTCATCCCCAGTTGCCTTGCAGAGCCCAGCAGACAGTCCGTCTGCGCCAGCAGCTTTATTCGACTTGAGCTTCGATATGGCAATCTTAACTTCGTCGAGGTCAGGGGGACAGAATTCTCTGCGGTCTTCGTCGATTAGAAATGGGTCATTCTGCCTGACAGCGGTGTAACATCGCCGTTATACAATCTGCAGAAGTGGTTTTTCCATATTCTCAGCATCGACTGCGATTCTACTACTAGATGTCCGTTTTCATCCCTGCAGGCTTTCGTTCTGGCTTTATAACCTTGGAATGTTCGCTTTATCTGTTGATAAAGCTTTCGAACGCCTGCAGTAACACCTCTCCAAATCCTCAATCGCGCGCTTCTCGTGCTCTTTCTTCTTTCTTCTAAGGAGCTTATGCTCCTCCCTTCTTTTTAACTCGTAGAGCTCACGAGCTGCTCTTGTTCTTTTATGCAGCAATGCCTTATATGCATCCTGCTTCGCTGTGTGAATCCTCCTGCACTCGTCATCGAACCAGGTGTTTCTTCGTGTTGGAGCCTTGAAACCTAAAACTTCGGATGCAGAGCTTTTCAGGACTTGTTTTCAAAGGCTCCACTGCTGTTTTATTGATAGCGTGGAGGATTGAGGTGTATTGGAGAGCTTAAGGGAGACGCGATCGGTAAAAGCACGAGCGGTTTCTGGCGATAGTAGCTTTCCGACGTCATAACTTTGTATTCTTACTCTACTCCGTTGCGTTCATGATATCCGTAAGCGCATCTTGGCTACTACAAGATAGTGGTCCGAGTCGATGTTCGAACATCAAGAATAGTGGAGGGGTGTCTGACGTCGATCCCGATGTGATCAATATGGTTGGTAGTCCATTGATCAAAAGACCGCCAGGTGCCTTTGTGTATATCGAAGTACGGGAAGCGCGTACTGGCTAGAAGGAGATTTTGCCCCGTAGCAAGATCAATCAGCCAGTGTTCGTTATCGGATGTGGTGTCGCGTAGTCTATGTTTGCCGATGACTCGTTCAAAAATGCTTTCCTTACCCAGCTTAGCATTGAAGTCTCCTAGTACAATTTTGATGTCATAGCTGGAACATTGGGCATACGTTCTGTCTAGGAGATCGTAGAACTCATCTTTGGCGGAGTCATCCTTGTCTTTCGTGGGGGCGTGGACGCAGATCAGGCTGATGTTAAAACATTTTGCCTTGATACGGATTGTTATGAGGCGTTCGCTCACATACCGAAAGCTTAGGACTTTTTGCTTAGGTCCACCTCGAACAACAAATCCGCATCCGAACAATCGTTGCCCTCTCTCCCTATAGCAATCGCCGTAGTAAATATCGCAGTCTTTCATCCGCTTTATACCCAGTCCATTCCATCGCATTTCCTGGATGGCGGTTATGTCCGCTTTATAGCGGTCTAGGGCGTCCGCAAGTTGTTTTGCTGTACGTGGCCTGTTTAGGGACCTAACATTCCACGTACAAAGCCGAAGATCATTGTCCTTTTTTCGGATTTTGCAAGGGTCGTCAACATAAATCCGGTCCGTTATATCCGAGGCTTGTGGTTGTTTCGGAGTTTGTGTTTTTTTTTTTTACGGTTACGGCTTACTAGGCCGTAGCCCAACCGACTAATCCTGTTTTTTGGCGCAGGAGGCTCGTCATTCGACCTTCCCCGTCTGCAATTTCCATAGGAAGTCTCCAGATGGCACAACGCGGAGGTGGGGATGGGACTTACTAAGAGTGCCGCAAGATGTTCGACTGTGGTGGTTCTTCTCGCTTTTTACCAGGCCAGCATCCGTCGGATGGGTGCTACCCCTACGAGGCCCTTGTTAGTCCTTTGCGATCCACAATGACAGTTACCACGTTTATATGCCGAGTCGAAGAGTCGAGATGAGATCTAGTTGAGATTTCGACCGACGTTTTTCTACACACTGTGCTGAGGAGCAGAGAAGCAGGGATAAAGATTGAGATACCGATCCATTGGCTTTGACAAGCACTTTGACAGATTGCACCTACAAACGCGTTGCGGTTTGACGGCGTCTTGACTATGTCATTCTGCCTTGTTACGACCATTTTGCCACGACTTGACTCTACACATCGACGTCTTGAGACTGAGGGATCATTGTGTTAGTCAAAAGCGTCGTTCTTAAACGGAGAATAACACGTATAGTATCGGTGTGTATTATAAAAGCAACAACCAACCCAGCTATGTTAGCTGAGTCGAGTCAACTCAATCCGCTTCAACCCTGTTCCGATTCTGCATATAAACGTAGTAAGTGTCATCTACACAGCCAGCCAAGCGGCAATCGAATCGCCAATAATAAAATTAAAATTCGTCAGGCGCTGCCGCAATTCTCTAAATGATTTAACGAGCAGCTGGGGTACCTGTCAAGCAGACGAACTAGCCAGAATGGGCTCCACACGGGAGATCTCGACTGTTAAAGGGGATATCCATCAACCAATGGAAACGCTAAAATATAAAATCTCGAAACAGCAGTGCTTGTTCCAGGCGAATGAGAAATGGCGTGGCTTTGACACATGCAACTACGCGAGACAGACAAGCCTGCTGAGACTACGCAGGCAATGTATTTATAATCAGCTTAGAGAGTTAGAGAGGATTAGGGGTGTGGGACAAAGTCGCGTGAACTAGCAGCAATTCCTTCTGCTTCAAGATAATACTTGCCTAAGTGCTCTGCTGTTACTTCGTCCTCACTACACATTCTGCAAGTGTCTTCTTGTAGAATGCCCATCGTTTTGAGAGAGATGTTTGTTGACTGGGCAGTGTCCAGTAAGGAAACCTGTGATTAAGCGAATCTGACTCCTCGAAAGCATGAGGAGTTGTTTCGTTCTACTGAGAGATGTAGTTGGGAGGAACAACTTGGCCTGTCTGCTACCTTTCGTTTGTAACCAGTAGTGATCAGTCGTGTTCCTTAACCAATTGTTTATGCAGCATTTGGTGGTGCTGATGGGTATGCCGCAGAAAGGCCGTGGCATCATAAATGATGATGCGGAGCCTTTCCTTGCTAGTATGTCCGCCTTTTCGTTGCCTGTATGGCCGCTGTGTCCAGGTATAGTGCTTTTTCTAGGGTTGACATTTAGTGTAACCTTTATGCACCATATTGCAACAGTTCCGAGACTGTGTCTTCGAATTTGCCTCTGACTAGGATCACTATTACATCTGCTTAGCCTTGGACATGGAAACCATTGTTGCTGAGTATGTTAATCAGTTCCTTTACTACAATGGACCACAGGATAGGTGAAAGAACCGCGCCTTGGGGGCATCCTTTCGCGGATTACACTGATTTTATCATTGCCTAGTGAAGTGTTTATTTTCCTATTACTAAGCGTGCGTTGGAGCCAATTGCATGTGCTGTTATCCACCCCTGTGCTGAGGATGCAACGTTTTATTCGAGTGTAGTCGGTATTATCGAAGGCACCCTCAATATCGAGGAAGCAACCTATCGCAATTTCCTTGTCGCTCAGGGATTTGTTGATCCCGGCTGTTAGCTCCTGTAGAGCATGCGTGGTCGATTTCCCAGGCTAGTATGCCTATTGGTTTTTGTGAAGTGGTGATCTTTTCAGGGCACCATCCCTTATACATATGCCTGTCCAATATTTTTTCCATTGTTTGAAGGAAGAATGGACTGTAGGACTTAGGCAGGTCTGTGGGTCTACGGCCTGCTTTGGGAATACATTTTTTACGTTACCTCTGTCCAGCTCGTTGGTATGTATCCCCATGCATAGCTAGTTCTGAAGATGTTGATTAGCATGGGGCTGATTTGCGCACTTCCTTTCTAAAGGAGGGCTGGGAAGATGCCATCCTCCCCCGGGGATTTGTACGGGTCAAAAGAGTTAATGGCCCATTTTATGCTTCCCTCGTAGAAAATTTTTCGTTCTCTCTTCCAGACCTCCCTGTTGGGACTAGTTGCCCTGATCTGCGGAGGTACATATGTTAGAGAGATTAGAGGGAATGATGTTGGAGTCTGGGAAGTGCGTACTGGTTATAATTTTTAGTACTTCTGGACCATTTTCCGCGTAAGTGCCATCTGCTCTCCTCAACAGTCCAATTTGATTAGTGTACTCTTTGGCGAGAACTCTGTGGATGCGAGCGCTGCTCTGTATGTCTGATAGACTACTGCAGACCTTTTCCATGAGACTCTTTTGGCTCTTCTAATCTCTTGGTTGTAGGTGGTGGGTGAAGCGCGGTACTGTGACCAGTCACCAGTCCGTTTAGCTTTGTTGAACAGTTTTCTGGTCAGTGCTCTTAGCTTGGCCAGTTTGCTGTTCCACCACGGAGTGGTACGATTGCCTGACTTGACTTTCTCTGGACAAGCATTATAAAAGGCAGATAGGATAGTAGCATTAAGGCTGTCCCAGCTAAGTTCGAGGCTGTCAATGTCTCTGATGCTGTTGGGGCTATAGGTGTCCCAGGCTGTCGCTCTCGGTTGTCTGTATGTTCTTTCTTCTACTTTGATGCCAAAACAGATCTGTCGATGATCTGACATCGATGTTTCTGTTGGGACATGCTAGTTTAGGATAGAGTTGGCTATGAACGGGGTGGTTAGGGTGAGGTATAATACCTCTTCTCTAATTCTATTCATAAAGGTGGGACTTCTTTCCACGGTTTATGATATCGAGGTTGTTTCTGAGAATGAATCCTAAAAGGTTTGTTTATGCCCGAGCTTCCCCATGCTGTGTGATGGGCGTTGGCGTCACAGCATATGATGATTTGTCTGCCTCTTCTTTCACAGTAGTCGAGAAGATCCTGCTGTGGTGTGAAGCTGAGATCGGTGAAGTCGCCCGCAAGGTAGGCTGAGCAAATGACGGCATCTGACCTACCTTCTGTAGTGGATAGCTGGATAATGGCAGCTGCTAAGTCCTTATTCGTGTGTTCTGGAATGGGAATAACTTTAATGGTGTTATTAATCATTATACAAGCTCTAGGTCGTCCTTAGGTCGTGGAGTCGTAGAGCAGCTCACCTGATAGTCCTTTGATCTGGTCTTTAATCATATATGGTTCCTGCATGAAAGCTATATCAAGGTGCTCCTTGTTAAATTTATGGCTCAGTACCGCAGACGCGGCCTTTGCATGCTGTAGATCTACTTGGATGCACCTTAATCCCGGCATGGTTGATTCAGCGATCTACTGGCAGGGCTGCTAGTGTTAGTGTCCGATACAACCATATGGCTGACCCCTGAAGTCTTGGTTGTCTGAGTTGTTTCTTCAGGCAACCTTCACGTTTGGGGTACTTTAGTTGCCTGAATGGCTGGTTAACTATCACCAGATGCAATGGTTGTTGGCTTATGCGCTCCGAGTTCCTCACTCTCTTTCCTGGGCATGGCGGGTGTACTTTGGGCAGCGCACTTCGGATGGGCTTGTGCCCTGTCGTTGGTTTTGTTGTCCGCAGTTGCCTTTGCCTGCTTAGGAATTCCCTTGATCCTGATTAGGATCTGGGTGAAGTTGAAACCTTTGCTTCACGATTACGTCTTGGATGCCTCGTCTATGGCAAAAGTTACTTGGTCCCTACCGCTTTTTTCCCTGGCTTTCTTCAGGAGTCTCCATCCTTCAATGCTAATGTTCGCGTTTTGCTTCATTATACGCATAAGGAAGGTGTCCTTGGCAAGGTTATCGGCTTTGGGGGCGAATGTTACGCAGGTGTATAACGTGTATGAGCCAATTTTTGGTTTCTATGTCGCGACAGGTAATAGATAGACATCCATTTCTGACTGAGGTGGCCTCGAATCTGAGGGCAGGACAGTTCTTATCTGCCTTGTCCATTTCCTCTAGCAGGCTCTTCCTCGCTTACTTTATTTGTTGATCGGTAAGGGTCCCTTGCGGGTGTTGCGAGTGCATGATAGCGACTTTGCACCTCCACTAGTTCTTTCAGTGGATTTTATTTTTGCGTCGCCAGCACACCCAGGGCGGTCATTTCGTTCACCAGCACATGAGCTTCTTGGTGCCTCTGTGAGTGGTCGATGCTTCTTACGAGTGCTCTCCACAAGGGAGTTGTCGTTGGATCGGCTGCGTTTGGTGTTTAGCAAAGCTGCATTTTTGTTTGCTTCCCTTTCCGCAAGCACGAGAGCATATTTTGCTCGTTCTCTTCGTCTCGCCTCTTCAGGTTCTATCCCGTCCCGGATTAGAGTGGCGATTCGTCGCTTTTGGGCCCCAGTGAAATATTCGTATTTCTGCCGAAGCTTTTTGGCGTCGCTGACCACTGCAACCTGCAAAATGCTCAGCCACCTAATGGTCCAATCACTGTTTTGTTGTCCGTCTTATTGGACAGGAGCATGGTTACAGGATTTGGAGATGATTCAATATCTTCTGTCTCCATTTCGTGGACTGGTGAGCGGAGGCGATATTCTTCCTCCAACTCTGTTAGTGTTTTGCTTTTGTTATTCATGTGTTGGTCGCACGAGTATGGCGAGAATTGATGGTCAACCATCTACAGAGCTCCCATGTAGATGTAAGGTTAATTACTATGTGGGGGCGCCCGGTATCCCATAGGGATCGTACATTAGCAATGCACGTTTTTGTATTCCCTGCACTAATAAGTCCTCGGCACGTATTCCAACCACCTTGACTTGGAAATGTAAGTGCTCTTGGTCCGCGGAGGTGCGATGACCCCTACCAAACTACGTGGCCTTCCCCTATCCCCCACCTGGGGACGCGCCGGGTCGCCTGAGAAGCTTGAATTTTTCCGGGTATAAGCAGCTTAATTGGAGTTCTAACAGGAACTTTGCGTTTTAGAGAAACACGCTGCTGGATCAGGATTGTTATATAATGACTATTGCAGTAGGTGTCATGATAGGGAAGGCGAAGAATCTCCATCCCATCTCCTATGCGATTGTCCTGCCCTAGCCTCCTTAAGAAGACGATTTCTGGGAAAATACTACTTTGGTGAACTAGCGGATCTATCCGAAACGGTAGCACAATGGACCTTTCTTGGTCTAAGTGATCCCCACCGCTTTGCGGAGGGAAGCCGCCTAACCAACCAACCAAGGAAGGCTACTAATCTAACACCAGCCTCTTCCATGTCCTTTATTTCAATTCGGCAAACAATTTTCCTTGAATTTGGCATCTTTAGAAGCGTATAAGATTGGTAAGATAGGATACTTTTGTGTTCAAAAACTAAGGTGACACAATTTATTTTGAAAAAGTTTTTTTTTCTCGGACTCAAAACGCGTAACACCACGATAGTCGAAGCAGCATGACCTTGATTTTTGAGCGACTTTGAGGCGGTTTTTGTTTTTCTTTTCGGTTTTGCCTCACCCTCAGCACGGTATTTACTTGATTGGTCGGTTGTTTCCGGGTCGAAAGCATAAATCTAAGTCTCATCTCCCGTAATAATGCGCCCCATCTTCCAAAAACAGTGTTTTCGGTACCAATCGAGGTTTGACGCGACTAGGGCCCAAAACATCCTTTGAAAGGGGACTGACTGATGCGAACATCCTCACCAAGATCTCTAATTGTTAATCGACGATTTGCTAGCACCAAATCTGTGATTTTTTGGAAGTGAGCTTCGCTGGTTGAGATTCTTGGAACTCTTTCTAACACTTGGAAACATTTTTTTTTTTTTCGACAAAGCCTCATCACCAAAGGCTTTATGGACTGTCCTCAATGAATTCTTCTCTTTCTTGTCCTGGGCTTCTACTAACATGCCCCTCCAGCTAGCCTTTTCCATTGCCGCACACTCAGTTAGCTGAGGTGCCCTTCCACCCTGGAGTTGGATTCAAAGACTCTTCAGGCTGGAGCTGCGGTTTCCATTCACTCTTCATGGCCTAGCCATCTTATGTGTTGAATCCGTTGTATGCCTGACTGAACTTATGTTGCTGTACAGCCCGCAAAGCTTGTGGTTGATTCTTTTCCTCCTTACCGTCTGCGTTTAAAGGATCGAAAATCACACGCAAAATCTTTCTCTCGGAACGGCCAAAGACTACCTCATCCGATTTTGATAGTGTCCATGCTTCTGCGCCGTACAGAAGTACCGGGGTGATAAGGGTCTTATACAGAGTCAACTTGGTCGTCCGGGAGAGGGCTCTTAATGAATTCTTCTTCTTTAGTGGCACTACGGCCCGTGGAGGGCCAGAGCCAAGCTTCTCATAATCAACCATGTCGTGTGTGATTTTTATTTTTTTACATAAGCAAAAGGGACCCACAGTTTAATGCCGATTCTGAACGGCGTGAGTCGAGAAGCTTTTTCATGGCAAGTATACTACGATGGCGTTGGTGTTATCGAGATCCGAACTCGCTCATAGTGCGTCAGAGTCCAACACCCTAACCACTTTAAGCAGCTCATAAAACGAAACGCATCTGAGAAACTTGAAACGGACGTCAAAGACCAGCCCTACCAACCTAAAAACGAAAGCTTCTGATTGGTACCCTATTTTGGGCTCAAGCCGTACTAGTTGCTAGCATATAATTGTATTCCTTCAAGCAGAATTCTTTACTCTCATTTCATTTACGACTCCATTAACAATCAATTCGTTTTCTTCTCTTCTTCTTACAGATGGCTCATGTTGTCGGCGTGCCTAAACGTGATCCATGTCAGAATTGTGGTCTTCCCGTCTTTCTGGCCGAACGTTTAATGATCGGCAAACGTGTCTATCATCGCACCTGTCTTAAATGTGCTCGCTGTCGCTCCCAACTAACACCCGGAAGCTTCTACGAGACCGAAGTCGATGGCGAATACTGCTGCGAAACATGCCCGGATGAAGAAACCAATCTCGACGAAGAATCTCCATCGATTCTGCGTAATGTCTCACCCGAATCGTTCAACGTCAACAAAGCGCCCGATAGACCCAAAACAACAGTTCGTAGTTCGATTGCCGATCGTTTGGCTTTCTTCGAACAGGGCAAGGAATCACCACCGCCGAGTAGTAGTAGTAAGCTTTTGCAGAAAAGCCTCAGCGACGAGGAGAAATCGAAAAGTTTGAAGAAAATGAACGACGAAGACACATCATCGCCACAGTATAAGATGAATGCAGCTCTCAGTAGTTTTATGAATTCCACTTTGGACGATGATGATGTAATTGATGGGGGGAAGGCAATGGACACATCTGAGAGCCCAACAAGCAGCAGTGATTCGGACAATGAAGAAGACGATAAGGATGGGAAGGAGAATGAGGAACCACCTGCACTTCCACAAACTCTCCCGCCTCCAATAATTGGATCAAAACCAACCACACTGGAGCGTAAGAAGGTGCCTAATCCAGAGGAGCTACGCACAAAAACACCGGAGATCGCATTGCTACCATCGCAACAGAAGGAAGACGATGAAGATGAACGATTCGTAGAAGAAACCATATCGACCACATCGATAACGTTAGCTAGAACAGCAGATGATCGTAATCTAAGTAAATCTAAATCTAATTTTGTTACCAAAGATAATACCGAACCTGATGAGCAGATGAGAACAACAAATGCGACAATGGTTGTCGATTCAGCGCCATCAGATGAAACTGCTACTGCTGCTGCTGCTGCTGGTCCAGCAGAGGAAGAAGAGAACCAAGTACTCGACGTACATGATGACGAAACAGAGAACGAGGAGGAGCAAAAGGAAAAGGAAAATGAACTTTTAAGAGAGAAACCACCTCTTCGTCAACGACCAGTAACGCTGAATATCAAGGCAAATGGTAACAGTGACCTGATGGCAGGACACGAAGATGAGGAGACAACTAATCGCTTAAGTGTGGTGCGTGCTCGTCTACATCAATTCGAAGTAATTGCAAGTAATAAGAGTACTAATAACGATAATAGTCTAACGCATAGAACGCCAGAGATATCACCTGGCGGCGTTAGCCAAAATAGTTTTAAGTCAGATATCAGTAGTGCTAGGACAGCGACAAGTGCTGTTGCGGCCGCGCAAGAGGATGAGAATGAATCAGTTCCATCTGAAGCTGTACATATGACGCCATCATCATCCAATGTAGCGGAGGTAGAACTGAAATCCGTTGAAGTGCCTAGAAATGTTGAAATTGAAGTCAAAGTCGAGGAAACACCAGAAGAACAAAATGCAGAGAGCAAAGTTGAAGAACAACAAGATACGCTCGACGAGAACGTTGTACCGGAGAGCTCGAGTCAGTCTGTAACCGAGCCAGTTGAAATGGATGACAATTCAGCAAAAGTGGAGGACAAGGAGCAAGAGGTATTGGAAAAACCCACTGCAATGGAAGAGGAGGAAAAAACCGAAGCAATAGAACAACATCTAGTAGTAAAGCCGGAGATCCAAAAGAAACCATTTACATCACCAGCCAAGGTCAACCTTGAATTGTACCCCGAGGAATTGAATCCGTTCAAGAGTGACGATGAAAACGACGACCAGGTCACTCCGTTGCCTGTAACGCATTTGACAAAACCAATTACACCAGCACCCAGACGATCGTTATTATCGCCTGGAAGCGGTAAAAAGGAGAAGAACACATCGAATCCCTTCGATAGTTCGGACGATGAAATCGAAGTGGAGAAGAAGATCAAGCCACCACGTCCCCCGCCGCCGAAGATTTCGAAAAATCCCTTCGGCAGTGAGTCGGAGGAAGGTGAAGAGAACTTTAGCAATGGGGCTAAGAAGACACCTGTACCAGCACCAAGGACCAATGTGTGAGTATTGATGATTGAATGCCATTCCTAGTGTTTATGGGAAGTTTTTCTCTTCTCTTTCGCTTTTCTCCAACACCAGAGTCGGCTTATCATGACACCATCTTCTGGCCACGTTACCGTGATGGGCCACTTAAACGTTTCTGTCTTCTGTAATTGCGCGTGACACATTTGTCTATTCAGATTCATATCTCTGGATCTAAGCACTGGATCCGTAAGCACTCCATCCACTACTGTTTTCTTTATAGAAGCCCCAATCTAGACAGGAATGCAACATTTGATGCATTCGACGCACTGTCTGATTCCATCCAAAGAATTGTTTCCCTGTTCCCTCGCACTGAAATCGTTTTAGCGGGCGATTTCAATGTACACAATTCCCAGTGGCCTCGACATTCTGGACAGACAACACCCGAAGGAAGGTATGTTGAAATTGTTGCTGAGTTAAATCACTTAACTCAACTTGTGAACGAGCCATCACATATCCCCGATGTTGCTGGTCATACCGCCAACACACTGGACTTGTTTCTTACCTCTCAGCCTGACAAATACACGATCGATGTATCGGAACCCCTAGGCTTGTCTGACCACTGCATGATATCGGCAAAATTCTCGAACTCCCACCATCCAGTTAAAGAAAAAGCTCCTAAGAGAACACTATGGCTATACGAGAAAGCCAACTGGTGCGGCCTTAACAACTTCTTTCGGATCTTTAACTGGTCGTTGTGCTTCCTCGACAACGACGTGGACGCCGCAACTGATATTATCGCAAACATTATCCGAATCGGCATGGCAAATTTTATTCCCAGCAAGATTGAAAGCACCAGGCCTAAGGATAATACGTGGTTTGACTCGAGCTGCAAAGAGGCTATTAGGCTCAGGGAGCTAAGTTTAGGGGCTTACAAGGCAAACAGTTCTGAGGAAAACCGAAAAAAGTACATACGAGCCAGAAATGACTGCAACACCCACATTCGACGGATTAAATTCCAATCCGACCACAAATTAAGGCGTAAAATCCTTCAATGTCCCAAAGGTAACAAAAGTTTCTGGTCGCTTGTAAAAAACGTAAAAAACTCAACTACGTCGTCTATACCGACGCTCATCCACAATGACATTCCAGCTGTCACCGCCTTAGACAAAGCTAACCTACTTGCTGCCCATTTCGCAACCAGTTCTCAGCTGCCAGCTTGTACTTTGTCTCCGCCTGTACTAGAGTGCGTCAATTCCACCATGGGGCTAATCCACTTCCGCACTCGTACAGTCGCAAGGGTTCTTAAAGACCTCGACATACACAAATCCGCTGGTCCAGATGGTATTGCCTCAATAGTTCTGAAGAGGTGTTCTTCTACGCTGGCAAAACCACTGCGTAAGCTTTTTCACCTTTCCTACACCTCTGGGCTCTTTCCGAGTAGGTGGAAAACAGCATTTGTCCAGCCTATACCCAAAAAAAGGCGAATCATCTTCTCCCTCCAACTACCGACCCATTGCACTAACGTCTCTTCTTTCCAAGGTCATGGAAACGCTGATTAACCGTCAGCTTATGAAATATCTTGAATCACGAAAACTCCTCAATGACCGCCAAAACGGTTTCCGCAGCAACAGATCCACTGGTGATATGATGGCATATCTCGCTGAAAAGTGGAATCACTCGCTTCACCAAGCAGGTGAAAGCAGAATTGTTGCACTGGATATTTCGAAAGCATTTGACAGGGTTTGGCATGAAGCCCTTTTGTCGAAAATGCATGCTCTTGGGATCGATGCGTCTCTTTTTCAATGGATTAGAAGCTACCTTTCGAATCGTTCAATTCAAGTTGTTTTGGACGGATTCAAGTCTGATACTCACTTTGTAAATGCCGGCGTTCCCCAGGGCTCCGTTTTGTCTCCGACACTCCTTCTTATTTTTATAAATGATCTCTTGTCTGTTACTTCTAATCCAATTCACTCCTTCGCTGACGACAGTACCCTCAGCTTCTCATATTCGTTCACCAGTTTACGACCCTGCACTTCGGTTGTAGATAATGCGCGGCAGCGTATGTTAAGCTCATTAAATTCCTATATCGACAGCATCATCCAATGGGGTAGAAACAATAGAGTGGAATTTAATGCTTCCAAAACACAATGCTGTCTCTTGTCGTTAAAGCGTATAACCAACCCGCAGCCATTATCCATGAATGGCACTTGCATCTCAGAAACTGAAAAGCTTTCCATCCTGGGTATGAGTGTTGCTCACAATCTTATTTGGAGCGACCATATATTCAGTGTCGCCAAGAATGCTGCGAAATGCCTAGGCTTCTTATACAGATGCAAGAAATATTTCTCACCCTTAGACCTGGCTACAATCTATAAGGCGTTCATTCGCCCCAAATTAGAGTTTAACGCTCATGTCTGGTCCGGTGCTTCCAAGACCTCACTGCACCTACTAGACAGAATACAAAAGCGAGCCATAAAACTGATAGGTGACTCCAGCATTACCAAAACATTAGACTCGCTGGAACACCGCAGGAATGTTACCTGCCTCTCCCTGTTTTATCGTTACTACCACCAAAAATGCTCTGATGAAATAGCCAGTTGCATTCCGCCCCTTCAACATTTCTCCCGCAATACACGTCTCTCTAGGAATGCTCACCAATATACTCTGAAGCCCGCTTTCGGACGTACTGTCAAATATAGAGAATCTTTCATTAACCGAACCACACGAATCTGGAACTCCCTGCCGGATTCGGTTTTCCCCCCTCAATGCAACATGCAAGCATTTAAGATCAATGTCCATCGGCATCTCCTCTATTCCTCTTCCTCTCTACCTTCTGCCCGCACTGTGTCGTCGACATAATAAGGTTATGAGACCTTGCTTACTTACTTACTTATCAGGCCAGCGATCCATGGAGGATCTGAGCCTGAGCTATAGCTGCCTTCCATCCTTGACGGTCCCGGGCACGCTGCTTCCAGTTGTCAAGACCAAGATGTCCTACATCCGCGATTACTTGGTCTTTATACCGGAGGTTCGGTCTTCCTCTTCTTCTCGAACCAGGAGGCTCGGAGTCGAAGACCCTCTTAGCTGGAGCGTTGATGTCCATGCGCTCGATGTGGCCGAGCCAGTGTAGTCGACGGATCCTTGCCTTCCGGACTACATCCACATCTTGGTACAGCTCGTAGAGTTCGCGGTTGTGTCTTCTTCTCCATTCACCTTCCTCACAGACAGGACCAAATATCTGGCGCAGAATTTTTCTTTCGAAAGAACCCAAAATCAGCTCCGCTGTCCTGCTTATCGTCCAGCTTTCGGCTCCGTACAGCAAGACTGGCAGAATAAGCGTTTTGTAAAGCATGACTTTGGTCTTTCGAGTGAGGAGTTTTGACTCCAGTTGTTTGGACAAGCCGAAGTAGCAGCGGTTGCCAAGGGCGATTCTACGCCGGATCTCCACTGTGATGTCATTTGTGGAGTTTACGTTTGCCCCGAAGTAGACAAACTCCTTAACTACCTCGAAATTGTAGCTGTCAATTGTTATATTTTGTCCCAGGTGGTGAGCAACGGATTGGTTTTTGCTTGACAGCATGTATTTCGTTTTGTCCTCATTGATCTTAAGGCCAACTCGTTTCGCCTGTTCTTCAATCGCCGTGAATGCTTCCACGATGCCACGGCGAGAACACGCGATGATATCGATATCATCCGCGTATCCTAACAGCTGGATGGACTTGTAAAAGATAGTGCCTTCCCTGTTGACGCCTGCCCGTCGCACTATCTGCTCCAGCACCAGGTTGAAGAAGTCACATGACAGCGCATCTCCTTGCCGAAATCCGGTGCATGTTTCGAATGGTTCCGAGGTCCTAGAACCGAGTTGCACGGTGCATCGCGTGTTTTTTTAGCGTGGCGCGACACAACTGGATCAGTTTTACCGGGATCCCGAATTCGGCCATCGCACCAAACAGTTCTTCACGATGAATGCTGTCGTATGCGGCTTTGAAATCGATGAAAAGATGGTGTGTATCGATTCGAAACTCGTTGGTCTTTTCCAGGATTTGTCGAAGTGTGAAAATTTGGTCTATAGTTGATTTGCCGGGCCGGAAGCCGCACTGGTAGCTGCCGATTAGTGCGGTGCAAAATGGTTTTAGACGTTCACACAATACGCTGGACAGGATCTTGTATGCGACATTGAGCAGGGATATACCTCTATAGTTCTTGCAAGAGGAAGGATCGCCTTTTTGGCGGATGGGGCATATAGAGCTGGTATTCCAGTCGTCGGGCATGCTTTCATCTTCCCAAATTCTGCAGATGATCTGGTGCATGCGCCCTACCAGAACATGTGAGCCATCTGAGCCTGCGGCCTTGTTGTTCTTCAGCTTCTTAATCGCCTTCTTCGATGCTTGGTGGGAGGACTACTTCAGCGGCTGGAGTTGGGTTTTCCTCGGTCCCTACCACTCTCTCTTGGTCATGCTCGTTAAGCAGCTGCTAGAAGTGCTGCTTAAATACATCCACTATTCCCTGCGGGTCAGTGACAAGATTACCCTCGCAGTTTCGAAGAGCTTTGGTGCCCTTTTTGAAGCCTCCTGCAAGGCCTTTGGCTTTCTTGTAAAAGGCTCGTGTTTTATGTTTATCCCTAGACTCCTCGATATCCTTGAGCTGGGAGGCTGCGAAGATTCTTTTCTTTTGTCGCAGTAGTTTTTTCTCCTCCCTTCTTCTGCCTCGGTACTCTTCTTTCGCTGCCCTGGTTTTCCTCTGCAGCGCCTTTTGGTACGCCTCGTCGGTTGCCGCCTTTTTCTGCTCACACTCGCCATCATACCACGGGTTTCTTGTCGGGGGTGGTAGGTATCCTAACGTGGTTTCGGCTACTTCCTGAATGGCTGAGCGGCAATGCAGCCACATATTATTGGCATTTGTGTTCGACGTAGGCATACCGTAGAGTCTTTCGCTCAGCTGCTCCCTGTAGACTCTGGCAACCTCCGGTGTGCTCAGGCGCCCAATGTCGAACCTCCTCCTGATGGGCTGGTGCAGCTTTCTGACATTGGACAGTCGAGCTCTGAATCTTGCTGCTACGAGGAAGTGGTCAGAGTCGACATTTGCCCCTCTGAATGTTCGCACATCCAGGATGTTTGACGAGTGCCTTGCGCCAATGAGCACATGGTCGATTTGGTTGGCGGTTCGACCGTCCGGAGATCGCCAGGTTGCTGTGTGGATTCGCTTGCGAGGGAATATTGTGCTACTTATCACCGCATTACGAGCTGTCGCAAAGTCAGCGAGTCGGAAGCCGTTATCTGTTGTTGTATCGTGGAGGCTGTGCTTTCCGATCACTCCGCCAAGGGTGTTTTCCTTACCGATTTTGGCGTTGAAGTCCCCGAGCACGATTTTTGCATCGTACTCCGGACAAGCTCCGTAGGCGTTGTCCAGGAGGTCATAGAAGTCCTCCTTGATAGGGTCTTCAGCCTCGTCGGTAGGGTCGTGTGCACATATAAGGCTGATGTTATAAAATCTGCCTCTGATGCGGATCACAGCCAGGCGATCACTTATAGGTTTGAAGTCGATGACCTTCGACCTTAACCGCTTTCCCACGACAAATCCGCATTCCAGTAAGTGCAACCTTTTGTGACAGCTGTAACAAATGTCGCAATTTTTCTTCCTAATCATACCGTTTCCTATCCAGCGTATTTCCTGGACCGCAGTAATATCCGCCTTGTACTGCGTGAGGATTCCTTCTAGTTTATGAGCAGCTCCGGGAGTGTACAGGGTTCTGACATTCCAGGACCATACTCGCAAATCGTGTTCCTTTTTCGTGCGTTGTCGTCGTCGAGTATCCGTCCGTGTATCCGAGGCACCTTGCTCATTCATAACTTTGGGTTTTTTACGTGGGCGGATTGTTAGCCCGCCGCACAACCGCCATTCTGGTCGGGGTTTTTTTTCGCTGCATACGTTTGTTCACCTCCCAACGGTTGTTGAAGAGGCTATCCAGAGGGCGCCGCGAGGAGGCCGTATGTCAACTTGACCCGGGCATTTAAACAGGGATCGTTGCTGGCATCTCGCCAGGTTGAGAGCAATCAACAACTTTACCCTGTATGTCCGAGCCCATGCCCTCGCGCTTTCGGACGTACTGTCAAATATAGAGAATCTTTCATTAACCGAACCACATGAATCTGGAACTCCCTGCCGGATTCGGTTTTCCCCCCTCAATGCAACATGCAAGCATTTAAGATCAATGTCCATCGGCATCTCCTCTATTCCTCTTCCTCTCTACCTTCTGCCCGCACTGTGTCACGGACATAATAAGGTTATTAGACCTTGAGTGTGCGCAAATTAAAAAAAAAAAAAAAAAAATACCCAGTGATCTCTGCCATTTAGATGTAGACTTCCTGCGGAAACATCTATCCAGCCATGAGTCATCGTTACAATAAGTCATTTGCATATCATCTCCTCGATTCTAGGCTTCTGCATCTTCATTGTGCTCACCCACACGCTCGTTTCTCTGTTCTCTCAACGATTCCGCACTCAATTAAGTTGAACTCCCATCAGTCCATCAACCCCTAATCCATTCCATTCAACTGCAATTTATTGCAAATGAACGAGCAATAGGATGCGGAGATCATATCGTGCTCTGGCGACAGATAAAAATGGTTAGGTAGAGTCGGGCGTCAATTACTCTCGTCTACAATGACCGATGTCGTGATGCAGTCAAGCTTCTTACCTCAATTGGGCATTAAGTGATGGTTGAACTTTATGAAAAGCGGTATTCAGTGGTCGTTGACCATACACTTGTCATGTACATGAGTGCAAACGGGTATGCCTGGACTAGTTTATTACTCCGTTGTCGCCTTGTACTTATTCTTGTTAATTGCTTTCCTCACGGTCAGTTTGGGTCAAGCTCTCAAGCCGTTTGGACTAGTTGCAAAACGCAGTTCGCGACCTTTGAATCACGCAACGTCCGTTCTGTATCGTTTCGCTTTTCACTTCCGACACGATCGTAATTCGAATACAGTAAATCGTACGATATCAGTCTCAATAGCTTACATAACGCTCGCTCCGTGTCTCCTATGGTCATCAAGCATCATTAGTTCAGAGCAAAACAGATGGTGTTGCATAAAGCGCGTGTTGTGTTCCAGTTCAATACCAATTCCATTTGCATAGGTTTCGTGCTTCCCACTTGATACAAGCAATTCAACGAGTCATCGAATCACCTGCATCCGATTGTTCTCGAGGCACACGTGACATAACACACTGAATATCGACGTTAACGAGAAAACGAAAAAGAAAAACACTTTCGCGGGTCAACTAATTAACTCTTTTCTCTGGCGTCGGCCTGACCTATCGAAGAACTTCGATAAGTCGAGTTCAAATAAGTCTCGTAGAGTGAAGCCAAACAGTGGAAACTTCTAAGATCTCTTACGGCAATACGACTTTTCCTCGACCCGCTAAAGTACAAACACACAGACGCGTACTCTGCAGGGAACAAAAGAAAAGCCAAAGCCAACCAAGCAGAGTATGGGGAAGTGGCGGTTTGGCTATTAAAAATGCTAAACAGTTAGGCAACCCATTCATCCAACTAAACCACATCTAATATAGAAACTGTCAGCGACGACGGTAGCTAGAGCCCTTCCGCCACTCTCTTCATGCGATTTGTTATTGTGTTGTCGTCTCGATTGTGTGTCGTTGTTGTCATCGTCGTGTCGTTGTTATTCCATTACTGCTCAGCTGTTGTGGTTGCCTTTTGCTTGTTATTGTGCCATCATTTGGGCAGATATCAGCGCCCATTCTTCCTCAGTGCAGTCGTGAAACGGCCACCGAGCCGCACTGAAGTTGATTTCAACTATTCATCGTGTCATAAACGCGCTCGCCTCACCATCAAGACAACTAACCAGCTTATTTGGAACTGCAGGTTTCTGTATTAATTTGCACAACTCCTCTACGTGATTCGAATACAACAATTGTTCCGCAACCGTACACCACCGAATGAAGCGGTGTGTTTCCGCTTGATTAGTGTCTCTAGTGGTATAATACTTCCGTTTAGTGTTGTGGTCATCAACCTATTGCGTGTCTGTTTGCCCGATTGCCCATTTACTACAAAATGCAATAACAAAAATGCTTAAATACAAATACATTCCTCCGCATAAACTTAGGTCGCAGAATCCCACACCGGAACCAACGCCCCGTCTTAGTAGCAAGCAATCCAATCATCACACCACGCCATTGAACAATTCCGGTGAGTACTACGGTAGCAATTCATCGTTGGCCAGTACACCGTACAGTTTGCTGAGGAACACCGATGTTCGTGGATCGAACAATTCCCTAACCTCATCGACGGGAACAATTCGTTCGCGAAAATCTCGTAAAGGTCCCGCACCACCGCCACCAGTCAAAGAGCTATTCCCATCTAACGAAACGCTCGACAGTAAACTATCCTCACCGGGTTCGAGTAATTCTACGACACCGCGTCAAGGGCGAAAGAAACGTCCAGCGCCCGCACCACCAAAACCGGCTAGATTGCACGAAATAACCACTACCGGGTTGACAGCAAAGATCGATGGTACCAATGATACCGGTCCAAAAAACTCGCTTAGTTACCCTCTGCAGAGTGATCTCGACAAGCTTTCCGATGAAGAGAAAGCTCTGTTGGAGGGTAATCGCTTGGAACGAACAAGCGAGCAAATAATCGAAGCATCTGTCGTCGATTTCGATGACAAAAACAATCCAGGTCGAAAGCTTATCCAGCTCGACCTTAGCCTTGTCTCGGATCCGGACGATTTGCTGAAGCAAGCCGATGAGCATAGTGTTGTCTATCGTCGTACGATAGTGCCAGAGAAAATTATGACACCAACGCACGACGAGCCGGTATCACATGATCGTCAGCTGGAAAAGATGAAAGACAATAAGGAGGCGCAGAACAGAAACCGACAGAGTCAGGTTTCATCCGGAGCGGAGGATACCGATCCTTTATACAATAAATCATCGCATGGTAAATGGAAGCGACGTAAAGGACCGGCTCCTGCACTTCCGATTCCACCGCGTAAGGTGCTACAAATGCTTCCGCTTCAGGAAATCCGTCACGAGTTGGACATCATCGAAGTTCAGCAACAAGGTCTGGAGAAACAGGGTGTGATCCTAGAGAAAATGATTCGTGATCGATGCGAAGGAAAGAATGGTGAACTGGAGGAGGTCGATAAGGGCACTAGTGGTCCAGCTGGACAACCGCAAAATTCGAAGGAAGTGGAAGACTTAATACTACAGCTATTCGAACTGGTTAACGAGAAGAATGAATTGTTCCGAAGGCAAGCGGAATTGATGTACTTGTGAGTATTAGAGAAGTGTGTACTAAGCAAAAGGGTACTAAAGTGGTTTTGATCTTACAGGCGTCGTCAGCATCGTTTAGAGCAGGAACAGGCCGATTTGGAGTATGAGATTCGAGTGCTTATGGCGCAGCCGGAGCGAAACAAGACGGATTCGGATAAGGCACGCGAAGAAGCACTTATTGCCCGATTGGTCGAGGTCGTTCAGCTGCGTAATGAAGTGGTCGAATGTCTAGAGATGGACAGACTGAGGGAGGCCGAGGAGGATTTGGTGAGTAGATCCTTTTTCTAATTTTTGTGTTGGTTTAGCGGAAAAGTTTTAAAGTTTACGGTGGAGTTCAAGTTAGGTTAGTGTGGCTAGTTGATTCGCCCGATTTAGACCAGATCAGGCAACGTTGACAGTGACCTCTAGGGATAATTACAAGCTACTAAATTCGTCCTGTAATCGAATGTGTCTATCACTCACGTACAATTTGTCTTCAGTTGACAGTGTATAGCTTTTACAGACCACCTGCGAACAAATTAGCTAACGTGAGAGCCTTTGCCTGCATTTGGTATAAATCCAACCTGGCACTGTGGATATTCGATTCGTTTAGGCAACCTCTAAGCGTTGCTATTACCAGGATAGTAGTAGAAGTAATCAGGGTGCATATTACCGGGTGTTTTAGTAGTTTCTCTACGCCTGGTCGTATCCCACACCGTCTGTCATCAGGAGTTTTCTACTAAACAGGGGTGATTTTTTTACTGTTTGGTTTTTCAGTGTTTTATTTTTGACAGTTCGTGCATGTTTCAAGACCAGTATCATAGTCTATCATCCTCAGCTGGCATTGCCATTTCACCATGAGAGGACTTGTACCTGGACAACGCTTACAAATCATTAAATTTTAATATAAAATGTCATTCGCATAATTTTCGACCATTTTATGCTCGACATAATCAGCCTACTGAGCGGGTAAATCAAGCCACAGTTGCACCAAAGGATGTGTAATCTTCGAAAGATGTCTATAGCCCGGGCTACAGACATGTACTGGATGCGCGTACGTACTAAACCACACTGCTGTCAGGTATTACTTCGCGGGGCTGGTTAGCAACTTATGCTATGTGTTCCAAATCCGTCGTTTCAGCTCTTCCAATTCTTTCCAGTCTTCTTAGCTCGTTTCGCACGCTCGTTATAAATGAGCAGATCGCCAGCCTGTAGTCCTCTGAGTTTATCATACCGCTTATTAGAAGCTCTGGGATCGGCAGGTCGATTCGTGCCACTACAAAGCGTCTGCAGTGGAATATGGCTCGCTCCGCGTGTTTTTCTTCCTTTGGACATTCTGTCCATATCTGTGGAGACAGCCGCAATGACCTGACAGGAATTGCGTAAGGCGGTAATTGCAATCCCCGTTTGCTATTTTTCCCCAAACCTCAATCATAGGGATCAGCTTGTAGGTCCATCGGCTTTTTGTCGTGTTGTCCCACCTGACCTGCCATAATGCTACGGATGTTGCCCTTTCTTCGGCTTTTATCTTCCGGATAACACCGATCTCTTGACGGTCTGTTGTTTCCCTAAGGTAAACCCTGTTCACCTCGTTGGCGAGGAAGTCTATGAGCACCGTACCCGCTATGACACAGGCTGCTTCATCCGAGATTGTCCAGAAACCGCACATTGTCCGTAATGCGTAGAGCCTGTATGCATACAGTAGCTTTCTTCTTGTCTCCATCGTTGCAAGGGCCTCTGCCCAGACCGGCGCAGCGTATAGGAGTATTGAGCTTACTACTCTGAAAAGCAGAATCCTCCACGGGTATCCTGGTCCACCGATGTTCGGCAGCATTCTAGAAAGGAATGCCTGCATTTGTGACGACTTTTTGCTGCACTATTCGACATGGGCTTTAAAATGAAGTCCGTTGTCGAGCATTTACTTCCAAGTATTCTAAGGCCTCTGTAGACTTGATTGGCTGAGTCCCAATTCGGAACGCTGTTCCGAAAGGACAGGTGTCCTTAGACTTGGGAATGACGCAGAAAGGTACAGGACCTACGGACCTTTCGCTGGAGCCTTTCCTAGCGAGTTGATCGGCGATTTCATTGCCCTTACCTTTGTGCCCTGGCATCCAACAGAGTTAAACCTTATTCTTTTGGCGAGGTCTCGTAGGGCATAATGGCATTCCTTAACGGATTTTGAGTTCGTGGTGCTATACGAACTCGATGGTTATTCCTCTTACGTCAGTCTCTAAGTTTAGATTGACGCTTGTTAGGATGGCATATATGTTCCGCTTGGAACATACTAGGACTCGTCCTTCGAAATCTTCCGATTTGGTCCAAAGATGCTGGCGCCAACGCCAGAAACCATTTTGGAGCCATCAGTATACCAACTAGGACCCTTGACGTTGAGCAAGGAATCATTGGTTTCTTAAGCTGTGCGGTTTAGGATCAATACCCCGAATCTCTTGTCAAAAGTGAAGGTGTGTGGCAATGCGTTCGAGACCGTGGCAATCATATCCGGCTTAGGAAGATGTTGCGGGATAGTCATGTGATCCATTGGTCTACATGGTAGGCCTATTCCCGAGCGAAGAATTCTGATTGTACTGCGTAATGCAACGGTTTCAATAAAAAGGTGCAGTGGAGTAAGTCCAATAAATGTTTCTTAAGCTGCCCTAGGGCAGGTTGCCATAGCGCTTGTAAAGCCGAGGCACTCTAGTCTCTGAAGGCGTTGAAGCTTAACTTTTATTGTTTTTTTTTTTTTTTTTTTTAACTTTTGTCCACCCTACCTTGGACGCATGGGTGAGGATAGGCCTTACTGTCGCGCTATATAGCCAGTGGATAGCTTCAGGTTACAATCCCCAGGATTTACCATAAGTGCGTCAACAGGCCCACAAAACCTTAGTCGCCTTCGTAAGTGCGGCTCGCCTCTATAAGGCGCTATCCCAGGAGCACCCAAATGGACTCAGACGGTACCTTTACTCTCAATCGCAGGGAAACCCTGGAGACCTTGCTTGAGGTACATTTCCCTGGTTCTACTCCCCAGCTTATGCCTTTTGACGATCGGACGAACGTCAGAAATAATATAGACAATAGAACGAATAGCCTCTCTGGTAGACTTTTTAGCCCCGATAGAGTTAAATGGGCAATTGGCACACTTAAACCCTATAAGGCCCAGGCACAGACCTGATAGTTCTTTTTAGTTCCTGTTTAACCTTGGGCTACATTCCTCCAATCTGGAGAGAAGTCAACCTTGTCTTCATCCCCAAGACTAGAATACCAAGTGAACAGCCTAAATCCTATCGCCCTATCAGCCTAAAATCGTTCCTATTAAAAACCAATTAACTTCATGTGGCGGCATTAACCGCGAAATTCCGTCTACATTATGTTCCACAGAAGAGGTCCAAGCACTGAACCCTGAGGGATTCCAGCAGAAACATTATACTACTCCGTCTGATAACTCAGCTTCCTGCTAGTGAAGTAGCCAAGGATTATCTTCACAACGTAATGGTATGCGTCCATTCTGGTTAGAGACGTCTTAACACAAGAGAGTTTGCGGATTTAAAGGTGTTTTTAACGAAGATCGCGATTTCCTGAAATCATATTGACGATCGGACAAAGCTCCTCTTTCCTCCGCCACGGCGATTAGTCTGCCATGTATGATACGTTCTAGGACCTTTCATGTTGTATCTAGCAAACATATTGGCCGGTACGCCAAAGGTTCTCCAGGTGGTTGTTTTCCTTTGGGTAGCAACACCAGATGTTGGAGGCAACTTTGCATCTACTATGATGAACTCGCAAGGTTAGGGTCAAGCCTCGGGTATCTAAAATCACCAATAAGCACGGTAAAGCACATGATAAAACTTCGAACCATAGAGGCTACCAACCTTCAATGGAACGAAAGGAACCGCGGCTTTATCACTAAACAAATCTGGCCTAAACTAAACTTAAGACGGACCAGGGATCTAGTGGCAACCAAAAGGGAAACCTTAAGCACTTTAGTGGTTGTCATTACAGGTCACTGTACCATTGGAAAACATGCTGTCAAACTAGGGCTACTTGGCAATGACTTCTGCCGTGGCTGTGTGGATGAGAAGGAAGAGGAATCAATTCACCAACTCCTCTGCTCACGGCCCTCTTTTGCGAATCGCAGGAGGATCTACCGCGGCGCGCCCTTCTACGATATTAAATTAGCTCAACTCCATCGCTTTATGAGAAGCACTGATTGGTTTTCAGATGGCGGATCTAGGTAATATGATCCATGTGGTGTCACAATGGGCCGACTTCGGTCTACCACTACAGCCTAATCTAACCACCTGATGGTTGGTTAGCCTATTGTGCCCGTCTAGATCGTGCGATGGAGTATTATTTTTTACAGGGATACTCGTATGTCAAGTCAGTCCAGGGCTATGGAAGACATTAACGTGGTATTAGCGAGTTATCAGTCAAAATACTCAAAATCGGACTCTCTGTAAGGGACCACTTAGGACGTAGTCATAACCTTTAGAAAGTAAATGGCATTGAGCTGTTAACTCAAATCAGTAGTTAAGACACTTTTGCTATTTTCCTGTAGTTAACTATTTACTCTTCTCCTTATCGGGCGCTACAGTTCGGGGTGAACCTGGGCCTCAACCAACATGCCCCTCCAACTAGCACAATCTTTTGCTAGGCTTTTCCATCGCCGCACACCCAGTTGGCTGAGGTAGGCGTACCTATCGTGCGTGCGCTATCTTAAGTGCGGCCGTCCTCTGCTTCTTCGTCCCTCGGGGTTAGATTCAAAGTCTCTCCGGCCTGGAGCTGTGGTGTCCATTCCCTCTACATGGCCTATCTATCTTAGGCGTCTAATCCGTAGACGCCTGACTAGACTCAGGTGGAATCTTTTCCTCCATCCCCCGTCTGCGTTTATAGGCCCGAAAATTACGTGCAAAATTTTTCTCTCGAACCGACCAAGAACCTCCTCATCCGCTTTTGGTAGCGCCCATGCTTCTGCATAAGGGTCTTGTATAGAGTCAACTTTGTCGTTCGGGAGAGGGCCCAGAGAAACAGCAATTGGCAAGACTAATTCCGCGTTTGATTTCGGTACTGATGTCGTTGTTCCAGGTCACTGCGGAGCCAAGGAAGACGAAGTCCTTAACTACCTCAAACTTATATCTGCCAGTACGGACGTGCTGGCCAAGACGTCGGTGGTGAGCGCCAAACCAATTTTCGCCGCCTCCGCTTCAATACTTGAAAAAGTCTCATTGACATCTCGTTGTGTTCTTCCGATTATGTCAATGTCATCCGCGTATGCGGGGAGCTGTGAGGATTTGAAATAGTTTGTGCCTAGTTGTGATAGCGCATCGCCCTGCCTAAATCCTTTTTTGACATCAAAACTATCTTCACCGATTCGGATGGAGCAGCGAGCATTTTCCAAAGTCATCCTGCATAGTCTGACGTTGTCAAAGGTAGACATAGCGTTGTATAGCTCTGTCGTATGCGGCTTTTAAGTCGGCAAATAGGTGGTGAGTGTCGACTTGAAAATCAGTGTTTTTTTCCAGGATCTGCCGTAGTGTGAAGATTTGGTCGATGGGGGACTTCCCTGGCCTGAATCCGCACTGATAAGGACCTATCAGCATATTTACAAAAGGCTTCAGGCGTTCACACAAAACGGCAGAGAAGATTTTGTGGGCGATGTTAAGGAGACTTATTCCACTATAGTTGGCGCAGTCAGAGGGGTCTCCTTTTTTGTGGATCGGGCATACGATGCTGGGACTTCATTCCTCGGGCATGCTTTTCTCTGACCATATCTTACAGATGAGCTGGTGCATGCTCCTAACCAAGTCATCCCCAACTGCCTTGAAGAGCTCAGCAGACAGTCCATCTGCGCCAACAGCTTTATTCGACTTGAGTTTCGATATGGCAATCTTAACTTCGTCGAGGTCAGGGGACGGAATTCTCTGCGGTCTGAGAGATGGATCATTCTGCCTGACAGCGGTATATGGACTATCATCTTCGTTTTACAGTCTGCAGAAGTGGTTTTTCCATATTCTCAGCATCGGCTGCGATTCTACTACTAGGTGTCCGTTCTCATCCCTACAGGCTTCCATTCTGGCTTTATAACCTTGGCATGTTCGCTTTATCTGTTGATAAAACTTTCGAGCGTCACGCCTGCAGTAACACCTCTCCCAATTCTCAATCGCGCGCTTCTCGTGCTCTTTCTTCTTTCTTCTAAGAAGCTTATGCTCCTCCCTTCTTTTTAACTCGTAGAGCTCACGAGCTGCTCTTGTTCTTTTATGCAGCGAGGCCTTATATGCATCCTGCTTCGCTGTATGAATCCTCCTGCACTCGTCATCGAACCAGGTGTTTCTTCTTGGTGGAGCCTTGAAACCCAAAACTTCGGATGCAGAGCTTTTCAGGGCTTATTAGCAAAGGCTCCACTGCTGTTCTATTGATAGCGTGGAGGATTCAGGTGTATTTGAGAGCTTAAGGGAGACGCGATCGGTGAAAGCACGAGCGGTTTCTAGCGATAGTAGCTTTCCGACGTCATAACTTTGTATTCTTACTCCACTCCGTTGCGTTCGTGATATCCGTAAGCGCATCTTCGATGTTAGCCCCTCGGAAAGTTCGAACATCAAGAATAGTGGAGGAGTGTCTGACGTCGATCGCGATGTGATCAATCTGGTTTGTAGTCGATTGATCAAAGGACCGCCAGGTGCCTTTGTGTATATCGAGGTGCGGGAAGCGCGTACTGGCTAGAAGGAGATTTCGCCTCGTAGCAAGATCAATCAGCCTGTGTCCGTTATTGGAGGTGGTGTCGCGTAGTCTATGTTTGCCGATGACTCGTTCAAAGATGCTTTCCTTACCCAGCTTAGCATTGAAGTCTCCTAGTACAATTTTGATGTTCTAGCTGTAACATGGGGCATACGTTCTGTCTAGGAGAACGTAGAACTCATCTTTGGCGGAGTCATCCCTGTCTTCCGTGGGGGCGTGGACGCAGATCAGGCTGATGTTAAAAAATTTTGCCTTGATACGGATTGTTATGAGGCGTTCGCTCACATACCGAAAGCTTAGGACTTTTTGCTTAGGTCCACCTCGAACAACAAATCCGCATCCGAACAATCGTTGCCCTCTCTCCCTATAGGAGTCGCCGTAATAAATATCGCAGTCTTTTATCCGCTTTATACCCGGTCCATTCCATCGCTTTTCCTGGATGGCGGTTATGTCCGCTTTATAGCGGTCTAGGGCGTCCGCAAGTTGTTCGGCTGCACGTGACCTGTTTAGGGCCCTAACATTCCACGTACAGAGTCGAAGATCATTGTCCTTTTTTCGCTTTTTGCAAGGGTCGTCAACATTTATTCGGCCCGTTTTATCGGAGGCTTGTGGCTGCTTCGGAGTTTGTAGTTTTTTTTTTACGGTAACGGCTTACTAGTTTTTTTGGCGCAGGAAGCTTGCCTTTCGCCCTTCCCGGTCTGTAATTTCCATAGGAAATCTCCAGATGGCCCCACGAGGAGGTGGGGATGAGACTGCTTAACAGTGCCACAAGGAGTTCATCTACGGTGGCTCTTAATGCTTTTTAGCACGTTACCATCCGTCGGATAGATGTTACCACTACAAGGCCTTTGTTAGTCCTTTGCCATCCATAGTTACGGATTATACCAATTAAAAACCACACGATACCAGGTAGGGATCAGAACGTTTGATGACGAAAATATTCTTATTTCTAATTGCAGAGTATAAAGCAAAGACTTGAAATCCACACGGCCAAACGTGAGCAAGAAATGAACCGACACACCCTAAGCAAGCTCTCCAAAAAGGAAAGGAAAAAACAGAAGGAGGCCAAGAAGCTTGGGAAGAGCAAGAAACTAGACGCAGACAAGGTAAGTTAATCGTCTGCTACAAATCACTATTATCTCCGGAATCATGTTTTGTTTTTTTCATCATCTTGTCCAGGATGCCGATGAATCCGAACTGAGCGCTGAAACGCAGAAAATCAAGAAGAAAAAGAAGAAGTTCCTCTTCTAAAGGTCCGCGCAGGCAAATGGGATGGAATACGCGACGTCCTCGAAGCCGATTGGTTTTCTAGCTTCCCTTCATTTTTACACATAGAAAGCCTTACACATCCCCAGCATCTAGTAGTAGTCTACAAGTGTAACTCATCTCGCCCCGGGCCACTGCCCGTACACACACCCCATTTGTGATAGCCCTGCATTGCAGTGAAAGGACAAAATGTCAAAAGCACTAAACTAGATTTAAATTATTTGCTTCCCATGTCGACACATAGTCTCTCGGCTAAATTTCCATACCCACATCCTTCTCCTCTTCCTTTCCCAATTGTCGTCTGTATCCTCTTATGGAGCAATCGCGTTTGTTTCTTATTTCTTTCGTTCGAACTAAATTCATCAACATTTCTGCGAATGGAAAGGGGGAAAGGCGACGACAGCCTCGTCGTCCCACAGTTGTCTAGGATTTGTATATTTAGTATTTAATTATAAAACAAACAAACACACAAAACGATGTATCGAAACTCTATTTTTTGAGGAAGCAAGGCGTGCGAGCCTACATGCTGCTCTGTGCGTTTCTATTTTCTAAGTTTTTGTTTTTTATATTTAGTATTTGCTTTGCTGTAGACATACGTGTGTTTCTAACTTGTGTGTTGCTTCCTTGCCTCAAGGATTCAGACAAATTATGTAAAATCGTAAATCGAATTGTTTATATTAAAAGGAAAAGTTAAAATCGACTTGAACGTATTTTTCTCTCTTTGTTTCCGTTTGCTCCTTTTCCGTTTGTATAGAGTGAACAACTAAATAAAAAATATATTTTCGTGTTAAACCATAACCGTGGCCGTGGTGCAGTGGTTAACATCATCGACCGCCGCTTCATTCGCTTCATAGCCAAGTAAAAGTAATTCCTAAACGGATGATAAAAAGTATGCAACGTAGTTGTGAATGGAAAGTGACCAGACGTACTGCCTGCAGGCATAACACTCACAGTATATGGTCAACCGAAATTCATCCTCTGCGTATGCAATACTACAGTGCTTGAACGAATTACTACGGACTATAGCCAACGCGGGATTTGGTCGGCTCTCGTCCTATCTAGGCCTAGGACAACCACCCCTGAGAGTAGTGAACGAACATCAACGACCCCAACCACTGCACTCCGTTCAGGTTGTGTGTGTCAACACGTTATAAGAGAATATGAAGACCTCTTGAACCTGAGCGAGTCTCTAAAAAAAAAAAAAAAAAAACTGTTGGAGTGCTGTCTTGTTTTTGAATTAGCTCAGCGCTACAGTTCGGGGTTAACCAGGGCCCCAACCAACAAGCCTCTCCAGCCGGCCCGATCTTTGGCCAGCCGCTTCCAGTGCCGCATGCCCGCCCAGTTGGTTGAGGTCCCTTTCCACCTATGCGCGCCACCTTAGATGCGGTCGTCCTCTGCTGCGTCGTTCCTCGAGGTTGCGCCGGAGTCGTAATGTCCATTAGCTCTACATAGCCAAGCCATCTTAGACGTTGGATTAGTAGACGTCTAACTAAGCCGATGTCGCTGGACAGCCCGTACAGTTCTTGGTTGAATCTTCTCTTCCATTCTCCGTTTACACAAACGGGACCAAAGATTGCACGCAGAATTTTCCTCTCGATAACGTCCAAGCCTCACTACTACTCATCTGCTTTCGTTAAAGTCCAGGCCTCTGCGCCATAGAGGAGCACAGGTATTATTAAGGTTTTGTAGAGGGATACCTTGGTTTTTCGAGAGAGGGCTCTACTACTCAATTGCCTCTTGAGCCCGAAGAAGCAGCGGTTCTTCTTCTTCTTAGTGGGCGCTACAGTTCGGGGTGAACCTGGGCCTCAACCAACATGCCCCTCCATCTAGCACGATCTTTCGCTAGCCCTTTCCATTGCCGCACACCCAGTTGGCTGAGGTCCCCTTCCACCTGTGTGCGCCACCTTAAATGCGGTCGTCCTCTGCTGCGTCGTCCCTCGGGGTTGGAATCGAAGACTCTTCGGGCCGGAACGTTGATGTCCATTCGCTCTACATGGTCTAGCCCCCTCAGACGCTGTAACCGTAGACGTCGTATCAGGCCGATGTCGCTGTACAACCCGTACAGTTCTTGGTTGAATCTCCTCTTCCACTCTCCGTTTACACAAACGGGACCAAAGATTGCACGCAGAATTTTCCTCTCGAAACGTCGAAGAGCCTCTTCGTCCGCTTTTGACAACGTCCAAGCCTCAGCGGCGTAGAGGAGGACCGGGATGATAAGGGTTTTGTAGACGGGTACCTTAGTTTTTCGAGAGAGGGCTCTACTTTTCGACCAATGACAACTTTAAAGACATAACTAACGAACTCGCTAACACTTTGTCATCTGAAGTACTAAACATAGTGCACGAATGCAGTCAAAAAACTTTTTCTGGTCATGAAAGTAGTGTACAACATTCAATCTATGCTGAATATGCATCCGTGTCTGAGAGACAAAATATCTTAAGTTCTTTGGAAAGCAATAAATCGGCAGGGATAGACGAAATAAGGCCAAAAGATTTGAAGAACAACGCACGAATTCTAGCTCCAGTGATAACAAAACTCATCAACATGAGCTTAGACCCAGCCTCGATACCAAATATGCTGAAGACCTCAATAGTCCGACCGATCCACAAAAGCGGAAAAAAAAAAACGATATCTTGAACTATAGACCAATCTCAATATTACCAGCTGTTGACAAGGTTTTGGAAGAGGTACTTGCAAGGAGACTCTACGCATTTGTCGAGAAGTATAATTTACTTAACAAAAATCAATTTGGCTTCCGTAAAGGCAGAAGTATAAATAGACTATTAGGCGACTTTGCGAATAATATACATATACCAAAGCCTGGACAAAAATCAGAGTGTAGTAGCTTTATTCGTCGACTTTAAGAAGGCTTTCGACACACTGAGCCACCGACAAAACTTTTGCGACAGTTGGATAACATTGGTGTACGTGGCCACATATTAGCATGGTTTGGAAACTATCTAAGCAACAGAACATTCAGGGTTAAAATTGGTGATCATGTCAGCGAAGAAAAAAATGTTGTATACGGTGTACCACAGGGATCAAAGCTAGGACCACTTCTTTTTATTATATATGTAAACGATCTACTGTCAGTGTTAAAATATAGCAGGGGTTATGCATATGCGGACGACACGGCGATAGTAGTTAGCCATAGGAGCGCTGATGAAGCTGCAAAATTAATGCAATCAGACCTAAATCGAGTCACAGCTTGGTGTCATGACCATGGTTTAATTATAAACGCACTTACTTACTTACTTACCTACCGGGCGCTACAGTTCGGGGTAAACCTGGGCCTCAACCAACATGCCTCTCCACCTAGCACGATCTTCCGCTAGTCTTTTCCAATGCCGCACGCCCAGTTGGTTGAGGTCCCCCTCCACCTGTGCGCGCCACCTCAGGTGCGGCCGTCCTCTATCTCTTCGTCCCTCGGGGTTGGATTCAAAGACTCTACGGGCTGGAGCTGTGGTGTCCATCCGCTCTACATGGCCTAGCCATCTTAGGCGTTGGATCCGTAGACGCCTGCCCAGACTCATGTCGCTGTACAACCCCTACAGTTCGTGATTGAATCTTCTCCTCCAACCCTCCTCTGTGTTTATGGGACCGAAAATCGAACGCAGAATCTTTCTCTCGAAACGACCAAGGATTTCCTCATCCGCTTTAGATAAAGTCCATGTTTCTGCGCCGTATAACAGGACCGGGATAATTAAGGTCTTATATAAGGTCAACTTGGTCGTACGAGAGAGGGCTCTACTTCTCAGTTGCCTCTTGAGCCCAAAGAAGCAGCGGTTGGCAAGAGTAATTCTGCGCTTGATTTCGAAACTGGTGTCGTTGTTCTAACTCACCGCGGAGCCGAGGTATATGAAGTCCTTAACTACCTCGAACTTATATCTGCCAATATGCACGTTCTGTCCAAGACGTCGGTGGTAAATGTCCTTTTTCGGTGACAGCAGATATTTAGTCTTGCCTTCGTTACCTGCCAAACCAATTTTTCTAATAAATCACACGACAACGCACCGCCCTGTCTAAATCCTTTCTTGACTTCGAAACTATCGGTCAGTTCTGCACCGATTCGGATGGAGCAGCGAGCATTTTCCAGGGTCATCCTGCATAGTCTGATGAGCTTAGCAGGGATGTCAAAAGTAAACATGGCATTATATAGTTCGTCTCTAATTACGCTGTCGTATGCGGCCTTGAAGTCGACGAATAGATGACTTGAAATTCATTGGTTTTCTCCAGGATCTGCCGTAGTGTGAAGATTTGATCGATGGTGGACTTCCCTGGCCTGAGGCCACACTGATAAGGACCTATCAGCTTGTTTACGAATGGCTTCAGGCGTTCACACAAAACGGCAGCGAAGATCTTGTATGCGACATTAAGGAGACTTATTCCTCAATAGTTGGCGCAGTCCAAGGGATCTCCTTTTTTGTGGATCGGGCAAACAATGCTGAGACTCCATTCCTCGGGCATGCTTTCCTCTGACCATATCTTACAGATGAGCCGGTGCATGCTCCTAACCAGCTCACCGCCAGTCGCTTTGGAGAGCTCAGCAGACAGTCCATCTGCGCCAGCAGCCTTATTCGACTTGAGTTTCGACATGGCAATCTCAACTTCGTCGAGGTCAGGGAGACGGAATTCTCTGCGATCTTCGTCGTTAAAAAATGGATCATTCTGCCTGACGGCGGTATGTTGGCTGTCATCGCCGTTATACAGTCTGCAGAAGTGGTTTTTCCAAATTCTCAGCATCGACTGCGATTCTACTACTAGGCGTCCGTTCTCATCTTTACAGGCCTCCGTTCGGGCTTTATAGCCTTGAGACATTCGTTTTATCCGCTGATAAAATCTTCGAACGTCGTGCCTGCGATAGCACCTCTCCAAGTTTTCAATTGCCCGCTTGTCGTGCTCTTTCATTTTTCTCTTGAGAAGCTTATGTTCCTCCCTTCTCTTAAGCTCGTAGAGCTCACGAGCCGCTCTTGTTTTTTTGTTTAGTGAGGCTTTGTATGCCTCCTGCTTTTCCGCATGAATCCTTCTACACTCGTCATCGAACCAGGTGTTTCGTCGTGGTGGAGCTTTAAGGCCCAGTACTTCAGTTGCTGTGCTCTTCAGGGCTTGTTTGCACAGGCTCCATTGTTGCTCTACTGACTGAGTGGAGGATTGAGGTGTATCGGAGAGCTTAAGGGAGACGCGGTTGGCAAAAGCACTGGCGATCTCCGGCGATAGCAGCTTTCCGACGTCATAGCTTGGTGTTCTAACTCTACTCCGCGGTGTTGGTGTTATGCGCTGACGTATCTTGGCTACTACAAGATAGTGGTCTGAATCGATGTTCGCTCCTCGGAAAGTGCGAACATGAAGAATAGTGGAGGAGTGTCTGACGTCAATCGCGATGTAGTCAATCTGGTTGGTGACTGATTGATCTGGCGACCGCCAGATGCCTTTGTGTATATCGAGGTGGGAAAATCGTGTGCTGGCTACAAGAAGATTTCGCCCCGTGGCAAGGTCGATCAGCCTATGTCCGTTATCGGATGTGGTGTCATGTAGGCTGTGTTTGCCGATGACCCGCTCAAAGATGCTTTCTTTACCCAGCTTAGCGTTAAAATCCCCTAGTATGATTTTGGTATCATAGCTGGGGCATTTGGTATATGTTCGGTCTAGGAGATCAAAGAAATCATCTTTGATTGAGTCATCCTTGTCTTCCGTGGGGGCATGGACGCATATGAGGCTGATGTTACAGAAATTTGCCTTGATGCGGATCGTTATGAGGCGTTCACTCACATACTGGAAACTTAGGACTTTATGTCTTAGTCCACCTCTAACAACAAATCCGCATCCAAATAGTCTCTGTCCTCTCTCCCTATAGCAGTCACCGTAGTAAATGTCGCAGTTTTTCATCCGCTTTTTACCCGGTCCATTCCATCGCATTTCCTGGATGGCGGTTATGTCCGCTTTATAGCGGTCTAGGGCGTCCGCAAGTTGTTCGGCCGCACGTGGTCTGTTTAGGGCCCTAACATTCCACGTACAGAACCGAAGGTCCTTGTTTGTTTTTTGTTTTCTTGTAGGGTCGCCAACATAGATCCGTTCCGTTTTATTATCCGAGGCTGTTTTTTGTTTCTGAGCAATTAGTGGTTTTACGGTTATGGTTCGCTAGACCATAGCCCAACCGACACTAATCCTGTTTGGTGGCGCAGGATACTCGCCATTCGGCCTCTTCCGTCAGTAATTTCCCTTTTAAGGAAATTTCCAGATGGCACCACGAGGAGGTGGAAGTAGGACCTGACTAGCAGAGCTGCAAGATGTTCGGCTGCAGAGGCTCTTACTCGCTTTTTGCCGGGCCAGCATCCGTCGGCAGATGCTACCCCTACGAGGCCATTGCTAGTCCTTCACCATCAACGCACTTAAGACCAAGATAATGCACATTCGACCGCCGCATATCCCAAAAACAAAACTGAAGATAAAAATGCACGACGTAGATTGCCTACATCGAAATGGATGTGGCGGTAGTATAAAAGAAGATGATGACTGCTCCAGATACATCGACAATGTGTCAACATATAAATACTTAGGACTTACAGTAGACTATAACTTCAAATGGAGCCACCACATTGACACATTGAAGAATAAACTGCGACAATCGGCTTACGCACTTTTCCACCTAAGTAACCTTTGTACACCAGAAGTACTAAAACAGTGTTACCACGGATTAGTCGAATCACATCTAAGGTACGGTGTATTAGCGTGGGGAAGAGCGCCGCAAATGCATTCGCTTCAAAACCTTCAAAATAGGCTACAAAAAATGGTACGAAGAGCAGGGCGTAGTAACGCTGAGCAGCACCAGAGAAACCAGGTAACAGATATGCTCAACATCTCACAAATACATATATAAATTGGAAATTCTGGCAAATTTCGGCAACGACACCACATACAGAATACAGACACAGCAGACGGTAAACACCAGAAGACGGTAGCAGCTGTTCTATGAAGTCCCGAGGTTCTGGAACGAGTATGGTCGCAGGACGTTTAACGTTGCAGTTCCGATGGTCTATCTATGTTCCTCACTATAGCAAAAAAAAAAATTGTTTCACTTATCTTCTCACTTCTCACTATTGAACTAATACTGCCAACAATGTAAATTAATGAACTATGTTCATAACTAGTCTTCTGCAGACAAGCCCTTCCGGCTTTGCAGATAAACGAATGTAAACAACTCTCATGAATACAATAAAAAAAATTGAATTGAAAACTACTCAATTGCCTCTTGAGCCCGAAGACGCAGCGGTTCTTCTTCTTCTTAGTGGGCGCTACAGTTCGGGTGAACCTGGGCCTCAACCAACATGCCCCTCCATCTAGCACGATCATTCGCCAGCCTTTCCATTGCCGCACACCCAGTTGGCTGAGGTTCCCTTCCACCTTTGTGCGCCATCTTAAGTGCGGCCGTCCTCTGTTTCTTCGTCCCTCGGGGTCGGATTCAAAGACTCTCCGGGCTGGAGCTGTGGTGTCCATTCGCTCTACATGGCCCAGTCATCTTAGGCGTTGAATCCGTAGACGCCTGACTAGGCTCATGTCGCTATACAACCCGTAAAGTTCGTGGTTGAATCTTCTCCTCCATCCCCCATCTGCGTTTATAGGCCCAAAAACCACGCGCAAAATCTTTCTCTCGAACCGACCAAGGGCCTCCTCATCCGCTTTTGATAGTGTCCATGCTTCTGCGCCGTACAACAGGACCGGGATGATAAGGGTCTTATATAGAGTCAACTTCGTCGTTGGGGAGAGGGCTCTATTACTCAGTTGCCTCCTGAGCCCAAAGAAACAGCGATTGGCAAGAGTGATTCTGCGTTTGATTTCGGAACTGATGTCGTTGTTCCAGGTCACTGCGGAGCCAAGGTAGACGAAGTCCTTAACTACCTCGAACTTATATCTGCCTATACAAACGTTCTGGCCAAGACGTCGGTGGTGAGCGTCCTTTTTTGATGACAGCGGATATTTAGTTTTGCCCTCGTTTACCGTCAAACCAATTTTCGCGGCCTCCATCTCAATACTCGCAAACGCCTCATTGACATATCGCTGCGATCTACCTATTATGCGTATGCAAGGAGTTACGAGGATTTGAAATAGATTGTGCCTCTTGTGTTGGCCAGTGATTTCTGGACAATCATTTCCAATATGATGGTGAAGAAATCACACGAGAGCGATGCGCTCCCTAAATCCTTTTTTGACATCAAAACTATCGGTAAGGTCTTCACCGATTCGGATGGAGCAGCGAGCATTCTCCAAAGTCATCCTTCATAGCCTGACGAGTTTAGCAGGTATGTCAAATGTAGACATAGCGTTGTATAGCTCGTCTCTAATTACGCTGTCGTATGCGGTTTTGAAGTCGACAAATAGGTGGTGAGTGTCGACATGAAATTCATTGGTTTTTTTCCAGGATCTGCCGTAGTGTGAAGATTTGGTCGATGGGGGACTTCCCTGGCCTGAATCCGCACTGATAAGGACCTATCAGCTTATTTACAAAAGGCCTTAGGCGTTCACACAAAACGACAGAGAAGATTTTGTAGGTGATGTTAAGGAGACTTATTCCTCTATAGTTGGCGCAATCAGAGGGGTCTCCTTTCTTATGGACCGAGCAAACGATACTGAGATTCCTTTCAGCGGGCATGCGTTCTTCCGACCATGTCTTACAGATGAGCTGGTGCACGCTCCTAACCAGTTCATCCCCAGCTGCCTTGAAGAGCGCAGCAGACAGTCCGTCTGCGCCAGCAGCTTTTTTCGATTTGAGCTTCGATATGGCAATCTTATCAGGTCAGGTCAGGGGCACAGAATTCTCTGCGGTTTTCGTCGATTAGAAATGAGTCCTTCTGCCTGACGGCGGTATATTGACTAACATCGCCGTTATACAGTCTGCAGAAGTGGTTTTTTCCATATTCTCAGCATTGACTGCGGTTCTACTACTAGGTGTCCGTTCTCATCCCTGCAGGCTTCCGTTCTGGCCTTATAACCTTGGCCTGTTCGCTTTATCTGTTGACAAAACTTTCGAACGTCACGCAGCGGTTGGCAAGAGTTATTCTGCGTTTTATCTCAGCGCTGGTGTCGTTGCTGCTTGTCACTACCGAGCCAAGGTAGACGAAGTCCTTGACTACTTCAAAAATATAGCTGCCGAAGGTGACGTTCTGACCAAGACGTCGGTGTTGCGCGTCTTTCTTGTATGACAGCATATATTTGGGTTTACCCTTAAACCCACTTTAGCCGCTTCTGCTTCAATGCTTGCGAACGTCTCATTGACATCTCGCTTTGTCCGTCCAATAAAATCAATGTCATCTGCGTAGGCAAGCAATTGTGTGGACTTGAAGTAGATCGTACCTCTTATATTGGCCGCAGAGTCCCGCACGATCTTTTCAAGAATAATGTTGAAGAAATCACATGACAGTGCGTCACCCTGTCTAAAACCTTTTTTAACATCAAAGGGGTCGGTTAGTTCACCTCCGACCTTAATGGAGCAGCGAGAGTTCTTCATAGTCATCCTGCACAGTCTGACGAGTTTGGCAGGAATGTTAAAACATGACATGGCTCTGTATAGCTCGTCTCTATAAACACTGTCATATGCGGTCTTAAAGTCGACAAAAGAATCATGAATCATGAAGTCGAACTGGAATTCATGAGCCTTCTCCAAGCTCGGTCGTGGATTTTCCTGGCCTGAAACCACACTGGTAGGAACCTATCAGATTGTCCACGAACGGCTTTCAGGCACTTACAAAGTACGGCAGAGAGGATCTTGTACGCGATGTTCAGGAGGCTTATCCCTCTGTAATTGGCGCAGTCATAGGGGTCTCCTTTCTTATGGACCGGGCAAACGATACTGAGATTCCATTCAGCGGGCATGCGTTCTTCCGACCATATCTTGCAGATGAGTTGGTGCATGTTTCCGACCAGCTTATCGCCAGCTGCTTTAAACAGTTCCGCGGGGAGTCCGTCTGCTCCAGCAGCTTTATGAGACTTAAGTTTCGATATCGCTATCTTAACTTCGTCTAGGTCGGGTGGACGGGATTCTCCTTCGTCTTCGTCCATTGTGAATGGTTTGCTCTGCCTGACGGCGGCATTTTGACCATCATCGCCGTTATACAGTCTGCAGATCCACAATCTCAGCATCGACTGTGACTCCACTACTAGTTGTCCGTGCTCATCCCTGCAGGCTTCTGCTCTGGCTTTATAGCCGTGACATGTTCGTTTTACTTTCTGGTAAAATTTTCGAACATTTTTTCACTAGGCATTCTACCTACAACTTTCCTTGTGGTTGCTACGCTTGGCGCCGTGCTTAATTGATATGTCAAGGGAGAAGCGTCAGCCGGAGAGAGCTGATTTGTAGAATAAAAGACAGACGGAGCTGAGACCTTCATCATGCCTTTCGTTACTCCTTTTTCTACCCTACCTTCGATATCACCCAACCTTTTATCCTCTTATTTGCGTAGGCATCTTATCCCCTCTTCTTTCTTAATTCCTGCCCGCCTACTTTACAGGAAGTCGATTTCTGCTGCGTAGGTGTAAACCTCAAGCAACTCGACTTCAATGCCCTGATGACCACATTTGAGTTTTTGTACACGCACTGTACTTTGCTCTAATCGGTGGCACGCTTCAAAAGTGTCATGTGTCTCGATTCGTCGTCGGACGATCGGGTGTAGAATAGCATTGTGCTACGATTAGCGGATGTATGTAGGTGGAAGAAAGAAGAGAAGTGTGCTGTCGCTGGGAGGATGATACGTGTGGTTTCCAACTGTGGGATAGTGCGGATCACAACAGGGTGAAAGGCTGGTCTAGTTCTACATAGCCGTTTGTCAAAAGACAACAAAAACCCGTCCTTGTTGGCTATTCCAACGCTCATGCACATGGACAATGCCGCTGTCATCACTTTTGACAAAAGTAACTTTGCTACGCACTCTTCAGATCAGATCTCAGCTACCACCAGATCTCAGCTACCACCAGTTCTCAGCTACCAACGGCACTCGGCTACTAGCTAGCTATCAGCTACCTGTTACCAGCTGTCAGCTACCACCTACCAGCTCTCAGCTATCAGATCCCAGCTACCATTTCTCAGCTGCCGGCTCTCAACTATCAACTCTTAGCTACCAATTCTCAGCTATCAGATACCAGCTCTCAGCTATCACCAGTTAGCAGCTACCACCAGCACTCGGCTACTAGTTCTAGCCATCAGCAACCAGTTACCAGTTTTCAGCTACTAGCTACCAGCTCTCAGCTACCAGCTCTCTGCTAACAGCTCTCAACTATGTACCAGGTCTTAGCTGCCAGCTCTTAGCTCCCAGCTTTCAGTTACCATCTCTCAGCTACCAGCTGTCAGCCACGAGCTCTCAGCCACCAGATAGCAGCTTTCAGCTATCAGTTCTCAGCTACCACCAGCTCTCAGCTATCAGGTACCAGCTCATAGCTACCACCTCCCAGCTAACATCTCTCAACTACCAGCTCTCAGCTGTGTACCGGGTCTTAGCTGCCAACTACCCGCTACCAGCTCTTAGCTATCAGCTCTCAGCTAACAACTCTCAGTTACCAACTCTCAGCTACCAGCTGTCAGCTAAGAGCTCTCAGCCACCAGCCAGCTAAAGGCTCTCAGCTATTAGATAAGATTTCTGTTACCAGCTTCCAACTCTAAGCTATCAGCACAAGCTCTCACCTACCACCAGCCCTCAGCTCTCAGCTGTGACCAGCCCTCACCTACCAGCTCTCAACCTCTAGCTATCAGCTCTCAACTACCAGCTATCAGATCCCAGCTACCCACTACCGGCTCTCAACTACCACCAGTTCTCCGCTGCCACCAGCTCTCAGCTTACAGATACCGGCTCTCAACTACCAGCTACTAACTCTAAGCTACCAGGTACTAGCTCTCAGCTACCAGCTACTAGCTCTCAGCTACCACCAGCCCTCAGCTACCACCAGCCCTCAGCTACCACCAGCCCTCAGCTACCACCAGCCCTCAGCTACCACCAGCCCTCAGCTACCACCAGCCCTCAGCTACCACCAGCCCTCAGCTACCACCAGCCCTCAGCTACCACCAGCCCTCAGCTACCACCAGCCCTCAGCTACCACCAGCCCTCAGCTACCACCAGCCCTCAGCTACCACCAGCCCTCAGCTACCACCAGCCCTCAGCTACCACCAGCCCTCAGCTACCACCAGCCCTCAGCTACCACCAGCCCTCAGCTACCACCAGCCCTCAGCTACCACCAGCCCTCAGCTACCACCAGCCCTCATCTACCACCAGCCTTCAGCTACCACCAGCCCTCAGCTACCAGCTCTCACAAATATAGTGCCACGTAGGCTTTTTTGGTCCTTTCATCAAGGTTTTCCTTTCAGCTAAACTTGGAGTCTAGAATTATGCCAAAATATTTGGCAGATTTCCGAGGATCAGATCGATACAATTCATACGGGGGTACGTGAACCTTGGTATAGATCTGCTCCTAGTGAAGAGAACTATCTTGGTTTTCGATGAGTTTACTCTCAGGCCTCGCGCTTTGACCCAGTTATTAAATGATAGCAGTGCACAACTTAGTCTCTCGTTGAGGACTTGCAGAAACTTTCCAGATATCAGAATGGCAATGTCGTCAGCATTGGCCGTGACGTTAAAACCATCTGTCTCTACAATTTTAACCATTCCATCGGCCACAAGGAGCTAAAGGAGGGGTGAAAGAACACCACCTTGTGGTGTACACCGACTTACCTTCACCCTTCCACCTACTCCACCTATCGCCGATTTTTTTATACGAGTACTCAGCATTTGCCCAATCCAACTGCAGTTTATTTGGGCCATATGAAGGCTGGACACTATTGCCTCAGTACTGACGTTATTAAAGGCACCCTCAATGTCTAGAAAGGCACCTTGAGTAAATTCATTGACATTGAGTGCCTTTTCTATAGTACAGATTACCCTGTCAAGAGCAGTATCTACCGATTTACCCTTTATGTACGCGTTGTGTGTTTGTGACAGATAGCTGTCATCAATCTCATCCCTTACGTACAGGTCTATTAATCGTTCCAGCGTCGTCATAAGGAAGGAGAATAGGCTAATAGGTCTGTAATCCTTTGCAATGGCGTGGTTAACCTATCCCGACTTGAGTATGAAAACTACTCTAACTTCCCTCCACGCTTGTGGATCATAACCCATTCAGGTTCGATACATTCCCTTGACTGCGTGTCTGCCGAATTGAAAGTTCCTGAATTTTTACAGCCAGGGAAACTTCATTTTAATAAGGAATCGAGCAAGCTCTCATTTGAGTCTGTCCAGCTACCATTAGATCTTCTAATAGAGGACATCTGTAATGGAGCTTTGGCAAGCACCTTTCTCAGACGAACCGCACTCGTACGCGATTCAATAGAGCCACAGAAGCTTCTCCAGGAGTTCTTCTTGGCGAATCTGATTTCACTCTTGAACCGCTTAATATTATCTCTATAGGTTGACCATTCGATGGCCCCCTCTGTTCTGAGGTTCCAGCTACGTCTAGAGACACATAGCCGCTCCGCTATTCCAGCATTCCACCATGGTGGGTGGTTTCCTTTACTGCGTCGCCCGATAGGACATGACTTCTCGAATGACCGGTTTAGCTTGTTGGTGAGGTTTAGGATCATCTTATCGATTTCTTCAATGGAGTTGGGGTTCCGGTAAACCGACGCTATCGTAAGGGCACCATTCTTTCCTGCAGCTTCCACCACTGTCTGGTCACCCGACCTGAAATTGATTAGCATTAGTACGTGGAGTTCTTTCTTAGCAATGATACAAGATCTAACCTTGCTTTCGCTACCGTTGTAGAAGAGGCTGTATTTCGATGACCCTTGTACTTTAACCCGATTATGAAGAATCCATGGATCTTGGTTCTTAGGGTACCTCGGTGCCTCGTTTAGGGGAATTGCCTTTAGTGTAATCCCCCCCACAGCTTAAAGATGGGAAGGATATTCTTCGCAAAATCGTGCGAGAGCTGGTGCTTACAGTCCAGCCTGCTCCCACCTCGCCTCCAGTTTGTATGACCAAACGTTGGCGCAGTTTTCTCAGCATTCCCTCGAATGTGGTCGAAGATCGCTCTAGACATCGCTTTTTCGATCAACTTCCCCTGTTCGAAGGTATATGGGCCGCTCGGCTTGTCGGAATCTATTACAGCTAGCTGTAAAGCACTCCGAGCTTTACAGCTCCACTCTTTTTGCTGGGTTGTTGGCTTCTTCCGGTGTTCTCACCCTCTTCGCCATGAAACCCTCTCTTCTCGTTGCACGGTTTCTGGTTTGCTTTTACCGGTTGTATCGATCACGATAGGGGCTATCTTATTAGGACCTGCCTTAGCGGCTGCGATCCTTTTCGTCCTTAAGCTTCCACTTGTGCTTTGGGCCCGGGTACAGCTGGAACCCGCCTTATCGATCACGGTTCTAGATGGCCCGGCCCTTCGCTCACTCTTTGTTGGGGTACTTTTTGATACTTTTCTCACCTTTGCCCTCTCTTGTGTATTTGTTGGTTGGTATCCTTGCCAGCCCTTGGTCCCGTTAGGGCATCTTTGGCAATTACCTCCTCGGCCCATTCGAACTTCTCCTTTTCCAAATCGGAGAGCAGGGGGATGCCCTTTTCCTTAAGTATGCGCTTAAGGTGTACGGCTTTTTTTGTACTCTTTAAACCTCAGCATACGCGTCGTAAAGGCTGGACTACCGAATATGCACTTTAAGTTACTAGGCAATGGTAGGATGCATCGTGCTAATCTGCGAAAATGTACATCAGGCAGTTGCTTCTCATATTGGAAAGAATTTTCACTGCTGGAGTGACTTAGTTACTTACTTAGGTGGCGCTACAGTCCGTGGTGAAAGTGGGCCTCAACCAACAAGCGTCTCCAGCTGGCACGGTCTTTGGCCAGCTGTTTTTAGCGCCACACGCCCAGTTGGTTAAGGTCCCCATCCACCGTGGATGCGGCCATGCGCTCTACATGGTCTAGCCCCCTCAGACGCTGTATCCGTAGACGTCGTACCAGGCCGATGTCGCTGTACAACCCATACAGTTCTTCATTAAATCTTCTCCTCGATACTCCGTTTGAACAAAAGGAACCGTAGATATGTAGGGCGCATAATTTTCCTCTCGAAGCGACCAAGGGCATCTTCATCCGCTTTCGTTAAGGTTCAAGACACTGCGCCGTAAAGGAGAACTGGGATGATCAAGGTCTTATATAGTGTCACCTCTACTTCTCAATTGCCTCTTGAGCCCAAAGCAATAGCGGTCGGCAGGAGTGATTCTGCGTTTTATCTTAGCGCTGGTGTTGTTGTCGCCGGTCATCCATGAGCCAAGGTAGACGAATTCCTTGACCACTTCAAAGTTATATCCGCCCATGGTGACGTTCTGGCCAATACGTCGGTGTTGTCCGTCTCTTTTAGATGAGAGCAGGTATTTGGTTTTACCCTCATTAACCTTGAGACCCATCTTAGCCGCTTCTATCTCAATGCTTACAAAGGCCTTATTGACGTCTCGCTGTGTCCGTCCAATCACCTCAATGTCGTCGGCGTACGCAAGCAATTGTGTAGATTTGAAATAAAGCGTAACTCTTGTGTTGGCCAGCGACTCTTGCACGATCTTTTCAAGCATGATGTTGAAAAAGTTGCATAACAGCCACCTAGACTAAATCTTTTTTAACATCAAAGGTCTCGTTTTGCCCATTACCGACCCTTGGCAGGGATGTTGAAACTAGACATGGCTTTGTATAGCTCGTCTCTCTACACGCTGTCATACGCAGCCTCGAAATCGACGAAAAGGTAGTGAGTGTCGATTTGGTATTCCTGGGTCTTCTCCAAGATCTGTAGCGTAAATATTTGGTCAATTGTGGATTTGTCTGGCCTGAAACCACACTGATAAGAGGCGATCAGGTTATCCACAGGCGGTTTCAGGCGTTTCAGATCTTATATGCAATGTTGAGGAGACTTATTCACCTATAGTTGGCGCGGTTATAGGGGTCTCCTTTCTAATGCATACAGGATGCTGGGATTCCATTCACCGAGCATGCCTTCCTCCGACCATTTTTTTTTTGTTTTTTGTTTTAGAGTCACACGCGCACTAAGGCCTTATAATGAAAGACGTTGTGCGAGCAGAAGGTAACAGGGAGAGGGAGATGAGCTGCCTATTGACATTGGTCTTAAATGTCTGCATATTGTATGGAGAGGGGAAGACCGAACGAAGTAGCGCGTTCCACATTCGTGTGGTTCGGTTGAGGAAAGAATTTCTATATTTGTCAGTACGACCGGAAACGGGCTTCAGAGTGAATTCATGAGCATTCCGGGAGAGCCGTGTATCGTGGGAGAGGTTTTGAAGGGGCGGAATGCAACTGGCCATTTCATCAGAGCATTTACGATGAAAGTAACGATAAAACAATGAAAGGCAGGTTACATTCTTACGATGTTCCAGCGAGTCTAGTGTTTTGGTAATGCTGGGGTCACCTATCAGTTTTATCGCGCGTTTTTGAATTCTATCTATTAGGTGGTCTTAGATGCGCCAGACCAGGCATGAGCGTTGAACTCCAACTTAGGACGAATGAACGCCTTATAAATTGTAGCCAGATCGGTGGGTGTGAAGAATTTCTTGCATCTGTATAGGAAACCTAGGCATTTCGCGGCATTCTTGGCGACACTAAATATGTGATCATTCCAACAAAGGTTGTCACTGATGCACATACCCAGGATAGAAAGCTTTTCGGTTTCCGAGATACAAGTGCCATTCATGGATAATGGCATTGGGTCAGTGTTACGCTTTAGCGACAGAAGACAGCATTGTGTTTTGGAGGCACTAGTTCCACTCTATTGTTTTTACCCCATTGGATGATGCTGTCGATGTCGGAATTTAATGAGCTTAACATACGCTGAACGAATATGAAAAGCTGAGGGTACTGTCGTCAGCGAAGGAGTGGATGGGATTAGAAGTAACAGACAAGAGATCATTTATGAAAATGAGAAAGAGTGTCGGAGACAAAACGGAGCCCTGGGAACACCAGCATTTACAAAGTGAGTGTCAGACTTGAATCCGTCCAAGACAACTTGAATTGAACGATTCGAAAGGTAATTTCTAATCCATAGAAGAAGAGAGTCGTCGATCCCGAATGCACTCATTTTCGACAAAAGAGCTTCGTGCCAAACTCTGTCAATTGCTTTCGAAATATCAAGTGCAACTACTTTGCTCTCACCCGCCTGGTGGAGCGAATGATTCCACTTCTCGGTGAGATATACCATCAAATCACCAGTGGATCTGTTGCTACGGAAACCATACTGCCGGTCATTGAGGAGTTTCTGCGACTCGAGATATTTCATTAGCTGACGATTTATCAGCGTTTCCATGACCTTGGAAAGAAGGGACGTTAGTACAATGGGTCGGTAGTTGGAGAGAGAAGAGGATTCGCCTTTTTTGGGAACGGGCTGGACAAATGCAGTTTTCCACCTACTCGGGTAGAGCCCAGAAGAGTAGAAAAGGTGAAAAAGCTTACGCATTGGTTTTGTCAGCATAGAAAAACACCTCTTCAGAATTATTGGGGAAATACCATCTGGACCAGCGGATTTAGGTATGTCAAGTTCTATAAGAACCCTTGCAACTGCACGAGTACGGAAGTAAATTTGTCCCATGGTGTAAATAACGTACTCCAGAACAGGCGGTGACAAGGATGATTTGGGGAGCTGGAGTTCGCTGCGAAGTGAGCAGCAAGCAGATTAGCCTTGTCTAAGGGTTTGACAGCTGGAATGTCATTGTAAATGAGCGTTGGTATAGACGACGATACTGAGTTTTTGATGTTTTTAACGAAAGACCAAAAACTTCTGCCACCCTTGGGACATTGTAGGATTTTACGCCTCAGTTCTTGGTCATGTAAAAATTTGGCTCGTCGAATGTGGGAGTTACAGTCATTTCTGGCTTGTATACAGGGTGCCCCACGAGCAGTGGGAGGGAATAGACCCCCCCCCCCCCCTCCCATACAATTTTTTTCTTGTCTGGACCAGACCTACACACTCTAGCTTTTTGGCACACTGCTCGTGGGGCACCCTGTATATCTTTTTCGGTTTTCCTCAGTGGTGTTTGCCTTATACTTCCGAAAACTTATCTCTCTCAACCTGATAACCTCCTTGCAGCTCCAGTAAAACCACGCATTATCCACCGTCTTTAGACTTTTTACCCTATACGGGATAAAATTGCTTATGCCAGTGTTGATAATGTTAGTAATCATATCAGCCGCGGCGTCCACGTCGTTGTCGAGGAAGCACAACGACCAGTTAAAGCTCCGAAAGAAGTTGTTAAGGCGGCACCAATTAGCTTTCTTATATTCCCATATTATTCTTTTAGGAGCTTTTTCTTTAACTGAGTGGAGTGAGTATGGGAATTTAGCTGATATGACACAGTGGTCAGACGAGCCTAGAGGAGATAATACATTCAAAGTGTATTTATCAGGTTGAGAGGTAAGAAACAAGTCCAAGGTGTTGGCGGTATGACTGGCAACATCCGAAATACGAGATGTCTTATTCACAAGCTGGGTTAATTGATTTAACTCAGCGGAAATTTCGACATACCTTCCTTCGGGTGTTGTCTGTCCAGAATGTCGAAGCCACTGAGAATTGTGAACATTGAAATCGCCCGCTATAACGATTTCAGTGTGTGGAAACAGGGAAACAATTCTTTGGCGGGAGTCGGACAGTGCATCAAACGAGTCGAACGTGACGTCTCTGTCCAGGTTTGGGCTTCTGTAAAGAAAACAGTAGTGAATTGTGTGCTTACGAAGAGTGAATTTGAGCCATAAGAGATTAAATTCCGAGGTGGATGTTTGGCTATACTGCGGAAGCAGCTGGTAAGGGATATCACTACGGACATAGATGGCAGGACCGCGGTGAGAAACGAATAATGGCACTAAGCTATATCCAGGAAGACTAAAATCCGAGGGATCGGACTTTTCATCAACCTGTGTTTCACAAAGTGCCAAAACAGCCGGTTTTTAGCGAGAAAGATGGGCATACGTGGCAAAGAAATTCTTCCTTAACCCACGAATGTTGCAGAACTGAATACTGAATTCCCCCATCAGTACAACACGCAAAACATTGACGGACGCAACACCAACTAAGCGAAACCGTGAAGTGAAGATCCGATGTTAGCAATGCAGAAACAGACTACCGTAGGTGTTAGCCCTTACAGTAGTAGGTTCCGCTTCACCAACAAGAATCAACATTCACGACCTGCTATGTGTTAGTGGTGTTAGCACTCACGCATTTGGGTGATGAGTGCCAACACCCGCCGAAGAGGGAAGGGGGTGGATGGACTGCCCGACAAACACGTGACACTACACTGCACTGAGTTGATTTTATTTTATTTGCTTTTTTCTTTTCTACCTTGCAGATGAGATGGTGCATGCACCTTACCAGCTCACCTGGAGTGACACACCACCTAAATACTTTTCCTTTAGCACGCAGTGAGGATAGTATTGGCTCCAAGGTAGGTATTTAGACTTCTAAGTTAAACATCCTTTCTGCTGGAAAACAGAGTTGCCCTACGAAAACACCTTCTTTCCCGGATGCAACATGCTTATCTGCGAGAAGAATCCTGCGAAACTACGCAGAGAATACGCACTGCGCATTTACATCGACATTATGGGGGCCTTTGAAGAAGCAACTTTTGACAGTATGTTCAACGCTGCAAGTCAGTATGGTGTAGATGAAACACTATTATTGGGGAGCAAAGCAATATGCACATCGGCATCGACTGCATTCGTTGCTATTGACCAATAAGCAAGGTCTGCCATATACAAGGGCTGCTCACAGTCCGGCCTTCTGCAAATCCTGATCTTCCGCGGCCCCTAACTACCTACTGCCCATACGCACATAGTTGCCTCACTTTACCGAACACTAAAACAAAAAGCAAAGCCCGAAAACACAAGATCCCATTGATTTAGTCAGTAATTTATATTCAAAATTATTTGTACATTTTTTTAAAGCGAAAATTGCCTGGTCTTTCGAAGCGCTCATTGTCATTTTGTAAATCCTTTGTAAACTTGGGTTCAAGGAATTAAAATTCGAAATACATGGACCTACCACTGCACCCGTCCGTAGACGTTTACCAAATTCATCGGACGCCGTTCTTTCGGCGGCTACATCGTAAGGACTCGGACGAATTCGAGCGTCTTAAGCAAGCCTACGAAAGTGTTCGTAATTTCAACGAGAAACCACTTGAGGCACAGGTAAAAAAAATCCGTTTGGGTAAGCTCCTACGTCGCATTAAGGAATCCTTCACAAACTCAAAACCTAATCGACCAACAAAGCCTCGGCCGAGAACCAAAACGGTTCAAGAGATGCGACGCGAGGAATTAGCCAAGGCCAGACAAATTGGTACGGAATATTCACGACAAAACCTAAATGGTCCACAGGCATCAGTTCAGGTTGAAAAACGCAATCCACAGGATGAATGGCAACGAGAAAAATCAAGACTCGAACGCCGGCTAATGTATGGGAACTCAAAGTCACAGGTCAATCGTAATAAAATCCAACGTTTCATGACATTGAATTCTCAACGATCTGAAGACTATGAAGCGGCACAACGCTACAACATGGAACAAACGCATCTATCGGCCACCCGAAGGCGATTGATCATGTTACACAAGACGCTTGGTAGGGACGAGTTTGTTAAATTCTTGGTGCACTGTTTGTCGACAGAGAACCACGATCCCGAACTAATGAAGGCCTTCGAAGAAATTCTGCGATCCAAAAGCGACTTATATTGGGATTTGGTCGAGGCTCTTGATCAAAGGCAACAGTGCCTCAAGCGAAGCGGAAAATTCATACGGAAACTATCACATCTGGCCATTCGGGGTGTGCCCGAGATTAAAAATAAAAAACCACAATCTACACATGAGGGCAGTTTCGTGGAAACTTTCAATTCGAAAACGAACATCAAACCGAGTGCACGGTCGAATAGGCGTAACAAATCGCCCGAAGTCTACATACGAACCTATAGATATTCAGAAGAGATTGAAGATCTACCGCTACCATCTGAATCACTCCTCAAACTAACGGATGGCGTTGAAACGAACACATCCATTGTAGCAACGACACCACGGGATAACCCCAAGGCCGTAGAAGTTCAAGAAAGGCCTCCTTTGATGATGGCAGCGTCATTTCAATTAGCCAAAAAGAACTCAAGTAGTCTATCAGCGAAACTGATGAGCACGATACGAACAGATCCGCTAAAAAAAAGAACAATATCTCAGAAATTCGATTACATTATTAGAGATGCAGTACGCCACGAGTCGGCACTTATGTTGGCTAACTTAGAGAAGGCCATGCAACACTAAGAAGAGAGGGAATGTTCTTTTGTACGGGAGGTCCATACGTGTCTATTTTTCTTTTTCGAAAATCTCTAACAATCCAGTTGAGTCCCTTGCCTTTAGAAATTTTGTAGGAAAGATCGTCTATTCGATGGCCTTCTTTGAGCAGCAATTACAAAAACTTAACTAAAAAAACAAAAAAACACTTTAAAACGCTGTTGAAATGTGATTTTTGAATGAGAAAAGTAAATAAATAAGTGGAAGAAGACGAGGGGCGGCTAGGTGTCCTTTCATTCTTCCATTTATTTTATTCCGCCTCTCTACAACTTGACCATCATTGTTTTTCTTCCTCCGTTCTCACTTTACCTTATAGAGGGCTTAGGCAACCTTGTGACAAGTCGGAAATAAAGGTAAACTGCAGAACAGCCTTGCATGGTGGGAAAACACTTTTTTCGACTTATTCCTTTACTCTTAACGCAGGAAATTGCTTTAGCGATTCATGGACGATCGTGGACACGAGTAGGAACAGAGAAAGCTCTAGATGCAGCTTTCAAAAATGCATATCCTATTAGACGTAGTAAGAAGACCACCCTTCCAATCTGGTGGAGTGAGCACTCCAAAAATCACAAAGATGACCTTGAAAGATGATGAGAAGAAGCTTCAGTGATGTAGAGCTAAGAGATTCGGGACACCACGTCGGCTCCAAGGGTGCGCCAAATGCTCTGCAGTGTCATCCTCGCAACATGCAGCACAGATAGGCGTCTCCCTTATGCCAAGCACGCAGAGATGCTTAGCAAAAGTGTCGATTCTCCTTAAAGACCGGAGGAATACTGCGGATTTCTTGCAGACATCAGGGCATACACGCTTTGTCATCCTCCATTCTGAACAATTCCTCCACCTACGGTTGTGTGTATTAAACACCCAGTCATTAATGTGGGAATTAACCGTGGACACAGGTAGACCTAGAGCAGGTGCAGGTCCTGAAAATCTCTCCTCTGAACCCATTCTGGCGAGTTTATCAGAGATCTCATTTCCTGGGATCCCGGAGTGACCTGGAACCCATACAAGCCTTAATGAATTTAGTCTGCCGACTCAGTTCAAGGAGGACTTGAGTTCAAGCACTAATATGGAGCTAGTTAAGGGGTTACACACAGCTTTTAGTGCTGCTTGGCTGTCACTACAGACGCATATGCTTTTCCCCTTCCACCTGTGCTTTACAACATAGTGCGTGGCCATTAAGATTGCGTATATCTCTGATTGTCTTGTCACCGACCCGCAGGGAATAGTGGATGTATTTAAGCAGCACTTCCAGCAGCTGCTTAACGAGCATGACCAAGAGAGAGTGGTAGGGACCGAGGAAATCCCAACTCCAGCCGCTGAAGTAGTCCTCCCACCCAGCATAGAAGAAGTCGGCACAGCTATTCAGAAGCTGAAGAACAACAAGGCCGCAGGCTCAGATGGCTTGCCATCAGAGCTCTTCAAGGCTGGCGGCGATGTTCTGGTAGGGAGCATGCACCAGATCATTTGCAGAATTTGGGAAGATGAGAGCATGCCCGACGACTGGAATACCAGCTCTATATGTCCCACCCACAAAAAAGGCGATCCTACCTCTTGCAAGAACTATAGAGGTATATCCCTGCTCAATGTCACATACGAGATCCTGTCCAGCGTATTGTGTGAACGTCTAAAACCATTTTGCACCGCACTAATCGGCAGCTACCAGTGCGGCTTCCGGCCCGGCAAATCAACTATAGACTGCAAGCCGAAGTAGCAACGGTTGCCAAGGGCGATTCTACGCCGGATCTCCACTGTGGTGTCATTTGTGGAATTTACGTTTGCCCCGAGGTAGACAAACTCCTTAACTACCTCGAAATTGTAGCTGTCAATTGTTATGTTTTGTCCCAGGTGGTGAGCGACGGATTGGTTTTTGCTTGACAGCATGTATTGTTGTCCTCATTGATCTTAAGACCAATTCGTTTCGCCTGTTCTTCAATCGCCGTGAATGCTTCCACGATGCCACGGCGAGAACACGCGATGATGTCGATATCATCCGCGTATCCTAGCAGCTGGATGGACTTGTAAAAGATAGTGCCTTCCCTGTTGACGCCTGCCCGTCGCACTATCTGCTCGAGCACTAGGTTGAAGAAGTCACATGACAGCGCATCTCCTTGCCGAAATCCGGTGCATGTTTCGAATGGTTCCGAGGTCCTAGAACCAAGTTGCACGGTGCATCGCGTGTTTTTTAGCGTGGCGCGACACAACTGGATCAGTTTTACCGGGATCCCGAATTCGGCCCTCCCCCCAAACAGTGCTTCACGATGAATGCTGTCGTATGCGGCTTTGAAATCGATGAAAAGATGGTGTGTATCGATTCGAAACTCGTTGGTCTTTTCCAGGATTTGTCGAAGTGTGAACATTTGGTCTATAGTTGATACGTACATACACACACTCTATGAAAATCTTGGATTTGGATTCTGGTGACCTTGAAACGTGGAGATACATACATACGTATGTCAAAATTTGGAATTCGTAAGATCGGCCCCATTACAATGACTACCCATATATCTCGGACCTTGCACCGTCTGGCTACCATTTGTTTGAATTTTTCTCCATCTATAAGTAAAAATCAGTTGAGAGGCTTATTAGGTTGCAATTTTGAGTGAAATTACAAGTCTCTCATGGACATTAAAAAACTTTAGCACCAGCGACTTGGACCACTATCTTGTGCAGTAAGCCCATACGGCATACAACTTTGGAGACCTATGCCAATCGCGTCTCCCTCAAGCTTTTGGAAATCCCTCTAACACCTACTCAGACCATACAACACCCGCTGTCAACAAGCCTTAGAGAATGCTGGTTCTGAGGTACTGGGTTCCAAAATGCCACCAACAAGTAACCCATGGTTTGATGACGAGTGTAGGAGGGTAGCCAAGCAGCAAGCTAATGAAGAGGCGCTGCCAATTTTTCATTCTTTCTTCGAGAGCATACATGTCTATGTTCCGGATTTTACAGAAAAAAAACTCTGTTGATCCAAGAGCAAGCTACAGACAGATAGTCTGTAATTGCCTTTAACTAGATATATGTATGACGGTGCTTTGGCCTCTGTGTTCTGTATCTATGTGTAGTAGAATTTCGTAATACAAAAATACATGCGTAAAGGTGGTCAAAGGGGGGGAAAGGAGCGAACAAACAGAGCAAAGAAGTTGATCGCGTTTAACTCGGCAAACGCCAGCTTCGATCTCTGTCCCTGCTCAATCCAAGTTGACATACAGCCTCCGCGTGGCCTCCCCTGGATAGCTATACTGGCACCCGCCAGGTAGTGAACCAATGTGTGCAGCGACCCGACCCCTTGTTCCTGGGGAAAGAGGAACCTGGCCCTCCAGGTTGGGGGTTGCGCTTAGGGCTAACATCCCTATCGCTTAAAACAAAAATTTTGTTCAGAGACAACCAATAGCCTCGGATACGGACGGATTACATGTTGACGACCCCCGCAAACGTCAAAAAGGAAACGAATTTCGGTTCTGCACCTGGAACGTTAGGTCCCTCAACAGCCCAGGTGCAGCCGAACAACTGGTCAACTCTTTGGACTGCTGTAAGGCAGACATTACCGCGCTCCAAGAAGTGCGATGGGATGGGCCAGGCAAAAAGCGGATGAAAAACTGTGATATATACTACGGAAACTGCTACAGAGAAAATAAACAACGCTTATTCGGATGCGGATTTGTTGTTCGAGGCAGACTCAGGAAAAAAGTCTTAAGCTTCCAGTATGTAAGCGAACGCCTCATAACTATCCGCATCAAGGCCAATCTCGGCAATATAAGCTTACTATGTGTCCACGCCCCCACAGAGGAGAAAGATGACCGACATAAAGACGACTTCTATGATCTCCTAGGCAGAACGTATGCGCAATGTCCCAGCTATGACACCAAAATCGTTCTAGGAGACGGATTAAGGCTAGTGGACTTTATGGCGGGACATAACCTGGAAGTAGCAAGTACACGATTCCCACACCTCAACACCCATAAAGGGACCTGGCGGTCTTTCGATCAATCGGCAACCAACCAAATTGATCATATTGCGATCGGCGGCAGACACTTCTCCAGCATCCTAGATGTCCGAACCCTTCGAGGAGCCAACATCGACTTGGATCATTACCTTGTTGCAGCCAAGGTACGGATGCGAATTTCTCGGAACCAACGGAGTCGAGTAAGAACACCAAAATTTAACGTCGGAAAGCTGCAATCGAAGGAGACCGCCAGGACCTTCGCCGATCAAGTCTCCCTCAAGCTCTCGCAGGTCCCGATGCAATCTGCAGAAACCATAGAACAGCAATGGAGTCGTTGTCAGAAAGCCATTAGAGAGGCCGCCTCAGATATACTCGGTTTCGAGTCACCACCGTCGAGAAACCCCTGGTTTGATGATGAGTGCAGACAGGCCCATGTAGAGAAACAGAATGCATACATGGCCACCTTACATCGACGGACGAGAGCTGCCCGCGAGCTCTATGAACAGAAAAGGAGGGAGGAGCATGCGCTACTGAGAAGGAAAAAGAAGGAGCACGAGAAGCGCGAGATCGAGGAGATGGAGAGATGTTACTGCAGGAACGACGTTCGAAAATTTTACCAGAAAGTAAAACGAACATGCCAAGGCTATAAAGCCAGAGCAGAAACCTGCAAGGATGAGCACGGACAACTAGAAGTGGAGTCACAGTCGATGCTGAGATTGTGAAAGGACCACTCCTGCAGACTGTATAACGGCGATGATGGTCAAAATGCCGCCATCAGGCAGAGCGAACCATTCACAATGGACGAAGACGAAGGAGAATCCCGTCCACCCGACCTAGACGGTGTTAAGATAGCGATATCGAAACTTAAGTCTTATAAAGCTGCTGGAGCAGACGGACTCCCCACGGAGCTGTTTAAAGCAGCTGGCTATGAGCTGGTTAGGAACATGCACCAACTCATCTGCAAGATATGATCGGAAGAACGCATGCCCGATGAATGGAATCTCAGTATCGTTTGCCCAGTCCATAAGAAAGGAGACCCCTGCGCCAATTACAGAGAGATAAGCCTCCTGAACATCGCGTACAAGATCCTCTCTGCCGTACTGTGTAAGTACCTGAAACCGTTCGTGGACAATCTGATAGGTTCCTACCAGTGTGGTTTCAGGCCAGGAAAATCCACGATGGACCAAATATTTACACTACGGCAGATCCTGGAGAAGACCCATGAATTCCAGGTCGACACGCACCATCTTTTGTCGACTTTAAAGCCGCATATGACAGTGTTTACAGAGACGAGCTATACAGAGCCATGTCATGTCTTAACATTCCTGCCAAACTCGTCAGACTATGCAGGATGACTATGGAGAACTCTCGCTGATCCATTAAGGTCGGAGGTGAACTAACCGACCCCTTTGATGTTAAAAAAGGTTTTAGACTGGGTGACGCACTGTCATGTTATTTCTTCAACATTATTCTTGAAAAGATCGTGCGGGACTCTGCGGCCAATACAAGAGGTACGATCTACTTCAAGTCTACACAATTGCTTGCCTATGCAGATGACATTGACGCTATTGGACAGACAAAGCTAGCAAGCATTGAAGCAGAAGCAGCTAAAGTGGGTCTAAGGGTAAATGGGGACAAGACCAAATATATGCTGTCATCCAAGAAAGATGCACAACACCGACGTCTTGGTCAGAACGTCACCTTCGGCAGCTATATTTTTGAAGTAGTCAAGGACTTCGTCTACCTTGGCTCGATAGTGACAAGCAGCAACGACACCAGCGCTGAGATAAAACGCAGAATAACTCTTGCCAATCGCTGCTTCTTCGGGCTCAAGAGGCAATTGAGTATTAGAGCCCTCTCCCGAAAAACTAAGGTTTCCCTCTACAAAACCTTAATCATCCCGGTCCTTCTCTACGGCGCTGAGGCTTGGACGTTGTCAAAAGCGGATGAAGAGGCTCTTGGACGTTTCGAGAAGAAAATTCTGCGTGCAATCTTTGGTCCCGTTTGTGTAAACGGAGAATGGAGGAGGAGATTCAACCAAGAACTGTACGGGCTGTACAGCGACATCGGCCTGGTTAGACTTCTTCGGATCCAACGTCTAAGATGGCCAGGCCATGTAGAGCGAATTGACATCAACGTTCCGGCCCGAAGAGTCTTCGATTCCGACCCCGAGGGACGACGCAGCAGAGGACGACCGCATTTAAGGTGGCGCGCACAGGTGGAAGGGGACCTCGACCAACTGGGCGTGCGGCACTGGAAGCGGCTGGCCGAAGATCGGGCCGGCTGGAGAGGCTTGTTGGTTGAGGCCCTGTTTCACCCCGAACTGTAGCTCCATCAAAGTAAGTAAGTGAAGGTGGACAAAAAGAACACACACTACACCAGTTCGTTTCTAATTTACATTTATTTTGTTTAAAGAGTTTCTTGTCTAACTTTTTACAATGGCAGTATGTACCTCCTAGCATAGCTAACCCTTATCCATTCGAGTTTCTGTTCGTTTTTTATTTCGTATTTCAAATCTGATTTAGCAAGTTATCGTCGACAATTCGATGTACCTAGTAACAGTGGCATTTATCCTTCGGGCAATCGGATTGATAGTTAAGACAACTGTCCAGGCAATATACATCAGCACCCTCGCGTCCAGCCAGTTCTCCAATAGCCTCACAGGTTTGCCTAAAATAGATATAAAACGATCACAATAGTACTTCAATCATACATCTCTAGGTTAACTTACGGGCAATGACAGGCGCTTTCGGGACAATTCGGTGGATACCGCAGGCAGTTACTTTGACACCAGGTCCTCATGCCAGGCAACGAACGGAATGCTCGTGATGGTAAACAAACTTGATCGCTTGAGAATAGAATCATAAAAAGAGAAGAGTATCAGCGAATTAGTGAAACACTTGAAATAAAAACACAAAAAATCCAAGCAGCATAGTCTGCTTTGGAATTTTGAAATTATACAAAAACTGTTTTTCTTTCCGGGCTTATTGATTTAATTGGAAAATTTTATTTTTTATATAATCTGATAAAAAAAAAATGCCAGCAGTTCAAATGAAAATGAATGCTGACGCGAAAAGCCAAGTTGATATCGATAACTTAAAACCCAGGGGTCATACCAGATCCAAAGCCAGAGGTGAGCATGAGCATTCATTCATCTCATTTCTATAGTCTGTCATTAGAAAGTTATGAATTTCTAAAATTTAGATCGCAACACCACTCGAAAAGGAGATGCAATATTGGATCGTTTAAGCCAATTAAAACGCAAGAAGAACATTGTCCCCGAATTGGACTTGAAGTCCCTTAGTCCGAAGGGACATAAAAAATGCCACGTTACTTCGAAAGATAATAGCCCCCGACGAAGTAAAGCGCTATCACCACGAACTGCTGCCGCCAAATTGGCCAAGAAGCGCCAGTGGGAGGTCGGAAATGCTCATTCTAGACTTAATTTGCACGACGGCAAGTACACGAAGAGTCCTAAGCAACGTACTACGTTTATGGATGAAATGGAAACGTCACGCAGTCTGTACTTCACATCGCCGCGAAACGAGGGCGATCATAACAATTCGCTCGTTGACGTGGAAAATATTAATCCGAATCAATTGCTTGAGAACTATTTCGAGTGTACCGAACTTGATGATTTTCTAAAACATCAATTTCCAGACTTCGATGAATCGTCTGACTACGACTATGGTACACCGCAACGATTTGAAGATATTGAATATTCCTCGATGATTTCGGAGAGCTCAACAAGACTCAATAGCCCGGGAGTACTACGACATTTCCGTGAACTTTTGAATCAGGAGGAAAGTTCGAAAACAAATATTTTAGGACAAAGCGAAATAGGCTTGCTAAAGGATATTATTAAGGCCGACGAACGGCATCAGCAGTTACGAAAAGACGACTATAATCTGTTGAAAGAGATTCTCATTGGTCATTTGCAGGAAATCACACAGCAGGAGCGTGTGATTAAGATGGCCCTAAAGAAGATTCGAAGTCGCAGCGATGACGAGATCGAAGTGACCACTCTTCGAGATAGAGCCGAGCAACCAATGGAGGATACTGTACGACCGACGAAAATAAATAAGAATCATACGGCTCAATCATCCTCAGCCAGGTCCAATCAATATCAAAGCAACTTGTCTAAGCATCGAAAACAAGAGGTTGACGTTATCTTCAAGAATGTTCCGTCCCTCGAAAAAGAAATTCGAATTCTTCGTTCGTTGGGCATGAAATTGGAGGAAACTCTCAAAAAATCCGAACGAAAGATTACATCGCCACACACAAGATCTCATATAATCCTACACAACGCCTTAACCAGGCACTACTGCTATCCGATTAGCATGGCCATAATGACGGTATACCCCCAAGCTCGGCAAGTAATCACTGGGATTGTTCAAGAGTTTCAAATACGCCATCAAACCATCGATGAGCTGAAGCTTGAAAAGGAATTTTTCATTCCAACCGATTTGGATAATTTTGCCCTTCAACGAACGGACTTTCACAAGCTTAGCCGAAATCCCGAATTACTACTACGGCGACTGAAACCCTTTACGAAGAACTCCAATATGAAATTCAATTTTATCGAACAAGATCCGATCTTCTTCAATCACTTTCTGGCGAAAATGTGCAAAATCTGCTCCGATCCCGTCGAAGGACCCGGCATGTATATTCCAAAAAAAATGAATGTCATCCAGAAACGATCAGATCCAAAACTGATCTTCATCAAAAGCGGCGCTGGTGATCATTCGGATTATTTTTACAAAAACACCAATTCATCATCACATTCCGAATTGTTGCCGGCGTTGAAGGACAAGACGCCATCCAACAACTCGTTGGTCAAAAAGAAGAAGAAGAAAACCACAGTCACACCAATGCCAGAGAACAGTAAAGCTGTGACACCAAAGTGCGGTCTTCTTCGAAAGACCTTTTTCGGTGCGATTCAGCTTTCCATATTTTTAACGGTCATCGCGGCTATACTGTATCCCGATTTGATCTGCCTTTAATTGCTCTTCGAGTGTTCGAAATCTTTGGCTTAATTACCTTTGTTTAGCTGCCATTCAAATTTAGGTTTTCGTTTATTAAAAATTCCATTTTGCTTTTAATTTCCACGCCTGCCACCTTGCGTATTGTTGTTTTAATATTCCGGAGACTTCTTCAGGCGCAATTGGACCAACCGTCACTTACAGATATTCAGGCTTATCATGGATTCCGAGGGAACTTGTTGTTTCCCCATTTTCTATTCTTCCAGGGAATAAGTTACTTCTTCCATCGGCCGTTGTTTTTTGTTGAGGCTTCTGCTATCTGTTGGAGCACTCAGACAACACTGGTCCATTGTAGGATTTCTTGCAGACATACGCGCTTTGACAACCTGCATCCTGAACAATTCCTCTATCTACGGTTGTGTGTGTTAAACACCCAGTCGTTAATGTGGGAATTAACCGTGGACGTAGGTAGACCTAGGGCGGGTTCAGATCCTGAGAAGCTCTCCTCTGAAGCCATTCTGGCAAGTTCATCAGAGATCTCATTTCCTGGGATCCCAGAGTAGCCTGGAACCCATACAAGGCTTAATGAATTTAGTCTACCGACTCTGTTCAAAAAGGACTTTAGTTCAAGCACTAATTTGGAGTTAGTTAAGAGGCAACAGATTTTATAACATCAGCCTTATATGTGCACACGCCCCTACCGACGAGGCTGAATACCCTATCAAGGAGGACTTCTATGACCTCCTGGACAACGACTACGAAGCTTGTCCGGAGTACGATGTAAAAATCGTGCTCGGGGACTTCAACGCCCAAATCGGTACGGAAAACACCCTTGGCGGAGTGATCGGAAAGCACAGCCTCCACAATGCAACAACAGATAGCGGCTTCCGACTCGCTGACTTTGCGACAGCTCGTAATGCGGTGATAAGTAGAATCCACACAACAACCTGGCGACCTCCGGACGGTCGAACCGCCAACCAAATCGACCATGTGCTCATTGACGCAAGGCACTCGTCAAACATCCTGGATGTGCAAACATTCAGAGGGGCAAATGTCGACTCTGACCACTTCCTCGTAGCAGCAAGATTCAGAGCTCGACTGTCCAATGTCAGTAAGCTGTACCAGCTCATCAGGAGGAGGTTCGACATTGGGCGCCTGAGCACACCGGAGGTTTCCAGAGTCTACAGGGAGCAGCTGAGCGAAAGACTCTACGGTATGCCTACGTCGAACACAAATGCCAATAATATGTGGCTGCATTGCCGCTCAGCCATTCAGGAAGTAGCCGAAACCACATTAGGATACCTACCACCCCTGACAAGAAACCCGTGGTATGATGGCGAGTGTGAGCAGAAAAAGGCAGCAACCGACGAGGCGTACCAAAATGCGCTGCAGAGGAAAACCAGGGCAGCGCGAGAAGAGTACCGAGCCAGAAGAAGGGAGGAGAAGAAACTACTGCGACAAAAGAAAAGAATCTTCGCAGCCTCCCAGCTCAAGGATATCGAGGAGTCTAGGGATAAACATAAAATACGAGCCTTTTACAAGAAAGCCAAAGGCCTTGCAGGAGGCTTCAAAAAGGGCACCCTGGCTCTTCGAAACTGCGAGGGTAATCTTGTCACCGACCCGCAGGGAATAGTGGATGTATTTAAGCAGCACTTCCAGCAGCTGCTTAACGAGCATGACCAAGAGAGAGTGGTAGGGACCGAGGAAATCCCAACTCCAGCCGCTGAAGCAGTCCTCAAACCCAGCATCGAAGAAGTCGGCACAGCAATTCAGAAGCTGAAGAACAACAAGGCCGCAGGCTCAGATGGCCTGCCATCAGAGCTCTTCAAGGCTGGCGGCGATGTTCTGGTAGGGAGCATGCACCAGATCATCTGCAGAATTTGGGAAGATGAAAGCATGCCCGACGACTGGAATACCAGCTCTATATGCCCCATCCACAAAAAAGGCGATCCTACCTCTTGCAAGAACTATAGAGGTATATCCCTGCTCAATGTCGCATACAAGATCCTGTCCAGCGTATTGTGTGAACGTCTAAAACCATTTTGCACCGCACTAATCGGCAACTACCAGTGCGGCTTCCGGCCCGGCAAATCAAATATAGACCCAATTTTCACACTTCGGCAAATCCTGGAAAAGACCAACGAGTTTCGAATCGATACACACCATCTTTTCATCGATTTCAAAGCCGCATACGAGAGCATTCATCGTGAAGAATTGCTTGGGGCGATGGCCCAGTTTGGGATCCCGGTAAAAATGATCCAGTTGTGTCGCGCCACGCTAAAAAACACGCGATGCACCGTGCAACTCGGTTCTAGGACCTCGGAACCATTCGAAACATGCACCGGATTTCGGCAAGGAGATGCGCTGTCATGTGACTTCTTCAACCTGGTGCTGGAGCAGATAGTGCGACGGGCAGGCGCCAACAGGGAAGGCACTATCTTTTACAAGTCCATCCAGCTGCTAGGATACGCGGATGATATCGACATCATCGCGTGTTCTCGCCGTGGCATTGTGGAAGCATTCACGGCGATTGAAGAACAGGCGAAACGAGTTGGTCTTAAGATCAATGAGGACAAAACGAAATACCTGCTGTCAAGCAAAAACCAATCCGTCGCTCACCACCTGTCTACCTCGGGGCAAACGTAAATTCCACAAATGACACCACAGTGGAGATCCGTCATACAATCGCCCTTAGCGACCGCTGCTACTTCGGCTTGTCCAAACAACTGGGGTCAAAACTCCTCACTCGAAAGACCAAAGTCATGCTTTACCAAACGCTCATTCTGCCAGTCTTGCTGTACGGAGCCGAAAGCTGGACAATAAACAGGACAGCGGAGCTGATTTTGGGTGAAAGGTGAATGGAGAAGAAGACACAATCGCGAACTCTACGAGCTGTACCAACATGTGGATGTAGTCCGGAAGGCAAGGATCCGTCGACTACACTGGCTCGGCCACATCGAGCGCATGGACATCAACGCTCCAGCTAAGAGGGTCTTCGACTCCGAGCCTCCTGGTTCGAGAAGAAGAGGAAGACCGAACCTCCGGTATAAAGACCAAGTAATCGCGGATGTAAGACATCTTGGTCTTGACAACTGGAAGCAGCGTGCCCGAGAGGATGGAAGGCAGCTATAGCTCAGGCTCAGATCCTCCATGGATCGCTGGCCTGATAAGTAAGTAAGTAAGTAAGAGGCGACATCATCCGCAAAAGCCTGGGCATAGATTTCAGAGGCATTGAGAGCATCAAGCAGAGAGCCGACCACCATGTACCATAAAAGTGGAGCCAGGACGCCGCCTTGCGGGCAACCATTGTTTACGCCAGATTTAACACAATTTCTGAGACCTGCACCAACCATCAATGGCCTGTGCACAAGCATTGCTTTGATCCGAAAGAGCAGTGCTTCATCTACGCCGTGCCGTCTGACATGCTGTCGAAAGTAACGTTATCAAATGCTCCCTAAATATCGACGAAAAAGCCCAGCGCGTACCCTTTCTTTTCAAACGCGCATTAAATTCTTCAAACTATGTTTTGAAGCGCAGTCTCGCGGGTTTTTCCGCGCTGATAAGCACGTTGCATCTCCGAAGGAGGATGCATTCGAAGGACAAATTTGCGCACGTGCATCTTGTCAGTCTCTTCATGCTTTTCGGCATTCTCTACCAGTTGTTTCATTCTAAATTTAGGTAGGGCCTGAGTGGATTTCTCAAGCTTCTCTCTGAGCCTTACCCAGTCCGTTTTTCTCGGATTCTGTCTGATTTGGAAGGAAGAGATCCAACAACTTAATCGGAATTCGATAGATTTATGGTCCGATAACGTAGCATCAGGCAAAACCCTCCAGTTAGTGATGTCCTTCACATATCCGTTGGATAGGGTCAGCTCAATCACCACCTGTCGTCTTGTCGCAACAAAGGTTGGTTGAGAACCAGCATTGTTGATGGTAAGGTCAGACGAGAGAGCGAAGTCTAAAAGAAGGTCCCCTCTTGTATTGCATTTGCTGCTGCCCCAAACAGTGTTTTGGGCATTAGCAACGCATCACAAGATGAGACCAATCTTTCTGGATTCACAGTACTTTACGAGTTCAAAAACTTCCTTCGGTAGTGGAAATAGTATCGAGTCGTAAGTAGACAGACGCAACGATAAAGTGTTCTTTTGCTCCAGACGTTTTGTACCTTACTCTAGCAGCCACCAGATATTGTCCACAAAAGTGTCCAAGTTTGGTTGCCAATAATGAGTTCGATGAGTCAGACCCTAGGCCTTTCGGATAGCTCATCAATATGAATCGTAGTATCACGTATACCTCCAAAGCCACATAGGCATTTATTCCACACCCACGGTTCTTGAATGGATACAACGTGATTTGTACTACTGCATGCAATTCTACTACTGAAAAGTGCAGTAGCAGCCTTTCACCTAAAATGTGTTCTTTTTAGGTCTGCTTCAACCTGGGATATATACCCCAAATTTGGAGAGAGGTCAACCTTGTCTTCATCCCCAAGATTGGGAAGCCAAGTGAGCAACCTAAATCCTATCGCCCTATCAGTCTGACTTCGTTCCTTCTAAAAACTATGGAGAAACTGAGAGAGCTCCATATTCGAGGTATCTTGGAAAATCAAACACAACCTCTGCATCCCAACCAGTATGCATATCGCAAAGAGTGATCTACCGAGAGTGCACTACACCACTGATTAAAGGAAACGTTTTTGGTTTTTTTTTTCTTTTTCTTTATATAAAGACTGAGATACATGTCTTCTTCTTTTTTTGGCGCAACAGTTTATGGCGAACCTGGGCCTCTTTTTAAAAATCTCCAACTGGCACAGGGCGTGCGGCACTCATTTGGTTAAGGTCCTCTTCCACTTGGTTGCGCCACCTTAAATTTGGCCGTCCTCGACCGCGTCGCCCCTCGGCGTTGGATTCAAGGACCTTTCGTGACGAGCTGTGTTTTCTATGCGCTCAACATGACCTAGCCATCTTAGGCGTTGCATCCAAAGACGCCGTGCTACGTTCATGTCGCTGTACAGCCCGTACAGTTCACTATTAAGTCTTCTCCTCCAATCACCATTTTTACAGGTCGCAGATTTTTTCTCTCAATACGACCAAGGGCATCCTCATCCGCTTTCGATAAGGTCCATGTCTCTGCACCATAAAGCAGGACCGGGATGATAAGGGCCTAGTATATGGTCACCTTTGTTTTTCGAGAGAGGGCTCTGCTTCTCAATAGTCTCCCGAACCCACAGAAACAGCGGTTGGAGTGCTTCTTAAGAAGTTAAGATGGTCAGATATCTCAACTTGCTGAACATCTATCAGGTCGTTAAGGAAGTAAGACCCTAGGTTTCTTTTCTTGATTGTGCAGAATTCACAATGATGAATGGATTCGATCTCCTCCTCGTCTAGACAGCTTCTGCAGAAATCATTCGGAATTATTACTATTTTTTGCGCGACTGCCAATAAGGCAGTGACCTGTGATGACACCAATGTTTTTATAAATGTCAGTTCTTCTTAGGGAGATTATTCTCCCAGTCCGTTGACTGTCTAGCCTAGGCCAGATTTGCCTGATGATGAGTCAGGTGTGTTCCTGGGTCCATCTTAGGTTCATATCGGCTCTGGCGATATTTGCAAGATTATGTGTAATGGTTGCAGGGGGTATTCCCTCACATGCCACGATTGATTGTAGCGTCGTTCCTTGTCTGGCGAGTGTGTCGACCCAGGTAAGTTGTATGTTAAACTTTTCGGCCATCTCTTTAAGAGATAGGCTAGTCGGGACTAGTTTTTTATGTGTACACATAGGACTCCAGCGACTTTAATGCTGCTTGACTATCCGTGAGAATACGGATATCCGTGGTGGATATTACGTTCCACTTCAGCCAAGACAAAGCCTCCTTAATTGCCAACAGCTATAAAAGACCTAACAATGCTGGCCTGCTAAAAAGCGAGAAGAGCCACCGCAGTCGAACATCTTGCGGCACTGTTAGTAAGTTCCATTCCCACCTCCTCGTGGTGCCATCTGTAGATTTCCTTTGGAAATTACAGACGGGGAGGGGCGAATGCCGAGTTTCCTGCGCCAAAAAACGGTATTAGTCGGTTGGGCTACGGCCTAGTAAGCCGTAACCGTAAAAAAAAAAACACACTCAGACACAACCATAAGCCCCGGGTTTAACGGACGGACTACATGTTGACGACTAGCACGATTTTCCCCTTCCAACTGTGTGCATTATCTTAAGTACGGCCGTCCTTCGTTTCTTCGTCCCTCTGGGTTGGGTTCAAAGACCCTCCGGCGTTGAAACCGTAGACGCTGACCAGATTCATGTCGCTGCACCCCCCGTCTGCGTTTATAGGCCCGAAAATCACGCACAAAATCCTTCTTTCGAACCGACCAAGGGCCTCCTCATCCTATTACCCAATTGCCTCCTGAGCCCAGAGAAACAACGATTGGCAAGAGTGATACTGCGTTTGATTTCGAAACTGATGTCGTTGTTCCAGGTCACTGCGGAGCCAAGGTAGACGAAGTCCTTAACTACTTCGAACTAGTATCTGCCAATACAAACGTTCTGGCCAAGACGTCGGTGGTAAATGTCCTTTTTCGATGACAGCAGATATTTAGTCTTGCCCTTATTAACCGCCAAACCCATTTTTGCCATCTCAATACATGCAAACGCCTCATTGACATCTCGCTGCGATCTCCCTATTATGTCAATATCGTCGGCGTATGCAAGGAGTTGCGCGGATTTGAAACAGATTGTGCCTCTTGTGTTGGCCAGTGATTTCTGGACAATCATTTCCAATATGATGTTGAAGAAATCACACGACAGCGCATCGCCCTGCCTAAATCCTTTGTTGACACCAAAACTATCGGTAAGGTGTTCACCGATTCGGATGGAGCAGCGAGCATTCTCCAAGGTCATCCTGCATAGTCTGACGAGTTTAGCAGGTATGTCAAAGGTAGACATAGCGTTGTATAGCTCGTCTCTAATTACGCTGTCGTATGCGGCTTTGAAGTCGACAAATAGGTGGTGAGTGTCGACTTGAAATTCATTGGTTTTGTCCAGGATCTGCCGTAGTGTGAAGATTTGGTCGATGGTGGACTTCCCTGGCACTGATGAGGACCTATAAGCTTATTTACAAAAGGCTTCAGGCGTTCACACAAAACGGCAAGAAGATTTTGTAGGCGATGTTAAGAAGACTTATTCCTCTATAATTGGCGCAATCAGAGGGGTCTCCTTTCTTGTGGATCGGGCATACGATGCTTTCCTCTAACCATATCTTACGGATGAGCTGGTGCAAGCTCCCAACCAGGTCATCCCCAGCTGCCTTGAAGAGCTCAGCAGACAGTCCGTCTGTGTCAGCAGCTTTATTCGACTTGAGCTTCGATATGGTAATCCTAGCTTCGTCGAGGTCAGGGGGACAGAATTCTCTGCGGTCTCTATCGATTAGAAATGAATCATTCTGCCTGACAGCGGTATATTGACTAACATCGCCGTTATACAGTCTGCAGAAGTGGTTTTCCCATATTCTCAGCATCGACTGCGGTTCTACTACTGTTCGCTTTATCTGTTGATAAAACTTTCGAACGTCACGCCTGCAGTAACACCTCACCAAATCCTCAATCGCGCGCTTCTCGTGCTCTTTCTTCTTTCTTCTGAGAAACTTATGCTCCTCCCTTCTTTTTAACTCGTAGGGCTCACGAGCTGCTGCTCTTGTTCCTCTATGCAGCGAGGCTTTATATGCCTCCTGCTTCGCTGTATGAGTCCTTCTGCATTCGTCATCGAACCAGGTCTTCCATCGTGGTGGATCCTTGAAGCCCAAGACTTCAGATGCAGTGCTTTTCAGGGCTTGTTTGAAAAGGTTCCATTGTTGTTCTATTGACTGGGTGGAGGTGTATTGGAGAGCTTAAGGCACGAGCGGTTTCTGGCGATAGTAGCTTTCCGACGTCATAACTTTGTATTCTTACTCTACTCCGCTGCGTTCGTGATATCCGTAGGCGCATCTTGGCTACTACAAGATATTGGTCCGAGTCGATGTTAGCCCCTCGGAAGTTCAAACATCAAGAATAGTAGAGGAGTGTCTGACGTCGTTCGCGATGTAATCAATCTGGTTGGTGGTCGATTGATCAAAAGATCACCAGGTGCCTTTGTGGTGCGGGAAGCGCGTACTGGCTAGTAGGAGAATTCGCCCCGTAGCAAGATCAATCAGCCTGTATCCGTTATCGGATGTGGTGTCGTGTAGGCTATGTTTGCCGATGACTTGTTCAAGGATCCTTTCCTTACCCAGTGCTAAAGTCTCCTAGTAAAATTTAGATGTCATAGCTGGGACACGCCCCGACGGAGGAGAGAGATGACCGACATAAAGACGACATGTATAATCTTCTAGGAAGAACGTATGCGCAATGCCCCAGTTATGACACCAAAATCGTTCTAGGAGATTTCAATAAGAAGCTGGGTAAGAAAGCTATCTTTGAACGGGTCATTGGAAAGCATAGCCTACACAAAACCACGTCAGAAAACGGACTAAGGCTAGCGGACTTTATGGCGGGACATAATCTCGTGGTAGCAAGTACACGATTCCCACACCTTAACATCCATATGGGGTCCTGGCGATCTGTCGATCAATCGACAACCAACCAAATAGATCGTATTGCGATCGACGGTAGACACTCCTCCAGCATCCTAGATGTCGGAACCTTTCCAGGAGCCAACATCGACTCGGATCATTACCTTGTTGCAGCCAAGGTACGGATGCGAATTTCTCGGAATCAACGGAGTCGAGTAAATTTAACGTCGGAGAGCTGCAATCGCAGGAGACCGCCAGGACCTTTGCCGATCTAGTCTCCCTCAAGCTCTCTCGAGTCCCTATGCAATCTGTACATACCATAGAACAGCAATGGAGTCGTTGTCAGAACGCCATCAGAGATCCCGCCTCAGATGTACTCGGTTTCAAGCCACCATCGCCGAGAAACCCCTGGTTTGATGACGAGTGCAGACGGAGAATTACTCTTGCCAACTGCTGCTTCTTTGGCTCGAGAGGCAATTGAGAAGTAGAGCCCTCTCTCGAAAGATCAAAGTTGCGCTGTACAAAACCTTAATCATCCCGGTCCTCCTCTATGGCGCAGAGGCCTGGACTTTAACGAAAGCAGATGAGGAGGCCCTTGGTCGTTTCGCGAGGTTATCATTCTATGGTCCCATTTGTATAAATGGAGAGTAGAGGAGACGACACACGACGAATTCTACGAGCTGCAAAGGGATATCGGCTTAGCACGACGTCTTCGTATCCAACGTCTAAGAAGGCTAGGCCATGTAGAGCGATTGGAAAACATAACTCCGGCCCGAATAGTCTTCGAGTCCAACCCCGAGGTTGGCAGAGGACGACCGAATCTAAGGTGGCGCACACAGGTGGAAGGGGACCTTAAGCAACTAGGAGTGCATCGCTGAAAATAACTGGCAAGAGACCGTATCAGCTAGAGAAGCTTGTTGGTTGAGCGCCACCTAAGTAAATAAGTAAGTATAAAGATATATCGAGCTTGCTGTATCATCATCCGTGAACGGAACATGTGCAGTTTGCCCTTTCGAAAGCTTAACAAAATTGAGAATGGTGGGGTGGCCCGCTTGTAAAAAGGTCCACTGATGTCGCAGTTAGAGTCCAAAATCAACCGAGAATTCGAGGACATAAAAAACATCCTTTTTTCCAAGATGCCTCAAGTCCGCTATTTCGGACGGAAAAATTGCTTACTGTCCTCTATGGAGAGGCAAGCACTTAGGTACTAGTCCTAAACCTTCAACCTATGCTAATGTGGCCTCAGCCAGTTAACTGGGCTAACGGATATCAAATGCAAATGTCAATAAGCTATGGCACAATGTATCTTTCGCACATCCATCACCTTAGAATAAATTAATTAAAATCAACGTTTTAGCTATACAACTTCCCATCCGACACCAAGTGATTAAATGAAACACAGATACTTCTGTTGGTTGTATAATAGACAAGTTTATTTGTATCCCCAGCAATTAATTGCAACAAATTATCTACCGAAACCATAGTACTATCTATGTATCTATTGTACATAATTAATTGAAAAAACAGAGATAATCATCTAAAGGATTACGTAAGCAATAAATACATTTTGCGCTACTTTAAGACACCAATACGTACTTATCGAATATGCAGAAGTATCAATGAAGCTATAAGCATTGGTTATGAGCTGCAACAAAGTTTAGTATCTAATGGCGATTGCTAGATAAAATGAAAATCTATCGGATGAGTATATACAGATTTTTGGGACTTATCTGCGTATCTGTTGATTTAGAGGTTCATTTTGAGAAATACTTACCGGACAATGAGTGGGAAGACATTGTTCTCAGGTGGAGCGCGGAAATCTCTGTAGTACAAAAGGAATGGAGATTTATTGTTGACAAACACCGGCGGAAGACCGCCTCCAGTGTTGGACACAATTGCCACATCCGCACAATTCCTGAAAGTTTCTTTAAATCCGAAAACATATTAATCAAAGACTATAATGTGTAGATATGCGGATGACTCACCTGCCTTGCCGCATCCGACAGCTTCAGTACCATTGGCGCAGGTTCCCCACATGTTGCCCGTGTAATAGGTCCATTGCAGGACACACTGTGTGCATGTCACATACGGCGGCAGTCTTACTCTGTACCGGAAAATGTCCTTCTTCTTTGCCTCGCTTGGAATCAGGAAACGATGCTCACGGGTGCCGGATATGAAGAGAGGGTATCGATCAAAGCACTCTTGAGTGGCTTCGTAGCGTGGATTGTTGTTGGGACAAAGGAACATTTCGAATCGTCCGTAGTGGTTGGCAGTCAGCTCGACTTCGACCTCTATTTCCTGCAAGCAGAGTCAAGAGTAAAAGTAAAAGAATTAAACCTTTCGGGATCGTAACTCTAATGGATACATCCAGAATGATTCGAAGTCTTTTTGGTAAAAATAATCAGCGTCTCCATGACCTTGGACAGAATGGACGTTAGTGCAATGGGTCGGTAGATGAAAGAGAAGATGACCCTTTTTGGGTAAAGGCTGAACAAATGCTGTTTTCCACCTATTCGGAAAGAGCCTAGAGGAGTAGGAAGGGTGAAAAAGCTTACGCAGTGGTTTTGCCAGCGTAGAAGAAGACCTCTTCAGAACTATTGGGGCAATACCATCTGGATCAGCAGATTTGTATATGTCGAGGTCTTTGATAACCCTTGCGAAGTGGATAAGTCCCATGGTGGAATTGACACTCTCTATAGTACCGGCGGAGACAAAGTACAAGCGAGGAGCTGAGAACTGGCTGCGAAGTGGGCAGCAGGTAGGTTAGCTTTGTTTAAGGGGGTGACAGCTAGAACGTCATTGTGGATGAGCGGTGGTATAGACGACGTAGTTGAGTTTATTAAGTTTCTTACAAACGACCAGAAACTTTCGCTACGGATTAACGAATTTCGGATATGCACATGGAACGTTAGGTACCTCAACAGGCCAGGTGCAGCCGGACAACTCGTCAACTCTTTGGATTGCTATAAGGCAGACATTACCGCGCTCCAAGAAGTGCGATGGGATGGGCCAGGCAAAAAGCGGATGAAAAACTGTGATATCTACTACGGAAACTGCTACAGAGAAAATAGACAACGCTTATTCGGATGCGGATTTGTTATTCGAGGCAGAGTCAGGAAAAAAGTCTTAAGCTTTCAGTATGTAAGCGAACGCCTCAGAGCTATCCGCATTTAGACCAATCTTGGCAATATAAACTTACTATGTGTCCACGCCCCTACAGAGGAGAAAGATGACCGACATAAAGACGACGTCTATGATCTGCTAGGCAGAACGTATGCGCAATGTCCCAGCTATGACACCAAAATCGTTCTAGGAAATTCCAATGCGAAGCTGGGTAAGGAAGCAATCTTTGAACGAGTCATAGGAAAGCATTGCCTACACAAAACCACGTCAGAAAACGGACTAAGGCTAGCGGACTTTATGGCGGGACATAACCTGGTAGTAGCAACTATACGATTCCCACACCTCAACATCCACAAGGGGACCTGGCGGTCTTTCGATCAATCGACAACCAACCAAATTGGTCATATTGCGATCGACGGCAGACACTCCTCCAGCATCCTAGATGTCCGAACCTTTAGAGGAGCCAACATCGACTAGGATCATTACCTTGTTGCAGCCAAGGTAGGATGCGAATTTCTCGGAATCAACGGAGTCGAGTAAGAACACCAACATTTGATCGCAGGAGACCGCCACAACCTTCGTCGATCAAGTCTTCCTCACGATCTCTCAAGTTCCGATGCAATCTGCACAAGCCAGAGAACAACAATGGAGACGAGTGCAGACAGGCCCATGTAGAGAAACAGAATGCATACATGGCTACACTGTACCGACGGACGAGAGCTGCCCGCGAGCTCTATGAACAGAAATGGAGGGAGGAGCATGCGCTTGTGAGAAGAAAAAAGAAGGAGTACGGGAAGCGCGAGATCGAGAAGTTGGAGAAATGCTGTAGGAACGACGTTTCGAAAGTTTTACCGAAAAGTAAAACGAACATGCCATGGCTATAAAACCAGGGCAGAAGACTGCAGGGATGAGGACGGACACCTCGTAGTTGAATCACGGTCGATGCTGAGGATGTGAAAAATCTATTTCTTCGGACTATATCAGAACGAAAATGGTCAGGATGCGGCTGTCAGGCAGAACGAACCATTCAGCATGAACAAAGACGAAGGAGAATCCCGTCCACCCGACCTAGACGATGTTAACACAACGATGCAGGAACATGCACCTGCAAGATATAGTCGGAAGAATGCACGCCCGATAAATGGAATCTCGGCATCGTTAGCCCATTCCATAAGAAAGAGACTCCTATGGCTGCGCCAATTACAGAGGGATAAGTCTGCAGAATATTGCGTACTGCCGTAATGTGCAAGCGCCTGAAACCGTTCGTGGACAATCTGATAGCTTCCTATCAATGTGACTTCAGGCCAAGAAAATCGACGATGGACCAAATATTCACACTGCGGCAGATCTTGGAGAAGACCCATGAATTCCAGGTCGACACGCATCATCTTTTGTCGACCTTAAAGCCGCATATGACAGTGTTTACAGAGACGAGCTATACAGAGCCATGTCATGTTTTTATATTCCTGCCAAACCGTGGAGGACGGCTACGGAGAATTCCCGCTGCTCCATTAAGGTCGGAGGTGAACTAACTAGACAGGGTGACGCACTGTCATGTGATTTCTTTAACATCGTACTTGAAAAGATTGTGCGGGTCTCTGCGGTCAATACAAGAGGTACGATCTACTTCAAGTCTACACAATTGCTTGCCTATGCATATGACATTGACGCTATTGGACGGACAAAGCTAGCAAGCATTGAAGCAGAAGCAGCTAAAGTGGGTCTAAGGGTAAATGGGGACTAGACCAAATATATGCTGTCATCCAAGAAAGACGCGCAACACCGACGTCTTGGTCAAAACGTCACCTTCGGAAGCTATATTTTTGAAGTAGTCAAGGACTTCGTCTAACTTGGCTCGATAGTGACAAGCAGGAACGACACCAGCGCTGACATAAAACGCAGAATTACTCTTGCCAACCGCTGCTTTTTTGGGTTCAAGAGGCAACTGAGTAGTAGAGCCCTCTCGAAAAACTAAGGTATCCCTCTACAAAACCTTAGTAATCCCTGTGCTCCTCTATGGCGCAGAGGCCTGGACTTTAACGAAAGCAGATGAGTAGAGTAGTAGTGAGGCTTGGACGTTATCGAGAGGAAAATTCTGCGTGCAATGTTTGGTCCCGTTTGTGTAAACGGAGAGTGGAAGGGAAGATTCAACCAAGAACTGTACGGGCTGTTGAGGGAGAGTGGAGATCTTAATGCTTAAGCTTGAAAGATCAACTTTGACTCTGGTGCAGGTGTATGCACCTAATTTAGAGTCCGGATATGCGACTTTCTTTGATAAAGTGGATGATGCCAGATGGATGGTTCAGATGTATGTATGTATGTATGTTGGCGTTACAGTCCATGAAGAACCTGAGCCGAGCTTCTCTCAATCACCCATGTTGTGTGTGATTTCATTTTCCCATAGGTGAAAGGGACCTACAGTTTATTGCCGGTTCCGAACGGCGAATTTTGAGAAGCTTTTCATGACAATTTTACTACAGGGGGTTTTGTCAGAACCCCGCTGAGGAGAAACACCGTGAAAAACACGTTCGATGACTTGGCTGTGTCGGGATTCGATCCCGTGTCATCGGCGGCAGAGGCCAACACACTACCCACTGCGCCACGGTGCTCTCAGATAGATTCCTATATACTGATGGATGACTTCAATGCCCACGCGGGTGTGGATGTAACGACATAGGCCAGTGTGATTGGGAGGAATGGTGATCCTCATCAAAACGCGAACGGAAAGAGGTTGTTGGAATTTTGCGGCACGTCCATCTTTCCGCACAAAGCCATTCAAAGCCGCACACTTGGTGCCGTCGGAGTCTTCAACAGAAATCGTTTATAGATTTCTTTGCGGCACCACCGTGTGTTAAACAAATGGTTTGTGGCTGACTCATCGACTGATCATCACCTGGTGTTGTGTAAGCTGTATCTTACTGATAAAGTACCTCTTCTGCCAAGGCGAAAATCAAGAGTGGTTACACGCATACGGCGGGAGAGACTACAGAGCATCCGAAGGATTTGAGCAAATTCCAACTGTTGCATAGCATGTAGGGGAAGAATGACGACTGGTTCCAAAAGCTGTCATTGTAGTCCTGGAAGGAGTTCGGCGAGAAGTTGGAAGGCGACCATAGATCTGTGTAAAAAGGTTTTCTGGTAAGCCAGTCGCCGGCTCAGAGGAAGGAAACTCAACATAATCGAAGGAGTCAAATCCAAAGATTGTGTGCGGCTTTCCAATGAGATGGACGCAGATGGAGCGAACACTGAGGGGGACAGACAAGCAGCTTTGAGTGGAGGGGAGAATACTCAAACGGTTGAAGAAGACATTTTGACGATTGAATCGCTAAAAGTTGGCAAATCCGCCAAATCCGAAGTTTTGGGTTTCAAGGCTCCACCAAGAAGAAACACCTGGTTCGATGAGGAGTGCAGGAGGATTCATACAGCGAAGCAGGATGCATATGAGGCCTCGCTGCATAAAGGAAAAGGAGCAGCTTGTGAGCTCTACGAGTTAAAAAGAAGGGAAGAGCAAAAGCTCCTCAGGAGAAAGAAGAAAGAGCACGAGAAGCGCGCGATTGAGGATTTGGAGAGGTGTTACTGCAGTTAAAGCGAACATGCCAAGGACATAAAGCCAGAACGGAAGCCTGCAGGGATGAGAACAGACAGCTAGTAGTAGAATATGGAAAAACCACTTTTGCAGACTGTATAACGGCGATGTTAGTTCATATACCGCTGTCAGGCAGAATGATCCATTTCTAATCGATGAAGACCGCAGAGAATTCCGTCCCCTAACCTCGACGAAGCTTACCATATCGAAATTCAAGTCGATTAAAGCTGCTGGCGCAGACGGGCTGTCCATTGAGTTCTTCAAGGCAGCTGAGGATGACCTTGTTAGGAGCATGCACCAGCTCATCTGTAAGGAATGGAATCTCAGCATTGTATGCCCGATCCACAAGAAAGGAGACCCCTCTGATTGCGCCGACTACAGAGGAATAAGTCTCCTTAACATCGCCTACAAAATCTTCTCTGCCGTTTTGTGTGAACACCTGAAGACTTTTGTAAATAAGCTGAAAGGTCCTTATCAGTGCGGATTCAGGACAGGGAAGTCCACCATCGACCAAATCTTCACACTACGGCAGATCCTGGGAAAAACCAAATAATTTCAAGTCGACACTCACCACCTATTTGTCGACTTCAAAGCCGCATACGACAGCGTAATTAGAGACGAGCTATACAACGCTATGTCTACCTTTGACATACCTGCTAAACTCGTCAGACTATGCAGGATGACTTTGGAGAATGCTCGCTGCTACATCCGAATCGTAGAACACCTTACCGACAGTTTTGATGTCAAAAAAGGATTTAAGCAGGGCGATGCGCTGTCGTGTGATTTCTTCAACATCATATTGGAAATGATTGTCCAGAAATCACTGGCCAACACAAGAGGCACAATCTATTTTAAATCCTCGCAACTCCCTGCATACGCCGACGATAATAGGGAGATCGCAGCGAGATGTCAATGAGGTGTTTGCGAGTACTGAGATGGAGGCGGCGAAAATTGGTTTGGCGGTTGATGAGGGCAAGACTAAATATCTGCTGTCATCGAAAAAGGACATTTACTACCGACGTCTTGATGGTTAAGGACTTCGTCTACTTTGGCTCCGTAGTGACCTGGAATAACGACATCAGTTCCGAATTCAAAAGCAGAATCACTCTTGCCAATCGCCGTTTCTCTTGGCCCTCTCCCGAACGACAAAGTTGACTCTATACAAGACCCTTATGCAGAAGCATGGGCGCTACCAGAAGCGGATGAGGAGGTCCTTGGTCGGTTCGAGAGAAAGATATTGCGCGTAATTTTCGGGCCTATAAACGCAGACGGGGGATGGAGGAAGAGATTCAACCATGAACTTTACGGGCTGTACAGCGACATGAGCCTAGTCAGGCGTCTACGAATTCAACGCCTAAGATGGCTGGGCCATGTAGAGCGAATGGACACCACAGCTCCAGCCCAGAGAGTCTTTGAATCCAACCCCGAGGGACGAAGAACCAGAGGACGGCCGCACTTAGGATGGCGCACACAGGTGGAAGGGGACCTCAGCCATTCGGGTGTGCGGTAATGGAGAAGGCTAGCAAAAGATCGTGCTAGTTGGAAGGGCATGTTGGTTGAGGCCCAGGTTCACCCCGAACTGTAGCGTCCATTAAGAAGAAGAAGATCTGGCGCATCCTTGCCCGAGATTAAAACAACTGCTCTTAAATACATGCCCAACACCCCATTAGCTTCTCCAACTGCCGTGGAAAGATTGGTTTCTTTTGCAAGTTTAGCTAACGTCCCCGGGCGAGATGCATCCATAAAAAAAACTGAAACTGATTTCATGGAAATTGCGATGTAGAAAAAAAATGTGATTGCTGCATACTTCCAGGCGCAATACTCACAGTGAATGCCATACAAGAGGAACTTATCTGTGACTAACGCAAGCAAGGGTGCAGTGGAGATACATATTCTCGATAGCAATTCAAGAGCAATGGTATTTATTTACTGAATTCAAACTTTTCAAGAGCACTCCATATTCCCCTATCTGATTTTTAAGCAATCCCTCAAGTTCATTGTTTACCTTATACCTCTGCTCGCGATAGCTAGACGCTTTAAATTCGTTAAATAGCAGTCCGAAAGGCACAAACCTGCATTCAGTACTCACTACTGCAGCACAATGAAGTTGTGTATAGTATTTCTCGTCCTGGGCACGGCTATCTGCCTGGGCTGCAAAGCCCCGACCAGCACATCGACCACACCGCAAAAGGATTGGTGGCAAACGGCGCAGTTTTATCAGATCTACCCGCGCTCGTTCAAAGACTCTAACGGCGATGGAATCGGCGACTTGAACGGAATCATTTCAAAGTTACCTTACCTGAAGGAAATCGGAGTTACGGCGACATGGCTTTCGCCGATTTATAAATCTCCGATGGCTGATTTTGGTTACGACATCTCGGATTTCTACGATATCCAGGACGAGTATGGAACACTCGACGATTTTGATAGACTCATCCAAGAGGCTAATAGACTCGGCCTGAAAGTCATTCTGGACTTTGTTCCAAATCACTCCAGTGACGAGAATATTTGGTTCAAGAAATCTGTCAACCGCGAGAAGGGCTACGAGGACTTTTATGTGTGGCACGACGGCAAAGTGGATCCAAACAACCCGAACGGACGTAAACTCCCGCCCAGCAACTGGGTAAGTTAAAAATTGCAATTGTTGAATGTTCTCCGGGTAAATACCATCGTTTCCAGTTGCAAGCGTTCCGAGGTAGTGCATGGGAGTGGAATGAGCAACGTCAACAGTACTACCTTCACCAGTTTGCTGTCAAGCAACCAGATTTGAATTATCGTAATCCCAGCGTTGTGGCACAAATGAAACGGGTCCTGACCTATTGGCTGGATAGAGGCGTGGCTGGATTTAGAATCGATGCAGTTCCATGGTGCTTTGAGGTAGCTCCAGACGCCGATGGCAACTATCCAGATGAGCCAGTGAGTGGTTTAACCAATGATGCGGATGAATCGGCATATCTCAAACACATTTACACTCAAGATCAACCGGAAACCTTTGATATGGTCTATCAGTGGCGAAAACTGATGGACGACTATCAAAGGATTCATGGCGGTGACACGAGAGTTCTACTCATCGAAACCTATTCTTCTATCGATAACGTCATGAAGATGTATGGCAATCGTACAACAAAAGGCGCTCAGATTCCATTCAACTTCCAGTTTATTACGCAAGGCAACTCAGGCTCGGATGTGGGGAAATATCAGGATATCATCAAGACGTGGCTTGACAATATGCCAGCTGGTGAAACTCCCAATTGGGTGGTAAGAAATGAAACAAAATCCTGTCTCCGCTATCCACTCCACTCCTCTGACGAATTCTATTTTTTTTTTCTAAGATGGGCAATCACGATCAAAGGCGTGTGGGCAGTAGATATGGTCAGGATCGCATCGATACTATGAACATGATTCAAATGATTTTGCCCGGAGTCAGTGTGACTTATATGGTAAGAGCCAAACAAGCGCTTATATAGCGAGGTTTCATCAGTAGCTTGATTATAGGGCGAGGAAATCGGAATGATAGATGGCAGGATATCGTGGCAGGATAGCAAAGATCCGGCTGCTTGTAACTCCAATCCGGGCATCTTTGAGCGTTTTACTAGAGATCCTGCGAGAACACCATTCCAATGGGATGCCACTACCGCTGCGGGTATTACACTCTTATACTTTTTCATTGCTCTTCACTCACGACCTCTTGATTTAGGCTTCTCGACAAACACCAGTACCTGGTTACCAGTGAATCCTGATTACAGCACCGTGAACGTTCAGTCAGAGCGTAGTACTCCCAAGAGTCACTTGAACGTCTACAAGGCTCTTTCAGAGCTAAGAAAGACCGATGTCCTAAAGTTTGGTGGCACTCAGTATGGCATTGCTGGTTTGGGAATCCTTGTTGTAAAGAGGTAGCCTACTCCGCTTACCACAACTTGGTCGATTTACTTACTCTTGATTTCAGGTCTTATGGAGCAAAGTCGTACGTTCTAGTAGCTAACGTCCGAGGTATAGCAGACTATGCAGATTTGACGACAAACACTCGACTGGGCTTGTCGGGCTTATTAAGATACAAGATTGTCAGTGTTGCATCCACAAGGAGTGTTGGGTGAGTTCTTCCTTCCTGGGTAGATGGAATTTATTTATTGTTTTGTGGCGTTTCCTTCCTTTTTGTTTTACGGTAGGGCTACGGTGGATATGAGTAGCGTTTCGCTAGCACCATATGAAGCGTTCATTTTGGAATCAATGTAATGTTGTGAGAGGTTTTGGAAACCTTTCCCTTTAGATTTAAGCAAATAAAAATCTAGTGACAACGCTGACTTTTAACGCTTGACTTTTATTGGTCTCAATGGTCTGTTCTGTTATTAGGATAGCTTTAAGGGCTTACGTATACTTACTTACTTACTTAGGTGGCGCTACAGTTCGGGGTGAACCTGGGCCTCAACCACCAAGCCTTTCCAGCTAGTTTTGCTACCTGCTTCCGGTGTCGCACGCCCAGTTGGTTAAGGTCACTTTCCACCTGTGTGTACCACCGTAGATGCGGCCGTCCTCTGCAATGTCGTTCTCCCGATTTGGAGTCAAAGACTCTTCGAGCCGGAGCTGTGCTGTCCATCCGCCCTATATGGCCTAGCCGTCTAAGACGTTGGATCCGCAGACATCGTACTAGGCCGATGTCGCTGTACAGCCCGTACAGTTCGTGGTTGAACCTTCTCCTCCACTCTCCGTCAACACAAACGGGACCGAAGATTGCACGCAGAATTTTCCTCTCGAAACGACCAAGGGCCTGATAGACCTGACCCTATCCAACAGATATGTGAGGGACATCACTAACTGGAGAGTCTTGCCTGATGTTACGCTGTCGGATCATAAGTATATCGAATTTCGATTAGGTTGTGGGATCTCTTCCTTGCAACCTAGACGGAATCCGAGAAAGGCGGACTGGGTACGGTTTAGAGAAGAGCTTGAGAAATCCACTCAGGTCCTAACTAAACTTAGAACATAACAATTGGTACAGAACACCGTTGAACTCGCATGTCCTGTCAGCAAACCTCCCTGCAGAAAACTGGTTCCCTTGTGGAATGCCGAGCTCCAAAGTCTTCGCAGGGAAGCCAGAAGTCTTCTGAATAGATCGCTCAAATCGAATTCGGAAGATGACTGGAACATGTACCGATCGAAGCAGAAAGAACATAAGAAACTCATTCGCAAATCGAAGAACGATCCCTATAAGACCTTCTGCGAAGAGATCAAGTCTCTGAGTGCGACCGACTAGCAAGTTGGTTAAAGTCCTTAAACGGGGAAAACCGACAAAGCTGGATGCACGCGGAAAATCTGACGGTACCTTTCCTGAGTCTAAAGCGGAAACTCTTAGTTTACTGCTTCAGACTCGTTTCGCGGTATCAGATTGACATCGGCTCGTTGCACACTCCTTCAAGGGAAACTGCAACTGAAACTATGAAAACAACTCGGCGTAGCTGGTATATTGCGTCGCGGGTGGTTACGAATGCTGTGGCATCCTTCGATGGTTACAAATCGCCAGGTATAAGGTATAAGACAGCTGCTTCCTACTTTGAAAATAATTTTTACTGCTAGCCTAGCACTTGCTCACATACCCACCCCTTGTTGCACAGTGAAAGTAGTCTTTATTCCCGAAACAGGAAAAGAGGTCTACTCACTTTCCAAGAGCTTCAGACCAATTAGTCTAACATCCTTCCTGCTGAAAAGCATGGAGAGACTTATAGAGTTGCACGTGCGCAAAGTTTCTCTTCGAATGCACCCTCTTTCGGAGATGCAACATGCTTATCAGCGCGGAAAATCCTGCGAGACTGCGCTTCAGAACCTAGTTGGGAGAATTGAACGCGCGCTCGAAAGGAAAGAGTACGCGCTGGGCATCGTCATCGACATTGAGGGAGCTTTTGATAACGCAACATTCGAGAGCATATGCAACCCTGCCAGACATCACGGCGCAGATAAAGCACTGGTCTCGTAGATCAAAGCAATGCTTGTGCGACTTATGTGTCAAATACGGCGTAAACAGGGGCTGCCCGCAAGGTGACGTACTGTCTCCGCTGTTATGCTGCATGGTGGTCGACTCTCTGCTTGATGCTCCCAATGACTCTGGAATCTATGCCCCGGCCTATGCGAATGATGTCGCCGTTCTTTCTGTCGGCTCATGCTTAGCGACTGTCCGTCTTAAAGCACAGGCGGCGCTTAATGTGATCGATGAATTAGCTTTCGTCGTTCTCTTCACGAGAAGGAGGAAAAATACTGACATGACTCAGCTGGTACTAAAGGGCACTTCCATCCCGATATCCAAGGAGGCTAAGTATCTAGGAGTTATCTTAGATAGCAAGCAAGTCAAAAACCACCAAAGCGCTGTCAGCTTTCCGGCAATACAAAGGCGCTTTTGGCAAAACATGGGGTTTATCGCCTATCGCCGGTAAAGGTCTTCTGGATATGCATCGGTTGTCTGGTGGAAAAAGCTAAAACGCAAACATGTCAAACATGTCGTAGCCTTATTCCCAAACTTCAAAGAACGGTTTGTCTCAGCTGCACGGGGGCTTTCCCCAGCACGCCGGGCACTGCTCTAGGTGCTATGATGAACCTTCCACCTTTTGAATTATTTTTCAGATGATATGCTCTGAAATCTATGTCTCGTCTGAAGAGAAATGGCTTTTGGTACAACTTGCATAGGAATAACAGTGTGCTTGCACAAGAATTGTCCTGTGACCCCTGTCTCATGGACATGCCTTCTGATGCACTAGCGTCCGTTATCCTACTGCGTCGTAATTTCACAGTCGAGTTTCCATGGCTTCAGGATTGGCTTTGGCTGGATACTAAATCTGGAAATGATAGTCTTCGCATTTTCACAGATGGCTCCAGGTCTGGACTGGGGTCTTCTTTGATGGCGAAAACATCCGACTGCACTTCTCGTTAGGAAAATATGCGTCTGTCTTCCAATCAGAGATATGTATGTATGTTGGCGTTACAGTCCATGAAGAACCTGAGCCGAGCTTCTCTCAATCACCCATGTTGTGTGTGATTTAATTTTCCCATAAGTGAAAGGGACCTACAATTTATTGCCGGTTCCGAACGGCGAATGTCGAGAAGCTTTTCATGACAATTTTACTACAGGGGGTTTTGTCAGGACCCCGCTGAGGAGAAACACCGTGAAAAACATGTTCGATGACATGGCTGTGTCGGGATTCGATCCCGTGTCATCGGCGTCAGAGGCCAACACACTACCCACTGGGCCACGGTGCTATCAGAGATATACGCAATCTTAATGGCCATGCACTATGTTATGAAGCACAGGTGGAGGGGGAAAAGCATATCCGTCTGTAGTGACAGCCAAGCTGCACTCAAAGCCATACACAACCCCTTACTAGCTCCAAATTAGTGCTTGAACTCAAGTTCTTCTTGTATAGAGTTGGTAGACTAAATTCACTAAAGCTTGTATGGGTTTTTTTTAATGTGGGGCTAGTGCTATCAAATAGCATTTGGCACTGCGACCGTTTCAGATCTATTGTGCCTGCTAGCCGATTAGCCGAGGAGCTTCTCCAGGAGCCGAGGTGATCCCCTCAGGAGTCATAACTTAACTGAGAAGGGTATGCTTCTTAAGATGGCAAAGAGCAGCACTCTCACACAGTATGTGTTCTACTGTCTCTTCGTCCTCAAGACAGAATCGACACTCACACGTATGCGTTCACTGCCCATGATTCCATCTACAAAGAGAAGCATTACAAGCACTACTGGGAGAAACACTGACTCCGGAGAATTTAGTACATCACATGCTGAACTCGGAAAACAAGTGGAACGCAATGAACGCTTATGCCAAGGTCATATGCAAGGTGTTGGGAAAACTAGAGCGAGAAAGAAGAGCAAGGGAATAAAACAGAAGGACCAACAGAGTGGCAGCGTGCGATCGACGCCAAACACTCCTCCAGTATTCTCGACGTACAAACCTTTCGAGGAGCCAACATTGACCTTGTTGTAGCCAAGGTGCGAATGAGGATATCAAGAATGCTTAGGAGTCGAGTAGGACAACGTAAGTTTGACGTCGGAAAGCTACAATCGCAAGAGACTGCCAGAATCTTTGCCGATCGTGTCTCCTCCAAGCTCTCTCAAAATCCGCCCACAGCAGCACAAACAATAGAGCAGGAATGGGCGCATTGCCAGAGCGCCGTCAGAAACGCTGCGTCAGAGGTGCTGGGTTTCAAATCACCACCACGTAGTGGTGGTTCGATGAACAATGCGAACAAGCAAATGCAGCAAAACAAGATGCATATAAAGCCACGCTGCAACGATGGACGAAAGCTGCTCGCGAAATCTATTAGCACAAGAGAAGCGAGAAACACACGCTTCACGGAAAGCGTGAGGTTGAGGAGATGGAGAGATGCTTCCGCAGGAATGACGACCGGAGGTTTTACAATAAGGTAAAACGAACATGTCATGGCTACAAAGCCAGAGCGGCGGCCTGCAGGGATGAAAATGGAGACCTGGTAGTAGAGTCACAGTCGATGCTGAGGATTTGGGAAGACCACTCGTGCAGACTGTATAATGGCGACGACAGACAAGATACCGCTGTCAGTAAGAACGATCCATAATGGACAACGATGTAAGAGAATTCCGTCCGCCCGACCTAGTCGAAGACAAAACAGAGATATCAAGACCTAAGTCCAATAAAGCCGCGGGCGCAGACGGCCTGTCTGCTGAGCTTCTTAAGGCGGCTGGAGATGAGCTGATAAGGTGCATGCACCATCTCATTTGCAGGAGGAAAGCATGCCCGAAGAATAGAATCTCAACATCGTTTGTCCGGCCCATAAGAAAGGAGACCCCTTTAACTGCGCCAACTATAGTGGAATAAGTTTCCCCAATATCGCATATAAGTTCTTCGCTGCCGTATTGTGTGAACGCCTGAAACTGTTTGTGGATAACCTGATCGGCTCTTATCAGTGTAGCTTCAGGCCAGGTAAATCCACGATAGAGCAAATATTTACGCTACGGCAGGAATACCAAATCGTCGATTTCAAGGCTGCATATGACAGCGTGTATAGAGATCAGCTATACAAAACCATGTCTGCCAAACTCGTCCAACTGTGCAGGATGACAGTGGAGAATTCTCGCTGTTCCATTAAGGTCGGTAATGAGCAAACAGAGACCTTTGATGTTAAAAAAGAATTTAGGCAAAGTGACACGCTGTCATGCAACTTTTTCAACATCGTGCTTGAAAAGATCGTGTAAGAGTCACTGGCCAACACAAGAGGTACGATTTATTTCAAGTCTACGCAATTGCTTGCGTACACCGACGACATTGAGGTGATTGGACAGACACAGTGAGACGTCAATGAGGCCTATGTAAGCTTGAGGTAGAAGCGGCAAAGATGAGTCTCAAGGTTAATGAGGGTAAAACCAAATATCTGCTTTCATCAAAAAGAGACGGTCAACACCGACGTATTGGCCAGAACGTCACCATGGGTTGATATTACTTTGAAGTGGTCAAGGAATTCGTCTACCTTGGCTTACTTATGACCGACGACAACAACACCAGTGTTGAGATAAAACGCAGAATGACTCATGCTAACCGATGTTTCTTTGGGCTCGGAAGGCAATTGAGAAGTAGGGCCCTCTCTCGGAAAACCAAGGTGACACTATATAAGACCTTGATTGTCCCAGTCCTCCTTTACGGCGCAGAGGCTTATACCTCAACAAAAGCGGATGACGATGCCCTTGGTTGTTTCGAGAGGAAATTTCTACGCACTATCTACGGTCCCGTTTGTTCAAACGAAGAACTGTACGGGTTGTTCAGCGACATCGGCCTGGTACGACGTCTACGAATACAACGTCTAAGGTGGCAAGGCCATGTAGAGCGCATGAAAAATACAGGTCCGACCCGGAGGGTCCTTGAATCCATTCCGGAAGGAAGGCGCGACAGAGGACGGCCGCATTGACGGTGACGCACCGAGGTGGAAGGACACCTTAACCAACTGGGGGTGCAGCACAGGAAACGTCTGGCCAAAGACCGTGCCAGCTGGAGACGCTTGTTGTTTGAGGCCCAGGTTCACCACGGACTGTAGCGCCACCGAAGTAAGTAAGTATGTCAACATCATCTTTGGTTCTCGAGATAATCAAGGCGAAACATGCGCACATACGCACATAAGCACATACGTACATATACACAGACGTACATGCGCACACATACATATATATCTCTATAAAAACCTTGGATTTGGATTCTGGTGGAAATATGTCAAAATTTGGAATTCGCAAAATCGCCCCCATTACAATAGCTTCCCACTGGGAATTTGAAAACCAAAAAGTGTCTCAATAGCAGAGCCAATTGGTCATCACTGTTTGTTGGAGTATGAAAGGCGCACACGGTCGATGTGAAAGATTACCGCAGGAAATTACTTCTACGATTTAGTCAACCAGACATTTTAGTGAAAAATTACTTTGGCGACACAGTAGCATCTACGGTCACCAGATGCAAATCTAGCTGACTTCTCCATATGCAACATTATACAGGCCAAGGTTAGCATTATCAAAGAGTGGAAGCGCTCCCAGCCAGCCAGCCGTGCAGTGTCCAACTTGTTTGTCGGCTGACTGAAGGCCATATCAGAAAGTTAAAAAAACAAAATTGTTTTCCAACATTTTTCGTTGTAGTTCAACAAAATTCCATTCCAGTTCTTGAAAAGTTGTAAATCAATTAAGCAGCGCGGTGCCAATACTATGATCAGCTGGAATTCGTGCAATACTTTTGGACTAGTGTTGAACAACGTATCTACGTATTTCATTGATGTGTTCACCAATAAAACCCCAAAATTCCAACTCGATTTCGGTAGGACAGTGCACTAAAACAAAACGTTTCTTTGGCTTCCGAGAAATCCATTGTCTTTCCATCCAAGTGCGCGTAAGTATCTCATAGTTAAACTGCTTCAAGTCACCTTTTATAAGACAACACAAGACAATGCCAACATGACATTGAGCGTACCAAACAAAACATCAGCGGCGTCTCCGCATCCGTTGCCAATCAATAAATTGAGCAATTTATATATGTACATATATATGAAGAACTCACCTGTCCAGCGGTATAGTATCGCGAAATAATTCCCTTCGCATACTCTCCGCCAGCCTCGTGAGGGCGCGGCGACTTCAAATGATAAGCATCGCCGCAAACACCACAACGACCATCATTCTGCTCCCACTGAACCGCATAGCCGCCACAGAAGAGCTCGTTGTCATTGTAGTTGACCGGATTCGGGTAACCGAATCGCCACATGGCATTACGCGCTGGTGGATCCATTAACCGTCCATGTCCTGCGACCAATGCAGGCCAGCTTGCGAAGATCTGAATAAAAGATTTTGCAAATTAATCAACAATTCGTTATTCGATTTGAATCTGACTTACTTGTAATAGTATCAGTGCTACAGTTGCAGGAGTGCTTGGAGCGATCATGTTTCTTCTGCGTTTGCCAGGTGCTCCGGCAGTCATCTAAAGGAACAAAGACAAGAGAAGAATCGTTAAAAGTTTGAAGGCTGTATGGAATGAGGTATCAATTGATGGTCATGTCGTGTTGTGCTTCACAGGTATTGTTATTGACATAAAGATAAGCGATCTGGTTGGCGGTGATGGGGGGCAATAACAGACATACCGTGACCACGACTGGGTGTGAAATTATTACGAACCGTCGCTGACACGAGTGAATGGACACATCAAACAGTAATTGCTCATTGAAGATTCAATATCATATGAGACAAGATGCTCTGAAGATATGGCCTTGAAACCTAAGCGACCATCACACTTTTACATGAGTCCGTGTTCTCTTACTTACATCTTCCCATCCATCATTACATCTCGTGCACGTCCTACCCTATTTACATGCTAATAGCTTGTCACTTCTGGTCCTTCATCCGAAAACAAAACACAAGTACACCTGTTAAGCAATCATTTTCCCGCCTCCAGCCTGCGTCATTACAGTCCAATATGCCATTACATGCTATAGTAGCCCCGCTGGTGGTAATTTAAATTCCAGACTTGTCCGTTTTAGGCTCTCGGTCAAGCAACGCAACTTACGTATAATAATTGGATGCGAAAAGTGTGCCAATGGCTGAAAGTGTAATAATTTGTCTTTGCCATCATTTTTGAACACAACGAAAACAACAACAAAACTTAGACATATGTGAGGGCGATGGGGATTAGAATTCTATTCACGTAGACCCACTCGTGTATCCTTGACACTTGGCGAGAGAAAAAAATCAGCAAAGTTTATTGGAATTCAGCAGTTTTAATGACCTGACTTCATGACTTCATCTGTAATATGGTCAACAGAAAGTCTGAAGCTAAGGGGAAGGAGGGTAATATGTCCAGCGTATGACGCTATATTAGATTACTGACCAGGATGAGCAGAGAGTCTCGATTACCGTCACGGGGATGACTAAGAATGACTGCATGAAAGGTTAACTAAAATTGTCACATAGCTTTTGTTGGTGTAACTCTATTGTATAGTTGTGGTCATAAGTCGTCTCTTTTAATGATTATGCATTCAAGTCTAGATCCGGCAACAAGACAGTGAACCAATATTACTTCTCTCGAAATATGGACGACATTGGCCTGGGTGACATGTGCTCCCAGCGGGAGACTTATGCGAATTACTTCCAATGAAACAAGCTGTTATTGACTTATGACAAGTTGTATCTTTATCGATCAGTGGATTGGGTACGATTTGTTAGTTTTGTGACAGTGACACTGATTGCATCGGGCACATACTCGTGTATCTCGGTATTCCCCAAAGTTTCCGCCCTAGCAATGCGAACACAAAAAAAAAAAAAATTCTCTTCCTAGCTAAGCACACTCTTCTCAGTGTTGTCCGTAGCTTTGATATCATGTTTTTATGACGAAATCGTTGGTCACCTCAAAATAGTTATCAGCTACAAGCCTCACCTCTTTACTCTTGTATGCCTTACGTTGCAGTAATTGGCAAAATGAAGGCGACCTTTGCCTTTGTCTTGGAAACTCTTCTGCAACAATGTGGAGAAAATTTCAGACGCCTCCAAACTGAGGAAAATACTCTTGAAAGACGCACTAACTTCGCGTTGCCTCATAACAAACGGCGTGTGGACAACGTCTGAAGAAGAAACACTAAGCCTTCTCCTCAACACGCAACTCCCAGGCTGCTCTGGATCGCAAGACGCGAGGAACTCATCTCTCCTCCGCGACAGAAGGACAGTACGATCATATAATCTCTAGAGAGAAAATTATGTTGGCGTTAAAAAGCTTCAGGCCCTATGAATCGCCAGGACTGGATGGAATTTACCCTATCGAACTTACACAAACTATGGAATGAACAATACCATGGCTAGAGACTTTAAAGGATGCCTAGCTTGGAGTCGCATTCTAGAAAAGTGGAAGTGCGCCAGGGTTTTTTTTTTTTTTTATATATAGGGCTAGTGCTATCAATAGCAATGTGGCACTGCGACCTTTGCGGATCTATTGTGCCTGCTAGCCGATTTAGCCGAGTACCCTCTCCACCCCCACAATGAAGTTGAGAATGCTTCTCGTAGGAGTCAGGGTGATCCCCTCAGGAGTCATAACTTCACTGAGAAGGATACGCTTCCTAAGATGGCAGAGAGCAGCACACTCACACAGTATGTGTTCTGCCGTCTCATCGTCCTCAAGACAGAGCCGACACTCAGTTTCAGACGAGAGACTAGTTTTGTTTAAATGATATCTCAGACCGCAGTGTCCCGTTAGATAGCTGACTAGTCTTCTGATATCCATCCTATTGAGTTTGAGTATGCCAATAGGGTGCTTGTTCAGGGGTCGTATAAGTCGTTTAGATTGACGGAGTCCCCGAACGCTGTTCCAAAAGGACAGGTGTTGTAATTTTTCCCACTTGTCTAAGAAGTAATTTATCTTAGACGCGGGAATGCCGCAGAATGGTTCCGGACCTATATACTTGTCACTGGAGCCCTTCCTGGCAAGTTGGTCGGCAATTTCATTGCCCTTGATACCTTTATGGCCTGGCACCCACCAAAGTTTAACATTGTTTCTTTTGGCGAGGTCTTGTAGGGCGTCATGGCATTCCTTGACGGATTTTGAGTTCGTGCTCTACGAACCCAGCGCTTTAAGCGCTGCTTGGGTATCAGAGAGTATGTTGATGGTTACTCCTCTCATGCCAGTCTCAAGATTTAGATTTACGCATGTTAGGATGGCATGCAGCTCTGCTTGGAAGATGCTGGGACTTATTCCCAGTGCCTTCGAGATTTTGCGATTTGGTCCAAAGATTCTGGCGCCAAGGCCGGAAGCCATCTTGGAGCCATCCGTGTACCACCTAAAGCCTTTGACATTTAGCAGGGGATCACTATTTTCCCATGCTGAGCGGTTTGGGATCAGTATCTCAAATCTCTTGTCAAAGGTGAAGGTGTGTGGCAGTGCGTCCGAGACTGTAGTAATCATATCCAGCTCGGGAAGGTGTTGTAATATGGACATGTGGCCTGCGGGTCTACATGGCATATTTGTTCCCGAGCAGAGGATTCTGATTGCACTGCGTAATGCCACCTTTTTGATAAAAAGGTGCAGTGGAGTGAGTCCAATGAGTGCTTCTTGGGCTGCCGTGGGGCAGGTTGGCATAGCGCCTGTGATGCCGAGACACGCTAGTCTCTGAAGGCGTTGAAGCTTAGCAATTGTAGTTTTTTGCTCAACTTTTGACCACCATACGGTGGACCCGTAGGTGACGATAGGTCTAACTATCGCGGTATATAGCCAGTGGACTACCTTAGGTTTAAGTCCCCAGGTTTTACCGTAGGTGCGTCGACAGGCCCACATGGCCTTAGTCGCTTTCATGAGTTTATTTCTCATATTGGAGTTCCAGTTGAGTCTACGGTCTAGGTCAATACCTAGATACTTTACTTCCTCTGAAAATCATATGCGTGTGCCATTTAGTAAGATTGAGCAGGGCTGAACCTTTCTCCTCTTTCTAAATGGGACTAAGATCGTCTTATTTGGGTTAATAGATAAACCCTCTCTGCCACACCAGTCAGAGATAAATTGGAGCGCAAGCTGCATGCGCTCACAGGCAGTGATCTCGCACTTGCCCGTAACAATGACTACTAGGTCATCAGCATATCCGATGACCTCATAGCCCCGAGTGATTAGCTTGCGTAGTGCGCAAAGGTACTCTTCATCCCCAAGGTTGGCAGGAACTCTCACACTTCCCCCAAGGTTCTAAGGTTTATTTGTCTTTCATCCTTTGCATTAAAAACTTTGGAAGGGCTGATAAACTTACATATACGCCATAGTTTTGATCCTTCGCTAATCTCTATGGCAAAGCACGCCTACTGTAAGGGCAGGTCCTTCTTACATAGACATAGAGGGCGCCTTCAACAACGTCACTCCGAAAGCAATAATAGAAGGGCTGGAAAAGCTAAAGATGGAGAGGGCTCTCAAAGAGTTGATTAGCGAGTTACTCTTAACACGCAAAATCCACTCTAAATGGGGAAGCCAAGCAACCACCAGGGGAGCCGCTTGCTCCAAAACAGACGCCCGCTCTCAGAAAAATTTAGATCGCTCTGTATCCAAAAAGTGCTTGACATTCCCTATGTACATCACAACTTCCCGCCAAAATTTGACCCCAAAAGACATAGACCAAAAAAATTGTTTCCCAGTCAAACATTGCCCATAGCATCTATCATCATTTCTATTTGCTGTCGAATTAGCATCGACTTAGCATATGTAGCAATCATCGTCTTTGTTACAGTTCCACATACTGATTCATCCCGATCCAGCACCTTATTCCCACATTTCTCCTCCGCTAAATACAAAATACAAAACGACATTGATCCACGCCAATCGATTGAGGTCATTTCAATTTATAGACCACCGTCAAGCCGCCTAATAGCTCCACAGCTACCACATTCGTTTCGTATTTTGGCACTCGAGTACCACTCGCTCTCAGATAAAAGTTCAGTCACCTCCGGTCGCGTATTTGCTTTTCTGTTTACAAACACTTTGATTTAGGTTCAGCTCAGCACATCGCATGGAACAGATTAATCGGACATTGGATTGGATTGGATTGCGAACTAACTTGGGATCTGGGATAAAATATGCAAAACTGGATTGGAAACTCATCTGCATCTGAAGCAGACAGATACGCATTAACCGATGAAAGATATGTAATTGTTACCGAGCTGGTTCGGCTAGTTTACATGTCGCCTACCATATGTGGACTAGTGGATTCATGTCTGTTTGTCCAGTTAGTGAGATAACAAGAACAGACGCATATGACTTATGAGTACAGCCCTCGTGAACTACGAAAGGTAAATCTTCCCTCGATTGGTGTCGTGCATCTACTTTCATTTTTTTTTTTTCGTTTCCTTGGGTTACCTTGACTCCTGACAGAAGTTACGAGTATGTGATGACGGCGTCGAGTGAGAGGTATGTCCCTGGCACTCAGCTGGAATCGTACGCATGCGTGTGCACGAGCTTGCGATACAGATGACGATATGTGTAAAAGCAATTTATCGTAAAGGTAGGCAGCTCGCCAAAGTAAAGTCAGTAGAGCTGTCAAAATCAATATATAGCTTATGGTGTTGGTTGCAGCTGATAACCGGTTTTCGGGCGGTAGGTTGAGGTATTTCTACTTACCCATGAGTAATGGAGTATCATGCATCAGGTTGATGCTTCAGGGACTGCAATGGATTGGCACACTGTCCAAACGCCCAATGCCCTGAAACCGTTTTCGCTCTACTATGCCTCGTTGACAGCTCTCTCCCGTAAGCCCTACTATCACTATCTCAATCACCAGACGCCGATATTTAAGATTCACGCTGCGTACGCACTCACTAATTTACAGCCACCATGCCAGCCATAAATCATAATTATGCCGAAACGGAAATGGAATTTTCGGTTTCTGCCATTGAGTCACCCGCCTACAAACCCAGGAAGAGCTCCAAAGGTATGTGGAAAATAAAAGTGAAAACGGATTCCCATCTTCACCTGCTCGAAGGGGGGGAGACGAACGTGACGAGTGAACGATTCACGGTTTATGCATCATTGAATGCTGGTCGGTGAATAAGGTGTTCAGTAGCAGGCTGCTTCTCAATTACGGATTGCTTCCAATTAAGATCGTAATTATCCTGCAAGTTATCGGCTTGTAGTGGCCTAGAGTAAGTGCGGCGGATTTATTACTGGATGTAAATAACAGTAAATAGCGTCACTAATTCGGCGGCTTAAGTGTCTTTTGTGTTCTTCGAAGTACAATGGGTTGGGTTGGTTCATGTGTCCTTGTAAAGGATGGCCTGGAATGCAAATGAGATTCGCAGTGTGCACAGGTAAGAGCGGGTTAAGGATTTTCGTTTTTGCTTCGCATACGATTGAGGCGGTAGCTCTGTTTTGGGGGAAATAATTGGTGTATGTGCACTTCAGACTCACATCAGCATAAGATGTTGATGGTACAATTGCTACTTGAAGTATCGCGTCATCGAGTGACTAATGCAAGTAATGCTCCCAGCCACAATGGTATGATCGTATATCCATAGCTCTCTGCTCGCGCATGATGGGCGACACCTTATTACCATATAGTATCGCATGATCCTATAGAAGAAGATAGTTATTCCAAATTACTGACATTTTTAGCATGCCCTCACATTTGATTCCATTGCTTTGTTCAAGTGTATGGTGCCTCTTCGTCAACGGTTCGTTGATTTTTTAAACATTTGGCCTTTAATATTTAATAAAATGGAGTATGGGACACGAGCAGCAGCTTCGATATCTGTCCCAACTCAATTCAAGTTAACACACAGCCTCCGCGTGGCCTTCCCTGGATAGCTGCCAGGTTCACCGGCATCAGTCGGGTAGGAAACCAATGTGTACAGCGACCCGACCCCTTGTTTCTGGGGAAAGAGGACCCTAGTCCTCCAAGTTGGGGTTAGTGCTTAGGGTTAACATCACTATCAGCGAAAGAAACAGAATGTTTCGAGGGAGCAAAAAGCCTCGGATACGGACGGGTACAAATCTGACGATCCTTATAAACGCCTAAATTACCTGCGAGTCTGTACATGGAATTGGAACAAACCTGCTTTAAAACAGATATAACCGCACTCCAAGAAGTGCGATGGGATGGACCAGGCAAAAGACGGATGAAAAACTGCGACATCTACTACGGGAATTGCTACAAGGAGAACAAACAACGCTTCGTTATTCGAGAAAGACTCCGACAAAAAGTCTCAAGCTTTCGGGATGTAAGCGAACGCCTCATAACAATCGGCATCAAAGCTAATTTCGGAAACATTAGCTTGATATGTGCTCACGCCTGAACCGAAGAAGAGGACGATCGACTTGGGGATGACTTCCTGGTGGGGAGTAATCTCATTCTTGCTAGCACACGATTCCTAGGTCTCAAATTTCCAGGTTCCATTCTGAATGCCTGGATCACGTTGCGATCGACGCCAGGCACACCTCCAGCTTCCTAGATAGACGAATCTTCCAAGGAGCCAAAGGACGAATGAGGATGTCAAGGTTGCCACAGAGTCGAGCTGGGAAATGAAATTATGTAATTTGACGTGGAAAAGCTACAATCGCAGGAGACCACTAGGATCTTTGCCGATCCAGTTTCCCTCAATCTTTCGCAAGATCCGATGATACCGGCACAATCCACCGAACAACAGTGGCTAACACAAGAGGTGCGATCTATTTCAAGTCTGCGCAATTGCTTGCGTACGCGGATGACATTGACGTAATTGGACGAAAAAAGCGAGACGTCAATGAGGCGTTAGCAAGCATTGAAGCAGAAGCGGGTTAAATGGGTCTTTCGGTAAACGAGGGTACAACCAAATATACATAAATGCTGTCATACAAAAAAAACGTCTTGGTCGGAACGTCACTATTGGCAGCTACCATTTCGAAATGGACAAGGACTTCGTCCACCTTGGCTCACTAGTGGCCAGCGACAACAAAACCAGGGATGAGATCAAGCGCAGGATTGCTCTTGCCAACCGCTGCTTCTTTGGGCTAAAGAGGCAATCGAAAAATAGAGCTCACTCTCGAAAGACCAAGGTTAAGTTATGTATGTAAGTATGTATGTTGGCGTTACAGTCCATGAAGGACATGAGTCGAGCTTCTCTCTCAATCACCCATGTTGTGTGTGATTTAATTTTCCCATAGGTGAAAGGGACCTACAGTTTATTGCCGGTTCCGAACGGCGAATTTCGAGAAGCTTTTCATAACAATTTTACTACAGGGGGTTTTGTCAGAGCCCCGCTGAGGAGAAACACCTTGAAAAACACGTTCGATGACATGGCTGTGTCGGCATTCGATCCCGTGTCATCGGCGTCAGAGGCCAACACACTACCCACTGAGCCACGGTGCTCAGGTTAAGCTATACAAAACCTTAATTATTCCGGTGCTCCTCTCTGGCGCAAATTCCTGATCTTTCACGAAAGCGGATGAGCAGGCTCTTGGCCGTTTCGAGAGGCACAACGATGAACTGTACGGACTGTACAGCGACATCGACCTAGTAACACGTCTTCGGATCCAACGTCTAAGATGCCTAGGCCATGTAGAGCGAATGGATAATACAGCTCCGGCCTGAAGAATCTTCGAGTCCAACCCCGAGAGTCAACGCAGCAGAGAGCGACCGAATCTAAGGTGGCGCACACAGGTTGAAGGGTACTTTAACCAACTGGGAGTGCGTCGCTGGAAACAGCTGGTAAAAGACCGTGCCAGCTGGAGAAGCTTGTTGGTTGATGTCCAGGTTCACACCGGACTGTAGTGCCACCAAAGTATGTAGGTGAGTACTTTGTGTAAATTTGGCAACGACTACGTCTTAAGTGGTACATACAGGGAGTCCGGTTTTGAGTCACTTTTTCGAGCATATTGGCTAGTATCTTATTAAAAACGCAGGTTTGTGGTCAGAACTAAGCTCATTCAATGAAACTTGTTAAAACATAAGATCAGGGATATTAGTAACAGATACATTCATGACTGAAGGACTTCTATGGAAATCAGAGGGAACATCTACAACAACAAAAAAAGTGAATATCGTGCTAAAGGTGAGATCAGACATGACCAACACAAAACCGCGCCAAAGTCGCTGAAAAATCAAGGCCATTTAGGCTGCCTTCTTTGGTTATCGTGATGTGCATTTTGAGTTCCTTCCACAGGATCAAAGGGTATTATCCGCCCAAAGAGGCCGGCAATGTTGCGAGACAACTTTTAGTATTTGCACAACGATAATGCACCGTCTTATCGGTACCCGACCAATATCGTTCCACAACCACCTGTTTTCATTAGATTTAATCGCGGGACTTCTGTCTATTCAGCAAACTTGAAAGAACAGGAATGATTACAGATCTGCTCTAACGAAATACAACCTCGAACTGAGGAAATCCGAGAGAGTGTTTTGGAAAAACCATTGCGAGAATTTAGACTCACTTCCAACTGTGGCCCGACTCCATAAAGCGCTGTCGTAAGAGCACACAAATGGACTCGGGCTACTTCGCAAATCAGACGGTACCTTTACCGTCAATTGCTGGGAAACCCTAGAGCCTTTCATCGAGCTGCTCGAGACTCCCCACTCGATGTCCTCTAACGATCAAACGAACGTCATAAATAGCATCGACAGTACAACAAATAGCCTTTCTGGCATACTTTTTAGCCCTGATAGGGTTAAATGGGCAATTGGTTGATTTAAACCCTATAAGACCCCAGGCAAAGACAGTGTCTTTCCTGCCATCTTACAGAAAGGTCTGAAAACCATTTTAACACCACTGATCGTTTTTTTTTAGATCTTGCTTCAACCTGGGATACATACCCCAAAACTGGAGAGAGGTCAATCTTGTCTTCATCTCCAAGATTGGGAAGCCAAGTGAGCAACCTAAATCCTATCGCCTCATCAGCTTGACTTCGTTCCTTTTAAATGGAGAAATTGATAGAGCTCCATGTTAGAGGCATCTCGGACTGCATTCCGATCAGTATGCATATCGCAAAGAACGATCTACTGAGAATGCGCTGCACCACCTGGTGGCGCGCGGGGAAGGCAGTTTCACACACAAGGAGATCGCAATTGTGCCTTCCTCGACATAGAGGGGGCATTCGATGATTCGATCACCACTGCATTATGCTGCAGGGGTGTAGACCATCCCACTAATGACTGGATTAGGGTGATGGTAAATAGCCGTATCATATCAGCCACATGCGAAGAGGTATCAGTGACAGTATTGGCGGTTAGAGGATGTCCACAAGAAAGAGTCGTTTCACCCCTTTTCCGGTCGATAGTCATCGATGACCTACTACGCAAGCTAACCACTCGGGGCTACGAGGTCATCGGATATGCTGATGAACTGCTGCCTGTGAGTGCATGCAGCTTGCGCTTCAGTTTATCTCTGACTGGTGTCGCAGAGAGGGCTTATCTATTAACCCAAATAAGACAATCTTGGTCCCGTTAACAAAGAGGAGAAAGGTACAGCCCTGCTCAGTCATTCTAAATGGCACACGCATAGGATTTTCCGAGGAAGTAAAGTATCTAGGTATTGATCTAGACCGCAGACTAAACAGGAACTCCAATATGAAAACTAAATTTATGAAGGCGACTAAGGCCATGTGGGCCTGTCAACGCACTTGCGGTAAAACCTGGGGACTTAAACCTAGGGTAGTCCACTAGTTGTACACCGCGATAGTAAGACCTATCGTCACCTACGGACAAAAGTTGAGAAAGAACTACAATTGTTAAGCTTCAACGCCTTCAGAGACTAACGAGTCTCGGCGTTACGGGCGCTATGCCAACCTGCCCTACCTTTGGACCAAATCGCAAGATCTCGAAGGCCCTGGGAACGAGTCGCAGCATCTTTTAAGCTGAGTTAATGGCCATCCTAGCATGAGCCAGTCAACATACTCTCTGATAGCCAAGCAGCGTTTAAAGCGCTGAGTTCGTACAGCACGAACTCAAAAACCGTCAAGGAATGCCATGGTGCCCTACAAGACCTCGCCAAAAGAAACAATGTCAAACTCTGGTGGTTGCCAGGGCACAAAGGTATTTAGGGCAATGAAATTGTCGATCAACTTGCAAGGAGAGGTTCCAGCGTTAGATATTTAGGTCCAGAACCTTTCTGCGGCGCTGTCAAGTCTAACATCAATTTCTTCTTAGGAAAGTGGGAAAAATCGCAACACCTGTCCTTTTGGAACAGCGTTCGGGGATTTCGTCAATCGAAACGACTTATATGGCCCCTGAACAAACAATCTATTAGTATACTCAAATAGGGTGGCTATCATAAGACTAGGCAGCTACCTGACGGGACAATGGGGTCTGAGATATCATCTTAACAAAAGCAACCTCTCGTCAGAAACTGAGTGTCGACTCTGTCTTGAGGACGAAGAGACAGTAGAACGCATACTGTGTGAGTGTGCTGCTCTTTGCCATCTTAGGAAGCGTATCCTTCTCATTGAAGTTGTGACTCCTGAAGGGATCACCTCGGCTCCTACGAGAAGCATTCTCAACTTCATCAGGGAATTGGAAAAGCACCTCGGCTAATCGGTTAGTAGGCACTGATTTGAATGATATAAGTCTGAATACGTACTGCGAGTGTGTTCCTCTGATGGTGTTGGGAGAAAATCATTCGATCGCGCTCTGGGGTGATTGGTCCAGCAGGATTGGATGTGGATGCGTGTTCTGTGATTATAGTAGCGCGATCAGTCGGTACAGTGGCTCACAACACATGAATGTGTACACAAAATACAGTGACAAATATTTTACTCGTACATTAAAGAACAACATAAACAAAACATATTTGGACAAAGGATTAAGTTAATCCAAAACAGGCACAATAGATCTATAAAGGTCGCAGTGCCAAATGCTATTTGATAGCACTAGCCCCACATAAAAAAAAAAAAAAACTTAAAAGTAGAGGATATACTAATAGCATCGAAGAAAGAACTAAGGGCCATCGCGAAAGTCGACCTTAACAACTGTTTTGAAGAATGAAACGAAACAGCTCAGCCAGGAAATAGCCGAGAACACCTTAGGTTACCTCCGACCCGCGACAGGATACCCGTAGTATGATGGTGAGTGTGAGCAGAAAAAGGCAGCAACCGGCGAAGCGCTGCACCGAAGAACCATTGCAGCGCGAGCGGAGTACCAACCCAGAAGAAGGGAGGAACAACTTCCTGCCACCAACGGCTTGTTGGAGGAGGCTTCAATTTAAGAAAGGCACTCAGGCTCTTCGAAATTGCGAAGGTAATCTTGTTACCGACCCGCAAGGAATAGTGGATGTATTTAAGTAGCATTTCCAGCAGCTGTTTAACGAGCCTGACGATGAGAGAGTGGTATGGACTGAGGATATCCCAACTCCAGCCGCTGAAGGAGTCCTCTCACCCAGCATCTAAGAAGTCGGCACAGCTATCCAAAAGCTGAAGAACAACAAGGTTGCAGGCGGCGATATTGTGGAGAGAGCATGCACCAGATCATTTGTAGAATTTGGGAAGATGAAACTGTGCCCGACGACTGGAATATCAAAACGGCGATCCTACCTTTTGCGAGAACTATAGAGGAACACAGTAGAGGCGTACTGTGTGAACGTCTAAAACTCTTTTGCACCAAATGCTGTACATGCTGTCAAGCAAAAACCGATCCGTCGCTCACCACCTGGGGCAAATTATAACGATTGACAGCTGTAATTTCGAGGTGGTTAAAGAGTTTGCCTACCTCGGGGCAAACGTAAACTCCACAACGACACAGTGGAGATCCGGCATAGAATCGCCCTTGGCAACTTCGGTATATATCAACAACTTGGCTCAAAACTCCTCACTCAAAGAACCAAGGTCACACGATCCATATGGTATTGCTTTATGGAGCCAAAAGCAGAACGGCGTAGCTGATTTTGTGTTCTTACGAAAGAAAAATTCTGCGCCGGATATTTGGTCCTGTCTGTGAGGAACGTGAATGGAGGAGAAAATATAATCGCGAATTCTATGAGCTGTACAAAGATGTGGATATAGTGCAGAAGGTAAAGATCCGTCGCTTACAATGACTCGGCCACATCGAGCGCATAAACACCAACGCTCCAGCTAAGAGGGTCATCCACTCCGAGCCTCCTGCCTCGAGGAGAAGAGAAGACCGTACCCCCAGTATAAAGACCAGGTATTCGCGGATGCAAGACAACTTGGTCTTGATAACTGGAAGCACCGTGTCCGGAACCGTCAAGGATGGAAGGCAGCTATAGCTCAGGCTCAAATCCTCCATGGATTGCCAGCCTGATAAGTAAGTAAGTATAACCCACAATATCATGCCTCTTAGCAGGTTCTGTTAAATCTGACCGTGATTCACTACAGATTCCTCGACAATCCGATTTTACGATGCAAAAACTGCCACCAGTTAACCACCCATTACAACAAAGTCGTCCGTTTCATTCAATTCCCTCACCTATAAAACGACATGTCGCACAATGGTTCGCTGACAAATGAAAGCCTCAGAAGCCATCCTACAAGGCTCATTGGAAAAGATTTATTACACATCACCGTCAAACGATCACCACCATCGGCGACAGTCATCACGCCTCAATCGACTTACTCACTGCTATTTCCGACCGCAAGACTCGCCCGAAAATCTCGAAATCGAAAACCGTCTTCTGTCCGTGTCATTATGTCACATCGATAACGCATTGACAGACAGACATTACCAAATCCAGCAAAAGAGAAAGAAAACCAAAAAACAAAAATTGGTCGTGACAAAAGCAACATTCGAAAACGAAACAAGATTCGCAACGACAGCGACGCAGCTCGACAAAGGTGTCCAGTCCACTGATCGATTTATTTTAATCATGAGTTTCGGATCATTTTATTGCGTAGGGTCTCGGAAGATACGGACTATGCGTCGCCAATGACGCCAAGGTGGGGCGTTCGCAATGAACGGCGAACATGAAGCAGCGCAACCTTAATCGGTCGCCTGATAAAAATTTCAATTAACCACGCGAGACATGAGGCGCTGGAGTTGCTCTTACTGTTATGTATCAGAAGTGGGAAATGCCTCTCGAGGTTTTTTGCCGCTCGTACACTATCTTTCTGTGCTCTGAATGGAAGTATTTAGGTTGTGGTGAGCGATTACTTTCGACAAATAAATGTTGTTTACGCGAACGTGTCAATTCGTGGGTGTCATAGCGATTTGTCATGCTTTTGTGCTGATAGATAAAGGCACTTCCCTCTATTCTATCTGTGAAGTGAAGTAGATCATTTCCGTTCCAAGAGTAGTTTTGAACTCGAACTTGACCTCGTTGGGTGCGGGCCTGTGGCGGTTTTCAACACCCGCCCACGAATCATGAACAAACTCCTGTCCACCTTCAAGCAACACTTAACTCTTATCGTCCTGTTCGAGTATCCAATTGACGCCAGAGCAAATGTAAACACTGAATACTGAATAGCACTCGACTGGCCCCACACCATTAGTCTTTGTAAACTTGGAGTGTTATCTCGATTAGAACTAATTGAATAAGTATGGCACAATCGACAGCAGCGTCTCGTTTACGTTTGTTGCTGCTGCTCGTCGGTTTGGAACCAGTTGATCAGGATCTTAGAATCCACCGTGGAATGGGTGGGGGTATGTTCCTTTGTTCGTTCGCACCAGAACGCAGGCTTCCCTTGATACCGTCATTACCACGTCGGAAGGCAGATAACATACCTATACATAGGAGTATGTACAAGCGAGTCGAACTGACTAATGGACTGCATTGGTAATGAAATGCTCTTGGCTCTTTTGTTCGCTGCGACTAATTATTGCGATAATTCGAATTCAATCCCAATCGTTGCCTCTGGCTACTCGTTGGTGATCTAACCTGGCGCGCACTCGTGTATTTTTTTTTTTTTTTTGTTTTGGGATGGAATGCTCAAGGTCACCGGCTTGCAGACATGTCCTGCTGTCATTGAACTTGGTTTGATGGATTGCTAGTAATTAATTAAACGGATATTGGTCCGGAGATCTGTTTTGATCGATTTTGGATTCTTTAAATGTCGAATGACATGTTCAGACACTTTGGTGATGCACGAGAAAACTATTTCGGGATATACATATGTATACATATGTAGGCTGAAAGCCTTCAGGTGGGCATCGAGACTTGGGACCATTGACCTTTTCCCCGGCAAGGCCTGATTCCAACAATCCTTTCTTCTTCTTTCTTAGTGGGCGCTACAGTTCGGGGTGAGCCTGGGCTTCAACCAACATGCCCCTTCATCTAGCGAGATCTTTCGCTAGCCTTTTCCATTGCCGCACACCCAGTTGGCTGAGGTCCTCTTCCACCTGTGTGCGCCATCTTAGGTAGGTAAGGTAGGTAAGACCGTAGCCTTCCCAGAGATGGGAAGAACACACATAGGCCAAGGAGGCCCGTTGTGCAGCTACGAGGGGGTTTTAGCCCCCTATTCGTGGAACCATTTTGTGCTTCTTAAAAATTTAAGAAGATCAGATATCCCCACTTGCTGAACTTCGGTCAGATCGTTGAGGAGGTATGATCCTAGGTATCGTTTCCTGACTGTGCAGAATGCCGGGCAGGCGCAGAGAAGGTGATGAATGGATTCGACCTCCTCCTCGTCTAGACAGCTCCTATAATACTCCTAGTCCGTTGACTATCGAGCCGGGGCCAGATTTGCCTGGTGATGAGGCAGGTGTGTCCCTGAGTCCATCTCCGGTTCGTCTCGGCCCTGGCGAGGGTAGTGAGATTGTGTTTTTGTGGTTGCGAAGGGTATACCCTCGCAGACCACAGTTGTTTGTAGCGTCGTTCCTTTTTTTGGCGAGTCTGTCGGCTCTTTCATTTCCGGTGATGTCGCTGTGTCCCGGTACCCATATAAGTTGTATGTTGAACTGTTCAGCCATCTCATTAAGAGATAGGCGACAGTCGAGGCTAGTTTTTGATGTGTACACATAGGACTCCAGCGACTTTAAGGCCGCTTGGCTATCCGTGAGAATGCGGATATCCGTGGTGGATATCACGTTCCACCTCAACCAGGACAGAGCCTCTTTTATTGCCAACAGTTCCGCCTGGAAAACGATGCAGTGATTTGGTAGTTTTAGCGGTTTGTTTAGCTTAAGTTTTTTGCAGAATACCCCACTGCCCACCCCGTCTTTGGTTTTAGACCCGTCAGTATAGAAAGTGCGCCATCTTAAGTACGGCCGTCCTCTGCTTCTTCGTCCCTCGGGGTTGGATTCAAAGGCTCTCCGGGCTGGAGCTGTGGTGTCCATTCGCTCTACATGGCCCAGCTATCTTAGGCGTTGAATCCGTAGACGCCTGACTAGGCTCATGTCGCTGTACAGCCCGTAAAGTTCGTGGTTGAATCTCTTCCTTCATCCCCCGTCTGCGTTTATAGGCCCGAAAATCACGCGCAAAATCTTTCTCTCGAACCGACCAAGGGCCTCCTCATCCGCTTTTGATAGTGTCCATGCCTCTGCGCCGCACAACAGGACCGGAATGATAAGGGTCTTATATAGAGTCAACTTTGTCGTTCGGGAGAGGGCTCTATTACTCAGTTGCCTCCTGAGCCCAAAGAAACAGCGATTGGCAAGAGTGATTCTGCGTTTGATTTCGGAACTGATGTCGTTGATCCAGGTCACTGCGAAGCCAAGGTAGACGAAGTCATTAACTACCTCGAACTTATATCTGCCAATACAAACGTTCTGGCCAAGACATCGGTGGTGAGCGTCCTTTTTTGATGACAGCGGATATTTAGTTTTGCCCTCGTTTAACGCCAAACCAATTTTCGCCGCCTCCATCTCAATACTCGTAAACGCCTCATTGACATCTCGCTGCGATCTCCCTATTATGTCAATATCGTCGGCGTTTGCAAGGAGTTGCGAGGATTTGAAATAGATTGTGCCCCTTGTATTGGCCAGTGATTTCTGGACAATCATTTCCAATATGATGTTGAAGAAATCACACGACAGCGCATCGCCCTGCCTAAATCCTTTTTTTCACATCAAAACTATCGGTAAGGTGTTCACCGATTCGGGTGGAGTAGCGAGCATTCTCCAAAGTCATCCTGCATAGTCTGACGAGTTTAGCAGGTATGTCAAAGGTAGACATAGCGTTGTATAGCTCGTCTCTAATTACGCTGTCGTATGCGGCTTTGAAGACGACGAATAGGTGGTGAGTGTCGACTTGAAATTCATTGGTTTTTCCCAGGATCTGCCGTAGTGTGAAGATTTGGTCGATGGTGGACACTTCCCTGGCCTGAATCCGCGCTGATAAGGACCTTTCAGCTTATTTACAAAAGGTTTCAGGCGTTTACACAAAACGGAAGAGAGGATTTTGTAGGCGATGTTAAGGAGACTTATTCCTCTATAGTTGGCGCAAACAGAGGAATCTCCTTTCTTGTGGATCGGGCATACGATGCTGGTGCATGCTCCCAACCAGGTCATCCCCAGCTGCCTTGAAGAGCTCAGTAGACAGTCCGTGTGTGCCAGCAGCTTTATTCGACTTGTGCTTCGATATGGCAATCTTAACTTCGTCGAGGTCAGGGGACGGAATTCTCTGCGGTCTTCGTCGATTAGGAATGGATCATTCTGCCTGACAGCGGTATATTGACTAACATCGTCGTTATACAGTCTGCAGAAGTAGTTTTTCCATATTCTCAGCATCGACTGCAGTTCTACTACTAGGTGTCCGCTCTCATCCCTGTAGGCTTCCGTTCTGGCTTTATAACCTTGGCATGCCCGCTTTACCTGTTGATAAAACTTTCGAACCTCACGCCTGCAGTAACACCTCTCCAAATCCTCAATCGCGCGCTTCTCGTGCTCTTTCTTCTTTCTTCTGAGAAGCTTATGCTTCTCTCTTCTTTTTAACTCGTAGAGCTCACGAGCTGCTCTTTTTCTTTTATGCAGCGAGGCCTTATATGCATTCTGCTTCGCTGTATGAATCCTCCTGCACTCGTCATCGAACCAGGTGTTTCTTCGTGGTGGAGCCTTGAAACCCAAAACTTCGGACGCAGAGCTTTTCAGGGCTTGTTTGCAAAGGCTCCACTGCTGTTCTATTGATAGTGTGGAGGATTCAGGTGTATTGGAGAGCTTAAGGAAGACGCGATCGGTAAAAGCACGAGCGGTTTCTGGCGATAGTAGCTTTCCGACTTTGTATTCTTACTCTACTCTGTTGCGTTCGTGATATCCGTTCCAACAATCATTACTTAACACTATTTTCGTTTATAATGCATTGAGATAACAGGTATCTTCTAATCTTAGACGTTTAGATAAACTCCTTTACTAGAGTCCAGAAAGCGGTATAGACCTTGAGCGACTAGGGTTGGTGCTAAGCGAAACCCTTTTCCAAAAGGGAGGGAGAGTCGATAGTTACAGCTAACAATCGACGCACTGTAGGCGGTTTTTAATGGGGGGATAAATAAATTCTGTCAGACTGTGGGAGACCCTTTAAGGTAAAGCGTAAGCGCTTACTTTTCAGCCCAGCAATCCATAGAGGATCTAAGCCTGAGCTATAACTGCCTTCCATCCATGACGCTGCTTCTAGTTATCAAGACCAAGTTGTCTGATATCCGCGGTTACTTGGTCTTTATACCGAAGGTTCGGTGTTCCTCTTCTTCTCGAATCAGGAGGCTCAGAGTCGAAGAAGTCTTAGCTGGAGCTTTGTAGTCGACGGATGATCTTTACCTTCCGGACTATATCCACGTCTTTGTACAGCTCGTAGAGTTCGCGGTTATGACTTCTCCTCCACTCACCTTCCTCACAGACAGGACATAAGATCAGCTCCGCCGTTCTGCTTTTGGCTCCATGCAGCAAGACCGTATGGACCGTATGACTTTGGTTCTTCGAGTGAGGAGTTTTGAGCCAAGTTGTTTGTATAAAGCGAAGTTGCCAAGGGCAATTCTAAGCCGGATCTCCACTGTGTCGTTGTGGAGTTTATGTTTGCCCCGAGGTAGACAAACTCTTAAACCTTTACAGCTTTACAGCTCTCAATTGCCTCTAAAGCCCAAAGAAGCACGGTTGGCAAGAGTAATCCTGCGTTTGATCTCAGCGCTGGTGTTGTCACTGGTCACTAGTGAGCCAAAGTAGTCGAAGTTCTTGATCACTTCGAATTTGTAGCTGCCAGTTGTGACGTTCTGGTCGAGACTTCGGTGTTGTGCGTCTTTTTTGGTTAACAGCATATATTTCGTTTCACCGTCGTCGTTAACCGAAAGACCCATTTTAGCTGCTTCTGATTCAATGCTTTCGAACGCATCATTGACGTCCCGCTTTGTTCGTCCAATTACGTCAGTGTCATCCGCGCACACAAGCAGTTGCGCAACAAAAGCGTTGGCCACCTTGTCTAAATCCTTTTTAACATCAAAGGTCTGGGTTAATTCGCCACCGACCTTAATGGAACAACGAGAATTCTACCATCCTCATCCTACACAATCTGACGTGTTTGGCAGGGACGTTAAAACTAGACATGGCTCCGTATAGCTCGTCTCTATGCACACTGTCATACGCGGCTTTTAAGTCGACGAAAAGATGATAGCTGTCGATTTGGTATTCTTGGGTCTTCTCTAAGATTTGTTGCAGGGTGAATATCTGGTCTATCGTGGATTTACCTGGACTGAAACCACGTTGATAGAAACCTATCAGATTATTCAGAAAGGATTTCTGGCGTCCTTCTTCTTCTTCCTTGGCGCTACAGTTCATGGCGAACGTGGGCCTCCTTCAAAAAACCTCCCCAACTGGCACGGTCTTTCGCCAGCAGTCTCCAGTGCCGTACGCCTAGTTGGTTAAGGTCCTCTTCCAATTGGTTACGCCACCTTAAGTTTGGCCGTCCTCGACCGCGTCGCCCCTCGGGGTTGGATTCATAGACCTTCCGAGCCGGAGCTGTGTTTTCCATACGCTCAACATGACCTAGCCATCTAAGGCGTTGGATCCGAAGACGCCGTGCTATGTTCATGTCGCTGTACAGCCCGTACAGTTCACTGTTAAGTCTTCTCCTCCACTCCCCATTTATGCAGGTCGGGCCGAAAATCGCACGGATAATTTTTCTCTCAAAAAAAATCCGCTTTCAATAAGGTCCATGTTTCTGCGTCATAGAGCAGGACCGGGATGATAAGGGTCTTGTATATGCTCACCTTGGTTTTTCGAAAGAGGACTCTGCTTTTCAATTGCCTCCCGCGCCCAAAGAAACAGCGGTTGGCAAGAGTTATTCTGCGTTTGATTTCGGCACTGATGTCGTTTCTGCCTGTCATTGCGGAGCCTAGGTAGACGAAGTCCTTGACTACCTCGAAATTATACCTGCCAATATGTGCGCCCTGGCCAAGACGCCGGTGGTTCGTGTCCTTTTTCGACGACAGCATATATTTCGTTTTGCCCTCATTTACCGCCAGTCCCATTTTAGCCGCCTCCGTCTCAATGCTCTCGCTGACTTCGTCCAATTATGTCAATGTTATCGGCATATGCGAGCAGTTGTATGGACTTGAAAAAGATGGTGCCCCTCGTATTGACCAGTGAGTTTTGCACTATCCTTTCAAGGACGATGGTGAAAAAGTCACACGATAGCGTGTCGCCCTGTCTAAAACCTTTTTTGACATAAAAGGTATCGGTTAGGTCGCTTCCGACCCTGATGAAGCAGCGAGAGTTCTCCAGAGTCATCCTGCACAATCTGACGAGTTTGGCAGGGATGTCAAAACTAGACCTGGCGTTGTACAGCTCGTCTCTATTGATACTATCGTATGCAGCCTTAAAGTCGACAAACAGGTGGTGGGTGTCGATCTGGAACTCGTTTGTTTTTCCCAGGATCTGCCGCAGTGTGAATAATTGATCTATAGTGGACTTCCCAGGCCTGAAACCACACTGATATGGACCAATCAGTTTATTAACGAACGGTTTCAAGCGTTCACACAGAACAACAGAGAAGATTTTATAAGCGATGTTCAGATGACTTATTCCTCTGTAGTTGGCGCAGACAAAGGGGTCTCCTTTCCTGTGGATCGGGCAAATGATACTAGGATTCCATTCATCGGGCATGCATTCCTCTGACCATATCTTACGGATGAGCTGGTGCATACTCCCAACCAGGTCATCTCCAGCTGCCTTAAAGAGCTCGGCAGGTAGTCCGTCTACTCCAGCAGCTTTGTTGGACTTAAGCTTAGAAAAAGCATTCCTAACTTCGTCCAGGTCAGGGGGACGGAATTCTCTGCTATCATCGTCCGTTGTGGAAGGATTATTCTGCCTGACAGCGGGATCTGTTTCGTCATCGCCGTTAAACAGTCTGCAGAAGTAGTCTTTCCGGATTCTTAGTACCGACTGTGAATCGACTACTAGGTTTCCATTTTCGTCCCTGCAGACTTCCGTTCTGGTCTTATATATATAAAACCTCCGAACGTCATTCCTGCGATAGCATCTCTCCATCTCTACGATCGCGAGCTTCTCATGCTCCCTTTTTTTTCGTTTGGAGAAGCTTATATTCCTCCCTCCTCTTCTGCTCATAATGCTCACGAGCAGCTCTCGTTCTTCTATGCAGCGCCTCTTGATAAGCTTGCTGCTCTGCTGCGTGTGCCCTCCTACACTCGTCATCAAACCATGGGTTTCTTGATGGTAGCGGTTTGAAACCCAGTACCTCAGAAGTAGCACTTTCTAGGGCGTGTTGACAACGGATCCATTGGTGTTGTACGGTCTGAGCAGGTGTTGAAGGGTTTTCCGAAAGCTTAAGGAAGACGCGATTGGCATACGCTCTGGCGGTCTCTTGCGATTGTAGCATTGCGACGTAGTATGCTGATGGCCTTAGTCGATTTTTCTGGGCCAGGCATATTCGAAGTCGCAACCTGGCTGCCACAAGATAGTGGTCCGAGTCGATGTTGGCTCCTCTTAAAGTTCGCACAACCAGAATGTCGGATGCGTGTCTGCCATCAAACGCAATGTGGTCAATCTGGTTGACGGTTGATTGATCCGGAGATCGCCAGGTCCCTTTGTGGATGTTGAGATGTGGGAAACGCGTGCTAGCAACTAGTAGATTTCGCCCCGTTGCGAAGTCTATCAGCCTAAGTCCATTTTCGGATGTGGTGTTGTGTAGGCTGTGCTTGCCAATAACCCTATCAAAGGCGACTTCCTTGCCCAGTTTTGCGTTAAAGTCTCCCAGTACGATTTTAACATCGTAGCTGGGACATTGGGCATATGTCCTATCTAGTAGGTCGTAGAAGTCGTCTTTTGTAGCGTCATCCTTGTCCTCGATAGGGGCATGAGCGCAAATTAGGTTGATGTTTGCGAATTTATCCTTGATGCCGATTGTCATGAGGCGTTCGCTTACATGCCTGAAGCTCAAGACTTTTTGCCTAAGTCTCCCTCTCATAACAAATCCGCATCCGAATAAGAGTTGTCTTCTCTCCATGTAGCAGTCGCCGTAGTAGATATCACAGTTTCTCATCCTCATTTTGCCCGGTCCATCCCATCGCACTTCCTGGATTGCGGTAATATCTGCCTTATAACAGTCTGGGACCTCGGCAAGTTGTTCGGCTGTACGTGGTCTGTTGAGGGACCTTGCATTCCACATACAAAGCCGAATATCGTTCTTCTTTTTCCTTTGGTTGTTTCTTGGGTCGTCATCAGTTAATCCGTCCGTTTTTTTATATCCGAGGCTTTTTTTGGGTTTTTTGGTTTGTTGGTTTTTTTCCAGGTATGGCTTGCCGGGCAATAGCCTAACCGACACTTATCCTTTCTGGCGTCCACCTGCGTTTAATTTCGCGCAGGCTCAAGAGTCATACTCTTGTCACACAACCTGGGCTGAGTGCAGATGATTTGAGTCGTAGATGCTCGTTCACCACTCTCCGGTGGTGGTTGTCCTAGATAGGATTCAAAAGAAACTAGATGGAATTTTCATGGTGGTTGTAGTTCCCAGCAAATGTTCTATGCCATTATGGTGGTATATTAGAACTGCACACACTGAGTATGCATTTGAAGTGACCATATACTGTGAGTGTTATGCGCTCATCAGTATTTTGATCACTTCCCATTCACTACAGCTGTGTTGCATCATTTTTCCGAATAGGAGTTGCATTTCTTGGCTATGGACATACTTTGAACTACAGATCTTCCGCTCGACAGTCGGTGATGTTTACCACTGCTCCACGGCCACCGCCTTCCTTTCTTGTGAACCGGATAAACGATGGTGAGATTCCATTCGCCAAGCATGCTTACCTCCGACCATATGTATAAAGTGGTGCATTGGCCCTACCAGCTCATCTCCAGACACTTTAAATAGCTCGGCCGACACGCCCAGGCTTTACGTAAAACTTGCGAGCGTCGTTACTGTAGTAGCTTCGCTCCATCTCCTCGATCTTATGCGTTTAATGAACCAATGCACTCAAATTGGATCCACCAGACTGCGAATAGTCCGCTCGGTAGGACGATTATGACAACCGTAAAATGGATAAAGCGCGCGAAATGTTGTCGAACGCTACGTCCATCCGTGGTGATATGGCAAAATATACTGAATAAACGACAGCCAACTTGACAGATGTAGCTTTAACAAAATGGCCATTATTAACTGTCAAAGTCCGGAAGTTCCTCTTGGAAGACCAATTACATGTTCCTGTATAGGGGGTGTTGCGAGAATCAGCCCTTAAGGCAGCCTCCAGATTATGAATGAAAGTGAAAATAAACACTCCATTCTGCCGTAAGTGTCTTTTACATTTTTTTATCGCAAATCGAGTCCACGCCACGAAAAAGAGCGCCATAATCCAGACACATCGTGCATGCCACAACTGGTGATATCCGATTACCTTGTAAGCGACCATCACCATGAAAAAATGTTTTGCGAGTGCAATGCAACTTTTACAATCGACAGCCTCCGTAACAGTAAACAGGACAACAATCCCTTTATCTGCGCCGCACGAACAAACATCGCGCTTTAAGGTTCGCTCTGTAGCGCGATACCTTCATCCTGATTAATGACCAAGTGTTTTCATATAATTTTGCTCACATCTGTCCGTGTCCCGCCATTGAGTTACCATGACATAGTAAATCATCCTCGTGTCATACACTCATACCAAGTGGTAGTTGTGCTCGTCATGCATCCGACCAGATAGCATATCGCCCCATCTTCATGCCAATATCCGTTGGTTCTCCACATCTGAATTGCAGGGCAGACAACATCCTTATGCAACACAGGTTGGCTGGAACTCTTCGCATCGAATTAATTGCGTGACAGTCGATGGAAATAAAAACAAAAGAAACGAAACCAGATACTCATCTTAATCAATTTTTTGGTGCAACGCTAGAGGACGTACCCCGGCCATGTGTCTTATCAAAATCTGACGATGCCTTCATATCCGTCTGCTGTCCATTAAAGCGGTTATGAGTTCTTAAAATAAAACTTAATTGGCTTACGATGGCCTTACAAGGTCGACGTGAAATGGCTTTATGTAAAACTGTCAAAACTATACGAGCGCCTTGGCATTTTCTGAAACGCAACGGTCGGATGTCAATGTACCCAAACGACAGACTTGGGAACGTAATGAAAAACAGAAAATCAAAAAATCCACTTGTGACATGAGTGCCGGGAGGGAGGGAGCGACAAAATGTCTTAAGCTTCCGAGATGTAAGCGAACGCCTCATAACAATCCGCATCAAAGCTAAATTTGGAAACATTAGCTTAATATGCGCTCACGCCCCAACGGAAGCAAAGGACGATCGACTCAAAGAAGAATTCTACGATCTCCTAGACAGAACATATGCCCAATGTCCCAGCTACGACACAAAAATAGTCCTAGGAGATTTTAATGCAAAACTGGGCAAGGAGGACATATTTGAGTCGATCATAGGAAAGCATAGCCTCCATAACACCACATCCGACAACGGATTAAGGCTAATCGATCTCCTAGCGGGGCGTAACCTCCTTGTAGCAAGCACGCGGTTCCCCCCTCTCAACATCCACAAGGGTGCCTGGTGGTCTTGTGATCAATCGACCACCAATCAGATTGATCATATTGCGATCGACGCCAGACACTCCTCCTGTATTCTCGACGTCCGAACCTTCCGAGGGGCCAACATCGACTCGGACCACTACCTTGTTGTAGCCAAGGTACGAGTGAGGATATCAAGAATGCTTGAGAGTCGAGTAGGACTACGTAAGTTTGACGTCAGAAAGCTGCAATCGCAAGAGACTGCCAGAATCTTTGCCGATCGTGTCTCCTCCAAGCTCTCTCAAAATCCGCCCACAGCAGCACAAACAATAGAGCAGGAATGGGCTCATTGCCAGAGCGCCATCAGAGATGCTGCTTCAGAGGTGCTGGGTTTCACACAGCCACCACCTAGAAACCCCTGGTTCGATGAACAATGCGAACAAGCCCATGCAGCAAAACAAGAGGCATATAAGGCCATGCTGCAACGACGGGCGAGGGCTGCTCGCGAAATCTATGAGCAGAAGAGAAGAGAGGAACACACGCTTTTCAGAAGAGAGAAGAGAGAGCACGGAAAGCGTGAGATCGAGGAGATGGAGAGATGCTTCCGCAGGAATGACGCCCGTAAGTTTTACAATAAGGTAAAACGAACATGCCATTGCTACAATGCCAGAGTGGCGGCCTGCAGGGATGAAAATGGAGAACTGGTAGTAGAGTCGCAGTCGATGCTTAGGATTTGGAAAGACCACTTCTGCAGACTGTACAACGGCGATGATAGACAAGATAGCGCTGTCAGGCAGAACGAGCCATTCGCAATGGACCACGAAGTAACAGAATTCAGTCCACCCGACCTAGACGAAGTCAAAATAGCGATATCAAGACTTAAGTCTAATAAAGCCGCTGGCGCAGACGGCCTGTCTGCTGAGCTTTTTAAGGCGGCTGGAGATGAGCTGGTAAGGTGCATGCACCATCTCATCTGCAAGGTATGGTCGGAGGAAAGCATGCCCGACGAATGGAATCTCAGCATCATTTGCCCGGTCCATAAGAAAGGAGACCCCTATAACTGCGCCAACTATAGGGGAATAAGTCTCCTTAACATCGCATTTAAGATCTTCTCTGCCGTATTGTGTGAAGGCCTGAAACCGGTTGTGGATAACCTGATCGGCTCTTATCAGTGTGGTTTCAGGCCAGGTAAATCCACAATAGACCAAATATTTACGCTACGGCAGATACCAAATACCAAATCGACACTCACCACCTCTTCGTCGATTTCAAGGCCGCGTATGACAGCGTATATAGAGACGAGCTGTACAAAGTCGTGTCTAGTTTTAACATCCCTGTCAAACTCGTCCGACTGTGCAGGATGACAGTGGAGAATTCTCGCTGTTCCATTATGGTCGGTAATGAGCAAACCGAGACCGTTGATGTTAAAAAAGGATTTAGGCAGGGCGACGCGCTGTCGTGCAACTTTTTCAACATCGTGCTTGAAAAGATCGTGCAAGAGTCACTGGCCAACACAAGAGGTACGATCTATTTCAAGTCTACGCAATTGCTTGCGTACGCCGACGATATTGACGTAATTGGACGAAAACAGCAAGACGTCAATGAGGCTTTCGTGAGCATTGAGGTAGAAGCGGCTAAGATGGGTCTCAAGGTTAATGAGGGTAAAACCAAATATCTGCTTTCATCTAAAAGAGACGGACAACACCGACGTATTGGCCAGAACGTCACCTTGGGCGGATATAACTTTGAAGTGGTCAAGGAATTCGTCTACCTTGGCTCACTGATGACCAGCGACAACAACACCAGCGCTGAGATAAAACGCAGAATCACTCTTGCCAACCGCTGTTTCTTTGGGGTCAAGAGGCAATTGAGAAGTAGAGCCCTCTCTCGGAAAACCAAGGTGACACTATATAAGACCTTGATCATCCCAGTCCTCGTTTACGGCGCAGAGGCTTGGACCTTAACAAAAGCGGATAAAGATGCCCTTGGTCGTTTCGAGAGGAAAATTCTGCGCACTATCTACGGTCCCGTTTGTTCAAACGGTGTATGGAGGAGAAGATATAACGAAGAACTGTACGGGTTCTACAGCGACATCGGCCTGGTACGACGTCTACGGATACAGCGTCTAAGGTGGCTAGGCCATGTAGAGCGCATGGAAGATACAGCTCCGATCCGAAAAGTCTTCGAATCCACTCCGGAAGGAAGGCGCGGCAGAGGACGGCCGCCTCAGCGGTGGGACCTCAACCAACTGGGCGTGCGGCACTGGAAACAGCTGGCCAAAGACCGTGCCGGCTGGAGACGTTTGTTGGTTGAGGCCCAGGTTCACCACGGACTGTAGCGCCACCTAAGTAAGTAAGTGCCATTTGTCATCCCGAGTACCTAAAACGCGAAGAGCTAGATTCTCACTATTTATGTCAATATGTGCCAGAAGTTAACGTGGAAGAATTGCATTCAACTCAACTCTGGGAAAAGCAAACTCTACTATTGTCGTCGGATTGAAACACAGTTTCACTCCACACCCATTGCATACAAATAGCACGTCCATGTCTCCATCCATAACTCATGGATGAACTTTTCTCTCGTTTTCACGACTATACACAGGTAAACATTAGAACTTGTTAAAAAGCGATTCGGGATCAATTTCAAGTGGACTCCGTCGAGATGATAACAACAATGGAAGTTATTCAAGAAGTGGCCGGCAACCTGAGCAGTTCCAACTAGTCCGTTGATGGATGGATTCGAGAAATGGAAGTATACATTGGATGTTCGTATTAGTTATCCATTCTGATATAGATTTGGGGATTTTTGTCACGTCGCGGATAGTAATGAATTTCGCCGGAAGATATTCCATCATCTCAGATGCAGGGAGTCGCAATTAATTACGTCCACGTCTATCCACATTCCGTAGGGTAAGCTTGAGAGTCGAGTGCGTGGGCTATTTCCAGGTATTTAATCATAATTTATTGCTCACATACCTATTTATTCATCTTGTGGTTTCATAACATCTCATTAGGGATAGGATGTTATCTGTTTTGATATTCCATATATTTGCCATAGTCAAAAAGTTGTCTACCCTCCTTTGCTCCGATCGACGTCACTATTGGTACCAAAAAATTGTTTATTAATCCCTAAAAGTCGAATTATTAATTGGAGTCATGCTGTGAATTAAACTGCTCCCAATCTACTCTTTGGGAAAATGTCACATTTGAATACGTAATTTATTTTGATTGCGCAGTTAAAGATATTTTTGATTTTAGTACGCACAGTGTGATGAATTTAAGTTTGGCGATTGAGTAAAATCATAAACAAGATACAAGAACTAGTTTCAAATGAAAAAAATGTGGTCTAGGTGCGACCTGAAAGGCCCACGCAAAAAACGAAAACACGAGGGGTGTTATAAGTCTGAGGTGTCTGAGTGTCTGTCTGTGGCATCGTAACACCTGAACGAATGGACCGAAAGCTAACGTGATCGAAATGGATCTTAGCTACAATTTGTGAAGATCTGTTCAGGTGTTTCGAAGCCATTAGCTCTTTTTGTTAGCTGCAGTAGGATTCTTAGACGAATAATGGATAATGATATCGGTTCTCGTCCGATCACCGCAATCATCCAGCATCGGGTGCGGTCAGTACTTAGATGGGAAACCACTTGGAAACACCGCGTGTTGTTGGCTTCAAGGCGCCAATTTGCTGTCGTTCCATGTAACCCAGGAGGCTTCAAAAAGGGCACCCTGGCCCTTCGAAACTGCGAGGGAAATCTTGTCACCGACCCGCAGGGAATAGTGGATGTATTTAAGCAGCACTTCCAGCAGCTGCTTAACGAGCATGACCAAGAGAGAGTGGTAGGGACTGAGGAAATCCCAGCTCCAGCCGCTGAAGTAGTCCTCCCACCCAGCATAGAAGAAGTCGGCACAGCTATTCAGAAGCTGAAGAACAACAAGGCCGCAGGCTCAGATGGCTTGCCATCAGAGCTCTTCAAGGCTGGCGGCGATGTTCTGGTAGGGAGCATGCACCAGATCATCTGCAGAATTTGGGAAGATGAGAGCATGCCCGACGACTGGAATACCAGCTCTATATGCCCCATCCACAAAAAAGGCGATCCTACCTCTTGTAAGAACTATAGAGGTATATCCCTGCTCAATGTCGCATACAAGATCCTGTCCAGCGTATTGTGTGAACGTCTAAAACCATTTTGCACCGCACTAATCGGCAGCTACCAGTGCGGCTTCCGGCCCGGCAAATCAACTATAGACCAAATTTTCACACTTCGACAAATCCTGGAAAAGACCAACGAGTTTCGAATCGATACACACCATCTTTTCATCGATTTCAAAGGCGCATACGACAGCATTCATCGTGAAGCACTGTTTGGGGCGATGGCCGAATTCGGGATCCCGGGAAAACTGATCAAGTTGTGTCACGCCACGCTAAAAAACACGCGATGCACCGTGCAACTCGGTTCTAGGACCTCGGAACCATTCGAAACATGCACCGGATTTCGGCAAGGAGATGCGCTGTCATGTGACTTCTTCAACCTGGTGCTGGAGCAGATAGTGCGACGGGCAGGCGCCAACAGGGAAGGCACTATCTTTTACAAGTCCATCCAGCTGCTAGGATACGCGGATGATATCGACATCATCGCGTGTTCTCGCCGTGGCATCGTGGAAGCATTCACGGCGATTGAAGAACAGGCGAAACGAGTTGGTCTTAAGATCAATGAGGACAAAACGAAATACATGCTGTCAAGCAAAAACCAATCCGTCGCTCACCACCTGCGACAAAACATAGCAATTGACTGCTACAATTTCGAGGTAGTTAAGGAGTTTGTCTACCTCGGGGCAAACGTAAATTCCACAAATAACACCTCAGTGGAGATCCGGCGTAGAATCGCTCTTGGCAACCGCTGCTACTTCGGCTTGTCCAAACAACTGGGGTCAAAACTCCTCACTCGAAAGACCAAAGTCATGCTTTACAAAACGCTCATTCTGCCAGTCTTGCTGTACGGAGCCGAAAGCTGGACGATAAGCAGGACAGCGGAGCTGATTTTGGGTTCTTTCGAAAGAAAAATTCTGCGCCGGATATTTGGTCCTGTTTGTGAGGAAGGTGAATGGAGAAGAAGATACAACCGCGAACGAACTCTGCGAGCTGTACCAAGATGTGGATGTAGTCCGCAACGCAAGGATCCATCGACTACACTGGCTCGGCCACATCGAGCGCATGGACATCAACGCTCCAGCTAAGAGGGTCTTCGACTCCGAGCCTCCTGGTTCGAGAAGAAGAGGAAGACCGAACCTCCGGTATAAAGACCAAGTAATCGCGGATGTAAGACATGTTAGTCTTGACAACTGGAAGCAGCGTGCCCGGGACCGTCAAGGATGGAAGGCAGCTATAGCTCAGGCTCAGATCCTCCATGGATCGCAGGCCTGATAAGTAAGTAAGTAAGTCCATGTAACCCAGGGTAAGGAAATGCACACTCATGTGCGCACATTAAACAATCTATTGCTCATAAACTGCTCACGTGCGTGTGCAATTTGGATTGCTGAAAGTTTCTAATTTAGACTTTATAGAAAATGAAGCCATCTTAGACTAAAATAATATAAATACCGGCCAAGTACGACTCGGACTCGCGCACGAAGGGTTCCGTACCATCTTCCGTATATGTATGTAAAAATGAAAGAGACGTGCTAATCCGTTTGAAACGATTTTTTGCATGATGACAGACCTTGGTTACGGGCAGGTTATAGGCATATTACTTTCATGATCAAAAGTCTCCATGACGAGATAGTTGATCATTAAAGTGTCAATTCAATTCAAATCATATCTTACTTGACAGTAAGGAGGTGAAAAGGTGAATAAGAAGAATTATGGGAAAAAGTTTTGCAGGATTAATACAACAAAGACACAAAAGGGATCAAAGCTCAGAAGTTTGCTACTGGTTGTCGGATATTGTCGACTTACCTTAGGTCAGTATGTGACCAAGGAGATTTTTTGAAAATTAAAATCATGTCTGTTGTTTTAAGCATTTTTTGTTATAGCGGTGACAGAAATACATCATCTGTGAAAATTTCAACTGTCTAACTCTCACGGTTCATGAGATACAGCCTGGTGACAGACGGACGGACGGCCGGCGAAATCTTTTACCCATTGGGTACGGAACCCTATAAATGGAAAATAAACAAAAATGTTCAATTGAAATGGGTCCAGGTTTTATCATTCTGCAAACAACTTCCGAGCAGTAAATCAAACTATATTAGCTCACGAACGCGAGTGTGTGCTTTTATGGAAACCCACTCCATGTGCGCACTCTACATGTGCGTTAAACAGAACCCACCCTACAGAGTGCGTTCTCTTTAACGGACATTTAAAGTTCGCACAGGGGTGAGTTTCCATAAATGCACACAACACTGTCCAAGCAATATCATATGATCGGTTGTCGTCCAATCACCGCAATCAACCAGCGTCGGGAGCGGTTAGTACTTAGATGGTGGACCACTTGGGAATACTTCGCTTGGGAATACTTTCTAACAAAAGACGGCTGGACCAATTTTGCTGAAAGCTTACTCAGTTCTCAGTTGCATTATTACGAGTGGAATAAACCCAATCTTATGTCAATATCTCTTTGGTTCTCGGGATAATGGAGGCGAAAATTCTGATACGCACTTGCGCACATACGCGCATACCTACATACGCACATACGTACACACACCCACGTACGTATAAAAATCTTGGATTTGGATTCCCGTGGCCTTGAAACATGGAGATATGTCATAATTTGGAATTCGGCCCCATTACAATAACCTCCCACTGGAAAGTTGCAAAACCGGACAACGCTACTATAGCGCCCTACACGCGATCAATGTTAACAAGTATAATCGATACCTTTTTTTGTAAAGTAACTCTTCTTCTTAACGGGCGCTGAAGTTCGGGGTGAACCTGGGCTTCAACCAACATGCCCCTCCAACTAGCACGATCTTTTGCTAGCATTTTCCATAGCCACACACCCAGTTGAATGAGGTTCCCTTCCACCTGTGTGTGCCATCTTAAATGCAGCAGTCCTCTGTTTCTTCGTCCCTCGGGGTCGGATTCAAAAACTCTCCGGGCTGGAGCTGTGGTGTCCATTCGCTCTGCATGGCCTAGTCTACTTAGGCGTCGAATCCGTAGACGCCCAACTAGACTCATGTCGCTGTATAGCCCGTAAAGTTCGTGGTTGAATCTTTTCCTTCATCCCCCGTCTGTATTTATAGGCCCGAAAATCACGTGCAAAATTTTTCCCTCGAACCGACCAAGGACCTGCTCATTCGCTTTTAATAATGTCCATGCTTCTACGCCGCCGTACAGCAGGACCGGGATAATGAGGATCTTGTATAGAGTCAACTTCGTCGTTCGGGAGAGGCCTCTAATACTAAATTGCTTCCTGAAACAGCGATAGGCACTGATGTCGTTGATCCAGCTCACTAGTCAAGTAACATTGACGAGAAATCACCACCACACGTATCAATAACATCGACAATATTTCTACGTTAATTCTGTTTAGTCGTTACATACATATCTCTACAAGAATGGGCGATCATTTTTATCTGTTTGCAGCCGGTGCTGCAGAAAGCTTGGAAAAAGTCCAGCTTGATATGCGTTCACGCCCCCATATACGAAAAAGACGACAGAGACGACTTCCATGACCTCCTGGAGAGAACATACGTTCAATGTCCCAGCTATGGCACGCATATTGTTCTAGGAGATTTCGACGCGAAGCTGGGTGAAGAGGACATCTTTGAACGAGCCTATACGACACAACTTCCGAAAACGGATTCAGGCTAACAGACTTTGTGACGGGTCGCAATCTCCTAGTAGCTAGCACACGATTCCCATATCAAAATTCTGATCAGTTACCTGTTATCGATTAATCAAATCGATCATATTGCGAACGACGCCAAACACCCCTACATCATGTTGGATACCCGAACCTTTCAAGGAGTCAATGTTGACTCGGATCATTACATTGTTGCAGCCAGGGCACGTACGCGGAAATCGCGAACACTGCGGAGTCGAGTAGAACCAGCAAAATTTGACGTCGGGAAGCTGCAATGACAAGAGATCGCCATGACCTTCGCCGATCATGTCTCCCTCAAGCTCTCTCTCTCGAGAGCCAATGCAAACTGCGAGAAACCGTAGACCAAAAATGAAGACATTGTCAAAGCGCCATCAGGGATGCTGTCCTGATGCATATAAGAAACCCTTGGTTTGATGACGAGTGCAGACAGGTACATGCAGAAAAACAGACTGCATACATGGCCACGTTGCATCGACGAACGAGTGCTGCTCCTGAGCTCTATGAGCGGAAAAGAACGGAGGAGCATGCGCTTTTCAGAAGGAAAAAGAAAAAAACGAGAACGAGAAGCGCGCTATCAAGGAGATGAAGATATTTATGTTAACGCAGGAACGACGTTTGTTTTGCCAAAGAGTAAATCGAACATGCCAAGGGTATAAAAGCAGAGCACAAGCCTGCAGGGATGAACACGGCCACCTCGTAATCAATAGATGCTGAGAATATGGAAAGACAATTTCTACGGACTGTTTAATGGCCAACATGGTCAAAAAGCCGCCGGCAGACAGAGCGCACCAAAAAGATGAGAGAGAATTCCGTCCGCCCGACTTAGATGAGGTTTAGATAGTAATATCGAAACTGAACTGACGAAGATGACTGTCCGCTGAGCTATTTGAAGCAGATGGAGATGAGTTGGCTGGAAACATGTATTAGCTTATCTCTAAAATTTGGTCCGAAGAAAGCATGCCCGGTGAATGGAATCTCTGCATCGTTTGCCTGGCGCACAAGAAAGGAGACCCCTATAACTACGCAAACTATAGGGGAATAAGCCTCCTTAACATCGCGTATCTCACTCGTGCTGTTTGAACGCCTGAAATCGTTCGTGGACAATTTGATAGGTTCCCGTCAATGTGGCTTCAGCCAACAAAATCCGCGATAGATCCACTGCGGCAGATTCTGAAGAAGACCCATAAATTTCTGATCGACACAGACCACCTTTTCGTCGAGCTAAATGGAGCCATGCTATGCTTTGACATCCCTATCAAACTCGTCAGGTTGTGTGGGCGGACAATGGAGAATTCTCGCTGCTCAAAAAAGGGTTCAGACAGGGCGACGCACTGTCATGTGATTTTTTCGACATCATATTTGAAAGGACCGAGCGGGACTAACTGGCCAATACATGAAGCACAATTGCTCCATACGGTGAGGACATTGACGTAATTAGGAGAAGCTCAGTGAAGCTCTTGTAAGCATTGAAGCAGAAGCGGCTGAAGTGCTTCTGAAGATAAACGAGGGCAAATCCAAATATGTATATACTGTCGTCAAAGAAAGACACACAACATCGAAACGTCTTGGCCAGAACATCACTATTGGTAGCTATAACTTTGATGTAGTCAAGGACCTCACCTTGGCTCACTGGTAAGAAGCGGCGACGACACCAGCGCTGTGTTGAAGGAGAGTGGAGGAGAAGATTCAACTAAAAACTGTAATACGACGTCTGTGAATCCAACCTCTAAGATGGCTAGGCCATGTAGAGCGAATGGACAAAACTGCTCCGGCCTTAAGAGTCTTCGATATCAACTCCGAGGGACAAAGCTGCAGAGGACGACCGAATCTAAGGTGACGCACATGGATGGAATTGGATATTAGCCAACTGAGCGTGCGGCGCTGGAAGCAGCTGGCAGAAGATCATGTCAACTGGAAAGACTTGTTGGTTGGAGCCCAGGTTCACGCCGGACTGTAGCGCTAGAAAAGGACCACATACTAGATAAAAATGCTTGAAACTTGCTGACTAAAGTTGGCGAAATCAAGTCGAACCTTCTTTGTCAATTTCTTTTTTCGGACATAAAGGGGCTCTTCCTGAAAATTCTTCCGGTGAGAAAATCTATCAGGCGAGGATACACGGCCATAGCTGACGTCTTGAGGCCAGAAAGGCTCGTTGTGTTGCTACGAGGGGGTTGACTCCCTATTCATCGACCCACTTAGTGCATCTTAAATAGTTAAGAACGTTAGTTATCCTTCCTTACCCGCTGAACATCAGTCAAGCCGTTAAGGAAGTAGGATCCTACGTAACGCTTCCTGATTGAACAGAGAGTCGGATAGGCGCAGAGTAGGTGATGAATAGATTCGCCCTCCTCTTCGTCTAAGCAGCTTCTGCAGAAGCTGTTCGAACTTGCCCTAGTTATTGTATATGACTGCCAATGAGACAGTGACCAGTGATGACACCAATAATTTTTGTAGATGTCAGTTCGTTTTAGGGAGATTAGTCCCTAGGTCCGTTGACTGTCGAGCCGAAGCCAGATTTGCCAGGTCCATGGTGATGGGCCCATCGCAATGTCGAGGTTTGAGAGTTTAAATTAAATGGCTGCAAAAGGTGTACCCTCGCATGCCCTGGTTGATTGTTGCGTCGTTTCCTATGTGGCGAGTGTGTCGGCTCTTCCATTACCTGAGATGTCGCTGTGTCCTGGTACCCATGGGAGATGTATATTAAACTGTTCGGCCAACTCGTTGAGAGATAGGTGGCAGTTAAGGCCTTATTTTGAAGTGTACACATAGAACTCCAGCGATTTCAAGGCTGCTTGATTGAATATCCTTAGTAGATATAACATTCCACTTAAGCCAAGTCAGAGCCTCCTTTATTGCCAGCAGCTCCACCTGGAAAACGCAGCAATGATCCGGTAATTTTTAGCTTGGCTCAGGTTTAATTGTTTGCAGAATACTCCAGTGCCCACCCTGTCTTTGGCTTTTGATCCGTCGGTGTAGAAATCCCTGCGGCTCTTGCGAGGTTGCGCCTACTCCGAATTTCTTCTCAAAGACTGTGGTGAGCTCTATGTGGTCAGAGTTTTCCACCAAAGTTATCATGTTGTTCAGGATGGAAGGGTCGCCAGTGATATAGCTCGTCCATTTTGAGCTGGCTCTTAGTCTGGTTGCCGTGTATGCAGCTATTTGCTTGCCAAGTATATCGAATGATGTAAGATAAAGTATAATGTTGAGCGCTGCCGTTTGTGTGGACGCTAGGGCTCCGGTGATGCACATACATGACAGCCTTTGTATCTTCTTGAATAGCTTAAGGTATGTTGTTTTGTCCAGTGCAGTCCAGCATACTACTACTCCATACATTAGAATAGGTCTAACAACGGAAATGTATAGCCGTAGGGTAAGCTTAGGGTTGAATCCCCATTTTTCCCTTAAGGCTTTCTTATAGTTGCAGAGATCTACAGTTGATGTCTTTGCACTTCCGATTGTGTTGTTCTTCCAAGCTATTTTCATAACTAGTACAATGCCAAGGTATTTGGTACTGAAAGAGTAGGTTAACCGGGCGCCAAGAAAAGAGAGCGCCATGGCGCAGAGAGATGCCGATGACACGGGATCGAATCCCGCAACATCCATGTCATTGAACGTGGAGAAGCACCGTGTTCTCCTCAGCGAGGTACTGACAAAACCCCATGTGGTATAATTGTCAAGAAAAGTTTCTCGAACCTGGCCGTTCGGAACCGGCAATAAACTGGAGGTCCCTTTCACCAATGGGAAAAATAAAATCTCGCACAACATGGGTGATTGAGAGAAGCTCGGCTTTGGTCCTCCATGGACTGTAACGCCAACATACAAACGAACATACAAGTAAAGTGATTAGGCATATTTCCGGGATCTTATAAGCTTTTCAGTTTCTGAGATGCAAGTGCCATTCATGGATAATGGCATTGGGTCAGTGTTACGCTTTAACGACAGAAGACAGCATTGTGTTTTGGAAGCATTCAATTCCACTCTATTGTTTGTACCCCATTGGATGATGGTGTCGATGTCGGAATTTAATGAGCTTAACATACGCTGCCGCTCATTATCTACAACCGAAGTGCAGGGTAAACTGGTGAACGAATATGAGAAGCTGAGCGTACTGTCGTCAGCGAAGGAGTGAATTGGATTAGAAGTAACAGACAAGAGATCATTAATAAAAATGAGAAAGAGTGTCGGAGACAAAACGGAACCCTAGGGAACACCGGCATTTACATAGTGAGTATCAGACTTGAATCCGTCCTGAACAACTTGAATTGAACGATTCGAAAGGTAGCTTCTAATCCATTGAAAGAGAGACTCATCGATCCCAAAAGCACGCATTTTCGACAAAAGGGCTTCATGCCAAACCCTGTCAAATGCTTTCGAAATATCCAGTGCAACAATTTTACTGTCACCTGCTTGGTGAAGCGAGTGATTACACTTTTAAGCGAGATATGCCATCATATCACCAGTGGATCTGTTGCTACGGAAACCGTATTGGCGGTCATTGAGGAGTTTCCGTGATTCAAGATATTTCATAAGCTGACGGTTAATCAGCGTTTCCATGACCTTGGAAAGAAGGGACGTTAGTGCAATGGGTCGGTAGTTGGAGGGAGAAGATGATTCACCTTTTTTGGGTATAGGCTGGATAAATGCTGTTTTCCACCTGCTCGGAAAGAGCCCAGAGGTATAGGAACGGTAAAAAAGCTTACGCAGTGGTTTTGTAAGCGTAGAAGAACACCTCTTCAGAACTATTGGGGCAATACCATCTGGACCAGCGGATTTGTGTATGTCGAGGTCTTTAAGAACCCTTGCGACTGTACGAGTACGGAAGTGGATTAGTCCCATGGTGGAATTGACGCACTCTAGTACAGGCCGAGACAAAGCACAAGCTGGCAGCTGAAAACTGGTTGCGAAATGGGCAGCAAGTAGGTTAGCTTTGTCTAAGGGGGTGACAGCTGGAATGTCATTGTGGATGAGCGTCGGTATAGACGACTTAGTTGAGTTTTTTACGTTTTTTACAAACGACCAGAAACTTTTGCTATCTTTGGGACATTGAAGGATTTTACGCCTTAATTTTGGTCGGATTGGGATTTAATCCGTCGAATGTGGGTGTTGCAGTCATTTCTGGCTCGTATGTACTTTTTTTCGGTTTTCCTCACAACTGTTTGCCTTGTAGGCCCGAAAACTTAGCTCCCTGAGCCTAATAGCCACTTTGCAGCTCAAGTCAAACCACGAATTATCCTTAGGCCTGGTGCTTTTTATTTTGCTGGTAATAAAATTTGCCATGCCGATTTGGATAACGTTTGCGATAGTATCAGTTGCGGCGTCCACGTGGTTGTCGAGGAAGCACAACGACCAGTTAAAATTAAATTTTAAATTTTACTGTACCTAAATCTCTTGCTCATTCATAACTTTTAGGTTTTTTACGTGGGCGGATTGTTAGCCCGCCGCACAACCGCCATTCTGGTCGGGATTTTTTTCGCTGCATACGTTTGTTCACCCCCCAACGGTTGTTGAAGAGGCTATGCAGAGGGCGCCGTGAGGAGGCCGTATGTCAACTTGACCCGGGCATTTAAACAGGGATCGTTTCTGGCATCTCGCCAGGTTGAGAGCAATCAACAACTTTACCCTGTATGTCCGAGCCCATGCCCTCGAATCGATACACACCATCTTTTCATCGATTTCAAAGCCGCATACGACAGCATTCATCGTGAAGAACTGTTTGGGGCGATGGCCGAATTCGGGATCCCGGTAAAACTGATCCAGTTGTGTCGCGCCACGCTAAAAAAACACGCGATGCACCGTGCAACTCGGTTCTAGGCCTCGGAACCATTCGAAACATGCACCCGATTTCGGCAAGGAGATGCGCTGTCATGTGACTTCTTCAACCTGGTGCTGGAGCAGATAGTGCGACGGGCACTATCTTTTACAAGTCCATCCAGCTGCTAGGATACGCGGATGATATCGACATCATCGCGTGTTCTCGCCGTGGCATTGTGGAAGCATTCACGGCGATTGAAGAACAGGCGAAACGAGTTGGTCTTAAGATCAATGAGGATAAAACGAAATACATGCTGTCAAGCAAAAACCAATCCGTCGCTCACCCCCTGGGACAAAATCTAATAATTGACAGCTACAATTTCGAGGTAGTTAAGGAGTTTGTCTACCTCGGGGCAAACGTAAATTCCACAAATGACACCACAGTGGAGATCCGGCATAGGATCGCCCTTGGCAACCGTTGCTACTTCGGCTTGTCCAAACAACTGGGGTCAAAACTCCTCACTCGAAAGACCAAAGTCATGCTTTACAAAACGCTCATTCTACCAGTCTTGCTGTACGGAGCCGAAGGCTGGACGATAAGCAGGACAGCGGAGCTGATTTTGGGTTCTTTTGAAAGAAAAATTCTGCGCCGGATATTTGGTCCTGTCTGTGAGGAAGTTGAATGGAGAAGAAGACCGCGAACTCTACGAGCTGTACAAAGATGTGGATGTAGTCCGGAAGGCAAGGATCCGTCGACTACACTGGCTCGGCCACATCGAGCGCATAGACATCAACGCTCCAGTTAAGAGGGTCTTCGACTCCGAGCCTCCTGGTTCGAGAAGAAGAGGAAGACCGAACCTCCGGTATAAAGACCAAGTAATCGCGGATGTAAGACATCTTGGTCTTGACAACTGGAAGCAGCGTGCCCGGGACCGTCAAGGATGGAAGGCAGCTATAGCTCAGGCTCAGATCCTCCATGGATCGCTGGCCTGATAAGTAAGTAGTACCTAAATCTTCTTTCGCTTCTAGTTTCTATAAGCTATAGACTGCAGATACTTTTCTAATTTATGTATGTGTTTTCACATAAATATTGATCACCACCCTACATTCCCTGTTCGATCTATCTGAATCTGAATTGTAAATTAACAGTATAAAGTATCTTAGAATATTTTGTGGCATTTGATTTTATCAATGACACTGATGGCTAAGACTCTGATTTACATCCGATAAGTATTTCGCCTCTTGGGCCAATAAATTATACACAACTGGCCAACCAATATGTTTTGGTTGATCGAGGAGGGTATATCTAGAAGGTAACGAATGAACTTGATAAAGGGAAGAGACCGTATGAGAAAACAAGTTGAGGAATACATTATTCCTTACTAGGAGGTTTAGTGAAACAACCTAAACAGGAATCGCAAAAGCTGTATATCTGCATTGCTAATCGACATGTAACAAAAGAAGCGGCGGCATTTCTTCGGGAAACAACTTAATTCATAAACATCTTAGGATCATCAGCGTTTAGCTCGGGAGTCCCGAGCCACTTTCGTTAATCATTTTCTAATCTACACATTAATTACAATAACTTTTGTATCTAAATTATGTATCGACCATAAACGAATTCAGATCCAAAAGAGATAAAAAATATATTGACGAGTCGTCGTATGCAAATTATAAAGAATCCGTTTGTTGGTTACTATATGATACGCAAGCATCGGTTGATCCCTTAAGTCACGATTCGACCATTTGAGGACCATGTCAATTATAGCGTGTCTTAGGTTAGGTTAGGTATATGGGTGCCCTATTGACGGAAAGTCAAGGCTCACGTAGACTACGTTGAGTCCATTGTGCCCACTTGTTTTGTTGAACCCGTTGCTACCTATACATTTACCGTCGAGCTGAACCAGCCAAACGAGGATAAAAATCCCAGTATTCTGTTCAGCCCAATTTTACCTACCTCTTCTAGTCCCGAAAGGAAGTATCTTCGTAGGAATATATTCCTTTTTTGGGCTAGCGCCGGACATTGGCACGGCAGGTGACGAATAGATTCAATTTCCTCTTCGTTCCTGCAGCTTCTGCAGATTTTCCGTTCTTTTCTTATCATAGACGGGCCAAGTCGATCTCGCCGTTGCGCAAGTATCTAAGCGACACCGTCGCTTATTGGCTTTCACTAATAGCCCCGTCTGTATCTTCCTGTAGAGCGCACTGAGTGGTGCTTTGGCCTCAGCTGAGATCTGCGCAATGTTAGCACCGGATCCCACCCTAGCCAGCTCGTCCGCCCTCTCGTTTCCGGAGATATTCATATGACCAGGTACCCAGCAAAGGGTCACTTCATTTACATTGGATATCTCTTCTAACTTCTCCTTGCAGAGTTTGACGAGTTGGGATCTTATTCATGCTGCCTGCAGAGCCTTAATGGCTGCCTGGCTGTCAACATAGATGCTAATCCTTTTTCCTGTGATATTGTCTTTGCTGATCAGGTCCGCCGCCTGCTTGATAGCGAAGACCTCAGCTTGGAAGACACTGCATCCATCATCGAGCCTGTAGGAGCGATGCATATCCCGAGACCTCAAAGTAGACTCCGGCACCTGTGCCAACATCCATTTCGGATCCGTCGGTGTAGAATGGCAGTTCACTTTTCGTGCGTACCAAATCACCGGTCCTATTAGGAAATTCTAATAGAGAATCTTCTCTCCCAGGAAAGAAGTCGGGTGACATAGTCCGTTACGGTTCTGAATCTCGAGACGGCCCATCGATCCAAGACTGATGCATGTCCGTGAGGACTCCTTTTGCAGAGACCTGATTCCTGTAGTCTTAGCGCAGTGCTGGTTGCGGCGCTCTCGCAGTACATGTCCAGGGGTGGGAGGTTCAGCATGACTTCAAGAGCCGCCGTTGGTGTGGACTTCATAGATCCTCCGCCGCCAGACAGCCTGCCCATTGAACCTCCTTTGACACGTCTTCCACATTAATTAATAGCCGCCGATTGGAATGTGTCAGCATATTCCATTAGCTGACTTTTACAAAAATGTGTCAATCGCACGCACTTTGTCACCTGTCGTCTGATTAATAAAAAAAAGCACGAAAATGACAAGAATGAAGAGCGAACCACTTAAGATGATGGAATGTGTGAGGTACACTTTAGGGTCTTTATTGACTAAGACCCTAGAGCGTTCCAATAACTTCGAAGCATGAAAGTCTGATTTTTTTTTTTTTAGAGTCACACGCGCACTCAAGGCTAAGGCTTTATAACGATGGACGTTGTGCGAGCAGAAAGTAACAGGGAGAGGGAGACGAGCTGCCTATTGACATTGGTCTTAAATGTCTGCATATTGTATTGAGGGGGGAAGACCGAACGAGGTAGCGCGTTCCACATTCGTGTGGTTCGGTTGAGGAAAGAATTTCTATATTTGACAGTTCGACCGAAATCGGGCTTCAAAGTGAATTCATGCACTTTCCGGGAGGAGCGTGTATCGCGGGAGAAGTTATGAAGGGGCGGAATGCAACTGGCTATTTCGTCAGAGCATTTATGATGAAAGTAACTATAAAACAATGAAAGACAGGATACGTTCCTACGATGTTCCAGCGATTCTAGTGTTTTGGTATTGCTGGGGTCACCTATCAGTTTTTGTATTCTATCTAGTAGGTGTAATGAGGTCTTAGATGCACCAGACCAAACATGAGCGTTGAACTCCAACTTAGGACGAATGAACGCCTTATCAATTGTAGCCAGATAGGTTGGTGTGAAGAATTTTTTTGCATCTGTATAGGAAACCTAGGCATTTCGCGGCATTCTTGGCGACACTAAATATGTAACCGTTCCAACAAAGGTTGTCACTGATGCACATACCCAGGATGGAAAGCTTTTCGGATTCCGAGATACAAGTGCCATTCATGGATAATGGCATTGGGTCAGTGTTACGCTTTAACGACAGAAGACAGCATTGTGTTTTGGAAGCATTCAATTCCACTCTATTGTTTTTACCCCATTGGATAATGCTGTCGATATCGGAATTCGATGAGCTTAACATACGCTGCCGCTCGCTATTTACAGCCGAAGTGCAGGGTGTTAAAGAAGTGAACGAATATGAGAAGCTGAGGGTACTGTCGTCAGCGAAGGTGTGTATTGGATTAGAAGTAACAGACAAGAGATCATTTATAAAAATGAGAAAGAGTGTCGGAGACAAAACGGAGCCCTGGGGAACACCAGCATTTACAAAGTGAGTGTCAGACTTGAATCCGTCCAAGACAACTTGTATTTAACGATTCGAAAGAAAGCATCTAATCCATAGAAGAAGAGAGTCATCGATCCCGAAAGCACGCATTTTCGACAAAAGAGCTTCGTGCCAAACTCTCTCAAATGCTTTTGAAATATCAAGTGCAACTACTCTGCTCTCACCCGCCTGGTGGAGCGAATGATTCCACTTCTCGGTGAGATATACCATCAAATCACCAGTGGATCTGTTGCTGCGGAAACCGTACTGCCGGTCATTGAGGAGTTTCTGCGACTCGAGATATTTCATTAACTGACGATTTATCAGCGTTTCCATGACCTTGGAAAGAAGGGACGTTAGTGCAATGGGTCGGTAATTTGTTAAGCTTATTGTGGTTTCCGCTTTATTTTCAAATGAGACCCGGGACAATGACTTGAAATGGAAGCGCTATCGTTCGAGGTATTTTGGGATAACTTAGCGTGACAAAAGGCTGTCTTATGATCTGATTTAGCGTTGAGAGCTTGGAAACAAGAACTAGTATAAAGCGGGGACTGAAGCCCATTTCGAGCACATTAGTCATGGGTTTTTTAAAAGGAAACACAAAGTAAACAGGTTTTAAACAGGTCCATCGTAGATCAAAGCTAAATGTCTTTAATGGCCTTTAGCGGCATTGAACTGTATGTAGAATGGGCGATTTTTTTGGTCAATCATACCTTTTCTTCTTTCTTTGGTGGCATTACAGCCCATGAAGGATCAGAGTCAAGTTTCTCTCAATCACCCATGTTGTGTGTGATTTTTTTTTTTTCACAAAGGTGGAAGGGACCTACAGCTTAATGCCGATTCCGAACGGCGTGGCTCGAGAAGTTTTTTTCACGGCAAGTATACTAGGGGGGGTTTTGCCAGTACATCGCCGAGGAGGGACGCCGTGAAATAAACATCCGAAGGCAAACTCTCTCATCGTGCGTAAGAGTCCAACACACAAACCACTGTGCCACGGCGCCCTCACTAAATCATACTCAGTTAGTACCTTTTGTTTTATAGTTATATGCGCACAGGCTGAGGCCTTATAGCGTCAGCGAGACGTTATGATGAACCTTCTACCTCTTGGTATATTTATCAGAGGGTGTGCTCTGAAAGCCATGTCTCGTCTGAAGAGAAATGGCTTTTGGTACAACTCGGATAGGAATAACAGTGTGCTTGCGCAAGGATTGTCCTGCGCCCCTGTCTCATGAACATGCCTTCTGACGCACTGACGCCCGTTATCCTATTGCGTCGTAATTTCACAGTCGAGTTTCCATGGCGTCAAGATTAGCTATGGCTGGATACTGAACCTGGAAAGGATAGTCTTCGCATTTTCACGGATGGCTCCAGGTCGGGGCGGGGGTCCGGTGCTGGAGTCTTCTTTGAACGCGAAAACATCCGACTGCACTTCTTGTTAGGAAAGTATGCGTCTGTCTTCCAATCAGAGATATACGCAATCCTAATGGCCATGCACTATGTTGTGAAGCACAGGTGGAAGGGGGAAAGCATATGTGTCTTTAGTGACAGCCAAGCTGCACTAAAAGCTGTGTGTAACCCCTTAACTAGCTCCAAATTAGTGCTTGAACTCAAGTCCTTCTTGAACGGAGTCGGCAGACTAAATTCATTAAGGCTTGTATGGGTTCCAGGCCACTCTGGGATCCCAGGAAATAAGACCTCTGATGAACTCGCTAGAATGGGTTCAGAGGAGAGCTTCTCAGGACCTGAACCCGCTCTAGGTCTACCTGCGTCCACGGTAAATTCCTACATTAACGATTGTGTATTTAAAACACACAACCGTAGATGGAGGGATTGTCCGGGTTGCAGGATGACCAAGCGCGTATGCCCTGATGTCTGCAAAAAATCTGCAGCATTCCTCCTGTCTTTAAGGAGAATCGACTGCAGAAGGCTTGTGGGAGTTATCACGGGCCATTAAACTTTCTCTACGTGCTCGGCATCAGTGAGACGCCTACTTGTGCTGCATGTGGCGAAGAGGAGGATGATACTGCAGAGCATTTCCTCTGTGATTGTCCCGCCTTTGCTCGCGTACGGTGGCGCATCCTTGGAGCCGACGTGGAGTGCCAAATCCGTTACCTCTACATCACTGAAGTTCCTTAAAAATGTTCTCCGGAAAACGGGGAAAATACAGTAATGTAAGGTGTCTGTCTGCAGTACAATAGAGCAGTGATTGCGTCCAGCGGATAGCAGAAGCCTTCAACAAAAAAAAAAAAAAAAAAACAAATAGTGATCTGAGTCAGGGAGCGATACGCTGACCACTGACCAACTGCACTCCTCTGAATACTAGTATTTGTAAAGTGGCGTAGGAAAGTGACAACGGCGGCGCCAGAATTTTCCCCCAACAAACTTGCAAACGTGTGAAACCATCAATGCACATATTCGCACTAATCCGACACTGATCCTCTAGACACATCCCCTGTTTAGAGACATTCCCCAAGCTTTATATTCACTTTGACAGCTTCACAAGGTAGGTAATCACCTACTTCAAGGTCCCAAAACTCCTATCCCATCAATCAAGCTCAATCACATACCAAAATAAATTCACTTCTAAACACCTCACAAGCCAAACGGTTCACAGAGTCCCGCCCAATTAATCAATTGACGCCAATCGAATCCTTTCCGCTTTGCCATCTCGCCGGTGCATCTAATCTTCTCCCAAACCCGCTCTGACACTAAAATATGCTAATTGTATCGCTAGTTCGTTCGATGCTGTAGATATGTATGCAAATGGCTAAGTGGTCCATCAATTTTATGGGATATGCCGCACATTAAATTGCAATCAAAGTCATTGCCGCTTAATTATTTATTTTTGTGTAATAATTAATCGGACGAGCTGGCTGTGGCATGTGATGTGGTAGCTTATTTATGAGCTTAGCGATTGAATTTATTTCTAAAACCAGTATCTAGTGGCGTTTTTCGGACAGAAATTTATTGACTTTCTAGTGGAAGTAGATCGGTGCGAGCATCTAGCGCGGCGACTGGGATGATCGTCCTTTCGATTGACATTGTCTTACTAGTTTCATCAAAAACGTGCTCAGTTTCTGGTTGTTCGTCGTGTGTCCCTGTCCAGTAATCTCCACACGATCGAATTAGCTCATTGAACCTAAAGCTAGAACAGAAAAGGTTTGGGCAAAATATCGACATCTTTGACCGTGTTATCTAATAGATGCTTTTAGTGACACTATGTAATGCGTGACTAAGTAATTGGATTTGAGTTAAGTGGCACGCATTGAGCCCGTAAGTACTTTAATTCCACCTTAAGCCCCTTACAGTAGCATCACTGAACATAGCAGATATTCGTACAACTGACATGGAAATCGTGAGGTCGTCATGAATCCTCAAATCGATTTCCGATGAATTCGACTCTAGAATACTGATGAGGGGGACGTGCTCATTTCTTTTCGGATTTTATCCATGCCTTGTTCCTACATGGCAGGGTGTTAAATGGTTCACTCCTCGTTGTTTCTTGGACTTACATAGTCTCAATTCGGTTTATTTTGTATCTGGAAGTGTGTAGCTACACATAGTATGTTCCGTTAGAAAATGTTAATTTATTTTAGTTTGCATATTACTATCGGAATCCGGAGACGTTGTCGTTTGCAATAACACCCGAAGCATTCTTTTGAACAGAGCCCTAAAATATGGATGAACGCAAGAGCTAATGTTCACTAACTTAGTGTTGATTGACCGATTTGCATACTATACCGGTTCGTGCTGTGTCCTAATAACATTTGAGATTCTTAACTCTTGTGGGACAACTTTTAAAATTAATGCCAGGATTTCAATGAGTTTAACCGACTCCTATTCCAACGATCCAATTTCATCATCATCATCATTAGTAGCCCGCATGTTCTACTATAAGAGTTGCGGGGGTAATGCACTCACGCGAGATCTCCAGGCCATCGACTCTAACTCATCAAGCGCTATGGCCAAGTGCACCCAGGCGAGTTCTTGGACTTGGTCCAACCACCTCGTTCTGGGTCTGTCAAGCGGTCGCCTGCCTGATGGTACATATTGCATTCAAGGCACACTTCGGAAGTCATGATGATGGCGACATTCGCCTCACGTGACCAAACCATCGAAGCATAGCCATTTCCATTCGGAGAAGCAGCTGCTCAACAATGAGCTCCCCGCGCACTGCCGTGTTTCTCACCCTATCCCGGCGAGTAACTCCCGCAACAGCACGAATAAATCTCATTTCGGCACCTTGTATTCGCGATCTTATTCTTTCGGTCAAAACCCAAATTTCATGAATATAGGTGAGAGTTGGAACAAATACCGAGCTAAAAACGGCTAACTTGGTTTTGACACCAAGCACGGTCTCCTTGAGTACAGATCTTCCAAGCTGTTTCAAAATTGACCCAGCTTGGCCTATCCTGCAGGAAAGCTCCGTATTACTCCTCCCATCACTCGTGAAGAAGACCCCGAGCTGATTGAACTTCTCCACCTGCTTCAATGGGACTCCACTAACTTGTGCAGTGCATTGGACACAACTGGGAGGATGTGACAACTACTAAGTCATCTGCTCTGCAGAAAGAAAATGGCTTACCCTCAGCTCTCCCAATGTAAAACACTTCTCGCAACGACTGCGCTGCAACATCCGGTCCATACATATAATGAAAAGGAGTGGTCACAAGACGCACCCTTGGCAAATTCCAACGCCCACGGTGAAAGGTGTTCATTAACTATCGTTAACTCGAACACAGCTGCTACAGTATGTATATAGAGACTGAATGGCCCTCAACAGAGGACCATTCATCCCATACTCCTGCAGAATACACCAGAGTTTACCTCGAGGAACTCGGTCATATGCCTTTTCTAAATCTACAATGCAGCTGTCAAGCCTTCTCGAGTACCATTCTTAGAGTGAAAACCTGGTCAGTTGTACTTCTGCCGTGACAAAACCCGCACTGTTCATCCCCTATCCTGGATTCGACCATAGCTCTAGAACGCGCCTCCAACACCTTAGCGTAGACTTTACCGGGAACACTTAAAAAAAAAATGCCCCTATAGTTGGAGCACTCTTTTTTATCCCCCTTTTTGAAAAGAGGGACAATCACCCCGGTCTGCCAATCGCTAGGTGTCTCACCGCATTCCCGGGCCACCTTAATGACACGAGAGAGCCATAAGGGAGTATTATGGCCCTTTACCCATGCCTTAAGCATTTCTAGCCGAAATTCATCCACACCGCTGGATTTGCCAATTGTTAGCGATTCCACCGCTAAAAAGTCTTCCTCCACCGTTGGACTATTCTCCGCCCCACTCAAGACTATAGGAGTATCACGCTCAGTTCCCTGTTCGGGACTGAGCAGCTCGGAAAAGTGCTCGCCCCATCTGCATAATGTAGATCTCATTGGAAAGCAGCACACCATCTTTGGATTTGACTCTTTCGATTATGTTAAATTTCCGTCCTCTGAGCCGGCGAATGGTTTGCCAGAACACCTTTTTCGCAGATCTATGGTCGTCTTCCAATTTCTCGCCAAACTCCTTACAGGACGCGCCACAGTGTATCTGTCACTTGAAGCAGAGTCCCCCAAGAGAATCCAGTCCCTGTAGGCCTTCTTCTTCTCCCCTTCTATTCAGGGGTCTCAAAGGAGACCCCTTTGTTTGCGTTAATTACAGAGGTATAAGTCTCCTGAACGCCGCTTATCAAATCTTAAACTGGTTGGTCCATATCAGTGTGGTTTCAGACTTGAAAAGTCAAATTCTTCTTCTTTGGTGGCGTTACAGCTCATGAAAGACCAGAGCCAAGTTTCTCTCAGTCATTTATTTTTCACACAGCTGAAAGGGACCTACAGTTTAAATCCGATTCCGAACGGCGTGAGGCGAGAAGCATTTTCATAGCAAGTATATTATGTGGAGTTTGGCCAGTACCCCGCCGAGGAGGGACACCGTGAAATAAACATTCGATGGCATTGGCGCTATCGGGATCCGAACTCGCTCATCGTGCGTCACAGTCCAACACACTAACTACTGCGCCACGGCGCACTATCGATCAAAAATTCACATTGTGGGATATCCTGGAAAAAACCAACTAGTTCCAGATCGACTTCCACCACCTGTTTGTCGACTTTAAGGCCGCATACGATAGCATACATAGGGACGAACTATACAGCGCCACGTCAAGTTTTGACATTCCTGCCAAACTCCTCATGACTGAGGATATCCCAATTCCAGCCACTGAAGTAGACCTCTCACCCAGCATCGAAGAAGTCGACACGGCTATTCAAAAGCTGAGGAACAAAAAGGCCGCAGGCTCAGATGGCTTTCCATCAGAGCTCTTCAAGGCTGGCGGCGACGTTCTGATAGGGAGAAGGCACCAAATCCTCTCTAGAATTTGGGAAGATGAAAGCATGCCCGACGACTGGAATATCAAAACGACGATCTTACCTCTTGCAAGAACTATAGAGGTTATCCCAGCTCAATGTCGCATACAAGGTCCTGTCCAGCGTACTGTGTGAACGTCTAAAGCCCTTTTGCAACGCACTAATCAACGTCTACCAGTGCGGGGTCCAGCCCGGCAAGTCGACCAAATATTCACACTTCGACAAATCCTGGAAAAGATCACCGAGTTTCAAATCGATATACACCATCTCTTCATCGACGTTAAAGACGCATACGAAAACGCTCATCGCAAAGAATTGTTTGATGCGATGGCCGAGTTCGGGTTCCAGGAAAACTGATCCGACTTCGTCGCGTTTCACTAAAAAAGGCACAATGCACCGTGCAGCTGGGTTCTAGGATCTCCGAACCGTTTGAAATATGCACCGGATTTCGGCAAGGAAATTCGCTGTCGTGTGACTTCTTCAATTAAGTGCTTTAGCAGATAGTGCGACGGACAGGCGTCAACAGGAAAGGCACTGTCTTCTACAAGTCTGTCCAGCTGCTAGGATATTCGGATGATATTGACATCATCGCGCGGTCCTAGTGTGACGTTGTAGAAGCTTTCATGGTGACCGAAGGACAGGCGTTACGAGTTGATCTTAAAGTCAACAATGATAAGACAAGGTACGTGCTGTCAAGCAAAAACCGATCTGTCGCTCACCACCTGGGACAAAATATAACGGTTGGCAGCTATAATTTCGAGGTGGTTAAGGAGTTTGTCTATCTCCACAACCGACACCAGAGTGGATATCCGGCATACACAACTTGGGCCAAATTCCTCACTCGAAGAACCAAAGTAATGCTTTACAAAACGCTAATACTGCCAGTTTTTCTGGCCGGATCCGTCGACTAAATTGGCTCAGCCACATCGAGCGTATAAACACCAACGCTCCGAGCTTCCTGGTTCTAGAAGAACCGAAAAACCGAAGCTCCGGTTAGTAATCGCCCACGTAAGACAACTTGGTCCTTATAACCGGAAGCAAAAGGCCCGGGACCGTCAAGGATGGAAGGCAGCTATAGCTCAGGATCAGATCCTCCAAGGATTGCAGGCCTGATCAGTAAGTAAGAAAGTAAGTATCGGGTTATCCATTAAGGACTTGACAACTATTTTTTTTTAAATAAAACGCAAACCATTTGAGATATTGGCAAAGCTTTATTATCGGCTTGAAGCACAATCAAAATATTTGTGAATGAAACTCGACCTTGTTCATATGGCCACCGCAGGCACGTTTTCAGGCCGCTATTTCGCGCTCAATGTTGGCTCTGAGCTCTTCCAACGTCGTCAGCTTGTTGGCATGAACCAATGACTTAACGTAGCCCCAAAGGAACGCACGAACGAGGCGGTCAATCGACTGTCCCATTTCTTGAGATAACACGCTCATCAAACTTGCTTTGGTGGCGTACAGCCCATGAAGGGCCAGAGCCAAGCTTCTCTCGATCACCCACGTTGTGTGTGGTCTATTTTTTTTTTACACAGGTGAAAGGGACTTACAGCTTAATGGCAATTCCGAACGATTTGAGTCGAGAAGCTTTTTCTTGGCAAATATACTACGGGGGGTTTTGCCAGTACCCCGCCGAGGAGGGACGCCGCGATTTAAACATTCGATGGCGTTGGTGTTATCGGGATCCGAACTCGCTCATCGTGCGCCAGAGTCCAACACACTAACCACTGCGCCACGATGCCCTCATCAGACTTACTCTTCAATAAATCGATTGTAACGTGTGCTGTATGGCTTGTGGCGCCGCCCTGTTGGAACCACATGTCGTCCAAGTACATATCTTCCAGTTCGGGTCAAAAATAATCGGTAATCATGGCGCGATTACCGGCTTGTCGGTTTGTCCAAACAACTTGGGCCAAATTTCTCACTCGAAAGACCAAAGTCATGCTTTACAAAACGCTCATACTGCTAGTCTTGCTGTACAGAGCCAAAAGCTGGACGATAAGCAGGACAGCGGAGCTGATTTTGGGTTCTTTCGAAAGAAAAATTCTGCGCAGGATATTTGGTCCTGTCTGTGAGGAAGATGAATGAAGAAGAAGACATACCCGCATACTCTACGAGCTGTACAGAGATGTGGATGTAGTCCAGAAGGCAAAGATCCGTTGACTACATTGGCTCGGCCACATCGAGTGCATGAATATCAACGATCCAGCTAAGAGGCTTTTCAACTCCGAGCCTCCTGTTTCGAAAAGCAAAGGAGGTAAGTAATCGCAGCGTGTCCGCGACAGGCAGGGATGGAAGGCAGCTATAGCACAGGCTCAAATCCTCCAAGGATTGCTGGCTCGATAAGTAAGTAAGTATAAGGTTTGCTGCTTATTGCTATGGAACTTATTTGAATGAAATATTTCACGTAGAATGGAGGGTCAAGAACCATATGAATGAGAATCCACGTAAATACCAGGAAAACCGATGCCTTCCTGCGCCTGCGACAGCACAGTGGAAGCCTGTAAGTTGAGAACACAAAAAAACCAAAAACTAAAAAACACAATTTCTAAACCACTTTTTGACGGAGGTATACCCGGAGGTATCCATAAGAAAGGAGACCCCTATGACTGCGCCAATTACAGAGGGGTAAGCCTCCTGAACATCGCGTACAAGATCCTCTCTGCCGTACTGTGTAAGTGGCCGTGGCCGTGGTACAGTGGTTAACAACATCGACCGCCGAGCAGAAGGTCAATAGTTCAAATTCGCTTCTGAGCCAAGAAAAAGTAATTCCTATACGGACGAAAAGTATGCAACGCAGTTGTGAATGGAAAGTGACCAGACGTACTGCTTGCAGGCATAACACTCACAGTATATGGTCAACCGAAATTCATCCTCTGCGTATGCAATACTAAATATATACTCAGTTCACCTCCGAACCTCAGCCTGCTCAGTCAATTTCTTAACTCGTCTCCACTTCCCAAATAATTGATCGAAAAAAAATAAAAGGAAATCAAAAAACGACCCAACGTTTTCCGTTTTTTCTCTGACATTAACAAAAAAAAGAAAAAAAAGTAAAAAACGCGAGTGTCCAACTGTGAACGTGAGTGCTATTTCTATTTCTATTTATTTCGATAATAATAGTCTCAGCTACTTACCTCATCAAAAAAAAAATAATAATAAAATACTAAAACGCGCGTGACCCATATTTCTCCGACATAAACAGAAAACGCGATTGTGCAACAGTGTTCCCAATTCTCACCTGAACTTATTATCACTGCTCCAGTTTAATTAATATGGATCACTGTGACTCTGCCCATTGTGTCACCGATTCCAAAAATGCTGACCGGGTTACTTGCAAGGGTATCTGTGGCAAATCTTTTCACCTTTCCTGCATCGGCCTAGGCAAAAGGTCGATCACGTATATTAAAGAATATGCCGAGCATTTCTTTTTTTATTGTGAAGAGTGCAAAAAAATATCCCTCGCTGATGTCCTTTTTGCTATTAAATGCAACAGCGAGAACATTAACTCGGTCGCCAACAACAACAGCAAGCTTTTTAAGAACCTTTCGGCTAAGTTTGACTGCCTCACGAGATGTGTTGAAGATATCAATTCCACCATGGAGTCAATGATTACACATAAACTCAACTCCCTAGAAAAGCAATTGTCCACCCTAACAAAATTATCCAATACAATCTCGGAATCCAGTTCACCCAACACCCGTAGTGTCGAACTTAAGCGTGACCTAATCTCTACCCTCAACACGCACCTTAACCCGTTAAACTTAAAAAAATTAAACGAGAACCTAAATTCCCTTCGGTCGGACATGGACATTCATTTTAGCCACTCATCGAATAGGAGTGCTCCACCCCTTATTCAACCCGACCCTCTGCTAGAAGATATGGGGGACAAATTAAATGATATTAGCAGTGAACTCATCACTACAAGGCTTACCCTTAGCGATTTGGTAGATGAAATCAGAGCCGCATCTGATAAGATTGGTGACATCCACATCCCCGGCCACATCCATTCCAACCCATTGTTTACCAATACCTCCATACGTGAGGAATTGCATGAAGCCAATGTGTCTGTCAGTGTTTCTCCACCGCCGCCTAAGACAACATCCTCAGTGTACACGCAGACTACCGACGACCCAATTCCCGAAGACCCAACAGTTGGAACCAATATTGAGCGCTTTGGCCAAACATGGAGTTTAAGTGAATGGAACCAGCGTCTCCAAAAACTTAAAAAAGGCAACGAAGAAACTTCTTCCTTTATTATTGATGGTTTGGCCCCCGACTCTCATGAACAATGGGCTCAAAAATTTACAAAAGAATTTAAAATCCCAATAATAAGTTGCCAGACACTTAAACGCTCCAAATCTTTTAAACTGAAGCTGTCAATTCCATCAAAATACGATTGGTTATTCCTGAACCCCGACGGCCGTCCTTTCACTCTTGGAAAAACAACCTTCACCAGGTGGGATAAAAAGACTGATATCCAACCCAAGCCTCTCAACAAATCTACGTATAAAACTAATCGTAAGAAACCTAATAATAAGCTTAACGAAAATAACTCTAACTGGAGCTTCAAAACGAACCTCTTCCCATCCTTCACCCACCCCTCCATCGCTCATATGCAGACCTCTTCCGCTGCTCCACCCAAACCTCCACGCCAACGTGTTTCTTTCAATCTAACTCCAACTACTTGTTCTGCCACCACTAGCCCCTCGCCACCAGTACAAACACCCCTCCCGAATTCTTTTCCTAATTTCGATCTAAAGTCTGGAGCCAAGTATCCTAATTTCCGCAGCTCTCACGTCCTTAACCCCTCTGCCCCTGCCTTTTCTAACACATCCACAACACACTCTACCTCGCACACTACATCCGACTCCACTTCTCTCCCAACTGTCTCAACTCCCTCCTCAACAACACCTCCTCCTAACCCCACCCAATCATTCGCTGATCCCCTTCTGCCCCCCTCTGTCAAAATTACCAAGCAATTTAATAATCTCACCGAATGCCGCTATGCTCTTTCTCGTTTAAGGGATAGAAGGACGTATGAGAACGTCCGCCTTTTTTTGGCTTACCTCCATGACAAACCAGACTCAGTATGCTATGAGGGTAATACTAACACTAGCGTACTGGTATCCATTCAACAGGAAGGCCTCCCTTCTGACTATGCCAGCCTCAAAAACCTCTTTATCAAGTATCATGAGTTCCTTAATATGTCCCCCCAAAAAGCATCAAATGATCTTGATGCTTTTCGTCAATATATCCACTCAAAGCGAATATCCCACCTCCAGCGTAGCAGAGCTGACCACGACAGATATTTTCGTCCCTAATTTCCATCCTCTTCCTGCCCACCACGTTAACCTTCCTCTCACCTTTTATTACCAGAACGTCAGAGGTCTCCGTTCAAAAACCCAAGCAGTCTTCCAACAGTCTCACGCCTTACCATTCGAAATCTTCGTTCTGACTGAAACCAACCTGATCCCCGCTATTAACAACGAAGAACTATTCCCATCAAATTTTAACGTCTACCGCGACGACCTTCTCAACCAACCTACCGATAGCCGCCCGTGTCGTGGCGTTTTAATAGCCGCCCTAAACACGATCGACTCGTCCCTTATTGCAATATCCTCTTCCCCCTATCTCGACTTTGTTTCAATCAAGATCGTACTGCCCCGTAAGTCGCTCTACATCATCTGTTTTTATATCTTACCATCTCAACCTATTAAGTCCTATGAACTCGCTATTAATGCGATTGATCACATAAATGACTTACGGGATGCCCGCGATGAAATCCTTCTCTTCGGCGATTTTAATCTTCCTTTTCTCCAATGGGAACCATCAGAAGATCAATCATTTTACACTGCCACTAATCCATCTTCTGCCAAGGAATGTCTCTTCTTAGATAGCCTAGCCGATTCAAACCTTAGCCAAGTGAGTGGCATCTCAAATTACATGGGTAGACAGCTAGATCTGATTTTCACAACCGACCCTATTAATTCCTCTGTTTCATTTTGTCCCCATTCCTTATCAACCATCGACAATTACCATCCTCCCCTTCTTCTCTCGTTTTTTCTCGACTCTCCACCACTGACCTCTTCCCCTCCAGCGCTCAAGTCTTACGACTTCCATAAAGCAAATTTCAACCTAATCAATGAATACCTCAATAGCGCCCCCTTCAATTTTGACGGCCTTACAATAAATGACGCCATATCCTTATTCTATAGAGAAATATTTAATTCTATTTCTCTCTACGTTCCCATTTCACGATCCAATCACTTATCTTCTCCTCCTTGGTATAATCGCAGGCTCCGTTCTCTAAGAAACAAAAGAAACAAACTGTGGGCTATCTTTCTTCGTACTCAGTCCCCCTATGACTTTTCCAACTATATTGGTACGTATCTACAATTTACCGAGCTTCATAACTCTCTCTACGAACAGCACTTGATCAAAACACAAGCCAATCTTATCAACAATCCTAAGTCCTTCTTTCAGTTTGTCAACTACAAAAGGAAATCTGATGGCTACCCAACCTCACTCTCTTTCAATGGCGAAACCTCGAATGATCCCAACACTATCGCCAACTTTTTTGCCAACCTTTTCAAACAATCTTTTGCCGATGACTCCTTTGTGCCGGACACTTCCTATTTCGACTACCTACCAAATTTCTCCCTCAGTCCATTTCTTCCACGTTCTGTTGAACCCCATATCATTGAACTTAAACTGAATCAACTTAATGATGAGTTTACTCCTGGGCCCGATGGTGTCCCCGCCATATTATTAAAAAAATGTTCCTTCATTCTCTCCATCCCGCTCGCAAAATTATTCAACTTATCCCTGTTCCTTGGAGAATTTCCCCAGGTATGGAAAACCGCCTTCATAACTCCTATTCACAAAAAAGGTCCAAAGAGTGATGTTAACAACTACCGCCCCATCGCAAAACTCTCACATATACCCAAACTTTTCGAAAGCATCTTGTATGACACTCTAAGTTTCCATTGCAAATCTCTAATCTCCTCAAATCAACATGGATTCCTCAAATCCAGGTCTACAACCACAAACCTTGTCGAATTCGTGTCCTTCACCCTCTCAGCATTAGAGAATGGAAACGAAGTCGACGTCATTACAACCGACTTCAGTAAGCGTTTGACAAAATATCTCACAATCTAATACTCTTCAAACTGTCTGCCCTAGGCTTTGAACCCACTGCGCTGAAGTGGATATCTTCATATTTAAAAAACCGTTTCTACAGTGTTCGCTTCAGATCTGCCTTTTCTAACCCTTTCTTAGCCTCTTCCGGCGTTCCCCAAGGCAGCCACCTAGGTCCACTTCTTTTCATTCTTACCATAAACGACATTGAGATAATCATCAAACATTCCCATCTCTCACTGTACGCCGACGACACCAAGTTCTTTAAGACCATTTCCTCGCTACAAGACTCTTCCCTTATTCAATCCGATCTCAATAGCTTTTCTACCTGGTGTTCCAAAAATTGCTTGGAGCTTAACATTTCCAAGTGCCAATCTATCACCTTCTCACGCAAACGTGTCCAATCCTCTCCTCGTCTCTACTTTCTCCACAACCAACCCATTTCTACCGTTCAGGTTATCCGCGATCTTGGCATACTATGTGACCAAGAGCTCAATTTCCGCGCACATATCGATGATATAATTCTTAAAGCAAACTCTGCACTCGGTTTCGTGAAGCGCTGGTCTAAAGAATTCTCCAATCCCTACGTGACTCGATCCCTCTATATTACCTTCGTTCGCCCCCTTCTTGAATACGCATCGCAAGCGTGGTCCCCTTATCAACAAACCCACATTTCTAGAATCGAGAGCATCCAGCGTCGATTCCTACGCTTCGCTCTTCGAGGTCTGCACTGGCAAAATCCTTTGCTCTTACCACCCTATCAAGACCGACTCAAACTAATAAATCTGAGTACGTTGGAGGATAGAAGAAGGGTAGCTGACATCCTCTTCATTCATAAACTCCTAACAGGTACCATTGACTGTGCCAACCTCTACAACTCCATATCCCTTAACACTAACCCTCGTAATACCCGCAATCCTCGTCTCTTCTACCTATCCACCCCCCGCACCTCTTATGGCTCCAATGAACCCATCTCCCGTATGCTGGGAAGTGTTAATTCGAACACTAACTTCGATTTCAACCTCAGCACTCCATGCCTAAAACTCCGTCTTCTCGGTATCCCCCCCTTCTCACTTCCATAGTTCCCTAATCACGCCCCCCTCTCCCGTTCTTGTTAGTCAGTTAAGGTAGACTAATTAAGAATGTTAGTTAGTTAAGTTAGAATTAAGAATGTTAGCTTGAATTAAGCTTAATAAATGGGGGTATTGGCCCCCACGAAAATTAAAATTAAATTAAAGTGCTTGAACGAATTACTTCGGACTATAACCAAGGCGGAATTTGGTCGGCTCTCGTCCTAGGTCTAGGACAACCACCCCTGAGAGAAGTGAACGAACATCAACGACCCCAATCACTGCACTCCGTTCAGGTTGTGTGTGTCAACACATCATAAGAGAATATAAAAACTCTTGAACCTGCGCGAGTCTCTAAAACAAAAAAAAAAAAAAAAAAAGTACCTGAAACCGTTCGTGGACAATCTGATAGGTTCCTACCAGTGTGGTTTCAGGCCGGGAAAATCCACGATAGACCAAATATTTACACTACGGCAGATCTTAGAGAAGACCCATGAATTCCAGGTCGACACGCACCATCTTTTCGTCGACTTTAAAGCCGCGTATAACAGCGTTTATAGAGACGAGCTATACAGAGCCATGTCATGTTTTAACATTCCTGTCAAACTCGTCAGACTATGCAGGATGACTATGGAGAACTCACGCTGCTCCATTAAGGTCGGAAGTGAACTAACCGACCCCTTTGATGTTAAAAAAGGTTTTAGACAGGGTGACGCACTGTCATGTGATTTATTCAACATTATTCCTGAAAAGATCGTGCGGGACTCTGCGGCCAATACAAGAGGTACGATCTACTTCAAGTCCATACAATTGCTTGCCAACGCAGATGACATTGACGTTATTGGACGAACAAAGCGAGACGTCAATGAGGCGTTCACAAGCATTGAAGCAGAAGCGGCGAAAGTGGGTCTAAGGGTAAATGGGGACAAGACCAAATATATGCTGTCATCCAAGAAAGACGCACAACACCGACGTCTTGGTCAGAACGTCACCGTCGACAGCTATATTTTTGAAGTAATCAAGGACTTCGTCTGGAGGGCATGGGCTCGGACATACAGGGTAAAGTTGTTGATTGCTCTCAACCTGGCGAGATGCCAGCAACGATCCCTGTTTAAATGCCCGGGTCAAGTTGACATACGGCCTCCTCGCGGCGCCCTCTGGATAGCCTCTTCAACAACCGTTGGGAGGTGAACAAACGTATGCAGCGAAGAAAACCCCGACCAGAATGGCGGTTGTGCGGCGGGCTAACAATCCGCCCACGTAAAAAAACCCAAAGTTATGAATGAGCAAGATGCCTCGGATATACGGACGGATACTCGACGACGACAACGCACGAAAAAGGAACACGATTTGCGAGTATGCTCCTGGAATGTCAGAACCCTGTACACTCCCGGAGCTGCTCATAAACTAGAAGGAATCCTCACGCAGTACAAGGCGGATATTACTGCGGTCCAGGAAATACGCTGGATAGGAAACGGTATGATTAGGAAGAAAAATTGCGACATTTATTACAGCTGTCACAAAAGGTTGCACTTACTGGGATGCGGATTCGTCGTGGGAAAGCGGTTAAGGTCGGAGGTCATCGACTTTAAACCTATAAGTGATCGCCTGGCTGTGATCCGCATCAGAGGCAGATTTTATAACATCAGCCTTATATGTGCACACGCCCCTACCGACGAGGCTGAAGACCCTATCAAGGAGGACTTCTATGACCTCCTGGACAACGCCTACGGAGCTTGTCCGGAGTACGATGTAAAAATCGTGCTCGGGGACTTCAACGCCAAAATCGGAAAGGAAAACACCCTTGGCGGAGTGATCGGAAAGCACAGCCTCCACGATACAACAACAGATAACGGCTTCCGACTCGCTGACTTTGCGACAGCTCGTAATGCGGTGATAAGTAGCACAAGATTCCCTCGCAAGCGAATCCACACAGCAACCTGGCGATCTCCGGACGGTCGAACCGCCAACCAAATCGACCATGTGCTCATTGACGCAAGGCACGCGTCAAACATCCTGGATGTGCGAACATTCAGAGGGGCAAATGTCGACTCTGACCACTTCCTCGTAGCAGCAAGATTCAGAGCTCGACTGTCCAATGTCAGAAAGCTGCACCAGCCCATCAGGAGGAGGTTCGACATTGGGCGCCTGAGCACACCGGAGGTTGCCAGAGTCTACAGGGAGCAGCTGAGCGAAAGACTCTACGGTATGCCTACGTCGAACACAAATGCCAATAATATGTGGCTGCATTGCCGCTCAGCCATTCAGGAAGTAGCCGAAACCACCTTAGGATACCTACCACCCCCGACAAGAAACCCGTGGTATGATGGCGAGTGTGAGCAGAAAAAGGCAGCAACCGACGAGGCGTACCAAAAGGCGCTGCAGAGGAAAACCAGGGCAGCGCGAGAAGAGTACCGAGCCAGAAGAAGGGAGGAGAAGAAACTACTGCGACAAAAGAAAAGAATCTTCGCAGCCTCCCAGCTCAAGGATATCGAGGAGTCTAGGGATAGACATAAAATACGAGCCTTTTACAAGAAAGCCAAAGGCCTTGCAGGAGGCTTCAAAAAGGGCACCCTGGCTCTTCGAAACTGCGAGGGTAATCTTGTCACCGACCCGCAGGGAATAGTGGATGTATTTAAGCAGCACTTCCAGCAGCTGCTTAACGAGCATGACCAAGAGAGAGTGGTAGGGACTGAGGAAATCCCAGCTCCAGCCGCTGAAGTAGTCCTCCCACCCAGCATAGAAGAAGTCGGCACAGCTATTCAGAAGCTGAAGAACAACAAGGCCGCAGGCTCAGATGGCTTGCCATCAGAGCTCTTCAAGGCTGGCGGCGATGTTCTGGTAGGGAGCATGCACCAGATCATCTGCAGAATTTGGGAAGATGAGAGCATGCCCGACGACTGGAATACCAGCTCTATACGCCCCATCCACAAAAAAGGCGATCCTACCTCTTGTAAGAACTATAGAGGTATATCCCTGCTCAATGTCGCATACAAGATCCTGTCCAGCGTATTGTGTGAACGTCTAAAACCATTTTGCACCGCACTAATCGGCAGCTACCAGTGCGGCTTCCGGCCCGGCAAATCAACTATAGACCAAATTTTCACACTTCGACAAATCCTGGAAAAGACCAACGAGTTTCAAATCGATACACACCATCTTTTCATCGATTTCAAAGCCGCATACGACAGCATTCATCGTGAAGCACTGTTTGGGGCGATGGCCGAATTCGGGATCCCGGTAAAACTGATCCAGTTGTGTCGCGCCACGCTAAAAAACACGCGATGCACCGTGCAACTCGGTTCTAGGACCTCGGAACCATTCGAAACATGCACCGGATGTCGGCAAGGAGATGCGCTGTCATGTGACTTCTTCAACCTGGTGCTGGAGCAGATAGTGCGACGGGCAGGCGCCAACAGGGAAGGCACTATCTTTTACAAGTCCATCCAGCTGCTAGGATACGCGGATGATATCGACATCATCGCGTGTTCTCGCCGTGGCATTGTGGAAGCATTCACGGCGATTGAAGAACAGGCGAAACGAGTTGGTCTTAAGATCAATGAGGACAAAACGAAATACATGCTGTCAAGCAAAAACCAATCCGTCGCTCACCACCTGGGACAAAACATAGCAATTGACTGCTACAATTTCGAGGTAGTTAAGGAGTTTGTCTACCTCGGGGCAAACGTAAATTCCACAAATAACACCTCAGTGGAGATCCGGCGTAGAATCGCTCTTGGCAACCGCTGCTACTTCGGCTTGTCCAAACAACTGGGGTCAAAACTCCTCACTCGAAAGACCAAAGTCATGCTTTACAAAACGCTCATTCTGCCAGTCTTGCTGTACGGAGCCGAAAGCTGGACGATAAGCAGGACAGCGGAGCTGATTTTGGGTTCTTTCGAAAGAAAAATTCTGCGCCGGATATTTGGTCCTGTCTGTGAGGAAGGTGAATGGAGAAGAAGACACAACCGCGAACTCTACGAGCTGTACCAAGATGTGGATGTAGTCCGGAAAGCAAGGACCCGTCGACTACACTGGCTCGGCCACATCGAGCGCATGGACATCAACGCTCCAGCTAAGGGGGTCTTCGACTCCGAGCCTCCTGGTTCGAGAAGAAGAGGAAGACCGAACCTCCGGTATAAAGACCAAGTAATCGCGGATGTAAGACATCTTGGTCTTGACAACTGGAAGCAGCGTGCCCGGGACCGTCAAGGATGGAAGGCAGCTATAGCTCAGGCTCAGATCCTCCATGGATCGCAGGCCTGATAAGTAAGTAAGCAAGGACTTCGTCTACCTTGGCTCGGTAGTGACAAGCAGCAACGACACCAGCGCTGAGATAAAACGCAGAATAACTCTTGCCAATCGCTGCTTCTTCGGGCTCAAGAGGCAATTGAGTCCGAAAAACTAAGGTTTCGCTCTACAAAACCTTAATCATCCCGGTCCTCCTCTATGGCGCTGAGGCTTGGACGTTGTCAAAAGCGGATGAAACGTTTCGAGAGTAAAATTCTGCGTGCAATCTTTGGTCCCGTTTGTGTAAACGGAGAATGGAGGAGGAGATTCAACCAAGAACTGTACGGGCTGTACAGCGACATCGGCCTGGTTAGACGTCTTCGGATCCAACGTCTAAGATGGCTAGGCCATGTAGAGCGAATGGACATCAACGCTCCGGCCCGAAGAGTCTTCGACTCCAACCCCGAGGGACGACGCAGCAGAGGACGACCGCATTTAAGGTGGCGCGCACAGGTGGAAGGGGACCTCAACCAACTGGGCGTGCGGCACTGGAAGCGGCTGGCCGAAGATCGGGCCGGCTGGAGAGGCTTGTTGGTTGAGGCCCTGGTTCACCCCGAACTGTAGCGCCATCAAAGTAAGTAAGTATACCCGATTATTATGAAGAAGTAGTAAATGTCCGGATAGAATATGGTAATGCACTCCTCGACAAAAAATAAAAGTTGTGAGCCATCTTTCCGTAATGCAAGTATAGACCAACTACCCTATGAATACTGAACGGCCTTATTTAGCTCTCTAGCGGTAGAGTTTCAAGTGAGCAGAACGTTTGAATTTTGAATGCAATAGGTTTGTATCCAGACATTACTTGGATCTTACAGGCCAGGGAAATGTACTTCTAAAACTTAGTTCATTTTTCTCTTACCCATCCGCCCACTTAAAAAGGGGGAAAAGTAAATTAACTTCAGATGGGGTGTCTACGCCCGAGAGGACTTAAGTAATTCACCCCAGATCACTGTGCATTTCCTTAATTCCCTACAATTTTCCTGCTAATTGACCGCCTGCTACAACATACGAGTATAATCATCATCTCATTTTCTCTTCACAATCCAGTTTCCGATACCGAGTATCTACTGAACCCAAGATACTCGACTGAACTCGCTTTCATCCCAACCACGAGTACCTATATACATAGATAGCATTGCATCGCTCTGGCTTCTTGTTGCCTTAACTTCTTTTCACTTACGTGCATAAGTAATTGCTGTCCTTGACAGCCGTTTTAGCAACAAACAATAACTCAAAGTAAGGCAAAGCGGCTTGGATGTAACCTGTTTACCATAGTAAACGCATCCGACTAATGGATAGTGTTGTTGAAGTTTATTTCTTGGTTATTCGTATCACAGCTTGCGCGATGACCACAGCCCACAGTTACTAGGATTTGTTAAATGTGAATTTAATTGAAACTATCTGCAATTAGTATCCTCTGCTCCTCGTTCCTCGCTTTACACTGGGAACCGTAAAGTTCTGCTTTTGTTTCTAAATTGATTTTCGAAATCAGGATAGTAAAAACAGCAAACCAATTGCTGTACGTTTGGGAATCCAGTATGGATACAAACCTTTCTATAAACCTTCCAAAATGTGGTGTTAGTGGCGGTTGCCGGCTATTCAAAAAACATATCTTTAAAAGCAACCGCAGTGTAGAATTTACGGTAGAAATCCATTTTCAATCGCCATTAGTAGCAATAATTAGAACAGGATTTATGGGGATTGCGGCTTCGGGGGTCAGTTAAAATGATTGAATATCTCAAAACGGAAACGAGACCATTGGTGTCGATTAGACTGAATAGCTTAACATTAGTTGCATTTACAAATCGATTGTATTCCATCGCTGATTAGGCAAAAGCATTGATTTAAAAAAATGAGCTTTGTGGGTACATTGGATACGCCGATGACCTAGTAGTTATTGTTACGGGCAGGTGCGAAATGTCCGCCTGTGAGCGCATACTTGCGCTTCAGTTCATCTGTAACTGGTGTGGCAGAGAGGGCCTATCGATTAACCCAATTGTAGCTCTGCTCCGTCTTTCTAAATGGAACAAACCTAGGATTTTCAGAAGAAGTTAAGTATCTAGGTATTGACCTTGATCGCTGACTTAACTGGAACTCCAACATTAAAAACGAACTTACAAAGGCGGCTAATGCCTTGTGGGCCTTTCGACGTATTTAGGGAAGAGCCTGGGGTTTAAAACCTAAGGTAATTCACTGGTTTAAAAGGGTGGGCCAACTTGTGGTTTTTATATAAATCATAGGTTATTTTGACGATGACAGCTGCTTCCCGCTCAAAGTCTTGACAGAAAGTCAACATCATACCTCCGCGGAGCGAAATGGGTTATTTCCAAACTGAATGCTGTGCAGCCCAAACAGCGCGTTTTTTGAAAATAAGTTTTGGCCGAAATGAAACACCCACTGCCCACCCACACAAAAGTTCGTGAGACTGGTATGCTAGTGGACATCGCTCAAGGTCCCCGTCGTCGTACGGTGCGTACAGATGAGAATGTGGCCGCTGTGGCGGGAGTGTCAGACTCTATTCACGAACATCACCTCGCCATCGATCTCAAAAGCTCAACATTTTACGCACTAGGTTAGGTTAGGTAATTGGGTGCCCTACTGACGAAAACTCAAGGCTCACGTAGACTACGTAGAGTCCACTGTGCCCTATTGATTTATTTGACCCGTTGATACCTAGACATTTACCGTTGAGCTGAACCATCCAGACGAGGTTATGAATCCTAGTATTCTGTTCAGCCCAATGTTACCTACCTCTTCTAGTCCCGAAAGGAAGTATCTTCCTAGGAATATATTCCTTTTTTGGGCTCGCGCCGGACATTCGCATAGCAGGTGACGAATGGATACAATTTCCTCTTCGTCCCTGCAGCTTCTGCAGAAGTCGTTGTAGGGCTGGCCTATTCGAGCTGCATGGTAGGATAAGATGCAGTGCCCGGTGAGGACACCGACTGCCAGTCAAATATTCCCACGATTGAACTTCAGCGGATTTTCCATCCTTTTCTTATTATAGACGATCTCGCCGTTGTGCATGTATCTAAGTGACACCATCGCTTATTGGCTTTCACTAATACATAGCTCCGTCTCTATCTCCCTGAGTGGTGCTTTGGCTTCGGTTAAGATCTGCGCGAAGTTTGAACTTGATCCCATTCTAGCCAGCTCGTCCGCTCTCTCCAGAGATATTCACATGACCAGGTACCCAGCAGAGGGTCACCTCGTTTACATTCGATATCTCTTCTAACTTCTCTTTGCAGAGTTTGACGAATTTGGGTCTTATCCATGCTGCCTGCAAGGCCTTAATGGCTGCCTGGCTGTCAACATAGATGTTGGTCCTTTTCCCTGAAAGATTCTCTCTGCTGATCAGGTCTGCCGCCTGCTTGATAGCGAAGACCTCAGCTTGGAAGACACTGCATCCATCATCGAGCCTATCGGACCGATATATATCCCGAGACTCAAAATAGATTCCGGCACCTGTGCCAACATCCATTTTGAATCAGTCGGTGTAGATTGCCAGTTCACTTTCATACCACCGGTCCATTCCTCCTTGGAGGGAATTCTAAAGAGAATCTCCTCTCCCAGGAAGGAAGTCGGGTGATATAGTCTGTTACGGTTCTGAATCTCGAGACGGCCCATCGATCCAAGATGGGCCTCTTTTTCCAGAGACCGGATTCCTCTGGCAGTATATGTCCAAGGGTGGGAGGTTCAGCACAACTTCAAGAGCCGTCGTCGGTGTGGACTTCATATATCCCCTCACCGCCAGACAGCTGCCCTTTGAATCATTGACACACTCTGAAGATGACATTTCTTCTCAAGCGCTTCTCACCAGACAACCGAGCCATAGACTAGAATAGGTCTTACCACCGCAGTGTACAACCTCGGCCTGAGGTCCCATATCTTTCCAAAGGCTACTTTGCACGAATATAGTGCCACTTAGGCATTTTTGATTTTTCTTCAATATTTTCTCTCCAATGAAGCTTGGAGTCCAAGACTATGTCAAAATATTTGGCAAATTTTCCAGTGATCAGATAGATACCATTCATATGAGGGTAGGTGTATCTTGATACAGATCTTTTCCTTGTAAAGAGTACTACCTCTGTTTTCGCCGGATTTACTCCCAGGCCTCGCCCCTGGACCCGGTTATCCACTAACATCAGTGCATAGCTTAGTCTATCGCTGAGCACCTGAGGAAATTTTCCAGAGATAAAAATGGCAATGTCGTCGGCGATGGCCGTGACATTAAAACCCTCCGTCTCTAGAATCTTGACCACTCCATCGACCATAAGGAGCCATAGGAGGGGTGACAGAACGCCACCTTGTGGTGTACCTTTATTTTCTCTCACCCTTCCACTTGCTCTCCCCATCGCCGAATTTATTAAGCGAGTACCCAGTATTTGCCCAACCAAACTGCATATTCCCGGGCTTATTTGGGCCATATGAAGGCTGGACACCATTGCCTCGGTACTAACGTTATTATTTATATATTATACCCTTAATGTCTAGGAAGGCACCTAGAGTAAGTTCCTTGACCATGCACTAGCCTGAGGCGAATTCTGCACAAAGATCTCGGATTATTCCCTTACAAGGTCCAATTAGAGCAGCTTGATGAATTGGACAACGATTTTCGGCGAAAAATCATCTTTCTGACGACGCGCATTTTCATCTCGGCTCGGAAAACCCGCACATTATTGTCGAGAAGCCAATGCATCCACAGAGAGTGACGGTTTGGTGCGGATTGTAGAGCGGTGGCATCATTGGACCATTATTCCTCGAAAATGACGCTGGGAACAACGTTTCGGTCAAAGGTGGGCGTTACAGAGCCATGTTAACTGACTTTTTTAACTTCCCAGCGGGAAGTTATTGTAATGGGGCCGATTTGGCGAATTCCAAATATTGACATAGCTCCTCGTTTCAAGATCACCAGAATCCTAATCCAAGGTGTATGTATGTAGGTTTGTGCATACATATGTAAGTATGTGCGTATGTGCGCATGTTTGGTCTCGATTATCTTGAGAACCAAAGATGATATTGACATAAGATTCGCCTCGCAGCTGCAATTTGACCCCTTTGGACTTTCTTTGTGGGAAACCGTGAAGGACCGATGTTATGCCAACAATGTGGAAACGATTCAAGCACTTAGGGCCAATTTCATCCAAGCAATCCGTGAGCTACGAGGACGCCGTGGCGCAGTGGTTAGTGTGTTGGACTCTGACGCACGATGAGCGAGTTCGGAACCCGTTAACACCGACGCCATCGAATGTTTATTTCGCGGCGTTGGAATGGGAATATTTGTTCTTACTAACAAAGCCATAACACATGGAAAGAATTAAATTTTGTTGATTTTATTGCATTTTTGAATATAATTTTGTATCTAGCCCACTCTGTATACCCGTCATCACCGATACCTCCAGAGTATGGTGGACAGAGGTTGAGCAAAAAGTGATAATCGTTAAACTGCAACGCATTAAGAGGCTAGTGTGTCTCGGTATTACAGGCGCTATGCCGACCTGCACTGAATGGACTTACTCCACTGCATCTTTTTATTAAAAATGTTGCATTATGTAGCGCAATCGGAATTCTTCGTTTTGAAACAGGCCAACAATTTAGACCTATGGGTCACATGACCATACTGCAACATCTTCCTGGGCTGGGTATGACTACCACAGTAATCGCACAGCTTGGGGAATCAATGATCCCTTGGTCAACGTCAAAGGCCCTACGTGGTACACTGATGGCTTCAAGATGATTTCTGACATTGGCGCCGGCATCCTTGGACCAAGTCGGAAGATTTTGAAGGATCAGGAATGAGTCTTGGTATCTTCTAAGCTGAATTATATGCCACACTGACATGCGTCAATCTAAACCCAGAGACCGGCATAAGAGGAGTAACCCTCAACATACTCTCAAGCCAAGCGGCGCATAAAGCGCTGAGTTCGTTTAGCACGAATTTCAAAATCCGTTAAGGAATGCAAGGATGCCCTACAAAACCTTACCAAAAGAAATAAGGCCCAACCTCTGGTGGGTGCCAGGGCACAAAGGTATTAAGGACAATGAAATCGCCGATCAACGCGCTAGGAAAGGTTCCAGCGAGAGGTCCATTGGTGCCGAATCTTCCTGCGGTATTCCCAAGGTTAATATTAACTTCTTCTTATACAAGTGGAAAAAATCGCAACACCTGTCCTTTTGCAATAGCGTTCAAGGACTTCGCCAGTCGAAAAGACTTATACGGCCTCTGAACAAACACTCTATTAACATACTCAAACTTAATAGTGTAGATATCAGAAGACTTGTCAGGTACCTTACGGGACACTGTGGTCTGAGATATAATCTCAATAAAATCAACCTCTCGTCAGAAACTGAGTGTCGACTCTGTCTTGAGGAAGAAGAAACTGCACGGTACATATACTACCTGAGTGTGCTGCTCTTTGCCGTCTTAGGAAGCGTATCCTTCTCAGTGAAATAAAGACTCCTGAGGGGATTATCTCAGCTGCTACCAGAGACTTTCTCAACTTCATTAAGGATGTGGGAAAAGCTCCTCGTCTAATCGACTAGTAGGCCGTAGGATTTGGCCATTTGGTTAAAATTTACCACGAAGTGGTCGAGGTAATAGTGGGATTCTATAATATAGAGCTAGTGAAACAGACAGGAGCTTTACGCTATGTGGTTAAGTGAACACAGTAATGACCTCTGACGCCGCCGGGCTCAGATCAAGGTAAAAGCAATATTTTTACACGACTCTCTGTGGTACTCTTGACATTAAATACTTTAATACTTTTTGAAATTTGCCTCCAATGTGACACCTCTACATACCATAAGCGTTCGATATGTAAGTGCCGACAAACTTACAGCCAATGCCGGAATGGATATTTATAATTCCTATACGGAAAAATCGTGCAACACAACTTTTGTGAATGGGAAGTGATCAAAATACTGATGAAGGCATAACACTCACAGTATATGGCCACTTCAAATTCATACTCTGTGTGTGCAGTTCTAATATACCACCATAATGGCATGGAACATTTGCTGGGAACTACAACTAACGTGAAAATTCAGTCGAGTACCTCCCCTTCTATCTAGGACAACCATCCCTGGAAAGTTAGTGAACAAATATCGACGACCCAAACCAGCTGCACTCCGTCCAGGTTGTCTAAGGAAAAGTTAACCTTAGACTTGAGAGTGTGGCAAAAAGGTATTTTAGGCCAATTTGCCATTCCTTAATGGACTTTGAGTTCGTGCTATACGAGCTCAACGCTTTGAGCGCTGCTTGACTGTCTGAGGGTATATTGATGGTTACACCTCTTATGCCAGTCTCCAAATTTAGGTAGACGCACGTTAAGATGGCGTATAATTCGGCCTGGAAGATACTAGGGCTCATTCCCAGACCCTTCGAGAATTTTCGATATGGTCCAAAGATGCCAGCGCCAATGCCGGAACCAATCCTGGAGCCACCTGTGTAACACCTGTGGCCCTTGACATTGAGCAAGAGATCGCCGCTTTCCCAAGCTGTTCAGTTTGGGATCAGTTTCTCAGGTCTTTTGTCAAAAGTGAAAGTGTGTGGTAATGCGTCCAAAACCGTGGTAATCATATCCAGCTCAGGAAGGTGTTGCAAATTGGACAAGTGACGTAATGGTCTACATGGTATGCCTGTTTTTGAGCGAAAAAATGTTATTACACTGCGTATTGCAACCTTTTTAATAAATAGGTGCAATGGATTAAGTCCAGTCAGTGACTTTTGGGTTGCCGTGCTGCAGGTTGGCATAGCACCATTAGTGCCGAGGCACGCTGGTCTTTGAAGGCCTTGAATAAATGATGATAGATCTTACTACCGCGGTATATAGCCAGTGAATCACCTTAGGTTTTTAAACTGAAAAAAAAAAAGTTTGTGATCATGGTCAATACCTATATACTAAGCTTCTTCTCAAAATCCAATATTTTTGCCATTTAGAGAGACGGAGCAAGGCTGTATCTTTCTCCTCTTTCTGAACGGGACTGAGATTGTCTGATTTGGGTTATCGATACACAGGTCAGAGATAGACTGAAGCGCGAGTTGCATGCGGTCACTGGAAGACATTTCCGATGACTTCGTAACCGAGATTGGTTAGCTTATAGAGTAGGTCTTCGATGATTAGAGAAGAGAAGAGGTGAAAGAACTTCACCTTGTGGACACCCATTAGTTTCTGTTACTGTCACCGAGATGGATGGTCTACACCTTTGCGAGATAGTGCAGTGATGATTGAGTTGTAGCCAGTATTATCAAAAGCCCCCCAATAGCGAGGAAGACGCAAGTTGCGATCTCCTTGCGTGTGAAATGTGTGTGATGTAGCACATTCTCAGTAGATCTTTCTTTGCGAAATGCATACTGGTTTGGATGCAGTAGCATTTGATTCTCCAGTATACCTTTAATATGGAGCTCTCTCAGTTTCTTAATTGTTTAAGTGGGACCGATGTTAGACTGATAGGGTGATAGGACTTACATATATAGGCTGTTCAATTGGTTTTTCAATCTTGGGGACGAAAATAAAGTTGACATCAATCCAGATTTGAGGGATGAATCCCAAGTTGAAACAGGACCTACAAAAAGCTATGTGTGGCAGTGTTGACCTGGAATCGTACCGAACCCTTGAGGAGAGTGTCCTGGTAATCACCCTACACAATTTAGTTTTGCCAGACCTTCCTTTACAATTTTGGATTCGATAAAGAGAAATAAGTTATGGAAATCATCAAATGGCAAACCTATTCCCCAAAACCTCACCTTCACCGCAAAAACATGGCTGTAGTTCCCTGATGCTTTGGTGGAATGACCGTACAAAATATTGGACTCAGAATAACTCCCTAGAAAACGGAACTTGTGCTCTTCACTCGAAAGCAAGAGATCCTGGTGATACATATGTCCAATCACTCTACTCGGTACCAGTCTAAGCTACTCTTCTAGTTCCAAACTAACCTGGAAGGACAATACAGCCAAAAGAGCCAAGAAGCCACCATAACTCTCAACACTTACAAGAGGGCCTAGCGGAGAAAAGGGGTTTCAACCCCAAATGGACCTTATGGTTGCACATCACAGTCGTCAGACCTAATCTAAGGTATGGTGTGTTAGTCTGGTGGACTGCACTAGAATAAACAATAAACCACAAACAAATCTAGAAAGGTAAGAGATTAGCATGTATGTGCATCACCGAGGCCCTAAGATTTATTCTAACGGAGTCGCTCAACATGCTACTCTACCCAACTTTACTCGATATCCATAGTAAACAGCTAGCCACATACATACACAGCAGCCAGCTAAAGACCAGCTCAAAATGGACGAGCTATATTACTGGCTATTCCTCTATCCTGAACAACAGGATAACTTTGGCACAAAACTCCGGCCGCATTGAACCCATCACAGACTTTGAGAAAAAATTCCAGATAACCTACCCTGATAGACAGAACTGGTCCAGCAAGCGCGACCTCGTAAGGGTTGTGTCGATTGTTACACTAATGCGTTAAAAACCAAGGACCGGTTGGACAGCGGAGTATTTTGTAAACAACTAAACCTAAGTCAGGCCCTGAAACTAACGGACCATTGCAGCGTATTTCAGCCGTCGTTGTTGGCTAAAAAGGAAGCTCTGTCTTGGCTGAAGTGGAACGTAATATCTGGTATTAATATTCGAATCCTCAGTGAGAGTCAAACTGTCCTGAATTCGCTGGAGTCTTACGTGTACACTTCTAAAGCATGCCTCGACTGCTGTCTATCTCTTAACGAGACGGCCGAACAGTTTAACATACACCTCTTATGGGTAGGAGGACACACCGATATCCCATTAAATGATAGGGCTGACGTGCTCGCTAGACAAGGAACGACGAATCAAACAAACATGGTACCCGCAGCTTGTACCACTAGCAGCCATTAAACTAAAATCTGAGATGGACTCAAGTGCATACCTGCCTAACCACAAGGCAAATCTGGTTTCTACTAGAGCGTCAGTGAACCAAGGGACTAATCTCCGTAAAACAAACTGACAACAAAATTGTTGGTGTCATCACTGGCCACTGTCTTATTGGCAGCCATGCACTAAGCCTCGGGCAAGTTTCGAACGACTTTTGAAGAAGCTGTGAAGACGAGGAGGAGAATGAATGTACTCAACATCTACTCTGCGTTGGTCCGACCATCCGCCAAAGCAAGAAACGATACCTAGGATCCAAAGCCTTCGCGCTTGTAATTTCTAGTGCAAATTTTTACGCAGCCTTCCTTTCGATATCCTCGCAACCTCAGCTACTTATATCTCTCACCTTCACTTGCCTATCGTGCATTCTTTCCATAGTTTCATTTTCGATACCGAATGCACTAACTATGTCCAAATATTGGAAATTACAATGCTCCATTTGCTGAGAAGGAAATGCCTCTCAAATCGAAGCTCGTGCAGGACAATGACCTTACGCAGTCTCCCGATCTGAACCCCATGGAGCACCTTTGGAGTTTTCTTACTAGAAAGATCAGGGAGACCCGAACTGGAAATAAAGAAGAGCCTTAGGCAAATGTCCACTCCATACCTGCCGAAAAAACTACATAATGTTGAGACAAATTTAAACCAGAAGAGCAAGATGTGGAATCTGTCGTAGGTGGCTTTACTAAGCAAATCTTAGATTCTGTTGATGGGAGTATACCAAACGTAGCTAAGAAGGACTTTTGCTTTATGTTTCTGATAAAGATAAGATAACATATGGATACTAAAAGACTATCAAGTGCCTCCCCTAGCTACTACTGGAATCTGCCGATGGGTGCCCTAAAAATAGCGAATAAGAGCCTCTGCAGCCATACACCTCGCAGCTCTGCTAGCCAAGTCGAACAATTTGCGGATGCTCTAGACCGCTATAAGGCGGACTTGACCCCCATTCGGGAAATACTATGGAATAGATCTACTACAGCGACTGCTATAGGGAAAGAGCACAACGATTATTCGGATGCGGATCTGCTGTTCGAGGTGGACTAAGTCAAAAAGTTCTAAGCATTCGGCATCATCCGAAATCTCCAGTACGCGGTTCCCGCACCTCGATATACACAAAGGCACCTGGTGGTCGCCAGATTTGTGAATCACTTACCTAATTGAGCACATCGCTAAGGATGTCAGACACTCTTCCACTATTCTTGATGTTCGAACTTTTCGAGGAGCTAACATCAACTCGGACCACTATCTTGTAGTAGCCAAGATGCGCCTCCGGATATCACGAACGCAGCGGAGTAGAGTAAGAATACAAAGTTATGACGTCGGAAAGCTAGCATCGGATGAAACATCTCGTGCTTTTGCTGATCGCGTCTCCCTTAAGCTCTCTCATACATCTCAACCCTCCACGCAGTCAACATAACAACAATGGAACCTTTGCATAAGAGCCCTGAAAAGCACTGCATCTGACATTTTGGGCTGCAAGACTCCACCACGAAAAAACACCTGTTTCGATGACGAGTGCTGGAGGATTCACACAGCGGAGCAGGAGGCATATAAAGCCTCGCTGCATGGAACAACAGGAGCTGAGCTCTACGAGTTGAAAAGAAGGAAGGAGCATAAGCTTCTCAGGAGAAAGAAGAAAGAGTACGAGAAGCGCGCGACTGAGGACTTGGAGAAGTGTTACCCCAAGCATGAGGTTCCAATGTTTTATCAATAAATAAGCCGAACATGAAAAGGTTATAAAACCATAACGAAAGCCTGTAGCGCTGAGAACAGACACCTAGTAGTACAATCGAAGTCGATGCTGAGAATATGGAAAAACCACTTAGGCAGACTGTATAACGGCGACGTTAGTCAACAAACCACTGTCAGGCAGAATGGTCCATTTCTTAATGACAAAGATCTCAGAGAATTCCGTCCTCCTGACCACGAAAGGGGTGAGATTGCCATATCGAAACTCAAGTCGAAAAAAGCTGCTGGCGCAGACGGACTGTCTGCTGGGCTCTTCAAAGCAGCTGGAAATGATCTGGTTAGGAGCATGTGTCTGTAAGATATGGCCAGAGGAAGCACGCCCGAGGAATGGAGTCTCAGCTGTTTGACCGATCGTCAGGAAAGAAGACCCCTTTCACTGGGTCAACTACAGAGGAATAAATCTCCCTATCATCGCATATAAGATCTCTTCTGCCGTGTTATGTGAACGCCTGAAATGCTTTGTGGATAATCTGATAGGTTCTTATCAGTGTGGTTTAAGGCCAGGTAAATCCACGATAAACCGAATATTCGCACTGCAACAGATCTTGGAGAAGACCCAAGAGTACCAAATCGATACCCATTACCTTTTCGTCGATTTCAAACCCCCGTATGATAGTGTAGGTAGGGACGAGCTATACGGAGCTCAGATAATGCAAGATGACAATGGAGAATTCTCGCTGCTCTATTAGTGTCGGGAGCGAATTAATTGATGTTAAAAAAGGATTTAGACAAGGTGGCACGTTATAATGTGATTTTTTTCAACATCGTGCTTGGAAAAATCAGATGAGACTCACTGTTCAACACAACAGGTACGATATATTCCCAGTCTGCGCCGTTGCTTGCGTTCGCGGATGACACAGCCAGACGTCAATGAGACATTCGAAAGCATTGAAGCAGAAGTGTGTCTTACGGTTAACAAGGGTAAAACAACCAAAAAAGTCACACATCACCGGCGTCGTGGCCAGAACCTCACAATCGGCAGCTACAAATTCGAAGTGGTCAAGGACCTCGACACTAGCGCTGATATCGAACGCAGAATTACCCCTGACAACCGCTGCTTCTTTCGGCTCAAGAGGCAATTGAGAAGTAGGTCTCTCTCTCGAAAGACCAAGATTGCGCTATACAAAACCTTAATCATCCCGGTCCTCCGGTACGGGCTGTACAGCGACATCGGCCTAGTACGTTGTCTAAGATGGTTAGGCCATGTAGAGGGAATGGACAACACAACTCCGGCCCGAATGTAAACATATTGCTGCGGACACGAATCGACTGTTGTGTTCGAATTTCGTTATCAAAATTTGGAAAGCTCTATTGCAGCTACAAATGAAATGATGGTAAGTGTCAGCGGCATACTGCGACCACGAACCAGATTGATCACATTGCGATCGACGCCAGATAGTCTACCAGTGTTCTCGTTCAACGAACCTTCCGAGGAGCCAACATCAACTTGAACCACTACCTTGTTGTAGCCAAGGTATATCCAATGAGGATATCAAGAATGCCTAGGAGTCGAGTAGGACAACATAAGTTTGACGTCGGAAAGCTACAATCGCAAGAGACTGCCAGAATCTGTGCCGACCGTGCCTCCTTCAAGCTCTCCCAAAATCCGCCCACAGCAGCACAAACAATATAGCATGAATGGGCGCATTGCCAGAGCGCCGTCAAAGGTGCTGGGTTTCAAACCGCCACCAACTACAAACCCCTGGTTCGATGAACAACGCGAACAAGCCTATGCAGCAAAACAAGAGCCATTTAAAGCCACGCTGCAACGATGGACGAGAGCTGCTCGCGAAAACTATCAGTAGAAGAGAAGAGAGGAACACGCGCTTCTCAGAAGAAAGAAGAGAGAGCACGGAAAGCGTGGGATCGAGGAGATGGAGAGATGTTTCCGCAGAAATGACGCCCGGTAGTTTTACTATAAGGTAAAACGATCATGCCATGGCTACAAAGCCAGAGCGGCGGCCTGCAGAGATGAAAATCGAGAGCTGGTAGTAGAGTCACAGTCGATGCTGAGGATTTGTGGGGACCACTTCTGCAGACTGTATAACGGCGATGACAGACAAGATACCGCTGTCAGGCAGAACGGATCCGTAATGGACGACGATGTAAGAGAATTACGTCCACCCGACCTAGACGAAGTCAAAATAGTGATAACAAAACTTAATCTAATGAAGCCGCGGGCGCAGTCTGCTGAACTTTTTAAGACGGCTGGAGATGAGCTGGTCAGGTGCATGCGCCATCTCATGAATGGAATCTCAGCATCGTTTGCCCGGTTCGTAAGAACGGAGACCACTATAACTGCGCCAACTACAGGGGAATAAGTCTCCTTAACATCGCATACAAGATCTTCCCTGCCTCATTGTGGGAACGCCTGAAACCGTTTGTGGATAACCTGATCAGCTCTTATCAGTGTGATTTCAGGCCAGGTAATTCCACAATTGATCAAATATTTACGCTCGATAGATCTTGGAGAAGACCAAGGAATACCAAATCGACTCTCACGACCTTTTCGTCGATTTCAAGAATGCATATGACAGCGTGTATGGAGATGAACTATACAAAGCCATGTCTAGTTTTAACATCCCTTCCAAGTTCGTCCGACTGTGAAGGATGACAATGGAGAATTCTCGCTGCTCCATTAAGGTCGGTAATGAGCAAACCGAGACCTTTGATGTTAAAAAAGGATTTAGGCAAGGTGTCATGCAACTTTTTCAACATCGTGCTTGAAAAGACCGTGCAAGAGTCACTGGCCAACACAAGAGGTACGATTTATTTCAAGTCTACGCAATTGCTTGCGTACGCCGAAGACATTGACGTGATTGGACGGACACAGCGAGCATTGAGGTAGAAGCGGCCAAGATGGGTCTCAAGGTGAATGAGGGTAAAACCAAATATCTGCTTTCATCAAAAAGGGACGGCCAACAACGACGTATTGGCCAGAACGTCACCATGGGCGGATATGACTTTGAAGTGGTCAAGGAATTCGTCTACCTTGGCTCACTGATGACCGACGACAACAACACCAGCGCTGAGATAAATCACAGAATCACTCTTGCCAACCGCTGCTTCTTTCGGCTCAAGAGGCAATTGAGAAGTAGAGCCCTCTCTCGGAAAACGAAGGTGACACTATATAAGACCTTGAACATCCCAGTCCTCCTTTACGGCGCAGAGGCTTGAACCCTAACAAAAGCGGATAAAGATTCCCTTGGCCGTTTCGAGAGGAAAATTCTGCGTTCAATCTATGGTCCCGTTTGTTCAAACGGAGTATGGAGGAAAAGGTTTAACGAAGAACTGTACGGGCCTGGTACGACGTCTACGGATACAGCGTCTAAGGTGGCTAGGCAGTGTAGAGCGCATGGAAAATACAGCTCCGACCCGAAGAATCTTTGAATTTAGAGGCAGAGGAGGGCCGCATCTACTATGGCACACGCAGTTGGAAGGGGACCTTAACTAACTGAGCGTGCAGCGCTAGAAACAGCTGGCCAAAAACCGTACCAGCTGGAGACGCTTGTTGGTTGAGGCCCAGATTCCTCACAGGCTGTAGTGCCACCTAAGTGCATGTATGTATGTTGGCGTTACAGTCCATGAAGAACCTGAGCCGAGCTTCTCTCAATCACCCATGTTGTGTGTGATTTCATTTTCCCATAGGTGAAAGGGACCTACAGTTTATTGCCGGTTCCGAACGGCGAATTTCGAGAAGCAATTTTACTACAGGGGGTTTTGTCAGAACCCCGCTGAGGAGAAACACAGTGAAAAACACGTTCGATGACAGGGCTGTGTCGGGATTCGATCCCTTGTCATCGGCGTCAGAGGCCAACACACTACCCACTGCGCCACGGTGCTCTCCTAAGTAGGTAGATCAAATAATTGGTTCGTCGGATCAACATTTTTAAAATCTCTATACTGGAGTGTTTTTGTCTCAGGGTGATATTTGAACTCAAGAGTCTTCTTCTTAGTGGGCGCTACAGTTCGGGGTGAACCTGGGCCTCAACCAACATGCCCCTCCATCTAGCACGATCTTTCGCTAGCCTTTTCCATTGCCGCACACCCAGTTGGCTGAGGTCCCCTTCCACCTGTGTGCGCCATCTTAAGGGCGGCCGACCTCTGCTTCTTCGTCCCTTGGGATTGGATTCAAAGACTCTCCGGGCTGGAGCTGTGGTGTCCATTCGCTCTACATGGCCCAGCCATCTTAGGCGTTTAATCTGTAGACGCCTGACTAGGCTCATGTCGCTCTACAGCCCGTAAAGTTCGTGGTTGAATCTTCTCCTCCATCCCCCGTCTGCGTTTATAGGCCCAAAAATCACGCGCAAAATCTTTCTCTCGAACGGACCAAGGGCCTCCTCATCCGCTTTTGATAGTGTCCATGCTTCCGCGCCGTACAACAGGACCGGGATAATAAGGGTCTTATATAGAGTCAACTTTGTCGTTCGGGAGAGGGCTCTATTACTCAGTTGCCTCCTGAGCCCAAAGAAACAGCGATTGGCAAGAGTGATTCTGCGTTTGATGTCGTTGTTCCAGGTCACTGCGGAGCCAAGGTAGACGAAGTCCTTAACTACCTCGAACTTATATCTGCCTATACAAACGTTCTGGCCGAGACGTCGGTGGTGAGCGTCCTTTTTTGATGACAGCATATATTTAGTTTTGCCCTCGTTTACCGACAAACCAATCTTCGCCGACTCCATCTCAGTACTCGCAAACGCGTCATTGACATCTCGCTGTGATTTACCTATTATGTCAATATCGTCGGCGTATGCAAGGAGTTGCGAGGATTTGAAATAGATTGTGCCTCTTCTATTGGCCAGTGATTTTTGCACAATCATTTCCAATATGATGTTGAAGAAATCACACGACAGCGCATCGCCCTGCCTAAATCCTTTTTTGACATCAAAACTATAGGTAAGGTGTTTACCGATTCGAATGGAGCAGCGAGTATTATCCAAAGTCATGCTGCATAGTCTGACGGGTTTAGCAGGTATGTCAAAGGTAGACATAGCGTTGTATACCTCGTCTCTAATTAGTTTAATTAGTCTAATTGTTTTCTTCCAGTTTCTGCCGTAGTGTGAAGGTTTGGTCGATGGTGAACTTCCCTGGCCTGAATCCGCACTGATAAGGACCTATCAGCTTATTTACAAAAGGCTTCAGGCGTTCACACAAAACGGCAGAGAAGATTTTGTAGGCGATGCTAAGGAGACTTATTCCTCTATAGTTTGCGCAATCAGAGGGGTCTCCTTTCTTGTGGATCGGGCATACGATGCTGAGATTTCATTCCTCGGGCATGCTTTCCTCTGACCATATCTTACAGATAAGCTGGTGCATGCTCCCAACCAGGTCATCCCCAGCTGCCTTGAAGAGCTCAGCAGACAGTCCGTATGCGCCAGCAGCTTTATTCGACTTGAGCTTCGATATGGCAATCTTAACTTCGTCGAGGTCAGGGCGACAGAATTATCTGCGGTCTCCGTCGATTAGAAATGGATCATTCTGGTTGACAGCGGTATACAGTCTGCAGAAGTGGTTTTACCATATTCTCAGCATCGACTGCGGTTCTACTACTAGGTGTCTGTTCTCATCCCTGCAGGCTTCCGTTCTGGCTTTATAACCTTGGCATGTTCGCTTTATCTGTTGATAAAACTTTCGAACGTCACGCCTGCAGTAACACCTCTCCAAATCCTCAATCGCGCGCTTCTCGTGTTCTTTCTTCTTTCTCCTGAAAAGCTTATGCTCTTCCCTTCTTTTTAACTCGTAGAGCTCACGAGCTGCTCTTGTTCTTTTATGCAGTGAGGCCTTATATGCATCCTGCTTCGCTGTATGAATCCTCCTGCACTCGTCATCGAACTAGGTGTTTCTTCGTGGTGGAGCCTTGAAACCCAAAATTTCGGATGCAGAGCTTTTCAGGGCTTGTTTGCAAAGGCTCCACTGCTGTTCTATTGATAGTGTGGAGGATTGAGGTGTATTGGAGAGCTTAAGGGAGACGCGATCGGTAAAAGCACGAGCGGTTTCTGGCGATAGTAGCTTTCCGACGTCATAACTTTGTATTCTTACTCTACTCCGTTGCGTTCGTGATATCCGTAAGCGCATCTTGGCTACTACAAGATAGTGGTCCGAGTCGATGTTAGCTCCTCGGAAAGTTCGAACATCAAGAATAGTGGAGGATTGCCTGACGTCGATCGCGATGTGATAAATCTGGTTGGTAGTGTATATCGAGGTACGGGAAGCGCGTACTGGTTAGAAGGAGATTTCGCCCCGTAGCAAGATCAATCGGAGGTGGTGTCGTGTAGGCTATGTTTGCCGATGACTCGTTCAAATATGCTTTCCTTACCCAGCTTAGCATTGAAGTCTCCTAGTACAATTTTGGTGTCATAGCTGGGACATTGGGCATACGTTCTGTCTAGGAGATCGTAGAACTCATCTTTGGCTGAGTCATCCTTTTCTTCCGTGGGGGCGTGGACGCAGATCAGGCTGATGTTAAAAAATGTTGCCTTGATACGGGATGTTATGAGGCGTTCGCTCACATGCCGAAAGCTTAGGACTTTTTGCCTTAGTCCACCTCGAACAACAAATCCCCATCCAAACAATCGTTGCCCTCTCCCTGTAGCAGTCGCCGTGGTAAATATCGCAGTTTTTCATCCGCTCAAGAGTAGGGTATAATATTTCAGAAATACAAAATAAATAAATGGATCGCGCCAGGAATACCAGCACGGACATTGTCAACAAGCCATTAATTGAAACGTCATAAACCACAGGGGAAACTCTGTCCAAATAAATTTCAGTCCACCACAACCTACCCGAATGGTAGACAGTAAAAACAAAAATTCGAAAAAGTTTCGCTTTCGTATTTGAATGCTCCACAATAATTGTTTTTGGTCATCCGCAAAACTGGCTACACATGCTCGTGCAATCGGAAAGATACAATTAAAAAACTGTCAGCTACAAATAACTTTCGTTGACTTTGCTACGTGTCCCCGGCTTAGGTTATAGAAAAACAGAAACACAAATAGACAGACCAAAAGAGCCGAAAATGCATTTCAATTTCCTCTTCAAAGATTAATTGAAAATTTCTTTTAAAAACCAATGTATAGATACATTTTTAACGTGTACCAAACCACAAGCACTTACCTTGACTCTCTGTTTTTCCAAGATATACAGCAGGTCCAATCCTAAGTAAGGCACAAGGATATAAGAAAAATAAAGAACTCGGATCGACAAACGAGCGACAAATAATTACTCAATTGAATTCGATTTATCTTCCTCTCTTTGAGATACAATTTTTAAATATCTCACTCATGTGTATACTATCAGTTCAAAAAGATAAAAAAGCGGAAAATGAAAAAAAAAGAAAAAAAAAACAAACGAGAAAACAACAATATATGGAAAAATGAATTCATCAATATTCCGTGTGAGTCCAGCCCGTCCAGCGTGAATGCCTTCCGAAGCGAAGGGAAAGAGAGGAGAGCACATAAGATAGACCGAAGAAACGTTGTATCTTTTGGGTAAATAAATGAACGTGCATTGCTTATAGTCACAAAAATGTGCAACGAATGCCCTAATTACACGACACACTGATCGTAGATAGAGCCTAAGCTAGGCTTTGGTGGCTTAAAGCCAAGCTTGGGGGCAGATTTATGAGCTTTTTGTTTGAGAAATGGAAAAAATAAATCGTGAAGATATGTGCTTACTAAGTAGAATGATTGCATTCTAGCAGGTGATGGCCTTGGCAGTATGTATAACTCTATTTTTATTTTTAAACCTGGCTCAAGTAGCCTTGTATCAAAAGCACAGAAAGACGGAGACCTTCCGCACGCCTTCTGTGTTTAAGCCCGGCTTGGAACTATCAAGTTTTGACCTTAAGATCCCACCAATACCAATCACACTCTCACTTTTATTCACCCTCGCGGCGGCTTCAAGCTTTCCTTTTTTATTTTCATCTTTAACTTTAACACCAACTTGAGTCCTTACCCGTAAATTCTAATCCACGGAACCGTTGAGACACTATATACAATACAACCGCTTACACGCTCACACGCCGGACGTATAAGCACCTCTCTATACGCTACGAGTAAGAAGCACCTCAAGCTCGATTAAGAACTGGCGAATTCTAGACAATGTACCCTCGACTTGAGTTGGTTTCTTAATTCGCGTTTGGTTTACAGCTCGAGCGCTGTCGATTAACTGAAGCGACCGACGTGTGGGTTACTTGGTTTTTTCCTGGCTGCTCAATTGTCGCTTGTGTCTTTGCTTCTCCGGTTTTCTTATTCTCCTGCTTCTTTTTGGCCAACCAGCTGATAGTCGGATATTGTGGTGTTGTGCTTTGTGCTTTGTGGTATGGTGTATCGTGCGTACGAGCCAACGTACACATCCGTCACAGCTGATGAAGAACAGGAAAACAATTCATAGAATTGCATGACGGCACACTCACGGAGGAGGACAATATCTTGGATTCTGACGGGTGTCTTATTGCATTCCTATGCGTGTCCACAAATACTCCTGTTTCTTCCGCATTTATGGTACCGGAACGATCGCTCACGTAGGAGGATCATTTTAAATACTTCTATCGATAGTGAGGTCATTAGGCGTATCTTTTGTTGTTCCCAATTACCGGTTGTTAATTAATCTATAGTTAGACGGTCTAGTCAAGTCAATATGAAACAATGCACGGTTGCGAGTACAATGGCCGTGGATCATTGCGTCTGTTCCCGATAGAGAGAATTCCAGTTTACCATAAGGATTATCGTTTGATAAATGTATCCAGAATCATGACCTCATATAACGGGAATTTGTCGAAAAACAAAGACTCAAACCGGATCGGTTATTGACAATTGAAGCAGCAGTTCAATTGATATATTGTCCGCTCGACAAATCCCATTGTTGTGCTTTGTTTGGTGTTAGAGTGATCTTATCACGGCTAACGCTTTGTGGATAATTCCTAGTGCTATAACCATCGAGAGAATAGATTGGAGTCGTACTAATATACACACTCATAAAGGTGTTCCCAGATCGGTCTTTTGAGATTGTTCATAAGCCAGAAGACGCATGGTGCCAAATCAGGCGAACCCGGCGTTGGTCGTCGTCCTTCCATCTTTGATTGAGAATGACGTTGGCCAAGCCATCACCGTCAACGGCGAGTGCTATAGATCGATGATTACCTGTCATCATGATATGGACACCAACAACATGTGGTTTCAACAGAACGGCGCCACGTGGCTCACAGCATTGGAAATTGTGCACGAGCGACTTAAGGCCATGGTCATCTCACGTGAAGGTGATGTGAGCTGGCCACCAAGATCGAGCGACTTGACCCCATTAGACTAAACAAGTAAGTGGGGCAATGTCAACAGGTCGCGGGCCACCTGTATATTGGTGGAACTAAGAGATAACAGTGCTATGCAGCAAGTGCCATCGAGCTAGATGACTATTCCAGCGGTCCAAATGTCAGTTCTCCCACCAGGATCTACAGGTTCAATAGAAAAGCCGGCATAGAGACCTGAAACTGGCTATCCGGAGAAGCAAACCCATAGTTTTAAAGAACTCTGCGAGGAAGTAGAATTTAACTTACTTCTTAGGTGGCGCTACATTCCGGTGTAAACCTGGGCCCCAACTAATAATCTCCCCCAACTGACACATTCTTATTCCAGCTGTTCCAAGCGACGCACTCCCAGTTGGTTAAGGTCCCCTTCCACCTGTGTGCGCCACCTTAGTATCGGTCGTCCTCTGCTGCGTCGTCCCTCGGGGTTGAACTCGAAGACTCTTCGGGCCATTCGCTCTACATGGCGTAGGTTAGGTTAGGTTGTATTGGTTAGCATACGCCATACGTAGGCGGAAATCGGCCCATTGTGATACCACATGGATCATATTACCTAGATCCGCCACATGAAAACTAATTAGTGCTTTTTAAGAAGCGAGGTAGATCTGCCTTCGGTTCGGAAATGAGCCGCGGCAGATGTCATTGGCAGACAGCCCTACTTTGGCGTCAGGTTTGCCAATGGTGCAGTGACACGTAATGACACCTGTTAAAGTGCTTAGTCTTCCCCTTTTGGTCGCCACAAGGTCTATGGTCCGTCCTTAGTTTAGCTCAAGCCCGATTTGTTTAGTGAGAAAGCCGATACTACTTTCGTTCCATTGAGGGTTGGTAGCTTCTATGGTTCCAAGTCTCATCATATGCATTACCGAGCTTATTGGTGGTTTTAAATTCCCAAGAGATGGAGGACTGAATGTGCTTGACCCTAACGTTGAGAGTTTATCGACCACGCAAATGATTATATCCTTTACGGATATGACATTGATACTAAGCCATGCAAGGGCCTTCGGTATCGCTGTTTGGTACACACTGCAGTGGTTTGGGAGTCTAAATGATAGGTTGAGGTTAAGTTCCTTGAAGTTGACACCACTAACTACACCTGTCTCCATCTAAGAGCAGTCGGTATAGAGGGATATCGAGTCTTTCGATATTTTCCTACCTGTTTGCTGAAGAGGTCCAATGGTGGGAGATATAGTAGAATGTTAAGGATGCGATAGACTGCCCTGTTAAGAGCTGTCCATCAAACTACGAAGCCGAATAGAAGAACAGGCATTATGACTGCTCTATAGAGCCAGTGCATTTTTGCTAGTTTGGATACCCCACTTTTTTCTCGCCACTTTCTTGCGACAGTAGAAGGCAGTGGTTGCTTTCGTGATACGATCAGGAATAGTTTCCTGTCGAGGATTAGGCCGAGGTATTTGGCCTGATATTTTATTGCTAATTGGACTCCTCTCAGCCTCTTTGGATTCGTCCAGCTTTTTACTGTTTGTAAGGCTCCCTGCACCGTGAGCTCCCTGCACAAGTGGTTCTGCGTTTTATCTCAGCGCTGGTGTTGTTGTCGCCGGTTATCTGTGAGCCAAGGTAGACGAATTGCTTGACCACTTCAAAGTTATATCCGCCCATGGTGACGTTCTGGCCAATACGTCCGTGTTAGGCGTCTCTTTTTGAAGAAAGCAGATATTTGGCTTTACCCTCATTAACCTTGAGACCCATCTTAGCCGCTTCTACCTCAATGCTCATTGACGTCTCGCTGTGTCCGCCCAATCACGGCAGTGTCATCGGCGTATGCAAGCAATTACGCAGACTTGAAATAAATCGTACCTCTTGTGTTGGCCAGCGACTCTTGCACGATCTTTTCAAGCACGATTTTGAAAAAGTTGCATGACAGTGCCCCAACTTTCCTAAATCCTTTTTTTACATCAAAGGTCTCGGTTTGCTCATTACCGACCTTAATGGAGTAGCGAGAATTCCATTGTCATCCTGCACAGTTGAATTGATCTTCTGTTGATCTTCTCCAAGATCTGCCGTAGCGTAAATATTTGATCTATTGTGGATTTACTTGGCCTGAAACCACACTGATAAGAGCCGATCAGGTTATCCAAAAACGGTTTCATACAAACCTGTATTCGATGTTAAGGAGACTTATTCCCATCTAGTTTGCGCAGTTATAGGAGTCTCCCTTCTTGTGGACTGGGCAAACGATGCTGAGATTCCATTCGTCGGGCATGCTTTCCTCCGACCATACCTTGTTCATACCAGTTCACTTTAGACGCCTTCAAAAGCTCAGCAGACAGGCCGTCTGCGCCCGCGGGTTTTATTAGACCTTGGTTTTGATATCGCTATTTTGACTTCGCCTAGGTCGGGTGGACGGAATTCTCTTACATCGTCGTCCATTATGAACGGATCGTTCTTCCTGACAGCGGTATCTTGTCTGTCATCGCCGTTACACAGTCTGCAGAAGTAATCTTCCCAAATCCTCAGCATCGACTGCGACACTACTACCAGTTCTCCATTTTCATACCTGAAGGCCGCCACTCTGGCATTGTAGCCATGACATGTTTGTTTTACCTTATTGTAAAACTCTGGTGCGTCATTCCTGCGGAAGCATCTCTACATCTCCTCGAACTCACACTTTCCGTGCTCTCTCCTCTTTCTTCTGAGAAGCGTGTGTTCATCTCTTCTCTTCTGCTCATAGATTTCGCGGGCAGCTCTCATCCGTCGTTGCAGCGTGGCTTTATATGCTTCTTGTTTTGCTGCATGGGCTTGTTCGCATTGCTCATCGAACCAGCGGTTTCTAGCTGGTGGTGGTTTGAAACCCAGCACCTCTGAGGCAGCGTCTCTGACGGCGCTCTGACAATGCGCTCATTACTCGTGCTGCTGTGGGCGGATTTTGAGAGAACTGGAAGGAGACACGATCGGCAAAGATTCTGGCAGTCTCTTATGATTGTAGCTTTCCGACGTCACACTTACGTTGTCCTACTCAACTCCTAAGCATTCTTGATATCCTCATTCGTACCTTGGCTGCAACAAGATAATGGTCCGAGTCGATGTTGGCTCCTCGGAAGGTTCGTACGTCGAAAATACTGTAGCAGTGTCTGGCCTCGATCGCAATGTGATCAATCTGGTTGGTGGTCGATTGATCAAAAGACCGCCAGGTACCCTAGATGGATGTTGAGATGGGGGAATCGTGTGCTCGCTACAAGGAGGTTACGCCCCGTTAGGAAATCGATTAGCCTAAGTCCGTTGTCGGATGTGCTGTTATGGAGGCTATGCTTTCCTATGATCGACTTAAATATGACCTCTTTGCACAGTCTTGCATTAAGATCTCCTAGAACTATTTTTGTGTCGTAGCTGGGACATTGGGCATAGGTTCTGTCTAGGAGATCGTAGAATTCTTCTTTGAGTCGATCGTCCTTTTCCTCCGTTGGGGCATGAGTGCATATCAAGCGAATGTTTCCAAATTTAGCTTTGATGCGGAGATCAAACGCAGAATTACTCTACCTACCTACCTACTCTACTACCGCATGTGCTTACATCCCGGAAGCTTAAAACGAATCCGCACCCGAATAAGCGCTGTTTGTTCTCTTTGTAGCAGTTCCAGTCGTTTGCCTGGTCCATCCCATCGCACTTCTTGGAGTGCGGCTATGTCTGCCTTATAGCAGCTGAGTGTTTGCTCCAATTGATCGCCTCACCCGGTCTTTTAAAGGACCTCACATTCCAGGTGCAGACTCTGAAGTCCTTTAGTTATATGCAGGGGTCGTCAGCCTTGTATCCGTCCGTATCCGAGGCTTGTAGTTGTTTCGGAACAAATGGTTTTTCCATGATAGGGATATTACCCTTAAGCACAACCCCCAACTTGGTGGGCCAGGCTCCTCTTTCCCCGGGAACAAGGGGCTGGGTCGCTGCACATATTGGTACCAAATCGCAGGTGCTAGGGTAGCTATCCAGGGGAGGCCACGCGGAGGCTGTGTGTCAACTTGGATTGAACAGGGACAGAGATCGAAGCTGGCGTTTGCCATGTAATACGTGATCAACTTCTTTGCTCGCTCCCTCCCCCCTAAAAAAGAAGGAGCGTTTGGTAAGAGTAATTCTGCGTTTGATATCAGCGCTGGTGTTATTGTCGCTGGTCAATAGTGAACCAAGGTAGACGAAGTCTTTGACCACTTCGAATTGCATATGTATATTTGGTTTTACCCTCATTTACCGAAAGACCCATTTTAGCCAATTCTGCGTCGAACAAGCAGTTGCACAGACTTGATATAGACTTGGTATAGATCTTCTCCTTGTGAAGAGAACTATCTCGGTTTTCGCCCTTTGACCCAGTTATTAACTAATAGCAGTTCATAACTTGTAAGCACTTCACTTCGACCACATCGAGTTTGGAGTAATCTAAAAAGTGTCTGCTCAGTTCTTAGAGCTGTCGGTGCATGGTGTAAAGTCATCGGCAAGAGCCTTGGACTAATCAGACGTACCACTATCGAGTTCTATCCCTGTTTCCCTGTTGATAAGTTAAGAAATAAAATATCGCGTAAGAACCTACAAACAGCGAACATTATGGTGAATAGTCCAACAAGAATAACGCCCCACATAAAATCCTTGCTGTATAACAGTAAGCATGTGACTATCTCCATCACATCGTCCGCTCAACGAACTATTTTCACCACCATCCTGTCAACTGGCGTTTTATTTCTGCCAGTTGGCGAGCGTGCCTAACATGGTATGACTCATTTGAAATGGTGAAATACTCATCTGACATAAAGGACTCCGCTCGAGTCCTCCATCTCTGCTATCTCTCACTTCCTCTCTTTTGGTAACTCTCTCATCTTCCAGGCTGCTCAAAAGCTTTTGTCGAGAGAGTACTTAGCCATGAAAACAAAAGTCTGAAGCGGTAGCTTACCTATGCTTACTTCTATACGATTCCCGTACACTTGCATAACCACATTCGTCCCGTTCATACGAGCACACGCAAATTCATCTCATCCCCCAAAGACCTTGAAAACCGCTGTGCCAATCACCTCCTACCGTAAGCCACGGTAACGACAACACCAAGTGCAACCCAAGCCTTTGCTTACCCAATAAATACTTGACTACACACAAACAACACCGTTAAGTCACATAAGGTAAACGCTTCTCAGTCTCGGCAGGAAGGCTGGGTGTGGAAGTGGAATTAACAGTTCACCATTTTAATTACCACCCCCGTCAGGTTGTACGCTCGTACGCTCGCACGCTCACGTTTGCGGTGATTTAGTGTTTCCTGTCGCATACTGTGCGAACGGGGGTCACATGGTTGTGCACAGGGAAAGCTAATTTCCAAATAGGCCCCGAACTTGTTTACAGCTTGATGACAACATCATTCGTTTGTCACGACACAGGAGCATGCAGTGTTGCAGCTGCTCAAGGACTCGTTCTATCGGATTTGCATTTTCAGGTACAGGACGAGGAACGTCTTACCGTTCGTCGGGAATTAATGAAGGAAATCGATCGTCGGATGAGAAGAAATAGTTGAACAGAAGCAGTTATCTCTGTCGAGTTGTATGTCATGGCTGACGGTGTGACCATGGCCTAAAGGAGGTTTGGTTTTTGGTGGGCAAGGCTGCGGGCATTGTTGAACCTAAACGTGAAGGGAATAAGGAGGTACAGAAACTCGAGGGATTCTTGTTTGTTATTCGTATTTCCTTTGTGGATACGAGTGCTTTGCAAACATGACAAATAGATTTGGAACGCGTAATTGTTGGATATGTGTATGAGGTGGAGCGTAGGAAGTGTGGGTGGACTGACATTTGTTCGGAGAAATGTGTATGACTTCTCGGGACCGAGGTGAATGATTTAACAATTTAAGTGGAAGTGACTTCATGAAGCTTTGAGTGATGGATGATTGCTTAGGTGTTTCAGGTATTCATTGGATTTCTTTTCGGTTCTTGGGGGTGAAGACTTGGAGAGGTATGTTCGTATGTATGTATGTATATCTAGGTTTTCGATTTAGTGACGTTAGAGGTAGAGAATTTGGGATTTCGTTGAACTGAGTAATATGACTATCACAGGGATGCATATAAAATTAGAGTTCTGGAAATTGGGTTCAAATTTTTAGCTTTTTCCCCAAGAGAGGTGGACCGTTTCAGGACATACTCGTAGAGGATGTGCTTTAGAACTGTATATAGGTACGCTTCCACCTACTCAGTCACGTTTCTCGAAGTGATGATGTTCTTCAAGGTCTTGATTGGTAGGTAGTGTGGCAAGTTCTGTCATCTTGTTGAAAACAAATGTTACCTAAGTCGACTCCATCAAGCTGGGATAAAAAATGGTCCGTCATCATCGCGGAGAATTGACGGTAAAGGGATCTTTCCGATAATGTCTTTTGATCATAGATCACCCTAAATAAGGATCTGCTCTTGATCCTCACGTGGATTGGCCCAAATGTGGGAGTTTTACTTGTCCATTGTCTCATTTGTAAGGGCCTCCTACCGGGATAATTCAAGCTTCTCAGGCGACCCGGCGCGTCCCCAGGTGGCGAATAGGGGAAGGCCACGTAGTATGGTAGGGGTCATCGCACCCCCGCGGACCAAGAGCACTTATATTCCCAAGTCAAGGTGGTTGGAATACGTGCCGAGGACAGAATGATGCAGGGAATACAAAAATGTGTATCGCGAACGTACGAACCCTATGTGATACCGGGCGCCCTCACATAGTAATTAGCCTTACATCCACATGGGAGCTCTGTAGATGGTTGACCAACAATTCTCGCCATACTCGTGGGTCCAATACAAGAACAACAAAAACAATAAAAACGAAAACGTAACAGAAAACAAAACACTGACGGAGTCGGAGGAAGAATACTTCCTCCGCTCACCAGTACACAAAATGGAGACAGAAGATATCGAACCATCTCCAAATCCTGTTACCACGCTCCTGTCTAATAAGACGGACAACCAAACTGCTCAGGCACCAAATGGTCCAAGCACTGAGGTTGCAGTGGTCAGCGATGCCAAAAAACCTCGGCAGAAATATGACTATTTCACCGGGGCCCAAAAACGACGAATCGCCGCACTAATCCGGGACGGGATAGCGCCCGAAGAGGCGAGACGAAAAGAAAAAGCAAGGTATGCTCTCGTGCTTGCGGAAAGGGAAGCAAACAAAAACCCAGACTTGCCAAATCCCAAACGCAAACGATCTAACGACAACTCGCTTGTGGAGAACAATCGCAAGAAGGGTCGACCACACACAGAGGCACCAAGTAGCTCATGTGCCGGTAAACAAAATGATCGTCCTGGATCTGCTGGTGAAGCAAAAACAATACCCACAAAAACAACTAGTGGAGGTGCACGAGAGCGTACGGAAGCACCCGAGCCATCCTACCGGGATGCCATTGCTCGGTGCAAAGTCGCTATCATGCACTCGCAATACCCGCAAGAGACCCTAACTGATCAGCAAATAAAGTTAGTGAGGAAGAGCCTGCTAGAGGAAATGGACAAGGCAAATAAGAATTGTCCTGCCCTCAGATTCGACGCCACCTCAGCCAGAAATGGATGGCTGTCACGACACAGAAACCAAAAATTGGCTCATGTCGTCGATAGAGAAGATTAAGCCATGGAAAAATGCAGATCTGTGTGCAACTCAGGGCAATGACATTCCCAAGTTATACACATGCGTATCATTCGTCCCCGAAGCCGATGACCTTACCAAGGACACCTTCCTTATGCGCATAATGAGGCAAAATGCGAACACTAGCACTAAAGGATGGAAAGTCCTCAGGATTGCCAAGGAAAAAAGCGGTGGGGACCAAGTAACCTTTGCCATTGATGAGGCATCCAAAGACACCATTGTGAAGCAAAGGTTCAAACTGTTCCTCAACTTCTCCCAGATCCTAATCAGGATCAAGGGAACTCCCAAGCAGAAGATAACTGCGGACAACAAAACCAAGGACAGGGCACAAGCCCTTCCGAAGTGCGATGCCCAAAGTACACTCGCCATGCCCAGGAAAGGAAGTGAGGAACTCGGCGTGCATAAGCCAAGCCAGAGAGTAACAACCATTGCATCTGGTGTTAGTGAATCAGCCACAGAGGCAACTAAAGTATCCCTAACATCAAGGCTGCCTGAAGAAACAACTCGGGCAACCAAGACTTCAGGGGTCAGCCCTATGGTTGTACCAGTCCCAAACACTGGCGGCCCTGCCAGTATCTCGCTCAATCCATTATGCCGGGATCAAGGTGCATCCAAATAAATCTAAAGCATGCAAAGGCCGCGTTTAAGGTACTGAGCCATAGACTTAACATGGATCACTTCGATATAGCCTTTATCCAGGAACCGTATATGATCAAAGACCAGATCAATGGACTATCAGGTGAGCTGCTCTACGACTCCACAAATGATGCGCGACCCAGAGCTGGCATAATGATTAATAACATCATTAAGGCCATTCCCATTTCAGAATATACGAATAAGGACCTGGCAGCTGCCATTAATCAGCTATCCACTGCGGAAGGTAGGTCAGATGCTGTAATTTGCTCAGTCTACCTAGCGGGCGACTCCACCGATCTCAGCTTCACACCACTGCAGGATCTTCTAGACTACTGTGGAGGAAGAGGCTTACAAATCATCATATGCTGTGACGCCAACGCCCACCACACAGTATGGGGAAGCTCGGGCATTAACAAAAGAGGTGAGTACCTATTAGACTGGGACACATATAGCCTAGAAATCGCAAAATCGATCGGAAACTGTCCCACTAGCATCAGAGACATAGACAGCCTCGAACTCAGCTGTGACAGCCTTAATGCTACCATCCTATCTGCCTTTCACAACGCTTGCCCAGAGAAAGTCAAGTCAGGCAATCGTTCCACTCCGTGGTGGAACAGCAATCTGGCCAAGCTAAGAGCACTGACCAGGAAACTGTTCAACAGAGCTATACGGACTGGTGACTGGACGCAGTACCGTGCCTCACTCACCAACTACAACCAAGAGATAAAAAGAGCCAAAAGAGACTCATGGAAAAAGTTCTGCAGTAGTCTATCAGACATACAGAGCAGCGCTCGCATCCACAGAGTTCTCGCCAAAGAGCACACTAACCAAATTGGACTGTTGAGGAGAGCAGATGGCACTTACGCGGAGAATGGTACAGAAGTACTAAATATGTTAACCAGTAAGCCCTTCCCAGACTCCAACATCATTCCCTCTAATCTCTCCAGCATACCTCCGCAGATCAGGGCAACTAGACCCAACAGGGAAGTCTGGAAGAGAGCACGAAAAATGTTCCACGGGGGAAGCATAAAATGGGCCATTCATTCTTTTCAGAGAGGAAGTGCGCAAATTAGCCCCATGCTAATCAACATCTTTAGAACCAGCTATGCATGGGGATACATACCAATGAGCTGGACAGAGGTAAAGGTAAAATTCATTCCCAAAGTAGGCCGTAGACCCACAGACCTGCCTAAGTCCTACAGACCGAAAAACAATGGAAACAGAGCAAGAAGTGGAAAAAATTCTGGATAGAAATATCAGGGACGGTGCCCTGAAAAGATCACCACTTCACAAAAACCAATATGCCTACCAGCCTGGGAAATCGACCACGCATGCTCTTCAGGAGTTAACCGCTCGGATCAACAAATCTCTGAGCGACAAAGAAATTGCGACAGGTTGCTTTCTGGATATTGAGGGTGCTTTCGACAACACCGACTACTCCCAAATAAAACGTTGCATCCTCAGCACAAGGGCGGATAACACCACATGCAATTGGAAAATAAACACCTCACTAGGCAATGATAAAATCACTGTAAATGCCGCGAAAGGATGCCCTCAAGGTGGGGTTCTCTCACCTCTCCTGTGGTCCATCGTAGTAAATGAGCTGATTAACATACTCAGCAACAATGGTTTCTATGTCCAAGGTTATGCTGACGATATAGTGATCCTGGTTAGAGGCAAATTCGAAAACACAGTCTCGGAACTCCTCCAACGGGCACTAAACCTTGTTGCGAACGGGTGCATAAAGGTTGCACTAAAGGTCAACCCTGGCAAAAGCACTATAGTCGCCTTCACCAAAAGGAGGAATAGGCACAAACTTACCAAACCTACCCTCTTTGGTGAAGCGATAGAGTTCTCGAAAGAAGTCAAATATCTAGGGATAACTCTGGACGAAAAGCTCACTTGGAACTCTCACATTACAAAGACCATTGAAAAAGCCAGGATCCCTCTATGGACCAGGAAAATCCTCACTGGCAAAAACTGGGGCTCAAATCCCAAAATATCCTGCTGGCTATATACAGCTGTGGCCAGACAAATTCTCACAAATGCTGCGCCCGTCTGGTGGCACAAAACAAAACAGGTATCAGTGCAAGCCAAGCTCAACAAACTGCAAAGACTAGCTTGCATCTGTATCACCGGGGCCATGAGAATAACAACAGCAGCACTAGAAGTCATCACAGACCTGCCACCTCTTCATCTCCAACTGAAGAAACAAGCAATGGTCTTCGCCCATAGACTGATTGTGGAGGATGACTCTAACCGTAGGCTCTTTCACCCTGATATCCTTACCGAGATAAACAGGCATGAAATCCTAAAGATATTTCTCACAGACAACTGTCTTCCCAGATACAACTTCAGCCAAAACTACAAGGTCACATTCCCCAACCGACAAAACTGGGAACAGGATAGACCCTCCTTCAATCGTGGATCCTACGTGTGGTACACAGAGGGCTCCAAAACGAACGAAGGCGTTGGGACTGGAGTATACGGAGTAAATACAGGCGCATGCAACTACATCAGCATGGACAGATATAACTCCGTTTTTCAAGCAGAGATACTTGCTATAGAACTCTGCCTCAGAGAAAATATAAACAGAAATATACTTAACAAAAACATTTACATTCTCTCTGACAGCAAGGCTGCACTTCTAGCCCTAAAGAGCTATGAAAACACCTCCAAACTGGTATGGGACTGCCTACAGCTAATTCACCAGCTGGCCAACACAAACAGAGTTCATCTCATTTGGATACCTGGACACAGCGGCCATACAGGCAACGAAAAGTCGGACCTACTAGCAAGAAAGGCTCTGCATCACCATTTATGATGCCACGGCCTTTCTGCGGCATACCCATCAGCACCACCAAATGCTGCATAAACAATTGGTTAAGGAACACGACGGATCACTACTAATTACAAACGAAAAGTAGCAGACAAGCCAAGTTGTTCCTCCCAACTACATCGCTCAGAAGAACGAAACAACTCCTTGTGCTTTCGAGGAGTCAGATTCGCCTAATCACAGGTTTCCTTACTGGACACTGCCCAGTCAACAAACATCTCAAAACGATGGGCATTATACAAGATGACACTTGCAGAATGTGTAATGAGGACGAAGAAACAGCAGAGCACATACTCTGCCACTGTAACTGCCTTGTCAGTACACGTCATCGTCACTTAGGCAAGTATTATCCTGAAGCAGAAGAAATTGCTGCTAGCTCACTCAAAAGCATACAAAGTGTTATCACTTACTCAGGATTCTTGAGTGAACTGTAAGTGGGGGACATCACAATAGGCCCACTCGTGGCCGCAGTAATCAGGCGACTTTGTCCCACCCCCGTACCCTCTCTAACTCTAACTAAGGGCCTCCTGCGCCTCATTGCTGAAGACGAGTTTTAATGAAAATTTACCATTCACTGAACAGCGTTGTAATGATCAGTTGACTTGAGTGCTTATATTAACTAAATCCTGCACGCGTGTTAATTCGAGTCCTTGTACATAATTCGCGAGAGAAGGGAGGGAGAAGGGAGCGAGCAAACAGAGCAAAGAAGTTGATCGCGTTTAACTTGGCAAACGTCAGCTTCGATCTCTGTCCCTGCTCAATCCAAGTTGACACACAGCCTCCGCGTGGCCTCCCCTGGATAGCTATACTGGCACCCGCCATGTAGTGAACCAATGTGTGCAGCGACCCGACCCCTCGTTCCTGGAGATAGAGGAACCTGGCCCTCACCGGTTGGGGGTTGAGCTTAGGGCTAACATCCCTATCGCGTAAAACAAAAATTTTGGTCAGAGACAACCAATAGCCTCGGATACGGACGGATTACATGTTGACGACCCCCGCAAACGTCAAAAAGGAAACGAATTTCGGATCTGCACCTGGAACGTTAGGTCCCTCAACAGACCAGGTGCAGCCGAACAACTGGTCAACTCTTTGGACTGCTATAAAGCAGACATTACCGCGCTCCATGAAGTACGATGGGATGACGGATGAAAAACTGTGATATATACCACGGAAACTGCTACAGGGAAAACAAACAACGCTTATTCGGATGCGGCTTTGTTGTTCGAGACAGACTCAGGAAAAAAGTCTTAAGCTTCCAGTATGTAAGCAAACGCCTCATAACTATCCGCATCAAGGCCAACCTCGGCAATATAAGCTTACTATGTGTCCACGCCCCCACAGAGGAGAAAGATGATCGACATAAAGACGACTTCTATGATCTCCTAGGCAGAGAGATCGTCATCCCCAACACCCATAAGGGGACCTGGCGGTCTTTCGATCAATCGACAACCAACCAAATTGATCATATTGCGATCGACGGCAGACCCTCCTCCAGCATCCTAGATATTCGAACCTTTCGAGGAGCCAACATCGACTCGGATCATTACCTTGTTGCAGCCAAGGTAAGGATGCGAATTTCTCGGAATTAACGAAGTCGAGTAAGAACACCAAAATTTAACGTCGGAAAGCTGCAATCGCAGGAGACCGCCAGGACCTTCGCCGATCAAGTCTCCCTCAAGCTCTCTCAGGTCCCAATGCAATCTGCAGTAACCATAGAACAGCAATGGAGTCGTTGTCAGAAAGCCATTAGAGAGGCCGCCTCAGATATAGTCGGTCTCGAGCCACCACCGTCGAGAAACCCCTGGTTTGATGATGAGTGCAGATAGGCCCATGTAGAGAAACAGAATGCATACATGGCCACATTGCATCGACGGACGAGATCTGCCCGCGAGCTCTATGAACAGAAAAGGAAGGAGAAGCATGCGCTTCTGAGAAGGAAAAAGAAGGAACACTAGAAGCGCGAGACCGAGGCGATGGAGAGATGTTACTGCAGGAACGACGTTCGAAAATTTTACCAGAAAGTAAAACGAACATGCCAAGGCTATAAAGCCAGAGCAGAAGCCTGCAGGGATGAGCACGGACAACTAGTAGTGGAGTCACAGTCGATGCTGAGATTGTGGAAGGACCACTTCTGCAGACTGTATAACGGCGATGATAGTCAAAATGCCGCCGTCAGGCAGAGCGAACCATTCGCAATGGACGAAGACGAAGGAGAATCCCGTCCACCCGACCTACACGATGTTAAGATAGCGATATCGAAACTTAAGTCTTATAAAGCTGCTGGAGCAGACGGACTCCCCACGGAGCTGTTTAAAGCAGCTGGCTATGAGCTGGTTAGGAACATGCACCAACTCATCTGCAAGATATGGTCGGAAGGACGCATGCCCGATGAATGGAATCTCAGTATCGTTCGCCCGGTCCATAAGAAAGAAGACCCCTATGACTGCGCCAATTACAGAGGGATAAGCCTCCTGAACATCGCATACAAGATCCTCTTTGCCGTACTGTGTAAGTACCTGAAACCGTTCGTGGACAATCTGATAGGTTCCTACCAGTGTGGTTTCAGGCCAGGAAAATCCACGATAGACCAAATATTTACACTACGGCAGATCTTGGAGAAGACCCATTAATTCCAGGTCGACACGCACCATCTTTTCGTCGACTTTAAAGCCGCATATGACAGTGTTTATAGAGACGAGCAATACAGAGCCATGTCATGTTCTAACATTTCTGCCAAACTCGTCAGACTATGCAGGATGACTATGAAGAACTCTCGCTGCTCCATTAAGGTCGGAGGTGAACTAACCGACCCCTTTGATGTTAAAAAAGGTTTTAGACAGGGTGACGCACTGTCATGTGATTTCTTCATCATTATTCTTGAAAAGATCGTGCGGGACTCTGCGGCCAATACAAGAGGTACGATCTACTTCAAGTCCACACAATTGCTTGCCTACGCAGATGACATTGACGTTATTGGTCGAACAAAGCGAGACGTCAATGAGGGCGTTCACAAGCATTGAAGCAGAAGCGGCGAAAGTGGGTCTAAGGGTAAATGGGGAGAAGACCAAATATATGCTGTCATCCAAGAAAGACGCGCACCACCGACGTCTTGGTCAGAACGTCACTTTCGGCAGCTATATTTTTGAAGTAGTCAAGGACTTCGTCTACCTTGGCTCGATAGTGACAAGCAGCAACGACACCAGCGCTGAGATAAAACGCAGAATAACTCTTGCCAATCGCTGCTTCTTCTTGAGTAGTAGAGCCCTCTCTCGAAAAACTAAGGTTTCCCTCTACAAAACCTTAATCATCCCGGTCCTCCTCTACCGCGCTGAGGTCTGGACTTTAACGAAAGCGGATGAGGAGGCCCTTGGTCGTTTGTATAAACGGGGAGTGGAGATAAAGATAAAACGACGAACTATACGGGCTGTACAGCGACATCGGCCTAGTACGATGTCTACGGATGCAACGTCTAAGATGGCTAAGCCATGTAGAGAGAATGGATAACATAGGCCTGGTCCGAAGAGTCATCGAGTCCAACCATGAGGGACGATGCAGCAGAGTACGACCGAATCTAAAGTGGCGCACACAGGTGAAAGGTGGACCTTAACCAACTGGGAGTGCGTGGCTGGAAACAGCTTGCAAAAGACCGTGCCAGCTGGAGAAGTTTGTTGATTGAGGCTCGGACTGTAGCGCCACCTTAGTAAGTAAGTAAGTTCGAGCGACGAGTAGCCGGATATTTCGTTTGAGAGCTTCCATAGCTTGTGACTTCGAGAAAATCTTGAGAAAGAGGTCTGGTGCAAAAAAAAATTACACTTTAAGCGATCCGGATAGGAAGCCTTCTAAGTGCCTAATGTCGTCAAAGTTGTTTGTGTGGCTGCCCCACTCTGATGTAACCACGTCTTCTCTTCACACAGTTTCTTCTTTAGTCATAATTCTGTATAGCTCACCGGTCGCAGTGACAGTGTTACACGCAGCTTTCTCGGAAAAATAACGCCTATGACCGGAATGGCACACGATGCAGTGACTGAGTGGATCAGAGGTTCAAAAGAGCATGAGCCTAATGCAGACCGCCATCTGCGGTTTACGGAAACTGTCTTCAATTTTTAGGACGTTCGCCAAAATGATGAGGTCAACGTGTAAGGGGTTTTTTTTTTTTTTTTTACACATGGGGCTAGTGCTACTCTTAGCAATATGGCACTGCGACCTTTGCAGATCTATTGCGCCTGCTAGCCGATTAGCCGAGTAGCCTCTCAACCTCTATGATGAAGTTGAGAATGCTTCTCGTAGGAGCCAGGGTGATCCCCTCAGGAGTCACAACTTCACTGAGAAGGATGCGCTTCCTAAGATGGCAGAGTGCAGCACACTCACACAGTATGTGTTCTGCCGTCTCATCGTCCTCTAAACAGAGCCGACACTCAGTTTCAGACGAGAGACTAATTTTATTTAGATGATATCTCAGACCGCAGTGTCCCGTTAGGTAGCTGACCAGTCTTCTGATATCCCCTCTATTGAGCTTAAGTATGTCAACAGGGTGTTTGTTCAGGGGTCGTATAAGTCGTTTAGATTGACGGAGTCCCCGAACACTGTTTCAGAAGGACAGGTGTTGCGACTTTTCCCACTTGTCTAAGAGATGATTTATCTTAGACCCGGGAATGCCGCAGATAGGTTCCGGACCTATGTATTTGTCGCTGGAACCTTTTCTGGCAAGTTGGTCGGCAATTTCATCGCCCTTAATACCTTTATGTCCTGGCACCCACCAAAGTTTAACATTGTTTCTTTTGGCGAGCTCTTGCAGGGCGTCATGGCATTCCTTGACGGTTTTCGAGTTCGTGCTGTACGAACCCAGTGCTTTAAGCGCTGCTTAGCTATCAGAGAGTATGTTGATAGTTACTCCTCTGATGCCGGTCTCGAGATTTAGGTAAGGGTGTAAGGGTTAATTGCCCTGCATGTTATCTCAGTTACGGTTCAGTCGTGATTCAATCCTTCTATAACAATTGCACAAAACATGTTGGATTGAAGCACACATGCATATTTGCTTCATTAAAACCTTTCCAACTCATGAAGCAATTAAAACGAAATTTCAACACCAAAGTCAGCAAACAAAACAATTAGTCTCGCGGGCAACAAATCCAAAAACGATTCAGCAGAAACGTCCATTGTCCAAATGGATTTAATCGGTGCCGCCTTCCCAATTAAATACCACTTTCCACCTAGTATGTTCCAATAGATATCACCACCACCTGCTGTAAGCCAAAAAAAAGTTTACATGCATTCTCTCAATGCATCGCAAATTGCCACTAGATGCAACAAACTGCCATCTAAAAATAGGAGCAACACCATCATCACCAACACCACCATCACCAGCTACCAACCACTAGCGATATACCATGCTGCTAACCTTAACTCGATTTTCCTCTCAATCGTGTGCCTTCCGTAAGCCACACAACGAGCACAGAACATTTTCTGTTCACCCCTGCACCTGTGGGAATTGCCCCACTGGGTCACTCTCTGGAAATGGCTGTAACTATGGTCCTTCTTCAATAACTTAGTGTATGAGTAGCAGGAAGCAGGTAGAAAATTTGTTACCTCCACGGTATAATAACCGGGGCCAAAAGCAACAGGGTCAATAGTAGATAAGGACTCCCGCTGCGAGGAACGTATGAAACGTTTCCACCAGCCTCTCGCCTTGTATAGATTCAAGTGTCTCCAGGTAAATTGTCGATATTTAGGACCATAAGGATGGTCTTGCCCGGCTCCCACGTTCAAACACTCGAGGTAAAGATAGTGCACCAAGTTAGAAATATGAGACAAACAACACACATTCATATAGTATCTGTATCTGCAGGATTATTGGTGAATTATATACGTTACATGTGGCGTGCGAATGTAGGTTGAGAATTTACTTAACTTTTCGTAGCGAATAAATTGGAAAAGTTACCTTGCAGTGCAGAAGACGCGCTATGTACCACTGGAATTTATCGGGACCCAGTGGGTGGTCCTGGCACCTTGTCTTCCTTCTTGTTTCTCACTTTTCTACTCTTACCTCGATGCTCTATGCAACGATACTTTGAAGCGTGCACACTCGCACTCGTTTTTGTAGACAAACTTTCGCGGAGGGAACAATTACAATGCGCTTGTTGCACAATCATACGAATGCTAACGTTCTTTGCTAATGTAATCGTTTTATTATCCTTGCGATATTCGATTTGGTGGAAAGTTGAATGTTTTCCTGAGTATAGCTACAACAGACCAAAGGATGGCACTCCAGCAAGTGGTGTTATGGTAGCACAACTGCATGTAATTATCCAAAAGGAACATTTGGAAAGTACTTGTTAACTATTTAAGATATTACAATATTGCATGGGCGTTTGGCAGTTGAACATCGTCGGCTTGTGTCGATTACTCACTTACTTAGATGGCGCTACAGTTCGGAGTGAACCAAGGCCTCAACCAACAAGCCTCTTCAGCCGGCACGGTCTTTGGCCAGCTGCTTGCAGTGCCGCACGCCCAGTTGGTTGAGGTCCCTTTCCACATGCGCGCGCCACCTTAGATGTAGTCGTCCTCTGCTGCGTCGTTCCTCGGGCTTGGAGTCGAAGACTCTTCGGCCCGGAGCGGGGATGTCCATTCGCTCTACATGGTTAAGCAATCTTAGACGTTGGATCCGTAGACGTCTAACTAGGCCGATGTCGCTGTACAGCCCGTACAGTTCTTTGTTGAATCTTCTCCTCCACTCTCCGTTTACACAAATGGGATCAAAGATTGCACGCAGAATTTTCCTCTCGAAACGTCCAAGAGCCTCTTCATCCGCTTTTGACAACGTCCAGGCCTCAGCGCCGTAGAGGAGGATCGGGATGATTGAGGTTTTGCAGAGGGAAACCTTAGTTTTTCGAGAGAGGGCTCTACTACTCAATTGCCTCTCGAGCCCAAAGAAGCAGCGATTGGCAAGAGTTATTCTGCGTTTTATCTCAGCGCTGGTGTCGTTGCTGCTTGTCACTACCGAGCCAAGATAGACGAAGTCCTTGACTACTTCAAAAATATAGCTGCCGAAGGTGACGTTCTGACCAAGACGTCGGTGTTGCGCGTCTTTCTTGGATGACAGCATATATTTGGTCCTGTCCCCATTTACCCTTAGACCCACTTTCGACGCTTCTGCTTCAATGCTTGTGAACGCCTCATTGACGTCTCGCTTTGTTCGTCCAATAACGTCAATGTCATCTGCGTAGGCAAGCAATTGTGTGGACTTGAAGTAGATCGTACCTCTTGTATTGGCCGCAGAGTCCCGCATGATCTTTTCAAGAATGATGTTGAGGAAATCACATTACAGTGCGTCAACCTGTCTAAAACTTTTCCAACATCGAAGGTCTCGGTTAGTTCACCTCCGACCTTAATGGAGCAGCGGGAATTCTCCATAGTCATCCTGTACAGTCAGACGAGTTTGGCAGGAATGTCAAAACATGACATGGCTCTGTATAGCTCGTCTCTATGTATAAACACTATCCGACGTGGCTTTAAAGTCGACGAAAAAATGGTGCGTGTCGACCTGGAATTCATGAGCCTTCTCCAAGCTCTGCCGTATTGCAAATATTTGGTCTATCGTGGCCTAAAACCACACTGGTAGAAACATATCAGATTGTCCACGAACGGTTTTAGACGCCTACACAGTACGGCAAAGAGGATTTGGTACGTTCAGGAGACTTATCCCTCTTTAATTGGCGCAGTCATAGGGGTCTCCTTTCTTATGGACCGGGCAAACGATACTAAGATTCCATTCATCGGGCATGAAATCTTCCGACCATATTTTGCAGATGAGTTGGTGCATGTTCCTGACCAGCTCATCGCTAGCTGCTTTATATAATTCCGCGGTATGCTCCAGCAGCCTTATAAGACTTAAGTTTCGATATCGCTATCTTAACCTCATCTAGGTCGGGTAGACGGGATTCTCTTTCATCTTGGTCCATTGTCAATGGTTCTTTCTGCCCGACTGCGGCATTTTGACTATCATCGCCGTTATTCAGTCTGCAGAAGTGGTCCTTCCACAATCTCAGCATCGACTGTGACTCCACTATTAGTTGTCCGTGCTCATCCCTGCAAGCTTACATATGCTCTGGCTTATAGCCTTGGCATGTTTGAACGTTGTTCCTGCAATAACATCTCTCCATCTCCTCGATCTTGCGCTTCTCGTGCTCCTTGTTTTTTCTTCTCAGAAGCGCATGCTCCTCCTATCTTTTCTGTTCATCGTCCGTCGATGCAGTGTAGCCATGTATGCATTCTGTTTCTCTACATGAGCCTTTCTGCACTCGTCATCAAACCAGGGGTTTCTCGAAGGTGGTGGCTTGAAGCCGAGTACATCTGAGGCGGTCTCTCTGATGGCGTTCTGACCACGACTCCATTGCTGTTCTGTGGTTTGTGCAGATTGCATCGGGATTTGGGAGCCTAAGAGAGACTTGATCGGTTCTGACGGTCTCTTGCGATTGCAGCTTTCCGACGTTAAATTTTGGTGTTCTTACTTGACTCCGTTGATTTCGAGAAACTCGCATCCGTACCTTGGCTGCAACAAGGTAATGATCTTAGTCGATGTTGGCTCCTCAAAAGTTTCCTGTAGGAGTTTCCGTATTAGATGTTACAGTTTTTCATCCGCTCTTTGCCTGGCCCATCCCAGTCTAATGAGTTGACCAGTTGTCCGGCCGCACCTGGTCTGTTGAAGGACCTACCCCATCTACAGTTGAGATAATACTAGGCACCCAGGAGCCACCTCGTGGAGGTGGGCGTAGGAGTTGCCAGACAGAGGCTGGGGTGTCGGCGTTTGTGCCTTCATATGTTCGCATAGTCTACCCCTTTAGGCTGGTGTCGATTGGCACAGGAAAATGTTGAAGCAACTCAATCGCTATGCTTCGAATTACGGCTATAACATGGTGACAGGCAACAAGTCATGAATGTATGCGTATGAAACTGAACAGCAATTGAGCGTAGAAGTCTTTCAACAAGAGCCCAAAGAAGCAGTTGATGACTTCACATCACATGTTTTGGAGGTACCTCATTCGATGAGGTAAAAGGGTATCAAAAATAGGCTTAAACGCAAGCAAATGTACTGATCTTCATGGAGAACATTTTTAAAAACACAATAAACCCGTTTTTAATAATAAATACTTGTTCTTACTCATCTATCTCAAAACTTAAGCAGAAACCATCGTATCGTACTAAAGTGTCGGTGTCATTCAAATCTAAAATTCAAACACAAACGGTTTCCTAATTACTTACCGTGAATGCGCCATAATTTCGAACATGGTACGTGTCTTGGATAGGTATGTGGAGACTTGTGGATGCTAATTGGTGTGTGTCTGAGATGGATAAATTGACTCCAATTAATAGTTTCGGCTTTCACCGATGGCGCTGTACTCGCCAAAGAGGACACGACGTTGTTTTCAAAATACGATTTGAAAATGTCCATTGTTTGCTCGGAATTCGTTCCATTTGAAACGCTTGGAAGTACATACCTATGTTACAGGCTCCTCCCTTCTTCGGGCCTCTTGTCCAGGCGGGAGGCTTATCTAAGAACTAAGACTCGAAGACCCAAGAAATAAATGGACAATCTTCAGAATTATAGTGCTCTTCCTCGGGCATGCTTTCCTCTGACCATATCTTACAGCTGAGCCGATGCATGCTCCTAACCAGCTCACCCCCAGCTGCTTTGAAGAGCTCAGCAATCCATCTGCGCCAGCAGCATTATTCAACTTGAGTTTCGACATTCTTTGCGATCTTCGTCATTAAGAAATGGATCGTTCTGCCTGACGGCGGTATGTTGGCTGTCATCGCCGTTATACAGTCTACAGAAGTGGTTTTTCCAAATTATCAGCATCGACTGCGATCCTACTACTAGGTGTCCGTTCTCATCCTTACAGGCCTTTGTTCGGGCTTTATAGCCTTGAGACATTCGTCTTATCCGTTGATAAAACCTTCGAACGTCGTGCCTGCAATAGCACCTCTCCAAGTTTTCAATCGCCCGCTTCTCGAGCTCTTTCTTTTTTCTCTTGAGACCTCCCTTCTTTTAAGTTCGTAAAGCTCACGAGCCGCTCTTGTTTTTTTTTTTTTGTGTAGTGAGGCTTTGTATGCCTCCTGCTTTTCTGCATGAATCCTTCTACACTCATCATCGAACCAGGTGTTTCGTCGTGGTGGAGCTTTAAGGCCCAACATTTCCGTTGTTTGAATCTTGGCTACTACAAGATAGTGGTCTGAGTCGTTGTTCGCTCCTCGGAGAGTACGAACATCAAGAATGGTGGAGACGTGTCTGACGTCAATCGCGATGTGATTAATCTGGTTGGTGACTGATTGATCTGGCGACCGCCAGGTGTCTTTGTGTATATCGAGGTACGGAAAGCGTGTGCTAGCTAAAAGAAGATATCGCCCCGTGGCAAGGTCGATCAGCCTGTCTCCGTTATCGGATGTGGTGTCATGTAGGCTGTGTTTACCGAAGACCCGCTCAAAGATGCTTTCTTTACCCAGCTTAGCGTTAAAATCTCCTAGTTGATATCATGTCTGGGGCATTTGGCATATGTTCTGTCTAGGAGATCAAAGAAATCATCTTTGATGGAGTCATCCTTGTCTTCCGTGGGGCCTCGGACACATATGAGGCTGCCTTTATGCGGATCGTTATGAGACGTTCACTCTTATACTGAAAGCTTAGGACGAATCCGCATCCAAATAGTCTCTGTCCTCTCTCCCTATAGCAGTCACCGTAGTAAATGTCGCAGTTTTTCATCCGCTTTTCATCCGGTCCGTTCCATCGCATTTCCTGGATAGCGGTTATGTCAGCTTCATAGCGGTCTAGGGCATCCGCAAGTTGTTCGGCCGCACGTGGTCTGTTTAGGGACCTAACATTCCACGTACAGAACCGAAGGTCCTTGTTTGTTTTTGTTATATTAAAGGGTTTTCAACATAGGTCCGTTCCGTTTGTTTATCCGAGGCTGTTACTTGTTTCTGAGCAATCTGCGGTTTTATGGTTATGATTTGCTAGACCATAGCCCAACCGACACTAATCCGTCGACCTCTTCCGTCAGTAATTTCCCTTGCAAGGAAATTTCCAAATGGTACCACGAGATGGTGGAAGTAGGACCTGACTAGCAGAGCTGCAAAGTGTTCGGCTGCAGAGGCTCTTACTCGGTTTTTGTCGGGCCACCATCCGTTGGTTGATGCTACCCCTACGAGGGATTTACTAGTCCCTTACTTGTATACCTAGGACCTTCTTCTTCTTAACGGGCGCTACAGTTCGGGGTAAACCTGGACCTCAACCAACATGCCCCTCCATCTAGCACGATCTCTTGCTAGCCTTTTCCATTCCCGCACACCCAGTTGGATGAGGTCCCCTTCCACCTGTGGGCGCCATCTTAAGTGCGGCCGTCCTCTGCTTCTTCGTCCCTCGGGATTGGATTCAAAGACTCTCCGGGCTGGAGCTGTGGTGTTCATTCTCTCTACATGATCCAGCCATCTTAGGCGTTGAATCCGTAGACGCCTGACTAGGCTCATGTCGCTGTACAGCCCGTAAAGTTCGCGGTTGAATCTTCTCCTCCATCCCCCGTCTGCGTTTATAGGCCCAAAAATCACGAGCAAAATCTTTCTCTCGAACCGACGAAGGGCCTCCTCATCCGCTTTTGATAGTGTCAATGCTTCTGCGCCGTACAACAGGACCGGGATGATAAGGGTCTTATATAGAGTCAACTTTGTCGTTCGGGAGAGGGCTCTATTACTCAGTTGCCTCCTGAGCCCAAAGAAACAGCGATTGGCAAGAGTGATTCTGCGTTTGATTTCGGAACTGATGTCGTTGTTCCAGGTCACTGCGGAGCCAAGGTAGACGAAGTCCTTAACTACCTCGAACTTATATCTGCCTGTACAAACGTTCTGGCCGAGACGTCGATGTTGAGCGTCCTTTTTTGATGACAGCATATATTTAGTTTTGCCCTCGTTTACCGCCAAACCAATTTTCGCCGCCTCCATCTCAATACTCGCAAACGCCTCATTGACATCTCGCTGTGATCTACCTATTATGTCAATATCGTCGGCGTATGCAGGGAGTTGCGAGGATTTGAAATAGATTGTGCCCCTTGTGTTGGCCAGTGATTTCTGGACAATCATTTCCAATATGAAGTTAAAGAAATCACACAACAGCGCATTGCGCTGTTTTTCCATATGCTCAGCATCGACTGCGGTTTTACTACTAGGGGTCCGTCTTCATCCCTGCAGGCTTCCGTTCTGGCTTTATAACCTTGGCATGTTCGCTTTATCTGTTGATAAAACATTCGAACGTCACGCCTGCAGTAACACCTCTCCAAATCCTCAATCGCGCGCTTCTCGTGCTCTTTCTTCTTTCTTCTGAGAAGCTTATGCTCCTCCCTTCTTTTTAACTCGGAGAGCTCACGAGCTGCTCTTGTTCATTTATGCAGCGAGGCTTATATGCATCCTGCTTCGCTGTGTGAATCCTCCTGCACTCGTCATCGAACCAGGTATTTCTTCATGGTGGAGCCTTGAAACCCAAAACTTCAGATGCAGAGCTTTCCAGGGCTTTTTTGCAGAGGCTCCACTGCTGTTCTATTGATAGCGTGGAGGATTGAGGTGTATTGGAGAGCTTAAGGGAGACGCGACCGGTAAAAGCACGAGCGGTTTCTGGCGATAGTAACTTTCCGACGTCATAACTTTGTATTCTTACTCTACTCCGTTGCGTTCGCGATATCCGTGAGTGCATCTTGGCTACTACAAGATAGTGGTCCGAGTCAATGTTAACCCCTCGGAAAGTTCGAACATCAAGAATAGTGGAGGCGTGTCTGACGTCGATCGCGATGTAATCAATCTGGTTGGTAGTCGATTGATCAAAAGATCGCCAGGTGCCGTTGTGTATATCGAGGTGCGGGAAGCGCGTACTGGTTAGAAGGAGATTTCGCCCCGTAGCAAGATCAATCGGAGTTGGTGTCGTGTAGGCTATGTTTGCCGATGACTCGTTCAAAGATGCTTTCCTTACCCAGCTTAGCATTGAAGTCTCCTAGTACAATTTTGATGTCATAGCTGGGACATTGGGCATACGTTCTGTCTAGGAGATCGTAGAACTCATCTTTAGCGGAGTCATCCTTGTCTTCCGTGGGGGCGTGGACGCAGATCAGGCTGATGTTAAAAAATTTTGCCTTGATACGGATTGTTATGAGGCGTTCGCTCACATGCCGAAAGCTTAGGACTTTTTGCCTTAGTCCACCTCGAACAACAAATCCGCATCCAAACAATCGTTGCCCTCTCTCCCTATAGCAGTCGCCGTAAATATCGCAGTTTTTCAATCGCTTTTTACCCGGTCCATTCCATCGCATTTCCTGGATGGCGGTTATGTCCGCTTTATAGCGGTCTAGGGCATCTGCAAGTTGTTCAGCTGCACGTGGCCTGTTTAGGGATCTAACATTCCACGTACAAAGACGAAGATCAGTGTCCTTTTTTCGTTTTTAGCAAGGGTCGTCAACATAAATCCGGTCCGTTATATCCGAGGCTTGTGGTTCTTTCGGAGTTTGTGAGTTTCTTTACGGTCACGGCTTACAAGGCCGTAGCCCAACCGACTAATCCTGTTTTTTGGCGCAGGAGACTCGCCATTCACCCTTTCCCGCCAGCAATTTCCATAGGAAATCTCCAGATGGCACCACGAGGAATGGGGATAGGACTTACTAACGATGTTCGACTTCGGTGGCTCTTCTCGCTTTTTAGCAGGTCAGCATCCGTCGGATAGATGCTACCCTTACGAGGCCTTTCTTAGTCCTTTGCCATCCTAGGATCTATATATTCCTTATTCCTTATTTCGACTGTAGATGAATATAATACCACATAAGGAGCGATCCGAATCCGATACGAATCCGAGTATATTAATCAAAGAACCAATACCATCTCCATACTCTTAACATCTCGTCTGCTTTATCAAGTTTGACAGCTGCTTTAACGAGTTAGGCAGCTATCCTGGTCGTGGTCGCTTCGTTGTTAGACCCGGAGCGGCGGACGGGCTATGATTGACAAAGGTTCCCTTTTCTTAAATTGTTTGCTCGTTTTTTTATGCGAAACTTTCCGACAAGTTTTTCTCAGACATCATTAAACACCTTTTTCGTCCTTCGTCAGTTACATCAATCAAAACCCGACAAGATACCGAATGACAACTGTCCCTAAACCATCAAATTGCGTCATCAACCACACGCATGAAACGACATTTGAAAGGAAAAGGGTTTTCCCTTTATTTATGTAAAATATCCGGACACCGTTCGATCGGTGGTATCCGGCCGATGACATCGAGGAAATGACGTTGTCCAAAAAATCTTCACCCAACCAGTCGTGCGGTTTCCGTTTCCATTTAATCCTGCAGGATCCTTGGCCACCGCTTATCTCGACAGGATTTAAACTGGGTGAAAAACACCCACTACGCCATTGGTGCCGTACTGATATTTCGATTGGATGATTGACGGACATGATTATTCTATTAAATCGAACTCATCCATACTCGGGTCCTCTTTACATCCTTCGGGTTCAGCGAACATTAGCATTGTTTAATGGCTGTGCGGTTATTAGAAAATTACTTTCTGCAGCGGTATGGGTCGCTACGATGGTGGGAAACTCCGAAAAGCAAACAACCCATCCCCGAGTTCGGCGTACGAAGATAGCGCTATCGACAGACAGAGAGTAATTAGATGAGGTCCTTCGCTTTACGATGGGGGATGGACAGTAATTTGCTTGTTTTAAGGTCGATTGATTGTTTTGTGTATCCTTTTTGTGGATCGAATACGAATTGAAATCGATGTTTAATTGTGGACAGGCTCTATTTGTTTAACGTCCTTGTGGGCGATTCAGCGTTTCGGGGCGTTTAGGTTCGAGATGAATTTGATTAAAGGATTCTACAAATATTTGCCATTAAATTTCGATTCGTTTGTTGTAATTATTCTGTTTTGCTGCTGTGGCAGCTAGAGGCTATGGCTTGAGGACGTAAACCAATGCCATTTGAAATGGCTTAGTAGGTGAGCTGGGGTGTTTGGAGTGTAATTATGTTAAAACAAACTGGTGTTCGTCGTGTGAAGGAAGCTATTTCACTTAAGTAAATGATGCGGTTAGCAATGTTGGGTTACGAGAGAGAGAGAGGGGATGGAGGGAGCAAACACGTTTTTCGCAGTATAGGCGTAGGTGGTTAGCTGGTAGCATGCGGTTACTTCCTGAGCTGTGGCGTCTTAAAAGCTTAATTTTTGGGTTTTTTGTTATTTATGTGCTTTATCTCCCATTTCGGTGGCTTAGGAAGCGAGTGAGACTAATCTGGAGTTTGACTTTATGTACATAGTTTGGATAGAAGCGAAGAATACCTCCTTAGTAGCTGAGCCCAAATTTGTGTCTAACATGGTGAATGCCAACCTATAAAAAGATGAAAGGGGAGCGATTTAGTATGACAAGGTGTTGCTGGGAGTTTGGTCTTAAGAAAATAGGCGAGCTATACACCAGGTACACCGGTACACCCGGAATGAGTGTCACAAGTTCTGGAAAAAACTACTTGGAGTCTGGCAAGGAAGGATTCTTGGCTGTACTTCCACAATTTATTTATTTATTTATTTATTTTATTTTAATATAAATTAATTGCAAGTAGGGGACCACATTTAAGTTGCAAGTACTGTTGCAGTGACGCAGAGTTAAGAGTCACATCAGGCACATCAGTCATTACAAGCAATACGTTGAGGTCTTTAGCAAAAGTGTAGTGACTCGTTCATAATGATACAAAATAGTCGCGGATTTCCTACATTCCTACAGACATCAAGGCGCCTGTAGCCTGGGTTGTCCCTCCATCTACCACTGCGGATCTGTGAGCATCGGCCTTTGACAGAGTTTTTAACTGTTTATATGAATAGATATACGAGAGCGGGTCAGTAAGTCCATGACTTTTTCAATTTCCCGCCTGTTAACTGAAAGGGCACCACTGCTCCTGTCAACAGGCAACTGTCAGTTGACTTCTGTCAAAATTTGAACAAACTGCGTCATTTAGTTTGTGTTTGACAGCCATTGACAGCAGGCTACCGCGTGTTTTGAGAAGGAGCCAATTATTAGCATTGTTTGGGAGTAGGCAGCGAGCAAACCGAGCAAAGTTGATAGCGTTTAACATGGCAAACGCCAGCTTTGATCTATGTCCCTGCCCAATCCAAGTTGACACACAGCCTCCGCGTGGTCTCCCTTAGATGGCTGCCCTGGCACCCGCCAGGTAGTGAACCAATATGTGCAACCATTGTTCCTGGGAAAAGGAACAATGGTTCCGTGATAGGGGTAACATTCCTATCACGGAAAAAAACACTTGTTTCCAAACAATCACAAGCCTCGGATACGGACGGATACAAAGCTGACGACCTCTGCAAACGACTAAAGGACTTGAGAGTCTGCATCTGGAATGTGAGTTCCCTTAACAAACAACTATTTGGAGCAAGCTCTCAGCTGCTATAAAGCAGATATAACCGCACTCCAAGAAGTGCGATGGGATGGATCATAGACCAGGTAAAAGACGGATGAAAAACTGCGACATCTACTACGGGAACTGCTACAAGGAGAACACCTAGCGCTTATTCGGGTGCGGAATCGTTATTCGAAGAAGACTCCGACAAAAAGTCTTAAGCTTTCGGGATGGAAGCGAACGGCCCAACCGTAGAAAAGGCGATCGACTCAAAGAAGAATTCTACGATCCTATGCATATGATCTTAATACAAAACTGGGCAAAGAGGACCTATTTGAATCGATCACGGGAAAATATAGCCTGCACGACACCATGTCCGAAAACGTACATCAGTTACTCGACTTCCTAGCGGGGCGCAATCTCCTTCTACGACCAATCAGATTGATCACGTTGCGATCAACGCCAGACACTCCTCCATTATCCTAGATGTATGAACATTCCGAGGAGCCAACAACGACTCGGATCAGTATCTTGTTATAACCAAGGTACGAATGAAGATATCACGGACGCCACGGAGTCGAGCTGGATAACGAAAGTTTGATATCGGAAAGCTACGATCGCAGGAGACCGCTAGGACCTTTGCCAATCGAGTTTCCCTCAACCTCTCGCAAACTCCAATGACATCGGAGCAACCCACAGAACAACAATGGGAGCATTGCCAGCGAGCCATCAGAGACTCTGCCTCTGATGTTTGGGTTTCAACCCACCGTCAGCTAGAAACCCCTGGTTTGATGAGCAATGCGGGCAAGCCTATGTAGCAAAGCAAAACGCCTACAAAGCCATTCTACATAAACGGACGAAAGCCAGTCCTAAACACTCGAGCAGAAACGAAGAAAGGAACACACGGTTTTAAAGAAGAAAAAAGACGGTATGAAAAGCGTGAAATCGGGGAGATGGAGAGACGCCATCACAGGAATAATGCTCGCAAGTTTTACGAAAAAGTAAAACGAACATGCCCGGGCTATAAAGCCAGAGCAGAAGCCTGTATGTATGTCACAATCGATGCTGAGAATATGGAAAGAGCACTCCTGTAGACGGTTTAACGGCGATGAAAGACCTAATACCGCCCTCAGGCAGAATGATCCATTCGCAACGAACGAGGATGCAAGAGAATTTCGTCCACCCGACCTAGATGAAATTAAGCTAGTAATTTCAAAGCTCAAGAACAATAAAGCTAGGCGCATGCGGGCTGTCTGCCGGCTGGAGATGATCTGCACCAGCCCCAGCTCATCTTTAAAATATGGTCGGAAGAAAGCATGCCCGACAAATGGAATCTCAGGATCGTTTGCCCAGTCCACAAGAAATGAGATACCTATAACTGCGCCAACTACAGGGGAATAAGTCTGCTTAACATCGCATACAAGATCTTCTCTGCCGTACCATGTGAACGTCTGACACCCTTTGTGGATAATCCACAATGGGCCAGACATTCACACTGCGGCAGATCTTGGAGGAGACCCAAGAATACAAAATCGACACCCATTACCTTTTCCTCGATTTCAAGGCAGCGTATGACAGTGTGCATAGAGACGAGCTATACAGTGCCATGTCTAGTTTTTACATTCCTGCCCAACTCGTTAGATTGTGCAGAATGACAATGGAGAACTCTCGGTGCTCCATTAAGGTCGGTAACGAATTAAACGAGGCCTTTGATGTTAAAAAAGGATTTGGACAAGGTGGCGCACTATCATGTAATTTTTTCAACATCGTTCTTGAAAAGATCATACGAGACTTACTGGCCAACACAAAGGGCACGATCTATTTCAAGTCTGCGCAACTGGTCGTGTAAGCGGATGACATTGACGTAATTGGACGAACACAGCGGGACGTCAATGACGCGTTCGAAAGCATTGAAGCAGAGGCGGTCTTTCGGTTACAGAGGGTAAAACGAAATATATGCTGTCAACCAAAAAAGACGCGCGACACCGACGTCTCGGCCAGAACGTCACGTCACGTGGTCAAGGTCTTGGTCTACCTTGGCTCACTAGTGACCGGCGACAATAACACCAGCGCTCAAATCAAACGCAGAATTACTCTTGCCAACTGCTGTTTCTTTGGGCTCAAGAGGCAATTGAGAAGTAGAGCCCTCTCTCTACTCGGTCCTCCTCTATGGCGCAGAGGCCTGAACTTTAAAGAAAGCGGATGAAGAGGTCCTTGGTCGTTTCGAGAGGAAAATTCTGCGTTCAATCTATGCTCCCGTTTGTATAAAAGGGGAGTGGAGGATAAGATACAACAACGAACTATACGGGCTGTACAGCGACGTGGGCCTGGTACGACGTCTGCAGATCCAACGTCTAAGATGGCTAGGCCATGTAGAGCGAATGGAAAACACAGCTCCGGCCCGAAGAGTCTTCAAACCCCGAGTACGACGCAGCAGAGGACGACCGAATCTAGGGTGGCGCATACAGGTGGAACGGGACCTTAACCAACTTTGAGTGCGTCGCTGGAAACAGCTGGCAAAATACCGTGCCAGCTGGAGAAATTTGTTGGTTGAGGCCCAGGTTCACACCGGACTGTGGAGCCACCTAAGCCACCTGCGGAAAAAAACCATCAATCAAACAGAGACTAAGCTTGATAAATACATGGAGACTCTGCACCATACATTTCAATGGTAAAGAAGTGGTTCACTCAATTTCGTTGTGGCCCTACAAGCACGAAAGATGTCAAACGTTCTGGACGCCCAGTTTGTAGCCTTCCCATGTCAAACTTCCGTTGGCCAGCTCAACTCCGTGGCATCCTTGATATCTTTATTCGTACCTTGGCTACAACAAGGTAGTGATCCCAGTCGATGTTGGCTCCTCGGAAGGTTCGTACATCTAGGATGCTGGAGGAGCAACTGGCGTCGATCGCAACGTGATCAATCTGATTGGTGGTAGACTGATCCGGTGATCGCCAGGTTCCTTTGTAAATATTGGGATGCGGGTACCATGTGCTAGCCATAAGGAGATTGCGTCCCGCCAGGAAGTCGAGTAGCCGATGTCCGTTATCGGACGTGGTGTCCTTTAGGGTATATTTTCCTGTGCTCGACTTAAATATGTCCTCTTTGCCCAGTTTTGCATTAAAACCTCTTAGAACTATTTTTGTGTCGTAGCTGGGACATTGGGCATTGGTTCTGTCTTGGAGATCGTAGAATTTGTCTTTGAGCCGATCGTCCTTTTCTTCGGTTGGAGCGTGAGCCCAACCAACTAGGCCTTTTTTTTTTTAGCGCAGAAAGCTCGCCATTCGCCCTTCCCCGTTTGTAATTTCCAGAAGGAATCTCCAGCGGTAGGAATGGGACTTACTAACAGTACCGCAAGATGTTCGTCCATGGCGGCTCTTCTCGCTTCTACGCGACCTTTGTTAGTCCTTTGCCATCCGTCCGTTTAAACTGATACGCAGTAGAACAGCCGGTGACTGCAGTGTAAACCGGGGGAAATTCCTGGTTCATACCTCGAACTGAAGGGAGGAAAACAGAAATGATGGTTATCTTTCACTTCGTGCAGTTTCTGTGCTTATGGCACAAAGCATTTACTTGGACCCAAAAAAGTGAACTAATAAGATTTATACAATCCTTGACAAGGCAAACGTCATTTCCACTCCACTACACCCTCGTGATTAACAGGAATCTCGTTCCATCCCGATTATCTGAAAACGAATTCCGTTCTAGCTACCAACTTTCCCCCGAAAATAGTTAGGAATCTTCCAATTATTCTATCCAATCCTCCCGAAATCCCTCCCATTCCCCAGCACACTTTTCTATCTCTTAAGCTCTTATTCGAACTAAACGGCCAAAGACCGAGTTCTTCGTGTCCTTGTATTGACGGAACGTGATTTTGTCGTCAATGGGTATACAAAGACCGGGCGAGGAAAAGGAGAAATAAAAATCATAATCCTTGGAAACAGTGAATATCTGTGTGACACTTCACGGCACCTACAACCTCATCGTTGTTCGTCATCAAAGGACGAAATTCATTATTTTCGTTTTTCCACCGTCCCCCCACACACTTTCGTCTCGTACGTCTTTTCTTTTTTTGAGTGATTCCAGCACTTGTTATATCTCGCTGCACAGCTGGAGCGGCAATAGTGCCAGGACGAAAGTACCCTTGGCTTAAAGAAGGCGGTGGATTATCGCCGCTTGGTACCTGTCGGTATTTCTTGATTTTATAATGTTGACAGCATAATGATCCACTTATCGCGATCCATTAAACTGTAAAACGAGTATTTATGAACCGGAAAGGGAAGACGAAAAGCAAAGAGGACACAAAAATAAAGGAGAAGACGCTGGACCTTAAAGGATTTCTTTCTGTGCTTTTTATCCTTATTCTTCGTTGGCCTGTCCAGTGTCCATGGCGACTCAATTTCCAACTACTAATTCGGAAAGTGAAAATAAGTCTGTTTCAGATGGATGGCGATAAGAGTCGCAATGTCAGTGGCACGTGTGCTAGAAATTCTTGAAATGATTGGTGCTCCGAAAATGAAATTCGGACGAGGATGCATCTTAGTAGCAGTGCGTAAGGCAATGACTTATGTCGAAGAGTGGGCACAATGGACTCAACGTAGTCTACGTGAGCCTTGACTTTACGTCAATAGGGCACCCATATACCTAACCTAACCTATGTCGAAGAGGGAAAAATACTTGACAAGGACTCGAAGGTAGGAGGATGTGAAAGTTCCGTGCTGACAGGATGATGGATGGATGCTACATTTGAAAGCTGATCTCCGTGATGTCGGGAAAGATGAGTTACTGCAAGGCTTCCCATTAAATGAATGATGAAAGCCATTTGTTGAATATTCACATAAAGTCTGTTTGGCCTTTATGCGTTTGATAGGCTTTGACAGTTTAAAATTTAGGGAGTTAAAGGCCAAACGAACTACGTCGGTGAGTAAAATTCTAGCAAAGACCAAGAACTTCCTCATCCGCCTTCAATAGCGTACGGGCTTCCCCGCCATAGAGCAGCACAGGGATGACCCGATTGCCTCTTGAGCCCAAAGAAACAGCGACTGGCAAGTGTAATTCTGCGTTTGATTTCGGTACTGATGTCACTATTCCTATTTATTGCGGAGCCGAGGTAGACTACCTTAAAGTTGTTGCTGCCCATTGGGACGCTTTGTCCGAGACATCGGTGTTGACTGTCCTTCCTTGATGATAGCATATTCATACTTTGCTTTGCTCTCGTTTACAGCCAGACCAATTTTGGCGGCCTCCGCTTCAATGCCAACAAATGCTTCATTGGCGGCTCGTTGTGTTCGAGCAATCACGTCAATGTCATCCGCGTAAGCTAGTAGTTGGACGGATTTTTGGAAGATCAAACCTCTAGTGTTAGCATGTGGGTTTCGCACGACCCTCTCAAGTAAAATGTGTAACAGTCACATGACAGCGCGTCGCCTTGCCTAAGACATTTTTTGACATTATGGGTCTCAGAGAGTTCCTTCCCGACCTTGATGGAACAGAGAGAGCCCTCCATTGTCATCCTAACCAATCTGACGAGCTTTGTAGGAATATCAAAACTAGACATTGCACTATACAGCTCTTCCCTATGTGGTCAGGGTCGATTTGCATTTCTTGGGCCTTTTCCAGAATCTGCCATAGTGTGAAGATTTGGTCTATCGTGGACTTCTCTTGAAACCTCACTGATAAGGTCCTATCAGATTATCCACAAAAGGTTTCAGGCGTCCACACAATACGGCAGAGAAGATCCTTTCTTGTGGACTGGGCAAACGATGTTGAGATTCCATTCGTCGGGTATGGTTAGGTTTGATTAGTTGGGTGTGGGTGCCCTATTGGTATGAGGTCAAGGCTTACTTAGACTATGAGGAATCCATTGTGCCCAGTTTCAAAATCCAACCCGAGGGGATCCTATTAGTTGCCCGCTGAGCTGAACCACCTAGATGCAATTGAGTATCTTAGCAGTTTGTTCAGCTCAATGTCTCTTGCCTCCTCTAAACCCGAAAAGAAGTAGTTCCCGAAGAACGTAAATCCCTTTCGGGCCAGTGCCGGGCATTCGTACAGTAGGTGACGAATGAATTCTATTTCCTCTTCGTCCCTACAGCTTCAGCAAAAATCTTTGTAGGGCTGGCCTATTCTAACTACATGATATGATATCTTAGTACTCGTATCGTTTGCCCGACCCATAAGAAAAGAGGCCCAATTGCCTGCGCCAATTACAGAGGTATAAGTCTCCTGAATATCGCTTATAAGACGTTCTCTGCTGCACTGTGTGAACGCCTGAAACCGTTCGTTAATAAACTGATTGGTTCATATCAGTGTGGTTACGGGCACGGGAAGTCCACTATCGATCTTTAAGACTTTTAGGCCGCATACGATAGTATACATAGAGGCGAACTATACAACGATATGTCTAGTTTTGACATCCCTGCCAAACTCGTCAGATTGTGCAGGATGACATTGGAGAACTCTCGCTGCTCCATCCGAATCCGTGAACCCCTGGTCGATAGTCTTGATGTCAAAAAAGTTTTCAGACAGGGCGACGCGCTATCGTGTGACCATTTCAACATCGCCCTTGAAAGGATCGTGCAAAACTCACTGGTCAATAAGAGGGGCACGATATTTGTCAAGTGCGTACAACTGCTCGCGTATGCTGATGACATTGACATAACTAGACGAACTCAGTGAGATATCATTAAGGCCTTTACGAGCATTGGAACTGGCGGTAAATTAGAGCAAGAAGAAATATGTATATGCTGTTGTCGATAAAGGACACGAACCACCTGCGTCTTGGCCAAGGCGTCAAGGACTTCATAAGAGTATATCTCTTCGACACTCGCTGTTTCTTTAAGCTCGGGAGGCAAGTAAGAAACAGAACCCTCTCTCGGAAAACGAAGGTGACCTTATAGAATACCCTTATCATCCCGGTCCTGCTTTATAGTCCAGAGACATTTTGAGAGAAAAATTCTGCGACCGGTATAAATGGGGAGTGGAAGAGAAGACTTAATTTTGAATTGTACTGGCTGTACAGTGACATGGACGGCGTCTGCGGATACAATGCGTAAGATGACTTAAGATTACTAGGTCATGTAGAGCGTATGGAAGCAATAGGTCCGGCCCGAAAGGTGTTCGAATCCAACTCGAATTTAAGATGGCGCACAAAGGTGAAAGGGGACCTTAACCAACTAAGCGTGCGGCACTGGAGACTGCTGGCGAAAGACCCTGTCAATAAGAGACGTTTTTTAAAGGAGACCCAGGTTCGCCATGAACTGTAGCGCCGAAGAAGAAGAAGAGTTTAATGGCCAATGACACCACTAACGCAATATGTTTATGCCTTCATTAGTCGCCATTCTTTGAAGCATAGATGCCAACACTTCATACAGATCTATGGAGTAACTTTGCTTCAACAGCTCTTGAAAGTCGCTAAATCGTGGTTTGTGAGCAATACCAATCTATGGTTCCTTTTAGTTGGGAAGGCGTATAAGAAAACCAAAGTGATAAGTTGCACGGCGTTTATAAGGACCTTGCACCTTCGATGCCTACCATCAGATATTGGTTCAATGAACCTGAGTGCGGCCAAACATCTGTAGGGCGCCGAAGTTCTCCAATTTAGTGGACTACAAAAGCTATGATTAACAAAACCCTTTATATTGTGTTAGTAAGTCGTCAGATGAAGATCAGACAGACTCCTGACACATTGGGCATGAGGAAGCTGTCCGCGAGATATGTACATATGTAGGTGCCACGCTTGCTCACAGTGGAATAAAAATTGGATAGTAGGCGAATGGGCAGTGCTCCATCACCATATCAACGTACTGGCTCACGTCACATCGAAGCTGGCCGAATTACACCCATTTTCATACTATAATTATCGTCATTTCTGTGAAGCTAGAATTGTAGTTTATTAACGCAATCATTCGGCTATCTCAGTGGCATTGATTTTTTAATTTAAATTTTTAAAGTCACGTAGTCCAAACATAAAGGAAAAACCCTCTGTATCCTTGGTGAGAGTCAACAAACTCGATAAGACCTTGACTTAAATTTATAAGAAATTCATAGAAAAGCTTTGCTTAAGTACCACCTATCGCCTCTTGTTTCTGGGTCTTTTGCGTTTTTCTTTTTTTTTTTTTTTTGTTGCCAAACTTCAAACTCACACCCTTTTAAAACGTCGCCAGTGACCTGGATTCCTTAGAGATTTCTTTTGTTCATCCTCAAGGTTTTCATTTTTCGTTTTTCTTTCTACGAAAGTGGAATGCTTTTCCTATGTCTTTCCTATGCCACTTTGACTAATCTTTCAACCGGATGCTTCGAAGGACACTCAAGGGACAGTTAATACGACAGCGATAGCCTTTCGTATTATATCCCAATCCCTATTCGTGCGAAAAAGTCCCTTTCCTAAGCGGTAAATAAGAAAAGTCTTCCGTTTCGACACACGCATGTACAAACTCGAGGGAAATAATGTTACTACACCGCTATTTCCACCAACAGAAACTACGCAACAAATTGCTGAAATTTCTCTCGGACTGAGAAGAGGAATCGTAGACTCATCACGACTTACCATCTGACTGGTTTCTGACCAGCGAATTCCATCCGTAAGCCAGATTCACTGGCCTGCAATTAATTTGTCAAAGCCATCGCGCTTCTATCCATTGCCGTCCGTAACTCCAGCTATCGATGAGCTATCAAGCGCAGCTGAGGATCCCCTCGGAACTCCGTCCTATAACGTTTTGCAAGACCAGCGTTACTCTAGCATGACCGTATATCTCTTATCTAACAGTACTGTTTCCATACATTTTCACCGTAACCATGAACAGGTCTTTCGCTTTGAATATCTTTCGTGTGTCCGTACGACCTGAAGAGGACGGCAAGGAACAATGTAAAAACGCACTTACCCGTGCAGCCCACAAAACATGACTTTGCAATACGCTTCATCGAGCAAAGTCTGTGTCATGACGATGAAGGTGATAATAGCGATGTGTATGCAAACGAGGAATTGGCGTATAACGATGATCATGATGATGCTGATGATTACGAAGACGACGCTATCGTCCATCATCCTTAGCCTTCGACAGAGCATCCCCAATGGAGTAAAGTCAATAACAAAATCCACCTTCTGTGCTGCAATGTTTAGTTTCTATTGCCACAATTTGGATCCCTTCATCATCGCTAACGTTGGCGCTGTAGCCCACTGTTGTCGTAATCCTAGTCATAACTCTAAACTACCACCCGCCACCGTTGTTGTGTCCTCGTTCCGTCGGTGCTCGGTGGTGGTGTGTTGTTTGTTTCGTTTATTGTTTTCAGGAAGGAAGATCGTCTTGCCTCATTGTGCTACTCTGATAGCAGCAATAGCGTTGTGTGACGCAGGGTCGGAGTAGTGCTTTAATAAAAATCAATCATGCGTTCAAAACTAGGTATTTGGGGCACCATTCAATTGAATCCATAGTTACTGGGGCGAATACTCATACTTGGTGGCTCGTAGTCCCTCTTTCGGACGTCCTTAACGAGTATTCTCTTCGCTCTCGCATACTACGTGTCTGTGTGCGCGATAGTGACCCATATTGTCTTATCTTTGTTGTTTTTGTTTTTGTTTTTTTTGTACGCCACATAACAAGGCGGCGGTGGAGAGAAAACCAAAACAACAATGTCAAGATTCGTCTGCAAATACATAAACACATGGATGGAAAGCGTGAACTCACCACACGGAGCGAGGTGATTTTCTGACACTGATCATGCGCAGTGACGACGATAAGGAAGCGTTTTCCTCCAGATGGCGTCTATAGATTTAGCCTGTGGGCCTGAGAGCTTCAGGGTAACATTTGGATATTGGAAAATGGATAGAACTCGCCATGTGAAAGATAAGATTGTCTAATGGCACTTGAGCCACGAGAAAATTCTGCGTTCGCTCCCCTTGAACCGTTGTCAAGGCGCGACGATCCGGAAAGGCATGGAAATGAGTTGTTACTTTGAAATTCATTACGGAATATGAAGTGTTAATGGAAAACGCCCACTTTAGGAAGTTGACGACGCGACGGCGGATGGGAATTGTTTCTATCTGAAAAAGAAAAAAAAAAAAAGAAAATTCGTTGGTAATGTTGTTGCTTCCATGGGATGCTGTTGGGCTATACAACACTCTGGAAGTAATTGACCAAGACCGTGAATTAGGTTCGAGCGAATCTACGGGGGATGGAAGGAAACTGCAAAAAGGTTTCAAAGTTAATCTTTATTTGGAGACGAAATTCAACTCCAAAGGAATCTCCTTCCTTTTTGGTTTTTGCTTTTCTAGTTGACTTCCGTGAGACCCACCATCCCGCTCAGCAGGGGACTATGTAGGATGAAAAGTGTCCCCGGGACGATGGGTAGACTTAATTAGAAGTGAAAAATTGTATCTCAATTAGAGGGATCGTGTTTCGTCTATTCTGGTAAGAGTTCGACAATTCTCGGGAATCCGAATGAAGACCGAAGGACCAAGGGCTAATGGGGAGAAGATGATTGCTAATGGGAGATAGAGGATATGGAGATTCAGGGATACGTCCTTGCTTCGTTGTCGGTGGTGAAATTTCAGTTTAATTATCAGTTAAGTGAGAGTTTTTAAACGAATGCAAATGCGTGGGAAGTTGGAAGAGGACAAAGTTTTTCGGTGCTATTTGCATACCTGAACTAATAAGGACATTCGCATATTTCGGTGGCTACGATTCACTTTATCTCAAACTAAATTAAGAGTTGAAACGAAACTTTTTCCTCTTAGTTACGTTTTCCTTTTTTTAATTAGATTTTCCACTAAAACGGACGGGAGTTTGTGGATTGAGGGGATATGCAAATTGACATGGAAAGGTTGGAGCAAGTTTCCATCTGGAAGCCTTGACCAATAGTTCCGGAGTATGCGGGTAATGAGTTACAGAAATTTCAAAATTTGCATAGTAAGTGGTGTCTGTTAGGTATGTACATATGTTGGATGAGATCTGTATTGATTTCTATTATCGATTAAAAGGATATCACATACATACGAGTACATATTGGAATTGCAGGAAGAGAGCGCTTTGCTAATCTGTTGGACCGCAAATGGTTGTTTGGCCGAGATACATGCATACATAGAAATCGTATGCTGATATAAGTAGGTATTTTTGTCTTTTGATATTGGGTTCGTAGTATGTATGTATGTATGTTGGCGTTACAGTCTATGAAGGACCTGAGCCGAGCTTCTCTCAATCACCCACGTTTTGTGTGATTTAATTTTCCCATAGGTGAAAGGGACCTACAGTTTATTGCCGGTTCCGAACGGCGAATTTCGAGAACAATTTTTGAGTTAGAGAGGGTACGGGGGTGGGACGAAGTCGCCTGATTACTGCGGCCACGAGTGGGCCTATTGTGATGTCCCCCCCTTACAGTTCACTCAAAAATCCTGAGTTCGTGATAAAACTTAGCTTTTGAGTGAGCTAGCAGCTTCAAGATAATACTTCCCTAAGTGACGATGACGTGTACTGACAAGGCAGTTACAGTGGCATAGTATGTGCTCTGCTGTTTCTTCGTCTTCATTACACATTCCGCAAGTGTCATCTTGTATAATGCCCATCGTTTTGAGGTGTTTGTTGACTGGGCAGTGACCAGTAAGGAAACCTGCGATTAAGCGAATCTGACTCCTCGAAAGCATGAGGAGTTGTTTCGTTCTACTGAGAGATGTTGTTGGGAGGAACAACTTGGCTTGTCTGCTACCTTTCGTTTGTAACCAGTAGTGATCCGTCGTGTTCCTAAACCAATTGTTTATGCAGCATTTGGTGGTGCTGATGGGTATGCCGCAGAAAGGCCGTGGCATCATAAATGGTGATGCAGAGCCTTTCCTTGCTAGTAGGTCCGCATTTTCGTTGCCTGTATGGCCGCTGTGTCCAGGTATCCAAATGAGATTAACTCTGTTTGTGTTGGCCAGCTGGTGACTCTAGGCAGTCCCATACCAGTTTGGAGGTGTTTTCATAGCTTTTTAGGGCTAGAAGTGCAGCCTTGCTGTCAGAGAGAATGTAAATGTTTTTGTTAAGTTTATTTCTGTTTATTTTTTCTCTGAGACAGAGTTCTATAGCAAGTATCTCTGCTTGAAAAACGGAGTTATATCTGTCCATGCTGACGTAGATGCATGTGCCTGTATTTGCTCCGTATACTCCAGCCCCAACACCTTCGTTCGTTTTGGAGCCATCTGTGTACCACACGTAGGATCCACGATTGAAGGAGGGTCTATCCTGTTCCCAGTTTGGTCGGTTGGGGAATGTGACCTTGTAGTTTTGGCTGAAGTTGTATCTGGGGAGACAGTTGTCTGTGAGAGATATCTTTAGGATTTCATGCCTGTTTATTTCGGTAAGGATATCAGGGTGAAAGAGCCTACGGTTAGAGTCATCCTCCACGATCAGTCTATGGGCTAAGACCATTGCTTCTTTCTTCAGTTGGAGATGAAGAGGTGGCAGGTCTGTGATGACTTCTAGTGCTGCTGTGGGGGTTGTTCTCATGGCCCCGGTAATACAGATGCAAGCAAGTCTTTGCAGTTTGTTGAGCTTGGCTTGCACTGATACTCGTTTTGTTTTGTGCCACCAAACGGGCGCAGCATATGTGAGAATTGGTCTGGTGATTGCTGTATATAGCCAGCGGGACATTTTGGGGCTTGTGCCCCAATTTTCGCCAGTGAGACTTTTGCTGGTCCATAATGAGATCCTGTCTTTCTCTATGGTCTTTGAAATGTGAGAGTTCCAAGTGAGCTTCTCGTCTAGAGTTAAAGGAGGGTAGGTTTGGTAAGTTTGTGCCTATTCCTCCTTTTGGTGAAGGCGACTATAGTGCTTTTGCCAGGGTTGGCCTTTAGTGCAACCTTTATGCACCCGTTCGCAACAAGGTTTAGTGCCCGTTGGAGGAGTTCCGAGACTGTGTTTTCGAATTTGCCTCCAAGCAGGATCACTATGTCGTCAGCATAACCTTGGACATAGAAACCATTGTTGCTGAGAATGTTAATCAGTTCATTTACTGCGATGGACCACAGGAGAGGTGAGAGAACCCCACCTTGAGGGCATCCCTTCGCGGCATTTACACTGATTTTATCATTGCCTAGTGAGGTGTTTATTTTCCTATTGCTAAGCATGTGTTGGATCCAATTGCTTGTGGTGTTATCCACCCCTGTGCTGAGGATGCAACGTTTTATTTGGGTGTAGTCGGTGTTGTCGAAAGCACCCTCAATATCCAGAAAGCAACCTATCGCAATTTCTTTGTCGCTCAGAGATTTGTTGATCCGAGCGGTTGACTCCTGATGAGCATGCAGCATTCCTCCTGTCTTTAAGGAGAATCGACTGCAGAAGGCGTGTGGGAGTTATCACGGGCCATTACACTTTTGCCAAGCATCTCTACGTGCTTGGCATCAGTGAGACGCTTACTTGTGCTGCACGTTGCGAGGAGGATGACACTGCAGAGCATTTCCTCTGTGATTGTCCCGTCTTTGCTCGTGCACGGTGGCGCACCCTTGGAGCTGACGTGGTGTGTGCCGAATCCCTTAGCTCTACATCACTGAAGCTCCTTCAAATTTTTCTCCGGAAAACGACGAAAATACAGTATTGTAAGGTGTCTGTCTGTACAATGGACCAGTGTTTGCGTCTGAGTGCTCCAGCGGATACCAGAAGTCTTAAAAAAAAAAAAAAAAAAAAAAAACAGTCCGGTGTGAACCTGGGCCTTTAACCAACAAACTTCTCCAGCTGGTACGATCTTTTGCCAGCTGTTTGCAGCGACAAGCTCCCAGTTGGTTAAGGTCCCCTTCCAACTGTGTGCATCGGTCATCGTCTGCTGCACCGTCCCTCGGGGTCGGACCCGAAGAATCGGCGTCGTACACTGGTAAACATCACCGACTGTCGAGCAGAAGGTCAATGGTTTAAAGTATGTCCATAGCCAAGGAATGCAACTCTTATTTGTGCAATACAGCTGTTGTGAATGGGAAGTGATGAGAAATACTGATGAAGGCATAACACTGACAGTAAAATGTATGTATGTATGTTGGCGTTACAGTCCATGAAGAACCTGAGCCGAGCTTCTCTCAATCACCCATGTTGTGTGTGATTTCATTTTCACATAGGTGAAAGGGTTCGAGAAGCTTTTCATGACAATATTACTACAGGGGGTTTTGTCAGAACCCCGCTGAGGAGAAACACCGTGAAAAACACGTTCGATGACATGGCTGTGTCGGGATTCGATCCCGAGTCATCGGCGTCAGAGGCCAACACACTACCCACTGCGCCACGGTGCTCTGACAGTAAAATGGTCACTTCAAATTCATACTCTGTGTGTGCAGTTCTACTATAACACCATACTGGCATGGAACATTCATCAACGTGAAAATTCAGTCGAGTTCCTCTCGAATCCTATCTAGGACAATCACCTCTGGAGAGTAGTGAACGGACATACACCACCCAAACCATCGGCAGTCCGTCCAGGTTGTGTGACAAAGATCATAAGAGTATGACTCTTGAACCTGTGGGAACTATAAAAGGAAATAAGAAAAAAATTAAAAATAAAAAAACAACACCAATAAGGAAACATCAAGATGAATGGGCGGAAGGCGAATTTTTTGATTAAACGTTCACGCCATTCAGAGGACAACCGCTACCGCTAACCGTGGTATGCTGGAATACAGACTGACGCCAGCTACGCTTTCCGACCGAGAAAATAACAAAATCCCTCAAGCCAAATAAAGCACCAGACTTCGACTTAATTTACGGAGATGTCCTTAAAAATTTGCGTGAAACGCTCTGCTCATACTCTTATATCTTGTCAATTTAGCCAATGGAACCTATATTGTCAACGAGCTAATGGAACGTGGTTGAAGTTATCACGGTTCTAAAGCTCGAAAAGACACCGAAGAATAAAAAACCTTACCGCACAAAATCGCTGTTTCGAAATTCTTCGAAAAAATTATAATCAATCGTTCAAAGCCGATTGTCGAAGAAAAGCGTATTTTTCCGGATCATCAGTTTCAGAAGCATGCATTCCACTTAGACCAAGCTAATGTCTCCCAACGTCCTGGAAAACTACTTATCTAATAGACTCTTTCGGATTACTAAATTTTACAGGAATTACGGCTGGCGTTCCGCAGGGAAGCGTATTTGGTCCGCTGCTTTACCTCATCTATAACAGAAACTTATAGAAAAGTTAAGTGCACTACCTGTGCACTCTAAACAAAACTTAAGTGGAAGGCGCGCGTAAAGAAAGACCATGAAGAGCTTGAATTGAAATATAGGTAATTGTACTGGCTGCTAGGAAAACATTTCCAGCTTAGTACTGAAAAGAATTTGCTTGTCTACAAGCAAGTGCCTAAACCTATTGGAAGCTAAACTGAAGCTAAACTTTTCGCCCTAGATCGACTGGAAGATCAAATCAATAAAATGCAGCTCTTGAAATAATAGAGGAACAAAACATGTTGCACCGTCTTCAAAGGAAAAGCTGCCTGCTAAATGCGATTACCTACCTCTGGAACGGAAAACGGCTAGATGGGTAAGTCAATTGACTTAGCTGTAGGAAAAAGATTAGCTCGAAAGGTAGTGTTTTTAGGCTGTCAAATCTCATATTTCTATGTCCGTCCTCAACCAACAAACTTACGGCAGACAAAGCTGCTGTAATTGTATGACTGTTTTGGACCAAGTTTCTGTTGTTGACATGATCCTAACCCAACGCACATCTCACAGCCCTTAGTCAATTTAGCAGATGCAGCAATTGGGAGGAAACCGAACATTGTGGTAAGGGAGCTATTTTGCGGCAAGCTTACTTAAGACGTTATGTTGTAGGTATACTTAGGTGCAGTACATGACCTGTATATGTAAAGGGCTGTCAACAATAGGGTATTTGGTAATGTAATTCCTTAGTAAGGCTTATTGGAAATAGTTTCTTGTATAAGCAGCAAAGTAGGCTATTAAGAATAAGATGCAATCGCCCTAAGTACATACGTATGCATGTAAAATTGAAACGAAACCGATTTTATAATAGTCTACTCGTAAGTTCTCTTTGCAATATTGTATATAGTGCGGTTCAGGCGAAGGCTCGGGAGTCTTCAAAATTACTCAAGACGACATATGAACTCCCCTATAACGTACTATTCCAATCGCCAAGCAGATCTGTTGTCAAGGAGCCTGTTGCAATTCAACCTGTTTCCAGTAAAACCCCATGGAACATGACTATTTCATGAATTGCATTGAATCATCAGCCAGCGATAAAGGATACTCAACACACACTATGAATTCACTAGAATGTCCGTGCATATCTCCGAGAAACTTCCGCATTCATGCATATGTATGTAAATGGGTGTACATATACCTCTATAGACTCGACTTAATGAAGTTAAACGACTTAAATCATTCCTCACTCTCACTCCCAATGAACTACTCGGTTCAGCTTAGTCCACGTCATTAGAAGTACTCGTATCGTACTCCGGTACATTCAGCACGATTCTAATTCGTTCTGTGGTTTCTATGTCTGATTTCGATTGCATACGGTCGTTACCGGAACGATAGTTAGAAGGAAGTAAGGATATCACCTCAAATACCTATGTAACACTGAGGCAAAAGGCTGCTTGAAGGATTCATTACTTCCTGGATACTATGTATACATATCGTCAGAAGGAGGTTTGATGTAATTGATGTTAAATGGCTCAAAGTCGTGGTTTCTAGTGAAATTAAATGTCATATCCTTCCGGTGGTGCTGTGCTGGGTTCATTGGAAATGGTTCAATTTTGTAACTGGCATAGAATAGATAGATAGGTCTATGTTGTTCTTAGAATTGGCAAACACGTTGAGAACTTGTTTCATAGAAGTAAGCAGCCTCATGTGCTTAAGGATAATTCTTAGAAAACAACTAAACAGGCACGTGTGTTTGTATATTCGCATTTGAGTATGCGTAAGATTCATTGAGATTCACTCCATTACACGTCGGAGAGTCACGATTATTCCACGAGGAATATGGCAAAGTAGAAAGTTTCGTTTAAAGGAAAGAATATTTTTGAATTCGGAATGAAAGATTTAAGAAGTGTGCAGGAGTGAATTCGATGGGTTTTATATTTATATAAATGTTTGACTGTCCACGGCTTGACACAACTTCCTGAAACAGTCCTACGCTATTTTTCACTACCGCCGCTGGCGCAACTACGAGTTGAGCGCATCATATGTTCATACATAGGTATCTCGGGTATTTCCGCCAAAACTTTCCCGGACGCATTTTTTTTTTTTTTATATATTAGCAATGCGGCACTGCGACCTTTACAGATCTATTGTGCCTGCTAGCCGATTTAGCCGAGTAGCCTCTCCACCTCCACAATGAAGTTGAGAATGCTTCTCGTAGGAGCCAAGGTGATCCCCTCAGGAGTCATAACTTCACTGAGAAGGATACGCTTCCTAAGATGGCAGAGAGCAGCACACTCACACAGTATGTGTTCTGCCGTCTCTTCGTCCTCAAGACAGAGCCGACACTCAGTTTCAGACGAGAGGCTAATTTTGTTTAAATGATATCTCAGACCGCAGTGTCCCGTTAGATAGCTGACTAGTCTTCTGATATCCATCCTATTGAGTTTGAGTATGTCAATAGGGTGCTTGTTCAGGGGTCGTATAAGTCGTTTAGATTGACGGAGTCCCCGAACGCTGTTCCAAAAGGACAGGTGTTGTAATTTTTCCCACTTGTCTAAGAAGTAATTTATCTTAGACGCGGGAATGCCGCAAAATGGTTCCGGACCTATATACATACTTGTCACTGGAGCCCTTCCTGGCAAGTTGGTCGGCTATTTCATTGCCCTTGATACCTTTACGGCCTGGCACTCACCAAAGTTTAACATTGTTTCTTTTGGCGAGGTCTTGTTGGGCGTCATGGCATTCCTTGACGGTTTTTGAGTTCGTGCTGTACGAACCCAGCGCTTTAAGCGCTGCTTGGCTATCAGAGAGTATGTTGATGGTTACTCCTCTGATGCCAGTCTCAAGATTTAGATTTACGCATGTTAGGATGGCATGCAGCTCTGCTCGGAAGATGCTGGGACTTATTCCCAGTGCCTTCGAGATTTTGCGTTTTGGTCCAAAGATGCCGGCGCCAACGCCGGAAGCCATCTTGGAGCCATCCGTGTAAGACCTAAGGCCTTTGACATTTAGCAGGGGATCACTGTTTACCCATGCTGAGCGGTTTGGGATCAGTATCTCAAATCTCTTGTCAAAGGTGAAGGTATGTGGCAGTGCATCCGAGACTGTAGTAATCATATCCAGCTCGGGAAGGTGTTGTAATATGGACATGTGGCCTGCGGGTCTACATGGCATATTTGTTCCCGAGCAGAGGATTCTGATTGCACTGCGTAATGCCACCTTTTTGATAAAAAAGGTGCAGTGGAGTGAGTCCAATGAGTGTTTCTTGGGCTGCCGTGGGGCAGATTGGCATAGCGCCTGTGATGCCGAGACACGCTAGTCTCTGAAGGCGTTGAAGCTTAACAATTGTAGTTTTTAGCTCATTTTAGACCACCATACGGTGGACCCGTAGGTGACGATAGGTCTAACTATCGCGGTATATAGCCAGTGGACTACCTAAGGTTTGAGTCCCCAGGTTTTACCGTAGGTGCGTCGACAGGCCCACATGGCTTTAGTCGCTTTCATGAGTTTATTTCTCATATTGGAGTTCCAGTTGAGTCTACGGTCTAGGTCAATACCTAGATACTTTACTTCCTCTGAAAATCCTATGCGTGTGCCATTTAGTAAGATTGAGCAGGGTTGTACCTTTCTCCTCTTTGTAAATGGGACTAAGATCGTCTTATTTGGGTTAATAGATAGACCCTCTCTGCCACACCAGTCAGAGATAAATTGGAGCGCAAGCTGCATGCGCTCACAGGCAGTGATCTCGCACTTGCCCGTAACAATGACTACAAGGTCATCAGCATATCCGATGACCTCATAGTCCCGAGTGGTTAGCTTGCGTAGTAGATCGTCGATGACTATCGACCAAAGCAGTGGTGAGAGGACTCCCCCTTGTGGGCATCCTCTAACCGCCGATACTGTCACTGAAACCTCTCCGCTTGTGGCTGATATAATACGGCTATTTTAGTGGGATGGTCTACACCCCTGCAGGATAGTGCAGTGGTGATCGAATCATAGCCAGTATTATCGAAAGCTCCCTCTATATCGAGGAAGGCGCAGATTGCGATCTCCTTTTGTATGAAACTATTTTCAATGTGCGTCACCAAGTGGTGTAGTGCATTATCGGTAGATCGCTCTTTGCGATATGCATACTGGTTGGGATGCAGGGATATCTGGTTTTCCAGGATACCTCTAATATGGGGCTCTACCAGTTTCTCCATTGTTTTTAAAAAGAACGAAATCAAACTGATAGGGCGATAGGATTTAGGTTGCTCACTTGGTTTCCCAATCTTGGGGATGAAGACAAGATTGACCTCTCTCCGAATTTGGGGTATGTATCCCAGGTTGAAGCAAGACCTAAAAAGAACTATCAGTGATGGTAGAATTGTATTCAAGCCTTTCTGTAAGATTGCAGGAAAGACACCGTCTTTACCTGGAGCCTTGTAGGGTTTGAATGAACCAATTGCCCATTTGACCCTGTCAGGGCTAATGAGTCTACCAGAGAGGCTATTTGTTCTACCGTCGATGTTACCTATGACGTTTATTTGACCGTCAGAGGACATCGAGTAAGGAGTAGAACCAGGGAAGTGCATCTCGAGCAAAGTCTCCAGCGTTTCCCTGCGATTGATGGTAAAAGTGCCGTCTGATTTGCGAAGCAGCCCGAGCCCATTTGTGTGCTCTCGAGATAGTGCTTTGTGGAGTCGGGCCGCATTTGGCAGCGAGTCTATGTGCTCGCAATGTTTCCTCCAAGACATTCTCTTGGAATTCCGCAATTCGAGGTTGTATTTAGTTATTCCCGGACGCATTTGATCCATATGTATGCATAGTAGAGCGTTCAGACAAGCGACCGCCACCGAGCCACTGCTTCACCGCCCTTGAAGCCGCATTGCTTTTTGTTCAACTATAGGATCCTAAACCCTGCTTGCGGCAGACACGCGTGACTCTTTTGTTTTGCTTCTAATGCTCTCAGTTGATATTGTAATAGGTTTGCCTCCACCACCGTATTTTTTCGTACATTCGTACTACATAGCATCTATGTGTTTTTCTGACGAGCTCTTCCTTGCTGGTTGGTGAGCAGTCTCTTTGCCCAACAAGGTAAGCTAGAGGGAATTGAAATTAGCGTATAGTACATAGAAGAAAGACTAACTATTTCAAGGAACTTTGCCATCAAGCTGGCGTGAATCCATGGGGTAGATATAGCCTATAGGACAGGGATGACAAAAATCACTCGGGTACCCTTACCATCATGTCTTCTTTTGATGCAAAACATAGTGCCAAAATTGTTACCCCAACGAGAAAGCATCAAGAGTCAGTCTACAATATTGATACGATCCTACCCATTACGCAGAATGAGATTCTGTAAGCCACCCGCGATAGATGTCATTCCAAACAAAGCCTTGGACTCTAAAACTAAAACGGAACCTCGCCTGAACCCATATAGTGGGTGTCTGGTGCACGGGGTATTTTCAGACCCATGGAAGAAGCGAAGGAAACTGCATTCATCATACCATATGAATGGGATACAATACTGTAGCGGGTAGTATGAAAATGACTCGAGGCAACAATTAAGGCAACTACAGGGGTCTCAATCCAGCAGTATGGTAGCTATTTATAACATTCGCAGAACCTATTCAGGACAGGAGGTAAAGACCAACTTTAACATGCAGAGGAAATAGAGGATATCACAAACGGTTGCATATGAATGAAGTAGTGAACCCTATGTATGGTCGTCCTCTACGTCGAAGGATCTCCGGGCTGGAGTTGTGGTATCCATTCGTTCTGCGGGGCCTAGCTTTCTTAGGTGTTGAATCCGTAAATCCCTGATTTAATCTTCTCCTCCATCCCCGTTTTATATTTATAAGACCAACAATCACAACAATCACAGAATCTTTCGCTCGAAGCGGCCAAGAGCTTCTCCATTCACTTTAGATAAGGTACATGCTTCCTGCGGCATACAGTGGGACCAGAATGATAAGGGTCTTATAAATTCGTAGAGTCAAGTTGGTCATACGGGATAGGCCCTATTACACAACTGCCTCCTGAGCCCGAAGAAACAGTGGTTGACAAGAGTGATTTTGCGCTTGATTTCGGAACTGATATCGTCATTACAGGTAACTTCGGTGCCAAGGTAGACAAAGTCCGGACTACCTCGAAATTATAGCTGTCAATATTCACGTTCTGGCCAAGAGGTCGGTGTTGAGCGTAATGACAGCATATAGCTTGGTTTGCCCTCATTTACCACCAAACAAATTTTCGCCGCAATATTCGTAGACGCTTCATTGGAATCTTGCTGAGTTTTTTTCAATTATGTTCATGTCACCCGATTAAACGAGGAGTTGTGACGATTTGGAATGCACAATGGAATATTGTGCCTCTTGTGCTCTCTAATGAGTTTCGCATGATTATTTCTAAAACCATGTTGATGATAAAAGACTTACAAAGCCCTCGTAGGTGTAGCTTCTGCCGACGGATGCTGGTCCGCTAAAAAAAGCGAGTAAGAGCCTCTACAGCCGAATACCTTACAGCTCTGTCTGCAAAGGTCCTTTTTTCACCTCCTCCTGGTACCATCTGGACATTTCCTGATCATGGAAATTACTAACGGAAGAGGATAAATGGCCAGTATCCTGCACAACAAAACAGGATAAATGTCGGTTGGGCTATGGTCTAGCAAACCGTAATCGGAAAACCCCACAATCACTCAGAAACAACTACAAGCCTCTGATTGAACGAACGGATTTTTCTAAAAAGGAAAAAAGGACAATGATCTTCGGCTCTATACGTGGAATAGTAGATCCCTAAGCAGACCACGTGCAGCCGAATAACTTGCGGTCGCCCTAGACCGCTATATAGCGGGCTTAATCGCCATCAAGCAAATGCGATGGAATGGACCGGGTATAAAGCCGATGAAAAGCTTCGTCATCTACTACGGAGACTGCTCTAGGGAGAGATGACAACGATTGTCCGGATGCGGATTTGTTGTTCGAGGTGGACTACGGCAAAAAGTTCTAAACTTTCGGTATGTGAGCGAACTCCTCATAACGATCCGTATCAAGTCTACATTTTTTAACATCAGACTGATCTGCATCCACGCCCTCACGGAACACAAGGATGACTCGGCATCGGCTGCGATTCTACTGCTAAGTGTCCCTAGCAGTTCCCTACAGGCTTCCGTTCTGACTTTTACCAAAGATGAGTTTTATGCCTTTGTCCTAGCTATGGCATCAAAATTGTACTTGGAGGCTTCAATACTAAGCTGGGTTAGGTAAACATCCCCAAACGTGTTCTATAACGAACACGGGCTGATTAATCGAATGTTCCGAGGTTATAAAGTCTGTAGGGAACTGTTAGGGACACCTAGCAGTAGAATCGCAGCCGATGCCGAGAATATGGGAAAACCACTTCTGCAGTCTGTATAATGGCGACGTTAGTCAATATACCACTATCAGGCAGAAAGATCGACGAAATTAACATCGCCATATCGAATCTCATGTCGAATAAAGCTGCTGGAGATTACCTGCTTAGGAGCATGCACCAGCTCATCTGTAAGATATGGTCAGAGGAAAGCATGCTCGCGGAATGGAGTCTCAGCATCGTTTGCGCGATCCACAAGAAAGGAGATCCCTTTGTTTTCTGTCAACGCCTGAAGCATTTTGTAACCAAACTGATAGGTCCCTATCAGTGTGGCTTCAGGCCAGGTAAGTCCATCATCGACTAAATCTTCACACTTCGGCAGATCCTGAAAAAACCCGACGTTTTGGACAGATTCGTCTACCGTATCTCCGCATTGACCTGGAACAACGACATAAGTTCCGAAATAAGACGCAGAATCACTCCTGCCAATCACTGTTTCTTTGGGTTCAGGAGGCAACTGAGGAATAGAACCCTCTCTCGAATGACATAGTTGGCCCTTATCATCTCGGTCCTTCTGTACGGCGCAGAAGCATGGACACTGTCAAAAGCGGATAAGGAAATCCTTGACCGTTTCGAGAGAAAGATTTTGCGTGTGATATTCGGACCTATAAATGCAGACGGGGAATGGAGGAAAAGATTCAACTAAGAGCTTTACCGGCTGTACAGAAGCATGAGTCTAGTCAGGCGGCTAAGGATTAAGCGCCTAAGATGGCTAGGCCAATTAGAGCGAATGGACACCGCAGCATCAACCCGGAGAGTCCAACTCCGAGGAACGAAGGGACAGAGGACGGTTGCACCTTAGATGGCGCACAAATATGGAGGGGGACCTCTGCCAACCGGGTGTTCGGCAATGGAGGGGTATGTTGGTTCAGGCCCAGGTTCGCCCCGAACTGTAGTGCCCGATTAGAAGAAGATGTTGAAAAAATCCCACCACAGCGCATCGCCCTGCCTAAATCCTTTCCTGACAAGCTATTGGTGTGACGAGTATTTTCCAAAGTCATCCTGCATAGTATGACGAGCTTAGCCGGGGTGAAAAAAAAAGGTCATAGCGTTGCTTAGCTCCTCTTTTATTACGCTGTCGTATGTAGCTTCGAAATTCATTGGTTTGCTCCAGGATCTATCGCAATGCGTAGATTAGGTCGACGGTGGTATTCCCTGGCCTAAAGCCACACTGATAAGGACCTATCAGTTAATTTACGAACGGTTTCAATCATTCACATAAAACGGCTGAATAGGTTTCAAAAGCGATGTTCAGGGCTCAAGCTCACAAAGCACGATGTCAGGATCCTATCGTAATCGTCGCCCTGGGGAATTCCGGACTACGTTAAAGATTAACCGTACCGATTGTCTCCAGAGGCCCGAGACTTCCAGTCATTACAGTACTGCTGTATCTTGTCGAAGTCACGCTGCAGTAAGGTAACAATGACGTCCATCGGTGGACCTGACTTGGACGCAATTAAGTCGACTGCGTACGATATAGTTTAAGCGCGCCGTGGCTCAGTGGTGGCAAAACCTCGCGGGGTATACTTACCATGAAAATGCTTCTCGATTCACGCCGTTCGGAATCGGCATTAAGCTGTAGCTCCCTTTCACCTGTGTGAAAAATAAATCACACACAACATGGGTGATTAAGAGAAGCTTGGTTCTGGTCCTTCATGGGCTATAGCGCCACCAAAGAGCATGGTGCTTAGGTGCCGCCACATACGAGCTATCGCAAGTCGGTTGCTGTTGAGGTTACTTGCGTTTTACAGACAAATTAATGGTAAAGAAGCGCTGGAGAGCGATTAGACAAGGTAGGTAGATAGGTTAAGGTTTTTACACGACTGGTTTCTGTTGAGGAGGTCGTTTGTTTATTTTTTGAAAATAAGGGCCAGGTTTGTCTTGATGATTTCACCCATTTCCCTCTATGTTGCTGTGCCCCGGAATCCAAAGGAGAGTGATATCAGCCCACCCGCCAGCTCGTTTCATTTTATTCTTGCATTGATTCACCAGTTTAGAGAAGGTGGTAGTAGATGAACGAGCTTGGCTGTAGCTAAAAATACTGGTGAACGTGTAATTGGGGTGGGCTGCACTGAATATTTTGCACGTTTTCCGGATCACTAGCGCTTCAGCTTGAAAGATGTTCGAGTGATTGGGAAGACAGAATGAGTTTGAGATATTCAGCTGTATCGAGTATATTCCCGATCCTACACCTTGCTTCAGCTTGGAGCCATCAGTGAAAATTAGAAGTTGGAATTTTGGACTGGGTTACTTGGTTTCCATTCTCCTCTGGCATCCTTCAAATATGGCTAACTCTGTGATATATTATCTAAATTATTGTATTTATTTTAGTAGTAAGGTATCTATAACCGAATCTCTGTATAACCCAATTGTAATTACCTAAAATCTGTGCCACAATAAATACGAAATACGAATTCTCCTCTGGAAGGAAAGTGACAGTGCACAACACTATTGAAGTCGAGGGAAGGTGTGATGTATTTCGCAGGCAAAGATGCAAATTCGTTGCCGGAAGTGATAGAGTTCTGCCGGGGCCATACGGTCTGGGTGACCAGTAGCCCGCTTCCTTAAGTTTGATGGCACCGTACGCGGCCGTGTATTTATAGTGAAAGTCCAAGGGGAGATGCAGTAGGGTAATAAGTGCTACGGAGAGAATGCTCTCACGGCTCCCGTGATTCCAAAACTCTGGCCAAAGCCCGCTCTGTAATTTTACTAACTGCTAAAGAGACAATCCCTGATACGCTACCACTTTTATTCCCTTGTTATTCAGCTCCGTTGAAGACGAATAGCCATAAAAGAGGTGAGATAACTCCATCTTAGGGAATACCTCTGTTAACGGCCAAGTTTCCTGTAAAAAACTTACATGTTTCAAAGCAAAACGTTCAAATTATATCCTTAGGTCACTTAAAATCCAGCACCTTCAATTGGAATAGAGCTACTCAGAAGCCAGCAATCTATACCTTCTCTTCCGGACTTATATCCTTCCAAGCTCCTCACAATATCACCTCAACGTGAAATAACCAACCGAAGGATTACGTATTCGAATCACTAATTACCTATTGCCCCTGAGAGTTGAGTCGTTTATTGAATGGCAACTATCTGTCGGGAGGCGACTACCATCCAAACCGCCCTTCCCAGACCGCCTATCATATGATCAAATAAACGACCATCTAATTGGCGTCAAAGGCATCCTGATTGAAGTGTTCCACCCGCCCGCCCAATACCTACCGCCGCACGCATTCCACTCGAGCACACGTACGACGAGTGTAATCAAAGTGGATCGCATTAATTCCTTGCACGTATGCTTCCTGAAATCAGCCACGTAGCACCTTTAAACACTATAAGTGAATACTGTATATTCATTCCTGCCTCCCAGTCGCATCTACCGACACGTAAAAAAAATTTGATTTGAATTATGAAAGGAGTTGTTTGCCACCTGTATGTGGGGGGATGGTAGGCGATGATGAGGCGTAACATATGGATAAAATTAATTGTTGCTTTGCTAATTCCGTATGCTAGCTCATGCCGGTATTCCAATTAATTACCAACTCCAACAGACTTCTCAAGATTGTTAATCATACATCTTTGTAAGGCAGAAGCGTAGGAGGCACTTCGAGCAAAGGCAATTTATGATCCCTGAAGGACACTCGCGAGGCAGTCAAGGATCTTGAACCTACGCATCGGCATTGTGCGGAATCAAAAGTGCAAACAACGAAGTAGGTGAGTTATATGGCACCACTGTGTCATCACCTTCATTGTCCTACGAGCAGAGTGAATGTGGTTTTTAATCCTTTTCCTGCTGCGTCCTGGCATGTGACTCGACATACGGAGACGCAAGGTGAGGGTGGCACTTAAGCAACCACCCCAGCCACAAGATGCAATAAATCCTTCGCCCTCCACCCAGTGTACCATATCATTAATTTGCTTCTTATTTACTTGGCATTTCTACATTGTTCACCCATTCATTCCCCTATCTCTGTTGGCTGACTGTAGAGTGAATCCTTTATCCGTTTTCGTGACGAAACGGGCGCCCCGCGGATGACTCGTGCAACAATGATGCTTATACGGATACAGGTTGCATTTCCGCGTCTTCGTCAACCTTTGTTTCTTGGTTCCTTGGCAAGGACAAAAGGGATGGATCCAGTTGTGCATGAGGAAGACAAATTGCTCCTAATATTAACGGGGTACCTTCTATTAAATGACAAATTGCATTTGAAAGGATACTATTGCCCTTTCCCCCTTAGTCGCCCACTCACTCTATCACTATCTTCAACTCGCGCAGTCATTTCTTTGCCCTTTGGGTGGTTTCATAGTGTTGTTGGTTTCATTTGTTTCCTTTTCGCTTTATTTTTTGATCGCGCCTTCGTGGTGACGGAGAAAATGACTTTTGTGGGTGACACGGGATTCTTTTCTTTATTGTGTAGTACGTGGCTCCGGGGAAGGATTAGAGGCAACACTGCTTGGTGGCTTTTTGCCAGGTGATAAGGCAAGGCACGAATAAGATGGCATTGTAATTGGTTGACGGATAATGTTGAGGTGTTTGCAGAAGTGGAAGCGCTCTCAGATACTGTGGTAGCTTATTGATGCCACTTTGGCCACCTCGTGTGCTACCTCTGCAACCTCATGCCATGGGTAATTTGTCTTATCCTGGTCTTGGCGACACTAATGAAAACAGTGCGAAAACATGTTTGTAGATAGCTCATTGCAACAGGCCATAAGGATACGAAGGTTGTTTCCACTCGGTAAAGCCTGACGATGCTGCAATTATTTCAATGTATGGCCCTTGCTTGCATATACCTCTACTTACTTAGGTGGCGCTACAGTCCTTGGTGAACTTTATGATGAAATGAGATATTTGGTTTTACCCTCATTGACCTTGAGACCCATCTTAGCCGCTTCTACTTCAATACTTACGAAGGCCTCATTGACGCCTCGCTGTGTCGGTCCAATCAAGTCGATGTCGTCGACTCTTGCACGATATTTTTAAGCACGATGTTGAAAAAGTTGCATGACAGCGCGTCACCTTGCTTAAATCCTTTTTTAACATCAAAGGTCTCGGTTTGTTCATTACCGACCTTAATGGAGCAGCGAGAATTCTCCATTGTCATCCTACACAGTCGGACGAGTTTGGCAGGGATGTTAAAACTAGACATGTCTTTGTATAGTTCATCTCCATACACGCTGTCATACGCCTCCCCGAATTCGACGAAAAGGTGCTGAGTGTCGATTTGGTATCCCTGGGTCTTCCCCAAGATCTGTCGTAGCGTGGATATTTGGTCTATTGCGGATTTACCTGGCCTGAAACCACACTGATAAGAGCCGGTCAGGTTATCCACAAACGGTTTCAGGCGTTCACACAATACGGCAGAGAAGATCTTATATGCGATGTTAAGGAGACTTATTCCCCTACATGGACCGGGCAAACGATGCTGAGATTATATCCGTCGGATATGCTTTCTCCGACCATATCTTGAAAATGAGATGGTGCATGCACCTTACCAGCTCATCTCCAGCCGCCTTAAGAAGCTCGGCAGCCCGCGGCTTTATTAGACTCGATGTCGCTATTTTGACTTCGTCTAGGTCGGGTGGACGGAATTCTCATACATCGTCGTCCATTTCGGACGGATCGTTCTGCCTGACAGCTGTATTTTGTCTGTCATCGCTGTTATACAGTCTGCAGAAGTGATCTTTCCAAATCTTCGGCATCGACTCTTCCCCATTTTCATCCCTGCAGGCCGCTGCTCTGCCTTTGTAGCCATGGCATGTTCGTTTTAACTTATTGTAAAAATGCCGGGCGTCATTCCTGCGGAAGCATCTCTCCATCTCCTCGATCACACCCTTTCCGTGTTCTCTCTTCTTTCTACTGAGAACCGTGTGTTCTTTTCTTCTCTTCTGCTCATAGATTTCGCGAGCAACTCTCGTCCGTCGTTGCAGCATGGCCTTATATGCCTCTTGTTTTGCTGCATGGGCTTGTTCGCATTGTTCATCGAACCAGGGGTTTCTAGGTGGGAGCGGTTTGAAACCCAGCACCTCTGAGGCAGCGTTTCTAACGGCGCTCTGGCAATACGCCCATTCCTGTTCTATTGTTTGTGCTGCTGTGGGTAGATTTTAAGAGAGCTTGGAGGAGACACAATCGGCAAAGATTCTGGCAGTCTCTTGCGATTGTAGCTTTTCGACAAATTTACGTTGTCCTACTCGACTCCTAAGCATTCTTGATAGCCTCATTCGTACCTTGGCTACAACAAGGTAGTGGTCCGAGTGGATAATGGCTCCTCGAAAGGTTCCTAAGTCGAGAATACTGGAAGAGTGTCTGGCGTCGATCACAATGTGATCAATCTAGTTGGTGATCGATTGATCAAAAGACCGCCAGGTACCCTTGTGGATGTTGAAATGGGGGAATCGTATGCTTGCTAAAGGAGGTTATGCCCAGTAAGGAAATCGATTAGCCTAAGTCCATTGTCGGATGTGGTGTTATGGAGGCTATGCTTTGCTATGATCGACTCAAATATGACCTCTTTGCGCAGTTTTGCATTAAAATCTCGTAGAACTATTTTTGTGTCGTAGCTGGGGCATTGGGCTTAGGTTCTGTCTAGGAGATCGTAGAAGTCTTCTTTGAGTCGATCGTCGTTTTCTTCGCTTGGAGCGTGAGCGCATATCAAGCTAATGTTTCCAAATTTTGCTTTGATGCGGATTGTTATGAGGCGTTCGCTTACATCCCGGATGCTTAAGATTTTTTGTCGGAGTCTTCCTCGAATAACGAATCCGCACCCGGTCTGTTAAGGGACCTCAAGTTCCTTTAGTCCTTTAGTCGTTTTCAGGGGTCGTCAGCTTTGTATCCGTCCGTACGTTGTGGTTGTTTCGGAACCAGTGGGCTCTTACGTGATAGGGATGTTACCCCTAAGCACAACCCCCAACCTGGAGGGCCAGACTCCTCTTTCCCCAGGAACAAGGGGTTGGGTCGCTGCACACATTGGTTCACTACCTAGCGGGTGCCATGTTAACCGTCTTTGACTAATGAGTCTGGATGTTCACCAAATACCAAGCGTCTTATGTTGGTTTTTCCGGGCTAATTAAACAGCGCTCGTATAAGGCAAGTCAAATGACATATTATCCACTTCTTACGCGCTCCTATAGTTGTCATTCAAAGTAGTCACTAATTGTTCACTATGTCCCCTCGTAGCATCCACTTACTTTAAATCATATCTAGTGAAACTACATAAGAGGATTGTGAGCAGAAATACAAATGGCACATTTGACGCACTAACTACCTTGGTCTTGGGCAGACTTAAGAATTTTTGGGAACCATGGCAACATTTCATAGCTCAGTTTCAATCTTTGTATTCACAAACTGGCCCTCAGAAGCAGCTCATATGCGAACAACGTATGAGAGGGAGGTATTTTACCATAATTGCTTCCTGGGAATACTACGATTCTAAGCTTCTTACGTTTCACATGCTGGTTTTATCGTGCCCTCCCTAGCAACCCTATATTCTCGTTAACCTATGCTAGTTGTTTGCACCGAATTGAGGAAAGATTAAAGCATCAACACATCTGCTTTTCCACATCCATTAAGCTCAAATTAAGAGAATACCAAATATGAATGTATCGACATAAGTACATTGTAGATACATTGACTGCGTCCACAGGTTCTCTCCGCTACAACGCAAATGAAGTTCGCAATTCAGTAAACTCAATCGATGGAAAATAATTCAACATTTCAGCTACAAGTATAGGGTGGGCCATCTACTTTTTAAATCATAGGTTATTTTGACGCTCGAAATGTTGACAGGGAGGCAGTGTCATACCTCAAGCTTTACGCTTGAACAACGTTGGGAAATACTGAAAACTAAGTGCTGTGTAGCCCAAACAGTGCGTTTTTTGAAAATAAGTTTTGGCCGAAATGAAGCATCCACCTCGACTGCTGCATGCAAGTTTGTGCAAAAAATTCATAAGACTGGTATGCTAGTGGATAACACTCATGATCCCCATCGTCGTACGGTGCGCACAGATGAGAATGTGGCTGCTGTGGCTGAGAGTGTGAGACTCAATTCACGAACACCAACTCGCCATCGATCTCAATAGCTCACATTTCACGCACTAGCCTGGGAAGAATTCTGAGAAATGATCTCGGATTATGATCCAATTGACTCGGCAATTGACGGCGCGCGACCATCCGCTTCGTTATCGCTTCCCAGTTTGGGCCTTAGAGCAGCTTGAATTGGACAACGATTTTGGGCGAAAAATCATATTTTCAGACGAGGCGTATCTTCATCTCGGCGGCTACGTTAACAAGTAAAATTGCCGCATCTGAGGCTCGGAAAACCCGCACATTATTGTCGAGAAGCCGATGCATCCACAGATGCGTGCGGATTGTAGAGTGGTGGCATCATTGGAAATGGGTCTGGAGACAACGTTTCGGTAGATGTTAGGCGTTACATAGCCACGTTCCTCTTCTTTGGTGGCGTTACAGCCCATGAAGGGCCAGAGTCATGCTTCACCCATGTTGTGTGTGATTTATTTTTCACACAAGTGAAAGGGACCTACAGTTTAATGCCAATTCCGAACGGCGTGAGTCGAGAAGCTTTTTCAAGGCAAGTAAACTGCGGGGGTATTTCCCAGTACCCCGCCGAGGAGGAACGCCACGAAATAAACATTCGACGGCGTTAATGTTATCGGGATCCAAACTCGCTCATCGTGCGTAAGAGTCCAACACACTACCCACTGTGCCACGGCGTCGGTTAACACCGCCATGTTAACCGATTTTTTTAACTTCCCAGTGGGAAGTTATTGTAATGGGGCCGATTTGGCACATTTCAAATTTTGATGTCTCCACGTTTCAAGGTCACCAGAATCCAAATTAAGGTTTTTATAGAGATGTATGTGTTTATGTGCGCATGTGCACCGATGATATGCATTATTTAGTGCATTGTTGAACAGGATGGTGTACCTCTCTATAGCCACTGGTGGAAGGTGCCTGAGCACAGCATTGGATGTACCATCAGTACCCGCGGATTTTTTATTGTTTAGTGACATGAAGATCAACTGGAGATCCTCCGCCGAAATGAACATTGTATTAACACCAATGGCGATGTCATAGCTTGCCGTAAAGTCGTCATTGAACCTGGTGAAACCATAGTTCTCGATTCGCCATAGTGCGATATCATTTAGAAAGTAGAAGTGGTGAATCAGGGCTCTATTTCCAAGATCGTGGTTCAGGCGAATGCTTTCATTCACCTTGTACACAACCTGGAAGACAGCCCCCACTGTCGCCACTTTCTCCTGAGGATCCTCAATCACGTGTGGACATACTCTGCCATTTCTGTGAATTCGTTCGGTATTTTAATGGATCACTGGTCACTGTCATACTCAACGGTACGTAAACATTCGTTCGTGTCAGCCAGTCTCATCTGCTAAAAAGCGAGAAGAGCCACCGCAGTCGAACATCTTGCGGCACTGTAAGTAAGTCCTATCCCCACTCCTCGTGGTGCCATCTGGAGATGTCCTATGGAAATTGCAGACGGGGAAGGGCGAATGGCGAGCCTCCTGCTCTAAAAAACAGGATTAGTCGTTTGGGCTACAGCCTAGTAAGCCGTAACCGTAAAAAAAACACAAACTCCGAAACAACCACAAGCCTCGGATATAACGGATCGGATTTATGTTGACGACCCTTGCAAAAAACGAAAAAAGGACAATGATCTTCGGCTTTGTACGTGGAGTGTTAGGTCCCTAAACAGGCCACGTACAGCCGAACAACTTGCGGACGCCCTAGACCGCTATAAAGCGGATATCACCGCCATCCAGGAAATGCGATGGAATGGACCGGGTATAAAGCGGAGAGAGGGCACCGATTGTTTGGATGCGGATTTGTTGATTGAGGTGGACTAAGGCAAAAAGTCCTAAGCTTTCTGCGTGTGGGCGAACGCCTCATAACAAGCCGTATCAAGGCTAAATTTTTTAACATCAGCCTGATCTGCGTCCACGCACCCATGGAAGACAAAGATGAGTTCTACGATCTCCCCGACAGAACGTATGCCCAATGTCCCAGCTATGATATCAAAATTGTCCTGGGAGACTTCAATGCTAAGCTGGGTAAAGGAAGCATCTTTGGACGAGTCATCGGCAAACATGGTCTACACGTCACCACCTCCGATAACGGACACGGGCTGATTGACTTGGCAAGGGGCGAAATCTCCTTCTAGCCAGTACGCGCTTCCCGCACCTCGATATACACAAAGGCACCTGGCGGTCTTTTGAGAGCCCCGTGGCGCAGTGGGTAGTGTGTTGGCCTCTGACGCCGATGACTCGGTATCGAATCCCGACACAGCCATGTCATCGAACGTGTTTTTCACGGTGTTTCTCCTCAGCGGGGTTCTGACAAAACCCCCTGTAGTAAAATTGTCATGAAAAGCTTCTCGAAATTGGCCGTTCGGAACCGGCAATAGACTGTAGGTCCCTTTCACCTATGTGAAAATGAAATCACGCACAACATGGGTGATTGAGAGAAGCTCGGCTCAGGTTCTTCATGGACTGTAACGCCAACATACATACATACATACCTGGCGGTCTTTTGATCAATCGACTACCAACCAGATTGATCATATCGCGATCGACGTCAGACACCCCTCCACTATTCTTGATGTCCGAACTTTCCGAGGGGCTAACATCGACACGGACCACTATCTTGTAATAGCCAAGATGCGCTTACGGATATCCCGAACGCAGCGGAGTAGAGTAAGAGTACAAAGTTATGACGTCGGAAAGCTACTATCGCCAGAAACCGCTCGTGCCTTTACCGATCGCGTCTCTCTTAAGCTCTCCAATACACCACAATCCTCCATGCTATCAATAGAATAGCAGTGGAGCCTCTACAAACAAGCCCTGAAAAGCTCTGCATCTGAATTTTTGGGTTTCAAGGCTCCACCACGAAGAAACACCTGGTTCGATGACGAGTGCAGGAGGATTCACACAGCGAAGCAGGATGCATATAAGGCCTCGCTGCATAAAAGAACAAGAGCAGCTCGTGAGCTCTACGAGTTAAAAAGAAGGGAGGAGCATAAGCTTCTCAGAAGGAAAAAGAAAGAGCACGAGAAGCGCGCGATTGAGGATTTGGAGAGCTGTTACTGCAGGCGTGACGTTCGAAAGTTTTATCAACAGATAAAGCGAACATGCCAAGGTTATAAAGCCAGAACGGAAGCCTGCAGGGATGAGAACGGACACCTAGTAGTAGAACCGCAGTCGGTGCTGAGAATATGGAAAAACCACTTCTGCAGACTGCATAACGGCGATGTTAGTCAATATACCGCTGTCAGGCAGATGAACCATTTCTAATCGACGGAGACCGCAGAGAATTCTGTTCCCCTGACTTCGACGAAGTTAAGATTGCCATATTGAAGCTCAAGTCGAATAAAGCTGCTAGCGCAGACGGACTGTCTGCTGAGCCCTTCAAGGCAGCTGGGGATGACCTGGTTGGGAGCATGCACCAGCTCATCCGTAAGATATGGTTAGAGGAAAGCATGCCCGAGGAGACCCCTCTGATTACGCCAACTATAGAGGAATAAGTCTCTTTAACATCGCCTACAAAATCTTCTCTGCCGTTTTGTGTGAACGTATGAAGCCTTTTGTAAATAAGCTGATAGGTCCTCATCAGTGCCAGGGAAGTCCACCATCGACCAAATCTTCACACTGCGGCAGATCCTGGAAAAAACCAATTAGATTAATTAAACTAATTAGAGACGAGCTATACAACGCTATGTCTACCTTTGACATACCTGCTAAACCCGTCAGACTATGCAGCATGACTTTGGATAATACTCGCTGCTCCATTCGAATCGGTAAACACCTTACCTATAGTTTTGATGTCAAAAAAGGATTTAGGCAGGTCGATGCGTTGTCGTGTGATTTCGTCAACATCTTATTGGAAATGATTGTGCAAGAATCACTGGCCAATACAAGGGGCACAATCTATTTCAAATCCTCGCAACTCCTTGCATACGCCGACGACATTGACATAATAGGTAGATTAAGCGAGATGTCAATGAGGCGTTTGCGAGTACTGAGGTGGAGGCGGCGAAAATTGGTTTGGCGGTAAACGAGGGCAAAACTAAATATATACTGTCATCAAAAAAGGACGCTCACAACCGACGTCTCGGCCAGAACGTTTGTATAGGCAGATATAAGTTCGAGGTAGTTAATGACTTCGTCTACCTTGGCTCCGCAGTGACCTGGAACAACGACATCAGTTCCGATATCAAACGCAGAATCACTCTTGCCAACCGCTGTTTCTTTGGGCTCAGGAGGCAACTGAGTAATAGAGCCCTCTCCCGAACGACAAAGTTGACTCTATATAAGACGCTTATTATCCCGGTCCTGTTGTACGGCGCGAAAGCATGGACACTATTAAAAGCGCATGATTTTTAGGCCTATAAACGCAGACGGGGGATGGAGGAGAAGATTCAACCACGAACTTTACGGGCTGTACAGCGACATGAGCCTAGTCAGGCGTCTACGGATTCAACGCCTAAGATGGCTGGGCCATGTAGAGCGAATGGACACCACAGCTCCAGCCCGGAGAGTCTTTAAATCCAACCCCGAGGGACGAAGAAGCAGAGGACGGCCGCAATTAAGATGGCGCACACAGGTGGAAGGGGACCTCAGCCAACTGGGTGTGCGGCAATGGAAAAGGCTAGCGAAAGATCGTGCTAGATGCAGGGGCATGTTGGTTGAGGCCCAGGTTCACCCCGAACTGTAGCGCCCACTAAGAAGAAGAAGAGGCGCCGCTTCTAGGAAACGACGGACTATCCGTTGCGAGTAACTTGAATGTATACTCAATATTATGCAGGGCTCACCACTGGCTTAGTAGGCTCCCTCTAATATTGAGCACATTATTGCCCCAATCGGAATGTTTGGCATTTAGATCTCCGGCCAAAACGTAAAAGTTTTCTGCCGAAAGAGTATTTCGAGCTCTGCAGTGAAGATATTGGGCTGAGTTGCTTCAGATGCATAGACCGAAGCACCTGAGGCTTCGGTCCTTCCTCCTCCCGTTCCGAAGCGGGATACACACAACACATGCCTCTAGCACCTGGAACCGCCGCACTTCACTTTATGTTTAAATTTTTTTTTTTAATGAATATGGCGACACCTCCGCCTTGAGGGGCATTGGGTATAGGAATTGTGTTAAAAAGAACGCAGCGTTGCTCGATCCTAATCAGTGAATTAACATTCACAGCCAGGATCTTCAAGAAACTCTCTTCCGGCGTATCCATTTGGACTCTAGAGGAGTTAAATTCGAGTAGGGCCAGTCCACTCGTTTCGCCTGCTCTGTGATCTGCCGCTCCAGCTGACCGATCTGCGCTTGAATGGCGAGCAGAACGGTAGCAGTTCCGCCTCCGCCCCCGGTGCCCTAGGAACAGGCACTGGGAGCAGCCTTCAGCGTTTGTGCCGCTTTTCCCTGACCTTCCGCGAATTGGTAGGTCAAATGGGACCTTCTGTCGAGCTTCTTTTATTTGCTTTATCTGCTGAACTTAAGACAGCCCCGATAGTTTGCAGGGTTCCCCGTGTTCCCACAGAGTGCCCATAAAAGTTGTTCCCTTTCGAGAACTTTCTCTGCGCTCCGATGACACGTCGATGCTGCATTTCGCAATTCGATGCGGCGTGCCCGAACCTTTGAACCTTTGGCAGCGGATACATTGGATCATACTTCCGCGCCTATCTAATTTTTCCCATTGCACTACTTGGGTGTCTGTGATGGGGATTTTCCTTAGACACTCGGGACTGCTGTTGGGTGTCAGCTGGACCAGGAAGAAGTGCAATGGCCGCAACTGTGGTAAACGGCCGCCCGGCGTTGTTGTTGCTGCTGCTTTTTCGGCTGTGGCTGCTTTCGTTATTGTTTCTGCTGTTGTTGTTGCTTCCGCTGCGAATGTTGATAACCTTGGAAGCAACAGGAGAAAAAAAAGTGAAAAATTTGTTTTTCCAACCGGGAATCGAACTTCTTCGTTCTTCGGATAGTGCACTTTACTTTCGTGCCTCTACCGATTTCGCGAATCAATCGCCAAACCACGCACTTATACTGGCTACTGGATATTCACTGCACTAAGTCAAAACACGTCTGTCTTGTACAGCTGTCAGTGATCGACTGACGACAACCGATACATATGAGATTGCTCGGACAGTGTTGTGGTTGGGTAAGGAAACGCACAATCATGAGCTACTCGTGAGTGTACACTACCCAACGAGTAATTGTTAAACGCACGCGCTCATGAGTAATTGGTTGTGAGCATTTTTATTTTCGCTCACGAACACGAGTGTGTGTGCATTTATGGATACTCACCCCTGTGCGCACTTCATACATATGTTGCGTTCGAGAGCTCACACTTATGTGCAGTCTGTAGGGTGGGTTCTGTTTAACGCACATGTGGAGTGCACACATGGGACGAGTTTCCATAAATGCTCACACTCGCGTCCGGATAAAGTGAACTGATTTACTGCTTGGGAGTTGCTTGCAGAATGATAAAACATGGAAACATTTCATTTAAACATTTGTTTTTTCTTTTCCATTTTTATAATATTTTAGTTGAGCTCGCTTAATTTTCCATAAGGTCTTAGTCACGTGCACACGCACCGGAGCAGTTTATGAGCAATAGACTGTTTAATGTTACATAGAGCGACAGCAAATAGGCGACTTGATGCCAACATCATGCGGTGTTTCCTAGCGGTTCCCCATCTAAGAACTGACCGCGCCCTGACTGACTGACTAGCTGATTGCGGGGATCGGACGAGAACCAATAAATTGCTCATTATTCATCTAAGAATCCTACCGCAGCAAACGAAATGAGCTAACGACCTCGCTGAACAGATCTTCACAAATTGTAGCTAAGAACCATTTCGATCACGTTCGCTAAATAAAAATAAATAAAATGTGGCCTAGGTGTGACCCGCAAGGTCCACATGACTAGCTTCCCAGTGGGAACTATGAAAACACCCATTTAATTTAATTTTTTTTTTCTATTTTTTCTGAAGAAATGGCAATATTATTTACGTAAGGTCGACTTTGACCCACGTTACAAATTGTATGTGTGCTACCAAAAAATCACATTTAAAACCCAAATGGCAAAAAAATCACGGAACGCTAATTGCGGAAAATTGTTTTCCCACAAAAAATGCTCGAAAATGTCTGCATAATTTTTGGAGCACAAAAAATGATCACCAACAGTGGTGAAACTCAATAACCACCATAAACTCTCTCCACTCAATCACTCAGCAATTTGTTGGGGAGCCTTGTGGTGAGCTTAGCTTTGACACATACTGCAGTTTTCTTTGCGTGAATGCAATTCAGTTACTCGCGGGCCTTAGTGGAAGTCAAGCGGTTCGCGCATTGGATTCTCGATCGTTCGTCCGTTTTATCGGTTAGAAAGTTTTCAAAATTTGAAATTCAAATGTGCTGTGCCGTTAAATTTGAGCGTTCTTAGTCGTTTAAGTGCAATAGTGAAAATTGGTGCAAAAATGGCTATTTAAGCTAATCATGCTTAGTAGTTCAAGCAATTTGTGTTTCTTGAGTCTTTTGTGTGAAGGTGAACAAAAATTAAGGAAAAGATGTTTTTCTCCTCAAAACGATGATGGTGTTCCTTGTTTTTTGCGATTTTCGATTTGGTTCGCTTCAGTGTTTGAAATTTGTGTTTGCTGTGTCGTGCAAAAAGGCAATCATGCTCAGTTGCTTAGTAGCAATTTGAAAAAAAACGCCCGGCGTTCGATCCCTTCGTTTGATTACGAATTTCGGTTCGGTTCGATGTTTAAAATGAGTGTTTGTTGTGCCGTTCGGTTCGATGCTTCAAATTGTGCGTTGGTTGTGTTGTCCGGTGCAGTTCAGTGCAATGTTTGAAATTTGTGTTTGCTGTGCCGTGCGAAAAAGGCCATCATGCTCAGTTGCAATTTGTGTTTTGTTTTTGGTTTTTCGTGTCAAGATGAAAAAAAAAAAAAATAAGAAAAAGGTGTTTTTCGCCTGACGTTTGGTCCATTTGTTACGATTCTCGGTTCGGATTGGTGAGGTTCAGTTTGGTGGTATTTCAAATAAGATATGCTGTAAGATTGCTTGGTTGAGCCTTTTACCCAGGTAAGTGTTTTCTTGAATTTTAAATATAAAGGAAATATGACGTATTTCGTATTCTGTAATTGTTACAAATTGTAGTTGTCCACAGTGTCTATAGTAGAAATTTAGTGGTTTAGAGTTTCATTTAGTGGATTTGGTTGAGGGTGCTGAAGCCGGGTTTTGTCTTGTTGAGGTAGTCTCCAATGTAGTTGATGCATCCTTCGGGCGAGTAGTAGGAGCAATGAATGAGTCGGTTTCTGGGAATCGAGGTTCGGTTGATCATGTATTTCTTGAAGAGGATGAAGTTACAAAATAGGCGTCGAATGATATTACGCTCGATTAACGTCAAAACCCTGCAAAAACAGAGCGTTTTAGTAATAGGGGTTTTAAGTTAGACGGTTAAGTTACCATGACTACTGGCCACATATGGAGGGCTGATAAGCTGTCGAGCTTTCGGCCACCTATGTTGGCCTGGCATGCTGTCGAGCTGCCTGCCATCTATGGTGGCCTGTTAAGCTGTCGAGCTGCCGGCCACCTACGGTGGTCTGTTAAGCTGTCGAGCTGCCGGCCACGTATGTTGGCCTGGTTAAATGTCGAGCAACCGGCCACCTGTGCTGACCAGGTAAGCTACCGAGCTGCCGGCTACCTTTGGTAGCCTGGTGAATTGTCGGTCTGTTGGTCAGCTATGGTGGCCTGGTAAGCTGTCGAGCTGCCGCCAAACTATGCTGGCTTGGCAACCTATTTTGGGCTGGTAAGCTGTTCTTAATTGGAGTAAACAGCATCTACATAATCTCGAACAACAACCGGAAACCCGAGTTTATAAAGTAGTAAATACTTGTTAATTCTCCGTTTTCTTGTCGAGCGGTTTCAGACATTCATACTATGGCAAGTTTTCTAATGTTGGTACTCCGGTAAGTTTTCTAATGTACGTGATCTGATTTAGTGAGTAGTTGAGATGGTGATGCGTCAACGACGTGGGAGTTTCGGGGACAGGTTATAGAATAACGATGATGCTTTTGATTATCTCTTTACGATGAAATGAAAGACTACTTGTAAGGAAAGTAGCAATAGTGTTAGGTACGGTTTTCTCTCACTTCGCAATAAGAAGCTCTCGAGTAAGCTTCTGTAGCAGGAGATTGCCTTTTTAACTTCCCAGTGGGCAGTTATTGTAATGGGGCCAATTTTGCGAATTCCGAATTTCGACATACATATCCCCGTTTCAAGGTTATCAGAATCCAAATCCAAGGTTTTCGTAGAGATGTCTGTGTGTGTATGTAAGTATGTATGTATATGCGTATGTGGGTGCGAAATTTTTGCATCGATTATTTCGAGAATCAAGGATGATATTGACATGGGACGGGGTTCATTCCACGCGCAATTAATTAAGCAAAAATACAAAATAGGCAGAAAAAAATTACGACACGCAGTGTTCCCGAGCGATTCCCTATCTATGTACTACTCGCGCCCGATGCGGGTTGATTGCGGTAATCGGACAAGAACCGATTCATATGAGATTGCTCGTACAATGTTGTGATTGGGTAAGAAAAAGCACACTCATGAGCTGCTCGTGAGCGTGCGCTACCCAACGAACAATTATTAAACGCACACGCTCATGTGTAGTTGGCTGTGAGAATTTTTATTTTCGCTCACGAACACTAGTGTGATGCTCACCCCTGTCTAAGATGGCTTCATTTTCTATAAAGCCTAAATTGGAAACACGCAATTTCGTTTCCTTACCCTAGGTTAGATGGAGCGACAGAAAAAAGTTGACTTGACGCCAACACAACAGCACGCGGTGTTCCCAAGCGGTTCCTCATCTAAGTACTGACCGCGCCCGATGCTGGTTGATTGCGGTGATCGGACGAGAACCGATACATTACCCATGTATCCTACCGCAGGTAACAAAATGAGCTAATGACCTTGAAACACCTGAACAGATCTTCACAAATTGTAGCTAAGAACCATTTCTATCACGTTCGTTTCATAAGTTGTTAGTTGTGCGGGTCGCACCTAGACCAAATTTTTTTTACTGAAATTAAAGACATGGATTTGGACAACCTCTGGTTCATGCGGGACGGCGCGCCATGCCACAATCCATCTTTTGGCCACCAAATTCCAGAATCGTGCTATTAGCCGTCTTGTCGATGCCAATTGGCCGCCTCGGAGCTGCGATTTGACCCTTTTGGACTTTTTTTTTTGTAAGGAACCGTGAAGAACTGATGTTATGCCAACAATCCAGAAACGATTGCAGAACTTAAGGCCAATATGATCCAATCAATCCGTGAGCTACAGCCTCCCAAAACAATCAACAACTTACTTACTTATCAGGTCGGTAATCCATGGAGGATCTGAGCCTGAGCTATAGCTGCCTTCCATCGTTGACGGTCCCGGTCACGCTGCTTCCAGTTGTCAAGACCAAGTAGTTTACGTTTAACCCGAGGAAGACAACCTCCTTAACCTCCTCGGTTTTTGCTTGAAAGCATGTACTTTGTCTTATCCTCGTTGACTTTAAGACCAACTCGTTTGGTCTGTCCTTCAATCGCCGTGAAAGCTTCTTGGTGTCGTTTGTGAAGTTTACGTTTAACCCGAGGAAGACAACCTCCTTAACCACCTCGGTTTTTGCTTGAAAGCATGTACTTTGTCTTATCCTCGTTGACTTTAAGACCAACTCGTTTGGTCTGTCCTTCAATCGCCGTGAAAGCTTCCACAACGTCACGCTGAGACCTCGCCATGATGTCAAGAACATCTGCGTATCCTTGCACCTGAACAAAATTTTAGAAGGTATTGCCTTCCCTGCTTGTGCCCGCCCCTCACACTTTCTGCTCCAGCACCAAATTCAAGAAGTCAACGGTAGCGCATCAAAGAGCTCAGAGGTCCTAGGACCGAACTGCACGGTGTATGGCGTTTTTTTTGGGGTGGCGCGATACAGCCAGATCAGTTTTCCTGGGATCCCAAACTCGACCATCGCATCAAACAAGTTTTTGCAATGAAGGCTGTCGTATGTGGCTTTAAAATCGATAAAGAGATGGTGCGTACGTCACCGCCAGCCTTGAGGAGCTCTGATCGCAGGCCACCTGAGCCCGCTGCATTGTTGTTCTTCTTTTGAATAGCTATTTTGACTTCTTCGATGCTGGGTGGGAGGACTAAATCCGCGGCTGGGATTGGGATTTCTTCAGTCCGTACCACTATCTGTTGGTCATGCTCGTTAAGCAGCTGCAGGAAATGATGCTTAAATATATCCATTATCCCCTGCAGGTCGGTGAAAAGAGCCTGGGTGCTATTATGAAGCCTCCTGTAAGGCTTATAGCTTTCTTATAAAAGGCCCGTATCTTATGTGTGTCCCTAGACTCCTCCATATCCTTGAGCTGGGAGGCTGCGAAGATTGTTTTCTTTAGTTGCAGCAGTTTTTTGTCTCCCTTCTTCTGGCTCGGTACTCCTCTCGCGCTCCCCTGGTTTTTCGCTGGAGCGCCTTTTCGCAGGCCTCGTCAGTTGCTGCCTTTTTCTGCTCACACTCGCCATCATACCACGGGTTTCTTGTCGGGGGTGGTAGGTAACCTAAGGTGTTCTCGGCCACTTCCTGAATGGCTAAGCGGCGTCGGCTCAGTTGCTCCCTGTAGATTCTGGTAACCTCCGGTTCAATCAGGCGTTCAATGTCGAACCTCCTCATTGTGGACTGGTGCAACTTTCTGACTTTGGACAGTCGAGCTCTGAATCTTGCTGCTACGAGGAAACGTCGGTCAGAGTCGACGTTTGTCCCCTGAATGTTCGCACATCCAGGATGTTTGACAGGTGCCTTGCCACAATGAGCACATGGTCGATTGGGTTAGCTATTCGACCATCCGGAGATCGACAGGTTGCTGTGTGGATTCGTTTGCGGGAAAATCTTATGCACCGCATTATGAGCTGTCGCAAAGTCCGTGCGTCGGAAGTCGTTATCTGTTGTTGTATCGTGGAGGCTGTGCTTTCCGACCAGTCCGCCAAAGGTGTTCTCCTTATCGATTTCGGCATTGAAGTCCCCGAGTACGATTTTTATATCGTACTCCGGACAAGCTCCGTAGGCGTTTTCCAAGAGATCATAGAAATCCTCTTTGAAAGGGTCTTCAGCCTCTTCGGTAGGGCCGTGTGCACATATGAGGCTGATGTTGTAAAATCTGCCTTTGATGTGGATTACAGACAGGCGACCATTTATAGGTTTAAAGTCGATGACGATCGCCTTTAACCGCTTTCCCACGACACCACAACATGTGCAAATCTTGTATTTGGCCTACCCTGTATGCAGTCATTTTGAATCCTGCGCTCAAGCGGCTTACCTTAGTAAAAAGTTAATCTGATTATGATTTCACCAAAAAAAAAAGAATTCCCAAATGCTTTCCGAATTACACAAATATGTCAGCATTTCAGCATTCTCTTAATTCCATGTAGACGTGTTAAATAAAAAACGCAAAAACGTGCTTGCAACCTGGGTATCAATCAAAAGCCCCATCCGGCATCCTGTCGAACTCACCCCAACGAAACACCAGTTAAACGAACATTACTCGTGACCTCCACGTCCTTTGTAGCCATACATTCCGCTCGCAATTTAAATTAATTTTGCAACGAATAAATCAATTTGATCGAATTTGAATCTAATACGGATAACATCGAATGAAATCTCGCAATCCACGATATTGAAATTGCCAAATTACTTTGTGCCATGCATTGTATTGGTATTTTCGGAAGTCGTTTACGGCATCCGCGGATCTCAACGCTGTCCGTGGGGGCAAAAAACGCTCTATTCGTACCTAAAACTGAATATGCAATAATCTTATTAATTGTACCGAATATGCACAAAAAAGGACGAACAAATTTAGATACACACATCCTGCCCAGGGTTCGTGTACGTGGCTGATGCGGCTGACTGTTGCTTCACTGCATGCCCGGCATTGCATAGCCCGTGACTCGAATTCAGACTCTAAATTGGTTAATTAAATGAAGAATTCCGCTCCATTTAGCGTGAGAATTCCGTGAAATTCCGGGGAATCCGGCTTCGAGGTTTGGTGTCATGACTATCATTTGGTGGAAATTGAAAGTTGTGCGAAATACTAAAACAATTTTGAACTTTAGTTTTTCAGACTTTTGGGACGCCAACGAAGCTGCCGTAGGATTAGATTTAAAGTCAATTAAATGCTCAACAAACAGGTATTTAGATAGGGATGGCGGAAGAGTTGCACGGAACATAGACAGAGCATGCAATCAGTGGAATTCGCTTTGCGCTTTCGCCGAGGAATGCAAGCAACTTGACGGAATTTAGTTAATCTTCAAGAACACATGTTAAATCCTGGAATAACTAAGCCACAGGCAGCTAACCATATAGTTTAGATGCCATTTGGTTAGTGCGTCCCGTTTAGCTCAGTAGAGGCCCATTATGCGACCACTCAGTTCTGGTCATAAAGACGATGCCCATAAAATCCCCAATAGCATTGAATAGTTCGATGAGATGATGAAGAGTACCAGAAGGCGTTGTTACAGAAAACAAGAGCAGCGCGGGAAGAATATAGAGCTAGAAGAAAGGAGGAAAGAAGCTACTGCAAAAAAAAAAAAAGAGCCTTCGCAGCCTCCCGGCCCAAGGAAATCGAAAAGGTCCGGGATGGACAGAAGATTGGAACCTTCTACAAAAAACCGGAAGCCCTTGCATCCGGCCTTACAACGGCCACTCAGGTCTCTTCAAAATTGTAAATTTAATCTTGTCACCGACTCACAGGAAACAATCAATATGTTTAAGGATAGGGTGAGAAAAAAACACAACACCAATCGGAGAACTAATCCCACCTCCCAGTTTAGAGGAAGTCAGCTCAGCTATACATAAGCTGAAATTCAACAAAGCTGCTGACGGTGATATTCTGGTAGGGATCAAGAACCAGATCATCTTTCAAATCCGGGAGGACGAAAGGATGCCCAACGAATGGCATACCTGCTCTATCCGCCCCATATTCAAAAAAGGCGATTCCAGTTGCCTTGCACCAATCACCGAGGCATAATCTTGCTCAATGTCGCCTACATGATTCTATACAGTGTACTATATGAACGTCTTGAGCCGTTTTGCACCACACTAATCGGCACGCACTAGCACGGCTTCCGGCCTGGTAGACCAGATCTTCACATTATGCCAGATCATAGAAAAAACCAGCGAGTTCTAGGTCGATACTCACCACCTTTTTATCGCCTTTAAAACCTCATACGACAGCTTTTATCGTCAAGAGCTCCACATGACGGATGCTGATTTTTGAATCCCGGGAAAATTGATTCGGATATGTCATATAGATATATGTATGTACCTATGCTCATCCCTGCGAGGAAAGAGAATGGAGAAGAAGACACAACCATGAGCTCTACGAGTTGTATAATGATGCGACGTTGAGCCTTCAAAACAAATTACGCAACTACATTGAGAAATGAACACTAATAGTGTAAGTTAACGCTTATTTTCATACGCCAGGCCTCTTGTCCACCCTAAGTTCAGCTTAAATCAGATGCAGAGCCTGGTTATCGGCGTTGATGGCATCAAATTTGCCTGATAGTGGAACTGGGAATATTGAGTTTTCTATGGAGTGTTAGGGCGACAGTAGTGAAATTGATCAGCTTCCTAAAGCCGCTTTGCGACATGACCTTTTTTCCAATTTTACTGATGGCGGCGTCAGCGAATTCAGATCTTATGACGGACTTTGTCGGGAACTGGCTTTAATGAAGCGCAAGAGCGGTTCCAATCATATTTCTGATGATAAAAATTACTCTGTTAATGATACAGTGGACATAGCAGTCTATAGATTCTAATGCAACTTGCATTATAATCTTGCACTGAATTAGTTAACATTTAAATTATCGGGTAGTTTTTGCCAAGTTCTAAAAATCTTACAAGCCAGCCTTTTCAGGCTCAGCAGCTATTATCCCATCCAGTTTCAGGAGTTTGAATGATTAGAAGGGCTGAATTTCCTATAGTTCTTGTTCTTCTTAACAGGCGCTACAGTTCGGGGTGAACCTCGGTTTTACCCAGCATGCCCCTCCAACTAGCACGACATTTTGCTAGTCTTTTCCATTGTCGCACCCCCAGTTGGCAGAGGTCCCCTTCCACCTCTGTGCGCCATCTTAAGTGCGGCCATCCTCTGTTTCTTCGTCCCTCGGGGTTGGATTCAAAGACTCTCCGGGCTGGAGCTGTGGTGCCCATACGCTCTACATAGCCTAGCCATCTTAGGCGTTGGGTCTTGTATAAAGTCGACTTTGTCGTTCGGGAGAGGGCACTGTTACTCAATTACCTCCTGAGCCCAAAGAAACAGCGATTAGCAAGGGTGATTCTGCGTTTGATTTCGTAACTGATGTCGTTGTTCCAGGTCACTGCGGAGCCAAGGTAGACGAAGTCCTTAACTACCTCAAACTTATATCTGCCAATACAACGTACTGGCCAAGACGTAAGTGGTGAGCGTCCTTTTTTGATGAAAGCAGATATTTAGTTTTGCCCTCGTTTATTGCCAAATCAATTTTCACCGCCTCCAACGCCTTCAACGCTAATGATGGAAAATGGATTAAATACGGAAACATACAAGGCAAGCGATCATGGTCAAAGGCCGGGAATCCTTCACAAACGACTTCAAACCCTGGATTGATGACAAACAAGGTGTTGCTGAGTATTTGGTGGGATGAGGGAGAAATTGGCCATAGTGGGTTGCTTCAATATGGCCGTGCACAACTCGATCGCTTGAACGGAGTAATCCAAACAGATTGATCAAATTTGGCCAACAGAAACGAAGCAGTATTCCGCCATGACACACATCTTTGATGCCCCAAAAGAAATTGACGGAACTTGGTTGGAATATTTTGATGATTGCCTGTCTGACTACCATTCTGCTCTGCACAACTCTCTTAATGGGGAAAAAATTTGTAGGCCGAGCAGCCGCTCAAAATCACTTGGCTAAATTTCTCAACGACAAACCACAAACGTTCTGTAGCCACGGATTTATGAAGTTTCAAGTCTCATATCCGTAGAGCAGTACGTTGGTTGAACCTCCGAACGTTGCCAAGCAAGTAGTAAGCGTTGGCGGGTCTTGTCTACACGAGACAAGACATCAATACATCAGTTTCTGCGCCTCCATCTTTGCACAGGGTTCTGCCGAGGTAGGAGAATTTGTTGAGGTGTCTTGGCGACGTAGATTTTCAGTCCAGCTCTTCTGACGTTGAGGTCCATTGCGTGTAGTATTTCCCTGGATGCCGCCTAAGGTGGTAGATAGTGGACAGATGTGAGTTTCTTTGTCAGCGACCACTGGACCCCTTTGGAAACGGCGTTGTTGGTGTTGTCTAGGACAAGGTCAATAATGAAGAGCAGGGTTGATAATATACACGATTGCCCTACTCCTCTGGTGTTAGTGAAGGAGGTGCTGTTTTTGCCCTTAAAGCGCACCTTGCAAGACGTCTCTCGGTAGAGCTTCTGGATGAACTCAATGATGATTGCGGGACTACAATATTCTCCAGGGCGATCCAGATGGGTTCTCGTCAGACCATGTCGAAGGCTCTCGAAGAAGTCAACAAATGGCAGAAAGACGAAAAACTTCCATTTAACCGATTCTTGGATGACCATCACATGTTGATGTGATTCATTCATGAGTGGTTAGGTTAAAAACCGGCTTACTCCCGGCTCAGATTTTCCTCAACAAATGGCGAAATCCAGTGCAGGCGAGTAGCTTCTGGATAGCATTCAGGAGTGAGATGCCTCTTCAGTTTTTGCACTCGCTCGCGTTTCCTTTCCAGTTGTCAGGGATTCGGCGTTCAGTCCATACTGTGCGGATGATCGGGTGTAGAATCGGCACCATGTCTGCTGCTATCAACTTAAATAAATCCACCGGCAGGTTGTCCGGCCAGGGACAACGAATCTCCAATAGACTAGCGAAACAAAAATAGCAATGGTGTGCGGAACAGTATTCCTCTTCTTTTACTATTCCCGTTTTAAGATTCCATCTATGGCTAAGAGAACACAGTACATCTGCTTCCAATAATGCAAATCTAAAACCCAAGGATTAAGTTCATGACCCACTCACCCGGGCTTAATTTACATCCAAATTCAGATTATGCGCAGAATTTGCCCGTAACCTCACATCATAATTGAAATACAAATATTTGCATGAAGCATCCTGCGGCACAAAACCATTTCATCCCGTCTCTGTCGCCATGGTTCCGTCACAATCACAGCTCAACTGGCACCGAATTCTGTAAAAGTTCAAAACTTCAACCTCAGTAATTGAATTCGTTGCGAACAAGGAGTTTTCGCTTTTCACACAAATATCGCCGACACATCCCAATTTCCGGCAGCTCGGTTGTCCTTGCAAAGCAACACGATGACGAATGAATGCGTCGCAAAATATGAACCGCCCGCATCACATACCCAATATCCGATTCGGTTTTGCATAATTCCAAATGCCAACTGAAAATTACATCGCACCAACGGATACATAATTGCTCCTAAATTAGAATTCTGTCTAGCAGTACGGTGGCTTCGTAATCGTGGCGCAATGGAGCCGTAGCGGAGGTGTTTGGTATTTAAATTTCTAACGAAAAGTTTCGATTGGATTTCGTCTCAACTTACGATGAGTTGTTTTGCAGGCAATGAAATTAAAACCAAGAACAAGAGAGAGGAAAAATGGTGGCATCTAACCGCGATTAGATCCTTCCGATTGGGACGAAACAAACAGTGGACCTATCCACTCCCACGTCGACAATAGTTCTGGAATGTGGGCTGAAGTGCCTTCAGGCGAAAGCCAATATTTGTTGCAAACCAACAACATCAGTCCTCGGAAACCGATACTTCAGTGTTTGATGAAACTCCAACTGACGCCATTGCCCGAACTAACAACAGCCTGTTTCGGTAGAAACCATTCACGAAATACCGCAATGCTCGTATCTATGGGATGTACATATGGAAGTATGTATGTTTGGTGTGCGAGCGTAGTGGCAGGCGCCCGAGTATAACCAATTGAGAGCTGACGCATATCTTTTCTCTTCACAGTCTGTTTGACGCGAATGTGGTGTATGGTGGGCGGGTGGACAGACGAACGAGGTGACAGACAAAAGAGCTTGTGTTCGCATAAAGGACGCGAAGTATGATGTCTGTGTTTTAGACCAACGCGTCCGCCTCCCTCGATGGCGTTGGTGGTTCACATGGCTGTAGGAGTTTATAATTGATGTGTGACCTGTCATAGTGGCGTTGTGGCACTTTCGCTCGTTTCTCTCCCTGGAATCCAAATATGAAAAAAAGTAGATAAAGACAGAACGTTTCGGTGTCATGTGACTGAGGGAGTACTACGGCCAGACGGGTGGGCCGACGTATGAGATAACAATAACTACATATGTATGTACGTAAATAGGAAGGATGACAGACTAACACACAATGATGTTATCCAGCTTCGCCATCCCCGGTAGGAGAAGCACTACACCTGCAGACAAGTGCAAAGATATAAGTACGTATGGACGTGGGCAGCTGATCCCCTTGGAGGATAGAGACTCTGGACTTTAATTAATGTTTGTGCGCTCGAGCTGAAAGATGACCGCAGGATTTGACATTCGACATCGTCATGCTATTCGATGACATTTAATCCTGAAGGATTACTCCTACAGGGCATGTTTTAAAGTGAATTATAGAGATGTGGCACCGTGCATCATATGCCCATACATTCGAAATTATTTTGACATTCCATCACCGAGACAATCAACTATTGTCGCACAAGCGGATGTATGTAAAGGTTCGGTAAGTGGGTGCCTTATTGGCGAGAGGTCAAGGATCACTTAGACTACGAGGAGTCCATTTTGCCCCGTTAACGTTTAACCCGTAGAAACCTAAAAGTTATCCGTTGAGCTGAACCAACAAGATGCAAACAGAAATACCAGTAATATGTTTAGTCCAATGTCACACATCTCTTCTAGTCCCTAAAGGAAATGACTTCCAAAAAATATGTTCCGTTTTTGGGCTAGGTGACATTCGCTCAGTAGGTGACGAATGGATTCAATTTCCTCTTCGTCCCTGCGGCTTCTGCAGAACTCATTGTGGGACTGGCCTAGTCTGGCTGCATTGGTGCATATTATGCAGTGCCCAGTGAGGGCACCGACTGCCAATCATAAATTCCAACGACTTTAGCAGACTTTCTATCTTTTTCTGTCTTTTTTTAGTACCACCTCTATTTTGTTGAAAAGTGTAAGCGACGTTTTAGCCTCAGTTATGATCTGCGTGGAGTTCGCGGCTGATCCTAGTCTAGCTTGGTCGTCCGCCATTTTATTTCCGGAAATATTCATATGACCTGGTACCCAGCAGAGGGTCACCTTATCGACATCTGATATCTCCTTCAGCCTCCCTTTGATTTGCTTTACGAGATTCGAAATAGACCCCGGCTCCAGTATCGGTATCTATGTTGGATTCGTCCAAACCGCCCAGACTAGTTATCCATTCCTCCCTGGAAGGAATTCTGATAGAGAATATCCTCCCGCAGCAAGGAAGTCAGGTGATACAGTCCGTTTCGGTTTTGAATCTCGAGATGGCCTATCGATGACTACTTGCCCTTAGATCAATTTCTTGCATTCGTAACGCAGTCCTGGCTGCTTTCGCAGTATATGTCTAAGGGTAGAAGGTTCAGCATTGTTTCAAGAGCCGTGAGTGTGGATTTTATAGACCCAGTCACTGCCAGACAACCTCCCTTTTAATCTTTGAAACACTTTGAAGTGGGCATTTCTTCTCATGTGGCTTCCACCAAACAATCGAACCATAGGTCTTACCATCGCAGTGTACTCGTACAACCAATTTACCACTTTTGGTTTGAAGCCTTTCCAAAGGCTACTCTGCACGTATACAGTCCATGTAACCTTTTTGGCCCAGCTAAGCTTGGAGCCTGTCACGTATACACTCATACATGCAAATATGAATTGAATTTTCAGTAATACCAATAAAAGATTCGTTCAGTTGTAGATCGAGTGCTTGAAGAGACAGTCGTGTATCATTTAACACTCCGTACATCACATGGTGCCGAAACCCGGGAACACGAAACAATTAAAGTAAAGTGTCCTTTATTTTTTTTTTTTTTAAACATAAAAGAAATGTCATTAAAGCCACCAAAACCATTACTGGTTAATAACGAAATCGATATGGCCCAAGAATGGACCGAGTGGCTAGATGCATACAATAATTATTGCATTGCCGCGAAAATCGACACTGAAGAAAATAGAATCCAGGTGGCTAATTTTAAGACAGTAATTGGTCGTGACGCGATCAAAGTGCTTCATAATCTCGGGCTAACAGAAGAGGAACAGCAAAATTTGGAATTGATTACAACAAAGTTAACGGCTCATTTTTCACCAGCCAAGAACAAAACATACGAAAGATGCCAATTTCATCGCATTAAACAACATGACAACGAACCGTTCGAAGATTTTCTCCAGAAATTACTAGAACAAGTTAGAAAATGCTCATACAGTACCAATGCCGAGGAGTTTGTCACAGATCAAATAGTGTTGGGAATAAACAGTGATGAAACAAGACAGAAACTATGGCTTGAAGAAAATCTTACATTAGCAAGAGCGAATAAAATATGTAGAGCAGCAGAAAACGCTAGTAAACAAATTCGCGAATTAAATAATGGAACCAGAGCAAGTACAACAATCGCAGACGTTAATCAATTAGACAAGGAAAACACATTCGATTGCACACGCTGCGGCAAGGAGCACGGCTATAGGAATTGTCCGGCGTACGGTAAAAAGTGTCATGCATGTGGGCGTAAGGGCCACTTTCATTCGATGTGCCGACAAAAACAAAAGACAAAACATATGGATCGAAAGAAAAATAAAAAAAAATCAGGAAAAATATATGCGTTGTCAGGTGACAGTAAATCAAACGAAAGTGAAAGTGATAGTTCGGAAGAGTACAGCTTCGTTGGATCAATTTCGACTAAACTGACAGCACGCAGCATGGATGATGACAAGTGGAGCGCAACTGTGAGTATCGGCCAACATAAACTTACGCTAAAACTGGACACGGGAGCACAGTGTAATGTGTTGTCTGAAAAAATGGCAAATACCCTAGGCGCCGTGGTTTCAAAGTCGGCAACTAAACATTTGATAGCGTATAACAAGCAAAGCATCAGAGTAATAGGAGAAGCGAAGATCCCGTGCAAGTATAAGCAATCCAAGGAAATAGTAACATTTAAGATTATTAGAGAGAATCTTCAACCGATACTGGGCAGAACAAGTTGTGAAAAAATGGGATTCATAGCACGGATCAATCAAATTAATGATGAAAAAGCAACGTTGGGATGCTGCAAAGAATTCGAGTATGACATAGACTTTATAGATAACCCCCAATTTAAAATAATTCCGGCCCGGAGGATACCCTATGCACTAAGAGATCAAGTCAAAACTGAACTAAAGCGTATGGAGAAAATGGGGGTCATAGCTCCAATAAGCGAGCCAACACCAGCGGTTAGCCCAATGCTAATCGTTAACAAAGGAAAACTTAGAGTTTGCATGGATCCTACTGAGTTAAATAAAAATATTCGACGAAGGCATTACCCACTAAAAACAGTCGAGGAGATAGCAGCAAAGACTCATGGCAGTAAATTGTTCACAAAACTAGACTGCGAGAAAGGATTCTGGCAGTTGAAAGTTACCCCGCGTACATCGAAATATTTAACGTTTTCTACACCTTGGGGTCGATATCGATACTTGCGAATGCCGTTCGGTATTTCGTCGGCTCCGGAAATTTTCACCGAAGTTATGAACCGCACACTTGAAGGAATAGACAACGTTGAGGTAGCAATGGATGATATATTCATACACGGACGGACCAAGGAAGAAGTACAAGGAATAACTGAAAAAGTAATCGAACGATTAACAAAAAAGGGATTCACATTAAACAGAGATAAATGTAAGTACAACCAAACAACAGTTAAATTTCTCGGTCATATCTTTACAGAAGAGGGTTACAAGGCAGATAACGAAAAAGTAGACGCCATCAACAAGTTGAAAACTCCGACAACCGTAAAAGAACTTCAACGCATATTAGGGATGGTAACCTACCTGGGAAAATTCATAAGCAACTTGTCAGAACTTACCGATCCGCTACGAGGATTACTACGTAAGGAAAGTGCATGGTGTTGGAATCCCGAACACCAGTTGGCATTTGACACCATCAAAAAAACCTTAAGTACAACCCCGGTCTTGGCCTACTATGATGTTAACGAAAGCGTCAAGTTGTCAGTAGACGCAAGCAGCAAAGCGATGGGTGCCTGCCTAATGCAAAAGGGCAGACCAGTAGCATATGCAACCCGAGCATTTACACAATCCCAACAGGGCCAACCACAAATCGTCAAGGAGGCTTTAGCCATCAGGTTTGGGTGCACCAAATTCCACGACTACGTCTATGGTAAAGAGCTCGTTATCGAGACGGACCACAAACCCCTTGAAACTATATTCAGAAATCCAATCCAAGACGCACCCCTCCGGTTACAACGCATTTTGTTCGACGTGTTAGCATACTCGCCCAAAGTATACTATGTTAAAGGTTCAAAGGTTCCAATCGCGGACGCGTTAAGTAGAGACTGCGAAACTAAGGAGGTCGACACCGATGAAGAATGCGCAGTGAACACTATAGTGGCAGTAAGTGACAACTTAAAGCAGCGGTTAATAAAGGCAACAAAAGACGACGTTGAACTCCAGTTGCTGAAAGCAGTCATAATGCGCGGATGGCCAGGTAATGACAAAGATTTGCCAGCATCAGTAAAAAAATATGCGCCGTTTAAACACCAGATAACATTCGAAAATGGACTGTTGCTGAAGGGTTATAAAATCATAGTTCCGAAAGATGAAGTACCAAATATGATCCAGCAAACGCACATGGGCCACGTGGGCATCACTAAATCAATTCAACGCGCTCGGCAAACATTATATTGGTACGGTCAAACTAAAGACATAAGAGACTTTGTTGAACAGTGCGCGGTGTGTCAGAGAACACAACGAGCGAATCAACGAGAACCAATGATCATGCGTCAAATACCGGAATATCCATTCCAATTAGTATCTACGGATATTTTTAAATTCCAAGGAGAGGATTTCCTACTTATAGCTGACCATTATTCGGGATTTACTGATTTTCGAAAGCTTAAATCAGCAACATCCTCGGAGGTGATTCTATTGTTACGCCAGTGGTTTTCAGTCCATGGCATACCGGAAATATTAGAATCAGACGGCGGTACACAATATACTAGCATACAGTTTCAGAAATTTGCAAAGAAGTGGGGATTCGTGCATCGAACATCATCACCACATTACCCTAGGTCCAACGGTTTTGCTGAAAGAAACGTGCAAACGGTAAAGGGCATTCTTAAACGCTGCTATCTTGACGGTACGGATCCTTACTTGGCGATGCTGATGTTACGTAACACCCCACGGAATGCCGTCTTAAAATCGCCCAGTCAACGGTTATTCAGCAGAAGGACAAGAACTACCACACCCATCAGCGTGGCCGTGCTCAAACCAGAGGTGGTTGAGGGAGTTACTGAAGAATTACGAGAACTTCGCTTGAACCAAAAACGTTACGTGGATCGAACAACAGCTGTTATGCCACCATTGAATGTGGGTGACCAAGTGCGCCTACAGGTAGGGCAGCGTGAATGGAAGGGCGCTACAGTGGTCGATGAAACAGAATACCCGCGATCAGTAATAGTACGAACGAACGACGGAAAGCGGTATAGAAGAAACACACTTCACGTACACAAAACCAAAGCCAACATACAGTCACCGATTGTTGCAACTGATATGCCAAAATCTAATGAAGAATCAACATCAACCGAACAAGTCGACCCTACATCAGGCATTCATACCAATGGCGTGACATACAGTAGCCGGCTAGCGACAATTTTCCCAAGGAAAACACCGATTCAAGAAGATGCTAGTACCCACAACAAGTCTCCACCATCACTCATATCCCCGAAGAAGAGCAGATATGGACGGATAATCAAGCCCCCCGTGCGATATGAAGCGTCATAAGACAGGCAATACCTATACATTTTTTTTAACACCAAGATATCTGAATTATTAATATTGAATTCATTATAATTTACAAGATGTTTCACTTGAACTTTGATTGTATTTTTGTTTAGACATTCCTATTATTCATATCTTTTGTTTCTATCTTTCATCTAAACCATATTATTTTAATGAATTACTTAAACCTTAATTTAATGTAGTATACTTGAAAATCACTTGTTATACTTTTAAACATTTCGTTTTTCGTTTATTTTGTAAAGAAAAGGGGATGTCACGTATACACTCATACATGCAAATATGAATTGAATTTTCAGTAATACCAATAAAAGATTCGTTCAGTTGTAGATCGAGTGCTTGAAGAGACAGTCGTGTATCATTTAACACTCCGTACATCACAGAGCCTAAGACTACGCCTAGGTATTTTGCAGAGGACCAGATCGATACATTCATGCGGGGGCTGAGTGAATCTTGATATAGATCTTCTCGTAGTGAATAGGACTAGCTCGGTTTTCCAGGTCTCCATCTTGACCCTGTTATTCACCAGTAGCAGTGCATAACTTAGTCTTTCGCTGACGACCTGAGGAAATTTCTCAGATATCAGCAATGTCGTCAGCATAGGCCGTGATGTCAAAATCATCTGCTTCTAGAAGTTTTACCATTCCATCGACTACAAGGAGCCCTAGGAGAGGCGATAGAACACCACCTTGTGGTGCACCCCGATCGATCTTCACTTAACCCGAATTTATTATACGAGAACTCAGCATTTGTTCAATCCACCTGCATATTCCCGAGTTTATTTGGACCAAGGCTGCACACTATTGCTTTGGTACTGACATTATCGAAGGCACCCTCTATGTCTAAAAAGGCACCTAGAGCAAATTCTTCGACATTGAGTGCCTTTCTATCATATAGACTACCCTGTGAAGAGCAGTACCCACCGATTTACCCTTCATGTACGCGTTGTGTGATTATGATAGAAAGCTGTTCCCAATCTCATCTCTTATATACATGTCAATTAATCGTTCTAGCGTTTTCATAAGGAAGGATGAATGACTAATAAGTCTATAATCCTTTGCAGTGGCGTGGCTGACCTTTCCCGACTTGGGTATGTAAACCCCCCAAACTTCCGCCGATCCTGAGACACCAGGCAAAAATGCTCTTCAGCCATAGGCTAATAGCTTCACCTGGTTCTTGCAGCATTATCGGATATATGCATGTATACTGTCGATTCCTGGCGCCTTGTAGGGGTCAAATGAATTAACTGCCCATAGGATCTATATCTCGATAACGATTTGATCGATTATTTCATGTCCATTGCATTCCTTTAGCAGTGTATTTACCGAATTTAAAGTTCCTGTTTCGCAGTCAGGGGAGTGATACTTTAGTAGGGCATCGAGCACGCTTTCATTTGAGTCTGTCCAGCTGCCATCACTCTTAGAATTAAAAAAAAATCGTGAGCGTCTTGGAACACTCGGGTGGAACGAAGTTTCTTTCGTATTAAATATATTCTATTATATTATTGTTTAACAAATATAAATAAATGAACTACTAGCATCTAAGAGCATTAAATGAAATGCCAGACCACCCAGCCAGACCGCCCACACAGCCAGACCATCCATTCCGACCACCCAGCCAGACCGCGCAGCCAGATTGACCAGGCGGACCGCCCAGTCAGGCCGCCCAGCCAGATCGCCCACCTAACCAGACCACCCCGTCCGACCACCCAGCCAGACCGCCCAGCCAGACAACCCAGCCAGACCGCCCACCCAAACAGATCACCCAGTCCGACCCCCCAGTCAGACCACCCAGGACGACCACCCAGCCAGACCACCCAACCCGACCACCCAGCCAGACCGCCCAGCCAGACCACCCAGTAAGACCGCCCAGCCAGACCGCCCACCCAGCCAGACAATCCAGTCCGACCACCCAGCCAGACCACCCAGCCAGACCACCCAGTCAAACCGCCCAGTCAGACCGCCCAGGGAGACCACCCAGCCCGATCGCTAAGTCCGGCCACCCAGTCCGACAACCCTGTCCGATCGACAACGTTCAGACCGCCCAGTACACCAATGAGAGTCGTGACGGAAATTCGTGATGAAAAATTCTCACATTTTTTTTCGCCTAGCCTCCACCCGACGAATCCAAGGATATCTTTAGGATTTCATGCCTGTTCAGTTCAGTAAAGATGTCAGGTTGAAAAAGTCTACAATTAGAGGCTGTGGGCGGAAACCTTGGCTTCTTTCGTCAGTTCAAGGTGAAGAGGTAGTAGGTCCGTTATGACTTCTAGTGCTGCTGTGAGAGTTGTTCTCATAGCCCCTGTAATGTGGATACAAGCTAGTCTTTGCAGTTTGTTGAGCTTGGCTTGTACAGTTATTTGTTTTGTTTTGTGCCACCAGACGAGCGCAGCGTATGTGGGAAATGGGGATTAATGCCCCAATTTTTACCAGAAATGTGAGAGCTTTTCGTCTAGTGTTACCCCTAGGTATTGGAGTTCTCTCGAGAACTCTATCGCTCCACCAAAGAGAGTTGGTCTGGTAAGTTTATGCCTGTTCCTTCGTTTGATGATGGCGACTATAGCGCGTTTTTTGGGGTTGGCTTTTAGTCCAACCTTTACGCACCAATTCGCAACAAAGGTGAGTGCCCTTTGGAGGAGTTCCGAGATTGCGTCTTCGAATTTACCTTTGATTAGGATCACCTTGTCGTCGCCATAGCCTTGGACATAGAAGTCATTGTTGATGTAATCAGTTTGTTGACAACGATGATCCTTAGTAGGGGTGAGAGAACCCCGCCTTAAGGGCAGCCTTCCGCAGCTTTCTCACTGATTTTGTCCTTGCCTAGTGAAGTGTTTATTTTCCTGTTACTAAGCATATGTTGGATCCAGTAGCATGTGGTGTTGCTAAAGATGCAGCGTTGTATTTGGGCATAACCGATATTGTCGAAGGCACACCCAATGTCAAGGGAGCAACCTATCGCAATTTCTTTGTCGCTGAGGGATTGATTGAACTGAGCTGTGAGCTCCTGAATAGCATGCGTGCATGATTTCCCAGGCTGGTAGGCATATTGGCTACTGTAAGGAGGTGGACTCTTCAGAGGGCCGCCCCTTAAATGTCTATCCGGTATCTTTTCTATTGTTTTTGGCAAGAATGGGGTAAGGCTTATCGGTCATCAGGATTTCGGCAGGACAGCAGGTCTACGGCCAGCTTTGGGAATTAACTTTCCCGTTACATCTTTCCAGCTTGTTGGCATATATTCCCATGCGTAAATAGTTCTGAATATGTTGATTAGCAAAGGGTTGATTTGCGCACTCCCTTTCTGAAGGAGGGCTGGGAAGAAGGAGTTAATGGCCCATTTTATACTTCCCTCGTGAGATATTGTTCGTGCTCTCTTCCAGTCCTACCTGTTGGGTCTGGTTGCCTTGGTCTGTAGGATTCTATTGGAGAGACTGGGAAGTGGGTACTGGTCAGAATATGTAATGTTTCTGGACCATTTTCCGCGTATGTGCCATCTGCTTTTTTCGACAGTCCAATTCTATTAGTGTGTTCTTTGGCGAGAACTCTGTGGATGCGAGTGCTGCTTTGAATGTCTGAAGGACTGTTGCACAATTTTTTCCATGAGTCTATTTAAGCTTTTCTAATCTCTTGATTGTAGTTTCCTGGTCGGTGCTCTTAGCTTGAAGAGTTTGCTGTTCCACCAATGGGGTGGCAAGCTGTGTGGTAGGCGGTTTTCCTTGCAGCCACTACATTTCGCTATATTTTAGTTCAAGCTCTTCATGTTGTTTCTTTACATGCTCTTCACGTTTCACAGGTAGTGCACTTTTCTATAAGTAACATTTAGGTGGATAGATTTGGTTTCGTTGATCGCTATCCGCCAAATTTCTGTCCAATCGCTTATATGTATGGTTCAGGCCATATTGCAATTTAGTTGTTGATTATTCGACTAAGCTCTTATGCTTATGTTCGGGTATTTATTTTGTATTTCTTGACGTCTCCCAAGCCTTTGACAAAGTGTGGCATGAAGGCTTGGGACATAAACTGCTTAGATAAAATCTGTAGAATTGTAGAATTGTTATATTGTCCTGCATCAGTCTGGCATCTAACTGGATCCTACTTGTGCCCACCTGCCATTTAATTTAACATCGAACAGAGATGGACAGATAAGCTTGTCTAATAATCGTCTTAATTCTCTTGTCAATCCAGCAATGTCCACTTTCTCGGTTATACGAATGACCATTCCAGATGCAGTGATATGCATATGAGTCCTGAATACATATTCGTATTTATGTACCATTGGAGATTTTCTTTTGATTTTCAACAACACCCGGCTACGAGGCACGATGATATGCTACAAGTCCAGTTCATGCGAAACTATTCCCAACGAGAGAATCTCTATCCCTTTCTTCAAGCACCTTAGTTTCCGTCCCGATAAATAATTCATCATCCACATTGCGAAATCTCCTGAATCCGAAAATCCAATCCAAAAGACCCTATAGGAATACAAAGTCATACAAGGCCCCAACGTCATAACTTACATGCATATGTACATATGGATGTACGAGTTGTACCCTCTCGGCTCATGCCTCTGATTGACAGACCTGAATTCAAATGCGACATCATCCACTATCAAAGTCAATGAACGTCTCTGCCCATTCAATATACTCAATTGTGCACTCGAACTTCTATCGATCTCTGCATTGCTGGGCCAATATTTGCTCAGCAAAAACTCATTACATCGCATTTAGGTATGTAACGAAAAGAGCAGAACGTACAACATGAAATGTAAAGAAAATCCAAGTGCTTGCCAGTAAATCAAATCTCTGTTCACTACCAAAAATCCCTTATCCATCACGGAGAAGTATGGCTACGTTTCTAGGTTGTAAGTAAGTAGAACGAGTATGCAGAGAAGATTCTACTGTACCCCGGGTGGATCTGTCGAATTAACCCGGGGACTCTCTGGGCACAGCCCTTTTTCATCTGCAATCATCATCGTTGTTGTCGTCGTCTCTGATTTCTCCCAAGAAAGGTCAGGGCACTACTTACGGATACGGTTTCATTCCCAAAACATTTAATGGAAAATAACAAGCTAATCTCTTATTCACTTGATCTCTATAAGTATCTCGTATCTGTGCAAAAGAGAATATGAAAAAGCCCGTATGCTACTGTCTTGTTCATTTGATTATATTCACAAACCCCAGAAGGATGACCGGAAACAGTCAACGTACGGCAAACAATGGCAAGTTAAGAAAGTTAAGAAGAAAAACTCTAAGAATAGAATGGAATGACTAAGTGGGAGAATGAAAAAGAAAACGTTTAAGAAAGATGTTTAACAAAATATGCTCATGAGAATGTGAACCCGCTCGACTGTGCACGTTAATTCAGTATTTGCCCATTTCCTCTTCTACTCGTACTCGTCTAAACCTATAAAGTGAAAGAAACACTATTGCCACAGACGAAGCTGAAACGAGCGGGTTAAACTCTAAATCAGACGTATCTGCACGATGTATGAGTGGTTAAGCATTCCCGATGCCTGTATTTAGCTCGAATGCATCGAATACTTGAGATCATGCTCCGAAAACTTCTGCAATGTGCAGTCATTCACATAAAGATGTTTGGTGAGAATAAAGCGATTGAACTCACCGTGAAGTGTGACCGGAAAAATTCGAGCTTCTCAGGCGACCCCGCGCGTCCCCAGGTGGCGGATAGGGGAAGGCCTCGTAGTGTGGTGGGGTCATCGCACCCCCGCGGACCAAGAGCACTTACATTCCCAAGTCAAGGTGGTTGGAATACGTGCCGAGGACTGAAAGGTGCAGGGAATACAAAAATGTTAATCGCTAAGGTACGATCCCTATGTGATACCGGACGCCCTCACATAGCCCTTACATCTACATGGGAGCTCTGTAGATGGTTGACCATCAATTCTCGCCATACTTATGGGTCCAATTTATAAATAACAAAAACATAATAGAAAACAAAACACTAACGGAGTCGGAGGAAGAATATCTCCTCCGCTCACCAGTCCACAAAATGGAGACAGAAGACACCGAACTACCTCAAAATCTTGTAACCACACTTCTGTCCAATAAGACGGACAACCAAAATGCTGAGGTACCTAATGGTCCAAGCGCTGAGGTTGCAGTGGTCAGCGATGGCAAAAAGCCTCGGTAGAAATACGAATATTTCACCAGGGCCCAAAAGCGACGAATCGCCGCTTTAATCCGGGACGAGGGAGAACCCGAAGAGGCGAGACGAAGAGAAAGAGCAAGACATGCTCTCGTGCTTGCGAAAAGGGAAGCAAACAAAAACACAGACGTACCAAATCCCAAACGCAGCCGATCCAACGACAACTCCCTTGTGGAGAACACTCGCAAGAAGAGTCGACCACACACAGAGGCACCAAGTAGCTCATGTGCTGGTAAAAGAAACGATCGCCCTGGGCGCGCTTGCTAAGCAAAAACAAAACCCACTAAGGGAACTAGTGGAGGCGCACGAGAGCGTACGGACGCACCCGAGCCATCCTACCGGGATGCCATTTCTCGGTGCAAAGTCGCTATCATGCACTCGCAACACCCGCAAGAGACACTAACAGATGATCAAATAAAGTTAGTGAGGAAGAGCCTGCTAGAGGAAACGGACAAGGCAGGTAAGAATTGTCCTGCCCTCAGATTCGCGGCTACCTCAGCCAGAAATGGATGTCTATCTGTCACCTGTCACGACATAGAAACAAAAAATTGGCTCATGTCGTCGATAGAGAAGACTAAGCCATTGAAAAACGCAGATCTGTGTGCAACTCAGGGTAATGGCATTCCCAAGTTATAGACCTTTATAACATTCGTCCCCGAAGCCGATTAACTTACCAAGGACACCTTTCTTATGCGCATAATGAGGCAAAATGAGAACATAAGCACCAAAGGTTGGAGAGTCCTCAGGATCGCCAAGGAAAAAATCGGTGGGGACCAAGTAGCCTTTGCCATTGATGAGGCTTCCAAAGACATCATCGTGAAGCAAAGATTTAAACTGTTCCTCAACTTCTCCCAAATTCTAATCAGGATCAAGGGAATTCCCAAGCAGGCAAAGGTAGCTGCGGAATACAAAACCAAGGACAGGGCCCAAGCCCATCCGAAGTGCGATGCCCAAAGTTACACCGGTCATGACCAGGAAAGGAAATTAAGAACTCGGCGTGCATAAGCCAAGCCAGAGAGCAACAACCATTGCATCTGGTGATAGTGAACCAGTCGTAGAGGCAATGAAAGTACCCCGAACACCAAGGCTGCCTTAAGAAACAACTCGGGCAAACAAGACTTCAGGGGTCAGCCCTATGGTTGTATCAGTCACTAACACTGGCAGCCCTGCCAGTTTCTCGTTAAATCCACCATGTCGGGATTAAGGTGCATCCAAATAAATCTACAGCATGCAAAGGCCGCGTCTGCGGTACTGAGCCATAGATTTAACAAGGAGCACCTTGATATAGCCTTTATCCAGAAACCGTACACGATCAGAGACCAGATCAAAGGACTATCAGGTGAGCTGCTCTACGACTCCACAAATGAAGGACGACCTAGAGCTTGCATAATGATCAGTAACACTATTAAAGTCATTCGCATTCCAGAATATTCGAATAAGGACCTGGCAGCTGCCATTATTCAGCTATCCTCTGCGGAAGCTAGGTCAGAAGCCGTAATTTGCTCAGCCTACCTCGCGGGCGACTCCACCGATCTCAGCTTCACACCACTGCAGGATCTTATCGACTACTGTGGAAGAAGAGGCTCACAAATCATCTGTTTTGCTCAGAATTTTTGAGTGAACTGTAAGTGGAGGACATCACAATAGGCCCACTCTTGGCCGCAGTGATCAGGCAACCATGTCCCACCCCCTAATTCTCTGTAACTCTAACTCTAACCGTGAAGTGTCTTCATATCCCCCGGCGCGACTATCCACCTTTGTCGTTGTGGTGGAACTTATGTATACTAGGCCACGATATCATGTCGAATAGCACGACTTCTACTGTGTCTTCAGTGATGGCTAGTAACAAAGACGTAGTCAACCCTATTCCAGCGGTGATGGGAGCTTTTTGAAACAGTGCCCCAGGATGAAAGGTTTGAGCCCGCAAACGGGATCCCTTAAGTTCACTGGCGAAGGCTAAAGTACATAAATGCCTTACTTCGATGTTTCTGTCGGAGCGTACTTATATTTCCGGCCGTAATCGTGAGAACAAATTTCCAAATAATACAAAAACATTAAAAAAGGAAAACAATAAAGAAGAACTTTCCCTTGAGTCAGTAGCAGGCATACTAAACGTGTGCCAGGAAAAAATGCCAAGAAAGCTAGGAAGCTATCTCAAGGTATACTAAGACTTAGAAAATAGCTAGTCGTATTAAAAGCAGAGGAGGTTTCACGGCGAAGAGGGTAACATCCCAGGAAGAAGCAAACAACCCAGCAAAAAGGGTCAGGATCAACACTGTGGTTCAGTCCGGCGGAGCTATCCGAAATGCTCTACTGTTAGCTGTAGTGGATTCCGGTAAGCAGATATACCATCGAACAGGGGAAGTTGATTGAAAAAGCTTCAGCTAAAGGGATCTTCGACTACATTCGAGGAAATGCCAGCAAAACTGCGTCAACGTTTGGTCTCACGAACTAGAGGATAGGTGTTAGCAGGCTGGATTGTAAAGACCACTTCTCGCACGACTTCGCAAAAAAGGTAATTCCCATTTTCAAACCATGGAAGGGGGCTGTAATAAAAGCAACCCCCCTAGACGAGGTACCGGAGAGGCCTAAAGCCAAGATGAGTATACGAGATGTAGACGTAGAGAAAGATGAAAGATGAGGTGCAAATAAACCTTCACCACAATAAAGCCGCATCAGTCAACCTCATATTGCTCCTCAACACGGAACAGTTGGATTTAGTCTTAATTCAGGAGCTGTGGGATCCTCCACAATCAGGTTAACCAGGGTCATCAAAATACAGCCTCTTTTGCAATTTCAGCGAAGACAGAGTTAGATCTTGTATCGTTGCTAAAAATTAACTCCACATGCTAATGTTAACCAATTTCAGCTAGGGCAATCAGACAGTGGTGGAAGTTACGGGCAGGGATGGTGTCTTTACGATAGCGTCAGTATATCTACCGCTCGACAAAGGTACAGACATCCTCTCTGGAAAAATGAGAATACTCATAACTGGAAACGGGACTGGAAAGGTATCAAAATGAAGAGTGTCTGGCAAAGCATTAAATTCTGATCACTGCTGTTCCTCTTTGATTTGAATGACTGCTCCTCTAACAATTTCTTTCGAAACGCGTGGAAGGCGAATTGGCAGCAGTGTAATGCCTACCTGGGAAAAACCCTCAGGCGACTTCCGGAAGGGAATCGCACCTCCATAAAAGACATACCAAATCAGTAAGCTAAACCGATCCTTCGAGGACCGTAGTTCTACGGCCAAATCTTACCGACCGATAAACCTTACCTCATTTTTCCCAAAAACATTGGAAAAGATACTGGATAGACATTTAAGGGACGGTCCTCTGAAGAGTTTGCTCTTCAGAATCTAACAGCTCGGATCAAGTAATCCCTCAGCGACAAAGAAATTGCGATAGGTTGCTCTCTTGACATTGGGTGTGCCTTCGACAATATCGGTTATGCCTAAATACAAACTGCATCTTTAGCAATACCACACGCTACTGGGTCCAACATATGCATAGTAATAGGAAAATAAAAACTTCACTCTGCAATGACCAAATCAGAATGAAAGCTGCGGAAGGCTGCCCTCAAGGCGGGGTTCTTTTACCCCTCCTATGGACCATCGTTGTCAATGAACTGATTACCATACCCAGCAACAATGGCTTCTAGGTCCAAGGCTATGGCGACGACAAAGTGATCCTAATCAGTGGTAAATTCGAAGACGCAATATCGGAACTCCTCCAAAGGTCACTCAATTTTGTCGCGAATTGGTGCATAAAGTTTGGACTAAAGGTCAACCCCAAAAAAGGCACTATAGTCGCCTTCATCAAACGAGGGAACAGGCATAAACTCACCATACCCACCCTCTTTGGTGAAGCGATAAAGTTCTCGAAAGAAGTCAAATACCTAGACGATAAGCTGTCACATTCCTAAGACCATTGGGAAAGCCAGGATCTCTTTATGGACCAGCTAAAGGCCTTATGGTAAAAATTGGGGCATTAATCCCATAATGTCCCGCTGGCTATATACAGCCATCACGAGACCAATTCACACAACTCTGCGCCCGTCTGGTGGCACAAAACAAAACAAATATCAGTACAAGCCAAGCTCAACAAACCGCAAAGACTAGCTTGTATCTACATTACATTGAGAACAACCCCATCACGTACCAACCACCTCTCCACCTCCACACAGGCCCGTCGCGGAGGATGACCCTAATTGCAGGCTGTTTCATCCTGACATTCTCACTTAACTGAACAGGCATGAAATCCTAAAAATATCTCACATAGACAATTGTCTCCCCAGATACAACTTCAGCCCAAGCTATAAAGTCACAATTCCCACTCGACACACCTGGGAACATAGACCCTCCCTAATCGCGAATCCTACTTGTGGTACACCGACGGCTCCAAAACGAATGAAGGCGTTGTGGCTGGAGTGTGCGGAACACACATTTATCACAGCATGACCAGGTATAACTGCATATTTCAATCAGAGATATATGTAATCGAACTATTTATATTCTCTTTAAGAGTAAGGCCGCTCATCTGGCCCTCAAGAGCTACGAACTGCCTACAACTATTGCACCAGCCGGCCAACACAAACAGAGTTCACCTCATTTGAATAGCAGGGCATGACGGCCTTATAGGAAACGAAAAGCAGACCTACTAGCAATGGAAGGCTTCGCATCACCTTTTATGGTGCCACGACCATTCTGCATATCGGCGTGACCAATTACTGCATAAACAAATGGTTGAGCAACACGGCCAAACACCAACATTGAAAATGTCGAAAATAAAGATCCCGATCAGGCAGAAGACACCGACATCGTTACGTTGAAGTGCGTGAAGCAGTGCTTTCTGAGTATCAAGCCAAGATAAATCGCATTATTGCGCGAGATGAGTCTTGGATTTATGCTTACGATCAAGAAACTACAGATAAATCAAGCGAATATCGTGCTAAAGGTAGATGCCGTGCTACGTTCATGTCGCTGTACGATATCTAGTCTTCTGTTTAGTCTTCTCAACCGTTCCTCGTTTATGCAGATCGGGTCGAAAATCGTGCGTAGAATTTTTCTCTCAAAACGACCAAGGGCCTCCTCATCCCGTCAAGTCTCTGTGCCATGCAACAGGACCGGAACAATAAGGGTCTAGTACATGGTCACCTTGATTTTCAGAGAGGGCTCTGCTCCTCAGTTGCTTTCCGACCCTAAAGAAACAAGGGTTGGCAAGAGTTATTCTCCGTTCGATTTCGGCACTGATGTCATTGCGATAGATGAAGTCTTCGAAATTATGCTTACCAAGACGCCGCCGATGTTCGTGTCCGTTTTCGATGACAGCATATAGGTAGGTACTTCGTTTTGCCCTCGTTTATCGCCAGGCCCATTTTAGTCGCTTCCGTCTCAATGCTCGTAAAAGCCTCATTGTAGTCTCGCTGAGTACTTCCATCGGCATATGTGAGCAATTGTACTGACTTGAAAAAGATCTTGTCCCTCGTATTGACCATTGAATTTTGCACGATCCTTTCAAGGAGGATGTCGAAAAAGTCGCACGATAGCGTGCCGCCCTGTCTAAAATATTTCAAGTCTCAGTTAAGTCGCTTCTGACCCTGATGGAGCAGCAAGTATTCTCCAATGTCAACCTGGACAATCTGACGAGTATGGTAAGGATGTCAGAACTATACATTGCGCAGTATAGCTCGTCTCTATGCACGCTAATGTACAGGGCCTTAAAGTCGACAAATACATACATATACTTGTATGGTGAGTGTCGATCTAGAACTCGTTGGTTTTTTCCAGGACATGCCTTAGATAGTGGACCTCCCGGTGCTGAAACCAGACTGGTATGAACCAATCAGATTATTAACCAACGGTTTCAGGCTTTCACACTGTACAGCAGAGAAGTTATTGTAAGCGATGTTTAGAAGACTTGTATCTCCGTAGTTGGCACAGAGCGTCTCATTTCTTGTGGAGCGGGCAAACGATACTACGATTCCATTCATCAGCCATGCATTCCTCTGACTGGTGCTCACTCCCAATCAGGTCATACCCAGCTGCCTTAAAGATCTCGATAGGTAGTTCATCTGCTCCAGCTGCTTTGTTAGATTTAAGTTAATAAAAAGCATTTCTGACTTCGTCCAGCTCAGGAGGACGGAATTCTCTGCTATCTTCATTCATTATAAATGGAGAGAGAGATTCTTTCATGCTTTTTATCTTCTGAACCTACACACATACATTTTCAGTGGCCCGCATGTACCATTAAAAGGGTCGCGGGGGTAATGCGCGCTCGCGGGATCACCAGGCCACTCTATACTCCGCCATCGGTTCTAACTCATCAGCAGCTATGCCCAAAGCACACCAAGGTGAACTTGGTCCAACCACCAAGCGGTCGCACGCTTGGCACGCTTCGGAAGTCGTGATGATGGGGACATTCGTCTCACGTGACCAAACCACCATCGAAGCATAGCCCTTTCCGGTCGGAGAAGCAGGTGCTCAACATTGACTTCCTCGCGCACTGCCGCGTTTCTCACGCTATCACGGCGAGTAACTTCCACAACAGCAAGAAGAAATCTCATTTCGGCAGCTTGTATTCGCGATCTTATTCTTTAGGTCAAAACCCAAATCTCATGACCATAGGCGAGAGTTGGGACAAATACTGAGTTAAAAACCGCTCACTTGGCTTTGACACCAAGCTCGGTCTTCCTGATTACAGATCTTCCATGGTGTTTGAAAATTGACCCAGCTTGGCGAATCCTCCAGGAAAGCTCAGCATTACTCCTCCTATCGCTCGTGAAGTAGACCCCGAGATAATTAAATTCTCCACCTGCTTCAATGGGACTCCACTAACATGTAGAGTGCATTGGGCCGGTATTCTGGAAATAACCATAACCTCGGATTGTCGACGTTAACCCTCATTCCAGCCTCAGGACATACGGCTACAAACCTATCTAGCGCGCGCTGGAGTTCCGTCTAGGAGGATGTGAGCACCACTAAGTCAACTGCAAAAAGAAGATGGCTTACCTTCAACTCTCCCAATGTGAAACACTCCTCGCCTCAACTGCGGTGCAACATCCAGTCCATATATGTATGTATATAATGAAGAGGAAAGGTGACAAGACGCACCCATGGCGAAGTCCAACGCGCACGGTGAAAGGTGTTGATTTACTACCGTTAACACGAACGCAGCTGCTACAGTTTGTGTATAGACACTGAATGGCCCTCAGCGGACGACCATCAACCCTATACTCCTGTAGAACACTCCAGAGTTTACCTCGAGGAACTCGGTCATATGCCTTTTTCAAATCTTTAAAGCAGCTGTCGATCGGTTTGGCATACTTCCAAGCCTTCTCGAGTACCATTCTTAGAGTGGAAAGCTGGTCGGTTGCACTTCCGCCGTGACGAAACCCCCACTGTTCATCTCCTATCCTAGATTCGACCATAGCTCTAGAAAGCGCCTCCAATTACCGGGGACATTTCCGGACCACCTTAATGACACGAGAGAGCCATAATGCTCCCTCTTTACCCTTTGCCTTAAGCATTTATGCCCGAAATTCATCTACACTGACGGATTTGCCAATTTTTAGCGATTCAACAGCAAAAATGACTTCTTCCACCGTTGGACTATTCTCGACCCCTCTCAAGACTATAGGTCTGTCCCCCTCAGCGTCCTGTTCGGGATTAAGAAACTCCGAGAAATCCCCCCTCCATCTGGGTAAGATGTCCATCTCATTGGAAAGCAACACATCATCTTTGGATTCAACTCCTTCGATTATATTGAATTTCCTTCCTCTGAGCCGGCGAATGGTTTGCCAACTTCTCGCCGAATTCTTTCCAGGACTGCTCTTTAGCTGCTCGCACAGCCAATTTGCAAGTTCTTCCCGCCACAGTGTACATGTCACGGGAAGCAGAGTCCCCCAAGAGAATCCAGTCCCTGTCGGCCTTCTTTCTCTATCTGATGGCTTCTTGAACTCCGGGTGGTTTAAACCGCGCAGTTCTTTTCTCACCACCAGCCGCCACACCAAGCCGCTTCTCTCCGCAAACATCACGTGCAGGGGCAATGACAGCTGTTGAAAATAGTCGTCATTATTCCTCTACATGCGTTGGAACAGTTGGAATTTGCTCAAACCTTTCGGATATGTGTCGTGTGAAGTGTTGCCGTACCTCACTGTTCTGTAGTGTCTTCCACCGTATGCGTGTATCAGTAAGATACAGCTTACACAACACACGAACATCACAAACCACCTGTTTCACACACGATGCTACCACAAAGAAATCTATCAACGATTTCTGTTGAAGACTCCGACGATACCACGTATATTTATGAATGCCTTTGTGCGGAATGGTGTTCATAATGGACATGCCATTTGCGTAGCAAAAATCCAAAAACCTTTCTCCGTTCGCGTTTTGATGAGGATCATCGTTCCTCTCATTCACATGTCCCCGTGTCATTGCATCCTCACCCACGTGGGCGTTGAAGCCTTTCATCAGGATATAGGATTCCATCTTAACCACCCTTTCAAGGACAGCATCAACTTTATCCAGGAAAGTCGCATACTCTGACTCGGTGCATACACCTGCTCCAGAGCAAAGATTGAGTCTTAAGATCGCGACTCTGCCTCCTAATGGTATCCACTTCAATACCCTGTCTGCCAGCCTGGGACTTGTGACTATCCCGACTACCCCCCTCTGCAGATATTTGAGGTGCAACTCCCGACAGGAAGAGTTTCCACCCGTCCGAAAGGTCCACAATTCTATATCCTCTTTGCTTTGTCGAAGAGGTACCTATAATACCTAACCGATACCTGGCAGCTTCTTCAACCAGCTCGAGACACTTTCCTGTGAGCGATGATCCTAAGTCGATGCCGTAGTCTGTTGCCTTTTACTCCCCGCACACGCTGGTTAGTGCATGGCATACATCCTCCACCACGTCTGCAATAGCGCACGAGGCCACTGCCGGGTTGCTCATGACGTGTTCGGGCTAGGGCTGACCGGCTGCCGAGAGGGGCAGACCGACCGACCGACCACTGAACCTACACTTCTATATCATACATATTACTTAGTCGTATAGGCAATGGCCAAGGCTTAGTGTCCAGACTTGGAATACACTCTTCACTCAATAGCATCGTCTAGATAATTATCGCAACTTTGAGAAGACTGATGAAGAACTGTTGTGCAACTGTGTGACTTACTTTACCGCGAAAGGTCTCTACTGTACCATTCAAAGGAGCTCTGGTCCATTTTTTTGTAAGCCCAGTGATATCCCTGTTTATCTAACAGTCATTAAAAAATCTTTCTAGTAACTTATACCTTAATCGTGTACCTTCCCTCTTCGGTAGTAAATCAATAATTTATCGATCAATTTCCTAAATTCCACTTGAGGCGTCCTACGGAAGAGCCCTTCACACACTCCCTCCCCATTGATTAAGCCCCGTAACTCAATTCATGTTGAGATGATTTATTCTTTCAACATCCAAAAGGATAATTGCTAAAGCATTAGAGGGGGCCCCCTCCAACGATTGTTTTACTTGTGTTTCCCAGCTTCAGAGCTATACATCCAACACTTTATAGCAACTTTCTGCAATCGCAAAGGACGCGCAGTCAATTCCCTTTATCAGAGGGTGACATTATGTCGCTCCCTCGACACTTACAGTGTGTCACTAACAGATCATCAGATCCATTAGCAGGTTCAACACAGAAACGAACGTCTCTTAACACACGCTCTATCATATCTGCCGAACATTAAGTGCTTCCGCGTTTTCATCTTTTCCTGCATCTGTCTCCGTACGAACATTATTAATCTCTCTTTGGGCAAGTATCTCAAAACACTCGATTTTTCGGGAATTTGCTCAAGGACATCGTTTATCTTTGAACTTAAATTCCTCTCACCATGCTCGTAACGCCTCCGTGACCATTAAATCCATTTCCCTCAGGGTCGCCTCCGTTTCGTGCCCCTTTTTACTCCTGTACACCTACACACACATTTGAATTCTTATATCGCTTTATGCCTCCTTTCCGTAGCCAGTAGTGTCCTGAGAAAATTTATTTTAATTCGACATACATATGGGCACGAACGTACTGGCCCACCTCGGCCGGCCAGATTTAATTTATTGTTATCTTGGGAACAGGATATTGATGGCAGGCTATGTGCACTTGAATTGGGAACAATTTTTTCTCGCCTGAGCTCACTAGTAAGAGCTTGAGTTTTGCGACAACTTAATGCGTTCGCCCTTGTGTCAATTTATGTCACATACATTCCTCTTGGTCACACAACACTATCTGGTGGTGGTGCATGGCAGTTGGATTAGATACCCTGGGGAGCTTTAAAACTTCGAGTGAGAGTTCACTTGGGGGCAATAGAGAAGTTTGATTGTGGCATCTTCTGTGACTCTCTATGGGGGCAGAAGTCTCAAATTGATTTCCTAAATCTTGGCTGTCGTTTTGCGTTGTCGCATGCTATTACGAGGGAAAGTTGTACGTTGAGCCAGCTGAACGGCGGATGAAATTGTATCGAGATCGGGATGTCGTTGTGGCGAAAAGGAGTAAAGAGATAATTGTTGCTATATCCCCAGAGACCACTGTGGAACGACTGAGGATGGCTTTGGACATTTAACCCAGTGTGTGGGTAGAATAATGGACTATTGACTTATACAATTGTCCCTTCATTGCAATCAGGATAAGGAAGTTCAATTTGAGGGGTTATACCTAATTAGATATAGGTTTGTACTGTATGGAAAGAAGCACAACTCCGAACACGATTCAATCAATCAATAAACCCTCAATCGTAACAAGGGCAGTTTCGCAGAATTATCGGTTCTTTGTGTTCAATCCGCTCATGGAGTGATGACATTCAAGACAAATGATACGCATCGATCTTCTGGTCGTCCTGTATCCGATGACAAGATTAATGGAAAATCCCTGAAATAGACATGGTGTCGTGTATCTCGTTCTTTGTATGATGTCCAGGGCTTTCGTGTAACCACATTTCTATTTTTATTCCTGTGATCCTTGCAATATGTAGCAAAACACAACTCACTTGGCCTATAGATGATGAAATAATTCGACGCGGATGAAAAAATATCTTTGAAACCGCGATGGACATTTTTGTATATTGTGTGGCATCTTTAAAACAGCAAAGCACGAATATAAATAGATCCTTAAGTATGCACCTACGTAAGCCCTGGTTGACTTCTTGGATTGGTTGAGGATTTTTCTGTGCTACTTTCAGGAGATAATGAAACAAGTCCCCTAACATGATTTCGGCTTTTTTGATTTTCATGCGAACCTTGATCGAGCAATCTCTGACACCATCGCGCTTATAAGCGATATGAGTGCCTCATTCTAACCTTTTCTCTTTGTTTATTGAGGAACTACATAGTGCTTGCATATAGCAAGGGGTGTTGCAACCTGTGTAGATCTATTGTGCCTGCTAGCCGATCAGATGAGGAGTTTCTTCAGGAGTTAAGATGATCCCCTCACTGAGGAGGATACGCGTATTGATTGAGATCAACTTCAAAAGGGCAGGAGAATCGATAGTTCCAGCTAGCAGCTGGAACTGGTATACGAAGAGGATATCTGCTAGTATGGAGACCACACTTGGCTGGCGTATTCAAGTAAAGGTCTGACGTAAGTGATGTAGAGGGAATTGGTAACATAAGGGTTCCAGAATTCTGTGGACCATCGTTTTATGAAGCCAAGGGCAGACTTGGTTTTTGTATCATAGGGTTGATATGGGAGAGAAAGCTCAGCTCTATCACAAATGATTCCCAGATCCCGCATGAAAGAGGCTTTTCATTTTCGAGAAAAGTTAACAGACTGGGATTTTCCGACGTTGAGTTCTAGGAAGTTATTATCGCGCCAAGTATCAAAGGAATTTAGGAGTGCGAGCGAGTCAGCCGGAGTAGAAACTGTCCTACTCATTTTCATACCATCAGCATAAAAGGACATCTTACTTACTTACTTAGGTGGCGCTACAGTCCGTGGTGAACATGGGCCTCAACCAACAAGCATCTCCAGCTGGCACGGTCTTTGGCCTGCTGCTTCCAGCGCCGCACGCCCATTTGGTTAAGGTCCCCTTCCACTTGCATGCGCCACCGTTGATGTGGCCGTCCTCTGCCGCGCCTTCCTTCCGGGGTGGATTCGAAGACTCTTCGGGTCGGAGCTGTATTTTCCATGCGCTCTACATGGCCTAGCCACCATAGACGCTGTATCCGTAGACATCGTACAAGGCCGATTTCGCTGTACAGCCCGTACAGTTCCTCGTTATATCTTCTCCTCCATACACCGTTTGAACAAACGGGACCATAGATAGTGCGCAGAGTTTTCCTCTCGAAACGACCAAGGCTATCTTCATCCGCTTTTGTTAAGGTCCAAGCCTCTGCGCCGTAAAAAACACCGGTTGGCAAGAGTGATTCTGCGTTTTATCTCAGCGCTGGTGTTGTTGTCGCTGGTCATCAGTGAGCCAAAGTAGACGAATTCCTTGGCCACTTCAAAGTTATATCCGCCCATGGTGACGTTCTGGCCAATATGTCGGTGTTGTCCGTCTCTTTTAGATGAAAGCAGTTATTTGGTTTTACCCTCATTAACCTTGAGACCCATCTTAGCTGCTTCTACCTCAATGCTTACAAAGGCCTCATTGATGTCCCGCTGTGTCCGTCCAATCAAACCAAAGGTCTCGGTTTGCTCATTACCGACCTTAATGGATCAGCGAGAATTCTCCATTGTCATCCTGCACAGTTGGACGAGTTTGGTAGGAATTTTAAAACATGACATGGCTCTGTATAGCTCATCTCTATAAACACTGTCATACGCGGCTTTAAAATCGACGAAAAGATGGTGGGTGTCGACCTGGAATTCATGGGTCTTCTCCAATATCTGCCGTAGTGTAAAAATTTGGTCTATCGTGGATTTTCCTGGCCTGAAACCACACTGGTAGGAACCTATCAGATTGTCCACGAACGGCTTCAGGCACTGACACAGTACGGCAGAGATGTTAGCCAATAAGCCGCTGTAAGGCAGAATGTTTCATTTCTTAACGACGAAGACCGCAGAGAATTCCGTCCCCCTGCCCTCGATGAAGTTGCGATTGCCATATCGAAACTCAAGTCGAATAAAGCTGCTGGCGCAGATGGATTGTCTGCTGGGTTCTTCAAAGCAGCTGGGGGTGAGCTGGTGAGGAGCATACACCGGTCAGTACCTAGATACTTTATTTCCTCTGAAAATCCTATGTACATATGTGCCATTTAGAAAGATTGGGCAGGGCTGTACCTTTCTCCTCTTTGTAAACGGGACTAAGATTGCCTTTTTTGGGTTGATCGATAAGCCCTCTCTGCCACACCAGTCAGATACAAATTGGAGCTCAAGCTGCATGCGCTCACAGGCAGTGGTTTCGCACTTTCCCGTAACAATGACTACTAGGTCATCAACATATCCGATGACCTCGTAGCCCCGAGTGTTTAGCTTGCGTAGTATGTCATCGATGACTATCGACCCGAGCAGTGGCGAAAGGACTCCTTCTTGTGGGCATCCTGCATGTAACTTATCCAAGGCTCAGAGGAATGCCATAGTATGAGAAATGTTGGCGGAGAATAGAGCGACATTGGCTTGAAATGTCTTATGGATTGGAGTGCAATATTAGCAATTTCCTCCAATTATGAGCGTTCCTATTGGGCTTCTTATGAACACATTCATAGTCATGTTACAGAGAAATTCATAAAAAATTTAAACAAAAACAAAAGTTCGAGGGAAAATTGCGGCTTAAATTGAAAACGAAAACAAAAGCTCTTTTGTTAATCCGCCAAGTACATTCCACGCTAAGTACTTTTTCACCCTCTTTGCTCTCTTTGCTCGAGATGAGAAGTGCCAGGACCAAATGTCCTTCAATCTGAACAGCAATTAAAGAGTCCAATTCCCATCGGCACTATTGTTAATTTTGATGATTAAAAGCGTGCTTGCAATATTTTATGTCCGCGAAAACGAATAGATCCCCATACTGGTTCATTTTATCTCATTTAATCTGAAATAGGTTGAATTGCACAATGCAGAAAAGCATAAACTAGTGCATCCGATTCGGTATTTCACGCCAATTTCACCAAACATTTTAGTACAACACCAGCAGCGTTCTGCATGCATATATCACTCTACAAATTAAATGCGATGCTATTTAATTGTCCCAGAAAGCGATTCACATTGTGCTATTGTAGATACATATGTACGTATTGTATCTAAGCGGATGAACGCTTGGACGGAACCTCATTTCGTTACGAATGTGTTGGCATATTTCAAATTTTACCCTGACGCTATTACTCATTTGCAATCGGCAGATTTGCTTAATATCCTAGTTTCAGTTTCCATTAACGAGAATTAGGAGCATGAACTATATGGACAGCATGGTCAGGACACATGTCTCTTCGAGGACAGTTTTTAGTGTAAGCAGCACTGAAGATTTAGTAGCAGTCAAAGATCCTGTGTGCGGTTGGAGAGTGATTAATAACCGTTGAGTGGCTCTTTTGCTTGAATCATTCACTGGGCACTGGACCAAAACTGGTGACATGTGTTTGCTTAACCACAGGACACCAGACTTGATTTAATGATTTAGAAACCGAATTTGCGGTTCAATTAAGGAGGAACACCGTATCAAAGGTCATCGGGGACTCAAGTCGTCCTAATTAAAGTTAACGTTATGTGTGGTTGCTGGTGGACCAATTCACAGCATATACGTATGCATGTATTGGTGGTATGAGGCATGTGTTTGCGGTCTTGTTGTTGCGTATAGTTTCCGGGTATACATATGTAAGTGCATGTATAAAAAGACCATTTAGGGAAATCGGTGGAACGGTTGGTGGCGGATACAAAACGAGAATACTTGTACATCCAGTACTGGTCATCCCCCGGATGACTGCGGGCGTAAAGGTGCCGATGTGATCGAGAGAGCAGATAGAGAAAATCGATAAGTTGGTCAGACGACACGACCGCTGCTGTAAGACTGGAAATTCGATTTGGATTATCGTCGGACGAGCAGTTTGACGAGCTATTTGGTATTAGGAAATCGCATTATGTCGATATGCTGGGTCGATTGTTAGTTTGTTGGCTTGTTAGTGAGCCGATGTCTTTTTTCATCCTATTTTAGTTTTATTTACGAAATTCTGGATTGGAAATTGCTTGGAAATACGTTTAAGATAAATGATGAAGATTGCGGACGCTTTCCGGGAACAGTTTTTTTTTGTTTTTTATCTGAAAAATGTTGGTCTCTCTGTTTATGGATTCCCATTAAGCTTGGTGTAAAACGGTTTTTTTGTATATTATTTGCACGGGCAGAAGGTAGATAGGAAGAGGGATAGAGGAGATGCCGATGGACATTGATCTTAAATGCTTCCATGTTGTATAGAGGGAGGGAGACCGAATCTGACAGGGAATTCCAGATTCGTATGTTTCGGTTAAAGAAAGATTCCTTTGTATTTGGCGGTGCGTTCAAAAACGGACTTCAGGGTATATTGGTGAGCACTCCTAGAGCGACGTGTGTTGCGGGAGGAATATTGAAGGGGCGGAATGCAACTCGCTACTTCATTAGAACAGTTTTAGTGGAAGTAACTATAACGAAACATTCCTGCAATGTTGCAGCGGGTCTAATGTTTTGGTAATGCTAGAGTCATCAGTTTTATCGCGCGTTATTGTATTGTATCTAGTAGGTGCAATGAGGTCAAACTCTAAATAACGGCGATTGAACACCTTAAATGTCCGCAGACTAGGCATGTCGCAATATTCTTGGCGGCTCTGAATACGTGGCCGTTCCAATTAAGATTGTCAGTAACACACATACCCAGTATGGAAGGCTAGTCGGTTTCAGAGAAACATGTGCCATTCAAGGATAATGGCTACGGGTTGGTTAGGCGCTTTAACGATGAGAGACGGCATTGTGTTTTGGATGCATTCAATTCCACTCTATTGTTTTTGCCCCAATGGATGATGCTGTCGATATCGGAATTTAATGAGCTTAATGAGCTGCCGCCCACTATCTACAGCCGATGTGCAGCGTCGTAAAGAAGTGAATGAATAAGAGGTACTGAGGGTACTGTCATCAGCCAAGGAGTAAATTGGATTATAAAAATGAGAAAGAGTGTCGAAGACAAAACGGAGCCCTGGGGAACACCAGAATTTACAGAGTGAGTATCAGACTTGAATCCGTCCAAAATAACTTGAATTGAACGATTCGAAAATTAGCTTCTAATTCGTTGAAGAAGATACTCATCGATCCCGAAAGCTCCCACTTTCGACAAAGGGCTATTCTGCCCTATCAAATGCTTTCGAAATATCCAGTGCTACAATATTGCTCTTACCTGCTTGGAGAAGCGAGCGATTCCACTTTACGGCGAGATATGCCATCAAATCACCAGTGGATCTGTTGCTGCAGAAACCGTACTGACAATCATAGAGGAGTTTTCGCGATTCAAGATATTTCATAAGGTGACGGTTAACCAGGAAAGAAGGGGTATTAGTGCAATGGGTCGGTAGTTGGAGGCAGAAGATGGTTCGCCCTTTTTGGGTATAGGCTGGATGAACGCAGTTCTCCACCTCTCCGAAAAGAGCCCAGAGAAGTAGGAAAGATGAAAAAGCTTACGCATTCGTTTTGCCAGCGTAGAAGGACACCTCTTCAGAACTATTGGGGCAATACCATCTGAACCAGCGGATTTGTGTATGTCGAGGTCTTTGAGAATCCTTGCGACTATACGAGTGCCAAAGTGGATTCGTCCCATCGTGGAACTGACGCACTCTAGGTGAGCTTTGTCTAAGGGGTTGACAGCTGAATGTCATTGTGGATGGGCGTCGGTATAGACGACCTAGTTGAGTTTTTTACGTTTTTTACAAGCGACCAGAAACTTTTGATTTTGGTTATTGAAGCGGGATATGTAAGACAAGTCGGATGCTAATAAGGGTCATAAGTTTCAGTTGGCTCCGTATAATCGTATGTGACAGGAGTATACCCTAGTATAAGAAGAATGTCATTCAACTATCAAGGAGCCGGTCCAAAGGAACTTCCACAGTTGCACTTAATGATTTTTTGTTGTCACTCTCTTTTCTAACTATTTTTAACTTCCCAGTGGGATGTTATTGTAATGAGGCTGATTTTGCGAATTCCAAATTTTGACATAACTCCACGTTCCAAGGTCACCAGTATCCAGATCCAAAGTTTTTATAGAGATATCTGTGTACGTTTGTGCGTATGTACGTATGTGCACATGTAAGACCATAAATGCATGGAACAGTTGCTGAGAACTACAACCAATGTGAAAATTCAGTCGGTCCATCTCCTCCTATTTAGGACAACTACCATTGGAGAGTAATGAACAACTACGACCCAAACCCTGCACTCAGTTCGGGTTGTGTGGTAATCATAAAAAAAGGACATCATTATGTATGTGGCTTACGAGAGAGCAGTGCAGTGCGTGTCCGACCATCGGTCGTAGATTGTAGGTCAGCGAGGAAGTAAAAGAAAAGGAAAGAGGAGAAAAACGCGCGAAAAGGTAGAAAAAACGAAAAGGAAAGAAACGCAGCGAACGATTTTTTTTGTGTTGTGCTTAATTTTCTTAAATAATAAATGGATTACTTATATGCCTTTTTATAATTAATTATTTGTTTCCTTTTTTCTTTGTTATTACATGTATGTGCAGCTTCTAAACCATTGAAAACCGCAAATTGCCAGGAGTTACAAAACCTTTATGTGAAAAATGTGATTAATTAAAAGTCGTTGCATAGTTCCAGGCAAGTGCATAACAGTAACTATGGGAAAAAGGTTTACAGGTAGGATTAATGTATCAATGACACAATAGGGATCAAAGCTTGGAAGTGTGTTAGTGTGTTATGGGAAAATTATGGAAAAAAGGTTTGCAGCTAGGATTAATACATCAAGGACACAATAGGGATCAATGCTTGGTAGTGTTTTATTGGTTGTGGGATATGATCGAAAGTTAATTTCACAACATTTGAATTTGTTGTAACGTCTGATAGGTTAAGATATCAGGATGGAAAAGGAGGGGAATAGCAATTGTACGAAAGGGTTTGCAGGAAGGATTAACTTAGGGATCATCAACGCTTAATAGGTGTTTATTATTGGTTGTTCGTAATTATAGAAAAAAGGGTTGCAGCTAGGATTAGTACATCAAAGACACAAAAGGGATCAAAGCTAGGAAGTTTGCTACTGGTTGTGGGATATTGTCGACTAACCTTAGGTCGGTATGTGACCAAGGGAATTTTTTGGATGAAAATCATGTCTGTTGTATGGGAGCCTCCCTTAAATATTCATTTTACTCTGTTTAATAGTGTCCCGTCTTACCTTTGGGTACGGAACCCTAAAAAATTAAAAAAACATTAAACTAGGAATGCAATGAAGGTGGGCGGTTGCAAGAAAAGAAATAAGCTAAGCGAGTTATTCTATCAAATTTGATTTGGTTTACGGGATGACATAGATTTTATCGAATCTGTAAGTTTAAACGACTTGAAGACATCGGTTGACATCACCGGCGGCACATGTTGATAAGGACCGTTTTCAAGATCGAAATAACATTTCTTAGAATGTGTGATGTTATATAATTTTCTCATTTCTTCTCATTGCTGACTAACAGGAATATATTTGTTCTTTTTCTTACGGATGACAGTTTCCATCACAGGTGGCAATGGTTTGAAGTTTGGATTGGCGTGTTTTTCACTAAACTTGACGAGATTTTCTTTGTGTAATCAGCCGGTAAGTCGTTTTATGCATGCAGGTTTATGCAGCATCATGCCATCGCAAAATTCTTTCATGCCCTCAAGTATGCAAACAAATTTCTATCCCATAGGCAAAATAGATGCCTCTCTATCGCCTGTTTCGCGCTCTCGCTTGCACGATCAGCTCAGGTGGAACGTGACAATGAGTTATACTTTTTCGTACGTGCAGCCGGTGTTCAACGACTTATAAGACGTTATCACGTCAAAAATTTTGCTTAAAACGTAGGCTTACTTTTAGGAGTAATCAGTAATCCAAGTGATACCTACGTACATGCATACACCCTAATTCTGTTTTTACACTATAAATACGATCCTGAAGAATTCGCGTGAAAAAGTCTGGAGTTTGTATGTTGGATTTACATATACATGTAGGGGAAATATCATTTCCCCACAAATGTTTTATTTGGTTTTTAGGGTTCGGTACCCAAAGGTAAAACGGGACCCTATTACTAAGACTTCGCTGTCCGTCCGTCCGTCTGTAACCAGGCTGTATCTCATGAACCGTGATAGTTGGACAGTTGAAATTTGCAGAGATGATGTATTTCTGTTTCCGCTTTAACGACAAATACTAAAAACAGAATAAAATGAACATTAAAGCAGGGCTTCCATACAACGGACATGATTTTCATCCAAAAAATCCCCTTGGTCACATACCGACCTAAGGTTAGTCGACACTATCCCACAACCAGTAGCAAACTTCCTAGCTTTGATCCCTTTTGTGTTTTTGATGTATTAATCCTAGCTGCAACCTTGTTTTCTGTAATTACGAACAGCGAATAATAAATACCCTTTAAACTTTGATGATCCTTATTGTGTCACTGCTAAGTTAATTCTTGCTGCAAACCCTATCGTACAATTGCTATTCCCCTCCTTTTCCCTCCTGATATCTAAACCTATCAGATGTTACAATAAATTCAAATGTTGTGAAATTAACTTTCGATCATATCCCACAACCAATAAAACACTTCCAAGCATTGATCCCTATTTTGTCCTTGATATATTACTCCTAGCTGCAAACCATTTTCCCATATTTCCCATTATTGTTATTAACCTTTTCACATCCTTGCTGTCAAGTAAGATAATTGATTTGAATTCAATGGATACTTTGATGATCAACTATCTCATCATGGAGATTTTTGACTATCAAAGTAATATGCCTTTAACCTGCCTGCAACCAAGATCTGTCATCATACAAAAAATATGATTTAATGTGATGACTGATTAGGTAACATACAACGTCTCTGATATATACATATATGCAGATGGTACGGAACCCTTTGTGCGCGAGTCCGACTCGCACTTGGCCGGTTTTTTTCTATCTTAATGTATATACATAAAATTGAAGTAGACAATAAACGGATTGAAATAAAAAAACAACCCTGCATGGGTTTAGTAGCGAATCACGCAAAAACTCTATTAATAAAAGGAAAAGCACTTGAGGCTGTACTGCGCTGTGTGCGATGTTAACCACGTCCTTTCACTGACTGGCTCTTTATTACTCTGCGCAAGGAGAGGTAAGAGAGAGAGAGAGCAAGAGAGAGATATTTGGCAGATTAGTATGTGCGACCGGATCGCAGTTGAGTACTCGATCTTACATACATATGTATGTGCCCATTTCCAAATCGAAAAAAAATGCTCACAACCAATTACTCATGAGCGCGTGCGTTTAATAATTGCTCATGAATGTTTGCGTTTCCTTACCAAACCACAACACTGTCCGAGCAATCTCATAAAATAAATCACAGAGCCTTTGGCCACATGGAACACGCTCAAATAGTTCTTTTTTGAAAAAGCCCACATTTTTTTATTTGAATATCCAAAAAAATTCTATTTGGCGCGTGCAAAGTGCGCTTTTTGCACTGATTTGGTTTTGCGGTGATTATTCCTCCGTGGTACATCTGATTTTTGATTTCCTATTTCCTTCCTCTCGATGTCTTACGTCACCAAGGCAAATTTGGTAAAGATCGGATGTACCATGACATTGTTTGCCCATAAGAAAGAAGTGGCTCTGCCGTGTATAAGAAATGGGTGTTTTAATTTTTCCCACTGGGAAGCTAGTCGTGTGGGTCTTGCGGGTGGCACCTAGACCACATTCAGTACCGTGATAAGTTCAACAACATCGGTCCAAGTGTTGTTTTTCAGCATTGCAATTGTTGCTAAGATGGCGCTACAGTTCAAGGTGGACCTCGACACTAGCCAACATGCCTCTCAAGGTGGTATAGTATTTTGTTAGCTTTTGTCAGTATGTGCGACTTGTTTGATTCAACGATCGTCTTCTACTAGGTCGTCGTTCAAGATTGGAATCAGAAACGAGTAATCTTTATTCCGTATGCTCTTGATCAGACCGGCTATGCTATATATGCTACATAGCCCGCATAGCTCATGGATAAACCCCATCCACGACATCCTTTAAGACAATTAGCCCCGTTTACGAAAAGGAGAAAGATAGAAAAATGCTCCGTCGCCGGAAACGGCACCAACATAGAATTTTCAGAAGAAGTCAAGTGTCTATAGAACTAGGTATTGACCTTGATCGTAAACCTAACCGGAACTCCAACATTAAAAAGTAACTTACATCATCAACTGATCATCCTTACTTAAATAAAAAAATTGAATTGAAATTGAATTGAATTGAAAACAATTACTGTTAAACTCCAACGCCTTTAGAGACTAGCATGTCTCGGCATTACAACGCCTTTAGAGACTAGCATGTCTCGGCATTACAGGTGCTATGGTAGCCCAAGAGGCATTGCTTGGACTTACTTCACTGCACCTATTTATTAAAAAGTTTGCAGTTCAATCAGACTTTTCGCTCAGAAACAGACCTGTCATGTAGACCATTGCATGCTCTTTTTAGATAATTCCAAATTGTTGTTGATATTGAGGACATCCGCAATAATCTGAAGTCTGTGGCTACTCCTTGGTCCGGCGTTCACTCGCAGCAGTCTCTTCGTACACTTCACAGATTTTTCGGTACATTTCATAATAAAAAATCATCATATGACCTTTTTCTTTACATAAATGACGAGTTACAAAACTATGTACGTGAGAGATGTAGCCTGAAATCACTTTTCAAACGCGCGTTCGTGTGACAGAATCGGATTAGTGCCATCCAATATGTGGGCATCAACATCGTCTAGTGGCAGAGACTTTTTTAAATGGCTCTATATTTAAAGTATTTAAATAACAGAATGTTGCCCAGATATCGTCAAATATACTCATGAATAAAGCTGTATTAAACAGAAGTCCTGAAGAGTCCTGGGCATACGCCAGCACGGTGCTTATAAAAGAGCATGTGAAGTAGCCAGTTCGACCAGCAACTTGGTTAGAAATCTCAAACAATTAGCCCATTGCACAGCTTCTATCTGCTTAAAACGAGAATACGTACATACATAATACAAAGAATTCCACTCCTTACGAATACAGGATGGAGGACAATGGCCCTCGCTCTTTTGTTTTCATCTTTACAAAGTTGGATCTTAAAAAATGATTAAAAAGTGCTTTATGCGACAGGTTTTCGAACAATACCCACTGAAGGCAATGGTTTACCAAATGCTGGAACAGAATTGTCAACAAACACATTCCGTTAACCGCACACTACGATCTCATTCCAAAGGACATTTTGAATACATATTGCATTGAGAAGAAAGGATGAAAGTAACAGCTCTCAGATACCACCTGCTTCAGTGACAGAGCAAATGTTGAAATTAATTTTCGGAATACGCATTGTTTGTTTTTTGTTTTGGGTCCTTTTAGGCCGCTCGTTTTGTACCCGGACCAGTCCATTCAGCTACGGGGGCTGGTAACAATAGAAACGATGCAGTGGTAGTGGTTGTCATGGATATTACCCGCAGTCCTGTTTCGGGAGTGTAAATGTGAATTTGCATGTTCACTTGTGGAATTATGGGCGCCACTAATGGCGAAATGAGTGCTGAGAGTGCTTCGTGCCTTGTCCTTTGTGCCGCATGTTGTTAGTGCTTCTTCGACTCAACAAGCCGGATGATGTGGAGTATTTCAATTTACAGATTGTAACAGTTGTACATGGGGAAAAAAGGCAAATGGAAGAGATACAAAGGACGCAAAGCGATGCAGCAAAATGGTACCATTTGGTGAAGTAATGGACACGTAATGGATAGCTTGGTCGACAGAGCGGAAGATGTTCACTTGCATATTCTGTGACGGTGAATGCTGCATATGGAGGGCATTTGTTGTCCTGGCAAAGAGATAAAAAGTCAAATCACTTAAAATGCCTTACAATGGCCCCAAATGGAGCACAGAGATCTAAGATGGAGGAGGTGCCACTGCTGAGTGTTTGTTTAGTGGCAAAGTATGGGTGAATTCAAGTACCTGGGCTTAAAAGGCACGAATGTGAGGAACTCAGGTTTAAGGACTTTGGATAAAATCACATTGGAATGCTTACTTACTTACTTAGGTGGCGCTACAGTTCGGGATGAACCTGGGTCTCAACCAACAAGCCTTTCCAGCTAGCTGTTTCAGTGTCGCACGACCAGTTGGATATGGTCACTTTCCACCTGTGTGCACCACCTTAGATGCAACCGTCCTCTGCAACGTCGTCCTTCCGGTATGGAGTCGAAGACTCTTCGGGCCGCAGCTGTGCTGTCCATTTGCTCTACATGGCCTAGCAATCCTAGACGCTGGATCCGTAGACGTCGTACTAGGCCGATGTCGCTATACCGCCCGTATAGTCCGTCGTTGTATCTTCTCCTCCACTCCCCGTTTATACAAACGGGACGATAGATTGAATTCAGAGTTTACCTCTCAAAACAACCAAGGGCCTCTTCATCCACTTTTGACAAGGTCCAAGCCTCTGCGCCGTAGAGGAAGACCGGAATGATGAGGGCTTTATTGAGGGTCACCTTAGTTTTCTGAGAGAGGGCTCTACTACTCAATTGCCTCTTGAGCCCGAAGAAACAGCGCTTGGCAAGAGTTATTCTGCGTCTAATCTCAGCGCTGTTGTCGTTGCCGCTTGTTACCAGTGAGCTAAGGTAGATGAAATCCTTGACTACATCAAAGTTATAGCTGCCAATAGTGACGTCGCTGCTTTGCAACTTTTATGATGACCGTATATACTTGGTTTTGGTCTTGTTTACCTTCAGACCCACTTTAGCTGCTTCTGCTTCAACGCACAAAAAAGCTTAATTTACGTTTCTCTGCGTTCTCCCAATCAGGTCAATGTCATCAGCATATGCAACCAATTGTGCAGACTTGAGGTAGATCGCGCCTCTTGTATTGGTACGATTCCGCACGATATTTTCGAGGATGGTGTTGAAAAAATCATATGACAGTGCCACGCCGTGAATGAATTCTTTTTTGACATCGAAGGTCAAAAAAGACTCCTAACATACCATAATGGAGCAGCGAAAATTCTCCATTGCCATGCTGTAAAACCTGTCTAGTTTGGCAAGGATGTCAAAACATAAGATGGCTCTATATATATAGCTCCTTCCTATAGACAATGTCATACGCGGCTTTAAAATCGACGAAAGGGTGGTGTGTGTCGACCTGAAATTGATGGGTCTTCTCCAAGATCTGCCACAGTGTGGATACATGGTCTATCATGGATTTTCCTGGCCGGACACCATATTGATAAGAACCTATCAAAATGTCCACGAATGGTTTTAGGCGTGCATAGCACATGGCAGAACAGATCTTATAGGCGATGTTAAGGAGAGTTATTCCCTTCTAGTTGGCGCGGTTATAGGGGTCTCTTTTCTTGTGGGCCGGGAAAACGATGCTGAGATTCTACACATTGATCATGTTGTCTGCCAACCATCTTCTACAGATGACCTGGTGCATCTTTTCAACCTGCTCGTATCCAGCTGCAGATAGCTCAGGAGACAGTCATCTGCGCCAGTTTAGTTTCGCCGACTTCAGTTTCGACATCGCTGTCTTAACCTCGTCTTAGTGGTGTGGACGGAATCTCCTTTCATTTTCTCCTAGTATGAATGCTGCGTTCCGCCTGACAGTGATTCCTTGACTATCTTGGCCGCTATACAGGCCGCAAAAATAGTCTTTCCATAATCTCAGCATCCATTGTGATTCAACTACGAGGTATTCGTGTTCATTCTTGCAGGGGTCGGCTCTGGCTTTATGACCTTGGTATGTTCGTTCTACTCTTTGGTAAAACTTTTGAACGTCGTTCCTGCGATAACATCCCTCTACCTCCACGGGTTTCTGCTAGGTGGTGGCTGGAAACCTACTACATCAGAGGCAGCATATCTGGCTTTTTGACAACGTCTCTATTGTTGTTCTATGGTGTGTATAGTTTGCATCGGCTCTCGGGAGAGCTTAAGGGAGATACGATCGGCAAAGTTCCTCGCGGTCTCTTAAGATTGCAGCTTCCCGACGTCAAATTTTGATGGTTCTACTCGACTCCGCAGTGTTCCTTAGGTGCAACAAGGTAATGATCCGAGTCCAAAGTGGCTCCTCGGAAAGTTCGGACATCCAAGATGCTGGAGGAATGTCTGGCGTCGATCGTATTATGATCGATTTGATTAATAGGTAATTGATCAGAAGACCGCCAGGTCCTCTTATGGATATTCAGATGTAGGAGACTACGCCCCGTCACAAAGTTTATTAGCCTGAATCCAGCTTCATGTTGAAATCTTCTAGAACAGCCTTTCTGTCATAGCTGGGACATTACGTTTGTTCTACTTAGGAGGTCATAGAAGTCATCTTTGACTTTGTGGTCTTTTTCTTCTGTGGGAGCGTGAACGCATATAGCTTTGATGCGGATTGTTATGAGGCCATCGCTCACATGCCGGAAGCTTAGGACTTTTTGGCTAAGTCCACCGCGAGCAAAAAATCTGCATCCAAATAGGCGTTGTTTATTCTCCATGTAGCAGTTTCCGTAGTATGTGGTGCAGTTTTTCATCCTCTTTTTATCCGATCCATCCCATTGCACTTCTTGGAGTGCAGTATTGTCTGCACTCATTTCAAACTCCACTCGATTCTCCATTTTCCTTCGGTTCGGCCTCAAAAGAGCACTATAGATAATCCTAACAACTCAGGAACTCAACTGCTGATTATTTTAATTTTGAGCTTCCTCTCAGAAGTACACCTTTCACCTCTAACCTCAAATAAATTTATATCTCTTAGCGCACAGGCCCTATCCTCAATCCACTGAAGCCCAGACAGTCCAACTATACCTAATAAGATCCACAACTCAAATGACAAACTTTGTGCAGCTCAAGCAATTCACTTGGAAATATTCAAATTTATATCTGAACCTATGCGGAGGCTAACAAACCCACACCGAGAATGTACCTAAGCAATTCCATTAACCGTATCAAAAGGCATTCAAGTTGAAGACGAAGAAATTAAATTACGACACAGCTTGTGTCGCATCAGACAACAACTGCTCGGTTGCCTTTTGGTACTGCAATCCTCACACTTTCCACACAAAAGCCGAACAGGCTTTCCGACTTATTTTGCTAGAGTCAGAGCTCGTCGTTCGTCGTCCCCAAAGTACTCGCAATTCGGATGCATCCCTTTTGCCACCGTCACCGTTTTGCAACCCGTCGCGGGCAGGAGTATAAAATAAAGTTGACACAAGCCCTACCAGCTTCGTGGTTTTAAATCTCAGTATCGCTAGATTTACATATATATATATACGGTCTTCGAGTGTAACAGTCTTTGACTTTGAACATGCGTCGCCCGTTTTGCATCACCCCTTACATCCTTGGTTGCCTTATATCCTTTCATGTTGCTGACAAGTGTCCCACCCATTCATTCAGGTGTTGGAAAAACCACTTTCAAATGAGCGTACGCGACGGGGAATGCTTTTAATCTGCATGATACGTCTTATACAATGTGTACGGGAATTGAGTATCGTGTAACGTGTAGATAGTATGACAGAGCGGATACGTTTCCATGTGTTTTAAGCCGCTCATTAGGGAAATTAAGAATCTAGCAAATAGCAATTCTACAGGATTTGCTTTAATGTTTTTTTTATGGTTTTCCTTTCGAATCATGGCTGGGTTGTTGACCTGGTGACTAATGAGGGGTTTTATGCTCAACTTGTTTCAAACGAAAGCATCAATTCATTGAGGACTAACAGAGATAGTGTACGTTGAATTCCGTATATGAGTATAGATAAGGGTATCACGTGATTTCTTAAGCATTTGGTAATTGGTGAACTGCAAGAGTACCAGTATGTCTTTTATTAAACTGATAAAGCAATGCGTAAATGTTGACCATGACTACGTTCTATGTGGTCCATATGGAAAGTCAAATTTCGAGTAATTTTTTCAAGGATATTGACTGGTATCTCGATAATAACACGTAATGTTGCTGCAGTTGATGCTCGCTTCCCGGCATATACTTATGAGCTGACGTATCTTTATAGGTATCTCCACAAAAGTAATCTAAAGGCGCATTTTCTAGTCGGTCAATTCATTATGATATGAGTAGCTTGCCCAGTAAGTTGACTATAACAAATAAGCAGTATCACTATCAATTCTGTTCGACAACTAGACCTCATATTTTCTTAAGACTCCTACAACTCAGTGGGCAAAAGGCCTCGTAGGAGTAGAATCTGTCGACGGGTTCAGGTGGGCTAAGGAAAGCGAGTAAGAGCCTTTGCAGCCGAACATCTTGCAGCTTCGTTAATTTCCATGGTCAGGAAAATACTGACGGAAGACGACGAAAATAGGATTAATGTTGGTTAAGCTATGGTCCATCAATCCGTATCCGGAACACCCCACAATTGCTCAGAAGAAACCACAAGCCTGGGATAAAACGGACCGGATTAATATTGACGACCCTAGCAAGAAACAAAATATGGACATTAATCTTCGGCTCTGCACATAAAATGTTAGGTCCCCAAACAGAAAACGTGCAGCCGAACAACTTGTGGACACGCTACAAGACCGCTATAAAGAGGACTTAACCGCCATCCAGGAAATGCGATTAGACAGGGTATAAAGCGGATGAAAAATTGCGACTTCTACAACGGCGACTGCTATACGGAGGGGAGGTGGACTAAGACAAAAAGTCCTAAGCTCTGGGCATGAGAGCGAACGCCTCATAACGATCCGTATCAGCCTAATCTGCGGCCGTACCCCCCACGGAAGACAAGGATGACTCCATCAAAGATGAATTCTAACATCTCCTAGACAAAACGTATGCCCAATGTTTCAGTCATGATATCAAAATTGTACTAAGAGACTTCAATGCTGAGCGGGGTTAGGAAAGCTTCTTTGAACGGGTCATCGGCAGACACAGCTTACACGACACCACATCCGACAACGAACATGGGCTGATAGATCTTGCTACGGCGCAAAATCTCCAGTATGCCAGTATGCGCTTCCCGCACCTCGATATACACAAAGGTCAGGTCGCCAAATCAATCAATAACCAACCAGATTGATCACATCGCGATCAACGTTGAACACTCCTCCACTGTACTTGATGTCCGAACATTTCGAGGAGCTAAAATTCACTCGGGCCGCTATCTTGTAGTAGCCAAGATGCGTCTACGGACATCACGAACGTAGTGGAGTAGAGCAACACAAAGTTATAACATCGGAAAGCTACTGTCGCCAGAAACAGCTCGTGCTTTTGCCGATCGCGTCTCCCTTTAGCTCTCTCATACACTGCAACCCTCCACGCAGTCAATACTCGTAGAACAACAACGGAACATTTGCAAGCAAGCCCTGAAAAGCACTGCATCACGAAGAAACACCTGGTTTGATAACAAGTGCACACACCGAAGTAGGAGACGTATAATGCTTTGCTGCATAGAATAACAAGAGCAGCTCTTGAGCTCTATAAGTTAAAAAGAAAGGAGGAGTATAAGCTTAGAGAAGTGGCATCACGTTCGAAGGTTTTGTCAACAGACAAAGCGAACATCCAAGGTTATAAAACCAGAACCTAGAGGGATGAGAACAGACATATAGTAAGAGAATCCGAGTCGATGCTGAGAATATGGAAAACCTCTTCTGCAGACTGTATAAAGGCGATGTAAGTCAATATACCGCTGTCAGGCAGAATGACCCAATTCCGCCCCCTGACCTTGACAAAGTTAAGATCGTCATATCGAAACCAGAGTCGAATAAAGCTTCGGGCGCAGACGAGTTCCTTTACTGAGCTCTTAAAAGCAGCTGCCTGTTGACCTGGTTGGGAGCATGCACCAGCTCATATGTAAGATATGGTCGGAGAAAAGCAAGCCCGAGTAATGGAGTCTCAGCATCGTTTGCCCGATCCACAAGAAAGCAGACCCCTATTACCGGGCCAACTACAGAGGAATGAGTCTCCCCAATATTGCCTACAAGATTTTCTCTGCCATTTTGTGTGAGTACCCGAAAGCTTTTGTAACTAAGCTGATAGGTCCTTATCAGCGTGGCTTCAGACCAGGGGAGTCCACTGTCGACCAAATCTTCACAATTCGACAGATCCTGGAAAAAGCCAACGAATTTCATTTCGACACGCATCAGCTATTTGTCGACTTCAAAGCCGCATACAACAGCGTAATTAGAGACGAGCTATAAAACGCCATGTCTGCCTTTCTCACCAAACTGCTAAGCTCGCCAAACTATACAGGATGAATTTGGGGAATGCTCGCTGCTCCATCCAAATCGGTAAAGATCTGGCCGATAGTTTGATGTCCAACCCCGGCGGACGAAAAAACAGAGGACGGCCTCACCTAAGGCCCACAGGTGGAAAGGGACCTCAGCCAACTGGGTATGCGGCAATGGAAAAGGCTAGCAAAGGATAGTGCAAGTTGGAGGGGCATGTTGGTTGAGTCCCCGGTTAACCCCGAAAGTTAGCGCCCGATGAAAAGTATGATAATTCGAATCGATTTAGTTGCATTTCAGCAACGTTCGGCAGCGTTTCGAGCTTCGAGTTTCAAGTTTCAACATCGAGCTTCATTGAGTATTCTGCTCTTTTTAGATGAGTCCAGGTCTTAATTAAATTGATGTCTTATAGCTTGCGTAGGACTGCAGCGTCACTAGTTACAACATTTCGTTAGAATGAACGCCGACTCTCAATTACTCAATATTATGGACAGAATGACTATCAATTGGTACTTTAGCCTATGATATTCAATATCTTTAGAGTGAAATATTCGTTTGACATTTTTTTGCCGTTTGGTTTTTAGGTGTTCCATTTTTGACAGCACGCTTCTTTCCAGGTCCCGTATGAAAGAAGGAAGTAGTTCTGGGAGCTGAGGAGAAGCGTCTTTGAGAAAAGGCAACGGACTGCATTTACAGCCTGAGCTCCAGGAAGTCATTACCACACCAAGTGCCGAATTAATTAGGTTCATTTTGGAGTGAGAGCGAGTCAGCCGGGGTTGATTTTCAGGTCATCGGCATAAATGGACCAGCTGGAGTCTTTTGTGATAAAGTCCATATCATTAACTATTAGGATAATAATTAGAGAACTGATATGGCTGCCTTGCGGGACACTATATTCTATATTCTGTATTCTATAGTAACGATTTTCGAGATACAACTTGAGCCTAACGAGAATTAGGGTCGGGCTTAGATTATCGAAAGCTTTGCTGAAGTCCGTAGTCTATTTCGTCGCTTTGGTCTAATGTCAAAAGTATTTTGGAGCATGGTTGGAAAACCATGCTGCCTGGGAGGGAAGATGTCTTTGCAGTGGACGGACATTAGGTCATATACAATAGGCTCGCAGAGTTTAGGGATAGAAGACAATGGCTCTATGGCTGGAAATATCAATCTTATAGCCCTTTCTGTGCGTGGGTAAGATAAAAGAGTTTTTGCAAATTGTTGGGAAAGAAATTTGACGAAATGAAAGGCGAAAGAGGGTAGACGGAGGTTTGCATAGAGTAGACACATTTCTTGGTGAATATGATTGGGAGACCGTCGACACCAGGAGAAAGGTCGTCTTTGAAATGGTTTATCTTGTGATGTACCATGTCATCATTTTTGTCAATAAGAGAAAGAGATATCTGGGCGCAGTTCTTCATGTAGCTGAAAAATATGAGGTAGGGTTTTTGACTACAGTCATTGAGTAATTGGCTAAAGGATGTAGCAAAAAGGTTCGCAACTGTTTTGAGGTCGACGGAGAGAATATTATCCAAACTGGGGGTAGAAGGGAATCCGTCAGATCTGTTTTTGATGTTGATGAATTGGTAGAAACGTCTGGGATCAGTAAACGGAGACATCCGCAAACTTTCAAGATTTAAGTTATGAAGAGATTCGCAGAGGATAGAGAAACGTAGGAAAGCTTGTTGGTACTTCACATAATCGGAGGCAGAATCGGATATTAAATACATTTTCCATAATTTATTTCTTATACATATTACGGAAAGTACGTGGTTCCTTCTTATACCAAAACGATGATGACGAGCTATCTTTCCGAGGAGCGTATGAAACAGATTGGATTAAACGGTTAAAGAGAGCAGTGTAGAAAAATTCGACTGCAATGGCCATAGGCGTATTATCATTCATGAGAAGGCTTAAATCTATACCATTAACCAAGTCGCCCAGCGCAACACAGTCGGCCTTCCGAAAGTAGAAAGAGGAAGCATTTTCAGAAGAGTCGCAAGTTTGATGTTGTTTATAGGAGCAGATATCTTCTTATCGGGCGTTACAGTTCGGGGTGGATCTGCGGGTCAACCAGCATGCCCCTCCAGCTAATATTATCTTTTGCTAGCCTTTTCCATTGCTGCACACCCAGTTGGCTGAGGTCCCCTTCCACCTGTGTGCGCCATCTTAATGTGGCCCTCCTCTGTTTCTTCATCCCTGGGGGTTGAACTCTCCGGGCTGGGGCTACGATGCCCATTCGCTCTACATGGCCTAGCCATCTTAAGCATTGAATCCTTAGACGCCTGAGTAGACTCATGTCGCTGTACGGTCCGTAAAGCCCAGGGTTGAATCTTTTCCCCCATCCTATGTCTGCGTTTATATGACAAAAAATCACATGAATAAACTTTATCTCGAAACGACCAAGGACTTCCTCATTTGCTTTCGCTAGTGTCCATGCTTCTGCCACATACAGCGGGACAGGGGTGATAAGGGTCTTGTATAGAGTTGCCTCCTGAGTCCAAAAAACAGCGATTGACAAGAATTGGAACTGATGCCATTCGTCCAAGTCACTGCGGAGGTAAGGTAGACGAAATTTCGCCTGAGCGACGTTTGAGGTCTTCACATTTAATTTTCCCTCATGTACTGCCAAACCAATTTTCGTCGCCTCCACCTCAACACTGATAAACATCTCGCTGTGTTCTACCGATTATGGCAATGTCATTCGCGTATGCAAGGAGTTATGAGATCTGAAATAAATTGTGCCGCTTGAGTTAACCAGTGATTTTTGCACAACAATAACTCATACGATGTTGAAGAAATTACACGAGAGCGCACCGCCCTGCCTCGATCCTTTTTTGACATCACAACTATCGACCAAGTCGGCACCGATTTGGATGGAACAGCGAGCCTTCTCCAAAGTCATTCTGTATGGTTTGGTGAGCTTAACGGGGATGTCAAAGGTAGACATGGCGTTGTGAAGCTCGCTCGTCGTATGTGGCTTTCAAGTCGACAAATAAGTGGTGAGAGTCGACCTGAAATTCATTTGTTTTTCCAGGAGCTGTCAAAATCTGATAATTCAGCCGATGGTGGACTTCTCTGGCCTGAAACCACACTGATAGGGACCTATCAATTATTTACTAAAGTCTTCAGGCGTTGACAAGAAACGGCAGTGAAGATTTTGTAGGGGATGTTAAGAAGACTTATTCCTCTATAGTTTGGCGCAGTCAGAAGTGTCTCATTTCTTATGGATCGAGCATACGATGCTGAGACTCGATTTCTCGGGCATGCTTTCCCCTGACCATATCTTACAAATGAGCTGGTGCGTGCTCCTAACTAGGTCATCTCCAACTAGCAGCTTCATTCGGCTTGAGTTTCGATATGACGACCTAAACTTTGTCGAGGTCACGGAAACGGAATTCTCCGCGATCTTCGTCGTTAAGAAATAGATCATCCTGACTGGCAGCTGTATATTGACTAACGTAGCCCTTATACAGTCTGCTAAAGAGGTTTTTCCATATTCTCAGCATCGACTGCGATTTGGTTACCAGGTGTTCCTTCACATCCCTACAGGCTTACGTTTGATAAAACCTTCCAATATCATGCCTGCAGTAACACTTCTCTAAGCCCGCATACTTTCTAATCTTTCTCCTGAGAAGCTTATGCTCCTTTTTTCTTTTATACTCATAGTGCTCACGAACTGCCCTTGTTTTTCTATGCATTTTTCTTCATGGTGGAGCCTTGAAGTGCAGATGCAGTGCTTTGTTTGCAAAGGCAGACGCGATCGGAAAAAGGGTAAGCGGCTTCTAGCGATAGTAGCTTTCCGACGTCAAGACTTTTGTTCTTGCTCTAGCCCTCTGCGTTCGTGATGTCCGTAATCGCATCTTGGCTACTTCAAGATAGCGGTACGAATGAATGTTAGCTCCCCGGAAAGTTCGAACATCAAGAATTGTGGAGGAGTGTCTGACGTCGATCGAGATGTGATCAATCTGGTTACTGATTGATTGATCTGGTGACTGCCAGGTGCCGCTGTGTATGTCGACGTGCGGGAAGTGCGTACTGGCTAGAAGGACTTGGCCCCGTAGCAGCCTGTGTCCGTTATCGCATGTGGTTTTGTGTAGGCTGTGTTCGAAGATGCATTCGTGACACAATTTTGATGTCATAGCCTGGGACATTGGGGACAAATTCTGTCTAGGAGATCATAGAACTCATCTTTGGTGGAGTAATCCTTGTCTTCCGTGGGGATTTCGACGCAGATCAGGCTTATGTTAGAAAATTTAATCTTAATTCCGGTCGTTGTGAGGCGTTCGCCCACATGCCGATCTCCACCTCGAACATCAAATCCGCATGCGAACAATCGTTGGCCTCTCTCTCGCTTAGGCAGTCGCCGCTGTAGTAGATGCCGCAGGTTTTCATCCGCCGGTCCATTCCGTCGCATTTCCTGGGTGGCAGTTAAGTCCGCTGTATAGCAGTCTGAGGTATCCGTAAATTGGTAGGCTGCGCGTAGGCTGCTTAGGAACCTAACATTCAACGTACATACCCGAAGATCATTGTCCTTTTTTCGTTTCTTGCTAGAGTCGTCAACATGAATCCGATCCGTTTTATCCGAGTCCTGTCGTTGTATCTGAGCATATTGGGGTTTTCCAGCTACGGTTTGCTGGACCATAGCCCAACCGACATTAATCCTGTTTTGTTTCTTCCGTTAGTAATTTCAATGATAAGGAAATTTCCAGATGATACGGCGAGGAGGTGGACATAGAACCTGGATAACAGAGCTGCAAAGTGGTCGGTTGCAGAGGCTCTTACGTGGTTTTCTTAGCGGACCAGCACCCGTCGGCAGATGCTATTCGCACGAGGCCATTGCTAGTCTTGCACCATCCGAATCGACTTATTACGGGCAATAAAGAACGGATTAAATACGAAAATATTCATATATACCAGTACCAACTGGGGCTTAGCCAGTACCCAGCCGAGGAGGGACGTCGCAAAATAAACATTCGATGTCGCGCGTCAGAATTCAACAAACCAACTACTGCGCCACGGCGCCTCTGTCGTCCAAAAATTCAATAAACTCTTACTTAGGCATTGAACGACTTACCCTTTCAACAGATTTAAGATTCCCTTTTCTTCTCAGAACGTAAGATTTTTGCATCGAACTTAGGAACCTTTTACCACCTGCCCTAGCCTAGCCGTAGAACAAGGAATGTAATTAAAATCTGTTTTCGTGTGAATACAAAATCTACACCAACGAACCTCCAACACAATTCGAGCCGTAAAAATGCCGAGTAATTCACGCAGAATTACACCGGATGGCACGGCACTTCACTAAAGTTGTGCCCCAGCAAGTCCACTGTAAGAATGATACAGAAAATCCCTTCATTCTGTGGTTTTCATCTGTACATCATACTCCCAGGCAATATATCTCTCTCATTCGATTAAAATTAAATTATGATGTCACCCCCACCGACACATGTCCGTAAATATCCTTGCGACTGTATGGAAGGAAGGTAAGAAAAAAACGTCATCAAATTGAATTTGTCGAGAATTAAATTTACACTTCCGCCTACGAGGACGCTTGAGATTTATTCTCGTAAATGCATGAAATCACTCACTAATTGCAGTATCCATGGCAACAACCTACGTATCGCCATATGATACATCACCCAATATGGGATGCTGTTACTTCCTATACGCTTTATCCGTTCATCCTTCTTCTCTGGCCTCCACATGGATGTATCAAGTTTTGTCCAATCCATTAAGCATACTGCCGCAGCGAAATGCAATCATAAACCGGTGACCAAAAATTATAATCTCCTGTATGTACATATGTAGGTAGTGGGTGTCCTGGAAGAACGGGAAATGGTGTGCTCCTGTGTAAATACGGACATTACGGATACTGTATGTAAGTGCAATTAAAGGATGAGTAAACGGATTGGAAAAAATGATGTGAGGTTGCCATGATAGCCTGTGATGACCCGGGGTACGAGTGCGAATGTACATACATACGTGTGGGTCCTGTCATAATTATCCTTTGCCTCACGAATTCTACCAACACATGAGTTTATACAGAACCTCTGTTTGCCTTTTTTACATCGATTTCATTCCTCCGTGCCTGGAACGAAATTCAAGTTAAATCAAATTCCAAAACGATCATCGATGTATCCTTGTGCTTTTAGAGATAAACTGACAAACATTATGGTATCCGTACATCATCGTTTTTAAATCCGATTTCGGTCGCCTGTGCAAAAGCAATGCAACGACCATATGACATACGGAGCAATCATTTTGCCACAGATTATCACCTCGTCCTGTGCGCCATGAGGTGTAAACCAATCTGCAAAGAAAATTGAATCAACACCATTTGGCATGGAAGAATTAATCCATGCATGCAATGAATCATTTCCGGTCTCATGGTTTCCACTCGGATGATCGTGATTATGATATTGTAGACTGCGTCTTCATACCCATCATCGGTATCTATCGTCCATCACACACATTCGTTTTCACCACCCCCGCATACTGTATGGTGCTGCGCAGAACGAATAAATAAAAATAAAACTTGCACATCCTGGCAAATTTCCCATCGATGATATGCTATATCCTTTCGATTGTGCATGTCGTTCAGTGGTACCCGGGCACATTACTCTCGTGTCGGGCAGGCGATAATATTTTGCGGTTCGCCGCCCTGAGTCCAAACTCATTTAACTCATGGAGGCTACATGGGGAATGGTTAGTTCAACAGGATTATTTAGGACTTAAGTATGTACTAAAAGGGAATCCAATCTAAGTACCATTTCAATTCATTCTTATCCTAATGGGCCGTTATTGAAAAATCCTTTTATTCGTTGTCAGTTTCACCTTGAAGGCAAGAAGGAAAAAGATTCTACGACAAGGAAATGTCCAGTAAATATAAGCATCCATTAGGCAAAAGTCATATTGCATTTAAAGGACATGGCCTTTAAAGAGAGACGAAAATTATTTATTTTCAGCGCCGTTGTAGCCAAAGTGGCACTGTCCCATCCTTGCCGAGATTGTCTGTCACTACGTGCAGCTACGGAGAAATGCTGCATCCGCAAAAGGAATATACGTATGTATGTATGCATACATTCAGGACTTTATGTATGTACAATAATAAGGATGTAAATAGCAATAACAATAATTGTGCGCAATAATCATAGCCATTTGGCTTTATAGTAAACATAAACGGATGGTTGGATGGATGGTGCCAATGTGTTGCTATACTCGTACTACCATGTTGCGGTCTCCGTCAGGACATGGACATTTAAACAGCTCCGAAGTGACGTGCAAAAGAGGGAGGACAAAACTACCGGAGGGCTTGGGTCCTTGCCGTTTGTTTGCTTTTGGTGTTGTTTTTTTTTTTTTTTTTTTCTTTTTTTGTCGTACTTTGCCCTTTATTCACGTTGTAAGGATACGTGTCTGGGAAAATTGCAATTCATGGACTGCGGTAAGGGCAATTGTTCACTTCGATCCCATTTATTGCCAAGAACCACAAGATAGCCATTTGGATGGGAAAAAATAGCCCCAAGCGGGACGATACCGAAACCAATGCACATCACCTGGCCAAAATGTTTACAAGGGGCACTTGAGTGCGTTGAATGCAGGGTAATGTTGTGTACAATTTTCATTAGATAAAATGTTCTAAAGCCCCTACAAGGTAGCTGGAAGACAGGTTAGCTCACATTGAGGTTAGAAAGGAAGGAGCATAGATAAAGAGTCAACCGTACATAGAAAATGCTGCCGGGCGAGTTTCTATCGCTTTTACTAGACGAAGAGCAACTTAATCGACGGAATTTAGCGTTAATAGTTGGCAAGTCCCTTTGTCCTATTTTATACTAACTCTGGATGCTTGGTCGGGAACTTAATGAATTTTGGGCAGGATATATCATATAATAGCTTTATGGGGGTATATAACTATGAATACCGCCATTATAAAAGGCTTGAATGGCTGAGTTGCGTGATCTCTATCTGCTCTCCTACCATGCTAATGCTACTTAGTACCTTAAAGGTAACTTCTTTTCAGATAACATTTCTGATAAACAAAAGACGAATTGGTTAACCCTTAGAAATCCTGGAAAAGTACATGGAAATCTTGCACTCAGTATATATTTCTGAAATTTGTCAGAGCTGTCTGAGAGGGAGCGAGCAAACAGAGCAAAGAAGCTGATCTCGTGGCAAACGCCAGCCTCGATCTCTGTCCCGACTCAAGCCAAGTTGACAAACAGTCTCCGCGGGGCCTCCCCTGGGTAGCTGCCTGCCATCCGCCAGGTAGTGAACCAATATGTGCACCGACCCGACTCTCTTGTTCCTGGGGAAAATGGAAACTAGCCCCCCCATTAGGGGGTTGTGATTAGGGGAAACATCCCTATCAAGGAAAAAATAAATTATTGCGAAGCAATCACAAGCCTCGGATATGGACGGATATAAATCTGACGACCTCTGCAAACGATTGAATAGCTTGCGAGTCCACACCTGTAATGTGAGGTTTCTTAACAGACCGGGCACTCCAACAAGTGCGATGGGATGGACCTGGCAAAAGATGGATGAAAAACTGTGACTTCTACTAACAACAAACAAACAACGCTCATTCGGATGCGAAATCGTTATGCGAGGAGGACTCTGAAAAAAAGTCTTAAGCTTTCGGGATGTAAGCGAATGCCTCTTAACAAAGCGCATCAAAGCTAATTTCGGAAACATAAGCTTCAAATGCGCTCACACCCCAACCGAAGAAAAAGACGATCGACTCAATGACGACTTCTACGATCTCCTAGATACAACTTATACCCAATGTCCCAGCTACGATACAAAAATTGTTCTAGGAGATCTTAATGCGAAACTGGGCAAGGAGGACATATTTGAGTAGATCACGTCGAATAATAGCTTATACGACACTACTTCCGTGCTACTTCTGACTAGCACACGATTCCCGCGTTTCAACACTTACAAGGGAACATGGCCATCACCTGATCAGTCTATCACCAGTTTGCGATCGACGCCAGACACTCCTCCAGCATCCCAGATGTACGAACTTTTCGAGGAGCCAACATCGACTCTGATCATTACCTTGTTGTAGCCAAGGTACGAATGAGGATATCAAGGATGCCGTGGAGTCGAGCTGGACAACGGAAGTTGGACGTCGTACAACCACAATCGCAGGAGACCGCTAGAACCCTTGCTGATCGAGTTTCCCTCAAGCCATTGCAACTCCGATGATGCCGGAACAATCCATGGAACAGCAGTGGCAGCATTGCCAGCGTGCCTTTAGAGACGCTGTCTCTGATGTGGGATTCCAAACTACTGACAAATAGAAACCCCTGGATCGATGAGCAATGCGGGCGAGCCCATGTAGCAAAGAAAACCGCCTACAAAACCATGCTACATAGACGATGGCCGCTTGTGAAGATTACGAGCAGAAAAGGAGAGAGGAACACCCAACACACGCTTTTTAAGGAAGAAAAAGAAAGAGCATGAAAAGCGTGAGATCGAGGAAAGCATTGAATCAGAAGCAGCTAAAATGGGTCTCTCGGCTAACAAAGGTAAAACGAAATATATGCTGTCAACCAAAAAGGACGCGCTACACCGACTTCTCGGCCAGAACGTCACAATGGGCAAGGACTTCATCTACCTTGGGTCACTAGTGACCAGCGTCAATAACACCAGCGCTGAGATCAAACCCAGAGTTACTCTTGCCAACCGCTGCTTCTTTGGGCTCAAGAGGCAATTGAGACGTAGAGCCCTCTCTCGAAAGATCAAACTTTCGCTGTACAAAGCCTTAATCATCCCGGTCCTCATCTATGGCGCAGAGGCCTGGACTTTAGAGAAGCTCTCGGTTAGGCTATGGCCTGGCAAGACATACCTGGAAAAAACCAATACGCCAAGAAAACCGGTCGGATGACGACCCAGGAAACAAAAACAAATTTGCCATACCAAGGCCCTCACGATATGCTAACCATTCCGATTTAAGTGGTGATGGTAACGGGTGCAGCCGAACCTGCAGCGGAGGGCCTAGACTGCTATAAAGCCGTAATGCAGGAAGTGCGATGGAATGAACCAGGTTAGAGGAACTGTGACATCTATTACGGCGACTGCTACAAGGAGAGAAAACAATGCTTATTCGGATGCGGATTTGTTATTAGAGGTAGACTTACGCAAGAGGTTTTGAGTTCCGGCATGAAAGCGAACACCTCATAACGATCCGTGTCAAGGCTAAATTCGTCACACATCAACCTATTTGCGGATGGCGCTACGAAAGACGACTTCTACGATCTCTTAGATAGAACATATGCCCAATGTCCCAATTACGATGCTAAAATCGTACTGGAAGACTTTAACACGAAACTGGGGAAGGAAGGAAGGATATAAGGCCAGAAGAGACGCCTGCAGGGACGAAAATGGAACCCAAGTAGTGAATTCACAGTCGATGATAAGAATCTGCAAAGACTAATTCTGCAGACTGTATAACGGCGATGACGAAACAGATCCCGCTGTAAGGCAGAATGACCCTTTCACAGCGGTCGATGACAACAGAGAATTCGGTCCCGCTGACCGGGAAGAAATTGGGAATGCTTTTTCTAAGCTTAAGTCCAACAAAGCTGCTGGAGCAGACGGACTACCTACCTAGCTCTTTAAGGCGCCTGGAGATGATCTGTAGGGGAGTATGCACCAGGTCATTTATAAGATATGGTCAGAAGAATGCATGTCCAATGAATGGAATCTGAGTATCGTTTGCCCGATCCACAAGAAAGGAGACCCTTTTCTGCGCCAATTACAGAGGTATAAGTGTTCTGAACATCGCTTATACAATTTTCTCTGCTGCACTGCGTGAACGCCTGAAACCGTTTGTTAATAAACTGATTGATCCATATCAATGTGGTTTCAGGCCCGGGAAGTTCACTATCGATCAAGTATTCATACTGCGGCAGATCCGGGAAAAAACCAATGAGTTCCAGATCGACACCCACCATCTAGTCTAGTCTAGTTTAGTTTTGACAGCCCAGCCAAACTCGTCAGATTGTGAAGGATGACATTGGATAACTCTTGGCACTCCATCACGATCGGAAGCGATTTGACCGATACCTTTTATGTCAGAAAAGACGGGGCATCGTGTGGCTTTTTCAACATCGTCCTTGAAAGGACCATGCAAAACTCACTGATCAATACTGCTCGCATATGCCGATGACATTGACATAATTTGACGACCTCAGTGACATGAGGGCGTTACGAGCATTGAGGCGGAAACGGCTAAAATGGGACTGGCGGTAATTGAGGGCTAGAAGAAATATGTATATGCTGTCGTCGAAAAAGGACACGAACCACATGCGTCTTGGCCCGGGCGCAGATATTGGCGGGTATAGTTTCGAGGTAGTCAGGAACTTCATTTACCTAGGCTCTGCAGTCACATGCAGCAATGACACGGCGAAATCGAATGCATCGGCGTACAATCTTCGGTCCCATTTGTGTTGACGGAGAGTGAAGGGAAATAATCAACCACGAACTGTGCGGGCTGCACAGATACATCCGCCTGGTACGACGTCTATGGATCCAGCGTCTAAGATAGCTAGGTCATGTAGAGCGACTGGATAGGACAGCACCGGCCCGGGGAGTCTTCGACCCCATCTCGCGTATAATGGTCTTGCACAAGCTAGGTCTTATGAGCTTTTAAGCTAAGATCTTTCCGTGAAACGAAGTTGATGGGCATAGCTCCAATTGCTGCGCATGATAGTGAAGGGAAGGAATGCGCTCCCTCTTCTTTGATGGCGTTACAGCCCATGAAGGGCCAGACTCCTTCATGATTTGTTTTTCACATAGGTAAAAGCGACCTTCAATTTAATGCCTATTCCGAAGGGCGTGAATCGAGAAGCTTTTTCACGGCATGTATACTACTCCAGCGAGGCGGGATGCCACGAAATGGCTTAGGTGCTATCGGGATCCGAACTCGCTCATCGTGCGTCAGAGTCCACCTTCACACCGGCAATAACTTCTTCTGTTCGCACTGCTTTTCAATATTGTCATTAAAGAGAAAACCGTAAATGCCCACAACCCACAGAAGTACTAAAAAAATAGTGAGCCACTCATACATTTCTATACATTGAAAAATGAAAGTTGCTATAACAGATTTAACCCTGAGGTTTGGGTGCTTGCACAGCCACCTTAACAGTTACGAGGAAATCCTTTACCCTCGAAGCATTCGACTCCTTCCCTCTCTTTGAAACTCATCTAAAGAGAAACAATGAAACTTTCTAGCCACTCATTGAAGTTGAAAACCCATCGGGAATCCAAAACATCGGCCAGCAACCGATGGACCTAAAACCGAGCCCTTGCGGTAATTTTGTTCAAATTACCATAATGACCCCAGCTGTCGAAGGCACAAAAGAATACGAAAATGAAAACAAAAAATTGTATTGTTTTGACTTTCGGGTTTTCCTCTACTGTCTGATCCTCAAGAGGATCCAATGAAGGGCATAAAAGTTAAACAAACTTTACTCCCAAGTCTCAACCCTCTTTAAGCCTCGCTCAAAGCAAGTTGCTTCCGTTTTTCAAAAAAAACAAAAAAGGAACTTTGCATTCTATCTTGCGTTGCTTTCCCTTCCAACTTTGCTTTTTTTTTATTTGTTGTATTCAGAAACCATTAAAAGTGTACGGAAAACATCTGCATAAAAGAGGGAAAAAAATGAAAAACTTTGAGAAGAAGCCATACCACCCCTTCGGCTGTTCAGTGGTTGGTGAAAATGAAGCGGAAATCCAAAACAGGAGGCAACAAAGTTTGCTCGACTTATTCCCACCATCGATGCCAGTAAGTTTCGATCACCCATGTGAACGTACTAGATACGTAGGTGTATATGTGTACTTCAAGTAGCTCACAAAGCGAGCATAAATCAAGTGAGACTTTGTTTCACCTGCCCTCACGCGCAATTCGTATATGATGACAAAGCAGAGTCTAGTCGGATAAGGACACCACCTCCCACACACACGAGTGAGGAAAAAGGACAAAATCACGGGACAACTTTCGAAAAAAGTCTTATTCACACTTGGATATTCAAATCCAGGATAATGGCGCACAACTGAGAAATACATTATTTCAGTCGTCTCTGTGGTTTGGGAGTTCCTCTTTTTTTTTCCGGAGGAGGTATGCTGCACGATAATAAATACAAATATAAAGCACAAGGATTTAGGTAATGTGAACCCCAAAGAGACCATGACGAAAGGATACACAGCAAACGGGAGGCAGGAGTCAAAAAGTCGCTTTTGTTTCGCGTCATTCGAGCGTGGATTTTAGGTAAGGCTTGACAGATTTAACCTTTGAAAGCTAATACCTGACAAAGGATGCGATTGACGTGTTAATGGCGATGTACATTTTTAGACACACCGCCTTGGTTTTGTGCGTAATGGAATAATTTATGGCGAACTGGGCATAATGGCAGGTGCCAAGCGTTTTGTTTTGTGTTCTCGTAACGTGGGATAATCCCTTGGTGATACCATGTTTTGAAAACTTTCAGATGTAGGGTGAAAGGTATTCGAATCTATTTGGAATTAATTTTCTATATGCGAGAAGGATGATCCTGGGGCGAGGTTATTCCATGATCATTCACATATAAACAGACATACCTACGTACGCAGGCGAAGACTCAGTTTAAAAAAAAAAAAAGTTCAAAAAGGCGTCAGGGAAACTCAAGCCAGAATGCAACCAACTAGCACATACGAGTACGTATCATTTGATTATTTAAGCGTTTGGTTTTTTTTAGTATTGAAAGGAAACGGGGAAAAATCGAAAGAGTATTGGGGGTTTTCCGTTTTAATTGACAAGGTAATGCCATTTTCGGATTATTATTTTGTGTAGGAGTTAACCATAACCAAACTGGTTGGTATTTCACTAGTAACAGGAGTTATATGGTCTTACAAGGCTTGAATTGACCACGGCTTATTGGTAAATTTGACGTTGTGTCAGGTCGCTCTGCTTCGGTTTTTACACGAGCTGTATTTTGTAAGGTTAGAGACCACGTAGGATGGCAAAGGACTAACAAAGGCCTCGTAGGGGTAGCATTTATCCGACGGATGCTGGCCTGCTAAAAAGCGAGAAGAGCCATCGCAGTCGAGCATCTTGCGGCACTGTTAGTAAGTCCCATCCCCAACTCCTCGTGGTGCCATCTGGAGATTTCCTATGGAAATTGCAGACGGGCAGGGCGAATGGCGAGCCTCCTGCGCCAAAAAACAGGATTATTCGTTTGCGCTACGTCCTAGCAAGCCGTAACCGTAAAAAAACCACAAACTCCGAAACACCCACAAGCCTCGGACATAACGGACCGGATTTATGTTGACGACCCTTGCAAAAAACGGAAAAAGGGCAATGATCTTCGGCTTTGTGCGTGGAAAATTGGTCCCTAAACAGGCCACGTGCAGCCGAATAACTTGCGGACGCCCTAGACCGCTATAAAGCGGACATAACCGTACCCGATGGAATGGATCGGGTACAAATCGGAAGAAAAACTGCGATATTTACTACGGCGACTGCTATAGGGAGAGAGGGCAACGATTGTTTGGATGCGGATTTGTTGTTTGAGGTGGACTAAGGCAAAAAGTTCTAAGCTTTCTGCGTGTGAGCGAACGCCTCATAACAACCCGTATCAAGGCTTAATTTTTTAACATCACGTCACGCACCCATGGAAAACAAAGAAGACTCCGCCAAAGAAGAGTTCTACGATCTCCTAAGCAGAACGTATGCCCAATGTCCCAGCTATGACATCAAAATTGTACTTGGAGACTTCAATGCTAAGCTGGGTAAGGGAAGCATCTTTGGACGAGTCATCGGCAAACACAGCCTACACGACACCACCTCCCATAACAGACACAGGCTGATTGATCTGGCAAGGGGCGAAATCTCCTTCTAGCCAGTACGCGCTTCCCGCTCCTCGATATACACAAAGGCACCTGGCGGTTTTTTGATCAATCGACCACCAACCAGATTGATCACATCGCGATCGAAGTCAGACACTCCTCCACTATTCTTGATGTTCGAACTTTCCGAGACTCGGACATCGGACCACTGTCTTGTAGTAGCCAAGATGCGCTTAAGGATATCACGAACGCAACGGAGTAGAGTAAGAATACAAAGTAATGACGTCAGAAAGCTACTATCGCCAGAAACCGCTCATGCTTTTACCGATCGCGTCTCCCTTAAGCTCTCCAATACACCTCAATCCTCCACGCTATCAATAGAACAGCAGTGGAGCCTTTGCAAACAAGCCCTGAAAAGTTCTGCATCCGATGTTTTGGGTTTCAAGGCTCCACCACGAAGAAACACCTGATTCGATGACAAGTGCAGGAGAACAGGAGCAGCTCGTAAGCTCTACAAGTTAAAAAGAAGGGAAGAGCATAAGCTTCTCAGGAGAAAGAAGAAAGAGCACGAGAAGCGCGCAATTGAGGATTTGGAGAGGTTTTACTGCAGGCGTGACCTTCTAAAGTTTTATCAACAGATAAAGCGAACATGCCAAGGTTACAAAGCTAGAACGGAAGCCTGCAGGGATGAGAACGGACACCTAGTAGTAGAATCGTAGTCGATGCTGAGAATATGGAAAAACCACTTCTGCAGACTGTATAACGGCGATGTTAGTCAATATACACCGCTGTCAGGCAGAATGATCCATTTCTAATCGCCGAAGACCGCAGAGAACTCCGTGCCCCTGACCTCGACGAAGCTAAAATTGCCATATCGAAACTCAAGTCAAATAAAGCTGCTGGCTCAAACGGACGGTCTGCTGAGATCTTCAAGGCAGCTGGGGATGACCTGGTCAGGAGTATGTACCAGCTCATCTGTAAGATATGGTCAGAGGAAACCATGCCCGAGGAATGGAGTCTCAGCAACGTATGCCCGATCCACGAGAAAGGAGACTCCTCTGATTGTGTCAACTACAGGAAAATAAGCCTCCTTAACATCGCCTATACAATTTTCTCTGCCGTTTTGTGTGAGCACCTGAAGCCTTTTCTAAAGAAGCTGATAGGTTCTTATTAGTGCCGATTCAGATCAGGGATGTCCACTATCGACAAAATCTTTACACTACGGTAGATCCTGGAAAAAACCAATGAATTTCAAGTCGCCACTCACCACCTATTTGTCGACTTCAAAGCCGCATACGACAGCGTAATTAGAAATGAGCTATACAACGCTATGTCTACCTTTGCCATATCTGCTAAACTCGTCAGACTATGCAGGATGACTTTGGAGAATGCTCGCTGCTCCATCCGAATCGGTGTACACCTTACCGATAGTTTTGATGTCAAAAAATGATTTAGGCAGGGCGATGCGCTGTCGTGTGATTTCTTCAACATCATATTGGAAATGATAGTGCAAAAATCACTGGCCAATACAAGAGGCACAATCTATTTCCAATCCTCGCAAATCCTTGCATACGCCGACGATATTGACATAATAGGTAGATCACAGCGAGATGTCAATGAGGCGTTTGCGAGTATTGAGGTCGAGGCGGCGAAAGTTGGTCTGGCGGTAAACGAGGGCAAAACTAAATATATGCTGTCATCGAAAAAGGACGCTCACCACCGACGTTTTGGCCAGAACGTTTGTATTGGCAGTTCTGGCTCCGCAGTGACCTGGAACAGCGACAGCAGTTCCGAAATCAAACGCAGAATCACTCTTGCCAATCACTGTTTCTTCGGGCTCAGGAGGCAATTGAGTAATAGAGCCCTCTCCCGAACGACAAAGTTGACTCTATATAAGACCCTTATCATTCCGGTCCTGTTGTACGTCGCAGAAGCATGGACACTATCAAATGCGGATGAGGAGGCCCTTGTCGGTTCGAGAGAAAGATTCTTAGTGTGATTTACGGGCCTATAAACGCGGACGGGGGATGGAGGAAAAGATTCAACCACGGACTTTACGGGTTGTCCAGCGACATAAGCCTAGTCTGGCGTCTATGGATTAAACCCCTAAAATGCCTGGGCCATGTAGAGCGAATAGACACCACCGCTACAGCCCGGCGAGTCTTTGAATCCATCCCCGAGGGACGAAGAAGCAGAGGACGGCCGCACTTAAGATGGCGCACACAGGTGGAAGGGGACCTCAGCCAACTGGGTGTACGGCAATGGAAAAGGCTAGCAAAAGATTGTGCTAGATGGAGGGACAGGTGGGTTAAGGCTCAGGTTCACCCCGAACTGTAGCGCCAATTAAGAAGAAGAAGAAGAGACCACGCAGTCGAATAACACAATCCAAATTGCTGCGAACGGTGACGAGTCGTCAAATTACAAATCGCGAGTGGAAATCAGACTCTCGACTCGATGCATGCACCTTCAATGGTAACTGCGGCTGCTGCGACTGAAACGATGAAAACAACTCAGCGTAGCTGACCTCACGTCCGGAGCCAAGTATCGCAAGTTCTGTGGCTCCCATATCCTTAACCCCTCTCAACCATCCCCCTCCAACATTTCCACATAAAATCCCAACCCTTCATCTGACTCTTCATCTTTGCCCACAGCAACAACTCCCGCCCTACTCACCCATCTTTCGATGGGTAGATAGGATCAATCTTTCGTTGGTCCTCTTCTGCCCCCTACAGTTAAACTTACTCCGCTTACTGCTGACCCTATCTAAAATTGCTACGCTCTCTCTCGACTAAGAGATGGGATAGTATGACAAGATTCGACTTCTTTTGGCTTACCTTCACGATAATTCCGACTTGGTGTGCTATGAAGGTAATACAAACACAAGCGTCATGGTTTCCATTAAACAGGAAGGTCTCCGTACCAACTTCGTTCGCCTCAAGAACCTCTTCATCAAATACCACGAATTCCTTAATATTTCGCACCAAAAAGCGTCAGATGATCTTGATATCTACCGCCAATACATTCATTCAAAACGAATATCGCGCCTTCAACCTAATAGAGCTGATCGATAAGTTTTTCGTTTCTAAATCTCTCTCCCTTCCTGCAGTACCTTCACTCTGTCAAAATCTTTCTCTCACCTTCTATTAACAGAATGTAAGAGGTCTTCGCTCAAAAGCCAAACTGTCTGCCAACAGTCACATCCTCTACCCTTTGAAATATTTGCTCTGACCGAAACGAACTTGATCCCCAGCAAAAAAAACTACGAATTGTCTCCATCAAATTTCAATGTGTATCGCGATGACGAACTTGGCCGAACCATTGAGGGTTGCCCCTGTCGAGGCATCCTTCTAGCCGTCCTTAATTTAATTGACTCATTGCACTCTCATCTTCTCCACATCTCGACTTTATTTCAATTCCGCTACCCCAGAAGACACTTTACATCACTTGTTTCTACTTCTTGCCCTCACAACCCATTGAATCTTACAACTCGCCATTAACGTTTCAACCTTCCTCATCTCCTTCCTGGTCTCAATCAGACGATGAATAGTTTTATACTGCCACCAATCCCACTACGGCCGAAGGATGTCTCTTCTTGGATCGCCTTGCAGATTCAAACCTTGGTCAAGTTAGTGGCATCTCAAACTACATTTCGCTTCCCAACGCAAAACTTTGTACATCTCCCCGTCATGATATAATTGCAGGCTCCGTTCCCTAAGAAACAAAAGAAATAGACAATGGACAATCTTCCTTCGTTCTCAATCCCCTAAAGACTTGTCTAACTACATGGGTAGGTGTCTTCACTTTACCGCCACAACTCTCTCTATCAACACTATTTAGCTGAAACCAATCTTATAGGTGATTCTAAGTTCTTCTTTAAGTTAACTACAAAAGAAATTCTGATGGCTACCCCACCTCTCTTCATCAATAATCAAACCTCAAATGACCCCAAAATTATCGCCAACTATTTTGTACACCTATTTCAAACAATCTCTCGCCGACGAATCCTTTGTTCCGGACTTCGCTTAATTCGATTATTTACCGAATGTCTCCCTTGGACCTTTTCTTCCTCGTACAGTCGACCCCTGTGCCATAGAAAGCAACACGCCTAGACCCGATGGTCCCCCTGCCATATTCCTAAAAAAATACTCCTCAACCCTCTCATTCCCTCTCTCGAAAATCCACACTTTATCTCTATTTTTAGGTGAATTTCCCCAGTTATGGAAAAATTCATTCATAACCCCTATATACAAAAAAGGGCCCGAAGAACGATATCAGCAATCATCACGCCATTGCCAAACTGTCACATATACCCAAACTTGAAATTTTGAGTTTTCGCTGCAAGTCGTTCAACAAGCCATGTTGAATTTGTGGCCTTTACCGTCTCGGCCTTAGAGAATAGCAATGAATTCGACGTTATTTCTATCAGTAAAGCTTTTGACGAAATTTCCCACTGAATAATACTCTTCAGATTGTCTTTCCTTTGCTTCGATCCCATTTCTTTGAAGTGGTTATCTTCTTACTTGAATAGTCGCTAGTGTTCGCTTCAGATCTGCCTTTTCTACCACATCTCATTACATGGCGACGATACCAAGCTCTTTAAGACTATTTCCTCCAGTCATGACTCTTCCCCTATCAAATTAGGTCTGAAAAGTTTTTCCGCCTGATGTTCCAAAAATTGTTTGGAGCTCAACAATCCCAAATGCCAATCCAACACTTTTTCACATAAACGAATTAAACCTCCTCCCAGTCTCTACTTCCTAAATATTCAGCCCATTGCCACCGTTCAGGCTATCCGTGATCGTGGGATATTATGTGACCAGGAGTTAAATGTTCGCATACATATCGACGAGATTATCCTTAAAGCTAATTCAGCTCTCTAGACTCATAAGAATTCTCCAACCCCTACGTTACCCGATCTCGCTGCACAACCTTTGTCCGGCCCCCTCTCGAATACGCCTCTCAAGTGTGGTCTCCTTACCAACAAACCCACATTTCTAAAATCGAAAGCATCCAACGCCGATTATTACGTTTAGCTCTTGAGGTCTCTCCTGGAACAATCCTTTGCTCTTACCACCCTATCAAGACCGTCTTAAACTAATCAACATGAACACGTTGGAGGAAAGAAGAACTGTATCTGACATTCTCTTCATCCAAAGACTCCTTTCAGCTACCATTGATTGCGCGACCCTCTATCAATACTAACCCTCGCAATGTACGAAATCCTCCCTGTACCACCTGTGGTTCCAATGAACCCATTTCTCGTATGCTAGGAAGTGTCAATTCGAATTCAACTTCAGCACTCCATGCTTAAAAACCGTATTTTTAATCACGCCCTCGTTCCCCGCCTTCCTTAGCTTCTAAGTTAGATTAAGTGAGAAGTTTCTTTTGAATTAAGCTTACTAAATGGGGGTGTTTGCCCTCACGGGAATTAAATTAAAGTATTGCATCGCGCGTGGCAAGGACTGAGGACATTGAATCACGCTGCAGAATCCTTTGATGGACTTAAGTCGCCAGGCACCGACGGGATATACCCTGTTTTGCTTTTACTGCTTGCCTATTCCATGGCGCATGGTGAAATTAGTCTTTATTCGCAAAATAGGAAAGAGGATTACTCCCTCGGCAAGAGTTTTAGACCAATCAGTCTAACATCCTTCTTACTGAAAAGCATGGAGGGAATAGTAAAGGCGCACGTGCCTCTAGGAAGGCAGAATGCGCGCCCGAAAGAAAAGAGTACGGGCAGCGCATTTACGTCGACTTTAAGGCAGCTTTTGATAACGCAACTTTGAACTCTCGAATAATGTGTCAAATCTGGGCTGGTGGTCGGTGGTCGAATCTCTGCTCGATGCTCTCAGCGTCTTTGGAATCTATGCCCAGGCCTATGTGGGTGATGTCGCCGTCCTCTCTGTTGATTCATATATAGAGGCGGCGCTAAACGCAATCGATGAGTGGTGCACGAGAAATGGGATGTGAATCAGTTAATCCTCTCAAGACTGATGTCGTTCTTTTCAAGACTCAGCACGACTTAGCTGGTGCTAAAAGGCATACCAATACCGATACCCATGGGAGCCAAGTACCTGATAGGTGTCGTCTTAGACAGCAAGCTTCTTTGGTCAAGGCATTTGAGTCAAAAACCGTAACGGCGCTGTCAGCTTTTTGGCAATGCAAAGTTGCTTTTAACAAAACATGGGGTTTATCGCCGGCAAAGGCCCTCTGGATCTACATAGCAATGATAAGACCTACAATCTCATATGTATCGGTTGTCTGGCGCAACTGGCTTACTTACTTACTTAGGTGGCGCTACAGTTCGTGGAGAACCTGAGCCTCAACCAACAAGCATCTCCAGCTGGCACGGTCTTTGGCCAACTGTTTCCAGTGGGTTAAGGTCCCCTTCCACCTGCGTGCGCCATCGTAGATGCGGCCGTCCTCTGCCGCGCCTTCCTTCCGGGGTGGATTCGAAGACTCTTCGGGTCGGAGCTGTATTTTCCATGCGCTCTACATGGCCTAGCCACCTTAGACGCTGTATCCGTAAACGTCGTACCAGGCCGATGTCGCTGTACAACCCGTACAGTTTTTCGTTAAATCTTCTCCTCACTACACCGATTGAACAAATGGGACCGTAGATAGCGCGCAGAATTTTCCTCTCGAAATGACCAAGGGCATCTTCATCAGCTGTTCAGGAGCGTTTTCCTGAATTAAAGTACCAAGCGCATAAACTTGATATTTTATATTACCATGTGAAGCAAGCACTTGAACTTGTTCACGTCGGAGATGATATTAGCGTTTTCTTGTATTATAGTATCAAGCACATAAACTTGATATATTATATTATTAAGTGAAGCAAGCACTTGAACTTGTTCACGTCGGAGTTTTTATGGGTAAAGGAATGAAACGATCAGTGTCTATTACTTCAGATTAACTGAATAACTGATATATTTTTGTAATTTGCTTACATCTTTTATACTTAAATTTAGCTTACTCTAACAATGATAAAAAACTAAATTACTGTCAGCATAATGGTAACAATTACATATATTGATTGCTTAAAACTAAATTGCTGCCGGCAATGCACCGTCAGCATAATGGGTCATTGGCACCCAATTCAGAATCACGCATCGGCATATACACATTTGTTTTGGAATACGTGCTGCGTCAGCGCAAGGGTTGGTGTTGACGTCGTGCGGTGAATTACCTTGACACACAATTGTTGTATGCGCTGCGTCATAGGTAATTCAACTGAACATTCTCCCCCGCGTTGAATGACCATTCAATACTCTAAGCGATGGTAACTACAAATTCTGAATTTGTTGGTGTTTGATGAGGTGCTGGCCGTACTGGTTCCGTAATATCTGCTGATCTTGCTAATTTGTGCCTCCAAATTACGTAGACGGCTAACATAATGGATAATATTAGAGCCGAATATCCAGTTGCAAAGTGGTGATGACTGCGGACTTGAAGTTTGTGTGGTAGGTCAAGAACTTCTTGTTCTTTGATTATTTTTTGTAGGTCCGTTAGATTTTTCAGTTGAATATCGTATTGTGTGGTATTGAATTTGTGAAACAATGCTATATGTTGGTCTGGCGCTAAAATGTCTGATACGCTTCCGAAGCTGGTGTAGGAAGTTTGAAGGTTAGTAGAGAATGTGTTATGACCTTGAATTGTAATGGAATTGTGTCTTAAGATGCATCCTGACTGCAACGTAACTATTCCGGATCCCTCCAAGAGTAACTGTTCGTTCTGGTTTCCACAAATTGCTGTAAGTCGAGATGGCTTATTTGTGAAATACAGCCATTTGTTTTTGTGTTCCAGTTGAATCCAAGTAGAGTTTCTTCCAGATTTGGTCAGTGTACATGTAGCCCTTGTTTCATTATTGAAAAGACCCATATCGCAGGAACAAATTTCTGCTCCGTCGTTATATCTTGATTGTATATTGAGACATAGATATTGTTCTTCCCTTAATTTGATACATCCTTCTAAAGTAGTTGACTGTATCGGAAAGTAATGGTCTCTATGTGCATTCAAAGCCAGTATTGGGGCGCAGGGAGTGATGGTTAACATGGTGTTGTTTATGAGATGTGGTATAGGTGTGATTCTAAATAAATTGTATTGTTCGTGATCTACTAACGGGAGTGTGACCCAAAACACGACTCGATTATCTGCTACTCCTCCCTTCACTGTCATCAGCTTATATAGTTGTAGGAAATCTTCTTCATCTACGGGCATCTCTAGAAATGTTGGTAGGTGCGCCTTAATGGTTGTAAGTTCTTTCTTCAGTTGAGTTGTTGACAACAGTAGCGAACTAATTTTGCCGTGGTGGGTGTCCGTGAGTACGTCAATGAGAGCTGATTGCATCCTTTGTATATTAAGTATCATGATGATTATTTGGGATGACAGTGATGAGGCGATCTGAGATATTTTGGATTGGTAGTCTTCTTCATCGTTGTCACGTATTCTTGCTCGTATTTCAGTCAGTTGGTTGTTGATTTGATCGAATCTATTATTTATAATAGTTTGGTCTTGTTTTACAATGTTGATTGTTGAATCAACGACTGAGGTTTGATTTCGAAGCAAGTTTAATAGGTGATTTTCATTGGTGTTTACTTGGTCTATGGTGTCGGACATTTGTTCAGCATATTCGGTATCCAATACTCCAAATAAAGAGTTAGCAAGTTTTCCAACTATGTTAAAAGCTCCTCTTTTAATTCGTTTGTTAGGTAAAAGAGTGTTTTCCGACTGTAGTTCGGTAATAATATGCTGAACTTGATTTAAGGTGCTTATACAAAAGCTCCTTTTTTGAATTTCTCGACATAAATGATTAAGGGTCAATGTTCCGTTGGATAATGCATTGTATTCTCCTATTAACGGATTCAAATTATAATGGATGATGAAGTTCCATTCGCTTGTTGCTATTTTTGTTGAACCAATTCCTTCAAAGTAGATGCCCAAATTGGATTCAAATTTGCTGATCTCGATGTTTTTACTGAATACTGTTGGCAAGATGAGAAGAATTGTTAGTAATGAGGCAATTCCCTCGGTACCAGATATTCGCCGTCTTTTTGTCGTTGTTGTGGTTACTTGGTCTGGTACTTGAGACTGATGTGTTGATTCTTGGGCCTCATTCCCCGTAGTGATGTCATTCTTTTTTTTTCATGCTCAATTGGGAGTGGCGCTAATCTGTGGATCGGACGTTTCCAGATACCTGATGCTGTTCGAACATCAACTACTCGTACGGCACCATCAGTACCCTTATAAGTCTTGGTAATTCTGCCGAGTGGCCATTGAAGGGCTGGAACATTATCTTCCTTTATGATGACCATGTCTCCCACATTGACATTCTTAGAACATTCCTTCCATTTATGGCGATACTGGAGTTCGTTTAAGTATTCTTGTGACCAGCGTTTCCAAAATTCATGCTTGAGATGTGAGACCAAGTTCCATCTTGTCAGATGAGTGTGTTTTGCAGGAACTGTGTTTGCGTCGATTTGTGCAGTAAGGGGTTCACCGATGAGAAAGTGTCCAGGTGTTAGCGCCGCTAGATCGTTCGGGTCACTTGAAAGTGGTGTTAGTGGTCTCGAATTTAGGATAGCTTCGATTCCAATTAATACCGTTTCTAATTCTTCGTACGTCAACGAGGCTGTTGAAACACTTTTTCTTAATAAGTGTTTTGCTGACTTAACGGCTGCTTCCCAAAGACCTCCAAAATGGGGAGCCCTGGGGGGAATGAAGTTGAATTGTATGGCCTTATTGCTGCATTCCTTTATAATGGTCGTACGTGCCTTTTGGGAGTAAATAGCGTCTTCCAACTCGGACAATTGATTATTGGCTCCCACAAAATTCGTTGCGTTGTCGCAATATAGATTCTGGCAATGTCCTCTACGGCCGATGAATCGTCTCAGTGCTCCAAGAAACGATTCGGTAGTCAGATCGCTTACGAGTTCAATATGAACTGCCTTTGTGGCGAAGCAACAAAAAATTGCCACATAGGCCTTGTGGGGTCGTTTTCCGCGAATTTTGTAGTGAATCCAAAAGGGTCCGCAGTAATCAACTCCTGTATTTATAAAGGGTCTTGATGGTGTTATCCTTGGTGACGGTAAACTTCCCATGATTTGTTGCAGTAATTGTGGTCTGTCTCTATTGCACTTCACGCAGTGGTGTACTATGGACCGCGCCATTATTTTGCCCTTAATTGGCCAAAATCGTTGTCGAAGATGGGCTAGCAATGTTTGGGCGCCGCAGTGGCTATTGTGTTCGTGGATATCCTGCATCAAAAGTTTTACTAGAGTATTGTTGTATGGTAATAGCATTGGATGCTTCGCGTCAAAAGAAAGTGTCCCAGACTCTAGTCGACCTCCAACCCGAATAATTCCATTATCATCCAAAAATGGACTCAGACTGGCGAAATTACTTCTTTGTTTTGACTCCTTGTATGTCTGCAGGTCACTGATTTCCTCCTTGAAATCGAATGCCTGCATTGCTCGAATTATTGTGATCAATGAGTCTTCTAATTCCTTAGTAGTTAGTAGTATTTCGTTTTGCCGCTGACCCTTGCTACATCTGGCATTCTTGCAGAAACGTATGATATACCCAACTATTCTCTGAAGTGTCCTGAATGAATTGCGATGGTTAATTTTATATATCAACTCGTTATTGCCATCATGAGTCGCTGCTGCGACAATCGGTAGTTTTCGTTTTCTCTCTGTGTTTTCCGGAATTGAGAGCTCCTTCATATATTTCGTTGGCCACATATCTTGATGGCCTGATAGGAAAAGAGGACCATAAAACCATAGTGTGCATGATGGCAAGTTTGCTGGTTGAAGACCCCTCGATAGTATATCCGCTGGATTGTGTTTCGACGGTACATGCCGCCATTGCTCGGGAAGTGTTAGTTCTTGTATAGTGGAAACTCGGTTAGCCACAAATGTTTGAAATGATGAAGAAGGGGAATTTATCCATGCGAGAACAATTTCAGAGTCTGTCCATAAGAATGTGGGTGTATCCATGAGGCTTAAATCCTTCTTAATTCGAGCGGTTAACTGAGCGCCAAGAACCGCTGCACACAATTCCAGGCGTGGCAAAGTTTGTTTCTTCAGTGGAGCCACTCGTGATTTAGAACACAGGAATCTTACGATTATTCTTCCATCCTTCATGATTGCTCTCAAGTATACCACTGTACCATATGCCTTCTCAGATGCATCAGAAAAGGTGTGAATTTGAATGGCTGTGGGTACACCATTGTTGAACATGTGGCGTGGAAATTGAAAATTGTTTATTTCCCTCAAGTTATTCCGAAATGTTATCCATCGTGTGTGTAGTTCAGCTGGCAGTGCTTCATCCCATGAGAGTTTTAGCAACCAAAGCTCCTGGACGAATATTTTCGCTGTGACCACTAGTGGAGCCATCATGCCCAATGGATCAAATAACTTGGCAAGATCTGAGGTTACACTTCGTTTTGTAACTCTACTGGTCGAGCTCATATTAGTTTTGACACAAAATGAATCGTTCTTTGGCTGCCATGTTAATCCTAATGTCTTAATTGAAGCATTACTTTCATCGTTAAAGTCAAGATCAATTTCTTTATCTTCCTTGGCAATGCCTTGTAGCAGACGGGGATGATTGGCGCTCCATTTTCGTAATTTGAACCCTGCACACTGTAGAATGTGTATAAGTTGATTTTGCATTTCTACAACAGTCGATAGATTATTATCTCCCGTCAGGCAGTCATCAACGTAGAAATCGCTATGGAGAACCCTTGCACCTAATGCAAATGTTGCGTTATGCTCCTTTGCCAGTTGCTGCAAGCATTTTGTAGCTAAATAAGGTGCTGCTCTTGTACCATATGTTACCGTGTTGAGTTGATAGTAACGTAAAGACTCGCTTACGTTGTTTCTCCATACGATGATTTGATATCTCCTGTCCTCCGGATCCATGACTATTTGTCGATACATTTTCTCAATGTCAGTGCAAAACACATATCGTGGTAAGCGGAATCGAAGCAATAATGAAAATAATTCACTCTGCACTACTGGCCCTGTGTACATGATGTCGTTTAACGATACCCCAGTTGATGTTTTGGATGATGCATCAAAAACTACTCGGAGTTTAGTAGTACTGCTACTAGCCTTGAAGACACAATGATGGGGAATGACGTAATTCGGAGCTACAACGTTATTGAGGGCGATTTCTGTCATATGACCCAAGTCTTCATATTCCTTCATGAATTTGATATATTGGTCTTTCACTTCTTTGGTTTTCTCTAACCGTCGCTCAAGGGCCAGAAATCTGTTGGTTGCTATTTCCTTGGACCTGCCAAGAGTGTTTGGGCTCTCATGAAACGGTAGTTTGACAACGAAGCGACCATCAATGGTTTTATGTGTGTTTTGAGCAAAGTGAGCTTCGCACATCTCTTCGGCCCTCGATAACTTGCTACGCGCCGGTTCAACTTCTTCGAGGCTCCATAATCGTTCGATCATCTGATGAAGATCATTGTCATCATAAGTGGAGATGCCGCATGTTGCTGTATCAGATTCAGTTACAGCTATTTTACCAGCTAGTATCCATCCGAGGACTGTATTCTGAAGAATAGGTAAATCGTCTGCCAAACGTATCTGCCCGATGGAGAGCAGTTGATGGTAGAATTCTGCACCAAGGAGAATATCTATACTGTCGGAGTGATTGAATTTAGGGTCGGCTAACGGAATATTTCTTGGCATTGGCCATGATGAAATGTTAATATGTTGTGAAGGTTGTGGTGGTATTATGCTCGGCAGGACAAATGCTTCCAGGTGGATATTGAAATCGGTTGTTCTTGACTGTAGTTTTACATTCACACGTTGATGGGCTTCCTTTCTCCCATCGCCAATGCCTTGAATACTCATTGATGAGCTTCTTGCACTGAGTCCTAATCTCTTTACTAGACGTGTGGTGATCAAGTTGACTTGAGAGCCTGAATCCAGAATGGCCCTGCAAGTCGTCTTTTGTCCATTGGTAGCAACCAATTCTACGACGGCAGTACTGAGGAGCACGTAATGATGTTTTTCTGAGCTCTTGGACGCTGCTAATGTTACTGATTGACTTGTAGTGTTTTGGTGATTGTTGTTCGTGTTGTTTGACTGTTTTTTGGTGGGAGAACCCTTCGTGTTACTCTCAAGATGTAGCATCGTGTTGTGTCTTTGACCACACCTTAAACAGCTTCTTGAAGCGCAATTTTTTGTTCCATGACCAGTTTTAAGGCAATTTAGGCAAAGTTTATGTTTTTGCGCTAAATGTAAACGCTCTATTGGCTGCAATTGTATAAATTGTTTGCAAGCAAATATCGGGTGTATCTCTGTTCCACAAGCCTTGCAGTTTCCTCTGTTGTTGTTACTCGAGGTTACTGACGTACAAGCTCGAGACGATGTATCCCTTTTCTTTCGTCCGATTGATTCTAATGATTGAAACTGGTTCTCAAGGAACGTTAAAAATTCATTAATGGACTGCAATTCCTTTGGCTTCTTGAGTGATTGTTCATATAGGAATCTTGTGTTTTGGTCTAGTTTGTTAACTAGTAAATGTAGAAGGAGAGGGTCCCATGTTGTTGTATTAACACCTATGTTATTTAATGCCATCAAACATTCTTGGGTGGTATCGTGGAGAGCCTTGATAGCCCCTGCTGATGGTTGCTGCTGTGCCTGGTTTGGTTGTCCAAGTATTTTTTGCAGAAGATTTGACGTGAGAACCCTTATATTGTTGTAGCGATCTTGAAGGATGCTCCAAGCAGTTTTGTAGTTGTCCTCCGTGAGTGATATATGGCGGATGAGATGCTCTGCTTCTCCGCTTAGATGTGTTTTCAGATACCACATCTTTTGTATGTTCGGTATTGGTTGGCTGTCAACCATTTGGGAGAAGAGATCAAAAAATTGTCTCCACTGTAGATAATCGCCATCGAATTTTGGGATAGTGACTTTTGGCAGATTTAGAGAGTTATGGGTGATGATGCCATTTGATGAGGCATCTTCGATAATCCCATTGTTCTGTGGTTCTAGCTTTATCGATAAAGCGATAAGGTTTTCCTGTGCCATTTTCTCGATTGCGATATATTCCGCGTGATCGTACCCAATTTCAGTTGGGTTGTCCCTTAATTCCCAAATTGTACAATTCAGTGCATCTATTTGCTGCCAGAGTTGTTCAAGTGTTCGGTACATACATTTATAATACTGTGAGGGTTCATGTTCTCTCAGAGATAGGCCCTCGATCAGCCTACGTAACGAACCCATGATTGTCCGTTGTCTTCTTATCGCACCAACGATTTTTGGTGGATTTTCCTCAACGGTTTCGACTGTTGTCTTAATGGGATTTATCTTTGATGTGGTTGCCCTCTCTTCTGAATTCGTTATTGACCTTATTCCGTCTTCAAAATGAAGTTTATATTCGTCACATAACGTTGATATCTTGCTGAAATACTGATTAACGAAATAATCGTGTTCAGCCGGAGCATTCGGCAATGATTTTATTTTTGCATCTGCCATTTCAAAAGTACTCCAGTGCTCCTGTAAGCGTTGTAGTCGCTCTTCTAGATAGGTTCTGGACTTCTTTCTGTCTGCGGGATCCTTCTTGAAGTTGGTTATTATTCGCTGAATTTCTTGGCCAGTTGCCAACTGTGCCACAATCAGCTCTTCGAATGATGTCATCTTTTCTCCTTGATGAAACGGACAACCTTTGCTGAGATGATGAATTGAGGAATTCGATGAGAATCCTTGGTTGTATGATCCTTGTTCTGGATCACGTCGGGGTCACCAAAATGTTCAGGAGCGTTTTCCTGAATTAAAGTACCAAGCGCATAAACTTGATATTTTATATTACCATGTGAAGCAAGCACTTGAACTTGTTCACGTCGGAGATGATATTAGCGTTTTCTTGTATTATAGTATCAAGCACATAAACTTGATATATTATATTATTAAGTGAAGCAAGCACTTGAACTTGTTCACGTCGGAGTTTTTATGGGTAAAGGAATGAAACGATCAGTGTCTATTACTTCAGATTAACTGAATAACTGATATATTTTTGTAATTTGCTTACATCTTTTATACTTAAATTTAGCTTACTCTAACAATGATAAAAAACTAAATTACTGTCAGCATAATGGTAACAATTACATATATTGATTGCTTAAAACTAAATTGCTGCCGGCAATGCACCGTCAGCATAATGGGTCATTGGCACCCAATTCAGAATCACGCATCGGCATATACACATTTGTTTTGGAATACGTGCTGCGTCAGCGCAAGGGTTGGTGTTGACGTCGTGCGGTGAATTACCTTGACACACAATTGTTGTATGCGCTGCGTCATAGGTAATTCAACTGAACATCAGCTTTTGTTAAGGTCCATGTCTCTGCGCCGTAAAGGAGGACTGGGATGATCAAGGTCTCATATAGTGTCACTTGGTTTTCCGAGAGCGCGCTCTACTTCTTAGTTGCCTTTTGAGCCCAAAGCAACAGCGGTCGGCAAAAGTGATTCTGGGTTTTATCTCAGCGCTGGTGTTGTTGTCGCTGGTCATCAGTGAGACGAATTCCCTGACCACTTCAAAGTTATATCCGCCCATGGTGACGTTCTGGCCAATACGTCGGTGTTGACCGTCTCCTTTAGATGAAAGCAGATATTTGGTTTTACCCTCACTAACCTTGAGAACCATCTTAGCCGCTTCTACTTCAATGCTTACAAAGGCTTCATTGATGTCTCGACGTCCAATCACGTCAATGTCGTCGGCGTACGCTAGCAATTGCGACTCTTGTGACTCTTGCAGGATCTTTTCAAGCACGATGTTGAAAAAGTTGCATGACAGCGCATCACCTTGCCTTAATCCTTTTTTAACATCAAAGGCCTCGGCTTGCTCATTACCGACCTTAGTGGAGCAGCGAGAATTCTCCACTGTCATCCTGCACTGACGGATGAGCTTGGCAGCTATGTTAAAACTAGACATGGCTTTGTATAGTTCATCTCCATACACACTGTCATATGCAGCATTGAAATCGACGAAGAGGTGGTGAGTGTCGATTTGTCGGTTTCAGGCGTTCACACAATACGGCAGAGAAGATCTTATGTGCGATGTTAAGGAGACTTATTCCCCTATAGCTGGCGCAGTTATAGGGGTCTCCTTTATTATGGACCGGGCAAACTATGCTGAAATTCCATTCGTCGGGCATGCTTTCCTCCGACCATAACTTGTAAATGAGATGGTGCATGCACCTTACCAGCTCATCTCCAGCCGTCTTAAGAAGCTCAGCAGACAGGCTGTCTGCGCCCGCGCCTTTATTAGACAGCCAAGCTGCACTAAAAGCTGTGTGTAACCCCTTAACTAGCTCCAAATTAGTGCTTGAACTCAAGTCCTTCTTGAACAGAGGCGGCAGACCAAATTCATTAAGGCTTGTATGGGTTCCAGGCCACTCTGGGATGCCAGGTAATGAGAGCTCTGATGAACTCGCCAGGATGGGTTCAGAGGAGAGCTTCTCAGAACCTGAACCCGCTCTAGGTCTACCTGCGTCCACGGTAAATTCCTACATTAACTATTTAGTTTAATACACACAACCGTAGATGGAGGGATTGTCCGGGTTGCAGGATGACTAAGCGCGTTTGCCCCGATGTCTGCAAAAAATCTGCAGCATTTCTCCTGTCTTTAAGGAGAATCGACTGCAGAAGGCTTGTGGGAGTTATCACGGGCCATTACACTTTTGCCAAGCATCTCTACGTGCTTGGCATCAGTGAGACGCCTACCTGTGCTGCATGTGGCGAGAAGGGATGGTGTGTGCCGAATCCCTTAGCTCTACATCATTGAAGCTCATTAAAATTTTTCTCCGGAAAACGGGGAAAATACAGTAATGTAAGGTGTCTGTCTGGAGTACAATGGTCCAGTGATTGCGCCTGAGTGCTTCTGCGGATAGCAGAAGCCTTTAACACAAAAAAAAAAAAAAAAAACTGCCCTGCCTAATATCACAGTCCCTGAGCTCGATGCTCCCATCTCGTTGTTAGAACAGCATTGAAAAAAATTAAAAACGGCAAGGCTCCGGGTGTGGATGGCATCCCGGTTTAGTTCTTAAAAAATGGTCACCTGCGTGCCTCGAAATATTGCTGGTTTCGTACAACAAAATGCTTAACTCAGAAAATGTACTAGAAGTGTTCCTAATATCGGTGACCTACGCTATATTTAAAAAAGGCGATAATAGTTTCCCAGAAATCTATAGAGACATCTCTCTTTTCTCAGCATTTAGAAAGGTCCTCACACTAATCTTATATATAATCTTATATATGTTGACAGTTTGGGTGGAGACCAACAATGGTCTCGGTGTTTTCCAAACAGGTCTTCGGGCAGATTTTTCAACAGTAGACCAAATTTTTGCATTAACGACGATCGCTAGAAGATTTTGATAGATTCGTCGATTTTAAACGGCCTTCGACACAGCTAATAAGAACTCTTTGATGTACAAGCTATCGACTTTGGGACTCTCGGCCAAATTAATTAGAGTTTACAAGGAGCTAACCACACAAACCTCTGCTGCGGCATGCAATGGTAGTGTGTTGTCAGGCTATTTTGAGGTTCACACAGGAGTTCCGCAAGGCTGTGTGTTCAGTCCGCTTTTATTTGCCCTCTATATAGATGACATAGCTTGTTATCAACCGTGAGTTTATGGAGGTTAAATTCCTTCTGTATGCTGATGATCTGGTTATTTTGACTCAAGGCCCACGATTGCAAATAAACAGATTAAAAAGCTGTTGTGGCCCATGGGACTTAAAGATTAACATTTCAAAGTCCTAAATGATAGTTTTCATCACGGGTAGGGGTGGCGGGACTGCATGAGAAAACTGGACTTTGGAGGATGGGCCGATTGAAGTTGTCAATGAGTTTAACTTTCTGGGTTTTCTTATAAAGACGAATCTAGACATAAAACCACATATTCACGGAAAAACAGTAGCTGCTAAAACTACCATTAACCTTATGTGGAGAAGTTTCTTTAGCAACCAACGAATCGGCTGTGCTTCAAAGTTCATGGTGTTCAATGCCACTATCAATGCATGTCTCTGCTAGGCAATCCAAATGTTTGGCTATAAATATGTACGTTGAAAAGTGTGAATCGGTCCAACGGTTTTTCTCAAAAGTATCCTTAAACTCCAACCAACTACTCCCTCATAACCCATCTATATCGAATCTGGGCTCCCTCAAATCTACCACAGGAACTTAAAAGCAAATGTGGACTATGCGATTAAAGTGATGCGCAGGCCAAATAATAATCTTTGAGAAGAGGCTTCTCAAAATGGAGCTCCAGTATAACCTACCACCTTTCAAAGAATACAATAAGCTCGTATGCTTACAAAATATGGAGTTGGGTTTTACAGAGGCAAATGTAAATGAATGGGAAGATAAGTTATATGAATGCATCAGGAAAAACGATGACTATGTCTATAACGACTGCATAAATAGAGCCCAATCGTCTTCCTCGCGGCATATCTATAAACCTTCCACACCTAGGTTAGGTTAGGTTAAAGTGGTTGGCATACGCCACACGTAGGCCGAAGTTGGTCCATTGTGATACCACATGGATCATATTACCTTGATGCGCTACCTGAAAACCAATCCGTGCCTCTGATGAAGCGATTTGGTATTTTTATATCTGCTAGATCACTTAAGTTATCATAAAAGGGCGCGCCGAAATAGATCCTCCTGCGATTCAGTCGCGGCAGAAGTCATTAGAGGTTAACCCTAGTCTGCCGGCGTATTTTCCGATGGTGCAGTGACCTGTGATGATACCCACTAAAGTGCTTAAGATTGCCCTTTTGGTTGCCACAGGGTCCATGAGTCGTCCTAAGTTTAGCTTAGGCCAGATTTGTTTAGCGATAAAGCCGATACTACTCTCATTCCATTGGAGGTTGGTAGACTCTACGGTTCGAAATTTTATAATGTGCCTTACCGTACTTATCGGTGTTTTTAGATATCCGAGGGTCTGAAGAGTGAGTGTGCTTGACCTTTGCGAGTTCGTCGGCCGTGCAATTTCCTAGAATAGCCCTATGCCCGGGAACTAACAGTATTTTTATGCAGTTAAGGGATGGCGAGGGGAATTTATCGCAGATTGGCTGTCCGTGCATATGATGATATCCTTAGCGGGTAATAGATTGATCCTAAGCCATGCAAGGGCCTTCGTTATCGCTGTTATTTCTAGTTGGTATAGACTGCAGTGATTTAGGAGTCTAAATGATAGGTTGAGGTTAAGCTCCTTGGAGAAGACTCCACTACTTACACCCATCTCCATCTTGGAGCCATCAGTATAAAGGGAAATCGAGTCCGACTTTCCCTTCAACCCATTACTCCCTGGATGGAAAGATAACTTCGAAGTTCTTAGTGAACATATTCTGTGGTATGATGTAGTTTGTGTTCATAGGTTGAAGGCTTCTGCTTTTTTCCAGAGCACTCAGCGCAAATACTGATCCATTGTGTCCATGGATACTTCGAAGTGATTAAAAATGCTTATATGGCCTTTATGTGATGTGGGCAATTTTCCTATGCAGGGTCGCGCAAGCAGCAATTTGTTTGCTGAAGAGGTCCAACGGTGGAAACAGTGGTAGAATATTTAGGGCCTCCGTGGAGGTTGGCCTGATCGCGCCGTTTATGTATAAGCTGGCCGATCTTTGTACTTTCCCAGAGCAGTCCACCAGACTAAGATGTCGTACAGGAGGATGAGCCTTATGACCATTATATAAAGCTTGGTTGGAGACCCCACTTTTTGCCTGTGGTTGCTTGGCTGTTGGCTGTGGTTGCTTTCTTGGCTCGATTGAGAATGTTGGGTTTCCAATTCAGCCTCCTGTCGAATACCAGGCCTAGGTATTTTGCCTGACATTTGATTAATCAATGGGTTCAATAGAGCCTCAGTGGGTTGAAGGGCGGAATTTGATATATATTTGTAAACAGTACTAGGTCAGTCTTCTTGGGGATGACCTCAAGTCCACAGTACTGCGTCCTAGTTACTACTGCATATAATGCACCCTGCATAAGACCCCTTAGAGTTCTGGGAAATTTTCCTGTGGCGACAATAGCAATGTCATCTGCATATGCGGTCACAGCGTACCCTTCCTGTTCTAGCAACCGTAGTAGTTCATTGAGCGCCACGTTCCAGAGGAGAGGGGGGAGTACTCAATCCTGTGGTGACCATTCTAGTTGAAACGGCACCAGCGAAGTTGGCATTGACGGCTCTTTGTGTTAGCAACTGTCGTACCAGATCTATCACTGATCCCGTAACATCTAGATCAGACAGCCCTTTGGTGACGGTCCATAGTTCAACATGGTTAAAAGCGCCCTCAATATCCCGCTTCTATTATTTATCAAAGGGTGTGCACTGAAAGCCATGTCTCACCTCAAGAAAAAGGATTTTTGGCACTCGCATTGGAATGGTAAGCGTGCTTGCGCGAGAAATTTTCTACGACCCCTGTCGATATGTCTTTTGGCGCAATGACATCCGTCATCCTATTGCGCTATAATGTTACAATCGAATTTCTGTGTTGTCAGGACTGGCTCTGGTCAGATACTGAACCTGGAAAGGATTGTCTTCGCATTTTCACAGAAGGCTCCAAGTCTGGGCTGGGGTCCGGCGCTCGGGTTTTCTGTAAACGCGAATATGTCGGACTGAACTTTTCATTAAGAAAATATGCCCCTGTCTTTCAGTGAGATATACATATGCGGAATTCTAATGGCCATACGGTGGCGGGGAAAAAGCATATGCGTCTGCAGTGAGAGCCAAGCTGCACTCAAAGCCTTTAGCCCGCTCTATGTCAGTGCGGTGTGAGATCGACAATAATATGGCCGAGCTGTTACATGAGAAGCATATATGTAAATATAAGATTGCGGCGGAAACTGTGTAAGAGAATTGTGAGCCAACCACCACAATACATTCGTCTGTTTGCTTTTTTTATATTATTGTAAGTTCGGATAGGTCATAGCATTCGACGAATGCAAGGGCCATGCACTCGGTTGTATTAGGCCACACCATCACCGGCGTCCTCTTACCTTTGCTATTAGAAGCACGCTTTTAAAGCTGGTTCAACATGCAGGACTTTCGGAATCATATCCTCATTAGTATCGTTCTTAGTGGTTTCATAGCAGATACTCCATCTAAGTGACTTTGCTCAACATGTATATATATATTACCAATTAACTCTGTTTCTCATTATCACATTAACTACACGGCAAATATGATCGTCAAGGTAAAACCTGGTCTCAAATTCCCTTACCGTGTTCATAGGCATCGAGTGAACTCAACTTCTTACCAGCGTAGCATAGTATCATCGTGACCATGCCACACTGAATGTTTTGCTTCATGTCTTCATTTAACGCAAACCACTTTAGTGAAACACTTATGCACGTTTATCATAAATCTCCACACATCCCTTTTATGGGTCTTCGTTCTCCAACCACATTCAGTACACAGACTGCTGGAGTACCATGTACGAGTACTCGTACTCTTGTCTTTGTAAGGAAGAACTTTGTTCATCTCTCCTTCCACTTGTGCAGCAAACTTTTCTATTCTTATCCTTAATCTTCATTGTTGTTATAGTTACCAATATGCCACTCCAAACAATACGAACAATTGTTCCAACAAATATACTAACAAGCAGCTTGAGGACAGAGCTATCAAAGTTTGAAGGCAGCACCCACTCGACGGTAAATATGAAAATAAACTCTTGAAGGACGCGACCCATGGGTTCGACGGCAGAGCGAAATTTAGTGGTCCGTATGGTTGACAGAGTTAATTAAGACTGTTGTCGATAAGTGGATATATGTAGCGTCTTTTAGGAGATCCTTCGTAACAGCTGCGTGTGCTTATGTAATTTGGGAATTGGATGTTGTGACGGCAAGGGTTTGCCAGCAGTCTTAGTTTACATATTCGTTACTACTTGGGATTAGACCCGAATGCCTACAATTTCTGAAACTGAAATGCCCACCCGGTTGTGATATTAAGTTTTATTGTGCTCAACCGAACAGATATTGTGAGCAATAAAATACAAATATTACGAGGACAACACGGATGCCGGGAAAGTATACCACTTTCGCTAGTTGCAGGATAATAAATGATATTGAGTTGTATGCCTCTCCTTACTCCAATATCTGGCAACTGCAAGTCTCTCAGGATTCAATTCCGTACCATTTGAGCAGCATCTTTGGGCACTCATCAAACGTACATACGTACGCAATATATGTACGTTCGACCATCAATCAACTTGACAGTACATTAGATTCTGGAGGATACAAAAGCTTTCAGACAAGGACGAATGTGGCGCGGTTTTGCTTAGCGGGTTTCCTTTTATTGTCCCCAAAACGGTTGAGTTACCTTTTAAAGAATTTCATACTCGAATGGGAAGGATATTTCATCATTTTTCACTTTATCTACCGGTGAGAAATCATCAAGCGGCGTATTTTTGGATACCTTTGTCACATCCGTATACTTCTCGCCCTTATTATATCTGAATTTTCCCTCGACACGTGGTGGCCTGTGATCAAGTTAAATTTAAATCTTCCACTTCGTCAACATTTTGGCAGGATGTACGGGCAAGTATTTGCAGTTGAAGTCATTTTTCCTGGAATCAGGATGAGATGTGACAATAAAAATTTTCCATCCGGAGGCATACCAAAATACGTACATAACTATGATTTCGAGGTGCAAAAGATGCTTTATTGAAAGGGGACCTGTTCCAACTGTTCCAAACGGCGTGAATCAAGATGCTTTTTCGTAGCAAGTATACTAAGGAGGGTTTTGCCAGTACACCGCCGAGGAAGGATGCTGCAAAATAAACATTCGATGGCGTTGGTGTCATCGGGATCCGAACTCGCTCATCGGAACGGATCGAAGATTTGATGCTTGCAAGCCGTCGATTAACAATTAGAGATTTTTCTGATGATGTTGGCATTTCAAAAGGATCAGTCCATATCGTACAGTTTGGCGTGGTCCTGAGCCTCAACCAACGGACCTCCCCAGCCAGTACGATATTTTGCCAGGTGCCTTCAATTGCGCACACTAAGTTGGTTGAGGTCCCTCTCCACTTGTGTGCGCCATCCCAGTCGAGAGTGGCTCAGATTTGAAGAATCTAAGGACCCGAGCTGTGTTTACCATATACTCTACATGGACCAGCCATCTTAAGCGTTGAATCCGTAGATGCGTTGTCCCCGTAGCTCAAATTCGAAGGGTCCGAGTTGTGTTATCCATATACTCTACATGGACTACCCATCTTAAGCGTTGTATAGATGCTTGACTAGGCGCATGCCGTACAACCCATACAGTTCATTGTTAAATCTTCTCCTCCAAATGCCATAATGCAAATAGGAGCAAAAATCGCACGCAGAACTTTTCTGTCGAAAAACTGAATTTCCCTATTACACACCTACACACACACACCTTCTTTTGCCCGTCCGACGAAGCCCGCCGATCGAACGACACCGACGACGCCCGACCGACGACGTCCGCCGACCGACGACGTCCGCCGACCGACGACGTCCGCCGACCGACGACGTCCGCCGACCGACCGACCGACGACGTCCGCCGACCGACCGACCGACGACGTCCGCCGACCGACCGACCGACGACGTCCGCCGACCGACCGACGACGTCCGCCGACCGACCGACGACGTCCGCCGACCGACCGACGACGTCCGCCGACTGACCGCCGACTGACCGACGACGTCCGCCGACCGACCGACGACGTCCGCCGACCGGACACAGAAGCCAGTCTGGTCCGGCCGGCCCGATTAAATGATTTCCTATTGCCAAGTAATACTTAGTGATCAATTGGCTTGAAGTGGGTGTGAATTATATTACATAAACGAAATTTTGTATGACATTTTTTTTCACCTAGCCTCCACCCGACAAATCCGTATCGTCCGTTTCGTCCGTTAGGGAACTTCGTTCAAACAAAAAAAACATCTCTAGTGGTTTCAATCTATTGTTCAAAATGTTGGTATGGCTTTTGTGTAGAGTGGGGGCCTAGCTCTTAGGGCCGCGCAGGCAGTAAGCTGTATGTTGAAGTGGTCCAAAGGTGGGAGATGTAGTAGAATGTTTCAGGCCTCCGTGGGGGTCGGTCTAATCGCACCACTGATGCAAATGTTACCCGATCTTTGCACTTTCTTCAGACGGTTTCGATATACAGACTTGTCCAGAGCAGTCCACCAAACTACGATGCCCTAAAGAAGGATAGGTCTTACGGCTGCTGTATAGAGACAGTGTATAATGCTGGGTTAGAGACCCCACTTTTTACCCACCACTTTCTTGCAACTCTAGAGGGCAGTGGCTGCTTTCTTGACTTGATCAAGAATGTTGGGTTTCCAATTTAGTTTCCTGTCAAGGATTAGGCCGAGGTATTTATTGGGTTGAAGGGCGGAATTTTATATTTATTAGTAAACAGTACTAGATCACTCTTCTTGGGGTCCAGTCCAAGTTCCGCAGTTCAATCCAGTTTACTACTGTTTGTTAGGCTCCCTGTATTAGGTCACTTAGAGTGCTGGGAAACCTTCCTGAGACGGTTATACTAATATCATCCGCATAGGCGGTCACAGCGTACCCTTCTTGTTCCAGCAAATGCAGTTGTTCATTGACTACCACGTTCCAGAGGAGAGGGGAAAGTACGCCACCCTGTGTACTTCTGCTGATCATTGTAGTTGAAACGGTACCAGCGTAGTTGGTTTTGACGATTCTTATTTGTGTTAGCAGTTGTCATGACAGTTCTATCACTAATCCCCAGATCAGTCAGCGCTTTGGTGACGGCCCACGGTTCCGCAGTTCAATCCAGTTTACTACTGTTTGTTAGGCTCCCTGTATTAGGTCACTTAGAGTGCTGGGAAACCTTCCTGAGACGGTTATAGTAATATCATCCGCATAGGCGGTCACAGAGTACCCTTCTTGTTCCAGCAAAGCAGTTGTTCATTGACTACCACGTTCCAGAGGAGAGGGGAAAGTACGCCACCCTGAGTACTTCTGCTGATCATTGCAGTTAAAACGGTACCAGCGTAGTTGGATTTGACGATTCTTATTTGTGTTAGCAGTTGTCATGACAGTTCTATCACTAATCCCCAGATCAGTCAGAGCTTTGGTGACGGCCCACGGTTCAATTGTTATAGGCGCCCTCAATATCGAGAAAGGCCACTAGGGTATATTCCTTGTATTCCAATTACCTTTCTATTGTATTAACTAGTGAGGACGCCGTAGCGCAGTGGTTAGTGTGTTGGACTCTGACGCACGATGAGCGAGTTCGGATCCCGATAACACCAACGCCATCGAATGTTTATTTCGCAGCGTTCCTCCTTGGCGGGGTACTGGTAAAACCCCCCGTAGTTATAATTGCCATGAAAAAGTTTCTCGACTCACTCCGTTCGGAGTCGGCATTAAACTGTAGGTCCCTTTCACCTGTGTGAAAAATAAATCACACACAACATGGGTGATTGAGAGAAGCTTGGCTCTGGTCCTTCATGGGCTGTAACGCTACCACAGAAGAAGACACTAACTAGTATCCGATCTGCCTTTATTGCTGCCTACTTCGTGATTTTAGAAAATGTTGTGAAATCCTGGATTGGGAACTCCATCACACTAAGCGATGTTGACAGATTGGATGGCCGAACATTTCGTGCACTTTTTCGATGGTTTATAGTGCGGTTGTGGTTATTGGCCGTTCATCCTCCCATGGATAGCTTTTGAGGGATGCGCGACCACGTTAAAAATCAGCTGTGCAATTTTGAGCGGTTGGAGCAGAGTTCCAGTAAACTTTCGTCAACTTCAGATGAATTTTTTCGAGCTTATTGGCTCTTACCTCGCTACTAGCACTGTGATGTTGTATACCAAGGCTGAAAGTACCTTGGCTTTTCGAATAGACAAGTAACTTAACGTATCCCATCAAAAATAGTTCAAAGACCTCAAGAGGCACGGGCTAGCTGGCCAATTCTCTATAGCTGGAATTGTTTCATTTAAAAGTCAAGGTGCGAGAAAGCACGGAGCATGAACTTTATGAACAATAATATGTGGGCCTTTCTATGGTGAAATGCTAAGTGAGCACGCCTAGCTTTGACGCAAGCCGCACGTCACATACATAAGCAGTCAAAAGTAGAACACGTGACGTTAGCCCCATGCCAACCCCCAACTGGGAGGCCGGGCCTTTTTATTCTTTTACCCTCGGGCGAAGGGTCCAGGTGAATCCGGTATTGGTAACCTCTTTCACGCTGTGAGCGCCGCCGTTGGTTCTATTATGGTATGTAGAGCTTACCCGCGTCCGTCTCTTTTTCATTATATTGACCCGACTTTGGAGATCTCCTCCTGGACCTGGGCATCGAAATATTTTCAGATCTACGCCGCCGTTGATTAGCTCGTCCGTCCCCGTCTTGAAGAAGAGTTACAGCCCTGGAACCGACTTATTCTTACACTTCAGCCTCTTTCGCACCCAACGACTTCCCACCAAGGTCGGCCCCATCTTCGGTCGATGATACTAAGCACCAAGGTTTAATGTGGGAAAGCTACAATCGCAGCCAACCGCTAGGAACATTGCCGATCGAGTGTCCCAAAAACTCTCTGAAAGCTCGACGCCGCTTGCACTAACAGTAGAAGAAGAATGGAAGCGTTGTCAAAAAGCTATTAAAGAAGCTGCCCCTGATGTGCTGGGTTTTACGACAACACTGCACAGAGAAAACCCGTGGTTTGACTACAAGTGCTGACAGGCCTAAGTAGCTAAGACGTCTACAAGGCAATGCTACATCGAAAGGCGAGAGCTGTTTATGAGCTACTCGAACAGCAAAGGAGAGAAGAGAACCGCATTCTCAGAAAGCAAAAGAAGGAGTATGAGAAGCGCGCGGGCGTTGAGAGAGAGTGGTGTTACAGTAGGAATAAAGTCCAGATGTTTTACCAGTAAGTGAAACAGATATCCAGTGGAAATAAATTTCGGAACGAAGTTTGCCAGGACGGAAATGGAAAATTGAGACGGTAAATGAGCGCAAAACGAAACATTTGCTGTTATCAAGAAAGGACACACAACATCGACGCCTGTGACAGAGCATCACAATGGGCAGCATGAACTTCGAGGTAGTCAAGGACTTCGTCTACCATGGATCTGCAGTAACTAATACAAACAAGGAAAAGGACCTCAACGAACTTGCTCTGCGTGACCGGAGACGGTTGCCAATAGTTCGTGGTAGTTGGAGGGCATGGGCTCGGACATACAGGGTAAAGTTGTTGATTGCTCTCAACCTGGCGAGATGCCAGCAACGATCCCTGTTTAAATGCCCGGGTCAAGTTGACATACGGCCTCCTCGCGGCGCCCTCTGGATAGCCTCTTCAACAACCGTTGGGAGGTGAACAAACGTATGCAGCGAAAAAAACCCCGACCAGAATGGCGGTTGTGCGGCGGGCTAACAATCCGCCCACGTAAAAAAAACATAAAGTTATGAATGAGCAAGATGCCTCGGATACACGGACGGATACTCGACGACGACAACGCACGAAAAAGGAACACGATTTGCGAGTATGCTCCTGGAATGTCAGAACCCTGTACACTCCCGGAGCTGCTCATAAACTAGAAGGAATCCTCACGCAGTACAAGGCGGATATTACTGCGGTCCAGGAAATACGCTGGATAGGAAACGGTATGATTAGGAAGAAAAATTGCGACATTTATTACAGCTGTCACAAAAGGTTGCACTTACTGGGATGCGGATTCGTCGTGGGAAAGCGGTTAAGGTCGAAGGTCATCGACTTTAAACCTATATGTGATCGCCTGGCTGTGATCCGCATCAGAGGCAGATTTTATAACATCAGCCTTATATGTGCACACGCCCCTACCGACGAGGCTGAAGACCCTATCAAGGAGGACTTCTATGACCTCCTGGACAACGCCTACGGAGCTTGTCCGGAGTACGATGTAAAAATCGTGCTCGGGGACTTCAACGCCAAAATCGGAAAGGAAAACACCCTTGGCGGAGTGATCGGAAAGCACAGCCTCCACGATACAACAACAGATAACGGCTTCCGACTCGCTGACTTTGCGACAGCTCGTAATGCGGTGATAAGTAGCACAAGATTTCCTCGCAAGCGAATCCACACAGCAACCTGGCGATCTCCGGACGGTCGAACCGCCAACCAAATCGACCATGTGCTCATTGACGCAAGGCACGCGTCAAACATCCTGGATGTGCGAACATTCAGAGGGGCAAATGTCGACTCTGACCACTTCCTCGTAGCAGCAAGATTCAGAGCTCGACTGTCCAATGTCAGGAAGCTGCACCAGCCCACCAGGAGGAGGTTCGACATTGGGCGCCTGAGCACACCGGAGGTTGCCAGAGTCTACAGGGAGCAGCTGAGCGAAAGACTCTACGGTATGCCTACGTCGAACACAAATGCTAATAATATGTGGCTGCATTGCCGCTCAGCCATTCAGGAAGTAGCCGAAACCACCTTAGGATACCTACCACCCCCGACAAGAAACCCGTGGTATGATGGCGAGTGTGAGCAGAAAAAGGCAGCAACCGACGAGGCGTACCAAAAGGCGCTGCAGAGGAAAACCAGGGCAGCGCGAGAAGAGTACCGAGCCAGAAGAAGGGAGGAGAAGAAACTACTGCGACAAAAGAAAAGAATCTTCGCAGCCTCCCAGCTCAAGGATATCGAGGAGTCTAGGGATAAACATAAAATACGAGCCTTTTACAAGAAAGCCAAAGGCCTTGCAGGAGGCTTCAAAAAGGGCACCCTGGCTCTTCGAAACTGCGAGGGTAATCTTGTCACCGACCCGCAGGGAATAGTGGATGTATTTAAGCAGCACTTCCAGCAGCTGCTTAACGAGCATGACCAAGAGAGAGTGGTAGGGACCGAGGAAATCCCAACTCCAGCCGCTGAAGTAGTCCTCCCACCCAGCATAGAAGAAGTCGGCACAGCTATTCAGATGCTGAAGAACAACAAGGCCGCAGGCTCAGATGGCTTGCCATCAGAGCTCTTCAAGGCTGGCGGCGATGTTCTGGTAGGGAGCATGCACCAGATCATCTGCAGAATTTGGGAAGATGAGAGCATGCCCGACGACTGGAATACCAGCTCTATATGCCCCATCCACAAAAAAGGCGATCCTACCTCTTGCAAGAACTATAGAGGTATATCCCTGCTCAATGTCGCATACAAGATCCTGTCCAGCGTATTGTGTGAACGTCTAAAACCATTTTGCACCGCACTAATCGGCAGCTACCAGTGCGGCTTCCGGCCCGGCAAATCAACTATAGACCAAATTTTCACACTTCGACAGATCCTGGAAAAGACCAACGAGTTTCAAATCGATACACACCATCTTTTCATCGATTTCAAAGCCGCATACGACAGCATTCATCGTGAAGCACTGTTTGGGGCGATGGCCGAATTCGGGATCCCGGTAAAACTGATCCAGTTGTGTCGCGCCACGCTAAAAAACACGCGATGCACCGTGCAACTCGGTTCTAGGACCTCGGAACCATTCGAAACATGCACCGGATTTCGGCAAGGAGATGCGCTGTCATGTGACTTCTTCAACCTGGTGCTGGAGCAGATAGTGCGACGGGCAGGCGTCAACAGGGAAGGCACTATCTTTTACAAGTCCATCCAGCTGCTAGGATACGCGGATGATATCGACATCATCGCGTGTTCTCGCCGTGGCATTGTGGAAGCATTCACGGCGATTGAAGAACAGGCGAAACGAATTGGTCTTAAGATCAATGAGGACAAAACGAAATACATGCTGTCAAGCAAAAACCAATCCGTCGCTCACCACCTGGGACAAAACATAACAATTGACAGCTACAATTTCGAGGTAGTTAAGGAGTTTGTCTACCTCGGGGCAAACGTAAACTCCACAAATGACACCACAGTGGAGATCCGGCGTAGAATCGCCCTTGGCAACCGCTGCTACTTCGGCTTGTCCAAACAACTGGGGTCAAAACTCCTCACTCGAAAGACCAAAGTCATGCTTTACAAAACGCTCATTCTGCCAGTCTTGCTGTACGGAGCCGAAAGCTGGACGATAAGCAGGACAGCGGAGCTGATTTTGGGTTCTTTCGAAAGAAAAATTCTGCGCCGGATATTTGGTCCTGTCTGTGAGGAAGGTGAATGGAGAAGAAGACACAACCGCGAACTCTACGAGCTGTACCAAGATGTGGATGTAGTCCGGAAGGCAAGGACCCGTCGACTGCACTGGCTCGGCCACATCGAGCGCATGGACATCAACGCTCCAGCTAAGAGGGTCTTCGACTCCGAGCCTCCTGGTTCGAGAAGAAGAGGAAGACCGAACCTCCGGTATAAAGACCAAGTAATCGCGGATGTAAGACATCTTGGTCTTGACAACTGGAAGCAGCGTGCCCGGGACCGTCAAGGATGGAAGGCAGCTATAGCTCAGGCTCAGATCCTCCATGGATCGCAGGCCTGATAAGTAAGTAAGTAAGTAAGTAAGTTGGAGTCACTTGTTGGTTGAGGCCAAAGACCACACCAGTCTGTAGCGCCACGAAAAAGAGTAAGAAGAATACGACCCCATCCTTTCGTCCCAGCATCTCGCCGCAAAAAAAGGGATTCAGGTGTCTTCATTTACTTTTCATTTCCCCAAGATCTCCACTGAATTACTATAATCCGAACATAATTAGTGAACCCCGCCAAATCCTATCACATCACAATGCCCCTATCTTAGCATTTTAAATGGGAAATCCTCAAAATTAAATCAGTGCCTTGTCTCACTTACTACGACGACAAATCGCATCCAGCCATTCTGATCTCAGTAAGTAACTTCTGGTCCAGCAGCGACAATTATTTTCAAATTTTCAAACATTCACTTTGTCCTTGCTGAGGTATTATGGATATTTTCGTTTTTGATCCTGCCCTGAAGGTTGCTTTGCAAACTTACCATGCGCTCATGATTTCACACCGGGAAAAGCCACCACCGTTTCGGGCTACTATGACGATGTCTTTGATATTGTTTTCGCTCTGGGACACTGTCCTTTCGGATGGTTATGTTAATAACTCTCGGTATCAGGACAGGAAAAAAAAAACCTTAAATTTGGTGGACACAATTCCCTCACTACGAGCTAAGGAAGCCAATTATTATGCGAATATTTTCGGTCATGGCGGTTTCCAATAGCTGTGTAAAGCTGTATATCTAGATTTCCCTAGCGAAGAGGTCAGCTCAAGGGAATGGCGGTAAAACCATGTACGCGCTATGAGGAAGGATTTGTGGATAAAGTCTGCAGCAGGCAAACTGGATGATGCAATAATACCCAGCAGCAGATGACAAGGCTAAGTCGGATTTAGCAACCCCCTGTCGACAACGTCCATTTTTCTGTGAAAGGGGGTGTAAATGCGATTAAAATGAATGCTGTAGTATCGGCATAGTTATAGATATATTGTGGCCGTTCTTTAAAAATCGATTAACCTCGTTCGTCGATTGTGAATCACAGTTTGCAGCTGTCACAACGACAGCACGACACCACGTCAATATCTCAATTTCAATGCTTTCCTGCAGCCTTTATAGCTCGCATAATCCCTCTGTCAATCACAACGACTTCGTTGAAAGTGATCCTTTACGAGTACAAAGGAAAACAAGCCACAGAAAAAGAGTAAACAACAAGGAGCAACCAACTCTACCCAACCCACATCCCTATCCACTCTAGCAATTCTCACACAGGCTGGTAAAAGGCTCAGCTTGGCAGCTTTCCATTTGAATTAGCATATGATTCAAGTGAATTCTATTCACTTTTCAACCACAATCACAGATACGGCTCCAGATTCATAGGATATCCCCTCACATTTCGACATTCGACAACCTCTGCCCCGTCACATTCTGTCATCAACAGAACACACCACTTTAAATCCTTTCCATCAATCTTGTCACGCCCCCGAATCCATACCCATACGCACGAAACCATTAAACCGTGTGACAGGCATCGAGTGCCGAAAAAAACTGGAACCATAACATGCTCGAGAGATGATATGCAAACAACAACTGAATCATCCTGGTATACCTGTCGAAGTCAGCGATGAAGTCAGAAAATGTTTTTTATCTTGTGGGAGTGGTGGTAAATCACCTACCGGGGGATGAACAGATTGAAAGGACTTCCCTGAGAAAAGTGCTTCCATCTAAGGCGATTAAAAAGGATAACGTATTAATTCGCCTTGAACTAGCCTGCCTATTGACCTAAAAGTAATTTTTAAATTCCCAGTTGCAAGTTATTGAAATGGGATCGATTTTGCGATTTCCAAATTTTGACATGCCTCCACGTTTCAAGGTCACCACCAAATCCATAGAGATGTCTCTGCGTGTGTGTGTGTATGTACGTATGTGCGTATGGGCTAATGTGCCCACGAAATTTTGGTCTCGATTATCTTGAGAACCAAAGTTGATATTGACATGAGACTGCTTTCATTCCACGCGCAATTATGTAACTTAGAGCTGATTAAGTTTCCAGGAGTAATGCCGGTCGTTTCTTGTTAGAACTTAAATAACTAAAAGAAAAGCAAAAATATTATGCAATACAGTTGTTGTAAATGAGAAGTGATCACTCATACTGATGATTCATACTCTGTGTGTACAATTCTTATGTAAGACCATAACTGCATGGAAAAGTTGCTGAGAACTACAACCAACGTGAAAATTCGATTAGTTTCTCTTTTTCTATCTAGGACAACCACCCATGGAGAGCAGTGAATGAACATCTACCACCCAAACCCAAAAAAGGCCATGTATATGTATGTATGTATATATATCTTCTAAACCATTGAAAACCGCATACTGTTAGGAGTTACAAAACATGAAAAATTTGATTATGTAAAATATGTTGCATAGTTCAAGGTAAAACTATGATTGAACTGAAATGAGCCGGATCCATATTTTGGATCGGAAATTCAAAAGCTTTTGTCTTTGAAGCTAATATACATACATGTATGTATATACATATAATTAAAATTGTCAGAACAGTTCTATTTGAACATATTCGAACATCATCAAAATCAGTGAGAGCTGATGTCCTTGAAACACCTGAACAGATCTTCATAAATTCTAGCTAAGCACCATCTCGATATCGTCACCAATGTAGGGGCTAACCCACAATTCGTTTCGAGGGAGGATTTCCAGTTGATCTTCATGTCACTCAAAAAGAAAAAGTCAGCGGGTACTGATGGTGTATCCAATGTTGTGCTCAGGCACCTCCCACCAGTGGCTATAGAGAGGTACACTATCCTGTTTAACAATGCACTGAATAATGCATAGTATCCGGTGCAAAAGAAAATCGCGGTGGTCCAACCAATCCCTAAGAGAGGCAAAGACACCTCTAACCCCGCGAATTTCCGGAGAATGAGTCTCCTTTCGAGTATCAGCAAGATATACGAGAAGGTGATCCACAGAGCTCTATTGAAGTGCCATGAGGATAAAAGCATAATTCCGGATAACCAATTCAGTTTCAGGGCAGGGCAGGATACCATACATGCCGCCACGAAACTGCTCTCGGATATTCAGTGAAATGAATGCAACAAACATTGTACGGGTTCCTGCTTGGTCGACTTGAAAAAAGCCTTCGACACCGTATGGTTAGAAGGACTCTACTACAAGCTCAAACAGTTGAGCATTAGTAAATCATTGCTATATATGATCTGTGATAGGTAGAAAGTTCGTTGTGAGAATTGCCAAAGTGACTTCTATATCAGCGATCTGATAGCTTCTCTTCGCCAATCGATAGCGTACGCAGATGACTTAATAGCGTAAAGAGCAGGTTCAACGATCGACGTCATTGTTACCTTGCTCCAGCGTGACTTCGACAAGATCCAGCAGTACTGTGATGACTGGAAGTTGAAAATCGACTTTCAGAAATCAGGGACTATTTTATTCAGAACGTCTTTGTCTAGGGCCTCTACGGACACTAGAAAGCACTGGCGAAGGTCCTCAATCCCTGGACCGGACGGGCGTCCACTTGTTGCGTACAAATACCTACCAAAAACCTTTTCCGCTCCATCCCTCCCTCTCGTGTATTTCTACCCGTCATTCTGGTCCGTTGCTCTCTTTTGAGGGTGGCCTCGGTGCATACGCGGATCAGGAGGATCTTGCGGTATCGTGGTCCGACTCTCTTAAGGGGGCAACAAAGCAGGTAAGACCGGACGGACGGTCCGACAGCAGGGACGGACGGTCCCCAACGCCGACTGCAGGGACGGACGGTCCCCAACGCCAACAGCAGGGACGGACGGTCCTTAAAACTGACAGCAGGGACGGACGGTTCCAAACGCCGACAACAGAGACGGACGGTCCCCATCGAGACCAGCAACCACGACAAGGGCGAAGGCCCCACCCTAATCAAATAATTGTTTGAGCAAAAGAAGAATGTCACCCCCAATCAGTAAAGTGTCGTCTAAAAGCAAATGAATGTTGAAACCCCAAAAGAATTGTAGACCCAAAGAGTAAATTGTTGTCTCGCCCCTATATGTTCCAAGAGAAAAAAAAGAAAAACATTGTAAATACTTAACTTGTGAGCTCGACATTCGGCAAGGGCTTCGATAATTACAAGTCCCTCGAAGACAAGAGAGTGCTTGAGTGCACCTAGACCACCGGGTTATTCGAGGGAGACGTTCAACTTTAACTTTAATAACTTTTAGTACACCCGGGGTGGTGAATGCTTCCGTTACCAAAGACAACAACCTCTTCCAAGCGGAGCTGAATGAAGTGAGTGTGGAGGCTATAGGAACTCTGGAGGTGATTCCCTTTGTTCCGATAGCCAAATGGACTGGGCGAATTCTCACACACCACCTTAGGCTTCAACCGCCAAAAGGACAGTACGGCGAGAAAGCAAGTAATTTATTTCAATTGAAGAAAAAAGGGAAGTAGAGAATCCCAGAAATTAAATAGAAAATAAGTGTGAAGAGAAATCACCAGATTGGATTAAACTCGCCAGACCCGGGAGCTTAACCCAAAATAAAGATGGCCGAATTCGCCCTAAATGTTTGTGTGTGGCGTGTGTGCGAACCGGTTGGATGGGTAGACGGGAAGGTAACCCGTACGAACAAGTCAATTGGAGAAGAACTATCGAGCCAAAAAGACAGTCGGTGAGTGGATAGTGGCCACCACCTGAGAGACAAAGAACAAAGGTGAGAGAACAAAAGAAGACAGAAAAAGGCAGAGGCAATAATAAAAAAAAAAGGAAGGGAAGAAACGAGGAACACGAAAGACGTGAAGCGGAGGCAATAGACAGGAAGCGTGTAAAAGGGAGGAGTAGCCGTAGCATTCACTCATCCCCGGGAAGTAATTCTTTCATATATTGAATTTGTTTTTTATCCCTCGAATTACCTTTTAATCCCCAACCCCTTGAAATCTGTTCCCGTTTTAGGAATCGCGTCTCCCATTACGGATGCCGAGCACCCCGCAGTCAATAAGAGGAAAAAGATAAAACCCCGAATAAAGTGTCCCCCCTCATTTCCAAAAGAAGCTGGTCGTTTCCCTTTTAGTTTTCGTAGTTTTTACAAAACTACGTGGCGCCCTATACATCCCGACTATTGAATCCCCGAACCCATCCCTCAGGAGCTAGCCGTGTGCGCACTGAACGCGCGCACCCCAGCTGTTGTGTCAATCTGACACAACACACTGGCAAAAAAAGCGTAGTCGGATACCTTGGAATCTGTTATCCGCTCTTAAGATCAGTGTCTATATTTCGATAAAAGTGTGGATGCTGCTTTGGCAACGGCCCGGATCGCTTTCGCTCTGACAAGTTGACTGTTTCATAGCAGTCAGCTTGAGTCCAGCGTGAAGTTAATCTGTTATATGGCCCTAATCAGGCCCATGATTGCCTACGGATGTCCCATCGGGCTTAAAGTGCCAGCTTGATAGAAGGGATTCGGGTGCTTAAGAGACAATGTCTAAGGACTTGTCTCGAATTGTACAGAAGACCAGAGTCTGAGTACACGAAATTCTATTGCAACGAGGTCTTGTACAATAGGGCAAGGATTTTACGGGTAGACAATTTTCTGATAAAGTTGATTCAAGGTCACGCTGCGAATAAAATTAATTCGGTTGATAACTTGATCTCTGGGGCTTCCTACCTCAACAGTATGTTCTATGGGAGAGTGCGTCTGAATGGCCTTGTCTCTCAGAAGCATTCCTCTATTTGGTCATTGTGGGCCGATCCAGGATAGATTGGTGGTTACGTCGTCGTGCTCTGCGAGTCCGAGCGCGACAGGTTCAGCAGACCGGTCTCAAATTGCGATCGAATCCACGCTTTTGGTGGCTGGAGTGGACTCCTCGGGCGTCTTAGAATAAGCTGCCTCTTCCAGGCAACAGTCGCCAACACCAATGGCATACATGGGGTAGGGTAGGGTAGCCTTGCGGCGTCGCACCTAGATCACATTTTTGGTCTATGAAATCTAAAGAAAAAAAAAAGTTGATTCGAGAAAATTTAAGTTTATACCTTATAGTGCTCCACCTTGTGGCAGATACTAGAACCATTCAATTCTGCTTAATCCTGTGACAGGCAATTTACAAGGATGCGAGTCAATAAAACCTGGAAGGAGGTATCTCCACTTCGAGTGGGTTAATCTGCGAGGATGCGAGTCAATAAAACCTGGAAGGAGGTATCTCCACTTCGAGTGGGTTAATCTGCTTAACCCAAGTTGCCTTTTTCACTCCACGCTATCCACCCTTGATAGCAAATAATCCATAAATCTGTTATCCATCGGTCATGCGGTGACTATCCATTGAGTGCTCGTGTCAACGTGCTTATCATCGATAAAGGGACCGGCCGATGTCAAAAATAAATAAATTTTATGCGAAGGTTTCCGTTTTGCTTTGCATACTTGTTATCCAATATCACCGACAAGTTCCCACCTGATATGAGATATGTATGTTTATTTGAAATGCAATTCACAACCTCACGGCGGCGGTCGAATGGTCCTTGGAAAGCAGGACAAAGCGGTTTTCGTTCTGTACATCCATGCATGACTACATGCTGCGGTATGCTACAGACCCATTCAACCGTCGTTGTTGTGTGTATCTATCTATCTGCAAAGATAAACACATGTGGTAATATATGGATTAAATGGGTTGCAGGTAGTCGTATCCGGTATGCATTTGTGGTTCACTTTATGGATGACTATCCGAATTCGATACGGTGGGATGACAAAGGCGTTTGGTGATAGATGGTCCAGTAAATATCAATTCGTTGCCACAATAATTACTCAAATGGCGACCAGGTAATGGCAAACATACATAGGAAACGGGAAGAGATGATGCGATAAGCACGCACTCGAATAGTACCGGCATAGGGTTTACTGATTCAAGTGGTCATGGACAGATAGTGTGATTGAAGTACTTCTAGAGAATAGTCAACAAATGTTGCTTTTTAGGGGAAGTACAGCAGATTTCTGTACGGGGAATATTGAAACGGTTTTTCAGTGCTTGCTCACTTGCCGTTTAATTAAGGGATGGCAAAAGACTAACAAGGGCCTCGTAGAGGTAGCATCTGTCCGCCGAACACCTTGCAGCACTCTTAATAGGTCTCATCCTCTGGAAATTGTAGGCGCGGAAGGGCGAATAGCGAGCTTTCTATGCCAGAAAACAAGTTTAGTCGGTTTGGGTACGGCCTAATCAGTAACCGTAAAAAAATCATAAACTCAGAGACAACCACAAGCCTCGGATGTACGGTTCACGCTCCACAAAAAAAAAAAAAAAGACGACAGAGTCAAAGATGACTTCTATGACCCCCTTGAAAGAAAAACGTACACTCAATGTCCAAGCTATGACACCAAAATTGTTCTAGGAGATTTCAACGCGAAACTGGGTAAAGGGGACATCTTTGAACGAGTCGTAAAAAAGCACGCCAGGCACTCCTTCAGTATCTTGGATGTCCGAACATTCCGAAGAGCCAATGTTGGCTCGAATCATTACCTCGTTGCAGCCAAGGTACGAATGCGGATATCACAAAGACTGCGGAGTTGAGTAGAACCAGCATCTTGACGTCGACAAGCTGCAATCGCAAGAGATCGCCAGGACCTTTGCTGATCGTGTCTCCCTCAAGCTCTCTTAAGAGAGGATGCAAACTGCACAAACCATAGAACAACAATGGAGACATTGTCAAAGCGCCATTAGGGATGCTGCCATTGATGTATTAGGTTTCGAGCATCCACTTAGGAGAAACCTTTGGTTTGATGACGAGTGCAGAAAGTACACGCAGAAAAACAGAATGCATACATACGCTGCAAATGGTAAGTGTGTTACTTTCGTGTAGTAATTTTAAATGCAATTTTAATTATGTTATTATGAAAACACACCACAAGGTGTGTTGTTTAACATCAAGCTGCTTCACAACAAAACAGTCACATCAATCAAAGAAAAGGGAAATTTTCCAATTACACATAATCTTGCAAGAGAGCTATTTTGGTGCCTGACCCATGATGTAATGGTGAACACACAGGATTCTCAACCTCCGTGATCAAATCTCAAGGTTGCTGTGGACGTCTTTCGCGGGGACCAAAAAAAAAAGCCCTCCTAGTCTTCGCTCCCCTAACATTCATCGCTTCGAGGCTCATCAAGCCCGAAACATTGTTTCTTGTTTGGTTGATATTTCTTTTTTATAGCGCACAATATGCTTTTACACGCCAACGAGTGTGTTCAATATATAATGCTCCAAATTATTATTATAATTATTATTCAGTGTGTCGCTGTAACATAGCTATTTGAGGGTTGGTATACACACCACTAGGGCGTGTATTAGTTTTGAAAAGTTAACGTGTTAAGTGACAAATTTGATCCCATTTACACACTTCTTTGTGTGAAATAACATACCCTTATGTGTTATTTAACACACTTCTACTTGTTATTTAACACACTTGCATTTGCAGTGCTTGCAAGCACAAAACCTTGTCACCAAAGGATCTCTGCACCTTCGTCAATGACTCAGCGGTAGAAAATTTATTCCGCAAACAAAATTCTATCAAAATTCCGTGCTCAGCAAATTAAGGCATAAAATCGAAAAATTCGCATTTAGCAGCTCCCAGAACGAAGCATAACTCAAACAGAAATTAATATGCATTTTGATCTGAAATTTGGCACGGATGTAAAAGATAGTCCTACCAATCTGGAAGTGGGTGCTGGACGAAAGAGCTTCTAATTCTAAGGAACACGATGCATAGCTCATCAATAATCATCGAACGTTGAGTCGGTTTGACGGACGCTACGATAACACTGCTTCATGTAGTCGTACTTCTTCAGTATAATATGAGTTCAAGGCTTTAAAAGGTGACTTATAAGAGCTAGGTCGTCCCATGTTTTTCAGACCTAATCGAATCCCACTTGGCAAAGGTCCATCACTTCCCAAAGTCCATCTCCCTATATCTCGTCCTACCCTATCCCGTCAGTGACAAAACAAAATTCAATTTTAATGCATGTAAACTCATTTAAATGAGAAACCCAAATTCAGACCGTCCCGAGATCCATTCTTAAGAAATTCCTTAAATCAACCTTTCCCCCGACCCGAGGGACGAGACCATTGCAGTATAGCAAAACAGCCCCTAGGCCTGCTCGGGTGACACACATTAATCTTCCCGTAGCATTGGGTACTGGAATAATTTCTTGTCTCCTTTCATGCATTTCTTCTGCTCATTTTCCAAAGATTTTTCTTTTACTTTTCCACATTTTTCTTTTTTAATAATTTACATCCTCTTAAGCTGTGTCACTGTCCACTTGACCGTAGTGTGTCGCTGGTGGTAGCTCTCTGGCCCTTCTTCCATCTACTTTCATTTATTTTCCCATTCACTCTGGTCCTCTTAAGGAGCTGTGCGCTGTCATGTTCAATTTTGCCTAGCACTGGATAAGAGACTTAGAAGGGATGGCACGTTGCCTCATGTCGTCCTGTCCCAGCTACAGATTGCTTTTGTCTATTGGAGTGGGCTTGAAGATGGGCGGCTAGTGTGATGCGATTGTACAGTCGTGTAATCAGTGCATGGCCGAAAGCTGTCTCTGTGAATTTGTAGTCTTGTGTCACTATGATTTGTTGAGTTCAGATGTGGCAAAAAATGTTTTCAAAGAATTACAGACCTGGTCATGAAAAATGGTTTGCTGTTGAAGGAGAACAAATCGATGGACATGTGTTTCTTCTTTTGTCTGCTTTGTCTCTCGGTCTCTCTGTCGCTCTGTAGGTTTGTACATATATTTGTCGGCTCGTGTCTATTTTTTATTTTAATTGGAAATTTAAATTTCATTTTAATTGAATATTTTTAGAGCCCGGGTCCATATTGCTTTAAGGTGAACTTGCCATGACTATCAAATGGTACTGATCCAGACATTCAAAGAGGAACATTCTACAATACCATATGCAAATTGGGAATCCCGATAGTCGATATGGTGCCAGCTGAGTTGAAATCGGTTCCTATGCCTCCAGGGAGAGTGGAACACATACCTTTGAAGTGGGTGGTATAGAAAACGCCCGACTTTCAAGGATGTGGCGAAAACAATATTATCGAGTGTACATACACTGGATATTCTATTTTCGACGCAGAGGTGTCAAAATGAATTTAAGGATTATTGTAAGTTATTCATGGAAATTGCATGAATCGAATGTCGTCACGTTCGATGCACACGGAGCTATGGTTATGTTGTGCTGATACAAGTGCATCATCCACATGCTTTGGTGTGAGTGATACCAGTATACCTAGTAAGGTTGAGATACTATATGAGAGAAGTCAAACTGACGTTATGGAATACTTTATCATGACTGGGGGTACTGGGTATACTCTCCTGCGTATTCTAATAGTGGTAAGGAAGATGAGAAGGGTTGCTTTAAAGATGGTTGTGAAAATCCGGGTGCAGATTTTACAATTGGATTTGATTCATCTTCTAATAAGTAAGATGAGGTTGCTTTGATCGGATTTTGGGACATAATTTCTGAACGCAAATGAGATCTGTGAGATTTGGTTTTTAATTTTTTACAACACATTGAAATTGAGTGATCGCGTGATTAAGGTGTTCTATGGAAGAAAGGAGGGGTCGGTAACGAACGATTAGATTCCGATCTTTATTGCAGAAAAATGTTGAGCAACGGGCAACGGGCTCGTCTATGACATCAGTGCTTGGAAACTTCAGCTGCTCGTTGCTTGCCTTTCTGATCCCAAATTCACAATTCACACACTGTAGAATTTATTATTGCCTTGTGAGGGTTGATTGGAACTCACGATCGGCAACCAAACTTGGACACTTTTGTGGACAAGATCTGGTGGCCGCCAGAGTAAGCTAAAGAGCGCACGGAGAAATCGTCGTTGCATCCGCCTACTTGCCCTACGACCCGGTACTACCTCCATCACCGAAGGCAGTTTCTGAGCTCGTAGAGTACTATGAAGTCAGAAAGAGTGGTCTGATTTTATGCTGCGTGCGCCTTTTAGACTTCACTCTTTCGTCTGACCTTACCATAAAAAATGTTTGCTCTCAACCGACGTTTGTTACGACGAAACGAGAGGAGGTGATTGACCTGACACCTATCATACAAATATGTGAAGGACATCACTATCTGGAGAGTCTTGCCTGATGATATGCTTTCGGACCTCTTTCTTGCAACCCAGACGGAATCCAAGAAAGACGGACCGAGTACGGCTTAGAGTGGAGTTCGAGAAATCCATTCAGACCTTACCTAAACTTAGAATGAAACAATTGGTAGAGAACGCTGTTCATAATCTGAATAGCGTTATCACCAGTTGTTTTGAAGTCGCATGTCCTGTCAGCAAACCTCCCTGCAAGCGGGGATAATCGACAAAGCTGGACGCAGTCAGAAAATCTGATTTTACCTTTACGAATTGTATACCGGAAACTTTTAGTTAATGTTTAGACTCATTTCCTGGAGAATCTAATCGCTATCGGCTCGTCGCACACTCCGCCAAGGGAAGCTGCAACTAATACGATGAAAACAACTCGACGTAGCTGGTATATTTCGTCGCGCGCGGTAACGACCGAAACCACTGAATTTGTTGTAGCATCCCTCGATGGCTTTAAATCGCCATGCACCGACAGGATATATCCTGTTATGCTGCAAAAACTTATAAAGCAGCTGCTTCCTACTTTGAAAAGAATGTTCACTGCTAGTCAAGCACTTGCCTATATACCTATTCCTTGGCGCACAGTGAAAGTAGTCTTTATTCCCAAAATAGGAAAAAAGGATTGCTTACTTGACAAGAGTTTTAGACTAATTAGTCTAACATCCTTCCCGCTGCAAAGTATGGAGAGACGTGCGCAAAGTTATCCTTGGAGTGCATCCTCTTTCGAAGATGCAACATGCTTATCAGCTCGGAAAATCCAGCGAGACTGCATTTCAAAACCCAGTTAGAAGGATAGAATGCACACTCGAAAGGAAAGAGTATACGCTTGGCATTTTCGTCGACATTAAGGGAGCTTTTGATGACGCAACTTTTGACAGCATGTGTAACGCGATGACGTAGATGAAGCGATGGTTTTGTGAATCAATGCAGTGCTCGTGCACAGGACATTGATCGCTGACAAAGATTTCGGACATTGTGTTAAATTCGGCGTAAACAATAACTGCCCGCAAGGCGGCGTCCTGTCGCCTCTGTTATGGTCCATGGCGGTCGACTCTCTGCTTGCTGCTCTCAATGCCTCTGGAATCTATGCCCAGGCCTATGCGGATGATGTCGCCGTTCTTTCTGTTGGCTTGTGCTGTCCTTCTCAAAGCACAGGCGGCGTACAAGAAGAAATGGGCTGTCGGATAATCCTCTTAAGACCGATGTCATTCTCTTCACGAAAAGGATGAAAAATACCGACATGACTCAGCTGGTAATAAATGACACTTTCATCCCGGTGTCCAAGGAAGCTAAGTACCTGGGAGTCATTTTAGGTAGCAAGCATCTTTGGTTAAAGCATGTTGAGCCAAAAACCAACAAAATGCTGTTAACTTTCTGGCAATGCAAAGTCGCTTTTGGCAAAACATGGGGCTTATCGCCAGCAAAGGTCCTCTGGATCTTGTAGATCCAACGATAAGACCTATAGTCCCATATGCATCGGTTGTCTGATGTAACACGCAAACACGTCGAAGCCTCCTTCACCAAACTCCAAAGAAGGGTTTTTCTCAGCTGAAGGAGGGCTTTCCCCAGCGTGATGGGCGCTGCTCTAGATGCTATGATGAACATTCCACCCCTTGACATATTTATCAGAGGGTGTGCTCTGAAAGCCATGTCTCGTCTTAAGAGGAATGGCTTTCGGTACAACTCGCACAGGAATAAGAGTGAGCTTGCGCAAAATATGTCATACGACCTCGGTCTCACGGACATGCCTTCTGACGCATTGACGCCCGTTATTGCGCTGTAATTTCACAGTTTCCGTGGCGTCAGGATTGGCTCTGGCTGGATACTGAACCTGGAAAGGATAGTCGCATTTTCACAGATGGCTCCAGGTCTAAGCAGGGGTCTTGAGCGCACTTCTCGTTAGGAAAATATCCCAATATGGCCATGCACTGTTATGTGAAGCATACATAGGTAGAAGGGTTAAAGCATTTGCGTTTGTAGTGGCAGCCAAGCTACACTCCAAGCTTTGTCTAACCATTTAACTAGCTCCAAATAAGTGCATGAACTCAAGACCTTCTTCAACAGGAAGAAAAATGCTGCGCTGAATATTTGGTCTTATCTGTGAGGAAGGTGAATGGAGGAGAAGATATTACCTCGAACTCTAAGGTCTGTGCAAAGATGTGGATAGAGTCCGGAAGGCAAAGATCCGCTGACTACATTGGCTCAGCCACATCGAACGCATGGGCACCAACGCTCCAGCTAAGAGTGTGTTCGATTTCGAGCCTGCTGGTTCGAGAAGAAGAGGAAGACCGAATCTCCGGTATAAAGACCAAGTAATTGCGGATGTAAGACAATTTTGTTCTGATAACTGGAAGCAGAGTGCCCGGGACCATCTAGGATGGAAGACAGCTCAGATCAGGTTCAAGAATTATACTCTTATGATGTTTGTCACACAATCTGGACGAAATGCAGTTGGCTTGGGTCGTAGGTTTTTGTTCATTACTCTCCGGGGGTGGTTGTCGTAGATAGGAGTAGAGGAACTCAACTGAATTTTCAGATTAGTTGTAGTTCCCAGCAAATGCTCCATGCTATTATGGTGCCATATTAGAACTACACACACAGAGTATGAATTTGAAGTGACCGTATACTATAAGTTTGATCACTGCCTATTCCCAACTTGTCTGACTTGTACAATTTTTCCGTATAGGAGTTGCATTTCTTTGCCTATGGACTTCAATAATATAGCGGCAATCAACTGTCGAATTTCGGAAGCTCCTATTGAAAGACTCATTAGTAAGAGATATCAGGTATTAATCAAAAGATCTACTCCACACCACTGTGACAGAGTCAGCTAACAATTGAACATTTTGTGAATGTATTCAACAAAGAATACCATCGAATTCGCTGAAGGCGATGTGGTATCGGCAAATAGAGTTTACTAACTTACTTACTTATCTGAGCCTGAGCTATAGCTGCCTTCCAACCTTGACGGTCCCGGGCACGCTGTTTCCCGTTGTCAAGACCAAGATGTCTTTCATCCGCGATTACTTGGTCTTTATACCGGAGGTTCGGTCTTCCTCTTCTTCTCCAACCAGAAGGCTCGGAATCGAAGACCCTCTAAGCTGGAGCATTGATGTCCATGCGCTCGATGTAGCCGAGCCAGTGTAGTCGACGGATCCTTGCCTTTCGGACTACATCAACATCTTGATACAGCTCGTAGAGTTCGCGGTTGTGTCTTCTTCTCCATTCAACATCCTCACAGACAGGACCAAATACCCGGCGCAGAATTTTTCTTTCGAAAGAACCTAAAATCAGCTCCGCTGTCCTGCTTATCGTCCAGCTTTCGGCTCCGTACAGCAAGACTGGCAGTATGAGCGTTTTGTAAAGCATGACTTTGGTCCTTCGAGTGAGGAGTTTTGACCCCAGTTGTTTGGACAAGCCGAAGCAGCAGCGGTTGCCAAGGGTGATTCTATGCCGGTTCTCCACTGTGGTGTCATTTGTGGAATTTACGTTTGCCCCGAGGTAGACAAACTACTTAACTACCTCGAAATTGTAGCTGTCAATTGTTATATTTTGTCCCAGGTGGTGAGCGACGGCTTGGTTTTTGCTTGACAGCATGTAATTCGTTTTGTCCTCATTGACCTTAAGATAAACTCGTTTCGCCTGTTCTTCAATCGCCGTGAATGCTTCCACAATGCCACGGCGAGAACACGCGATGATGTCGATATCATCCGCGTATCCTAGCAGCTGGATGGACTTGTAGAAGATAGTGTCTTCCCTGCTGACGCCTGCCCGTCGCGCAATGTGCTCCAGCACCAGGTTGAAGAAGTCACTTGACAGTGCATCTCATTGCCGAAATCCGGTGCAGGTTTCGAATGGTTCCGAGGTCCTAGAACCGAGTTGCACGGTGCATCGCGTGTTTTTTAGCGTGGCGAGACAGGACTGGATCAGTTTTCCCGGGATCCCGAATTCGACCATCGCTCCAACCAGTTCTTCACGATGAATGCTGCCGTATGCGGTTTTGAAATCGATGAAAAGATGGTGTGTATCGATTCGAAGCTGGTTGGTCTTTTCCAGGATTTGTCGAAGTGTGAAAATTTGGTCTATAGTTGATTTGCCGGGCCGGAAGCCGCACTGGTAGCTGCCGATTAGTGCGGTGCAAAATGGTTTTAGACATTCACACAATACGCTGGACAGGATCTTGTATGCGACATTGAGCAGGGATATACCTTTATAGTTCTTGCAAGAGGTAGGATCGCCTTTTTTGTGGATGGGGCATATAGAGCTGGTATTCCAGTCATCGGGCATGCTTTCATCTTCCCAAATTCTGCAGATGATCTGGTGCATGCTCCCTACCAGAACATTGTTGCCAGCCTTGAAGAGCTCTGATGGCAAGCCATCTACTACCAGAATGGCTGAGCGGCAATGCAGCCACATATTATTGGCATTTGTGTTCGACGTAGGCATACCGTAGAGTCTTTCGCTCAGCTGCTCCCTGTAGACTCTGGCAACCTCCGGTGTGCTCAGGCGCGCAATGTCGAACCTCCTCCTGATGGGCTGGTGCAGCTTTCTGATATTGGACAGTCGAGCTCTGATTCTTGCTGCTACGAGGAAGTGGTCAGAGTCGACATTTGCCCCTCTGAATGTTCGCACATCCAGGATGTTTGACGAGTGCCTTGCGTCAATGAGCACATGGTCGATTTGGTTGGCGGTTCGACCGACCGGAGATCGCCAGGTTGCTGTGTGGATTCGCTTCCGAGGAAATCTTGTGCTACTTATCACCGCATTACGAGCTGTCGCAAAGTCAGTTAGTCGGAAGCCGTTATCTGTTGTTGTATCGTGGAGGCTGTGCTTTCCGATCACTCCGCCAAGGGTGTTCTCCTTACCGATTTTGGCGTTGAAGTCCCCGAGCACGATTTTTACATCGTACTCCGGACAAGCCCCGTAGGCGTTGTCCAGGAGGTCATAGAAGTCCTCCATGATAGGGTCTTCAGCCTCGTCGGTAGAGGCGTGTGCACATATAAGGCTGATGTTATAAGATCTGCCTCTGATGCGGATCACAGCCAGGCGATCACTTATAGGTTTAAAGTCGACGACCTTCAACCTTAACCGCTTTCCCACGACAAATCCGCATCCCAGTAAGTGCAATCTTTTGTGACAGCCGTATTACATGTCGCAATTTTTCTTCCTAATCATACCGTTTCCTATCCAGCGTATTTCCTGGACCGCAGTTATATCCGCCTTGTACTGCGTGAGGATTCCTCCTAGTTTATGAGCAGCTCCGAAAGTGTACAGGGTTCTGACATTCCAGGAGCATACTCGCAAATCGTGTTCCTTTTTCGTGCGTTGTTGTCGTCGAGTATCCGTCTGTGTATCCGAGGCATCTTGCTTATTCGCACAACCGCCATTCTGGTCGGGGTTTTGTCGCTGCATACGTTTGTTCACCTCCTAAAGGTTAATGAGGAGGCTATCCAGAGGGCGCCGCGAGGAGGCCGTATGTCAAAAAGAGTTAAATCATCCCATATGCCAGAATTATCTAGGAACGCCCATCATTACACGAAACATGTCAGTTGTCTCAAAGTGTACATACTTAGGCGTCATTAGGTTATGAATATCAAAAGGATTATTACTGTCAAAACCAGTCTGAATGTCGGTCTTGTGTCGCGTAAAGTACAACGTTTCCAAAGACGACATTCATCGATTCAACTTGTTTTAAGCAAATTACATTTAACATTCAGTCGAGACGTGTTACTCCGGTTCTATTGACAGAAGCCCCCTCATTTACAAATAGGATCAAACACTATTCATGTGTAACCACTAAACCCGCCACAAGCCACATTTACATCCATTTCATTACCTCCGATTCATTTTAAATTGCGCACAATCGCTTCATGGTGCGGATACTAAGCATACATGTAATTTTAATATTCAATCCGCGTATTTGTAAAATCAGCAATTAGCCTGCCATAAAGCAAGGGCAAAAACGTAAAAAAATTCATCGAAATAAAATAATAATTTGCAACAGAAAAACTGAAAAATCGCTCCGCGTTGCTTTGGGCCGCATGTTGTCGATGAAAGTTTAATTTTATTATTCGCGCACCATGCCATATCCTGGCCGTATTCATCGACTCACGTCTCCTCCCGATAAAGCCCCCCAACCGATTGGGTCCAGCAGTGTTTCTGGTTTATTCCTACCATTCCCAGTTCAAGCTCCTCGCCAGTTCGTCATAGCTTGCTGTTGCCGCACAACTGAGAGTGGGCACAAGGGCAATTGCAGTTGCCCTTATTGTTTATATAAAAAGTTGCAAAAATTATTGCTGAAAAATTTACATTTTTTTTAGTAATCATTTGCGTGGATGGTATACAAAGTATCCGCAGAATGCGGAATAAAGCCAAAGCAATTGATGCGATACATTTTGGGCCGTGTAACTCGAGTGGATTTAATTTATTTGCAGAGCATTAAGTGAGGTTAGTGCGGCCTGGCTTCGCAGGATTAATGTGATGTAATTGACAATTGTTTAACAAGTTCTCACTAATTTCGGATTTGGAAATTGAAATTAATGAAATATTGCGAAACGTGGCTGCGGTTCGAGGTGGATTCTGTGATTGCCAGCAAGTGCGTAGGTGGCGTGGTGCATAGATTTTGGTATTTCAGTTTTTAAATAAACATCCTCCCACTGTAATAGGAAATAAACGATACAGAAACGCTACTGTTAGGAGTTAGACATACTTTGGCCAAGTCAACTCAAGCGTGGAAACTATGTTATCTTAGGAAACGAGGTAGCAAAATGCGTGATTTCTGAACCATTATTTGCGCGGCGTTACCTCCTTGTAGCAAGCACGCGATTCCCCCATCTCAACATCCATAAGGGAACCTGGCGGTCTTGTGATCAATCGACCACCAACCAGATTGATCACATTGCGATCGACGCCAGACACTCCCCCTGTATTCTCGACGTACGAACCTTCCGAGGGGCCAACATCGCCCCGGATCACTACCTTGTTGTAGCCAGGGTACGAATGATGATATCAAGAATGCTTAGGAGTCGAGTAGGACTACGTTAGTTTGACGTCGGAAAGCTACAATCGCAAGGGACTGCCAGAATCTTTGCCGATCGTCTCTCCTCCAAGCTCTCTCAAAATCCGCCCACAGCAGCACAACCAATAGAGCAGGAATGGGCGCTCTTTGACGATTCAGATTCTGACTCAGACCAAATTGCTAAGATCAGATTGTTAAGATTGGAATGTTAAGTAAATTAAGTTTGTTTTAAGTGTTTTTTCTTTACTAATTTGGTTAATAAAACTATGAATTAAAAGAAATGTGTTTATAAATGATTGACCTGGTATTTTACTATATATGTTAACTGCGTTAAAATCATGGGTTGTCTATACTTGTGGCCAATTTATCACAGACAACCCTATATATTTGTGAATGGTAAGTCCTCAGCTTTAATTTGATGCCAATTTCAACTTTTTATTTTATGCCTATAGTCAATCAAAGAAAATGCGGTATTAAAAGTTGGGTTGTCGGGCATGCGTGGTCGGAGGAGGACTGCCATCCCAATGTTTTCAAATTCCATTTAATGTAAGCTTCCGAATGAATTGTTGAAAAAATTACGTACCGGAACTTGCGATTTTCTTAAATCCATGGGAAATAATTCCCATCAACCTTTGGCCGTTTTGTCTACATCTTGAGTAAACTTTAATTTCATATGTAAATTATCTTTCTTTTTTATGCCCTAGGACACCCCGCGGCCGGCTATAGTATTATTATGGTTTGCTCATGTTTAGCAAACCATTGGCGCATAATATTTAGATCCCCATATAATTCGATTGCAGACAGTAAAATACTTTTGTTATTATATGTTAAAGCCTTATCATCAGCAAAGGTTGTAATATTACTACTGAGATTTTGATAAAACAATGAGTTGACATATATCAAAAATAACAAAGGCCTAACACTGAACCTTGTGGCACATCTGTCTTAACTTTTAATGGAACACTAAAAATACCATTTAATTTCACTCTCTGATTTTTATGTGTTAAGTGCGAAGAGAGCCATTTGTGAATTACACCCCTTAACCCTGCCTTGTATATCTTATAGAGTAGGATTTCATGATTGACCATATCAAATGCTTTGGCCATATCTATACTTACTTATCAGGCCAGCGAACCATGGAGGATCTGAGCCTGAGCTATAGCTGCCTTCCATCCTTGACGGTCCCGGGCACGCTGCTTCCAGTTGTCAAGACCAAGATGTCTTATATCCGCGATTACTTGGTCTTTATACCGGAGGTTCGGTCTTCCTCTTCTTCCCGAACCAGGAGGCTCAATTGTTATATTTTGTCCCAGGTGGTGAGCGACGGATTGGTTTTTGCTTGACAGCATGTATTTTGTTTTGTCCTCATTGATCTTAAGACCAACTCGTTTCGCCTGTTCTTCAATCGCCGTGAATGTTTCCACAATGCCACGGCGAGAACACGAGATGATATCGATATCATCCGCGTATCCTAGCAGCTGGACGGACTTGTAGAAGAAAGTGCCTTCCCTGTTGACGCCTGCCCGTCGCACTATCTGCTCCAGCACCAGGTTGAAGAAATCACATGACAGCGCATCTCCTTGCCGAAATCCGGTGCATGTTTCGAATGGCTCCGAGGTCCTAGAACCGAGTTGCACGGTGCATCGCGTGTTTTTTAGCGTGGCGCGACTCAACTGGATCAGTTTCCCCGGGATCCCGAATTCGGCCATCGCACCAAACAGTTCTTCACGATGAATGCTATCGTATGCGGCTTAGAAATCGATGAAAAGATGGTGTGTATCGATCCTAAGCTCGTTGGTCTTCTCCAGTCGAAGTGTGAAAATGTGGTCTATAGTTGATTTGCCGGGCCGGAAGCCACACTGGTAGCTGCCGATTAGTGCGGTGCAAAATGGTTTGAGACGTTCACACAATACGCTGGACAGGATCTTGTATGCGACATTGAGCAGGGATATACCTCTATAGTTCTTGCAAGAGGTAGGAGCGCCTTTTTTGTGGATGGGGCATATGGAGCTGGTATTCCAGTCGTCGGGCATGCTTTCATCTTCCCAAATTCTGCAGATGATCTGGTGCATGCTCCCTACCAGAACATCGCCGCCAGCCTTGAAGAGCTCTAATGGCAAGCCATCTGAGCCTGCGGCCTTGTTGTTCTTCAGCTTCTGAATAGCTGTGCCGACTTCTTCGATGCTGGGTGGGAGGACTACTTCAGCGGCTGGAGTTGGGATTTCCTCGGTCCCTACCACTCTCTCTTGGTCATGCTCGTTAGGCAGCTGCTGGAAATGCTGCTTAAATACATCCACTATTCCCTGCGGGTCGGTGACAAGATTACCCTCCCAGTTTCGAAGAGCCTGGGTGCCCTTTTTGAAGCCACCTGCAAGGCCTTTGGCTTTCTTGTAAAAGGCTCTTGTTTTTTGTTTATCCCTGGAATCCTCGATATCCTTGCGCTGGAAGGCTGCGAAGATTCTTTTCTTTTGTCGCAGTAGTTTTTTCTACTCCCTTCTTCTGGCTCGGTATCTTCTTGCGCTGCCCTGGTTTTCCTCTGCAGCGCCTTTTGGTACGCCTCGTCGGTTGCTGCCTTTTTCTGCTCACACTCGCCATCATACCACGGGTTTCTTGTCGGGGGTGGTAGGTATCCTAAGGTGGTTTCGGCTACTTCCTGAATGGCTGAGCGGCAATGCAGCCACATATTATTGGCATTTGTGTTCGACGTAGGCATACCGTAGAGTCTTTCGCTTAGCTGCTCCCTGTAGACTCTGGCAACCTCCGGTGTGCTAAGGCGCCCAATGTCGAACCTCCTCCTGATGGGCTGGTGCAGCTTTCTGACATTGGACAGTCGAGCTCTGAATCTTGCTGCTACGAGGAAGTGTTCAGAGTCGACATTTGCCCCTCTGAATGTTCGCACATCCAGGATGTTTGACGAGTGCCTTGCGTCAATGAGCACATGGTCGATTTGGTTGGCGGTTCGACCGTCCGGAGATCGCCAGCTTACTGTGTGGATTCGCTTGCGAGGGAATCTTGTGCTACTTATCACCGCATTACGAGCTGTCGCAGAGACAGCGAGTCGGAAGCCGTTATCTGTTGTTGTGTCGTGGAGGCTGTGCTTTCCGATCACTCCGCCAAGGGTGTTTTCCTTACCGATATTGTCGTTGAAGTCCCCGAGGACGATTTTTACATCGTACTCCGGACAAGCTCCGTAGGCGTTGTCTAGGAGGTCATAGAAGTCCTCCTTGATAGGGTCTTCAGCCTCGTCGGTAGGGGCGTGTGCACATATAAGGCTGATGTTATAAAATCTGCCTCTGATGCGGATCACAGCCAGGCGATCACTTATATGTTTAAAGTCGATGACCTTCGACCTTAACCGCTTTCCCATGACAAATGCGCATCCCAGTAAGTCCAACCTTTTGTGACAGCTGTGATAAATGTCGCAATTTATCCAGCGTATTTCCTGGATCGCAGTAATATCCGCCTTGTACTGCGTGAGGATTCCTTCCGAGCAGCTCCGGGAGTGTACAGGGTTCTGACATTCCAGGAGCATACTCGCAAATCGTATTCCTTTTTCGTGCGCTGTCGTCGTCGAGTATTCGAGGCATCTTGCTTATTCATAACTTTAAGTTTTTTTTACGTGGGCGGATTGTTAGCCCGCCGCACAACCGCCATTCTGGTCGGGGTTTTTGTTTTTTTTTTCGCTGCAACCTATCCAGAGGGTGCCGAGAGGAGGCCGTATGTCAACTTGACCCGGGCATTTAAACAGGGATCGTTGCTGGCAGGTTGAGAGCAATCAACAACTTTACTCTGTATGTCCGAGCCCATGCCCATGCCCCATGCTCAATAGTGGTAAAAGATATATTAAATTGGTTTGCAGTGTCCATTGGGTCTGTTATTGCGATACCATTAATTTCAAGCTTAGTGATGTCGTTTCTTTCATTTCCTCTGTTAAGGATGCTATTTACCACTCTCCACTCTTGTTTTACATCAGCTTTATGGTTCTGAAGTTTAGTTGAATAGTATATATCACTCTTTAACTTCTTTTTTAATGTCACCACTTAATTTTATATAAGAACGTTCTGCCAAGGTTGCATATGGTTGGAAATTGTTTTCGTTGTGAAGCAGCACTCCATATCGTTCACCAAGAAATAATGGCATTTGGCCAAAAGCAAAATGGCAGGAACAGGTCTGCCAACCTAAAGAAAAATGCTTACAATTTTGCATTAATTCCAGGGTGTTCTTTGAGAATTAAAAACCAAAGGCTTAAAAAATCGCACTATATTTCAAAAATAATCTCCGCCGTTAACAGCATAAGTTCGGATTTGCAATATACTGTCTCTATTTCGCGTGTGAGGGGGAGAGTATTACGAAGCAAGGTATAGTCGTGTAGGATTGAAAATAATTCTTATCAGGCATGGACGCTATGATTAAATCCCTGTACTGACCCACTTGTTTTGATAGTCGCAGTGAGGGAGCGCCACAGGTTTTAAGTAGGATTTGTCCGGAAAGCTGTTCCACAGCACTTGACGTTATCGAGTATGGAAATAGCCCGGAGTCCTAGATTTGACCTAACATAAATGCCTATTCGTGTATTTTAATTATTGGCCCTACTGATGAATCGATAATGAAGTTAGAGCAATATACACCTTATCGCAGGTGCTCGGCAAATTTCTAAATTCCAGAGGATGACTAGGACCAGGTGAAGTGCCTTCTAAATGACATTAAAGATTAATTCACCGAATGATAAAAAAAGATTGACATCAAGTGTCACGCACGGACTTAGTTTTTGTTTTGAATCCTGTCCAACAACCATCAAGAAAATCATGAAAATTTCCGCATCAACAGTTCCTGCCATCAACTTCTGCACACCTGCCTCCTTCCTCACCCCCATGGAAGAGGAAAAATAACTGGTAAAAAACAAACACCCTCTCAAAGGACCCCCCCGCACTTAAGTCTGCCAAAGCCAGTACAAAAATAGGACGAACGACAAAAAGGAAGAAAGAATACAACACCAATAACAACAACTGAAGCAAATAAGCAAGGCGAAAGGACGAAACACACACGTAATAACCCCGAAACAGGTTTCGAGTCGTGTGCTGTGCACTGACTGTTAAATTAAATATGTCGCATAATATCCTGAGCGGATTGCCGCCGCCCAAACACATCTCATTCGTTTTTTTGATGCTTATCACACACCCGCACACCGTCACATAGTGCCCTGCTCCTGAACGAACTATTGTCGTACACCCATACATAATGACACAACTTACTCTCGTTCGAATAGCATACAAATGCCGCCATAAAATAGTGTGGAATTATTATTTTAGTGTGAGTGTACAGTGGAGGGTACGAAAAGGAGGTGAAATAGGATTCAACCCACGGGAAAACCAACTGAACAGAAAATGGTGCGACGATGATGATGAAGACGATAACGATGGTGTGGGCTTTGGAGACAATGATGGAGGTGGTGACGATGACGACGAACAATATTTTGGGTTACGTGAGTATCCACCGCTTGTGCTTTTGGTGTTTACTAGTCTTTGTATTTGTATTAGGAAATCGCTTTATGGCTTCTGTGTGATGGGCTTATGGAATGAGTGGACAACTCAACGGTGGGTGGTGTGATTTGTGTTTTGTTGCTTCACATCCTTAGTGGGGAGGAAAGCTACAACCCTTTTCATTTGGTCATTAAAGGAGCTGTTTTGAGGAGATTATCTGTGGCTAACCTGCTTACTTAAAAAGTTAGAGAAGAAATTGGTCATCAATGACTGCGTTAATACCTACTCTAATAAATTGAATTTTTGAAATACGCAAATAGAGTATAAAAACAATAGAAGGTAGAAAGAGGAACGAAGGCTCCTACCACCGAACGTACATTGCAGTATTGGGACGAGAATTGGTCGGTTGGCTACTTATGTACGTTGAAGTTTCGTTTTTCATGTCTAGGGTCTTGTTGCTTCATCCAGGGAGTCAACGTCCTTACTAACAGTGTGAATGGATATAAGAACATTATCAAATAGCAAAAGCATTAGCACTAACACCGATAAATTGCTTGCAATATTAAGGGAGATACAGTCACAGACAAAAGAATAAAGTCACGTGTAATGACCTAACATTCAAATAATGTATTAAAGAAACTATTATTGCGAAGTATTGTTACGGTTAGTAGGCATGTGTTTCAATTTTAAAAAGCTCGGATTTTAATGTGGACGAAAATAATAAATACACTTTCATATTTTAATTATTAACTTCCAAGTGGTAAGTTTCAAGGTCGCCAGAATCCAAATCCAAGGTTTTTATAAAGATGTATGTGTGTGTGTATGAACCTATGTGCGCATGTGCGTTTCGGAATTTCCCGCTTGATTATCTCGAGAACTAAATACGGTATTGACATAAGATTGGGTTCGTTCCACTTAGTGCTGAATAAGTTGTCAGCAAAATCGGTGCAGCTGTTTTTTTGTTAGAAATTAAATAACTAAAAAATAGGCAAAAAAAATTAACAACACGCGGTGTTCCCAAGCGGTCCTCCATCTAAGTACTGACCGCACCCGATGCTGGTTGATTGCGGTGATCAGACAACAACCGATACATATGAGATTGCTCGGATGGTGTTGTGATTGGGTGAGGAAACGCACACTCATGAGCTGCTCGTGAGTGTGCACTACCCAACGAGCAATTATTAAACCCACGCGCTTATGAGTAAATGGCTGTGAGCATTTTTTTTTTCGCTCACGAACACGAGTGTGTTTGAGCTTATGGAAAGTCACCCCTGTGCGTACTACATACGTTCGAAAGAGAATGCACGCTTATGTGCACTCTATAGGGTAGGATCTGTTTAACACACATGTTGAGTGCGCACATGGGGTGAGTTTCTAAAAATACACACACTCACGTTCGTGAGCCAAAATGAGTTGATTTACTGCTCGAGAGTTTTTTGCAGAACGATAAAATATGAAAACATTTCACTTGAACATTCTTAACTTCCCAGTGGAAAGTTATTTTAATGGGGCTGATTTTGCGAATTCCCAATTTTGACATATCTCCACGTTTCAAGGTCCCCAGAATCCGAAGCCAAATATAAGATTTTTCTAGAGATGGCTGTGTACGTATGTGCGTATGTGCGTTCGGAAGTTTGATCTCGTTTATCTTGAGAATCGAAAATGGTATTGACATGGGACTGACGTAATTATGTAACTTAGAACTAGTTAAGTTTCCAGCAAAATCGGTCCAGCCACTTTTTGTTAGAAATTGAATAACTAAAAAAAAGGCAACGAAAATTAACACTACGCGGTGTTCCCCCCAACGCTGGTTGATTGCAGTAGTCGAACGGGGACCGACACATTACCCATTATTCGTCAAAGAACCCAACGGCAGCTAACAAAAAGAGCTGATAACCTTGAAACACCTAATCAGATCTTCACAGATCGCGTATAGCTTTCAAGGAAAAAAAAACATCAAAATTGGTCCATTCGTTCAGGAGCTACGATGCCACAGAGGGACACACAGACGCACAGACACCTCAAACTTATAACACCCCTCTTTTTGCGGCGGGGGTTAAGAATTAAAAAATATGAAATCAAATGGATGTTTTCATTTTTCCCACTGGGAAGTTAGTCGTGTGGGCCTTGCACCTAGACCACATTTTTTTTTTTTTTTTTTTTAAACTCGCTCAGGTTCAAAAGTTTTTTTTTTTAGATTCTCTTATGATGTGCCATATATACAACAACCTGAACGGAGGGCAGTGGTTTGGGTCGTTGATGTTCATTGACTCTCAGGGGTGGTTGTCCTAGATAGGACGAGAGCCGACCGAATTCCGCGTTAGTTATAGTCGGTACTAATTCGTTCAAGCACTTCTTAATATTGCATACGCAGAGGATGAATTCCAGTTGACCATATACTGTGAATGGTATGCCTGCAGCAGTACATCTGGTCACTTTCCACTCACAACTGCGTCTCAGTTAAGTCGCTTCCGACCCTGATGGAGCAGCGAGAGTTCTCCATCGTCATCCCACCTAATCCGATGAGTTCGGTAGGGATATCAAAACAAGACATGGCACTGTATGGCTCGTTTATATGCACGATGTCATATGCAGCCTTGAAATCGACACCCAGCTGGTGAGTGTCGATTGGCATTTCATTGATCTTCCCCTGGATCTGCCGCATTGTGAAAATCTGATCTATTCCCTGGCATGAAACCACACTGATATGGACCTATTATATTTTTGGCGAATGGTTTCAGGCGTTCACACAAAACGGCAGAGAGGATCTTGTACGTGATATTAAGGGGACAAATCCGTCGGTAGTTTGGCGTCTCCTTTCTTGTTGACCAGACCGTTACCGTGGCTGTGACCGTGGTGCAGTGGTAAACATCACCGACTATCGAGCGGAAAGTTCACAGCTCAAAGTTTGTCCTTAGCCAAGAAATACAATTCCTATACAGAAAAATTGTTCAACCCAGTTGTAGAGATTGGGAAGTGATCAAAATACTGATGAAGGCATAACAAATATAGCATATCATCACTTCAAATTCATACTCTGTGTGTGCAGCTCTAAAACACCATAAGTGCATGGAACAGTTGCTGAGAACTACAACTAACGGTCGCTTCCTCTCCTCCTATCTAGTACAACTACCCCTGGAGAGTAGTGAACAAACAACTACGACCCAAACCAACTGCACTCCGTCCAAGTTGTGTGACAAACATCATAAAAGTATAACTCTTGAACCTGTGCATACTATAAAAAAAGGAAGCTACATCTACCATTTTGGTAGATGTCGGTCTTCCTTTTCTTCTCGAACCAGGAGGCTCGGAATCGAACACACTCTTAGCTGGAGCGTTGGTGTTCATGCGTTCGATGTGGCTGAGCCAATGAAGTCGACAGATCTTTGTCTTCCGGACTCTATCCACATCTTTGTACAGATCTCAGAGTTCGATGTAATATCTTCTCCTTCCATTCACCTTCCTCACAGACAGGACCAAATATTCAGCGCAGAATTTTTCTTCCTGTTGAAGAAGTACTTGAGTTCATGCACTAATTTGGAGCTAGTTTAAGGGTTAGACCCAGCTTTGGGTGCAGCTTGGCTGCCACTTCAAGGGCAAATGTTTTCACTCTTCTACCTATGTATGCTTCACATAAGAGTGCATGGCCATTAGGATTGCGTATATCTCGGATTGAAAGACAGCCGCATATATTCCTAACGAGAAGTGCAGTCGGATGTTTTCGCGCTCAAAGCAGACCCCAGCTCCGAACCACTCCCCAGACCTGGAGCCATCCGTGAAAATGCGACTATCCTTTCAAGGTTCAGCATACAGCCAGAGCCAATCCTGACGCCATGGAAACTAAACTGTGAAATTACAGCGCAGTAGGATAACTGGTGTCAATGCGTCAGAAGGCATGTCAATGAGACAGGGGTGGCAGGACAATCCTTGCGCAAGCACACTGTTATTCCTCTATGGATGAAAATGGACACCTAGTACATAGTAGAATCGCAGCCGATGCTAAGAATATGGAGAAGCCACCTCTCTATATTGTATAACGGCGATGTTAGTTAATATACTGCTGTCAGGCAGAATGACACATTTCCTAATGACGACGATCGCAGAGAATTCCGCCTCCCTGACTATGACAAAGTTAAGATCGTCATATCGGAACTAGAGTATTCAAGGGTATTCAAAGGTATCAAAAGCATGTATGAACCAGCTGATCTGTAAGATCAAAGGCATGAATGCCCGAGAAGGAAGAAAGGAAGAAGGGAGAGCTCTTTGACTTCGCCAACTAGAAAGGAATAAGTCTCCTTCACATCGCCTTCAAAATCTCCTCTGCCGTTTTGTGTGAACGCCTGAAGCCTTTTGTGAATAAGCTGAGAGGTCCTTATCAGCCCTTATCAGGCCAGGGAAATCCACGATCAACTCTTCACACTACGGCAGATCCTAGAAAAAACTAATAAATTTCAGGTCGACACTCACCACCTATTTGTCGACTTCATTAAAAGCGAACTATACAGGTGGAAGAAGACCTCAGCCAACTGGGTGTGCGACAATGGAAAAGGCTAGCAAAAGATCGTGCTAGCTGGAGGGGCATGTTGGTTGAGGTCTTGGTTCACCCCGAACTGTAGCGCCTGAACTATAGATTCCCCTATGGTTAGAGAGATCTGTTTTCTTCCAGACCTTGTAAACAATACCAAACTTTAACTCATCGGGCAGACCTTAAAACTGGCACAGGAATTCAAGCACAATCACAATATGAACATCTTCAACAGACGTGTATCCAAAGTACTTTATTCCTTCCCACTTCTGCCGCTATCTCGTTCTTTTATTCTTCCTTATCCAGCACACACCATGTCAAAGAAAAACCAATGACTCTCCCGGAATCGCTTTCATCGACAAGAACAACTCCCCCATGAGTATATGGTTAAAAGTCTTTGGATATTGCAATCAACCCGGTTGCAAGTCGATCGTTTCATTGCTCTATCTACCACCTGCCCAAGCATTCTATTCCGTCTTTCTTCCAGAGAAATAATCCTTCCTCGCAAGCGTTTCTATGCAAATTTCCCTCCTATGCTTGTTGCTATCGTCTGGAGATGGAGGGCAAATGTATAAGAACGGACCTCGAAGGGATAATCGCTCAACCCATAGCCACTGATGTGGGAATAATAGTTTCTTTGTTCGCACACTTTTTTCTTGAGCACATTGATCCGATTGGAATTGTTGATGAAGCCATTCGATTCCAAGCAGTGCTCTTTTAGGGAATTGAGCAACTTTTTTCGCCTGTCGAGGAATGAAATACGTGGTCTTGGATTAGGACGAAGGATAATCGGGAAATCGAGCAATGATCCAGTGATATTCCAGGTCATGTCCTCCCTTTCTCGTGCAAACTTGATGTGTGGTATAAATAAGAAAAGAGAATACGCAGCACGGAATCAAGCAGAATGTTGATCCGGCATGCATGAAGGATACATGGATGAGAATAATTGATGACAGGACATTCTACTATCACCGACGTCACAGCACAACACCACATGAAGTGGCTGGCATGAGAGACGAGCTTTGCCCGGGCTTAAATGATAAATTTGCCATCATTAGGAAAGCAAGAAGACGACTTGGGTGTTTGATGTCTAATGCAAAGAGTGGCCGCGATGCACGGCCAGATAGATCGTTCGTCCTAAGTCGACTAACTGCATCGTGTGATTTATATAACATGACAGGATATAAAACGAATGAGCGCGGGGATGAGTACTCGGTCGTAATAGTGTCCCTTTTGAGTCGGACGTTATGTTATGTGTGAATAGATGGCATGTGGGCAGTCTTTCAATAGGACGTTGATGCTGGGGTAGATTTTAATTGGATTTAGCCTCGTTAGACGGCAAACCTTTTCGTCCTAGTTTTGTTGTTTATCCTGACGAATGGACTGGCGTACGATGCGAGTCATATTTTATGAGGTGGATAATTGTAAATCAGGAAAGTGGGTTTCGAGATGGCAAATGTGCATATGGATGTAAGTAAAGTGTGGATAGGCAAGCAAATTACAGGCGAACGGGGTGCGGTGGTTGTTCTGTGGATCGAGGTTAGTTAACGGTGAATGCACTCGCTTGATCTCAAAGGGAAAATTAGTGTCACTTTCATTCATGTATGGTTGTGGGATTGGATTATCGTCCTATTTCAATTGCGAAGCGGTTCACCGCGTAGACTTAGGGACCATTGGGGCGTGGTTTCTTTGTCGGTTTGTCTCTTAGTTTCAGGTGACTTTTGCCCTGTGAAGTTGCCAAATTAATATTGTTGCCTCTTGTGGAATATGCACAGTGTGAATCCATATCGACGTATCCGAAAGGTAACATGTTCAGTTTACATGGTCTCGGACGCTCTGCAACAGGTTACATAACAAGACGACAAGCTGATGTGGGCTGGGTGGGTCTTAGTACGGCACAACTTTCTTACGGACATGAACTCTTTCTAACTTCCTCCAGGATCGCATACCTATTGTAATTGGTCGCGGTCTTTTCTAAAGCTTCGAGTCCTGGAATGAGAATCAAAGAAACTATGGGTTGTGCGGTTTGCATTGGCTCTTGAGAGAGCTTGAGGGAGACACGATCGGTAGAGGTCTGGCGGTCTCTTGCGATTGCAGCTTCCTAACGTCAAGTTTTGCGAGTCCTACTAGACTTCGCAGTGCTCGCGATATCCGCATTCGTACCTTGGCTGCAACAAGGTAATGAGCCGAGTCAACACTGGCTCTTCGGAAGGTTCGGACATGGAAGATGCTGGGGGAGTATCTGGAGGATTACGCCCCGTCACAAAGTCTATTAGACTGAATCCGTTTTCGAACATGATGTCGTGTAGGCTGTGCTTTCCTACGACTCGTCCAAAGTTGTTTTCTTTACCCAGCTTTGCGTTAAAATCTTCTAGAACAACCTTGGTGTCATAGCTGGAACAATGGGGACAATGAGCGTTTGTTCTGTGGAGGCGTGAACGCATATCAGGCTGATGGTGGAGTGCGGTAATGTCTGGCTTTTTCTACCTGTTTGGCCGCAACCGATCTCTTAAGAACCTTAACATTCCAGGAACAGAACCGATACTTACTTACTTACTTTGATGGCGCTACAGTTCGGGGTGAACCAGGCTCTCAACCAACATCTGGGTTTAGCGGCATTGTCCTTGGGCTATGATGGACGAAAAGTAATTTGGGTCGCTCACAGATTGGTGGCATACAGTGGTGTTCAGACAAATAGCACACCCGTAAGTTCTCATACATTATGTTGTGCCAAAAGTCTAAAAAGAGGTTCAGTTTTTTTTTTGTTTTTGGAGACAAGAGGTTTTTTCCTGGCGATTCTTCCATGAGGCTGGAATTCCATTAAGCGGCGACACAATTACGGCTGATATTTGGACATTGTGTTGGCCAGGTAGTTGTTACTTTATCTCCCGGGAAGTTATGAAAAGGTCGTTGCCACTTATTTTGTGGATAATTCTGTCAGTCACTTCTTATGTTTTTCTTTTTGGTTTTTCTGTAAGGGATCCGGGGTAGATTGGCTGTACCGTATGACCTTCATTGCATTTTGAACCACCTCTGAAATAGCCTTTTCATCCGGTATCATGGTACCGACTATTTGCCTCCTTTCCTTCGTGCAACACTTTCCTTTGCACATTTTAAATACTCATATTTGTGTAAGAGGAATAAGTCTCCTTAGCATCGCCTTCAAAATCTTCTCTGCCGTGATCTGCAGATCCTAGAAAAAAACAATGAATTTCAAGTCGGCACTCACCACCTATTTGTCGACTTCAAACCCGCATACGACAGCGTAATTAGAGACGAGCTATACAACGCTATGTCTACCTTTGACGTACTTGCTAAGCTCGTCAGACTATGCAGGATGACTTTGGAGAATGCTCGCTGCTCCATCCGAATCGGTCAACACCTTACCGATAGTTTTGATGTCAAAAAAGGATTTAGGCAGGGCGATGCGCTGTCGTGTGATTTCCTCAACATCGTATTGGAAATGATTGTGCAAAAATCACTGGCCAATACAAGAGGCATAATCTATTTCAAATCCTCGTAACTCCTTGCATACGCCGATGATATTGACATAATAGGTAGATCACAGCGAGATGTCAATGAGGCGTTTGCGAGTATTGAGATGGAGCGACAAAAATTGGTTTGGCGGTAAACGAGGGCAAAACTAAATATATGCTGTCATCAAAAAAGGACGCTTACCACCGACGTCTTGGCCAGAACGTTTGTATAGGCAGATATAAGGTCGAGGTAGTTAAGGACTTCGTCTACCTTGGCTCCGCAGTGACTTGGAACAACGACATCAGTTCCGAAATCAAACGCAGAATCACTCTTGCCAATCGCTGTTTCTTTGGGCTCAGGAGGCAACTGAGCAATAGAGCCCTCTCCCGAACGACAAAGTTGACTCTATATAAGACCCTTATCATCCCGGTCCTGTTGTACGGCGCAGAAGCATGGACACTATCAAAAGCGGATGAGGAGGCCCTTGGTCGGTTCGAGAGAAAGATTTTGCGCGTGATTTTTGGGCCTATAAACGCAGACGGGGGATGGAGGAGAAGATTCAACCATGAACTTTACGGGCTGTACAGCGACATGAGCCTAGTCAGGCGTCTACGGATTCAACGCATAAGATGGCTGGGCCATGTAGAGCGAATGGACACCACAGCTCCAGCCCGGAGAGTTTTTGAATCCAACCCCGAGGGACAGAGAAGCAGAGGACGGCCGCACTTAAGATGGCGCACACAGGTGGAAGGGGACCTTAGCCAACTGGGTGTGAGGCAATGGAAAAGGCTAGCGAAAGGTCGTGCTAGATGGAGGGGCATGTTGGTTGAGGCCCAGGTTCTCCCCGAACTGTAGCGCCCACTAAGAAGAAGAGAATTTGTGTAAGAAATGAGTGTAATTATGGCTATCATTAAAAAAGATTCACCCTAACCTCACTTAAATCACTGAAAAATATTTTTTTCTGACACACCATGATATGTGCTACCTATATGAACACCCAATTTGCAATGATCACCAACTCTAACGATTGCAAAACCAGGAAAACCTAACGGAATAACGGTACTACCTTGGGATATTATGGTTTTTACTCCTGTGCAACTTGTAAGTACAGGGTGTATTGCAAACAAATACACATTTGAATAAGGTGTGCTATTTATAAGAACACCACTGTACATGGCCTACCATATGCAACAGAAAACGATGTCCCCTTTGAAGCAAAAACTATCATTTTGACAGCATTTACCTCTCTCTCCTGTTACTCACTGTTCCGCTTCGAGATATTGGTTTTTCATCCTCTCTATGTGCGTTCGAATATAATATCTCAGAATTCCATCCATAATCGTTACAGTTTTCTAGTTGTTCCCTTCATAACAACAGCAAACAACAGTAACAACAACAATAACCAGCTACAAGAAAGAAACAGAGAACAAAACAAAAAACAAGGAAAGAAAATTGTTTGAATTTTTCCTTTCAAACAGAAATAACAATACTCTTCGTACCTTTTGTCCTGGCCTTCGTCCTTGGGGCATGTTGCTTTCCCATTCATTGACTCAATTCATTGCTCTTTGAATGAAAAGATGGAACGACGGCACAGAGGGGTGAATAGTAGAAGCATTTGTTCCAAGCGAAAAAATCAAAACAATTGACTGGCATTGTCAGATACTACAATCGGCTGGTGTATGCGTACCCACATACGTACATAAACACTAATGGATACAATGCAAGATATGGTTGAAAGATGTCTGATGAACATATGTACCTGCATGTGTGGGAGGATAATCAAACGGTGCAGGCTCAATTGATGCTGGTGTACTAGTTTTCATTTTGCTTTTATATGAGCATACGTACATATGTATGTGTGTATCTATTATCTATTACTATTCCGTTCGTGGTTTCATGGATATATTTTTTTTATTACTTGCACACAGAAATGGCGTTTCCTTAATGAAGATTTCAAATTGATAGAACATGCAACTGTTGTCGAATGGCATTCCTTTCTTTCAGTTTCTTATTTTCATTTCGAAATGTGTCCATTGATCTTCTAGGTAGGATATCCGTTCTGAGCTGTTCTTTTCAACCTGTTGCAGAACGAAAGTCCTGATGTGCTTCTGGCTAGCGAAACTAAGCTAAACCAGAAACACAAAATTCGGCACAGTTCTTATGAAGAGACCGACCCAACGTCACACAAGGCGGAGGTGTCGCTATCTTCATTCGTAAGAATATAAAACATAAGTTCATATAAAGTGGTGAAGTACGGCGGTCCCACGTGCTAGAGGCTTGTATTTTGTGTACGCCCTTTCGGAACGGAAGGAAGATGTACATATGTACATAGTGTCGGCCTATGCACCCGAAGCACCTCAGCCCAACATCTTTAATACAGAGCTCGAAACACTCTTTCGTTTGGCCGGGGATTTGAATGCCAAACATAGTGATTGGGAAAATAATGTATTCAACACCAGAGGGAGCCTACTAAGCCAATGCATGGTGCGATCTGCGCAACATTGAGTACAAAATCAAATTACTCGCAACGGATAGTCCGTCATTTCCTAGAAACGCCTCCTATCTGGATCTTATGCTGCTTGACTCGCGACTGAGACTGGTTGACAGGAACGGACCGTCGACTACGACAGTGACCATTGCGGACTTGGTGTCGTAATCCAAATACCGGACGAGTTTGCAGAAATGGCACAGTATGTCCATACGCATACCTACGATTATAGTAGGGCACGTTGGCCACGCTTTGCCGACTGCCTGACGAGAGCACTCACTTCGAGCGCATCCTCCCCACCGACCACCAAGAAACTGTCAAACGATGAAATTGACAGGAACCTTATAAAAATACGACGAAATTATTAGAGAGACAATGGACAGAACGATACCACTAAGGTATACTGAAACACACGACCATAGACGCACTTCACAGACAGAAAAGTAGACCCCTTCAAGACTCAAACTCTTGTATAGGCAGTTTGCCGACCGACAAAACTCGGAGGTGAGGACACTGAAGTCGCTGATTAAAAATCTCCAACCGTTGATCAAGGAAAATTACCAAATATCTGTAAGTCTGCACTGGAACAACAAAATTCGCGCTGTAAAAGCCAACAGCGCCAATATGTTCCCGCAGATAAATGAAATATTTATGTTCTACGTAGGAGGTTATAGAAGTTATCTTTGACTCTGTCATTTTTTCGTCCGTGGGGGCGTGAACGCATATCAAGCTGACTTTCCCGAAAATAGCTTTGATGCAATTGTTATGAGGAGTGCGCTCACATGCCGGAAGCTTATGACATTTTGCCTAAGTCCACCTCGAACAACAAATCCGCCCAAATAGGCGTTGTTTGTTTTCCTTGTAGTAGTTTCCGTAGTATATGACACAGTTTTTCATCCTCTTTTTACCCAAACCATCCCATCGCACTTCTTGGAGAGCTGTAATGTGTGCTTTATAGCAGCTTAGGGCTTTTCCTAACGATTCCAGGTGCAGAACCGATACTTCTGTGTAGTCCGTCTGTTAAGTCTGAGGCTTGCGATTGTCTCTGAGTGATGATTTTTTGACCAGGCCGTAGATCGTAGCCCAGCCTACAAAACCTGTATCTTGGCGCAGTTAATTCGCCATTTGCCCTTCTCCGTCTGTAATTTCAGAAATCTTCAGATGTCACCACGAGGAGGTCGGGATGGGACTTACTAACAGTGCTGCAAGGTATTCGTTTGGGGCGGCTCTCTTCACTTTTTAGCAGGCCAGCATCCGTCGACTAGATGCTACCCCTACGAGGTGTTTGTCTGGTTTGGGGCAAAACAGACCGAACAAATGACAGCCAGCTTAACATAATATGTATGTATGTAGCTTCAACGTTGGCGCCGTGGCGCAGTGGTTAGTGTGTTGGACTCTGACGCATGAGAAATGAGTTCGGATCCCGATAACACCAACGCCATCGAATGTTTATTTTGCGGCGTCCCTCCTCGGCGGGGTACAGACAAAACCCCCCGTTGTATACTTACCATGTCACGCGCAAAACCTAGGACAAGTTCTGAATGGTTTCTGTAGAGGCTGCCTAGACGAAGAGGAGGTCGAAGCCATCCACCACCTTCTCTACAAATGCCCGGCTTTCTGCACAATCAGGATTTTTTTTTTTTTATAGTTACGCCTGCCCTTAAGGCTAAGGCCTTCTCACGAGTGAATGTTGTGCAAACGGAGGTAACAGGGTGAGGGAGAGTTTCGCACAGGTTAACACACAACCTGAACTGAACTGAACTGAGTTCAGTGGCTTGGGTCGTAGACGTTCATTTACTACTCTCGGGGGTGGTTTGTTCTAGATAGGACGAGAGCGACTAAATTTCGCTATGGTTATAATTCACGGTAATTCGTTCATGCACTTTTGGTGTTAATATTGCATACGTAGAGGATGAATTTCAGATCACCATATACTGTGAGTGTTGTGTTTTGATGTTCAGCAAGCAGGGATATCTGAGCTTCTCAGCTTTTTAAGAAGCACTAAGTGGTTCCACGAATAGGGCGATAAGTCCCCTCGTAGCAGCAAAACGGGTCTCACTGGGCTTTCTGTATTCTTCTCTCTCTATTCTGGAAAGACTACGACCCTACCTACCTACCCACCTGCCATGAAAAATCTTCTCGATTCACGCCGTTCGGAATCGGCATTAAACTGTAGGTCCTATTCGTCTGTATGAAAAACATGGAATTGACAGAAGCTTGGCTCTAGTCCCTCATGGACTGTAACGCCATCAAAGATGTAGCTTTAAAAAATCTCTCTTTGAGAGCGCCGTCATGCAATAGGTAGTGTGTTGGCCTCTGACGCCGATGGCACGGGATCGAATCCCGACAACACCCATGTTATCGAACGTGATTTCAGAGTGCTTCTCTCTAGCGGGGATCTGACAAAACCCCCTGTAGTATAACTGTCATGAAAAGCTTCTCAAAATTCGCCATTCGGAATCGGCAGTAAACGGTGGGTCCCTTTCAGCTATGGGGAAATAAAATTACACACAACCTGGGTGATTGAGAGAAGCTTGGGACTGTAACGCCAACATACAGACATACATGCATGTAGCTTCAACAATATGGCCGCTTTCTTCTGTCATAGTTCGGAAGTCCCTATTAGAAACTCACTAGATGGAAGCAAACAAAAACATCATCCATATCAGATTCGCTTTTACTTTCCTACACTTTACTTGGATAAGGGTGGAGGCAAGTTAGGGTGGTTTTCATACCCAAGTCGGGTAAAGTCAACCATGCTACTGTTAAGGACTATAGACATATTAGTCTATCCTTCATCCTTATTAAAACGCTGGAACGATTAATGGACATGTGCGTAAGGGATGAGTTGGTGATAGTTATCTGTCACAATCGCACAATGCGTACATAAAGGGAAAATCGGTAGACACTGCTCTACGCAGGGTAGTCTATGCTATAGAAAAATTGCTCAATGTCAAGGAAATCACTCTAGGTGCCTTTCTAGGCATTTAGGGTGCTTTTAATAATGTCAATACTGAGCCAATAGTGCCCAGCCTTTATATGGCCCAAATAAACCCGAGAATATGGACTTGGATTGGCAAATGCTGAGTACTCGTATAGTAAACTCGGCGATGGGTAGAGCAAGTGGAAGGGTGAGGGTAAATAAAGGTACACCACAAGGTGGCATTCTCTCACTCCTCCTGTGGCTCCTTGTGGTCGATGAAATGGCACGGTCTACGCCGGCGACATTGCCACCTTAATTTCTGGAAAGTTTCTGCAGGTCTTCAGCGATAGACTAAGTTACGCTCTGACGTTAGTTGATAACTGGGTCAAGGGGTGAGGCCTGGGAGTAAACCCGGCGAAAACAGAGATAGTACTCTTCACAAGGAAAAGATCTGTATCAAGATACACCTACCCCCGTATGAATGGTATCGATCCGATCTCTGGAAAATCTGCCAAATATCTTGGCATAATGCTAGACTCCAAGCTTAGCTGGAGAGTAAAAAATGTATTGGCACTATATTCGTACAGAGTAGCCGTTGGAAAGACATGGGGCCTCAGACCGAAGTTGGTACATTGGTTATACACTGCGGTGGTAAGACCTATTCTAGTCCATGGTTCGGTTGTCTGGTGGAAGGTACTTGAGAATAAATGCCATCTTCAAAGTGTGTCAAGGGTTCAAAGGGCAGGCTGTCTGGCGGTGACGGGATCTATGTATGTCACCCAGCTACCTTCCTGTGAGAGGAGATTCTCTATTACAATTCATTCCAGAAGGGAATGGACCGGTGATGTGGAACGCACAGAAAATGAACTGGCAATCTACACCGACGGATCCAAAATCGATGTCGGCACAGGTGCCGGGGTCTATTTTGAATCTCAAGATATACATCGCTCCTATAGACTACAGTGTTTTCCAAGCTGAAGTCTTCGCAATCAAGCAGGCGGCAGACCTGATTAACAGAGAGAATCTCTCAGGAAAAAGGATCAACATCTATGTTGACAGCCAGGCAGCCATTAAGGCTCTGCAGGCAGCATGGGTAAGATCGAAACTTGTGTGAAACTGTGCAAAGAGAGGCTAGAAGAGACAGCGGATGTAAACGAGGTGAACCTTTGCTGGATACCGGGTCATGTGAATATCTCTGGAAACGAGAGGGCGGGCGAGCTAGCTAGCCTAGGATCAGGTGCAAACTTTGCGTAGATCGCAACCGAAGCCAAAACGCCACTCAGTGCGTTCTACAGAGAGATAGAGACGGAGCTGTTAGTGAAGACTAATAAGCGATGATGTCTCTTAGATACATGCGCAACTGCGATATCGACTTGGCCCGTCTATAATAACGACAGAAAATCTGCTGAAATTAAATGGTGGGAATATTCGACTGGCAGTCGGGGCCCTCACTGGGCACTCCATGCTATCTTACCATCCAGCCAGACTAGGCCAGCCCCACAATGACTTCTGCAGAAGCTGCAGGGATAAAGGGGAAATTGGATCCATTTGCCACCTGCTGTGCGAATGCCCGGCGCTAGCCCAAAAAAGGAACGTATCCCTAGGACTAGAGGAGGTAAGTAACATTGAACTGAACAGAATACTAAGATTCCTATCCTAGTCTGGATGGTTCAGCTCAACGGAAAATGTCTAGATTTCTACGGGTTAAAAATTAATTGGGCACAATGGACTCCACGTAATCTAGGTGAGCCTTGTCCTTTCGTCAGTATGTCACTCACTTACCTAACTTGGACAACTCCTTCACACTTACTTCGTCTTCTTCCTTGGAATGCACAAATAAAATAGAAACACTTGCATATTCCTTAAAATCATTTTTTATTTATTGAACATAATAATATTTCATTATTCACCATATCAATAGTCATAATAATTATTTTCTTCTTAATTTTTGTGTTTTAAAATGTAAGTTTTTCTTTTCACACTTTATCTGTCCTCTTTCCGCTTCTGTAAATTAAATTTCTTTGCCTTTATTCTGTGGTTTTTGTTTTTTTTTTACTTAGCATTAGTGACAAAACATAATAACTATTTTTACTTTATTCATAATTTTTTTCTTTTTTTAATAAATGTTAAATTAGCCGTGCGGATGCCTTTTTTTTCTTGACTATCTGACCATTATACTTTTCCGGTTAATTCCTTAAATTGTTGGTGTACATGCATGTGAGTTTAATAAACTGATAGTTTTTGCTTTTCTTTTTTTTTATTTTGAATAATTTATATCGTGCAATTGCATTTAATTTAAAAAGTACGTTTCTAGAAAATAAACTGAAATAAAACGAAAATAACCCTTTTCCCTCGGACATCGCAACCATATTTTTAGTTTTAATAAATTTAATTTTTATTTTTTTTTTAATTCCTATGTAAATATTAATAATGCATACAAAAATGTTGTTGTTTTTTTTTTAACTTTTTTAATTGTTTTTTTTCCGTTTAAATTTATGACTGCGAAAGAAAATAGTGTTTGCTGCTTTGCTATTAGCTAATGTTCACTTTTTTGTTTGCTTTATACTAATAGATTACAACTATACCGAAAATGTTATTATTATTATTTTAATTTAATTTATTTGGCTTGTTATGTTTAGCTTGAAAACTGCTAAATCTATATTTACACTGTAAAATGCAAATAAAATAAAACACATTGATGACAAACACTGATACATGTAGCATGCATGCATTTTTAATTAATTTTTCTTTTTTATAAAACCCATCACCATTAAAACAATATTCTTTGTTTTGTATATAATTGAAAACATGTGTGCCAGAATGAGAAACAAAGAAAAACGATAACAAATTCGCACGGTTTTTTGTTTTTTTGTTTTTTATAGCTCCTTAATTAATTAATTATTTATGTATGTACACTTTTTTGGATATCTATAAATTTATTTATTTTCCTTTAAAATGTAATTTCTTTTGCTTTTGTTTTTTAATATTTTATTCTTGCTTTTAATGGATTGGACAGAATAGCGAATGCGTATTTTTAAAATACGTTTAATATTAAATTTAATTTTCTTCTTTATTTTATTTTATTTTTTTAATAAACAAACGCGCGTATGTCTTCATACTTATATTATCATGTTTGAAACTTAATTTATATTATTTTGTATCATTAGCTAAGCATTATTGAAATAATTCATATTTGTTTATTATTACGTGGTTTTTTATTTATATTATGTTTTATAATAAATTGGATGGCGGAATGTTAACATTTTCACAAAAATAGTTTGTTTTTTATTTTATTTTAATATTTGCTGGCTTTAAATATATATTATTTAATAAATGTGTATATAGATAATTTTTCATATATACTTTAATATACATATGTATATACTGCAGTAAGGTTTTTGTTTTTGTTTTGTCTGTCTGTGTCCTTTATTTGTTTTAAGTTAATGATTGTAGTTGAGCCTAACGAAAAACACGCGAAAATAATACATTGAGATGAAATTCTATAAAGATTTCTCTTTTGACGAAAACAACTTATTGGATGGAATAAAAGATATAATAGTAGGTTAAGTTAAACTGCCTTACAAAAAAATGCCATTTTTTTAGGTAACGTTTAAGTTTGTAATCCACTGGTTGCAGTGGGACGTATGTAAGTATAACGTTGGAAGTACTAAGGTGGCGAGTGAAGTGCACCATAAGGAGGTACCCCTAGATGGAAGGGTATTAAAAATGCAGATCATGGGAACCTATGGAAAAAAAAATCAGGTCAGCTTAGTAGAAAGTTGCATGTATCGGTAAGGGAAGAAACCACTCTTATATGCTCTACTTTGCTTTTCAGACTATTTTTCGTTTCCCGAAACTGCCATTTTATATTATTTGGGATAAAAACAATTTAAATAACTATAAGTGCAATTACCCAAAAACTAACCTCATTTTTGTTCCTTTCTTTCTTTTTTCATATAACCAAAATGAAGAGTTTAGCACATTATTTACATCATAAGTACATTCTGTTGTTTGCCTATTTTTTCCAATTAGAGCTTCGTCTTTTCGTGCTTTCCTTTTTTTTTTTTTGTTTTTAATTTTCTTATATGAAAAATATTCTCTAGATACTTGTTTCTTTTAATATTAATTATCTTGAATGCACTCTATCAACATGCTGTAGCAATTCTTTCTCTAAAGCGAGAGCACTAATTAATTCACTTCTATTAATAAGTTTTATATTAGATTTGTTTTTTTCTTGTCTTTAATTTTGTTTAAAAATATCCGTGATCCAAGCGCCTATTATTTCAAAAACAGAAAAAAAAAACAAAAAAAGACTTTACCTATCGATTGAACGAATTAACGTGTTTTATTTCTGTCGTTAATTATTTTCTAATTATTTAATATTAATTTAAAATCCTATTTTACTCCTACGTAAAATATTATTATTTCGTTTTTAATTAGTTTTTGTTTTAAGTATTTTGGCCGCTGTTTGTCTTTTGTTTTTTTTTTTTTGTTTTTTCCATCAAAACATAAATGAGAAAATAATAATCGAACATTTCGTTTACTTCCCCTTGATGCAGCAATATGTAATCGATACCTAAGGAATACAAGAACTGATAGAAGGGAAACAATAAGATTTAATAACTACGTTCTACGAATTCTAGGGCGATAAGATACTCTAGGGTTTGCGTTAAGTACTTCGGTGATAAGATTAAGTTTTGTTTTGGTTTTGGCTTCACTATGGAGACGTGCTATTTTAGGTTTGCTTTTCGTAGGTTGTTATAATTTTGAATTGTATGTCAAGTAGTTTTAGATTTGTGATTCGGTATGTATCTTTGAAAGATGCCATACATACATTAGTAACGCTGTTGGTATTCATGATGCCACCGATTGAAATCGATATGGAATACGATAATTGATCCGGTTGAAAGACCCGCAAGGAGATATCTGTAAAGAAAAGATGCAAAAAAAATGCGCATTGTATATAGTGTCTTTAAGTCTTGAGTGTGTCCTTAAATAAAAATGAATAACAAGTTCCAGTTGTGTTTACGAATGAGTGGAAATTATCATTAGTATTTCAAGAAAAGTAGATAGTACTACTACAATCTGTGAAAATGTCGATGGCAATAGGTTAGGTTAGGTTGTCCGTAGTCTCCGCAGAGAGTATACACTAAGGCCAGAGTAGCCCTTTGTATTACTACGTGGGGGGTCGAACCTCTATTCTTAGAACCACTTTGCGCTTCTTAGGTAGCTAAGAAGGTTAGTTATTCTTATCCACAGAACGTCCGCCAGGTCGCCAAAGAAGTAGGATCCCGAGTATCGTTTCCTGCTTTGGCAGAGGGCCGGATAGGTCCAGAACAGGAGTTGAATTAATTCACAGTCCTCTTTGTCCTAGCAGCTTCTGCAGAAGTCATTCGAAACATGAGTCATTCGAGCATGAGTGCCAATAGGACAGTGACCTGTGAGAGTTTTGGGGAGAGTTTTATTGAGAGTTTTAGGAGTAGTCTAGAGATGCCAAAAGACTAACAAAGGCCTTGTACGAGTAGCGTATATCCGACGGATGCTGGCCTGCTAAAAAGCGAGAGGAGCCACCGCAGACGAACACTTTGCGGCACTGCTAGTAAGTCCCATCCCCAATTCCTTGTGTTATAGGAGATTTCAACGCGAAGCTGCTTCCTAAGTGTCGTAGGAAAGCGGAGCCTACACGACCCCACGTCCGAAAACGGATTCAGTCTAATATCCACAAGGGAACCTGGCGATCTCCTTATCAATTATTTGTTAATCAAATCTGTCATATTGCGATCGACGCCAGACACTCTTCCAGTATCTTCGATGTGCGAACCTTCCGAGGAGCCAATGTTGACTCGGATCATTACCTTGTTGTAGCCATGTATAGAGTCGAGAAGGACCAGCAATCACAAGAGACCCTCAGGACCTTCGCTGATCGTGTCTCCCCCAAGCTCCCTCAAGTCCCGATGCAATCTGCAGAAACCATAGAATAGCAATGGAGTCGTTGTCAAAACGCCATTAGAGAGGCCGCCTCAGATGTACTCGGTTTCGAGCCACCACCGTCGAGAAACCCCTGGATTGATGATGAGTGCAGACAGGCTCATGTAGAGAAACAGAACGCATACATGGCCACATTGCATCGACGGACGAGGGCTGTCCGCGAGCTCTGTGAACAGAAAAGGAGGGAGGAGCATGTGCTTCTGAGAAGGAAAAAGAAGGAGAACGAGAAGCGCGAGATCGAGGAGATGGAGAGATGTTACGGCAGGAACGACGTTCGAAAATTTTACCAGAAAGTCAAACAAACATGCCACGGCTATAAATCCAGAGCAGCAGCCTGCAGGGATGAGCACGGACAACTAGTAGGGGAGTCACAGTCGATGCTGAGATTGTGGAAGGACCACTTCTGCAGACTGTATAACGGCGATGATAGTCAAAATGCCGCCGTCAGGCAGAGCGAACCATTCACAATGGACGAAGACGAAGGAGAATCCCGTCCATCCGACCTAGACGAGGTTAAGATTGCGATATCGAAACTTAAGTCTTATAAAGCTGCTGGAGCAGACGGACTCCCCGCGGGACTGTTTTTAAGCAGCTGGCGATGAGCTGGTCAGGAACATGCACCAAATCATCAGCAAGATATGGTCGGAAGAACGCATGCCCGATGAATGGAATCTCTGAATCGTTTGCCCGGTCCATAAGAAAGGAGACCCCTACGACTGCGCCAATGACAGAGGGTAAAGCCACCTGAACATCGCGTACAAGATCCTCTCTACCGTACTGTGTAAGTGCCTGAAGGCGTTCGTGGACAATCTGGTAGGTTCCTACCAGTGTGGTTTCAAGCCAGGAAAATCCACGATAGACCAAATTTTTACACTGCGGCAGATCTTGGAGAAGACCTATGAATTTCAATTCGACATACATGACAGTGTATATAAGGACCAGCTATATAGAGCCATGTCATGTTTTGACATCCCTGCCAAGCTCGCTAAGTTTTGCAGGATGACAATAGAGAATTCTCGTTGCTATATTAAGGTCGGTAAGGAGTTACCCAGAAACCTTTGATGTCATGTAATTTTTTCAACATCTTCCTTGAAAAGATCGTGCCAGATTCATTGGCCAATACGAGAGGCACTATCTGCTTTAGGTCTGCACAATTGCTCGGATACGCTGATGACATTGACGTGATTGGGAGAACGCAGGTAGATGTCAGTGAAGCTCTGGCTCACTGGTAACAAGCGGCAACGAGACCAGCGCTGAGATTAGATGAAGAATAACTTTTACTAACCGCTGTTTCTTCGGGATTGAGTAGTAGCCCCCTCTCTCGGAAAACTAGGGTGACCCTCTATAAAACCTTAACCATCCCGGTCCTCCCCTACGGCGCAGAGGCTTGGACCTTGTCGAAAGTGGATGAAGAGGCCCTTGGTCATTTCGAGAGGAAAATTCTGCGTAGTATTTTCGGTCCCGTTTGTGTTGACGGAGGGTGGAGGCAGTCACATTTAGCAGGCAGCTTTCCAGTGAGAGAAGTCCTTTGAAGACGGCGCTATGGGTTTCGTTCCTCTATCATTTCAGGAGCCGCATTACTGATATGACCTTCCAGTCGACCTCTATGTTTTCGGGCGAAAAGCTTAGCTTAATTTTCGACAGAGTGTCGTCGTTCCGAATAGACCACGGTGGGTTGATAGCATGAGGGCGCCGTGGCGCAGTAGTTAGTGAGTTGGACTCTGATGCACGATGAGCGAGTTCGAATCTCGATAACACCAATGCCACCGAATATTGACTTGCCTTGAAAAAGCACGCTGTTCGGAGTCGGCATTGTAGGTCCCTCGCACCTGTATGAAAAGTAAATCAACCACAACATGGGTGATTAAAGAGAAGTTTCGATCTGGTCCTCCATGGGCCGTAACGCCACCAAAAGAAAGGAAGGGCTAACAACGTCTTTTACTTACTTAGGTGGCGCTACAATCCCGTGTGAACCTGTGCCTCAACCAACAAACTTCTTCACCTGGCGCGGTCCTTTGCCAGCTGTTTCCAGCGACGCACTCCCAGTTGGTTAAGCTCCCCTTCCACTTGTGGGCGCCACCTTAGATTCGTTCGTCCTCTGCTGCATCGTCCCTCGGGGTTTGACTCGAAGACTCTTCAGGCAGGAGCTGGGTTGTCCTTCCTCTGCATGGCCTAGCCATCTTAGACGTTGGATCCGTAGACGGTTTATACAAATGAGATCATAGATGGAACGCAGAATTTTCCACTTCAAACGACAGCGGGCCTCCTCATCCGCTTTTGTTGAAGTCCAGGCCTCTGCGCTATAGATGAAGACCGGGATGATTGAGCTTTTGTAGAGCGTGGCTTTGGTCTTTCGAGAAAGCGCTCTACTTCTCAACTTCCTCTTGAGCCCAAAGAAGCAGCGGTTGGTAAGAGTAATTCTGCTTTTGATCTTATCGCTGGTGTTGTCGCTGATCACTAGTGAGCCAAGGCAGACGAAGTGTTTGACCACTTGGAATTTGTAGCTGCCAATTGTGACGTTCTGGCCGAGACGTCGGTATTCTGCGTCTTTTTTGGTTGAGAGCACATATTTCGTTTTACCCACGTTGACCGAAAGACCCATTTTAGGCACTTCTGCCTCAATACTTTCGAATGTCATCCGCGTACGCAAGCAGTTGTGCACACTTGAAATAGATCGTACCTCTAGAGTGAGTCTGGCAGGGATGTTAAAACTAGACATGGCTCCATATAGCTCGTCTCTATGCACACTGTCATACGTGGCTTTGAAGTCGAATAAATGGTCATGTATGTCGACTTGAAACCTATAGGTCTTCTCCAAGATCTGCCGCAGTGTAAATATTTGGTCTGTCGTGGATTTTCCTGGCCTGAAACTACACTGGTAGGAACCTATCAGATTATCCACAAAGGGTTTCAGTTGTTCACACAGTACGGCGGAGAAGAACTTGTATGCGATGTTAAGGAGACTTATTCCTTTGTAGTTAGCGCAGTTATAGTGGTCTCCTTTGTGTGGACTGGACAAACTATGTTGAGATTCCATTCGTCGGGCATGCTTTCCTCCGACCATATTTTACAGACGAGCATGCGCCTTTGTCTTCCTTAAAAGCGTGTATTCCTCTCTCCATCAGTTGTTTGAAACCCAAGCCATCAGAGGCGCGATCACACTGTTGATCTGTGGATTGTTCCAGTATCTGATCAGGTGGTCGCCAGGCTCCTTTGAGAATGTCTGGGTGCGGGAATAGTGTGCTAGCCAGAAGCCAGGAAGTCGAGTAGCCGATGTCCTTTTTCGGACGTGGTGTCGTGTAGACTATATATCCCCGTGATTGACTCAAATATGTCTTTGCACAGTTTCGCATTGAAATCTCCTAGAAGTATTTTTGTATCGTTGCTGGGACATTGGGCATATGTTCCGTCTAGGAGATCGTAGAATTCTTTTTTGAGTCGATCGTCCTTTTCTTCGGTTGGGGCGTGAGCGCATATCAAGCTAATGTTTACGAAGTTTGCTCGTGGGTAGCGGCTCGCAATACTTTATTTTGAAAAGTTTCTTCAATTGAAGAATTACCCTTCTTGGTACAACCCCAGAGTTGTATACCGCAAGCCTAAATAGGTTCAAGCACTTGCTTGTAGAGAAGCAGCATGTTTTCAGTACTTAACTGGGAATGACTTCCTAGCAGTAAGTACATTTCTCTATATTTCATTTCAAGCTCTTCACGTTTTTCACTACAAGCGCTTTCGCGCTTACAAGAGTTTCGCGTCGAGAGTCGTGTCCAGGTATTTTGCCTCGATTACGAATGGGATCCGAACCTCATTGCATATTACAATTTGGTCGTTGATTCTTCGACTGATTTTTCTGTGGCCAAAATTGCAGTATCATCGACGAATGTGACCAGCATAGTGTCATCCGTTTGTGGTATGTCTCTGTTATATAGTAGTAAAGCAGCGAACCAAGTACGCCTTCCTGCGGAATGCCAGCCGTAATTGCTATAAAATATGAGTAATCTTTCCTGTGTTTAACACGAATGAGTCTACTAGACAAGTACTTTTCCAGAACGTTCGATAGCTGTTCGGGGAAAACTTGTCTTAGTTTAGGTCCCAAGCCTTCGTGCCAAAATTTGCTAAAGACAAAGACTTGGAAGACGTCGAAAAATACACTCGAAAATATTAGCTTACATATGTTCGAGTACTTTTTCGACCCCATCGGTTATCCGATGCAGTTGGAATGCTTACTTCTGAAACCGAACCAAAATACGCCTTTTCTTTGATAACCGGTTTTAAGCCAGTGATTATAATTCTTTCGAAGACTTTCGAAATTATCGGTAACTACGATATTGGGCGATAAGATTTCTTATCCGTCTATGGCTTTCCGGGCTTTAGAACCTTATAATTCAGCCAACCAATTTTCTTTGTGTTCATTAAGTGGCACCGAAAAATCGAGCTTCTTTGCGTAGCTTGCACATTTTAAGTGATTTCAAGCTGTCTTGTGGTTGATCGTTAGTGTCTTCACAATCTCTTGTTAGCTTAAGAGCCACCAGCTTCACCAGCTGCAAAATTTCATCAACTTCTTCGACAAAAGCTAGATGCATTCTTGACAGCAAAAGTTTGGGAACGAAATCGATCAACTCAGTTTAGCATTCGCTCACAGTAATCTCACCGTGTACTTGACAAATTTTTCGGCATGTTTTTGTAGTGTTTTTACCTTTTTTATAGTACTTAAGCATCTACTTACTTAGGTGGCGCTACAGTCCGTGGTGAACCTGGACCTCAACTTAAAAGCGTCTCCAGCTGACACGGTCTTGGGCCAGCTGTTTCCAGCACCGCACTCCCCTTGGACCGTAAGGTCCAAGCCTGGGCGCCTTAAAGGAGGACTGAGATGATCAAGGTCTTATATAGTGTCACCTTGATTTTCCGAGAGCGCCATTGAAGCCTCACTGGGCCCTCCAAATCACGTTAATTTCATCAGCGTAAGCGAGCACCGTGGCGCAGTGGGTAGTGTGTTGGCCTCTGACGCCGATGACACGGGATCGAATCCCGACACAGCCATGTCATCGAACGTGTTTTTCACGGTGTTTCTCCTCAGCGGGGTTCTGACAAAACCCCCTGTAGTAAAATTGTCATGAAAAGCTTCTCGAAATTCGCCGTTCGGAACCGGCAATAAACTGTAGGTCCCTTTCGCCTATGGGAAAATGAAACCACACACAACATGGGTGATTGAGAGAAGCTTGGCTCTGGTCCTTCATGGGCTGTAACGCCATCAAAGAAGAAGAAGTAGGTGCAGTTATAGGGGCCTCCTGAAGTATTGAATCTATTTTTGTTACTTGCTTTTTAGCGTTCGATTTCTGACAGTACATGCTCTGTTGGTACTGCCACCATATCAAGAATTACACATACCGGAACAGCGCTTACAAATTATTAAACTTTAATATCGAAATTCGTGCATTTTACCATTACCATTTTACAGTCATTATATTCGATGTACCAAGGGTCCGATTTAGGCGTTAAAGAGAAAACATTTCGTAACAAATGTACACAATTGGAAATCAGGCGACATACTTGGATGCGTAGAGTGGGTACAAAGAAAAATATTGTTGCTGCATCCGCCAATGTCGATGAAGACCGTGAAGCTCATTTTCTGTTAGATACTATATCAATGAATGAAATAGCAGTCCTTGGTCCGATGAGCAACTCCAGACAAGAGCTGACAATACTGCAAATGGTAAGTTTGTTATTGTAACACACCAAAAGGTGTGTAATTTTTAATGCAATATTAAGTGTGTTATGAAAACGTACAAAAAGGGAAATTTTCCATTTGTACATACAAAAGAGAAATTCCTCAACCATATGCAACCTTGCCAGAAAGCAAATTGCGGCTCGGACCCATGGTGTAGCGGGTCCGTGAAAAAAAAAAAAAAGATTCAACTAGTGTCCTTGCTCTCCAAGCTTTTGTCGCTTCGAGGGTCATCAAGCCTGAAACACATTGTTCTCTGTTTTCTGTCTGATTGAATTGTTTCTTTTTGTTGTAAAACAACATTTCGATGATCATGCCATCCGGTTCGAAGGACAAGTTTACATAGAATTGGAAAGGGAAGTAGTTCAGTGTCTTTGTTCCTGCGGATCTTGTGGCTGTGGACCTTGAGATTTGAACTAGGATCACTGGGTTGAGAGTCCAATGGGTTAACCATTACACAATGGACTCAACTCGCAAATTACTTTCTGGCAAGGTTGCATATATGTATGTGTGTAGTTAGGAAATTTCCCCTTTATTTGATTGATTAATCCTTAGTGTGTTCATTATTAATAAGTGTTTCGCTGCAACACACTTATGGTGTCATTAGAGTTTTTATCCACGACACGCACTAGAACGTGTTGTATTAACACCAATAAGTGTCCCAATTTCAAAGACCAAACGTGTTAAGTCACACACTTAATCTTAAAGTGTGCCAAATGACACATTTATGTACCGTCTAACACACTTTTGCGTGTCGTTTAACACACTGGCATTTGCAGTGTAGTTTAAAAAAAAAGGAAGATGCATCCTTTCTAGCTTAATTTTCTTCGCCTGGTGCTTACAAAAGCTTACATAAACTATGCTACAGAACTTTCATTTGCGCCCCACCAAGCGATATCGCGGATGCAAATTGAACAATATCATATTCTAGATATGGTGAGTGGTTGCACCACCTTCCCGTCCCAATAGGACAACCATTTAGCTAAGTAATTATGTATATAGTAGAAAAACAAAAACAACTCACTTTTGATCGTGCGTTAATGCCAAGGATCTGATACCGGCGTTACACGCTGGGAAGGCATATAATGGTGCCAAATTGAATGTTCTCCAAACCTCGACGATTCCCCGATCACCAGCGGTCATCAGATATTCGCCATCACGTGACAGCAGCATGCACTGGAAAGAAAAAAGCACAAAAAAGAAGAAAAGATTTTCAGTAAAAGCATGATCGAAGCAGGTTGTCCAAAAGTTAAGGAAGGGACAAAGTTCAGATGCTTACCTGCAGATTATCATTATGCGACTCATGACGAAGCATCTTTCCGTTGATTGTGAACGCAGCTACATTACCTTTGTCATAGTTGACCACGATGAAGCCTTCCCTAGACATAGCAATTAATTCTGGCGAGTAAAAGTCTGTCGGAGGATCCAGTGATCGCAGGAGATCACCGAATGTAGTGTGAATAAGAACTGGACCATCTAGCGGAGGAGAAAGAAAGAGAACGAAATCCAAAGTATTAGTGTTACAGTCACAGTCATTCGGTCTTTCTTAACTTACTTGTTGATCCGGAGACGACTAATCCCAATTCAGCACTAATCACAACCGAAGTGACAGCCTGCTCGTGACCTGTCAGTGTGGCCCTGGGCGTTGGCACATCACCCTCGCCCACAATACTCTGAGTTCGGGCATTCCAGTGCCAGAGCAATACTGTGCAGTCTGCCGATCCCGATGCAATATAACAGTCTGACGTGATGTTACATTCCGATCGCGACAGACATGTCACGACTCCAAAGTGTCCAAACACGATCTGGACGATTTTGGCTAATCAAGAAGAACACACGCATGATCATCAAAGGCAAACCGAGGTAGTTTCTTAGACTCTTACCTGCTTCAGTAGAGAAAACTCTAAAGCTGTTGTCCCAGAAGCCGCACGCAATCAGAAAACGGCTGTCTACAGTGGTGACGAAACAATTCGACCGGATCTTCAGCATTTGACTAAAGTTGTCGCCCAGGTGACGGCGATTCATTGGGTTATGGTGTCCCGTATTTTGCGTGGCTGCGCAAAGAACAAAACATAGAAACTCAAGCGAGACGCAGAGCAATCACAAAACTTACATAATACAGGATCCATGGTGAGCGGTAGATTGGAGCCCGGTGATTGCGTCGATTCCGCGTAGCTCGGGCTCTGGACGGATGCGGTGTAATTGCAGTTCCAGCGATTTACAGCAAACTGATGGCCAGCGGTCACTGTCACTACAGACGGTAGCGACAACTGTGGATACGTATTGGCTGAGATGTGAATGATTGGCGAATTAAGATGGAACTTCATGGACATGCAGACGTCATCTGGCATGGCGCTAAACATCATCGGCGACAAATGCATAGCCGAACTTCGTGGTGGATGTGGTTCCATGAGTAGTTGAGATGGCGTTTGACCAAAGTTACGGATCTGATTTTCGACCGCTTCTCGCATTACATGATCGGCTATAGCCTCCAGATCTACACTGCCTTCGTAAGTGAGGTAGTAGAAGACATTTGTCGCCCGTACAGCTTCAGGGCCGCGTTGCTTGTAGCCGAAAATTAGATCGATCCATTGATGTAGTTGGCAGGAGACGAATTCCGATTCCAAAGCCATTCGATTGATGCGAACAAATTCTTCGGGAGTTTTCGCCCAAGGCGGAAGCTCTACATCGGATACGAGGGTTCCGTCGTCACGATGACCAAGCCGATAGCCGGATGAGTTGTAGAACATTTCTGGCAGGAAATACCACTCTGGAATCAACTCCTTCACGTCAGAGGTGTCTCGCTGAGCATTCTTCCACGACAGTGAGACCGATGAGAACAACCGATCGGGACAGTCGAACTTACCGCCTTGTAGTGCTAAGAACATTGTGGTGAAAGGTTCAACCCGCACGAGCCAGTTGAGGGTGAAGCTGGCCGTGGAGTAATGAGTGCCATAGTGGAATGGCGGAATCGTGTCGTTCTCCCAACTTTCGTAACGTTCCTCGAAATAAGCCCGGCGGCTTGGATTAAGAGCACCAATTGGTTTCGATAGATCACGATAGTTCGACGGTTGACTCAGGTCAAGCTCCTTGGTGTCGTAGTTCGTAAGGACCCACGGGAATATCGGATACTGATTGAGATCGTTGTACGTTCGGCCAGCGATCGTGTTCAGGAACATCAGGTATTCAAAGTTGGAGATCTCGCGGCGTTGCCACTTCTGTGTCATGTTCGAATTTCGCATGAGTTGACGCGGCGACATCATTGATGCACGTCTGGTCTGTGGAATTCCATACTTGATTCCGACTCCAACTCTAGGCAATGCTTTGATGACTTTTTTGACCGTGTGCTGGTCGGGGAAAGCGAACAAGATCGATGTGCGACTGGCCAAGAAGATCTCCAGCGCGACATTCTGCAACAGATATCGACGCGAGAAAATCGCTCGCACTTCGGAGAAGTACCATTTGCCGTGCAAGTGATCACAATATTTTAAGACCTCCTGTTCGATCTTTTGGAATTCCGGGTGATCTTCGTCGACTTCGAAGAACATTTCGGTGCTTGTAATTGACACAGTTCCGGGTGCAACCAGTCCAGGCGCAATCAGTTTCGCCTTGGTGCTGATGTTCACGGGCCCAGTCAGGTCCAGATCAAGTTCGCGATCCTCGATCAGCAGCTCGGCGTCATCCAGCAGATCAGAGGAGTGTTGAGACGACTGATGTGCTCGGCTAACTGCTATTTGTGTGTGGAATTCATCACGAGTTTGCATGATTGCATCTTCGGGACCGCCATTCTCTAGGGCAGCCTTAAGGGTCGCTTGTGGGTGGCTTGATCCTCGCGGGTTTTGAACCATGCGTTTTCGACGTCGCGCATCATCTTCCCAGGCGTCTAGTTTCCAAAATGTTTGTTTGGCGACACTACCACTTGACTCGCCCCAGGCGCCGTGTCGATTGCACATGATGTTGCGGACCTTCTCCAAGAGCCGACTTGCGATCACGTTGTCCCTTCTTCTGGCGGCAGTGATAAGATGGTCGCACATACGCTCTTCCTCCCGCCGTTCCAAGAGCGTTTGAGCGCACTGTGACTCGAAATCGGCGTGCTTCAGAACATCGTCGGCTCGCATGCGATTCAAAATGAATTCGGCTTCATTGGCTACTCGAACAATGTGATCCTTCATGGCGTGCGACAGAAGACGTCCTTCATTGATCAGCTCGATGAATGCTAGACCCGCGTGCTTCTGTAGACTATTCTGCCATTCTTGCGAGCACAGCAACATGACCAGCTCCACCACTGAGTGACTGTTCTTGAATGTAGTCAGACCCTTGCCTTCCATAAGGAGCTCTTGTCCATGTGAGCCAACTAGGGTTTTCGAGAGGAACGGCGCAAAGTCCACCATAATCTCACGTAGAAGTGGGCAAACTGGACCCAAAGCAACTTCGAGTTTCTGTGTGAGGCTAGCTTCGCGTGACGGAGTAGTCATTGGCAGTTGACCGACAAGTGGCGGTTTGATCGGTAGCTCTTCCGGTCGTGTCCTCTGTCCGGATGACGATGAACCTCCAAAGTTATCCTGTGGAACTCTCACAACCGATATCTCAGAATCTGGCTTATCGCCACGTTCACCACCCGCAACTATATGATGCATGTTACCATCGATATCGCGTATCTTATCGCTGGCATCCTCGTTCAAATTGACATCCGTCCAACTCTCGTCGTTGGAATTGTTCGGCTTATTATCATCGACCATGATCTCGCTCGATGACTCGACCTCTTGCACCTCGTTCTCCGTTGAGTTCATATTCAATGATGCCGCGTCCGAGTCGACGCTCTAAAATCAAAACACATCAAATGGGTATCAGTACATCTAAATGGACAGGGATGTTATACGGAAGCAGATATTGAGTGTGAATGTGTGTGTGACAGGACGTTATTGCAATCAAACAAAACACGGTTGGACGACTTAGAGTCCATCTCCTCTGGTTAGTTTTTTACGGGCTTGTGAGTGTGATGTGATAGTGAGTTGTGTGGCAGGTGACATATTACTTAACTAATGGCACAATTACCTTCTCACAGTGGTTGGTGGTGTATGCGGTGGTACATAAGTGAGTTGTTATCTATTCTATTCCCTTGCATTGTGCATGACCATATCGCGTCATTTTTGGACTAACACAGATAAAAACGAAAAAACGACAAACAAATGAACGCACACACAACTGCAGGTGGATATAAACGAAGCCAGAGTACTCCAACATCACCACCCAGTCGGGATGGCTAATGAAGCGATAGCTATGGGAAAAAGGATTCCTTAGTGTGGGTCAATCCAATTCAATCGAGCCAGGCCAGAGTTCAGCAGAAATTCCGGATTTCATTTGTCTCTCTGCCGGATAAAAGCAACGAATACGCAAAACAAAATCCCTCCCCAGAGCCCTATTCTCTGATTTATGGGGCTATTGTTAATATCTGCCTGCGGGGGTGGACTGATGATGTGAAAAAGCGAAACGTGGAGCCGGAATGCCTAGTGGCGAGGATAATTAAAAGGATGAAACAAAGATTTCGGTTCCATTTTCGGGATTCGGGTTTATTGGATGGGGGATTTGTCGCCGCAGAAGAGAGAGATTGCGACCCAAGCGGGTTGATGATTTTCAATTCATACCTACCCCCAACGCAGGGATAGGGAATTGGGAAGGATATCTGCGAACCTATTTGTCATAAGAGAATATTTATTAAATAAACAATTGGGAGTAATCTACTAAACAACAGAGTTCAGATCTGCCACGACAAATATTGCAGTTAAGCTCCTGAAGTAAAAATCGTTAAATACTTGAAGCAGAAAAGCGGAAAGACAAACATTTGCATAGTACTCTGGTGCAGAGACAGGCATCGAGGAACGAGAACACGGCAGGACAAACAATACACTGCGGTGGTTAAGTGTACTTTCTGTGTCCTCTGTGAACTCTGTGCTGAGCATCATTGGAATACGGATACGTTCGTGTTGTGTATTTCATTTTCATTAGGAAGCGGTAAGTGGGGAAAAATACGCAAACAGGATGTCAAATGGATGAGAAAATGTGTTTGCAACGCCCTATAGGTACTGGTCCTTCTGTTGGCTTTCTTCCCTGTGCGGAAAGGCTGCCTGTTTAGACAGACAGGTTCACTGTATTCCTATAATGCTGGCGAATTAAAGTGATCATTTTAGATCATCCAAGTTCATTTTTCAAACTGGGTCAGAAAAGTGTATTTAAATTACACTGCAAATGGTAAGTGTGTTGCCGTAACACAGCAAAGTGTGTGTTTTCATTGGAGTCATTTTTTATGCAATTTAAAGTGTGTTATTATGAAAGCACACCAAAAGGGTATCGGGACTCATCTAGTCTACGCTTTGCGAACATTTGTCACTTCGAGGCTCACCAAGCCCGATTCTTTTTGTTGTGAAGCAACATCGTGATGTGTCATCCGGCTTAAAGGCCCAACGTTGAATGGGAAAGGAGATGTTGAGTGTCATTGAGATTTGAACTCGGATAACTGAGTTAAGACTCCAGTTGATAACCACTACGCCATAGATCTGACTCCCAAATTACTTTCTGGCAAGGTTGCATATAAGGGGAGGGTGCTCCAGTCCATCTGTAAGATATGGTTGGAGGTCGTTTGCCCGATCCACGAAAATGGAGAGCCTTTCGACTGCGTCTACTACCGAAGAATCACTCCTTAACATCGCGTACAATATCTTTTTTGCCGTTTTTTGTGAACGCCTGAAACCGTTCGTCAACACCCTGATAAATCCTTATCAGTGTAGTTTCAGACCAGGGAAGTACACAAAACTCCCTTTAGACAAGGCGACACGCCATGATATTGACGTGATTGGTCAAGCACAGCGGGCCGCCCATCAGGCATTTGCTGGAATTGAAGCAGAGGCGCTTAAATGGGCCTGGCGGTAAATGAGGGCATCGACGCCTCGGACAGAGCGTCGAGGTAGTCAATGATTTTATCTACCTCGGATCCGCAGTAACTAATACAAGCGACATCAGTACCGAGATTAAACGCAGAAGAGTCAACTACAAACTGTACGGGCTGTACGGCGGCTAGTGCCGTGACTAGACCATATAGAGCGTATGGACAATATTGCTCCGGTTCGAAGAATCTTCGAATCCGAGCCAATGGGACAAATGGCGCACACAAATGGAGATGAACCTCAACAAATTTGGGTGTGCGTGACCGGAGACGACTGGCAAGGGATCGTGCAGTCCGCAGTCGCTTGTAGGTTAAGGCCCATGACCACAGCGGAAAGGAATAACCTTCTGGAGATTTTTCGACAGATGGAGAAATAAAACCATTGAGAGTGACACTATTCGTTTTGGAGAAGAAATTCCTATTTCACTTATACGACTTATATGTACGAGGGCCTGACAGAAAGATGGCGTTCTAATCAGTAAAAATGTATGGTTTCTGCCTGTATACATGTGCTCTCAAGAAGATTGCTTACACGAACAGCAGCAGACACCTTGCACTTTTTCCATTAAAATGGGTAAACTTGAAGGCCGTGAGCTCATACAATTCTTTTTGGATGGGTTGACCCCTAGTGAAGTTCATCCGCAGTTGACAAAAGTTTATGGGGACTCTGCTCCTTTGCAGTCAGCCATTAAAATATGGGCAGCTGAATTTAAACGAGTCATACATCCGATTAAAATGAACCACGTGGAGGACGGCCAGAAACCGGAAGCATCGGAGCAGTGTATGATATCGTGTTGGATGATAGGCGAGTGAAATAGCTGAGCATGTGGGGGTATCGCAAGAAAGGGTTCGAAACATCTTATTCAAAGAATAAGGAATGCGAAAGCTCTGTCCAAAATAGATCCCGTATTTGCTGAAAGTCGATCAATAGGGACCCGACCAATTTTTGCGATGAAACGTGGGTCCTCCACTACATGCCAGGGACGAAAGAGTAGTCCAACCAGTAGGCAGAAGCGCCAAAGAAAATGAAGTCGATCACATCTGCCGGAAAGGTGAAGGCCAGCGTATTTTAGGATGCGAAAGGGATCTTGCCTTCCAAGACCTACTCGCTTCGAACTTGGTAATAAAAGGCCTTCTCGAGTCACCGTGTTTCGCTTGTTGGAATCCAATCGTAGTCACATTTCGCTACAGGAAAAGGTTGCCACAAAAAGTCGATGCTGCACGTGAGCTGGTATTGCAAGATCGTCATGTAATATGCCGTGAAATTGAGTCATGCTTGGACCCTAGTTTTGGCGGCGTACATTCGATATTGAGTAAGCATTTGCCCATTAAATGAATGATTGTTTCCGGTAGAAATTCCAGATTTGTGTAGTTCTGTTAAGGAAAGAGTTCTTATATTTGACGATATGTTCGAAAGTGGGCTTCAGAGTACATTGGTGACCATTCATAGAGAGATATGTATGCGTTGCGGGAAGGGGCGAAAAGTAACTGATTATTCCTTCAAAGCATTTTATGTTAAAGTACCGATAAAACGCGGAAAGGCCAGACACAATCTTGCTACGTCCAAAGAATTTGTGGTGCTGGAGTCTGTAATTAGTTTTATGACGCGGCTTTGAATTCTGTCTAATCGCTGCAATGAGGTCTTAACTGCACATGAATGCCTTAAACAGGTCAGTGGATAAGAAAAAGTTCTTGCATCAAAGATTGCTAGTGACATACACACTAAGGATAGAAAGCTTTTCAGGTTCTAAGATTCAAATGTCATTCACTGTAAAACACTTGGACAGAAGACAACAGTGTGTTTTGGAAGCATTCAAATTCACTCTATTCTGTACTGTCGTCAGTAAAGAAGGGGATTGGATTGGAAGTGACAGACAAGAGGTAATTTATAAAAATGAGAAAAAGTGTCGGAGACAAAGCGGAACCCTGCGGTACACCAGCATTTAAATAGTTGAAACCTCAAGTCTCGCTTGGCAAATCCTTTCGAAATATCCACTGTCACTATTTTGCTTTCACCGACTTGATGGAGGGAGCGATTCCATTCTTTGGTACGATATGCCAATAAGTTACTAAGTGATCTGATGCTACGGAAACCATATTGTTGGTCATTCAGGGGTTCCCGTGATTCAATGTACTACGATACCTGATGATTAATTACCGCTTCGATGACCTTAGAGAGAAGGGGTTAGTGTAATGGATCGGTAGTTAGACGGAGAAGAAGATTCGCCTGTTTTGAGTAAAGGCTGAACAAATGCTTTTCAGAAAGAAGAGAAAATTACCAGGAAATGAGAAATAAAATACGAGGTCACCGTTTTTCGATATTAGCTAGAAGCGGTTGGTACGTTCAAATCATAAGTTTTCGGGGTATTTCGATCGGAATGACGCACAGGTATACTGTTGTTCATAGAATAATATTCAGGAAAACGATAAAGCGGTTTTATGTTACCTGTCTATCTCAAAACAATCCTTTTACAGCTGAGCCGGCTCTCTGCAAAATCATCGAACTTGCAGAGAACTTGCGCATTTTTGACAATTCACAGCAAAAATTATCAGGAACATTAAGAGCGTAGCACAGGTGACTAGCCATCATAAAGAAGACTACATTAGGCTGCATTTACCTGCAGGTGCTGTGTGTTCATTGTGGACAATTGCATATTAAAGTACGAGTCCTTTGAAATTGGACTTACTTACATCCTCCCAATTAACACATTTGCCACCTCAAGAACTACATGCAACAGGAGAACTGAGTTGAACGCACACATTGCAAATAAGTCCTGAAAGAAGGGTTCGTCGTCAACCCTGCACACCCACTACACAGAAGAATTTCAAATGCAATCTTGAAAACAAATAGCATCACTCAACCAGACCATTCAATTACATGCCTGCAATCGTCATTTTCATCAATATGATTGCCATTCAAAGGTATTGAACTTCGAAAGTTATTATGTGCAACGCACGACTACGATTGACTACCATATTTCCATTCAAATTGATTCGAAATTGTTTACCTGTCATTCACAGTGCCGATAGGTTGAAGGCAGAAGGACTTTGCCAATGGAATGCAAATTAATAAGCGATAGTTACAGATACCTCTTGTCAACACTGAGTAGAACGTGTGTTCGTGCACTGTATATGTATTTAGGTATTATGTAGTATGAACGGATATGGATATTGAGGGCAGTTTGACATAGTAAAAGATGAAAACAGGATAGATGTCCCTCAATGAGTTCTTCGTACTATAGGGACTTCCAATGGGGACTTCCGAACTTTGAAAGTTGATCTTTTTTCTCCTTTTTCTTCAGCTTCTCTCAATCACCCATATAGTGAGTGTTATTTTTCACACAGGTGAAAAGGACCTGCAGTTTGATGCCGATTCTGAACGACGTGCCTCAAGAAGTTTTTTCATGGCCAGTATACTACGGGGGGTCTCGCCAGTACTCCATCGAGGAGGGAAATAAACATTCGACGGCGGTGGTGTTATCAGGATCCGAAATCGCTCACCGTGCGTCAGACTTCAATACTCTACACTGCAAATGGTAAGTGTATTTCTGTAACACACCAAAAGGTGTGTTTTCATCATAGTCGTTTATAAGGCAATTATAAGTATGTTATTACACAAAAGGGAAGTTCCCAACAATATACATATAATCTTGCCAGAAAGCAAATTGCGACTTAGACCCATGGTGTAATGGGTCACACTGGACTCTGAACCCAGTGATCCGTGTTGAAAATAACTTTCTGGCAAAGTAGCATATAGTTGGCAAATTTCCCTTGTGTTTGATTGATTGATCCAAAGTGTGTATATAAATAATAAGTGTGTCGGTATAACACACTTGAGGTGTTATTAGAGTTCTTATTCATGACACGCAACAGAATGTGTTAACACCGATAAATCTCCCAATTTCAAACATTTCACATCAAATGTGTAAAGTGGCACACTTAATCTTATAGTGTATCAAATGACACACTTATACGTGTCACCTAACACACTTCTGCGTTTCCTTCAGCAAATTAGCATTCGCAGTGTAACCACTGCGTCACGGCGTGCAGTAAATGCGGCCTTGTTGTTGAAGCTACATCTGTAATTTATTCCGTCTGCTTTGCCAAGTCACCATGGGCGGACATAGCGTTCTCACAACACATGCAAATGATAGTGATGGGGTAACGTTCCACGTGCTTCGCCCAATTTACGGTCGCTTTAATCGTCCTACCGAGAGGACTATTTGCAGTGTGGTGGATAAATTTGAGTTCAATGGTTCCCTAAACGATAAACCGACACCCGTATGTCGACGAAACATAAGATCTGGTAAAAACATCGTCGCTGTCGAGAGTGTGCAGGAGAATCAAAGGTAGTCGATTCGGCCTTTCGCAGATCACAACTTGGTGAATGGTGCGTCGTGACTTGGACCTGTATCCGCACAAAATTCAACTGACGCTGAAGCTGAAGATGAACGACCATAGACAACGACATGTGTTCACTGAATGGGCTCTGGAGCCGTTGGAAACTGACAATAATTTTCATCGGAAAACCACCTTCAGTGATGAGGCCCATTTCTCGATGAACGGGTTCGCCAATAAACAAAACTGCCGAATTTGGAACGATACTAATCCACATGAGATTCAAGAGCGTCCAATCGTGCCGAAAAAGTCACAGTCTGGTGTGGCCTTTTAGACGATGCTATATTCCATAATGGCATCGTCAGGCAAGAATAGACATGGTAGTGTCCGACTATCTTAAAAAAAGAAAGCCGAGGTATGTCACGGAGGTGGAACTAAATATTACGACATTTCCGTCGGGGTTCTTCAGGGATCGGTGTTTGGCCCCTTCTTTGGAACCTGATGTATGACGGAGTCCTGAGATTTCCCCAAGGAGTTAACATCATCGAATTTGCAGATGACATAGCTATCGTGGATGTTGCAAAGCACACATACGAAGTCGAATCAGTCATAAACGCAGCGGTCGCCCAGATAAGGTAGTGGCTTGAATCTGCAAGCCTTGAACTGGCAGACCATAAGACCGGAGCCGTCCTTATAAGATGCTGGAAAACCAGATAATAAATCGATATTCGAGCCGGTGACCAGAATACTCGATCCAGGGAGCAAAAAGGCATCTTCTCTATAAATAGCTGCCACTACGATGGTGGGCCCGGACAAGCGAAGAAGATTATGCTGAGCAGAGTGGTGAGATGTCATCCTGTTTGCTGCACCAGTATAGGCAGAAGCGCTAAAGAGCAGGGGAACTTGCCGAAAACTGTAATCAGCTCTGTGCACTAAGAACAATAAGTGGTTACTGGACGATTTCTGACGATGATGATCCCCATTGACATTCACGCTAAGGAGATGAGAAGAATTCATCGGAAAAAATCCTCAGAGCCAACTGTTGCCGGGGATGCAAGAAAAATCAAGGAGGTAGAGAGATTGCGCTCGATTGTCCAATGGCAATATCGATTGAACAACACCACAAAGGGCAGATGGACTCATACCCGAATCCATCAACCGATATATGGCTAAGCCGATCATAAGGAAACTGCAACTACCATTTTACGCAGCTGCCTCCTCTCTGCTCATGGTGGTAGCCGTAAATACCTATATCGATTACGACGCGATACTCCCCTTCTTAGACCAGAGGTGGTGGCCGTGGTGCAGTGGTAAACATCACCGACTGTCGAGCGGAAGTTCCTTAGTTCATAGCTTGTCCATAGTCAAGAAATACAACTCCGTTAAGGAAAAATTATCCAACACAGCTGCTGTGAATAGGATGTTTTCAAAATACTGATGAAGGCATAACCTCACAGTATATGGTCACTTTAAATTCATGCTCTGTGTGTGCTGCTCCAATATAACACCATAATGGCATGGAACATTTGCTGAGAACTACAACCAACGCGAAAATTCAGTATTTAGGGCAAACACTCTTGGAGTAGTGAAAGAACACCTACGGCCCAAACTACCTGCACTCTTTGCAGGTTGTGTTACAAACATAATAAGAGTATGACTCTTAAACCTCGAATTATAAAAAAAAAATATATTGTTCAAGCCAAGAGGAAGACGTCAGACACGTAATCCAATCCAAAAATATAATTCAGCGAATGGTGTGGACTCGGAGGAATATTGACTGCACACTAGTCAAAAATGTGCAGACGGAGCTGAGGAGGGCAGAAGCGGCAGGGAAAGTATAACAGCCAGTAAGAGCACCAGAATCCATTTTGCAGAAGGGCCTGAACACCATTTTATCACTACTGATAGTTCTTCTTAGGTCTTGCTTCAACCTCGGATACATACCCCAAATCTTGAGAAAGATCAATCTTGTCTTCATCCCCAAGATTGGGAACCCAAATCAGCGACCTAAGTCCTATCAGCTTGACTTCTTTCTTTCTGAAAATAATGAAGAAACTGATAGAGCTCCATATTAGAGGTATCTTGGAGAATCAGATACTACTGCATCCCAATCAGCATGCATATTGCAAAGAACGATCTACTGAGAATGCGCTACACCACCTTGTGACGTGTGCTGAAAACAGTTTCACACACAAGGAGAATGCAATTTGCGCTTTCCTCGATATAGAGGCGGCCTTTGATAATTCTGGCTGTGATTCGATCACCACTGCACATTCCTGGAGGGGTATAGACCAATCCATTAATCACTGGATTAGGGCGATGCTAAATAGCCGTATTATATCAGCCACATGCGGAGAGGTCTCAGTGATAGTATCGGCGGCTAGAGGATGTCCACAAGGAGGAGTCCATTCTCCACTGCTGTGGTCGATAGTCATCGATGATCTACTACGCAAGCTAACCACTCGGGGCTACGAGGTCATCAGATATGCTGATGACTTAGTAGTCATTGTTACGGGCAAGTGTGAAACTGCTGCCTGTAAGCGCATGCAGCTTGTGCTTCAGTTTATCCCTGACTGGTGCGGCAGAGAGGGTTTATCGATTAACAAATAAGAGTATGGTGGACAGAAGTTGAGCATAAAACTACAAAACTACGGAGACTAGCGTATCTCGGCATTACAGGCGCTATGCCAACCTGTCCCACGGCAGCCCAAGCACTCATTGGACTCACTCCACTGCCCCTTTCTATCAAAAAGGTGGCATTACGCGGTGCAATCAGAATTCTTTGTTCGAGAACAAATATGCCATGTAGACCCGAGGGTCACATGTCCATATTACAATACCTTCCCGAACTGAATAAGATTACCACAGTCTCGGACGAATTGCCACGCACCTTCACTTTTGACAAGAGATTTGACATATTGATCCCAAATCGCTCCGCATGGGAAAACAGTAATCACTTGCTCAATGTCAAAGGCCTTAGGTGGTATACGGATGGCTCCAAGATGGGTTCTGGTATTATCGCGCCAGCATCTTTGGACCCAATCGCAAGATCTTGAAGGCCCTGGGAACGAGTCTCAACTTCTCTCAAGCAGAGGTGCATGCCATCCTAACATGTGTCCATCTAAATCTTGAGACTGGCATAAGAGGAGTAACCATCAACATACTCTCTGATAAAAGCGCTGAGTTCGTACAATAAATATACGTATAGGTCCAGAACCATTCTGCGGCACTCCCAAGTCTAAGATCAATTTCTTTTTAGACAAGTGGGAAAAATCGCAACAGCTGTTCTTTTGGAACAGCTTTCGGGGACTCCGTCAATCGAAACTATATATACGGGCCCAAACACTCTATTGACATCTTCTTCTTCTTCTTAGTGGGCGCTACAGTTCGGGGTGAAGCTGGGCCTCAACCAACATGCCCCTCCAACTAGCACGATCTTTCGCTAGCCTTTTCCATTGCCGCACACCCAGTTGGCTGAGGTCCCCTTCTACCTGTGTGCGCCATCTTAAGTGCGGCCGTCCTCCGCTTCTTCGTCCCTCGGGGTTGGATTCAAAGTCCCTCCGGGCTGGAGCTGTGGTATCCATTCACTCTACATGGCCCAGCCATCTTAGGCGTTGAATCCGTAGACGCCTGACTAGGCTCATGTCGCTGTACAGACCGTAAAGTTCGTGGTTGAATCTTCTCCTCGATCCCCCGTCTGCGTTTATAGGCCCAAAAATCACGCGCAAATTCTTTCTTTCGAACCGACCAAGGGCCTCCTCATCCGCTTTTGATAGTGTCCATGCTTCTGCGCCGTACAACAGGACCGGGATGATAAGGGTCTTATATAGAGTCAACTTTGTCGTTCGGGAGAGGGCTCAGTTTCCTCCTGAGCCCAAAGGAACAGCGATTGGCAAGAGTGATTCTGCGTTTGATTTCGGAACTGATGTCATTGTTCCAGGTCACTGCGGAGCCAAGGTAGACGAAGTCCTTAACTACCTCGAATTTATATCTGCCTATACAAACGTTCTGGCCAAGACGTCGGTGGTGAGCGTCCTTTTTCGATGACAGCATATATTTAGTTTTGCCCTCGTTTACCGTCAAACCAATTTTCGCCGCTTCCATCTCAATACTCGCAAGCGCTTCATTGACATCTCGCTCTATTGACATACTCAAACTTAATATGGTGGGTATCAGAAGATTATCTGACAGGACACTGCGATCTGAGATATTACTTACTTACTTACTTATCAGGCCAGCGATCCGTGGAGGATCTGAGCCTGAGCTATAACTGCCTCCCATACTTGACGGTCCTGGGCACGCTGCTTCCAGTTATCAAGACCAAGATGTCTTACATCCGCGATTACTTGGTCTTTATACCGGAGGATCGATCTTCCTCTTCTTCTCGAACCAGAAGGCTCGGAGTCGAAGACCCTCTTAACTGGAGCGCTGATGTCCATGCGCTCGATGTGGCCGAGCCAGTGTAGTCGACGGATCTTTGCCTTCCGGACTACATCCACATCTTTGTACAGCTCGTAGAGTTCGCGGTTGTGTTTTCTTCTCCATTCACCTTCCACATAGACAGGACCAAATATCCGGCGCAGAATTTTTCTCTCGAAAGAAGCCAAAATCTGCTTATCGTCCAGCTTTCGGCTCCGTACAGCAAGACTGGCAGTATGAGCGTTTTGTAAAGCATAACTTTGGTCTTTCGAGTGAGGACTTTTGACCCCAGTTGTATGGACAAGCCGAAATAGCAGCGGTTGCCAAGGGCGATTCTATGCCGGATCTCCACTGTGGTGTCATTTGTGGAATTTACGTTTGCCCCGAGGTAGACAAACTTCTTGACTACCTCGAAATTGTAGCCGTCAAGTGTTATATTTTGTCCCAGGTGGTGAGCGACGGATTGGTTTTTGCTTGACAGCATGTACTTTGTCTTGTCCTCATTGACCTTAAGACCAACTCGTTTCGCCTGTTCTTCAATCGCCGTGAATGCTTCCACAATGCCACGGCGAGAACACGCGATGATATCGATATCATCCGCGTATCCTAGCAGCTGGACGGACTTGTAGAAGATAGTGCCTTCCTTGTTGACGCCTGCCCGTCGTTGCCGAAATCCGGTGCATGCTTCAAACGGTTCCGAAGTCCTAGAACCTAGTTGGACGGTGCATCGCGTATTTTTTCGCGTCTGAGATATTATCATAACAAAATTAGCCTCTCGTCTGAAACTGAGTTTCGAATATGTCTCGAGGACGAATAGACGACGGAACACATACTGTGTGAGTGTGCGGCTCTCTGCCGTCTTAGTAAGCGTATCCTTCTCAGCGAAGTTATGACTCCTGATGGGGATAACCCCGGCTCCTACGAGAAGCATTCTCAACTTCATTACTGAACTAGCAGCTGGCACAATAGATCTGCAAAGGTCGCAGTGCCAAATGCTTATTGATAGCATTGAAAAAAAAAACAAAAAGAGCAGCAGTAGCAGGAGAGACTCTAGAAAGACTGGAGTATCATGGATTGCTTGCCAGCCTCGCGAATTAATACCTAGCGTGTCGCGGGGAATTCAGTCCACCCGACCTAGACGAAGTCAAAATAGCAATATCAAGACTTAAGTCTAATAAAGCCGCTAGCGTAGACGGCCTGTCTGCTGAGCTTTTTAAGGCGGCTGGAGATGAGCTGGTAAGGTGCATGCACCATCTTATCTGCAAGATATGCTCGGAGGAAAGCATGCCCGACGAATGGAATCTCAGAATCGTTTGCCCGGTCCATAAGAAAGGAGACCCCTATAACTGCGCCAACTATAGGGGAATAAGTCTCCTTAACATCGCATATAAGACCTTCTCTGCCGTATTGTGTGAACGCCTGAAACCGTTTGTGGATAACCTGATCGGCTCTTATTAGTGTGGTTTCAGGCCAGCTAAATCCACAACAGGCCAAATATTTACGCTACGGCAGATCTTGAAGAAGAATACCAAATCGACACTCACCACCTTCTCGTCGATTTCAAGGCTGCATATAAAAGCGTGTATAGAGGTGAGCTATACAAAGTCATGTCTAGTTTTAACATCCCTGCCAAACTCGTACGACTGTGCACGATGACAATGGAGAATTCTCGCTGCTCCATTAAGGTCGGTAATGAGCAAACCGAGACCTTTGATGTTAAAAAAAAGATTTAGGCAGGGCGACGCGCTGTCGTGCAACTTTTTCAACATCGTGCTTGAAAAGATCGTGCAAGAATCACTGGCCAACACAAGAGGTACGATTTATTTCAAGTCTACGCAATTGTTTGCGTACGCCGACGTTATTGACGTAATTGGACGAAAACAGCAAGACGTCAATGAGGCTTTTGTGAGCATTGAGGTAGAAGCGGCTAAGATGGGTCTTAAGGTTAATGAGGGTACAACCAACTATCTGCTTTCATCTTAAAGAGATGGACAACACCGACGTATTGGCCAGAACGTCACCATGGGCGGATATAATTTTGAAGTGGTCAAGGAATTCGTCTACCTTGGCTCACTGATGACCAGCGACAACAACACCAGCGCTGAGATAAAACGCAGAATCACTCTTGCCAACCGCTGTTTCTTTGGGCTCAAGAGGCGATTGAGAAGTAGAGCCCTCTCTCGGAAAACCAAGGTGACACTATATAAGACCATGATCATCCCAGTCCTCCTTTACGGCGCAGAGGCTTGGACCTTAACAAAAGCGGATGAAGATGCCCTTGGTCGTTTCGAGAGGAAAATTCTACGCACTATCTACGGTCCCGTTTGTTCAAACGGTGTATGGAGGAGAAGATATAACGAAAAACTGTACGGGTTGTACAGCGACATCGGCCTGGTACGACGTCTACGGATACAGCGTCTAAGGTGGCTAGGCCATGTAGAGCGCATGGAAGATACAGCTCCGACCCGAAAAGTCTTCGAATCCACTCCAGAAGGAAGGCGCGGCAGAGGACGGCCGCCTCAGCGGTGGCGCACGCAGGTGGAAGGGGACCTCAACCACCTGGGCGTGCGGCACTGGAAACAGCTGGCCAAAGACCGTGCCAGCTGGAGACGCTTGTTGGTTGAGGCCCAGGTTCACCACGGACTATAGCGCCACCTAAGTAAAGTAAGTAAGTGTCGCGGGGAGAGTGAGAGCGCAGGGTGTAGTTTAGTACGTAGGCGCAGACATGCGAATCGCTCATAATAGCGGTGCGGGCCCCTATTTTCTATGAAGATTCAACATCCGCTGGCGCATAAAAAAAAAAAAGTGGCAACGACAGGCCTTCCAAACGAATAACAAATTTCGATATCTTACACAAATGGTTGATTAGATATTTTTTTCCACGATTAGAGGACACCTTTCATTTTAACAGGATAAAAGGACAAAAAGGATTTCTTTGAAGAAGAAGATCGTGAATCAATTGCATTTGCGTGTACGTTCTTAGTAAACTATTCATCGCATGGAATGAACTATAGAACAACTAAAACAAACAAAACAAAAAGAAAAAACAACACACAAAACGAAAACACGTGTACAAGACCAAAACCTCAACAAAAAATGTGCATTCGAAAGAGATAAATGTTGTTTCCTTTACCTTTGGTAGTTTCTTTGGCAACATTGGCTTTGGTGGTGACAGTGGCTGCGGCTGTAGTTGCTTACCACCCGTCGACGATGTTACACCCACATTATTCTAACATGCATTTTATTAGTCTCATTAAGTCTTTACTCAATTTTTTGTTTTGTTTATAATAAAAACAAATATACAACTTAACCCTAACCCTAACCCGTAATTATGTTTGTAATATAAAACTTCATGCAAAAGAATATCCCATTCATTTAAATTGAATTTAATTCAGTTACTCATTCCATAATTCAATTAACTCCATTTGATTTTATTGTCATCGTTAAAAAGAAATTTAATGAAGAGAGCGAAGGGAAAGTAAAAACAAACAATTCATCTCACCTTAATTGAAGGAGGTCCACTTGAATGTGAATCGTTATCCGCCAGTACGGAAGGATTATTCTCGTCCACAACGATGATTTCATAGTCGCCATCCTGGATGGTACGTGAACCTAGAACGGCGAAGAGATGTACAGATGAATAGTAAAAAATAAATACATAGATACATGTATATAGATACGACTTGAAAAAAAAAAAATTGTTTGTACCACAATTGTTACAGAATTCATGTATAGTAATTAAGCAAATTGAAATGAAAGGATTATTGTCCTTTCGAAACACTAATTGGAATAACAAATGCTTGCAGTTGAACCAAAATAAAATAAATTGTAAACCATATTCACTGGATTTTGTTTTATATTTCTTTTTACGACAAGTTTCAAGTGTTTTGATAGTGTATTTATAGATTTTTTATTTTTATTTTAAGGAAGCTTGTAGTAATGGAACAACAGAATATAAAACAAATATTTGCGTACATGTGTAAAGCCGAATAATACATTTCTGGTTGTCTTACTTATATTAACTAATATTGAAATGGACTTCTTTTATTTACTAATTTAATTATTTATTTATTTTACTATAAGTAATTTACTTGAAATAAATTGGTATAATTCGAAAGAAAAAAAAACATTAAAACCAAAACATCTAACAATGACAGCGGGAAAGAAATAAAATAAAAAATAAATACAATGTTTGTGCAAGGAAGCAATGCAACATAAAATAAGCAAATTGTATTGCGACTACTATAGATACAAAATGTTAAATATTACGTAATTCGTTACCACTATATATTGTAAACTATTCACTAATAAACTATATTCCAGGGGACAAATCAGGAAACGACGGATATTTTGCTATTAAAATGTTGTCCAAAGGAGATGCAGAAAAACAAATGTTTATTTACAAAAAGAAAATATTTTGGTTGTCTGTAAAGTCGGCTTACGGACGACAATTTTACGTGATGACGTCATTAGAAAACATTGATGAAAAATGAACAACACGTGGTGTTCCCAAGCGGAGCACCATCTAAGTAATAATCGCACCCGACGCTGGTTGATTACGGTGATCGGACGGGGGCCGATACATACATATGAGATTGCTCGGACAGTGATGTGGTCTGACAGGGAAACGCAAACACTCGTGAGCTGGTCGCGAGACTGTGCTACCCGATGAGCAATTACTAAACGCACGCACTCATTAGTAATTGGTTGTGATCAATTTTTTCCCGATTGGGAAATGGGCACATACATATGTATGTATGTATACAGGGTGCCCCACGAGCAGTGTGCTAAAAAGCTAGAGCGTGCAGGTCTAGTCAAGACAAGAAAAAAATCATACGGCAGGGGTCTATCCCCTCCCCCCCCCCATTTAGGCGGGAGGGGCAATTTTCTAAAAATTGACTTAATTTGGAAAAAAAAAAAATATTAAAAATCAACGGTTACATCCACAATGCCGTGGTATACTTTTTTGTAAAGCCAGACACCTCTTCTTTCATCTTATATATATATATATTCATATATACAGTTTGTCAAGAAAATGTTTGCAAAACGTAAATATAGAAAAAAACTGATTTAAAAGCATATCTCTTTTATATGAGATATTTTTTTTTATAACTAATCCATTTTCATATAAACTCTTTGCCGCAATGTAGAAAAAAAAGGCAAATGTAACCCAAAAACCAACAGAAATTTAACAAAACATATCCAATGCTGTTTTTTCACTGTCAAATAATTCTTTGCAAAAGTGCATAGAGTTCGAGAAGTTTTTTTAATAATACACATTAGCGGTAATTTCATTGCGTTTTGGAGTTGTGTGTCAGTTTGTTAGTCATTAACGATTTCATAGTGTCCTGAAAAATTAAAAAAAAGTAATCTTGAATATTCTAGGCAAACGGTTAAGTGATGATGTAATACAATTGGTGTATTATAACTACCACAAAGGAAAATCCGCTAGGGAATTGGCTGAAATGTTTTGTATAAAATTATGAACTGTGTACAACGTTGTAAGCCGTGCTGAAAAAGAAGGCAGACTAGATCTGAACGAGTCAACAGGCAGGCCAAAAAAACTAACAAGCAGGGACGAAAGAAAAATGATAAGACGTATTGAAAAAACCCTCATACCAGCATCAGAATATTAGCCACGGACTTAAGAAACGGTTACGGAGTTCAAGTGTCTCATGAGACAGTTAGAAAAACTGTACTCAAGCACAAGTACACATCATGAGTTGATAGAAAAAAACCGTTACTCTCACCGTTGAATATTTGCAGAAGCGTCAATTTTGCAACAAAGCACATTTGCCTTCCGGTAGAGTATTGGAACGATGTTGTGTTTTGTGACGAGTCTAGTATAAAGCTGTACTACCATGCAGGACCGCCGAGAGTATGGCGAAAACCGCTTCCAGCCCTCGACAACAAGAATATCATTCCAACAGTAAAATTCGGGAAATTGTCAGTGATGATGCGGGGCTGCTTCTCAAGCAAAGGTGTTGGTGTGTTAAAAATGATTGATGATATGATGACAAAGGAAGTTTATTTGGATATTTTAAGACAAAATTTTAAAGAAGTGTTCAGAACTTCGGCTTTGTGGACCCAGAAAACGAAAACAAATTACTTTTTAAATTGTGCCAGGACGACGATCCAAAGCATAAATCATATTTGTGTAGGGAGTGGTTGCTTTATAATTGCCAAAAAGCAATTGGCACCCCTGCGCAAAGCCTCGATCTGAACCCTATTGAGAATTTGTGGGCCCATTTAAAAAAGAAGGTGGCAAAAAGAAGTCCGAAATCGAAAAATAATTTAATAAAGTTTATCAACGAAGAATGGCTTAAGAATCCCGATGAATATGACCTTCAGAAGTTCATTCAATCAATGCAGGGTAGATTACGGGCTGTCATTAAAGCTAATGGTGGTCATACCAAGTATTAAAAATAAGAAAATTGGTTCTTTTGCTTGTAATTTTAATTAATTTGGTCGGCAAACAGCATTTTGTAAAGAATTGTTTGACAGTAAATAAACTAATATTGATAAATTTTTGTTGAATTTCTCAAGTGTTTGGTGGATTGAGTTTTTTCTTCTTTGTATATTACGGTAACCAGTTAATACGAAAATGGAATTATGAAGAAGGTTTTAATTAAAAACTTATTCTACTTAGTAAATATATGCTTTTAACATTATTTGCTTTTCATTTCTACGTTTTGCAAACATTTCCTTGACAAACTGTATATGTATATAAACGAAGCAGTTTTAGGGAATAGTTTTTGAGAAGTAAATTTTTAAACTCCAAATTTCGGAAAAAAAAATTTCGAACTAATTTTTTGCAAAATTGTATCTAATTTCGTACTAATTTTTTTCCAAGAATTCAATTCTCTTATTAATTTTTAGTTAAAAACAGAAAACCGGATGCAAACATGTCTCGTAGTTTTTGAGAAATTAAAAAAAAAGCCCAAGCCACTTTTTTCTAAGAAAAACATTTTTTCTTTTTGGTTTTAACGCGGCTGGACTTGTAGTCTAATCAATGTATGAAACTTTGACGTCTTTTTCATTTTTTTTTTAATTCGGAGTTTTATGAGGACACAATAAAGTGATACTGTATTGGAGTAGTCCTGGATTAATCCTTATTTAGGGTTCCGTACCCAAAGGTAAAACGGAATCCTATTACTAAGACTTCGCTGTCCGTCCGTCCGTCCGTCTGTCACCAGGCTGTATCTCATGAACCGTGATAGTTAGGGAGTTGAAATTTTCACAGATGCTGTGAAACAGAACAATATATTAGTTAAGGGGGGCTTCCATACAACAGACATGATTTTCATCCAAAAAATCCCCTTGGTCTCCATACTGAACTAAGGTTAGTCGACAATATCCCACAACCAGTAGCAAACTTCCCAGTTTTGATCTCTTTTGTGTCTTTGATGAATTAATCCTAGCTGCAAACCTTTTTCCCATATTTCCCATTATTGTTATTCACCTTTTCACATCGTTGCTGTCAAGTAAGATAATTGATTTGAATTCAATGGACACTTTGATGATCAACTATCCCATAATGGAGATTTTTGATTATCAAAGTAATATGCCTATAACCTGCCTGCAACCACGATCTGTCATCATACAAAAAATGTGATTTAATGTGATTACTGATGAGACAACATACACAGTCTCTTTCATATTTATATATACAGATGGTACGGAACCCTTCGTGCGCGAGTCCGACTCGCACTTGGCCGGTTTTTATTTTCATTGATAACGCCTAAAAACTGACCTACCAATTTCGTCTGGGTCCGTCCGACGCCGGTGGGTTCTATACGCTAGGAGCTTAAGACAATAAAACCGCAATTTTTCTTTATTGATAAACAAAATATTTGCAACCCAAATGTAAATAAAATGCATCGCAATTTTAATAAAAAAACATTTCCAAATTGGATGGTAACTCATCATCAACACATTCCGATGTCAAACTCATACTCACGAGAAGAATTAACGGACATGCACTTCTGCTACGGTTTAGCTAATGGTCGAGATCGTGAAGCGGAAAGACTCTATGCTGAAAAATATCCCAATCGGAGGTGTCCCAGACGTAGCATGTCGGTTACAGATAGATCAGCAATCTTAGATGAAACAATTTTGAATTTGGTCCGACGTAATCCCTCCCTTAGTACAAGGAGGATAGCTATTATGCTTGGAGTGCCCAGAACTAGAGTATGGAGAGTGCTCCATACCAAGAAGCTACACCCGTACCATTTTACAACAGTTCAATGTTTCACACATTAATTTGCCTACAGGTCCAGCCGCGTTAAAACCAAAAAAAAATTGGTTTTTTTAATTTCTCAAAAACTACGAGACATGTTTGCATCCGGTTTTCTGTTTTTAACTAAAAATTAATAAGAGAATTGAAGTCTTGGAAAAAAATTAGTACGAAATTAGATACAATTTTGCAAAAAATTAGTTCGAAATTTTTTTTTTCCAAAATTTTGAGTTTGAAAATTTATTTCCCCCCGGCCAACCGATTTTTTTCTTGTCTTCAACAGACCTACACGCTCTAGCTTTTTGGCACACGTAACGCGTCGGAGACCGTGGTAATCATGTCCAGCTCAGGTAGATGTTGCAGGATGGACATGTGACTCATAGGTCTACATGGTAGGCCTGATTCCGAGGGAAGAATTCTGATTGCACTGCGTAATGCAACTATTTAATAAAAAGGTGCAGTGGAGCAAGTCCAATCAGTGCTTTTTGAGTTGCTGTAAGACTGGTTGCCATAGCGCCTGTAGTGCCGAGCCACGCTAGTCTTTGGAGGCGTTGTAGCTTAACGATTATCGTTTTTCGCTCAAATTTAGTCCACAATACCGTGTACGCATAGGTCTTACTATCGCGGTATATACCATAGGTTTCAATAACCCAAGTTTTACCGTGGGTGTGTCGATAAGTCCAGAAGGCCTTAGTTGCCTTTGTAAGTTTGTTTTTAATGTTGTAGTTGCAGTTAAGTCTATGATCAAGGTCAATACCTAGATTCTTAACTTTTTCTGAAAATTCTGTGTTTGTACCATTTAGAGAGACGGAGCAAGCCTGTATCTTTCTCCTCTTTGGAAGGAGGACTAAGATTGTCTTATTTGGATTAATCGATAAAGCTTCTCTGCCAGATCAGTCAAAGATAGACTGAAGCGCAAGCTGCATGCGCTAACAGGCAGCATTTTCGCACTTGCCCGTTACAATGACTACTAGGTCATCAGTATATCCGATGACCTCATAGCCACGAGTGGTTAGCTTTCGTAGTAAGTCATCGATGACAATCGACCAGAGAAGGGGTGAAAGGACTCCTCCTTGTGGTCACCGTTTAGCCGCCGAAACTGTCACTGAGACCTCTCCGCATGTGACTGATATAATATGCTATTTAGCATCGCCCTAATCCAGTAATTAGTGGATTGGTCTACACCCCTGCAGGATAGTGCAGTGGTGACCGAATCATAACCAGTATTAGCGAAGGCCCCCTCTATAACGAGGAAGGCGCAAATTGCGATCTCCTTGCGTGTGAAACTATTTTCAACGCGCGCCACCGGGTGGTGTAGCGCATTCTCAGTAGATCATTCTCTGCGATATGTACATATACTGACTGGGATGCAGTGGAATCTGATTCTCCAGGATACCTCTAATATGGAACTCTATCAGTTTTTCCATTGTTTTTAGAAGGAACGATGTCAAACCCTCGGACGATATGATTTAGGTTGTTCAGGAGTCATTGCTCGACTCCGGAAGCGAGGACTATTCCACTAGCTCGCCGATGGAAGACGATCTTCTGGACTCAGATCTAGAAGACCTCAACGCCACCATGGTGGAGGCAGATCGTATTAATAGCAGCCATGATGCTGAAATTAATTCAGATTAACCTCCACCATTCCAAAGCGGCATCCGCAAACCTTCTTCTCAGGCTGGCCAAAGGAGAAGAAGACATAGCCTTAATCCAGGAACCTTGGGTGCATGAACACAGGGTTCGTGGACTAAGAACTCCAGCCTACAACCTATTTGTTTCACAAAAAGAAGGTAAGCCCCGCACTTGCATACTTGCAAAGAAATCCTTAAATGCTTACCTTCTTCCAAATTACAGCTGCTCAGACACAACAGTGATTGCAATCCAATCACCCGGGCTCAAACTATGGATAGCGTCCACATACATGGCGCAAGAAGAGTCCATCCCATCGGACGAAATAAAAAGACTGGTCAAGGACTCGTCGAATCACCAAGCTGGGCTTCTTATCGGTGCGGATGCGAATGCGCATCACACGATTTGGGGCAGCAGCGACACAAACGAAAGAGGTGAGTGGCTTATTGAATTCATCTTAACCGCTAACCTTCTTATCTGTAACAAGGGTCATACACCCACTTTTATTACGAAAAATCGTAGGGAGGTACTAGACCTAACTCTAGCATCCCCCCCCATCATTGATAATATAAGAGAATGGAAGGTTTCTGAAGAGCACTCCTTCTCAGATCATCGTTACCTGGTTTTCAACCTAGCCCACATGGTCCCAACCCCAATTGACTCATCCTGTAACCCAAGAAGAATCGATTGGGAGCGTTATAGAGCCTTCATTGGCAACTCTATAATAAGTAGGACCCCTGACACCCCGCGGACCACGTTAGATATAGACCTTATGGTCGATACTCTAACAACCACATTGGGCAACGCAAGGGCCAACAGCTGCGCAACCCACAAATCAGGAAAAAAATCTTACCCTCCCTGGTGGAACGCAGATCTAAGCAAGCTCCGCAAAGCCTGTCGTAAGCTCTTTAATAAAGCAAAGAACACAAGTAACGACAGTGACTGGAGCCTATACAAAAATTCACTCAAGGTGTACAAACAAAACCTGAGGAAAGCACAAAGGCTGTCTTGGAAGATCTTCTGCAACAACATGGAGAAAATCTCAGACGCCTATAGACTGAGGAAAATACTCTCGAAAGTTCCACAATCTCCCAACTGCCTCATAGCAAATGGAGTTTGGACAACATCCGAGGAAGAAACTTTAAATCTTCTCCTCAACACGCACTTCCCTGGCTGCTCTGAATCGCAAGACTCAGTGCACTCGCGAGGAACTCAGAACTCCTCTGCCGAAGTAGGGCAGTACGAACATATTATCTCCAGAGAGAAAATTATATGGGCATTAAAAAGTTTCAAGCCCTATAAATCGCCAGGTCCAGATGAAATTTACCCAATCGAACTAACACAAACTATGGAATGGACTATACCATGGCTAGAGATAATCTTTAAAGGATGCCTAGCTTGGAGTCATATTCCAGAAAAGTGGAAGTGCGCAAAGGTAATCTTCATCCCCAAGGCCGGCAGGAATTCTCACACTTCCCCTAAGGATCTAAGGCCGATCTGTCTATCATCCTTCGCTCTAAAAACCTTAGAAAGGCTGATAGACCTACACATACGGCACAGCTTGGAACCCTCCCTAATGTCTAAGGCACAACACGCCTACTGTAAAGGTAGATCGGTCGAAACAGCTCTTCACTCATTAGTGAGGAAAATCGAAAGATCAATCCATCTGAAAGAATATACGCTAACAGCCTTCCTAGACATAGAGGGCGCCTTTAACAACGTCACTCCGAAAGCAATAATAGAAGGGCTGGAAAAGCTAAAGGTGGAGAGGACTCTGATAGGGCTGATCAGCGAGTTGCTATTAACACGCAAGATTCACTCTAAGTGGGGAAGCCTAGAGACTACCAGAGTAGCTACCAAGGGTACCCCGCAAGGTGGAGTCCTCTCATCTCTTCTCTGGAATGTAGTTGTAAACGAACTACTGATCAAACTGGAGAAAGAAGGCCTGGACGTTGTTGCCTACGCCGATGACGTTGCCATCTCAATCTCAGGTAAATACCTATCCACACTGAATGACCGTATGCAAACGGCATTCTCATTCCTGTGCAAATGGGCGCATAGTAGCGGGCTCAGGATTAATCCCCAGAAAACGGAGCTCGTGCTATTCACCAAAAAGCACAAAGTCCCGGAATACTGCCCTATCACTCTGCTCGATACCAGGTTAACCTATTCCCCTAGTGCCAAATTCCTAGGCATTATACTCGATAGGAAATTAACTTGGAAGAGTAATACAACTGAAAGAGCAAAAAAAGCAACAATTGCTCTCTACACATGTAAGAAAGCTCTAGGAAAAAAATGGGGATTTAACCCCAAAATCACCCTATGGCTCTACATTACGGTCGTCAGACCCATACTACTGTATGGAGTGATAGTCTGGTGGACTGCACTAGACAAGACAACATACCATAAACAACTCGAGAAGGTACAAAGGATGGCATGTATGTGCATTACCGGGGCCCTCAGGTCCACACCAACGGCTGCGCTTAACATGATACTAGACCTCACACCACTCGATATTTTCGGTAAGCAAATTGCCACACATACGGCCATAAGACTAAAAGCCAACTCGAAATGGGCGAGCTATGTCACCGGCCACTCATCCATCCTGCAAAACAGGACAAGTCTGGCAGAAAACCTGGACCACACAGAACCCACCATAATCTTGGACAAAAAATTCACGACGATTTATCCGGACAGGAAAAACTGGACTCGCCAAACACAACCCCGCAGAAACTGTGTGGATTTTTACACCGACGGGTCTAAAACCAAGGACGGGGTGGGCTGTGGAGTTTTCTGCAAACAACTCAAGCTATATAAAGCTCTAAAATTACCAAACCACTGCAGCGTTTTCCAGGCGGAACTGTCGGCAATAAAAGAGGCTTTATCTTGGCTGAAGTGGAACGTAATATCCACCACAGATATTCGCATCCTTACAGATAGTCAAGCTGCCTTAAAGTCGCTGGAGTCCTATGTGTACTCATCAAAATCTAGTCTCGACTGTCGCAGATCTCTCAACGAGATGGCAGAACAGTTCAATATACAGCTTATCTGGGTACCAGGACACAGCGGCATTACAGGTAATGAGAAAGCCGACATACTCGCCAAACAAGGAACGACGCTACAATCAATCGTGGCTTGTGAGGGAGTACCCCTTACAACCATTAAACATAATCTGACGAATCTCGCCAGAGCCGAGACGAACCTGAGATGGACCCAGGGACACACCTGCGTCATCACCAGGCAAATCTGGCCTCGGCTTGACAGTCAGCGCACAAGGAGTATAATCTCCCTAAAAAGAACTGACATCTACAAAGTCATCGGTGTCATCACAGGTCACTGCCTCATTGGCAGTCACGCACAAAGACTAGGTATAGTTTCAAATGACTTCTGCAGAAGCTGTCAGGACGAGGAGGAGGTTGAATCCATTCACCACCTTCTATGCGCCTGTCCAGCTTTTTGCAATATAAGGAAGCGTTACCTAGGCTCTTACTTCCTTAACGATCTGACAGATGTTCAGAAAGTAGGGATACTTAATCTTCTTAACTTCTTAAGAAGCACTAGATGGTTCCACGAATAGGGGGATAAAACCCCCTCGTAGCTGCACAACGGGCCTCCTTGGCCTAAGTGCGTTCTTCTCAATTACGGGAAGGCTACGACCCTACCTACCTACCTACCTACCTAGGTTGTTCACTTGGCTTTCCAATCTTGGGGGTGAAGACAAGATTGACATCTCTCAAAATTTGGGGTATGTATTCCAGGTTGAAGCAAGACCTAAAAAGAACTGTCAGTGGTGATAAAATGGTGTTCAGGCCTTTCTGTGAGATAGCAGGAAAGACACCGTCCTTGCCTCGGGCCTTATAGGGCTTAAATGAGCCAATTGCCCATTTAATGCTATTAGGGCTAAAAAGTCTGCCAGACAGGCTTTTCGTTCTACTGTCGATGATATATATGACTTTCGTCCGTTCGTCGGAAGGCATCGACTAGGGAGTAGAACCAGGGAAATGTACCTCAAGCAAAGTCTCTAAGGTTTCCCTGCGATTGACGGTAAAGGTACCGTCTGATTTACGAAGCAGCCCGAGGCCATTTATGTGCTCTTGGGATAACACTTTATAGAGTCGGGGCACAGTTGGTAGCGAGTCTATGTTCTCGCAGTGTTTTTTCCAAGAGATTCTCTTGGATTTTCTCAATTCGAGGTTGTATTTCATTAGAGCAGATCTATAGCCAGTCCAACAATTCGTTGGTGTGGCTCTGTTTAACAGAGGTCTCACCTGTTTTCTTAAAGATTCCAGCTGAAAAGCATAGAAGGACTCCACTTCTTTCTGAGATTCAACACGCTTATGAGCAGGGAAATCCTGCGTTACTTTGAAAAACTTTGTCGAGAGAACTGAATGTGCGCTCGACAGAAACGGATGTGCGGACGGACTTTTGACAACGCAACATTTGATAGCATGTGCAATGCTGTCAGACAGCATGGTGTCAGTAGTTTTGTGGATAAAAGCAATGCTGACAATAATCAGAGGCAATCACCATAGGATAGGTAACAAATAAAGCTTTTCTGCCAAATGTGTGTCTTGTTTTAATATAGGCCTGTTGTGAGATGACGAAAGTTCAGGAGATTGTGCACTCAGTCGAGAGTGTTTCGGCTGGAAGTATGTACTTAAAAGATAGCTATTCACAGTCAACCACGAAGTCCAAGTATCGAGTAAGTATCTAACCACATCCTTTCAATTGAACAGATCCACAACTACTACCCCAACCGCAACATGCATCGCTCTTTTAATTAATTAACAAAGCAATTTACTCAAATTAAATATTCAACAAGCCCAGAAGCCATAATAGGTCAATTTGCATCCAAGCAAACCAAACGAGAAAACGAAACAAAATAGGGTCTGCACTCGACAAACATACTGGCCATATGCCCACATAACAAGCTAGTGTTTACACTATGGCTTGACGGCAAGCTGGTTTCGTCCCCTTTAATTATTCGTCCAAATACAAAAGTCAATTAAGTAGTTTTGTGGCACGAGTGGCACATTGACTCGACCAGTGTCGCTGACAGGTCAAATTAACTTTACGAATAAATTGAATTTTAGGGTCGCGGAAAATGTTTCGCTGGACGGGGGATAGATGTGACTGTTTACGGTCATATCAGTGTTGAAACGAATGATATCGAGTGTAACAGCTTGCAAACTGAAATCCAATGTTGACTATCATTATTTGTAACTCGACTCATTTCGTATGATAATTGAATAGCAGGGATGGAGTATGGTGGATGGAAGGCTAGACATTGAATGCGAATACTCAGGTTATCCTGTCAACAGGAAGAGAAAATAATACGCTCCTGCAGCTCCGGCGACAAACAATATCATGACACATACGAGTGGATTAAGAACAACAACATTTGCATGCAGAAATACTAATTATTAATGTTGTTTACCTACCCGCCCATTGGCGACAGTCATGCCTGTTTCACAATGCTACTACACGGCGCGGCGACAGCGCAACTACACACGCCGTAGCTGTCAAATCCATATTCATTCATTGGAATCATATGGAGTAAGTCACGTAGTTCCTATACGCTGTCGCCGCGCCGTGTAGTAGCATTGTGAAACAGGCATTAGAGTCAACAGACATGAATAATATCCCCCCGAACAGGGTGTTCATGTCCCCTTATGAAATGATTAAAAGAACAACAAAAAAAAAATAAAAAATGGGAAAAGGGGAAAAGCAATATTCCTGTGGTGTATGTTTTGTGATGGGCGTGTGGTGTGGTGCTTCAAGTGACACTTTCCAGCTAGGGCGTGCAATGTGACAAAGCAGGAAATTTGAAGAAAAAAAAAAACAAAAATAACAGAATCGGAAGAACAACAGAAAACAACAACAGACAAGGCACAAAACTCACATACATATGAAGATTACTAAAGAAAAGAAAAATAAAAATATCCTCGAAGGACCTGCATTGCATCGCAACTAAATCTTGATTTTCTTCTTCTTCTTTTTGTTTATTTTGTTTTTATGACTTTTGATTGCTGTACCTGTGTTATTGCGATAGCGGTAATTATTGTTAATTCCATTAGTAGTCTTGTAGGCCACCTGTCCGGTACCACTCATACCAGTGTTCATTCCATTACGATTACGCATGGTGTTCATCATGCCAACTGAAGGGGGCGGTGGACCGCCACCATTATGCAAATGATGACTATCACCTCCAATCCCATTCATCATTGCCGGACCTCCACCTCCACCTCCACCGCGGAGATAGTAGTTATTTGTATTCGATAGATCACTTGGGTACGTATTGACACCGTGACTGGTGTGCATATGATGGCCGGCACTGTTGTTCATCGCGGTCATTTTCGCGGATGAACCGTTCATTAAGAAATGTTGCGACGCCACTTGTTGCTGTTGTTTCATATTATGATGATGGGCATGGTGATGATGTTGCGGTTGTGATGCAACGCTAGACAGAGAGGAAGAGGATGTGGGTTGTGAGGACGAGGATAGAGATGATCCTCCGCCACCATTTGGTGGCGACGAAGGATCCATGATCCCACCACCATATGCCGACTGGTGATAATGCTGGTGATTATGATGACCAACTACCATTGTCGGTGGTGGCACAGGACATCCGGCCATGTTAGTTTGTTGTTGCTGATAGTAATATTGGTGATTATGCTGTTGTTGTTGCGTTTGAGACGGTGTATTATTCATCGATGACGATAGTTGCTGTTGTGATTGCTGTTGCTGTTGTTGTTGTTGATGATGTTGACCGCCAGATTGATGGTGTGAGCCGGGTAAGAATTGCGGGTAGACATGGTGTGACCATTGTGGGAAGAGTGGCCTAGCTGTTGGTTCTACGCGTACACCGAGCAAACGAATGCAGAATGTGATGAAGGTGCATTAAAAATTGGTGGTGGTGGTTGAAAGAAAATTTTTGGTTGCAAATATGATTTTAAAAATTGAAAGTGCAATTTTTTTTTGACAGTTTTTTTGGTTTTTTTTCAAATCAACAAAGCGACAAATCAGGATACGGAAAATATAAAACACAAATGAATGGACAAACATCGCGCGCACAAATATTATGTACAAGAATGGGTTTTTCCAAAATAAAAAAAAAACAAATTTGAAAAATGGAAAAAAACGTCGATATTTATATATTATATTTACAAAATATACAAAAACAAGGTTTGACGGATGGGATCATTGGGTGGTTTTAATGTTTTTTTTTTTATCAATAAAAATAAGATTTTTATTGTTTTTTTGATTTTTTTTTGTTTTTAGTAAATTTATGGATCCGAACAAAGCAGCGTGAAAATAAATAAAAGAAAAATGGGAAAAAGTACTCTCATTAGCGATACGGGAGGTTTATTTGGTTCGAAAAAAAAAACGTGGAAACGTAATAGAAACTAAAGGGAAGACAAACAAAAATACCCTAATTCCAGATAATCTATTATCACGTCAACAGAATCCGAACTAAAAAGAGTTTCGTTTGTATGGTGTAGCGAACAAATTTAATTTAATTTTTTTTTTTCACTCTTGATCATACTGATTTTGTGTTGAAATTTAATTTTTTGGAAATAAATTATTATTTTGTTTTTTTGCATATCAAAAATATGAAAGAGAAGTGTACACTTACCGGCAGCTGATCCTCGTTGCATGATTGGTGATTGACGGGTAATCTGTGGTTCGGCTGGTGGTTCTAGGATGTCCCGGTATTTGGACACCATTAGAACTGAGATAAAGTACACAATGGCGAGAGACAAGAATTGTGCTTGCTTTGTCTCCTCCTGCAAAAGCGAATTAAAGCAAATGAGAAATGTTATAGGAAAAATGCCAAACGCATATAAACGCCCAGTAAATACACGTGAAGTACAGTATACACGTAAATATTTTCTGGTGAAAATGTGATGGAAAACAGTGTACTTAAAATCGCGAAACTAAATGATAGAGAGAATCATGATAAGTGGAGAGCAGCGGAAAATTTGTTGCAACGGCGGCTATGGCAGGCAGTGAAGATAAGGATGTATGTATGCATGTATGTTGACGTTACAGTCCATGAAGGACCTAAGCCGAGCTTCTCTCAATCACCCATGTTGCGTGAGATTTTATTTTCCCATAGGTGAAAGGTTTATTTCTTAGCGGGGCGTAACCTCCTTGTAGCAAGCACGCGATTCCCCCATCTCAACATCCACAGGGGTACCTGGCGGTCTTTTGATCAATCGACCATCAACCAGATTGACCACATTACGATTGACGCAAGACACTCCTCCTGTATTCTCGACGTACGAATCTTCCGAGGGGCCAACATCGACTCGGACCACTACCTTCTTGTAGCCAAGGTACGAATGAGGATATCAAGAATGCTTAGGAGTCGAGGAGCACGACGTAAGTTTGACGTCGGAAAGCTACAATCGCAAGAGACTGCCAGAATCTTTGCCGATCGTGTCTCCTCCAAGCTCTATCAAAATCCGCCCACAGCAGCACAACCAATAGAGCAGGAATGGGCGCATTGCCATAGTGCCGTCAGAGACGCTGCCTCAGATGTGCTGGGTTTCAAACCTCCACCACCTGGAAACCCCTGGTTCGATGAACAATGCGAACAAGCCCATGCAGCAAAACAAGAAGCATATACAGCCATGCTGCAGCGACGGATAAGAGCTGCTTACGAAATCTATGAGCAGAAGAGAAGAGAGGAACACACGCTTTTCACAAGAAAGAAGAGAGAGCACGGAAAGCGTGAGATCGAGGAGATGGAGAGATGCTTCCGCAGGAATGACGCCCGTAAGTTTTACAATAAGGTAAAACGAACATGCCATGGCTACAAAGCCAGAGCGGCGGCCTGCAGGGATGAAAATGGAGAACTGGTAGTAGAGTCGCAGTCGATGCTGAGGATTTGGAAAGACCACTTCTGCAGACTGTATAACGGCAATAGACAAGATAGACAAGATACCGCTGTCAGGCAGAACGAGCCATTCTTAATCGACGACAATGAATCAGAATTCAGTCCACCCGACCTAGACGAAGTCAAAATAGCAATACCAAGACTTAAGTCTAATAAAGCCGCGGGCGCAGATGGCCTGTCTGCCGAGCTATTTAAAGCGGCGGGAGATGATCTGGTAAGGCGCATGCACCAGCTCATCTGTAAATATGGTCGGAGGAACGCATGCGCGTCGAATAGAATCTCAGAATCGTTTGCCCAGTCCACAAGAAAGGAAACCACTATAACTGATCTCTGTCATGCTGTGTTAACACCTGAAAGCCTTTGTGAATAAGCTGATAGGTTCCTATCAATGTGGTTTTGGACCAGGAAAATCCACAATAAAAGCCGCGTATGACAGTGTGCATAGAGACGAGGTATACGGGTTCAGGCCTAGTTTTAACATTCCTGCCAAACTCGTCAGATTGATCGGATGACAATGAAGAATTCCTGCTGCTCTATTAAGGTCGGTAGTGAATTGACCGTGTCCTTTGATGTTAAGAAGGGATTCAGACAATTAGACAAGGTAACGCACTGACATGAAATTTGTTCAACATCGTGCTTGGAAAGATCATACGAGACTCACTGGTCCACACAAGAGGTATGACCTATTCTGCGCAATGCTTGCGTACACGGATGATATTGACGTAATTGGACGAACGACGTCTCCGACGTCTACGGATCCAACGTCTAAAATTGCTAGACTATGTAGAGCGAATGAATAACACAACTCCCGTCCGAAGAGTCTTCGAGTCCAAACTCGAGGAATGATGCAGCAGAGGACCACCGAATCTAGGGTGGCGCATACAGGTGGAAGGAAGGTTAAGGAAGGACCTTAACCAACTTTGAGTGCGTCGCCGGAAACAGCTGGCAAAAGACCGTTCCAGAAGTTTGTTGGTTGAGGCCCAGGTTCACACCGGACTGTAGCGCCACCTAAGTGTTTGAATATAGCGGAGCCACACGCAAGGTAGCTGTGTTAGGCGGTTAGGTGAATGTGTGTGAATTGATGAAAGGTCAAGGCTCACTTAGGCTTCGAGGAGTCCATTGTGCCCAGTCAACGTTTAACCTGTAGAAACCTAAAAATGTTCCGTTGAGCCGAACCACTTAGACGCAGATAGAACGTATGTTCCTTTTTTGGGCTAGTGCTGGACATACGCGAACGCAGCGGAGTAGAGTAATAATGCAAAGTGATGACGCGGGAAAGCTACTATCGCCAGAAACCGCTCGTGGCTTTACCGATCGCGTCTCCCGTAAGCTCTCCCATAAATATTTGCAACTAAGCTTAAAGACGCACTGCTTTCGAAGTTTTGGGCTTCAGGGCTCCACCACGAAGAAACGCCTGGTTCGATGTAGAGTACAGGAGGATTCACACAGCAAAGCAGGAGGCATATAAAGCCTCGCTGCATAGAAGAACAAAAGCAGCTCGGAGAATAAGCTTGGAGAGGTGTTACTGCAGGCATGGCATTCGATGGTTTTATCACCAGATACAGCGAACATGCCAAGGTTGTAAAGCCAGAACGAAAGCCTGTATAGACGAGAACGGATATCTAGTAGATAAATCGCAGTCGATGCTGCGAATATGGGGATTTAACGCGGAAGAACGCATCAAAAAAGCAACAACTGCACTTTACACTTGCAAGAAAGCATTGGGGACCAGATGGGGTATCAAGCCCCATATCAAGCAATGGCTATATACCGCGGTTTTAGCGGTTTGGAAGTTCTCCGAAATATGGAACGTTGGTATTCTACCCCAAAACAGTGATTTAAGCGAAGTAACGAGCTACTTAACCCCGATCCCGGACTTCAAGAGTCTATGTAAAATAACAATTCGCAACCGACGGCAACGGGTTGGGAATTTCCACTGGAAATGAACCCGAACGGGTCCAGGACAGGCAATGGTGTGGGTGCTGGTGTCTTTGCACTGACCCTGAAAATCGGCCAATCCTTTGACTACCGAACTGTACATATGTACATATATTGGCGTTACACTCCATGAAGGACCAAAGCCGAGCTTCTCTCAATCACCCATGTTGTGTGTGAGTCGAGAAGCTTTTTCATGGCAAGTATACTACGGGGGGTTTTGCCAGTACCCCGCCGAGGAGGGACGCCGCGAAATAAGCATTCGATGGCGTTGGTGTTATCGGGATCCGAACTCGCTCATCGTGCGTCAGAGCCCAACACACTACCCACTGCGCCACGGCGCTCTCTGTACTGAACTGATGTAATGTATTCCAAACTAAATTAACGGCAATTCGTGAGGCTCCTGGCTGGCTGTCTTTGAGATCGATGGACTACAGCACTCGAATCGCCAATAATAAAATCAAGAATGGTCAGGCACTGCTGCAAATCTCTAAGTGATTTATCGAGCAGCTGCACTCTTACGTTGTGCTGGGTACCTTGGCATAGTGATATAACAACTAATTGTCATGCAGAAAAACTACGCAGACTGGGCATCACACTGGAGATCTCGACTGTTAAAGAGGATTGCCATTAGCCGTTGGAAACGCTAAAACACAAATTCTTGAAACAAGCACTGCTACAGGCCAATGGGAGATGGCGTGGCCTTGATACGTGCGTAATCCTGCACCTTATTTGGTCAACTCTCTATATCATTGTATCCATACAATGCCAAAACAAAGCTTAACCTCAAAACGTAATGTAAGACTACATGTTAGGGTGTTCAATTTCATTTAATAAACATTGACTTACCACATCCCGGTAGATGACTGCCCTCAAACGATTGACATCCATATCCTGAAGCAACTTCTCAGGATCCTTCACCGGAGATAATTGACCTGTTATCGATTCGACGATATTCTGCAAGAGAATCCATCACCCAACATTGTTCCATTAGCATACCATTACACCAGCAACTAGTTCTCATCAACATTTCGAAATCCCACTCACCTTTGGCGAAGCTTGTGCTCCTCTAATAAGTGCCTGCAAATGTGCAGCACCCGGTACGTCTCTTGCAATGCCACCGGCATTATATCTCGTCCTCTCCTTACACTCCAAACAATTGCGAACGGCACACGTGCAAACCAGCCGTAAACACTGCCGCAGGATACCTCCACTTGACATATTCTTCTCCGCCTCCAACTCACCGAAATTCAATGATGTGGCGAATATTAACACGTCAGCCATGCTAACCAAACGTTGTAGAAACGACACGGCAACCTCCAAGGGCATACCCTGGGTCGGTTCCAGTACATCTAACTCCGACTAAATTCAAAATAAACAAGAGCTTATAAGACCAAGACATACAAGAGCCCATTTCCAGCCCTCTACTCACATTTGGCGATGTTGCGCTGGCAAGCAGGGGCAGTAGACCCCCGCAAGCGATTATAAGATTATCGGCTAATTGAGAGATTAAGTGGACAGTGTTAACGACGAAAATCGCATTTTCACTGGAGTTAACAAAGTCCAGGACGCTTTTGGTTGAATGACTACGCCACACCTGAATGTCGGTTTCCAGCGAGAACAGTACGTCGGATAGTAGTCGCTGATGAATGTATGACCACTTGAACTCAGGTATACGGAATGGTGGACGCGTTGGTCCCGGACTGAACATTGGACGGGTCGAACCGGATTTCGTTCTCTTATTGTCTGCTGTAGTCGGTGCTGCTGATGTCGATCCACCATCACCGCCTCCCGATCCTGAAAGTGTAAAACACACAAAACATGCAAATGGAATGACGGAGAAGATTTGATTGTGCGTCACTAGGATTTATGTCCTTCTGGGTGTCGTCGGGTTGAAATTAATCTCAACCCAAAGGACTCTTAATGCAGTCGTAATTTAAGAAAGTTTTTTGCAACTGGGTCGTGAAGTTAATCTCATTTTTTCGAATTGAGACGTTTTACAGCTTCGCAGTGTGGTTCTGATGCTCTCGTTTTCATTGTGGGTTTAATGTGCGGCTATAAAAGTCGGCACTTGCTACGTAGAAGTAAATGACTTCCTTCGTCCCAGAAGTTGCAATGACACTTGCGTTGAGGCAAACGACTCATTGCGGGAAGGAAGGTGGAACTGATTTGATTTAAAACTGGTGAGGGGAAAAGGGAAAGGAAAGAAGTAGGAGTGAACTTACATGATTTCAATTAGTCGGTGCACCACTACGTTAGTAAAAAGTTTTACAGCACAATGGTGTCAGGGTTTAATGGTCTTGAGGGAAATTTGGAGGACAAATGTGGGTTTTAGCTGGATGTAAAGTTTGGAACGTCATTCATTCGAGTTCGGAGAAGTATTTTTCGTTTTAAACAATCACAAAATAGAGTAGAGACCTCAAGTAGTAAAACAGAGGAATGTATAGGGTGGGCCATCTAGTGGTTGTCTTGACACTAACAGCTGTTTCCCGCTCGTTTCATTCCGAGGAACGAAATGAGTCGCCTTACGCTTGAACAATGTTGGGAAATATTTTCAAAGTGAGTGCTGTTTGAGCTACAAACAGTGCGTTTTTGAAAGGAAGTTTTGGCCGAAATGAAGCAGCCACCGCGACAGCTGTACGCAAGTTTGTGCGAAAAGTTCGTGAGACTGGTATGCTAGTGGACAACACTCATGGTCCCCGTCGTCGTACGGTGCGCACAGATGAGAATGTGGCTTCTGTGGCCGAGAGTGTGGGACTCAGTTCAGGAACATCAACTCGTCATCGATCTCAACATCAACATTTCACGCACTAGCCTGAGGAGAATTCCACACAAAGATCTCGGATTGTTCGCTTACATTTGGGGGTGGCCGTGGTGCAGTGGTAAACATCACCGCTCGTCGAGCGGAAGGTCTGTACTTCAAAGTCGTTCCATAGCCAAGAAAAAACAATTCCCATACGGAAAAAAGTATGCAACATAGCTGCTGTGAATGAGAAGTGATCGAACTTGCTAATGAAGGCATAACACACACAGTATATGGTCACTTCAAATTCATACTCAGTGTGTGTAATTCTAATATAGCACCATAAGTGCATGGAACAGTTGCTGAGAACTGCAACCAACGTGAAAATTCGGTAGGTTCCTCTCCTCCTATCTAGGACAATCACCCCTGAAGAGTAGTGAATGAACATCTACGACCCAAACCACTGCACTCGGTTCAGGTTGTGTGATAAACATTATAAGAGAATAAACTCTTGAACCAAAAAAATAAAAAATAGGCGCCCAACCATCCGCTTCGTTATCACTCCGCAGATTGACCCATAGAGCAGCTTGAATTGGACAACGATTTTGGGCGAAAAATCACCTTCAGACGAGGCGCATTTTCATCTAGGCGGCCACGTTAACAAACAAAATTGCCGCATCTGGGGCTCGGAAAACCCGCATGTTATTGTCGAGAAGCCAATGCATCCCCAGAGAGTGACAGTTTGATGCAATTTGTGGAGTGGTGGCATCACTGGACCATTTTCCTTCAAAAATGAGGCCATGTTAACCAACCTTATTTTTACTGAAACTTAAGACATGGATTTGGACGACCTCTGGTTCATGCAGGACGGCGCACCATGCCACACGGCCCATGCCACAATGGACCGCACCGTATTCCCAAATCGTGTTATCAGCCGCCTTGGCGTAGTCAATTGGCCGTCTCGGAGCTGAGCCCTTTGGACTTTTTTTTGTGCAGAATCGTAAAGGATCGATCCGTACACAATTCAGGCAGTTAAGGCCAAGCAATTCGTGAGCTACAGCCCGAAACCATTAACAAGGTCTTGGAAAATTGGGGTGACACAATGCGCTACTGCGAAGCCAACCGAGGCAGCCACTAATAATTTTAGTTTTCGTGGGAGCAAACACCCCCATTTATTGAGCCTAATTTAAGCCGATTTCTCACTTAATCGAACTTAGAATCTAAGGGGGGCGGGGGAAGGGGGCGTGATTAAAAAGACGGGCTTTTAAGCATGGAGTGCCGAAGTTGAAATCGAAGTAAGGATTCGAATTAACACTTCCCAGCATACGAGAAATGGGTTCATTGGAGTCATAGGCGGTACAGGGGGATGGGTAGATAGAAGAGACCCGGATTTCGTACAATACGAGGGTTAGTGTTGTTCAATATTACCTGAAAAGAGTCAATGGATGAAGATAATGTCAGGTACAGTTCTTCTTTCCTCCAACGTGTTCATGTTGATTAGTTTAAGACGGTCTTGATAGGGTGGTAAGAGCAAAGGATTGTTCCAGGGGAGAACTCGAAGTGGAAAACGTAAGAACCGGCGTTGGATGCTCTCGATTCTAGAAATGTGGGTTTGTTGGTAAAGATACCATACTTCAGAGGCGAATTCAAGAAGGGGCCGGACAAGGGTTGTGTAGAGAGATCAGGTAACGTAGGGGTTGCGGAACTCGAAACCGAGTGCTTTAAGGATTATCTCGTCGATATGTGCATGAAAATGTAACTTCTGTTCACATAATATGCCAAGATCGCGGATAGCCAATGGGCTATGGGACGTTTACATAAACTAATAGATTGGCATGTGGGAATGTTGAGCTCCAAGCGATTTTTGGAAAACCAGACGGAAAAACTATTGAGATCTAATTGGATAAGGGAACAGTCATGACTGGAGGAAATAGTGGTTTAATCACCATTTCAATATCGTTAATGGTAAGACCGAAAAGAAGTGGACCTAAGTGGCTACCTTGGGGGACAACGGAGGAAGCCAAAGGAAGGTATAAAAAGGGCGGCAAAAAATTTGGCGATAATGTTGGGGTCATTTGAGGTTTGATCATTGATGGAGAGAGAGGTCGGGTAACCATCAGATTTTCTTTTGTAGTAAGCAAACTTAAAGAAGGACTTGGGATCACTTGTAAGATTGTTTCTGGCCAAATAGCGTTTATAGAGAGAGTTTTAAAGGACAGTAATGTGAAGATACCTCCCCATGTAGCTAGAAAAGTCTTTAGTAGTACGAAGGAAGACTTTTGTTTCTTAGGGGGAGAAGGGAAATACACCTACATTCATTACCAAAAATCGCAGAGAGGTACTAGACATAACTCTAGCATCTCCCTCTCTCAATAGCAGAATAAGAGAGTTAAAGGTCTTTGAAAAACACTCTTTCTCAGACCACCGCTATCTGGTTTTTAACCTAGCAATCACAGTCCAAACGCCAGCCGACTCTTCTTACAACCCAAGAAGGATTGACTGGAAGAGTTGTAAAGCCTTCATAACAATTCTATAGTAAGAAGGACCTCCGACACCCCGCGATCCCCATCAGATGTAGACAAACTGGTTGATATCTTGACAAATGCACTGGGCAACGCACGGGCAAATAGCTGCCTAATCCACAAATCGAGAAAAAACTCATAACAACCCTGGTGGAACGCAACTCTGAGCAAACTCCGTAAGGACTGTCGAAGGCTCTTCAATAAAGCAAAGAGCACAAAAAACGACAGAGACCGGAGCCTGTATAAAGAATTACTTAGGGTGTATAAGCAAAATCTGAAGAAAGAACAAAATAAGTCTTGGAAACTCTTCTGCAGCAATGTGGAGAAAATTTCAGACGCCTCCGGACTGAGAAAAGTACTCTCGAAAGATCCACTAACTCCGAGTTGTCTCCTAACAAACAGAGTTTGGACAAGGTCAGATGAGGAAACACTTAACCTTCTTCTCAATACGCACTTCCCAGGTTGCTCTGAATTGCAAGACTCAGTGCAAACGCGGGGAACTCGACCCTCCTCCGCGATAGAGGGACAGTACGATCATACAATCTCTAAAAAGAAAATTATGTGGGCGGTAAAAAGCTTCAAGCCCTTTAAATCGCCAGGACCGGATGAAATCTACCCTATCGAGCTAACACAAACTATGGAGTGGTTAATACCATGGCCAGAGACTATCCTTAAAGGTTGCCTAGCTTGGAGACGCATTCCAGAAAAGTAGAAGTGCGCAAGACTACTCTTCATCCCCAAGGCCGGTAAGAACTCTCGCGCCTCCCCCAAGGATCGCATATTTGTCTATAATCCTTTGCACTAGAAACCTTGGAAAGGCTGACAGACTTCCATATACGCCATCATTTCGATCCCTCCCTAATCTCTAAGGCACAGCACGCCTATTGTAAGGGTAGATCTGTCGATACAGCCTTGCATACATTAGTGAGGAAAATCTAGAGATCAACCCATCTTAAAGAATACACCTTAATAGCATTCCTAGACATAGAGGGCGCTTTCAACAAAGTCACTCCGAAAGCAGTAATAGAAGGGCGAGAAAATCGGAAAGTGGAGAGGACTCTCACAGAGTTGATCAGCGTGTTACTTTCAACACGCAAAATCCACTCTAATTGGGGAAACCAAACAACCACTAAAGTGGTTACCATGGGCACCCCACATGAGGGGGTCCTCTCACCCCTTCTCTTGAATGTAGTCGCAAATGAACTACTGACCAAACTGGAGAAAGAAGGCCTCGACGTTGTTGCCAACGCTGATGACGTTGCCATTAACATCTCGGGCAAATCACCATCCACACTGAATGACCGTACGCAAACGGCGTTCTCCATAGTATGCAAATGGGCACAAAGCAATGGGCTCAGGGTAAATCCCCAGAAGACGGAGCTTGTGCTATTAACCAGAATGCACAAAATTCTGGAAAACTGTCCAGTCACTTTATTTGCCATTAACCTATTCCTCCAGTGCCAAATACCTTGGCATTGTACTAGACAATAAAACTAACCTGGAGGAACAACACAACCGAGTAGCAAAAAAAACAACTATAGCTCTCTGCACTTGCAAGAGAGCCTTAGGGAAAAAATGGGGATTAAACCTAAGCTCATCCTATAGCTCCACACAGTCGTAGTCTGGTGGACTGCACTGGATAAAGCATCCTACCATAAACAATTCGAGAAGGTAGAAAGGCAAGCATATATGTGCATCACCGGGCCAAAAGGTCCACCCTAACGGCAGCGCTAAACATGATACTTCATCTTACACCACTCGATACGGTTGGCAAGCAAATTGCCACATATACGGCAATAAGACTTAAAGCGAACTCCAAATGGAAGAGCTATATCCCTGGCCACTCCTCCATTCTGAACAACAGGATAACCGCGGCAGAAAACTCGGACCACATACAGCCTACAACAGTCTTTGAGAAGAAATTCAAAATGAAATACCCGGTAAGACGGAACTGAACCCGCCAAACGCACCCTCGCAGGAGCTGCGTGGATTTCTACACTGACGGGTCAAAAACCAAAGACGGGGTGGGTAGCGGAGTAGTCTGTAAACAACTAAACCTGAGCCAAGCTCTAAAACTACCACATTAATGCAGCGTCTTTCAGGCGGAACTGTTGGCAATAAAGGAGGCTCTGTCTTGGCTTAAGTGGAACGTAATATCTACTAAGGATATCCGAATTCTCACGGATAGTCAAGTAGCCTTGAAATCGCTGGAGTCTTATGTGTACACCTCAAGAACAAGCCTCGAGTGTCGCCTAACTCTTAACGAGATGACTGAACAGTTAAACATACAACTCCTATGAGTACCAGGACACAGCGATATCTTAAACAACGAAAGGGCCGACACACTCGCCAGACAAGGAATGACGCAACAAGCAGTCATGGAACGCGAGGGAATACCTCCTGCAACCATTAGACTCAAACCCTTAAATCTCTCGGAAGTTTGAAGTCGCCGAAGAGAAGGATTTCATCCTAAGGGTCTCTTAAATTAATTACTTGGTCAATTGTGTTAATGGCGAGTTGATAGGATTCAATGGGTTGGGAGGGCAAGATGTAGAAACAGATGATGTAAAGTGTCTTCTGGGGTAGCACAATCTTAATTGAAGTAAAGTCGAGAGGTGGAGAGGATGATATTGCAATGAGGGGAGAGTCAATTGAATTACGGACGGCTAGAAGGACGCTTCGACAAGGGCAACCCTCAATGGGTCGGCCGAGTTAGTCATCGCGATAAACATTGAAATTTGATGGGAAGAGTTCGGAGTTTTTTATGTTGGGGATCAAGCCATGATACATGGAAAAAATCTGTTCCTCTATTCTATAATCTAATCTTCTATTTGGCCCACCCTGTATATGGTCGACATTCGGATTGGAACTATGCCATACCAGACACATGACATGGTACTCAATTCGAAAAGAAACTAAAAAATGGAAGATAACCTCAATCCCCTCTTAGGAAAGTCCTCAGTTAAGCACTCTTTTGACGCAGATCTGCTAATGAATGGGATCTCTAAAACAAAATCCGACTTACCGAAATGATTGTTCTCGACTTGAGTACTGGCACTATGCTGGGAACGCCTCTGCTGCTGCTGCTGATGCTGCGGTTGTTCATGTGGTTCATCCATCTGCTGCTGCTGCTGCTGCTGGGAACGCTGTTCATCACTAATACCATCGCTTAAACTACCTACGAGAGCACTATTGCGACTATCCTGCACCGATGGTGATGTTTGTGTTTGCGAATCCACCTCTGTAACTGATCTAATAACCGCATTGTTTGGTTCTGCACTATCCACTGATTTGAGAATCTCTACTGCCGCATCCTCGTGCACTTCATCATTCGTGTTCGGTGGCCTTTCCTCTTTCATTTCGTTCACACTGTCCTCGCTAGTCACCATTTGTTGTTTTAACGGCGAGGATTGTGTTGAAGCAGCAGTTGTAGAAGTCGTTTCTGCACTTGCAATTGGAGATGCAGTTGGAATTGCAATTGTAGCTATTTCGTCGCTCACTTGTGGTTTGACTTCAACCTCGAGAACTTTTGTTGGCGTGGCCGGTACCGATGTTGGGGTCGGTGATGGTGGTTTCGTGTCAACTTTTGCCGCAGGTGCAATGTCACTATCGGACAACGGGGTCTTGCTGTCGTGCATTGGTGATGCTATTTGAGCCACTGCTGTTGCGTCATCAGTACTTTCGTCAGTGATATCCTTCGTCGTTGTCCCGATATCTATTTCGACTGATGTTGACGTCGGTTCTACACTCTCTGGAGCAGGATGTGTGACTTGATTAATGACTACTTGCTCGTCGAGTTTTTCATCCTTGACTTCGTTATTGTTCTTCTCGCCAGTGACTGTGGTGACTGTTGCTTTATCATCTTTCTCTGGGTCCGGTTTCAGGGTATTATCGATGACTTCTGTGACAATCTCTGTTACGAGCTCCTCGACCTGTTCGTCCTGGGATTTCATAATACTATCTGAGGTTGTCGTGGCCACTGTGCTATCGGGGCTAGTCGCAGGTGTTGAGGGGGTGACTTCAGTAGTTTGGACAAGTTCAACGTCATTATTGTTGTTGTTGTTTGTGATAAGTATTGCACTTGATAGAGATAAATCAGTCTTTTGATTATCAACGGCATCCGGTAGGGTTGCTATAGGTGGCGATGACGTGTTATCAGTGTCATTAGATGTAGTAATGGTGGTGGTGGTGTCAATTGCTACCGTGGAATCAGATTCGTTATTGTTATTACTAAGGTTTTTCGAATTCAGTAAGCTGACTTTGTCCGCCTCTTCATCGGTGGTTGGGGTAGTTGTGGAGGTTTGTTGTTTCTTTTCAATTTTCAACACACCCTGTACGACTTCATTGACTGCTAATTCAATCTCTTCGTCCTTTATGACGGAAGAGGCTGCTTCCTCGGCATTTTGTAAAAGAATTTCATCCGAAATTTCCTTACAATGATTGAGAAGTTTTTCAGAATTGTCCAGAACCTCGGAGACAATCTTTTCTTCATCCGCTTTTGAGGAAGTGTCATTTGGTGTTAATTCGACTTCTTTCAGTTCATCGGTGCTTAGTTCAAGAACCTGTTTAAGGGCTTCCTGGCCGCCAGAGCCAGTTGTAGTTTTAGCTGGGCTCTCGCTTTTCTCAGTTTCATGGTCGTCCTCGTGTTCGATATTACCATTGCAAATCACTTCGCCTTTGAGTTGAGCGTTGTACACATCGGTGATATTCGACACGGTCGACGACTGAACTGGCTTTTCCTTCTCTTCATTAGCATTCTGATCGGTCACGGGATGACTAGATTCTTCTTCGTTTTCCATCTTCTCGGTGTCTTCTTCGCAGGCGCATTTCAAATTTTCCAAATGGATTTCCTCCTCTGTCACTTGTTCATTTTTATTGACCATTGGTTCGATGGCAATAGCTACTGGTGTCGATGGTTTCTCGATTTCCTCCACATCGGTGGGTGTGGCGATACTATCCGAACTGATGGCATGCTGTTGTTGTTGCTGTTGCTCTTCACGCTCCCATCCGCTAATGGTACTTATAGGACGTGCCTGACGCAACGCTGGATCGGTAATATTGTCAGTTCTCTGTCGCTCGTAATGTTCGTACATTTGGGCAAATTGCAATTTAAACTCTTCGTAAGACACTTTAGAATGGACAATAGCAAGTGTATCGACCCATACACGCCAGCCACCGTATTCGTGTTTAATTGCATGATGCAACAGCATTCGGAATAGTGAGTAAACCATATCGGAGATCTTCTGTTCCTCGCTGTTCTTCGGATGTATGTAGGCCATGGCAATTAACCATTCTTGCCACACGGACATCTGAAGAACGGTGCGACGATTTTCCCTGTTGCTATTACACAGCAGAGTCATGTCGGAGAGGAAGAGTTTCTTCACTTCGATCAGTGAGTCGGTTTGCTTTGACTGGCGTATCAGTGTTGCCACAACCTTCAGAATCACTGTAACGAAAGATCAAAAATACTTACTGTTAAGGAGAATAAGCAAACAACAGGGAAAAAATCGATGTCTCCTCCCTGCTGTGTTGGCAATTTTTTCTCATCATCTATCCCCATAGACTACAGTACTGTCCGGGGGAAAAATGTCTTCTAACTCAACCAGGAAAATGGGAATAATTCATAATGAAATAGAATGGCAAAGGGCAGGAAGCAAGGAAGCGAAGAAAAATTGAAAACTTACTTGGATTCTCCAGTCGATAATGGCTCTCTGGCTCCGGATGCCTTGTATAGAGGATTTGCTGTGATATATGTTCGGTCATAATTTCATAGAGGACATTATACGTTGGTAAGGACAATGATTCCTCGTAAAGTAATAAGCGTTCAGCTAATAGCGTATATAAATTGTGCGGTGACATTACATCGTACTTTCGTCTGTAAAATTGAAGAAAATTGAGAAATGAGAAAGATGAAAGGATAACACTGATTAGAAGTAATTTGTGGAGTAAATGATTAGTTTGTCCGCAGAACTCGGATTAAGTTTGTGGACGTTTCGTTCATTAATTTTTAAAAATTATGTCCGCGTGGCGCCCGACAGCGGATACGATATAATTTTCCTTTAACATCTAGATCTAAGGCTTTTAGATAATTGAATTTCATACGTACTTGTGTGTGCTGCGCGATAAAAAGAATCCTAATAGCTTTAACGCTTGTAGTCTAATCAATTGACTTTCGGCAGCCAATAATTTAAATATAGATCTAACACCGTGTTTAACATCAAAAGCAGGTACCATAGAGCTTGGATGCTCGGACATTAACGATATTAACATTTGTAGGACGTCGTGCAGATTTTCATCCTTTAAACGAGAAAAAGAAAGGACATTGCTTCACTAGATCCTCTTGACATAGGGCGAGACCTTACCTCATGCATGGTTGTCAAGTAGTTCAATATACTTTGTAATTCATCCTCCTTAACTCCATTGCCAATCATAATCAACTGTTTCAAAAACAAAAGAATATATGCACGTATCGCTAGAATATCCTTTTGTGCCGGTCGTGGTCCATCTGTCAATATACCTCTTTCAAATCACCACCAATTCATTACAGACTTAGTGGTACTATGAACTTACCCAATCCCTTTGGAACAATACCACTCTTAGCTCGAGGATTCACAACCCAATAATAATATTTCAATGTATGAACTGTTTGTAAGACAGTACTAACCCGTCGTACGTTGCTGTAGATTTGTGTATCGCTTAGAAATTCAGTAGCTAAATATGAATAGAGACGCGCCTGTACGTTGGCTGGCGTATAGATCCATAAAGATGGATTGAATAGAACATGGTCAAGTAGCTGCCACGTGAGAAATGAGAAACAGAACAGCTAAACATTAGTCTTGTAACACCTCTGTCCTGCTACAAGCCGATTGTTTTCATTTATTTTTTTTTTTAATTTATTTTTTCTTTTTTTTAATTGGCATGCAGCAAGCGGACATTAAGAAATGTTTAAAAAAAAAAAAGTAACAACAACAAAATGCACAAAAATTTCACACAAAAGTTAAGAAAACAGCAAATTTTTGAAATACAATTTAAACTATTGAAAATGCATGACATTTATATATATGGAACTTATAATACAAACAAATTTAAATAAGTTAATGGTTTTGGGTTTTTTGAGTGAATAATGGGCCGAAACTACTTACAAGGTAGCGCCTCGGATAAAACGGACGGGATTAATGTTTACGACCCTTGCGTACAACGAAAAAAGGACAATGACCTTCGGCTCTGTACGTGGAATGCTAGGTCCCTAAACAGATCACGTACAGCCAAACAGCTTACGGTTGCCCTAGATCGCTACAAAGCGGACTTAGCCGTCATCTGGGAAATGTGATGTAATGATCCCGGTAAAAAGCTGATGAAAAACTGCGACTTCTACTACGGGGACTGCTATAGGGAGAGAGGGCACCAATTGTTCGGCAAAAAGTCCTTTCGGAATGCAAGCGAACATCTCATATTGATCCGTATCAAAGCTAAGTCAAGCTGATCTACGTCCACGTCCCCACGGAAGACAAGGATGATTCCACCAAAGATGAGTTGTACGGGCTCCTAGGCAGAACATATGTCAATTGTCCCAGCTATGACATCAAAATTGTACTAGGAGACTTCAATGCTAAGCTGGGTAAGGAAATCATTGGCAAGCACAGCCTACACGACACCACATCCGATAACGGCCACAGCCTGGTTGAGCTCACTACGGGGCGAAATCTCATTCTAGTCAGTATGCGCTTTCCGCAGCTTGATATACACAAAGGTACGTGGCGATCGCCAGATCAATCAATCACAAACCAGATGGATCACATCGCGATCGACATCAGAAACTCCTCCTCTTGTAGTAGCCAAGATGCGCCTACGGATATGACGAACGCAGCCGAGTAGAGCAAGAATACAAAGTTATGTCGTCGGAAAGATAATACCGCCAGAAACTGCTCGTGATTTGTCGATCACGTTTTCTTTAATCTCTCTCATAAACCTCAACCCTCCAGGTAGTTAATAAAACAAAAGTGGGACTTTTGTAAAAAAGCCCAGAAAAGCACTGCATTTGAAGTTTTGGGGTTCGAGGCTCCAACACGAAGAAACACCTGTACGAGTGAAAAAGAAGGGAGGAGCATAAGCTTCCTAGGAGAAAGAAGAAAGAGTATGAAGACTTAGAGGAGTGTTATTGCAGGCATGACGTTCGAAAGTTGTATCAACAGATAAAGTGACCATGCCCAGGTCGGAAGCCTGTAAGGACGAGAACCTCCACCTAATAGTAGAATCGCAGCCGATGCTGAGAATATAGAAAAACCCCTTCTGCAGTCTGTATAATGGCGATGTTAGTCAATATACCGCTGTTAGGCGGAATGATTTATTTCTTAATGACGATCATGGCAGAGAATTCCGTCCCTCTGACCTCGATGACGTTAAGATCGCCACATCGACACTCAAGTCGAATGAAGCTACTACCGCAGATGGACTGTCTGCTGAGCTCTTCAACGCATCCGGAGATAAACTGGTTAGGAGTATACACCAGCCCAGCTGTAAGATATGGTCAGAGGAAAGCATGCCCGAGGAATGGAGTCTCAGTATCATTTGCCCGGTCCACAAGAAAGTAATCTGATTTCTTGACTGCGCCAACTACAGAGGAATAAGTCTCTCCAACATCGCTTACAAAATCTTCTCTGCCGTTTTAAGCAAAGCCTTTTGTGAATATGTTGATAGCTCCTTACCAGTGTGGCTTCAGGCCAGAAAAGTGCACCATCGACCAAACCTTCCCACTACGGCAAATCCTGGAAAAAGCCAATGAATTTCAGGTCGACACAAACCAACTATTTGTCGACTCCAAAGCCGCATAGGACAGTGTAATTAAAGATGAGCTATGTATACATCGCCATGTCTAACTTGGGCATACCTACTAAACGCGTCAGATTGTGTAGGATGACGATGGAAAGCTCTCGCTGCTCCATCACTGTTGGTGACGAGCTCACCGAGACCCTTAATGTCAAAAAAGGCTTTAGGCAGGGCGACGCATATTTAAGAATATCGTGCGAAACTTACAAGACAACACTAGGGGCACGGTCTTCCAAAAATCTGTTCAACTACTAGCTTACGCCGATGATATTGACGTGATTGCTCGAAGGTAGCGGGCTGTCAACGACGCGTTAGCTAGCATTGAAGCGGAGGCGGCTAAAATGGTTCTGGCAGTTAATGGCAGCAAAAAGAATCAAATGCTGTCGTCAAGAAAGGACACGCGACATTGGGATTTGGGACAGAGGGTCACAATGGGCAGAAGGAACTTCGAGGTAGTCAAGGACTTCGTCTACTTCGGATCCGAAGTAACTAATACGAACATAATATGAAACGCAGAATAACTTTGCCAATCACTGTTTTTTGGGCTCAAAAAGTAACTGAGTAACAGAGCCATCTCTCGAAAATCCAAGCTGGCTTGATCATCCTCGTCCTGTTTTATGCTGCACAGGCACAGACACTAGGGAAAGCGGGTGAGGAAGCTCTTGGTCTTTTTGAGGGAAAAGATCTGCGTGCGATGTTCGGATCTGAAGGAGAAGATTCAACAACGAATTGTACGGGCTATGCAAGGCATGTGCCTGGTTGAACGCCTATGGATTCAAAGCTTAAGATGGCTAGGCCATGTAGAGTTTATGGACAACATAGCTCTGGCCCAAAGAATCTTCGAATGCTATCCATTAGCACAACGCAACAGTGAATGCCCTGGACTCGAAGGGCGCACTTAAGTGGAGAAGGACTTCAACCGACTTGAGTGTCCGTGACTGGAGACAGCTGGCAGAGAGCGTACTGGCTGGAGTCGCTCCTTGATTGGGGCCCACTACCACACCGGATTGTATCGCCACGGGGAAGAAGAACACATATGCATGTGCCCTGTAGGGCACCAATTAATAAGTACCGTATTATTACTGGCCTTAAATGGTTGATTGTAATTTTAACAAGAAACAAATCTAACAAATTTCATCATCAACGGTAAGGATCCCCGCCATTAAGCAATTTCGTATTTTATTTTCAAATTTAATGAGCTAAATCACACGATGTACATAAATGCATTACTGCTGCATGCTCCAAATAGAACAGGATTATATCCAAATAAACCAACAATGAATCCTCAAAAGCACTTGGCTTACAAGAGTTTGGTTTAAAATCGTAACATCAAATAATGTTTACAGCAAACGCACCACAAACTGCTCATAATTCCATCTCCTTTACATAAAAAAAAACAAATTCAAATGAAAGCCCCCCACCAAAAAATAAACAAACGGACTTTTAAGAAAGGACCTTTCCTTTTATTGTGCAACATCAGAAATATCATAATTCACGCGTCATTCTCGATTCGTCGGCGTAAATGTTATTCATTTATCTTTATTCACTGAATTAGCACCAAGACACCATCTGCCACCTCGTCCATGCCGTCTAATCCGTGTAATTAGCTACAATATTGCAAATAATAAGGAATGTAATCATCAACCACTTCATCTTGTGTAATCGCCAACGCAATCATCATCACCTTCATCGTCCTTAACGCCATCATGTCATCAAAGCAACAACAGGACTCGAGCTCAGGTGGCAACAATCGCACAACTCATAATGACCCTGATGGACGGTAATCAATGAAAGCAAAAATGTAATTAAGCCCGCCGGCCATTAAAAAAGGATTCACCTCGTCATGATCCCAACTCGTCCTCGAGCAAATTCTGAACTCGACTACTTGAACAGGGTAATTCAGTGTTATTCCGTGACTCATTATCAAGTATCCAGGTAGAACATGATTTCAAGAATCATTGAAAAATACTCCCAATCAGCGATCGTTATACAAGTGTTCACGTGCATGTATACAAATATTAATACATTTTAAGAGGACATATGAAAAGGATATGCGGAGGAATTACGTCCGGTTTGATGGTTGCAAATGAAAATTCAGTAAACTGAAACGATAAGTTCGCAATGATGTGCGCTTAAGTGGATATCCCCGGGGCGGTCAATGATGAGTTGGAAAACGTGAACAAGAAAGCGATATACAGATATGAGCACGAAAGGAAAGTCAGAAATGTGCCCACTACGAAGTTCAACTATATCCTTTGGACTGACCTCATACCGCTGAAGCTCAAAAACACGAAAACTTATGTGTAGCAAGGGTAAACACGGAACTTCAAAAACAACAAACTGGAATTGAAACATTAACGGCAAGATGAGCTAATGCTAAACCAAAAAATTTAAAAAGCAAATATGAGATCAGCCCTCAAGCAAACCATTCAAACAAACAAAAACTTCGTCTCAAGTCCAAACGAACGAGTCAAAATAAAACACCAACTACACGGATACAACTAAAAATTCAAGGAAGACTTAGTCACCTGGTAGAACTTTGATTTAATATTTTTGATTTTGATTTTGATTTTTTGTTATTTGCAAATGTAAATTTTGGGATTAAGATTTTAAAGAAACATAGGTAGCGAGTGAGTTATGGAATAGAGAAATAGAAAGGAAATTAAAATTAATTTTTTGTTGAATTTTGTCTAAATAGTCTAGTCGAACACACATAGATAAACATTTCCAATTACACGGATACAGAACAAAGCACGGAAAAGAGCATTTATACAATAGATTGTTCCTTGCGCATTTTTTTTTTATATAATATAAAAACACTAGCCCTCAGCGAATACCATAGCCAATTAATAAGGAACTTAAACTGAAAAATATTTTCTGTAAGAGCCTAAAAGCCTAAAAGACTCGCAATAACTCTATTAGTTTCCAACAAGAGCATATTCCTTCGCCTTTTTAAGGCCTCACTGTCCAAGTGAGGCGTAGGTAGGTAGGTAGGTAGGTAGGTAGGTAGGTTTGTAGCCTTCCCAGACTTGAGAAGAATGCACATAGGCCAGGGAGGCCCGTTGTGCAGCTACGAGGGGGTTTTACCCCCCTATTCGTGGAACCATTTTGCGCTTCTTAAGAAGTTAAGAAGGTTAGGTATCCCTACTTTCTGAACATCTGTCAGACCGTTTAGGAAGTAAGAGCCTAGGTAACGTTTCCTGATGTTGCAAAAAGCTGGACAGGCACAGAGAAGGTGGTGAATGGATTCGACCTCCTCCTCGTCCTGACAGCTTCTGCAGAAATCATTCGGAACTATTCCTAGTTTTTGTGCGTGACTGCCAATGAGACAGTGTCCTGTGATGACACCAATGACCCTGTAGATGTCAGTTCTTTTTAGGGAGATTATACTCCTTGTGCGTTGGCTGTCAAGCCGAGGCCAGATTTGCCTGGTGATGACGCAGATATGTCCCTGGGTCCATCTCAGGTTCGTCTCGGCCCTGGCGAGATTGGCTAGATTATGTATAATGGTTGTAAGGTGTACTCCCTCACAAGCCACGATTGATTGTAGCGTCGTTACTTGTTTGGCAAGTGTGCCGGCTTTTTCATTACCTGTAATGTCGCTGTGTCCCGGTACCCAGATAAGCTGTATGTTGAACTGTTCTGCCATCTCGTTAAGAGATCGGCGACAGTCGAGACTAGATTTTGATGTGTACACATAGGATTCCAACGACTTTAAGGCTGCTTGACTGTCTGTGAGAATTCGAATCCGTGGTGGATATTACGCTCCACTTCAGCCAAGACAAAGCCTCTTTTATTGCCAACAGTTCCGCCTGGAAAACGCTACAGTGATCTGGTAATTTTAGAGCTTTATACAGCTTAAGTTGTTTGCAGAATACTCCACTGCCCACCCCGTCTTTGGTTTTAGACCCGTCAGTGTAGAAATCCACGCAATTTCTGCGGGGTTGAGTTTGACGAGTCCAGTTCTGTCTGTCCGGATATATGGTCGTAAAGTTATTGTCCAAGACTATGGTGGGTTCTATGTGGTCCAAGTTTTCTGCCATAGTTATCCTGATTTGCAGGATGGAGGAGTGGCCAGTGACATAGCTCGCCCAATTCGAGTTGGCTTTTAGTCTTATGGCCGTGTGTGTGGCAATTTGCTTACCGAAAATATCGAGTGATGTAAGGTCTAGTATCATGTTCAGCGCAGCCGTTGGTGTGGACCTAAGGGCCCCGGTAATGCACATACATGCCATCCTTTGTACCTTCTCGAGTTGTTTGTGGTATGTTGTCTTGTCCAGTGCAGTCCACCAGACTATCACTCCATACATTAGTATGGGTCTAACGACCGTGATGTAGAGCCATAGGGTGATCTTGGGGTTGAATCCTCATTTTTTTCCTAGGGCTTTCTTGCATGTGTAGAGAGCCATTGGTGCTTTTTTTGCTCTTTCAATTGTATTGCTCTTCCAAGTTAATTTCCTATCGAGTATAATGCCAAGGAATTTGGCACTAGAGGAATAGGTAGCCTGGTATCGAGCAGATTAATAGGGCAGTTTTCCGGGATTTTATTCTTTTTGGTAAATAGCACGAGCTCCGTTTTCTGGGGATTAACCCTGAGTCCGTTACTATTCGCCCATTTCCACAGAAATGAGAATGCCGATTGCATTGCGGTTATTCAGTGTAGATAGGTATTTGCCTGAGATTGAGATGGCAACGTCATCGGCGTAGGCAACAACGTCCAGGCCTTCTTTTTCCAGTTTGATTAGTACTTCGTTCACAACTACATTCCAGAGAAGAGGTGAAAGGACCCCACCTTGCGGAGTTCCCTTGGTAACCACTCTAGTAGTTACTAGGCTTCCCCACTTAGAGTGAATCTTGCGCGTTAATAACAACTCGCTGATCAGCTCTATCAGAGTCCTCTCCACCCTTAGCTTTTCTAGCCCTTCTATTATTGCTTTCGGTGTGACGTTGTTAAAGGCCCCCTTTATGTCTAGGAAGGCTGTTAGAGTATATTCTTTGAGATGAATTGATCTTTCGATTTTCCTCACTAACGTGTGAAGGCCTGTTTCGACCGATCTACCCTTACAGTAGGCGTGCTGTGCCTTAGAAATTAGGGAGGGATCCAAGCTGTGCCGTATGTGTAAGTCTATCAGCCTTTCTAAGGTTTTTAGAGCGAAGGATGATAGACAGATAGGCCTTAGATCCTTGGGGGAAGTATGAGAGTTCCTGCCGGCTTTGGGGATGAAAAGTACCTTTGCGCACTTCCACTTTTCTGGAATATGACTCCAAGCTAGGCGTCCTTTAAAGATTATCTCTAGCCATGGTATAATCCATTCCATAGTTTGTGTTAGTTCGATAGGGTAAATTTCATCGTAGGAAAGTAAAAATCAATTTGGCAAATGCGCTATAGTCGCTTTCTTTCATCTGTACATAATTTAGTTAGCCGGATCGTTGCCTACTCGTTGTCGTACTCAATCGGTGACCCATTAAAGCTACTCGTGTTTGAGGGACCCAGAATAATGATGGAGACGATTTCGTAATTGGGAATCCAGATATTTATCAAGAGCAGCCGACTGTTGTAGGAAATTTCCATGCGAAGCTGGGTAAGGAGGATATCTATGAACGAGTCGTGGGAAAGTATAGCCTACACGACACCACGTCCGAAAACGGATTCAAACCAATAGACTTTGTAAAGGGGGTGTAAACTCCTAATAGCTAGCAGACGATTCCCTCAACCCAATATCCAAAAGGGACCCGGTGGTCTCTTGATCAATTCTGTTAATCAAATCGATCATATTGCGTTTGACGCCCGACACTCCTCCAGCATCTTGGATGTCCGAACCCTCCGAAGAGCAATGTACGTATGCGGGTATCGCGAACACTACAGAGTCGAGTAGGACAAGCAAAATTTGACGTCAATCGCAAGAGACCGCCAGAAACTTCGCCGATCGTATCTCCCTCAACCTCTCTCAGAGCCGATGCAAACTGCACAACCCATAGAACGGCAATGGAGATGTTGTCAAGGCGCCATTAGGGATGTAGCCTCTGATGTATTCGGTTTCCAGCCAAGACCTAGGATAAACCCATAGTTTGATGACGAGTGAAGACAGGTACATGCAGAATAACAGAATGCATACATGACTACGCGGCATCGACGAACGACAGTCGATGCTGAGAATATGGAAATCTACTTCTGCGGACCCTATATCGGCGAATATGGTCAAGATAATGCTCTCAGGTAAAACGCACCCTTCTTACTGGATTAAGATAAGAGCAAATTCCGTCCACCCGACTTTTTTTTTTTGTATATGGGGCTAGTACTATCAATTAGCATTTGGCACTGCGACCTTTGCAAATCTATTACGCCTGCTAGCCGATTAGCCGAGGAGCTTCTCCACTTCCATGATGAAGTTGAGAATGCTTCTCGTAGGAGCCAAGGTGATCCCCTCAGGAGTCATAACTTCGCTGAGAAGGATACGATTGCTAAGATGGCACAGAGCAGCACACTCACACAGTATGTGTTTCGCCGTCTCTTCGTCCTCGAGACAGAGTCGACACTCAGTTTCAGACGTCAATTTTGTTTAGATAATATCTGAGACCGCAGTGTCCTGTCAGATAGCTGACTAGCCTTCTGATACCCACCCTATTGAGTTTGAGTATATCACTAGAGTGTTTGTTCAGGGGTCTATAAGTCGTTTCGATTGACAGAGTCCCCGAACGCTGTTCCAGAAGGACAGGTGTTGCAATTTTTCCCACTTGTCTAAGAAGAAAGCTATCTTAGACTTGGGAGTGCCGCAGAATGGTTCTGGACCTACGTATATACTTATCGCTGGAACCTTTCCTGGCGAGTTGGTGGGCAATTTCGTTGCCTTTAATACCTTTGTGCCCTGGCACCCACCAAAGTTTGACATTATTTCTTTGGGCATCATGGCATTCCTTGACGGTTTTTGAGTTCGTGCTGTACGAACTCAGCGATTTAAGCAATGCTTGGCTGTCAGAGAGCATGTTGATGGTTACTCCTCCTATGTCAGTCTCAAGATTTGAATGGACGCATATTAGGATGGCATGCAACTCTGCTTGAAAGATGCTGGGACTCGTTCCCAGGGCCTTCGAGATCTTGGATTTGGTCCAAAGATGCCGGCGCCAACGCCAGAAGCCATCTTAGAGCCACCCGTATTTCACCTAAGACCTTTGACATTGAGCAAAGGATCATTCGTTTCCCATACTGACTGATTTGGGATCAATATCTCAAATCTTTTGTCGAAAGTGAAGGTGTGTGGCAATGCGCCTGAGACCGTGGTAATCGTATCCAGCTCGAGAAGGTGTTATATATAGGCATATTTGTTCCCGAGCAAAGAGTTCAGATTGCACTGCGTAATGGCACCTTTTTGATAAAAAGGTGCAGTGGTGTGAGACCAATGAGCACTTCTTGGGCTGCCGTGGGCCAGGTTGGCATAGCGCCTGTAATGCCGAGACACGCTAGTCTCTGAAGGCATTGAAGCTTAACAATTGTAGTTTTCTGCTCAACTTTTGTCCACTATACGGTGGGCCCGTAGATGAGGATAGGTCTTACTATCGCGGTGTATAACCAGTGTACTACCTTAGGTTTAAGTTCCCAGGTTTTACTATAAGTGCTTGGACAGAGATTTTTTCCTTGTAAAGAGTACTACCTCTGTTTTCGCCGGATTTACTCCCAGGCCTCGCCCCTTGACCCAGTTGTCCACCAACATCAGTACATATCTTAGTCTATCGCTGAAGACCTGCGGAAATCTTCGAGGGACTAAAATGGCAATGTCATCGGCGTAGGCCGTGACATGAAAACCCTCCGTCTCTAGAATCACAAACCTGATATGGCCCCAGGGGCAAACCTGCCTCGGCTCGACAGTCAACGGGCCGTGGAACTAATTTCCCTAAAACGAACTGAAATCTACAAAACTATTGGTGTCATCACCGGTCACCGTCTCATTGGCAGTCATGCACAAGAACTAGGGCAAGTTCCGAATGACTTTTGCAGAAACTGCTTAGACGAAGAGAAGGTCGAATCCATTCGTCACCTACTCTGCACCTGTCCGGCTCTCTGCTCAATCAGGATCCTATTTCCTAAACGGTTTGACAGATTTTTAGCGAGTAAAGATAACTGACCTTCCTAACAATTTAAGCTGCACTAAGTCGTCAAACCTCCTCGTAGTAACACAACGTGTCTCTCTGGCATAAGTGTATTCTTCCCACTCTGGGGAGGCTACGAACTACCTAACCTAACCTGGGCAGCGTTAGGCTGCTTCGAACTGAACACGTAATAATTGCTTTTACCGCTTTCTTTTAATATTTTCAATATTTTTGCCAACCAAAAACTCTACGCCCATGAAAAACGCAAAAATATTGTCTGAAAACCTTAAAGTCTCCAGAAAAGTATTAACTAAATAGTCAACACTCAAAAACTAAAAACTAATTATTCAAACATTACTCGTTTATAATTCAAGCGAAAGCCCAAGTTTAACTGCAAAAAGATATAATCAAATGAAAGATAGAAATGAAATATTTAATAACTGTCATTCCCCGAGGCATAAAAGATTCAGATAATGGATAACAACAAAAAAGGATAAAAGTCAAAATTGGAACAACACGTACGTACCTATGTATTTATAAGTGTCATGCATTTCGATACATTTTTTTTGTTAAATATCCATTCGAATTCGGTTGCAATTAAGTTATAAACATGCTTTGAAACCACCGATAGATGTAGTTTTGGATAAGTGTGGAATTTTTCGTACATAGATACATGTTCACGTTGGGGGACTGTTGGGAAGTGCGTGATTATCGCGAATGCATTGTGTAAAATTGTCAAGCAAATCTATAATCAATAACTTAGGATGCATCCACAATGGTGAATGTTTTTTCTTTCACATTTTCCCAACAGTCTGATTTGTGATAGATACATGTTCCCTGAATATCGAACGCGAGAAGGAGGAGAGAGAGACTCACCTGTTTTAGGAGTAAATCACTGTTGGCCGACAGACACGTCACGAGATATTTTGTCAAATTCAAAAACGAACCCAACACCTCGAGTGTCAGATGTTCCCTGGATGATCGTTGCAGCATGAATGAAATCACCAGGAACCCCCGATTCTGTATCATATGCTGCTGTACAGTCTGCGATGTTTCCACTAACTCACATATGAAGCCCAGCAGTTTAGAGCTAGGAGTGGGGAGAGGGGAGAAAAGAAATGGTAAAGAAAGCGTTATAATTTTAAGGATAATCCTTGCAAGGAACAGGGATAAAAAACGACTTGTGCTCACCATAACGTAGGATCACGCTTCACATCACTGCATCCTTCATGTGCCATATCCAGCTGTGAGAATAGCGGAAACAAAACTTGAATGCCCCCAATGGAATTCAACGTACAATGTATCGAGTGTGTTACAACAGCCTTAACATCCTGTTCCGGTTGAGTACAATGCAGAGAAAAAATAAATAGAAAGAAGGAGTGTTAGAGTGTGATATGTTGCCATAAACTCGAGGATGTTCGTGCAATGTACTGCAGTTAGGAGCACTACTGCATTCGTGTACGAGTATCTATGGACGTCCCGGAGGAGCTCACATTTTGACATCCATTCCAGAGATACTCAGGCCAAGCTCAAGATGTACCCGAACTTGGTAAGTGTTTTGTTTTTTTTTTTCTTTTCCCAATGATATTTTCACACTCTCAATGCACTTACCTGCAACATAAGAGCATGCGGTGTATGTACAAAATATGAAACATTTCCCTTCGGCGAGGATTGCAAACACAGTTGACCATCGGTAGCTACTGGATTGTACATGAATACTATAGCATTCGATAGCTTGCCGTCGTAAAGGACCTGTAAGGATGTAAATCCGTTATTTATACATATATAGATGAAATTCAACACTCAAAATACTGTAGAGCGACACATGATATTGCTTCATCTCTTCTCTCTGCTACTTTGCACTAGAAGGATAGAATTTACAAGAACAAGTGCACGAAAGAAGGACGAAACTTAGAGCTATTCTTCGAATACCATCTCACACGTAGTATGTAAGTCGGACAGGATACACTTCTAGTTGCCAAGCATAGGCGTGGTATGTATTAGGTGTTACAAACTACTGTACTCGGTAATTTGCTGAAGATGAAAACCGAAAATATGGAAGCAAATAAAAGAATCGTGTTACGTTGCAACACACAGTCGACCGTCTGCACTATTAGTAGTAATGAGTCCTATGTCCAAGGTGTAATGTTCACAAGTATGAAATTGATTGGATTTGTATAACACACTAGAGGATAATGAGCTTAATGTTGGATTACCACACAAATAAGACAATAAGAACAACAGCACACTTAGAGGACACTACAAGGATTAATCGTCGTATGGAGAATTGATTTGATTTGCCATTCATTTACGTCTGCAATGGACACGGCTTCTTTTTAGCTATGAATGCAATACATCTTAAAGCAAAAAGGAAAATTAAATAATAAAAGCAGAAAACTAAAATCGAAAACGCAAATCAAAAAAGACTTTACACGGAAGCATAAAAAATCTGTACACATGTGAATACACGGCAGCGATGAGGTGTGTAATGAGATTTGGTCGTGATAGAATTTGAACTTTTTTGAAGCTTACGTGGACTACCATAACTAGCGTAAACCAGACAGAGTTTCACAGTCCTTGTAGACGTTGATCGTAATTCAATTCTGTTGAGAATAACGTTAAAGTACATCTACTATGTATCTACTTTCCTGAAGATTATAGGAAGACTGATAGAAAAAACGGATGGCAAAAGACTAACAAAGGCCTCGTAGGGGTAGCATCTATCCGACGGATGCTGGCCTGCTAAAAAGCGAGAAGAACCACCGCAGACAAACATCTTGCGGCACTGTTAGTAAGGTTAGTAAGTGCTATCTCCACCTCCTCGCGGTACCAAATGGTACCATTTGGAGATTTCCTATGGAAATTGCAAACAGGAGAGGGCGAACGGTGGGCCTCGTGCGCCAAAAAAACAGGATTACTCGGTAACCATAAAAAAAAAAAACACAAACTCCGAAACAACTACAAGTCTCGGCTAAAACGGGCCGGATTAATGTTTACGACCCTTGCAAAAAACAAAAAAAGGGCAATGATCTTCGGCTCTGTACGTGGAATGTTAGGTCCCCAAACAGGCCACGTGCAGCCGAAGAACTTGCGGACGCCCTAGACCGCTATAAAGCGGACATAACCGCCATCCAGGAAATGCGATAGAATGGACCGGGTATAAAGCGGATGAAAAACTGCGACATTTACTACGGCGACTGCTACAGTAAGAGAGGACAACGGATGCGGATTTGCTGTTCAAGGTGGACTAAGGCGAAAAGTCTTAAACTTTCGGCATGTGGGCGAACGCCTCACAACGATACGTTTCAAGGCCTATTTTTTAACACCAGCCTGATCTGCGTCCACGCCTCCACGGAAGACAAGGATGGCTCCACCAAAGATGAGTTTTACGATCTTCTAGACAGAACATATGCTCAGTGTCCCAGCTATGACATAAAAATTGTACTAGGAGACTTCAATGCTAAGCTGGGTAAGGAAAGCATCTTTGAACGAGTCATCGGCAAACATAGCCTACACGACACCTTATCCGATAACTGACACAGGCTGGCTGACACAGCCGGTACGAACTTCCCGCACCTCGATATACGCAAAGGCACCTGGCGGTCGCCAGATCAATCAATCACTAGCCAGATTGATCACATCGCGATCGACGTCAGACACTCCTCCACTATTTTTGATGTTCGAACTTTCCGAGAAACTGTCATCGACGCAGACCAATATCTTGTAGTAGAAAAGATGCGCCTATGGATATCACGAACGCAGCAGAGTAAAGTAATAATACAAAGTTATGATGTCGGAAAGCTTTGACGTCCTCAGCGTATGCAATACTAAAGTACTCACGGAATTTGGTCGGCTCTCGTCCTATATAGGACAACCACCCCTGAGGGTAGTTAACTAACATCAACGACCCAAACTGCTGCACTCCGTTCACTCATAAGAGAATATAAAAACTCTTAAGCCTGCGCGAGTCTCTAAAAAAAAAATCGCCAAAAACCGCTCGTGCTTTTACCGATCGCGTCTCCCTTAAGCTCTCCAATACACCTCAACCCTCCACGCTGTCAGTAGAAAAGCAGTGGAACCTTTGCAAACAAGCCCTGAAAAGCACTGCATTTGAAGTTTTGTAGTTCAAGGCTCCACCACGAAGAAACATCTGGTTCAATGGCGAGTGCAGGAGGATTCACATAGCAAAGCAAGATGCATATAAAGCCACGCTGCATAGAAGAACAAGAACCACTCGTGAGCTTTTTGAGTTTAAAAGAAGGCAGGAGTATAAGGCTCTCAGAAGAAAGAAGAAAAAGTAGGAAGACTTAGAGGAGTGTTACTGCAGACATGACGTTCGAAAGTTTTGTCAACAGATAAAGAGAACATGACAAGGTATTAAAGCCAGAACGGAAGCCTGCAGGGATGAGAACGGACACCTAGTAGTAGAATCGCAGTCGATGCTGAGAATATAGAAAAACGCAGACTGCATAACTTAATGAATTTTAAGTCGACACTCACCAGCTATTGGCCGATTTCGAAGCCACATACGACAGCGTTATTAGAGACGAGTGGAAGGGGACCTCAGCTAACTGGGAGTGCGGCAATGGAAAAGGCTAGCAAAAGATCGTGCTAGTTGGAGGGACATGTTGGTTGAGGCTCAGGTTCATCCCGAACTGTAGCGCCCGTTAAGAAGAAGAAGATAGAAAAACGACTTAACCAGTGGCTCTACTGTCAAGTGACTTTCGCAACATGCACACTATCAATTCAATATTCTGAGATACACTATAAGGGAGTAAGGTTAAGAATGCATTTCAGGCATTCTTCCTTTCTGTGGCTACTCAGTAAGATACATGTATTCGTTGCAACACCAGGTGGTTCTTAATTGTAAATTTCTCGTTCAGTTTTGGCAACCCATTGAAGGATTCTTTTCAGCCTTAAAAACGTTTAAAATTTGAATTTTATTGCAACCATGTGCGAAAATCAAAGTGAAGCTCCAAGAAGTTCCGCTTAAAAGAACCCTGCGCCTTCGGGGACTACCATCAGACATTGGTTTAATGGACCTGAAGAAAATTCATTTTTCATCCAGAACGCTCTGGCCGTACGATAGGTGTGACTATGGAGGATATGCTCAACAAAATACACGGTATCATGCTCTATGTCTAGTTTCTACGTCGTTCCGTGACTATTGATGAAACAAGGATCCAATGCTACACGTCGAAAACGAGAGAACTGTCAAGACCGTCAAGTCTTTATCCGGCGAACCTCCTCTAAATAAGGCGAAACCGTTTGCATCGACCGGAAAAGTGATTGCCACCATTTTTGTTTCTGTTTTTTGGGATTCGCGATAAGCTACAAATTTTTGCCTCACCCAACCTCGTTCTTAGACGTGCCCCATATTGTTTTTCGAATATGATAAGCGCACACTCAAGTTTTGCCACCTTATTATGTCGTAAGGACGAACAAGAATAGAGGAAATAAGGATAGACGTTGATTTTAAAAGCTTGTGTTGCACTGAGAAGGAAAATCGAAGCCGAAAAGGAATTCCAGGCCAACGGAAAATGTCTAGGACTCTACGGGTTAAAAATTAATTGGGCACAATGGACTCCACGTAGCCTAGGTGAGCATTGACTTTTCGTCAGTAGGGCACCCACTTACCTAACCTAACTTTATAACCTTGGCATGTTCAATTTACTATCTGGTCCCTGTGATAACCTCTCTCCATGTCCTCGATTTGGCGTTTCTCGTGCTCTTCCTTTTTCCTTCTGAAAAGCGCAGTTCTCGCATTCTGTCTTTCTGCATGTCTGCACTCGTCATCAAAACAAGGGTTTCTCCTAGGTGGTGGTAGGAATCCTCAGAGGCAGCATACATGATGGCGCTTTGACAATGTCTCCATTGCTGTTCCATGGTTTGTGCAGTTTGGATCGGCTCTTGAGAGAGCTTGAGGGAGACACGAACGGCAAAGATCCTGGTGGTCTCTTGCGGTTGCAGCAACTCAACCCTGCAGTGTTTGTGATATCTGCATACGTACCTTGGCTGCAACAAGATAATGTTTGGGATACCGCCAGGTCCCCCTGTGAATATTGAGATGTGGGTGTCGTAGGCTGGCTACTGGGAGATTACGCCCCGTCACAAACTCTATAACTACTCTAAAGCGTAGTTCTCGCATTCTCTCTTTCTGCATGTCTGCACTCGTCATCAAAACAAGGGTTTCTCCTAGGTGGTGGTAGGAAACCTCAGAGGCAGCATACATGATGGCGCTTTGACAATGTCTCCGTTGCTGTTCCATGGTTTGTGCAGTTTGGATCGGCTCTTGAGAGAGCTTGAGGGAGACACGAACGGCAAAGATCCTGGTGGTCTCTTGCGGTTGCAGCTTTCCGACGTCAAATTTTGCTGGTGCTACTCAACTCTGCAGTGTTTGTGATATCTGCATACGTATGTACCTTGGCTGCAACAAGGTAATGATTGGGATACCGCCAGGTCCCACTGTGAATATTGAGATGTGGGTCTCCTAGGCTGGCTACTGGAAGATTACGCCCCGTCACAAACTCTATTAGTCTGAATCCATTTTCGGAGGTGATGTCGTGTAGGCTGTGCTTTCCTACGACTCGCTCAAAGATGGCCTCCTTACCCAGCTTCGTTTTAAAATCATCTCCTAGAACAATGTTGGGGTCATAGTTGGGACATAGAGCGTTGTTCTATCTAGGATGTCATAGAAGTCATCTTTGACTCTTTGTTCTGTGGGGCGTGAAAGCATATCAAGCTGATGTCCCCGGAGATAGCGTTCGCTCACATGCCGAAAGCTTAGGGCTTTTTGTCTAAGTCCACCTCACTTTATCCGTCCAATTTTCTTTGTTGTAGCTTCTGTTTCTCAATTTTTTCTCTCTTTCACAATATCTTTAATCAAAAAAACCAAAAAACACGTTATGCCAATACATTTCTAAAGTTCATCCAAACTGTAGGTGAGTATTTGCATACTACCCTTTCCTTTCAAATTCAAATATCAACCAAAAGGCGTGAATTGGGTCTTTAATCAATCTAACACTCGTTCAACCACCGAATCGATTTATTCCAATTAGCATGGGAAAATGGGAAAATGGAAAAATTGCCTAAAAGAAAAATAAACAAACAACCATAGAAGAAGGAATTGGGAAAACGCATCGATCTGTGACTGATCGATTACAACTCGAAAAGTCAATCGATTGTAAAATTTCACGCCCCAACAAGTGCAATCATTAATTTGACGATTCCAATCGTCCCTTATTCTAAAATTCTGTCAATCGATGACTTTCTAGCCGGGCTTTTGGCTGCCAAAAAATGGAAAAAATATATTATGAAGAGGAATTACAAAGGTAGTACGAATACCTTAGCTAAACTATTTAGGAACACAAAAACTGAGCTCTGTAGGAACATAGAATGTGAAGCTTTGGTTGCTTTAACCACAACTAAAGGGTCCGACATCTAAGGTTTCTTTTTTCAAGTAGTGCTTACTTCGTGAATGGTAACACTTAGCTCATGTCTGATTTGACAGATAACTAGTTTTATCCTTCCGCTGACCGAATATGGTTGTGTATACGCTTGAACAACGCTGGGAAATATTGCGACTTTACTATGAAAATCATGGTAATGATGCAGAATGTGTGCGAAAATTGCGTACGGATTTTGGAAGAAGAGAAGCACCGTCAGCTCCGTATGTTCGTTATCTTGTGAAAAAAGTGAAAGAAACTGGCATCCTCATCGATAAACCAAAGCGTGAAAAGCCAAAAACAGTGCGTACACCCGAGAATATGTGCGTGAAGCGCCATCATCATCAATTCACCGTCATTCTCAACAATTGAACATTTCGGAGACATCATTGAGACGAATTTTGCATAAAGACCTTGGTATGACGCCATACAAGTCCAATTGGTTCAGGAGTTGAAGCCAACTGACCATCCAATGCATTTTCGCTTCGCTAAGTGGGCCTGCGACCGACTTACAGAAGATGCCGATTTTACCAAAAAAATCGTCTTTTCAGATGAAGCTCATCTTGATCTTTGCTGGTATGTAAACAAGCAAAATTGTCGCATTTGGGGCACAGAAAACCCGTACGCATACATTGAAAAGCCGGTGCACCCAAAACGAGCCACTGTTTGGTGCGGATTTTGGTCCAGAGGCATAATTGGGCCATTTTTCTTCGAAAATGAGCAAGGCGTGGCCGTTACAGTCAATGCCGATCGTTATCGGGCCATGTTGAACGGATTTTTGTTCACAAAAATTGAAGAGGAGGATATTGGCAACATTTGGTTTCAATAGGGCGGCGCTACGTGCCACACAGCCGAAGCTACACTCGATGTTTTGCGCCCTGTTTTTGAAGATCGCATTATCAGCCGCAGAGCTGATGTCGTTTGGCCACCTCGGAGCCGCGATTTGACACCGTTGGACTATTATTTCTGGGGTGCCGTCAAAGATAAGTGTTACGCCGACAAGCCAGAGACAATTGACGCTTTAAAGGACAATATTCTTGAAGCCATTGGTGAAATACAGCTGTACACAATCGATAATGTGCTTAAAAATTGGACCGATCGTGTAGGCGACTGCATGGCCAGCCGAGGCAGCCATTCGAATGAAATTATTTTCCATTATTAACCGGAAGGATTGTACTTTCAAATAAAAAAAGAAATTTGCGAAAATATTCAGCAGTTTTTCTTATAGCATTTTCACAAAAAAAAGTTATTTGGCGGACCCTTTATATGGAAGGTGTATGTACAAGATATACAAAATTGAATAAGACCACATCTACAAGTACTGTGAACCTCAAAAATCACACAAAATTCAGAAAAGAGGTTATAAAATTGGAAGAAAAAAAAAATAAAATCAAAACATAGATTAAATTAAAAAACACATAAATATATTTATATAGGAAAAAAAAAAAAACAAATAAAATAAAAATGAAATGCATGCTTACAGTTTTTAAATGATTGATCTCCTCGGTCTCGCCGAGTGATGCCATAGTTCCTGCTGCCAAAAATCCAGTACCGTCAGCCATGGACATTTTACGCAATTTGGACAATGCTTTTTAGTTTTCATTTTATATATTAAAATCAAAAAATAAAAATAGAAAATAAAAATAAATAAAATAAATGAATAAAGAGGCAAAGGAAAAAATAAAATGCATTCATATGCGCAAAACAATATCTACCCGTTGCAGAAGAAGAAGCAGAAGCTGAGGAAACGTTCGAATTTCCCGAAGGATAAACCAAGGATGACGACGTCGCTGAGAAATCAAGTTCATTCCTAATACTGCCCGATGTCTGCAATGCGGTCGCTGTCTGTCTGGTTGATGCTGTCACATTCGTATTTGAATTGGAACCGACCGATGCTGTTGCTTGAGCTGCCGCCTGTAAACGTGCATTCACTTTTGCATAGGCCTCAGCAACAGCCACAGTTAAATCGATTTCGCTCGAAGGATCATCGTCGCAACCATCATCCGTAGATGTGGTGGTATTTAAACTCACCCGTTTATGATTGTCCGGCAGATTTAGATAGCATTCGTTGTCGAAACGAAATTGTGACTGTGTGAATTGGCGAAAATAAAATACAAAACGGTGAGATGGAAATCATAAAAATGCAATGCATTTGAATAAAAAAAAGTAAATTTAAATAAAAATCAAATACAATTAAATATATAAAAATTGAATTTATTTTTAAACAAATTCATATTTGCCAGTTGAGTGTGTAGTTGCGACAAAGACACAGATGAGTTATGGTGCAGCGTGAAAAGAGAGACAAAAAAATAACGAAAAATGATTATTTCCTTTTTTTATAGTTTCGCTATAATTATTTTTCTTTTTTAATTTAAATAATTAAATAAAAAATGTATGAGAAAGCAGCGATATATTTATTACTGAAGTGAAATGCTTATATTTATATTCTTTTTTTCAAGTGAGCTGTTTTTATTTTATTTATTTATTTTAAAAACAATTTTTTTAATAATTAAATGGAGTCAACGTGAAATAAAAAAAAATGGAGAAGACCAGTCAACACATTGATAGCGTGTTTGGATGGTAAAGGACTAGCAAAGGCCTCGTAGGGGTTGCACCCGCCGACGGATGCTGGCCCGACAAAAAGCGAGTAAGAACCTCTACAGCCGAACACCTTGCACCTCTGCTAGTCAGGTTCTACTTCCACCTCCTCGTGGTACCATCTGGAAATTTCCTTACTGACGGAAGAGGCCGAATGGCGAGTATCCTGCGCCACCAAACAGAATTAGTGTCGGTCTAGCAAACCATAACCCTCAAACCACATAAACAAAATATAGCCTCGGGTAATCAAATGGAACGGATCTATGTTGACGACCCTTTAAGAAAACCGAACACAAACAAGGACCTTCGGTTCTGTACCAGGAATGTTAGGTCACGAGCGTAGTCAGACCACGAGCGGCCGAACAACTTGCGGACGCCCGGGACCACTACAAAGCGGACATAACCGCCACCAGGGAAACGCGATGGAATGAACCGGGTAAAAAGCGGATAAAAAACTACGACATCTACTACGGTGACTGCTATAGGGAGAGGGGATAAAGACTATTTGTTAGAGGTGGACTAAGGCATAAAGTCCTAAGCTTACAGTATGTGAGTGAAAGCCTCATAACGATCCGCATCAAGGCAGAATTTTGTAACGTCAGCCTCATATGTGTCCATGCTCCCACGGAAGACAAGGATTACACCAGGTGGCCGTGGTGCTGTGGTTAACATCATCGACGGCCGGGTGGAACGTCTATAGTTCAAATTCGCTTCATAGCCAAGAAAAGTAATTCCTATACGGACAAAAAGTATGCACCGCAGTTGTGGATGGAAAGTGACCAGACGTACTGCAGCAGGCATAACACTCACAGTATATGGTCAACTGAAATGTATCCTCTGCGTATGCAATACTAAAGTGCTTGAACGAGTTACGACGGACTATAACCAACGCGGAATTTGGTCGGCTCTCGTCGTATGAGAGTAATGAATGAACATCAACGACCCAAACCACTGCACTCCGTTCAGATTGTGTGTGTAAATACATCATAAGGGAATATAAAAACTCTTGAACCTGCGCGAGTTTCTAAAAAAAGAAAAAATATGACAAATGCACCAGCTATGAAATAAAGAATCTTTGAACGGGTGATTGGAAAACACAGCCTATTTGACACCACATTTGATAATGGACACAGGCTGATCGACCAATCAGTAGAGCAACAATGGAGCCAGTGCTAGCACGCCCTGAAGAGTACAGCAACATAAGTGCTGGGCCTTAAAGTTCCACCACGACAAAACACCTGGTTCGATGACGTGTGTAGAAGGATTCATGCAGAAAAAAAGGATGCATACAAATCCTCTCTACATAAAAAAACAAGAGCGGCTTGTGAGCTCTACGAGCTTAAAAGAAGAGAAGAACATAGACTTCTCAAGAAAAAAAGAAGAAGGAGCACGAGAAGGGGGCGATTAAGATTTGGAGAGGTGCTACTTCAGGCCCGACGTTCGAAGATCTTATCAACAGATAAAACGAATGTCTCCAGGCTATAAAGCAGAGGCCTGTAAGGATGAGAACGGACGCCTAGTAGTAGAATCGCAGTCGATGCTGAGAATTTGGAAAAACCACTTCTGCAGACTCTATAACGGCGATGACAGCCAACATACCGCAGTCAGCCAGAATGCCCCATTTCTTAATGACGAAGAGACGCAGAGAATTCCGTCCCCCTGACCTTGGCGATGTTGAGAATGCTATGTCGAAACTCAGGCCGAATTAAAGTGCAGGCGCAGATGGATTGCCTGCTGAGCTCTTCGATGCAGCTGGGGGTGAGCTGGTTAGGAGCATGCACCGGCTCATCTGTAAGATAAACAATGGAGTCTCAGCATTGTTTCTCCGATCCACAAAAAAGGAGACCCCTTTGACTGCGCAAACTACAGAGGAATAAGTCTCCCTAATGTCGCATACAAGATCTTCGCTGCCGTTTCGTGTGAACGCCTGAAACCTTTTGTAAATAAGCTGACAGGTCCTCATCAGTGCGGCTTCAGGCCAGGGAACTCCACCATCGACCAAATTTTCACACTACGGAAGATCCTGGAGAAAACTATTGAATTTCAAGTGGACACTCACCACCTTTTCGTCGACTTCAAGGTCGCATACGACAGCGTAGTTAGAAACGAGCTATATAACGCCATCTTTACTTTTAAGCTCGTCAGACTTTGCGGGATGACTCTGGAGAACGCTCGCTGCTCCATCCGAATCGGTGCAGAACTGACCGATAGTTTCGAAGTCAAAGAAGGGTTTAGACAGGGCGATGCGCTGTCGTGTGATTTTTTAACATCATATTTGAAATGATTGTGCAAAAATCACAGGCCAATTAAAGAAGCACTCCTTGCATACGCCGGTGACGTTGACATAATAGGTAGATTACAGCGAGATGTCAATGAGGCCTTTGCGAGTGTTGAGATGGAAGCGGCAACATTTGGTTTGGCGGGTCGTTATCTCCTTCTAGCTAGCACACGATTCCCGCCTTTCAACATCCATAAAGGAACCTGGCCATCCACTGATCAGTCTACCACCAATTAGATTGATGACATAGCCAACATCGAGTCGGAACACCAGCTTGCCGTAGCCAAGGAACGAATACAGATATAAAGCATGCCACGGGCTGGAGCTGGGAAACGATCGTTTGACGATACCATTAGGATCTTTGCCGATCGAGTTTCGTCCAACCTCTCGCAAATTCCGGTGAAACCGGCACAATCCACAGAACAACAGTGGGAGCATTGCCAGCGTGCCATCAGACACGCTGTCTCTGATGTGTTTTGTTTCAAACCACTAGATACCCCATGGGGCAAGCCATGCTACATAGACGGACGAGAACCGCTCGTAAACATTACGAGTGGAAAAGGAGAGAGGAACACACGCTTTTTAAGGAAAAAAAAAGACAGCATGGAAAGCGTAAGATCGAGGAGATGGAGAGATGCTACCACAGGAATGACGCTCGTAAGTTTTACGAAAAAGTAAAATGAACATGGCAGGGCTATAAAGTCAGAGCGGAAGCCTTTAGGGATGAAGACGGGCAACTAGTAGTAGAGTCACAGTCGATGCTGAGAATATGGAAGGAACACTTCTGTAGACTGTTTAACAGCGATGGCAGAATGATCCATTCACAACGGATGAAGATGTAAGAAAATTGCGTCCACCCGACCTAGATGAAATTAAGCTTATAATTTCGAAGCTTAAGGCAGCCTATCTACTGAGCTATTTAAGGCGGCTGGAAATGAGCTGGTAGGGCGCATGCAACAGCTCATCTGTATGGTCGGAGGGCAGCATGCCTGACGAATGGAACCTCAGCATCCTGCCCACTCCGTAAGAAAGGAGACCCCATCACTGTTCCAACGTTGCATATAAGATTTTCTCAGCCGCACTGTGTGAATGCCTGACACCCTTTGTGGATATTCTGATAGCTTCTTATCAGTGTGATTTCAGGACAGGTAAATCGACAATAGACCAAATATTCACACTGCGGCAGGTCTTGAAGAAGACCCGAGAGCCCAACTACGGATCCAATGTCCATCCGAAGAGTCTTCGAGTCCAACTCCGAGGGTCGACGCAGCAGAGGGCCACCCAATCTAAGATGGCGCACACAGGTTGAAGGGGACCTTAACCAACTGGGAGTGCTCCGAATTTCTACTTGCAAAACTGCTGAATCTTAACAAAATCGACCCATTTCTGAAGGGGATGGTGTCTGGCGGTAAAGAGTAGATCATTTACTACAACTTTAATTGAAAACAGTAGCTGCCGAATCGCAATGAGCCGGCGCTAACGATGGCTGCATCAGGAAGGATTTGCTGTGTGTTTAGTGGGATTGGTAACACCAGCTTAGTTGGCTTTTTTTATGAACCTTATAGTGCGTACCTGGCACTAAAACGAACTGTCTTAAAAAATCGCCTCAAGAGACTTCTTTCTTTTTTGATCACTAGCCATCTACAACAGCTCTGTTGCAACTACTTTTCCGTATAGGAGTTGCATTTCTTGGCCATGGACATACTTGAAACTACAGACCTTGCACTCGACAGTTGGTGATGTTTACCACTGCACCACGGCCACCCCCCAAAGAGGAGAAGGATAAAGCCTTGCTTCGCCTCTATAAATGGTGCAGGACTAGAATTTCCAAAAGAACTTAAGTATCAAGGTAGTGGTGACCTTGATCGTAAACTGAACTGAACCGCGACGAATGTACTATGGGCCTGTCAACGCATTTACGGTAAGACCTGCCGATTAAGACCTAAGGTAATCAATTGGCTATATACCGCGATAGTTAGACGTTTCGTCACTTATGCGTGGGCAGTACGGTGGACAAAAGTGGAACAAAAAAAACTGGCCAAGTGCGAGTGGACTCGCGCACGAAGGTTTCCATTATCTATATAAAAGGCAAAAAAATCATGACTGTTGTATGGGAGCCCCACTTAAATATTTACAGGTCTACCATGTAGACCTATCGGTCACGTGTCCATCGTGCAACATCTTCATGAGCTGGACGTGATACTTCACTTTTGACAAGAGAATTGAGATACTGATCCCAAACAGCACAGCTTGGAAAAGCGGCGATCCCTTGCTCAATGTCAAGGGCCGTAGACGGTATAGAGATGGGTTCCGGAGTTGGCGCTGGCATCTGGGAATCTTCCAGGCTGAATTATACGCCATCTTGACGTGCGTCAACCTCAACTAAGAGACTGGCATAAGAGATGTAACCATCGATATACTCTCAGACAGTCAAGCAGCGCTCAAAGCGTTGACCTCGTATAGCACGAATTTACATTTAGTTAAGACGTTACAGCCCATGAAGGACCAGGACTAAGCTTCTCTCTCTGCAGGACCTAGCCAAAAGAAATAAAATACATTTCTGATGGGTGCAAGTCACAAGGGCATTAAAGGCAATGAAATTGCCGAGCAACTCTTTAGGAAAGGTTCCAGCGAAAGGTACATATCTATACATATGTAGGTGCCGACCCTTCTGCGGCATTCCCACGTCTAAGATTAACTTCTTCTTAGACAAGTGGGCAAAATCGCAACATCTATCCTTTTATAACAGCGTTTAAGGTCTCTATTAATATCCCTAAACTTAATAGAGTCGATATCAAGAGACTGGTCAGCTGCCTTATGGGATACTGTGGTCTGAGATATAATTTCAACAAAATTAAACTCTCGTCTGAAACCGAGTGATGACTATGTTTTAAGGAAGCTGCAGAGTATATATGTACTATGTAAGCGCGTTGCCCCTAGGAGCCTTCTCAGTGAATTGACGACTCCTGAGGGGATCATCTCAGCTCCTACGGGAGACATTCTCAACTTTGTTAAGAAAGAAGAGAGAGAAACTCCTCCTCTAGCAGGCGCTATAGATCTACGCAGGTCGCAGTACCTAATGTTAGGATAGCACAAGCCCCTCAAAAAAAAATTCTTGACAGCCGCTAACGCTCACTGTTTACAGCCGAAGGCATCGATCGAATATAATAAAGTGGATGTCGGATTTGAATGTGTCCAACAAAACTTGAAGTAAGGGATACGAAATGCAGTTTACATCCACTGCAACTATAATATTCTGCTTTCATCTGCTTGTCGAAGCGAGAGATTCCATTTTTCTGTTAGATATACCAGCTAATCATCAGTGAATCTGTTGCTACGGAAACCACACTGCAAATGGTGTGTTACTGCAACACACCAAAAGGTGTGTTTTCATTTTAGTAACTTTTTTGTGCAATTTAAGTTGTGTTATCCTGAAAACACGCTAAAAGGGATATTCCCACCTATGAACATACATATATGCAACCTTGTCAGAAAGCAAATTGCGACCCGGATTCAGGGTGTACTAGTTAACACACTGGTACTCAACCCAGTGATCCTGTGTTCAAACCTCAAGGTTCCTGTGAACACAGGGAGCAACAAAAAAAAAACCGGCCAAGTGCGAGTCGGACTCGCGCACGAAGGGTTCCGTACCATCTGTATATATAAATATGAAAGGGACTATGTATGTTACCTCATCAAATGACAGATCTTGGTTGCAGGCAGGATTTTTTGGATAAAAATCATGTCTGTTGTATGGGAGCCGAGCCCCCTTAAATATTCATTTTGTTCTGTTTTTAGTAGCGGCAACAGAAATACATCATCTGTATTCAACTGTCTAGCTATCACGGTTCATGAGATACAGCCTGGTGACAGACGGACGGACGGACGGACAGCAAAGTCTAAGTATAGGGTTCCGTTTTACCTTTGGGTACGGAACCCTAAAAAGGACTCATCTAGTCCTCGCTCTCCGAGCATTTGTAGTTTCGAGGCTCATCAAGCCTGAAGGATTGTTCTTTGTTTTTTGTTTGATTGATTTGTTTTTGTTGTGAGCCAAGATCATGAGTAGTTCAGTGTTTTTGTTTTTTGATGGGTTGAGAGTCCATTGTGCTGATAATTACAGTATGGATCCAACTTGCAAATAACTTTCTGGCAAGGTTGCAGATACTTGGAAAATTTCCCTTTTGTTTGATTTATTGATACAAAGTGTGTTAATTATTAAAAAGTGTGTCCCTGCAACACACTAAAGGTGTCATTAAAGGTATTATTTATGACACGCAATAGAACGTGTTATAATTTTAACACGAATAAATGTCTCAAGAGCACCGTGGCGCACTGGGTAGTGTCTTGGCCTCTGACGCCGACGACACGGGATCGAACTCCGACACAGCCATGTCATCGAACGTGTTTTTCAAGGTGTTTCACCTCAGCGGGGTTCTGAAAAAAAACCCCTGTAGTAAAATTGCCATGAAAAGCTACTCGAAATTCGCCGTTCGGAACCGACAATAAACTGTACGTCCCTTTCACCTATGGGAAAATGAAATCACACGCAACATGGGTGATTGAGAGAAGCTCCGCTCAGGTCCTTCATGGACTGTAACGCCATAGATCAAATATGTTAAGTGACACGCTTAATCTTACAGTGTATAAAATGACACACTTGCTGTGTGTAGGTTAACACATTAGTATTTCCAGTGCATTCTGCGGTTGAGATTTTTCCGCGACTTAAGATATTTCAGTAACTGACGGTTAGCCAGTGTTTCCATGACCTCGGATAGATGGGACCTTAGTCTAGTGCGTCGGTAGTCGGATGGAGAAGATTCGGCCTTTTTTTTTGGAGATGAACTGGACTAAGGCTATTTTATATCTATTTGACTAGAATGTCGTTGTGGATAGACGTTGATATAGACGAGGATGAGTCTTTAATGTTTTTGGCAAACAAACGGAAACATTTGCCGCCTTTGTGAGTTTGAAGGATTCTATGACACTAGAGACGAGGGCTCCTGTAAAAAGCCATCTAAAGGAACTGCCTGTCTGACCTCAACCAGACTATTCTAACTACGTCCAATAAAGTCTTCAATTTCATACTAAAATAAGGATAACGATGGATTAAAGATGACATATAGCTAGAAATCAAGCAGGGTCTGCTTAAAATGTATTCAAATATCTATTTCACTTCAGTAACCATGAAAAGGTAAAAACAAAGTAGTATGACCAATGACAAACAAAAATTAATATAAAATATTAAATATAAAGCCAAACAAAAGAAAGTATAAGAAAAAAGAAATAGCTACTGTACAATTAAATAAGCAACGTGTAGCATGTTTATTAAGGACATTTACCTTATATCCAGGTCCTAAGCGATGCATCGCGCATATCTGTTGCGTCGTCAAGGCCTCACTGAACAGATAAATGGCCGACATTTGCCCACAAAACACCCGCTCCTCATCGAGTTCTGGAGTTGCACCAATGTAGCATTTATCGAATGGCTGTCATAATAGATGCGAACAAAAGAACGATTTAATTACCCACCAACAGGAGCAGCAGCAGGAACTTACATCATTTGTTGAAACGAACCACGCCATTTCCGTACTAGACGCTAATTGTCCATTAACTAGGCACTTTATTTCGCTTTTAGTCCAACGATTGTATATATACACAATGGCAATCATATACCACTAGAAAAACAATAACATAGACGATTATCATTATTATCCTTTTTGCAATTTATTTAACAGAAAACGAATGGAGAAGGAAGTACTATTAAGCTATAGTGAAGGGTTTAATCACTTAGACGTAGTACATATGCCACCATCACTACGTACCTTTCTCGGTTGGAATTCGTACTTGACACAATGCTGGAAGCCTTTTCCTTTGACTTTCATCGATGTCAGGACAAGGCAATTACCAACGAAATGTGCTGTATATCCAACCCCTTTCGATGTCTTAAAACTGAAACGGAATAAAACCAAATTCGGTAAGAAGTAGTAGCAAGACGAAAACGAAAATGAGCTCGAAGGACTCGTTTGGAGTAGTACAACAAGTGCTTAAAGGATCACACAATAATAATACAAACTACAATGTATACTCACCAGTAGAGGTAGGGTTTTTCGCGTTCTATATTCACAGAATTGATTGGATCTAAACGGAACCACGTCGTAAATGTGAAACCATTTTCGTATGGCCATTTCGCCAGAGGCGGTAGAACCATTGCCTGAAAATAGAAAAAGCAAACAGAGGAGTGTTCGGGTGAATCGATTTGAGGATTGACTGTAAAAGGTAAAGTACGTCATTTGGTGTTTTTTTGTGTGGCAAAGTGAGAAAGGAATTCTAGGAAATAGTTGATTTCTGGTTTTATTCTATTTTGATGCCTCCCTTAGCGGTGTCAGCAATCGAGTTTAAATTCATTCCATTCAAGGTACAAAATAACGCGAAAGATCTTCGCTATGTGTTCTATATCAACTATCGAATAGTAAAGTAGTTTTATAGCTCGGTCTTAGGCAGCATTGCAGTTAAGATATTTCACGTCATATACGAGTGCAGTGAGTCATGATTACTTACCATTAGCTCTGAATACAAGTCATTAGAATAGTTCTGAGGGACATAATAGCGTGACCACAGAGTACCGAATAAAGCGTCCTCCTAGATCAATGATGAATTCAAACTTTCATTGGAGCAAATTCACAGGGTGAAGCCAACTGTTTTCACAGGTGATTCGAAAACTTTTAGAAAGTTTATATAAGCTTGTCCAAGAAAGGAGGGCATACATAGGTTTGGACACATAGGGTAAAGTTGCTTTCAACCTGGCGAGATGCCCGTGTCAAGTTGACATATAGCCTCCTCGCGGCGTCCCCTAGTTAGCCTGTACAACAACCGTTGGGAGGTAGGTGAATAAATGTATGCAGCTATCGCCCTAGGCAAGAGGGCGCTACAATACCCCGACCAAATTGGCGGTTATCCGGCGGCTCAAAAACCCGCCCTTGTAAAACAAAACAAGTTATGGGAGAGCAAAATGCCTCGGATAAACGGACGGATTCTCAAAGATGACACGGACCAAGAAAGGAGCACGATTTCCGAGTATGCTCCTGGAATGTCAGAACCCTGTACACTCTTGAGCTGCTCACGCAGTACAAGGGATATATTAGTGCGATCCAGGAAATACGCTGGATAGGAAACGATATGATGAGGAAAAATGATTGCGATATTTAATACAGCTGTCACAAAAGATTCATACATATACATATTCATATTTATTCTCGTAATTTCTTACATTAGGAAGATTATGTAATCTTATAAATTAAATGTAAGCTTAAGAAGGAAACTACTTAGGTGCAGTGCGGATAGAGAGTTAATTGACAAGCATTTGTGCCATAAGTAAATAAACAAAAGTACTTAATTAATTTGGTAGTACATTTAAAGAAAGAAAGGAAAAAAAAAAAAAAAAAGTTAAAAGGTAAGTGAAAAGTTAACACTGTTCTCTGGTCATGTAAGCAAAAATGGAAGCTTTAAATCTGCTCGTACTAGTGATCTCTCTCAAGTGCGCTGGCAGAGAGTTCCAGAGCCTGGCAGATTGAACGAAGAATTGTCGTTCTGACTGGAGACAAGAGTATCTGGGTTGAATGATTCTTACCGGTCTAGGAGATTGGAAAAATTTAATTTGTTCAAAAAGATATTCGGGTTGCCGAGTTATGATCAGATTGTTTAGAAAGCAGAGTGTTTTTATTTTTAAAAGATTTGTTAGGGTACACCCGGCGATTAGTTTTGAGAATCTTGAAACATGGTCCCTTTTTCTTAGATTATATACGTATCTGGCAATGTTATTATAAGTCACAGTCAGTTTTCTCATGCTACTTTCATCAGGCTTGCAGAAGATTTCACACCCATAAAGCAACACTGGTAGAAGTAGGGATTTAGCAAGCATTAATTTGATTTTCGTGGGTAAGATATTCTGAGTAGTCCAGAGAGTGCGTAGTCCGCCATAAACCTTAGCGATAGCTGTATTAATGTGAGTATCCCAGGTAAGAGTACGATTAAAAACTATCCCGAGATTCCTGGCCGATGTAACCCACTCAATAGGTTTTTGGTTGAGGAGAACACGCGGAAGAAGTGAAAGATCAAATGCTTTGCGGTGAATAACAACAGTTTTTGATTTGTCTGGATTAAGTCTCAAATCATGTTTTTTGGACCATTCGCTGATTGCAGATAGATCTTCGTTTAGTGCGTTGATTGCATTTGTAAGTTCTTTGAGTGGTCGACTCAGAAAAAGCTGAACATCATCCGCATACATGTGGATTTTACAATGCTTTACAATTCCAGGCAAGTCATTTATATATAAAGAAAATAACGTGGGCCCGAGAATTGATCCTTGTGGAACACCATTTAGCACATTCATGAAGCTGGACGAACAATCATCAGCAATAACGCGTTGTTGCCTTCCACTTAGATACGACAAAATTAGCTTTGTAGAAGGAGAAGAGAACCTAAAGTTATTCCGCAACTTATTGCACAAGATTGTATGGTTAACTGTGTCGAAGGCTTTTGAGAAGTCGAGAAGAGTTGGAAGAGTAGCTTTCTTTTTGTCCAAGTCTTGTCGGATTTCTTCAACTACTAGTAATAGCGCTGTATTACAGCTTCTCTTTGGTCGAAAGCCTGACTGATTGTTGCTGAGCAAGTTTTTTCTTGTTAAATAGTTTCGCATTTGGTGTAAGACCAACTTTTCAAAGACTTTGGATATAAAGGGTAAGATTGCTATAGGTCTATATTCAACAGCATTTCTTGATCTGTTTTTAGGTACAGGAACTATTTTAACTTTTTTCCATTCGGAAGGGAAAGTTGAGGTAGTAATGCAACAATTCAGTATATGTGTTAGATATTTTAGGACATACGGCAGTAGCAATTTAACAAATTTTGGACATAGGTTATCAAGGCCTATAGAGTTAGATTTAATAGAGTGCACGGCAAGAACAACATCTGACGGGGATACTCTTTGGAAATAGAAGGCGTCTTCGTGATCTGATGCTGGACTAAGGTGAATTAAATCCGTTCTTGAGGGAGCACCGGATGCAGTGATGAATTCAGCATTCAGCTTATTACAATCTAGACCATCTGTGATTGGGGAACTTTTCTTGCATAACCCAATGCTTCGAATCTGTTTCCAAAGACTCTTGCTTGAGGCAGACATGTCCAACTTACTGCCATAAAATTCGGTTTTGGCGGATCTTATTTTAGAGACGACTTTGTTGCGTAGGGAACGATAAGCAATGAGATATTCTTCTAGTCGATACTTTTTCCATTTTCGATATGCAGAATCTCGTTCGTGAATCAGTTGAAGAATATCACCTTTTAACCAGGGAGGTGAGAGAGGTTTGCATCTTTTAGTTCTTAAAGGAATATGCTTATCGTATAGTAGATATACTTGTTGTTGAAAGAAGGCTATTTGTTCGTCGACAGACTGCATTAGGTAGATTTGATCCCAAGAGATAAGGTTAACATCCGATACTAAATCTTCATAACACAGGTTTTTAAAGTCTCTGTATTGGTAGCTGTCGTTGCCACAAGCATTATTAGATTTAAAAGTAAGATATACTAGGTCATGCTTGGAAAAGCCAACTGCAGACAACTGATCATAAAATAACATTTTTGACCTATCCCCAATAAAAATGATATCCAAGAGTGTGGAAGAATCACCAGAGAAATGAGTAGGAGTAGTAGTATTAGCCGCAAACAAATTAAAGGAACTCATGGTTTCCAATAGGGGACCTGATTCAGATTTGTCTAGGAGATTACAATTAAGGTCACCACAGACTACAATGTTAGAAGAGGTGCAAGTAAGCTCCTCTAAGTAATCAATTAAAGGTAGGAGGCTTGTGCGTTTATTAGGTCTGTAGACTGCACCAATAGTGAGCTTTTCCCCCTCGGACGTAATTTCAATAAAAAGTATTTCAATGGGACATTCTTGGTTTGATTGATGGACGACCTTGCATTTCAGGGATTGACGAACAAAAATAGCTACACCACCCCCTGTACGGGATTTCCGATCAGTGCGATATAGCCTATAACCTTGAAGACCATAGTATTGATCACTTATTTCAGGCAGGAACCATGTTTCAGAGACACAGATTACATCAATTTGAGAATTTACGAAGGTGTACCGAAATTCATCAAGTTTTGGTTCTAGACTTTGCGCGTTGATGTGACAAATATGAATACCCTTACTCTGCGATCTAAACACTCTGATCATGTGGTGAAGACTCCCATTGGTAGCTCCGGCAATGGACCCTCTACCAGCGGTAATACTATCCGGTGTGATAGTTAGTGAAAGATATACAAAGTAGTGAAGAGAGAGTACTGATACGAGCGATATACAAGTATTTTAAACTTACCAGGACCATGAGAGATACTAAATTTAAATTGAAATAAGAACGAAAAATTATTGAATTTAAACTACAAAAAGGTAATACAGAAAGTATTAAAAACGTAATAATAAGGCAATAAAAGCAACTCAGAGCACTACTAATCGGAGGAAAAGGATGATGGTAGCACTGGAACTGCGTCATTGATGTCATCGTTCGTCTGCTTCTGCGCGGCGACTATTGCATCTAGCTGTTCGGTGCTCTCAATCAGGATACCTCTTTTGTCAGCGGCAAGTTTGATATAAATGGAACCGCGCTTTGTAAATGCAGAGTGTAGAAGGTTTTTCCGCTTGTACTTTGTAGCCATGTGCAGAAGAGAACGATTCTTTCTTGTCAGACTCTCATTTAGGTAACAGCTGTTATTTGAGTTGATACCGACGTCAGACAAACAAAGCTCTTTTCGGTTCTCTTTGCGGTACGCTGCAGCTGATCGCAGTACAGTCTCTCTGTCAGATCCGTTGAGAAATTGGATGATGATTGGCGAGGGTAAGGGAGCGGCATTATTTGGCCGAGATCTTCGTTTGGTACGAAAAATGCCTCTGAGCGGTGGGGGTCTGCATCCAATAGAGAAACACAGCTGATTATAGATGTGTGTTACATTTTCCTCACTACGCACGGGGATCCCAAAGAGAACGGCGTCCGTGGAAACCTCTTTACGCTCGAAGGCATCGACTTGTCTCTGTAGTTGAAGTATGTCATCTCTGAGAGCAGTTTCTATAACCCTATCGGCTTCTAACTTTTCAACGCGCGTAACAACGTTTGAGAGGTTTGCATTTACTTCCTCCAGTTTAGATGACCAACATTTCTTGACTTCTTCGACCTGCTTGAGAAACTCGCGACGAAGGCAATCTACTTCTGTTTTGATTGTGTCTATCAGAAGTTCACTTAACTTGTCCATTCGCTCTTCAAGTTTTTGCAGAGAGAAGGCGGAGATACCGTGGTTAGCGATTGATGGAGACCGACTCTCCGACGGGGTAGAGGGTAGAGGTTTGGGGGCAGCTTTCGATCGTGTAGTCATGTTGGTTAATTTATAAATTAAAAACTAAAGAAAGTATTGCAGGATATTGCGTAAACTGCACGAAATTTGAAAAGGAATGATTAGTAGTTATGTCTTTAGTTTATAGGATTTTTTTAATTGACCGATTAGGAGAACTCGCGGTAAAAAGATGCAAAGGTCGGAGCACTCGAAACAAAGACGTCTATTCACTACCGCACATTCCGCACATCCCCAAGATTGCACATGTTGGGGTACGGATTTGTCGTAGAAAAGCGGTTAAGATTGAAGGTCATCGATTTTAAGCCTATAAGTGATCGCCCGGCTTTGATTCGCACCAAGGGCAGATTTTACAACATCGGCCTCATACATATGTATGTGCACACACCCCTACCGAAGAGACTAAGAACCCCATCAAAAAGGACTTCTATGATCTCTTGGACCGCGCCTTCAGAGCTTGTCCGGAGTACGATGTTAAAATAGTACTCGGGACTTCAATGTCAAAATCAGTAAACAGAACACCTTTGGCGGAGTGATTGGAAAGCACAGCCTCCACCATACACAACGGATAACGACTTCCGATTCACGGGCTTTGCGACAGCTCGTAATGCGTCGATAAGTAGTACAAGATTTCCCCGCAAGCGAGTCCACTCACCAACCTGGCGATCTTTGAATGGTCGAAATGCCAACAAAATCGAGCGTATTCTCATCGGCGCAAAACACTCGGAAACATCCTGGACATGCCAACATTCAGGGAGGTAAAAGTCAAATCTGACAATTTCTTCGCAGCAGCAAGATTCAAAGCTCGACTGTCCAATGTCAGAAAGTTGCACCAGCCCACCATGAGGAGGATTGACATTGGACACCTAAGCACACCGGAGGTTACCAGAGTCTACAGGGAGCAACTGAGCGGAAGGCTATCCGGTATACCTACGTCGAGCACAAATATCAACAATATGTGGCTGAATTGCCGCTTAGCCATTCAGGAATTAGCCGAGAACACCTGAGGCTACATACCACCCCCGAAAAGAAAACCCGTGGCATGATGGCGAGTATGAGCAAAAAGAGGCAGCAACCGGAGGAGCTTACCAAAAGGCGTTTCAGCGAAAAACCAGGGCAGCGCGAGAGGAACACCAAGCCAGACGAAGGGAGGAGAAAAAACTGCTGCGAATAAAGAAAATCATTTTCGCGGCCTCCCAGCTCAAGGATTTCCAGGAGTATGGGGACAAGCATAAAAGACGGGCCTTTTATTAGAAAGCAAAAAGCCTTGCAGAAGGCTCCAAGAAGGGCACCGAAGCTCTTCGAAATTTCGAGGGTAATCTCGTCACAACCCGCAGGAAATAGTAGATGTATTTAAGCAGTATTTACAGCAGCTGCTTAACAAGCATGACCGAAGAGAGTGGTAGGGACTGAGGAAATTCCAACTCCAGCTGTTGAAGTAGTCTTCCCACCTAGCATCGAAGAAGTCGGCACAGCTATTCAAAAGCTGAAGAACAACAAGGTCGCAGGCTCAGATGGCTTGCCATCAGAGCTCCTCAAAGCTGGCAGCGATGTTCTGGTAGAGAGCATGCACCTGATGATCTGTAGTTGGAAAGGTGAAAGCATGCCCGACGACTGGAAGATCAGCTCTATTTGTCCCGTCCACAAAAATGGCGATCCTAGCTCCTGCAGGAACTATAGAGGTATGTATATCCCTGCTCAATATCGCATACGAGATCCTCTCCAGCGTGCTATGTGAACGTTTAAAGCCTTCTTGCACCGAACAAATCGGCAGCTACCAGTGCATCTTCCGACTTCGAAAAATCCTGGAACAGACCAGTGAGTTTCAAATCGATACGCATCGTCTCTTTATCGATTTTAAAGGCTCATAAGACAGCATTAATCGCAAAGGATTGATTGATGTGATGGCCGGATTCCGAGTCCTAGGAAAACTGATGCGACTGTGTCGCGTACGCTAAAAAATACGCGATGCGACCTCTGTACCGTTTGAAACATGCACCGGATTTCGGCAAGGAGATGCGCTGTCATTTGACTTCTTCAATTTGGTGCTGGAGCAGACAGCGTGAAGGGGGCAGGCGTCAACAGGGAAGGCAAAGTGGGTTTGAAGGTACGAGAAAGCAATGGTAAATATATGCTATCATGAAAGTAAGACTCGAACGTCCAGAAAGTCACTACTGGCAGCTATACCTTTGACGTAGTCAAGGATTTTGCCTACCCTGATTCACTGGTAACATGCCACAACGGCGCCAGCGCTGAAATTTGGCGCAGATTAACTCTTGCCAACAGCTGTTTCTTCAGGCTCAAGAGGCAATTGAGTAGTAGAGCCCCCTCTCTATAAGACCTTAATCATCCCGGATTGGACCTTATCAAAAATAAATGAAGAGACCCTTGGTCGTTTCGAGAAGAAAATTCTGCGTGCAATCTTGACGGAGATTGATGGAGAGGATTCAACCCAGCGACATCGGTCTAGTACGACGTCTACGGCTCTAGTGTTTAAGATGGCTAGGTCATGTAGAGCGAATAAATAGCATAGCTCTGACCGGTAGAGGCTCCGATTCCAACCCTACGGGGCGACGTTGCAGAGGACGGTCGCATCTAAGGTGGCGCACATATGTATGTAAATCCTGGGTGTACGACACTAGGAACAGCTGGCAAAAGACCGTGCTAGGTGGAAAGGCTTGTTGCTTATAGCGCCACCTAAGTAGGTAAGAAAGTATGTTAACAAATGAGTAAGATTCTAAGCAAGCCAAATCCCGGCCGTGGACTAGTCGTTCGCAGAAATTAACTTGACGAATTTTGCACCGGAACATAGGCTTAACCACCTGGCAAGAGCTCAGGGAGAACGACTATAAACCATGCCCCGTGTTCGCGGACAGGGCTCTCGGGTTGTTGGAAGAGAAGTCCGATTTCAGCAAGAAAAAAAATCCTGAGTGATGAATCCCAACACGGATATGTCAACACCGTACATACACGTGTAACGAGCAGCAATACATCCGCAGAAACTCACTGTCGGGTGTGGATGGCAGACCGGCGACGTTATCATCTATTTTTGTTTTGAAACGACGATGGCCACGAACGGAGAGCTCTACCGATCTATGATTAACAATTTGGCATCATTTATCATTATAATTACACAGATCTAAACGACCAGTGGTTCCCGTCCCTACAGAAAAAAAACCCGTGTTTTTCTTTCCAATAAACATAAAAACAAAACTTCTTTCACTAAATCCCAAGATTACAAAAGCACCCAACCGCACTCGAGCCCGCCTCTCAAGCGGACTCCAATAAGCGCTGGGATGACATGTTCATTCGACGGCTCCTTAGCCCAGTTTCGTTTATTTATAGTCCAATAACTCTATTCTTCAGGATCACAAAGCCAAACGGAACAATACTTGGCCGTGTCCTTGTACCTCCATCCTCGTCGCCGTTGTAAAGACACTGGCTACAGTGGGAATCCACGTGGGCAGTATACGTACGTCGGATTGTTCTGGTTATTATCGTTACACTTGTATAACGAGAGCGAGCAGAAAAAGGACATTCCGTTTTCAACTTTCTGCTCGAATGAGATATTTTCTAATAAATCAATTCCGTTCTGGTTGAACTATTCATGTTGCCCGTACGATAGATTTATGTTTTATCCCTAATCACCTCTCATGTGTTGTTGCTTGGACGTCCATAACATTCCCTTCTCCTATCTCGATGTTCAAAGGACACGCAGTACTTCGATGGAAAACAAACAGAAACGGAGTGAAGCAATTATTTGAGGTAGAAGGTCGAGTAAAGTTTTACTTGTTGTAGGTGTTGCACAGTGGTAATCCTTCTCGAAATGGTAGGGAGTGTACCCTAATTACGAGCCCTGGAATCGATAGTGAGTAAAATATTTATTTATAATCCAATTTCGACGTAGGAATTTAAAACTTTCTCAGACTTGGAATTCAGATATCGCGTCTACGGATCCAATTAAAAGTTTGTGCTTCCATTTTTGTAATCCCTCTCATCCCTCTTGCCGTGCCAATTCACCAATTTCGTGCAATTGAAAGTTCAACTCATGCCACTTGAAAATACCAATCAAGCATCAGGATTTTAGCCCAAAACCTCATTCGCACTCTAAGCCGGTTCTGTTTGATTTTAATTACCTGCGAACTAGCCACAAAAAACGGAGAACAAATTTGAAGAGGAAAAAACCGCCAACTTACTCGCTCTAATCTTTCTTTCATTCCTATTTCTTGTGGTGGCGTTACGGCCCATGAAGGACCAGAGCCAAGCTTCCCTACTCGCTCTATTCCCTGACGAAAACTCGATTGGTCCCTAGAACTCTAATTAACTTTGGTCACTATTCGGCGCCTCCGCTCGCTTCCTTCTTCTTAATCACACCGCTAATTTCGAAAAGTAAAAAACAATCAGGGATCCGCTGAAAAACGTTGAATAGAACTTAAACGAAAACGGAGCGTTTGGCAGTAAACCCAAACGCCTCGTTAAGGTGGCGGCCCTAACAGCAACAGCAACGCCAAAAGTGTGATATTACACAATGTAACAACAGGACGAAATTAAATAGCGAATAATTAATCAATCTACTGGCAGAAGGATTAATTAATACCACCCTCGTGCCAAATCGGGTTAAATGCGAATGGACGACGCACTTAATGAAGCTATGGGGCGGAGTCGGAATAAATGGGAAAAGGTAAGAGATAAGGAATGTCCTTTAATTGCTTTGTTCCTAGGAACTAGATTTTCTTTTTTGCTGCCTACATCTTATCCTTTGTCCAAGCTGTCAGTGTTGTCTGGCCTAAAGTCCTTTACAATTAAGGACGTTTGCTACTCTTCGAAATACCTGCGTTTGTATCTTTGCAACAAAACTTTTCTTCTCCCTTGTTCTTTTGATTAATTTCCAAGGATTATTCGTAGATATAAAGGGAAAAGGAAAAATCTGACATTTGCCATAGTACCCAAGGGATTACTTAATTCTTTTACAGACTGCCACGTGTCCTGGTGTATATTTGTGACACTTGTCGAATTTTCTCGTATTCCAGTTGACAGTGTGTAGCTGCCAACACCTGCTAAGTGGGAAAGTATGTCAGAAACATAACTTTTCAACTTTACCTCTTAACGATATATAGTGAAAAGTAATATAACTCGATCGACAGACAGAAAATGCCGTGGGAAGTGGTGGTGTGTTTCTTCGTCCTTTTAATGAGGAGGAGCTAATGACAGAGGAAATAAGAAGGGAAAAAGGAGGAAAAATGCAGAGGTTCGAAATGCTAAGAAATCAGATATTAATTATAAGATGCCATTCTGTTGGCACACAGATACAAATACCCTCCCCTGAAGATTGTGTACAATATCCTCTCTGCCGTACTGTGTAAGCGTCTGAAACCGTTCGTGGACAATCTGATAGCTTCCTTCCAGGCCAGGAAAATCCACGATAGACCAAATTTTTACACTACGGTAGATCTTGGAGAAGGCCCATGAATTCCAGGTCGACATACACCCTCTGTTTGTCGACTTTAAAGCCGCACATGACAGTGTTTGTAGAGACGACTTACACAGAGCCATGTCATGTTTTAACACTCCTGCCAAACGCATCAGACTCTGCAGAATCACTATAGGGAATTCCCGCTGCTCCATTAAGGTCGGAGGTGTCGGAGGTGAACAGGGTGACGCACTGTCAAGTCAACACAAGATTATGTCTACGCAAATGACATTGACGTTATTGGACGTACAAAGCGAGACGTCAATAAGGCATTCGTAAGCCCTGAAGCAGAAATGGCTAAAGTGGATTTAAGGGTAAATGGGGACGAGATCAAATATATGCTGTCATCAAAGAAAGACACACAACACCGACGTCTTGGTCAGTACGTCACCTTCGGCAGTTATATTTTTGAAGTAGTCAAGGACTTCATCTACCTTGGCTCGATAGTGACAAGCAGCAACGACACCAGCGCTGAGATGAAACGCAGAATAAGTCTTGCCAGCCGCTGCTTCTTTGGGCTCAAGAGGCAATTGAGTAGTAGAGCCCTCTCTCTAAAAACTAAGGTATACCACTACAAAACCTTAATCATCCCGGTCCTCCTCTACGGCGCTGAGGCTTGGACGTTATCAAAAGCGGATGAAGAGGCTCTTGGGCGTTTTGAGAGGAAAATTCTGCGTGCAATCTTTGGTTCCGTTTGTGTAAACGGGTAGTGGAGGAGGTGATTCAACCAAGAACTGTACGGGCTGTACAGCGACATCGGCCTAGTTAGACGTCTTCGGATCCAACGTCTAAGATGGCTAGGCCATATAGAGCGAATGGACATCACCGCTCCGGTCCAAAGAGCCTTCGGCTCCAACCCCGAGGGACGACGCAGCAGAGGACGACCGCATCTACGGTGGCGCGCACAGATGGAAAGGGACCTCAACCAACTGGGCACTGGAAGCGGCTGGCCAAATATCGTGCCGGCTGGAGAGGCTTGTTGGTTGAGGCCTTGGTTCACCTCCGAACTGTAGCGCCATCAAAGTAAGTAAGTGTAATTTTAGTTAATTGATAGTGTAAATTGATATAATGAGTTTTACATCTTAAGTTGTACATTAATGTATAATCGTCTTATTGAAATCCTTAGTAAAGGTATCGAGAAGTACGTTTCTATGTGAAGGATGCGAGCCTCGAGTAAACCACCTTGGTATAATAAATCAAGCCTCTGCAACCCACTCTGCAACCCACTTTTACTCATATTCTTCTTTATCTGAACGAGTTTTTCTTGACGAATGGAAACAATCATTTCTTGTTCCCATTCACAAATCGGGCTCTAAGAATAATGTCGAAAATTGTAGTGGCATTTGTAAGCTTTCAGCAAGTCCAAAACTCTTTGAATGTATAGTAAAAACTAAAATAGATTTTATCATCAAAGAGCACATATAGGAAGCGCAACACGGTTTCATACCAGGTCGCTCGACCTCAACCAATCTATCCATTTATGCTTCCTTCATAATAAATGAGTTAATAAACAAAAATCAGGTAGATGCAATTTATACTGATTTCAGTAAGGCATATGACTCCGTCAATCATTCGCTCCTAATCAATAAACTTGAGATATTCGGATTTCACTCCCAGTTCCTTTGCAGGATATCCTCCTATCCTTCAAGTCGTACCCAAAGAGTTAAAATTGGAAATTCGTTATCTATGCAAATCAAATGTATTTCGAGTGTTCCGCAAGGTAGTCATTTAGGTCCTGTTTTGTTCATAAGTATCATTGACGATATTACTCGTTCGGTTTGCCACAGTAAGTGTTTGCTTTACGCCGATGACATGAAAACATTCAAAATTATTAAAAATGTCAGCGACTGCCTATCACTACAATCAGATATTGATAATGTTTCCGCGTGTAATAGTAATAGTGTAATAGTAGCCATCTAATCCTATATTGAAAGGAATGCAATTCTATTTCTTTCTGAAGACGCCGTGGCGCAGTGGTTAGTGTGTTGGACTCTGACGCACGATGAGCGAGTTCGGATCCCGATAACACCGACGCCATCGAATGTTTATTTCGCAGCGTTCCTCCTCGGCGGGGTACTGGCAAAACCCCCCGTAGTATAATTGCCGTGAAAAAGCTTCTCGACTCATGCCGTTCGGAATCGGCATTAAACTGTAGGTCCCTTTCACCTATGTGAAAAATAAATCACACACAACATGGGTGATTGAGAGAAGCTTGGCTCTGGTCCTTCATGGGCTGTAACGCCATCAAAGAAGAAGAAGAATTCTATTTCTTTCATGCCTATCCTATCCAATTCAATTACACCATTGAGTCTACATTTTTTTCAAAGGCGAATAGTGTCAATGACTTAGAAGTTATGCTTAGCTCCTCTTTCTCATTTCACTCTCATATTAGCTACATTTCATCAAAAGCCGTCGGCTTCATTAAGCGTAACACTAAAAGATTCACTTATTCATTTGCTTTACATTTCGCTGGTGAGACCTTTCCTTGAATATGCGGTCATAGTCTGGAATCCAGCTTTTTTTACTTGCTCTGAGCGTATCGAAAAGGTTCAAAACGCATTGGGATTTTCACCCGAGCTACATGGCAAGATGCCAACTGCTTGGTATAAAATCCCTAGCGACTCGACGAAATTTTCCTTAAAGATAAGAAAAATGCTACGGAATTCTTGCAGACATCAGGGCGTACGCGCTTGGTCAGCCGGCATCCTGGGGATCCCTCCACCAACGGTTGTATGTATTAAACACCCAAGCGTTAATGTTGTAATTTACCATTGACACAGGTAGACCTAGAACGGGTTCGGAAATCTCATTTCCTGGGATCTCAGAGTGACCAGGAACCCATACAACTTACGTAGTTAGGTGGCGCTACAGTCCGGTGTGAACCTCGGCCTCAGCCAACAAACTTCTCCAGCTGGCACGGTCTTTTGCCAGCTATTTCCAGCGACGCACTCGCAATTGGTTAAGGTCCTCTTCCACCTGTGTGCGCTACCCTCGGGGTTGGACTCAAAGACTCTTCGGGCCGGTGCTGTGTTCTCCATTCGCTCTACATGGCCTAGCCATCTTAGACGTTGGATCCGTAGACCTCGTACTGCGCCAATGTCGCTGTACAGCCCGTATAGTTCGTCGTTGTATCTTCTCCTCCAATCCCCGTTTATACAAAGGGGACCACAGATTGAACGGAGAATTTATCTATAGAACGACCCAGGGCCTCTTCATCCGCTTTCGTTAAAGTACAGACCTCTACGCCATAGAGGAGGTGTGGGATGATAACTGTTTTGTACAGCGCAACTTTGGTCTCAATTGGCTCTTGAGCAGAAGCAGCGATTGGCATGAGTAATTCTGCGTTTGATCTCAGCGCTGGTGTTATTGTCGCTGGTCACTAGTGAGCCAAGGTAGACGAAGCCCTTGGCCACTTCAAATTTGTAGCTGCCAATTGTGACGTTTTGGCCGCGACGTCGGTGTTGTTGTCTTTTATGGTTGACAGCATATATTTCTATTTACCCTGGCTAACCGGAAGACCCATTTTAGTCGCTCCTGCTTCAATGCTTTCAAACGCTTCAATTGTCGTTCCGCTGTGCTCATCCAATTACGCCAATGTCATCTACGAATGCAAACAACAGACTTGAAATAGATCGGGCCCCTTGTGCTGGCCAGTGAGTCTCGTATGATTTTTTCGAACACGTTCTTGAAAACAGTGCGTCTCCCTGTCTAAATCCCTTTCTAGCATGAAAGGTCTTGGTTAATTCGCTACCGACCTTAATGAAGCAGTTGGAATTCGCCATTGTCTTCCTGCTCAATCTGATGAGTTTGGTGCTGGGTGCTGATCTGGTATTAGTGGGTCTTCTCCAAGATCTGGCGCAGTGTGAACATTGATTTATTGTGGATTTACCTGGCCTGAAACCAATTTAGTCTACCGACTCTGTCCAAAAAGATCTTGAGTTCATGCACTAAATTGGAGCTAGTTGGAGAGTTGGACACAGCATTGAGTGCAGCTTGGCTGTCACTGTAGACACATATGCTTTTTCCCTTTCACCTGTGCTTCACAATTTAGTGCATGGCCATTCGGATTGCGTATATCTCTGATTAAAAGACAGACAGATCGGAAGTTCAGTGGGATGTTTTCTCGCTCAAAGCAGACCACAGCTCCGAACCCCCGCCCAGACTTGAAGCCAACCGTGAAAATGCAAAGACTATCATTTCCAGGATCAGTATCCAGCCAGAGCCAGCCCTAACGCCATGGAAACTCGACTGTGAAATTACAGCGCAGTAGGATGACGGGTGTCTATGCGTTAGAGGGCATGGCCTTGAGACAGGGGTCGCAGGACATTTTTGCGCAAGCACACTTGTATTCATGTGCGAGTTGTGAAAATCTACTCGAGTTCCTCTCCTCCTATCTAGGATAACCGCCCCTGGGGAGTAGTAAACAAACATCAACGACCCAAACCATCTGCACTCCGTCCAGGTTGTGGACAAACATCATAAGCGAGAATTCTCGCTGCTCCATTAAGGTCGGTTTAGAAGTTAACCAAGACCTTCGATGCCAAAAAGGGATTCAGACAGGGCGACGCGACACACTGTCATGTGACTTTTTCAACATCATGCTTGAAAAGTTGGTGCGGGATTCCCTGGCCAATATAATAGGCACGATCTATTTCAAATCTGCACAATTGCTCGCACACGCTGATGACATCGACGTGATTGGATGAACGCAGCGAGACGTCAACGTTCTTTGCTGTCGTCAAAGAAAGACGCACAACACGTCTTGGCTAGAACGTCATTATTGGCAGCATTAGCTTTGATGTAGACAAGGATTTCGATTAACTTGGCTCACTGGCAACAAGCGGCATCGACACTAGCGTTGAGATTAGACGTAGAATATTTCTTACCAACCGCTCTTTCTTCGGGCTCAAGAGGCAATTGAGTAGTAGATCCGTCTCGCGAATATTTAGATAATTAGTTTCCAGAAAGCTATTGACCGATGGTCATTCTGTTTTCTCAGTTTCGTAACATGCGTTTAGTACAAAAACTGCCAACAGTCACTTAGCCTGATGAATAGACTGATTGATGGATAGCCTGACTGATAGGATAGGATAGATTACTTCTGAATGGACTGACTAATGGATAAATTGGCTGAAGGATAGTCTGACTGATGAATAGACTGACCGATGGATATACTGATTGATGGATGATGGGTAGACTAACTGATTGATAGACTGATTGACGGTCAGACTGATTGTTGGATATGTGACTGATGGCCAGACTCTGATTCATGAATAGACTGACTTATGGCTAAACTGGCTGAAGGATAGACTGACGGATGGAAGACTACTGGTGGATGGACTGATTATAGGATAAACTTACCGATGGATAGATTGGCTGATGGATAGACTGCGTGATGGATAGACTGACTGATGGGTAGGCTGACTGATGGATAGGCTACTGATGGATGGACTGGCTAATGGATAAATTGACTGAAGGATAGTCTGACTAATGAATAGACTGACTGGTGGATAGACTGATTAATGGATTGGCTGGCCAATGGGTAGACTAACTGATTGATAGACCGATTGACGGTCAGACTGATTGATGGATATACGACTGATGGCTAGACTGATTCATGAAGAGACTGACTGATGGCTAAACTGGCTGATGGATAGACTGATGGATGGAAGACTACTGGTGGATGGACTAATTAGGGGATAAACTGACCGATGGATAGATTGACTGATGGATAGACTTAGCGATGGATAGACTGACCGATGGGTAGGCTGACTGATGGATAGACTACTGTTGGATGGACTGGCTAATGGATTAATTGACTGAAGGATAGTCCGACTAATGAAGAGACTGACTGATGGACAGACTGATTGATGGATAGGCTGGCTGATGGGTAGACTAACTCATGGCTAGACTGATTGATGAACAGACTAACTGCTGGCTAAATTGACGGATGGATAGACTAACTGACATAAGGATTGTTGGGAGCTAACCCGCGAGCTCAGCGGGTTTAAGGGTTGATTCTTATTTTTCTCTACAAAACCTGTAAAAAAAAAAAAATAAATTTTGCAGACAAAAACTATCCATCAAACTCCATGATATTGAAATCCCATCCATTTCACGAACGAGCATGTATAGCGTCCAAACAATTACTTCAATATCATCCCACATCACGCAAATCCCCGATGCTTACAAATTTCCACACAAATCACCGAGTTTCATTTCGGCAGATAGTTTTAGATCACCAGTGTGACATAAACATAATCCTTAGCGATACATTGATCCATCGGGCACCGTCATAAACCCAAACACGAGTATCCCAGTCCTTCACAGCTGCTCCAACCCAACACATCCAATAAAACCAATTCATTCCCTCTTTTGTTTTCTCTTCTCACTTCCCTCCTTGTTGTCCTTATTTCGGCTCCCAATTGTTCAACATGTTTCGCTGGCAATAAAGTTTCCAATCTTTGCATTTTTATTTCCATTTCAGTTAAAAAGTCTCGAATTTTATCGCACCACCACCAGAGTGAGTGCCCGACAAACCTTATCCCTATTTACCACCATCCAGATAGTCGTCCTGTTCAGCCCCAGCAGAACACCAATACGAATATTTTATGAATTCGAGGCGCCGTATCACTACTATCAGTCTAAAAACAATATGTGCAAACCGAGAAAGCACACTGGCAAAAAAAGGACTAATAAGAAATAAACAAAAAGGAGAAATGGTGCAATAAAAGTTTTATGCAATCGCGAGGATGCATGGACATTGTTTACGTGTAACATATTTTCCAGGATTTTCCTCGTTTCCATTTTTAATTTTTTTGCAAAGCCTTTTTGGTTGTTGATATTCTGGCTCCAGGACCGACTTTTCGGGATTTATGGCAAACACATTCGTAAAATTATTCGATTGTACAAATTAAGGGAAACATTGTTTACACAGTAGATTGCTGACGGGGGGATAGAGGGATGGGCATAACATAAAAAGAGTAATATAGCTATGGTATACTCACAGATCCTTTTCGACCGGGAAAACTAAAGAACACATCTGGCCCATTCCGGTGAGGCATTTGACGAAGGACATTTAGAAGTTTCGCTGAATGTCGTGGCTGTAATGGGAAGCAAAAGGAGCATGTCTAACATAGTAGAAGTAATAGGGTTATGGTATGAACTTACCCATTTGCCGTTTACGGCCTTCATCGTTCCGAAGAGCAGTTTTAGCTCTTTGACCGTAATGCTATAACTCGCCAGGACGCCAAGCATTTCGATAAGTAAATCTGCGAAAATCAAAGAAGACCGTAAGAGAAACGTCCTCTTCTACTTTACTAACTTAAATGGCATTTGAAAATAACTAAAGAGTCAACTTCAATAGTGACGTGGCACATTTAGTCTTTCATAAATTAAACGAAGACTGCCTTGTCCATCGTTGATAAGGATGTCATCCATTACGGAGGTGAACTTTTACAACTTTATGTCCATAAATCTCTTCGACAGTGTTTGGAGAATAAGTTTTATTTGACATTCTTCCTTTTGTTTGTTCAAATTCTTTCCGCTGCTCTGTCAAATGTTCCTGACTAACCTGATAACTACATGGACCAAAAGACCGACGTCGAAAAAAAAAGGAAAAAGTTGTTGTCGCATAACTTTTGTTGATGTAACTAAATCCACTTTTATATATCCTTGCCTTCATCTAACTAAAAAAAAAGTTTCATTTGATTTTCACCGCTCCTGCTAGCCGAGGACTTTGTTCGTATTTCAGTATGTACATAGAAAACAGGAGCGTCATGTCTTCCTGAACGTATCTTCATTACTGAACTTTCTCATCCTAACAAAGAGAGTTGTTAGTTCAGGACAACTGGTGCATTAGGTTCCAAGTCACGTCTTTACAATAGTTGACGTCTACAAAAAAAAATAATAATATTCCACATGTACTCCTGGATAACCTTATGGCAAACATATGAGTACAAAACTTTATCCTTCCTCATCACGAACGCATTCGAAGCAAAACCCACGGGCACATATACATACGTAGATCAAAGAGAGATATGTAAGTACGCGGGCCATAGACTACGACGGGTTAGAGCATCCTGCGAATGCAAAATGAGCATTGCTACCAACGCGCTTCGACAAGGACAAATGTTGTTTCATGTAAAGCAAGCAGTTTATTTAAGAACGTTCCTTCATTCGCGTGCCTAATAAATAATTGAAGTGATGTCGTACGGTTCAAATATTCAAAAGGATTATCATACTTTTATTTTCAGATGGTTTTGAGGTTAGGAAATATGCCTTGTCGTTTCGGGCTAAGGACCATTCTACTGGTGGATTATCATTCCGGAGGACAAAGCTGTGAATGCGCTGATGTTTTATTTTTTAGGTTACACTGGTGTCCTTGAGTACCTTTTCATGGAGATTGCATGTAGATGGATAACTAAAAGAAGACTTTAGACATCGCAGGGTTTCACGTAAATTTAAGGTATGCCGAATAAAGCCTGTAAAAATAAGTGACCGTCTTTGGTATGAACCTGTTTTCCAAAAACATATTACAGTCTTTTCTATTACAATTCGGCTTCTCGGAGTTTTTTGTAAAGCCATCCAAGTCCATGAGGATTGCACATCCGAGACACTCTAGGAAATGCACATTTTTCGAAGTCTCAACAGCCCTCAAAAGCCCACCTCAAAGGCAGGTCCACTGACATCGTTTTTCAAGTTGTGCAGACGGTCGCAAAAGCCACCCACTTCAAGCAATTCACCCTAGCAACTTTCTTAGATATAGATGAAGCTTTTAACAACGTCCATGTCTTAAAACATGAAAGAGTTCGAGATAACCGGAACTAAGACAGTTGCTTATGCAGATGACGTGATTATTCTGGTATTGAGGCTGTTCCCCTCAGTAATCAGCGAAACGTAAGCTCTGATTAAGTCAAGCGCCTGGCCGCACGATGCGGTATTCGCGTAAATCCGATTAAACGGAACTCAACAATCAGACACTATCTCTGTCTTCGGAGGCTAGATATTTAGCAGGACTTAAACCCGCGAAGGATTTCAGACTCATTGGCCTTACATCCTGGGTGATTTACTTTTCACACAGGTGAAAGGAACCTAGAGTTTAATTCCGAACCGCGTGAGTCGAGAAGCTTTTCCATGGCAAGTTTACTAAGGAGAGTTATGCCAGTACCCCGCCGAGGAGGAATGTCGCGAAATAAAAATTCGTAAGCGTTGGTGTTATCGGGATCCGAACTCGCTCATCGTGGGCCAGAGTCCAATACACTAACCACTGCGCTACGGCGCCCTCACCAGGTATAAGATACCGAACCTTAATCTCCCTCGACTCAACAACCCGACACACTCTCCGTCTTCCGAAGCTAGGTATCTAGGAGTTATCGTGGATCCAAAGTCAATTGGAAGCTAAACATAGAACTTCGGGTACGGAAAGCATGTGTCGCTTTCTACGCCGGTAGCAGAACTTTTGGCAAAAGGTGGGGACTCAGATCCAGTACGGTGCTGCGGATGTACACAGCTGTCGTAGGCCCCATCCTCCTCTATGGATCACTTGCAAGGTGGTCTGTATACAACATTACCAAACGAATCTGGAGGTCGATCAGCATTAGTGTCCGAGGTGCCCATTGGTCCAGCCCGACCGAAGCACTACACGTATTACTAAACCTCCTCCTTTTTGACCGCTACATTTAATACACCACATCTTGAAGCGCAATAAGACTCAAAGGATCTTCGTTCCGGTCATCAAGACCCTACGGTCATAGTAAGGTATTAGACCTCTACTTGGAGACCTTGCTACGACTTCAACCGACTTTATGGTACCCAAACACAATCTAAACAATGCCGCTCAAGTCCATTTCCCATACAGAACGGTATGGAAAAATGGATAGCACTTCAGGTAGCTTTTATTACCTACGGTTCTAAAATGGAGTGTGGAGTCGGATCGGGTATCTTCTCAACGGAACTGATAATCTCCAAATCATTTCAACATCCAGACTCCGCTAGTGTGTTCCAAGCGGAGGTTTTAGCGATTAAGGAAATTTGTAGGATACTGACCCGTTACCCCATTACTATGAGAAACGTTGCCATTTATATTGACAGCCACTCAGCTATCAAAGCTTTTGATCCGTACACCATACATTCCAAACTAGTCGCACTGTGTAAAGACGGAATTATCTGTGTAGGCGATTATTTCAACATCACCCTCTTCTGGAGGGAAACGAAAAAGTTAATGCACTGGTAAGGCATGGCTCGACCCTCGATAGATCCCTGGTGGATCTTGGGTCGTGGTCTCTCTAATACCAGGCTTCAAAAAGCTATTATTGTTTTCCAGTTAGTTTAGTTGCCCATGCTTCTTCGGATTAAAATTAAAACTTATTAACAAAAATACACACAGCGTATCATGAAGGAATTAGGTCTTAACAATTTTAAAAGCCATCGGCTTAAGGGTGTGAAGTATGGCAGAAACTTGTGTAGCAGACTAGGCTTAAAAGTGTTATCATTTAAATGATTTCTGCTTACAGGACTCTATCCTAAAGGTCCACATTTATATGAATCTTGCATCTATCGGGCCGGATCTGACCAACTGTTGTTATGAAACAACAATTTAACCTAGCTTCCGAGGAAGAAATTGAAAGACGTGAATTTGAACAGGCTTGATCGCCTTTCCACATCGCCCATTCTGAAAACAACGCGTTCTGAAAGTGTTTCTTAAAGTGTTTCATAGCCCAGATCATGCAATTATAGTATTCCGATACCCTTTACTGGACTAACGACTAACAAAGCCCTTGTAGGGGTAGAGTGTCCGACATGCGCTGGCCCGTAAAATAGCGAGCAGAAGCCACTGCAGCCGAACATCTAGCAGCTCTGTTAGTAAGTCTTATTTCCACCTCCTCGTGGTGCCACCTGGGGATTTCTATTTGAAATCGCGAACGGAAAATGGCGAGTTTTCTGCGTCACAAAACAGGATAAGTGTCGGTTAGGCTATGGTCAGGCAAGCCATACCTGGAAAAAAAAACCAACAAGCCAAAAAACCCGGAAAAAACTTCGGACACAAAATAAGGGACGGATTAACTGATGACGATCCAGGTAACAACCAAAGGGAAAGGAAAAATGATATTCGGCTTTGTACGTGAAATGTAAGGTCCCTCAGCAGAACACGTGCAGCCGAACAACTTGCGGAGGCCCTAGACTGTTTTAAGGCAGATATTACCGCAGTCCGGGAAGTGCGATGGGATGGACCGGCCTAAAAGAGGATGAGAAAATGTGATATCTACTACGGCGACTGCTACAAGGAGAGAAGACAACGCTTATTCGGATGCGGATTTGGTATTAGAGGTAGACTTAGGCAAAAAGTCTTGAGCTTCAGGCATGTAAGCGAACGCCTCATGACAATCCGCATCAAGGCGAAATTTGCAAACATCTGCCTAATTTGCGCTCACGCCCCTACCGATGACAAGGACGACGCTACAAAAGACGACTCCTGCGACCTCATAGATAGGACATATGCCCAATGTCCTAGTTACGATGTTAAAATCGTAATGGGAGACTTTAACGCAAAATTGGGCAAGGAATTCACCTTTGATAGGGTTATTGGCAAGCACAGCCTACCCAACACCACATCCGAAAATGAATTTAGGCTGATAGATTTCGCAACGGGGCGAAATCTTCTAGTTGCTAGCACGCGTTTCCCACATCTCAACATCCACAAAGGGACTTGGCGATCTTCAGATCAATCACCAGACCGTACAACACCAATGGACCCGTTGTCAACAAGCCTTATAAAGTGCTGCTTCTGAGGTACTGGGTTTCAAACCGCCACCATCAAGAAACCCATGGTTTGACGACGAGTGTAGGAGGGCACGCGCAGCCAAGCAGCAAGCCTATCAAGATACGCTGCAAAGAAAGACGAGAGCTGCTTTATGAGCAAAAGAGGAGGGAGGAGCATAAGCTTCTCAAAACAAAATAAAAGAGCGCACGAGAAGCTCGCGATCATAGAGATGGAGAGATGCTATAGCAGGAATGACGTTCGGAGGATTTATTAACGAATAAAGCAAACATGCCAGGGATATAAGACCAGAACGGAAGCCAGCAGGGACGAAAATGGAAACCTAGTAGTGCATTCACAGTCGGTACTAAGAATCTGGAAAAACTATTTCTGCAGACTGTATAACGGCGATGACGAAACAGATCCCGCTGTCAGGCAGAATAATCCTTTTAGAACGGACGATGATAGCAGAGAATTCCGTCCTCCTGACCTGGACGAATTTAGGAATGCTTTTTCTAAGCTTAAGTCTAACAAAACTGCTGGAGTAGACGGACTACCTGGAGCTGACAGCTGGAGATGACCTGGTTGGGAGTATGCACCAGCTCATCTGTAAGATATGGTCAGAGGAATGCATGAATGGAATCTTAGTACCTATTGTTTGCCCGATCCACAAGGAAACCCCTTTGTCTGCGCCAACTACAGAGGAATAAGTCTTCTGAACATCGCTTATAAAATCTTCTCTGCTGTTCTGTGTGAACGCTTGAAGCCGTTCGTTAATAAGCTGATTGGTCCGTATCATTGTCGTTTCAGGCCCGGGAAATCTACCATAGACCAATTATTCACACTGTGGCAGATCCTGGAAAAAACAAAAGAGTTCCAGATCGACACCCGCCACCTGTTTGTCGACCTTAAGGCTGCACACGATAGTATAAACAGAGACGAGCTATACAACGACATGTCTAGTTTTGACATCCCTGCCAAACTCGTCAGATTGTGCAGGATGACATTGGAGAACTCTCGCTGCTCCATCAAGGTCGGAAGCCACCTAACCGATACCTTTTATATCAAAAAAGGTTTTAGGCAGGGCGACACGCTATCGTGTGACTTTTTCAACATCGTCCATGAAAGGATCGTGCAAAACTCACTGGTCAATACGAGGGGCACCATCTTTTTCAAGTCCGTACAACTACTCGCATATGCCGATGACATTGACATAATTTGACAAAGTCAGCGAGTCGTCACTGAGGCCTTTACGAGCTGGCGGTAAATAAAGGCAAAACGAATTGTATGCTGTCGTCGAAAAAGGACACGAACCACCGGCGTCTTGGCCAGGGCGCACATATTGGCAGGTATAATTTCGAGGTAGACAAGGACTTCGTCTACCTAGGCTCCGCAGTGACATGCAGAAACGAAATCAGTGCCGAAATCAAACTCAGAATAACCTTGCCAACCGCTGTTTATTTTGGCTCGGGAGGCAATTGGGAAGCAGAACCCTCTCTCGAAACACCAAGGTGACCATATACAAGACCCTTATCATCCCGATCCTGCTTTATGGCACAGAGACATGGACCTTATCGAAAGCGCATGAGGAGGCCCTTGGTCGTTTTGAGAGAAAAATGTTCGGCCCGACCAGCATTAATGGGGAGTGGAGAAGAAGACTTAATAGTGAACTGTACGGGCTGTAGAGCGACATGAACATAGCATGGCGTCTTCGGATCTAACGCCTAAGATGGTTAGGTCATGTTGAGCGCATGGAAAACAAAGCTCCGGCCCAGAAGGTCTTTGAATCCAACCCCGAGGGGCGACGCGGTCGAGGACGGCCACATTTAAGATGGCACAACCAAGTGGAAGAGGACCTTAACCACCTAGGCGTGCGGCACTGGAGACTGCTGGCGAAAGACCATGCCAGTTGGAAAGGTTTTTCAAAGGAGGCCCAGGTTCGTCATGAACTGTAGCGCCAAAAGAAGAGAAGAAGATACCCTTATCAATGACAGCTACCGTCTGCTTATACTTATTTATTTCCGCCGTTAACCAGGTCAAAATCGAACTTCATCACAAAAGATGTTTTTTTTTTTTTTTTTCAAAATTTCGATCTGGTTTGCAATTATTCCAGAGCTCAATCAGTTTTTGTGTCAATCGAACGTAGTACGAAGTTTCGCAAAATTCGCCTACCCCTTGTGCACGACTAGGAATCGGTTAATCTAGGATAACTAGAATAGCTCGTTCAACTGCCCGTTCGATTGGATCCTCATTTAAACCCTAAATGTCACGTAGCTCAAGATTTAATTTTTTTATATCAAGTGTGCTCCCAAGCTTGAATGGCAGTGACACAATGTAAGCAGAAAGTAAACTAGGAAAGAAAGGATAAGACATCGGTGGCCCTTGGAGATGTGGCAATTAAGTTCCGGGAATTTGTTAACAAGAAACAAGCACATTATCAGCATCCACAACAGTCCCTCTCTAAATCTACACAACAATTCCAACGTTGCTCCCATGATTCGAAGCAGCTTTGGCAACCCTCCGAAGTTCATTTGTTCAGAACCATGGCTATCTTGGCGAGTTCAGGTTGGAAAATACTCGCTCGCAGCCTCTTCAGGACGCCGCCGTTATAGAACTGCCCGGTCACTGTCTGGACGGTAGGAAGAAATTCACAATGAACGAAGCCGCGGATATCGAAAAAACGATCAAACATTTCCTTCAGTCACGACTTTGACATCCTCGCTTTCGTCGGCCACTCTCAGCCTTTTTCTACCCTATTACTCCAAACCTCAATCAACTTCGGTTTCTTGTCAATTTGATCTGCGAGGGTAAGAACAAAAATGCTCGGCCTGACCATGAAAAACTGCGATTTTTACTCAACACTTGGTCTAGCGTTTCTAAAACATGAGTAATCCTTCCCTTGAGAGTCTGGAGGACTTTAAAAATGTTCGCCTACGGCCTCCCCAACATCTTGGAACGGATGAAAATCTGAGAGTGCCAAATTAGGATAACAGTGAAGATGGCTGAACAAATCATACTCCAAATGCGGAAGTTTCTCCATAGCCAGCGCACCCTTTTGTATAGATATGTATGTGTCCTGGTGAAAGACGATTCTTTGTTTTTCATGACAGGCCTCTTATCGCGAATTTCGACAACTAGCTGTCCAAGAAGGTTTTTGCAATACCCTCCCGTATTTGTTCTGCATTTTGCAAGGGAATCAAGTAACAGGATGCCTTTTGCTTCCCAAAACAAGCTGGTCATGACCTTTCCAGAACATGCGATCGACTTCGCTTTCTTTGGCGCCAACACGATGTCATGTGATTTTTCGATCTTTCACGGTCCTCCTTTGGGTCAATTAAGCTGCCAGTTTTTGAATAATTGATATCGAAGGAGCAGAGTCCCCGTAAAGTTTTTTTCAACTTCGGATGACTTTCCCTAGGGGCTAGTCCATTTAAAAACTGGTTTATGAGTGCATGACCTTCACATTTATTCATTTTGTGAAGAAACACGCGAGACGTCTACGTAAAAATTCGTGCAAACAGACTACTTGTGAGACATTTTGGCTGAGTGGAACGCCATCTATACCAAGCCGAGAGCCTAGTGTTTTAGCTTTGCATAGATCGAAAAAATTTGTAGTCAGACACTTCAAATCTGAGCTAGACGGTGGACACCTCGAAGCTTCCCAATCAAGTTCCGTAAATTTGTTCCGAGAGACGAATATGTGTGTGGCCGGGTATGACCATGACGGAATTTTGGTCGCCCTTTCTTGATAGCTTCGTTCAAACGGTCAAGTTGAATGTACACGAGGACCGGGTTGTCCGTTTCACTAGGCTACGGTAGCATTAATCGACGCTCCCGACTTCAATCAACACCCACCAAACACTCAACATATTTTTGAATGCCGTCAATTCAGATTTTTATGATCAACCAGATTTCTTTGCGTTCATTTATGTGGCACCCAAACATCGGTCTGCTTTGGGTAGCTCGTTCTTTTTAAATAATTCCAAACTGTAATGTGGTTAATATTTAGTGCCTCCGCTATCTTCTGAGAGTCTTCGTGTCGCTCCTGAGCCACCAGTTCCAACATTTCATCAACATTTCCTGTGATTAACCGACCAAGCGAGCTGCATCTTTGACACCGACATATTTGGAACAAAATCGTACAAACCAGCATTCCGGCATTCACTTACAGAGTTCTCATCGTACACTTCGCAAATTTTTCGGTATGTTTTCGCAGCAGAACGGTAGAGGTATATCCCTGCTCAATGTTCCATACAAAACCTTGTCCAGCGTACTGTGTGAACGTCTATAGCCCTTTTGCACCGCACTAATCGGCAACTACCAGTGCGGCTTCCCGCCCGGCAAATCGACTATAGACCAAATATTCACACTTCGACATATCCTGGAAAAGACCAGACCAATTTCAAGTCGATACACAACATCTCTTTATCGATTTTAAAGCCGCATACGACAGCATTCATCGCAAAGAATTACTTGATGCGATGGCCGAATTCGGGATCCCAGGAAAATTGATCCGGCTGTGCGTTCCGCCACGTTAAAAAACACGCGATGCACCATGCAGTTCGGTTCTAGGACATCTGAACCGTTTGAAACATGCACCGGATTTCGGCAAAGAGATACGCTGTCGTGTGACTTTTTCAATTTGGTACTGGAGCAGATACAGCGACGAGCAGATGTCAAGAGGGAAGGCATTGAGGAACAGGTGAAACGAGTTGGTCTTAATATCAACGAGCATAAGACAAAGTACAAGTTACCTCGGTTTGTCCAAGCAACTTGGGTCGAAACTTCTCACTCGAATAACCAAAGTCATGCTTTATAAAACGCTTGTACTGTCAGTCTTGCTGTACGGAGCCGAAAGCTGGACGCTTAGCAGGACAGCGGAGCAGATTTTGGGTTCTTTCGAAAGAAAAAATCTCCGCCGTGTATTTGGTCCTATCTGTGAGGAAGGTCAATGGAGGAGAAGACATAATCGCGAACTCGTACGAACTGTACAGAGGTGTGGATGTGGATATAGTCCGGAAGGCAACGATCTGACGACAAAATTTGCTCGGCCACATCGAGCGCATGAACGCCAACGCTCCAGCTAAGAGGGCCTTCGACTCAAAGACTCCTGGTTCGAGAAGCAGAGAAAGACCGAAACTCCGGTATGAAGACCTTTTCTTTTTTATAGTTCGCGCAGGTTCAAGGGTTATACTCTTATGATGTTTGGCACACAACCTGAACAGAGTGCAATGGTTTGGCTCGTTGATGCTCGTTCACTACTCTCAGGGGTGGTTGTCCTAGATAGGACGAGAGCTGACTAAATTCCAGTTTTGGTTATAGTCCGTAGTAATTCGTTCGAGCACTTTTAATATTGCATATGCAGAGGACGAATTTCAGTTGACCATATACGGTGAGTGTTATGCCTGCAGCAGTACGTCTGGTCACTTTCCGTTCACAACTGCGTTGCATACTTTTTGTCCGTATAGAAATTAATTTTTTTTGGCTGTGAAGCGAATTTGATCTATAGACCTTCCGCTCGGCGGTCGATGATGTTAACCACTGCACCACGGCCACGCGGATGTAAGACAACTTGGTCTTGATAACTGGATGCAGTGTGCTCGGGACCGTGAAGGAAGGCAGCTACAGTTCAGGCTCAGATGAGTAAGTAAGTAAGTATGTTTTTGCAGTGATTTTTTTTATAGTAAAAGAGCACCGCATAGCGATTTCCTCAGATGGCTTTCTGCCGAGGCGCCATAACGTTTTTTTTTCACTCATAAATATAGGACGATTTCTAAGAAAGCGGTTAAATACGGAATGTCGCTTACACTTAAGAGAGTGCTACTGAGCGCTGATCCTAGCGATTTTGTTTGCCATAATAGGGGTCTCATCGGGCGTAAGCTGTGATTTGTATACATTTCGGTATAAGGAAGCGTTCATTGATCTGGGTGGTTCTAATATGCCCGTATCAATCGATACAGCAACAACTTCTATTAGTACAACGGGCAAACTCTAATTTAATTTTGCTTTGCTTTGGTGGCGTTCAGCCCGTGAAGGGCCAGTTCTAAGCTTCTCCAATCACCCATGCTATGTCTGATTTATTTTTTACACAGGCGAAAGGGACCTACAGTTTAATGCCGATTCCGAACGGCTTACTTCCAGGGGTTCTGCCAGGACGAGTACCCCGCCGAGTAGGGACGCCCGAAGTAAACATTCGATGGCATTGGTGTTATCGGCATCCGAAATTGTTCATCGTGCGTCGGAGTCCTTGCTAGCTAAAGCCATTAAGGAGGGTGGCATGGCAGTGAAAAAGATTTCAGAGCTGGAAAAGCTCGATTTTAATTTGCAATTGCAATTTTCACAAACATATCCGCTGGTCTTTCTCAATCAACTTTGAAGTGGATGCTGTCATTTGAAAGCTGTGGTCAATGATGGGCTTCAAACCAGTCGACTTAATTGGTAAACCATGGACTTAAATGTTGATCTTCAAATGTACTTTCTCCGATCGTTCACTATAATTTTGCTTCCTGAATTGTGGTATTGAACATCGGGCTGATTCTCATACGTATTTGTCATCACATTTTGTCTTTTAGAGAAGCTCTCTGAAGAACTCTGCAAGGAGAAGTTAGAAGAGATATCCAATGTAAATGAGGTGACCCTTTGCTGGGTACCTGATCACATGAATGTCTCCGGAAACGAGAGGGCGAACGAGTTGGCTAGGGTGGGATCAGGTGCTAACATTGCGCAGATCTCAGCTGAGGCCAAAGCACCACTCAGTGCGCTCTACAGGGAGATACAGACGGAGCTATTGGTGAAAGCCAATAAGCGCTGGTGTCGCTTAGATACATGCGCAACGGCGAAATCGACTTGGCCCGTCTATGATAAGAAAAGAACGGAAAATCTGCTGAGGTTCAATCGTGGGAACATTCGACTGGCAGTCGGTGCCCTCACCGGGCACTGCATGCTATCCTATCATGCAGATCGACTAGGCCAGCCTTACAATGACTTCTGCAGAAGCTGCAGGGACGAAGAGGAAATTGAGTCCGTTCGTCACCTGCTGTGCGAATGCCCGGCGCTAGCCCAAAAAAGGAATATTTTCCTGGGAAGATACTTCCTTTCGGGACTAGAAGACGTAGGTAATATCGGGCTGAACAGAATACTGGGATTTTTATCCTCGTCTGGCTGGTTCAGCTCGACGGTAAATGAATAGGTATCAACGGGTTAAACAAAACAGGTGGGCACAATGGACTCAACGTAGTCTGCGTGAGCCTTGACTTTACGTCAATAGGTCACCCATATACCTAACCTAACCTTTGGAGAAGCTTCAGTCACACTTATTCGAATATTGGGCTTTCAGCAGAGTCTAGGTCATTCTGCAGTGTCATGCGAACTTGATGGCTTTTCTACTGGGTCTTTCATAAAGCGCTTCCTATCTTCAAATTTAAATAAAACACAGTGTATGTGAGGTACCAACAAAACTGTTTATTCTTTTAAAAGTCCCATCGACGCCATTATAGACATCTGCCGTGGCTTCTCTGTGGCATATCCGAAATGTCAAATTTTTCATGACCCTGGCGCATAAATCAAGCTGAATTTGACCGTTAGCATGGGTTATGTAGGCTTTAAGAGCCGCTGTGGTTTGTGGCTTGTTCGCATAGACCTGCAACTTCAGAAAACCCCACAAGAAAAAGTCTAAAAAGTCTAAATCGCACGATCTCGGTGGCCAGTTCACATCATCATCAGCCAGTTGCATTCCGCCCCTTCAACATTTCTCCCGCAATACACGTCTCTCTAGGAATGCTTACCAATAAATTCTGAAGCCCGCTTTCGGACGTACCTAATGTCAAATATAGAGAATCTTTTATTAACCGAACCACACGAATCTGGAACTCCCTGCCGGATTCGGTTTTCCCCCCGCAATGCAACATGCAAGCATTTAAGATTAATGTCCATCGGCATCACCTCTATTCCTCTTCCTCTCTACCTTCTGCCCGCACTGTGTCGCCGACATAATAAGGTTATTAGAACTTGAGTGCGCGCAAATAAAAAAAAAAAAAAAAAATCAACTGTCAAGGATCGGAAGTCCCTATTGGAAGAGCTTTGATTTAACGATATAACGTAGGGCAAGAGTGTAAGTAACAGTGCCTTGATCTAGGGCACATTTAACATTAAGGTTAGGGAAGATGCTGGTATCGGGGTCTGGACTTTCGAATCAAAATACATAGAATTACAATGACATTTGACAAGTGTCATAAGTTAGCAACACGCAAACAGAAGCTTCTGTGCAAATCATAGGTTCAAGGGTACCAGACTTTTCTACTTTACATTCGTTTCCCTCGCGGTGATAACCAAAAATCCAATAGACTCTCACAATTAACTGCATGTCAAATCCCTTCACTCAAATTCAGCTGCAATTCTAGCATACAAAGGATAAATCGCTCCTCTGAATCACCTAATTTCCAGTTCACTGTGCCTGAACGACAATTTACACAACTTCCAACTTCACAAACAAAAACTGATTAGCTTCATATCGCCTGTACTCCCCACCGTCATAACATATCCAAAGCCATGCAGAGCTATGTTATCCGTCGTTATCTTTTGCTCAGAGTCCTAGTTAATTGCATACATTGCTGATGGTGTGCGACTCACTTTCGTTGTCACGCCCGCGGAATGAAACTTTTGTAATTTCCTTCATTTTCCTCACAAAGATCACATGCGTACATACGTTCATACAAACATTTTCTTCCAATGACATACACCCACATGTGAGGATGGCGTCACGTACCTTCACAATATTTCATTCATTGAGACAGCGGAGATTGGAAACAGTTGTGCAAGCGGCTGACGTGAATACAGTAGGAAACAAAAAAAAAAAAACGCCCGTCTACCAGCTCAAACGAATTTCACCGCCGGAATAAATCAATTTTATTGCAAGGCACATCCACCTCCTCCCCTGCATGCAGAGGAGCCACAGCATGAATCAGGAAGTGAATTGAACGTACCATCTTACGTGCACAATAGTGGGCGTACATATGAGAAGCAGAGGATACAATTGGAAAGGAAGAAAGCAAATCACATACCTGCGACAACTGTTTCGGAACGCTGGAGCCTGATGAGCACGTGCTCGATTAAGCCAACATCCGTGCATGCTTGAAGATTTCGTACGCTTTTTCGCAGGATCGCAATGAACACACTCCAGATTTCGGCCTGTAACGAGAGAGACATACATATTCAATGAAAGCGAGTAAAAGAGTGAGGAAACAAAAAACAAAAACAAATTCGAAAACACTTGCAATATGAAATTATTAAAATGAAATTGATTGATTTTGGAGCCGTGGGACGGAGGGAAGGATATGAGAGGTGCTGGTTGGAGAGAAGGAGTAATCGAACGAATAATAAACGAAAGGATGTTACGCATTACGTAGCAGCTACGACATTGCCATGATGTAAAAGAAGGAAAGATCGTTAACGCCGTTCCTTTCTTAGGACCTCCCAGTGGGAAGTTATTGTAATGGGAATTCCCAATTTTGACATATCCCCACGTTTCAAGGTCACCAGAATCCTAATCCAAGGTTTTTATAGAGGTTTGTGTGTGTGTGTATGTATGTGCGTTCGGAATTTTCTCGATTATGTCGAGAACCAAAGATGATATTGACATAGCACTGGTTTCATTCGACGGTTTCATTAGGTACGTAACTCTATACAGTCGTTCTTTGTTGGAAATTCAATAACTGAAAAAAGACAAATTGATTATGCAACACAGCTGTTGTGAATGAAAGGTGATCAAACATACTGATTTAGGCATATCTATCACTCACAGTATATGGTCACTTTAAATTTATACTCTGTATGTGCCATTCTGATGATCCATTTCTAATCGACGGAGACCGCAGAGAATCCTGTCCCCCTGACCTCGGCGAGGTTAAGATTGCCATATCGAAGCTCAAGTCGAATAAAGCTGCTGGCGCAGACGGACTGTCTGCTGAGCTCTTCAAGGCAGCTGAGGATGACCTGGTTGGGAGCATGCACCAGCTCATCCGTAAGATATGGTTAGAGGAAAGCATGCCCGAGGAATGGAGTCTCAGCATCGTATGCCCGATCCACAAGAAAGGAGACCCCTCTAATTGCGCCAACTATGGAGGAATAAGTCTCCTTAACATCGCTTATAAAATCTTCTCTGCCGTTTTTTGTGAACGCCTGAAGCCTTTTGTAAATAAGCTGATAGGTCCTTATCAGTGTGGACTCAGGCCAGGGAAGTCCACCATCGACCAAATCACACTCGACACAAGGCGACACTCACCACCTATTTGTAGCCTTCAACGCCGTATACGACAGCGTAATTAGAGACGAGCTATACTACGCTATGTCTACCTTTGCCATACCTGCTAAACTCATCAGACTATGCAGGATGACTTTGGAGAATGCTCGCTGCTCCATTTGAATCGGCGAACACCTTACCGATAGTTTCGATGTCAAAAAAGGATTTAGGCAGGGCGATGCGCTGTCGTGTGATTTCTTCAACATCATATTGGAAATGATTGTGCAAAAATCACTGGCCAATACAGGAGGCACAATCTATTTCAAATCCTCGCAACTCCTTGCATACGCCGACGATATTGACATAATAGGTAGGTCACAGCGAGATGTCAATAAGGCGTTTGCGAGTATTGAGTTCGAGGCGGCGAAAGTTGGTTTGGCGGTAATCGAAGGCAAAACTAAATATATGCTGTCATCAAAAAGGACGCTCACCACCGACGTCTTGGCCAGAACGTTTGTATTGACAGATATAGGTTCGAGGTAGTTAAGGACTTCGTCTACCTTGGCACCGCAGTGACTTGGAACAACGACATCAGCTCCGAAATCAAACGAAGAATAACTCTTGCCAATCGCTGTTTCTTTGGGCTCATGAGGCAATTGAGTAATAGAGCCTTCTCCCGATCGACAAAGTTAACTCTATCTAAGACCCTTAACATCACGGTCCTGTTGTACGGCGCAGAAGCATGGACACTATCAAAAGCGGATGAGGAGGCCCTTGGTCGGTTCGAGAGAAAGATTTTTGGGCCTTGAAACGCAGACGGGCGATGGAGGAAAATATTCAACCACGAACTTTACGGGCTGTACAGCGACATGAGCCTAGTCAGGCGTCTACGGATTCAACGCCTAAGATGGGTGGGCCATGTAGAGCGAATGGACATCACAGCTCCAGCTCGGAGAGTCTTTGAATCCAACCCCGAGGGACGAAGAAGCAGAGGACGGCCGCACTTAAAATGGCGCACACAGGTGGAAGGGGACCTCAGCCAACTGAACCTCTTCGTCGATTTCAAGGCTGCATATGACATCGTGTATAGAGATGAGCTATACAAAGCCATGTCTAGTTTTAACATCCCTGCCAAACTCGTCCGACTGTGCAGGATGACAATGGAGAATTCCCGCTGCTCCATTAAGGTCGGTAATGAGCAAACCGAGACCTTTGATGTTAAAAAAGGATTTAGGACAGGTTGCGCTGCCATGCAACTTTCTCAACATCGTGCTTGAAAAGATCGTGCAGGAGTCACTGGCCAACACAAGAGGTACGATTTATTTCAAGTCTACGCAATTGCTTGCGTATGCCGACGACATTGACGTGATGACGTGACGGACACAGCGAGACGTCAATGAGGCCTTTGTAAGCATTGAGGTAGAAGCGGCTAAGATGGGTCTCAAGGTTAATGAGGGTAAAGCCAAATATCTGCTTTAATCTAAAAGAGACGGACATCATCGACGTATTGGCCAGAACGTCACCATGGGCGGATATAACTTTGAAGTGGTCAAGGAATTCGTCTACCTTGGCTCACTGATTACCAGCGACAACAACACCAGCGCTGAGATAAAACGCAGAATCACTCTTGCCAACCGCTGTTTCTTTGGGCTCAAGAGGCAATTGAGAAGTAGAGCCCTCTCTCGGAAAACCAAGGTGACACTATATAAGACCTTGATCATCCCAGTCCTCCTTTACGGCGCAGAGGCTTGGACCTTAACAAAAGCGGATGAAGATGCCCTTGGTCGTTTCGAGAGGAAAATTCTGCGTACTATCTACGGTCCCGTTTGTTCAAACGGTGTATGGAGGAGAAGATATAACGAAGAACTGTACGGGTTGTACAGCGACATCGGCCTGATACGACGTCTACGGATACAGCGTCTAAGGTGGCTAGACCATGTAGAGCGCATCGGTGGCGCACGCAGGTGGGAGGGGACCTTAACCAAATGGGCGTACGGCGCTGAAAACAGCTGACCAAAGATCGTGCCAGTTGGAGACGCTTGTTGGTTGAGGCCCAGGTTCACCACGGACTGTAGCGCCACCTAAGTAAGTAAGTAAGGTACATTATTTAGTCAAGCCTATATATTTTGCAAAGGAATCAATAACATCTCTTTCCAACAGAGTTCGTCAAAGCGGAATATTGGTTGTCTAATTATCCGTACCAAATAACTTAGGCGAACTCTTGTTCACTTTAGTCACGCAATAAGTTTACCCATCAACTGCCACTTTACCGTCAATTAAGACGTCTGATTTTGATGAGTTTCTACTCACTAGACTGAAGTTTGTACAAGGTATTATTAACTCCTGCCAAAGTAGCACGAAGAAAAGTTTGTTAAGCTCACTTCGATTAACTCACGATTAACTTTTAAGTTAAACCTTTCATATAGGCACATACGAATTATTCATGTTGACGTCAATTGAAAAGTGCGTAATTGTCAGGTATCGATCCCACGTTCACATCCAGTAATTAAATATCTTACATAGTTCTAGAAACCTTTACTCCTTCTACTCCTACTTTTTTTCTTGGAAACATTTTCATACTCCAGCCAACGTCGAATTAACGAACACTATTGCGGGCGGAAGCCATAAATAACTACAAGAACATTCCAAGGGAAACTTTCCTTCTGATTAAATATCGAATAAATTTTATCCCAAGAGTAGATGACGGAAGTGGTTTTATGCTGAGAACATCAGTTTATGATTTATTTCGCCCCAGCCAACCGAGTTACGAAGCGCAGCGCTTGCTGCACCGACAGTTTATAACTTGCAGCCGGATGCAAATATAAAGGGAGGACGGCATGAAAGTGGAAATATCGATGATAATAGGATAAAGTAGATGAAATCCATTATCGTCTGGTTCTATCAGTCCGCCCTGGAGGGCGGTTTGTCTTTAATTTATACCGACATCTGTGGTTTTGGATTGAAAACGATGTCCAGTGCTCCGATGGAAGAAAGGAAATCCACAAAATGCGAAAACAAACATTTTCCATTAAGTGTTTTGAAATTAATTTTCGATTTAATTTCAAGTTACTCAGATACATAGATATCTGTTATTGCTTAAAGGAATAGAATGGAAGGCGCACGAGTGAACACAAAGCGTGGTCGTGAAACTGACGCTTATCCTGGGGTTGTGTTATCCTTTGATAAGCCAACCGAACATCGTAGGCTGCTAGATTGATTTACAAATGTATCCTTACATTGGAATTCCGATGAATTCCCCTTTTTATCTGTTTTTTTTTTTATTTGTAATGAATTTATAATAAATATGTACGAGATAGAGCAGGTGCTGTTGCAAAGTGCAAAATGGAGTCAGAGGCTCCACTTCTTTGCTTCTTCCTCTATTTCTTTTTCAGTTCTATGATATAAGAACTGAACAACCACCGATAGGAAAGTAGAATCGCTTAGGAATCTTAATGTCATAATTGAGGATTTCAACAGACAAAGTTCTTTTGAAAGCTGCCTTTCATGCTAAGATGAAGGAACGTCTTTTAGAATATCCACTTGAATTATTCTTCGGCATTGAAGAGGATTTGAAAATAGTAAAAGCACTTTAATGCACAGGGTGTTTCAATTAAAGTGTAACCACATTCGAATTGTTGTGGCTGTTATTATGTCGACGACATAAAGGTAAAGAGGACGAAGAATGGAGGATAGATAGATAGATAGGATGAGGTGGTGGGACAGAGTCGCCTGAACACTGCGGCCACGAGTGGGCCTATTGTGATGTCCCCCCCTTACAATAATACTTGCCTAGTTTGCGATGACGTGTACTGACCAGGCAGTTACATTAGCATAGTATGTGCTCTGCTGTTTCTTCGTCTTCATTACACATTCGGCAGGTGTCACCTTGTATGATGCCCATTGTCTTGAGGTGTTTATTAACTTGGCAGTCTCCAGGAAGGAAACCTGTGTTTAAACGAATCTGACTCCTCGAAAGTAAGAGAAGTTGTTTCATTCTTTTGAGGGATGTAGTTGGGAGGAACAGCTTGGCTTGTCTGCTACCTTTCGTTTGTAACCAGTAGTGATCCGTCGTGTTCCTTAACCAATTGTTTATGCAGCATTTGGTGGTGCTAATGGGTATGCCGCAAAAAAGGCCGTGGCATTATAAATGGTGATGCAGAGCCTTTCCTTGCTAGTAGGTCCGCCTTTTAGTTGCCTGTATGGCCGCTGTGTCCAGGTATCCAAATGAGATGAACTCTGTTTGTGTTAGCCAGCTGGTGAAGTAGCTGTAGGCAGTCCCATACCAGTTAGGAGGTGATTTCAAAGCTCTTTAGGGCTAGAAGTGCAGCCTTGCTGTCAGAGAGAATGTGAATGTTTTTGTTATGTATAATTCTGTTTATATTTTCTCTGAGGCAGAGTTCTATAGCAAATATCTCTGCTTGAAAAACGGAGTTATGTATATCTGTCCATGCTGACGTAGATGCATGTGCCTGTATTTGCTCCGTATACTCCAGCCCCAACGCCTTCGTCCGTTTTGGAGCCATCTGTGTACCACACGTAGGAACCACGATTGAAGGAGGGTCTGTGAGAGATATCTTTAGGATTTCATGCCTGTTTATTTCGGTAAGGATATCAGGATGAAAGAGCCTACGGTTAGAGCCATCCTCCACGATCAGTCTATGGGCGAAGACCATTGCTTCTTTCTTCAGTTGGAGATGAAGAGGTGGCAGGTCTGTTATGACTTCTAGTGCTGCTGTGGGGGTTATTCTCATGGCCCCAGTGATACAGATGAAAGCTAGTCTTTGCAATTTGTTGAGCTTGGCTTGCACTGATACTTGTTTTGTTTTGTGCCATCAGACGGACGCAGCATATGTATGAATTGGTCTGGTGATTGCTGTATATAGCCAGCGGGACATTTTGGGGTTTGTGCCCCAGTTTTGGCCAGTGAGACATTTGCTGGTCCATAAAGAGATCCTGGCTTTCTCAATGGTTTTTGTAATGTGAGAGTTCCAAGTGACCTTTTCGTCCAGAGTTATCCCTAGATATTTGACTTCTATTGAGAACTCTATCGCTTCACCAAAGTGGGTAGGTTTAGTAAGGTTGTGCCTATTCCTTCTTTTGGTGAAGGCGACTATGGTGCTTTTCCTAGGATTGACATTTAGTGCAACCTTTATGCACCAGTTTGCAACAAGGATTAGTGCCCGTTGAAGGAGTTCCGAGACTGTGTCTTCGAATTTGCCTCTAATCAGGATCACTATGTCGTCAGCGTAGCCTTGGACATAGAAGCCATTGTTGCTTCTTATCAGTTAATTAACCACGATGGGCCCCAGGAGTGGTGAGAGAACCCCGCCTTGAGGGCATCCTCTCGCGGCGTTTACGCTGATTTCGTCATTGCCTAGTGAGGTGTTTATTTTCCTGTTGCTAAGCATGTGTTGGATCCAATTGCATGTGGTATTGTCCACCCCTGTGCTGAGGTTGCAACATTTTATTTGGGTATATTCGGTGTTATCGAAAGCACCCTCAATATCGAGGAAGCAACCTATCGCAATTTCTTTGTTGCTCAGGGATTTTTAGATCCGGGCCGTTAGTTCCTGAAGAGCATGCGTGTTCGATTTCCCAGGCTGGTAGGCATATTGGTTTTTGTGAAGTGGTGATCTTTTCAGTGCTACGTCCCTGATATACCTATCCAGGATTTTTTCCATTATTTTTAGGAAGAAAGGGGTAAGGCTTATCGGTCTGTAGGACTTAGGCAGGTCTGTGGGTCTACGGCCTACTTTGGGAATGAATTTTACCTTTACCTCTGTCCAGCTTGTTGGTATAACGATGGACACTGACCTTAACTGCTTATATGTTGAAGGCTGAATCCGACAGGGAATTCCGGATTCATGTAGCTCGGTTAATAAAGATTCATTACATTTGACGTCTATATTAATGAGCATTACGAGAAGTATGTGGCACGAAAATTGTTGAATGGGCGGACTGCAGCTGGCTATGTGTTCAGAGCATTTTCCTGATCCTGTTTTATCGATGCTTCTATAGATTTCTGCGATATTCTAGTAGAGGTAATGTTTTGATAATGCTGGAGTTCCTGTCCGTTTTTTCGCGTGGTTTTGGATTCTGATTAACAATAAAGACTTACGTGCACCGGACCAGACATGAGCATTAAACTCTTACTTAAAGCGAATATACGCCTTATAAATGCTGCTTTTTTTAGAGGTATGGTTCTTAAACTAAGCAAAACCTTTTCTATAGACCGCCAGTTTCAGAGTTGAAAGTTGATTAGTGGTTAGCACGTTTTGCCATTTCTGGACGAATGTATTAACGTCGGAACAATACTTGAAAATTATGAGAACTTATTTTGAAAACCATGGTTGGGCTCGCCAAACATGTAGTGCGCTACGTCCATTTTACAGATGACATAATCGTCAATCAGAGCAAGTAATTCCGGAACACGATTAATCGTTTTTATACCACGTACACTTCAGTGGATAATACGCATCCCCCAAGACGACAAACATTGCAAACAGAAGAAGTTATTGTCGTTGTGGAGCGCAGTGTTGAGGAGAATTCGAATGAGTCGATTCGCCATGGTACACAGCAATTGGAGCTATGCAAACAAGTAAAACTGCCGAACTTGGAGTGGAGGAAATCTAGAGACGCCCTTTGTCGAGACGCCCTTATAACCATTAAAACCCACAGTTCGGGTTTGTCTACTTAGGTAGCGCTACAGTTTGGGGTGTACCTGGGTTTCAATCCATAAGCCTTTCCAGCTAGCGCGATCCCTTGCCAGCTGTTTCCAGTGTCCCATGCCCAGTTGGTTAAGATCCCTTTCGACCTGTGTGCGCCACCTTAGATGCGGTCGCCCCCTGCAACGTCGTCCCTATACGTTGGAGTCGAAGACTGTTTGGGCGGAGCTGTGTTATCCATTCGCTCTACATGACCTAGCCATCGCAGAATTTTCCTCACGAAACGACCAAGAGCCTCTTAATTTATTTTTGATAAGGTTCAAGTCTCTGCGCCGAAAAGCAGGACCTTAGGGTCACCTTAGTTTTTTTGCCTCTTGTGTCCGAAGAAACAGCGGTTGACGTCGTTGCCGCTTGTTACCGGTGAGTCACGGTAGAAGAAATCCTTGACTACATAAAAGTTATAGCTGGCAATACTGACGTTCTGGCCAAGACGTCGTGTTGTGCGTCTTCCCTTGATAATAGCATATTTGTCTTTACCTTCAGACCCACTTTAACCGCTTCTGCCTTCATGCTCACAAAAGCTTCATTGACTTTTCGCTGAGTTCCGCCAATCACGTCATTGTCGTCAGTGCATGCAGACTTTGAAGCAGATCATGCGTCTTTTATTGGCTAGTGAATTCCGCACGATCTTTTCGAGATAATGTTGAAAAAATCACATAACAGTGCGTCGCCCTGTCTGAATTCTCCATTGTCATCCTGCACAACCTACCGAGTTTGGCAGGGATGTCAAGGCATAACGAGGCTCTATATACCTCGCTCCTATAGACACTGTCATATGAGTCTTTAAAACCGACGAAAAGGTGGCGTGTGTCGACCTGAATTTCATGGGTTTTTTTCAAGATCTGCCGCAATGTGAATATTTGGCTTATCGTGGATTTCCTGGCCTGAAACCACATTGATAAGAACCTATCAAATTGTCCACGAATAGTTTCAGGCGTTTACATAGCACGACAGAGAATACCTTATATGCGATGTTTAAGAGACGTATTCCCCTGTTGTTGGCTCAGTTATGGGGATCTCCTTTCTTATGAACCGGGCAAAAGATGCTGAGATTCCTAACTCTCAAGTCCGTTAGTTGTTTGCAGGGGTCGTCAGCATTGTATCCGTCCGTATCCGAGGCTTGTTGTTGTTTCGGAACAAGTAGGTTTTTACGTGATAGGGGTGATACCCCTTAGGGTTAAAGGTGTAACTTCATGGGCAGATATAACCCTGAAGTGGTCTACCCTGGCTCACTGATGACCGGCGACAACAACACCAACGCTGAGATAAAATGCAGAGGCAATTGAGAAGTAGGGCCCTCTCTCCGAAAACCAAGGTGACACTGTATAACACCTTGATCAACCCGGTCCTCCTTTACGGCGCAGAGGCTTGAATCTTAACAAAAGCGGTCGTCTCGACAGGAAAATTCTGCGCTATATCTACGGTCCCGTTTGTTCAATCGAAGTATGGAGGAGAAGATTTAATGAAGAACTGTACGGGTTGTGCAGCGGCATCGGCCTGGTACGATGTCCACGGGTACAGAATCTAAGGTGGCTAGGCCATGTAGAGCGCATGAAAAATACAGCTCCGACCCGAAAAGTCTTCGATTCCACCCCAGAAGGAAGACGTGGCAGAGGACGGCCGCATCTACGGTTGCGCACGCAGGTAGAAGGGGACCTTAACCAATTGGGCCTGCGGCGCTGGAAACAGCTGGCCAAAGACCGTGCCAGCTGGAGACGCTTGCCAGTTGGGGCCCAGGTCCACCACGGACTGTAGCGCCACTTAAGCAAGCAAGTCGCTGGCTCTACACGAAAGTATGAGCGGAAAACTTTCGTCATAAATTCAAACTCAAAACACAGGACGGTATGTGGACCAGACAACATTAGGCGGTAAGGATATCTCGTTAGATCCGAGGCTAAATTAACTATTCAAATAGACGGAAGGAGGAAAATTCAAATTCAGATTCGAATTCAATTCAATTTCAATTTCAATATAGTCACGTTTCTCCTTATGGATTAATTAGAGGAAAAAATCAACTTGAATGACAGGAATCACATCTCCAAACTGTGTGTAACTCCTTACCTATTGGCAAATAGGGCACCTTCCTGTCGTGCATTTGCCTCCTAATTACCTCGTTTCTCTTTAGATCAACGTCATTACAGCTCCATAAAATGCTTGGCTTACATCCATAAACCTAATGTTGCTTGACATGCAATTAAAGAATAGCAAAAAAGAATCAGGACATTTCCCAACTCTCTCATGGCCCCTAACTAAAGCCTGCATACTCGCATACTCATGTAAACCATCACGCATGATAGAATCCCCCCCAAACAACTGGAGAGTATCACTGTGGTATCGGCATTCCTACCTATGTATATGGTTAAACAGAAATCGTATGCGTGACTTCTGTGCCCCACTTGCACATAACTAGTATGTCCTTAGCTCCGCTTCAAGTGCCCTTAATGTGCAATTCACCTGAATAAATTTGCACTCGAAATGTAAGAGTAAGTCGCAGAACATGTCCAGGTTTATGCGTTTGTTGTCTTCACTACTACCTTCCTTCCATTCGTCTTGCATCTTTGGATTTTTACATGTTATCGGAGCAGTTTGTCGGTCGGGACTCAAACTGTGGCATTAGTAGGTCAGTGCACAATTTGTATACAGTTTTTCACTAGCTTGGTGTTGTTGCCTTCGTAACATGCTGGTATTCTCCACTTTATTGCGTCGTCGTTGTGGGAATGTCAGGAGTCCTTTTTCCTGAATATAGTCACAGTACTGCAGTTGTTAATGCACTTACGCAGCATGTCAACTCTAAGAATGATTCCCTCTTCAGGGAATGAAAATGTCCTTTGCCAAACTACAGCTACAGTACAGATCCTTGTACTAGTAGGTGGTAGTAGGTTGACTTCCGTTCTGCATTTTTACGTGTCCGAAAATGTAACGGAAAACAACAAAATATTTAGTTTTCTGTTTGCTTGTGGCTGATGTATGCAGAGTCGGATGGTTGGTCTAACACCTGGATCCTTTGACATGGGTATACATAGTATCAGTTTTTCGTGGATGAAAGTACAGGTAATTTAGTGTAAACTGGTGAAGAGGTTTGTATTTTTCCGCTTTACGGTTGGTGAAATACGAATAGGGTAAGTGCGTTGGTTAGACAACAAGCCGGCATGTGGAGGACATACAAAAGGAGTGTGGTGCTCTTGAAATTGTAAACACTAGTGGACTGCTGCAGTTTTTAAACTTCTAGTTTATACGAATTTAAGGAAAAAAAGAAAGAAAACAGGACAAAATTAAAATACCGAAATACCCCCCCAACTTTTACGAGAAAAATGACAGCAGAAGGATACGTAATAAAATTCCAATTTGATTTCATTCCCGGTGGCAATTTTCCAACCAACCAGTTACACCTTAATGCATGTATAACGAATGCACACAGCCGCCAAACCCGGAAATCGCTCTGTGCAATATTCAAATTACGTTTCATGAAATTTGTGCCCGGGGATAGGATCCTTGAAACGATGTACGGCATGACAGCGGGGAAATAATAATAAAAACCATGTCAAGATGGTACTTCTTGTGTTGCTCCTTGTGCGGGATGTTGTCGGTAGCGGGTGAGCGTTCCACGACGCCAACGTTTTGGGTTTTGATATTCAAATTTCGTATAGTCCTGTTGGCATTGTATCACCCACTCAACGGTGAAATGTATGCAAATTATGACAGGAGGTGTTGTAGACCATCTGCTATAACTAATGTCAGATTGTCAACCGGTTCTCGTCTGTCTGAATTCCTGTTTTCCATTATAGTTTTTTCCTCCGTATCCTTTGTTCACTGCAGTAGGACATGGTTTTATTTGGCTGGTGAAAGGACGTCTTCCGTTTCCTTTTTCTACTTGTTTTCTGTTTTTCTATTTCTTACCAGACGAAGGTGGAAAATTTCAAATTCACTGCAGAGGTGGCATGTTATTCGTTCGGAACAAGCTCAATGAAGCACCTGCAATGTGCACTTGGGAAAACTTTCGGCTGCCAATATTCTGTAGTGAAATATGTATTACCGATGACAGGTGTCACATGTGTGGAGACACGGGCAATCAGAGACCTGCTTTAGGTGTTTGAAATCAAGAAATATTGTATAAGAAGTACTGCATTCCAAGAGGCAATGATTTCTGATAATGAATGTTTGCTTCATTCTCATCACTCCTGGTTACTTGGGTCCTTGTAACCCTCCTCCATGCATTCCCGTGGCGACTCCCGGTGTACATAAAATAACTTCACATACATACCACTAAGCCTGTCCGTCTCAACCAATAAAGGACGAAAGAATCTAGTTATACAGAAAATGCCCGAAATTCACTGCAAAAAGGTTGACATTATTTGCTCTGTCAATTTGTCATTCCCCCCCCAATGGTATGCGGACAACAAGGAGTGTCCACGACAAATAAAAGCGCAGGACCTACAACATTTAATTTGTTCTTCTCCAAGATAAACAACAAATAAGTTGTCACTGGACGTATGAGTTATCTCCTCCATCCCAGGCTCACCCTGTCGTATGTGGTCCGGTCATAAAGGAACAAAATGCCGGAACAGATAAAGGAAAAAAATAAACGAGGATACGAGGATTATTTTATCTACGACTGGAGTATGGACTAATGGGCATTGTGTCAACAATATACACATATTTGTATGGGCCACATACAATGTACATATACTCGCATGTCGATTGGAAATTGATACCTATTGTTGTAAAGCGGGCTGAGAGGTGCAGGTTTCTTAAGGCATATTACTGTAAGCCGTGAAAACAATGTTAATAATTTAAAGACATAGATATATACAAAAGAACCACCCCAACTTGCTCTCTATTGAGACTCAATTCAGAATTAGTTCAAAGACAGAGAGTGAATGTAAATTAAAAACAACACAGGGTCAAGAACTGAACCCTATGGTACACCATTTTATAACATTCAAGAGTCAGAAAAGCTTCCATTTACAAATACTTTTCGTGTTCTACCGTTTAGATGAGAAGTAAACCACTGTGAATTGCTCCTCTAAAACCAGAGCCATGATGGTTTTATTATAGTGGGTACATTCAATTGGCTACAAACCCTTAAGATATCATCCTCGATTGGCATACCTAGCGAAGACCGAACGGATTGATTGATTGATTTTCAAAAATAGGTCTGTAGTTTGACATAGTTCCTATATTCCCTTTTTTAAAGACAGGTGTAACTGCAGCGCCTTTAAGGTGCTGATTGATATAACTTTTTGGAACACTTATTCATACACTTTCATTACACAGAACTGTCTTGCTTGCTTACTTTGGTTGCGTTACAGCCCATGAAGGGCCAGAGCCAAGCTTCTCTCAATCACCCATGTTGTGTGTGATTTTTTTTTTTTACACAGATGAAAGGGAGCGATGCCGATTCCGAACGGCTTGAGTCGAGAAGCTTTTTCTTGGCAAGTATACTACGGGGGGTTTTGCCAACTGCCCGCCGAGGAGGGACGCAGCGAAATAAACATTCGATGGCGTTGGTGTTAACGGGATCCGAACTCGCCCATCGTGCGTCAGAGTCCAACACACTAACCACTGTCTAGTTCTCCAAAATTAATTCTTAACCATTGCGCGAAACTCTCACAAGTCTGGTGTGTAAAATACTGAGTTACGTAGTTAAGAATAAGCTCTGCAGTGAGATAAACACTTTCGGCTATGATAGATACATTCTCGCTGGTAGGAGCCGTTCGACGAAGAGGCCGTAAGCTAGTCTTAAGAAAGTTCCTGCATGTATTTATGGACAGCAAATATGGTTCTTACTCCATTTCAGTATTGGGGCTATCCAGCAGTCACTAGTAGTGCCAGAACTCATCAACTCATACTTGATACCAATAATAAGTAGTTTACCTCACTACTCACATTCGATGGAAATTCAACGTATGCGCCTATAGATCATCCGTAAACTTCAAAGCATACAATGAGAAGGTTGTCCAACGCTAACTGTATTCTTTTAGTAAGTCTAGCTACCTATCGGTGAGATTTTGCATGTAATTACCTTAACTGTTCAAGTGCGTCAACCTTTCACAAGAAAATAAGTACGGCGTTCTCGTGCGAATTACTGAATTCCTATGCGTGCAGCGTACAAGTTCAGAAGTGCTCCGGGTGGACATGGGCCTCAATGTAGCAAGATCGTTTGCTAGCTGTTTCCAGTGTCGCGACCTTTAAATCTCGTCTCTCGTGGTTGGAGTCGAAGACTCTTCGAGCCGCAGCTATTATGTCCATTCGTTCAATATGGCCACAATCTTCATATCAATCTTCTCCACAACTCTCAGTCAACACAAGCGGGACCGAAGGTTGAACGCAGAATTTTCTTCTCGAAATGACCCTGGGCCTCTGCATCCTTCTTTGATAAGATCCAAACCTCTGCAACGTAGAGGAGGACCGGGATGATTAAGGTTTTATAGAGGGTCATCTTGGTTTTCGAGAGAGGGCTCTACTACTAAATTGCCTCTTGAGTCCTAAGAAACAGCAGTTGGCAAGAGTTATTCTGCTTCTAATCTCAACGCTGGTGTCGTTGCCGCTTGTTACCTGTGAGCCAAGGTAGATGAAATCTTTTAAAACATCAAAGTTACAGCTACCAATAGTGACGCTCCGAATAAGACGTCGGCGTTTTGCGTCTTTCTATGACTACAGCCTATATTTGGTTTTACCCTCTTCTACCTTTAAAGCCACTTCTATCGTGGATTTTCCTGGCCTGAGGCCACATTTGCTCGATCTTATCAAATTATCCACGAATGGTTTCAGGCGTTCATATAGCATGGCACGCTATATTAAGGGGTCTTATTACCCTTTGTTTAGCGCAGTTATAGGGGTCTCCTTTTTTATGGGCCGGGCAGACGATGCTCTCCAGCTGCTTTAAATAACTTAGTGGGCAGGCTGTCTGCGCGAGCAGCTTTATTGGACTACAGTTTCGATATGATATCTCAACCTCGTTTAAGTCGGTTGGAAGAAATTTTCGCAAACCTTCATCCAGTGTGAATGGTGCGTTTTACGTGACAGCGGTATCTTGACCATCTTCGCGGTTATACAGTCCGCAGAAATAGAATTTCCATATTCTCAGTATTGACTGTGATTCAACTACGAGGTGTCCGTATTGATCCGTATTTACAATTTGATAAAACTTTCGAACATCATTCTTGCGATAACATCTCTCCATCTCCTCGATCGAGCGCTTCTCATGCTCTTTCTTTTTCCTTCTGAAAAACGCATGTTCCTCCCTTCTTTTCAGCTCGTAGAGCTCACGAGCAGCTCTCGCTCGTCGATGCAACGTGGACCTGTATGTAATCGTCATCAAATCGAGGGTTTATCCTAGGTGGTGGCTGGAAACCTAATACATTACAGGCAGCATCCCTGATGGCGCTTTGACAACGTCTCCATTGTGAAGTTTGTATCGGCTGTTGAGAAAGCTTGAGGGAAACACGATTGGCGAAGGTCCTGGCGGTCTCGTGCGATTGCAGCTTCGCGACGTAAAATTTTGCTGGTCCTACTCAACTCCGAAGGTAATGATCCGAGTCAACATGGTTTCGGACATCTGATAATTGATCAGGAGACCGCCAGGTCCCCTTTTGAATATTGAGATGTGGGAGATTACCCCCCGTCACAAAGTCTATTAGCCTGAATCCGTTTTCGGACATGGTGGATGGGTAGGCTATGCTTTCCTAAGACTCGTTCAAAGATGTCCTTTTTACCCAGCTTCGTGTTGAAATATTCTAGAACAATCTTGATGTCATAGCTCGGACATTGAGCGTGTGTTCTATCTGGGAGGTAGTAGAAGTCAACTCTGACTCTGTCGTCTTTTTCTTCTGTGGAATCGTGTACGCATATCAAGCTGATGTTCCCGAAGATAGCTTTGATGTGGATTATTATGAGGCATTCGCTTTCATGGCGAAAGCTTAGAACTTTTTGTCTAAGTCCAATTCGAACGACAAATCCGCATCCAAGTAGGTGTTGCTTGTTTTCCTCTTAACAGTTTCTATAGTATATGTTGCAGTCCTCTTTCTGTCCGGACCGTTCCGTCGCACTTCTTGGAGGGCGGTAATGCCTGCTTTATAGCAACTTAGGACTTTTTTTTAAATGTTCGGCTACAACCGGTCTGCTAAGGGGCCTAACATTTCAGGTGCAGAACCCATACTCTTGTCCTTTTCAAGGTTCGCGGGGGTCGTGACTATGAAGTCCGTCTTTTAAATTCGAGGCTCGAGGTCATCTCGGAGTTTGAAGTTTTTGTACGGTTACGGCTTACTAGGTCGTAACCCAACCGCCGATCACTTGGTACGACACACACCGTAGTATATACAAGAAACTCGTCGACAACTTGCAGCACTTAGAATCCTTTCTGCCTCTTTCTTCCGATCAATATTTGATGGTATTTCTTTAAGGATTCATTTTTAAACCTTTGTAAATCGTTTTCTTTTTTTTCCTCTCTCAAATACAGTGCCCATAAGGACTCAATTTCCAAACATCCATATCCAATCACTTCCGCCGTTTTAAGCCACCCGCCGATGAAGGTACAGAAAAAAACCACACCCCCTGTGGCGAAGGAATCCCACGTTCAAGTCATGATTTTCTCACATAACTCAGGCAATATTTCCTCCGTATCCTTGTCACACGAGAGCACCCATCCATACCAGCACTTCATTTCCCATTCAGCCTATTGCCTGATACTTTGTGCAATCGATGAAAGTTTGTTGTCAGTTTGGCTTCATGCCTATTTTCCAGCATTCCTCCGGTTTGGTATCAATCTGAATAAATTTAAAAACCGACATCGAAAAATGAAAAAAGTGATTGGATCCCTCCTCTCAATTATCTATTCATAAAGTGTAAAGTGTATTTCAAGTTGGACTTTAATAACGTGATGCCTGACACGGGTAGCTTGTGGAATGACTGATAATATAAAACATGTCCGAAACTGACGAGGTTTTTACAATAAACCTAAATAGCATCCTGATCCGATGGACGACAGGATATGCCTATTCAATTAAAGCCAAATAAGCCGTAATGGGTGCTCGTTATAATGAGCTGGAATTGTGGTGTTCATGATGCGTGTACATGATACGAGCATAAGGACAATGAAAAATTATAAATTGACCATAAAGTGTTCCATAGTTACGAGCTATTGATCTAGTTGAAAAGCTATTTAGAGCGTTTTTCGGCTGTAATTAGAAGAGCTATGTGTGGCTTATGAAATAGAATTTTCAAAACCATTTACGACAGAAGAGGTATTACGACATTTTGTGAATGCCATCATCCTATGCGTTGCGGATGCGGGAAATGAGAAAAATGAAATGTCATTCATCGCGCTTCTCATTGTAATAAGGACATAAAAGACTTGACTCTACATCCATTCGGGCTGGGTGCACGTATTGTATTCCTGCCGCACAAAGTTGCCTCCATTCGTCGCATTCGTAATAAATGTAATTTCATTCTCGTACTGTAAGGACATCTTCGTTTGCAGCGGTAATGCGAATGTATTTTGCTTCGTAATAACACGGATGTTTCCGTGGAGACAAAGTTCTGTGTTTTCAATTGATTGTGAAGAGACATGACGACAGTGAAGGCATTTTGTTTGCCGGAATATGATATGCTTTGGGTTGACTTTGCCTTGTTATCGAGTTCATCGGGAATGGGTTGTAATATGACGAATGTCAGATGGTAAATTGGATAATTATTTCATCTGTTTATCGAGAAGATACTTGTGCGAAGTAACAATGGATGATGTGGTAATTCAATCACTCAGATTGGGAATGAGAACAAACAGGATTAATTGGTTCTTGGCAAATGTATGTACATATGTACATCAGCCTTTAGTGGGGTGAAGTTATTTATTTATTTGGAGGACTAATTAGGTTGTTTGTCATCGAAACTTGATTGAGGCTTTCTTGTAAGTGGCTCGAACGATTCTGTGTACTCAATTTCTAAAGGACTCTAGTCGAGGACGATATTTCGGAAGACAAGCAAAGTTTTACTTACTTACTTATCAGGCCAGCAATCCATGGAGGATCTGAGCCTGAACTATAGCTGCCTGCCATCCCTGACGGTCCCGGGCACGCTGCTTGCAGTTATTGGGGGTGGTCGTGGTGCAGTTGTACACATCACCGACCGTCGAGCGGAAGGTCCTTAATTTAAATTCATATACGGAAAAAAAATGATGCAACACAGCTGTGGTGAACGATCAAACATACTGGTGAAGGCATAACACTCACAGTATATGATGATTTAAATTCATACTCTGTGTGTGCAATTCTGACAAGACAATACCATAAATGCATGGAAAAAGATGCTGAAAACTGCAACAAACTGCATCAAACTTGAAAATTTGATCGGTTCTTCTCCCACTATCTAGGACAACCACCCCTGGAGATTAGTGAACGAACACCTACGACCCCCCAAACCACTGTACACCGTCCAGGTTGTGTGATAAACATCATAAGACTATAAAGCTCATGAACCTGCGCGAAAAAAAAGTCAAGACCAAGTTGTCTTGTAGTCGCGATTACTTGATATTTCTAACAGAGGTTCGGCCTTCCTCTTCTTCTTGAACCAGGATGGTCGGAGGTGAGGAACCTCTTAGCTGGAGAGTTGGTGTTCATGCGCTCAATGTGGCCGAGCCAATGTAGTCGCTTTGCCTTCCGGACTATATCCACGTCTTCGTACAGCTCGTAGAGTTCGCGGTTATGTCTTCTCCTCCATTCACCTTCCCCAAAGGACCAAATATCCGGCATAGAATTTCATTCAAAAGAACCAAAAATCAACTTCGCCATCCTGCTTATAGTCCAGCTTTCGGTTCCGCATAGCAAGACCGGTAGTATAAGCTTTTTGCAAAGCATGACTTTGCGTTTTCGAGTGAGGAGTTTTGAACCAAGTTGTTTGGACAAGCCGAAGTGCCAAGGGCGATTCTATGCCGGATCTCCACTTTGGTGTTGTTTGTGGAGTTTACATTTACCCGAGGAAGACAAGCTCTTTAACCACCTCGGTTTTTGCTTGTCAACATGTACTTTGTCTCATCTTCGTTGCCTTTAAGACTAACTCGTTTCGTCTGTTCTTCAATCGCCGTGAAAGCTTCTATGCATATATCTAGCAGCTGGACAGACTTTTAGAAGATAGTGACTTCCTTGTTGGTGCCTGCCCGTCGCACTATCTGCTCCAGTACCTATTTGAAGAAGTCAGACGACAGCGCATCAAACAGTTCAGGACCGATCTGCACGGTGCATCGCGTATTTTTTAACGTGGCGCGACACAACCAGATCAGTTTTCCTGGGATCCCAAATTCGGCCAACGCATCAAACAAGTCTTCGCGATGAATGCTGTCGTATGGGGCTACGATAAAGAGATAGTGTGTATCGATTTGAAACTCACTGCTCTTTTCCGGGATTTGTCGAAGTGTTTATATTTGGTCCACGACAGATTTGCCGGGCCGGGAGCCGCACTGGTAGCTGCCGATTAGTGCCATTCAAAAGAGCTTTAGACGTTCACACAGAACGCTGGACAGGATCTATCTGGTATGCGATATTCAGCAGGGATATATATAGTTCTTGCAAGAGGTAGGGTCGCCTTTTTTTTGGATCGGGCAAATAGAGCTGATAATTCAATCGTCGGGGATGCTTTCATATTTCCAAAATCTACAGAGGATCTGGTGCATGCTCCCTACCAGAACAGCCAGTCTTGAAGAGCTTTGATGACAAGCTATACCACGGGTTCCATGGATGGTAGCCTAAACTGGTCTCGGCTACTTCTTGAACGGCTGAGCGCCAATGCAGTCACATATTGTTAACATTTGTGCTTGGTGTAGGATTACTCTTCTCCACATTTTCCATAAAATGATCGGGTGATTTTTTTACTGCTTCGTTTTTTCAGCTTTCGCTTTTGACAGCTAATGCGTGACATATGAGAGGTCTTAGAGTAAGTCAGTTTACATTGCCATTTTAAAGTAAAATCGCGAGCAAGAATTCTACACACTTTTGTACCATCACACGATGGTAGTATTTACTTCACTTAGAAAGGAACACCGAACACCGACTTGACTCGACAACATAAGGTCCTCTGAAACTCTGACCTTTTCTACGAAACTCCGTCGTCATAAGGCTTACAAAATTTGCTCCATGACCTACTGACTGGATGTTTTCGTTCTCACATTTTCGACAAACAATTAAGGCTGATTTTTTAGCTGCTTGGCTTTTCAGCGTTCCAGTTTTGACAGACTATTCGTGAGGCTTGAATGCGGCTGAGTTTGTCATACTCAGTTTATATTGCCATTTCAATACGAGGTCACAATTTAACACTACGTACACTTTTGCAGTTTATTTTTTACAGAAAGGAAACCAAGCACCAGCTTGACTCGGCGATACAAGAGCTTTAACATTCCGACCTTTAAGCTCGATAGTAATGGGCCTTATTCTGCCTCTGGACATACTGAGTGGGAATACTCTTCTCCACATTTTCGGCGAAACAATGGGACAGAAATCATGCGATTTGGCACTTTTGAACTCTTTTTGATAGAAATTCGTCAAATCGCTCGTCTATCTTGACAAGCCAACACGGACTGCTGCCTTGAAATATAAGCATACACAAGTCTTTGGGTCACACTAAGCTACCGATATTACAATACCAGTTGGCCCCCAATTACTATCGCACTCATACGTGGCAACACACAATAACCGTGAGTTCCAGCAAAGGGACGCGTTTGAATCCAGGATAGTGAATAGAACAACCTTCATACATAAGAACATCGCTAATAGAAGTTGTTACCACGTAAATCATCCGAACTCGGCTTTATGGACTTACGATACTTCCGTGTTATGACCGATACGGAATTCACTTTTTAGCCACGTCCCACTTGCCCAAAGCCCTAAATCACCACAACTTATCCGCCTCGGCCGTAAAACCGAAACCTCGAAAACCATCTCCGCCACAATTCACGGCAGTTCCCAATGAGCTTCAGTCTCCTTTCCATACATATATGTAGCTTACAAAATGGTATCTTAGCTACGTCACGTACGGATATTAAATGCTTTACGACTTACCTGCCATAATCGAGCAAAAACCTTACAAGCAAACAACTGGCTCCATACCCACTTCATTACAGATTCCGAACTGTGTCCCGAAGACAACATCACCAAATCACCGTACAACCCACTGTCCGACACACCGTGACAACATGAACGATGATGCCATGCCACTTTTTGTTGTTGGATTGTTCAGATCACCTAGAAGTCGATGGTAAATTGCCACTCAACTGGCGATCGTCTGCCCTCACGTCGCGCATAAATATTTAAATGTTGCCGCATATTTACATAAAATTCAAGAACAAGGATAACATACCCGTTCACTGAATCCAGCACGACTACGTTGTCCATTATCCCTTGTCAACGAGAATTATTTGTGGCCGTGTCGATGCGAAATGTACTTATAAGAATCAAAGGATACGGACTACAAATTACTTTTGTTGGAGAATGAGTTGTTGGGAGTGCCGAGGAACACGAGAATTCTCATGACACAGAAGGGTTACGTACCGTAACCAGGAGTAATGTTGGGTGTAACCTAATTACAAAAGTTTCGATGAACTCCACATCCTCATGGCACCGACGAAAAGTAATAAAATCCGAAGTGAAAAACTTGTTAACGAAAATCAAGTGGCACATGATGAGATATAATATCTCAAGCAAGCTGATTGACGACTCAATAGTAAGAGTTCAGTGAGGATATCCCACTTCAATTGGTATTAATCAGTAGTATCAGTCATCTCAACAAGCCCTTAATGTCGTATGTTTGCATCCACAAAATCCTGGCTCACATTCTCCTCTTTAATGATTTATGTGTGTTCTCGTATATATAGCCAGTCCTACATCCACGAGAATGCAGTGTGATTTTCAATGACTCAGTCCGCATCCACCCCTTGCCTAGCTAGCTTAACCCTTTCCGAGTACGAAATTCTCAATTGTTATGGAAATGTCATCATCAACCCGAGGTACAACGATAACACGAGATGAATGGCATCGTAAATTGGTTTTGTCGGCAATTTCCCACCGCAAATCAGCACATATGCATCATGTAACTCTATAGCCACTGTGCTATCCTTCTTACACGTATAGATGCGTAACAACAGACAAAAGATAGAAGGAGTAATTCGAATGCAATTAAAAGGGATTCACTGGGTCTGGCTTTACTTTAATGGAATCGCTTTGAATTTCCTTTAAGCTGTTTCATCAACTTCAATACCCTCTCGTGCTAAAACGCCACCGAAAATGACGTTAACATGGGGATGATACCCGTGACAATAAGGGAAAGTGATGGGAATCCCATATGAACATATATGTCGTTCAGTGACTTCTATTCGAATTGAAATATCACCCGCCCACTTCCGGTTAGGAAACCCTCAACATATTCGAGATAAACCAACAAATACAGGATTTCATTTTCGGTCAACTGAATTATCAGTGAACGCCGAGCCTAACAACCTAACATCCATCTGGATCACAGTAAACAATTGTGATGAGTAAAAATATTGGATGGACTAAATAAGGCGCAGGAAAATAAGCTTGAATTAAGACTACAAATGTATATTTAAAAATCAAGCCGTATACTTTATTATGAAGGTTCACACTGCAAATGGCAAGTGTGTTGCCGTAACACACCAAACTGTGTGTTGTCATTGTATGAAGTAATTTATTATGCAAGTTAATGTGTGTTATTATAAAAAGGGAAATTCCCCAACTATACGCAACTATGTTTATGCAACCTTGCGAAAAGGCAAATTGTGACCCGAACGCATGGTGTAGTGGTCAACACACTGGACTCCCAATCCGGTGATCAAGTGTTCAAATCTTAAGAATCATGTGAACATTTATCGCACCGATCAACAAAAAAGTGATTCATCTAGCCCCGGTTCTCTGAGCATTTAACGCTTCAATTGGAATTGATTTTTAGGGTTCCGTACCCAAAGGTAAAACGGAACCCTATTACTAAGACTTCGCTGTCCGTCCGTCCGTCCGTCCGTCTGTCACCAGGCTGTATCTCATAAACCGTGATAGTTAGACAGTTGAAATTTTCACAGATGATGTATTTCTGTTGCCGCTACCACGACAAATACTAAAAACAGAACAAAATTAATATTTAAGGGGGCTCCCATACAACAGAAATGATTTTCATCCAAAAAATCCCCTTGGTCACATACTGAACTGAGGTAAGTCGACAATATATTTGTGTCTTTGATGAATTAATCCTAGCTGCAAACCTTTTCCCCATATTTATTGTTATTCACCTTTTCACATCGTTGCTGTCAAGTAAGATAATTGATTTGAATTCAATGGTGATTATCAAAGTAATATGCCGATAACCTGCCTGCAACCAAGATCTGTCATCATACAAAAAATGTGATTTAATGTGATGACTGATGAGATGATGAGATGATACATACATAGTCTCTTTCATATTTATATGTATGTATATACAGATGGTACGGAACCCTTCGTGCGCGGGTCCGGCTCGCACTTGGCCGGTTTTTTCATTTTGTTGTAAAGCAACATCATGGTGGCTACGGATATGGATATTTTCACTCGGATAACTAGGTTGAGAGTCCAGTTCGTAAACCACTACGCAAATTACTTTCTGGCAAGGTTACATATACATAGGTGCAAAATTTCTCTTTTGTTTGATTGATTGATCCAAAGTGTGTTAATTATTAATAAGTGTGTCGTGACAACACACTTAAGGTGTAATCAGAGTTTTTATTCATGGCACGTAAAAGAACATGTTATAGTTTCAAAACAAATAAGTATCTCAATTTCAAACATCAAACGAGTTAAATGATACGCTGAATCTTAACATGTGTCGATTGACACACTTGCTGCGAGTTGTTTAACACACTAGCATTTGCAGTGCAACGACGCTATCTGTGTACAATATGTGTGAAGCATGGCATAACTCTGTATATACCCAATGCCTGGACTTATGGACGTCGATCCCAGTTTTGGTTTTTTTTTTATATGATGGAAATGGTGGTGAATGGATTCGACCTCCTCCTCGTCTAGACAGCTTCTGCGGAAATCATTCGGAACTAATCCTAGTTTTTGTGCATGACTGCCAATGAGGCAGTGTCCTGTGATGGCACCGCTGACTTTGTAGATGTCAGTTCTTTTTAGGGATATTATACTCCTTGTCCGTTGACTGTCAAGCCAAGGCCAGATTTGCCTGGTGATGAGGCAGGTATGTCCCTGGGTCCATCTCAGGTTCGTCTCGGCCCTGGCGAGATTATATTTAATGGTTGTGAGGGGTATTCCCTCACAAGCCACGATTGATTGTAGCGTCATTCCCTGTTTGGCGAGTGTGTCGGCTTTTTAATTTCCTGTCGCTGTGTCTCGGTACCCAGATAAGTTGTATGTTGAACTGTCCTGCCATCTCGTTAAGAGATAGGCGATAGTCGAGACTAGATTTTGTTGTGTACACTCCAACAACGACTTTAAGGCCGCTTGGCTAATGTCGAAGGTCATCGACTTTAAACCTATAAGTAATCGCCTGGCTGTGACCCGCATCAGAGGCAGATTTTATAATATCAGCCTTAAATGTGCATACGCCCCTACCGACGAGGCCGAAGACCCTATCAAGGAGGACTTCTATGACCTCCTGTACAACGCCTACGGAGCTTGTCCGGAGTACGATGTAAAAATCGTGGTCGGGGACTTCAACGCCAAAATCGGTAAGGAGAACACCCTTGGCGGAGTGATCGGAAAGCACAGCCTCCACGACAGCTCGTACTGCGGTGATAAGTAGCACAAGATTCCCTCGCAGGCGAATCCACACAGCAACCTGGCGATCTCCGGACGGTCGAACCGCCAACCAAATCGAACATGTGCTCATTGACGCAAGGCACTCGTCAAACATCCTGGATGTGCGAACATTCGGAGGGGCAAATGTCGACTCTGACCACTTCCTCGTAGCAGCAAGATTTAGAGCTCGGCTGTTGCTCGACATTGGGCGCCTGAGTACACCGGAGGTTGCCAGAGTCTACAGGGAGCAGCTGAGCGAAAGACTCAACGGTATGCCTACGTCGAACACAAATGCCAATAATATGTGACTGCATTGCCGCTCAGCCATTCAGGAAGTAGCCGAAACCACCTAAGGATACCTACCACCCCCGAAAAGAAACCCGTGGTATGATGGCTAGTGTGAGCAGGAAAAGGCAGCAACCGACGAGGCGTACAAAAAGGCGCTGCAGAGGAAAACCAGGGCAGCGCAAGAAGAGTACCGAGCCAGAAGAAGGGAGGAGAAAAAACTACTGCGACAAAAGAAAAGAATCTTCGCAGCCTCCCAGCTCAAGGATATCGAGGAGTCTAAGGATAAGCATAAAACACGAGCCTTTTACAAGAAAACCAAAGGCCTTGCAGGAGGCTTCAAAAAGGGCGAGGGTAATCTTGTAGGGACTGAGGAAATCCCAACTCCAGCCGCTGAAGTAGTCCTCCCACCCAGCATCGAAGAAGTCGGGACAGCAATTCAGAAGCTGAAGAACAACAAGGCCGCAGGCTCAGATGGCTTGCCATCAGAGCTCTTCAAGGCTGGCGAATATGCCCCATCCACAAAAAAGGCGATCCTATCTCTTGCAAGATCTATTGAGGTATATCCCTGCTCAATGTCGCATACAAGATCCTGTCCAGCAAATTGTGTGAACGTCTAAAACCATTTTGCCCCGCACTAATCGGCAGCTACCAGTGCGGCTTCCGGCCCGGCAAATCAACTATAGACCAAATTTTCACACTTCGACAAATCCTGGAAAAGACCAACGAGTTTCGCATCGAAACACACCATCTTTTCATCGATTTCAAAGCCGCATACGACAGCATTCATCGTGAAGAACTGTTTGGTGCGATGGCCGAATTCGGGATCCCGGGAAAACTGATCCAGTTGTGTCGCGCCACGCTAAAAAACACAGGATGCACCGTGCAACTCGGTTCTCGGACCTCGGAACCATTCGAAATATGCACCGGATTTCGGCAAGGAGATGCGCTGTCATGTGACTTCTTCAACCTGGTGCTGGAGCAGATAGTGCGACGGGCAGGCGTCAACAGGGAAGGCACTATCTTTTATAAGTCCATTTAGCTGCTAGGATACGCGGATGATATCGACATCATCGCGTGTTCTCGTCGTGGCATTATGGAAGCATTCACGGCGATTGAAGAACAGGCGAAACGAGTTGGTCTTAAGATCAATGAGGACAAAACAAAATACATGCTGTCAAGCTAAAACCAATCCGTCGCTCACCACCTGGGACAAAACATAACAATTGACAGCTACAATTTCGAGGTAGTTAAGGAGTTTGTCTACCTCGGGGCAAACGTAAATTCCACAAACGACACCGCAGTGGAGATCCGGCATAGAATCGCCCTTGGCAACCGCTGCTACTTCGGCTTGTCCAAACAACTGGGGTCAAAACTCCTCACTCGAAAGACCAAAGTCATGCTTTACAAAACGCTCATTCTGCCAGTCTTGCTGTACGGAGCCGAAAGGTGGACGATAAGCAGGACAGCGGAGCTGATTTTGGGTTCTTTCGAAAGAAAAATTCAGCGCCGGATATTTGGTCCTGTCTGTGAGGAAGGTGAATGGAGAAGAAGACACAACCGCGAACTCTACGAGCTGCACCAAGATGTGGATGTAGTCCGGAAGGCTCGGCCACATCGAGCGCATGGACATTAACGCTCCAGCTAAGAGAGTCTTCGACTCCGAGCCTCCTGGTTCGAGAAGAAGAGCAAGACCGAACCTCCGGTATAAAGACCAAGTAATCGCGGATGTAAGACATTGTTTATTGTTTATTGTTTATTGAAATTGGAATAAGCGCTAACACATTAAGATAAATCTTATAAGCTAGTGATAGCAAATGAACAGTTGTAGATATATTATACATATTACAAAAAAGATGAGATTACTGAAATAAATTCTTAATTTCTAACATGGTTTTTATATACAAAAGTTAAGGGCTAAAGATATGATGAGAGGAAAAGGTAGGAAGGTTAATAAAAGAGGAGCTAGAAGTTCGTTGCTTTGATTAAATATTACCGAGAAAAAGTTTGAGTTTATTTTGAAATTGTTTTATGCTGTCCGACTCTCGTACGCGTGTTGGGAGTAAATTCCAAAAACGGACTGCAGCAATAAAGAATTGTCTTTCTGATGTGAGGCACGAGAAACGAGGAAGAATCAAGTTGTTTGTTCTGCTTGATGCCGAGAATCGAAGAATTTCGTAGAGATAGGCAGGTTGTTTAGTATGAAGAATGGCGAAAAGTAGTTTCATAGTACGGAACTTGATGAAGTTTTTAAGTGACATTTTAAGAAGGTTTGTAGATAAATGTGAGATATGGTCATATTTTTTTAGACCGTAAATGTATCTGATAACGCTGTTAAATGCTGCATTCAGTTTACTATTGCTGACATAGTCACAGTTGTAGTAAACTTCGCAACCGTATGTAAGAACTGGAATGACAAGTGCCTTTGCAAGAAGCATTCTTGTATTAAGCGGGGTGAAACGCTGAACGGTCCATAAGGATCTAAGAATTCCGTAGGTTTTACCTACTACTGCGTTAACGTGGTCGTTCCAAGTTAATGTCCTGTTGAAAACCATGCCTAAGTTTTTCGATTTATTTGAAAACTCTAAGGGGATTCCATTTATTGCAACAGTTGGGAAATAAGATAGATCCAGAACTTTTTTCGATATTATTAAACATTTGCATTTCGCTGGATTTAGCATCAAGGTGTTACGTTCTGCCCATGCCCTTATTCTATCAAGTTCTTCGTTAATTGAACAGACACAGTTTTCTAGAAGACCTATGGGGCAGCTTTTATAGACTTGTATGTCATCTGCATAAAAATGTTTTGAGACATTGTTCAGGATGGAACCTATTTCATTGATGTACAACGAGAACAACAGAGGAGAGAGGATCGAGCCCTGGGGGACACCACGTTGGATCGGCAGGAACTCGGAAAGTTGATTTCCGATACACACAGCTTGCTTCCTATCTAGCAAAAAGGAGGAAACAAGTTTGATTGCCTCTGAGGAAACGTTGAACTTATGGCGCAGTTTGTTCAAGAGGAGTGAGTGGTCAACCATGTCAAAGGCTTTGGAGAAATCTAGAAGGACTAAGAAGGTAACCCAGTTGTTATCTAGTTTAGCCCTTATATCTTCAATGACCTTGAGGAGAGCTGTCGTGCAGCTATGCTTTGGACGGAAACCGGATTGGATGTTTACTAGAAAATTGTGACGCGCTATATAATCATAGAGTTGTTTTTGCATTATACGTTCACACACTTTGGATAAAAAGGGTAGAACTGAAATTGGTCGAAATTCCTCACAGCGGGCGTTTTTAGGAATTGGTATTATTTTGGCTAGTTTCCACTGTTGCGGGAAAATTCCGGTTGTTAAGGTGGTGTTGATAACATGTGTTAAAAAAGGCAGCAACAGCGGCAGTATACATTTCAGAAAAGTGGGATTTATATCATCGACACCTGATGCCTTAGATTTTATGGTCAGCATGCTTCCTAACACTTCTTGACTGTCAACGCAGGAGAAACTAAAAGGCGAGAACGGAAAAACCGGTGGTATTTCCGCAGGTTCTTGATTAACGGTGCGAGCTGCACTAGGTGAAGATAAAAACTTCCGATTTAATTCGTCAGCGTTGATATTGTTTTGTGGACATGTTTTTTGCTTTCCTATGCCAAGAGTCTGGAGATTTTTCCAAAGTTTGTGACTATCAGAGGGTACCTTGAGGTGGTTTGAGTAAAAAGTAGTTTTAGCCTCTCTTATTTTTTGCACAACTTTATTACGTAACCTTTTATACGCCACATGCAGGTCTTCAATCCTTGTTCGAACCCAGCGTTTGTAAGCCTGATCTCGCTGATTAATTAAACGTTTGATTGGTTGTGTGAACCAAGTTTTTGATGCTTGGTCAAACTTCTTAATTCTAAATGGCACGTGCTCATTGAAAATATTCACTAAGTTATCATTAATAAACTGAACTTGATCGGTTGGTGAAGTCATACGGTAAATATTTTTCCAAGGTATAGTACGAATATGTTGTTCAAGATTTACAGGATCTATATTTTTGAAATCTCTGAAACGTATTTGCCGGGTTTCTCTTTCTACTTGGTTCCCCGTCTGAAAATCGAAGTTTAGAAAAATAAGGTCGTGATAGGAGAAAACAGGTGCTGAGAGTTGGTCAGACCATAGGATTTGTTCTTTTTTGCTGACGAAGAAAAGGTCTAATAGAGTGCTAGATGTCCGGGTGAAATGGGTAGGCACAGTTGAGTTGACCACGTATAAATCAAATGAGTGCATTTGTTCAATGAGACGCTTATCTACCAAAATGTTGCTGTTGAAGTCACCACATAGTATTATATTAGGTGAACTGACGGTGATTTCTTCCATTAAATCGTATAGTGGATCCAGGCCGATATTATTATTTGGCCTATACACTGTTCCTAACATAAGACTACCTTCGCTACCTATGACGTCGAGAAACAAGTATTCTAATGGTGAGTCGGGTGGTGAGGAGCATCTTATTTTACTAGTTAAGTCATTTTTTACATAAATTGCAACACCACCGCCCCCTCGAGCCCATCTGTCTGCACATCTTGGACATCTTGGTCTTGAACGTCAAGGATGGAAGGCAGCTATAGCTCAGGCTCAGATCCTCCATGGATCGCTGGTCTGATAAGTAAGTAAGTAAGATCTGGTAATTTTAGAGCTTTATGCAGCTTAAGTTGTTTGTAGAATACTCCACTGCCCACCCCGTCTTTGGTTTTAGACCTGTGTAAAAATCTACGCAGTTTCTGTGGGGTTGAGTTTGGCTAGTGCAGTTTTGTGTCCGGGTAAATCGTCGTAAAGTTTTTTCCAAGACTGTGGTTCTGTGTGGTCCAAGTTTTCTGCCATAGTTATTCTGTTTTGCAGAATGGAGGAATGGCCAGTGACATAACTCGTCCATTTCGAGTTGGCTTTTAGTCTTATGGCCGTGTGTGTGGCAATTTGCTTGCCGAAAATATCGAGTTATGTAAGGTCGAGTATCATGTTAAGCGCAGCCGTTGGTGTGGACCTGAGGTATTTTGCACTGGAGGAATAGGTTAACCTGGTATCAAGCAAAGTGATAGGGCAATGTTCCGGGATTTTATGCTTTTTGGTAAATAGCACGAGCTCCGTTTTCTGGGGACCTATCCTGAGCCCGTTGCTATGCGCCCATTTGCACAGAATTGGGAATGCCGATTGCATACGGTCATTCAGTGTGGATAGGTATTTACCTGAGATTGAAATGGCAACGTCATCAGCGTAGACAATAACGTCCAGGCCTTCTTTCTCCAGTTTGATTAGTGATAGTAGTTCATTTACAACTACATTCCAGGGAAGAGGTGTAGTTAGCCACTAGTAGATACTAGGTTTCCCCACTTAGAGTGAATCTTGCATGTTAATAACAACTCGCCGATCAGCTCTATCAGAGTCCTCTCCACCTTTAGCTTTTCTAGCCCTTCTATTACTGCTTTCGGAGTGACGTTGTTAAAGGCGCCCTCTATGTCTAGGAAGGCTGTGTTAGAGCATATTCTTTGAGATGGATTGATCTTTCGATTTTCCTCACTAGTGTGTGCAATGCTGATTCGACCGATCTACCCTTACAGTAGGCGTGCTTTGCCTTAGAAATTAGGGAGGGATCCAAGCTGTGGCGTATGTGTAAGTCTATCAGCCTTTCCAAAGTTTTTTGGGATCCCTATAACTGCGACAACTATAGGGGAATAAGTCTCCTTAATATCGCGTATAAGATCTTCTCCGCCGTACTGTGTGAACTGCTGAAATTATTCATCGTCAATTTTACATGTTCCTATCTATGCGGCTTCAGACCAGGATAGGCCAAATATTTACACCGCGGTAGATCTTAGAGACGACCCATTCATTTCAGGTCGACACACACCTTTTTGTCGATTTTATGCTTTGACATCTCTGTCAAAGATATCAGGTTGTGCAGGATGACAAGGAAGAATTCTTGCCGCTCCAATAAGTCGATGTTAAAGAAGGACTCAGACTAGTCCACGCACTGTCATGTGGTCGTGCGGGATTCACTGGCCAATACAAGAGGCACGAGCAAGTTTGCACAATTGCTCGCATACGCTGATGTAATTGGGAGAACGCAGCGAGATATCAAGGAAGTTTTGCAAGCATTGAAGCGGAAACGGCTAAAGTGGGTCTGAAGGTAAACAAGGGCAAAACCAAGTAGATGCTGTCGTCAAAGAAAGACAGACAACACCGACGAATTGGCCAGAAGGCCACTATTGCCAGCTATAACTTTGATGTCAAGGATTTCGTCTACCTATGCTTTAACAAGCAGCAACGACACCAGCGCTAAGATGTTTCGTCGGGCCCAAGAGGTAATTGAGTAGTTGAGCCCTTTCTTGGGAAACAGGGGTGATCCTCTATAAAACCTTAAGTATCCTAGTCTTCCTCTACGACGCAGAGGTTTGGACTTTATCAAATATGGATGAAGTGGCCCTTAGTCATATCGACAGGAAATTTCTGCGTACAATCTACGGCCCCGTTTGTGTTGACAGGGAGTGGAGGAGAAGATTCAGCGAAGAACTGTACGGGCTCTACAGCGATATCGGCCTGGTAATCGTCTCCGGATCCAACGGGTAAGATGGCTAGCCCAGGTAGAGTATAACTCTGGCCCGAAGGGTTTTCGACTCCAACCCCGAGGGACGGCGTTGCAGAGGACGGCCGCATCTAAGGTGGCGGCCGCTTGTTGGGTGAGGGCCAGACTCACCCCGAACTGTAGCCCCATCTAAGTAAGTAAGTAAGAGCGCCCACTCAGAAAAGACGTGTGTTGCGGGGAATTTCTTGAAGGGCCGATGTGCGACTGACTATTTCTTCAGAGTATTTTCTGTGCTATTATCGATAAATCAGGGAATGGCAAGAGCCAATCCTGCGATGTTCAGATGAATCTCGCGAAAGAGATACCCAGAATAGAAAGCTTTTCAATTTCTTATATGCAAGTGCCAATCGTGGATAATGGCTGCGAGTCCGTGGTACGCTCGGACGTAAGAAGACAGCACAGTGTTTTGGAAGTATATAATCCCATTCTGTTCTCCCCATACAATGATGCTGTCGATATTGGAGTTGAATGAGCTTAACATATGCTGCCCCTCACTATTTACAGCCGAAGGGTAAGGTCTTCAGGTAGTAAACGAGTAGTGAAGGAGCTGACGATACTATCGTCCTAAAAAGAGTGCTTTGGATTAGAAGTGATAGACAAGAGGTCATTTGTAAAGATGAGAAAAAAGTGTCGCAGACGAAACGGAGCCCTGCGGAAAACCTGTATTGAAAAAGCGGATGTCAAACTTGAATCTGTCCAAGACAGCATGAATTGAGTTATTTGTAATGTGGTTTTTAATCCATAGATGGAAGGACTCGTCGATCCCAAAAGCATGCATTTTTGACAAAAGGGCTTCATGCTAAGCCCTGTTAAATGCTTTCGAAATATCCTATCCTTTTACCTATTTGGTGAAGTGAGCGATTCCACTTTTCGCGGAGATGAGCCATACAACCATACTGTCGGTCATTGTGGAGTTTCCGCAATTTACGATGTTTCAATATGTGACGGTTGAGAGAAGGCAGTTTAGCGAAATGGCTCGGTAGTCGGAAGGAAAAAAAATTCGACTTTGGGCTGGACTAATACTGTTTTTCGTCTACTTGGAAAGAGCCCAAAGAGTGGCAAAGATGAGGGGCGCAATGTGTTTGCCAGCGTGGAAGAAAGCTCTTTTCTCAATTTCTTTGAGAACCCTTGCAACTGCACGAGTAAGGAAGCCGATTTGTCCCATTGTAGGATCGGCGCGCTCTAGCACAGGTGCAGGCAAGTAAGGTGCAAGTTGAGAGCTGGAGTTGACTGCAAAGTAGGAAGCAAGAAGGTTAGCTTTGTCTAAGGGAGTGACAGCTATAAGTCTTGGTATAGACGACGAGGACGAGTTTTTAATGCTTTTGAAGAACTCAACGCTTGACTTTTTGGTCGGATTGGAACTTGACTTGTCACATGTGGGTATTGCAGTCATTTCTGGCTCGTACAGATACACTTTTTCCAAGTCTTCTTATGACTATTTGCGCCATAGGCGGGAAAATCTTTCAAGCCACTTTTTATCCTTTGGCTTGTTTCTTTTGATTCTACTAGTAATAAAATTGAGCACGCCACAACGATTAGTTAAGACTGCATCTATCGAGTAAAGCCTTGTGTCCTTTCCGGCGCTTTTACTCTTTCCTGAGTGGTGGGAGTTCGGGATTTTGGCTTATATCACGACCTGGTTGGTCTCATAACAGCGATATTATCCATCGTGCAAACAGTTCCTTGCCTATCAGACTTTGGTGCATCACCCATAAGAACCGTAGTGTCCAATTTACGTAACAAACGACATATGGTTTCTTTCATTTGGGCAAATATCTTCTTTGATGGCGTTACAGTCCATGAAGGACCAGAGCCAAGCTTCTCTGAATCACCCATGTTGTGTGTGATTTATTTTTCACATTGGTGAAAGGGACCTACAGTTTAATGCCGGTTCCGAACGGCATGAGTCGAGAAGCTATTTCACGGCAAGTATACTACGCAGGGTTTTGCCAGTACCCCGCCGAGGAGGAACGCCGCGAAATAAACATTCGATGGCGTCGGTGTTATCGGGATCCGAACTCGCTCATCGTGCGTCAGAGTCCAACACACTAACCACTGCGCCACGGCGTCCTCAAATTGGGCAGATATGGTCATTGCTTATCATTTTGTAGAGCTCTTGAATAGCTCTACAAAATGGTAAATGGCCACCAGTCAGCTTACGAAACTATATATAATTGAAAGGAGACTAACATAAGCTCTTTATCGAATTGAAGTTCACGTTCCTGCACCACATTTGGACAGCTCTTTATAAAATGACATCTTGTGGTGATTGCGACATTGTTACGCAGTTTCTCGCTACCATATCAATGCCATTTTGATTTTCTTTCTAGATTTGGTGCTAGATGAGTTCCCTGGCTCATGATCTGGAGAAAACGTGCCATATGCGTATATAATCAAAAAAAAATTTCAATTCTCGAAAACATTCTTCTGTTGGGCAATGGAAATAGCCCATAAAAGCAAGAAGCGACTACCATTTTTTGTTTCCCAATAAAACCTAAGCACCAGGACATTCTAGGAAAATCATCCGTCCCAACTGCATAGTCCATCCTTCGAGAACAAAACAAAATTCAGTATAATAACCATTTTCAGAGGAGAATCATTTCAATTTACATGACTGCTTAGGATTTGGTAGCATAAATGGCAACCAACTTGCCATATTAAGAACTCCCATTCAAACTAATGACATGGTCTTCTGGCTGCCCGTCGTCCATTTCTGACTATCGAAAATTCTCCTAGAGATTAACTGACAAAGTTCCTCTTTTCCTCTTTTTCATTTTGCTAGGGGACAATGATAGACAAATCTGACATCCGGAAAACTTTTGCCCTTTAGATCCTAATTCTTATGGTATAAGTCGAATAATATTGAGCTTACATACATGTCTAGCATGTCCTTGTCTGATATCATTTTCATATGTCCGCATTGAAGCCACAACAAGATATAGAAGCAAATAAAAAAGATTTCCACTGAAGTTAATAAATGAATTTTCTGTTCAGTCTTTGGATGATGGGGTATGGTGGCGTTACAGACTATTTTGAGCACAGAAGGATAATCAAATCAAACAAAAAATCAATAAACCATCTGTAGATAGTAGATGGTTCCAATAACGCGAGCTCAGAGTGACCAGAGAATATCTACGATTGTATGTAGGTATGTCAGATGAAATGCTATTGATTACACAAACGGGGTAGTTAGGATAGGGTTGTTTCGTTAATACATTACCTGTAGATTGGGCGGACAATGGTCTAGCAGCTCTAGCATATGCTTGATATTTTGTGCATCTTGTATCACAAAATTTAATTCCATATCAAATTCGCCGCCAACAAGCTGGAAGAAAGAAAACAAATGTTATTTAGTTTTAAAATAAAAAATTCTTGCATATAACGATATATTTAAGCGGGCACACTCGCCCTCTGGGACATTCATTATTCATTCAGTATTCAGTGAACAGTGATCAGTCGGTAACCCAGTATGAGAGTAATCAAGCCATCTAGTGAGTTAGTGGACAATGTAGAGACAAAGGTTGTCACAAAGGTGAAGCCAACAGATAGCTGATCTAAGGTGGAGTAATAAAGTGTGTGTATTTAATAAACAACTAAACAGTTGTAGTTTAGCGCAATCCAGTGGTTGAACCTTATTCTGGACTCGTATTAGTTTCCGTAACAGTATAATAGAATAATTACTTTTCTTGGTACAACCCCAGAGTTGTATACCGTAAGCCCAAATAGGTCTAAGCACTTGCTTGTAGAGAAGCAGCTTATTTTCAGTACTAAGCTGGGAAGGTTTTCGTAGTAGCGCTTTCCACTTAAGCTTCGCGTCGAGAGTCATGCCTATGTAGGTATTTTGCCTCGTTTGCGAATGGTATCTCCGCCGGTAGCTGACCTCCTGGCGGTGGGGGACGGGCAACAGGTTTGGGGTGTGGGAATTGGTTTTCGTACAGCTCAAGCCTGGCTAACGAACGCAAAACCCCTCTGGATGACAAAAAAGGAGACCTGCCACGGAAACTGCCTACTCTGGGTGTGGCCCTATTTGGAGCAGGCCTAGATGGTGGCAGTATGCGAGCGTCTGGTGGCCGGTCCGTCCCGCTAGGCAGCTGGTCGGGCTTAACCCGAAGAAGTCACGACCAACCCGGCCTCGTGAGCCATTACGGATGTGGAGAGGAATGCACGCCACTAACTAGTGCGTGCGGGGAGTAAAAGGCAACAGACAACGGCATCGACTTAAGATGGGTTCATAGAACGTCTCATCGCACACAGGAAAGTATCACGAGTTGGTCGAGAAAGCTGCGAGGTATCGGTTAGATATAGTAGGTATCTCTTCGACAAAGCAGAGAGAATATTGAACTATGGACCATTGGGACGGGTGGAAACTCTTCCCATTGGGAGTTGCACCTCAAATGTCTGCACAGGCGGTAGTGGGGATACTCATAAGTCCCAGGCTGAGTGAGAGTCGGGATCTTAAGACTCAAGCTTGAAGGATTCACTCTGGCTCTGGTGTAGGTATATGAACCGAATCTAGAGTCAGAGTATGCGACTTTGCTGGATAAAATTGAGGTGGCCCTTGATAGGGTGGTTGAGGTGGATTCCCTATATCGTGATGGGTGACTTCAACGCTCACGTTTGGGAGTGTGATTGGGAGGAACGGTGATCCTCATCAAAACGCGAACGGAGAGAGGTTGCTGGATTTTTGCTGTGCAATTAGCACGTCCATTATGAACCCCTTCTTTTCACACAAAGATAATCATAAATGCACGTGGTGCCGTGGGAGTCTTCAACAGAAATCGTTGATAGATTTCTTTGTGGTACCATCGTGCGTGAAACGGATGGTTTCTGACGTTCGTGTAGTGAGAGGCGCTAAACTGTCAAGCGATCATCACCTGGTGTTATGTAAGCTGTATCTTACTGAGAGTACCTCGACTGTCAAGGCGGAAAATAAGAATGGTTACACGCATACGGTGGGAGAAACAGTGAGGTGCGTCAACATTTTGCACGCCACATTTTCGAAAACTTTGAGCAAATTCCAACTGTTCCATCGTATGAAAAGGACGTGATGCACGTGATGTTTGGGAAGAAAAGCGGCTTAGTGTGGCGGGGGGTGGTGAGAAAATAACTGCTTGGTTTAAAACACCCGGAGTTCAAGAAGCCATCAGAGAGAAGAAGAAGGCCTACAAGAACTGGATTCTCTAGGGAGACTCTGCTTCCCGTGACCGGTACACGGTGGCGCGATGAACTTTTTAATTGGCTGTGCGTCCTGGAAGGAATACGGCAAGGAGTTGGAAGGCGACCATATATCTGCGAAAAAGGGCTTCTGGCAAGCCATTCGCCGGTTTAGAAGAAGGTGATTCAACATTCTAGAAGGAATTAAATCCAAAGATGGTGTGTTGCTTTCCAATGAGATGGACATCTTACGCAGATGGAGCGAGCACTTTTCGGAGCTGCTCAATCCCGAACAGGGCGCTGAGGGGGACAGATCTATAGTCTTGAGTGGGGCGGGGAATAGTCCATCGATTGAGGAAGCTATTTTAGCGATTGAATCGCTGAAAATTGGCAAATCCGCCTGTGTGGATGAAGATCAGCCGGAAATGCTTAAGGCAATGGGTAAAGAGGGAGTATTATGGCTCTCTCGTGTCATAAAGGTGGCCTGGGAATGCGGTGAGACACCTAGCGATCGGCAGACTAGGGTGATTGTCCCTCTTTTCAAAAAGGGGGATAAAAAAGAGTGCATACATACATATCTTTTTCAAATGTCCCCGGCAAAGTCTACGCTAAGGTGTTGGAGGCGCGTTCTAGAGCTATGGTCGAATCCAGGAAAGGGGTTTTCCAAGATGCGGTTTTCGTCACGACAGAAGTACAACCGACCAGCTTTTCACTCTAAGAATGAAAACCGATCTACAGCTGCTTTACAGATTTGGAAAAGGTGTATATATCACCGAGTTTCGCGAGGTAAACTCTGGAGTGTTCTGCAGGAGTATGGGATTAATGTTGAGGCCCATTCGGTCTCTATGTACAAACTGTAACAGCTTTGTTCGAGTTAACGGTAGTAAATCAACCACCTTTCACCGTGGGCGTTGGACTTCGCCAAGGGTGCATCCTGTCACCCCTCCTTTTCATTATATATATGGACTGGATGTTGCAGCGCAGTCAAGGTGAGGAATGTTTCACTTTGGGAGAGTTGAGAGTAAGCCATCTTCTTTTTGCAGATGACTTAGTTGTCCTCACATCGTCTCAGACGAAACTCCAGCGCGTGCTACATAGATAGATATGTTTGTGGCCGTATGTGCTGATAGCTGGAATGAAGGTTAACGTGGACAAATCCTAGGTTATGGTTATTTCCAGAACACCTGTCCAATGCATTCTACGTGTTAGTGGAGTCCCATTGAAGCAGGTGGAGAAGTTTAAGTATCTCGGGGTCTTCTTCGCGAGTGATGGGGGCAGGAATACTGAGTTTTCCTGCAGGATTGGCCAAGCTGGGTCAATTTTGAAATAGCTAGGAAGATCTGTCGTCATGAAGACCGAGCTTACTGTGAAAGCCAAGTTAGCGGTTTTTAACTCAGTATTTGTTCCAACTCTCACCTATGGTCATGAAATTTGGGTATTGACCGAAAGAATAAGATTGCAAATACAAGCTGGCGAAATGGGATTTCTTCGTGCTGTTGTAGGAGTTACTCGCGCGGGGAGCTTAATGTTGAGCAGCTGCTTCTCCGAACGGAAAGGGCTATGCTTCCATGGTTTGGTCACCTGAGACGAAGGTCGCCATCATCACGACTTCCGAAGCGTGCCTTGAATACAATACCACCAGGCAGGCGATCGCTTGGCAGACCCAGGACGAGGTGGCTGGACCAAGTCCAAAAACTCGCCTGGCAGCGCGGAGGCGGAGGATCGAGTGGCTTGGAAATCTCGCGTGCGTGCATTACCCTCGCGATCCTTTTAGTGGAACATGCGAGCTTTTGAGAATGATGACCCATTACTAGGTGATATCGTTAGAACGTATTTGGGTAAGTCGTTTAAACCTTTAAAGGTGTATTGTATTTGCATAACAAAATTGGATATTTCACCCAAAATTTGTTTTTGTTTTTAAAGTTTATCTCTCTGCTTTAATGTTATTTTAACAGATACATACCTACCCAGCTGAAAACCCCTCTTCCTTCTTCCTTTTCTCATTCAATAAAATAAGTAAACAACCAAGTCCATCCGTCTCAAGGTCCTTACAGCTCGCAAGAGCGACGTATTACAAAAGTCTGCACAGAGCTGACCTGTTTTCCTTGAAACTCAAATATGTATACATATATATGTATGTATTTCAAGTTACACGAGTAAGATTAAAGCAAATACCAACAAACCGAAAATATCCATACGTAGGCCGAAGTAAATACTTAAAGATACTCCAGTGTAGACATTATACGATGCGCCTACCGCCTGCCAGTGAAATTGAATTCTGGAAGTGCTCGTCTTAAAATTTTCGAGATGGTTGCGATGGAAATATTGCACTCCATTAAGGAAATGCTTGTAGTCTACCTTGAGGTGTGGCCATCCTCCCGAGAGCATCTACGTACATATGTGTGTACATATATGCATGCATCTAATACAATTTTGTCCTTGACCAGGATAGCAGCAATCGCATGTAATCATATTATGCGAACAAGTTCAGGTCTGGGTATATCTTAAGAGTACTAACTGCTAAAATATGTACTCGTAAGTGCATATTCATAAGATAGAGTTCTTATCTAACTGAGAAAGATTAGATTTGCAAAAAAAAAAAGGAAAGGGAAGGCACAAAAGGAAATGGAATATATGTGCCAACAAACAGAAAGGACATAGACAAGAACTCCTTATACCTATGTACGTATGGATGTGGATACAGCGATAGCTTTAAGTATCCCAAATGAGCGAGAGGGAAAGATGTACTCCGATAAGAGCGATATAACGAGGTATACATACGAGTACATGAAACATCCTTAAGGGTTCCAGACAATCTCTTTTCGCTTTTTATTCTTATCGTCCTCGTTCACATCGTCTTCGATTTTTTCAACGTCGCCGTCGTCGTCAGGGCTTCAACACTGTTGTTTGCTTGTTATGATCCCAAGTCTGTACATGGGAGCACTGGAAGGGTGTGGTTTTATAGAGCCAGGATGACTGGCGTCGGATAATTTCTTTTCGCTACCCCATAGCTTTTCAATTTGTTTCATTGCGCCAAGGGTAGGCGACCTCGTCACCGTGTGGTATTCCAATCACTGTATAACTATGGCAGCCACTAGTACAGATCCAGGGTCGAAAGTAGACCAAGATGAATGGTCGTGATAATTGCCCGCTTCTTCCGAGGCATACATACATACATATGTATATGTATAATCGTTCGTACGCCAGGGATTGTGGTATAGCTCCTTGAATAAGGATATTAAGTACGCAATTTCTTAATGACTTGAATGAATAAATGGCGAGGAGTGTACTTGTCTAACGCATTTGTATACCTATGTATGTAGATCAGTCTGTATACCCTAAGAGGAATTTCATTGAGAATCCTTTCGTCCCGTGGCGAATTCAACAAACTACAATATAATGAGGCCTTCACCCCCGTGACGCGATGATAAGCGTTAAGTGAATGCCCTCAGAAGGGCCAAGAGGGAAAGGAAACTGTTAAAACAAGTGGAAGGAAAGAAAGGTAAGAAAGAACTTGTCCCGCATTTGCTTTTCGGTAACGAAAGAACCAAAAAAAAAAAAAAAAAGGACCGTCCTGGAACGGTAGCAAACAATGACAAGTGTTCTTGCTCAGTGCGCGTATATACCTACAGTGGATTTATAACGCGAAAGTGACAACGTGGCGTTAAACAGAGCGTAAAACAAGGACTTGAAGAGCTCCGAATAAAGGGACTAAGCATGAAGGTAGAGTGGATAGGATGAGATGTTTTGAAACCTTGGCACTAATCAGACGTGGTCGTAACAATGCTTACAGTCACAGATAGGTGGATGCGCATGTGGGTGAAAGCTAATAACTTGTGTAGAATCCGTAGGAAGGATATTCAGGTTTTTAGGTTAATGCGTCCTTCCTTTGGAGTTTATTGTGAGAACTTACGACACCACCTGATTTGCATGTTCTCGTATGGTTGAGAGTGTTACAGAGTGAAGAGCGTTTCAACGATATTTTAATGGAAGGATAACGACATTTTAAAGAATATGCTGTTGATGCAAAACCGCTATTATTGATTGACTTAGTCATGATTGAATCTCGAAAGCTTTCATTAACTTGTGCTTACTCACCACGAAACAATTTCCGCATCCTGAGAGCATCAGACAGATTTAGCCGTCGGCTTCTCTCTAGCTTTTGATAAAAACTTGCTTATAAAAGATAATTACATATCTACTCCAGGAATTGTATGTAGTCTGATGGTCCAGAAAATCATGCTTCCTCTCATCAACTTCGACAAAGAGAAAAAGTGCACTACAAGCAAAACATGCTATTCATCCCGTCCATCACAGGCCTTAACTGGTGTAAAAGGCCCTTTTCTAAAAGTCCATGTCATCTGGTAATTACTTTATGTTAATTTCACTGTTCATTCTGCTGGACATTCACTCGGATCGAGGAATCTCTGACACCAACGCACAATACCTCCCAGTAAAATGGATAGAGATACAGATAGAGAGTAAACAGGAAGCCTGGAGGTATGAATCACGATTTGTTATGAAAAATATTTCGTCCTTCACGCTTACCTAGTTTCCTCTTGCAGAGGGGATAAGAATCACTTTGTTCCACGACAAGGAGAGAGAAAAATAAAAAGGAAATGACAAAATGTGGTCACGTCAGTGGTTCGTATGATAATTAGTTGGAAAAGGAAGAGGATCGAGGACGAAGAGAGAATGGTCCCTTCTGCTCGGTCCTTAAAGGTTTCATTAAAACTTTTGTTTTTCTCTTTTTTTTGTAGAATATCTACTATATTCATTTGAAGTCCACTCAGGACAACTGTGATCCAAGGATAGTAGCACCAAAAGCTATACAGAATCCTAACCTAACAACAGTCAAAGGATAAAAACGTGGTGATGGGGTAGACGATGACCTGGATACGTGGTTTGCATTCTTTTTCTTACACTCTCTTTTCCCTATTCTTCTACGCTTAATCTCAACTATATCCTTCATCAAACACAAGTTAGTCGAGCGGAAAGGGTGATGGGGGATACTTGTGAAATGTTATTTTTTCTGCGTTACTGGTTGCTCCGTGTTATGTATGCATGTGTATGGTATCGGGCAGACTCTTGTGTATATGAAGTTCTAATGTGATCCTTGGAGCGCTTTGGTGTTTGTTTCTGTTTTCGCTACCGTCTTCCTGTTGCTCTATTAGTTTAATTCAGTTTCGAAAGGAAGACCTATACCCTGCAGTGAATGGTGTACTCTGTAATAGTTGTTTACACGAAACTTTGTGAATTACTTCTCTCCAGTTTTTGTTTTGTTTTGGGATTTTTGTTTTCTCTTTCCTGTTCGCCTTCTTTTGCGTCGTCTGTTCGTTTTTGTAATTATGAATTCATTAAGGAAATGACACTAAAGCACAGTGTTTACATTGGGTGTGGTGGATGGTGGTCTTCTCTTCTCGTCCTTGTTGCTGTCAAGAACTTTTACTTACACCCGGGGCAATATAATGAATAATTACCGTTGAGCATTAGGACCTAATTCGAGGTAAAGGAAGAAGTGTAGGTAAAGTTAGTAGTATTTTTAGAAAGTCTTCTATGAATTGGTATCATTAAATGCGACGTGATATCAAGCTGGACATTTTAATTCATAAACGTGAAAGTGCATATAGGGTCGATTGTAGCAGGCCATTGGTCTGTGGTAATATCGCAACAATCGGCCAAGATGTCTCCTTATTCTATCGGACCTAGGAAAAGTGCAGGGCTTGACCAAACAAACTTAACCCTCTCCAGTCAACAGTCCGAAGCGGCTCCCAGCTAGTGGAATGCGAGAAATAGCAATTAGGTTCCGGGAATTGAGACATAACTCGAGAACTAGCAAATCCGTGTCTAGAAAAGAGGTCCTTTCTTTTAGTTTTCATCCAAGACTAAAGTCGATAGTTTGTGTGTCGTGCGTATTTTTCGCAAAAAAAAAAAAATGTTTGCGCACTGCAAATGGCATGTTACTGCAACACACCAAAAGGTGTGTTTTCATTGTAGTAATTTTTCATGCAATTTAAAGTGTGCTATTATGAAAGCACAAAAAGGGGCAGTTTTCCAACTACATACATATACACACAAAAACGATATTCCCAACTATAAGCAACCTTGCCAGAAAGCAAATTGCGACCCGGACCCAGTAGTGTAATGGCTAACTTATTGGTCTCCCAACCTTGTGATCCCGTATTCAAATCTTAAGGTTTCTGTGAACAATTTTCGCAGGGAAGAAGAAAAAAGAAGACTCGTCTAGTCCTCGCTTCCCGACCATTTGTATATATATATGTACGTATGTAGCTTCGAGGCTCGTTAAGCCCGAAACATTGTTCTTTCTTTTTTGTTTAAACCACTGTAGAATGGGAAAGATGAGATTGAGTGCATTTGCTTTTTGGTGGCTGTGAACATTGAGATTGTGTTAACCATTAAGCCATGGATCCGACTTGGAAATTACTTTCTGGCAAGGTTGCATATGGTTGGATAATTTCCCTTTTGTTAGATTTATTGATCGACAGTGCGTTAATTATTAAGTGTGTAGCTCAAACACACTTAAGGTGCCTATAGAACGTGTTATAGTTTCAACACGAAATTCAAAGATCGAACGTGTTAAGTGACACACTTTCTACTTGTTGTTTAACAGGCTAGCATTGCAGTGTGGCGTCATAATATTGAGTGACTCACATTTTAAGCAACGTGTTGTGATTCAATTTTTAGTTAAATCCAAGGAAAAAAAATCGGATATCTTCTGACAAATTCCGGGACTTATAGATAGGTGGAAAAAGTGGAGAGCGGGCAACGAAAGTGGTAAAATCAAATTCGCGACTGAAGAAAATAAATCCGCGGCATGGTTGATCGTAATTATGTTACTTATGCGTGCACTTGTATTCCGGGTGCAATCCAAACTCATAAAGAAGGAATGGATCTTGCACCACAACAATGCGCTGTTCCGTTTCTCGTTGATTGTCCAAGAATTTTGGGCGCAAAAAGCCCAATAATGTCCCCTGCGAATTTCTTTTAATCTCCTAGATGAAGTCTTACTTCAAGGGAACTCATCAGGGCGGTTTAGAGAAGGTCAAGGAGACTGTAACCATGGTTCTGAACGAGATAACTTGGGATGATAATCGAGACTACAAATATTTATTTTTGTCCTATACGGACAAAAAGTATGCAACGCAGTTGTGAATGGAAAGTGACCAGACGTACTGCCGCAGGCATAACACTCACAGTATATGGTCAACCGAAATTCATCCTCTGCGTATGTGTTGATCGATGACATCAACATGTAAACACATCAATGCAACTGATGCAACTGCACGCGTGAACGCATTCACTTACCGACGCAACAACGTTCCCTAAATCAGCTGTCTCTCTCTCTGTTTTTCTTCTGTCATCTGGAACACAATAAATTATTCCTTTTCAATCTACCCAACGAAGCGGTTGTTTTCTTTGTGCCTCGATTCGAGTTATTTTTTTACAGCAAGGAGCCCGTTACGAGAAGAAACATTGGTCCTTCGAGCCATATCCGTATAATACATACATATATACTCGGCCCTTGCTTCTGCGTGCGAAAATCCAGTGTGTGTGGGCGCTTTTTTCCGAAAAAAAAAAAAAAAAAAAAAAAAAAAAAACAAAAAAAAAAAAACCGAAGGAACAATTTACCTCATCGGTTCTTTTTGTCAAGTTGTCCGTGACACCGAAAGAAGAATTTGGAAATCTGGAAATCCCTTCATTCAGGAGCACCGCACTTTCACAAGTAAGTGATCAGTTTTCCCTTTTATGATGGCAACACATTTGGCACATATGCGTAAGCAGTTGGAGAAGGACATATCTAATTTTTCTAAGACCGGTTCTGCTAGACGAACAGCCAACTACATTTCCGTTCGGTTGACTGCCTTGGAAAAAACGTTGGAAGGAGCAACGGCTCAGATGGAAAAGGCACTGGGTTCTTTAGCAGAAAAGGAACTAAGTCAGGCCGAGGACACATTCGAACAAATCCGCGAGTTGTACTTCGAGCATCGCTGCGACTTGCTGGACGCCTTGGATAAGGTCCAGGCAGCTACAAGGAAGGTGGAAGACGACAAATCAGAGTCAAAGAAATCGCATGGGAAGGTAGATATTCGACTGCCCAAAATTAATTTACCTGTGTTTGCCGGGAATTATGAGTCATGGCGAGCATTCCATGATTTATTCACATCGCTCATCCACCATAATGCAGCTCTCTCTGAAACAGAGAAGATGCATTATCTAAAAACTAGCGTCTCGGGTGAAGCTGGAAAACTGTTGGCTCACTTAGGAATCGATAACGGTAATTACTCGAAAGCATGGAACATCTTAAAGGACCGTTATGACCATCGTCGGTTTCTCGTGAACACCCAGCTGAAATGCCTCTTCAACCAGCCTTCGATTTCCCAAGAGCGATCAGAGACCATTAAGCAATTGCTTGATACATCGACAGAGGTTATTCAAAGCCTTGAGAATCTAAAGGTTCCGGTGCAGCATTGGGATGTAGTAATTATTTTCATTCTATTACAGAAACTTCCATCAAAAACACAATACCTATGGGAGGAAAGGCTTGGAAGTAAACCCAACAGCAAGGAGCTTCCTACATTCTCCGAATTTACTCAGTTTTTGGAGATGAGATTCCGCTCATTGGAAGCTGTTATCCCACAGCAGGTGCGACCATCAACGAATCAGACCAGGAATGTGCCACAGCGGAACAGCTTTCACACTACGACCAAAACTAACAGGTTTTCCTGCAAGATTTGCGACAAAGGTCAACACTCCATTAGTAAATGTGGGCGTTTCTTAAAGATGAGCACAACAGACCGATGCCAAACTATAGGTAAATTGGGAGTTTGCCGGAACTGCTTAGCATATAGCCACAGCTCTGAACAGTGTCCAAGCGCTCGTCGGTGTTACTTGTGTCAACAGCCTCACCACACATTGTTACATTTAGCAGTAACTAATACCTTTCAGCCGTCTATACATCACCAGCCTAATAACTCTGAACATCCTCCGCAGCAGAAATCGCAGAACTACCTCAGTACAGCAATGAACACCGAAGCACCAGCCTTTTTGCCTAACAGTGGAGAGCTGCCCTCCTGTAGTCCTGCCATCCACAACTACCATACAGTGCCAAGCACAGCGTCGCAAGTTTTGTTAGCCACTGCAATGGTTAAGGTGAGGTCGTCGTCAGGTGGGGCTTATTCACTTAGAGCCTTGCTCGACTCAGGCTCTCAAGCGAGCTTTATAACAGAGTCAGCCGTACAATTGCTAGGTTTAAAGTCCACGTTCACTCATGTTGAAGTTTCCGGGTTGGGTTTAGTCAGCAGTGGCACGTGTCAAAGGGTCGTAGACATCACACTCTCGTCCCACAATTCGACCTTTGAGACTTCAACACAAGCATTTATCTTTAAGTCACTGTCTGGCCATCTTCCGGCCCGGATCATCGCCGTTGCTCATTGGGAATATCTCAACGATCTCGTTTTGGCAGACCCTTTCTTCTTTAAACCAGCTAAAATTGATCTTCTCCTAGGAAGCGATTTGCTTGCCGATGTTTTATTGCCCGAGTTGGTAAGACCAACGCAAGAGAACATGCCAGTAGCCCAAAATACTAAATTTGGCTGGATATTATTTGGAAAAACCACAGTCAAGACTCCATTCGATCACCATGAAACTTCCGAGAATGTCGCATGTGAGAAACACTTCGTCCAGCATGTAGGTCGTATGGGTGATGGGCGATATCAAGTCGCTCTTCCTTTCAAAGGGGCCGCTTATCCAATCCTCGGCAGGTCATACGAAGGGGCTTTACGACGTTTCAAAAGTTTGGAGAGACGTCTCACGGCCAATCCGCATCTACATAAACAATATTCCTCCTGCCTAGAAGAATACATTAAATTAGGTCATATGAGTGAAGTGAAGCGAGAAGACATACCCAAATCAAGCCACTATTTCCTTCCTCATCACGCCGTAATCAAAGAGAGTAGTTCTACAACAAGGTTGAGAGTGGTGTTCGATGCATCATTCAAGACATCAAATGGAGTCTCCTTGAACGATCAGCTGATGATAGGACCTCCACTGCAACATAATGTAAGTGACATCATTCTTCGATGGAGGTTTTACAAGTTCACATTTACAGCGGACCTCGAAAAGATGTATCGGCAGATATGGGTCAGAGATCAGGATTCCTACTACCAGATGGTAATTTGGCGTAAGAATCCAACGGATGTATTGAAGCTCTATCGTCTAAAAACGGTGACCTTTGGGACAGCTGCGGCCCCGTATTTGGCCATCCGAACGCTGAAGAAACTAGCAGAAGAGTCCCGCTATCAATTCCCATTAGCAGCTCAAATGATCAACGAAGAGATGTATGTCGATGATCTCATCTCCGGCGCCGACACTTTGGATGAGGCAACACGAAAAATAAAAGAAGTGAGGATAACACTCCAATCAGCAGGATTCAACTTAAGGAAATGGACGTCCAATAGGAAGGAGTTACTGAAGGACATCCCAAATCAGGATCGTGAGACCTCGTTTTCAGTGCCCGCGGAGGGTCCTGAGGGAGTGAAAACACTAGGTATTCATTGGCTTCCTGGCGTTGATGCATTTTGCTTTCGCTATATTCCGTCAAACAATCCATTGCCAACGAAAAGATTCATACTTTCGACTATTGTACGTCTTTTCGACCCCTTAGGTTGGATCTCGCCATGCATCGTTAAGGCGAAATGTTTTATGCAACTCCTTTGGGTACGAAAGATGTCATGGGATGATCCGGTCGACCCCACAATATTAAAGGAATGGAACATATTTTACAATGATTTAAATAATATAAACAACTTACGTTTTCCTAGGTGGATTCACGCGAGAGATGGGTCACAGAACATAGAACTCCATTGTTTCAGCGACGCTTCCGAAAAGGCTTACGGCGCAGCCGTATACCTGAGGATCGAAGATGAAGACCACAAAGTTCAAATGCATTTGTTGGCATCCAAATCAAAGGTCGCACCAGTGAAACCAATTAGCCTGCCAAGGTTAGAGCTATGCGGTGCAGTATTGGCTGCAAGGCTTTTACATTACGTCGGCCAAACCCTGAATCGGGACAACGTGAAGATGTACGCCTGGACAGATGCCACCATCGCCCTGTGCTAGATATCAGCATCTCCTTCGAAATGGGAAACGTTTGTGCGCAACCGAGTAGGAGAAATTCAGCGGCTCACAGACATCAGCATTTGGAAGCACATATCAACTCTTGACAACCCAGCGGATTTAGTCTCCAGAGGTATGCAGCCATCGGCTCTTCTACAGGCAACCTTGTGGTGGAACGGTCCCACCTTCTTACATCAGAAATGGGAATTCGAGCTTCCGCAACAACCAACTAGCCAACTCGCCAACAACGAAGGATGCAGACTTGTGCAAGTTCATCACGCGAACGCAAAGAAAGGCCCGATACACGAACTACTCGACCGATCATCAAGCTGGACGCGGTTATTAAGAATCACTGGACACTGTACGCGCTACATCAGCAACTTGAGGAAAGTCGCTCAGGGAATCACCCGGAAGACACTTGTGCCTCTTAAGCCAGCGGAAGTGGAAGATGCCGTAAAGGCACTTGATCCGATTAGCCCGAAGGAACTTGAAAACGCTACTAAAATACTTGTTCGCTGCGCCCAACAGGAAATGTTTCCCGGAGATGCTTGCAAGTCCAAGGGATTGGCATCCTTAAATCCATTTCTTGACGGTGAAGGCATATTGAGAGTAGGCGGGAGGCTCAAAAATGCAAGCTTGTCATTCGACCAACGGCACCCCATCATATTAGGAACAAAGCATCATTTGACAACGCTGATCATCCGGAACGCTCACGAAAACACACTGCACGGAGGGACTCAGTTAGTGATAGCGTACACCAGGAGTAAGTACTGGATCATTCAGACAAGGAGAGCCGTCAAAAAATTTTTAAACACTTGCGTCGTTTGTCATCGGTATAGGAATAAGGCAGCTCATCAGTTAATGGGAAACCTGCCAACTCCGAGGGTTACCGCATCTCGGCCGTTCACCCACACAGGGGTCGACTACGCGGGACCAATCACCATTCGGTCATGGAAAGGTCGCGGAGCCAAATGTTTCAAGGGATATCTAGCAATATTTATCTGCCTTGCCACCAAAGCGATGCATTTGGAAGCTGTCTCAGACCTCACCACCCAAGCTTTCTTGGCTGCTTTCCGCCGGTTTGCAGCTCGAAGAGAAGTCTGCAGCCAGATTTACAGTGACTGCGGAACAAATTTTGTCGGAGCTGAAGCAGAACTGCATCGTCTATTAAAAGAAGCCGGCCACAACTGGAAGGAAGCTGCAGGGTACTGGCGACACATGGAACCAATTGGAATTTCATCCCCCCTGCTTCCCCTCATTTCGGCGGATTGTGAGGAGGCAGGAGTAAAGAGTGTTAAACAGCATTTAAAACGGATCGTCGGCAATGGGACACTTACATATGAAGAGCTCGCTACGTTGCTCACACAAATTGAAGCATGCCTTAATTCGCGGCCTCTTTGCCCACTTACCGAAAATCCAGACGACTTCCAAGCACTCACGCCCGCGCCCTTTTTAACAGGCGAAGCAATGTTCACGGTTCCAGAACCTGACCTGACCATCGGCAAGCAAGGTTACATTGATCGGTGGAAGATTGTCCAAATGAACCTACAGACATTCTGGAAACAGTGGCACCAGGAATATCTGACCCGCCTACAACAGCGACCGAAGTGGCTCAAACCTCAACCGCAACTAAATATAGGCGACTTGGTTCTCATCAAGGATGAGCGATTACCACCAGCAAGGTGGAACCTAGGCCGCATCACTGAAAGGTACCCAGGAAAGGATGGTCTGACACGCGTCGTCAAGGTCAGGACACAACAGGGAGAATACAAACGGCCAATCACAAAACTATGCCCACTTCCCATTGACGAACACGAAACAAATGGCAGCAGAACAAATAACGAGGAGAGCGACGTAACAAACTAACACCTTTCACACACACACACTAATTAATACTCTGCCGCGACCCCAAGCGGTGTCAACCCAAAACAAATATTCACACACACACTAATTAACACTCGGCCGCAAACCCAAGCGGTGTCAAACCAAACGAATTTACACACACAAAACGAGCGAACCCAAGCTATTTAGCCCCGAAATGAATTCAAGAAACACTATTAAACACAATCCCCCACCGGAGCGCTGAGAATAACTTCCTTTCGTACGCGATCATTCGTCATAACACAGCATCGTGATACACCAAAGGGAGGGGAAATGAAAAATGTGCAGTCTTATGCAGATTAACGTCGGTGTGTTTGTTAACGCATGTAGAATGTTGTTGCCTATGATTCGACCCTTATGTTTATGACTTATAAATTTCTCTAACCCGTTTTCTTTACATGAGACGTCCAAAGGCGGTGAAGGAGAATAGCCAAGGGTGAGGAGAATCGAGAGTCCGACAATGCTGCATCCATCCGTGGGGGGAGAATGTTGATCGATGACATCAACATGTAAACACATCAATGCAACTGATGCAACTGCACGCGTGAACGCATTCACTTACCGACGCAACAACGTTCCCTAAATCAGCTGTCTCTCTCTCTGTTTTTCTTCTGTCATCTGGAACACAATAAATTATTCCTTTTCAATCTACCCAACGAAGCGGTTGTTTTCTTTGTGCCTCGATTCGAGTTATTTTTTTACAGCAAGGAGCCCGTTACGAGAAGAAACAGTATGCAATACTAAAAAGTGCTTGAACGAATTACTACGGACTATAACCAACGCGGTTATAGCGGTCGGCTCTCGTCCTATCTAGGTCTAGGACAACCACCCCTGAGAGTAGTGAACGAACATCAACGACCCCAACCACTGCACTCCGTTCAGGTTGTGTGTGTCAACACATCATAAGAGAATATAAAAACTCTTGAATCTGCGCGAGTCTCTAAAACAAAAAAAAAAAAAAATATTTTTGGTAACATCTTTCAATGGGGACGTTTCTATGACATTTATCTTGGCAATGGATCACCTGAAGGACGGCCTATTAACGTACACTTCGGTTTTTAGACATAGTCATAAAGAGGTCCAGGGGTGTTCAAGCACTTGATCTTGCAGACCAATTAACAATTCTGCGATGCAAAATTAAGCGATTTTCTAAGAACCCTTGCGTCTCGCCGATATTCTCTCGCTTACTATGGTAAGTATGTATACCCACCGTGGCGCAGTGCGTAGTGTGTTGGTCTCTGACGCCGATGACACGGGATCGAATACCGACACAGCCATGTCATCGAACGTGTTTTCACGGTATTTCTCCTCAGCGGGGTTCTGACAAAACCCCCTGTAGTAAAATTGTCATGAAAAGCTTCTCGAAATTCGCCGTTCGGAACCGGCAATAAACTGCAGGTCCCTTTCATCTATGGGAAAATTAAATCACACACAACATGGGTAATTGAGAGAAGCTCGGCTCAGATCCTTCATGGACTGTAACACCAACATACATACATACTATGGCAAGTTGCACCATTTTGTTGAATACAACTATCACTTAAGTGGCTTTCACCAAGCTGGAAAAAAACATAGTTCGTTCTTCATCTTTGAAAATGTAAGGTTCGTCAACAAATTATACAAACGGAACCTCGAAAACGACCATGCGCTGGCAGGGTACTTTAGAGTTTACCGAGAGAAACCTGTTATTAGACAGTGCCGTATAAAGGTTCGATGTACAACAAAATGGTGTACACCTAATTGATAACAATCGTTTTTTGTAAGATCAGGATCCGCAGGTAGGCTACATTTTCAGACATCCTAAACACACAGGAGAGCCATAGAACTTGCTTTTCACCTAACATCATGGCCACTTTTGGCCAGATTTATTCTTCTTCTATTTCCTCTTCAATCTACAGTTCGTGGCGAACATTAGCCTTTAAAAAACCTCCTCAACTGGCACGGTCTTTCGCCAGCAGTCTGCAGTACCACACGCCTAGTTGGTTGATGTCCTCTTCTACTTGGGTGCGCCACATTAAGGCCTTTCGAGCCGGATTGCCATGCGCTCTAAATCACCTAGCCGTCTTTGTCGTTGAATCCGCAGATGCCGTGCTACCTTTATGTCACTGTACAGCCCGCACAATTCACTTTTAAGTCTTGTCCTCCACTCCCCACTTATGCAGGTCGGGCCGAAAATCGTACGCAGAATTTTTCGCTCAAAACAACCAAGGGACTCATCATCTGCTTTCGGTAAGGTCTATGTCAAAGCGCCATAAAGCAGGATCGGGATGAAAGAGTCTTGTACATGGTCACCTTGGTCTTCCGAGAGAGAGCCCTGCTTCTCAATTGCCTCCTGAGCCCAAAGAAACAGCGGTTGGCAAGAGTTATTTTGCATTTGATTTCGGCACTTATGTAATTGCTGTATGTTACTGTAGAGCCTAGGTAGATGAAGTCCTTGACTACCTCGAAATTATACCTGTCAATATGTGCGCCCTATCCAAGACGCCGCGCCGGTGGATAGTGTCCGTTTTCGTCGACAGCATATACATATTTCGTCCTGCCCTCATTTACCGCCAGTCCCATTTTAGTCGCTTCGTCTCAATGCACGTAAAGGCCTTAATGACATCTCGCTGAGTTCGTCCAATTATGTCAATGTCATATGCGAGTAGTTTTACGGACTTGAAAAATAAGGTGCCCCTCGTATTTACCAGTGAGTTCTGCACGACCCTTTCTAGTGTCGCCCTATCTAAAACCTTTTTTGACATAAGAGGTATCGGTCAAGTCGCTTCCGACCCTAATGGAGCAGCTAGATTTCTTCAATGTCATCCTGCATTTGGCAGGGATGTCAAAACGGATGGCGTTGTATAGCTCGTCTCTAAGTATGCTATCGTATGCGGCCCTAAAGTCCATAAACAGAAGGTGGGCCTCGATCTGGAACTCGTTGGTTTTTTCCAGGATATGCTACAGTGTGAATACTTGATCGGTAGTGGACTTCCCGGTCCTGAAACCACACTGATATGGACCGATCAGTTTATTAACGGACGGTTTCAGGCGTTCACACAGTGCAGCAGAGGATTTTTTTTTTTTTTTAGAAACTCGCGCAGGTTCAAGAGTGCAGTGGTTTGGGTCGTGTGGTCGTGGTTTGGGTCGTTGATGTTCGTTAACTACTCCCAGGGGTGGTTGTCCTAGATACGACGAGAGCCGACCGAATTCCGCGTTGGTTATAGTCCGTAGTAATTCGATCAAGCACTTTAATATGCAGCAGTACGTCTGGCCACTTTCCATTCACAACTGCGTTGCATACTTTTTGTCCGTATACGAATTACTTTTTCTTGGCTATGAAACGAATTTGAACTATTAACTTTCCGCTCGGTGGTCGATGATGTTAACCACTGCACCACGGCCACCCCCACTCAGTGCAGCAGAGGATAATTTACACGCGATGTTCAGGAGACTTATACTTCTGTAATTGGCGCAGGCAAAGGGGTCTCCTTTCTTGTGGACCTTGTGGATTGGGCAAACGATACTAAGATTCCATTCTTGGGCATGTATTCCTCTGACCATATCTTACAGCAAAGCTGCCTTAAAGAGTTCGGTAGGTAGTCCGTCTCCTCTAGTAGTATTGCTGGATCTAAGTTTAGAAAAAGCATTCCTAACCTTGTCCAGGTTAGGGGGATGAAAGTCTCTGCTATCATCGTTCGTTGTGAATGGGTCGTTCTGCCTGACAGCGGGATCTGTTGCATCATCACCATTATACAGTCTGCAGCAGTAGTCTTTCCAGATTGTTAGTACCGACTGTGAATGCACTACTGGGTTTCCATTTCCGTCCTTGCAGGCTTCCGTTCTGGCCTTATATCCCTGGAATGGTTGTTTTATTCGTTAATAAGACTTCCGAACGTCATTCCTGCGATAGCATCTCTCCATCTTCTCGATAGCGAGCTTCTTCTGCTGATAATGCTCACGAGAAGCTCTTGTTCTTCTATGCAGCGTCTTTTGATGGGCTTGCTGCTTGGCTGCGTTGATTGGGTTGATTGATCGGGAAATGGTCAAGTCCCCTTTTGGAGGTTAAAATGTGAGAACACATGCCCAAGAAAAGCGTGTTAGCAACTAGAAGATTTCGCCCCATTTTCTATCAGCCTAGATCCATTTTCGGATGAGGTGTTTTGAAGGCTGTTTTTGCCAATTATCCTATCAAAAGCGACTTGTTGGCCCAGTGTCACGTTTAAGTTTTCCAGTACGATTTTAATATCGTAATTGGGATATTGGGCATATGTTCTATCCAGGAGATCATTTTTTGTAGCGTCATCCTTGAGCTCGGTGATGTTGACGAATTTAGCCTTGATACAGATTGTTATCAGGCGTTCACTCACATGCCGAAAGCTTAAGACTTTTTGTCTAAGTCTACCTCAAACAATAAATCCGCATCCAAATGAATGCACTTCTTGGAGTGCGGCAATGCCTGCTTTATAGCAGCTTAGGGCTTTTTCTAACTGTTCGGCCGCACTTGGTCTGTTAAGGGACTTAACATTTCAGGTGCAGAAGAGATACTCCAGTCCGTTTATGTGTTTGCGGGGATCGTCAACATGTAGTGCATCTGTTAAGTCCGAGGCTTATGATTGTTTAACCGTTACGGCCTAGCTCAACCGGCTAAACCTGTTTTTTTTTTTTTTTTTGGTGCAGAAACACTCGCCAATCGCCCTTCTCCGTCTGTAGTTTCCAGAGTAAACGAGGAGGTGGAGATGGGACCTACTAACGATGCCGCATGGTGTTCGTCTACGGTGGCTTTTTTCGCTTTTTAGCAGGCCAGGATCCGTCGGCGGATAGATACTACCTCTGCGAGATCAATATCGCTTAGGAGCTGATAAATTACTTTTTGTTTTGTTCATTTTTTTTTAAATCGCGCAGGTTCGAAATCATGCTCCTATTATGTTTGTCACACAACCTGGGTGGAGTGCAAATGGTTTGGGCTATAGATGTTCGTTGAATACTTTCCAGGGGTGGTTGTCCTAGATAGGATTCGAGAGGAACTCGATTGACTTTTGACGTTGGTTGTAGTTCCTAGTAAATGTTCCATGCCGTTATGGTGTTATATTAGGATTGCATGAATGACGTTCCAGATTTGCTGAAAAGGGTCACCACTAGTGACGAAATATGGTTATAAGATTATGACATCAAAATCCAAGGCCAATTATCCCAAAGGAACCTGAAGAGCCAAAACCGATAAAAAGCACATCACGTTCAGTCAAATGCGAAAGTTTTCTTTGATTACAATGACGTGGCTTATCGTAAAATCCTGCCGGAAGCTCGTACGGTCTATGAGGATTAGTGGCTTGAAATTATGAGGCGTTACACGTTTGTAGTGATTTTTAGTCCAAAAATAATTCTGTAATTCTGCTTCAGCTACTGTAGAGTAATGATAGACGGACAGGTTTAAAATACTTATACATATTTAGATGTACTTCGGTAGAAACGGCCACTGATTTCTCAATAAAGCGCAAAGTCAATTTCTGACCTGAGCCTTAAAAATTTGATCACCTTTATCGCTAGCTGAATTCTATGAGCAATACATCCAATAGTGTGGCCCTACGTAGTAAATGGTGGCTTTATTGTAATTTTTATTTGGCCAACCGTAGATTAAATCTCGAATTATGTAAATACAATCCGGAGACAAATTGGGACTCACGTCTAAACCCGTTAAACCGTTCACGGTAATCGCGGTTTATAAGGATTAATTGAGGCATTTCCGGAAGGCTGACATCCTCATTTAATTTGCCAGCCAAGTAATTACGGTCTAGTAGTGGGTGTAATTGAAAAGCGATTAATTAACATCGAAGCAAGCGAATTAAAATAGATCGATTTTGATTAATGAAATTGCATGCAATTAATAAAGCGATAAACGCACTATATACTCAGGGAATAATGTGTTGAATATTATATTTGAAGAGTTACATCAAACCTATGCGGATACTTATGACGCAATAGCTGCTATTCACTTTATCATCGGCCATGTGTTTAAAGCTGATCAAAGGATCCATATGCTGTCACATTCATTCGGACTACAGGCTATTGGAATTTCACTCAATAGAACCATAGGACTCCAGCCTCCCACTGTTGGCAGCCGAACTAGTACGGATGCCTTTTCAATTCGTCCGAGATCATGAAGTTTTCATTTGTTCTTTTGGGCACATAATGAAATTTCGAAATTAGTACATGACCAGCTGAGGTATGATGTTGCCCGCTGGGAGCAGAATACATTTGTATTGCGTATACGTGCGGAGGATATCCTATGAATGTGTTTGAATGTAATTCCCATCAAATTTTATGGTTACTTCATTTTTATGATGACATCCATATAGTCGGACGTCGATGGTAACAAGGACAATGATGTCGACAAAAGCTGAGGGCGGATGTGACGAAGACATGCCTGCTATTCATTTTATCCTGCGAGCCATTTCCATATATAACTGGCTATTACCCAATGCTTATGGCTGAAACATGGCCATTCAAGCTTAGCTTCTACCACATAATCAAGTGGAGCAACGAACTATAATTTTTCCTATTTTCTATATGGGAAGGTTGTGGTTTGTTTTTTTATTGGACGTCCTTGCGTGATCAATTTGGATTAGCATCGAATTGGCGGAGTGAAGTTGCCTACCTAATCTGGACAAAATAATCAAATCATCGAATCAACGTGCTGGGCATCATGAAATATTGGAAACGTGTTGGTGTAAAAGATTACAACGTTCGATGTAAATGTGTTGCGCTGTAATCCCTTCAGTGCTTATGAGGTACGCGTATGTTTTTTTGCTTTATTTCTTGGATGGTGTTGCTTATGGATAGAAGGCGTTAACCACCAATTTCGTCGAAATTGGTTTTTGCTTTTGACCATAAATCTTCGATTTCACCAACGCAGGCACAACACCTTCATGATTTACTCGAGAATACCAAATGAGTTCGATAATCCATGTACGTTCCCAATGAATCAACGTTCTGCTTTATGCGCACGTACATACGAGTACATATGTACTCACATTTGATATCTGAAAGGAGCTAACTCTAGGCAAATCCTTTTGGCAGTTTTTGGTCCCTTCGGTGGAGTTTTTTCACCGTCACTATAGTAATTAATTAGAATTGCTCTACTTTATTCAGAGTGGCAGACCCAAGGGTTCCTTGTCCTTTCGACTATGGCTTATATCTGTTCGTTACGTACGTCTATACATACATATATATGTGTCGTACTGATGAATATTCAAATCAGCACTGTGTGCATTGAAATAAGAGGAATCCTCATTAAGCAGATCCATGGAATGACATACATAGCCCACATACTGCCCGGATGATGAAAAGGAATAAAAAATCATTTGTAACCACTTTATCCCTTTCCGTCGGTTTCATTTTATCATCCCGACTTTAGTTGCTTCTCTTTCCCATTTGGTATTCCTACATGGTAGGTAGAGTTCTTGTTTATTCGAGTGTGTTATGACAAATGTTCCCGATTGGAACGAAAAGCCAGAGGAACAAATGCTCTGCCTAAAGCGGCCTACACACGCGCTACGGATCGAATGGATCGGTTGCGATTCAAACAGATCGTCCTGTGTGTGGGTTAGTTTGCTACAGATCGCAAGTTTTCAAATGAGTTTGATATTCCTGCGATCGGTAGCGTGTGTGTGGCGCGGTTGACGATGTCTAGGAAACGTCCACCCGAAGTTGTTAGAGTGCATCTATGCAGTCTGTTTATGATTCGTATGTGCACAAATGTATGTTATAAAACTGTGAACATCGAATCATAAAATGAAAACAGGCCATAAAATGAAACAAGCAATAAACACTCGCAGGCAATAGGCAATAGAATTATGAGACCCTCATTCACATATTTGTGAATGCATGTATCTGTATATGAATAAGTTATTAGGATCAGAAACCACTCCTGCATCCACAGTGAACGTTTTTCTTTCATTATCCTTTCTTTCCTTTTTTCACACAATATATACACCACACAACAAAATTATTTTTTCTCCGCGATCCATCCTTACTCGACGGCGAACAGCGTGAAATGAAGAACGTATACCGATCCACAAGTGTGTGGCGAAATGACTTCAAACCGATCCATTCGATCCGTAGCGCGTGTGTAGGCCGCTTAAGCCGATGCAGGTATAAAAGGACATCATGGTAGGAGGAGAGGACAAACAAAAGCTGCAGAGTCACAATTGTATCATGCGTTAGAAGCAACATCACATATCCTAAAACCCAGATTGATACAATCCACCAAAGTCAATGGTTCATGTATCGTTACGCCAGGACACTAGCTGGATGGATGGATTTTATATTTTCTTTATTGTTGTATCTGTGGTCGATGCCATGTTTTACGTCAATGCTGCTCACTTTTAGTCCCGAGTTAATTAGAATGAGAGTGACATATTGCGATAGTTTTGAGTGCATTTCTTAATACGTTCTGGGCGAGAGTTGAAAGAATGATTTCCAGGGAGACATTCTTGAATTGCCAAGAGTCGAAAAACGTTTACAAATGACATAACATAAGATGTGAACTAAAAGGGTGGAATTGAATAAAAAGTGAACGTCCCATTCAACTGAATTAAATCGGCTGTCAGTTTGAATGAAAATCAAACAGTCCACTTCTTTGGTGGCACTGCACAGCACTGAACAGTTACTGAACATCGCTTATAAGATCTTCTCTGCTGCGAACGCCTAAAACCTTTCGTTAATAAACTGATTGGTCCATATCGGTGTGGTTTCAGGGCCGGGAAATCCACTATCGATCAAGTATTCATACTGCGGCAGATCCTGGAAAAAACAAACGAGTTCCAGAACGACGACAACAATCTGTTTGTCGACTTTAAGGCCGCATACGATAGCATACATAGAGACGAGGTATGCAACGCCATGTCTAGTTTTGACATCCCTGCCAAATGCAAGATGACGTTCGAGAACTCTCGCTGCTCCATCAGGGTCGGCAGCGACTTGACTGAGACGTTTAATATCAAAAAAGGTTTAAGACAGGCCGACACGCTATCTTGTGATTTCTTCAGCGTTGTCCTTGAAAGGATTGTGCAAATCTTACTGGTCAATACGAGGGGCACCAATGACATCTCAAATAAATGGCAAAAAAACAGGATTAGTCGGTTGGGCTACGGCCTAGTAAGCCGTAACCGTAAAAAAACCACAAACTCCAAAACAACCACAAGCCTCGGATATAACGGACCGGATTTATGTTGACGACCCTTGCAACAAACGAAAAAAGGGCAATGATCTTCGGCTTTGTACGTGGAATATTAGTCCCTAAACAGGCTTTGTGCAGCCGAACAATTTGGGGACGCCCTAGACCGCTATAAAGCGGACATAACCGCCATCCAGGATATGCGATGGAATGGACCGGGTATAAAGCGGATGAAAGGGTAACGATTGTTTGGATGCAGATTTGTTGTTCGAGGTGGGAGGCAGAAAGTTCTAAGCTTTCGGCATGTGAGCGAACGCCTCATAACAATCCGTATCAAGGCTACATTTTTTAACATCAGCCTGATCTGCGTCTACGCCCCCATGGAAGACAAGGATGACTCCACCAAAGATGAGTTCTACGATCTCCTAGACAGAACGTACATATGCCCAATGTCCCAGCTATGACATCAAAATTGTACTAGGAGACTTCAATGCTAAGCTAGGTAAGGAAAGCATCTTCGAACGAGTCATCGGCAAACATAGCCTACACGACACCACATCCGATAATGGACACAGGCTGCTTGATCTTGCCACGGGGCGAAATCTCCTTCTAGCCAGTATGCGCTTGCCGCACCTCGATATACACAAAGGCACCTGGCGGTCTTTTGATCAATCGACTAGCAACCAGATTGATCACATCGCGATCGACGTCAGACACTCCTCCACTATTCTTGATGTTCGAACTTTCCGAGGGGCTAACATCGACTTGGACCACTATTTTGTAGTAGCCAAGATGCGCTTACGGATATCACGAACGCAGCGGAGTAGAGTAAGAATAAAAAGTTATGACTTTAGAGAGCTACTATCGCCAGAAACCGCTCGTGCTTTTACCGATCGCGTCTCTCTTAAACTCTCCAATACTCCTCAATCCTCCACGCTGTTAACAAAACAGCAGTGGAGCCTTTGCTAACAAGCCCTGAAAAGCTCTACATCCGAAGTTTTGAGTTTCAATCCTCCACCACGAAGAAACACCTGGTTCGATGACGAGTGCAGGAGGATTCACACAGCGAAGCAGGATGCATATAAGACCTCGCTGCATAAAAGAACATGAGCAGCTCGTGAGCTCTACGAGTTAAAAAGAAGGGAGGAGCATAAGCTTCTTAGAAGAAAGAAGAAAGAGCACGAGAAGCGCGCGATTGAGGATTTGGAGAGGTGTTACTGCAGGCGTGATGTTCGAAAGCTTTATCAACAGATAAAGCGAACATGCAATGGTTATAAAGCCAGAACGGAAGCCCGCAGGCATGAGAACGGACACCTAGTAGTAGAATCGCAGTCGATACTGAGAATAGGGAAAAACCGCTTCTGCAGATTGTATAACGGCGATGTTAATCAATATACCATATACCAATATACCAATATATAATGATCCATTTCTAATCGACGAAGACCGAAGAGAATTCTGTTCCCCTGACATCGACGAAGTTAAGATTGCCATATCGAAGCTCAAGTCGAATAAAGCTGCTGGGGATGACCTGGTTAGGAGCATGCACCAGCTCATCTGTGGAGATATGGTCAGAGGAAAGCATGCCCGAGGAATGGAGTCTCAGCATCGTATGCCCGATCCACAAGAAAGAAGATTCCTCTGATTGCGCCAACTATAGAGGAATAAGTCTCCTTAACATCGCCTACAAAATCTTCTCTGCCGTTTTGTGTGAACGCTTGAAGCCTTTTGTAAATAAGCTGATAGGTCCTTATCTGTGCGGATTCAGGCCAGGGAAGTCCACCATCGACCAAATCTTCACACTACGGCAGATCCTGGAAAAAACCAATGAATTTCAAGTCGACCCTCACCACCTATTTGTCGACTTGACTTCAAAGCCGCATACGACAGCGTAATAAGAGACGAGCTATACAACGCTAGGCGACCTTTGACATACATACCTGCTAAACTCGTCAGACTATGCAGGATGATTCTGGAGAATGCTCGCTGCTCCATCCGAATCGGTGAACACCTTACTGATAGTTTTGATGTCAAAAAAGGATTTAGGCAGGGCGATGCGCTATCGTGTGATTTCTTCAACATCATATTGGAAATGATTGTGCAAAAATCACTGGCCAATACAAGAGGCACAATCTACTTCAAACCCTCGCAACTCCTTGCATACGCCGACGACGTTGACGTAATAAGTAGATCACAGCGAGATGTTAATGAGGCGTTTGCGAGTATTGAGTTCGAGGCGGCGAAAGTTGGTCTGGCGGTAAACGAGGGCAAAACTAAATATACGCTGTCATCAAAAAAGGACGCTCACCACCGACGTCTTGGCCAGAACGTTTGTAATGGCAGATATAAGTTCGAGGTAGTTAAGGACTTCGTCTACCTTGGCTCCGCAGTGACCTGGAACAACGACATCAGTTCCGAAATCAAACGCAGAATCACTCTTGCCAATCGCTGTTTCTTCGGGCTCAGGAGGCAACTGAGTAATAGAGCCCTCTCCCGAACGACAAAGTTGACTCTACATAAGACCGTTATCATCCCGGTCCTGTTGTACAGCACAGAAGCATGGATGCTATCAAAAGCGAATGAGGAGGCCCTTGGTCGGTTCAAGAGAAATATTTTGCGCCTGATTTTCGGGCCTATAAACGCAGACGGGAGATGGAGGAAAAGATTCAACCACGAACTTTACGGGCTGTACAGTAACATGAGTCTAGTCAGGCGTCTACGGATTCAACGCCTGTGGACACCACAGATCCAGCCCGGAGAGTCTTTGAATCCAACCCCAAGGGACGTTGAAGCAGAGGACGGCCGCACTTAAGATGGCGCACACAGGTGGAAGGGGACCTCAGCCAACTGGGTGTGCGGCAATGGAAAAGGCTAGCAAAAGATCGTGCTAGTTGCAAGGTCATGTTGGTTGAGGCCCAGGTTCACCCCGAACTGTAGCGCCCATTAAGAAGAAGAAGATTCAGCTACCACCCGAAATAAACATTTTAAGCCCATTTGCAATTGCCTTTCGCTTTTTTGACAATTTAATCATCCGATACAAACGTTTACTATGTATAGTATAGCTTAGGTACGGCAAACATTCCATCTTAACGTCTGAATCCTTGCCAACATCCCAGGTTTATGTAGCATTTTTATATTTTAAAGCAGCTTCGGGAGACTCATTGTTGGCCTCCTTAATCAAAATTAAGTTCACATAAGTACCATGTCCTGTCTAGACAATCGTCAAATCGATTGTAATAAAACATGTCATTCGTAAAACACTACTTCGTAGTCCTGGTCACGTAGACTCTGTTTATATTTATTGCTCTTTGCTGAGCACAATACAATGCAGAGGACTTATGTATGTACTGTGTGTGCATGCAGAATACGATATTTGACAATAAAACCCCAAATCGAGACGGTTCTTTGGATACAATTGTGTCCAATGACTCTTCAGCTTTGGATTAGTTTCATGAACTCCCGCACAATACAGGACGTAATTGAATTAATTAAATTATACCATCTAGCCAACAATGGCATAATAAGCCCCCACCTCCCTGGAAATCGTTTAAGATCCTAGTCCTTTACTGCATGACTACATATTGTACAAAGGGAAGGCACTTTGAAAAGAACTCAATCTCTCTCTCGAGGACAGTTAAAAAAACAAACAGCAGGATAACGAAGGGCTGAAGTAAACTTAACAATTTCGCAATTTGCCTTACGCTTACGTTCGTTTGTCCAAGACTCATGTCGTTGAAAATAGAAAAACTTCACGGAATGTGAGTAAACTCGAGGAAGAAAAAACAAAGATACAATAACAGGACAGTAGCCCTCAAGGAGGCAGAGAAACTTTCGCCGTTCGCTAAACTTTTCTACTTCCTCATTGCTTGAGTAGCGGACGTATCCTTGCTATTACAAAATAGATTGTACGATCATAACATTCCGCAAATACGTTCGTGAAAATAGGATAAAGCGAAAAAGACACGAAAGATACAAAACTTATTTATCCTAAAAATTGAATGAATTCTGAAGAGGCTGCGAGACGGGATAAATCATTTTGAAAGTTCGTCAACGACCCGAAGCATTAAGAATCAAATGGGTAGTAGCAGGAAGCAACAACTCTGAATGAGATAGCAGTGAGTGCATGGTACGAAAGTCCTTCGGGCAAGTTGAAAAAGTGTCCTACCGCGCGAGTGAGCAGCAAAATTGTTTAAAAAGTTTAAGAGCGTCAAACAAATTGGTCTTACTTTCGAACTGTTGGCTACTTTTATCCTGAACAGTTGTCGAACTTTAAGGGCTCTTTCTCAACCTCTCTATCTTACCGGTCCTTGGGAAAAGGATACTCGTAAAGCTTTTTATCTTGTGATCATGACAAATAAACGAGTTCCTCAAAAACAGTACTAAATCACTAATTACGACTTGATTTTAGCAGACTTTCTACCCGAATGAATCCTTCTTACACATTTTAATATACACATTTTAACACCTCCACCGTGTAATGGAGTCGGCAAAAGTAAGGTCTTTCTCATCTCGGTCTTCTGGGCAATTTTATAGATCGTAAAACAAAAGTCTTTATTACGATCTGCTACTTGGGGAGGAAGAACCTAATTTTAATGAATCCACTTCAAAAATATGTTCGACGGAAACAGCAACAACGTTACTTCCAAACCAGTGTCCTTAAGGACAAAGCGAATGGAAGGAAACTGATTAAGGAACCAGTCTATGGAGCCACAAAGAGGCGGCTCCAAAACAGTTTTTTTCTTTCTATTTTTCTGTTTATACTTCATTCACCTTCTTTTCCTGTTGGTTGAACAGCCCTTTTTGCTGCTAGTAGTAATCCCACAAAGTCATGATGAGAAAGTTTAGGATCTTCCACGCCACACACCCTGTATTTTAATTTTTTTTATTTTATTTCCGCCTCCTGTTCACGTCTTCTATAGACCAGTCGCGGTGTAGTTGATGGGGGGCATCGTGTACTCGCGAACGCATTAATGTGCGTCGAGCACAGCCAAGCACGAGCTGGAGCGTGGTCATGGACGCAGATAGGATGGGAAATAATTTGAAATTTACTTCCACTTTGGAATGCTGTTTTAACTTTTAAAGTTGATTTCGCAATCAGTGGGATAATTGAAATTTATTATTAATTTCGCTTTTGATTTTCCGATGAACAAACAAAGGCGGACGGTCCGTGCTTGAAGCACGGAGCACGGGACATGGCGCTTTAATGTGTCAGTAATGTTGTCCGACCGGACTACTGGAATCAGGACATATCCATTGTCGTAGGAGAGGATGGAAGTAAAATTTGTTTTGACATTAAAATTGAAACGTGATGGGGGGATGCTTTGTTTAATGGACTTGTGCGACGTTGTGATTGAAGCGGAAGACTTTCACAGTGACAGTGTTCGGGTTGCTAAATTGGTGGGAGGTGGGCAAACGCCACAATCTGTGTGGATGATGAATAAGGTCTAAGTCACGTCCATAAATAAGTTTTGGATATGATAAAATACTTTTACATTACTTTGGGTATAGTTGACTTCAGAGTACGGGGACTGGATGAAATTGTTCTAAGAGTTCAAAGCTGAGATCTCTTTTCTAGTTCACATAGTAGTAGTAGTTAGTTCACATGATCACGGTCATGTGATTGAAGTTTTATAATGGAATCAAGACTATCTAAAGACTCTGTTAACAAGTTAAATTGGGATCACGCTTTTTGGTGCCTCTGAAGGCAAATTAAGGAAAATTAAGGAAAAGATAAATGATACCTTTCAACTGTAAGTAAATGTAAAAACATGCCGAAAAATCTGTGAAGTGTGCGGAATGCTTTGACTGAAAACTAGACACAGGAGTGGCTTGCTTGATGTCGCTTTCTATGAAATTTTGTAAATATTGGAGCAAGAGCGGTATGCGAACTGTCAGAAGAAATCAGAGGTACTAAACGTCAACCACATGATGATTTAAAAAGAACTGGCTGAACACAGAAGATCAACTTGGGTGACACATAATTTATGATTGATTATGACTGTCAGTGAAACGCTATTGAAACGCAACGAAATCGAAACATTTTCCAAATAAATTACTACCGGCGACATGTTTTGATTCTCTACCCTACACAGCTAAATTGTTTGATCAAAGCAATCAGGAAAGAGTTACCAGATTTTACTAGCAGAAGAAGAGTAAGGTTCCATCATGACAAGGGAGAAAACCACGTAAATTTTTGATGCCTCGAAAGAATTTGGTGCAACTCGGTTGCGAAGTCTTTATCCATCTACTGTATAGTCCCCGAACCTAGCAGATAGTCCGACTATCAATTGTTTCGGTCTCTAGAAGAGCCCATCAAAGAGGATTTATACGGCCTCCTGGACGACGGCTTCGGAGCTTGTCCGGAATACGCCATCAAAATCGCATTCGCGGACTTCAATGCAAAAATCGGTAAGGAGAAGACCTAGTCGGGAAACGCAGCCTCAACGATACGACAAAAGAAAACGGTTTCCGACATACGGACTTTGCCGCAATTCGTAATAGGGTAATAAGTAGCACACGATTTCCTCCCAAGAAGATCCACACAGTAACCTGACGATCTGCAGATTTACGAACTGCCAACCACATTGACCATTTGCTCATGGACGCAGGACTTGCGCCAAACATCCTGGACGTTCAAAGGGGCAAACGTCGACACTGACCATTCCCTAGTGGTAGCAAGACCCAGGGCCTGACTTTTCAATGTTAAAAAGCTGCATCAGCCCACCAAAAGAAGGTTCACCATTGGAAGCCTGAGCACACTGGAGGTTACCAGAGACTACAGAGAGCAAATGAGTGGATGGCCGCCACCACCAACAAAAAAACCCGTGGTATGATGGCGAGTCTGAGCAGAAGAAGCGAGCGACCGACGAGGCTGACCAAAAGGTGCTGCAAAAGAGAACACGAGCAGTGCGCGAGGAAAACCGAGTCAGAAGGATGGAGGAAAAAAGATGCTACGGTGAAAGAAGAGAGTCGCCAGCACAAGGATATCAAAGAGTCCAGGGATAAAAACGCAATAGGACGCTTTTACAAAAAAGCCAAAAGCCTCACAGTGGACTTTAAAAACGGGACCTAGGCTCTTCGAAATTACGAGAACATTCTTGTTACTAACCCGTAGGGAACACTGGTTGTTTTCAAGCAGCATTTTCAACGGCTGCCTTACGAGTATGGAGAAGAGAGAGTGGTAGTGGACGAAGAGATCCCACCTCCAGTCGATGAAGTTGTTCCTCTACCAGCATTGAAGAAGTAGGCATAGCTATTAAAAAGATTAAGATCAACAAGGCCGCTGGACCGGATGGATTATCATCAGAACTTGTCAAAGTTGGTGCGATGTTCTGGCAGGGTGTATGGACCAGATTATCGCTAGAATTTGGGAGGATGAATGCATGCCCGACGACTGGAATAAAAGCCTTATATGCCCCATCTACAAAAAATGCGACCCTACCTCTTGCAAAAACTACCGGAGTATATCCTAGTTCAATGTCGCTTATGTGAACTTCTAACGAAGTTTTTCACCGCACTAATCCGAATATATCAGTGTGGCTTCCGGCCTGACAAATATTCTATAGACCAAATCTTCACGCTGCGACAAATCCTGGAAAAGAACAGCGAGCTTCAAATCGAGTCTTACACATGTGGCAGCATTCATCGCAAAGTCTTATTTAACGCAATGGCCGCATTTGAGATCCCGGGAAAATTGATACGGTTGCTCCGAACCACGATAACAAACACTCGATGCACCGTGTAATTCGGCTCCAGAAGCTCGGAGCCTTTTGAAACGTGCATCAGATTTCAATGTCGTGTTGGAACAAATAAATAGTGGGGCGGGCCAACGTCAACCATCTTCCATAAATCAGTCCAATAGCCGAGCTACGCAGACGATATTGATATTGCCGCAAGTTTCAAGCGCACCATTGTGGAAGTGTTCATGACGATTGAAGATCAAGCGAAACGAGTTGGTCTTCACATCAATGAGGAGAAAACGAAATACATGCTGTCAACAAAAAAATGGCACGTCATCCATCACGTAGGACAAAATATAAAGATCGACAGCTCTCATTTCGAGGTGGTAAAGGACTTCAAATACCTCGGGGCAAACATAAACTCCACAAATGGCATCATAGTGAAGATCAGGTCCAGAATCACCCACGGCAACCGATGCTACTTAAGCTTGTCAAAACAGCTAGGGTTCAAACACCTGTCCCGAAAAACCAAGGTAATGCTCTACAAGACGAGAGCACGATAAAGCGAACATGCCAAGGTTGTAAAGCCAGAACGGAGGCCTGTAGGGATGAGATCAGACACCTAGTAGTAGAATCGCAGTCGATGCTGAGAATACGGAAAAACCATTTCTACAGACTGTGATGTAAGTCAATATACCGTCTAGCAGAATGATCCATTTCTTAACGACGAAGATCGTAGAGAATTCCGTCCCACTGACCTCGACGAGGGAAAGATCGTCATATCGAAACTCAAGTTGAATAAAGCTGCTGGCGCATAGTCTGCTGAGCTCTTCAAAGCAGCTGGAGATGACCTGGATAGGAGAATGCAACAGCTTATCTGTAAGATATGGTCAGAGAAAAGCATGCCCCAGGAATGGAGTCAGATCCACAAGAAAAGAGACCCCTCTGACTGGGCCAACTACAGAGGAAAAGTCTCCTTGACAACGCCTACAAAATCTTCTGTGCCATTTTTGTGAACCCCTGAAGCCTTTTGTAAATAAGCTGATGGGTCCTTATCAGTGTGGCTTCAGGCCAGGGAAGTCCATGAATTTCAAGTCAACCCTCACCACCTATTTGTCGACTTGACTTCAAAGCCGCATACCACAGCGTAATTAGAGACGAGCTATACAACGCTATGTCTACCTTTGACATCCCTGCTAAGCCCGGCAGACTATGCAGGATGAATTTGGAGAATGCTCGCTGCCCCATCCGAATCGGTGAACAACTGACCGATAGTTTTCAGGTCAAAAAAGGATTTAGGCAGAGCAGTGCGCTGTCGTGTGAATTTGACAACATGGTTTTAAAAATGTTTGTCCAAAAATCATTGGCCAACACAAAAGGCGCAATATATTTCAAGTCCTCACAACTCCTCGCATACGCGGGTGACATTGACATAATCGGAAGAACACAGTGAGATATCAATGACGCGTTTACGAGTATTGAGATGGAGGAAGCGAAAATTAGTTTGGCATTAAATGAGGGCAAAAATAAATACATATATGCTGTCATGAAAAAAGGACAGTCACCACGACTTCTTGGCCAGAAAGTTTGTGTTGGCAGTTATCAAGTTTCAGGCAGTTAAATACTACCTTGGCTCCGCAGTAACCTGAAACAACGACATCAGTTCCGAAATCAACCGCAGAATCAATCTTGCCAATCGCTGTTTCTTTGGGCTCAGAAGGCAATTGGGTATTAGAGTCCTCTCCCGAACGGCAAAGATGTGGATATAGTCCGAAAGGCACATCGACATCCATCGACAACAATGGCTCGACCACATCGAGTGCATGGACACCAACGAACCAGCTGAGAGGGTTTCCGAATCCGAGCCTCCAGATTCGAGAAGAAAGGATGAACCTCCGGTATAAAGACCAAGTTATCGTGGACTCAATACAACTTGCACTTTCCGACTTCAAGCAGCGTGCGCAGGATCGTCAAGGATAGAAGGCTGTTTTAACTCAGGCCCAGACCCTCCATGGGTTGCTGGCCTGAAAAGTAAGTAAGTAAGATATGGAAAAAGGTGAAGGCCGCTCTGAGCAAAAAAGGGGTGTAATAATTAGTCTTAAAATAGTTGGGCTGAGGGTTTCAGAAATATGAAAATCCAGATGCTCCAGGAAAGTGTCGTATAATGCTTTTAAGCATCTAAAAACATGCGAAACAACCACGAAGTGTTCAGATCTAAAAGACCTCGCAAAACGTCCGCCAAAGAAGATGCTGGTGTTCAGATAACAAACGGAATGTTTGGCGACCTGTTAATCAACACCACAATCCCAAGTATACCCTCAAGACCATGAAGCGCGGCAGAGGAATTGCGATGGTTTGAGAACATTTTCATGCCGAAGATTAGATGAGATGATTTGTTGTGGCCAGCATAAGACCCTGATTTCAATCCTATTGGGATTGTATGGAGTCACATAGAACGAAGCATCCATACCCGGAAAAATTCCAAAAAAACTGGTTGAATTGTGGCACGTCATGCAACCGACCTGGTCGGCTGTAACACTGATATACTGTAGACATGTGGTAGAGAGTTATCCATTGAGATCGTCTAAAGTCTTCAGAAAAAAAGGCTTTCCAACGACATATTAAACTACTGACTCAGATTAGAGATGTGCTAACTTTACTGCAATTTTTATATTGACCAACAAGTGTGCTAATTATGTGACCATCACTGTATATCAGTGGAACTGTGTGCATGCTCTGTGCGTAGTTGTTCTCTTCGGAGTTGTTTCGCACATTCCATTGGCAGGGATGTATTTTATCCCTGCTTCTCTGTTAGCCTTTATAAATAGAATAATAAAAAATAAACTTTAACGTTACCCAAGGGCACAGTAGTTTTTTTCTTGCCAAAAAAGGAGGAAAACAATATTCACTGAAATCTCATTTATTTCCGCTTTCAACCACAGAATGTAGCCTTGGGCTACCGTACTGACTTTGATCGCCTCGATACATCCAATAATACGAATTGTTCTCTCTACTACATATACTGGACTGGTCCACTATGAATCGTATCCGTACAAGTGACCTCACATTCTTCCGCTCTTTTGGGTAAAGTTTCCCCCAACAAATCCGAAAATAATCGATTGCAACATCCTTGCTCTGTTCTTGCCGAGTTAACAAAATTCCAACTTCGTTTTTGCAATTAACTATCTCCGATTCAAAAACTCTGCAAAAAGTAATCTATGGAATCCCATCCTAATTCAGATGATTTATCGCCCGTAAGGACGATTCTCCTTGTTCGACAAAGACACCACTTTCGCTCAATGCAGATTCCGTGCTCCAATCAAGATTCGCTGCTGAGATCGCATTAATTCCTCCCTACCAGCATGAAGGGATTGCAATGCCAAACAAAGAAACGAAAAGGGAGTGATGACAAATACAAAAATAGAAATCCTTTCGATGGGATTCCTCTCTTTACGTAAACAAACAGCAAGAATTTGAGTAGAAATCGTCGGGGATTGGCGATGGCGAAGGATAACAACAAATAGAACCAAAATGCAAGTACATGAAGCAATAACGTATAAGTAGTCCTTTGAGTCCTTTATGTCTTTACCCGTTTTTTTTTTTTTGCCTAGAGCACAACCACAGGATGAGTGCGAAAATACTACTCAAAGGAAGCGCAAATATCACTCGTCTTCATAATGGTGAATGGTAAAGAGTGCAGGGGAGAAAGAAAGAAATGGCAAAGGAGACGCAAGCGGAGGCTGAGCCAGTGAAAGTGAATGTCCTCGCACTTGACTAGTTTTCTTTCAGCTCGTGGGGAAATGCATTGAGATTTTTTCCTGTCTCTGTACACGGCTACAAGGTTGACTGGCGGAAGTGAAGCTATCAACGATTCGCAACGTTATGCCTCACGTATGTAGGTGTTGTCTTACTTGAATCTTTGCACAGCAAAGGACTCTAATGTATGAAAAAGAAAGAGAATTAGGAAAGCACTTCGCTCGAAGCCATATGCCGCGATGTGTACATGGAGGAGTCCTATTAGCTTACAAACAAACTGGCCGGAGTGTAAAATGTTCCAAAGAGGATATTGTTACGTGTCCGACAGGGAAAGTCAACTTGCATCCGCGCTCTATCTAAATCACAACTCACCAGATCGATAGAGATGTCAAAAATTGACGAACAGAAAGGACTTAAGAGCGGAACGTCAGAGGGGCACTGCGTGAGCACTAAGGTTTCTATTACATTAGCATCCAGCTTTGAAATACCGTAACACCTCTCCCTTTCTTGAAAAGCTGGCTGTATCTTTTTTGGTGGCGTTACAGCCCAGCTAGTCCTAGCTTCTTTCAATCACCCTTGTTGTGTGTAATTTATTCCTTACACATTTGAAAGGGACGTACAGTTTAATGTCGACTCCAAACGGCGTGCGCGAAGCTTTTTCAAGGCAAGTTATGCCAGTACCTCGACGAGGAGGGACAGCGCGAAATTAACATTCGATGGCGTTGATGTTATCGGGATCCAAATTCACTCATCGTGCGTTAGAGTCCAATACACTCACCACTGCGCCACAGCATCCCAAGTCTCTAGTATAACCTTTAAGATTTACATAACGCAAAACGATCTCGTGTACCAATAACGGCCTCCCGCCTCCTTCCTTGGTAATTCTGTAAAGTACGTCACCCAGTCGTTCCAGTATGTCGTAAAGGCCCTACCATTTTAGGGGCACACAGCCAAACCTTGATCCCTTCTGCAAAGGGTGGCGCTTTGGCATGGATATCATAGCGATCTTTCATCCTACGACTACATCGCAACAGCTGGTTCTGCTTTTGGTCCTCGATGTAGTTTGAAACGTTGGTTGATCGGTCCAGAGCGAAACCAGTCCAGAGTTAGAGGGTAAGCAAACTTCTCGACCAAATGTTAAAAACCCCGGAGTTTCCTTGGTAGCCTCATGGACAGCGGCCCTATAGGTCAACAGGAGAAATGGTAGATGAACGTCCAAGTGCCTTTGGTTTTCATCAACGTACTACGGGAGGTAGCTGAGAAGTATGCTATTAAAACGCTCTGCCATACCACCAGATTGTGGATGCAAGGCAGTCGTGGCTGTTTTATCGACTCCAAATCTCTTCATCACGTTCGCCAACACCGCCGATTCAAGGTTCCTCTCCTGATCCGAATGAAGTTGGTGAGCGACTCCATATCGAGAAAAAACGTGAATTATGAGATCTTCCGCTACTGTCTTTGCCATCTGATCTGCTACAGGGATGGCCTACTTTCTAAAATAGTCACAAAACACTCCTGCTGGCAACGGCCCCAGAATGTCTATCGCCACCCGCTCGAAGGGTGGTCCTACATGAACAGATTGAAGAGGTGCTCGTGATTTTGCACCCCTTCGTCTTTGGCAAGTAGCACTTCTTCTTCTTTGGTGGCGCTACAGCCCATGAGAACTAAGCCGGTGCCCGAGGTCGCGGACTTCCTCGGGCTTTGGTCGTTGATGTTGTTGCACCCACTCAGTCATGTCGCCCAACACAACTGTAGTCTGAATCAGTACTTGTTTCTTCTGACACTGAAGCTCTTCGCAAAGACGGCGAACCCCGCATTTTGATGTTTACTTCCCGCTCGGTGTTCGACAGAGAAATCAAATTGCCGCAAACGCTCTACCCAACGAGCCACCTATCCTCAGGTTCTCAAAAATTCATGAGCCATCGGAACGAACTATGGTCTATCCTTAGAAAAAAATGTCTCCCCAATAGGTACGGCTGAAAGTGGTTGGTGCCTTTGACCACGGCTAGAAGCTCCTTTATAGTTACGCAATAGTTCCTTTCGGGCTTGGTGAATGTTTTGCCGTAATACTCGGCGACTTTCTCCTGACCCCCATGAAGCTCCGACAAGACAGCTAAGTAACTCGCATGAGTGTCCAAAATAAATTTGCCGTCGTCCGTCGTTTGCACCAAAATTGGCGTGTGAACAACCATTTCAATTGGGTAAATGGTTGTTTACACGCTGCAGTCCATTGGAGGTGGCTTCTTTTCTAGGTTAATGCGGTAAGAGGTCTCGTTATGAAGGAAACATTTTGAATAAAGCGTCGGTAATAAGCACAGAAACCCAAGAACCCACATTCTCGTTTCCCCAGGCAGCACTTTTTAGGGTGCAGGCGAAATATAGCGACGGTTTCCAAATGGTGTAGTAGTTCGGCGAATATTCTGCCGTGAACGACCACGTCATCCAGATATACGAGGCACATCATATGCGGAAGTCCTTCTAGTACCGCATCCATCAGCCGCTGGAAGGTGACGGAAGCGTTGGACAACCCAAAAGGCATGACATTGAATTCGTATATACCAGTACCGATAGAACACGCTGTCTCTCTGTATCATGCGCGTCCATCTCGACTTGCCAGTACTGAGAGCGCAAGTCCAGCGTAACAAACTAGGATAATCCTACAAATGCCCCCAGTGTCCGATTGATTCAAGGTGAAGGGTACGAATCTTTCTTTGTTGCCTCATTGAGTTTTCTGTACAGAAGCGGAGTGACCCGTGCTTTTTTTGTACAAGAACCACCTGCGAATAATGCGGTCGTCTTCCCAAAACACGATCCCTTGCTCTGTGATTGGTGTTGGTGATTCACACGGAAATCTCGCCTCTGGATACTTGGCAGACAGAATCGGTCAGACGGTTGGTTAGGAAACCACACCTTAACGTAAAGAACTACGTCTTCGGATGCTGACGTTACTGGATGCAACCAAGTGTCGGAAAGTGGGACAACATAGACAGCGTCCTGCCTGTTAGACCTTTAAAGAAATCATTTCCCTATCCAGTTGTAAGGTCCCGTTTTGGAGGTCAATTTTGGTTGGATATCTTTGCAGCTAATCTAAACCCACGACACAGTCATTTGAGATTTTTTGCTACGTAAACAGGTTGACAAAATAGCCGTTGGCCAATTCGAAGAGTAGCCTGTAGGTGTCGTGTCACTGGTGTCATCTTGCCGGTGGTCGGTGGTCTATCGCTGGGCTGGTGGCTATCTGCCGGATAATACGAGGATGAATGATACGGGTGCGGGTGGCACCTGTATCAAGTAACTGGACTGGTAAAAACAAATTGCTGGAATTGTTGGTCGGGCGGATGTATCACATATCTGATAGAGAGGCGGTCGAATCTGCTCGTAATTTTGCCTCTCTAAAGTTAGGGGTTGCTGGTTTTCCGCTGACCCCGTATGGCGAGGTCTTAAGTTAGTAGCACGAGGACTCAAAAGCACGACCTCGATATCATAGATCACGGCCAAATCTTTCTGTCGTATGTTAGAGGTTCGTCGTAATTCACTGCGTGGTAGAAACGCCACGTCGCCACTATCATCACGTTTCACGAAACCGTATCCAGTCCGATAAATGAACTTGATCTTTCCGAGGATATTCCTCTCCTTAGCTTGTTTAACTTCAGTGAGATTATTGGGTGAACTTCTTTGTGGCTGCTTACGCTCCTGCCAGAGCCCCGTTTCCCGAAGCTACCGCGTCATCCACATCCCTTGTCACGTAAAGGTCTACTTCTGCTACGCGTACTTGTCGGGGACTCTGACGGGTTACGGCTAAATTAGCTTCCACATGTACTGCCAAGGACAACGTCAACGATTCGGAAGCCGAATCACGTACACGTCAAATGAACTGACCCAATGTGAGTCGATTCTTAGCGTGCTCCGGGCAGTCTGGGAACGAGAAATCCACTTAACGTTGCAGTTCCGTCGCTAATACGCTGAAAGTTTCTCTTGGTTTTTAGACTCTGCCTCGAAGTTGCGAGTGTGATGTCTCTTGTTCGAACTCATCACCAAGTCGACGTCTCAGCGCGGCCTCTAGGAGGGTGAACTCGTCCCTGACCTCAACCGGCAGCGCTTAGAAGTAGACTAAAGCCGTTCCCCGCAGGTATTGGGCCAAATTGAGCGCTTTCAAGTCTCCGGTCCATCCATTAACTCTGGCTAAGTCGCGAAGTGTAGATAAAAAGTTCGCCATGGTATCTTCCCATCGAATTTTCGTGACTTCACGGATATGTGAGGAAACGGCGGTGTACTTACGATAGCTGGCACCTGAGACTTTGTACTGGGTGCTGAGCGGTGGTAATAGACTTTGGATTTACATTGACGTGGGGTTGAACAAATGCTAGGTACTGGCATAATAAACTCGTCGATAGGAGGGTCAAATGGAAGGATGAGGGTCAACCGAGGCACACCACAGGGAGTGTTCTATCGCCTCTGCCATGGCTCCTCGTAGTCGACGAAATGCTAAAACTCCTCGAGACACAGGATTTCAACGTCATGGCTAAGCCAATAACATTATCATCCAGGTATCTGGGAAATTTTCTCAAGTCTTCAGTGAAGGACTAAACCATGCGCCGCTATTGGTGAATAACTGGGTCAAAGGACGAGGCGTAGGAATAAACCCAACAAAAACCGAGATTGTCCTTTTCAAATGGAAAAGATCAATACCAAATTACACATATCCACTCATAAATGATATCGATCTGATTCCGAAGAAGTCCGCTAAGTATCTTAGCATAATCTTAGGTTACAAGCTAGTTGGAAGGACAACATAAATGAAAGAACCAGAAAAGTTTTCGTGGCACTATACTCGTGCAAAGTAGCTTTTGCAAAGAAATGGGGCTTTAAAACAAAGGTGGTGCACTGGCTGTACACCACGGTGGTAAGACACATTTTAGTCTATGGAGCGATTGTCAGGTGAGAAGCACTTGAGAAGAAATGCAACCCTAAAGTCTTACAAGGATTCAGACGGCTGGCTGTCTGGCGGTGACCGGATCTATGAAATCCACACCAACGGCAACCCTTGAAGCGATGCTCTACCGTTCACAACTATACACATATTGTGAAAACATTGCAGCCAGGGCTGCTCTAAGGATGCAGGAATCCAGTCTTTCGAAAAGGTGTCCTCATGGCCACGCATCGATTCTGGATCGATGGGCTATCTACCCCATTTTCTTGCTGCGAGAAAAGATTCTCTATCAGGATTCCCTCCGGGGATGGATGGGCCAGTGGTATGGTACACACGAAAGAGGAACTGGCAATCTATACCGGCGGATCCAAAACGGATACCGGTACAGGAGCTCGGGACAACTCCTATAGACTAGATGATGGCCGTAATGTCTTGCAGGCTGAGATCTTCGCTCTCAGGTTAGAGAATCAAAATCTATGTATGTGGACAGTCAGGCAGCCATTAACGCTCTACAAGCAACATGGGTAAGATTCAAACTCGTAAAACTCCGTAAAGGGAGACTAAAAGAGATATCGGGTGTCAACGAGGTGACCACCTGCTGGGTACCAGGGCATGGAAATGAAAAAGCGGACGGGCTAGCCAGACTGGGATCAGGCGCAGATTTCACGCAGATCACAACTGAGGCTAAAACGCCACTCAGCAGGATATTCAGAGAAATAGAGGCGGAACTACTAGAAAAAGCAAACAATTGGACACATGCGCCACGGAAGGGTTAACGTGGCCTGTCTATAACAAAAAATGGACGGAAAGTCTACTAAATCTTGGTGAAGGGATTATACGACTGGTAGTCGGTGCCCTCACTGGGCACTGCATGATATCATATCATGCAGCTAGACTAGGCCAACCCTACAACGATTTTTGCAGAAGCTGTAGGGACGAAGAGGAAATAGAATCCATTCGTCACCTACTGTTTAAATGCCTGGCACTGGCCCGGAAAAGGTATACGTTCCTTAGGAGCCCCTTCTTTTCGGGTTTAGAGGAGGCAAGGGATATTAAGCTGAGCAAACTACTAGGATTCTTAACTGCATCTAGGTGGTTCAGCTCAGCGGGCAACTAATAGGTTCCCCTCGGGTTAGATCCTAAACTGGTCACAATGGACTCCTCGTAGTCTAAGTGAGCCTTGACCTCACGTCAATAGGGCACTCAGTTAACCCAACCTAACCTGCATTACGTGCGTAGAATGCAAGACCGGCAACGTACATAGTTGGAATAACTTCTAGGGAAACATTGGTAGTTAGAGGATACACGTCGTCATCAGGGCGACTTCAAATCTTGCCACCATTAATATTGAATGAAACCCTATCGGCAAAGTAATAACTTCAGTTCCCGTACCGGCAACAATGGTGACTTATCGAACAAGCAGCAGCTGGTTCATGCGGTAAACGATCCCCAAATCAACCGACAGATTCGCTGCTTTATAAGGCCCTCGAATCGCGGTTGCTTGTTCTACCGAATCTTATCAAAGATTCTGTGCTGCAACAGAATCACATTTCATTCTGTTACCATGAGAATCAGTTGGTTTCACTGTTGCTGTTCGCGGTTGTTCATGCTCACCCGAACTTGCCTACAGCCAAGTCCTTAATTGCGAGTGAACTACATTCCTCTACAAGAGAACAGAGTTTTCCTAATTGAAACACAGCGCATCGGTTCGTGTTCGAATGCCCTTTCCTTTACTTAATGAGGTATAATTCCTCTTCCCCCTTTTAACCGAAATAAAACGCTAGAAGACTGCAAATACCTGCGTAAAGACCTGACAGCTACTGTTCGTTAATGGTGAGCAACAATCACAGCAGCACAAGGAAGAACGTAAGAATTGTTCGTTAAGTGCATCGTAGCATTTAGGTGAAGTGCAAATGGATGTAATGACATGACAAGCATTGTTGTACGACACCCCTGTCGAGGGGCGTTCAAGGTGTCGGGCATACACTTAGCTCCACTCCCAATTCATCCGGGCCCTTAAGGGTAGATTGTTCATTTATTTCGTTCAAATAAAAAGTCGATCCACGGTCTCCCCTCGGTTGTTACACCAAGTCGAATTATCGTAAATTTCATTTTTTATGAATACCGTTATTTGAATCCTAACATGGCGGCAAGGAAAACGGAAAAAGGCAAAAAAACGGAAAATCACTTTCAGGACATTTTTTTCTTTTTCTGTTTTTCGTTTTTGTTTTCATCTCACCGATTGTCGTCGCTTTGAAATCAATTTACGCACAATGTGCACGTGCGGGTGTTGTTTCATATAAAATGGCGTCATATCCGCTCGACGCGCGAACGCCATTATAACAGTGAAAGACGAATAAGCTTAACGAGTAAGAGGGGGAATGTTTGTTTTTATTTGGTTTTTTTCTGTTTTTAAGATTTCATTTCTGTTTCTTTTCGTTTATTCACTTATTCCTTTTCGTCCTGTTTCGTCCTTGTATTCATATTATTTGCTGTTGTTTAATGGGGTTGAAACGCGATGAGGATCGTTACGAAGCTTGTTCTGTTGTTGATGTTTTTTTCCGCGTGAAATATGGGGGGAAGTACAGTGAATGTACTGCCAAAGGTTATGGAGTCGAATGATATCCTGAGTTGAACGGTAATTCAAACAATACAGGAAAATTATATGAAGGGAATGGGATACGTGGAAGTGGATGGTGTTTATGAAACGTTTTATTAAGTGCAGAAGTCGCGCGGTAGCACAGTGGGGGTCGATGGAATTTTTGATGAAATTATGATCAGGGAAAGAAGTAAAAGACTTTAGTACCATACCCATGCATTCAAAGGTGCAAAGTTTGTCGTTCCAAGGTTATAACATTCGGCACATGTATGTACACTCGTGCTCATACAATTAAGCCACAACCATGATAATGAAATGTTTGTTATCTAAAACCAATACCCTGGGTTCTATTTAATTTTTTTTATATGCGTTGTAAAATTCAGTTATGGAGGTACTAGCAATAAAACGGAAAATGCTTATAAGCGTTGCATTTCCAAAAAATGCACATATTTTTCTTATCTCATTAATCTACCCGTGCTCATATAATTAAGCCATTCCATTGCGAATAGTCGTCGAGAGCAGTGCGTTTTTGTTTTTAAGTGAGCAAGTGTATTAAATCTTGGTTTCAGAGCGTTACAATTGTGTTGTTATATTATTTTTGAATTTGTTAAAAAAATGGGTAATAATAAAACTAGCACTCCATGCGAGGGAGAAATGATATGGAATTTATACCAAAACCATAAGTCCATAGCAGAGGTGACCAGGATTTCGGGATTTTCTCGCGGAAAAGTAAGAAATGCAATCCTTTTTTACAAAAAAAATAAGACTTTTGAGAAATTGCCAAGACATAAGCCCCGTAAAACAACTCTTGCTGAGGATCGACAACTTGTCCGTTTGAGCAAGGCTGATCCATTTTTGACGTCAGCAGAAATAAGGGCGATTATGGAAAGTTCATACGATGTGAAAGTGTCATCACAAACCGTGCGTAGACGCCTAAAAGAAAATAATTTAAATGGGCGCATTGCTAGAAGAAAACCGCACGTGTCAAAAAAAAAACCAAATGAAACGGTTGCAATTTGCTAAAGAGCATATTAATAAGGACCAAAAATTCTGGGATTTGATTGTTTGGAGCGACGAGGTTAAGTTAAATTTATTCGGAAATGATGGCAAACCATACGTGAGGCGTCCTCCTTGCAAAGAATTGGACCCAAAGTATACAAAAAAGACTGTGAAGCACGGAGGGGGTTCAGTTATGATATGGGGATGTTTTACATCATCTGGTGTAGGTCCCCTTACAGAGATAACTGGGAAAATGACAGGTGAAATTTACAAAAACCTTTTAGATACGAATCTAAAAGGTGATTTTGTTGATAATTTGCCATTAGCTTGGACCTTCCAGCACGACAATGACCCCAAACACACTTCACGGGTCGTAAGGTCGTGGTTGGAAGCTGAAAAAATAAAAGTTTTGAACTGGCCACCACAAAGTCCCGACCTTAACCCCATAGAAAATCTATGGGGCATAATAAAAAAATCGGTTGCAGTTCAAAAACCCTCTACCAAAGCTAAACTCTTGGAGATTATAAAGGAGGAGTGGAAAAAAATCCCCCCATCAATTTGCAGGAATCTAGTATTATCTATGTGGCGCAGATGTGAGGAAGTTATTGAAAATAAAGGTTTTCCAACTCGATATTAACAGCGCAATGTATTTTTTTCTTTCTTTTCGATTACTTTTTTCATAACTTCATTCATTTTTTGCAGGTGGCTTAATTATATGAGCACGCGCTACTTGGCCAAAATCACAATATTTGAGTTTTTTTAATTATTTTAAGTTAGTAAGCGATGAATTAAACATTTTTTAAGTTTCAATATAATTCAATAATAAGAACTGTATATGTCTTTTTTTTCTAAATCGTTACACAAGTAATATTATAATCAATTTATCTACAGCTTTTAAAGTGGCTTAATTGTATGAGCACGAGTGTATGTATGCATCTACTAACCTTTGGAAATAGCCTTAATTCAACTTGTGAAAAGCACACAGGGAAACAATTATAGCAGAGAGCTATGTCGAGCTATAAAATGTCTATAAATGTCATATGAATAGTACCTTAAAGCACACATACTCTCGATAAACAGACACCTACTTACTTACTTAGGTAGTGCTATAGTACGTGGTGAACCGGGGCCTCAACCAACAAGTGTCTCCAGATGGCACGGTCTTTGGTCAGCTGTTTCCAACGTCGCACGCCTAGTTGGTTGGGTCCCCTTCCACCTGCGTGTGCCACCGTAGATACGGCCGTCCTCTGCCGTGCCTTCCTTCCGGGGTGGATTCGAAGACTCTTCGGGTTGGAGCTGTTTTTCCCATGCGCTCTACATAGCCTAGCCCCCTTAAACGCTGTATTCGTAGACGCAGTACCAGGCCGATGTCGCTGTACCTACAACCCGTACAGTTTTTCATTAAATCTTCTCCTCCAAGCCTCTACGCCATAATCGAAGACTGGGATGATCAAGGTCTTATTTAGCGTCACTTTGGTTTTCCGAGAAAGGGTTGTACTTCTCAATTGCCCCTTGAGCCCAAAGGAACAGCGGTTGGCAAGAGTGATTCTGCGTTTTATCTCAGCGCTGGTTTTTTTGTCGCCGGTCATCAGTGAGCCAAGGTAGACGAATTCCTTGACCACTTCAAAGCTATATCTGCCCATGGTGACGTTCTGGCCAATACGTCGGTGTTGCCCGTCTCTTTTTGATGAAAGCAGATATTGGGTTTTACCCTGACTAACTTTAAGACCCATCTTAGCCGCTTCTACCTCAATGCTTACAAAGGCCTCATTGACGTCTCGCTGTGTCCGTCGATTCACGGCAATGTCGTCGGCGTACGCAAGCAATTGCGTAGCCTTGAGATAAATCATACCTCTTGTGTTGGACAGCGACTCTTGCATGATATTTTCAAGCACGTTGTTGAAAAAATTGCATGACGGCGCATTACCTTGTCTAAATCCTTTTTAACATCAAAGGTCTCGGTTTGATCATTACCGACCTTAATGGAGCAGCGAGAGTTCTCCATTGTCATCCTGCACAGTCAGACAGGTTTGGCAGGGATGTTAACACTAGACATGGCTTTGTATAGCTCGTCTCTATAAACGCTGTCATACTCAGCCTTGAAATCCACGAAAAGGCGGATCTGCCGTAACGTAAATATTTGGTTTATTGTGGATTTGCAAGGCCTGAAACCACACTGATAAGAGCTGATCGGGTTATCCACAAACGATTTCAGGCGTTCACACAATATGGCAGAGAAGACCTTATATACGATGTTAAGGAGACTTATTCCCCTAAGACGATGTTGAAAAAGCCACACGATAGCTTGTCGCACTGTCTAAAATATTTTTTTACATCAAATCTCTCGGTTAAGTCGCTTCCGTAGAGCCATGTTATGTTTTGACATCCCTCCCAAACTTCGATGTCAAAGAAGGATTCAGACAGGGTGACGCACTTTCGTGTGATTTCTTCAAGATCAACCTCGTAAAGATCGTGCGGGATTCACTGGCCAATACAAGAGGCAAAATATGTTTGAAGTCTGCACAATTGTTCGCGTATGCTGATACTGACTTGGTTGGGAGAACGCTGAGTGACGTTATTCATTGTGAGCATTGAAGCAGAATCGGCTAAAGTGAGTTAGAAGGTAAACGAGAGCAAAACTAAATATATGCCGTCGTCGAAAAAAAAAAGCACAACTCCGATGTCTTGGCTAGAACATTGATTTCGTCTACATTGGCTCACTTCTAACGAACGGCAACGGCCAGCGCTAGGATTAGACATAGATTTACTCTTTCCAACCGCTGTTTCTTCGGGCTCAAGAGGAAACTGAGTAGTACGTGAACCTCTATCAAACCTTAGAAATCCCGGTCCGCTTATACGGCGCAGCGGCATGGATCTTATCAAAAATGAATGAAGAGGCTCTTGGTAGTTCGGGGAAGAAAATTCGGCGGACAATATTTGGGCCCGATTGTGTTGACGGAGAGTGGAGGAGAAGTCTCATACAAGAACTGTACGGACTTTACAGCGATATTGGCATAGTACGACGTCTACGGATTCAACGTCAGCACAACTCTGGCCCGAAGAGTCTCCGACTGGGCGTGGGACACTAGAACGGCTAGCAAGGATCGTGCTAACTGGAAAGGCTTGTTGGCTGAGAGCCAGATTCACACCGAACTATAGCGCCACCTAAGTAGGCAAGTAAACCCATCTCTAACGAAATTATTTGCTAAATATAAGTTAAGGAGAAAATGTTTATCCTTAAACTACTCGTAGATACTATTGTTTCAGTTGTATGTATGTGTAACTAGAAGTTAAGATACGAATATGTATGTTTCTAAAGATAGGTCCGCGCCAGTATATTGCATGTATTATTGTTTTTATAATGACCTAACAAATTTCCAAGAATATGCACGCGTAAATAATTTCATTTCAGCTTTATACCATCATGCTTCTCCTGATATAGCAAAAGGACGAAATTTCATTCCAGCACTTCTAAGTAGCTGCACCATCTCAGGCATATGGCAAAAGAAAATCTTAAGCAATAGGCTCTACAATGCTCCAAGTATAACATAACTGCCCCTTGTGTGAAATTTTCTGGAATTCTCCATGGCTCGACTCCTTCCTTCTGGAATAAGAGCACATTTGTTCTTTTCCTTGCACCATACTTAATCACAACTGCAGCACGATAAGAGCTATCAAAAGGCAAAATACTAAAAGAACGAAATATAAAATGAAGAATACGGAAACCATGAATACTGTGTGTATGGGGAGTAAACTAAAGGAACAGGATCTTGTTCAAATATTTCCTTTACGAAACTTTTAGTGTCAATTCAACACTACCTACGCTTGTAAGGACTCAATTTTCTGCGGCTCCTATTTTCCTTTTTCCTGTTCTTAGTACGATATATGTATGTGTATATACGTTTGCAGCTTTACTACCTTCAATGAGGGAAATTTGCTTCGTTTATTGCCACGTGGAATTGTCGTTGTCATCGTTGTCAATGGCACCCTTACGAGGATAATTTCATCACTAGAGCAAGAATCGAGGTACACGATACTGGGGACACACGTACGCAGAAGAAAAATGGCGCACGAGAAAGGACAATATAATACTAAATAAAAATGGAGGAAAAAAATAAAATGAAAAATCGACAAAGTCGACGAGAAGCATACATTATGAGATGTCATGAGTTGCCATGTACGTGGTATCCTGTCTAGCGCCAGGTTCTGTTTATAACTTTAAGATGAATACTCTTGAGTATACTATGGGCTGAGCTAACCTAAAATAGTAGCTGGAGCTTGCTTATTTAGTCCTTAAATGTTGATGGAAAGTTTGTTTATTTTATAGAATCAATCACTGACCATAGATAGTATCATTTCCGCCTCTTGTGTCGCCTTATTCAAGCTCTTCCAAATAGAAAAGCACAAGCGCACTCTTTTCTGGTCGTCAAGTTTTCGAGCCCGACAAGACAAGTGTTCATATAATACTGTGAGTCCTTTCCTTCGATTATAGTTCCTTTCGTGTGTCATTAATTCAGTTCGTCCTTCTTGGTATAATCTCTATCTTTTTCCCTTTTCATCTCGTGTTTGCCTCATTTTTTTATCGTATATTGTCCGTTGGAATGGAGTACTCGTTAAGAATGAAACGGATGTTTACATTTGCAGTCCTGTCATCCTTCATGCTGTTCTCCTTCCGATGCCTTCTGAATAGCCTTTGTATTTTAGTTTCATTTGTTTTTCTTTTGTACTTTCTATTGCAGCTAGTGTTCTAGACGGAAAAAAATCAATATTCGTTCATTTATCAGATATGTTCTGATCCTGTTGAGGTACATATGTACCACCAGGAGGTTGGGAGGGAAGCAAATGGATGGAGCAGACTTCGAAAATGGTTGCTTTTTAATTTTAAACAAAACAGTTGCTTCCTTTTCGGTGAATTTGTATTCTTGTGGGAAGAGCACATTTAAGGACACATGAGTGGAATGTACATCGCGGAATGGTAGAACGTTGTAGAATCGATTTAATTTGCATATTCTGGCGCACGGATGTGTTCTATGATTTATAAGCATTGAGAAGGTACATGTGTATGTAAATATTCTATGACTGACTTATTCAACATATTTTAAGGCTCTCTACACGACCGCATACAATCGGATGTTGGCTTGGGTATGTTGATGTTTATAAGAAATTTAAGGTAGCTCGAGTACATACTACAATGGGATACAAAGGAGACAACAGAAAGTGAACTGGGTCTGTGGAAAATTTCCAGGACGAGTCCACAAACAACGTCAAGGAGTAGGTACAACTTCAACTAGGTATTTACTTACTTACTTACTTAGATGGCGCTACAGTTCGGGGTGAACCAAGGCCTCAACCAACAAGCCTCTCCAGCCGGCACGATCTTTGACCAGCTACTTACCGAGCCGCACGCCCAGTTGGTTGAGTTTCCTTTCCACCTGTGCGTGCCACCTTAGATGCGGTCGTCTTCTGCTGCGTCGTTCCTCGGGGTTGGAGTCGAAGACTCTTCGGGCTGGAGCGGTGATGTCCATTCGTTCTACAGGGCCCAGCCATCTTAGACGTTCGATCCGAAAGAGTCTAACTAGTCCGATGTCGCTGTACAGTCCGTACAGTTCTTGGTGAATCTTCTCCTCCACTCTCCGTTTACACAAGCGGGACCAAAGATTGTCGTAGAATTTTCCTCTCGAAACGACCAAGAGCCTCTTCATTCGCTTTTGATAACGCCCAAGCCTCAGCGCCGTAGAGGAGGACCAGGATGATTAAGGTTTTGTAGAGGGATACTTTCGTTTTTCGAGAGAGAGCTGTACTACTTAGTAGCTACCTGACCCCAAAGAAGCAGCGGTTGGCAAGAGTTATTCTGCGTTTTATCTTAGCGCTGATATCGTTGCTGATTGTCACTATCTAGCCAAGTTAGATAAAGTCCTTGACTACTTCAAAAATATATGTAGCTGCCGAAGGTAACGTTCTGACCAAGACGTCGGTGTGGCGCGTCTTTCTTGGATGACAGCATATATTTGGTCTTGTCCCCATTTACCCTTAGACTTTAGCCGCTTCCGCTTCAATGATTGCGAACGCCTCATTGACGTCTCGCTTTTTCCGTCCAATCACGTCAATGTCGTCTGCGTAGGCAAGCAATTGTGAAGTATTGAAGTAGATCGTACCTCTTGTAATGGCCGCAGAGTCCCGCACGATCTTTTCAAGTATGATGTTAAAGAAGTCTCATGACAGTGCGTCAACCTGTCTTAATCCCTTTTTAACATCGAAGGTGTCAAGATATGTGCAGGGTATTTCACTTGATTTGTAACCAAATTCAGCCTGATGTACCTGTCTTTGGAACTGCCAATCGAAATGGCAAACGCTCTTCAGCAAATAATCTCGTGAGATATATGCAACACTAACCGACGCTATAGGCTTGCAAATATGGGAAAACGCAATGCCAAAAGAGCTAGGTGTGTCTGCGCCAAGCATGCATCGCATTTTACGGTAAAAGCTAATACACAAAAATGTGTATGAAAGTTTTAAGACCTTACACGCAGAAAGCAATTAAGCTCCAAAGATTGAAGGCGTTGAAGCAGCCTCATTCGTGGCGATCTGAAACACGCCATTTGCACGGCAAATGGTAAATGTGTTAATTTAACACACTAAAAGGTGTGTTTTCATTGCAGTCATTTATGATGCAAATTAAAGTGTGTTATTATGAAACCCCTCAAAAAGGAACATTTGCCAACTATACACACCGTATCCGTGGTGTAATGGTTAACACACTGGACTTCCAAGCTAGTGATCTCGTGTTCAAGACTCAAGGTTCCTGCGAACATTTTTCGCAACGAACAAAAAAAAATGACTCGTAGAGCTCACGAGCTGCTGTTGTTCTTTTATGCAGCGATGCCTTATATACATCCTGCTTCGCTGTGTCAATCCTCCTGCACTCGTCATCGAACCAGGTGTTTCTTCGTGGTGGAGGCTTGAAACTCAAAACTTCGGATGCGGAGCTTTTCAAGGCTTGTTTGCAAAGGCTCCACTGCTGTTCTATTGATAGTGTGGAGGATTCAGGTGTATTGGAGAGCTTAAGGGAGACGCGATCGGTAAAAGCACGAGCGGTTTCTGGCGATTGTAGCTTTCCGACGTCATAACTTTGTATTTTTACTCTACTCCGTTGCGTTCGTGATATCTGTAAGTGCTTCTTGGCTACTACAAGATAGTGGTCGGAGTCGATGTTAGCCCCTCGGAAAGTTCGAACATCAAGAATAGTGGAGGAGTGTCTGACGTCGATCCCGATGTGATCAATCTGGTTGGTGGTCGATTGATTAAAAGATCGAGGTGCGGGAAGCGCGAACTGGCTAGAAGGAGATTTCGCCACGTGGCAAGATCAATCGGCCTGTGTCCGTTATCGGATGTGTTGTCGTGTAGGCTATGTTTGCCGATGACTCGTTCGAAGATGCTTTCCTTACCCAGCTTAGCATTGAAGTCTCTTAGTACAATATTGATGTCATAGCTGGGACACTGGGCATACGTTCTGTCTAGGAGATCGTAGAACTCATCTTTGGTGGAGTCATCCTTGTCTTCCGTGGGGGCGTGGACGCAGATCAGGCTGATGTTAAAAAATGTAGCCTTTTTAACATGCCGAAAGCTTAGGACTTTTTGTCTTAGTCCACCTCGAACAACAAATCCGCATCCAAACAATCGTTGCCCTCTCTCCATATAGCAGTCGCCGTAGTAAATATCGCAGTTTTTCATCCGCTTTATACCCGGTCCATTCCGTCGCATTTCCTGGATGGCGGTTATGTCCGCTTTATAGCGGTCTAGGGCGTCCGCAAGTTGTTCGGCGGGACGTGGCCAGTTTGATTTTGTATTGTTTCCATAAATTCTATTGCGGTCTTATTTATGATGGGTTTCGGTTCAGTCGATTGATTCGTAGGATTTTCATATATGCGTAGGTCATTTTGCTGGATTCTATTCAGCTTCCTTAATGTGACAAAAAATAATGAGAGCATTCTGTGTGAAGAACACCACCACGGCACATAATAGAGAAATGACAGCAACCCCATTAGGCAGGCAAACAGAAGAACCAAAGCCAACACATAAAACCCCCATTCGACGATAAATCACAATACTACACTGTCTTGCATCGGAAGTTGAAAATATGTGTTTTCTGCACACAGGAAAAATAAAAAGCGCACCCCAACAGACGGGTAACATGTACACATCCCCAGGCGTTAGGATCTGCCACTACATAGAATCCACCATGCGAGGCGCTTTGCCTGCAAACATATACATATATGTACACAGATGAACTGTCGCATAAAAACAAAAACGGGATCAGACAACAAGGATGCCGGGCGCTTTCAATGTGAGCTACCCCCCAATAGTAGAATAGTAAATACATTAACGTGAGACTGATGAACCAACATTCCTTTAGTCAGACGTTCCCCCACAAATGCACATGAATGAGTGAGTATCTATGGGTATGCATGGAATCACTGCATAGATGGCACGGGAGAGGCATCGATAAAATCTAAAGCGAATGTGGGGGAATGGATAAAAAAGGATTAAATGCATCTCATGTCGCGGTGAAATAATAATCCACAGGAATGAATTCCCCAAACAGGTGGACTTGGGGACGGGTGAATTGCCCAAACAAACAATGAGCTACTTTTGTCGTCCTGGCATAGGCTAACTAAATGAAAATAAAACTGAACGAGAAGGATATCTCTGGAATATTTATCATCATAAGTCAAGTGCCAGGATGAGATCCTTTCATGTCCTCTTTTCATTTTGGTGCCTTTCTGTCGCTATTTTTGTAGATGTCGTGGCTATTTGTATAACGCGCAACACAACACAAAAACGCTGAATACAATAGGTGCGGATGGTTGATGAATACCTAATGGGAGTATAAATCCTCAACAAGAGAGGACCAGATTCAATCAGAAATAAATTGGTGATCGGGATAGATGAAAATATGGAAATTTAGCGTGTTGGCTTGTGTAGAAGGTTTGACTGCTGCATCACTAGCCACGGAAGCATTAGCTCATTATCTTGATTTTGTTTTTTTTTTTTTAGGAAAAAGGAAAATTGAAACGCTCGCATAACGAATTTATTGTCGATAAATTTGAAAACAGTATCTCATGAATTGCAAATCGTCCTTTTCAGAGAGCATTTTTTTCTTTCGCTTCCTGTTAACGCTAAACGACGCAATAGGAAAAAGTGTTTCTATTTTCGGTTGGGGAACGATTACCGTCATTGCTGATATATTGGCTTTCATTAGATCAAGAAATGCCAATTAACCGAATAATGATTCTCTATCATTTGGGGTAACATTTAAATTAAGTAGAAGTATGAGAGTAAAAGCCACTCAGTGGGTGGTGCGAGGCTCCTTGATAACGATGACGCAGTAATCTAATCCTGGCAACAGTTGCCATTGGATGTGTAATAGGAGGTATATACATATACTTTTACAGAAGTGTTTGTGTAAAATTCTCTATTGGGATATGGCAACAAAAGGTAAATCCTTCTCGTCAATTGCTCTCCAAGAGCAATATGTACTATAAACATATGCAAGTCTGTAAATAACTCTATATGAGCTTAATATTCTACTTAAAATCATGTCAGTCTTTTCCAAACTTAACCCAATCCCACATATAAAAAATATAAGCAAAACCGAAGAGAACTTAGGAAAAAGGACGGTATAGGGAGGTAACCCCGAAGCACCGTGGCGCAGTGGGTAGTGTGTTGGCCTCTAACGCCGATGACACGGGATCGAATCCCGACAAAGCCATGTCATCGAACGTGTTTTTCACGCTGTTTCTCCTCAGCGGGGTTCGGACAAAACCCCCTGTAGTAAAATTGTCATGAAAAGCTTCTCGAAATTCGCCGTTCGGAACCCGCAATAAACTGTAGGTCCCTTTCACCTATGGGAAAATTAAATCACACACAACATGGGTGATTGAGAGAAGCTCGGCTCAGGTCCTTCATGGACTGTAACGCCAATATACATACATACATACAACCCCAAAATTATATGAATAAATAGGTTAGGTTAGGTTATTGTGGTCGACATAAGCCACACGTAGGCCGAAGTCGGCCCATTGTGATACCACATGGATCGTGTTACCCATATCCGCTACCAGAGAACCAACCTGTGCTTCTGATGAAGCGGTGGAGTTGAGCTATTTTATGGTCTGCTAGCTCACTTAAATTATCATAGAAGGGCGCGCTGAGGTACATCCTCCTGCGATTCGCAAAAGAGAGGCATGAGCAGAGGAGGTGATGTATTGATTCCTCCTCTTCCTCGTCCATGCAGCCGCGACAGAAGTCGTTGGAGGGTATTCCCAGTCTGGCGGCGTGTTTCTCAATGATGCAGTGACCTGTAGTGACACCCACCAGAGTACTTAAGGTTGCCCTTCTGGTTGCCATTAGGTCCCTGGTTCGTCCTAGGTTTAATTTAGGCCAGAGTTGTTTGGTGATAAAGCCAATATTACTCTCATTCCATTGGAGGTTGGTCGCCTTAGTGGTTTTGAGTTTTATCATAAGCTTTACCATACTTATTGGTATTTCTAGGTACCCGAGGGTAGGTAGGCTGAGTGTGCTAGACCCTAACTTTGCGAGTTCGTCGGCCGCTCAGTTTTATGGAATATCCCTATGCCCGGGAACCCACAATACTTTAATGTTGAACTGCTCAGCCATCTCATCTAGAGATAGGCGACAGTGAAGAGATGTCTTTGATTTGTGGGTTACCGCTGCCATGGATTTTATCGCAGATTGGCTATCCGTGCAAATGATAATATCCTTGGCGGATATTACATTGATCCTGAGCCATGCAAGGGCCTCCGATATCGCTGTTATTTCAGCCTGATACACACTGCAGTAATTTGGGAGTCTGAAGGATAGGCTGAGGCTAAGATCCTAGGAGAAGACTCCACTGCCTACACCCAACCCCATCTTAGAGCCATCGGTATAGATTGAGATCGAGTCCTTTGGTATCACTTTCCCTTCAGCCCATTCCTCCCTGGATGGAAAAACAACTTCGAAGTTCCTAGTGAACACGTTTTGCGGGATGATATAGTCTGTGTCCATGGGTACTTCGAAGTGTTTTAGAATGGTTGTATGTCCTTTTTGTGATGTGGGCCATTTTATTATGCTCCTCATCCTCAGGGCGCGCAGGCAGCAATTTGTTTGCTGAAAAGGTTCAGTGGTGGAAGGTGTAATAGAATGTTTAGGGCCTCCGTGGGGGTTGATCTGATCGCTCCGCTTATGTATAAGCTGGCCGATCTTTGTACTTTCTCCAGAAGGTTTCGATTGACTGCCTTGTCCAGAGCAGTCCACCAGACTACGACGCCATACAGGAGGATGGGCCTAATGACCGCTGTGTAGAGCCAGTGCATAATGCTTGGTTGGAGACCCCACTTCTTGCCCACCACTTTTTGCAACTGTGGAGGGCAATAGTTGCTTTCTTAACGCGGTCAGGAATGTTGGGTTTTCAATTCAGCCTCTTGTCAAGGACTAGGCCTAGATATTTGGCCTGCTCTTTGATTATTAGTTGGGTTCCACCCAACCTCGGTGGGTTGAGGGGCGGAATTTTATATTTGTTAATAAACAGTACTAGATCGGTCTTCTTAGGGTTCACCGTAAGTCCACAGTACTGCGTCCAGGTTTCTACTGTATGTAATGCACTCTGGATAAGGTCGCATAGATTGCTGGGAAATTTTCCTGTGGCGGCAATAGCAATGTCATCTGCAAAGGCGGTCACAGCGTACCCTTCCTTCCTTCCCTACTTACTTACTTATCAGGCCTGCGATCCATGGAGGATCTGAGCCTGAGCTATAGCTGCCCTCCATCCTTGACGGTCCCAGGCACGCTGCTTCCAGTTGTCAAGACCAAGATGTCCTACATCCGCGATTACTTGGTCTTTATACCGGAGGTTCGGTCTTCCTATTCTTCTCGAACCAGGAGGCTCGGAGTCGAAGACCCTCTTAGCTGGAGCGTTGATGTCCATGCGCTCGATGTGGCCGAGCCAGTGTAGTCGACGGATCCTTGCCTTCCGGACTACATCCACATCTTGGTACAGCTCGCAGAATTCGCGGTTGTGTCTTCTTCTCCATTCACCTTCCTCACAGACAGGACCAAATATCCGGCGCAGAATTTTTCTTTCGAAAGAACCCAAAATCAGCTCCGCTGTCCTGCTTATCGTCCAGCTTTCGGCTCCGTACAGCAAGACTGGCAGAATGAGCGCTTTGTAAAGCATGACTTTGGTCTTTCGAGTGAGGAGTTTTGACCCCAGTTGTTTGGACAAGCCGAAGTAGCAGCGGTTGCCAAGGGCGATTCTACGCCGGATCTCCACTGTGGTGTCATTTGTGGAATTTACGTTTGCCCCGAGGTAGACAAACTCCTTAACTACCTCGAAATTGTAGCTGTCAATTGTTATGTTTTGTCCCAGGTGGTGAGCGACGGATTGGTTTTTGCTTGACAGCATGTATTTCGTTTTGTCCTCACTGATCTTAAGACCAATTCGTTTCGCCTGTTCTTCAATCGCCGTGAACGCTTCCACGACGCCACGGCGAGAACACGCGATGATGTCGATATCATCCGCGTATCCTAGCAGCTGGATGGACTTGTAAAAGATAGTGCCTTCCCTGTTGACGCCTGCCCGTCGCACTATCTGCTCCAGCACCAGGTTGAAGAAGTCACATGACAGCGCATCTCCTTGCTGAAATCCGGTGCATGTTTCGAATGGTTCCGAGGTCCTAGAACCGAGTTGCACGGTGCATCGCGTGTTTTCTAGCGTGGCGCGACACAACTGGATCAGTTTTACCGGGATCCCGAATTCGGCCATCGCCCCAAACAGTGCTTCACGATGAATGCTGTCGTATGCGGCTTTGAAATCGATGAAAAGATGGTGTGTATCGATTCGAAACTCGTTGGTCTTTTCCAGGATTTGTCGAAGTGTGAAAATTTGGTCTATAGTTGATTTGCCGGGCCGGAAGCCGCATTGGTAGCTGCCGATTAGTGCGGTGCAAAATGGTTTTAGACGTTCACACAGTACGCTGGACAGGATCTTGTATGCGACATTGAGCAGGGATATACCTCTATAGTTCTTGCATGAGGTGGGATCGCCTTTTTTGTGGATGGGGCATATAGAGCTGGTATTCCAGTCGTCGGGCATGCTCTCATCTTCCCAAATTCTGCAGATGATCTGGTGCATGCTCCCTACCAGAACATCGCCGCCAGCCTTGAAGAGCTCTGATGGCAAGCCATCTGAGCCTGCGGCCTTGTTGTTCTTCAGCTTCTGAATAGCTGTGCCGCGGCAGAAGTTGGGATTTCCTCGGTCCCTACCACTCTCTCTTGGTCATGCTCGTTAAGCAGCTGCTGGAAGTGCTGCTTAAATACATCCACTATTCCCTGCGGGTCGGTGACAAGATTACCCCCGCAGTTTCGAAGAGCCAGGGTGCCCTTTTTGAAGCCTCCTGCAAGGCCTTTGGCTTTCTTGTAAAAGGCTCGTATTTTATGTCTATCCCTAGACTCCTCGATATCCTTGAGCTGGGAGGCTGCGAAGATTCTTTTCTTTTGTCGCAGTAGTTTCTTCTCCTCTCTTCTTCTGGCTCGGTACTCTTCTCGCGTTGCCCTGGTTTTCCTCTGCAGCGCCTTTTGGTACGCCTCGTCGGTTGCTGCCTTTTTCTGCTCACACTCGCCATCATACCACGGGTTTCTTGTCGGGGGTGTTAGGTATCCTAAGGTGGTTTCGGCTACTTCCTGAATGGCTGAGCGGCAATGCAGCCACATATTATTGGCATTTGTGTTCTACGTAGGCATACCGTTGAGTCTTTCGCTCAGCAGCTCCCTGTAGACTCTGGCAACCTCCGGTGTGCTCAGGCGCCCCATGTCGAACCTCCTCCTGATGGGCTGGTGCGGCTAAATATTACATATCTACAATTAACCATAGCCTCGTAGGTTTTGTCCATATTTGATCCAGGATCTTGGAATGTCGTAGCGTCCTTGTTGTCTTCGTCGTGTATTAAAGGCCTGTTGAGATTGCTTCTTGTACCTACTATCATTAAAGAATGCTGAAAGCACCTCAAGTTTGTAGATATTTTCAATATTCAGCATTCTGTCACACAAGCAATTTATTACATAAATAAAAGGCGAAATATAAAACTAAAATTTGTGAAATGGGTACAAATGGGTTAAAAAGAAGAAATAAGCAAAACATGATACGAGGGTAGGCTTTAAAAGGACACCAAGGTTGTTTGCAGGCTAACTTTATAATAAAAAAATGTACAACTGCACATTTCGATTTTCGTTATTAAATTACAGATACAAATATCGTTTCCAGGTAGCTGCAGATTAATTTGATATTGGAAAATACGGAGGCGCACCATTCGTAGGCTTTATTTGTACACTGTCGGAAAATTTGTTTGTTTTTAATAACAGCTTCATATCTTCTTGGAATTTGCTCAAAGCAATTTTGATGTAAAGCATCTGTTGGCGCGCTTCGGCAGTAAAATCGACTTGTATATATGTATATCGTGACGGAAAACAGCATGGCATACTTACGTTTTTGTAAGTATTCCAACAAGAGAATATAAACATCAATACTTTTCCGAAAAGTCAATTAATGAAGAAAATGGTCATTCCCAAGCAACCGAACAATTTTTAACTTCCCAGTGGGACGTTATTGTGATGGGGCCGATTCTGCGAATTCCAAATTTTGAAATATCTCCACGTTTCAAGGTCACCGGGATCCAAATAGAGGGTTTTTATAGAGATGTATGTGTGTGTATGTGCGTTTGTGCGCCCCATGATGTTATTGTCATGGGACTGATTTCATTTGACGCGTAATTACGTAACTTAGAACTGATTAGGCTATCAGCAAAATGGGTGGAGCCGTTTCTTGTTAGAAATTGTATGTATGTATGTATGTTGGCCTTACAGCTCATGAAGGACCAGAGCCAAGCTTCTCTCAATCACCCATGTTGAGTGTGATTTCATTTTTCACACAGGTAAAAGGGACCTACAATTTAATGCCGATTCCGAACGGCGAGAGTCGAGAAGCTTTTTCATGGCAAGTTTACTACGGGGGGTCTCGCCAGTAGCCCGCCGAGGAGGAGCGTCGCGAAATAAACATTCGATGGCGTTGGTGTCATCGGGATCCGAACTCGCTCATCATGCGCCAGAGTCCAACACACTAACCACTGCGTCCTCGGCATGCCCGGATTATGATGTTAAAATCCTGCTCCTGGACTTCAATGTCAAAATCGGTAAGGACAACACCTTTGGCGGAGTGATCGAAAAGCACAGCCTCCACGATACAACAACGGATAACGGCTTCTGACTCACGGACTTTGCGACAGCTCGTAATGCGGTGAAAAGTAGTACAAGATTTACCCGCAAGCGAACCAACACAGCAACCTGGCGATCTTCGGATGGTTGAACCGCCAACCAAATTGACCATGACTCATTGACGCAAGACACTCGTCAAACATCCCGGATGTGCAAATATTCCAGGGGCAAACGAAAACTCTGACCATTTCCTTATAGCAGCACGATTCAGGGCTCGAATGGCCAATGTCAGAAAGCTCCACCAGCCCACCATGAGGATGTTCAACATTGGATTGGTTACCAAAATTTACAGGGAGCAACTGGGCGAAAGGCTCTCCGGTATGACTACGTCGAGCACAAAGGTCAACAATATGTGGCTGCATTGCCGCTTAGCCATTCAGGAAGTAGCCGAGAACACCTTAGGCTAGCTACCACCCTCGACAAAAAACCCGTGGTATGACGACGAGTGTGAGCAAAAAAAGGCAACAACCGACGAGGCGTACCAGAAGACGCTGCAACGAAAAACCAGAAAACCAGAGCAGCAGAAGAAGGGAGGAGAAAAAACTGCCGCGACTAAAAAAATAATCTTCGCGGCCTCCCAGCTAGGAGTCTAGGGACAAGCTAAAAATGCGGGCTTTTAATAAGAAAGCTGAAGGCCTTGAAGGACGCTTCAGGAAAGGCACCCAAGCTCTTCGAAAATTCGAGGGTAGTTTTGTCACCGACCCGTAGGCAGTAATGGATGTATTAAGCAACATCCAGTTGCTTATGGAGCATGACCAAGAGAGAGTGGTAGGGAGTGGGGAAATCCCAACTCCAGCCGCTGAAGTAGTCATCCCACCCAGCATCGAAGAAATCGGCACAGCTATTCAAGAGCTGAAGAGCAACGAGGCCGCAGGCCCAGATAGCTTACCATCAGAACTCTTCAAGGCTAGCGGCGATAATCTGGTAGGGAGCATCTGTAGAATTTGGAAAGATGCATGCCCGACGACTGGAATATCAGCTCCCCCTCCCCCTCTTTATCGATTTTAAAGCCGCATACGACAGCACTCATCGCAAAGAATTGTTTGATGCGATGGCCGAATTCACAATCCCAGGAGAACTGATCCGGCTGTACGCGATGCACCGTGCGGTACGGTTTTAGGACCTCTGAATCATTTGAAACGTGCACCGGATTTTGGCGCTGTCGTGTGACTTCTTCAATTTCGTGCTGGAGCGGATAGTGCTAGGGGCAGGCGTTAACAAGGAGGCACTATCTGCTACAAGTCTGTCCAGCTGCTACTATACGCGGATGATATTGACATCATCGCACGGTCTCTACGTGGTGTTGTAGAAGCTTTTACAGCGATTGAAGAACAGGCGAAACGGTTTGGTCTTAAAGTCAACGAGGATAAGACAAAGTACATGCTGCCAAGCAAATACAGAAACGTCACTCACCACCTGGGACAAAATATAACGGTTGACAGCTATAATTTCGAAGTATTTAAGCAGTTTGTCTACCTCGGGACAAACGCAAACTCCACAAACGGCACCACAGGAGATGTGGAGATCCGACATTGAATCGCACTTGGCAACCGCTGCTACTTCGGTTTGTCAAAACAACTTGGGTCAGAGTTCCTCAATAGAAGAACCAATGTCATGCTTTACAAAACGCTCATACTGCCAGTCTTGCTGTACGAAGCCGAAAGCTTGACGACGCTTGACGAAGCAGGACAGCGGAGCTGATTTTGGGTTCTTTCGAAAGAAAATTCTGTGCCGGATATTTGGTCCTGTCTGTGAAGAAGGTGAATGGCGGAGAAGGCATAACCGCGAACTCTTCGAGCGGCACAAATATGTGGATATAGTCCAAAAGACAAAGATCTCTCGACTACATTGGTTCGGCCAAAACGAGGGCACCAACACCCACGCTCCAGCTAAGAGGGTATTCCGCTCCGAGCCTCCGGGTTCGAAAAGAAGAGAAAGACCGAACCTCCGATATAAAGGCCAAGTAATCGCGGATGTAAGACAGCTTGGTCTTGACAACTGGAAGAAGAGTGCCGGGGACTGTCAAGAATGGAAAGCAGCTATAGCTCAAGCTCAGATCCACCACGGATTGCAAGAGTAAGTGAATATAATAGCCACTCGTGATTGAAAAATATTATGTTGAAACATTAACCTTCTTCACCTTATTAACCTTTTGGCCCTAAAGCATATGCGAAGGACACTCTTCGACCGTTCCGACCGCATAAATCATGACAAAAAGATGTCGCTTGATCATTGGCGCCAAGCCTTATATTCAAATGTTTCTCCAATCTCCCTTGAATTATTATTATTTTTTTTATAGTTCGCATAGGTTCAAAAGTTATACTCTTACGATGCTTGAGGAGCTATCGGTAAGCTATCTGAGCCTGCGACCATGTTATTCTTGAGCTTTTGAATAGCTGTGCCGATTTCTTCGATACTGGGTGGGATAACTACTATGGAGTCGGGATTTCCCCACTCCCTACCACTCTCTCTTGGTCATGCTCGTTAAGCAACTACTGGAAATGCTGCTTAAATACATCCATTACTTTCGAAGAGCCTGGGTGCCTTTCCTGAAGACTCCTGCAAGACTTTCAGCTTTCTTATAAAAGGCCCGCATTTTATGCGTATTTATGGTATTTCGCTGCAACGCCTTTTGGTACGCCTCGTCGGTTGTCGCCTTTTTTTGCTCACACTCGCCATCATGCCACGGCTTTCTTGTCGAGGGTGGTAGGTAGCCTAAGGTTTTCTCTGCTACTTAGTTCCACTCGACAGTCGGTTATGTTTACCATTACACCACGGCCACCTCCTCAATTCGGTTAGAGCTTTTTCATTAAGGACACTAGAATAAATTCTAATCAAACCGTTTCCTTTCTGTTCCCTTGCGGATAAGAAAAAATCCGTAAAGCCCCCACTAATGTACATACATGAGTAGGTCCTTCACATGTCGACTATGATGTTTAGTATCAATTCTCGTTTGATGAACGCCACTGGTCGTCGTGGTCAGAGGTATTCTTCAGAAATCTCTTTCAACTGGGATTCATTAATAACAATATCTGACCTACTATCTCCCAGAGTCTAATGAAATGGAATCAGATGATTCGTGCTTTTTGCCAATCACTTAAGCAAAGCCAAAGGAAATGAAGTGAAAAAATATCTTTTTTAAGAACCCCTGATATTAGGTACGGTTAGTCCTCTCCTCCCGCAACTACAAAGTGTTGGAAAAGTAAATTTTCCAACTTGAGTAAAGTACACTTGACGCGGTCATGAAACATCAACTCAACGCTAACGTAGATGAGGTCGTAAACTCTTCGCCCCAAACATAGGATTATCATCTGCCCCATATAGCCGCATAACGTTCTACCGACAGGAACGCCCTAAAAAATTATTTCAAAATCCGCTTTGTTTACTCAAGGAAAAAACCCTTCATTTTTCATTAAAATAATCCAACCTCCGTGAAACCACCTGAACCAACTCTAACCGGCCAATGGAGGGGATCATCCCATATACAGGTGTATAGCCTCGCAGTACGTACACACGTTTGTTGGACTTAAATTAAATGTAAACAAAAAATCGCTGCGTTTTTTTGAAGCTGGAAAAAGGGTAGCATGGAATAAGCAAACAAACAAACCATGACCACCGAGGCGGAGGATACATTAGTTGCACTTATTTCCTCTACCTGTTCTCGTACTAAATAGATTCGCCCTAGACCACAGAAGAAAATGAAAAAAGAAAAAACTGTGATGATGCCACACTACTGCCAGGAGCATTTTCATTAATCACATCCGCCCTTAGTGTATTCGGATGTCGAAATAGAATTCGTTTTAATGACTATCCCCCGTTCTCATCCATTTCTACTCTATCTCATTTCGTTCGTGTCTTAGTATCCTTGCGAAAGGGTGTAAAAAACAGAAAAGTCTGATTAACATTAAGCTAAGTCACTAACAGCTCTTTATGTTGAAGCTGCCTAACCGCATAATGAGTTTATACATCCAACGCTTCAAGCTTTTCGCTCTCACTCCCAATACCGCCGATTTAACCAACAACCCATCAGGCTTGAGAAGCATAACTGCAAAAACTTAAAGCCACATGGACTTTCCATTACTAAAAAAGAAAAAAAAAAAAACAACAAGTTAACAGCAACATTTGTGTGGCACATTACCGCTACCGAACACGGGTACCAAGCCTTTGCGCTGTAGCCCTTACTTGTACTTGTCATGCCTGCCGCACACTCTACTCTCTGCTCGGTGTTGGCCGATAAGCATTTTCTCAATTTTTTTTTCTTCCTTTCTTGGATACACACGACGGCAGCCTCCATCCTTTATGCTCAATTACAACACCCATCCTGCGAGAACAGCACATGTAAAAAGGGGTTTTACCATACTTCGAGATGGTATTGCCATTAGTGTGCTGACTGCCTACCACAAAACTGCCAAGTGTCTGCTTGAGAATGCTGCCTTAATCCACCATCCCTTTCCCCGGCTCCGAACAGAGCCCAAAACGGCTTCCTACTTACAGTTTTGTGGCTGGCTTTTAGGCGTTTCTAGCGCTGGTGGTAGCTCGGTTATGCAAGGACATCGTGTTTTTGTGCAAACGGTCCGTCACTTTGGATGTTGCTGTAAGCCTTCTAAATACTCTAGAGTCAAAATTGTTTCTCCTCCCATGCTCGGCTCGAACATATGAGAAAGTGTTTGTATAAGGATAAGTGCCTGGGGGTATGCAATGCAATTAAGTTAAAATATAAACGACATTCAGGCGTGCATGGAACTGCTGGTGTCAATGTTTATAATACCGAACCCACACTCGCGATGCTCAAGCATGCATGCATGTTCGGTTATGAGAGAAAGTAAATTTCGGTGAGCTTGGAGCATCTAGTCTACCTTGGCCGCAGCAGGAGCAGATCATTTGTTAGTTTGCTCATGAGACCGTGCACATACTGGATTTCATTAGAACGTAGGGGTACAGATTGAGTTGGCGTCCTGGTTTCTTTGTGGCTAGGTCCGTGTGGGAGAAGATATTCGCATGGTTGTTGTTTAAGTGCAATGTTATAGTTTCTGGTATTGAGTTGCTTGTTTTGCTGGAGTTTATGCAATATTTTTCGGCCTGCACATGGTATGAGAAGCAATGTTGTGATTCTTGTTTGATGTAATGGAGGAAGGACGCATACTTGCTCTAATCTGTGTTTTAGCCGGAGGGAAAGGACTGCTGCCGTTGATGGGGTACGGTAGAGTAAATTAGTGAAATGCGAGCATATGGTACACAAGGCATTTTATCGATGCTGTACATAATTCGCCGAAATATTTTGCATAACATGTGCGGAATTCCAAAATTTTCGAGGACTTACAGCAGCGTGTTGACATATTTAGAATATGCACATAATTCACTTAAGTATTCAGATTTTTAACATCCATCTAATCAAAATGTTTTCATTCACATGTATGTACATAGCCCGGAAGAGATGAAGTACTCTGAGCCTGATTCTGTGTTACCATGGTTACTAGGGACGATAATATCATTGGCTGCTTCAAAGTTTTATTATGTCCAAGACGTGACCAGAAAATTAAATGTTGGTAATCTGGAATGGTGCTTGAGTATTTGGCGTTCGGTATATTGAGGTACGGAAACGTTCAATTGCAGTGTCCTTGTCTGGGAAGTTATAGAAATTAATATTTATTTTGCTTCAACACAATGAACAGGTTGACTACTGTGCGTATTTCAGCTCTAAACGACTGGAAGCTACTATTGTCGCCACGCAGAGTTAAAAGTCAATTTTTGTTATCTTAAAGCCAAATTTTGAGTGAAAGTGTAGCCATTCACTTCCACTGCAAGCCCGCCCTTTCCCCCCGGCAAGGTTTTCTAAAACGTAGGTCCACCACAACCAACTTTATCGGATTTGCCTCCAAAGCTTTGGAGCAAGGCAATGAAGTAAATGTTATTATTATCGATTTCAGCAAAACTTCCGCTAAGTTAAGCCATCTTCTTTTTCTTCTTCGGCGCTTCAGTTCATGGCGAACCTGGACCTCTTTCAAAAAACCCCTCCAACTGGCATGGTCTTGCGCCAGCAGTTTCCAGTGCCGCACGCCTAATTGATCAAGGTTCCACTTGCGTGCGCCACCTTAAATTTAGCCGTCCGCGACCGCGTCGCCCCTCAGGGTTGGATTCAAAGACCTTCCGGACCGGTGCTGTAATTTCAATGCACTCTATATGACCTAGCCCTCTTAGGCGTTGGATCCGCAGACGCCGTGCGACGTTCATGTCGCTGTACAACCCGTACAATTCACTATAAAGTCTCTCTTCCACACGCCATTTATGCAGGTCGGGCCGAAAATCGTGTGCAGACTTTTTCCCTTAAAACGACCAGGGTCCTCCTCATCCGTGTTCGGTAAGCTGCATGTCTCTGCGCCCTAAAGCAGAACCGGGATGGTAAGGGTCTTGCGCTGCTTCTCAATTGCCTCCCGAGCCAAAAGAAACAGCGGTTGGCAAGACTTATTCTGCGATTGATTTCGGCACTGATGTCTTTGCTACATGTGACTGCGGAGCGTAGGAATGTAGAAGATGTCATTGACTACGGACTTGAAAAATATCGTGCCCCTCATATTGACCAGTGAGTTTTGCACGATCATTTCCAGAACGATGTTGAAAAAGTCACAAGACAGCCGGTCACCCTGTTTTAAGCCTTTTTTAATATAAAAGGTTTCGGTCAAATCGCTTCCGACCCTGATGGAGCAACGAGAGTTCTCCAATGTCATCCTGCACTCTCTCACGAGTTTCGCAGGGATGTCAAAACTAGACATGGACCGACCATATCTTACAAATGTCCTGGTACATACCCCCAACCAGGTCATCTTCAGCTGTCTTAAAGAGCTCGGCAGGTAGTCCGTCTGCTCTAGTAGCTTTGTAGGACTTAAGCTTAGCTAAAGCATTCCTAATATCGTCCAGGTCAGGGCGACGGAATTCTCTGCCATCATTGTCCGTTGTGAATAGGTCATTCTGCTCGACAGCGGGATCTGTTTCGCCATCGCCGTTATACAATCTGCAGAAGTAGTCTTTCCAAATTCTTAGTACCGACAGTGAATCCACTATTAGGTTTCCATTTTCATCCCTGCAGGCTTCCGTTCTGGCCTTATACCCTTGGAATGTTTGTTATATTCGTTGATAAAACCTCCAAACGTCATTCCTGCGATAGCGTCTCTCCATCTTTTAAACTCCGTTTTAAACTCCAGTACTTCAGAAACAGCACTTTATAAGGCTTGTTGACAACGGGTCCATTGGTGTTGTATGGTCTGAGCAGGTGTTGGAGAGTTTTCCGAGAGCTTGAGGAAGGCGCGATTGGCATAGGCTCTGGCGTTCTCTTACGATTGTATGCCGCCGGAATTACTCGATTTTTCTGGGCCAGGCATATTCGTAGTCGTAACTTGGCTGCCACAAGATATTGCATGCAATGTGGCCAATTTGGTTGACGGCTGATTGATCCGAATATCGCTAAAACTCTTTGTGGGTGTTGACACGCGTTGTAGCAACTTAAAGATTTCGCCCCGTTGGGAAGTCTGTTGAGGGACCTAACATTCCACGTACAAAGCCGATATCATTTTACCTTTCCCTTTTGGTTGTGTTTCCTGGGTCATCATCGGTTAACCCGTCCGTTTTTTCCCAATCCGAGGCTTTTGTTGGTTTTTTGCGAGGTATGGCTTGCCGGGGCCATAGCCTAACTCACACTTATCTTCTTTTGTGGTGCAGGAAAGTCGACATCCGTTGATCTATTTTAAATTCGAGGCGTAATGCTGGCCGCCTTTAGTTCTCGCGTGTCCTAAATCGTATCTCGAGATACTGTGTCCCAAAAGGCAGCCATCTCGGTCCTCTAATTTGTGTCCTAACTGCTAACGATGTGAACGTCGTCATAAAAGCCTCCAGCTTGTCCATTTATGCTGATGGTGTAAAAGATAGTATCTACTCCCGCTGACTCGCTCGCACTCTAAAATTACCTTAATTCCTTCCGTACTATAATCACTTTCTGGAACCCAACGTTGGTAAATGCCAGTCTGTTATCTTTTCTCGAAAACGCTCCTCATCAGCTCTCAGAACTTACCACCTTCTCAACGAGCCCGTACCAGATTTCTCTTTAATATGGGAATCATGGGAATCGTTTGTGATAGAAAGCTAAATTTTCTCTCCCATACCAACCGTATGATACAGAAGCTATCAAATGCCGATATTTGCGCTTTGCCCTCCCATATTCTGACACAATGGAATACCAGCCTACGAAGATCGGTTGCAGTTGATAGGCTTGCAAACTCTGAAAGCACATCGGGAAGTAGCAGACATCCTCTTCGTATCCCTACTGCGAGTTGGTACTATTGATTCTCCAACCCTCGCTGCTTAAGGTCTATACCGCTCTTTCGAATTCCCCTTCATCGAACCAACTACTCTTTACGCATCCATGTGATTCTCTGAATCCCGACCGAATAATATCCCCCCTCTGACACCACAAGCCGCCTCCGTAGTTCATCCCCATATCCCGCTAACATATTCTCTCCTAGGTTAAGTTCCTTTAGTTTTAGTAGCTCGTAATAAGTCTAATAAATAAATGAATACTTAACTTCAGGCGCCAGCTGCCGATTGGAATTTTTGACTGCACAATTACTAATAAAGGCCTAATAAAGGCCTAACTGACGATACAGACGAACACCTTGCGGCACTGTCAGTAAGTCCCATCCGCACCTCATCGTGATGACATGTGGAGGTTTCCTCTCGATATTTGCGGAAGGGCGAATGGCCATCTTCCTGCGCCAAAAAAAAAAAGGTTTGGTCGGTTGGGCCAATAGAAAAATCATCATCACTAAGAGACGACCATCAGCCTCGGATTTAACGAACGGACTATATACTGACGATCCTCACTAACGAATAAAAGGACACGAGGAACTGACGGTCTCCTGATCAAATATCTGTTAATCAAATCGATCATATTGCGATCGACGCTAGACACTTCTCCAGCATCTCGGATGTCCGAACCTTTAGAGGAGCTAATGTTGACTCGGAACATAACCTTGTTGCAGTCAAGGTATGTATGCGAATATCCCGAACACTGCCGAGTCGAGTAGGACTAGCGAAATTTTACGTCGGGAAGCTACAATTGCAAGAGACCGCCAGGGCTTTCGCCGATCGTGTCTTCCACAAGCTCCCTCAAGAGCCGATGAAAACTACACAAGCTGGAGACGCTGTTAAAACGCCATCGGGGATGCTGCCTCTCATATATGTATGTTTTAGATTTCCAGCCACCACCTATGAGAAACTCTTGACTCTTGGTACATGCAGAAAAACAGAATGCATACAAGGCCCCGCTGTTGCATCGATGAACGAGAGCCGCTGGTGAGCTCTATGAGCGGAAAGGAAGGGAGAAGCATGAACATTTCCGAAGGAAAAAAGAAGAGCACGAGAAGCACGCGATCGTTTGCCAAGCAAAACGAACAGCCAGAGCCGAAGCCTGCAGGGATGAACTTGGACACCTCGTAGTTAAATCACAGTCGATGCTGAGAATACGGAAAGACTATTTCTGCGAACAGTATAACGGCGAAAATGGTCAAAATGTCGCTGTGGGGCAGAAAGCACTGTTCATGCTGGACGAAGATGAGAGATAGTTCCGTCCACCCGACTTAGACGAGGTCAAGATAGCGATATCAAACTAGAGTCTAATAAAGCTGCTGGTACAGACGGCCTGCCTTATGAGCTATTTAAAGCAACTGGAGATAAGGTAATAGGGAACATGCACCAGCTCATCACTAAGATATGATCGGAAGCAAGCATGCATGATGAATGGAATTTCAGCAACGTTTACCCGGCCCATATATCAGGAGACCTGTCTAATTGGGCGAACCATAGGGGAATAAGTCTGGTTAACATCGCGTATAAGACCTTTTCTCCCGTGCTGTGTGAACGCCTCAAACCATCCGTGAACAATTTGATAGGTTCCTATCAATGTGGTTCGAGGTCAGAAAAATCAACGATAGACCAACTATTCACACTGGAGAAAACCCATGAATGTCAGTTCGACACCACCACTTTTTCGTAGATCTTAAGGCCGCATATGACAGTTTCTACAGGGACGAGCTATATAGATCCATGTTACGATTTGACATTCCTGCCAAATTCGTCAGGTTGTACTGGATGACGATGGAGAATTCCCGCAGCTTCATTAAGGTCTTCTTCTTCTTTGACAGCGTTACAACCCATGAAGGGCCAGAGCCAAGCTTCTGTCAATCACCTGTTGTGTGCGATTTATTTTGTCCCAGGTAGAAGGGACCTACAGTTTAATGCCGATTCCGAACGGCGTGAGTCGAGAAGCCTTTTCAAGGCAAGTATACTACGGGGGGTTTTGCCAGTACCCCGCCGAGGAGGAACACCACGAAAAACCCATTCGATGGCATCGGTGTTATAGGGATCCAAGTCGCTCATCGGGCGTTAGAGTCCAATACACTTACCATTGCGCCCCGGCGCCATCCATTAAGCTCAGTAAGGAATTAACCGAGACCTTCGATGTCAAAAAAAAGGATTCAGATAGGGCAGTGCATTGTCATGTGATTGTGTCAACATCATGCTTGCAAAGATCGTGCGGGATTCACCGGCCAATACAAGAGATATGATCTACTTAAAGTGGGGACAATTGCTCGCATATACTGATGGCATTGACGTGATTGGGAGAGCGTAACGAGATATCAATGAAGCTTCTGTGAATATTGAAGCAGAAGCGGCTAAGGTTTCGAAATTTTTCTACTTCGTATTAGTCACATAGCGACAATCAAAACTCTAGAGGCCGAGAATCTCCTTAGAGATACTTCCTATATGTTAAAGAGAATAAATGGTGACTTAAAACTCGGGGAATTCCGAAACCAACACATTCCGATATGAAATTGATAGCGTACCTAAGGCTTTGCGTTTCTTCATCAGTAATTTGCCAACTCATACTCGGCGCACATGTTTGCAATGCAATGCGTGTCAGGACATCATTTTCACTTTCGTGTTCGACTAAGCTCATTACCTCAAATCACTAAACAACATCAACCAAACAGATTTATCGTATTAAGTTAAATGTTCGATCGATTTCTTATCATTAACTCAACTCCCACGAGACACTTGCAGATCCCACTCCACACGAAAACTCGAAAACTTCTCACAAGGACACACAAAAATTGATTTATTACCACCAATACAGTGGCGTGGAAAGAAATTGGACCAGAAAATAATTTCCTCATCAAAAGGAAAAACGTTCATCAATTTATTCGGATTCTCTCTCGGGAGGAAGCACATTACACTTCCAATCAATCCTCGCTTGGATTCATTATGCGTATAATCTGTCGTCCTATTAGATGAACGGTGGCCACAGTGCGACAGGATATCAACACCTACGAGTGTGTATCCCAAGAGATATACAGGATCGTCGAAAGAGATGGACATTGTATAGGTAGAATAGCGACGAGAAGAAGAAAACAAATCTGACAAATACGAAATTAATTAAACGGATTTATTGTTGCCGTACGACAATACAGAAAGGATACACGAACAGAATCAAATTCATTGGAGTCTAGTGAACAATGTTCGGGCAGTTCACTAATCAATCACTCTCGATTCCCTTACGGGCAATACTGGGGCCATTTGATTAGATCTCACTTTAATGGAGTCGCTCCTTTTATCAAATGACATTTTTCTTCCATTTAGATCTACTCGTTCGTTGGGATGGAAAATGGAATGTACGGAATTCCGTCACGTATCGACCATGTTCCCGACACCCTTTGCTGCGATTTCGAACCAGCGATGTCTAGACTTTTAGTACTACCCAAGGACGGACACCCGGAATAATTATTTTCTTTTATTAAATTGAAGTGTCTACGCACCGGGCCTGGAGCGGCGAATCTTCTTGAGTGAAAGGAAGACCCAAAAAAATGGAAAACTAATTTGTCCCTTAATAGAGGAACGCCTCCAATGCCAAATACCTTGGCATTATACTAGATAGGAAATTAACCTGGAAGAGTAACACAATCGAAAGAGCTAAAAAAGCAACTACGGCTCTCTATACATGCAAGAAAGCCATAGGGAAGAAATGGGGACTCAACCCCAAGATCACCCTATGGCTCTACATCAGGGTCGTCAGGCCCATACTAATGTATGGAGTAACAGTCTGGTGGACAGCACTGGACAAGCAAACATACCTCAAGCAATTCGAGAAAGTACAAAGGTTGGCGTGTATGTGCATTACCGGTGCCCTCAGGTCCACCCCAACGACTGCGCTTAACATGATACTCGACCTTACACCACTCGATCTTTTCGGCAAGCAAATTGCTACACAAACGGCCTTTAGACTTAAAGCCAACTCGAACTGGTCAAGCTATGTCACTGGCCACTCCTCCATCCTGCAAAACAGGATAACTATGGCAGAAAACTTGGATCACACAGAACCCACCCAGTCTTGGAAAAAAACTTTACGACGATTTACTCGGACTGACAAAACTGCACTCGCCAAACTCAACCCCACAGAAACTGCGTGGATTTTTACACTGACGGGTCTAAAACCCAAGACGGGGTGGGTAGTGGAGTATTCTGCAAACAACTTAAGCTGAACAAAGCTCTAAAACTACCAAATCACTGCAGGGTTGTCCAGACGGAACTATTGGCAATAAAAGAGGCTTTGTCTTGGCTGAAGTGGAACGTGATATCCACCACGGATATCCGCATTCTCACGCATAGCCAAGCAGCCTTAAAGTCGTTGGAGTCCTATGTGTACACATCAAAAACTAGTCTCGACTGTCGCCTATCTCTTAACGAGATGGCCGAACAGGTCAACATACAACTTATCTGGGTACCGGGACACAGCGACATAGCAGGAAACGAAAGAGCCGACACCCTCGCCAAACAAGGAACGACGCTACAATCAATCGTGGCTTGTGAGGGTATACCCTTTGCAACCATTAAACACATTCTTATCAATCTCGCCAGGGCCGAGACGAACCGGAGATGGACTCAGGGACATACCTGCCTCATCACCAGGCAAATCTGGCCCTGGCTCAACAGTCAACGGACTAAGAGTATTATCTCCCTAAAAGGAACTGACATCCATAAAGTCGTCGGTGTCATCACTGGACACTGCCTTGTTGGCAGTCACGCGCAAAAACTAGGTATAACTCCGAATGATTTTTGCAGGAGCTGTCTAGACGAGGAGGAGGTCGAATCCATTCATCACCTTCTCTGCGCCTGCCCGGCATTCTCCACAATCAGGAAGCGATACCTAGGATCTTACTTCCTCAACGATCTGACTGAAGTTCAGCAAGTAGGGATATCTGATCATCTTAACTTCTTAAGAAGCACAAAATGGTTCCACGAATAGGGGGCTAAGCCCCCTCGTAGCTGCACAATGGGCCTCCCTGGCCTATGTGTGTTCTTCCTATTTTCTTTTTGAGAAGGCTGCGGTCCTACCTACCTACCTACCTACCTAATAGAGGAAATATTTCAGAAATGTTTCCAATAAAGGCAAATTAAATTCACGCCTTGGGCAATATAAATTCGTTCTGATTGACACAAAGGTAATAGGTAGCGACCCGTAAAAGGCCTGCCATCCTGTCCAAGTACGATAGAATGATGTACAATATCCAGCACTTGAGAAAAACTTATGATTAACTGATGAATAAATTGTTATCGCTTCCACCCCCCCTGTAAATATTTAAGTTCCATTTCTCCAGCCACTGAACGAGGCTTCTTACCCGCAGCCATTCATGCAATATTCATGCAGCTCTACTTCAGAGCTCACCTATCAAATATGAAATTTCACACTTCCATCTGACCCGAATCCGGGCGGAACTTTCACACCTCGAAACCCGAAAGGCCAAAGGACAGAGCCAACAGTAATTCCAATATGAGTGATAAAACTTTGTCCATCAACCGCACAAATTTGCTGCATGTCAACAAAGTGACGACGAGGACTCATTTGGAACTCTCAAAAGTAGATTCTACAACGAGATTATCTTGGTTCCGAGGCGCTGTGTAGGTGTTGTGTGACGGATCACTTTGGTGGGAAGGAAACTCAAGCTAGTTGCTCTACAGCGGATTGCATCACAAAGAAACCGAGAATGAGAGAGTTGGAGATTAAGGATGAACGCCGATGGGCTTAGAGTAGGGCCGGAAACGGTAACTTAGTTGTGAGGATAACGATTAGAAACAAAAAAACTATGGAGGGCATGTCAACAATGGCGTTTGTGGATGAAGTGTTGCAACGTTTCCCTGAGAGGAAAAGCAAAAAACATCTGTAAATGAGGCTGAGCAATAAACCGGTCGATGTCTGCGGTTGACAGGAGCAATCGTGGATGAAAATGAAATAAAGTGCAAGTGCTAGCCTTTGTGCAATCCCCGAGTGTAGTCTAGGGTATGCTAGGACGGATTGCAGGGATGGAATGCAATTTCTTCCTCCTTATGTGAAGCAAAGGAATTGAAAATCGCTGCAGTGCGGATGTACTCCTTTCACGTAGAAACACATTCCTGATTGGTTTTTGTTTCTGTTCTGCCGCTTTTTCAGGGGAAGAGGATGATAGTCCTTTTTACTTAGTGGCACTTGCAATTTGAGTGATTTGTTCTCACATTTTTTCCTTCACACCCATTACCTTCTGGACATTACGTCACTCGCTCGAAAGGGTTGGAAATGTAAGTGACAATCGATATTGATTGGCACATGACTGCTTTTAATGGAATAGGAAATGAAATCGGATGAATTGGCATTTACAGTCGAAAAGGCTATTCGGCTTTGCTCATTGTTCAATGAAATCGATTTTACTTCAACGACTCTTGAAGGAAAGTAGTGAGGTGCAGTAGCTGGGATTTGAGAAGAGACAATGGATCAGACACTCGGTGGAATGAAGAAAAATGGTCTCATTTGTCCTTAGTCAGGTAAGCAGTAATAAGCCAGTGCTTCTTCCCAAAAGGATTCGTTACATGAATATTGGTGCAGAAAGTCAGTGTGCTCGTCGGTCATTTCTTGTTGTATGCATCAGGGGGATGGACTTTGCTGTGCGCCGTTCACAACTCGGCGATTTTGACAATCTGAATTAAGGGAGACATGACAAAATGCAGCCTCAGTAGGTTTTGATGCTTCAATAACATTAGACCAGCCGAAAAAGATGGCTAGGACCTAGGACCTAGACGAGTACAAAGTACAGCGTTGAAGAAACTTCTTTTTTTTGTTGTAGGCATCTGCTATCTATTGCAGAACTCAGACGCAAATACCTGTCCATTGTACTACCAGACAGACACTTGCCTGTATTGTATTTTCCCCGTTTTCGGGGAAAAACGGCACTTAAGTGACGTAGAGCTAAAAGATTAGGGGAACGCCATGTCGTCCCCAAGGGTGCGCCACCGTGCGCGAGCAAGGGCAGGACAGTCGTAAAGAAAATATTCCGCTGTCTCATCCTCCTCAGAACATGTAGCACAAATAGGCGTCTCACTGATGCCAATCACGCAGAGATGCTTAGCAAAAGTGTACTGGCCTGTAATGACGCCCGTAAGTCTTCTGCAATCAATTTAATTTCTGATACCAGGGCATACGCGCTTAGACATCGTGCATCCTGGATATTCCCTCTGACTGCAATTATGTACCTTAAAGCCCCTGTCGTTAAGGTGGGTATTGATCGTGGAAGCAGGTAGATCCATGGCGGGTTCAGGTCCTGGGAAATTCTCGTCTGAGCCTATTCTGACGAATGCATCAGAGATCTCATTTCCTAGGATTCCAGAATGACCTGGGACCCAAACAAGACTTAGGGAATTTAGTCTACCGACTTTCTTCAGGAAGGCCTTAGGTGTGTAAGCTAACTTGGAGCTGGTTAAAGGGTTGGCCACAGCTTTGAGTGCAGCTTGTCACTGCAAACGCATATGTTTTTACCCTTCCATCTAAGCTTCACAATATAGTACATGGCCGTCTGACTGAAAGAAGATGCATATTCAAAGAAAACCACAGCGCCGGACCCAGCCTAGAATTGGACTCATCTGCGAAAATGTGAAGACAATCCTTTCCAGGTTTAATTGTGACCAGAGCCAATCCTGACGCCATTGAATTTCTCCTGAGACGGGACATGGCTTTCAGTAAACACCCATTGATAAATATGTGAAGGGGTGGAAGATTCATAATAGCATCTAGAGCAGCGCCCGGCGTGCTAGAGAAAAACCGTTCTTTGGAGTTTGGTGAAAGAGGCTACAAAGTGTTTGCGTGTTTGCTTGTTCCACCAGACAACCAATGCATATTAGCGGTCTTATCATTGCCGTATAGATCCAGAGGACCTTTGCCGGCGATACGCCCCATAATTTGGCAAAGGCACCTTTGCAAAGCCAGAAAGCTAACAGCGCTTTGGGGGTTTTGGACTCAACATGCTTTGACAAGTTTGCTGTCTAAGATAACTCCCAGGTACTTAGCTTCGGGATGAGAATCGTTTTTAGCACTAGCTGGTCATGCCAGTATTATTCCTCCTTCTCATGAAGAGAACAACATCAGTTTTAATAAGATTAACCGCCGGCTCATTTCACGTGCACCACTCATCGATCATACATATATAGCGCGGCCTGTGCTTTGAGACGCAGAGGCGCGGAGGCCTAGACTGTAAGGAACTTGTTCGTTTCGAGAGGAAAATCCTGCGTTTGTATAAACGGAGAGGAGAAGATACTAAGACGAACTATATGGGCTGTATAGCGACATCGGTCTGGAACGACATCTGCGGATCCAACGTCCAAGATGGCTGGGCCATGTAAAGCGAATGGAAAACACAGCTCCGGCCCGAAGAGTCTTCGAGTCCAACCCCGAGGGACGACGCAGCAGAGGACAACCGAATCTAAGGTGGCGCACACAGGTGGAAGGGGACCTTAACCAACTGGGAATGCGTCGCCGGTAACAGTTGGAAAAAAACCGTGCTAGCTGGAGAAGTTTGTTGGCTGAGGCCCAGGTTCACAGCGGACCGTAGCGCCACCTAAGTAAGTAAGTAAATAAGTGCTTTGAGACAGACAGTTGTTGTGAGTCGACAGAGAAAACGGCGACATCATGCGCATAGGCCTGGGCATAGATTCCAGAAATATTGTGAGCATCCAGCAGGGAGCTGACCACCATGCACCATAACAGCGGAGACAGGATGCCACCTTGCGGGCAGCCCCTGTTTACGCCAGATTTGACACAATGTCCGAGACCGGCATCAGTAATCAATGTCCTGTGCACGAGCATTGCTTTGATTCACAAAACCAGTGCTTCATCTACGCCATGTCGTCCAGAAGCGTTACATATGCTCTTAAAAGTGGGGTATCAAAAGCTTCCTCAATATCGACGAAAATGCCCAGCCCATATCCTTTCCTTTTAAGTGCGCATTCTATCCTCCTAACTAGGAGGATTTTCCACGCTAACAAGCATCTTGCATCTCCGAAAGAGGATGCGTTCGAAGAGCAACTTTGCGCACGTGAAGCTCTACTTTTCTCTCGGTGCTTTTCATCCTTTCAGAAGGATGTTAGACTACTTGGTCTCAAACTCTTGGCGAGTGAGTAATCCGCTTTCCCTACTTTGGGAATAAATACTAGTTTCACCGTGCACCATGAAATAAGTTTATAGACAAGTGTCAGGACAGAAGAGAAAATTCTAACTTCAACGAAGGGAACAGCTGCCTTATACCCTTTGCAGCATAACAGGGTAAATCCCGTCAGTGCTTGGCGATTCAAAGCCATTAAGGGATGCCACAGCCAATACAAGGCTTCAGTCGTTATCGTATTCAGTTGCAGTTTCCCTTGAAGGAGTTTGCAACGAGCCGATGGCGATCTGATTTTCTGGGAAATGAATCTGAAGCAGTAAGCTAAGAGTTTCCGCTTTAAAGTCAGTAAAGGTACCATCAGATTTTCTGAGTGCATCCACTTTTATCGACTTTCCCCGTTTAAGAACTTCCGCTGTGGAATGGCAAATATAACAAGTACCTGTGTTTAGTGACTGATGGAAGCCTCTGAGCCTCAATCAGTTTTCAAAAAGAGATTTTGTCATGTAGTCATTTTTTCCCTAATTTTTTTGCTGTTTGGTTTTTCAATAATCTATTTTGGACAGCCAGTATGCAACTCCTGACATGACTTAAAGTTAGGAATGCACACTCAGCATTACCATTTCTCACTAAAAAGACTTATTGCTGAAACAGGCTTATGCATTGTTGAATTTTAATACCAAGATTGGTGCCCTGTGAACAATATTTTACGTACACTTCGACCATTTTACGGTCATAATATTTGACCTACGGAGAAGACAATTGAAGCCAAGTTTTGCAAAAGCTCCACGTTACGGGCACCGAGCCGCCTATCTGTTTGCGTAGACTGCGTACAAAAGAAAATATTGGGGATTTATCCGCAGTGTTAGTGAAGACCATGATTAATCCATTCGTCGGCGTTCACAACAATTGGGAATGCGTTATTCGGCTACATAGAGGGACCATAGTCTAGATCCTTACAAAACAGAGTTAGTGCAAAAATTGACGCCAAGAAGCATTGGTAATATAGTGTTACGAAGTTAATATGAGTCCGAATAGGGTTGGATTACTTGATTGCGATAAACTACAGACACAATTTAATTATTTCACATCTGAGAACTTCACCTTAAGTTAAAGCTATTACACACTTTACACTTTATTGTTTACACACACTTTCTACTACTTTACTATCTCCCCACAGATCAGTTATCTGTGCGCCTCACCTTTATTACAACGTTTGTCTCCACATCTCGCTAGATGGCTTGATTATCGACTGATCACACGTTACTGAGTTCCGAAAACTGAATACCCCCGAGGGCGAGCGTTCGCGCTTACATATTCCCCGGTTCACTTTCTCGAAAGTGCGCCATCAGACATTCTTCAGAGGTCTCTAGAATGTTCTGACATTCAGCAGTATGCCGCTGAAAGTGACCATCATTTCCATTTTAGCTTCACCAGAGCATTCCAAACTACGACTGCGAAATTCGAACGTAACCATCGGTTCGTGTCCGTAACAGTAGCATTTTCGAGTTTTACCTAACGAACTTACACCAAAATCGCGAAAATGGTTCCATCGATCGGAAAAGTTATGGCCAAGTTTTAAGGATTCCCCAGGCACCATCTTTACTGACTATTTAGAAAATCGAAGGCAAATCATAGAGACGTGCGGTTCTAATTTAATTGCCCGATTCACTGCTGAAGTGCTCCTTCACCATGACAGTACACTAGCTAGTGAGCAATCAGCAATCGTCACAGCAAAACTGATCGAATCGCACTATGGATCTATCGTAATTTCCAGATTGGCGATTGCATGTGCAATTTACGTCAAACAAGGAATTCGTCGTCGCAGCAGGGTCCTATTTTATACGGTCTAACATAAGGACGCGATGGCTTGAACTAGCTAGAGTATAACACTGTCTTTGCTTGCCTAAGACAGGTTATGCGTCCTTGCGTGCTTTCGGATTCGATGCAATCAAGTCTTATATCTACTTTTAAAAGTTGGTTTACCCTAGGGCTTCGTTCTGTTTCCTACACTCTTTCTCATTTTTACAAATGACCACTTGTCTGTCGCTTCTTATCCAATCATTTCCTTTGCTGAAGTCAGTGTCGTCAGCTTCTCATATCCTTCACTACCTTACGACTCTGCTCTTTGGCTATAAATAATGAGCGGCAGCGTGTGTTAAGCTCATTATGTTCCGATATCGACGGCGTTATCGTTTGGAGAAGAACCAATAGAGTGGGATGAAATTGTCCAAGGCACAGTGTGTATCACTAACCTCTTGCATATAGAAACTGAAAAGGTTGTTATCCTGGGTGTCTGGGTCACTGACAATATAGCTTAGAATGATCACATATTCCTTGTCGCCAGGAATGTTGCGAAATGCATTGGCGTCTTACCTGGCTACAATTTATGAGACGTCAATTTGTTCTAAATTAGGATTGCATGATAGACCTCCCTGCGCCTGCAAGACAGAATTCGAAGCCGCGCGGTAAGCCTGATAAGAGACCTCAGCATCATTAAATTATTAGATTTTCTGCAACATCGTAGGATCATCTTTTGCTTTTCCCTGTTTTGAAACTACTTCCACTAGAAACGCAATCCAGCTCTTCATAATTTTTGCCGCAACATACGTCTCTCTTTTTGGTTTTCTGCAACGGTTGACAACACTAATCAGGTCCGTTTTATCCGAGGCTTGTGGTTGCTTCGGAGTTTGTGTAACCGTAAACGGTTATGAGGCCTTTGTTAGTCTTTTGAGTCTCCATATCGAAACTCAAATCGAACGAAGCTGCTGGCGCAGACGGATTGTTTGCTGAGCTCTTCAAGGCAGCTGGGGATGACCTGGTTAGGAGCATGCACCAGTTTATCTGTAAGATATGGTAAGAGGAAAGCTTGCCCGAGGAAAGGAGTCTCAGAATCGTATGCCCGATCCACAAGACAGGAGACCTCTCGCACTAGGCCAACTACAGAGGAATAAGTCTTCTTAACATCGCCTAGAAAATCTTCTTTGCCGTTTTGTGTGAACACCTCAAGCCTTTTGTAAATAAGCTGATAGGTCCTTATCAGTGCGTATTCAGGCCAGGGAAGTCCACCATCGACCAAATCTTCACATTACGGCAGACCCTGGAAAAACCAATGAATTTCAAGTCGACACTCACCACCTATCTGTCGACTTCAAAGCCGCATACGACAGCGTAATTAGAGACGAGCTATACAACGCTATGTCTACCTTTGACATACCTGCTAAACTCGTCAGACTATGCAGGATGATTTTGGAGAATGTTCGCTGCTCCTTCCGAATTGGTGAACACCTTACCGATAGTTTTGATGTCAAAAAAGCATTTAGGCAGGGCGATGCGCTGTCGATGCGCAAACATCACTGGCCAATACAAGAGGCACAATTTATCTCAAATCCTCGCAACTCCTTGCATACGTCGACGACATTGACATAATAGGTAGATCACAGCGAGATGTCAATGAGGCGTTTGCGAGTATTGAGATGGAGGCGGCGAAAATTGGTTTGGCAGTAAACGAGGGCAGAACTAAATATATGCTAAAGGACGCCGACCATTGACGTATTGGCCTGAACGTTTGTATTGGCTGATATATATAAGTTTGAGGTAGTTAAGGACTTCGTCTACCTTTGCTCCGCAGTGACCTGGAACAACGACATCAGTTTCGAAATCAAACGCAGAATCACTCTTGCAAATCGCTGTTTCTTTGGGCGCAGGAGGCAATTAAGTTATAGAGCCCTCTCCCGAACGACAAAGTTGACTCTATATAAGACCCTTATCATCCCGGTCCTGCTGTATGGCGCAGAAGCATAGACCAAGAGCGGATGAGGAGGCCCTTGGTCGGTTAGAGAGAAAGATTTTGCGCGTGATTTCCGGGCCTATAAACCCAGACGGGGGATGGAGGAAAAGAATCAACGAAGAACTTTACGGGCTCTACAGCGACATGAGTCTAGTCAGGCGTCTACGGATTCAACACCTAAGATGGCTAGGCCATGTAAAGGGAATGGATACCACAGCACCAGCCTGGAGAGTCTCTGAATCCGACCCCGAGGGACGAAGAAACAGAGGACGACCGCAGTTAAGATAGCGCACACAGGTGGAAGGGGACCTCAGCCAACTGGATGCGCGGCAATGGAAAAGGCTAGCAAAATATCGTGCTAGTTGGAGGGGTATGTTGGTTAAGGCCCAGTTTCACCCCGAACTATAGCGCCCGTTAAGAAGAACACATCTCTCTAGTAATGCTAATCAATCTAACCTAAGATCACATTTTGGATTTGGGATTCTTGTTGGATGCGGTCTAGCCCCTTCAGTACAATACATATGCACGCACTTGAGACCAATGTCCATCGGTATCTCCTCTATTCTTCTTCGGTTTTCCTTCTACCCGACTACTAAGTGGCCGGCAGAAGTCAAGGTTTTGGCCACTAGGCTTTTTTTGCACATAGTTACGTTGAACCTCTCGAAGTACGGACGATGGACATCAGAAATAAATACCTGGGCCCCTGGGAAAAGTTGAAATAATACGATACATTAAGGGACCACCAGACTGCCAAACATCGGGACATTCGAAACAGCAGAAGTGAAGCGGCTTCCACAAGCGTTACTAACTCAACAGTACAAACGATCCTGAAATTATACACACGAACCATAAATCGCATTCATTCCACACAATGAAGCTAGTTTCGTCGAATTGTGTTTAACCCTTAACTATCGCATGGCACTCCTCCGAGTGTTGTTCCATTCATAGCCACAGAAGTAATTAGTTCAGAATGAGCGAAAGAATCCCAAAATGGCATTTTCCCCGTAATACAAGTGTATGAACACGTATATATATGACGAGAAACGAAGTCGCACGGAAAACTAATGGCCCAGCTCGTTAAGAACATATGCATGTACCTGGAAAACGAATAATGTGTACGCAAAGGTACACACCAGACACGGCCCATAACCGGCAGTACATTCCGAAACATTCCAGAGCCCAGCGCAACACTGACATGACAGAAAGACTGATGCCGTTTGCTACTGCTACTGCTCCGCATGATGAGAACCACGATGACGATAATGATTCCCTCAAGCGCTAATTATGCGAGATATGCGAGCATAAAGGATAACAAGATCCACCATTAACCGACTGAATAAATTTCCTTCAGGTTATACCAAAGTCTACTCGCTTCCGGCACAATGGGAGTACATCTAGTACGTGCTGTACAAGTATGTATGAGAAAAAAAAGGATGCACCAAGGTAAATATCCTTGTTTTCGTTCCACCATGTTCGCAGATATTATTATTTTTGTTCACTTCACCGAGGTCTGGGGAAAATTAATTACTAATCCCATTCGGGTGAAGAAGGATAATTATTATTTCATTCTCGCATTAACAAGCCACAAGGCTCTAAGCAGGAGTACAAAGGACTAAACATGAGTATCAGCTCCCAGGCATGGGTGTGAGTAAATACACGTCATTCTCGTCCTTTAAGTTGGTGTTTTTTCTCTTTCTTGCCTTTTGTTTACTTCTTTACAGGCACCTTGGTAGAATGGCTTTATGGATCGGAATAAAAATGGTGAGCACGATGTCCTCATGAGAAACCAAAAACCAATGTCATCTTAGGATTCATTAGCAATTCAAGTGTAAATGAAATGCGAGTTGAGTTGTGTTATTCTTAGGACAAGATGTACATTGAAGTGCGCTCTGAAATATGGATGAACTTGAGAGTCGGTGTACTGGAACTTCTTAGAATTCAAAGTCTTTAGGAAGAGAATAGCAATTGTGGGACGATCATGGTTCTTTTGAGAATAGCCTGTCGTCACGACATGCATTTACATTTGACGTTTCACTAGAGACACTAGATGAAAGAAGGACCAATGTTCTCATTTCTTGAAAGAAGGGCTTCTGAGGTGTACTTAGGGTTTCGAAAGGATGTGGCGAAATATTGAAGAGGGGAATAGTGCGGATCTTAACCGCATGATTGTTGGGTACCTTGGTCAACCTCTCACAGAAAAATCAACAAAAAGGATTATATTAGGTTGTACCACTTGGCCAGACAACTCGCAAGCATATGTGGCTCCATTGCTGCTAAGCCATCAAGGAAGCAGCCGAAACTACAATATCCTATGCACCACCACCGACAAGAAACCCGTGGTATGATGACGAATGTGAGAGGAAAAAGCAAGTGATTGACGAGGCGTACCAAAAGTTTCTGTAAAGGAGAATACAAGTACTATGTAGGAATACCAAGCCAGAAGGAGAGAGGAAAAAAAAACGCCGCGATGAAAGAAGAAAATGTTCGCAGCCTTCCAGCTCAAAGATATCGAAGAGTCCAGGGATAAAAACGCGAAATAGCCAAAGCCTCACAGAGGGCTTTAAAGGCACCCAGGCTCTTCGAAATTGCGAGAACAATCTTGACCCATATGGAATAGTGGATGTTTTCAAGCAACATATGCAGCGGCTCCTTAACGAGCATGGAGAAGAGAGAGCGTTAGTGGATGAAGAGGTCCCCTCCGAACATTGAAGAAGTTGGCATAGCTATTAAAAACGAGGCCGCAGGCTCGAATGGGTTACCATCAGAGCTCTTCAAAGGTGGTGGTAATGTCCTGGTAGGGAGCATGCACCAGATTATCTGTAGAATTTGGGAGGACGAATGCATGCTCGACGACTGGGAGATCAGCTCTGTAAGCTCCTTCCACAAAAAAGGCGATCCTAACTCTTGCAGAAACTACGAAGGTATATCCTTGCTCAATGCCGCTTACACGATCTAATCGAGTTTATTGTGGGAACGTCTAAAACCATTTTGCACCGCACTAATCAGCCCATATCCTTGCGGCTTCCGGCCCGGCAAATCGACTATAGACGAAATAATATTCACGCTGGGACAAATCCTGAAGAAGACTAGCGAGTTTCAAATCGATACCTACCACCTCTTTATAATTTGAAAGCCACATATCGATCGCGGGAAAACTGATCCGGATGTGTCGAGCCACGCTAACAAACACTCGATGCGCCATGTAGTTCAGCTCCAGAACCTACGAGCCTTTTTTAAACCCGCAGCGGATTTCGGCAGGGAGATGGGTTGAAACATATAGTGCGGGGGGCCAACGTCAGCACGGGACGCACTATCTTCCTCAGATCGGTCCAGTTGCTGGGCTAGACAGATGATATTGATATTGCCGAAAGTTTCCAGCGCACAATTGTGAAAGCGTTCACGGCGATTAAAGATCAGGCGAAACGAGCTGGTCTTCACAACTGGTCAACAAAAAAGTGGTGCGCCACCCATCACCTAGGACAAAACATAACAGTTGGCGGCCATCATTTGGAGGTGGTGACGGAGTTCACACACCTCGTTGGACGATAAGTAGGATGGCAGAGCTGATCCTTGGCTCCTTCGTAAGAAGAATTCTGCGACGGATATTCGGTCCTGTCAGCGAGAAAGGCGATTGGAGAAGACATAACGGTGAATTCTATGATCTGTACAAAGATATGGATAATGGATCGGCCACATCAAGCACATGAACAGCAACGCTACAGCTAAGAGGGCCTTCGAATCGGAGCGGCTTGGTACAAGAAGAAGGGGGAGACCCCACCTCCGGTATAAACAGCAAGTGATATCAGACGGGAGACAACTTGGTCTTCCCGACCGGAAGCAGCGTGCCCGGAACCGCCAAGAATGGAAAGCTGTATTAGCTCAGCCTCTGTTTCTTTGGGCTTAGGAGGCAATCGAGAAGTATAGTCCTCTCTCGAAAGACCAAGGTTGCGCTGAATACAACCTTAATATCCCGGTCCTCCTCTATCGCGCAAAGCCCTGGACTTTAGCGAAAGCGGATGAGGAGGTCCTTAGTCGTTTCGAGAGAAAAATTCTGCATTCAATATATGCCCTCGTTTGTATAGACGGAGATTGGAAGGGAAGATATATCGAATCTAAGATGGCGCACACAGGTAGATGAAGATCTTAACCAACTGGGAGGACGTCGCTGGAAACATCTGGCAAAAGACCGTGCCAGCTGGGGAGGCTTGTTGGTTGAGGCTTACACCGGACTGTAGCGCCACCAAAGTAAGTAAGTAAGACTCATTGGGGTTAGTGCTTAGTGCGGAAAGCCCTTGGTGAGGAAGAAATATTTACAAATGGCACAAAGAGTTCCAAGAAGGCCGAAGACGTGTCGAAAACGTCTGACGAAGAGCGTGCCGGACAACAACTAACCTCAACCGAGGAAGCTCAAATTTAAGATTTGGTGCTTACCGTCGATTAGAAATCAGATCTTGCTGATTATGTCGGCATTTTAAAAGGATCAGTTAATAGGTTTTTAAAGGATGTTTTGGACCTGAGACGCGTCAAATTTCGATTGGTACCGAAAACGCAACGTCGCATTGAAGTGTGTGAAACAATGCCTTCTGAGTATCAGCACAAGATAAGGATTGGTGCTTGTACGTATGTATGTATGTTGGCGTTACAGTCCATGAAGAACCTGAGCCGAGCTTCTCTCAATCACCCATGTTGTGTGTGATTTCATTTTCACATAGGTGAAAGGGACCTACAGTTTTATTGCCGGTTCCGAGCGGCGAATTTCAAGAAGCTTTTCATGACAATTTTACTACAGGGGGTTTTGTCAGAACCGCGCTGGGGATGTGCGGAAAGATAGTACCATCAATCACCGTGACAGGAGAGATGAAGTTGATGCGAACGATCTTGTGAAATACTCTTTCTATAAAGGAATTAGGTGGTGACATTAATAACTGGTCCATTGTTCCTATTTGTTCGTCTTGTCTTTTAAGCAAAACTAGAAGAGAGGGCGCCGTGGCGCAGTAGTTAGTGTGTTGGACTCTGACGCGCGATGATCGAGTTCGGATCCCGATAACACCAACGCCATCGAATGTTATTTCGCGGCGTCCCTCCTCGGCGGGGTACTGGCAAAACCCCCCGAGTATAACTTGCCTAGAAAAAGCTTCTCGACTCACGCCGTTCGGAATCGGCATTAAACTGTAGGTCCCTTTCACCTGTGTGAAAAATAGAATCACACACAACATGGGTGATTGAAGGGAAGCTTGGCTCTGGTCCTTCATGAGCTTTAACGCCCCCAAAGAAGAAAAAGAGGCTTCAATGATATACGATATACATATGTATGACATAGCGCATAATAAATGGACCAAAATCATATGATGCATCCGAGACAAACTCGATTATTTTTTTCTGAGAGACTAGATTTGAGAATGACTCTCGTAGGAGCTTATATTATTCCCTCAGGAGTCATAATTTCACTTAGAAGGATACGCTTCCTTAGATAGTAAAGAGCAACACACTCACATGGCATGTGCTCTGCAGTTTCTTCGTCCTCAAGTTTCAGACGAGAGGTTAATTTTGTTGAGATGAAAACAAACGCTGTTCTTTGAACGCTGGTGGTCTTGAACGCTGTTCCAAAAGGACAGGTGTTGCGATTTTCCCCGCTGTTCTAGGAATGAGTTAGCCTTAAACATGGAAGTGCCGCAGAAGGTTTCATTACCTATCTACCTTTCGCTGAAATCTGTCCTAGGGAGTTGGTCGGCGATTTCATTACCCTTAATGCTCCTGCGCCTGCCATCCACCAGAGTCTGACCTTACTTTTTTCGGCTAGGTCCACTAGGGCATCATGGCATTCCCTAACGGACTTTGAGTTGGTGACATACGAGCTCAACGCTTTGAACGCTGCTTGACCATATTATTGGTTACACCTCTTATGCCGGTTTCTAAATCTAGTTTTTATTACGTCAGGATGGCATATAATTCGGCCTGGAAGATACTAGGACTCTTTCCCAAAGACCTCCAGATTTTCCAATTTTGTACAAAGACGCCAGCGCCCCAACGCCGGAACCCATCTTGGAGCTATCCGTGTACCACTTAAGGCCCTTGAAATTGAGCAGGGGATCGCCGCTTTCTCAAGCTGTGCGGTGTGGGATCGGTATATCAAACCTCATGTCAAAAGTGAGCATGTGTGGTAATACGTCCGAGATCGTGGTAATCATATCTCATGGTAATTTGGAGTGGCCTCCTCGTTCTCCAGTAGGTTAACCGTACCAGATTTTTTCTTTGAGGTTATATAAAAGGTAAAGTTTATGCCAGCAAGCCGAAGACCATTGACGAACTAAAAGGTAACATACGAGCCGAAATATTTGCTATACCGGCCGAAGTGCTACCCAATGTTATGCAGAATGCCCGAAAAAGAGCTGCTTTTTTTCGTACGGAATGGAGGTGATTATTTAATCGACACTGTGTCCAAAAACTGATTTGAAATAAATGGTAGAGAATATCTTAAATAAGTCTTGCTCATTAGTCAAAATAAGCTGAAAAATGTCAGAGTTATTCAATGTTCAAATACCGAAGGTCTAGATGGCGCACCCCGTAGAAGTTCACTTATAAGACGTGGGCCATCTAGTGGTTTATTCTTCAATCATAGGCTATTTTGCCGCTCGAGATCTAGACAGAACGTATCATACCTCCGCGGATCAAAATGAGCGGGAAATGAGTCGCCTTACGCCTGAACAACCATGGGGAATATTGAAAACTTATTTCCATAGTTAGTGCAGTGTAGCCCAAACAATGCTACATGGGCCAAAATGAAGCACCCATTGCGACTACTGTATGCAAGCTTGTGCAAAAAGTTCGTGAGACTATGTAGTATACTAGTGGACAATATGTACTCATGGTTCTCGTCATCGTACGGTGCGCACAGATGTGAATGTGGCTGCTGTGGCAGAGGTAGTGAAACTCAATTCACATCACCATCAACTCGCCATCGATCTCAACAGCTCAACATTTCACGCACTAGCCTGAGGAGAATTCTGCACATTCTGACTCAGCAATTGAAAGCGCGCCACCATCTGCTTCATCATCGCTTCGCAGTTTGGACCTTAGAGCATCTTAAATTGGACCACGATTTTGGGCGAATAATCATCTTTTCTGACGAAGCGCATTTTCATCTCGGGGGCTCCGTTAAAAGCAAAATTGTCGCGTCTGGGACTCGGAAAACCCACACGTTAATTTCGAGAAGTCAATGCATCCACAGAGAGTGACAGTTTGGTGCGAATTGCGGAGTGGTGCCATCACTGGACCATTTGTATTCGAAAATGAGGCTGGGGGTAACGTTTCAAGGGTGGGCGTTACAGAGCCATGTTAATCGACTTTTTTTTTACTAAAATTGAAGACGTGGATTTGGACGACCTCTGGTTCAAGCAGGATGGCGCGCCATGCCACAATCGATCTTTTGCGCACCAAAATCCCAAATCGTGTTATCAGCCGTCTTGGCGATGACAATTGGCCGCCTCGGAGCTGCGATTTGACCTTTGGATTTTTTTTTTTTTTTTTTTGTGGGAAATCGTGAAGGACCGATGTTATGCCAACAATCCGGAATCGATTCAAGTACTTAAGGCCAATATTATCCAAGCAATCCGTGAGCTACAGCCCGAAACCATCAACAAGGTCTTGGAAAATTGGGGAGACAGAATGCGCTACTTCGAAGCCAACCGAGGCAGCCACTTGATCGACGTTGTATTTCGTAATTAAGGGGAATGTCTGTTCTTACTACCAAAGCCACAATCCATGGAAAAAATTTAATTTTGTTAATTTTATTGCATTTTAAAGAAGAGACTTGTATTTGGCCCACCCTGTATGAGTAGATGTGGCGCAATTATTCACTAGCGTAAGACCTTATTTTGCAAATGAAATAAGGCACTTGCCATGCTGTCCGAATGCCTTTACAAAAATTACTATACGCCACCGCCTGAAATTGTATTATCAGGACGTTGAAAACCCATTTTGTGTGGCGAGGCTTTGAGTCAAATTGGTAGCTAAACTTTCATGCTTATTCACAGATACGTTTGATTCGCATACTTAATTCTAAGCTTCCCCTTATCCAAACTCATCATCTCTTTGCACATATCATTCACGGCTGTGTTTAGCCAGTAACTCCTGGCTATTACTCTTCGGATCAAGTGCACTCAACTAAAACGAGTACACCGCCTTGTTGGTGATGCTCCTTTTCCACCTAGTTTCGCCATACGAGGATCTATCCTTGAATAAGTACTCTTTCACACCAGTAGTTTATGGCAGTGGTGATGGTGAACGAGAGCAAGCAATGTCGCTTGCTTTTCAAAGCAGGCATAGGCAAATCCATATGGCAACACTCAGCCAGAGTGCATGTAATTGCTATTTATCAAGGAGCTAATATGCGTGCCGCCTTTGAAAACCAAAGCTAAACGATGGAGACGAGTGATGCACGACTGCAAGGAGACGTTCATTGATTGTCATCATTTTCATCATCCTAGCGTCCATCATTATCATGACATTACTTCCATTACTGCTCTAATTACTCATTGCCATCGAGAACATCCTGCTCGAAGGAGTGCGTGCGTCGTTATAATGTTTCTCGTCGAACGTCGATGAGGTCCTGGTATTGATGGGAGCTCTTGTACTCAGCAAAATACTCCGGATAAAGTGATTAATGATCCTGATTTTGTACAGGACAAGCAGTATATCTTCCACTTGCACAGCACCCACGTCTAATGTTGAAAATCATCGCTTGGCAAGTGTACATAGAAAATCGAAGTAGTTGCATTCGAGCGGGCATTTCTGGACACGATACAAGATAGTTATGATAAATTACGACACTAACTGACAGTCTAATAATGAAGAACGTCGTCACTAGACCATCCATTTGTGGTTAACGCCAGTAAATTGGATCCCATTCGAAAAGTTGAATCAATAAATCACACGACCCTATCCTAAAGGTCTGAGGGAAATTAATTTTACGCATTTGCATGTTAAAAACGCCCGTCAAAATCACATTCGAGATTCATAATTTTCCTCCTGCGCGGATTTCAATGGCAGCGGAACGAAAAATGTCCGACTTTATTCGGTTCTCAAAGTCTTAGGCATCGTGTGGGGCGCGCCTTGCCCCATTTCTCAGGAATAACAACAAAAGAGAACATTCGAGGAGCTCAGTTGGTGCGCCTAAATCTTGTCATGTGCGAAAGCAAATTTTCTTCTATTGTTGAATTTCAATCGCTTGTACTCAAGAACGCGAGGATATGCAGATTGTGGGGCGAGCAATTTCGTCTGGTGTCCTTCTAAGTTGGTACAGAAAAGTATAAGTAAGTTTGAACCTATTTTATCCTCTTTAGGAATATTTACGGCACGTGTGCTACTCGTATGTATGTTATTCGTTATATGAGTGAGATTGCATCTTGGTTCGGCTTGTTCCAGTGGGTATTGGTATTGCTATTTGGAACCACTGTAGGAGAAGATTTTTGTGTCGCATTAGTATACAGAGAAGCTGGACTTCTGGACCTCGGGACCACCACTGCCCAACTGTAACCTCACATCTGTCCGAAAAAGCGTAAAAATTTCATGAAAACAAACTGTTAGATACCCAGAGAGGTACCAATTTTAGCTCTATTGGTTCCAGGCTTTCTAGTCAGGGGAGTTTTTATCGCTCAGTCAACATGAGGCCAAAAGTGGCCTGTGTTGTCAAGTAAGTTGTTCTGCTCGTGTCGCCATTACATCTCCACCGTAAGTGGAAGTCCAAGAGTAAATCTTAAGATTCAGTAGTGGATATTATCAATGGGGTATTGTCCTATTTGAAGTGGCTGCGAGCTACGTTTTTCTGAGCATGAGAACTTTAAAAGCCACTTGTTTCGTCCATTCAAATTGCTTCTGACTATCCAGTAAATATTGTTCGAAAGTATGAAGAATTTTAGTCGCTCAAGTAAGCTCATTCGTCGAAGTCTTTACGTATAGCCACCAGAATGTGGCTGTACGTAAAGACTTCGACGGAATACAATGTATTCCCTATAATATGTGATTGAAATCACGTATTATAGGGCATTGAAACTGAGGAACCTTGAACGCATTTTCTCACCTGAGCTGCCATTCAACTACAGAATAGGTTAGGTTAGGTATATGGGTGCCCTATTGACGAAAAGTCAAGGCTCACGTAGACGACGTTGAGTCCATTGTGCCCACTTGTTTTTTTTAGCTCGTTGATACCTATACATTTACCGCCGAGCTGAACCAGCCAGACGAGGATAAGAATCCCAGTATTCTGTTCAGCCTAATATTACCTACCTCTTCTAGTCCCGAAAGGAAGTATCTTCCTAGGAATATATTCCTTTTTCGGGCCAGCGCCGGACATTCGCACAGCAGGTGACGAATGGATTCAATTTCCTCTTCGTCCCTGCAGCTTCTGCAGATGTCATTGTAGGGCTGGCCTAGTCGAGCTGCATGGTAGGATAGCATGCAGTGCCCAGTGAGGGCACCGACTGCCAGTCGAATATTCCCACGATTGAAGATTTTCCTTTATTTTCTTATCATACACGGGCCAAGTCGATCCTGCCGTTGCGCATGTATCTAAGCGATACCGTTTCTATCTCCCTGTAGAACGCGCTGAGTGGTGCTTTGGCTTCAGCTGAGATCTGCGCAATGTTAGCACTTGATCCCACCCTAGCCAGCTCGCCAGCCCTCTCGTTTCCGGAGATATTCATTTACATTGGATATCTCATCTAACTTCTCCTTGCAGAGTTTGACGAGTTTGGATCTTATCCATGCTGCCTGGAGAGCCTTAATGGCTGCCTGGCTGTCAACATAGATGCTGATCCTTTTTCCTGAGATATTTTCTTTGCTGATCAGGTCCGCCGCCTGCTTGATAGCGAAGACCTCAGCTTGGAAGACACTGCATCCATCATCGAGCCTGTAGGAACGATGCATATCCCGAGACTCAAAGTAGACTCCGGCACCTGTGTCAACATCCATCTTGGATCCGTCGGTGTAGGATGCCAGTTCACTTTCCGTGCGTACCAAATCACCGGTCCATTCCTCCCTGGAGGGAATTCTAATATATAATCTCTTCTCCCAGGAAGGAAGTCGGGTGACATAGTCCGTTACGGTTCTGAATCTCGAGACGGCCCATCGATCCAAGACTGATGCGTGTCTTGCATCAGACGGGCGCTGTTACTATCTACTGAGCAGACTCGATTACTGCTATAGTGTACTACTAAATAAACACCCCATTTCACTGTATTTTCCCCGTTTTCGGGGAGAAGCATTCCTCTAAACCCATTGTAGCGAGTTCATCAGATTTCGTATTTCTTGATATACCGACAGGAGTCGGGACGGACAGGTTCGTTTTGTGATAACTGATAAAATAGCTTAAGCACAGTTTTGAGCGCAGCTTGGCTAACACTACAAACGCAAAGGATCATTCCCTTCCAACTGCTCGAAGGACCGATTTAGCTTATTGGTTAGGTTTAATATAATCTTATCGATGTCGTCTATGAGGTTGAGATTCCCTTCCGAAAGTCGATTCAGTGTCTTACAACTTCTGCTAATTTGCCTTCCGCTGGTTTTTTAAAGACATTCCTCTTCGGCCTGTAGAAACTCAAATCAAAGAGGAGCCAGGAGTGATCATAAAGTGAGGCTTTTTGAGATACTCTCCAACAGTGCTACCGTTTCCTGCTTGAAGTGTTATGCCTAAAACTCCCCTTCTATTATTAGTGTGGGATAGCGATTTGGCGATCGCAAATCAAATACAAAAAGTTTCCAATACGTCGTTCGATTACCTGGCGATACGGCGCGGCGGCGTTCGTATAGTGGGCTGTTGGATGTGGCACAGGGGTTGGTTGTTGCTTTTGTAATACACACCGATACTATACGTGTTATTCTCCGTTTAAAAACGACTTTTTTGACTAACATAATGATAGCCTCAAGGCGTCGATGTGTAGAGTCAAGACGTGGTAAAATGGTCGCAACAAGGCAGAATGACATAGTCAAGACGCCGTCAAACCGCAACGCGTTTGTAGGTGCAAACTGTCAAAGTGCCTGTCAAAGCCAATAGATTGGTATCTGATTCTTTATCCCTGCTGTTCGGTCGCCTGACCACTGTCGCTTGTGTGTACTGTTCGTGGTCTCGTCGGCATCGCGTCCTGCATTAGAAATGAAAGTTGGTGAATTGTCACAATCTCATACAACTAGGTTAGTACTAAGGACATAACTGAACAAGGCCTTGCCTCCAGCAAAGTTAGTGATTAAAGTTTTGTCAAGTACCTCCTCCCAGCCGGTACATGTGTTTCTGGCGTTGGCATCGCATCCCGGGAGTAGGGTATCCTTACCCTTCCCATGTGTTACCTCCTCAATTGTAAAGTTTCATTGCGTAGCAAACAGCGTCTCATAGCACACCGTTCCAGGATGTGTACGTCAACAAATAGCTCCCCCGAAGCAAAATGCCAAAACGTTAATAATGTATTTATACATCTACCTACATGTGTATATTGTACTTCACAACGTAGATTGTTTACATTTTACCCCCCACACAGACTTTTGTTTTATTGTGCCTTTTACCCAAACATAGTCCTACGTACATAAGTACGTGCGTGCCACCCAACCATCTTTCATGCATCCTTTAAAGGTCTTCTTCTTCTTTTTTACATTTGATTGCTCGAAAGGAAAAAAAAAATGTATCTAAACCCGAATTTGTGTCGAACCACTCCTTTGTTGTTTGTTTGAGTTCTCTTACTTTGCTGTCAATGCGCTTGTATCTGCGAATCCTCAAACCAAGGATATGCATATACCATATCCCATTTATACAACGAAAATTGAATTCTTATTCGTTTGTTAACCTTACACTTGTGTTCGTTTCCCTTGCTTATCTTCAATCTATTTCCATTTACAGAAGCTTGAAATTCGATGGAGGCCTCTTCCATCAGTCATGGATAACAACCGCGTTTATCGGCAACGACTTGATGTTCTCCACGAAATCAGATAATAATTGAATAAGACAGATGTGTGATGGATCCATACACGAAAAAGGGAAAATCTTCGCAGATTTTCCCTCTCCAGTTCGAGATACAAGCAGGATAGCGTAGACTTTATGTCCTTTTGTTCAATGTGGCATCATTCGAAGGAACATTGTCTATTCAGAAGCAGCATACGAAAGCCGATAAATCGACAGCGAGTGCGACATCGTAAGGAAAATAGAAATAAATGAATAGATAATGGGGCTCAGATGTGCTCGGCTCATCTATCATGAATGAATCACTTCCGTGGGGTTATAGTGGCCAGGGGCCAACTGATTGTCCTAAATATTTTTGATGGAATTTTGAAATCAGTATGCCAACCTTAAATATGTGTTAGTTGAGGCATTGAAAACCAGACAGGTGTTTATGGTAATAAAGCATACTTAGGGTAATGTGAAAGGCTATGTTGGTGTCGGGATACTAGCTCAGGAGGTTGGCATGTAGAGTTGATGGAGATGAATCGTCTGGTAATTGTGATAAATGAGATGTTTGAGTTTATGACTCTTTTCTGTATTGATGCTTTAATGATTAAAGTCGTTATCGTAAGAACTTATCTCATAATCATGGGCTTGGTGGGATCCAATTTACTTATTGCCTTCGAGGGTCAAACAGATTATTGTGGGATTTAAACGTCAATACACGGGTACATAAATACTATCATATTGATACTCATTTCTAGATGAGCTAGAGGCAGTATAGCTCCATCCACGCAGATGAGCGAATCAGATTTTTCGAAATGATAACTCGTGGGAACGACTTTCTCAAGTTGTCGTGTACATACTCGAACTAAGGACATTAAATACATTTTATTTATTCATCCACATTCATGCTATGCCTATGGAGATTTTAGACGTAGCGCTTCTTATGAGACCCAAAGCTATTTTGCTACCACTCTGGGACTGCATGAGCTCCTCCAGCGATTAACTTGAATCTATTTCTGAGACTTGGTGGTTGGGGTAGCAGTGTATTGTTGTTTTTAGCTAACAATACATATAAGAGCAGGGAAAGGTGTGGGAAAATCGTATTACGCATCATGTGGTGCATAAACCATGAGTAGCTTCACGCACTTCACGCAAATACTAGTAGTATTTCTTGTGCTTACATTTTCCTCATTATACGTGTATCGGACAAAAAGGATTACGCAGCAGTGCGAAAACACCGCGATTCTAGGTTTTACATTCATACAATAATTCATGTGTTTTGAGTCTTTGTTAAGATTGAAAAGAGTATGGTATCCGTGGGTTTTTGTCACTAGATGGTGTCGGCGTTCATATAATGGGTAACAATATTCCACGAACGGGCCATTGAAAGGTGGTATTTCAGGCAACATTTCTCGTGTGCACGATTTTAGATATTGAAATATTTGAAATATCTGAAGAAATACGATATGGGACGCCTTTGACTATGAAAAAGATAAAAACGTTGCAAAAAAATATGCCGAAAAAATTGTGAAGTGTACGGTGAGAAGGCTGTGAGTGAGTGTCGGACTCAGGAGTGGTCTGCTCGATTCCGCTCCGGAAATGTGGATGTCAAAGATGCAGCTCGCTCTGGTCAGCGAAAAGTCGGAGCGGCACGCAAGCTTTCAGGAGATAGTGGAGGCACTGACCATTAACCCTTAACATGACAGTTTGTGATTATTTAAAAAGGACAGAAATTTAAACCGAAGTATTTTCAAAGCGAATTGTTAACAGTGATGAAAATGGCTTAAATACGAAAATATCCAACCCAAGCCTTCATGGTCAAAAGCCGGTAACCTGCCACAAGTGACCTTAGAGCCAGAGTGGTTTCCCATCATGACATTACTAGGCCACACACATCTTTGATTACTCGCAACAAATTGACGGAACTTGGTTGGCAAGTTTTTATGCACAGAACTTGGTTGGCATGTTTCTTGCACTATCTAACTACCATTTGTTTCGGTATAGGCAGAATGCTCTTGATGGTAAGAAACTGACTGGCTAAAATTACTTAAAAAGCGCTACAGTTCGGGACGAACTTGGTCCTCAACCAAAAGCATTTCCAACTAGCACAATATTTTAACAGCTGTTTCCAATTTCGCACGCCCAGCTAGATGATGTCCCTTTCCACCTGTGCGCGCCACCTTAGATGCAGTCGTCGCTCAGGCTTGGAATCGAAGACTCTTCGGGCCGAAGCTGTGCTGTCCACTCGCTTCACATGGCCTAGCCATCTTAAAAGTTGGATCGACGGCACAGTTCTTGGTTGAATCTTGTCCTCCACGCTTCGTCAATACAAACGGAACTGAAGATTGTACGCAGAATTTTCCACGCGAAATGACCAAGGGCCTCTTTATCTATTTTTGATAAGGCCTAAGCCTCTACGCCGTAAAGGAGGACCGGAATGATTAAGGTTTTTTTAAAGGGTCACCTTAGTTTTCCGAGAGAAGTCTCTACTACTCAAATGCCTCTTGAGCCCAATGAAACCAACTGGGCGTGCGGCGCTGGAAACAGCTGGCCAAAGACCGTGCCAGCTGGAGTCGCTTTTTGGTTGAGGCCCAGGCTCACCACGGACTGTAGCGCCACCTAAGTAAGTAAGGCAGACCGTCTGCGCCAGCAGCTTTATTAGACTTCAGTTTTGACCTTATACAGTCCGCAGAAGCAGTCTTTCCATATTCTCAGCATCGACTGTGATTCAACTACGAGCTGTCCGTGTTCATTTCTGAACTGCCGCTTCCGCTCTGCCTCCTTTATAACCCTGGCTCATTTGACGCTTTGGCAAAACTTTCGAACTTCGTTCCGACGATGACAACTCTTAATATCCTCGACAGCGCTCTTCTCATATTCTTTATTTTTCCCTCTGAAAAACGCATACTCCTCCCTCCTTTTCCGCTCATAGAGCTCACCAACAGATCTCGTTCGTTGATGCAACGTGGCCATGTATGCATTCCGTTTTTCTACATGTACCTGCCTGCACTCGTCATCAGTTTCTCCTAGGTGCTGGCTGAAAACCTAATACATCAGAGACAGCATCCCTGATAGCGCGTTGACAACGTCTCCTTTGCTGTTCTATGGTTTGTGCAGTTCACATCGCCTCTTGGGAGAGCTTTAGGGGAACACATTTTGCATACGTATCTTGGCTGCAACTAGGCAATGATTCGATTCATCTTAACTCGTGTATTAGCTACTAGAAGATTACGTCCCGTCACAAAGTCGATTGGCCTGAATTCGTTTTCGGATGTGCTGTCGTATGCTGGGATATTGAACGTATGGTCTATCTAGAAGATCATAGAAGTCATCTTTGACTTTGTCGTCTTTTTCTTGTGTGGGGGCGTCTGCGGTGGCTCTTCTCCCTTTTTAGCAGGCCATCATCCGTCGGATAGATGCTACCCCTACGAGGGCTGTGTTAGTCCTTAGCCCCTGGCTAAACAGCCGCTGAAAATCAATTGGCCAAGTGTTTCGCCGGTAAACCGCAGAAGGTCTACGCGGTAAAAAGTATAACGCTAAGAGAGGACAATGCAAGAGTTGTATGAAGACAAAAAGAAACTACGTTGTAGAGTAAAATAAGATAAAAAGTGGGCACTTATGGATCGGTCATCGCTTTGATTTATGTTAGGTTAGGTTAGGTGAATGGGTGCCCCATTGACGTAAGGTCAAAGCTCACTTATATTACGAAAAGTCCACTGGGCCCAGTGAAAGTTTAGCTCGAAGAAACCAAAAAGATAAGTTTGGCAGCCCAGTACTTCTTACCTCTTATAGACCCGAAAGGAAGTAACTTTCAAGGAAAACGGGTCAATGTAGGTGACGAAATGATTCTATTTCTTCATCGTCCCTGCAGTTTCTGCAAAAGTCATTATGGGGCTGGCCTAGTCTGGCTTTCGTTCCGCCTCAATTTCGCTGAAAAGTGTATTGAACGGCGTTTTAGTCTCAGTTGTGATCTGCGTGGAATTTGTGCCTGATTCTAATCTAGCAACCTTGTTTGCCTTCTCGTTTTCGGAAATATTCATATGACCTGTAACCCAGCAGAGGGTCACCTTATTGACATCTGATATCTCCTCTAGTTTTTCCTTGCAAGGTTGTACGTGCTTCGATCTTATCTATATTACCTGCAGAGCCTTGATGGCTTGATTTGTGTTAGTGTCTCCCGAAAATGTATAAGCTGGTATCAGAACTTGTCCCAGTTCCATTACTAAGGTTTTGAATTCCTTCGAAATATAACTGAAATACTTCTTTATATTGGTACAACTGTCAACTACTCCGATCTATCGTTGGGATGAAATCTGTCAACTAGTTTGTTGTAAGTAGCTAAAGCCATTTGATATGAAAAAAAAAAATGGGAGGAAGACTATACCAGAGTATGTATGTATGTATGTTGGCGTTACAGTCCATGAAGGACCTGAGCTGAACTTCTCTCATTCGTGTGTGATTTAATTTTCCCATAGGTGAAAGGGACCTACAGTTTATTGCCGGTTCCGAGCGGCGAATTTCGAGAAGCCTTTCATGACAATTTTACTACAGGGGGTTTTGTCAGAATCCCGCTGAGGAGAAACACCGTGAAAAACACGTTCGATGACATGGCTGTGTCGGCATTCGATCCCGTGTCATCGGCGTCAGAGGCCAACACACTACCCACTGCGCCGCGGTGCATATATGTACATATGTAGGATAGCGATTTGGCGATCGCAAATAAAAAACAAGAAGTTCACAATCAATTGTTCAATTTGTTTCACTAAAATATGGACTCAATAATGGTAGCTGTTGGAGGCTGCGTGGTTACTCCTCGAAGTTTCACAATCGACTGCGTAAAACTAATCCTACCCAAGCGAAACCATCCCTCTCTGTTCGTACTGTGTGTCGCCGTCGCCATAGGCGTATGCCTGTGTGTTGGTCCGTTTCTTACGTCGTTCGATTGCTTGGAGGCACGGTGTCGTTCGTATAGCGAAATGTTGGGTCTCTTGATCGTAAACGGTCGTTTGCTATGTATCGTAATTTGTATGTATCGCTTGTAAGGTAGTTTGTGGTCACGTTGGCATCGCATTCTGCATACATGAATGTAGGACTGGACTGTGTACTTACATACTTACTTATCAGGCCAGCGATCCAAGGAGGATCTGAGCCTGAGCTATAGCTGCCTTCCATCCTTGACGGTCCCGGGCACGCTGCTTCCAGTTGTCAAGACCAAGATGTCTTACATCCGCGATTACGTGGAGGCCATGGGCTCGGACATACAGCGTAAAGTTGTTGATCGCTCTCAACCTGGCGAGATGCCAGCAACGATCCCTGTTTAAATGCCCGGGTCAAGTTGACATATGGCCTCTCGCGGCGGCGCCCTCTGGATAGCCTCTTCAACAACCGTTGGGAGGTGAACAAACGTATGCAGCGACAAAACCCCGACCAGAATGTCGTTTGTGTGGCGGGCTAACAATCCGCCTACGCAAAAAAAAAAACACAAGTTATGAATGAGGACTGGACTGTGTACCGATTTAAATGGAACCCTAATCGATGACTAATTGAGTTTTCTTGATTCAACGGAATATAAACACAAATATACCGACATATCTAGTATAAAATATCTACCAAGGAGCATACTTACGCATTTGACCATGCAAGATACTTTAATACACTTACCTGAAAAGATAAAAAAGTTAATTAATAATAATAATAAAAACAGTATTAAAAATACGTTTTAAATACTATTGAATAAAGAATATCCAACCAAAAAGGTTGTGTAAAAAACTAGCCAAGTCTCGATGGAGCTGCTTCTTTATCTCTAAAAAACCGGCCAAGTGCGAGTCGGACTCGCCCATGAAGGGTTCCGTACCATCTGTATACACATATACATAAATATGAAGGAGACTATGTATGTATGTTACCTCATCAGTCATCACATTAAATCAGATTTTTTGTATGATGACAGATCTTGGTTGCAGGCAGGTTATCGCCATATTACTTTGATAATCACCATTGAATTCAAATCAATTATCTTACTTGACAGCAACGATGTGAAAAGGTGAATAACAATAATGGGAAATATCGGAAAAAGGTTTGCAGCTAGGATTAATTCATCAAAGACACAAATATATTGTCGACTAACCTTAGTTCAGTATGTGACCAAGGGGATTTTTTGGATGAATATCATGTCTGTTGTATTGGAGCCCCCCTTAAATAATCATTTTGTTCTGTTTTTAGTATTTGTCGTGGTAGCGGCAACAGAAATACATCATCTGTGAAAATTTCAACTGCCTAGCTATCACGGTTCATGAGATACAGCCTGGTGACAGACGGACGGACAGCGAAATCTTAGTAATAGGGTTCCGTTTTACCTTTGGGTACGGAACCCTAAAAATAATGAAATCTAGACCAAGTCTAAGGTTCCTTACTGCGATTTCTTTATTATTATATTCAATGTTGTGTGACTTGGTCGTTAAAGGGTACACAAGGGTACAAAACCAGGTGCTCCATGACACCATTGCACCAATCTGTCGCCAGAACCGCTACCCATTGACGATCTCGACGATCCGACTGTACTGGAAATAATTTTTTATACTGTTTGTTTCGGCTCGCCTATACATAATTATTAGTGAAATACGCAGCTTTACCAAGCCTACAATTGACCGGTTATTGAATCAACGTTTTCCAAGTGGCAATTCTCCATCGTCAACGGCCAAGTCACACAACATTAACTATAATAATATAGAAATCGCAGTGAGGAACCTTAGACTTAGACTTGGCACGAATTTGTCTAGATTTCGTTATTTTTTAGAGATAAACAAGCAGCTCCATCGAGACTTGGCTAGTTTTTTACAGAATGTTTTTTTCTTTTCAGGAGTAGTTTTTTAGGGTTCTGTACCCAAAGGTAAAACGGACAATACCAATCGACATGAGATCCAAGAGAGTCGAATATATTCCGAAGAAGTCTCTGTTTGGTGTGGATTGTTCTAAGTTACGAACTTACGCGTCGAATGAAACCAGTCCTACAGACATATGTCAATAGCATCTTTGGTTCTCGAGATAATCGAGACCAAAAATTTGGAACGCACATACGCACATACATACTGTAAGGTTCTTTTATGTAAAGCACATTATTCTGTGACCTCATTTACATGTCTTCGAATTTATTGACCACCCTATGCAATTACATGATCGGTTAACATGAAGTAAACTGTTCTGTAATCGGATGATACACTTTCGTTGAGACAACATTATTTTTTCTTATGTAAAAGACCTGTTACATATTCTCGATTACACTCACTTAAGTACTTTTACATTGTTCTCACGGGTCAGTTGCAATAAAGCGTTAGTACGAAAAACATCTCATCTTTTTCTTTCTTTGTGCATTAAAATTCCTACAATTAATCAGAAGTGGGATTAGTTAACTCGGTGTTAAATTAAGAAAAGTTAATATTTTATGTTGTTTTTTAAAGTATTCTTTTGTGTAAATTGTGTTAACTAGCATGGCAACTGCAAGGGAGTTTTTAATGGTTGCAACAGTATCCCAATTAAAAGATAAATTGGCCGAAATGGGATTATCTACGAGCGGTGTAAAAAATGCGTTAAAGGTGCGGTTGGAACAAGCTGTCGAAGGACTTAGTGAAACGCAATTGGAAGAGTTCTTTCCGGTTAATGTGATCGAAAGTCTAACTTCAGATTCGAATATGTGTAGATCGGAAACAGAAGATGAAAACAATGTGGTTTCGGAACAGTTAGAAAATCTACGTGAACTTGTTACAAAAAAAGAGGAAATTCGACGACTTCAGTTAAGGTTAATTGAATTGACAACAGAAGCAGCTCAGCCGGCATACTCGTTTAGGGACATTGAAGAGTCCTTACCAAAGTTCTCTGGAGATGATACTTACCCCATTACCACGTGGTTAAGGAACTTTGAAGATGCTAAGCAACTATATAGATTTGATGAGTCCAAGTGTTTTATGTACGCTCAACGCCTGTTAACGGGAACAGAAAAACTGTATCTCCGATCCACATCATGCCGATCATGGATTGAATTAAAGGAAGCCCTTCTTGCAGAATTTCATCAGCATGTTACCGCCACAGATGTTCACAACGCCTTACGTAAGAGAAAGAAGCTTAAGGATGAAAACTTCCAGCAGGACATTCTGAGAATGCAGGAGATCGCTTCTTCAGCCAATATCGAGGAGCAAGATGTCATAGACTATATAGTGAAAGGTATTCCTGATACGACTTTTAATAAGCAGATTTTGTTCACAGCCAACACCATTCTGGAACTAAAAAATGCTATGAGGAAATACGAGAAAATGAAGCTTGATAACCAGCCGGCAGCGCAGACATCAGGTTTCATAAAAACAACAACACAACCAAAATCAGTACAGTTTCGTAACAAAACTGCTATCAAATGTTACAACTGCAGTGACGTTGGACACGTAGCTACAAATTGTCCAAAGCCGCGCAGGGAACGAGGTTCGTGTTATCGCTGTGGTCAACGAGGCCATGTTGTCAAGGACTGTCCACAACGAGTTTCGGAATCAGTAATGGTTCTTCAAGATTCGAAATCAACAAAGGAGAGTCAGGAATCTTTTCTGCAACATTTTCACGGTGTCTTTGACTATGAATTTCTTCACGATGACTCCGGAGCAGCTACCACTACATTGAAGGCGATGACTATGATCGATACGGGAAGTCCAATAAGCTTCGTGCTAGAGAAGTATATACCATCCTATTTGATGACATCAATCGAGCCGTCCATGGAAGATTATGTGGGTATTAATAATAGTAGATTAGTTATTCTTGGCAAAGTTCATTGTAAGATTAAAGTTAAAAGTGATTTTATTGAATTATGCATGCATGTCGTTAAAAATGATTCTATGAAAAATATTATTATTTTGGGTAGAGACTTTTTAATGAAGAGTAACATTAAATTAACTTTAGGAAAACTAGATAATTTTGAACAAAAGTCTATTAATAACAATTTAGACAAGAACATTATGGAAATTTTTAATATTGATGCATGCAATGACTGCGATGAAAAGTTTTCGTTGAACATAAATGAGAATTTGACCTGGGAAGAAAAAGATAAAATTCAAAGCTTAGTTGTCGGGAGTACAAACAACACGTGTTCATATGACTCTTTTGATTATGAAATGCAAATAACTTTAACAGATTCGAAGAGTATTTTCAATTGTACACCCAGACGATTGCCTTACGTGCACAAGTTAGAGTTACAGAAAATCTTAGAAGACCTAGTTCGTAACAAAATTTGTTCGAGAGAGCAACTCCCCTTTTGTGTCGCCTATCGTTTTAGCAAGAAAAAAAACTGGTGAAATGCGTCTTTGTGTAGATTTTCGTCAACTTAATAAGATCACGGTTAAAGACAATTTTCCTTTACCACTGATTGAGGATCATTTAGATCGATTGAGAGGTAAAAACTATTTTTCCCTTTTAGATCTTAAGAGTGGTTTCCATCACGTGAAAATGTCCGAAGACTCAATAAAATATACTTCGTTTGTAACACCTCTGGGACAATTTAAATACTTACGTATGCCCTTCGGGTTGAAAAACGCCCCTTCCGTTTTCCAACGATTTATAAATTCCATATTTAAAGATCTTATTAATTCATCAAAGTCACTTGTATATATTGACGATCTACTCATTGCAACCGAAACGAAAGAAGAACATTTAAGTATTTTGGAACAAGTTATGGCCATAGTTAAGAACAAAAATTTACAACTACGTTATGACAAATGTCGTTTCATGTTTCAACAAATAACATATTTAGGGTATGAAGTTTCGAGCAATGGAATAGGTCCCAATGTTACTGGTTTGAAAGCTGTAGCCGAATTTCCCGTACCCACAAATGTTAAAGGAGTACACTCATTCTTAGGATTGTGTTCGTATTTCCGAAAATTTATTAAAGATTTCTCCATTTTGGCAAAACCTTTATATGACCTGCTTAAGAAAGATGTTAATTTTGTTTTTGGTGATAAAGAATTGCACGTTTTTGAAATTTTAAAAAAGAAGTTGGTTAATGCCCCATTGCTTAGTATTTATAATCCCCACGCTGAGACGGAATTACATTGTGACGCAAGCAATTTGGGATTCGGGGCAGTTTTGATGCAACGCCAGCAAGATAAATGTTTTCATCCAGTATTTTTCTTCTCAAAACGTGCTACAGCTTCGGAATCTAAATATCATTCATATGAGTTGGAAACGTTAGCCATCATTTATGCATTAAGACGTTTTAAAATATATCTTACCGGTATAAAATTTAAAATACTAACGGACTGTAGATCACTGACACTTACACTTAATAAAAAGTTAATAAATCCTAGGATATCTCGTTGGGCTTTAGAGCTCCAAGATTATGACTACTCCATAGAGCATAGAGATGGTAAGAAAATGGGCCATGTCGATGCTCTAAGTAGATGTCACAATGTTCTTATCATTGAACCTGATTCTTTTGAACATATCTTGGCGGCATCTCAACAAAAAGATCCCATAATAAGAAAGCTGGTAGATATGTTAGAACAGAGGGAAAGTTCTCTTTACGAGCTAATAAATGGACTAGTCTATCGGAAGATCAATCAAAAGGTGTTGTTTTATGTTCCATCTGTGATGGAGAGGAATGTTATGCAGACTCATCACGATGCCCTTTGTCATGCAGGTGTAGAGAAATGTTATGATTTCTTAAGAAAGACATACTGGTTTCCTTTTATGAAGGAAAAAATAAAAAACTATATAAACAGCTGCTTAAAATGCATGAATTTCTCTGTAGTTTCGGGTAAGAAGGAGGGCGTCTTGCACAATATCCCGAAAGGCGACAAGCCTTTCGAAACCATACACATTGACCATTTTGGCCCATTACCACCTTCGGGGCGGACCTTCGACACGTTTTCTTAGTAGTCGATGGTTTTACGAAGTACACGAAACTTTACGCAGTAAAAAGCACTAGTACAACAGAAGTCGTGAAATGTCTCGAATCTTATTTCTCCACTTACAGTAAGCCTACACGCTTGATTTCGGATAGGGGAAGTTGTTTTACATCGGATGATTTTGCGAACTTTTGTAAGGATAATGATATTCAGCATATAAAAGTGGCAACAAGTTCACCTCAATCGAATGGCCAAGTAGAACGCATCAATAGAAGTCTTACACCGATGCTGTCTAAAGAAAGTGAGCTTAATCCCGGTGATTGGTCGAACCATTTGAAAAAGGTCGAATTTAGTCTTAATAATCTGGTGAACAAAAGTACTGGCTATAGCCCAAGTATTTTGTTGTTCGGAGTCGCTCAAAAGGGGAAAGTCATTGATAAAGTCCGCGATTATCTTGAGCAAAATGTAATTCCCGAAAACAGGAATTTGACTCTAATGAGGCAAAAAGCAAGTGAGAAAACGAATCGTAGCCAGGAATTAAATAAAGCCAATTTTGATAAACGACATAAACCACCCCTTTCATATAAAGTCGGAGATTATGTCATGGTGAAAAATGTTGTCTGTACTCCTGGGTTAAGCAAAAAGCTTATAGCTAAATATAAAGGCCCTTATGAAATAGTTAAAGTTTTTCCAAACGATAGATACTTGATTAGAGATTTAGAAAATTTGCAACTTTCAAGAAACAAGTACGAAGGAGTAGCTTCTCCTGAAAACATGAAGCCTTATGTTATTTCATAACAATATCTTGCTTAAATGTGCGTAACATGTATGCATCATTATTTTCAATTGTTTTATATGTATAATTGTTATATGAAATGTATATCATTACTATTTGTTAAATTGTGTAAGTATATGGATCCGTAATTTTTGCATATTTTCACATGGTTAAAATGAAAATTTTAAACTTCTTTTTAAGTTTTGAAGTCATTATAAAAATAAACCCTTAAGGTGTTCAGGCTAAGAATGTTTTTGTCAACTGTTCGCTACATTTTGGACGAAAATCTTTTTATGAATTTAAAATCTATCGTTTATGATCATTGCAGATCCTTCAGTTTGTTTGTTACTTTATATGAGATAAAATTAAAAAAAAAAACAGAAGTGGATTTAAGTTAGCACTATCGAATTTATGTATACATATTTATATGGTTAATACCAAAACAATTTATGTAAATGTAATTGCACGCGGTGGAAAATCGAGGTCGATTTATAAGTCAGGATGAACGAGTTGTAAGGTTCTTTTATGTAAAGCACATTATTCTGTGACCTCATTTACATGTCTTCGAATTTATTGACCACCCTATGCAATTACATGATCGGTTAACATGAAGTAAACTGTTCTGTAATCGGATGATACACTTTCGTTGAGACAACATTATTTTTTCTTATGTAAAAGACCTGTTACATATTCTCGATTACACTCACTTAAGTACTTTTACATTGTTCTCACGGGTCAGTTGCAATAAAGCGTTAGTACGAAAAACATCTCATCTTTTTCTTTCTTTGTGCATTAAAACTCCTACAATACATACATACGAAAGATGACCTTCGCTCTGCTGTTGGGCTACTGTTACACGTACATATATTCTCGTATTTTGTACGAAATGTATAATATTGAGTGTCCAAAGAAATAGTGTCCTGCTTTATGTACTCTTGCTGTCTATAATGTCGCCTTTATCAGGAAGAAAGACATTATTATGATAATTCTGTCATTGTATGATTAACTGCAATTGTTGAAAGCCCATCAAAGCTATCAAGCTTAATTAATTAGGCCACACAAAGACACAAACGTACTGTCCCTTTTTCCGCCCTAAAAAATAAACATAAAAGAAACCACCTTCATTCAGTCGTCATAAAAATTAGCTAAATACCCACAAAACTATGTCATTACCAGTAGAGTAATTCTCAACAAATGTACCCAAGACAATCCTTCACCTCACCCCACGCACTGTACTGTACACAATAGAATGACCTTTTTGTCTAATGGTTACTGGAGGCAAACTCATAGTTCCTTTCCCAGAAGCTCATCACCTAAAATTGTATGTAGGTACTCCGCCCATCAACGTGTTCAACCTTTACCAATGTTTTCACTACGCAAGCAAGAACTTTATGACTTTCTATGAATTTTTTACTACGATGCCATAAAACATCCGCCCATAATTTGTTCTCGACCCTCATGACTTATGGTGGTAGTTACCCTAAATATCCAAGTATCCACATAAATTTGTGCTAACCATTTACCCATTTCGTTCACCGTTTTGACAAAGAGCATTCTCTCTGTCGCCCCCAGTCATCAGGATTCCTTTAATCGTATGTAAGTATGTAGGAACGTACTTATGGGCATAGGTTATTTTGAGAACGATACAAACATCTAGTGTCTTTTCATTACATTATTCCATGACAACCAATGTAGATATTTCTGGCAATACGTACCTTTTTCCTAATACCCCCTACAACAGGGATGAAGAGAAAAAGGACTAAGGAAGGTAAATATTAACTGGCATGGGACCAAAGAGAAATCAAAATTCATTTTTCAAATTCCAAACAACTGTCTACGCAGACGAATCCATTCAACCAAGCATCACGTACACACAGTCGTCCTTGGTTATACAGACGTAACGTCACCTCTTCGGTTCTGTCCTATATCCCTAACCCACTCCCACTAACGAAACAGTAACGTACATACGCCAAAAGGGGATGATGTAATTTGTAACGACTCACTGAATCTTACTCAATCCAAACCAAATCCCAAACTCGCCAGGCCCTGACCCCCGTCACATCGACCCACAATTCAGCTCTTCTCATCCACCGAGTTGATAATTTTACATGATTTTTAGGTCAACATGTCAAGCCCTGCGTAAGCACGGCGAATATTTTTGAATAAATCTTTCCATCACCATTGCTCCTCCTGTCGTGCGCAATGACTTGGAATGCTTTTCTTCCCGAATCCTTTTTTTCATGCCTTTATGTCCTTTCTAAACAACAACAACATCAAAACGAAAAAGGATAACAAATGAGAGTAAAGTGAACAATTTTTTATTTGAAACTTACCGAAAAAGCTTTTAGGAACACCAAACACTGTATGATGCCTTCCATGGTGTCGCCGGTTAGACAAAAGGTTCCCGTCAAATGGCGCCCTTTTCGGCCGACTGTAGCAGCCGCTAATGATGCATGCACGAGTGCACGTTGTTGTCCTTTAGTACCGGGCAAAGCACGAGGTAACGGCGCCGCTCTCATTAATCTCTCAAGAGAATCCATAGTTAACTGAGTTTTGTTCATTAAAAAGCTGTTTATCTTTCCCCTCCCCGTTCTGGTAATCTCTAACTTTGTATTCTCGTACACTTGATAGATACACGGATTTACTTAAACGAATGACGGTGTATGAGGAACGAGACGACATCCGAGTCGATCACCCCCGGTAGGGGTGAAGTTTGTCCTGGGGACATTGGGATTAATGAGTGCACAATTTACGAGGATATACTGTACGTGATACGATAGACAGATCCTTTTTGCTTTTGTTTTGAACTCTTTCGAATCCTGATAATCCACCGGGGGGTGAAATGCACTTAGTCTCCACTATCTCCTTTTATTTGTATTTTATTTTTTCACTGGAATTCTTCCTCCCGTAAGTCGGTTTAATGGGTTTTAATTAATATTTTCGCCTTAATTCACTTTGTATTATCGAGTTCGAGGAATTACGGCGAGTTTGCTCCGAAGAAGGACCTACTACACTATATAGTACTTGGGTTATATCCTTTAAAGAGTAGATAACAAACTTATTTTCCACCAGATATATTTCGCATTTGTTTTTAATTGAGATTCACTAGAAATGAGCTGAAAGATGAATGGTAGAACGATTCAAGTATTTTAATGGACGGGGAATAAGGATGGCTGTAGTCGAAGGAAATCCTTTCACTTGGCTGAGGTCATCGAAGCAATGTCGGATGCAAGGAATGTTTTTTTTTTTTTTTTGTTTTTTTCTAAATTATTCGAACGTGCAAAATAAAAGTAAACTGAAAACAAAGAGTAAAATTGTGTGTTGAAGCACTGTAAATGTGAGTTTTGTTTTTTGCAAGAGACAGTTTACCTTTATAGATTCGTACCTAAGAATATATCCCCTAAACCAAGCCACTTCCTTAGACTACTATGACAGACAGACAGAGAACAGTCATAAAACTCTCTATATCAGACAAGCTACGTGGGACACATTATACTGATAAATTAATGCAGGTGCTCAATATACGACAGGACCTTTTCTCTAGGAGATTAAAGCAATTTGCGTTAATTTGCTTGCCCTGGACCAAGTTGAGATAGTAATATTCAAGCTCAAATAGAAGTAAACTGGACGAAGAACTGCGGACTGTGGACTTGGGGTGAACTCCAAGGAGACTGATCTAGTACTGTTTACTAATAAATATAAAGTTCCACTCATCAACCCACCAAACACCTCGGCCTAATCCTTGACAGGACACTAAATTGGAATCCCAACATTCTTGATCGAGACAAGAAAGCAACCACTGTCCCCTACAGTTTCAAGAGAGTGGTGGGCAAAAAATGGAATCTCCAACCCAGCATAATGCATTGGCCCTATACAGAAGTCATAAGACCTATTATTGTTTACGGTATCTTAGTTTTGTGAACTGCTCCGGACGAGGCAGTGTATCGAAACCTTCTGAGAAAAGTGCAAAGTTCGGCCAGCATTTGCATAAGTGGTGCGATTAAATCGACCCCCACGGAGGCCTTAATTATTCTACTACATCTCCCACCATTGGACCTCTTCAGCAAATAAATTGCCGCCTGCGCGGCCCTACGGATTAGGGGCATAGGAAATACCAGCATTATTAACCACATTGAAACCCGCAAAACGTTTCCACTTAGAACTTCGAAGTTATCTTTCCATTCCGGGAGGAATGGGCTGATGGAAAATTCATACAGTGGGACTCGATATGCCTCTATACCGATGGCTCCAAGATAGAGACGGGTGTAGGAAGTGGAGTCTACTATAAGGAACTTAACCCCAACCTATCATTTAGACTCCCAAACCACTGCTGTGTGCACCAAGTGAAAATAACGGCGATAAGGAAGGCCGTTGCATGGCTTAGTACCAATGGAATATCCGTAAAAGATATTTTAATTTGCACGGACAGCCAACTTGCGATAAAATACCTGGCAGCGGTAACCTACAAATCAAAGACATCTCTCAACTGCCGCCTAGCTCTAGACGACTAAGGCCTTGTGAGCCTGTCGACATACTTACGGTTAAACCTGGGGCTTTAAGGCTAAAGTAATCCAATGGCTATATACTGCGATAGTTAAACCTATCATCACTTATGCGTCCACGGGAAGGTAGTCAAAAGTTGAGCAAAAAACGATTATCGTTAAGCGTCAACGCTCCACTGCACTTTTTATTAAAAAGTTTGCATTACATAGTGCAATCAGAATTCTTCGCTTGGGAATAGGCCTGCTATGTAGACTTATGGGTCACTTGTCCATCCTGCAATATCTTCCTGAGCTGCATATGACTACTACGATCCCGGACGCATTATCAGACACCTTTTGACAAGTGATTTGAGATATTGATCCCAAATCGCACAGCTTGGGAAACCAGTGATCCTTTGCTCAACATCCAAGGTCTTAAGTGGTACACTGATGGCACCAAGACGGCTACTGGCATTGGTGCCGGCATCTTTGGACCAAACCGAAAGATTTCCATGGCCCTAGAAATGAGTTCAACATCCTTCAAGCAAGTAGCCTTGGCTCTATCTAAGCTAAACTTAGGACAGACGAGGGACGTTGTGGCAACCAAAAGGATGTTATTACAGGTCACTACACCATTGGAAAATATGCCGTCAAACTAGGGCTACCTGCCAATGACTTCGGGATGAGGAGGAAGAGAAATCAATTCTCCCTCCTCTGCTCATGTTCCTCTTTTGCGAATCGCAGGAGGATCTACCTCGGCGCGCCCGTCTACTATAACTTAAGTGAGCTAGCAAACATACATAAAAGTGATTGGTTTTCAGGTGGCGATTCTTTGCCCTAGTTCTAGACGATTTTAATACGAAATTGGGCAAACAGGACATATTTGAGTCGATCACGGGAAAGTATAGCCTACACGACACCACGTCCGAAAACGGACATCGGCTACTTGACTTCCTGGTGGGGTGTAGTCTCCTTCTGGTTAGCACACGATTCAAGGATGCCACGGACTCAAGCTGGACAAGGAACGTTCGACGTCGGAAAGCTACAGTCGCAGGAGGCCGCTAGGACTTTCGCTGCCTTTGATGTGTTGGCTTTCAAACAACCGATAACTAGAAACCCTTGGTTTGACGAGCAATGCGGGTAAACCCATGTAGCAAAGCAAACCGCCAATAAAGCCATGCTACATATATGGACGAGAGGTACACGCCTTTATGGAAGAAAAAACAGAGCACGAAAAGCGTGAGATCGAGGAGGTTGAGAGATGCTACCACAGGAATGATACTCGCAAGTTTTACGAAAAAGTAAAACGAACATGATAGGGCTATAAAACCAGAGCGAAATCCCGTAGGGATGAAGACGGGCAACTAGTAATAGAGTCGCAGTCGATGCTGAGGATATGGATGAAACATTTCTGTGGACGTTTAACGGCGATTAAATATCTAATACCGCTGACAGCAGAATGATCAATTAGCAACGGACGAAGATGCAAGAGAATTTTGTCCACACGACTTAGATGAAACAAAACTAGTATTTTCAGGGCGCAAAACTAAAAAAGCCACGGGCGCAAACAGCCTGGCAGCTACAAAATCGAAATGGTTAAGAACTTCGTCTACCTTGGCTCACTAGTTACCAGCGAAAACAACACCAGCCTGTGATCACACGCAGAATTACTCATACCAATCGCTGTTGCTTTGGGCTCTAGAGGCAATTGAGGAGTAGAGCCTCCCTCTTGAAGGACAAAGATTGCGCTATACAGAACTTTAGTCATCCCGGTTCTCCTCTATGGCGCAGGGATGTGGACCTTAACGAAAGCGGACGAGGAGGCTCTTGGTCGTATCGACGGGAAAATTCTGCGTTCAATATATGGTCCCATTTGTATTCACGGGGATTGGAGGGAAGGATACAGCAACGTATGGCACAGGCTGTACAGCAATATAGGCCTAGTATGACGCCTTCGGATCCAACGTCTAAGATGGCTAAGCCATATAGAGTGAATGGAAAACACAGCTTCGGCTCAATGAGTCTTCAAGTTCAAACTCATGGGACGACGCAGCTGAGAGCGACTGATTCGGGATCTTAACCAATTGGTTCTGCGACGCTGGAAACAGCTGGCAAAAGATCGTGACAGCAGGAGAAGCTTGTTGGTTGAGGCCCAGAATCACACCGGAATGTAGCGCCACAAAAACCTGAGACGGACCCAAGGGTATACCTGCGTAACCTCCAGGCAAACCTGGCCACGACTTGACCAACAGCGAACCACGGGATTAATCTCCCTAAAACAAACCGACATCAGCATAATCGTTGGTGTCATCAATGGTCACTGTCTTATTGGCAGTCACGCACAAAGACTAGGGCAAGTTCCGTATGACTTCTACAGGAGCTGTGAAGACGAAGACGAGGTTGAGTCTATTCAACACCTGCACCTGTCGGGCCCTCTGTTATATTAGGAAACAATACCTAGGATCATACTTTCTTATCGACTTGACTGACGTTCAGCCGATAAGGATAACTGATCTCTTAATTTTGTAAGAAGTACGAAATTGTTCCATGAATAGGGGGTCGTCTACATCGTAGCAACACATAGGGTCTATCTGGACTAGAGGTGTATATGTATATCGCGTTAAGGGTGACGCAAGACGAAACAAAGAGTATCATGGTCGCTCAAAAATCAAGGCCATGGTGACTGTGCATTATGAAATCCTTCCGCCGCCGTGTCAAGCTGTCAGCAAGGGATATCAAGGGAAAAAAAACTCTGCCCACATCGTTCATCAACCACCATGTTCACCTGATTTGGCTCCGAGCGACTTCTGGCCATTCAATGAACTCAAAAGACTGGGGCACCGTTTTGAGTCGACAGACAGCTGAATGTTAGCATTGAATTCTGCTTTAGCAAATGTTTGGAAGATTGAAAACTTCGTTGACAAAAGTGCATGGTATCAACAGGAGGACTACTTTGATGGCGACGAAATTATTCCTGAAGAGATTTTTATGTCACCTTACTTCTTGGACACAGTAGTATAAGAGTGGGCACCTAGGCGGCCGCAAAAACAGGGATAGGAACCCCATTTGAGTGCGTACGTAGGATTGGGGTAGAGAGCATGAAGGCTTTCCCAAAGAATTCAGAAAATTCCGAATTCGATAAACGACGAAGCTTAACGACTATCTTAATGTTTTCTTTACAAAAGTTTTGGAACTTTTCTTAGTGTTTTTCCCGCACATCCATCATAGTAATTTGTCTACGTCTCGCAACGTGAAAAACAATAATTTTGGTTTTTTTCCCAGAGCACATCTCCCTCAAAACTCGTCTCAATTATGAGGATCCTTCATCATTTCGAACACAAAACAAAACCAGAAAACAACAAAAAAGGATATCGTTAAAAATTGACGAGATAAATGAGTTTACGAACAATATCCGAAGAAGACACAGTGGATATCGCTTCAAGTATCTCACATATTTCAGAAAGAATAACTTAAGTAATACTTGGAGAGCAATAAATAAAGAACTTGTTCAAAGTTCTGCCAAGGATTCCTTAGGCCGTTGCATTACCACGACGACGACAATCTGTCTGAAAATATATTTCTGCCAATAATGGTATGAAAAATAAACAAAAACAACAAACAAAACAAAAAAAGGAAGAAGACGGCAAGAGATTCCTTAAACGAGAACTTTATCTCAAAACTTTTTTTTCCACTTCTGACGTTACTTGCGCAATGCTAAATGCTGCAGGATATCCCTCAACTCGAGTTAAGTTAAGTTGAGGACGACTTAATGCTTTTTTGAAAGTCAAAATCTTCATTTCCTTTGTTTATCCTAACGCAGTGTAAATTATATTGGAATCCCTAAGAGAATGTATGGATGTGAAGGCTAAATAAGGACTACTAAACAAGAGATTAAGATACGGAATTATTACAAAGTATTAGCTGATAAATTGCTGCTAAGGCAACGAACGTTACAAGGCTAACAATAAACCTGGGAGGGTATGAGTGAATAGCAATTTATCTCGACATTACTAGGAGATGGGAAATCCTGTTTTTATTGCTCACCAACAATGGCTGTCGTGACGAATGGACAATTGTTTTTGTTATTTGGTTTAGGGTCGTTTCTCAAATTGACTTCGGATTTAGTCTCATGCTTAATGGTTTTGAATATCATTTTTGGAAGCGTCCGTTTTATAGGGGTTTTGCGCTTTAGAATTTGAAAAGCCGAATGTAGGGTATCGACTTCAACAGGGATGAATACTGGTCTCTAATTGATCATTGGAAATATGAACAGGATATCTGCAACAGACAGGACGAAATCCATTAACCACATACAAAGGTTCATTTTAAACTGATTGCTCTTAATGTTCCTTAAGTGTTCCTTATAAGAGGAACACATTACACTTGGCGCACAACCCAGCCACGTGTTTCTTTAGTGTCTCCGAATCACGTATTGAAAAAATTGAATTTCAAATTAAATTTTTCTTGGCACAGTCCCTACGGAACTCTGTAACCTAATAAATCACTTTTCCTCACATCGTACATTTGTGACACCTCCTGCTTACTGTTTCCATCTCGTTGGCATCCGCCCAGCACAACACTCATTTCACATCCGACCGATCTCCTTGTAGGCACAACAAGAAATATTGTACATCCTTCGAGTATTTTTAAGGACTCGACTACAGAGAGAAAGGGAACAAGAAATTTAATAATTTTCTTGTTAATCATTTTCACAATTCACGAACTCAGGACAAAGGCAAACACTCTCGTCGTTCCTCCGGCTACATTCCCCTTCGGCGTAGTGTCTTCTTCTTGATTCATTTGTGTGCTACGCTTCCACACCCAAGGCAAAAAGTTTTCCTTCTCCCGCTTGAAGGCAATGAGCACTTTTCCATTTTTATTTTCATATTTTGCATATAAGGCAAACTTCTAGGCTTGAAAGGCGTCCAGTTTACTGTAAGGAGTCCTTCTGCAGTAGACTTTGTGAATTAAAATTCACCCTTAAGGCGGCGCAAAATGAAGAAAACGAAAACAATAAGTGCCCGTTCCTGAATGGGGATAGAAGGGCGGAATGTGGCCAAAAACAACTAGAATGCAAAACCGGGCAAACGAAAAATAGAAAATGAGAAGGATATCCGAAAGGAGCGGTTCTGTTTAGAGGCAGCTATGCGTAGCGCATCCTTGAAGCTATTGGCATTTCATTTTTTATTCGCCTCTCATGACCCTGCCAGAGGACATGTACTTGGAAGAGCCACCGAAAAACAACGGGGGAGGCATTGGGATGCTTTGCATCTAGTGAAGGAATGTTGGCAAAATGGTCAAAACTGAATACGAAAAATGCGAAGAAAAAATAAGAGAAAAACAGGACCATCCCACGAAATAGAAATGACGGAAAATAAATATTAGTTCATTGACGAACAAGGGAAGGACGATGGGTGAAAATTATGGAAATATAGCTAAAAGGACATTTAATTACATTTATCAAGTGCACTGGGTAAGGAAGGCAGGTCGGAAGTAGCTGTCGTTCATAACGAAGGACGAAGTGGATAATATTTTTGATTTCAAATTTTTGAATTACATATCTAAGGAAACAGTCACTGATGCAAATCAATGCAAACAACTTTAATAAAATTAAAGAAGGTCCTTGCGAAATAATTTCTTTTCTATTAGATAGATTTAAGGGTGGCGCAGGCGCCTAGGAGCAGTCTTTAGTTGCGTCGATTGACGTATGTATGAAACAATATCTTTGAGAGTTTTCAATAGAAATATGCGATAGTAAGTTATAGAACCGAATAACTACGCCAAAACGAGAGACGCTTTTATGACGAATTAGCAAAACGGACCCTTTCCTAAATTCTGCAAGATTAAAAGGGATGACTGCGGCGCACATCAGTAATGAACCAGAATTACAAGACGTCGTCACTAGGCAAAATTCTGAAGAGAAGGTTGACTCTTATTAGGTTTGCCACAGAAAAGCAAATGTAATTCTAAAACAAAAGTAAAAAGCTGCAAAACCATGCCAATAATTTTGTGAAGTGTACGACGAGCATGTTGTGACTGAAGGCCCCACCAACAAGCGGTTTACTCGGTGTCAAAGATGCTCCCTGCTCTGGTCGTCCAATCACTTTAAAAAAATTGTGGTCTAGGTGCGACCCGCAAGGCCCACACGACTAACTTCCCAATGGGAAAAATGGAGACATCCATTTCATTTATTTTTTTTTTTCATTTTTAACCGCCGACGCAAAAAGAGGGGTGTTATAAAATGAGGTCTCTGTGTGTCTGTCTGTGGCATCGTAACTCCTGAACGAATGGACCGATTATACCTTTTTGTTTTTTTTTTTTTTTTTGAAAGCTAACGTGATCGGAATTTGTGAATATCTGTTCAGGTGTTTTAAGGTCATTAGCTCTTTTGGTTAGCTGCGGTAGGATTCTTAGACGAATAATGGGTAATGTAACGGTTCTCGTCCGATCACTGCAATCAACCAGCGTCATCCCCATCGAACGTGTTTTTCACGGCGCTTCTCCTCAGGGGGGACTGGCAAAACCCCCTGTAGTATAATTGTCAAAGAAAAGCTTCTCGAATCTCGCCGTTCGGAACCGGCAATAAACTGTAGGTCCCTTTCACCTATGGGAAAATAAAATCTCACACTACATTGGCTCACAGGCAATTACTCACGAGCGCGTGCTTTTAATAATTGCTCGTTGAATAGTGCACACTCACGATCAGCTCATGAGTTTGCGTTTCCTTACCAAACCACAACCCTGTCCGATCAATCTCATATGTATCGGTTGTCGTCCGATTACCGCAATCAACCAGCGTCATGTGCGGTTAGTACTTAGATGGGCAACCGCTTGACGCGTGGGAACACCGCGTGTTACTCAATTTTTTTTTGCATATTTTTTAGTTATTTAATTTCTAACAAAAAAAAAAAAAAAAACGGCACATGCGTACATACACAATACATACATCTTTATAAAAACCTTGGATTTGGATTCTGGTGACTTTGAAACGTGGAGATATGTCAAAATTTGGAATTCGCAAGATCGGCCCCATTACAGTAACTTCCCACTGGGAAGCTAAAAATTATGACATTTTCCAGCTGGTGGAAAAAGAGCAGCATCATGCTGTCAGAAGATGGCGGTGGCAGTAAACATTGACAACACGAAAGTTTGAAATCATCTGAACGGACTAGGCTGAAATGCAATGACATCGAGCCATTTTTGAAGCGATTGATTACGAGCGAAGGAAATGAGTTAAATAGAAAAATATCCATCGCAAGTGATCCGGGTCAAAGGCCACTGACTCTCCCTAAAAGACTTCAGAGTCTGGATTGACGGCAAACATGACAACGCTGTGTTCGATGGAATTGGAGGGTTATTCTCCTCTAAGAGCTATTATAACTTGATGGAACAGGCAATTCCGTCCTATTTTGTGCACAAGTCGACCACAAACAAGAAAGAATGGCCAGAAATGGAAAAGAAAGAGAAAAAGAGTTGTGTCTCACAGAACTTGAATAGCCCGCCGAACTCTTTTGATGGCAAAGAATTGACCGGCCAAACAGCCAAAAGAGAATTGAGTTAAAAAGGCAAAGAATTCACATGAACTTTGTCAAAACATGTTTTTAAGAAATGCCGCGCCTCGGTCTAATGCCTATGTAAGAAAGAGAGGCTTTCTTTTTTGGCGTGATAAGGTCTTATAAATTGATGAACACCGGCTACACGTACGAAAAAGTATGACACTTGGTCACGTTCCGCCTGAGCTGAGCGTGCAAGCGAGAGCGCGAAACAAGCGATAGAGAGACATTTATTTTGCCTAGCTGATAGAATTTCGTTTGCACTTGGGGGCATGAAAAAATGTTGTGCAGACGTAGGCATACTTTTAGAAGTAATCAGTAATCCAAGTGATAATTCTGTTTTTACACGACAATTACGATTCTGAAAAATTCGTGTGAAAAAGTCTGGAGTTCGTATGTTGGGTACACATATACATGTACATATGTATGTGCTCATTTCCAAATCGAAAAAAATGCTCACAGCCAATTACTCATGAACGCGTGCGTTTAGTAATTGCTCGTTGGATAGCGCACACTCACGAGCAGCTCATGAGTGTTTACGTTTCCTTACCAAACCACAACACTGTCCGAGCAATCTCATATGTATCGGCTGCTGTCCGATCATCGTAATCAACCAGCGTCGGGTGCGGTTAGTATTTAGATAGTGGACCGCTTGGGCACAACGCGTGTTGTTCATTTTTCATCTAAATAATCGCCCGTAAGCCGACTTTAGAGACAACCAAAGTATTTTTTTTATGAGTTCGTCATCACTGTTTCGTTTTTAGTTCTCCAACCACAGTATAAGTGAGTAGTTTCTTTCATTCGCCTATTTTGTGTAGCTCGAGTGAAGCGCTATCTTAAAGTCCAATCTTCGACAACTTTTTCGTGCAACTGGGGCCGTATATCACACTTCCAAATCGTCCCACTTCTTTGGTTTATCGGCATTGACTAGTGACTTCACATACCCCCAAAGAAAGAAATCTAAAGGTGTAAGATCATAGAATCGTAGATGCCAGATCACAAGTTCATTACGCAAAATTATGTGCTTAGTAAATGTTTCCTGCAATAAATTGATGGTATCGCGCGCCGTGCCGCATGTTGCGCCACCTTGTCACGTCAATGCCCTTCACCTGAGGAATTAGTAAGTCAGAAATTGTGTTTCTATAGCGCTGTCCATTGAAGGTAACATTCTGGCTGGCATTGTCCTTAATGAAATATGGGCCGCTGATTCCACAAGCCCATAAATCACAATAACTAGAGAGTTTTAATGCTTGTAAGGGCGTTTCGACAAAGACATTTGGGTGATCTCCACTTCGGCAATTTTGTATGTATGGTAGTCACGAGGGCGCCGTTAGTGGTTAGTGTGTTAGACTCTGGCGCACGATGAGTAAGTTCCGATCCCGATAACACCAACGCCATTGAATGTTTATTTCGCGACGTTCCTCCTCGGCGGGGTACTGGCAAAACCTCCCGTAGTAAACTTGCCATGAAAAAAACTTCTCGACTCACGCCGTTCGGAATCTGCATTAAACTGTAGGTCCCTTTCACCTGTGTGAAAAATAAATCACACACAACATGGCTGATTGAGAGAAGCTTGGCTCTGGTCCTTCATGAGCTGTAACGCCACCAAAGAAGAAGTAGTCACAGGTTTGCCACTTTTGCACAAGTCAAGATCTTTCCCTAGAATCTTTCATAAAATGGATGGGCATGGGTCCAATTGATGTGCTATATGGCGGAGCGACTAATTTGGATTCTCCTCAACACTGCGCTCCACAACAGCAATAACTTCTTCTGTTCGCCCGTAAAATGGTAAAACGTACTAACCGCAAATCAACATTCAAAAACCTGTATCGTCTTACAAGTTATATACAAGGAGCTTGAATGTAATGGATGATTTTTTTTCTGTTTGGTTTTTTAGTGATCCAGCTTCGACTGATCTCGCATTACTTGGAACTTGTTTTAAAATCAGTCACGCTCAGTTAGTACCGCCATTTTATCGGGAAAGGACACACAGCCGAAATGCGTTTACAAATTATTGAACTTTATTATCAAAGTTCAAGCACTGCGAAAAATATTTTTCGCGCACCACGACCATTTTGTGGTCGTCATAATAAACCTTTTGAGTAAGTAATCCAAGCCAAATTCAGATCACTTAGACCGATATCGGTCCATTGTGCTACCACTCTTGGAACCATTTTGTGCTTTAAATAAAATTCGATAGTTTGTTAACAGACGTTTCGGATAGCAGCGCTAGTTCATCAAAGAAGTATTTTTCCATACTGCATAGGAGATGGGATGGAGATTCTTCCTGTTCCTCATAATGACACTTACTGTAACCGCGTCCAGGTCAGGTTTGTCTCGCGTAGTCGCATGTATGAAGCTCACTCCATTACTCACTGGCCTGTTGCAGTACCTGTTTTGAGATTTTATATGATCTCCAGGGTGGTGTCCACTTTGGCTAGTTCACCTGCTTCAAAGCTACCTGGTTATCACTATGCCCAAGTACCTAGCACAACGTAACAGCGCAGCTGCTTGGCCTTACTCGTATTATTGGTGATTCGAGTGCTTTTATTGCCGCTTGGCTGTCTGTGTAGATGACAATGTCGCTATAGTCCATCAATCTCAAAGACAGCCAGTCGGCGGCCTCACGAATTGCCATTAATTTAACTTGAAATACATTACAGTGGTTCGGTAGTCTGAAGGATTGGCCGATTTTCAGGGTCGGTGCATAGACACCATTGCCAGCCCTGGACCCGTACGTTTATAATCCAGTGCAGTGCCTTTGCTTGGACATTCAATGTGAGGTGCGGCAACACTTTGCACAGCACACATCCGAAAGGTTTGAGCATATCCAACCGTTCCATCGCATACATATAGAGGAAGAATAGCGACTCTTTTCAACCGCTTTCATTGCCTCTGTACGTGATGTTTGTAGAGTGAAGCGGCTTGGTGTGGCTGCTGTTGGTGAGAAAAAAACTGCGTTGGTTAAAATACTTGGAGTTCATAAGAGAGAAGAAGAACTACCGGGACTGGATTCTCTTGGGAAACTCTGCCTTCCGCACTGAGGGGAACAGACCTCTAATACTAAGTGGGGGCGATAACAGTCAAACGGTTAAGGAAGTCATTTAAGCGATTAAATAGCTAAAAGTTGGCAAATCTAGAAACGCTTAAGGCAATGAGTAAGGAGGGAAGCTTATGGCTCTCTCGTGTCATTAAGGTGAGTTGGGAAGGCGGTGAGACGCCTAGACAACTACAGTGGCATATCTCTTTAAGTCTCCCCGGTAAAGTCTTTTCTAAGGTATTGGAGGCGCGTTCTAGAGCTATGGTCGAATCCAGGATGGGGAATGAATAGAGCGGTTTTCGTTAAGGCAGAAGTGCAACCGACAAGCTTTTTCCCTTTTAACAATGGTACCCGAGAAAGCTTGGGAGTAAGCCAAACCGATCTGCAGTTGTTTTGTAGATTTAAAAAAGGCATATGACCGACTTCCTCGAGTTAAACTCTGGAGTGTTCTGTAGGAATATGGGATTGATAGTCCTCTGGTAAGGGGCCAATCAGTCTCTATATATTGAATCTGAAGCAGCTGTGTTCGTGTTAATGGTAGTAAATCAAACCTTTAAACGTGGGCGTTAGACTTCGCCAGGAGTGCGTCTTTTCACCGCTCCTTTTCATTATATATATGGACTGAATGTTGCCGCGCAGCCGTGGCGAGAAGTGAGCCATCTCCTTTTTGTAGATGACTTACTAGTCCTCTTATCATTCTAGACGGAACTATAGTGCGCGCTAGATAGGTTTGTGGCCATATGTGCTGATGCTAGGATAAAGGTTAACGTTGACAAATCCGAGGTTATGGTTGTTTCGAAAACGCCGGTCCAATTTACTCTACATATTAGTGGAGTCCCGTTGAAGCAGGTGGAGAGATTTAGGTATATAGTGGTCTTCTTCACGAGTGATAGGAGGAGTGATGATCAGCTTTCCTCCAGGATTCGTGTGTCAAGGCCAAGTTAGCAGTTTTTAACTCAGAATTTGTATAATACTCACTTTTGGTCATGAAATTTGGGCATTGACCGAGAGAATCAGGTCGCCAATACAAGCTGCCGAAATGAGATTTTTTCGTGCTGTTGTGGGAGTTACTCGCTGGGATAAGGTGAAGAACACGGCAGTGCGCGAGGAGTTCAATGTTGAGTAGCTGCTGCTCTGAACGGAAAGGGCTATGCTTCGATGGTTTGGGCACGTGAAGCGAATGTCCGCATCATCACGTCTTCCGGAACGTGCCTTGATTGCGATACCATCAGGTAGGGGATCGCTTGGCAGGCCCACGATAAAATAGTTGAAATAAATCCAAAAACTCGCCTAGTTGCGCTTGAGCATAGCTCCTGATGAGTTAGAGTCGAGGGCAGAGGATCGAGTGGCCTGGAGATCCCTCGTGCGCGCATTGTCCCCGAGACTCCTTTAGTGGAACATGCGAGCCACTGAAAATGATAATTGTGAATCATAATGATGAGGCTACAGTCTTTTCTGACCATGTCGAAGAAAACTATAAGCTGCACCATTATGTCAAATTGTATCACAAAATATGCAATAGGAAGGTTAGAAAACCTCCCAAAAACGTTTCGACCACTAGTCAAAAATGGCATGACCCGCAATAGACAACAGATATAAATAACAACTCAATGGATCCTTGTCTTAACTCCTAGGTTCCAGCCAAAGTTTCTCCCTCTTGGATGCCTTCCATGAACTTTGGTCGCCGTCAACAACATGCCGACTCTTCATCAATTTTTAATATCCCCTGCAACCATATAAAACTTTTCAACTTTTAGATAAACGTGTTTTACGTGATTTATACATTTCCCTCGAACAGGAAAAAATCTTAGGAGAACTCTAAAAAACTTTTGAGTAAGATGCAAAAACAAAAAACAAGTGCAACGTGCAGTGCAGAGAAGTCGGCCATAAGTTTGGACGAGAAACTTCTTCATTTTAAGGATAAAACGTGCAGAAGGCAATTCTAAAGGAACAAGGCTATGGGATGTATTTAAACACTAAAATCAATAGGAGTGCAAAAAGGAGTAAAGGAGTAGGAAAAGAAACGAAAATTAAATTGAGATGCTGACTGTGCCAGAATTTTATTGCAAAAGTTTTCAATTCCGTACACTAAGGATAACCCATCCAAATGGGCCAAGGATGTGAGGTGTCCAAAATGTGTAGTGTCATGTGATGCAACGATACCATGTATCTAGAGATAGATCCGAAGAATGGATGGTGAAAGTCGGTAGGTATGCATGCATGGTACGTGTATTCAGATCATCCTCTGATCAATCCTCTTCTTTCAAAGTTATTTCACTCTTTGCATAGATAGTGCAGCAACACAAAGGAAGTAGGAAGAAAGCAGAAGGAGAAAAGTGTTGCAAATGGTCCTATGAGGACCACTTAACCACTCACTTCCACTTCGCACTGGGAATCGATTATTTGTAAGTTTAAACATCGGAACACCACATCAATTTCTCGATAGGAGACTTAGGAGTAACAGAGGTTGAACGTGAGGATGGATTAGGTCTTTTTATTTCTGGGCAGATAGCAGAGAAGAAAGCCTTTTGAAGTAGGTTGAAGGAAAAACAGTTTTCCAGTTCAAACACTTATTTTTCCTATCAATCCCGGAGGAGTGTGTTGAGAGTTGTGTATACACTAGCAAAGTGCGATATATCAACGTACTTGTAGATTACTTCCATCGCAAAGTACGTGCAGTGCATCATATTTAATTCTAAAATACAAACTACACCCAATGGAGACGTAGAAACTGGAAAATTTAAACAAAATATCAGGAGAATCCTTGAGGATCCCAATACGCTTGCATGTCAGTCGCGACTATTGAGTTGCACTTTTCCCACGTCATCCACGTCTACGATGCTACCGTTTGCAATGAGAAGAATGAAAAAAAGGAAAAAGAAACGAAAGGATCTCAATGAATTACATTACTTCCTGACGGAGAGGAGACACCCGTATCGAGGACTAATGAAATTGAATTTATTTTCATATAAAAAAAAGGGGAGGGATGGTGTATCCTAGCTGTTCGATGGAAGGAAATTCAGTCATCCTTCTTCCCTCATCTCTATTTTCGTTCATTTCGCCAGAGGGATATTGGAAAATATCTTCAGCTAGTGATTAAGAATGAAAGACAACGAAAAGGAAGCCAACGAACCTTGTGTATCTGAGTGTATGTGAGAGTATTTATCAATTGAATTGCAAATTAATTTTCTTGAATCAAGTCAAAGCGGATTGGTAAATAAATTACCATCGATTGGTAAAGACAAAGTGAAGTGATTTCGCTCGAGATGAATTACAAACACAGATTCATTGACTTCTATGCAAGCATTCGATGCTACTGTTTGCTTCCAATGTGCTCAGCCAATTTACAGAGAAATGAGTAACACAATTGGTAAATACCACTTCTCGCAGGGATAGTGTAAAGGATTACACCTTTTCGGAAATGCTAAAAATTCGTTTCACTTGCTGTTCGTCATTATCGCTGCTGCAACTAAAGTCGTCCGCATCACAATCATCATCGTCGTCATTATCATCGCTTGACGATGGATATTCCTCATTACCGCCAGCACTACTATTGCTGCTGTAATTATCAATCGATCGCCCACTCCTTTTTTGGTCCTTCGATAGTACCGTCTTCCCACTGAAAGTCGCCCGCTTCAAGTCCAAAACCAATGGAGCTGCCGCAGCCGCTGGTGGAATTATATCGAATGTTGAGGCCGCTACTGCTGGAGCACCCACTTCCGGATAGATTCGATTATCCGATACGGATGATGAGAATTTCGAAAGGAATTTTGTGGAGTTTTTCTGCTTCTGCTGTTGCAGATAATAATAGTCACGGGGAAGCGATGAAAAATTCGCTGTATTGTTGCAATTATTATTGTTAGCCGGATAGAGTGCGGTCGATGGATGGGTAGCAACACCACCTAGCGACGCTGATGAGGTTGTAATCGAATTATTGGTGCGATAGTGTTGAACGATTGCTGAATCAGGATTTTGGACGATTGAACGATTCGATTTGGGTGATGTATCTGTACCACTAGTGGCGCCGATAATCGGCGATGAATTCGAACTTGACGAAGCACTAACGGTTGGCTGGAGTGAGCGTAGTTTTTCTTCGGTAATTTGACGACGATAGGATTCGATTCGATCGGATGTTGCCGGTTGTGTGCTATGCATGCATCCTTGAAAGAAATCCAATGCTTCGTATAGGATAAAACATAGTCCCAGGACAATGAATGTCTCCATCATAAGAAAATCCGCATTATTTTTAAATAGTTGATAGCTGCGGGTATAGGTATAAGGCAAACGTGTTCTGGTTTTTGTTGGAGAGCTTTTAATAGGAGTTTCTATTGATTTAGTTGGTGTGGTCTGAAAGAGAAATTTAAGATTTGTGTTGTGAGTAATAAATGTCCTCAAATGGGGGGGATGCATTTTCACTGGGAATCTGCCTTCTGAAACCTGCTTACATGGAACGCTATCCTATCGAATGGTGGTAGACTGAAATGTTGTCAATGCTTTATGTATGTATCTGTCAGGATGCAAAGATATTTGAAATGACATCAAACTGAATGATAGGATCCGAAATAAAATATAAATTATGAAAAAAAAACATAAAAAATTCAAAGAAATGGATTACCCAGACCACTGCAGTTTTCAAAAGTTTTTTCGCAGCCTCAAGTGTACCAAAATGCTTATTCCGCATTTACAAATCAGTACGTCTAAGATACCAGCTGCATGAATGTAAGCCTCAATTTGGCAAAGACTTTATGCTTGCTGACCTTCATCTATTCATTCATTATTCATTATTTAACATTTGCCATTTTCAGCGATGGGATCGTACTTGATCGAAGACCGGTATATAGCTACTCAAGACCACTACAAAAATGGCGGAAAACTAAAAAACATTTCCTGAACATTTTGGCTACCATCACCGCTCAAATGAAACAACACTCCAAAAGGTGTGTTTTCATTCCAGTCATTTTTTAAGCAATTTAAAGTGTTTTGTTATGAAAACACACAAAAAGGGGAAATTAGATTCTTAGATTTAGATTAGATTTATTTTCTTATAAATTCATTCGTAACAGCAAGATTTCAATATAACATACTACTAGAAATATAGCAATATAAGAAAGGTGACAATCGATATTTATATACATGAAGTAAAAAATAGAGTTGAATGTCACTTCAAATTGAATAATTAAAACTAAATACTAACATATTAAGGGTGGGGTGAACCATTGTAAATAAAAAAAAAATTAAGAAAAACTAAAAAATCATATGAAACGAAGTATAAAAAATTAATTCAGTTCAAAAAATCAACAGAAAGAATAGAAGAACGAGAAAGATAGATAGTAGCTAGAACAAGAATGAGAACAATTTATTTGACCAAAAACTTAAGAAATAAAAGATTCTATTGTAGAGTAATCAAGGCTGAAGAGCCACGTTTTCAAGCGTTTTTGGAATGTTCCAGATGAAGTTAGGGATCTGATAGAGTATGGAAGTTTGTTAAATAATTTAATAGATAGAACAGAATAAGAGTTACGATATGCAGTGGTACGGAAGTTGGGTGCAGATAATAAATTCGAAAAGTTACCACGGAGATTATAACACGAAACTAAACGAAAATTGCGATTGCCGGATTTCATAAAGAACAATTTTAAGACTTTGAAACAGTACAAATGACGCACAGGAAGAATATTCAGAGCACAGAACAAAGGAAAGCTAGAGTGTCTATTAGACTTTCTACAGATTTTTCTGAGGACAATTTTTTGCAAAACCAACAGAGGATGTATTTTATTTCGATACGCACCTCCCCAGCAAGCAATTCCATATTGTAACTTGGATTGGAAAATACCAAAGTAAATTGCCTTTAAGAGATTAGTTGAGCAAACATTACGTAAATAATAAAAATGACGCAGAGTGCATCGAAAGTACTTTTTTAGAGAGTCAGTATGATTCTTAAAACTCATCCTAAAGTCCAGAGTAAGCCCCAAATATTTAAATTCCTTTACACTCTCTATTAGGAAACATTTATCACTACAGGTTAGGTTCATACAATAGGTGGGGGACAACGAGTCATGCTCACAGTAGTAATTTGATAGTTTGTATCTACCACACTCAGGCGCATGAAAGTAAAGCTTAGCATCGAGATCAGAGGTTGAAGATAGACTGAAAAACATAATCTTAGTTTTGGGGCTAATAACTAAATGATGATCAGCAAACCAGTGTCTCAATAGGCTAAGATCCCAATTTATGCAAGCAACAAGATCTAGGGGGTTACTTAATCCATAGGTGAAACCAATATCATCTGCAAAGGCAGTTGGTATTCCCTTGAAATTGAGCGCAAAGAGAGAATTAATGTAGATTAAGAAGAGAATAGGACCAAGCACAGAGCCTTGCGGGACACCCAGGTTGAGGAGCCTTATTTCGCTCCTAATGTTATCAATCTTTACTCTTTGAGACCTATTTTCAAGATAAGATCTGAACCAGGAGAGCATGAAACCACGAAATCCAGCCTTATCCAGTTTTCTCAATAAGATATTGTGGTTGACCATATCGAATGCCTTGGTAATGTCAATGAACAGACCAGCCGTACATTTTTTCCCATCAAGGTGTGACATTATAAGGGAACAAAACTGAAGAAGCGCATCTTCCGTTGATTTGCCTCTTAAAAAACCAAATTGATTGGGATTGAAAAAATTTGACTTACTTAAAAAGTTTATAATTCTGTTTTTCATAAGTTTTTCAAAGATTTTACTAAAAGTAGAAAGAAGTGAGATGGGCCTGTAATTACCGACAATAGTAGCGGAACCTTTTTTTAAAAGTGGAATAATGTCTGCACACTTAAGACAATCAGGAAAAACCCCTTCAAGAACACAACGATTAAAAACAGTAGACAAGACATCCACTACAAAAAAGGCAATTTTTTTAAGTACATAATTGGAAATACCATCAGCACCGCACGAAGAAGAATTGGGCAATTTATAAATAAGTTTAAGGATTTCAAGGGAAGTTATTGGCTGAAAGACAAAACTACTACTATGAAATAGCTCAGCACATTCACTAATGGAAGGACAAGAACAACCAGTTGATAGTGTAGGACTGGGAAGTAGACTACGGCCAACATTAACAAAATAACAATTAAAGGCGTTAGCAATAGCAAGTTTGTCATAAACATCCGAATTGTCTAGACGCAACACAGTGGGTTTACTGACCGTAGTGGATTTATTCAGTAGGCTATTAACCAAACGCCACTCATTTCTTAAATTACCACACGCAGAGCTGAATTTAGCACGGTAATAGTTGTCACGACATAGAGGAATCTCCTTTTTGAGTTCGGAACATAGTTTATTATACTTGCTTTTTAGTGCTGTGTTGTCAGGAAACTTGTTACACTTTATTCTGAGTTTGTTTTTCTCAATAACTTTCTTTAATAATAGACTAGATAACCAAGGTTTAAGTTTTTTAACAGGTTGTTTGGAGGGCTGAAGATACGAACAAGACGAAATGTGCTTCCTCAGGGTTTCACAAAAAATTGTAAAGGCATGCGTTGGACGTCTACAAGAGTAAACATTATCCCAAGACTCACCACATAAAATATATTTTAATGCACCAAAGTTAACTTTCTCTCTACTTTGAAACGAATCGGAATATCCACAGCTTCTAGTTTTGGAGATCGGCACTAACAGACCCGTCATGCAATGATCTGAGATTTTAAAATCAAAGAGACAATTCAGGCACTCATTAAGCACAGCATTACTGAAACGCCCATAAATATGATCTAGGCAGCTACCCGAAGTAGGCCTAGTGGGCTCGGTGGTATAGACAGTCAAGCCATGTGAGGCGAGTAATGCTAAATAATTAGAGACATTTACACAACTATCCAAAATGTCGATGTTGAAATCACCTACTATAATTAAGTTTTTAGACTTTTCATTATTTAGAAGATTAGAAAACTCAGTTAGAAAACTAACAAAATTAAACATATGAAGTCTATAGGCACATATAAACACATACAATACATGGTTAATTTCAACTGAAACCTTTAAAACATCCGCACTCAATAAATTAACGCACACGACATCGAGAATCATAAAATCGTCTTTAACAAAACAACCAACTCCACCTGCAGCGTAACCTTCATTAGTTTTACAAATAAACTTAAAACCAGGTAAAAAATAATCGTTCTTTTCAACGTCATAAATCCAGATTTCAGACACAAAAATAAAATCTGGAACATAAGCAAAAGATTGAAGATGAGCGACCAGCGCTGAGAAATTTTCTCTCATACTTCTAACATTTTGGTGTACAATAAAAAGCTTATCACAGCAGAAGGAGCTACTAAAACAATTTGAATCAGTTAAATTGGAGGTAGAAAAGCCGTCTAATTAATCGGTATCAATATTCATTTAATATTTAAAAAAGAAAAAGAATTTCAAGAAAGGAAAAACGATCTAGCTAAATGAGAGCAAGATCGTTGAAAGATTTAATAGAGATGACCTTTCCCCCTTCTACCTTCCTCGTAAGAATTTGGTTGTTGCTGAACCATACGTATTTAATTCCCTTCTGTTTCGCTGCTTCTTTTGTCTTTATATAGAGAGCCTGGGTGAACTTCGTTTGAGAGTCGTTTATGTAGATCGCAGTACCTCTCCTTTTTTTGCTAGTACTGCTGCCACTGCTGATGTCACACTCACTGCCAGACGAATGTGTATTGAGATTGTTTTTGTTCTTCCTCTTAGCGCACATAATTCGTTGCTTTGTTGACAGGTTAGTGAACTTTAAACAGATGATCGACATAAAGTCCGAAGAGGTTTTTTTTTTAATTTTTTTGATGTAACATTTCTCAATGTCATTGTCGGGAACGTCAATAGACAACGATTTAGAGAAAATAGTTTGAGACAACTTGATAGCATTCGTGTCGGTGACATTAGACACACCCACAATTTCTATCGAGTTGCTGAGGAGTTGTTGTCTTTGCCAATTCAACTTACTTTCCAAAACGTTGACTCTCGATTTCAGCTCAGCATTTTCGTTGCGTAGCTCATTCATTTGTTGTAAAAACTGATAGTTAGTTTCTTCCAATCTCGAAACTTTTTCGTAAATCAACTGAAGAGTGCATTGATTTCCGTTGTCAATGACGTGTGCGGCCTCTACAGGAGTTGAGAGAGTGTTGTTTCTAATGCCTTGCGGAACTTTAGCAGAAGAAGATGGTTTTGAAACTACCGGATCAGTCAAATGAAGAGAACGACATCGCAAAACTGAACATTTGTCACAACGAAACGATGTACCACTAGATTTAAAATAATCAGCGTCTTCTTCCGAAATGTTAACGCACGCATTGTGAAAATAGTGCTTACAATCGTTGCAGAATATTTTTGTAGAACAGCTGCGATCAATTTTTTGTTGACAGGCTGAACAATTCATTTTGTTTACGTTTTAAATAAAAGTATACTTAAGAGATCGGTTCTTTGTGATGCGCACCCCACGACAATCAGAATCGAACTTCAACATATGCGAATATTGCCCGAAGATTTCTTAACAACCACCACGGGAGCTGCCCACTGACTCGTAACTTCCCAACTATATGCAACCTTGCCAAAATGCACATTGCGACCGGACACATGACGTAATGGTTAACACACTGGACTCCCAACCAAGCGACCCCGTGCTCAAATCCAGGGTTCCTGTGAACATTTTTTCACAGCGAACACGAAAACGACTCATCCGGGCCACCCTTGCCGAGCATTTGTCGCTTTGAAGGTCTTCTTTGTTCTTTGTTTTCTGTTCGATTGGTGGTTGCGAACGTAAAGATTTGATCGCTTCTTTAAGAGTCAAGTGTGTTAACCGCTACACATCTGGCAAGTTGGGAAATTTCCCTTTAGTTGGATTGATTGATCCAAAAAGTGTTATCAATAAGTGTTTCGCTGAAATACACGTAACGTGTCATTAGAGCTTTTATTCATGACACGGAATAGAACGAGTCACAGTTATAATACGAATAAGTGATTCAGTTTCAAAGATCAAACGTGTTAAGTGACACACTTATCCTTAAAGTGTGTCAAATGACACACTGGGAGTGCAAACTCTATGTTTCCCAACCATTGTAACCCGCAGAACCTTTGCGATCTTACACGGTATGCGAACAGTTGTCGACCGATCAGACCTTAGTGCTTTTCGCAGGGAACTTGTACCATTTGCAATGTGGTAGAGCATTCCACGTTCGTTACATGAGTCTAGGGACTCTCTATACTTAACAGTACGTCAGAAAACAGACTTAAGGGTCAACTCATGTGCAATGCGACCTTCTCAAGTATTGCGGGTGAAGACTTGCAAGGGTGAATGCAGCTGTCTAATTCGCAAGAGCAATAGAGAGAAGAAGCCATAGAACTCCGCTTTAAAGACAGAAGACAGCATCGTATTTTAGAAGCACTAAATTCCACACAGCTAAATTGCCCCATTCAACTAGGCTGTCGAGATCAACATTGAATGAGTCTACTATACGTAACTGCTCTAGGTCCGCGTTCGAAGAGCGGAACCATGAATCTAAGATTATTATGAAAAGCTGGGAGTACTGTCGTCCATGACGGAAAGAATTGGAATAGTAGTAACAGACAGGAGATTATTGATAAATATCAGAAAGAGAATCGGGGGCAAAAAGCAAAGCCTTGGGGTACGCGAAGCAGACTTAGAAGGGTCAGAAAAATAGTTTCTAATCCATTGACGAAGTGGCCAAGTGACGAGCCTGATGCCAAAGTCTGTCCAATTGCTTTGAAATATTAGGTACAACGACCTTGCTTTCACCAGAATCGTACAGAGAATGGTGCCACTTTTCGGTGATCCTATTGCTGGACCTATTGCTACGAAAATTTTACTGCCGGCCATTAAAAAGTTTCCGTGTTTCGAGATGACGAATTATCACCGTTTCTATCACCTTGAAAAGAAGGGGACCGGCCTGGACAAATGCATTCCATCTACTCAGGAAGAGCCCTAAAGAGAAGGGTAGATAAAAAAACCTTGCGCAGTGGTTTTACCGGCGTCGAAAAATATCTCTTCTGAGCTCGCCAAGAAGGTAGGTCCATTCTTGCCTTTGCAAAGCTCCGCGTGCTCTTCTTCCTCTGGATATTCTGGGCGTAAGGTCGAGCTAACTTATCCAAATCTGTGAAGATATTATCGGAAGCCACCTTAACCTGACAGGAATCGCACAAGGTGGTAATTGCAATACCCGTGTGGTCTTTTTTCGCATACCTCGATTGTAGGGATTAGGTCCATCGGCTTTTTGTCGTACTGTCCCACTTGTTGCCATAATACCTCCGGATAATACTGATCTCTTTACTGTCTGTGCTTTGCCTAAGGTAAATCCTGTGAGGATGTCGATGGGGATCATACGCGCTATGATGTAGGCAGCTTTATCCGATATTGTCCGGAAACCGCATATTGTTCTTATTGAGCATAGCCTGTATGCAGACGAGAGCTTTCTTCTTGTCTCCCTCACTGAAAGGTTTTTCGCCCATACCCGCGCAGCGTATAGGAATCTTGAGCTTACCACTCAGGAAAGGAGAATAAAAAAAAAAAATCCTCCTCACGTATCCTGGTCCACCGATGTTCGGCAGCATTCTTAAAAGCGATGCCTGCATTTATGACAACTGCAGTATTCGACATGGGCTTTACAATTAAGTCAATTGTCGAGCTTTTAGGGCTTCTTTAGACTTGATTGACAGCCTCCGCCTTGTGGCGGGCAGACTCTAGCCAATTGTTGATTCTGACGACCGCTTCATTTGTGGCAGGCTCTATCTCATGAATGTGTTTCGCTATGATAACTGCGACGATGTCATAAGCGAATAGGATAATCTTAACTCCCTGTGGCAGCGTCAATCGCAAAATCCCATCATACATTACGTTAGACAGGTCCAAGTATTGAGTCCTGTGGGACTCCCGCGGAAACATTGTCGTACTCAAGGCCATCGTCCGTTGGATACTTCAGATTCCTGTCAGTGAAGTAGCTACGGATTGTTTTTACAAGGTAATGTGGCGCATCTCTGTGGAGGTCTCTGGTCAGAGACCTCCTAATACAAGAGCAGTCTGCAGAGTTAAAAGCATTTTTTAGGTCCAGTGTTACTACCGCACAGTATTTCTTTGTGTTTCTTTGCCCCCATATTGCACCCTGCGATTTTATTCCCCAAGATGAAATCACACTCAGCATGGCGATGTAGAAAATGAAAGGGGTGGTCCATCTAGTTGTTTTTTGTTTTGTATCATAGGTTATTTTGACACTGATAGCTGCTTCCCGCTCGAAATCTTGACAGAGGGTCAGTCTCATACCCTTACGCTTGAACAACGTTGGGAAATATTTAAAACTTATTTCCAAAGTGAGTGGAGAGAGTGGAGCGCTGAGAGTTTCAAACAGTGCGTTTTTTGAAAAGAAGCTTTGGCTGAAATGAAGCACCCACTGCGACTGCTGTACGCAAGTTTTTGCAAAAAGTTCATAAGACTGATATGCTAGTGGACAACACTCATTGTCTCCATCGTCGTACGGTGTGCACAGATGAGAATGTGACTGCTGTGGCCGAGGGTGTGAGATTCAGTTCACGAACATCAACTCGCCATCGATTTCAACAGCTCTTCACAAAGATCTCGGACTATTCGCTTACAAGGTCCAATTGACACAGCTGTTGTAGGTGCGCGAATGTCCACTTCTTTATCGCTTCGCAGTTTAGGCCCTAGAGCAGCTTGAATTGGACAACAATTTTGGGCGAAAAACCATCTCTTCTCACAAGGCGCATTTCCATCTCGGCGGCTATTTATTTATTTTGCTGGCGTTACAGCCCATAAAGGACCAGAGCCAAGCGTCTCTTCAATCGCCCATGTCGTGTGTGATTTATTTTTCACACAGGTGAAAGGGACCTACGGTTTAATGCCGGTTCGGAACGGCGTGAGTCGAGAAGCTTTTTCAAGGCAAGTTATACTACGGGGGTTTTGCCAGTACTCCGCCGAGGAGGGACGCCGCGAATTAATTATTCGATGGCATTGGTGTTATCGGTATCCGAACTCGCTCATCGTACGTCAGAGTCCAATACACTAACTTCTGCGCCACGTCGCCCTCGGCGGCTAGGTTAACTAAAATATAAACGTATTTGGAAAAACCGCACGTTATTGTCGAGAAGCCAATGCATCCACAGAGAGTGACAGTTTGGTGCTGATTGTGGAGTGGTGGCATCATTGAACTATTTTTTTTCGAAAATGAGGTTGGGAACGTTTCGATCAACGGTGGGCGTTTTTTAATGAAATTGAAGACATGGATTTCGACGACCTCTGGTTCATGCAGGATGGCGCGCCATACCACACAGCCCATACCGCAATCGATCTTTTCCGCACCAAATTCCAAAATCGTGTTATCAGCCGTCTTGACGATGTGAATTGGCCGCCTCGGAGCTGCGATTTGACCGCTTTGGACTTTTTTTTTTTTTTTGTGGGGGACCGTGAAAGACAGATGTTGTGCCAACAATCCGGAAACAATTCATGCACTTAAGGTCAATATCATCCAAGCAATCTGTGAGCTACATCCCGAAACGATCAACAAGATCTTGTAAAATGGGGTGACAGAATGCGTTACTGCGAAGCCAGCCGAGGTAGCCACTTGAACGATGTTGTACTTCGTAATCAATGGGAATGTTTTTTTCTTACTAACGATGCTCTAATACATGGAAAGGATTTAACTTTGTTCATTTTATTACATTTTTCAAAAGAAACTTCTGTTTGGTTCCGAATTAACTTCGGAGGACTATCAAGGGTACTTAAGATCGTGAGAGCAACGTTGGAATCGTTGTGTAGAGTTAGAGAAGGACTATTATGAAGGTCCAATAGTACAACTTTGTAACAATCTCAACTTGCATGTACCTCATACAAAATCTCATGTAATAACATATCATCCATACCCACTATCCTGTAATGCAACTGAACAGGGAATGTGTACGTTTTCTCATTTATATTAAATAAAATGCTCATTATGGCTTTCTGAGTGATTATTTTTTTTTAAGTCTGAAACATCCAATTACCGCAGAAAATTCGTTTCATTAAACGAAAGTCGACAAACTTTTACCATCAAGTTGCCATTGGCTATAGCTACAGGACGACTCAGGAAAAAACATTTGCCATTCATACAATGGCAATATGTCGCTCTCGTTATAGTTAATTTCCAATTACGTACTCAACGTCAATAACTTCATTTTTTTATTCCAACGTCGGACGACTTTTAACAAAATTAGCTTCAACACAACCAATATTTTGCCTCGAACGCAATTAAAATGCGCAGCGAAAATAACGAAATGCTGCAGAAATCAATTTAACTTTAATCGAGCAAGTTAAAATCCCGCCAATATCAACATACAACGCCCTTACGGGGCTACGGGCCCGGTGCACAATAGGGCAAAGTTTACAACCTCATACATTACCTAGAGCCGATGATAAATTTGCACAAAGTTACCATAATTGAACTCGTTGCTGTGTACAGTACTTACGTATGTATACGGGCACTGTAGTCTCATGGATATAAATTGTATCGCACATACGCAATGAATTATTCCATGCAACTTCCGTATCCGCAGCATCCGAATCGATAGTCGATTCGAGGCAACAATAAATTTATGCGCGAGACATATGTGCGTCCAATAAGAAAACAATTAAAGTTATTACAAACTCCTAGATACATCAACATCGCACATCCATGTAAATACATATATCACTCTCGGAAGGACATACTTGGATGCACGAGATGAACTGAAAATGATTTGCCAAAGTACCAGAGGGTGGGCCGGCTCGTTCCCGGACAAAGCGGATTAACCATGAACAAATGTTTGCAATTACGTGACGTACGCACAACGTTATGTAAATTTATTAAAATAAAATAATAAGATACTTTGTGCAGATTGAAAGTTGTACGATATACTCGTATGCGGTTATTGGTTTTCGATAAAACAAAAATCGTATAAATGAATATGTTGACCTAAATATGAATCAATCTTTCGTGTTGCAAGCTTTATCACTGGCTGTTGCGGCCGCTTACGCGGGGAATGGACAAAAAATTAATTAACACAACATGGAGACCTTCCTCAGAGGTTTATTTATTCTGCCGACAGTGGAATGACAGATTGATTGGGGTTTTATCTGGAGTTCAGACAGCCACAGCAATCTGTGGGACGCATGTAAAAGCGGGATGGAACAACTCAGTTGAGGTAGCTGACTGCTGGGATAGTTGATGTTAAAAAACAGTCGACGACAAGTAAATTTCTTACGATTCACTTGACACCAGAACTATATGTAGTTGCCTTTCACTCAACCAGCGACGGGCTGTAAATCGCGCATAAGCCTTCACCGAAGCAGGAAGGCAGGACACTATTGTGTCCAAAAAAGAAAGGTGACATTTGGATTTGGGAAACTCCCCGCCATCCTCGACAGCGTCTCGATGTTGACAATGTTGAAAAAGTCACACGATACCGTGTCGACCAATTCAAAACCTTTTATGACGTAAAGGTCTCGGTAAAATCGCTTCCAACTCAGATGGACACGCTATGGTACCCCGCCATAAAGTCGACAAATGGATGGTGAGTGTCGATCTGGAACTCGTTGTTTTTTCCCAGGATCAGCCGTAGTGTATATATTTGATTGATCAGAAACTTTCCGTGCCTGATGCGGAATCAACCGATCAGTCAAGGGAATACCGTGCTAAAGTTGAGGCAAGATAAAAAAAAAAAAAAAGCGCGCCAAAGCCGCTCAAAAATCAAAGTCAGGTTGACCGGTTGTACATTCTCAGGTCCTTCCGCCAGGTCAAACTGTGAACAACTAATATTATTTGAGTGTTATACATACGTCGTTTGAGTGAAACTATTCGCCTAGGGTAGGTAGGTAGGTAGGTACCTACCTAGGCCAGATAGGCTTTTTGTGCTGCTACGAGGGGGACGACCCTATTCATGGAACCATTTTGCACTTCTTACAAAATTAAGAAGATCAGTTATCTTTATCCGCTGAACGTCAGTCAGGCCGTTAAGGAAGTAGGATCCTAGATTTTGTTTCCCACTATGACAGAGGGCCGGACAGGCACAGGGCAGATGTTGAATAGCCTCAACCCCCTCTTCGACTACAAAGCTCCTGTAGGAGTAACATGGAATTTGCCCTAGTCTTTGTGCATGACTGCCAATAAGACAGTTACCAATGATGACACCAACGCTTATGCTGATGTTGGTTTGTTTTAGGGAGATTAGTCCCGTGGTTCGCTGTCGGTCAAGTCGTGGCCAGGTTTGCCTGGTGGATAGCCAGGTATGCCCTTGGGTCCATCTCAGGTTCATTTCAGTCATGGCTTGATTCGTTAGCTCTAGTTTAATAACTGCTAGTGGTGTACGAGCGTATACCATGTTAGTTCGTCGCGTCGTTCCTCGTTTGGCGAGCATGTCAGCTTTCTCATTTCCTGAAATGTTGCTGTGCCCTGGTACCCATGAGAGGGGAATGTTAAACTGTTCAGCCACCTCGTTTAGAGATAGGCGGCAGTCGTGGCTTGCTTTGGATCTCTAGGCAAAAGACTCCAGCGATTTCAGGGCAGCTTGGCACTTTCTACCTTAGCCAAGACAGGGCTTCCTTTATTGCTAGCAGCTCCACCGAGAAGACGCTGCAATTGTCAGGTAGTTTTAAGCCTTGGTTTTGGACTCATCTGTGTAGAAGTTTACGCAGCCCTTGCGGGGTCGCGCTTGTCGGGACTAATTTTTTCTTTCTGGGGATGTTATTTTGAACTTCCGTCTTATTTGAGCCGACCTTTAATCTCGCAGCAGTATATGGGGAGAGCTGCCTACCGTGGATACCCATTGGGATTAGTTGGAGTAGTATATTGATCGCCGCCGTTGGAGTAGGCCTTTGGGCCCCAGTGATGCACACGCCTAACCTCTGTACCTTCTCGATTTGCTTGGGTATGTTGTTTTGCCTGGTGCAGTCCACCAAACTAAAATACCGTAGAGTAGAATAGGTCTAACGACTGTGATGTACAACCATAGGGTTATTTTGGCGCTGAAGCCCCATTTTTTCCCTAAGGCTTTCTTGCAAGTAAAGAGAGCTTTGATTGCCTTCCTTGCTCGATCGGTAGTATTTTCTTTCCAGGTTAATTTCATATCCAGTATGATAGCCTGGTACCGAGTAGACTGATTGGACACGTTTTCGGAATTATGTGCTGTCTGGTGAAAAGTACAGGTTCCGTTTTCTGTGGGCTTATCCCGAGTCGATTATTATGTGCCCACCTGCACAATGCACATGCCTGAGATGGCAATAGCAACATCATCAGCGTAGGCAATAACATCGAGACCTTCTTTCGTAGTTCGTTTGCGACTACATTCCAGAGAAGAGGAGAGAGGGCCCCCTTGTTGAGTGCCTCTGGTAGCCGATCCAGTGGTTACCTGGCTTCACCATTTAGACAAGATCTTCTAGCCCTTCTGTAATTACTTTCGGCGTAACGTTCCTCGCCCTCGCCCTCGATGACCAAGAATGCTACTAGGGTGTATTCTTTGTGGTGGACTTATCATTCAATTTTCCTCACCAAGGTGTGCAAGGCCGTTTCGACCGATCTACCTTTGCAATAGGCATGCTATGCCCTTGAGATTAACGATGGATTAAGGTCTGGCCTAAAGAGGCCAGAATAGTAGCGAGATAACTCTTGGTTTTTGCAACATGATAATGCACCGTCTCACACTGCACTGATTCTTCGTGACCATTTCGGCAAAAACTCGGCCTATATCATTCCGCAACCATCGTATTCACCTGATTTGGCACCGTGCGGTTTCTGACAACTCAGCAAACTCAAAGGACCGCTCAGTTGATAGAACTGGCCATAAACCGTAGGTCCTTTTCACCTATGGGAAAATTATATCACACACAACACGGTGTATTGAGAAAAGATCAGCTTTGGTCCTTCATGGACTTCAAGTGATTGCATACAAGCCATCAAGAGATAGCTGAGGTACTACTCGTAAACATCAACCACATGATAGTTTGGAATAATAAAAAAAAAAAAAGAGAGGAAGTTGCTCAGGGGAGCAAGATGTTTGGGTGCTACATTAACGCAAAAAAATTGTACCGACCGAATTACCATCATTGAAACGTTGATGAAATCGAACATTTGTTGAACCGATGAAAAGCTTTAATGCCACTTAAAACTAAAGAGCTCGTAAAGGAGAAACGAAAAGCCCTTAAACGATGGCAATAAAGTCGAGCCCGCAGCATAAAACATATTTAAGGCGACTTGTAACCTGCTGCGGAAATCTCTCAGAGAATTCAAAAATCGTGGGATTCATTACTTATACAGCCTAACCGCTGACAAGGAACCAAATTACTTCCTTTAGAAAGCTACTGTGGCGCAGTGGGTAGTGTGTTGGCCTCTGACGCCGATGACACGGGATCGAATCCCGACACAGCCATGTCATCGAACGTGTTTTCACGGTGTTTCTCCTCAGCGGGGTTCTGACAAAACCCCCTGTAGTAAAATTGTCATGAAAAGCTTCTCGAAATTCGCCGTTCGGAACCGGCAATAAAACTGTAGGTCCCTTTCACCTATGGGAAAATTAAATCACACACAACATGGGTGATGGAGAGAAGCTCGGCTCTGGTCCTTCATGGGCTGTAACGCCAACATACATACATACATAGAAAGCTACTAAGGGCATTAAGAAGCCTAAACTGGAGGTACCACCAATTAGGAAAAATCAAAATGAATGGGCGAAAGGCGATGAAGAAAAGGCTGAAGTTCTTGCTGAAAATCTTTCTGAAACCTTCAAACCATTCGGAGGACAACCGCTACCTGACAATTCTTTGTAAATGACCGGGAAATACAGAATGACGTGAGCTTCGCTTTCCGAACTGGAAAATATCATATCATATCATCGAATAAAGCACCAGGCTACGACTTAGTTACAGGAGATGTCCTTATAAATTTGCCTAAAAAAGCTCTGCTCAATCTTTTATATACAAATAGTTAGCGCAGCGGTTAACAACTATCGAACATTCTGCAAAAGTACTTGTCTAATAGGAAAGTCTCATGTTAAACACGAGAGTGAATATTCAAATTTTAGAGCAAATTCGAGTGGTGTTCCGCAGGGAAGCGTACTTGCTCCGCTGCTTTACCTGCTGTATACCAGAGACATACCGCAAACGGATGGCACTATGCTGGCCACATTCGGCGATAATACTGCAGTTTTAGCTACAGGAAAATCAGTCGAAGAATCAACGACTAAATTGCAATATGCCCTGAACCGTAAAAGCGACCGATCGCGCTCAACGAAAGCAAATCTGTCCACGCAAATTTCACTTATACAAAAGTAAGTGTATGTGTAATGAAGTTCGGATTCAATTCGTAAACGAATTGTAGCTAGGCATGACTCTCGACGCTATACTCAAGTGGAAAGCGCATGTAAAGAAAAACCATGAAGGGCTTGAACTGAGAACTGGGAAATATACTGACTGCTAGGAAAGCATTCCCAGCTTAGTACTGAGTAGGACAAAGTCACTTGATTTAGCGCGACGAGCCTAAATCGCATGCACTCTGCGGATTGCAGGAACTCTCATCTCTCTCGGGAAAGCTGCTTGCTAAATGTGATTACCTCGCTAACGGAAAACTGCTACATGACCTAGTTGTAGTTGGTCCTAGTTGGTCCTTTACTCTGCACAACTCAATAATTTGAAGAAGCACCCAAGAAAGGGCGAATACGACTTTCAAACAGAAAAATGTTGTGCTCCATCATAATAATGACAGGGCACACACAACTTTACTGTCTTGCAAAAAATTTACAAAACTGGATGCATCGATCCTCAGTCTCACTACCATTTGCGTGAAAACTCGGTCTGTTCCTCTCGAACCTATCTAGGACAACCACCCCTGGAGAGAAATTAACGAACATCTACGACCCAAACCTCTACACTCCGTTCGGGTTGTGTGACAAACATCATAAGAGTATAACTCTTGAACCTGCGCGAACCATAAAAAAAAACAAGGAACACTTCTTCACGCAAGGGAGACCTCTTTGTTTGCGCCAACTATAGAGGTATAAGTCTTCTGAACATCGTTTATAAAATCTTCTCTGCTGTACTGTGTCAACGCCTGAAACCGTTCGTTAATAGACTTTCATCTTTCTCAAGTCCGTGCAACTGCTCGCACATGCCGATGACATTGACATTATTGAACGAAGTTAGCGAGATGTCCTTATGGCCTTTACGAGCATTGAGACGGAAGCGGCTAAAATGGGACTGGCGGTAGATGAGGTAGAAAGTTTTGAGAGAAAAATTCTGCGTACGATTTTCGGCCCGTTCTGCATAAATGGGGAGTGGAGGAGAAGACTTAATAGTGAACTATACGGGCTGTACAGCGACATGAACGTAGCATTGCGTCTTCGGATCCAACGACTAAGATGGCCAGGTCATGCTGAGCGCATGGAAAACACAGTGGAAGAGGACCTTAACCAACTAGGCGTGCGGCTCTGGACACTGCTGGTGAAAGATCGTGCCAGTTGGAGAGGTTTTTTAGCGGAGGCCCAGGTTCGCCATGAACTGTGGCGCCAAAAAAGAAAGAAGAATAAGAATTATTAGATAAGGTCAGCGCTGTGTAAAGTGAGAATTAAATGATGCATGGAGGGTACGACTGTCTTAGAAAACATTTTCGAGAATCCTGTAGGGTGAGAGGACATTATGTGACACGAAAGTAAGAATATCATTTCCTGTCAACGCAAACGCAAATTTCTGTCCTTTCTTCTTGCCAATCAACATAACGAACATAAATAACATATACGCAGTAACCGCATTTGCCACGTACCTACATATATGCGATCGCAATAGACTTCAGTTAGAATCCACACATCCTTAATTTTCCTTAACCTGCTAACCGATTTTCCTCCAACCCACCACGCAATTACAACAACTTCTGCCTACTCATTCAAGCATCGGCACGGGTAGCAAGTTGAATTCAAATTCGTGCATAACAACCAGGACTTGACTACACAATACTAGTCATGAAAACTGAGGCTTCTTGGGCTATACGGGTATCTATAGCATCCTGTGTAGTAGCCAGGCAACCTCCTAGGCAACCGTGCACATATGGATGCTTTCCTGTATAGTCGTCCTTTTCAAGCCTTTGTCTCCTTTTTTCGATTTTCTTTTCCTATTTCCTGCTCGGTGAGAAAAGTTTGCTCTTTTTCATTTGTTTCCCATTCAACTGTGGGCCAATAGAGGAAGCAGGACCTGGTTGGTGATCACGTTTAACCCCTCGTATTACGCCGTCTAATTTCTACTTGTATTTCATTGTGACGGTAGGCCAGTAAGGGGCAGATATCCTTTTTTTTCGCTTTCCTTTTTGCCTTTTTCTGTTCTCGCGCGACTTTATGGCCACGTTTGGTTACATGTGTTTACCTTTGATAGCGTACAGTAACTAATTAATGTAAATACATTCCAGCTTTTGTGAGATGGAATGTTACGTCGACCTCAGGAGGGGTGGTTCCCACCAAGTATTATTTGTTTGGCTGATACGGTTGGAACCAGTTTACGTGGTGGTAGATTTGAGGGGTGAAACTTTTTGATGGAAGTTTGCCTTCGAAGGCAGTTGCTGCTCATGGAGATTGCTGCTGAGTGGTTAAATGGTTGCTAAGAGGATGCGATTAGACGACGAGTGGGTGTTTAGCGAGCTGATTAAAATAAAACGATGGGGATTTCTACGGAACTGTAGTAACCATCCTGTTGGAGTAAGATTTGTTGGTCATTGTGTGACGTTAAGTCGTAAATATCTATGTGCATATAGAAGGGAATGGCAGAAGAACTACTTGGTTTACCAAGACCAGCTAATGGGATCAATATCGAAATTAACAAGGACGCTGACTACACAGACTGTTTATCCGCTATAAGGCTTCATAGAAACTTATCACTATTCATCCCATTGCTCCTTCGAATTATCGAACCAGGATAAAAGGAGGACAAAGAAGATGTGTGGCACTTGAAATGAGTTTCGGCAAAGTTCTTCCATTCACGCTCCTGACTTTCGAAAAACTTCTGAAAATCGGAAGTTCTACAAAATAACTTCAATTCCGCTCATCAGTCAGTTACCACAACCGGGATCATTTGTCCGACTCCTCCCACAAACGGAGGGATGAACAATCAAACCGAGTGGCGACTTGTATCCTTCGAAGTTTGACGGACAAATAATTAGTACGCAATTGAAAGTCACGCGAATTGGGATGATGATATTTCCGATAGTTTTGGAATTTGTTTTATAGCTTCAAGGCTTCTATCATAAATCTCGAGTTCAGGATCATCAAATCAATAATCGCTACTATGCTCCCCTGGGCCAATGAATCAAGATTTTTATGAATGCTTACCCCCGAAACCCTTTGTCGATGGAATAATTTGCATCCAGTTCAATTGTTTTTCGCCTTGACTCTACTTGCTAAGTGAAGATGACATCGTTAGTCGTAAGAAGTGCCAGAAATGTACGTTTGGACGTGGGGCAAATTTAATTGGAACATTTGGTAAGTGATCCTAGGGCTACCCCACGAGGCAGAACATTACTCTTACCATCCTTCCTTGTATCATTCATTTATACTCAGTAAGCGTTGCTGTTGTGTAACACACAGCTGCAAGCTATTGTTAAGACCTTGCGCTCGAGTACTACACAGTCCTTCTTTCTCGTCGCTGTCAAAGCAGTTCAAATGAGGTCACTTTGTTTTTGTATTCAAGCATAGAGAGCAATCCGCAAGTCCCAAGTAACTCACGGCTACAATACGACCTAATGAAAAAATATTGACATCACTCGTTTCAGAATCATTTTTCACGCTACAGATGAAAGGATTCAGTGAATTTTGAAATGAAAATTTGTCACTGACGAAGAGTAAGAGTCAGATACAATACACATACGTATCCACCGTGTAGACAACATAATACAATATAAAAAATGGCTTCTAAGGAGCATATAGCGGTAGCAAGGATTGTACGAAATTTTTTCACATGACCCTATCTTGAGCTAGTCGTCTCACTTTGAGCCAGGTTTTGCAGGCTCGTCAATGATCTTTCTCTATGGATCATCTCCTCCATGTCATGCGAAAGAAACCACGTTCGAGGGTGCATTGTGGCTTCCATATGAGGGCCATCTTTGCGACATCCGTGTGCGGTTCACGTAAAGTATGTCTAATCCAATTCCATTTAGTTTTCAGGATCTCTGTCGCTACTGGCAACTAGTAGGCTCTCTATAGCACGTTCTCGTGCGTGACCTACTCGGGCCAAAAGAATTTCAGAGTCCGTTTCAGGCATTTGTTAGCAAATACCTGTAGCTTCCGGTTTATGCTGTCAGTGGCCTCTTCTAAGTCTCACAGCCATAGAGGAGGAAGGACTTAACATTGGAGTTGAAGATCCTTAGTTTTAGAGAGGAAGAAAGCTAGTTAGATCTCCAAACATTCCTACTCTATTCCAAAGTAGGCCAAGAGCACCTTACTGATGCGCGTCAAATTCTGATCTCCCGCCCTTGCAGAGCATGCTACTGAGGTAGAACATCTTCGATCGGTACTCCATTGAGAGAGAGTGAGGATTGTCCAGCCAGTTTTCGAAGCGTTATGTGAGGCGTGTTCAATTTTTGCCGGATGCCAAGGAACGAGCTAGACATGAAACAGATATCGTCCGTGTAGTCTAAGTCATGGAGTTTCTGGGTCAAAGACCACTGAATTCCATTGGGAGCTTCTGAGTTGGTGCGCATGAACATAAGGTCGAAGACTGCGATAAAAAGCAACTGAGATATAACGCATCCTTGTCTCACTCCTCTGGTAGTGGAAGCGCACTGTGCATGAAGCCTCTCGGCACAATTCGCGTATAAGGTCGATGATCATTCTCATTGTGTTTGTGTGGTCGACACTAGAACTATTAGGTCTAAATCCAGCCTGCTTACGTCGAATGTGTTCCTCGATGGTTGGCGCGATCCTCGAAAGTATCAGGGTGGCGAGCTGTTTCTGAATGGTGTTAAGAAGAGTGATGCTTTTTCAGTATTTACACTCACTCGGGTTGCCTTTCTTCAGGACCGACGAAAGTCGGTCGGAAAGTCGTCGGGATATGACGAGTAGACCAAGAATCTACATACAATGATGGAATGCAGGACCATTTGTGACGCAGCTGCTCTAAATAGTTCCGTAGGCAAGGTGTCCGGGCCCAGAGCCAGTCTGCGAATCTTGGTTTCGATTACAGGGACTCTTGGAGGCGTTGTCTGAGTAGATCGTTGTGCGCACAGAATGGGAAAATGAGATGTACGCCACACCATCAGTTGGAAGTGACTCTGCGAAGAATTCCCTTCAGCGATCAAGTTCTTCCCGATCTGATGTGAGCATGTTTCCGTCCCTGTCTCGTGGCAGCATAAATACCTTTCATGTCGCCATAATGAGCTGCAACCTCTGTTTCCCTTGCCAGATGTTGAAGAAGTTTCGTGCCATGCCCTTGACTGATTTCTTGGCCTCGTTATATGCACCTGTCGTCTTCTTTCGCGTGAGCCGGGTTAGTGCAGTTGACTTTTGAGTTTCCATGTAGCGTTTCGGATCACCAACGAAGAGACGATGAGTGGAACAAAATGTGGAGAAGGCGATTTTCGTTGCCATGGCTTTCTGTGTGAAGGCTATGTCGACCAATTTTTGTCTCAGCTAACTTTGGCGTTGAAGTCGCACATGACCATATCGCTCTTGGGGAAGGGCGTGAGGCACGCTTCCAGCTGGTCGTAGAAGGTGCACTTTTGTTCATTATCGTCTTGTCCGGTGGGGGCGTAGCATTGTATGATCGTGAGGTTGCAGAACATCGAGCGGAGCCGGACTGATATAATCCTATTCGAGATAAGCTAATACTCCACGAGCGATGTCTTCGCAGTTGGGGGATAGTAGAATACCTACCCTCTCCTTGGGGTGTGTTGTTACCACTAAAAACGAGGTACTCTCCCGTTTGTGTCTGAAAATCGCCTTGCCCTTTCCATCTCATTTCGGAGAGTCCGAGGATCTGTAGGTGATATCGCTGCATCTCAAAGCAGACTTGACTAAATCTATAGTTATCAAAGAAGGTTCGCACGTTCCATGTTCTTGTTAGGGTTTGAGTTTGAAAGCCAAATATCTTTGCCGTTAAGTCCGGTCCAACCCTTGGGATACACTGGTAGTCATTTTGTAGCAAGAAACCTCAAAACCGTCCAAAGCAACCTGAATTTAACGGAGAAAAAGAGCGTGTTGCTAAACTCTGTCAAAGGCTTTTAAAACATCTACTGCATCAATCTTGCTTTCACTACACTGCAAATAGTAAGTGTGTTGCTGTAACACATCAGAAGATGTGTTTGCACTGAAGTCATTTTAAATGCAATTTTAAGTGTGCCATTATGAAAACACACAAAAAGGGAAATTTCCTAGCCTGTATGCAACCTATGTGAGGGCGCCGTGACGCAGTGTGTTAGCCGTTACACCATGGACCCGAATCGCAAATTACTTTCTAGCAAAATTGCATAGTTGGGAAATGTCCCTTTGTTTTGATTGATTGATCCAAAGTGTGTTAATTATTAATAAGTGTGTCGCTTCAACAAACTTAATGTGTCATTAGAGTTTTCATTCATGACACGCAATAGAATGTGTTTTAGTTTTAACGCGAAAGGTGCCTCAATTTGAAAGATCAAATGTGTTAAGCGACACAGTTAATATTAAAGTGTATCAAATGACACACTTACATATGTGTCATCTGTTAAAGTAATAAATTATCTAAAAGTACTAATGTAATATGTACTAATTGAATGTCAACATCTTTGCATACGATGTACTGAAGAATTGTACAATTATAGTCATTCTTTCACCAGTATTCGACCTAGTCATTAGATATCATAGCATCATCTAACAAACTTCTGCGTGTTGTTTAACAGTGAATTGCAAGAATAATATATGCCAAATTGGAACCTGATTTTGTCGCGTGAATTTCAACAAGACCTCGTATGGTGGCGTTATTTTTTATCATCACACTTTAAAAAATTGTACTAAACTCAATCACTACTGTAGTCGTACTTCAAGCTTGGCATTGGCGTAAATGGAGGAACCAAGGCATGATATAACTGGGCAGGATCAGGCCGAAAGTAAGAGTTGGAGTGTTTAATAGGTAGGAGAAGCCTTCAAGAGCCACACAGCCGAGAACAACAATATCCACGGCATCGGAATTAGCGGAAAGAGGCCTTAACCAACTGGTTAGTATGGCATTCAAGATAACTGACTTCTGTACCGACAGTGGAAGCTTGCTGGTTGAGGGCTGATTGGCACATTCGAAAAAGTTTGCTCACAAAACCTATTGAGTGCAAAGAGTAAGCCGCAACGAACCAGTCGTTCTGGTCAGGAATCACTCATAAGCTTTATGGCGGTTCCTGCCATCCCAACATTAAATTGAAATACTTATCCATCCAATGTGTGCACTCGAGTGGAAAATACGACACGTAAGGACAGTATCAAAAAAAAAAAAAAAAACCGACAATCTCACAGGACATCATCAGCAATGCCCCGGTTTTATTTAACTCTCCGGTTGAAGGTCACTGCGACAAAACAATCAACGTCTAGCTCGTTTGAGATGAGACTTGTTTTCAATTCCTCCTCGTAGTTGTTTACTCGTCCATGGTCATCATCACATTGTTATTCTGCACACGTCCTTGCATTTCTCCGAATAAAGATAAATTTGATTGCTAGAATTGAAACCGAAAAATTACCTTCACCTTGACCGCAAGCTGTAGGCCCGAGGAAATGAAAACCCGATTATGTTAAGTAATATGCAATTTTCATCTTATATAACGATGATGCCAGGGACAAACGTCCAGGCACGTACACACAGTATTCCTGTCACAATGATGCCTATACATATACTGGCAACCGTGCGCTAAAAATCGATTAGAAAATCAACTTTTCGCTTGACATACTTCGACTTGGAATGAGAGATGGATAGGAAAAAAGCCGGATCCGAAATGATTGTCATTGTCCTATAATCGGATTAGGAATTTTGAAATTACTTCCGCATTTTCCTTCCCCCATCCGAGGGGATATGGTCGGTTCCAAATGGGATTGAAACACTCAGTGAAGTGAAAGTTTCGACTTCCAGCCAACAATACATTATAAAATATTGATACGGATGGGAGAGGAAGAAGAAGAGTTTCCAAATAACACGTCGGCATTGTCCGGAACATCCTCCTCAATCATTTTCGCAGCTCACTTCACGGGTTCATGACATTTTTGTCTACCGATGGCAAAGTCAGAGAATACCCAACGGACAAATTCAATTAGCAGCGGAAAAGCATTTCTAATTCCTAAGGCGAAGAAAACAAAAAAGGAAACTTTCCTCGTCGTCACTGCTCTCTCAAGACCGTCGATCACTTATTGTGTACCCAATTGTAGTCAAGTAATATTTCTTGGAATTCTAAAGCGAATTTTTTCATGGAAATAAAGGAAAAACTTAGGAAACTTTATTAAAAAGGAATTTAATGCGTACGTATCTTAGCATCTTTTTAGATACCCTAAAGCAATTTGTCGAACAATTATGGGTATCGTCGGGATGGTACACTTGCCGGTGGTTAGAGTGGAGTGCGTCTAATTGCCAAAAAAATATTTTCTCCTTGGGAGTTGTTTTTATAATTTGTATCTAAAATTAGTTTTGCTCGTAGCTGGACAAGATGTGAACAAGAAAATTAGTTTGGGAGGGGTGTTATGTTAAAAGATGATTGTAGGGCCCTGAGGAATGGGGACCTGTGTTTAAATTAGGCAACGCGTATGTAGTTGTTATGCCGCTTGGTACCTTAAAGCTGTGACTTCTCTGACGTAGAAAGGCATGGTATGAGCTCCAATTCACATTCGAAGTGTTTGAGGATCTGACTGAAAACATCTGACCCTGCTAAGGGAAGCGGTTGTAGTCATGTTGTCCATTCTTTGCCTTTTATTTGACAGGTGTCTGCGTCAGATGAGCTTTGAGTTGTTATTTAATTACTTAGCTGGCGCTACAGTCTGGTGTGAACCTGGGCTTCAACCAACAAACTTTTCTAGCTGGCACAGTCTTTTGCCAACTGTTTCCACCGACGCACTCCCAGTTGGTTAAGGTCCCATTCCACGTGTGTGCGCCACCTTAGATTCGGTCGTCCTCTGCTGCGTTGGCCGTCGGGGTTGGAGTCGAAGACTCCTCCGGCCGAAGCTGTGGTATCCATTTGCTCTACATGGCCTTAGACGTCGTACTAGGCCAATGTCGCTGTATAGCTCTAGTTTGTCGTTGCATCTTCTCCTTCACTTCCCGTTTATACAATCGGGACTTTAGATTGACCGCAGCATTTTCCCCTCGAAACGACCAGGGGCCTCCTCATCTGCTTTCGATAAAGTCCAGACCTCTACGCCATAGAGGAGGAACGGGTTGATTAAGGTTTTGTATAGCGCAACCCTGGTCTTTCAAGAGAGGGCTCTTCTTCTCAATAGCCTCTTGAGCTTCTTAGCGCTGTTGTTGTTTTTGGTCACTTGTGAGCCAAGGTAGGTGAAGTACTAGATCACTTCGAATTTATAGCTGCCAGCTGTGACGTCTTTTTTGGTTGACAGCATATAATACGTTTTACTCTCGTTAACCGAAAGACCCATTTTAGCCGCTTTTACTTCAATGCTTTCGAAAGCATCATTGACGTCCCGCTGTCTTCGTTCATTTACGTCAACGTCATCCACGTATGCAAGCAGTTGCGTAGACTTGAAATAGATCGTACCTCTTGTGTTGACCAGTGAGTCTCGTATGATCTTTTGAAGTGCGATGTGTAAAAAATTGCATGGCAGTGCATCATCTTGTCTAAATCCTTCTTTAACATCAAAAGTCTCAGTTGATTCGCTACTGACCTTAATGGAGAGGCGAGAGTTCTCCATTGCCATGTTGCACAATCTCACGAGTTTGGCAAGGATGTCAAAACTAGATATGGCTCCGTATAGCTCGTCTCTATGCACACCGGCATACGCGACTTTAAAATCGACGAAAAGGTGATGGGTGTCGATTTGGTAACTTGGGTCTTCTCCAAGATCTGCCGAAGTGTGAATATTTGGTCTATTTGGTCTATTGTGACCTGAAACCACACCCATAGGAAATATCAGATTATCCACAAAGGGTTTCAAGCATTCACACAGTACGGCAGAGAAGATCTTGTAAGCGATGTTAAGGAGTCTTATTCGCCTGTAGTTGGCGCAGGTTTAGGGGTCTCCTTTCTTGTGGACTGGGCAAACGATGCAGAGATTCCATTAGTCGGACGTGGTTTCCTCCGACCATACTTTACAGATGAGCTGGTGCACGCGCCCTGCGAGCTCATCTCTAGCCGTTGTAAATAGGTCGGTTGCGCCCGAGGCTTTATTAGCCATAAGCTTCAAAATTATTAGCTTAATTTCATTTAAGTCGGGTTGACGGAATTCTCTTGTAACTGCGTCCGTTGCGAATGGCTTATTCTGCCTGACATTAAAAAGTCTACAGAATTGTTCCTTCCATATTCCCAGCATCGACTGAAACTCTACCACTAATTGTCCATCTTCATCCCTACAGGCTACCGCTGTGGCTTTATAGCCCTATATACTTGCATCGTTCCTGTGGTAGCATCTCTCCAACTCCTCGTTCTCACGCTCTTCCTGCTGCCTTTTTTCTTCTCTAAAAGTGTGTGTTCCTCTCTCAATTTCTGCTCGTAATGTTTACGAGCGGCTCTCGTCTGTCTATGTAGCATGGCTTTTTGGGCGGTTTGCTTTGCTACATGGGCATTACTACATGCCTGCATTGCTCATCAAATCAGGGTTTATAGTTATCGGTTGTTTGAAACCCAACACATCAAAGGCAGCGTCTCTGATGGCGCGGTGGCAATGCTCCCACTGTTGTTCTGTAGATTGTTCCGATGTCATTGGAGTTAGCGAGAGGTTGATGGAAACTCGATCGGCAAAGGTCCTATCAGTCTCCTGCGAGTGTGACTTTCCGACGTCAAACTTTCGGTGTCCAGCTCTACTCCGTGGCATCCTTGATATTTTCATTCATACCTTGGCTACAATAAGGTACTGATCTGGTTCGGTGTTGGCTCCTCGGAAGGTTCGTACATCTAGGATGCTGGTGAGGTTGTCTGGCGACGATCGCTAAGTGATCAATCTGATTGATGGTAGACTGATCAGATGATCGACAGGTTACTCTGTGAATTTTTGAAATGCGGGAATGGTGTGCTAGCCAGAGGGAGGAAGTCGAGTAGCCGATATCCGTTTTTGAACGTGGTGTCGTGTAGTCAATATTTCCCCGTGATCGACTCAAATATGTATGTCCTCTTTGTCCAGTTTGATACTAAAATCTCCTAGAACTGTTTTTGTGTCGTAGCTGGGACATTGGGCATACGTTCTGTCTAGGAGATCGAAGAGTTCTTCTTTGAGTTGATCGTCCTTTTCTTCCGTTGGGGCGTGAGCGCATGTCAAGCTAATGTTTCCGAAACTAGCTTTGATACGGATTGTTACGAAATGCTCGCTTTCATCCCGAAAGCTTAAGACTTCTTGTCAGGGTCTTCCTCGAATAACGAATCCGCATCCGAATAAACGTTGTTTGTTCTCCTTGCAGCAATTCCTGTAGCAGATGTCGCAGTTTTTCATCCGTCTTTTGCCTGGCCCATCCCTTCTTGTAGTGCGGTTATATGTATTTGCTCTATAGCAACTGAGGGTTTACTCCAACTGATTGCCTGCACCTGGTCTGTTAAGGGACCTCACATTCAAAGTGCAGACTCGCTTGCAGTTGTTACCAAGATGAAAAAGAGCATTATTACATGGTAATTCGCTCTTTCTTTTTGAAAATATGCCAGTAGATTTAAAAAAAGTGGATGCTCATAGAAACCTCGCTGAGCACAGCCAGATAATGGATTGCTTATATGAAAAGTCGTCATAGAAAAATTGAACCATGAAAACCTCTAACCTAAAGAAAACATCGATCATCACTATTTTGTTCATCATCTTTTCATTCTAGGTAGAGTCTCCCATGGGCCATAGGTATCAGGAAAAATGGGATTCCCTAAAGAAGCTGAAATAGGACAAACAAAAAAAAAAGAAACAAATAACGTCCAATCCATTTGTCACGTGCCCATGTCAAAGAACCTGTCCATTTTTGGATGAAAAGTTTACCCAACCACATGCACCCATACACATTCTGATGGAATCATTTCAATCTTGCTCCAGTTCCAGATCAGTAACCATGAATAGCATCACTTCCTTTCTTCTTTTCTATTCTCTATGGCAAAGTAAACAATGTTTGGGCTGTCAATTCAAGCAACCAATCTTTCCCCGGTAAGGACGTGTGTGGGTGTGATGAAAAAATCACACCCACCATTGTGAGGGCACTTGGCCGAGCGAATTGAATTCCAGCCCGAATAGGAGTGACATATTATCCGAGATGGGAAAATAAAATCAATTTAAAGAACAGACGCAGCAGGACGAAGGAGACGGATAATCGAGTGAAAAATCTGAAAAATATTGGAATAAGATTGTATGCATATGTGCTACAGTTGGGCACTGAAGAGTAGTAGAGAAATTTGTAGACCGATTGTAGACGGATTGTAGAACCATTAAGGGGGCGTAAGCTGAATGAAATGGAATTCTTTGTGTAGAAAATTCAATTTCACTGATGCCTTCGGGAGTGGCAGTTATGATTTTGGAAGGAACAGCTAACAAATGATATGTCAACAACAGCGGCTATTGCAGAGGGTAATAATGGCGACGGAAAACACAAAACAATCGCTATAAGGAGCTGCTAATGGGCCTCTTGTTGTCAAATGTCTAACAGGAGACTCTTGCTCGGAAGGAGTCTGGTGAAAGATGGGCCTCTATATACGAGTATACCTTAGAGTATAGACGAACGAAAGCTGGAGTGAAAGTTGTAGTTTCAGCCGAAGACTTTGGCATATAAAAGGCATTAACAACATGTTTTGATTGTGATATGTAAATACTCTCGATAGCACCAAAAGTTCAAAGTCAATGTTCACATTAGTTACTTCGAAAGAGGGTGCCGTGAGGCAGTGATTATTGACTCTAACTACGATAAACGATTTCGTTACCCGATAAGACCAACGCCATCGATTGTTTCTTTCACGGCATCCGTCCTCGACGAGATAGTGTTAAAGAATCGAGGAAAAAATGAGTCTTAGTGGTAGAGAAAATTGGTCACCTACACACTAATGTTCCAGCACTCATGAGGTGTATGTTCTATGCACATTGTAGTCACCAAACCGCAATTCCTGAATACGTTGAACCTTATAAATGAGTCGATGCAAATCATATCAATTCGCATCAAGGCTAAAGGTCAGATATGCGCTCACGCCCCGACAGAGGTGAAGGATGACTATTGCAAGGATGACTTCTATGATCTCCTAGAAAGGACATACGATCAATGCCCAGCTACGACACCAATATCGTTCTAGGAGACTCCAATGCACAGCTTTACCAGAATCCCTGGACGACAACACATCCGGAAACGGACTCAGGCTGGTGGAATTCGCCCCGAGGTGGGACCTCTCTATGGTTAGTAAGCGGTTCCCTCCCCTCAACATCCATTAAGGTCCCTGATCAATTAACCGTCAAGCAGATTAAACACACTGCGATCGACGTCAGGCACTCCTGCAGTCTTCTCGATGTCCGAACCTACCGAGTTCCAACATTGACTCGGATCATTTCCTTGTTGTAGCCAAGGTTGTAGCCAGGGTATGGAGAGAAGGACTGAGTCGAGAAAGAGCACGTCGGAAAGCTACAATCGCTCGGAACTTTGCCAACCGGGTCTCCCAGAAACTTTTCGAAAGTTCGAGGCTGCCTGAACTTGCCGCTGTCAAGAAGATATCAAAGAAGCTGCGACTGACGCCGAGAGCAGACAGGCTCACGTAGCCAAACAAGAGGCCTACATGGAAATGCTGTAAGAACAATAAACAAGGGAAGAGAACCCTTCAGGAAGAAAAAACTAGCATGAGGAGCGTGCGGTCAAGGAGATGGAGAAGTGTTATGGGAGGACTGAAGCCTGTCGGGAGGAAAATGGACAGCTTGTAGTCTAGTCGCAGTAGATGCTGAGAACCTGGAAAAATCATTTCTGCTGACTGTTAAACGGCGATGACAACCTAAATTCCGCTATCAGGTAGAGCGGTACTATCACTTTGGATGAATATGGACAAGAATTGCGTCCCACCGACTTAGACGAGGTCAAAAGAGCAATATCGAAACTGAAAACGAACAAACCTTGCGCACCAGCTCATCTGTTAGATATGGTCTCAGTGTCAATTGTCCGGCCCATGAGAAAGGAGACGCCTTCGACTGCGCTAACTGCCGAGGGATCAGTCGCCTTAACTGCCGCCGTTTTGTGTGAAAGTCGTAAACTGTTGTACGGCCTTATTGTTCTCCAGCTTTTTAGTAGCTATGCCTACTTCCTTAACAATGGGAAGGGGGACAACTTCAGGCGGGAGCTCTTCGTCCACTACAATGTTCTCTAACAAGATTGTCTTGGCAATTTTGAAGAGCTTGGGTGCAGTTTTTAAGGCCGAGGCTTTTGACTTTTTTGTAGAAGGGTCTCTTCGTGTTTTTATCGCTGGACTCTTCGATATCCATGAGCCTCGGAGCCTCCCGAAAATTATCTTCTTTAACCGCAGCGTTGTTTTATCCTCCCACCTTCTGGCTCGGTATTCTTCTCGCACTGCTCGTGTTCTGCTTTGCTGCACCTTTTGGTACGCCTCGTCGGTCGCTCGCTTTTGCTGCTGACTCTCGCTATCATACCACAGATTCTTGTCGGTGGTGGCGCGTAGCCTATTAGCTGCTTACTTGATGGCCGAGCGGCAATGGAGCCACATAATGCTGGCGTTCGTGTCCGCCGTAGGCATACTTGTGAGTCGTCCGCTCAGTTGCTCTTTGTAGTCTCTGGCGATTTCTAAGGTGCTCAGGTTTTCAATTTTAAACTTCCTTTTAGTGGACTGATGCAGCTTTCTAACATTGCAAAGCTGGGAAATGGTCACAGCCGGCTGTTGCTCCTCTGAACGTTTTAGTATCCAGGATGCTTGATGCATGTCTGCGTCTATGCGCATATGGTCAATCTGCTATGTGAGGAAATCTTGTGCTACTTATTATCGTATTACAAGTTGCCGCAAAGTCCGTAAGTCAGAAGTTGTTGTCTGTTGTCGTATCGTAGGGGCTGTGGTTTCCGACTACTCCGCCAAAGATGTTCTCTTTACCGATTTCGGCGTTGTAGTCCCTGAGTACAATTTTGATGTCGTACTCCGGACAGGTTCCGTAGTCGTCAGCCAAAAGGTTGTAGAAATCCTATTTGACGGGTTCTTCAACCTAGGGGCGTGTGCACACATGAGTCTGATGTTGTAGAATGCCTTGGATGCAGATCACACCTAGCCGATCGCTTATTGAAGCGAAGCAGAAAATGCAGCAAATGAGAACAACCTACGAGGCGGTTATACAGCCATTAAGAAGCTAACGAATACAGAGCTCAATCTCATCAAGCTCATCAAGGCAAATGATGGCACCGCTCTTACATCAGATGGCGACCAGCTTAACCGCAGGGACGAATTTTTGAAGAGTAAGACTACCACTGAGGAAATAACTGAACGCGCATACAGCACAGAAAGAAAGGAACACCCAAACAGGAGCATCTCCACAGAGACACCGTCGCTTAGCGAGATCTCAGAGGCGATAGGCAAATTAAAAAATAATAAGTCTCTTGGCCCGGACGAGCTTTACGCCGAGTTGCTTAAGCATGGTGTCAGCATTATTGCACGCGCATAACATCCCACTATACAGTCGGCATGAGCGGACTCCAGCATCCCTGAAGATTGGAAAGAAGGCGTAATCATTACCATCCCGAAAAGGGGTTGCCTCAGCCAATGCAAGAATTGGCGCGGCATCACGCTACTAAATACAGTCCAAGAAGTAGTAGCGCTCGTCATATTAAAAAGAATCTCGCCCACCCTGTTTGGTTTCCGACCAAACAGGTCTTGCGTGGACTACATTAACACCTTGCAAATAATCTTAGAGCAGTCAAACGAATGAAGATCGCCAACTTATCTACGCTTCGTCGACTTTGAGCACGCTTTTGACACTGTGTGCCGGGATGCCATCTGGGGATCCCTACAAAGCTGCGACTTGCCTTGATATTATCAAGGCCCTATAAACGGACGCAATGCTTAGAAAAAAAAACATAGTGGCAAAGGAGTCCTGCAAGGCCGCATCTTATTCTCGACAGAGTTTTAAGACCCACAAATGTAGAAGCCCCGGAGATTTTACAATGGAGGCTCAATCAGAAACAACAAGTGAGGAGGACAGTGAAGAGGAGGAAGAAAGCAAAACTGAAAGGTCGAGTCTTGGGGAAGAGGTTAGGCAAATGAAGCAATTGCCAAGGGACATTGGTCGATACTGCCCCGAAAAACGGAGGCCGAGCCAGCCGCCGCAGATGATGATCAAGCAAGAAGCGAGTGAGTATATGAAATATGTTTTGCTTTACAATCACAAGATCATGGCTTTTGTTAACCTTGGGAGTGACTGCATAACCCTCGGAAAATCGGAGGCCAAAAGGGCAGGGTTGCAGTATGAACCATACCAATTCTCGGTAAATGGATTCGGCAACGGTGGGTGTAGGACTGTTCTTCTGTCTTCTGTTTTCCTACTGTTAGCCGATTATTCTCACAGAAAAGAGAGATGGAACAGAACGTTTTTGTATTGACTTCCGCGAGTTAATCAAAGTCACAAATAAACAAAAGTTTCCCATGCCAGGACCTCCTCCTGTCATCGTTGAGTGGAAATTCATTTCTCACGGTATTGGATTTGGCCTCGGCATATCATCAGATAAGGATCCAGGAGGATTGCAAGAAGTATACGACGTTCGCAACCGATGAAGGACTTTACGAATTGAATCGGATGGCATTGTTAATGCGCCGGCACAGTTTCAGAGCCTTATGAACAAAGTTAAGTCCCGAATGAAACAATGTCATGCTACCTAGCATGTCGATTGAGGATGGTCTGACGAAATTGGGAGAACTGCTGGGGATACTACAGGAAGCTTTCTTGACTTTGAAAACAGGTAAATGTTACAACTGAGATACAGTTCCTAGGACATAAGATGACGAGCAGTGGCATAAAACCGGGCAATCGAAAAACAAATGCCATTGACGAGTTCCCTCTACCGAAGACCAAGCACCACCCCAGGCAGTTTTTGGGCCCAACTGGGTACTCTCGAAAATTTGACAAAGTTTCGCCGACAGCCCAGCAGCTGCACAAGGAATATGTGCTGAAGGGCCCAAGGCTTTTTCGAAAGGAGAACGGGGAATATAAATGAGTAGTGCCGATGGGTATATGCTGGAGAATTTCGCGAAGTTGTCATGATGAAGCGGGGCATATGGCGGAGGATAAAATGATAGAACGAATGAAGAGGATAAATTGGTTCCCGCGAGCTAGAAACTACGGGAAGGGGTACCTAAATAAAAGGGTGCCCCGAGTGTACTTATGAGAAGAGAAGAGGAGGCCAGCGGGAGGGGGAGCTGCATTGTATCGAAAGGATCCCTATCCCCTTCCACACGATCAACGTGGGCCTTTTGTCAAAGAACGGGGAGGAGTACAACACATTTTGGTAATTGTTGATAGTACACCATTCTCTTCCCAGTTAAGACAGCCAACACTAACGGTATAATAAAGGCGCTCGAAGAGGTCACAAAATATTTTGGGTGTCCAAGTCGCCTAATGTCCGATCGTGGGACAGTGTACACCGCGGCAATCTTCAAAAAGTATGACAAAAGACAGGAAGTTGCAGGAGTGTGAGGTTAGTCGATCGCTACCACCAGAGGAAGTACTTGCCAAAGCGGATCAGCCCTCGACTATATCCGAAAGAATCAGGCATGGCAAGAGGAGATGTTTTATGAGAGGCATCGAACCCCAGCGACATACAAGGTAAATGATTTCGTTCTAGTAGAAAAAGAACTTGCAGGAACTGGCGAATCGAGATAACTAGAACTAATGTATAAGGGCCTATATTTGGTGATGAAGGTGTTGCCAAACGATCGCTATCAGATAGAAAACGTGCCCCAGATGCAAAGGACCCAGAGAAGGTACGAGGGAGTCGTGAGCAACGACAAATTAAAACGATTTTGCGAACTACCAGACGAGGGCCTTCTTGTGAATGGCGAAGCGGATGAAGACGATGTCGACTCAATGGCAGGTCGCGAGGTAGCGATTAGCGTCAGGGAAGCCGAGCTGTAGGCATATCCCGATCGACGCCATGGAGCAAAAGATCCCACTGTGCTCCATTTGTTTTGGCTAACGAAAGCGTCACTGACCAAATCGCATGTTGACAATCGTTCAATGGATAGCGGATCAAGGCAAATGCATAAAAACGGCCGGCAAGACGATATCGGGCTTTTTCCTTTTTATTGTTCATAGATGTCTGAGGGTGTGGTTAATGCAAAGTGTCATTTAAAAAAAAATAAATTGAAGTATTAAGAGGGTGCGGTTTTTTTCGGTACTATTACCAGACACTTGACATCAAAAGCCCCAGAGAGGCTTTCAATACGATTTTCTAAATATCGGCGTAAAAATTATCATCGGGTTAAGAGGCAACTAGCTTAAAACATAAAGAGCTATCGTTGTATTTTCCTAGGTAGGCTCGGCTTTAAGTCATGTGTTACATGCTGCGTTATCGTTTTCAATAGATCTTTTGATAAAGTTTAATTTAACATGTCTTCTAAGCTCTAAAATTCTGACATCAACACGGAATTTTCAATTAAGAGAGGTCGGATTCAATACTACCACATACCTATGTAGATAAAACTAGGATCTGTATTTGAATAACCTCACTTCCAAGCTAGAATTTCGTTACATCCCGACGACTAGAAAAACATATTTTCTTTCAAAGCATGGAGGAAATGTCGCATGTCCATTTGGCAGGATCCGAAAAACCTTTCTACTCGTCCTCACTCTTCGACATACAACTCTTCAACTTACTCTTACAGATTTCATTCTATAGATAAAAAATCGCAAATCAAAATTAACATTCGGCATTCGATTCCAATTCCTATTTGCTTTCCCCTACTGCCATACCAAACAAAACCACACCCTTAGGTTGCTCACAATGCAGTCTAAACTAACAATCCCTGGACTGTTTCCAGTGAAAACAATTTCATTTGGCATCGTTACCGTCATTGCCCTTTCGTGTGTTTCTTCTTTTTTGTTGCCTTAGTCAAACACCCGTCCCATCCATTATAAAAGGAATCAGATAATTTACTTTATTTTCCGGCAAAGAATAAGAAAAAAATAATAGCAAACAACCGAATCTGAAACTATTTCGTTTCACATCTTCTGCATCATCTCAAGTTGTTGCCATTGTCATTTCCTTTGTCAACCCGCACTACCGCCTTCGATATTATTATTTATTCTATTCCAATATACACACAGCCGCAAACAACAACAGACCAGTAGAAGAAGGAAACAACAAAAGAAATGGACATCAGGACGAATTCCAGACATACGAGAAGGGCCATCTGCAGAGAACGTGTCCTTATCAGTCACTTAAAATCGCAAACACGTTCGTTTATCGCCACTGTCTGTCGCAATACCAGTTTGTTGTCGCCCGGGATGGAACACACCACCCCCATGGCAATCCGAATTTCCGTTCAATCGTCATAGTCGAGATTTCCACGACTAACATTGGCCCCTATCGGTTTGCCTGCGAGACAGAATGGGACAAGATTTCTGGCCATATAATCCTTAAATTGAACTTGGCACATGGAAATTTATTTTCGCCTCCTTCTGTCGCTCTGTTTGCTTTGCTATTGCTGGTCCTGTGCTACTGGCGCTCCTGCTGATATTGCTACTGAGCTGGGGGCTAAGAGGGATCAGGATGTTCCTAATACTTTTTTTTCATTTTCTGTCCCTTTTGTTTATACTGTTTATTTCAGGAGGGAGCTGTGAGTTTGTTTGTTTGTAGAAGCACTTAGTCCGTTTGCAATTAAAGTCCTGCAGGAGGGATATTCTAAAGATGGTGGCTTTTGGTGGATTTGATACTACTCGCAAACATTCAATATGGATATCACGAGAGAAAGGAACTTACAAGAGTTGGGAAAACTTAATTCGATACGCATGCTAATGGATGTAATTTGTGAGATTGGGCCATACGCATAATCGAATATAAATCCAGGGAGATTATGGACAACCAAAGATATTTAAAGCTAAAGTTTCGGTGTTAAATATAAGGATGAGCCCTGGAACACAGTACACTCTTGCAATGCTAATAACCACACATGAAAGAGCAGACGTGTGTAAGGGGTGGGCCATCTAGTCTTTTTTTCAAATCATAGGTTATTTTGACACTGACAGCTGTTTCCCGCTCGAAATCTTGACAGAAAGTCAGTATCATATGTACCTCCGCGGAACCAAATGAGTCACCTTACGCTTGGGAAATATTGAAAACTTATTTCCAAAGTGAGTACTGTGCCCGAAAGTGCATTTTTTGAAAAGAAGTTTTGGCCGAAATGAAGCACCCACGGCGACTGCTGTGTGTGCAAAACGTACGTGAGACTGGTATTCTAGTGAACAACGACACACAGAATGTGGCTTCTCTGGCAGAGGGTGTGAAACTCAATTCACGAACATCAACTCGCCATCTTTCTCAACAGCTTACACACCAGCCTGAAGAAAATTCTGCACAAAGATCTCGGATTATTCGCTTACAAGATCCAATTGACTCACCAATTGAAGGCGCGCGACCATCCGCTTCGTTATCGCTTCGCAGTTTGGGCCTTAGAGCAGCATGAATTGGACAACGATGGCGAAAAATCATCTTTTCTGACGAGGCGCATTTTCATATCGGCGGATACGTTAACGAACAAAATTGCCGCATCTGGGGCTTGGAAAACCCGCACGTTATTGTCTAGAAGCCAATGCACCCTCAGAGAGTGACATTTTGGTGCAGATTGTGGAATGGTGGCATCATTTTCGAAGAAAAATGGTCAACGGTGGGCATTACAGAGCCATATTAACCGAGTTTTTTTCAACTTCCCAGTGGGAAGTTATTGTAATGGGGCCGATTATGCGCATTCCAAATTTTAACATACATATCTCCACGTTTTAAGGTCACCAGAATCCAAATCCAAGGTTTTTGTAGAGATGTACATATATGTGTGTATGTGCGTATGTGTGTATGTACGTATGTGCAGCCCTATGTGTGATTGAGCGTATGTGTGTGTGACATCGCACTGGATTCATTACACGCGTACTTAGAGCTGATTAAGTTTTCAGCAAAATCGGTTCAGCCGTTTTTTGTTAAATAACTAAGAAATTTGCAAAAGAAATGAACAACACGCGGTGTTCCCAAGCGGTCCTCCATCTAAGTACTGACCGCACCCGGCGCTGGTTGATTGCGATGATCGAACGAAAACCAATACATATGAGATCGCTCGGACACTGTTGTGGTAGGGTAAGGAAATGCACACTCATGAGCTGCTCGTTAGTGTGCACTACCCAACGAGCAATTATTAAACGCACACGCTCATGAGCAATGGGCTGTGAGCATTTTTATTTTCGCTCACGAACCCGTGTGTGTGTGTGCTTTTTTTGGAAACTCACCCCTGTGTGCACTTCATATCTTCGTTAAAGAGAACGCACACTTATGCGCACTCTGTGGAGTGGGTTCTATTTAACGCACATGTAGAGTGCGAACATGGGGTGAGTTTCCATAAATGGACACACTCGCGTTCGTGAGCTAACACGAGCTGATCTACTGCTCGGGAGTTGTTTGCAGTCACCTGTGTGAAAAATAAAACACACACAACATGGGTGATTGACAGAAGCTTGGCTCTGGCACTTCATGGGCTGTAACGCCACCAAAGAAGAAGAAGAAATTGTTTGCAGAATGGTAAAACATGGAAGCATTTCACTGGAACATTTTTTTTTTTTTTTTGTTTCCATTTTTATAATATTTTAGACTAAGATGGCTTTATTTTCTATAAGGACTAAATTAGAAACTTTCAGCAATCGAAACTGCATACGCACGTGAGCAGTTTATGAGCAATAAATTATTTAATGTGCGCACATGATTTTGCGCTTCCTTTCCCTGGATTATATGGAGCGACAACAAAAAAGCGGCTTGATGCCAACAACAGGCGGTGTTCCCAAGCTGTTCCTCATCTAAGTAGGTACTAACCGCGCCTAATGCTGGTTGATTGCGGGGATCCGACGAGAACCGATACATTGCCCACTATTCGTCTGAGAATTTTCCCGCAGCAAACAAAAAGAGCGGATGACCTTGATACACCTGAACAGATCTTCATAAATTGTAGCTAAGAACCATCTCGCACCATCACGTTAGATTAAAAAAAAAAAAGCATCATAATCTGTCCATTCGCTAAGGAGCTACGATGCCACATACAGAAACACAGACACCTCAAAATTATAATACCCTCTAATTACGTCGGGGGTTAAAAATCAAAAATTTGAAATTAGGGCGTTTTAATTTTTCCCACTGAGAAGTTAGTCGTGTGGGCCTTGCGGGTCGCACCTAGACCACATTTTTTTTTACTGAAATTAAGGACATGAACTTGGACGACCTCTGGTCCTTGCAGGATAGCGCGCCATGCCACAATCGATTTTTTGCTCACCAAATTCCCAAATCGTGTTATCAGCCGTCTTGTCGATGTCAATTGGCCGCCTCGGAGGTGCGATTTGATCCCTTTGGACTTTTTTTTTTTTTTTTTGTGGGGAACCGTGAAGGACCGATGTTATGCCAACAATCCGGAAACAATTCAAGCGCTTGAGGCCAATATCATCCAAGCAATCCATGAGCTACTACAGCCCGAAGCCATCAACAAGATCTTGGAAAATTGGGTGGGGTGACAGAATGTGCTACTGCAAAGCCAGCCGAGGTAACCACTTGATCGACACGTTGTATTTCGTAATTAATGGCAATGTTTGTTCTTACTGATGCGGCCGTAGTACAAGCTTGCTTGCTTTGGTGGCGTTACAGCCCGTGAAGGGCCAGAACCAAGCTTCTCTCAATCACCCATGTTGTGTGTGATTACTTTTTTTTACACAGGTGAAAGGGACCTACAGTTTAATGAGGATTTCAAAAGGCCTGAGTCGAGAAACTTTTTCTTGTCAAGTATACTACAGGGGGTTTTGCCCGGGGTACTGGCAGGACGAGGAAGGACGCCGCGAAATAAACATTCGATGGCTTATATTTGGCCAATGCTGTAGTACCCAACGCGGTCCTTTTAGACGTCAACTAATCGCTTTTTTAGGCACAAAAAGATAAAAAGATAAAAAACGAATATTTCGTTATACAATAACCTGTGAAAAGTAAAACCCTCGTATCCGATTCACTCATATGTAATTGAGTATCCGCCCAAAATTTATTTCATTATGGCTCGATATCAATCCTTGCCAGAACTGCTCCCAGCCATCAATCATTATGATCTACGTATGTAAACACTTTTCTTCTCTCGATAAGGAGATGAGATACATGTATGTACATAGGTAGAAGTAAACAAGTTTGCATATATTCCGGATAATAATTCGATCGAATCTCAAGATGAAAATCCGGGAAAAATAAAATTGAGTGGAGTAAAGCGGAAAAAGGAAGTCAACCACTCCAGCTGAGTCAGGTAATACAATATACATATAGCATGGGATGGGTTGAATGGATGTAAATTCAAAGAATCTGACTTTTAGTAGGAACTTTTCAGGCGACATTGATGCCTATGTGGGGTGCTCGTTGAGTGATTGATTTATCCTTTTTAAGGACTAATGAGTATAATAAAAGGAATACAAGAGCAGCCTGTGTGCTGTATACTTGTTTCCTTTTAGTTGTTGAACATACATAGCAGGGACTTCGATTGCCGGTTGAGTAAAGCAAATTTATTTTAAAATTGAATGTAATTTAATGAAACAAAATTGCCCACAGATGGGATTAGGAACTTCAGACGAAACAGTTCCAGAAACGGTTGAACCGATTTTGACATCTTTTGTTGTGTAAGGGGTTAACTACGTAATTGTTGGAGTTCCATTACGTTCGTTACTAAGTCCCACACGTACTTACGTACGTAAAATATTAACACCAAAGGTGCATGAACGAATTACTGTGAATTATAACCAACGCGAAATTTGGTCGGCTCTCGTGCTATCTAGGACAAACCACCCCTGAGAGTAGTGAACGAACATCTACGACCCAAAACCACTGCACTCCGTTCAGATTGTGTGTGAACCTGCGTGAAACTCTCCCTCTCCCTGTTACCTTCGCTCGCAGAACGTTCAAACCCGCCTTGAGTGCGGGTGTAACTAAAAAAAAAAAAAAACAAGATTCCCCAGCTGGCACGGTCTTTTGCCAGCTGTTTTCAGCGACGCACTCATAGCTGGTTAAGGCCCCCTTCCACCTGTGTACGCAACTTATATTCGATCATCCTTTGTCGTCCCTCGGGGATGGACTCGAAGACTCTTTGGGCCGGAATATTGTTTTCCATTCGCTCTGCCTATATATGGCCTAGCAACCTTAGACGTTGGATCCGTAGAATCTGTACTAGGCAGGAATCGCTGTACAGCCGGTATCGTTCGCCGTTGTATCTCCTCCTTCACACTCCGGGATCATAGATTGAACGCAGAATTTTCCTCTCGAAACGAGCAAGGGCATCCTCATCTGCTTTCGTTAAAGTCTATGGCGTAGAGCATAGAGGAGGACCGGGATGATTAAGGTTTTGTATAGTGCAACACTAGTCTTTCGAGAGAGGGCTCTACTTCTCAACTGCCTCTTGAGCCCAAAGAAGCAGCGGTTGGCAAGAGTAATACGCTGGTGAGTAGTGAGCCAAGGTAGACGAAGTTCTTGACCACTTCGAATTCGTAGGTGATTATTGTGACATACTGGTCGAGACGCCGATGTTATGCGTCTTTTTTGGTTGACAGCATATATTTCGCTTTACCCTCGTTAACCGAATGACGCATTTTAGTCCCTTCTGCTTCAATGCTTTCGAACGCTTCATTGACGTCCCGCTGTGTTCGTCGACTTACGTCAGCGTCATCCGCGTACACATGTAGTCGCGCAAACTTGAAACAGATCGTACCTCCTATGTTGGCCAGTGAGTTTCGCATAATCTTTTCAAGCACAATGTTGAATAAATTATGTGACAGCGAATCACCTTTTCTAAAGTCGTTTTTAACATCAAAGGTCTCGATTAATTCGCTACCGACCTTAACAGAGCAGCGAGAGTTCTGTCATCCTGCATAATCCGATTAGTTTGGCAGGGATGTTAAAACTAGACATATGTAGCTCCGTGTAGGTTGTCTCTATGCACACTGTCATATGCGGCGAAATCGACGAAAACGTGATGTGTGTCGATTTGGTATTCCTGCGTCTTCTCAATGATCTGGCGCAGTGGGAATATTTGGTATATTGTGGATTTACCTGGCCTGAAACCCCACTGATAAGAACCTATCAGATTATATAAAAAGGGTTTCAGGCGTTCACGCAGTACAGCAGAGAACAGTTTATGCGAGGTTAAGGAGATTTATTCTTTCTTGTGGACTGGGCAAACGATACTGGGATTCCATTCGTCGGGCATGCTTTCCTCCGACCATATTATATAGATTAGCTGGTGTATGCGCCCCACCAGCTCATCTCCAGCCGCTTTAAATAGCTCAGCAGACAGGTCGTTTGCGCCTGCGGCTTTGAAATTACTTTCAAATTACTAGCTTAAATTCATCTAGGTCGGGTGGCCGAAATTCTCTTGCATCTTAGTTCGTTGCGAATAAATCACTCTACCTAGAAGCGTTCCTTCCATATTCTCAGCATCGACTGCGGCTCTACTACTAGTTGTCTGTATTAAACCCTACAGGCTTCCGCTCCGGCTTTATAGCCCTGACATGTTCGTTTTACTTTTTTGTAAAACTTGCGAGCATTCATTCCTGTGGTAGCATCTCTCCATCTTCTCGATCTCACGCTTTTCATGCTTTCTTTTTTCTTCCATAATGGCGTGTGTTCTGCCCTCCTTTTCTCCTCGTAATGTTCACGAGCATTGTAGGCTGCTTGGTTTCCTACATGTTTCTAGTTGGCGGTGGTTTGAAATCCAACACATCAAGGCAGCGCTTCTGATGGCGCGCTGGCAATGCTCCTACTGTTGTTCTGTGAATTGTGCCGATGTCATCGGAATTTGTGAGTGGTTGGGAGAAACTCGGTTGGTAAAGATCCTAGCGGTCTCCTGCGATTGTAACTTTCCGACGTCCAACTTTCGTTGTCCAGCTCGACTCCGTGGCACCCCTGATAACTTGGTTCGTACCTTGGCTACAGAAAGGTAGTGATGTACATATATTAGAAGTCCCACAACATGTACGTAATATCTTCTTCTTCTTCTTAACACGCGCTACAGTTCCGGGTGAACCTGGGCCTCAACAAACATGCCCCTCCAACTAACACGTTTTTCGGCTAGCCTTTTCCATTGCGGCACACCCAGTTGGCTGAGGTCACCTTCCACCTATGTGCGCCATCTTAAGTGCGGCCGTCCTCTGCTTCTTCGTCCCTCGAGGATGGATTCAAAGACTCTCCGGGCTGCAACTGTGGTTTCCATTCGCTCTACATGGCCCAGCCATCTTAGGCGTTGAATCCATAGACGCCTGACTAGACTCATGTCGCTGTACAGCCCGTAAAGTTCGTCAACTCCCTATTGTGCCGACGAGGAAACAACAAAGACCGAGAACTTTGCAGGACAGATGTCAGTCTCAAAAGATTCGCAAAGGTGATTAGCAAGTGAGCTAGTAGGCATTCCTTCCTTCAGCGATTTACAAGCACAAGCTAGATCTTATAAGCTTTTAAGCCAAGATCTTTTCGTAAAATTTTCTACAAAGTGGATGAGCATAGCTCCAACTGCCATTCACGATGGCGAATCGATTCATTCAAGTTCTCCTCAACACTGTGATTGCCCTTGTGGAAATCACTTCTTTTGTTCGCACTTTTTGTTGTCTTTCGGAACGCGTATTACCCACTAGAACGTACGTGTTGCGAAAACTGAACGATTATTTCGACCGTAAAATGGACGTAACGCACGATAAGCTTGACGAACCGGACCATTTTCTTCAAAACAAGTTTTTACAATTTGCACGCAGTGTTCTGGCGTTAAGATGTTCATCGTTAAATGGAAAACCCTACTATTCCAATCAATATGGCTTCAGGCCAGGGAAATCCACTATAGACCAAATATTAACACCGCGGCAGATCTTGGAAAAAACCCATGTATTTCAGGTCAACACACACCACCTTTCCGCTTATTTTAAGGCCTTATATGACTGCCTGCAACTCTGCCGAACTCGCTAGATGGTGCAGGATGATAGTAGGGAATCCTCGCTGCTCTATTAAGTTCGATGAGGAGTTAACTGAGACCTTCGATATCAAAAAAGGATTCAGACAGTGCGACGCTCGGTCCTCCTCTACAGCGCAAAGGCTTGGACATTATCAAAAATGGATGAGGTGACCTTTGGTCGTTTCGAGAGCAAAATGTTGCTTGCAATCTTGAGTCCCGATTGTGTTGACGGAGAGTGGTGGGGAAGGTTCAACCAATAACTGTACGGCGACATCGACCTAGCACGACGTGGCGTCCACTAGCAAAAGATCGTGCTACCTGGAAAGAGCTGTTGGTTGAGGCCCAGCTTCATTCCGAATTGTAGCGCCAGTTAAGCCGTTTTGTCGATAGGATTCAATCCATCAATTCCTTGAAATAAGACGCCCTGTTTGGGCAATATCTGACACCAGTTTCGCAGGAGGCACACAAATGAATACCAAGGATAGTCAATGGTCAAACTACAGATGATGACACACTTTGTTCAAATGAATTCAATTTTTTATTTTTTCCTAGGATCCCCATAAGGCGATAATTCATTCCTAATTGATTAGTATGAAAAGATATCGCTCCCAACGTATGTAACTTAAAAGTATGCTAACCATATCACACACCACTAAATAGTATACTACTGACACACAATCGTTTCTTATGTTGCCCGAAAACGCTCAATAAAATACCATCACAAAGGAGGGAAACTGGAAACCTGAGGTCTAAGCACTTTGAAATATAACACTTTCGTTGCATTTAGGGTTTCAGTTGACGTTCGATGCATTTTGATTTAAACCATAGAATCTTGTTAAGATATCTCTACAAAATCTTCCAGAATCTACTCACCGATACATATCCAAGGCACCTTTAGCCACGGATACTTAATCATATGTAAATATTGTAAATACTCATTCGAACCTACATATGTTTGTGCAAGAAAAAAATATCTACAGTAGCATATGCAATAGACATTGATATTTTGCAGTGCGTCAGTTCTCGTGTATTATACTTAGAATTACCAAGACCGAGTTGAAAGTGTTAAGTGTTACGTGATATTTGGTTAATCTTAGGACTTGGGCTAAGTTGAATGTGCGCAAGCAGTTAATAGTTTTGTGTAAAAGGGAAGTGAATGGGATTTATTTTCAACCGTTTAAATTCAAACCCTATCGATAGGAAAATTCCCTTTGCAATCAACTAGGCGTTAAAGGTATACATGTAGCCACTGTCCGTTTTGATTTCTCTCCCATTTTAATCAAAAACGTTGTCCACGCCTTTCCTTTGCATTTTAAATTCGCTCATCCTCATTTGAGGTGGAATAGACTAAGACTAACCCTGACTTAGCATTTGCATTTTCGTATGAAGCACGCAGAAAAAAATAGTTACGTATACGACACAGTGCGCTAGGTATCTCGGAGTGATTGGTGCTCAAATAAGGGGTGGGCTATCTGGTGTTTTTTTTTTTTTGTTTTTTTTTTTAATCATAGGTTATTTTGACACTGACGTCTGTTTCTCGCTCGAAATCTTGACAGAAAGTCAGAATCATACCTCCGCGGAACGAAATGGGTCGCCTTACGCTTCAAGAACGTTGGGAGATATCGAAAACTTATTTCTAAAGTGAGTACTGTGTCACCCAAACAGTGTGTTTTTTGAAAAGAAGTTTTGGAGGAAATGAAGAACTGCTGTACGCAAGTTTGTGCAAAAAGTTCGTGAGACTGATATGCTGGTGGACAACACCCGTGGTCCCCGTCATCGTACCGTGGGCACAGATGAGAATGTCGCTGCTGTGGCCGAGAATGTGAGATTCAATTCAAGAACATCAACTTGCCGTCCATCTCAACAGCTCAACATTTCACGCACTAGCCTGGGGAGAATTCTGCACAAAGATCTCGGGTTATTCGCTTACAAGGTCCAATTGACTCAGCAATTAAAAGCGCGCGACCGTCCGCTTCGTTATCGCTTCGCAGTTTGGGCCTTGACAGCTTGAATTGGACAAAGATTTTGGGCGAAAAGTCATCTTTTCTGACAAGGCGCATTTTCGTCTCGGTGGCTAGGTTAACAAACAAAATTGCCGTATCTGAGGCTTGGAAAACCCGCACGTTATTGTCGAGAAGCCAATGCATCTAGAGAGAGTGACAATTTGGTGCGGGTTGTGGAGTGGTGGCATCATTGGACCATTTTCCTTAGAAAATGGGGCTCGGAACAACGTTTCGGTCAACGGTGGGCGTTACCGAGCCATGTTATTTGACTTTTTTTTACTGAAATTGGAGGCATAGATTTGGATGACCCTCTGGTCCATGCAGGACAGCGCGCCATACCACACAGCCCATGCCACAATCGATCTTTGCTCACCAAATTCCCAAATCGTGTTATCAGCCCTGGTGGCGATGTCAATTGGCTGCCTCGGAGCTGCGATTTAACCCCTTTGTACTTATTTTTTTGTGGGGAACCGTTATGGGCCGATTTTATGCCAACAATCCGGAAGCGATTCAAGCACTTAAGGCCAATATCATCCAAGCAATCCGTGAGCTACAGCCCGAAACCGTCAACAAGGTCTTGAAGAATTTGGGGTGACAGAATGCGCTATTGCGAAGCCAGACGTGGCCGCCACTAGAAGAACGTTGTATTTCGTTGAGAAAGTTTGTTCTTACTAATAAGGCCATAACAATTTATTTTATTCATTTTATTGCATTTTAAAAAGAAACTTGTATTTGGCCCACCTTCTATTTGTGTTCATTTTCTCCGATGTAACAAAATTTCTCATCACAAAGCAAATCAACTGAATGAAATTCTGTAAAAACCTGGCAGAGCAAGCATTTTTTACGCTTCAACTCAGCAGTTCTAGGAGGAAAATCTGATGTCACAGGGACCTCACTACAGAAATACGAAGTCAGTGTACGGCAAAATGCATTTAAAATCCCTACGAATGTCAAAAATAATCTCCCAAAATCTCCCCCTGCAACTAAGCGCCATTAGTCGTACGATAGTTGTTCAAAGCTAATCCGGATTACTAAATTCTCACATTCTCCTATCTTGGGCAGACCTCGCGTTCAGCTTTAATCCTTTTCTCTTAAAATCCAGTTGAAAAAACGAACACGAATAGATTCAAGATACGCTACTCCTCATATTGCCTCTTCTGCAAAGACCAGCATTCGTGCAAAAGAGTTGTGGATAAAAAGGAACACATTCAAACGTTGTTCTTAAAAAAAAAAAAACAAGTTAAAAGGCAAGGATAAAAAAACGACAGTAATAGTGAGAAAATGTGAAAAACAAATACGACAGGAAAGAGAAAAAGAAAAACAAAAAACAAATGAAAATGCGAACAGACGTGTGTGAGTATGCAACGATGCAGCCAGATCTCAGGCGCCAATTTTCTTTTCTGTTTTTCCACAGCTTTTGTGTTGTTTTCTTAGAAATTCGGTGAGCTAATGTGAAGAAGTAGTGAGACGAACACATAGAGTGGTGATAAACAAAAACGCTATTTTGAAATGCATGAAAAACCACAAAAGATTACAGACAGAAAGGAAATGACAAATGGAAAAACAAAAATCAAAAAGAAAAACAAATAAGTGATTCATCGTTTTTTTGGTTGAAATTGAAAAGCATCACTAGTAGCGCAGCAGTTTCATGAAGGCAGATTTCGCAGTGTGTCAAACGAAACAAAACAAGAAATAGAATACGAAACAAAAGGACTAAAAGGATAACGATTTGATTATTTTCTTATCTGACGAGAAACACACCTTAATCCTTAGCTTAAATTTTGTTTCTATAGCATTTTTGGAACAACTTTATCCTTAATTTGTGACTTTCCTTCGACAACAAGTATTTGTATCACAACACACTTCATATACACTCTGCGTGCGAATTACGGGCAAATTATTTGCTCACAAAACTTGAATTCGCACAGCTATCGCACGATAATCGAAATTTGTTTTAATCCTTCTTGTTTATCCTATTCCTCTCGAGCACGACGAGCAACGAACAACGAACAACGAGCTACGAACGCTTGGAGCCACAAACCGACGAGCACCGATACCGACGACTTTGGCTTTTTCACCGACTGTGATTTCGACTTGATTTAATCTGCCATTCCGAATGGGGCTTAGCCAAATAGTAGGGAACCGAAATGGAGAAAAAAACAAAATCCTGAGTTTTTGCTCAACAATTTTTGCTTGTTTTCTCAGGACACTTTATTCCTTAATTCCTTTTGCCCTTGTATTCGTACACCTTGTAAACGGAGAAGCCCGCTGCCCGAAAACCACGACCGTATGACGCCCGTATACCGTTAAGACTGAAGAAAAATTAAAGATATCTCCTATGAAGTTAAGCCAAAGGACAAGCATCTCCTACATGGTATCCACATCATCCGTATGTGTTCAAATTGAATGGCATATACTCGTACCGTTGAGAAAAGAGAGATGATATAGTGGTGAATAGGGCCATCCTTTGGATAAGAGAATTCCCGTTATCATTCGGGCTATGTAGAATACACCTTTTTAGGGAGCACCGAATCGAGAGAAAGAGCGTATTGGTGGTATACGCATAATCTGCAAAAATTCACCACGCAATACCACGGCACAGCATCACAGCCCAAATGGACCAGTGTAGGCGACATCTAGTGGGAATATCTGTAAGCTCGTTATCAGCAAATAAATTGTTTGAAAAAAAACAACAAAATAATTGTCTTTCCAGGACATGCGCGTCACGTACATATTTCAACGGAAATAGAGTTTTGTGTGTTTCGTTCATTAAACAGGGAACTCTGATATCATCGTGACAGGGGATGGATGCCCCCATCTCCAATCACCGATCCATGAGTAGTCGCCAACTTGTACGACCGTCATGAGTCACCCTATTTTCGGTATCTCTCCGTCCCATCTCTGTGTGCAAGTATGTACATCTACATCATCATCCTTCTGTAGCGGTGTAGCAAATTGTTAAAGCAACCCATGTATGTACGCCTTAATTGTGCGTATTGATGTGAAGTGTTAGATATTATAAGTTAGATGTCTAGCTATGTCAACCGCCACTTCAGTAAGTCGCTAATGAACTGCAGCCTTTTACAACTCAAGTTCAGTGGTTGAAAGGACGAGGACATATTCATCTCAATAGAAAACAACTAACGACAACAACTCGTAAGGGGTTGGTTAAGGGGTTTGTTTACTATTTTTCCTCTTCCTCTATGTCGTCTTTAACCTTATGTCTCCTTACTTGGCACACTTCCGCCTTGGCATGTGAGGATTCTCTTGCGGAGACGATGCGAGTCTTCAGATGTTTACTGAAAACTTTACGCGACTAATAGCTGAAGAGGTGTCGTTAAAAGAAGTGCTTACCGAGATTTCTCCTACTTGGTTTTACAAGTAAACTATATAGGATACGGTCCTCATTAAGGTCGGATTTGGTGACGTGTTTTTTTTTTTCCTATTTCCTTTCCTTCCTGATTGGGAGAAGAGGAATGTTTATAATGCGGTTAGGAAACAAATCCGTGATTATGATTACGGGGATATTACATATATGTATGAATGCACGATTCTGGTACATATTTTGGAGTAGTGCCAATTTAGGGATAATTGTATTAGATGAAGAGTTTTACTTGTAAGTAGATATTTGGGCGAGACGAATTGAGATGCCAGCAGCAGGTTGAGAAGAAAATGAATGCGGTGCATCATCTCCTTTTTAAATCTTCGTATTGCCACACGATGATATGTTATTTAATTAAAGATTAGTATCGCGGAAAATCTTTAGTCATTTGATCTAAGCCCATTTTCCTTTTCACTTGGGTTTTAGAAAGACAATTGATCAAAATTCCAATCGGTACTCAGGCGACATATATGTACTTATGAATTAGGTCGTTACATATGAAAATGCCGATTTTTGTGTGGAAAGTTAAGCAACGCTATTTCAAAAATTAAAAAAGTTTATTCAAAATAATAATCTCCATTTACATCTGAAGTGACTGTCTTGAAAAAGCCTTACCCTTTCCGGAAGTCCTTAAAGTCCTATTTTATGGAATCTGGGCTTATGAATTGTTTATTTTGGGGTTGACTGCTCAAACTTTGGAAAAGGTGGTAATCGGTGGGGGATAGGTCTGGTGAGTAAGGCGGATGAGGCAAAACTTCATAACCCAAATCCGCACGCTTCATGAACGTCAAACGTGCGGATTGTGGACTGCGTTGTCGTGCAGTAGATTGGGACTATACCCATTTGGAGCAACTCGTTGAGCCTTATGTCGATTTCTTTACAGTACGACTCGGCCGTGATTGTTTTTCCTCGTTTGAGAAAGAAATAATGGACAACTCCCTCAATCGCCCACCACACTGTCACCATTACCCTCTTGGGGTGTAAGTCTGCCTTGCCAAGTTCACTCAGAAATTCACCCACGTCTACCATGTAGTGTCTGTTGGTCAAAGATATTGCAACCTCCAAACGTCGCATCATATTCGCTGGTGTTAGGACGTGGACGTATGGCACCGATCTCTATAGTCTTCTTACCTTTGGATGGTGGCAATTTCATATGTAACGACCTAACACATACATTACTAATTCTGACTAAGTGCTCGTTATCAACATTTGTACATAAATACATTGGGAACTGTGCAAAATAAATTAAAAGGAACCTGTTCCCAAAACTTGTAAGACTAAAGAAGAAATATCAATTATTTCGCAAATCTGAAAATTAGGTTTAAGCTCATCTAAAAATATTCGCTCGGCCTAATGGAAACAAGCAAAATAGTTCGATGATTCGCCTTTAATTTTTGAGATAAGCACAGATTGGTGCTGTTGAGGCATTAAAGAAATATTCGATACATCAGTATAAAAATAGAGTTAATTTTTCGACCTAGTATCCCATCAGCGCTGGATGGCAACGGACTAATCTATTCTATTTATTTATTTATTAAATATCTCTGTACAATTAAGTTGTATACATAAATGTGAACTTATAAGTTTGTACAGGAAAGTTTTACAATTTTTATATAACATAATAAAAGCCTCGTAGTGGTAGCATCTCTCCGATGGATGATGGTCTGCTAAAATGTACTGTTAGTAGGTCGGATCCGCACCGCCTCGTGGTGCCATCTGGAGATTTCCTCTGGACACTACTAACCGTAAAAAATCAGCATCACTCAGAGACAAACACAAGCCTCGGATTCAACGGCCAGACTACATGTTAACGACCCCCGCAAACATACAAAAGGACAGGAGTATCGATACTGCAACTGGAATGTTAGGTCCCTTAACACACCGATTGCGGCCAAACAGTTAGAAAAAGCCATTATCACACTCCAAGAAGTGCGATGGGATCGACTGGGTAATAAGAGGATGAAAAACTGCGACATACCTGTACTACGGAAACTGCTACAGGGAAAGCAAACCACATCCATTTGGATGCGAATATATTGTTCAAGGTGGACTTAGGCAAAAAGTCCTAAGCTCCGACATGTGGGCGAAAGCCTCGTAATAATCCGCATCAAAGCCACATTCGGCAACATCAGCTTGATATGCGTTCACGCCCCCACAGATGGAAAAAAACCGGCCAAGTGCGAGTCGGACTGGCGCACGAAGGGTTCCGTACCTTCTGTATATAAAAATATGAAAGAGGCGTTGTATGTTACCTCATCAGTGATCATATTAAAACGGCTAATCCGTTTGAAATGATTTTTTGCACGATGATAGATCTTGGTTGCAGGCAGGTTATAGGCATATTACTTTGGTGATCAAAAATCTCTATGATGAGATAGTTGATCATCAAAGTGTCCATTGAATTCAAATCAATTATCTTGCTTGACAGCAAGTAGGTGAAAAAGTGAATAACAATAACTATCGGAAAAAGGTTTGCAGCTAGGATTAATATATCAAGGACACAATGTCCTTGGAAGTGTTTTATTGGTTGTGGGATATGATCGAAAGTTAATTTCACAACAATTGAATTTGTTGCAACATTTGACATCTTAACCTATCAGGATGGAAAAGGAGGGGAATAGCAATTGTACGAAAGGGTTTGCAGCAAGGATTAACTTAGCAGTGACACAATAGGGATCATAAAACCTTTAAGGGTATTTATTATTGGTTGTTCGTAATTATAGAAAAAAGGGTTGCAGCTAGGATTAATAGATCAAAGATACAAAAGGGATCAAAGCTGGGAAGTTTGCTACTGGTTGTAGGATATTGTCGACTAACCTTAGGTCAGTATGTGACCAAGGGGGTTTTTCGAATGACAATCATGTCTGTAGCGGCAACAGAAATACATAATCTGTGAAAAGTTCAACTGTCTAACTATCACGGTTCAGTAGATACAGCCTGGTGACAGACGGATGGACGGACGGACAGCGAAGTCTTAGTAATGGGGCCCGTGTTACCCTTTTGGTACGAAACCCTAAAAACGACAGAGTCATGAATGACTTCTATGACCTCCTATGTACATAGAACACACCCTCAGAGTCCCAGCTATGACGCCAAGATTTATCTAAGTGATTTCAGTGAAGCTGGGTAATGAGGACATCTCTGAACGAGTCGTAGGAAAGTACAGCCTATACACCACCATGTCCGAAAACGGATTCAGACGAGTAGGCTTCATGACGGGGCGAAATCTCTGACCGATTTCCTTGCGATCTCCTGGTCAAATATCTGTTAATCAAATCAATCATATTGCGATCGATGCCAGACTCTCCTCCAGGATCCTGAATGTCCGAACCTTCCGAGGTGTCAATTTCCTTATTACAGCCAAAGTAGGTATGCGGATTTCGCGAACACTGTGGAGACGAGTAGAAACAGCAAAATTTGACGTCGGGAAGCTGACGTCTTGAGCTCCCTTAAGCTCCCTCAAAAGCCGACAAAATGCACACTCAATAGAACAGCAATGGAGACATTGTCAAAGCGCCATCAGGAGCGCAGGCCCTGATGTATAAGGTTTCCAGCCACCCTTGGTTTGATGACGAATGCAGACAAGCTCATGCAGAAAAACAGAATGTATACACGGCTCCTCGTGAGCTTTATCAGCGGAAAGGTAGGGGGGAGCATGCGCTTTTCAGAAGAAAAAAAAGAGCACGAGAAGGGTGCGATCGAACGTTCGAAAGTTCGAAAGTTTTACCAAAGAGTAAAATGAAATGCAAATATTATGAAGCCCGAGCGGAAGCCTGCGGACTGCATAACGACGAAGATGGTCAAGATACCCCTGTCAGGCAGAACGCACCATTCAGACTGGACGCAGACGAAGGAGAACTTTGTCCACCCGACTTAGAGGAGGTTAAGATAGCGATATTAAAACTGAAGTCTAATGAAGCTGCTGGTGCATGTTCTCTCTTGTCCACAGGAAAGAGACTCCTATAACTGCGCCAACTACAGGGGAATAAGTCTCCTTAACATCCCATATAACATCTTCCCTGCCGTATTGTGTGAATGGCTGAAACCATTTGCGAATAATCTGATCAGTATGGTTTCAGGGTAGGTAAAGCCACAATAGACCAAATATTCACACTGGGGCAGATTTTGAAGAAGTCCCGAGAGTACTAAATCGACACTTTTCGTCGAGATGAGCCGTACGGAGCCGTGTCTAGTTTATTCATCCCCGCCAAAGGCGTCAGATTGTGCAGGATGACAATGGAGAATCATCGCTGCTACATTAAGGTCGGTAAGACTTTCGATGTCAGAACAGGATTCAGACAGGGCGACGCACTGTCCTATGATTGTTTCATTACCGTACTGGATGCCGGATTCGGATATAAGAGGCACGATCTACTTCAAGTCTGCAGAATTGCTCGCATATGCTGATTACATTAACGTGATTGGGAGAACGCAGCAGAAGCGCCTAAAGTGGGGTCTGAAGGCAAACGAGGGCAAAATCAAATATGTATCTACTGTCGTCAAAGAAAGACGCACAACACCTACCTCTTGGCAGCTACGATGTAGACAGGGATTTCGTCTACCTTAGCTCACTGGTAACAGGAGGCAATAACACCAGCGCTGAGAATAGACGCAGAATAACTCTTGGCAACCGCTGATTCTTTGAGCACAAGGGGCAACTGTGTAGTAGAGCTCTCACTCGAAGGACCAATATTGTGGTTTGTATGTATGTACGTATGTTGGTGTTACAGCCAACATGAAGATGAAGGATCATCCAAGCTTCTCTCTATCACCCATGTTTTGTGTGATTTTATTTTCCTAGAGGTGAAAGGGAACTACAGTTTATTTCCGGTTCCGAACAGCGAATTTCGAGAAGCTTTTCTTAACAATTATACTCCAGTGGGTTTTGTCAGTTTCCCGCTGAGGAGAAGCACCGGGGAAACACGTTCGGTGACATGGCTGGTGTCCGGATTGGGTCCCGTGTCCTTGCCGTCAGAGGCCAACACACTACCCACTGCACCACGGCGCTCTATACAAAAGGCTATACCAAATCTTAATCATCCCGTTCCTCCTCTATGGCGTGGACCTGGACTTTTGACGAAAGGGGATGAGGAGGCCCTTGGTCAATTAGTGAGGAAAATTCTGCGTTCAATCTGTCTCCTGTTTGTATAAACGGAGAGTGGGGAAGAAGATACAACGCCGAACTATAAGGGCTGTACAGCGACATCGGCCTAGTATGACGTCTACGGTTGTAGAGCGAATGGATAACACAGCTCCGGCCCAAAGAGTCTTCGGGTCCAACCCTTAGGGACGAACCTAAGGTGGCGCAAACAGATGGAAGGGGACCTTAACCAACTGCGAGTGCGTCTCTGGAAGCAGCTGGCAAAATACCGTGCCTGCTGGGGGAGCTTGCTGGTTGGGGCCAACGTTCACACCAGGCTGTAGCGCCACATAAGTAAGTAAGTAAGTACTTTCAAGCACGAATTAAGATCTTTAGTTTAATGTGCCCACGCCTACTATAGCTCCTGCTAGTCTATTTTATTTTTGAAGATGGACTTTCACCAGATGAATGTACACTCACTATTGACGCCTTGTGTATATTGAAAAATAGAAAAACATAAATATATTTGTGAATGCCCTCGTTTATACCACATTTCAAAGCACTAAAAACTATAACACGTTCTGTTTTCCATCTAAATCCTACACAGATTTTTTTCGTGTCTCAATTAATTTGGAAAGGATTTTATGGATGCAATATGCCTTTATCCGGAATTTATATTAATTACATACAATAACGCAGAAATAATTACAAATGTGGAGATGAACTTCAATAGCAAATCTATTTAAGCTGCTTACGTGTAATAGCCTCCAAGGCCTTTAGCACTTCAGCGAATTGGTCACTAATTAAGGTTTAAGCTTTAACAAAAAGATTAAATGAAACATCTTAATTAGAATACGCAAAAGGCGCTCACTAAATAAACCCCTTTAACTAAACTATTATTTTAACTCATGAATATGCGTTTCGCATTTCCTACGAATCTTATTGAAAATATTGAAAATTAATGATTGCACATTCAGAATATACAGTATATAAAAACCTAGATGCAAAGCAAAATGTTGTAATTAGTAACACATTTTGCATGCTTCGGATATGGATGCGTACGTGTTGGTATTAAACACTCGTGTCGTATATCCATCGGATGTTAATCATTTCGCTCATCATAATGTATATTCTCTTAACGAGGTAGTCCTTGCGTGACGTGAACTGAATACGGTACGGGTACCATTTAACGAGGTCCTCTAATAATAATTCCATCTGATCTCTTAAACCGATAATGCGATAATTTAACGAAAATGTACTATTAAACTGTCGAAAGAGAAAATAATGTGAAGGGATACATAAACAAGGCAAGGCAAAGCCCGGTCAAGGGTGATGTAGAAATCATTGCAGTTGTTGTTGTTGAAGGCGGGTTGTTTCGCAGGTTCCCACCTGGCTAATATGTCTAGTTAATTACCCAAAAACAAGAAGATTGGTACTAATTAACCCATTAAATACTGGAAATTAACGGCGCCCAGCGGTGATTCATTGCTTGTAGGATTTCGTTATTTGAAGGACCAAGAATGAATAAAACGTGAGGTTGGGTTCGGGGTGGCAGATACGACAGATTTTATTTGATCTTCATATTTGCACAGTGTGGCCCATAAAACCTTTCAGATTTTGATAAAAACTTATTTGTATCCTTTCCAGTTTAGGGGAATTTTAAACGCAGTTCCAAGTAGCCAACGGATGTCATATGATGGACGGAGGGCAGCGCAGCGCGCAATGATCGTAAAGCTAGTGCAATTCGCGCGTTTCGTAAACATTATAAATTTGACGGCAGAAGTGCGGCTCCCTCGCGGACAGCGGTGAAATTATAGGTAAAAAACTTCGAGGAACCCGGTCGTGCATGTGTAAAAACAAAAACCTAGTGACCGAAAAAAATCGGTACGAATGCCAAAAATGGTAGAACGAGTGAGACAGCCAGTACGTATTAGCCCTGGCAGATCAGCGCAAAAACAAACATCAAATATGGAAACTACACGGACTTCTCTGTATCGAATTTTATCTGATGACCTCAGTTTCGAAGGCGCCGTGGCGCAGTAGTTAGTATGTTGGACTCTAACGCACGATGAGTGAGTTCGCAATAAGCCTCTCACTGCGCCAAGTTAGCTATTTGAATTGGTGTGGCCCAGTAGGGTGCAGTCGGACCTTATGTTTTCGACGAAACTGTGAAGATGGGGCAACGTGCCATACGGCAACAGAAACAATTTCGTTTTGCAGAACCATTTCCGTCGCCGAATAATTTCGCGCAACACCGACATTTCATGGCCACCTTGCTCGCCCAAATCTTCGGCTTATGATTTCTTTTTATGGGGGTATCTCAAGAAAAAAGTGTATGACATAGTGTACGTGTAGTCGGACCTAATTGGAAGAGATATGCTGAAGAAAACATTCGAATATTTAAAAAAACGTCAAGTTGATTGTGCAGAAAATGACGGAAATCATCTCCACGGAATGATTTTCAAAAAATGAATTGTAACCTTAAATCAACGCTCTATGAGCTTAAAAGAAGGGAGTAACACAAGCTTCTCAAGAGAAAAAAGAAAGAGCACGCGAAGCGGGCGATTGAAAACTTGGAGAGGTTCTACCGCAGGCACGACGTTTGAAGATTTTATCAAGAGATAAAACGAATGTCTCAGGGCTATAAAGTCCAACGAAGGCCTTTAAAGATATGAACGGGCACCTAGTAGTAGAATCGCAGACGATGCTGAGAATTTGGAAAAACCACTTCTGCAGACTGTATGGCGGCGATGACAGCCAACATACCGCCGTCAAGCAGAATGATCCATTTCTAAATGACGAAGATCGCAGAGAATTCCGTCCCCCTGACCACGACGAAGTTGAGATTGCCATGTCGAAATTCAAGTCAAAGCTGCTGGCGCAGATGGACTGTTTGCTGAGCTCTTCAAAGCAGCTGGGGGTGAGCTGATTAGGAGCATGCACCAGCTCATCTGTAAGATATGGTCAGAGGAAAGCATGCCCGAGGAATGGAGTCTCAGCATTGTTTTCCCGATCCATAAAAAATGAGACCACTTTGACTGCGCCAACGAAACTGCTAAAACGAACATGTCTCCTGAATGTCGCATACAAGATCGTCGCTGCCGTTTTATGTGAACGCCTGAAGCCGGTCGTAAATAAGCTAATGAGTCCTTATCAGTCTGATTTTATGCCAGGGAAGTCTACCATCGACCAAATCTTCACACTACGGCAGATGGAGAAAACCAATGAATTTCAAGTTCACACCCACAGTCTATTCGTCGACTTCAAGGCCGCATAAGGTAGCGTAATTAGAGACGAGCTACGTATATAGCGCCATGTTTACTTTTGATATTCCTGCTAAGCTCGTCAGACTTTGCAGGATGACTAGGGAGAAAGCTCGCTGCTCCGTTCGAATCGGTGCAGAACTGACCGATAGTCAAAAAGGCTTTAGACGGGGCGATGCGCTGTCGTGTGATTTTGTAAACATCATATTAGAAATGACTATGGAAGAATCACAGGCCAATACAAGAGGCACAATCTATTTCAAATCCTCACAACTCCTTGCATAAGCCGACGTCATTGACATAAAAGGTAGATCACAGGGAGATGTCAATGACGCGTTTGCGAGTATCGAGATAGAGTCGACAAAATTTGGTTTGGCAGTTAATGAGCGCAAGACTAAATATCTGCTGTCATCGAAAAAGGACATTTACCATCGACCTCTTGGTCAGAACGTGCATATTGGCAGATATAAATTTGAGGCAGTTAAGGACTTCCATGGCTCCACATTGACCCGGAACGATGACACAAGTTTCGAAATCAAGTGTAGAATTACTCTTGGCAACCGCTGCTTCTTGGCGCTCAAGAGGCAAGCCCTCTCTCGTACGACCAAGTTGACCTTCTGTAAGATCATAATTATCTCAGTCCTGTTGTACGGCGCAGAAACATGGACTTTGTCTAAAGCGAATTTCTCTCGGAGTAATTAAAAAACCGACTTTGAAGGACTTCTAGGGCCACACTATATTACAATGCCTACTCCTAGGAGTATATTCTACAATTAATATTATATATTATCTTACTCACCAATTCTATGTACATATATTTATGCATTTCAGTATATTTTAGAGAACTTACCTGCAATAGAGGAAAAAAAGAAAAATTATTAACAAATTATTAGAAACAATTTTTTGATTCTGTCATGTATAAAAAACTATAACAAATGTTGAATATTATTTAATTTAGTGTGTTTGTTAGGATTTCAGCAAATCGCTGAATTACGAGTCTCAAATCCACACCAATGGAGAACTAAATTTCATTTTTAGTTTGAATGGCTAATAATATAAATCCGTTTAATCGAGTACGTTTTGACCATTATTATCTAAGATCTTTTGCAACATTTGAGATAGTTAATCGGCATAAAACCTGCACAGGTGATGTTCAGTGCCATTCCGCCGGCCAATTTTTCATCATCAAGAAACTATTGCGGAGCCCGAAACAGATGGTGCACGGTCAAGACTATATGTACACGGTGGATGCATCGAAATTTCTTAACCAAGTGTCGTCGATTGGTTCCGAATCGTCAAAGATGTGTGGGGCTTGACATTGCCAATATAGGACACAACCCTTTTTCAAGAACCATTCAGATCATTCAAGCTATAGGTCAGCCAGTCTCTTGCCTAACATCGGGAACATTCTACTCGAGTGCAATAGGAGGTTTTGAATAAAAAAAAAAAAAAAAAAGTAGTCTAGGTGCGACCCGCAAGGCCCACACAACTAAGTTCCCAGTGGGAAAAATGAAAACACCCATTTAATTTCATATTTTTTAATTTTTAGCCCCCGACGCAAGAAGAGGGGTGTTATAAAATGAGGTCTCTGTGTGTCTGTCTGTGGTATCGCAGTTCCTGAACGGAGTGACCGATTATGAAGCCTTTTTTTTCAAGCTAACGTGATCGAAAAGGTTCTAAGCTACAATTTGTGAAGATCTGTTCAGGTTTTTCAAGGTCATAACCTCTTTTTGATAACTGCGGTAGGATAGAACAAATAAAAATGCTCATAGTCTACTACACATGGGCGCGTGCGTTTAATATTTGCTTAGTGGGCAGCGCACGCTCAGGAGCGGCTCGTGAGTGTGCGTTTCCTTAGCAAACCACAACACTGTACGAGCAATCTTATATGTATCGGTTCCAGTCCGATCACTGCAATCAACCAACGTCGGGCGCGGTTTGTACTTACATAGATGAGGGACCGCTTGGGAACACCGCGTGTTGTTTTTTGCCTACTTTTTAATTTTGCTGAATACTCAATCAGTTCTAAGTTGCGTAATTGCGCGTGGAATGAACCCGGTCCCATGCCAATATCATTCTTGGTTTTCGCATACGCACATGCACACATATGTTCGTACATACACACACACAGACATCTCTAACAAAATCGAAAAAATGGATTCTGGTAACCATGAAACGTAGAGAAATGTCAAAATTTGGAATTCGCAAAATTGACCCTATTACAATAACTTCCCACTGGGAAGTTAAAAAGGCAATCTCCTACTACAGAAGCTTATCGAGAGTTTCTTATTGCGAAGTGAGAAACATCGGACCTAATACTATGGCTACTTTCCTTACAAGTTTTCCTTCAGCCAGTATACATGGCCGGCAGCTTGATAGTTAACAAAGCCGCCGTAGGTGGTCGGCAGTTGGACAGCTTACCAGGCCACCGTAGGTGGCCCACAACTCGACAGCTTACCAGGCCATCATAGGGAGCCAGTACTCAAGGTAATTTAACGGTCTAATAAAAAAAAACCCTTTACTAAAAACGCTTTGTTTTGCAGGGTATTGATATTCATCGAGCGTAATATCAGTCATTGCCTATTTTGTATTTTCATTCTCTTTAAGAAGTACATGATCAACCGAATCCCCCCACTCCCACCACTCGCCCGAAGGATGCATGATCTGCTTTGGAGACTACGTAAACGTAAGCTCCACTTTGACGAGATCAACAAGACAAACCCCGGCTTCAGCACTCTCAACTAAATCCACTAAATGAAACTATCAAGCGACAACTACAATTTGGAACAATTACAGACTACGAAGTAAATTACATTTCCTTTTGGGTTTGAGAAAGTCAAGAAAGTCAAGAACACTTACCTGGGTAATACACTTAACCAAGCAATCTTTCCCGATATCTTTGAGATATCATCGAACTGAACCAAACCAAACCGAACCGAAAATCGTGAAAAAAGGAACCGAACGCCAGGCGAAAAACCCTTTTTTTCTTATTTTTTTTTTCATATTTGCACGAAAAACCAAAAACAAACTTTTTTTCCACGACACAGCAAACACAAATTTAAAACATTGAAGCGAACCGAACCGAGCAAAGAACCTCATCATCTCTTTAAGGAGAACGAGGAGAAAAAGACCTTCATCTTAATTTTTCTTCATCTTCACAGAAAACACTTAAAAAACACAAATTGCTTGAACTACTAAGCATGATTCACCATTTTTGCACCAATTTTCACTATTGCACTTAGACGATTGAAAACCCTAAAATTTAAGGGCACAGCACATTTAAATTTCAAATTTTTCTAACCGATAAAACGGACGAACGATCGAGAACACAATGCGCGAACCGTTCGACTTCCACCGAGACCCGGAAGTAACTGAGTTAAATTCACGGAAAGAAAACTGCAGTATGTGTCAAAGCTAAACTCGCCACCAGGCTCTCCAACAAATTGCTGAGTGAGTGGTGAGAGTTTATGGTGGCAATTGAGTTTCACCTCTGGTGGTGATCATTTTTTGTGCTCCAAAAATTGTGCAGAATATTTTCGAGCAGTTGCGTGATTTTTTTGCCATTTGGGTTTTAAATATTCATTTTTGATAGCACACATGCCATCTGTGACATGGGTCAAAGTCGACCTTACGTAGATAATATTGCCATTTCTTCACAAAAAATAAAATTAAATGGGAACTTCCCACTGGGAAGTTAATCGTGTGGGCCTTGCGGGTCGCACCTAGACCACATTTTTCTTTTCTTTTTTTACGATAGAAAAGATCCTCAATGCCAAAGAATATGCCCTGGGGGCTTTTCTAGATGTTGAGGGTGCCTTCAATAACGTCAGTACCGAGCCAATAATGTCCTGCCTACGCATGGCCCACATAAACTCGGGAATCTGTAGATGGGTTGAACAAATGCTAAGTACTCGCATAATAAACTCGTCAATATAAGGAGTAAATGGAAGGGTAAGGGTCAACCGAGGTAGACCACATGGGGGTGTTCTATCGCGTCTCCTATGGCTCCTCGTTGTCGACGAACTGCTTATGCTCCTAGAGACACAGGGTTTCAATGTCATGGCCTATGCTGATGACATTACCATCCTGGAACCTGGGAAATTTCCCCAGGTCCTCGGTAAAAGACTAAGTTATGCGCTGCTATTGGTGAATAACTGGGTTAAAGAACGGAATCCAACAAAAATTGAGATTGTCCTCTTCACAAGAAAAAGATCAATACCAAGTTCCACATATCCCCGTATAAATGGTATCGACCTGATTCTGAAGAAGTCCGCTAGGTATCTTGACATAATCCTAGATTCCAAGCTTAGCTGGAAGGACAACATAAATGAAAGAACCAAGAAAGCTTACGTGGCACTATATTCGTGCAGAGTAGCTGTCGGAAAGACATGGGGCTTTGAACCAAAGGTGGTATACTGGCTATACACCGCGGTGGTAAGACCTTTTGTCGGGTGGAAAGCACTTAGGAAGAAATGCAACCTTCAAAGTCTCACGAGGATTCAGAGGGCTGCCTGTCTGGCGGTGACTGGATCTATGAAATCCACACTAACGGCTGCTCTTGAAGCGATGCTGAACCTTCCACCACCTTATATAAATTGTGAAACCATTGCGCCAGGGCTGCGCTAAGGATGCAGTAATCCAGTCTTTGGAAAGGATGTCCTCATGACCACGCATCCATCCTGGTTCGATGTGCTATCCTGAGGTCCACAACCAAAACGGACTATACCACCCCACTTTCTTGCTGCGAGAGAGATTCTCTATCAGGATTCCATCCAGGGATGAATGGGCCAGAAGTATGGTAAACACGAAAGAGGAACTGGCAATCTATACCGACGGATCCAAAACGGATATCGCTACAGGAGCCGTAGTCTACTTCGAACCTCGGGAAGCATATCACTTCTACAGACTTGACGATGGCTGTAGTGTCTTCCAGGCTTGGATCTTCGCAAGCTGCGGTTCTGATTCTTGGGGAGAATTTCTCAGGTGAGGGAATCAAAATCTATGTTGACGGTCGGGCAGCCATTAAGGCTCTGCAAGCAACATGGATAAGATCCAAACTCGTAAAACTCTGTAAAGAGAAACTAGAAGAAATATCGGATGTCAACGAGGTAACGAACTAGTCAGACTGGTATCACAACTGTGCCTGCCTATGACAAGAACGTTTGTTTCTCCTCATCGGGGTTCTGACAGAACCCCCTGTAGTTAAATTGTCATGAAAAGCTTCTCGAAATTCGCCGTTCGGAACCGGCAAAAAATTGTAGGTCCCTTTCACCTATGGGAAAATGAAATCACACACAACGTGGGTGATTGAGAGAAGCTCGGCTCAGGTCCTTCATGGACTGTAACGCCAACATACATACATACATACAGTCTGTGCCCTTACTGAACATGATATCATATCATGCAGCTAGACTAGGCCAGCTCTACAACGATTTTTGCAGAAGCTGTAGGGACGAAGAGGAAATAGAGTCCATTCGTCGCCACCTGTACGAATGCCCGGCACTGGCCCGAAAAAAATGTACGTTCCTTGGGGACTACTTCTTTTCGGGTATAGAGGAGGCAAAAGACATTCAAGCTGAACGAGCAGCTAAGATTCTTAATTGCATCTATGTGGTTCAGCTCACCGGATAACTGACAGGTTCCTCGGGTTAGATTTTCAAGCTGGGCACAATGGACTCCTCGTAGTCTGAGTGAGCATTGACCTCATTCAATAGGGCACCCACCTAACCTAACCTAACCGCTTGGAAATACCGCATGTTGTTGGCATCAAGCCGCCTATTTGCTATCGCTCTATATAACCCAGGGTAAGGAAACGCACCGCCTATTTGATGTTCCTCCATGTAACCCAAGGTGGGGAAACGCACTCATGTGCGCACATTTGACCATCTATTGCTCATAAGCTGCTCACGTGCTTGTGCAGTTTCGATAGCTAAAAGTTTCTAATTTAGACTTTGTAGAGAATGGAGCCATCATAGACTAAAATATTATAAAAATGGAAAATGAAAAAAAAATGTTCAAGTGGAATATTTCCATGTTTTATTATTCTGCAAACAGCTCCCGAGCAGTAAATCAACTCATTTTAGCTCACGAACGCAAGTGTGTGCATTTATGGAAACTCACCCCATGTGGGCACCCCACATGTGCGTTAAGCGGCCCACAGACAGGCTACGGATTGAATGGATCTGCTTGAAGTCATTTCGCCACACACTTGTGGATCGGTGCGTTCTTCAGTTCACGCTGTTCGCGGTCGAGTAAAGAGGGCCACAGACACACTACCGATCGTAAATTCTTAGAATAACATCGTCAACCGCGCCACACACACTACCGATTGCAAGAAAATCAAACGTATTTGATAACGTCCGATCCGTAGTAAACTGCCTCATACACACGACGATCTGTTTGAATCGCAAAGGATCCATTAAACCCGTAGCCTGTCTGTGGGCCGCTTTAAACAGAACCCACCCTACAGAGTTCACATGAGTGTGCGTTTCCTTTAACGAACATAAGAAGTGCGCACAGGGGTGAGTTTCCATAAACGCACACACACCCGTGTTCGTGAGCGAAATTAAAAATGCTCTCAGCCACTTAGGTATGAGCCCGTGCGTTTAATAATTGCTCGTTGGGTAGTGCACACAAACGAGCAGCTCATGAGTGTGCGTCTCCTTGCCCAACCACAACACTGTCCGAGTAATCTCATATGCATCGGTTGTCGTCAAACACCGAAGGCTACTCCCAGAGCCCCAGTGGCTGTTCCTAAGACACAAGGGGCCAAGGCGGAACTTCCACCAATTCCGCTCGCCGTTCAAGGGCAGATCAGCCAGCTCCAGCAGAAGATCACAGAGCAGGCGAAACGAGTGGACAGGCTCTACTGGTTTCTGCCGAACCTAGCGCCTCTACAGTCCTAATGGATACGCCGGTAGAGAGTTTCTTGAAGATCCTGGCTGTGAATATAAATTCAGCTATTAGGATCGAGCGACGCACCGTTATTTTTAACCTGTTGCAGGAAGAAAGCCCTGATGTGTTTCTGGCAAGCTAAACCAGAGGCACAAAAGTCGGCACTATTCCTATACCATAATACGAAGAGACCGACCCATTTCCACTCAAGGCGGAGGTGGCGCCATCTTCATTAAAAAAAATATTGGATATAAAGTTATATACATATAGCGGTGAAGTGTGGAGGACCCAGGTGCTAGAGCCATGTGCTGTGTGTATCCCCCTTCGAAACGGAAGGAGGATATATGCAGATAGTATCGGCCTACGCACCCGAAGCACATCAGCCCAATATCTTCATTGCAGAGCTCGAAATACTCTTTCTGCAGAAAAGTTTTATGTTTTGACCAATGACAAACTTGGTGAGGCAATAATTCGCTGTAATATCCAACAGCGCGAATATGTTCCCGCAAAGACCCAGAGAGCGCCGTCCTAGATGACGGCTTTTTTGCGATTGGGGATCCTTAGGAAAAAGTGGCGACAGTGGGGGCTGTTTTCCAGGAAGTGTACAAGGTGAATAAAAGCATTCGCGCGAACCACGACCTGCAAAATTGAGCCCTGCTTCACCACTTCTACCTACGAAATGATATTGAACATTGGCGAATCGAGAACCATGGTTTCACCAGGCTCAATGACGACTTACGGCAAACAATGCCATCGCAAATGAAGGTGCGAATACACTGTTCATTTCGACGGAGGATCTCCAGTTGATCTTCATGTCATTAAAAAATAGAAAATCCGCGGGTACTGATGGTATGTCCCATGTTGTGCTCAGACACCTTCCACCAGTAGCTATAGAGAGGTACACCATCCTGTTTAGCAATGCACTCAATACTGCATATTATCCGATGCACTGGAAAACGGCGGTGGTCCAATCAATCCCTAAGAGGGGCAAAGACTCCTCTAACCTGGCAAATATCCGGTCGATATGTCTCCTTGCGAGTATCAGCAAGGTCTTCGAGAGGATAATCCATAGAGCCCTGTCTAAATGGGCTGAAGGCAAAAACATCATTCCAGATAACCAATTCGGTTTCAGGGCATGATGCATGAAGGGAATCTGCTACATGGCCTTGATTGCCTATGGACGTGAGCGCAAGCTTAATGGAAAGGATTCGGGTGTTTGAGAGACAATGTCCAAGGACTTGCCTTGGTTTGCACAGAAAACCAGAGTCTGAGTACAGAAAGTTCAATCCCAACGAGGTCCTATACAAGGATTTTACGGGTAGACAACTTTCTGATAAAACTGATTCGAGGTCACGTTGCTTGGGCCGAAGTCATTGGTCAATAACATGATCTCCTGGGCTTACTACTCCAACATTATGTATTTCGAAAAAGTTCGTTTGAACGGGTTTGTTCCTCCGGAAGCATTCGTTTATTTAGACCAATGTGGGCTGATCCAGTATAAATTGGCGCTACTGCTGATCTTTCATATGGCCCTTAATTCTGTGGAGCGGCGATTCCTTTAGGAGGCTGATGCCGTGCTCTGTGAGCCCGAGCGCCTCAAGTTTAGTGAAACAGTTTCTCGCCGAGATAGAGAAGACATTGTCCGACAGCACCAATGCTTTTGGTGACTGGAGCGGGCTCCGTGGTGGAATCAATAATACAGCCTTTTCAAGGCAAAATCCATCGATACCAATGCCGGACTTATGTAAAGAGTTTCCCAATAGGAAATTGACAACTTTGAATTCCATTTGTAAGCGCACCATTTCACTTATCATCGAACTGTCATTGTCCATTTATTCAGTAAACTCAACATTTTCGTCATGTAAAGTACACGAATGAGCAACGTGTTTAAACTATAAAAATGTTCCACCGAAATTCGGAGTCGGTGACCGCAACAATAACAATAACAAGTCTATTGCACAAATTAGAGTCCACATACATATTCGTTATGTGATGTTGCCGTGTCAGCGGGTTGGTCGAAGTGTCGAAAATATCGGTGCTGTTCAGGCGTCCGTAGCAAACGATCCAAATCAGTCAATTCCACGATGTTCTCAAGAATTGGGCATCGCTTATACCACATTATGGCGTATTTTGCGTAAGGATCTCGGTGTATACCCATACAAGATCAAGCTTACTCAAGAATTAAAGCGAATGGACGACGTACGTTCTCCTATTGGGCTCTGGAGAAGATGCGCCAAGATGATGAATTTCATAGCAAAATCATCTTCAGTGAAGAATCTCATTTTTGGCTCGATGGATTCGTTAGTAAGCAAAATATGCGTTATTGGTCGGGTGGAAATCCACATGGTGCTTCATGAATCACCACTTCACCCACAAAAAATAACTGATTGGTGCGGTAATTGGGCCATATTTTGTCGTCAACGATAACGATCGTCAAGTTACTGTGAATGGCCAGCGTTATCGCGCCATGATTACCGATTATTTTTGGGCGGAGTTGGAAGATATGGACTTGGACAACATGTGGTTTCAACAGGGTGGTGCCACAAGCCACACAACACACATTACAATCGATTTATTGAAGAGTAAGTTTGACGAACGTGTTATCTCAAGAAATGGGCCGATTGGCCACCTCGTTCGTGCGATTTAACGCCTCTAGACTATTTTCTTTGAAAGCACCGTGGCGCAGTGGGTAGTGTGTTGGCGTCTGACGCCGATGACATGGGATCGAATCCCGACACAGCCATGTCATCGAACGTGTTTTCACGGTGTTTCTCCTCAGCGGGGTTCTGACAAAACCCCCTGTAGTAAAATTGTCATGAAAAGCTTCTCGAAATTCGCTGTTCGGAACCGGCAATAAACTGTAGGTCCCTTTCACCTATGGGAAAAATGAAATCACACACAACAAGGGTGATTGAGAGAAGCTCGGCTCAGGTCCTTCATGGACTGTAACGCCGACATACATACATACATAGGCTATTTTCTTTGAGGCTACGTTAAGTCATTGGTTTATGCCAACAAGCCAACGACGTTAGAAGAGCTCAGAGCCATCATTGAAAGCGATATAGCGGCCGTTTCGGCCGAAATGTATGGCTGAGTCATCGAAAATTGGGTTCAAAGAATCGACCGCTGCAAACGTGCCCGCGGTGGCCATATGAATGAAGTCGAGTTCCATCCATAAACGTTTTGATTGTACTTCAAGCCGATAGTAAAATTTTTGAAACATCCCAAATGGTTTGCGTTTTATTTAAAAAAAAAAAAACTATGTCAAGTCCTTAATGGAAAACCCGATATATGAATTTCAAATGCAAACAAATTCACATCGCCTGCTCACTATTTAATTAATTTTTTTTGTGCTATTCAACTTGACTTTAAATATAACTTCAAAATTAATCATCTCTTGGAAAGCCCTCACTTCCTATCTATCTCGCTATTCTCTCTTATCTTCTCCTAATTCGATTGAGAGACTGTTCCATACCAATCCATTTGCCAAGGCATCTGCCGTCCGCCCCGTAGCCCACAATAATGGAAAAGTAGATAACAAGAACAGAAAGCACAAAAAAAAAGAAACTCAACTCAATTTCGAATTCGTAATACCCAACGGACATTTAGAGTTTAACTTAAACCCCCCGAAGAGCTGCACCAACAAATAAACAACGTCTCACTTCGACACATACAGTACGACGCAAAGACGTTCGTAATGACAGGACCGACCAAAAGGACCAAAATAAAATGAAAAAAGAAATTACTTTTAATCAATTTTTAATCACAGGCAAATGGCCCGTCCTTCGATACGTACATACATACCTTCCCTCCTACAGACAGTAACAAGGAGTAATCCTGAAATCTATTTTATTGTCGCACGGTAGCAATACAACCCTTCCAAGCGGAGGGGCAACACAAGGGATAAGTAGATCTAAAAAGTTAACAACAATGCTAACAGAACAACATGAAGTTGAATCTGGGACGATTTCAATTTCATTTCTCGTTCGATTCATATCGGCCAAGCGCCCAAGTCCGGAAAAGAATTTCAATCCGCACAGCTCTCAATCTCCTGCAAACGCACCCAGCCCACATCATGTGGTACCACCACTATCGCCCCAACCGGTCGCGTTTATCTTTCTATACCGAAAGATCTATAGTAGCTGGAAGATACAAGAGTCCCGTCCCACTCTATTATCCGGATAGAATACATTTAAAGAGATGGGCCGACATAAAGTATATTGTGCATCCTGGGGCTGCCTTAATTGTAACGCCATTAGAGGAGAGTTATCCCCTTTGGTTCGAACGAGAAATTATAGACATTCACAGTGATCTATGTGTATCTAGAACATGAAAGCAATGAACAGACTAGGGGGGGTTGTAAGTTTTATTTTTTTTACGCAGGCAGCGAACAAAGAGATTGAAAGTAACTGACATCGTTTAACTGCATACAAATAGGAAGGGTGAGTGCCATTGTACCTACCTGGCCACTGTGTCCTCTTTTATCGTAGATTTCTAATTAAATCGAGATTAAAGTGAGTGGGTGGTCTGAAGAGCGACGGACATTGACATCGTAAACGCATTGAAAGTCTCAATGCGATGAACGTTGGCAGTGTGTTCATGGATCTTAGCCACCCGATCCATGAAGCTGGAGGCGGAGACAAATGGTTGAAGAGATTTATGACGTTACCTGTAGTGTCCTTTGATCAACAAAACGAATGGGACCGGAAAGGCAATTTATAAACATGCTGCAGAGCTCGGGAAACTGAAATGGGCTGTAGTCACAAATGAATGTCGTAATGCATTTGGTTAGTATGACTTCAAAGGTCTTTCCGAGCGTACCCTGGGGAACAATTAAGATTGAGACTCAGTTAAATAAGAGAGAGGGTGTATGGTAGAACCAAGAAGAAATATCTCTGGAACGTGTTTTCAATTGTCATTTTCAAAGGCAGAAATTCTGACAAGCTCACAGGAATTGCAACTCAAAATCTGAAATGGCATTAAGGGATAACGTACCAGAGGTTAGGTAATTCAATATTCTTTACGGAATTTTGTACATATAATGCCTAGAGACTTTCTTCTAATCCGGCAGAGATCGATAAGGAGAAGCAATACAAATTCCAGTTGTCGTTTAAAGTCTGTGTAAGACCTAATTCTTACACATGTCATAGACCAAGCAGCTTATGTGCTAATATGTATCAGGATTTATCAAGCAAAAATCCAGCTGACGAACTGACACAATCCTCGTGGCAGAACTTCCCTGGTGTTAAAGGAAGAAATTCAGATTACACCATCCACAAAGGATCTAGCGGTCAACAAATTAGTCAACCATCAACTTTACAATCGGGGACGTACAATCATCTACCTCTGCACGTTCTATGGAGCGAATGAATGTCGCAGCAAACTTACGCTTAAAAGCGCAGCGCAATGAGTCAGATATCATATTGTAACGAAAACTAACTCATTTAGAATAGCAATCGATCACTGGATTGCGATAAACTACACTGGCGTTTATCGCAATCCAGGCGCTTCGCCTTTATTACAACCTTTTACACACTTTAAATTTCATTGCTGACACACACCTTTATTACACACTTTGTCTCTACAACTCACTAGGTGGCTGGATTACTTTTACACTGATTACCGACTGATCACTGGATACTGAATCCCGAAAATTGGATGCCCGCGTAGGCGAATGCTTCCGGTTAGCCCTCGGACCTTTATCGCGAATGTTCGCCGTTACGCGTTCCCCTTCAGGAGTCCCTAGAATGGTCTGTCATTTGCATTTAACAATATGTTGCTGAAGGTTACTGTCATTTCGCTTCTAGCTGCAACAGAGCATTTCAAACTCCAAATGTGCCGACGAAAGCTATAAACGCAAGATCCGCCAGAGGCTTTTGCTGACCCACGCATAATCCTTCTATGACTACTATAAAACACAAATCTAATTGTTGGTGCTCCACACTCCTGATGTGTTAGATATAAGAATGTCACAAAGAATTTGGGTAGGGAATCAGGCCTAGGCAAGCTCGAAAAATGGGCAGAAAACTGCGGGCTTGGAACACATTGCAATTTGTAAGTGTGTTACTGCAACACACCAAAAGGGGCGACTTCATTGTAGTCAATTTCAATGCAATTTTAAGAGTCTTATTATGAAAGCACATAAAAGGGACATTTCCAACTATACACACAAAAGTCAAATTCCCAGCTACATAAAGCAAATTGCGACCCGGAACCATGCTGTAATTGTTACCACACTGGACTACCAACCCAATGATCCCGTGTTCAAATCTCAAGGTTCCTGAGAACATTTCTTGCAGCAAACAAAAACACAAAAAAAAGACTCATCTTATTCTCGCTCTTCGACCATTTGGAAAGGAGAGGTTGAGTGTCTTTGCTTTTTGGTAGCTGCGGATAACTCGGATCATTGGGTTGAGAGTCCAGTGTGTTCACCATTACGCCATGGATCCGATCTGCAAATGACTTTCTGGCAAGGTTGGATATATCCCATAAGGACTTGATAACTCTTTTTTTAAATAAAACGCAAAATATTTGAGATATTTCAACAACTTTACTATCGGCTTGAACTACAATTAAAACATTTATGAATGGAACATGGAACTCGACTTCATTCATATGGCCACCGCGGGCACGTTTGCAGCGGTTGATTCGTTGAACCCAATTATCGATGACTCGGCCACACATTTTAGCCGAAACGGCCGCTATTTCACTGGCCCATTTCTTAAGATAACACGCTCATCAAAGTTACTCTTCAATGATTCGATTGTTGGGTGCTGTGTTGCTTGTGGTACCATCCTGTTGAAACGACATGTCGTCCAAGTCCATATCTTCATATAATCGGTAATCATGGCGCGATAACGCAGGCCATTCACAGTAACTTGACGATCGTTATCGTCGACGAAAAAATATGGCCCAATTACCGCACCAATCAGTTATTTTTTGTGGGTGAAGTGGTGATTCATGAAGCACCATGCGGATTTCCACCCGACCAATAACGCATATTTTGCTTATTAGCTTATTAACGAATCCATCGAGCTAAAAATGAGCTTCTTCACTGAAGATGATTTTGCTATGAAATTCATCATCTTAGCGCATCTTCTCCAGAGCCCAATAGGAGAACATACATCGCTTTAAATGGTCCATTCGCTTTAATTCTTGAGTAAGCTTGATCTTGTATGGGTATACACCAAGATCCTTACGCAAAATACGCCATAATGTGGTCTGAGCGATGCCCAATTCTTGAGAACGCCGTGGAATTGACTGACTTGGATTGTTTGCTACGGACGCCCGAACGGCAGCGATATTTTCGATACTTTGACCAGCCCCTTGTCTCACGGATACGGCAGCATTGCACTAGACATGTTATTGCCCGTCTACTAGGGCGAGAATTGCGACCGTAGAATTGGAGTTAACACTCTTAAAGTTGCGGTCACCGACTCCGAATTTCGGTAGAAAATTTTTATAATTTGCAGACGTTGCTCGTTCGTGTACTTTACTAGAATGAAAATGTTCAGTTTACTAAAAAAATTGACAATGACAGTTCGATGATTAGTGAAAGGGTGCGTCAACAAATTGAATTCGAAGTTGTCAATTCCCTATTGGAAACCCCTTTAGTTGAGAAATTTCCCTTTTGTTTGATTAATTTATCCAAATGATGTTAATTATTAATAAGTGTGTCGCTGCAACACACTTAAGATGTCGTTCAAGTTTTTATTCATGACACGCAATAAAACGTGATATAGTTTTAATACGAATAAGTGTTTCATTTTCAAAGATCAAACGTGGTTTAATCTTAAGGTGTGTGACAAATAACACACTTGCTGCGTGTTGTTTAACACACTAGCATTTGCAGTGGACGGAGCTAGTTTTATTCGCAACAAAACGGCAGATATCTCCAATCTCTGCTCCAAAACTCAATGAGGCTTGTCCTAGATTCGCAGATCACGCCAAATACCTTAGAATTGTGGAAGAATGCATCAAACACGCAACAAATGCGCTATACCACCGCAAGAAAGCCTTGTGTACCAGATGGGGTAACAAGACCCATATCACGCACTGGCTGTAGACCGCAGTTGTAAGGCCTACTATAGTAGCGTACAGTTGCTTAGTCTGGTGAACGGCACTCTATATGTATGTATGTTAGCGTTACATTCCATGAAGGACCAAAGCCAAGCTTCTCTCAATCACCCATGTTGTGTGTGATTTTATTTTCCCATAGGTGAAAGAGACCTTCAGTTTATTGCCGGTTCCGAACGGCGAAAATCGAGAAGCTTTTCTTGACAATTATACTACAGGGGATTTTCTCAGTACCCCGCCAAGGAGAGGCACGTTCGATGACTTGGCTGTTGTCGGGATTCGATCCCGTGTCATCGGGCCAATACACTGCCAACTGCGCCACGGCGCTCTGTAGATTTAACTATTTCAAACTTCTAAGTAGAGTACAAAGCATGACATGTATCGCTATAATCGGAGCACTGGGAACAATCCCCACTGTAACCCTCGAAACGATGCTTCACCTACTCCCCTTTTTGGTAAGGAAAAGGCAAAGTTGCGACTTAAGGAATCAGCTCATTGGAAGTTGTCCGAAATAGAGCACGCTGGTATTCTACGCCAAAAAGTGATTTAATTGAAGACGCGGACTACTTAACCCCGATCCTGAACTTCACGATTCTATATAAAACAATAATTGCCACCGATGACAATGGGAAGGGAACGAATTCCCAAGCAAGGGCACTGCACTGGAAATATACACGGACGGATTCAGGACAGGCAACGGTGTGGGTGCCGGTGTCTATGGACCGACCCTCCCGACTACCGAATCACTGTAGTATGTTCCAAGCTAAATTGGCGGCAATTAGTGAGGCCGCCGACTGGCTGTTTTTGAGATCGATGGACTATAGTGACATTGTCATCTACACAGACAGCAAAGCGGCAACAAAAGCACTCGAATCACCAATAATTGTCAAAATTGTTCAGGCTCTGGCGCAAATCTCCACTGTGTTGGGTACCTGACATAGTGATATACCAGGTAAATGGGAAGCAGGCGAACTAGCAAAAAAAGCACACCACACTGGAGATCTCGAATGTTAAAGGGGATATCTATCCACAAATGGAATCGCTAAAATATCAAATCTCGAAACAGGCACTGCAACAGGCCAGTGAGAGATGGAATGAGCTCGATACATGCGACTACGAGAAACAAATCTGGCCTGGACGCTGCAAAGTTTACCAAAGAGTAAAACGAAATGCCAAGATTATAAAGTCCGAGCGGGATACCTCAGATAGCTCTTAGTTGAATCACAGTCGATGCAGAGAATATGGAAATACTATTTATGCGGATTGTATAACGGCGAATATGGTCAAGATACCTCTGTCATGCAGAGCGCATCATTCAGATTGGACGAAGACGAGAGAGATTTCCATCCACCCGACTTAGACGAGTTTAAGATAGCGATATCAAAACTGAAGCCTAATGAGGCTGCTGGTGCAGACGGCTTGCCTGCCCGTGGTGTTTAAAGCTAGAGTACTAAATTGGCATCCACCAAATTTTCGACAATTTCAAAGTCGCGTATTACAGTGTGCATGGAGATGAGCTATACGGAGCTATGTCTAGTTTAAGCATCCCCGCCAGCCGTCAGACTGTGCAGGATGACAATGGAGAATGATCGCTGCTACATTAAGTAGTTAACCGAGACGTTTGATGTCAAAAAAGGATTCAGACACGGCGACTCCCTGTCATGATTTTTTCAACATCATACTTGTATAGATCGTGCTTGATTCTAAGAGGCACGATCTGGTTCTAGTCTGAACAATTTGCTCGCCAATGCTGAAGACATTAACGTGATTAAGAGAACGGAGCGCGACGTCAATGAAGGTTTTGTGACCATTAAAGCAGAAGCGCCTTAAGTGGGTCTGAAGGTAAGCGGGGGCAAAACCTAATATGTATCTGCTGTCGTCAAGGAAATAGGCACAACACCGACTTCTTCGCCAGAGCGTCACTATTTGCAGCTATGACTTTGATGTAGATAGGGATTTCGTCTACCTTTGCTCACTGGAAACAAGCGGCAGTAGCACCAGCGCTGAGATTAGACGCAGATTTACTCTTACCAACCGCTGCTTCCTCAGGCTCAAGAGTCAATTGATGGTAGAGCCCTCTCTCGGAAAACTAAGATGACTCTCTATAAAACCTTAATCATCCCGGTCCTCCTCTATGGCGCAGAGGGTTGGACGTTGTCAAAAGTGGATGAAGAGGCCGTTTGGAGAGGAAAATTCTGCATACAATCTTCGGTCCCGTTTGTGTTGAACTGTACGGGCTGAAGAGCGGCATCGGCCTAGTATGACCACTACGGATCCAACGTCTTAGATGGCTAGGCCATGTGGAGCGAATGGACAGCACAGCTCCGTCCCGAAGAGTATTTGACTCCAACCCGGTAGGACGACGTTACAGAGGATGGCCGCATTTAAGGATGCCCACACAGGTGGAAAGCGATCTTATCCAAATGGGCGTACGACACTGGAAATAGTTGGCAAAAGATCGTGCTAGCTGGACAGGCTTTTTGGTTGGGGCCCAGGTTCACCCCGAACTGTAGCGCCACCTAAGTAAGTAAGTAATAGACGGTCTTCGATCTCATAAGGATTGGTGTCGTCCAAAATTCGGCAATTTCGTTTGTTGACGTACCCATTCATCGGGAAATGGGTCTCATCGCTAAAGATGATTTATCGATGAAAATTAGGGTCAGTTTCCAACTGCTCTAGAGCCCATTCAGCGTCGTTGTCTAAGGTCGTTTACATCGGATCCTGGGCCATTTTAGTTTTGTACTGGTGCAGGCCCAAGTCACAATGCAAAATTCGCGAAGTTCTCGTCTGCAAAGGCCTAGTTCTTGTGAGCGACGCATAATCGTCTCAGATTCCCTTACACACTCTCACGGACAACGGCGACGTTTTCGGCAGATCTTGGGATTCGTCAATGTACGGGTGTTGGTTTGTCGTTTACTGCACCAGTGGACTAAAATTTATCCTCCGCACTGCGAATAGTCCTCTCGATAGGGCTATTATTACGGCACGTTTCCCGAACAGAACACACGATTTAATAAAACATTTTTATCATTTGCACGTGTTGTTGAAGGAGAAAGGAGACCCTTTGTCTGCGCCAACTACAGAGGAATAAGTCTTCTGGGCATCGCTTATAAAATCTTCTCGGCTGTTCTGTATGGACGCTTAAAACCGTTCGTTAATAAACTGATTGGTCCATATCAGTGTAGTTTCAGGCCCAGGAAGTCCATTACAGATCAATTATTCACACTTCGGCAGATCCTGGAAAAAACAAACAAGTTCCAGATCGACAGCCACCACCGTCGACTTTAAGGCTGCAGACGATAGTATAAATAGAGACGAGCTATACAACGCCATGTCTAGTTTTGACATCCCTGCCGAACTCGTCAGGTTGTGCAGGATGACATTGGAGAACTCTCGCTGCTCCATCAGGGTCGGAAGCGATCTAACCGATGCCTTTTATGTCAAAAAAGGTTTTAGACAGGCCGACACGCTAACGTGTGACTTTTTCAACATCGTCCTTGAAAGGATCGTGCAAAACTCCCTGGTCAACACGATGGGCACCATTTTTTTCAAATCCGTACAACTGCTCGCATATGCCGACGACCTTGGACGAAGGCAACGAGATGTCACTGAGACCTTTACGAGCATTGAGACGGAAGCGGCTAAAATGGGACTGGCGGTAAGTGAGGGCAAAACGACAACGCTGTTGTCGAAAAAGGACACGAACCACCGACGTCTTGGCCAGGGCGCACATATCGGCAGGTATAATTTCGAGGTAGTCAAGGACTTCGTCTACTTAGGCTCCGCAGTGACATGCACAAATGACATCAGCGCCAAAATCAAACGCAGAATAGCTCTTTGGGCTCGGGAAGCAATTGAGCCCTCTCTCGAAAAACCAAGGTGACCATATACAAGACCCTTATCATCCCGGTACTGTTTTATGGCGCAGAGACATGGACCTTATCAAAAGCGGATGAGGAGGCCCTTGGTCGTTTTGAGAGAAAAATTCTTCTTACGATTTTCGGCCCGACCTGCATAAATGGGGAGTGGAGGGGAAGACTTAATAGTGAGCTATACGGGCTGTACGGCGACATGAACGTAGCATGGCGTCTACGGATCCAACGCCTAAGATGGCCAGGTCATGTTAAGCGCATGGAAAATACAGTGGGAGGGGACCTTAACCAACTAGGAGTGCGGCACTGGAGACTGCTGGCGAAAGACCGTGCCAGTTGGAGAGGTTTTTTAAAGGAGGCCCAGGTTCGCCATGAACTGTAGCGCCAAAAGAAGAAGAAGAAGAGGATGTGTTGTTGAACATGGTGATTTGGCGAAACAGGCTGAATAAATGACAGCTAATTTGACAGAAGTAGCTTCAACAACGTGACCGTTATCAACAAAGTTCTGAACTCTCTATTCAAAAACCCTTTATATTCAAGACATCTATAACAAGAAGCATTTAAAATCACATCAAATCCTTCCAACAAAAATGTAACCACAGATTCACCCATGTTGATGTCAACATGCTGCAAATTATTCGGTAACTCAAGAGCTCACTAGACTGACGGTAGGGCAATTGTGACCGTTCAGCTTTAGCTAACCAGAAGTACGAACTACGTTGCATTTTTTCGTTCCTAAGTGCTACAAGTCCATAACTTACCGGCCAATTCATCAGAAAATCTTCCAAAAATACCTGAAATACTTTAAGCAATTAAGATCTTGAAATTCGTTGAGAGTTAAATTCCAGAAATACGATCTCTAGACTCTTTAAGCCCTGGAATTCGTTGAGTACGAAATCTCAAAAACAGGTCCTTTGGACTCCGAGTATGTAACAGAATGAATGTATCCCGGAACATTCCATAGTAATCGCTGGTCAAAGCGTACCGTATACAGTCCTCTAAAACACTTTGTCAATGCTAAGCTGAACGTCGTGTACCGCGTAAGTGTAATATATGAGACAGAATCTCGTTACCAGAAAAGGGTATCTCTATCTGCTACACTGAAGTTCATTAATTTACATACCACCTGAATGGGATGCGAACCTCCGCCTGTGGCTTGATATATACATATAGGTTTGTTGAGGACGTAGATGCGACTAACTATGTATATTTCTCTTTTCACAGGTATTTAATAGTGCATACCTCGTCATGGTTTATATTAACAAAAAAACTATTATTCAACCCTAAAGCAGACGAAGGAGTATACTATATACTCGTAGCACAACTTTATGAGTTTTCAAAAGTCAGGAAAAATGCTTTTCTTTTACCATTTTCCTCATCTTTGCATTTCGAAACGTCCTCTAGGCACTCTTCGAAGAATTATGCATATTTTGCAAATACACTTCCTCGTGGGATGGGAATCAATATATGTTTGTGTCATTTCTCATGCTGCTGCTCCATCCATTCGTCCTCAGAATGGAATACTTTGAATTTTAAACGATCTACAAGTTCCACCCATTCACCTGCCTCTTACTCATGCAGACGTAAACCAGGCAGCGCCAGGAGACAATATAAAAAATGACACAAAAATATGTGGAGTGTAGCAGATGAAAGGAGGGAAGGGTACATAAGGAATGGCGCCCAACAGAAAAAGTGATAAGTCAAATAGAAAGAAGAATTTATTATTTGCTCTCGATTAGGAGGTGTTCCATGGGGGACATACGACGATTTTTCTTCTTTTTTTGTGCACATGTGCACGCAAATGGGTCGGTGGAATCCACTGGAGGGTACAATATTTACGAGTAGACCTTTGAAGTCTGGAGTCAGACAGTCGATACCGGGTGAATGAACAGAGCTCATTTTTTTCTTCTCCTGGCATCGCCTCCCTGTACATTTGCGCAAAGTTTATTAACGATTCGCCTGTGAATCTATTTAACTGGCACAGCATTCTCGGCAAAAGTAGGCGCAAGGATAGGCAATCTAGAGGATATAAAATGCAATAGGTGTCAAGTGGAAATAAATACAAGTGCGGAAATTGAATTGGAGAGCAATCAATCCGACTGGGTCATGTTTAAGTGTAGTTAGAACCGTGAGGAGTAAGTGTGTCATCGGTGATTGAGGAGTACTTTTCGTATAGTAGTTACCGCAGTTATAGGAAAATTCGGTGTGCTGTAGAAGGGGAATACCCCATCAAATATACTGTGGGCGTCAAAAGAAAGCGTACAACTGCAAGTTTATACTGTAAGAGGAAGGGTTGGTTTTGAACATCACCTCGATACCTTCAAAAAAACGAGATGCGTCCTAATGAAGGCAATCGAAGGGAGAAGGCAAGATACTTTAAACGAATGTGCGACGAAGCCGACGTTATAAAACGGTGATGACCAAATTATAAGGCTAAAGGTCCCCACAACTAACATGCCCAATAATGTTAAGAAACATTGGGGAGCACTGGGTTCCCAAAGGCCAAATACGACACCTATTCCAACTATTACGCTGAACGACAGAGTAGGAGACAAGGAAGCGCCTGGACCCGACGGAATTCTGACCAAACCCTGAGATTTTCATAGCACTCATGCAGAGATGGTTAAATGAAAGGAGTGTTTCCAAAACCACGGAAATTGCAACACCTAGTACTGCAACCCAAGGGAAACCAACTACCTGCAGTACCATCGTCATACGGCCCGATATGCCTGCTTGATACAATGGAAAAGATATTAGAGGGGGTAATATACGATGGGCTACCGAGTGTAACAGAGGAGAAGGAAGCCCCCTCAAATCAGCAGTATGAATCCAGAAAGGCACGCTTCAAGAAGTACTCGATATTGCATCTGATGCCAGAGCAGGACTCTCATGGAGGGTAGGGGTCAAAGAAATACTGCGCAGTGGCGACTCTAGACGTCAAAAAACGCGTTAAATTTTGCGGACTGGACCCTGATAAGAAAATCGTTAGCACGAATGGAAACACCGTGCTACCTGCTACGGATAGTGTCCGTCTACCCTATAGACAGAAATCTGAGGTACTTATGTCCCGGAGAAGGGAACTCAATATTACGACACATTCATCGGGGTTCCTCAGGGGTCGGTGCTGGGCCCCCTGCTGTCGAACCTAATATACGACAGACGATTTAGACTCAGGTTTAAGGTTTTCCCAAGGAGTGAACAACCTTAGATTTGCAGATGATATAGCTATCGTGGTTGTTCTAAAGCACACACATTAGCCATAAATACAGCAGTCGCCCAGATAAAGCAGTGGCTCGAATCTGCCATCCTCGAACTGGCAGACCATAAGACGGAGGCCGTCTTTGTAACAGGCAGGAAAACCATAGAATATATCGGTATTCGAGAGGGTTACCCGAATATCCGAGTCAAGTAAGCAGTTAAATAGCTCGGAGTGATGCTTGACAATAAGCTGCGGTTCAAAGTACGCGCAGACCATGTGAGCAAAAAAGAATCTTCTTTACAAACGGCTCTCTCCAGGAAGCTATCAAACTTTGGTGGGCCCGGACAAGCGAAGAGGATTCTGTAGTCATGCTGTATGCAGCACCTGTCTCGACAGTAGTGCTCAAAAGAAAGGAAACTTGCCGAAAACTGTCATTGGCGTACCGGCTCTGTGTATTGAGGACAATAAGCGGCTACCGTATGATTTTTGATGATGCCGCATTTTTCATTGCTGGGATGATCCCCATTGAAATCCTTGCCTTGTGAAGAATTCACCAGAGAAAAACCTCATGGCCAACCATTGCCAGGAAAACAAGAAAAATCAATGAGGAAGAGAGGTCGCGCTCGATTGCTTAATGGCAATCTCGATGAAATAACACCACAAAGGGCAGACGGACTCATACCCTAATTCCATGAATCGATATATGGCTAAACCGAACACAAGGAAACTGCAACTACCATCTTACGCAGTTCCTCCCTGGTCACGGTGGTTATCGTAAATGCCTATGAATATCGGTTGGGACATGATACCTCTTCTCTTTGCCCAGATTGTCCAAACCAAGACGAAGACGTCAGACACGTAATCTTTGATTGTTGACGCTTTACAGACGGGAGGGGCACTTTGCCAAGCACATGAAACATACTTCAGCGAATGGTGGAGTCGCAGAAATACTGGCTGGGTATCTGCGCGCTAGACAGAAATGTGAAGACAGAGCTGAGGAGGATAGGAACGGCAAGGAAAGCAGAAGAAGCAACAACCGCAGCAGAAGCAGGAGGGATTCTACAAGCACGGGAGTAGCATGAATACTCGACGCAAATGGGTGGGGCCTGCGAATCGTGCATACTGGCAGTTCGGGCCCCTAGTATATATGATGATTCCACACCCGTTGGCGCACCCAAAAGACAAATACTGTGAGAGGGAACATAGATTTTGATTAGTGATTTGTTTGTTTTCCTTTTGATTTTGAAACAGCTTTCAGTTATCCTGGCATTGATCCAACCATCTGTTTGGTAAATAGCTGGCATTTTTTGTTAATTATCTAATAACGATGCCTTTGCTAATCTACCTATCCGAATACTTCCACAAATTCTATATCAGATTACAGTCTGAGGATTACGAAAGGCTATCCAGCAGCTCTGGTGTCCGATTTGGCTGTATGCTTGGGGTCATTGCGCTACTGGAAAACTCAGAATTGATTTAATCCGAATTTGGCAACATTTGATTGTAAATTGTCCCTTAAAATATTAAGGTAATCGGCTTTTTTCATTGTAATATGAATAGAGATTAGGTTTCCAATGCCCGATTTTGGCATGTAGACCACGATCATAACCTAATCCCCATCGTGTTGCTGAACCTGATTCTGTTCTTCCAATTCTTTATTCTCAGCTGTCCATATAAAACTCATTTACTTAGGTGGCGCTACAGTCTGATGTGAACCTGGGCCTCAACCAACAAACTTCTCCAACTGGCACGGTCTTTTGCCAGCTGTTTCCAGCGACGCACTCCCACTTGGTTAAGGTCCCCTTCCACCAATGTGCGCCACCCTAGATTCGGTCGTCCTCTGTTGCGTCGTCCCTCGGGGTTGGACTCGAAGACTCTTCGGGCCGGAGCTGTATTAACCATTCGCTCTACACTACCTAGTCACCTTAGACGTTGGATCCGTGGACGCCGTACTAGACCGATATCGCTGTACAGCCCGTAGAATTCGTCGTTGTATATTCTCTTCCACACCCCGTTTATACAACCGGGATCATAGACTGAACGCATAATTTTCCTCTCGAAACGAGCAAGGGCTTCTTCTTCCGCTTTAATTAAAGTCCAGGCGTCTGCGCCATAGAGGACCGGGTTGATTAAGGTTTTGCATAGCGCAACCTTGGTATTTCGACAGAGGGCTCTACTTATCAATTGCCAAAGATGCGCCCAAAGAAGGAGCAGTTGGCAAGAGTGATTCTGCATTTGATCTCAGCGCTGGTGTTGTTTCCGCTGGTAACTAGTGAGTCAAGTTGGACGAAGTCCTTGACCATTTCGAATTTGTAGCTGCCAATTGTGACATTCTGACCGAGACGTCGGTGTTGTGCCCCCTTTTTGGTTGACAGCATATATTTCGTTTTACCCTCGTTAACCGAAAGACGCATTTTAGCCGCTTCTGCTTCAATGCTTTCGATCGCAGCATTGACGTCCCGTTCGTTCAATTACGTCAACGTCATCCGCGTACGCAAGCAGTTGCATAGACTTCAAACAGATCTTACCTGTTGGCCAGTAAGTCTCGTATGATATTTTCAAGTACGATGTTAAAAAAGATACGTGACACTTGCGTACCTTGTCTTAGTCCTTTTCTAACATCAAATGTCTCGGTTAATTCGCTACCGACCTTAATGGAGCAGCGACAGTTCACCATTGTCATCCTGCACAATCTGACGAGTTTGGGAAGGATGACAAAACTAGACATGGCCCCGTATAGCTCGTCTCTCTGCACACTGTCATAAGCGGCTTTGAAATCGACGAAAAGGTGATGGGTGCCGATTTGGAATTCTTGGGACTTCTCCAAGATCTTCCGCAGTGTGAATATTTGATCTATTATGGATTTACCTGGCCTGAAACCACACTGATAAGAACCTATCAGATTATCCACAAAGGGTTCCAGGCATTGACACAATACGGCAAATATTATATGAGAAGTTAAGGAGACTTATTACCCTGTAGTTAGCGCAGTTACAGCGTTCTTCTTTCTTGTTGACCGGGTAAACGATGCTGAGATTTTATTCGTCGGGCGTGCTTCTTTCCGACCATATTTTCCCAATGAACTGGTGCATGCGACCTACCAACTCCCACTTTAAATAGCTCGGCAAACAAGTCATCTGCGCCCGCAGCTTTATTAAGCCTTAAGCTTCGAAATTATCAGCTTAATTTCAACTAGGTCGACGGAATTCTCTTACATTTTCGTCCGTTGTGAATGGATCATTCTGCCTTTTTTTATCGCCGTCAGACAGTCTACAGAAGTGTTCCATCTATATTTTTAACCTCGACTGTGGCTCTACTATTAGTTGTCCGTCTTGATCCCTACGAGCTTCCGCCCTGGCTTTATAGCCCCGGCGTATTCGTTTTACTTTTTCGCAAGACTTGCAGGTGTCATTTGTGTGGTAATTTCACAGCCGACGACGGGACAGGTTCTGGCTGGATACTGATAGTCTTCTGGAAAGGATAGTCTTCGCGTTTTCACGGATGGTTCCAAGTCTGGGCGGGGGTACGGCGCGGGGGGTTTTCCTTGAATGCAAAAACACAACACACAACATGGATGATTGAAAGAAGCTTGGTTTTGGCCCTTCATGGGCTGTAACGCCACCAAAGGAGATATACTGTGAGTGTTATGCCTTCTTCAGTACAGCTGTCTTGCATCATTTTTCCGTATATGAGTTGCATTTCTTTGGCTATGTACATACTTTGAACTACAAACCTCGCTCGATAGTCGGTGATGTTTACCATTTCACCACGGCTGCCCCAACACATTAAGGTAACCGTAGATGGACGAATTATTCAGGATGCAGGATGACTAAGTGCGTACGCCCTGACGTCTGCAAGAAGTCCGCAGCATTCTTCTTATCTTTAAGGAGAATTGACTGCAGAAGACGTAATTACGGGCATGCTCGGCATCCCCTACCTGTGCTGCATGTTGCGTGTTAAGGTAGGTGTCTGTCTCGGCAGTATAATGGACCAGTATTTGCATCTGAGTACTCCAACAGAAGCAGAAGCCTCCGATAAAAAGAAAACAAAAAAGAAAAGCAGAAAGCTCTTACCGCCATGATAGAAGACCTCAGAGGCATTTATCTTCGGTGCTTACTTCCAGTAGACTTAAATGAGGGTATGATTGGTTACCAGATCCTGAAGAATTAGAGTACGGCGTGGAGGCCGATGATGACTCAAGCAGCGACATAAAAGTTCCTATTAATGAACTAAGGACGGTCCGTGCTCGGGGAGTACCCACTATAGTGTAGGCTGCCTACCAAATGTCAAGGAGTGCAGACGGTTCCATGTACAAATCAGGATACTAAACGTTATTTTACTATGAAGCGAGGCAGTTCCTGTTTTCATTCATCCTGTGTCTGACACTTGAGTTATTGATCGAAAAATATGGAAAACGAAATAAAATTTCCCAGAGACCTGACCCTATATGTACAGATGCATATTTCAGAAAGCAGGGACTGCACAATATTGGCATGTATCCCCGTATCACCCAGTATCATCTGGCTAATGAAAAATAGAGCTTTCCACTTACATCACAAACTCTCCACAAAACGTCAATTTAAATTGGACACATATATTCAACCGAAGTTTTTTCGTATTCTGTAAACACCATTAAATGGAACAAATGAATTTCAAATTTATCGAACAATTGCAATCGCGCACTATACAAAGCCTATGTAGCACACTATACAACAACAATTAATTGCAATCAAGTCTATCGCGATTGATATAAAGATACCACACCAATTTGTGGGCAGCAGAGTATTGAACAGAAAATGGTTTGGTTTTGTTCCAATAAATGAGTGCTCTGATTTGACCGAATCATCCAATCAAAGCTATTCTACTGTTCCATCGATGCGTCAATATTTTGACTAGCAATTCATCTCACTCTGTGATTTATCATTGTGTTTTATGACTTTGTGTTTTTTAGCACCAGATGAATGGGAGCCCAAACTAGGGTCAAGTAAGGTTAACAGATTATAGCTCTGCTCTAATGAAATACAACGTCGAACTAAGGAAATCTAAGAGAAAAAACATTGCGAGAGAATAGACTCGCTACCAACTGCGGTTCGACTCCATAAAGCGCTATCCCAAGGGCACACAAATGGACTTGGGCTCTTTCGTAATGCACACGGTGGCCGTGGTGCATTGGTTAACATCATCGACCGCCGAGCGGAAGGTCTATAGTTCAAATTCGTTTCATAGCCAAGAAAAAGTAATTCCTATACGGACAAAAAGTATGCAACACTCACAGTATGTGGTCGACTGAAAATTCGTCGTCTTATGCAATACTAAAGTGCTCGAACGAATTACTACGGAATATAACTAAAGCGGAATTTGGTCGGCTCTCGTCCTATCTAGGACAACCACCCATGAGAGTAGTAAACGAACATCAACGAGCCAAACCACTGCACTCCGTTCATCTTGTGTGTGTATCACATCATAAAAGGGCCCACAGGCCTCACTGTGCACACATGTGTCGGTGTGCGGACATGTGTGCTGTCTGTGGGCTGGTGCACACCATTTTCGGTGTCAGACACGGAGCGAGTAAAAATCAAAAGTCTTTGATTTTTGGTGTCGGTGTCCCTATCGGTGTGACGTGTGTGGCGGAATCACACACCGGTGTCGATACACATGTGTGCACACAAGTGTGAGGTCTGCGGGCCCTTTAAGAGAATATAAAAACTCTTGAACCTGCGCGAGTCTCTAAAAACAAAACAAAAGACGGTACCTTTACCGTCAATCGCAGAGACACCCTGGAGACTTTGCTTGAGGTGCATTTCCCTACTTCTACTCCCTAGTCGATGCTTCCGACTATCAGACGAACGTCATATGTAGAGTTAGAGAGTTAGAGAGGGTACGGGGGTGGGACAAAGTCGCCTGATCACTGCGGCCACGAGTGGGCCTATTGTGATGTCACCCACTTACAGATCACTCAAGAATCCTGAGTTAGTGACAAAACTTAGTATGCTTTTGAGTGAGCTAGCAGCAATTTCTTCTGCTTCAAGATAATACTTGCCTAAGTGACGATGACGTGCTCTGCTGTTTCTTCGTCTTCAGTACACATTCTGCAAGTGTCATCTTGTATAATGCCCACCGTTTTGAGGTGATTGTTGACTGGGCAGTGTCCAGTAAGGAAACCTTCGATTAAGCGAATCTGACTCCTCGAAAGCATGAGGAGTTGTTTCGTTCTTCAGCGAGATGTAGTTGGAAGGAACAACTTGGCTTGTCTGCTACCTTTCGTTTGTAACCAGTAGTGATCCGTCGTGTTCCTTAACCAATTGTTTATGCAGCATTTGGTGGTGCTGATGGGTATGCCGCAGAAAGGCCGTGGCATCATAAATGGTGATGCAGAGCTTTTCCTTGCTTGTAGGTCCGCCTTTTCGTTGCCTGTATGGCCGCTGTGTCCAGGTCTCCAAATGAGATGAACTCTGTTTGTGCTGGCCAGCTGGTGAAGTAGCTGTAGGCAAACCCATACCAGTTTGTAGGTGATTTCATAGCTCTTTAGGGCCAGAAGCGAAACCTTGCTGTCAGAGAGAATGTAGATGTTTTTGTTAAATATATTTCTGTTTATATTTTCTCTGAGGCAGAGTTCTATAGCAAATATCTCTGCTTAACGTCATATGTAAGTAGCATCGACAGTAAAACGAATAGCCTCTCTGGTAGACTCCTAGCTCCGATAGAGTTAAATGGGCAATTGGCTCATTTAAACTTTATAAGGCCACAGGCAAAGACGGTGCCTTTCCTGCTATCTTGCAGAGAGGCCTGGACACTATTTTATCACCTCTGATAGTTCTTTTTAGGTCTTGTTTCAACCTGGGCTTCATTCCTCGAAACTGGAGAGAAGTCAACCTTGTCTTCATCGCTAAGATTGGAAAGCCAAGTGAACAACCGAAATGCTATCGCCCTATCAGTTTAACATCGTTCCTACTAAAAACCATGGAAAAACTGGTAGAGCTCCATATTAGAGGTATCCTAGAGAATCAGATACCACTGCATCCGAATCAGTATGCAAATCGCAAAGAACGATCTACTGAGAATGCGCAACACCACCTAGTGGCGCGTGTTGAAAATAGTTTCACACACAAGGAGATCGCGATTTGCGCGACAATAGGTCATCGGATAGTAGTTATTGTTGCGGGCAGGTGCGAAATTGCTACCCTTGAGCGCATGCAGCTCGCGCTTAAGTTTGTCTCTGTCTAATGTGGCAGAGAGGGTATCGATTAACCCAATTAAGACAATCATAGTCCCGTCTACAAAGAGGCGAAGGGTACAGCCCCGCTCCGTCTTTCTAAACGGCAACATAGGATTTTCAGAAAAAGTTAAGTATATGGGTATTGACCTCGATCGCAGACTCAACTGGAAATCCAATATTAAAAACAAATTCACAAAAGCGACTAAGACCTTGTGGGCCTATCGACGCACTTACGGTAAAACCTGGGGACTTAAACCCAAGGTAATTCACTGATTATGTACCGCGATATTAAGACCTCTCATCATCTATGCGTCCACGGTATGGTGGACAAAAGTCGAGCAAAAAACCATAATCGGTCAGCTTCAACGCCTTCAGAGACTAGCGTGTCTTGGAATTACAGGCGCCATACCAACTTGCCCTACGGCAGCCTAAGAAGCGCTGAATGGTCTTACTCCAATGCACATTTTTATTAAATAGGTGGCATTACGCAGCGCAATCAAAATTCTCCGCTCGGAAACAAACCTGCCATGTCGACTTGAGAGTCACATGTCCATCTTAAAACACCTCCCCGAGCTGGATATGAGTACCACGGTCTCGGACCAATTACCACACACCTTCATATTTGACAAGAGATTTGAGATATTGATCCCAGCTCAGCTTGGGAAACCAGTGGTCCCTTTCTTATTGTCAAAGACCGTAGGTGGTACACTAATTGCTCCAAGATGGTTTCTGCCATTGGCGCCGGCAACTTTGCACCAAATTTTAAGATTTCAAAAGCCAGGGGAATGAGTCCTAACTTCTTCCAAGCAGAATTACAGGCGATCCTAACATGCATCAATCTAAACCTAGAAACTGGCATATGAGGAGTAATCATCAACATATCCTCTGACAGCCAAGCAGCGCTTAAAGCGCTGAGTTCGTACAGCACGAACTTAAAAACCGTCCAGGAATGATGCCCCTATGATGCCCTACAAGACTTTGCCAAAAGAAATAAAGTCAAACTGTGGTGGGTGCCAGGGCACAAAGGTATTAAGGGTAATGAAATTGCCGATCAACTCGCCAAGAAAGGTTCCAGCGAAAAAAACATACATAGGTCCTAAACCTTTTTACGGCACTCCCAATTCTAAGATCAACTTCTTCTTAGACAGGTGGGGAAAATCGCAACACCTGTTATTTTGAAACAGTTTTCAGGATCTTCGCCAATCCAAACGAACAAATGGCCCTGAACAAATACTCTATTAACATACCCAAACTTAGAGTCAGCTACCTACCTAACACGTTCGATGACATGGCTGTGTCAGGATTCGATCCCGTGTCATCTGCGTCAGACGCCAACACACTACCCACTGCGCCACGGTGCTCTCGAGAGAAGCATTCTCAACTTTATTAAGGAAGTGGAGAAGCTCCTCGGCTAATCGGCTAGTAGGCACAATAGTTCTGTAAAGGTGGCAATGCCTCGTACTATTTGATAACACTAGCCCCTTACTTGCTTGCTTACGGGCGCTACAGTTCGGGATGAACCTGGGCCTCAATGAACATGCACCACCTAGCACGATCTTTCGCTAGTCTTTTCCTGTGCCGCACGCCCAGTTGGTTGAGGCCCTTTTCCACCTGTGCGCGCCACCTTAGGCGCGGCCGTCCTTTATTTCTTCGTTGATCCGTAGACGCCTGACTAGACCCATGTCGCTGTACAACCCGTACAGTTCGTGATTAAATCTTCACCTCCTATCGGTCAGATCTGCATCGATTCGGATGGAGCAGCGAGCTTTCACCAGAGTCATCCTGCAAAGTCTGACGAGCTTAGCAGGAACGTCAAGAGTAAACATGGCGTTATATGTATATGTCGTCTCTAATTACGATGTCGTATGCGGCCTAGAAGACGACTAATAGATGGTGGGTGTCGACCTGAAATTCATTGGTTTTCTCCAGGATCTGCCGTAGTGTGAAGATTTGATGGATGGTGAACTTCCTTGGCCTGAAGCTATACTGATAAGGACCTATCAGCTTATTTACGAACGGCTTCAGGCGTTCACACAAAACGGCAGCGAAGATCGTGTATGCGACATAAAGGAGACTTATTCCTTTGTAGTTAGCGCAGTCAAAGGGGTATATTTTTTAATGGATCGGGCAAACAAGGCTGAGACTCCTTTCCTCGGACATGCTTTCCTATGACCATATCTTACAGATGAGCCGGTGCATGCTCCTAACCAGCTCACCCCCAGCTGCTTTGAAGAGCTCAGCAGACAGTCCATCTGCGCCGACAGCTTTATGTGACTTGAGTTTCGACATGGCAATCTCAACTTCGTCGAGGTCAGGGGGACGGAATTTTCGGCGATCTTCGTCATTAAGAAATGGATCATTCTGCCTGACGGCGGTATTTTGGGTGTCATCGCCGTTATACAGTCTGCAGAAGTGGTTTCTCAGCATTTTTCTCATTTTTAAAGGCCTCCGTTCGGGCTTTATAGCCTTGAGACATTCGTTTTATCCATTGGCAAAATCTTGGAACGTCGTGCCTGCAGTAGCACCCTCCAAGTTTTCAATCGCCCGCTTCTCGTGCTCTCTCTTTTTTCTCTTGAGCAGCTTAGGTTCCTCCCTTCTTTTAAGCTCGTAGAGCTCACGAGCCGCTCTTGTTTTTTTGTTTTTGTGAAATAAGGTTAGCCCCTTACTAAACGAAAAAAAGGTTAATATTTGAAGTTAATGAGAATTACTAACGCAGCTTTAATCCCTAATGCCATGGGAGAAAAATTGCCCGAAAAAATCGCACTGAACTAAAAAAGGACATGAACAATCTAGAACGCGCTGCATTTTCGTAAATCGTTTTTTCCATATGCCTTAGTGGCGGAATGTAGGTTCCATAAAACAGTCCGTTGGCACTGAACATTCATTGGGTTTTCCAACCCGAATGGGGAGTGAGCTGAAAGAAAGAGGCCATGTGTATAAGCTCATCCTCTCCAATGAACTGCGAGGATTCAACGAATGAAGGGAAAGTAAGCTTCAAGGTAGAAAACTGCACAGAAATCGTTAACGGATTAATGAAACCGAACAAGGGTAACGTAATTGCACCGAATACCGGCCATCTAAGGATTGACTACATTTATTTATTTTTAATAAATTACTAGAAATATTTATTTTAATTTTGGTAGTGGTTTCTACATAAGAAAACGATTCGTATCCATTATAAATTACTCCCGTTCGCTTATTTTATCTTTAGAATATTTAAAATTATTTTTTAGTAAAACACTTGCCATTGTTGGTAAGTGACCATAATTCCGTCCACTATTTCGCACTGATCCTTATACCGGCCACTTGTGCCCCTAATATCGGCCGATCAGTTTTTCATCGAAATACGCATCATTTAGTAGGAACATAATAAAGCAAAATATAAAAACATGCATTTTATAAATGTCATTACAACTATTATCCAATAATATTTATTAAAACATTATAATATTAAAAAAATAACGTAAAAACGAGCAGATATAATTCTTTTTTAGGGTTCCATACCCAAGGGTAAAACGGAACCCTATTACTAAGACTTCGCTGTCCGTCCGTCCGTCCGTCTGTCACCAGGCTGTGTCTCATGAACCGTGAGAGACAGTTGAAATTTTCACAGATGATGTATTTCTGTTGCCGCTACCACGACAAATACTGAAAACAGAACAAAATGAATATTTAAGGGGGGCTCCCATACAAGAGACATGGGTGCCCCTTGGGCACGTACTGAACTAAGGTTAGTCGACAATATCTTTTGTATCTTTCATATTTATATATACAGATGGTACGGAACCCTTCGTGCGCGAGTCCGACTCGCACTTGACCGGTTTTTTTTTTTTTTTGTTTTTTTTTTTTTTTTATTTATTTAATTGCCAATAGGTTTTTTTTTTTATTTCTCACATAGTTAATTGTAGGAATACTGTATATGCCTCTACTATTTATTAATTTCGGGACAGGTATACATCCTCTATTGTATAAACATATATATCTTCTTTTTCGGGCCACCTCCAATTATTACGGTTCATTGTCATGGTATTCACTTCCACGATTGCACCTTCATGTTGCATTTACAGAAGGTTTTTAGTGGCTTTTCCTTCAAATATGAGCTAATTCTGTGATATATTATCTAAATGATTGTATATGTTTTAGTAGTAAGGTATCAAAAAACCAAATCTCTAAAATTTGTGCCACATTAAATACTAAATATAATACAAAATACCTTCATATTGCACAATTATATAATCTCCTTGGCAGCAATTTATATGTTCCACATTAATATTTATGATTTCTTCAGTCGCTATTTGGTTTTTTGTTTAATCGTTCTGTTTTTCTTCCTCATCTTTTTCTTTTTGTATTTTTCGCTGATGTTGAGTTAATTCTGCGTTGACGGCAACCACAGGAGTACTTTTTATCCTTTTTGATTGTTCTTCTTTTTTTCATAGCTTGTTTCGGGCCAATATAGTGCTTCTTTAAATAGTAATGTATAATAATGTTTATGTCTATTTTTCTGGTGTTTATTGTATTGGATCCACAGAAGATTTATCAATAGCGTTGACTATTTCATCGAGTCCAGCTTCATTTAATAAATGCTCATTAATTACTGTATACGCCATTCTTTTTCATAACTAAAAGAGGATAAGGTGGCATGGATTGCCTTCCCATTCATTTTCTGTTTTTTTTTTTATATTTTAACACTAACGATGGATCCATTTTGTTTTTCAACTCTTATAAACTCAGCATCACTTACTCCCCTTTGCGTTTGGATATTCATATTAGCGTATTCTTGATTGCCTTCTTCACTTCCTGATTCTTTATTTTGCACATCGAGTTGTTTTAAAAAATCTCTGGTAATTAATGTTATTCTCATTAAAAGAAAATGATCCACAAGTTGGACTTCTTTTTTAATGAGTTCTGATGTTACTGGTCTTCAATCGATGATTTTGAAATTGGTGCAAAATCTTCCCATTTAATTTTTTGGCCACGATTTTCCATTTGCCAACTCTGAACTTGATTTTTCCATGTATTTTTAAGTGGATGAAATACACCAACATCAAGGGGCTGTAAAATATGAGTAGCGTTAGGATGAAATGCCGTTAAGATTATGCCCTTTTCTTTGCAATATTCTAAGACATGTATATTTAGATGCGATGCGATTTTTTTTCTTTGTTGGACCAGGCCGAGCTTCTCTCAATCACCCAATCAATGTTGTGTGAGATTTTATTTTCCCATAGGTGAAAGGGATCTACTGTTTATTGCCGGCTCCGAATGGCGAAATTAGAGAAGCTTTTCTTGACAATTAAACTAGAGGGAGTTTTGTCAGTACACCGCTGAGGAGAAGCACCGTGAAAAACACGTTCGATGACATGGCTTTTGTCATGTCCATCTATAAAATATATTATTGGCAGTGAAATACATAATCGTAAAACACCTAACTTGTCATCTACCCGGATTCAGATCTACCGATACCCCAGTCTTTTGGATACCTCGAACAAATATTGCTTGGTATGCTTTGTTTATATGGATACAATACCAATGGAGGCTGTACACGCTCATCTGCACTCACTGTTATTAATGAAATTTATCTTTTGGAGTTAAATAAAATCCACTTTCATCACTGTTGAAAACACGCCTCGAGTCTTACATAACACGTGAGTAGTTCATTATCCGTGAAATAAGTGCGAACACTGTTAAACCAATTCTGAATACTTTCCTTACTCACATCGGCTCTCGACATTGTTAAAGGCTGTGCAATTCTACATCTTTTACTTGAATGTAATTTTAAAATGATTTGATCCATTTTTTTTTCGAGTACACCACTTTTAAATGGACTGGGCCGGTCTAATTTTTGTGCTAATTTAGCAACTGACAAGATCAGTTGCTCTTTCGTCACATGGAAGCCTTTCTCAGCCATTTCGATAATCCATTGGACCAATAAGTTTTCTTCTGGAGCCGTCAGAATCATCATTGGTGCCCCGATATTATTTGAATATTTATTTTTAAGCTTATCAGTCGCGGTGCTCATTGGGATATTATAACCTTTGCTTGCCTTTCTAATAGTCACAAATCCTTCATTAATTGATTTCGGACCATTGTGTAATGACTCACTTGTATAAAACATGCGTTTTTTATCACTCATTTTCTCGTCTCCCAACTATAAAATCACAACAAGTAAACCACTCGTTAAGGACTTAGTTAAAAGTTCAAAGTATACACGTTTATGTTTCACTATTTAACAGCGCAGCTTCAGGAAATCCGCTATATTCGTAAAGCTCAAAATTGTTGGTAAATTAGTAAAAAACAGACAGTCTCACTTCAAATAATTCACAACATTCCTTAAAATCACTCTAACGATTAGAACAAGCAAATTGATCACACTGAATATGCAATTCTATCGATTCCTCCTTGTGGGCGTTACAGCCCATGGAGGACCAGAGCCAAACTTCTCTCAATCACCCATGTTGTGTGTGATTTATTTTTCACACAGGTGAAAGGGACCTACAGTTTAATGCCGATTCCGAACGGCGTGAGTCGGGAAGCTTTTTCTGGCAAGTTTACTACGGGGGGTTTTGCCAGTACCCCGCCGAGGAGGAACGTCGCGAAATAAACATTCGATGGCGTTGGTGTTATCGGGATCCGAACTCGCTCATCGTGCGCCAGAGTCCAACACACTAACCACTGCGCCACCGCGCCCTCAATTCTATCGGTTGGCATAATAAAATTATTATGTATATGTTGTACAGGAAAGATGAACACACCAAGAAAGTTCCTTGGTTTGTGTGGTAAAAAGAATGAAAGCAATAATTAAGTAATAAAACAAATTTATGTAACGTCTCAGACTATGTTTATAATCATCCATCTGCCTGGCCGGAATTAGGATCATATTCTCCAAATCGAATATCCCAATACCGACCGCCGGCCGATGTTAGGACCCATTGTAAATTTTACTGTCCCTGATTCCGGCCACAATATTTTTAATTTTTTCTCACCCAAAAAGTGATATTTGCAATAATATATGAGATTATAATATTACTATAGAATATATGAGTCTAAAATAATTACTAACATTATAAGTAGTTATTGAAATTGTACAGAAAATCTTTCATTTTTAAAGTATCGATTCTTAGGATTTCATCGATCTATTTAAGTAAAATCTAACTTTCGACTATATTTATATTTTTTTCTGCTCAATAACAAATAATTTTACATTTTTTTTTTCAACTAATTGCAAGTATAATAAGTACTTTATATATTTTATTCACAAAAAGAATTTTTATTTAGTGTTGCCATAGATATTAAATAAATAAATAAATGACCGGATTTAGGTAGCCGGTCGATATTCGGTGCCGTTACGTTATCCAGAATTGGAACAGTTAAAAGGCAAACTTTCAACATATTCAGGCAGAGGTATCCTTGTGGAGACTCTCAACCACGCAGAGTTTGGCTTCGCGCGATATATGTATCCATTAAATCCGAAAAACATTTTTGTTTTATTTGTGATTTTCTGAATATCCACTTCAAATAGGATGAGGTCAGGAGGACGATGAGGGCAAGTGTATGTAGTTGATCGACAGATTGCGAATATGTCACTCGCATCTCAATTAAAGTTTCCATTTCGTTCGGATGGCATACATATGTAGCCACGATGCACACATCTGTATTCGATGAGATACAAGACCACATCCATCGCTTCTGTTACTGACATCATTTGTCAAAGTGTCAAGACGAGGCACGTTCAAGTGCAGAATAGACCGTGTTACATACGTACGTACACACGTATGTTAAACTTCATGAGAGATGTGTTGTGAATGCCCTTGAAGGGATCAATAGGTTGACAGAACACAACGGATTGTATGTTAGTCAGGATGGCTGAGCTGTAAATGGGTGGACGGAGGTCGAACGTTAACTCTAAAATTTCAACCGTAACCCTTTAGGCCAGACACACCCAACCAATACACTTGTATAAGTGGGTTACCAGTTTAGTGCCATCGTTATCATGTGGCAACCTTTGCCCATTCATACATCCTTTTTTCTTTGTGTTTGCTTGTTCGGTTTGAACGGCATTTGTACCCCAAATGGGTCAATTAGAACTACCAAAGTTCGGCTGTATTCGCTGAGGGCCCGGAGGAGGGATTATATTATGCAAACAGAATGGTATCAAGTGCTTTCATATGTTGAATTTATTCACTAAAGCCATCCTCGCCAGTTTCTCAAACCGCACATCATCCACACACGAGCAAATAAATCTCACCGAGGATTGCAGATTTCTGCGGTTACCATACTTTAGGATGGATTTATATCAAACTAACGTGTCCATTTCGTCCGCAATCGTTCGGACTGTAGATGGCTTTCGTATGTCCCAGTTCTTGACCGGATGTCCTTCACCCGATTTACATGACGAATTATGCAGCCTGTCACAAAAACACCAAGCAAATTTTAATTACATCAATGCCACTCTGCTGCTCTCGGAAACTTATAATTTACCACAAAAATGTTCAGTTGATCCTTGAGTTTTTTTTTTCCCTTTTTCTCATCCTTCAATCATGCAGTGGCTCATATGTGGTTAATTGGTATCACGATGACTCACTCCAGGTGCCCTCGCGTACCAAAAAGATAAGCGATGATCGAATATATAGCACAAAAGTAAAGGATTCCGTTACAACCGAAAAAAGGACCACCGCCAAAGGATAATAAAGTTTTGTTCGAGGTCAGATCTTCCCAAACCTTCGTGGACGTAACAGAAACCCAGACCAACCAGGAGAGAATGACGGTTGAGAAGGATGATAAACTCATTTCGAATCCATTTTTTAAGGATAAAGGATAAAAACTTCCTTTCAAGTTGTATCCCTGATCTTTATTTGATATCCAATTTGGAACAGCTACACCAGAGCGAAGGTGTTGATGTTGCATATTAATACAAACAACGAAAAAAGGACTTCCTTCTCCCGTCATGAGTCTGGCGGATACACATTATAAATGCTGGATGCTGTCAGCCTGTCGGCCTTGTTGTTCGCATCTCATAATCTGAATCTTTATGAAACACGGCCCCCAAGTGATGGGATGCGGACCATGCGATACTGTAGAACGGGGTAGGTGGCAATATTTGAAGAATATAATAAGCAATTAAGTCATTAAGTATAAATGAGAACTGGTGGTGGGTATTGTTTTAATGAAGGTCGGGAGAGTGTCGAGGATTTCTGTAATGAGGTGGAACGAAAGTTTGTAAGTTATTATGGCATTACTGTGCATATTTGATTGACCCAAATTAGCCGCAGCATTTAGTTGCGGAATAATGGTAGCAAATTGTATGTGTGGTTGGAGATGAAAGGATGCCACAAGGACCTTGAGGGAAAGTGTTGTTGATGTCGTCAAATTGGGTTTGAGGTGCAAAATAAGTCGCACATTTGTAAAATATTTAAAAGAGGTAACAAGGTTCACCTATGGGAAAATGAAGTCACACACAACATGGGTGATTGAGAGAAGCTCGGCTCAGGTTCTTCATGGACTGTAACGCCAACATACATACATACATACATACATACATACAACAAGGCTTTCGTTCCTGCATGGTAACAAGTAACGCAAAATGTTTTACTTGTTTATGCTCCAAGTTTGAGTTGGGTATCAAAGTTGCTTACCAAAAGGTACTGTATAGCAAGGACTTGCCTCGTTACTTTTCTACAAAGCTACCGTTGCTTCCAGTGAAAAAACTCCAAGTAAAAGAGAAATTGTGGGAATCCGTTCGGCTTTGTCTTCTTAGCCTGCAGATACATATCTGTGTCTATTGTAATAGGAGGCTTTTTTGGCTGTTTGGGTTGTCAACGACAAGACACGCATGATTCGTGGCATAAGTCAAAAATCCGAATACTCGGTTGGTATTGCCATTTTGTCACGAAAGAATTACATTTGACATTACTTATTTAGATGGCGTGACAGTCCGTAATGAACCTGGGAGTCAATCAACAAGCTTCTCTAGTTGGCACGTTTTGCCAACTGTTTCCAGCGACGCAATCCTATTTGATTGGGGTCCTTTTCCACCTGTGTGTGCCACCTTAGATTCGGTCGTCCTCTGCTGCGTCGTGCCTCGGGGTTGGACCCGAGGACTCCATTCGCTCTACGTGGCTTAGCCACCTTAGACGTTGTATCCGTAGACGCCGTATTAAGCCGATGTTGCTGTAAGGCCCATACAATTCGTCGTTGTATCTTTTCAGTCACTTTCCTTCTATACAAACGGGACCATAGAGGACCAAGGGCCTCCTCATCCGCTCTCGTTAAAGTCCAGGCCTCTGCGCCATAGAACAGGACCGGGGTGATTAAGGTTTTGTATAGCGCAATCTTGGTCTTACAGTTCGTTATCGAACTTTTCTGTACCCGAAAGCGATGCACTTTCATGAACAGACGAACGAAACTGTTCCCAGAAGGGCAGCCAGTCTTTCACGTTGCCATCAAATTTTTTGAAGGTGAGCTTGGGGAGACTAACGTTGCTGTGAATTTGCTTAGGATAAAAATTATGTTAATTTTATATAAAATATATATTTAATTACTACACAATGGTTACACGCTGAACATGTGGGATGTTGGCGGTCAAAAGTCTCTCAGGTCGTATTGGAGGAAAATAAACACCATCGGAGCAGTACGGTCGTGTCGGAACGCGCGATTTAGGTACATCACCAAGTGAAGAGAAGAGCAGGCAGCAGGAGAGTGTGTATAAGAAAATTATTCCAAAGACGACTGTAAACACAAACCTAACAGCGAAATGAACAGAGCCGATTGGAAAGCGAAAAGAAGAAAAATATTTTATATGCACGAATCGTTTTGTAATTTATTTAGTACACATGATGCATCGTCTTTCCTTTCATCTGTTCACGTTGTCACATTGTAGTATTACTTACCTAACAAATATACACATAGTCTCATTGCACAAAAGATTGCGACTCCAGTTTGACTTTGCTGCAGAAAAGAGACGATGCTAACGAGTAATCCGGGTGAGGATCCAGAATGTCATGCGGCGAAACTCCTCGAAGTCATCATTCTACAGTGTAAGGGACAAATCGATTCGGTGATCCCGATGTTTGTTGAATTAGCTTTATCCAGACTAACGCGAGAGATCCAATCGTCCGAATTGAGAACCATGTGCTTGCAGGTGGTCATAGCTGCTCTGTACTACAATCCCCAATTGTTGCTTTCGATCTTGGATAAGATGTCGCAGCCCAATAACGAACCGATTAGCTCGCATTTCATTAAACAGTGGTTGCACGACACGGATTGTTTTCTGGGTCTCCACGATCGCAAACTATGTGTCCTTGGCCTATGTACATTGATATCACTGGGTGATGCCAAGCCACAGGTGTTGAGTGAAGTGTCTGGAAAGATTATTCCAGCCTTAATCCTGCTCTTCGATGGACTTAAGCGTGCTTATCAGTTCCGAGCGGACGACGAGGGAGAAGAGGAAAGCGAAGATGAGGGTAACGATGAAACGGTTGAAGACTTGACATTGGACGATGAAGAAATGGGTCTCGAAGATTTGGATCAAAATGCCGGTCCCAGTCACGGTGGCGAAGGATCTAGTCAAGGTTATGCACAATGGCAAGTCGACAGATCTCAGGATGAAGTATTTATGGCCGCACAAGAAGCACAGCAACGGGATCCACAAGACTTGAAATACGATTTTGAGCAAACAATGACATTTGATGAACGTTACCCATGTAGTGTATGCGGCAAAAGCTACCTCCGTAAGCGGCATTTACAACGTCATATGCGCGATGAGTGTATTGGAATACCGCCGAGATTCGCGTGTGATTTATGCCCGTCGAAATTCCGACGAAAGTACCATATGGTCAGGCATATGACATCGAAACATGGCATACCACCGGCGGTTAGCGAAATCCCTGAGAATCTATCGATGAAGAAGGAAATGTTAATAAATTACTTTAAATGTTTTCTTTTAATTATTGTTATAAGCAAAAGGCATGGAATTCATAAGTCGCTCCTTGAGCAATGAGCTCGATATTAATTGCAAGCTTAGCTTCATCTTCCAATCATCATCCTTAGCAAATACTTTTATAACTTAGCACACACTCAAACGCATGCTTTTCTAAACGAAACTAAAAAGGAAATGAAAGGAAAACGGCAAGAAGTAGAAAAGGATTAATGGTCAAAAACAAAAAACACTATGAAAATGAGAATGTACCGAGTCCAGGTTATGGTGGGGCACAACATAATGCGGCAGCAGCAGCAGCTGCTGCGGCCGCTGCAGCTGCCGTTGCAGCTGTGGCAGCAGCACACGGAGCAAATGGAGCCAGTTCAACATCATCGGTTGTATCACCGCCAACAACAACGAGCACTTTACTACCGTCATCAAGGCCAACGTATGGCCTGACAGGAGCTATTGCCGCATATCCGGCAACATCGGCGACAGCAGCGGCAATATCGTCGGGCAGTGACAATGATCGACATCGTGGTGAGATCGATTCGAAATGTATAAAAGCAGAACCAAATAGTCCATCCAAGGGCCTAGCTATGGATGATGATTGGAAGATGAAGCTAAGCTTGCAATAAATATCGAGCTCATTGCTCAAGGAGCGACTTATGAATTCCATGCCTTTTGCTTATAACAATAATTAAAAGAAAACATTTAAAGTAATTTATTAACGACTGAAAACGAAGATCTAACCAATGTTATGCAGAAGATCATGTACACGTTTGGTGAGCAACTGTTGCCGGTAGCCGTTGAGATATGCCAGCACTTGGCAACCACCTTCAGTCAGGTGCTGCAATCGGAAGATGGATCGGATGAGAAGGCTATTACCGCGATGGGACTATTGAGTGCTATCGAAACACTACTGAATGTGATGGAAGAACACCCCGAAATCATTACGAACCTTCATCCTATCGTCATCAATGTCGTCGGTCACATATTCCAGCATAACATTACTGATTTCTATGAGGAAACGTTCTCGTTGGTGTACGATCTGACAGCAAAGTCAATATCACCGGACATGTGGCATATGTTGGAGCTGATCTATCAGGTGTTTAAGAAGGACGGCGTCGATTACTTCATCGATATCATGCCAGCGCTGCACAATTACGTGACTGTCGACACGCCAGCATTCTTATCGAACCCCAATCGGCTTCTGGCCATTTTCGACAGAGGGCACTACTTCTCAATTGCCTCTTGAGCCCAAAGAAGCAGCGGTCGGCAAGAGTTATTCTGCGTTTGATCTCTGTGCTGGTTGCGTTGTCGCTGGTCACTAGTGAGCCAAGATAGACGAATTTGTAGTTGCTAAATGTGACATTCTGGCCGAGACCTTGGTGTGTCTTTTTTGATTGACTGCATATATTTTGTTTTACCCTCATTTAAGCCGCTTCTGCTACAATGCTTTCCAACGTATGATTGACGTCCCGCTGCGTTCGTCCAATTACGTCAACGTCACCCGCGTACGCCAGCAGTTGCGCAGACTTGAAATAGATCTTACCTCCTGTGTTGACCAGTGAGTCTCGTATGATCTTTTCAAACACAAGTCGCCTTGTCTAAACAATGACAACGGGGCAATGAGAATTCTTCTTGTCGTCCTGCAAATCTGGCGCCTTTGGCGGGGATGCTTAAACTAGCTTGTCCCTATGCACACTGTCATACGCTGCCTTGTAATCGACGGAAAGATGATGGGTGTCGATTTGGAATTCTTGGGGCTTCTCCAAGATCTGCCGCAGTGTGAATATTTGGTCTATCGTGGATTTACCTGGCCTGAAACCTCACTAATAAGAACCTAGCAGATTATCCATAAAGGGTTTCAAGCGTTTACATAGAACGGCAGAGAAGACCTTATGCGATGTTAAAGAGATATATTCCGCTGTAGTTGGCGACTCAGCAAGCGATGCTGAGATTCCGTTCGTCGAGCATGCTTTCCTCCGACAATGTTTTACAGATGAGCTGGTGTATGCGCCCTACCAGGCCATCTCCAGCCGCTTTAAATAGCTCGTCAGGGAGGCTGTCTAGACCCGCGACTTTATTAGCCTTAAGCTTCGTAATTGTATGTATGTTGGCGTTACAGCCCATGAAGGACCAGAGCCGAGCTTCTCTCAATCATCCATGTTGTGTGTGATTTAATTTTCCCATAGGTGAAAGGGACCTGCAGTTTATTGCCGGTTCCGAACGGCCAATTTCGAAAAGCTTTTCATGATAATTTTACTACAGGGGGTTTTGTCAGAACTACGCTGAGGAGAAACACCGTGAAAACGCTTTCGATGACATAGCCGTGTCGGGATTCGATCCCGTGTCATCGGCGTCCGAGGCCAACACACTACTCACTGCGCCACGGTGCTCTCAGCTTCGTAATTATCGGCTTAAATTAGACGGACGGTATATCACATAGTCTACAGAAGTGTTCCTTTCATTTTTTCAGCATCGGCTGTGACTCTACTACTAGTTGACCGTCTTTATTCCGACAGGCTTCTGCTCTGGCTTTATAGCCCTGGCATTTTTGTTTTACTTTTTCGTAAAACCTGCGAGCGTCATTCCTGTGATATCATCTCTCCATCTCCTCTATCTCACGCTTTTGATGCTGTCATTTTTTCTTCCTTAAAAGCGTGAGTTCCTTCGTTCTTTTCCGCACGTTCACAGACGGTTCTCGCCGGTCTATGTAGCATGGCTTTGTAGGCAGTTTGCCTGGCTAAATGGGCTTACTAACATTGCTCATCAAACCAAAAGTTTCCAGCTGGCGGTGGTCTAAAATCCGGTACATCAGGCAATGCTCACACTGTTTTTTGTGAAACGTGCCGGTTTCATCGGATTTTGCGAGCGATCGGCAAAGGTCCTAGCCGTCTCTTGCGATTGTAGCTTTCCGACGTCAAACTTTCGTTGTCCAGCTCGTCTCCGTGGAGTCCTTGATGTCCTCATTCGTACCTTGGCTACAACAAGGTAGTGATCCTAGTTGATGTTGGCTCCTCGGAAGGTTCTCACATCTAAGATGCTGGACGAGTATCGGGCGTCGATCGCAACGTGATCTAGGAGGAGATTACGCCCCGCCAGGAAGTCGAGTAGCCGGTGTCTGCTTTCGGACGTGGTGTCGTGTAGGCTATACTTCCCCGTGTTGACTCAAAAATGTCCTTTTTGCCCAATTTCGCATTAAAATCTCCGGGCACTAATTTTATATTGTAGCTGGGACATTGGGCATAAGCTCTTTCTAGGACACCGTAGAAGTTGTCTTTGAGTCGATCGTCCTTCTCCTCGGTTGGGGCGTGAGTGCATATCAAGCTAATGTTTCCGATATTAGCTTTGATGCGATTGTTTGCTTACAAGCCGAAAGCTTAAGACTTTTTTTTCGGAGTCTTTCTGGAATAACGAATTCGCATCCGAATAAGCGTTGCTTGTTCTCCTTGAAGCAATTCCCGTAGTACCTAGATGCCGCATGGAACATGTAACGTGAAATTAGAGCTGATCATTTCGAAGCTTAAAACTAATAAAGGCGCGAGCGCGGATGGTCGGTCTGCTGAGCTATTTAAAGCAGGTAGAGATGAACTGGTAGGACACATGCACCAGCTCATCTGCAAATTTACTTTCTGGTTAAGTTGCATATAGTAGGGAAATTTCCCTTTTATTTGATTGATGGTTCCAAATTGTGGTAATATTAATAAGTGTGTCTCTGCAACACACTTAAGGTGTCATTAGAGTTTCCACTCATCACATGCAATAAAACGTGTTATGGCTCAAACACGAATAAGTGTCTCAATTTCAAAAATCAAACGTGTTAAGTGACACACTTATTCTGAAAGCGTTACTTGGTGCGCGTTGTTTAACACACTAGGATTTGCAGTGTAACCTAAGTTGTTTTTTGGTAGGTATATGCATAGGTAAGCAGAGTTAATTTCGAGGTTATCAGGAATAAATTACGTTAGCATGTTAGAGCCGCGGTTAACTTTTCAGGGTATTTCGTTACTGATTGGTATCGATGTCCCTATATTGGGTACAACTAAGCCAATTCAAAAGAACACGCATTTGAAAGGCAATACTTAATTCTCTTGTGTGCATGGTTTTATGATTCGTCACTTGCAGAAATACGCTATGCGATGCTTTTTACTGTAACAAAGATAAAAACGCTGCAAAAATGTGCCGAGGGATTTGTGAAGTGTACGGTGAGAATGTTGCGATTGAACGCCAGCCCTAGGAATGGTTCGCTTGATTCGATGTTAAAGGCGCTCTCCACTTCTGTAGCCCAATCACTGATGGTGTCACCTTTGGTTAGATCGGATTTCAGGCCGGCAAGTTTTGGGCCATTACCAGAGTCTACAGGGAGCAACTAAACGAAAGGCTTTCTTGTATGCCTACGTCGAGCACAAATGTCATCAATATGTGGCTGCATTTTCGCTAAGCCATTCAGGAAGTAGCCGAGAACACCTTAGGTTACCTAATACCACCTACAAGAAACCCGGGGTATGATGGCGATTGTGAGCAGAAAAGGGCAGCAACCGACCAGGCGTACTACAAAGCGCTGCAACGAAAAACCAGGCCAGCGCGAGAGCAGTACCGAGTCAGAAGAATTGAGGAGAAAAAAATTCTGCTTCTAACGAAAAGAATCTTCGCAGCCTCCCAGAACATCGAGGAGTCTAGGGACAAACATAAAATACAGGCCTTTTATAAGAAAGTAAAAAGCCTTGCAGATGGCTTCAAGAAAGGCACCCAGGCTCTTCGAAATTTCGAGGATAATATTGTCAACGACTCGCAGGGAATAGTATGTATTGAATGTATTTAGGCAACATTTTCAGCAGTTGCTTAACGAGCATGACCAAGAGATAGTGGTAAGGACTGAGGAAACCCCAACTCCAGCCGCTGAAGTAGTCCTCTCATCCAGCATCGAAGTCGACACAGCCGCAGGCTCATATGGCTAGCCATCAGAGCTCTTCAGCTCAGAGCTCGTCCTGATGAAAGCATGCCCGACGACTGGCATATCAGCTCTATTCTCTCCATACACAAAAAAGGGCGATCCTACCTCTTGCAAGAACTATAGAGATATATCCCTGCTCAATGTCGGATACAAGATCCTGTCCAGCGTACTGTGTGAACGTCTTAAAGCCCTTTTGCACCGCACTCATCGGTAGCTACCAGTGTGTCTTCCGGCCCGGAAAATCGTGTGTAGACCAAATATGCATACTTAGTCAAATTCTGGAAAAGACCAGCGAGTTTCAAATCGATACACACCCTCTTTATCGATGTTAAAGCCGAATACGACAGCATTCATCGCAAAGAATTGTATGATGCAATGGCCGTATTCGGGATCTTAGAAAAACTTATCCGGCTGTGTCGCGCCACGTAAAAAAAAGATACGCGATGCACCGTGCAGTTCGGTTCTAGGACCTCTGAACCGTTTGAGACATACACGGGATTTCGGCAAGGAGATGCGCTGTCTAGTGACTTTTTCAATTTGGTGCTGGAGCAGGTAAAGCAACAGGCATGCATCAGCAGGGAATGCACTATCTTCTACAAGTCTGTCCAGCTGCTAGGATACGCGAATGATATTGACATCATTTCGTGGTCTCAGCGTAACGTTGTAGAAGCTTTCACAGCGCTTGAAGAACGGACGAAACGAATTGGTCTCAAAGTCAACGAGTATAAAACCAAGTACATCGTACACGATTGACATCTAACATTTCGAGGTGTTTATAGAGTTTGCCTCCTCGGGGCAAACGTAAACTCTACAAACGACACCACAGTGGAGATCCGGCATAGAACCGTCATTGTCAACCGCTGCTACTTCAGTTTGTCCAAACAACTTGTGTCAAGACGCCTCACTCGAAGAACCAAAGTCATGCTTTACAAAACTGCCAGTCTTGCTGTACGGAGCCAAAAGCTGGACGGCGCAGCTGATTTTGGGTTCTTTCGAAAGAAAAATTCTGAGCCGGATATTTTGCCCTGTCTGTGAGGAAGATGAATGGAGGAGATGACATAACCGCGAGCTCTATGAGCTGTACAAAGATGTGGATATAGTCCGGACGGCAAAGATCCGTCGACTACATTGGCTCGGCCACATCGAGCGCATAAACACCAAAGCTCCAGCTAAGAGGGGTTTCGACTCCATCCTAGTTCGAGAAGAAAAGGTAGACCGAGACTTCGGTATAAAGACCAAGTAATCGCGGATGTAAGACAACTTGGTCCTGATAACTGGAAGCAGCGTGCCCGGTACCGTCAATGATGGAAGGCTGCTATAGCTCAGGCTCAGATCCTCCATGGATTGCTGGCCTGATAGGTAAATAAGTTTCGGACCATTCCTTTTTATGAAGGGAAAATATCACCGTAGGAGTATGCCAGAAGAAATGGAAGGAATCGGCTATACGAAAAGTATAAAGCGAATCATTTGACACAAAATATTCAAAAGAATACCTTACCCGCATTAGGTCAAACGTTGGTTCACAGTTCACTTACCTAAAACGAGAAAAGAAAGGCAAAATATTATTATTTATGACTGATTTGGAAAATAATGAAAATATAATAAAAGAATTCTAAAATCCGATAAATACATACGACTCACTCAATCCGGCCGCGATAAGTACTTAACGGTCTCGATCGTTAGTCATAGACCGTGACCCGCGCAACTCCCTAACTCCGTGTACTTAATTCATTCGAGCATCCGGCCAACTTGTCCGTCATCGTCCTGCTGTCCGATAACAACCCTTTGTTAAATAAGGCATAAAAAAAGGACTCGAATTGAAATAGAAATGGTGCGAAAAGTCATTTGTGCTGCATAGAACCTGAGTTACTCAATTTTACTTCTTTGCTTCCTTCATTTTCTTTTTCATTTAATTCTATTTAAATCCAACACACCGCTATAGGAATATAAAATACCATGAAACGGAAATGTGTATATGTATGCAAAGCAGGGAAAAAGAACATCAAGAACCGAACGTGTCGCTTGATGTAGCTACATAGCAGTGTCCTTATGGGTCCTTTGGGGATTTTCAATTCCACAACATTGCAATTGAATGTTTATTTTATTTAAATCGTTTCTGCCTCGTACACTACTTCATGGTTTTTACCTTTTTTTTTCGGTTTTTGTTATTCAATTTCATTGTCCTTTCACTTGCAGATAAACGAAATGGAAGAAGAATAAAACCAAAACAAAAAACTAGAGAAAAGGGTATCCTTTCATTAAGATTCCGCCTCCAACAACCGAATAACCGAGGTGTGCGAGTACTTTGGGTTGGAAAAAAAAAAAAAACACCCCGAGGTGCAATCCTTAATTAACTGCGCTTAGCAATTAGCTGAAAGGAGACGAATTCACCCCGAAGGATTTTCTGTGAAGTCAAGAATTCTGTTTTCGTGTGAAAAATTTTTTCGTTTGTCTATACATAAATGCCTTCTCCTTTCAAGTTCGAGGACGAAGTAAGAACCGTGGAGATGTAATTTATTTTGCATCTGAAGAGGCAATTATCCTGACTGCATCATTCTGGTGTGCATTTCAAGGCTCCAGAGTGGTCGTCCTTGCTATGGCAATGCTCATAATTTAAAAGCATAAAAAACAAAATGAAATTCCTTGAAGAGTTGTTGTGATTTCCATCCATCTACCATAGAGAATACAGAGTGTCATTTAATTAGGAGCAGAACAGCAATGCTGTCCGAGTTTTCGCTTTCATCAATCCAAGGATACAAGTTGCCACGGCTTGTTGATAGCTTCATAAATAACCGCCCATTTAAGGTATACTTGATCTTTCCTTTAACCAACAATTTATCTGGTTCAGCGGTTATTGAATCTAGCTACGAATAATGATTGTTTAGAGTTTATCTTGAACCCCATACGCCCATTCACTAGACCATAATTATGGAACATTCCATAAGACAAAGGCAAAACGTATTTTTTTCCGAACCGTTAGCTTGTATCGTCCTGGTTTTCTTATGTGGAAGAAAAGAAAAAATTCGCTCTAATTGCTCAGCAAACAATCACTCAGCAGTTATCCTCAAAGATACCTACCTACGTATCTACTATGTACATCTCGATCCCCTTCCGTGCCATAAAGGAGATATACAATAAATTGTTTCACCAAAGCTCACCATCAACTGGATCTATGTTTAAGTCGTCGTAAAACTCTTAGAGACTTTCCATTTCCATTTCGGTCTTGTTCTTTCCATTTCCAGTATTTCTTCCCTTTGAACGAATCCTTGCGGAACTCTGCGAACAATCAAGACAACAAACAGTACGCAGAGGAAACAGCGCCCTAAATGGAAGTTGTATCTATAAAGATTGTATCTTCAAAAGATCCAAATTGTTACGAGTATTCTCCATCTGCACGGGATAACAATAACCAGCATGTAACCTCATTACTCTACCCCAACCAGTCGGGGTGTAGTACATATATTTTTGAATTTTGCCGGCAAAATTCCTCAGCAGTTGGTACGTTTCGTCGTCGTCCAGTTTATCTCTGAATTGTTTTAAGCAAGTGGTATCTATAGAACTGCGGAACGTTTTTCTTCACTAAATATAACAATGCAGTGGGTGGAGGGATACAGATTTTTTTTCCATTGACTTCCTTTTCTCCGCTTCACTTGTCTTGGGTGGCACAGTTGCCGGTTATGACGTTTATGTTGCTGCTCGTGCATCATAGTCCATCGTCCTTCTCGGGACGCATTTGTTTTAGTTTCGTATTTTCTTTTCATTCTTTTATCTGCAAACTTATCCATCTGGGTATTAAAACAAAGGATTTCCCGCTCGTTTTCTGCTCAGCTGGTGCATATGCATGCTGATATAAAACTAATTTCATTTATAATTTAGTTGCATTTGTTTTCCTTTTTTCGGATGGCATTTAGTCTAGTACGAAATGTAGCTTAATAGCAGGACGATGACATTTTTAGATATACACGGTTCATAGAATGGGGCTAAGGACAGTAGATGAAGTGACTGTGTGTCTAAAGAGACTCTAAATACCATGCTGTCCCTCTGTTGTATTATGTAGTACGATTGGAGTGTAACATAGAAAAATGCTTTAACTTCGAAAACAGCAAAAAGTTCCCTTCAACATTCTTTCAATCCCATTTATAAGAAGACCACCTTGAATGGGATTAGACTGTGCAACCTCCCGGCGAACGCATTGCATGAGTCCCGAATGACACTTTGCGGAAATTTTAACCCTCTTCGCAGACTAGCGCTCGTTTTAAGGTTTTAACGCTTACCTTGCTCTCAAAAATGCCCCATACCTATGGCGAGGTCCATCGGATTGAGTTCGGATGAGAACAAAGGTCAATCTGCCGTTGAAATGAGGTGAGGAATATTTATGAATTTATTAAACCAATTGCTAGAGTCGAAAAATCATAGGTTATTTTGACACTGACAGCTGTTTCCCGCTCGAAATCTTGACACAAAGTCAGTATCATACCTTCGCAGAAAGAAATGAGTCGCCTTACGCTTGAACAACGTTGGAAAATATCAAAAACTTATTTCCAAAGTGAGGGCTCTGTAGCCCAAACAGTGCGTTTTTTAAAAACAAGTTTTGGCCGAAATTAAGCACCCACCGCGACTGCTATACGCAAGTTTGTGCAAATGCTTCGTGAGATTGGTATACCAGTGAACAACACTCATGGTCCCCGTCATCGTACGGTGCGCACAGATGAGGATGAGGCACAAACATCTCGGATTATTCGCTAAGGTCCAATGAACTCAGCAATTGAAGGCGCGTGACCCTTCGCTTCGTTATCGGTTCGCGGTTCGATTTTAGGCAACTGCCGACGGATGCTGGTCCTTTGAAAATAAGCGAGTAAGAGCCCCTGGAGCCGAAGACCTTGCAGCTCTGCTAGTCAGGTCCTACTTCCACCTCCTCGTGGTACCATCTGGAAATTTCCTTAAAAGAGAAATTACTGACGGAAGAGGCTGAATGGCGAGTATCCTGCACCACCAAACAGGATAAGTGTCGGTTGGGGTATGGTCTAGCAAATCAGTAAGCCGCTAATTGCTCAGAAACAAAAAACAGCCTCGGATAGAAACACGGAACGGACTTACATATGTTGACGACCCTTTAAGAAAACAAAAAGCAAACAAGGACCTTCGGCCTTACGTGGAATGTTAGGTTCCTTAACAGACCACGTGCGGCCGAACAACTTGCGGATGCCCTAGACTGCTATAAAGCGGACATTACCGCCAGTTAGGGGTGGCTGTGGTGCAGTGGTTAACATCATCGACCGCCGAGCGGAAGGTCTATAGTTCAAATTCGCTTCGTAGCCAAGAAAAAGTGATTCTCCTATACGGACAAAAAGTATGCAACGCAGTTGTGAATGTAAAGTGACCAGACCGTACTGCTGCAGGCATAACACTCACAGTATATGGTCAACTGAAATTCATCCTCTGCATAGAGAGTTATGAACGAACATCAACGACCCGAACCACTGCACTCCGTTCAGGTTGTGTGTCTAAAACACATCATAAGAGAATATAAAAACTCTTGAACCCGCGCGAGTCTCTAAAAAAAAAAAAAAAAAAAAAAAAAAAAAAAAAAAAGTTACAGGCACAACAGGTCTGCATAGGTCGCAGTGCCATATGCTAATGGTAGCACTAGCTCTGTACAAAAAAAAAAAAAAAAAAACGCCACTTAGGAACTTAGGAAATGCGATGGAATGATCCTGGTGAAAAGCGGATGAAAAACTGCGACATCTACCACGGTGACTGCTATAGGGAGAAAGGACAGAGTGAGCGCCTCATAACGATCCGCATCAAGGCAAACTTTTGTAACATCAGCCTCAAATACGTTCATGCCCCCACGGAAGACAAGGATGACCATCAAAGATTATTTCTTTAATCTCCAAGACAGAACATATGCCAAATGTCCCAGCTGCGACACCAAGATCATTCTAGGAGATTTCAATGCTAAGCTGGGTAAAGAAAGCATCTTTGAACAGGCCTCTACGGATCGAACGCCCAAGATGGCTAGGCCATGTAGAGCGAATGGGCACCACAGCTCCAACCCGTAGAGTATTTGAATCCAACCCTGAGGGACGAAGAAATAGAGGACGGCCGCACCTAAGCTGGCGCGCACAGGTGGAAAGGGAGCTCAACTAACTGGGCTTGCGGCCATGGAAAAGACTAGCGAAAAATCGTGCTAGGTGGAGAGGCATATTGGTGGAGGCCCGATAGTAGCGCCCGTTAAGTAAGTAAGTAAGGCTGCGTTAAGGAACAAAATTGCTGCATCTGGGGCACGTTAGTGTCGAGAAGTCAATGCATGCACATGAAGTGGCAGTTTGGTGCGGATTGCGGAGTGGTGGCGCCATTGGACCATTTTTTTCAAAAATTATGCTGGAAACAACGCTTAGGTAGATCCACGTGGGTATTACAGAGCCATGTTGACCAACTTTTTTTACTAAAATTGAAGACATGGACTTGGATGACCTCTGGAACATGCACGATGGCGCGCCATGCCCTTTGGATTTTTTTTTTTTAAGAGGACCCGTGAAGGACCGATGTTTTGCCAGCAATCCGAAACGACTCAAGCACTTAAGGCCAATATCATCCAAGCAATCCGTGAGCTACAGCCCGAAACCAAAACTTACTAATAAGGGCATAACACATAGAAAATATTAATTTTTGTTTATTTTATTGCATTTTTTAAAATATACTTGTCTCTCGTCCACCCTGTGGGCCCACTTCTTCGCTCAGAATTAGGCCTGTCATGTAGACCATTGGCAGAAGTCCATTTTGCAACACCTTCCACACACTCACTTTTGACAACAGATTTGACAAACAGATCCCAAATCGCACAGCTTGGGAAAGCGGCAATCCCTTGCTCAATGTCAAGGGCCTTAGATGGTTCACATATGTATGGCTCCAAGATAGTTTCCGGCCTTGGTGCTGGCATCTTTGGAGAAGAAAAGAGTCCTAGTCCCGAACTTTATGCCATCTTGACGTGGGTCAACCTAAACTTAGAGACTGGATAAGAGGTGTAATCATCAACATACTCTCAGACAGCCAAGCAGCGTTCAAAGTCCATTAAGGAATGCCATGACGCTCTACAGGACCTTACCAAAACATCTGACTAGCCCCTTGCTATATGCTAGCACTAGCCCCTCAAAAAAAGAAAAAAAAAATCCTGGTCGAATCCAGGATAGGGGATGAACAGTGCGGGTTTCGTCACGGCAGAAGTACAACCGACCAGCTTCTCACTCTAAGAATGGTACTCGAAAAGGCTTGGCAGTATGCCAAACCGATCAACAGCTGCTTTGTAGATTTGGAAAAGGCGTATGACCAAATTCCTCGAGATAAACTCTGGAGTGTTCTGCAGGAATATGGGATTAATGGTCCTGTGTTGAAGGCCATACAGTCTCTATGCACAAACTGTACCGGTTGCGTTCGGGTTAACGGTAGAAAATCAATACCTTTCACCGTGGGCGTTGGACTTCGCCAAGGTTGCGTCTTGTCACCTCTCCTTTTCATTATTTCATTATATATATGGACTGGATGTTGTAGCGCAGTCGAGGAGAGGAGTGTTTCACATTGTGAGAGTTGAGGGTAAGCCATTTCTTTTTGCAGATGACTTAGTTGTCCTCACATCCTTCCAGACGGAACTCCATCGCGCGCTAAATAGGTTTGTGGCCGTATGTGCTGATGCTGGAATGAGGGTTAACGTGGACAAATCCGAGGTTACGGTTATTTCCAGAACACGTGTCCAATGCACTCTACATGTTAGTGGAGTCTCACTAAAGCAGGTCGAGAAGTTTAGGTATATCGGGGTCTACTTCACGAGTGATGGGAGGAGTAATACTCAGCTTTCCTGCAGGATTGGCCAAGTTGGGTCAATTTTGAAACAGCTTGGAAGATCTGTAATCAGGAAGACCGAGCTTGGTGTCAAAGCCAAGTTAGCGGTTTTTAACTCAGTATTTGTTCCAACTCTCACCTATGGTCATGAAATTTGAGTACCGACCGAAAGAATAAGATCGCGAATACAAGCTGCCGAAATGGAATTTCTTTGTGCTGTTGTGGGAGTTACTAGCCGGGATAGGGTAAGAAACACGACAGTGCGCGGGCAGCTGAATGCTGAGCAGCTGCTTCCCCGAACGGAAAAGGCTATGCTTCGATGGTTTGGTCACGTGAGAAGAACATCGCTATCATCACGACTTCCGAAGCGTGCCTTGGATGCAAATCCATCAGGCAGGCGACCGCTTGGTAGTCGATGACGGAAGATTGAGTGGCCTGGAGATCCCTCGTGCGCGCATTACTCCCGCGCCCCTTTTAGTGGAACATGCGGGCCACTGAAAATGTATGTACATATGTACACATGCTTTGCCCACAGAAGCCTGTTGGTTAAGATAACTTCCAGGTACTTAGCTTCCTTGGATAACGGGATGGGAATGCCTTTTAGCACCAGCTGAATCATGCCAGTATTTGTCCTTCTTCTCGTGAACAGAACGACATCAGTCTTGAGACGATTAACTGGCAGTCCACATCTCTTGCACCACTCATCGATCACATTTGACGCCTGTGCGTCATAGATTCCAGAGACATTGAGAGCATCGGACAAAGAGTCGACCACCATGCACCATAACAGCGGAGACAGGATACCCCCTTGTAGGCAGCCTCTGTTGATGCCAGATTTTACACAATGTCCGAGACCTGCATCAGCGATCAATGTCCACAAAACCAGTGCTTTTTCTACGGAATGTCGTCTAGCAGCGTAACACATGCTATTAAAAGTGCGTTATCAAAAGCCCTCTCACGAAAATGCCCAGCGCCTACTCTTTTCTTTCGAGTGCGCATTCAATCCTCCTAACTAGGTTTCGAAGCGCAGTCTCGCAGAATTTTCCGCGCTGATAAGCATGTTGCATCAACAAAAGAGGATGCGTTCGAGGGGCAACTTTGCGCACGTGCAGTTCTACTATTCTCTTAACGCTTTTCAGCAAGAAGGGGTGTTAGACTGATTGGTCTAAAACTCTTGGCGAGTGGTAATCCTCTTTCCCTATTTTGGGAATAAAGACTACTTTCACCTTGCGCCATGGAATAGGCATGTAGGTAAGTGACAAGCTAGCAGGGGAAATTCTTTTCAAGTTAGGAAGCAGCTGCCTTATACCTTTGAATCATCTCGCCGGTGTCTGGCGATTCAAACCCATGGTCTACAACTAGTTGACTGTGTGCACTACATCTTTAAATCTATCACCAAAGTGCGCTGGGTACACATGGCTCGTCGTTTTGTTGCTATTGGTGGCCAAAGTGCAATTTTCTTTTCAGAACGAGCATTACAAAGCTCTACAATATCTGTTCTGCTACGTGTTGTTCCAATCTCTTCAATGCGAGACCCTGGATGCCTTACGTTTTGATCAGTTGATGCGGGGCGGTTGGAAAATCTGGCGCCGAAGATCACATTGCGTCACAAAAAAAAAAAAAAAAAAAAAAAAAAAACTGAATCACGAGTATGGTACGATCATGAGAAGCATGCTCTGGACCAGCACTGAACTGATGATTATAGGCTAAACCCTACAGTGAAGTGCTGCAGCATGCGAGTCGATTTTTTTACGTCGTGGCCGTCATATCTCTTAAGCGCATTCTCACGGTTGATGTGAAAAGCTTGGTCCACTTATGCACCTTCAAAGTCTTCTGTGGAAATTGCGGTCAAGCCACCACTTGGTGGCCTTTGAATGCGTCATCCCATTACCCTCTATTACTTTACGGAGATGGGCTTGCAAGTGAGCAGTGGGATTTAGTCATTTGCGATTCATAGAATCTACGTGATTGATCAGCTGCCTTCGGGCTTGGCACAACAACCGTGCGGATTTTCAATTTACCACTCGATATAGTTGTATAGATACTCGTATTTCTCTTATGAATCGAAAGATCGATGACTTTCAAATTCCCAGCGATGTTCTGCAGCGTCTTGCTTTGAGTCCATACTTGTAAGGAACATATCGGGTTTCCAATAAGGACTTGACAACTTTGAATTCAATTTATGAACGCATCCTTTCACTAATCAACGAACTATCATCGTTAATTTATTCAGAAAACTCAACATTTTCATTATGGTAAAGCACACGAACGAGCATCGTCTACAAATTATAAAAATTTTATTTAAAAAAAAAGTTGTCAAGTCCTTTTTGGAAAACCCTATATATAAATGCTCGCATATGTCGCTTCGTTTATAGAACTACTTCGCAACCATTTCACTTTCTTTTGGCCACAAGCAAATGAGTTTATAAAAAATCACTGTATAACCAACTTAACTAGCTTCCACACTGATCAAAAAAACAACAGAAAAGACAAAAATGTAAATTTTCTAAAAAACGTACTTTTACTTAAACTTTAATATCAATTTTTGTTTTTTTTTTATAAAATAAAACGTCAACAACGAGGAACGACGCCTCCCGACTTCTGCTTAATTCTTTCCAATCTGGTCTACTTGCGCTTGTAAGTTATTAATCACCTCCGATGGCACTTGATCGCCAAGAATGTCATACAAGTTGATCTTCTGATTTCCGGGTATCTTCTCGTAAGCTCCCAATTCGATGCCCTCCTGCACCTGTTGGATCTGTGCATCTTTCGGTATTAAAAACGTTTGCTGTGCCTGACGGATGGCCTCATTCGTGTATGCGGCTCCTTCGCGTTGTGGATAGCATACGGCCAGAGCAATCACAGCCAAAAAGCAAAGTACGGATTTCATTGCGGATAGAAGATTACACGAACGAAGTGATTGAGTACAAAAAACAGCGAGCGCAGCGCACACGATTTCGAATTCGATTCGATTGATCAGTTCGGCTTGTAGTCTTCAACTGCTCACCTGCCGTTTGGGTATTAGCTTTTAACTGTCTCCCACTACAATTGGTTGACGCGCATGTAGAAAGTGTACGATCATTTCCCCGATTCCGAAACTCTGGCCTCGACTCCACCGATCGTCGTCGTAATTAATTGACTTTCTTTACCGAACTGAACCGCATGATGACTGTGGTTCTTCGTCGTTTTGCCATACGGATATATTGTACTTGTACCTAGAGATACTCGTATACTGAGGCTTGCGATACCAGATACAATTCACTTTCGCCGGATTTCTTGTTCGAGTATATGAACGTAGAGTAACATCTCGAATTGCAAGTACCTATGGCGCTTGTATGTATAGTCTGCGATACCTGTTGGAACGCCTGATTGTGTATGATATTAGCGTCGTACGATGGTTTGGATGAACCTTCAGTGGTATCTTCGGTACGAGATTTTTCTCTGATTTGTGTTGTGTTTTTTCTTATTCTTGCTTATGGTTTATTACTCGCTAGAGGGTAATAGCCCACAAACCGCGTATTCATACATATAACTGGCGTTACATAAGTCGAGCTTATTGATACCAGATGGACTAAAATGGTTGGACGTTAATGAACAAGTGTTGCGCAAGCGCGTTGAACGAGCAATTGCATCGTGAGGTAATTGTTAATGAAACGGTATTATGAGCATTTTTGCTCTTTTCGAAAAATACTAAAAACACAACAACAACATGAGGATGGACTGGAGATAAATGAAAACAGTTTTGGGTGCTGACAATGAGATAGCAGTTGGAATCGGTGTGTCCGAAAAAAGTGGGTTATTATTGGGTAGATTTGCGCTGCGGGTTATTGGTTATGCAAGGATGATGCCTGGCCCGATAGTGACTGTAATGGGCGGCTATAATTGGTTTTTTTTTTTTTAATTTTTTTCTCTTGTGTTTAGTTGTGCAGAGAACTTGACCAGGTTTTATCTGCTAAGCCGGTTTTTCCGTAGCTAGTCAATGGTATGACAAGCCTTCATGGTTTTATTCCAAGCTACATCGACTGAGGATATTTTGATTGCTGCTTTTCCGTAACGCCATTGGCTGTTTTTTTTTTTATTGTACGTGATAACCAACCTGAAGTTCCCAAGGTTTTTAGTGGTAAAGGACGGAAGAACATTCGAATCAATCAAATTGTTTCGAGCTTCGATTTTCTCGTACTAGATACGATATTCCGTTATATGTACATGATTAGATGAATTGCCTCCTCAAGGCTACTGAGATGCTCAAAATTGCATAATCATTGGCGCATACATTGGTGTATGAATTGGGTGTAGGTACAAGGACTGCTACTTAAGTTTACATGCGTTTGAAACAACTTTCGAAATACGTTCTCCACACCGATTGAGGTAATTCTAAAACGTGAACGCATCTTCAGGCTGCTATGATCTTACAGATGTTTTTCATGAACTGTATGTCACATGAAGATCATACGATATCAGTTCACACCCAGTACAAAAACCCATTTTGGACGATCTTTACAAAATTCGTCCTGTAGCGAAGTGCGACCACGAACTAATTCCAAATATAGTGCTTCAAGGTGGTACTTCATTGCTAAAAGTCGAAGCAAATCATCGTAAGCCAACATTCACGACTCACTTTCATTAGCTGACCAATATGAATGTTTCAAGTAAAAAACATTCTGGGTACGACTACCGCTAAAACTGTCGACTTTACGACGACGATGTCGGGTTTGACGTACTCCTACAGGTGTTGTCATATCCTAAAGCTGAAGTAGTCGTCTACATAATATATCTTCGGGTCTTTAAACCGAAATGCCAAAGCAACACCAACGTCACGCTATTGCGCAACATGATTCAGTGTAGACGCATCTAAGCGTGAATCATCTATTCCTCTGCCGGACCACACTTTTAAAACCAAATGGGGGCCAACTGCAACATCAGGTGCGAACGTGAAGAAGTTTAAAGGCAAGTTAAACGGAATCTATGTACGTCACAGTGGAACAAAAAAAAAAAAAAAAAGTTTCTGCCACAAGCAAGCATCGCATTTTTCGGATAAGCGATTGCTCAAGCCCTTCAAAGTACAAAAAGTTCAAGACCTTACAGTATCTCGGAAAGCAATGCGACTCCACAGATCGAAGGCTTTAGAGGAACGGCTTGTTCGCAGCGAGTTGAAAAACTATACGTTTACTGATGAGAAGGTGGTCATTTGTGCATTATTTCATCAATTCGAAGAAGTAATTGCAAGGCGGCTTCAAAAACAAAACCCACTTAAGCAAGCTTTAACAAACTCGATCGTATACTCGTTTTGATCACGGAAAAACTAATAGCAGCCCTAGGTCGACTAGACGTCAGAGGAATTCTAGGTGACTGAGTGCAAGACTAACCTTAGTAAGAAATCTTATAGAGTGAAGGTAAGGGATAGCTATAGTAGCGAAACAACAGTTAGTTTTGGAGTACCACATGGATCGAAACTCGGACCAATATTTTTCGTACTCTTCATAAGCGAGCTGCTTCGTGTCACAGACTTAGTCATTGAACCTCAGGGTGCGATACGAAAGCATTGCCAGATGGGTTTGATAAAGCCAGAACCATGCTGCCCCCCTGCAATCCCTGCTTAGCATAACTGTTGGATTTGGGATATATCCGAAGTTGGACATCTGCGAAGATATTTTAAATCCATACGAAACATGGATGTAAAAAAACTTTGCCCAGCAGCCAATCTCGCAGCCAAGCAGGGGTGTTGCAGGGGGGCCACATGCCCGCCATACATTTCCTATTATTTATGCGTTGTGTACTTATAGGTATATGGTATACCTATTCGGGGACTTATTTCATCTTCGGTTTTGGGGATAATTTCACAGTGAAATTGTGATCGATCCTATACCTATCTCTCAATTTTTCAAAGTGAAAACAAAAGTCTGACGGGGTTCTTCCACTGTCTAATTGCGAAGGAATCATGTAGCGACTGCAGACCTTTTAGTTTTTAGTTATATGAATAAGTGCGCTCAGACATCTCTTTCCGTAATTGATATAAATGAGGACAGGGTCCTGACGGTGACTAAATGCTCTTCCATAGCGAATTCTTTTAAAGCGTTTCATTAACGCCTGATACTCAGGAAGCATTGTTTCACACACTTTAATGCGACGATGTTTTTCGAGAAAATCTAGTGTTTTCGGTACCAATCGAGATTTGATGCATCTTAGGTCCAAAACGTCCTAAATGGTACTAAGTGATCCTTTTGAAATGTCAACATCATCGACAAGATCTCTAATTGCAGATGTGCATCGTGCATGGTCGTTCGGGACACTCTTGGTCATCGAAACGTTCTCGGCCTTCTTGGAGCTCTTAATACAAGGTCTTTCATTAAGCGCTTTCTATCTTTGAATTTAAATAAAACAAAGTGTGTGTAAGACACCAACGAATTTTTTTGTTCTTTTGTAAGGCTTACCATTATGTATGGAATGTAACATTGTTCAAATGTCTGCCGCGGCTTCTTTGGGTGGCGCGCATCCGAAATGTCCAATTTTCCATGACTCTGGCGCCTAAACAAGGCTGAATTTGACCGATGTCATGGGTTATGTTGGCTTTGGGTGTCGCTGTGGTTTGTGGCTTATACGCTTAGATCTGCGACGATTTAAGAAAACCCCAGAAGAAAATGTCTAACGGAGTCAAATCACATGATCTCGGTGGCCAGTTCACATCACCTCCACGTGATCTGACCATGCGCTCGAATCGCTCGTGGAGAATTTCCAATGTAACGTGAGCTGTGTGGCACGTAACGCTGTCCTGTTGGAACCACATGTCGTTGGTGTCCATATCATCGAATCTAGGCCAAAAGAAGTTGGTAATCACGTACTATAGAGTTCGCCGTTGAGGGTGATATCCGGGCCAACGTCGTTCTCAAAAAAATATGGACCGATGACGCCACCAGTCTAAAATTCGTACCAACTAATGACTTTTTCGAAATGCTTTGGTCGCTCTTGGATCTTATATGGATTGGTATCGTCCCAAATCCCACAGTTTTGTTTGTACTAACGTACCCTTCTACTTCTTTGGTGGCATTACAGCCCGTGAAGGACCAGAGCCAAGCTACCCTCAACCACCCATGTTGTGTGTGATTTATTTTGACACAGGAGAAAGGGACCTACAGTTTAATGCCGATTCCGAATGGCGTGAGTTGAGAAACTTTTTCATGAAGCTTGATGAAGTACCCATTCGCCCAGAAATGGGCCTCATTGCTGAAGATGATTTTCCGATGAAAATTAGGGTCAATATCCAACTACACATCGTTGTCTATGGTCTTTTACCTTCAGCTCCTGGGTCAGCTGAATTTTATACTGGTGCAAGCCCAGGTAACGATGCAAAATTCGCCAAATTGTGTTTTGCAAAAGGCCGAGTTCTTGTGAGTGACGCAAAGTCGATTGCCTCGAGTCCTTCTGACACTCTCAAGGACAGCGGCGATGTTTTTGGCAGATCTTGCGTTTCGTCGATGCACGGGCATTGGTTTATCGTTTATTGAATCAGTGGACTCAAGTCTGTCCTCTCGGTTAGACGAATAGGGCGAGCGTAAGATGGGTGCAGATGGGACGTTGCCCGAACAGAGCACCCATTTTGATAAAGTAATTTTATCATTTGTACATGTTGTTGAATGCTACATATGTCCATTCGTGGTGATTTGCCAGACTGAATAACCGACAGCCAATTAGACAGATGTTGCTTCAACAATACAGCCTCTATCGAATTTCAAAGTTCGGAAGTCCCTATTGGAAGCCCCATTACCACTCGTAAATATTTTGTTTCGACAAAGCTTCATCACCAAAGGCTTTATGCACTATCCTCATGGAATCAGCAGAAGTAAATCCATTTCGCAAACAAAATTACATGCAAATTCTTTTGTTAAGCAAATATTCACTTTTAGCAGCTCACAGCACGAAGCGTATCTCAAACACTAATGAATATCTTGATCCGACGGATGTTAAAGACAGTCCTACCGACCTGAAAGTAGGAGCCTTTCCCTAAAACTACTCAAATGTCACCTTACTTACGTCATTTGATTGACGCAGTTCTTGTTTCATTCACACAAATTGCTTTTGTGAGTAATTTTACGTCGACGTTTAAAGGGACAATTGGTATTATAGTTGTCAAAAGCTGCCGCTGTTTAGGCCACTACTTGGACCGTTTTGGAGTTGTTTTTACACTAAGAAACCGAAAGCAATTTTTTCAGTTTCACAACTTGAAATTGTCGCAATCGAGCGTGACGCCATAATGACCCCACGATCAGTTTGAAGTTAACTTGCCAACTCACCTACTTCACGTATGCCTAATGACAGTTGTACAGTTGTACATAACCTTGTCATAGCTTGAAGCTTTCTATTCCAAAATATTTCAATTGTCGCGTCAGGTACTTGGTGCACGTCTCACAATTTCCGCGTCTTTAGTCGCACTTCATACCGTCGAAGTTCTCCTCGAAACTAAATGAAACACTAAAGAAGCCTTAATTACCCACTAGGGTGGCGAGTATATCAAAACGTATTGAGTTTCCCATCATCAGAATCATAATTTAATTACGAATAGGTTTTTTTTAGGGAAACTCAATTTTACGTAACAAGTGGCCTAAACAAGGCCCAAGGAAAGAAGGAAAACAGCAGCAAAACAGAAAATCCAACGAATCAATAGAAATCTGAGAAGTCAATACAAATCACACAGTTGATTCCCAACACACAAGTCCATTACTTTCGTCGGCATTGTCACCTAAAACCGAAAGGGACATGTCGACGCACAACCATCATCCACCATCGCCAAAGGATAGAAGGTGCTTTAGAAAAAGTACCCTCAAAACTTGGGAATAGAAAACGAAAGGAAAAACCAAGGTCTACCCAATCGAATTTCAGGACATCGACGCGAGAGGCACCTTGACTATTAGCACAACAAATACCAATCAAATGAGATATCCCAAAAGATCTCGTTTTTCTTTCAGGCTACAGAGGATGGACAGGATGCTTTCTTGCCCGGCAGATGAATGAGAAATAGGGAATTGGAGAAAACAACAAGCAACAAAACGCCTCGGGAAAGGTCAGAGCGGAGGAGTTAACTCTCAGAGGCTAGTCAATGTATACATACTATATACATAAGTGTAGCTATGGTGATGCTCCTGCTTACCCTTAGCAGGAAAAAAAATTCGTGGAATTTATCTGCTCTCAGGTGATTGATTCCACGGATAGACTAGCAAACGATAATCTAATATAAGGAAGGGGCATTCATAGAATCCAAGCCCTTTACAGATGAATCGTGTCTTATTTCTCAATCGATACTATTGCTACTGGATAAGTGGTATTTTGACAGTACATCGTACGTACGTATGTTGAACGGATCTGAAGCACGGATTCATTCGAGTACTTCCTTGCCCAATAAAGCGTTAACCTCGTTTGAGCTCGCTCGTTGAATTGTAGCAATTCTGAAATACTCGAACCGAATCGAATCGACTTATGTAAAAGAAAACAAGCACGACGGTATCGGATATGCCATTTTTGTGAAATAAAATGAAAGGATAGAATCCGAAGAGAGATGGAATGGGAGACGGGAAACGAACGTTAAATGAATTGGAGCAAATGATGTTGTCCAATGGCGCGAAACAAGATGAAAACATGCGAGCCATTAAAACGATACAAACGTAAGCCTCACAAGCTTACCGAGGGAAGTCAATATTTTCGGGGTTCTGTTTGACGACTTCCAAATCAATGTAAACACCGGAGGGTGACATTCCCAATTTTTTTTTTGTTATGTACCTACATACATATATACATACATACATATGTAGGCAAATGAGGTCCTTTGATCTTGCGATTTCTCATGAGTTCTTTGACTCTTTGAAAACCATCTCTTAAGCATTTTCTTAATGGCGCTCTCTACTATGGTAGATAGGTGAATCTGGAACAGGAAATCTGCAAGCAGTACAATAGCAACTGCACTTATCTCGGTTTGAGCTCAATCCAATTACTATCTGTCATCTGTCAGTGCACACAAAAAACAAACGAATCGGTCCAATTCCACGCCGCATGAGCTAAACATTTAGCTGAGATTTTTGTGTGTTAAGTATGTCCTTGGATATACTGACTCAAGTCTTTTCTTTCCATCGTCACTGTGTGCGGGTGGTTTATTGAAATTCCCCGCTCTCTGATTTCTGTTCTAGATTCAATTGTCATTCAGTCATCTATTGTACGGTTGTGGGAATGTATACTGCATCTCCGTCTCCAATCCTATACGTCGTCGGGAGTCGTCATCAGGTCAACCCCAGGAGCAAATCTTAACCATGTCACAGTTTCTTTTTCTTTTTCTCTTTCTTCTACTTCACTGTCATCTTCAGGGCAACTGCAGTGGAGTGAACTGCAATGAGACTTATCTCAGTGTGTATGCATTTAACAAGTATACATACATAGATGTTGGCGAAAGAATCCTTGGGGAGAAAATGTGATGTAAACAACAGAAATCCCTTGATTTCGACGCCAAAGGATATTTTTTTCATCTGAATTCTATCCATTCTTCAACCAGTTTGCAACAAACATACTTTTCCGTGACGACATTGCTGACCTAGAGTCTTTTCCCTTGATGATAACGTCAACACCAACAGACAGTACAAGTTCCCAACCGTTCTCTCGGGCAGCAAATGGGTATGCCACGACATTGTATTTCTAGTTTGGTCTACTAAGTCCTGTTTCCTGTTGAAAATTAATCGAAATGTACGTTAAGTCAACAGGATTTGTAGTTTGTCAGGCTCTGTCTAGAGAGTCTGTCATTGGTCAGCCAACATCTGGCAGTACTGCGTTTGTGGGGTCCTTCCATAGATAATTGAAGTCACTTTCAAGTACTGTTTCGGATTTGTTATTCGAGGCAGACTCAGGAAAAAGTCTTAAGCTTTCAGTATGTAAGCGACCGCCTCGTAACTATCCGCATGAAGCCCAATCTCGGCAATATAAGGTTAATATGTGTCCACGCCCCCAGAGAGGAGAAAGATGAGCGACATAAAGACGACTTCTATGATCTCCTAGGCAGAACATATGCGCAATGTCCCAGCTATGACACCATCATCGTTCTATGAGATTTCAATGCCTGCTTCGCATTGAAAGTAAAGAAACTGTCTTTGAAGGAGTCATAGGAAAGCACAGCCTACACGACATCACGTCAGAAAACGGACTAAGGCTAGTGGCACGATTCCCACACCTCTACATCCATAATGGGATCTGGCGATCGACGGCAGACACTCCTCCAGCATCCTAAATTTCCGAACTTTTCGAGGAGCCAACATCGACTCGGATCATTATCTTGTTGCAGCCAAGATACGGATGCGAATTTCTCGGAATCAACCGAGAGTCGAGTAAGAACACCAACATTTAACGTCAGAAAGCTGCAATCGAAAGAGACCGCCAGAACCTTCGCCGATCAAGTCTCCCTCAAACTCTCTCAAGTCCCGATGCAATCTGCACAAACCACAGAACAACAATGGAGTCGTCAGAGCGCCATTAGAGAGCCACCACCTTCGAGAAACCTCTGGTTTGATGACGAGTGCAGACAGGCCCATATAGAGAAACAGAATGCATACATGGGTACACTGCAGTGACGAACGAGAGCTGCCCGCGAGCTCTATGAACAGAAATGGAGCGAGGAGCATGTGCTTCTGAGAAGAAAAAAGAAGGAGCACGAAAAGTGCGAGATCGAGGAGATGAGATGGAGAGGTGTTATTGTAGGAACGACGTTCGAAAGTTTTACCAAAAAGTATAACGAACATGCCGAGGCTATAAAGCCAGGGCAGAAGCCTGCAGGGATGAGCACGGACAACTAATAGTGGAGTCGCAGTCGATGCTGAGATTGTGGAAGGACCACTTCTGTATAACGGCGATGATAGTCAAAATGCCACCAGAACGAACCCATTCACAATTGGCGAAGACGAAAGAGAATCCCGTCCACCCGATCTGGACGATGTTAAGATAGCGATATCGAAACTTAAGTCTTATAAAGCTGCTGGAGCAGACGGACTCCCCGCGGAACTGTTTAAAGCAGCTGGCGATGAGCTGATCAGGAACATGCACCAACTCATCTGCAAGATATGGTCGGAAGAACGCATGCCCGATGAATGGAATCTCAGTATCGTTTGCCCGGTCCATAAGAAAGGAGACCCCTATGACAGCGCCAATTACAGGGGGATAAGTCGCCTGAACATCGCGTACAAGATCCTCTCTGCCGTACTGTGTAAGCGCCTGAAATCGTTCCTGGACAATCCTACCAGTGTGGTTTGGACCAAATATTTACACTACGGCATATCTTGGATAAGACCCGTGATTTCCAGGTCAACACGCACCATCTTTTTGTCGACTTTAAAGCCGCATATGACAGTGTTTATAGAGACGAGCTATACAGAGCCATGCCATGTTCTAACACTCGTGACAAACTTGTCAGACTGTGCAGGATGACTATGGAGAATTCTCGCTGCTCCATTAAGGTCGGAGGTGAACTAACCGTCCCCTTCGATGTCAAAAAAGGTTTTGGCAGGATGACGCACTGTCATGCGATTACTTTTACATCATTCTTGAAAATATCGTGCGGGACTCTGCGGCCAATAGAAGAGGCACGATCTACTTCAAGTCTACACAAGATGATGTCTATGCACATGACATTGACGTTATTAGACGGACAAAGCGAGACGTCAATGAGGCAGTCGCAAGCATTGAAGCAGAAGCAACTAAAAAGTGTTCAGGGTAAATGGGAACAAGACCAAATATATGCTGTCATCAAAGAAAGATGGGCAACACCGACGTCTTGGTCAGAACGTCACCTTCGGCAGCTATATTTTTGAAGCACTTCGTCTACCTTGGCTCGATAGTGACAAACAGCATCTGCACCAGCGCTGAGATTAAACTCTTGCCAAACCGCTACTTCTTTGGGCTCAAGAGGCAACTGAGTAGTAGAGCCCTCTCTCGAAAAACTAAGGTATTCCTCTACAAAACCTTAATCATCCCGGTCCTCTTCTACGGCGCTGAGGCTTGGACGTTATCAAAAGCGGATGAAGAGGCTCTTGGGCGTTTTGAGAGGAAAATTCTGCTTGCAGTCTTTGGTCCCGTTTATGTAAACGGGGAGTGGAGGAGGAGATTCAACCAAGAACTGTACGGGCTGAACATCTACATCGGCCTAGTTAGGCGTCTTCGGATCCATTGTCTAGGATGGCTGGGCCATGTAGAGCGAATGGACATCAACGCTCCGGCCCGAAGAGTCTTCGGCTCCAATCCCGAACGACGACGCAGCAGAAGACGACCGCATCTAAGGTGGCGCGCACAGGTGGAAGGGGATCTCAACCAACTGGGCGGTGCAGCACTGCAAGCAGCTGGCCAAGGACGGTGCCGCCTGGAGAGGCTTGTTAGTTGAGGCCTTGGTTCACCCCGAACTGTAGCGCCATCTAAGTAAGTAAGTTCCTTCGGGTGTTGTCTGTCCAGAATGTCGAAGCCACCGAGAATTGTGTACATTGAAATCGTCCGCTAAAACGATTTCAGTGCGAGGGAACAGGAAAACAATTGCTTGAATCGAATCAGACAGTGCGTCGAATGCATCAAATGTTGCCTTCCTGCCTAGATTGGGGCTTACATAAAGAAGACAGTAGTAAACGGTGTGCTTACGGAGTGTGAATTGAAGCCATATGAAACTAAATTCCGAGATGGATGTTTGGCTAGACTGTGGAAGTATCTGGTAGGCAATATCACTACGAACGAATAATGGCACTAAGCCATATCCAGGAAGACTAAAATCCGAAGGATCAGACTTTTCATCGACTTGTGTTTCACATAGTGCCAAAACAGCCGGTTTATGGAGGGAAGCATGGACATACGTGGCAAAGAAATCCTTCCGATGGATGGCAAGCATGTATGTATGTTGGCGTTACAGTCCATGAAGAACCTGAGCCGAGCTTCTCTCAATCACCCATGTTGTGTGTGATTTCATTTTCACATAGGTGGAAGGGACCTACAGTTTATTGCCGGTTCCGAACGGCGAATTTCGAGAAGCTTTTCATGACAATTTTACTACAGGGGGTTTTGTCAGAACCCCGCTGAGGAGAAACACCGTGAAAAACACGTTCGATGACATGGCTGTGTCGGGATTCGATCCCGAGTCATCGGCGTCAGAGGCCAACACACTACCCACTGCGCCCACGGTGCCCTCGGATGGCAAGCATGGTGGGCATGATAACCTCCTAGCTTTCGAATGCTTTTGCCTTGTCAGATGGGTTTCAAAAGCCAAGTTTTGTGAACATTTCTAATTCGTCAGGTTTATGTGGAAGCCCATTAGCGTATTGGACGCTAAGGAGGCCCTTTTTTCGAGTTTTGGTTTTCTTGAAAATAAGCTGGTTTGTCTTGCTTTGCTCTTCAAGCTTAGCAAGCATAATAGAAAAGTTCCTGGCGGTGTCTTGCGATTGCAGCCTCCCGACGTCAAATTCTGATGGTCTTACTCCGCAGTGTTCGCGATATCCGCATACGTAAATTGGTTGCAACAAGGTAATGATCCGAGTCCACATTGGCTCCTCGGAAAGTTCGGATATCCAAGATGTCTGACGTCGATCGCAACATGATTGAATTGGTTCCCTTATGAATATTGAGATGTGGGAATCGTGTACTAGCTACTAGAAGATTACGCCCCGTCAAAGTCCTCCTTACCCAGCTTCGCGTTGAAATCTCCTAGAACAATATTGGTGTCGTAGCTGTGACATTGAGCGTATGTTCTATCTAGACGATTACCTTGAGAATGGAAAACTGCTGGATAAGTCAACTGACTTTGTAGTTGTAGTAAAAAAAATTGACTCGAAAGATGGTGTTTTTAGTGAGTCAGGTCTCACACTACTATGAGCACCCGCTGTCGGCCCTCATAATGTCTTTCACGAAACCTCACAAAAAAGCAAGAAAGTGCATCCTTCGCATGCAGGATATTGTTGAGATTCACGTCAATCTGAAAGTTATTGTTTCGACGATATCACACGATAGCTTTTTGTGGCAAGCGGTAACGTCCTTGTTCGAACTGATAGGGGAAGATACTTTGCACTTCATGTAGTTGGTGTAGGTTATTTGAACGAATGTAGAATGTACCGTGGTCGGTGGTAGTATGCATAGTTCACAGAATCGGATGTTGTGGTTGATTGCAGTGGGGTAGCAGTCTTATTTCAGGGTGGCAGTTGGTTCATTTGCATTTCTGGCTCAAAATCAACGCTGACGGGGATGAGACTGATGACATTCGCAAACTTTTCCAACCCCGTGATTTTGGACTTCCTTTATGTTATTTCCATATTTACCAAGGCTCTTTGCCTTAGCACAGCCAAGTGATGATGAGATTTCTGTATTTCGAATGTACAATCACGAGAAATCAGGAATCTATTCAAGCTACAATCATCCATTCTCTTTTAGCCCAAATTCAGAGATACAATTCACTTCTCGTCGCACGACTTCGTATCTATAGTATTGCTATCGTCAAATTGGCGCATCTGTATTCCTCGTAACGTACATACTTAAGCCGATACCAAATATATACACTACACAGTCATCCGATGCCTATGAAGATACGTGAAGATAAGCGACAATCGATTGGAAACGACTGGTCAGTTTACATTCCAAACAAAGTGAGAGGAGTAATAACGCACGTGATAGTTTTAAATGCTTACCGACCGGATACCGGAGATGCATTCAATGGAGCAGGGAAACCGAAGAAACAATAGCTAGTGAGTTGGGGAATTGAAGAGGAAGTGTAATGGATGCGATTATCCATTCAATCGCGATTTCGTGCCTCACGAGGTTTATGCTTCCATTAACCGGTTATATGGATGCGGATTGCCATGGTTTTTATTTTTGTATCTGTAGTACATATGTGGGTATTAACATACAAGTTTAGGAGAACAATACCGCGGATGGTATCGTGGCTGTGCAGGCAGATACACCAAGGGAAAGTGACGAATTAGAATCGGAACTAGACAGTGCTAATGAACTCTTTCTGGGACGAGCAAGGGATTTTAGTGCGATATGTTTAGCTTCAGAGAGCCAGGTTAGAAGAGCCACGCAAGTTAAAAATAATGCGCGACAGTGAGAGCTTTCGGTCCATCTCTCGAGTAGTTCGTAGGCTATTATATCCCAAAGAGTCCGGTAAGACATATAAACTTGCGGGATGCCTTTACTGAAACATGCACAATCACCAGGAGCACTGGACTGAGATGAGGTGACGTTTTTTGTAACTAGGTGTTAGCCAATCCAAACGAGCCTTAGCCCCTTAATATCGATAGAAGTTGGAATAGTTTACATACATATCTCTTGCAATAAACGAAAGGACACTGATCAAGCCGCGAGAAAGGTGTTTTCGACACAAGATGTCCCCAGGTTGTTGAAGATGACATAGTACTCCCAGGTGCCGTCATTGCTGATGGACAATTCGTTTGTTTTTGCTGCATTTCTGGTATCAAGCAATGAGTTCTCGTACTTTTGTCGGATATTCCCCTTGACATTTTCCTGAGCTTGTGACTTGTTGTGATGGACTTACGACTTCAAGAAAACTTAGAGACATAAGTTTGGAATGGGCAAAAAGGGCCGTATCTCCGGCATGCCTGCGCCGAGCACAAATGTCAGCAATGGCAATGTCAGGAAGTAGCTAGGACCATCTTACCCCTGATGACGTTAGTGAGCAGATAAAGGCAGGAAACGACCAGGCGTACCAAAAGGCACTGCAGCGAAAAACCATTGCAGCGCGAGAGGTGTACCAAGCCAGAAGAATGGAGGAAAAAAAAATGACTGGACTAAAGAAAATAATCTTCATGGCCTCCCAGCTTAAGGATATCGAGGAGTCTAGGGACGAACCTGGTAAAAGACTAAGAAAGGTCTCGTAGGTGTTGCATCTGCCGAGTGGTGCTGGTCCTTTAAAAATAAACGAGTAAGAGCCTCTGCAGCCGAACATCTTGCGGCCCTGTTAGCCAAGTTCTACTTCCATCACCTCGTGGTACCATCTGGAAATTTCCTGACCATGGAAATTACTAACAGCAGAGAACGAATGGCGAGTATCCTGCGCCACAAAACGCGAATAATGTCTGTTGGGCTATGGTGTAGCAAACCGTAACCGGAAAGCCCCACAATTGCTCAGAAACAACCACAAGCCTCGGATAAAGCAGACCGGATTAATGCTGATTAATGTTAACGACCCTTGCAAGAAACGAAAAAAGGACAATGATTCTCGGCTCTATACGTTAAATGTTAGGTCACTAAACAGACCACGTGCAGCCGAACAACTTGCAGACTGTGACATCTACGACGGCGACTGCTATGGGGGGAGAGGACAACGATCTATGGTTCGTGTGCGGATTTGTTGTTCAAGGTGGACTAAGGCAAAATTTTTTGAGTTTCCGGCATGTGAGCGAAACTCAGACCTCAGCCTGGTTTGCGTCCACTCCTCAACGGAAGACAAGGGTGACTCCCCAAAGACGAGTTCTATGATCTTCTAGAAAGAGAATATGCCCGATGTCCCAGCTATAACATCAAAATTGTACCAGGAAATTTCAATGCTAAGCTGGGGTAAGGAAAGCATCTATGGACGAGTCATCGGCAATCACAGCCTACACGATATCCACATCCGATATCGGACACAGGCTGATTGATCTTGTTACGGGACGAAATCTCCTTCTAGCCAGTATACGCTTCCCGCACCTCGATTTACACAAAGACACATGGATAGTAGATGGGAGTAGTAATGCTGAGCTTTTCTGCAGAGTTGCAGAATTGGATCGATTTTGATATAGCTTGGAAGATCTGTAATCATGAAGGCCGAGCTTGGTGTCAAAGCCAAGTTAGCGGTTTTTAACTCAGTATTTGTTCCCAACTCTCACTTATGGTCATACAATTTAGGTGGTGATCGAAAGAATACGATCGTGAATACAAGATGCCGAGATGAGATTCCTTCGTGCTGTTGTAGGATATTCACCTGAATAGGGTGAGAGACACGGCGCAAGGAGCTCAATGTCAAGCAGCTACTTTTCCGAACGGAAAGCGCTATGCTGCGACGGTTTGGTCACGTGAGACGAATGTCCCCATCACCACGAATTCCCAAGCGTGTTGGCAGATCCAGGACGAGGTGGTTGGAGTAAGTCCAAAACTTCCTGATGAGTTGGAGTCGATGGCCATGTGGCGGATCTAGGGAATATGATCCATGTGTTATCACAAGGGGTCGACTTCGACCTACGTGTGCCAACCACAGCAACCTAACTTAACCTAGAGTCCAAGGCGGAGGACCGTGTGGCATGGAGATCCCGCGTGCTCGCATTGCCCCCGCGGCCCCCTTAGTGGAACATGCGGACCACTGAAAACTTGATAATCTGGATAAACCTGAATGTGATCATACAAAGGTAATTTATTAGAAGTTGAGAAAAGTTTACGGGGACTTTGCTCCTTCGAACCGGAAACCAAAAGTCCATAAGTGAGTGAGATAGCTGTGGCTGAGGAGATACCGAGAGAAAGGGTACGAAACATCATACGAATACGAAGGATCTGCGTGAAATGGGTGATCATCGCGGCAAACTTTGGGCTGATTCAACAGGGATCCGATCGATTTAATGCGTCGATTTGAACGAATAAGACATAGGTCTATCGCTAGACGTATGGAATGAAACAGTAGTCTAAGCATTGGGTAGAAACTGGTGTTTCATTACCATAGAAAGCCAAGTGATCGCATCTGTCGGGAAGGGCATGGTCAATTTGTTTTGGGGTGCAAAACGGATTCTGTCAATTGATTACTTCACAAAAGGCAGAACAATTGCAGGCGAATATCTTTCCTGTCTTCCTGACCATCGCTAGATGAGAACTGGTCTGAAGAAGATAAAAAAAATCATTTTTCGTTGGTGATGGGTAAACAGCCGTAGAGGGTCGTAGATGTCTATTTGCGCAGCCTCTTACTTCTTCTTCTTCGTGGCGCTACAGACCAGCATGGTCTTGGGCCTAAACCAACCAACAGGGTGTGGGAACCATGTACTCACTACAGAAAGTTCCGCCCCGAGGCAAAATCCACTAGCCTGAGTCCGTTGTATGCTTTGTTTTCCGATGACTTTGGTAAGGACTTCTTCTTTCCCAGCTGTGCATTGAAGTCTCCTAGAAAGATCTTGGTATCGTAGCTGGGGTATTTATAGTATATCCTTTCTAGGAGAAGATAGAAGTCACCTATGCTGTTGTCATCCTTGTCCTTCGTCGAGGCGTGGCGTGGGCGCAAATCAGGCTAATGTTGCGGATTGTTATGTGGCGCTCGCTTTTATAGTTAAGACTTTTGGCCATACTCTGACCCGAACAACAAATCCACATCCTTTCTTCCTCTGTAGCAGTCGCCGTAATAGAGTTCGCAGTTTTTTCTCATCCTCTTTTTGCCCGGCCCATCCTACCCCACTTCCTGGATTGCGGTAAAGTATGCTTTCTAGCAGTCAAGGGCCCCCGCGAGTTCATCGGCTGCACGTGGTCTGTTGAGTGACCTCACATTCCACGTGCAGAGCCCAAATTCATTGTCCTTTTTTCATTAGCTCGGGTCGTCAATAGTAAATCTGTCCTTGTCCGAGGCTTTTGGTTGCTTCTGAACCGTATTTTTCTTACGTGGTGAGGGAGTTAGCCCCACGCACAACTTCCAAATGGGAGGCCAGGCCTATTTTTTTACATTCGGGCGGAGGGTGCGGGTGTATCCGGTGTCGGAAACCTCACTGAGGTTGTGAGCGCCGCCGTTCGCTCATCCTCCGCCGTCTCTTTTCCAGGATACCGACCTGACCATGGAAATCTCCTTTTGGACCTGGGCATCGAAATATGTTCGAGTAGCTCCAAAAGGGGTGTTGTCCAGGTGGCTCCCACTAACCGGAGCTGTGGATTGATTAGCTCGTCCGCCGCCGTCCTGAAGAAGAGTTAACCCCTGGAGGTGAGAGTAGTAGTTCGGTCGGACCATCGGTTCACTGTCGATTCCGTAGTTTTATTTTTCTACAGAAGAAGAGTTAATCCCTGGAGGTTAGAATAGTAATTCGTTGACAGGGGCTAGGTGCAAACGGTTGTGTCCGCATATGTCGCTTGTCGACGCTTAGGAATTCCCTCTCGCTACCGGGAAGGTATTCTAATGTTTGAGAATCGCTGGACCAAGTGTTTTGAAGTCACGGTCGATTCTGTAGTTTTATTTTTCTACATTTTTCAACTGAAAATCGCTGCCTTTCACTATCAGTCCGAGCACTTTTCGCCTAACCGTCGTACTATTCAACTGTCAAATTTCAAAAATAACGACTAACTTATGCACGAACCATAGTGGTGATGATTTTCGTGTGGAATATAAGCGCTGCGGTCGTTAAAGAGAATTGGTTCTTGCATTCGCTAAGAAAGGCTTACTTTCATTCTGTTACCCCAGATTCACACCAGATAAGTGTGGATTCCATTTCGATGTAGAGCTTTCGAGTTCGAAGCCAAAGTCTCCACATTCATTGCGACTTGTTTGCAAAGCTTTTAGAAGCTTTCAAACAAGTGCAAATCACAATGGTAAGTATATTGTGACGCGCTCATGCTCCAAAACATCTAGCAACTGAATCTCGCAAATCCCTTCAAACACTTTATCCAGTTTCGTCACGTAATAGATATCGATCCGTGTGACCTGTCGCCTCCCATCTTCTGTTTATATCCACCTCAAAGTTATTGAATGCGACAGATACGGCCCTTAAGTCACTCAACCAACTTCCAAGAAGTACTAACCAAATCCCATATCCTCAAGGCGCTCAACTGCAAGTAAAACAACACTAAGGACTTTATTAACTTACAAGGACACCCAGCGCCGACGAGGAACAACCAAACAAAGATTTCACGAAAGAAGTGACACAGAAAAAAATGGACAATTAATCGATACTTTGGAGATGTCATTCGGTGAAATTAGATTTCAACTTGAATTTTTCGGAACAAGGGGACGCTTGTAACTTGTCCTGTCCTTTCGGTTTGTTCTGCCTTCATCCTGCCCGTGGGTTGTACGGTTTTAAGCCAAATTAATGTCGAGTGGAAGTTTTTTCTTCTTCCAGATTGACGTACTGATTTTTATCAAGTGCTTGCGGTCAGATGCGAAAAGGGATAGGAAGGGGATAACCCACATTGTTAGGACGAAACGATACTGGCGAACAGCAGAAGTACAGAGGCGACAAATGGCGGTTTAAGCCGCCGTAGTCGTGTCAGAATGATGGTAGGAACAAGGACACAGTTGAATCGAATTATTCAACTTGAATGTACGGTCAACACGATGCTGAGGCACTCACAGCATTTCACTCACTATCGAACCAGTGGAAGTATCCAACAATCCAGCAATCCATCATCCGGATTCAACTTTACTCTCGGAAGGTAAACATCTCAGTTTACTTGGTTTGATGCTTTCGATGCAATTAACGAGGATGTATTGTCCGGACAGTGTACATGGCAATGTGATGCGGGAGCTATGGATAAAGGGTTGTGTGGTTTGGGTGTGCCCTTGTCTGATGGAACACTCTAAAGCGGGATTGATGAATGAGAAGAGAGGCAATCAGCGTGCTTTTTCATGCAAAATAGATTACACTTTCGGAGAAAGGACGCAACCATGCCCCCCGTCTGATGAGAGATGAACGATGAGATTGTGTTGCTCTGCTTTCCATTAGGCATTTATCTTCTTTGCCCGACTAACTATGTACACGAAAAACGAAATTCGAGTAACTTCCTGACTTGCCGTTGTAAAGGCGACGAGGTCAAGAGGAGAATGTTTCCAGTTTGAACAACCGTCTGTCAGAGTGGTCCCAGCGGTTTGATGCTAAGCATGTACTTTAACGCGATACATCCAAGAATTCGCACTTTCGTGAAGAAAACTTGCCAAGAGCTATTCGTCTGTTTTTAATTACATCTCCTGACGTCTGGTTGCTTCCCATTTGATGATTAAGTGCCAAGGATCCTCAAACTGTTTGTTAATTTCCACGTTAAAGTTTATTTTCGTTCTTTTTAACGTGCCGCCAACAATTCGTTTCGAAGTCATCAAGGCTAATACCAACTGAGATACATATTTGGGTGCAATAAAATCGCTAGAAAGACGTAACAAGTCTTGTAGATTCGTCAACAATCTGCCGGCGGCTTTTACCTCTGAGACAATCGATAGACATGGGTGGTACTCTGATTGAACTGATTCACTGTCATTTCGCTTGAGAGGATGCCATTTGGAGGAACATTTCCTGTCGTCGTCGTTAACGATGGGGATTTTATGCGAGGGAGGTAGACAGCACATGAAAGTTATTGAGAGTACAAGACTGCGAAACAGTTCATTTCACAAAGGAGAAGCTGAAATTGTTTTTAGCCAACTGAATGGGACTGATGCCTGAGATTCCCTTCAGTATTTCGAATTCATTCAAGCTGATGAACTTGAAGGATAGGGTTTTCATTTAAACCCGTGTTGCTAAGGTTTCATAGCCAGAGCGGAAAACCGAGGTGGTGAACAAGAACACCTCATAGTGGAGCCATTGTAAAAGTAAAGGGTTGCGCACTCAAGACTAAGGCTTTATAATGTCAGACGTTGTGCGAGCAGAAGGTAAAAGGGAGAGGCAGAGGCATCGGGTTGTTGTGTTAAGGGGGGAAGACCGAACGAGGTAGCGCGTTCCATATTCGTGTGGTTCGGTTGACGAAAGAGTTTCTATATTTGACTGTACGACCGAAAACGGACTTCGAAGTGAAATCGTGACCATTCCGGGGGAAACGTGTAATACGGGAGAAGTTTTGAAGAGGCAGAATGCTACTGGCTATTAAACTGTCGATAAAACAATGAAAGGCAGGAGACATTCCTGCGATGATCCAGCAGTATAACGAATTTGTGATGCTGGAATCTCCTATGAGTTTTATCGCGCGATTTTGTATTCGGTCCAGTAAGTGCAGTGAGGTCTTGGATGCACCAGACCAGACGTGATCAATATGTGATCATTCCAACAAGATATAACCACGAACTGTACCGGCATATATAGCGACATCGGCGTAATACGACGTCTTCGGATCCAACGTCTAAGAAGGCTAGGCCATTTAGAGAGAATGGACAACACAGCACCGACGCGAAGAGTCTCCGAGTCCAAGACCGGGGGACGCAACGGCAGAGGACGATCGAATCTAAGGTGGTGCACACAGGTGGAAGGGGACCTTAGCTAACTGCGCGTGCGGCACTTGAAGCAGCTGGTAGCAGATCTTTTTGGCCGCGTCAATCAGTAGCCTCTACCTAGCGCGCGCCGGAGCAAGTTCGAAACGGCAAGGGTCTTCAGATTCTCTTCAACTTTGTCCCCTTCCTCGCCGTCCTCCATATGGTGCCGCATCCAAAACTTTGCGAGCTGGAGCCTCTTCGTCCATTCGAAACCAGCGCAGCCGCTGTATTTTAAAGCGACACTATGTTCATGTCGCCGAAAAGCTAATACAGCTTATCATCCCACCCAATTCGGTATTCACCTTTGCTTACGTGGGGAGGACCGAACATCTTTCGAAGGACTTTTCTCTCGAACGCTCCCAAAGCACGCTCATCGGTGTTTGTCATCGTCCATGCTTCAGGACCCTATAGCAAGACGAGCATAATAAGCGACTTATAGAGCATTACTCCCCTCTGTCGAGAGAGGCTCTGCTTTTTTTACTCCCCTCTGTCGAGAGAGGCTCTGCTTTTCAAATGCATACTGAGCTCAAAGTAGCACCAAAGCACCAAGTTGACATCATTTTTGGCGTTGATGCTGGTGCCCCATTAGACCCAGTCTTTCATTTCTTTCGCTGCCCTACAGGTGGGACTCTCAAGGTCCCAAGGCTTTGGAATTCCTTGTTTGTCCTCGTTTACCACCAGACCCATTCAATTGGCTTTTCACTCCAAACTAGAGATGACCACAGACACGGCTCAATTGTTTGTGTCAGTATAGGCCAGCAACTAGACACTTTTATAGTAAATCGTGCCGGTGCGGTAAAGGTCTTCAGCGTATTATCTTCTCTAGCATAAGGTTAAAGAAGTCGCACGGTAAAGAGTCGCCTAGTCTAAAATCTCGTTGGGTGTTGATCGACTCGTAGAGCTAGTGGTAGCGTTCAATGTACTTTTGCCATAAAAGTTTGGCAGGAATGCCAAATTCCAACATAGCGGCGTACAGACAACTCCTTTTCATGCTATCGAAAGCGGCCTTAAAATCGACGAGAAGATGGTGGTTGTCAATCCGCTTCTCATGAGTCTTTTCCAGGATTTGGCGTATCTGGCGACGATCTGGTCAATGGTGGATTTTCCAGGTCTAAAGTCACACTGATACAAATCCAATCAGATTGTTGACGGTCGGCTTTAGTCTTTCACTTAACTCAATTGATAAGACCTTATACGCGATATTCAGAAGGCTGGACCCGCGGTAGTTTGTAGGATCTGCCTTCTTGTGAATTGGGCAGAGAGAAGTTAGGTTCCAGTCCAGGTTCCAGTTGGGCGAGCTATCTTCTACCATGTTCGGCATAGCGACTAGTGCATGCATCATACCAGCTTCTCGCCTCCGAATTTGAATAGCAACCCCTCGGCGCCCGCAGCTTTGTTATTTTTGAGCCGCGCTATGGCTATTTGAACTTCATTATAATCAGCTGGCAAGAGGAGTTGTCGCGTCTGCAGTTTCGGACTCCACTTCGGAGGTTGGGCCTCAGCCCAATATCGGAGGTTTGGTCGTTTAGGCTGACTTTCCCGACTATCGGCCCGAACATTTCTTCCTTGCTCACCCTGGCATTGAGGTCACCAAGCACGGTTTTGACATTTTGACGGGGGCACTGCTCATAAGCTTGCTCAAAGAGTGCAAAAAAGGAGTCCTTTTCCTTCTCGTCCTTCTCAACAATCGGAGCGTGAGCACAATTTAGGCTAATGTTGAAAACTTAGGACAGATGCGAATCATAGCGATTCACTCTTTGGTGGGCTCGAAACCAGGTGACGAAGTCTCCAGCCCACCAAGAATTCGACACCGAATTTGTGCTTCTTTTCATGGCAGCTGTAGTCGTTGCACGCATATCCGGCGGGTGCCAAGCAGCTGACCAGGAGGGGCTACATGGAGGCTATGTCAACTTGAACTTAGCAGGGACAGAGACCGAAGCTGGCCTTTGCCATGTTAAACACGATCAACGTCTTTACCCTGTTTGCTCGCTCCCTCCGCTCCTCCGCGTATCTCAAACACTTTTGAATATTTTCTTGTAAAACTTAGCACAGATGTCAAAGACAGACCTACCAACCTAGGTTAGGTTAGGTAAACGTGGTTGGCATAAGCCACACGTAGGCCGAAGTCGGCCCATTGTGATACCACATGGATCATATTACCCTGATCCGCTACCTGTGAACCAATCGGTGTTTCTGATGAAGCGATGGAGGTGAGCTGTTTATAGGTCTGCTAGCTCATTTAAGTTTTCATCGAAGGGCGGGCCGAGGTAGATTCTCTTGCGACTCGCAAAAGAAGGGCATGAGCAGAGAATTCCTCTTCCTCCTCGTCCATGCAGCCGCGAAAGAAGTCATTGGAGGGTAGCCCTAAACTGGCGGCGTGTTTTCCAATGATGCAGTGACATGTAATGACACCCACAAGAGTGCTTAAGGATGCCCTTTTGGTTGCCACTAGGTCCCTTGTTCGTCCTAGGTTTAGAGGTTGGTAGCCTCTATGGTTCTAAGTTTTATCATGTGCTTTATCGTACTTCTTGGTGTTTTTAGATACCCGAGGGTAGGAAGACTGAGTGTGCTTGACCCTAACTTTGCGTGTTCGTAGGCTACGCAGTTTTCTGGAATATTTCTATACCCGGGAGCCCACAGTACTTTAATGTTGAATTGTTCAGCCATCTCGTCTAGAGATAGGCGGCAGTTAAGGGATGTTTTTGATTTATGAGTTACCGCCGCCAGGGATTTTATCGGAGTTTGGCTGTCCGTGCAAATGACAATATCCTTAGCGGATATTAGATTGATCCTGGGCCATACAACGGCCTGCGTTATCGCTGTTATTTCTGCTTGATACACACTACAATGATTTGGGAGTCTGAATGATAGGTTGAGGTTAAGTTCCGTTAACTACCTAGACCCGTCTCCATATTGAAGCCATTGGTATAGAGGGATATGGAGTCCTCCGGTATGACTTTCCCTTCAGCCCATTCCTCTCTGGTTGAAAAGACAACTTTAAAGTTCCTACTGTACACATTCTGCGGGATGATGTAGTCTGTGTCCATGGCTTCTTCGAAGTAGTTAAGAATGCTAGTACTGCCTTTATGTGATGTGGGACATTTTCCTATGCCCCTAATCCGTAGGGCCGCGCAGGCAGCAGCTTGCTTGCTGAAGAGGTCCAACAGTGGAAAACGTAATATCATATTTAGGGCCTCCGTGGCAGTTGATCTGGTCGCTCCGCTTTAATATAAACTAGCCGATCTTTGTACTTTCCCCAGAAGGTTTCAATAGACTGCCTTGTCCAGAGCAGTCCACCAGACAGGAAGACAGGTCTTGTGACTACTGTATAGAGCCAGTACATAATGCTTGGTTGGAGACCCACTTTTTGCCCACCACTTTCTTACAGCTGTAGAGGGCAGTGGTTGCTTTCTTGACGCGATCAAGAATGTTGGGTTTCCAATTCAGCCTCTTGTCAAGGACTAGGCCTAGGTATTTAGCCTGATCTTTGATTATTAATTGGGCTTCACCCAACCTCGGTGGGTTGAAGGGCGGATTCTTATATTTATTTGTAAACAGTACTAGGTCGGTCTTCTTAGGATTTACCCCAAGTCCACAGTACTGCGTCCATACTATATGTAATGCTTAGAGATCGCTTCGAGTGCGGGGAAATTTTCCTGTGGCGGCAATAACAATGTCATCTGTATAGGCGGTCAAAGCGTACCTTTCCTGTTCTAGCAACAGTAGTAGTTCATTGACCACCACCACGTTCCAGAGTGGTGGTGTACCTCTGCTGACCATTCTATTTGAGACGGCACCAGCGAAGTTGGCTTTGACGACTCTTTGCGTTGGCAGTTGTCGTACCAGTTCTATCACTGATCCCGAAACACCCAGATCAGACAGCGCTTTGGTGATGGCCCATGGTTCAACATTGTTAAAGGCGCCCTCAATATCGAGAAAGGCCACTAGAGTACATTCCTTACCTTCCAATGACCTTTCTATTTTGCTGACCAGTGAGTGGAGTGCTGTTTCCACCGATTTGCCTTTGTTTTAGGCATGTTAGTTATCCGACATGCTGTGTCGAATGTGTCTATAATCTTCTCTAGAGTTTTTAGTAGAAAAGAAGTAAGACTAATAGGCCCCAAGTCATTTGCATACGTTGGTTACTTTGGTTACCTTTCTCTTGCTGGGGATGTAGGATAAGGAGAGGCAACTTTTATATATTACCACGAGCCAGGGAAGGGTGAGATTTGCTACCTGCTGGAGCTCCGCTGGTATGATCTCATCCGGTCCTGGAGACTTGTAAGGTTCCAAGCCTTTTAAAGCCCAGAGAACAATGTTGTTGTTTACCAGGTTGGGAGCACGCTCGAAGGAGGATGTTCTCGGCTGGATGACTTGAGGAGATGTCATAGCCGAGTCACTACTGCCTGGAAAGTGTACGTTCAGAAGAAGTTCCTGGGTTTCCGTGCAGGAGGTTGTCCAGGAACCATCATTCTGCATTAAGTGACTTGGGTTGTACGGGGCCGAAGCCAGAATCTTCTTTATTCTTGAAGTTTCGGAGACCGCCTTGATATTTTCGCAGTAGTTCCTCCATGATTGCCTTTTGGCCTTCGTGGTCACTGCTTTGAGTTATTTAAGTGCCTCCTTATAGAGGTCCTAATCCTTAGCGGCATTCTTGGCGAGACTAAATATGCTATCGTTCCAACAAAGGTTGTCACTAATATACATACTCAGGACAGAAAGCTTGTCGGTTTCAGAGATACAAGTGCCATTTATGGATATTGGTATTTGGTCAGTGTTACGCTTTAACGACAGCATTATGTTTTGGAAGCATTAAATTCCACTCTATTGTTTTTACTCCACTGGATAATGCTGTCGATATCAGCCGAAGTGCAGGGTAGTCAAGTAGTAAAAGAATATGAGAAGCTAGATGCTAGTAGCGACGAGGCATACTAAAAGGCGCTGCAGAGGAAAACCAGGGCAGCGCAAGAAGAGTACCGAGCCAGAAGAAGGGAGGAGAAAAAAACTACTGCGACAAAAGAGCCTCGCAGCTCGAGGATATCGAGGAGCTTAGGGATAAACATAAAACACGGGCCTTTTACAAGAAAGCCAAAGGCCTTGCAGTAGGCTTCAAGAAAGGCACCTAGGCTCTTTGAAATTGCGAAGGCAATCATGTCACCGATCCGTAGGCAATAGTGGATGTTTCTAAGCAGCATTTCCAACAGCTGTTTAAGGAGCATTACCAAGAGAGAGTGGTAGGGACTGAGGAAATCCCAACTGCAGCCGCTGAAGTAGTCCTCCACCCAGCACAGCTATTCAAAAGCTGCAGAACAGCAAGGCCGCAGGCTCAGATGGCCTCCCATAAGAGCTCTTTGAAGGTAGGGAGCATGCACCAGATCATCTGCATGCCCGACGACTGGAATACCAGCTCTATATGCCCCATCCACAAAAAAGGCGATCCTACCTCTTGCAAGAACTGTAGAGGTATATCCCTGCTCAATGTCGCATACAAGATCCTGTCCAGCGTATTGTGTGATCGTCTAAAACCATTTTGCACCGCACTAATCGTCAGCTACCAGTTCGGCTTCCGGCCCGGCAAATCGACTATAGACCAAATTTTCACACTTCGACAAATCCTGGAAAAGACCAACGAGTTTGGAATCGATACACACCATCTTTTCATCGATTTCAAAGCCGCATGCGACGGCATTCATAGTGAAGGACTGTTTGGTGCGATGGCCGAATTCAGGATCCTGGGAAAACTGATCCAATTGTGTCGCGCCACGCTAAAAAGTACGCGATGCACCGTGCAACTCGGTTCTAGGACTTCGGAACCGTTTGAAACATGCATCGAATTTTGGCAAGGAGAGGTGCGCTGTCGTGTGACTTCTTTAATTCGGTGCTGGAGCAGATAGTGTGACGGGCAGGCGTCAACAGGGAAGGCACTATCTTGTACAAGTCCGTCCAGCTGCTACGATACGCGGATGATATCGATATCATCGCATGTTCTCGCCGTGACATTGTGGAGGCATTCACGCCGATTGAAGAACAGGCGAAACGAGTTGGTCTCAGGTCAATGAGGACAAGACGAAGTACATGCTGTCAAGCAGAAACTTATCCGTCGCTCACCACATGGGACAAAATATAACAATTGGCAGCTACAATTTCGAGGTAGTTGGGGAGTTTGTCTACCTCGGGGCAAACGTAAATTCCACAAATGACACCACAGTGAAGATCCGGCATAGAATCGCTCTTGGCAACCGCTGCTACTTCGGCTTGTCCAAACAACTGTGGTCAAAACTCCTCACTCGAAAGCCCAAAGTCATGCTTTACAAAACGCTCACCCTGCCAGTCTTGCTGTACGGAGCCCAAAGCTGGACGATAAGTAGGACAGCGGAGCTAATTTTGGCTTCTTTCGAGAGAAAAATTCTGCGCCGGATATTTGGTCATGTCTGTGAGGAAGGTGAATGGAGAAGAAGACACAACCGCGAACTCTACGAACTGTACCAAGATGTGGATGTAGTCCGGAAGGCAACGATCCATCGACTACACTGGCTTGGCCACATCGAGCGCATAGACATCAACGCTCCAGCTAATAGGGTATTCGATTCCGAGCCTCCTGGTTCGAGAAGAAGAGGAAGACCGAACCTCCGGTATAAAGACCAAGTAATCGCGGATGTAAGACATCTTGGTCTTGATAACTGGAAGCAGCGTGCCCGGGACCGTCAAGGATGGAAGGCAGCTATAGCTCAGGGTCAGATCCTCCATGGGTCGCTGGCCTGATAAGTAAGTATGTGTAAGGATGCCCATGATGAAGCTGATTCATGGTTCGTTTGTCATTGATGCTAAACATAGCCGAACACCTAAGCCATGAGCGGCTTGCGAACAATTTGTGGATAATTTCTAACTTTTTCCACGGACATAACCTCAACTCATCAAACTTACTGGCAAATTTTAAATCGTCCTCGTGCAAGGAAAAATGAAAATGAAAGAAAATGTTCAACAAATTTACTTTAAAGTCATTTAATTAAGAAGAAAAACCCTAAGGCTTCCGTAAATTAACACACTTGAGACATATCCTCTTCAACAACTCCCTCCATTGACCAGTCCACCAGCTCTAATCCCATTGAAATAACGTTCTGAATTACAAACATCAGCAACAAGCTCAGGCGGGTTCCATTTTTCTTTCTATCAAATTTACGTCCTTGAAAACGTATAATCAACGCTGACCCAAACCTCTACCTATCAATCCGGCCGCAATGTCGTCTGTTTTTTATGGTAATGTGACATCCGATACCAAGTAAACAGCCAAACGAAGGCAATTTCGCTTAGATCATAGTCGAGTTGGAACTCATAATTGTACGCGCACTCATCCACAACCTCACGAGATAGCCGTAATTGAGTCCTTCCGGCCAGGACTCTTAAATATTTATGACTGCGTTTCATATTTTACTTTGCCGCCCCTTTAATTGAATTGCTGCTACCGCATATAATTGAGCTCATACCCGTAACTTTTACTCGCATAATGTGTAAATGTGGTTGTGATCTTATAGCTAATTTTTTTCGAGCAAAGTTCAAAGGTAATCCTTGAAGCCATTCGTTCGTTGGCTTATAAAGCGACTGGCGGAATAGCCCAAGCCCACAAATCACGGGAAGCCTTTACTACGTTTTATTTTTCTTCCTATTTTCCTTGCTCACACACATACAGGGAAGAGGAAAGTTTTGACATTCCTAGCGGTAGCATCGTTGGAACATTTTTTCCAACCACACATACCGATGTAGACACAGACGTGAATAAGTTTGGAACCCCTCATCAACTATGCTGAACAGAGATCGTGTCTCAGAAGACTGTTGATGGCATAGGTACGACATTGGAATTCATAGAGATTCTCCCCCATCGGGATATAGGTAGGTTGTAAGGTAGACTGGGTTTGCCGAGGAGAATCCTTCAACCTTAACCGCCCACCCAGGGGTCCAATAGAGAAGGATAAAGGAAAGGAAATTTATAATACCATCAAGTGAAAGACAATAGGACGCAATACGGTAGCGATGTGGTAGGGTGATTCTGTTGACAAAGTCTGACAATGCGAGCTGATAGAGGCAAACGCGAGCTGGTCGGCGTCGTGCACAATTGAGGCCGAGAGTGATGCGTGCCTTGAATTTTTAACACGGGGACTTACTTTCAATTTGCCTTCGAGGAATTGTCAATAATATGGCTAGCTGGCTCTTGCCACAATGCATTCCTCTGTAGTGGTTGTCTTTTATAGACGCAAACGTCCGTTTTCTTATTTCTTTTCTCTATAACAACCCTGGGAGGGCACGGGTTCGGACATACAGGGTAAAGTTGTTGATTGCTGTCAATGTGGCGAGATGCCAGCAACAATCCCTGTTTCAATGCCCGGGTCAAGCTGACATACAGGCTCCTCGCGGCGCCCCCTGGATAGCCTCTACAACAATCGTTGAGAGGTGAGAACAAATGTATGCAGCTATCGCTCTAGGCTGGAGCGCGCTACAATACCCCGACCAAACTGGCGGGTGTGCGGCGGTCCAAAAAACCGCCCATGTAAAACAAAACAAGTTATGAGAGAACAAAATGCCTCGGATTAACGGATGGATTCTCGAAGACGACATGGCGCGAAAAAGGAACACGTTTTGCGAGTATGCTCCAGACCTCTGTACACTCCTGGAGCTGCTCATAAGTTGGAAAGAACCCTCAGGCAGTACAAGGCGGACATTACTGCAATCCAGGAAATACGCTGGATAGGAAACGGTATGATGAGGAAAAAAGACCGCGACGTCTATTACAGCTGTCACAAAAGATTTCACATGTTAGGGTGCGGATTTGTCATGGAAAAGCGGTTAGGATCGAAGGTCATCGACTTTAAACTTATAAGTGATCGCCTGGCTGTGATCCGCATCAAAGGCAAATTTTACAACATCAGCCTCATATGTGCACACGCCCCTACCGAGGAGGCTGAAGACCCCATCAAAGAGGACTTCTATGATCTCTTGGACAACACCTACGGAGCTTATCCGGAGCACGGTGTCCAAATCGTACTCGGGGACTCCAATGCCCAAAATGGGTAACGAGAACACTTTTGGCGGAGTGATCGGAAAGCATAGCCTCCACGGTACAACAACAGACAACGGCTTTCGACTCACAAACTTTGTGACAGCGGTGATAAGTAGCACGAGATTCCCTCCCAAGCGAATCCACACAGCAACCTGGCGATCCCCGGCTGGTCGAACCGCCAACCAAATCCACCATGTACTCATTGGCGCAAGACACGCATATTCGGGGGGGGCAAACGTCGACTCGGACCATTTCCTCGTAGCAGCAAGATTCAGAGCTCGACTGTCCAGTGTTAGAAACCTGCACCAGCCCACCATGAGGCGGTTCGAGTATACAGGGAGCAACTGAGCGAAAGGCTATCCGGTATGCCTACGTCGAGCACAAATCTCAACAATATGTGGCTGCATTGCCGCTCAGCCATTCAGGAAGTAGCCGAGAACACTTTAGGCTACCTACCACCACCGACAAGAAACCTGTGGTATGATGGCGAGTGTGAGCCAAAAAGGCAGCAACCGACGAGGCGTACCAAAAGGCGCTGCAGCGAAAAATCAGGTCAGCATGAGAGGAATACCGAGCCAGAAGAAGGGAGGAGAAAAACTGCTGCGACTAAAGAAAAGAATCTTCGCAGCCTCCCAGCTCAACGAAATCGAGGAGTCTAGAGACAAACATAAAATACGGGCCTTTCATAAGAAAGCTAAAAGCCTTGCAGTAGGATTCAACAAAGGCACCTAGGCTCTTTGAAATTGCGAAGGCAATCATGTCACCGACCCGTAGGCAATAGTGGATGTTTCTAAGCAGCATTTCCAGCAGCTGTTTAAGGAGCATGACCAAGAGAGAGTTGTAGGGACTGAGAAAATCCTAACTCCAGCCGCTGAAGTAGTCCTTCACCCAGCCCAGCTATTCAAAAGCTGCAGACAAGCAAGGCCGCAGGCTCAGATGGCCTCCCATCAGAGCTATTTAAGGGTAGGGAGCATGCACCAGATCACCTGCATGCCCGACGACTGGAATATCAGCTCTATTTGCCCCATCCACAAAAAAGGCGATACTACCTGCTGCAAGAACTATAGAGGTATATCCCTGCACAATGTCGCATATAAGATCCTGTCCATATGCGACTATAGACCAAATATTCACACTTCGACAAATCCTGGAAAAGACCAGCGAGTTTCAAATCGATACACACCATCCCTTTATCGATTTTAAGGCCGCATACGACAGCATTCATCGCAAAAAATTGTTTCGTGTGATGGCCGAATTCGGCATCGCAGGAAAACTAATCGGGCTGTGTCGCGCCACGCTAAAAAATACGCGATGCACCGTGCAGTTCGGTTCCAAGACCTCTGAACCGTTTGAAACATGCACCGGATTTCGGCAAGGAGAGGTGCGTTGTCGTGTGACTTCTTCAATTTGGTGCTGGAGCAGATAGTGTGACGGGTAGGAGTCAACAGGAAAGGCACTATGTTCTAAAAGTCTCTCCAGCTGCTAGGATACGCGGATGATATTGTATTGACATCATCACGCGGTCTCGGCGAACAGGAACAGGTGAAATGAGTTGGTCTTAAAGTTAACGAGGATAAGACAAAGAACATGCTGTCAAGCAAAGCAAAAACCGATCCGTCGCTCACCACCTTGGACAAAATATAACGATTGACAGCTGTAATTTCGAGCTGGTCGAGGAGTTTGTCTACCTCGGGGCAGACGCTAACACCACAAATGACAAAACAGTGGAAATCCGGCATTGAATCGCCATTGGCAACCGCTAGTATATCAGTTTGTCCAAACAAATTGGGTCAAAACTCCTCACTCGAAGAACCAAAGTCATGCTTTACAAAACGCTTATACTGCCAGTCTTGCTGTAAGGAGCCCAAAGCTGGACGATAAGTAGGACAGCGGAGCTGATTTTGGCTTCTTTCGAGAGAAAAATTCTGCGCCGGATATTTGGTCATGTCTGTGAGGAAGGTGAATAGAGGAGAAGACACAACTGCGAACTCTCCAAGCTGTACAAAGATGTGGATATAGTCCGGAAGGCAAAGATCTGTCGACTACATTGGCTCGGCCACATCGAGCGCATGAACATCAACGCTCCAGCTAAGAGGGTCTTCGACTCCAAGCCTCCTGGTTCGAGAAGAAGAGGAAGACCGAACGACCGGCATAAAGACCAAGTAATCGCGGATGTAAGGCAAGTTGGCAAGTTGGCAAGTTGAAGCAACGTGCCGGCCTGAAAAGTAAGTAAGTATAACAACCCTGTGTGACACACATAATTTTCGCCTTAGCTTTGTTCTGGTTTATGCGATTCCATTTAATTTTCTTGTGCAGTGGTTAGAAGTCGACGTTTTACAGAAATCTTATCATAAACATCGAAAGGATTAACTAAAAATGTCCACTCAAAGCACAGGGTCGTCATTCAAGCAACTGAGGTAAAAGCAAAACTTTTGTTATAAAATTATAAATTGTAAAATTGGGACAACCATTAACAAGTTTCTCAATTCCCTCTAATGGAGCATACATCCGGCCTTAATCCATTAAAATCGTAATCCTTCCAGAATTACAACACAATGAAAAGGCATTCCGCTCCGAATTGTCCTTTAAAGCAAAAACGAGATACATAACCTTAAAAAACACGATTAAAAGCCCTGCACACATTGGACCAACAAAAAAAAAACAATGGGTATACCCCGAAGGTCCCATCAATTCGTTATCAGTCCCAATCTCCTGTCCATTGCTCCCAAATAAACAAATAAAATGAAAACTATCGTTGTACACCATCTCATCGTCCTCTAAAAATACCCATTTGCAAACAATCCACATCCGTCCGTCCACGCAGTAAAAAACAAATTAATTCAATCTCCTATCATGCTGCCCGTTCCTTACCTATCTCCAGCTCATCGTCCTCGTTCAGGTTGCCCCAGTACTTGAACTATTTGCATATGGAACGCAATGGAAGAAACCTGCTTCCATCAGATGAGCGAACAGCCCCCGTATAATACATTTTAAATAAGGATAAAAGCAGACAGATATACACATGTACTTCGTAGACAATAAATAGCGTTAAGCAGGAGCAGTTACAATACATAGCAGCTATATAGCAGCCACTTTCGCTTCAAGGATAACAAAATGTGACAATGAAGTTGAGTGGCAGGATACTGGAGAACGAAAGGGTTTTTGTTTCTTTTCCCGCGCACGTCTCATTGCATCCGCCCAAGTGCTCAAGTGGCAATGATACCAAGTGGATTGTTGTTGTATGGGCGGATGAGTGTGCCATTTGCAAGGGCCTTTAAAAGGAAATATTAACCCACCTAGTCTAGTGTTAAGGGACAAATTTCGATGGGCACACCAACATATACGTGTAAGCGTACAGAATCATAGACCTAGTTCTTCGACAGGTCCGTGTAAGCAGTAACTTCTCATCCAAGAAGGATAAATATAATTTATTTTTATCGCCCGATTCGAGGGAACAATGTCTAGGAAAGGAACCATGTCTATGAAATCTAATATTAAAAGCAAGATAAGGAACAGATGAAGTCATGATGGAGAGTGAGCTAGATATCATGGATTTTCTGGAAAATGTGTGTTTGAATACTTTGAGATATTTTGGCAGATGCCTACGTGTTCATTTTGCAAAATGGCACAATATGGTTGTGTATGAGGTTACGGACAGTCAAAATGTAGCCTAAAGTAGGATTTTAAACATCCCTAGGTGTATAGTCTAAAACAGAAAACTAAGTTGGCCCACTAGGTGTCTCCATAAGAAAATGTGCGATGGGTCCACACTCACTAAGGTCGAAACTTTTAAAGATAAGGCTAATTGAGATCAAGGCTTGAAATCATGATATTCGTATGCTAGAAACGCTGGCAGTTGATACCATAGATTCTATACGAGGATGATGAAAGCCTCATGAAATAAGCCACCAAAGTCGTATGTAGAAACAAATTTACGAAGCAAAGTCCCTCCGCTCGTATTTACCAGACTATTATGTGTCTGCGGTAGGTTAGGTTAGGTAAAGTAAATGGGTGCCATATTGACGAGAGGTCAAAGTTCACTTAGATTGCGAGGAGTCAGTTGAGCTGAACCACCTAGGTTTAGAAAGAAATCCCAGTAGCCTGTTCAGCCTAATGCTACTTACGAGTACCTCTTATAGTCCCGAAAGGAAGTGACTTCCAAGGAATATGTTCCTTTTTTGGGCTAGTGCCGGAGTTTCGCACAGTGGGTGATGAATGGATTCAATTCCGTTTTCGTCACTGCGGGTCCTGCAGAAGTCATTGTTCGACTGGCCTAGTCTGACTGCATGGTAGGATATCATGCAGTGGCCAATGAAGACAACGACTGCCAATCAAATATTCCCACGACTGAACTTTAGCAGACTTTCTGTTCTTTTCTTATCATAGACGGGCCAAGTTAATCTTGCCGTTGCGCATGTGTCTATTGTTGTGATCTGCGTGAAGTTTGCTCCTTATCTTAGTCTAGCTAGCTCGTCTGCCTTCTTATTTCCAGAAATATTCACATGACTTGGTACCCAGCAGAGGGTCACCTTATTGACGTCTGATATCTCCTCTAACCACTCTTTGTAGAGTTTTACGAGCTTGGATCTTATTCATGTTGCCTGCAGAGCCTTGATGGCTGCCTGGCTGTCAAGATAGATGTTGAACCTTTTACTTGTGAGGTTTTCTCTAAGAATCAGGTCCGCAACCTGTCTAATTGCGAAAACCCCAGCTTGGAAAAAGCTATAGCTATAAGTCCATAGTAGTGATTTGCTTCACGGGATTCGAAATTGACGTTACAGTCCATGAATGACCAGAGCCAAGCTTCTCTCAATCACCCATGTTGTGTGTGATTTCATTTTCACATAGGTGAAAGGGATCTATAGTTAAATGCCGATTCCGAACGGCGTGAGTCGAGAAGCTTTTTCACGGCAGGTATACTACGGGGGGTTTTGCCAGTACCCCGCCGAGAAGGAACGCCGCGAAATAAACATTCAATGGCGTCGGTGTTATCGGGATCCAAACTCGCTCATCGTGCATCAGAGTCCAACACACTAACCACTGCGCCACGGCATCCTCAGGAGGATAGACTAATAGGTCTATAATCCTTCGCAGTGGCGTGGTTGAACTTTCTCGACTTGAATATGAAAACCACCCTAACTCCCCTCCATACTAGTGGAACATGTGAATTTAAGCGGCTACTCGGCCGGACAATTTTTACCATCAAGGGGGTTTTACAAGGCACGAAACATATGGCAATCAGACGGTGGAAGGTTCGCGCTATAGGGTTGGCACATCAAAACTACTCAACCAAGCACTTTTGACACCGAAATTTCTAGAACGAAATCGAATCCTGAGTCCGGTGTTGGTTGAATAGCGCGGACCTTGCACCGTCTGACCACCATCTGCTTTGGGTTCTGCAAAGTTCTTCTGATGGCAAATAATTGGCCGCCCGAAACTTACTTACTTAGGTGATGCTAAATTTTTTGGTGAACCTGGGCCTTTCCAGCTAGCACGATCTTTCGTTAGCCGTTTCCAGTGTCGGACGCGCAATTGGTCGAGGTCCCTTTCCACCTGTGTGCGCCAACTTAGATGCGACCGTCTCCTGGAACGTCGTCCCTCGGGGATTGGAGTCGAAGACTCTTCGGGCCGGAGCTGTGTTGTCAATACGCTCTACATGGCCTATCCCTCTCAGTCGTTGGATCCGTAGACGCTGTATAGCCCTCCAGTTCTTGGTTGAATCTTCTCCTCCACTTGCCGGCAACACAAATGGGACCGAGGATTGTACGCAGAATCGTCTTATTGAAACGACTAAGGGCCTCTAGGGTATTATGAAGAGGCACCCTCGTTTTGCGAGAAAGGGCCCTACTTCTCAATAGCCGGCTGAGAGCCGCTGAGAATCACATGGCTAAATTGAAAACGGCACCAAAGATCTTCGGAATTGCTAGAACAATCTTGTTACCGACCCACAGGGAATAGTGGATGTTTTCCACGGGAATGGAGAAGAGAGAGTTGTACCCCCCCCGTACAACGTAGACGATATTGACATTGTTGCAAGTTCCCAGCGCACCATTGTGGAAGCGTTCACGGAGCTGGTCAATGTGGAGAAGACGAAATATATGCTGTCAACAAAAAAGCGGTTCGTCACCCATCACTTAGGACAAAATATAACGATCGGCAGCTACGATTTCGAAGTGGTGAAGGAGTTCAAATACCTCGGGGCAAACATACACTCCACGAATGATATCATAGTGGAGAACACTCGGCATCCACAGCTACGTCGGCTTGTTAAGACAGCTGGCGTCCAAACTCCTGACTCGAAGAACCAAGGTTGTGCTCTACAAGACTCTTATCCTGCCAGTCCTGCTATATGGAGCCGAAAGCTGGACACTTGGCTTCTTCGAAGAAGAAGTCTGCGGTGGATATTTGTTACTGTTTGGGAGGAAGGCGAATGGAGGAGAAGAAATAACCGCGAACTCTATGAGCTGTACAAAGATGTGGATATAGTCCGGATGGCAAAAATCCGTCGACTACAATGGCTCGGCCACATCGAACGCATGGACAACTACGCTCCAGATAAGAGGGCCTTCGAATTCGAGCCTTCTGAACCCTCCATGGGTTGCTGGCTTGAAAAGTAAGTAAGTATACAAGCAAATTACAATTTAGATCATATGAACTACAATTTATCTATTTAGTGCCATTAGGTCGGAATTAATTGTTTGCTCCACAAATCGTTCTTTCTAACTCATTGAATTATTTCTATAGCTGAGTTCGCTTCAGCTAAAGTACATCCTTTCTATTGTGCATTACCTTTAATTGTAGTTACCTAAATTCATTCGATCGTTCAAATTCCTTCTCATTACGTCACATGCCGTCTTAATCGAAACTCATCTCGTATGCAATCACATGCCTGCACTAACTCAGTTGTACTTGAGAGCATCTCATAACCCTCAAGCACATAATCCCACCCATAAAGTTCTCCCAATTAACTGCGAGGAAGAAAAAGAACATCAAACGAACTGTCAGTCTCCACGAAAAGGGCATTCACTCGATTACAACTAAACGAGTATGTCTTCATTAAAATTCCGTACCTCATCTATTTGCACTTTGGTTTTATCGCTCAACGTGGATACCAGTAGCACCAAGTCTTAACTTCCAAGTTTCAGGTTCTCCAACTTAGTAATATTGCTGGGTGACCTCATCAACCCAGAAGGCTTATTCACTATTACTAGAGTGGGATGAAGCAAAACGGACAAACTTTAAGTACCGTAAAAGCAGGACTTGTCCTAAGGACATCAAAAATAACATGAGTAAACTAATTTAGAGGAATTTTGGAAGAAAGTTTCACACAGGAACCAACTTGGTTCGGACGGTTGAGTCGAAGCCTTTCGCAATTCTCTACATATGCGCCTATAATCGGTTGGTAACTCTGAAAACTAAATTATCCTTTTCTGTTGGGTTCAACCAATTACCTGGCGAACACACACTGATGTGTAAAAAAGGATGTACAGGCAAGACCACCCGACCGCATCTACATAGTACATGTGAGGAGTGAGTTTTTATTGTTTCACAAGTTTCACTTGGAGTCTTGTTCCATCTACACAGGGATTTCCCAATGCAGACAGGATGGTGCAGCGTGGTGGTGTGTTTTACATCCGTTCGTCCTGCCTGATATTTTCCTCTTCTTTTTACCATTCGATGCGAGTGTTATATCTGTATGAAACTCGCCTTGGAAGGGGAGAATAAGACACCTCCGCCTGGAGGTATCGGAAAAGGAACAACAGCCAAGCCAACAAAAAGCTATAAACGAGGCAGGAGAAAAGAATCAGGATAAGGGATAAGATCGGGCCTTATGTTATGCTAATCTATTTCTCGTTGGCTTGTTGGAAGACAGGCATTTCCTGCTTGGTTCTGCGTCCTGCATCTACCGTCTCCTCTTGACGTTAGCTTGTTCTTGGCTCTTCGTTATCATGGTTATTTGCTTCTTTTCTAGTGTGCATAAAGAATAGAAGATAAACCTTGAGATGACGCTTACTATTCGATTCAGTTTATTTCTTCTCACAATGTTTTGCCTTTGGCTTTTGTCTGACGAGGAGATAAATGTATATCAATGCATTTCATCCACTGATAGTTCCTCAATCTTCTACTACCTCAACCCGCACCACTTGGCAGGCGTAGACTTTTACGAATATTATCGTAGACGAATAAGTTTGCTTACCGGACATCCATGTTAGAAAATGAATGAAAGAAGTTAAAAAAGTTAAAAATAAAAATAAATGTTTGCCTCCGGTTCCTTGGGTTGTTGTCTAACTCAACTGAGGGACGTGGACGCCGAGGTTGATGACGCAGGAAAAGTTTTCTGATTGTGGCTACATACAGTTGAGGGGATTTGCTTTCTTATCCAGAACCAGATTACCGTGAATTCATTATTTGAGTAAATTCATCTGTATATACACATATAAGTTATGATAGCCAGTCATACTAGTGCTAAATGCACCATTATGTACGAAGGCAACACGCTCGGTGAACACTGTGCGGAAACTACTGTCTAGAAAAGTTATCGCAGCAGGCGCAAAAACAAACAAACATGAAGCGCACCCACGCCAACCGAGCGTGGGTAGAACTCTCCGGAAAGCGAATAAGTAAAGACGGAAAAAGGCCTCCTCATAGAGGAGTTTAAATAAAAATGAAATAAAATAAGTTGTTGTAAAAAGTGAATTATTTGTTTCATTAATTGGCGCCCAACAAGGAGTAACGCGAATTATTTAATAAAGTCCTTATAAAGGATATTAAATCGCGTTGCGTGGTAATTCGAACGGAGCGAATCAAGGTTCTGCCGGTGCTATGTACATACATATGTACCTATAAGTAACCCTAGCGACGAGGTGAAAAAATCCTATAGTTCAATATAAACTTTTGAATTTTGAATTTCTGAAAATTAAAACTATTCTGATGAAAAAGTGAACATTATAAAAAAGCAACAATATCTATTATATGGTGGAAACATTTTCTTTCAAACATATCGACTAAGTGTTAATATAATACATATGTATAACATTCGAGAAAAGGCTAACCCAAGCCACTGAGTAACTGTTAGCCGAAGTGGACGCTTTGTGAAAGAATAAAAACGCAAGATAACAAGAAATGTGCAATGTGCAATAAAAATGATTAATTGGTGAAATAGAAAGAGAATATTTAACAACAAGAAAACAAACAAAAGTGCTAAAAGAACTAATTTATTAATCAAACTTTTCTTTTAATTGAAAATTGAACAAACAAAAGTGATTTATGTGCAGGACATTGAAACTAGATAAAAACTAAAGTAACTACCGTAAGAAGCTATCAACGAGATCTGCGAAAAAGAACGTATGAAGGAACAAGAAGTAAGAAAAGTATAGATAAGAAGAATTTAACATCCATCAGCATAAAACATAAATAAAAACTACGTATATTGAACTCATAAGTATTTGAAACTATAAAATTAAGAAATTGTATCTATTTGTATTCAAGAATTAATTGGTTAGGGATAAGAATATTGGTTTATTATTTCGTTTCTTTTCATTCCTTTTCTTTCTCTTTTCTTTAACTGAATTCAAATTTATTTACCTTTGTATTTGTTAAATACCTCTAAACACCTTAATTATATCAAAATGAATAATGAACAAATAAGTGCAGTCATAACCGCCGCTGTTCAAGCTGCGGTCGAACAAACAAAGCAAACTTTTAGCAACACAATTGAAGAACTGACGACAAGACTTAAGCAACTAGAAACTCCTCGTGTTGTTGAGGCTTATCAACCAGTGGTCATTGAGGCAGGAAAAACTTGTGACGAGTCATTGGATCTGGTAAAGTCTTTACCAGAATTTTGTGGTGAACAAGTGAGATATGTTTCTTGGCGTCAAGCTGCTTTCGCAGCATATAAATTATTTGAAGGGCATGAGGGAAGCTCGAAACATTATCAGGCAGTTGCAATCATAAGAAATAAGGTGACTGGTCATGCGGATCAGGTTTTATCCTCATTTAACACTGTACTAAATTTTAAAGCAATCATTTCCCGCTTAGATTTTACCTACGCGGATAAGAGACCTATCTATCTTATAGAGCAAGAAATGTCAACTCTACGTCAGGGGAAACTGTCTATTATAGAATTTTATGACGAGGTGGAGAAAAAATTAACTTTGATTATAAATAAGACTATAATGCTTCACGAAGGAAATAGAAATCTGATCGATTCGCTTAGCCAAAAATATCGCAAGGATGCGTTGAGGATTTTTATTTCAGGGTTATCAAAACCTATGTGTGACATCCTGTTTTCTTCACAGCCTTCTGATATGCCTAAGGCTCTCGCTTTAGCCCAAGAATTGGAAGCAAATCAGGCACGATATCTTTTTGCAAACTCTTTCTCTAGCAGGCAGGAATATTCAATTAGTCGTCCACCTCGGCATTATTTTAACACCACCCACTATAGCCCATTTAATTGTCCGCACTACAAACCCATCACTTCCAGTCACATGAAACCTAAAGTAACTCCAATGGAAGTAGACCCTAGTTCTTCGTACTATAGAAACCCGACTACCTTTCAAAATCAAGTCCACAATTCCAACAATACTCGAAAACCCTTCATGCAAAACCAGAATCATTTCCAAGGCCATATAGTAAATAATAGTAATACACGATTTCAGCAACCATTTCACCAAATTCCAAGGTCTGACAATAATAACAACCAATTTAAGAGGCATCGCGAATCTGACAGACAAACTCAACCGAAACATCAGAGAGTCAATCACTTTCACCAAAATATTGACTGGCCGACAACTAGCGAAGGAGATCGAAATCATGCTTACGATTATGATTCGTTGCAGCATGATGAGGTTGATTATCCTCGCGATAACGCGTTTTCTGATGATGATGAAACAGTCAAACTAAATACAGGTTGCATTGGAAATCAAGAACTATCTGACGAGATTAATTTTTTAGGGGAAAGTCTCTCCTGCCGTATGTAGGGCGCACCTTGGCAGGAAGAGAAATAAAGCTTTTAGTAGACACTGGTGCATCTAAAAATTATATACGCAATTTCAACACGCTTAAAGGCATCATCCCTATTGAGGAACCTTTTATTGTCAAATCTATTCACGGAAGGACACAGGTTACGTCAAGGTGTACTATAAATATTTTTAATAGAAGTGCAATTTTTTATGTTCTTCCCACCCTCCGAACATTTGATGGAATCATAGGATTCGATTTTCTTAACGAAATTGAAGCAAAATTAAATGTTTCTAAAGGAATTTTGTCTTATAATGGAGGAGAGGAGAAATTATTGTACTTTTACTGTAGAGATGTTAACTGTATACAGGAAAAAAATGTTTATTTGAATGAAAATAAACAACTTTCAGAGTTATTGACCAGGAATTCTAAGGTTTTTGCAGACCCAACTAATTTACTACCTTTTAACACGAGAGTTGTTGCTACCATTCGAACAACTGATAACGAACCCGTATATTCCAAAGCCTATCCGTATCCTCAATCAGCAGCTGAGTTTGTAAATAACGAAGTTGTAGATTTGTTAAAAAATGGAATCATTAGACCATCGAGATCCCCATACAACAATCCCGTGTGGGTTGTCGATAAAAAAGGGACTGATGAAGAAGGTAGGAAAAAAATGCGTTTAGTGATCGATTTTAGAAAACTGAACTGTAAGACGGTTAGCGATAAATACCCCATTCCCAATACTTCAGTTATTCTAGCCAATCTTGGAAGAGCTTCTCTCTTTTCGACACTAGACTTAAAATCAGGATTTCATCAAATAATGTTATGTGACCGTGATAGGGAGAAAACAGCCTTCTCTATAAACAACGGGAAATATGAATTCTGTAGGCTTCCATTTGGGCTCAAAAATGCGCCTAGCATTTTCCAAAGAGCGATAGACGACGTGTTAAGAGAGGAGATCGGAAAATGTTGTCATGTGTATATGGATGACGTCATTATTTTTTCAGGGACTAAAGAGCAACACTTTCGAGACATAGAAAAAATTTTACAATTACTATATGAAGCTAATATGCGAGTTGCATCGGAAAAATCTATTTTTTTCAAGGAGGAGGTAGAATTTTTGGGCTTTGTCGTGTCCAGTAAAGGCATAAAAACATGTCCCGAAAAGGTGAAGGATATTGTCAGCTATGAAGTTCCTAGAACTCTTCGCAGCTTGCGGTCTTTTCTTGGTCTTTCGGGATATTATAGAAGATTTATTCGAGACTATGCCCAAATCACGAAACCTCTTACAAGGTATTTGCGAGGTGAGAATGGAAATATCAATAAAAATGAATCAAAAAATAAAAAGGTGAAACTTGACATCGAAGCACTTGATGCTTTTGATAGAATTAAACGAATTTTGGCCTCAGAGGACGTTTTACTTTTATATCCCGACTTTACAAAACCTTTCGATTTAACGACAGATGCTTCTTCCTATGCGATTGGAGCGGTCCTTTCGCAGGAGGGTAGGCCTATTACTATGATTTCCCGAACTCTATCGGCCACAGAAGAAGGCTATGCAACCAATGAGCGAGAACTTTTAGCCATAGTCTGGTCATTGCAAAAGTTACGTAATTATTTGTATGGAGTGAATCGGCTTAACATTTACACGGATCACCAGCCCTTAACTTTTGCCATATCGGACAAAAATCCGAATGCGAAAATTAAGAGATGGAGGGCATTTGTGGAAGAATTTACACCAATATTTCATTACAAGCCAGGCAAAGAGAATTATGTTGCTGACGCGCTTTCGAGACAGTATTTAAACCCACTTGAAGAACAAGATAATTCCTGCAATTCAACAGCTCACAGTGAAGTTTCTTGGACTCAAACAATAACCTCAGTAAAAAACCCTTTAAACTGTTTTCGAAACCAAATCGTTGTAAATAAAGGCCCGGAACAACTCAAAACAACAAAAATTATTTTCAAAACACAACTTAGGCATTCAATAACGTTTGATAACGTTGATAATCTTTTTTTATTACTAAAACAAGTAATAAATCCCAATGTCGTCAATGCCATTCATTGTGACTTACATACCCTTGCACAGATTCAAGACAAATTGATTGCCATGTTTCCTTCAGTAAAGTTTGTTCATACCAAGGAAATGGTAACCGATATATTCAATCCAGATGATCAGGCAGAAATTCTTTCGACCGAACACAACCGAGCTCATAGATCTGCTCGCGAGAACTCGATTCAAGTCCTTAGTGACTATTATTTCCCAAATATTAGGAAAAGATTCAAAGAAATAGTGTCTAGTTGCACGATCTGCAATGAAGCAAAGTATCAACGACATCCACCGAAACCGGAGATAGGAAAAACTCCTATACCTGCTCATCCAGGTGAAATAATTCACATCGATATCTACTCAACGGCTCGAGCTCATTTTTTAACTTGTATAGATAAATTTTCCAAATTTGCTGTCATTAAACCAATTAAATCTAGGGCAATAATTGATATTAAGGAACCGATTTTAGAACTGCTGAATTTGTTTAAGGATACCAAAACGATAGTTTGCGATAATGAGAAATCGTTTACATCTATGAGTATTAGATCATTACTAAGGGATAATTTTGGTATATGCATGTATAACACACCACCTTTCCATAGTGTTACAAACGGGCAGGTAGAAAGGTTTCATAGCACCCTGTCTGAAATAGCTAGATGCATAAAGCTGGAAAAAAATATTAGCAACATTTCTGAGCTCCTTTTACTTGCCACAGTCAAGTACAACAGGACGATTCACTCAGCTACAAATTACCGCCCGATTGACATTATCCACTCAATTCCAACCTTTCTCAAACAGGAAGTAAGGCAAAGAATTTCTGAAACCCAAAGAAGAGACCTTGCCTACCATAATAAAGGAAGACTAACTTTGACATACAGACCTGGTGAAGACGTATTTGTTAAAACAAATAAACGCATTGGAAACAAATTTCGAAAGCTGTTTATAAAGAAAACTGCTCAAAAGGATTTAGGAACAAAGGTACTTATTGACGGAAAAGAGGTCCATAAGGATAATTTGAAATAGCTTTTTGACTTTAATACTAGTTAACTAGATGTGTTGCTCAAAGTTACAATCTTAATCAACATATTGGCGCTCTTTGTTCTTATTCAAAACCCAAATTTTTAACTATACCACTATAAATTTTGTATTCAAGAAAGTATTTCAAAGTACATAAAATCAATCTAAAATTAATTTGGTTTTGTTTGGATGTAAAAGAAAACATTGTATTTATTTAGTCTAGCTATTAATTTGTATAATATGTTAGATTTGTAAGTATATCGAAAAGAAGACGAGGACGTCTTCACTTAAGAAGGGGGGAAGTTATGATAGCCAGTCATACTAGTGCTAAATGCACCATTATGTACGAAGGCAACACGCTCGGTGAACACTGTGCGGAAACTACTGTCTAGAAAAGTTATCGCAGCAGGCGCAAAAACAAACAAACATGAAGCGCACCCACGCCAACCGAGCGTGGGTAGAACTCTCCGGAAAGCGAATAAGTAAAGACGGAAAAAGGCCTCCTCATAGAGGAGTTTAAATAAAAATGAAATAAAATAAGTTGTTGTAAAAAGTGAATTATTTGTTTCATTAATTTATACAACAGAGAAGTTTTTTTTCTTCTTGGCATTCGTAGATACTTAGCTTGAGTTGCTAAAAGGTAAGTTTTTGATTCAGGAATTAAAAAACGAACTGGGGATGACGGAAAGTAAACAAAAGTATTTTAATCCCACAGAAGCGTAAATAACGTAGAAGAAAGACTTAAGACAAAATTATATCGAAGTATAGCATACATATGTTCATGACTTGATATAGTTTGAGGCCTTATTCCGGGGCCATGGCATGTCGAGGCAGATTTAAGCAGATACTTTCTAGTCAAATTTTTCTCTATCGAGTAGCGAATTGACGCCTCTTAGGTCTGACGTACCTTACGTGTAACAATCACCTCAAAAATGAACTATACGAGTCAAGAACGATTTTGGTGCAAGTTTCCCGGCTATCCTAAAAAGCTTTGAACCATACAAGTCCCCTGGACAGGATGGTATCATACCAGCTGAGCTCCAGCAGGTAGCTGATATCATCCTTCCCTGACTTGTGTTCTCCCTATCCTACATCCCCAGCAAGTGGAAGGTAACCAAAGTCATTTTCATACCCAAGGCAGGCAAAAGCTCCCACACGTATGCAAATGACTTGAGGCCTATCAGTCTTACTTCTTTTCTATTAAAAACTCTAAAGAAGATTTCAGACGCACACATTCGGTACAGCTGCATCTCAGGAAGGCTGTCGGATAACCAACATGCCTATAACAAAGGCAAATCGGTGGAAACAGCACTCCACTCACTGGTCAGTAAGATAGAAAGGGCACTAGAACGCAAGGAATATACTCTAGTCGCCTTTCTCGACATTGAGGGCACCTTTAACTATGTTGAACCATGGGCCGTCATCAAAGCGCTGTCTGATCTGGGTATTACGGGATCAGTGATAGAACTGGTACGACAACTGCTAACACAAAGAGTCGTCAAAGCCAACTTCGCTGGTGCCGTCTCAACCAGAATGGTCAGCAGAGATACACCACAGGATGGAGTACTCTCCCCTCTCTTCTGGAACGTGGTGGTCAACGAACTACTGCGGTTGCTTGAACAGGAAGGGTACGCTGTGACCGCCTATGCAGACGACATTGCTATTGCCGTCACAGGTAAATTTCCCAACACTTTATGCGACACTCTAGGCTGAATTGGAAACCCAATATTCTGAATCGCAACTATTGCCTATACAGCTGTAAGAAAGTGGTGGGCAGGAAGTGGGGTCTCCAACCAAGCATTATGCACTGGCTCTAAACAGCAGTCATAAGGCCCTTCCTCCTGTATGGCGTTGTAGTCTGGTGGACTGCTCTGGACAAGACAGTCAATCGAAGCCTTCTGGGGAAGCTACAAAGATCGGCCAGCTTATATGTACATAAGCGGAGCGATCAGATCAACCCCCACGGAGGCCCTAAACATTCTATTACATCTTCCACCTTTGAACCTTTTCAGCAAGCAAGTTGCTGCCTGCGCGGCCCTAAGGATGAGGAGCTTAAGAAAATGGCCCACATCTCAAAAAGGCCATACTACCATTCTAAACCACTTTTAAGTACCCATGGATACGGACTACATCATCCCGCAGAATGTGTTCACTAGGAACTTCGAAGTTGTTTTTCCATCCAGGGAGGAATGGGCTGAAGGGAAAGCAATACCAAAGGACTCGATCTCCCTCTAGATGGAGTCGGGTGTAGGGAGTGGGGTCTTCCCCCAAGGAACTTAACCTCAACCTATCTTTCAGACTCCCAAATCACTGTAGTGTGTATCAGGCAGAATTAACAGCGATAACAGATGCCCTTGCATGGCTCAGAATCAATGTAATATCCGCTAAGGATATTATCATTTGCACGGACAGCCAAGCTGCGATAAAGTCCCTGGCAGCGGTAACCCACAAATCAAAGACATCTCTTAACTGTCGCCTATCTCTAGATGAGATGGCTGAACAGTTCAATATTAAAATACTGTGGGTTCCCGGGCATAGGCATATCCCAAGAAGCTGCGCGGCCGACGAACTCGCAAGGTTAGGGTCAAGCACACTCAGCCTACCGACCCTCGGGTACATAGATACACCAATAAGTACGGTAAAGCACATGATAAAACTTCAAACTATAGAGACCAACCTCCAATGGAATGAGAGCAATATTGGCTTTATCACAAAACAATTGTGGCCTAAGTTAAGCCTAGGACGAACCAGGGACCTAGTGGCAACCAAAAGGGCAACCTTAAGAACTCTAGTGGGTGTCATTCCGGTCACTGCATCTCGGAAAACATGCCGCCAGATTAGGGCTACCCTCCAATGACTTCTGTCGCGGCTGCATGGATGAAGCGGAAGAGGAATCAATACACCACCTCCTCTACTCATGTCCTTCTACCTCTTGTGTTGGTCAGTGACTCTTGCACGATCTTTTCAAGCACGATGTTGAAAAAGTTACATGGCAGCGCGTCACCTTGCCTAAATCCTTTTTTAACATCAAAGGTCTCGGTTTTCTCATTAACGACCTTAATAGAGCAGCGAGAATTCTCCATTGTCATCCTGCACAGTCGGATGAGTTTGGCAGGGATGTTAAAACTAGACATGGCTTTGTATAGCTCATCTCTATACACACTGTCATATGCAGCCTTGAAATCGACGAAGAGGTGGTGAGTATCGATTTGGTATTCCTGGGTCTTCTCCAAGATCTGCCGTAGCGTAAATATTTGGTCTATTGTGGATTTAGCTGGCCTGAAACCACACTGATAAGATCCGATCAGGTTATCCACCAACGGTTTCAGGCGTTCACACAATACTGCAGAGAAGATCTTATATGCGATGTTTAGGAGACTTGTTCCCCTATAGTTGGCGCAGTTATAGGGGTCTCCTTTCTTATGGACCGGGCAAACGATGCTGAGATTCCATTCGTCGGGCATGCTTTCCTCCGACCATACCTTGTAAATGAGATGGTGCATGCACCTTACCAGCTCATCTCCAGCCGCCTTAAGAAGCTCAGCAGACAGGCTGTCTGCGCCCGCGGCTTTATTAGAAGGGCAATCGCTGGAGTGAATATCTTACTTTAAAGAAACTACGTAGCCTAACTAGGTCAACCACTTTTCGTCAGATTGTCAATCTATCAACGGCAGTGTATCTTTCCTTCCTAAAGTCCCAGGGTTTAGTGGTATAAAAATAGTGCAGTAGCGTTAATTGGATTTCTCCAGAGCTTCCGAGAATCGTCACAGTACCTACAATTTGCAATTTAAGAGTCCCTTATCAGCTACCAAAACACTTAAGAGGTTAATAGCCTCCCTCCTGTATAAAATATCACACCTTGGGCAGATCTTGAAAAAACAAAAGAACTTAAAGCAATTTTTACACCATGAAGGGGTGTACTCGCATCTTGCAACAAGTAGAGCGCGAATTGAAAATTACTTGAGAGTCCTGTGTCAGCTCTCACTCTTCCTTGACACGCACTTCTCGCACAAGGCTTACTTCCTGCAGCTGCATTGTTTGCTTTTAATTGCTGCACTGTATTTAATTGATAGAGCAGTGTCAAAGAACCTTTTACACCTCAGCTCTCTTGTTCCTGCTTCCATAGTTCCTTAGCGCTTTTCTAGTAATAAAATTTACTAATTTCTCACTTCCTACACCTTCTGCTCTCTTTTAAATGTTGAAACTACAAGACGTTTCAACAAAGTGCAGCAATCTATCCTTGGCTTCCGGCCTTGCGCTTCTCTCCTCTAACGTGTCTCTAGGAGCCAGTGGGTAATTAATATTCAGCACAAGCTTACCATGGGGTAATGGTAACTGAGTTCTGATTTAGGGACTACAGTGAGGTGTGAACCCGAAACAAAAGGAGATGACTCACGTAATGTGGTTGAGAATTAAAGGTAAAGGAAGCACTCAGAGTTCTCTTTCCATTTGGAATTGCCCGCCTTTTTCTGGGGCGTCTGAGCGGTGGCGTCGTTTCGAGAAGCATGGAAATGGATTGAAGGTGGGTAGACAGAAAGAATTGCGTTTAGCAAGTGGTTGTTGTTTAATTAAAAATTCCTCAACAGGAGTTTTTCCTTTTCGTTTTTTTTTTTTTTTTTTTTATTGTTTTTGTCGAACATTCCTGCGGACAGAGGTTGAAACACCAAAATAGAGATCACAGCCACAAGCGAAACTTTGTTTTTTTGGTTGTGCTCTCGTTTCGTCCTTTTCATTGTACGAGTGGAGTTTTGTAAGTTTTTAATTGGATCCCAGCAGAAGATTTTGAAGCGTCGAATGCACTTGGGAAATGTTGGCGCAGGACCCGGTTCACCCATTGCAATGCGGTTTAAATTGAATATTTTTGGATACGGTAATGGATAGCTTAATTAGCGTACTTTCGGTGCATAATTAATGAGGGCGTAGGGTTCTTCGTTGGATAATAAGCCACAGGGAGGCAAATTGGTCATGGTTTTGCATTGCAAATAGATATTAACTTGCCGGATTTGAGGTTAGGTTGTAACGGCTAAAAAGGAATGCAAAGGATTACAACATTCAAAGGAAAGTGATTATAATAAAGTTATCTGAAGCAGGGTTATATCTAGCAAAGGTACACTATTACAAAAAATTGGGTAGCAGCTCAACTCGGTTTAATGTTAATCAATGAAAACATTCTGCTTTTAGAAGGAAAACGGAGCTAACCCTATTGAAAAGATATTGCGCCTGTACATGTATCTTTTACTGAAAAAAAAAAAAAAAAAACGAGAATCTTACTGTCTAACACTTAAGCGACAGGATGTATCCGAACACGACTGCGACTGTATCCTGCGACTAACAGAAGCGTCTATACTGGCAATTTGTTATCCCCGGGACGAGGTAGAACTGCATTGCGATGCAAGCTCGCCCGGTTTTGGGGCTATTTTTATGCAAAAAATAAAAACTTCTCGAAGCGAATTATCGAGCAAGAAGCGAAATATCCCAGCTTCGAACTGGAGACTTTGGCCATCATAAACGCTTTAAGAAGATTCAGGATATACCTTCAAGGCATTACGTTTAAAATAGTAACAGACTGTGATTCTCTGACGCTAACTTTAAATAAAAGGGAGATTAATCCTCGGATAGCTAGGTGGGCCCTCGAACTACAGAATTACGAATATACTCTAGAGCACCGTAGCAGCTCTAAAATGCAATACGTAGATGCGCTTAGCCGAATGATGAATATTCTGATGTTGGAGGAAAATACTTTCGAACAAAATCTATCCACCTGCCAAAATAAAGATGAGTACATTCGCAAGATTAGGGATAGACTAGAGGAAGGAGAGAGTAAAACCTATGAAATGCGCAATGCTTTAGTGTACCGAAAAGTTGGGCAGAACATTCATTTTTATGTGCCGTCAAGTATGGAGCTTCTGTGCAAGCAGCTGAAGAGCAGTCCTGGAAGTGGTTCGACGAGAAGTTGGAAGGAGACCATAAATCTGCGAAAAAGGTGTTCTAGCAAATCATTCGCCGGCTCAGAGGAAGAAATTTGAACATAATTGAAGGAGTTAAATCCAAGGATGGTGTGTTGCTTTCCAATGAGATGGACATCTTACGCAGATAGAGTGAGCCCTTTTCGGAGCTGCTCAATCCCGAACAGGGTGCTGAGGAGGACAGACTTATAGTCTTGAGTGGGGCGGAGAATAGTCCAACGGTGGAGGAAGTTATTTTAGTGGTTGAATCGCTAAAAGTTGACAAATCCGCTGGTGTGGATGAAGTTCGGCCGGAAATGCTTAAGGCAATGGGTAAAGAGGGAGTATTATGGCTCTCTTGTGTCATTAAGGTGGCCGGGGAATGCGGTGAGACAACTAGCAATTGGCACACTAGGCCGATTGTCCCTCTTTTCGAAAAGGGGGATAAAAAAGTGTGCTCCAACTATAGGACCATAGAGCTATGGTCGAATCCAGGAGAGGGGATGAACAGTGCGGATTTCGTCACGGCAGAAGTTCAACCGACCAGCTCTCATTCTGAGAATGGTACTCAGGAAGACTTGGGAGTACGCAACAGCTGCATTGTAGATTTGGGAAAAGGCGTATGACCGAGTTCCTCGAGGTAAACTCTGGAGTATTCTGCACGAAATGGGATTGGTGGTCCTCTGTTGAGGGCCATTCAGTCTCTATACCCAAATCGTAGCAGCTGCGTTCCGGTTAACGGAAGTAAATCAACACCTTTCACCGTGGGCGTTGAACTTCGCCAAAGGTCCTCTCCTCTCATTATATATATGGACTGGATGTTGCATCGCATTCGAGGCGAGGAGTTTTTCACATTGGGAGAGTTGAGGGTAAGCCATCTTCTTTTTGCAGATGATTCAGTTGTCCTAACATCCTCCCAGACGGAACTCCAGCGCGCGCTAGATAGGCTGAATATGCTGATGCTGGAATGAGGGTTAACCTGGACAAATCCGAGGTTATGGTTATTTACAGAACACCTGTCCAATGCACTCTACATGTTAGTGGCGTCCCATTGAAGCAGGTGGAGAAGTTTAAGTATCTGGGGATCTTCTTCACAAGTGATGGGAGGGGTAATACTAAGCTTTCCTGCAGGATTGGTCAAACTGGGTAAATTTTGAAACAGCTTGGAAGAACTGTAATCAGCTTGGTGTCAAAGCCAAGTTTGTGGTTATAGCTCTGTATTTGTTCCAACTTTCACCTATGGTCATGAAATTTGGGTATTGACCGAAAGAATAAGATCGCGAATACAAGCTGCCGAAATGAGATTTCTTCGTGCTTTTGTGGGAGTTACTCGCCAGGATAGGGTGAGAAACACGGTAGTGCGCGGGGAGCTCAATGTTGAGCAGCTGCTTCTACGAACGGAAAGGGCTATGCTTCCATGGTTTGGTCATATCCATGGCATTCCATGGAAGGTCGATATCATCACGACTTCCGAAGCGCGTCTTGAATGCAATACCATCAGGCAGGCGATCGCTTGGCAGACCCAGTACGAGGCGGTTGTACCAAGTCCAAATACTCGCCTGGGTACGCTTGGGCATAGCTCCCGATGAATTAGAGTCGATGGCAGAGGATCGAGTGGCCTGGAGATCCCGCGTGCGCGCGATATCCCACATGACATGGTTAACTCAATTCAAAATTTGGACCGCCGTTCCTTGCATATGATTTAATTACAAATGTATTGTTTTCAGACCTTTTCCTATACTTGTAGTATGACGGTCTTATTTGCCAAATTTCAAAGTTCTACCTCACCGAAAAATAAATGATTCCCTTGAGAGTGTCGAAATATACGTTTTTTTTTTTTTTTTTGCGGCATAAACCGCGGTATCTTTTTTTGAGTTAACTTAGAAGTTAGCAGAGACTGTAGACCCAAGAATATCGTTCTATTTTCAACTCAATACCTCCACGTGTTTCCGAGATAAAGTGTTTTGACGGACAGACAGAAGGACGGACAACAAAGTACAGAACCCTAAAAAATGCACAATACTAACGTCTTGCTCTTCATTAGTATTGTAGCTACAACTTCTTTAGCCAGGGATTTCTGCTACCTCGACCCACTAATGGCCAGCAGCAATCATCAAGTTCAACCTTTTTAACTCCGATGGTATCTGTCACGTTCGTTGAAGTAAGGGTTAGAAGTTGAGTCCTCGATATTGGTATGGTAATAGTATGGACTTGTTTCCCAGCGAATGTTGTTGGACCTTTTTCTGCAGGGAGATTTCAAATGATCAAATGGGATATACCACTTCTAAGGGTTAAAGAGTTGTTATGAACCAATTCAAGTCTTGGAGTAACTCCCCAATCTCCCGATTGGAATATCTCATTGAAAACCTGTTATCATCTTAAAGCGTAAGGTTGGAAGTCAACTATCTAAAAATAAAGATGAGCTCATGAAATGCTTAGAAAAGGATTAAAAGTCGACAATTAAGAACCTAGTCTATCTAAGAACGTAGATGCCCGCAGGCTGCGTCGGTTTCGAACAGTACTGTAGAAGTAGACTTACATATACATATATGTGCATAGCTAGTCATTTCAGATCCAACGTATAAAATTAAATTGGACGGGGATAGGAAACCCTAAGCCTCGGCCCTAGACCACGTAAGACGCCGCATGGTTTGATCCCAAGTGGTTGAAGATCGTGTCGACTGGAAAGGCCAGTCCGTTGACATTTAGAGCTAAGTCTAACCACATCCATTGAATACGGTCGCCCTTCTCAAAACGTCGAGAGGAAAGAGGAAATCCCTTAAAAGAATTAAACGCAATAAGAAGTAGGCGGCGTCTTGGTCAGGGCCCACATATTGGCTCACATTTCGAGGTAGTCAAGGATTTCGTCTACCTAGGCTCCGCAGTGACATGCAGAAATGACATCAGTGCCGAAATCAAACGCAGAAACAGTTGCCAACCCTTTTTTCTTTGGGCCCGGGAGGCAATTGAAAAGCAGAGCCCTCTCTCGAAAAACCAAGGTGACCATATGCAAGACCCTTATCATTCCGGTCCTGCCTTATGGCGTAGAGGCATGGACCTTATCGAAAGCGGATGAGGAGGCCCTTGGTCGTTTTGAGAGAAAAATTCTGCGTACGATTTTCGGCCCGACCTGCATCATTTTTTTTTTTTTTTTTAGAGACTCGCGCAGGTTCAAGAGTTTTTAATTCTCTTATGATGTATTTACACACACAACCTGAACGGGGTGCAGTGGTTTGGGTCGTTGATGTTCGTTCACTACTATCAGGGGTGGTTGTCCTAGATAGGACGAGAGCCGACCAAATTCCGCGTTGGTTATAGTCCGCAGTAATTCGTTCGAGCACTTTAGTATTGCATACGCAGAGGATGAATTTTAGTTGACCATATACTGTGAGTGTTATGCCTGCAGCAGTACGTCTGGTCACTTTCCATTCACAACTGCGTTGCATACTTTTTGTCCGTAAAGGAATTGCTTTTTCTTGGCAATGAAGCGAATTTCAACTATGGACCTTCCGCTCGGCGGTCGATGATCTTAACCACTGCACCACGGCCACCCCACATGTAACGAATGTTGACGCAAGCACCCAAAAGGAATTCACCAAGTCAAACTTAAACGAATTATAAACGAAATTCTTTACTCGCACGCTACTGCCTTAGTGGAAACTAATATGTATGAGCAATAAGCTTAAGCCATAATCCATGATAATTTGATTTGATTGATTGCAGAAAGAACCGCAAATGAACACATATACTCATGTGTAAGGACAGGACCACACATTGTACGAATACCAGGTCAACGTGGTAGTACTCTACTATGGCATGCCAACTGACCTTTATCACATTCGCCACCAACAGTTCGTTTCCTTTGTTATCGCATTTAAGGATTATGGCTTCTCCTTGGGATCAATTATTGCAATTATTTGTGGTATGTGCATAGTCTCCCTATCCCTACTCATGTAATCATCGTCTCACTTTACCCATTTATTAGTACACGTAGAACCAGCACGAAGACAGCAGGAGCCCTTTGAGTACACATTGTTTCCTAAGAGCTTTGTCAGCGGATTCCATTAAAATTTTTTTTCCACCACAACTACCAGTTATTCCCAATCACGCTTACCGAGTTTGTTTTCTTCTCATCTTATTCGATTTCAGGTCTCGAATACTATCGCGACACGGATTTGGACTGTGTTAGGGCTGAGGGCTAGGACTAGTGCACATGCAACACTTACCTGAAAAAAAAAAACAAAAAAAAAAAAAAATTAAATGATTATTTTCTGCGCATTGGAAGAAAGAAACAAGATGAAACGCAAAAAAAGAAATATATCAACCTCCTCACGCTCCATGACGCCACCCAGCCACACAGAGTGGAAACAAGGTCATCGAGTTGGGGAAATTTATTCAACCCGTGGCCGCCACACGCTGAGGGACAAAGAATGGGATAAGAAAAAAAAAAAGGATTTATTACATGCAGGGCCACACAAACGATAAATCGTTCCATAGCCCATTCCAAGGACATTAGAGACGAACAAAAAAAAAAAAAACAAACGAACAAAATAGAAATGATAAGACCAATCGCGTGGTTCTCCGCTTGCGTATTATATAAAGATTACCATATCCAGCGCCGCCCATCTGCCTCGAATAAGTCAAAATGCAAAGATTCCTTGGAGAACCATTAAATCCTGTTCCATCTACTCAAAGGTCATTCACTAGTGGAGATATTTATGGAATACCGAAATTATACAGTTTTCGTCCTTTTGCGTTTTCCCGTCGTTACTCTTGTCACACGGATAATGGTCTACGGAGTCTAAGGTTAGAGGGCGAATCGTGTCGGTTTATGTAGAGTATAATTATAGTCGAAATGATATATTTCAGAATATCTGTGATAGTAGCCCTCGTTTGGTACATTTTTTTAGTCTAAATAACTTAAGTACATATTCCACCTGTACCTTCGTCATTAGAAGGTTTTGAAAGTTGGAAAATTGAGAAGTGCCACAAATATTCCGGTCATATGCCATAGTCCAGAGAGTTCAAGAAGGCGTATAAAAGCTTCGTATAATCCCAGCCCCATTTAGAGCTAGTGGAAAGTAAACCTTGATCAATGATTGATGAGTGAAAAATGGGCTCTCAGTTAAACGTATTAAGGTTAGGGACCCTCCGCAGAATTGCTCACCTTTCCGTGGAACGGAGACTTAGTACAGGTACTCCAGCCTTCCTGCAGCGTCTCGGGCTCCGCTATAGGTGACCGTACTTTTCCGTATAATCGTAGGACTAACATATCGTCGCAAAATAATTTTAAAGGCAGTAATACCTCTCAAATGTCATAGCCAGCTAAGGCCTATGAACCGTCAACAGTTTAATAAAGGAGATCGCAATTTGCGCCTTACTTGATATTGAGGGGGCTTTTGATAATACCGGACTATTCCGCAGAGGTGTAGACCATCCCACTAACCACTGGATCAGGGTAATGCTGGAAAGCCGCATTATATCAACTACATCCGGAGAGATCTCGGTGATACAGGTGATACCACAAATGTTATTTTGTTGATCATATGTTTAACGTAGTAAACATTTATTGAAATTTATACGAGTGTAGTTTGAGTTTAAGATGCTAAATTCGCCGCAGACCAGTTCTTAGTATTGCCAGAGCCACAGGACGCTTACGCCTAGATGATTTTGGATCGTTCCTTACGGAAGTTTTAGCTTCCCGAATGTTCTCATCGCTTCTTCTAGAACGCGGCCCGCCTGTTTGTTTAATATTCGTTGTCGATCCCGTTTGCTCGAACTCAACAAGTGGACACTCACTTACACGATGTAATCCGTATTCAATTCTAAACAGGCGTCGTACAGTAACGTAGGAATCGTTGTTTTCGTAAAATTGTTTTACACAATAAGCACGCAGTTGTATCGCGAAGCGCTCCATCGTGACTAAAATTGCATGAAGCGACGCACAATTTCCCGTCACTCATGCGCCCTTCCCTCTAGCGGTTTTTAAGAAATCAAGTGTTGCTATTTGCAAAAATTTATGGCCCACCCTGTAGTATCGGCAGCTAAGGTGTGTCCACAGGGTTTGGTCCTTTCAAACCTTCTCTGGTCGATAGTCATCGACGACCTACTCTACAAGCTTACAATTCTCGGTTACGAAGTCATCGATGCGCCGACGACCTAGTAGTTTTTGTCACAGTCCTGTGAACGTATGCAATTTGCGCTTCAGTCTATCTCTTACTGGTGCGGCAGAGGGGATTTATCGATAAACCAGAATAAGACAATCTTAGACCCGTTTACAAACACAGGATTTTCAGAAGAAGTCAAGAATCTAGGTATTGACCTTGATCGCAAACTTAACTGGAATTCCTACATCAAAAACAAACTCACAAAGGCGACTAAGGCACTGTTAGCCTGTTGAGGCACTTACGATTAAAGATGGGGACTAAAGCCTTAGGTGATCCAATGGCTATGTGCCGCGATAGTTAGACCTATCATCAGTTATGCGTCTGCAGTATGGTGGACAAAAGTTGAACAAAGAGACTAGCGTATCTAGGCAGTACAGGCGCAATGCCAATCTGCCCCCGAGAGGCACTCATTTGACTTACCCCATTGCACCAAATAGGTTGCAATACGCAGCGCAATCAGAATTCTTCGCTAAGCAACAAGCCTACCATATAGACCTTTCAGTCCCATGTAATTTTTTAACATCTTCCTGAGCTTGATATGATTTACCATGGCTTCGAACGCATTACCACATATGCTCACTTTTGGCAAGAAATTTAAAATACTGATCCCAAAACGCACAGTTTGGACAAGCAGCAATCCCTTGGTCAATGTCAAGGGCCTTAAGTGATACAGAGGTGGCTCTAAGATAAGTTCCGGCGTTGACGCTGACATCTTTGGACCAAATGTTGAAGGCTCTTAAAATGAGTCCTAATTTCTTCCAGGCCGAATATATTTCATCCTGACTTGCGTCAACTTAAGCTTAGAGACTGGCATAAAAGGTGTAACCACGAATATACTCTCAGACAGTCAAGGAGCGCTCAAAGTCCGTTAAGGAATGCCACGATGCCCTACAGGACCTAGCCAAAGTAAATAAGGTCAAGCTCTGGTGAGTGCCAGGGCACAAGAGCATTAAGGCCAATGAAATTGCCGACATACTCGCTAGGAAGGGTTCAACGAAAGGTACATAGTTGCGAAACCTCGTTCCTAGACAAGTGGGAAGCGGGAAAAATCACAGGACCTGTCCTCTTGGAAAAACGCTCAAGGACTACACCAAACCAAAAGATTTATACGGCCCCTGCACAAGCACTCTATTCATTTTAAGGATATTAATAGAACCTCTTGTCTGAAACTGAGTGACGACTCTGTCTTGAGGACAAACAAGCTGCAGAGCACATACCATGTGAATGTGCTGCCTTCTCAGTGAAATTATGACTCCTGATGGGATCGTCTCAGCTCCTACGAGAGACATTCTCAACTTTATTAAGAAAGTGGAGAAACTCCTCGTCTGATCGGCTAGCAGGCACAATAGACCTAAACAGGTCACAGTGCCCCATGCGATATGTTAGCCCTAGCCCCTAAAAACAAAAACTCTTTTTCCTTTTGACGTTCCCTTAAGGATGAAAAGAAGCATCTATTTGAATGGTAGATTCAATTACTATTACCCATAATAACAGTTGAACCATTTCATTCATTCGAATCTATTTTCGGAAGAAAGTCCGAATTCTCCATTAAAGCGTAAATGCTCTATGCCCACATGTACGTATTCCACAATTCATCCCAAAGCAAATGATTTTAAATTGCTGCCCTCCTAAACCGCAAATTCATGAACTCTATAACTATTTGACTGGCGGCAACCCCACACAAGGACAAGTCATCCTGAGCGCTATCATGTAACCGATTATGATGCGGCAAGCCAAACCACAAGTTAATGTGCGTCCATGTATATCATACAAGATTCCCTTATTATTGGTTGGTATCCGAACAATTTATGGCTTCCAGTCGATGAACTTTGAGGTAAAGAGTGTGTCTGATGGTATGCAATCACAAACACTCCAGCACTTGAAGATTATCCATTAAATAGGGGCGGATAGCACTATGTAAACCAAGTTAGCTCCCCAGTCATTATCCCGAGCAAACATGATTGTTGAAATGCAAATGTGCATCATATCGTCCTTTCGCGCTAATAGGAATCTCATCAAATTGATTTGCATACATTAAAGTAGCAACAGCTTGTGTAGGAGTGTATAGCAATATAAATTTCAAGCTAAGGATTACCCGGCAAAAACCATCAAGCTGAGGTTAGGTGAGGAGAAGGTCAATCTGCCATTGAAATAAAGTCATTAACGTTTTTTTAAAGCCAAGCCTGGCTTTGTGACCGAGAACAGATTCCTGAATCTTTGTCGGGCGAGGCTTGGGCAGACAGTATGTGCTCCATGCTGTATCGCCTACAGGTATATGTGCTGTTGAGACACTGAGACCCAATTTGTAAAGGTGGTAATTGCAGGACACGGTGTTAGTGCTTCGCATAGCACTCTTAGGTGGGCTTTATTAGGTAAAAGTTCTCTCGTTTTGGATTGTAGTGTTGAGCCATGAATTTTCTTGTGTGATTAATACCCTCCTGGCCCTTTCAAAACTGATTCCTTTGATTTATGATCCACTTGTGTAGGTGTAGATTTGTGTCTGAGTTGTCGAAACCCTAAAGAGGGGAAGGCCCTACAAAAGGAATAGCATCTACCAACGAGTGCCAGATCAATCAATCACTAATCGATCGATCACATCGCGGTCGACGTCAGACACGCCTCCACTATTCTTGATGTTCGAACTTTCCGAGGAGCACATACAAATATTTTAAAACGCAATATCAGCAGAAGGCATTCGGTAGGACTTAAGGGATTTTTTTTTCTTTGTATATGTATGTATATATAATTCGAGCAGGTCAGCAGTCATACTCTTATTATGTTTTGCCGCACAATCTGGGCGGAGTGCAGATGGTTTGAGTCGTAGATGTTCGCTCACTAAACTCCAGGGGTGGTTGTCCTAGATAGGACTCGAGAGAAACTCGACTGAATTTTCACATTGGTTGTAGTTCCCAGCAGGAATGGGCACATTGCCAGAGCACCGTCAGAGACGCTGCCTGAGTGATGCTGGGCTTTAAACCGCCACCACCTACAAACCCCTGGTTTGATGAACAATGCGAACAAGCTCATGTAAGCTCAAAACAAGAGGCATATAAAGACACACTGCAATGACGGACGTGAGCTGCTCGCGAAATATGTGAGCAGAAGAGAAGAGAGGAACACATGCTTCTCAGAGGAAAGAAAAGGGAATACGGCAAGCGTGAGATCGAGGAGATGGAGAGATGCTCTAGTAGGAATGACGGCGTCCGGAAGTTATACAAGAAGGTAAAACTAACATGCCATGGCTACAAAGCCAGAGCGGAGGCCTGCAGGGATTAAAATAGAGAACTGGTGGTAGAATCACAGTCGATGCTGAGGATTTGGCAAGACCACTTCTGCTGACTGTATAACGGCCATGACAGACAAGATACCGCTGTCAGGCAGAACGATCCGATCGTATTGGACGACTATGAAAGAGAATTCCGTCCACCCGACCTAGACGAAGTCAAAATAGCGATATCAGGACTTAAGTCTAATAAAGCCGCGGGCGCAGACAGCCTGTCTGCTGAGCTTCTTAAGGCGGCTGGAGATGACCATCTCATTTGCAAGGTATGGTCGGAGGAAAGCATGCCCGACGAATGGAATCTCATCGTTTGCCCGGTCCATAAGAAAGGAGACCCCTATAAATGCGCCAACTATAGGGGAATTAGTCTACTTAACACGGCATATAACATCTTCTCTGCCGTATTGTGTGAACGCCTGAAACCGTTTGTGGATAACCTGATTGGCTCTTACCAGTGTGGTTTCAGGCCCGGTAAGTCCACAGTAGATCAAATATTTACGCTACGGCAGATATTGGAGAAGTCCCAGGAATAACAAATCGACACTCACAGCGTGTATAGAGATAAGCTATACAAAGCCATGTCTAGTTTTAATATCCCTACCAAACTCGTTCGAATGTGCAGGATTACAATGGAGAATTCTTGCTGCTCCATTAGGGTTGGTAATGAGCAAACCGTGACCTTTGATGTTAACAAATGATTTCAACATCGTGTGCGAAAAGATCGTGCAAGAGTCACTGGCTAACGCAAGAGGTACGATTTATTTCAAGTCTATGCAATTGCTTTGGTACGCCGACGACATTGACTTGATTGGACGGAGACAGTTAGACGTCAATGAGGCAGGCCTTTGTAAGCATTAAGGTAGAAGCGGCTAAGATGGGTCTCAAGGTTAATAAGGGTAACAAAAAAAAAATATCTGATTTCTCCAACACCGACGTAGTGGCCAGAATATCACTATGGACAGATATAACTTTGAAGTGGTCAAGGAATTCGTCTACCTTGGCTCACTGATGACCGGCGACAACAACACCAGCGTTGAGTTAAAACGCAGAATCACTCTTGCCAATCGCTGTTTCTTTGGGCTGAAGAGGCAATTGAGAAGTAGAGGCCTCTCTCGCAAAACCAAGGTGACACTATATAAGACCTTGATCATCACAGTCCTCCTTTACGGCGTAGAGGCTTGGAGCTTAAAAAGCGGATGAATGCCCCTGGGCATTTCGAGAAGTAAATTCTGCGCTCTATCTACGCTCCCGTGTGTTCAAACGGAGTAAGGAAGAGAAGATTTAATGAAAAGCTGTACGTATTGTACAGCGATGACGACGATGAATAGTAGGTACGAACAATTAACAATTGTAATGAACAAAGGAAAAATCCAGCTGGACGTGGAAAATATCCCGCTCTTAACAGCAACAAATTCGATTCTTTTGAAATCCGACTTAATTAATACGAATGACCGCACCTACAAATATCACCGTCCAACGACCAAAGGCTTCACAGTACAGTTCATTGTGTGCACAAATGACCATCGCCGCTGGTTTTGATGCAAGCAAAGAGGAAAGCCAGACCTTGGAGAAGGTCCTTCCCTCTCAACTCTGTCTGTGCCTTTGTTTCCAGTCATATCCATAGAAAATAACGAATAAAAGGACTACAAGAGGGATTTATGAAAGAACAAGAAAACAAAAAAAAAAAAAAGCAAAGGGATCAGCTCTCAATTTTTCTCAGACCAGAATAAGGACTTTGTCCGCTTGCACGAACATTCTGGGTTTTACCCTAAGGTATATACGAGTACCCATGTATATGAAGATGTGAGAATCTATCCCTCGTACGTTAAGTTTTGTAAAGCAAGGAGAAAGTTTCGACAGTGAATACCGTCTAGATATTTCCTTTCCTTTTTTGTATTATTTAAACAAAACAAGGAACACATGCACCCATCTGGGCAGTCTTCTAATAGACTGCAGTATCAATGGCAACTACTGAACAAATACAGCCGCAAAGGAAAAATCACTTTTATTCCACAGAGAATTCAGTGAAATGATGCGGGCTATGAATATGAAATAAAAGGGGACTCCCCTTTTCAAAAAAACTTTTCAAATATGATTTCCATTGCCAGGACCCTTTAAAATGCGGGTTTAAAGACCTTAGGATCGTATATGGGTGTAGGTACTTATAATGGCATCGCACGTAACGCTGGATTCTGCAACAAGCTTCTACAGAATCCACTAAATATTATCAAATATGCATTGCACGGGCGGCAAGTATAACTTTCATATTCACTCTCAATCGCTCTTAATTTAAAAATCAATTCATTCGCTTCAATCCACATAACTAACTGCCATTGCCGTCTATTTTGTGCCCCCTTGACTGGCACTTAATTCAAACTTGCACCCAATCATATTATTCCACCTCCCATCACCGAGATAAAAAGCATCCACTTGGAAAGTATCCCCTCAAGAAGGACCACCACTTGCCATCTGATATACAATAAAGGACTCAGTTATAGATAAAGTGAAAAGGATACTTTGCGAACATATTTTTGCGTTGTGTTTGTTTAGGTTTTCATTTGTATGCAATCCTTTTATGCATCTCATCTCCTTGCTGCTACTTTACTCGTAGATAGAACTTTTGCTGATTTTTGTGTTCGTTCCACCAGTCGTGGTAGGGGCACTATGTAAACGGCAGTAGTCGGTCGCTCTTACTTGATTACATTAATTATTTGCAAATTTACCAACCAAATGAGCTTGCCAAAGCATGGAGCGAATGAAAAGCATATGGTTTGGTGGCAAAGGAGAGATGCAACGTTGGGCGCAATATAAGGTACTCAAGTCTGAATAGGATACTGTACATTAGCTGACGTTATCATCGATGTACATACATATATGCATATATGTTACCGCAGTCCTCGCCCTTAGCAATTACTGTCTACAGTCGTAGAAGGAAAATGTTCTGCCGGGTGTGGCAGATGAGATCCTGCAGGAAGCAGCCGCATGGAGCAGTTCTGTTCACAATTTCTGGATGAGTTGGCTGGAAACTTGGTAATGAATTATTTATTTGCTCAGTGCGCATGGTACTTGTAGAAACTTTTAATTTTATTTTTACCTTCCTGATTCAGAAATGAAGCTGATTAAGTCAGTTTCAAAAGGATACAGTGCAGCCTGTAAGAAAGGACCTACTTTTATTTACTGTCCAACTCTCATTTTACGATTTTTTATTTTTTCCAGCACGAATACGGGCATAAACCAACAAACCTCAGCGACCGTCCATCAGCTTCTAGAGCTGTATCGAAGAAAACAGGAGTGGAAGAGGATCGTAATGAATTATCTTGATTTTTTTTAGGGAAGGCTCTATTTCAGAAACTCATTGATAGAGCAACGACACCGTAACAGTCGCTGCAAAAAACATTCCGAAAAAAATGTAAAATATACAGTAAGAATGCGGTAAGTGCACGTCGGACCCAGGAGTAGTTTGCTCGATTCTATTCCGGAAATTTCGATGTCAAAAATGCACTGCCATCTGGTCAGTCAATCACTAAGAAAGTCAATGCAAGTAGCGTCTACTACTATGTGGCTAATAAATTTCATCGAATCACAAGAAAAATGAAGGGAGATACGAGGTGTGGCAATTAAGTTCCGGGAATTCGTAAGCAAGAAAACTAAGTTTTTCGCAAAATTGTATAGTTCCTCTAACATTATAGAGTGATTCAAATGTTGCTGCCACGATTCGAGGTACCCCGATAATCCTCCAAAGTTAATTTATTAAGAACCACGATTACAGTCTCGCTGATTTCCTTGAGATGTGACTCAAGCTTGGAGAATTAGAAGTAGTCGCAGTGGGCAATATTTGACCTATAGGGTTGATGGGGCAATGTTGGCGGCGCTCTGTTGTCGTGCAAGATCCAGCACTTCTTGGCGAATTCGGGTCGCACGTGGAATACACGTGCTCGTAGCCTACATAGCTACATTACAGCCAACAAGAAACCAAAACCTCCCAATCGAGGTTACTTTAATCCCGCTTGCCAAGTATATACTCCCACGAACTACTTCTACTGTCAAATACCCTACTAATTGACTCTTCCGGTGTCCCAAAAGGCAGCCATCTCGGTCCTCTAATTTTTGTCTGAACCGTTGACGATGTGGACTTTATCATAAAAAACTCCAGCTTGTCCATTTATGCTGATGATGTGAAAATTGGTGGGACAATATCTACTTCGGCTGACTCGCTCGCATTTTAAAATTACCTTAATTCCTTCGGTACTTGGTGTGATAAGAACTTCCTGGAGTTTCTTCTCAGCTTATAGAATCTACTACCGTCTCAGCGAGCCCTAACCCCAAGCCTCTTTCATACTGGACCTAGGAATCATTTATGATTGAGAGCAACATTCTCCCTCCCATATGAACCATATGATACAAAAAGCTATTTCTGCCCTTGGCTTCTTAAAACGAATTCCCGAAACCTTATGTTACCAAATCTCCCTACAGCACTTACATCAGACCTAGCATTGAGTTACCACCCAACAAAGATCGGTTGCATTTGATCGGCTTACAAACCCTGAAACCAGGTCAGGTTCGTCTACCAGCTGCTAGCTGGAACTATTGATTGTCTTGCCCTTTTGCGATTTATCTTACTTAACACCAACCCTCGACACTTAAGGTCTATATCGCTCCTTCGACTTCCCCTTCAGTGAACCAACTACGGCCACTTTGAACCTATTTGTGGAATGTTACGCAAAGCTAACCAAGCCCAACTATCCCTCAACTTTCACTTATCTAGGCTTGCTTGCTTGCTTTGGTGGCGTTACAGCCCATGAGGGGCTAGAGCCAAGCTTCTCTCAATCACCCATGTTGTGTGTGATTTATTTTTTTACACAGGTGGAAGGGATCTACAGTTTAATGCCGATTCCGAACGGCGTGAGTTGAGAAGCTTTTTCTTGGCAACTATACTACGTGGGATTTTGCCAGTACCCCGTCGAGGAGGGACGCCGCGAAATAAACATTCGATGGCTTATCTTATCTCTACCTTCTACTAAAAAATCTCTGTGCGCGTCCATGTAATACTCTAATAGGCTAAGTTCCTTTAACATTTATTTAATCTTTAAGTTTAGTTTTAGTAGCTTGTAATAAGCCTCCAGACACTACCTGCAGTTTTTGGAGGATTTTTAAAGGGTTTTCACCAGATTTCACTAAAAATTTAATCACAACACCTTGCTTGTTATGGGAGTTACTCATCTTTTCGACGCCACTGCATTTGGGCCTCCTTTTTATGAACCGACCAAACGATGCTGAGAATCCATTCATCGGGCATGCTTTCTTCTGACTATGTTTTCAGAAGAGCTGGTGCATGTTGCCAACCCACTCATCTCCAGCTGCTGTAAATAGCTCAGCAGGTAGGCCGTCTGCGCCAGCAGATTTATCAGGCTTCAGATTTGATATCACTACCTTAACCTCGTCTAAGTCGGGTGGACGGAGTTCTCTTCCACCTCCGCCTAATGTGAATGGTGCGTTTCGCCTGACAGCGGTATTTTGACTATGTTCGACTTTATACAGTCCGCAGAAATAGTCTTTCCTTATTCTCAGCACCGACTGTGATTCAACTACGACTTGCCGATGTTCATCCTTGTAGGCCTCCGCTCTGGCTTTATGACCTTGGTATGCTCGTTTTGCTCTTTTTTCGAACGTCGTTCCTGCGAACGTTATTCCTTTTAAAAAGCGCATGCTGCTCCCTTCTTTTCCGTTCGTAGAGCTCACGAGCATGTAGGCTGTTTTTCTGCATGTACCCGTCTGCACACCTCATCAAACAAAGGGTTTCTCCTAGGTAGTTGCTAATACCTACATATGTACATCAGGGGCAGCATCCCTGATTGCTGTTCTATGGTTTGCATCGGCTCTAGAGAGCTTGTGGAAGACACAATTGGCGAAGGTCCTAGCGGTCTCTTGCGATTGCAGTTTCCCGACGTCGAATGTTGCTGGCTTTACTCATCCGTACCTTGGCTGCAACAAGATAATGATCCGAATCAACATTGGTGTCTCGGAAAGTTCGGACATCCAAGATGCTGGAGGAGTCTCTGGTGTCGATCACAATATGATCGATTTGATTAACAGATAATTGAATAGGAGACCGCCAAGTCCCCTTATGGATATTGAGATGTGGGAATCGTATGCTAGCTACTAGGAGATACGTCTCGTTACAAAGTCTATTAGCCTGAATCCGTATTGGGAGTGGTGTTACCTAGGCTGTGCTTTTCTACGACTCGTTCACAGATATCTTCCTTGATGCCATAGTTGGGACATTGAGCCTATGTTCTATGTAAGAGGTCATGGAAGTCATCTTTGACTCAATCGCCTTTTTTTTCTGTGGGGTCGTGAACGCATATCAAGATGTTCCCGTAAATAACTTTGATGCGGATTTTTATGAGACGTTCGCTCGCTTATGACTTTTTGGCCTAAGTCCACCTCGATCAACGAATCCGCAGTTTTCAATCCTCTTTTTACCCGGTCCATCCCATCGCAGTTGCTGGAGTGCGGTAATGTCTACTTTATAGAATAGCCCTAAGCTTCTATAAAGTAGACATTATATTATATGTTTGTCCGCACCTGGTGTGTTAAGCGACCTAACATTCAAGGAACAGAACCGGTACTCCTGTCCTTTTATACGTTTGCGGGGGTCGCCAACATGTAGTCCATCCGTTATATTCGCGGCTTGTGGTTGTCTCTGAGTATGTACTTTTTTAGGGTTACAGATGACTAGTAGTCCAACCGATTAACCTGCTTTCCCATCTGTTTCCAGATGGCACCACGAGGTGGGAATGGGAATTACTAGCAGTGCCGCAAGGTGATTGATTGCAGTGGCTTTTCCCGCTTTTTAGCAGGCCAAGATCCGTCGGAAATAGCACTGGGAGATTTTAACGTGAAAGGAAGTCGCTTTGATAGGGTCAATGGCAAGCACAGCCGTCAACCAGACTGACCACATTGCGATTGATAGCAGGCATGAATCCCACATTTTGGATGTATGAACTTTTAGAGGAGCCTACATTCACTCGGACCACTATTGAGTAAGACCAGCGGCCTACAACGTTGCAATGCTACAATCGAAAGAGACCGCCAGAGCCTATGCCAATCGCCCTATGCCCTCAAGCTCTCGGAAAACCCTCCAACACTTGCTCAGACCGAACAACACAAATGGACCCGTTGTCAACAGGCCTTAGCGAGTGCTGCTTCTAGGGTACTGGGTTTCAAACCGCCACCAACAAGAAACCCATGGTTTAACGGCGAGTGTAGGAGGGCACACGCAGCCAAGCAGCAAACCTATCAAGAGGCGCTGCATAGAAGGACGAGAGCTGCTCGTGAGCATAAGCTTCTCAAAACAGAAAAAAGGGAGCATGTGAAGATCGCGATCGAAGAGATGGAGAGATGCTATCGCAGGAATGACGTTCGGAGGTTTTATCAACGAATAAAACAAACATGCCAGGGATATATTAGGTCAGAACGGAAGCCTGCAGGGACGAAAATGGAATCCTAGTAGTGGTAGTAAGTATTTGGAAAGACTGCTTCTGCAAACCGTATAACGGCGATGACGAAACAGATCCCGCTTTCAGGCAGAATGACACTTTCACAGCGGACGAAGATAGCAGAGAGTTCCGTCCCCCTGACCTGGACGGCTTTAGGAATGCTTTTTCTAAACTTAAGTTCAACAAAGCTGATGGAGTAGACGGACTACCTGCCGAACTCTTTAAGGTAGCTGGAGATGAGCTGGTTGGGGGTATGCTCATCTGTAAGATATGGCCAGAGGAATGCATTCCCGACGAAAGGAATTTTAGTATCGTTTGCCCGATCCATAAGAAAAGAGACCCTCTTGTCTGCGCCTACTACAGAGATATAAGTCTTCTGAACATCGCTTATAAAATCTTCTCTGCTGTACTGCGTGAACGCCTGAAACCGTTCGTTGCTAAACTGATTGGTCCATATCTGTGTGGTTTCAGGCCCGGGTAGTCCACTATAGATCAAATATTCACACTGCGGCAGATCCTGGAAAAAACAAACGAGTTCCAGGTCGACACCTACCACCTGCTTGTCGACTTTAAGGCTGCATACGATAGTATAAATAGAGATGAGCTATACAACGCCATGTCTAGTTTTGACGTCCCTGCCAAGCTCGTCAGATTGTGCAGGATGATATTGGAGAACTTTCGCTGCTCCATCAGGGTCGGAAGCGACCTAACCGATACCTTTTATATCAAAAAAAGGCTTTAGACAGGGCGACATCGTCCTTGAAAAGATCGTGCAAAACTCATTGGTCAGTACGAGGGGCACCATCACTTTCAAAAAAAGATAACATTGACATAATTGGACGAAGTTAGCGAGATGTTATTAAGGCCTCTACGAGCATTAAGGCTAAAATGCGACTGGCGATAAATGAGGGCAAAACGAAATACATATACACATGCTCTCGTTGAAAAAGGACACCAACCACCGGTGTCTTGGCCAGGGCTCACATATTGGTATAATTTCGAGGTAGTCAAGGATTTCGTCTACCTAGGCTCCGCAGTGACATGCCGAAATGACATCAGTGCCGAAATCAAACGCAGAAACTGTTGCCAACCCTTGTTTCTTTGGGCTCGGGAGGCAATTGAAAAGCAGAGCCCTCTCTCGAAAAATCAAGGTGACCATATATAGGACCCTTATCATCCCGGTCCTGCGTTATGGGGTAGAGGCATGGACCTTGTCGAAAGCGGATGAGTAGGCCCTTGGTCGTTTTGAGAGAAAAATTCTAAGTACGATTTTCGGCCCGACCTGCATAAATGGGGAGTGGAGGAGAAGACTTGATTGTGAACTGTATGGGCTGTATAGTGACATGAACGTAGCACGGCGTCTTCGGATCCAACGCCTAATATGGCTAGGTCATGTTGAGCGTATGGAAAACACAGCTCCGGCCCGGAGCGTCTTCAAATCCAACCCCGAGAGGCGACGCGGTCGAGGACGGCCAAATTTAAGGTTGCGCAACCAAGTGGAAGAGGACCTTAACTAACTAGGCGTGCGGCACTGGAGACTGCTGACGAAAGACCGTGCCAGTTGGAGAGGTTTTTTAAAGGAGGCCCAGGTTCGCCTTGAACTGTAGCGCCAAAAAGGAGGAAGAAGAACATCCGTCGAATAGACGCTGCCCCTACGAGGTCTTTGTTAGTCTATTGTTAATAGAGCGACACAGCTTAAATCCATGTCCTTAAGCCAGACCACATGTCCATGTGCAACATTTCAAATCCAATGGCCCCATTTACACTCGTACAAGACTTTTCCTTCTGATTTCATGAGCAATCAAAGGGCATAGCTAATGAAATTCTACTAAATTTGTCATCACAAGGACTATAGAGATTTCCCAAAAAAGGACTTTGATGTAACACTCACAATGTCGCAGAGCATTCGTTTAATAACAAAGCTTCTCCAATCGTCACATTCATTTTCTCCCCATTTAACAGCCGCCACGTCAGCCTCTTCCTAGCTCACTCGTATGCCAACCCATTTCGTGCAACCGTCCGTCCCCCCGTAGCCATAAATCAAAGTATTGCGTCTTTTTGTTCTGTTATTGTACTGTAAGTGTAGCACCGCTGTGGGTAATGAAATTACAAACAAAGCTCCCAGGACATAAATCACAAGAAGAACTCTTTGCATAATATCGTTTGCGTACGCGCGCATTCCGATTCAACACATCCGTTTCCACAGAGAATACCATACCATGTGCCGCACTACGTCAGATTACTGCAGACAAAAATCAGAGGCGCTCCATAGACAAGAATATAAAAATCCCTGGAAAAACGAGTAAAAAAATGCAAATTTGTATCATACGCACACAATCTTATTCGTCCTGCACGTTGCCGTATGACGAACGTTGGATGCATGGTGCGGGTGGAAACTGGGGCAGGAAATGTGCAAAGTCCCCAAAATGTCGTTCCTCTTTCCTTTTGGCCGTTTGCGCACTTTGCCACACTTCGTCTGGTTTTGTCTTCTTGTGCTGATTTCGAATGTGAGTCCTTGAGCTGCATTCATGCCAACGGGTGCTTCGTTTATTAATATTTATGAAGACGGGGAGGTGTCGAAACTATGGTAATAAATACGCTCATAAAAATGCATAAAATATAAGATACAGAACGAGACGGAAGGACGGAAGGACATGAAATGAAATCCTTTAACGAGTGGAATAAATGAGTGTAATGTTTAGCTTAATTGGAAAACAAGCTATGTCCAATGTATGTGCGCGGGGGAGTATGCACTTGACGTTATCGAGCAGCAAGTGGTCGAGAGGTGGAAATGTCTCGCCTCTAGATGCTTAGGAATTAATAATTAAGAGTTTGCTTTGTTTTCCTAAATGAAATGACATTTTCCTTTTATCACAATGGGCTTTGACTAGTACCTATTGGAAATTCCAATATCTGTAATTGTGTGTGCGATGTGAAACCTTCAATAGCGCGCAAGGGACAGAGACCTTAGGTATGGAACCATGTATGCAGAATTAACATTGACTGAGTTCGGTTCTCTCTGTCCCTGCTCAATTCAAGTTGATATACAGCCTCCGCGTGGCCTCCCGTGGATAGCTGCCTCGACATCCGTCGGGTAGTGAGCCAATGTGTGGTGCAGTGATCCGACCCTTTGTTCCTGGGGAAAGAGGAACCTGGCACACCAGGTTGGGGGTTGTGCTTAGGAGTACCCTATTACGGAATAAATAAAAAATCGCGGAAACGAATCTGTCCTGAAATGTGAGGTCCCTTAACCGACCGGGTGCAGGCAATCAATTGGATCAAACCCTCAACTGCTATAACGAAGATATAATCGCACTCCAAGAAGTGCGATGCGATGGATCAGGCAAAAAACTACGACATCTACTACAGGAATTACCAAAAGGAGAACAAACAGCGCTTATTCGGATGCGGATTCGTTATTCGAGGAAGACTTCGACAAGAAAGTCTCAAGTTTTCGGGATGTAAGCGAACGCCTCATAACAATCCACATCAAAACTAGATTCGGGAACATTAGCTTGATATGCGTTCAAGGTCCATCCGAAGAGAAGGACGATCGACTCAAAGACGACTTCTGCGATCTCCTAGACAGAGCCTATGCCAAATGTCCAAGTTACGACACAAAAATAGTACTAGGAGATTTTAAAGCGATACTGGGCAAAGAGGACATATTTGAGTCGATCATGGCGAAATATAGCCTACATGACACCACGTCCGATTACGGACATTGGCTAGTCGACCTTCTGGCGGAGCTGTCTCCTTCTGGCTAGCACACGGTTCCCGCATCTCAACATTGACAAAGGAATCCGGCGATCACTTGATTAGTCGACCACCAACCAGATTGATCATGCAGCGATCGACGCCAGACACTCCTCCAGCTTCCTAGATGTGAGAACCTTCCGAGGAGCCAACATCGACTCGGATCACTCAGGTCACTCACGGAGTCGAGCTGGACGATTGAAGTTTGACGTCGCAGAGCTACTATCGCAGGAGACCGCTAAGATCTTTGCCGATCGAGTTTCCCTCAATCTCTCGCAAAATCCGACGAAACCGATGAAGTACTGGGTTTCACCCCGCCGCCAGCTAGAAACCCGTGGTTTGAGGAGCAACGCAAACAAGCCCATGTAGCAAAGAAAACGGCATACAAAGCCATGCTACATAGGCGGACGATAAAAGGTGTGAAAAACACACGTGAGAAATGGAGAAATGCTACGACAGGAATGAGGCTCGCAGGTTTTACGAAAAAGTAGAACGAGCATGCCAGGGTATAAAGCCAGAACAGAAGCCTGTAGGTAAGAAGACGAACAACTAGTGGTAGAGTCACAGTCGATGCTGAGAATATGGAAGGAACACTTCCCTAGACTGTTTAACGGTGATGAAAGATCTAATACTGCTTTCAGGCGGAATGATCCATTTATAACGGACGAAGGTGTAATTAAGCTGGTAGTTTCGAGGCTTACAACTAATAAAGCCGCGGCGCAGCCGAGCAGAGCGCAGATTGAGCAGGAAGACAATGGAGAAATCACGCTGCTCCATTAAGGTCGGTAGCGAATTAATCGACACCTTTGATGTTAAAAAAAGATTTAAATGGACAAGGTGACGCACTGTGATGTACCTTTTTCAACATTATACTTGAAAAGATCATACGAGGCGCAATTTCTTGAGTATGCGAATGACATTGACGTAATTGGATGAACACAGCGAGGCGTCAATGATGCGTTCGAAAGCATTGAAGTAGAAGCGGCTAGATGGGTCTTTCGGTAAATAAGGGTAAAGATAAATACATGCTGTCATATCAAAAAAGACGCACAACACCGACGTCTTGATCATAATGTCACAATTTGCAATTACAATTTCCAAGTAGTCAAAGGACTTCGTCTACCTTGGCTCCCTAGTGACCCGCGTCAACAACACGCAGAATTACTCTTGCCAACCGCTGCTTCTTTGGGCTCAAGAGGCAACTGAGCTGAAGAATTCTCTTTTGAAAGACCAAGGATGCGCTATGCAAAACCTTAATCCCCCCGGGCCTCCTCTATGGCGCTAAAGCGAGGACTTTAACGAAAGCGCATATGAAGACCCTTGGTCATTTCGAACGGAAAATTCTGGGTTTAATCTATGGTCCCGTTGGTATAAACGGGACAAAGGGAAGATGCAACCACGAATCGTACCGTCTTTGGGTCCAACGTCTAATATGGCTAGGCCATTTAGAGCGAATGGACAACACAGCACCGGCCCGAAGAGTCCGAGTGCAAGACCGGGGGACGCCACGGCAGAGGACGACAGAACCTAAGGTGGCGCACATAGTTGGAAGGCGACCCTAACTAACTGCGCGTGCGGCGCTGGAAGCAGCTGGCAGAAGATCGTTTTGGCCGTAAGGTCTTCAGTAGGGTCCTCAGATCCTCTTCAACTTGGTCCCCTTCCCCGCCGGCCATCGGATGATGCAAATCCAAGACTTTGCGAGCTGAAGCCTCTTCGTCCATTCGAAACCAGCGCAGCCGCTGTATTTTTATACGATACTATGTTCATGTCGCCGAAAAGCTCATACAGCTTATCATCCCACCCAATTCGGTATTCACCTTTGCTTACGTGGGGAGGACCGAAGATCTTTCGAAGGACTTTTCTTTCGAACGCTCCCAAAGCACGCTCATCGGTGTTTGTCATCGTCCATGCTTCAGGACCCTATAGCAGGACGAGCATAATAAGCGACTTATAGAGCATTACTCCTGTCTGTCGAGAGAGACTGCATACTGAGCTCAAAGTAGCACCAAGTTGACATCATTTTTGGCGTTGATGTTGGTGCCCAATTAAAGCCAGTCTTTCATTTCTTTCGCTGCCCTACATGTGGGACTCTCACGGTCCCAAGGCTTTGGAATTCCTTGTTTGTCCTCGTTTACCACCAGACCCATTCGATTTGCTTCTCAGTCCAAACTAGAGATTACCCCAGACACGGCTCAATTGTTTGTGTCAGAATAGGCCAGCAACTAGACCTTTTTATAGTAAATCGTGCCAGTGCGGTTAAGGTCTTCAGCGTATTATCTGCTCTAGCATTAGGTTAAAGAAGTCGGATGATAAACAGTCGCCTAACAGTGTTGAACGACTCGTAGAGCTAGTGGTAGCGCTCAACGTCATTTTGCACAGCGGTATGAGTTCGGCAGAAATGCCAAATTCCAACATAGCGGCGTACAGACAACTCCTTTTCATGCTATCGAAAGCGGCCTTAAAATTGACAAGAAGATGGTGGTTGTCAATCTGCTTCTCATGCGTTTTTCCCAGAATTTGGCGTATCTGGCGACGATCTGGTCAATGGTAGATTTTCCAGTTTGTTGACGGTCGGCTTAGTCTTTCACATAACACGCTTGATAAGACCTTAAACGCGATTATCAGAAGGCTGACTCCGCGGTAGTTTTTAGGGTCCGCCTTGTTGTAAATTGGGCAGTGCAAAGTTAGGTTCCAGTCGTTGGGCGAGCTATACCATGTTTGGCATATGGAGCAACCCCTCGGCTACCGCAGCTTTGTCATTTTTGAGCCGCGCAATGGCTATTTGAACTTCATTATCATAAGGCGGCAAAAGGAATTGTCGCGTCTGCAGTTTCGGCCTCTACTTTGGTATCGTCTATTCTGCTGCTACTGCCATTCGACAGGTTCCCTCCATATCACAAGATTTCCGTGCTTGTCTTTACAGGAAAAAAGACGCCTTCCGTCCTTCTCTGACGATATCATTCCATCACCGTAGTATGGCCATGTACGCAGTGTCCTTCTCAACAGTAGCGACACGACGTTCATAATCTACCTACCTCTTCGGCTGCGGTAGGTAGAAAGTGGTGGATGTGATTCCACTGGTCGCATATATCATTGTTCTGAGAAGGGTTTTCGCACAGAAGCAGTGAGAGTCGAATAGCGAAGTTATTGGCTGTTCGTTGTGACTGCAGTTTTTCGACATCCTTCTTTCATTGTGTCTCTTGACGTACGTTTTTTCGCTGCACAGAGACGAGTAAGGACCCTGACTGCGACAAGGTATTGGCCCGAGTCGATGTTGGCACCTTGGATTAAGCGTACGTCAAGTCAAGCACGCTGAAAGCACCACAATGTTATCTATTTGATTTTATGTCCTTTGATCAATCAAGTTGTTTAATGCACCATATTTTGTGCTGCAGAGAAATCAGCTTCAGCCCAATATCGGAGGTTTGGTCGTTTAGGCAGAATTTCCCGACTATAGGCCCAAACATTTCTTCCTTGCTCACCCTGGCATTGAGGTCGCCAAGCACGGTTTTGACATTGTGACGGGGGCACAGCTCATAAGCTTGCTCAAAGACTGGTAAAAAGGAGTCCCTGGCCTCCTCGTCCTTCTCATCTACCGGAGCATGGGCACAATTTAGACTAATGTTGAAAACTTAGATCAGATGCGAATCGTAACGCTCGAAACCAGAGACGAGGGGACAAAATCTCCGGCCCACCGAATTTAGAGCCCTTTTCATGGCAGCTGTAGTCGTTGCATGCATACCCGATGGATGCCAAGCAGCTGACCAAGAGGAGCTACGTGGAGACTTGAACTTAGCAGGGACAAAGATCGAAGCTGGCCTTTGCCATTTTAAGCACGATCAACTTCTTTACTCTGTCTGCTCACTCGCTCCGCTCCTCCGCGGTTCTCAAACACTGTGGAATATTTTGTTGTAAATCTTAGCACAGATGTCAAAGACAGACCTACTAACCTAACCATAAAACTGTTTCCCCAAATCCATTTAGTAGAGTATGGTTTAATCAGATTCTTCAGGTTGCGAGCTCAATATTACCCCTGAAACTAGACCGTCTAAGTCGTTTTCAACTGATTGAAGTTCGCCGTCTGTCATATACACGTGTAATCCCCGCGTGCGGATATTTCCTTAAGTCATCCCGTCTATCTCCCTTACCTTATCTGATGACAGAACTTCTTTTTTGGCCTTGGATACACAATCAAATTTGCTTTGTAACGTTTCATAAGATGCAGTTTAGTAGAACTGATAGAATCCTTAAGAGAAGCTCATTTGAAGTATCGGGACCCCGGTATTCGACACGTTTTGTTCGCCATACATATCAATGGCAGACATACATGTGTACGTCTCTGTTGTCGAATGCAATTAAAGTCCCGTTTATAGGCCGCCTTCTCTCAAATGACACTCTAGGTTGTCACAAGCACTCTAGTCCACCCAACCAACCGACCAACCGTCCATCCATCCAGCCGTCAACCCATAACCGCCCACAAATTGCCCTTACACGCCTCAGTGCAATGGAAGTTGGCTAATTAGGAATAATTGCCCTCCGTACGGAACGACTGGACATCATTTGAATGATTTACATTCGCTTGTCGGAGTTCGGTCAACCGAAATGTAATGTGTCCATATACGTCAGCAAAAGGAGTTTCACTCCTCTACCACTACGGGCTTGTGCGATGGCGAATCATATACCCTGCGATGGACTCTGAATCGAATCAGGCCGGTTGCCGGGTGAGAATGGATAAAGGAAAGGAAAAAAATGAGAGAAAAACCCTTAGACACACACCACAAATGTGTTCATGCATTCATGGTTTCCAATTCAGTTTTCAATTCGCTTTGGTCCGGCATATTGTGTATGGACGACGGCTTTGGTATTTTGCCTCTGCCTGCCATTACGAATACTTCCTTTGAACGTGTGCTGGGAAAAGCTTCAAAGAATTGCAATAAATCATCGTTTGTCTGGGCTTTCCTATTGGATTGCCACTTGTATTGGTTTGTCTCTGTGGCTCGTTATGTGTAAATGGTCATTGATCGAAGGCATCAGCAAGGCATTTTTGTTCTGACTAGACAGGATGATGTGTCTTCGAGCTTAAAGTGATTGAATTACGCCACGGGATCGATTGGATTGGTAGTAAAAGAAGAGTGTAGCTTAACGTCTATCGCCCTGTCCATGACCTAGAAAGATTGCCAAATTGCATTTGCACGTTAACTACAGTGCACAAATGAACCCAATTACGAACTGTTGTAATGCAATGTTCAACTAATGTGTAATTCGGATGCACCTCCTACCAAGTTAGACGCACCAGGTACTAACTGCATTACTGTTAACTGCTGCATCAGAGCGACAATACCATCGCTAGTTTGGTACTCAGACCGGCATAATGAACCACACCTTTGACTGTTGCAATTGCCTTATCTGCCACTCGGTGGATTATTTAAGTCATCCCGCATCATTTGCTTCTCCCGGATAACTCGTTCACTTTCCATCATCCAAAGGCAGTATGATGATGAATCCATCACCAGTCCTCAGAGCGGGTAATAGGAAAACCTGGCCGGACCGACACCGCGTTGTGGATTGCTCTCCATGGAGATGTGCGGTTGTAAATAACAAAGCAGCTCGACAGCTAGAATCTGTCGTTCTGCGTTTCCCGCATATCTAACCATAATGAAGAGATTTCATACCTCCATCCCGTGTACCCCGCCTTTTATAAATTTATTTCCTTTTAAGTAGCTTATACCCTATAACGCACTGCGCAATTTCCGTCCCAGCAGAATCTTGGCACTGGAATGAATCCAAACAGCGAAATGAAAATAGTTGGGAGCTTAAGGGGGCCTGTTACGTAGGTAACCGAGATGCACAAGTGGATCCTTGGATCCCTTTTGGCAGGAAAACTATACATGTCCTCTTTTTCGTTTACTTGTCTTTGATAATCCGCTTAAAAGAAAACTTTCAGCCCGAGTTGTTGGTCGCTTTTTCCCAGGAACTTGTAAGTTTGGTGCAGCACTGGTTGAGGACTTTTGTATAATTTAACAGCAATGCGGTGTGCTGTAAATTGTACTTAGTGTCTTCCTCGAAAGGGCAAAAGGGTGAAATCATTAAAAATGTTTTTTTTTCTGACAGTTCGAAAGAGAACGGCGGTACCCATGGTTGCCTTTGAAGTGTGGAGCTTCTGGGCATTGGAATTACGTCAGATGAACATTCTATTAACCCATTACGGCATAGATTTAAATCGATACTGGCAAACTTGCACTTAAATGATAATACACTATCATCAGCTTCTTCTGACTGGTTATATTGTTACGAAAATGAATCCCACTAGTTCAGAATAGGGTTCGAATCACTGGATTGTGATAAGCTACATTGTCTGTTAAATTCAATGCAACACCCTTTTGTTATTTCGCCTCAGGTCAATTATCTGGGCACTCTACCATTATTTACTGTTACAACCTCCTACTTTCATTCACATACTTTATTGAATCCACCTCAAATTATTTATCTGAGCTTTTCACCTTGGTTTACCGACTGATCACACTGTATACCGACTGGTCACACGTTAATAAATTCCATATATTAAATGATCCCGAGGGCGAGCGTTCGCGCTTATATAGCCCTTGATCCACATTCTCGAATCTTCGACCTCAGACGTTCCCCTTCGGAAGTTTCTAGAATGCTCTGGCATTCAGCAGTACGCCTTGGTTTACCGACTGATCACACTGTATACCGACTGGTCACACGTTATTAAATTCCGTAAATTGAATGATCCCAAGGGCGAGCGTTCGCGCTTATATAGCCCTTGATCCACTTTCTCGAATCGTCGACCTCAGACGTTCCCCTTCGGAAGTTTCTAGAATGCTCTGGCATTCAGCAGTACGCCTTGGTTTACCGACTGATCACACTGTATGCCGACTGGTCACACGATATTAAATTCCGTAAATTGAATGATCCCGAGGGCGAGCGTTCGCGCTTATATAGCCCTTGATCCACTTTCTCGAATCTTCGACCTCAGACGTTCCCGTTCGGAAGTTTCTAGAGTGCTCTGGCATTCATCAGTACGCCGCTGAAAATTACCAGAACGAAATTCGAACATAACCGCCGATTCGTGTATCCGTAACACTGCCCTCCTCCTGTACTTATTCGTCCTCGAACAAGGGACTTGATGCTTCTCCGTATTATGGCGCTAACCTGTCTAAGTGGACAGTCTTATACTTCGCCAGTCTGTTTCCCATCTGCTGTATTCGATATACCAAGTCGTTAAGTTCCTTGATGACCTCATATGACCCGTCTTAGGCTGGTTGCAATTGGGGGCACAAGCCTTTTTTTCGTCGTGGGTTGTACAGCAATACCAATTATCCTGTCTCGAAACCAGAAGTGTTCGCCTTTAGGTCATATCTCGCCTTCATTTTATCACTGACCAATTTCAGTCTGTCCCGGATAAACTGATGGATAGAGTTCAGTTGCTTCTTCTTTTCGGTTACGAAGTCCACCCTGCCGCTAGTTGTCGGTAGTACCACGCCGAACTTCAGATTCGATGGAAGTCGGAGATCAGCTCCAAAAATGGCTTCAGCTGGTGTTATCGCCGTTGGATTGTGCTATGCTGATAGATACGGCATTAAGAAAAGGAAAGATTTCCATCCCAATCCATCTGATCTCCGACGACGATTTTTCTCAAGTATTCCTCCATTGTCCGGTTGAACCTTTCGACCATGCCATCAGATTGTGGGCGTAATGGTGTTGTCCGTGTCTTTTTGATACCTAGCATGTCGCAGAGTTCTTTGAACACCGACGACTCGAAGTTCCTTCCTTGATTGAGTGCAATTCCAGCGGTACTCCGTAACGCGCAACCCAGTTATTCACGAATCCATCCGAAACGGTTTTGGCTTGTTGGTTCGGTATGCAAAACACCTCGGGCCAGTTGCTTAAGTAATCGATCACCACCAGCGCGTATTTGTTTCCAGCGTTGCACGTTGAGAATGGGCTTGCAATGTCCTTGGCAATGCGTTCGAACGATGCTCCAATATTCTATTGCTGCATATTTGCTCGAGTTTTCCTAAGCGGTCCCTTTGCCTTCGCACACCGTCCACACCTGCGAATGAAATCTGTGACCGATTCATGGCTTCCTACCCAGTAGAAACGTCCCTTAAGCTTTTCTTCTTGTTAACACCAAGATGACTCCCGCTTGGTCCCTCGTGGTACTCTCGGATGATCTCGTTGACGTACTAGCGAATTACTAGCAGATCGTTTACGATGTCCCCGTTCACACTTTCCAACTGCGGTAGAGGCAATCGGTCTCAATTTCAAAGTATGCCATTGAGCCCAGTAAACTTTTACGATTGGACTTTCACTGGATATTTGCTGCCAAGTTGGTCGAAAACCTCGTTCTTGGTGGTCGATGATGACTGTGAGATCGGCATATTCTCACTGCTTTCTTCCGACCTTCTCGACAGTCCAGGAATCTTCTGGTAGGACATGGAAACGACGGACGTCGGTGACCTGTTCCTTGGTTTCCGTACGTGAACAATGTATCCATCGTTCAACGTCGCAAGGTCGCTTCGACAAAGCAGCCGCGTTTCCATGACTGCTTCCCATCCGGTGTTCGCGTGCTCTCACTTGGTCTCCTTTTGCCGTATTAAACCTCGAACGGTTTCTTCGTAGACGGCAGTTTCTCGCAATGTGCCCCTGCTGAGCCACTCCCTGCTGAGCCACTCCTACTCGCCGTTGTTGTTCTGGAACTATCCTAGTCTGAGGACTAAGAAATACGCCGCAATTTGGTGAACGGACGCTTTCTTCGAAGACGGCCGTTTCTCGCAACGTGCCCCTGCTGATCGCAGATGTAGCATCTACGCCGCAATTTGATGGAGTGTCGGCATATCAAGAGCGATGTTTTGCCTGCGAGAGTGCTGGCAACTGCCTCCTTAAAAGATGTCTTCAAATTTAACTAGCTTGCTGATTAGTGTGCCATGATTAACCCGATCGAAAGCTTTGAAAAAGTCAGTATAAATGGCATCAATTTGCATACCTTTCTCAAGGCTACTAAGAACCTGATGAGGGAAAATGCAGAGATTGGTAGAGGTGGATCTACCAGGTACGAATCCATGTTGAAATGGAGAGATAAATCTCTTCAAAACAAGTAGAAGTTTATCGTACACAAGTTTTTCAAAAAGTTTGGGTATAGTTGAGATTTTGCAAACAGGACGGTAGTTGATGACGTCACGTTTAGAGCCTGATTTATGAGCAGGTGTTAGCAAGGAGTTTTTCCATACGCCCAAAAAATTACCGCAATTAAGAGATGAGTTAAACGCACAGCAGAGAGGTGTGGCAAAGGCATGAGAACATTTATTAAGTAGGATTGGCGAAATTCCGTCAAAATCAGAACTTCTGTCTAATTTTAAGGAAGATAAGGCGAGTTGAACCTCGTGAGATGAGCAGACTAAGTTACCTACATTTAGCAAATTACCCGACGAAGGAGTAGTGTTTATGGTTAGGGATGAGGGAGAGCTATTGGTATAGACAGATTGGAAGTGATTAGCGAACAAGTTGCATATCGTTAAAGGATCAGAGGAAGATACACTATTGAGATGCATGCTTGTTGGAATACCATTTGATTGTTTTTTGCTATTGATGAAACTCCAAAAATATTTACTGTTAGTCTTTAAATTAGACTCAAGACAGAATACATACTGCCTATAAAGGAACTTATTTAAAAACTTGTTTTTGAAGCACACGATATTGCACAAAGAGTTCTGGATCATTGGAACTTTTACGAATTAGCTTATAGGCTTTGTTTTTTCTATTATTAAGGTTAATGGTCCTTTTATTAAACCAAACAGGCTTAGAGGCCGAGATAGACTCAACTTTAGGTGTAAACATACATATCAATTGCCCCTTTGACAGTGTTAATAAAAATGTTATATGAACTAGCTAGGTCACTATTATTAAATAAGGCTACCCAATCAATATTATTGAGATGATTCAATATACTATTAAAATCTGCTTTAGCATAATTATACTTAAAACCTGCAATAGTGGAACACGGTTTAATATAATTATAAAAATCAATTTGAGGAGATAATGCTACATGAAAAACAGAATTAGGAAAAAGCGGAGTCATGGAGATGCAAAGCTCTGAATCAACGAAAACAAGATCAAGTATATTACTACCTTCATCTAGCTGAGCAAGAGTATCAATAACTTCCCGCTCATATTCATAATTAACGTTAAATGGAAAAAGTCTGGCATTATCATAATCATATGACCATGTTACATTAGGCCAGTTAAAGTCCCCAAGAAAAATAACATGCTGATTACCTTTTAAGTTATTTAGGACGGAACAACAAGTGTCAAAATGTGCTTTATATAATGCAAACGGGCTCCTTGGTGGTATATAACTTACTATAAGTATAATTTAGGTGCCAGATTCAAATTTCCCAATACCTTCGGAGGACGCCGTGGCGCAGTGGTTAGTGTGTTGGACTCTGACGCGCGATGAGCGAGTTTGGATCCCGATAACACCGACGCCATCGAATGTTTATTTCGCGGCGTTCCTCCTCGGCGGGGTACTGGCAAAACCTCCCGTAGTATACTTGCCGTGAAAAAGCTGCTCGACTCACGCCGTTCGGAATCGGCATTAAACTGTAAGTCCCATTCACCTATGTGAAAAATAAATCTCACACAACATGGGTGATTGAGAGAAGCTTGGCTCTGGTCCTTCATGGGCTTTAACGCCATCAAAGAAGAATACCTTCGGATTGATGTCTACGTAGGTAATTTATTCACCCATCCATGCGGTGTACCACTTTGTCTCGCATTGAACCCGATCAAACCACATCAGCACTCACTAATTTAATTAAGCAAATTAACATCCCTGATGCTCTTAATCTCTTCCCCACATCCTGTAAAAGGAAACACAAATCTAACCCCCATTAATCTCCCTCAAAAACTCACTCGGAATGAATGCCACACCATATCACCTCGATTCTGTCCACAGAAACGCAAATTACGCTCTGACATGACATAGAATTGCCAGCAGCACAATTAACGTTTCCAATCACGACGACAAAGTGAAACCCAAAACCGAAAAAAGAAGAAATAACGAAGTAAGAAATGGGAGTACAAGTCCAACCCGAAGAACATGAGATACTAAATTAATTAGGAACAGTTTGTCCCCGCCAGGGGGCCATTACAATTTGTAGTTGCCATCCTAACCAATCCTCGTTCAACATACATATCTTCCTCCTCATTTACCTTTATCCCTTCATCGTCCGAATGAAACCGGACGAAACAGTGCTCTTCCGGCAGCCCATGCCGGTTTACATCCAACCGTCATCATCCACAAAACCGAATGACAGCACCCTCTAATCTGGTTTTGCCTCTTAATTTGTCGACATTTTGCTTTCGGCTACTCTGGCACTTCCAAGGTCCCATCATCATCATCATCACCATGCCCAAAAGCACGGCAGATACGAGTACTTTGCGACAACTAACAAGGTTGAGTTGTTTTGCGAATTTGCCAAAAACAAAAAAACAGGAGCGGTGCAATAATCGAAGGATGGGAGACCATGTTGGGGGTGGCGATGTACTCGTAACTTGCCATCGGCCAGGATAATGGAGACGAGAGAAAGTGAATTTGCTTTGCAATTATTAGTGTTGCAAACCGTAGTGAGAGCATTTAATTAAAACGAATTCCGTTTCGTTGAGGTGCCAACAAATGTGTTCGGGTGGCTTCAGTTCCGTTTCGCGTTTTGCTTTCGGTTTCTTCCCTTCGCGGCTTAGTTTCACCTCGGGGTGTACACATAGATGTAATTAGAAGTTCGGACTTGCCTCCTTAATACTTCATTAGCTTAATTAGTGGCTTTCCTTGAAATACAAATAATTTTCATTTCGATGACATGCCAATAGCGGCAAAGGGACCAGAGATGCACGTATAGTAATCGTAATGCGAGTATTTTGGAATTTATCTGCCCAATAACTCGAATCATATGCCACGAGTCATAAGGATCGTAACTAACCTCTTTAAAGGATTGACATACAGCCTATACAAGTGCTACGTGGCTATTTTTTTATAGTTCGCGCAGGTTCAAGAGTCATACTCTTATTATCCTTAGCACACAACCTAAACGGAATGCAGCTGGTGTGGGTCGTAGATATCCGTTCACTACTAGGTGTGGTTGTCCTAGATAAGATTCGAGGAGAACTCGACTGAATTTTCACTTTGGTTGTAGTTCTCAATATTCCATACAATTATGGTGTTATATTAGAACTGCACACACAGAGTATGGATGTATGTAGTATATGTATATGCAGTATATGAAGTGACCATATACTGTGAGTTACAGTTGGGAGGGAGGGAGCGAGCTAACAGAACAAAGAAGCTGATCGTGTTTAACATGAGAATTCTCGCTGCTCCATTAAGTTCGGAGGTAAACTAATCGACTCCGTCGATGATAAAAAGGTTTTAGACAGGGTAACTGTCATGTGATTACTTTAACATCATACTTGAAAAGATCATGCGGGGTTCTTCGACCAATACAAGAGGTATCTACTACTTCAAGTCTACACAAGATGATGTCTACGCATATGACATTGGCGTTATTGGACGGACAAGGCGAGGCGTGAATGAGGTGTGCGCAAGCATTAAAGCAGAAGTGGCTTAAGTGGGTATAAGGGTAAATGGTGATAAGACCAAACATATGCCGTCATCAAAGAAAGACCCGCAACACCGACGTCTGGGACCGAACGTCACTATAGGCAGCTATAAGTTTAATGTAGTCAAAGATGGTAGACGAAATCTTGGCTCATTAGTAACAGGCGGCAAACTCTTGCCAACTGCTACTTCTTTGGGCGTAAAAGATAATTGAGAAGTAAAGCCCTCTCTCGAAAGACCAAGGTTGCGCTATGCAAAACCTTAATCATCCCAGTCAACTTCTGTGGTGCAGAGGCTTTTGGGCCTTATGGAAAAAGGATGAAGAGGTCCCTGGTCTTTTTTAGAGCAAAATTCTGCATAAAATCTTCGGTCCCATTTGTTTTTACGGAGAGTGGAGGAGAAGATTCAACCAAAACCTGTACGGGCTTTACAGCGACATCGGCCTAGTTAGACGTCTTCGGATCCAACGTCTAATATAGCTGGGCCATGTGGAGCGAATGGACATCACCGCTCTCGCCCGAAGAGTCTTCGACTCCAACCCCGAAGCACGACGTTACAGAGGATGGCCATATCTAAGGTGGCGCACAAAGGGGGAAAGGGACCTCAGCCAACTGGGCGTGCGACGCTGGAAACAGCTAGCAAAAGATGGTGCTAGGTGGAAAGGCTTGTTGGTTAAGGCCTAGGTTCACAACGAACTGTAGCGCGGCCTAAGTAAGTAAGCCGTATCGAAAGTGTAAAAAAGTTGTTCAAAAAAATAATCCGATGAAAATGTCGAAGGTGTACTGATAGATCACCAATTCCAAATTTGTTTTTCGAGATGTCGATTTGACGGTTTTGATGCTGAAGATAGACCACGTTTTGGAAGGCCAGATGAAACTCATAAAAATACGATAAATGCATTAATTGATGCAAGCCGGCGACTTATAGCTCGTGAGATCACTGAGAGATTAAGTGTATCGAATTCAAACGTTAATAGTGATCTGAAATGCATAGATTTGAACTCCACATATGGGGCCCTAATATCGACATAAGGGTCCCTTACGTCTTTGACCTGCTCGTCAACTATATAGAAAATAATCCATTTTTTGAAGCGCATCATCACTGGCGAAGAGTAATAAATTGTCTGGAATACTGATCCTAAATGAATGCTTTACTTAAACAGAAAGGACCAGAGTTGATCACCAGAAAGGTATAGTATTCTGCCAGAATCATGCGAGTTCTTAAATTGAATAACTCGCCCAAAATTGTTTACTATTCGGACTGGATTCACAATATTTCCAACACATCAAGTGAGAAGATCAACAATTACCAGAACCAGTTTTTTGCTAGCTAAGGGCACCGGGCTTGTGACCGTGGCGTTATACTACTGCCAGAATGGGCAGGACGGACAGCATACTCAAACACTATAAGGAAATCCTCTTTCATTCCCATTAAAACAATAAAAACAAATTACTTTCTGAACGACAAATCTGTTGCTCAAACATTCCAACTGCTTCCGCTGTATAGATCCTCGTACTGAGGACATAGTAATTTCATCTATCTAACAGCAGACGAATTTGCGCCCGGCGAGTTGTAATTTGATTAAAATTTCTTGCCGCCGACAGGGACTTTGCTGATTACTTGTACTCCCGCAAAGTAAATGACCCAAAACCAGAGGCCAGGGACCAGAACAATATGCTCTTTATAACCGGAGTACGGTAGGATGAATTAACACTCTTGCGTCGTGACACGGTCGCAAAGCGTCGTCAGGTGTATAAAGTAATTGCAGAAATTGTTTACCCCGTACAGGGTTCATTCCTACCTTTGAGTTATGAAAATGCAAAATTATGCGCCGCCGAGTATTACAACGTCTCTGTGCATAATCTCCTTTCACCGGGGAGAGAATCCTTTTTATACAGTAGGAGTTCTTAATCCTATCATGCAAACCCCTCGTATGACAAACAGATGAAACACTGTTTTGCCTGTGCAATGTACCCAACAACGACAATGTTGGGACAGGTGCCCAGACGACAGAAGAAATCACTAACTGCACGAGATATGATTTCCTCGATCTGAAACAGGAGGACAAGGCTAAGTGTGAGTTGTTGTACACAAGGACAAGGATGAATTTCCATCCAGAGAGCATGGTGCTGGTAGGAGGTCAAATTGAGGTTTGTCGTGTTGACTGCGTGTCATTTCTATTGTAAACCTTTGCCTCTTGAGTGCCGAGAATGAAGCCTAGATGCCTGTTTGCGAAGAGCATCTTGAATGGATCAAGTAAGCACTCTGTGGTTACCTTGAAAGGGATGTGCTGTTTGACGAACGGATGAGAAAATGATAGACAGCAAGGAACAGAAACAGGAGTCTCTACGTTAGGGCTGGGATTATACACACAATGTGAAAAGGTATTTGCAAAAAAAAAATATTTAAATTTGCAGGCAAGACCAGTTTCGTTTAATCTGCGCTACGGAGCTTCCATTTGAGCATTGTAATCGAATTCACTAAATTTGCACGACACAAAGATAAATATGAAAAGTATCGCAAAAATACAATTATGCATGATACCATGTTCCACCTGGTCTGTCACTATAGATACGCGAATACATTTTATTTGAATATTTTCAACTCCTTCGAACGAGTCGCCTAGCCCGAGGATGGAAAAGAAATCACAAGACCATATTTCATTCGACAAGATAAGGACACGCTTACATTAAGGATTTTTCTTGCCTTCCAGCCAAAGGACTTTTGTGTATTTTCGCTCTGGGTAAGGGCTAGACCAATCCGAGGTCTCATAACCCCTTTTTATTCACGTATCCTTTGTATGAAATTTTCTTGCATTTTTAATGTGAATGGATTTCCATTCAGTCAACGCATACAATGGCTCATCGTGGACGCATGTTCAAACACCCACAAAAACGCACGAGGAGATACATACATATGTAAGTAGGACATCGCACAACAGATTTATCGTTTATTCTTCATTCTCCCATCCATTTCTGTGTCTAATCGAAAAAAATGGATATAAATCCTTCATCGCTGTTATCCTTTGTACCAATATGTACGTATGTATGTATGTATGTATTGGGAAAGGGATCACGAATCTGCTGGTAATTTTTTTTTTTATTCTTTCCAAGAGTTTTGTAACGAAAAATTTGCATTATCTTTATTAGAATTTCTGTTACATCCTTGGTGGATGTGTAGTCCTTCGCACGCATATCGTATAACATGCTTTCGCTCTTTATGGCGATACAAGGACGAGTGCTAGTGACGGCAACAATACATACAGTTATTCATTTTTATGTGGTTTTGTGTGGGGAAGAGTATTGTGCGAGGATCATTATTTTTTTATATCCTTTTGCGGGCGCTGTGGTCTTTAGTGTAAGGATTGTGTAGGCTTCTACGGCTACCAACGTTCCCCAGGCTGTTGTACTGTGTAAATGTTTTTTTAATGACAACATTACAGATATGTGGGAGAAGTATTGCGCTAGGGATTTGTTGTAAGGACACGTAAAAACTGCAGTTAACACGGAATACAAATAATTCCTTAAATTGGCGGACACATCGTTTAGGTGGGCAACACAGCGTAGGCGGAGGTTTTGTCTGGGTAGGATTGTAAGTTAGCATTTAGATACTGAAATGGCGAATGTCGGGTGGGGAGTATGTGATTTTAGTTAACAATTGTCTTAAATTTGGTTAGAGAAACTGTAAGGGCAACGAGATTTTTATAGGATGTTGACCGTCTTATTTACTTACTTACTTAGATGGCGCTAGAGTTCGGGGTGAAAGACTTGAACCGGTGAGCTAGTGGACTAGATCGTTTGCTCTTTTTTTTTTTTTTGGGTTTTAGAGACGCGCAGGTTCAAGATGTGTGATGATGATGTGATTGGCACTCCTGAACGGAGTGCAGTGGTTTGGTTCGTTGATGTTCGTTCACTACTCTCAGGGGTGGTTGTCCTAGATAGGACGAGAGCCGACTAAATTCCATGTTGGTTATAGCCCGTAGTAATTCACTTTACTTTAGTATTGCTTCCGTAGAGGATGAATTTCAGTTGACCATATACTGTGTTATGCCTGCAGCAGTACGTCTGGTCACTTTCATTCACAACTGCGTTGCATAATTTATGGCCGTATAGGAATTACTGTTTCTTGACTATGAAACGAATTTGAACTATAGACCTTCCGCCCGACGGTAGATGATGCTAACCACTGCACCACGGCCACCCCCACGCTTTGATACCCGCGGACTGTTTTTTTTATTCGGATACGTCAAAGCTTCCATCTGTACCGATTTCAGCCCCAAAAGATGACATAACGTGTGTTATCAGCGAGATACCAGTCAATATGCTCAAAGAAGTTTCCAAAAAAAAAAAGCAAAGGGAACCTTTCGGACGGGTGGAAACTCTTCCTAACGGGAGTTGCACCTCAAATGTCTGCACAGGCGGGAGTGGGGATACTCATAAGTCCCAGGCTGGCAGACAGGGTATTGGAGTGGATACCATTAGGAGGGAGAGTCGCGATCTTAAAACTCAAGTTTGAAAAATCAACTTTGGCTCTGGTGCAAGTGTATGCACCGAATCTAGAGTCTGAGTATGCGACTTTGCTGGATGAAATTGATGCGGCCCTTGATAGGGTGGTTGAGATGGATTCCTATATCCTGATGGGTGACTTCAATGCCCACGTGGGTGTGGATGTAACGACACGGGGGAGTGTGATTGGGAGGAACGGTGATCCTCATCAAAACGCGAACGGAGAGAGGTTGTGGGATTTTTGCTGTGCAAATGGCACGTCCATTATGAACACCTTCTTTCCGCACAAAGACATTCATAAATATACGTGGTATCGTCGGAGTCTTCAACAGAAATCGTTGATAGATTTCTTTGTGGTACCATCTTGTGTGAAACGGATGGTTTGTGACGTTCGTGTGTTGAGAGGGGCTGAACTGTCAACTGATCATCAGCTGGTGTTGTGTAAGCTGTATCTTACTGATAAAGTACCTCGTCTGCCAAGGCGGAAACCAAGAGTGGTTACACGCATACGGTGGGAGAAACTACAGAGCAGTCAGGTGCGGCAACACTTCGCACGACACATATCCGAAAGGTTTGAGCAAATTCCATCGCATGTAGAGGAAGAATGGCGACTATTTTCAACAGCTGTCATTGCCTCTGCACGTAATGTTTGTGGAGAGAAGCGGCTTGGTGTGGCGGCTGATGGTGAGAAAACAACTGCGTGGTTTAAACCACCCGGAGTTCAAAAAGCCATCAGAGAGAAGAAGAAGGCCTACAGAGACTGGATTCTCTTGGGGGACTCTGCTTCTCGTGACCGATACACTGTTGCGCGAAGAACTTGGAAATTCGCCGTGCAAGGAGCGAAAGAGCAGTCCTGGAAGGAGTTCGGCGAGAAGTTGGAAGCCGACCATAGATCTGCGAAAAAGGTGTTCTCGCAAACCATTCGCCGGCTCAGAGGAAGGAAATTCGACATCATCGAAGGAGTTAAATCCAAGGAGGGTGTGTTCCTTTCCAATGAGATAGACATCTTACGCAGATGGAGCGAGCACTTTTCGGAGCTGCTCAATCCCGAACAGGGCACAGAGGGGGACAGACCTATAGTCTTGCGTGTGGCGGAGAATAGTCCAACGGTGGAGGAAGTCATTTTAGCGATTGAATCGCTAAAAGTTGGCAAATCCGCCGGTGTGGATGAAATTCGGCCAGAAACGCTTAAGGCAATGGGTAAAGAGAGAGTATTATGGCTCTCTCGTGTCATTAAGGTGGCCTGGGAATGCGGTGAAACACCTAGCGATTGGCAAACTGGGGTGATTGTTCCTCTTTTGAAATAGGGGGATAAAAAAGAGTGTCGGAAAGCTGCAATCGCAGGAGACCGCCAGGACCTTCGCCGATCAAGTCTCCCTCAAGCTCTCTAAGGCCCGATGCAATCTGCAGAAACCATAGAACAGCAATGGAGTCGTTGTCAGAAAGCCATTAGAGAGGCCGCCTCAGATATACTCGGTTTCGAGCCACCACCGTCGAGAAACCCCTGGTTTGATGATGAGCGCAGACAGGCCCATGTAGAGAAACAGAATGCATACATGGCCACATTGCATCGACGGACGAGAGCTGCCTGCGAGCTCTATGAACAGAAAAGGAGGGAGGAGCATGCGCTTCTGAGAAGGGAAAAGAAGAGAGATGTTACTGCAGGAACGACGTTCGAAAATTTTACCAGAAAGTAAAACGAACATGCCAAGGCTATGAAGCCAGAGAAGAAGCCTGCAGGGATGAACACGGACAACTAGTAGTGGAGTCACAGTCGATGCTGAGATTGTGGAAGGACCACTTATGCAACTGTATAACGGCGATGATAGTCAAAATGCCGCCGTCAGGCAGAGCGAATCATTCACAATGGACGAAGACGAAGGAGAATCCCGTCCACCCGACCTAGACGATGTTAAGATAGCGATATCGAAACTTAAGTCTTATAAAGCTGCTGGAGCAGATGGACTCCCCGCGGAGCTGTTTAAAGACGCTGGCGATGAGCTGGTTAGGAACATGCACCAACTCATCTGCAAGATATGGTCGGAAGAACGCATGCCCGATGAATGTAATCTCAGTATCGTTTGCCCGAAAGGAGACTGCGCCAATTACAGAGGGATAAGCCTCCTGAACATCGCATGCAAGATCCTCTCTGCCGTACTGTGTAAGTACCTGAAACCATTCGTGGACAATCTGATAGGTTCTTACAAGTGCGTTTTCAGGCCAGGAAAATCCACGATAGACCAAATATTTACACTACGACAGATCTTGGAGAAGACCCATGAATTCCAGGTCGACACGCACCTTCTTTTCGTCGACCTTAAAGCCGCGTATAACAGTGTTTATCGAGACGAGCTATACAGAGCCATGTCATTTTTTAACATTCCTGCCAAACTCGTCAGACTATGCAGGATGACTATGGAGAACTCTCGCTGCTCCATTAAGGTCGGAGGTGAACTAACCGACTCCTTTGATGTTAAAAAAGGATTTAGACAGGGTGACGCATTGTCATGTGATTTCTTCAACATCATTCTTGAAAAGATCGTGCGGGACTCTGCGGCCAATACAAGAGGTACGATCTACTTCAAGTCCACACAATTGCTCGCCTACGCAGATGACATTGACGTTATTGGACCAACAAAGCGAGACGTCAATGAGGCGTTCACAAGCATTGAAGCAGAAGCGGCGAAAGTGGGTCTAAGGGTAAATGGGGACAAGTACAAATATATGCTGTCATCCAAGAAAGACGCACAACACCGACGTCTTGGTCAGAACGTCACCTTCGGCAGCTATATTTTTTAAGTAGTCAAGGACTTCGTCTACCTTGGCTCGGTAGTGACAAGCAGCAACGACACCAGCGCTGAGATAAAACACAGAATAACTCTTGCCAATCGCTGCTTCTTCGGGCTCAAGAGGCAATTGAGTAGTAGAGCCCTCTCTCGAAAAACTAAGGTTTCCGTCTACAAAACCTTAATCATCCCGGTCCTTCTCTACGGCGCTGAGGCTTGGACGTTGTCAAAAGCGGATGAAGAGGCTCTTTAGCGTTTCGAGAGGAAAATTCTGCTTGCAATCTTTGGTCCCGTTTGTGTAAACGGAGAATGGAGGAGGAGATTCAACCAAGAACTGTACGGGCTGTACAGCGACATCGGCCTGGTTAGACGTCTTCGGATCCAAAGTCTAAGATGGCTAGGCCATGTAGAGCGAATGGACATCAACGCTCCGGTCCGAAAAGTCTTCGACTCCAACCCCGAGGGACGACGCAGCAGAGGACGACCGCATTTAAAGTGGCGCGCACAGGTGGAAGGGGACCTCAACCAACTGGGCGTGCGTCACTTGAAGCGGCTGGCCGAAGATCGGGCCAGCTAGAGAGGCCTGTTGGTTGAGGCCCTGGTTCACCCCGAACTGTAGCGCCATCAAAGTAAGTTAGTTCCTTGTGTTTTACGTAGAAGTGTCGTTGGTCAAGATAGCTTTTAAGTAGCAAGTAAAAGTCTAATGGTAAGACTTTATTAAGGTTGTAAAGTAGTCCCTTGTGTCAGACTTTGTCGAAAGCTTTAGATACGTCAAGAAATACTGCTGAGCAGTACCTTTTCTTGTCTAAGTCATTTGATATTTTGTTTATTACCCTATGTGTTGTTGTATAGTCGAGTGATGTTGTTTGAACCCGAATTGGTGATTAGGTACAACGTTGTTTTTGTCAAGTATTGGTTGTTGTCTTTTCTGTATAATTTTTTCCAGGAGTTTGGATAAGACTGGTAAAAGGCAAATGGGTCGATAGCTACTAGCTTTTGTTACATCTTTTCCTGGTTTGGGGATGGCATGCACTTCAGCGACTTTCCATGCTTTTGGGAAGTATTTAGTTCGAATTACAGCGTTAAATATATTTCTGATATAGATAATTGCGTGTTCGGGTAGTTCCTTTAAGATTTTCCCATTTATCATGTCGTAACCAGGGCACTCATTGGGCTATTGGACTATTCTTAATATGAACGATAATTTCATTTTTGGTAGTTATTTTGATTGGAATTGGTTCATTCGTGTTTTGGAGGTTTAAATATTGTGAATTGTTGTCCTTTTCATTTGTGTAGCAGTTGGCAAAGAAGTTCGCTAAAGTTGCGGCTTTTTCTAAATTTGTCTTGGACCAGGATTTGTTTTCGTTTAATACTGGTGGTTGGTGTGAAGTTGTCTGTTTCAAATTTCTTGTGGCTTTCCAGAGAGAGCAGTTCGTCAAGTTCGGCGTCAAGTTTTTCAAGTAATTGTTGAGTTGTTGTCCTTAAGTTCTTTTATGGTCTTATTTAGTTTGGTCTTTAGTTCAAGAGAGCGGTTCGTTTGGCTTAGTTTTCGAGTATAGCGTTTGTGTCTAATTTTGTTTAGGATATATTGGGGAGTATATGAGTCACGTTCACCTGGGACAATCTGCGGCGTACAGATGCTCAAGGCATTTATTATGGTGTCGTTAAAGTAGATTATTGCGCTATCTATGTTGTCAGGGGACATTTTAGGGGGATTCTGTGTGGTAGATCTCTTCTTAGGATGTCCTAAAATGTTTGCCAGTCTGTTCTTTTGTTGTAAATCCTTGTATTGTAAATGAGCGCGGCAGTTTTGGTCTCGTAGGTGATTATGATTGGGGAATGGTCGGAAGAGAGGTCAAGGAAGAGAGGTCAGGGGTATACTTCTGTAGAATCATAAGATTCCAATTAACTGTGCCGTCTACGAACGAATACTTCCTGGACATTATTCAATTCAATAATCTATTGACTGGAGATGTACGGGATTCCACCGGAAATGGTAAATACATTCAGCCGAATGGACGAAAATGAGAAATATTCATGGTAATCCTGTCGAAAGTATGGAAGAAGGTAATTCCAGAAATGAAATATTGATCACCTCACCTCCATTTTACGCTTTTAATTAGGAAAATTCCTTAAGCAATTGGTAATGTTCTTCTTACTTTATCACAATAGCAAATCAGGCATTTTATACTTAAACCTAATCACACTTCAGGCGGCTCCAACTCCCTCCCACTCACTAACTACATCCGAAAGGACCTTCTCGGAGCTCCGTTCCAATTTCCTGTTTAAATATTTTATCAAATTACTTGCACCAAGAACAACATTCCATTTGCAACAAAAACTGCTGCTTAAAGTCCTCCAATCGATAAACGCCATCGAAATGAAGGAGAAGAGAATGAAACCAACAATGATACAAAAAGTGCAATTGGTCTGCTTGTACAATTTAGCCAGAGTTACGTTACAGTCAACTTTAGTCCTTGGCCGTACGTGTATGTATATCCTTTCTAGTTTATTTTCGAACACATATACATACATGCATATGTATATACTCCCGTGCAGAGCAGAGCGAAGGAAAACATCATGAAAAATAAAAGAAAAGGATAAGGTATCATGGGAGACATAATGTCTGGCCATCCGCGCGTACTGTCATTGCTTGGCTCCTTCTATCCTTTTACCCTTTTCCGGTCCCAACAGATGTGAGCACAGTGTAACAAAGCGCGAAGAAATCGCTAAGGCAATGAAATATGAAGTAAACTTACTTTAACTTTATTATTAGTGAATGGAAATGTGCGAACGTGGTGCACAGAGCACATTCATGGTCGTGTCTGACAAGAGAGAACAAGAAGGACGGATCAAAGATAAGCATTGGATGGTATCGATTGTATCGATTTTACCCTCGCACTTTGGCCAAATGTGCACGTCTGTACATACATACATTTATGTATGCACTTGAGGAGGATGTTCGAAACATGAGCAAATCATGTCCTTTTGAAAGGATTCATAAATGTTGAGTTACCGTGCTTCGCAGTGCTTACTGCCATCCTACGTTGCTAAACTTTTCGAAGATACATGTCTAAGTTCCCATGACTCCTTCAATTTCAAGTATTCCGTTTGAAATTCCCACAGGCCATTCTGCTGGCGTATTCATCTTTATTAAAATTAATTTCCCACTTCCTCCTATTACCTTTTCATTTTCACATCAATTCGGCTGACGTATTAGTTTGTCTTTTGGTGAATCTCCATACGAAGTGTTATATTTCGTTTGGGGATCCAGTGCGAAGGAAAACTGATATTTGGCAGCGGAACTGAAAATAATTTTCCCACACTAATTCATTGTAACTAGTATATAAGCTTCAAGATTTTTGAAATAAAGTCACTTGCTCACATCAAATCAAATGAGGTTTGATCATTTTTTGGTGACCCCGACGTGATATACCTAATATCAACATGGAATCTCTGATCAAGGAACAAGCAGAAGCAGCGGAGAAGATCAGCAAGCTGTACACCAACTTTAAGAAGGATGGGCCAAGTAGACGAACGCAGTCCTATTTGGATTCCCGCTTAGAACGACTGGAATTTGAATGGAGTGAGTTCGAAAATCGGGATATACAGCTTCAGGCGTATAAAAAAGAAAAACCCGAAAGCGCTTACTTTGAAAAAGATTACTACAAGCAAGTCGAGGCGGTATACAACAACTACAAGTCCGCCATACAGCAAGCTCAGACTGACATAAAGAATACAGCAACTACCAAATCCTCAGAAGCAGGCAGTTTGGTTCTACTAAGGCTAATAAGGCAGCAAAGAGCAGCAATCAGTTCCCTTGAGAATTTTCTGTCGGATGTTGAAAGTCATCTAACAGATCAGTCGATTGCATTTTATAAGCAAAAAATCGTCAGTATTAATACACAGTGGTCCACCATAGCCACGCGACATTTAGAAATCATGGCTGAAGAAGAGATATATGATTACTCTAGTGACGAGCCCTACAAGTTGGAGGAGCGTTGTCAGTCTCTTCTCATCAAACTTCAAGAGGGGTTAGATGCTAAAGTGGGAAGTCCATTACCACATCCAACCAGTGAAGAGCAGTCGTGCTCTTCATCAACGCATAAGCTTCACTTGAAACTCCCAAAAATAACTCTGCCGGTATTTGACGGGAATTACCTTCACTGGAAGGAGTTTCACGACTTGTATGTCCAGCTTATTCATCAACAACCCATGAGCAAAGCGGAAAAAATGTTCTACTTGAAGGCTAATTTATCTGGAGAAGCGGCAAAACTTATCCAACACCTACAAGTATCCGATGAGAACTACGCTTCTGCCTGGTCAACCCTGGAGCATCGTTATAATAATAAGCGACTGCTTCTTTCAGCGTTGCTCCATAAACTAGTGGGGCAAACAGCAATCACCGGAGACTCGTCCGGTGCAGTCAAGCGATTACATGATACCACAAAAGAATGCCTTCTTGGTATCAGCAATCTAGGAGTATCGATCACGGACTGGGATCCCCTGCTCATTTTTCTTATTCTTCCCAAATTAGATAAGGAAACGCATAGACTTTATGAGCAATCTCTCCCCCAGCCTCGAGAATTACAACCACTCAAAAACCTACTTACGTTTCTAGAAGGACGTTTCCAAATGTTAGAGGCATTAGGAACCAAGGAGAAATTTTCAGCAAATCGTTCAACAAAAATCGCCCTAACCTCCACATCTGAAGAGACAAAATGCCCAATCTGTAAGCAGTTAAATCACCCTGTCTACAGGTGTAAAAAGTTTCTTCAGCTTACAACAACGGAGAGAATAAAACGGATAAAAACGCTAAACAGATGCATTAATTGTTTGCGATTTGGGCACCAAGCCTCGAACTGTCATTCCGGACATTGTATAAAATGCAAACAGTTTCACCATACCTTGCTCCACGTCCCAAACTTTGAACCAAAGGCAGGTGCACCGGAGCTCAAGTTCGACAACAGAACTATTATGTCCGCAATGGAAACAAATAATACAAAGAATAGTTACATATTTTTAGGAACAGCTGTTGTTAATGTTCTTAACCGAACTAACCACCCTATGAAAGCAAGAGCATTGCTTGACTCAGGCTCACAAGTAAACCTGATTACGGAAAAATTAGCTAAACAATTAAAGCTAATATTGAAACATGAGCCAGTTGAGATATCGGGAATGGGGCAGAATACACTAAAAAGTAGCAAGAAGGTTAATATTTGTATATAATCAAGGGTTAATGGATATACTACCAATCTGGAAGTATTCGTACTTAACAGTATAACCTCCCTCCAACCTAGTGTATACGTCGAAACAAACAGCTGGAAAATACCGAAGAACATACGTCTTGCTGATGAGACGTTCAACCAACCTCAAGAAATTGACTTGTTGATTGGAGCTGAATTATACCCAGAGCTATTATCAATTGGACAAATAAAACCAAAGAATAATGTACCAGCTCTTCAGAACACTCTACTTGGATGGGTGGTTTTAGGTAAGGCTACAATTGAAGCAACCTCACTCCCATTTTGCGGCATTGGGATAGTACCTCCGACTTTAGATGATGCCTTGCAACGATTCTGGGCTATAGACGAGATCCCACCTACAACTGGAGTTAATAAGAGAAAATTGTCTACCGATGAAAGGCAATGTGAAGAGAGTTTCCTAAAAAACACCAAGAGATCATCTACAGGGCGTTATATTGTAAAGCTCCCATTCGCAAACAGTCCCAACAGCCTCGGACAATCAAAAGAAATAGCCACACGTAGATTTCTAAATCTAGAGAGAAAACTCCTTCGAAATCCGAACATCCAACAACAATATAGAACATTCATGTCAGAATACTTGGAACTGGACCACATGACCGAGATTGACCACGATGAAGATTCAGCTAAAGCTCCGCATTATTTTTTACCACACCACTGCGTACTACGTCCTGAAAGTAGTTCAACCAAACTACGAGTAGTTTTTGATGCGTCTGCAAAAACATCGACGAATATATCTCTAAATGATATACTGCACGCAGGACCTGCGCTACAAAATGATCTATTCGCTATTCTGTTACGCTTCAGAACTCTTCTTTACGTATTCACCACTGATATCTCTAAAATGTATCGCCAAATATTAGTAGACGATGACAGTAAACGCTTCCAACGCATTATTTGGAGAGAGTCTCCAGATCAGCCATTAAAAACTTATCAATTGAACACCGTGACCTATGGAACAAAATCCGCACCTTATTTGGCGATAAGATGTTTGAAGGATCTTGCAGCAACTGCCGACAAACGCTGTTCTTTGGGAGCTACCATCATACAGCGAGACATCTACATGGACGATATACTAACTGGTAGCAATGATTTAAAGGAAGCATTGCAGATGCAGGTGGAATTAAAGGGTCTACTCGCAAAGGGACAATTTCATTTACGAAAATGGTGTGCAAATACACATGCACTTCTAGCGGAAATTCCTGAAGAAGATCGGGAGACAGAAAACGAGCTGCATGGTGAAGATGAAAGCTACGTAAAAACCCTTGGTCTGACCTGGCTACCCACCTCGGACCAATTCATCATTAAAACAAGGTGGAAAGAAGCAACAAAAATTACAAAGCGCACCATTCTATCAGACACTGCTCACATATTCGATCCCCTTGGAATTGTGAATCCAGTTGTCACCCTTGCAAAGATTTTCCTACAAGAACTGTGGAGGACAAAATTAGACTGGGATGCCGCATTACCTATGGATATGCACACAAAATGGGTAAACTTCAGAAAAGATCTATTGCTCCTTAACAAAATAAGAGTATCAAGGCATATGATATCTAAAGACGCAACAAATATAGAACTTCATGCATTCTCGGACGCATCAGAACGAGCTTATGGAGCAGTAGTTTATCTAAGATCTACAACAGAATCCGGTAAGGTGAAGGTACAGCTCGTCTGTTCCAAGTCCAGGGTGGCACCCATCAAACAACTTACAATCCCTCGTCTGGAGCTCTGTGCTGCTAAACTTATGACACAACTCGTAAAAGTCATCAAGGATAGTATATCAGTAAACTTAAATGACACAGTGTTTTGGACGGACTCTCAAATCGTGTTAGCATGGATCCACTCCCAGTCACCCTTGCAGACCTTCGTGGCGAACCGTATTTCGTTCATACAAGGCGAAACTAGCAAGCATCAGTGGAGATTTGTGAATTCCGAACATAATCCAGCTGATCTGCTTTCTCGGGGGATGTTTCCAAATCAACTATTAAAATCAGAAATTTGGTTTACAGGACCAGACTTTTTGAAAACCAAACACTCATCCTGGCCAACCCAACCACCACTAGTGTCAGCAGAGAGGATGCCTGAAATTAAACGAATAAAAACTGTATTAACAGCAGCAAAGCCAAAATCCCACTTTCTGGATAACATCAATCATCGAAATTCATTTAGGACATTGCAGAGAATAACTGCCTACGTTATACGCTTTGTCAGCAACTTGAAAAGATCCACGAATTATAGATTACGGAACGCTACACTCTCCGTTCAAGAGCTGAAAGCAGCCATGCTTACAATCGTGAAGTATGTGCAAGGAATTAACTTTATAGAAGAAATTCATGCACTAAAGACGACAGGACAAGTATCCGAGAAAAGTCGATTAAGCCCCTTGTCACCATTTCTGGATGATCAGAACTTGATTCGCGTGGGCGGTAGATTAGAAGCTTCCAGTCTACCGTATGAAGCTAAACATCAGCTAATACTTCCCAGCTCACACGAATTTACCAAGTTGCTAATGGTACACTTACACGAAGAAAATCTTCATGCTGGCCCTCAAGCTTTACTCGCTAAAGCTAGACAAAACTACTGGATACTTAGAGGAAAACAACTAGCTCAAAATATTATGCATAACTGCATGCGATGCTTCAAGGCTAGACCAAGAAGTATTGAGCAAATGATGGGTAATCTCCCCCCGGAACGTGTTCAGCCAGCCAGACCATTCATCAACGTTGGAGTTGACTTTCTTGGTCCAGTCCACATCCACTATAAAATTCGTGGAAAGAAACCAACCAAATCGTACGTCTCAGTATTTATATGCTTTGCGACTAAGGCTGTTCACCTGGAATTAGTATCAGACTTGACCACTCATGCCTTTCTGGGAGCACTAAAACGATTTACGGCACGACGAGGGTGCCCATCGAAAATATTTTCCGATAACGCAACCAACTTTGTAGGAGCTCGAAATGAACTAGAAGAGTTATACTCTAAGCTTTATTCAGAAGAAAGTCAAGAGACCATTCATAATCACTGTGCAGATAGAGGCATTGAATGGAAAATGATTCCACCACGTTCTCCGCATTTTGGAGGTTTATGGGAGGCAGCTGTTAAGTCGGCGAAATACCACATGAAACGAGTATTCTGTGGTGCATCCCTAACTCAAGAGGAACTGGCGACGGCTTTAGCGCAAATTGAGGCAGTGCTCAACTCTCGACCACTGACGTCAATGTCCTCAGATCCTAATGACCTAGAGGTTCTCACCCCAGGACATTTCCTAATTGGCGCACCACTAACTGCAATTGTGGATGCAGACTCCAGACCACTCAACATCTCTAACCTAGCTAGATGGAATCTAGTATCGTCCATACATCGAGAGTTCTGGCGAAGATGGTCCAATGAATATTTACAGGAAATACAAAATCGATACAAATGGAAACATCCGCAGAAAGATTTGCCGGTAGGAACACTAGTGTTGATAAAGGAAGATAACCTACCTCCTCTCAAATGGCAACGAGGAAGAATACTACGTCTGATCCCTGGAAAAGACAATCTCAGTCGAGTAGTAATCATAAAGACCGCCACAGGAGACATACAAAGATCCATTTACAAAGTGTGCCCACTGCCAGAAGAAGTAAATCAACCCGAAACTAAGAACTCTGAGATCTCACTCAAAAGAAAAAGAGTAACCCATCCTCTTAAAGGTCGATTTCGCCCTATTCGACAGACTGTAAAAAACAACACCACGGAAATCGTCCAAAGATCTGAAGGTCCAGCTACTCCTCCCGCACAGAGAAGAAAAATTAATACAAATCCGCTGTCGTTACTTTTAACAAGCCTGATAATAGTAGGGACGCTGTTCGCACAACCCTCTACGCAGAACCCAATAGAAATTCAGCAATTTGACAACAACCCTGGAATGTATTTTGAAAATCTGGGAGAAATTAATTTAATCACCGATGAATGGAATCTATACGTTTACTTTAATATGTCAAACTATTGGCACGAGTATAATGGTCTGAAAGGAAGTATTAATACCCTGAGAATAAAATGCGAAGGAATGCAGAAACATAGGAATAATTTCTGCATGGCCGTCATCATTCAACTCGAACAACGTCTTAAAGAAACAGAGAGTTTAAACGATATCCTAAAGCAAAGAAATGGTGGGTTAACCCGAAAAAAAAGATCACCATTCGATTTCATTGGTTCCATCACAAACAAACTTTTTGGCATACTGGACCAAGACTACGCTAATTATATCGAAGATTGTATTCAGAAGGCAAATAACAACGAAGATCATCTTCTTCAACTAATTAAAAACCAAACATCTCTGATAGAAGCAACGGCCAACTTCATGAATAAATCCACCGTTGCAATTCAGGAACAGTACCAGATAATAGATCAACAATTGGCCCTGGTCGCACAACAAAGCCAAGAAGCCAATGAAGGGGAAATTTTTAATTACGTTGCAATCTATGTATCATTAATAGCGGATAACTTTCAAAGGACCCAACTAGCTCTTCTAGAAGCAATTACAGATACCCATCAAGGAAGACTGAGTTCATTGCTTTTATCACCACGACAACTACGGAAGGAACTTGAAAATATTCATAAATACATTCCAACCGACCTAAGGCTGCCTGGATATGACCAGTACAACTTAGCAAAACTATACGAGTTACTACGAGTTAAGGCACGCGTGACTACTTCGACTATCCTTTTCCTAATTAAGGTACCATTATTGAGCAACCAAGGCTTCCAGATCTTCAAGCTTATACCATTGCCAATTAAGCGAAATGATTCATTTGCGTTGATCCATCCCTCTACTGCGTTTTTAGCAGTCAACTCCTACCGAGATCAATATTTTTCACTGTCCTCAGATGAATTTAAAGGTTGTCTGCAACTCGATGACCAGGATTATTTGTGCAAACAACGACATCCCATTTTCAACACACATTCTTCGGAAAATCAGTGTGAAATCCAGTTACTCAACCATAACCAAAGGCTATCACCTCAGTGCATACTTAAATCTTCCAGTTCGAGAAAAATATGGATCCAGTTACATAACCCAAATCATTGGATAATTGCACTTCAAGAAGAAGAAATGTTATCCATGGTATGTGGATCCCAAATTTTAAATACAAGATTGAACGGGATTGGACTCTTAAAACTAGCTAAAGATTGCGTTATTAAACAACCCACAATGACGATACAGTCCCACAATTTTTACCAAACAAAGTCTACAGTCTCATTGGTACCAGCATTAAACTTAAGCCAACTACTAAGGGAACCAACATTGAAGGCACCCCATGAAATATATTACTCCAAGGAACTCTTAATCCATGTAAACGAAGACCTATCACAATTAAATAAAGGAATTACGGATTTACGAACTCAGCAATCTCTTCCAAACACTATTACGCATCATGATGTTCATCAATACTCAGTCAGCTACCTAGCACTATCTGCGGTACTATTACTAATGATTGCGCTTTGGTATAGGATGCGAAGGTCCAGAAACCACCAGCATCTCCAAGTCAAGGAATTTGAGCTCAAGGATCTCAAGGTCGGGGAGGATGTCTAAGTTCCCATGACTCCTTCAATTTCAAGTATTCCGTTTGAAATTCCCACAGGCCATTCTGCTGGCGTATTCATCTTTATTAAAATTAATTTCCCACTTCCTCCTATTACCTTTTCATTTTCACATCAATTCGGCTGACGTATTAGTTTGTCTTTTGGTGAATCTCCATACGAAGTGTTATATTTCGTTTGGGGATCCAGTGCGAAGGAAAACTGATATTTGGCAGCGGAACTGAAAATAATTTTCCCACACTAATTCATTGTAACTAGTATATAAGCTTCAAGATTTTTGAAATAAAGTCACTTGCTCACATCAAATCAAATGAGGTTTGATCAATACACTTAAATAGATTCTAGCTACCAAGGATGCTGCCGCGACCATGACAGAGGGGATGAATTACAGACCGGATGAATAAAGCTCATTAAGTATAAAAATACTCTTACTACTTGGAATAGACTAGCAGGTATATGATAGCAGTATCCTTTGGGAAAGGAACTATGAACGAACGGCAAGGCGATTCTGTGACCAGTCGCCAGTAGATGTTGCAAGTGTAATTGAAATATCAAGTTGAAAACAGAACGAGCTGAAAGCAAGGTTAGTGTTGGGAATAGGGCAATACGTGTTGAGGATGCCTCTTAGTTGATTCCTCTTTCATCGTTCTCGATGCTTTCTCCCTCAACAAAAATTGTATTAACCCTGTGGATATTGGACTGACCACAAACAAACACCAGTTCGTCGAAGAGAAGGGACAATCATTTCCTTATTTACCCAACCGTTACTCAGGCTCTCGCAGGACGAGTCGTTAAAAATGAATATTTCCCACTCCTTTCACGCGACAAATAAGGATACAATTCAATGAAAGCCTTCTTCCGTTCACATACCATCTACGAACGAGCACAGTGGCGATGTCAACAGCGTCGTGCTCAACCATTCAATCCATTCACGTGAATTGAATAATTCATATAAAATTAAGCTCGCAGGACACACGGCAGCATGTAACAGTATGTCTAGACAAGGAAATACATTTTTAATTAAGCAAAAGGATTAACGGCTACTTGGGTTTCTTGGACAGTAGCAAAAAGCTACTAATATCCGTCTAGATTAATTGCACGAATAAACTGTGCCGGGGCACTTGGACAGAAGAGAGACATTAATTAAGAGAAACTGCGCTGGCTTAAATTAGATAAAAAGCTACAGATAACCATGGGATTTATCTCGAGTACAGTGGTTCGTTAGACTGGCAACGTGCGTTGGAAGCAATTACTATGAACTGATAGAGTCAAATGAGAGTTGAATACTAAGCAGATAGAGCTTAGATCCAGGAAACTGAAGAAGTGAGAAACAGTAAGTACCTTGTTTGGATCTTGGTAAATGTTTACTATTAATTAAACGGTCTTAAGGACAAATGGTTAGTTTGTCATTGATGCATCTTTCGACGAGAACAAAAGACGATTTAAAGTTGAGTTTTATAACCAGAGGCCGAATATGCTACAACCATTGTTCCTCGAGATACAAAGGACACGAACTTTTCGAAATAGGGAAGAAATGTAGTGGGCTATTAGGCCGACTCGACAGGGCAGAAAAGAAAAAGTGAAATTGTGATTAGTACTAAAGTACAACGACCAACCGTCTAGCGCTTGCTTTCCGAATTTAATCATGATCACCCAAAATTGGTTGCTGTAACAGAAAAAGTGGATACCATGCATGAATATTGCTAGATTATATCATGAGAATAGGGAATGCTGGAGCATTTGTTCCACTACATTCACAATGACTTGACCATTGGGCTGTCACAAAGATTTGTTCGCGTAGGGTACGGCATCATGTGACAATTGCTTAAAAACAAGCTCGTGTCGTCTGGTGTGGAGAACATTAAATCGCGATGGTACAAAAGACGTCTACAAGATCATGACAGGCCACGAAACATGGATCTATGCATACGACTCCGTAACTTAGCAACAGTCGACTGTATGGGTCTGTTATGAACTGTTCACAACAAGCCTCAAAAAGCGGTTAGTACGTCTGAATCACGTGTAATGACGGTACCTTTTTGTAGGCTACCGCTATCTGTTGGAACACTCAGACGCCTACCTTTACTGTATTTTCTCTTTTCCGGAGAGAAAGCTAAGAGAGGTGTGGCCCCGTTCGCAAGCAAAAATGTCGTCCTCTCCGCAACAGACAGCACTAATACCGAGCATGAAGAGATGCTTGCCAAAAGTGTAATGGCCCGTAATGACGCCCACAAGTCTTCCGCAGTCAACTCTCTTTAAGGACAGGAAGAATGCTACGGATTTCCTGCAGATATCAGCGCATACGCGCTTAGTCATCCTGCATCCTGGATAATCCCTCCATCTACAGTTGTGTGTATTAAGCACCCAACCGTTAATGTAGGAATTTACCGTGGGGGCAGGTAGACCTAGAGCCAGTTCAGTTCCTGAGAAACTCTCATCTGAGCCCATTTTGGTAAGTTCATCCGATATCTCCATTCCTAGGATCCCAGAGTGACTCTACAAGCCTTAGTGAGTTTGGTCTACCGACTTTGTTCAGGCAGGCCTTTAGTTCATACACTAACTTGGAGCTGGTTAAAGGGTTGGACACAGCTTTGAGTGCAGCTTGGCTACCACTGCAAACGCATATATTTTCACCCTTTTCACCACGTATGTTTCACAACACAGTGCATGGCCAGCAAGATTGTGTATATGACTGACGCATATTTTTCTAATGAATAGTGCAGTCGGACGTTTTCGCATTATAAGTAAACCCCAGCGCCGGACTAGAGCCATACTTGGAGCCATCTGTGAAAATGCAAAGACAATCCTTTCCGTACGCGTACGCGAACTGTCACTCCAATGCGTGTTGTACCAAAAACCAATTCTATTGAGACGAGACGTGGCTTTCAGTGCACACCCGCTGATAAATATGTCAAGGTGTGGAAGGTTCATCATATCATCCAGAGCAGCGCCAGGCGTGCTGGGGAAAGCCCCCGTACAGTGAAGACAAACCGTTCTTTGGAGTTTAGTGAAAGAGGCGACGACATGTTGGCGTGTTAGCCTGTTCCACCAGACAACCGATGCATATGAGATTATCGGTCTTATCATTGCCGTGTAAATCCAAAGGACCTTTGCCGGCGATAAACCCCATATTTTGCCAAGGGCACCCTTGCATTTCTAGGAGGCCGATAGCGCTTTGGTGACTTTTGACTCAACAGTCTTTGACCAAAGAAGCTTGATTTCTAAGATATCTTCTAGGTACTTAGCTTCCTTGGATATAGGGATGGAAGTGAGAATAAATATGTCGCCGCAACACAGTTAATGTGTCACTCGAGTTTTTATTTATGACACGCAATAGAGTGCGTTACAGTTTTGACACGAATAAGTGCCTCTATTCAAAGATTAAACGTGTCAAATGACACACGTATATATATGTATATGTGTCATCTTCCGAATGTTGTTTAACACACTAGTATTTGCAGTGTAGGGATGCGAAAGATGGGAGGGAGGGAGCGAGCAAACAGAGCAAAGAAGTTGATCGCGTTTAACATGGCAAACGCCAGCTTCGATCTCTGTCCCTGTTCAATCCAAGTTGACACACAGCCTCCGCGTGGCCCCCCTGGATAGCTACCCTGGCACCCGCCAGGTAGTGAACCAATGTGTGCAGCGACCCAACCCTTGTTCCTGGGGAAAGAGGAACCTGGCCCTCCAGGTTGGGGGTTGTGCTTAGGGGTAACATCCCTATCACGTAAAAACCCACTTGTTCCGAAACGACAACAAGCCTCGGATACGGACGGATACAAAGCTGACGACCCCTGCAAACGACTAACGGACTTGAGAGTCTGCACCTGGAATGTGAGGTCCCTTAACAGACCGGGTGCAGGCGATCAATTGGAGCAAACCCTCAACTGCTATAAAGCAGATATAACCGCACTCCAAGAAGTGCGATGGGATGGACCAGGCAAAAAACGGATGAAAAACTGCGACATCTACTACGGGAACTGCTACAAGGAGAACAAACAGCGCCTATTCGGGTGCGGATTCGTTATTAGAGGAAGACTCCGACAAAAAGTCTTAAGCTTCCGAGATGTAAGCGAACGCCTCATAACAATCCGCATCAAAGCTAAATTTGGAAACATTAGCTTAATATGCGTTCACGCCCCAACGGAAGAAAAGGACGATCGACTCAAAGAAGAATTCTACGATCTCCTAGACAGAACATATGCCCAATGTCCCAGCTACGACACAAAAATAGTCCTAGGAGATTTTAATGCAAAACTGGGCAAGGAGGACATATTTGAGTCGATCATAGGAAAGCATAGCCTCCATAACACCACATCCGACAACGGATTAAGGCTAATCGATTTCCTAGCGGGGCGTAACCTCCTTGTAGCAAGCACGCGATTCCCCCATCTCAACATCCACAAGGGTACCTGGCGGTCTTGTGATCAATCGACCACCAACCAGATTGATCATATTGCGATCGACGCCAGACACTCCTCCTGTATTCTCGACGTACGAACCTTCCGAGGGGCCAACATCGACTCGGACCACTACCTTGTTGTAGCCAAGGTACGAATGAGGATATCAAGAATGCTTAGGAGTCGAGTAGGACAACGTAAGTTTGACGTTGGAAAGCTACAATCGCAAGAGACTGCCAGAATCTTTGCCGATCGTGTCTCCTCAAAGCTCTCTCAAAACCCGCCCAGAGCAGCACAAACAATAGAGCAGGAATGGGCTCATTGCCAGAGCGCCGTCAGAGATGCTGCCTCAGAGGTGCTGGGTTTCAAACAGCCACCACCTAGAAACCCCTGGTTCGATGAACAATGCGAACAAGCCCATGCAGCAAAACAAGAGGCATATAAGGTCGTGCTGCAACGACGGACGAGAGCTGCTCGCGAAATCTATGAGCAGAAGAGAAGAGAGGAACACACGCTTTTCAGAAGAAAGAAGAGAGAGCACGGAAAGCGTGAGATCGAGGAGATGGAGAGATGCTTCCGCAGGAATGACGCCCGTAAATTTTACAACAAGGTAAAACGAACATGCCATGGCTACAAAGCCAGAGTGGCGGCCTGCAGGGATGAAAATGGAGAACTGGTAGTAGAGTCGCAGTCGATGCTGAGGATTTGGAAAGACCACTTCTGCAGACTGTATAACGGCGATGATAGACAAGATACCGCTGTCAGGCAGAACGAGCCATTCGCAATGGACCACGAAGTAACAGAATTCGGTCCACCCGACCTAGACGAAGTCAAAATAGCGATATCAAGACTTAAGTCTAATAAAGCCGCTGGCGCAGACGGCCTGTCTGCTGAGCTTTTTAAGGCGGCTGGAGATGAGCTGGTAAGGTGCATGCACCATCTCATCTGCAAGGTATGGTCGGAGGAAAGCATGCCCGACGAATGGAATCTCAGCATCGTTTGCCCGGTCCATAAGAAAGGAGACCCCTATAACTGCGCCAACTATAGGGGAATAAGTCTCCTTAACATCGCATATAAGATCTTCTCTGCCGTATTGTGTGAACGCCTGAAACCGTTTGTGGACAACCTGATCGGCTCTTATCAGTGTGGTTTCAGGCCAGGTAAATCCACAATAGACCAAATATTTACGCTACGGCAGATCTTGGAGAAGACCCAGGAATACCAAATCGACACTCACCACCTCTTCGTCGATTTCAAGGCCGCGTATGACAGCGTATATAGAGACGAGCTGTACAAAGCCATGTCTAGTTTTAACATCCCTGTCAAACTCGTCCGACTGTGCAGGATGACAATGGAGAACTCTCGTTGCTCCATTAAGGTCGGTAATGAGCATACCGAGACCTTTGATGTTAAAAAAGGATTTAGGCAGGGCGACGCGCTGTCGTGCAACTTTTTCAACATCGTGCTTGAAAAGATTGTGCAAGAGTCACTGGCCAACACAAGAGGTACGATCTATTTCAAGTCTACGCAATTGCTTGCGTACGCCGACGATATTGACGTAATTGGACGAAAACAGCAAGACGTCAATGAGGCTTTTGTGAGCATTGAGGTAGAAGCGGCTAAGATGGGTCTCAAGGTTAATGAGGGTAAAACCAAATATCTGCTCTCATCTAAAAGAGACGGACAACACCGACGTATTGGCCAGAACGTCACCATGGGCGGATATAACTTTGAAGTGGTCAAGGAATTCGTCTACCTTGGCTCACTGATTACCAGCGACAACAACACCAGCGCTGAGATAAAACGCAGAATCACTCTTGCCAACCGCTGTTTCTTTGGGCTCAAGAGGCAATTGAGAAGTAGAGCCCTCTCTCGGAAAACCAAGGTGACACTATATAAGACCTTGATCATCCCAGTCCTCCTTTACGGTGCAGAGGCTTGGACCTTAACAAAAGCGGATGAAGATGCCCTTGGTCGTTTCGAGAGAAAAATTCTGCGCACTATCTACGGTCCCGTTTGTTCAAACGGTGTATGGAGGAGAAGATATAACGAAGAACTGTACGGGTTGTACAGCGACATCGGCCTGGTACGACGTCTACGGATACAGCGTCTAAGGTGGCTAGGCCATGTAGAGCGCATGGAAGATACAGCTCCGACCCGAAAAGTCTTCAAATCCACTCCGGAAGGAAGGCGCGGCAGAGGACGGCCGCCTCAGCGGTGGTGCACGCAGGTGGAAAGGGACCTCAACCAACTGGGCGTGCGGCACTGGAAACAGCTGGCCAAAGACCGTGCCGGCTGGAGACGCTTGTTGGTTGAGGCCCAGGTTCACCACGGACTGTAGCGCCACCTAAGTAAGTAAGTAAGTAGGATGCGAAAGATCGGTGCGACATTTGCTGAATGACGATTAAAAGCAAATGCGCAAACGATTCCGCAGCCATTTTTGGACCAATTCAATAGTGATTCGGCCGTTTTTGTGGGGCGTTGTGTTACCATGTATGAGACATGTTTTCACCGCTATAAGCCAGAAATGAAACAAAAGTCCAAGCAATAGACGGAAGCCGATAGCTCAGCGCCAAAACAAAAGGGAAGTCGATCTCCTACGTCGGAAAGATCATGGTCAGCCTATGTATCTTCAAAAAAGCAGAGCAATCACAAGCGATTATTACAATCCACTTGAATAGCTGGATGTCACGATTCGGGAGAAAAGGTCTGGCATAAAGAAGAAAAAAAAAAATGCACCTGTACACAAGGATGCACTAACGATGTAGTCATACGAGAGTTGGGTATGGCTTGCTCCGTGACTAGGTGACTAGGCACGCTTAGATTTCCATCTGTCCCAAACTTGAGGGAATTCGTTTCTGGGAGGTGCTTTCTATCTTACGAAGAAGACAAGGAGATTATGGAGGAATATTTTTACAGGCTACTAGACTCTCACTTCCGTGAAGAGATACTGATGTCCGAGAATCAATGAACCAAGTATATTGAAGTCATTCATCATTTCTATTCTGAAGGTCGCAGTCTTTTACTGTCAGGCCGAGAACTTTTCACCTTAACGTCGTATGAAATTTACTTATTTACTAGGTGTAAGTAAGGTCCGGTGGGAATCTTGGCCTCAACCAACAAACTTCTCTAGCTGGCACAGTCTTCCGCCAGATGCTTCCAGCGATGCACTCCCAGTACACACGTAAACCCCGTATAGCTCGTCGTTGTATCTTCTCCTCCACTTCCCGTTTATACAAACAGAAGAGCAGGATTTTCCCCTCGAAACGACCAGGGGCCTCCTCATCCACTTTCGTTAAAGTCCAGATCTCTGCGCTATAAAGGATGATTACGGGATGATCAGCGTAACTTTGGTCTTTCGAAAGAGGACCCAAAAAAGCAGCGGCTGGCAAGAGAAATTTTGCGTTTGATCTCAACACTGGTGTTGTTGTCGCTGATCACTAGTGAGCCAGGGTAGATCCTTAACCACTTCGAGTGAGAGAGCACCGTGGCGCAGTGGGTAGTGCGTTGGCCTCTGACGCCGATGACACGGGATCGAATCCCGACACAGCTATGTAATCGAACGTGTTTTCTAGATGTTTCTCCTCAGCGGGGTTCTGAAAAAACCCGCTGTGGTAAAATGGTCATGAAAAGCTTCTCGAAATTCGCCGTTCGGAACCGGCAATAAACTGTAGGTCCCTTTCACCTATGGGAAAATTAAATCACACACAACATGGGTGATTGAGAGAAGCTCGGCTCAGGTTCTTCATGGACTGTAACGTCAACATACATACATACATCCACGGCTTGTGGTTGTTTCGTAACAATTTATATTTTCCGTGATCGGGATGTTACCCCTAAGCATTTCTCTTCTCCAGGAACAAGGGGTCGGGTCGCATCACACATTGGCTCCTTACCTGGCGGGTGCCAGGGCAGCTATCCAGGGGAGGCCACGCGTTAATTACTTGTCAGTAAAAGCCTTTTCGAAGGTTACCGATTAGAAGTCGTTACTAGACATTAGTTTACTTTCACTTACTGGAAAACATATGCAGATTCGTAAGAGAAGCTTGAGCTCTTACCTCTCCTGCATATTCCGTCTACGGAGCTGTATTCAATTTTCCTATGGTTCCTAATGAAAATATTCTCGAAATAAATCTGTTCGTATGTAAGGTGCTTCAAAAATGTGGGTACATTTCTCCTCTTCATTGTCATTGGTAAAAATTATTTTCAATTCGGAAAAATTTCCGCTGAAAATATTCTGTGTAAGAGAGACTTCAGCACTTCTTCTACCAAAGACGCAAATCTAAATTTCAATTACCAACATCCCGGACTAATTAAATGAATCTCAAATCGCAATTTACCAGCTAATTGAAAACGTCACAGATTGGCGTGAAAAGTAATTAAAATAAATCACTCAATTCTCATTTAGCGCCAGTCAAATAACTCGCCCCACAAGGATGCATAAATCATAATGAACAACGACTTTGAACCCCGACCTTATGTCTCAATGGATGCTCCTCGATTTGTCATCTACCACCACGACAACGACTTGGATTTCATTTTTATTATTGTGCCACCCTTCACGGGTAATTAATGTGGAATGTATGTATATTCAGCTCATTTTTTTTTTTGAGTTTCACTCGAGATTATCCTTGACAGGGCCTCTTAAAGTGTCAGGATGTAGGAATATCTATGGTCTGTAGATAAATTCGTACTGCCGTAGTTGAGCTTGAGCTGTTTCCTCCCATTTGCGGTCGATTTATAGCCTGAGCAATTAAAGTTGCAATAATTATTCTCAGTTAAGGACAACACTATACGGGTATACAGGTAGTCGAACGGAGGATACATGTCTCCTAGGCCATTTGGAATATAGTGGCTCAGTATACCACCCAACTTGACAGCTTCTTTCTTTAACATTATTCATGCCACATTCAACCCCTATAAGTGGGGAGAACGTTTAGTCTGTTCACTCCGTGTGCTGGCACGTAAGCTTTAAAGGAGTCTTTTGTCCAAAGTTTCAATGGGGTCGTTTAAATAGGAACTATGTTACCCATTTCTTAGTTTGTCTTTTTTTGTTTTTTTTTTTTTTTTTTTTTTTTTCTTGTGTATCATCCACTCCATTGTTGCTCTGTAGTTAAGAGGTACAACCCCGGCAAATGGTTTCATTTGTTAATGTAAAGGAATACGAGATGAGAGGACAAACAAGACACATTAGATGGTGGCGGGCGTTTGTGTGTACTAAGTATCTTGGATATATCTTAATTTGCTGGCAAATACGAGTAGATACAGTTTACGTTTAATTGGAATTAAGCAAATTAGATAGCAGAACCCTTACAACCCAAGCAGCACTGCATCAATGAGTAGCAGTGGAGGGTTAGAAGTTAAGCAGAACGAATTAGGGCAAACAACTTGTAATTAATTAAAAGTACTTTCCATAATGGAAAGCTCTTACCACAGTCATGTCTAAATTATTTTGCGGCAACTTACCTAAAAAGAAGAGAAAGAAGAGAAATTATTTAGATACAATCATCAGATAAAGCAAAGCAAGCGTATAATAATGTTTTAATATAATGATCAGAGTTTCTTGGAGATAAGTCAAGTTTCTATCAAAATAGGATTTCTCCAATATCTAACCTGAAAAGCCGATTCCATTTAAAGTCTACAGTAAACATTCTCGTTCGAAGGATACTCTCTGCATGTCAGGGGGCAAATCCACTTCCCCATTGAAACCACAACCGAAAGCAAATTTGAATCCCTCGGACAAACAGATCAACGCTTAACCACATCCAAATCTCCATGCCGGCCCCCATTCGTCTCAACCGAATACGAAACGATCCAAGGATTTGGAATGACCAAAACGCGACCATATTTACCGGGTACATACATACATATATAATCCAAACTCTCAAGCTCATCTCCTTTTGGAAAACTTGTGAATTATTCATACTTCCCAGGGGCGCACTACTATGCTACACCGCCCATTCGGCACCGTCTCGAAATTTCTGTGCAAATATTTTCCAACTGCAAGTGTATACCACAATACGGTCCACTTTGTGTCACCCTTCCTCATCCCACTTGTCCGCACAAAAATACAAAAGGGGAAGAGCAATTATTCGGGATGAGTTAATTCCAGTCGTTCTGTGATCCTGTATCAAAGCTCTATTAAATCTCTGCCTATGCATTCGTGTTATCCTCGCATACAGCAATTTACCTCCGGCCATAGTCTCGGTCATATCGTGTGGCAAGACCTTCCAACTGCTATCCTATATTACGTACATGTTGTCGTCGGTGGAGTTTTGGAATTTTTGGGTCATTCCGAGAGTATATGCAATTTTCAAGTTGTCCTATAGTAGTTGGTAAGCAGAAACTTCATTAAGACTACCCCTGATTGGAGTACAGTGCAAGGATCTGACATGACGGTCATGCATCACTGCTTGTAGAATCCTATTTCACACTGCTGCACATGCTCACATACTGGTGTTAACCTATTCGAGAGGTTTGCTCAGAGTGTCATTCATTAATTGTCGATTAACTGCGAGTGTCCTGTTTCGCCTGCGACATGCTTTGCCACATCTTACTATCATGGTACGTACTCGTACCAATCAGAATGCTCGGTGAGACTTAAAATATACTGTGGTCAGGGCGCACGACGACACAAGATGCGTCCTAATAGCCACACTGCAATTGCGTTCAGGGTTAAGTTGTGCTGTGTAGACACGACATTTTAGAGTACTCGTACTACATGATTTAATATTCATAAAGGAACAACTTTGTCTGGGACTACCCACAGACGTTGTTTAGCAATCAATCAAAGCAACTGCTTACAGAGTGGGACGCTTAAACTTTGCGCAACAGTATCTTTCTCTATTCGCTGTAGTGAGTATTTCGAAGATAAAGTTTCTGGCACACAAGGGTGGAATGAACACTTTAAATAAAGGATCAATGGGGGGGGTAAAGCAGCTTGTGATTTGTTGTTTTGATAGAATCTTCTTTTGATAGATATTTTCATTAATATTTGCAAAACCGATTGAAAACCAATTCATTTGTGAATCGTTTCGGGTTTAGACGAAAAGCAATTAAACCAAGAAAAATGTGGGTTGCAATCAGAGTGTTCATGAATGTTCCGATGGATGCCCTTTGTGCTATCGCATGAGCCAATGATGACGTTCTGGAAACAGCTATGAGATGCATATACTTAAGTTTCAAGTTCAAATAAACGATTCGGCGAGCTGCCTGAGAAGGCCACACTAAGGGTGAGAGGATAGTATCAGGATGGACATAGCAAAGATTGGCCAAAACAGCAGCATATGACAGGAAAGCTTGGTGTAGTGTTATGAACGATAGGTTTAATATCATATGATTTTTTACTTACTCACTTAGATGGCGCCACAGTTCGGTGGGAAGCTGGGCCTCAACCCACAAGCTTCTCCAGCTGGCACGGTATTTTGCCAACTGTTTCCGGCAACGCACTCGCAGTTGGTTAAGGTCCCCTTCCGCCTGTGTGCGCCACCTTAGGTTCAGTCGTCCTCTGCTGCGCCATCCCCCGGTCTTGGACTCGAAGACGTTTCGGGTCGGGGCTGTGTTATCCATTCTGTCTATATGGCTTATCCACCTAAGACGTAAGATCCGCAGACACCATACTAGGCCGATGGCGCTGTACAGCCCATACAGTTCGTCATTGTATCTTGTCCTCTACTTTCCAGAACCATAGATTCATCTGCTTTCGTTAAGGTCCAAGCCTCTACGCTATAAAAGAGGACCGGGAGGATTAGGGTTTTGTACTGCGCAACTTTTCTCTTTCGAAAGATGGCTCCACTTCTCAATTGCCCCTTGAGCCAAGGAACCCAAAGAAGCAGCGGTTGGCAAGACTAATTGTGCGTTTGATCTCAGCGCTGTTGTTGTCGTCGCTGGTTACTAGTGCGCCAAGGTAGACGAAGTCCTCAACCACTTCTAATTTGTAACTGCCAATTCGGTGTTCTGGCCGAGACATCGGTGTTGTGCGTCTTTTTTGGTTGACAGCATATATTTCGTTTCGCCCTCGTTAACGGAAAGAGACACTTTAGCCCATTCTGCTTCATTGCTTTTGAACGCTTCATTGACGTCCCGCTGTGTTCGCCCAATTACGTCAATGTCATCCGCGAATGCAAGCAGTTGTGCAGACTAAACATATACTCTTGTTTAGGTCAGTGAGTCTCGTATGATCTTTTCAAGTACGGCGTTGAAAAAATTATATGACAGAGTCTCACCTTGCATACATTTTTTTTTAACATCAAAGGTATCGGTTAACTTGCCACCGGCCTTGATGGAACAGCGGGAATTCCAAGGATGTTGAAACTAGACATGGCTCCTTACAGCTCAAACATATGCGCACCGTCATACGCGGCTCTGAAATTGACGAAAAGGTGCTGGGTGTCGATTTGGCATTATTGGGTCTTCTCCAAGATCCGCCGCAGTATGTATATCTGGTCTATTGTGGATTTACCTGGCCTGAAATCACACTGATAAGATTATCCACCTCCATGTGAGATGACCTAGCCCTTGAATCGCACGTGCAGAATTTCCAATGTGGCCATAAGCTGTGTGGCACCCAGCGCCATCCTGTTGAATACCATTTGTCATTAGTGTCCATATCATCCAATTCAGACCTAAAGAAGTTGGTAATCATCGACCTATAGCGCTCGCCGTTGAAGATGATGGCCTGGCCAACGTCGTCCTCAAGTAATATGGATCGGTGACGCCGCCAGCGCAAAATCTACACTAAACAGTGGCTTTTACGGGATGCATTGGACACTCTTGGATCTCATGTAGATTGGGACTCATCTCTGAAGATGATTATTCCATGAAAATTAGGGTCAGTGTTCAACTGCTCTAGATCCCATTCAGCGAACACATGTCGTTGCCTATGGTCGTTTTCCTTCATCTCCTGGGTTAGTTTAATTTTGCACGGGAGCAGGCCCAAGTCATGACGCAAAATTCGCCAGGTTGTGGTCTGCAAAAGGCTGAATTCTTACAGACCGCGGCGATGTTTTCGGCAGATCTGGCGTTTCATCGACATACGGGTGTTGGTTTGTAGTTTACTGAACCAGTGGACTCGAATTAGCCACCACACTGCGAATAATCCTCTCAGTAGCACGATTATGGCGACCGTAAAATGGGCGAAGCGCACGCAAGGCTGCCCGAACAGGTTCTGTCAGTTTATTCCGAAACATCAAAGATGTATGGAGCCTGGCATTGTCTTCATGGAGTACGACTTCTTTTCTGTTGGCCAATTCTAGTCCATATTTCTTGAGGATCACAAGTCTTTGACCATGACCACTTTTAGGATAGATTTTCATATTTAATCCGTTTTTGATTATGCTACAGAGCGTTTCACTGAAGGTAATTCAAACTTTTTACATTAATTCATGTGATACACGAACATCGCACTTCTTTGAGAGGCCTGGCCTTTTTTTAGATGATTCCAAAACTTTATGTGGTTGATTAGACGCTGTTGGCCCACCAGAGTGGAGTTACACCACTGGCACCCACATTTCCAGAACAGAATGATGCAAACCACTCCTGGGTCCGGCGTTCACTCACAGCATTTCTCCACGTACACTTCACACATTTCTCAGTATGTTTTTCCTACCGTTTTTACCTTCCTAAAAGTAAAAAGGCATCACTTAGCGCATTTCTTCAGATATTTTACTCATCAAATCGTCCGTTTAACAGAATCAGATTAGAGCTACTCACTATATGAGCATTGACGACCACCTAGTGACAAAAATTCGGAGAGGTTTTTTACGTATGAGGCAATGTTTGTCGTTCGAAGACATTCTCCATTTCAGGTCCTGATAAATCCACGGCATCCGTTTAAAGTTAATTAAAATGAGGGTTCTTAGCTTTTCGTGACGAAGATGCTATCCCTCTTTGCGAGGATGATGCAAAAAAGGTTTACATACCACAGATCCCTTCAAAGCATAACTACTCGTAAGATTCTGACAAGCAATAGTAAGAACGACTCGATTCTCCAGGCAAAGTTCCTCCTTTCACATGCGTCTTGCTTATGTCCACTTGATAATTGTTTGATAGTTCTACATTTCAACACCTCTTCCGGTCGTTAGCATTCGATTACTGCCCCGTGTCCCCCATTGATTTTTTCAATTTGCCTTGACCAACGAATTTACATGGGGCCTTCCAGCTCCGACTTATTTCAATCCTATTTTATTCCTATTCTATTCGAAGTGGCAAAAGAATTTGGGGTTAACGATACAGCCAAAAGCGGTGGGCATTCTACAACCCATCAATAGCTACTGGCCCTTGAAGGGTTTCTTTGTATAGGTGTCATTTTTATGTACGTGCATAGCTACCGGGCTCGGACGTTTCGTGGAACGTATTTCCAAAAGAAAGAGGACAATGACCAATGATTCACACAAAAACACCCAAAATAAAATACAAACGAAAAAGGAACGACCTAGTTCCATGGCCACATTTTCCTTCCTCCCCTCATGGACGCAGGCTGTCAGGACAAGTGAGTGAGGCTGTACATATGACTGAAATATTTATGTTTATTACGGTGAAATATGGATTATCGAATTAGGTTTGTACACGCTCAGCATATTGTTCCTGTCCAGGGCAGTCTTCCATGGCGTCGGGTGAATCTCTTTTCGTTTTTTCTTTAGTTTTTCCGGTTACGCACCACTTGTATCTCAGTCAGATGTCATGACTTTGGCTACGAGATGTATGTAATCCTTTAATCGTGCAGTTGTTAAAATGAATATTGTGTTAAATGTGGGGCTATTCCTTTTTGTTTTGTCGTCGACAGCCACCGAATGACATTTGGGTTGGAATGTTAATTATGAGGAAAGGATCCTTTTTGTCATGTTATTTACGATTATTGGTCTTTGCTCAAGTGACAAAAAAAATTAGATGAAAAGTTCAAAACGTCCACATGGGCCCTCAGAAGGATTAAGTCGAACGTTAACACATCGGTGCAAACTAAAAGAGTACATACGCAATTGAAAAAGGACGAAAAAGTCAACACGCCATCCAAGGAGTGATAATAAATCTTCAACAACAAATTAACCCCTAGCTTTGAAACCTATCGTTTCGTAGAAAATTTTAAACAGGACCCAGGTGTAAGGAAAAATTGCGCGTGGACAGGGAAGGAAGGAAAACCCGGGAATTGAAAAATTCCATTAAATTTTCACTTGGCTGACTTTGAGAGAAAATTGCCGAGAGCAATACAGTACACCACGCCGCAAGCTGATGGCAGCATAGCATGTGCCTTATGCTACCTTTGCTAGTCGCAAACCTATACAGTGCCACTTGATAAACAGAGATGAAATGTCATTCCCGATGGTATATACAGATGTATGTACGGCCGGTGAGAACATCATAGTCATGTGACAACAAGGACATGACAACGATGCAATTCCAATTCCTCACAAAACCTGTTCGTGGTGGTGGCAGTGACGATACGTTGAACGCAGGTAACATTTGCAGGAGCAAAACAGCATGTGATGGCGTATATAGCGTTCGTATAGCACATGGTGAATGGTGATAGTAAAACAACTGATGCATGAAATACTCACAAGGATATGGCAAGGATATTTTACCTTTAATTGCAGTTGCACACCTTTCACTTGGTTCTCAAGAGCATTGCCCAAGTACCAACCGAGGAATATCTATGTACGTTTTCAACCATAACCAGAATGATGGAATGGAGACGATGAAAAGGTGCCAAGAGAACAAGTGATATAGAGTCATACAGAGAGTAGCATGAAAAACGATTGGAAGAGAGGATAAAGGATGTCGGTTGAAAATCCACAACCAACTAATACGCTGCATGGCAGCTCTATGGTTCCATTCACCTAAGGGAATTGTGCAATGTCAAGCTTTGGAAGAAAATTGGTGGGGGATTACCTGGCTATGAACGTTTGTTCCTTTTGTCCTGACTTGAGGATAATGTACTTGCCGTTTTGCATACGATTTTGTGGAAGTCAAGTTCCTGGAGTATTGAAGTGAACCTAAAATGTGTGCAGTGTATTTAGATTGAAAGGTACATAGGTGAAAGAAATCTGGAAGATTTCTTAATTAATTCGAAATTTCAGCGTTTACACACCTAGATAGACATTCCATATCAGATCCTCAAATAGTATGGAATACCTCATGACAAGAAGAGGTCTGTAGCATTGTCTTTTCAGGAAACCTCAGCCTCACAGAAATAATGCATTTGTGATTCAAGGGCACATACATACGTCCATGCGGGCATACGTATATTTTTGCGAGCGGGTCAGAATAGCACAAATAGTTCGTAAAGGATGGTTGATTAGGCAACTCTTTGAATTTTCACGGTTCTGCTTCCGACAGCTCCTTGGGGATTTTGTTCACGCTCTGCACAAGGAATCCGTCCTTTCCAATGTCTTTGAAAAATCTTCTTCTTCTTCTTAGTGGGCGCTACAGTTCGGGTGAACCTGGGCCTCAACCAACATGCCCCTCCATCTAGCACGATCTTTCGCTAGCCTTTTCCATTGCCGCACACCCAGTTGTTTGAGGTCCCCTTTCACCTGTGAGCGCCATCTTAAGTGCGGCCGTCCGCTGCTTCTTCGTCCCTCGGGGTTGGATTCAAAGACTCTCCGGGCTGAGCTGTGGTGTCCATTCGCTCTACACGGCCCAGCGATCATAGGCGTTGAATCCGTAGACGCCTGACTAGGCTCATGTCGCTGTACTGCCCGTAAAGTTCGTGGTTGAATCTTCTCCTCCATCCCCCGTCTGCGTTTATAGGCCCAAAAATCACGCGCAAAATATTTCTCTCGAACCGACCAAGGGCCTCCTCATCCGCTTTTGATAGTGTCAATGCTTCTGCGCCGTACAACAGGACCGGGATGATAAGGGTCTTATATAGAGTCAACTTTGTCGTTTGGGAGAGGGCTCTATTGCTCAATTGCCTCCTGAGCCCAAAGAAACAGCGATTGGCAAGAGTGATTCTGCGTTTGATTTCGGAACTGATGTCATTGTTCCAGGTCACTGCAGAGCCAAGGTAGACGAAGTCCTTAACTACCTCGAACTTATATCTGCCAATACAAACGTTCTGGTCAAGACGTCGGTGGTGAGCGTCCTTTTTTGATGACAGCATATATTTAGTTTTGCCCTCGATTACCGCCAAACCAATTTTCGCCGCCTCCATCTCAATACTCGCAAACGCCTCATTGACATCTCGCTGTGATCTACCTTTTATGCCAATATCGTCGGCGTATGCAAGGAGTTGCGAGGATTTGAAATAGATTGTGCCTCTTGTATTAGCCAGTGATTTTTGCACAAACATTTCCAATATGATGTTGAAGAAATCACACGACAGCGCATCGCCCTGCCTAAATCCTTTTTTGACATCAAAACTATCGGTAAAGTGTTCACCGATTCGGATGGAGCAGCGAGCATTCTCCAAAGTCATCCTGCATAGTCTGACGAGTTTAGCAGGTATGTCAAAGGTAGACATAGCGTTGTATAGCTCGTCACTAATTACGCTGTCGTATGAGGCTTTGAAGTCGACAAATATGTGGTGAGTGTCGACTTGAAATTCATTGGTTTTTTCCAGGATCTGCCGTAGTGTGAAGATTTGGTCGATGGTGGACTTCCCTAGCCTGAACCGTCTTGCCTGAATCAGTCTTTGAAAAATGCAAGCGTTTTATTTTGAGGTTGATATGTTACAGCTGGTTTTTGTCACTCTGTTACGCACACGGGGGCGTATGTGAAAAATGTTGTACTTGGCCCGAGACCGATGCCTTTTCAGTGTTCTTCCCTGGCTTCCGGATGATCATTATCCGTTATATTGGTCAGAAATAATGTATGCCCAAAATGCCGCATGGGGCAAATTCCAGCTTTCCATATACGCTCTCTAGGGATACATCAAACGCATACACGCCCATCGCATTGCCAAAGCGCATCTAGAAACCCACGCCATATTGGGTAATTAATTTACACTCGGTTGAGTTGACGTATGTAACTATCATATCCTGCCACAGACTTTTCCTTTAATCTGCATACAAATGCTAACATGAAGTTTGAACAGATGTAAATCTGCCACTCATATTCACAACGAATTCTTTCATGCAGTGTCTGACTTAGAAAGAAGGTACACAACGGAATAAGGACGAGGCAAATAAACAGACGTAGTAGGTTCCTATAGCGTTGATTTAATTTCACTCTGAAATAAACATCCAACATATTGGTCAGCTATCTGTCTGCGGTGAAAGAAGATCTAGATACACATCAGAGCATATCCTCCAAGCACCTACATACATACATTCGGAAATGTTGGAAGTGACACTCCAAAAGATAACTCCCATTCCTCTTATTACGCCACTACCCAGCATAGAGAAAATTCAAATATGCAATTCATTTCCGCTCTGCCGGAAAGTCCACGCCTTGCATTCATATATGTCAATTTGAATTTACATTCATATAATCAAGGAGTAAGATGAGTCCTTAACAAGCTCAACCGCTAGGCTCTCCAAGGGAAATTTGGAAGGATCCCATTTTTACCATTTAAGTCCTTGTAGATATTTTACATTTTCCTTATCCTTATGCCTTAACAACGGAACGAAATGAAATTGTGTAACAGTAGCTAGGGACGAAGGGTGGATATTTTGTTTTTTTTTTTCAAAACTTGATTAAGAGCACTTGAAAAAGTGTATTTCTTCATTCTCTGGGCAAACACTTGAGGAAGAGGAATTTTGAAGATGTTGTCAACACAAAACAAGTTCCAAGAACATGGAAAGTGATGTGATGCACAGTTGAGAGGGATGCGGATTGAGTCTTCTTATAACAATTTTGAATATACTATACACGTGAACTCGTAAGAAGGATTCGGGAAAGAGTAGTTGAGGAATGAAATTAGAAGAGTTGGCAATGGCTTGTATGTCATGCTGGTTTTATTATTAACAATCAACGTTACTTCGCGATGGTTTAAAACTAAAATTACAGTTCTGGGAAGGGCACATGCTTGTGCATATTGTATATGCTGGCGAGTCCCCTTGAAATACGCTTCCTATTATGTATGCGCCCTTACTTACTTACTTTCCAGGCCGGCAACCCAAGTCAGATGTGGGCCGGGGTTAACACAGCCTTCCATTGTTTTTATACGGGAGGTTCGGACTCCCTCTTCTTATTGGACTCGAAGACCCTCTTAGCTGGAGCGTTGGTGTCCATGTGCTCGATGTGGCAGGGCCATTTCAGTCGACGGATTTTTGCCTTCCGGACTATATCAATATTTTTGTAAAGTTCGTGAATTTCGCTGTTATGTCACCTCCTCCATTCGCCTTCCTCGCACATAGGACTGAATATCCGCCGCAGAATCCTTCTTTCGAACAAGCCAAGGGTCAGCTCTGCTGCCCTCCTTATCGTAAAATGTTCAGCTCCATATAGCAGGACTGGCAGGATAAGAGTCCTGTAAACATAACCTTAATCCTTCGGGACAGGAGTTTGGACCCCCGCTGTTTTGACCAGGAAGTAGCAGCGGTTGCCGAGGGTGATTCTTCGCCGGATCTCCACTATAATGTCTTGCGGAATTTATGTCTGCCCCGAGGTATGTACATATGTGTGTGAAGTCCTTCATGACCTCGAAATTGCAGCTACCGATCTTTATATTTTGTCTTAGGTGATAGATGACGGACCGCTTTTTTGTCGACAGCATATACTTCGTCTTCTCCTTATTGAAGTGAAGACCCGTTTCACCTGATCTTCAATCGCCGTGAGCGCTTCCACAATGGTGTACTGAACGACAGTATCAATATCGCTGCGTAGCCCAGCAACTGGACCGACATGTAGAAGATAGTGTCATCCGTGTTGACGTTGGCCCGCCGCACTATTTGATCCAACATGAGATTGAAAAAGTCGCATCACGGCGCATCTCCTTTCAGAAACAGGGTTCAAAAGACTCGAAGGTTCTGGAGCCGAACTGTACGGTGCATCAAATTCGGCCAACGTGTTAACTAAGACTTTGCGACGAATGCTGTCATATGTGGCTATAAAATCGATGAAGAGGTAGTGGCTATCGATTTGAAACCCGCTGGTCTTCTCCAGAATTTGTCGCAGTGTGAGGATTTTGTCTATAGTCGATTTACCGTGCCGGAAGCCGCACTGGTATATGGCGACAAGTACGGTGTCAAAGGGCTTTCGACGTTCACACAATACACTGGATGGGATCATGTAAGCGACAGTGAGCAAGCACATACCTCTGTAGATTTTGCAAGAGGTAGGATCGACTTGTTTGTGGATGGGGCATATAGAGTTGATATTCCAGTCGTCATGCATGTGTTTGTCCTCCCAACTTCTCGGGTGCATGCTTCTTACCCGAACATCGCCTCCAGCTATAAAGAGCTCTGATGGTAATCCATCCGCGCCTGCGGCCTTGTTGTCCTTCAGCTTTGTAATAGCTATGCCTACAGCTTCGTCGACTGGAGGCAGCATTTTCTCGTCCACTACTACTCTCTCTTCTCCATACTCGCTAAGCAGCCGCAGGAAATGCTGTTGAAAACATCTACTATTCCCTGTTAGTCGGCAACAATACTGTTCGCGCAATTTCGAAAAGCCTGGGTGGCATTTTTAAAAGCCCGCTGCGAGGCTTTTGGTTTTTTTTTTTTTTTTTTTTAAAGGCTCTTATCCCCGGACTCTTCGATACCCTTGAGCTGTGAAGCTTCGAAAATTCTCTTCTTTCTACGCAGTGTCTTTTTTTCCACCCTCCTTTTGGCCCGGTATGCCTCGCGCGCTTCTTGCGTTTTCCATTGCAATACTTTTTTGTACGTCTCGTCGCTTGCTTTTTCTGCTCACACTCGCCATCACACCAAGGGTTTCGGTGGTTAGCTGTTTCCTTGATAGCTGAGCGGCAATGGAGCTACATGTTGTTGGCATGTGTACCATGTAGGCATACCTGCGAGTCGTCGGCTCAGTTGCTCTCTGTAGTCTCTGGCTTTCTCTGAGGTGCTCAGGCTTCAAATGTCGACTCTGCCTTTTTTTTAGTGGGCTGATTCAGCTTGCTGCCACTAGAAAATGGTCAAAGCCGACGTTTGCCCCTCTAAACGTTATAATATTGTGTCTATGAGCACATGGTAAATTTGGTTGGCAATTTGACCATCTGGAGACCGCCAGGTTGCTGTATGAATCTTCTTCTGAGAAAATCTTGTGCTACTTTTTACCGTATTATGAGATGCCGCTCCGTAGACGTCGTCCATGAGGTCGTAGATAGCGGCGTTTGCACAGATGAGGCTGATTTGGTAGAATCTGCTTTGGATGCGGATCACTGCTAGGCGATCGGTTATTGTCTTAAGATCAATAACTTTCGTCCTTAGCCTCTTTCCCACGACGAATCCGCATCCCAATAAGTTCAGCCTTTGTGGCAATTCTAATAAATGCCGCACTCTTTCTGCTTTTCCATTCCTTGTTTTATCCAGCCGACTTGCTGGATCGCAATAATATTCGCTATATACTGCTTGGGGGTCTTGTTTAGTAGATGAATAGCTCCAGGAGCCTAGAGAGTTCTCTCTACGGGTTGGTTGAGGTCCCTTTCCACTTGAGCGCGCCACCTTAGATGCGGTCGTCCTCTGCTGCGTCGTCCCACGGGGTTGGTGTCGAAGACTCTTCGGGCCGGAGCGGTGATGTCCGTTCGCTCTACATGGCCATCTTAGGCGTTGGATCCGAAGAGGTCTAACTAGGACGATGTCGCTATGCAACCCGTACAGTTCTTGGTTGAATCTCCTCCTCCACTCTCCGTTTACATAAACGGGACCAAAGATTGCACGCAGAATTTTCCTCTCCAAACACCCAATAGCCTCTTCATCCGCTTTTGATAACGTCCAAGCCTCAGCATCGTAGAGAAGAACCGGGATGATCAAGGTTTTGTAGAGGGATAACTTAGTTTTGCGAGAGAGGTCTCTACTACTCAGTTGCCTCTTGAGCCCAAAGAAGCAGCGGTTGGCAAGAAGCATTCTGCGTTTTATCTCTGCGCTGGTGTCATTGCTGCTTGTCACTATCGAGCCAAGGTAAACGAAGTCCTTGACTACTTCAAAAACATAGCTGCCGAAGGTGACATTCTGACCGAGACGTCGGTGTTGCGCATCTTTCTGTGGTGACAGCACATTTTTGGTCTTGTCCCCATTTACCCATAGACCCACTTTAGCCACTTCTGTTTCAATGCTTGCGAACGCCTCACTGACGTTTCGTTTTGTCCGTCCGACAACGTCAATGTCATCTGCGTAGGCAAGCAATTGTGTAGACTTGAAGTAGATCGTACCTCTTGTATTGGCCGCAGAGTCCCGCACGATCTTTTCAAGTACGATGTTAAAGAAATCACATGACAATGCGTCACCCTGTCTAAAACCTTTTTTAACAACGAAGGTCTCGGTTAGTTCACCTCCCACCTTAATGGAGCAGCGGGAATTCTCTATAGTCGTCCTGCACAGTCTGACGAGTTTGGCAGGGATGTTAAAACATGACATGGCTCTGTATAGCTCGTCTCTATAAACGCTGTCATATGCGGCTTTAAAGTCGACAAAAAGATGGTGCGTGTCGACCTGGAATTCACGGTCTTCTCCAAGATCTGCCGTAGTGTAAATATTTGGTCTGTCTTGGATTTTTCTGGCCTAAAACCCCACTGGGGGAGCCTATCAGATTTTCCACGAACGGCTTCAGGCGCTTACACAGTACGGCAGAGAAGATCTTGTACGCAATGTTCAGGAGACTTATCCCTCTGTAATTGGCGCAGTCATAGGGGTCTCCCTTTTTATGGACCGGGCAAACGATGCTGAGATTATATTCATCGGGCATGCATTCTTCCGACCATATCATGTAGATGAGTTGATGCATGTGCCTGACTAGTTCATCGCCAGCTGCCTTAAACAGTTCCGCGGGAAGTCCGTCAGCTCCAGCAGCTTTATAAGACTTAAGTTTCGATATCGCTATCTTAACATCGTCTAGGTCGGGTTGGCGGAATTTTCTTTCGTCTTCGTCCATTGTGAATGGTTCGTTCTGCCTGACGGCGGCATTTTGACTATCATCGCCGTTATACACTCAGCATCCACTGTGACTCCACTATTAGTTGTCCGTGCTCATCCCTGCAGGCTTCTGCTCTGGCTTTATAGCCTTGGCATCTTCATTTTACTTTTTGGTAAAACTTTCGAAGGTCGTTCCTGCAATAACATCTCTCCATCTCATCTTCTCGTTCTCGCGCTTTTCGCGCTCCTCCTTTTTTCTTCTCAGAAGCACATGCTCCTCTCTCCTTTTCTGTTCATAGAGCTCGCGGGCAGCTCTCGTCAGTCGATGCAGTGTAGCCATGTATGGACTCTGTTTCTCTACATGGGCCTGTCAGCATTCGTCAGGGGTTTCACGAAGGTGGTGGCTTGATACCGAGTACATCTGAGGCGACCTCTCTGATGGCGTTCTGACAACGACTCCATTGTTGTTCTATGGTTTGTGCAGTTTGCATCGGGACTTGAGAGAGCTTGAGGAAGACTTGATCGGCGAAGGTTCGGCGGCAAGTTTACCTAGGCCCTTTTCAAAAGTCTCGGATTGTTGAGAGGTGTTTGCCGCTAATTGCTAGTGTAATATTGTCTGCATAAGCAATGACGTTACACTCGCTAGCCTCCAGGGATAGGAATACTTCGTTTACAACTAACACCCCTAGTTGTGGCTATAGTACTCCTCCCTGTGGTGTGCCACGCTTTTCAGCCTTTTTTATTTGGTAGCAGTCGAATTTCGAGTAAATCAACTTACTTAACAGCATTTGTTTAATACAAGATATTACCATTAATCTCTAACTTTCTTAATACATTGGTGATAGCTAGTGGTTTAATGTTGTTGAAAGCCTCTTTGATCCCAAGGAGGGCAATCATTGTGAATTCTTGGCAGGAAAGTGATTCCAACCGTAGTGTGTAGGGCTGTATCCACTCATTTTCTCTTACAATAGGCATGCTGCGATGTCGGAAGCATACTTTTTTGTAGGGTTTCGCAAATGTACACTTCCACCAGTCTGTCCAGCGTTTTAAGAAGAAAGGAAGAGAGACTAATGGGTCCGTGGTCTTTAGCAATTGTGTGTGAGTTTTTCAAGGTTTAGGTATGAACATAACCTTTATCTCTCTCTAGGATAGTAATATGCAACCCCAGTCTAGACTGGTAGAGAACAGTAACAAAAGCCACGGTTCAAAAATGTCATAAGCACGTTGCATCTCTACCGGGTAGGTTCCATCCGGACCTGCAGACACAATTGATTAATATAGCCTTGCCAAGGAAAACCAGATATCCTTATACAATACCCTTATTATCTTTTTCTTTTCAAAGGCGGATGAAGAAGCTTCGTCTATGGATCCAATGTCTGAGATGACTGGACCACGTTGGGCGTATGGATAAATCTTGGCCAATTGGAAATAAAAATCGAGAAAGTCCTGAAGCCTTTTTAGACAGTGCATCCCTACATCTCAATACACAGAGACCAGACCAATGGAGACATTTCGGTATTATTATGTCAATGGATTTCAATGGACCGATGGAGTCATTTCCGTATTATTATGTCAATGGATTGCAGCTATGGACTTCCTTGCAATAGATAAATATTCACCGAATACATGTTTATTTGTCTACGCTTTAAAACCGAATCCTAGTGAGTTATACGTCGAAAAATCATTAAAAATAACCATATCAGGATCACTGGTCATGCAGTAACTCCCGCAGTGGATATTCGAATGATTTTATATTCCATGTACAGAGTCAAGATTCATGCAATATTTATTTTCAGAACTAAGAGATTGGATTACGCTTTATTTTATCTCCAGAACCCTAAAAGCGCCATGAAAATCGTGCAAAAAATCTCAAGGACAACTGAGCGTTATAAATAGGCACCCATTCTCTTCCCTCCAATTACGGATCCTTGTCAGTTTTTCTACATCAACTTCATCTAGAAATCCTTTTTCTTTCTATTCTGTCCACTCACTTCCAAGTCATAGGCCGACAGAAAGGATAATGCTTCATTGTCGTTATCCTTACACCACCAGAACAACTGTTTCGTTCACGTTTGCACAGATTACATATTTGTTGTTCATTGTGGCACACGGCAGGACACGGAAACACAAGTTAAAGTAGAACATGGAACAGAACAACTGTACATTTAGAAATATCCTTAATTTCTCTCCAAGGAAATCTCTGATTTACTTCCTAGTCACCTAGATTTTCACCTCTTTTATACTGCTGCATCGGTAGAACAATAGCGTCTACGGACATGGAAAGGGCATAGAAGAGGTGTAACCGAGGAAACGACAAACACAAAATGACTGTTGATGCACAGCGCAAGAAGTCCTTTGCTCCCAGGTATCCTGAACTCTTTCAAGCTTTGTTCAGGTGAAGAGTTAAAACACAGTCTTGACGTTTTTCTTGTCTGACAACCTTTTTCCCTCTCTCCTCGTATCACGCGGTCTTCTTTAGAATTCTCTTTTCGAAGTTAAGTGCTTTGTGGTGTTAAGCGATTACCTGGAAGAAAGGCAGTTGAGCGCGGTGAAGAAAGCTGTGTCCTTTTATTTCTGATTTCTTTAGAAAGACGCGTTAGGAGAAAGTCCCTAAAGGCAAACTTTTCATTTTGAAGCATACACGGGAATGACGTATGGGTTTCACTTTGACGAACTTTTATCCTGGCTTAACGGGCGACCTTAAGACTTTCCGGTGAACTTTGTAATTCCTACAGGAACAAGAAGGCCGTACTCTATAGCTGTAAACGATATATCATTATAATCATCACCCTTTAACGAGATGTACCCCTCACTACAAGTATAATTCCCTCTTGGACACAACCTCCATCAAAGTCAAGTTCACGTAAAGGATATGACACACAAAAAAAAAAAACCACCGGAAATAAATCATCTGTCTGTTATCTCGGAAAAATCCCAAAATCCTATTGAATTATCATCTTTTCCACCCTGTCAAGTCACTGAAACAACGAATTCCAAATTGACTGATCAACCCTTTAGGTTATGTTACGCAAACCGACATCTGTTAGATACGTATTTGTTTCGATTTCGAAACTCGGTTTTAAATAATTCATTCAAAAGTCGATCAATGTCACTGTTTCCGTTTCTTCCGGCTTGGAAATGGAAACAAAACCGTCCGTTTACGAATTCACCCATTTTTCGAAGGGGAAGGTGGGCACAGTAAGCGGAAACTCGATGTGATTATGTACGTGGCAGGATATCAATCGGGCCCTGATTAGCATTGGTCGATTTCATACATCATCTGGTTGTTTGAATTTGAATTATGGCCGCAACCATTTCCGTTTTAAGGACGCAACACACTTAATTCAAGTTGTACAGTTTGCACGATAATCAAAGGCAACTCATGTGTTCGAAACAATTGTGTCCTTTTATTAGTGTTTTGGTGTCCTTTGGAATTTCAATATGTTTTCACGACGTGGGAAGCCAAAACTCATTTTGTTGCAGCACGTTCCGAGTGACAGTGCATGTCCACTTCTACCAGTGTCACGAGGAGTCACAGTTTGGCCACATTTGTTCGATACATTTAATGAAAAATTGGCAAAATGAGTGTTCATATTACGCGTACCGCTGAATGTGGAACAACCAGATAATTACTTTTTCATGTCGTAAATAATGCATTCGCATTGACATTGACACGCATGGTTACACGATGTCAGCTTATTATCGCATGATGGCTGTTTTCGGCTGCTGAACGGTGCCGGTGAAATAATTGAACATGATGAGGCGAGAGCAGTGGAAAGTTACAATATCTGAAGGACACAATAGAGTGGTCAACGAACTGACGCTAATTCTGGAACAACCTAGTCGCACTGTGATCGTATATGCAAAGGATGTTGTCATAGCAGTCACCGTCGTCAATGTTGTCTTCTTAGGCTGCAGTTGACGTTGGTTTATCGGCATAAACGCGGGACTTGATTAGTATAAAGGCGTTGACAAAATTGGAGACTGAAAAACCAAACTCGAAAAAAATTAACCATTATAAGGTTGGAGGGCGCCCTGGCGCAGTAGTTAGTGTGTTCGACTCTTACGCACGATGAGCGAGTTCGGATCCCGATATCACCAAAGCCATCGAATGTTTATTTCGCGGCGTTTCTCCTCGGCGGGGTATTGGCAAAACCCCCCGTAGTATACTTGCCTTGAAAAAGCTTCTGAACTCACGTCGTTCGGAATCAGCATTAAACTGTAGGTCCTTTTCACCTATGTGAAAAATAAATCACACACAACATGGGTGATTGAGAGAAGCTTGGTTCTGGTCCTTCATGGGCTGTAACGCCACCAAAAAACAGAAAATATTAGGTTGGGCAAAAGCACAGGGTGCACAGGGTATCAACATTGAATAGGTAGGAATGTAAGTAGTCTGTAGTCTCCCCAGGGTGGGAAGAATACACTAAGGCCAGAGAAGTCCGTTGTGTTGCTACGAGGAGGTTGACCCCCCTATTCATGGAACCATTTATTATGTACATCACAAATAGTTAAAAAGGTCAGTTATCCTTATCCTTACCCGCTGAACATCAGTCAGGTTGTTTAGGAAGTAGGATCCTAGGTAGCGTTTCCTGATTGAGCAGAGAGCTGGACAGGCGCAGAGTGGGTGATGGATGGATTCGACCTCCTTCTCGTCTAACCAGCTTCTGCAGAAGTCATTCGGAACTTGCCCTAGATCAGTCGCTTGGACATTTGGCTGTCAAGCCAAGGCCAGATTTGCCTGGTGATGAGGCAGGTTTACCACTGGGCCCATCATCTCAGCTAGGGCGAGGTTTGCAAGTTTAAGTTTAATGGCTGCTTAAGGTATTCAGCGCATGCCATGTTTGACTGTTTAGTCATTCGATTGAATAACTCTCACATTCTTCAGCCTTACCATTTCAACAACTTGATTGGAGTGTCGCAGACGCGGTCGAGTCGCTACAGATCCGTATTCAAAGAAATTCTTTACCAAAGTACGAGTCGTGTTGTCGGAAGGCGCCGAATTTCTCCAAGATTTTTTACGATAAGCAACCACAGTTTTCACAATTGAACGATTGTTTTCAATATGAAGCGCTACAATTCCAGAGCGTTCTTTCGGTGTGTATTGACTCGTAGCTAAAATGGTACTGAATGACATCTCAGAATGGTGCACATCTGTCAAATCGGCAGAAAAATGTCAGAGTTATTCAATGTTGAAACACCGAAGGTCTATATGGCGCACCCTGCCACATCATAATGTGAATTAGCTGCTATTTTATTGGGATTATGAAAATTGATCTCTATTTTCACTATATGCTAACCTGTAGGTGTTGTTGGAGCACACGCTCCTAGCGACGAGGTTGAAGAACCTCTCAAAGAGGATTTCTGCGACCTCTTGGACGACGCCTACGAAGCTTGTCCGGGGTACGCACGACATCAATATCGTACTCGGGGAGATCAACACTAAAATGGGTAGAGAGAACATCTTTGGCGGAAAGCACGGCCTCCACTATACTTGTAATACGGCAATAAGTAGCACAAGAAAATCCACACAGCAACTTGGCGGTCTCTAGATGGTTTAACTGCCAACCAAATTGACCATGTGCTCATAGGCGCAAGACATTCGTCAAACATCCTGGATATTAGAACGTTCAGATTGGCAAACCTCAGCTCTGACCATCTCCTAGTGGTAATAAGATACAGAGCCCGAATTTCCAATGTTAGAAAGCTGCATCGGCCCACTAAAGGGAAGTTGAACAATGAAAGCCCAAGCACCTCAGGGATCGCCCGACCCTACAGAGAGCGACTCGCAAGTATGCCTACATCGGACGCAAACGCCAACAATATGTGGCTCCATTGCCGCTCAGCCAACAAGGTTACACATCATCGCCGACAAGAAACCCGTGGTACGATGGCGGGTCTGAGCGGAAAAAGCGAGCGACCGACGAGGTGTACCAAAAGGTTCTACAAAGGAAAAAACGAGCAGCGCGCAAGGAATACCGAGCCAGAAGGAGGTAGGAAAAAGGACGCTGCGGCAAAAGAAGAGAATTTTCGCAGCCTCGCAACTTAAGGATATCGAAGAATTCAGATTAAAAACGCGATAAGGGCCTTTCGAGAGCTCTTCGAAGTGGCGAGAATAATCTTGTTACCGACCCGGAATAGTTTTCAAGCAGCATTTCCAGCGGCTGCTTAACAAGCATGGAGAAAAGAGAATGGTAGTGAACGAAGAGATTCCGCCTCCAGTCGGTATAAAAGAAGTAGCCATAGCTATTAAAAAGCTGAAGGACAACAAGGCCGCAGGCGCGGATGGATTACCACTAGAGCTCTTTAGAGAGCTGGTAGAGAGCATGCACCAAAGAATTTGGGAGGACGAATGTATGCCCGATGACTGGAATAACATAACAGCTCTATATGCCACATGCCACATTCCTCTTGCAAAAACTACAGAGGTATATCCTTGCTCAATGTCGTTTACGCGATCCTATCCAGTGTATTGTCTGAACGTACTAGTCCTTTTGCACCGTACTAGTCGCCATATACCAATGCACCTTCCGGCACAGTAAATCGACTATAGACCAAATCTTCATGCTACGACAAATCCTGGAGAGGACCGATGAGTTTCAAATCGATAGCCACCACCTCTTTATCGGCTTTAAAGTCGCAGCATCCATCGCAGTCTTATTTAATGCGATGGCCGAATCCGGAATGATGGAAAAACTGATCCGGATGTGTCCAACCACGCTAATAAACATTCGATGCACCGTGCAGTTCCGCTTCAGAACCTCCGAGCCTTTTGAAACCTGCGCCGGATTTCGGCAAGGAGATGCGCTGTCATGGAAGAAATAGTGCGGCGGACTAAGGTCAATACGGAAGGCACGACATACCTAACATAAATCGGTTCAGTTTGCTACGAAGACGATAATGATACTGTAGCAAGCTCCCAGCGTTACATTATGGAAGCGTTCGCGGCGATTGGGGTCAGACGAAACGAGCTGGTCTTCACGTAATGTATGCTGTCAACATCCATCACCTAGGACAAAATAATTTCGAGGTGGTCACGGAGTTCATATACCTCGGAGCAAACACAAACTCCAACGAATGATATCAACCACTGCTACTTCCTTTGTCAAAACAGCTAGGATTCAAACTCCTGTCCTGAAGCACCAAGGTTATGCTATCTTACTAGTCCTGCTAAATGGAGACGAAGGCTGGACGGCAAGCCTAGCACTAGCTAATCTGTAAAATATGGTCGGAGGAAAGCATGCCCGATAAATAGAATCTCAGCATCGTTTGCCCAGTCCACAAGAAAGGAGACCTCTATAACTGCGCCAACTACAGGGGAATAAGTCTCCTTAACTGTCGCACTGTACGAACTCCTGAAACCCTTTATCAGTATGGTCTCAGGCCAGGTAAATTCACAATAGACCAAATGTTTACACTGCGGCAGATCATAGAGAAGATCCGAGAATACCAAGTCGACACCAATCACCTTCTCGTCGATTCCAAAGCCGCGTGTATTAGTGTTCATAGAGACGAGCTATACGGAGCCATGTCTAGTTTTAACAACGCTGCCAAGCTCGTCAGATTGTGCAGGGTGACAATGGAGAATTCTCGCTGCTCCATTGAGGTCGGTAGGAAATTAACCAAGACATTTGATGTTAAAAAAGGATTTAAAAGGACAAGGTGACGCACTGTAATGTTATCCAACGCAGAATTTCTTTAGCCAACGGCTGCTTCTTTGGGCTCAAGAGGCAACTGAGAAGTACAGCCTTCTCTCGAAAACCAAGGTTGCGGAAAATACTGCGTGCAATCTTTGGTCTCGTTTGCATAAACGGGAAGTTGAGGAGAAGACACAACGACAAACTACACGGGCTGTAGAGCGACATCGGCCTAGTACGACGTCTACGGATCCAACGTCTAAGATGGCTAGGCTGGCCGAAGAGTCTTCGAGTCCAACCCCCAGGGACGAGGCAGCAGGGGACGATCGAATCTAAGGTGGCGCACACAGGTGGAAGGGACCTTAACCAACTGGGAGTGCGTCGCTGGAAACAGCTGGCAAAAGACCGTGCCACCTAGAAAAGTTTCTTAGTTGAGGTCCATGGTCACATCCGACTGAAGCGCCACCTAAGTAAGTAAGTAAGACGGAAGTGGACCTTGAGCTCGAAGAATAATGCACTAGTGAAGGAATTCACTGTGAATAGGTCTAATGTGGCCATTGAAACTTAATAAAAAGTAATCAGAGCAGAGGTAAAGAGGGTTGACTGTGTCTGGAGTACATGATAAAGTCTGTCCTAATGTACTGAAGATGACGGAAGGGTGGAAACTGAGCTGTTCAGCAGAATTTAACAACCTTAACTAAAGTCCTTACCATAAAAGCCATGAAGAGGTCATAAGAATAAGGAAACCAGACCAGAAGGATAAGTAAAGCTGCACATGGTTAGGTTTGGACCTAGCCATGACACCAATGACACCACTATGTCGTTCAGGTCCTCATTGGAATGGCTTAGAAACAGGATATCGTACGCTTTACAATCAAAACTTTGATTGTCTTCGGAAATCTTTTCTGTTTTGCTTAAAAAATATTGCATTGCAGTAAATTACTTTGAGATGACGCTTAGGAGCCGTGGCAGAGACAATACATTTTGTATTTAGATCTGCCAAGTGAGCCGGTTATTTGTATACAGTAGTAACGTATAATGCCTTCCCCATTTATGCTCCACTTTCCAGACGAACAAAAGGCACAATTGAAGAAACGAAGAAGCAATCATCCAGTTAGTCAATCACCGATATAGAAGGCATTCTACTTCCGAATGGGTAATAATATCTTGCCCACGAGGTATTTCTAAATCAGCATCGCACTAAACGTCGCACATTAACGTCGAAACGGCGTCGTCCTTGATGACCCAACCACCGAGTTCTGCTTATTCGAAAGTAAAACTCGTTACTAACAGCTATTTATCCATCTCTTATGCCTTCACCCAGACTCCGATGCATTTTAACGACAAATTAGCACTTTTGCGAATTTACTCTTCTAGTCCTTGTGGGAGGTCCTGGGTTATCCCAACTCCCTCGGCTATTTGAAAGTTTTAATCGTCGCTTTGCAGATGATATCCGTAACGGTCAATAAATTCAAAATTCAATTTGAATTTTATAGCCCAGCCACTATCCGTGCCACGGCTGATACCAGGTACATATATAAATCGTGTGCAGGTGCGTAGCTTTTCCACCTTTTGAACGCGAAAGATATACGACTGATATAAAAACGATGCTCGTGATGCTCATGATCATTAAGTGTCGCGATTTAAAGTTCTCTAAATTGAAGACGGGATGACAGCAGAAGAGGGAAAACCTATAAAACGGTAAAGGACTTAGGTTGATGTGATTGTGATCTTTACCCACGCAAGGGTGCTTGTGAATAGCACGAAACAGTAAAGGATGGAGGGTTGAAATGCCATTATACAAATCCGACTTTATTTCATCGCCATTAAATCCTTTTTTTCTTGCTTTCCTAAGTCTTATGGATGCCAATCGATTTATCCTGAACACGACATCAACAGCAACGGCAATAACATCATCAAGGGCTTGTAGAAGCATTCCAAAATAACATCCGATTTTCTTCCCCGTCCGTCTGTCTTCTCTGTATATGTAGACTGTAAGGAGGATAGAATGTAATTGATGAGACAAGATGCTATCGAACTCGGCAAAATCCATACAGGGACGAGGCACGTGACGGCATTAGGTGATTGGTGACAGGACTTATGGCAAGATGGGCGGGGGGATTAAAGGTGAGGAAGGACTTAACAGAGAGTAAATTGAAGAATTGCAAGATATTCAAGGACAATGAATATTGATTTATGTATAATTAAGGGAAAGAAACTGCTTCGTCAGATGGAAAATTGAGAGATTCTAGGGCTGTGTACAGGAACGCCGTATTCCCCATCCATCGGGGTCAGAAGGCAATTATGTTTGCTAAGTCTTTCAAGAAAATCTAATGAATACATAGATGTGTCATCTTTCACACGTCCTTTCACATGTTCTCTGTGTTCATGTTAAACTGAGATATGTATCGCAAGTGTGTTTACCCATGAGTGAGATTGCATTACATATTGCTGCATAAGGTGACGTTGTCAACGTGGTAATTGGCGGACGTGAAATAGCATTCATTTGTTTGATTGCTTTATTACTAAAGTACAGAGGAGGAATTTGCTGGTAGTGCCAAAAAAAAGCTGATCACACTGGTCACGATCTTTAGCAATACTTGATCCGTCGAGCAACCCGTTTATTATGGTAATTTCCACCTGTTTGCGCCTCTTCAGGTGCTGATGTTCTATGCTGTGTCTTTACTTAGGTGAGAACTCCCACACCTCCCCCAAGGATCTAAGGCCTATTTGTCTATCATCCTTTGTATTAATATTCCTAGAATTGCTGATAGACTTACATTAAGGCCATAATTTCGATCCTGTGGATGTTGAAACAGCCTTGTAGACACTGGTGAGGAAAATCGAGAGATCTGTCCATCTTAAAGAATACACTTTGAGAGCCTTCCTAGACATAGAGGTCGCTTTCAACAACGTCACTTCGAAAGCAATAATAGGAGGGCTAGAAAATTTAAAAGCGGAGAGGACTCTTACAGAGTTAGTCAGCGAATTACTCTCAACACACAAAATACACTCTAAATGGGGAAGCCAAGTACCCACTAGATCGGTTACTAGAGGCACCCCACATGAGGGGTCTTCTCTGGAATGTAGTCGCAAATAACCTACTGACCAAACTGGAGAAAGTAGGCCTCGACGTTATTATCTACGCAGATGACGTTGCCATTACCATCTCGGGCAAATATCTACCCACACTGAATGACCGCATGCGCACGGCATTCTCCAATGGGCTCAGGGTAAACCCCCAGAAGACGGAGCTTTTGCTATTCAACAGAAAGCATACAACTGGTCCCGCCAGAAACAACCTCACAAGCGCTGAGTGGACTTCTATACCGACGGGTCGAAAACCAAAGACCTGAGCCCAGCTAAGCTCTAAAACTACCAGATTATTGCAGCGTCTTTTAGGCGAAGCTCTTGGCAATAAAGAAAGCTTTGTCTTGGCTTGAGTGGAACGAAATATCTACTACGGATATTCCAATTCTCACGGACAGTCAGAAACAAGCCTTGACTGCCGCCTATCTCTTAACGAGATAGGCTGGTCTATGCGCCGTGGAGCAGTGACAGGGGATCGAATCCCGACAACAGTCATGTCATCGAACGTATTTTCACGGTGCTTCTCCTCAGCAAGATTCTGACAGAACCCCCTGTAGTATAATTGTCATGAAAGGTTTGTCGAAATCCGCCATGCGGAACCGGCAATAAACTCTAGGTCCCATTCATCTATGGGAAAATGGAATCATCCACAACATGGGTGATTGAGAGTAGCTCGGCATTGGTCCTTCATGGACTGAAACGCCAATATACACACATACACATGTGCCAGGACACAGCGCCAGCTCGGGTAATGAAACAGCCGATACACTCGCCAGACAAGGAAGGGTATACCTGTAGCAGCCATTCACTTTAAAATCACAAACCTCGCCCCGCTGAGATGACCCTGAGATGGGCCCAGAAGCACACCTGCCTCATCACCAGGCAAATCTGGCCTCGGCTCGACAGTCAACGAACCAGGAGACTAATCTCCCTGAAACGAACTGGTATCTACAAAACCATCAGTGTCAATACCTGTCACTATCTCATTGGCAGTCATGCACAAAAACTAAGGCAAGTTCCGAATGACTTCTGCAGAAGCAGCTGAGACGAAGAGTAGGTCGAATCCATCCATTACCTACTCTGCCCCTAGTGGGCTCTCTGCTCAATCAGGAAACGCTACTTGGAATCGTACTTCTTAAACGTCCTGACTGATGTTCAGCGAGTAATGGTAACTAAGCTTCTGAACTATTTAAGAAGCAGCAACACAACATGTCCCTCTGGCCTAAGTGAATTCTTCCCACTCTGGGGAGGCTACGAACTACCTACCTACCTACATACCTTACTTAGGTGAAAATAGCATACTCTTCGAGTCATAAAGTTAGTGTTAAATGGCCCAGCCATGTTATAATCCCGTGAGCAACAAGCTCGATAAGTCGAAAAGTCCTACATTGAGTTATTTCTTTCACGCTCTGAGGTGACTTAAAATTGTTGGCCTGAACGCCAGGGCTTTTACAGTATGCAGACGAATCGGTCCCCATCTCATCATTTCTCAAGGGAAGACTAACTATCAATGGACTCTTAAGTTCACAGAAGCAGTGACTTGCCAAAAGCTATTATGCTTCATGTCTTAGAGTAGAGGTCGTTGTCTTTAATTACTAGGATACATACATTTTTCGGTTTCTTAGATGCAGGTACCATTCATGGGTAATGGCTGCGAGTCAGTGGTGCGTACGCCGAGGAGCCGGGTAGTAATATAGTGAACGAATATTAGAAGCTGAGAGCACTGTAGTCAGAAAAGGAGTAGATTGAATTAGAAATGCTAGACAAAAGGTCATTTATAAAAATGGGAAATAGTATCGGAGACAAAACGGAACCCTGGGGAACACAAACAATTAAAAAGTGAATATTACACTTGAATCTGTCGAAAGCAGGCATTTTCGATAAAAGGGTTTCCTGACAACCCCTGTCAAATGATTTGGATATATCCACATCCGTTGCAACGGAAACCATACTATCGGTCATTGAGGAATTTTCGAGATTCTAGATATTTCACGGACGGTTGATCAGCGTTTCCACTACCTTTGGGAAAAGGGACATTAGAGCGTGGGGTCAGTAGTTGGATGGAGAAGATTCGCAGTTTTTGGGGTCGGGCTGGACAAATGCTGTTTCCACCTACTTGGAAAGAGCCCAGATGGGTAAGAGAGCTGTTTGTCACAGTCTTCAGAACTATTGGGGAAATGCCGTCAGGACCAGCGGATTCGAGTATGTAAAGATCTTTGCAGCTGTACAAGTAGGAAAGCAGAATTGACGCATGGTGGAATTGACGCATTTTAGTACAGGCGTAGGCAAAGTTCAAGCTGTGACCTGCGAATTGGTTGCGAAGTGTGCAGCAAGAAGGTTAACTTGGTCTAAGGGACGAATGTCATTGTGGTTAAGTGTTGGTCTACACGACGAGAACGAGTTTTTAAAACTGTTGCCAAATGACCATAAAATTTTGAACTTAGGGACAATGGAGGAACTGACGCCTCACTTTCTCGTCGGGGTGGAATTTGGCTCGTTAGGTGTGGGTACTGCAGTCAATTCTGGGTCGTTTATACTTTTTCCGATTTTGCTCAGAATTACTTGCCTCATAGCACCAGTGTTTGTTTCATAACAGATTCTACTTTGATACCTAGACATTTACCGTTGAGCTGAACCAACCAGACGAGGATAAAAATCCCAGTATTCTGTTCAGCCCAATATTACCTACCTCTTCTAGTCCCGATAGGAAGTATTTTCCTAGAATATATCCTTTTTTTGGGCTAGCGCCGGACATTCACACAGCAGGTGACGAATGGATTTAATTTCTTCTTCGTCCCTGCAGCTTCTGCAGAAGTCATTGTAGGGCTGGCCTAGTCGAGCTGCATGGTAGGATAGCATGCAGTGCCCGGTGAGGGCACCGACTGCCAGTCGAATATTCCCACGATTGAACTTCACCAGATTTCCCGTTATTTTCTTATCATAGACGGGCCAAGTCGATCTCGTCGTTGCGCATGTATCTAAGCGACACCATCGCTTATTGGCTTTCACTAATAGCTCCGTCTCTATTTCCCTGATCCCACCCTATCCAGCTCGACCGCCCTCTCGTTTCCAGAGATATTCATATGACTAGGTACCCAGCAAAGAGTTACTTAATTTACATTGGATACCTCTTCTAACTTCTCCTTGCAGAGTTTGACGAGCTTGGATCTTATCTATGCTGCCTGCAGAGCCCTAGTGGCAACATAGATGCTGATCATTTTTCCTGGGACATTCTCTTTGCTGATCAGGTCCGCCGCCTGCTTGATAGCGAAGACCTCAGCTTGGAAGACACTGCATCCATCATTGAGCCTATAGGAGCGATGCTTATCCCGAGACTCAAAGTAGACTCCGGCACCTGTGCCAACATCCATTTTGGATCCGTCGTTGTAGAATGCCAGTTCGCTTTCCGTGCATACCAAATCTCAGGTCCATTCCTCCCTGGAGGGAATTCTAATAGAGAATCTCCTCTCCCAGGAAGGAAGTCGGGTGACATAGCCCGTTACGGTTCTGGATCTCGAGACGGCCCATCGATCCAAGACTGATGCATGTCCATGAGGACTCTTTTTCCAGAGACCAGATTCCTGTAGTCTTAGTGCAGTTCTGGTTGCGACGCTCTCGCAGTATATGTCCAGGGGTGGTAGATTCAGCAAGACTTCATGAGCCGCCGTTAGTGTGGATTTCATAGATCCCGTCACCGGCAGACAGCCTGCCCTTTGAACCTTTGACACACTCTGAAGATGTCATTTTTTTCGAGCGCTTTCCACCAGACAACCGAGCCATAGCCTAGAATAGGTCTTACTACCGCAATGTACAACCAATGTACTAACCTCGGTTTGAGGCCCCATGTTTTTCCAAAGGCTACCTTACACGAATATAGTGCTACGTAGGCCTTTTTGATTCTTTCCTCAATATTTTCTCTCCAACTAAGCTTGGAGTACAAGATTGTATGTATGTTGGCGTTACAGTCAATGAGGAACCTGAGCCGAGCTTCTCTCAATCACCCATGTTGTGTGTGATTTCATTTTCCCATAGGTGAAAGGGACCTACAGTTTATTGCCGGTTCCGAACGGCGAATTTCGAGAAGCTTTTCACGACAATTTTACTACAGGGGGTTTTGTCAGAACCCCGCTGAGGAGAAACACCGTGAAAAACACGTTCGATGACATGGCCGTGTCGGGATCCGATCCCGTGTCATCGGCGTCAGAGGCCAACACACTACCCACTGGGCCACGGTGCTCTCGGAGTCCAAGATTATGCCAAGATATTTGGCAGATTTTCCAGCGATTAGATCTATACCATTCATACGGGGGTAGGTGTATCTTGATACAGATCTTTTCCTTGTAAAGAGTACTACCTCTGTTTTCGCCGGATTTACTCACAGGCCTCACCCCTTGACCTAGTTATTCACTAACATCAGTGCATAGCTTAGTCTATCGCTGAGGACCTGCGGGAATTTTCCAAAGACTAAAATGGCAATGTCATCGGCGTAGGCCGTGACATAAAAACCCTCCGTCTCTAGAATCTGGACCATTCCGTCTACCACAAGGAGCCATAGGAGGGGTGAGAGATCGCCACCTTGTGGTGTACCTTTATTCACTCTCACCCTTCCCTTTGCTCTCCCCATCGCCGAATTTACTATACGAGTACCCAGCATTTGCCCAATCCCACTGCATACACCCGAGTTTTTTTGGGCCATATGTATGAAGGCCTATTGCCTCGGTACTGACGTTATTAAAAACACCCTCAATATCTAGGAAGGCACCTAGAGTGAATTCCTTGATATTAAAAGATTTTTTCATCGTATAGACTACCCTATGCAGAGCAGTATCTACCGATTTTCCCCTTATGTACTCAAGGTGTACAAACAAAACATGAGGAAAGAACAAAGGCTGTCTTGGAAAATCTTCTGCAATAACATGGAGAAAATATCAGACGCCTATAGACTGAGGAAAATACTATCGAAAGATCAACAATCTCCTAACTGCCTCACCACAAATGGAGTTTGGACAACATCAACATCTGAGGAAGAAACTCTAAATCTTCTCCTCAACACGCACTTCCCTGGCTGCTCTGAATCGCAAGACCCAGTGCACTCGCGAGGGACTCATATCTCCTCTGCGGTAGAAGGGCAGTACGAACACATTATCTCCAGAGAGAAAATGATATGGGCATTAAAAAGTTTCAAGCCCTATAAATCGCCGGGTCCAGATGAAATTTACCCCATCGAACTAACACAAACTATCGAATGGTCTATACCATGGCTAGAGATAATCTTTAAAGGATGCCTAGCTTGGAGTCATATTCCAGAAAAGTGGAAGTGCGCAAAGGTAATTTTCATCCCCAAAGCCGGCAGGAATTCTCACACTTCCCCCAAGGATCTAAGGCCTATCTGTCTATCATCTGTCTATCGCTCTAAAAACTTTAGAAAGGATGATAGACCTACACATACGGCACAGGTTGGATCCCTCCCTAATTTCTAAGGCACAGCACCCCTACTCTAAAGGTAGATCGGTCGAAACAGCTCTTCACACATTAGTGAGGAAAATCGAAAGATCAGTCCATCTCAAAGAATACACTCTAACAGCCTTCCAAGACATAGAGAGCGCCTTTAACAACGTCACTCCGAAAGCAATAATAGAAGGGCTAGAAAAGCTAAAGGTGGAGAGGACCCTGATAGAGCTGATCAGCGAGTTGTTATTAACGCGCCAGATTCGGTCTAAGCGGGGAAGCCTAGAAACTACCAGAGTAGTAACCAAGGGTACCCCGCAAGGTGGGGTCCTCTCACCTCTTCTCTGGAATGTAGTTGTAAACGAACTACTAATCAAACTGGAGAAAGAAGGCCTGGGCGTCGTTGCCTACGCCGATGACGTTGCCATCACAATCTCAGGTAAATACCTATCTACACTGAATGACCGCATGCAAACGGCATTCTCATTTCTGAGCAAATGGGCGCATAGTAACGGGCTCAGGATTAGCCCCCAGAAAACGGAGCTCGTGCTATTTACCAAAAAGCACAAAATCCCGGAAAACTGCCCTATCACTCTGCTCGATATCAGGTTAGCCTACTCCCCTAGCGCCAAATTCCTTGGCTTTATACTCGATTGGAAATTAACTTGGAAGAGCAATACAATTGAAAGAGCAGAAAAAGCACAATAGCTCTCTACACATGTAAGAAAGCCCATAGGAAAAAAATGGGGATTCAACCCCAAGATCACCTCATGGCTCTACATCTATAGGTCGTTAGGCCCATACTAATGTATGGAGTGATAGTCTGGTGGACTGCACTGGACAAGACGAAATACCACAAACAACTCGAGAAGGAACAAACGGCTGCTCTTAACATGATACTATACCTTACACCACTCGATATTTTCGGTAAGCAAATTGCCACACACACGGCCATAAGACTAAAAGCCAACTCGAAATGGGCGAGCTATGTCACTGGCCACTCCTCTATCCTGCAAAACACGATAACTATGACAGAAAACCTGGACCACACAGAACCCACCATAGTCTTGGACAAAAACTTTAGGATGATCTATCCGGACAAGAAGAACTGGACCCGCCAAACTTAACCGCGCAGAAATTGCGTGGATTTCTACACTGACGGGTCTAAAACCAAAGACGGGATGGGCAGTGGAGTTTCCTGCTAACAACTCAAGCTATATAAAGCTCTAAAATTACCAGATCACTGCAGCGTTTTTCAGGCGGACTGTTGGCAATAAAAGAGGCTTTGTCTTGGTTGAAGTGGAACGTAATATCCACCACGGATATTCGCATTCTCGCAGGCAGTCAAGCAGCCCTAAAGTCGTTGGAGTCCTATGTGTACACATCAAAATCTAGTCTCGACGGTCGCAGATCTCTTAACGAGATGGCAGAACAGTTCAACATACAGCTTATCTGGGTACTGGGACACAGCGACATTACAGGTAATGAAAAAGCCGACACACTCGCCAAACAAGGAACGACGCTACAATCAATCGTGGCTTGTGAGGGAGTACCCCTTACAACCATTAAACATAATCTGACCAATCTCGCCAGGGCCGAGACGAACCTGAGATGGACACAGGGACATACCTGCGTCATCACCAGGCAAATCTGGCCTCGGCTTGACAGTCAACGCACAAGGAGTATAATCTCCCTAAAAAGAACTGACATCTACAAAGTCATCGGTGTCATTACAGGACACTGCCTCATTGGTAGTCACGCACAAAAACTAGGAATAGTTCCGAATGATTTCTGCAGAAGCTGTCAGGGCGAGGAGGAGGTCGAATCCATTCACCACCTTCTCTGTGCCTGTCCAGCTCTTTGCAATATCAGGAAACGTTACCTAGGCTCGTACTTCCTTAACGGTCTGACAGATGTTCAGAAAGTAGGGATACCTGATCTTCTTAATTTCTTAAGAAGCACAAAATAGTTCCACGAATAGGGGGGTAAAACCCCCTCGTAGCTGCACAACGGGTCTCCCTGGCCTATGTGCATTCTTCTCAATTCTGGGAAGGCTACGACCCTACCTACTTACCTACCTATGTACGAGTTAGGTGATTGTGACCGATAACCGTCACCAATCTCTTCCCTTACGTACAAGTCTATTATTCGTTCCAGCGTTTTCATCAGGAAGGACGATAGACTGATAGGCCTAAAGTCCCTTGCAGTAGCATGGTTAACTTTACCCGACTTGGGTATGAAAACCACCCTAACTTCCCTCCACGCTTGACGCACTAGGAAGAATGACCTCACATGGCTCCTGCAACATGATCGGAGAGATCCCATCCATTCCCGGCGCCTTGTAGGGGAACAACAATCTTATCGACTGTCTCATGCTCAATACATTCCCTTGGCATCGTGAGCGCCGAATTGAAGATTCCAGCATCCTCGCAGCCAGGGAAATGACACTACAGTAAAGAATCAAGCACGCTCTCGTTTGAGTTAGTCCAGCTACCTCGCAATACCATTAAGTGACTTTAAAGATAGATTAGGAGATTTTAACTATAATTACACTAAATACCTAATTTGACTTTATATATCCACTCAAGTACTACATAAGCAAAACAGATAAAAAGTTATAATCCTTTCACAGTATTTTTTGTGCATCCTGCTATATCAACATTCTTGCCAACTAAACGACTCACAATGAGTTCGAAGTCTTGAACAAAAAGGAAATAAATTTTTCAATGAAAAACTTAAATAAAATGTTGGCTGCCTGGATGAGTTCATAAACTTGCTTTCGTTTTTCCAAAAAAATTACTTTCAAAAAGGGATAACGTGTGCGAGGAAGGATTTGCTGAAAAGAGTTGCGAATTTTATGAGAACTTTTCGAAAACTTTCTTAATATGAATGAATTGTGATTGCGTTGTCAGTTTTGACAATTTTTGTTTTTGAATGAAAAAAGAAATTTAAGCCCGGCGATTTGGCAACTTAAGTTCAAGAGAAGAAAAGAAGGACATGAATGAAACGCAATTCACACGGACTTGCAAACTCTGCTGGAGTCTGTTTTATTTCATGCCTTTCCCTTACTCCTAGCAATCTGATTCCGTGGAGTGTAAATGGCTTTGAACCGTGCGACACACACGGTGTCGCTATCGCTCCTCATGCAACGCGTGCACTGTCGTGCGACAACCATTTAATATTCTCAACTCTACTTCAGCCATCAACTCGTTTCGGGGTCCAAGGATAAGGGTGCAACATATGGCCGTGGCCCAAGTGAAAAATATGTTCAGCAATTTTTTCCACATTGCAAGCAAAAACACACCGTTAAAGTCTACTGACTCCGTAATCGTCTAGACGGTGGAAAACGCCCACATACTATCCTAAACGTCTACTTTCACGCATACTTAAAGTTGGCACCCACACAAAAAGTCATTGACACGCAAAACTCGACACAAGGAAAACTTGTTCATGTAGATTCCTAAAACAACAGAGTCCTGTACAATGTAGCCTCGATTTTGTCATTTTAAATCCTTTTCTTTTGCTTATCCACTGATAAGGTTTCCCGTTCGTGTACAATTTGTGTAAGCAGTAAGCAAGGACGACAGGAGGTCTGTGGTAACAAAACAAAAACAAAAAAAAAACTAACTTCCAGCTGAAGTGTCTTTATTTCTCGTACAGCTGCTGGAAAACAAAATCCACTGGGAGCAGCAATATCCTTTTGGATATAATCAATGCAATGAAATTTTATGAGCTTCACATTACCTTCTCCCTTTTCCTATGGTATACTGGTACTGTCATCTGTCGTTTGTCTTCCCTGCCCTGATCCTTGTTTAAGCATTTTTTTCCACGTGCCACCCACTTTATTTCGGGCGTTTTTTCCCAGAGTAGCTTTATTGTGTATGAATCTATATAGCGTAGCCTGATCCCTCTCCCCAGTTGTTTTTTTGTTTTGTTTTGTTATCATTTGTGTGGAAGGATAAAAAGGACACTACATAGATAAATATCCATGGATCTATCTCAAATTCATTTTCAGGGAGATGAAAGGACAACAACACTGCGCTCGACAGAATCTTTCGCAACGAGGAACAATACTCGTATCCTTGCTATCCTTGACATCACTTAAGGATTTCAATTTTCATCATTGTTGCAAACTATCGCTGAAAATTACCACGAAATACAAGAGCAGCTAAAGGAAAAAAAAAGGGAAGACAACAATCGGGGAAGATATATCTGTATGTAACACGCTGATGCCCGATGCAATCATGAAGTTAGTTTTTGTTGTCCTCATTGTTGTACATGCAAGGACAACAGAATTGACCACACTAGAAATTCCTTGGTCCACGTCCGTCCACATGGTTGATGTCCAATCCTTCTGTCGTTGTCCTTTCTATCTCTGCATGCTTGTAGCTATGATCATACGTCGTACGGTTGGCTATTTTTCTTCCAAGCCTTTTTGTGTACATCTCTGATATCTTGGCAGGAAAATGCCAAGACTGACAGCATATGCAATTCATATTCTTCTTGAAATCTTGTATGTGATGTTGATTTTTGGTCTCGAAATAGAGTGTTATGTACATATGTACATATCCGTAGACGTTAGTTGTGACTTCGTGAATGTCACTAAGGGCTGTACTTCGTGTTAGTGAATTTCAAGAAACATTAGCACCATCCATCTCACAATACTCTACAGTCAAAAATCAATAACTATCTTATCACTAGTGCAGTCACTGTATTGACCAAAACTCATTCTTTTCAGAAACACACGCTGTCCACTTGTAACGACAGATGTTTCAAGTTCCTAGTCAGTATATTAGCACATTTCCAGTATCATTGTTGAAAGTTAAAAAAAAAAACAAAAAAAGGACAGGAATAGCCCAAAACTTTCTGCGGCACCAGATGCACCCGAACCAATGTAACGTAGTGTATCTGCGACAATAAATTACAACCGATTTATGTCCCTCTCTTTGGAGCCTGGACCGATTTCCTTCCTATTCCTCCTCTTTGCACTCCATTCTGCTCTTTGTTTTTCTCACATATTTCCAACAATAAAATATTGATAACAATTCTACGTTTTATATTGATTAAAAGCGATATATACACCAGGAGCGAACACAGTGAGTTGTGATTTCACTTCTGGACCGGAACAGAGCACTGGGTAGTTGGGGACTATATATCAAATTGTTTGACAAGTTATTGGACGCATCAGAGTTTTAGAATATTCCGGGGAATATCGAAAAGAAAACCGAAAACAGTTGGTTGGTTGGTGAAAAATTAATGGCATTGTAAGGATTGCGAATTGAATCCAATTCATAAATGTTTGGAGCGGATGTCTGGAACTGAATGGTATTGAAGTGGCGACTCCATGGTCGCTCTTTACGGTAAGGAAGCTTACGAATCATTAGTGCGCCTTCGCAAAATTGAGCATTTTCGGAAGCGACTCCTATCATTGCAAATCGTAAGTGTGTTAATGTAACACACCAAAAGGTGTATTTTCATTGTAGGCATTTTTTATGCAATTTTAAGTGTGGCATTACGAAAACACACAAAAAGAGAAATTCCTAACTATATGCAATCTTGCCAGACAGCAAATTGCGACCCGGACCCATGGGGTAATGGTTAACAAACTGGACTCTCGCACTGTCGCTTCGAAGCTCATCAAGCCCGAAACATTGTTTTTTGTTTTTTGTTCGATTGTTTCTTTTTGTTCTGAAGCAACATCATGATGATCATGCCATCCGACTCGAAGGCCCAATGTAGAATGGGAAAAGGGAGTAGTTGACTGTCTTTGTGTTTTGGTTGTTTGGTTCGAACTGGGCGCACTGGGTTGAGAGTCCAGTGTGTAAACCATTACACCATGGATCCGACTCGTAAATTACTTTCTGCAACTAGTTAGGAAATTTTCCGAAGTGTGTTAATTATTAATAACTTTATCGCTGCAAGTAGCACAAGATTTCCCCGCAAGCGAATCTATACAGCAACCTGGCGATCTTCGGATGGTCGAACCGCAAACCAAATCGACCATGTGCTCATAGACGCAAGACACTCGTCAAACATCCTGGATGTGCGAACATTCAGGGAAATAAACGTCGACTCTGACCATTTCCTCGTAGCAGAAAGATTCAGAGCTCGACTGTCCAATGTCAGAAAGCTGCACCAGCCCCCCATGAGGAGTTTCGACATCGGAGGCCTGAGCATACTGGAGGTTACCAGAGTCTACAGGGAGCAATTAAGGTATGCCTACGTTGAGCACAAGTGTCAACAGTATGTGGCTGCATTGCCGCTCAGCCATTCAGAAAGTAGCCGAGAATACCTTAGGTTACCTACCATCCCCGACAGAAACACGAGGTATGATGGCGAATGTGAACAGAAAAAGGCAGCAACCAAAGAGGCGTACCAAAAGGCGCTGCATTGAAAAACCAGGGCAACGCGAGAGGAGTACAGAGCCAGAAGAAGGGAGGAGAAAAAACTCCTACGGCTAAAGAAAATAAAACTTCCCAGCCTTCGATCTCAAGGACATCGAGGAGTCTAGGGACAAACATATAATATGGGCATTTTATAAGAAAGCTAAAAGTCTTGCAGGAGGCTTTAAGAAAGGCACCCAGGCTCTTCGCCTTCAATCTTGTCAACGCCCCTCGCAGGAAATAGTGGATGTATTTAGGCAGCATTTCCAGCAACTGCTTAAGTAGTCCTCCCACCCAGCATCGAAGAAGTCGGCACAGCTTGTCAAAAGCTGAAGAACAACAAGGCCGCAGGCTCAGATGGCTTGCCATCAGAACTCTTCGAGGCTGGCAGTGATGTTCTGATAGGAAGCATGCACGAGATCATCTGAAGAATTTCATAAGATGAAAGCATGCCCGACGACTGAAATATCAGTTCTATTTTCCCCATCCACAAAGAAGTTGATCCTACCCCCTGCAAGAACTATAGAGGCATATCCCTGCCCAATGTCGTATACAAGATCCTGTCCAGCATACTGTGTGAATGTCTAAAGGCCTTTTGCACCGCACTAGTCGGCAGCTACCAGTGCGGCTTCCGGCCCGCCAAATCGACTATAGACCAAATGCTGGCACTTCGATGAAACCTGGAAAAGACCAACGAGTTTCAAATCGGTACACACCATCCCTTTATCGATTTAAAAGCCGCATACGATAGCATTCATCGCAAAGAATTGTTTGATGCGATGGCGAATTCTGGTTCACAGGAAAACCGATCCGGCTGACAATGGTCGAACACCTGATAGCCTGCAGCCTGTAAGCTGAAACAAACAAAGTGGCGCTCAAAATAAGCACAGCTGAAATAAGGACCTGAGTTGCACTAACAGGAAGCCGAGAAATTTGACAACTTTGTATAAGTAGGAAGTATGGTTTCAGCTTACCGTGGTGGCACCCAACTGGATATACGCAACAAAACCGGGAAGGCAAAAGCTAACTGAACCGTATCTCCAATTAACAACTCTATCAGAGAACGGACCAGGAACCTATAAACATTACTATACGAAGGAGAAAATGGCAGAGAATTGGACACACTCTACGACGCGTAGACAACTTCACTGCGAAATACGCGATGGAGTGAAACCCGCTCACCCAATCAGGCAGATAGCAGCTCAGGCAGCTCATCTGTAAGATATGGTCAGAGGAATACATGCCCGATGAATGGAATCTTAGTATCGTTTGCCCGATCAACAAGATCCACAAGAAAGGAAACCCCTTTGTCTGCGCCTCCTGAACATCGCTTATAAAATCTTCTCCGCTGTCCTGTGTGAACGCCTGATTAACTGATTGGTCCATATCAGTGTGTTTTCAGGCCCAGGAAGTCCACTATCGATCAATTATTCACACTGCAGCAGATCCTGGAAAAAACCAACGAGTTCCAGATCGACGCCCACCATCTGCTTATCGACTTTAAGGCCGCATACGGTAGCATACATAGAGATGAGCTATACAACGCCATGCCTAGTTTTGACATCCCTGCTAAACTCGTCAGATTGTGCAGGATAACTGCTGTTCCATCAGGGTCGGAAGCGATTTGACACGTTATCGTGTGATTTTTTCAACACCATCCTTGAAAAGATTAAGCAAAACTCACTGGTCAGTACGAGGGGCACCATCTTTCTCAAATCCGTACAACTGATATGCGAGCCGATGACAATGACATAATTGAACGAAGTTAGCGAGATGTCATTGTGGCCTTTACGAGCATTGAGGCTAAAATGAGACTGGTGGTGAATGAGGGCAAGACGAAATATATGCTGTCGTCGAAAAAGGACACGAACCATCGGCATCTTGGCCAGGGCACACATATTGACGGGTATAATTTCGAAATCAAGGACTTCATCTACCTAGGCTCCGCAGTGATATGCAGCAATGACATCAGTGCCGAAATCAAACGCAGAATTACTCTTGCCAACTGCTGTTTCATTGGGATCGGGAGGCAATTGAGAAGCAGAGCCCTCTCTTGAAAAACTAAGACCCTTATCATCGCGGTTCTACTTTATGGCGCAGAAACATGGACCTTATAGAAAGTGGATGAGGAGGCCCTTGGTCGTTTTGAGAGAAAAATTCTGCGTACGATTTTCGGCCCGAGCTGCATAAATGGGGAGTGAGGGAGAAGACTTTATAGTGAACGGGCTGTACAGCGACATGAACGTAGCAGGGCGTCTTCGGATGCAACGCCTATGATGGCTAGGTTATGTTGAACGAATGGAAAACACAGCTCCAACCCGGAAGGCCTTTGAATCCAACCCCTAGGGGCAACGCGGTCGAGGACGGCAAAATTGAAGGGGACGCAACCAAGTGGAAGAGGACCTTAACCAACTAGTTATGCTGTAGACTGCTGGCGAAGGACCGTGCCAGTTGGAGAGATTTTTTAAAGGAGGCCCAGATTCGTCATGAACTGTAGTGCCGAAGGAAGAAGAAGAAGAAGGAGAAACTGGGGCGTCTCCCACAGAACCCATAACCTCAAATTTACGGTAGAAGCCCAAGTTTTGACAAAAAATGCCTTAGAGCACTTGGACGTTTATACGAAATGAATAAGAACATTTTATAGCCGAATGGACGCAACTTCGCCCAAAATATTCGCCCAGAGCGCGCCGAATTGAGAATAATTTCAAATTTCAATCCATAAATGGGAGTTGAATTCGCCACACCCTGAGTGTCACACAAGTTATCACAACTTGGATGACCACAGACGTACTCCTTCATACCTTTCCGCTATTTAGTGTTTCCTCCACGCAATGCGGTACGCTTATGGAAAGATAGGCTCTATCCCCCCTGTGGCGTCAAAGCGTATACATTTTATTTGAATCCAAGCCCCAATCGATGTCAAATGGTGAAATGAAGCATACCGCCATGGATGTAGAGTTATTTAGGTATACGAAATACATCCAATGGATTGTTTGTTGGTCTCCACACGATGGGATGCGGATATTCTATTTCATAATTAATTCATGTGACGAGGCACTTGTATGTATGGATACATCCATATATGTATAACAGAGCTGGATAGGGCGCAAGCGGTTTGGATAGCTTTTGCAATACTAATGCATCCGTTTGTTGATTTGTTTGGGATTCAGTAAATATTTGATGAACTCTTGGAAAGGATAGCCAAACATTCACATACACACACCCATGTATGTATCCAATTCACAATGGACAATAATGCTGAGTGACCTTTCCAGTCACGCTATATGTAGTGTCTAATGGCAGCACTCTAGTGCTGGTGATTCAGAGGTGATAATCTCGATGACGATGTGTTCAGATATGCAGATATCCGTACGTATAGTACATCGACATGATTATGTACTTGGTGATTGTGATGTTGATTAAAGTCATCGCCTTGATTAAACATAAATATTGATAAATGTCATAAGTACCAACGACTGGAGTGGTATGAGCGGATGTCATCTAAATTCGCCAGGCGACGAAACTAAATGAGTTGTCATGCAACGATGGAAACTTACCTGCAACGAGAAGAGAAAAAGGGAGAAAGTGTTAATAGCAAATGGGAATAGTTGTGTAGTGAGAAAGGGATTCGAGTTTATATTAGTTTTTGATTAAAATATGAATAAGTTATATGGGAGTTGAAACTTGTGAGGAAGATAGAATGAATGGACTGACGTCATGACTTTAGAATCACCTAAGCTTCAGTAGGATGTCTGTAGATACACAAACCGATTCAAGTTAAGTGTTATCAAAAATCCCACCATCTGCAGCATTCCAAGCTCCTTTTTGACTCACAACCTGCGGTTCCTTCACAAAATCATTAATTCGACCTACAAGGACTTGAAGAAAAATCAATTTCTTTATCCTCCAATAAAAATCATTCAGCAAATCGCCCCCTACCTCGTCTTAACAGACATCACGCACGTACTCCATTAATCAATCATTCATGAGGAAGCAACAAAATACACCATGATCATCAACTTCTAACCAACCCATGTATCGATTCCGAAGGTCCTGCTCATAAACGACTACTGTTTCAACAAAGTTGCTGCACGGACCGGAAAATGCCTGAAAACCAATTGATTTTCATCAATTAAATTGATTGCACGAGAGAGAGAGAGAGGAAAAAGACTGCGCGTTTTATTAAATTACCCGTGGATAACATCTGGGCCAAAGGACCGACGCACATTCAAGGACTTGTATCTACAAGACACGCTTGGTCGCCTTTTATAGCAGGCCACCCGGGCTACCTGTCCAACTTAAATGATCTCATTAAAGTTTTGTGAAGGTTATAAAAATCAACAGCAATCGACAGTCCTAAAGCAAGAAGACAAAAGTAGGGGGCGGGGGGGGCGGAGGGAAAAATAAAAGCTCGAAAAAGTGTACAAAAGGATATTGTGGATTAATGGCGAGCAAGTGGGAATGATGTCGATAAAAACAACATCCGTCCCCTTTGAACAGAGTAATTATCCTCTTAAGCATTTTATTTTAGACGTTTATTGCAGGTATGTCAAGATGGTATGTAGGAAGAAAGGAAGGATTGGGTGGCCGAAATGTACTCTGTCCACGTTAGGTCAGCAGCGGTGGCGAGGTAGCTGACGGCGAATCATTGGTAAATAAATCAATGGAAATGCTTTGAAATTAAATGTCGGCAGTATTGTGAAATGTGGGGGTTGGATTTTATCCGTAACGAGATATTGTAAAGGACGGAGGATGATGTTATGTTAAAATGTAACAAAAGCATACAAATCCGCTTTGGCATCCAAGCAGAAGAAGTATTGTGCAGTAATTACGTTTGACATAAAAAACGCTTTTAACTCGGTTAGCTGGACGCATATACAAAAGTCTTTAATTGACATGGGTACCCCCTCCTATTTATTAAGGATTGTCATTGACTACTTTAACAATAGGAGGCTAAGGTACAATACCGATGAAGGCGTAAAATTCTACCAAGTAACGGCGGGTGTCCCTCAAGGATGAGTCCCTGGACCTCTCCTGTGGAACATCATGTACGATGGCGTTCTACGACAAGCGCTTCCCGAAGGAGTACGAATCATCGGCTTCGCCGACGATGTTGCCATCGTCACAGTGGCTAAGCATATAGAAGAAGTAGAGGCTACTGCGAACGCAGCTATCGCTAAAGTGAAAGATTGGCTCTCAATTGCCGGTCTGGAACTGTCATCCTAGACAACAGGCTTTCTTTCAGGGAACACATACTGTATGCCAGCGAGAAGGCATCACACGCACAACGAGCTCTTTCGCGAATGCTTCCGAATATAGGCGGTCCCGGATATGCACGCAGAGTGCTACTCTCACGGGTAGTCAGCTCAGTCCTACTCTACGCTGCTCCAATTTGGGCGGAAGCCCTTGCAGTAAAAGGACTAAAGCGGAAATTGGATTCAGTCTATCGACTGTGCGCAATAAGAGTAATCTGCGGATTCAGAACCATATCAGATGACGCAGCGTTCGTGATAGCAGGAATGCTGCCCATCGATATATTGGCAGACGAGCTCAAAAGGGTATACCGCAGGCGAACACCAGACCGGCAACAGACCAGGCTTATAAAAGCAGACGAACGGGCAGAATCCATGGCAATGTGGCAGGTCAGATGGGACACTTCCACAAAAGGATGATGGACGCACAGGCTCATTCCCGTCATCGAAACATGGACATCAAGACCGGCAGGAGACTGCAATTATGATCTTTCGCAGTTATTGTCTGGGCATGGTGGCTATCGAAAGTATCTGCATAGATTTGGATATGACAGCTCGCCCTTTTGTCCACAATGCCCAAATTCCGAGGAGGACGCAGAACACACAGTTTTCTACTTTAGTCGCTTTATGCAGGACAGGCAAAGGCTAAATGTACCGAGTCCTGAAAACTTGGTCCCCTATATGATGAACTCGGTGGAAAATTGGAACCAAACATGCTCGTACATTGCATCAGTACAAAAAACGCTGCGGCAAGCCGAAGCAGAAAGAAGAACCCTAGAGGCTTCTACTCGAGATACAGCGTAAATCGCTAACCAGCCCCGCGAAGTAATACCTAACGGCAGTCCCGCGGGGAGAGTGGTTGAAGTGTGCAGAGGTGTGGTTTAGTACGTAGGTGCGTGGAAAAGGAGAATAATATCCCGCGAATTGTGCATGCTGGCAACACGGGTTACCAGTATCTTTTGAAGATTCCACATCCTTGGGCGCAACCAAAAAATAAAAAAAATCCAAGCAGGAGCAAAAATAACCTGAACATACAGACAACCGAGAGCGACGGAAATTGTCCTAATAGCATCAAAGACATAGACAGCCTTGAGCTTAGCTGTGACAGCCTTAATGCTACAATCCTATCTGCCTTTCACAACGCTTGCCCAGAGAAAGCCAAGTCAGGCAATCGCACCACTCCATCGTGGAATGGTAAACTGGCCAAGCTAAGAGCACTGACCTCGGGAAAAATTAAGCTTCTCAGGCGACCCGGCGCGTCCCCAAGTGATTCATAGGGGAAAACCACATAGTGTGGTAGGACTCAACGCACCCCCGCGGACCAAGAGTATTTACATTCCCAAATCAAGGTGCTTAGAATAGAGAGCCGAGGACTGAATGGTGCAGGAAGTTCAGAAATGTGCATCGCAAACGTACGATCCTTGTGTGATATCGGGCGCCCTCACATAGTAGACAACCTTACATCTACATGGGAGTTCTGTAAATGGTTGACCATCAATTCTCGCCACACTCGTGGGACCAACATATGGACAATAACAATAACAAAAAATAAATAAAAACAACAAAAACAAAAACAAAACACTAACAGAGTCGGAGGAAGAATATCTCCTCCGCTCGCCAGTACACGAAATGGAGACAGAAGCCATTGAACCATCTCCAATTTTTGCAACCACATTCCTGTCAAATAAGACGGACAACCAAAATGCTCAGGCATCTAATGGTCCAAGCACTGAGGTTGCAGCGACGCTAAAAAGCCTGGGCAGAAGTGTGAATATTTCACCAGTGCCCAAAAGCGACGAATCGCCGCTCTAATCCGGGACGGAATAGAGCCCGAAGAAACGAGACGAAAAGAAAGAGCAAGATATGCTCCTGTGCTTGCGGAAAGGGAAGCTAGCGAAACCTACGCTAAACACCAAACGCAGCAGATCTTAGAACAACTCCTTTGCGGCGAATACACAAAAGAGGCCACTAAAAGAACTAGTGGATGTGCACGAGAATATACGGACGCGCCAGAGCTTTCCTACCGGGATGCCATTCCTCGATGCGAAGTCGCGATCATGCCCTCTCAGCACCCGCAACAAACTCTAACCGATCAGGAGATAAAACTAGTGAGGAAGAACCTGCTAGAGGAAATTAACAAACCAGACAAGAACTGTACTGCCCTCAGATTCGAGGCCACCTCAGCCAGAAATTAAAACAAAAATTTGGCTCATGTTGTAGATAGAAAAGATTAAGCCCTGGAAGAACGCAGATCTGGGTGCAATTCAGGGTAATGATATTCCCAAATTAAACACCTGCGTAACATTCGTCCCTGAAGCCGACGACCTTACCAAGGACATCTTCCTTATGCGAATAATGAAGCAAAACGCGAACATTAGCACCAAAGGATGGAGAATCCTCAGGATCGCTAAGGATAACAATGGTGGGGACCAAGTAACCTTTGCCATAGATGAGGCATCTAAAAACCTCATCGTAAAGCAATGGTTTAAGCTTTTACTCAACTTTTCCCAGATCCTAATTAGAATCAAGGGGATTCCTAAGCAGGCACAAGTCCACCCGAAGTGTGAGGAACTCGGCGTGCATAAGCCTAACCAGAAAGCAACAACCACTGCATCTGGAGATAGTGAATCAACCAGAGGCAACTAAAGAACCCCCAAGCCCTATGGTTGTATCAGACACATCCACTGGCAGCCCTGCCAGTACCTCGCTAAATCAACCGTGCCGGGAATAAGGTGCATCCAAGTAAATCTACAGCATGCAAAGGCCGCGTCTGCGGTACTGAGTCATAGATTTAACAAGGAGCACCTTGATGCAGCCTTCATCCAGGAGCCATACACGGTTAAAGACCAGATCAAAGGACTATCAGGTGACCTGCTCTACGACTCCACAAATGAAGGACGACCTAGAGCTTCCATAATGATTAACAACACCATTAAAACCATTCCTGTTCCAGTGTGTGAAATACAACGTCGTTCAAATGACTGCCTCGGCTGGCATCGCTTCCAAGACTTTATTGATGGTTGACTGGCATATAAAGCCACGCTGCAAGGACAGACGAGAGCTGCTCGCGAAATCTATTAGCAGAAGAGAAGAGAGGAACACACGCTTATCAGAAAAAATAAAAGAGAACATGGAAAGCGTGAGATCGAGGAGTTGGAGAGATTCTTCCGCAGGCCGACAGTTTTACAATAATGTAAAACGAACATGCAATGGCTACAGTGCGCGAACGGAGGTCTGCAGGGACGAGAAGGGAGAACTGGTAAGGGAATCACAGTCGATGCTGAGGATTGGGCAAGACCACTTCTGCAGACTGTATAACAGCGAAGAAGGACAAGATACCGCTGTCAGGCATAACGATCCATTCGTAATGGACGACGATGTAAGAGAATTCCGTCCACCCGACCTAGACGAAATCAAAACAGCGATATCAAGACTTAAGTCTAATAAGCCGCGGCCGCAGACAGCTTGTCTGCTGAGCTTTTTAAGGCGGTTGGAAATAAGCTGGTAAGGTGCATGCGCCATCTGATTTGCAAGGTTCGGAAGAAAGCATGCCCGACGAATGGAATCTCAAAATCGTACAGGAAGGGAGACCCCTATAACTGCGCCAAGTCTCCATAACATCGCATATAAAATCTTCTCTGACGTATTGTGTGAACGCCTGAAACCGTTTGTGGATAACCTGATCGGCTCTTATCAGTGTGGTTCCAGGCCAGGTAAATCCACAATAGACCAAATATTTACGCGACGGCAGATCTTGGAGAAGACCAAATCGACACTCACCACCTTTTCGTCGATTTCAAGGCCGCGTATGACAGCGTGTTTAGAGGCTATACAAAGCCATGTCTGATTTTAACATCCCTGCCAAACTCGTCCGACTGTGCAGAATGACAATGGAGAATTCTCGCTGCCCCATTAAGGTCGTTAATCAACAAGCCAATACCTTCGATGTTAAAAAAGGATTTAGACAATGTGACGCGCTGTCGTGGAACTTTATCAACATCGTGCTCGAAAAAATCGTGCAAGAGTCGCTGGCCCACAAAAGAGGTACGATTTATTTCAAGTCTATGCAATTGCTTGATTGGACGGACACAGCGAGACGTCAATGAGACCTTTGTAAGCATTGAGGTAGAAGTGGCTAGGACGGGTCTTAAGGTTAATTACGGTAAAACCAAATATCTGCTTTCATCAAAACGAGACGGGCAACACCGACGTATTGGCCAGAGCGTCACCATAGACAGATATAACTTTGAAGTGATCAAGGAATTGGTCTACCTTGGCTCACTGATGACCGGCGACAACAAAACGCAGAACTACTTTTGCCAACCGCTGTTTCTTTGGGCTCAAGAGGCAATTGAGAAGTAGAGCCCTCTCTCGGAAAACCAAGGTGACACTATATAAGACCTTAATCATCCCAGTCCTCCTTTACGGCGCAGAGGCCTGGACCTTAACAAAAGCGGATGAAGATGCCCTTGGTCGTTTCGAGAGGAAAATTCTGCGCACTACCTACGGTCCCGTTTGTTCAAATGGTGTATGGAGGAGACGATATAACGAAGAACTGTACGGGTTGTACAGCGACATCGGCCTGGTACGACGTCTACGGATACAGCGTCTAAGATGGCTAGGCAATGTAGAGCGCATGGAAAATACAGCTCCGACCCAAAGAGTCTTCGAATTCACCCCGGAAGAAAGGCGCAGCAGAGGACGGCCGAATCTATGGTGGCGCACGCAGTTTGAAGGGGACCTTAACCAACTGAGCGTGCGGCGCTTGAAACAGCTGGCCAAAGAGCGTGCCAGATGAAATGTTGAGCTGTTGAGATCGATGGCGAGTTGATGTTCGTAAATTGGGTCTCACCCTCTCGGTTACAGCAGCCACATTCTCATCTTCGCGCACCGTACGACGACGGGGACCATGAGTGTTATCCACTAGCATACCATTTTCACGAACTTTTTGCACAAACTTGCGTACAGCAGTCGCGGAGGGTGCTTAATTGGGGTCATCCCTTCTTTTCAAAAAACGCACAGTTTTGACTACACAGCACTCACTTTGGAAATAAGTTTACAATATTTCCCAACGTTGTTCAAACGTAAAGCGACTCATTTCGTTCCGTGGAGGTATGATACTGACCAGAGATAAATTAAGAGATGGAAAACCTTTGTACGTCTGCCCTGTGATACCCGCAGGGGTTGGTTGCTGCATTTGTAATACACCGATACTATACGTGTTATCCTCGTTTAAAAAAGATGTGCTTTTGACTAACACAATACTAGTCTCAAGGCGTCCATGTGTAGAGTCAAGACGTCGAAACTGATCGGAACAAGGCTGAATGACATAGTCAAGACGCCGTCAAACCGCAACGCGTTTGTAGGGGCTATCTGTCAAAATACCTGTCAAAGCCATCGGATTGCCATCTTTATATTTATCTCTGATACTGACTTTCTGTCAAAATTTCGAGCGGGAAACAGCTGTCAGTGTCAAGATAACCTACGATTGAAAAAAAAAAACCACTAGGTGGCCCACCTCTTATGAGACAGACTGTGTTAAAAAGGCTTTGTTTTTGTTTTTTTTACTAGTCTCAGTAGATTCTACGTCTGTAGGCACAAAACTTTTCCAAGACCTCCTATCTTTCCAAAGTTTATCAGCAGATACGAGGAAAAAAACGGATTGGACCTTATTCCGACTCCGAAATCTCATGTGAGTTAGTATCAACTTAACCACTTTCGCATTCATCACTTCACTTTCTTAGCATAACACTCCTCCGGTCTGTTTCCGAATAATCCATATACATGAATCATCACAAACATATGTGCCGACATACAAGTAAATAAATAATCCCAAGTCAAGCAAACAAAAGGGCTATAGTAGCCGAAGGCAATGAAAGAAAAGAGGAAATAGTGAACCGAAGGATTTAACTTCCATAATCCGAGTAGCCAGTTTATGAGGTACTTAATCCTGCCCGCCAGACTCTACTCTTACTCTAATCCAAATATCCTTGACTGATTTGATTTTGTGGCAAAAGAACCGTATGGATCATTCGAACTGAGTAGAAAGAGTAAATGGTTGATGTTCATATACCTAATGCTACGAATCAATCATCGATAAAGTCGAGAAGTGTGTGCCCAAAAAATACAGAAAAAGCCCAATTTTCCTGCTCATCGTATAAGGATATACAGAAGAAATCATTATCATGTAGAACAACCACCTACCGACTGACCGTGATGCGATGCGTACAGCGTACCATACACCCTAGGCGGGTAAGATTCCACATTTGTTTCCTCAATTCCTTGCTTACATCATGTGCGTGATTCCTTGAGTTACATCATCACATCCTCGAAAGGCACATGTGTAATTAATTAATTTTTCTCGATTAATATATGCGATGTACATATATTCGTACGTACCGCTAAAGGATATTCTACAGAGCGGATGTACACTACATATAGCGTTTAGCAGCCAGGATAATATTGTTAATGACGCCATCCTTCGAAGACGAAAATGCTTTTGACAACCTTAATGTGCATAAGAAGATATATTGGATGTAATTTGTGCGAAATCATTTAAACGATAGTCCTGTGGGAGAAGATTGAGCATAAATCCATACGATGGGTTATGCTGTGATGTGAAGAAGGACGAATGCTATGCTACAGCAAATAGCATGCGGTAATGGTTTCCACATGCGATGATAATTTACTGCTGCTATGGGGGGCACAGGGAGTGATGTGGTATGCTTTCACGGATTATTTATAGTTGCCATGCGGTTTCGGATCTTAGCAGGGATTGGTATTGGACAGGAAAAGGATAATATGTAGTGACTATGTCGTCGAATGGGATGCAAGGGTAAGTTTAAAGGATAAAAGTTGAATTTGCGGTCGACTGGATTATCATAATGTCCTCTTTGCATTTGCAGTTTCGCGATTAAGAAGTGGTTGAAATATGCAGGAGTATAATATCCTTCTATTTTCAAGCATGTGTTGATATATCCTGACAAAACGTCCGTCTTAAATGGGATGTGAAAAAAGGGGCTCAAAGGAAAATGTCTGCATACCTTGTAAGAATATGTATGTCTAGAATCAAATCCTAGAGCTGCATATTTGGGTATAATAGCCATCCTAAAATCTCTTCTTACGTTTGCCATTGTAATCATTTCAAACACGCGTTTGATAGGTGACACAAAGTTACGCTATGTGAAGCTTTTTTACTTAAAAAAAAAAGGTAAAAATATGCCGAAAAATTTGTAAAGTGTACGATGAGAATGCTTTAAGTAAACATCGGACCCAGGAGTGATTTGATCGATTCCGTTTAGAAAATGTTGGCATAAAATGAAATTCTGCATCTGTTGGAACAGGACGTAAGCTGTCAGGAGATAGCGGAGACGCTAGACATGCTAATGCTGAGTGTTTGGTGGGATTAAAATGGAGTTGTCCATTATGAGCTACTGCAGTCTGGCGCAATGATCGATTCGGTCCTCTACTCTGCACAGCTCGACGGTTTGAATGATGCAATGAAAAAGAGCGACCTACATAAATGGGCCAATAGAAGAGGAGTTGTGTTTCATAATGACAGTGAAATCTTAATAATCGTCTTCTCCTGCATACAACTAATGAACAAAGACACAATTCCACCCAATCGTGAACAATCATCACCGAATCATTGGCTGTGATATCAATGCTCTTCCAATTATTCCTTATGCAACGGAGATGTCAATAGGAGAACATACTCCCATTTATTACTCCTAACGACATCCAAAGAGAATCGTTAGCTAAAGCAGGAGTACACCCAGCTCTACTACAGAAAAGTATGCATAACTTCACAATGCTTTTTATAGCCATTTTTAGGTCTAGCCTCATACCTAGAGGGAATTGAAACCTGGCTTACTCGAACATCATCACCTTAAAAAAACGCACTAGAAGCCCATATGACTCTACTAAGAGTGTCTTGCCTCGTGAGAGTGTCGAATACTCCACGAACTGTTGGAATATGTAAATACTCGCAAGCCGTATAATTACAAAAATATCTGGAGAAGTATCAGTGGCAGTGACCCACAGGGTGAAGTGCTATCACCACTTCTATAATCTGTAGTCATGTCGATCTACTCGTATTCTATTTATTAGCTCATTTTCGCTTAAATTTTGTGCCAAAGACCTGGCGGTAATAACATCAGCCAAGTGCGGGTCACTTGTTCGCGTACATTTAGCGTTCCAGGCTGTCATTATCTGGTGCGCCAAGAAAGGTAATTTCAATACGGTCTTGGCACAAATACCTATATACGTTTTTTTCTTCAAACAGAGTTAAATATCTAGGCGTTGTACTTGATAGAAAACTCATCTGGAATGGTAGCCTAAGTCCAAACTTCCAAAAAGGGACTAACGTATTCTGGACGTGTCGTCGCTCTTAAGGTAAATATTAAAGGCAGTTGTCTCCGATTCATATAGCGATAAACAGACCTCAGGGTCACCTACGCCTCTGTGGTATGGTGGAATTAAGCAGAACAAAAGACCACCATAACTAAGCTTTATGTCCTCCAAAGACTAACATGTTTAGCATCACAAGTGCCCTTCAATCATACCCTGCAAGAGCCCTAGATACATATACTTATAATATCTGTGCAGCGCAAAAAGAATCCTCCGTTCGATAGGAATTCAGAACCCTTTTGTGCATCTTGGCACCATCTTCCGTATTACTCCGGTCTTAGCGACCATCTACACAATCTGAACCTCTGTTCCAAAATTGAGCGCAGGATCTGCCTAAAGGATAACCAAATATTGGAAAACTTGCTCCAAATGTACGACTCTGTTGCACTCTGTATTCTTAGGGAAAGCAATTATGTGCTTTGAGGACATTCTCCGAATCGCCGCGAGTTTGCTTAGAGATTCGACTTTATTTAATAATCTAGGTAGAGAATGGTGTCCTCAAAGCGGAGCTCGATGATACTCTTGATTATAACGCCCGTTCCTGCTCTATTGTTTGTGCTGCTGTGGGTGGATTTTGAGAGAGCTTGGAGGAGACACGGTCGGCAAAGATTCCGGCAGTCTGTGCGACTATGCACATTCCTCATAAAATTCTTCTGAAAATGATTGTCGCGGCAAAAAAAGAAATTTAAAACCCTTTTTTTATTTGATATGGAGCTTTTATTTTTTCGGTAAACTGGCATACAAAAACGATCTGATTCGGACGAGAGCCGGTGGTCAACTGCGCTCAGTACATTGAGATGATAATCAGAGATGGCATTTTTATTTTATTTTTTTTGTGACAATTTGTTATGCTACGTTACGTGACGCATTGACATACCGCCCCCCTCGAAGGTTTTAAGAACCTGCGACAATAAACTATATTTGCGTACATTTTTACAATAATTGCCTTGATAATTTATTTAATTACTACAGATACAGCTTACATATCGATTAACACATTACTATTATTTATAATTCATTTGTATGGTTTGTTACTTGAAAAAGTTTACAGAATATTTTTGAATATTTTGAAAGCATAAATAAAACTCAAATGTCAGATCTCTTCCCAAAATAAGTCTGTTAATTCATTAATGTTCTGACGGTTTTTATAAACGATAAGAAATCTCTCACATTAAAATCAATTATTTCAACCGACCAATGGCATCATAGGTCTCTTGAGCATTGTCATCAACTGGTAAGTATATGAGTTGATCCACAGATCTTAAGAACCGTGAAGTCGACGTTTTTACGGTTACCATTCTTACAAGTCCTTCACTGCTAGGATGTGTCTCAATAACCTTGCCTAATGGCCAGCGAATCGGTGGACTCAAGCCTTCCCTTAGAATAACTATGTCGCCGACTTGAAGATTTCTTTTCGGATTGAACCACTTATTTCTTTGCATAAGTTGATGTAAGACCTCTTTTTTCCAATGGTTCCAAAAATTGTTTTTCATGGCTAAAATTAGTGACCACCGCTTGGCATAGTTCCTATCTATATCAGTGATGTCGGATGAGTCTGGTAAAGATTTTAACTCGCTACCTACTAAGAAGTGTCCTGGTGTCAAAGGAACTGGATCTCGGCCATTTATGCTTACAGCGCACAAGGGACGGGAATTTAAGCAGGCTTCAATTTCAGCTGCTAATGTAGACAGTTCCTCAAATGTAAGAAGTGACTGACCTATGACTCTTTTGAAATGATGTTTGAAAGAACGAACCGCCGCCTCCCAAATCCCTCCGAAGTGGGGTGCATGTGGGGGTATAAAAGACCACGAAATCCCCTTGGCTTCTATCTCCGGCACTATTACTTTAGAGAAAGCTGAGGACTTGAGAAAAAGATTTTTTATTTCTTTAACCGCACCCCGGAAAGTAGTTCCATTATCACTATAAATTATGCTGGGAAGCCCACGACGAGAGGCAAAACGGCGTAAAGCAGCTAGGAAACTATCTGTAGTCAAATCGGACACTATTTCGATATGGATGGCTTTAGTGATAAGGCAAACAAAGATGGCGAAATAGCCTTTATAAGACTTTACACCTCGACCTTTTGACGCCCGGACTGAAACTGGTCCAGCATAATCCAAACCAGTGGAATGGAACGGCCTTTGGGGTGTCACTCGAATAGCAGGTAAGGGCGCCATCTGTTGAGTCAGTGTTTTGGTAGAAAATCGAATGCACCTTGTGCATCTTGATAAAATGCTCCTAATTAACCTTTTACCGTGAATAATCCAAAAGGTTCTTATGATATGAGAAAGAACCAGTTGTGGTCCACCATGAAGAGTGGATTTGTGAGCATCGAGCACAATTAGTCGAGCCAAATAACTACTTTTATGAAGGATAATCGGGTGTTTTTCACCGTAAGACAAAAACAAACAGTTCGATAATCTTCCGCCGACTCTAACCAGACCATGTTGGTCTAAAAAAGGACTTAGACGAACGAGCGGGCTCGTCTTAGAAATATCCTGCTGTCTACGAATCCTATCAATTTCTGCAGGAAAATGAAGCAACTGGTCAAGTTGCAACAGTTTTCTCTTTCGGCTTGGACTTGAAAGGAAGGCGTACCATATATCTTCCATGAGGCAACCGCCTAACTGTGTCTTCGAAATGACGCTCACACGCAATTTCGTCTGGTGACAAGTTCACCTTTTTTGGGATATTTTCAACCTCCCAAAATTTCGCAAGAGCGTCTGCTGTAGATAACTCTTCCTGAGAATAAAGGACACTCACTTGGAATGAATGTGTATCGTTTGTTTGATCACTCGCGCGGATATGATCAGCCTTGTCTCGAATCATACCTGTCAAAATCCAACCCAACCTTGTTTCTTGGGCAATGGGGGTATGACGTTCTCCTCGGCGAATGCCATCGCGTATGATTAAAGGGTAAATGTCTGCTCCTAAAATACAATCAATCCTCTGAGGTTTCAGGAATTCTGGATCAGCCAATCTTATGCCTTTCAAGTGGGCGTACTCAAACGGCGCTGCTTCTCGATTGGGCAAAAGTGAGGTTAATTTTCCCAAGATTAAAGCCGAAAATTTAAGCGAAAATGACTCGTGTTGAGATTCTAAAAACAATTGTGTAAAGGCGCTTGAAATTGCAGCGATACTTGCCCCCACTCCCCTTATCCTTACATTTGAACGAAAAGTTCTTAGTGCCAATGAAGCGACCACTCGTTCAGAAACGAAGGATCGCTCTGCAGCGGGGTCAATCAAAGCCCTAACTTCTATACAGCTACCCTCAGGGGATCTCAAAATGATTCTAGCAGTTGCCAATAACACCAATTTATCGGAATCAAAAGGCCGTGAATGAAGCAACGAAGCGTGAGCCTTTGTCTCTGGTTCTGCTTCCTCAATATGTTGGCTGAAATCAGCTCTTGAGCTACTCGCTGTTGGATGAGTCAAAAGATCATAATTTGTTTTGGATGGCTTATCCAAATGTAGTAAAGTGCAATGTTTTTCTACACAAACCTGACAGCGGCCCTTAGAACCACAGGCAGAAACAAGGTGACGACTAGACAGGCAGTTAAAACAAAGATTCTTTCTCTTTACAAGATCTCTCCTCTTTTCAACAGATAGCTTACTGAACTGTTCACAATTCCGGATAAAATGCTTTCCGAAACATAGAACACATGCTTCAGCTTTCATCCTGTTGTGCTGTACGCTAATATTGTGGAGCGACAACGTTTTCCTCTGACTAGCCTGCCTACCTATTCCTTTCTCCTTTATCTTCTGTTGGTAAGACACTTCACCGTAAGCCTGTTCTAGAGAGCGAATTCTCGTTTCAAGAAAGTTAATTAAATCTTTGTATGTAGAAAAACCCTGTTTTTTTTCCTGAGAAATTTCCCAGCTTTCACGAGTTTCCCTATCCAATCTCGTCACTACCAGATGAACAAACCAAACATCAAACTGATCAGTAGGGCATTTGAGTTCCTCTAAACCTTTAACCGCCTCTTCCGTTACGTCCAAAAGAAGGCTTAAGTCCGCGGCCGATTTTCTATTCAATGTAGGCAAACTTAGCAACGTCTCTAAATGAACACTAAGACGAACTTTAGCATTGTCAAAACGCCGTAATAACTTTTCCCATGCGACTCGAAAATTAGTTGGCTTGACCTTTGTACCTTTAAGAGCTTGTGCAGCAGCACCTTCGACGCAACTCAAGAGATGTTGGAGTTTCTGTATATCTGAAGTTTGACTGTCTGACACAACCATTGATTCAAACAATTCTTTAAAATTTTCCCAATCTGACTGATTTCCCGAAAACTTTGGCAAAACTATTTTTGGAAGAGATTGACGGGATGGTTGCACAGGAATTACACTACTATTGATTACATCATTTTGATCCAATGTTTCTGTATTTATAATGTTAACTTTTAAAATATTTATTTCATCTAAAATTCGCGATCGTGCTATGGTATATTGCAATTCGCCAAATGAAAATAAATCCTCAGAAAAATAACTGTGTTCTGACAGTTCATCAGCGTACTCCAACAAAAGGTCATTTAGTGCCATGAACTTTTCCCAGTACCCTTCCAATAACTTGAGTCGGGTCTCATAATGGGATAAAGTCCGCTGTGCTGCTCCTACCTTATTAATTGAATTATCCAAGAAATTCTTAAGTAATTCAATTGCTCTCATCTGCTTAGCTACCTCAAGCTCATGACGGGGCTTTCCTCCGGATTCCTTTTGTGTCGGCTCCATAATCAAAATTAAACGGTGTGTCTACTTACTCCATCAACTGAATACCGTTTTTCAATAGCATCAGGCGACATTTACCGCTGGATACCGTTTTTCAATAGAGTTTCTCGGTTGTCCGTCTTCTTCCGTGAAGAGCAGAAACAACGCCGATAAAAACCAACAGGAAAATCACTTCACTGTCCCTTTCTCGCCTTCAACAGAGTTTTTTTTTTTTTTTTATTCGGTTCACACACACGATTCTCAAAAACTACGCTCTGCTACCACAAAATGTGCGACTATGCACATTCCTCATAAAATTCTTCTGAAAATGATTGTCGCGGCAAAAAAAGAAATTTAAAACCCTTTTTTTATTTGATATGGAGCTTTTATTTTTTCGGTAAACTGGCATACAAAAACGATCTGATTCGGACGAGAGCCGGTGGTCAACTGCGCTCAGTACATTGAGATGATAATCAGAGATGGCATTTTTATTTTATTTTTTTTGTGACAATTTGTTATGCTACGTTACGTGACGCATTGACACAGTCTCTTCCGATTGTAGCTTTCCGACGTCAAACTTACGTAGTCCTACTCGACTCCTAGGCTTTCTTGATATCCTCATTCGTACCTTGGCTACAACAAGGTAGTGGACCGAGTCGATGTTGGCCCCTCGGAAGGTTCGTATGTCGAGAATACAGGAGGAGTGTCTGGCATCGATCGCAATGTGATCAATCTAGTTGGTGGTCGATTGATCAAAAGGCCGCCAGGTACCCTTGTGGATGTTGAGATGGGGGAATCGCGTGCTTGCTACAAGGAGGTTACGCCCTGCTAGGAAATCGAATGACGCCCTAAAAAAAAAAACACTCTCCAATCTCACTAGTTATACTAAATCTGATATGTTGGGGATAAAGCGCCGTCAGAGACGCTGCCTCAGAGGTGCTGGGTTTCAAACCGTCACCACCTAGAAACCCCTGGTTCGATAAACAATGCGAACAAGCCCATGCAGCATAACAAGAGGTATATAAAGCCATGCTACAACGACGGACGAGAGCTGCTCGCGAAATCTATGGGCAGAAGAGAAGAGAGGAACACACGCTTTTCTTAGAAAGAAGAGTGAGCACGGTAATCGTGGGATCGAGGAGATGGAGAGATGCTTCCGCAGGAATGACGACTTACGGTTTGCAATAAGGTAAAACGAACATGCCATGGCTACAAAGCCAGAGCGGCGGCCTGTATGTATGTATGTATGTTGGCGTTACAGTTCATGAAGGACCTGAGCCGAGCTTCTCTCAATCACCCATGTTGTGTGTGATTTCATTTTCCCATAGGTGAAAGGGACCTACAGTTTACTACAGGGGGTTTTGTCAAAACCCCGCTGAGGAGAAACACCGTGAAAACACATTCGATGACATGGCTGTGTCGGGATTCGATCCTGTGTCATCGGCGTCAGAGGACAACACACTACCCACTGCGCCACGGTGCCGCCATAGCGGCGGCCTGCAGGGATGAAAATGGAGAACTAGTAGTAGAGTCGCAGTCGAAGCTGAGGAGTTGGAAAGACCACTTCTGCAGACTGCATAACGGCGATGATAGACAAGATGCCGCTGTCACGCAGAACGAGCCAGTCGTAATGGACGACGATGTAACAGAATTCAGTCCACCCGTCCTAGACGAAGTCAAAATACCGATATCAAGACTTAAGTCTAATAAAGCCGCGGGCGCAGACGGCCTGTCTGCTAAGCATTTTAAGGCGGCTGGAGATGGGCCGGTAAGGTGCATGCACCATCTAATTTGTAAGGTATGGCCGGAGAAAAGCATACCTGACGAATGGAATCTCAGCATCGATTGGCCGGTCCATAAGAAAGGAGCGCCAGCTATAGGGGAGTAAGTCTCCTTAACATCGCATATAAGATCTTCTCTGCCGTATTGTGTGAACGTCTTAAACCGTTTGTGGATAACCTGATCGGCTCTTATCAGTGTGGTTTCAGGCCAGGTAAATCCACAATAGACCAAATATTTACGCTTCGGCAGATCTTGGAGAAGACCCAGGAATATCAAATCGACACTCACCACCTTTTCGTCGATTCCAAAGCTGCATATGACAGCGTGTATAGAGATGAGCTATACAAAGCCCTGTCTAGTTTTAACATCCGTGCCAAACTCGTCCGACTGTGCAGGATGACAATAAAGAATTCTCGCTGCTCCATTAAGGTCGGTAATGAGCAAACCGAGACCTTTGATGTTAAAAAAGGATTTTTAGCAAGGTGACGCGCTGTCATGCAACTGTCAGCTGTCATGCAACATCGTGCTTGAAAAGATCGTGCAAGAGTCACTGTCCAAAACAAGAGGTACGATTTATTTCAAGTCTACGCAATTGCTTGCGTCCGCCGACGACATTGACGTGATTGGACGAATACAGCGAGACGTCAAGGAGGCATTTGTAAGCATTGAGGTAGAAGCGGTTAGGATGGGTCTCAAGGTTAATGAGGGTAAAACCAAATATCTGCTTTCATCTAAAAAGGACGGGCAAGACCGACGTATTGGCCAGAACGTCACCATGGGCAGATATAATTTTGAAGTGGTCAAGGAATTCGTCTACCTTGGCTCACTGATGACCGGCGACAACAATACCAGCGCTGAGATAAAACGCAGAATCACTCTTGCCAACCACTGTTTCTTTGGGCTCAAGGAACAATTGAGAAGTAGAGCCCTCTCTCGGAAAACCAAGGTGACACTATATAAGACCTTGATCATCCCAGTCCTCCTTTACGGCGCAGAGGCTTGGACCTTAACATAAGCGGATGAAGATGCCCTCGGTCGTTTCGAGAGGAAAATTCTGCGCACAATCTACGGTCCCGTTTGTTCACACGGTGTATGGTGGAGAAGATATAACGAAGAACTGTACGGGTTGTACAGCGACATCGGCCTGGTACGACGTCTACGGATACAGCGTCTAAGGTGGCTAGGCCATATAGAGCGCATGGAAAATGCAGCTCCGACCCGAAGTGTCTTCGAATCCACCCCGGAATGAAGACGCGGCAGAGGGCGGCCGCATCAACGGTGGCGCACACAGGTGGAAGGGGACCTTAACTGGGCGTGCGGCGCTGGAAGCAGCTGGCCAAAGACCGTGCCAGCTGGAGCCGCTTGTTGGTTGAAGCCCAGGTCCACCACGGACTGTAGCGCCACCTAAGTAAGTAAGTAGCGACATGAGCATTACTAATCAAAAGGCCGATTGATTAAGAGGATTGATTGATTGATTAAGTTCTTGCAATGTAACATTGAGCGCGATTCAACTTGTAAGGCTTAACGAAATGTCTTACATCTTAAGCTCTTCCAAAGCACAAGGCCTTTGCTTGAAGTGTTCGAGATGAAAATCTCGTTAAATATGGCATAGGCGCAGCCCAAGTTGAGAGGAACTCCTTATTTTAGATATGTACATAAGCTCACTGTTGGTTGAAAGTTTTAATGCTTTGCTACGCTTTGTCATACATCCTTCAGCATAAAATCGATAAACTCCGTTTCTTGTTTTGCTTTAGCTTGTCTAAACCTCTAACGACATCACTTCAAGGCCAATGGTAGCACAGAGAGGCACCAACATTGTAAACCAGCCCCCATCAGGGCAAAGCCAATGTCTTAATTCTCAACCACATACTGCGGATTTTCTAGTCCGCCTTCATGTGACTACGTGTGGTTTTGTCAACGAAACTTTTCGCATTAAATTTGACGCAAGTGATTATAAAACGCGCAACTGATATGGATATGTAGAGATCCTTCCGATAGGCCAAGGTATTCCTTTAAACATTTTGTATGTAAGTATCCATGGTAATACCTTAGCGCCGAGGCGTCCAATTTAATCAGTTTTTGAGTTGCAATAATTAATCGTTCATCATCGAAACCCCGTCTACTCCGTCTACCCTTCCAATGCATGTACATATGTACCTGTCTGCTGATTAAAATCTTAATTAATACTTTTCCGTTTTCATGATCTTCCAAGTTTCATCATTTTAATTGGAATCGATTCGCTTTTGTTTTGAGTAAATCATCCCCCACCAAATCGAGAACATCCGATGGTAAGGGGATGAAGATAAATGTACAAACAAATGGAATTCAAGTCAATATTTCTGTAATTATCGTCATTAGTCTACGTCTTCATGGTAATGACTGGCGGTCCTGTATCATCCTTCTCCAATTTCCCCCCCATTACCAGGGTTCGTTCCTCAATGCCAAAATTCGTCCTTTTTTCTCAAAACAATCGAACATCTACAATGAAATCGAATGCAAAGGAAAGTAAACCTTTTATCAACGAATGAGAAGAACCAAAAAAAAAATGTTCGGATTTGCACCCTTACAACCCGTGCTATAAAAATCGATTTCAGGGATACTTTCGCCGTCATCCCTTGCGGTGCTAAAGTCAATAACGCCTTGAAAACCAGTTAATGGGTATATTAGTTGTTATTACCTCTTCCACTTTCTTTCGCTCTCCCTCGTCGGCAAGTCTCGAAGGAGTTAGTTTATTACACAAAAAACCGGCGGCAGTATGTACGATATTATATACAAGGAAGATTTGGAGGTGGATTTAATGGGAATTGACCTTAAATTGGTCATAAAGCTGTAGCAAGCTGAAAAGTTTGACAAGCTTAAGAACAATATACATGGTATATTGTTGACTGTCACGAAATGTCAAGGGGCATTGACACAACTTAACTTGTTGACATTTGACAGATGGTGAAATTGGGTTCGTGTTTTTTTTTTCGGGCGTGAGTGTTTCAATCTGCTTCTAACCCTTCGACGGTCTGGGATCGGTAGAAACAACCCAATGAAATGGCTGAAAAGTGCTGACGGAATGAATGAATGTGGCATTTTACAATGAAATGATTCATTCATTTGCAGGGTCTTAAGGTCGTATGTTAGGCGCCAGTGGAATTTTGGGTGAAGCGCCCAAACGAAATATGTAATTAAGATTTGGGTTTAAGGGCAGCATGAATCGAAAGGGACTATGACTGAGTTTGGGGAGTTTGATGAGTTCGTTTATGATTATTTTCTTATAGACTGGTGCAAATATTACAACAAGTGGGCACACTTGATGCACTTATCGGGAACCTTGAATGTTTGTAATATTAAATATCTAGACGCCAACCATCACGAGAGTGTGGGTATTCTAGTTAACTTACAGTTTTTTTTAAATGCCAAGTTGTCACACACCTACCCACATACTTACTTAGGTGGTGCTACAATTCGGGGTGATCCTGTGCTTCAACCAACAAGCCTTTCCAACTAGTACGATCTTTTGCTAGCTGTTTCGATTGTCCCACGACCATTTGGTCGCGCCCTTTTGCACTGCTATCCGTTGGAGCACTCAGATGCAAATACTGGTCCTTTGTATTCCCAGACAGACAACTACCCTTCTTGCGTGTTCCCTCTTTTCCGAAGAAAAATGAAAAGGAGCATCAGTGATGTAGAGTTAAGTGATTCGGCAGACACCACGTCCGCCCCAAGGGTGCGCCACCGTGTGAGAGCAACGACAGGGCAGTCGCAGAAAAAATGCTCTGTCGTGTCATCCTCCTCGCAACATACAGCACACAAGTAGACGTCTCACTGACGCCAAGCACGCAGGGATGCTTAGTAAAAATGTAATAACCCGTAGTGACTACCAAAAGTCTTCTGTAGTCAGTTCTCCTTAAGGACAGCAAGAATGGTGCGGATTTCTTGCAGATATCAGGGCATACGCTGTTTGCATCCTGGCCAATCCCTCCATCTACGGTTGAGTGTATTAAACAGCAAATCGTTAATGTATGAATTTACCGTGGACGCACGTAGACCTAGAGCAGGTTCAGATCCTAAGAAATTCTCCTCTGAACCCATTCTGGCGAGTTCGTCCCCGAGTGGCTTGGAACAAATACAACCCTTAATGAAATTAGTCTACCGACTCTATTCAAGAAGGACTTGAGTTCAAGCACTAATTTGGATCTAGTTAAGGGTTTGCACACAGCTTTGAGTGCAGCATGGCTGTCACTGCAGACATATGTATATGCGTTTCCCCCTCCACCGGTGCTTCACAACATAGTGCATAGCCACTAGGATTGCGTATATGTATCTCTGATCGGACGACAGACAAAAAGTGTCGTGGGACGTTTTCGCGTTAAAAGAAAACCTCAGCGCTGGATCCCCGCACAGACCTGGAGTCATCCGTGAAAATGCGAATACTATCCTTTCTAGGTTCAGTATCCAGCCAGAGTCAGTTCTGATGCCATGGAAACTCGACTGTGAAATTATAGTGCAATAGGATAACGGATGTCGATGCGTCAGAAGGCATGTCTATGAGACAGGGAGCGCAGGACATTTCTTGTGTAAGCACACTCTTATTCCTGTGCGAAGTACCAAAAGCCATTTCTCTTGAGGCGAGATATGGCTTTCAGAGCACACCCTCTGATAAATATATCAAGGGGTGGTAGGTTTATAATAGCATGTAGAGCCGCGCCCGACCCTGCTCAACATGCTTTGACCAAATTAGCTTGCTATCTAAGATGACTCCCAGGTACTTATGAATCTTCCTTGAACACCGGGACGGGAGTGTGCCAGCTGAGGCATGTCAGTATTTTTCCTGAAGGAGTGTGCAATGAGCCGATGGTGATCTGATGTCCCGGGAAGTAAAGGTAACATTCGATTTTCTGAGTGCATCTGGCTTTGTCCCTTGGGGACTTTAATCAGCCTGCTGGTCACACTCAGAGAATTGATCTCATCACAGAAGGTCTTATAATCATTTTTCGATTTGCGTATAAGCTTCTTCCGCCTGTGTACGCCACCTCAGATGCGGCCGTCCTCTGCAACGTCGTCGCTGGGGGTCAGAGTCGAAGACACTTTGGGCCGAGTTGTGCCGTCCATTCGGTCTATGTACATGGCCTAGGCATCATAGGCGTTGGATCCATAGACGTCCAATTAGGCCAATGTCGCTGTACAGCCCGTACAGTTCTTTGTTGAATTTTAATCAACAAACCTAGTAGTCGATTCACAGTCAGTAAGAATCTGGAAAGACTACTTCTGGAGACTGTATAACGACGATGACGAAACAAATCCCGCTGTCAGGCAGGACGGCCCATTCACAACGGACGACGATAGCAGAGAACATCGTTCCGCTGACCTGGACGATGTTAGGAATGCTTCTTCTAAGCTTAAGTCCAACAAAGCTGCTGGAGCAGACAGACTACTTGCCGAGCTCTTTAAGGCAGCTGGAGATGAGCTGGTTGGGAGTATGCCCCAGCTCATCCTGATCTGTAAGACATGATCAGAGGAATGCATGTCCGATGAATGGAATCTTAATATAGTTTGCCCGATCCACAAGAAAGGAGACCCCTTTTTTGCGCCTATCAAATAGGTATAAGTCTCCTGGACATCGATTATGAGATCTTCACTGCTGCACTGTGTGAACGCCTAAAAACATTCTCTAAAAAGGTGATTGGTCCTTATCAGTGTGGTTTCAGGCCGGGGAAGTGCACTATCGATCAAGTATTCACACTGCGGCAGTTCCTGGAAAAGACCAACGCCCACCATCTGTTTGTCGACTTTAAGGCCGTCTCACTCGTCAGATTGTGCAGGATGACATTGGAGAATTCTCGCTGTTCCATCAGGGTCAGAAGCGACATAACCGAGACCTTTAATGAAAAAAAAAGGTTTTAGACAGGGCGACACGCTGACACGAGTGACATTTCCAACATCGTCCTTGAAAGGATTGTGTCCAACTCACTGGTCAATACGAGGAGCACGATATTTTTCATCATCGTACAACTGCCGTACAATGCTGTTGACATTGACTTAATTAGACGAACTTAGCGACATGTCATTGAGGCCTTTACTAGCATTAAGGTGCAAGCGGCTAGAGGGGGACTGGCTGTAAATGAGGGCAAGACGAACCACCGGCGCCTAGGCCAGGGCGCATATATTGCCAGGTGTACTTTTAGTCAAGAACTTCATTGACCTTTGCTCTGTAGTGACGTGCGACTTTCGGCCCGATCTGCATAAGTTGAGAGTGAAGGAGAAGACTTAATAGTGAATTGTACGGGCTGTATAGCGACATGAAGATGGCTAGGTCATATAGAGCGCATGTTTCGGCCTGGAAGGACTTTGAATCCAGCCCTTAGGAGCGACGCGGTCGAGAACGGGCAAATTTAAGTTGCCGAACGCAAGTGAAAGAGGACTTCACCCAACTAGGCGTACAGCACTGGAGACTGCTGGCGAAAAACTGTGGCAGTTGGAGAGGTTTCTTTTGGAGGCCCAGGTTCGCCATTAACTGTAGCGCCTAAAAAGAAGATACTGTTGATCTCCAAAACCAAATATCCCTTCCACCGTAATAACCACATGCTGTTGACTTCAGCCTGAAATGAAGGAAAGGGCCCCCCTTTCTAGACAGAGTTTGATGAACGAAAGAGTGTTGCCAGTCCCAAATGATGACTTAATTCCCGGAACTGAATTATCACACCTCTGTTTACTTGGAACGTTAATTGTACATACATATATGCTAAATCAATTCTGTCATTACTCTAATCAAGTATAGCCACACTCTCCATTTGTATCCTTTAATCGAAACGGGTATCCTATAAATGTATGCTTTACTTGTAAATCTCATTAGAAACCCAATCAATATGCAATTTCCATTAACTATTGGACTATGTCGTTCCCATCACCACCTGACCGCCATCAGCTGCATAACGAATCAAGCCACAAAAATGCTTCCTGCCAAATTCCCATAGACGGTCTTCCTATAAACTCTTACCCTATGACCATTGGGACATGTTCAACTTCTTAATCCAATTGGATCAGGTTTCAGGAAACAAAAAAAAAAGAAAAAAAAAAAGGAAAAATTCATTGCGACCATGAGCTCTGAAATTTGATCCTGCAGTCACCTGGAGAAGTATCGATTTCCAAAATTCATGTTCTCAATATACCTGTACACCTAATCGTTATTTGATTAGAGTATAGTTTTGTGAGACCATCTAGCACGTCGTCCGGGGTGTAAACAAACACCTATGCTCAACGCAGGACATCGAACACAAAGGGCGATTATTGGGAATCGTCGAAAATACACCACGCCAACGCGCCATCCGGTCTTTCGAGTTCATTGCTATGAATAGCGATGACTATAAAAGGAATAGTAGTGGCTACAACAGCCATGGCGCCACGTAACAATTCCACCTGAGAATGGGTAAAGGAGACACACAATTTCAGGAATTTACTCAACTATCACGGTCATAGGGTGCTTTAAGGTTTTACTTAGCTCACACCTATGCATGTGACCAGTTGCAAATATGTAGTTCGGGTACGTGCGGAATGAAATGACCTTATGCGGTGAAGGGTTTTGGTGAGGTGTAAAAGTATTCCATGCAGAGTCAAGTACTAATTTACATGGACAGGGCACACTGCTTTAAGTCAATCATGACCCAGAGGATATCGTGCCTTTTAAAGTAGGTTCGGTGAAGTCCACCTAGTCTAGGGCATGCCCTAAGTGTTTGCCTGCCAACCTTACATATGCATGATACTCGTAGAAGGGTAGTTCCAATGGAGGTTGCAAAAAAAAAAAACGGATATTCACTCTGTGGTTTTGACGAATGAATCCTGGTATTGAATTGAAACCGTTAATCAAAGTATCTGCGGGGTATCCGAAAGGATAAATGGAATGATTTGAACAACACGGAGAAATAACTATCAGTCGTTGGCAGGATATAAGCCAAATGACCGGTGATATTGATTAAAGTAATTTATGTGCATAATGAAGTGAGATAGAGTGCCGCTGCGGCTAGCCACATTCAGATAAATCAGAATTGGCAATATGAGTTGTGGACAGTATCTTTTAAGTAACAAATAGGCTTTAAGCTGTCACAGATTTTTTCCGATGACAGGATCAAAAGGACTTAATCGTTGTTGTTAAAAATTCCGCGAGATAAGTGGAAATAAAAACGAACACTTACGAGGCGGATTTCGAAGCCATTCTGATCCAGAACTTCTTTTTTTTTTTTCTAAATCCTTTTCTGAGAAGAATATCTCCATGTGGTCGCAGCCATCCCTCCCCTATGTACATCATTGAAAGACGAAAAATCCATTTGAGTTCTTTTGTGCCAATGACTGAAGGATGGACGGGGAGCCAGAATGCCTCGTCATTTTATTCCATTTGCAAATTGTCCTTTTAACTCGTTTAGTAGTTCTTCTCTCTCCCCCTTTGTCTGTCGTTTTTTTTTTTTTTATCGCTTTTGTAAAATAGTTGCTGGGCGTTTGTGGCAGCTAAGTGATGTTACGATGCTCATCTATGGTGGGACTGAGCGATGAATTTATACAAGAACAATGACTACAAGGCTCAACTGTATCCATTGGATTGAAGAACTTTAGAGATATCCTACATACATTGTTGAAGTAGTGTGCTGACTCAAATTTGCTGGTTGGAAAATGTATATCTGTTTACGCTTAGATTGTCCATTCGAAAAGTATGTCGATCGGTGCTGGATGATGAAACGCAGGATCTGCAAGTTGCAAACTGTTGAGATCAGCCCATCTGTCAAGTACCATCGGCTGGGCCGGAAAGAGGCCACTTAGCGACGAGAATATATGTGAATGTGTTGCACTTTCATACGGCGAATGCCCGTAAGCAAAAGCAATTTTGACGTAATGCTTGCTTGTTCCGCTAGCGACCAACCCCAACCCAAGGTTCAAGTTGAGTTGTTGTGCTGCTGCCTCAGTAATGCAGGAAGCCTCTGATCCAAGGCCGGTGCTCATGGTACTTACTATCAGCTGCCTGCACCTTAACAAGAGCTGTTACTAACAGCACTTGCGTACCTTGTCGTGCTTAAAAAAATGCGCTTTTTACCTGATATATTGTTGAGAATAAGTTGCAGGTTGTGTGTTGAGGGCGGCTTTAGTAGGGTGCAATAAAATGTGATGACGTTGCTGACAGAAAAAGCAGGTCTTTTTGGTAGGGCAACTCAGTTTTGCTCAACTCAGCTTGGATGGTAAAAGACTAGCAAAGGCCTCGTAGGGGTAGCATCTGCCGACGGATGCTGGCCCGACAAAAAGCGAGTAAGAGCCTCTGCAGCCGAACATCTTGCAGCTCTGCTAGTCAGGTCCTACTTCCACCTCCTCATGATGCCATCTGGAAATTTCCTTACAAGGGAAATTACTGATGGAAGAGGCCAAATGGCGAGTATCCTACGCCACCAAACAGGATTAGTGTCGGTTGGGCTATGGTCTATCAAACCATAACCGTAAAACCACTGATTGCTCAGAAGCAAAAAACGGCCTCGGCTAGAATAACGGAACGGACCTACATATGTTGACGACCCTATAATAAAACAAAAAACAAACAAGGACCTTCGGTTCTGTACGTGGAATGTTAGGTCCCTAAACAGACCACGTGCGGCCGAACAACTTTTGGACGCCCTAGATCGCTATGAAGCGGACATAACCGTCACCCGGGAAATGCGATGGAATGGACCGGATAAAAAGCGGAATAAAAACTGCGACATTTACTAAGGTGACTGCTAAAGGGAGAGAGGACAGAGACTATTTGGATGCGGATTTGTTGTTAGAGGTGGACACTAAGACATAAAGTCCTAAGTTTCCAGTATGTGAGTGAACGCCTCATAACGATCTGCATCAAGGCAAATTTCTGTAACATCAGCCTCATATGCGTCCATGCCCCCACGGAAGACAAGGATGATTCCATCAAAGATGATTTCTTTGATCTCCTAGACAGAATAAATACCAAATGCCCCAGCTATCATACCAAAATCATACTAGGAGATTTTAACGCTAAGCTGGGTAAAGAAAGCATCTTTGAAGGGTCATCGGCAAGCACAGCCTACATGACACCACATCCGATAACGGACACAGGGTGATCGACCTTGCCACGGGGCGAAATCTTCTTTTAGCCAGCACACGATTTCTCCACCTCACTATACACAAAGGCACCTCGCGGTCGCCAGATCAATCAGATTGATCACATCGCGATTGACGTCAGACACTCCTCCACTATTCTTGATGTTCGCACTTTCCGAGGAGCGAACACAGACTCAGACCACTATCCTGTAGTAGCCAAGATACATCAACGCATAACACGATCACCGCGGAGTAGAGTTAGAACACCAAGCTATGACGTCGGAAAGCTACTATCGCCGGAGATCGCGAGTGCCTTTGCCAACCGCGACATCAGTCTTAAGAGGATTCACCGACAGCCCATTCCTGATACACCAATCATCGATCACATTAAGCGGTGCCTGTGCTTTAAGACGGACAGCCGCTAAGCATGAGCCGACAGAGAGAACAGCACAGAGGCATTGGGAGCATCAAGCAGAGAGTCGACCACCATGCACCATAACAGCGGAGACAGGACGCCACCGTGCGGACAGCCCCTTTTAACGCCGGATTTGACAGGCCTGCATTGGACTTACTCCACTGCACCTTTTTATTAAAAAGGTTGCATTACGCAAAATAGTGAATGTGTTTAAGTAGCACTTGGGACGATACCAATCCACATGAAGTCCGGAAGAGTCCAATGCATCCCGACAAAGTCGCTATTTGATGTGGATTTTGCGCTGGCGGCGTCATCGGTCGATTGATTTCTTTGAGAATGACGTTGGCCAGGACATCTCCGTCAACGGCGAGCGCTATAGATCGATGATTACCAACTTCATTGGGCCTGAATTGGATGATATGATATTGATGATATAGTCACTAAGGACATGCGGTATCAACTCACGTGGAAGTGATGTGAACTGGTCACCGAGATCGTGCGATTTAACCCCGTTCAACTTTTTCTTGTGGAGTTTCCTGAAGTCGCAGGTCTATGCCAATACGCCACAAACCCCAGCGGCCCTCAAAGCCAACATAACCTATTCTATCGGTCACATTCAGGCTGATTTATGCGCCAGAGCCGTGGAAAATTAGACCCTTGAGCTGCGTGTTACCTGGAAAAGTCGCAGCGGATATTTGAACGATGTCATCGATGGCATCGGTAGGTCACACGAAGAAAAAACTTCGATGATACCTTTTAAAGATAGAAAGCGCTTAATGAAATACCATGTACCAATGCTCTTAACAATTAATGCTCTCGTATTCAGTAGCCATTTTAAACGCTCGTGTTCGTTTGACGGAATCGGATTAGTGCTACCCAATCAACACCATCTAATGACAAAAAACCTGGAACGCATACAAAATTTGATAAGCATGACGCACTCATTTTGTAGTCATGGAAAATATGAAGACAATGATGGCCGTTTCTAGGTCCTTTGTAACTCCTTCGCAAGGCAATTAACGAAAAGGTTATAGTGTCAGCAGTGAGTTGAACAGGTTAAGCATATAAGGCGAAATTAATTTTCGTGAGAATTTTTCTTTTTAATTTCAAGATGAAAATCCTACGCAGGAAATTTAATACAAGTCATTGGAAAGCAATCAAGATTACAAAAAAAAAAAAAAGAAAAACAAAATGGAAAACATTTACGCTGACTCACTTCAAACAATGAAAAGCCATTGTAGGCGTAAAATTGGTGTAGTAGGCTACTAGACGACGTGGGCTTCATGCTTTTATATAACCATGGCATACTGTCACTTCCGAAGAAATAAAAATTCGACGCGAATTTTTGCCTTTGGGGTTCAGAGGGTAAACGATATGTTTGGCGTCCTGTTAATCAACAGCACAATCCCAAGTATAGCACCAAACACGGCGAGGAGATGTAATGGTTTGCGGAGAAACGGCATTAAGCTGTAGATCCCTTTCACCTGTGTAATAAATAAATCACACACAGCTTGCGTTATTGAGAGAAGTTTGGCTATGGCCCTTCAGGGGCTGTAACGCCACCAAAGCAAAGCCGCACCTCTAACACGTTGTTTGCTTGATCGATCGGTTGTTTTCGGGTCGCAACGAAGAGTCAGGGCAGCGCAAGAGGAGTACCGGGCCAGAAGAAGGGAGGAGAAAGAACTGCTTCGACTAAAGACAAGAATCTTCGCGGCCTCCCAGCTCAAGGATATCGAGGAGTCTAGGAATAAACATAAAATACGGGCCTTATATAAGAAAGCTAAAAGCCTTGCAGGAAACTTCAAGAAAGGCACCCAGACTCTTCAAAATCTCGGGGGTAATCTTGCCGTCGACCCGCAGAGAATGATGTTTTAAGTAGCAAAGAGAGTGGTAGGGACTGAGAAATGGAAGGAAGTAGTCCTCCCACCCAGCACCTAAGAAGTCGGCACAGTAATTCAAGAGCTGAAGACCACCAATAAGGCCGCAGACTTAGATGGCTTGTCATCAGAGCTCTTCAAGGCTGGCGGCGATGTTTTGGTAGGGAGCATGCACCAGATCATCTGTAACATCTAGGAAGATAAAAGTAGGCCCGACGACTCGAATATTAGCTCTATTTGCCCCATCCAGAAAAAAAGACTATTCTACCTCTTGCAAGAACTATAGAGGAACGTATATTCCAGCTTAATGTCGCATACAACATCCTGTTCAGTGTTATGTGTGAAGGGCTAAAACCATTTTCCATCGTACCAATTGCCACATACCAGTGCGGCTTCCGGCCCGGCAAATCGACTCCAGACCAAATATTCACGCTGCGACAAATTTTGGAGAGGACCAACGAGCTTCAAATCGGTGGCAGAATTCTGGATCCCAGGAAAACTGATCCGGCTGTGTCACGCCATGCAGTTCGGTTGGAGGACCTCTGAGTCGTATCTAAGTAAACAAAATTGAAAGCAAATTCGTTGGTCAACAAAGTTGACATTATGAAAATCGAAAAATTCACTTCCAGCGAATCACAAAACGAAGCGCATCTGAAACACTAGTCGATATTTTGATGTGAAACTCGGTGCGGATGTCAAAGACAGTCGTTCCAACCTAAGTAAATAAAAGCATTTCCTCAAAACTGTTTGCGCGCGCAGTTTCACCAAGTTTCACCAAACTTTTTAGGCACAGTAGTATGTCGACTTAGACGAGGTCTAATAAAGCTGCTAGCGCAGACGGCCTGCCTGCTTAGCTCTTTAAGGCAGCTGGAGATGAGTTGGTTGGGAACAGCATGCCCAATGAATGGAATCTCAGCATTGTTTACCCGGTCGATTTAAAGGGAAACTCCTAAACTTCGTCAACTATAAGATTGCATATAAGACCTTCTATGCCGTACTGGCTGAACGTCTGAAGCCATTCGTGGACAATTTGATAGGTTTCTATCAATGTGGCTTCAAGCCAGGCAAATACACGACAGACCAAATATTCACCCTGCGGCATGAATTTCAGATCGACACACACCACCCTTTCGTGGATCCTAAAACCGCATATGAGAGTATCTATAAGGACGAGCTACTATACATATAGAGCCACGTCATGTTCCAATATCCCTGCCAAACTCGTCAAGTTGTGCAGGATAACAATAGAGAATTCTCGTTGCTCGATTAAGGTCGGTATGGAATTAACCGAGATCTGCGACGCACTTTCATGTGATTTTTTCAACATCATGCTGGAAAAGATCGCGCGGGATTCTCTGGCCAAAACAAGAAGTACGATCTTATTCCATGTCTGCACAATTGCTCGCAAACGCTGATGACATTGTTGTGATCGGGAGAACGCAGCGAGAAGTCAAAGAAGCTTTTGTGAGCATTGAAGCAGAAGTAGCTCAGGTAAACGAGAGCAAACCCAAGTATATGCTGTCGTCAAAGAAAGGCGCACAACACCGACGTCTTGGTCAGAATGTCACAATTGGCTGCTAGAACTTTGAAGTAGTCAAGGATTTCTATGGCGCGGAGGCTTGGACCTTATGAAAAATGGATGACGAGGCCTGTTAGACAAGGCGACGCGCTGTCATATATTTTTTCAACATCGTACTTGAAAAGATCATACGAGACTCACTGGCCAACATAAGAGAGACGGACGATCTACTTCAAGTCTGCTCGCATACGCTAATGACATTGACGTGATTGGAAGAACGCAGCGAGACGTCAATGAGGCTTATGTGAGCATTGAAGCAGAAGCGTCTAAGGTGGGCCTGGAGGTACGCGGGCAAAACCAAATGCATATATGTATGCTGGCGTCAAAGAAAGACCCACAAAACTGACGTCAATATTTGCAGCCATAACTTTGGTGTAGTCAAGGATTTCGTCTACCTACCAGCGCTGAGGTTAAACGGAAAATAACCCTTGCCAGCCGCTGTTTCGATGAGCTCAAGGGGCAATTGAGTAGAGCCCTCTCTCGGAAAATCAAGGCGGCACTCTATAAAATCTTAATCATCCCGGTCCTCCTCTACGGCGCAGAGGCTTGGACCTACCCAAAAATGGATGAAGAAGCCCTTGATCATTTTGAGAGGTCCCATTCATGTTAATGGAGAGTGGAGGAGACGATTCAACTAAGAATTGTCCGGCCTTTACAGCGATATCAGCCTAGTATGACGTCTACGAATCCAACGTCTAGGATGCCTAGGCCTTAAAGAGTGAATGGACAACACATATCTGGCCCGGAGAGTCTTCAGTTCCCACCCTGAGGGACGACGTTTCGGAGCATTGCCGCATATGAGGTGGCGCACACAAGTCGAAAGGAACCCCTACCAACTCGGCGTGCGACACTGAAAATAGCTAGTCAAAGACCGTGCTAGCTGGAAAGGCTTGTTGGATGAGGCCCAGGTCCACCCTGTACTCCACTTTTTTCTGTTTATAATTCGCGCAGGCTCGAGAGTCATACTCTTATTTTGTTTGTCACACAACCTGCAGATGGTTTGGGTCGTAGTCATTAGTTCACTACTCTACATGGGTGGTTGTCCTAGATAGGATTCGAGTCGAACTCGACTGAATTTTTACGTTAGTGGTAGTTCTCGGCAAATGTTCCATGCCATTATGGTGTTATATTAAAACCGCACACACAGAGTATGAATTTGAACTGACCATATACTGTGAGTGTTATGCCTTCATCAAAATTTTGATCACTTCCCATTCACATTAGCTGTGTTGTACAACTCTTCCATATATTAATTGTATTTCTTGGCTACGGACAGACTTTGACCTACAAACCTTCCGCTCGATAGTCGGTGATTTTTACCATTGCGCCAAAGCCACCTCCATGCTACAAGTGCAGATTTTATACTCTTCAATGTAAAGTTTAAGAATTCATCAATAAAATGTTAACGATTAGGAACTGAAAGATTTTTATTTTGAACAATAAGTATGTCATATGTGACCGCCACTATATACACGTATCCAGTAGGCAGTTTTCGTAGGTGTAATACTCCCGAATTTTAAACAATCACAAAGTGAAAAATTCCATCTTATACTGAATCTTTTGCTGATTCGAACACATTCTGCTATGTGTCGAGATTTAATTTAACTTTTATTAGGTTCATTGAATCATATTTACGTTTGCCTATTTGCATACCAAGTTCCCAGGACGATGTCAATCAAAGCAGGAAATCAATACCTGACAACATCAGATCCTTACCCAAGACTCAGATTCATAGATGGATGTTGAAATTTGCATTGAAATTACCTTTCATTCATCCCAGATGAAGCAGATGAAATTCGCACATACATATATGAGCTCGTCTGATCTATTTCTTTCCTATAGAATCTACCAACTTTAAAGAACTTTAAATTCCTATTCCTCAGTATGGGATTTTGATCAGTTCTCCTGAAGCCTCCCATGCTCTCATGTGCTTACACTAGATACATGTGTACGTTTCTGTATATACGGGGTTGTATGCTATCGTATGAATGTCGCCTCTGCGCCCGCATGTCCTACCTACTAGCTTCCATAACAGATGGCTTGACTTGCTCTCAACAAAGGACATAAAACGAGGAGATACGAGCGTGCTGTACGTGTACATATGCACGTTTGTTCAATGGAACGTTGTTGGAAAAAGAGTAATAAAATAGGAAAATGGAAAATCGCCAGAAATATGTCACCAGGTTATCTCTTGGAAAACTCATTTTCTTTGAATAATTGAAGCATGGATTTCGATATAAATAAGTCATTCATCGTACTCGTGTCTCCCTCCATCGATTCCTTTTACTTTTGCGAGCCACCTTTCGCTATGATTACATAGAATAATGTGGTAAGAGAAAAATAGGAGAAAACAGAACTTTAGTTTCATTACTTGCCGCATGGATTCGTTCGTTCAATTGTTCGCTGGATTAGTTTACCTATTCCGTCAGCAGTGATGGGTGTGTTCAATACATAATTGTGGATGCATTGAAGCGCATATGCCATTCCATTAGTACGCCCCAGAAAATTAAATTAAAATCGATTACAAGCCAACAAGCGATATTTTTTTGCGCTCACTCTCGCTACCCCGGCTAATGGTAAAGAATAAGGCAATACGGACCATTGGGCCAGCTTCAATACCATATGGCTTGTGCACCCCTCTACTCAGTAAGTCTATTGACTATCTATGCAAAGAGTTGCTTCCCAACCGGCACCCACTGTTTGCACAATTTCTGATTTTTTTTTTTTTTTTCATATTTTCCTTGCAAACTTGTTAGTTGGGTGAGTAGGTTCGATGAGATTTTGTGCAAAATGCAAACAAAGTTATAGATTTTAAGGGTCATAGGAAGTTGATAAGAATAATACTACACGACTACGAGTCTATATTGTACTCAAGCTCTGACCTACATTCGATGCTCCGATTTATTGATTATTTCTAAACAGGGTCATCTATGGTGAATGGAATTCGCTCGGTGTACATGCAGATACATAGATACATGTATACTTGCTTATGGTTTGTATTGAAAATTGGGTCCTGTGGTTAGATAAAGATACTATACGACGGCACTTGAGTACGCCACTTGAGCTTTAAAACTTTCCGACCAACGACCGAATATACTCATTCGGAGATAGAGGCAGAGGAGGCAATCGCTACATCACGTTGGTCAAGAATCTAGATAAATCGAAATATTAACCAAGTCAAATGGAAGAACATATAAACGGTCATGATAACGAAGAAGCGGTTTGCGGTCTAGTCCCCAGTGATCCTGTCCTCTTAAGAGTCTGACAAAATATTTGATTTGGTGTTGTTTAGTCCTTTTAACGTCTTCAGTGCTTCTGGGCTAGATTTACGCTAGATATAATCTTGTCTGCTCATGAATTCACATGACAATTGCCTCCGATGGTGACACGAGGTTCGAATGCGGGAGCTTTATAATAGATATGAATACAAGTGTGCATCGGAGCGAGCTTCAGATTTGCTTTATGATATGTCGATTGGGTGGCAAGGGGGACATCATCAGATTGAACGAATCGATGAGGAAATACGTATTGCTATCTATAGTAAGTAGAGATTTATGGACGAATTCTCTTTTGTCTGGCGAATTCGAATCATTGATGGAAAAAGCAAATAACAATTGAACGAGAAGCTCGTGCTTGGTGGCTGGAAACACTGGTTGCAGGGAATGGCATTCACTGACGATAAGTTCTTTTTTCAAAATACCCATAATTGTTATTTCCAGTTGATTGTCTTCTGCCTAGAGATATAGTCAGATGCAGAAAAGAAGAACTTATTGCAGAAGCTCAGGTGCTTCTGCTTTGGGCGATGACTTCCTACGTATGGTCCACTACCATACTTTTTTTTTTTTTTTTTTGTTGTATAGGGCTAGTGCTACCATTAGCATATGGCACTGCGACCTTTGCAGATCTATTGTGCCTGCTAGCCAATTAGCCGAGGAGCCTCTTCACTTCTATAATGAAGTTGAGAAAATGCTTCTCAACCAAGGTGATCCCCTAAGGAGTCATAACTTCGCTGAGAAGGATACGCTTCCTAAGATGGCAGAGAGCAGCACAGCATGTGTTCCGCCGTCTCTTCGTCTTCAAGACAGCGCCGACACTCAGCTTCAGACGAGAGGCTGATTTTGTTTAGATGATATTTCAGATCGCAGTGTCATATTAGATAGCTGACTAGTCTTCTGATATCCACCCTATTGTGTTTGAGTATATCACTAGAGTGTTTGATCAGGGGTCGTTTAGATTGCCCGAACGCTATTCCAAAAGGACAGGTATTGCAATTTTTCCCACTTGTCTAAGAAGAAATTTATCTAAGACCTGGGGATGCCACAGAATGGTTCGGACCTATATATTTATCGTTGGAACCTTTCCTGGCAAGTTGGTCGGCGATTTCATTGCCCTTAATACCTGTATGTCCTGGCACCCACCAAAGTTTAACATTGTTTCTTTCGGCGAGGTATTGTAGGGCGTCATGGCATGTCTTGACGGTTTTTGAGTTTGGCTGTACGAACCCAGCGCTTTAAGCACTGCTTATATTGATGGTGGCTCCTCTAATCTCAATATTTAGATTGGCGCATGTTAGGATGGCATGCAGCTCTGCTTGAAAGATGCTGGAACTCATTCCCAGGGCCTTCTTGGGATTGAGATTTGGTCCAAAGATGGCGGCGCCAACGCCAGAAGCCATCTTGGAGCCATCCGTGTACGACCTAAGGCCTTTGACATTTAGCAGGGGATCACTGTTTTCCCATGCTAAGCGATTTGGGATCAATATGTCAAATCACTTGTCAAAGGTAAAGGTATGTGACAAAGCGTCCGAGACCGTGGTAATCATATCCAGCTCAGGAAGGTGTTGTAATATGGACATGTGACCTGCGGGTCTACATGGCATATTTGTTCCCGAGCAGAAAATTCTGATTGCACTGCGTAATGGCACCTTTTTGATAAAAAGGTGCAGTGGAGTCAGCCAATGAGTGCTTCTTGGGCTGGCGTGGGGCAGGTTGTAATAGCGCCTGTGATGCCTAGACACGCTGGTCTCTGAAGGCGTTGAAGCTTAACAATTATAGTTTTTTGCTTAACTTTTGTCCACAATACGGTGGCCCTGTAGGTTACGATAGATCTAACTATCGCGTCGTACAACCAGTGGACTGCCTTAGGTTTAAATTCTCAGGTTTTACCGTAGGTGCGTCGACAGGCCCACATGACCTTAGTCGCTTTCATGATTTTAGTTTTCATATTGGAGTTCCAGTTGGGTCTACGGTCTAGGACAAAACCTAGATACTTTACCTCCTCTGAAAATCCTATGCGTGTGCCATTTAGAAAGATTGAGCAGGGTTGTACCTTTCTACTCTTTGTAAATGGAACTAAGGTTGTCTTATTAGAATTGATCGATAAACCCTCTCTGCCACACCAGTCAGAGATAAGTTGGAGCGCAGGATGCATGCGCTCCCAGTGACTTCGCACTTGCCCGTAACAATGACTACTAGGTCATCAGCATATCCGATGACCTCGTAGCCCCGAGTGGTTAGCTTGCGTAGCAGATCACCGATGACTATCGACCAAAGTAGTGGTGAGAGGACTCCCCCTTGTGGGCATCCTCTAGCCGCCGATACTGTCACTGAGAGTCCACTACTATCATGGAGTTAATTTATAACCAATCTCCAATGCCGTCAATCATCTAGTGGTAAATTAGAAAAGTTAAGCAAAAATTACATAAAACAAATCGAAAAAGCGACGAAATTACTGCCACGAGCACATCATTGACTTATCATGAAGGTCGTATTCTCTTCATGAAAAAATAGATAAATAAATAAGACACGTGGCGACATTCTTCTTGAACTTCTTAGGCGCTACAGCGCCTGGACCTCCTTTAAGAAACCTCTCCAACTGCCACCATCTTTCACCAGCAGTCTCTAATGCCACACGTCTAGTTGCTTAAGGTCCTCTTCCACTTGCGTGCGCCACATTTAATTTAGCTGTCCTCGACCGCGTCGCTCCTCAGCATTAGATTGAAAGACCTCTGATTTCCATGCGCTCTGCGTGACCTAGCCATCTTAGGCGTTGGATGCGCAGACGCCGTGCTATGTTCATGTCGCTGTACAGCCCATGCAATACACTATTAAGTCTTCTCCTCTCCTCCCCATTTTTGCAGGTCGAGGCGAGACCAAGGGCCTCCTCACCCGGCAGGACCGGGATGATAAGGGTCTTCTATATGGTCACCTTAGTTTTCGAGAGAGGGCTCTGCTTCTCAACTGCCTCCCGAGCCTAAACAAACGGCGGTTGGCAAGAACTATTCTGCGATCAAGACGCCGGTGGTTGGTATCCTTTTACGACGACAGCATATATTTGGTCTTGCCCTCATTTACCGCCAGTCTCCAATGCTCGTAAATGCCTCAATGATATCTTGCTGACTTCACCCAATGTCAATGAGCAATGATGGAGCAATGACATCCTGTACAATCTGACGAGTTTGACGGTTTTAAAGTCGACAAACAGATGGTGGGTGTTGATCTGGAACTTGTTAGTTTTTTCCAAGATCTGCCGCAGTCTGAATACTTGATCGATAGTGGACTTGCCTGTCCTGAAACCACATTGATATGGGCCAACCGGGTTATTGATGAACGGTTTTAGGCATTGAAACAGTGCAACAGAGAAGAATAAGTAATTGGCGCCGACAAACCGGTTTCCTTTCTTGTGGATTGGAGAAACGATATGAGTACTAAGATTCCACTCATCGCGTCATGCATTTCTCTGACAATATCTTAAAGATGAGCTGGTGCATACTCCCAATCAGGTCATCTCTAGCTGCTTTATATAGTTCTGCGGACAGTTGGTCCGATCCAGCAGCTTTGTTAGAGTTCAGTCTCGATATTGCAATCTTGACATCGACTAAGTCAGGCGGACGGAATTCTCGTCCATCGTCATCCAAGGTGAGTGTACCGTTCTGCCTGACAGCGGTTTTTGGGTCGTCATCGCCGTTTAACAGTCTGCAGAAGTGATTTTTCAAGATTCTTAGCACCGGCTGTGACTCCACTACAAGTTGTCCATTCTCGTCCCGGCAGGGTTCGATCCCAGTGGATACAAGGAAAGCTGTTTTACCTTTTGGTAAAACTTTCGGACTTTATTCCTGCCATAACACCTCTCCGTTTCCTTGACCGCCCGTTTTCTGATGCAATGATACAGCATAGTTGTCGTAAAACCATCTTCACAACGCTTCTATTCTTCTTCGATTATTATTGCTTATAATAAGGACTCTCCGAGCTGGAGCTGTGTTGTCCATTCGCTCTACATGGCCCAGCCATCTTAGGCGTTGAATCCGTAGACGCCTGACTAGGCTCATGTCGCTGTACAGCCCGTAAAGTTCGTGGTTGAATCTTCTCCTCCATCCCCCGTCTGCGTTTATAGGCCCGAAAATCACGCGAAAAATCGGTCTCTCGAACTGACCAAGGGTCTCCTCATCAGCTTTTAATAGTGTCCATGCTTCTGCGCCGTACAATAGGACCGGGATGATAAGGGTCTTATACAGAGTCAACTTTGTCGTTCGGGAGAGGGCCCTATTACTCAATTGCCTCCTGAACCTAAAGAAACAGCGATTAGCAAGAGTGATTCTGCGTTTGATTTCGGAACTGATGTCGTTGTTCCAGGTCACTGCGGAGCCAAGGTAGACGAATTCCTTAACTACCTCGAACTTATATCTGCCTATACAAACGTTCTGGCCGAGACAAAATTACAAATTAAAAATTACAAAATTATTTTATGGACCTATTCGATTAATAAATTAACTAATGAATAAACCTATACGAATTAATCATCCTATTTTAAAAATTGCTAATAATGCATTAATTGATCTCCCTTCTCCTGCAAGTATTTCTACTTGATGAAATTTTGGTTCTCTTTTAGGACTATGTTTAATTATTCAAATTTTAACAGGATTATTTCTAGCTATACATTATACAGCAGGGGTGGCCGTGGTGCAGTGGTTAACATCATCGACCGCCGAGCGGAAGGTTTATGGTTCAAATTCGCTTCATAGCCAAGAAAAAGTAGTTTCTATACCGCCAAAAGGTATGCAACGCTGTTGAGAATGGAAAGTGACCAGACGTACTGCTGCAGGCATAACACTCACAGTATATGGTCAAACGAAATTCATCCTCTGCGTATGCAATACTAAAAGTGCTTGAACGAATTACTACGGACTATAACCAACGCGGAATGTGGTCGGCTCTCGTCCTATCTAGGTCTAGGACAACCACCCCTGAGAGTAGTGAACGAACATCAACGACCCCAACCACTGTACTCCGTTCAGGTTGTGTGTGTCAACACATCATAAGAGAATATAAAAACTCTTGAACCTGCGCGAGTCTCTAAAAAAAAAAAAAAAAAAAAAAAAGACGTCGGTGGTGAGCGTCCTTTTTTGATGACAGCATTTATTTAGTTTTGTCCTCGTTTACCGCCAGACCAAGTTTCGCCGCCTCGATCTTAATACTCGCAAACGCCTCATTGACATCTCGCTGTGATCTACCTTTTATGTCAATATCGTCGGTGTATGCAAGGAGTTGCGAGGATTTGAAATAGATTGTGCCTCTTGTATTGGCCAGTGATTTTTGCACAACCATTTCCAATATGATATTGAAGAAATCACACGACAGCGCATCGTCCTGCCTAAATACTTTTTTGACATCAAAACTATCGGTAAGGTGTTCACCGATTCGGATGGAGCAGCGAGCATTCTCCAAAGTCATCCTGCATAGTCTGAAGAGTTTAGCAGGTATGTCAAAGGTAGACATAGCGTTGTATAGCTCGTCTCTAATTACGCTGTCGTATGCGGCTTTGAAGTCGACAAATAGGTGGTGAGTGTCGACTTGAAATTCATTGGTTTTTTCCAGGATCTGCCGTAGTGTGAAGATTTGGTCGATGGTGGACTTCCCTGGCCTGAATCCGCACTCATAAGGACCTATCAGCTTATTTACAGAAGGCTTCAGGCGTTCACACAAAACAGCAGAGAAGATTTTGTAGGCGATGTTAAGGAGACTTATTCCTCTATAGTTGGCGCAATCAGAGGGGTCTCCTTTCTTGTGGATCGGGCATACGATGCAGAGACTCCATTCTTCGGACTTGCATTCCTCTAACCATATCTTACGGATGAGCTGGTGCATGCTCCCAAGCAGGTCATCCCCAGCTGCCTTGAAGAGCTCAGCAGACAGTCCGTCTGCGCCAGCAGCTTTATTCGACTTGAGCTTCGATATGGCAATCTTAACTTCATCGAGGTCAGGGGGACAGAATTCTCTGCGGTCTCCGTCGTTTAGAAATGGATCATTCTGCCTGACAGCGGCATATTGACTAACAGCGCCGTTACATAGTCTGCAGAAGTGTTTTTTCCATATTCTCAGCATTGACTGCGGTTCTACTACTAGGTGTCCGTTCTCATCCCTGCAGGCTTCCGTTCTGGCTTTATGGCCTTAGCATGTTTATGCTTTATCTGTTGACATATGCTTTATCTGTTGACATAACTTTCGAACGTCACGCCTGCAGTAACACCTCTCCAAATCCTCAATCGTGCGCTTCTCGTGCTCTTTCTTCTTTGTTTTAAGATGCTTATGCTCCTCCCTTCTTTCTAACTCGTAGAGCTCACGAGCTGCTCTTGTTCTTTTATGCAGCGAGGCCTTATATGCGTCCTGCTTCGCTGTGTGAATCCTCCTGCACCCGTCATCGAACCAGGTGTTTCTTCGTGGTGGAGCCTTGAAATTCAAAACTTCGGATGCAGAGCTTTTCAGGGCTTGTTTGCAAAGGCTCCACTGCTGTTCTATTGATAGCGTGGAGGATTCAGGTGTATTGGAGAGCTTAAGAGAGACGCGATCGGTAAAAGCACGAGCGGTTTCTGGCGATAGTAGCTTTCCGACGTCATAACTTTGTATTCTTACTCTACTCCGTTGCGTTCGTGATATCCGTAAGCGCGTCTTGGCTACTACAAGATAGTGGTCCGAGTCGATGTCAGCCCTCGGAACGTTCGAACATCAAGAATAGTGGAGGAGTGTCTGACGTCGATCCCGATGTGATCAATCTGGTTGGTAGTCCATTGATCAAAAGACTGCGGGTAGCGCGTACTGGCTAGAAGGAGATTTCGCCCCGTAGCAAGATCAATCAGCCTGTGTCCGTTAACGGAGGTGGTGTCGTGTATGCTATGTTTGCCGATGACTGTTCAAAGATGCTTTCCTTACCCAGCTCAGCACTGAAGTCTCCTAGTACAATTTTGATGTCATAGCTGGGACATTGGGCATACGTTCTGTCTAGGAGATTGTAGAACTCATCTTTGGCGGAGTCATCCTAGTCTTCCGTGGGGGCGTGGACGCAGATCAGGCTGATGTTCGCTCACATGCCGGAAGCTTAGGACTTTTTGCCTTAGTCCACCTCGAACAACAAATCCGCATCCAAACAATGGTTGCCCTCTCTCCCTATAGCAGTCGCCGTAGTAAATATCGCGGTTTTTCATCCGCTTTATACCCGGTCCATTCCATCGCATTTCCTGGATGGCGTTGATGTCCGCTTTATAGTGGTCTAGGGCGTCGGTAAGTTGTTCGGCTGCACGTGGCCTGTTTAGGGACCTAACATTCCACGTACAAAGCCGAAGATCATTGTCCTTTTTTCGTTTTTTGCAAGGGTCGTCAACATGAATCCGGTCAGTCATATCCGAGGCTTGTGGTTGTTTCGGAGTTTGTGGTTTTTCTACGGTTACGGCTTACTAGGCCGTAGCCCAACCGACTAATCCTGTTTTTTAACGTAGGAGGCTCGCCATTCGCCCTTCCCCGTCTGCAATTTCCATAGGAAATGGCCAGATGGCACCACGAGGAGGTGGGGATAGGACTTACTAACCGTGCCGCAAGATGTTCGACTGCGGTGGCTCTTCTCGCTTTTTACCAGACCAGCATCCGTCGGATAGATGCTACCCCTACGAGGCCTTTGTTAATCTTTCGCCATTCGGAAAGAATAGGATTAGTTGTTAAAAATTCTGCCGTTTGGAAGGTTATGGGACTTTTAAATCGACTGACCTTTCATAAGTCTGCATATCTATAGAATATCAACTTGGATTGCATCAGGTCGTATTGAGGAGAACTGAGTAAGTTTTTAAAAGTCAAAAGGGTGCTAATGTGAAAGCAATGTGCAGGATCTTTCCGAAAAACCTGAGGGCTCTACAACCTTAAATATTCATACGTTTAGTGTCATTCAAAATTGTACATTTTCAAGCAGTTTTTTGAGAATAGTACGCTATTCTCTTAGATTGATCGGTAATATTTCCTAAAACTCACTAAGCCATACAAAAATACGGCAAAGAAAGGACTTGAAATATAAGCTAGCAATCTTCCCTCGTTACCTTTCATTATTGGACAGAAGAAAAGAAAAAATTGCACAACAATGGGTGGCCATCCATGCCATTATATCCGTTTATCTTCTCTTATCTAAACCAATCTTAGTTTTTCCTTACAACTGCTTCCTCTAGAGAATTTTTTGTCCGACGAGCTCTAGAATTTTAGTAGAAACACCAGCGACTTACATGTATTACGCTCGACTGCATCGTGATCGTTATCCAAAAGAGTACCTGACATTCACCTTAATTGCATTTTTCCTCCATACGACATATCCCCCGCACCACATTCGCTTAAGGACAACTCCCACCTATCCACATATCTGTCAGATCCTTTTTGCTTAACGAATGGAAAATTGAAATCTCGACATAATTAAGTTTTGTTGTGCGCTTTCACTATCACTCACACCAGGTGATTGAAATAAATTCATAGCGACGTCTACACTAAAACAGACCGAGCACCACCGTGCCAGTTCTTCCATTCATAACACTAGCTCTCATCATTCGTGCATAATTCCTCATCCGTCAACAACTCGAGGACGACGACGCCGACAAGGACGATGTAAAAACATTATTTCCCATCCGTTTAGAATAATATGTGACGAGACGAATTGTAGTGTGTGGCACAAGCCATCCAACATAGATGGCTGGTTAAAACGGCGGAAAAACTGTCTCTCGTCTCCTGCACGGCATGTCCTTCGGGGAGTTAAATCGTTGCAACACGAGTGTGGAGTGAAAACAAAAAACACAAGTCCTTGTCGAAATTGCCGATTCAATTATGGTTGCGTAGGCTAACCTCAGGCGAGGGGGAGATGGAGGGCGAACAGGACGGATCTGCGTGTATGGGGTGTGTCTAGACGTGATCAGATCCTGATTGCAATTCCATTTGCTGTCACGCACCTTATCGATGGATTTCAACCTTTTCCTTTGTGTGTATTGCTCCACCTCTCTATGGCCCAGGTAGACGGGATGTCATATTTGAAGATATTGATCTGCTGTCGACACGGATTTCGGGGAAATTTGTAACTTATTCTTGGAAAATTGTAAAAGTTCGGTGAACCGTACGCGGGTGGGTGCACATAACCAGCACTGGTTATGTCCATGCAGTGCTGGTTTGGGCGAAAATTGATTTACCCAATGAATCACTCCTCTCCCGTTAAAAAGTCTTAATGACACGTTTCCCTATTGGCAGAAACGAACTCTACGAACATGAAACAAAAAGTATTCAAATAACTTGAACAGGAAGCACTTAACCTCGAAGAAGTTTGTAGAACCAATATCCTTTAAGCCTATTCCATGGATTCAGCAGAGTATTTTTAATCCATATTTGAAGATGATGCTAGGCGCTAAGGGTTGGTGCAAAGTTTAGCCGAGTATGTAACCTGGCGGTCCCCCGATCAATCGACAACCAATCAAATTGACCACATTGCGATCAACGGCAGACAATCCTCCAGCATCCTAGATGTCCGAACCTTTCGAGGAGCCAACATCGACTCGGAATCGAGTAAGAACACCAACATTTAACGTCGGAAAGCTGCATTCGCAAGAGACCGCCAGGACCTCCGCCGATCAAGTCTCCCTCAAGCTATCTCAAGCTCCGATGTAATCTGCAGAAACCATAGAACAGCAATGGAGTGGTTGTCAGAACGCCATCAGAGAGGCCGCCTCAGATGTACTCGGTTTCGAGTCACGACCGTCGAGAAACACCTGGTTTGATGATGAATGCAGACACGCCCATGTAGAGAAACAGAATGCATACATACATGGCCACACTGCATCGAAGGACGAGAGCTGCCAACGAGCTCTATGAACAGAAAAGGGGAGAGGAGCATGCGCTTCTGAGAAGAAAAATGAGAGAGCACGAGAAGATGGAGAGCTGCTATTGCAGGAACGACGTTCGAAAGTTTTACCAAAAAGTAAAACGAACATGCCAAGGCTATAAAGCCAAGGCAGAAGCCTGCAGGTATGAGCACAGACAACTAATAGTGGAGTCACAGACGCTGATGAGATTGTAGAAGGACCACTTCTGCAACGGCGATGATAGTCAAAATGCCGCCGTCAGGCAGAACTAACCATTCACAATGGACGAAGACGAAAGAGAATCCCGCCCACCCGACCTAGACGATGTTAATGGTAGCTATATGGAAACTTAAGTCTTATAAAGCCGTTGGAGCAAACGGACTTCCCGCAGAACTGTTTAGCAGCTGGCGATGAGCTGCTCAGGAACATGCACCAACTCATCTGAAAGATATGATCGGAAAGATGCATGCCCGGTGAATGGAATCTCAGTATCGTTTGCCCGGTCCATAAGAAAGGAGACCCCTATGACTGCGCCAATTACAGAGGATAAGCCTCCTGAACATCGCGTACAAGATCCTCTCTGCCGTACTTCGTAAGTGCCTGAAGCCGTTCGTGGACTATCTAATAGGTTCCTAAAAGTGTGGTTTCAGACCAGGATAATCCACGATATACCAAATATTTACACTACGGCAGATCTTGGAGAAGACCCATGAATTCCAGGTCGACACGCACCATCTTTTCGTCAACTTTAAGGCCGCGTATGACAGTGTTTATAGAGACGAACTATACAGAGCCATGTCATGTTTTAACATTCCTGCCAAACTCGTCAGACTGTGCAGGATGACTATGGAGAATTCTCGGTGCTCCATTAAGGTCGGAGGTGAACTAACCGACCCCTTCGATGTTAAAAAAGAAAAGATCGCGCGTGACTCTGCGACCAATACAGTCTACACAATTGCTTGCCTACGCAGATGACATTGACGTTATTGGACAGACAAAGCGAGAGGTTAAAGCAGCTTAAGTGGATCTAGGGGCAAATGGGGACTAGACAAAATAAAAGCTGTCATCAAAGAAGGACGCGCAACACCGTCGTCTTGGTCAGAACGTCACCTTCGACAGCTATATTTTTGAAGTAGTCAAGCACTTCGTCTATAAGTAGTCGAACATTTGGTCTATAGTCGATTTGCCGGGCCGGAAGCCTCACTGGTAGCTGCTGATTAGTGCGGTGCAAAAGGGCTTTAGACATTCACATAGTACGCTGGACAGGATCTTGTATGCGACATTGAGCAGGGATATACATACCTCTATAGTTCTTGCAGGAGGTAGGATCACCTTTTTTGTGGATGGGGCTCATAGAGCTGATATTCCAGTCGTTGGGCATGCTTTCGTCTTCCCAAATTCTACAGATGATCTGGTGCATGTTCCCTACCAGAACATCGCCGCCAGACTTGGAGAGCTCTGATGGGATTTCTTCAGTCCCCACCACTTTCTCTTGGTCATGCTCCTTATGCAGCTGCTGGAAATGCTGCTTAAACACATCCACTTTTCCCTGCGGGTCGGTGACAAGATTGCCTTCGCAATTTCGAAGAGCCTGGGTGCCTTTCTTGAAGCCTCCTTCAAGGGTTTTAGCTTTCTTATAAAAGGCCCGTATTTTATGTTTGTCCCTAGGACTCCTCGATATCCTAGAGCTGGGAGGCTACGAAGATTCTTTTCTTTAGTCGCATCAATTATTTCTGTTTCCTTCTTCTCTCGGTACTCTACTCGCGCTGCCCTGGTTTATCGCTGCAGCGCCTTTCGGTACGCCTCTTCGGTTGCTGCCTTTTTCTGTTCACATTCGCCATCATACCACGGGTTTCTTGTCGGGGGTGCAAGGTAACCTAAGGTGTTCTCGGCTACTTTCTGCGGCAATGCAGCCACATACTGTTGACATTTGTGCTCGACGTATGTATACAGGAGAGCCTTTCGCTTAGTTGCTCCCTGTAGACTCTGGTAATCTCCGGTGTGCTCAGGCTTCCGATGTCGAACCTCCTCATGGTGGGCTGGTGCAGCTTTCTGACATTGGACAATCGAGCTCTGATTCTTGCTACTACAAGGAAATGGTCAGAGTCGACGTTTGCCCCCCTGAATGTTCGCGTCAATGAGCACATGGTCGATTTGGTTAGCGGTTCGACCATCCGGAGGTTGCCAGGTTGCTGTGTAGATTCGCTTGCGGGGAAATCTTGTCCTATTTATCACCGCATTATGAGCTGTCGCAAAGTCCCGTGAGTCGAAAGCCGTTATCTGTTGTCGTATCGTGGCGGCTGTGCTTTCCGACCACTCTGCCAAAGGTATTCTCCTTACCGATGTTGGCATTGAAGTCACCGAGTACGATTTTGACATCGTACACTGGACAAGCTCCGTAGGCGTTGTCCAAGAGATCATAGAAGCCCTCTTTGATGGGGTATTCAACCTCTTCGGTAGGGGCGTGTGTGTGTAAAATCTGCCTTTGATGCGGATCACAGCCAGGCGATCACTTATAGGTTTAAAGTCGATGACCTTCGACCTTAACCACTTTCTCACGAAAAATCCGCACCCCAATATGTGCAATCTTTTGTGACGGACGACGTAAAAGAGGACGGTCGAATCTTAGATGGCGCGCACAGGAGAAAAGGGAATCAACTGCGTGTGGCACTGAAATTAGCTGGCTCAATTGATCATACCTGCAGGAGAGGCCGGTTGGCTGAGGCCCCAGGTTTACCTCAAACTGCAGCGTCGGCAAATAGTAAGGTCATTTGGGAGTTTATGAGAACTTCCAATTACATAATTTCCATATTTTGCGAATCGATGGTAGGTCTGTTTAGAATTATTGACTGTTCCTATGTGTGTAAGTAGAGACAGCCATGGAAAGTATTTTGAGTATTTTTGATTCAATACGAAAAACGATTTAAGAATTAGACCAACTCAGGTTAGATCGTGCCGAAACGGATGCCTCATAAAAGAAAAGGCTGAGGCACTAACCGATTAATACAGAGAGATACATCAAAGCACATTTTTAGTTTAATATTCGCCATCAACCAGCTGAAGCTCTGCGTGTAAACCATGGTAATAAAAACTGAAACATTAATTCCAATCTCCTTCACGGTAAATTTAACAGCTCTAGTCAAGGAAGCACAATCTACGTATATCATAAAGATGACTCCGGAACCAATTACGTAATATTATAGACTAAAAACGTCATGTCATCCATAGGACAGAAGTCCGTCCTACCTTCCTAAAATCACTGCTATCCGCCCTCCATTACAGCTGACGGTGTGTCACAACTCAATTTAAACCATAACTTTTGTGTTTGATTTTATCATTACCATCCCGCCATTATTCCCGATCCCTGCCCAAAATCCAGAAACATTGTAGGCAAAGGATATACAAAAATGACGATCAACTCATCCGCAAAGAACCTCATGCTCGTTAACTTTTATCTACTTTTATTCGCGACGCCTACAGTGCACGATTGCAACGGCCCCGCCAAACAACCATTCCCAGTCATAAAAAGTCCAGAAAAACAACTTCAAAATCTTTTTTTCTTTCCTTGACTGTCGGAATTTTTATGAACCACTTTGAAAGTTATCTCAGACCAACAAACGCGAGTACTGATACTAGAATCGACCCATCCATCCCCAAAATACTTACTGCCTTGCTCGGTGGCTTTAATTGGGGAAAACAGCTTTTTTCATTGGATTAGAGCGTTGAGTCGGCAGAAGTGTAGATACTTTTGAATAATTGTTTTCGAACGTGCGTTTTGACGGTTGTTTTCGTTTTTCTTCCAATTGTCCCACTTGAACCGCCAAGGATAGAAGTTCACAGGAAAAGCGAAAAAATGACACTAGTATGCAAGTGCCATGAATTGAACTGAAAGGTAGAGGAGAAGAAGAGGCCTGTCAGGTAGATAAGAAAAAGGAGTAAAAACAATACGGTTAAGCTAAACAAGAACAGGACACTCGAGTGACGCGTTTACCTAGCCGCTTCATTACTCTCTACTTGTCGTCTATTAAACGCTGGAAATCTAATTGCCAACGAGTGGGGCGAGGACAAGAAAACAACTGCAGCAAACAGCAGAGAAACGAAGTAAAAGATGTCCTTTGCAGATGCCCCTATAAATTATTTAAGATTGAATACCCCGCGGGCCTGCCTTTCCATCGTAAAGATCTCGCCATGACCGCCTTCGTTACACCTGTCCATAGATGAAGTAAGTTTTGCAAAGGCATAGAAATGAAACAAAAACAAAAATGTTGGTATAAGACAGAATCCTTTGTTCACTGACTTCCGTTGCCTCCCTTTCTACCCGTCCTTGTTACACTTTCTTTCAACTCAACGTGTCCTTCCTACCCGTGCGATGACGATGTGATGCGTACTTTTTATCGCTCTCTTTACTGTTTGTACATATTTACCACCCAGCCAAACAACAACAAAAAAAAAAAAAAAAGGACGAATGATGGAAAACGAAAGAGGACATCGTTCTTATAGTGGCACGGATGGGCGTCCTAGTTTACCGTCGCTTTTAGTCGATCTAGGATACGCGTTTTGTTGTCCTTTCTCGTTCTTTCGTACGCTTCCCTTCACGCTTTCATCGCCATGGCGCCATGAATTGCGTTTTAAATTATTTCATGAAAAGTTTTATTTCCTTTACTCTTGCCTGCTTTCTTCTTTTTATTTTTTGCATTTTCCCGCATTTTTCTTCTTACCACGTTTCCTTCCTCACCGTTATGCTGCGAATGCAAGATCCTTGCATCCACTTTGCTACGGCTCGATAGCGTTACGTCCTTTTCATAGTCTCTGTTATTGCTTCTTGCCGAGTGTCCTATTGTGGGCACACAATCGAAACAGGACCGCGTGAGTTTTGTTGTAGGCAATGGGTAAGATTTGGATCGGGGGATTCCCCGAGTACTACATATGTACATAATAACTCAAGCAATTGGCTACAGATGGGAAGCTATTGAAACTTTTGCAATATCCTATTAGGGATATGAGGAAAAATTCAATTTGCTCCGAAACTCCGAAATGTCTTCTCGAGACAGTTGTTGTTCCCAGTTTTTTGGTATTTAGCGATATGGCGGTAGATGGTGCAAACTGCTGAATAAACCCCTTACACACCGAATAGTGGTGATGAGAATAAATATTTCGGTAGCAGCGCAGGAGCTTGCAACGAGAACTTGCAACATCATGAACGTATTTTATTGCCTATCTGTGAGATGTTTTATGCACTTTATATGAAGATGGAGAGCTATGTATGTAGGTTGTGGCCGGAGGTAGAGTTATACTTTATTGCTTTTCACAGCGATAAATTTGAAATGAGAAGGAATTAGAATGCATGAGGGAAAATATAAGTTTACGGTTGCGCGAAATTGGAAATTTCCTTGAAATATGGTATCCACGATAGAAATGACTGCTGTAGGCTGATTGTTAGTCTTAACATTGTGCTATGTTGAAGTGTGGAAACAGCATTGGTATCACACTCCCGCCGTGTGGCACGCGAGGTTAAAATATTGGCACACAAAAAAAAACAGTTGGTAATTGCCAAGTGCAGTTTGAAGATTAGATGATCATCTTACTCGGATACGTTAAAAGTTTCCAAGATAATTGTAAAATGAATAAAAAAAAAAAATAAGCAAAAGAAGTACTAACTGAGCATCAGGTCTTGCTGGCGAGGCAAATCACGCTATCGTAAGGGTAGAGCACCTACGATAGTTAAACCAACCATCGACTTTCACCGACTTTTTGGACTTTCTGCGGACTTTAGCCTCGCTGGGCATAGCTTAGCGCTACTTTTCGTATCAAAACGCGGCCTCGTCATCTATGAAAGTATAGTGACACCGCTTGTCAACTCCTACCACAGTATAACCTTACGGAATCCCCAATCGGTGCAGGAAAGCAACGTCCAATTCGTTTGATTCACAGTTTGACTCTATTCTCAGTGGTTTCGACAATCTGGACAGTTTGTAGAAATATTTCTTGACCTTAACCGATTATCTCAGGTAATGAACGAGCCGTCACAAATACCTGATGTTGCAGATCATGTCGCAAACACACTGGACCTGTTCCTTCCCTCCCAGCCTAATTACTCGTAGTACACTACTGACTAACGGCAATGACAGACAAGATATCGCTATCAGGCAGAACGATCCATTCGTAAGAATCGACGACGATGTAAGAGAATTCCGTCCACCCGACCAAGACGAGGTCAAAATAGCGATACCAAGACTTAAGTCTAATAAAGCCGCGGGCGCAGACTGCTGTGCTTTTAAGGCGGCTGGAGATGAGCTAGTAAGGTGCATGCACCATCTCATTTGCTAGGTTTGGTCGTAGGGAAGCATACCTGACGAATGGAATCTCAGCATTGTTTGACCGAACCATAAGAAAGGAGACCCCTATAACTAGGCCAACTATAGGGGAATAAGTCTCCTTAAGATCGCATATAAGATCTTCTCTGCCGTATTGTGTGAACGCCTGAAACCGTTTGTGGATAACCTGATCGGCTCTTATCAGTGTGGTTTCAGGCCTGGTAAATCCACAATAGACCAAATATTTACGCTACGGCAGGTCTTGGAGAAGATCCAGGAATACCAAATCGACACTCACCACCTGTTCGTCTCGTCCGACTGTGCAGGATGGCAATGAAGAATTCTTGCTGCTCCATTAAGGTCGGTAATGAACTAACCGAGACCTTTGATGTTAAAAAAGGATTTAGGCAAGGTGACGCGCTGTCATGCAACGTCGTGCTTGAAAAGATCGTGCAAGGGTCACTGGCCAACACAAGAGGTACGATTTATTTCAAGTCTACGCAATTGCTTGCGTACGCCGACGACATTGACGTGATTGGACGGACACAACGAGATTTCAAGGAGGCCTTTGTAAGCATTGAGGCAGAAGCAGCTAATATGGGTCTCAGGGTTAATGAGGGTAAAACCATATATCTGCTTTCATCTAAAAGAGACGGTCAACACCGACGTATTGGCCAGAACAACACCATGGGCGGATATAACTTTAAAGTGGTCAAGGAAGAATTCTTCTACCTTGGCTCACTGATGACCGGCGAGAACAACACCAACGCTGAGATAAAGCGCAGAATCACTCTTGCCAACCGCTGTTTCTTTGGGCTCAAGAGGCAATTGAGAAGTAGAGGTGACACTATATAAAATCTTGATCATCCAAATCCTCCTTTACGGCGCAGAGGTGCCTTAACAAAAGCGAATGAAGATGCCCTTGGTCGTTTCGAGAGGAAGATTCTGCGCACTATCTACGGTCCCGTTTGCTTAAACGGTATATGGGAGAGAAGATTTAACGAAGAACTGTACGGGTTGTACAGCCAAATCGGCCTGGTACGACGTTTACGGATACAGCGTCGAAGGCCATGTAGAGCGCATTGAAAATACAACTCCGAACCGAAGAGTCTTCGAATCCACCCCGGAAAGAAGGCGTGGCAGAGGACGGCCGCATCTGCGGTGGCGCACGCAGATGGAAGAGGACCTTAACCAACTGGGCGTGCGGCGCTGGGAACAGCTAGCCAAAGACCGTGCCAGCTAGAGACGCTTGTTGGTTGAGGCCCAGGTTCACCACGGACTGTAGCGCCACCTAAGTGAGTAAGTAAGTCTCGACGCCTTAATACAGCAGTACGTTTTGTTCGTGTGTTGTGCGCATTTTTCGAAGAAAAACACACTTTTTTAGTGGTGTCGTGAAATTAAGTGACTCACATTACAATTAAGGCGTTTTGATTAAATTTTCAGTAAAATCTGGCGAAAAGCCCTCGGAAATCCTCCGAAAATTGCAGGTGGTGCATGGAGACGAGTGCTTGTCGGAGCAGTTAGTGGATAAAGGGGCCAAGTGAGGATGTCAAAATCGCAACTGGAGGAAATGTTGATAATTTTCTTCGTTCCTACCGACCAGACTGTAGTGGCACGACAGTTCTATGCTAATGTCCTGAAGAGTCTGCGAGCACGTGGTTTGCGTGTGCGACCCAAGGTCTTCAAGAAGGGCTGGATTTTGCTCCTCGACAATGCGGCGTCCCATTTCTCGTTGATTGTGCAAGAGTTTTTGGCGGAGAAAGAGCATTCCAACGTTGCCATATTCACTCTATAGCCCTATTAACCCCTGCGACCATTCCCCGGGATGAAATCACACCTCAAGGGAACTCATCATGACCGTGCAGAGAAGGTCAAAGATGATTCGAATCGTGGGAGAGTTAGGGGGGGACCACTGTGAGGGTCGATAATAAAATTTTGCGACAAACTTAATTTGCTTGTGGGAAGTTCATAAAATAACAGTTTGGCTACACAAAAATGCAAACTTTACTGCAAATGCTACATAGTGTGTTAAACAACATGCAGGAAGTGTGTCATTCGACACATTTTAAGATTTAAGGTTAAGTGTGTCGCTTAATACGTTTGATCCGTGAAACTGGTACTTATTCGTGTTAAAACTATAACACGTTCTAACGCGTGTCGTGACTAAAAACGCTAATGACACCTTAAGTGTGTTGCAGCGACACACTTATTAATAACTAACACTTTGGATCAATTAATCAAACAAAAGCACGAGCTGCTCTTATTCTTCTATGCAGGGAGGCTTTATATGCCTCCTGCTTCGCTGTGTGAATCCTCCTGCACTGGTCACCGAACCGGGTGTTTCTTCGTGGTAGAGTCTTGACGCCCAAAACTTCAGATGCAGTGCGTTTGTTTGCAAAGGTTCCAATGTTGTTCTATTGACTGCGTGGAGGGTTGAGGTGTATGAGAGAGCTTAAGGGAGACGTGATCGGTAAAAGCACGAGCGGTTTCTGGCGATAGTAGCTTTACCACGCCATAAGTATGTATTCTTACCCTACTCCGCTGCGTTCGTGATATCCGTAGGCACATCTTGGCTACTTCAAGATAGTGGCCCGAGTCGATGTTAGCTCATCCAAAAGTGCGAACATTAAGAAGAGTGGAGGAGTGTCTGACGTCGATCGCGATGTGATCTGGTTAGTAATTGATTGACCTGGTGATCGCCAGGTGCCTTGCTTTACATCGAGGTGCGTGGAGCGCATCACGGCTAGAAGGAAATTTCGCTCCGGAACAAGATCAATCAGTCTGTATCCGTTATCGGATGTAGTGTCGTTCCAAGATGATTTTCTTAACTGGCTCAGCACTGACGTCTCCTAGTACAATGTTGATGTCATAGCTGGAAAATCGGGTCTCGTTCTGTCCACCAACTCATCGTTGGTGGAGTCATCCCTTTCTTCTGTGGAGGCGTGGACGCAGATCAGGCTGATGTTAGAAAATTTAGCCTTCATACGGATTGTTATGAGGCGTCCTCTCAGTTGCAGAAAGGCCTGACTTGGGGGCCTAAAATTACGTACATAAATATCTTTGTGACCGCTGAGACATGGGAAATGCTTTTTGGGTATAGTTACACAAAAGAATGTGTTGAACGCCATTGATTCGCCTACAGGCTTTTCCTACAATTTGTATCACCTGATTAAGTGCGGCTTCCGGCCCGGCAAGCCGGATAGCCAAATAGACCAAATATGCACACTTCGACAAATCCTGGAATAGACCAGCGAGTTTCAAATCGATACACACCGTAGCCTAATCGATTTTTGATCCGCATACGACAGCATTCATCGTAACAAATTGTTTGATGAGATGACCGAATTCGGGATTCCAGGAAAACTGATCTGGCTGTGCCACGCTAAAAAATACACAATGCACCGTGCAGTTCGGTTCTAGGACCTCTGAACCCTTTGAAACATGCACCGGCTTCCGGCAAGGAGATGCGCTGTCTTCTGACTTCTTCAGTTTGGTGCTGGAGCGGATAGTGCGACGATCAGGCGTCAACAGGGAAGGCACAATGGTTAAGGAGTTTTCTACCTCGGAGCAAACGTAATCTCCACTAACGATACCACATTGTCCTTAGCAACCGCTGCTACTTCCGTTTGTCCAAACAACTGGGGTCAAAACTCCTCACTCGGAGAACCAAAGTCATGCTTTACGAAAGGCTTATACTGCCGGTCTCGCTGTACGGAGCCGAAACCTGAAGGATAAGAAGGACAGCGGAACTGATTTTAGGTTCTTCCGGAAGGAAAATTCTGCGCCGGATATTTGGCCCTGTCTGTGAGGAAGGTGAATGAAGGAGTAGCCAGAACCGTGAACTTTACGAGCTGTACAAGGATGTGGATACAGTCCGAAAGGCAAACATCCGCCGACCATATTGGCTCGGCCACATCGAGCGTATGAGCACCAACGCTGCAGCTAAGAGGGTCTTCGACTCTGAACCTCCTGGTTCGAAAAGGAGAAGAAGACCGAACCTCCGGTATAAAAACCAATTAATCACGGATGTAAGACAACTTGGTGTTTGTAACTGGGAGCAGCGTGCCCGGGCACGCATTGTTTTGTTAGTTACATCACCACGTAAATACGAAAGCACACATTTATGAATAATATTTTATTAAAAGAAATTTGTTTGAAACGAAGATACTTGGATTCGAAAAGAGCTTCTTCCACCCTAAGGACTATGCAACGTGTTTACTGCCTTGTATGTGATGTTTTGCAGTTAGAGGGTTGCATAATCCTAGGCTATATGCAGATTAAACTGCTTTTCTCGGCATTAAGGGTGATCAAACACTTGTGTTGATAATATATTTTAAAAGTTATTTCGAATCTTTATTTGTTTATAAAAGTTTCGCTTTTACGCGTTTCGACTGCAGACCGGTTAAAGTTAGGAAAAGACATTTCCATATAAAAACAGTTTTGACTGCGTTTCATAACTACTTTTTGCAACCACAGCTATCTTTTTGCGCGGGTGAATCTATTAGTTTTTTAAATAATTTTCAATCACAACCTTAAGTCACTGTACAGCCACGATTACATAATATTTCTCACTCAGCGAATGCGAGGGTTGTTCAGCAACCATAAGCAAAACAAGCAAAAGAGGTAAACAACTTCCTTCTACCAATTATTATTACTCGAAAACCAAAGAATTAAGTCCCGAAGCGTAGTGGTATTTATTGTCATCTCTTCGATGTCGTTCAGCACGAATGTCACTCGAAGGACCATTCAGCAAAGCAACGACCCCGTATATGCCTTTTTACCAATCAGGATAGGCGGACAGTCACGTTTTCGTCCTTTTTTTTCAGGCATCAATCAATACCCATCACCATGAAATCGAAACGTGAAAATTGTATTTTCTTTCAGTTTGGGAATCTCTCGAAAAGTTTATTCAATACGGTGCCTCCAGGCATCAAGCAATGGCGGCGCCTAGGCCGGAAATGCCTACTGATTGAATGGTCGCCTCGTTGGGAGAATACAGGCGAAACGTTTTTTTTTTTTTTTTTTAAAATTTCGTAACTTTAGGCGTTTTCAAATTGATTTTGTTTTGGTTCGCGCGTTATTATTTTGCTGGCTTTTCGCAGACAGACAGCCCAGCTCACGGATGTATCTTCTACAGGAAGGATATTCGGTGACACGTTACGCATATGCAATGAGCAAATAGGTGTTACGAAACATTCTGAGCATACATGGAATAATTGTCATTTTGTAGCCAGTAGCGAATGATTCTATAATGCTCATCCTAAAGAGGAATAAGGAAAACAAAGGAATGAACTTTATCTTTTCCGATGACGGAAAAGCTGCGATAAGCACACTAAAGGCGACAGATGGTGTCTCAGCAGAAGAAAAATAAAATTGAGGCGTTCGTGACAAGTTTGCTTAAAACTGTGTGAAATGTTTGAGATTTTGTATTCTAATCATGGTTATACGGAGCATTTAAGTAATGCAGGCAATAATCAATTAAGATTCTAACTTTATCATTAAACGCACGAAATCGATTTTGTCTTAACCTAACGATTAAGTCAATGTTCTTTGAGAAACTAGCACTTGAATATAGAGCTGATACTCCGACTGCAGACAATCAATCACGGCTTCAAAAGAAGATTCATAAAAAGCATCACTTAGATGCTCCGTATAACCATGACTCAATATAATATATCCAAACAACACAAAAATACGCAACATCTTAATGTCAAAGGACGTTGACGCCCAAGAAAATGGGATGGCATCCACTTAGCGTAGGACACAAAAGAACCACCCATATCCAAGGCTATGTCGTTCCAATTTAATTTTCAACTCTGTGTGGCAACAAAAGGTGACGGGAGTTTTCTACTTCCTTCCAGAGCTTCACGTTCGGCATCATCAATCATAATGAATGAGTTTTTGTTCATTTTTTATATGTACCTATGTATCCGGGTATGTATATTTCCTTTCTCGGACGAGAGTCATTCATTTCAAGTGTCGCCGTCTACATCACATGCCTCCACACTTGGGAGCACACAAGCTGATGCTGTCACGTTTCCGTTTTGTTGGCTTTATATTTCTTTTTAGCAAAAACATTATCCTTATTCCGTTTCGCCTTTCAATGTCAGTCAGTAGCTATAGGTTTTAGGGCGTGTTCCATTTGGTAATACGAATCCATTACTTTAAATAAGTTATAAGGCGTTCTTAGTGTTAAGTGTCAGTTTGACACCAATCAAGCTACTATCGAGCGACAGATAAAAATAAACAAACGGCAATCTAACTTCAGAGGCTTTCGAAGCCATGGAAGGAGGCATGAAACGTGGCACCTAATTAAGGAACGCTCAATACAGTCGTGGGTGTGCTAAAAAGTTGTTCCTTCGGTTTGGCTATTTACGAACACTTACGGTATGAAACTCTCAATGTCGTTGAAACTTACCTGAAAAGAAAGGAAGAAATAAATAAATATTGATTAGTATACGACGTCACAACCATGGCTTACATTTTGTGAGTCTGTTTTTAAAATTTGTGAAATGTATGTATTGAATCATTTAATATTTGAATCTACTGTGTTGAATTACTTAATATACATAATGTGAAATACTCACACAAGTGACGTCAACGTCCGTGGCTGAATGCGCCTCTTATGGTTTCACCATTTGTCAACTGTCAAATGTCAACTGCCAACTGATAATTGCCATTTGACAATTGTAGAACCCATACGTCGTGCTTTTTTACTTCGACCACCGGCGGACACGCACGAGTGTAAGTATTGTATTTAATGTACATACATAAAATGAATTGTAATAACTATTTTTTCCTTTAAATAAAGATTTTAGCATTTGGGCTAATACTGCTGTCCGTCTACCGTCGAACATTCTAAAATACTCTTGCGCTTGGTACAAGCTTGAAAAATCCTCACCAAGGAAGGCAACCACGTTGTATGTGAGGAATCTCAACTTCATCCGTTTTAATCCAAGGAATCAGCGAAAATAATGGATCCACAAATCGGAACTAGCGATGCCCCTGCTCCATGTGATGATTCGAACCAATCCTCTTCGACCGGGACGGCAACATGTGCTTCCTGCAAGCAGTCAACCGCCGATAATACGCCGACCGAAACCACTGGTTCAGCGGAACACCACGTTGCCGCAACATCCACACAGCCCCATGCTTCAATTCCGGATTTCTCGATGTTTAAACATAATGGATCAAATTTATCGCGCGACATGATGCATTCCACAATGATCAACCAACCTGCACCTAATCTCAGTGATGCGAATCCCCCGCCACCATCTTCCCAAACCAACAGCAATGCGCCCTGCCCCACAGTTCCAGTTTGGACGATGCCAATGACTTTCCCGTACACATACCCAATGTGTGCAGGCATTTATCCGCCAACTACAGTAAGTGCTCCCGTTACCAGCGCTGTGCACATGGCAAATGAGTATGCTCCAAGTGTATCGCACAACTTTCAACAAACCCCCGTACACATCCCATTTATAAATGCGCAGCAAAAAATTGGTAGTGGAAACAGCTGGCAGAATCATTTCAATTTTTCGTCGAGGCCCAATGCAACATCGGACTTCAACCTGACTTCATCGCAAATAGCAGCTCGTCAAGTTATAGCCGAAGAATTGCCAACCTTTTCCGGCAAACCAGAAGAGTGGCCTATTTTTATAACAAGTCTAGTACAGTCAACAGAACGATGCGGATTTTCCGACCAGGAAAACCTCCTCCGCCTTCAAAAGTGCCTCAAAGGCCCAGCTCTGGAAGCAGTCCGGGGAAAACTCTTGACACCAAGCACCGTTAACAGTGCCATCGAGACCCTGAAGATGCTCTTCGGGCGTGCAGATATTATCCATCAAAAAATGGCACGAAAGCTGCGTCTAGAACCTGCAGTCAAGCCAGAAAAATTGGAAACTTTGATTCATTTTGCACTCGCCGTACAAAATTACTGTTCCACTATTGAAGCTATAGGACTTGGAGATTATCGCAACGATCCAGCACTGCTCGCGGATCTGTTAGAAAAGTTACCGAGCGACTTGAAGCTTGATTGGTGTCGTCATCAGATGTTCTTACAGCGTGCAACAATGAAAGCATTTGACTCCTGGCTGTTCACGCTCGCCAGCTGCGCCAGTCAAGTAACTACCTTTGGACAGTCGAACACCGAGGAAAAGAGGCCGACAAGACAACGACTTTTGGTACACGACATTGCAGATAAGAAAGCCGATTCAGTACCACAATCAGTTCCGTGCTACAAGTGCAGCGAAAACCATCGTCTTACCCAATGCTCCACGTTTATTGTCCTGAATACAAACGATCGATGGAATTTCATACAACAAAATGGAATTTGTTTTCGTTGTCTCAAGAAGCATCCGGTACGACGTTGTAATTCACGAAAGCAATGCGGAATCGACGGTTGCAAGATGCCACATCATCCTCTCCTCCACGCTCCAAAACGTAGCTGCCATGAGCGTGAAGACAACAGAAGTGTTCCAACGGATCATAAAGTCGAACCCAAGTCAGAGAATCGTGTTGTGACTTTCCACTCAGTGGAACGGAAAAAGGCCCTGTTCCGATATATTCCCGTCAGACTTCATGGAGCGAACAAAACTTTGGATACGTTCGCACTTATAGACGAAGGATCAGCCTGCACGCTTTTAGAGAACACAATCGCGGATGAGCTGAACCTCAACGGACCACTGGAAGAGCTGTGTTTAAAATGGACCGGAGACATCACACATAACGAGACAAAATCGAGAGTAGTCAGTTTAACAATTTCATCGCCAGAAAATAGTGCACGAAAGTTTGAACTTAAAAATGTTAGAACTGTGTCCAGCCTAGACCTACCAAGACAGTCGCTAGATGCACAAGATATCAAGGGTCACCGACACCTACGCAATTTACCGATTTCACCCTATCAACATGTTCAAGCGCGCATTCTCATTGGGTTAGACAACGCGAAAATAGTTCTGCCACAGAAAACTGTTGAAGCTACTGGTGACGGGCTCATAGCAGCGAAGTGCAGATTGGGATGGTCAGTGTACGGCTGTAAAAACAATAGTGACTTCACGCCTCCAAGAGTTATGCACATTTGTGATGGAAAAGTCGAAGAAAATATGGATGAAATGTTGAAGTTCTACTTTTCGTTAGACTCAGTAGGAGTTGCGGTCAAGAATTGTACACTACAATCGAGAGAAAACGAACGAGCTCCGCGAATCATGGAGTCAACATCGAAATATAATCCCAAGGAGAAGAGATGGGAGACTGGGCTTCTGTGGAAGCACGATGAAATCAACTTGCCTGATTCGTTACCTATGGCCAGGCACAGACTACGTTGTCTCGAGATGAAAATGAACAGAGATCCTGCCCTGAAGAAGTTCCTTATCGACACCATCCAAAGTTATAAAGACAAAGGTTACTAGAGAGGACTAGAGAGGAACGAAATCTCTACAGGTGGTAAATCATGGTACCTACCAATTTTTGCAGTGAGAAATGTCAACAAAAATAAGACCAGACTCGTTTGGGATGCAGCAGCCAAGATTGACAATGTGGCCTTGAATACCTATCTGACTAAAGGCCCAGATTACTTGACATCTCTAGTTGGTGTGCTCATTCGATTTCGTGAAAAGGCAATTGCTCTCTGCGGCGACATAAAAGAGATGTTTCATCAGGTTTTGGTGCGAAAAGAAGATCAACAAGCTCAGAAGTTCTTATGGCGTGATGGTGACACTTCGGAAGAACCGGAGGTATACCTTATGCAGGTCATGACATTCGGAGCCTCATGCTCTCCCTCTCTAGCCAACTTTATCCGAGATAAAAATGCTAATCGTTGGAAAGATACCTTTCCCAAAGCTGTAAAAGCCATCAAAGAAAACACATACGTGGACAATTGGTTGCAGAGCGCAGAAACAGAAGACGAGATGATTGACCTTGCTATGAGGGTGCGAAGAATTCATGCCGAAGGGGGATTTGAAATGCGAAACTGGTCATCTAACTCTCGACGCGTGTTAAAAGCATTAACACAATCCAGCGCGGAAATAAAAAGGTCATTTGACGAATTCAACGCAGTGGGTGAAAAGGTTCTTGGTCTTTGGTGGCAAGCGGACACAGATGCATTTTCCTTTACTGAGAGTTTTGGTAAACCAGCCTTTGACAACAACGCTCATCCAACGAAACGTCAAATCTTAAGGACCGTGATGTCAATCTTCGACCCGCTGGGCCTATTGGGGTTCTTTGTCATTGGCGCAAAAATTATTCTCCAAAATATTTGGCGTTCTGGAGTAAATTGGGACGAGTCAATAAAAGATGCTGAATACGAACAATGGTTGCAGTGGGTGGATCAAATCCCATCGATTCGATCAATTACGACGCCAAGATGCTTCCACGATCTTGGCAGTGGTGCTGAAGTCGACATTCACACGTTCGTTGATGCCAGTACACACGCATACGCGGCAGCATGTTACATACGAGTCAGTAAGAAGGAAGCGGTGCGCTGCTCATTGATAATGTCAAAAACACGGGTAAGCCCACTCAAACCAATTTCTATTCCTAGGCTGGAGTTGATGGCTTGCGTTCTTGGGCTACGACTGGCTAAATTCGTCGAAGCTGAACTGTCTATATCAATAAACAAACGATATTTCTGGACAGATTCGAAAAATGTTCTGTATTGGATCCACTCCGATGCGAGAAAGTTTCATCAGTTTGTGGCTTTACGAATCGGCGAGATCCTCGAGAATTCGAAGATAAATGAATGGAGGTGGGTTCCTACCGCTAGTAACGTGGCTGACTACGGGACGAAGTGGCGAACGGATACCGACACAAGCTTACTCTCGCGTTGGTTCAACGGTCCAGAGTTCTTAAGCAGAGGCGAATCTCAATGGCCCACTACGCAGATGGAGGGGTATTTAAATTTGGAGTCGGAAGCTATCTGTCACGTTGAGGTAAACTCAGAAGTTGTCAGTAACCATAAAGGCGCTATACCAGATGTGGAAAGGTTTAGCAAGTGGGAGAAACTTCTAAATTGTCAAAAATATGTACTGAAGTTTATCCAATTAACAACCAAACGCATTTGCATATCGTCGAAGCTTAGGACACTCCTCAGCATGGAAAATCTCGAAGGAGCAAAAGGTATCATCATTCGCAGTTGCCAGCAGGAAGAGTTTCCCGACGATTTAAGGTCTCTAGTAACACCGCCGCACCAGGTAAATTCCAAAAGTTTCCTTCTAAAATATTGTCCTTATCTTGACGACCACGGACTCCTACGATCTCGAGGACGAATCGATGCCGTGGCAAATGTGCCAACTAGCGTTAAACGCCCCATCATTCTTCCCCGAAAACACAAGGTCACCTGTTTAATAATCGACTATTATCATCGTCGATACCGCCATCATCATAATGAGATCGTCGTCAACGAAGTGCGTCAGCGATATGTCATAAGTGGACTCCGGGCCCTGGTCAACAAAGTAGCACCAAATTGTCAAGCTTGCAAGAACAAACGCGCAGTCCCAGCTCCACCAATTATGGGCGATCTTCCACAAGAACGAGTTGCTGCATTTACGTTGCCCTTCACCTTTACGGGTATAGATTACTTCGGGCCTGTCAACATAGTCATCGGACGCCGAACAGAAAAGCGATGGGGAGTGGTATTCTCATGCCTTACCACGAGGGCGATACACCTTGAGATAGCGCCTTCTCTCTCGACAGATTCGTTCTTACTAGTCTTTAAACAGTTTGTCAGCCGACGAGGAGTGCCTAAACGAATCGTGTCAGACAACGCCACCAACTTTCGAGGAGCGAGCCGTATCTTAATAGAACAGATCGAAAGAATATCTTCCACAGAGATAGAAAAGGCCTACCCGGAAATCGAATGGAGGTTCATTCCGCCGTCTGCACCCCACATGGGTGGTGCTTGGGAAAGAATGATTCGGTCGGTAAAATCTATTTTGACGGATATTCTACCAGAAACCGGACTTCGGGAAGAGGTCTTGAGAGCTGCCTTAGCGGATGTTGAAAATATCCTGAATTCAAGACCGTTGACTTACGTGCCGCTTGACTCTCCAACAAGTGAGGCGCTCACGCCAAATCACCTGCTACTCGGAAGTTCAAGCGGAATACGGGAACTATCCAGCCAGGACGAAAGCGGTATGTCGTTACGAAGGAACTTTCACAGATCGAGCCAGCTAGCAGATCAATTTTGGAGGCGTTGGTTACGAGAATATCTCCCGTACTTGACTCGACGAACCAAATGGCTTCAGGCACCAACGGATCCCATACGTCTTCAAGATGTCGTGCTGATTGTGGACGAAAACGCAAAGAGAAACACATGGAAACGGGGCATCGTCGTGGATCTTCATCACTCAAAAGAAAAGACAGCTCGCAGTGCAGTTGTGCGAACAGCAGATGGCCTAATCACGAGACCGATCGTAAAGCTGGCGAAGTTGGACGTTCGTGAAAAATAGTAAACATCGCGAAAATCACGATGCTTACGAGGGGGGGAATATTGAATCATTTAATATTTGAATCTACTGTGTTGAATTACTTAATATACATAATGTGAAATACTCACACAAGTGACGTCAACGTCCGTGGCTGAATGCGCCTCTTATGGTTTCACCATTTGTCAACTGTCAAATGTCAACTGCCAACTGATAATTGCCATTTGACAATTGTAGAACCCATACGTCGTGCTTTTTTACTTCGACCACCGGCGGACACGCACGAGTGTAAGTATTGTATTTAATGTACATACATAAAATGAATTGTAATAACTATTTTTTCCTTTAAATAAAGATTTTAGCATTTGGGCTAATACTGCTGTCCGTCTACCGTCGAACAGTATGTATATGTATATTCGCCCTATAGATAGTATAGTAAAAGACTAAGAAAAGCCTCGTAGGAGTAGTATTTGCCGACAGGCTCTGGTCCGTTAAACAAAGTGAGTAAAAGCATCTGCAGCCGAACACCTAGCAGCTCTGTTAGCCAGTTCGTACTGCCACTCTGACCATTGAAATTACTAACGGAAGAGAACGAATGGCGAGTATCCTGCGCCACAAAACAGGATTAATGTCGGTTGGGCTACGGACCAACTTACCCGCCATCCAGGAAACGCGATGGAATGGACCGGGTAGAAAATGGATGAAAAACAGCGACTAACGTAACGGCACCGAATATCGGCCGGCTACCTAAATCCGGCCATTTGCTTATTTGATTGATATCTATGGCAAAACTAAATATAAATTCTTTTTTATTATTACAATTTATAAAGTACTTATTATACTTGCAATTAGTTGAAAAAAAAGAAGTAAAATTATTTGTTATTGAGCAAAAAAAAATATTGATATAGTCGAAAGTTAGATTTTACTTAAATAGATCGATGAAATCCTAAGAATCGATTCTTTAAAAATAAAGGATTTTCTGTACAATCTTAATAATTTATTATAATGCTAGTAATAATTTTAGACTCACATATTCTTTAGTAATACTATAATCTCATAGATAATTGCAAACATCACTTTTTGGGTCAGAAAAATGTAAAAATTGTATGGCCGGAATTAGGTACAGTTAAATTTACAATGGGTCATAATATCGGCAGGCGGTCGGTATTGGGATAATCGTATATGATCCAAATTCCGGCCAGGCAGACGGATAAACATAGACTGAGACGTTACATAGATTAGTTTTATTACTTAATTTTTGCTCCCAATCTTTTTTGTACACAAACTAAGGGACTTCCTCTGTGCGTTAATCCTTCCTGTATAGCATATACATAATAATTTTATTATGTTAAACAATCGAAATGCATATTCATATCCCTACTTTTTCAAAGTAAAACTAAGAATTGTTTTCTTGGTACAACAAGAAAAAAAGTGTGATCATTCTGTTCTAATCCTTAGAGAGATTTGGAAGAGTTTTGTGAATTATTAGAAGTGAGACTGCCTGTTTTTTACTAATTTACCAATAATTGCGAGCTTAACGAATATAGTGGATTTCCTGCTGCGTGGTTAAATAGTGAAACGTAAACGTGTAAACTTTGAACTTTTAATTAAGCCGTTAACGAGTGGTTTACTTTTTGTGATTCTATAGTTGAGAGACGAGAAAATGAGTGCTAAAAAACGCCTGTCTTATACAAGTGCGTCATTACACAATGCTCTGAAATCAATTAATGATGGATTTATGTCTATTAGAAAGGCAAGTAAAGCTTATAATATCCCAAAGAGCACGTTGACTGATAAGCTTAAAAATAAATATTCAAATAATATCGGGGCACCAACCATTCTGACGGCTTCAAAAGAAAACTTATTGGTCCAATGAATTATAGAAATGGGTGAGAAAGGCTTCCCTGTAACGAAAGACCAACTGATCGTGTCAGTTGCTAAATTGGCACAAAAATTAGACCGGCCGAATCCATTTAAAAGTGGCGTACCCGGAAGAAAATGGGTCCAATCATTTTTAAAACGACATTCAAGCATAAGTTGTAGAATTGCACAGCCTTTAACAATGTCGAGAGTCGATGTGAGTGAGGGGGGTATTCGGAATTGGTTTAACCGTGTTCGTACTTATCTCATGGATCATGAACTACTCAATGTTATGGAAGACCCGAGGCGTGTTTTCAACAGTGATGAAAGTGGATTTTATTTAACTCCAAAAGATAAATTTGTGCTAGCTCGGAAAGGATCGCGAAAGGTTTACTCACGTGTTTATAACGACGAGAAAGAATGTTTAACTACATTAATAACAGTGAGTGCAGATGGGAGTGTGCAGCCTCCAATGGTATTGTATCCATATAAACAAAGGATACCAAGCAATATTCACTCGAGGTACCCAAAAGACTGGGGTATCGGTAGATCTGAATCCGGATGGATGACAAGTGAGGTTTTTTACGAATATGTAGCAAACGTTTTTTACCCTTGGATTATAAATAATAATATTCCACTGCCAATAATATATTTTGTAGATGGACATGAATCGCATTTAAATATTCATGTCTTAGAATTTTGCAAAGAAAAGGGCATAATCTTAACGGCATTTCATCCTGACGCTACTCATATTTTACAGCCCCTTGATGTTGGTGTATTTCATCCACTTAAAAATATATGGAAAAATCAAGTACGAAGTTGGCGAATGGAAAATCGTGGCCAAAAAATAAAAAGGGAAGATTTTGCACCAATTTTAAAATCATCGATTGACAAATCAATAACATCAGAACTCATTAAAAAGGCATTCCATTCTTGTGGGTTATTTCCTTTTAATGAGAATAACATTAATTACGAGAAATTTTTAAAACAACTCGATGTGCATAATGAAAAGTCAGGAAATGAAGATGGCAACCAAGAATACGCTAATATGAATGTCCGAACGCACAGGGGAATAAGTGATGTTGAGTTTTTATCAGAGTTGGAAAACAAAATGGATCCATCGTGATACAATTTAAAGAAACTGAAAATGAATGGGAAGGCAATCCATGTCACCTTAGCCTCTTTCAGTTATGGAAAGGATTGGCGTATAATGCAATAAATAATGAAACTTTGTCAAATGATGCAGAGCTCGATGAAATAGTCAATGCCATTGTTGAATCTTCTGTGGATCCAATACAAAAAACACCAGAAAATATTGTGAGACATGAACATTATTATACATCACCATTTAAAGAAGCACTATATTGGCCCGAAACGACTATGAAAAAAGGAAAAGTCAATCTACAGGACGAACAGTCAAAAAGGAGAAAAGTTACTCCTGTGGTTGCTGTAAACGCAGAATTTATTCAACATCAGCGAAAAATACAAAAAGAAAAAGATGAGAAAGAAAGAAGAAAAACAGAACGATTAAACAAAAAATCACTTGCAGTGGATACACCAGCTATGAATAGAGTGACTGAAGAAATCGTAAATATTAATGTGGGAAATATCAATTACTCGCAGGGAGATTATGTAATTGTGCAATATGAAGGTGAATTTTATCCAGGTGTGGTAGTACAAAGTAATGAACACATCGTGAAAGTGAAGACCATGACAATGAGCCGTAATAATTGGAGGTGGCCCGAAAAAGAAGATGTATATGATTATATAGTAGAGGATGTTATTTGCAAAATACCTGTCCCCGAATTAATAAATAGTAGAGGCATATACAGTATTCCTACAATTAATGATGTAAGAAATAAGAAAAAAAACCTATTGGCAATTGACATAAATATGTAAATTAAAAAAAAAAGAATTATGTCTGTTCGTTTTTTACTTTTTTTTTTTTTTTTTTTTTAATATTATTATGTTTTAATAAATATTATTGGATAAAAGTTGTAATAACGTTTATAAAATGTATGTTTTCATATTTTGTTTTGCTATGTTCCTACTAAATTAAGCGTATTTCGATGAAAAACTGATCGGCCGATATTAGGAGTACAAGTGGCCGGTATTAGGAACAGTGCGAAATAGTGGACGGAATTATGGTCACTTGCCAAAAATGGCAAGTGTTTTATTAAAAAATAATTTTAAATATTCTAACGATAAAATAAGCGAACGGGAATAATTTATAATGGATAAGAATCGTTTTCTTATGTAGAAAACACTACCAAAATTAAAATAAATATTTCTATTAATTTATTAAAAATAAATAAATGTAGTCAATCCTTAGATGTCCGGTATTCGGTACAATTAGTTACGGATACTACGGCGACTGCTAGAGGGAGAGAGTAAAACGATTGCTCGGATGCGGATTTGTTGTTCGAGGTGAACTAAGGCAAAAAGTCCTTAGCTTTCGGCATCTAGGCTACATTTTCTAACATCCGCCTGCTCTGTGCCCACGCTCCCACAGAAGAAAGGGATGGCTCCACCAAAGATGAGTTCTACGATCTCCTCGACAGAATATACATATGTCCAATGTCCCAACCATGACATCAAAATTGCGCTAGTAGACTTCAATGTAGACTTAAACTAAAAAGCTTAGGTGTGGTATCTAACAGAAAATCGACTTTGTGTTCGTTGCCTCCTAATGAAATGAGTGATTTTTTTTCCCAAGATACTCTTAAGCCACCTGAAGTGGGTTACAATTTAGACTTGAATGCTGCAGATACTCCTTCGGGTTTTAGTTTCCAGTGCGTTGAAGAAATTGATGTATTTAATGCCATTAACTCTGTTAAGTCTAACGCAATAGGACCTGATGGTATTTCTCCGCGGTTCCTTAAGCTTATCCTTCATCATATTATACGTTATATACATCATATTTTCAATTACTGCATCTATAGCTCTCAATTCCCGGTGCAATGGAAAGCAGCAAACATTAAGCCTATCCCGAAAAAGTCTAACCCAACCTGTCCCGCCGACTATAGACCTATCAGTATTCTATGTTTTCTGTCAAAAGCCTTCGAGAAGATACTATCTGTTCAAATTAAAAAATACCTAGAAGAAAATAATAAACTATCCAAATGGCAATCAGGTTTTCGCAGCAAACATTGTTGCGAATCTGCTGTACTTAAAGTGACTACTGACATTAGAACAGCTTTAGACCGTAATGATACTGCTGTCGCAGTTCTACTGGACTTTTCCAAAGCTTTTGACCGCATTGAGCACTCTTTGCTGTTAACGAAAATGAAGAATAACTTCAGCTTTTCTTCCTATTCTATTAAACTTATAAATGCATATCCAAAAAATAGGGTGCATGCGGTTGTCACTGAGCTTGGTCTCTCTAATCCTAAAGCTATTAGAACGGGGGTTCCCCAAGGTTCTGTATTGGGCCCGCTGTTATTCTCTCTTTTCAACAATGATATCCCGGATATTGTTGAAAATTGTAAAGTCCATATGTACGCTGATGATGTTATCATATACCTTTCACGACCTATAGGTCTCATTGAAGACTGCATTGCCAGGGTGAATGAAGACCTTGATCATTTATCAAGTTGGTCAAAAGCTAACAAGTTGACGTTGAATCCCACTAAGACGGTTAGTATTGTCTTTTCAAATAATAATCGATGTCTTAATGATCTTTCACCAACTGTCCTTGATGGCAATTGCATAAGTCCCATCTGTTCTGTCAAATATTTAGGCTTTCATATCAACTCCTCGCTTACATGTTGTGACGGAATTAGAGATACTTTGCGGAAAGTTTATTGTGCACTACGCAGATTGAGATGCTCAGCGTATTATTTGAATCCCATGATAAAAAAAAGACTAGTTAAAACACTTATAATGCCCTACATCTTGTTTAATTGTTCGGTGTTCCCTTGTCCTGATTCTGTTTGTAAACATAGACTAAATGTTGCATTTAATGATTGCGTTCCTTTTATTTTTAATATTCCTCGGTCGAGAAGTGTGTCTTCTTTAGCATCATCAATTTTTGGACTCAAACTTGACCTGTATTTCAACTTTCGGAATGTCCTGGAACTGTTTAAAATTATCCTAAATAAATCTCCTAGTTACCTCTTTGAAATGCTACAATTTGCTCAGTCTAACAGAGGGAATAAACTCATAATTCCGTCTTTCACACATCGCATTGGCGAACGGTCTTTTCTTGTATCTGCAATTCGTATCTGGAATAATCTTCCACATGAATTGCAGTTAACTAACTCTTATACCGTATTCCAGAAGAAGCTTTTTCAATTCTTAACTGACATGTCCTCATAACTTGATTTGATTTTGGCATAATTTGGTTCTGTGCTTATCTATTTTCAAATTTAATTTACTCGTTCATACATGTATACATTCAACTAAATTTTGTACTTCTAAAAATTGTACTTCTAAAAGATGAATTATCTTGTAGTACTGTCATATTAATTCAAATAAATAAATAAATAAGTACAAAAAAAAAAAAAAAAAAAAAAAAAATGCTAAGCCATCTTTGAACGAGTCATCGACAAACGCAGCCTACACGACACTACATCCGATAACGGGCACAGGCTGATTGATGTTGCTCCGGGGAGAAATCTCCTTCTAGCCAGTACGCACTTCTCACACCTCGATATATATAAAGGCACCAGGTGGACGCCAGATCAATCAATCACTCACCAGATTGATCACATCGCGATGGACGTCAGACACTCCTCCACTATTCTTGATGTTCGAACTTTCCGAGGGACTAACATCGACTCGGACCACTATCATGTAGTAGCCAAGATGTGCCTACGGATATCACGAACGCAGGGAAGTAGAGTAAGAACACATAGTTATGAAGTCGGAAAGCTACTATCGCCCGAAACCGATCGTGCTTTTACAGATCACGTCTCCCTTAAGCTCTCTCATACATCGCAACACTCCACCCAGTCAATGGAACAACAGTGAAACCTTCGCTAACAAACGCACTACATCTGAAGTTTTGGGCTTCAAGGCTCCACCACGAAGAAACACCCGGTTCGATGACGAATGCATGCATATAAAGACTCCCTGCGTAGACGAACAAGAGCAGCTCGTGAGCTCTACGAGCTAAAAAGAAGGGAGGAGCATACGTTTCCCAAAAGACAGAGCACGAGAAGTGCGCGATTCAGGACTTGGGGAGGTATTACTGCAGGCTTAAGGTCCGAAGGTCTTATCAACAGATAAAGCGAAGGTTATAAAGCCAGAACGGAAGCCTGTAGGGATGTGAACGGACTGCTAGTAGTAGAATCGCAGTCGATGCTGAGAATATGAAAAAACCTCTTCTGCAGACTGTATAACGGCGATGTTAGTTAATATACCCCTGTCAGGCAGAATGATCCATTTCTAATCGACGAAGACCGCGGAGAATTCCGTCCCCCTGACCTCGACGAAGTTAAGGTCGCAGTATCGAAACTCGAGCCGAATGAAGCTGCTGGCGCAGACGGACTGTCTGCTGAGCTCTTCGAAGTAGCTGGAGATGACCTGGATGACCTGGTTAAGAGCATGCACCAGCTCATCTGTAAAATATGTCCAGACGAAAACATGCCCTAGGAATGGAGTCTCAACAAAGGACTGACTGCGCCAACTACAGGGGAATAAGTCTCCTTAATATCGCCTACAAAAGCCTGAAGCCTTTTGTAGATAAACTCTTAGGTCCTCATCAGTGTGGCTTCAGGACAGGGAAGTCCATTATCGACCAAATCTTCATCATGCGGCAGATTCTAGAAAAAACCAAGGAATTTCAAGTGGACGCTCACCACCTATTTGTCGACTTCAAAGCCGTATCGGAGAATGTAATTAGAGACGAGCCATACAACGCTATGTCAACCTTTGACATTCCTGCTGAACTCGTCAGACTATGCATGATGACTTTGGAGAATGCTCGCTGCTGCATCCGAATCGGTGCAGATCTGAGCGATAGACCATTCGCAACAGCTGTGTTGCACAATTTTTCCGTAAAGGAATTGTATTTCGTGGCTTTGGACAAACTTTGAACTACAGACCTCACGCTCGATAGTCGGTGATATTTACTACTGCACCACAGCCACCAACAAACGAATCAAGCTATGGTTAAGATAACCCTGAGGTGGACCCAAGGGGAAGCCTGCCTAGACACGGGGAAAATCAGGGCAAATTTCGTAGGACTTCTGCAGTAGTTGTGAAGACGAAGAGGAGCTTGAGTCTCTTCATTGCCTGCTCTATACCTGTCCGGCCCTCTGTCATAGCAGGAAACAATACATACCTAGGATTCTACTTCGTTAACGACCTGACTGACATTCAGCGAATAAGGACAGCTGATCTTCTTAATATTGTAAGAAGTACAAAATGGTTTCACAAATAGTTGGTGTTGCGTCCGTCAATGTTTTGCGTATTGTACTGATGGGGGAAATTCAGTATTCATTCCTCTAACATTCGTGGATTAAGGAAAAATTTCTTTGCATCGTATGCCCATGTCTCTCTCCTCAAACCGGCTGTTTTGGAACTTTGTGAAACACAGGTTGATGAAAAGTCTGATCCTTCGGCTTTTAGTCTTCCTGGATACAGCTTAGTGCCATTGTTCGTTTCTCACCGCGGTCTCGCCATCTATGTTCGTAGTGATATCGCTTACCAGCTGCTTCCGCAGTATACCCAAACATCCACCTCGGAATTTAATCTCAATGGCTAAAATTCACTCTTCGTAAGCACACAATTCACTGCTGTTTTCTTTACAGAAGCCCAAACCTGGACAGAGGTATCACTCTAGACGCGTTTGATGCACTGTCCGACTCCATCCAAAGAATTGTTTCCCTGTCTCCTCGCACTGAAATCGTTATTGCGGGCGATTTCAATGTTCACAATTCTCAGTGGCTTCAACATTCTGGACAGACAACACCCGAAGGAAGGTATGTCGAAATTTTCGCTGAGTTGAACCAATTAACTCAGCTTGTGAATGAGCCATCCCGTATCCCGGATATTGTCAGTCATACCGCCAATACCCTGGACTTGTTTCTTACCTCTCAACCTGATAAATACACCTTGGATGTATTATCTCCTCTAGGCTGGTCTGATCACTGTGTCATATCAGCTTAATTCCCATACTCACTCCACTCAGTTAAAGAAAAAGCTCCCAAAAGAATAATATGGGAATATAAGAAAGCTAGTTGGTGCGGCCTTAACAACTTCATTCGGAGCTTTAACTGGTCGTTGTGCTTCCTCGACAACGACGTGGACGCCGCAGCTTATACCATCACAAACATTATCCACACTAGCATAACCAATCTTATCCCCAACAGGGTAAAAAGTCTAAAGCCGGTAGATAATGCGTGGTTTGACTGGAGCTGCAAAGAGGTTATCAGGTTGAGAGAGATAAGTTTTCGGAATTATAAGACAAACACCACTGAGGAAAACCGAAAAAGATATATACAAGCCAGAAATGACTGTAACTCCCATATTCGACGAGCCAAATTTTTACATGACCAAAAACTGAGGCGTAAAATCCTACAATGTCCCAAGGGTAGCCGAAGTTTTTGGTCGTTAAAAACATCCAAAACTCCGTATCGTCGTCTATACCCACGCTCATTCACAATGACATTCCAGCTGTCACCCCCTTAGACAAAGCTAATCTGCTTGCTGCCCACTTCGCAGCGAACTCGCAACTCCCCAAATCATCTTTGTCACCGCCTGTTCTGGAGTACGTTAATTCCACCATGGGACAAATTCACTTCCGTACTCGTGCAGTTGCAAGGGTTCTTAAAGAACTTGACATACTCAAATCCGGTGGTCCAGATGGTATTTCCCCAATAATTCTGAAGAGGTGTTCTTCTACGCTGGCAAAACCACTGCGTAAGCTTTTTCACCTTTCCTACTCTTCTGGGCTCTACCCTAGTAGGTGGAAAACAGCAGTTGTCCAGCCCATTCCCAAAAAAGGCGAATCTTCTTCTCTCTCCAATTACCGAACCATTGCACTAACGTCCCTTCTTTCCAAGGTCATGGAAACACTGATAAATCGTCAGTTAATGAAACATCTCGAGTCGCAGAAACTCCTCAATGACCGGCAGTACGGTTTCCGCAGCAACAGATCCATTGGTGATTTGATGGTATATCTCACCGAGAAGTGGAATCATTCGCTCCACCAGGCGGGTGAGAGCAAAGCATTTGACAGAGTTTGGCATGAAGCTCTTTTGTCGAAAATGCGTGCATTCGGAATCGATGACTCTCTTCTTCTATGGATTAGAAGCTACCTTTCGAATAGTTAAATTCGAGTTGTCTTGGACGGATTCAAGCTTGACACTCACTTTGTAAGTGCTGGTGTTCCCCAGGGCTCCGTTTTGTCTCATAAATGATCTCTTGTCTGTTACTTCTAATCCAATTCACTCCTTCGCTGACGACAGTACCCTCAGCTTCTCATATTCGTTCACTTCTTTACGACCCGGCACTTCGGCTGTAAATAGTGAGCGGCAGCGTATGTTAAGCTCATTAAATTCCGACATCGACAGCATCATCCAATGGGGTAAAAACAATAGAGTGGAATTTAAAGCTTCCAAAACACCATGCTGTCTTCTGTCGTTAAAGCGTAACACTGACCCAATGTCATTATCCATGAATGGCACTTGTATCTCGGAAACCGAAAAGCTTTCCATACTGGGTATGTGCATCAGTGACAACCTTTGTTGGAATGATCACATATTTAGTGTCGCTAAGAATGCCGCGAAATGCCTAGGTTTCCTATACAGATGCAAGAAATTCTTCACACCCACCGATCTGGCTACAATTTATAAGGCGTTCATTCGTCCTAAGTTGGAGTTCAACGCTCATGTTTGGTCTGGTGCATCTAAGACCTCATTGCACCTACTAGATAGAATACAAAAACGCGCGATAAAACTGATAGATGATCCCAGCATTACCAAAACACTCGCTGGAACATCGTAGGAACGTATCCTGCCTTTCATTGTTTTATCGTTACTTTCATCATAAATGCTCTGACGAAATAGCCAGTTGCATTCCGCCACTTCACAACTTCTCCCGCGATACACGCCTCTCCCGGAATGCGCATGAATTCACTTTGAAGCCCGTTTTCGGTGGTACTGTCAAATATAGAAATTCTTTCCTCAACCGAACCACACGAATGTGGAACGCGCTACCTCGTTCGGTCTTCCCCCCTCAGTACAATATGCAGACATTTAGGACCATTTTCAATAGGCAGCTCCTCTCCCTCTCCCTGCTACCTTCCTACCTTCTGCTCGCACAACGTCAAAATAGGAGGTCGCCCCTCTTGGCAAAACACAGGGCCTATTTGACCTAGGTGCTTACACGTCCATATAATTAATATCCTACCTCTGCCCTCCCACTTTCTTACTCACCATTACCATTCTTCCCTAGGTTAAGTTCCTCTAGTTTACCTAATATTTAAGTTAAGAATTTAAGTACCATATACAGATGTACAATCTCATGTCAGTTATAGGAGCATTACAATATCGCCCAAGATTCCATATGTTCCATGCTGAAACCCTGATTTTCTCCAAGCCAAGCAATAGAAATATATGACTCGACACTTCAAAGCGCTGCAACGATAGTAGCAAGTAAGTATTTACATAATTCCTCGTCCCCGACTCAAACTCACTTTTCTGCTTTTCTTCGCATATACGAGAGTACTCGAAAAAATACTAAAAACGAAGTCATTTCTCGTGATCTTATACATTTCCGAAAAGTAAACTTTTGTGCGAATCTTTTCATAAAACCACATTTGCTCCTCCGCTCCCATGGGAATCACTCATCCACTTTGCGTTTTCCAAAAGACGAAATGAAAAGAAAAAACCACGGCGAATGTGCGCTTTTATGTGAAAATGCAAAGAAGTGTTTTTCAAAAGTGATGGAAATAACCGCATCAGAGCGGAGATCAGCTATCTTTAAAAAGGGGTTTCACACAATATACTATATTTGAACTCTGACAAGTATTTGAAGATAAATGTATCTTTTCAGTTGTATTGACAGGATTTTTGTCTGTGAAAAGCTGCTTCTTTCCTGAATTCGATATCACATAAGTAGTATTGGCTTGAGGGCTCTATTGAAAATTACATAATTTACACTGCAAATGCTAGCACGCAGCAGGTGTGTCATTCGATACACTTTAAGATCAAGTGTGTCACTTCACACTTCTTTGAAATTGAGACACTTGTTCGTGTTAAAACGATAACACGTTCTATTGCGTGTCACGAACAGAAACTCTAATGAAACCTAAAGTGTGTTACACCGACACACTTATTGATAATTAACACATTTTGGATCACTCAATCAAACAAAATGCAAATTTCTCAACTATTTGCAACCTTGCCAGAAAGGTGGCGTATATGTACATAGTTGGGAAATTGGTGTGTTAACCATTAAACCATGGATCCGGGTCGCAATTTTTTTTCTGGCAAGGTTGCATATAAAGGGTGGTGGGTGAATCGTGCTACAAAGCAAATCGTAATAACTTTTTTCCCACGTAAGTAATTGGCTTGCTTGGATGGATGGATGCTTGGAATGACGAAACACGAATTTGGGTAGTGCAGCGCTACCATGCTTTGAAGTCCGTCATTTCCGTCCAAAAATAACTTAAGCGGACGTTTGGCGGCACTCCCCCCAACCGATGGACCATCATGAGCCTGGTGAACTTGTTTGCCGAACATGGGGTAATCTCCGTACCACCGAGAGCCTTCTGTTCGGCTGTTGCTGCTGCAATACATTCAAACCCAACCGTTTCGACTTCAAATTTATCCACACAAATGGGAGTGAGCAGACGATCATTACAGGCCAAAATTCATAATGATTTAAACTTGTTTTCGTAACAAAGTCCAAATTATAGGGCAAGTTAAACCCCCTCGACTCGTCTCCTCCTGTGTAATTTGACCGAAGAGCATTACAACTTTGTAAACAGTTTGTAAACAGTCTGATGAGGCTCACTTTGACCTTAACGGCAGTGTCAATAAGCAGAATTGAGGCTATGGAGCGAGTTTTATAAAGAAATTCTCCATGGAATGGAGCGGCACCCAGAGCGGGTCACTATAGTTTCATCAAGGTGTATTGTTGGGTCATATTTTTTTGAAGAAAATGGTGCTACGGTAACGGCCAATGGAGACCGTTATTTAAAGATGTTTAGGGAGTTTTTTTTTTTTCAGAACTGCGCCGAAAACAAGCTCCTTTCGCCTCCATTTGGTTCCGGCAAGATGGTGCCACTGCACACGTTATGGCGGAGCTGCAATTTTCCGCTGGCCCCGACCAGACTGCACCAGATTTTTTTTTGATGGGCTAATGTCAAACATTAGGTCTATAAAACAAAACCCAGGAATCTGATCGAATTGAATGAGTCCATTCAGACAATAATTGAAGCTATCCCGATTACAACCCTTCAGGCTGTAATGAATAATTTTTTGGTTAGGTTTCGCACATGTGTGAACGAGCTTGACGGTCATTTTTGTGAAGACAATCAAGTAAAAACAGAAATTCGATACGCCAGTCCACGAGTAGCTGCTTGAATGCCTTTTCCAGATTGGAGTTAGAGGGAAGGCGGAAAGCTAAAAAATTACTTGGCGGAAAGAACATTCAGGGTGATCCTCATCAAAATGCGAACGGAATGAGGTTGTTGGATTTTTGTTGTGCAAATGGCATTTCCATTATGAACACCTTCTTTCCGCTGAAAGACATTCATAAATATACGTGGTATCGTCGGAGTCCTCAACTGAAATCGTTGATAGATTTCTTTGTGGTACCATCGTGTGTGGAACGGATGGTTTGTGACGTTCGTGTGTTGAGAGGGGCTGCACTGTCAACTGATCATCACCTGCTGTTTTGTAAGCTGTATCTTACTGATAGAGTACCTCGTCTGCCAAGGCGGAAACCAAGAGTGGTTACACGCATACTGTGGGAGAAACTACAGAGCACTGAGGTGCGGCAACGCTTCGCACGACACATATCCGAAAGGTTTAAGCAAATTCCAACTGTTCCATCGCATGTAGAGGAAGAATGGCGACTATGTTCAACAGCTGTCATTGCCTCTGCACGTGATGTTTGTGGAGAGAAGCGGCTTAGTGTTGCGGCTGATGGTGAGAAAAGAACTGCGTGGTTTAAAACACCCGGCATTCAAGAAGCCATCAGAGAGAAGAAGAAGGCCTACAAATACTGGATTCTCTTGGGAGACTCTGCTGTTCGTGACCGATACACTGTGGCGCGAAGAACTTGCAAATTTGCTGTGCGAAGGAGCAGTCCTGGAAGGAGTTCGGCGAGAAGTTGGAAGGAGACCATAGATCTGCGAAAAAGGTGTTCTGACAAACCATTCGCCGGCTCAGAGGAAGGAAATTCAACATAATCAAAGGAGTTAAATCCAAAGATGGTGTGTTGCTTTCCAATGAGAAGGACATCTTACGCAGATGAAGCGAGCACTTTTCGGAGCTGCTCAATCCCGAACAGGGCACTGAGGGGGACAGTCCAACGGTGGAGGGGGGAGCAGTATAAGACCAAGTTTTGGCGGGAACCGCTGGTTGTCCAAGTACCTGTCCATCTGTTACAAAGTTTAAAAATTAAAAGTTGAAAACTGAAATCAACTTTTAATTTCCGCTTCCGGTCAGTAACGAGGGCAATCGAATTTAATTATTTTGTATTAAATTTTGAAAGGAAATTTTCGACAAGTACTGTCTGCCTACTTTCGTGGTGCGTTGGCTTTACATACATATGTAAAAAACGTGTTTTAATTGACACATCTGTCAACGACGTCAACCTGACACATTGACTTTTGTCGTAGGCCAGACATTTGACAGATAAAACGACTGAAACCAGTTAAAAGGAGTCAACCACTTAGCCACCTTATTTCCGACTGGCACACCCACGTGGTCATACATTTTCCGCAACAGAAAAACCATTCCACCTGATAACCCACTTAAATCCAAAACAAAAAAGAAACCCATCGACAGGCTTCTGAGGAAATGAAAATCAAAGGCCAGCGGGCTCAATCACTTCCGAACGTTGCATTGCATCATATTCCCATCATCCCTTTTGCCATAAGAAAAAATCCAATTTGCTTTCTCAGCACAACGAAACGGAACATTGGATCCAAGGAATGAAAAGGAAAATTAAAAAGTCATCTATACACGAGATTTTTTGGCAAAAGACATCCATTTCGTCGCGACTTCCGTCATCTCCTTTATTGAACGATTCGCCAACCGTTGCCAACACAAAAGTATCGATAATGCCGCCACCATACCGGTACCGAAAACGAAAAAAACAAAAAACCGAAATCCAGAATTGATTGCAAAATAATTGCCCTCGCTATGTGGGTCTGTGTATAGAATGTGATGCCGCAAGGCACATCACGTCCCTTTGAGTCATTTCCTCAGCCATTTCTCTATCAGTCCTTTGAAATGATGACAATAACTCCTTACCATGTCGACAAGGATGGAATGACGAAACCCGACGATTGAGGAAACTTTCTTAATGAAATTTTTTTTCAATAAATTTCTACAAAATAAAATATAATCCTGCAAGTCATGGCTACAATGCAAGGACGAGAAAACAGGAAAACTTACCGTTAGTGGATGAAGTTAATCCTTTATCCGGTGCATGGCTATTCAAAAATCTTTACGCCCGAGAGGGAATAACCAACGATCTATCATCATCTATCTCTGCCCAATCTAGGCGCGGCCAAAAAAATAGCTCCGGTGACTCCTGTGTAAACGATGGAGTATATGTATTTGGACCGGGCATTCCCGAACATTCAGTCTCGGGTAAACATACAGCAAAGGAATTTTAGAAAAACAGGAAAAAGAACCGAAAAATCTAGGAATGAGACGACATTTGAATATAAAATCTCTATTTTCAGTCCTTCGGCTTGAGTTTTTCTTTTTTTTAATTGTTTGTTTGAGTGCTCCTTCTAGTACGTACACAATGGCTTCTTACTGCGAGTCCTTTGTGGTGCAGTGGCGTCACTCCCCCTCCTAGACACGACGGTAAATTTTGCCTTACTCTCTGATTTGGACTTTTTCATTTTGGTCTATGCTGTGACAAATTATTCACAAAAAAAAAAAAATTCCTTTCATGTACCTACTCCCTGTTGAACGGTGAAAACCGTTGTCGTCAACGACAATTGTGATTTTTCCGCATTTCCTTCTTATTTTTTCGTCTCTCTCCTCATTTCATCTGCTCGAGCCAAACATAGCCGTTCAGTTGTACGAGAGGAATTCCATTGAATAAGTCGAATCTTGGAATAATGCCTTGAACGTAAGTAATATCGTTTCGTTTTTCAGTTTTACGAGTATACGGAAGAAAAGGAATAAATTCGAAATCCAAGAACGTTCGCATACGAACGAGGAAAATGAGAAAAGTTCTCGTGAGGAAGTATGTAGTACGTATGTATATGCTGATGGGTTGGAGTGTTAACCTATTCTTGTGTAAGATGAAGGGCTATGTAAGGAATTCAAAGGGAATGTGATTTGGGAATGATGTCGTTAGGAGAGATTTTTTGAAAGAGGTTTGGGGTGACGACTGTGATCTTCTAACAATCGGGAAATGATTTTCTTTGATATTGTTAAGTTTATAAAGAGACAGCTTTACGGGTTTTAAAGTCTTTGGAGGCTGTTAAGATTCCCTTTAGTTCCTTGTGCAAAATCGGCTCATTGTATAAAAATTTTGTCGGATTTAAGGCCCATTTTCTAGAGCAATGAATACGCGTAGACTTAAAAAAATGCTGTCACATTTAAAAAGTCATTTATATATAGATACTCTACATGACATGCGAGTGTAATTTGCTAGAAGAACGAGTGATAACCAGCCTCTACTGGGGATATATTCAGTCGCCTTAAAAAAAAGAAAAAGCTCATTCTCCCATTATATTAACCTCATTGAGTTCGCAAGGAACACATATGCCGAGGGCTTGATCACGTCTATCCCAGCTTCTCTAGGTTGACACGAGTGCTTAAATAGCTCGTGGTCTTTCATGACCGTTAAAGCAACTTCAGTGTAGTTTGTGCACTACTTTTTCGAGGATAGGGTGAACAATTCTCGGCTTAATAATGAAAGACTGTTTAAGCACACTTGTTCCAGCGTTTGCCCATTATCAGTATTCCTTCCCAGAAGTGAGAGTCTGGAGTACAAATGTACAAATATTCATCAATGGCACTTTCAACTTCCTCAATGGATGCGAAGCGCTTTCCGAAAACAAATTTCTTCAAGTTTGGGAATAGATGGAGGTCTTAGGGTACCAAGTCAGAAGAGTAGGAAGAGTAGGCACGATGGCATACAAGGGTGGTACAAGTCGTACCACAATCCCACAAATCGAGGATCATTGTCTTGATGAAAGATATTTTTTTCCTCTTCCAGCCAGGTCTCAGGCCCTGTAATTGATTAATGTGCCTTAGCACTGGACCTCCATCTCCAACCTTGCTTTTTTTTTTGTTTTTGTTTTTGAAGGCTTCTGGTCCATTCTTCTCCAGACAGACACCTCACATTACTGTATATTCCCCGTTTTCCGGAGAAAAACAAGAAGGAGCTTCAGTAATGTAGAGCTAAGGGATTCGGCGCACACCACGTCAGTCCCAAGGGTGCGCCACCGTGCGCGAGCAAAGGCGGGACAGTCACAGAGAAAATGCTCTGCAGTGTCATCCTCCTCGCAATATGCAACACAGTTAGGCATCTCACTTATGCAAAGCACGCGAAGATGCTTAGCAAAAGTGTAATGACCCGTAATGACTCCCACAAGTCTTCTACAGTCGAATGCTGCCTGGATAATCCATCCACCTAGGGTTGCGTGTATTAAGGACCCAATCGTTAATGTAGGAATTTACCGTCGGCGCACGTAGACCTAGAGCGGGTTCAGGTCCTCAGAAGCTCTCCTCTGAACCTATTCTGGCGAGTTCATCAGAAAAATAATTTTCTGGAATCCCTGAGTGACCTGGAACCCATACAAGCCTTAGTTCAAGAAGGACTTGAGTTCATGCACTCATTTGGAGCTAATTAGGGGGTTGTACACAGCTTTGAGTGTAGCTTGGCTGTCACTGCAGACCCATATGCTTTTTCCCTTCCATCTATGCTTCACAACATAGTGCATGGCTATTAGGATAGCGTATATCTCTATCTGACAGACACATATTTTCCTAAGGAGAAGTGCAGCCGGATATTTTCGCGCTCAAAGAAGACCCCAGCATCGGACCACCGCCCAGACCTGGAGCCATCCGTGAAAATGTGGAGACTATCCTTTCCAGGTTCAGAACCTAGCCATAGCCAATCTTGACGCCATAGAAACTCGACTGTGAAATTACGGCGCAGTAGAATAACGGGCGTTAGAAGGCATGTCCATGAGACAGGGGTCGCAGGACGATTCTTGCGCAAGCACGCCTTTATTTCTATGCGAGCTATACCAAAAGCTATTTCTCTTCAGACTTTCAGGCTTTCAGAGCACACCCTCTGATAAATGTATCAAGGGATGGAAGGTTCATCATAGCGTCCAGAGCAACGCCCGGCTTTCTGGGGAAAGCCTCCGTGAAGCTGAGACAAACAGTTCTTTGGAGTTTGGTAAAAGAGGCAACGACGTCTTTGCGTCTTAGTCTGATCCACCAAACAACCGATGCATATGAGATGATCGGTCTTATTATTGCCGTGTAGATCCAGAGGACTTTTGCTGGCGACGAACCCCATGTTTTGCCAAAAGCTCCTTTGCATTGCCAGAAAGCTGACAGCGCTTTGGTGGTTTTAGATTGCTATCTGAGATGACTCCTAGATACTTAGCTTCCTTGGATACGGGGATGGAAGTGCATATTTTTCGACCAGCTGAGTCATGTCAGTATTTTCCTCCTTGTCGTGAAGAGAACGACATCGGTCTTAAGAGGATTGACCGACAGTCCATTTCTGGTACACCAATCATCAATCACATTTAGTGCCGCATAGACGGAAATCTATGCCCAGGATTCCAGAGGCATTGAGAGCCAATCCTTTACCAATTGGTTTGACTGTTGTATCGTTTCTCCATGGTGACAAACCGCTACACGAAACGAGCCGAATGCCTAATGAATCGATACAAAGTTGCGAAAAACCCTTGCGTATTGGCTTTTGATCAGCATTCAGCAAACGTGGCAACCTAAACCTAATTTTTTGTGCAAGATGTCTTACACCTACTTTTTCCATATCCCCAAAGCCTTAACTATCTCACTTACCTTCACTCGCCTATCGTTCAACACGATATTATGCACTCTTACGATGGTTTTTGGTATGCTTACGATTTTTAGCCGTCCTTCACGTGGATCACCTTCGAGCTTTCATATACGGCTATCCACTCTTTAACGATTGACATCGAACGGGCGGAGTCTCCGTAAGATTTTTTTAAACTTCGGATGGATTTTCTTAGTGCTTAGTCCATCCAAAAAAAAGAATTGTATGACCGCCCATGAACGCCCATTGGCGTTACAGCCCATGAAGGACCAAAGCCGACCTTCTCTCAATCACCCATGTTCTGTGATTTCATTTTCCTACCTACCTACTACAGGTTCCGAACGGCGAACGGAGAATTCCAAGAAGCTTTTCATGACAGTTATACTTCTTTTGGTGACGTTACAGCCCATGAAGGACCAGAGCCAAGCTTCTCTTCAATCACCCATGGTGTCTGTGATTTCTTTTTCCCACAAGTGATAGGGACCTACAGTTTTAATGCCGATTTATACTACGGGGGGTTTGGCAGTACCCCGCCGAGGAGGAACGCCGCGAAATAAACATTCGATGGTGTTGGTGTTATCGGGATCCGAACTCGCTCATCGTGCGCCAGAGTCCAACACACTAACCACTGCGCCACGACGCCCTCTAACAATTGTACGTTAAACAATGCAATATTAAGCATTGTCCAAATGAGATGTAGGAAAGCAGACGTCAATTCGACTATGATGCTAGGGCCTAAATACCAACATCACTTCAGACGTAAATGGCATAGAAATATTTCTATTAGAAGATGTCTTCCAAAATATACTTACTTACTTATAAGGTCGGCAATCCAAGGAGGATCTGAGCCTGAGCTATAGCCGGCCTTCCATCTTTGACGGCCCCGGGCACGCTGCTTCCAGTTATTAAGACCGAGTTGTATTACAACCGCGATACCAAAATGTCTTTATACCGGAGGTTCGGTCTTCCTCTTCTTCTTGAACCAGGAGGCTCAGAATCGAAGCGGCATCTTTGGTGTTCATGCGCTCGATGTGGCCGAGCCAATGCAGTCGACCGATCTTTGCCTTCCGGACTATATCCACATCTTTGTACAGCTCGTAGAGTTCGCGGTTGTATCATCTCCTCCATTCACCTTCCTCACAGACAGAACCAAATATCCGGCGCAGAGTTTTTCTTTCGAAAGAACACAAAATCAGCTCCGCCGTCCTGCTTATCGTCCAGCTTTCGACTCAGTACAGCAAGACTGGCAGTATAGGCGTTTTGTAAAGCATGACTTTGGTCCTTCGAGTGAGGAGTTTCAACTCAAGTTGTTTGGACAAACCGAAGTAGTAGCGGTAGCCAAGGGCGATTCCATGCCGGATCTCCACTGTGGTGCGGTTTGTGGAGTTAACGTTTGCCCCGAGGTAGACAAGCTTCTTAAACACCTCGAAGTTATAGCTGTCAATCGTTATATTTTGTCCAAGGTGGTGAACGACGGTTCGACTTTTGCTTGACAGCATGTACTTTGTCTTATCCAAACCAACTGGTTTCGCCTGTTCCTCCATCGCCGGTGGAAGCTTCTACAACCTCACGCCGAGACCGTGCGATGATGTCAATACATTCGCGTATATTAGTAGCTGGACAGACTTGTAGAAGATAGTGCTTTCCCTGTTGATGCCTGCCCGTCGCAATACATGCTCCAGCATATGAAACTTCCGGTGCATGTTTCAAACTGTTCAGATGTCCTAGAACCGAACTGCACGGTGCATCGCGTCTTTTTTAGCGTGGCGGGACACAGCCGGATCAGTTTTCCTGGGATCCCGAACTCGGCCATCGCATAAAACAATTCTTTGCTATGAACCTGGTCGTATGCGGCTTTAAAATCGTTAAAGAGGTGGCGTGTATCGATTTGAAATTCGTTGGTCTTTTCCTGGATTTGTCGAAGTGCGAACATATGGTCTATTCTATTGTCGATTTGCATGCCGGGCCGGAAGCAGCACTGGAAGCTGCCGATTAGTGCGGTGCAAAAGGACCTTAGGATCTTGTATGCGACATTGAGCAGGGACATACCTTTCACACAGTACGCTGGACAGAATCTTGTATGCGACATTGGGAAGGGATATAGCTCTACAGTTCTTGCAGGAGATATGATCGCCTTTTTTGTGGATGGGGCAAATAGAGTTGATATTCCAGTCATCGAGCATGCTTTAATCTTCCCAAATTCTACAGATGGTCTGGTGCATGCTCCCTACATCCAAACATCACCGCCAGCTTTGAAGAGGTTTGATGGCAAGCCATCTGAGCCTGCGGCCTTCTTGTTCTTCAGGTTTTGAATAGCTGTGCCGACTTCTTCGATACTGGTTGGGAGGACTACTTTAGCGGCTGGAGTTGGGATTTCCTCAGTCCATACCGCTCTCTCTTGGTCACATGGTCATGCTCGTTAAGCAGCTACTGGAAATGCTGCTTAAATACATTCACTATTCCCTGCGAGGGTCGCTGACAAGATTGCCTTCGAAATTTCGAAGAGCCTGGGTGCCCTTCTTGAAGCCTCCTTTGAGGCTTTTAGCTTTCTTATAAAAGGCCCGTATTTTATGTTTGTCCCTAGACTCCTCGATATCCTTGAGCTGAGAGGCTTCGAAAATTTTTTTCTTTAGTCGCAGCATTTTTTTCTCCTTCCTTCTTCTGGCTCGGTACTCCTCTAGCACTGCCCTGGTTTTTCGCTGCAGCGCCTCTTGGTACGCCTTGTCGGTTGTTGCCTTTTTCTGTTCACAATCGCCATCATACCACGGGTTTCTTGTCGGGGGTGGTAGGTAACCTAAATTGTTTTCGGCTACTTCTTGAACGGCTGTGCGGCAATGCAGCCACATACTGTTGACGTTTGTGCTCGACGTAGACCTACCGGAGAGCCTTGCGCTTAGTTGCTCCCTGTAGGCTCTGGTAATCTCCGGTGTGCTCAGGCATCCGATGTCGAACCTCCTCATAGTGGGTTGGTGCAGCTTTCTGATATTGGACAGTCGAGCTCTGAATCTTGCTGCTACGAGGAAATAGTTAGAGTCGATGTTTGCCCCCCTGAATGTTCGCACATCCAGGATGTTTGACGAGTGTCTTGCGTCAATGAGCACACGGTCGATTTGGTTGGCGGTTCGACCATCCAGAGATAGCCAGGTTGCTGTGTGGATCCACTTGCGGGGAAATCTTGTGCTACTAGTCACCGAATTACGAGTTGTCGCAAAGTTCGTAAGTCGGAAACCCTTATCCGCGGAGGCTGTGCTTTTCTATCACTCCGCCAAAGGTATTCTCCTTACCGATTTTGGCATGGAAAGCCCCGAGTACGATTTTAACATGGTACTCCGGAGAAGCTCCATAGGCTTTGTCCAAGAGATCATATAAGTCCTCTTTGATGAGGTCTTCAGTCTCTTTGGGAGGGACGTGTGCACATTTGTATAAGGTTGATGTTGTAAAATCTGTCTTTGATGCGGATCAAAGCTAGGCGATCACTTAAAGGTTTAAAGTCGATGACCTTCGACCTTAACCGCTTTTTCACGACAAATCCGCACCCCTACATGTGCAATCTTTTGTGACAGCTCTAATAGATGTCGCAGTCTTTTTTCCTCATCATACCGTTTCTTATCCAGCGTATTTCCTGGATCGCAGTAATATTCGCCTTGTACTGCGTAACAGTTCTTTCCAGTTTATGAGCAGCTCCAGGAGTGTACAGAGTTCTGACATTCCAGTAGCATACTCGCAAATCGTGTTCATTTTCCATGAATAAATGGCTTTGTCGTGCCTTTGAGAGAAAGTACCTATCTTGATTTGGAAATAAAAATTGTAGGTTTAATATGCGCTCACTTACCTGAACTTTGTTGGGTTAACCCTATACTAGCTGAACAATCTAGACTACCACGGTTGGTCGAGCTTCTTCATTCTCCTTGATCCTTGATATCCGGTTTGATACGACTATATCATCAGGGCGTAGACCTTAATAAAATCCATCAACTAATCACATGCCGCACATTACTCTCGACCAGACTCACATCAGCCTGTGAATCCATTTCGCCTCATTCAATCTCTAAAATACTACCTTACATCCATGAATCACCGCAAAAATCCGAGAATATTTACCGCCACCACATTCATAGGTGGTTTCTACCAATCACGGCTCGTTCACTCGCCTTCTGTCCGGAGTAACTTTTATCTCAAAAGGAATAGCAGGACTGTGTAAAACCCATTTAACTAATTGGCTTTCCATTATACCTTTCACTAAAAATGCAAATTCCCAATGTGGCGGTTGTAGTGGTTGAAGCGGTCCTTTCATTTTACCTCTACCCTACTACCTCTCCTCCTAGCAGGCAATTAACAACTCAAATACGACTCAACCCTACAGCTCCATTATTGCTTTCCCGAAGGATGCCGTTTTTTTTCGCGTTACACTTTTTTTGTTTTCCATCCATCCATCCGGCGTTCGTCATCCGGTTGCTGTGTATCTTCTACATCCCACAGAACAGAATTACATCGCGATTTGCATAAATTAATTAAGCGTAAAACATAACGCTGCAGAGTAGATATAAGATACTCTTCGAATGTCCGCCGCGCCGTGGTGGCGCAAACAAGTCACTTACATATTCATACAGGAAATCATAATTTCGAAAAATCCCTCACTTGGAACTTCAATACTATCTCGATGCTTTTGCCCTTTTTTCGGGTTCGCAAAGGGCGGCGCAGCCGTTAATGACCATCAGCGGCAATGAATGCAAAAGTCAGTTTGACCATTAAGAACAATAAAAGGATCTGTGAATGTAAGTGGCCCGTAACTTGCCATGTAACCGCATGATTCCCGGTGGTTTGGAACGCGGCGGTGGTACGGAACGGTGGTGAAGGCATGCAAGGGTTGAATTTATCTTACAAAGGGAGTTGCATATAATTTGAATGGAGCAGTGTAACCCGAAATCCTTGCTTAATTTGCACTGCAATGTCAATTTGAAAACTTTAACGCTCATTACAACAATATGAGGCGGAAGGAGGGGAGGAAGTTGGTCGCCTGATGGTCAGCAGTAATGCGAAAAAGTGAAATACAATTAAACAAACGTCCTGACAAAGAGGGTGTGGTGCATTGTGGTGCGTTTTTCATAGCTGAACATCCTTGGCGGCGGTAAGGATTCAAGTGGCAGTGAAGAAATGCACATCGTTCAACTTGGCAACTGTGCCTGGAAATGTTTGCTCATTCCGCGGGCAATTAATTTTGATTACACTGTCTGCTCTCTCGTGCTGAGATTTTGAGAGTGCCATTTGGAAAGTGCAATTTTATTCAAAATGTTCAAAGCACTTTGAGACGTTTGAACAGACGACATGTGAAATTTACATAATTTCTCGAAAAATACTTAATCGACTGCGGTTGGTTGATTTGGGTCATGAGAATTACGGTTTTACCTAAGGGATTCTACATTGTCGGGAGCAATTACCAGAGTAGACATATTATTAGGGGTCGATGGGTTAGCCTACGTTAGTCATTAATATCATTAATCATAAAATATGAATATAAATGGCACTCAGGTGGTATTGTAACCCTGGATCGTGCTTATTTTCTACATCGTATGCGTGTATACAAATGTGTGATAAACCACCTCTCACGATATCATGATGCCTAGGTAGCTGATGTGACAAACAGCTTTAGCCTTCCGTAAGGCTTAATAGTAATATGGACATGAACGGGCGCAATGTGCCTGACAGATCCATGAGTTGTATTTCTAGTTTAAGGGGTGGGCCATCTAGTGTTTGTTTTTTTTTTAATCGTAGGTTATGTTGACACTGACAGATGTTTCCCGCTCAAAATTTTGACATATACAGTATCATACCTCCGCGGAACAAAACGAGTCGCTTTACGCTTGAACAACGTTGGGAAATATTGAAAAATTATTTGCAAAGTGAGTGCTGTGTAGCCCAAACAGTGTGTTTTTTGAAAAGAAGTTTTGGCCGAAATTAAGCACCCACCGTGTCAGCTGTACGCAAGTCTGTGCAAAAAACTTCGGGAGATTGGCTGCTGTGGCCGAGAATGTGAGACTCAATTCAATAACATCAACTCGCCATCGATCTCAACAGCTTCGTTATCGCCTCACAGTTTGGGCGTTAAGCAGCTTATAATTGAACAACGATTTTGGGCGAAAAATCATATTTTCTGACGAGGTGCATTTTCATCTCGGCGACTACGTTAACAAACCAAATTTCCAAATCGTGGTATAAGCCATCTTGGCGATGTTAATCGGCCGCCTCAGAGCTGCAATTTGGCCCTTTTGGACGTTCTCTGTGGGGAACCGTTAACGGAAACGATTCAAGCACTTAAGCCCAATATCATCCAAGCAATCCGTGAGCTACAGCCCGAATCCATCAACAAGGTCTTGGAAAATTGGGGTGACAGAATGCGCTACTGCGAAGCCAGCCGAGGCAGCCACTTATTCGATATTTTATTTCATAATTAATGGGAATGCTTGTTCTTACTTTTAAAGCCATAATGTATAGAAAAATTTTAGTTTTTTTTTTCACTTTATTGCATTTTTAAAAAGAAACTTGTATTTGGCCCAACCTGTATAAAAAATATTGATAAACGTCCTCTCACGACATTGCAGGACACACCATGATGACTGAGGCAGCGAGTGTGATAAACACCTTTAATCGAGGAACATTACATTCTTGATTGTAGACAGAAGTTTCCAATTAGTGCAAACTGTATTTTAGAACCACTGAAATTAGAGATAGAATACTGCCGCCATGCAGTGGAAAAAACTAACTTACTTATCAGGCCAGCAATCCACGAAGGATCTGAGCCTGAGCTATAGCGGCCTCCCATCCGTGACGGTACCGGGCACGCTGCTTCCAGTTGTCAAGACTGTGTCGACTTACATCCGCGATTACTTGGCCTTGATACCGAAGGTTCGGTCTTCCCCTCTCTTTTCGAACTAGGAGGCTCGGAATCGAAGACCCTCTTAACTGGAGCGTTGGTGTTCATGCACTCGATAGGGCCGAGCCAATGTAATCCACGGATCTTCGCCTTCCGGTATATCCACATCTATGTACAGCTCATAGAATTCGCAGTTACGTCTTCTCCTCCACTCACCTTTCTCACAGACAGGACCAAATATTCGGCGCAGAATTTTTCTTTCGAAAGAACCCAAAATCAGCTCCGCCGTCCTGCTTATCGTCCAGCTATCGGCTCCGTACAGCAGGACTGGCAGTATAAGCGTTTTGTAAGGCATGACTTTGGTTCTTCGAGTAAGGAGTTTTAACCCAAGTTGGTTGGACAAACCGAAGTAGCAGCGGTTGCCAAGGGCGATTCTATGCCAGATCTTAACTGTGGTGTCACTGTGAAAGCTTCTACAACGTCACGCTGAAACCGCGTGTTGATGTCAATAGCATCTGCGTATTCTAGCGTCTGGACAAAAGTCTGTCCGGAAGATAGTGCCTTCCCCGTTGACGCCTGCCCGTTTTAGCGTGGTACGACACAGTCGGATCAGTTTCCCTGGGATCCCGAATTCGGGATCCCACCAGACTATCACTCCATATATTAATATGGGTCTAACGACCGTAATGTAGAGCCATAGGGTGATCTTGGGGTTGAATCCTCATTTTTTCCATAGGGCTTTCTTACATGTGTAGAGAGCTATAATTGCTGTTTTGCTCTCTCGGTTGTGTTGTTCTTCCATGTTGATTTCCTGTCTGGTACAATGCCAAGGTATTTGGCACTGGAGGAATAGGTTAACCTGGTGCCAAGCAAAATGACTCGGCAGTATTCTGGAATTTTGTGCTTTCTGGTGAATACCACAAGCTCCATCTTGTGGGGACTTACCCTGAACCCATAGATTTGCGTCATAGGTATTGGGTAGGTATGTGGGTAGGTATTTGCCGCGTAGGCAATAATGTCCAGGCCTTCTTTCTCCAGTTTGATTAGAAGTTCGTTAGCGACTACATTCCAGAGAAGAGGAGAGGAGCCCCCCATTGTGGGGTTCCCCTGGTAACCAGTCTGGTGGATTTTGCGTGCTGAAAGTTGCAAAGTCTAATCGGCGACTAGATTACCTTCGAAATTTCGAAGAGCCTGGGTGCCTTTCTTGAAGCCTCCTGCAAGGCTTTTAGCTTTCTTATAAAAAGCTATGTTTTATGTTTGTCCCTAGACTCCTCGATATCCTTGAGATGGGATGCCGGAAATATTATTTTCTGTAGTCGAAGCAGTTTTTTCGTCATTCTCCCGCGCTGCCGTGGTTTTCCGCTGCAGCTCCTTTTGGTACACCTGGTCGGTTGTTACTTTTTTCAACTCACACTCGCTATCGGGGGTGGTAGGTAGTTTAAGGTAGTCTCGACTACTTTCTGAATGGCTGAGCAGCAATGCAGCTACATATTGCTGACATTTGTACTCTACCTAGGCATACTGGAGAACCTTTCGCTCAGTTGCTCCCTATATATTCTGATACCCTCCGGTGTGCTTAGGCGTCCAATACCGAGCGGCTGGTAGCGCTTTCCGACATTAGACAGTGGAGCTCTGAATGGTCAGAGTCGATGTTTGCCCCCTTGAATATACGCTCATCCAGGATGTCTGACGAGTGCAGGATGTATGTCGATGCAATAGACCTAAGAAGCATATCTTCTTTAGCGGCAAGTTGAGCTTGGAAAAGAGCCCAATTTGTTCAATTGGGCTAATATCCAGGCTCAGCTTCCTTAACCTCACTAGAGATGTTAAGTCTAATATGTTGGTGATCAAATAGTGAGAACTCAATGGAGATGTGCCATTCACCGATTGTATTTCGAACTTATGAAAAGTGCTAAAGGATTGAGATTGAACTAGATGGAACTCCATCGAAGCGTGGGAGACGACATTTGTATTTGCACATTAGCTTATCCCTTACCTTCAGTTTAACATCGGAAAAGCTAACACGTTTCCAAAGCGACTACAGAGAAAGCCTACAACACAAGGGACTTCCTTTAATTAACTTAAGATCTCGCCCCTTACCAATATTCCTCAATTGTGTCAAAAATGTCTCATGAGCCCCCAATGAGCTTCACATTATTTAAGCCCTACATACATCTGTACAGTAATTACATAAGTCGACGACTATAAACATGAATAATATGAGCCATTCCATCGACTCGAATTTCAACACATGAAAAGGCACTTCCCCAACCTAGTTTATTGCAGCTCTAGAACGACTTATACAAAAGAAACGTCTCAAAAAGGACCTCCTCTCCTCCTTCCAACGTGCACAACTCACAGTAATGCCGTATTATTCGTATTTAAAATTCAAACAAACTCTTCGCCCTTTACTCAAACCACCGAACGCGCTCGCGTCCGTTCAAACAGACATCTAGCTCCGCCGCCGATTTAATTAATAAATGCTCTTTTGTTGTTCCCTGAGAAGGCAACGAATATCTGGGGGCGGCCCAGAGTAAAAATTCTCCTTAATTGCTTCGTGAGCAAACAATCATTCGGGAAAGGCAAAAGGAAAAAAACAAAGTCAACAGGAAGAAGACCTCTTTAAAAGCCAAACATTCTACACATCCTTAACGAGATTGAAGCCTTTAAACAGTTTAAACATCCTGTGTGTACATACGAGTTTTGACTCTGCCCCAACACACGTCTCACATCTCCGGAACGCAGGGTTCGGCCGATGGTATGGAATGCTTCTAATCCCGCGTGCCACTATATTAGAAGGAACGTTAAAAACACTGAGAATGTTGGCAAGGGATGAAGGATAATAAAGTTCATCTCCTGTGCTAACATCTCGGAAGCACTTACATACATTCGTTCCTTCCTCCTTTGTTTTGTTGTCCTTCGTGTACGATGAGAATTATTAAAATTAATTTTTTTACAACAAAAAAAAAAAATAAAAACAAAAAACGACAGATGCGAAGGACCTGCCAGCGTGCTTTCCATGCACGTACAATGCAATCTCCAAGGATATGCTCGTCTTTTTTGTTATTTTTTTTTTTCTGTTTGCGGGTTATTCGATCTAGTAGTAGTGGTGACTGCATCTGTATCTTCGTTGCATGAAACACAATTTATTAACTGCTACTATTCGGTACTCTGTTGTTGGTCGAGAAGATTTATATCTCATACAGTTACTACATACGTGCAATATCGTAGACGTACATATACACCCGTAATCGTGTATCCTGGTTATGCAGGACTGTGAAACTAATTGCATAGATAAGGTGAAGGATGGGATCCTTCGAAGAAAGGCATTTGTGTTTGCATTGAATGGATAAGTGAGGACATGAGGTTGAACGCAAGAAAATGTGGATGCAGGATACCATCCAAGGATGTTCATCTGCTATTGCAGAGGTGTAACAGCGGACATGATTGGGCATACATTCTAGAAATATTACGGTTCGTTTCCCATTTTTTATTTTTTTTTTTGCTATGTAACTACAGGAGGAAGGAAGTTGTAGGAAATTACAAGATGACTGTTGCGCAACGTTGAGAGGATAAGTACATGGAAATGTAACGCAGGAAGGATGCTATAGGAAAAATGATTTTCTACAAGTTGGAAGGGAAGCTCCGGGATGAGAAATGTTTAACAGGATTAAGCGACAAAACTTGGTAGTCAGATAACAAGATAAGTTAGATTCTAGTCTATAAGAAGGTATTCGCATATTATTTCAGCGCACCGAAAGAATCTCCTTTAGCCATTGGACATTATAAAGCTCGAATGAACCTACACCTCAGTTGGTTGTTGTCTGTGCTACAGGGGAGGACGGAGTTGTCCGGGACTTTATGGAAACTGATAGTGTTTTTTGACAAAGGACTCTATTTTTTGAATTTATCTTGAGCTCAGACATCTTAACGATGGTAAGTCAAAGCGAAGGAAATTTTCGACTTCATGAACTGTAAACTTCTAAGAGACTCTTGCTGTAGATGTTTTATTCAGAACTATCACCAACGATATCTAGACCATAATAGTGGTGATTTCAACTTGCCTGGAGGACGAGGAACGGCCTAGGGTCTTACCAGTTCGAAGGAATGGAAAAATTGCTCGCTAAAGCCATTTCAAGCACATCATGTATTAACTGAGTTGTGAAAAGAAACTTAGCAACGATATGAAGATGCCTGAAGACAATGGGGATAATCCGCAGGCAAGGAAGATAAGCTCCAAACGAATAGGAACACATGAACCGGTGCTTCACTGGAGCAATATGTAAGGATATTCTCATAGAATTGTAATTACGATAACACCAAGCGCAGAAAATCATGGATTAAGCCGAGACAACCAAATCAAGGCGAAGTCAAATGTCCGTGGGTCCAAGCTCAAGCTCGAAATCGTTACTGAAGATTGCAAAGTGATTTTGCAGCACTATAATGCTTGTTCGCATACTTGGAATTTTTCTAGCTAAAAATACTGTTCCAGCATTGATATTTTCCAGACAACGCTTCTACTGATTACCACTTGTTCCTACCGATATGAACGGATTGTATTCTAGTTTCCACAAAAACCATTTGTACATTTTTGTACTTTACTGCAAATGTGTTACACAACACACAGCAAGTGTGTCATTCGACACATTTTACAATTAAATGTGTCACTTAACAAATTTGATATTTGAAATTGAAACACGTTCTATTATGTATCATGAAAAACTCTGAAAAACTCTGATGGCACCTCAAGTGTGTTGCAGCGGCAAACTTATTACTAATTAACACACTTTGGATAAATCATTCAAACAAAAGTGAAGCAACATCATGATGATCATGCCATTCGGCTCGAAGGACCAATGTAGAATTGGCAAGGAGAGGTTGAGTGTATTTGCTTTTTGGTGGCTGCGGACATTGAGATTTGAACTCGGAGGACAGTGTGTTAACCAAATTGCAAATTGCTTTCTGGCAAGGTTACATATAGTTGCGAATTTGCCTTTTGTGTGATTTCATAATAACATACTATAGATTGCATTAAAAATTGGTACAATGAAAAGACACACTTTAGTGTGTTACGGCAACACACCTACCATTTGCAGTGTAGGAAACAGTCAACTTGATTTCAGAGACGCATACGAGTACAGATGCGGATATCGCCGATGCTACCGAATTAAACAGAACCACACAATTTTACGTTGAAAAGCTTCAAATGCAATAGACCGCCGAAATCTCAGTCGATCAAGCGTTTTTCAAATTCTAACCACAAACTACACAAAGCAGCCAGATCACAGAAAATATGTCTCTCACGTAAGGGGTTTCAACCCATCGTCTTCTCGGGAGCGGACCGAGCATTGTACATGTTAGAGTTTTACAAGAGTAATAATTCGACCACTGTACCTTGTACGAAGGATTTTCCTCTCAAAACGACCAATGGCCTCTTCGTCCATTGACCACTTCAAATATGTAGCTGCCAATTATGACGTTCTGGCCGAGACGTCGGTGTTGCGCCTTTTTTGGTTGACGGCATATGTATATTTCGTTTTACCCTCGTTAACCAGAAGACCCATTTTAGCCGCTTCTGCTTGAATGCATGAACGCATCATTGACGTCCCGCTGTGTTCGTCAAATTACGTCAACTACGTACGCGGATGACGTACGCAAGCAGTTGTGCAGACTTATAATAGATCGTACCTCTTGTGTTGGCCAGCGAGTCCCGTATGATCTCTTCAAGCACGATGATGAAGAAATTACATGACAGTGCGTCGGCTTGTTTCAATCCTTTTTTAACATCAAAAGTCTCGGTTAATTTGCTAATGCCCTTAATGGAGCAGCGGGAATCCTCCATTGCCATCCTGCATAATCTGACGAGATTTGCAGGGATGTTAAAACTAGACATGGCTGCATATAGCTCGTCTCTATACACACTATCATATGGGGCTTTAAAATAGACGAAAAGGTGATGGGTGTCGATTTGGTATACTTGGGTCTTCATCAAGACCTACCGCAGTGTGAATATTTGGTCTGTTGTGGATTTACCTGACCTGAAACCACACTGTTCCTATCAGTTCCTACCAGATTAACCACAAAGGGCTTCAGGCATTCACACAGTATGGCAGAGAAAATCTTGAATGCGATGCAAAGGAGACTTATTCCCTGGACTGGGCAAACGATGCTGAGATTCCATTGGTCGGGCATGCTTTCTCCGACCATATTTTACAGATGAGCTGGTGCATGCGCCCTACCAAATCATCTCCAGCCGCTTTAAATAGTTCAGCAGGCCTGTCTGTGCCCGCGGCTATATTATTTTTGAGCTTTGAAATGACCAGCTGAGTTTTGTCTAGGTCGGGTGGACGAAATTATATTGCATTTGCATTAAACAGTCCACAGGATTGTTCCTTCCATATTCTCAGCATCGACTGTGACCCTACTAGTATTTGTCCGTCTTCATCCCTACAGGCTTCCGCTCTGCCTTTATAGGCCTAGCATGTTCGTTTTACTTTGGTAGGATCTCTCCATCTCCTCGATCTCACGCTTTTCATGGCTTCCTTTCTTCCCTCTTTAAAAACGTGTGTTCCTCTCTCCGTTTCTGCTCGTAAAATTCAAGTGCGGCTCTCATCCGTCTATGTAGCATGGCTTTGTAGGCTTGCGCGCATTGCTCATCAAACCAGGGGTTTCTAGTTGTCGGCATCAGAGGCAGCATCTCCGATAGTACGCTGGCAATGCTCCCACTGTTGTCCTGTGGATTGTTCTGGTGTCGTCGGAGCTTGCGAGAGGTTGAAGGAAATTCGATCGGCAAAGATCCTAGCGGTTTCCTGCGATTGTAGCTTTCCGACGTCAAACTTTCGTTGTCCAACTCTACTGCGTGGCATCCTTGATCTCTTCATTCGTACCTTGGCGACAATAAGGTAGTGATCCGAGTCGATGTTGGCTCCTCGGAAGGTTCGTAGGATGCTCGAGGAGGGTCTGGCGTCGATCGCAACGCGATCAACCTGATTGGTTGTAAACTGACCAGGTGATCGCCAGGTTCCTTTGGGAATATTGAGATGCGGGAATCCTGTGCTAATCAGAAGAGATTACGCCCCGCCAGGAAGTCGAGTAGCCGATGTTCGTTTTCGGACGTGGTGTCGTGTAAGCTATATTTTCCCGTGATCGACTCAAATAAATATATCCTCTTTGCCCAGTTTTCCAATAAAATCTCCTAGAACGTCGTATGGTTGAAGTTATTCAAAAAACACCGTACATACATATGTATGTACACATGCCCGCACGGGGGATCTCCAGGCCACTGGTTCCTCCGTCATCGGCTCTAACTCAACAGGAGCTATGTCTAAGCGCACCCAGGCGCGTTTTCGGACTTGGTCCATAACATAGTATTGCATCCAAGTCATGATGATGGTGACATTCGCCCTTTCCGTTCGGAGGAGCAGCTGCTCAGCATTGAGCTCCCCGCGGCACTGCCGTGTTTCTGGCCCTATCCCGGCGAGTAACTCCCACAGCAGCACAAAGAAATCTCATTTCGGCAGCTTGTATTCTCGATCTTATTCTTTCGGTCAATAGCCGAATATCATGACCATAGGTGAGAGTTGGAACAAATACTGAGTTAAAAACCGCTAACTTGGCTTGGCTTGGCACCAAGCTCGGTCTTCCTGATTACAGACCTTCCAAGCTGTTTCAAAATTGACCCAGCTTGGCCAATCCAGCAGGAAACGTGGATTTGTCCACGTTAACCCTCATTCCAGTATCAGTGCATACGGCCACAAACCTATCTAGCGCGCGCTGGAGTTCCGTCTGGGAGGATGGAAGGACAACTAAGTCATCTGCAAAAAGAAGATGGCTTACCGTCAGCTCTCCCAATGTGAAACAATCCTCGCCTCGACTGCGCTGCAACATCCAGTCCATATATATGTATAATGAAAAGGAGAGGTGACAAGACGCACCCCTGGCGAAGTCCAACGCCCACGGTGAAGTGAAAGTCACAAGGCCTTAAAACGACGGAAGTTCTGCGCGCAGAAGGTAACAGGGAGAGGGAGAGGAGCTGCCTATTGACATTGGTCTTAAATATCTGCATGTTGTATTGAGGAGGGAAGACCGAACGAGGTAGCGCGTTCCACATTCGTGTGGTTCGGTTGAGGAAAGAATTTCTATATTTGACAGTACGACCGAAAACGGGCTTCAAAGTGAATTCATGAGCATTCCAGGAGAGGCGTGTATCGCGGAAGAAGTTATGAAGGGACGGAATGCAACTGGCTATTTCGTCAGAGCATTTATGATGAAAGTAACGATAAAACAATGAAAGACAGGATTTACTACCGTTAACCCAAACGCATCTGCTACAATCTGTGTATATAGACTGAATGGCCTTCAATAGAGGACCATAAATCCCATATTCCTGTAGAACACTCCAGAATTTACCTCGAGGAACACGGCCATACGCCTTTTCCAAATCTGCAAAGCAGCTGTAGATCGGTTTGGCGTACTCCCAAGCCTTCTCAAGTACCATTCTTAGAGTGAAAAGCTGGTCGGTTGTACTTCTGCTGTGACGAAACCCGCGATGTTCATCCCCTATCGCGCCTCTAACACCTGACTGAAAAGAGATATGCCCCTATAATTGGAGCACTCTTTTTTATCACCCTTTTTGAAAAGAGGAACAAGCACCACAGTCTGCCAATCGCTAGGTGTCTCACCCAGGCCACCTTAATGAAACGAGAGAACCATAATACTCCCTGTTTACCTATTGCCTTAAGCATTTCTGGCCGAACTTCATCCACACCGGCGGATTTGCCAACTTTTAGCGACTCAATCGCTAAAATGACGTCCTCCACTGTTGGACTATTCTCCGCCCCGCTCAAGACTACAGGTCTGTCCCCCTCAGTGCGCTGTTCGGGATTGACCAGCTCCAAGTGCTCACTCCATCTGCGTAAGAAGTCCATCTCATTGGAAAGCAACACACCATCTTTGCATTTAACTCCTTCGATTATGTTGAATTTCCTTCCTCTGAGCCGGCGCATGGTTTGCCATAGGTTGAATACCTTTTTCGCAGATCTGTGGTCGCCTTCCAACTTCTCGCCGAACTCCTTCCAAGACTGCTCTTTAGCTGCTCGCACAGCCAATTTGCAAGTTCTTCGCGGCACAGTGTACCGGTTACGGCAAGCAGAGTCCCCCAAGAGAATCGAGTCCCTGTAGGCCTTCTTTTTCTCTCTGATGGCTTCTTGAACACCCGGAGGTGTTTTAAAGAAAGCCTAGAAAGGCTCCCCATATTGTTCTCACAAGGAATTAAAACTCACGTTCTGGGGTTACATAACCGGTCAATTCATTAGAACAGATAAAAAGACATCCAATCCAGTGTTAAGTAGACATTCACAACATATGAAAATTCGGTATAGACAATCGGGACGTATACGCACTATTTGTTTTTTTTTTTTTTGCATTTTTTCCGGTCCAACTTAAAAGCCAACTTTTACTCGGCTGAGCATTAAAATGTTCGTATATTCCACCAAAGACAAAAAAAAAAAAAAAACCAGGAATACTGAATGAAAACTCCTCAGCCGTGAAAAGTGCCGGCGGAAAGATCTAGAGAGAACCGTTCTGCAAAAAATCGCGCTTCCATTTTGCAATTCCACTTGTCTCTGGAATATTTTCTGTTTTCCATTGTTTATTAGCAGCCAGAGTGTAATTTCTGAATGCAATCTCTTAAGTGGTTTACTCCCAAATGCACATCGCCATCATCATTTGCACCGCTACGGGAATACCGACGCCCAAACGAAACATAACCATAAGCCAACCATATCCATGGGGGCAGTAGATGACTCAGGGCTGGCAGTAATGCCTGCTTTTATGCATTTTTTGGTAAATCTGAAATAGTTTTCTTCCCTTATCCGAGTGTAGAGGTATATTGCCAATTTGAAAGCATGTGCATTGAGCATATGTTCACGTCCCGGCAGTAGTGAGTGCATGGAAGTGGCGAGGGTACAAAAAATCTGAAGTGGAAAACAACAGAGTGAGTTGGGTAAAGTTTTCCAGACATCCATTCATTATTTTCCACGTCAGTCGGGGATTGTTTATCTTGTTTTTTTGTTTTGATGTTTTTCACTCCTGGTAGATAGACCTGAAGTGGATAATTCGAAGTAGCACTTATGCTATAAGTATCTTAGCGCATCGCTTGTTTTTCAGCATTAAACGATGCGAGCAATTTTCATTTTGAAATTCGGATTTCAAACTATTGAGGTAAGCTTGTTTGTTGGCGAAGCATCACTATCACCGGGTCTTCAGCTCGATGAATATTGATGTGTTCAAGTAGCTTATCGACACCTCTTAAATGTTTGCTCTTATGACTAAGCACAATTTTGAATTTGCCTCGAAGCCATTATGGTATAACGAACTGTGCGATGAAAGTGCATTGTGATACCCCAATCAAGAGAGGCTAGAGAGTACTTTTCAGTGATTAAGTTTAATCTTAAAGCAAGTCTCGTCCTTTCAGCCTCGCAGCCAATTCACATTTCAATTATATTCAAATGAGCTTAACCAACCATCCAAGCGAATACTAAGTCGTCCAAGCAGCCGTTTTCATCTCCACCCAACCACCATTGTCGCCGTCATTCACCAGTTCCTCCCCGAAGTGGGTGAGGAAAAGAAAATAAGAAAAAAGAAAAGAAACAAAAATAAAATCGAAGACGAAGACAAACTTCAATTTGGCCAAATTGCCACCGCATCAAATTAACTCATTGATTCCGTCCATTGCATCTGCACTGAACGGCGTCATCACCCGTTCAACTGAAAACTTAACAAAGTATATCTCTAACACTATTACATCGTCTGATTGAGCCGGTTCCAGGTCGATGGAGGACGGTTCCAGGAAAATCAAAACGAGAGTCAGATGAGACGATGTATAACACATAAGTACATACATATGTATGTGTGTTTGTGAATGGAGGCAGTATTATATGGTGTTAAGGACAACTGACAGACAAAGGAGTCATCATTCTACTCCATTCAGCTGTTGTAAATGTGCATTTAGGGGTATTAGTTCTCATATTGAAGAGAACGTGCTTAGGTCTTCTTTTCTCCTTTTTCTGACGAGAAATACTTCCTTTTCTTCGGTTCCCGTATTCATCCTAATATAATAGTTATGTCATGAAGATGGCTTTCTATGGAACATAACACGCTCGTATGCCTTTGAAATAGCGCCAACACTCTGATCAGCAACTATGTCCCCTACTTTTTTTAAAGTATTCCCATTACTTACTTCTTAGGTAGCGCTATAGTTCGGGGTGAACGTGGGCCTCAACCGACAAGCCTTTCCAGCTTGCACAATCTTTTGCCAGCTGTTTACAGTGTCGCACGCCCAGTTGGTTATGGTCCCTTTCCACCTATGTGCGCCACCTTAGATGCGGCCGTCCTCTAAAACGTCGTCCTTCCGGGTTGGAGTCGAGCTCTTCTGTGCTGTCCATTCGCTCTACATGGCCTAGCCATCTTAGGCGTAGGATCCGTGGACGTCGTACTAGGCCGATGTCGCTGGACACCCCGCACAATTTGTTGTTGAATCTTCTCCTCCACTCTCCGTCAAAACAAACGGGATTGAAGATTGTACGCAGAATTTTCCTCTCGGAACGACAAAGGGCCTCTATCAATTTTTGATAAGGTTTGAGAGAGCGCCGTGGCGCAATGGGCAGTGTGTTGGCCTCTGACGCCGATGACACGGGATCGAATCCCGACAACAGCCATGCCATCGAACGTGTTTTTCACGGTGCTTCTCCTCAGGGGGGTACTGACAAAACCCCCTGTAGTATAATTGTCAAGAAAAGCTTCTCGAATTTCGCCGTTCGGAACCGGCAATAAACTGTAGGTCCCTTTCACATAAAGGAAAATAAAATCACACACAACATGGATGATTGAGAAAAGCTCGGCTTTAAATCATGGACTGTAACGCCAACATACATTTATAGAGGGTCACCTTGGTTTTCCGAGAGAGGGCTCTACCACTCAATTTCTTCTTGAGCCCAAAGAAACAACGGATGGCAAAAGTTCTTCTGCCTCTAATCTCTGCGCTGGTGTCATTGCTGCTTGTTTCCAATGAGCCAAGGTAGACGAAATTCTTGACTACATCAAAGTTATAGCTGGCAATGGTGACGGTTCCAGCCAAGATGTGGGTGTTGTGCGTCTTTCTTTGACAACAGCATATAATTAGTTTTGCCCTCGTTAACCTTCAGACTCACTTTAGCCATTTGTGTTTCAATACTCACAAAAGCTTTATTGACGTCTCGCTGCGTTCTCCCAATCACGTCAAGGTCATCAGCGCATGCGAGCAATTGTGCAGACTGGAAATAGATCGTGTCTTTGAAAGCCGCACGATCTTTTCAAGGGCAGGTAATGTTGAAAGAACCACATGACAATGCGTCGCCCTGCCTGAATCCTTTTTTGACATCGAAGGTCTCGGTTAACTCCTTATCGACATTAATGGACCAGCGAGAATTTTCCACTGTCATCCTGCACAACCTGACGAGTTTGATACGGATGTCAAAACATAACATGGCTCTATATAGCTCGTCTCTATAGACACTGTCATATGTGGCCTCAAAGGTCATATGCGACGAAAGGTGGTGTGAAAATCATGGGTCTTCTCCAATATCTGTCGCAGCGTGAATATTTGGTCTATCATGGATTTTTCTGGCCTAAAGCCACATTGATAGGAACCTAGCAAACTGTCCACGAATGGTTTCAGGCGTCCACACAGCACGGCAGAAAAGATCTTATACGCGATGCTAACCAGACTTAATCCCCTTCAGTTGGCGCAGTTATGGGAGCCACCTTTTATATGTGCGGCCGAACAGTAAGAAACAGGATGAAAAACTGTGACATATACTACGGAAACTGCTACAAGGAGAACAAACCACGCCTATTTGGGTGGGGTTTTTTTGTTCGAGGTGGACTTAGGCAAAAAGTCCTAACTTTCCGGCATGTAAGCATGTAAGGCGTTCACGCCCCCACAGAAAAAAAGACGACAGATTCAAGTATGACTTCTATGACCTCCTAGATAGAACATACGCTCAATGTCCCAGCTATGACACCAAGATTGTTCTAGGAGATTTCAACGCAAAGCTGGGTAAGGAGGATATCTTTAAACGAGTCGTAGGAAAGCACAGACTACACAACATCACGTCCGAAAACGGATTCAGGCTATTAGACTTTGTGACGGGGCGTAATCTCCCAGCAACTGGCACACGATTGCCACATCTCAATATCCATAAGAGGACCTGGCGGTCTCCTGATCTGTGAATCTGTGATCTGTGAATCAAATCGGTCATATTGCGATCGACGCCAGACACTCCTCCAGCATCCTGGATGTTCGAACATTTCGAGGAGCCAATGTCGACCCACATACGCAGCCAAGTTACGTATGCGGATATTGCGAACACTGCGGAGTCAAGTAGGACCAACAAGATTTGACGACGGGAAGCTGCTATCGCAAGAGATCGCCAGGAACTTCGCCGATCGTGTCTTCCTCCAGCACCCCCACGAGAGGATGCAAACTGCACAAATATTAGAACAGCAATGGAGGAGCGCGCGCTTTTCAGAAAGAAAAAGAAAGAGCATGAGAAGCGCGCGATCGAGGAGATGGAGAAATATTATGGCAAAAACGACGTTCGAAAGTTTTACCAAAGAGTAAAACGAACATGTCATGGTTATAAAACCAGAGCGGAAGCCTGCAGGGATAAACACGGACGCCTTTTAGTTGAATCACAGTCGATGCTGAGAATTTGGAAAGACTAATTCTGCGGACTGTACATATAACGGCGAAGATGGCAGGAATGCCACTGTTAGGCAAAACGCACCATTCACACTGGCAAAGATGAGAGAGAATTCCTTCCACCCGACTTAGACGATGTTAAGATAGCGATATCAAACCTGAAGTCTAATAAAGCTGCTGGCGCAGACGGCTTGCCTGCTGAGCTGAGATGAGTTGATTGGGAACATGCACCAGCTCATCTATAAGATATGGTCGGAGGTAAGCATGCCCGATGAATGGAATCTCAGCATCGTTTGCCCGGTTCATAAAAACGGAAAGTAAAAAATCGCTAGCCCAAGCGACCCAATTGAACACAGTTTTATAAGATATCCTCTTTTCAAATCCGTAGTCAGTAAGGGATCCATATCTATTACCCACGATGACAGCTTATCTCACAATTATTAAAAATAATCAAAAAATCTAGAACACTTTCTTGTTCACACATAGTGTAATCGCACGTCTTCAGAGATCACCCAACTGAAATAAGACCAAACACACAGCGACTGTTTTTACACCTGTAAGAAAAACTCATTACGATTTCAATACACCACGTCTAATGTATGTATACAAGGATTCTGTCGGCACAAGGACATTATAGTCATAATACACGTAGGCAGCACGATGCCTTGCCAGGATATCTACGTTCTATGTACCATCACATTTCATTCCTTAATTTATAGTACTTGGTGTTTTCGTACATTCCCCACGTGAATCTGGTTCAAAAGCCTCTTCACGTCAAAGGTGGGGTATATCAGATGGTCGAAGAAGCGAGGAGCATCACCACCACCAGCACAACGAGGGGAGGAAAAAATCTCATGTGACATGAATAATGATTTTTGCATTTCGAATGAGATATGTGAATTGACAGATTTAGCATCACTTGTGGGTGACACTCAGTAAAATCGTATCGACTTTAAGGCATCGTCGTAGGATCTTACATCACCCAATGGGAGGACGTGGTAAGTGTATCCTAATTTCCATATGTATTATCAATGCGAGACTATTCTAGGATGTCTGTTTGCGCAAACCAAACGACTATGTATTATACTACTAGTAAAGCGGAAATTAAGATTTTTTTTTCCTTCTCTGTAGGAGAAGCCAGCGACAGGCGGAAGGACAAACAGCAGGAAGAGGTTAGCATCACAACCACCACATACAGCATACAACGTGATGAACGATATTGCATAAAAATGAAGTAAACCGTGTTGTTTATGTTTAATATTCGAGGTTATGTTTGGCCTGTGAAAACTCCCATCCATGACAGCCCAACTCGATATAGTATATGCACATGACGTTGGCCCTTTTCGGCATTCTTCCTGTGTCGCTTTTTTTGCATATAAATTGTGGAAAGCACATCAGTTCAAACGTAAAAATGAATTTTTATTTAACCTTGTTCATTGAATGAGTTGTATCCATTTTACTCTCTTTCGGTCCATACACTCCCCGCATTTTTTTTTATCTTTTTTTGGTATTCCACAGAATGCGGCAAATTACTTTTTATGTATTTTAGTGATTTTTCGTTATATTGTATTAAATTTTGTCCATTTTGACGGGCTTGAGTCCTTTTTCGAGCAAAGTGGAATTCATGTATGCAAATAAGGGCAAAGGCGATACAGAAAAAAAGGATGCAACTTGTGTCGTTGGTAAATAAAACAAAGACTGCGATAGTAATGAAAATATTGTAAAAAAAAATTTGAGTAAAAGCAGATAAGTGAGCTTAGCTCTTGATTATTGAAGTTAGCAAATGAAGTGGTTGATTTGACCATGAACTGTTGGATTTTATGAACTCACAGTGTATTTAAATTATATACAATTCGGGTTCAGGTCATCAAAACCCTTCGGTCTTATTAAGGTGATTGACTTGTTACCTGGAGACCTGACTACGACTTCAACCGATTGCGTGACATCCCAACACAATCTAACCAAAGCCGCCAAAGCCCATTTCCCATATAGAACAGTATGGAAAAACGGATTGCACTTCACGAACCAGCGGGTAGCGATTTTTACCGACAGTTCGAAGGCAGAGTGCGGAGTCGACTCGGGTGTCTTCTCAGCGGAACTAAATATCTCCAAATCATTTCGACTTCCGGACTCCGCTAATGTGATCCAAGAGGAAGTACCAGCGATTAAGGAGGTTTATAAGATACTCATTCGTTACCCTATTACTAAGGGAGACGACTTTGCCATTTGTATTGACAGCCAATCAGCTATCAAAGCTCTCGATTCACACACCATAACATCCGAGCTAGTCGCACAGCGTAAGGACGAAATCACTTGTGTAGGCGATTATCCTCTACTGGGTTTCTGGCCATAGTAACATAGAGGGAAACGAAAAGGCCGATGTGCTGGGAAGGCACGTCTCTACCCTCGAAAGCGGGGTGGGCGTGGTGCAGTGGTTAACATCATTGACCGTCGAGAGGAAGGTCTAAACTATGCAACACAGTTGTGAATGGGAAGTGATCAAACGTACTGCTGCAGGCATATAACTCACAGTATATGGTAAATTCAAATTCATCCTCTGCATATGCAATATAAAACCAAAAGTGCATGAATCAATTGCTGAGAATTATAACCAACGCGAAATTCGGTCGACTCTCATTTCACATATCTAGGACAACCACCCCTGAGAGTAGTGAACGAACGTCTATGACCCAAACCACTACACTACGTTCAGGTTGTGTGTCAAACATCCAAGACACCATAGGAATACATAACTATTGAACCTGCGCAAAACTCTCCCTCTCCCTGTTAGATTTGCTCGCACAACGTTCAACGTTATAGGGCCTTAGCCTTGAGTGCGGGTGTGGCTATAAAAAAAAAAACCAAAAAAAAGATATTCCCTGGGGGAGGCAGTATTTTCTTCCATACGACTGGTCAAGGGACAAATTTTTCAACGCTTCCTTTCAAGGGTAAACTCCAGGTGGAGCAATCTAAGTTACTGTGTCACATTAAGAAAGATATCGCATTCCTACAACATAAGATGAACTCACAACTTGCAACGAAAGACTGCAATTTTCAGTTTAATTTTTCTACATAATCTCCCTTGATCCAGCATATCCTAAACATCGGTGTACCTTCCCGGAAGTGAGAATCTGGAAAACCGTGAAGATCTTCATCTACCACCCCCTCGACCATATTTTGCCTGGAGCTTTGTAGGGTTCAAGTGAACCAACCTCCCATTTACTCTATTGGGGCTGAAAAGTCTGCCTCTTCTTCTTTGATGGCGTTACAGCCCATGAAGGACCAGAGCAAAGCTTCTCTCAATCACCCATGTTGTGTGTAATTTATTTTTTCACACAGGTGAAAGGGACCTACAGTTTAATGCCGATTCCGAACGGCGTGAGTCGAGAAGCTTTTTCTAGGCAAGTAATTCTACGGGGGGTTTTGCCAGTACCCCGCCGAGGAGGGACGCCGTGATATAAACATTCGATGGCTTTGGTGTTATCGGTATCCGAACTCGCTCATCGTGCGTCAGAGTCCTAACTACTGCGCCACGGCGCCCTCATTTGCACATTTGCACTAACAGCAGCAATAATTTCGACTGAGCGTGCATTACGATGATGCATCATTAGCGTTTCCACTCTCTTCAAATTTCTTCACAATTTTTGCACAATTGCTTACGTAGCCGGTCGATTAAGACTTTTAAAAGGTGGCTACGTTTGAATCACCACTTTTGTAGTAAGTTTTAATAATTTTCATTCGTTGTTCGATTTTTAAGCGATCCATTATTGTAAATAGCAAACATTCAACTAATATTATGACACTTCAAATGACAGCTGAGTTTGGCAGGTGTCAAATGCCAGCGCTACCAACTTGAAACCACGAAATGAATGACACGTTATATCCAGGAAGATTGAAGTCCGAAGGATCGGATTTGTCCTCAACCTGTGCTTCACAAAGTGCCAAAGCAGCTCGTTGCGAGCTGCGAGCATTTTATGGAAACATTTCTTCATTTTTACAAAACGTATTACATCATACTTACATCGTATATGTTACCATGATACGGTTAGAATAAACACTTACCTGAAAGAGAAAGAAGAAAATCACATGAAAACATTTTTTTAGATAATTTTTTTAACTGTAAATATTTTTCAACAGTTAGTACCAACAGACAAAAATTAAATAAAAAACGTAGTCTAGGTGCGACCCGCAAGGCCCACACGACTAACTTCCCAGTGGAAAAAATTAAAACACCCATTTACTTTCATATTTTGTCATTTTTGACCCCCGACGCCAAAAGAGGGGTTATAAGTTTGAGGTCTCTGTGTGTCTATCTGTGGCATCGTAACTCCTGAACGAATGGACCGATTATGATTTATTGAAACCTAACGTGATCAAAATGGTTCTTAGATACAACTTGTGAAGATCTGTTCAGATGTTTCAAGGTCACTCGTTTTTAGGGTTCCGTACCCAAAGGTAAAACGGAACCCTATTACTAAGACTTCGCTATCCGACCGTCCGTCCGTCTGTCACCAGGTTGTATCTCATAAACCGTGATAGTCAGACAGTTGAAATCTTCACAGATGATGTATTTCTGTTGCCGCTGCCACGACAAATACTAAAAACAGAACAAAATGAATATTTAAGGGGGGCTCCCATACAACAGACATTATTTTCATCCAAAAAATCTCCTTGGTCACATACTGAACTAAGGTTAGTCGACAATATCCCACAACCAGTAGCAAACTTCCCAGTTTTGATCTCTTTTGTGTCTTTGATGAATTATTCCTAGCTGCAAACCTTTTTCCCATATTTCCCATTATTGTTATTCACCTTTTTAAATCGTTGCTGTCAAGTAAGATAATTGATTTGAATTCAATGGACTCTTTGATGATCAACTATATCTCATCATGAAGATTTTTGACTATCAAAGTAATATGCCTATAACCTGCCTGCAACCAAGATCTGTCATCATACAAAAAATGTGATTTAATGTGATGACTGATGAGGTAACATACATAGTCTCTTTCATATTTATATATACAGGTGGTACGGAACCCTTCGTGCCCGAGTCCGACACGCACTTGGCCGTTTTTTTTTTTTGTTAGCTGCGGTAGGATTCTTAGACGAAGAATGGGTAATGTATCGGTTCTCGTCCGATGCCCGCAATCAACCAGCATCGAGCGCGGTCAGTACTTAGATGGGGAACCGCTTGGAAACACAGCGTGTTGTTGGCGTTTTGCCGCCTATTTGCTGTAGCTCCATGTAACCTAGGGTAAGGAAACGCACACTCATATGCGCACATTAAACAATCTATTGGTCATAAACTGCTCACGTGCGTGTGCAATTTCGTTTGCTGAAAGTTACCAATCTAGACTTTATAGAAAATTAAGCCATCTTAGACTATGAAAATAAAAAAAAAATAATTGACTAGTGGAATGTTTCCATGTTTTATCATCCTGCATACAACTCCCGAGCAGTAAATCACCTCATTTTAGCTCACGAAGCGAGTGTGTGCATTTATGGAAACTCACCCCATGTACGCACTCCATATGTGCGTTAAACAGAACCCACCCTACAGAGTGCACATAAGTATGCGTTCTCTTTAACGAACATATGAAGTGCGCACAGGGGTGAGTTTTCATAAATGCACACAAACGCTTTCGTGAGCTAAAATGAGTTGACTTACTGCTCGGGAGTTGTAAAATAAATATAAGCGGAAATAAAAATGCTCACAGCCAATTACTCATAAGCGCGTGAGTTAAGGGTTAGACATAAGGAATGACCCAAAAAAACAAATTTTGTTTTCCAGCAGCGTAACGCCGTCGATAACTTTAATCAGAAGACCTCAACTTACTTAATTTTTACATTAACTATTATACAAATTTGAATTAGCTTAGTTTACAATTTTAGTGAAGGAATGTGTATATTCGGAAAATGAAAACAAGATCGTGTATCCAAGCGCAGACAGCGCGTTGGGCTTATTATGCGTATTGTCAAATAACTTAAGCTATTCTACATATGGAATGTTGAGCGTATCGTCCATCATGTTAATCGTGGGATCGGTTCATATAACTCGTGCGTTTAATAATTGCACGAGAAGCTCATGAGTGTGCGTTTCCTTACCCAACCACAACACTGTGTGAACAATCTCATATGTATCGGTTCTCGTCCGATCACTGCAATTAACCAGCGTTAGGAGCAGTTGGTACTTAAAGGGGGACCGCTTGGGAACACCGCGTGTTGTTAATATTTTTTGCCTATTTTTTAGTTATTGAATTTCTAACAAAAAACGGCTGGGCCGATTTTGCTGAAAACTTACTCAGTTCTAAGTTGCGTAATTACGAGTGGAATTAACCCGATCTCAATTCAATGTCATCTTTGGTTCTCGAGATAATTGAGGCACATACGTACATACACACACAGACATCTCTATAAAAACCTTCGATTTGGATTCTGGTGACCTTGAAACGTGGAGATTTGTCAAAATTCGGAATTCGCAAAATCGGTCCCATTATAATAACCTCCCGCTGGGAAGTTAAAAAACGAATATTTCATTTACAAAATTTCGAAATACAACCGGCATCAGTCTTTTACGCAACTCTATGCAGTTCAATAGTTTAAATTTAATCAAGTGAGGGGAATACCATAATTATTTTGCCGAAAACAAACGTATTGTCTCCTGAAAGAAGTGTAAATGTGGGTTGCTCTTTACTGACTATGGGAGGCTTATTCGCAGGGGACCTCTTTCCTACCGCATTAATATATTATTAGATCAATGACCTCATTACGACAGCACGCACGAGTAGACATACAATTTTTCTTTTTAAACCATTTCGCCACCGACATCACGTAATAGATACATAGATTTGAACATAATCCTAGGGTGAATCCCTTGCACCTTATGCACGTTTCTCTATACTATTCGCCTTTAAGGGCTGGCTATTACCTAACCATCAGAAAGAAGTCACCAGATCCACTACCATGTTTTTTCCGACTCAAAACAAAAAATCGAAAAAGATAGATGTCGAAAGAGAAAATTTCGTTTTCGTCTTCAATGGATCGAATACAGGGTTCACGAGGAAATTCATGCATCCCTAATCACCGACGCCATCGACATTATCACTAAAATCATCACTATCATCGTAGGCCATAAATATGTAAATTTTGTACACATCCCTTGGAATCCCTTATGCACATACTAGTACGTATTTTGCATGTCAGAAGGGCTTCATAGACAGTGTTTGAAAATCCATCCCTTATTGTTTGGAAAACACGCTGGGTGGGATGTTCGGTGGTTAACACACGGTGAGCAGGATATCCTTTGATGTGGTTTTAGTCGATTGCTTTGTTTTTCGTTTTTTCTGCTTTTACTTTTATAGATAATAGTGTCGGTGTTATCTCGACCTTTGCAGATATAAGTTTAGTTGGTCGTGTTCGACAATTTTTTATTTTGTATTGCTTTCTTTGACCCTAAATTTAGGAAAGAGACGAGGTTCTAAAGCGAATAAACTAGTTGGTATACGATTTCAGTTATTTGTAGTGACATACTGGACGTCTACAAGGGCCCTAAACCTCCTGAAGACCTTAAAAGGATATATAATATTGTTGATATGGCAACAATTACTATCGAGGCCGATAAAATTGCAACGTTTATAATATTGCATTTCAAATTAATAATTTGTAGTCGTGTACCATTACACAGCCTAGGTGCTTTAAGATACATATATCATTAACATCATTAACAGGACCAACTTTCACTCCTGTATAAAGTACGACGTTACTTGTTGTTGTCCTGGATTCTTTTCCAAGCTCAACTTACCGCTAAAGAAGATATGCTTCTTAAATCGATTCCATCGAAAGATGACATCGAGGAAGCAACTTATCAAATCAATGGAGCACTCACCTCATCTTTTAAATCAGCTGTACACCCAGGATAAATACACGCAAGCGGTGTGTACCTCGGTGGAGTGCATACCTTGAATTTCTAAGGAAACAGTTAAGATCTCTGTTTAACAGAGCCGAGCGAACTAACAGTTGAACTGATTATAGATCTGCCCTAACGAAACACAACCTCGAATTGGGGAAATCTAAGAAAATGTCTTCGAGGAAACACTGCGAGAACATATGGGTGGACTCGCTACCCACTGCGACCCGACTCTATAAAGTGCTGTCTCAGCTGGACTCGGACTGCTTCGCAAATCAGACGAAACCTTTACTGTCATCCGCAGGCCTTACTTAAGGTACACTTCCCCGCTTCAACGAATGCCTATTGGCGATCAAACAAGTGTCACAACTAACATTGATAGTAAAACAAATAGAGGGCACCGTGGCGCAGTAGTTAGTGTGTTGGGCTTTGACGCACTATGAGCAAGTTCGGATCCCGATAATACTAACGCCATCGAATGTTTATTTCGCTTCTCTTACGCCGTTCGGAATCGGCATTAAACTGTAGGTCCCTTTCACGGGGACACAACATGGATGATTAAAGATAATCTTGGCTCTGGTCCTTCATGAGCTGTAACGCCACCAAAAGAAGAGAGAAGTAAAACAAATAGCTTCTCTGGCAGACTTTTCAGCCCCAATAGATAAATTGGAGAATGGTTCACTTGAACCCCGCAAAGCTCCAGGCAAAATATGGTCTTTCCTGCTATTCTACAGAAAGGTCAAGACATTGGATTACATCCCTCCAATCTGGTGGAGATCGCCTTCCTTGATACTGAGCGGGGTTTTGATAGTACTGGCTACAAATCAATCACAGCTGCACTATCCCAAAGAGACTATCCCACTAACTACTGGATTTGAGCGATGCCAACAAGACGTATTATTACAACCACATACGGAGAGGTCTCGTTGACAGTATCGGTGGAAAAGGGATGTCCACAAGGAGGAGTCCTTTCACCCCCTGTCTGGTCGATGATCATCGACGACCTAATCTACAGGATAACCAATCTCGGATAGGAAGTCATCGAATGCACCGATGACCTGGTACTTATTGTTACAGGAAGATGCGAAATTTCTGCCTGTGAACGCATTCAACTTGCGCTACAGTCTATCTGTAACTGGTGTACTTGCAACTGTACGAGTAAGAAAATAAATTGATCCCTAAATGGAATTGACACGCTCTAGTACAGGCCGAGCGTGGATAAATGTTGGTATAGACGACGAGGATGGGTTTCTGATGTTTTTGCTACCTTTGGGACAGTGAAGAATTGTATGCCTCAGTTTTTGGTCGGATTGGAAAATCACTCGTCGAATGTGGGTATTGTGGTCATTTCTGGAAGGCATATCTTCTTCTTCTTTGGTTGCGTTACAGCCCATGAAGGCCCAGAGCCAAGCTTCTCTCAATCACCTATGTATATTGTGTGATTTATTTTTTTACACAGGTGAAACGGACCTACAATTTAATGCCGATCCCGAACGACGTAAGACGAAGAGCTTTTTCACGGCAAGTAGACTACGGGGGGTTTCGATTGGCGTTGGTTTTATCGAGATGCGAACTCGCTCATCGTGCATCAGAGTCAAACATACTAACCACGGCGCCCTGGAAGGTATATAAGGGGTGTTTTTTAGAGGTATACAAATTCAATATGAAGTAAAATACTTGAAGCTGATGTTCATGTCTATGAAATTAGCTTTATCTAATAAACAATTTTATGCCATTAGTGCTTAAGTATGATTTCAGGCATATGCGCACGGCTAGACCGAATGAAGCGCAATCATCAATTCCTATTTTCGACAACTTCATCGAGCAACCGGGGCCGTATATCAGCAATAACACGGCGAAAGTTAACTTCCAACTCGCCGAACGTCTCTAGTTTATCAGCATAGACAAGTGATTTCACATAGCCCCAAAGAAAGTAATCTAAAGGTGTGAGATCACAGGATCGTGGAAGACAGTTCACAGGTCCATTACGCGAAATTATGCGCTAAGCAAATGTTTTGCGCCGTGTGGTATGTTGCGCCATCTTGTTGAAACCAAACCTCTGTCACGTCAATGCCATTTAACTGAGGAAGGAAGTCAGAAATAATTTTCTATAGCGCTCTTCATTGACGGTAACATTTTGGCCGGTATCGTCCTTAAAGAAATATAGGCCGATAATCCCACCAGCCCATAAAGCACAACAAATAGTAAGTTTTAATGGTTGCAGGGGCGTCTCGAGAAAGGCTTCTGGGTTTTCTCCACTCCAAACCCGGCAATTTTTTTACCAAAAATGGTCTCCTTTGGGGAACAAAATTTTGCGTTGAAAATGAGGATCAAGCTGAATCATGTTTTTGACCCAAATCTCCAGTCCTACGACGTGTATCTGGTGCCCAAACTTGGCTTTTAAGCCAAGATCTTTCAGTAAAATCCTGGACAAAATGGATGGGCATAGCTCAAATTACTGTGCACGATGACGAATCGACTCATTCGGATTCTCCTCAACAGTGCGCTCCACAACGGCAATAACTTCTTTTTTTCGCACTATTCGTCATCTTTGGAAATGCATATTATCGACTAGATTGTATGTGATGCGAAAACAGTTCATCATGTTCCGGATAACTTGCTCAGATGGACGATTATGTCGACCGTAAACTTGACGTAGCGCACGATAAGTTTGGCGAACTGAACCGTGGTTTTCAAAATAAGTGTTCACGATTTGCACGTGGTCTTCTAGCAATATTATATTCATCATAAAATGGCAAAACGTACTAACCATAAAATCAATTTTTAGTTTCCAATTTGACGTTCTGTAGAAACAGTGTTTCCAGTTTAAAAACCAAACTCCTAAAACAAAACACCCTTAACCCTTCTGTTCTGTTGGGGTCATTTCATGACCAAAAACGACTTTAATGCTTAATATCTCTTCTAATATTCATTTGATTTCAATTTCCTTTCTAGTCAGTGCATGCATTTGAGAATATTTTCGAAAAATAAAATCGGATTAATTACAGTTACGTCCAATATGCGATTTAAAGTATGTGTACGCACGTGTTGCGTTTGGGTCATTTATGACCCAGGCACTAAAAATTGATTACATCTACGTTGCTCGTTCTATTTCTTTGCTGAAATAACCGTATTTTTAGGGTTCCGTACCCAAAGCTAAAACGGAACCCTTTTACTACTAAGGCTTCGCTGACCGTCATTCCGTCCGTCCGTCTGTCACCAGGCTGTATCTCATGAACCGTGATAGTTAGAGAGTTGAAATTTTCACAGATGATGTATTTCTGTTGCCGCTACCACTACAAATACCAAAAACAGAACAAACAACAGACATGATTTTCATCCAAAAAATCCCCTTGGTCACATACTGAACTAAGGTTAGTCGAAAATATCCCACAACCAGTAGCAAACTTCCCAGTTTTGATCTCTTTTGTGTCTTTGATGAATTAATCCTAGCTGCAAACCTTTTTCCTTAGCTACAGCTTAGCAGCCCAGAAAGCTTCCAGTGTTGTCCAGCAAATTCTTCTTTCATGAAAAGGGAACACTTGTGCAATATGTACCAAAGAACTATAAGTTGGTCACCTTGCTGAGTATAATGCATCGTGACGGTAAAGTGTTAGAAGAACATTCAAAAAAGATTCCCGAGATTATAGAGTATAATCATTCGACTAAGGGAGGCGTTGACACTATGGACCCGTTAGTACGTACATATTCATGCAAGCGACAGACTAACCGGTGGCCAGTAGCTCTATTTGCCAATTTTATAGACATTTCTGCGCTAAACGCTTTTATATTATGGACAGAAATTCACCCGAAATGGAATCAAAACAAATTGTTCAAGCGCAGGATTTTTTTACATGAGCTAGGAGAACTCTTAGTTCGGCCGTATATTGTTCGACGGAATCGTCTTCCAAGATCTAAAGCTTCTGCATATATCGTTCGCAATACTCAAGCTAATAGTATTGCGTTTGCACCAACATCATTACCACCCGCTAAAAAAACGAAGACAAGTCACCGTAAGCGCTGCAAGTTTGTTTGTTTGAGAAAAAGACCTTCACCTGTTGCACAGCTTGCTACAAACCAGTGTGTCCCACCCATCGCCATACAGTTACAACAACATATTGCCAAGAACACGCTCCAAATTAACAATGTGTATCCCTCGTTCCCTTTTTGTTCCTTTTTTAGGGTTCCGTACCCAAAGGTACAACGGAACCCTATTACTAAGACTTCGCTGTCCGTCCGTCCGTCTGTCACCAGGCTGTATCTCATAAACCGTGATAGTTAGACAGTTAAAATTTTTACAGATGATGTATTTCTGTTGCCGCTACCACGACAAATACAGAACAAAATGAATATTTAAGGGGGGCTCCCCATACAACAGATATGATTTTCATCCAAAAAATCCTGCCTGCAACCAAGATCTGTCATTTGATGAGGTAACATACATAGTCTCTTTCATATTTATATATACAGATGGTACGGAACCCTTCGTGCAATAGTCCGACTCGCACTTGGCCGGTTTTTCGAAGTTATTTTATAAAAATATATTCGAAATCAAAATTTGGGTCATTTATGACCCAAAACGTAACACGTGTGATTTTTTTCTAACAGAACAGAAGGGTTAAGAGTACTTTACTGAACCCATGAGGGCACTCTAAGATAAACAGTATCTACTACCTAATATTTAACATTGTATTTACATTTAATATATTTGTACTGCTCAGTAAACAGTATGTAACTTCATATGCCAAAAAAAAAAAAAAGAATTCGAATCACTGACTTTCCACAGCCATCAACATAAAACTGCTCGACAAATCTGTCCAATATTTCGACAGCTATCGTTTTATAGGCGACGTTCAAAGATGACATGCACATTTCACGTCAGGGCACCATCAAACACGGATACTTATCACACAGCCCACGTAAAATCTAATATGATTGTTGTCATTCCGACGTTATTTCTAGTATATAAGCGTTCAGTGAAACCAATTTTCAAATTATCGGAAAATCATTCATGCTTAAATGATAACGAACAAACTCTGGGATTCGCATTGGTGCGTGTCTAATGCCTTGCTACTAATACAAAACGTAATTCCTTTTTTTGAAGTAGATAGGAAATAGACTTGATTCTTCGGCTACATAAATCTATTTGATGTCAAACTGAAGAAATAGTCACACGAATTTCAATTCAATTCAATATATTACAAATTAAGGGTACCTTAGGACATTGGTACGGTTAACTGACGATTAACAAATTCAGTGCAATTTACAAAATAATTTACAATGTGAAGTAGACGAACTTTGTGTTCGGGTCACTTTGTTCAGAATAAGATCTTATGCTGTGGGCTCGGATGAAATCCACCCCGTATTTATAATAGCGCTATTACGACCTCTGCTTTTCCTAAGAGTTAGAGTTGCCAAAATCGTTCCCTTGCCGAAAATAACAGCCCCTAACTGCAGTCAGTATGGCCCAATAGCCATACTTCCGTACCTAAGCAAGGCTTTCGAAAGCTTAGAAGGTTGACAACTTAAAGAACATCTTAAAAACAAGAAGCTCACCACAAAGTTCCAATCTAGTTTTCGCGCTAAACGGAACTGTACAACAGCGTTAGTTAGAGTCTGTGAGGATATTCGATTCGTGTAGGAATACGCAGTGACCTGGTCGGCCTAATGATCTGCTTAGATTTCTCCAAAGCCTTTGATTGCGTGAGTCACGATAAGCTCATACATAAACTAAAAAGCCAATTCCTATGTGGTGGATCTGGAGTACAATGGACCAGTGTTTGCGTCTGAGTGCTCCAGCGGATAGCAGAAGCCTTCATGTGGTGGATCTCTATGTCATCTTAAGTCTTCGTACCTTTCCGAAGACAATCGGTCGCAATATGTGTACCTCAACACCAAGTGTTCTTCAGGAATTACTGTCACCTCCGGTGTTCCGCAAGGATCGGTGTTAGGTCAGCTATTATTTTCATGTTTTATTAACAATGTCCATCAGTGTTTCAATGTTTGTAAGTTCCATGTCTATGCCGATAATGTTTAAATTTACTCTATTGTTTACGTATGACAATAGTTTGAAACTTAACGCATCAAAAACGAAGGAGTTAATCCTGAATAGAAGCAGGACTGTATTTGGTTTACAACATATCATTATTGATGACTCCCAAATCGACCATGCCGATAAAAAACTGTGGAGTGTACCTCGAACAGAATGTGTGCTGGAAGGGCACAGATAAAGAATAAACGCGACGCATTAGTATGACGATGACGAGATGGGATTAGAGCATATGTTCTAAGATAGCGGGCAAAAGTTAGCTTATCGAACAGATGCATTGGAGTCTTATTCTCCATAACATTGTGTGGAGTCTTATTCTCCATAACATTGTGTAAGAAAATACAATTTCTTGCATCGATGTAGTGTTCGAAAGAAGTTCTTAGCAATTCTCTAGCAAAATGCAAAATATGATCATATCGGCGTAACCCGTGGATGTATCTGACAATATCGTTGAAAGTACTTGAAGCTTACGTTGAGATAAGAAATCAACCTTATATAATAAGATAAGAGTTGTAACAAACCTGCTTCTGGTATCGATAGGAGTGCACTTTGAAGTCGACCAGAGCTTACGAAGCCATACTTAGATACGCCAAGTCGCATTGTTAGTGTGGTCGTAACCTGACAATTTACTATTTATGACAAAACCCAGACTGGTGACGGTATTAACAAGTAGTTATAAGACAGATTTTTAATTATTATTGGAATGTCCTGGGACATAATTGGGTTCAAGTGCTATCCATTTAAAGTAGACCAAATGTAGATATTAGCCAAATCAATATTAATTACGTCGATTAGTTCAGATACTTCATCAGCTTGTCAGACTGTACTTTATCAGCTTGTCTAGCAAAATAAAATCGGTCTTAGTATTGAACCTCGTGGAACGCCCCGCTTTACTGGTAAGAGTGCTGAGAGCGATTTAGAGCTGACAACCTTTTGATATCTTGATATCGCTCGATATCAAAGACTTAAGTCTAATAAAGCGGCATATTGACTAACATCGCCGTTATGCAGTCGGCAGAAATGGTTATTCTCAGCATCCACTGCGATTCTACTACTAGGTGTCCGTTCTCATCCCTGCAGGCTTCCGTTCTGGCTTTATAACCTTGGCATGTTCGCATTATCTGTTGATACAACTTTCGAACGTCACGCCTGCCGTAACACCTCTTCAAATCCTCAATTGCGCACTTCTCGTGCTGTTTCTTCTTTCTCCTGACAAGCTATTGCTCGTTCCTTTTTTTTTAACTCGTAGAGCTCACGAGCTGCTATTGTTCTTCTTTGCAGCGAGGCTTTATATGTATCCTGCTTCGCTGTGTGAATCTTCCTGCACTCGTCATCGAACTAGCTCTTTCTTCGTGGTGGAGCCTTGAAACCCAAATTTGAGATGCAGTGTTTTTCAGGGCTTGTTTGCAAAGGTTTCACTGCTGTTCTATTGATAGCGTGGAGGGTTGAGGTGTATTGAAGAGCTTAAGGGAGACGCGATCGGTAAAACACGAGTGATTTCTGGCGATAAAGCCTTCCGACGTCATAACTTTGTATTTTTACTCCACTCCGCTGCGTTTATGATATCCGTTGGAGCATCTTGGCTACTACAAGATAGTGGCCCGATTAGCTCCTCGGAAAGTTCGAACATCAAGAATAGTGGAGGAGTGTCTGACGTCGATCGGGATGTGATCAATCTGGTTAGTAATTGATCTGGCGGCCGCCAGGTGCCTTTAAGCACATCGAGGTTGCGGGAAGCGCGTAGTGGCTAGAAGGAGATTTCGCCCCGTAGCAAGATCAATCAGCCTGTGCTGTAAGAACAAACATTCCCATTAATTATATAATACAATGTCGTTCAAGTGGCTGCCTCGGCTGGCTTCGCAGTAGCGCATTTTGTCACCCCGATATTCCAAGACCTTGTTGATGGTTACGGGCTGTAGCTCACGAATTGCTTGGATGATATTGGCCTTAAGTGCTTGAATCGTTTCCGTGTTGTTGGCATAACATCGGTCCTTCACGGTTCCCCACAAAAAAAGTCAAAAGGGTAAAAATCGCAACTCCGATGCGGCCAAATGACATCGCCAACACGATTTGAAAATTTGTTGCGCAAAAATCGATTGTGGCATGGGCTGGTGTGGCCTGGCGCGCCATCCTGCATGAACCAGAGGTCGTCCAAATCAATGTCTTCAATTTCAGTAAAAAAAAAAGTCGGTTAACATGGCTCTGGAATGCCCACCGTTGTCAGCAAATTGCCACTCTCTGTGGATTCATTGACTTCTCGACAATAACGTGCGGGTTCTCCGAGCCGATATGCGGCAATTTTGTTTCTTAACGTAGCAGCAGAGTTGAAAATGCGCCTTGTCAGAATAGATGATTTTTCGCCCAAAATCGTTGTGCAATTCAAGCTGCTCTAAGGCCTAAACTGCGAAGCGATAACGAAACGGTCGCGAGTCTTCAATTGCTGAGTCAAATGGACCTTGTAAGGGAATAATCCCATATCTTTGTGCAGAACTCTCCTCAAGCTAGTGCGTGAAATACTGAGCTGTTGAGATCGATGGAAAGTTGATGTTCGTGAATTGAGACTCACACAATCGGCCACAGCAGCCACATTCTCATCTGTGCGCAACTTACGACAACGGGGACCATGAGTGTTGTTCACTAGCATACCAGTCTCACAAGATTTGTGCACAGAATATGTACTTCAAGCAATCTAATTTGTGTTGACTAAGACTTCTTCTTTGGTGGCGTTACAGCCCATGAAGGACCAGAGCCAAGCTTCTCTCAATCATCCATGTTGTGTGTGATTTATTTTTCACACAGGTGAAAGGGACTGTAGAGTTTAATGCCGATTCCGAACGGCGGCGTGAGTCGAGAAGCTTTTTCAAGGCAAGTATACTACGGGGGGTTTTGCCAGTACCCCGCCGAGGAGGAACGTCGCGAAATAAACATTCGATGGCGTTGGTGTTATTGGGATCCGAACGCGCTCATCGTGCGCCAGAGTCCAACACACTAACCACTGCGCCACGGCGCCCTACGCCCTAAGACTACGTGCATTTAAATAACAAACCCTAAAACCATCTCAATATTCTATTTGTTAGACATAGATAAGGGCGGTTACTTTAGCCATTTCTGGAACTGAAGGATTCGAGCCTACAAGTTTGTGTACTGGATAAGTCTATATTGAAGTTAGCAACTCCTATTCTGCCCAAGTTGCTTCCAAACCAATATCATGTGATCCGAAGTTGCAATGAGGAGAACCAATGTATCAAGGGTTGAAAAGAAAAAAAAAACAAACAAATCCAATCTAATGATTTTCTGATCTGTTCAATCTGTCAGGTATCCGGTAAATACATTCATCATTTGTCACGCAAGTGGCAACCAAGTAAATTGCTTACATCCACATTATCGTGCTCCAAATCAATCCAACTTGTCGCAAGATACAAATCCATTGATACACACAACACTTCGAGAATGTTTGTCAAATTAGCGTTCGAATTCATTGCAAAGGCGATACTCTGACGATAGCACCGAATCTAGACCAGAGTTAGCGTGCATGTATGTATATATGCTGTCTAAAGGCCATAGGCAAGCTTATTGGATTGTAGCTTATATCTTAAACAGAATGAAATTTACAGCAAGAAAACGCAGAAAAAACCAATTTCGATCGGAGTAAACAGCTCAATTACTACCACCAATGCCATAACGCAGGTTGAGTAAGTTTGGCAAGCATGTGTGCGAGGTTGCCTCCATACCCACCTGTGAAAATAAACGAAAATTATAAATCAACATGGACAGAAAAATCGATAAGAGACTCGCAGTAGAACCCCAGGTATGATACCGTAGATACATATAGTCGTACGTAGGCAACATCCAGTTGTGTGTATGTAAGTGGAAAATTGATTCACTTCCTCCCGGCCTCTCTTTGACAGTGCAACTCACAACCACCTGCTTTGAATGTATGGTGTTAATTACACACATTGCCAATTCCATGTACATACATTGCAGATACGTGGTAGATACTTTTTACTTGTGTTTACTGACTGATATCAAGAGTGAATGATAAAGGTCATTAAAGTTAACTTCTATCGTTCCATACAAGCGTTTTCGGTTTTTCATTTTGCCAAATACCTACATCTAGCGCTTGTCATTCAATCACTCAAACGAAGACTGACAGATTGAGTGAGAAGTCAGATAAAAATATAGAAAATCGATTTGAAGCACCGATTTCGTTTCCTAGACTTTGCCTCCGTTCCAGTGGGGGTATAGTGTAAACTCACACCGATCCTAGTATTTTCTGTAGTTTAGTTCCATGTCGATTGTCCTGGAAAGTTGTAAAATTAAATAAAAAACAAAGTGTGAAGGGAAATTGTCTAGAAATGTCAAGGAATTATAATTGGGAAAGTTGAATGGCAAAAGGTTGACAGAGTGACATGCGAGCGAATCGGTGGAGGGATGTGTTCACAACATTCAATTGCTGTGACAATTCACTTTTCTTTGGCTTCGGAACACTTCTAATTTAATTTTAAACTAATTTGCTTTCACGTAAAATAAAGGCGAACATACATTTGTGAGAGTACGTGAACTACGTATATCGATGAAATTGAGTTGAACCGAGTAACTTTGTTCACTGTTCATCCTGCTATAAAAGAAACTTTTTATTCTGTTCTTCGTAATTTATGGAAAGATAGTACAATAGGTTGTACTTATATTACTTACCAACTTAGATGGCGCTACAGTTCGGGGTTTACAAAGGCCTCAACCAACAAGCCTCTCCAGCCGGCACGATCTTTGGTCAGCTGCCTCCAGTGCCGCACGCCCAGTTGGTTGAGGTCAATTTCCACCTGCACGCGCCACCTTAGATGCGGTCGTAGACGTCTAACTAGACCGATGTCGCTGTACAGCCCGCACAGTTCTTGGTTGAATCTCCTCCTCCACTCTCCGTTTACACAAACGAGACCAAGGACTGCACGCAGAATTTTCCCCTCGAAACGTCCAAGAGCCTCTTCATTCGCTCTTGATAACGTCCAAGCCTCAGCGCCGCCGTCGCCGTAGAGGAAGACCGGGATGATTAAGGTTTAGTAGAGGGTATTTCGAGACAGGGCTCTACTACTCAGTTGCCTCTCGAGCCCAAAGAAGTAGCGGTTGGCAAGAGTTATTCTGCGTTTTATCTCAGCGCTGGTGTCGTTGCGGCTTTTCACTATCGAGCCAATGTAGACGAAGTCCTTGACAGCTTGACTACAAAAATATAGCTGCCGAAGGTGACGTTCTGACCAAGACGTCGGTGTTGCGCGTCTTTTTTTGATGACAGCATATATTTGGTCTTGTCCCCATTTACCCTTAAACCCACTTTAGCCGCTTCTGCTTCAATGCTTGCGAAAACCTCATTGACGTCTCGCTTTGTCCGTCCAATAACGTCAATGTCATCTGCGTAGGCAAGCAATTGTGTAGATTTGAAGTAGATCGAACCTCTTGTATTGGCGATCTTTTCGATAATGATGTTAAAGAAATCGTCACCCTGTCTAAAACCTTTTTTAACAACGAATGGGTCGGTTAGTTCACCTCCGACCTTAATTGAGCAGCGAAAGTTCTCCATAGTCATCCTGCGCAGTCTGACGAGTTCGGCAGAAATGTTAAAACATGCCATGGCTCTGTATAAATCGTCTCTATAAACGCTGTCATATGCGGCTTTAATGTCGACAAAAAGATGGTGCGTGTCGACCAGGAATTCATGGGTCTTCTCCAAGATCTGCCGTAGTGTAAATATTTGGTCTATCGTGGATTTTCCTGGCCTGAATCCACACTGGTAGGAAACTATCAGATTTTCCACGAACGGTTTCAGGCGCTGACACAGTACGGCAAGAGGATCTTGTACGCAATGTTCAGGAGACTTATCCCTCTGTAATTGGCGCAGTCATAGGGGTCTCCGTTCTTATGGACCGGGCAAACGATGATGAGATTCCATTCATCGGGCACGCATTCTTCCAATCATATCTTGCAGATGAGTTGATGCATGTTCCTGATCAGCTCCTCGCCAGCTGCTTTAAACAGTTCCGCGGGGAGTCCGTCTACTCCAGCAGCTTTATAAGACTTAAGTTTCGACATCGCTATCTTAACATCGTCTAGGTCGGGTGGACGGGATTCTCTTTCGTCTTCGTCCATTGTAATTGGTTTGTTCTGCCTGACGGCGGCATTTTGACTATCATCGCCGTTATACAGTTTGCAGTAGTGGTCCTTCCACAATCTCAGCATCGACTGTGACTTCACTGTAAGTTGTCCGTGGTCATCCCTGCAGGTTCTGTTCTGGCTTTATAGCCTTGGCATGTTCGTTTTACTTTCTGGTAAAATTTTCGAACGTCGTTCCTGCAGTAACATCTCTCCATCTCCTCGATCTCGCGCTTCTCGTGCTCCTTCTTTTTCCTTCTCAGAAGCGCATGCTCCTCCCTCCTTTTCCGTTCATAGAGCTCGCGGGCAGCTCTCGTCCGTCGATGCAATGTCGCCATGTATGCATTATGTTTCTCTACATGGGCCTGTCCGCATTCGTTATCAAACCAGGGGTTTCTCAAAAGTGGTGGCTGAAACCGCGTACATCTGAGGCGGCCTCTCTGATGGCGTTCTGACAACGACTCCATTGCTGTTCTCTGGTTTTTTTTTTTTTTTTTGTTGTAGCTACACCCGCACTCAAGGCCAAGGCCTTATCACGTTTGAACGTTGTGCGAGCGAAGGTAACAGGGAAAGGGAGAGTTTCGCTCAGGTTTACACACAACCTGAACGGAGTGCAGTGGTTTTTCGGGTCGTAGATGTTCGTTCACTACTCTCAGGTGTGGTTTGTGAGCCGACCAGATTTTCACGTTGATTATAATTCACAGTACTTCGTTCATGCACTTTTGGTGTTAATATTGCATACGCAAAGGATGAATTCCAATTGTACGTTTGGTCGCTTTCCATTCACAATTGTGCATACTTTTTTCCGTATAGGAATTGCTTTTCTCTTGGCTATGAAACGAATTTGAACTATAGACCTTTCGCTCGACGGCCGATGATGTTAACCACTACACCACGGCCACCCGTAGGTTCGGTGAATGGGCCGAACGAAAACATGATTTAGCTTGATCCCGATTTTCAACGCAAAATTAAATTAAAGTAAAACTGCCGAGTGGAAAAAAAATCCAGAAGCCTTTATCGAGACGCCCGCCCATACAACCTTTAAAACTCAAAGTTTGGTGTGCTTTACGGACTGGTGGAATCATCGGCCCATATTTCTTCAAGGTCGATGCCGGCCAGAATCTTACACTCAATGGAGAAACGCTATTTAAAATGATTTTTCACTTCTTCGTTCCTCATTTGAATGTCTTTGACACGTGACAGGGCTTTAGTTTCACCAAGATGGCGCAAGATGACACACGGCGCGCGATACCATAAATTCATTGTGAGAAACGTTTGCTTAGCGCATAATTTGGCCTAATAGACCTTTAGACACCTTTAGATTACTTTCTTTGGGGTATGTGAAGTCACTAGTCTATGCTGATAAACCCGAGACGTTGGACGAATTGGAAGTTAACATAAAGCTGTCCAAAATTCGACATCACGATTAGGCTCTCATGAAGCATGCTCATATGCCAGATATCATACTTAAGCATAATGGCATAAAATTGTCTATTAAATTAAGCTAATAACATAGACATTCGCCTTAGCTTCAAATGTTTTATTTCATATTGAACTTGTGTACCTCTTCAAAAAACAGCCTCGTTTTTTCTAATTTTGTCTAAAGTAAGGTAATTATAAAAATGAATTAATAAAAATACTGCGTGGCCAAGTGTTCATTTTCGATGAAGCGTGGCAGTCCGATTGGGTAGATTACAAATTGTATGTAGAATACATAGTTAACCAATTCCATGATATCATCCAGCAAATCGCAAAAGAGTCAGATTGTTGACACTGTTGACATCTCAATTAAATGTATAGAAAATAAATGTATAATAAGTAATGAAAACACGTGTGGCGTATGCCAAGCACTATAACCTAATGAAAACACTGCAAATGCTAGTGGGTTTAGCAACACGCAGCAAATGTGTCATTCGACACACTTTAAGATTAAGTGCGTCGCCAAACACGTTTGAAATTGAGACACTATAACACCTTCTATCGTGTGTCATGAATAAAAACTCTAACGACACTTTCACTTTCCAAGCTATATGAAGCCTTAACAGAAAGTAATTTGGGAGTCGGATTCATGGCCAAATGGTTAACACACTGGACTCCTAAACATGGAAGTTTGAAAATAATGGTATGGGACTGGTTTTCATGCTACAGTACTGGCTCTACATATAAATGTGAGGCCACAATGGAATATCTTGGAAAATATCATGTTACCATTTGTCGCGTGGAAAATGCCTCTAAAATGGGTCCTACAGTAGGATAACGACACAAAACATACTAGCCGTTCAGTAAAAATTGGTTTCGCGACAATGATATTCAAGTTTTGGTATGGCTAGCCCAATCTTCAGAGCAGAATCCCAATGAAAATCTTTGGGACGATATTAAAACCGCTATTTTCAACAAAAAGATAATAATAACCAATTGTGGGGAGGTGTTCAGGAAGCATGACGTACTACTTGACCTGTGTACTTGACGATGTAAGACAGTTTTCAAGTATAAAGGCGGCTCCACAAATTAGTGGTCAGATTCAGTTTATGCTGTTCCATATGTGAAAAGCTACGTCAATCGTCCACAAAAATTAACCCAAAACCTAACCTCCTATTGAGAATTAACATTCCTCAGCATTAAATAAGGTTTTTAGGGTATGCCCTAATACCTTATTAGTAAGCAGATAATGCTCATACTTGTCTCAATTTCATAGAGCAAGTAAATCTACATGCGCTCCCCCAGGCGCAATATCTTCTTCTCATAAAGCTACCCAAAATGGAAGCAAAAAATCCATACAAATATTCAAGCAAGACTTTACCATATTAAGGCTCTCGCTGCCAACCATTTTGCATTTTAATATACGCATCTACAGCCAACCCCTCCTCAGGCCCGTTGGCATAAAAACGAAGACAATGAGTAAGTCGAATGAAGAAAAAAAGTATGAAATCTAGAAGAAAAGGAAGACAGCAAATCACAAAATTGACTAATGCTCCATTGAACTGGTTGGAAGGAAGCTAATACATTAATCCTACTACACCCAATGTTATCCTCGCACATGTATCTGTACATGTAAAAATACGATTTCTATTTTATCCGAAAACCAATAAAACGAACCTTCCTTCGCATCCCTTGTTTGGCGCGAATATCCAAGTTCTCATTTAGAGCACGAGAAAAACGAAAGACAGCGAGCATCACGTCACCGGAAGGAGCAAAACGATTTAATGTTTGCATATGTGTTGCCAGCTGAATACACATGCGGACACCTCCAAGTCGGAGTCGTGGAGATGCTGATTTATACGATCGTTTTACGACACGGAAGTGGTTCAACAGACGAAACAGGCTTTACTATCATGGGGCACCGTTCTGGAATCAGTTCCTTTTGAAATGATTGTGATAGAAAGGATGATGTAGAGTGTGGCGTGTAATTAGGAGGAGAATGCCTGGTGTATGGCAGTTGTTAGCTGCATGGATTTTATGTTGACTTCCGTGCGAAAGTGCGGTGACAGGTGGAGTGTGAATGCCTTGATTTCAGTACGGCTATGTATTTCAAATTTTCTAAAGTGATTATTTCGAGATTATGAAGGAGTTTTTGAAAATAATGAATTGCTTTATGTCGTTGTCATTTGTCGTTGCAAAATTAACAAGAAAAGATTCTGAATGTGTTCACAAGAGATACATCTAAATGGTCGATAAAGGAATCAACTCAACAATCGACAAAGTGTGGCACGAAGGTTTTGAATTAAAACTGAGACAAGTATTCCCCGAACAACTATCGAACGTTTGGGGAAACTTATGGCTGGCGCTCCGCAGGGAAGCTTACTTGGTCCGCTACTTTACCCGCTGTATACTAGAAACATATCACAAATGGATGGCACTGTGCTGGCCACTATCGAAGGTGGCGTAAGTAAAACTTTTCCCTCGTTCCTGGTTCGTATACTCTAGTGAAGCCCTCCATAACGCCAATCAATTTAGTCCTCCCAGAAAGGGTTATTTCGTCAAGAGAAGACTGCATTTGCGAAACTGTTCTCGCGAGAAATTCAAACTTCGCTTGACTACGTCCATGCAAGATCATTTAATCACTTAAACCACGTGGCTTGCAGAAGAATCGACGGAGCATGGCATAAGTTGAGATATTCTCTTTTTGGCGTGAGATGACCACGGTCTCGAATCGCTCATGCAGAATCTCCAATGTTGCGTAAGCTGTGTGGCACGACGTAGCGCCGTCCTGTTAAAACCACATGTCTGCTAAAATAGGAAATCTGGATCGGCGACGCCGCTAGCCCAAAATCCACACCAATCAGTGACTTTTACGGCACTAACTGGACGCTCAAGGATCTCATGTGGATTGGTATCGTCCCAAATTCGACAATTTTGTTTGTTAACGTGGATCTCATGGCTAAGGATGATTTTTCGATAAAAATTAGGGTCAGTTTGCGACTGCTTCAGAGCCCGTTCAGCGAACACACGTCATTGTCGCTTACCTTCAGATCCTGGGTCAGTTTAGTTCTGTACGGGTGCAGGCGGGTGCAGAGGGTGTCGTGGCGCAGTGGCTAGTTTGTTGGACTCTAACGCATGATGAGTGAGTTCGGATCCCGACAACACAACGCCATCGAATGTTTATTTCACGGCGTTCCTCCTCGATGGGTTACTGGCAACACCCTGCGTAGTATACATGCCATGAAAAAGCTTTCCGACTCACGCCGGCATTGGACTGCAGTCACGAAGCAAAATTCGTCAAGTCGTGGTCTGCGAAAGGCCGAATTCTTGTAGGCGATGCGAAATCGACTGCCTCGGATTCTCCTGTTTGGTATTTTATCGTTTACGGAACCAGTGGACTCATATTTATCCACCACACTACGAATAGTCATTTCGGTAGGACGACTATTGTTACCGTAATATGGGCGAAGCACGCGGAACGTTGCAAGAAGAGAACACTAATTTTGATAAAACAATTTGCATGTGTTGTTGAACTTTATGTCCATCAATAGTGATTTGGCAGAATAGACTGAATAAACGGCAACAGATGTAGCTTTAACAACATGGCCGTTATCAACTGTCAAAGCTCAGAAGTTCCTATTGGAAGACCCTTTATTGATACGAACTGACGGTTGTGTTCGAATTTTGCTGTCAAAGTTTGGAATGCTTTGTTGCAGCTATAAAAAGGAAACTATGGTAACTTTCAGCAGCATACTGCTGAATGTCGAGAAAATGGACCGAGGGCTATGCATACGTATAAGCGGGAGCACTCGCCCTCGGGAGCATTCAGTTTTCAGGATTCAGTAATCAGTGATCAGTCGGTACCTATTCAGTGTGAAAGTAATCAAGCCACCTAGTGAGCTAGTAATAAAGATGTGTGTAAGCAATAAAGTGATAAGTGTTATAAAAGCTTGTGTAAAGATGAACCGCCCAGATAAATTGATCTGAGGTGGAATAATAAAGTATGTGTATTGAATAAACAAGCAAACAGTTGTAGGTTATCACAATCCAGTGATCGAACCCTATTTGGGGAGTATTGATTTTCGTAACATTATGCTCGACGAGCTGCCGAAACAGGCTAAAGGTACACTGACCTCATAAGGACAAAATTGCTATAACCTCTGGCGTACAATATAGCCTTCTTAACTGCACCAAATTGGTGTTCACAGGGCAATAAATGTCTATAACTACATGACCTTAACCCGGAATAGGAAACTGAACATCCTTCAGCGCGACAAGAGAGCTCCCAGATGGTAAAACACAAATGAGGAATCCAATCATGAGTTTCAAACATATTTCATTCCAATGGCGGCCCTGAACATTCCTCTATATTTATCGAACCTGGAAATCAAAAGCAAACAGGTTGCTTTCTACGCGGCCATACCAGTCACAAACACAACTCGGCAGCCCAGTTCTCAAATATTTTCAGGCACCCATGGAAAGGACTACAAGGGTTGTTCCAAAGTAAACAGGAGGTTTTTAAAACGAAAATATAGATTTATTAATTTGGCAGAATTGCTCAAGGCTCTATGCAGCGAGTCGCATGGTAAAGAAGGATAACAGACAAGTGTGTTGGATCTTCTGTGCAGATGTCCCCGAGAATGTCGATGTACGCCTCTAGATAGTCTCCATGTCGACATAACGCTTTCCTTTCATCGGCAAACGAATTTTTCCGAGTAGATAGAAATCACACGGTGCTAGATTTGGCTAGTTATTGATGAATTCACATACGGTTGGCGCAAATTGAATTGCCTGACATGTTACTCATCATTTACGTCTTCACGGCTGTCTTTAAAACGCGTCTACCGCTCATTACCTTGTTTTCAGAGCTTAATGCTGGCTTAATGCTCATTTTTGCAGTGATACAACAAACAGACTATCACAGAATAAAAAACTGAGTTCCTAGTCACCCGTTGGACATGACATTTTGACAGAACCTTCGTGAAGGATGTACATATGTATATGTGCCTTCTAATTTAGGCAAGCATTAATATATTGCACCACTAGATTGAGCTGTTTTTAAAAAGTTATATTGTTGCACCTCGCAAAATCTACTCCTCCTCGACATATCCTTAAGTAGAGAAGTCGAACATGTTTTGAAAGGCTCACAGACAAGTCACCTCCAAAAAAGTTGCAATCAAAATCTCCTTCAGCCTACCGGATCCTTACAATATCTGTAATGCCTAAGTTGGGGCGATTAAGGAAGCTCTACCACAGCTTAAAAATAATCCGGCATTGGGTCTAAAATATTATTGAATTTTTTAACAAGGTAGCCGATAAACCACAACATGCAAATTGTTGTCGTATGGTGGACAAACTTGGTACCTTACCTTAGGCAAGAGGTCGATAAAGGCTTACACAGGTTGAAAAGGCGGAATGCAATTCGCTATTGCTTCAGTTCAGTTTTGGTGGAAGCACCAATAAAACAGAGAAAGCTAAGAGGCAGTCCTGCAATGTTGCAGCGAATCTAATGATTTGGTGAGGCAAGAGTCTTCTATCAATTTTATCAAGCGGCTTTGAAATCTGTCTAACAGGTGCATTGAAGTCTTCGATGCACCGGACCAGACTAGAGCCTTCAACTCTGATTTAGGACGAATGAACGCCTTATAGATTGTACCCAGATCCAAAGAGAATATTTTTTTGGATAAGAAACCTAGACATTCTACAGCATTTGAGTGGCAACGAATTGAGATACTTATTCGTGTTCGGACTATAAAACGTAATATTGTGTGTCATGGATAAAAACTCTGATTACACCTTAAGTGTGTTGCAGCGACACACTTATTAATAATTTACACACTTTCGATCAGTCAATCAAATCAAACGTAAATTTCCCAACTATATGCAACCTTGCCAGAAAGTAATTTGTGAGTCGGATCCATTGCGTAATGGTTAAGATAATGGAGTCTCAACCCAGTGATCCGGGTTCATATCTCAGAGTCCGTAGCCACCAAAACGCAATTACACTTAGCCTCTCCTTTCCCAATCTACATTGGTCTTTCGACAATTCGAACAATCAATTCAATCAAACAAAGAGCAATGCTTCGGGCTTGATAAGCCTCGAAGCGACAAAGCGAGGACTAGGTGAACCCTTAAAATTTTGAACACGGGATCACTGGGTTGTTGGTCCAGCGTGTTAACCATTACACCATAGTTCCGAAGTCGGAATTTACTTTCTAGCAGCGTTGCATATTCATAGTTGGGAATTTCTCTTTTTTTTGTTTTCATAATAACAAAATTGTATACAATGAAAACACGTCTTTTGGTGTGTTACAGTAACACACTTACAATTTCTGGTGCTTCGATCTCGAAAGCAGAGATTTTCGACAAAAAGGGCTTCGTGCCAATCCCAGACAAATGCTTTCGAAATCTTAAGTGCAACTAATCCCCAGTGAAAACTATCGGTCATTAAGGAGTTTACGCGATTGAAGATATTTTAAGAAGTGACAGTCATTGTGGACAATTTTTGATATGGTTAGACGGCGAGATTTTTGACAAATTACCAGTTTTCAAAATTGCTTTTGAGAGGAAGTTGTGTTTACAGATAAGCAAAAGCAAAGTGAATGCGAATACCAGAACATACGTTCCCAAAAATGTATCTCCCATCTCCAGTCAATAAAGCGATAATCTATTGCTAAGACATCCGTAAAAGATTAGGAATCGTTTTATATATATTTAACTTTCTACCATAAATCTACGTAAACCCGAATCCCTCCTTGAATGTACCAATGATTACTGGCTACAGCTTGTCGCAACTGTAACTGACACAATCTTCTTCATAGCCATAAATACGCTCAACTTCACATTTTGCAATAAATCCCAAAGTTTCCATTTAACTTTCACCAGTACTCTCCTCATCCATTATTTCGACTAGTACCCGCCCAGATAAAAAGGTGGACAAAACAACTCTAGTTGAAATCTTGGCATTTTTTTTATTGCACGAAATACAAATAAGAATAGAATAAATAAGACAAAAAAGAAATGCTAGCATTGCAGTTTCGTTCCGCACCAAAGTGATAAGATCGAGTGAGATTCTATAAATAACCACTCGAGAGCAGAGTTGCGAGCCACCAACCGACTAAGAGCAAATGAGGACGCAATTGAGGGTTGTCCTGCTTCTTTTCATGCGACAAAAGCTGACGAAAGCAATAAGCTGACATTGCCCACAGGCGAGGAGCACATACACGTATTGGTGTGTAATAAAAATAAATAAAATAGATAAAATTATTCGATATCTATGTATCTATTGTATTATCGCTCTTACTATCTATGGGATGACCATTTTACACCCTTGTGCGTGCTCAGTTCTTCACTATTGGCGACTCTGATTCAAATCATTCGACCGCCTGCAGCAATGGAGTCCTGATACGTATATGCGTATGTCAGTGAATATGCGAGCATCGGAGGGTCGGTGATACCCGTGCATCTCCTCAATGAGCCTAGTCACCCTAGCCACGACCTACATACATATGTATGTAGGATGTGAACGGCCCCCTAAAAGGAGCCGCTGTAGCGAGACGACGACAAACACCACCACCAAAGCAAACAAACGACAGCAAAACAAAACACAAAAGGTAGTTCACGGACAAGACGAAAAAGAAAACGAGACCGACGCACAGACGCAGACGAACGTTGTAGTTTAGTATTGGCGATTGAAGAGTGAGGACGGTCACCCCTTTTTTGTGTGTTAGAGTAAACGAAAGTGTAAAAGTAAAGCGGAGCACTAACTCCGTACATGTATTAATAATAAAGTATTGTTTATTCGACCAAGTTATTTTATTGTGGAGCAATAACTCTACATTTTGTGGGGGCTCAACCGAAATTTTTTTTCCCACCGCATCTGAGAAGATTATCAGCATAGCAGTCCGTTAAGTTTGCGACGCAGATGTGCCGTTGTTTCTGGGAAGAATAACAAGACGTAACGGCGAGGGATAACTGAAATAACAGCAGTCCGACAGAAGAACATCAGCACGTATACAGCACAGCAGTCCGTTAAGTTTGCGACGCCGATGTGCCGTTGTTTTTGGGAAGGAGAACAAAACGTAACGGAGAGGGACAACTGGAACAACGGCAGCCCGAGGAAATAAGGCCAGAAACATACATATTCTCATATTGCATTTTTGATTTCAGTAGTTTATTTGTAATTTCAATTTTCCTAGAGTTGCTTATTTAAATTTATTGAATTTCCGATTATCTAAATTTATTGTCTAAAATTTATTATCTAAATTCATTGAATATTTAATAATTTTGTAAGGGTGACCCGACTGACAAGGATATGGACATAGAGGACGTAAGACGATTTACGAACGACGAACTGAAGACAAGACTGAGGGAGTTAGGCCTACCGACAGCAGGCAATAAGGGGGAGTTGCAAAATAGATTGCTTGAGCACCTCGAACAAGAAGGAAACGAAGATGATTCGGCGGACATAGGGCAAGAGATGGAGAGGGGACCTTCGGGCAGCGGTAGAAGCGCGAGACAGCAAGAAATGTTAAATACACCTAGAGTAGACAGAAATGGAATTCAACGAGAGCCACCAAGCGCGTTCAATTTCACCGACGTCGAAAGCAGTATTCCGCAGTTCTCCGGTGAATCTTTTCAAGACGTAAATAGATGGATCCAAGAGTACGAAGGCACATGTGACGTTTTAGGCTGGAACAAGTTGCAGAGGTACATATACGGTCGGAGGCTCATCGTAGGTACAGCGAAACTATTCATCCAGAGCGAAAAAAACATTCAGAGTTGGGACTCACTGAAGGCAGCTTTGAGGGATGAATTCACAGCCGAGATCAGCTCAGCAGAAGTGCACCGCCGTCTAAGAAATCGTCGTAAATTGCCGGGAGAGACTCTGTGGGAATACTTATATAGAGTTATGGAAATAGCAAAAGCTGTCGAGATGGACGAGGCGTCTCTAATCGAGTACTTCATAGCAGGCCTCAAAGATGAAAAAATTAATAAAATCATCCTTTACGAAGCTACCACAATCGAAGAGTTAAAGCGCAAATTGAAGATCTACGAACGCATAAAGCAGCAGACAGTGAACGAGTACCCGCAAAAGGAAAGATCGTCGGCACCATCCGCGAGACCTGGAACATCTGCATTGGTGAAAGCGGAAGATCAAAAGAAGTGCTTTAAGTGTGGTAGTGCGAACCATCTGTCAAGGGTATGTACACAGGGGTATAAGTGTTTTAAGTGCGGCAAGTTAGGGCACCGTTCGTTCCAATGCAACAGTGGAGAAACAGCAGAGGAGAAACCGAAAACACACTTCGGATACAAGACCAAACCACTTATGAAAGACGTTTTACTAGACGGCATGAGTGAAAGGGCACTGATAGACACAGGGTGTGAGTTGTCTTTATTGAGGTACGATGCGCTTATTTTATATCCACGATTGCAGCTGGTAGAAGAGCCAACTGTTTTGATAGGGCTTGGAAACACAGACGTTAAGACGTTGGGATATGTGGAAGCCTCTCTTAAGATTGACGGCCTTTCATTCGGTACTAAACTCCACGTTGTCCCCGAACGCGAAATGGTTTTCTCACTAGTTATTGGCATAGACGTCATAAGGCAGGCATCGGTAATCATTCAAGGTGACGATGCGAAGTTTACACGTAGGATAGATGAAACACACACAGAGCAGGTGTTTGATAAGATCATGGTTCGGCAGAAGAGAAACGAAGACGGGGTCGGAGACGAAGTCGAAATTGAGAACAAACAAGGAGACGAAGACGGAGACGATTGCAGGGTGAGGCGGATCGAGAGGAAGACTTCATCGTCGGTTGGAAGAAGGTCAGGGGAAGACGTCCCTAGACAAGGGTCAACTCGACGATGGGTGACGAGTAGTAAGGAAGACGTAGTCGAAGAACTTCATAAAGAGTTTAAAACTATGTGTTGTTTGGCCGTAGATGAAGATGATTCTGCGGTTGCAGTCGATCTGCACCATCTGCCCGAAGAAATTCAAAAGAAGATTTCGGCGTTAATCGAGAGCTATGACCCAAAGAGCAAGGAACCGTCACCAGTGACTATGAAAATTATTTTGAAGGACGAATCACCGATCTACGAGAGAGCTAGACGAGTATCACCCCAAGATAAGGAAGAGATTGAAAGGCAGGTTACGGACTGGTTGAATAAGGGCATAATTCAGAGAAGTAACTCGGAATTTGCATCTCCGGTGGTCCTAGTTACGAAGAAAAACGGAGGGAAAAGAATGTGCTGTGATTATAGAAGACTAAACGCGAAGATAATTAAAGACCATTTCCCTATGCCCCTCATTGACGACGTATTAGAAAACCTGCAGAAGGCATCATTGTTTACTACCCTTGATTTAGTTAATGGATTCTTTCATGTACCTGTTGATCCAGACTCCAGGAAGTATACCTCATTCATAGTACATAACGGACAGTACGAATTTTTGAAAGTGCCATTCGGTATATGCAACTCGCCAGCAGTATTTACCAGATTCATCATGACAGTTCTGAAACCACTGATCAATGAAGGCGTGGTGCAAGTCTACATGGATGATGTAATTGTACCGGGCAGCAATTATGAAGAGGCAATAGACCGACTGGAAAGGGTATTGGAAGTGGGAGGTAGGCACGGACTCAACATTAATTGGTCCAAGTGTCAGTTCCTAAAGAGCAGAATAAATTTCTTGGGGTATGTCATCGAAGATGGTAAGATTCGTCCGTCAACTGAGAAGACGCAAGCGGTAAGGAATTATCCTGAGCCGAGAGACAAAAAATCGCTTCAACGATTCTTGGGTCTCACCTCTTATTTTCGTCGGTTTGTGGAAGGGTATGCGGTTAAAGCTAAGCCTTTGAGCGATATGTTGCGGAAGAACTCTGCGTTTGTAATGGGAATGGAGCATCGAAAAGCATTTGAAACTTTGAAGAATGCGTTAGTCGAATCGCCGGTCCTCAAATTGTTTGATCCTAACGCAGTAACCGAAATCCATACCGACGCCAGCAAGCTTGGATATGGAGCAGTACTACTTCAGAAGGATAGTGAGGACCAAGATCTGCATCCAGTGCAGTTTATGAGCCGCAAAACCAGCCCACATGAAGAAAAGTATGCCTCATACGAGTTGGAAGTACTGGCTATAGTGGAAGCATTGAAGAAATGGCGGGTCTATGTCTTGGGAAGACATGTGAAAATCATTACAGATTGCAACGCTTTCGCGATGACGATGAATAAGAAGGAGGTCCCGCTGAGAGTGCCGAGATGGGCGATGTTCCTCCAAGACTATGATTATGAAATCGAACACCGAAGCGGAACTAAGATGCGTCACGTAGATGCTTTAAGCCGGATAGGAATGGTGGTAGTTAGTGCGTTGACACACAAGATTAAAGAAGCACAAGGGCATGACGATTTTTTGAAAGCAGTTGCCGAAATTCTTAAGACCCATCAATACGAAGACTATTTTATGAAGAACGGAGTCGTATGCAAGGATCCCGTGCGAGAGTTGGTCGTCATACCGACCTCAATGGAAGACGAAATAATTCGGATGGTTCATCGAGAGGGCCATTTCGCCGTGCAGAAGACTATGGACTTGTTGGAACGGACATACTACGTTAAAGACTCAAAAAGAAAAATCGACAGATGTATCAAGAATTGTGTAGAATGCATTATGTCCGAAAGGAAGCAAGGAAGGCAAGAAGGGTTTTTATCCCCTATCGACAAATCAGATGGTCCGCTGCACACCTATCATGTTGACCATATAGGCCCTATGGAGAGCACTAAGAAGTTATATAATCACATCTTAGTAGTAACGGATGCATTCACTAAGTTCGTGTGGTTGTACCCCACGAAGAGTACCACCACGCAAGAAGTGATAGCTAAACTGGAAGTACAAGCCGCGACTTTTGGGAACCCGAAAAGAATTGTCTCGGATCGAGGTACGGCATTCACTTCACGTACGTTTGAAGACTACTGTAACGAGAGGAAAATCATGCATCTATTGATTACCACTGGTGTGCCTCGAGGGAATGGCCAAGTGGAACGGGTGAACCGGACGCTCATCCCGTTATTGACTAAATTGTCAATAGAGGACCCCAGGTCCTGGTACAAGAATGTCGATAGAGCACAACAGTTGCTAAATAGTACCCCCAATCGATCTACAAAGCTGACCCCCTTTAGACTGCTGACAGGAGTCGAGATGAATTTAAGTGCACTGCCTGACCTGATGGAATATCTCAACCAAGAGATGGTGGAAGAATTTGAAGAAGACCGTCGTAATTTGAGAACAAGAGCCAAACAAAATATACAACGCATCCAGCAAGAAAATAGACGTACATTCAATAAAAGGAGACGCGAGGCAACGAAGTATCAAGCCAATGACCTTGTTGCCATCCGACGTACGCAGTTTGGCCCTGGATTGAAACTTAAACCCAAATATCTTGGACCCTATAAGATAGTTAGAGCTTGCCGCAACAACCGCTATCAAGTTGAGAAAGTTGGGGATCACGAGGGTCCGCAACGCACCTCCGCCGCCGCCGATGGAATGAAGCCCTGGACCACTAACTTTATTCGGGGCGAATAAAGCCGTAGGATGGCCGAATGTAGGATGTGAACGGCCCCCTAAAAGGAGCCGCTGTAGCGAGACGACGACAAACACCACCACCAAAGCAAACAAACGACAGCAAAACAAAACACAAAAGGTAGTTCACGGACAAGACGAAAAAGAAAACGAGACCGACGCACAGACGCAGACGAACGTTGTAGTTTAGTATTGGCGATTGAAGAGTGAGGACGGTCACCCCTTTTTTGTGTGTTAGAGTAAACGAAAGTGTAAAAGTAAAGCGGAGCACTAACTCCGTACATGTATTAATAATAAAGTATTGTTTATTCGACCAAGTTATTTTATTGTGGAGCAATAACTCTACATGTATCTGAACCCATCCGAACGTTCTCAAATGATGATGGTTACGAGTGTGTGAGGTATTTTTATCGGCAAATTATCGATAAAGCTTTACACCATTAGCCATGTGCGGTCGAATGACAATTACATTCAATGTCCCAAAGGTAGCGTCGCATAGTATAAACCAAAAAGAATAGTAACGTAATCAACTATACCCACGTTGATTAATTAGTCAAAATGGAATTACTCTCCCGACACACATGTTTTATTTTCATTATTGTTTTTGCTAAGTTTGTAGTTTTACGAGCGCTGCGCGTGTATTTCCTGCGGGAGGACATATTCAAATATCATTTACTTTTGTCAATAAACAGATGAATGGGTATTGAATTGTGATGACATTTCCGCGGTAAACATTTTCAAAATTTGTGGTAAATATTTTGATTGGCGTTGATTGGTCCAAATTGTTTCGTTGCAGGTGATTGACATGATATTCAACAAAATGTAGCGGCTTTAGAGGTGCTAATGATTTTCACAAGGATATTAAGGAGGGTTACTAGTCTGATAGCTGAAGTCTTTAAAATCGATGGTATACCTATGACCATTTACAAAATTTGTAGCTTTTCGCTATAAAGCTATAAAGAGAGAGTGCAACCATTAGATTTAATTCGATTGTGTGACGAAACCGACGTCGAATGCAGACAACTGCCTGATTGGATTGTACAAAGGGGATATTGCGATATTCTAATTGAATTCTGGATAATTGTCAAGAACTCCTTGTCCTTGTTTATAGAATTAGAATTTAGAATGGAATTAGAATAGATTGGGGATGGGACAAGGTCGCCTGATCACTGCAGCCCTAGTGGGCCTATTGTGATATCCCCCACTTATAGTTCACACAAAAATCCTGAGCTCATAATAAAACTTAGTAAGCTTTTGAAACTGCAACTGAAACGATGAAAACAACTCGGCGTTTCTGGTATATTGCATCGCGCGTGTTTACGACTGAAGCTATTGAATTTGTTGTGGCATCCTTCGATGACTTCAAATCGCCGGGCACCAACGGGATATATCCTGGTATACTGCAAAAAGGTATAAGGCAGCTGCTTCCTACTCTGAGAAGAATTTTCACTGCTAGTCTAGCACTTGCTCACATTCCCATTCCTTGGCGCACAGTGAAAGTGGTCTTCATTCCCAAAATAGGAAAAGAGGACTTCTCACTTGCCAAGAGTTTCAGACCAATTAGTCTACATCCTTACTGCTGAAAAGCATGGAGAGACTGAGAGAGTTGCACGTGCGCAAAGTTGCCCTTCGAATGCACCCTCTTTCGGAGATGCAACGTGCTTACCAGCGCGGAAAATCCTGCGAGACTGCGCTTCAGAACCTAGTTGGGAGAATTGAATGCGCGCTCGAAAGGAAAGAGTACGCGCTGGGCATTTTCATCGACATTGAGGGAGCTTTTGTTAACGCAACTTTTGACAGCATGTGCAACACTGCCAGACATCATGTCGTAGATGAAGCAATGGTCCTATGGATCAAGGCAATGCTCATGCAAAGGACACTGACCGCTGATGCAGGCCTCGACCAGTATGTCAAATCCGGCATAAACAGGGGCTGCCCGCAAGGTGGCGTCCTGTCTCCGCTTTTATGGTGCATAGTGGTCGATTCTCTGCTTGATGCTCTCAATACCTCTGGAATCTATGCCCAGGCCTGTGCGGATGATGGCGCCATTCTTTCTGTCGGCATGTTTAGGGACTGTCCGTCTCAAAGCACGGGCGGCGCTAACTGTGATAAAGCACGGGCGGCGCTAACTGTGATCGATGATTGTTGTACTAGAAATGGGCTGTCAGTCAATCCTCTTAAGACCGATGTCGTTCTCTTTTCGAGAAGGATGAAAAATACCGACATGACTCAGCTGATACTAAAAGGCACTTCCATCCCGATAGCCAAGGAGTCTAAATATCTAGGAGTCATCTTAGATAGCAAGCTTCTTTGGTCAAAGCATGTTGAGTCAAAAACCACCAAAGCGTTGTCAGCTTTCTGGCAATGCAAAAGAGCTTTTGGCAAAACATGGGGTTTATCACCGGCAAAGGTCCTCTAGATCTACACGGCAATGGTAAGACCTATAATCTCATATGCATCAGTTGTCTGGTGGAACAGACTAAAACGCAAACACGTCGTGGCCTCTTTCACCAAACTCCAAAGAACGGTATGTCTCAGCTGCCTTCCCCAGCAGTCCAGGCGCTTCTCTAGATGCTATGATGAGCCTTCCACCTCTTGATATATTTATCAGAGGGTATGCTCTGAAAGCCATGTCTCGTCTGAAGGGAAATGGCTTTTGGTATAGCTCGCATAGGAATAACGGCGTGCTTGCGCAAGAATTGTCCTGCGACCCCTGTCTCATGGACATGCCTTCTGACGCACTGACGCTCGTTATTCTACTGCGCCGTAATTTCACAGTCGAGTTTCTATGGCGTCAGGATTGGCTATGGCTGGATACTGAAACTGGAAAGGATAGTCTTCGCACGGAGCCCGGATGGCTCCAGATCTGGGCGGAGGTCCGGTGCTGGTGTCTTCTTTGAGCGCGAAAACATCCGACTGCACTTCTTCTTAGGAAAATATGCGTCTGTCTTCCAATCAGAGATATACGCAATCCTAATGGCCATGCACTACGTTGCGAAGTACAGGTGGAAGGGGGAAAGCATATGCGTCTTTAGTGAAAGCCAAGCTGCACTAAAAGCTGTGTGTAACCCCTTAACTAGCTCTATATCAGTGCTTGAACTCAAGTCCTTCTTGAACAGAGTCGGCAGACTAAATTCATTAAGGCTTGTATGGGTTCCAGGCCACTCTGGGATCCCAGGAAATGAGATCTCTGATGAACTCGCTAGAATGGGTTCAGAGGAGAGCTTCTCAGGACCTGAACCCGCTCTAGATCTACCTGCGTCCACGGTAAATTCCTACATTAACGATTGTGTATTTAATACACACAACCGTAGATGGAGGGATTGTCCAGGTTGCAGGATGACAAAGCGCGTATGCCCTGATGTCTGCAAAAAATCTGCAGCATTCCTCCTGTCTTTGAGGAGAGTCGACTGCAGAAGGCATGTGGGAGTTATCACGGACCATTACACTTTTGCCAAGCATCTCTACGTGCTCGGCTTCAGTGAGACGCCTACCTGTGCTGCATGTAGCGAAGAGGAGGATGATACTGCCGAGCATGCCCTCTGTGATTGTCCCACTTTTGCTCGCGCACGGTAGCGCACCCTTGGAGCCGACGTGGTGTGTGCCGAATCCCTTAGCTCTACATCACTGAAGCTCCTTCAAATTTTTCTCCGGGAAACGGGGAAAATATAGTAATGTGAGGTGTCTGTCTGGAGTACAATAGACCAGTGTTTGCGTCTGAGTGCTCCAGCGGATAGCAGAGGCCTTCAACAAAAAAAAAAAAAGCTTTTGAATGGAATGGTAAAAGACTAATAAAAGCCTAGTAGGAGTAGCATCTACCGATGGGTGCTGGTCTGCTAAATAAAAAAAGCGAGTAAAAGGCTCTGCAAACGAACAAACGAACACCTTGCAGCTCTGTTAGCCAAGTACCATCTGGAAATTTCCTGACCATGGAAATTACTAACGAAAGAGGACGAATGGCGAGCATCCTGCACCTCGATATATACAAAGGCACCTCGCGGTCGCCAGATCAATAAATCGCGATCGACGTCAGACACTCCTCCACTATTTTTGATGTTCGAAGTTTCTGAGGAGCTAACATCGACTCGGACCACTTTCTTTGTAGTAGCCAAGAGGGCTTATCCTGTTCCCAGGTGTGTCGAGAGTAAATTGTGACCTAATAGTTTTGGCTGAAGTTATATCTGGGGAGACAATTGTCTATTTGAGAAATTGGGATATCTTAAGGATTACATGCCTGTTCAGTTCAGTAAAAATGTCAGGATGAAAAAGCCTGCAATTAGAGTCACCATCCGCTTCTTTCTTCAGTTTGAGGTGGAGAGGCAGTAGGTCCGTGATGACTTGTAGGGCTGCTGTAAGGGTTGTTCTCACTGACTTCTTTTGAGAACTCTATCTCTTCACCAAAGAGGGTGGGTTTGGTGAGTTTATGCCTGTTTCATTTTTTGGTGAAGGCGACTATAGTGCTTTTTCGGGGTTGACATTTAGTCCAACCTTTATGCACCAGTTTGCAACAAGGTTTAGTGCCCTTTGGAGGAGTTCCGAGATTGTGTCTTCGAATTCGCCTCTGATTAGTATTACTATGTCGTCGGCATAGCCTTGGATATAGAAGCCATTGTTTCTGAGTATGGTAATCAGTTCATTGACAGCGATGGACCATAGGAGGAGTAAGAGAACCCCGCCTTGGGGGCAGCCCTTCGCAGCCATTTTACAATGGTATAATTTACGTCTGTGCTAAGGATGCAGAGTTGTATTTGGGCGTAATCGGTGTTATCGAATAAATGTAGATAAATGAGATTAATCAGGAAATTCATTGAATTCAATGGTGCGTGGCTTTGTGCCCAGACAGTACACCAGTTACATTCACAGCTCAAGTCAAAATTGAATACCGATAACGATCATAGTTATCGAATCAATAGTTTACATCTAAATCGCATAAAATCGACGGCGACCTAAAAAGAACGTTTTTGAAAGACGTAACATACAGGCGCTGTCAATCCCTTTCATAGGAAATTTGATAAAACCTAAGCAAAAGTATAAACGTACATATATATATGTATGTACAAGTTAACGACAAAAACATTCGAAGCTGACACGCGCATTCTAAACAACGACAAATCCCACGGCAATCCAAATATCATAGTCAAGGTTGCTGACGGTGCGCCCGCATTCCAACAGGTACCAGTGAACGGAAGAAACACGAGATACCACTTCCACCAGCCAGAGCATAGTTCCCGACAGCGTGCTATTTGATCCTTTCCATCCACCTTCCGCACGATTAGTATTTAAGGTAGTTTAAGAAAATATCGTTATCTATCTTAAGTTCGAAGTGTAAGGGTAAACGCTGCCCGATCGTAAAAAAATGAAAATAATTTTTTTTTTAAAAGAAATTAATAAACAATTTCTTAATTTACATAAGGGAAACTGTGGACAACAGAATCCCCTTCTGTGTCCAGTTCGACCGATATGAACAACTAGTCCATTGTACTGCCAAGTAGACACCTTTTTCTACTGTGTCGCCATTTACATCTGTTCGTTTTATTTTATTTTTCGTTTGCATAGAAAATTTAATTCTTTCTTGTGCATACCAAGGGAGATGAGCTAGCAGCTAGTGTGGAAGTTTAGCTTTATTGATTGTTGAACAAATATGAATGGAATAGAATTATCGTACAACTCAAGCCCTGTTCAGAATAATGGCAAATATTGGAGGACCCAGACAGCAAAGGAGATTATTCTCATAAAAAGCGATGCAGTCGATCATGCCAGAAGAATTAACTCAACCAATTGACACCCAACTTCATACATATGTGCTATTGCAGTAAGTCAGGTTAGGTAAATGGGTGCCCTATTGACGAAAAGTCAAGGGTCACGTGGACTACGTAGAGTCTATTGTGCCCAATTGATTTATTTAACCCGCTGATACCTAGACATTTACCGTTGAGCTGAACCAACCAGACGAGGATAAAAATCCCAGTATTCCGTTCAGCCCAATATTACCTACCTCTTCTAGTCCCGAAAGGAAGTATCTTCCTAAGAATATATTCCTTTTTTGGGCTAGCGCCGGACATTCGCACAGCAGGTGACGAATGGATTCAATTTCCTCTTCGTCCCTGCAGCTTCTGCAGAAGTCACTGTAGGGCTGGCCTAATCGAGCTGCATGGTAGGATAGCATGCAGTGTCCGGTGAGGGCACCGACCGCCAGTCGAATATTCCCACGATTGAACTTCAGCAGATTTTCCGTTATTTTCTTATCATAGACGGGCCAAGTCGATCTCGCCGTTGCGCATGTATCTAAGCGACACCATCGCTTATTGGCTTTCACTAATAGCTCCGTCTCTATCTCCCTATAGAGCGCACTGAGTGGTGCTTTGGCCTCAGCTGATATCTGCTCAATGTTTGCACTTGATCCCACCCCAGCCAGCTCGTCCGCCCCCTCGTTTCCATAGATATTCATATGACCAGGTACCCAGCAAAGAGTCACCTCATTTACATTCGATATCTCTTCTAACTTCTCCTTGCAGAGTTTGACGAGTTTGGATCTTATCCATGCTGCCTGCAAAGCCTTAATGGCTGCCTGGCTGTCAACATAGATGCTGATCCCTTTTCCTGAGATATTCTCTTTGCTGATCAGGTCCGCCGCCTGCTTGGTAGCGAAGACGTCAGCTTGCATCCATCATCGAGTCTATAGGAGCGAAGCATATCCCGAGACTCAAAGTAGACTCCGGCACCTGTGCCAACATCCATTTTGGATCCGTCTGTGAAGAATGCCAGTTCACTTTCTAATAGAGAATCTCCTCGCCCAGGAAGGAAATCGGATGACATAGTCCGTTACGGTTCTGAATCTGGAGACGACCCATCGATCCAAGACTGATGCATGTCCGTGAGGACTCTATTTCCAGAGACCGGATTCCTGTAGTCTTAGCGCAGTTCTGGTTGCGACGCTCTCGCAGTATATGTCCATGGGTGGGAGGTTCAGCATGACTTTAAGAGCCGCCGTTTGTGTGGACTTCATAGACCCCGTCACTGCCAGACAGCCTCCCCTTTGAACCCTTGACACACTCTGAAAATTACATTTTTTCTCGAGCGCTTTCCACCAGACAACCGAGCCATAGACTAAAATAGGTCTTACTACCGCAATGTACAACCAATGTACTAACCTCGGTTTGAGGCCCCATGTTTTTCCAAAGGCTACCTTGCACGAATATAGTGCCACGTAGGCCTTTTTGATTTTTTCCTCAATATTTTCTCTCCAACTAAGCATGTAGTCCAAGATTATGCTGTTTTTACTCCCAGGCCTCCCAGACCCTCGCCCCTTGACCCAGTTATCCACTAACATCAGTGCATAGCTTAGTCTATCGCTGAAGACCGGCGGACAATTTCCAGAGACTAAAATGGCAATGTCATCGGCGTAGGCCGTGACATTAAAACCCTCCGTCTATAGAATCTTTACCATTCCATCGACCACAAGGAGCCATAGGAAGGGTGACAGAACGCCACCTTGTGGTGTACCTTTATTCACTCTCACCCTTCTCCCCATCGCCGAATTTACTATACGAGTACCCAGCATTTGCCCAATCCAATTGCATACACCCGGGTTTATTTGGGCCATATGAAGGCTGGACACTATTGCCTCGGTACTAACGTTATTAAAAGCATTGCAGTAACTCGTCCAGCCAACCTCTTGGCCAATGAAATTAAGAAGACATACGAAACCAAAATTTGGGACCCCACAGTTTCACTTCAAATTATTAAGCTGGAAAGAAGGAGGATTTGGCAAAAGGGTTATAGAGTCCCCATAATAAGTTTTGAGCCCTTCAAATCACCGGGGTCGGGTGGAATCTACCCCATCGAGCTTGCACAGACTATGGAGTGGATAATACAATGACAAGAAGTTATCTTCAAAAGATGTCTAGTCTGGAGATACATACCAGAAAAGTGGGAGTATGAAAATGTACTTTTCATCCCCAAGGATCTTATGCCTATCTTTGTATTAAAAACCCTGGAAAGGCTGATAGAAGTGCACATACGACAAATTTGCTCCATCGTTAATTTTAAAGGCACAACATGCCTACTGAGAAAGTAAATCGGTCGAAACGGCCTTGCACACCTTGGTGGGAAAAATTGAAATATCAATTCACCTCAAAGAATACACGTTAGTAGCCTTCTTAGACATAGAAGGCGCCTTCAACAAAGTCACATCGAAAGCAATTACGGATTGGCCAGAAAATCGAAAAGTGGAGGGAACTCTAGTGGAGCTGTAACCACTACATCGGTTACCAGAGGCACTCTCTCCTCTTCTCTGGAAGGCAATCGCAAACGAACTACTAACTAAACTGAAGAAAGAAGGCGTCGATGTTATTGCCTACGCAATATACATATGCTGTCGTCAAAGAAAGACGCACATCACCGACGCCTTGGCCAGCACGTCACTATTGGCAGCTATAACTTTGATGTAGTCACACACTGGTGACAAGCGGCAACGACACCAGCACTGAGATTAGATGCAGAATAACTCTTGCCAACCGCTGTTTCTTCGGGCTCATGAGGCAATTGAGTATTAAGTAATTTTCCTCTCTCGGAAAACTAAGGTGACCCTCTATAAAACCTTAATCATCCCGGTCCTTCTTTACAACGCAGTGGCTTGGACCTTGTCAAAAGTGGATGAAGCGGCCCTTGGTCGCTTCGAAAGGAAAATTCTGCGTACCATCCTCGGTCCCATTTGTGCTGACGGAGAGTGAAGGAGAAGTTTCAACCACGAACTGTGCGGGCTGTACACCGACATCGGCCCAGTTCGACGTCTGGGTATTCAACGTCTTAAATGGCTAGCATAAGATCGTGCTAGCTGGGAAGGCTTGTTAGTTAGGCCCAGGTTCACCCCGAACTGTAGCGCCACCTACATAAGTAAGTTTTTTGTTTGTTTTAGAAGTGCCTAATAAACTAGTAGCACATAAGCTGCTTTAAGAAATTTCGTTTAGATCTACAAAAACAATTACATATACCAAACCTTCAAAGATGAACTGCCAAGCTGCTCTTTTACGGGTGATTCATATAAACATTTCCCACATTTCGTCAGCACTAAAGTCGAATGTAAAACCGGAAAGTACTCAATCATCTATCCTGCACCAGAAACCCTTCTTCCTCTTTCACGACGCACATCATGACAACTTTCACTTCGTGAAATGGTAAAGTAAAATCTTAATCATTACCGCCCTCCGGTCTACAATGAACACACAAAACTCGCATAAAAAAATCGTTAACATCCCATCATACCGTCCGGCGTCAAATGAGTACTTTCTATCCAGAACCATGTCATTCACTTACCTCATACAAATACATATAATGTATGGCTTCCTAGGCCCGTAACTATTACTCAGCCTTCCATACAGAAAATTGTAAACCTTCTAACCTCAATTAAATACACAACCCTCGTATGAACGTCGCTTCGGAAACCGAGGCAAAATGCATCAAACCTACCTACCGTGTGTAGTCCTATCGGTCGTTTGGTCTCGGTTACAATGTGTACCCTAGAAACCAGTTTTTTTTCTTTCCAATTTATTATGAACAAATACGGCGTCCCTCACCGAAACCCAAATAAAAACGAACACGAAGCAAGGCTCCGAGAGATGAAGAAGAAAATAAGACTCACTTTCAGGTATGGTATGCGCCAGAAATAAAAGTTTTAGTACCACGACGACATGGCTTAAGTGCTGCCCGGAATGGGTATTTGATCTGGAGGAAAATGAGATGATAAAAATGAAGAGGGGAAGAATCTGCGTGACACATCCGAAACTGGTTTTCGGGCGGTTGTTCGTTCTTGAACGAAAGGGAATCGGCCCTATCCGACCGCAATCGCGATGGAGTTTTTCTTCTTTTTATTTTGCTTCTCTTGGTTTCAAGGTATTATGCTCACAGTGCGTAACCGGTTGGTGGTAGAGTAGACTTTTTTTTTTTTTCTGGTTTTGGCATTTATTTACTTTACATATATCAGCCATGCAATCGGAACAAAATAAATTAAAAAAAAAGTCGGGAAGAGGAATGGGAAAACAATCGTCTGAAGAATGAGACTTCAGCTACACGCCACGCCGCCTGCGCTACTTTGGCATCTTATCTGGAGCGTGGAACAGCCACGAGGAAAAAAAATCGACACCAAAGGCAAAGTCACTCAGGCATACGGTCCTCAAACGAGTATTCTTCATCTGTATGCTTCGCGATTTTAATCCTCCTTACCCTCCTCTGTGGAGGTCTCCTAAGCTGCTCTTTTGTTGGTAGCTTATTTGGTTTACTTGATTTTTTTTTTGTTCTTATCATCCTTCATCATGAATTTAATTGCAGGACCATGAGTAGGAGGAGGATATCATCTCTTGACATCAGCATACCTGTATACGTTGATGTCACGTCTAAATGACACACACAACTAACCACTTAGCCCGGTTGTCAATGGTTGACAAGTCACAAGACCCTGGGGATAAGGTCAAGTACCAAGTAAGTTGACGTTTTATACTAAAAAAGCAAAACTCAAGAAAGATGATGACAGAAAGCTGAGTTGCCCGAAAGGGACGTGTAATGTTACTCAGGAATGTTGATGCGTTACCGACATATTCATGCTTCAATGCCATAATGTCGCACCTACGAGTACCTACACAGCATGATTCCAAAGACAGTTTTTATAAAAGGAAAAGCGAAACTTTGTACCATTTGTGGACAAAATTGTTGTCTTACGATGCTGCAAGAGTGTTGCTTTGACACAAATTCTATTAATCCATTAGAAGGAGCTCTTTGAGATACATACATACATAGGGCTGTTCTAATTAATCTTGCTTGCAAATACAGTTTATTTTAACCTTTGTGAGTGAATTTTAAGAAATGTCAACACTTCAAAACATTGACACATTGTTAACGGACGTAAGACATTTCAAGATGTTTTCCGTGTCACTCCTTTTCTGTCCTCCTTTAGACATGAGTGTGCCACGAGTTCCTCAGAACAAGCAAATGAACTGTGTCGGTTTGTAAGAACTGAAATGCGCACAAACGTAGGACGACAATGGTTACTCGTATTTAATTACACTGAATTCGTTCCGATTTGACAGAAGCGTCATTAAGCTTATAATTGAACTGACAACACGGGAGAGCTGTAAAATAAAATCAAATTTTTCACTCACTCAATGGGGAACAGGTTTTGAATTGGAATGTGTATTTGGGTACAATAAACTGTTCAGTTGTCGCGATTGATAATGCTACAAGCGTACAAAATCATCACGGTGTCATGGTGCGCAGTTCTCAAGACGCTGTCAAACAATCTGTCAGAAGTACCTGTCACAACCAACAGATTGCAATCTCTTAGATATTACCTGACGGTATGCCGCAATGGCGAGACGTTAATGTTATATCACGACAAGGCGGTGGCAAGTTACAAAGGATGCACGACGAAATGACGTCACATGTGATGGTGAAAACGGTGGAAATAGTAAAAGTCGTTATCCTCGTAGTCCTGCCCCATGTGCGCGAACAGCAACGTGTTTGATTGAGATTTTCATACAAATTAGATATATTCGGCCACGAATATCACTGGCGTGGCCAAGGGCAAACAAGTCCGGTAACATCGACGAGACATCGATGCGCAGAATATTGCATCAGAAGACGTTTTTTGCATCAAATGCTGGTCAACTTGAAGACGTTTTCTTACAAAATTCAAACCATTCACCAATTGCTGCCTGCTGACGGCCATAGAGCTTATTTCCGGACTATGCTAAGAGCAAGAAGAGAATGATTAAGTAAGGTATCCAAAACCACGGCGGCGCACTGGCAAACCCTTCCGTAGTTTACTTGCCATGAAAAAGCTCCTCGACTCAAGCCGTTCGGAATCGGCATTAAACTGTAGGTCCCTTTCTTCTTATTCTTAACGGGCGCTACAGTTCGGGGTGAACCTGAGCCTCAAGCAACATGCCCCTCCAACTAGCACGATCTTTTGCTAGCCTTTTCCATTGCCACACACCCAGTTGGCTGAGGTCCCCTTCCACCTGTGTGCGCCATCTTAACTGCGGCCGTCCTCGGTTTCTTCGTCCTTCCGGATTGGATTCAAAGACTCTACGGGCTGGAGCTGTGGTGTCCATTCGCTCTACATGGCCCAGCCATCTTAGGCGTTGAATCCGTAGACTCCTGACTAGGCTCATGTCGCTGTACAGCCCGTAAAGTTCGTGGTTGAATCTTTTTCTCCATCCCCGTCTGCGTCTCTAGGCCGAAAATCAAGCGCAAAATCTCGAACCGACCAAGGGCCTCCTCATCCGCTTTTGGTAGTGTCCATGCTTCTGCGCCGTACAACAGGACCGGGATGATAAGGGTCTTATATAGAGTCAACTTTGTCCTTCGGGAGAGGGCTCTATTACTCAATTGCCTCCTGAGCCCTAAGAAACAGCGATTGGCAAGAGTAATTCCGCGTTTGATTTCGGAACTGATGTCGTTGTTCCAGGTCGCAGCGGAGTTAAGGTAGGAAAAGCCCTTAGCTACCTCAAGCTTATGCCTGCTAATACGAACGTTCTGGCCAAGACGTCGATGGTGAGCGTCCTTTTTTGATGATGGCACATATTTAGTTTTGACATCAAAACTATAGGTGAGGTGTTCACCGTTTCGGATGGAGGAGCGAGCATTCTCCAAAGTCATCCTGCATAGACTGACTAGTTTAGCAGGAATGTCAAAAGTAGATATAGCGTTGTATAGCTCGTCTCTAATTACGCTGTCGTATGCGGCTTTGTAGTCGACAAATAGGTGGTGAGTGTCGACTTGGAATTCATTGTTTTTTTCCAGGATCTGCCGTAGTGTGAAGATTTGGTCGATGGTGGACTCCCCTGGCCAGAATCCGCACTGATAAACACCTATCAGCTTATTTACAAAAGGCCTTAGGCGTTCACACAACACGGCAGCAAAGATTTTGTAGGCGATGTTAACAAGGCTTATTGCTCTGTATTTGACGCAGTCAGAGGGGTTTCCTTTCTTGTGGGTCGGGCATACGATGCTGAGACTCCATTCCTCAGAAGTCCTCTGGAGCTGGTGCATGCTACTAACCGGGTCATCCCCAGCTGCCTTCAAGTGGTCAGCAGACTGTCCGTCTGCGCCAGTAGCTTTATTCGACTTCAGTTTCGATATAGCAATCTTAACTTCATCGAGGTCAGGGGGACAGAATTCTCTGCGGTCTTCATCGTTAAGAAATGGATCGTTCTGCCTAACAGCGGCATATGGACTAACATCGCCGTTATACAGTTTGCAGAGGTGGTTTTTCCATATTCTCAGCATGGGCTGCAATTCTACTACTAAGTGTCCCTTCTCTTCCCTGCAGGCTTCCGTTCCTGGCTTTATAACCTTGGCATGTTCGCTTTATCTGTTGATAAAACTTTCGAGGAGGAGTGTCTGACGTCGATCGCGATGTGGTCAATCTGGTTAGTGATTTATTAATCCGCCAGGTGCCTTTGTGTATACCGAGGTGCGGGAAGCGCATACTGGCTTAAAGGAGATTTCGCCCCGTAGCAAGATCAATCAGCCTGTGTCCGTTATCGAATGTGGTGTCGTGTAGGCTATGTTTGCCGATGATTCGTTCAAAGATGCTTTCCTTACCCAGCTTTGCATTGAAGTCTCCTATTACAATTTTGATGTCATAGTTGGACAATTGGGCATACGTTTTGTCAAGGAGATCGTAGAACTCATCTTTGGGGGAGTCATCCCTATCTGCTGTGTGTGGGCGTGGGCGCAGACCAGGCTGATATTAAAAAATGTAGCCTTCATACGAATCGTTATGAGGCGTCCGCTCACATGCCGAAAGCTTAGGACTTTTTGCCTTAGTCCACCTCGAACAGCAAATCCGCATCCAAACAATCGTTGTCCTCTTTCCCTATAGCAATCGCTGTAGTGAATGTCGCAGTTTTTCATTCGCTTTATACCCGGTCCTTTCCATCGCATTTCCTGGATGTAAAAAATAAATCACACACAGCATAGGTGCTTGAGAGAAGCTTGGCTCCGGCCTTTCATGGGAAAAAGTAAACCACCCATTTAATTTCATACTTTTTCATTTCTATACGTCTTACGTTTATGTAGATGAACTTCGAAATACTGTTTTCAATTAATCAAGCTTTTTACACATACGGAACAATTTAGTGAAGTTCAATCTCGAACACCAATGGCCTACATATATGTAGGTAAACGCTTGCATCTACAATTACTAAAATATTTGGTGAATAGTGAAATTTTCTCCATCAAGTTATCAAGACATATCGCATCAATACCATTCAGCAATATTTCCCATTATTGTTATTCACTTTTTCACATCGTTACTGTCAAGTAAGATAATTGATTTGAATTCAATGGACACTTTGATGATCAACTATATCTCATCATGAAGATTTATGATTATCAAAGTAATATGCCTATAGCCTGACTGCAACCAAGATCTGTCATCATACAAAAAATGTGATTTAATGTGATGACTGATGAGGTAACATATATAGTCTCTTTCATATTTATATGTATATACAGATGGTAAGGAACCCTTTGTGGGCGAGTCCGACTCGCACTAGGCCGTTTTTTTTTTTTTGTTTAATTTTTATCACAACCTGAACGGCGTGCAGTGGTTTGGGTCGTAGATGTTCGTTCATTACTCTCCAGGGGTGGTTGTCCTAGATAGAAAGAGAGGAACCGACCGAATTTTCACATTGGTTGTAGTTCTCAGCAACTTTTTATATTAGAGTTGCACACAAAAAGTATACATTTTAAGTGACCATATACATACTGTGAGTGTTCCTTTTTGCCTTTTTTTAGTTATTTAATTTCTAACAAAAGTGGCTGTACCGAAAGTTTGCTGGAAACTTAATGAGTTCTAAGTTAAGTATTTTCGCGTCGAATGAAACCAGTCCCTCAATATCCTCTTTGGTTCTCTAGATAATTTCGAACGCACATACGTACATACACACACACATATATACATCTTTATAAAAACCTTGGATTTGGATTCTGGGACCCTTGAAACGTGGAGATTTGTCAAAATTTGGAATTCGCAAAATCGGCCCCATTACAATCACTTACAAATAAGTGACAACACTAATTAAGCAGTTACAAGCGCAAGCAAAATTTGCACTTCTGTGGTAGGGAGAATCTACTTGGAATGGCAGAAAATCCATCACATGACTCAAAATAACAGTTTGGTCCAGCTTTTTTTAAAAGAAAGGGCGATTGGCCCCTTATTTTTCTGAGAGAGTCACTATTTTAATCGTGAGTAAGAGCGATACAGATGTTAAACAATTTCCTTTTTTTCGTGAGTCGCTAAATCGGATGTCGAGCATTGTTGGCTTAAATGGGACGGACCAATAACCTCCACAGCTCAAGCATCGATTAAGATTTTGTACTACCAATCTCCATTTTAATGTCAACCTTCTCCATTTGGCATTTTTTGAAATCTCGCGTTTACTATGACAGACTACAAACCCTTCAACCAGTATTGTTCTCTAAACAACAATTCAAAATGCCACATAACGAGCACAAATTTGCGTGGTGACCGATATGACACCATATTTTTCAGCTTTACGTAAGCTTTTCATAAAAACCTACTCGTAAACCCACTTGTTTTCACTCGTAATAAAATGGCAACGAGTTCACATTATGACATTGCTTCACCGTGTGTAAATAGCCACCACGGTATTTCCTCACTAGATGAGTGCTGCATACAAAAAGATAAAAACGCAGCAAAAAACGTGCCAAAAAATTTGTAAAGTGTATGGCGAGAATTGTCGACAGCGGGTGAAGGAATGATTTCCTCGATTCCGTTCCAGAAATTTCGGTGTCAAAAATGTACCCCGCTCTGGTCGGCTAAACAGCAAAGTCGCAAAAGTCGCCAACATTTTGCAGCGAGTATAGCAGGAGTGGCACGCGAGCTCTCAGGAAATAGCGGAGGCACTAAACTTCAACTACGTAACAGATGTTATTATCTAAAAAGAACAGGCTACTCAAAAAAGCTTTATGTGGGAGTGCCCCATGAATTGACGCCAAGAAATTTAATTGACCGGATTACCATTTTTGAAGTAACATTTTACAAGAGCCACTGACACTCCGCAAACGACTTCAAAGCCTGGATTGACGACAAACAAGGTGATGTACATATGTGTGTGTGTACGTATGTATGTATGTGGCGTTACAGCTCATGGAGAACCTTAACCTAGCTTTTTTTTAATCACCTAGTACGCTGTGTTTTATTTTTTTTTCCATATTATGTGAAAGGGACCTACAGTTTATTGCTTATCTTGATAATTATACACTACAGGGGATTTTGTTAGAAACTCGCTGAGGAGAAGCACCGTGAAAGACACATTCAATGACATATGGCTGTTATCGGGATTCGATCCTGTGCCATCGGCGTCAAAGGCCAAAACCCTACCCACTAGGCCAGGGCGCTCTCAAGGTGTTTAATGGCATTAAATGGTCCATTATAAGCTGCCAGGTTGCAGGCAAAACGGTCACACAAATCTTTGAGATCTCGGAGTATTTGAGTCTCGGCTCCTATTGCAGCGTGTTATACTGGAAATGGCAACGAGAAAGCTTTATTAAAGCGAAAAAAAAAATCCAGATTTTCAGATTCCTTCAGCACCATAAAAAAAACCAACAAATGACCACACTTTTTCAAAAACCCATAAAAGAAAAACCAAATGTCACACCTACGACCCTTTTGCCTCGTCCTGCACCGACAAATCCTCATAAAACACGTGTCGTAAGATGATATTTTGTTTGAATTAATAAGTTATTTATGTGCGCCTGACGTTGTCTGCTGAATATCCATCACCCACAAACGCAAGGACATCTGTAAAGTAGACAACAGAACTGGGAATATAAAAAACCCAATCAAGATAAGCCAAAATGGCAAGTGAAAAAACTGCCGGCAAACGTTTCGTCAACCTTCTGCTTTGCCTTTAGTCACTCGAGTTCGGCTGATGGAATTTCCGCGACGTGGAAGGGAAATGTGCGCCCAGTCCGGGTATCAAAAGTGATTCTCTCCACTTTGCAGTTCATTCGTGTTTATCACTTCTTTTGGCTCTCGGTGTTTAGTATATAAGTACATACATATGCATGAATGGGCATACACATGTATATGTTTTTTCCTATAGCTCGGTGTTTACTTAACTTAAGTAACACACATACATAAATTGAGTAATTTTCGGTTGGTTGTGTCAGTGGGTTGGCTACGGTTACCTGTGATTCCATAAACAGAGCACAATGGAATTGGAAGTTGTATGGTATCACATATACTCTCGTATATACCCATATTTATGGGTGGAGGTGTGTGCACACCTGACGTGGTGAGCATACATGCGTGTGTACGTTTCAGGTGATGAAGCCTCTTTTCCGTTTGGCTTGCCTGTAGCACAGTCACGTCATTTGGAAGTTCAAATCCATGTTTCGTAATATGTAGTTGAATTCTTGAATTGTGTCAGTGATCGTTGTTGCCTTGAAGAAGGAATTGTCATGAAGGTACTGGTCTGACACTTGACGTGGATGTCATTGACGAAAACACTGTCTGTGAGCCTGAGCAGTGAATTGTATCTATAAGCTTTATGGGTTATCGGATGTCGATAAGATAAGATAGGCCTCGCGAACGATAATAACCGGTGGAACATACAAATAGTAACGCTCAACACTAAAAGAAATCAATACTAATCACATACTTAGGTACAGTAGAATAGACTGAGAAGGGTTGGCATGTCTGTCATGGACTGTCTCCGTCAATATATGTACATACATATGTACATAAGCTCCATTTGCGTGTGCCCTGATGGAATACTGAGCTTGAATCCCTAATGAAACAGGTGAGATCGCTGTTTAACAGAGCTAAACGGAATAATAGTTGGACTGATTATAGATCTGCTCTAACTAAATACAACCTCGAACTGAGGAAATCCAAGAGAATGTCTTGGAGAAAACACTGCGAGAACATAGACTCACTTCCGACTGCAGCCCGACTCCATAAAGCGCTATCTGGAGAGCACATAAATAGACTCGGGCTGCTTCGCAAATCAGACGGTACCTTTACCGTCAATCGCAGGGAGACCTGGAGACTTTGCTCGAGGTGCATTTCCCTAGTTCCCCAGTCGATGCCCTCTGACGATCAGACGAACGCCACAATTAACATCGACAGTAGAACGAATAGGCTATCTGGCAGACTTTTTAGCGCTGATAGGGTTAAATGGGCAGTTGTATGTATGTTGGCGTTACAGTCCATGAAGGACCTGAGCCGAGCTTCTCTCAACCACCCATGTTGTGTGTGATTTCATTTTCCCATAGGTGAAAGGGACCTACAGTTTACTGACGGTTTCGAACGGCGAATTTCGAAAAGTTTTCATGACAATTTTACTACAGGGGGTTTTGTCAGAACCCCGCTGAGGAGAAACACCGTGAAAACACGTTCGATGACATGGCTGTGTCGGAAATCGATCCCGTGTAATCGGCGTCAGAGGCCAACACACTACCCACTGCGCCACGGAGCTCTCAAATGGGCAATTGGTTCATTTAAACCCTATAAGGCTCTAGGCAAAGACGGTGTCTTTCCTGCAGAGAGAAAGGCTTGAACACAATTTCATTACCACTGATAATTCTTTTTAGGTCTTGCTTCAACCTGGGATACATACCCTAAATCTTTACTTCATCCCCAAGATTGGGAAGCCAAGTGAGCAACCGAAGTCCTATCGCCCCATCAGTTTGACTTCGTTCTTTCTAAAAACAATGGAGAAACAGATAGAGCTCCACATTAGAGATATCTTGGAAAATCAGATACCTCTACATCCCAATCAGTAAGCATATCGCAAAAAAGCGATCTACTGAGAAAGCGCTACACCATCTGGTGGCGTGTATTGAAAACAGCTTCACACACAAGGAAATCGCAGTTTGCGCCTTCCTCGATATAGAGGGAGCCTTCGATAATACTGGCTATGATTCAATCACCACTGCACTATCCTACAGGGGTGTGGACCATCCCACTAATCACTGGATTATGGCGATGCTAAATAGCCGTATCATAACAGCCACAGGCGGAGAGGTCTCAGTGACAGTATCGGCGGCTAGAGGATGCCCACAAGGAGGAGTCCATTCACCACTGCTATTGTCGATAGTCATCGATGACCTACTACGCAAGCTAACCACTCGGGGCTACGAGGTCATCGAATATGTTGATGACATAGTAATCATTGTTACGGGCAAGTGCTCCAATTTGTCTCTGACTAGTGTGACAGAGAGGGTTTATCGATTAACCCAAATAAGACAATCTTAGTCCCGTTTACAAAGAGTAGAAAGGTACAGCCCTGCTCAATCTTTCTAAATGGCACACGCATAGGATTTTCAGAGGAAGTAAAGTATCTAGGTATTGACCTAGACCGCAGACTCAACTGGAACTTTAATATGAAAACTAAACTTAAGAAAGCGACTAAGGCCATGTGGGCCTGTCGACGCACTTACGGTAAGATCTAGGGACTTAAACCTAAGGTAGTCCACTGGTTATACACCGCGATAGTAAGACCTATTGTCACCTACGGGTCCGCCATATGATAGACAAAAGTTGAGCGCAAAACCATAATTGTTCAGCTACAACGCCTTCAGAGACTAGCGTGTCTCGGCATTACAGGCCCTATGCCAACCTGCCCCACGGCAGCCCAAGAAGCACTCATTGGACTCACTCCACTGCACCTTTTTATCAAAAAGGTGGCATTACGCAGTGCAATCAGAATTCTTTGTTCGGGAACAAATATGCCATGTTGTCACATGTCCATATTACAACACCTTCCCCAGCTGGATATGATTACCATGGTCTCGGACGCATTATCACACACCTTCACCTTTGACAAGAGATTTGAAATATTGATCCCAGATCGCTCAGCATGGGAAAACAGTGACCCCTTGCTAAATGTCAAAGGCCTTAGGTGGTATACGGATGGCTCCAAGATGGCTTCTGGCATTGACGCCGGCATCTTTGGACTAAATTGCAAGATCTCGAAGGCGCTGGAAATGAGTCTCAGCATCTTTCAAGCAGAGTTGCATGCCATCCTAACATGCGCCAATCGAAATTGTGAAACTGGCATTAGAGAAATAACCATCAACATACTCTCTGACAGCCAAGCAGCGCTCAAAGCGCTGGGTTCGTACAGAGCGAACTCAAAAACCGTCAAGGAATGCCATAATGCCCTACAAGACCTCGAAAAAAGAATCAATGACAAACTTTGGTGGAAGCCAGGGCAGAAAGATATTAAGGGCAATGAAATTGCTGACCAACTCGCCAGGAAAGATTCCAGCGATAAATATATAGGTCCAGAACCATTCTGCGGCACCCTCAAATCTAAGATAAATTTCTTCTTAGACAAGTGGGAAAAATTTCAACACCTGTCCTTTTGGAACAGCGTTCGGGGACTCCGTCAGTCGAAACGACTTATACAACCCCTGAATAAACGCTCTAGTGACATACTCAAACTCAATAGGGTGGATATCAGAAGACTAGTCAGCTATCTGACAGGACACTGTGGTCAGAGATATCATCTAAGCAAAATTAGCCTCTCGTCTGAAACTGAGTGTCGACTCTGTCTCGAGGACGAAAAGACGGCGGAACACATACTGTGTGAGAAAGCAGCACCTCTGTCATCTTAGGAAGCGTATCCTCCTCAACGAAGTTATGGCTCCTGAGGGGATCACCTTGGCTCCTTCGAGAAGCATTCTCAACTTCAATATGGAAGTTGAGAAGCTCCTCGGCTAGCGGGCACAATAGATCTGCAAAGCGAGCAGTGCCATGTCCTAAGGGTAGCACTAGCCCAAAGAAAAAAAAACAAAAAAGCTCCATTTGAGTTTCGGAAAAGGGAAAATTCACCGAGAGCCCAAGAAAATAAACAATTCTGAGAAAATAAGGAACTGCCGGGCTCTTTAAGGCAGCTCGAGCCAGAACCAGCAGAGGATTACATACCCGATGAATGGAATCTTAGTATCGTTTGCCAAATCCACAAGAAAGGCGACCCATCTGTCTGCACCAACTAGAGAAGTATAAGCGTCCTGAACACCGCTGCACTGTGTGGATGCCTGGAAGCATTCGTTAATATACTGATTGGTCCATATCAGTGTGGTTACGTGTCCGGGAAGTCCTCCAACGAGTTCCAGATCAACACCCATCATCTGTTTGTCGACTTTAAGGCCGCATCCTGATCCCTGGGCCGCATACAATAGCATGTATAGAGACTAGCTATATAACGCTATGTCAGACTCGTCGGATTGTGCAGAATGGCATTGGAGAACTCTCGCTGCTCCATCAAAGATTGGAGTGAAATACCAAAGAAGACAGCTTTGATAGAAGGGTCTCATGATTTATCCTATCAAAAGCTTTAGAAAAATCAGTAAAACTAATGTAAACAATTGCGCTCAAGGTTCTTAGTCAAATGATTCATAAGGATGGAAAGATTCGTGGTGGTCGATCTACCTGACACAAAACCGTGTTGAAAAGGTGTTATGTGTCTAGGAACAATAAAATATAATTTACAATAGACTATTCCCTCAAACAATTCAGGAATATAGGAACGCTTACTAATCGGCCAATAATTTTCTACCTCGAGCTTGGAGCCCGTTTTGAAAATGGGTGATATAAAAGAGAGTTTCCAATCATTTAAGAAAAGATCTTTACTAAGTCATAGATTGAATATAATTGTTAATGGTTGTGCTTACGATTGTGCACAATTTTTTAGTAAGCTGGGAGAAAAACCAGGGACTCCAGATGAGTCTATTTCGAATGAACTAATTTGGAACAAGTCTGGAATACGCGGTATTTCAGCATCGGGACAATTATAAGAATGCACTGATTTGAAGTATTCAGCAAACATTGTACATGTAGTCGACATATCCCCTGAAATAGTACCAGAATACACCATGGAATTAGGAATATTGTTAGATATCCTTCTCGAATTTATAAGCCTCCAGCATTTATTGCTATTATGTTCTAAGTCCCTTTTTACTGTAAGAATATATTAGCGGTATAGGAAGCGATTCAGATAATCAAACTGTTCTTGAATGGTTAAGTATTGGAAGTAGAGGTCAGGATTATTTCAGTATTTTTTGGATGCTTTATTCTTTTGGTTTCTTAAATTGGATAGTTTTTTATTAAACCAAACTGCACATTTTTTGGAACAAATAGTTCAATGCCATTCTTAAAAATAGAACAGAATGAACCATATACTTGTTCTAGGTCTGATGGTGTTAATATGTCCAATATGTCCATGCTTGACTGTTTAAATAACTATTTAATTGCCCCAAATTAGCACGATTCAAATTGTATTCGAATATTGGAAAAGGAGAAAAATTTAAGTTCGGTGTAAATACCGCAATGATGAATGAAGTCTTAAAACATTGGTGACGTAGACTTTTCAAGAATTATATCATACTCATTATCAGCAAAAACAAGATCGAGAACACGATCAAGATCATTAGAAATATTGCACTCTCTCAGATTCTTCTTTGGTGGCGTTATAGCCCATGAAGGACCAGAGCCAATCACCCATGTGATTGAAAGGGATCTACAGTTTAATGCAGATTCCGAACGGCGTGAATCGAGAAGCTTTTTCAAGGCAGATTATACTACCGGGGGTTTTGCCAGTACCCCGTCGAGGAGGGACACCGCGAAATAAACATTCGATGGCGTTGGTGTTATCGGGATCCGAGCTCGCTCATCGTGCTTCAGAGTCTAACACACTAACTACTGAGCTACGGCGCTATCACTTTCTCAGATTGAATTGGCTAAAACAGTCGGTCACCAATGCTTCGGTATCCGTTTTTATATTCATTGGAATATAACATTGCACATCAAAATCAAATATCCACTGAAGATTACTTAAATTAAAAACACATACAAAAAGTACGTGTTCCGAATCTGACAAATTTTCGAAAATCTGGGCACAGTTCTGAATTATATATGTACATAAGTCAATGTGACTCCTGTGAGGAATATAACCACCGATGACAAATAAATTGGTTTTATTCGGAGAATGTATTTTAATAATTACCCGATCAACGGTGGCCCTATAGGGGGAAGACGGTAATGTATCAGAAAGTAAATTTGTTATGGTACAACAAAGGCACGATCGGGCGGCAATTAAAACACTATCGCCTCGCTTAATTTCCGGCGTCAAAATACATCCATCCTTTCTAAATATGAGTAAAATAATTTCCAAGATTAACAAATTAAAAATACATTCATTGGTCCAAGTTTCAGTCAAAACTACGCAATCAAACATTCCATTAAGCCCTAAACGGAGGGAATCCAATTTGGTTCTGAAACCACTAACATTTTGATAATATACTTAAAATGAATTTGGATTCGAGCAGTTTACAATATTGGAATTTATATTAGATACTACTGGTTGAGTTGTTCCTCAACTCACGGCTTTTTTTGAACTCCTAACGGCCAGAAATTTGAATTGAAAACCGTATCATATGCCACAGCGGGAAGACCCAGTTTAACTAACTTATGACAAAGTAAAAAGTCCTTTGGAAGTTTAGATTTCTTTGCGACAAATTCAATAACACTATTCTTACAAACGCTTTTATCGAAGCCAGACAGATGGAGGAAATGTAAATTCGGAACAGTCTTTGGGCCATCAACAGCAGCTACCTCTGCAGAAGAACCGCGAAAATACGTCGCTATTGCTGTTGCTGTTTTTGTTTTTTTTTTTATGGAGCTATTCCTACCATTAGCAATACGGCACTGCGACAGATCTATTGTGCCTGCTAGCCGAGGAGCCTCTCCACTTCTATAATGAAGTTGAGAATGCTTCTCATAGGAGCCAAGGTGATCCCCTCAGGAGTCATAACTTCACTGAGAAGGATACGCTTCCTAAGATGGCAGCACACTCACATAGTATGTGTTCCGTCTCTTCGTCCTCGAGACAGAGCCGACACTCAGTTTCGGACGAGAGGCTAATTTTGTTGAGATGATAACTCAGACCGCAATGTCCTGTTAGGTAGCTGACTAGTCTTCTAATATCCACCCTATTGAGTTTGAGTATGTCACTAGAGTGTTTGTTCATGGGTCGTATGAGTCGTTTAGATTGACGGAGTCGCCGAACGCTGTTCCAAAAAGACAGGTGTTGCAATTTTTCCCACTTGTCTAAGAAGAAATTTATTTTAGACCCGGGCATGCCGCAGAATGGTTCCGGACCTATATACATATTTATCGCTGGAACCTTTCCTGGCAAGTTGGTCGGCAAGTTCATTGACCTTGTATACCTTTATGTCCTGGCACCCACCAAAGTTTAACATTGTTTCCTTTGGCGAGGTCTTGTAGGGCGTCATGGCATTCCTTTCAACAGTGTTTATTTCATTAGATATTGACAATTGCACAGAGAAAGGGGAAGGCGAGTTATTATCTGTGGCTGTTTGGGTTGCTAACGGTTGGAGTCAGTGTTGGCCCAAAGTTAATCTGATTAACGATTAAAAATTAATGATTAAAATCGTAATCAAAAATTTTGATTAAGATTAATTAATCAAAATCAATTTTAAAATGATTAAGATTATTAATCATAATCATTAATCGTTAATTTGATTATTAGATTAACTATGTCCAAATTAAATGTAAGTTTAAATTTGATTGATTTAAAAGGCTGATCGATTCATCGTGAAGAACTGTTTGGGGCGATGGCCGAATTCGGGATCCCGGTAAAACTGATCCAGTTGTGTCGCGCCACGCTAAAAAACACGCGATGCACCGTGCAACTCGGTTCTAGGACCTCGGAACCATTCGAAACATGCACCGGACTTCGGCAAGGAGATGCGCTTTCATGTGACTTCTTCAATCTGGTGCTGGAGCAGATAGGCAGGCGTCAACAGGGAAGGCACTATCTTTTACAAGTCCATCTAGCTGCGAGGATACGCGGATGATATCGACATCATCGCGTGCTCTCGCCGTGGCATTGTGGAAGCATTCACGGCGATTGAAGAACAGGCGAAACGAGTTTGTCTTAAGATCAATGAGGATAAAACGAAATACATGCTGTAGAGCAAAAACCAATCCGTCGCTCACCACCTGGGACAAAATATAACAATTGAAAGCTACAATTTCGAGGTAGTTAAGGAGTTTGTCTACCTCGGGGCAAACGTAAATTCCACAAATGACACCATAGTGGAGATCCGGCATAGAATCGCCCTTGGCAACCGCTGCTACTTCGGCTTGTCCAAACAACTGGGGTCAAAACTCCTCACTCGAACGACCAAAGTCATTCTTTACAAAACGCTCATTCTGCCAGTCTTGCTGCACGGAGCCGAAAGCTGGACGATAAGCAGAACAGCGGAGCTGATTTTGGGTTCTTTTGAAAGAAAAATTCTGCGCCGGATATTTGGTCCTGTCTGTGTGGAAGGTGAATGGAGAAGAAGACACAACCGCGAACTCTACGAGCTGTACCAGGATGTGGATGTAGTCCGGAGGGCAAGGATCCGTCGACTACACTGGCTCGGCCACATCGAGCGCATGGACATCAACGCTCCAGCTAAGAAGGTCCTCGACTCCGAGCCTCCTGGTTCGAGAAGAAGAGGAAGACTGGGCCTCCGGTGTAAAGACCAAGTAATCGCGGATGTAAGACATCTTGGTCTTGACAACTGGAAGCAGCGTGCCCGGGACCGTCAAGGATGGCAGGCAGCTATAGCTCAGGCTCAGATCCTCCATGGATCGCAGGCCTGATAAGTAAGCAAGTAAGTACATATGTTTCAAGAAATAATCATAATCAAGTTAATCAATTAATGAATATTGATTAATGATTAACTCCAATAATCATGATTAAGATTACTTTTTTAATCACGATTATTTCAATCATGATTAATTTAATCTGATTAAAATTAATCAAATTAAGTAGTTGATTAAAAAATTAATCGATTAATGCCAACACTGGTTGGAGTGCATTTGAGGTGTTAAACGATGCATTGTTGTTGGTGGGGTGAATTGGATTTTGATCCATGCAAATAGATTTTCTTCGCGAATTAGTGCAGGTATCGCAGCCATCGTATGACTTTTTCAATATCGTCCTTGAAAGGATCGTGCAAAACTCATCGGTCAATAGAGGAGCATGATCTTATTCAAGTTCGTACAACTGCTCGCATATGCTGATGACATAATTGGACGAACTCAGATGTCATTGGGGCTTTACGAGCATTGGGGCGGAAGCGGCTAAAACGGGACTTGCGGTAAATGAGAGTAAGACGAAATAACCTGTACTATCATAAATACTGTCACAACTTTTAATGGTTCCCTACAGCCTCTGGTATTACCCGCACTCTTGTGTTGGCTTGCGTCATTCATAGTTACATATTCGGTCTATTCACACGCAAATTGAAATCAATGTTCATTAAGTTTTTATCATGAAGTGAAGCGATAAAGAAAACAGGATTGCCATTATTGCCCTTCATAAGTGCGGTGTGGAAAAGGGACTTATCTTGAAAACGCTGCAGCCGCTAGTAATCAGCCGTATGTTCGTCTATCGTGCCCTAAAATTATTTGAAGATATCGGTGATGTGAAAGACAGGCAAATTACGGGAAGACCACGCACCGTTAGAACGACACAAGCCATTAAAGCTGTGAAGGCACGAATAAAGCGTAATCCAGTTCGAAATGGGAATTTCACAAATCTCATTGTCTCACATCATAAGGCAAGACTTACATAGGTTGGAAGCATACAAAAGGCATACTGGCCATTTGCTGACTAACGCACTAATGAAGAAAAAGAAAGAAAAGTCGAAATGCCTGTAAGCTGATTACGCTGGTAGTGAATACCGCAGAATTCTCTTTACGCATGAAAAAATGTTTGCCTTAGAGAAAAAAATGAATAAACAAAATGACAGAGGTTATCCCCAGTCAGCTAAAGAAGCTGCTGAGCTTGTGCCAAGTGTACAATAAGGGCATTATCCTGCGTCTGTCATAGTTTGATTGGGAACATCCTATGAAGGAGTTACAGAAGTAAATTTTTGTGAAAACCGCTCAATCAGTTCCTCTTTCAAAACAAGCCGTGAACCTTCCAACAGGATTCCCGCCCATAAGGTAAAAACCACAAACAAACTCACGGCACAAGGAAAATGCTCCTCGCTTCATGAGCCTTGACTACTGGCCGTCAGCATGTCCGGACCTTAATCCTTTGGATTACAAATTATGGTCCGTTTTAGAGGGTATGGTGTGCACTAAAAGGCGTCCAAGCCTAGAGTCGCTCAAAAGGAACCTAAGGAGAGCAGTCGACAGTTTTCCAATGGAAATTGTGCGTGCTGCGTGCCTGTATAAGGGCAAATGGAGGTTATTTTAAGTAAAATTATTTTTTTTATGTTCGAAATAAATTAATAATTATTTGTGGATTGAACAATCGAGGGCTAGGGCAGGGCGCACATATTGGCAGGTATAATTTCGAGGTAGTCAAGGACTATGGAATGGAATTCAGTGCCGAAATTAAACGCAGGATAACTCTTGCCAACCGCTTTTTCTTTGGGCACGGGACGCAATTGAGAAGCATAGCCCTCTCTCATGACTATATACATACAAGACCCTTAACAAACTTATCCTACTTTATGGCGCCGAGATATGGACCTTGTCGAAAGCGAGAGAGAAGGCCATTAGTTATTTTGAGAGAAAATATCTGCGTACAGTTTTCGGTCCGAGCTGCATAAATAGAGAGCGGAAGAGAAGACTTAATAGTGAATTGTACGGGCTGTACAGCGACATAAATGTAGCACGGCATCTGCGGATCTAAAGCCTAAAATGCCTAGGTCATGTAGAGTGCATGGAAAGCACAACTCCGGCCCAGAAGGCCTTTTAATCCCACCCTGAGGGGCAACGCGGTGAAGGACGGTCAAACTTAAGGTGGCGCACTCAAGTCGACGATGAGCTCATCCAACTAGGTGGTGGTGGCACTAGAGACTGCTATAGCGCCGATAGGAGAATGTTCTGTCTAAAAATGTTCTGCTTTGTGTTCAGTGAGGCTGTTCCGAACCGATTGGAACACAACTTTCTCCACCTACTCTTAGGTTAGGTTAGGTACAAGTGGTTGGCATAAACCACACATAGGCCGAAGTCGGCCCATTGTGATTCTTCTTAGGTGGCGTAACAGCCCATTTATTTTTCACATAGGTGAAAGGGACCTACAGTTTAATGCCGATTCCGAACGGCGTGAGTCGAGAAGCTTTTTCATGGCAAGTTTACTACGGGGGGTTTTGCCAGTACCCCGCCGTCGCGAAATAAACATTCGATGGCGTTGATGTTACCGGGATCCGAACTCGCTCATCGTGCGCCAGAGTCCAACACACTAACCACTGCGTCACGACGCCCTTCATTGTGATACCACATGGATTATTTTACCTTGATCCGCTACCTGAGAACCAACCGCTGCTTCTGATAAAGCGATGGAATTGAGCTATTTTTAGATCTGCTGGCTCACTTAGATTTTCATAGAAGGGCGCGCCAAGGTAGATCCTCCTGCGATTCGCAAAAGAAGGGCATGAGCAGAGAAAGTGATGTTTCGATTCCTCCTCGTCCATGCAGCCGCGGCAGAAGTCATTGGAGGGTAGCCCTAGTCTGGCAGCGTGTTTTCCAATGATGCAGTGACCTGTAATGACACCCACTAGAGTGCTTAAGGTTGCCCTTTTGGTTGCCATTAGCTCCCTGGTTCGTCCTAGGTTTAGCTTAGGCCAGATTTGTTTAGTGATAAGGCCGATTATACTTTCATTCCATTGGAGGTTGGTCGCCTCTGTGGTTCGAAGTTTCATCATGTGCTTTACCGTACTTAACAGTGTTTCTGGGTACCCGAGGTGGCGAGCACTAATTTTTTCATGTCCAAATTGTAGTGTAGAATTCAGATGACGGCACAATATGAAATGTCAGCGTTCTCACTTTTTTTTTATAATTCGCGCCGGTTCAAGAGTCGTACATATGTATGTATGTTGGCGTTACAGTCCATGAAGGACCAAAGCCGAGTTTCTCTCAATCACCCATGTTGTGGGTGATTTCATTTTTCCATAGGCGAGCACTGTATAGAAGGACCGGGATGACTAAGGTTTTATAGAGGGTCACCTTGGTTTTCCGCGAGAGAGCTCTACTACTCAATTGCCTCTCGAACCTGAAGAAACAGCGGTTCGCAAGAGTTATTCTGCGTCTAATTTCAGCGCTGGTGTGGCCAAGACGCCGGTGTTGTGGGTCTTTCTTTGACGACAGCATATATTTGGTTTTGTCCTAGTTTACCACCAGACCCACTTCTGCTTCAACGCTCACAAAAGCTTCATTGACGTCTCGACTCACAATATCATCAGCGTATGCCAGCAATTGTGCAGACGTGAAGTATGTTGTGCCTCTTCTATTGGCTAGTAAATCCCACGCGATAGTTTCAAGCGTGATGTTGAAAAAATCATGACTCGGGCAATTTTTTAATGCCGTCACTAACATTTATTTCGTTTTGACGAAAAAAGCACACCAAGAATCACCTAGATATCATACCGAAACCTCATAGTTTCCCCCAAGGAAGTCATCGAAACAAGTGGAAATCTGAAGAAGCTCAATCTGGAGAGTAAGGCTGACGCAACATTTTTTCCAACCGAATTTCTGTAACTGGTATAAATGGTCCTAGCTTTATGAGGGCGAGCGTTATCCTGATGGACAAGAATTACTCTATTGCCGACGTGAAAGCAAACTTCTGCGGTCAAAGTCTGGTTATTAGGTAATAGTTCAAAATGGATTACTCCATCAGCATACCGCCACACACTCAATGATACCTTAAGTGGGTAAGGTCCATCACTGGGATCTTGTTCTGGTCGGTCTTCTGGACTAAGCAGTTATTGGCGGCATTGAATGTTATTTGAAAGGAAGAATTTCTCCGGTTCAAGAACGATTTTTGACTGCGACGCGATTGAAACGCCTTACAAGGTTCGATTCTTTCATGAAGATATATTTGTGACAGGTGGTCTAGTACCCATTTTCCTAGTTTTGATTTTATAACTTCTCCCATTTTTTTTAGATGTCAATGGATGCCGTGGCGCAGTGGTTAGTGTGTTGGACTCTGGCGCACGATGAGCGAGTTCGGATCCCGATAACACCAACGCCATCGAATGTTTATTTCGCGACGTTCCTCCTCGGCGGGGTACTGGCAAAACCCCCCGTAGTAAACTTGCCATGAAAAAGCTTCTCGACTCACGCCGTTCGGAATCGGCATTAAACTGTAGGTCCCTTTCACCTGTGTGAAAAATAAATCACACACAACATGGGTGATTGAGAGAAGCTTGGCTCTGGTCCATCATGGGCTCTAACGCCACCAAAGAAGAAGAAGGATGTCCATACGGCTTAGATTGAGCAACTTCAGGAGCTCATTGTCCAGCCCTTCTGGCCTACCCGAACGAGTTTCATCCTTAAGGTCACAATTGCAGCACTTAGACTCGTTTAGAACATGCCCTCCAGACATACTTTTGAATTTCCTAGTGGCTGCACTTCTATACTGGTTATTTTGAAATGAAAACACCGGACAAGCTCTTCCGATACATTCACCTCGAAATTCAGTTAAATATGCTTGCAATGATGTTAACGCAATGAAACTTGCAAACTGAATATGCAATGTATCTCAAATAACAATTCAACTGTTTTTGTGCAGATGGAAATTGCAATATAATCTCGAGAAAAAGGCGCCAAGGAATTTCGGTGTTGCGCAAAATTATTCGGTGATACGTGGCCCCGTCTTATTGAAACCGGGTGGACGAATATTTTCGTCTACTTTTCAATTGGAGCACGAGAAACTCGTTTAACATCGTGCTATATCGCTCGCCGTTCACAGTTCCGTCGCAGAAAGTTAACTTGGCGGAGTGAGAGGCTTCTCGTGCACGATTGTCGGGTTCTCGGTAGACCAGTAGCGCATGTTTTGTTTGTTTACTTCGCCGTTAATATATAAATCAGCTTCGTCGGTGATCAGTAAAGAGTCTAACGCAATGTCGCCAGAATAAAGTTTTTCGAGCTATGGATTTTCTGGCCGCCGATTCCCGAACTTGATGTTCGTTCTTGCGTTGATCTGCCAGGGCTAATCTGTACTGACTATCCCATTCGTTCTACCATTTCTGGCGTTCTTACGGATTTCTTCTTTTTGGGCACTAGGCTTTTTTTACAGTCACGACCGGTTTCTTCGGATTTTTATTCATAAGTTCACTGTTGATCGCGATGGAACCGCACTTTTCCCGCCAAAGTTTAATACGTTTACGAAACGCCCGAACTGAATTAGCGAACGAGTCATTATTTTGTAAGACGCCTTTACGATAAATGCGCGAGTAGCATACATATGCAAGTGCAACGCCACAAGTCGCGGTCAGTCCCCCCCCAAACCTCCAACAGTTGGTTCATCAACTGATGACCCCAAAACCAATATTACTGATTCAGCAATATTTAGCTATAAAAGACAATAAAATGTAAATTCACAAATAGACCAGTTGAAGTAAGAACTCCGTTAGCCACGAGTAAAACCAAGTTCAGTGTTTTTTTAATCGCGGAACAACGCAATCCCTTTACCCGTGCTGCACTGCCGTCTACGCTCCATGACGACAAAATCATACTAGAACGTAATTCGGCATCCGTTGACTACCTAGAACCGCGTTTAAAATTCCCGTAACCTGGAGAGAACACGAATAAAAGGTTATTAAATTGTGAAAGGTTTTTATGGGCCACCCTGTATTATGCTCAGTTGTTAAAATTCTCACAAAATTAAAACTCTATGCATTTATCAAACTGTACCCAGGAAAATACGGGAAAAACGGCTCATCGGTCATTAGCAATATAACATGGCGCCCGATGTTGGACCACCCAAACTGCAGTCTTGCCCGCTAAAAGATATTATAGTACAACTTTAAGACCATTCACTGAATAAATTAAACTGCACTTTGACCTTGACTATAATATTTTAATGAAGTTTTGTCACTACGTCAGCCTTTAATCCTCGACCATGAAAAACAAAATAATTACAAGCTAAAACACACATTATTTGGCTTCCCTAAAGATGAATACATATGTAGATACATAGATGAAAAAATGTAAGGAATTACTTCATACAAAATCATATAGAACCAAAGAGGTGATTGCGTAACTAGTTATGGTGTTACAGTCTGTCTTTACCACCAATGGGCGAAGCATGACCGACAAAATATCTAGGCTTCCCCCAAAAATCCATGACAAATGTTGCTGGCATCAAAAGAGACAGAATGCCGTATGAGTCATACCGCCTATTGTTTGGCATATAAGGAACCACAACAAAAAAAAAGTCCTTCCCTCATCCGGTTCGTGTCTGAACTTAAGCTAAACATAAACAAAATTCACTCACCAAATGTAATACTGTATTAACGACCTCCCGATTGGTGACCTGTCCGACTTCGATCAATCCAATGAGGACGGCAAACTTTAGATTATCCGCCGTTGTCATCCTGACAATCTCATCCGGCCGCTTGATCTCACTAAACGGCGGACGTGTTAGGTCCGCCATTTTTAAGCACAATATTGTTGTTTTTTTGTTTTGTTGTTTTTGTATATCCTTTATTGTATTAAACACAGTTTAATTAATCCGCTTCGATTAGCAATTATAATATTATGCAACGAATGGGCAGCTGGAGTGTGAAATTTCAAATAGACTGCTGGACGGTAGGATAAGAGTTGAGGAGACGTACAGAGACGGGAAGTCTTTAAATTAGATTTCTCCTCGTATGCGTAGCAGAGAGAGGAAAGAGAGGTGGAAAAAGAGAGAAACTAAATGCAACTCAACCGGAAGGACAATAAGGTTAAGTTGTTGTTTTTTTGTTTTTTTTGCTTTTTCCTCCTCTTGGTCGTTTATTTATAATTTCTTACTAGAATTCTGTACACACTCATACACACGCGATAAAGAATAATGCTATCCGGAAGGTGGTTGGTGGATTGGGAGGTGATAGCTGACCTCCGCTATACCGTTGCAGTTGACACAACAAAGGGTTGCCAACTATCTTTTTTTTTTTTTTTTATTGAGAAATATTATTTTATTTACACGAAAATCACTTCACACATAATTTTCTTTATTTTTTCTTTTATATACAAATTGATTTATTTACATTTCTCATAGGATATAACTTTTTGCCTGTAGAAAAAAGGACACAGAACTATTACTATTAATTCACTAAAAAATTCACAATGTAAAATGGGTGTGAGAAAAACAAAGGAATCAGGGATGGAAATAAACAAAAAATAAAAACCGATTGAAAGCTGACATTCAGGACGATTCGATTATTATGAATGGAAGATGGCACAAAGGGCAGCGCACACTTGCTTTCTACGTCTATTTTCCTGAGTTTTCCTTCGTTTTTTTTTTCTTTATCTTTCTTGTCACTCCCTTTATCCTGCTTTCTCACATGGGAGGGTGGGAGCAGGTTATTTTTCTACTCTATTGAATTTAACTAGGCATAGTGGACTGAAGAGGGTAGAGAGCGTAGGAAAACATTTGACAAAAACAAAAAAATGGAATAAAACAACAGCAGTGGAAGAAAAACGATTAAGCACTGCTGGTGGTGGTGTAAATTACACACATTCCATACAGCAAAAAGACATTTTCTAATAAGCCGAGGGTAGTAGAGGACAGTGGACAGTATCGGTAGTAGTGGTAAGGAGAAAGAGATACTAATAAGGGATGGCCGCATGGGAAAGCTCAGAAATACAAGAAGAATAGAAAACAAAAAAAAAAAAAAACAGGAAAACACCAGATTCAAAAATAACATTCTCGACCAGAAGCGCTTTACGAATCATCTTCGAATTCATTCCGCACTCCTGTCAAAATCACTCGAATAATCTTGCATAATTCACTCCACACGAACCGGTGCGAGGAAAACTTATACATTTTTTTGACACTATCACACGACGTCAAGCTCATTCCACATAACATCTCGCGAAAATCGAAAGAAATAAAAAAAAAAAAAAGGAAAAAATCATGTTACGAATATACCCCCCGCTTTGAGACAAACTGACTTTGACGTTTCAGTTCGAATTACTTTATTACTTGTCAAAATTCAACTAAAACTGCACAATTTCCATGGCATATTCAAGCACTTGACACTTGACGTGAAAACGAATAAAACATGCAGCCAGTAAAGTTACGCTAAATGCGTTTTTTTGTGATAAATCGATGGGGAACGAGCGAGAACGTTAAATCAGTGAAGAGAATATACAAAAAACGATAACTAAATTGGAAGTGGGATTGTTATCTGTTTTTTTTTTCTGGATTCCGTTTCGCGAAAATGTTTTATTCTTACTTTACAGATACAGATTTTGTCGTGTATTTCGGTGTTTTATTTTTTGCTTTTTTTTAACTTCGCTTTTGTAGGAAAAGAAAAATTATTTTTGACACGCAGGAGGAAAACACGGACGATCACGTACAGCCATCGACCATTTTGGTTTTTATCTTGCTGCCTACTGTACGATGTGTTGGTGGTTACCCTGTCACGAAGTCAACGAAATTCACTGCGACGACGATGATGAGGATGATGGTGACGACGATAGCGAGAACGACGACGATGGTGAATTGCTCACCATCCTTTGAGTGGCGGAGGTGGCGGGGGAGTCGGATGACACATGCTCTCTCTCGAATGCGGTGTTGTTTTTTTTTCCGTCTGTATTCGCTATTATTATCTCTGAATTGGAAAGGTGTTTGAGTAGAAAATAATTTACATGACAGCTGAAGTAGTTTTCACTCAATTCTCTGCGCTCTCTGGTACTCTCTGGTTAGTCGGTGTGGTGGACAGGGCCGACAACTGTTTGAAGTGAACTTGTTTTGGACAGGTGTCAATTGGTTGTTTTTTCCGTGTGGTAAGGCGGGGGAAAGACTGTTTTTGAGTGGTGGATTCGACGCATTTGTTTGTTTGTCATATCGGTTTTTTGATTCTGAAGGTTGGTAGACGCATGGTTGAGTGGTTTTTGTGTCGAAGGTGAATTTCCAATATTCACTTGCACCTGTAAAAGGTGTGAGTGGGCTTTCTTGTCGATGTGGGGCATCGTTAGCTGAGACTCTAACCACAATTATTACAGTCAAATTCGGAATTTAGTTTCAAATTTTTGGAAGGACTTATTGCAATAAGTATCATCGACGACGAGATACTTCGACATATGTAGGTTAAATATAAATTCGTGTGAAGATTTTTCATATTCTAAAGCTTTTCCAATCCATGCCAGAAATGAAATGTATTCTAGGTCAGGGCACCGTATCGAGATCTTGTGGAATCAACAGGCAACCTGTTTAAGGCAACTCCTAAATTAATAAAGAGAAGCCACTAAACGCCTTGATTTTTAAATATTTTCTTACTTACTTAGATGGTACTACAGTCCGGTGTGAACATGGGCTTCAACCAACATGGTCTTTTGCCAGCTGTTTCCAGCGAGGCACTTCCAGTTGGATAAGGTCCCCTTACACCTGCGTGCGCCACCTTAGATTCTGTCGTCCTTTGCTACGTCGTCGCTCGGTGTCGGACTCGAAGATTGTTCGGGCCGGAGCTACGTTATCCATTCGCTCTGCATGGCCTAGCCGTGATAGGCGTTAGAACTGTAGATGTCGTACTAGGCCGATGTCGCTATATAGCCCGTATAGTTCGTCGTTGTATCTTTTCCTTCACTCTCTGTTTAAAAAAATGGGACCATAGACTGAACGCAGCACTTTCCTCTCGAAACGACTAAGGGCCTCCTCATCCACATCCGTTAAAGTCCAGAGGAGGACCTGAATGATTAAAGTTTTGTATAGCGCAACCTTGGTTTTTCGATACAGGGCTTTACTACTCAATTTCCTTTTAAGCCCAAACAAGAAGCGGTTGGCAAGGGTAATTCTGCGTTTGATCTCAGCGCTGGTGTTATTGTCTCTGGTCACTAGTGGGTCAATGTAAACGAAGTCCTTGACCATTTGGAATTTGTAACTGCCATTTGTGACGTTCTGGCCGAGACGTCGATGTTATGCGTCTGTTTAGGTTGACAGCATAAATTTCGTTTTACCCTAGTTAACCGAATGATCAATTTTAGCCGCTTCTGCTTCAATGATTATGGACGTCCCACTGTGTTCATCGAATTACATCAATGTCATCCACGTACGCAAGGGGTTGCGCAGACTTGAAATAGATCGTACCTCTTGTGTTGGCCAGTGATCTTATGGTATTTTCAAGTTCAATGTTGAAAAAATTACATGAAAGCGCGTCACCTTGTCTTAGTCCTTTTTTTAACATCAAAGTCATCGGTTAATTCATTACTGAACTTAATGGAGAAGCAAAAATTCTCCATTGTCATCCTGCATAATGTGACGAGTTTGGCAGGGTTGATAAAACTAGTCATGGCTTCGTATAGCTCGTCCCTGAGTGGCGATTTGGTATTCTGGGCTCTTCTTCAAGATCTGCCGCAGTGTGAACAGGCCATGTAAATCCACACTGACCTGAAACTACCCTGATAAGAACCTATCAGATTATCCAAAAAGGGTTTCAGGAGTTCAAACATTATGGCAGAGAAAATCTTAAATGCAATGTTAAGGAGACTTATTTCCCTGTAGTTGGCGCAGTTATATGGGTCTCCTTTCTTGTGGACAGGGCAGACGATGCTGAGATTCCATTGATCGGGCATACTTTCTTCCGACCATATTTTACAGATGAGCTGTACAGATGGGTCTCCTTTCTTGTGGACAGGGCAAACGATGCTGAGATTCCATTGATCGGGCATGCTTTCTTCCGACCATATTTTACAGATGAGCTGGTGCATGCGCCCTACCAGCTCATCTCCAGCCGCTTTAAATAGCTCGGCACGCAGGCCGTCTGCTCCTGCGAGCCTACTAGTTTTAAGCTTCCAAATAACTAGCTTAATTTCATCTAGATTGGGTGGACGAAATTCTCTTGCATCTTCGTTAGGCGCGAATGGATCATTCAGCATTATCGGATCTATGATCGCCGCTAAATAGTCTATGGAAGTGTCCGTATTTTCACCATCGACTGTGACTCTACTACTAATTGTCCGTCTTCATTCCTACCGGCTTCTGCTTTTGCTTTATAGTGCTGACATATTGGTTTTACTTTTCGTAAAACTTGTGAGCGTCATTTCTGTGGTAGCATCTCTCCATCTGATCAATCTCACGCTTTCCATGCTCTCTTTTTTAGGGTTCCGTACCCAAAGGTAAAACGGAACCCTATTACTAAGACTTCGCTGTCCGTCCGTCCGTCCGTCCGTCCGTCCGTCCGTCCGTCCGTCCGTCCGTCTGTCACCAGGCTGTATCTCATGAACCGTGATAGTTAGACAGTTGAAATTTTCACAGAATGATGTAATTCTGTTGCCGCTACCACGACAAATACTAAAAACAGAACAAAATTAATTATACAAATACATAATTACAAGCAACCAATACTAAATTGTTTCGAAAGGTTTTCGTTGTCATCTTTCGGTCAGTTCCCATTTGTGAGCGGCTCGTAGTCATCCATTTTGGGAAACCAAACTCAAAAAAAGCGGATAGCCCGAGGGTACGATCAGCGCTTGACACGCGAAGGAGTGGAGTTCAACCCGCAGAAGGTCAGCATTTTTTTTTTTTTTTGTTCCTAGTAGCACATGAGGGAGAGTGGGCGAAGAACTCGGGGAGAAATCTTCGGCGAAGTACTCGGAGAGTGATCTTCGGGGAAGAACTCCGGTACGGTTTTAAGCAGTTCCCGGTACGCGGCCGTACCGTATGTCCTATTGCCTACGTTGGTCGCGGATATCACGTTCATTGTATAAGGTATTGAAATCACAAATTTGCGTGTTGCGATTGGTGATGCGGGCTAAGTCGTTGGTCAGAGGAGTTTCGGTACGACTGTTCGAATACTCAAGCTGCGGTTTGTTTACTTTTTTGAACAGTGAATTCCTTTTTTTTTTTATTTTACGTATATTTTTTTTATTTATTTCGACTTTTTTTATTGACATACGGTGTAGGGTAGTTTTAAGGATTAATTGTAAACCTAGATAAAGTTAGGTTAAGGAAATTAAATTTGTGACATATTGAATGGGAAACGATGACGGTGTTTTTTTTTCTTTTGCGTGGGATATTTCGCGAGTCTCGTAGCAAATTCGCGATTCTTGCTGCGGGTAAGTCGGCGTGAGGGCAATCGCGTGGCGCCATTGCTCACGACCAGTCCTCGCAGCTGGCCTAGCATCCTTTTCGCACGACGTCGCGGCAGGTGGAGAGGAGCAAGTGAGCAAGAGGAGCAAGCGATCTTGCACACATACGAACCGATACGTACATACGTGCATACGCATTACATACGTGCATACACTCACACATCTCTACGCTATGTAAAAGTATACCTACATACATACATACATATGTACATTACGAAGTAGAGTTGGGTAATTCCGGACATGTATAGTTCACGGAACTATGTCCTCTCTCGGACACATGTCCTCTCGCTCCGCAAATTGAACGAAAAGAGTTCCATAGTTCCATTCAACCCTTATTCATCAATCACATACATATCAGAGACCTGCAGCGGTGCCTGTTTTGAGTATTACTAGTGTACTCGCTTTAAATGCGGTGCCGGTGTTACTCACACCGCAAAATGTGCGGTTGCGGTGTTTAACCACCGCAAAGTATGCGGGTGCCGGCTTAGCCCATCAAAAAAATACACGATAAGGAAAGATATGCTCAAAAAACTACTCTGTCATTTTTCTGAATCACAGGCTTGCATATTCTGTTTTGTTTCTTTTTTTTACTCCCTTGTTTTTGCACAGGGTAGATTGGCACCGCACGTTATACGAGTGTGTGTGTGTGCATGGTATACGTATCGCGACTGGCTATGATCGCGTGTTTATGCGTAAGCTGTATTATGTTATATTAATTATAATGAAAAATAATGGACTTTCTTGAATTGCAATAAATATACACAAACAGAAAAAAAAAAATTGTTCAAATTTTTGTCTAGCGGTGTTTTCTATCTTGCTCAACGCAAAACACACAAAGGTTCATTCTTTCAGAGTGTGTTTGTTTCCAAGTGTGTGTGCGATCGCCGAATATCAAAAATACTACATGGAATTCGAGGGTTGTTTTTGTGTTCACTTATTTTACGCGGTGTCTTTTTACACGAGTAAAAAGTAGATACACCAAATATGCGAAGAGTATTATTGCCACCGCAGAAGAAGTAACGCATAAAGAACGAGTAAAAAAACACCGCAACTTTTTCGATATGGTATTTTTAATACTCGTGTATGAAAAGTACACTGTTCGTATGCGGTGCACTAGTTGTTGCGGTGCACCGCTGCAGGTCTCTGATACATATGTACAAAACGAAAAAAAAAAAACATAAATGCAACGAACATGCTTCTCATACGGTATGAGTTATACCCCGTAGTTTTCAAGAAACCCAAAAGTATGGAGATGTGGCGATAAAGCTCGAACAGTTGGTGTACACTGTACAGCACACTTGAACTGAAATGAAGAAAAGAAATGAAAGAATATAATGCCCGCACCGCATTTCGTGAACGAATGTCATACATGTGTATGTATGCATTCAGGTCCGGACATGGACATGGTTTGCTAGTTCCATATCGGTGCGATAATACATTTAGTTCCGGACATGGACATGTTTTTGCTAGTTCCATATCGGTGCGAGTATACATTTAGTATTTTAAAACGGGTAGAGATTAAAGTGCATACTGAGATGGAATAATTATCTTATAACCCCATTTACCTAGATAATGTTTCAAATATATTGAATGGTCTTTCCAACAAAGTTGTTGGTCCAATGTAACACCTAAATATTTAAAACTGTCCACGTGTTCAATCAAGAAGCAATTTTCAAACATTCTTGATTGTTGAATACTATATCTTCAAGAACAAATCGATTACACAATGGTGCATGATAATATAAGGGAAGGTCTCTGAAAACTGTACCATTGATATTAAATATCATGTACTTCGTTTTGTTGCTAATTATTAGTTTATGATAATTAAACCATCTCCTTGACATATCTAGGTCATAGTTAACATCTGCAAAACTATCAATTAAGTTAGTGTTTGAGTGGAAAAGAGATGTTTCATCAGCAAAGGCAGTTATTTTGCCTTTAAAAGGTTGTAAGAAAAACGAATTAACATAAATTAGAAAAAGGATTGGGCCCAATACTGCTCATTGGGGAACACCCATATTTAAGAAGTCTATAGAACTGTAAACATTCCTAATTTTCACAACTTGATAACGGTTGAATAAATAAGAAGAAAACTATTTATAAATGGAGCCTCTGAAACCCGCTTTGTAAAGTTTATCGAGTAGCAAAGTATGATTAACCATATCAAAGACCTTACTGATATCAACAAATAATGTTGATGGTGTTTGAGAAGTGTTTAGACTATTATATATTTCACCAGTTAATTTCAATAAAGCAGTTTCAGTCGATTTGCCACGTCTAAACCCAAATTGGCAATTACTCAAAAAATGAGTATTTTCTAAAAATTACAACATTCTAGATTTTAACTATCCGAAAAGTGAGAATAAAATGTCACTGATTATGTATTTCTGTATATACTTAGACAGAATATAATAAATATATGTATAAATGGGGCTCCCATATAACAGACATGCTTTTTTTGGAGTTTTTATACATAATAGTACGGAACCCTTCGTGCGCGAGTCCGACTCGCACTTGGCCGGTTTTTTTCTTCCTTAATAACATGCATAGATAAATGAACAAGATGAACAACTTTCGTACGTCTGCCCTGTGATCCCCGCAGGGGTTGGTTTTTTTTGTTTTTATGACACCGATACTATGCGTGTTATTCTCCGTTTAAAAACGACGCTTTTGACTAACACAATGATAGTCTCAATACGTCGATGTGTAGAGTCAAGACGCCAGTACTAGGTCGGAACAAGGCAGAATGACATAGTCAAGACGCCGTCAAACCGAAACGCGTTTGTAGGGGCTAGCTGTCAAAATGCCTGTCAAAGCCATCAGATTGCCATCTCTATGTATTTATCTATGATAACATGTGTTCCATTGTCCTTTTCTGCTTGCATTGGTCACGAGCGGCTCTCATCTGCCTGTGTAGTATGACTTTGTGGGCAGTTTTCTTTACTATATGTATGTGTTTGCTTGCATTGCTCAGGAGTTTCTAGCTGGCGGCAGTTTGAAACCCAATACATCAGAGGCAGCGCCTCTGATAACGCGCTGGCAATGTTCCCACTGTTGGTCTATAGATTGTGCCGGTGTCATCGGAATTTGCGAGAGGTTGAAGGAAACTTGATCGACAACGATCCTAGCGGTCTCCTGCGATTGTAGCTTTCCGACGTCGAACCTTCGTTGTCCAGGTCGACTCCGTGGCATCCTTGATATCTTCATTCGTACCTTGGCTATAACAAGGTAGTGATCCAAGTCGATGTTGGCTCTTCGGAAGGTTCGTAATTCTAGGATGCTGGAGGAGTGTCTGGCGTCGATCGCAAGGTGATCAAACTGATTGATGGTCGACTAAACAGGTGATCGCCAGGTTCCTATGTGGCTGCTGAAATGCGGGAATCGTGTGCTAGCTAGAGGAAGATTAAGCCCCGCCAGGAAGTCAAATTGTTGATGTCCGTTTTCGGACGTGGTGTCGTGTATGCTATATCTCCACGTGATCGACTCAAATATGTCCTCTTTACCAGTTTCGCATTAAAATCTCCTTGTGCGATTATGGTGTCATAACTGGGGCATTGGGCGTATGTTCGGTCTAGGAGAAAATAAAAGTCATCTTTGAGTCGATGGGGGAATCCGCACCCGAATAGGCGCTGTTTGTTCTCCTTGTAGCAGTTCCCGTAGTAGATGTCGCAGTTTTTCATCCGTTTTTTGCCTGGTACATCCCATCGCACTTCGTGGAGTGCGGTTATATCTGCGTTATAGCAGATGAGGGTTTGCTTCAATTGATTGCCTGCATTGCTTGCGAGTCTCACATTCCAGATGCAGACTCGCAAGTCATTTAATCGTTTGCAGGGGCTTGTGGTTGTTTCGTAACAACTTAGATGTGCTAGAGATGTTACCCCTAAACACAACCCCCAACCTGGAGGGTCGGTTTCGTTTTTCCCCAGTAACAAAGGGGTTGGGTCGCTGCACACATTGGTTCACTACCTGGCGGATGTCAGGGCACCTATCCAGGGGAGGTCACGCGGAGGCTGTGTGTCAGGTTGAAATGAGCAGGGGCAGAAATCGAGGCTGGCGTTTGCTATGTTAAACGCGATCGGCTTATTTGCTCTGTTTGCTCGCTCCTTCTCCTTTACTTGTCCTATTTGGGCAATCAATTTTCAAAGATCTTTGACATGTCATTACCAGTACCCGGTTCGAAATCGATTCTTTTATTACCAAAAGTGCAATCCCTAATGGAGTCATATGCTGCAGGTGGCGTTGGAGGTTTTGCTAAAGATGTATTCAATTCGAACTTCATAAATTGCAATGTTGAAAGTGCAGATGTTTTGAAACTATTGCACATTAGATTGTCTGTACAAATTACATTTTTGTACTTTAAGTCTTTTAAACAGTGAAAAGAATGCGGCTGTCTTAGCTGAGAATGGCATGACGTGGTCCTGTTGTGTGTCCTTTTTAGACCATACGTTCGCTCGCACCTCTTATAATTCGTCTAATACATGTGTTGGTATACAACCCTGATTTACAGATTACAGAGGGAGAGCACCGTGGCGCAGTGGGTAGTGTGTTGGCCTCTGACGCCGACGACACGGGATCGAATCCCGACACAGCCATGTCATCGAACGTGTTTTCACGGTGTTTCTAGTCAGCGGGGTTCTGACAAAACCCCCTGTAGTAAAAATTGTCATGAAAAGCTTCTCGAAATTCGCCGTTCGGAACCGGCAATAAACTGTAGGTCCCTTTCACCTATGGGAAAATGAAATCACACACAATATGGGTGATTGAGAGAAGCTCGGCTCAGGTCCTTCATGGACTGTAACGCCAACATACATACATACTGATGTTGTTCGTATTAGTCACTGCGGTAGACGAGGTCCTTAAATACCTCGAAGTTCTTGCTGCCCATTGTGACCCTCTGTTCGGGGCGTCGATGTTGTGCGTGCTTTCTTGATGACAGCATATACTTCGTTTTGTCCTCATTTAACGCCAATTCCATTTAAGTAGCTTTCGTCTCAATGCTCATAAAGATCTTTTTGTTATTTGGCTTAGTTCGCCCAATTATATCAAAAAATATCGTGCCCCTCGTATTGACCAGCGAATTTTGCACGATTTTCTCAAGTATGATGTTGATGATGTCAATGGTCTCGGTTAAGTCTCTTCCAATCCTGATGGAGCAACGAGAATTTTCCAATGTCATCCTACACAATCTGATGAGTTTGGCCACCATCTTGGCCCACCGTTTTCCATTTTTCAAAACTAGTTATCATTCGCTTCAGAAATCGGTCGTTTTTTTCTTCAATTCAACGATTCGCAGATGGAAATGAGGTACATGAGTTGTTCTTTGGTCAATTCGTATGGCACCCATACATCGAGCCTTGTTTTGTATCCTAAGGATTCCAAGTGATATATTGCGGAACGTTAAGTACCTGGGATATCAAAACAGTGCTTACAAGACGGTCGGACTTGCCGATTTCCATGATTTTATCGATATTTTCGACAAACGAGGTGCCAAAGCATTCCTGGGTCTGGCGGTTTGCAGTGTTTTTATATTTATTTTATTCTGTTTTTATTGTTATGTATTTGTATTTGTTTTTATAGCGGCGACAGAAATACATCATCTGTGAAAATTTCAACTGTCTACCTGTCACGGTTCATGAGATACAGCCTGGTGACAGACGGACGGACAGCGAAGTCTTAGTAATAGGGTCCCGTTTTACACTTTTGGTACGGAACCCTAAAAACGAATCAGAACTGTTTTCTCCCACTAATAATGAAAACAACTGCCCATCCAACACGGTAAAAATATGAATACAATTTAGGGAGTTTTTTCCGCGCTTGTCCCACTGTGCGGCGCCCTCCGAACCCTATTCTGGACTATTAATTTTCGTAACAATATGGAATTCGTAAGAGCCTGACAGACGTCACTATAGGATGTTACTTATTCTAGATACGAGTACTTCAACGCCCTTAACATTGCATATGCTGAGGAGGACAATATGGCAGATCATCTAATTGCAGTCTTTATCCAAAACCTTACTATAAAGGAGTTAAATCCACAGATGGTGTGTTGCTTTCCAATGAGATGGACATCTTACGCAGATGGAGCGAACATTTTTCGGAGCTGCTCAATCCCGAACAGGGCACTGAGGGGGACAGACCTATAGTCTTGAGTGTGGCGGAGAATAGTCCAACGGTGGAGGAAGTCATTTTAGCGATTGAATCGCTAAAAGTTGTCAAATCCGCCGGTGTGGATGAAGTTCGGACAGAAATGCTTAAGGCAATGGGTAAAGAGGGAGCATTAGGGCTCGCGTTATTAAGGTGGCCTGGGAATGCGGGGAGACACCTAGCGATTGGCAATCTGGGGTGATTGTTCCTCTTTTTAAAAAGGGGGATTAAAAAAGAGTGCTCCAACTATAGGGGCATATCTCTTTTAAGTGTCCCCGGTAAAGTCTACGCTAAGGTGTTGGATGCGCGTTCTAGAGCTATGGTCGAATCCAGGATAGGGGATGAACAGTGCGGGTTTCGTCACGGCAGAAGTACAACCGACCAGCCTTTCACTCTAAGAATGGTACTCGAGAAGACTTGGGAATACGCCAAACCAATCTACAGCTGCTTTGTAGATTTGGAAAAGGCGTATGACCGAGTTGCTCGAGGTAAACTCTGGAGTGTTCTGCAGGAGTATGAGATTGATGGTCCTCTGTTGAGGGCCATTCAGTCTCTATACACAAACTGTACCAGCTGCGTTCGGGTTAACGGTAGTAAATCAACACCTTTCACCGTGGGCATTGGACTTCGCCAAGGGTGCGTCTTGTCACCTCTCCTTTTCATTATATGTAATAAGGATAAGCCGTCTTCTTTTTGCAGATGACTTAGTTGTCCTCATATTCTCCTAGATGGAACTTCAGCGCGCACTAGATAGGTTTGTGGCCGTATGTGCTGATGCTGGAATGAGGGTTAACGTGGACAAATCCGAGGTTATGGTTATTTCCAGAGCACCTGTCCAATGTACTCTACATGTCAGTGGAGTACCATTGAAGCAGGTGGAGAAGTTTAAGTATCTCGGGGTCTTCTTCACGAGTGATGGGAGGAGTAATACTGAGCTTTCCTGCAGGATTGGCCAAGCTGGGTAAATTTTTGAAATAGCTTGGCAGATCTGGTATCAGGAAGACCGAGCTTGGTGTCAAAGCCAAGTAAGCGGTTTTTAAACCAGTATTTGTGACAACCCTCACCTATGGTGATGAAATTTGGGTATTGACCGAAAGAATAAGATCGCGAATACAAGCTGCCGAAATGGGATTTCTTCGTGCTGTTGTGGGAGTTACTCGCCGGGATAGGGTGAGAGACATACGTGGCATTGCGCGGGGAGCTCAATGTTGATCAGCTGCTTTTTTGGTCACGTGAGACGAATGTCGCCATCATCACGCCTTCCGAAGCGTGCCTTGGATGCAATACCATCAGGCAGGCGACCATTTGGCAGACCCAGGACGAGGTGGTTGGACCATGTCCAATAACTCGCCTGGGTGCGCTTGGGCATAGCTCCTGATGAGTTAGAGTCGATGACACAGGATCGAGTGGCCTGGAGATCCCCCGTGCGCGCATTACCCCCGCGATTTCCCTTGGTATATTTACAACTGTCTACAATTTAAGACATCCAGTAAATGTTATAGTATTAGTTAACATTGGGAATTTATACGTGACTGAGGACCATTGTCCCAAATGTCATCACTTTTAGTGGTACAGTGTGGCACAGGTGGATTTTAACCCAGCCGAAACGTTGGAGGTTTTGTTCTCACCGAGCGCCCCTATCGCTCGTTGTTGTTCCCCACTGTACCGCTTGTGATTGACGATACATAGGTAAACATGCATTAATACATACGAGTGAGTATACGAAATTAACATACAGAATTGCAGAAAACAGAATTAACAGAAGGTCAAGTTAATATGAGGTCGGTGGGCCTTTTGCGTTTGAGTCTTCTTTCTCTATAAGTTTCTTGGTCGAAAAGAGTATAGATGTCATAGTTGGAATGTGATAACATTTTTTCGATGTGTTTCGAGCTGAAGAAAATCAGCTGTATTGATTTGTAGGTCACGATGTATATCTTGATTGCAAATATACCACTCCGCGTTGGTAGTTGTCCTTAGAATTTTTGTTTGCTGTCTTTGAATTATTTTTAAGTTCGTTTTTTTGGGTGTCCCCCAGATTTGAGTTCCGTACGTCCACATGGGTTTTATTATGCATTTGTAAATTAGTAGTTTGTTGCTTATTGAGAGCTTAGACCGAGGGCGTAGAAGCCAGTATAGTTGTCTGAATTTGTGTTTTATTTGCTTTTGTTTCTGTTGAATGTGGTGCTTCCATGTTAATTTGCTGTCTATATGCATTCCTAGGTATTTGGCTACAGGTTGGATAGAGACCTGCTTGTTATTTATTGTCAGTGGTAAAGGTGTATATTTTGTTCTGGTAGTGTAGATTACTTGGACTGTCTTGTCTTCGTTTACTTTTATGTGCCATTTTGAGAACCAGGCTAGCGTTTTATCTAATGTGTCTTGTAATTGTCGTGTCGTAGTGTGGAGATGGTTTCCTGAGTTAAGCAATACTGTGTCGTCGGCAAATGTTGCTATCATAGTCGTTTCTCTAGCTTGATGCGGGATGTCAGCTGTGAATAGTGTACATATATAGAAGGGGTCCAAGTATACTTCCTTGAGGTACTCCAGCATTGATGGAATGAATTTTTGAGCATTTGTCGTTGTATTTGACATAGAAACATCGGTCTGTTAAGTAGCTTATTAGGAGTTGAAGATAGTCCTTTGGTACGATGTTGGCAAGCTTGTGTACGAGTCCTTTGTGCCAGACCGAGTCGAATGCCTTCGCGACGTCTAAGTATACTGCTACGCGACTCTTTTAGTGGAACATGCGGGCCACTGAAAATGTATGTTTGTATGTATGTAACCTTACTATACACAATACCGCAATCGTTCCTCATTCTCCATTGATTCCGGTTTTAATCTTATTTTCGAATCTGTTGAATTTTGCGTACGATTTAAAGAAAATGTCAACAGAAATGTCGCAGTTCTACCAAAGCCACAACACCTAGCACCTGTTTAACATCCCTGCTACTTGCACTCTCTTTCCACTTTGAAGATACGAAAGAGAAACATCACCAAAACAAACGCGAAGTGGTAATAAAAACAAAATACACCGATAAAGCAACAACATAAAACCCACACATAGGATAAAACATCTGAGATAAGAAGAATCGCACAAATACCGAAAATATACACAAAACACCAACACCATCTCACGCATGTCCCATAGTCGATCTGAGTAGGATAACAGCTGGGTGGGAAAACAACAGGAACAAAAAAAAAAGCGAAAAACAACACACACAGGTAATGAAGAAATTGAAAAACAACACGACGAAGATGAAAAGCAAAGCAAAGAAGCGAAAAAAAACTACGCGACAACGACACAAAAAACAGCTCCATCCGAACCGAACTGGCAAATCGAGAACAAGTCGAGTTTTGGCTTCGTAACGATCAACAAGGCAAAGGGAGTGGAAGAAAAGACACAAGACCACTAAAGAACAAGAGCGAAAAGATACAATTGAAAGAGAGACGGAAAAATCGAATTGAAATAGATTAACTAACGGGCAAAGGACTAATAGTTTAGCTTTTTTTTTTTTGTTTTTTTTTTTTTTGTTATTTATTTTCTTCGTTTTGCAATTTTGTTACGCGACGTATGGCAAGAGAGTGAAAATTGATCGGGAATTGTGTGCGAAAGGAAAACGGAAGCAACGAAGACCACAAAAAAAAAAGAAGAAAAAACGGACGGAAACTCGACTTCGTGTATAAGCTCCGAATCGCGCGATTCGTGATTTGTACAATTGTTTGTTGTTTTAAGTGATTCGTGACTTGGTTCATTGGATAGCCTGGATCTTGCCTGGGTTCAAAGGATTAAGGGATTTTGGGGGGGGAAGAAAACAAAAGTGAGCAATTACGCCAAAGCATAAATGAGTATTGTGATTTTGCTTATTCCTCTTTCCTTCCGTTTGTTGTTTTGTCTTATCTAACTAGATACATATGTATGTACATACGTAGTTGCGATACTAGAATTTCAGTTGCAAAAAAAAAAAAAAAACAAAGATGAAAAGGTGAATAGTAAGTAACTACGTCACTGATTGATTGATTGGAATGGTTAGGATATGGCAAAATGGATATTCCTATCGTCAACCTGCACGCACACACGCACAGAGTTGACTGACTTTTCTCGAGGAGTCCTTTGTTTCCCTTTTTACCTTTACCAATGTCTGACGGTTTGGTTGTACGATTTTGACAAGTGAATTTCTCGGTCACAGTACTGCGGTCGGTCATATCTTGTTTCTAAAACAACAAACGAGACGAGAAGCAGTTAAACGGTTTTCTACCGTCCAGTGTTTGTTTTCTGGTTTATGCTCGAAAGTGAATCGCAATTTTTTTCTCTTTTTCTGTTCCAAACAAAGAAAAATCCGTCAATCGACGGATTGGATGTAAGTGTGTTTTGTGGTATTGTGCATGTGTGTTCAGCTCTATTGGTAGGTAGCGAGTGACGTTTTGATGGACGGCGGTTACGAGAGGGTGGGTGGGTGCTATATCGATATAAACAATAGAACAACTGTAGTGTAGAGTAGGAAAAAAAAAAAACAAAAACAATTCGAATGGTTGTGGTAAAACAACAACAGATCGGAAATAGCAGTGATAAAGCAACAGTGGATTTTAGTATCACGTTGTTACTGTTAGTGTAGTGATTAGAAGTTACATTTCCAATGGACCAGGAGGTGGGTAAGAGCGAGGGTGGTTCGAATTAAAAAAAAAAAAAAAACCATAAGCAAAAGCAATAACAACATGAATGACGAAGAAGAAGAAGAAAAGGAAATGAATAGAATAGAACATGAACACTACTTGTGCGCAGGTTTGGTAGTGCGACAAAGAAAGACTCTATACGACTTATGCTATCGACAAGTTCTAGTCGGACAGGGACCTATATAGTGCGAATATGATGTTCTCGAGTAGTTTTTGTTGTGATTTTTGTTAATTTCATAATCCTCCCAAATAGTCTGTTCTCTGTTGTGTTTTTCTTTGCTTTACTCGTTTTCCTCCATTCAACTGACAGCTGAGTTTGTTGGTTGGTCGGTTGTGTGTTCTCTTATTTTCGTTTGTTCAAAATTCTACCTTCGGTTTTGAGATTTTCACAAGAAATCCATTGAAATTATTTTCGTTTCCATCGATTTTGATTTTTGCTTTTTTTTTTTTTCTTAATTTTTGTGTTTATGTGCTAAAGTGTTGAGTTTACTGAGAGACTTTTCGCGAAGGGAATATAGATAAGTTGTGAAGTTCGCAAACGGTATGACGCATTTACCAGATCTTCATTAATACACGAAACTGTTTCCAGTTTTGAAAACAAGGAAACAGTTGTTTTTATTTTTTTTTTTTCATCTAAAATCACGATTAACGAATGGTACTTTGTGTAAAATACAGTGTTTCTGTGGTCAAGGAAGTTATGACATCTCGTTGGGCCAATCAATTACTACAATAGAAGCAAAGTGAGTTTGTAATCAAATGCGAAGAAAAAAAAAAACAGATATTGCGTGAGTCGATGGGGGAGGGGTGTCGTGTGAAAAACAATTAGGCAACAAAACAATAGCAAAGTGATTTTTTGATTGACGGAGAAGTTCTTGTTTATTTTTTTTTTTTTGTCATATTTATGGTAATGGGATAAATATGTTGCGCTTTGTCCTTCAAAATTTTTGCTCATACCCCTGTATGCATTCTCTTTTCGATTTCACTTGATTTTATTTTTAATTGAATGTTATGATGGGGAAAGAGAGACGACGAAATACTTTGATTAAAAGGAGAACTAAACGATGAAGCGTTGCCAGATTCAATTTGCTACACGATTTTGTTGTGATTTTTGGTTAAGTTTACAATAAAATTTCAGTTCAGTGGGAAGCGAGGATCGGTGCGTTTTGAAAGCCTTTCATTTTTACTCTCAGTGACGCTATTACCACCCTCGTGTGGATACTGTAAGGGGCCTACCCCTTAGTGTTTTTTTTTTTTTTTTAGTCATAGTGTTACTGTTAATCCCGCTTCGAACAGGTTTCGTATTACTGGATTGCGATAAACTACAACTTCGAATTAAATACACTCACACTTATTATTTTGCCACAGATCAATTACCTGATCACTTCACCAATTTTATTTATTGTTACAACCTTTTGCTTGAACGGGAAGGTACGCTGTGACCGCCTATGCAGATGACATTGCTATTGCCGTCACAGGTAAATTTCCCAACACACTATGCGACCTTATGCAGAGTGCATTACATACAGTAGAAACCTGGGCGCAGTACTGTCGACTTGGGGTGAAGCCTAGGAAGACCGATCTAGTACTGTTTACTAACAAATACAAAATTTCGCCCCTCAACCCACCGAGGCTGGGTGGAACCCAATTAACAATCAAAGAGCAGGCTAAATAACTAGGCCTAGTCCTTGACAGGAGGCTGAATTGGAAACCCAATATTCTTGATCGCGTGAAGAAAGCAACTACTGCCCTCTACAGCTGTAAGAAAGTGGTGGGCAGGAAGTGGGTTGTCCGACCGAGCATTATGCACGGGCTCTACACAGCAATCATAAGGCCCATCCTCCTGTATGGCGTTGTAGTCTGGTGGACTGCTCTGGACAAGTCAACCGAAGCCTTCTGGGGAAGGTACAAAGATCGGCCAGCTTATACATACATATGTGGAGCGATCAGATCAACTCCCACGGAGGCGCTAAACATTCTATTACATCTTCTACCTTTGAACCTTTTCAGCAAGCAAGTTGCTGCCTGCGCGGCCCTAAGGATGAGGAGCGCAAAAAAATGGCCCTCATCTCAAAAAGGCCATACTGCCATTCTAAACCACTTCAAAGTACCCATGGACACGGACTACATCATCCCGCAGAATGTATTCACTAGGAACTTCGAAGTTGTCTTCTCATCCAGGGAGGAATGGGTTGAAGGGAAAGTAATACCAATGGACTCGATCTCCCTCTATACCGATGGCTCTAAGATGGAGTCGGAAGTAGGGAGTGGGGTCTTCTCCAAGGAACTTAACCTCAACCTATCTTTCAGACTCCCGAATCACTGCAGTGTGTATCAGGCAGAACTAACAGCGATAACAGAGGCCCTTTCATGGCTCAGGATCAATGTAATATCCGCTAAGGATATTGTCATTTGCACGGACTGCCAAAATCAAAGACATCTCCTAACTGACGCCTATCTCTAGATGAGATGGCTGAACAGTTCAATATTAAAATACTGTGGGTTCCCGGGCATAGGGATATTCTAGGAAACTGCGCGGCCGACGAACTCGCAAAGTAAGCGAACTAAGTCAAGCACGCTGAGCCTACCTACCTTCGGGTACATAGATACACCAATAAGTACGGTAAGGCACACAATAAAACTTCAAACCACAGAGAAGACCAACCTCCAATAGAATGAGAGCAATATTAGCTCTATCACCAAACAATTGTGCCCTAAGTTAAGTCTAGGACGAACCAGGGACCTAGTGGCAACCAAAAGTACTCTAGTGGGTGTCATTACAGGTCACTGCACCATCGGAAAACACGCCGCCAGATTAGGGCTACCCTCCAATGACTTCTGTCGCGGCTGCATGGACGAGGAGGAGGAGGAATCAATACACCACCTCCTCTGCTCATGTCCCTCTTTTGCGAATCGCAGGAGGATCTACCTCGGCGCGCCCTTCTTTGACAATCTAAGTGAGCTAGCAAACCAAAAGATAGCTCAACTCCATCGCTTCATTAGAAGCACCGGTTGGTTCTCATGTAGCGGATCAGGCCAACTTGATCCAGGTGGTATCACAATGGGCCGACTTCGGCCTACGTGTGGCTTATGCCTACCACATTAACCTAACCTAACCTACAACCTTTTGAACATTTTACCCTTTTTTACACACGCAAACCTTTGTCAAAAGCTTTTATTTTCACACTGGTTTATCGACTGATCACACCGTATACCAAGTTGTCACACGTTGTTCAATTCCGTAAACTGAATGACTCCGAGGGCGAGCGTTCGCGCTTATATATGTAGCTCTCGTCCTACTTTCTCGAATGTTCGTCGTCAGACGTTCCTCTACGGAAATCTATAGAATGCTCTGGCATTCAGCAGTATGCCGCTGAGAGTTACCATCATTTCAACTTCAGCTTCACCAGCGACATTCGAACATAGCCGTCGGTTCGTGTCCGCAACAATATGCTATCTTGACTCTGACAGTTGTTTCCCACTCGAAATCTTGACAGAAAGTCAGTAGCATAGTCAGGGTCTACACGGCGCGTGTTTCTTTTGAACTTTCGTTCCAATCTGAACACTGGTCTACGTGGAGCTTTTCTTCACGCGCGTGTTTTTTTGACATTTCATTGTCGTTAGCCTATGGTAAAGTTTGAAAAGTAAGAATGGTATGCAAACGTACACTTCCAAATCAGAAACAGAAGTTAAGCGACATCGCAAAACAAAGAAAAGGAGATAGGCAAATGTCAAAAAAACGCACGAAGTAGCCTACCCGCGCGAGACTGTGCTTTTGTATTTCTGTTTCACTTACCCTCTCTTTTGCACTTATTTCATTCTTCGTTAAATACGCGCAGTGTAGACCCTTACATATGTACCTCCGCGAAACCAGGGATTATGGGCATTTTGACAGATTGCACCTACAAACGTCTTGCGGTTTGACGGCATCTTGACTATGTCATTCAGCCTTGTTCCGACGTTTGGACTATACACATCGATGTCTTAAAACTAACCCAGTGATAAGTCGAAAGCGTCGTTTTTAAACGAGAATAACACGTACATATCGTATCGGTGTACATCATACAAAAGCAGCAACAAACCCCTGCGGAGATCACAGGGCAGATATGACGGTTTTCCATCATGAGTCGCTTTATGCTTGAACAACATTGGCAAATATTGAAAACTTATTTCCAAAGTGAGTGCTGTGTAGCTCAAACAGTCCGTTTTTTTTTTTAAAGATGTTTTGGCCGAAGTGACGCATCCACCGCGACTGCTGTACGCAAGTTTGTGCAAAAAGTTCGTGAGACTGGTACATATGCTAGTGGACAAAACTCATGGTCCCCGTCGTTGTACGGTGCACACAGATGAGAATGTGGCTGCTGTGGCCGAGAGTGTGAGACTCAATTCACGAATATCAATTCGCCATCGATCTCAACAGCTCAACATTCCACGTACCAGTCTGAGGAGAATTCTGCACAAAGATCTGGGATTATTCGCTTACAAATTCCAATTGAAGGCGCGCGCGCCCATCCGCTTCGTTATCGCTTTGCAGTTTGGGCCTTAGAGCAGCTTGAATTGGACAATGGTTTTAGACGAAAAATCGTCTTTTCTGGCAAGGTGCATTTTCGTCTCGGCGGCTACGTTAACGAACAAAATTGACGCATTTGAGGCTCGGAAAACCCGCACGTTATTGTCGAGAAGCCAATGCATGCATAGAGAGTGACAGGTTTCGTGCGGATTGTGGAGTGGTGGCATCATTGGACCATTTTTCTTCGAAAATGAGGCTGGGAACAACGTTTCGGTCAACTGTGGGGTAACCGACTTTTTTTTTTACTGAAATTGAAAACATGGATTTGGACGACCTCTGGTTCAGGACTCGCCATGCCACACAGCCAATGCCACAATCGATCTTTTGTGAACCAAATTCCCAAATCGTGTTATCAGCGGTCTTGGCGATATCAATTGGCCGCCTCAGAGCTGTGATTTGTTCCCCTTGGACTTTTTTTTGTGGGAAACCGTGAAGAACCGATGTTATGCCAACAATCCGGAAAAGAATCAAGCACTTAAGGCTAATATCGTCTAGGCAATCCGTGAGCTACAGCCCGAAACCATCAACAAGGTCTTAGAAAATTGGGGTATTAGAATGCGCTACTGCGAAGCCAGCCCAGGCAGTCACTGGAACCACGTGGTATTTCATAATTAATGGTAATGTTTGCTCTTACTAATAAAGCCATAATAAATGTAAAAAAATAAATTTTGTTCATTTTATTGCATTTTTAAAAAGAAGCTTGTATTTGGCCCACCCTGTATACATATCTGATTTCCAAAGTGGCGAAAAAACCAAATGCAGTTAAAATAGTAAATGAAGAACTATAGTGCTTAGCGTAGCAATTATGCACTTACTCTATACAGCAGTCATAAGACCTATCCTTCTTTAGGGTATCGTAGGACAAGGCAGTCTATCGAAACCTTCTGGGCAAAGTGTAAAGATCGGTTAGCATTTGCATTAGTTGTTGACAGCTAATTGGAAACAACTGCGCTTTGTTTGCATTTGCGAGTTTATGATGATCACAGAGAAAGATTTCTCTTCATATGTTGTTCCTTTTTGAAAAAAGGACAAAATATCACTCTGTGTCTGCAACGTGCGTTAAGTAGATGTGTTTTCGAATTTGAGGAGTGCGATTTGTGTTTGTCAGCTAATTGGAAAAAAAATTTGAATTGTAGGAGCATTTTGTAGTTTTTTTTTAAAGATTTTGAACAATTTGTAGGAGTTCTGGTTGTTTTCGCTTTAAGAAATGCTTTTTGATCAAATTTGCTTAGTAGAACATCCTTAATCATGGGTAGTGCCAGGAGTTGTTCGCCGAGTATGCGTAAAGCGAAGTACTTAAGTACAATGCATTTTCAAGTGTATGACACCACAGAAAGTGTTCCACCAAGAAGAGATCTCGGAAAACTTGTGAACACACGGATCGTCAGATTCTGCGCCAAGCGAAGCCTGATCCTCGTGAGAGTGCTGCAGCCATCCAACGTGCAATAATTGACCAATATGACGTAAAAATATCAAAACGAACTGTCGCTCGTCGTTTGGTTGAGGCTGGGCTTCATTGAAGAATTTCATGCAAGAAACCATTGGTGACAAACAAAGAAAACGCCGAGTACAGTTCGGTAAAATACATCAAAATTGGCCGCTCAATAAATGGAAGTATGTGGTTTGGAGCGACGAAACCACCAAGGCGGTTGGCTCAGACCGTAGACGATATATTAGGCGGCCAAAAGGGGCAGGACTCAATCCATCAATGCAAAATCAATGTCTGGAGATGCTTTTCTTGGAATGGATTTGGTCCAATACACCGCATCGAAGGATATCTTACCAAGAAAAAAATATGTCAATATTTTCCGTGAAGTTCTGCTACCATGGCCAGAAGAGAATATACCGGTTATTTGGACTTACCAACGAATAATGATCCAAAACACACGGCGCGCAAAGAAAACAAATTTTTGAACAAAATTGAATCAGTGTTCTTGAATGGCCATCGTCTAGTCCAGACCTGAATCCCATTAAGCATTTATGGCTAGTCCACCATCGACCAAATCTTCACACTACGGCAGATCCTGGGAAAACCCAGTGAATTTCAAGCCGACACTCACCATCTATGTATTTGTCGACTTTAAAGCCGCATACAACAGACTAATTAGAGACGAGCTATACAACGCCATGTCTACCTTTGACACCCCTGCTAAACTCGTCAGACTATGCAAAATGACTTGAGAAAGCTTCGTGCTCCATCCGTATCGGGGCAGACCTGACCATTAGATTTAATGTCGAAAAAGGAACTAGGCAGAGCGATGCGCTGTCGTGTGATTTCTTCAACATCGTGTTACGAATTATTGGCCAACAGAAGAGGCACAATTTGTTTCAAATCGTCACAACTCTTCGCATACGCGGATGACATTGACATAATAAGAAGACAGCGAGATGTCAATGAGGCGTTTACGAGTATTGAAGCGGAGGTGGCGAAAATTGATTTTTCAGTAAATGGGGGCAAAACTTAAGTATACATATGCTGTCATCAAAAAAGGACGCTCACCATCGACGTCTCGGCCAGAACGTTCCTCCAACTTCCTCTCTTTCCAATCGCTGTTCCTTTGGGCCCGTGAGGCATTTGACTAATGGGAGCATTCTCCCGAACGACCAAGTTGACTACAAGACGCTTTACATCCCGGTCCTGCTGTACGACGCAGAAGCATGGACACTATCCAAAGCGGGTGAGGAGGTCCTTGGTCGTCTCGAAAGAAAGATTTTGCGTGTGATTTTCGGTCCTATAAACGTAGACGGGGGATGGAGGAAAAGATTCAACCGTGAGCTTTACGGACTGTACAGCGACATGATTCTAGTCAGGTGTCTGCGGAATCAACGCCTAAGACGGCGAGGCCAAGTAGAGCGAATGGACACCAAAGGTGCAGCCCATAGAGTCTTTGAATCCAATCCCGAGGGACGAAGAAACAGAGGATTGCTGCACTTAAGATGGCGAACACAGGTGGAAGGTGACCTCAGCTAACTGGGTGTACGGCAACGGAAAAGGCTAGCAAAATATCAGGCTAGTTGAAGGGGCATGTTGGTTGAGGCCCAGGTTCACCTCGAACTGTAGCGCCCAATAGGAAGAAGAAGGGGGCGTCAAATCGCACGAACTAGTCGGCCAGTTCATTATGACTTGAATTGCTTGCTCAGTCGGTCGATTATGACGACAAAGTGTGATAACAAATTTCATTGTTTTGTAAGCTTTGTTCGGGTGTAGCCCTTCTCATGATGAAATGGCACCGCTAACTGAGCATGTTAGAATTTGATACCTATCACGAATCACGTGGTAACTGTCAAAAATAGAATATTGAATAACCAAACAGGATTAATAGAAATTATCTTTAACTCGTTTTACACTGGATCGCGTTATTTCTGTTTTGGATGACCCTGTCCAAATATCACTGTGACGCTGTCATGTGTCATTTTTAGGGTTCCGTACCCAAAGGTAAAACGGAACCCTATTACCAAGACTTCGCTGTCCGTCCGTCCGTCCGTCTGTCACCAGGCTGTATCTCATGAACCGTGATAGCTAGACAGTTGAAATTTTCACAGATGATGTATTTCTGTTGCCAAATACTAAAAATAGAACAAAATGAATATTTAAGGGGGGCTCCCATACAACAGACATGATTTTCATCCAAAAAATCCTGCCTGCTACCAATATCAATCATTTGATGAGGTAACATACATAGTCTCTTTCATATTTATATATACAGATGGTACGGAACCCTTCGTGCGCGAGTCCGACTCGCACTTGACCGTTTTTTTTTAATTCTCTTGCGAATGTTGGGCTACCTCACATAATTTGGCAAAGTATTCAGTGTCATAATCAACACCTGGCAATACCCCATTCTTCGAAAGGGTACACGTACATAGTATAGAGCAACGTCATGGGAGAGAAGATGCCCAAGTGCATAATGTAAATATGCACTGCCCTCTGTATGCAACAAACAGCGAAATCACTTGTTCCCTCTATTCCGTTTTCTCTACCTCTTCGCGCTGACCTAAGAGAGGTACATATGTAGGTAGAAACCACAAACAAAAAAAATTACGAAAAAAGTAAACAAAGACCGAATGTAGTGAGGAAGCAAATGTCAAAAAACCTATGACAGTGTGAATACACATACACGGGCCATACGAATGAATAGTGATGAACGTCATTATTCGGACACCTGCTGCACTTGTATGGGGACTTTTGTCCACTTTTTCTACTCGCAATTGTCTTATTTCTCTGTTGTGTTCCTTCTTTGTTAGTTACTACGGGGTGACAGGGGGCTAGTGGCTAGTTAGCTTAGTCACTTGTTCATTTCCAAATTTAGATTTTCGTTCTGTTGATTGCACATGTAAGTAGAGTTGTGTAAAGAGAGGTGGTTGTTGTTGTTTTTATTTGGAATGGCAACGAATTTCGTTGTGTGCTGTTTATCGGCGTGTGCTACAATGTCAAAGTGTAACGGCCTAGCTAGACAACATGACTAGAATTACTGTTTGAAACAAAGAGATAGACGTTGTGCTAGACTGGCTGGGGTGGCGCACTTACAATATATGTACATATGTATGTAAATGCGAGGCGTAGTTGCTGGCAATTATGAGTATTGTAATGTAGATTTGTGGAGCTAAAGTCTATCTGCTGTCAGTCGTTGCTTTGTTAGACATGTACTACTTGTCAAACGATTCGAAGGAGCAATTCAATGGGTCGCCTTCAAAAAATACCAATTTCGAGTGCTGACCCTTTGTTTTTTGGTTGACATTGCAGTGTGAAGAAGAGATGACCCACGCATTTTTATTGACCACAACATTAGTCATTCAGTCTTGACCCAGTTCGATCGTAACCATGATCCATTCGATTCACTCACTGATCAAGTGCAAAGGGAAATCGAAGAAGTATAATGCGTAAAAGAAGCATAAACAACGTAAACACAAATCAACTGCGTTTTGTTTTGGTTTTCTTTTTTCTTTATCTAAACAATGTTTACGTAAACATTTACAAGGCCCCTGCTAACTCATGTTACACGATCATTCATTATACAAGTGATAAATTAGGCCATAAAAAGAAATCCAACTCGGGCTTATATACCGCTATGCACGTGCTCTGCCCGACTAGGAGTGTCCACTACGTAATAAATAGTAAACAACAAATCTCCGTGTAAACACAAAAACTCAGAAATGAGGTGTCAGATTACAAACGCCAATGTGTGTGATTCAAAACGTTCATTTTACCTTCTTTTTAAATAAAAACAAACAATACGCAATGACATCGTTTTAAAGGTCTTGATTGTATAAACAAAATCACCACTGCCCGGTTCATTGACAGTTTGAGTCGAATTCAATCTGTGATTGGGCTCGTACACGGAAGTAAACTGATTTGACGTTTGACCCACTTTATCGATGCATTTTCACATTCAAATAATCTGTCACAATTTGCGAGGCACGTGTGGTTATTCACCCATGTATACATATGGATCTGCTGGATCACCTAGGACAGATATCACTTGGAGATACATAATTGAAATAAGTACGAATAAACGATATTATTCATGCATCAGCTGGTTGCTATTCGCAATTGACATTTATTCATGGCGTGTGGAATACTTAATTGGAATTGCGAATAAAAAAAGAAAACTTCCCATCGATCAGCTTCGAATGATGTGTACGGACAACGGACGTGGACGGTTGTTATCGTTGTGACTTTTTGTTTGTTTCAGTTATGACATAATCTTTTTTCGGGTCGTTAAGATTGTTTTCCCGAAGTATAATCATTTTGGGAAGACTTTTTAAAACAATTTGTTTGTAAAGTTATTTTCGATGTGGTTTGCCAATCTGATCTGATCATGGGACGTAATCTGTTCTGACTGGTCTGCCAGACGCCAAAAAACGTTAGCTGGACTTTTTGCGTGAGAAAGAACTCGATTTTATTATGTGCTTATGTAATGTAGGTAATATGTTGGAAGAAACCTTGCAGGTTACGCGATAGATTTCAATTTGAAATAAAGGATAGGACTTACATACATAAGTATTTCGGACAAGAATTAAGCGTTTAACTATGCCGAAATTCAGTATTGGTAAGAAAGGGTATATAATATGATATGAGTGTGAACGACACCTTAGCCTTTGGTAAAACATGGCTTCAGACGAAGCTTAAAGCCAAAACATGATCTCTCGCCTATTTTCTTTGATCTGTCAGCCCACCACCAAACTCACAAGCAGGAAAAGCACGTTGGTTAGGTTAGGTGAATGGGTGCCCTATTGACGTAAGGTCAAGGCTCAATTAGACAACGAGGAGTCAATTGTCCCCGGTTAACATGTAGAAACCTGAAAGTTGCCCGTTGAGTACTAGTCTGTTCAGGCCGAGGGCGTCCTGGCGCAGTGGTTAATGTGTTTGACTCTGACGCACGATGAGCGGGTTCGGATCCCGATAACACCAACGCCATCGAATGTTTATTTCGCGGCGGCCCTCCTCGGCGGGGTACTAGCAAAACCCCCCGTAGTATACTTGCCAAGAAAAAGCTTCTCGACTCAAGCCGTTCGGAATCGGCATTTCACATGTGTAAAAAAAATAAATCACACACAACATGGGTGATTGAGAGAAGCTTGGCTCTGGCCCTTCATGGACTGTAACGCCACCAAAGCAAGCACGCAGGTCTGTTTAGGCCAATGTTATTTACCTTCTCTAGTCCCGAAAGAAGTGACATCCACGGAATGTGTTCCTTTTTTAGGCTAGTGCTGGTCATTCACACAGTAGGTAACGAATGGATTCAATTTCCTCTTCGTCCCGGCAGCTACAGAAGTCATTGTGGGACTGGCCTAGTCTTTCGGCATGATTCTAATCTGGCTAGCTTATCCGCCTTCTCATTTCCCGAAATATTAATATGACCTGATACCCAGAATGGCAATGGGGTCATCTTCTTGCCATCTGATATGTCCTCCAACCTCTTTTTCCAGAGTTTAACGAGCTTGGATGTTATCCATGTTGCCTTGATGGTTTCCTGGCTGTCAATATATGTATGTAGATGTTGATCCTTCTTCCTGAGAGGTTTTCTCTAAGAACCAGGTCTGCAGCATGTTTAATTGCGGAGACCTCAGCTTGGAAAACGCTACAGTCATCATCAAGTTTATAGGAAAGATTTATTTCACGAGATTCGAAATAGACCCTGGCTCCTGTACCGGTATCCATTTTGGATCCGTCGGTATATGTAGATTGTCAGTTCATTTTCCGTACGTACCATGCCACTGGTCCATTCCTCGCTGAAAGGAATTTTGATAGAGAATCTCCTCTCGCAGAAAGGAAGTCGGGTGACACATGTATGTAGTCTGTTTCGATTTTGATTCTCGATATGGCCCATATACCCAAGATTGACTGATTCGTGATCATGAGGACTCCTTGCCCGGAGACGGGATTCTTGCATTCTTAGCGCAATCTTGGCTCCGATACTTTCGCTGTATATGTCTGAAAGTGGCAGGTTCAGCATTGTTTCGAGAGCCGCCGTTGGTATGGATTTCATAGATCCAGTCACCGCCATACAACCTGCCCTCTGAACTTTTGAAACACATTTTTTCTCAGTGCCTTCCACCAGACTATCGAACCATAGACTAGAATAGATCTTACTACCGCAGTGTACAGGCAGTATATTACTTTCGGTCTAAGGACCCAGGTCTTTTCAAAGGCTACTCTGCACGAATACAGTGTCACGTAGGTTTTTTTGGTTCTTTCATTAAAGTTATGCTTCCAGCTAAGCTTGGAGTCTTGAGATTATGAGAAGTTAGTTGGCAGATTTTTTTGGGAAACAAATCGATACCATTCAAGGGGACTATCTCGGTTTTCACCGAGCTTACTCCCAGGCCTCATCCCTTGACCCAATTAATAACCAATATCATCGCATAACTTAGTCTTTAGCTGAGAGCCTGAGGAACGTTCCCAGATATCAGAAAGGCAATGTTGTCAGCATGAGCCGTGATGTTAAAAGCATCTGACTTTAGAAGTTTTACTATTCCATCAACCACAAGAAGCCATAGGAGAGGCGATAGAAAACCACCCTGTGTACCCGGATTGACCCTCACCCTTCCACTTACTCCTCCTAGCTTTGCATTTATTATACTGTTACGAAAATCGATTTTCCAGAATAGGGTTCGACCACTGGATCGCGATAAACTACAACTGTTTGCCTCTTTATTCAACACACATTTTATTATTCCACCTCGAATCAATTATCTGGGCGCTTCACCTTTATTATAACCTTTTATAACACGCTTTTTTGCTTACACACACCTTTCTACACACTTTGTCTTTACAAATGTTAATTGTCCACTAACTCACTAGATGTCTTGATTACTTACACACAGGATTACCGACCGATCACTGACTCTGAATACTGAATGAACGCTCCCGAGTGTTCCCGCTTATATAGCCCTCGGTTCAATTTCTCGAATGTTCGCCATCAGACGTTCTACTTCTTTACATCAGAAGTCTCTAGAATGCTCCATGCTCTGGCATTGACATTCAGCAGTATGCCCCTGAAAGTTACCATCATTTCCTTCTTAGCTGCCTTGGAATGCTCTGCGAATCCCCTGCTGGACATTAAAATTATCGGCCAGGTCTGCACCGATTCGGATGGAGCAGCGAGCGTCATCCTGCATAGTCTGACGAGTTTAGCAGGGATGTCAAAGGTAGACATGGCGTTGTATAGCACGTCTCTAATTATGCTGTCGCATGCGGCTTTGAAGTCGACAAATAGGTGCTGAGTGTAGACTTGTAATTCATTGGTTTTTTTTTTCGAGGATATGCCGTAGTGTGAAGATCTGGTCGATGGTGGACCTTTTTGGCCTGAATCCACACTGATAAGGACCTATCAGCTTATTTAAAAAAGGCTTCAGGCGTTCACACAAAACGGCGTGATCGGGCATACGATGCTGAGACTCCATTCCTCGGGCATGCTTTCCTCTGACCATTTCTTACAGATGAGCTGGTGCATGCTCCTAACCAGGTCATCTCCAGCTGCCCTGAAGAGCTCAACTGACAGTCCGTCTGCAAGAGCAACTTTATTCAACTTGAGTTTCTTAACTTCATCGAGGGGAACGGATTTCTCTGCGATCTTGTCATTCTACCTGACAGCGGTATATTGACTAACATCGCCGTTATAAAGTCTGCAGAAGTGGTTTTTCCACATTCTCGGCATCGACTGCGATTCTACTACTAGGTGTTCGTTCTCATCCCTACAGACTTCCGGCTTTATTTGTTGATAAAACTTTCGAACGTCACGCCCTCTTGTGCTCTTTCTTCTGTCTCTTGAGAAGCTTATGCTCCTTCCTTCTTTTTAGCTCGTAGAGCTTACGAACTGCTCTTATTCTTCTATGTAGCGAGGCTTTATATGCCTCCTGCTTCGCTGTGTGAATTTTTCTGCACTCGTCATTGAACCAGATGTTTTCCCCAAAACTTCGTAAGCAGTGCTTTCCAGAGCTTGTTTGCAGAAGTTCCGCTGTTGTTCTGTTGACCCTTTTTTATTTTTTTATATTTACACGGCACTTAAAGCTAAGGTCTTATAACGTAAACGTTGTGCGGTCGAAGGTAACAGGGAGAGGGAGAGTTTCGCGCAGGTTCACACAAAACCTGAACAGTTATAATTCACAGTGCAGTTCATGCACTTTTGGTGTTAATATTGCATACGCAGAGGATGAATATCAGTTGAACATATACTGTGAGTGTTATGCCTGCAGCAGTACGTTTGGTCACTTTCCATTCACAACTGCGTTGCATACTTTTTGTCCGTATAGGAATTACTTTTTCTTGGCTATGAAACGAATTTGAACTATAGACCTTCCGCTCAACGGGCGATGATATTAACCACTACCACTGCACCACGGCCACCCCACTGCGTCGAGGGTTGAGTTGTATGGCAGAGCTTAGGGGAGACGAGATCGGTAAAGGCACGAGCGGTTTCTATTGATAGTAGCTTTCCGACGTCATAACTTTGTGTTCTTTCTCTACTCTGCTGCGTTCGTGATATCCGTAGGCGCATCTTAGCTACTACAAGATGGTGGTCCGAGTCGATGTTAGCTCCTCGGAAAGTTCGAACATCAAGAATAGTGGAGGAGTGTCTGACGTCAATCGCGATGTGATCAATCTGGTGAGTGATTGACTGATCCCGCTAGGTGCTCTTATATATCGCGGTGCAGGAAGCATATACTGGCTAGAAGGAGGTTTCACCCCGTAACAAGATCAATCAGCCTGTATCCGTTATCGGATGTGTTGTTGTGTAGGCTGTGTTTGCTGATGACTCGTTCAAAGATGCTTTAGTTACCTGTCTTAGCATTGAAATCTCCTAGTACTATTTTGATGTCATAGCTGGGACGCTGGGCATACGTTCTGTCTCGAAGATCGTAGGTCTCATCTTTGTCTTCTATGGAGGCGTGGACGCAGATCAGGCTGATGTTAGACATTTTAGCCCACATGCCGAAAGCTTAGGACTTTTTGCCTTAGTCCACCTGGAACAATTCCGCATCCGAACAATCGTTATCCTCTCTCCATACAGCCGTCGCCGTAGTAGATGTCAGAGTTTTTCATCCGTTTTTAACCGGTCCATTCCATCGCATTTCCTGGATGGCGGTTAAGTCCGCTTTATAGCGGTCTAGGGCGTGGGCAAGTTGTTCGGCTGCACGTGATCTGTTTAGGGACCTAGCATTCGGCGTACAGAGCCGAAGATCATTGTCCTTGTTTCATTTTTTGCAAGGGTACTTTAAGATGGTACCACGAGGAGGTGGAAGTAGGACCTGGCTAACAGAGCTGCGAGGTGTTCGGCTGCAGAGGTCTTACTCGCTCTTTTTAAGCGAACCAGCACCCGTCGGTAAGTTAAGATCTTTCCGTAAAATCTTCCACAAAGTGGCAGGACATAGCTCCAGCTGCTGTGCATGATGGCGAATCGACTAATTCGGATTCTCCTCAACACTGCCCTCCACAACAGCAGTACGTGGTCCGAAAACAATTCATCGTGTTCTGGATAACTTTCTTAGATGGACGATTATGTCGACTGTAAAATGGACGTAGCGCACGATAAGTTTGATGAACCGAACCATGGTTTACTCGTCGTAAAACGGCAAATTGACAATCTGTAGAAACAGTGTTGCCAGTTTGAAAACCAAACCTCTAAAAAAACACCTTTTATTACCTAATAACGCCATAGCTGTCTTCAATTTCATTTCGTATTTTTGTAAAAGTTAAAAAAGAGTCCTTCCTACATGCTACTACTATTGCCCTGTCCATGGCTCTTGTTTTCTTACGTTCTTGAGGATTGCGACTTAAATCTGGTTTGAAACCATTCCAGTGATTGAAAGCAGCTTTCCGCTTCAAACCTTTGGCGATGGGTCTTGTTCCTGAAATAGACCGATGTGTTCACTGCTTCTGCCCAAGATTTTATCTCGGCCGATCTATTCATTATTTATATGAAAGCTTGTGCCGCTAAGTCGTTGAGACGTCTCTACTATGTATTTGTGTAACATAGCACGTCATTGAATCGCAGTTTTTTGAGCGGTTTCGTAACAAACCGATTCTCCTGAAATCCAATCCGACGTCATTGAATAATTTCTCTAGCCGATTCTATGTATAGTGCTTCTGTTGTTCCAGGGTATTTAATGTGAACATTCAACAACGGATCCATTGCGAGAATAATCTTGGCTTTCGGTTCAGCATCCTCCACAGCAATGGAACCTGATCCGCTTCTGGTTGGAAACATGTAAGCACGCCTTCTAGAACCAGGAAATTTTCTACAGAAAAGCCAAATCCTCGAAACGTTCTCGTCCTTTTCATTTTGCCACATTTGCAGACAAACTAGCAAGAAACCCTAGTTCCTTGTTTTTCGTTGTACGTGGTTACGATGTAACCAAATTCATGCGGAATAGATTGCAATTCTTTGCAAAATCCTCGTCGACCATATTCCTTACTTGCGATGTCGCATGTGTACTATCACAAAGTTCAAGGTTACTGAAATGTCATTCACCGCCCGCATGTGTGAGCGCTGTGTCAGCAAGCAGCTAACCAGTAAAACCAGTTCTCTTTCACTTGCAATCAATTATCTACGCAACGAGACAATGCGCTGCATTTATCCCTAATTACCAGTAGAACTGGCACAACAAGCAAAGCCGATCACTCGTTACCTCGGAACTATACCTAATTGCGACAATCTACTGCAGAGTTGGAAAACAATTAAATTGAAAAGGAAAACGATAGGTACTCCAGCGTCCTTTAGAGAGCAATCATATTGGCTGGCCTTCACTATTGGCGGTCTGATGAAACCGAATTCTTTCTCGTCTTCTGCACCTGTATGTCGCGTGCTCGCAATTAGCAGTTGAGCAAGTAGTAAATAGCTGCTGCACTCAAACGCCAACCACAATCTATGATGAAGTATGAGAGGAAAGGGAAAAATACCCAACCCACACACGTTCTTAGACTCAAAGTCAGCTGTTCGGTGGTTTTCTTTTCACATCTGATTCATGAGTAATAAGTGACAGAAGCGAGCTGCTTATCGGGTTGTTATTCGTATTTTGCAAAACACCTGCCACGATGAACAACAATGAACACTTGAGCACATGTGAATACGAAAATGACTGCAAGTGATACTGTCACCTGATGGCTGTGAACGCCTGTCAGTTGGGTGCAACGTTGCATTCATTTGTCATCTTAACGCACTGAATTGGTTGGCGATATTGATAGCGAAAAATTACGTATAAAAAGCAAACCGCGAATAATTGAGAGAATTATGTTTCGTCAGTGAAGCATGATTTGACTACATATGTTCCATGTTTGTCCTTGTGGTTCGCTGTTCTCCCATGAGGCGGTTAGACCATTGACCAGAGTTTTACGATGTGTAATTATCCCAAGTTCTGTGAGCACAGCTGTTCGTTTATTCATTAAAAAAGGCTGGAAGCAATTGAATGCTGTACGTGTAAATACGAGTACTCGTAAAATAACCCATAGCGCAGGTGAGTGATGAACGGACGGAAAGTGGGAGCTGTGCGGCAAAGTGACTTGTGAATTTGGTTTTTAACTGCGATATATTCGTCTGTGCCATATTCGATTGGTGTCTTAATTAATTAACTCAGCTTGTGAATGAGCCATCCCCTATTCTGGACGTTGCTAGTCATACCACCAACACCCTTATACCTCTTAACCTGTTAAATACACTTCTGATGTATTATATCCTCGAGGCTCGTTTGAGGACGCCGTGGCGCAGTGGTTAGTGTGTTGGACTCTGACGCACGATGAGCGAGTTCGGATCCCGATAACACCGACGGCCATCGAATGTTTATTTCGCGGCGTTCCTCCTCGGCGGGGTACTGGCAAAACCCCCCGAAGTATACTTGCCGTGAAAAAGCTTCTCGACTCATACCGTTCGGAATCGGCATTAAACTGTAGGTCGTTTTCACCTATGTGAAAAGAAAATCACACACAACATGGGTGATTGAGAGAAGCTTGGCTCTGGTCCTTCATGGGCTGTAACGCCATCAAAGAAGAAAGAAGAAGAAGAGGCTCGTTTGATCACTGTGTCATATGTATCAGCTAAATACGTGTACACGTAACACTTTGTATTTGACTCAGCTCCGATGCGTCTTCAGTGCTAACAGATAAGGAGAGCACACAAAATGCAAAAAACGTGGCTGATTTTCTTGCTCTGTGGTTTTTCATTGCTCTATTTACGTCCCCTTGAGCTTGATTTCTTTTACGCACTGCAAAAGGACACTGTCCTGACCAATGCCTTCACAAAATGAAATCGTGTTATAGGTAGCTTGTCCCGCCACAGCTGACCCTAGAGACCTTAGTCCACATGCGGGGGCGTATACGTAACATTTTGCATTTGACTCGACTCCGATGCGTTCTCAGTGCTCTGCTCTGTCTGCTGCATGATCATTATACGTCCTTGAAAGCGTGGTTTAGGGAGCTTGTCTCGTCATAGCTGATTCTAGTGACCGTAGTCCGCACACGGGGGCGTATACGTAACATTTTGTATTTGACTCGACTCCGATGCGTTCTCAGTGCTCTGTTCTGCCTGTTGGATGATCATTATGCGTCCTCTTGACCAGAGATAATGCATTTCTAATTGTGGGACACAAACGCCCATGCGAGCGCAAATATATTGGTCCGGCCTTAACAACTTCTTTCGGAGCTTTGACTGGTCGCTGTGCTTCCACGGAATTAAAAGGCAAACACCACTGAGGAAAACCGAATAAGATATATACAAGCCAGAAATGACTGCAACTCCCACCTTCGACGAGCCAAATTTTTGGAAGCGCTTGGGTAAAAGGGAATGTTTTTGCGCGATGTATGCAGGACGGTAAAGTGGACTGGTAACGTACATTTTCGGTCACTGGCATGTTGGATTCGAGTAGCAAATGATTGATCCGAGTTGTGCCATAGGCGTTGAGAGCCTTTCTGATGGCGGTGTTGTAGATGGTTTTGATTTTGCTCAAGTTTGAGCTGGCAGAGACCATATCGGATTTTGCTGGTGATAATGGACTGTATGTTTAATTTTTTTTCCAGGGATAGGCCTAAATGATCGATGTGGGAGTTCCACTTGTAGTTTTTTTTTTTTTTTTTTGAAGACGATGCCTAAGATTTTGAGTTTGTCGACTTTTTCCAAACTGATATTGTTGGTCAGGATGTCACAGGAGCAGTTGTGTTTCTTGCAGATGTGTTGCTCTTCTCGAGGGATAACTAAGCCGCTGAGTAATCACACCATAAGAAGATATCTTGGAAGACGGGGCTAAGAATTTTCTTGGATGAAGATTTTTATAAATTTTTTAATTATTGTGAAGTCGTCTGCGTATGAGCAGAGACTGTTGTAGGCTATATGTAAGAGCCGCTGAAGAGGGGGATGGGGATGAGAGGGAGTTACCAATGCGGACAGAGATTTTCCGGTTAGACATTTATTGGAAGATATATATATCTAATGATGTTGGGACCAAGCTTCCGTGATTTAAGTTGATTGATAATAGTGTGGATACCTATTTTATCAAAGGCTTTGACAAACTCAAGGGGGATAAGGGAAATGTTGATTATACTGTTTAGGGAACCGGTAATTTGGTGGTCTAGGAACAGTAGAGTCTCGTTAACGGATTTGTCTTTTTGAAGCCCATCTGGCGACTTCTGAGGTGTTCGTTATAGATGATAAACCACCAGATTCTGTTGGCAATTATTTTATCAAGCACTTTGGCCCAGCAGGGGATGAGGGAGATGGGTCCGTACGATTTAGTGACTGTTTTGTTAGAGTTCGGTTTGAGGATGGGGATGATGGTACTGTTTTTATGTTGCTGTGCGATGTTGCATTGGATGCTGTCGTATAGGTTGAGGAGTTCTGTTTTTAGAGACTGGGATAAGTTAGAAATCGTAAGGTGGAAGATACGATCATTAGCGGGAGGTCTCCCAATCAATTTGTTTAGTGGAAGGTTTAATTCTATTAGGGTGATATCGTTTTCTATAGTTTCGGCACTTATTTATGGAGAGTAGGAAAGCAAGGGGGCGGGTGGTTGCGTTTTTCAGTTGAGGAAGAAGTTGGAGTTGTGGGATTCCTCGGACCAGAAATTGGCAAAATCGTTCGAAAGGCTAGCGGCTTCTGATATTGTGGTTGCTAATTGTGTGAATGGGGGAGAGAGATATTGTGCCGCAGAAGACTTTTATGTATGACCAGATTTGGCGTTGGCTCTTTTGTAGTTTATGATGTTAGCGGGGCAACTGTTACGTTTAAGGGATCGCTACAGTTTTTTTTCTCTTATTTTAGTTGTAAATGTTCTTTTTTCCACCTCGGAACTTTGTGTTTACCTGATGAGGCATGTGTCTAGGGGATGGATTGGTTTGCAATTCCGAGGATAATTTTATGGATGTGGGCAGCTTCTTTATTGGGATTGTTCTGAAGAGGTTTTCTTTTACCCTGGCAAAACCACTGTATAGGTTTTTTCACCTTTCCGATTCTTCCGGGCTCTATCCCATTCCCAAAAAAGACGAATCTTCTTCTCTCTCCGATTACCGACCCATTGCAATAACGTCCATTCTTTCCAAGGTCATGGGAAACGCTGATTAATTGTCAGCCAATGAATTAACTCGAGTCGCAGAAACTTCTAAATAACCGGTAATATGGTTTCCACAGCAACAGATCCCCTAATGATTTAATGGCATATCTCACAGAGAAATGGAATTATTCGCTCAACCAGGCGGGCGAGAGCCAAATAGTTGCACTTGATATTTCGAATGCATTTGTAGGAGTTTGGCATGAAACTCTTTTGTCGAAAATGCATGCATTCGGGATCTATGACCTTCTTCTATGGATTAGAAGCTACCTTGCGAATCGTTAAATTCAAGTTGTCTTGGGCGGATTCAAATCTGATACTCACTTTGTAAATGCTGGTGTTCCCCAGGGCTCCATTTTGTCTCCGGCATTCTTTCTTATTTTGATAAATGATCTCTTGTCTGTTACTTCTAATCCAATTCACTCCTGACGACAGCACTCTCAGCTTCTCATATTCGTGTACATCTTTACGACCCTGCACTTCGGCTGTAGAGAGTGAGTGGCAGGGTATGTTAAGCTCATTAAATTCCGTTATCGACAGCATCATCCAGTGGAGTAAAAACAATAGAATTTGTTTGAATTGAATACATCCAAACACAATTCTGTCTTCTGTTGTTAAAGCGTAACACTGACCTAATGCCATTATGCCATCCATGAATGGCACTTGTATCTCAGAAACCGACAATCTTTCTATCCTGGATATGTGAATCAGTGACAACCTTTATTGGAACAATCACATACATATTTAGTGTCGCCAAGAATGCCGTGAAAGGCCTAGGTTTCCTATACAGATTCAAGAAATTCTTCGCACCCTCCGATCTTTTTCTTCTTCTTCGGCACTACAGTTCATGGCGAACCTGGGCCTCCTTTAAAAAATCTCTTCAACTGGCACGGTCTTTCGCCAGAAGTCTTCAGTGGCACACGCCTAGTTGGTTGGGTTAAAGACCTTCCGGGCCGGAGCTGTAGTTTCCATGCATTCTACATAACCTAGCCATCTTAGGCGTTGGATTCGCAAGCACCGTGCTACGTTCATGTCTCTGTACAGTCCGTACAATTCACTATTAAGTCTTCTCCTCCACTCCCCATTTATGCAAATCGGGCCGGAAAACGTACGCAGAATTTTTTTCTCAAAACGTCCAAGGTCCATGTCTCTGCGCCATACAGCAAGACTGATGATAAGGGTCCAGAGCACAATGAAACAGCGGTTGGCGAGAGTTATTCTGCGTTTGATTTCGACGCTGATGTCATTTATGCATGCCACTGCAGAGCTTGAGGCTTCCGCCTCAATGATCGTAAAGTCCTCAATGACTTCTCGCTGAGCTCGTCCAATTATGTCAATGTCATAGGCATATGCGAGCAGTTGCATGGACTTGAAAAATATCGTGTCCCTCGTTGATGTTAAAAAAATCTCAAGCTAGCGTGTCGCCTTGTCTAAAACCGTTTTCGACATTAAAGGTCTCGGTCAAGTCGCTTCCGACCTTGATGGCGCAGCGAGAGTTCTCTAATGTCATCCTCCACAATCTGACGAGTTTGGCAGGGATGTCTAAACTAAACATGGCGTTGTATAGCTCTTCTCTATGTATGCTACCGTAAGCGCCCTAAACTCGACAAACAGTTGGTTTTTTTCCATGATCTGCCGCAGTGTGAATACTTGATCGCTAATGGGCTTGCCGGGCCTGAAACCACACTTATATGGACCAGACGAACGGTTTCAGGCGGTTATACAGTGCAGCAGAGAAGATCTTAAGCGATGTTCAGGAGACTTATACCTCTGTGATTGGCGCAGACAAAGGGTTCTCCTTTCTTGTGGGTATGCATTCCTCTGGTCCTATCTTACAGACGAGCTGGTGCATGCTCCTAACCAGGTCATCTCCAGCTACTTTGAGGAGCACAGCAGACAGTCCATCTGCGCCAGCAGCTTTATTTGACTTGAGTTTCGATATGGCGATCTTAACTTCGTCGAGGTCAGGGGGACGGAATTCTCCGCGCTCTTCGTCGTTAAAACATGGATCGTTCTCCCTGATAGCGGTGTATTGTCTAACATCGCCGTTATACAGTCTGCCGACTGTGAATCCACTACTAGGTTTCCATTTTCGTCCCTGCAGGCTTCTACTCTGGCCTTTTATCACTTGAATGTTTATTTAATTCGTTGATAAAACCTCCGAAGGTCGTTCCTGCTATAGCATCCCTCCATCTCTTCGATCGCGAGCTTCTCATACTCTCGTTTTTTATGTTTTGAGAAGCATGTGCTCCTCCCTCCTCTTATGCTCCCGAGCAGCTCTCGTCCTTCTGTGCAGCGTCTCTTGCTTAGCTGCGTGTGCCCTCCTACAGTCGTCGTCAAACCATGGGTTTCTTGTTGACGGCGTTTCGAAACCCAGTAACTCAGAAGCAGCACTCTCTAAGGCTTGTTGACAACAGGTCCATTAGTGTCGTACGGTCTGAGCAGGTGTTCGAGGGTTTTCCAAGAGCGTGAGGGAGACGCAATTGGCATAGGCTCTGGCAGTCTCTTGCGATTGTAGCATTGCGACGTTGTACGCGGCTGGCCTTACCTGATTTTTCTGGGCTAGGCATATTCGTAGTCGTAACTTGGCTGCCACAAGATAGTGGCCCGAGTCGATGTTGGCGCAATCAAATGATTTGTTGTGCAGCATTTTAATTATTTCAGTATCGCTCTCCCTACTTTCTCCTTCCACTCGTATCTATTGCTTTACGTTTTTATGAATATTGTTTTTTCCTATTTTTATCTATCGGCCTACCGCCTCCTCACTTTCTCGTGGTGCCACCTGGGGATTTCTATATGAAATCGCGAACGGAAAAGGGCGAATGGCGAGTTTCCTGCACCACATAGTCGGTTAGGCTATGGCCCGGCAAGCCATACAAAAAAAGCCACCCTCCGATCTGGCTACAATTTATAAGGCGTTCATTCGTTCTACGTTGGAGTTCAAGTCTGGTCATAGGCACCTCCTGTCCCTCTCCCTGTTACCTTCTGCTCGGATAACGTCTCGCTGCCTCCACAGTGTCCCGCTCGTTCTCCTTTTAAGGCTGAAATTACTCTCTTTACGAAAAGCTCGTGCTTAAGGCCTCATCCCTGGACTATTTCATTTCCCTTTTACAGGTTACAATCCCCGAGCACCATCATGTCTAGAGTGTTATAATCGTATAAATAGAGAAGCAGCAAATCACTTAGATAAGACAACGTCTGCGTAAATTACGCGCAGTAGGGCGTCGCTTCGATCACCTATCGTAGACGGTCAACGACCGACAACAACATACCACCGTTGTTGTCTACGACTCTAGTAGACGACAACAATTGTCCCTTAAGCTAATATGTAATGTTCTTCATCTTCTCGTTCCAGTTGCACGAAAGAAAAAAGCGATAGGAGAAACGACCTTACGACGTTGCCTCTAGGCCACTTCGAAAGAAACAGCGAATCAGTTTGCCGAACAATATAGATTATTTCAGTGAGCGATCTTGCACAATAACAATCACCCGTAGATCGAGCAAACTGTTGTTTACTGTTGACGCTGCAACGCGTGAGGCTCTAATCGGCCTGACACTATGTCAGCAGATTCACCGAGGCGCACAGTGCGCGGAGTTCCCGCCATAGTACCGCCACAAGTGGTCAGCGATCGTTCGATAATCGACTCTGTAGCTGGATTTATAAACGATGTGACACTAGCTAATCAACCACAATGCGATCCAAAGGATACTATAACATGGGCTCGCTTCGAAACTGCCGCTGATATTAGTGATCCTCGTTTCGGTGAAGACTGGGAATTGGAGGGAAATGTTGCACCACCGCTACTACTGATCTTGGGCTATGGTCAAGGTGTACAGGTTTGGGCCATCCCGGCGAATGGTGAAGCTGTGGAAGTACTCTCATGGCGACATGGTATCGTGTCCGCATTAAAAGTTTTACCAACGCCGACGGGTGCGGAAAATAGTCGCGCCGATGAACCGATCGACACGTATGCCGATAGGCGTCCGCTAATGGCAATTTGTGACGCAGTCACCACGACCGGTAGTAATCCACAATTCTGCGCAGTGAATTTTATTTCACTTAAGACTGGCATACAAGTTAAGACGATTAAATTCAAGAATCCAGTGCTGGACATACTGGCGAACCGATCGTCGATCGTGATAACGTTTCACGAACGAATTGCTGTGTTCGACGCGCGAAACCTCGAGGATCGTTTATCGGTCACCACGTGCTATCCTAGTCCAGGGTAAGTTAAATCAATTTCTTATGGAAAATCTCATTTTCACTTTCACTTTGCCTTAGAATAAATCCGAATCCCGTGGCACTTGGGAGTCGCTGGATAGCCTATTCCGAAAATAAGCTACTGCACTCGAAACGTAGTGGCGGTGGTTGTGACGGAGATGGCGTGTCTAGCTACACGGCAACTGTCCTTAATGCGGCCAAGAGCTTTGGTAAAGGTCTTCGTGAATTGGGCGAACAGGTTGCCGCTGGATTGACAGGCACAACAGGTTCAGGTCTGAGCTCGAAGAGCAGTAGCTTTGATTCGGCCAGTGGAGATGTACGCCAAGCCGGTGTTGTCACAATCCTAGATATTAAGGTATGTCAGTCTAGACGTTTTCTATTATTAACGGTAAATATTTCAATTATTCCAGTATCCCATTAAGGACATCAGTCCGACTAGTGGGACACCGATGTCAATCAATGGCAGTGATCCGATTGTGGCCCATTTTATCGCTCATTCGGAAGCGGTTGTCGCCATGGAATTCGACAACTCCGGTATGATGCTGTTGACAGCCGATAAGCGTGGTCACGATTTTCATTTGTTCCGCATTCAACCGCATCCGGTCGGACCGAGCCTGGCCGCTGTACATCATCTCTACATTTTGCATCGCGGCGACACAAGTGCCAAAGTGCAAAATATCACTTTCTCGCTGGACAGTCGCTGGGTGGCAGTGTCCACGTTACGTGGCACAACACATGTGTTTCCGGTCACACCGTATGGGGGTCCGGCAGGTGTTCGTACTCATAGCAGTTTGCATGTGGTGAATAAGTTGTCGCGATTCCATCGATCAGCTGGTCTCACTGCGGACGGACGTTCGAGCAGTCCACTTTCGCATTCCGATAGCACGAATTTTAATCAATTGCTTATGCCGTATCATAACCCAACGCTGCCACCATTTCCACGGCCAACAGTTGTGCTTCCGTTGGCGCAACTGCGACAACCGTTCTCGTTGGGCTCGCCGCCCGGTTCGGCTACATCCGGTTCGTATGCGAAAGGATCGAATACGCGTCAGCGACTGTCATCGCTGTCTGATGATAGCGGTAAGCCGCTGAGTGTTTGTGCGGTATTTGCAAAATCCAGATCGTGGCTATTGGATCCACCGAATGCGACCAGAGATATGCCCAGCAAAGTTCATAAGGCCGTTGATTCGTTGTTCGTTATGGCCGGACATGGTGCACTGATCCAGTACGATTTGGATACTAAACTTGCCTCAAGTGAGCTTAACCATGTGGCCATCGAGTTATGTAGGTGTTAATTGGTAATTGATTGATTACAGATGTTGCCAAAGAGAAGATTTGTGATGATACTCCCATCGAGCTAGACGTGGAGGCTAAGGCTCAATGGAATCTTGGACGTAAAGAAGGATCTCTCGAGATAATGCCACCGCTGTCCGCTGACAATTGGCTGGTCAAGGACAGAAACTCATGCATGTTAATTGATAGTACTAGGCAAATTGATGAGAGCGAAGACAATAGTGAAAATTGGTTATCACAAGTGGAAATAATCACCCATGCCGGACCGCATAGGCGACTTTGGATGGGACCGCAATTTGTTTTCAAAACCTACAATACACCAAGCGGGTTCGTGTTTCGTTCAACTACTGTGTTAGTGTAAGGTGTGATTGATTTTCATATTTGGTTTTTTGTTACAGGTCTAACTTAAGTCATATAGACGCTGAAGCAGTTGAGATCGGTATCAGTCCTGGTCCGGCAACTGGTCGGCAAGAACGTTCTAGCCCTCTGAATATGCCACTCAGTGCGACCGGACGATCTGCTGTGCCAGTTCTCATAGAATCTGGTTCCTACAGTAAGTGGATCGTATGTGGATCCCATTTGTATTCTTCTAAACAAAAATTTACTATTTGCAGGCAGCATCGAGCAAAGCCCGAAACTAATGGATCGTTTTCGCCACGAGCACATGAATTCTGACTATTCAGTTGCGCACGGCGATACACGTCTCAAGGAGGATTTGGCTGATGCGATGCGGGAATCGCCATCGTGTTCGTGCAAAGATACAGGTAATGCGCTTGGTTCTTCTCTACAGACATTTGCTTTTTGATTTTCTTGTTTTTTTGTTTTGTTGCATTTCTGTTTCTTATTTTTGGTTTTAGACTTGCAAGCGTGGGGTTTTATCCTTTTGTTATATATTTTCCTTATTTTCCATTCTCCATTCTTGTGCTTGTAATACGTAGACTACACAGCCCTCTGTTTTTGAAGCTTGTTTGAAGTAAACTGTTCTCTTTGTTTTTTATGTACAGTAGACCTTTTCTAAGCTTGTAAAATCGGGTTGTAAACACTTTGAAAACACTATGAAAAAATGGAATCAAAGAGTAATTTATATTTCCAAATGATTGCTACGACCTTTGGGGAACGAGAGGTTCACATGACTTAAAGGGCAGCATTTTGCTTACGTTCGTACGTGTCCTTTGAAGACGGCGTAACAGGTTTCGTTCCTCTATTATTTCAAGAGCTCCATTATAGATAGGACCTTCCAGTTCATCTTTTTTTTTTGAGCGAAGAGTTTAGTTTAATTTTCGACGTTTTCAATGTTTAAATCACGATGAATGTCGTTATTTCGAATATACCACGGCGCGTTAACAACTGCTCGCAATACAGGGTGGGCCAAATACAATTTTCTGTTTAATAATGCAATGAAATGAACAAAGAAGATTTTATCAACAGATAAAACGAATGTCTCAAGGCTATAAAGCCCGAACGGAGGCCTGTAAGGATGAGAACAGACACCTAGTAGTAGAATCGCAGTCGATGCTGAGAATTCGGAAAAACCACTTCGGCAGACTGCATAACGGCAATGACAGCCAATATATCGCCGTCAGGCAGAATGACCCATTTCTCAATGACGAACATCGCAGAGAATTCCGTCCCCCTGACCTCGACGAAGTAGAGATTGCCATGTCGAATCTCAAGTCGAATAAAGCTGCCGGCGCAGATGGATTGCCTGTTAAGGTCTTCAAAGCAGCTGGGTGTGAGCTGGTTAGGAGTATACACCGGCTCATCTGTAAGATATGGTCAGAGGAAAGCATGCCCAAGAAATGGAGTCTCAGCATTGTTTGCCGGATCCACAAAAAAGGAGACCGCTTTGACTGCGCCAACTACAGAGGAATTAGTCTCCTTAATGTCGCATACAAAATCTTCGCTGCCGTTTTGTGTGAACGCCTGAAGGCGTTCGTAAACAGGCTGATAGGTCCTTATCAGTGTGGCTTCATGCCAGGGAAGTCCACCATCGACCAATGAATTTCAAGTCGACACCCACCATCTATGCCTCGACTTCAAGGTCGCATACGATAGCGTAATTAGAGACGAGCTATAAAACGCCATGTTTACTTTTGAAATTCCTGCTAAGCTCGTCAGACTTTGCAGGATGACTCTGGAGAACGCTCGCTGCTCCATCCGAGTCGGTGCAGAACTGATCGATAGTTTCGAAGTCAAGAAAGGATTTAGACAGTGCGATGCGCTGTCGTGCGATTTCTTCAACATCATATTAGAAATTATTGTGCAAAAATCACTGGCCAATACAAGAGGCACAATCTATTTCAAATCCTCGCAACTCCTTGCGTACGCCGACGATATTGACATAATAGGTAGATCACAGCCAGATGTCAATGAGGCGTTTGCGAGTATTGAGATGGTGGCGGCAAAAATTGGTTTGGCAGTTAATGAGGGCAAGACTAAATATCTGCTGCCATCGATAAAGGACATTTACCACCGATGTCTTGGACAGAACGTGCATATTGGCAGATATAAGTTTGAGGTAGTTAAGGACTTCATTTACCTCGGCTCCGCAGTGACCTGGAACAACGACACAAATTTCGAAATCAAGCGCAGAATTACTCTTGCCAACCGCTGCTTTTTTGGGCTTAAGAGGCAATTGAGAAGTAGAGCCCACTCTCGTAGGACCAAGTTGACCTTATTAAGACCTTAATTATCCCGGTCCAGTTATACGGCGCAGAAACATGGACTTTATCTAAAGCGGATGAGGAAAACCTTGTTCGTTTCGAGAGAAAGATTCTGCGTTCGATTTTCGGTCCTATAAACACAGAAGGGGGTGGAGGAGAAGATTCAATCACGAACTGTACGGGTTGTACAGCAACATGAGTCTAGTCAGGCGTCTACGGATCCAACGCCTAAGATAGCTAGGCCATGTAGAGCGAATGGACACCACAGCTCCAGCCCGGAGAGTCTTTGAATCCAACCCCGAGCGACGAAGAAATAGTAGATGGCCGCATCTAAGGTAGCGCGCACAGGTGGAAAGGGTCCTCAACCAACTGGGCGTGCGTCACTGGAAAAGACTAGCGAAAGATCGTGCTAGGTGGAGAGGCATGTTGGTTGAGGCCCAGGTTCACCCCGAACAGTAGCGCCCGCTAAGTAAGTAAGATCTTGTTGATGGTTTCGGGCTGTAGCTCACGGATTGCTTGGATGATATTGGCCTTATGCTTGAATCGTTTCCGGATTGTTGGCATAACATCGGTCCTTCACGGTTCCTCAAAAAACACAAAAAAAAAATCGAAAAAGGTCAAATCGCAGCTCCGTGACGGCCAATTGACATCGCCAAAGCGGCTGAAAACACGATTTGGGAATTCGGTGCGCAAAAGATCATGTCTGCTGTATGGGAGCCCTCCATAAATATTCATTTTGTTCTGTTCTTTGTATTTGTCGTGGTAGCGGCAACAGAAATGCATCATCTGTGAACATTTCAACTGTCTAACTATCACGGTTTATGAGATACAGCCTGGACGGACGGACAGCGAAGTCTTAGTAATAGGGTTCCGTTTTACCTTTGAGTACGGAACCCTAAAAAAAGATAAATCGCACACAACATGGGTGATTGAGAGAAGCTTGGCTCTGGCCCTTCATGGGCTGTAACGCCACCAAGCAAGCAAATACATTATATTTCCTTTTGAGTTTAACAAAGTCAAGTGCAATTTGCGGTTTTTGTTTAGTAAAAATATTTTTTTAATATTTAAAATTCAAAAGAACACTTACATACCTGGGCAATGGACTTAATCAAGCAATCTTTCAGGATATCTTACTTAAACTATCATTTAACTGAACCATACTGAACCAAAAATTGTGAAAAAGGGACGAACGCCGGGCGAAAAACACTTTTTTTCTTCACAAATTGCTACTGGGCAACGGAGCGTGATTGCCTTTTTTGCGCGACACAGCAAACACACATTTTAAACATTGAACCGAACTGCACCGGACAACACAACAAACGCACAATTTGAGCAATCGAACCGAACTGAACACAACGGCACAACAAACACTAATTTCAAGCATCGAACCGAACCGAACTTCGCGATAAAACAAAGGGACCGAACGCCGGGCGAAAAAACACTTTTTTTTTTTTTTTTTTTTGCACGACACAGCAAACACAAATTTCAAACATGGAACCGAACCGGGCCGAAATTCGCGAAAAACAAGGAATACCGTCGTCTCTTTGAGGAGAACGAGAAGAAAAACATTTTTTTTCACTAAAAAAAAACCACAAATTGCTTTACTAAGCCACTTTTGCACCAATTTTCACTATTGCACTTAAACCATTGAAAACGATCAAATTTACCGGCACAGCAATTCGAATTTCAAATTTGAAAACTTTCCAACCGATAAAACGGACGAACGATCGAAAATTCAATGCGCGAACCGCTTGACTTCAACCGAGACCCGGGAGTAACTGAGTTGAATTCACGGAAAAGAAACTGCAGTATGTGTCAAAGCTAAGCTCACCACTCACCACACCACACCAGGCTCTTCAACAAATTGCTGAGTGATTGGGTGGCGAGAGTTAATGGTGGTAATTGAGTTTCACCTCTGGTGGTGATCATTTCTTGTGCTCCAAAAATGATGCAAAGTATTTTCGAGCAGTTTTTGTGGGAAAATAATTTTTCGCAATTGAATTTACGTTGCGTGATTTTTTTGCCGTTTGGGTTTTGAATGTTATTTTTTGATGGCACACCGGGACACTTGTGACATGGGTCAAAGTCGACCTTACTTACTTACTTATCAGGCCAGCGATCCATGGAGGATCTGAGCCTGAGCTATAGCTGCCTTTCATCCTTGACGGTCTTACATCCATCTTACATCCGCGATTACTTGTTCGTTATACCGGAGGTTCGGTCTTCCTCTTTTTCTCGAACCAGGAGGCTCGGAGTCGAAGACCCTCTTAGCTGGAGCGTTGATGTCCATGCGCTCGATGTGGCCGAGCCAGTGTAGTCGACGGATCCTTGCCTTCCGGACTACATCCACATCTTGGTACAGCTCGTAGAGTTCGCGGTTGTGTCTTCTTCTCCATTCACCTTCCTCACAGACAGGACCAAATATCCGGCGCAGAATTTTTCTTTCCGGCTCCGTACAGCAAGACTGGCAGAATGAGCATTTTGTAAAGCATGACTTTGGTCTTTCGAGTGTGGAGTTTTGACCCCAGTTGTTTGGACAAGCCGAAGTAGCAGCGGTTGCCAAGGGCGATTCTATGCCGGATCTCCACTGTGGTGTCATTTGTGGAATTTACGCTTGCCCCGAGGTAGACGAACTCCTTAACTACCTCGAAATTGTAGCTGTCAATTGTTATGTTTTGTCCCAGGTGGTGAGCGACGGGTTGGTTTTTGCTTGACAGCATGTATTTCGTTTTGTCCTCATTGATCTTAAGACCAACTCGTTTTGCCTGTTCTTCAATCGCCATGAATGCTTCCACAATGCCACGGCGAGAACACGCGATGATGTCGATAACATCCGCGTATCCTAGCAGCTGGATGAACTTGTAAAACATAGTGCCTTCCCTGTTGACGCCTGCCCGTCGCACTATCTGCTGCAGCACTAGGTTGAAGAAGAAGTCTTGGACTTCTTGGACTTCTTCTCTTGGTCGTGCTCGTTAAGCAGCTGCTGGAAGTGCTGCTTAAAAACATCCACTATTCCCTGCGGGTCGGTGACAAGATTACCCTCGCAGTTTCGAAGAGCCAGGGTGCCCTTTTTGAAGCCTTCTGCAAGGCCTTTGGCTTTCTTGTAAAAGGCTCGTAAGTAAGTCGACCTTATTGCCATTTCTTCACAAAAAATGTGGTCTAGATGCAACCCGCAAGGCCCACACGACTAACGACCAGTGGGAAAAATGACAACACCCATTTATAAGTTTGAGGTGTCTGTGTGTCTGTCTGCGGCATCATAACTCCTGAACGAATGAACCGATTGTAAAATGGTTCTTAGCTACAATGTGGGAAGATCTGTTCAGGTGTTTCAAGGTCATTAGCTCTTTTTGTTAGCTGCGGTAGGATTCTTAGACGAATAATGGGTAATGTATCGGCTCTCGTCCGATTACCGCAATCAGCCAGCGTCGGGCGCGGTCAGTACTTATGTAGATGGGGAACCGCTTGGAAACACCGCATGTTGTTGGCATCAAGCAGCCTATTTGATGTCGCTCCATGTAATCCAGGGTAAGGAAACGCACACTCACACCCGGTTGTTGACCTCCTCGCGATGGGGGGAGGGCAACATGTTTGGGGGGTGCGAATTGATTTTCGTACGATCCAAACCTGGCTAACGAAGCGCAAACCCCTTCCGGGGGCAGTATGCGACCGTCTGTCTGTGGTCCCGCTCGGCAGCCGGTCGGGCTTAGCCCGAAGAAGTCACGAGCAACCCGGCAGTGGCCTCGTGAGCCATTACGGAGGTGGAGGTCTCATCGCTCACAGGAAAGCATCTGGAGCTGGTTGAGGAAGCTGCCAGGTATCGGTTAGATATCGTAGGTGTCTCTTCGACAAAGCAAAGAGGATGTAGAACTGTGGACCTTTCGGACGGGTGGAAACTCTTCCTGTCGGAAGTTGCACCTCAAATATTTGCACATGCGGGAGTGGGGATACTCATAAGTCCCAGGCTGGCAGACAGGGTACTGGAGTGGATAACATTAGGAGGGAGAGTCGCGATCTTAAAACTCAAGCTTGAAAGATCAACTTTGGCTCTGGTGCAGGTGTATGCACCCAATCTAGAGTCAGAGTATGCGACTTTCCTGGATGAAGTTGATGCTGCCCTTGATTGGGCGGTTGAGATGGATTCTTATATCCTGATGGGGAACTTCAACGCCCACGTGGGTGTGGATGTATCAAAACGCGAACGGAGATGTTGTTGGATTTTTGCTTTTGAGTTTCATGTCGAGAGTCACGCCTAGGCATTTTGCATCCTTTCCGTATGGGATAATTTACAAAGAGAGGTAGTGCACGTACTTTCCTATAAGTAAAATTTACGTGGACAGATTTGGTTTCGTTAAGCGCGATCCTCCAAGTCTTTGTCCAGTCGCTTATACGGTCCATGGCATATTGAAATTCAGTCGTGGATTCTTCGACTGATTTTCATGTGGCCAAAATTGCAAGTATGAACGCCGAACGCCTGTCGTCTAAAACTTGTATTCGCTCCCGTGTTTAACACGAACGAGTATTCGGCTAGGTTGGGTGAATGGGTGCTCTATTGACGAAAGATAAAGGTTCACTTAGAGTACGAGGAGTCCATTGTGCCCAGCTAACGTTTAACTCGTAGAAACCTAGTTCCGGGCATTCGCACAGTAGATGACGAATGGACTCAATTTCCTTTTTGTCACCGTAACTTCTGCAGAAGTCATTGTGGAGCTGGCCTACTCTGGCTGCATGGTAGGATATCATGCAGTGACCAGTGAGAGCACCGAGTGCCAATCGAATATTCCCGCGACTGAAGTTCAGCAGACTCTCTGTCCTTATCTTATCATAGACGGGCCAAGTTGATCTTGCCGTTGCGCATGCATCGCTTATTGGCTTTCACTATTAGTTCCGTCTCTATGTCTCTGAAAAGTGTACTGAGTGGCGTTTTAGCCTCAGTTGTGATCTGCATGAAGTTTGCTCCTGATCCTCATCTAGCTAGCTCGTCCGCCATCCCGAAAATCTTCATACGACCTGGTAGCCAACAGACGGTTACCTTATTGACATCCGATATCTCCTCCAGCCTCTCTTTGCAAAGTTTTACGAGCTTGAATCTTATCCATGTTGCCTGAAGAGCCTTGATGCCTGCCTGGCTGCCAACGTAGATGTTGATACATTTTCCTGGTAGGTTTTCTCGTAGAATCAGGTCTGCAGCCTTTTTAATTGCGTAGACCTCAGCTTGGAAAACGATACAGCCATCATCAAGCCTATAGGAATGGCTTATTTCAATTTTACGAGATTCAGAATAGATGCCCTCGGGCATCCATTTCGGATTCGTTGGTATAGATTCTATAGAGTCTAGATAAGTAGTTTTCCAGAACGTTCGATGGTTGATCGGGGAAAAATTGTCTCAGTTTATTTCCCATGGCTTCGTGTCACACTTTGCCAAAGGCTTGGGAGACGTCAAAAGTACGTTAAGCTTATGTTCAAGTGCTTTTTCGGCCACATCGGTTACCCGATGCACTTGGTCTAAAGTCGAATACTGGCTTCTGAAACCAAACCGATGATCCGACAAAAGAAGCTTTTCTTCGACAACCGGATTTGAGCGATTGATTATAATTCTTCGAAGACTTGATATTGGGCGGTAGGACCATAATAACTTCGCGACCTCCCATTGTCTTGGTACGTGCTGGGCTTTCCAATGGCAAAGGACTAACAAAGGAATCGTAGGGGTATAGTGCTAAAACGATAAGAGCCACCTCAGACGAACGTCTTGCGGCACTGTTAGTAAGTCCCATCACCACCTCCTCGTGGGGAAGGGCGCCAAATATCAGGTTTGGCCGGTTGGTCTATGGCCTAGTAAGCCGTAACCGTAAAAAAACTATGAACTCAGATACAACCACAAGCCTCGGCGGTAACGGACAGACTACATGTTGACGACCCCCGCAAACGTATACAAGGACAGGAGTATCGGTTCTCCACCTGGAATGTTAGGTACCTTAACAGATCGGGTGCGGCCGAACAGTTAGAAAATGCCCTAAACTGCTATAAAGCAGACACTAGTGCACTCCAAGAAGTGCGATCGGATGGACCGGGTAAAAAGAGGATGAAAACTATGACATATACCACGGAAACTGCTCCAAGGACAACAAGCAACGCCTATTTGGATGAGGATTTGTGGTCCGAGGTGGGCTTAGGCAAAAAGTCCTAAGCTTCCGGCATGTGGGCGAACACCTTATAACAATTTGCATCAAAGCTACATTCGGGAACATGAGCTTGATATGCGTTCACGCCTCCAAAGAAGAAAAAGACGACAGAGTCAAAGATGACTTCCTAAATAGGACATACGCTCAATGTCCCAGCTTTGACACCAAGATTGTTCTAGATTTCAACGCGAACCCGGGTAAGGAGGATATCTTTGAACGAGTTGTAGGAAAAACAGCCTACACGACAACACGTCCGAAAACGGATTCAGGCTAATAGACTTTGTGACGGAGCGTAATCTAGCAGCTAGCACACGATTCCCACACTTCAATATCCATAAGGGGACCTGGCGTTCTCCTGATCAATTATCTGTTAGTCAAATTGATCGTATTACGATCGACACCAGACACTCCTCCAGCGTCTTGGATGACCGAACTTTCCGAGGAGCCAAAGTTGACTCGGATCATTACCTTGTGGCAGACATCGAAATTTGACGTCGGGAAGCTGCAATCGCAAGAGACCGCCAGGAACTTCTTCGATCGTGTCTCCCTCCAGCTCTCTCAACAGCCGATGCAAAACTGCACAAACCATTGGACAGCAATGGAGACGTTGTCAAAGCGCCATCAGAGATGCTGCATCTGATGTAATAGGTTTCCAGACACCACCTAGAAGAAACCCTTGGTTTGATGACGAGTGCAGACAGGTACATGCAGAAAAACAGAATGCACACACGGGGAATGCGCTGTCCAGAAGAAAAGAGAAAGAGCACGAGAAGCGTGCGATCGAGGAGATGGAGAGGTGTTATCGCAGGAACGACGTTCGAAAGTTTTATCAAAAAGTAAAACGAACATGCCAAGGTTATAAAGCCAGAGCGGAAGCCTGCAGGAATGAACACGGACACCTCGTAGTTGAATCATAGTCTATGCTGAGAATGTGGAAAGACTATTTCTGCGGACTGTATAACCGCGAAGATGGTCAAGATGCCGCTGTCAGGCAGAATGCACCATTCACACCGGACGAAGATGAGAGGGAATTCCGTCCACCCGTCTTAGATGAGGTTAAGATAGCGATATCAAATTTGAACTCTAATAAAGCTGCTGGCGCAGACAGCCTGCCTGCTGAGCTATTTAAAGCAGCTGGAGAAGAAATGGTTGGGAACATGTACCAGCTCATCTGTAAGATATGATCACAAGAAAGCACGCCCGATGAATGGAATCTCAGTATTGTTTGCCCGGTACATAAAAGAGGGGATCCTTATAACTGCGCAAATTTAGGGGAATATGTCTCTTTAACATCGCGTACAAGATCTTCTCTGCCTGAAACCATTCGTGGACAATTCGATAGGTTCCTATCAATGTGGTTTCAGGCCAGGAAAATTCGCGGTAGACCAAATATTTACACTGCGGCAGATCTTGGAGAAGATCCATGAATTTCAGGTCGACAGTGGTGTGTGTTGTCGATTTTAAGGTCGCATAAGCGTACGTGGCCAATGTAAGTGTTATATACACAGATTGAACAAGGGCTATTGAATTAGTCCCAGATATCTGAAAGAATTCCCCGAGTTTTGTGAACCAAAACAAATTAGAAATCAGGTCGCATATGACAGTGTCTATAGGGACGAACTATACACAGCCAAGTCTAGTTTTGGCATCTCTACCAAACTCGTCAGATTGAGTAGGATGACAATTCTCGCTGCTCCATTAAGGTCGGCAAGGAGTTAACCGAGACCTTCGATGTCAAAAAAGGATTCAGACAGGGCGACGCACTGTCGTGTGATTTTTTTTAACATCATCCTTGAAAATATACAAGGGGCGCGATCTATTTCAGGTCTGCACAATTGCTCGCATACGCTGATGACATTGACATAATTGGGAAAACGCAGCGAGACCTCAATGAAGCTTTTGTGAGCAATGAGGCAAATTTGACTATAGTGGGTCGGAAAGTAAACGAGCGCAAAGCCAAATATATGCTGTCGTGTCAAAGAAAAGCGCATGACCCCGACGTCTTGGCCAGAACGTCATTATTGGCAGCTATAACTTTGATGTGGTCAAGAATTTCGTCTGCCTTGGCTCACTGGTAACAAGCGGCAACGACACTAGCGCAGAGGTTATACGCAGAATAACTCTTGTCAACAGCTGTTTCTTCAGGCTTAAAAGGCAATTGAGTAGTAGAACCCTCTCTCGGAAAACTAAGGCGACCCTCTATAAAACCTTAATCATCCCGGTCCTGCTCTACCGCGCAAAAGCCTGGACCTTGTCAAAAGTGGATGAAGAGGCCCTTGGTCGTTTCGAGAGGAAAATTCTGCGTACAATCTTCAGTCCCGTTTGTGTTGACGGAGAGTAAAGGAGAAGATTTAACCACGAACTATACGGGTTGTACAGCGACATCGGCCTAGTACGACGTCTCGGGTCCAACGCTTAGATATGCGGACCACTTCGGTTTTTTGTTCAGCAAACATGAGGCCGACTGATGTCGAAATGGCTTCGTTGCTAATTTGAACGACCTCTTCCAGTAGTTTTGCGGTTACAACTATTGCTATGCCGTCCGCGAATCCGATAATTTTAGCTTCGGCTGGTATTTCAAGACGAAGGACGCCATCGTACATCCTTCACACCATCTGTCTGTTCCATAAAGCAACACCCTTTGTCGGGAATAGTTTTTTCGAAATTCCGCTGCTCCAAGTACATACATACTATGTCGAAGCACCTTAAGGATATGTTTCCAGTTCGCTGTGCTGAATGCGTTTTTAACGTCCAATGCTAGGACGCAACAGTACTGCCTTGCGCCTCTTCTCCATCGTCTTCCTTCTATGGCCCTTTTCACTGTGCCGACTCTTTTCCTAATGGCATCAACAGTCGATCGTGATTTTCGAAAACCATTCCAATCTATTGCCGATGATACGCTCTAGAATTTTTCCTGCAGTGTCCAACATACAAAGGGGGCGGTAAGCTTCATTTTTTATAGTTCGCGCAGGTTCATACTCGTTCGTACTCTTATTATGTTTGTCACTCAGCCTGAACGGAGTGCAGATGGTTTGAGTCGTAGATGTTCGTTTGCTACCCTTCAGGGGTGGTTGTCCTAGATAGGTTCGAGAGGAACTCGACTGAATTTTCACATTGGTTGTAGTTCCCAGTAAAGCAAATCTTCCATGCCATTATGGTGTTATATTGGGACTGCACACACATAGTATGAATTTGAAGTGACTTCCCATTCACAACAGCTGTGTTGCACAATTTTTCGTATAGGAGTTGTATTTCTTAGCTATGGACATACTTTGAACTACAGAACTGGGAAGTGGGAGCATGCTTACGCCTTCTTCAGCAACCTTTCCCAATCGCCGACGTTTACCGCGCTGCACACCTTCGAGAGAGGGGAGGACCTCAGGAAAGAGGGTCGGATCAATTTCGGTAGGAGATGAGCCGCAGGAGTCGGTGTCGTTCCGGGCTGCCGTAGTGTTAAAAATGAATGCCGGGGCCTCAAGGATCCGTGCCCCAGCCGCAATCAAAGAGATCGCGGGTGGAATTCCGCTGCTGCGGGTACCACCTGGAGTACTCAATTCCTTTTGTTTGTCCATTCATTTTTGGGGTCTTCGAGTCTGAGTTCGAGGTCTAGGACCTCTTAAACTTCCCGCCACGACAAGGCGCCCGAAGAAGGGAGGGGGAATTGGCTTGGAAGATGAAGCAATTTTGTAGCACAATTGAACTTCTTTCTATGGATATGTTTGAAAGACAAATTGTACATTGAAAGGCAATCTACTATTCAAGACCTAAAAAAAACAATATCACTGTCGAGATAAATACCGTAGAAACGTCCCCTTTGAAAAATGTCATCAAATATTTTGATCATCCTACGACGTCTATAAAACCAGTTGTGGGGAACATTCGAGGGTTATCATATTTCACCCATAAATGGCGACAATAGATGTTAAAAGTAAAGTACCCAACCTGATTCAACGACGGGTGCGAGCTTAGGACATTTCTTTGTATTTACATTCAAGCTCGTAACGTTTTTTCTTAACCTGAGTCGAGAGTCGTCCCTCGAACGGAATTCTCGCTTCGTGAAGTGTTATTCGCCTAGGTTTTGTCTAGCTACTTACACGGCCAAGGGCGTTACAGTTTCATAGTCGATTTGGTCGTTGCAAGTATGGTATGGCATGGTAAAGTAGTTGATTGCTTTCAACCTGACGAGATGCCAGCAACGATCACTGTTTCAATGCCCGGGTCAAGTTGAAATACAGCCTCCTCGCAGCGTCCCCTGGATAGCCTCTACAACAACCGTTGAGAGAGGCGAACAAATGTATGTAGCTATCGTCCTAGGTAGGAGGGTGCTAGAATATCCCAACCAGAATGGCCGTGGGAAAGCTGTTAAGTGATTGCCTGGCCGTGACCCGCATCAAAGGCATATTTTACAACATCGGCCTCATATGTGCACGCGCCCCTATCGAAGAGACTGAAGACCCCATCAAAGAGGACTTCTATGATCTCATGGACAACTCCTACGGAGCTCGTCCGGAGTACGGTGTTAAAATCGTACTCGGGGACTTCAATGCCAAAATCGGTAAGGAGAACACCTTTGGCGGCGGGATTGGAAAGTACAGTCTCCATGATACAATAGATAGATAGATAACGGTTTCCGACTCACGGACTTTCCGACAGCTCGTAATGCTGTGATAAGTTGCACAAGATCTCCCCGCAAGCAAATCCACACAACAACCTGACGATCTCCGGATGGTCAAACCGCCAACCAAATCGATTGTGTGCTCATTGACGCAAGACACTCGTCAAACATCCGGGATGTGCGAACATTCAGGGGGGCAAACGTCGACTCTGACCATTTCCTCGTAGCAGCAAGATTCAGAGCTCGACTGTCCAATGTCAGAAAGCTGCACCAGCCCACCATGAGGAGGTTCGACATTGGACGCCTGAGCACACTGGAGGTTACCGGAGTCTATAGAGAGCAATTGAGTGAAGGCTCTCCGGTATGCCTACTTCGAGCACAAATATCAACAATCTGTGGCTGCATTGCTGCCCGTTTAGGAAGTAGCCGAGAGCACCTGAGGCTACCTACCACCCCCGACAAGAAACCCGTGGTATGATGGCGAGTGTGAGCAGAAAAAGGCAGCAACGGACGAGGCGTACCAAAAGGCGCTGCAGTGAAAAACCAGGGCAGCACGAGAGGAGTGCCGAGCCAGAAGAAGGGAGCAGAAGAAACTGCTGCGACTAAAGAAGATAAACTTCGTGGCCTCCCAGCCCAAGGATATCGACGACGAGTCTAGGGACAAACATACAATATGGGCCTTTTATAAGAAAGCTAAGAGCGTTGTAGGTGGCTTCAAGAAAGGCACCCAGGCTCTTCGAAATTGCGAGGGTAATCTTGTCACCGACCCCAGGAAATCCCAACACCAGCCGCTGAAGTAGTCCTACCAGCCAGCATCGAAGAAGTCGGCACAGCTATTCAAAGCTGAAGAACAATAAGGCCGCAGGTTCAGATGACTTGCCATCAGAGTTCTTCAAGGCATGCGGCGATGTCCTGGTAGGGAGAATTAACCAGATCATCTGTAGAATTTTGGGAGATGAAAGCATGCCCGACGACTGGAATATCTGTACTATACACCAAATGTTCACACTTCGACAAATCCTGGAAAAGACCAGCGAATTTCGAATCGATACACACTACCTCTTTATCGATTTTAAAGCCGCATACGACAGCATTCATCGTAACGAATTGTTTGATGCGATGGCCGAATTCGGGATCCCAGAAAAACTGAACCGGCTGTGTCGCACCACGTTAAAAAAAAAACCGTGCAGTTCGGTTGTAGGACCTCTGGACAGTTTGAAACATGCACCGGATGATAACATGACAACAGGAGACAGCATTGTGTTTTAGATACATTCAATTCGAATACTCGTATTCTTTTTACCCCATTGGATGATGCTGTCGATAACGGAATTTAATGATCTTAACATACGCTGCCGCTCACTGTCTACAGCCGAAGTACAAGGTTTTAAAGAAGTGAACGAAGATACTGTCGTTAGCGAAGGAGTATATTGGATTAGAAGTAACAGACAAGAGATTATTTATAAAAATGAAAAAGAGTGTCGCAGACAAAATGGAGTCTTGCGGAACGCCATCGTTTACAAAGTGAATATCAGACTCAAATCCGTCCAAGACAACTTTTAATCCAAAGACGAAGGGCGTGGATCTGTTCCTGTGGAAATCATACTGCCGGTCATTGAGGAGTCTCTGTGACTCGAGGTATTTCATTAGCTGACGATTTATCAGCGTTTAAGTGAAATTGGAAAGAAGGGAAGTTAGTGCAATGGAGACAGAAGTCATATGCTGTTTTTCACCTACTCGGATAGAGTCCAGAAGATTAGGAAAGGTGAACAAGCTTACGCAGTTAATTTGCCAACGTAGAAGAACACCTTTTCAGAATTAAATATCATCAGCGAGTTTGCTGCGAAGTGGGCAACGAAGTGGGTTTGACAGCTGGAATGTCATTGTGAATGATAGTGGATATAGACGACGAGACGGAGTTCTTAATGTTTTTGACGAAAGATCAAAAGCTTCTGCTACCTTTTGGACATTGTAGGATTTTATGCCTAAGTTTGTGGTCTCGTAGAAGTTTGGCTCGTCGAATGTTCGAGTTGCAGTCATTTCTGGCTTGTATATACATATCTTTTCGGTTTTCCTCTGTGGTGTTTGCCTTATAATTCCGAAAACTTATCTCTCTCAACCTGATAACCTTTTTGCAGCTCAAGTCAAACCACGCATTATCCTCCGGCTTATGACTTTTTACCCTGTTGGGGATAAGATTGGGTATGCTAGTGTGGATAATGTTTGTGATCGTATAAGCTGCGGCGTCCACGTCGTTGTCGAGGAAGCACAACGACCAGTAAAAGCTCCGAAAGAAGTTGTTAAGGCCGCACTAATTAGCTTTGCTGTATAACCGTATTATTCTTTTGGAAGCTTTTTCTTTAACGGAGTGGATTGAATATGGGAATTCAGCTGATATAACACAGTGATCAGACGAGCCTGGAACAGATCGTACATCCAAAGTGTACTTACCGGTTGAAAGGTAAGAAACAAAGTCAGGGTGTTGGCGGTATGACTGGCAACATCCGGGATACGGGATGTCTCATTCACAAGCTGAGATAGTTCCACTGTGAAAATTGATATTGCCCGCTATAAAGATTCCAGTGCGAGGAAACCGAATTCTTTGGATGGAGTCATATGGTGCATCAAACGCGTCGAACGTGACGCCTCTGTCCAGGTTTGGGCTTCTGTAAAGAAAACAGTAGTGAATTGTGTGCTTACGCAGGTGGATGTTTGGCTATACTGCTGAAGCAGCTGGTAAGCAATATCACTGTGCGAATGCCCGGCACTAGACCAAAAAAAGGAACATATTCCCTGGAAGTCATTTTCTTTTGGGACTAGAAAAGGTAAGTAAAATTGGACTGAACAGACTATTAGGATTTCTATCTGCGTCTAAGTGGTTCAGTTCAACGGGCAACTTTTAAGTTTCTACGGGTAAAAGGTTAACTGGGCACAATGGACTCCTCGTAGTCTAAGTGAGCCTTGACCTTTCGTCAATAGGGCACCCACTTACCTAACCTAACCTGACAACTGCCGTTAGTTCAGCGAACGTGGGTCGTGTTGTTGTATATTCCGGTGTATCGTCCGTCGGATAAACAAATTCTGTAAACGATTGACCTTCTTCTTCTTAACGGGCGCTACAGTTCCATTGCCGCACACCCAGTTGGCTGAGGTCCCCTTCCACCTGTGTGCGCCATCTTAAGTGCGGCCGTCCTCTGCTTCGTCCCTCGGGGTTGGATTCAAAGACTTTCCGGGCTGGAGCTGTGGTGTCCATTCGCTCTACATGGCTCAGCCATCTTAGGCATTGAATCTGTAGGCGCCTGACTAGACTCATGTCGCTGTACAACTCGTAAGGTTCGTGGTTGAATCTTTTCCTCCATCCCCCGTCTACGTTTATAGGCCCGAAAATCACGCGCAAAGTCTTTCTCTCGAACCGACCAAGGACCTCCTCATCCGCTTTTGATAGTGTCCATGCTTCTGCGCCGTACAGCAGGACCGGGATGATAAGGGTCTTATATAGAGTCAACTTTGTCGTTCGGGAGAGGGCTCTATTACTCAATTATCTCCTGAGTTCAAAGAAACAGCGATTGGCAAGAGTGATTCTCCGTTTGATTTCGCTGTCGTATGCGGTTTTGAAGTCGACAAATAGGTGATGAGTGTCGACTTGAAATTCATTGGTTTTTTGCAGGATGTGCCGTAGAGCGAAGAATTGGTCGATGGTGGACTTGCCTGGCCTGAATCCGCACTGATAAGGACATATCAGCTTATTTACAAAAGGCTTCAGGCGTTCACACAAAACGGCAGAGAAGATTTTGTAGGCGATGTTAAGAAGACTTATTCCTCTGTAGTTAGCGCAGTCCGAGGGGTCTCCTTTCTTGTGGATCGGGCATACGATGCTGAGACTCCATTCCTCGGGCATGCTTTCCTCTGACCATATCTTACAGATGAGCTGGTGCATGTTCCTAACCAGGTCATCCCAAGCTGCCTTGATGAGCTCAGCAGACAGTCCGTCTGCGCCAGCAGCTTCATTCGACTTGAGTTTCAATATGGCGATCTCAAATTCGTCGAAGTCAGAGGACGGAATCGTCTGCGGTCTTCGTCGTTAAGAAATGGATCTATCTGCGGTATATTGACCAACATCGCCGTTGTACAGTCTGTAGAAGGGGTTTTTCCATATTCTCAGCATCGACTGCGATTTTACTACTAGGTGTCCGTCCTCATCCCTGCAGGCTTCCGTTCTGGCTTTATGACCTTGGCATGTTCGCTTTATCTGTTGATAAAACTTTTGAACGTCACGCATGCAGTAACACCTCTCCGAACTCTCAACTGCGCGCTTCTCGTGCTGTTTCTTCTTTCTTCTGAGAAGCTTATGCTCTTCCCTTCTTTTTAACTCGTAGAGCTCACGAGTTGCTCTTGTTCTTTTATGCAGCGAGGCTTTATATGCATCCTGCTTCGCTGTGTGAGTCCTCCTGCACTCATCATCGAACCAGGTGTTTCTTCGTGGTGGAGCCTTGAAGCCCAAAACTTCGGATGCATAACTATTCAGGACTTGTTTGCAAAGGTTCCACTGCTGTTCTATTGATAGCGTGGAGGGTTAAGTTGTACTGGACAAGGGAGACGCGATCGGTAAAAGCACGAGCGGTTTCTGGCGATAGTAGCTTTCCGACGCCATAACTTTGTGTTCTTACTCTACTCGCTGCGTTCGTGATATCCGTAGGCGCATCTTGGCTACTACAAGATAGTGGTCCGAGTCGATGTTAGCCCCTCGGAAAGTTCGAACATCAAAAATAGTGGAGGAGTGTCTGACGTCGATCGCGATGTGATCAATTTGGTTGGTGGTCGATTGATCAAAAGACCGCCAGGTGCCTTTGCGTATATCGAGGTGCGTGAAGCGCGTACTGGCTAGAAGGAGATTTCGCCCCGTAGCAAGATCAATCAGCCTGTGTCCTTTATCGGATGTGGTGTCGTGTAGGCTATGTTTGCCGATGACTCGTTCAAAGATGCTTTCCTTACCCAGCTTAGCATTGTCATAGCTGGGACAATGGGCATACGTTCTGTCTGGGAGATCGTAGAATTCATCTTTGGCGGAGTTATCCTTGTCTTCCGTGGGGGCGTGGACGTAGATAAGGCTGATGTTAGAAAATCTAGCCCATATACCGAAAGCGTAGGACTTTTTGCCTAGTCCACCTCGAACAGCAAATCCGCATTGTCCTCTCTCCCTATAGCAGTCGCTGTAGTAAATATCGCAGTTTTTCTTCCGCTCCATACCCTGTCCATTCCATCGAATTTCCTGGATGGAATGGATGTTCGGCTGCACGTGGCCTGTTTAGGGACCTAACATTCCACGTACAGAGCCCAAGATCATTGTCCTTTTTTCGTTTTTTGCAAGGGTTATCATCATTAATCCGGTCCGTTATACATATCCAAGGCTTGTGGTTGTTTCGGAGTTTGTAGTTTTTTTTTTACGGTTACGGCTTTCTAGGCCGTAGCCCAACCGACTAATCCTGTTTCTTTTTTGGCGCAGGAGGCTCGCCATTCGCCCTTTCCCGACTGCAATTTCCATAGGAAATTTCCAGATGGCACCACTTACTTACTTACTTATCAGGCCTGCGATCCATGGAGGATCTGAGCCTGAGCTATAGCTGCCTTCCATCCTTGACGGTCCCGGGCACGCTGCTTCCAGTTGTCAAGACCAAGATGTCTTACATCCGCGATTACTTGGTCTTTATACCGGAGGTTCGGTCTTCCTCTTCTTCTCGAACCAGGAGGCTCGGAGTCGAAGACCCTCTTAGCTGGAGCGTTGATGTCCATGCGCTCGATGTGGCCGAGCCAGTGTAGTCGACAGGTCCTTGCTTTCCGGACTACATCCACATCTTGGTACAGCTCGTAGAGTTCGCGGTTGTGTCTTCTTCTCCATTCAGCTTCCTCACAGACAGGACCAAATATCCGGCGCAGAATTTTTCTTTCGAAAGAACCCAAAATCAGCTCCGCTGTCCTGCTTATCGTCCAGCTTTCGGCTCCGTACAGCAAGACTGGCAGAATGAGCGTTTTGTAAAGCATGACTTTGGTCTTTCGAGTGAGGAGTTTTGACCCCAGTTGTTTGGACAAGCCGAAGTAGCAGCGGTTGCCAAGGGCGATTCTACGCCGGATCTCCACTGTGGTGTCATTTGTGGAATTTACGTTTGCCCCGAGGTAGACAAACTCCTTAACTACCTCGAAATTGTAGCTGTCAATTGTTATGTTTTGTCCCAGGTGGTGAGCGACGGATTGGTTTTTGCTTCACAGCATGTATTTCGTTTTGTCCTCATTGATCTTAAGACCAACTCGTTTCGCTTGTTCTTCAATCGCCGTGAATGCTTCCACAATGCCACGGCGAGAACACGCGATGATGTCGATATCATCCGCGTATCCTAGCAGCTAGATGGACTTGTAAAAGATAGTGCCTTCCCTGTTGACGCCTGCCCGTCGCACTATCTGCTCCAGCACCAGGTTGAAGAAGTCACATGACAGCGCATCTCCTTGCCGAAATCCGGTGCATGTTTCGAATGGTTCCGAGGTCCTAGAACCGAGTTGCACGGTGCATCGCGTGTTTTTTAGCGTGGCGCGACACAACTGGATCAGTTTTACCGGGATCCCGAATTCGGCCATCGCCCCAAACAGTGCTTCACGATGAATGCTGTCGTATGCGGCTTTGAAATCGATGAAAAGATGGTGTGTATCGATTTGAAACTCGTTGGTCTTTTCCAGGATTTGTCGAAGTGTGAAAATTTGGTCTATAGTTGATTTGCCGGGCCGGAAGCCGCACTGGTAGCTGCCGATTAGTGCGGTGCAAAATGGTTTTAGACGTTCACACAATACGCTGGACAGGATCTTGTATGCGACATTGAGCAGGGATATACCTCTATAGTTCTTACAAGAGGTAGGATCGCCTTTTTTGTGGATGGGGCATATAGAGCTGGTATTCCAGTCGTCGGGCATGCTCTCATCTTCCCAAATTCTGCAGATGATCTGGTGCATGCTCCCTACCAGAACATCGCCGCCAGCCTTGAAGAGCTCCGATGGCAAGCCATCTGAGCCTGCGGCCTTGTTGTTCTTCAGCTTTTGAATAGCTGTGCCGACTTCTTCGATGCTGGGTGGGAGGACTACTTCAGAGGCTGGAGTTGGGACTTCCTCGGTCCCTACCACTCTCTCTTGGTCATGCTCGTTAAGCAGCTGCTGGAAGTGCTGCTTAAATACATCCACTATTCCCTGCGGGTCGGTGACAAGATTACCCTCGCAGTTTCGAAGAGCCAGGGTGCCCTTTTTGAAGCCTCCTGCAAGGCCTTTGACTTTCTTGTAAAAGGCTCGTATTTTATGTCTATCCCTAGACTCCTCGATATCCTTGAGCTGGGAGGCTGCGAAGATTCTTTTCTTTTGTCGCAGTAGTTTCTTCTCCTCCCTTCTTCTGGCTCGGTACTCTTCTCGCGCTGCCCTGGTTTTCCTCTGCAGCGCCTTTTGGTACGCCTCGTCGGCTGCTGCCTTTTTCTGCTCACACTCGCCATCATACCACGGGTTTCTTGTCGGGGGTGGTAGGTATCCTAAGGTGGTTTCGGCTACTTCCTGAATGGCTGAGCGGCAATGCAGCCACATATTATTGGCATTTGTGTTCGACGTAGGCATACCGTAGAGTCTTTCGCTCAGCTGCTCCCTGTAGACTCTGGCAACCTCCGGTGTGCTCAGGCGCCCAATGTCAAACCTCCTCCTGATGGGCTGGTGCAGCTTTCTGACATTGGACAGTCGAGCTCTGAATCTTGCTGCTACGAGGAAGTGGTCAGAGTCGACATTTGCCCCTCTGAATGTTCGCACATCCAGGATGTTTGACGCGTGCCTTGCGTCAATGAGCACATGGTCGATTTGGTTGGCGGTTCGACCGTCCGGAGATCGCCAGGTTGCTGTGTGGATTCGCTTGCGAGGGAATCTTGTGCTACTTATCACCGCATTACGAGCTGTCGCAAAGTCAGCGATGGCACCACTAGGCGGTGGGAATGGGAATTACTAACAGTGGCGCAAAATGTTCGACTGCAGTGGCTCTTCTCGCTTTTTAGCAGGCCAGCATCCATCGGATAGATGCTACCCCTACGAGGCCTTTGTTAGTCCTTTGCCATCCAGACGATTGACCTGTGTTTGAGAAATATCTGTGGTCTTAATTCACTTTCACTCTCCTGCGCTTTATATTATTACTGCAGTTCGTTTGCCCGCAAATTATCCTGCGAATGCAAACTCCAACTAAGTACTAGGTACAATAATTCATTTTTTATATTCAAGCGGCGGTTTACTTTTGATCGTCAATTTCATTATTATTTTCTTAATTTCTCTTACGTTAAAATATAATTATACAAACATATATCAATCTAAAAGCAATAAATCATATCTAATCCTATTTGCATGCTTACGTTAAGCTTACATACATATTTTCGTTTGACATTGGTGGACAAGAATGCCTTGTACTGAAGCACACAATATTCAAAATTGTACATAAAAACAATAAAAAAACAAAAGTGTATCTTATCATCTCACGTGTTACATCGTAAGTCATACGTCTTAAGAGCTTAAATCAAAAATCAATTTTCGTTGAAAGTGCGAATTATAATTTGCTGCAACACGGAAGGATGATGCACCATTCAATTCAGGCAATAATTCGCACTATTTACGAACAGACCGGCCAAGTTCACATTTAACCCTGTCTATTCATCATTATTTTTCCTCACCACTACACCACCTACCACCTATCTGCTGTCTGCTACTTCTTTCCTATCCATTTTACAGTTCATATCTAGTCTTTTTGGTCGCTACTTAAGGCTGATTAGATGTTTGTAAATGCACATCAGCCATCGTGTCTTTGGTCTTTTCCTATCAATACCTAGACCTTTCTCGGGAGAATTGATTAAAAAAAAAAGATGTAAAAAAGCCAATGGCAGGTGTTAACGGTTTGCTTTGTTTTCTTGTTTTTTTTTTGTTTTTGTTGTTATTAACTTAAATCCAAAAATCAAAACTACAATTTCGAAAATGTTTGTACAAAACTAATAACGAACTCTGGTGTTTGACACTCAACTATCCTGCGATCTTAACTTGTCACGCATTTGATTATCTCTCTCATTGAAATATGCCAGAATATATACTATATACCTAATTGCCTAACCACTTACTTAGGGCTGGCTTCACAAAACGGCCAACTAGCATGAATCGGCTTTATTCTCTGTTCATATACAATACATCATGCAATAGATACTCGTAAACCAAAAAAAAGATAGAAACAAATTGTTTGCGTTCTCACTTGTTTTTTTTTTTTTGTTCTGTTGCCTTTAGATTTGTTTATAGAATTATTTGAAATATATTTTCTTTTGTTACCTTTTTTGCTTTGTGCAATTTGCTTAGTAAATTGAATTAGAAAAAATCACGAGTAACAGAAAATAACACACTGCCTTTGGCTTTTCTCTTTTTTTTCTTCTCTTTCTCTCTATCTGTCTATTAAAGGTGGTCAATCACAGCGTCGTAGTCCTTCGGCCGCCGCCGCCGCGGGTTCAAGTCGTGCAACTGCATCCTCATCCCAATCGTCCTCTCCCCAAGCAACAAGTGGTAGTGGTGGTGTATCCTCGACAAGTCTTTCAACATCGACAAATGCTGCTGCTACTTCTGCCCTCAGTCCATCGCGTATCGATAGCAGTTTAACATCGAATCATAATGAATCCTTTGAATCTCCGGTGCAACTGCGAAAGCAAATGAAAGCGGTATCGATTGAAAAAGTCGTTAATCCATTGGGCACGGTAACGACAATTACATGGACGTGTGACGATCGAGATGATATCGATGATGTGATGAAGTGCGTTAGTAATGAGGATTATGTGATTCATGAAAATTGTGATGAGTCCTTGTTTCGGCCGGTTGTTGCGATATTTTGTGATGGTCAAAGCCAATTAGATGCTCAGCGGGAAGATAACGAATATACGAAACCACCGGAGCCGATAAGTAATAAACTAGTGGTTCCAGTGATTGAGAAAGCTGTGGATTTAGAGTTGACCAAAAGGGAGATTAAGAAGAATCGAGGAAGAAAACAACAAGCTCAGGCGACGTTGGAATCTAATAAAGAACCGGACAATGAAGTATTGCGGAGAGATGTAGAAAAATCGAGAAATGAGCAAGGAATTCAGGTAAAACCACCCGCGGCGCGTTTCTTAAAAGGTATTCTTGGCGACGACCGGTCGTCAGAGGACGAGTCTCCAAAACAAGTTTTAGCCGAACAGCCAGACGATTTTGTTAAGATCATCTCAACTTCACCGAAATCCGATCCGACCACTCCATCGGCAAATAGCGAAAAGCCGGATAAACCTAAGGTTACAAATGAGGCAAAGCTTGCGCCTTTATCCGAAGCCCAATCAGCTGGAAATAAACCTTCGGATAAAGAGCAAACTACAAAATCAAAATCGTTAAAAAATCGCAGAAGCTTAGAGAAGGAAGAACCACTATCCGGAGATAATTCAGCCCCTCAAAAACCGGCGAATAATGGCAATAAAGTCGACAAAACAAGGAAATCTTCTTACGACAACATCAACACTAACAAAGAAGGCGAACTAACGAAAATTCCATCCATCAAAAGTCGTAAGAGTGAAGAGAAGGAAGACAGTCCTAGTAAGTCGAAAGTGAAAGAGTCAGAGAAATCCACAAAAACCAAAGAAAAAGATATTTCATTGGAAATACACACAAAATCATTGAAATCGCAAAAAACTGAAATTCTCGATGACGAAAAACCGATCGAGTTTAAGAGAATGACAGCGTCGCCATCAAGCTCGAGCAAAAGTCCTAGTAAAAGTTCAAAATTGGAAAAGTCACCGCCACCGAAAGCAATGGAAACACGAAAGGGTTCCCTCGTTGAAATCGAAGAAAAAAAGTCGAAACCTCCGACAGAGTCAGAAAAACTCAGAGAAAAAGGCAAATCGTATGATCAGGCAGATGATAGGGATTCATCTGAGCCCGTCGTATCAGCCAAAAAGAAAGTAAAGGCAATGAAAGTAAAAGACGCGAATCCCCATGAAGTGTCCTTGGGCATTGAATTATCCAGTGTATCTGATCTTGCGGATAGCTTACTTGATTTCGTTTCGGATAAATTGGGTGATAGTCCCCAGCAACCACTGGATATTGATAAATTAAAAAAGGAAACAGTCCTCCCGGATAAGAAAGTACTCGTGGTGGAACCCAAGAAAACGTCTGTCAAATCTAGACCGGATAAGACGGAAATAACAAACAAAATGACCACAAATCAGAAAGATATTATTATCACGGTTGAGGAAAAGTGCACAGTAGATAATCCTACTAATCCATTTGTCACCCCTCCGGTCCAGTTGGATGCAAAAACCAAACCAAAAAAGAAGTCCAAATCAGAAAAAGCACCCATGACAGCCGCCAAAAACGTACCAATCGTGGCGGATAAACTCTTATCGGAATCAAAGATCACCCAATCAATCAACATATCACACAAATATCCTCCCCCAATGGCCAGCACCGATGATAGAGTCGTTACCAAATCATCTAAGCCCACGGATGTGTTAGTGAAAAAGGACAAAACTGAAGAACCTTTTGTATCGGGAAAACTAGCGAAAAAAGAAGCAAAGGCCGAAGAAATGACTGGGAGTAAGATCATAATCGAACCTATGAAAGTGGAAACCTTTCTAACCGACCTTATGGATAGTCAGAAAGTCGCCAAGATTAAGGATTCACCAACAGATAGTGAAAAGTCAATCGAATCGACCAAAGAGGTCATTGGATCTCCGCTTAAATTCGTTGACACATATGCGGATACATTTGTGAAGCCTAAAACGACGATCGCTAAAGAAAAAGGAAAGAAACCAACTCCGGATAAACCAAATCCTGAAATTCAATTTTTCGACAAATTTCTTCAGGATACCGTCAAACCACCCGTTCCAAATGAGCAACCAACTCCATGGAAATCCGTCACTGACTCTAAGAGTAAATCAAAGGCTTCAGAAGTCGATTATCCGGCACTTGGAAAAATTGAAAAATCCAAATCCAAAACACATAGCCCATCAGTGGATAAGAATACGAAAGGTATTTCATTTTTTGTAGATTTTGAGGACGAAAAAAAGAAAATCAGCACTGATTCAGATGGAATCCTTGATGATCTGCCACCTCTCCAACCGTTGGAAGAACTACCGAGTGATTTTCTCGAGCCTTTACCACCGCTCGGGTCATTGGAAGCGCCCGACGATAATGTGAGTCTCATCAACTTCGAAAGTCCTCTCCAGGAGACTTCAAAACCGCTGAAGTCAGAATCGGAAATCGAAAAATCATCGTCACAATTTCCCAAAGGATTCCCATCGGATAATATTATCTTTGCTCTATGCGGAAGCTTACATTACGAAAACGAAAACTCTGCGAAACCCACGGACTCCCCACTCACTCTGTCCTTCTCGGATTCAACTGCCCACACGACAGCCGAATATAAGAGCTTAACTGAGAACGAGGATCAATTCTTGAGTCTCGATCAAAGCTCACAGGAAAATGCTCCATCAACTTCCTCGTCTACATGTGAGGATGTTACCGAAGCCACATACTCTTCCGGTGGTACCGATAAGGTCGTATCTGTCACAGAGAAATCAAAAACTAAGCAACGGCGTAAGAAGACATTCATACCTTCCGCTCCTGATGACGACGAGGAACTACGCCCACTAATAAATAAAAATGATGACCTTATGTCCTGTAGCCTAATGCCCACTTTCAAGCCGAAAACCACAAGCCCAGATAAGGTTAAAGCAACACAGAAAAAAGATACACTGCCACCGTTGGATAACAATCAGGTAAATAGCGATTTATCTTCAAGTGATCAGGCGACAACTTCCGAAGAGCCCGACGATCAGATCTGTCGGAATGTGCATGCCACAGATGCCAGAGCCATTCCTTCTGGATCTGATGAAAGAGGCAAACAACAATCGGATGATGTAAAGAAATCCGCCGAAGAGGAAAACGTTCAATCGCCACCGCAGCAAGCATCACAGTCCCAACAGCAATCGAATTCGTCGAAAAAGAAATTGAAACGTCGTAAAAGATAAGAATTAGTGATTTGTTTGATTTGTATTTTTTGCCTCATAACCTACTACCTGTACTTTATCCTCTTTTCGCGATCCATGGAATGAGCGCCAACTGATTGAATTTCGGATAAATTCATTCATTTTCATATCAAATGAGCCGCCTCATCGTTTATTCTCAACATTTTCCGTTCGGATCGATTGATTTTTAATTCTCAAATCAAAAATTGTGTGATGCGTGTTTTAGATCCTTTTTTGGCATTATCGGATAAATATTTTCCCTTCGGATAAAGCGGATAAATTGTATAATTTTCTTTCGGATAAAGTGATTATTGTAATTTGTGGAATTGGAGTTTGTTGTTTTGTTAATGTGAACCATTCGTTAAACGAATTGATCTTAGAGTTGCCGAATATCGGTAGGAATAGGTAATATGCTTACGGATAAGTCTTATCTGCTTATCCGGGACGTTTTGGTCACGTGTCAGGGTGAATCAAGCTTTTATTCAATTTAACGGGGGAAAAATGTGGCAATTGTTCCACAGAAAATCACTTGTTGACAAAACTATTAAAAAGTAAAATTCGAATTTTTCAAAATCTTCCTGCTTTGCTGCAAATGATTGCCTTATTCTCGGCACTATTTTAAGTATCGACTATTTTAGATACCCCACCCTATATATATATATGTAACATCACACAATTGACAAAAAATACAAATTCAAACAAATCGTACTTTCATTCAATTTATTATAATAATCACTATATTCATACGCATATACAAACTAAAAGAAAAACAAAAAAAAATTCGCTTAATTGTTGGAAAGGGTAATTGTTATACACATACTGTCTCTCCCTCTATTGCTCTTCATGTAATTTAAGAAGTCTTGTGAGTTTTGTAGTGCAGGCTTATAAACAATAAAAAACAATACAGTAGAGCGTCGATTATCCGAACTAACTGGGACCAAGTGTGGTTCGGATAATCAAATTTGATAAAAAAATTCGGATAATAATCGAACACGTAAGCGAATCGAATAAAAATCAGATGTTTATCGCTTTGCAAATGCCGTGTAACTGAAACCAGAGAAAAATATATATATGACTAAAAGGATTTAATGCCCGCACTTTATTTTGAATACATATTGCACTAACGTTCCTTCTTTCCACGGTCATGGAAACGCTGATTAACCGTCAACTTATGAAATATCTTGAATCACGGAAACTCCTCAATGACCGCCAATACGGTTTCCGCAGCAACAGATCCACTTGTGATATGATGGCATACTTACTTACTTATCAGGCCTGCGATCCATGGAGGATCTGAGCCTGAGCTATAGCTGCTTTCCATCCTTGACGGTCCCGGGCACGCTGCTTCCAGTTGTCAAGACCAAGATGTCTTACATCCGCGATTACTTGGTCTTTATACCGGAGGTTCGGTCTTCCTCTTCTTCTCGAACCAGGAGGCTCGGAGTCGAAGACCCTCTTAGCTGGAGCGTTGATGTCCATGCGCTCGATGTGGCCGAGCCAGTGTAGTCGACGGATCCTTGCCTTCCGGACTACATCCACATCTTGGTACAGCTCGTAGAGTTCGCGGTTGTGTCTTCTTCTCCATTCACCTTCCTCACAGACAGGACCAAATATCCGGCGCAGAATTTTTCTTTCGAAAGAACTCAAAATCCTGCTTATCGTCCAGCTTTCGGCTCCGTACAGCAAGACTGGCAGAATGAGCGTTTTGTAAAGCATGACTTTGGTCTTTCGAGTGAGGAGTTTTGACCCCAGTTGTTTGGACAAGCCGAAGTAGCAGCGGTTGCCAAGGGCGATTCTATGCCGGATCTCCACTGTGGTGTCATTTGTGGAATTTACGTTTGCCCCGAGGTAGACAAACTCCTTAACTACCTCGAAATTGTATCTGTCAATTGTTATATTTTGTCCCAGGTGGTGAGCGACGGATTGGTTTTTGCTTGACAGCATGTATTTCGTTTTGTCCTCATTGATCTTAAGACCAACTCGTTTCGCCTGTTCTTCAATCGCCGTGAAGCCCACAATGCCACGGCGAGAACACGCGATGATGTCGATATCATCCGCGTATCCTAGCAGCTGGATGGACTTGTAAAAGATAGTGCATTCCCTGTTGACGCCTGCCCGTCGCACTATCTGCTCCAGCACCAGGTTGAAGAAGTCACATGACAGCGCATCTCCTTGCCGAAATCCGGTGCATGTTTCGAATGGTTCCGAGGTCCTAGAACCTAGTTGCACGGTGCATCGCGTGTTTTTTAGCGTGGCGCGACACAACTGGATCAGTTTTAGCGGGATTCCGAATTCGGCCATCGCCCCAAACAGTTCTTCACGATGAATGCTGTATGCGGCTTTGAAATCGATGAAAAGATGGTGTGTATCGATTCGAAACTCGTTGGTCTTTTCCAGGATTTGTCGAAGTGTGAAAATTTGGTCTATAGTTGATTTGCCGGGCCGGAAGCCGCACTGGCAGCTGCCGATTAGTGCGGTGCAAAATGGTTTTAGACGTTCACACAATACGCTGGACAGGATCTTGTATGCGACATTGAGCCGGGATATACCTCTATAGTTCTTGCAAGAAGTAGGATCGCCTTTTTTGTGGATGGGGCATATAGATATGATGGCATATCTCGCTGAAAAGTGGAATCACCCACTTCACCAAGCAGGTGAAAGCAACATTGTTGCACTGGATATTTCGAAAGCATTTGACAGGGTTTGGCATGAAGCCCTTTTGTCGAAAATGCGTGCTTTTGGGATCGATAAGTCTCTCTTTCAATGGATTAAAAGCTACCTTTCGAATCGTTCAATTCAAGTTGTTTTGGACGGATTCAAGTCTGATACTCACTTTGTAAATACCGGTGTCCCCCAGGGCTCCGTTTTGTCTCCGACACTCTTTCTTATTTTTATAAATGATCTCTTGTCTGTTATTTCTAATCCAATTCACTCCTTCGCTGACGACAGTACCCTCAGCTTCTCATATTCATTCACCAGTTTACGACCCTGCACTTCGGTTGTAGATAATGAGCGGCAGCATATGTTAAGCTCATTAACTTCCGATATCGACAGCATCATCCAATGGGGTAAAAATAATAGAGTGGAATTTAATTCTTCGAAAACACAATGCTGTCTCTTGTCGTTAAAGCGTATAAGTAACCCGCAGCCATTATCAATGAATGGCACTTGCATCTCAGAATCTGAAAAGCTTTCCATCCTGGGTATGAGTGTTGCTCACGATCTTAATTGGAGCGACCATATATTCAGTGTCGCCAAGAATGCTGCGAAATGCCTAGGATTCTTATACAGATGCAAGAAATATTTCTCACCCTTAGATCTGGCTACAATCTATAAGGCGTTCATTCGCCCCAAGTTGGAGTTTAACGCTCATGTCTGGTCCGGTGCTTCCAAGACCTCACTGCACCTACTAGACAGAATACAAAAACGAGCCATAAAACTGATAGGTGGCTCCAGCATTACAAAAACATTAGACTCGCTGGAACACCGCAGGAATGTTACCTGCCTCTCCCTGTTTTATCGTTACTACCACCAAAAATGCTCTGATGAAATAGCCAGTTGCATTCCGCCCCTTCAACATTTCTCCCGCAATACACGTCTCTCTAGGAATGCTCACCAATATACTCTGAAGCCCGCTTTCGGACATACTGTCAAATATAGAGAATCTTTCATTAACCGAATCACACGAATCTGGAAAACCTTTTTGAATAGGTTTTCGTTGTATTTTCTTCGCAGCTTAGTCACGAACCCTCTTCAACAGCAGGAGCTGAGTGGGGCAGCTTTCTTGTGATTGTTCGTACCAGGACATAGCAGTTTCCAATGCTAAGAAAGTTTCTGCATGGCTTCGCCATCGGTCACTGCCGGTTGTTCTTCCTCCACCGTGGACAAAATTCCATTGTCGCTCAAGATTTGATAACCCGGATCATTATCATCTTTAAGCCACGACATCCTGGGGTTTCCTGGAACATATCAACGATTTCATTTAAATCTTCGTTGTCAAGTTCTGCATTTTGTTCTCCCCTTTGCAGTAGTTGTAATTTTTTCCAAGCCTTTCTCAGATTCTCCTGCGATAGTGTGTTCCATGCATCAGCTATCATATAGCAGCAGTCCTTAAGATTAAGTTTCTATAAAAATTCTTTCCTCATCTTCTGCCAACAGCAAACGACGTAGCACTTGCTTTCTGTATACCTCCTCAAGTTTTTAGGGTTCCGTAACCAAAGGTAAAACGGAACCCTATTACTAAGACTTCGCTGTCCGTCCGTCCGTCCGTCTGTCACCAGGCTGTATCTCATAAACCGTGATAGTTAGACAGTTGAAATTTTCACAGATGATGCATTTCTGTTGCCGCTACCACGACAAATACTAAAACCAGAACAAAGTGAATATTTAAGGGGGGCTCCCGTACAACAGACCGGATTTTAATCCAAAAAATCCTGCCTGTAACCACGATTTGTCATTTGATGAGGTAACATACATAGTCTCTTTCATATTTATATATACAGATGGTACGGAACCCTTCGTGCGCGAGTCCGACTCGCACTTGGCCGGTTTTTCAAAGATTTTTTGTTTTATTCTATAACTCCCTGATCCATTGGTTGTAGGATTGTTGTGACGTTTGGTGGTAAAAAAAATCACTTGAAAATGTTCGTCGACCGCATTCAATGTTGACGAAAATTTAAAGTGATTCAAATCATTCAATGTTTCGAGAGCGCCGTGGCACAGTAGGTAGTGTGTTTGCCTCTAACGCGGATGGCACTGGATAGAATCCCGATAATCTCGCCGTTCGGAACCGGCAATAAACTGTAGGTCCCTTTCACCTATGGGAAAATAAAATCACAGACAACATGGGTGATTGAGAGAAGCTCGACTTTGGTCCTTCATGGACTGTAACGCCAACATACTGTTGCGGAGACACAAACCGACAGTTAAGTTCTTTTTAAAGGTTAGTTCGGATAATTCACTTTTTTTTTTTTATATAGTTACACCCTCACTCAAGGCTAAAGCCTTATCACGTTTTTGAACGTTGTGCGAGCGACGGTAACAGGGAGAGGGATAGTTTTCGCTCAGGTTTACACACAACCTGAACGGAGTGCAGTGGTTTTTGAGTGGTAGATGCTCGTTCACTACTCTCAGGGGTGGTTGTCCTAGATAGAACGAGAGCCGACCCAATTCCGCTTTGGTTATAGTCCGTAATAATTCGTTCGAGCACTTTTAATATTGCATATGCAGAGGATGAATTTCAATTGACCATGTACTGTGAGTGTTATGCCTGCAGCAGTACGTTTGGTCGCCTTCCATTCACAACTGTGTTGCATACTTTTATCCGTATAGGAATTGCTTTTTTCTTGGCTATGAAACGAATTTGAACTATAGACCTTTCGCTAGACGGCCGATGATGTTAACCACTGCACCACGGCCACCCCCACTTTGCAGCTGACTACCGTTTCGGATAACTGACGTCCATTTGCTTCCGATATTGCGTTCGGATAACTGACGTTTCGGTTAATTGACGTTCGGATAATCGACGCTCGACTGTAAAACAAAACAAAGAATCCTGAAAAAAAAACTCAAAAATCTTTGATAAAATAGAAAAAAAAAATCGTACTACCTACATTAAACGCCTTTGATCACGATTTAGTAATTATATACAAACATTGTGTATAAATATATATTTAACAGAAATGAAACAAGTGTTTATTTACTAAAATGGTTGTTGTTGCGATTTTGAAACGAGAGAAGTACGAAGTAAATTTATGACTAAAGGAAGCCTATGTTCTAGTTAAATTTTATTCTCTACATGATTACCTTCTCGTTAGAAATATTATTATCAATTGTACACTGATAGGTTCTCTCTACTTTTTTTTTTTGTGTTTACATTATGTATAATTTTTTTTAATTATTTTATTCTAGTGTTTATTGTTAATTTTGTTACAAGGAATAAAGTACATAATTTTAGTGTTTTTTTTTTATCCCAATTTTTTCCCCCAATATGTTATATATTTAATTCCCTATTTATTTTTATGCAATCAATAATGCCTCTAAATCTTTATGTGATTATGAAACACGTTAAAGACATGTTCAATAACAATTATTAACAATTTATCAATGTTTTATGCCTCCTCATAGTCACATAATCTGAATAATAATAATCATAAATAGAAAACCCCTGAATTAAGTTAATTTGTACTCATACCGCGATGTTTTGCTTGAAAATATAAGTGAAAGTCCTTACTACGATAAATACGTAGCAAGAACTTGTTAGTAATTTATTATTAGTAGCTGTTCATATACATACATAAGTTTAAACAAACAAAAAAAAAAAAAATACCCAAACAAAAATGTCGACAAAAAAATGCTAAAAACAAACAAAATGTAATTAAAAAAAAAAAAACAGTATTTATAATTTAAAAACCCTGAAAAGGATGTAAAAAAAATTCGTTTCTTTTTTGAAATAATATAAATTAAATTTAATTGTATTTACTAAAAACATAAAAATGAATAAAATGTATAAAAACAACAAATAAAATAAAATTGACAAAAAAAAAAATCGTTTGCGAAGAGAACAAATGTTTTTAATATTTGATCGATGGTTACACGAAGTGGCTATGTTGTTGTATCTAAAGTTAGAAAAAAATCAATTGTCAGAGTTTTTTTTAAACATTTTCTTTATTGTTCTCCATTGAACGTAACGCTGTTGCCATGAACGTTTTTTTTTTGTTTTCTGAAAATCGTCAATAGACACCTCATCACGACATCAACATTCCTAACTTATGACTTAGACATGAATGCCCGTGCTGGTTATGTATCGAGATTTTAAAAATATGGATAAGTCTTCTCTTACTTGCTTGGGTAGCGCTACAGTTCGGGATGAACTTGGGCCTCAACCAACAAGCCTTTCCAGTTAGCGCGATCTTTTGCTAGCTGTTTCAAGTGTCGCACGCCCAGTTGATTAAGGTTCCTTCCACCACTGCAACGTCGTCCTTCGGGTTTGGAATCGATGACATTGCCTAGCCATCTTAGACGTTGGATCCGTAGACGTCGTACTAGGCCGCTGTCGCTCGACAGCCTGTACAGTTCTTGGTTGAATCTTCTCCTCCGCTCTCCGCCAAAACAAACGGGACCGAAGATTGTACGCAGAATTTTCCTCTCGAAACGACCAACGGCCAAGGGTCTCTGCGACGTAGAGGAGGACCGGGATGATGAGGGATGAGGGTTACCTTAGTTTTCCTAAGGATCCTATTACTGAATTGCCTCTTGCGCCCGAAGAAACAGCGATTAGCAAGAGTTATCCTGCTTCTACTCTCAGCGCTGGTGTCGTTGCCACTTGTTAACAATAAGCCAAGGTAGACGAAGTCCTTGGCGCAGTGGTTAGTGTGTTGGACTCTGACGCACGATGAGCGAGTTCAGATCCCGATAACACCAACGCCATCGAATGTTTATTTCGCGACGTTCCTCCTCGGCGGGGTACTGGCAAAACCCTCCGTAGTAAACTTGCCATGAAAAAGCTTCTCGACTCATGCCGTTCGGAATCGGCATTAAACTGTAGGTCCCTTTCACCTGCGTGAAAAATAAATCACACACAACATGGGTGATTGAGAGAAGCTTGGCTCTGGTCCTTCATGGGCTGTAACGCCACCAAAGAAGAAGAAGAAGACGAAGTCCTTGACCACTTCGATTCTGTAGTTGCCAATTGTGACGTTCTGGCTGAGACGTCGGTGGTGAGCGTCCTTTTTTGATGACAGCATATATTTAGTTTTGCCCTCGTTTACTGCCAAACTAATTTTCGCCGCCACCATCTCAATACTCGCAAACGCATCATTTACATCTCGCTGCGATCTACCTATTATGTCAATATCGTCGGCGTATGCAAGGAGTTGCGAGGATTTGAAATAGATTGTGCCTCTTGTATTGGCCAGGGATTTTTGCACAATCATTTCTTATATGATGTTGAAGAAATCATACGACAGCGTATGATTTGACATCAAAACTATCGGTAAGGTGTTCACCGATTCGGATGGAGCAGCGAGCATTCTCCAAAGTCATCCTGCATGGTCTGATCAGTTTAGCAGGTATGTCAAGGGTGGACATAGCGTTGTATAGCTCGTCTCTAATTACGCTGTCGTATGCGGCTTTGAAGTCGACAAATAGGTGGTGAGTGTCGACTTGGAATTCATTGGTTTTTTCCAGGATCTGCCGTAGTGTGAAGATTTGGTCGATGGTGGACTTCCCCGGCCCGAATCCGCACTGATAAGGACCTATCAGCTTATTAACGAAAGCTTCAGGCGTTCGGCAGAGAATATTTCGTAGGCGATGTTAAGGAGACTTATTCCTCTGTAATTGGAGCAATCAGGCAGTCTCCTTTCGGGTGGATCGGGTATACGATGCTGAGACTCCATTCCTCGGGCAGGCTTTCCTCTGGCCATATCTTACAGATTAGCTGGTGCATGCTCCCAACCAGTTTATCCCCAACTGCCGTGAAGGGCTCAGCAGACAGTCCGTCTGCGCCAGCAGCTTTATTCGACTTGAGCTTCGATATAGCAATCTTAACTTCGCCGAGGTCAGGGTGATGGAATTCTCTGCGGTATTCGTCGATTAGAAATGGATCAGTCTTCCTGACAGCGGTATATTGACAAACAGCCTGCAGAAGTGATTTTTCCATATTTTCAGCATCGACTGCGATTCTACTACAAGGTGTCCGTTCTCATCCCTGCAGGCTTCCGTTCTGGCTTATAACCTTGGCATGTTCGCTTTATCTGTTGATAAATCTTTCGAACGTCACGCCAGCAGTAACACCTCTCCAAATCCTCAATCGCGCGCTTGTCGTGCTTTCTACTTTCTCCTGAGAAGCTTATACTCCTCCCTTCTTTTTAACTCGTAGAGCTCACGAGCTGCTCTTGTTCTTTTATGCAGCGAGACCTTATGTGCATCCTGTTTCGCTGTGTGAATCCTCCTGCACTCGTCATCGAACCAGGTGTTTCTTCGTGGTGGAGCCTTGAAACCCAAAACTTCGGATGCAGAGCTTTTCAAGTCTTGTTTGCAAAGGCTCCACTGCTGTTCTATTGGTAACATGGAGGATTGAGGTGTATGGGAGAGCTTAAGGGAGACGCGATCGGTACAAGCACGAGCGGTTTCTGGCGATAGTAGCTTTCCGACGTCTTAACTTTGTATTCTTACTCTACTCCGCTGCGTTCGTGCTATCCGTAGGCGCATCTTGGCTACTACAAGGTAGTGGTCCGAGTCGATGTTAGCCCCTCGGAAAGTTCGGACATCAAGAATAGTGGAGGAGTGTCTGACGTCGATCGCGATGTGATCAATCTGGTTGGTAGTCGATTGATCAAAAGACCGCCAGGTACTTACTTACTTACTTAGGTGGCGCTACAGTCCGTGGTGAACCTGAGCCTCAACCAACACGCGTCTCCAGCTGGCACGGTCTTTGGCTAGCTGTTTCCAGCGCCGCACTCCCAGTTGGTTAAGGTCCCCTTCCACCTGCGTGCGCCACCGATGATACGGCCGTCCTCTGCCGCGCCTTCCTTCCGGGGTGGATTCGAAGACTCTTCGGGTCGGAGCTGTATTTTCCATGCGCTCTACATGGCCTAGCCACCTTAGACGCTGTATCCGTAGACGTCGTACCAGGCCGATGTCTCTGTACAACCCGTACAGTTCTTCGTTATATCTTCTCCTCCATACACCGTTTAAACAAACGGGACCGTAGGTAGTGCGCAGAATTTTCCTCTCGAAACGACCAAGGGCATCTTCTTCCGCTTTTGTTAAGGTTCAGGCCTCTGCGCCGTAAAGTAGGACTCGGATGATTAAGGTCTTATATAGTGTCACCTTGGTTTTCCGAGAGAAGGCTCTACTTCTCAATTGCCTCTTGAGCCCAAAGAAACAGCGGTTGGCAAGAGTGATTCTGCGTTTTATCTCGGCGCTGGTGTCGTTGTCGCTAGTCATCAGTGAGCCAAGGTAGACGAATTCCTTATCCACTTCAAAGTTATATCCGCCCATGGTGACGTTCTGGCCAACACGTTGGTGTTGTCCGTCTCTTTTAGATGAAAGCAGATATTTGGTTTTACCCTCATTAACCTTGAGACCCATCTTAGCCGCTTCTACCTCAATGCTTACAAAGGCATCATTGACGTCTCACTGTCTCCGTCCAATCACGTCAATGTCGTCGGCGTGCGCAAGCAGTTGCGTAGACTTGAAATAAATCGTACCTCTTGTGTTTTGGCCAGTGACTCTTGCACGATCTTTTCAAGCACGATGTTGAAAAAGTTGCATGACAGCGCGTCACCTTGCCTAAATCCTTAATGGAGCAGCGAGAAATGGATATCAGACATGAATCCTTCCAAAACAACTTGAATAATTGAATGATTCGAAATGTAGCTTCTAATCTACTGAAGAAGAGACTCATCGATCCCGAAAGCACGCATTTTCGACAAAAGGGCTTCATGCTAAACCCTGTCAAATGCTTTCGCAATATCTAGTCCAACTATTTTGCTTTCACCTGCTTGGTGAAGCGAGCGATTCCACTTTTCGGCGAGATATGCCATCAAATCACCAGTGGATCTATTGGTGCGGAAACCATACTGACGGCCATTGAGGAGTTTCCGTGATTCAAGATATTTCATAAGCTGACGGTTAATCAGCGTTTCCATGACTTTGGAAAGAAGGGACGTTAGTGTAATGGGTCGGTAGTTGGAGGGAGAAGATGATTCGGCTTTTTTGGGTATAGGCTGGACAAATGCTGTTTTCCTCCTACTCGGAAAGAACCCAGAAGGGTAGGAGAGATGAAAAAGCGTAGAAGAACACCTCTTCTGAATTTTTGGGGCAATACCATCTGGACCAGCGGATTTGTGTATGTCGAGCGACTGTAGGAGCGCAGAAGTGGATTCGTTCCATGGTGGAATTGATGCACTCTAGTACAGGCGGAGACAAAGTACAGGCTGGGAGCTGAGAACTGGTTGTGAAATGGGCAGCAAGTACGTTAGCTTTGTCTAAGGATGTGACAGCTGGAATGTCATTGTGAACGAGCGTCGGTATACACGACGTAGTTGAGTTTTTTATATTTTTTATAAACGACCAGAAACTTGCTACCTTTGGGACATTAAAGGATTTTACGCCTTAGTTTTTGGTCGGATTGGAATTTAACTCGTTGAATGTGGGTGTTGCTGTCATTGCTGGCTCGTATGTATTCTTTTCGGTTTTCCTCAGAACTGTTTGCTTTATAAGCCCGAAAACTTAGCATCTTGAGCCTAATAGCCTCTTTCCTATTCAAGTTTAAGTCACACCAAGTATTATCCTTTGGTCTGGTGCTTTTATTCTTGTTAAGAATAATATTTGCCATGCAGTTGCGGCGTCCACCTCGTTATCGAGGAAGGACAACGACCAGTTTGATCCATTAAGTTTCGTAGTCAGAATAAAGGGTCCGCCATATAAGGTTTTTTTTTTTTTTTTTTTTTTTTTTTTTTTGTCAAGTAGTGCTTATTTGGTGAATGGTAACACTTAGCTCAGTCTGACTTTACAGATAATTAGTTTTATCCTTCCGCTGAACGAATATGGTTGTGAATACGCTTGAACAACGCTGGGAAATATTGCGGCATTACTTTGAAAATCATGGTAATGTTGCAGAATGTGTGCGAAAATTGCGTACGGATTTTGGAAGAAGAGAAGCACCGTCAGCCCCGTATGTTCGTTATCTTGTGAAAAAAGTGAAAAAAACTGGCATCCTCATCGATAAACCAAAGCGTGAAAAGCCAAAAACAGTGCGAACACCCCAGAATATTGCTGCTGCGGCAGAAAATGTGCGTGAAGCGCCATCAACATCAATTCACCGTCGTTCTCAACAATTGAACATTTCGGAGACATCATTGAGACGAATTTTGCATACAGACCTTGGTATGACGCCATACAAAGTCCAATTGGTTCAGGAGTTGAAGCCAACTGACCATCCAATGTGTTTTCGCTTCGCTAAGTGGGCCTGCGATCGACTTACAGAAGATGCCGATTTTGCCAAAAAAATCATCTTTTCAGATGAAGCTCATTTTGATCTTGGCGGGTTTGTAAACAAGCAAAATTGTCGCATTTGGGGCACAGAAAACCCGCACGCATACATTGAAAAGCCGGTGCACCCAAAACGAGCCACTGTTTGGTGCGGATTTTGGTCTAGAGTCATAATTGGGCCATTTTTCTTCGATAATGAGCAAGGAGTGGCCGTTACAGTCAATGGCGATCGTTATCGGGCCATGTTGAACGAATTTTTGTTCACTAAAATTGAAGAGGAGGATATTGACAACATTTGGTTTCAACAGGACGGCGTTACGTCCCACACTCGATGTTTTGCGCCCTGTTTTTGAAGATCGCATTATCAGCCGCAGAGCTGATGTCGTTTGGCCACCTCGGAGCTGCGATTCGACACCGTTGGACTATTATTTGTGGGGTGCCGTCAAAGATAAGTGTTACGCCGACAAGCTTGAGACAATTGACGCTTTAAAGGACAATATTCGTTAAGCCATTGGTGAAATACAGCTGCACAGAATCGATAATTTGCTTAACAATTGGACCGATCGTGTAGGCTACTGCATGGCCAGCCGAGGCAGCCATTTGAATGAAATTATTTTCCATTATTAAACGGAAGGATTGTACTTTCAAATAAAAAAAGAAATTTGAGAAAATATTCAGTAGTTTTTTTTTTTTTTATAGCATTTTCAAAAAAAAGTTATTTGGCGGACCCTTTAGTAAGAATGTGGAGCATATTTGCCGTTTGTTGTAAGATTAGATTAGATTTATGAGATTTTATTCACCTCAAAGTTTTTACAATATGTATTTGTAGTACCCACGAAGCTCAGTGCTTATCTGTGGGTGGTTACATTTTCATAGGTTTTGAGTTGACTGGACTTTTAATCTAATTGCAAATATTATTTCCATAAAAAGTTTGCTTAACAAGTAAGCCTGCAAATCCCAATTTAATTCAAAAAGAACAGTTTTATGAGTTTTTTACGTTTCTTAAAATTTTGAATATTTTTTAAGTGTATTGGAAGTTGGTTCATAATTGCTGGTATAGTATAGCTCAATTGTCGCCTACCATAATTGTTGTATATCACCGTAATTTTAAGTAGACCTTGCGCACGTCTTCTGGTGTTGAAACTGTGTGAAATAGGCTTACTTACTTACTTAGGTGGCGCTACAGTCCGTGGTGAACCTGGGCCTCAACCAACAAGCGTCTCCAGCCAGCACGGTCTTTGGCCAGCTGTTTCCAGTGCCGCACGCCTAGTTGGTTGAGGTCCCCTTCCACCTGCGTGCGCCACCGCTGAGGCGGCCGTCCTCTGCCGCGCCTTCCTTCCGGAGTGGATTCGAAGACTTCGGGTCGGAGCTGTATCTTCCATGCGCTCTACATGGCCTAGCCACCTTAGACGCTGTATCCGTAGACGTCGTACCAGGCCGATGTCGCTGTACAACCCGTACAGTTCTTCGTTATATCTTCTCCTCCATACACCGTTTGAACAAACGGGACCGTAGATAGTGCGCAGAATTTTCCTCTCGAAACGACCAAGGGCATCTTCATCCGCTTTTGTTAAGGTCCAAGTCTCTGCGCCGTAAATGAGGACTGGGATGATCAAGGTCTTATATAGTGTCACCTTGGTTTTTCGAGAGAGGGCTCTACTTCTCAATTGCCTCTTGAGCCCAAAGAAACAGCGGTTGGCAAGAGTGATTCTGCGTTTTATCTCAGCGCTGGTGTTGTTGTCGCTGGTAATCAGTGAGCCAAGGTAGACGAATTCCTTGACCACTTCAAAGTTATATCCGCCCATGGTGACGTTCTGGCTAATACGTCGGTGTTGTCCGTCTCTCTTAGATGCAAGCAGATATTTGGTTTTACCCTCATTAACCTCGAGACCCATCTTAGCCGCTTCTACCTCAATGCTCACGAAAGCCTCATTGACGTCTTGTTGTTTTCGTCCAATTACGTCAATATCGTCGGCGTACGCAAGCAATTGCGTAGACTTGAAATAAATCGTACCTCTTGTGTTGACCAGTGACTCTTGCACGATCTTTTCAAGCACGATGTTGAAAAAGTTGCACGACAGCGCGTCGCCCTGCCTAAATCCTTTTTTAACATCAAAGGTCGGTAATGACCTTAATGGAGCAGCGAGAATTCTCCATTGTCATCCTGCACAGTCGGACGAGTTTGACAGGGATGTTAAAACTAGACATGGCTTTGTACAGCTCGTCTCTATATACGCTGTCGTACGTGGCCTCGAAATCGACGAAGAGGTGGTGAGTGTCGATTTGGTATTCCTGGGTCTTCTCCAAGATCTGCCGTAGCGTAAATATTTGGTCTATTGTGGATTTACCTGGCCTGAAACCACACTGATAAGAGCCGATCAGGTTATCCACAAACGGTTTCAGGCGTTCACACAATACGGCAGAGAAGATCTTATATGCGATGTTAAGGAGACTTATTCCCCTATAGTTGGCGCAGTTATAGGGGTCTCCTTTCTTATGGACCGGGCAAACGATGCTGAGATTCCATTCGTCGGGCATGCTTTCCTCCGACCATACCTTGCGGATGAGATGGTGCATGCACCTTATCAGCTCATCTCCAGCCGCCTTAAAAAGCTCAGCAGACAGGCCGTCTGCGCCAGCGGCTTTATTGGACTTAAGTCTTGATATCGCTATTTTGAATTCGTCTAGGTCGGGTGGACTGAATTCTGTTACTTCGTGGTCCATTGCGAATGGCTCGTTCTGCCTGACAGCGGTATCTTGTGTGTCATCGCCGTTATACAGTCTGCAGAAGTGGTCTTTCCAAATCCTCAGCATCGACTGCGACTCTACTACCAGTTCTCCATTTTCATCCCTGCAGGCCGCCACTCTGGCTTTGTAGCCATGGCATGTTCGTTTTACCTTGTTGTAAAACTTACGGGCGTCATTCCTGCGGAAGCATCTCTCCATCTCCTCGGTCTCACGCTCTCCATGCTCTCTCTTCTTTCTTCTGAAAAGCGTGTGTTCCTCTCTTCTCTTCTGCTCATAGATTTCGCGAGCAGCTCTCGTCCGTCGTTGCAGCATGGCTTTATATGCCTCTCGTTTTGCTGCATGGGCTTGTACGCATTGTTCATCGAACCAGGGGTTTCTAGGTGGTGGCGGTTTGAAACCCAGCACCTCTGAGGCAGCATCTCTGACGGCGCTCTGGCAATGAGCCCATTCCTGCTCTATTGTTTGTGCTGCTCTGGGCGGATTTTGAGAGAGCTTTGAGGAGACACGATCGGCAAAGATTCTGGCAGTCTCTTGCGATTGTAGCTTTCCAACGTCAAACTTACGTAGTCCTACTCGACTCCTAAGCATTCTTGATATCCTCATTCGTACCTTGGCTACAACAAGGTAGTGGTCCGAGTCGATGTTGGCCCCTCGGAAGGTTCGTACGTCGAGAATACAGGAGGAGTGTCTGGCGTCGATCGCAATATGATCAATCTGGTTGGTGGTCGATTAATCACAAGACCGCCAGGTACCCTTGTGGATGTTGAGATGGGGGAATCGCGTGCTTGCTACAAGGAGGTTGCGCCCCGCTAGGAAATCGATTAGCCTTAATCCGTTGTCGGATGTGGTGTTATGGAGGCTATGCTTTCCTATGATCGACTCAAATATGTCCTCCTTGCCCAGTTTTGCATTAAAGTCTCTTAGGACTATTTTTGTGTCGTAGCTGGGACATTGGGCATATGTTCTGTCTAGGAGATCGTAGAATTCTTCTTTGAGTCGATCGTCCTTTTCTTCCGTTGGAGCGTGAGCGCATATTAAGCTAATGTTTCCAAATTTAGCTTTGATGCGGATTGTCATGAGGCGTTCGCTTACATCTCGGAAGCTTAAGACTTTTTGTCGGAGTCTTCCTCTAATAACGAATCCGCACCCGAATAGGCGCTGTTTGTTCTCCTTGTAGCAGTTCCCGTAGTAGATGTCGCAGTTTTTCATCCGTTTTTTGCCTGGTCCATCCCATCGCACTTCTTGGAGTGCGGTTATATCTGCTTTATAGCAGTTGAGGGTTTGCTCCAATTGATCGCCTGCACCCGGTCTGTTAAGGGACCTCACATTCCAGGTGCAGACTCTCAAGTCCGTTAGTCGTTTGCAGGGGTCGTCAGCTTTGTATCCGTCCGTATCCGAGGCTTGTTGTCGGTCCGGAACAAGTGGGTTTTTACGTGATAGGGATGTTACCCCTAAGCACAACCCCCAACCTGGAGGGCCAGGTTCCTCTTTCCCCAGGAACAAGGGTTGGGTCGCTGCACACATTGGTTCACTACCTGGCGGGTGCCAGGGTAGCTATCCAGGGGGGCCACGCGGAGGCTGTGTGTCAACTTGGATTGAACAGGGACAGAGATCGAAGCTGGCGTTTGCCATGTTAAACGCGATCAACTTCCTTGCTCTGTTTGCTCGCTCCCTCCCTCCCTTCAAACTCCTGTTGCATCATAGAAATTGCTGTTTTAAGACACTGTGCCTAACAACAATTGCAATGTCGTCTGCGTATGCGAAAACAGTACTGTTTTGGAAAATTCGGAGAAGCGCGTTTGTAAAAAGTATGAACAGAACCGGGCCAAGTTTTGACCCCTGTGGTACACCATGAGTGCATCTTCTTTCTTGACTCCATGAATTCCCAACTTTGACTTCAAAGGTTCCTCCTATGAGGTAGCTCTCCATCCATTTCCAAAGTGTTCCTCTAATGCCGATTTTGTAGAGGACATCAAGTAGTTTTTCGTGACTTAGTGTATCGAATGCCTTACTGAAGTCCACAAACATTACCAAGATGTGATGATTTTTATTAAGACTCATGTTAACAGCAATACAAAATTCTCCAAGAAGTCTTCCCGTGCTTTTCCCTTTTTGAAAACCATATTGATCGGATTGCAGCAAACGATATTTCTCAATAAACTTATTCAATCGTCTTACAACAACTTCTTCTAGGCATTTTTCAATAACGGGCAGAATTGAAATGGGCCTATAATTTTGAATTTCGCTCTTTTTCCACCTTTAAAGATGGGACGAATGATCAGTGTCTTCAAGATTTTTGGAACACACCCTTGTGTCAACCTTCTGTTAACAATTATTCGAATTAATGGTGCTAGAAAATTCGCATTAAATTTGATGTCACACGCTCTTATTCCATCAGCTCCAGGACTTTTATTAGTACTCAGGTTACACAGTATATTTCGAATCTCGGTTTCATCAGCTTCTTCTAAATATATTGATTGAGAATGTAGTTGAATAGGTGTGCTGGAAGTTTTTTCATTACATAGGTGTGCAATCTTAGACGCTTGTGTGGAAAAGAATTCAGCAAGTTTTTCGGTGACATCGGTAACGTTCGATTGAGTGCAAATATTGTGTTTTATTATTTCATCAATTGATGCTTTTTTCCTACCCATTAGTTCATTTATTATACCCCAAGTTCTTTTCGCATCTAGTTTTGCGTTGACTAATTGATTTTTGTAATAGTTAGACTTTCTTATTTGTATATTTTTGTTGACACAGTTTCTTAATTTTTTGTATTCGGATTTGTAGCTTTCATTCCTTAAATTATTCTTCCATCTTCTATACATTTTATCTCTTTTTTTTTGCATAGATCAATTTCAACTTAGCCTTCACGGTCTCAACCCCAATCGACTCATCATGTAACCCAAGAAGTATTGATTGGGAGCGCTATAGAACCCTTGTTGGCAACTCTGTATTAAGCAGGACCCCTGATCATCCGCGGTCCACGGTAGATATAGATAATATGGTTGATATTATAACAACTACCTTGAGCAACGCACGGGTCAATAGCTGCGTAAGCCACAAATCGAAAAAAAAAACTCTTATCCCTCGTGGTGGAACGCAAACTTAAGCAAGCTCCGTAAAAACTGTCGGAAACTCTTTAACAAAGCAAAGAGTACTAGAAACGATAGTGACTGGAGCCTATATAAAGCTTCACTCAGAACTTACAAACAAACTCTGAGGAAAGAACAAAGGCTATCCTGGAAACTTTTCTGTAACAATATGGAAAAAATTTCAGACGCCTACAGATTGAGGAAAATACTCTCGAAAGATCCACAATTCCCAAGCTACCTTACAGCTAACGGAGTCTGGACAACATCTGAAGAAGAAACTTTAAACCTTCTTCTCAATACGCACTTCCCAGGATGCCATGAATCGCAGGACTTATCGCAACCGCGAAGAACCTACTTTTCATCCGCAATAATGGGAAATTTCGAACACATCATCTCCAGAGAGAAAATAATATGGGCGCTAAAAAGTTTCAAGCCCTATAAATCGCCAGGTCCGGATGGAATCTACCCTATCGAACTTACACAAACCACGGAATGGACTATACCATGGCTAGAGATAATCTTCAAAGGATGCCTAGCGTGGAGTCACATTCCAGACAAGTGGAAGTGCGCAAGGGTGCTTTTCATTCCTAAGGCCGGCAGAAACTCTCACACCTCCCCCAAGGTCCTAAGGCCTATATGTCTATCATCCTTTGCACTAAAAACCTTGGAAAGGATGGTAGACCTACATATACGCCATAACTTGGATCCGCTCCTAATTTCTAAGGCACAGCATGCCTACGTTAAGGGTAGATCTATCGAAACAGCCTTGCGTGAGGAAAATCGAAAGATCAATCCATCTTAAAGAATACACTATAACAGCCTTTCTAGATATAGAGGGCGCCTTTAACAACGTCACTCCGGAAGCAATAACAGAAGGGTTAGAAAAGCTAAAGGTGGAGAAGACTCTCATAGAGTGGATCAGCGAGCTACTATCAACACGCAAGATTCACTCGGTATGGGGAAGACAGGCAATCACCAGAGTGGTTACCCGGGGAACCCCGCAAGGAGGGGTTCTCTCACCTCTTCTCTGGAATGTAGTTATAAATGAACTACTAATCAAACTGGAGGAAGAAGGCCTAGACGCTATTGCCTACGCTGATGACGTTGCCATTTCAATCTCAGGTAAATACCTATCGACACTGAATGACCGTATGCAAACGGCATTCTCAATTCTTTGCAAATGGGCGCATAGCAAAGGGCTCAGGGTTAATCCTCAGAAAACGGAGCTCGTGCTATTCACCAAAAAGCATAAAATCCCGGAATACTGCCCTATCACTTTGCTTGGTACCAGTTTCAACTACTCCTCTAGTGCCAAATTCCTTGGCATCATACTGGACAGGAAATTAACCTGGAAAAGCAACACAATCGAAAGAGCTAAAAAAGCAACAATAGCTCTTTATACATGCAAGAAAGCCATAGGGAAAAAATGGGGGTTCAATCCCAAGATTACCCTATGGCTCTACACCGCGGTCGTTAGACCCATATTAATATATGGAGCGACTGTCTGGTGGACAGCACTGGACAAGACAACATACCTCAAACAATTCGAGAAGGTACAAAGGCTGGCGTGTTTATGCATTACCGGGGCCCTCAGGTCCACCCCAACGGCAGCACTTAACATGATACTCGACCTTACACCACTCGATATTTTCGGCAAGCAAATTGCCACACAAACGGCCATTAGACTTAAAGCCAACTCGAACTGGAAGAGCTACGTCATTGGCCACTCCTCGATCCTGATTAAGAGGTCAACCATGGCAGAAAACCTAGACCTCACAGAACCCACCACAGTCTTGGAAAAAAAACTTTACAACGTTCTACCCGGACAGACAAAACTGGACTCGCCAGACTCAACCTCGCAGAAACTGCGTAGACTTTTATACTGACGGGTCTAAAACCAAAGACGGGGTGGGTAGTGGAGTATTCTATTATCTAATCACTGCAGCGTTTTCCAGGCGGAACTGTTGGCAATAAAAGAGGCTCTGTCCTGGCTGAAGTGGAACGTGATATCCACCACGGATATCCGCATTCTCACGGATAGCCAAGCAGCCTTTAAGTCGCTGGAGTCCTATGTGTACACATCAAAAACTAGCCTCGACTGTCGCCTATCTCTTAATGAGATGGCTGAACAGTTCAACATACAACTTATATGGGTACCGGGACACAGCGACATCACTGGAAATGAAAGAGCCGACACACTCGCCAAAAAAGGAACGACGCTACAATCAACTGTGGTTTGTGAGGGTATACCCTCCGCAACCATTAAACACAATCTCACTACCCTCGCCAGGGCCGAGACGAACCGGATATGGACTCAGGGACACACCTGCCTCATCATAAGGCAAATCTGGCCCCGGCTCGATAATCAACGGACTAGGAGTATTATCTCCCTAAATATAACTGACATCTATAAAGTCATAGGTGTCAACACAGGACACTGCCTTATTGGCAGTCACGCGCAAAAACTAGGTATCACTCCGAATGATTTTTGTAGGAGCTGTCTAGACGAGAAAGAGGTCGAATCCATCCATCACCTCCTCTGCGCCTGCCCGGCATTCTGCACAATCAGGAAACGATACCTAGGACCATACCTCCTTAACGATCTGACCGAAGTTCAGCAAGTAGGGATATCTGATCTTCTTAATTTCTTAAGAAGCACAAAATGGTTCCACGAATAGGGGGCTAAACCCCCTCGTAGCTACACAACGGGCCTCCCTGGCCAATGTGTGTTCTTCCCATCTCTGGGAAGGCTACGGTCTTACCTACCTACCTACCTTGCATAGATCAAGCATTTCCGGCGTTATCCAGTTTTTATTTTGACGTTTTTTTCGTTTATGATTTTCTGTGGAATCAGCGTATATACTCGTCATTTTTGTGACAAATTTGTTGTATAGTCGATCACATCATTTTCATTTGCATACAATTCACTCCATTTTGTTTGTTGTATAAGACGGTTGACTTTTTCTTGCTTGATTGTTGTATGTGTTTCGCAATATACCGTGAGCGTCAAAAGAAAGTTTACGTAAGAAAAAATTAAAAAAAATATGGCAATAAACGCTTAATTCAGTACTTTATTTGCTTTCCTTTTGTCTTGATAACGGTCTTCAACCTCCTGGGCATTGATTCTACCAACTTTTTTGTGAAGTCGGAAGGAATTTTTTACCACTCTTTCAACAATACGGACTTTAGTGAGTCTTTGCTTGTTAGGACCCTTTTTCGAACTTATTTGTCGAGATACTCCCACAAATGTTCGATGGGGTTAAGGTATGAGGATTGCGGAGGGTGATCCAATAGCTTCGGCGTCCGATACAGTAACCATTCCTTCACAATTTTGGCCGTGTGCTTAGCGTCATTGTCCTGCTGGAACACCCATGCTTGATTCAAGCTCAATTTTGCAACGCTAGGGTGTAATTTTTCCCTCAAAATATTAAGATAATCTATTTTGTTCATTGTCTACTCAACAAACACCAGATTTCCCACACCTGTAGCCGCCAAGCATCCCCAAACCATAACCGACCCTCCCCCATGCGTAACCGTGGAGGTAATGTTCTTTTCTTATTCTTTGTTCTCCAAATTTTTGGTGGTTTTCTGGTTAAAAACTTCAAATTTGCTTTCGTCACTAAATACCACGCTTTTCCAAAATGAAATATGTTTTTCTTCATACCTTTTCGCAAATTGAAGTCGCCGTTTTTGGTTAGTTGCCGATATGAGCGGTTTTTCCTGCTGTACTCTGCCATGTATCCCACTATCGTGAAGTACTCGTCGAATAGTACTTGCACTTATGGGAATACCTGATGCTTTTTTAATGTCTTCTGATATTTTCACAGTACTAACAGATGAATTTTTTTTTCACTTCTCGTACAATTGATCTTGCTTCAGATTGGAAGAGTCGCTTGGGTCTACCAGTACGTGGACGATCTTGTATTTGTTTAAAATGTTTTTACTTATCTATAATTTTTCTTAACACCTTGGTGGCTTCTGCCAATTATTTTCGCCATTTCTCTCAAAGATCTTCCTTCTGCATTCAATTTCAAAACGAGTTTCCTGGTTTCAATAGGCGTTTGCTTACCCATTTTAATAAGACTTTGATTGTACAATGTTGACACAACTTTTTTCACAAACAAATAAACAAAGAATGAAATTAAAAGATAGCCTTTATCAGAATGATGTGCAAGATAAACACAAAAAAAGCGGGAAAGTGAACGTAACGGTAGTTTTCGTGTTCAGCAAATCACAATTCATACAGTGTAAACTTTCTTTTGACGCCTAGCATATGAAGTGTTTTTCCTTTCTTGTTTGTAAAATATTTGTTGTTGTTGTTTTTTATTAACTTTTTACCTTGTTCGATTAAGAATTAATAGACAAATGAATATGTTAAACTAGTTATAAGATATACCTTTAATAAGATCGGTAGTTGAAATAAGAACATAAAACACTGAGGTGTAAACTTTCTTTTGACGCTCACAGTATGTTGGAGATTTCTTTTGGTGGGTTGTTTGTCTACTTTCTGATGCGCGTGCTACTAATGTTGCTTTGTTAGTTATGTCAATGCCTTCAACTGGAAAATTGAGATTTCTGGGTTCATGGTATCTAACCAATTTTGTTTGTGTTCCTTGTTTTATATTTTAAATAACATTACGCATGATCATATTTGTACATATTAATCAGAATTACTTGCGTAGTTTTGTGCCTCCTAAGTTTTTTTTAAAGATTTCTTTTTTTTTATCCTAAATTAGGATTGAGAGCACGTTTCAAAAATTTTGCGATCGACATGTTTTCGCGACACGACATGCAGCATACAAAAATATATCAAGTGGACTCTCGTAATCGACCAACACGACATACGAGCTCGGATCGAAAAGAGAAATTTTATTTTGTATAAACGCTAGTGGACTCTCGTGATCGACCAACACGACATACGAGTTCGAATCGAAGAGAAAATTTTATATAAAGGCTAGCAGACTCTCGTGATCGACCAACACGACATACGAGTTCGAATCGAAGAGAAAATTGTATATAAACGCTAGCAGACTCTCGTGATCGACCAACACGACATCCGAGCTCGGATCGAAGAGAAAATTTTATATAAACGCTAGCAGACTCTCGTGATCGACCAACACGACATACGAGCTCGGATCGAAGAGAAAAATTTATCTACAATTTCTTTGCGGTGAACTCTACGGAACTTCAAAATTTTGGAAAAGTGCTCTCAATCCTAATTTAGGATATGGTCGTCAGAGTCGGGACGAGACTGCGCGGCTGTTTTTTTTTTTTTTTTAATTTGCACTCCCATCTATCCCTTCCAGTGGACGCTTTCATTAAACTATCACTTATTCAAACTCAGCAAACAATTAGACAATAAAAAGAATTAAATCTCATCATCACTCATATAAATCACGCACTAACCTCATCATTCAATTTCTTTTTCTCTCCTTCTTGATTTGTTTACGAAAACGAACAACAAAAAGTTTGCGTTTAATTTGCTTTTAGGAAAAAATCAGGTTAATCAACATCCGCATGTCACCGAGGGCGGCACCCAATCCATCGATCACACCGATGGAGGAGATCTCAGCTCAAGCAGTCACAGTACCGGTAGTCGTGCATCGTTAGATGCACCGTCATCATCACCGACCATGAGCATTACCGGTGATAACTTAATGCATTTCCCAGCCGATTCAAGCGGTTCGTTATAAAACATTCAATAACATTAATTGATAAGAATTAAAAACAAAAAAGAACAAAAAACACATTCATATACGTTTGTGTATATGCATTATATAAATAAGGACTAACACGATGGAATAGATTGTTTTGTATGCATGTGTTGTATAAATAACAAAAAAAACAAAAAAAAAAAAATGGTTTTGTGTACTCTCACGCATTGACATACATACATTTAATCCTATCGGTAAGGTACTACATACTGTCGTATCTCATACTTACACATAAATGATTATCCTTAAACGTAATGTATACTTAAGTGGGTAGCGATCGTGAGCAAAACAAACATCAGCCAGAAAATGCCATTCGATTTATATAAAAGTTGAATTTATTGATTCATATAGTAAATCAAAAGGTAGGGAATGTTCTGATGTGATTTTTAAAATTGTTTTTAAGAAAGTTTTCAGTGAACTTCAATTAAATTAAATTCTTATAATTTAATTACTTTTTAGCATTTTTTATATATCGAGCCTTACTCTACAAATTATTATTATTATTTCCATCGTATAATATTTTTCACCATAAAATTTTGGAAAATTACGTATATATAAAAACTTGGCGAAAAAATATGTTTTTTTTTTTTTTTTTTGTTGAATAATTAGTACAGAATTTAATTTATATTTTTGGTTTTATTATTTATTTAAAAAAAAGTAAATGCTTTAGCAGGAAAATGACTTCGAAAATATTTTTGCACCTCCTCGAAGACGCTGAATATATACAACACGATATTTCTGTGACACTTATTGGAAAAGAAAATTTAAATAGAGCTCAGCAGACAGTCCATCTACGCCAGCAGCTTTATTCGACTTGAGTTTTGATATGGCGATCTTAACTTCGTCGAAGTCAGGCGGATGGAATTCTCTGCGATCTTCGTCATTATTGACGGTATTTTGACTAACATCGCCGTTATACAGTCTGCAGAAGTGGTTTTTCCATATTTTCAGCATCGACTGTGATTCTACCACTAGGTGTCCGTTCTCATCCGTACAGGCTTCCGTTCTGACTTTATACCCCTGGCATGTTCTTCTTGGAACACCTCGTGCTTCTCGTGCTCTTTCTTTTTTCTTCTGAGAAGCTCATGCTCCTCCCTTCTTTTTAACTCGTAGAGCTGACGAGCTGCTCTTGTTCTTCTACGCACCGAGACTTTATATGCCTCCTGCTTTGCTGTGTGAATCCTCCTGCATTCGTCATCGAACCAGGTATTTCTTCGTGGTGGAGCCTTGGAGCGCAGAACTTCAGAAGCAGTACTTTTCAGAGTTTGTTTGCAAAGGTTCCACTGTCGTTCTATTGACTGCGTGAGTTGTATGGGAGACGCGATCGGTAAAAGCACGAGCGGTTTCTGTTGATAGTAGCTTTCCGACGTCATAACTTTGTATTCTTACTCTACTCCGCTGCGTTCGTGATATCCGTAGGCTCATGTTGGCTACAACAAATTAGTGGTCTGAGTCGATGTTAGCTCTTCGAAAAGTTCGATCATCAAGAATAGTGGATTGATCTGGGGACCGCCAGGTGCCTTTTTTTATGTCGTTGTGCGGGAAGCGCGTACTGATTAGAAGGAGATTTCGCACCGTAACAAGATCAATCAGCCTGTGTGTGTTATCGATGTGGTGTCGTGTAGGCTGTGTTTGCCGATGACTTGTTCAAATACGCTTTTCTTACCCACCTTACCCGTAGCTGAGACATTGGGCATACGTTCTGTCTAGGAGATCGTATAACTCATCTTTGGTGGAGTCATCCTTGTCTTCCGTGGGGGCGTGGACGCAGATCAGGCTGATGCCGAAAGCTTAGGACTTTATGCCTTAGTCCACCTTGAACAACAAATCCGCATCCGATCAGTGGTTGTCCTCTCTCCCTATAGCATCGCCGTAATAGATGTCGCAGTTTTTCATCCGTTTTATACACGGTCCATTCCATCGCAGTTCCTGGATGGCATTTACGTCCGCTTTATAGAGGTCTAGGGCGTCCGCAAGTGGTTCGGCTTCAAGTGGTATGTTTAGGGATCTAACATTCCACGTGCAGAGTCGAAGATCAATGTCAATTTTTAGGGTTCCGTACCGTAAAACGGAACCCTATTACTAAGACTTCGCTGTCCGTCCGTCTGTCACCAGGCTGTATCTCATGAACCGTGATAGCACGACAGTTGAAATTTTCACAGATAATGTATTTCTGTTGCCGCTACCACAAATACTAAAAACAGAACAAAATTAATATTTAAGGGGGGCTCCCATACAACAGACATGAGTTTCATCCAAAAAATCCTGCCTGCAACCAAGATCTGCCATTTGATGAGGTAACATACATAGTCTCTTTCATATTTATATATACAGATGGTACGGAACCCTTCGTGCGCGAGTCCGACTCGCACTTGGCCGGTTTTACTTTGTTCGTTTCTTGCAAGGGCCGTTAATATTAATCCGGTCCGTTTTATCCGAGGCTTGTGGTTGCTTCTTAGCAATTGTGGGGTTTTCTGGCTACGGTTTGCTAGACCATAGCCCAGCCGACATTAATCCTGTTTTATGGCGCACTTCCGTTACTAATTTCCATTTTCAGGAAATTTCCAGGTGGTACCACGAGGAAGTGGAAGTAGAACCTGGCTAACAACTGCAAGGTGTTCAACTGCAGAGGCTCTTACTCGCTTTTTTTTTTTTTTAGCGGACCAGCACCCGTCGGTATATGCTACTCCTACTAGGCTCTTGTTAGTCTTTTATCACTTGGATCGGGAAGAGTTTTATATTCAAAACATTCACCTCTGCGCAGCCTTCAAGCACGGACGCAAGAGACACTCGTCCCTGTGCCTCTTGCACTTTTTGTTGATGGAGCAAATCACGTTATCCTAAGGTCATAACACCTAGGGTAGCTTGTGTTTCTGCGAAACCGGTGACAAACCTCACTTCACGACTCTGCTCGTCTTTGCCCATTGATTTCCCTTTTTTCTCTCTTTTTACCTTCTCCCCGCATCACTGACATTATAAGGTTTACCTTAAAACATTCTTTCAATACTTGCTGGTTGCGCCTTCATTTTTGATAAGCTCTTTATATCTTCGTCCCATTGAATTAACTATGTAATTTAGCACAGGTTTCGGAAGATATGTATTGCCATGCACTTTGGGCATTTGCCCAAATCTTTCCTATATTTCTGGTCCGGGTCCCCAGATCTTGCTGTTAAGAATTGGGGTATGTGGACGGTGTTATATGGAGTTCAGATCCGGAGGCAACATATCATTGATCTTTTTTATGTTGCTGAAAACAATCTTTAGTCAATTTTAAAGTGTGCTTAAGGTCGTTCCAGTCGAAAAACCCCCAAACCATATGCCTGTAGTCTGGACTACTAATATATACGATTCGCAAGCCCTAATACTCGATGCGCCTACGTACTAAACTACACCCTGCACTCATAAACCACTCTCCCAGCGGGACTGGGGACTGGCGTTAGGTATTACTTCGCGGGTCTGGTTAGCCACTTATGCCTTCTTAGCTCGTTTTGTATGCTCTGGGATCGGCAGGTCCTCTTTTTCCTCTAGACATTCTGGACAGAGCGAGCTAATATCTGCATTTGTGACGACTTTTTACTGCAGTATTCGACATGGGCTTTAAAATTAAGTCGAGCATTGCCCGAAAGTATTTTATAGTCTCTTTAGACTTGATTTCTGGATTCCAACCTGGAAGTTTGCGTATTCCACGGTCTTTCGGCTGGTTATTAAGGCAGACTCTAGCCAGTGTTTGATCCTGATGACGGCTTCATTTGTTGCAGAATTTACCTCGTGAATGTTTTTTGCTACAGTAACTACGGCGATGTCGTCAGCGAAATCGATAATCTTAACTCCCTGTGGAAGCGTTAATCGCAGAATTCCGTCATACATTATGTTCCACAGAAGAGGTCCATGTACTGAGCCCTGAGGGACTCCGACGGAAACATTATAGTACTTCAGGCCATCGTCTGTCTGATACCTCAGCTTCCTTTTAGTGAAGTAGCCAAGGGCTGTCTTCAAAAGGTAGTTTGCATTTTTTACGTCCAGTGTTACTGCCGCACAGTACTCGTGTCTGCTGATGTCATTGCTGTATGTCACTGTGGAACCTAGGTAGATGAAGTCCTTGACTTCCTCGAAATTATAACTGCCAATATGTGCGCTCAGCCTAGACGGCGGTAGTTCCTGTCCTTTTAGGACGACAGCACATACATATTTCGTCTTGTCCTCATTTACCGCCAATTCCATTTTAGCCGCTTCCGCCTCAACGCTCGTAAAGGCCTCAATGACATCTCGCTGAGTTCGTCCAATTATGTCAGTATCATCGGCATATGGGAGAAGTTGTAGGGACTTGAAAAAGATCGTGCCCCTCGTATTGATCAGTGAGTTTTGCACTATCCTTTCTAAGACGATGTTGAAGAAGTCACACGATAGCGTGTCAACCTGTCTAAAACCTTTTTTGAAATTCTCGGTCAATTCGCTTCCGACCCTGATGGGGCACAATCGTCAAAGTCGACAAACAGATTGTGGGTGTCGATCTGGAAATCGTTGGTTTTTTTTTCCAGAATCTGCCGCAGTCTGAATACTTGATCGAGACCGGGCCTGAAACCACACCACAGCCACATTAACGGAGGTGCTCAGGCGTTCACACAGTGCAGCAGAGAAGATTTCATAAGCGATTTTTAGGAGACTTATACCTCTATAATTGGCGCAGACAAAGGGGTTTCCATTCATTAGGGCATGCATTCCTCTGACCATATCTTACAGATGCGTTGTTGCCTGCACCCAGCCAGGTCATTTTCAGCTGCCTTAAAGAGCTCGGCAGGTAGTTCGTCGGGTCTAACAGCTTTGTTGGACTTAAAGTTAGAGAAAAAAATCATAATTTCGTACAGGTCAGGAGGACGAAATTTGATTCTGTCGTTGTTCGTTGTGAATGGGTCATTCTGCCTGATAGCGGAATCTAATTCGTCATCGCCGTTATACAGTCTGCAGAAATAGTCTTTCCAGATTCTTAGTACCGACTGTGAATCCACTACTAGGTTTCTATTTTCGTCCCTGCAGGCTTCTGTTCTGGCCTTATATTGCTGGCATGCTTGTTTTATTCGTTGAAAAACTTCCGAAAGTCTTTTCTGCGATAACATCTCTCCATCTCCTCGATCGCACGCTTCTCTTTTTTTTTTCTGAAAAGCGCATGCTCCTCCCTTCTTTTCCGCTCATAGGGCTCACGAGCAGCTCTCGTTCTTCGATGCAACGTGGCCGTGTATGCATTCTGTTTTCCTGTGTGTACCTGTTTGCACTTGTCATAAAATCAAGGGTTTCTCCTAGGTTGTGGCTGGAAACCTAATACATCAGAGGCAGCATCCCTGATGGAGCTTTGACATAATTTCCGTTGCTGTATGGTTTGTGCAGTTTGCATCGCCTCTTGAGAGAGCTGGAGGGAGACACCATCGGCGAAGTTCCTGACGATCTCTTGCGATTGCAGCGTCCCAACGTCAAATTTTTATGATCCTACTCGACTCCGCAGGGTTCGCGATATCCGCGTACGTACCTTGGCTGCAACAAGGTAGTGACCCGGGTCCACATTGGCTCCTCGGAAAGTTCGGACATTCAAGATGCTGGAGGAATGTCTAGCGTCGATCGCAATATGATCGATTTGATTAACAGATATTTGATCAGGAGAAGATTACTAGAAGATTACGCCCCGTCACAAAGTCTATTAGCCTGAATCCGTTTTCGGACGTGTTATCGTGTAGGCTGTGCTACGACTCGTTCAAAGATATCCTCCTTACCCAGCTTCGTGTTGGAATCTTCTAGAACAATCTTGGTGTCGTAGCTGGGACATTGACCGTAAATTCTACCTAGGAGGTCATATAAGTCATTTTTGACTCTGTCGTCTTCTTCTTCCGTGGGGCGTGAACGCATATCAAGCTGAATGTAGCTTTAATAAGGCGTTCGCTCACATGCCGGTAGCTTAGGACTTTTTGCCTAAGTCCACCTCGAACAACAAATCCGCATCCAAATAGGCGTTGTCTGTTCTCCTTGTAGCAGTTTCGTAGTAAAAGTCACAATTTTTCATCCTCTTTTTACCTGGTCCATCCCATCGCACTTCTTGGAGTGCAGTTGCTTTATAGCAGTTTAGAGCGTTTTCTAACTGTTCGGCCGCACCCGATCTGTTAAGGTACCTTACATTTCAGGTGCAGAACCGATACTCTTGTCCTTTTATACGTTTGCGGGGGTCTTTAACTTGTAGTCCCTCCGTTACATCCGAGGCTTGTGGTTGTTTCTGAGTTTATGTTTTTTTTACGGTTACGGCTTACCAGGCCGTAGCCCAACCTACTAATCCTTTTTAGGGTTTCGTACCGAAAGGTAAAACGGAACCCTATTACTAAGGCTTCGCTGATCGTCCGTCCGTCTGTCACCAGGCTGTATCTCATAAACCTCATAAGATGATGTATTTCTGTTGCTACCACGACAAATACAAAAACAAACAAAATTGAGTATTTAAGGGGGGCTCCCATACAACAGACATGATTTTCATCAAAAAACTCCTGCCTGCAACCAAGATCTGTCATTTTATGAATTAACATACATAGTCTCTTTCATATTTATGTATACAGATGGTACGGAACCCTTCGTGCGCGAATCCGACTCGCACTTGGCCGGTTTTTTTTTTTTTCGAAGGGAGCTCGCCATTCGCCCTTTACCTGTCTGTAACTTTCATAGGAAATCCCCCCCTTCTTCTTCTGCTCATAATGCTCATGAGCAGCTCTCGTCCTTCTCTGCAGCACCTCTTGATAGGCTTGCTGCTTGGCTGCGTGTGCCCACCTACACTCGTCGTCATACATTATGCCCATATAACTCCAAACTTTCGACAAGGTGCAATGATATTTCTCATTTATGTACGAGTGAGTACTTGTTGATTTTTTGTTTAACGTAACACAAGTCAAGTTCACTGAATAATTTCTCTTTTCATTACAAAAATTACGGCAAAATGGATATCCTTGACACCAAGCCTGCCTACCGGAAGACTGTTAAAGTTCAAAATTGAACATTTGTTCTTTTTTTTTTTTTTTTTTTGTTTTGATAAACATTTAGTTAAATTCACATCTAGTCTAGTTCGATGTAAAGAAGGAAGTTTACTTAAATCTGATTTATTCACTCTCATTGTGGCAAACGAAATTGATTTATATTTTTTAGTCTTCCTATAAAAAAAAAAAAAAACATCAAAAAGGAGTTGCTCACGAATGGTAGAATTGGACATGCCTATACATAATTATGATTACCGTATTTTTAATAATGACATATACTTTATAATACAAATATGTATAACAGTAATATTCATATCCTAATATGAAACTAAAAATTGAATGCTTGTAAAGCAAAAAAAAACCGTTAAACCCTAAGTATATATAGAGGTTATTGGAAAAAGATGTATTCGTATATCCTGAAATTCTATATAAGGTATTATTGGACTGTGTGTAGCGTACAAATAATTGTAAGCACTTGGATATGACATGAAATTATTGAAATAAGTAATTGTTCTATCCTTCGAACTAAACATATATTTTTCGTTTATGTTTTCCTATTTCATGAAACAAAAAACCATCTGTAGAGCGACAGTATCGAAATTTCTTTGGAATAGTCGATTTTTTTTTTTTTATAAGTGAATGTTGTTAGTATACTCTTTATAAGAAAATAGGAAACGACGCGCATTTAATGATCGAATCATGCATTACCATCGGCTACTCCTACTGTCTATAATATGAAATTTATAAAGAATGGATTTTTCGATATTTGTTTTTATTAAAAAAAAAAAAATCGAAACCTCCTAAATTCTTTAATTCAGACCTCAAGAAATACTACTAGTTCTTGCTAGTTTTCAATTGATGGGAATTCTCCTATAGTTGTATTAATCATCCATAACTTATTAATCATAACTTAGCAAAGTGAGAATGAGGTAAAGGCAAAAGATATCTAGGGAATGTAAAACAATTCATTATTAGAACTACATACACCTATCGTAATATACATACTAAAATACCATGCATGTACACGATGAAACCGACTCTAACAAAACAACTATACACTTCATTTTAAGACAATTAATATTATACTATATGGGAATCAATAATCTGACTTTCTATCTTTTCTAAGTGATCATTTAAAAAAGAAAAACAATTAATATGAATGGGTATCCATTCAATTCTAGTTAACATTTGTTTTTATACTAAAACCTTAAAAGCAGTATCTTCTCATCTTGTAATCAACTATTAGTATTTTTAATCAAACGCAAATTAAAAAAAACATTCAATAGGTGCTCATAAATTAAATTTTTCTATACAAATTATTTCGCATTATTTTTTCTAAATGAATTAAATCAATTTTCTGTTCTTGTATCTTATTCTAGTTCAAACGATTAAAATAAATCCAATACACAAACACACTTATATTACTGACAAACGAAATCAGTCTTAAGAAAATAATAATAAAAAAAAGAATAAAGAATGAAAAACCTCAGCTGAATGCCGTGATATATTAAAAAAAAAGGAAAAAAGATAAATAAATTTAAACAATATAAGAAAGTAATTTAAAATATTTTATTAAAATGAAAAACGAAAAAAAGAAATAAATGGTGATAATTTCTTGTTATATTTACATATTTTGTTAACAAACCCAATTTATTATAAAAACAAAAAAAAAAAGAAAGAAAGCAAACAAATTATTTTTTCACTATTGACTATGTTGTTGAATGAGGGAACGTTTAAATCAAAATAGCAATTGGAGATGAAGGGAAAAATACTAAATCTATCTTATGAACCTTTAAATTATTTAGCAAAATAATTCTACATAGACCATTTATTTAAAACAAAAAAGAAAATTAGTTGTAGTTGAAATGTTTTTTGTTTTCAGTGTTTTCATGTCTTATTTGTAGCTGAGTTTTTCCATGCTTGAATTTGTTTTAATTATGACACATTTTCTATTTTTTATTATGTTGCAAAAAAATTACATTTTTGTTACAAATATTCTACTTATTTTATTATTCTAAAAAAAATACACAGAAACACTTTTTTTAAAAAGAAATTCATTCCAATTCAATTGAAATAAACATATAACCACTTACAGTTAACGAAGTGAAATATTTGTATAAAAAAAAAGTAAAAAGTAGCCCATAAGGTAACAAAAAACAAAAAACAATATGTTACAGACGTTTGTATTGTATATTCTGATAAACTTAAGATTTAAATGGTATTTTTTATACTGGCAAAATTAATATTCTTTAGGCATACATACAAGTACATATACATATACCGCATACATATATCTATTTGGTAAAAGTGTCATATTTTTTAAACACTCCACACGAGGTTAAAAGGAAACAAAGCGAAGAAAAATCTACATATACTGAACTATAAACTGTGAAATCTACATATACTGAACTATAAACTGTGAAAATGGTAAACCTTGTAAACAAACAAAAAACCCAAAAAAAACAAAGAAAAACTTCCGAGACTATTATACTTTTTTATGTATCAATGAATCATTTCAAAACTTACCAATAAAACAAAAAGAAATCTGATTTGGAAGGAACTGACCGATTGTTGTTTTTTTCAATTTTAAACGAAAACAGGAATCCTTCCGTGTAGAAGGAAAAATATTCAATTTGAATGCAAACTCACTTTTTCCCCAGATTTATATATTTAAGGCGGTAAAAGTCATATGGAAAGACCACTTCTGCATACTGTATAACGGCGATGATAGACAAGATACCGCTGTCAGGCAGAACGAGCCATTCGTAATGGACGACAATGAAACAGAATTCAGTCCACCCGACCTAGACGAAGTCAAAATAGCAATATCAAGACTTAAGTCTAATAAAGCCGCGGGCTGAGTTTCTTAAGGCGGCTGGAGATGAGCTGATAAGGTGCATGCACCATCTCATTTGCAAGGTATGGTCGGAGGAAAGCATGCCCGGCGAATGGAATCTCAGCATCGTTTGCCCGGTCCATAAGAAAGGAGACCCCTATAACTGCGCCAACTATAGAGGAATAAGTCTCCTTAACATCGTATATAAGATCTTCTCTGCCGTATTGTGTGAACGCCTGAAACCGTTTGTGGATAACTTGATCGGCTCTTATCAGTGTGGTTTCAGGCCAGGTAAATCCACAATAGACCAAATATTTACGCTACGGCAGATCTTGGAGAAGAATACCAAATCGACACTCACCACCTCTTCGTCGATTTCAAGGCTGCATATGACAGCGTGTATAGAGACGAGCTATACAAAGCCATGTCTAGTTGTAACATCCCTGCCAAACTCGTCCGACTGTGCAGGATAACAATGGAGAGTTCTCGTTGCTCCATTAAGGTCGGTAATGAGCAAACCAAGACCTTTGGTGTTAAAAAAGGATTTAGGCAAGGTGACGCGTTGTCATGCAACTTTTTCAACGTCGTGCTTGAAAAGATCGTGCAAGAGTCACTGGCCAACACAAGAGGTACGATTTATTTCAAGCCTACGCAAATGCTTGCGTATGCCGACGACATTGACGTGATTGGGCGGACACATCGAGACGTCAATGAGGCCTTTGTAAGCATTGAGGTAGAAGCTGCTAAGATGGGTCCCAAGGTTAATGAGGGCAAAACCAAATATCTGCTTTCATTTAAAAGAGACGGACAACACCGACGTATTGGCCAGAACGTCACCATGGGCGGATATAACTTTAAAGTGGTCAAGGAATTCGTCTACCTTGGCTCACTGATGACCAGCGACAACAACACCAGCGCTGAGATAAAACGCAGAATCACTCTTACCAACCGCTGTTTCTTTGGGCTCAAGAGGCAATTGAGAAGTAGAGCCCTCTCTCGGAAAACCAAGGTGACACTATATAAGACCTTAATCATCCCAGTCCTTCTTTACGGCGCAGAGGTTTTGACCTTAACAAAAGCGGATGAAGATGCCCTTGGTCGTTTCGAGAGGAAAATTCTGCGTACTATCTACGGTCCCGTTTGTTTAAACGGTGTATGGAGAAGAAGATATAACGAAGAACTGTACGGGTTGTACAGCGACATCGGCCTGGTACGACGTCTACGTATACAGCGTCTTCGAATCCACTCCGCAAGGAAGGCGCGGCAGAGGACGGCCGCATCATCGGTGGCGCACGCAGGTGGAAGGGGACCTTAACCAATTGGGCGTGCGGCGCTGGAAACAGTTGACCAAAGACCGTGCCAGCTGGAGACGCTTGTTGGTTGAGGCCCAGGTTCAGCGCCACCTAAGTAAGTAAGTAAAAGTCATATGTCCTATTATGGAAGACAACTTAGAACAAAGTTGAGTTGTAATCCACCAATCGGTATTATCGAAGACAACTAGTTGTCTGTCAGTTGACAACCAGCAGTCAACTTTCAAAATGGTTGCCTTTGGGATTGTCTCAGGGGTATTACGTATCATAGTTGAGTTGTCTTGGAGTTGTTACAAATGCCAAAATTCAACAACTGCTGATTAGCAGTTGTGTAGTGCTGTTGTTGTGTGGTGCCTTTTAAAAATTCAAATTGCGTTCTCTTGAGATGGACAAGAGCTTGTAAGTAGAGCGAAAAAATATGTACAGCTCATGAGATAATGCTTATTTTTAGTTTAAAAATCACCAAACGTGTGCAATTCGACCGGATGGTGGAATTATTACAAAGAAACCCAGAGCTAGCCATAGGTAAGGGGGCAATTTGGTTCGTCAAAGAAAATACAAGAAGAACAGGCAAGAAATATCTTTGGAACTGTACAGCCTTGGCCCGCCTTTAAGAACAACAAAATAATGGCAAAGGGTATGTTTTATTAACATTATTAAAGAGTAAAATACACAAATTTAATATTTCAGGTGTGGATACATTACAAGGCAAAAAGAGCAAAGAAACTGATCGCGTTTAACATGGCAAACGCCAGCTTCGATCTCTGTCCCTGCTTAATCCAAGTTGACACACAACCTCCGGGTGGCCTCCCTTGTAGTGAACCATTGTGTGCAGCGACCTAACCCCTTGATCCTGGGGAAAGAGGAACCTGGCCCTCCAGGTTGGGGGTTGTACTTAGGGGTAAGCGTAAAAACCCACTTGTTCCGAAAAAACCGCAAGCCTTGGATACGGACGGATACAAAGCTGACGAACCCTATAAACGACAAAAGGACCTGAGAGTCTGCGCCTGGAATGTAAGGTCCCTGCGACATCTACTACGGGAACTGCTACAAGGAGAACAAAGAACGCCTATTCGGGTGCGGAATCGTTATTCGAGGAAGACTCCGACAAAAAGTCTTAAGCTTCCGCATCATAGCTAAATTTGGATACATATGCTTAATATGCGCTCACGCCCCAACGGAAGAAAAGGACGATCGACTCAACGAAGAATTCTACGGTCTCCTAGACAGAATATATGCCCAATGCCCCAGCTACGACACAAAAATAGTCCTAAGAGATTTTAGAATGCCCGACGACGACTGCAAAATCAGCTCTATTGCGATTCAATCGCTAAGAAGACTTTTTCCACCGTTGGACTATTCTTCGCCCCACTCAAGACTATAGGTCTGTCCCCCTCAGTACCCTGTTCGGGATTGAGCAGCTCCGGAAAGTGCTCGCTCCATCTGTGTAAGATGTCCATCTCATTGGAAAGCAACACACCATCTTTGGACTTCTTCATTGCTCCTACTACTTGCCCGAAGGACAAGACCGATCCAGGCTTCAGCACCCTCAACCGAATCCAGTTAAAAACTATCAACCACTAAATATATACTATTGGCAACTACAATTTATAGCAATTACAGATTACCAAAGACAGGGCGTCGTGGCATAGTGGCTAGTGTGTTGGACTCTGGCGCACGACGAGCGAGTTCGGATCTCGATAACACCAACGCCATCGAATGTTTATTTCGCGGCGTCCTCCTCGGCGGTGTACTGGTAAAAACCTCCCGTAGTATGCATACTCGCCAAGAAAAAGCTTCTCGACTCAAACCGTTCGGAATCGGCATTAAACTGTAGGTCCCTTTCACCTGTGTAAAAAAAAAAGAAGATAAATCACTCACAACATGGGTGATTGAGAGAAACTTGGCTCTGGTCCTTCATGGGCTGTAACGCCACCTAGCAAGCACATACATTATATTTCGTTTTTAGTTTGACAGTCAAGTGCAATTTGCGGTTTTTGTTTAGTAAAAATATTTTTTTAATATTTAAAATTCAAAAGAACACTTACCTGGGCAATGGACTTAGTCAAGCAATCTTTCAGGATATCTTACTTAAACTATCATCTAACTGTACCATACTGAACCGAAAATTGTGAAAAAGGGACGAACGCCGGGCGAAAAACCCTTTTTTTTTTCTTCACAAATTGCTACTGGGCAACGGAGCGTGATTGCCTTTTTTGCGCGACACAGCAAACACACATCTTAAACATTGAACCGAACTGCACTGGACGACACAACAAACGCACAATTTGAGCAATCGAACCGAACTGAACACAACGGCACAACAAACACTCATTTCAAGCATCGAACCGAACCGAAATTCGCGATAAAACAAAGGGACCGAACGCCGGGCGAAAAACACTTTTTTCTTTTTTTTTTTCACGACACAGCAAACACAAATTTCAAACATGGAACCGAACCGAACCGAAATTCGCGAAAAACAAGGAATACCGTCGTCTATTTGAGGAGAACGAGAAGAAAAACATTTTTTTCACTAAAAAAAAACACAAATTGCTTAACTAAGCCACTTTTGCACCAATTTTCACTATTGCACTTAAACGATTGAAAACGATCGAATTTACCGGCACAGCAATTTGAATTTCAAAATTTGAAAACTTTCTAACCGATAAAACGGACGAACGATCGAAAATTCAATGCGCGAACCGCTTGACTTCAACCGAGACCCGGGAGTAACTGAGTTGAATTCACGGAAAGGAAACTGCAGTATGTGTCAAAGCTAAGCTCACCATCAGAGATTCTTTATCCCTGTTCACCACACACCGCCAGGCACTCCAACCAGCGATGCCACTTTACTTCAATTGAAGTAGATCTACTTAAATTTTGGAAATAAAAATGAAATCTGCTCCCTACTTCGCACTATTGTTTATTTTTTTATAACTACTTCACTTTAGAAATCCCTTATTTAATCCGCTTCAATTTTAATAAAAAAACCTTAAATCTACTTCCAAAAAAAGAAAAATATTTAAAAATGTTTTACACTCATTCAAGTAGGCTCAGATTCATATTTCGAAAGAATAACCTTCACTTTAAACACAAAATTAGTTCGAATTTTCTGACGTTTATTATTGTTTTTCTTTTAATTCTCTGTCAATGAGGTGATACGTTTGGTTTGGTTTTGGTTCTTGTCTGTCTGTTCTGAAAAGATTAGCCAAATACTTGAAAGAATTATTATAAACACGATGAATAAACATATCGTTATGCACCATTTATGATATTTTTGTTCCAAAAACCATAAAACATATCATTAAAACTATGGTTTTGAGATCTACTTCTCTTTTCTTGAATCTACTTCACTTTTTGGGTCAAATCTACTTCGCTTTTTTTCGTTGAAGTGGTAACGCTGACTCCAACAAATTGCTGAGTGATTTAGTGGAGAGGATTTATGGTGGTAATTGAGTTTCACCTCTGGTGGTGATCATTTTTGTGCTCCAAAAATTATGCAGAACATTTTCGAGCAGTTTTTGTGGGAAAATAATTGTTCGCAATTGAATTTACGTTGCGTGATTTTTTTGCCGTTTGGGTTTTGAATTCTATTTTTTGAAAGCACACATACCATTTCTGACATGGGTCAAAGTCGACCTTACGTAGATAATATTGCCATTTCTTGACAAAAAATTAAAAAAAAAATGAATTAAATGGGTGTTGTCATTTTTCCAACTCCGAAGTTAGTTGTGTGGTCCTTGCGGGTCGCACCGAGACCACTTTTTTCTTTTGAAGTGAAAACTTCTTTAGCCGCGGTGGGTACTTTTTGGTAGGGGAATATCTTGTGGGTTTGCGTCACCGACATGCTCATGACTGGCGCATTCGCAGCGGCTGTGTGCTGTGCGCGTTAGACGCTTTTTGGATGTGAAATGTCGTGTGTCGCGTCACCGACATACTTATAGCAGTATACCTGTAGCTATAGAGCAGACGTATTGTCCAACATTAGTGCTGTATATATGTATCTTGTGAGTGATTAAATGGATTTAGTGAAAAGTTTAATGTGTATACTTATGTATACTGTACATTGTTGAAATAGTGTTTTCGTTTGATTATTATTTGAATTGTTGAAGTGAAAACTTCTTTAGCCGCATTGGGCATTTTTTAAAGTGAAAACTTCTATAGGCGCGTTGAGCGTTTTTCCGTAGGAGAAAAACGTATGGTTTCGCTTCACGGACATGGTTATGTTAATAGTATGTCAATAGCTATGAGTACGACCTGTCGCGCTTGGCCAGCACTGAAGGCATATCATCTTCTTCTTCTTAACGGGCGCTACAGTTCGGGGTCAACATGGGCCTCAACCAACATGCCCCTCCAACTAACACGATCTTTTGCAGCCAGTTGGCTGGGGTCCCCTTCCCCCTGTGTGCGCCATCTTAAGTGCGTCCTCTGCTTCTTCGCCCCTCGGGGTTGAATTCAAAGACTCTCCGGGCTGGGGCTGTGGTGTCCATTCGCTCTACATAGCCCAGCCATCTTAGGCGTTGAATCCGTAAACGTCTGACTAGACTCATGTCGCTGTACAGCCCGTAAAGTTCGTGGTTGAATCTTTTTCTCCATCCCCTGTCTGCGTTTATAGGCCCGAAAATCACCCGCAAAATCTCTCTCTCGAACCGACCAAGGGCCTCCACAGCCGCTTTTGACCGGGGATGATAAGGGTCTTATATGTGTAAAGTCAACTTTGTCGTTCGGGAGAGGGCTCTGTTACTCAATTGTCTCCTGAGTCCAAAGAAACAGCGGTTGGCAAGAGTTATTCAGCGTTTGATTTCGGAACTGATGTCGTTGTTCCAGGTCACTGCGGAGCCAAGGTAGACGAAGTCCTTAACTACCTCGAACTTATGTCTGCCAATACAAACGTTCTGGCCGAGACGTCGGTGTTGAGCGTCCTTTTTTGATGACAGAATGTATTTAGTTTTGCCCTCGTTTACCGCTAAACCAATTTTCGCCGCCTCCATCTCAATACTCGCAAACGCCTCATTGACATCTCGCTGTGATCTACCTATTATGTCAATATCGTCGGCGTACGCAAAGAGTTGCGAGGATTTGAAATAGATTGTGCCTCTTGTATTTTTTGCACAATCATTTCCAATATGATGTTGAAGAAATCACACGACAGCGCACCGCCCTGCCTAAATCCTTTTTTTGACTATCGGCCAGGTCTCCAAAAGGATGACTTTGGAAAGCATAGTCTGACGAGCTTAGCAGGGATGTCATAGGTAGATATGGCGTTGTATAGCTTGTCTCTAATTACGCTGTCGTATCCGGCTTTGAAATCGACAAATAGGTGGTGAGCGTCGACTTGAAATTCTTTGGTTTTTCCAGGATCTGCCGTAGTGTGAAGATTTGGTCAATGGTGGACTTCCGTGTCCTGAATCCGCACTGACAAGGACCTATCAGCTTATTTACAAAAGGCTTCAGGCGTTCACACAAACGGCAGAGAAAGTTTTGTAGGCGACGTTAAGATGTTCATAGGGGTCTCCTTTCTTGTGGATCGGGCATACGATGCTGATACTCCATTCCTCTGGCATGCTTTCCCCTGACCATATCTTACAGATGAGCTGGTACATGCTCCTAACCCGGTCATCCCCAGCTGCCTTGAAGAGCTCAGCAGACAGTTCGTCTGCGCCAGCAGCTGAGTTTCGATATGGCAATCTTAACTTCGTCATGGTCAGGGGGACGGAATTCTCTGCGGTCTTCGTCGATTAGAAATGGATCCTTCTGCCTGACAGCGGTATATTGACTAACATCGCCGTTATACAGTCTGCAGAAGAGGTTTTTCCATATTCTCAGCATCGACTGCGATTCTACTACTAGGTGTCCGTTCTCATCCCTGCAGGCTTCCGTTCTGGCTTTATAACCTTGGCTTTATCTGTTATAAAACTTTCGAACGTCACACCTGCAGTAACACCTGCCCAAATCCTCAATCGCGCGCCTCTCGTGCTCTCTTCCTTCTGAGAAGCCTATGCCCCTCCCTTCTTTTTAACTCGTGGAGCTCACGAGCTGCTCTTGTTCTTTTATACAGCGAGGCTTTATATGCACCCTGCTTCGCTGTGTGATACAGCCTGCACTCGTCGTCGAACCAGGTGTTTCTACGGATGCAGAGCTTTTCAGGGCTTGTTTACAAAGCTCCACTGCTGTTCTATTGATAGCGTGGAGGATGGAGGTGTATTTAAGAGCTTAAGGAAAACGCGATCGGTAAAAGCACGAGCGGTTTCTGGCGATAGTAGCTTTCCGACGTCATAACTTTGTATTCTTACTATACTCCGCTATCGTAATATCCGAAATCGCGTCTTGGCTACTACAAGATAGTGGTCCGAGTCGATGTTAGCGTGGAGGGTTGAGGTATATTAGAGAGCTTAAGGGAGACGCGATCGGTAAAAGCACGAGCGGCTTCTGGCGATAGTAGCTTTCCGACGTCATAACTTTGTATTCTTACTATACTCCGCTATCGTAATATCCGAAATCGCGTCTTGGCTACTACAAGATAGTGGCCCGAGTCGATGTTAGCCCCTCGGAAAGTTCGAACATCAAGAATAGTGGAGTAGTGTCTGACGTCAATCGCGATGTGATCAATCTGGTTGGTAGTCGATTGATCAAAAGACCGCCAGGTGCCTTTGTGTATATCGAGGTGCGGGAAGCGTGTACTGGCTAGAAGGAGATTTCGCCCCGTTGCAAGATCAATCAGCCTGTGTCCGTTGTCGGATGTGGTGTCATGTAGGCTATGTTTGCCGATTACTCGTTCAAAGATGCTTGTACAATTTTGCCCTAGAACAATTTTGATGTCATAGCTGGGACATTGGGCATACGTTCTGTCTAGGAGATCATAGAAGATCATTGTCCTTTTTTGTTTTTTTGCAAGGGTCGTCAACATAAATCCGGTCCATTATATCCGAGGCTTGTGGTTGTCTCGGAGTCTGTGGTTTTTTTTTTACGGTTACGGATTACTAGGCCGTAGCCTAACCAACTAATCCTGTTTCCCCGTCTGCAATTTCCATAGGAAATCTCCAGAAGGCACCGCGAGGAGGTGGGGATGGCCAGCATCCGTCGGATAGATGCCACCCCTACGAGGCCTTTGTTAGTCCTTTGCCATCCGAATGGCGCTTACAAATTATTAAATTTTGGTTATCAAAATTCGTTGGCTGTAAAAAATGTCTTCAGCGCACTTTGACCAATTTACGGTCGTCATAATAGACCTACTGAGCAAGCAATTCAAGCGATACTGAATTGGTTGGCTAGACCGTGCGGTTTATGCTATTTTTTAGGGCGTGTGTCAAGTCAATCATCTATGCCAGTAAACTAGCATCAAATGCAGCCTTGGAAACAACATAGCAGGTGAAAGTAGCGAGACACCAGCCAATATTTTCGAAAAAGTGACTAAAAATTGGTCTCTCCGTATGGGCCACTTAAAATGTAGTCGCGGAGTCAAAGAAGTTGATCGCGCTTAACATGGCAAACATCAGCTTTGATCTCTGTCCCTGCTTAATCCAAGATGACATACAACCTCCGGGTGGCCTTCCCTGGTAGTGAACCATTATGTGCAGCGACCTAACCCCTTGTTCCTGGGGAAAGAGGAACCTGGCCCTCCATGTTGGGGATTGTGCTTAGGGGTAAGCGTGAAAACCCACTTGTTCCGAAACAACCAAAAGCCTTGGATACGGACGGATACAAAGCTGACGACCCCTATAAACGACTAAAGGACTTGAGAGTCTGCACCTGGAATGTGAGGTCCCTTAACAGACCAGGGGCAGGCGATCAATTGGAGCAAACGATCAACTGCTATAAAGCAGTTATAACCGTACTCCAAGAAGTGCGATGGGATGGACCAGGCAAAAGACGGACGAAAAACTGGGACATCTACTACGGGAACTGCTATAAGCGCTTATTCGGGTGCGTATTCGTTATTCGAGGAAGACTCCGACAAAAAGTCTGAAGCTTCCGGGATGTAAGCGAACGTCTCACAACAATTCGCATTAAAGCTAAATTTGGAAATATTAGTTTGATATGCGCTCATGCCCCAACGGAAAAAAAGGACGATCGACTCAAAGAAGAATTCTACTATCTCCTAGACAGAACCTATGCCCAATGCCCCAGCTACGATACCAAAATAGTTCTAGGAGATTTTAATGCAAAACTGGGCAAAGAGGACATATGGGAGTCGATCATAGGAAAGCATAGCCTCCATAACACCACATCCGACAACGGACTTAGACTAATCGATTTCCTAACTGGGCGTAACCTCCTTATAGCAAGCACACGATTACCCCATCTCAATATCCACAAGGATACCTGGCGGTCTTTTGATCAATCGACCACCAACCAGATTTATCACATTGCGACCGACGCCAGACACTCCTCCAGTATTCTCGACGTACGAACCTTCCGCGGAGCCAAAATCAACTCCGACCACTACTTTGTTGTAACAAGGTACGAATGAGGATATCAAGAATGCTTAAGAGTCCAGTAGGACTACGTAAGTTTGACGTCGAAAAGCTACAACCGCAAGAGACTGCCAGAATCTTTGCCGATCGTGTCTTCTCAAGCTCTCTCAAAATTCGGCTACAGCAGCACAAGCAATAGAGCAGGAATGGGCACATTGCCAGAGCGCCGTCCGAGACGCTGCCTCAGAGGTGCTGGGTTCCAAACCGCCATCACCTAGAAACCCTGGTTTGATGAGCAATGCGAACAAGCCCATGCAGCAAAACAAGAAGCATATAAAGCAATACTGCAACGACGGACGAGAGCTGCTCGCGAAATCTATGAGCAGAAGAGAAAAGAGGAAAGCGTGAGATCGAGGAGATGGAAAGCTGCTTCCGCAGGAATGACGTCCTGAAGTTTTACAAGAAGGTAAAACGAACATGCCATGGCTACAAAACCAGAGCGGCGGCCTGCAAATATGAAAATAGAGAACTGGTAATAGAGTCACAGTCGATGCTGAGGATTTGGAAAGAGCACTTCTGCAGACTGTATAACGGCGATGATAGAAAAGATACCGTCGTCAGGCAGAACGATCGGTTCGAAATGGACGACGATGTAAGAGAATTCCGTCCACCGAACCTAGACGAAGTCAAAATAGCGATATCAAGACTTAAGTCTAATAAAGCCGCGGGCGCAGACGACCTGCCTGCTGAGTTTTTTAAGGCGGCTGGAGATTTTTTTTTTTTAGAGACTCGCGCAGGTTCAAGAGTTTTTTATATTCTCTTATGATGTGTTTTTAGACACACAACCTGAACGGAGTGCAGTGGTTTGGGTCGTTGATGTTCGTTCACTACTCTCAGGGGTGGTTGTCCTAGATAGGACGAGAGCCGACCAATTCCGGGTTGGCCATAGTCCGAAGTAATTCGTTTCGAGCCGTTTAGTATTATTGCATACGCAGAAGATGAATTTCAGTTGACCATATACTGTGAGTGTTATGCCTGCAGCAGTACGTCTGGTCACTTTCCATGCATACATTTTGTCCTTATAGGAATTACTTTTTCTTGGCTACGAAGCGAATTTGAACTATAGACCTTCCGCTCGGCGGTCGATGATGTTAACCACTGCACCACAGCCACCCCAGATGAGCTGGTAAGGTGCATGCACCATCTCATTTGCAAAAAATGGTCGGAGGAATGCATGCCCGACGAATGGGATCTCAGCATCGTTTGTCCGGTTCATAAGAAGGGAGACCCCTATAACTGTGCCAACTATAAAGGAATAAGTCTCCTTAACATCGCATATAAGATCTTCTCTGCCGTATTGTGTGAACGCCTGAAACCGTTTGTGGATAACCTGATCGGCTCTTATCAGTGTGGATTCAGGCCAAGTAAATCCACAATAGACCAAATATCTACGCTACGGCAGATCTTGGAGAAGACCCAGGAATACCAAATCGGCACTCACCATCTTTCAAGGCTGCATATGACAACGTGTATTGGGATGAACTAGACAAAGTCATGTCTAGTTTTAACATCCCTGCCAAACTCGTCCGACTGTGCAGGATGACAATGGAAAATTCTCGCTGTTCCATTAAGGTCGGTAATGAGCAAACGGAGACCCTTGATGTTAAAAAAGGATTTAGGCAAGGTGACGCGTTGGCATGTAAATTTTTCAACATCGTGCTTGAAAAGATCGTGCAAGAGACACCGGCCAACACAAGAGATACGATTTATTTCAAGTCTGCGCAATTGGTTAAGTACGCCGACGTCATTGACGTGATTGGATGGACACAGCGAGACATCAATGAGGCCTTTGTAAGCATTGAGGTAGAAGCGGCTAAGATGGGTCTGAAAGTTAATGAGGGTAAACCCAAATATCTGCTTTCATCTAAAAGAGACGGACAACACCGACGTATTGGCCAGGACGTCACCATGGGCAGATATAAATTTGAAGTTGTCAAGGAATTCGTCTACCTTGGCTCACTGATGACTAGCGACAACGACACCAGCGCTGAGATAAAACGCAGAATCACTCTTGCCAACCGCTGTTTCTTTGGGCTCAAGAGGCAATTGAGAAGTAGAGCCCTCTCGGGAAACCAAGGTGACACTATATAAGACCTTAATCATCCGAGTCCTCCTTTACGGCGTAGAGGCTTGGACCTTAACAAAAGCGGATGAGGATGCCCTTGGTCGTTTCGAGAGGAAAATTCTGCGCACTATCTACGATCTCGTTTGTTCAAACGGAGTATGGAGGAGAAGGTTTAACGAAGAACTGTACGGGTTGTACAGCGACATCAGCCTGGTACGACGTCTACGGATACAGCGTCTAAGGTGGCTAGGCCATGTAGAGCGCATGGAAAATACAGTTCCGACCCGAAGAGTCTTCGAATCCATCCCGGAAGGAAGGCGCGGCAGAGGACGGCCTCATAGGAATAGGAAAAGATATGGTTTTACCTTGCTCTTGATTTTAATAGCTTATGTCCGGGTTCAATAGTTTCACTCAGCTTATCCTATGGACAATTGTGCCAATAAACAAAACTTTCGCCAGTAGGCCCGATATATAAATATTGATTGTATCAGTCTAGCAAGGTCGATTATTTAATGACCAGGTTTTCTACGCTAATATTTCCTATCTTGAGATAAGAGTAGCAGCTTTATGAGGTTCGCTGTACTTCCCCTGGGTGAAGCAAGTTTGTTGACGTTTAGCAGTAAATTCCGCCTCGTAAGTTGCTGTTGATAGTTGTGGTCGTTAGCCATGACCCATTGGATGTACTTTTTAATAAATTTAGAGTGAAACGAATCCGCTTCATATTTTGTATTCTTTCTAAAAAAAAAAAAAAAAAAAGAAGTCTAAAACCGACGTTGAAAATAACTCCAAACTCTTATTCATATAAACATGCATTAGATGAGCTGATCGACCTTGGAACACATCTTACGAGAAACTAGCTGCGTATATGTACATATAAACGAAAACCAGATAAAGCTAATGTTTTCAACGCCGGCGTTACTTCAAATAGCTTTCATCTATTACTCGTGTTTGTTTCCTTCATTGTTCTCGTAGATTTATAGCTTAACTACTTCGTAAAACTTCAGAATAATATTTGACAGTTTAGTTGCTATTTTCAAGACTATCTAATATTTGCTAATGTCGGATGTGTGTTATATCTTATCTTAAAAATGCAATTGGTTCTTCATACTTTAAGGAGATCTGGTATACAGCTTTGGAACCCACAAGGTATTATAATATTTTACGGTAATTTGTTCATGTTAGGGATAAGAAGACAAAATGGTGCTAACCGAATGAACCACAAAAGATGGAAAACCTGTCACTTCTTCGTTTTTCCGAAACTTAAACTATCACGTGGCGGAGCTCGTTTTCACAGAATTCAAAGAAGATTCGCCGACAGAACTAAATACGACATATGCACACAAGAAAGGTAGTCGAGGGGTGGCAATTAAGTTGCGGGAATTTAGTCATAGGGAACTGGCAACACTACATCGTTTGTCTGTCTGTCTGTCTTTCAATTTCCATCCAAAGTCGAAGTCAACAGCATGTTTCGAAAAAAAAAAAAAAACCTGGCGAAAAACCCTCGAAAATCCTCCGAAAATTGCAGGTGGTGTATGGAAGCCCGTAGACAAGTCATCTGTGGGAGGAATAGATTGCGACCAACAAAAGCGAGGATGTCGAGGTCGCGACTGAAGGAAATGTTACAATTTTTTTTTTTTTCGATACACGGGGTACCTATCTTTTATCGAGTCTGCGAGCACGTGCTTTCCGTGTACGACCCGTACTTCTTAAAGAGGGCTCGATCTTGCACAACGACCATGCGCTGACCCGTTCCTTGTTGACTGTGCAAGGTTTTTTGGCAAAAAAAAAAAAAAAACAAAAACATTCCAACGTTGCCGCATCCACTCTATAGCCCCGATATTGCCCCTGTGACTTTCATTAGTTCCCAAGATGAAGTTACACCTCAAAGGAACTCATCAAGGCGGCTGTGTAGCGAAGGTCAAAGAGGCTTCAGAGCACCCAGGTGCTCCGAATTGTGGGAGCAACTTTGGAATCGTTGTGTAGAGTTAGTGTGGGACTATTGGTCGATAATACAACTTTGAGACAAACATAATTTGCTCGTTTTTTTGGACAAATTCCTGGAACTTAATTGCCCTCCTCGTATTCGATTTTTTGTCTCAATCGTAATGGCTGATTTCTTAGCTGATTGGTTTTCTAGTGTTCTATTTTCAATAGTTTACGCATGATTCGTGACACGCTGTGAAGTCAGGCACACTTAGGCAGCATTGCCATTTGATCCTGAGAGACTTATAAAGCGCTCATGGGTCACTGGACTTTATTATCAAAATTATTGTATGACACATTTTAAACTTATAAGCTTTATAGTCTACTCAATAAGCAATTCAGGCAATAGTGATCAAATTTTGCGCCTATCGCATGCTATTGGAAATAAGGACACTTATTTGTATACGTATAGTGCATCCGGAAGAAAACATACCTGCTGTATCGGCCAGTAACGAGGGCACCGTGGCGCAGTGGGTAGTGTGTTGGCCTCTGACGCCGATGACACGGGACCGAATCCCGACACAGCCATGTCATCGAACTTGTTTTCACGGTGTTTCTCCTCAGCGGGGCTCTGACAAAACCTTGTTTACTTACTTATCAGGCCTGCGATCCATGGAGGATCTGAGCCTGAGCTATGCTGCCTTCCATCCTTGACGGTCCCGGGCACGCTGCTTCCAGTTGTCAAGACCAAGATGTCTTACATCCGCGATTACTTGGTCTTTATACCGGATGTTCGGTCTTCCCCTTCTTCTCGAACCAGGAGGCTCGGAGTCGAAGAACCCTCTTAGCTGGAGCGTTGATGTCCATGCGCTCGATGTGGCCGAGCCTGTGTAGTCGACGGATCCTTGCCTTCCGGACTACATCCACATCTTGGTACAGCTCGAAGAGTTCGCGGTTGTGTCTTCTTCTCCATTCACCTTCCTCACAGACAGGACCAAATATCCGGCGCAGAATTTTTCTTTCAAATTAACCCAAAATCAGCTCCGCTGTCCTGCTTATCGTCCAGCTTTCGGCTCCGTACAGCAAGACTGGCAGAATGAGCGTTTTGTGAAACATGACTTTGGTCTTTCGAGTATGGAGTTTTGACCCCAGTTGTTTGGACAAGCCGAAGTAGCAGCGGTTGCCAAGGGCAATTCTATGCCGGATCTCCACTGTGTGGAGTTTACGTTTGCCCCGAGGTAGACAAACTCCTTAACTACCTCGAAATTGTAGCTGTCAATTGTTATGTTTTGTCCCAGGTGGTGAGCGACGGATTGGTTTTTGCTTGACAGCATGTATTTCGTTTTGTCCTCATTGATCTTAAGTCCAACTCGTTCCGTCTGTTCTTCAATTGCCGTGAATACTTCCACAATGCCACGGCGAGAACACGCGATGATGTCGATATCATCCGCGTATCCTAGCAGCTAGATGGACTTGTAAAAGATAGTGCCTTCCCTGTTGCCGCCTGCCCGTCGCACTATCTGCTCCAGCACCAGGTTGAAGAAGTTACATGACAGCGCATCTCCTTGCCGAAATCCGGTGCATGTTTCGAATGGTTCCGAGGTCCTAGAACCGAGTTGCACGGTGCATCGCGTGTTCTTTAGCGTGGCGCGACACAACTGGATCAGTTTTACCGGGATCCCGAATTAGGCCATCGCCCCAAACAGTTCTTCACGATGAATGCTGTCGTATGCGGCTTTGAAATCGATGAAAAGATGGTGTGTATCGATTCGAAACTCGTTGGTCTTTTCCAGGATTTGTCGAAGTGTGAAAATTTGGTCTATAGTTGATTTGCCGGGCCGGAAGCCGCACTGGTAGCTGCCGATTAGTGCGGCGCAAAATGGTTTTAGACGTTCACACAATACGCTGGACAGGATCTTGTATGCGACATTGAGCAGGGATATACCTCTATAGTTCTTGCAAGAGGTTGGATCGCCTTTTTTGTGGATGGGGCATATAGAGCTGGTATTCCAGTCGTCGGGCATGCTTTCATCTTCCCAAATTCTGCAGATGATCTGGTGCATGCTCCCTACCAGAACATCGCCGCCAGCCTTGAAGAGCTCTGATGGCAAGCCATCTGAGCCTGCGGCCTTGTTGTTCTTCAGCTTCTGAATAGCTGTGCCGACTTCTTCGATGCTGAGTGGGAGGACTACTTCAGCGGCTGGAGTTGGGATTTCCTCGGTCCCTACCACTCTCTCTTGGTCATGCTCGTTAAGCAGCTGCTGGAAGTGCTGCTTAAATACATCCACAATTCCCTGCGGGTCGGTGACAAGATTACCCTCGCAGTTTCGAAGAGCCAGGGTGCCCTTTTTGAAGCCTCCAGTAAGGCCTTTGGCTTTCTTGTAAAAGGCTCGTATTTTATGTTTATCCCTAGACTCCTCGATATCCTTGAGCTGGGAGGCTGCGAAGATTCTTTTCTTTTGTCGCATTAGTTTTTTCTCCTCCCTTCTTCTGGCTCGGTACTCCTATTGCGCTGCCCTGGTTTTCCTCTGCAGCGTATTTTGGTACGCCTCGTTGGTTGCTGCCTTTTTCTGCCCACACTCGCCATCATACCACGGGTTTCTTGTTGGGGGTGGTAGGTACCCTAAGGTGGTTTCGGCTACTTCCTGAATGGCTGAGCGGCAATGCAGCCACATATTATTGGAATTTGTGTTCGACGTAGGCATACCGTAGAGTCTTTCGCTCAGCTGCTCCCTGTAGACTCTGGTAACCTGTGTGCTCAGGCGCCCAATGTCGAGCCTCCTCCTGATGGGCTGGTGCAGCTTTCCGACATTGGACAGTCGAGCTCTGAATCTTGCTGCTACGAGGAAGTGGTTAGAGTCGACATTTGCCCCTCTGAATGTTCGCACATCCAGGATGTTTGACGAGTGCCTTGCGTCAATGAGCACATGGTCGATTTGGTTGGCGGTTCGCTTAACCGCTTTCCCACGACAAATCCGCATCCCAGTAAGTGCAACCTTCTGTGACAGCTGTAATAAATGTCGCAATTTTTCTTCCTAATCATACCGTTTCCTATCCAGCGTATTTCCTGGACCGCAGTTATATCCGCCTTGTACTGCGTGAGGATTCCTTCTAGTTTATGAGCAGCTCCGGGAGTGTACAGATTTCTGACATTCCAGGAGCATACTCGCAAATCGTGTTCCTTTTTCGTGCGTTGTCGTCGTCGAGTATCCGTCCGTGTATCCGAGGCATCTTGCTCATTCATAACTTTTAGGTTTTTTTACGTGGGCGGATTGTTGACCCGCCGCACAACCGTAATTCTGGTCGGGGTTTTGTCGCTGCATACGTTTGTTCACCTCCCAACGGTTGTTGAAGAGGCTATTCAGAGGGCGCAGTGAGAAGGCCGTATGTGTCAACTTGACCCGGGCATTTAAACAGGGATCGTTGCTGGCATCTCGCCAGGTTGAGAGCGATCAACACCTTTACCCTGTATGTCTAAGCCCATTTCCCATGTGATTGCTTCGTAACAATTTATTTTTTCCGTGAGAGCGATGTAACCCCTAAGCACCACAGGAACAAAGAGGTCGGTTCGCTGCACACATTGGTTCACTACGTGGTGGATGCCAGGCAGCTATCCGGAGGAGGCCACGCGGAGACTGTATGTCAACTTGGATTGAGCAGGGACAGAGATCGAAGGTGGCGTTTGCCATGTTAAACGCGATCAATTACGACTTCGATATTTATACTGGGACAGAAATTGCACTAAATAAAAGGACGTTAGGGGAACGAGTGGTACAATAACTGGCAAGATCGTAACTCTGGCTGAACTTCTTGTAGAAGAAGGTCTGAAATCGGTTCCGGTTCGTAGGTCCTTGAGACCTGAACGTAGGCCACGGTGAGTTAGTGGCATCAAGCATTTACCAGAAGAAGGAACGACTAGACTTGCATCGGTGCGTGAATTGTAGTCAAGCAAAAAACCAACCGCACACCAAAGTACTATGTAAAAAATACGGAGTTTCACTCACTATTATTCCCATTGTAGGCATGTCATAAGCTTTGCATGTAACAAGACATTTTCGAAAGCTGGCACACGCTCGCTTAAGTCTATTATGATTAGCACTTTAATGTGAGTAAGCTACAAGTGACAGCCGATTGAGTAATAATATATGTATTTGAGTTTACAACATATTTTAAAAATAAACCCCCAACAGACCAAGTTTTGTTTTTATTTCACACTTCTTCGCAGCGACAAGGAAAAAGAGCTCAACTAGCCCTTTTCCCAACAACATTGCTTCGGTGCTCGGAGCATCTTCTATCCGACTAAGGTATGCTTGACACTTTTAGTCCTTGTATACATGCTTTGTGTTTTTCTTTCTTAAATATGAGTACCTTCTTCTTCTTCTTCTTAATGGGCGCTACAGTTCGGGGTGAACCTGGGCCTCAACCAACATGCCCCTCCAACTAGCACGATCTTTTGCAGCCAGTTGGCTGAGGTCCCCTTCCACCTGTGTGCGCCATCTTAAGTGCGGCCGTTCTCTGTTCCTTCGTCCCTCGGGGTTGGATTCAAGACTCTCCGGGCTGGTGCTGTGGTGTTCATTCGCTGTACAGCCCGTAAAGTTCGTGTTTGAATATTTTCCTCCATCCCACGTCTGCGTTTACAGGCCCGAAAATCATGCGCAAAATCTTTCTCTCGAAACGACCAAGGGCCTTCTCATCCGCTTTTGATAGTGTCCATGCTTCTGCGAGGTACAGCAGGACCGGGATGATAAGGATCTTATATAGAGTCAACTTTGTCCGTCGGGAGAGGGCTCTATTACTCAATTGCCTCCTGAGCCCAAAGAAACAGCGATTGGCACGAGTGGTTTCGGAACTGATGTCGTTGTTCCAGGTCACTGCGGAGCCAAGGTAGACGAAGTCCTTAACTACATCGAAATTATATCTGCCAATACAAACGTTCTGGCCAAGACGTCGGTGGTGAGCGTCCTTTTTTGATGACGGCATATTTAGTTTTGCCCTCGTTTACTGCCAAATAAATTTTCGCCGCCGCCACGCGCAAACGCCTCATTGACATCTCGCTGTGATCTACCTATTAAGTCAATATCGTCGGCGTATGCAAGGAGTTCCGAGGATTTGAAATAGATTGTGCCTCTTGTATTGGCCAGTGATTTTTGCACAATCATTTCCAATATGATGTTGAAGAAATTACACGACAGCACACCGCCCTGCCTAAATCCTTTTTTCGACATCAAAATTATCGGTTAGGTGTTCGGTGTTCGCCGATTCGGATGGAGCAGCGAGCATTCTCCAAAGTCATCCTGCATAGTCTGACGAGTTTAGCAGGTATGTCAAAGGTAGACATAGCGTTGTATAGCTCGTCTCTAATTACGCTGTCGTATGCGGCTTTGAAGTCGACAAATAGGTGGTGAGTGTCGACTTGAAATTCATTGTTTTTTTTTCAGGATCTGCCGTAGTGTGAAGATTTGGTCGATGGTGGACTTCCGTGGCCTGAATCCGCACTGATAAGGTCCTACCAGCTTATTTACAAAAGGCTTCAGGCGTTCGCACAAAACGGCAGTGAAGATTTTCTAGGCGATGTTAAGGAGACTTATTCCCCTGTAGTTGGCGCAATCAGGGAGGTCTCCTTTCTTGTGAATCGGGCATACGATGCTGAGACTCCATTCCTCGGGCATGCTTTCCTCTGGCCATATCTTACAGATGAGCTGGTACATGCTCCTAACCAGGTCATCCCCAGCTGCCTCGAACCAGGCGTTTCTTCGTGGTGGGGCCTTGAAACCCAAAACTTCGGATGCAGAGCTTTTCAGGGCTTGTTTGCAACGGCTCCACTGCTGTTCTATTGGTAGCGTGGAGGATCGAGGCGTATTGGAGAGCTTAAGGGAGACGCGATCGGTAAAGGCACGAGCGGTTTCTGGCGATAGTAGCTTTCCGACGTCATAACTTTGTATTCTTACTCTACTCCGCTGCATTCGTGATATCCGTAGGCGCATCTTGGCTACTCGGAGTCGATGTTAGCCCCTCGGAAATTTCGGATATCAAGTTTAGTGGAGGAGTGTCTGACGTCGACCGCGATGTGATCAATCTGGTTCGTAGTCGATTGATCAAAAGACCGCCAGGTGCTGTGTGTATATCGAGGTGCGGGAAGCGCGTACTGGCTAGAAGGAGATTTCGCCCCGTAGCAAGATCAATCAGCCTGTGTCCGTTATCGGGTGTGGGGTCGTGTAGGCTATGTAGCCGATGCTTCTGATGAAGCGATGGAGTTGAGCTGTTTTAGGTTTGCTAGCTCACTTGGATTTTGATAGAAGGGCGCGGCGAAGTAGATCCTCCTGCGGTTCGCAAAAGAGGGGCATGAGCAAGGAAAGTGATGCATTGATTCTTCTTCCTCCTCGTCCATATAACCACGGCAAAAGTCATTGGAGGGCAGCCCTAGTCTCGCGGCGTGTTTTCCAATGATGCAATGACCTGTAATGACACCCACTATAGTGCTCAAAAGAGCCCTTTTGGTTGCTACTAGGACCTTTGTTCGTCCTAGGTTTAACTTAGGCCAGATTTGTTTAGTGATAAAGCCGATAGTACTTTCATTCCATTGGAGGTTGGTCGCCTCAATGGTTCGAAGTTCATGTGCTTTACCGTACTTATTGGTGTTTCTAGGTACCCGAGGGTAGGAAGACTCAGTATGCTTGACCCTAACTTTGCGAGTTCATCGGCCGCGCAGTTTCCTGAAATATCCTTATGCCCGGAAACCCACAATAATTTGATGTTGAACAGTTCAGCCATCTCGCCTAGAAATAGGCGACAGTTTAGGGATGTCTTTGATTTGATTCTATCGCAGATTGGCTATCTGTGCAAATGATAATATCCTTAGCGGATATTACATTGATCCTGAGCCATGCAAGGGCCTCCGTTATCGCTGTTATTTCTGCTTGATACACACTGCAGTAATTTGGGAGTCTGAATGGTAGGTTGAGGTTAAGTTGCTTGGAGAAAACTCCACTACCTACATGCGTCTCCCTTCTTGGAGCCATCGTATAGAGGGAAATCGAGTCCTTCGGTATGACTTTCCCTTCAGCCCATCCAACCTGGATGGAAAGATAACTTCGAAGTTCCTAGTGACCACATTCTGCGTGATGATGTAGTCTGTGTCCATGGGTACTTTGAAGTGTTTAAGAATGGTAGTATGTCCTTTTTGTAATGTGGGTCATTTTCCTACGCCCCTAATTTGTAGGGCCGCGCAGGCAGCAACTTGCTTGCTGAAAAGGTCCAGAGCAGTCCACCAGACTACGATGCCATATAGGAGGACATGCCTTATGACTGCTGTGTAGAGACAGTGCATAATGCTTGGTTGGAAACTCCACCTTCTGCCCACCACATTCTTAAAGCTGTAGAGGGCAGTAGTTGCTTTCTTGACACGATCAAGAATGTCAGATTTCCAATACAGACTCCTGTCAAGTGTCAAGGACTAGGCCTAGGTATCTAGCCTGACCTTGGATTGGGTTCCATCCAACCTCGGTGGGTTGAAGGGCGGAATTTAATATTTGTTGGTAAACAGTTCTAGGTCGGTCTTCCTAGGATTGACCCCAAGTTCACAGTACTGCGTCCAGGTTTCTACTGTACGTAATGCACCCTGCATTAGGTCGCTTAGAGTACTAGGAAATTTTCCTGTGGCGGCAATAGCAATGTCATCTACATAGGCGGTCACAGCGTACCCTTCCTGTTCTAGCAACAGTAGTAGTTCGTTGACCACCACGTTCCAGAGGAGAGGGGAGAGCACTCCACCCTATGGTGTACCCCTGCTGACCCTTCTAGTTGAGACGGCACCAGTGAAGTTAGCTTTGAATACTCTTTGCGTTAGCAGTTGTCGTATTAGTTCTATCACTGATCCCATAACACCCAGATCAGACAGCGCTTTGGTGACGGTCCATGGCTCAAAATGGGCGACTAGAGTATATTCCTGAGATACAGCTGTGACGTATGTGTGCATCTAAAATCTTCTCTAGAGTTTTTAATAGAAAAGAAGTAAAACTGATAGGCCTCAAGTCATTTGCATACGTGTGGGAGATTTTGACTGCCTTGGGTATGAAACTGAATTCGGTTACCTTCCACTTGCTGGGGATATAGGACAGGGAGAGGCAACTCTTGTATATTACCACAAGCCAGGGAAGGATGAGATTTGCTACCTGCTGGAGCTCTGCTGGTATGATCCCATCCGGTCCTGGAGACTTATAGGGTTCAAAGCTTTTCAGAGCCCATAGAACAATGTTGTTGTTGACCAGGTTGGGAGCATGCTCAAAGGAGGATGTCGTCGGCTGGATGACTTGAGCAGGTGTCATAGCCGAGTCACTACTGCCCGGAAAGCGTGCGTTAAGAAGAAATTCCAGGGCTTCCGTTCTGGAGGTCGTCCAGGAACGATCATTCCGTATAAGGTTGCGTGGGTTGTACGGGACCGAAGTCAGAATCTTTCTTATACTTGAAGCTTCGGAGACCGCCTTAATGTTTTCGCAGTAGTTCCTCCAAGATTTCCTTTTGGTATTCCGGGTCGCTGCTTTGAAGGATTTAAGTGCCTCCTTGTAGAGGTCCCAATCCTCTTGCAAGCGGGTACATTTTGCTATGTTAAGGAGGTACGTTCAGGTATTGCTTTAGCTTGACTTTGAACAGAACTTCTTATAAGCCTAATGGCTCGGAGAAGCGAATTTCAGAGACGTATCGCGTGGATAAAAAATCAGAGATCATATAGTTATATCGAATTGGAATAAGATGCAGGGCTCTGATTGATTGGGTAAAACAGATCTTGCTGTATAGATACATTGGTTGACGCGATTGTATAACGTTGTGAAGTAAGGTAAATGTCTTCATTTCGAAAAGACCTTCTAGGGTGATACCATAAATAGATTTGGAAAAGGTTGAAATAAAGCTATGCCTTCTTAAACCAAAAATATACTGTTGTCAGGTCACTTTGAGTTTCTGCATGTGCTCATAATCACAGTTGTTGAAAATTTCGCATCCAAACAGCACTATTGGTGTAATTGGTGTTTTAGCTAGTATCATTCTCGTTGTTAAGGGTGTAACAGTATGTGGGGACCAAAGCAAACGAAGACCTGGATAGACTCTGCCCAAGGTGGTCCTGATGTGGTTGTTCCAATAGAGGGTTCTGTTGAAAACTATACCAACATTTTTCGCAGTATCAGCGAAGTCTATACCTCTGTTATTCAGATATAATCTTGGTTGGGAGGAGGTACCAATTGGTTTCCTGGAAATAACTAGACATTTTGATTTGGAAGGGTTTAGGCGGAGACCGTTCGCTCGAGATCAGCGAAAGATTCTGTCAAGATCTTCATTTATTTCACAAGCAGCGTTTTCCACAAGACCCAACGGAGAACTCTTGCGCATCTGCACATCATCTGCATACATATCAACCGAAGAATTCAGTAAGCATCTCGGTAAATCGTTGATGTACATAGTGAAGAATATTGGACAGAGAATCGAGCCTTGTGGCACACCTAAGCTGAGGGGAAGAAAATCGGACACAGAATCATTCACAACGACTGCCTGGGATCTGCAATAAAAGTAAGAGGCGACTAGATGCGTGGACGATTAAATTGACTTTGAAGTTTTCTACAAGTTCTCAATAATCAAGGGGCACAAGATAAGTTACTTTATCCTTATCAACGGCTTTCCTTATGGCTTCAGTCACGTTCAGTAAAGCAGATGTGCCACTATGCTTAGGTCGGAAACCAGATTGGTTGTAACATAACAGTTTGTTATTTTGAATAAATCTCTGTATCTGTGAGCTCATTATTTTTTCAAGAAGTTGGGAGAGAAACGACAGAACAGCAATGAGTCTGAACTCATTTTCGTTTTTTTTTTTTTTTTTTTTTATATATATGGAGCCAGTGCTACCATTAGCAATACAGCACAGCGACCTTTGCAGATCTATTGTGCCTGCTAGCCGATTAGCCGAGCAGCCTCTCCACTTCTATAATGATGCTTCTCGTAGGAGCCAGGGTGATCCCCTCAGGAGTCAAACTTCACTGAGAAGGATACGCTTCCTAAGATGGCAGAGAGCGGCACACTCCCACAGTATGTGTTCTGCCGTTTCCTCGTCTTCAAGACAGAGCCGACACTCAGTATCAGACGAGAGGCTAATTTTGTTAAGATGATATCTCAGACCGCAGTGTCCCGTTAGATAGCTGACTAGTGTTCTGATATCCACCTTATTGAGTTTGAGTATGTCAATGGGATGTGTGTTCAGGGGTCGTATAAGTCGTTTAGATTGACGGAGTCCCCGAACGCTGTTCCAATAGGACAGGTGTTGCAATTTTTCTCACTTGTCTAAGAAGTAATTTATCCTAGACCCGGGAATGCCGCAGAATGGTTCCGGACCTATGTATTTGTCACTGGAACCTTTCCTGGCAAGTTGGTCGGCAATTTCATTGCCCTTGATATCACCCACCAAAGTTTAACATTGTTTCTTTTGGCGAGGTCTTGTAGGGCGTCATAGCATTCCTTGACGGTTTTTGAGTTCGTGCGGTTGGTACAGCGCTTTAAGCGCTGCTTGGCTATCAGTGAGTATGTTGATGGTCACTTCTCTGATGCCAGTCTCGAGATTTAGATTGACCCATGTTAGGATGGCATGCAGCTCTGCCTGGAAGATGTATGTGTATGTTGGCGTTACAGTCCATGAAGAACCTGAGCCGAGCTTCTCTCAATCACCCATGTTGTGTGTGATTTCATTTTCACATAGGTGAAAGGGACCTACAGTTTATTGCCGGTTCCGAACGGCGAATTTCGAGAAGCCTTTCATGACAATTTTACTACAGGGGGTTTTGTCAGAACCCCGCTGAGGAGAAACACTGTGAAAAACACGTTCGATGACATGGCTGTGTCGGGATTCGATCCCGAGTCATCGGCGTCAGAGGCCAACACACTACCCACTGCGCCACGGTGCTCTCGCATGGAAGATGCTGGTGCTTATTCCCAGGGCCTTCGAGATCTTGCGTTTTGGTCCAAAGATGCCGGCGCCAACATCGGAAGCCATCTTGGAGCCCTCCGTGTACCACCTAAAGCCTTTGACATTTAGGGGCAGGTTGGCATAGCGCCTGTGATGCCGAGACATGTTAGTCTCTGAAGGCGTTGATGCTTAACAATTGCAATTTTTTGCTCAACTTTTGTCCACCATACGGTGGACCCGTAGGTGACTATAGGTCTCACTATCGCGGTGTATAGCCAGTGGACTACCTTAGGGTTAAGTCCCCAGGTTTTGCCGTAGGTGCGTCGACAGGCCCCACATGGTCGTAGTCTCTTTCATTAGTTTATTTCTCATATTGGAGTTCCAGTTCAGTCTACGGTCTAGGTCAGTACCTAGATACTTTACTTCCTCTGAAAATCCTATGCGTGTGACATTTAGTAGGATTGAGCAGGGTTGTACCTTTCTCCCCCTTGTAAATGGGACTAAGATTGTCTTATTTGGGTTAATAGATAAACCCTCTCTGCCACACCAGATAAGTTGGAGCGCAAGCTGCATGCGCTCACAGGTAGTGATCTCGCACTTGCCTGTAACAATGACTGCTAGGTCATCAGCATATCCGATGACCTCGTAGCCCCAAGTGGTTAGCTTGAAATCATTTATGTTGATATTGTGTGTCTTGATAACTTGAAGAAGAAAATTTCACTGTTCATCGAGTATTGTAGAAATCGTAGAAGCAAGTGTTCATATGTAAGCCATTGGTGTCCGGGATTGATAGGCAAAACAAAGTAGGAATAAATGATAACTGCAGCCTACTCTTATCTCTTATACTCTACAAAGGCTGTAACGAAACCTTTTTGCATAAAGAAGAACATCAAAGTGCAAAAGCCAAAGTGAAAATAAGAGTTGTAAAAATAGATTCGAAGTAATATTACGCATAGTTGATGATTTAGGTAGAAACTTTAAGTGAGGGTGATCAAGTGTCGCGGAGTGTATGTATGTTGAGTACATACTTCACTTCCCTTATCAGCCTCCTAACCGAGAATCAAAGATATAAGCTTCAGCGAATGAAGGCGGCTATAAAACGTTATTTAACGGACATTAATCTAAACCCAAGGCACAATCTCAGAGTTCAGCTAATGGACACTACACGCTGCTCATTATTGCTTTGCTTATTGTACAGATTCCATACGTTACCGGTTAACTACGTACCTTTATTGTGCTTTTTTCCCATCCCTGATTGCGTATGATAACTATTGGAAACAGAAAAAGAGTAAAAAGCCACATTGGCCTACATAGTATTGTAGTAGTCGAACAAGTCGGTAGTGCGCGCAATCGCGTCGTTTAGTAGAACACGTTAGTGAGCGTGTGAGATTTAGTCGATCTCAGGCTTCGTGTCGGTGCAGTGGCTTACGGCGGGACTCCCAACCCGACCTCATATCACGTATCCTGTGGATAAGCAATATTTTCATCGAATTCAAGTCGGACAAGCTAAGCAAATTTCAAAATGATGTAAGTTTTATCGAGGGTTTTCGTGTTTGCTGTCTGCGTTTTCATTGCAAAGCACGTCGACTTGCATCTAAACACTCCCATGAAGAAGTTCAAGTTCGATTGTGTAAATAGTGACAAGTGGAGCTATGAATAGTTTTAATTATAGAATCATGTCAAGTAAATTAGCCGACGTGTGTGGCAAACAATTGTTACAAAGTATTGTCTGAATGGTGACAGTTTTTTGTAAACTAGGTGCGAAGTGATTTTTTGTGTTTTTGTTTTATCGAACAAACTGAAATGAACCATTGTAGGTAGGTGGCAACATTTATTTCCATAGTACTGATCTTCTAATAAATACTTGCTATTTGTTTATCTGTGCTTACTTACATTGCTTGTGTCTAATAATGAAATATTTCTGCTTGAATGCGCGGGTTTATAGACGCTTCATTCGCACGCGTCTGTTCAGTGTCAGAACGCGGTAAAGCCAAAGGTCAACCTATAAAGGTTGACCAGTTGAATCACAGTTTATCAACATATATTTAGTAAAAAGAAGAAGAAGAAAAAAAAAAACAGCCTTACAGACCTTTTTTCTAACGCCGAGTGTAGCTTATACAAGTGAATGTAATAACACTTCTCGACGAAAATAATTCGCGTAGCCTGTCCTAAAGCCATCATGACTCTAACTACGTATTACAATAAAATACGTAATTTTAAATATCTTATCTCTGAAGTGATTTTATTTAATAACGGCACGTTTTTGGAAGATATAGATACAGTGCCGATTTGTATTAACTGACGGTAAAACACTTGACTCAATATTTTCATTCGACTCAAGTACACAATTTGCGGATGCGATATTTGAGACTAGAGTTAAGTTTACGATATTTTATACAAACGTTATCAATACCAGAACGGTGTGTACTATATACTACCTAAACGTTTTCATTGACAGCTTCAATATCAGCAAAAAAGTGGTAATATGGATCCTAGTAGCTGCTCTGCTTGTAACCGGTCTGGTTCTTGGTTTGGTATTCGGATTGAAGAGTAAATCGACAGTAAGAGGTGCCATTGTATCGAATGGAAATGAATGTGCCGATATCGGAAGGGATATGCTCAATGAAGGTGGCTCAGCGGTTGATGCAGCAATTGCGACACTCCTCTGCGAAGGTCTATTGCTACCACACTGTATGGGTATTGGCGGTGGTTTTGTGGCAACAGTGTACACGCGTTCGACTAAGAAAGTAGAAACATTGACGGCACGTGAATCTGCTCCACTTGCAGCCACCGAGGATATGTTCGTCAACCAGACCATTGCCGGTATGTATATACCTACATTTTTTAACAATCTTTTATTGAAGTCTACTGACGTTTTTCGCCAGACACATTCCTACTTACGTCATACATTGTTAATTAAGATTTAGAACCAATATATGCCATATTAACGTGTCACATATTCCGATAAGATCGAATGAGCTGCAATATTTAAGAACCACTCAGCTTGTCATGTGATCTGTTCGCGGGGCTTATCAGGAAATACAAATTGTACTACCACCAACTATGCGCTTGTCATCCTAAATAATTGCCTTACACTCTTATCACGGTTATGAGTAGATACTCGTAAATATAGACTGAGAATGGCAAATTTTTGATCGTTAATAGGGGCTAGCGCATGGTGAAAAATCGAAATCGTGGATCTAAGGTGTGATTCGATTCGAAAAGGACGCGTCAAAGGAACATTCGGCTAGACTTTTGCATGAAGGTTGTTGCTGGAAATAATCAATGTGACAAAGCATTTGAGTATACATGATGGTTTTATTCACAAACCCGATGAAAGATATCATATAACCGGCGGCTATGTGCAAATGTGCTATAGTTTGAGTGATGTCATATCATAGACATATTTCATAATGAGTTGCAACGATTACTAATCAATTCAACTTGAATTGGCCACAAGCTCTTCTATGAAAGCATCAGGACAACACAACAAATGCTAGTGAGTTAAACAACAATCAGTGAATGTGTCACTCGACACATTTTAAGATTAAGTGTGTCACTTAACACGTTTAATCTTTGAAATTGAGACACTTCTTCATCTTCTTAGTGGGCGCTACAGTTCGGGGTGAACCTGGGCCTCATCCAACATGCCCCTCCATCTAGCACGATCTTTCGCCAGCCTTTTCCATTGCTGCACACCCAGTTGGCTGAGGTCCCCTTCCACCTGTGTGCGCCATCTTAAGGGCGGCCGTCCTCTGCTTCTTCGTCCCTCGGAGTTGGATTCAAAGACTCTCCGGGCTGGAGCTGTGGTGTCCATTCGCTCTACATGGCCCAGCAATCTTAGGCGTTGAATCCGTAGACTCCTGACTAGGCTCATGTCGCTGTACAGCCCGTAAAGTTCGTGGTTGAATCTTCTCCTCCATCCCCCGTCTGCGTTTATAGGCCCAAAAATCACGCGCAAAATCTTTCTCTCGAACCGACCAAGGGCCTCCTCATCCGCTTTGGATAGTATCCATGCTTCTGCGCCGTACAACAGGACCGGGATGATAAGGGTCTTATATAGAGTCAACCTTGTCGTTCGGGAGAGGGCTCTATTACTCAGTTGCCTCCTGAGCCCAAAGAAACAGCGATTGACATGAGTGATTCTGCGTTTGATTTCGGAACTGATGTCGTTGTTCCTAGTCACTGCGGAGTCAAGGTAGACGAAGTCCCTAATTAGCTCGAACTTATATCTGCCAATACATACTTTCTGGCCAAGACGTCGGTGGTGAGCGTCCTTTTTTGATGACAGCATATATTTTGTTTTGCCCTCGTTTACCGCCAGACCAACTTTCGCCGCCTCGAACTCAATACTCGCAAACGCCTCATTGGCATCCCGCTGTGATCTACCAATTATGTCAATATCGTCGGCGTATGCAAGGAGTTGCGAGGATTTGAAATAGATTGTGCCTCTTGTATTGGCCAGTGATTTTTGCACAATCATTTCCAATATGATGTTGAAGAAATCACACGACAGCGCATCGCCCTACCTAAATCCTTTTTTGACATCAAAACTATCGGTAAGGTGTTCACCGATTCGGATGGAGCAGCGAGCATTCTCCATAGTCATCCTGCATAGTCTGACGAGTTTAGCAGGTATGTCAAAGGTAGACATAGCGTTGTATAGCTCGTCTCTAATTACGCTGTCGTATGCGGCTTTGAAGTCGACAAATAGATGGTGAGTGTCGACTTTAAATTCATTGGTTTTTTCCAGGATCTGCTGTAGTGTGAAGATTTGGTCGATGCTGGACTTCCCTGGCCTGAATCCGCACTGATAAGGACCTATCAGCTTATTTACAAAAGGCTTCAGGCGTTCACACAAAACGGCAGAGAAGATTTTGTAGGCGATGTTAAGGAGACTTATTTCTCTATAGTTTGGCGCAATCAGAGGGGTCTTCTTCTTGTGGATCGGACAAACGATGCTGAGACTCCATTCCTCGGGCATGCTTTCCTCTGACCATATCTTACAGATGAGGTGGTACATGCTCCTAACCAGGTCATCCCCAGCTGCCTTGAAGAGCTCAGCAGACAGTCCGTCTGCGCCAGCAGCTTTATTCGACTTGAGCTTCGATATGGCAATCTTAACTTCGTCGAGGTCAGGGGGACAGAATTCTCTGCCGTCTCCGTTGATTAGAAATGGATCATTCTGCCTGACAGCGGTATATTGACTAACATCGCCGTTATACAGTCCGCAGAAGTGGTTTTTCCATATTCTCAGCATCGACTGCGGTTCTACTACTAGGTGTCCGTTCTCATCCCTGCAGGCTTCCGTTCTGGCTTTATAACCTTGGCATGTTCGCTTTATCTGTTGATAAAACTTTCGAACGTCACGCCTGCAGTAACACCTCTCCAAACCCTCAATCGCGCGCTTATCGTGCTCTTTCTTCTTTCTTCTAAGAAGCTTATGCTCCTCCCTTCTTTTTAACTCGTAGTGCTCACAAGCTGCTCTTTTCTTTTATGCAGCGAGGCCTTACATGCATCCTGCTTTGCTGTATGAATCCTCCTGCACTCGTCATCGAACCAGGTGTTTCTTCGTGGTGGAGCCTTGAAACCCATAACTTCGGATGCAGAGCTTTTCAGGGCTTGTTTGCAAAGGCTCCACTGCTGTTCTATTGATAGCGTGGAGGATTGAGGTGTATTGGAGAGCTTAAGGGAGATGCGATCGGTAAAAGCACGAGCGGTTTCTGGCGATAGTAGCTTTCCGACGTCATAGCTTTGTATTCTTACTCTACTCCGTTGCGTTCGTGATATCCGTAAGCGCATCTTGGCTACAACAAGATAGTGGTCCGAGTCGATGTTAGCCCCTCGGAAAGTTCGAACATCAAGAATAGTGGAGGAGTGTCTGACGTCGATCGCGATGTGATCAATCTGGTTGGTAGTCGATTGATCAAAAGACCGACAGGTGCCTTTGTGTATATCGTGGTGCAGGAAGCGCGTACTGGCTAGAAGGAGATTTCGCCCCGTAGCTAGATCAATCAGCGTGTGTCCGTTATCGGAGTTGGTGTCGTGTAGGCTATGTTTGCCGATGACTCGTTCAAATATTGAGACACTTATTCGTGATGAAACTATAGCACGTTCTATCGCGTGTCATGAATAAAAACTCTAATGGCATCTTAAGTGTGTCACATCGATCAATCAATTAAAAAAAAGGGAAGTTTCCCAACCCTATGCAGTCTGCGCCAGAAAGTAATTTGCCAGTCGGATCCATGGCGAGTGGTTCACACTGGACTAAAAAGCAAAGACATTCAACCTCTCCTTTTCCATTCTACATTGGTCCTTCGAGCCAGATGGCATGTTGCTTCATAACAAAATGAAATAATGAATTCAATCAAACAAATATCAATGTTTCGGGCTTGATGAGCCTCGAAGTGACAAATGCTCAGAGAGCGAGGACTGGATGAGTCCTTGACTCTTTTGCTCGCCGCGAAAAATGTTCACAGGAACCTTAAGATTTGAGCACGAGATCACTGCGCGTTGAGAGTCCATTGTGTTAACCAACTAACCATTACACCATGGGTCCAGGTCGTAATTTGCTTCCTGGAAAGGTTGCATATAGTTGGGAATTTCCCTTTTTTCTGCATTCATAATAATAATACACTTTGATGCTATTCAAAAAATGATTACAATTAAAACACACACTTTGGTGTGTTACGGCAACGCACTCACCTTCTATACCGATGGCCCCGAGCTTCCTTTGATTGATAAGGGAATAGCGCCAATCAGAGAGAATAACTGAGAGGCTGTTTTTAGGGTTCCGTACCCAAAGGTAAAACGGAACCCTATTACTAAAACTTCGCTGTCCGTCCGTCTGTCACCAGGCTGTATCTCATGAACCGTGATAGCTAGACAGTTGAAATTTTCACAGATGACGTATTTCTGTTGCCGCTACCATGACAAATACTAAAAACAAAATTAATATTTAAGGGGGGCTCCCATACAACAGACTTGATTTTCATCCAAAAAATCCTGCCTGCAACCAAGATCTGTCATTTGATGAGGTAGCATATATAGTCTCTTTCATATTTATATATACAGAGGGTACGGAACCCTTCGTGCGCGAGTCCGACTCGCACTTGGCCGGTTTTTTTTTTTGTTTAGTTTTCTATATTTTCGCGCTGTCTTACTTTACTCTGTTCTATGCTCGATATCAGCCACCCTTTTATACTACTTTTTACGCATGCTTGTTATCCCCTCTTCCTTTTCAATTCCTACCCGCGTTTTTCAAAGGAAGTCGGCTTCTGCAGGGTAGGTATAAAACTTACAAAACTCGACTTCAATGCACTGACCCCACTTGAGTTTTTGTATATATGCTGCACTTTACTCTAATGAGTGGGCACACGGCACACTTCAAAGGTCGTCGGGCGGTCGGATGTACAATAGCATTGTGCTGCGATTGACGGATATGGGCGAAGGAAAGAAGAAAAGTGCACTGTCGCTGGGTGGGCGATATGCGCGGTTTCCAACAGTGCGGGTCATAACACGTTGCCATGAATAATTGTTATTTTCAATACGTACTTCGAAGCCTCTTTCTAGTTCTGTTACATTTCGATTGAAAAATATATTATTGTCTCTTCTCTATCTAGGTCCACTGGTTGCTGCTGTTCCCGGTGAGATCCTCGGCTATTGGGAGTTACACCAAAAATATGGCAAACTTCCGTGGGAAGTTCTCTTTCAACCAAGTATCAATCTCGCCAGACACGGCCACACCGTTTCGATCTACCTCCACAGAGCCATGAAAAGACATGAACAAAGAATTATCGATGAACCATCCTTGGCTGAGGTGTTCATTAATCCACTCACGGGATCCGTCTGGGAAGAGGGCGATATTATAACTCGTCCAAAACTGGCCGAAACTCTTGAGGTCATAGCCAAGGAAGGTCAACGGGCAATTTATGGAGGTGGTGATATTGGCAAGAAACTTGTAGAAGACATCCAGTCTGCAGGCGGTATTATTACCGAAGAAGATTTGAAGCAATACAGGTAAGGACTTTTCCTTTGAATTCCCTCTAGTGCAGTAAATCTTAATTTTTCTCGATTTATTTTCAGTGTAACATGGGATCCTCCAGTTATCGTTGATATCTCCAAACAATACAAGCTCTATACCACTCCACTTCCAAGTAGCGGAGCTGTCTTGGCATTCATCCTGAATCTACTCAGTGCCTACGACCATAAAGACGAATACCTTTATTGGCATCGCGTCGTAGAGAGTTTCAAACATGCCTACGGTCAACGTACCAAACTTGGTGACATGCACTTTGAATCAGACGTTGAAGGTGTCTTCAATAATCTCACCGATCCCGCGTTTGCTGCTGAAATCCGTAAGAAGATTCTACAGGATCGAACTTTCCAGGACTATGAATATTATGGTGCCGAATTCTATAATGAAGACGATCGCGGAACAGGCAATATGGCTGTAGTCGATCTTTACGGTGATGCCATCACCATCACTAGTACGATTAATACTTAGTGAGTTTAAAATGCTTCATATCCAGAGCAAGGAATAGCGTTCCTGTTCATATTGTATCTTTTTACAGCTTCGGATGTAAGATACGCTCTATGCAAACTGGAATCATCCTCAACGATGAAATGGATGATTTCTCTACGCCCGGTACCGTTAACTATTACGGCATTCCAGCCTCGCCAGCGAATTTTATCAAACCAAAGAAACGTCCCATGTCGTCCATGTCTCCTTGTATAATTCTAGACCAGAACGGTGGTGTAAAGATGTTGGTCGGAGCTGCCGGTGGTTCTATGATAACTACATCTGTCGTAGAGGTAAGAGCTTTAAGGTGCACCTCTAATAGGGCTTCATGTGACCTTATCGTTTATTTACAGTCCATTATCAGGTACCTGATTCTCAATGAAAGCATCGAGAATTCAATCAATACGAGACGTTTACACCATCAATTGGCACCGATGCAGCTGCAGCACGAAGTCGGAGTCGATGAGGTATATTCGATCTTTCCTAACCCAAAGGCTCCCTCTATTCTGACCATGTGTCTTCTTCCCTAGGACTTATTGTCGTACCTGCGCAAACTGGGTCATAATCTCTCAGTTGTTTCGCCTGGATCATTCTCAGCTGTAACCGCGATCGGTTATCGGAATGACAGACCAATTCCAGCATACGATGACCGGCGAGTGGGCAGCGTTGCTGTGATCTCTATCAAGAATAAAATGGTCAACTAGAATGTCAAAAGTGAAAAGTTCCTCTCTGTGGTTCCGGTGTGTCATGTGTGCATGCGATTGTGCTAAATGTTTCTTTTTTATTTTCTTAGTCTATTACTTTTATTTTTACAACTTTATTTTGTTATCTTATTTAGGAAAAAAACTGTTTTTTAAGATATCTAACTTGTCTCCAGTCGACTCGACATTTTTTATGTTAAGTGTCAGTGTTATTCAGAAAATGGATCAAAGATTAAAATTACTTTGAGGAAACAAGCATTGCCGTGGTCGTGTTTCAACTAAAATATTCACGGGTCCTAGTCCGTGCCATTCGTCGATCGATTTTTCATTTTCATTTTCCATCCTACCACACCCGCAGTATGGGCATTTACCCAAAGCTCTTCATTATTCCTGGTCCGGGTTTCCTGATCTCTCTGTTAGGAATACCCAAAGAAGTTGTATGGAGTTCAGACCCGGAGACAGCGGTGGCCATTGCATAACATTGATCCCATGTTGCCGAAAACATTCGTTCTTCTTTTTCGGGGCTGCAGTTCATACAGGGTTTGCTTTAAAAAACCTCTTCAACTGGCACGGTCTTTCGCCAGCAGTCTCCAGTGGTTAAGGTCCTCTTCCATTTGGTTGCGCCAAATTTAAAGATCTTCCGGTTCGGAGCTGTGATTTCCATGTGCTATACATGACTTACCCATCTTAGGCGTTGGATCCGAAGACGCCGTGCTACGTTCATGTCGCTGTACATTGTACAGTTCACTATTAAGTCTTCTCATCCACTCCCCATTCATGCAGGTCGGCCCGAAAATCGTACGCAGAATTTTTCTCTCAAAACGACCTTTCCTTCGATAAGGTCCATGTTTCTGCGCCATTAAGCAGGACCGGGATGATAAGGGTCTTGGATATGGTCACCTTGGTGTTTCGAGAGAGGGCTCTGCTTCTCAATTGCCTCCCGAGCCGAAAGAAACAGCGGTTGGCAAGAGTTATTCTGCTTTTGATTTTGGCACTGACGTTATTGTTGCATTTCACTGTGGAACCTAGGTAGATGAAGTCCTTGACTTCTTCTAAATTATACAAGCCAATATGTGCGCCCTGCCTAATACGCCGGTGGCATATATTTCGTCTTACCCTTATTTACTGCCAGTCCCATCTTAGCCGCTTCTACTTCAATGCTTACAAAGGCCGCATTGAGCTCTCGCTGTGTCCGTCCAATCACGTCCATGTTGTCGGCGTACGCAAGCTGTTGCGTAGCCTTGAAATAGATTGTACCTCTTGTGTTGGCCAGCGACTCTTGCCCGATCTTTTCAAGCACGATGTTGAAAAAGTTGCATGACAGCGCGTCACCTTGTCTAAATTCTTTTTTAGCATCAAAGGTCTCGGTTTGTTCACCACCGACCTTAATGGAGCAGCGAAAATTCTTCATTGTCATACCTGGCCTTGAAATCGACGAAGAGGTGGTGAATGTCGATTTGATATGGGTCTTCTGCAAGATCTGCCGTAGCGTAAATATTTGGTCAATTGTGGACTTACCTCGCCTGAAACCACACTGCTAAGAGCCGATCAGGTTATCCACAAACGGTTTCAGGCGTTCACACAATACGGCAAAGAAGATTTTATATGCGATGGTAAGGATACTTATTCCCCTGTAGATGGCGCAGTTATAGGGGTCTCCTTTCTTATGGGCTGGGTAAACGATGCTGAGAATCTGTTCGTCGGGCATGCTTTCCTCCGACCATATCTTACAGAAGAGATGGTGCATGCACTTTATCAACTCATGTCCAGCCGCCTTAAAAAGCTCAGCAGACAGGCCGTTGCGCCCGCGGCTTTATTAGACTTAAGTCCTGATACCGCTATTTTGACGTCGTCTGGAACAGGTGGACGGAATTCTCTTACATTGTCGTCTGTTGCGAATGGATCGTTCTGCCTGACAGCAGTATCTTGTCTGGCATCGCCGTTATTAAGTCTGCAGAAGTGGTCTCGCCAAGACATCAGCAACGACTGTGGTTCCCTACCAGTTCTCCATTTTCATCCCTGCACGCCTCCGCTCTGACTTTGTAGCCATTGCATGTTCGTTTCACCTTTTAGTAAAACTTCCGGGCGTAATTCCTTGGAAAGCATCTCTCTTCTCTTCTTTCTCTTTTCTTTCTTCTTAGAAGCGTGTGTCCCTCTCTTCTCTTCTGCTCATAGATTTCGCGAGCAGTTCTCGTCCATCGTTGCAGCGTGGCTTTACATATATACCTTTTATTTTGCTGCAAGGGCTTATTCGCATTGTTCATCGAAACAGGGGTTTCTAGGTGGTGGTAGTTTGAAACCTAGCACCTCAGAGGCAGCGTCTCTGATGGCCCTCTGGCAATGCGCTCTTTCCTTCTCGATTGCTTGCGCAGCTGTGGGCGGAATTTTAGAGAGTTTGAAGGAGACACGATCAGCAAAGATTCTGGCAGTCTCTTGCGATTGTAGCTTTCCAACGTCAAACTTACGATACGCTACTCGACTCCTAAGCATTCTTGATATCCTCATTCGCACCATGGCTACAAAGAGGTAGTAGTTCCGAGTCGATGTTGGCTCCTCGGAAGGTTCGTACGTCGTGAATGCTGGAGGAGTGTCTGGCGTCGATCGCAATATGATCAATGTGGTTGCTGGTCGATTGATCAGGAGACCGCCAAGTACCCTTGTGGATGTTGAGATAGGGGAATCGTGTGCTTTCTACATGGAGGTTATGCCTCCTCGATTAGCCTAAATCCGTTGTCGGATGTGGTGATATGGAGGTAACGCTTTCCTATGATCGATCTAAATATGTGATCTTTGCCTAGCTTTGCGTTGAAATCTCCTGGTACGATTTTGGTGAAATCTCCTGTTACGATTTTGGTGTCATTGGGCGAATGTTCGGTCTAGGAAATCATAAAAGTCATCCTTGAGTCGATCATCATTTTCTTCCGTGGGGGCGTGCATGCACATTAAGGTGATATTCCCCAGTGTACCCTTCATGCGGATTGTTATTTTTTTTTTATTTTTTTTTTATAGTTACACTCGTACTCAAGGCTAAGGCCTTATAACGTTTTGAACGTTGTGCGAGCGAAAGTAACAGGGGGAGGGAGAGTTTCGCGCAGGTTGATGTTTTTCCACACAACCTGAACGGAGTGCAGTGGTTTTTGGGTCGTAGATGTTCGTTCACTACCCTCAGGGGTGGTTTGTCCTACATAGGACGAGAGCCGACCAAATTTCGCGTTGGTCGTAATTCACAGTAATTCGTTCATGCACTTTTGGTGTTATGAGGCGTTCGCTTACATACCGAAAGCTTAAGACTTCTGCTTAAGTCTACATCAAACAAGAGTTAGATATCACAGTTTTTCATCTGTTTTTTGCCTGGTCCATCCCATCGTACTTCTTGGAGGACGGTAATGTCTGCTTTTTTAGCAGTCCAGGGTCTTTTCCAATTGATTGCTCGCACTTGGCCTGATATGAATTATAAACTCATATGCATCGGATGTTGGCAGAACAGACTAACACGTAAACATGTCGTATCCTCTTTCACCAAATTTCCAAGAACGGTTTGTCCCAGCACGCCGGACACTGCTCTAGACATATTTGCCAGAGGGTGTGCTCTGGAAGCCATGTCTCAGCTCAAGAGAAATGGCTTTTGGTGCTTGCGCAAGGAATGTCCTGCGACCTCTGTTTCATGAACATGCCTTATGACGCATTGACACCCGCTATCCCACTGGGCTGTAATTTCACAGTCGAGTTTCCATGGGGTCAGGACTGGCTGTGGATGGATACTGATCCTGGAAGGAATAGCTCAAGGTCTGGGTGGGAGTCCAGTGCTGGGGTCTTCTTTGAGCGCGAAAAGATTCGACTGCACTTCTCGTTAGGAAAATATGCGTCTGTCTTCTAATCAGAGATATACGCTATCCAAATGGCCATGTACTATGTTGTGAAGCACAGGTGGAGGGGAAAGAGCATACAAGCTGCAGTGATAGCTAAGCTGCACTTAGAGCCGTGTCTTACCCTTCAAGTAGCTACAAATTATTGCATGAACCCAAGACCATCTTGAACAGAGTCGGTAGACTAAATTCACTAAGGCTTGTATGGGTTTCATGTCCCAGGAAATGAGATCTCTGATGATCTCGCCAAAATGGGTTCAGAAGAGAATTTTTCAGGATCTGAACCCGCTCTAGGTCTACCTGCGTCCCCAGTAAATTCCTACACTAACGATTGGGTGTTTAATACACACAACCGTAGATGGAGGGACTATCCAGATTATAGGATGACTAAGCCCGTATGCCCTGATGTCTGCAAAAAATTCGCAGCATTCCTCCTAACTTTAAGGGGAATCGACTGCAGAAGACATGTGGGAGTCATTACGGGCCATTACACTTTTGCTAAGAATCTCTTGACATCAGTGTTGCGAGGAGGATGATTCACCAGAACATTTTCTCTGTGACTGTCCCGCCTTTGCTCGCGCATGGTGGCGCACCTTTGGGGCCGATGTGGTGTGTGCCGAATCTCTTAGCTCTACATCACTGAAGCTCCTTCTCATTTCTCTCCGGAAAACGGGAAAATACATTAAAGTAAGGAGTCTGTCTGGCGTACAACGGACCAGTATTTGCTTGGGAGTGCTCCAACAGATAACAGAAGCCTCCGGCAAAATACAAAAAAAAAAAAAATATTCTGGTGACCGCCCTAGTTAACTCCCCAGTGGGAAGTTATTGTGAAGGAGCCGATTTTGCGAATTTCAAAGTGTGTGTACGTGCGTATGTGCGTTCGGAATATTGGGTCTCGATTATCTCGATTAAAAAACGGCAAGTACTAATCAACTGCATTGGAGCAAAATATTACCAGTTATTATTAAACTTGACAGCGCCAGATGAACCAGACTCCAAATCCTACGAGGATTTGATTAAATATCTGAAAGAACATGTCAGTCCCGTGCCGAACGAGATTACGGAGCAGCACAAATTTCTATTGAGGCTGCAGCATGAGGGTGAATCAACGGACAATTACCTAGCAAAACTGAAGAAATTAAGCACTTACTGTAACTTTACGTGTGAGGCATGCCAGAAATCAACCCTTAATACTCACCTTCGGTCGCAGTTCATTCGTGGCCTAAGAGACTCATATATCAAGGAGAAGCTTTTACAAGAAACAAATATTACATTGGACAAAACTGTACAAAGTGCTTTAGCAATGGAAGCCTCATAATTGGAAAGCCGCGCTATGGTTAATGTCCATAATGTCCATCAAATTCAGGTCGGTAGAAGCATGAGGAGGAAGAAAGCTCATAGTACAATCTCCACTAGTCAAAGGGATTCCCCCTTTAAAAGAAAGAAAAATTCATTGCAAAATAATTTTTTATTTTTTTTTAGAGACTCGCGCAGGTTCAAGAGTTTTTTTTATGTTCTCTTATGACGTGTTTTAGGCACACAACCTGAACGGAGGGCAGTGGTTTGGGTCGTTGATGTTCGTTCACTACTCTCGGGGGTGGTTGTCCTAGATAGCACGAGAGCCGACCAAATTCCGAGTTGGTTATAGTCCGTAGTAATTCGTTCGAGCACTTTGGTATTGCATGCACAGATGATGAATTTCAGCTGACCATATTTTGTGAGTGTTATGCCTGCAGCAGTACGTCTGGTCACTTTCCATTCATAACTGCGTTGCATACTTTTTGTCCGTATAGGAATTACTTTTTCTTGGCTATAAAGCGAATTTGAACTATAGACCTTCCGCTCGGCGGTCGATGATGTTAACCACTGCACCACGGCCACCCCATTTAACCCATTATAACCTAGCGCTATGGCACCCGTTTTTTTATGTTTAAATTTTCGCGACCTACGCTTGTTATAATTAATCATTTCAAATGTCCACGTGGTTCTTCTTCTCCTTCTTAGTGGGCGCTACAGTTCGGGATGAACCTGGGCCTCAACCAACATGCCCCTCCATCTAGCACCATCTTTCGCTAGCCTTTTCTATTGCCGCACACCCAGTTGGCTGAGGTCCCGTTCCACCTGTGTGCGCCATCTTAAGTGCGGCCGTCCTCTGCTTCTTTGTCCCTCGGGGTTGGATTCAAAGACTCCCCGGGCTGGAGCTGTGGTGTCCATTCGCTCTACATAGCCCAGCCATCTTAGGCGTTGAATCCGTAGACGCCTGACTAGGCTCATGTCGCTGTACAGCCCGTAAAGTTCGTGGTTGAATCTTCTCCTCCATCCCCCGTCTGCGTTTATAGGCCCAAAAATCACGCACAAAATCTTTCTCTCGAACCGACCAAGGGCCTCCTCATCCGCTCTTGATAGTGTCCATGCTTCTGCGCCGTACAACCGGACCGGGATGATAAGGATCTTATATAGAGTCAACTTTGTCGTTCGGGAGAGGGCTCTATTACTCAGTTGCCTCCTGAGCCCAAAGAAACAGCGATTGGCAAGAGTGATCCTGCGTTTGATTTCGGAACTGATGTCGTTGTTCCAGGTCACTGCGGAGCCAAGGTAGACGAAGTCCTTAACTACCTCGAACTTATATCTGCCAATACAAACGTTCTGGCCAAGACGCCGGTGGTGAGCGTCCTTTTTTGATGACAGCATATATTTAGTTTTGCCCTCGTTTACCGCCAAACCAATTTTCGCCGCCTCCATCTCAATACTCGCAAACGCCTCATTGACATCTCTCTGTGATCTACCTATTATGTCAATATCGTCGGCATATGCAAGGAGTTGCGAGGATTTGAAATAGATTGTGCCTCTTGTATTGGCCAGTGATTTTTGCACAATCATTTCCAATATGATGTTGAAGAAATCACACGACAGCGCATCGCCCTGCCTAAATCATCAAAACTATCGGTAAGGTGTCCACCGATTCGGATGGAGCAGCGAGCATTTTCCAAAGTTATCCTGCATAGTCTGACGAGTTTAGCAGGTATGTCAAAGGTAGACATAGCGTTATATAGCTCGTCTCTAATTACGCTGTCGTATGCGGCTTTGAAGTCGACAAATAGGTGGTGAGTGTCGACTTGAAATTCATCGGTTTTTTCCAGGATCTGTCGTAGTGTGAAGATTTGGTCGACGGTGGACTTTCCTAGCCTGAGTCCGCACTGATAAGGACCTATCAGCTTATTTACAAAAGGCTTCAGGCGTTTATACAAAACGGCAGAGAAGATTTTGTAGACGATGTTAAGGAGACTTATTCCTCTGTAGTTGGCGCAAACGGAGGGGTCTCCTTTCTTGTGGATCGGACATACGATGCTGAGACTCCATTCCTCGGGCATGCTTTCCTCTGACCATATATTACAGATGAGCTGATGCATGCTCCTAACCAGGTCATCCCCAGCTGCCTTGAAGATCTCAGCAGCCAGCAGCTTTATTCGACTTGAGCTTCGACATGGCAATCTTAACTTCGTCGAGGTCAGGGGGACAGAATTCTCTGCGGTCTTCGTCGATTAGAAATAGAATTGTTTTTATATCTGTTAAATCGTTCGGTATTATTGGTATCATATGGTTTATTTTCCTTTCGTTTTCTTTCCCTATATGCACGAGCACGTAATACAGCCTTACTTGGTCCCGGATTAGATGACATTATATTTCTGATTTGCTAACCATGACGTTGTACGCTTAACATCGTATTTAATATATAAAATTAATGTTGTCCTTAAGTAAGTTTTGATCGTGACGTTGTACGCGCCACCTCGACCTGCTCTCAATCATTAAGGCCCGGCGCACACGTGCGGTTTTTTGACGCACGGTGACGCCGCGGCACCGCATTTGCGTCTTACAATACTCGCAAATAAATTGAGTGGTGCACACGTACTTGCGGTGACGCTGCGTCACCGTGCGTTATTCTTGCGCGCAAAAAGACTCGCAAGTTTCTGCGAGACCGCAGCGTCACCGCAAACGCAGTTGCGTCTTCCAGTACATTGTTTTGTATTGTGCAGTGCACACATGCGTCATTTTACCGCGTACTAATTTCGATTTAATAAAAAAGTCAAATATGGAAGGATTTGTTGCAGAATTATTTATCGAGGAGATACAAAAATATTTTGTCACCACTGATAGTTCTTTTTAGGTCTTGTTTCAACCTGGGATATATTCCCAAATCTGGAGGGAGGTCAATCTCGTCTTCATCCCCAAGGTTGGACAGCCAAGTGAAAAACCTAAATCCTATCGCAATATCAGTTCGACATTGGTATACTGGAGAATCAGATACCACTGCATTCCAATCAGTTTGCATATCGCAAAGAACGATCTTCTGAGAATGCGCTATACCACCTGGTGACGCGCGTTGAAACTAGTTTCACACACAAGGAGACCGCAATTTGCACCTTCCTCGATATTAAGGGGGCCTTTGATAATGTATGTATGTATGTTGGCGTTACAGTCCATGAAGAACCTGAGACGAGCTTCTCTCAATCACCCATGTTGAGTGTGATTTCATTTTCACATAGGTGAAAGGGACCTACAGAAAAAAAAGCAAAATATATGAAAGAAATACTTCCCGGGGACTGGTAAATTGCTCTGCCTTTTTCTTGTTTTCTTTTGTTCTCTCGCCTTTTTTTCTCAGGTGGTGGCCACTGTCCACTCACCAACCGTCTTGTTACTTTCACAGTTCTTCTCCAATTGCTTTTGTTTTCACGGGTTACCTTCCCGTCTACCCCTCCAACCGGTTCGCACGCACGCCACACACACACATTTGGGGCGAATTCGGCCATCTTTATTTTGGATTAAACTCCCGGGTCTGGCGAGTTTAATCCAATCGGGTGATTTCTCTTCACACTTATTTTCTGTTTAATTTTTAGGTTTCCCTACTTCCTTTTTTCCTTTAATTGAGATAAATAACTGGCTTTCTCGCCCCGCCCTGTCCTTTTGGCGGATGAAGCCTAAGGTGGTGTGCGAGAATTCGCCCCAGTCCATTTGGCTATCGGAACAAAAGGAATCACCTCCAGAGTTCCAATAGCCTCCACACTCACTTCATTCAGCTCCGGTTGGAAGAGGTTGTTGTCTTGGGTAACGGAAGCATTCACCATCCCGGTTGTACTAAAAGTTATTAAAGTTAAAATTAAACGTCTCCCTCGAATAACCCGGTGGTCTAGGTGCACTCAAGCACTCTTTTGTCTTCGAGGGACTTGTAATTATCGAAGCCCTTGCCGAATGTCGAGCTACCCACTCACAAATTAAGTATTTACAATGTTTCTATTTTTTCCTCTTAGAACATATAGGGGCGAGACAACAATTTACTCATTGGGTTTACAATTCTTTTGGGGTTTCGACATTCATTTGCTTTCAGACGACACTTTACTGATTGGGGGTGACATTCTTCTTTTGCTCAAACAATTATTTAGTTAGGGTGGGGCCTTCGCCCTTGTCGTGGTTGCTGGTCTCGATGGGGACCGTCTGTCCCTGCTGTCAGTGTTGGGGACCGTCCGTCCCTGCTGCCGGCGTTGGGGACCGTCCGTCCCTGCTGTCGGCGTTGGGGACCGTCCGCCCCTGCTGTCGGACCGTCCGTCCGGTCTTACCTGCTTTGTTGCCCCCTCAAGCGAGTCGGACCACGATACCGCAAGATCCTCCTGATCCGCGTATGTACCGAGGCCACCCTCAAAAGGGAGCAACGGACCAAAATGAAGGGTTGAAATACGGGGGAGGGAGGGATGGAGCGGAAAAGGTTTTTGGTGGGTATTTGTACGCAACAAGGGGTGTAGACCATCCCACCAATCACAGGATTGGGGCGATGCTAAATAGCCGTATTATATCAGCCCCATGCGGAGAGGTCTCAGTGACAGTATAGGCGGCTAAGGGGCGTCCACAAGGAGGGGTCCTTTCAGATCGATAGTCATCGATGACCTACTACGTAAGCTAACCACTCGTGGCTACGAGGTCATCGGATATGCTGATGACCTAGTAGTCATTGCTACGGGAAAGTGCGAAACTGCTGCCTGTAAGTGCATGCAGCTCGCATTTCAGTTTACCTCTGGCTGGTGTGGCAGAGAGGATTTATCGAATAACCCAAATAAGACAATCTTAGTCCCGTTTACAAAAAGGAGAAAGGTATGGACAATCTCATATGTGTATCCTGAGACTTGATTTTTGGGGAAACTATAACTGCCAACTAATCAAAAGATTATACACTCATTCGAAAATAGTCAAAAAAATGTTCAGAATTTTCTATCTTTAAAATAATCCTTTCGTCAACAAAACGATGATCTCAACATCGTAGCGTCTTTGTATTTTTTTTTTTTTTAAACACAGTTTTTTACTCGATTCTTTTTGTAAACCTCCATTGCTTCAAGCCGAACGCAGATTGAGACCAGGGATAAAGAATGAGATACCAATCTATTGGCTTTGACAGCCACTTTGACAGTTTGCACCTACGAACGCGTTGAGGTTTGACGGCGTCTTGACTATGTCATTCTGCCTTGTTCCGACGTCTTGACTCTAAGTCAAAAGCGTCTTTTTTATAGCGGCCTCTAGACGCTCAATATTATTGTGCGAAATATTGGCTTGCTGCCCCAGACGGTTCAATATTTTCCCAATAATTTAGTCGATCGGTCATATTTGTATTAAAAGTCAAAAGCGTGTGCAATATATCGCACAATCTTGCAATATTATCTACAGACGAACAATAATATTGTGCAAAGCGAATATTGCACAATATTATTAGGCGTCTAGGGGCCGCTTTAATTACAAAAGCAACAACCAACCCCTGCGGGGATCAACGGGCAGACGTACGAAAGTTTGGTATCTCATTCTTTATCCCTGATTGAAGGGCCAGTCACATAGAACGCGTCCGTGCGTGCGTGCGCTAATTTTCATTGACAGCCAACGCGCGCGAGGCAAGCATCGTCACATAGAATCCGTCCACGCGTGCGCCTGTCAGAAATGAATGTCAAATTGGTGTTGTGCGTTCAACAGGAACACATTCCTAATTGTTAAATAAAACATAAAAATATAGACGAGCTTGTTTCGACAATCATATTTATATGTATTTTGTCGCAAGCATTTTGTATTTGTATTTTGTCGCAAGTATATTGTGGACGAAGCCTGCGATATTCTCTGGAATAACCTCGGCCATATATATTTGTCAGTCCCGAATAAGATTAATTGCCAGTGTCTATACACCAACTAAACACTCGTTCTTGTGACATCAAATCGAATAGTACTTTGAAATGTCAACCGAATTTGAAGTTTCTCGCATTGCGAGAGAGTTCCTAAACATTCTCTCAATGCATCCACCAATGAACGTGCTTACTCTCAATTTGTCTATATGTGAACTTCAAATTGTAAAAGTGAAGCTCCAATATGTGAATGTGTGAACTGTCAGCGCGTCAAAAAGTAAACGAGTAGCCTTACCCGGCGCGTCGAAGCGCGTGCGTGCGTCGGCTATGTGCCATTTCCCATAAGAACGTGTGTATTTTACTTGGCTGTCAAAGCACGCACGCGCCGACGCGTTCTATGTGACTTGCCCTTGAGACCTCCGGGAAAATTCCGCATGTGTGCACTGAACAATTGCGTCACCGCAGCGGCACCGTAGCGTCACCGTGCGTTAAAAAACCGCCTGTGTGTACCGGGCCTAATGAATGAAAGAAAATCCGAAATGTTTTGCACAACACTGTATGTATGTTGAGTACTTATCAGCCTCCTTCTCGGAGAATGGAAGATATAAGCTTCAGCGAATGTAGGCGGCTATAAAAAAGCTTTGCTTATTGTACACATTCCATAACCATTACCGGTTAACCACATACCTTTATTGGGCCTTTTTCCATTCTCTAATTGCGTATGATAAAAAAAGCAAAAAGCAACATTGGCCTACATAGTATCGAAGTAGTCGAAAAAGTGGGTAGTGCGCGCAATCGTGTCGTTTAGTAGAATACGTCAGTGAGCGCGCGTATTTAGTCGATCTCAGGTCTTGTGACAGTGCAGTGGCTTACGGCGGACTCCAAACCTCCTGTGGATAAGCAAAATTTTCTTCGAATTCGGATCGGACAAGCTAAGCAAATTTCAAAATGATGTAAGTTTCATTGACGGTTTTTGTGTTTGCTGTCTGTGTTTTTATTGACAAGCACGTCCGACTCCCACCAGGGTCGATGAGAAGGTGACGAAGTTTGTTCAAGTGTAGCGAGATGTGGAATTATGATTAGTTTTAATTATAGAATCACGTCAAGTCAATTAGCCCACGTGTGTGGTAATCAGTTGTTAATGAGTATTGTCTGAATGGTGATAGTTGTTTTTTTATAATCTAGGGAGGCAGGTTCGTAGCCTTCCCAGAATAGAGAAGAATACGTATAGACCAGAGAGACCCGTTGTGCAGCTACGAAGTGGGTTTATTCCCCTATTCAGGGAACCACTTAGTGCTTCTTACGAACTTAAGAAGGTCAGATATCTGTACTTGCTGAACATCTGTCAGGTCGTTAAGGATGTAAGATCCTAGGTATCGTTTCCTGACTGTGCAGAATGCCGGACAGGCGCAGAGCATGTGGTGAATGGATTCAACCTCCTCTTCGTCTAGGCAGCTTCTGCAGAAATCATTCGAAACTATTCCTAGTTTTTGCGCGTGACTGCCAATAAGGCAGTGTCCAGTGATGACACCGATGACTTTGTAGATGTCAGTTCTTTTTAGGCAGATAATACTCCTAGTCCGTTGACTATCGAGCCGGGACCAGATTTGCCTGGTGATGAGACAGGTTTGCTCCTGAGTCCATCTCCGGTTCGTCTCGGCCCTGACGAGATTTGTAAGATTAAGTTTAATGGCTGCAAAGGGTATTCCCTCACAAGCCAGGATTGATTGTAGCGTCGTTCTTTGTTTGGCGAGTGTGTCGGCTCTTTCATTTCCTGGAATGTCGCTGTGTCCCGGTACCCAGACAAGTTGTATGTTGAACTGTTCGGCCATCTCGTTAAGAGATAGGCGACAGTCGAGACTAGTTTTTGATGTGTACACAAAGAACTCCAATGACTTTAAGGCTGCTTGACTATCCGTGAGAATGCGGATATAACGTTCCACTTCAGCCAAGACAAGGCCTCTTTTATTGCCAACAGTTCCGCCTGGAAAACGCTGCAGTGATTTGGTAATTTTAGAGCTTTGTTCAGCTTAAGTTGTTTGCAGAATACCCCACTACAGTTGTGTCCCTGGGTCCATCGCAGGTTCGTCACATGCCACGATTGATTGTTGCATCGTTCCTTTTCTGGCGAGTGTTTCGGCTCTTTTGTTTCCTGGGATCTCGCTGTGTCCAGAGAAGTTGTATATCAAACTGTTCGGCCATCTCGTTAAGAGACAGGCGACAGTCGAGATCGAATCCCGACACAGCCATGTCATCGAATGTGTTTTCACGGTGTTTCTCCTCAGCGGGGTTCTGACAAAACCCCCTGTAGTAAAATTGTCATGAAAAGCTTCACGAAATTCGCCGTTCGGAACCGGCAATAAACTGTAGGTCCCTTTCACCTATGGGAAAATGAAATCACACACAACATGGGTGATTGAGAGAAGCTCGGCTCAGGTCCTTCATGGACTGTAACGCCAACATACATACATACAGACAGTCGAGACTAGGTTTTGAGGTGTACACAGGCAGGGCCTCCTTTATTGCCAACAACTCCGCCTGGAAGACACTGCAGTGATCTGGCAATTTTAGAGCCTTACTCAGCTTTGGCTGTTTGCAGAATACTCCACTCCCCACCCCGCCTTTAGTTTTTGACCCGTCAGTGTAAAAATCCTCGCAGTTCCTGCGGGGTTGCGTTTGGTGGGTTCAGTTTTGTCTATCCGGGTAGATTGTCGTAAAGTTTTTCTCCAAGACTGTGGTGGGTTCTATGTGATCCAAGTTTTCTGCCATAGTTATCCTGCTGTTGTTGAGTTGGCTTTTATGTGTATGTGGCAATTTGCTTGCCGAAAATATTGAGTGGTGTAAGGTGGATGTCGTGTTGAGCGCAGCCGTTGGGATGGACCTAAGGTGATGCACATATTTGCTAGCCTTTGTACCTTCTCGAGTTGCTTGTGGTATGTTGTCTTGTATAGAGCAGTCCACCAGACTATCACTCCATACAATAGTATGGATCTAACAACCGTAATGTAGAGCCATAAGGTGATCTTGGAGTTGAATCAACATTTTTTCCCTAGGGCTCTCTAGCATGTGTAGAGATCTATAGTTGCTTTTTTTGCTCTCTCGGTTGTGTTGTTCTTCCAGGTTATTTTCCTGTCTAGTACAATGCCAGGGTATTTGGCAATGGAGGAATAGGTTAACCTGGTATCAAGCAAAGTGACTGGGCAGTATTCCGGAATTTCGAGCTTTTCTGGTGAATAGCATAAGCTCCGTCTTCTGGGGACTCACCTTGAGCCCATTGCTTTGCGCCCATTAGCAAATAATGGAGAATGCCGTTTGCATACGGTCAATCAGTGTGGGTAGGTATTTGCCTGAGATCGAAATGGCAACGTCATCAGCGTAGGCAATAACGTCCAGGCCTTCTTTCTCCAGTTTGATGAGTAGTTCATTTGCGACTACATTTCAGCGATGAGGTGCAAGGACCCCCCTTGTGGGGTTCCCCTGGTAACCACTCTGGTGGTTGCTTGGCTTCTTCATTTAGTAACTCGCTAATCAACTCTATAAGAGCCCTCTTCATCTTTAGCTTTTCTAGCCCTTCTATTATTGCTTTCGGAATGAAGCTGTTGAAAGCGCCCTTTATATCTAGGAAAGTTGTATATTCTTTAAGATGGATTGATCTCTCGTATTCCTCACTAGTGTGTGCAAGGCGGTTTCGACAGATCTACCCTTGCAGTAGGCGTGCTGTGCCTTAGAGATTAGGGAAAGATCAAAACTATGGCGTATGTGTAAGTCTATCAGCTTTTCCAAGGTTTTTGGTGCAAAGGATGATAGACAGATGGGCCTTAGATTCTCGGGGGAAGTGTGAGAGTTCCTGCCAGCCTTGGGGATGAAGAGTACCCTTGCGCACCTCATTTTTTCTGGGATGTGACTCCAAGCTAGACATCCTTTAAAGATTGTCCCTAGCCATGGTATGATCCATTGCATAGTTTTTGTAGGGTAAATTTTATCCGGTCCTGGCGATTTATAGGGCTTGAAGCTTTTTAACGCCCACATAATTTTCTCTCTAGAGATTATATGATCGTACTGTCCCTCCATCGCGGAGGAGAGGTAGGTTCCCCCCGTATGCACTGAGTCTTGCGATTCAGAGCAGCCTGGGAAGTGCGTGTTGAGGAGAAGATTTTGTGTTTCTTCTTGAGACGTTGTCCATACTCCGTTTGTTATGAGGCAACTCTTTAGAGAGTATTTTCCTCAGTCTGTAGGCGTCTGAGATTTTCTCCACATTGTTGCAGAAGAGTTTCCAAGACTTCCTTCGTTCTTTCCTCAGGGTTTGTTTGTACACTCTGAGTGATTCTTTATTTAGGCTCTAGTCTCTGTCGATTTTTGTACTCTTTGCTTTATTGAAGAGCATTCGACATTCTTTGCGGAGCTTGCTTAGAGCTGCGTTCCATCAAGATGGGTATTAGTTTTTTCTTGATTTGTGGATTACACAGCTCTTGGCCCGTGCGTTGCCCAGTGTGTTTATTAAGATATCGACCAGTTTGTCTATATCTGCGGGGACCGCGAGGTGTCGGTGGTCCTTTTTATTACAGAATTGCCAATGAAGGCTCTATAGCGCTCCCAATCAATTTTTCTTGGGTTGTGAGAAGAGTCGATTGGGTTAGGACCGGGAACGCAAGCTTAAAAACTAGATAGTGGTGGTCTGAGAAGGAGTGTTCCTCAGAGACCCTCCACTCTCTTATTCTACGGATGAGAGAGGGAGATGCTACGGAGATGCCCCACGGTTTTTGGTAATAAATGTGGGTATGCTTCCCTTATTGCAAATATATAGATTAGAGGTAAGAATGAATTCTTCAAGCCACTCACCTCTTTCGTTTATATCGCTGCTGCTTCAAATCGTGTGAAGCGCATTTGCATCCGCATCGACTAGTCTTTTGACCCCGATTGATGGAATGGTCTCTTCCTGCGCCATGTATGTTGAGGCTATCCATAGTTTATCCCGGGGTGAATGTACTGCAATCACCGTTGTGTCAGGGCAGCTGTAATTTGGAAGAAGGTAAGCGTTTAGAGATTTCTTTGCAAGTACGTGGCTTACCTTCGTTTTGTGGTATAAATAAGTTATAGGCTGGAGTTCCCAGTCCGCGGACCTTGTGTTTGTATACCCAAGGTTCCTGGATTAGGACTGTGTCTTCTTCTCCTTTGGCCAGCCTGAGAAGAAGATTTGCGATTGCCGCTTTCGTGTGATGGAGGTTAATTTGAATTAATCTCAGCATCAGAGCTGCTGTCAATCCTACTAACCTCCACCACGGTGGTCTTGAGGCCTTCCAGATCCAGGTCTAAAAGATCGTCTTCCTTTTGCGAGCTAGTTGAATAGTCCTCGCTTCCAGAGTCGAGCAGTGACTCTTGGTCTTTGTCGACCAGGGTTATAGCTGGAGTTTCGGCTTTTTCCGTCCCAGGGCCCTTGCTTCCCAAGGGGACCGGGGGTTCCTGCTCCGTCGAGCTTTCCAGTTCTTCGTTGCCGGATGGTGGCACTTCCTCATCCTTTTCATATATGTTAAGTTTGACTTTTTTATAGCCAGGTTCCAGGGCTTCACCATTCAGGACAATGATTGTCGAGACAGGCATTCGGTCCCTCCAGCTTCAAGACTTTCCAATCTCCCGTTGGGAGATTGGGGTTGCAGTAGTTGATTGTTTCAACGATTTTGAGGGGACTGTCTGGTGTCAGCGAAAGCCAGCATCTTGCTCGCGGTCGTTTCGGGATCTGGTCCTTAGTTACGACCTTGAGCCTAGCTCCCTCCCATATTTTCCCTATTTCAGCCACTGTGGCCTTTAAAACTAGGTGCGAAATGATTTTTTGTATTTATGTTATATCGAGCAAATTGAAATGAACGATTGTGGGTCTCCCTCTTCTTCTTTTGACGCTACAGTTCATGGCGAACCTGGGCCTCTTTTAAAAAACCTCTCCAACTGGCACGGTCTTTCGCCAGCAGTCTCTAGTGCCGCACGCCTAGGTGGTTAAGGTCCTCCTCCACTTGGTTGCGCAACCTTAAATTTGGTCGTCCTCGACCGCGCAGCCCCTCGGGGTTGGATTCAAAGACCTTCCGGGCCGGAGCTGTATTTTCCATGCGCTCAACATGACCTAGCCATCGTAGGCGTTGGATCCGAAGACACCGTACTATGTTCATGTCGCTGTACAGCCCGTACAGTTCACTATTCTTCTCCTCCTCTCCCCATTTATGCAGGTCGGGCCGAAAATCGTACGCAGAATTTTTCTCTCAAAACGACCAAGGGCCTCCTCATTCGCTTTCGATAAGGTCTATATCTCTGCGCCATAAAGCAGGACCGGGATGATAAGGGTCTTGTATATGGTCACCCTGGTGTTTCGAGAGAGGGCTCTGCTTCTCGCTTGCCTCCCGAGCCCAAAGAAACAGCGGTTGGCAAGAGTTATTCTGCGTTTGATTTCGGCACTGATGTCACTGCGGAGCCTAAGTAAACGAAGTCCTTGACTACCTCGAAATGATACCAGCCAATATGTGCGCCCTGCCTAAGACCGCCGCGGCATATATTTCGTCTTGCCCTCATTTACCGCCAGTCCCATTTTAGCCACTTCCGTCTCAATGCTCGTAAGGGCCTCAATGACATCTCGCTGACTTCGTCCAATTATGTCAGTGTCATCGGCATATGCGAGCAATTGTACGGACTTGAAAAAGATGGTGCCCATCGTATTGACCAGTGAGTCTTGCACGATTCTTCCAAAGACGATGTTGAAAAAGTCACGATAGCGTGTCGCCCTGTCTAAAACTTTTTTTAACATAAAAGATATCGGTTAGGTCGCTTCCGAACCTGGTGGAGCAGCGAGAGTTCTCGAATGTCATCCTATACAATCTGATGGGTTTGGTAGGGATGTCAAAACTAGACGTGGCGTTGTATAGTCGTTAAACAGGGTGTCGATCTAGAACTCGTTTGTTTTTTCCAGGACGGATCTACCGAAGTGTGAATAATTGGTCTATAGTGGACTTCCTGGGCCTGAAACCACATTGATATGGACCAATCAGTTTATTATCGAACGGTTTCAAGCGTTCACATAGAACAGCAGAGAAGATTTTATAAGCGATGTTCAGAAGACTTATTCCTCTGAAGTTGGCGCAGTTTTAGGGATCTCGTTTCTTGTGGGTCGGGCAAACGATACTAAGATTCCATTCATCGCGCATGCATTCTTCTGACCATATCTTACAGATGAGCTGGTGCACACTCCCAACCATGTCATTTCCAGCTGCCTTAAAGAGCTCGGCAGGTAGTCATTCTACTCCAGCAACTTTGTTAGACCTAAGCTTAGAAAAAGCATCCCTAACTTCGTTCAGGTTAGGGGGACGGAATTATCTGCTATCATCGTCCGCTGTAAAAGGGTTATTCTGCCTGACAGCGGGATCTGTTTCGTCATCGCCGTGGTCTGCAGAAGTAGTCTTTCCAAATTCTTAGTACCGACTGTGAATCCACTATTTGGTTTCCATTTTCGTCCCTGCAGGCTTCCGTTCTGGTCTTATATCCCTGGCATGTTTCTTTTATTCGTTGATAAAACCTCCGAACGTCATTCCTGCTATAGCATCTCTCCATCCCTATGATCGCGAGCTTCTCATGGTCTCTTTTTTTGTTTTTTTTTTTTTGTTTTGAGAAGCTTATGCTCCTCCCTCCTCTTTTGCTTATAATGCTCACGAACAGCTCTCGTCTTTCTATGCAGCGCCTCTTGATAGGCTTGCTGCTTGGCTGTGTGTGCCCTCCTACACTCGTCGTCAAACCATGGGTTTCTTGTTGGTGGCGGTTTGAAGCCCAGTACCTCAGAAGCAGCACTTTCTAGGGCTTGTTGACAACGGGTCCATTAATGTTGTACGGTCTAAGCAGGTGTTAGAGGGTTTTCCGACAGCTTGAGGGCGGTCTCTTGCGATTGTAGCATTGCGTCATTGTATACCGCTGGCCCTACTTGATTTTTCTGGGCCAGGCATATTCGCAGTCGCAACCTGGCTGCAACAAGATAGTGGTTCGAGTCGATGTTGGCTCCTCTAAAAGGTCGCCCAACCAGAATGTCGGATGCGTGCCTGCCATCAATCGCAATGTGGTCAATCTGGTTGACGGTTGATTGATCTGAAGATGGCCAAGTCCCTTTGTGGATGTTGAGATGTGGGAAACACGTGCTAGCAACTAGAAGATTTCGCGCCGTTGCGACGCTTATCAGCCTAAATCGGTTTTCGGATGTGGTGTTGTGTAGGCTGTGCTTGTCAATTACCCTATCAAAAGCGACTTCTTTGCCCAGTTTTGCGTTAAAGTCTCCCAGTACGATTTTAACATCGTAACTGGGACATTGGGCATGTGTCCTATCTAGGAGGTCATAGAAGTTGTCTTTTGTAGCGTCATCCTTATCCTCGGTAGAGGCGTGAGCGCAAATTAGGCTGATGTTTGCGAATTTAGTCTTAATGCGGATTGTCATGAGGCATTCGCTTACATGACTGAAGCTCAAGACTTTTTGCCTAAGTCTACCTCTAATAACAAATCCGCATCCGAATAAGCGTTGTCTTCTCTCCTTGTAGTAGTCGCCGTAGTAGATATCACAGTTTCTCATCCACTTTTTGCACGGTCCATCCCATCGCACTTCTGGATTGCGGTAATATCTGCCTTATAACAGTCTAGGGCCTCCGCAAGTTGTTCGGCTGCACGTAGTCTATTGACGCTTCATTCGCATGCGTCTGTTCAGTGTCAGAAATCAGTAAAGCCAAAGGTCAACCTGTCAAGGTTGTTTGCTTGCTTTGGTGGCGTTAGAGCCCGTGAAGGGCCAGAGATAAGATTCTCTCAATCACCCATGTTGTGCTATTTTTTTTTTTTACACAGGTGGAAGGAACCTACAGTTTAATGCCGATGCCGAACGGCTTGAGTCGAGAAGCTTTTTCTTGGCAAGTATATTACGGGGGGTCTTGCCAGTACCCCGCCGAGGAGGGACGCCGCGAAATAAACGTTCGATGGCGTTGGTGTTATCGGGATCCGAACCCGCTCATCGGCGCCAGAGTCCAACACACTAACCACTGCGCCACGACGCCGTTTATCAACATATATTTAGTAAAAAGAAAAACAAAAATAACCTCACAGACCTTTTTTTCTGACGTCGAGTGTAGCTTATACAAGTGAATGTAATAAAATTTATTGACGAAAATATTTCGCATAGCCTGCCCTAAAACCGTAATGACTCAAACTACGCATTACAATAAAATACCTAATTTTAAATATCTTATCTCTGAAGTGATTTTAATTAATAACGGCACGTAAAGATACAGTGCCGATTTGCATTAACTTACGGTAAAACAGTTGACTCAATATTTTCAAGAACACAATTTGCCGAGGGCATGGGCTCGGACATACAGGGTAAAGTTGTTGATTGCTCTCAACCTGGCGAGATGCCAGCAACGATCCCTGTTTAAATGCCCGGGTCAAGTTGACATACGGCCTCCTCGCGGCGCCCTCTGGATAGCCTCTTCAACAACCGTTGGGAGGTGAACAAACGTATGCAGCGAAAAACACCCCGACAGAATGGCGGTTGTGCGGCGGGCTAACAATCCGCCCACGTTAAAAAAACCTAAAGCTATGAATGAGCAAGATGCCTCGGATACACGGACGGATACTCGATGACGACAACGCACGAAAAAGGAACACGATTTGCGAGTATGCTCCTGGAATGTCAGAACCCTGTACACTCCCGGAGCTGCTCATAAACTAGAAGGAATCCTCACGCAGTACAAGGCGGATATTACTGCGGTCCAGGAAATACGCTGGATAGGAAACGGTATGATTAGGAAGAAAAATTGCGACATTTATTACAGCTGTCACAAAAGGTTGCACTTACTGGGATGCGGATTTGTCGTGGGAAAGCGGTTAAGGTCGAAGGTCATCGACTTTAAACCTATAAGTGATCGCCTGGCTGTGATCCGCATCAGAGGCAGATTTTATAACATCAGCCTTATATGTGCACACGCCCCTACCGACGAGGCTGACGACCCTATCAAGGAGGACTTCTATGACCTCCTGGACAACGCCTACGGAGCTTGTCCGGAGTACGATGTAAAAATCGTGCTCGGGGACTTCAACGCCAAAATCGGTAAGGAAAACACCCTTGGCGGAGTGATCGGAAAGCACAGCCTCCACGATACAACAACAGATAACGGCTTCCGACACGCTGACTTTGCGACAGCTCGTAATGCGGTGATAAGTAGCACAAGATTCCCTCGCAAGCGAATCCACACAGCAACCTGGCGATCTCCGGACGGTCGAACCGCCAACCAAATCGACCATGTGCTCATTGACGCAAGGCACTCGTCAAACATCCTGGATGTGCGAACATTCAGAGGGGCAAATGTCGACTCTGACCACTTCCTCGTAGCAGCAAGATTCAGAGCTCGACTGTCCAATGTCAGAAAGCTGCACCAGCCCATCAGGAGGAGGTTGGACATTGGGCGCCTGAGCACACCGGAGGTTGCCAGAGTCTACAGGGAGCAGCTGAGCGAAAGACTCTACGGTATGCCTACGTCGAACACAAATGCCAATAATATGTGGCTGCATTGCCGCTCAGCCATTCAGGAAGTAGCCGAAACCACCTTAGGATACCTACCACCCCCGACAAGAAACCCGTAGTATGATGGCGAGTGTGAGCAGAAAAAGGCAGCAACCGACGAGGCGTACCAAAAGGCGCTGCAGAGGAAAACCAGGGCAGCGCAAGAAGAGTACCGAGCCAGAAGGAAGGAGGAGAAAAAACTACTGCGACAAAAGAAAAGAATCTTCGCAGCCTCCCAGCTCAAGGATATCGATGAGTCTAAGGATAAACATAAAATACGAGCCTTTTACAAGAAAGCCAAAGGCCTTGCTGGAGGCTTCAAAAAGGGCACCCTGGCTCTTCGAAACTGCGAGGGTAATCTTGTCACCGAACCGCAGGGAACAGTGGATGTATTTAAGCAGCACTTCCAGCAACTGCTTAACGAGCATGACCAAGAGAGAGTGGTAGGGACCGAGGAAATCCCAACTCCAGCCGCTGAAGTAGTCCTCCCACCCAGCATCGAAAAAGTCGGCAGAGCTATTCAGAAGCTAAAGAACAACAAGGTCGCAGGCTCACATGGCTCAAGGCTGGCGGCGATGTTCTGGTAGGGAGCATGCACCAGACCATTTGCAGAATTTGGGAAGATGAAAGCATGCCTGACGACTGGGATACCAGCTCTATACGCCCAATCCACAAAAAAGGCGATCCTACCTCTTGCAAGAACTAAAGAGGTATATCCCTGCTCAATGTCGCATACAAGATCCTATCCAGCGTATTGTGTGAACGTCTAAATCCATTTTGCACCGCACTAATCGGCAGCTACCAGTGCGGCTTCTGGCCCGGTAAATCAACTATAGACCAAATTTTCACACTTCGACAAATCCTGGGAAAGACCAACGAGTTTCGAATCGATACACACCATCTTTTCATCGATTTCAAAGCCGCATACGACAGCATTCATCGTGAAGAACTGTTTGGGGCGGTGGCCGAATTCGGGATCCCGGTAAAACTGATCCAGTTGTGTCGCGCCACGCTAAAAAACACGCGATGCACCGTGCAACTCGGTTCTAGGACTTTGGAACCATTCGAAACATGCACCGGATTTCGGCAAGGAGATGCGCTGTCATGTGACTTCTTCAACCTGGTGCTGGAGCAGATAGTGCGACGGGCAGGTGTCAACAGGGAAGGCACTATCTTTTACAAGTCCATCCAGCTGCTAGGATACGCGGATGATATCGACATCATCGCGTGTTCTCGCCGTGGCATTGTGGAAGCATTCACGGCGATTGAAGGACAGGCGAAACGAGTTGGTCTTAAGATCAATGAGGATAAAACGAAATACATCCTGTCAAGCAAAAACCAATCCGTCGCTCACCACCTGGGACAAAATATAACAACTGACAGCTACAATTTCGAGGTAGTTAAGGAGTTTGTCTACCTCGGGGCAAACGTAAATTCCACAAATGACACCACAGTGGAGATCCGGCATAGAATCGCCCTTGGCAACCGCTGCTACTTCGGCTTGTCCAAACAACTGGGGTCAAAACTCCTCACTCGAAAGACCAAAGTCATGCTTTACAAAACGCTCATTCTGCCAGTCTTGCTGTACGGAGCCGAAAGCTGGACGATAAGCAGGACAGCGGAGCTGATTTTGGGTTCTTTCGAAAGAAAAATTCTGCGCCGGATATTTGGTCCTGTCTGTGAGGAAGGTGAACGGAGAAGAAGACACAACCGCGAACTCTACGAGCTGTACCAAGATGTGGATGTAGTCCGGAAGGCAAGGATCCGTCGACTACACTGGCTCGCCACATCGAGCGCATGGACATCAACGCTCCAGCTAAGAGGGTCTTCGACTCCGAGCCTCCTGGTTCGAGAAGAAGAGGAAGACCGAACCTCCGGTATAAAGACCAAATAATCGCGAATGTAAGACATCTTGGTCTTGACAACTGAAAGCAGCGTGCCCGGGACCGTCAAGGATGGAAGGCAGCTATAGCTCAGGCTCAGATCCTCCATGGATCGCAGGCCTGATAAGTAAGTTAGTAAGTACACAATTTGCCGATGCGGTATTTGAGACTAGAGTTAAGTTTACGATGTTTTATACAAAGTTATCAATACCAGAACGGTGTGTACTATATACTACCTAAACTTCTTCATTGACAGCTTCAATATCAGCAAAAAAGTGGTAATATGGGTCCTAGTAGCCGCTCTGCTTGTAACCGGTTTGGTTCTTGGTTTGGTATTCGGATTGAGGAGTAAATCGACTGTTAGAGGTGCCATTGTATCGAATGGAAACGGATGTGCCGATATTGGAAAAGATATGCTCAATGATGGTGGCTCAGCGGTTGATGCTGCAATTGCGACACTCCTCTGCGAAGGTCTAATGCTACCACACAATCTTGGCGTTGGCGGTGGTTTTGTGGCAACAGTGTACACGCGTTCGACTAAGAAAGTAGAAACATTGACGGCACGTGAATCTGCTCCACTTGCAGCCACCGAGGATATGTTCGTCAACCAGACCATTGCGGGTATGTATATAGCTACATTTGTTAACAATCTTTTATTGAAGTCTACTGACGTTTTTCGCCAGACAAATTCCTACCTAGGTTATACCTTGTTAATTAAGACTTAGAACCAATATACGCCATATTAACGTGTCACATATTCCGATAAGATCGAATGAGTTGCAATATTTAAGAACATAAACCACTCAGCTTGTCATGTGATCTGCTCGCGAGGCTTATCAGGAAATACGAATTGTACTACCACCAACTATGTGCTTGTCATCCTAAACAATCGTCTTATTCTCTTATCACGGTTATGAGTAGATGCTCATAAATGTAGAATGGGAATGGGACATTTTTGATCGTTAATTGGGACCAGCGCATGGCGAAAAATCGAAATCGTGGATTTAAGGTGTGATTCGATTAGATAAGGACGCGTCAAAGGAACATTCGGCTAGACTTTTGCATGAAAGCTAATAATCATTGTGACAAAGCATTTGGGTATACATTATGGTTTTATTCACAAGCCCGATGAAAGATATCATATAACCGGCGGCTATGTGCATATGTGCTGAAGATTTGTGCGATGTTTATTCACGGGTAATGACCACGATAACGTAGACATATTTCATAATGAGTTGCAACGATTACTAATCAATTTAAGTTCAAAATGTTCAAATGCTTGAAAAATTGGCCATAAGCTCTTCTATGAAAGCATCAGGATAACACAACAAATGCTAGTGTGTTAATCAACAATCAGTGAGTGTGTCACTCGACACATTTTAAGATTAAGTGTGTCACTTAACACGTTTAATCTTCGAAATTGAGGCACTTATTCGTGTTAAGACTATCCCATGTCAGGAAGAAAAACTCTAATGACATCTTAAGTGTGTCGCATAATTAACACGCTTTAGATCAATCCGATGTGGCAAAAAGTAATTTGCGAGTCGGATCCACAGCGTAATGGTTCACACTGGACCAAGAAGCAAAGACATTCAACCTCTCGTTTCCCATTTTACATTGTTCCTTCGAGCCAGATAGCACGATCATCATGACGTTGCTTCACAACAAAAAGAAACAATCAATTCAATCAAAGGAAAACAAAGAGCAATGTTTCGGGTCGGATGAACCTCGAAGTGAAAAAATGCTCGGGAAGTGAGGACTAGATTAGTCTTCTTTTGTTTTTGTTCGCTGCGAAAAGTGTTCAAAGGAGAGATTCAAACGCGGGATCACTGGATTGAGAATCCAGTATGCTAGCTATTACATCATGGGTCTGGGTCACAATTTGCTTCCTGGCAAGGTTGCATATACATAGTTGGGAATTTCCCTTTTGTGTTTCCATAACAATATTGCATAAAAAATTACTACAATGAAAACACACACTTTGGTGTGTTATGGCAACACACCTACCATTTACCGTTAATAATAATTGTTATTTTCAATACGTATGTACTTCGAAGCCTCTTATCCTAGTCTGTCACACTTCGATTGACAAAAATATTGTTGCCTCTTCTCCATCTAGGTCCATTGGCTGCTGCTGTTCCCGGTGAGATCCTCGGCTATTGGGAGTTACACCAGAAATATGGCAAACTTCCATGGGAAGTTCTCTTTCAACCAAGCATCAATCTCGCCAGACACGGCCACAGCGTTTCGATCTACCTCTACAGAGCCATGAAAACACATGAACAGGAAATTATCAATGAACCATCCTTGGCTGAGGTGTTCATTAATCCACGCACTGGATCCATCTGGGAAGAGGGCGATATTATAACTCGTCCAAAACTGGCCGAAACTCTTGAGGTCATAGCCAAGGAAGGTCCACGGGCAATTTATGGAGGTGGTGATATTGGCAAGAAACTTGTAGAAGATATCCAGTCTGCAGGCGGTATTATTACCGAGGAAGATTTGAAGCAATACAGGTAAGGACTTTTCCTTTGAATTCCCTCTAGTACAGTAAATCTTAATTTTTCTCGATTTATTTTCAGTGTAACATGGGATCCTCCAGTTATCGTTGATATCTCCAAACAATACAAGCTCTATACCACTCCACTTCCAAGTAGCGGAGCTGTCTTGGCATTCATCCTGAATCTGCTCAGTGCCTACGACCATAAAGACGAATACCTTTATTGGCATCGCGTCGTAGAGAGTTTCAAACATGCCTACGGTCAACGTACCAAACTTGGCGACATGCACTTTGAATCAGACGTTGAAGGTGTCTTCAATAATCTCACCGATCCCGCGTTTGCTGCTGAAATCCGCAAGAAGATTCTACAGGATCGAACTTTCCAGAACTATGAATATTATGGTGCCGAATTCTATAATGAAGACGATCGTGGAACAGGCAATATGGCTGTAGTCGACCTTAACGGTGATGCCATCACCGTCACTAGTACGATTAATACTTAGTGAGTTTAAAATGCTTTCATATCCGGAGCAAGGAATAGTGTTCCTGTTCATATTGTATCTTATTACAGCTTCGGATGTAAGATACGCTCTATGCAAACTGGAATCATCCTCAACGATGAAATGGATGATTTCTCTACACCCGGTGCCGTTAACTATTATGGCATTCCAGCCTCGCCAGCGAATTTTATCAAACCAAAGAAACGTCCCATGTCGTCCATGTCTCCTAGTATAATTGTAGACGAAAACGGTGATGTTAGAATGTTGGTCGGAGCTGCCGGTGGTTCAAAGATAACTACATCTGTCGCACAGGTAAGAGCTTTAAGGTTTACCTCAACTAGGGCTTCATGTGATTTTATTTACAGACCATTATCAGGTACCTGATTCTCAATGAAAGCATCGAGAATTCAATCAATACGAAACGTTTACACCATCAATTGGCACCGATGCAGTTGCAGCACGAAGTCGGAGTCGATGAGGTATGTTCGATCTTTCCAACCCCAAATGCTCCCCCTATTCTGATCATACATACATATGTCTTCTTCCTTAGGACTTACTGTCGTACCTGGACAAACGCGGTCATATACTCGCAGCTGGTTCGACTGGAGCATTCTCAGCTGTCACTGCAATCGGTATTCGGGATGACGGACCAATTCCAGCATACGATGACCGGCGAGTGGGCAGCGTTGCTGTGATCTCTATCAAGAATAAAATGGTCAACTAGAATGTCAAAAGTGAAAAGTTCCTCTCTGTGGTTCCGGTGTGTCATGTGTGCATGCGATAGTGCTAAATGTTTCTTTTTTATTTTCATAATCTATTACTTTCATTTTTTACAACTTTAGTTTGTTATCTTATTTAGGAAAAAGACTGTTTTTTAAGATATCTAACTTGTCTCCAGTCGACTCGACATTTTTTGATGTTAAGTGTCAGTGTTATTCAGAAAATGGATCAGAGAATAAAATTACTTTGAGGAAAAAAGCAATGCCGTAGTCGTGTTTCAACCTGCCTGGTCCGTGCCTGGTCCCCTGCGACGAGACAGAGACTGTACCGCTGTGAAAAGTGCAATTTTGTCAATTTCTTAACAAACCGTTGTCAACGGACAAACATCCCTGATCTTCAGGGCTACCAACGACCTCAGGCAACGCAACGAAATAGTCTGTGCATCTGCATGCTTATGCAAATGAAATCTAAAATAAAGGGAAAGTGCGCACTTGAAGTTGAACCGTCGCGATATGCACACGTCTTTTGTTTTGCTTCTTTGTTTCTACTATTTTCGCCAAATGACAAATTTCAGAAGTGGGATTAAGTAGCCTGTAGATAACGAAGCTGCTGGCGCAGACGGACTGTCTGCTGAGCTCTTCAAGGCAGCTGGGGATGACCTGGTTGGGAGCATGCACCAGCTCATCCGTAAGATATGGTTAGAGGAAAGCATGCCCGAGGAATGCCCGGCATCATATGCCCGATCCACAAGAAAGGAGACCCCTCTGATTGCGCTAACTATAGAGTAATAAGTCTCCTTAACATCGCCTACAAAATCTTCTCTGCCGTTTTCTGTGAACGCCTGAAGCCTTTTGTAAATAAGCCGATATGTCCTTATCAGTGCGGATTCAGGCCAGGGAAATCCACCGTCGACCAAATCTTCACACTACCTCAGATCCTGGAAAAAACCCGATGAATTTCAAGTCGACACTCACCACCTATTTGTCACTTCAAAGCCGCATACGACAGCGTAATTAGAGACGAGCTATACAACGCTATGTCTACCTTTGACATACCTGCTAAACTCGTCAGATTATGCAGGATGACTCTGGAAAATGCTCGCTGCTCCATCCGAATCGGTGAACACCTTACCGATAGCTTAGATGTCAAAAAAGGATTTAGGCAGGGCGATGCGCTGTCGTGTGATTTCTTCAACATCTTATTGGAAATGATTGTGCAAAAAACACTGGCCAATACAAGAGGCACAATCTATTTCAAATCCTCGCAACTCCTTGCATATCCCGACGATATTGACATAATAGGTAGATCACAGCGAGATATCAATGAGGCGTTTCCGAGTATTGAGATGGAGGCGGCGAAAATTGGTTTGGCGGTAAACGAAGGCAAAACTAAATATATGCTGTCATCAAAAAAGGACGCTCACCACCGACGTCTCGGCCAGAACGTTTGTATAGGCAGATATAAGTTCGAGGTAGTTAAGGACTTCGTCTACCTTGGCTCCGCAGTGACCTGGAACAATGACATCAGTCCGAAATCAAACGCAGAATCACTCTTGCCAATCGTTGTTTCTTTGGGCTCAGGAGGCAACTGAGTAATAGAGCCCTCTCCCGAACGACAAAGTTGACTCTGTATAAGACCCTTATCATCCCGGTCCTGTTGTACAGCGCAGAAGCATGGACACTATCAAAAGCGGAAGAGGAGGCCCTTGGTCGGTTCGAGAGAAAGATTTTGCGCTTCATTTTCGGGCCTATAAACGCAGACGGGGGATGGAGGAAAAGATTCAACCACGAACTTTACGGGCTGTACAGCGACATGAGCCTAGTTAGGCGTCTACGGATTCAACTCCTAAGATGGCTGGGCCATGTAGAGCGAATGGACACCACAGCTCCAGCCCGGAGAGTCTTTGAATCCAACCCCGAGGGACGAAGAAGCAGAGGACGGCCGCACTTAAGATGGCGCACACAGGTGGAAGGGGACCTCAGCCACTGGGTGTGCGGCAATGGAAAAGGCTAGCGAAAGATCGTGCTAGATGGATGGGCATGTTGGTTGAGGCCCAGGTTCACCCCGAACTGTAGCGCCCACTAAGTAGAAGAAGAAGAAGAAGATAACGATGTCGCTGGTAAAAGTAGATGACTTGAAAATAAAGGAGTTATAAGGGATTCTGGAGAAAATTAAACAGCCAACGACCGGCAAGCGCGCAGAGCTTGTCGAATGCATCATCAAAGTTCTCGGAACAATCGCACCCGTAATGCTACTGAATTCTGGATGGCTGTGAAAACCCTAAATGGAACTACGAATATCATTGCTCTAGGATTACAAGCGTCAAGTCTAAGCAACCACTTTAAGAACCTACTTAATGCAACGATTAGCTCACCTTTTATACAATATGCAGCCCCGTTAGTCATAGATGACTTTCTAGATGCACCGTTTTTAATACGTGAAGTTGAATAAGTTATTCAAAAAGCTAAGGTAAATAAGGCACCTGGAGATGACCGCATTCCTTTTGAACACTATAAGCACGCAACTGATGAACTTTTGTTGCTGCTTACTAATGAATGTAACAGAATTTTTCAAAGCTCGGTAGTTCCCGAATCCTTTAGAAAAGGAATCATTTTCCCGCTATTCAAAAAGGGACATTACGATATAGCGTCAAATTATAGAGGTATCTCTTTCCTAAACACGAGTGTTAAGTTGTTCGCTGGGCTCATTGAGAAAAGACTGTATGGGTGAGGAGAAGATGCATCCTATCAGAGTTTCAGGCCGGTTTCAGGAAGAACAATTCGACAACGGATTACATATTTTCACTGGACAGCATTGCCGACTCTTATATCAAGAGAAAGATGAAACTATACGTGTTCTTTGTCGACTTCCGTGCTGCTTTCGACTCCATAGTTCGTGAAGCGCTTTTCTATGAGTTATATGCCATAGGACTATCGAGTAAAATAATAAACATTCTAAGAGCTTTGTACACAAAAAACACAGCTTACGTATGGGACGAATTTCACACAGAAACGGGTCTCAAACAAGGACGTATCCTGAGTGCTTTGCTCTTTATATTGTTTATAAATGATATAACCGATGTGGTCAGGGGTGGAATAGGGTTTGGAGGAGCCACAATACCCGCTCTTATGTATGCAGATGATAGTCTTCTTTGCAGAGACAGTTGATGGATTGCAGCTAATGATGAACAGATTGAAGGACTATTGTAGCCGCTGGAATCTCAACGTAAATCTATCAAAATCGAAGGTAATGTTATTCAGAGGGGGTGGCGGCAGGCACGCGAGGAAAGAGAAGTGGACCTTCAACGACGAGGCAGTCGAAATCGTACGAGAGTATAAATATCTAAGAATCCTATTTACATTGAATCTAAACATGAAAAAAACATTTAGAACGAAAATTGATGGAGTCAAAACAAGCAATCTCAACTGTGTGGCCACGCTCTGCTTCAAAAGCGACTACATTGAGCACAGTGCAAAACTAAGACTTTTCCACTCTACAGCAGTCTCAATTTTGCTGTATATAGCTCAGGTTTGGGGTTATTGTTCTTTCGAAACAATAGAAAAGTTTCTCCGTTATTTTATCAAAGGAATCCTCCATCTTCCAAGGAGTACAGCATACTACATGTTGTATCTGGAAACAGGACTACCTCCCATGATAATGGAAACTCTGAAGTTGCACTTCAATTATGTGTTTTTCAAATGAATGACGAAAGATTGCCCAAAATCGTACTTAAGAGTTCAATCCAGACGTCAGGGCATATGACAAGGGAATGGGAAAAGCTGGCAACTGCGTGCAGTATGAATCTAACAGTCTCACAGAATGAACACCCTTCCCTGTTAACAGAAAAGTTTAATATCATCCTGGAAAAACTTGGTCGAATCTTATACGAAAAAAATGTATCTGAAGCACGATCATCACTTTTTAGATGCTACTATAAACGTTTAAATTTCTACCTTGATAATAAAACCTACCTTCTTAATTGCTACTCATTTAAAAAAATTGGCACTATTTTTAGAACGAGAGGTGAGCTACTAAATCTGAACTTCATGCCCCATCGCCCTGATTTACCTTTACTATGTAACCTATGAGGGCGCCGTGGCGCAGTGGTTAGTATGTTGGACTCTGGCGCACGATGAGCGAGTTCGGATCCCGATAACACCAACGGGACGACGAGGACGATAAGACGTCCGAGATGACGTTGGATACCTATCCAAATTGGTGCAAAGCATGCAGTTACAGCTGTCTACCTTGGCTAGTGCTTTGCAGTCCCGATAAACTCAACGAACGCCGACGCCACCGACATCGACTCCAACGGAAGTATTGGCGCTGTCTTCCTCAGCAAGTATGCATATTTCCACCAACATACATATCTCAATACTCTCTAACCGCCGAACATTACGTGCTGATCGCGGGATATGGCTGGGATGACAAAAGTGCATTATTTGTCGCCCAGCCGAAGATGGGAGACCCAGCCAAGTTTTGGTCCGAATCGCTATTTGGAACGATCAAAACTTGGAAGATTTTGGTGAGACCGTCAGCGAAGCAGAAATTAATTTCAAAACGGTGGGAAGTACACGCAAGGCTTCTGAACCGGTCATGGAGTATTTCTTCCGAATGAGAGCTCTGGGACAGAAATACAGTGACAGCGATCATAGCATACGCGTACATACGGAAGGGGATGAAACACATCGAACTTCAAACCGCGCTGGCAAGTTCGAAATTTATCACCGTAAACAAATTAAGAAATGCCATAGACCGATTCATTACTAACCAACCCACGGGACACGTGCAGTCACCAACGTCCAACTTCAGATACGTAGCGCAAGAACCCCAGCGGACCACACAAACGACGTAGAATACGCGCGCAGTGAACTGCTTCATGCCTGTGTCACAATGCTACTACACGGCGCGGCGACAGCGCAACTACAAACGCTGCCGTTTGCTGTGGTTTTAAAGTAGTTCAGTCAATACACAATGGAGCTACTTTCATCGCCGTTGTTTTTGACAGCGCGGTTACTTCTGTGAGTGAAGTTGGAGGTGAATTCTATGGAGTGAAGTTGGCATCAGTAAAAAATTCGAAGATTGAAACTGAATTTAGATTATAAATGGATCAAAATAATTTGAAAAAAAACATTATTGCTAACATGTGCGGCTGCTTTAGCCTATAAAGAGTTAAAAGCGAAAACAAAAGTCAGAAGAAGATGGTGGGTTAGACCAAGTTATCAAACGTATTCCTCCAATGTCGAATTCGAAATGGCAAAACGCCGTGTAGTTGCGACAGTTTTTCAAATTTTCGAAATTACAGCGCTGCGACACGACTACATACGTGCCTATGTGACTTACTCCATATAATTCCATTGAATGAATATGGATTTGACAGCTACGGCGTTTGTAGTTGCGCTGTCGCCGCGCCGTGTAGTAGCATTGTGACACAGGCATCAATTGCGAACAAAACGGTCGCATCCCAGTTAACTGCCTCCAACCCCAACATAAGGAACGCTGTACGATCTGCCGACGAACAAATCATACGGATGAAGCGTGCCCAGACAGAACCAGATCAAACACTAACACCCAAAGAAATAACATCCTTCACACCTCATCGGAAGAAATGATCGACAATAGAACGAAGAACATAGTCGGTTATTACACGGCGCGTCTTTTTGAAGTGCAAGTCTCGATGATGTCCTTTTGGACTGATATTCCGAGTTGCAAGGGTTATTACATGGAGCTTTTCTTCCTTCCGCGTTTTTTTTGCACGTGGTCTGTTGAGGGACCTTACATTCCACGTACAAAGCCTTTTGTTGTTTCCAGGGTCGTCATCGGTTTATCAGTCCGTTTCCATACATCCGAGGTTTTTTTTCTGTTTTCTTTTTTTTTTTATTTGGCGTTTTGGGTTTATTCCAGGAATGTTTATTTCGCGGCGTCCCTCCTCGGCGGGGTACTGTCAAAACCTCCGGTAGTATACCTTGAAAGAGCTTCTCGACGCACATCGTTCGGCATTAAACTGTAGATCCCTTTCACATGGGCGATTGAAAGAAGCTTGGCTCTGGTCCTTCAGGGGCTGTAACGCCACCAAAAGAAAGAAGAAAGAATGGCTTGCCAGGCCATAGCCTAACCGATACTTAGTCTGTTTTGTGGCGCAGAAAACTCGCCATTCGCGCTTTTCCGTTCGCGATTTCAAATAGAAATCCCCAGGTGGCACCACGAGGAGGTGAAAATAGGACTTACTTACAGAGCTCGTCGATGTTCAAGTAGTGGCTTCTACTCGCTATTTTACGGCCCAGCGCATGTCGGATACGCCACCCCTACGAGGCCTCTGTTAGTCGTTTACCACCCGGAAACATTCTTTAACCAGTTTTTTTATGGCTTCTCTTGCCATGAACTCCCACTTGAGAGACTCCTTAGCAAGGTCCCCTCGTTTCTACTCTGAGACTTAAATGAAAAGCTGCGAATGCCTTTTCCTTAGAACATTTTATAATTTTGACTTCATCTATGGTTTTGCCATTTTTTGTTGATTCTTAAATTACAATCAATTTTGAAAATTAAAAATGTTGGCCGTCACGGAGTCGAGCTGGACAACGAAAGTTCGACGTCGAATACATACAATCGCAGGAGATAGCTAGGATCTTTACCCATCGAGTTTCCCTCAACCTCTCGCGAATTCCGATGTCATCGGCATCGGCATAGAGCTAGTTTTGGAACAGCCAGGAGGGTATTAAACACTCAAGAACGTGCATGGAATAGAAGCACAGTCACGAACGAACCAAAAAAAGCTCTAGGCCTTAATAATGCCGACCTAAGTGTGCTACGTGAGGCACTAACAGGGCACGGGGCATGTAATTATCACTTTCACAAGCTGGGGCTTAACAGCACAGAAATCTATAGGCGATGTGGGCAGGCTAAAGAAACTTTGGAGCATATACATACTGGCACATTGGGGTGTGCAAATTGATTTTCGTACAGCTTAAACCTGGGTAACGAAGCGCAAAACTCTTCTGGATGACAATAAGGAGACCTGCATCGGAAGCTGCCTACCCTGGTGTGCCAGGGCCGTATTCGGAGCCAGGCCTAAATGGTGACAATATGCGAGCGTCTGGTGGCCGGTCTGTCCCGCTCGGCAGCCGGTCGGGCTTAGCCCGAAGAAGTCACGAGCAACCCGGCAGTGGCCTCATGAGCCATTACGGAGGTGGAGGGGTATGCACGCCATGCACTACCAATGCATTCGGGGAGTAAAAGGCAACAGACAACGGCATCGACTTAGGATGGGCACATGGAACGTCTAATCGCTCACAGGAACGCTTCTCGACCTGGTTGAGGAAGCTGCCAGGTATTGGTTAGATATCGTAGGTATCTCTTGACAAAGCAAGGAGGATATAGAACTGTGGACCTTTCGGACGGGTGGAAACTCTTCCTGTCGGTAGTTGAACCACAAATGTCTGCACAGGCGGGAGTGGGGATGCTCATAAGACCCAGGCTGGCAGACAGGGTATTGAAGTGGATACCATTAGGAAGGAGAGTCGCAATCTTAAAACTCAAGCTTGAAAGATCAACTTTGGCTCTGTTGCAGGTGTATGCACCGAATCTAGAGTCAGAGTATGCGTCTTTCCTGGATGAAGTTGATGCTGCTCTTCAACGCCCACGTGGGTGTGGATGTAATGACACGGGGGAGTGTGATTGGGAGGAACGGTGATCCTCATCAAAACGTGAACGGAAAGAGCTTGTTGAATTTTTGCTATGCAGATGGTATGTTCATAATGAACAGCTTCTTTTCGCACAAAGCCATTCGTAAATATACGTGGTATCGTAGGAGTCTTCAACGGAAATCGTTGATAGATTTCTTTGTGGTATAATCGTGTGTGAAACGGATGGTTTGTGACGTTCGTGTGTTGAGAGGGGCTGAACTGTCAACTCATCATCACCTGGTGTTGTGTAAGCTGTATCTTACTGATGGAGTACCTCGCCTGCCAAAGCGAAAACCAAGAATGGTTACACGCATACGGTGGGAGAAACTATAGAGCAGTGAGGTGCGGCAACACTTCGCACGACACATATCCGAAAGGTTTGAGCAAATTCCAACTGTTATCGCATGTAGAGGAAGAATGGCGACTATTTTCAACAGCTGTCGTTGCCTCTGCATGTGATGTTTGTGGGGAGAAGCGGAGTTCAAGAAGCCATCAGAGAGAAAAAGAAGGCCAAGGATTCTCTTGGCGGACTCTGCTTCCCGTGACCGGTACACTGTTGCGCAAAGAACTGGCGAATTGGCTGTGCGAGCACAGCACAACTCCTGAAAGGAGCTGGAAGGCGACCATAGATCTGCGAAAAAGGTGTTCTGGCAAATGCGATTGAATCGCTAAAAGTTAGCAAATCCGCCGGTGTGGATGAAGTTCGGTCAGAAATGGTTAAGGCAGTGGGTAAAGAGGGAGTATTATGGCTCTCTCGTGTCATTAAGGCGGCCTGAGAATGGCGCGATACAACTGGATCAGTTTTTTCGGCTATCGCACCAAACAGTCCTTCTCGATGAATGCTGTCGTATGCGGCTTTGAAATCCATGTGAAGATGGTGTGTATCGATTCGAAACTCGTTGGTCTTTTCCGGGATTTGTCGAAGTGTGAAAATTTGGTCTATAGTCGAATAGCTTTAGACGTTCACACAATACGGTAGACAGGAACTTGTATGCGACATTGAGCAGGGATATACCTCTTTAGCTCTTGCAAGAGGTAGGATCGCCTTTTTTGTGGATGGGGAAAATAGAGCTGGTATTCCAGTCGTCGGGCATGCTTTCATCTTCCCAAATTCTGCGGATGATCTGGTGCATGCTCCCTACCAGAACATCGCCGCCAGCCTTGAAGAGCTCTGATGGCAAGCCATCTGAGCCTGCGGCCTTGTTATTCTTCAGCTTCTGATTAGCTGTGCCGACTTCTTCGATGCTGAGTGGGAGGACTACTTCAGCGGCTGGAGTTGGGATTTCCTCGGTCCCTACCACTCTCTCTTGCTCATGCTCGTTAAGCAGCTGCTGGAAATGCTGCTTAAATACATCCACTATTCCCTGCGGGTCGGTGACAAGATTACCCGCGCAGTTTCGAAGAGCCTGGGTGCCCTTTTTGAAGTCTCCTGCAAGGCCCTTGGCTTTCTTGTAAAAGGCTCGTGTTTTATGTCTATCCCTAGACTCCTCGATATCCTTGAGCTGGGAGGCTGCGAAGATTCTTTGCTTTTGTCGCAGTCGTTTTTTCTCCTCCCTTCTTCTGGCTCGGTACTCTTCTTGCGCTGCCCTGGTTTTCCTCTCCAGCGCCTTTTGGTACGCCTCGTCGGTTGCTGCCTTTTTCTGCTCACACTCGCCATCATACCACGGGTTTCTTGTCGGGGGTGGTAGGTATCCTAAGGTGGTTTCGGCTACTTCCTGAATGGCTGAGCGGCAATGCAGCCACATATTATTGGAATTTGTGTTCGACGTAGGCATACCGTAGAGTCTTTCGCTCAGCTGCTCCCTGTAGACTCTGGTAACCTGTGTGCTCAGGCGCCCAATGTCGAACTTCCTCCTGATGGGCTGGTGCAGCTTTCCGACATTGGACAGTCGAGCTCTGAATCTTGCTGCTACGAGGAAATGGCCAGAGTCGACATTTGCCCCTCTGAATGTTCGCACGTTCAGGATGTTTGACGTGTGCCTATCGTCAATGAGAACATGGTCCATTTGGTTGGCGGTTCGACCGTCCGGAGATCGCCAGGTTGCTGTGTGGATTCGCTTACGAGGGAATCCTGTGCTACTTATCACCGCATTACGAGCTGTCGCAAAGTCCGTGAGTCAGAAGCCGTTCTCTGTTGTTGTATCGTGGAGGCTGTGCTTTCCGATCACTCCGCCAAGAGTGTTCTCCCCCGAGCACGATTTTTACATCGTACTCCGGACAAGCTCCGTAGGCGTTGTCCAGGAGGTCATAGAGGTCCTCCTTGATAGGATCTTCAGCCTCGTCGGTAGGGGCGTGTGCACATATAAGGCTGATGTTATAAAATCTGCCTCTGATGCGGATCACAGCCAGGCGATCACTTATAGGCTTAAAGTCGATGACCTTCGACCTCAACCGCTATCCGACGACAAATCCGCATCCCAGTAAGTGCAATCTTTTATGACTTTTTTATAACTTTTTTTTTTTTTCTTTACGTGGGCGGATTGTTAGCCCGCCGCACAACCGTCATTCTGGTGGGGTTTTGTCGCTGCATACGTAAGTTCACCTCCCAACGGTTGTTGAAGAGGCTATCCAGAGGGCGCCACGAGGAGGCCACATGTCAACTTGACCCGGGCATTTAAACAGGGATCGTTGCTGGAATCTCGCCAGGTTGAGAACGATCCCCAACTTTACCCTGTATGTCCGAGCCCATGCCCTCTCTTTGGGTACGGAACCCCAAAAAACGGAATGTGCTTCCAAATGTTAGTGTTAAATATTATACAACACCGACAAAACAGATTGATGTTTCCTCGAAAAGATAAATTCCCTTAGAACCCGATAACCAATCTGTCTCCATCAACACCTGTAACAGATGGCAAGCAGACAAGCATGCAATCACAACTGAGTAACTCAGTGAACAGCACATGTACCTAGATCTGAACAAAAGGCAATAGACTAACTTGTATCTACTTGACATGAACTTTGTCATGTGCTCAGAAAATGTACAACTTAATTGTGAGAGCTAGTCGATAACTGGGGATTCCAATTGTATTAGGTATGTGCGACACCGTACAAGGTGAGCGATTTCGCCTCTTAATCGCTTTGATTGTCCCCAAAAGCAAGGTTGAGCAATAAATGTCAATTTGTTTTTTTTCTAGCAGATTAAAATGATTTATTTTGAGACCAACATCTATAGATTCAGAGACCACGTGCCGTTGAGCAATAATAAGATCAACAGTACCAAGCATTCTCACAGTTCCAGATATGTCTGATCAATATATGTACACACCGTATGAGGGAATTACCAGATTACGTCAAGATCCAATTAAAAATAATTAGCCAAACAACAGATTCAATCGTATTTAGGCGGTTAGATAAAAATTTGATTTCAGTTAGTGACACATCGGATTGATTGATGATAGTTAGTACCTTATTGTGGCTTGTATCTGACAGTCATTTATCTGCAATCAGATTGGCACATAAAAAGCTTGTTTTGTTTTCAAAGGTGCTGGGCTCAATACTCTTTGGACCGGTCGTCATGTTCAGAGGTTATTGAAAATATTTGGTTTAGTCCAGACTCAATATTTACACTACGGCAGATCTTGGAGAAGACCCATGAATTCCAGGTCGACACGCACCATCTTTTCGTAAACTTTAAAGCCGCGTAAGACAGTGTTTATAGAGACGAGCTATACAGAGCCATGTCATGTTTTAACAATCCTGCCAAACTCGTCAGACTGTGCAGGATGACTGTGGAGAACTCTCGCGGCTCCATTAAGGTCGGAGGTGAACTAACCGACCCCTTTGATTGAAAAAAGGTTTTAGACAGGATGACGCACTGTCATTTGATTTCTTCAACATTATTCTTGAAAAGATCGTGCGGGACTCTGCGGCAAATACAAGAGGTACGATCTACTTATAGTCCACACAATTGCTTGCCTACGCAGATAACATTGACGTTATTGAAGCGAGACGTTAATGAGGCGTTCGCAAGCATTAAAGCAGAAGCGGCGAAAGTGGGTCTAAGGGTAAATGGGGACAAGACCAAATATATGCTGTCATCCAAGAAAGATGCACAGCACAGACGTCTTGGTCAGAACGTCACCTTCGGCAGCTATATTTTTGAAGTAGTCAAGGACTTCGTCTACCTTGGCTCCATGGTGACAAGCAGCAACGACACCAGCGCTGAGATAACACGCAGAAAAACTCTTGCCAATCGCTGCTTCTTCGGGCTCAAGAAGCAATTGAGTAGTAGAGCCCTCTCTCGAAAAACTAAGGTTTCCCTCTACAAAACCTTAATCATCCCGGTCCTCCTCTAGGGCGCTGAGGCTTGGACGTTATCAAAAGCGGATGAAGAGGCTCCTGGACGTTTCGAGAGGAAAATTCTGCGTGCAATCTTTGGTCCCGGTTGTGTAAACGGAGAGTGGAGGAGGAGATTCAACCAGGAACTGTACGGGCTGTACAGCGACATCGGCCTAGTTAGACGTCTTCGGATCCAACGTCTAAGATGGCTGGGCCATGTAGAGCGAATGGACATCAACGCTCCGGCCCGAAGAGTCTTCGACTCCAACCCCGGGGGACGACCGCATCTAAGGTGGCGCGCACAGGTGGAAGGGGACCTCAACCTACTGGGCGTGCGGCACTGGAAGCGGCTGGCTAAAGATCTTGCCGGCTGGAGAGGCTTGTTGGTTGTGGTCCTGGTTCACCCCGAACTGTAGCGCCATCAATGAAGAAGAAGAAGTCTAGACTCAAAAATGTTATTTGATTGGTTGACGTAAACTTATAGTAATTTCCGCTTCAAAGTGTAGACGGATGGCTCTGTTATCAGGCTAAGATATGATACTTGGAGACTTATTTTATATCGTTTCTGCTATCAATATCGTGAGAGGATTTTTAAATACGGTTCAGGCCGAAAAGAAACGGCACAGCTGGCCCTTTGTTTTTTGGGTAAAAAGAACCCTGTCCTCCAGTTTGGGGGTTGCGCTCAGGGTTAACATCCCTATCGCGTAAAACAAATACTTATTGAGAGACAACCAACAGATCCCCGCAAACGTCTAAAAGGAAACGAATTCCGGATTTGCATCTGGAACGTTAGGTCCCTCAAAGACCGGGTGTGCTGGACAACTGGTCAACTCATTAGATTGCTATAAGGCAGACGTTACCGCGCTGTAAGAAGTGCGATGGGATGGGCCAGGCAAAAACTGCATGAAAAACTGTGACATATGTATACTACGGAAACTACTACAGAAAAAATAAACAACGATTATTCGGATGCGGATTTGCTATCCGAGGCAGACCCAGGAAAAAAGTCTTAATATGTGTCTACGCTCCCACGGGAGAGAAAGATTACCGACATAAAAACGACTTCCATGATCTCCTAGACAGAACATATGCCCAATGTCCCAGCTATGACACCAAAATCGTTCTAGGAGATTTCAATGCGAAGCTGGGGAAGGAAGCTATCTTAGAACGAGTCATAGGAAAGCACAGCCTACACAACACCACTAAGGCCAGTGGACTTTATGGTGGGACATAATATGTCTCCCGAACATTGCGTACAAGATTTTTTGCCGTACTGTGTAAGCGCTTGAAACCGTTCGTGGACAATCTGATAGGTTCCTACCAGTGTAATTTCAGGCCAGGAAAATCCTGGCAGATCTTGGAGAAGACCCATGAATTCCAGGTCGACACCCACCATCTTTTTGTCGACTTTAAAGCCGCATATGACAGTGTTTATAGAGACGAGCTATACAGAGCCATGTCATGTTTTAACATTCCTGTAGGATGACTACGGAGAACTCTTGCTGCTCCATTAAGGCCGGAGGTGAACTAAACGACCTCTTCGACGGTAAAAAAGGTTTTAGACAGGGTGATGCACTGTCATATGATTTCTTTAACATCATTCTTGAAAACATCGTGCGGGACTCTGCGGCTAATACAAGAGGTACGATCTACTTCAAGTCTACACAATTGCTTGCCTACGCAGATGACATTGACATTATCGGACGGCCAAAGCGAGAAGTCAATGAGGCGTTCGCAAGCATTGAATTAGAAGCGGCTAAAGTGGCCCATTTACCCTTAAATGGGAATAAGACCAAATATATGCTGACATCAAAAAAAGACGCGCAACACCGACGTCTTGGTCAAAACTTCACCTTCGGCAGCTATATTTTTGAAGTAGTCAAGGACTTCATCTACCTTGGCTCACTAGTGACAAGTAGCAATGACACCAGTGCTGAGATAAAGCGCAGAATAACTCTTGCCAACCGCTGCTTCCTTGAGCTCAAGAGGCAACTGAGTAGTAGAGCCCTCTCTCGAAAAACTAAGGTATCCCTATACAAAACCTTAATCATCCCGATCCTCCTCTACGGCGCTGAGGCTTGGACGTTATCAAAAACGGGTGAAGAGACTCTTGGGCATTTCGAAAGGAAAGTTCTGCGTGCAATCTTTGGTTCCGTTTGTGTAAACGGAGAGTGGAGGAGAAGAACTGTACGGGCTATACAGCGACATCGGCCTAGCTAGACGTCTACGGATCCAACGTCAAGATGACTGGTCCATGGAATCAAAGACTTCTCGGGCTAGAGCTGTGGTGTCCATTCGCTCTACATGGCCTAGCCATCTTAGGGGTCTAATCCTAAGATACTTGACTAGACTCATGTCACTGTACAGCCCGTAAAGCCCGTGGTTGAATCTTTTCCTCCATTTTCCCTCTACGTTTATAGGACCGAAAATCACACGCAAAATCTTACTCATAAAACGACCAGGGACCTCTTCGTCCACTTCTGGAAGTGTCCGTGCTTCTGGGCAGTACATCAGGACCGGGATGATGAGGGTCTTGCATAGAGTTAACTTCGGAGCCAAGGTAGACGAAGCCTTAACTACCTCCAACTTATATCTGCCAATATAAACGATTTGGCCGAGGCGTCGGTGGTGAGCGTCCTTTTTTGATGACAGCATATATTTAGTTTTGTCCTTATTGACTACTTTTGTGGGGTGGCTGTGGTGCAGTATTAACATTATCGACCGCCGAGCGGAAGGTCTATAGTTCAAATTCGCTTCGTAGCCAAGAAAAAGTAATTCCTAGACGGACAAAAAGTATGCAACGCAGTTGTGAATGGAAAGTGACCAGACGTACTGCTGCAGGCATGGCACTCACAGTATATCTTTGATGGCGTTACAGCCCATGAAGGACCAGAGCCAGGCTTCTCCCAATCAACCATGTTGTGTGTGATTTATTTTTCACACAGGTAAAAGAGACCTATAGTTTAATGCCAATTCCGAACGGCGTGAGTCGAGAAGCTTTTTCACGGCAAGTATACTACGGGGGGTTTTGCCAGTACCCCGCCGAGGGGGAACGCCGCGAAATAAACATTCGATGGCGTCAACTGAAATTCATGCTCTGCGTATGCAGTACTAAAGTGCTCGAACGAATTAGTACGGACTATAACCAACTCGGAATTCGGTCGGCTCTCGTCCTATCTAGGACAACTACCCCTGAGAGTAACTCTGAACGAATATTAACGACCCAAACCACTGCACTCCGTTCAGGTTGTGTGTCTAGAACACATCATAAGAGAATATAAAAAACTCTTGAACCTGCGCGAGTCTCTAAAAAAAAAAAAAAATAAGAATATGTGGTGAGTGTCGACTTGTCAGTGATTGATGGTGGACTTCCCTGGCCTGAAACCGCACTGATAAAGACCTATCAGCTTATTTACAAAAGTCTTCAGACGTTCAAACAAAGCGACAGAGAAAATTTTGTAGGCGGTGTTAAGGAGACTTATTCCTCTGTAGTTGGCGCAGTCAGAAGGATCTCCCTTCTTGTGGATCGGGCATACGATGCTGAGACTCCATTCCTCGGGCGTGTTTTCCTCTGACGATATCCTACCAAGTCATCTCCAGCTGCTTTGAAGAGCTCAGCAGACAGCCCGTCTGTGTCAGCAGCTTTACTCGAATTGGGTCGACTTGGATTATGTTATTATTTCTTCTTCGTCTTCTTTTTGTGCGCTACAGTTCATGGCGAACCTGGGCCTCCTTTAAAAGACCTCTCCAACTGGCACGGTCTTTCGCCAGCAGTCTCCAGCGCCGCACGCGTAGTTGATTAAGGTCCTCTTCCATTTGGTTGCGCCACCTTAAATTTGGCTGTCCTCGACCGCGTCGCCTGTCGGGGTTGGATTCAAAGACCTTCCCGGGTCAGAGCTGTGATTTCCATGCGCTCTTCATGACCTACCCATCTTTGCAGTTCGATCCGAAGACGGCATGCTACGTTCATGTCGCTGTGCAGCCCGTACAGGTACCTCCCTTCCACTAACCATTTATCCAAGTCGGGCCGAAAATCGTACGCAGAATTTTTAGCTCAAAACCAAGGGCCTCCTCATCCGCTTTCGATAAGGTCCATGTCTCTGCGCCATAAAGCAGGACCGGGATCATAAGGGTCTCGTATATGGTCACCTTGGTTTTTCCAGAGAGGGCTCTGCTTCTCAATTGCCTCCCAACCCCAAAGAAACAGCGGTTGGCAAGAGTTAGTCTGCGTGTGATTTCGGCACTGATGTCATTGCTGCATGTCACTGCGGAGTCTAAGTAGATGAAGTCCTTGACTACCTCGAAATTATATTTGCCAATATGTGCGCCCTGGCCAAGACGCCGGTGGTTCGTGTCCTTTTTCGACGACAGCATATATTTCGTTTTGCCGTCATTTACCGCCAGTCCCATTTTTGCAGCTTCCGTCTCAATGCTCGTAAAGGTCTCAATGACATCTCGCTGACTTCCTCCAATTATGTCAGTGTCATCGGCATATGCGAGCAGTTTTACGTACTTGAAAAAGATGGTGCCCCTCGTATTGACCTTTTTTGACATAAAAGGTATCGGTTAGATCGCTTCCGACCCTGGTGGAGCAGCGAGAGTTCTCCAATGTCATCCTGCACAATCTGACGTGGTATAGCTCGTCTCTATTTATACTATCGTATGCAGCCTTGAAGGCGACAAACAGACGGGTGGGTGGGTGTCGATCTGGATGTCGTTCCAGCATCTGCCGCGATGGCATTTCTCCATCTTTATGATCGCGAGCTCCTCATGTTCTCTTTTTTTTTTTTTTTTTTTTTTTGAGAAGCATATGCTCCTCCCTCCTCTTTGCTCGTAATGCTCACGAGCAGCTCTCGTCCATCTGTGCAGCGTCCTTGGAAGGTTTTTCGAGAGCTTGAAACAGACGCAATTGGCGTAGGCTCTGGCGGCCTCTTGCGATTGTAGCATTGCGACGTTGTATGCCGCTGGTCTTACTCGATTTTTCTAAGCCAGGCATATTCGCAGTCACAGCCTGGCTGCCACAAGATAGTGGTCCGAGTCGATGTTGGCTCCTCTAAAAATTGGTACATCCAGAATATCAGATGCGTGCCTGCCATCAATCGCAATGTGGTCGACCTGGTTGACGATTGATTGATCCGGAGATCGCCAAGTCCCTTTGTGGATGTTGAGATATGGGAAACGCGTGCTGGCAACTAGAAGTTTTATTCCAACAGGATAACGACCCCAAAAATACAGTTTGAATGGTAAAGGTACATCGTTCCCAAACAATTGCATTCTACCCCACAAAGTCCGGACTTGAATCCGATTGAATGGAACCGAGTGCATATGGAGTTTCGTCGATGCCAAGAAGGTTACAAGCTACTCTGGAATCAAAAGGGGACCAACAAAATATGAATTCTTAAATGGCACGTCGAAACAAAATGCAGAACTCATAATAGGCGCGGACGCAAACGCGCATCATACGATCTGGGGCAGCAGCGACTCAACTTTTTATATATGCAACAAGGGCAACACTCTCACCTTCATTACGAAACATCGAAGGCATCAGCGGCTGGGTGGTTTCATAAGAACATTCTTTTCCGGATCACCACTACCCCCTCTATAACGTAAAAACAATAGTCTAATCTCTAATCACCTCTCCTCTAAATCCAAGGAGAATAGATTGGAAATGTTTAAGGCATTGATAGACAAATATGTAGTGAAAACAATCTCTGACCTTCCACACTCTCCGTCGGATATAAACACGCTAGTCGATATCCTCGACACAAACATTGGGAAACGCACAAATTACCAACTGTGCAAAATACAAGCAGAAGAAGAAATCGTATCCACCTTGGTGGAACGCTAAACCAGGCAGGCTCCAAAAAGTATGTGGTAGACTCTTTAACAGAGCGAAGAGTACCGGAAACGACACAGACTGGAGCCTATACAAATAATCGCTAAGGGATCATAAAAAATCCCTACGGATAGAGCAAAGGCAATCATGGAGGCTTTCTACAGCAGTCTAAAAGATATCACTTACGCCTCCAAACTAAGAAAATCTTCTCAAAAAATCCTTCGAATTCTAGCTGCCTACTCTCCAATGGAATATGAACAACGTCGGAGGAAGAAACACTTAATCTTCTCCTTACCACGCACTTCCCAGGCTGCTTTGAAATACAAAACTCAAAGACAAAATCACTTGGGCTATAAAAGGTTTGAAGCCCTTCAAATCGCCGGGGCCGGATAGAATTCACCCCATCGAACTTGCACAGACTATGGAATGGATAATACCATGGCTGGAAATCATCTTCAAAGGATGTCTAGTCTGGAGACACATATCAGAGAAAAGTGGAAGTCCGCAAAGATTATTTTCAACCCAAGGCTGGCAGAATTTCCCACACTACACCCAAGGATCTTAGGCCTATCCGTCTGTCTTCCTTTGTACTAAAAACCCTGGAAAGGCTGATGACGTACACATACGACACAACATTAATCCAGCGTCAATCTCAAGGGCACAGCAAAGGTAAATCGATCGAAACGGCCTTGCACACCCTGGTGGGGAAAATTGAAAGATCAATCCACCACAAAGAATACAACTTAGTAGCCCTTTTGGACATAGAGGGCGTTTTCAATAATGTCATATCGAAAGCAATTACGAAAGGGCAAGAAAACTTAAAAATGGAGAGGATTCTAGTAGAGTTGATTGGCAAGTTGTTTTCAACACGCAAGATCTTATCTAAATAACGAATCCAAGGAATCACTAGAGCGGTTACGAGAGGAACTCCACAAGGGGGATCCACTCCCCTTTGCTCTGGAACGTAGTCGCCAACGAACTACTAATTAACCTAGAGAAAGAAGGCCTCGATCTTATTGCCTACGCTGATGATGTTGCTATTCCCATCTCAGGCAAATATCTCCTTACGCTGTATGACCGCATGCGAAAGGCATTTGCCACATTGAAAATACTACCATGCGAGCAAGGAAGGCAGCCATAGCGCTTGCAAGAAAGCCTTCACAGTCGTGGGACCTATTCTATTATAAGGTGTTTTAGACTGGTAGATTGGATTAGACAAAACAACATACCACAAGCAAATCGAGAAGGTACAGAGGCTAGCAGGCATGTGCATCACCGGGACCTAAGGTCTGCTCCAACGGCAGCGATCAACATGCTTCTTCTTCTTCTTTGATGGCGTTAAAGCCCTTGAAGGACCAGAGGCAAGCTTTTCTCAATAGACCAAGTTGTTTATTTTCCACACAGGTGAAAGGGATCTACAGTTTAATGCCGATTCCGAACAGCGTGAATCGAGTAGCCTTTTCCCGGCAAATATACTGCGGGGAGTTTGGCCAGTACCCCGCCGAGGAAGGACGCCACGAAATAAACATTCGAAGGCGTTGATGTTATCGGGATCTGAACTCACTCATCGTGCGTCAGAGTCCAATACACTAACCACAGCGCCACGGCGTTCTCCGATCAACATGCTACTCCACTTAAACCCACTTGATATCCACGGCAAGCATCTAGCCACATAAACGGCTGCGAGATCAAAGGTCAGCTTAAAATGCTCCTATATTGAACGACAGGAAAACTTTGGCAGAGAACTCCGACTACACTGAGCCCACCACGGTCTTTGACAAAAAGTTGAAAATAACCTACCCAAACGGAAAAAATGGGGCTGCGTGGACTTTTAGACAGATGGGACAAAAACCTACCCACGGGGTGGGTAGCGGAGTCTTCTGCAAGCAATTGAAACCAAATCTGGCCTTAAAACTACCAGACCATTACAGCGTCTTCCAGGCGGAGTTGCTAGCAATAAACTGAGACCTGTCATAGCTAAGGTGCGTGGTATCTGTAGCAGAAATTCGAATTTTCACGAACAGCCACGCTACTCTGAAATCGCTGAAGTCATATGCCTACACATCCAAGGCAAGCCTTGGCTGCCGCCGATCTCCTAACGAGATAGACTAACAGTTTAACATTCCCTTCTCATGGGTGCCAGGACACAGCAACATTTCTGGAAATGAGAGAGCTGACATGTTCGCCAAACAAGGAACGACGCAACGAACTAACATGGCATACGCTGGTACACCACTAGGAGGAATTAACTTAGGGCTAATGAATCAAGCGATGTCTGAGATGAACCTGAAATGGACCCAAGGGCATACCTGCCTAACCCCCAGGCAAATTTGGCCACGAATTGACCACCATCAAACCACGGGACTAATCTCCCTAAAACGAACCGACATCAACATAATCGTTGGTGTCATCACTGGTCACTGTCTTATTGGCAGTCATGCACAAAGCCTATGGCAAGTTTCGAATGACTTCTGCAGGAGCTGCGAAAACGAAGAGGAGGTTGAGTCCATTGAGAATATACGCAACGAGAAAATAAGGGAAATAGCCCCCATATCTCCAGTGCATACGTGCGCATTTTCAATGGCAGAAATAGTGACTTGAAGTGGACATTGAGATTTGAGCTGGTTTGAGAGAGTCCAGTGTGTTAACCATTACGCCATGGATCCGACTTGCAAATTACATTTGCCAAGGTTGCATATATGTAGATGGGAAATTTTCCTTTTGTTTGATTGATTGATCCAAAGTGTGTTAATTATTAATAAGTGTGTCGCTGCAAACACACTTAAGGTGTTTTTTATTCATGACACGCAATAGAACGTGTTATAATTTTAACAAGAATAAGTGTCTTAATTTCAAATATCAAACGTGTTACGTGACACACTTAATAACTCATATGGAGGGTGCATTTAATAACGTCAGTGTGCTTGCTACAAGGAGGTTACGCTCAGTTAGGAAATCGATTAGCCTGAGTCCGTTTTCGGATGTGGTGTTATGGAGGCTATGCTTTCCAATGATCGATTCAATTATGTCCTCTTTGCCCAGTTGTGCATTAAAATCTCCTACAACAATTTTTGTGTCGTAGCTGGGGCATTGGGCATAAGTTCTGTCTAGGAGATCGTAGAATTCTTCTTGGAGTCGCTCGTCCTTTTCTTCCGTTGGGGCATGAGCGCATATCAAGCTCATATCTCCAAATTTAGCTTTGATGCGTATTGTTATGAGGCGTTCGCTTACATCTCGAATCCGCACCCGAATAAGCGCTGTTTGTTCTCCTTGTAGCAGTTCCCGGAGTAGATGTCGCAGTTTTTCATCCGTCTTTTGCCTGGTCCATCGCATCGCACTTCTTGGAGTGCGGTTACATCTGCGTTATAGCAGTTGAGGATTTGCTCCAATTGATCGCCTGCACCCGGTCTGTTAAGGGACCTCAGATTCCAGGTGCAGACTCTCAAGTCCTTTAGTCGTTTTCAGGGGTCGTCAGCTTTGTATCCGTCCGTATCCGAGGCTTGTGGTTGTTTCGGAACAATTGGGTTCTTACGTGATAGGGATGTTACCCCTAAGCACAACCCCCAACCTGGAGAACCAGGTGCCTCTTTCCCCAGGAACAAGAGGTTGGGTCGCTGCACACATTGGTTCACTACCTGGCGGGTGCCAGGGCAGCTATCCAGGGCAGGCCAGGCGAAAGCTGTGTGTCAACTTGGATTGAGCAGGGACAGAGATCGAAGCTGGCGTTTGCCATGTTAAACGCGATCAGCTTCTTTGCTCTGTTTGCTCGCTCCCTCCCCCCGAGTGTAGCAAGCACACGATTCCCCCATCTCAACTTCCACAAGGGTACCTGGCGGCCTTTTGATCAATCGACCACCAACCAGATTCATCCCATCGACTCGGACCACTACCTTGTTGTAGCCAATGCCAATGCGTCCCTCCTCGGCGGGGTACTGGCAAAACCTCCCGTAGTATACGTGCCTTGACAAAGCTTCTCGACTCACGCCGCTCGGAATCGGCATTAAACTGTAGGTCCCTTTCACCTGTGTGAAAAATAAATCAGACACAACATGGGTGATTGAGAGAAGCTTGGTTCCGGTCCTTCATGGGCTATAACGCCAACATACATACATACATTTTAGCTATCTTCACTCTTCCAAGCGATATTATCCTAAAGTTGCAGTACACAGCAGTAACATTACATGCTTCCTACGACTGCAAACTGAAATTAGACAAGGGCATGAGCTCAGTACCAACCTTGCAAGCAAACATCTCCCTTATCAGTACACATAACTTCAACATAGGTGCGCAAACGACACCTCACCCGCATTCAAATCGATAAGCGCCTTAATAAAGTTATTTCATAAACCAAATTCGGCATAAACCAAAGCCATGGATATTGCTCCTCACACATATTTGCTATTTGCTATATCTTCCGACTCATAGGACTTTCCCGTCAAACTGACGAACTATTCTTAGCTTACGAGTAGCTAATCGCCCTCCTTATCAGAGAATCAAAGATATAATCTTCGGCGAACGCACGCGGCTATAAAAACGTTATTTAACGGGTGATAATCCAAACCCAGGGCACAATCGCAGAGTTTTGGTGATCGCTGCTCATTATAGCCTCGCTCATTGTATAGTTGCCGGTTAACTATTGTGTATGACAACTGTTGGAAACAAAAAGCAAAAAGCCACGGCGGCCCACATAGTAGTAGTCGAACAAGTCGGTAGGTCGGTAGTGCGCGCAATCGTGTCGTTTAGTAGAATACGTTAGTGAGCGCGTGCATTTAGTCGCTCTCAGGTTTCGGGACAGTGCAGTGGCTTGCGGCGGGACTCCAAACCCGACCTCATATCACGTATTTCTTCGAATTCGAATGGGACAAGCTAAGCGAATTTCAAAATGATGTAAGTTTCATTGAAGGTTTTTCTGTTTGCTGTCTGTGTCTTCATTGCCAAGCACGTCGACTTGCATCTAAACACTCCCATGAAGAAGTTCGAGTTCGAGTGTGTAAAAAGTGACTAGTGGAGCTATGAACAGTTTTAATTATAAAATCGTGTCAAGTAATTAGCCGACTTGTGTGGCAAACAGTTGTAGACAAGTCTTGCTTGTAAGCTACATAGGTGCGAAGTGATTTATTGTGTTTTTGTTATATCGAGCAAACTGAAATGAACCATTGTGGTTGACAACGTTTATTTTCAACTGATTTTTTGATAGATACTTGCCATTCGTTTATCTGTGCTTACAGTTATTGAATAATGAAATATTTCTGCTTGACTGCGCGGGTTTATAGACAGTTTATTCGCACGCGTCTGTTCAGTGTCAAAAAGCGGTAAAGCCAAAGGTCAACCTGTCAACATTGACTAGATCCATCACTACTCCTCAACATACATATGTACATATATGTAAATAGTAGCAATATATTGGCGTATTGGTCTCTAACAAGGTCTGTTTATCAGAATCTACAGCAGACACTCTCTACTTAGGCTAGGTTAGGTTGCAATGGTTGACATACGCCACACGTAGGCCGAAGTCGGCTCATTGTGATACCACATGGATCATATTACCTTGATCCGCCACCTGAAAACCAATCAGTGCCTCTGATAAAGCGATTGAGTTGATCTATTTTTATATCCGCTAGGCCACTTAAGTTACCGTAGTAGGGCGCGCCGAGGTAGATCGTCCTGCGAATCGCGAAAGAGAGACATGAGCAGATGGTGTGGTAAGCCGATTCCTCTTCCTCCTCATCCATGCAGCCGCGGCAGAGGTCATTGAAGGGTAGCCCTAGTCTGGCGTCGTGTTTTCCAATGGTGCACAGACCTATGATGACACCCACTAAAGTGCTTAAGGTTCCCCTTTTGGTTGCCACAAGGTCCCATATTTGTTTAGTGATAAAGCCGATACTACTTTTATTCCATTGGAGGTTGGTAGCCTCTAGCGGATATTACATCGATCCTGAGCCATACACGGGCCTCCGTTACCGCTGTTATTCCTGCTTGGTACACACTGCAGTCAATTGGGAAGTTTAAATGATACTTACTTACTTACTTATCAGGCCAGCGATCCATGGAGGATCTGAGCCTGAGCTATAGCTGCCTTCCATCCTTGACGGTCCCGAGCAAGCTGCTTCCAGTTGTCAAGACCAAGATGTCTTACATCCGCGATTACTTGGTCTTTATACCGGAGGTTCGGTCTTCCTCTTCTTCTCGAACCAGGAGGCTCGGAGTCGAAGACCCTCTTAGCTGGAGCGTTGATGTCCATGCGCTCGATGTGGCCGAGCCAGTGTAGTCGACGGGTCCTTGCCTTCCGGACTACATTCACATCTTGGTACAGCTCGTAGAGTTCGCGGTTGTGTCTTCTTCTCCATTCACCTTCCTCACAGACAGGACCAAATATCCGGCGCAGAATTTTTCTTTCGAAAGAACCCAAAATCAGCTCCGCTGTCCTGCTTATCGTCCAGCTTTCGGCTCCGTACAGCAAGACTGGCAAAATGAGCGTTTTGTAAAGCATGACTTTGGTCTTTCGAGTGAGGAGTTTTGACCCCTGTTGTTTGGACAAGCCGAAGTAGCAACGGTTGCCAAGGGCGATTATATGCCGGATCTCCACTGTGGTGTCATTTGTGGAATTTACGTTTGCCCGAGGTAGACAAACTCCTTAACTACCTCGAAATTGTAGCTGTCAATTGTTATGTTTTGTCCCAGGTTGTGAGCGACGGATTGGTTTTTGCTTGACAGCATGTATTTCGTTTTGTCCTCATTGATCTTAAGACCAACTCGTTTCGCCTGTTCTTCAATCGCCGTGAATGCTTCCACAATGCCACGGCGAGAACACGCGATGATATCGATATCATCCGCGTATCCTAGCAGCTGGACGGACTTGCAGAAGATAGTGCCTTCCCTGTTAACGCCTGCCCGTCGCACTATCTGCTCCAGCACCAGGTTGAAGAAGTCACATTACAGCGCATCTCCTTGCCGAAATCCGGTGCATGTTTCAAACGGTTCCAAAGTCCTAGAACCGAGTTGCACGGTGCATCGCGTATTTGTTAGCGTGGCGTGACACAACTGGATCAGTTTTCCCGGGATCCCGAATTCGGTCATCGCACCAAACAGTCCTTCACGATGAATGCTGTCGTATGCGGTTTTGAATTCTATGAAGAGATGGTGTGTATCGATTCGAAACTCGTTGGTCTTTTCCAGGATTTGTCGAAATGTGAAAATTTGGTCTATAGCCGATTTGCCGGGCCGGAAGCTGCACTGGTAGCTGCCGATTAGTGCGGTGCAAAATGGCTTTAGACGTTCACACACTACGCTGGACACGATCTTGTACGCGACATTGAGCAGGGATATACCTCTATAGTTCTTGCAAGTGGTAGGATCGCCTTTTTTGTGGATGGGGCAAATAGAGCTGGTATTCCAGTCGTCGGGCATGCTTTCATCTTCCCCAATTCTGCGGATGATCTGGTGCATGCTTCCTACCAGAACATCGCCGCCAGCCTTGAAGAGCTCTGATGGCAAGCCATCTGAACCTGCAGCCTTGTTGTTCTTCAGCTTCTGAATAGCTGTGCCGACTTCCTCGATGATGGGTGGGAGGACTACTTCAGCGGCTGGAGTTGGAATTTCCTCGGTCCCTACCACTCTCTCTTGGTCATGCTCGTTAAGCAGCTCGTTTACGACATCACGATGGTAAAAATCCTTTATTTGTCAATTGAATTACTTACTTACTTAACGGGCGCTACAGTTCGGGGTGAACCTGGGCCTCAACCAACATGCCTCTCTACTTAGCACGATCATTCGCTAGTTGAGGTCCCTTTCCACCTGTGCGCGCCACCTTAGGTGCGGCCGTCCTCTATTTCTTCGTCCCTGGGGGTTGGATTCAAAGACTCTATGGGCCGGAGCTGTGGTGTCAATTCGCTCTACATGGCCGTACATGTCGCTGTACAACCCGTACAGTTCGTGATTGAATTTTCTCCTACAACCTCTGTGTTTATAGGATCGAAAATCGTTCGCAGAATCTCCCTCTCGAAACGACCACGGATTTATTTATCCGCTCTAGATAAAGTCCATGCTTCTGCGCCGTATAACAGGACCGGGATAATTAAGGTCTTATATAATGTCAACTTGGTCGTACGAGAGAGGGCTCTACTTCTCAGTTGCCTCTTGAGCCCAAAGAAGCAGCGGTTGGCAAGAGTAATTCTGCGCTTGATTTCGAAACTGGTGTCGTTGTTCCAAGTCACTGCGGAGCCGAGGTATATGAAGTCCTTAACTACCTCAAACTTATATCTGCCAATAAGCACGTTCTGTCCAAGACATCGGTGGTAAATGTCATGGTAAATGTAGATTGTGCCTCTTGTATTGGCCTGACTTTTACACAATCGATTCTAATATGATTTTAAAAAAGATCACACGAAAGCGCATCGCCCTGTCTAAATCCTTTTTTGACTTCGAAACTATCGGTCAGTTCAGCACCGCTCCGGATGGAGCAGCGAGCGTTCTCCAGAGTCATCCTGCAAAGTCTGACGAGCTTAGCAGCTGTCTACGAATAGATGGTGGGGGTCGAACATGCCGCGACTTTATATGCCTCTTGTTTTGCATTGTTCATCGAACCAGGGGTTTCTAGGTGGTGGCGGTTTGAAGCCCAGCACCTCCGAGGCAGCGTCTCTGACGGCGCTCTGGCAATGCGCCCATTCCTGCTCTATTGTTTGTGCTGCTGGGGGCGGATTTTGAGAGAGCTTGGAGGAGACACGATCGGCAAAGATTCTGGCAGTCTCTTGCGATTGTAGCTTTCCGACGTCAAACTTACGTTGTCCTACTCGACTCCTAAGCATTCTTGATATCCTCATTCGTGCATTGGCTACAACAAGGTAGTGGTCCGAGTCGATGTTGGCCCCTCGGAAGGTTCGTAAGTCGAGAATACTGGAGGAGTGTCTGGCGTCGACCGCAATGTGATCAATCTGGTTGGTGGTCGATTGTACAAAAGACCGCCAGGTACCCTTGTGGATGTTGAGATGGGGGAATCGTGTGCTTGCTGCAAGGAGGTTACGCGCCGTTAGGAAATCGATTACCCTAGGTCCGTTGCCGGTTATACTGTTATAGAGGCTATGCTTTCGTATGATCGACTCAAATATGTCCTCTTTGCCCAGTTTTGCATTCAAATCTCCTAGAACTATTTTTGTCGCATTGCTGAGGCATTGGGCATAGGTTCTATCTAGGAGAACGTAGAATTCTTCTTTGAGTCGATCGTCGTTTCCGTCCGTTGGAGCGTGAGCGCATATTAAGCTAATGTTTCCAAGTTTATCTTTGATGCGGAATGTTATGAGGCGTTCGCTTACATCTCGAATCCGCACCCGAATAGGCGCTGTTTGTTCTCCTTGATGTCGCAGTTTTTCATCCGCCTTTTGCCTGGTTCATCCCATCGCACTTCGTGGAGTGCGGTTACATCTGCTTTATAGCAGTTAAGGATTTGCTCCAATTGATTGAGACTAGTGTTAAGTTAACGATACCTTATAGTAATGTTATCAATACCCAGAACGGAGTGTACTATTCTATACACTACTATTGTATTTACTTTTTCCTTTTCATTGACAGCTTCAATATCAGCAAAAAAGTGGTAATATGGGTCCTAGTAGCCGCTCTGCTTGTAACCGGTCTGGTTCTTGGTTTGGTGTTCGGATTGAAGAGTAAATCGACCGCTAGAGGTGCCATTGTATCGAATGCAGATGGATGTGCAGATATCGGAAAAGAAGTGCTCAATGATGGAGGCACAGCGGTTGATGCAGCAATTGCGACACTCCTCTGCGAAGGTCTATTGCTACCACACTGTATGGGTATTGGCGGTGGTTTTGTGGCAACAGTGTACACGCGTTCGACTAAGAAAGTAGAAACATTGACTGCGCGTGAGTCTGCTCCACTTGCTGCCACCGAGGATATGGTCGTCAATCAGACCATTGCCGGTATGTATATGAATAGCTACATTTGTTGACAATTTACTAGTGAAGTCTACTGGCGTTTTTCGCCAGATAAACTCCTACCTACGTCATACCTTGTTAACTAAGATTTAGAACCAATAGCCATATTAACGTGTCACATATTCCGATAAGATCGAATGAGCTGCAATATTTAAGAACATAAATCCCTCAGCTTTTGTTTTCAACTAACGCTTGACGAAAGATCGCGATCGTAGACCTAAGATGTGATTCGACTCGATAAGGACACCTAAAAGAAATATTCGGCTAAACTTCTGCATGAGTTCAAGGTTGTTGGCAGGAAATAATCAGTGGGGAAAACCATTTAAGTATACATTTGTGGGCTCTTTCACAAATGGATGAAATATGTCATATAACCGACGGCTAAGTGCATATGCGCTGTAGATTTGTGGCTTAGATTAGAATGTGTGATGTTTATTTACGGGTAGTGACCACATTTCACAATGAGTTGCAACGAATCAAATGGTAGAAAAAATTGGCCACAAGCTCAGGACAACACAGCAAATGCTAGTGTGTTGAACAACACGCAGCAAGTGTGTCACTCGACACATTTTAAGATTAAGTGTGTCACTTAACATGTTTGATGAGCTCCATATTAGGGGTATTTTGGAGAATCAGATACCTCTGCATCCCAATCAGTATGCATATCGCAAAGAGCGATCTACTGAGAATGCGCTACACCATCTGGTGACGTGTATTGAAAACAGCTTCACACACAAGGAGATCACAATTTGCGCCTTCCACGATATAGAGGGGGCCTTTGATAATACTGGCTATGATTCGATCACCACTGCACTATCCTGCAGGGGTGTGGACCATCCCACTAATCACTGGATTATCCGCAGTCACATGCGCAGAGATCTCAGTGACAGTATCGGCGGCTAGAGGCTGTCCACAAGGAGGAGTCCTTTCACCACTGCTCTGGTCGATAGTCATCGATGACTACGCAAGCTAATCACTCGAGGCTACGAGGTCATCGGATATGCTTATGACATAGTAGTCATTGTTACGGGCAAGTGCGAAACCATTGCCTGTGAGCGCATGCAGCTTGCGCTCCAATTTGTCTCTGACTGGTATGGCAGGGCGCCGTGGCTCAGTAGTTAGTGTGTTGGACTCTGACGCACGATGAGCGAGTTCGGATCCCGATAACACCAACATCATCGAATGTTTATTTCGCGGCGTCCCTCCTCGACGGGGTACTGGCAAAACCCCCCGTAGTATAACTTGCCTTGTAAAAGCTTCTCGATTCACGCCGTTCGGAATCGGCATTAAACTGTAGGAAAATGTGAAAAATAAATCACACACAACATGGGTGATTGAAGAGAAGCTTGGCTCTGGTCCTTCATGGGCTGTAACGCCACCAAAGAAAGAAGGTATGGCAGAGAGGGTTTATCGAATAACCCAAATAAGACAATCTTAGTCCCGTATATAAAGAGGAGAAAGGTACAGCCCTGCTCAATCTTTCTAAATGGCACACGCATAGGATTTTCCGAGGAAGTAAAGTATCTAGGTATTGACCTAGACCGCAGACACAACTGAGACTCCAATATGAAAACTAAATTTCCGAAAGCGACGAAGGCCATGTGGGCCTGTCGACGCACTTACGGTAAAACCTAGGGACTTAAACCCAAGGTAGTCCACTGGTTATACACCGCGATAGTAAGACCTATCGACACCTACGGGTCCACCGTATGGTGGACAAAAGTTGAGCAAAAAACTACAATTGTTAAGCTACAACACCTTTAGAGACTAGCGTTTCTCGGCATTACAGGCGCTATGCCAACCTGCCCCACGGCAGCCCAAAATGCACTCATTGAACTCACTCCACTGCACCTTTTTATCAAAAAGTTGGTATTACGCTGTGCAATCAGAATTCTTTGTTCGGGAGCAAATATGCCATGTAGACCCGAGGGTCACATGTCCATATTACAACACCTTCCCGAGCTGGATATGATTACCACGGTCTCGGGCGCATTGCCACACACCTTCACTTTTGACAAGAGATTTGAGATATTGATCCCAAATCACTCAGCCTGGGAAAACAGTGATCCCTTGCTAAATGTCAAAGGCCTAAGGTGGTATACGGATAGCTCCAAGATGGCTTCTGGCGTTGGCGCCGGCATCTTTGGACCAAACCGCAAGATCTCGAAGGCCCTGGGAAAGAGTCCGTGCATCTTTCAAGCAGAGCTGTGCCAACCTAAATCTTGATAGCCAAGCAAGCACGTACAGCACGAACTCAAAAACCGTCAAGGAATGGCATGATTCCCTACAAGACCGCGCCAAAAGAAACAATGTCAAACTTTGGTGGCTGCCAGGGCACAAAGGTATTAAGGGCAATGAAATTGCCGACCAACTCGCCAGGAAAGGTTCCAGCGATAAATATATAGGTTCAGAACCATCCTGCGGCACTCCCAAGTCTAAGATCAATTTCTTCTTAGACAAGAGGGAAAAATCGCAACACCTGTCCTTTTGGAACAGCGTTCCGGGACTCCGTCAATCAAAACGACTTATACGAGCCCTGAACAAGCACTCTATTGACATACTCAAACTCAATAGGGTGGATATCAGAAGTCTAGTCAGCTATCTGACAGGACACTGCGGTCTGAGTTATCATCTTAACAAAAATAGCCTCTCGTCTGAAACTGAGTGTCGGCGGAACACATACTGTGTGAGTGTGCTGCTCTCTACCATCCCTGGGATCCCAGAGTAGCCTAGAACCCATACAAGCCTTAATGAATTTAGTCTACTGACTCTGTTCAAGAAGGACTTGAGTTCAAGCACTAATATGGAGCTAGTTAAGGAGTTGCATACAGCTTCGAGTGCAGCTTGGCTCTCACTGCAGACGCATATACTTTTCCCCCTTCACCTGTGCCTCACAACATAGTGCAAGGCGATTAGGATTGTGTATATCTCTGATTGGAAGACAGACGCATATTTTCCTAACGAGAAGTGCAGTCGGATGTTTTCGCGCTCAAAGAAGACCCCAGCACCGGACCCCCGCCCAGACCTGGAACCATCCGTGAAAATGCGAAGACTATCCTTTCCAGGTTCAGTATCCAGCCATAGCCAATCCTGACGCCATGGAAACTCGACTGTGAAATTACGGTGCAGTAGGATAACGGGCGTCGGTGCGTCAGAAGGCATGTTCATAAGACAGGGGTTACAGGACCATTCTTGCGTAGCCACACTGTTATTCCTATGCGAGTTGTACCAAAAGCTATTTCTCTTCAGACAAGACATGGCTTTCAGAGCACACCCTCTGATAAATATATCAAGAGGTGGAAGGTTTATCATAGCATCTAGAGCAGCGCCCGGCGTGCTGGGGAGAGCCCCCGTGCAGCTGAGACAAACCGTTCTGTGGAGTTTGGTGAAAGAGGCTACGATGCTTTTGCGTTTTAGTCTGTTCCACCAGACAACCGATGCATATGAGATTATAGGTCTTATCATTGCCGTGTAGATCCAGAGGACCTTTACCGGCGATAAACTCCTTGTTTTGTCAAAAGCATTGCATTGCCAGTAAGCTGACAGCGCTTTGGTCGTTTTTGACTCAACATGCTTTGACCAGAGAAGCTTGCTATATAAGATGAATCCTAGAAACTAAGCCTCCTTGAATATCAGGATGGAAGTGCCTTTTAGTACCAGCTGAATCATATCAGTATTTTTCCGCCTTCTCGTGAAGAGAACGACTTCGGTCTTAAGAGGATTGACCGACTGCCCATTCCTAGTATACCAATCGTCGATCACATTTAGCGCTGCCTGTGCTTTGAGACGGACAGTCGCTAAGCATGAGCCGACAGAGACAATGGCGACATCATCCGCATTGGGCTGGGCATGGATTCCAGAGGCATTGAGAGCATCAAACTGAGAGTCGACCACCATGCACCATAACAGCTGAGACATGACGCCACCTTGCGGGCAGCCCTTGTCTACGCCGGATTTGACACATTGGTCGAGGCCTGCATCAGCGGTCAATGTCCTGTGCACAAGCATTGCTTTGATCCACAAGACCAGTGCTTCATCTACGGCATGATGTCTGGCAGCATTGCACATGCTGTCGAAAGTTGCGTTATCAAAAGCTCCCTCAATGTCGATGAAGATGCCCAGCGCGTACTCTTTCCTTTCGAGCGTGCATTCAATTCTCCCAACTAGGTGTTGAAGCGCAGTCTCGCAGGATTTTTCGCGCTGATAAGCATGTTGCATCTCCGAAAGAGGATGCATTAGAAGGGCAACTTTGCGCACGTGCAATTCTACCAGTCTCTCAATGCTTTTCAGCAGGAAGGATGTTAGGCTAATTGGTATGAAACTCTTGACAAGTGAGTAGGCCTCCTATTTTGGGAATAAAGACTCCTTTCACCGTGCATAAAGGAATGAGTATATGAGCGAGTGCTAGGCTAGCAGTGAAAATTCTTTTCAAAGTAGGAAGCAGCTGACTTATACCTTTTTGCAGCATAACAGGATATATTCCGTCGGTGTCTGGCGATTTGAAGCCATCGAAGGATGCCTCAGCCAATTCAATGGCTTAAGTCGTAACAGCGCGCGACGCAATATATCAGCTACGCCGAGTTGTTTCCATCGATTCAGTTGCAGTTTCCCTTGAAGGAGTGTGCAACGAGCCGATGGCGATCTGATTTCCCGGGAAATCAGTCTGAAGCCGTAAACTAAGAGTTTCTTAGTTTCTTCCTCTTTGGTGGCGTTACAGCCCATGAAGGATCAGAGCCAAGCTTCTTTCAATCACCCATGTTGTGTGTGATTAATTTTTCACACAGGTGAAAGGGACCTACAGTTGCCGATTCCGAACGGCGTGAGTCGAGAAGCTTTTTCATGGCAAGTTTACTACGGGGGTTTTGCCAGTACCCCGCCGAGGAGGAACGTCGCGAAATAAAAATTCGATGGCGTTGGTGTTATCGGGATCCGAACTCGCTCATCGTGCACCAGAGTCCAACACACTAACCACTGCGTCACGGCGCCCTCCGCCTTAGACTCAGTAAATGTACCATCAGATTTTCTGAGTGCATCCAACTTTGTCGGTTTTCCCCGTCTGAGGACTTTAACCAACTTGCTAGTCGCACCCAGAGACTTGGTCCTTTCGCAGAAGGTCCTATAAGAATCGTTTTTCGATTTACGAATAAGTTTCTCATATTCGTTCTGCTTCGACGGGTACTTATTGGCAAGGTTGCATATAGTTGGCAACCTTTTGTGTTTACATAATAACATTGCATACAAAATGACTACAATGAAAACACACACTTTGGTGTGTTATGGCAACACACTTACCATTTGCAGTGAATAATTATGATTTTCAATAGGTACTTCCAAGCCTCTTTTCCTAGTATATCACACTTCGACTGATAAAAATATTGTTGTCTCTTCTCCATTTAGGTCCATTGGCTGCTGCTGTTCCCGGTGAGATCCTCGGCTTTTGGGAGTTACACCAAAAATACGGCAAACTTCCATGGGAAGTTCTCTTTCAACCAAGCATCAATCTCGCTAAACACGGCCACACTGTTTCGATCTACCTCCACAGAGCCCTGAAAAGATATGAACAGAGAATTATCAACGAACCATCCATGGCTGAGGTGTTCATTAATCCACACACTGGACTCGTCTGGGAAACTGGCGATATCATAATTCGCCCAAAACTGGCCGAAACTCTTGAGACCATAGCTAGGGAAGGTCAACAGGCAATGTATGGAGGTGGTGAGGTTGGCAAGAAACTTGTAGAAGATATCCAGTCTGCAGGTGGTATTATTACCGAAGAAGATTTGAAGCAATACAGGTAAGGATTTTTCCTTTAAATTCCCTCTAGCACAGTAAATCTTCATTTTTCTCGATTCATTTTCAGGGTAACATGGGATCCTCCAGTTGTCGCTGATATTTCCAAACAATACAAGCTCTATACCACTCCACTTCCAAGTAGCGGAGCTGTCTTAGCATTCATCCTGAATCTACTCAGTACCTACGACCATAAGGACGAATACCTTTATTGGCATCGCATCGTAGAGAGTTTCAAACATGCCTACGGTCAACGTACCAAACTTGGCGACATGCACTTTGAATCAAACGTTGAAGGTGTCTTCAATAATCTCACCGATCCCGCGTTTGCTGCTGAAATTCGTAAGAAGATTCTACAGGATCGAACATTCCAGGACTATGAATATTATGGTGCCGAATTCCATAATGAAGAAGATCATGGAACGGGCAATATCGCTGTTGTCGACATTAACGGTGATGCCATCACCATCACTAGTACGATTAATACTTAGTGGGTTTAAAATGCTTTGATATCCAGAGCAACGAATAGTGATAATATTGTGTCTTTTTATAGCTTCGGATGTAAGATACGCTCCATGCAAACTGGAATCATCCTCAACGACGAAATGGACGATTTCTCTACGCCCGGCACGGTTAACTATTATGGCATTCCAGCCTCACCAGCGAATTTTATCAAACCAAAGAAACGTCCCATGTCGTCCATGTCTCCTAGTATAATTGTAGATAAAAACGGTGATGTCAGAATGTCGGTTGGAGCTGCTGGTGGTTCAATGATCACTACATCTGTCGCACAGGTAAGAGCTGTAAGGTGTACCTCCAATAGGGCTTCATGTGACTTTGTTTACAGACCATTATCAGGTACCTGATTCTCAATGAAAGCATCGAGAATTCAATCAATACGAAACGCTTACACCATCAATTGGCACCGATGCTGTTGCAGCACGAAGACGGCGTCGATGAGGTTCATACAATCTTTCCTAACCCATTTGTCCACTCTACTCTGATCATATCTCTTCTTCCTTAGCACTTATTGTCGTACCTGGACAAACGCGGTCATATACTCTCATCTGGCTCGGCTGGAGCATTCTCAGCCGTCACCGCGATCGGTTTTCGAGATGACAGACCAATTCCAGTCTACGATAGTCGACGAGTGGGCAGCGTTGCGGTGATCTCTACCAAGAATAAAATGGTCCACTAGAATGTGAAATGTGAAAAGTGAAAGTTCCTCTCTGTGGTGCCGTGTCATGTGTGCTTGCGATTATGCCAAATGTTTTTTACTTTTGTAACTTATTACTTTTATCTTTTGTACAACCTTATTCGTATTTAATTTAGCAAGAAACGACTCAACATTTTTATGTTAAGTGTTAAGGTCAACCTATGCACGTCAGATTTGTAAATATAGATAACTCGAAACTTTTTTATTTGATGTGCTTGATTCGATTAAGATAAACACACTTATCGAATGGGACTGTTGACAAAAGCAGATGGCACATACGCGGAAAATGGTCCAGAAACTTTACAAATTCTGACCAGTAACCTCCTCCAAGCGAGAAGAGCCACCGCAGTCGAACATGTTGCGGCACTGTTAGTAAGTCCTATCCCCACCTCCTCGTGGTAAAAAAGCCACAAACTCCGAAACAACCACAAGCCTCGGATATAACGGACCGGATTTATGTTGACAACCCTTGCAAAAAACGAAAAAAGGACAATGATCTTCGGCTTTGTACGTTAGGTCCCTAAACAGGCCACGTGCAGCCAAACAACTTGCGGACGTCCTAGACCACTATAAAGCGGACATAACCGCCATTCAGGACATGCGATGGAATGTACCGGGTATAAAGCGGATGAAATACTGCGATATTTACTACGGCGACTGCTATAGGGAGAGAGGGCAACGATTGTTTGGATGCGGATTTGTTCTTCGGGGTGTACTAAGGCAAAAGGTCCTAATCTTTCGGCATGTGAGCGAACGCCTCATAACAATCCGTATCGAGGCTAAATTGTTTAACATCAGCCTGATCTGCGTCCACGCCCCCACGGAAGACAAGGATGACTCCGCCAAAGATGAGTTCTACGATTTCCTAGACAGAACGTATGCCCAATGTCCCAGCTATGACATCAAAATTGTACTAGGAGACTTCAATGTTAAGCTGGGTAAGGAAAGCATCTTTGAACGAGTCATCGGCCAACATAGCCCACACGACACTACCTCCGATAACGGACACAGGCTGATCTTTATTTTTATGACGTCGGAAAACTAGTATCGCCAGAAACCGCCCGTGCTTTTACCGATCGCGTCTCCCTTAAGCTCTCCAATACACCCAATCCTCCACGCTACCAATAGAACAGCAGTGAAGCCTTTGCAAACAAGCCCTGAAAAGCTCTGCATCCGAAGTTTTGGGTTTCAAGGCTCCACCACGAAGAAACACCTGGTTCGATGACGAGTGCAGGAGGATTCACACAGCGAAGCAGGATGCATATAAGGCCTCGCTGCATAAAAGAACAAGAGCAGCTCGTGAGCTCTACGAGTAAAGAAGGGAGGAGCATAAGCTTCTTAGAAGAAAGAGCACGAGAAGCGCGCGATTGAGGATTTGGAGAGGTGTTACTGCAGGCGTGACGTTCGAAAGTTTTATCAACAGAAAAAGCGAACATGCCATGGTTATAAAGCCAGAGCCTGCAGGGATGAGAACGGACACCTAGTAGTAGAACCGCAGTCGATGCTGAGAATATGGAAAAACCACTTCTGCAGACTGTATTTTTTTTTTTTTTTTTTTTTTTTTAGAAACTCGCGCAGGCTCAAGAGTTTTTATATTTTCTTATAATGTGTCATATACACACAACCTGAACGGAGTGCAGTGGTTTGGGTCCTTGATGTTCGTTAACTCTCAGGGGTGGTTGTCCTAGATGGGACGAGAGCCGACCGAATTCCGCGTTTTTGGTTGTAGTCCGTACTAATTCGTTCAAGCACTTTTTAGTATTGCATACGCACAGGATGAATTCCAGTTGACGCTAACGGCGATGTTAGCCAATATACCGCTGTCAGGCAGAATGATCCATTTCCAATCGACGAAGACCGCAGAGAACTCCGCCCCCCTGACCACGACGAAGTTAAGATTGCCATATCGAAACTCGAGTCGAATAAAGCTGCTAGCGCAGACGGACTGTCTGTTGAGCTCTTCAAGGCAGCTGGGGATGACCTGGTTAGGAGCATGTACCAGCTCATCTGTAAGGTATGGTCAGAGGAAAGCATGCCCGAGGGATGGAGTCTCAGAATCGTATGCCCGATCCACAAGAAAGGAAACCCCTCTGATTGCGCCAACTACAGAGGAATAAGCCTCCTTCAACATCGCATACAAAATCTTCGCTGCCGTTTTGTGTGAACACCTGAAACCTTTTGTAAATAAGCTGATAGTTCCTTATCAGTGCTGATTCGGGCCAGGGAAGTCCACCATCGACCAAATCTCCACAATACGGCAGATCCTGGAAAAAACCAATGAATTTCAAGTCGAAACTCACCACCTATTTGTCTACTTCAAAGCCGCATACGACAGCGTAATTAGAGACGAGCTATACAACGCTATGTCTACCTTTGCCATACCTGGTAACCTCATCAGACTATGCAGGATGACTTTGGAGAATGCTCGCTGCTCCATCCGAATCGGTGAACACCTTACCGATAGTTTTGATGTCAAAAAAGGATTTGGGCTGGGCGATGCGCTGTCGTGTGATTTCTTCAACATCTTATTGGAAATGATTGTGCAAAAATCACTGGCCAATACAAGGGGCACAATCTATTTCAAATCCTCGCAAATCCTTGCATACGCCGACGATATTGACATAATAGGTAGATCACAGCGAGATGTCAATGAGGCGTTTGCAAGTATTGAGATGGAGGCGACGAAAATTGGTTGGGCGGTAAACGAGGGCAAAACTAAATATATGCTGTCATCAAAAAAAGGACGCTCACCACCGACGTCTTGGCCAGATATAAGTTCGAGCTAGTTAGGGACTTCGTCTACCTTGACTCCGCAGTGATTTGGAATAACGACATCAGTTCCGAAATCAAACGCAGAATCACTCTTGCCAATCGCTGTTTCTTTGGGCTCAGGAGGCAACTGAGTAATAGGGCCCTCTCGCGAACGACAAAGTTGACTCTGTATAAGTCCTGTTCCCGGTCCTGTTGTACAGCGCAGAAGCATGGACACTATCAAAAGCGGAAGAGGAGGCACTTGGTCGGTTCGAGAGAAAGATCTTGCGCGTGATTTTCGGGCCTATAAGCGCTGACGGGGGATGGAGGGAAAGATTCAACCACGAACTTTACGGGCTGTACAGCGACATGAGTCTAGTCAGGCGTCTATGGATTCAACGCCTAAGATGGCTGGGCCATGTAGAGCGAATGAACACCACAGCTCCAGCCCGGAGAGTCTTTGAATCCAACCCCGAAGGACGAAGAAGCAGATGACGGCCGCACTTAAGATGGCGCACACAGGTGGAAGGGAACCTCAGCCAACTGGGTGTGCGGCAATGGAAAAGGCTAGCAAAAGATCGTGCTAGATGGAGGGGCATGTTGGTCGAGGTCCAGGTTCACCCCGAACTTTAGCGCCCTCTAAGAAGAGAAGAACCTTCTACACGCCCTCCATAGATCAAGGCAACCAGACCCAACAGGGAGGACTAGAAGAATGCACGATCAATGTGTTGCTTTCCAATGAGATGGACATCTAACGCGGATGGAGGGAACACTTTTCGGAGCTGCTCAATCCCGAACAGGGCGCTGAGGGGAACAGACCTATAGTCTTGAGTGGGGCGGAGAGTAGTCCAACGGTGGAGGAAGTCATTTTAGCGATGAATCGTTAAAAGTTGGCAAATTCGCCGGTGTGGATGAAGTTCGGCCAGAAATACTTAAGGCAATGGGTAAAGAGAGAGTATTGTGGCTCTCTCGTGTCATTAAGGTAGCCTGGGAGTGCGGAGAGAGCCTGAGAGTGCGGGAGACTAGGGTGATTGTCCCTCTTTTCAAAAAGGGGGATAAAATAGAGTGCTCCAACTAAAGGGGCACATCTCTTTTAAGTGTCCCCAGTAAAGTCTACGCTAGGGTGTTGGAGGCGCGTTCTAGAGCAATGGTCAAATCCCGGATAGGAAATGAACAATGCGGGTTTCGTCACGGCACAAGTACAACCGACCAGCTTTTAACTCTAAGAATGGTACTAGAGAATGCTTGCGAGTACAGAAAACCGATCTACAGCTGCTTTGTAGACTTGGAAAAGGCATATGACCAAGTTCCTCGAGGTAAACTCTGGAGTGTTCTGCAGGAGTATGATTGTTGGTCCTCTGTCGAGGGCCATACAGTTTCCATACAAGAACTGTAGCAGCTGCGATCGGGTTAATGGTAGTAAATCAACACCTTTCACCGTGGGCGTTGGACTTCGCCAAGGGTGCGTCTTGTCACTTCGCCTTTTCATTATACATATATATATGGATTGGATGTTGCAGCGCAGTCGCGGCGAGGAGTGTTTCACATTGTGAGAGTTTAGGGTAAGCCAGCTTCTTTTTGCAAATGACTTAGTTGTCCTCATATCCTCCCATACGGAACTCCAGCGCGCGCTGTATGTGCTGATGCTGGAATGAGGGTTAACGTATACAAATCCGAGGTATACCTGTCCAATGCACTCTACATGTTATTGGAGTCCTATGGAAGCAGGTGAAGAAGCTTAAGTATCTCGGGGTTATGTCTTTCCAGCTTAATGGCAATGAATGACTATAATTAAAAAAATTTAACGAGAATGTTAACTCGTCCACACCCGTTGGTTCAATGAGGGGTAACCTTGAAAGAGCATCGACATGCTTCTGTCTTGCTTACTTACTTACTTAACGGGCGCTACAGTTCGGGGTGAACCTGGGCCTCAACCAACATGCCTCTCCACCTAGCACGATCTTTCGCTAGTCTTTTCCAATGCCGCACGCCCAGTTGGTTGAGGTCCCCTTCCACTTGTGCGCGCCACCTTAGGTGCGGCCGTCCTCTATTTCTTCGTCCCTCGGGGTTGGATTCAAAGACTCTACGGGCTGGAGCTGTGGTGTCCATTCGCTCTACATGGCCTAGCCATCTTAGGCGTTGGATCCGTAGACGCCTGACCAGACTCATGTCGCTGTACAACCCGTACAGTTCGTGATTGAATCTTCTCCTCCAACCCTCCTCTGTGTTTATGGGACCGAAAATCGAACGCAGAATCTTTCTCTCGAAACGACCAAGGATTTCCTCATCCGCTTTAGATAAAGTCCATGTTTCTGCGCCGTATAACAGGACCGGGATAATTAAGGTCTTATATAAGGTCAACTTGGTCGTACGAGAGAGGGCTCTACTTCTCAGTTGCCTCTCGAGCCCAAAGAAGCAGCGGTTGGCAAGAGTAATTCTGCGCTTGATTTCGAAACTGGTGTCGTTGTTCCAAGTCACCGCGGAGCCGAGGTATATGAAGTCCTTAACTACCTCGAACTTATATCTGCCAATATGCACGTTCTGTCCAAGACGTCGGTGGTAAATGTCCTTTTTCGATGACAGCAGATATTTAGTCTTGCCCTCATTAACTGCCAAACCAATTTTTGCCGCCTCCATCTCAATACTCGCAAACGCCTCATTGACATCTCGCTGCGATCTACCTATTATGTCAATGTCGTCGGCGTATGCAAGGAGTTGCGAGGATTTGAAGTAGATTGTGCCTCTTGTATTGGCCTGTGATTTTTGCACAATCATTTCCAATAAGATGTTGAAGAAATCACACGACAGCGCATCGCCCTGCCTAAATCCCTTTTTGACATCAAAACTATCGGTAAGGTGCTCACCGATTCGGATGGAGCAGCGAGCATTTTCCAAGGTCATCCTGCATAGTCTGACGAGCTTCGCAGGGATGTCAAAAGTAAACATGGCGTTATATAGCTCGTCTCTAATTACGCTGTCGTATGCGGCCTTGAAGTCGACGAATAGATGCGGCTGGCCGAAAAATGATTTTAAATTGATAGTTTGATAGAAGTAATATCCATCTGCGCAAACGAACAGATGCCACAACGGACAGTGTTTTCTTTTTGGTGACAGCTTATGATCCGTATAGATCGTAAAATTATAGCCATAAACATATTTATGGAAACGCTTAACCGCAAACACTACTGCTAGCGCCTCCCGATGTAACTGCGAATAGTTTGCTTCTGCCTTACTTAAGGTGGAACTGGCCATAAAACATGGTCGTTCCAATCCATCTCCCTCCACATTACAGATAATAGCCCCTACACCATTCGACCCAGCATCACAAGCTACCACAATAGGAAGTTTAGGATCAAATGGACGCAGAATATTATTTTCTTCAATTAATTTCTTACTTTGCACAAAAGCATTTCTACATTCCTGCGTCCAAGCCCAGACTGCATCTCTTCCCAACAAAGCATACAACGAGGACAACTTATTTCAAAAATTCGGTAAAAATTTCGAATAATAATTTAACAGACCTAGATAACTCTGTAATTTTTTCACATCCGAGGGTTCCGGTGACTCTAACATGGCTTTCAGTTTGCCGGAACAGGGTTTTATACCCCTTTCTGATAACTCATGTCCTAACCACTCAATCTTCGAAACAAAGAACGTCGATTTTTCTATTTTAATTTTGATGTTATTTTCATTCAAGCGAGCGAGCACTTCATACAACCGGTCTCTACATTCCCCAATTGTGTTACCACAAATCAATATATCGTCAATATACACGCCAATTCCCTTTATACCCCCCAAAATTGTATCCATTAGCCTTTGGAAAATCATCGGTGCTGATGCTACTCCAAAGGGTAACCTGCAAAACCGGTTGGAGCAGCGAGCATTCTCTAGAGCTATCCTGCAAAGTCTGACGAGCTTAGCAGGGATGCCGAAAGTAAACATGGCGTTATACAGCTCGTTTCCAATTACGCTGTCGTATGCGGCCTTGAAGTCGACGAATAGATGGTGAGTGTCGATTAGAAATTCATTAGTTTTCTCGAGGATCTGCCGTAGTGTGAAGAATTGATCGATGGTGGATCTGGCCTATACTGATAAGGACCTATCAGCTTATTTACGAATCTTGTATGCGACATTAAGGAGACTTATACCTCTGTAGTTGGCGCAGTCAAAGGGGTCTCCTTTTTTGTGGAGACTCGCGCAGGTTCAAGAGTTTTTTATATTCTCTTATGGTGTGTTTTGTAGACACACAACCTGAACGGAGTGCAGTAGTTTGGGTCGTTGATGTTCGTTCACAGTTACTCACAGGGGTGATGCCTGTGTCACAATGCTACTACACGGCGCGGCGACAGCGCAACTACAAACGCCGTAGCTGTCAAATCCATATTCATTCAATGGAATTATATGGAGTAAGTCACATAGCCACGTATGTAGTCGTGTCGCAGCGCTGTAATTTCGAAAATTTGAAAAACTGTCGCAACTACACGGCGTTTTCCTATTTCGAATTCGACATTGGAGGCATACGTTTGATAACTTGGTCTAACCCACCACCATCTTCTGACTTTTGTTTTCGCTTTTAACTTTTTATAGGCTAAAGCAATCGCACATGTTAGCAATAATGTTTTTATCAAATTATTTTGATCCATTTATAACCTAAATTCAGTTTGAATCTTCGAATTTTTTACTGATGCCAACTTCACTCTATAGAATTCACCACCAACTTCACTCACAGAAGTACCCTGCTGTAAAAAAAAAACGCCGATAAAAGTCGCTCCATTGTGTGTTGACTGAACTACTTTACAACCACAGCAAACGGCAGCGTTTGTAGTTGCGCTGTCGCCGCGCCGTGTAGTAGCATTGTGACACAGGCATGATTGTCCTACATAGGTCGAGAGCCGACCAAATTCCGAGTTGGATATAGTCCGTACTAATTCGTTCGAGCACTTTAGTATTGCATACGCAGAGGATGAATTTCAGTTGACCATATACTGGGAGTGTTATGCCTGCAGCAGTACATCTGGTCACTTTCCATTCACAACTGCGTTGCATACTTTTTGCCCGTCTAGGAATTACTTTTTTTTGGGTACGAAGCGAATTTGAACTATAGACCTTCTGCTCGGCGGTCGATGATGTTAACCACTGCACCACAGCCACCCCGCGCATACTTTTCTCTGACCATATCTTACAGATGAGCCGGTGCATGCTCCTAACCAGCTCACCTCCAGCTGCTTTGAAAAGCTCAGCAGGCAGTCCATCTTCGCCAGCAGCTTTATTCGACTTGAGTTTCGACATGGCAATCTCAACTTCTCGAGGTTAAGGGGCCGGAATTCTCTACGATCTTCGCCTTTAAGAAATGGATCATTCTGCCTGACGGCGGTAGGTTGGCTGTCATCGCCGTTATACAGTCTGCAGAAGTGGTTTTACCAAATTCTCAGCATCGACCGCGATTCTACTACTAGGAGTCCGTTCTCATCCTTACAGCCCTCCGTTCGGGCTTTATAGCCTTGAGACATTCGTTTTAACGTCGTGCCTGCAATAACACCTTTCCAAGTTTTCAATTGCCGCTTCTCGTGCTCTTTCTTTTTTCTCTTGAGAAGCTTATGTCCCTCTCTTCTTTTAAGCTCGTAGAGCACACGAGCCGCTCTTGTTTTCTTGTGTAGTGAGGCTTTGTATGCAGCCTGTTTTTCTGCATGAATCCTTCTACATGAAGGCCCCATTGTTGCTCTACTGACTGAGTGGAGGATTGAGGTGTATCGGAGAGCTTGAGGGAGACGCGGTTGGCAAAGGCACTGGCGATCTCCGGCTATAGTAGCTTTCCGACGTCATAGCTTGGTGTTCTAACTCTACTCCACGGTGTTCGTGTTATCCGTTGACGTATCATGGCTCCTACAAGGTAGTAGTCTGAGTCAATGTTCGCTCCTCGGAAAATACGATCATCAAGAATGGTGGTGGAGTGTCTGACGTCAATCGCGAAGTGATCAATCTGGTTGGTGACTGATTAATCTGGCGAACGCCAGGTGCCTTTGTGTATATCGAGGTGCGGAAAGCGTGTGCTAGCTAAAAGAAGAATTCTCCCGGTGGCGAAGTCGATCAGCCTGTGTCCGTTATCGGATGTGGACTCATGTAGGCTGTGTTTGCCGCTGACCCCTTCAAAGATCCTTTCTTTACCCAGCTTAACGTTAAAATCTCCTAGTATGATTTTGATATCATAGCTGAGGCATTTGACGTATGTTCTGTCTAGGAGATCAAAGAAATCATCTTTGATGGAGTCATCCTTGTCTTTCGTGGGGGCATGGACACATATGAGACTGATGTTACAAAAGTTTGCCTTGGTGCGGATCGTTATGAGGCGTCCACTCACATATTGGAAGCTTAGGACTTTATGCCTTAGTCCACCTCTAACAACAAATCCGCATCCAAATAGTCTCTGTCCTCTCTCCCTGTAGCAGTCACCGTAGTAGATGTTGAAGTTTTTCGTTCGATTTTTACCCGGTACATTCCATCGCATTTCCTGGATGGCGGTTATGTCCGCTTTATAGCCGTCCAGGGCGTCCGTAATTATAAATACTCCGCAACAATTTATTTTTTCCGTTATAGGGATGTTAACCCCCAGCCCGGTTGGCCAGGTTCCTCTTTCCCCATGAATAAGCGGGTCGAGTCACTGCCAACATTGGTTCACTACCTGGTGGGCGGCCAGGCCAGGGCAGGCCACGCGGAGGCTATATGTCCACTTGGATTGAGCAGGGACAGAGATCGAATCTGGCCTTAGCCATGATAAACGGGATCAAGCTCCATCACCCCTAATAATTCTCGAATGCAACAATAAAAAAACCAACATGTTGGCAACGCGAGGGCATCAGTCTGCTGGAAATGTCACGTTGTGACAGCAGTTTGACCAGGGATAAAGAATGAGATACCAAACTTTCGTACGTCTGCCCGTTGATCCCCACAAGGGTTGGTTGTTGCTTTTGTAATTAAAGCGGCCCCTGGACGCCTAATAATATTGTGCAATATATGATATTGCACAATATTATTGTTCGTCTGTAGATAATATCGCAAGATTGTGCGATATATTACGAAAAATCAAGACGCTTTCGACTTTTATTACAAATATGAGCGGTCGACTAAATTATTGGGAAAAATATTGAACCGTCTGGGGCATCAAGCCAATAAAATTGTGCAATATTTTGCACAATAATATTGAGCGTCTAGAGGCCACTTTAAAAACGACGCTTTTGACTTAAGAGTCAAGACGTCGGAGCAAGGCAGAATGACATTGTCAAGACGCCGACAAACACAACGCGTTTGTAGGGGCTAGTTGTCAAAATGCCTGTCAAAGCCAAAAGATTGGTATCTCATTCTTTATCCCTGAGTTTGACAACCGCCAATCAATGGACAATAGCCACTTTTTCTTGCTCGTGATTTGTTGTGTTTTTAAACAAGTTTCAATGTAAATAGTCGAAAGTAAATAATCATGTCATCGTCGCGTAATTTTATAAATATTACCAATAAATATGACCGCGTCATTTTGTTGGTGGACATGGATTGTTTCTTCTGCCAAGTGGAGGAGAAATTGAATCCGGAATTGGCGGGAAAACCTCTCGCAGTGGTACAATACAATGCCTGGCGCGGCGGCGGGTAATCTATTTCACAATTTCAAAACGTAAAACGATTACAGAGTGACTTTGCAATTTGATTTTTAGTATAATCGCCGTTAATTATGCTGCCCGAGCAGAAGGAGTGACGCGTCATATGCGCGGAGATGAAGCCAAGGAACGGTGTCCCAATATCGAACTGGTGAAAGTGCCAAGCATACGGGAAAAAGCTGATTTGAGTAAATACCGTGAGGCAGGCAAGGATGTCGCAAACGTGTTGCAGAAATTCACAAACCTTTTGGAACGGGCCAGTGTCGATGAGGCTTACCTCGACATCACAGAAGCTGTGAATAAAAGGGTGGAGAGCATGAATGATGTGAGCAATACATACATACATATGTACATAGGGGGCCAGCCTCTTAGTCGAATTATTTTTTAGGGAAAATGCATTCTTGAACCGGACAAGCTAATAAACACATTCGCGGTGGGCTACGAGCGCATTGGGGATTATATCACAGAAATCACTTCGAAGATCAGCAATCCGATTGACGATGAGGAATATGGTCTTTCATTCGATTTGGAAGACACGCCGGCTGTCCGAAAAAGCGACCTCAGACTACTAATAGGAGCCGCCATAGCAAGCGAAATACGAGCTGCAGTCAAAGAGGAAACGGGTTACGATTGTTCAGCTGGAATTGCCCACAATAAGATTCTAGCCAAGTTGGCATGCGGAATGAACAAACCAAATAAACAGACCATACTTCCATTGACGCAAATAGAGCCGCTGTTTCGGAAATTGCCGGTGGGAAAAATCAGGGGATTGGGAGCGAAATTTGGCGAGGAGATCTGTGAGCGATTAAATATCAAATTCGTTGGTGATTTGCTGAACTTTTCCGAGGCTGATCTGCAGAGAAGAATTGACGAAAAGAATGGGTAAGTCCAAAACCGATCATCGTGACAAGCTCTTTATGGTAACGTTTCTTCCACCTAGGTCGTGGTTGTATCTCATATGCCGCGGCATAGACCTAGAGGCGGTCACGCCAAGATTCTACTCCAAAAGCATCGGTTGTTGCAAGAAATTCCCAGGTCGCAATTCGATCACTGGTCTAAAGACCCTCGAGCACTGGCTTACCGAACTGGCTAATGAAATTTCCGATCGTCTCGACAAGGATATCATCGAAAATAATCGCCGAGCGAGACAGGTTGTTGTCAATTATGTACAGGAAATAAATGCCAATGATATCCAAAGTTCGAGGAGCGCACCGTTGCCTAGCTACGATCCGGATTGTTTGCAAAAATTGGCATTAGATTTGATCAAACGAAACACCGATCAGTTTTTCAAGACCGGCAGCGACTTAGCCTTAAATAATCCCATCAAATTTCTGGGCATAAGCGTTGGGAAGTTCGAAAGTATCGGGAGTGCTAACCAGAACACACTAGAAAAAATGTTCGCCAATCAAAAGAAAAAGGAACCGTCGCCAGCATCTAACGCAGTTGTCGAAGAGCAGGAAACTGTGATTCCAAAAGTGGACAATGCCAAGGGCAAGCTTGAGAACATGTTCCTTCTGCAACGTGAGAAGGATTTGAACAGCAGCGTAACGCAGAAAATATCAAAACCAGAACCACCTCCGAAGAGTTTCTTTGCCGCTCACTTAAACCGGATCAGACAGCAAAAGACAGTAGCGAATGTCGAGAATATACAGCCCGAGACTGACAGTCTTCTGTGCAACGAAACCATTCCAAATCGGACACCAGAAAAGAAGGAAGAATCTCCCAAGCAAGAGCAAAAATCCTTCTTCGCGAAGGCACTTAAATCCTGCACTTCAAAAACAGCCGAACATTGTGCTCCACCGCCCACAAAACGGAGATCCATATCACCAACCGCCCCTTCGAAACCACCCGATACAACTGATTACCAATCTGCGTACGTCGAGTTGGCTACACCTGAGCTACGAGAAGATTTTCTCACCAAATGTGAGACATGCGGTCAAAGGGTTCTGTCCGATGAGAAATCAATTCAGTCCCATCAAGACAAGCATATCGCCGAGGAACTAAGTCGCCAGCAGCGCGAGGAATACCGAAAGGAGATTCAACTCAAAATTACCCAAAATTCAGCAAAGAAAAAACCAAAACCTTCAACTGGAGGCAATGCGAGCAAGAAGGCGAAATCTCTTTCACAGGCCACGCGAACTAATATAGAGAAATTCATGCAACCAGTTGGGCTTGTACAATCTGATCAGCCATCGACCTCGGCACATGTCGCCTGCGACAAATGCGGCCGACTAATACATCGAGATGAAATGACAGAACATCTAGACTACCACTATGCCAGGGAGCTGCAAGTCAGTTTAAATCGTTCGGATATGATAGTGTCGGGTGGAGGAACTCCCAACAAAAGCAGTAATGCCAGAAAGCCGTCTTCCAGTGTGATTCCAGGGATCAAATCGAAACCGATCACGCAGTTTTTTTCTCAGGTTTAGTTGTTATAGTCTTATAGTGTGAGGCAGAATAAATGTGTTACAACGTACACTACAGCGTCGTATTTTGTTATGTTCACATTTACAGGAGAGGTTGCAGTCTCTAGCGCCACAGTGAGCGCAAGAAAATGTTAAATTTACGAGGCACATTAGCTTCAACTCACCGCTGCGAACGTTCATCAGCATGGTCGGCTTGAATATGGCAACTAGGCTTACCTCTGACAATGAGCGTAATGCCGCTCCATTGTAAGGCTTTTGCAACGTCATAGGCATGGTAGTCACGAAATGAATGTTTCGTTACTTGTTATTCGCCACATGCGATGCATTGGATTCTGGTGAAGAGCCAATGGCATTCAATGTCGAATACTCAATCTGAAGAAGCCTACTGCCGAGGTTGGCCCTAAATTATGATCGGAATGTCATCAGCAACGGTTTCCCTTTTCCTATAAATTCAAGAGAGATCGCAGTGGTCGGGTTCTGGAGCTTGAAATCTCCAACGAAACAGAAATCATAGCCTTTGCCGATGACATTGTAATCTTCCAATAGGGACTTCCGAGCTTTGACAGTTGATAGCGGCCATATTGTAGAAGCTACATCTGTCAAATTGGCTGTCATTTATTTAGTCTGTTTTGCCAGGGAGGGAGCGAGCAAACAGAGCAAAGAAGCTGACCGTATTTAACACTGCAAACAACAGCTTCGATCTCTGTCCCTGCTCAATCCAAATGGACACACAGCCTCCGAGTGGCCCCTCCTGGATAGCTGCCCAGGCACCCGTCGGACAGTGAACTAATGTGTGCAGCGACCAGCCCGTTGTTCCTGGGGAAAAAGGAGCCTGCCCCTCCAGGTTGGGGGTTGTGCTTAGGGTTAACATCCCTATCACGGAAAACCATCTTGTTACGAAGCAACAACTTTGACGACCCCTGCAAACTCAATAAGGATCTACGAGTCTGCACCTGCAATGTGAAGTCCCTCACCAGGCCAGGTGCGGGCAATCAATTGGAAAAGACCCTGGACTGCTACAAAAGCAGACATTACCGTGCTCCAAGAAGTGCGATGGGATGGACCAAGCAAAAACGGGTGAAAAACTGCGACATCTACTACGGGAACTGCTACAAGGAGAACAAACAGCGCTTATTCGGGTGCGGATTTGTTATTCGAGGTAGACTTAAGCAAAAAGTCAGCATGTAAGCGAAGCCTCAGCAATCCGCATCAGGAATATCACCCTAACATGCGTGCACGCCCCCACGGAAGAAAAAGATGATCGACTCAAGGATGACTTTTACCTAGACCGAACATGCGCCCAGTGCCCCAGTTATGACACCAAAATCGTACTAGGAGATTTAAACGTAAAATAGGAAAGCATAGCCTCCATAACACCACATCCGACAACGGATTTAGGCTAATCGACTTCATAACGGGGTGCAACCTCCTTGTAGCAAGCACACTATTCCCCCATCTCAACATCCACAAGGGTACCTGGCGATCTCCTGATCAATCGACCACCAACCAGATTGATCACATTGCGATCGACGCCAGATACTCCTCCAGTATTTTCGACGTACGAACCTTCCGAGGTGCCAACATCGACTGGGACCACTACCTTGTTGTAGCCAAGGTACGAACGAGGATATCAAGAATGCTTAGGAGTCGGGTAGGATAGTGTAAGTTTGACGTCGGAAAAATACAGCCGCAAGAAACTGTCAGAATCTCTGCCGATCTTGTCTCCTTCAAACTCTCTCAAAATCCGCCCACAGCAGCGCAAACAATAGAGCAGGAATGGGCCCATTGCCAGAGCGCCGTTAGAGACGCTGCCTCAGAGGTGCTGGGTTTCAAACCGCCACCACCTGGAAACCCCTGGTTCGATGAACAATGCGAACAAGCCCATACAGCAAAACAAAAGGCATATAAAGCCATGCTGCAACGACGGACGAGAGCTGCTCGCGAAATCTATGAGCAAAAGAGAAGAGAGGAACACACGCTTTTCAGAAGAAAGAAGAGAGAGCACGGAAAGCGTGAGATCGAGGAGATGGAGAGATGCTTCCGCAGGAATGACGCCCGTAAGTTTTACAATAAGGTAAAACGAACATGCCATGGCTACAATGCCAGAGCGGCGGCCTGCAGGGATGAAAATGGAGTACTGGTAGTAGAGTCGCAGTCGATGTTGAGGATTTGGAAAGACCACTTCCGCAGACTGTATAACGGCGATGATAGACAAGATACCGCTGTCAGGCAGAACGATCCGTTCGAAATGGACGACGATGTAAGAGAATTCCGTCCACCCGACCTAGGCGAAGTCAAAATAGCGATATCAAGACTTAAGTCTAATAAAGCCGCGGGCGCAGACTGCCTGTCTGCCGAGCTTTTTAAGGCGTTTGGAGATGAGCTGGTAAATTGTAAGGTATGGTCGGAAGCATGCCCGGCGAATGGAATCTCAGCATTGTTTGGCCGGTTCATAAGAAAGGAATCCCCTACAACTGCGCCAACTATAGGGGAATAAGTCTGCTTAGCATCGTATATAAGATCTTCTCTGCCATATTGTGTGAACGCCTGGAGCCTTCGTTTTTCTATTGGTGGCGTTCCAGGCCATGAAGGACCAGAGCCAAGCTTCTCTCAATCACCCATGTTGTATGTGATTTATTTTTCATATAGGTGAAAGGGACCTAACGTTTAATGCCGATTTCGAACGGCTTGAGTCGAGCTTTTCCAAGGCAAGAATACTACGGGGGGTTTCGCCGGTACCCCGTCGAGGAGGGACGCCGCGAAATAAACATTCGATGGCGTTAGTGATATCGGGATCCGAACTCGCTCATCGTGCGTCAGAGTCCAACACATCTGAAACCGTTGATAGGCTCTTATCAGTGTGATTTCAGGCCAGGTAAATCCACAATAGATCAAATATTTACGCTACGGCAGATCTTGGAGAAGACCCAGGAATACCAAATCGACATTCAGCACCTTTTCTAAGACTTCAAGGCCGCGTATTAGAGCGTATATAGAGACGAGCTATACAAAGCCATGTCTAGGTTTAACATCCCTGCCACACTCGTCCGACTGTGCAGGATGACAATGGAGAACTCCCGTTGCTCCATTAAGGTCGGTAATGAACAAACCGAGACCTTTGATGTAATGCGCTGTCATGCAACTTTTTCAACATCGCGCTTGAAAAGATCGTGCAAGAGTCGCTGGCCAACACAAGTCTACGCAATCGCTTGCGTACGTCGACGTCATTGACGTGATTGGGCGGACACAGCGAGACGTCAATAAGGCTTGTGTAAGCATTGAGGAAGAAGCGGCTTAGATGGGTCTCAAGGTTAATGAGGGTAAAACCAAATCTAAAAGGGACGGTCAACACCAACGTATTGGCCAGAACGTCACCATGGGCGGATATAATTTTGAAGTGGTCAAGAAATTCGTCTACCTTGGCTCACTGATGACCGGCGACAACAACACCAGCGCTGAGATAAAACGCAGAATCACTCCCGCCAACCGCTGTTTCTTTGGGCTCAAGAGGCAATTGAGAAGTAGAGCCCTCTCTCGGAAAACCAAGGTGACACAACATAAGACCTTGATCATCCCAGTCCTCCTTTACGGCGCGACCTTAACAAAAGCGGATGAAGATGCCCTTGGTCGTTTCGAGAGGAATATTCTGCGCTCTATCTACGGTCCCGTTTGTTCAAACGGAGTATGGAGGAGAAGATTTAATGAAGAACTGTGCGTGTTGTACAGCGACATCGGCCTGGTACGACGTCTACGGATACAGCGCCTAAGGTGGCTAGGCCATGTAGAGCGCATGGAAAATACAGCTCCGACCCGAAGAGTCTTCGAATCCAATCCGGAAGGAAGGCGCTTCAGAGAACGACCGCATCTATGGTGGCGCACGCAGGTGGAAGGGGACCTTAAGCAAGTGGGTGTGCATCGCTGGAAACAGCTGGCCAAAGACCGTACCAGCTGGAGAAGCTTGTTGGTTGAGGCCCAGGTTCACCATGGACTGTATAGCGCCACCTAAGTAAGTAAGTAAGTTTTGCCAAATCACCTTGGATGGACGTAACGTTCAACAACCCCTGCAAATGATGAAATTGTTTTACCAAAATGTTTGTTCGGGCAACGTTCCGCGCACTTCGCCCATTTTACGTTCGCCATAATCGTATCGGGTAGCCTCTACAACAACCGTTGAGAGATGAACAAATGTGTGCAGCTATCGAGGTAAGAGGGAGCTACAATACCCCAGCTGGTGGTTGTGCGGTGGGCCAACAACCCACGAATGAAAAAAGACAAGTTATGAAAGAACAAAATGCCGCAACCCACGAGACGTCCCAAAAGGCGCTGCAGCGAAAAACCAGGGCAGTGCGAGAGTAGTACTAAGTCATAAGGAGGGTGGAGAAAAAACTGCTGCGACTAAAGAAAAGAATCTTCGCGGCCTCCCAGCTCAAGGATATCGAGGAGTCTAGGGACAAGCCCTGCAGGCTTCCGTTCTGGCTTTATAACCTTGGCATGTTCGCTGTATCTGTTGATAAAACTTTCGAACACCTCTCCAAATCCTCAATCGCGCGCTTCTCGTGCTCTTTCTTCTTTCTTCTAAGAAGCTTATGCTCCTCCCTTCTTTTTAACTCGTAGAGCTCACTAGCTGCTCTTGTTCTTATATGCAGCGAGGCCTTATATGCATCCTGCTTCGCTGTATGAATCCTCCTGCACTCGTCATCGAACCAGGTGTTTCTTCGTGGTGGAGCCTTGAAACCCAAAACTTCGGATGCAGAGCTTTTCAGGGCTTGTTTGCAAAGGCTCCACTGCTGTTCTATTGATAGCGTGGAGGATTGAGGTGTATTGGAGAGCTTAAGGGAGACGCGACCGGTAAAAGCACGAGCGGTTTCTGGCGATAGTAGGTTTCCGACGTCATAATTTTGTATTCTTACTCTACTCCGCTGCGTTCGTGATATCCGTAAGCGCATCTTGGCTACTACCCCTCGGAAAGTTCGAACATCAAGAATAGTGGAGGAGTGTCTGACGTCGATCGCGATGTGATCAATCGGCTTGGTAGTCGATTGATCAAGAGACCGCCATCTGCCTTTGTGTATATCGAGGTGCGGGAAGCGCGTACTGGCTAGAAGGAGATTTCGCCCCGTAGCAAGATCAATCAGCCTGTGACCGTTATCGGAGGTGGTGTCGTGCAAGAACTATAGAGTCATATTCCTGCTCAATGTCGCATAAAAGATCCTGTCCAGCGTACTGTGTGCACCGCACTTATTGGCAGCTACCCGTCCGGCTTTCGGCGCGGCATAACGACTATAGACCAAATATTCACACTTCGGCAAATCGATACAGACCATCTCTTTATGATTTTAAGGCCACATACGACAGCATTCATCGCAAAGACTTGTTTGATGCGATGGTCGCATTCGGGATCCCAGGAAAACTGATCCGGCTGTGTCGCGCCACGCTAAAAAAATACGCGGTGCACCGTGCAGTTCGATTCTAGGACCTTTCAACCCTTTGAAACATGCCTGTCTGTGAGGAAGGTGATTGGAGGAGAAAACATAGCCACGAAATCTACGAGGTGTACAAAAATATGGATATAGTCCGGAAGGAAAAAGATCCGTCAACTACATTGGCTCGGTCACATCGAGCGCATGAACACCAAAGCTCCAGCTAAGAGGGTCTTCGACTCCGAGTCTGCTGGTTCGAGAAGAAAAGGAGGACCGAACCTCCGGTATAAAGAGCAAGTAATCGCCGATGCAAGACTTCTTGGTCTACCTAGGTAGGTATTACCTACCTAACTACCTTGGGACATTGTAGGATTTTACGCCTAAGTTAGTGGTCTTGTAAGAACTTGGCTCTTCGAATGTGTGAGTTGCAGTCAGTTCTGGGTTGTATATATCTTTTTCGGTTTTTCTCGGTGGTATTTGCCCTATAATCCCGCAAACTTATCTCTCTCAACCTGATAACTTCATTGCAGCTTGCAAGTCAAACCACGCATTATCCTCCGGCTTAAGACTTTTCACCCTGTTGGGTAAAAAAAAAAAATGGGGATTCAATCCCAAGATCACCCATGGCTCTACATCACGGTCGTTAGACCCATACTAATGTATGGTGTGATAGTCTGGTGGACTGCACTGGACAAGACACCATACGACAAACAACTCGAGAAGGTACAAAGGTTGACGTGTACATATGTCATTACCGGGGCCCTCAGGTCCACCCCAACGGCTGCGCTTAACACGATACTTGACCTTACACCACTCGATATTTTCGGCAAGCAAATTGCCACACACACGGCCATTAGACTAAAAGCCAACTCGAAATGGACGAGCTTTATCACTGGCCACTCCTCCATCCTGAACAACAGGTCAACCATGGTAGTAAACTTGGACCTCACAGAACCCACCACGCTCTTTGAGAAAAACTTCTTGACGATTTACCCGGACAGACAAAACTGGACCCACCATACTCAACCCCGCAGATACTGCGTGGACTTATACACTGACGGGTCTAAAACCAAGTACGGGGTGGGTAGTGGAGTTTTCTGCAAACAACTTAAACTGAATAAAGCTCTAAAATCACTGCAGCGTTTTTCAGGCGGAACTGATGGCAATAAAAGAGGCCTTGTCCTGGCTGAAGTGGAACGTGATATCCACTACGAATATCCGCATTTTCACGGATAGCCAAGCAGCCTTAAATTCGTTGGAGTCCTATGTGTACACATCAAAAACTAGTCTCGAATGTCGCCTATCTCTTAACGAGAAGGTCGAGCAGTTCAGGACACAGCGACATTCCAGGGAATGAAAGAGCCGACACATTCGCAAAACAGGGAACGACGCTACAATCAATCGCGGCTTGAGAGGGAATACCACTTGCAACCATTAAACTTAACCTCACTAATCTCGCCAAGGCCGAGACGAACCGGAGATGGACTCAGGGACATACCTGCGTCATCACCAGGCAAATCTGGCCCCGGCTCGACAGTCGGACAAGGAGTATATTCTTCCTAAAAAGAACTGACATCTACAAAGTTATATGTGTCATCACCGGACATTGCCTTATCGGCAGTCACGCGCAAAAACTAGGTATAGTTCCGAATGATTTCTGCAGAAGCTGTCTAGACGAGGAGGAGGTCGAATCCATTCACCACCTTCTCTGCACTTGCCCGGCATTCTGCACAATCAGGAAACGATACCTAGGCTCTTACTTCCTTAACGAACTGACAGAGGTTCAGCAAGTAGGGATACCTGATCTTCTTAACTTCTTAAGAAGCACTAACTTACTGTTAGTAAGTCTTATCCCCACCTCCTCGTAGTGCCATCTGCAGATTTCCTATGGAAATTGCAGACGGGGAAGGCGAATGACGAGCCGTAGACCGTAACCGTAAAAAAAACCACAAACTCCGAAACAACCAGAAGCCTCGGATATAACGGACCGGACCTATGTTGACGACCCTTGCAAAAAACGAAAAAAGGACAATGATCTTCGGCTTTGTACGTTAGGTCCCTAAACAGGCCACGTGCAGCCAAACAACTTGCGGACGCCCTAGACCGCTATAAAGCGGACATAACCGCCATCCAGGAAATGCAATGGAATGTACCGGGTATAAAGCGGATGAAAAACTGCGATATTTACTACGGCGGCTGCTATAGGGAGAGAGGGCAACGATTGTTTGGATGCGGATTTGTTCTTCGAGGTGTACTAAGGCAAAAAGACCTAAGCTTTCGGCATGTGAGCGAACGCCTCATAACAATCCGTATCAAGGCTAAGTTCTTTAACATCAGCCTGATCTGCGTTCACGCCCCCACGGAAGACAAGGATGACTCCGCCAAAGATGAGTTCTACGATCTCCTAGACAGAACGTATGCCCAATGTCCCAGCTATGACATCTAAATTGTACTAGGAGACTTCAATGCTAAGCTGGGTAAGGAAAGCATCTTTGAACGAGTCATCGGCAAACATAGCCTACACGACACCACCTCCGATAACGAACACAGGCTGATTAATCTTGCTACGGGGCGAAATCTCCTTCTAGCCAGTACGCGCTTCCCGCACCTCGATATACACAAAGGCACATGGCGGTCTTTTGATCAATCGACTAACAACCAGATTGATAACATCGCGATCGACATCAGATACTCCTCCACTATTCTTGATGTTCGAACTTTCCGAGGGGCTAAGATCGACTCGGACCACTATCTTGTAGTAGCCAAGATGCGCTTACGGATATCACGAACGCAGCGGAGTAGAGTAAGAATACAAAATTATGACGTAGGAAAGCTACTATCGCCAGAAGCCGCTCGTGCTTTTACCGATCGCGTCTCCCTTAAGCTCTCCAATACACCTCAATCCTCCACGCTATCAATAGAACAGCAGTGGAGCCTTTGCAAACAAGCCCTGAAAAGCTCTGCATCCGAAGTTTTGGGTTTCAAGGCTCCATCACGAAGATGACGAGTGCAGGAGGATTCACACAGCGGAGCAGGATGCATATAAGGCCTCGCTGCATAAAGGAACAAGAGCAGCTCGTGAGCTCTACGAGTTAAAAAGAAGGGAAGGGCATAAGCTTCTCAGGAGAAAGAAGAAAGAGCACGAGAAGCGCACGATTGAGGATTTGGAGAGGTGTTACTGCAGGAGTGACGTTCGAAAGTTATATCAACAGATAAAGCGAATATGCCAAGGTTATAAAGCCAGAACGGAAGCCTGCAAAGGTGAGAACGGACACCTAGTAGTAGAATCGCAGCCGATGCTGAGAATATGGAAAAACCACTTCTGCAGACTGAACATATAACGGCGATGTTAGTCAATATACCGCTGTCAGGCAGACCACAGAGAACTCCGTCCCCCTGACCTCGACCAAGGTAAGATTGCCATATCGAAGCTCAAGTCGAATAAAGCTGCTGGCACAGACGGACTATCTGCTGAGCTTTTCAAGGCAGCTGGGGATGACCTGGTTGGGAGCATGCAGCTCATCTGTAAGATATGGTCAGAGGAAAGCATGACCGAGGAATGGAGTCTCAGCATAGTACGCTCGATCCACAAGAAAGGAGACCCCTCTGATTGCGCCAACTACAGAGGAATATGTCTCCTTAACATCGCCTACAAAATCTTCTCTGCCGTTTTGTGTGAACACCTGAAGCCTTCAGGCCAGGGAAGTCCACCATCGACCAAATCTTCACACTACGGCAGATCCTGGAAAAAACCAATGAATTTCAAGTCGAAACTCACCACCTATTAGTCGACTTCAAAGCCGCGTACGACAGCGTAATTAGAGACGAGCTATACAACGCTATGTCTACCTTTGCCAAACCTGGTAACCTCATCAGACTATGCAGGATGACTTTGGAGAATGCTCGCTGCTCCATCCGAATCGGTGAACACCTTACCGATAGTTTTGATGTCAAAAAAGGATTTAGGCAGGGCGATGCGCTGTCGTGTGATTTCTTCAACATCATATTGGAAATGATTGTGCAAAAATCACTGGCCAACACAAGAGGCACAATCTATTTCAAATCCTCGCAACTCCTTGCATACGCCGACGATATTGACATAATAGGTAGATCACAGCGAGATGTCAATGAGGCGTTTGCGAGTATTTAGATCGAGGCGGCGAAAGTTAGTCTGGTGGTAAACGAGGACAGAACGAAATATATGCTGTCATCAAAAAAGGACGTTCACCATCGACGTCTTGGCCAAAACGTTTGTATTGGCAGATATAAGTTCCAGGTAGTTAAGGACTTCGTCTACCTTGGCTCCGCAGTGACCTGGAACAACGACATCAGTTCCGAAATCAAACGCAGAATCACTCTTGCCAATCGCTGTTTCTTTGGGCTCAGGAGGCAACTGAGTATTAGAGCCCTCTCCCGAACGACAAAGTTGACTCTGTATAAGACCCTTACCATCCCGGTCCTGTTGCACGGCGCAGAAGCATGGACACTATCAAAAGCAGATGAGGAGACCCTTGGTCGGTTAGAGAGAAAGATTTTGCGCGTGATTTTCGGGCCTATAAACGCAGTCGGGGGATGAAGGAACATATTCAACCACGAACTTTACGGGCTGTACAGCGACATTAATTAGTCAGGCGTCTACGGACTCAACGACTAAGATGGCTGGGCCATGTTGAGCGAATGGACACCATAGCTCCAGTCCGGAGAGTCTTTGGATCCAACCCCGAGGGACGAAGAAGCAGAGGACAGCCGCACTTAAGATGGCGCACACAGGTGGAAGGGGACCTCAGCCAACTGGGTGTGCGGCAATGGAAAAGGCTAGCAAAAGATCGTGCTAGATGGAGGGGTATGTTGGTTGAGGCCCAGGTTCACCCCGAACTGTAGCGCCCGCTAAGAAGAAGAAGAAGATGTTTATTCACTACTCTCAGGGGTGGTTTGTGCTAGATAGGAAGAGAGCCGACCAAATTTCGCGTTGGTTATAAATCACAGTAATTCGTTGAAGCAGTTTTGGTGTTAATATTGCATACGCAGAGGATGAATTTCAATTGACCATATACTGTGAGTGTTATGCCTGCAGCTTTACGTTTGGTCATTTCCATTCACAACTGTGTTGCTTACTTTTGTCCGTATAGGAATTACTTTTTCTTGGCTATGAAGCGAATTTGAACTATAGACCTTCCGCTCTGCGGTCGACGATGTTAGCCACTGCACCACGGCCTTCTCACTTCTGTGAAGGCTACGATCCTACCTACCTACCCTGTTGGGGATTTTAAGAGGAAAATTCTGCATACAATCTTCAGTCCGGCTTGTGTTGACAGCAAGTGGAGGAGAGGATTCAACCATGAAATGTACGGCCATGTAGAGTGAATAGACATCACAGCTTCGGCCCGCAGAGTCTTCGACTCCAACCTCGAGGGACGACGTTGCAGAGGACGGCCGCATCAAAGATGGCGCACACCGGTAAAAAGATCGTGCTATGTAGCTGGAAAGACGTGTTGGTTGAGGCTCAGCTTCATCCCGAACAGTAGAGGTGGCGTAAGTAAAGTAAGCAATGTGTTTGTAATGTCATCCTTTATTTCAATTTGGCATCTACTTAGATTATTACTGATTTTCATTTCATTTTTGTTTTTCATTTTTATTACGTCATAAAAATTACACGTTTTCCCCATTCGGGGGATTTACTTTTCCACTACATGGTTTTTTAAATGTTTTCTTGTTTTACTTAAATGTTCTCTTATTTTCATTAACAAATTAGACCTAATACTGTTCTCATTGCCGATTACTAAATTCATCATCCACTGATTTACAATATAATATATATATAAAACGCAACATATACTGTCCTTTAGTTGTCTCCATTGTAGTAATACTAACTAACTATCTTTTACTTAGGGACAAAGAAACAAAAAAATACATTACTATTGTGGACAAAAGTATTTTGACAAAGCTTCGCTGATCCTAATCTCGCTTATCATTATTAACTGAGAGAAGTAACGGTGTTGTTTTGATTTTTAGGGTTCCGTACCCAAAGGTAAAACGGAACCCTATTACTAAGACTTAGCTGTCCGTCCGTCCGGATGATGTATTTCTGTTGCCGCTACCACGACAAATACTAAAAACAAAATGAATATTTAAGGGGGGCTCCCATACAACAGACATGATTTTCATCCGAAAAATCGCCTTGGTCACATACTGAACTAAGGTTAGTCGACAATATCCCACAACCAGTGTCCCCCAAGGTAGCCACTTAGGTCCACTTCTTTTCGTTCTTACCATTAACGATCTTGAAATGGTAATCAAACATTCCCATATCTCAATATATGCCGATGATATCAAGTTCTTCAGGAGTGTTTCCTCCAGTCAGGACCCTTCCCTAATCCAATTAGACCTCAATTGTTTTTCCACCTGGTGTTCCAAAAACTGCTTGGAACTCAACATACCCAAATGCCAATCCATTATTTTTTCACGTAAACGAATCAAACCCCATCCCCGTCTCTACTATCTAAATAATCAGCCCATAGACACCGTTTAGGCTATCCGGGATCTTGGCATATTATGTGACCAGGAGTTAAATTTTCGGACACATATCGACGAGATAATCCTTAAAGCTAATTCAGCGCTCGGCTTCGATGTCTAAAGAATTCTCCAACCCCTACGTTACCCGATCTCTCTACGCAACCTTTGTCCGGCCCCTTCTTGAATACGCCTCTCAAGTATGGTCTTCTTACCAACAAACCCACTTTCTACGTTTTGCACTTCGAGGTCTCTCCTGGAATAATCCTTTGCTCCTACCACCCTATCAAGACCGTCTTAAATTAATCAACATGAACACGTTGGAGGAAAGAAGAACTGTATCTGACATTCTCTTCATCCATCGACTCCTTTCGGGTACCATTGATTGCGCGACCCTCTATGACTCTGTCTCTATCAATACTAACCCTCGCAATGTACGTAATCCCCGTCTATTCTATCTACCCACCCCCCGCACCGCCTATGGCTTCAATGAACCCATTTCTCGTATGCTGGGAAGTGTCAACTCAAATCCTTACTTCGACTTCAACCTCAGCATTCCATGCTTAAAAACTCGTCTTCTCAATCACGCAATGTGTTGTGTGAATTATTTTTATTTTAAATTTGTGTGCATTCAGATTGTGTTAGTTGTGTTTTTTTGTTCTTGCGGTAAGACGTTTTTTTAGCAATGGGTAGACGAAAAGATCTTTCGCCGGCAAAAATTTCGGAAATCAAAACTCTGCTATTGAACACAAATCATTCGCAAAGGAAAATTGCAATTATTGCAGGAGTGGCAAAGTCATCAGTTGACAAAATAAAAAATAAAATGAATGCAAATGTCGCCCTTTCCCCAATGAGAACCGGGAAATCTGGAAGAAAAAAAAAGACAACACCACGGGATGAACGGAAAATAAAAGAAATATGTGTCCAAAACAGGAAGAAGCCAAGGAAGATCCTCACAAACCTGATTCAAGAGTCAGGAATTGAAATTTCTGACATGACAGTCCGACGTCGACTTAAGGATATGGGTTTTACTAGTCGCCGCCCCGCAAAGAAGCCAGTTCTGACAAAGACCATGATGGATAAACGTCTAAAATGGGCTAAAGCACATAAAGACTGGACGTCTGAAGATTGGTTGAAGGTAGCAACGCGTTCAGTCGTCTTATTAAATCATTTTTTTTATCTTTTGAAGGATTAATTTCATGATTTTTCCGGTAAACGTTTTTCTTCCAGGTTTGTTTTTCTGACGAGTCGACAGTCCAAATTTTGTCGGATAAGGCCGAGTTTGGGAGGAGAAGGCCGAATGAAAAATATCTAAAAGAGTGCATAGTGGAACGGGTAAAACATCCGTTAAGCACTGTGGTATGGTCCATTATTAGTGGAATAGGGACTGGACGTCTGTACATTGTAGATGGAACCATGCGCCAGGACCAGTACATTCAGGTCCTAAGAACAAAAATGTTGCCACAAACTACGGAATGGTTCCCAAACGGCAATTTTGTGCTTATGCACGACTCTGCACCATGTCACAAAGCCAAAAAAGTGACTGCCTTTTTGGAGGAAAAGGATGTAGAGGTATTGGAATGGCCAGGGAATTCTCCAGACCTGAATCCCATAGAAAATCTTTGGGAGCTTCTGAAGAGAGAAATGGGGAAGGAAAAAATAACTAATAAGCGGGATTTAATAGAACGCCTAATAGAAGTCTGGCATAGAAGTGAAGCAATAAAAAACAACTGCTTAAAATGCATCCAAAGTATGCCACAAAGGGTTATGGCTGTTATATCCGCCAGAGGAAGTGTAACAAAATATTAATTTTTTTTAAGACCCCTCCGTTTAGAAGTGAACAACATCTTTTTTTTATTAGTTTATACCTGAAAAAAAATAAAGACAAAAATATTAAAAACAAAAATAATACATGTGATTACATTTCAAAAAGTTATTTTATTTTTAGTGGCCGTAATAATTTGATCATCCACTGTATATCTGCTCATGAAGATTTTTGATCAAAGTAATATGCCGATAACCTGCCTGCAACCAAGATCTGTCATCATACATAAAATGTGCTTTAACGTGATGACTGATGAGGTAACATACATAGTCTCTTTCATATTTATTTTGAGTTCAGGTTTCTTAAAATAATGGGAAAAATACTAATAAGATCAACGAAGTGAGATGGTTATGGAGTAAAATGCAGGTATCTCGGTAGCATACCTCAGCAAATTATACAAAGTGCCTCGTCAAACTATTTATTACCAAATTAATAAACATAAAAAAACAACAAACAATTTGGCTAGATCAGGAAGGCCACGCAAAACAACTCCCAGGGAAGACCGAATTATTTTGGGCAAAATTAGGGAATATGTGTTGATTACTCCTAAAGCTGTCTCAATTGTGGGGTGGCCGTGGTGCAGTGGTTAACATCATCGACCGCCGATCGAAAGGTCTATAGTTCAAATTCGCTTCATAGCCAAGTAAAAGCAATTCCTAAACGGATGATAAAAAGTATGCAACGCAGTTGTGAATGGAAAGTGACCAGACGTACTCATAACACTCACAGTATATGGTCAACCGAAATTCATCCTCTGCGTATGCAATACTAAAAAGTGCTTAAACGAATTACTACGGACTATAACCAACGCGGAATTTGGTCGGCTCTCGTCCTATCTAGGCCTAGGACAACCACCCCTGATAGTAGTGAACGAACATCAACGACCCCAACCGCTGCACTCCGTTCAGGTTGTGTGTGTCAACACTTCAAAAGAGGATATGAAAAAAACAAACTCTTGAACCTGCGCGAGTCTCTAAAAAAAAAAAAAAAAAATTTCGATGAATGAGGAATATAAAATATCTGTCAGCAGAAAAACCGGTGAAAGACGTCTGAAAGAGGCAAATTTTGCAACCTTTGTAGCCCGGCAAGTACCCCATATATCACCAAAAAATAACCTTAAGCGTTTGGCATTCGCCCAACAATTTGTAAGCAAGCCTCAATCGTTTTGGGAAAATATATTATGGACTGATGAAAGTTCATTTGAATATCATGGATCAAAAAAGAAAATTGTCTGCAGAATACCAAAGAAACTTCGAAAAGAGTGGCGCCTGTATGTGAACGCGTACCCCATGGTGGAGGATCAGTTATGTTTTGGGGATGCATGCGCTTCAATGGCTTAGGCGATTTGGTACCAATCGATGGGATCATGAATTCATGCAAATATTTGACCGTCCTGAATGACCACGCACTTATTACTTCGGTTGATAGACTAATAGGGCCGTCTTTTATATTGCAACAGGACAATGCCCCATACCATAAAGCCCGAATAATCACCAATTTCTTAAGAGCCATAGAGGTGCACACTTTAGATTGGCCACCCCAGAGCCCTGATTTGAATGTAATCGAAAATCTGTGGGCTTTTTTTAAAAAGAAAAGGAAGCTCGTGCTTGACTAGAACGCGCGACGAGACTATTGCTGAGGTCGAAGGTCTCTGGAAGAGTTATTCACTAGATACTATTCAAAATTTGGTAAGATCGATTCCTGGACGCTTGCAAAAGGTCATCAACGTTAAAGGAGGATACGTTTTTCATTAATTGTTGTTATTTTGCATTGTATATCGCACTTATAAAATATTAGTAACTAGCTTTTGCCTGCGGCTCCCCGCGTTAAATTCGGGGTAACACGGTTCCCCTTTCCTGATTTAGAACACAGAAAAGAACTCGGAACAGAATGTTATTTTAATACGCTACTGTAGACGATATTATATGTCTTTCCATTTGGCGATAGAATGTTAAGATTCTGGGCATTGGACACACGCGAACATGCTACATACAATTGTCCATGGGAAAAGCACGGCTTTTCTAAGTTCACCCCAGCCACCTTTAATGTTTGACCTTGCGGTTTGTTAATGGTCATAGCGAAACCAAGCTTTAGAGGAAATTGTAGCCTTTTAAACTGGAACGGGAGATCTGTGGAAATTATTGGGATTCGTGGGATCATAACATTTTCACCCTTTCCTGCGCCGGTTAAGATAGTGGCGTAATGATGCTTTCGTATAAGCATGATTTGGACGCTTAGTAGTCAAATAACAGAGTATAGGTACCGTATGCACTATAGTGTGAAGCGCGGCCCGATGCTCGCAATTAAGTACAGATAGAGCGCACACAACGTTAGCGCGTTTCAGAAACATATCAGCGCCATCTATCGTAATTCAAGAGTAACACTTATTTATGTTTCGAATGTTGATTGTTTTCTCAAAAGCTGATTGATTTATGGTTGTTTTAATTAAATTATTTTATTATTCGTTTGTATCATAGAACCTATACTAATTTTGCGGAGAGTCTCACACAAATTTCCATCCCCTACTGATTTTTTTTTTTGCTGCATACAAACTTAACGGGGGCTAGAAAGAAACAAAAAGTAGCCTATGTCACTCTCCATCCCTTCAACTATCTCCACTTAAAAAATCAGGTCAATTCGTCACTCCGTTTTGCCGTGAAAGACGGACAAACAGACACACACACTTTCGCATTTATAATATCAGTATAGATAAAAATATCTTTTGTCAAAATACTTTTGTCCAGGTAAGTGAGCATAATCTCGCATGCTAAATTGCACAGAAAAGAAACGCGTGAAGTAATCGCCGTTACCTTTTGCGCTCTCAAAGTTAAAAATAGGTCCTTTCTTGTAAAAATCAATACAACACCGTTACTTCTCTCCGTTAATAATGATAAGCGAGATTAGGATCCGAGAGGCTTTGTCAAAATACTTTTGTCGACCATAGTAAGTTAGAACAATAAACACTTTGAGGTCTGAAACAAATTCATTTTTAATAAAAACAATGACTACAGTTCGACTAGAAAACAACCGAAATTAAATGAGATGCATATTTCGTACTTACATCTTAAAGATACTAAGAGGCAAACAACAACTGTCGTCTTATTCCTTAGGGCAGTTTCTTGGTTTTAACAACTTTTCTGTTTTTGTATATTTAGACTATTCACGTAATTCCTTGTTTGGTGATAGGATGAATAGGTGCTCGTTTCCTAGTTCTGTAATTTTGAAATTTGATTTTGTGATTTCTGGAAGTAGAGAGCTTGAAGCTAGCTTATCAAATGGGGACATAAACACTTAAGCTAGTCGAAGGCTGCTTGTTCTGGCAGCAACCAAACTTGGTCTTCCTCGATGTGTCCCCGTGTGTGTACGGAAATTGGGTCGATTACGTTGTGTGATTTCCTTAATTAGTATTTATTTAATTAATTTATTTAATCCTAATGTTAATGCTTTACGTTTTTCTTTTTTTGTGAACTTATCGAACTACATGGTTGTGTATTATTTTTTCAAATGTTTTTTTCTTTGCTTGTCTTCTGTATTTTTCTTTTCTTAATTTAATTTAATTTAGTTTTGAAAAATCTAATTTTTCTGTTACATGTTTCGTTTTTTTTTTTTTTGATCTTGGAACTCTAATTGAAAATTCAACAAGTTACAAAACTATACTAAACGGGAGAGAAACAATAGACAAAATAAACAAAATGTATCTAATGAGGGGTGTTAGTATCTAATGTAAAAGCATTAGGGTTTTGTTTTTTGTTAACCTTATTATTTCCTCTTCTAGCAGGTGCCTTGAATTATTTTCCCCGATAGATTTCGATGATTCTGTCTTGATCGACATATTCGAAGATATGTGGGGCGTCCATTAGAATGCCGACCGTACCGGCTGTTGTAACAATAAAGAAAATGTAAAGTTGTAAACGATCTATGACCATTGCGACATATTTCCAATCTTCACGGGTCTAAAATGTAAAAGGTTATAAGTACAATCGATCGATATATGAACTACATATGTATCAATAAGAAAAGTAACCTGAATGTATAGATCTTCGTTTCGTAAATGTTCGGCGATAAATTCGACTGCCTCTGTGGCCTTACTCGCTTCGGGTGAGAGTAATATAGAGTCGGAGGATTCACTTTCGCGGCGACAGTCTCCAACGCCTAAATCGCCACCGCTATTTATCTTTCGATTAATCTTACAGTTGGGGTGGTGTAGATCGGATAGCTCCATTACCTCCATTTTTGAATGTTTACCTCCAATGGCACTGAAAGAAATCGAAAACTTGGTCTAGTACCATTCACAAGAAAATACAATATTTGTTCATTTCGAAATGTGTAAGTTGGGAAGACTCAAAGGTTAGATTGTTGAACTATTTAAGAAAATTTAGTCTATGACCACCCAAGTCCTCCCCCTCCGGCCAACTTGGTGAATCTGGTCAAGGATGCTGAGCAAGCAAATGCCGGCCTTGTCATAGGCTGTGATGCGAATGCACACCACACGATATGGGGCAGCAGTAACATCAACGTTCGGGGTAAGCCAGTGTTTAATTATTTATTACATATTAACCTCATCGTCTGTAATAACCGATGTGAATCAACTTTCATCACCAAGAATAGACAGGAAGTTCTGAATGTAACTTTTGCATCGCAGGACATTGTCGACAAAGTCAGGGATGGAAAGTCCTCTAAAAAACTCCCTCTCTGACCATCGTTATATTCAATTCAGCATAGTCAGACACGTCAGTGCCCCTAGCTCCCTTCAAGAACTACAGGAGAACTGATTGGCAAAAATACAGAACCTATGTTGAACCCCACCTTTGTTTTTTTTTTTTTTTTTTTAGAGTCACACGCGCACTCAAGGCTAAGGCCTTATAACGTATTGAACGTTGTGCGAGCGAAGATAATAGGGAGAAGGAAAGTTTCGCCCAGGTTGATGTTTTGACACACAACCTGAACGGAGTGCAGTGGTTTTTGGGTCGTAGATGTTCATTGTCTACTCTCAGGGGTGGTTTGTCCTACATATGACGAGAGCCGACCAAATTTCGCGTTGGTTATAATTCTCAGTAATTCGTTCATGCACTTTTGGTGTTAGTATTGCATACGCAGAGGATGAATTTCAATTGACCACATACTGTGAGTGTTATGCCTGCAGCAGTACATTTGGTCACTTTCCATTCATAACTGTGTTGCATACTTTTTTCCGTATAGGAATTACTTTTTCTTGCCTATGAAACGAATTTGAACTATAGACCTTCCGCCCGACGGCCGATGATGCTAACCACTGCACCACGGCCACCCCTAGGGACAAGACACCCTTCCTATTCGCACAACTCCGCGGAATTAGACAGCTTAGTAAATGACCTGACAGGAACCCTTAACAGAGCAAATCTTGTGCGGTTAGCACCTCCAGATTCAAACCCAAGCCCCCCCTCTTTCCCTTAGGAAAGAGAGCAGAAAGCTAAATCTACTAGCTTGCAAGAGGATTGGGACTCCTAGAAGGAGCACTTAAATCATTCAATACATCGACCAGGAAGGCCAAATGGCAATCATGGAGGAATTACTGCGAGAACATCAAGGCAACCTCCGAAACTTCAAGATTAAGAAAGATTCTGGATTTGGCCCCGTATAACCCAAGTCACCTAATGCGGAATGATGGTTCCTGGACGACCTCCAGCACGGAAGCCCTGGAACTTCTTCTGAACGCACACTTTCCGGGCAGTAGTGACTCGGCTGTGACACCTCCCCTTGTCATCTAGCCGAGAACACCCTCCTTCTAGCGTGCTGCCAACCTAGTTAACAACAACATTGTCCTCTGGGCTTTAAAAAGCTTTGAACCTTACAAGTTTCCAGGACCGTATGGGATCATACCAGCGCAGCTCCAGCAGGTAGCAGATCTCATCCTTCCCTGGCTTGTGGTAATATATAAGAGTTGTCGCTCCTTATCCTAAGTCCCCAGCAAGTGGAAGGCAACCAAAGTCATTTCAATAACCAAGGCAGGCCTATTCGTCTCACTTCTTTTCTATTTAAAACTCTAGAGAAGATTTTAGGCGCACACATTCGTTACAGCTGTATTTCAGGAAGGCTGTCGGATAACCAACATACCTATAACAAAGGCAAATCGACGGAAACAGCGCTCCACTCACTGGTGAGCAAAATAGAAAGGTCACTGGAACATAAGAAATATACCCTAGTGGCTTTTCTCGATATTGAGGGTGCCTTTAACAATGTTGAACCATGGGCCGTCACCAAAGCGCTGCCTGGTCTGGGTGTTACGCGATCAGTAGTAATAGAACTGGTACGACAACTGCTAACGCAAAGAGTCGTCAAAGCCAACTTCGCTGGTGCAGTCTTAACTAGAATGGTCAGCAGAGGTACACCACAGGGTGGAGTACTCTCTCCTCTCTTCTGGAACGTGGTTGCCAATGAACTACTACTGTGACCGCCAATGCAGATGACATTGCTATTGCCGCCACAGGAAAATTTCCCAGCACTCTAAGCGATCTAATGCAGGGTGCATTACATACAGTAGAAAGCTGGAAACGCAATACTGTGGACTTGGAGTTTATCCCAAGAAGACCGACCTAGTACTGTTTACAAATAAATATAAAATTCCGCCCTTCAACCCACCGAGGCTGGGTGGAACCCAATTGATAATCAAAGATCAAGCTAAATACCTAGGCCTATTCCTTGACAGGAGGCTGAATTGGAAACCCAACATTCTTGATCGTGTCAAGAGAGCAACCACTGCTGCCTACAGCTTTAAGAAAGTGGTGGGCAGAAGGTGGGGTTTCCAACCAACATTATGCACTGGCTCTACACAGCAGTCATAAGGCTCATCCTCCTACATGGCATCGTAGTCTGGTGGACTGGACAAGGCAATCTACCGAAACCTTCTGGGGAAGGTACAAAGATCGGCCTGTTTATATATTAGCGGAGCGATCAGATCAACCCCCACGGAGGCCCTAAATATCTTACTACATTTTTCACCGTAGGACCTTTTCAGCAAGCAAGTTGCTGCCTGCGCGGCCCTACGAATTAGGGGTATAGAAAAATGGCCCACATTACAAAAAGGACATACTACCATTCTTAAACACTTCAAAGTACTCTTGGACACAGACTACATCATCCCGCAGAATGTGTTCACTAGGAACTTCGAAGTTGCCTTTCGATCCAGGGATGAATGGGCTGAAGGAAAAGTTATACCAAAGGACTCGATCTCCCTCTATACCGATGGCTTCAAGATGGAGTCGGTTGTAGGTAGTGGAGTCTTCTCCAAGGAACTTAACCTCAACCTATCATTCAGACTACCAAATCACTGCAGTGTGTATCAGGCAGAATTTACAGCGATAACGGAGGCCCTTGCAAGGCTCAGGATCAATGTAATATCCGCTAAGGATATTATCATATGCACGGATAGGCAAGCTGCGACAAAATCCCTGACCACGGTAACCCATAAATCAAAGACATCCCTAAACTGTCGCCTATCTCTAGACGAGCTGAACAGTTCAACATTAAAGTATTGTGGGTTCCCGGGCATAGAGATATTCCAGGAAACTGCGCGGCCGACGAACTCGCAAAGCCGATGAAAGTAACATCGGCTTTATCATTAAACAAATCTGTCCTAAGCTAAGCCTAGGACGAACCATGGACCTAGTGGCAACCAAAAGGGCAACCTTGAGCACTCTAGTGCCACTCTAGAGCCATGACAAGTCACTGCATCATTGGAAAACACGCCGCCAGACTAGAGCTACCCTCCAATGATTTCTACCGCGGCTGCACGGACGAGGAGGAAGAGGAATCGATGCGAATCGCAGGAGGATCTACGTACCTCGGCGCGCCCTTCTATGAAAATTTAAGTGAGCTAGCAGACCTAAGAATAGCTCAACTCCATCGCTTCATCAGAAGCACCTGTTAGTTCTCAGGTAGCGGATCAAGGTAATATGATCCATGTACCACAATGGGTCGACCTACGTGTGGCTTATGCCTACCACTTTTACCTAACCTAATCCACGAAAAAGTTACTGGAAGGTGGTATGTGCGTGTGTTATAGTCCATGAAGGAACAAAGCGGAGCCTCTCTCAATAACCCATGTTGTGTGTAACTTTATTTTCCCATAGGATAAAGGGACCTGCAGTTTTCAATGTCGATTCCTAACCGCAAGTTTCGAGAAGCTTTACAAGGGACTTTGTCAGAATAATGCTGATTAGAAGCGCAGTGAAAAACATGTTGAATAACATTGCTGTTGTCGGAATTCAATCCAGTGTCATCGATCGCCATGGCGATCTCGACTGTGAGGTAGTAAATGGGAATAAGAGTCGCCGTTTATTCCAAGGTAGTTTTCGTATTCGTTACTATTCGTTGCGATGTTCCCTGGAGTTGGCCTCTCCTAGCTGCATTTCTTAATATACTCCTAAGTGGACTATTCTACTCAACACTTCAGTCCTGAGTTTTGTGTTTCATTTGCCATCCAGACCGACTCCGGCAAGAAAAAAAAAAAGATTTCTTATATTTGACGGTACGTCGGGAAGTGGACCTCAGGGTGTAATGGTGAGCATTTCTAAAGACGTTTGTTGCTAACAAGTTGTTGAAAAGGCGGCATACAACTTGCTATTTTTTCAGAGCTTCAGAGAGATAAAGGTAAATAAAACAGGGAAAGCCAACAGACATTTCTGCGATGTTCCAGCGAATCTAGTGATTTGGTGATGGTGGGGTCTCCTATCAGTCTTATTGCGGAGCTTTAAATTCTGTATAGCAAGTGTAAAGAGGTCTTGGTGTTAGCGGACCAGGCACGAGCGTTCAACTCTAATTTAGGGTGAATGAAAGCTTTATAGAAGGCCGCCGTGGAGTAGTGGTTACACCAACGCGATCGAATGTTTATTTCGCGGCGTCCCTTCTCGGCGCGGTACTGGCAAAACCCCCCGTAGTACGCTTGCCATAAAAAAGCTTCTCGACTAACGACGTTCGGAATCGGCATTATACTGTAGGTCCCTTTCACCTGTGTGAAAAATAAATCACACACAACAGTGATTGAGAGAAGCTTGGCTCTGACCCTTCATGGGCTGTAAAAGAAGAAAAAGAACACCTAATGGATTGCATCTTGTTCCGCAAATTGAACGAAAATAGTTCCATAGTTCCATTCAACCCTTATTCATCAATCACATATGTACAAGACGAAAAAAAAAAAAACATAAATTCAACGAACATGTTTCTCATACGGTATGAGTTATACCCCGTAGTTTTCACGAAACCCAAAAGTATGGAGATGTGGCGATAAAGCTCGAACAGTTGGTGTACACTACACTGTACAGCACACTGGAACTGAAATGAAGAAAAGAAATAAAAGAATATAATGCCCGCACCGCATTTCGTTCGTAAACGAATGTCAATGTATGTATGTATGTATGCATTACATATTACATACATATTACCATAGCCCAACATTACCTACCTCTTCTAGTCCCGAAAGGAGGTATCTTCCTAGGAATGTATTCCTTTTTGGGCGATTGAACTTCAGCAGATTTCCGTCCTTTTCTTATCATAGACGGGCCAAATCGATCTCGCATGTATCTAAGCGACACCATCGCTTATTGGCTTTCACTAATAGCTCCGTCTCTATCTCTCTGTAGAGCGCACTGAGTGGTGCTTTGGCCTCAGTTGAGATCTGCCCACAGTTTGCACTTGATCCCAGCCTAGCCAGCTTGTCCGCCCTCTCGTTTCCAGAGATATTCACATGACCAGATACCCAGCATAGGGTCACCTCATTTACATTCTATATCTCTTCTAACTTCTCTTTGCAGAGTTTGACGGGTTTGGATCTTATCCATGCTGCCTGCAAAGCCTTAATGGCCGCCTGGCTGTCAACATAGATGTTGATCCTTTTCCCTGAAATATTCTCTCTGCTGATCAAGTCCGCCGCCTTCTTGATAGCGAAGGCCTCAGCTTGGAAGACTCTACATCTATCATCGAGCCTATAGGAGCGATGCATATCTCGAGACTCAAAGTAGACTCCGGCACCTGTGCCAATATCCATTTTGGATCCGTCGGTGTAGAATGCCAGCTCACTTTCCGTGCGTACCAAATCACCGGTCCATTCTTCCCTGGAGGGAATTCTAATAGAGAATCTCCTCTCCTAGGAAGAAAGTCGGGTGACACAGTCCGTTGCGGTTCTGAATCTCGAGACGACCCATCGATCCAAGACTGATGTATGTCCGTGAGGACTCCTTTCCAGAGACCGGATTCCTGTAGTCTTAGCGTAGTTCTGGTTGCGGCGCTCTCGCATTATATGTCCAGGGGTGGGAGATTCTGCATGACTTCAAGAGCCGCCGTTGGTGTGGACTTCATAGATCCCGTCACCGCCAGACAGCCTGCCCTTTGGAAAGCGGCTATAGATTTGAGAATAAGCCGTTTAGAAAACTACTGACGGACTCATGGGAAACAAGTTCAATGCCATTGAAAGACTGAAATCAAGCTTAACTTGAGATGATTGTATCAACTCCGAAAGTTCTCTTGATTTAACATGGACATCACTTAAATACTTGTCCGCTCTCATTACCATTTGCGGATAAGTATCTAATCGAGCTTTTTAGTATCAACGTAGTCGAGGAAGTAATAAGAGAACGAGAAGACAGTCCGCCAGCATCTGGAAGCGCAATTGTAATATAAGGAACCTTTATTGGTTCAATGAATGCGAGTTAGTCGATCACATCAATTAATCTAACTTTGGGCCCTAAATTAGACTCAAAGTTACCATATAACCTACATGTAACAGCTGGCCCAGTTTAGCCTCGTGGTTAGTCACTGCTCTTTGGGCTAAATATCGACATCTACATTCCAAAAATGTGTCATAATTCAATTGATCTCCATTACAAATTACCTTATGTGTTTTGGCAGCTCAGTTGGTGATCCATACGATGGATGTGGATGTGATGGCATACTCATTCCGGGCATTTCCATCATCCAGCGCAAGCGTGTCTTTCGCGGACGCTTCATTAATAATAATGCTGGCAAATAATGTAAGAATACCGATCGAATCCAAATCGGCATTCGATGAGTTCTTGGTCCTCGGAAATTCCAATTAATAATAACCACTGTGACCAAGATTGAAACCGTATTCATAATGAATGTGAAGAGCAAATATTTAGCTATTAATGGCAGTACAAGCGACGTTGGTGGTAAGATCTTCGACACAAGCAACAGGAACACAACCAGTGACAGTAGAATACTAATGCCCAGTGTGACCTTTAAAAATAAGACCCAAATGTGCTACAATATGATGAACGTATGGAGGTTGGTGAAGTCATTAATACCTTTTCGCCAGCTTCGGCTGGAAGATAAAATACCAACACGCAAAGGAACGAAATGAGTACTGTTGGCAGAATCAAGTTCACCGTATAGAATAAAGTCTTCCGTCGGATGATAATATAGAACGTGATGTCGGTCTCGGTCGGATGGTTTCCATCGCCTTCGTATACGTTTAGGTAGGCAGGTACCTCAATGATATCCCATGTTCCGGACTTCCAGTAGTCGGACAAGTCGACAAAGTTTTTATTGTTGTATAATGCCAAAGAAACCTGATCACCGTTGAAAGTCCAAGATCCGAATTTCATGATACACGTTTGCTGATCGAATGGAAAGTATGTGACATCGATGGTGCAGGAACTCTGATAAATAGCCGGCGGGACCCATAGGACTTCTCCGGTCGGATAGATGAGAACGTTCGACTTGTAGCGGACTTCATAGTTACCATCGGCACTGCAAATTGAATTGTGAAAACAATGGACAGTGGATCGATTTTTTTTTTTTGTATATGTACACTCACTTATTGAATAAAACGATATCAGGCTTCCACACCTTATCGGGCGGGAGTCGTAGTACACCGATTCCACCGTAATCGGCTTCGTCCCACTGTAGCTGATAGTCAAACCATACCAAACGTAACCACACGTTGGATTTCATGATCTGATTCTTCTCGTTCTAGAAATGAGGATAGAAAAACGAAAATTAAATAAAAAAAAAACCAAATAAGCTGAGGAAAGAGAAACAATAGTAATTCCTACTTACCACGTTAATCAGTTGGACGAACGCCAACCCGAATCGAACGCCAACTTTCTGTGTCATATTCTGTACAGGTCTAATGAGCTTATTGTAACCTCGAAATAGATCCCGAACCAAACGTTCCTCGTCCTCTGATGCCCGAACTAAATTTTAATTTAAAAAATCAAACTATTCAAAAGCATCTCTTCCGGGAACACTTACCAGCTATCACAACGACAAAGGATACGATTATTGCAATTAACCACTTTACTTTTCCCATCTTCGCGAGCCTCGAAATTCAACAAAAATCACAATATCCTTCAAACCGAATCTCCACTTCACATTTCCTCAATGCGATGCTATTTCGATGGATTTTCGTACACGTAGCTGGAGCATCTTCTTCAAAGGGATACGCCTAGTTGGTTAGAGCCCCAATCTTTTATCTTTTTTTCTTCTTCTTCTTTTTTCTTTTCTTTTCCTCTATCCTTCCTCAATTAAGCACTTTTCGTAAACACATTTCCTCGAAGCCAAGATACGGATGAAGAATGGTTTCGGAATGGTTTAAGCAAACGACATATTCGTTAAGTACATCTTCAAGGATAAGATTTATTTAACGGTAAAGGTTTTAACTAGAATTCCTTTTGTATTAGATTTAGTTTTTCGTTGCGAATAGAAATACTACGGGATAAGCAGTGTGCCAATTTGATTATACGAAAGAGAATAAAATCGATTGCAAAAGCCTTCGATGGACCATGCGCATAGCCTGTACATCCTTAGGGATGGAATAGGAGAACAACCCTTTTATCAGATTGCCTCCTCCTCGTATGTATGGATTCTCTTCTCTTATTTTGTTCGACTTTTCGCTTTCTTCTAACCAACATCCTTTGAGGAGGGTGGTCTTGTTTACAAACGGATGTCCTTTCAACTGGTTCTTGTAAGTCAGCCAAACGTCAGATATGGAGTGAGATGCTGAGAGGAGATAAATGTAATAGATGCAATCAACGATGCGAAATTAATTTCAAAAATTGTTTTAAGGATGAGGGAGATACACATGTTTGAATCAAACATTGACGTAGCAGACAATGAAACAAATACTTTGAGCACGAGATCTCACTGAAAACTTTATTGTCTTCTAAAATGATGAGCTTGAGACGTATTTAAAGTTTGCGATGAACACGAGCAGCTTGTACATCGGCCTGGTATGACGTCTACGGATACAGCGTCTAAGGTGGCTAGGCCATGTAGGGCGCATGGAAAATACAGCTCCGACCCGAAGAGTCTTCGAATCCACTCCGGAAGGAAGGCGCGGTAGAGGACGGCCGCATCATCGGTGGCGCACGCAGCCGGAAGGGGACCTTAACCAACTGGGCGTGCGGCGCTCGAAACAGCTGGCCAAAGACCATGCCAGCTAGAGACTTTTGTGTTTCTAGCTAGCATTTTTTGTGTTTCTCCAAATAAAACTGAAGCTTGCTCTTTAAAAACGGAGAGTTCCTCGCAGAATTAAACTGTGCTTAAATCTCGCTCGTATTTTCGTCCCGGATCTGCTCCATGCTTCTGCAGTTCTTCAGTTGACATTTTAAGTTCTTCAGTTGACAGATTTCAGTACTATTTAGAAATGCAATGGTGGCACTGTCAATCTTCTTTTCAACTTCTGATAAGATGCGATCAAATACTATCATTGTTGCCTTAGTAAAGGGTTGAACTGATCGAAGTGTTGGTTATTTGTCATCACACATTGCATCAAATTGTATTGTGTATCTCAGAATTCGTTTATTTGGCAGAACAGGCTCAACGGCAAATTTTCCAGCAACTTCTTTAGCCTTTTCTGTCCAATATTCAGTTGAATTTACCAGGGATAATGAATGAGATACCAATCTTTCATACGTCTGCCCGATGATCACTGCAGGGGTTGGTTGTTGCTTTTATAATACACACCGATACTATACGTGTCATTCTCGTTTGAAAACGACGCTTTTGACTTATCATTGTATTAGTCTCAAGATGTCGATGTGTAGAGTCAAGACGTCGGAACAAGGCAGAATGACTTGTCAAGACGCCATCAAACCGCAAAGCGTTTGTTGCCTTGATACCTTGGTACCTACCAGGTAGCTCATTCATTATCCCTGAAGTTTACTCTCATTTTTTCCAAAGTTTTCATTAGGCCATCCATTAAAGATACGGAACCCGCATGAATTATATCTTTCATTTGAATTTTGATAAAGTGGCCTATAATAGTGGCGATCGATGAACTGTGGCTAATTTGACACTAACACAATACCTACTACTTTCAGCTGATCGACAAGCACTAAACCGTAAACGCAAATTAATCAGATGATTGAAACAGGGACCACCGTGGCGCAGTGGGTAGTGTGTTGGCCTCTGACGCCAATTACACGGGATCGAATCCCGACACAGCCATGTCATCGAACGTGTTTTCATGGTGTTTCTCCTCAGCGGGGTATTCCCTGTAGTAAAATTGTTATGAAAAGCTTCTCGAAATTCGCCGTTCGGAACCGGCAATAAACTGTAGGTCCCTTTCACCTATGGGAAAATGAAATCACACACAACGTGGGTGATTGAGAGAAGCTCGGCTCTGGTCCTTCATGGGACAGCTGCACTCCTTTCCCACACACGTTAACCGATTGCTCCGCTTCTGCAGTGGGCCAGAGATATTTGTGGATTACCAGACTGATGGCTCTGCAGCCGTCATTCGCAGAACATCTATACATATCCCTGACCCTTAGAACTACTATAAGACGCACAGTCTTAGTGATCCCAACATTGTGATAATATTGAATAGTGTATTCGTCTGCCAAGCTTGAATTTGCCGCCCTCTAAATTGTCCGCCCATTGAATTTTCCGCCGGGGGCCCGGGTTCCGGGGGCTTTTGATAACGTCCAAGCCTCAGCGCCGTAGAGGAGGACCGGAAGGATTAAGGTTTTGTAGAGGGATACCTTAGTTTTTCGAGAGAGAGAGAGAGAGCTCTACTACTCAGTTGCCTCTCGAGCCCAAGGAAGCAGCGGTTGGCAAGAGTTATTCTGCGTTTATCTCAGCGCTGGTGTCACTATCGAGCCAAGGTAGACGAAGTCCTTGACTACTTCAAAAATATAGCTGCTGAAAGTGACGCTCTGACCAAGATGACAGCATATATTTAGTCTTGTCCCCATTTACCCTTAGACCCACTTTAGCCGTTTCTGCTTCAATGCTTGCGAAAGTCTCATTGACGTCTCGCTTTGTCCGTCCAATAACGTCAATGTCATCTGCGTAGGCAAGCAATTGTGTAGACTTGAAGTAGATCGTACATCTTGTATTGGCCGCAGAGTCCCGCACGATCCTTTCAAGTATGATGTTAAAGAAATCACATGACAGTCTAAAACCTTTTTTAACATCGCAGGGTTCGGTTAGTTCACCACCGACCTTAATGGAGCAGCGAGAATTCTCCATTGTCGTCCTGCACAGTCGGACGAGTTTAGCAGGGATGTTAAAACTAGATATGGCTTTGTATAGCTCATCTCTATACACGCTGCCATATGCAGCCTTGAAATGGACGAAGAGGTGGTGAGTGTCGATTTGGTATTCCTGGGTCTTCTCCAAGATCTGCCGTAGCGTAAATATTCGGTCTATTGTGGATCTACCTGGCTTGAACCCACACTGATAAGAGCCGATCAGGTTATCCACAAACGGTTTCAGGCGTTCACACAATACGGCAGAGAAGATCTTATATGCGATGTTTAGGAGACTTATTCCCCTATAGTTGGCGCAGTTATAGGGGTCTCCTTTCTTATGGACCGGGCAAACGATGCTGAGATTCCCTTCGTCGGGCATGCTTTCCTCCGACCATTCCTTGCAAATGAGATGGTGCATGCACCTTACCAGCTCATCTCCAGCTGCCTTAAGAAGCACAGCAGACAGGCCGTCTGCGCCCGCGGCTTTATTAGACTTAAGTCTTGATATCGCTATTTTGACTTCGTCTAGGTCGGGTGGACTGAATTCTGTTTCATTGTCGTCCATTGCGAATGGCTCGTTCTGCCTGACAGCGGTATCTTGTCTATCATCGCCGTTATACAGTATGCAGAAGTCGTCTTTCCAAATCCTGAGCATCGACTGCGACTCTACTACCAGTTCTCCATTTTCATCCCTGCAGGCCGCCGCTCTGGCTTTGTAGCCATAGCATGTTCGTTTTACCTTATTGTAAAACTTACGGGCGTCATTTCTGCGGAAGCATCTCTCCATCTCCTCGATCTCACGCTTTCCGTGCTCTCTCTTCTTTCTTCTGAAAAGCGTGTGTTCCTCTCTTCTCTTTTGCTCATAGATTTCGCGAGCAGCTCTCGTCCGTCGTTGCAGCATGGCTTTATATGCATGGCTTGTTCGCATTGTTCATCGAACCAGGGGTTTCTAGGTGGTGGCGGTTTGAAACCCAGCACGCTGAGATGGGGCAATCACGTGCTTGCTACAAGGTTACGCCCCGCTAGGAAATCGATTAGCCTTAGTCCGTTGTCGGATGTGGTGTTATGGAGGCTGTGCTTTCCTATGCTTGCAATATTAGCAATAGAAAATCGAACCGCTCATGAGATTAATTATGTCAAGGTTATAGATTTGTTTGCAGAACAAAAGGCTCGAAGAGTAAAATTGTAATTATATAAAAAGTATGATAATCATTTTTACTCTGACGTTTAGTTTCAGACTCTATCCTGTTCTGTCCTAATTATTGTAAAATATATGTCCGACACGCCCATGTATTTTGTATTTATGAAAAACTGTAGGTTTAACAGCTTGGCCGGTCGTTGAGGCGTTTTTTGGGGTAGGCCTATGCCCATCAGTGGGTGAAATGATAATAATGATAAAATATTGACAGGCGGGGGCGGCATTTTTTTTTTTTTCTCCGCCTCGAAAAAATTCAAAATCCGGCGCTCCCGATAGGACTCCAGCGTAAGATGTCTTTTATTAAATTGGAAGACTCATTACCGAGCAGCTTATAAAATATATTGTTACGAAATATTCAATCCCACACCAAATAGGGTTCGCACCACTGGATGGCGATAAGCTACAATTGTCCTTTTTATCCGAATTAAAACAGACACACTTTTGTTGTTTTACCACAGATCAATTATCTGTGCAACTCCCCACTTTTCTTTACTATCCAAATCCTATTGAACGCTTTAAACTATATTACACACACAACAACCTTTATTGAAAGCTTTTATTTTCACACTGTTTGATCACACCGACTTGTCACACTCTGTTCAATACCACAAACTGAATGAATACCGAGGGCGAGTGTTCGCGCTTATATAGCTCTCGGTCCACCTTCTCGAACGTTCGCCGTTGGAAGTTCCCCTTCGGAAATCTCTAGAACGCTCTGACAATTAGCATTACGCCGTTGACAGTTGACATCATTCCAATCTCCGCTTCACGAGAGCTTTCGAACTTCGACAGCGAAATTCGAACTTAACCGTCGGTTTGTGTCTCCGCAATACTGCCCTCCTCCTAAACTTGTTCGTCCTCGAACAAGCGATTGGATCCTTCTCCGTAATATGGCGCTAACCTCTTTACGTGGACGATCTTATACTTCGCCCGTCTGTTTCCCGTCTGCTGTATTCGGTACACCACGTCGTTAAGTTTCTCGATGACCACATATGGTCCGTCCCAGGCCGATTGCAATTTGGGGCGCAAGCCTTTTTTCCGTTGTGGGTTGTACAGCAATACCAATTGTCCCGTCTCGAATCCAGAAGAGTTTGCCCTTAAGTCGTATCTCGCCTTCATTTTATCGCTGACCAAATTCAGTCGCTCACGGATGAACTGATGGATGGAGTTCAGCTTTTCTTTCTTTTCGGTTACGAAGTCCTCCCTGCCGCTAGTTGTCGGTAGTACCACGCCGAACTTCAAGTCCGATGGAAGTCGGAGATCAGATCCAAAAATGGATCTGCCAAAGCAGCTGCCGTTTGCTGTGGTTGTAAAGTAGTTCAGTCAATACACAATGGAGCTACTTTCATCGGCGTTGTTTTTGACAGCGCGGTTACTTCTGTGAGTGAAGTTGGAGGTGAATTCTATGAAGTAAAGTTGGCATCAGTAAAAAATTCGAAGATTGAAACTGAATTTAGATTATAAACGGATCAAAATAATTTGAAAAAAACATTATTGCTAACATGTGCGGCTGCTTTAGCCTATAAGAAGTTAAAAGCGAAAACAAAAGTCAGAAGAAGGTGGTGGGTTAGACCAAGTTATCAAACGTATTCCTCCAATGTCGAATTCGAAATGGCAAAACGCCGTGTAGTTGCGACAGTTTTTCAATTTTTCGAAATTACAGCGCTGCTACACGACTACATACGTGCCTATGTGACTTACTCCATATAATTCCATTGAATGAATATGGATTTGACAGCTCCGGCGTTTGTAGTTGCGCTGTCGCCGCGCCGTGTAGTAGCATTGTGACACAGGCATGAATCTGTTTTCGGACGTGGTGTCGTTCATTCAGTTTGTGGTATTGAACAGCGTGTGACAAGTCAGTGTGATCAAACAGTGGGAAAATAAAAGCTTTCAATAAAGGTTTGTTTGTGTAATAAAGTTTAAAGTGTTCAATAGGATTTGGATAATAAAGAAAAGTGGTGAAGCTGCACAGATAATTGATCTGTGGTGAAACAAGAAAAGTGCGTGTTTTTATTCGGATAAAAAGGACAATTGTAGTTTATCGCAATTCAGTGGTGCGAACCCTATTCGGTGTGGGATTGAATATTTCGTAACAATATTTTATAAAACACTCAAAAGCACAAATAAAGCCATATCAAACGCAGAGAACATAGGAAAGTGTTAGCTAAATAGCTGTCACCAGAAAACTGTCACAAAAATGTGACAATCACAGTGACTATCACCTTACACGATAGCGAAACTGAGAATGTGACTGTCACTTGTCACAAATCACCTTAGCCGATTCCAGCCCAGGTTTCAAGGCTCCCCCCGAACAGTCTGACAATTCTCAACTGTCATTGGTATTACAAATCATAAGAAATGTGATCTTAAAACCAAACAAGTACTTGCATTGTAATTTCATAAAACAAAACTTTATTTTTTGTTTTAAATTAAATTAAAAAAAAAAAAATAAAATAAAACAAAATCTGAAAAAGTCGAATACACACTCCAAAGGATATATTATCCACATTAGTTCTGCTCTGCTCTGCTATCGAGCCCGTAGCATGCATACCGCCCGGATTGGCAATCGCCATTGGCTGCAAATTATTCCTATTCGCCAGTGTTCCGTCTTTATCCAATCATCGCCTACGAACTTGATAGGGGTATATTGGACAAAAACGACTTAAATGTTACAAGTTATATGTTTAGTATGTGTGTACTTATAAAAATCAATTCTTTATCCTTACGTTGCTCCTTCGGTTGCTTTCATTATTTTTATTTTTTCTTCAATCATTTTTAATAGCTATGAATAAAGACATGTTTACGGTTTTATTTATTTTAATGTCCGTTGCATGTATCTCATTATTTACATACAAATGGTGTTTTTTGTTTTTTCTTCACTAATTTTCCTAAATTTGTTTTGTTTGCTGAAAATTCAGCAAATGTATCAGTTGTTTTGCTTACAAATTTCAATCAAACTAAACTAAAATTATAGTTAAAAATTAAATACATGACGTATTCAAATGTATTCAAAATTTAATAATTACTTATTAATTGCACAGATTTTTAACACGTTCTTTTGTTGTTTCCTTTTATATGTATATTACGATTTCGTAAATTAACTAAAGTAAGGTTGCATCTTTGAATTTGTTGTTCAATTAAACGTTTTGTGTTCGTTCCTGTTTCGGTTGTTTTGCTCTATCGAATGTATTTTTGTTTTGTTTTTTTGCAAGAAAATATAATAATTACAGTTTGTTCTTAAAAATTATATTATAGGACACGTTATATTAAAATATATATATACTGCTATCATATCTACTAGTAATTCCTTAACATACCTCTTCGGTTTATAAATATTTTTCAGTGTGTCGTGTTGTTTTCTTAATAAATTGTTGAATGTCGGGTGTTGTTGTTTACAACAGTGTTCTATTTCATTTTAATTAGTAATGGTATATGTAACGATGTATGTAATTGAAAAAATCCTACAACTGTATGTCGATTTCTTGTGAAATGTCTACTTAGAAAGAAAACTCGTAACGTATGTGAGAATACGTTCATTATACATAAGTCGGTTGTCTATGTTGTTTTTAATATTGATCCTTTTATAGGTTTACGTTTTATACTGTTCGGCGTATGGTATAAATGAGTTAGAAACGATAGTCTTCGTCGGCCATGTGAATTGCCCAATTGAATTTTTCCCTTTGCGTTTTGTTGAAGATCTTCTCAATTGGAACGCCGTATTTTTTACACCTATGAAGAAGGACGAGACGTATCGCATATACTATATACCGTATAAGAGCAACAACAACAGGTTTAGGGAAACTCACCATGCAACTGAAATTCGAGGATCGAGATAATTTAATTTTGATGTACCCAAGGCAATTGTCTTATTCTCATCCCTGTCAGTCTCTTGCAGTTCAAGTTTCTTCAACTGCTCTTTTAATCGATCTAATTGCTTCAATTTCTTGTCAGCAAGTATTTTCTCCTTTACCGTGCCCCGTTTGGCCGCTTTCTTCATATCCTAGAAAACAAAAACAAAGATACGACCCAAATCAGTAAGCAATTTTCATGTATTTCATTAAGATTACATCTTGGATTCTCTATATTTGACGGTACGTCCGAAAACGGGCTTCAGGGTATATTGGTGAGCATTCCTAGACAGATGCTAGTCGAGTAGCACAACGTAAGTTTGACGTCGGAAAGCTACAATCGCAAGAGATTGCCAGAATCTTTGCCGATCGTGTCTTCGCCAAGCTCTCTCAAAATCCACCCACAGCAGCACAAACAATAGAACAGGAATGGGCGCATTACCAGAGCGCCGTCAGAGACGCTGCCTCAGAGGTGCTGGGTTTCAAACCGCCAGAAACCAGGGGTTTCTGGTTCGATGAACAATGCGAAACATGCAGCGAAACAAGAGGCATATAAAGCCATGCTGCAACGACGGACGAGAGCTGCTCGCGAAATCTATGAGCAGAAGAGAAGAGAGGAACACACGCTTTTCAGAAGAAAGAAGAGAGAGCATGGAAAGCGTGGGATCGAGGAGATGGAGAGATGCTTCCGCAGGAATGACGCCCGTAAGTTTTACAATAAGGTAAAACGAACATGCCATGGCTACAAAGCCAGAGCGGTGGCCTGCAGGGATGAAAATGGAGAACTGGTAGTAGAGTCGCAGTCGATGCTGAGGATTTGGAAAGACCACTTCTGCAGACTGTATAACAGCGATGATAGACAAGATACCGCTGTCAGGCAGAACGAGCCATTCGTAATGGACGACAATGAAAATGAAAATAGCGATATCAAGACTTAAGTCTAATAAAGCCGCGGGCGCAGACGGCCTGTCTGCTGAGCTTCTTAAGGCAACTGGAGATGAGCTGGTAAGGTGCATGCACCATCTCATTTGCAAGGTATGGTCGGAGGAAAGCATGCCCGACGAATGGAATCTCAGCATCGTTTGCCCGGTCCATAAGAAAGGAGACCCCTATAACTGCGCCAACTATATGGGAATAAGTCTCCTAAACATCGCATATAAGATCTTCTCTGCCGTATTGTGTGAACGCCTGAAACCGTTTGTGGTTAACCTGATCGGCTCTTATCAGTGTGGTTTCAGGCCAGGTAAATCCACAATAGACCAAATATTTACGCTACGGCAGATCTTGGAGAAGACCCAGGAATACCAAATCGACACTCACCACCTCTTCGTCGATTTCAAGGCTGCATATGACAGCGTGTATAGAGATGAGCTATACAAAGCCATGTCTAGTTTTAACATCCCTGCCAAACTCGTCCGACTGTGCAGGATGACAATGGAGAATTCTCGCTGCTCCATTAAGGTCGGTAATGAGCAAACCGGGACCTTTGATGTTAAAAAAGGATTTAGGCAAGGTGACGCTCTGTCATGCAACATCGTGCTTGATAAGATCGTGCAAGAGTCACTGGCCAACACAAGAGGTACGATTTATTTCAAGTCTACGCAATTGCTTGCGTATGCCGACGACATTGACGTGATTGGACGGACACAGCGAAACGTCAATGAGGCCTCTGTAAGCATTGAGGCAGAAGCGGCTAAGATGGGTCTCAAGGTAAATGAGGGTAAAACCAAATATCTGCTTTCATCTAAAAGAGACGGACAGCACCGACGTATTGACCAGAACGTCACCATGGGCGGATATAACTTTAAAATGGTCAAGGAATTCGTCTACCTTGGCTCACTGATGACCAGCAACAACAACACCAGCGCTGAGATAAAACGCAGAGGCTTGGACCTTAACAAAAGCGGATGAAGATGCCCTTGGTCGTTTCGAGAGGGAAATTCTGCGTACTATCTACGGTCCTGTTTGTTCAAACGGTGTATGGAGGAGAAGATATAACGAAGAACTGTACGGGTTGTACAGCGACATCGGCCTGGTATGACTAGACTTTCGCTAGTCTTTTCCAATGCCGCACGCCCAGTTGGTTGACGTCCCTTTCCACGTGTGCACGCCATCTTAGGTGCGGCCGTCCTCTATTTCTTCGTCCCTCGGGGTTCGATTCAAAGGCTCTACGGGCTGGAGTCCATTCGCTCTACATGGCCTAGCCATCTTAAGCGTTGGATCCGTAGACGCCTGACTAGGCTCATGTGGCTGTACAACCCGTACAGTTCGTGATTGAATCGTCTCCTCCAACCCCCCTCTGTGTTTTTATGGGACCGAAAATCGCATGCAGAATCTTTCTTTCGAAACGACCAAGGATTTCCTCATCCGCTTTAGATAAAGTCCATGTTTCTGCGCCGTATAATAGAACCGGGATAATTCAGGTCTTATATAAGGTCAACTTGGTCGTACGAGAGAGGGCTCTACTCCTCAGTTGCCTCTTGAGCCCAAAGAAGCAGTTGACAAGAGTAATTCTGCGCTTGATTTCGAAACTGGTGTCGTTGTTCCAAGTCACTGCGGAGCCGAGGTATATGAAGTCCTTAACTACCTCAAACTTATATCTGCCAATATGCACGTTCTGTCCAAGACGTCGGTGGTAAATATCCTTTTTCGATGACAGCAGATATATGTATAGTCTTGCCCTCATTAACTGCCAAACCAATTTTTGCCGCATCCGTCTCAATACTCGCAAACGCCTCATTGACATCTCGCTGCGATCTATCTATTATGTCAATGTCGTCGGCGTATGCAAGGGGTTGCGAGGATTTGCAATAGATTGTGCCTCTTGTATTGGCCTGTGATTTTTCCACATCATCATAGATACCATGAACGAAAATTTCGAATGGTAAAACATGAGACTGTTGGAATACTGCTTACGTTTTTGAGCGGAGACAAAGGATTTTATAGTTAACCTTATCAAAAGCCTTTGAAAAGTCAAGCAGACAAAGAAGCAAAACAAACTCTTGCCTTATTTCTTCAAATAAATTGACCATAGCCGTGGAACAGCTGTGGTTAGGTCTGAAGCCAGACTGACGAGGTTTATCAAATGATTGCAAGACAAATGTTTCATAATTTGCTTTGCAGATATTTTTTCGAAGACTTTTGACAGACAAGCTTGAATGCTGATCGGTCTAAAATCAGCAGGAGAAATTGAATTGGCTTTCTTAGAAATAGGTAAAATGTTCGTAATTTTCCAAGACTGGGGAAAAGTATTATGGAATTATGTGATTAAAAAATAAATTCTACACTTACGCCATATTCAGCTTCAACATCATCGATTTGTTCCCGTTTAAGACGAATCTTCTCCTTTAACGTCTCCATACTCTTGGCATGTCCCTTCGGTACGGAACGTTGATGGTTACAGAGAATAGCCACCGCACGATTTGCACGATTATAAGCCAGTAATTTCTCTGGTATTGTAGCATCTGGATCTGTTAATAGATCCAATTGATTTTGTAATGTTATCGATGCATTGTACGTACGGAATACTTTTGCTGTTAAACCTATAAAAACGACAAATAAATGGATGAGAAAAAGGGTGTTATTATAGCCGTATATCAAGTCATTCGTTACCTTCCATAAGTTCTTTTAAATGTTCATTTAGTGTTTGTGTGCTTAGCCTGTCGAAGAGATCATCGCCGTCTTTCTTGTTCTCCATGAACAATTCTAAATTCTTGAAAACCCTCTTCTCGACCTCAACTTCGTTGTAATAACGAATCGAATCCTTACCGAGAAAATCAAATACGACCACATTCTCCTTTCCATTTAATTGTTTTTGCAAACTAACATGTTCCACACGTAGCGAACAACAACCCACAGTATCGGCTTGATCCTCATCCTTCTCGTTACCGGCTCTTAGGGCCAATTTATCAATAAAATATAGTGCCACGGCTCTTTGTCGCACGCGCATCTCTTTCGACTTCCATTCTTCACGATATGTTGAACGAATCTTATCAATTACCTTATCCAATCGCCTGGCTGTCTCGTATTTAATGTGATCCTTCTCGCCTTTCAATTTAGACGATGGATTTAACATGATATATTTCACTTGTCCCTGCACGTTCTCCACCCACGAAGCAAGCCAAGTGACCGTATTATCGTGACGCACTTCTTTCCATTTATGTCCCGGTGGCGGTACGGGTATCTTACTTTCCTTCGAACAATTTATAGACACATCTTCGGCCATGATACGTCGTTTGATCATACCCATTTTCGGGTGCTCGCCTCGACCGCGGAACAAACCGGGCGGTTCCAATTTAAAATTGCCAATACGCTCTTTATGACCATCGATTATACAGAAGCCAAACTCCTTGACCATTGCTTCATTTTCAGCCTTCTTGGCAGCCTTTTCCTCCTTGGTGGCATTTTTACGTTTCTCCGATTCGGCAGTGAAATACTGGAACATTTCTTTGAAGTTGCACTTCTTCAAGTCCTTGATTATTTCTCTCTCCTTCGATGTCATTGTCTTGCGGAAATCCTTAAAGAAATTATCGTTGAATTGTTTCTTGGTCACATAATCATGATTTAACATTTTCGCGTAGAAAGTGGCAGCCTCTTCGGTATCAGTGGATAGTTTCATTTCCTTGCCGTCATAGTAGAATTTCACATTACTGGGTAGTGGCTCATATGGTGCAGCAAACACCGGACCCTTATGTTCCAGAGTTGTCCATTTTACACCATCTTCGCGCTTTTCTTCTTCCCACCTGAAATACGACAACGAATTGAATTTTTTAGCCTTGCGTCGTCTTCTCTTTTTCACGGTTGTTGTTGTACAACCAGATGACAAGTTGTGATAGAATAATTTCGTACACTTGATGGTTTCATAATGAATAAATAATTTACAAGAATGCACAATACAAGGTTGAATCTGAATTAATTTTAAGGTAAACCGCAAAAGACTTGCCATTTATGGCAGAGCGAAAATGCATAATGACATATGTATGCACGTAACCAAAAAGTGTCAAACGCATGACAGAAGGGGAGACGTTGTTGCCGTCTTTATTATGAAATGTCAAGTGTTGCCACTTATATGAAATACGAAATTTGGTAAAAGAAAATTTTAATTTAAAACAATAAATGAAAAAATGAATGGCAGCATTTGTAATTATTTCTTAAATGTCAGCAACAAAACGGCGCACACAATTTGGTGCAGAAAAAAAAAATTGCAATTGAATATGTCAAATTCATTTGTTCACTACCCCTAGAGCACATGTGGCCATTTTTGGGCGCGCCTGATTTCTTGTCCTTTGCTTTTTGATGTTTTGAATATCCACAGGTCAGTGACATTGAAATTAGTCAAGAGACAAACTACGGATTCACGTGCCATAAGAATGAAGTGACAGGTGGTCATAGTATTATTCTGTGAAACCACCACTTGTTTTTCTGAACCAAAAAGAAAAGTAATAAAATAAATAAAACTTACCAACGCCAAACGTCTTTCTCTTCTTGGTCATCCTTGCCTTTCCTCTTAGTGCCAGATTGGGCGGTGGTCGCTGTTCCCGATGTCTCCTTCTTGACTTTTTTATTACGCGGTTTTTCATCATACTCCTCTTCTTCTTCCTTTATCGCACGCTTATTCTTCTTTTCCTTCTTCTTCTCGGCTTTCTTTTCTTTATCTTTTTTCGAGGTTTTCGGCACTACCGGGGCCACTGACTTACGCTTAGCCAAAGGCACATCATCCTCATCATCATCTTCTTGTTTTATCGCAAACGATTTGCGTTTGGCCAAAGGAATGTCCTCCTCGTCGTCCTCTGTCTCCATCGGTTGACTTTCGCCAAAATTCTGACTGTGGTTCGATGCCTCGTTATCAGTAGCTTCTTCTTTAATATCAAACGGTGGCTCGTCGCTTTTAAATTGTGACATTGAATAGTCACAAGAACTCGCTTGTGACATGTTAAACGACTCTTGTTCCACTTTATCAATCGGTTTCTCTTCATAGCCATCTTTATCGTTCGAATTCTCGAAACCCGTACACGACTCACTGTAATCGTTGTTAGGAAGCTCCTTAAAATTATCTAAATTTGATTTGATATCATCACCAACGCCGTTTTGCGTGATAAACGGTTTTTCTTCCTCTTTAATCGAAAACTCTTTGCTACTCGAATGATGGCTCTTCTCTCGATGTTTCGATGATGAGCTACTGCTGGAATGTTTGTTCTTCGAACTTGACGACGAGCTCTTGTGTCGATCCGAGCGATCCTTATCGGAGCGAGGTTTATCACTCGAACTGCTACTTTTGTGCTCTTTTCGGCGTTCCTTATCCTTATCCCTATCCTTGTCGCGATCCTTTCCCTTATCACGATGTTCTTTCTCTGAGCCGTTTTTCTCTTTGTCGCTCTTCTCTCGCGACGATTTCTCTTTGTCCCTTTGACGATCTTTGTCGCGTTCTTTATCTTTATCGCGGGACGATGATTTATGTGAGGACGATGAGGACTTGTGTTTATCGTTGCGATCTTTATCTTTATCACGATCTTTATCTCGTTGCTTATCTCTATCCTTCTCGCGCTCTTTATCACGATGCTTATCCTTGCCGCTTGATGATGAGCTATGCTTTTTATCTGACGATTCTTTATCTCTGCAAATGGAACCAATATTGGTGTAAAAAACATAAAAAAAAAACAAATGATTCAGACTTACCGGCTACTTTTGGAGCTTTTGTGGTCGCGATCTTTATCCCTGTACTTGTCTTTACTAGACGATTTGTGCTTACTACTGCTGTGGCTATGACCGTTACTGACACCGTTCATCTGCCCGATGAGTCCACCACCATTCTGTGATTCACTTCCCTGTAAGAACACAAACAGTCAAGAGATTAACATTGGTTACTTGAAACTAGAACTCAAATATCAAACGAACTAATGAGCACTGCCAGCGTTCATTTGTTTATTTACCGCAACACCACCCTGTGCGATCAGTTCCTACAAACTGTGTTTACAATGAACATTCCCGCGAAGCTGACTCAGCTTATCTTCTCGACACGATATGAAGAAAAATGGCAATTTTGACCTTAGCCGGGTACAGAATAAAGTTAGTTTGCTGTTGTACACATCAAAGTTATAGTCACGTCTATCGTCTTAAATGATTTCGAGACTAAGGAAGTAAGCTATGTACATCTACTCCCAAAAGGGCTTCACTGTGGACTTCGAAAGAGACTATTTTAAAAAATTCAGTATGCCGCCTCTCAAACGCGTTTAAAACAGACTCATTGGTGAGCGGTGGCGGATTATCTCTGCAGTATCTCCTAGACCGAAGTCACAGCATTCAAGGAGGCCCTGATGTAACTCAAGACGGGTGTAATACCCATAAGGAAAACAATCATTCGTAAAAGGAAGGAGATATCCCCTATTATGTCAAATACAGACTTGACCAAATAGGGCACAGGTAAATTCGAATTACGACTACAAAGATTTATTTGTAAATCATGTCTAGTACCATGGATGCCATTTATGTATGAATATAACATCACTGAACTGGTCAACAGGACCAATTTTACAGAGTCGATCAGATGGTCAACAGTTTTGACATCTTCCAATATGGACATTTCTATGGCATTTACCTCGGCGGTGATGTATTTTTTATTTTTTTTTATCTCGAATGGTGGCCGATCTATTAATGTGCACTTTACTTCCTAAAATTCTCCATAAAAAGAAATCAGGTGGTGTTGAACCGCATGATCTTGCAGGCCAGTTTCCGATCCCAAGACGCGAAATTAGACGATTTTTGTAAAACCCTTGTGACTCGTCGTTACCCTCGCGTGTAGTGCGGCACGCTGCATCATAAGAAAATAACCAAACGAGGTATGGCAATTAAGTTCCGGGAATTTAGTCACAAGTTGGGAACTGACAACACCGCGTCGTTCGTCAACATCTGTCTAGAAAGTGGACACTTTCTTTCAGTTTTTATTCAAGGCCTAGGTACATACATAGGTAGATAATTCGTAGCTTCCACCAGGTGAAGTACACACCCAGGCCAGATAGGCCTATTGTGTGACTATGAGGGGGACCCTTCTTACGAAATTAAGTTCAGTTATCCTAATCCGCTAAATGTCAGTCCGCTATTATGACAGAAGGTCGGACCGGCGCAGAGTAGCTGTTGAATGAACTCAACCACCTCTTCGTCTTCACAGCTCCTGCGGAAATCATTCGAAACTTGCCCTCGTCTTTGTGCATGACTGCCAATAAGACAGTGACCAGTGATGGCAACAACGATTTTGTTGACGTGCGTTGGTTCGTTTTAGGGAGATTAGTCCCATGGTTCGCTGTCGGTCAAGTCGTGGCCAGATTTGCCTGCCGGTTATGCAGGTATGCCCTTGGGTCCATCTCAGTCATGGCCTGATTCGTTAGTTCTAGTTTAATGCCTATTAGTGGTGTACCTTCGTATGCCATATTTGATCGTTGCGTCGTTCCTTGTCCGGCGAGCATGTCAGCTCTTTCATTTCCTGAAATATCGCTGTGTCCTGGTACCCATGAGAGGTGTATGTTAAACGATTTCGTTAAGAGATAGGCGGCAGTCGAGGTTCACCTTGCATAAGAGGTTGGCTGTGGTGCAGTGGTTAACATAATCGACCGCCGAGCGGAAGGTCTACAGTTCAAATTCGCTTCGTAGCCAAGAAAAAGTAATTCCTATACGGACAAAAAGTATGCAACGCCGTTGTGAATGGAAAGTGACCAGACCTACTGCTGCAGGCATAACACTCACAGTATATGGTCAAATGAAATTCATCCTCTGCGTATGCAATACTAAAAGTGCTCGAACGAATTACTACGGACTATAACCAACCCGGAATTGGTCGGCTCTCGTCCTATCTAGGACAACCACCCCTGAGAGTAATGAACGAACATCAACGACCCGAATCACTGCACTCCGTTCAGGTTGTGTGTCTAAAACACATCATAAGAGAATATAAAAGCTCTTGAACCTGCGCGAATCTCTACAACAAAAAAAAAAAAAAAAAAAAAAAAAAAAAAAAAAAAAAAAAAAAAAAAAAAAAAAAAAGACAGGGCAGCTTGGCTGTCAGTGAAGATTCGAATATCTGTGACGGGGTGGCCGTGGTGCAGTGGTTAACATCATCGACCGCCGAGCGAAAGGTCTATGATTTATATTCGCTTCGTAGCCAAGACAAAGTAATTTCTATACGGACAAAAAGTATGCAACGCAGTTGTGAATGGAAAGTGACCAGACGTACTGCTGCAGGCATAACACTCACAGTATATGGTCAACCCAAATTCATCCTCTGCGTATGCAATACTAAAGTGCTCGAACGGCTCTCGTCCTATCTAGGTCTGGGACAACCACCCCTGAGAGTAGTGAACGAACATCAACGACCCCAACCACTGCACACATCATAAGAGAATATAAAAACTCTTGAACCTGCGCGAGTCTCTAAAAAAAAAGGATATTACGTTTTACCTTAGCCAAGACAGGACTTCCTTTATTGATAACAGCCTGGAAGACACTCCAGTAGTCTGGTAGTTTTAAGGTCTGACTTAGTTTTAACTACGTATTTACAAAATACTCTGCTACCACTCCCTTCCTTGGTTTTTGAGCCATCCGTGTAGAAATCCACGCAGCCCCTGCGGAGTCGCGCCTATCGGTACAATTTTTGTCTTTCTGGGTAGGTTATTTGGAACTATTTCTCGAAGACTGTGGCGGGCTCAATATGAATAGTAGGAGTTCTTTACCAGAGTCTTCCTGTCGTTCAGGATAGAAGCGTGGCCGGCGATATAGCTCGTCCATTTTGAACCGACATTTAATCTCGTTGCCGTGTTTGTGGCTAGCTGCTTTCCGTGAATATCGAGTGGGTTAGGTGGAGTAGCATGTTGATCGCCGCCGTTGGAGTAGACCTTAGGGCCCCGGTTATTCACATGCCTACTAACCTCCGTGCTTTCTCAATTTGTTTGTGGTATGTTGTTTTCACTAGTGTAGTCCAGCAAACTAAAATACCTTACAGTAGAATAGGTCTAACGACTGCAATGTACAACCATAAGGTTATTTTGTGGCTGAAGCCCCATTTTTTCCCAAGACTCTATTGCTCGTTCGGTAGACGCCAAGATAGATATTTGGTACTAGAAGAATAGGTAAGCCTGGTACCAAGTAGATTGATTGGACACGGGTCCGGGATCTTGTGCTTTCTAGTGAAGAGTACAAGTTCCCTTTTCTAGGGGTTTATTCCGAGTCAATTATTTTGTGCCCACCTGCACAATGTGGAGAATGCCGTTTGCGTACGGCCATTCAGTGTAGTCAGGTATTTGCCTGAGATGGCAATAGCAACGTCATCAGCGTAGGCAATAACATCGAGGCCTGTTTTCTCCAGTTTAGTTAGTAGTTCGTTTGCGACCACGTTTCAGAGAAGAGAAGAGAGGACGCCCCTTGTGGAGCGCCTCTGGTAACTGATTTAGTAATTACTTGGCTTCTCCATTTAGAGAAGATCTGGCGTCTCATTCAAGGCTTAAGTCAACAGCACGTTTTGTTTGTGTTGCCTATTTTTTGAAAAGAAAAACTAGTAGAGATGCAAATTTGAAGACTCATATACGTACATTACAAGCAACGTGTTGTGATTCAAGGAAGGAGCTCCCGTAACTTCTCACACTGCGGCATCGTTCATGGTGAATTTGTTCCTACCGACTAGACAGTGAGTGGTCAGTTCGATGTAAGTTGGCGTCCTGAAGAGGCTGAGAGTTTGTTTGTTTTTCGTGTGCGACCCGAAATCGCTAAGGCCGAATTTCGCTCCACGACAATGCGCCGGCACATACCTCGTTTATTGTGCAAGAGTTTTTGCGAAAAAAAAATCATTCCAAGGCCGCATCTACCCTAGAGCCCGGATATTGCCTCGCGACTTTTTTTATCCTCTCAAGATGAAGTCACACTTTAAGGGAACTCACCATGACAGTGTAGAAAAGGTCAAAGAGGCTGTAATTATGATTCTGAACGAGTTAAGTTCAGATGATTATCAAGAGTGCTTCGTACCGCGCGAGCAACGTTAGGATCGTTATGTAGAGTTAGAAGGAAACTAGCTATTGTGAAGGTCAATAACAAAATGTATGACAAACTTAATTTGCCTGTTTTGACGACAAGTCGTTCTTATTTTCCAAAAATAGTCCCGCAAAGCAAACCAAACAATTGTTGGGTATGCATCGGCTGTTCCTGATGTTCGTTCCAATTCTCGTTGCCCCATTTGTGGCAGTTTTGCTTGTCCGTTGTCGCATTCGCTATGAAATGCGCTTCATTGCTTAGGATGATATTCGGTGAAAACTGCACGGCGCTGTAAGAGCCAATCGACGAACACACAAGGCAGAATGATCCATTTCTTGACGACGAAGATCGCAGAGAATTCCGTCTCCCTGACCTCGACGAAGTTAAGATTGCCATATCGAAACTGCTGGGGCAGACGACGATCTGTCGAGCTCTTCGAAGGGGCTGGAGATGAACGGGTTAGGAGCAATGCGCCAGCTCATCTGTAAGATTTGGTCAAAGGAAAGCTTGCCTGAGGAATGGAGCCTCAACATCGTTTGCCCGATACAGTAGAAAGGAGACCCCTATGACTGCGGAACTACAGAGGAATGAGCCTCCTTAGCATCGCCTACAAAATCTTCACTGCCGTTTTGTGCGAACGCCTGAAGCCGTTTGTAAGTAAGCTGATAGGTCCGGTCCTTAACAATGTAGCTTCAGGCTAGGGAAGTCCTCCATCGACCAAATCTTCACACTACGGCAGGTCCTGAAAAATCCAATGAATTTCAGTTCATTGGACATGGAGAATGCTCGCTGCTTTATTCGAACCGATGCAAACCTGACCGATACTTTTGATGCCAAAAAAGGATTTAGGCAGGTCGATGCATTGTGGTGTGATTTCTTAAACATCGTATTAGAAAAGATTGTGCGAAAGTCACCGGCCAACACAAGAGGCACAATTTATTTCAAATTCTCACAACTCGCATACGCGGATGACATTGACATATGTAATGCGAAGAACCCAGCGTATTGAGGCGGAGGCGGCGAAAATTGGTGTGGCAGTAAACGAGGGCAAAGCTAAATATAAAATAGGACGCTCACCACCGACGTCATTGCCAGATCGTAAGTTCCGAAATCAAACGCAGAATCACTCTTGCCAATTGCTGTTTCTTTGGGCTCAGGAGGCAATTAAGTAATAGAGCCCTCTCCCGAATGACGAAGTTGACTATGCAAGACCCTTCATCCCGGCCCTGCTGTACTGCTCAGAAGCATGGACACGTATCAAAAGCGGATGAGGAAATCCTTGGCAGTTTCGAGCGAATGATTTTTCGTGTGATTTTCGACCCTATAAACGCAGACGGGGGAAAAATAGGAAAAGATTCAACCGCGAGCGTTACGGGCTGTACAGCGACATGAGTCTAGTCATCGACGGATTTAAAGCCTAAGACAGCTAAGCCATGTAGAGCGAATGGATACCACACCTCCAGCCCGGAGTCTTTGAATCCAACTCCGAGGGACGAAGAAACTAAGATAGCGCACACCGGTGGAAGGGGACCTCAGCCAACTGGGTGTGCGGCAATGGAAAAGGCTAACAAAAGATCGTGCTAGTTGGAGGGGCATGCTCCCCCCGAGGACAAATTTTCCTTCAGTTTTTTTCAGTGCCATTGTCTGTGTCCACTATCCAACAAGGATGCCAGATAAAAAACAACTTCTAGTCACTAACGTGCTGAATAGCTCTTGCGAACCGTCTGACTTTTGGCTTAGAAAGCAGTTGGCAAGCCCTTCCGTGAAAATCCAAGGTGATTTTGTACAATTTCAGCCCAATATAAAGCGCATATTTCCACCGCATAAGAAAACCCTCAGCGATCCAACTACAGATCCAACTACAAACTGCACGTGCCTACAAAAAAATAGCTTTTGCTTAGCCAGGTATCTCGATGGCCAAGTAATGATATGCGAATGAAGACACGCGAAAAAGGGCATGCGCATCCAAATCGACGTGTACATACACATGGTATCGGATATTAACAGAACCACGTCGTATCGCACTGCAGCAGGCTATAAAAAGATCACAGTAGCTAGCTGGAACAATGTCTACGTTAATTTCGTGCTTACATAAGTAGATACATGCCCTCAATTTTTGTCGACAAATTCCATTTGATCAAGTGCAAAGCAGCGAGGTAAAAGTATAGGAAAACCGAAAATACCCACCCACTTCCCTTCAGTCATTTAAAGGTCGTTGAGCCCGAATTCAGTGCGCCACATCGGTATTAGCCATTCGCTTTTGGTTATTATTTGATTCTAAACAAGTTCCATATATGCAATGAGAGCATGTATACGACATGAAAAGTTCAATGTCTAGAAAGATACAACACCTGTTTCAATGTGGAGTAGACCAGGACATGGGCGAGCAGGTGCAAGGTGCCACCTGTTTGTTTGGCGACTTGTTTTGTTTGGTCAATCACGTGGCAAGTTGTTCTACTAAATCTAAATCGAAATCAATGATATCCGGACTATTGTGCAGAACAAAAGCAATATGTAGTATATATGTATGTATGTACATATGTACTACTCTGTCTGTCTGGCTGGTGGTGTGTCTGTAAAATTATTGAAAACTTTTAGGTCGTCGCATGTGATTGGAACACGAAACAGAATGTTTGGTTAGGTAGACCTTATCTCACAGAAGGCATTCAAAGGCACACCAAAACACTCATTCCGATCGTTGCCATATAGTAGCAGCAGCGGTACAAAACGAAAACTATGCGATTTGGCAACATGCTCCTAACCTGATTTTTATCCTCTTCTCGCCTCGTCGCGTAGTATACAGCATGCTTGTCTGTCATATGCTACTAAGTACATATATACTATGTGCTTGATGGAAAGTTTGCTTTCGAAACTAAGCGAATAGCCACAATTCGAATGGTAAAGTTGTGATGCGTATTGAGTAGATTTTAATCCAATACTCGCAGATTCTGCGCAAAGTTCGCTCAACGCGTAAAAGGCGAATATGAATGGAAAGTACACGATATACAGCTCAATCGAATAGTCGAAAATGTCTAGATTTATTTTATGCAACTTGTTACATTGTCAATTTGAAATACATTCGAGGAAATTGTTTACGATTTTAAGCAATGATCTGCATGTGTGTTTCATTTTCGCAAATTTCCATCAATCTGTCGTGGTGTTATCGCTATCGTCTACCAATACAACAAAGCAAAGATCACTTTTTTGTCGTTTTTTTTTCTTCTTTCGTTTGTCAGGCAGTGTATTGATGAAAAAAAATAAATATCGGGAACCTCGTGGATTATTCGAGGCATATTATCAACATTTTCGAAGGTGAAAATGCTCGAATCGGTTCACATTCAATGTGGTTTCATTCATCAATTCCTTTTTCTTTTTGGTTTTCTTCAACCTCATATGATAATACATATTTAATAAAAATACAAATACAAAGCAGCAATGCATAGCAATAGAGTTTATGTAGAACGGCTGGCACAAAGGGTTCGGGTTCGGGTCCGAGTCCGAGTGCATTACGAGCATTCAACTCTTCGGCTATTATACCTTGTGCATACACTGGTTTTTCAGTTCTCGCGTTTTTTTTTTTTCTTCAGTCAATTCTATTGAAAGGAAAACACCTCAAATGCACATCGAGGAAGAAATTATATAAATGCGCTTCAGCAGCATTGAACATGAACAGTACTCTTCTCCCTTGAGTGATCTCCTCCTACCCCACCCCATACGTACATAGTTTTATTTTCTTTTTTCCTTCTTTGAAAATTCAATTACCTTCAAATTTTCAAGTGAAAAAATAAAATTAAAATTAAGATGAAAAGAAAGACACACACGAAAAAAAGAAAATAAAAAAGTTTCGCGTGGTTTGCCTTCACTAAAAACAGAGAACAAAATGAACGTCGACAACTGCGGCTACGACGACCGAGTCCCACCACGTCGGTCAAAGCAGCCACCGCCGCCGTAGTCGCTGTCGTCGCCGTTCTATCCGTCGTCGTCTTTGTCGCCATTTTTCAACTCTCGTGAAAACTTTGATTGAAATTAAAACAGCATTTAATCGAACAGCACAACCATTTGTGATTTTCACAAAAACAGAAAAACAAAAAAATTAAATTTTCTTATTCATCTACTTACTGTGTGGGGATCGCCAGAAGACTCAGTGATTTCGACACTCATTTTATTCGAAGCAGAACGAAAAAAAAACAGAAATTGTCTTTGAAAATTGTTCAAGTCTTATGCACTTGTGTGAATGGAGGAATCGAGTGAAAAATTTTTCTAAGTCAATGGATTTATTGAACTTAGAAAACACACGACACGTCTGTACTGTACAAAAAGCAGAAAAAGACACAAAGTCGATTCTGTACGACGCCGAACTCGACGTCTTCGGAGTAGAGAAAATTTCAAGTCCTTTGTGATGCGATTGTTCGCGTTGCTGGTGTGGCACTTTGTACGAGAAAATTTCTAAGTATTGCTGGCTGCGACGACGCGCGTTTTGTGGCGATGCGCGAGGGATGGATGGTCCGGGGGTTGTACTGCGTTTTGATGGGGCACACCACCGTCGTTTCGGTTGTACTTTTTGATGATCGACAATTGAATGGATTCGATGATATGCTACGCACTTTTGGCACCTGAATGACAGTAATAATTGCGCGATATGTTTCTGATTGTTTGTGGGAATTCTTTTTTCGGGATAAATAAGCAATTAACCAAAACACCGACACTACGTAGAATGCGTCGTTTCACTTGTCAGTTTCTAGGTATAAGGTGCATAGCGAGCTGTCATCGACACAGGGGTGCCACTTTTCGAAATAAGGTTCTCGTTGTATGGGCTGCTAAGTTAGGTAACGAAATTTCAAAAGTGTTTTAACCATCGTTGGGTCTTCAGAAGCGAATCTGTACATATTTAGATTAAAAATTGTATAATATTTACACTTTTATTAGCTTTCTTAGACTATCAGATGAAGATGTTGTCGAGGCAATCTCTTCAGTGAACTGAACTGTTGGACTCGATTTAATTAAACCTAAATTCATAAAATTGTTTTTTCCCTATCTTTTACGTTTTTTAACCAACATTTTGACCAATCTTATTTTAGCATCATCAGAATTTCATTTAAAATGGAAGACTGCCAAAATTAGCCCCAGTCTTAAGAAAACTACATGAACGGTGAAAGAGTTCCGACCAATAGCCAACGTACCATTCCTCTTGAACGTATGTATTTGAAAAGGCACTTTTCAAACAGATACAAAGTCATCTCTCTTTGCAAAAAAGAAACCTACTAGTCTCTAGCTAGTATCTTCAATAAAGCAAATAGTACAAGAAACGACAGAGACTGGAGACTATACAAAGATTCACTCAGAGTGTACAAACAAACCCTGAGGAAAGAACAAAGGCTGTTTTGGAATTCTTCTGCAACAATATGGAGAACATTTCAGACTACCACATATTGAGGAAAATATTCTCGAAAGATCCACAGAGGAAGAAACTCTAAATCTTCTCCTTAACACGCACTTCTCAGGCTGCTATGAATCACAAGACTCAGTGCATTCGCGAGGAACTCACTTCTCCTCTGCGATAGAGGAAAAGTACGTTCATATTATCTCTAGAGAGAAAGTTATATGGGCATTAAAAAGTTTTAAGCCCTACGATTCGCCAGGTCCGGATGAAATTTACCCTATCGAACCCACACAAACTATGAAATGGACTATGCCATGGCTAGAGATTATCTTTAAAAGATGCCTAGCTTGGGGTCACATTCCAGAAAAGTGGAAGTGCGCAAAGGTACTTTTCATCCCCAAGGCCGGCAAGAATTCTCACACTTCCCCCAAGGATCTAAGGCCTATCTGTCTACCATCCTTTGCACTAAAAACTTTGGAAAGGCTGGTAGACTTACACACACGCCACAGCTTGGATCCGTTCCTAATTTCTAAGGCACAGCACGCCTACTGTAAGGGTAGATCTGTCGAAACAGCCTTGCATACACTAGTGAGGAAAATCGAATCGAAAATCGATCGCTGATCAGCGAGTTATTATTGACGCGCAAGATTCACTCCAAATGGGGAAGCCAAGTAACCATCAGAGTGGTAACCAGGGGAACCCCGCAAGGAGGGGTTCTCTCACCTCTTCTCTGGAATATAGTTATAGACGAACTACTAATTAGACTGGAGAAATAAGGCCTGGACGTTATTGCCTACGCTGATGACGTTGCCATTTCAATCTCAGGTAAATACCTTGAATGACCGTATGCAAATGGCAATCTCAATCCTTTGAATCCCAAAAGCACAAAATCCCGGAACACTGCCCTGGTACTTTGCTTGGTACCAGATTAAACTATTCCTCTAATGCCAAATACTTACTTACTTATCAGGCCAGCGATCCATGGAGGATCTGAGCCTGAGCTATAGCTGCCTTCCATCCTTGACGGTAAGACCAAGATGTCTTACATCCGCGATTACTTGGTCTTTATACCGGAGGTTCGGTCTTCCTCTTCTTCTCGAACCAGGAGGTTCGGAGTCGAAGACCCTCTTAGCTGGAGTGTTGACGTCCACGCGCTCGATGTGGCCGAGCCAGTGTAGTCGACGGATCCTTGCCTTCCGGACTACATCCACATCTTGGTACAGCTCGTAGAGTTCGCGGTTGTGTCTTCTTCTCCATTCACCTTCCTCACAGACAGGACCAAATATCCGGCGCAGAATTTTTCTTTCGAAAGAACCCAAAACCAGCTCCGCTGTCCTGCTTATCGTCCAGCTTTCGGCTCCGTACAGCAAGACTGGCAGAATGAGCAGAATGCTACCGAAGTAGCAGCGGTTGCCAAGCGTGATTCTATGCCGGATCTCCACTGTGGTGTCATTGTGGAATTTACGTTTGCCCCGAGGTAGATCAAGTCCTTAACTACTTCGAAGTTGTAGCTGTCAATTGTTATATTTTGTCCCAGGTGGTGAGTGACTGATTGGTTTTTGCTTGACAGCATGTACTTCGTTTTATCCTCATTGACCTTAAGACCAACTCGTTTCGCCTGTTCTTCAATCGCCGTGAATGCTTCTACAATGTCACGGCCGGCGAGAACACGCGATGATGTCGATATCATCCGCGTATCCTAGTAGCTGGACGGACTTGTAGAAGATAGTGCCTTCCCTGTTGACGCCTGCCCGTTGCACTATCTGCTCCAACGCCAGGTTGGTCATGCTCGTTAAGCAGCTGCTGCTGCAGCACTAATCTCTGCGGGTCGGTGACAAGATTACCCTCGCAGTATCGAAGAGCCTGGGTGCCCTTTTTGAAGCCCCCTGCAAGGCCTTTGGCTTTCTGGTAAAAGGCTCGTGTTTTATGCTTATCCCTAGACTCCTCGATATCCTTGAGCTGGGAGGCTGCGCAGATTCTTTTCTTTTGTCGCAGTAGTTTTTTCTCCTCCCTTCTTCTGGCTCGGTATTCTTCTTGCGCTGCCCTGGTTTTCCTCTGCAACGCCTTTCGGTACGCCTCGTCGGTTGCTGCCTTTTTCTGTTCACATTCGCCAACATACCACGGGTTTCTTGTCGGGGGTCGTAAGTATCCTAAGGTGGTTTCTGCTACTTCCTGAAAGGCTGAGCGGCAATGCAGCCACATATTATTGGCATTTGTGTTCGACATACCGTACAGTCTTTCGCTCAGCTACTCCCTGTAGACTCTGGTAACCTCCGGTGTGCTCAGGCGCCCAATGTCGAACCTCCTTCTGGTGGGCTGGTGCAGCTTTCTGACATTAAACAGTCGAGCTCTGAATCTTGCTGCTGCGAGGAAGTGGTCAGAGTCGACACTTGCCCCTCTGAATGTTCGCACATCCAGGATGTTTGACGAGTGCCTTGCGTCAATGAGCTAATGGTCGATTTGGTTGGCGGTTCGACCGTCCGGAGATCGCCAGGTTGCTGTGTGGATTCGCTTACGAGGGAATCTTGTGCTACTTATCACCGCATTACGAGCTGTCGCAAAGTCCGTGAGTCGGAAGCCGTTATCTGTTGTTGTATCGTGGAGGTTGTGCATTCCGATCACTCCGCACAGGGTGTTCTCCTTACCGATTTTGGTGTTGAAGTCCCCAAGTACGATTTTATCATCGTACTCCAGACAAGCTCCGTAGGCGTTGTCCAGGAGGTCATAGAAGTCCTCCTTGACAGGATTTTCAGCCTCTTCGGTAGGGGCGTGTGCACATATAAGGCTGATGTTATAAAATCTGCCTCTGATGCGGATCACAGCCAGGCGATCACCTAGCCGCTTGCCCACGACAAATCCGCATCCCAGTAAGTGCAATCTTTTGCGACAGCTGCAACAAATGTCGCAATTTTTCTTCCTCATCAAACCGTTTCCTATCCAGCGTATTTCCTGACATAGACTTTGGACTTTGAAAAACCCCACAAGAAAAAGTCCGGTGGCGTCAAATCGGGCGATCTCGGTGGCAAGTCAAAATCACCGTTTTTGAAAATCGATCGACGAACTTACGGCGCAATAAAGCGATGGTGGCCCGAGCTGTGTAAGCTGTGGCGCCATTTTGTTGGAACCAGAAATTGTTCATGTCCGCTAAAAATGGCAACAAAAAATTCGCTATCATCGCCGATAACGCCCGCCATTAACGGTGGTGGGCAACTCATCATCGTCTTCAAAAAAGAACGGTCCAATGACCCCATCCGCACGAATTCCAGCACAAACGACCAACGCGTCGTGGAGAGGTTCTTCGAGGATTGATTGAGGATTTTCAGCAGCGTAAAAGCGACAATTTTGTTTGTTGACCGTTTCATTTAGCGAAAAATGAGCCTAATCGCTTATGATGATTTTTTCCCAAAAATCAGAATCAGTTCGAGCCAAGTTCACGACGAATTTCGCATAATTCAAGTGACGTGACTTATCGGTTGGCAATAATCGATTAGTAATTTGAATTTTGTACGGAAATAACTTCAAATCTTACCGAATTATGCGATGCAATGAGCTGCGACTGATGCCCAACTGAGCGGAACGGCCAGCCAACTGAGGCCCGTATAGCCTCAATATTCTCTTTGGACCATTTCGTTTGCTCTCTCCCTTGATGACTGGCACTGCCAAGATTACCGGTGTCCAAAAATTGTTGGTGCAAACGCCTAATGGTCATGTTAGAAGGCGCGTCTCTCACTTCAAATTTTGAACTGTACGCACTTTTGGTTTTCACGATTGAGAAATTGTTTTGGATGTAAAGCACTCTTCCATAGTAAAAATTCGCAAAAACTAACGCTTTAAATGCGGGCTGTCACCATCCGTTCTGCCAACCGGTGTCAAAGTTACTGGGTTGCCTGATGCTAACACTTTAATTGGGCCACCCGTTAGAAAAAAGACGTCGGTGTTGTGCGTCTTTCTTTGATGGCAACCTACATTTGGTTTTGCCATCGTTTACCTCCAGACCCACTTTAGCTGCTTCTACTTCAATGCGCACAAAAGACAGACTTGTCCCAATCAGATCAATGCCAACAGCGTATGCGAGCAATTGTGTAGATTTGAAGTAGATTGTACCTCTTGTATTGGCCAGTGAGTTCCGCACGATATTTTCAAGGATGATATTGGAAAAATCATATGACAGTACGTCGCCCTGTCTAAATCCTTTTTTGACATGGAAAGTCCTGGTTAATTCCTCACCGACCTTAATGGAGCAGCAGAAAAGCTCCATTGTCATTCTGCACAACTTGGCGAGCTTGGCAGGGATGTCAAAACATAACATGGCTCCATATAACTTGTTCCTATAGACACTGCCATATGCGGCTTTGAAATCGACGAAAAGGTGATGTGTGTCGACCTGAAATTTGGTATTTGGTCTATCGTGGATTTTTCTAGCTTAAGGCCACATTGATAGGAACCTATCAAATTGTCCACGAATGGTTTCAGGCGTTCACACAGCACAGCAGAGAAGATCTTATACGCGATACTAGGAAGACTTACTCTCCTATAGTTGGCGCAGTTAAAGGGGTCTCCTTTTTTATAAACTTTTATAAACCGCGCAAACGATGCTCCATATTGCTATATTGTCCTTCGTCGTCCAAAGTGAGTGTAGCGTTCTGCCTAACAGCGGTATTTGGGTCATCATCGCCGTTTAATAGTCTGCAAAAATAAATTTCCCAGATTCTCAGCATCGACTGCGTTCATTCTCCACCTGGCAGGCTTCAGTCCGTAGTTTGTATACACCAGTTAGCTGTTTTACCTTGTAGTAAAACTTTCGCACTACATTCCTGCCATAACACCTCCCCATCACCTCGATCGCGCGCTTCTCATTCCTTTTATTATTCTTCCTGAGCAGACGGTTCTCTTTCATTCTTGCCTGTTCGTACAGCTCACGAACAGCTCTCGTCGTTCGATGCAGTATTGCCTTGTAAGCCTCCTGTTTGGCTGCATGAACTTGTCCGCACTCGTCGTCAAACCATGGATTTTTCCTTTGGGAGGTCGTAAAACCTAGCATATCAGTAGCAGCTTCTTTGATGGCTTCTTGACACCGCTTTCATTCTTCTTCGATTGTTATTGCAGGCGGCGTCGAACTTCCAGAGAATTTATGGAAGACTCGGTCGATGAAATTCCTAGCGATCTGTTACGATAGTCGCCTTCCGACGTCAAACCGTGGTGTTCTTTCTCGACTCCGTCCTCCTCTCGATATCCGGGTTCTTACTTTGGTTCTTTTTTGGTGGCGTTACAGCCCATGAAGGATCCGAGCCAACTTCTCTCAATCACCCATGCTGTGTGTGATTTATTTATGATACAGGTGAAAGAGACCTACAGATTAATGGCGATTCCGAACGGCGTGAGTCGAGAAGCTTTTTCATGGCAAGTTTACTACGAGGGGTTTTTCCAGTACCCCGCCGAGCGTTGGTGTTATCGGGATCCGATCCATCGTGTGTCAGAGTCTAACACACTAACCACTGCGCCACGGCGTCCTGCTTTGATTAAAACACGGAAATGATCCGTGCCAATGTTGGCAACACGGAAGGTTCTAACATCGGGAATACTGGAGGAGTGCCTAACGTCGATCGCAATGTGATCAATCTGGTTGACGGTTGATTGATCAGAAGACAGCCAGGTCCTTTATGGATATTGAGGTGTGGGAACCGCGTACTCACTACAGAGGGGATTCCTCCCTAGACGAAATCCACCAACCTGAGTCCGTTCCCGGACGTGTTGTCGTGCAGATTGTGTTAATTGATCAGAAGACAGCCAGGTCCCTTATGGATATTGTGGTGTGGGAACCGCGTACTCGCTGTAGAGGGGTTTCTCTCCGAGGCGAAATCCACCAACCTGAGTCCGTTGTCGTGCAAGTTGTGTTTTCCGATGACTCTGACAAGGAGATCTTCCTTTCCCAACTGTGCATTGAGGTCTCCTAGAACGATCTGACTGTTGAAGCTGATGCATTGACCTCTCTAGGAGATCATAGAAGTCATCCTTGTACTTAAATCTTAAGACTTTTCGCGGTAGTCTGCCTTCATCAACAAATCCACATCCAACTGCCTTATCTCCCTATGGCGATCGCCGTAGTAGAGATCGCAGTTTGTCCGGCCCATCCCACCGCACTTCTTGGATTGCGGTAACGCCTGTATCGGTGGCACGTGGTTTGTTAAGGGACCTCACATTCCACGTGCAGGGCGGCCGAAATTCATTGTCTTTTTTTCGTAGGCTGGGGTCGTCAACAGTAAATCCGCCTTGTCCGAGGCTTCTGGTTGTCTCGTAACCATCTGAACCATTATTTGTTTTACTTAGTGAAACGCACAGCCCGCAACTGGCAGGCCTGGGCCTGTTTTATTTCCGTTGCCCTCGGGTGGAAGGTCCTGGTGGATCCGGTGTCGGTAACCTCTCGCTGAGGTTGTAAGCGCCGCCGTTGGCTCTACTATGTAGGGCTCATCGAAATATGTTCGGGCAGCTCCAGAAGGGGTGTTGTCCAGGTAGCTCCCACTAACCAGAGCTCTGAACGCCGCCATTGACCGATCGATTTATTAGCTCGTCCGCCGTCATTTTGAAGAAGAATTAAGCCCTGGAATCGACTTATTCTTACGTTTCCCCCTCTCTCGATAGTGGCTCCCAACGACTTCCCACGGGGATTGACCCGATCTTCGGTCAAAGGTACTAGGCTCCCAAGTTTCACCACGTGGAGGGGAGAGTAGGAGTTCGTTGACATGGGCTAAGTGTAAACCATAGATAAATGAACAAGATGGAAAACTTTCGTACGTCTGCCCTCTGCCCTGTGAACCCCATAGGGGTTGGTTGGCTTTTGTAATACACACCGATACTATGCGTGTTATTCTCCGTTTGAAAACGACGCTTTTGACTAACACAATGATAGTCTCAAGACGTCGATGTGTGGAGTCAAGACGTCGGAAGGTCGGAACCAGGTTGGAATAAGGCAGAATGACATAGTCAAGACCATAGATAAATTAACAAGATGGAAAACTTTCGTACGTCTGCCCTGTGATCCCCGCAAGGGTTGGTTGTTGTATTTGTAATTAAAGCGGCCCCTAGACGCCTAATAATATTGTGCAATATTTCATATTGCACAATATTATTGTTCGTCTGTAGATAATATTGCAAGATTGTGCGATATATTGCGGAAAATCATAACGCTTTTGACTTTTAATACAAATATGACCGGTCCACTAAATTATTGGGAAAAATATTGAACCGTCTGGGGCAGCAAGCCAATAAAATTGTGCAATATTTCGCACAATAATATTGAGCGTCTAGAGGCCGCTTTAAAAACGACGCTTTTGACTTAGAGTCAAGACGTCGGAACAAGGCAGAATGACATAGTCAAGACGCCGTCAAATCGAAACGAGTTTGTAGGGGCTAGTTGTCAAAATGCCTGTCAAGGCCATCGAGATTGCCATCTCGTTAATTTATCTATGGTCAAGACGCCGTCAAACCGTAACGCGTTTGTAGGGGTTATCTGTCAAAGTGCCTGTCAAAGCCATCAGATTGCTATCTCTATGTATGTATTTATCTATGGTGCAAACGCTTATGTCCGCATGAGTCGCTTGTCGACGCTTAGATAATATGATAGTATGCTCCATTGATGTAGGAATAAATTTCTGATCATCGCGGCTCGGCAATGTGCAGTCCAAGTTCACATGTAGGTAATTTAAAATGTTAACCTGTACTCTTGTGACAGCTCCACAATACCGACCGTAGGCTAGGTGGTATGCTAAATTACCAAACTTCAAAATCAGCTGTCACTCCCAATTGTCAGTCAAGGCGTTGACAGCACATATTTCACTTTACTAAACCCGAATTATTTGCTAAACGCTATTAACTGCAAGTTGATAGAGAAATTGATAGAAAAACAAACTCGTGAAGGCCAGTTCAAGCACAAAACAATGAGCGACACCGAAACAGTGAAGCAAATCGTCAAGGAAAAGGATGAAGACAATTCCCAAGAATCTAACGAGACCGGCGACTGCAAACCCGAACACTCAGAAATTGTTGCATCGCATTATAACAAACTAAAAGAAGTTGGGTTTACTGAACGCAATAAATCACGAATCCTTTACATGAGGAATTTCAATAATTGGATCAAAAGCATGCTAATTTCTGAGTATCTGAATAAAATCAAGAACAAACAAAAGCTGGGTGACCCAATTCGCGTACTGGACATGTGTTGTGGTAAAGGTGGCGACCTTCACAAATGGGAGAAAGGAGGAATAACCCATCTGATATGCACAGATATTGCTGAAGTAAGCGTAGAACAATGTAAAACCCGATACGAAGGCCTAATGAGTAGAAATAATAAATTAGGAACAAGATTTACTGCCGAGTTTTTCGCCTGTGATGCTACATTGGTACGTCTGAGAGAACGATACGCAGATCCATCGATTAAAATTCATTTGGTTAGTTGTCAGTTTGCTTTTCACTATTCGTTCGAGTCACTATCGCAAGCCGAGTGTATGGTTCGCAATGCCTCCGAGTGCCTACAGCATGGTGGATTCTTTATAGCAACGATTCCGGATGCGTACGAAATCATGCGACGGTTAAGAAATTCATCAAATAGCAAATCGTTCGGCAATGAAGTGTATAAAATTGAATTTATGTGTGATACAGAGCGTCCACCGCTTTTTGGAGCGAAATATCAGTTTCATCTCGAGGGCGTGGTAGATTGTCCCGAATTTTTAGTGCATTTTCCAACACTAGTGAAATTGTGCAGAAAGCATGGTCTTGAATTGGTGCGTAAGAATAGTTTTGCTGATTATTATAAAGAATCATATGACGCAGGTAATTCAACTAATATAACTCAAATGAATCGATATATGTATACATTTCTTTCTGTTTGTTTTTAGGGAAAACACTCCTCGAGAAGATGCAGGCTTTACAGGCCTATAACGCGTCAAAAGATCCCAAGAATGACGAGCAATTTGCCCATGTTCATAATATGACTAAAAGCACGAAACAGTGCGGAACTCTCTCTAAATCGGAATGGGAGGCAATCAGTAAGTTTCAATTTAATGTTTACTCCATGAACGTCAAGTACTTAATTGATTTATACATATACTTTTTAGCGCTTTATTCAGTGTGTGCATTTAGGAAGTGCAAAAATACGTGGGACAGTGAAGGAAGACCTGTATATGAATTTGAAAGTTAATAGAAGTCGCGCGAACCGGATCATCAATATACTTTTATACAAATAATGTTACCATTGCAAAAGCTTAATTGTATATGGTTTTATTGCGTTATAGATTGATCTTTTAAAAGAAAAATGATTTACCATCATGATCGTGTTGTTTTTGTAAATATGCGCACATGTTTGCAGACTAACGACTCATTTCGGTCCGATGAGCAATATGGTTGTCATTATTTATTTTTTTTTTTTTTAACAAATACTGGTCAATACGTCTCCACCCTAAAAGGGAAATCTCAAAAAATCTCCCAACTGAGATAACCTTGAATGCACTCATCCCTTTTTTTGACAGATCTGTCTGGTGTATGTATAAATTTGTTAAACGTCAATTTCGTCCTCAGTTTCACTAAGAATAATTGTTGTTTTCCAATATTTTACATATTTCCAACTAAACTACAATAGATATTAGCTTCTAATTGACGTGTGTGAGTAGCGCAAATTTAAGTAGACAGTTAATTGTTTAGTACAACAGCGATATAGACAAAAGGACGCGGAGGAAATTGAAATCTGCGGACGTATCGATCAGTGAAAAATGTCGAACCAGAATCGTGGCCCCGGACCTATACCGAATCGGTGGCTTAATTGTCCTCGCAAGAGTATAGGTTTGATTGCAGATAAATTTCTTGCATTCAAAACTCCTTTAAGCAGTGATTATGATAACCAGATGCACGTACAGAATATGTTTCAGCCCGAAATGATATTTGCTTTTACCAAAGCTTTGAAGGTAAACTTTCGATTCTTCCTGCTACGCAGGTAATGTCAAATTCCTTCTTTATCCGTTATTACAGATTAAAATGGGCCTGTGGATCGATCTGACAAACACAAGGAGATTTTACGATCGTCGTGTGGTCGAGGACAAAGGTGCAAAATATGTGAAACTACAGTGTCGTGGTCACGGCGAAACTCCGTCCATTGAGCAGACGCAAGCGTTCATTGAAATTGTTGATAATTTCACGAGTGAAAATCAACTGGATATTGTCGGAGTACACTGTACACATGGTTTCAATCGAACTGGCTTTCTTATTGTATCGTATATGGTAGAGCGTTTGGACTGGTCCGTAGAGGCTGCACTACAAGCGTTCGCATGCAACCGTCAACCGGGTATATATAAACAGGATTACATAAATGAACTCTATCGAAGGTACGAAAATGATGTGGAACCGCCACCAGCACCGGCTTTGCCTGATTGGTGTTTTGAAGACGACGAATCAGAAGGCAATGGATTCCAGCACGGTGAGAAGCGACCGTATGACGAGGAAACTGAAACCAATGATGAGCCATCGCATTCAAAGAAGAAACGCCGCCGCGAAATGATAATAAAAGATGCAACATTTATGGCCGGCGTGACCGGTGTAGTTTTGGTAACTGAGGAAGATCGTCTAGCCGATTTACAGCTCAAAGTCCAACAGATGTGTGGTTGGAAGCATTCCGGATTTCCAGGCTGTCAGCCGGTGTCAATGGACACGAAGAACTTGCAACTTTTAGCTAAGAAACCGTATCATGTATCGTGGAAAGCCGATGGAAATAGATACATGATGCTGATAAACAAAAAGAAGGAAGTGTACTTCTTTGATCGGAATTTTTCCTGCTTTCAAGTGGACACAATAACATTTCCGCGGAGATCAAATCTCTCGGAACATCTGAAAGATACACTCTTAGATGGGGTAAACTTAATCAAATACCTAATTTCCCTAATCGCTAGTTTCATTTTTGTTTTAGGAAATGGTGATTGACAAATACCAAGGACAATGTATACCACGTTATCTGGTGTACGATGTGGTCATGTTTAACAATGAGCCAGTTTGTAAAGCAGCATTTAATGTTCGCCTCCATTGTATTAAGGAGGAAATCATAGGTAAACGAAAGCTCGTTTTCCAATGTGATATTATTGACCGCATCGTTGTTTACAGAGCCACGAAAGCGTGCTTTCATGTGCGGAATGCTGGACAAAGGTTTAGAGACATTTAGTGTGCGAATCAAAGACTTTTGGGACGTAACGAAAGCAGATTCATTGCTCAACCCAAAATTTATAAAACTCCTTCCTCACGAGCCCGACGGATTGATCTTCCAACCGTCAATTGATCCATATGTTAGCGGGCCGTGTAAGGAAGTGCTAAAATGGAAACCAATCGATTTGAATTCAGTTGATTTTAAGCTCAAAATTGACGTAGAAAGACGTCCTGGGTAAGTGCCCTTACGTAAGTTTTCTTCCCTACTAAGTCGCTTCTTTGTTATTTCTTCCGATATAGAATGCTTCCAGAGAAAATTGGCTACTTGTACGTGTGCGATCTGAACAAACCATTCGCCTGTATGAAATACACAAGTATTTTAAAGAATCTTAACAATAGGATCATTGAATGCACATTCAAAAACGGCAAATGGGAATACCTGCGCGAAAGGACTGATAAGAAACACGCTAACGCGTATAATACTGCAAGGGGTATGACTGATTAAAACTAACTAAACCAATCAAACGACTGCTAATCAATTCCCTTCTCTTTACAGCTGTCTGTAAGAGTATAGAGGAGCCGATTACAAAGGAGCATCTGCTTTGGTTTATCGCACATCACAGGTACCAAAAGGACGATAAAAGTAGTATGCCGCCACCACCTGTACCCAGTCAACATCAACATCAGCATAAGGAAGTGTTCAATCATATCTAAAACTCAAATTTACATTCAATTAAATACGTAGATGTACTCGTAGATGGTTTTGAACTCAATACAATTTTTATTGAGCATTAAAAGTTTGTCATCTTAAAATACTGCCATTCTTAATCAGTTCGTTCTCATCGACTAAGCCCAGATGTAGAAGGCACACAAGCGCCGAGCCCTGTTCAGCGTATTTTTTATTCTTCTCCCAGAATGTACTTGCATATTTCTTGCCATCAAACGTGCATATCGAGCGGAACAGCTTGTCGATTCGTTGTGTCTCGTACTTGGGTACAGATTTAGAGTTTTTCGACGCATACGAATGAAGCATGCTCTTTGGTAATTTGATATCTACGGATTAGCAAATTAGTGAGAAGGGGCATGTGTGAGTATATGAGATTCTTACCTTCGACGTAATTTGCACGGTAGAAAGCAATGTTGTGCTCTAACAATCCGGGTGGGTTCACGAAGAGTTCGCTTTCCGTTTTTACCTTTTTCACTTTCGGTTCAATGGTGTCTTCGTCGCCAGGTATTACGCCGGGTATTACCTCACGACGTCCGAAATTTCCCTTCTCTTGATATTCAAGTTGTTTTCGATAGCAGTAGTCACCGAGATTCCATATTTCACTATAACCATGACAATCGAATGAATTTAAGTAGAATGAATAGCTACTGTATCGATTACCAGATTTGATGAAGTGTCTGACAAAGAAGAAATCGTTTGCCCAATGGTGTTTCTTGCAACTCACGCAACATACTCTGGACGCAGTACTTCGTGTTCGATGGTGGATTGTCATAGTCGACACATAAAACCAGGTACTTCTTGATCACATCATGTATCGGCAGTAAACCTTCTTTTCGAAATATCGTAACATTCAATTGTGCTGCTCGTGCCACCATGATACTGTCCACACCACATAGGTCTCTGAAATTGAAGATGTCTCTGTACGTATCGATTTCTCTGGAGCCGCCGTTGGCAATTACAGGGATATCAACTGATTTCGCAACTGCTCGAACGATATCTAGGCAGGAAGGTATGAAATCACTCACATTGGACGATGTATTAAGACTACGATTTACCAGTATGCGGTTGATGCTGTGGACGTTCGTCTTTAGTTCTTGCATGCACACCAATCGCGGCAATTCCGACTGCAGCGAAGCTTTTTACTAGATTTATTGTCTCACTTTCAGTGGGTAGAATTCTGTGAATAAAAATCAACTGTAACATCGTCAATTTCATTCATTTAAACTCGGAACCTTATTTTGCAGGTGACCGGAATTTTAAGGTTTTCGACAAGGGTCCGTAGTATTAGTCTAGCTTTTTCGGGCTTAGCAAGCAGTGCGACACCCATTCCACCCTTGATTGAGAACTCCTTGGGGCAGCCCATATTAATATCTATGCCAGCGACATCGTTCTCCACCTAAAATCACCTATAATTAGCATCCACCCATTGATTCGCACTTACGATCAATCTTACTAGCTTGCCTACTTGCAGGGCTCGTTCCGGATCACTTGTGCCCAATTGTAAGACTACTTTTCCGCGCTCTTTGTCGCACGTCCGGAAAATGACACTGCCATCCGAGGGGTCGACGAAATCAATGGTTCCCAAAACAGCTGAAAGAAACACATCTGTCTGATAAGGCAATTACCTATGAATGACTTAAGCTCGACATACCATTGACCCTTCTTTTGGTTTTTACCATTTTCAAATCGATCAACTCCTCGGAGTACACAATGTCTGCACCACATTCCAGGGCTAATAGTCTCATGGGAAGTGTGCCAACCCGCACCATCGGTGCTAGAATCACTTTGTTGCGGTAACATAGTTTTTGCTCGTCAACTGTCATACCGCTTGTATCTACAAAGTTCTTACGTTTAGTACTTGTTCTATTTATTCTCGGGCGAAATGTTGTAAACAGAATTCTCGGAAATGTGCTTGAGTGCCTGGTGCCAGAGGTGAAATGTCAATGCGACAGACAAGTAATTTGTCAAAATCATATAAATGTCAATTTCATGTCATGACAACAGCTGTGGGAAATAAAACGTCAACCAAAGTCCTAAGCAGCCATCACATGGGCAATTGAAATAATACTAATGGCTGTGTTTTTGGGCTGTTTAGTTTTTCAGTGTTCTATTTCTGACAGCTTAATTCGTGGCATGTGTTAAAATCAAATTGCTTAGTTAGCATTGCCATTTCATCAGAGAAAACTTACAAAATTCATTCTCTGTGAAGATGCTAAGTTGGACTTCTGCAGATGTATACAAAAACAGTTGGTATGGCATTTGTTGTTGGAGTGGTGTTTATCGTAACATACCTCAACAATTGACTGTCCCACAGAAATGTGTCCAGAGAAAAGCTTGCAATTCTACCCGGCTAGCTAATTTCTTCTTCTTAACGGGCGCTACAGTTCGGGGTGAACCTGGGCCTAAACCAACATGCCCCTCCAACTAGCACGATCTTTTGCTAGCATTTTCCATTGCCGCACACCCAGTTGGCTAAGGTCCCCTTCCACCTGTGTGCACCATCTTAAGTGCGGCCGTCCTCTGCTTTTTCAACCCTCGGGGTTGGATTCAAAGACTCTCCGGGCTGGCGCTGTGGTGTCCATTCGCTCTACATGGCCCAGCCATCTTAGGCGTTGAATCCGTAGACGCCTGATTAAACTCATGTCGCTGTACAGCCCATAAAGTTGGTGGTTTAATCTTTTCCTCCATCCCCCGTCTGCGTTTATAGGCCGAAAATCACACGCAAAATCTTTCTCTCGAACCGGCCAGGGGCCTCCTCATCCGCTTTTGATAGTGTCCATGCTTCTGCGCAGTACAACAGGACCAGGATGATAAGGGTCTTATATAGAATCCACTCCGTCGTTCGGTGGAGAGCACTATTACTCAATTGTCCTCCTGAGACCAAAGAAACAACGATTGGCAAGGGTGGCCTTTGATTTCGGAACTGATATCGTTATTACAGGTCACCGCGGAGCCAAGGTAGACGAAGTCCTAAACTACCTCGAACTTATATCTGCAAATAGAAACGTTCTGGCTAAGACGTCGGTAGTGAGCGTCTTTTTTTGGTGACAGCATATATTTAATTCTGCCCTCGTTTATCGCCAAACCAATTTTCGCCGCCTCCATCTCAATACTCACAAACGCCTCATTGACATCTCGCTGTGATCTACCTATTATGTCAGTATCGTCGACGTATGCAAGGAGTTGCGAGGATTTGAAATAGATTGTGCCTCTTGTATTGGCCAGTGATTTTTGCACAATCATTTCTAATATGATGTTGAAGAAATCACATGACAACCCATCGCCCTGCCTAAATCCGTTTTTGGCATCAAAACTATCGGTAAGGTGTTCACCAATTCGGATGGAGCAGAGGGCATTCCCCAAAATCATCCTGCATAGTCTGACGAGCTTAGCAGATATGTCAAAGGTAGACATAGCGTTGTATAGCTCGTCTCTAATTACGCTCTTATATGCGGCTTTGAAGTCGACAAATAGGTGGTGAGTGTCGACTTGAAATTCATTGGTTTTATCCAGGATCTGCCGTAGTGTGAAAATTTGGCGAATTTTACGCCATTTAAATGATGGGCCAAGAATTCCTCTCATTCGAAAACGGGTAAAAAAGTTTGAAGACTGGTTCAACACTATAAAAACCAAAATCTGGGCGGCCAAGGTCATCGAGAACGGTAGAAAACGTGAACAATGTTAATCAGTCTGTTCGTAGTGATTCCGACCTTTCGATTCGGAAGCGGGCAGAACTGTAATAAGAAATGTTGCTGATCGATTGTGTGTGTCGATGAGTGTCGCGAACGCGAGGGCTTACATTTAGATGACATTATTTTTAAGAAATAAGTTCCCAAGTTGTATGCTTTAGTGATTTACAAAGAGGAGAAAGGTACAACCCTGCTCAATCCTACTAAATGGCGCACGAATAGGATTTTCAGAGAAAATGAAGTATCTAGGTATTGCTCTAGACCGTGGACTCAACTGGAACTCCAATATGAGAAATAAGCTCACGAAAGCGACTAAGGCCATGTGGGCCTGTCGACACACCTACGGTAAAACCTGGGGACTTAAACCTAAGGTAGTCCACTGGCTATACACCGTGATAGTAAGACCTATCGTCACCTACGGGTCCACCGTATGGTGGACAAAAGTTGAGCAAAAAACTACAATTGTTAAGCTTCAACGCCTTCAGAGACTGGGGTGTCTCGGCATCACAGGCGCTATGCCAACCTGCCCCACGGCAGTCCGACTCCACTGCACCTTTTTATCAAAAAGCTGGCATTACGCAGTGCAATCAAAATTCTCTACTCGGGAACAAATATGCCATGTGGACTCGCAGGCCACATGTCCATATTACAACAACTTCCCGAGCTGGATATGATCACTACAGTCTCGGACGCATTGCCACACACCTTCACCTTTGACAAGAGATTTGAGATACTGATCCCAAACCGCTCAGCATGGAAAAACAGTGATCCCCTGCTAAACGTCAAAGGCCTTAGGTGGTATACGGATGGCTCCAAGATGGCTTCCGGTGTTGGCGCCGGCATCTTTGGACCAAAACGCAAGACCTCGAAGGCCTTGGGAATAAGCCCCAGCATCTTCCAAGCAGACCTGCACGCCATCCTAACATGCGTCAATCTAAATCTTGAGACTGGCATCAGAGGAGTGACCATCAACATACTCTCTGATAGCCAAACATCGCTTCAAGCGCTGGGTTCGTACAGCACGAACTCAAGAACCGTCAATGAATGCCATGACGCCCTACAAGACCTCGCCAAAAGAAACAATGTTAAACTTTGGTGGGTTCCAGGACATAAAGGTATCAAGGGCAATGAAATAGCCGATCAACTTGCCAGGAAAGGTTCCAGCGACAAATATACATATAGGTCCGGAACCAATCTGCGGCATTCCCGGGTCTAAGATAAATTACTTCTTAGACAAGTGGGAAAAATTGCAACACCTGTCCTTTTGGAACAGCGTTCGGGGACTCCGTCAATCTAAATGACTTATACGACCCCTGAACAAACACCCTATTGGCATACTCAAACTCAATAGGGTGGATATCAGAAGACTAGTCAGCTATCTAACGGGACACTGCAGTCTGAGGTATCATTTAAACAAAATTAGCCTCTCGTCTGAAACTGAGTGTCGGTTCTGTCTTGAAGACGAGGAGACGGCAGAATACATACTGTGTGAGTGTGCTGCTCTCTGCCATCTTAGGAAGCGTATCCTTCTCAGTGAAGTTATGACTCCTGAGGGGATCACCTTGGCTCCTACGAAAAGCATTCCCAACTTCATTATAGAAGTGGAGAGGCTACTCGGCTAGCGGGCACAATAGATCTGCAAAGGTCGCAGTGCCGTATTGCTTATGGTAGCACTAGCCCCATATATAAAAAAAAAAAAGGTGATAAATAATTTTTTTTCTTAGAATGTTCACTTCGTTTTTAATCTATCCACTAAATATAAATTTTCTTTTGAGACACCTTGCACTTACAACGAACCGTCAACCGCCGATTTTAAAATGTCCTTGTGTTTTGTTTTTTTTTTCTACACAGCTGTCACAATGTCGTACGACGGAGTTAAAAGCATAGATGGCAAGCTGATGGCCCTGACAGGCACTTTGACAGATAGCCCCTACAAACGCGGTGAGGTTTGACGGCGTCTTGGCTATGTCATTCTGCCTTGTTCCAACGTCTTGACCATAGATAAATTAACGAGATGGCAATCTCGATGGCTTTGACAGGCATTTTGACAACTAGCACCTACAAACTCGTTTCGATTTGACGGCGTCTTGACTATGTCATTCTGCCTTGTTCCGACGTCTTGACTCTAATGGTAGAAACACAATGTGGCGTGCGCGCGCGCGTGCTTTTGATCGGCTTTGTACCGATTTACGGGATAATGTGTCAGACGCCCGCATTCACAATTCGCAACACACAATCTGGCTTCAAGTCAGCTGCGCTTAGAGAGCTTAGGAATATGACAATACTATGTTCTGTTTCCTAAAAATATACACATATGAATTTAGTGCAGAAAGAAGAGTAGATTTGTGTTCTGTTCTATTTATATGATTTAATTGAAACATAAATATAAGAAAATTTCATCTCAAATAAAGGTACATGCTTATAAAAAAATATGCGTTTAGTTCTGTAATACCCATCATCATTAGTTTGCATCCAAAAAATCCAATAATAAGCTACGAAAATGTATGCATGTTGAAAGCGAACAACTCGGAACACTACATGACAGAACACGTTACACTATTCTGCTACAATCGAACAACACAATGAAATACATCTGTCAAACGCACGCCTTGAGTAGAGAGTAGCTCTACTCCGGCGCTTTGCTCGACTTTACGATATTTACGATATGAGGTCGAGCAAAAGTTGAGGTAACATTATGTGTTGCTTCATAAGATATCGTTGTTCCTACTCATGCTGTCAAAAGCACGCGCGCGCGCACGCCACATTGTGTTTCTACTTTAAGTCAAAAGCGTCGTTTTTAAAGCGGCCTCTAGACGCTCAATATTATTGTGCAAAATATTGCACAATTTTTTTGGCTTGCTGCCCCAGACGGTTCAATATTTTTCCCAATAATTTAGTTGACCGCTCATATTTGTAAAAAAAGTCAAAAGCGTTTTGATTTTCCGTAATATATGGCACAATCTTGCAATATTATCTACAGACGAACAATAATATTGTGCAATATCAAATAATGCACAATATTATTAGGCGTCTAGAGGCCGCTTTATTTACAAATACAACAACCAACCCTTGCGGGGATCACAGGGCAGACGTACGAAAGTTTTCCATCTTGTTAATTTATCTATGGTCTTGACTCTACACATCAACGTCTTGAAACTATCATTGTGTTAGTCGAAAGCGTCGTTTTTAACAGGGATAAAGAATAAGATACCAATCTTTCGTACGTCTGCCCGTTGATCCCCGCAGGGGTTGGTTGTTGCTTTTGTAATTAAAGCGGCCCCTAGACGCCTAATAATATTGTGCAATATTTGATATTGCACAATATTATTGTTCGTCTGTAGATAATATTGAAGCGCTGATTATGTTCAGCGCTCAAAGAAAAGAAAAACATTTTAAAAGTTTTTGGTGAGTTTTATTACAGACCACCTTACACGTCCGTTCTTAGTGACGGCTATCAGTCGAAGAAGGAACCGGATTCTTCTGCTTCGATAGTCCGCCGCTGTCCACACTCGTCGGTAAATGAGTTCAGCGTGACATTATCATTTTTCTTGTTTCCATTTGATGCCAGCGCCCCTGTCGGTGGATTGCCGAACGATCGATGTTGCCATCTCACTCCCCCGACGCTAAGAGGTTTTCGGTACGAGGCCGAAAACGCTGCAACTGGGACGAATGTGCTGAAGTGATGTTGGTAATCTGGTTGCCGACGATGAGCCCAATGCGTAATGTTTCGAGCCCTAGTGCACGAAGTACAACATATGGTCCGGTGAACGTGGGAGTTAGCTTGTTGCGTGATGGGTGGTTGCTGGCGTTTTCTCGCACGACGAGGTCACCTACCTTCAACCCCAACGATGGGTGGAGTTGATCATGCCGCTCTTTACGCAATGCTTTACCTGAGTCTGAACGTTTTACAGCTTCGGTACGAGCTTCCTCTAACGGGATGTTATCCTTAGTGGCGTCTGAAGGTACGCCAAACTGGAGAAATTTTGGCGAGAACCCAATGGCACTATGAGGTGTTCGATTGTAATTCGAAACGACTTTTGGTAGTAGTTCCGTCCATTTCCTTGTTGGTGAATCGATGACTTCCAAGCGTAGCCCACTGACAATTGTGTCATTGGCCTTTTCACATAAACCCGTTTGCCTGTGGATGATAGGGCGATGTTGTTTGATGTTTAATCGATGATGCACGAAGGAATCGGCGAAAGCGTTTTGAAGTTAAGTTTGGTCCCCTGTCACTGATGAGAATTTCTGTTGTGCCTGCCTCTGAGCAGGTGCTTCGGACGACTTGAACTAAAGTGTTACTTGTATTACGCTGAGTCGCAATAGCCCAAACGTATCGTGAGTGATGATCGATGAGGAGCTAAATGTATTTCTCTTCAGTATCGGAAGAAGATGAACCCATGACAATGGTGTCGATTGCCCAGACCTTGTTTGGTTGTAGTACACAGAAAGCTGGACGGTTACTCGCCTTAACCAATTGACAAGCAGTGCAGCTTTGTACATAACAACGTACATCGTCAGCCACTGTTTTCCACCAGTAGTTTCCACAGAGTAGTTGTTTAGTTGTGGATATCCCCGGGTGGCCATGTTCATCGTGGTAGTGTGGCAAGATCTTGAGTCGTAGTGCCTTTGGAACGACGTACTGCGTCATCCCTTGACGTCGATGGACTTCGAATCCTTGCGGGTCCAGTGTTACTGAGGTATCATCTGAAGGGTCTTGTTCCTGTGCGCGCTTAAGTTCGGTGGTTTTAATGAGTAACGATACTGGTTGTCGAGATAAAGCATCTGCAGCCGAGTTCAGTTTTCCAGGTCTATGATGCATGGTGTAGGTATAGACGGAAAGGCGTACAGACCATCTGAAAAGCCGGTTAGATGGATTCTTCACTTGGAAAAGCCACTGCAGTGCGGAATGATCCGTACAGATATCTACATGTCGGCCATGAACGTATACATGGAAACGCTCCATTGCGTCGACAACAGCAAGACATTCCAACTCCGTTGCGTGATATCGCTATTCATGTGTATTAAGTCGACGTGAATGAAATGCCACCACTTGCTTCTGCCCATCATCTCCCAGTTGCATAAGGATCGCTCCATGACCTACGGTACTAGCATCCGTGTACAAAGAAACAGGTCGATTCCTTCTATAAATGGCAATAACTGGAGTTGATGTGAGTGCCGCTTTAATTGCATCAAACGCTTGCTGTTGGGGAGAGTCCCACACGAATTTAACGTCTTTTCTTGTCAGCCGGGTAAGAGGCTCCGCTAACGTACTGAAGTTTTTAATCTGTCGTCGGTAATAATTTGCCAAGCCAAGAAACCGCTGTAATGACTTTACATCTGTAGGGACTTTGTATTCCTTGACTGCGATAAGTTTTGTCGGTGATGCGCGAACTGTTCCGTTGAAGATAATGTACCCTAGGAATTCCACTTCGGCTTGGGCGAAGCAGAATTTTTCGCGCCTGAGTCTTACATTTGCTCTCGTGAGACGCCTGAAGATTTCCCGTAAGAGGTCGGCATGGTCGCTGATTTTTTTGCTGTAGACAATGATATCGTCTAGGTATGGGATGACGCCATTGTTGATCAGGTCTCCCAGAACTTGACGCACAATCCGCTGAAAGTTTCGTGGCGCATTTCTTAGACCGAATGGTAATACGAGCCATTCGTATTGTCCCTCTGAGGTGACGAACGCGGCCTTTTCAATTGAGTCGTGATCCAGCGCTTTGTGCCAATAACCCCAGGCCATATCGAGATTTGAGAATACGCGTGAGGTTGCCAGTTGATCGATAACATCTTGAATACGTGGAATTGGTTCCCTTTCGTCGATCGTAACTGCATTGATTCGACGATAATCCATGCAAAGCCGACGACTCCCGTCCTTTTTGGGAGCGGGTGTGACTGGGGAAGCCCATGGCGAAGTGGACCTCCGGATTTTTTTTTTTTTTTTTTTTAATTTTTCTTTTAAATACTTTGCGCGCACTCAAGGTCTAATAACCTTATTATGTCGGCGACACAGTGTGGGCAGAAGGTAGAAAGGAAGAGGAATTGAGGAGATGCCGATGGACATTGATCTTAAATGCTTGCATGTTGCATTGAGGGGGGAACACCGAATCCGGCAGGGAGTTCCAGATTCGTGTGGTTCGGTTAATGAAAGATTCTCTATATTTGACAGTACGTCCGAAAGCGGGCTTCAGAGTATATCGGTGAGCATTCCTAGAGAGACGTGTATTGCGGGAGAAATGTTGAAGGGGCGGAATGCAACTGGCTATTTCATCAGAGCATTTTTGGTGGTAGTAACGATAAAACAGGGAGAGGCAGGTAACATTCCTGCGGTGTTCCAGCGAGTCTAATGTTTTGGTAATGCTGGAGTCAACTTTCAGTTTTATGGCTCGTTTTTGTATTCTGTCTAGTAGGTGCAATGAGGTCTTGGAAGCACCGGACCAGACATGACCGTTAAGCTCTAATTTGGGGCGAATGAACGCCTTCTGGATTGTAGCCAGGTCTAAGGGTGAGAAATATTTCTTGCATCTGTATAAGAAGCCTAGGCATTTCGCAGCATTCTTGGCGACACTGAATATATGGTCGCTCAATTAAGATTGTGAGCAACACTCATACCCAGGATGGAAAGCTTTTCAGTTTCTGAGATGCAAGTGCCATTCATGGATAATGGCTGCGGGTTATTTATACGCTTTAACGATGATGTTGTCGATATAGGAATTTAATGAGCTTAACATACGCTGCCGCTCATTACCTACAACCGAAGTGCAGGGTCGTAAAGTGGTGAACGAATATGAGAAGCTGTCGTCAGCAAAGGAGTGAATTGGATTAGAAGTAACAGACAGGAGATCATTTATAAAAATAAGAAAGAGTGTCGGAGACAAAACGGAGCCCTGGAGAACACCGGCATTTAGAAAGTGAGTATCCGACTTGAATCCGTCCAAAACAACTTGAATTGAACGATTCGAAAGGTAGCTTCTAATCCCGTGAAGGAGAGACTCATCGATCCCAAAAGCACGCATTTTCGACAAAAGGGCTTCATGCCAAACCCTGTCAAATGCTTTCGAAATATCCAGTGCAACAATTTTGCTTTCACCTGCTTGATGAAGCGAGTGATTCCACTTTTCAGCGAGATATGCCATCAAATCACCAGTGGATCAGTTGCTGCGGAAACCGTATTGGCGGTCATTGAGGAGTTTCCGTGATTCAAGATATTTCATAAGCTGACGGTTAATCAACGTTTCCATGACCTTGGAAAGAAGGGACGTTAGTGCAATTGGTCGGTAGTTGGAGGGAGAAGATGATTCGCCTTTTTTGGGTATAGGCTGGACAAATGCTGTTTTCCACCTGCTCGGAAAGCGCCCAGAGGTGTAGGAAAGGTGAAAAAGCTTACGCAGTGGTTTTGCAAGCGTAGAAGAACACCTCTTCAGAACTATTGGGGCAATACCATCTGGACCAGCGGATTTGTGTATGTCGAGGTCTTTAAGAACCCTTGCGACTGTACGAGTGCGGAAGTGGATTAGTCCCATGGTGGAATTGACGCACTCTAGTACAGGCGGAGACAAAGCACAAGCTGGCAGCTGCGAACTGGTTACGAAATGGGCAGCAAGTAGGTTAGCTTTGTCTAAGGGGGTGACAGCTGGAATGTCATTGTGGATGAGCGTCGGTATAGACGACTTAGTTGAGTTTTTTACGTTTTTTACAAACGACCAGAAACTTTTGCTACCTTTGGGACATTGAAGGATTTTACGCCTTAATTTTTGGTCGGATTGGAATTTAGTCCGTCGAATGTGGGTGTTGCAGTCATTTCTGGCTCGTATGTACTTTTTTCGGTTTTCTCAGAACTGTTTGCCTTGTAGGCCCGAAAACTTAGCTCCCTGAGCCTAATAGCCTCTTTGCAGCTCAAGTCAAACCACGAATTATCCTTAGGCCTGGTGCTTTTTATTTTGCTGGGAATAAAATTTGCCATGCCGATTCGGATAATGTTTGCGATAGTATCAGTTGCGGCGTCCACGTCGTTGTCGAGGAAGCACAACGACCAGTTAAAGATCCGAAAGAAATTGTTAAGGCCGCACCAGTTGGCTTTCTCGTATAGCCATAGTGTTCTCTTAGGAGCTTTTTCTTTAACTGGATGGTGGGAGTTCGAGAATTTTGCTGATATCATGCAGTGGTCAGACGAGCCTAGGGGTTCCAATACATCGATCGAGATTTGTCAGGCTGAGAGGTAAGAAACAAGTCCAGTGTGTTGGCGGTATGACCAGCAACATCGGGGATACGTGATGGCTCATTCACAAGTTGAGTTAGTTGACTTAACTCAGCAAAAATTTCAACATACCTTCTTTCGGGTGTTGTCTGTCCAGAATGCCGAAGCCACTGAGAATTGTGTACATTGAAATCGCCCGCTAAAACGATTTCAGTGCGAGCGAACAGGGAAACAATTCTTTGGATGGAATCAGACAGTGCGTCGAATGCATCAAATGTTGCATTCCTGTCTAGATTGGGGCTTCTATAAAGAAAACAGTAGTGAATGGAGTGCTTACGGAATATGAATTTAAGCCATATGAAATTAAATTCCGGGGTGAATGTTTGGCTGTACTGTGGAAGTAACTGGTAAGCAATTCACTACGGACATAAATGGCGAGACCGCGGTGAGAAACGAATAATGGCACTAAGCTATATCCAGGAAGACTTTTCATCGACCTGTGTTTCACAAAGTGCCAAAACAGCCGGTTTGCCAAGAAATTCTTTCGTAACCCACGAATATTGCAGAACTGCACACAGAAATCCCTCATCAATGCAAACTACAAAACATGTGTATGTAGATACAAAACCGTTAAAGCAGAGACCGCATAAGTTAAGTTCTATCGACGGATTTGCAATGGATGAATCCTTTCTGAAGGAGAGTTGAAATTTGTTGCCTAATCTCTTTGGTTTCTGCATCCGAATGACGGTATGGACGCTGAGCAATGGGTTGCTGTTGTGGCAGCAGCCGAATGAAATGCGAAACAACTGGAATTCGCCCAACGTCGTTGCTCTCTGTGGCGAAGAGCTGCCGTTACTTAAAATTGAGGCTTCTAGTTTTATCCACAACGAGGTTATAGGGCAGTGGTTCTTAACCGGTGGTCCGCGGACCACTGGTGGTCCCTGGAAGCACCCGAAGTGGTCCGCGAAGCCATCCCAAAAATATTAAATAATCAATGAGACTTACGTCCTTCGTTCTTCTTTTCGCGCGACACCCTGAAATTTTAAATGAAGTACAGGTTCCAAGCGAAAAAACCCGTTAGAAACGAGGATAGAAATCCGTGAATACGTAAGAGCTCTTTTTATTTTACCGCAGTGTACTCCCGCCACACAATGTGCGTGATCATTGACATAATTTTGACAATACCCCGGGTTTCCCACGTGTTCGCCACGACGGCTACCACTCATCCCGTCGTCCCCTAACCAACCAATAAAAGGGTTCAGTCCGGAGTATCATCTAAGTTGTTTTATATAAAGTATGGCCTGATTAGATTTTATTTGGGTTTCTCTAATCATAAGCAACAAATGTTGGACCATGTTTATATCTCCCAAAAGAACACGAGGAAGTTGGATCGTAAAATTAATTTATTATTTATACATTTAAGCATTAATTATCCAAAGACCTTGTGTGTAATATGTACAACTGTTCTTGCAAATTATGCTTTAAAGCCGACCAAGTTGGAACGTCATTTGAAGACCGTACATCCGAACTATTTGAGAGCACCGTGGCGCAGTGGGTACGGTGTTGGCCTCTGACGCCGATGACACGGGATCGAATCCCGACACAGCCATGTCATCGAACGTGTTTTTCACGGTGTTTCTCCTCAGCGGGGTTTTGTCAAAACCCGCTGTAGTAAAATTGTCATGAAAAGCTTCTCGAAATTCGCCGTTCGGAACCGGCAATAAACTGTAGGTCCCTTTCACCTATGGGAAAATAATCACACACAACATGGGTGATTGAGAGAAGCTCGGCTCAGGTTCTTCATGGACTGTAACGCCAACATACATACATACATACATCCGAACTATTGTGACCGTCCGCGAGAATTCTTCGATGGCAAACTAAAAAATCTAAAACAAAATGAAACTTGGACCCAGTGGAACAAGTTATGCAACATCTGAAAATAAACATTATCTGCGTAGTTTGAAATATCAAAATTGATTGCCAAAACCAAAAAAAGCACACACAATCGGTGAGTTTCTAATAAAACCTTGTAAGCTGAAAGCAGAAGAGCTATTAGGGCAGGAAGCTCAAAAGAAAATTCGTGATATACCACCTTCAAACGACAAAATGAAGTCGCGCATTAAAAAAAATGTCAAATGATATTGAAGAACAATCTACTGACGTTTCTGACGTTTTTGAATGACAATAAAAATTTGAAGAGGAGTTACTAATTTCTCGAGAACTTGAAACGACTTCGAAAGGTGCAGATGTTATGGATGTACGGACGGTGCTCCTGCAATGCTTGGTTCCCGCTCAGGTCTTGCAACGTTGATAAAGAAAAAAAATCTAGCTGCAATTACGAAACACTACGTTACTCATCGTCACGCACTGGCTGCCTAGACGCTCCCGGAATGCTTCGCTGTTGCGATGAAAACTGTTATAAAAGTAGCTAACTTTATTGAAAATAGTGCACTGAACACTCGTCTCTTCAAACAATTGTACTTCTGAAAACGAAACCCTGCTTCTTCACACGGAAGTGCGATGACTTTCCAAATGAAACATGCTGTCAAGGTTGTACGAACTGAGAGAGGAGCATTCTTAACTGACAAGAACAAAGAGTTGCTGAATCAGTTCTGAGTCCAAATTTCAAATACGTTTTGCTTATTTGGTAGATTCTTTTCCACAAATAAATAAATTTAACCTTCAACTGCAAGGGCCAGGACATTCTACGTTGCAAGGCACCAGCAATATATTTTCATATGAAGATAAAGTCAGTGCATTTATCGCGAAAATTGAGCTATGGATCAATAAAATAGAAAGAGACAATCAAGTTATTGGCGGGCAGTGTGCTGAGATTAATGCCTGATTCACAACACTGCGTTGGTGCGAGGCACTTTACGTGTTACGAGAAATGCCTCGACGCATGCTTTGAAAATGACAATTCAATTTTTTCGGCTGCTCCATGTCAAAGTAAACGCACACAACACAAACCACAAAATACACAGATATAGCATACACATTAATACACAGCAACAGTCGTTCAAACGCACAGAAATTTTCGACGTGTTTGACTTTTGTCTGCTTTGGTTACGTGAGCTTACGTTTTCTCTCGCTCTCATTTTTTCTTATTTCCTCTCACTTTTTCTTATTTCCTCTCATTTTTCAATGAACGTAAGCTCGCCAACGCAAACGCAGTATTTATGACTACCCCATTGAATTGCTTGTGTTGGATGTCTCAGCTAGCACTAACGCCGTGTTGTGAATCAGGCATAAAGGAGAAATACCGAATAATATCGCATTTCATTTGAAAAACTTAAAAAGTGAATTCAATCGCTATTTCCCTGACTGCGAGGACAACGGTATTCGGAAACTGATCCGCATTCCTTTCATTGTAAACTTTTCTGAGGTGCCTGATGAAATTCAAGAAGAAGTGATTGAAATGTAACACGAAAGTACCTTGAAAGATATGTTCGCGACAGGAATTAATCTTGAAGATTTTTGGAGCCAAGGGGGCATTCAAGTATTACGTAACGCAATTTGGGGGGAGGGGGGTCTCGTGAAACGTTACGATGCGTTACAAGGGCGGGAGGGGGGGTTCGAACAACGCGTTATGTAACATTTTTTTAATTTAAATAAAAAACTAGGGAATTAGTCTCCGAAGTTGGCGACTCTTTTCGTTTTTGTTTTACGGCTAATCCCTCGACTTTTTTGCACATCATTTTTATTTTGTTTTCGTTGTCAGTATTCGTTAGTGTTTTAAACACGAAATACGCACAAGCACATTTCCGTAATCGTTGTTGTTAAGGTGAGTTCATACTGTAATGTCCTCAAAAGAGGGAGATTTGCATTATCAGCCGTTCTTAGCCTATAAAGGCTCTCATACTGACTTGCCAGCGCAATTGTGCCAAAAAAAAAAAAAAATGCCAACCTGCCCTTCGGCAGCTCAAGAAGCACTAATTGGACTTACTCCACTGCACCTTTTTATTAAAAAGGTTGCATTACGTAGTGCAATCAGAATTCTTCGCTTGGGAACAGACCTATGGGTCACATGTCAATCCTGCAACAGCTTCCTGAGCTGGATATGAATACCACGGTCTCAGACGCATTACCACACACCTTCCCTTTTGACAAGAGATTTAAGATATTGATCCCAAGCCGCACAGCTTGGAAAACCAGTGATCTCTTGCTCAACGTCAAAGGCCGTTGTCGCCGGCATCTTTGGACCAAATTGGAGGATTAGCAAGACCCTTCGAATGAGTCCCAGTATCTTCTAATCTGAACTATAACCATCCTAACATCCGCCAATCTAAACTTAGAGACTGGCATAAGAGGAATAACCATCAGTATACTCTATGATAGCCAAGCAGAGCTGACTTCGTATAGCACGAACTCCAAATCCGTTAGGGAATGCCATGATGCCCTAAAAGACCTAGCCAAAAAAAACAAAATCAAACTCTGGTGGGTGCCAGGGCACAAAGGTACTAAAAGCAATAAAATCGCTAATCATCTCGAAAGGAAAAGTTCCAGCGAAAGGTACATAAGTCCTGAATCTTTCTGCGGCAGTGAGAAAAATCGCAACACCTGCCCTTTTCACTTTGCCAATCGAAAAGATTTATACGACCCCTGAACAAACACTCTATTAATATTCTTAAGCTTAATAGAGTCGATATCAGAAGACTGGTCAGCTACCTTACGGTCGTCTGAAACTGAGTTACGACTCTGTCTTGAAGACGAAGGAACTGCAGGGCACATAACATATGAGTGCGCTGCCTCCTAAGGGGATCATCTCAGCTCCTACGAGAGACATTCTCAACTTCATTTAAAAAATGGAGAAGCTCCTGGCTAGTAGGCACAATAGATATATAAAGGTCGCAGTGCCTCTTGCTATTTGTTAGCACTAGTCCCCATGGTTAAAAAATTGCGAGTTATAAATCTCTTGTTTTATTTATTATTACCGCAAACGCGATTAAAACAGTAACAACGATATTTTAGCGACTTTCTGATACTGTGCGCATAATAATTGCGACTTTTAGGTGAAAATGGTCACTTGGGTGTTACGTAACGTTTAGGGAGGGGGAGGGGTGGTACAGAAAAACGTTACGGCGCGTTACGAGGGGGGGAGGGAGGGTCAAAAATCTTAAAAAATTGCGTTACGTAATACTTGAACGCCCCCCAAAAGGCAATTTCTTTTCCAAAGATTCGAGAAATTGCTATACGTCACCTAACTTTGTTTTCATCAACATACATATCTATGCGAGCAGGTGTTCTCGACGAAGTCGCACTGGCATGTGTGTGATTTTAAGTAACACTGAACCAAGGATTTAGAAGTTAGTAAAGAAGATGCAGTCACAAAAATCTCATTAAAAAAAATATACTTATCTCATTTACATTTACTGCATTTTACCTCTAAACAGTTGATGGTCCATGGCAGGACAGAAATTTTATCAAGTGGTCCCTCATCAATAAAAGGTTAAGAACCACTGTTATAGGGGGTCGAAAATGGCCTGAAATGGTTCGAGAAAAGGATGGTAGGCCGTGCCGCCTTTTTGCTTTGCTCGACTTGGCGGGCAATGTTGTGGGTTCACTCTATTAGATGGTTCACTCAACCGATGTCCACTTTACCGAGTGTACTGTAGTATAAAAAAAAAAAAAAAAAAAAAAAAAAAAAAAAAAAAACTAGAAAAGAAAGCATTTGGAATTTTTTTGTTTTTTTTAGAAAATTTTCGTTTATTTCACACTTTTCTGTTTTTGTTTTTTCGTTTACAAGCTCATAAACTAAACTTACATTTTTTTACTTTCTCATTTTAATGATTATTACTTTTCTTTATTTAATATCTTTTTCAGGGAAACTTGTTATATGTACCCTCCTATTGGGTTAAGCCCACAGGAAAAAAAGAATGGTAATTGTATATAGGCATACACTACGTTCTTTTTTCTTTCTTTGTATATATGTATGGATTTCCTTTTAACTTTTATAATCAGTGGTTAAATCGCGAAGATTAAAACAAATACAACACACTTGTGCCACAGTATACGTACCCAATTTTATATTAGCGGCGATTGATCGAAAGCTTGCAGCACCAGAGTCGATTGTTACAAGTTTTTTTTTTTTTTTTTTTTTTTTTTTTTTTTTATTATTTTAATTTTTTTAACAAAGTTTTCCGTTTTTTTTTTTGTTTTCTTACCAAAAATTTTGTTATCTCTTTAGCTAAATATTTTATTATTTCTTTTTCTCTCTCTATGTTTGTTTTTTGCTTAACAAATCATTATTTTTTAATTTTTTTATTTGAATAGCTTAGTTTTATATAAGATTATTTAATTTGTCTTAGAAATTATAGAGTAGAATGCGAATGTATGCATTATGAGTTTGTATGTGTCTATATATGTATGTATGTGTAGATGTAGGGTCGAGGGGGTGAATTAGCTGGTGACTGCCTAAATACAATAAATGATTTAGAAGCATAACAAAAGGCTAAAATAAATTATATAAAAATCGTATGTTTCCTTTTCTTATTTATTTCTTATTCGTTTTTAATTAAATACCTGTATTTCGTACGAAGAAAGAAAACTATATACATATGTATCATAGATTATAGACGACAGTGATCAGGGTAGTGGTTGTAGCAATACCATTTTTTAAATTACAAAATTAATATCCTTAAAGTCAAATAAAAAAAAAAAAAAAGATGGTCGATAGTTGATTTATTTTTTTGCTTCTACACTACACAAATGCATCCATGGCATGTGTTATATGTTAGCATTTAATCCAATGCTATCAGGATACTCAAGTAACCCAGAACTAAGAGATGTAACTTAACTAAATTACGTTATGCTTAAATCGCACTTTAACCTAAACATGTTAATATTTCTTTATTTATTATTGTTGCATTTTATTCATAAATTATATTTAATTTTTTTAAATCATAGTAATAGTCATAATATTTATTTGTATTATATTAAATCTTTATTAACTGTGTATCTTTTGTGTGGTTGCGAAAAAATAAGAACTGACATTTCGAATAACCATTTTTAATGTTCAAATTCCAAGACTGTAAGAAAACAAAGAAAAAAACAGTTAAAACGATAAGCAATTTGAATGAATTTAGTCAAAAGAAAAACGCAAAGAGATGAGATTGGTCGAATTTATGATATAAATACTTATAGATGGTAAGGAGCTAAGCAGCTGCCTAAGATTTTAGATTGAGTTATAAGCGTTTTCGAAGTTAGCTTCTAAGGAAGATTGCAACCTTAACTTGTGTTTTTAGATTAACAAGTACATGCTGTGTAATCTCTACTAATTGATTTGACAGAAATCTGTTTTCTGGTTTCCCTAGTATCGATTTGAGAGCGGCAGTGAATAAGAGAGGGGGGGCATGGGCTCGGACATACAGGGTTAAGTTGTTGATTGCTCTCATCCTGGCGAGATGCCAGCAACGATCCCTGTTTAAATGCCCGGGTCAAGTTGACATACGGCCTCCTCGCGGCGCCCTCTGGATAGCCTCTTCGACAACCGTTGGGAGGTGAACAAACGTATGCAGCGAAAAAAAAACCCGACCAGAATGGCGGTTGTGCGGCGGGCTAACAATCCGCCCACGTAAAAAAAACCCAAAGTTATGAATGAGCAAGATGCCTCGGATACACGGACGGATACTCGACGACGACAACGCACGAAAAAGGAACACGATTTGCGAGTATGCTCCTGGAATGTCAGAACCCTGTACACTCCCGGAGCTGCTCATAAACTAGAAGGAATCCTCACACAGTACAAGGCGGATATTACTGCGCTCCAGGAAATACGCTGGATGGGAAACGTTATGATTAGGAAGAAAAATTGCGACATTTATTACAGCTGTCACAAAAGGTTGCACTTACTGGGATGCGGATTTGTCGTGGGAAAGCGGTTAAGGTCGAAGGTCATCGACTTTAAACCTATAAGTGATCGCCTGGCTGTGATCCGCATCAGAGGCAGATTTTATAACATCAGCCTTATATGTGCACACGCCCCTACCGACGAGGCTGAAGACCCTATCAAGGAGGACTTCTATGACCTCCTGGACAACGCCTACGGAGCTTGTCCGGAGTACGATGTAAAAATCGTGCTCGGGGACTTCAACGCCAAAATCGGAAAGGAAAACACCCTTGGCGGAGTGATCGGAAAGCACAGCCTCCACGATACAACAACAGATAACGGCTTCCGACTCGCTGACTTTGCGACAGCTCGTAATGCGGTGATAAGTAGCACAAGATTCCCTCGCAAGCGAATCCACACAGCAACCTGGCGATCTCCGGACGGTCGAACCGCCAACCAAATCGACCATGTGCTCATTGACGCAAGGCACGCGTCAAACATCCTGGATGTGCGAACATTCAGAGGGGCAAATGTCGACTCTGACCACTTCCTCATAGCAGCAAGATTCAGAGCTCGACTGTCCAATGTCAGAAAGCTGCACCAGCCCATCAGGAGGAGGTTCGACATTGGGCGCCTGAGCACACCGGAGGTTGCCAGAGTCTACAGGGAGCAGCTGAGCGAAAGACTCTACGGTATGCCTACGTCGAACACAAATGCCAATAATATGTGGCTGCATTGCCGCTCAGCCATTCAGGAAGTAGCCGAAACCACCTTAGGATACCAACCACCCCCGACAAGAAACCCGTGGTATGATGGCGAGTGTGAGCAGAAAAAGGCAGCAACCGACGAGGCGTACCAAAAGGCGCTGCAGAGGAAAACCAGGGCAGCGCGAGAAGAGTACCGAGCCAGAAGAAGGGAGGAGAAGAAACTACTGCGACAAAAGAAAAGAATCTTCGCAGCCTCCCAGCTCAAGGATATCGAGGAGTCTAGGGATAGACATAAAATACGAGCCTTTTACAAGAAAGCCAAAGGCCTTGCAGGAGGCTTCAAAAAGGGCACCCTGGCTGTTCGAAACTGCGAGGGTAATCTTGTCACCGACCCGCAGGGAATAGTGGATGTATTTAAGCAGCACTTCCAGCAGCTGCTTAACGAGCATGACCAAGAGAGAGTGGTAGGGACTGAGGAAATCCCAACTCCAGCCGCTGAAGTAGTCCTCCCACCCAGCATAGAAGAAGTCGGCACAGCTATTCAGAAGCTGAAGAACAACAAGGCCGCAGGCTCAGATGGCTTGCCATCAGAGCTCTTCAAGGCTGGCGGCGATGTTCTGGTAGAGAGCATGCACCAGATCATCTGCAGAATTTGGGAAGATGAGAGCATGCCCGACGACTGGAATACCAGCTCTATATGCCCCATCCACAAAAAAGGCGATCCTACCTCTTGTAAGAACTATAGAGGTATATCCCTGCTCAATGTCGCATACAAGATCCTGTCCAGCGTATTGTGTGAACGTCTAAAACCATTTTGCACCGCACTAATCGGCAGCTACCAGTGCGGCTTCCGGCCCGGCAAATCAACTATAGACCAAATTTTCACACTTCGACAAATCCTGGAAAAGACCAACGAGTTTCAAATCGATACACACCATCTTTTCATCGATTTCAAAGCCGCATACGACAGCATTCATCGTGAAGCACTGTTTGGGGCGATGGCCGAATTCGGGATCCCGGTAAAACTGATCCAGTTGTGTCGCGCCACGCTAAAAAACACGCGATGCACCGTGCAACTCGGTTCTAGGACCTCGGAACCATTCGAAACATGCACCGGATTTCGGCAAGGAGATGCGCTGTCATGTGACTTCTTCAACTTGATGCTGGAGCAGATAGTGCGACGGGCAGGCGTCAACAGGGAAGGCACTATCTTTTACAAGTCCATCCAGCTGCTAGGATACGCGGATAATATCGACATCATCGCGTGTTCTCGCCGTTGCATTGTGGAAGCATTCACGGCGATTGAAGAACAGGCGAAACGAATTGGCCTTAAGATCCATGAGGACAAAACGAAATACATGCTGTCAAGCAAAAACCAATCCGTCGCTCACCACCTGGGACAAAACATAACAATTGACAGCTACAATTTCGAGGTAGTTAAGGAGTTTGTCTACCTCGGGGCAAACGTAAATTCCACAAATGACACCACAGTGGAGATCCGGCGTAGAATCGCCCTTGGCAACCGCTGCTACTTCGGCTTGTCCAAACAACTGGGGTCAAAACTCCTCACTCGAAAGACCAAAGTCATGCTTTACAAAACGCTCATTCTGCCAGTCTTGCTGTACGGAGCCGAAAGCTGGACGATAAGCAGGACAGCGGAGCTGATTTTGGGTTCTTTCGAAAGAAAAATTCTGCGCCGGATATTTGGTCCTGTCTGTGAGGAAGGTGAATGGAGAAGAAGACACAACCGCGAACTCTACGAGCTGTACCAAGATGTGGATGTAGTCCGGAAGGCAAGGAGCCGTCGACTACACTGGCTCGGCCACATCGAGCGCATGGACATCAACGCTCCAGCTAAGAGGGTCTTCGACTCCGAGCCTCCTGGTTCGAGAAGAAGAGGAAGACCGAATCTCCGGTATAAAGACCAAGTAATCGCGGATGTAAGACATCTTGGTCTTGACAACTGGAAGCAGCTTGCCCGGGACCGTCAAGGATGGAAGGCAGCTATAGCTCAGGCTCAGATCCTCCATGGATCGCAGGCCTGATAAGTAAGTAAGTAAGTGAATAAGAGAGTGATTATTGAACATGGGCAGTTGGATTCGCCGATTCTACCACGTAATACTGTATGTCTATATAGCGAAAATAGTGTGCTAGTTTATTCCGTAAATCTAACAGCAACATTTGACATCTCTCAATTTTATTGTAACATTTTTTGTACATACTCTTCCTTCCAATCTCTCCAAGGTGGAGTTATCTTACCCCTTTTAAGGCTGTTAGTCAACCGTATCCAGGGGGGAGGGAGCGAGCAAACAGAGCAAAGAAGTTGATCGCGTTCAATAGTGGAGACACACTGCTGGTATTGATACCATGGTATAGCAATACCACGTTCTATACCACATGTCTGTCACCCCAATACCACGTTTAAAGCTAGTATACCACGAAACATAGCTGGTATTGAGATTCGTACATTTTTGCTAGTATACCATCAACTTACTGATTGCAGCGCCACTTTCTCTCTTTTGCCGAATCCTTGAAGCTTCTTTGACACTTCAAATCAAGTAAACTGACCAAACACTGCGAAATATTTTCTTCCTCTGCATCCACATTTGCACGTACACATCGACAATACAAACGTCAAAGTATACTACATAAGGCGTATACTACGAAATGCTGTCTGTCAGGGTATATGGTATTCACTATACCATGGTATTCATACCATGGTATCAATACCAGCAGTGTGTCTCCACTATTACATGGCAAACGCCAGCTTCGATCTCTGTCCCTGCTCAATCCAAGTTGAAACACAGCCTCCGCGTGGCCCCCCTGGATAGCTGCCCTGGTACCCGCCAGGTGGTGAACCAATGTGTTCAGCGACCCAACCCCTTGTTCCTGTGGAAAGAGGAACCTGGCCCTCCAGGTTGGGGCCTGTGCTTAGGGGTAACATCCCTATCACGTAAAAACCTACTTGTTCAGAAGCAACCACAAACCTCGGATACGGACGGATATAAAGCTGACGACCCCTGCAAGCGACTGACGGACTTGAGAGTCTGCACCTGGAATGTGAGGTCCCTTAACAGACCGGGTGCAGATATAACCCCGCTCCAGGAAGTACGATGGGATGGACCAGGCATAAGACGAATGAAAAACTGCGACATCTACGACGGGAACTGCTACAAGAAGAACAAACAGCGCCTATTCGGGTGCGGATTCGTTATTCGAGGAAGGCTCGGACAAAAAGTCTTAAGCTTCCGAGATGTAAGCGAACGCCTCATAACAATCCGCATCGAATCTGAATTTGGAAAAAAAGGACGATCGACTCAAAGAAGAATTCTACTATCTCCTAGACAGAACCTATGCCCAATGTCCCAGCTACGACACAAAAAAAGTTCAAGGAGATTTTAATGCAAAACTGGGCAAAGAGGACATATTTGAGTCGATCATAGGAAAGCATAGCCTCCATAACACCACATCCGACAATGGACTTAGGCTAATCGATTTCCTAACGGGGCGTAACCTCCTTGTAGGAAGCACGCGATTCCCCCATCTCAACATCCACAAAGGTACCTGGTGGTCTCAATCGACCACCAACCAGATTGATCACATTGCGATCGACGCCAGACACTCCTCCAGTATTCTCGACGTACGAACCTTCCGAGGGGCCAACATCGACTCGGACCACTACCTTGTTGTAGCCAAGGTACACATGAGGATATCAAGAATGCTTAGGAGTCGAGTAGAACTACGTAAGTTTGACGTCGGAAAGCTACAATCGCAAGAGACTGCCAGAATCTTTGCCGATCGTGTCTCCTCCAAGCTCTCTCAAAATCCGCCCACAGCAGCACAAACAATGGAGCAGGAATGGGCGCTTTGCCAGAGCGCCGTAAGAGACGCTGCCTCAGGGGTGCTGGCTTTCAAACCGCCACCACATAGAAACCCCTGGTTCAATGAACAATGCGAACAAGCCCATGAGGCAAAACAAGAGGCATATAAAGCCATGCCGCAACGACGGACGAGAGCTGCTCGCGAAATCTATGAGCAGAAGAGAAGAGAGAAACACAGAAAAAAGAAAAGAGAGCACGGAAAGCATGAGTCGCAGTCGATGCTGAGAATATGAAATGAACACTTCTGTAGACTGTTTAACGGCGATAAAAGAACTAATACCGCTTTCAGCAGAATGATCAATTCGCAACGGACGAAGTTACAAGAGAATTCCGCCACCTGACCTAGATGAAATTAAGCTAATAAAGCCGCGGGCGCAGACAGCCTGTCTGCCGAGCTATTTAAAGCGGCTGAAGATGAGCTGGTAGGGCGCACGCACTTGTCATGTAATTTTATCAACATCGTACTTGGAAAGATCATACGAAACTCACTGGCCAACACAAAAGGTACGATCTATTTCAAGTCGTCAATGAAGCGTTCGAAAGCATTGAAACAGAAGCGGCTAAAATGGGTCTTTTGGTTAACGAGGGTAAAACGAAATATATGCTGTCAACCAAAAAAGCCGCACAACATCGAGAAAGAAAGTAACAACTGGCAGCTATAAATTCGCAGTGGTCAAAGACTTCGTCTACCTTGGTCCGCTAGTGACCAGCGACAACACCAACGCTGAGATCAAACGCAGCATCAATCTTGCCAACCGCTGCTTCTTAAGGCTCAAGAGACAATTGAGAAGCACAGCCAAGGTTAAACTATATAACACCCTAATCATCCCGGTCCTCCTCTATGGCGCAGAGGCCTGAACTTTAACGAGAGCGGATGAGGAAGCCCGTGGTCGTTTCGAAAAGAAAATTCTGCTTTCAATCAATAGTCCCGTTTGTTTAAAAGGAGAGTGGAGGAGACGATAAAACGACGAACTTTGCGGGCTGTACATGGACATCCGCCTAAAACTTTTTTTTTTTTTTCGTAGAGTCACACGCTGAAGAACGTTGTTCAAGCGAAGGTAACAGGGAGAGGGGGAGTTTCGCGCAGTTGATGTTTTGACACACAACCTGAACGGAGTGCAGTGGTTTTTGGGTCGTAGATGTTCGTTGACTACTCTCGGGGGTGGTTTGTCCTAGATAGGACGAGAGCCGACCGAATTTCGTGTTGGTTATAGTTCTCAGTAATTCGTTCATGCACTTTTGGTGTTAGTATTTTATACGCAGAGGATGAATTTCAATTGACCACATACTGTGAATGTTATGCCTGCAGCAGTACGTTTGGTCATTTTCCATTCACAACTGTGTTGCATACTTTTTTCCGTATAGGACTTGCTTTTTCTTGGCTATGAAACGAATTTGAACTATAGACCTTCCGCTCGACGGTCGATTATGTTAACCACTGCATAACGGCCACCCCACGTCTTCGGATCCAATGTCTGAGATGGCTTAGTCATGTAGAACGAATGGATAACACAGTTTCAGCCCGAAGAGTCTTCGAGTCTAACCCCGAACGACGACGCAGCAGAGGGCGACCGAACCCAAGGTGGCGCACACAGGTGAAACAGTTGGAAAAAGACCGTGCCAGCTGGAGAAGCTTGTTGGTTGAGGCCCGAATTCACACCGGACTGTAGCACCACCTTAGAAGATGCAAGGATGACAAACATGTGGCCCCTTTGTCGTCATACATATAGCCCGGAACTCTAGAGATCCCATTAGAGGTTTGAATCGAATAAACACAACGAAGGATTATTAAAAAAAAAAAATTATAATTACCCCTCGTTCCTAGCCTTTCATCTACTAGACTTGCGATTATGTGCCGAAATGTGCCAAATAAGTGAATTGGAAACTATTTAGTTCAAATCTACAATAATATGTAAGAAAATAAACTACAGAAGGCAATAGAGTTGCATTATATTGTGCGGTGGTCTTAAATTCAAGATGCAGAAAGTATAAGCAATAGAGTAGAGTTACAGAGTGATGTCAATGATGTTCGAGTACATATCAAGATTAGATAAATCAAAACGATCACAGAAACCTTCTTTTCTTTTCGAAAAACCGCATCGGATTATCGGCAGTTTTATAGGTAATCAAGCACTCAAGCTGATCAGCAATTCTAGCCCCAAATCAAAGTTCATTAACTGGCAAGCATCAATTCCTAAGAGACATATTAGAAATAAGAAAAAAAGAAAACATTCAAAAAAAGTTCAATAGATTCAAAACTGCTAAGCAGTCTTGTTGTCTAAAAAACTAATTCAAGAAATAATGAAATATGTTTTCTATCACTACAGCGAAGCGGAATAGTTTCTGTATGTGAGCTTATGTACTTTACTTCGGTGACGGATGGACACGGGGATAATGAAGGACACACGAAGACACTAACGTGTAAGACACAATAATGGGTTTGCCTTGATTTGTGCGTACTTTTCGTATTTTCTAAATGTTTACGTTTCTAGTTTTCTTAGATTTATATATATATATAATTGCCTTATCCCTAATCAACATACAAATATAGTTTTAGTAATTTACTTCATTCGAAAAGAACTTAGACATGTGGTTCTCACAATCGCGCCCACCGTCAACGACATAACCAGATTTGACTTTGGTCGGTGGGAGTGGGATGTGATAGTCAATTCCTCTAGTTTATCTAAAGGGTCCGCCATCTAACGTTTGTTTTTTTTTTTTTTTTCAAGTAGTACTTATTTCGTGAATGGTTACACTAAGCTCATGTCTGATTTGACAGATAATTAGTTTTATCCTTCCGCTGAACGAATATGGTTGTGCATACGCTTGAACAACGCTGGGAAATATTGCGACATTACTTTGAAAATCATGGTAATGTTGCAGAATGTGTGCGAAAATTGCGTACGGATTTTGGAAGAAGAGAAGCACCGTCAGCTCCGTATGTTAGTTATCTTGTGAAAAAAGTGAAAGAAACTGGCATCCTCATCGATAAACCAAAGCGTGAAAAGCCAAAAACAGTGCGTACATCCGAGAATATTGCTGCTGCGGCAGAAAGTGTGCGTGAAGCGCCATCAACCTCAATTCACCGTTGAATTGAACATTTCGGAGACATCATTGAGACGAAATTTGCATAAAGAACTTGGTATGACGCCATACAAAGTCCAATTGGTTCAGGAGTTGAGCCAACTGACCATCCAATGCGTTTTCGCTTCGCTAAGTGGGCCTGCGATCGACTTTTTTTTTTTGTTGTTTGTTGAAGGCTTCTGCTATCCGCAATCACTGGTCCATTGTACTCCAGACAGACACCTTACATTACTGTATTTTCTGTATTTGAAGGAGCTTCAGTGATGTAGAACTAAGGGATTCGGCACACACCACGTCGGCTCCAAGGGTGCGCCACCGTATGAGAGCAAAGGCGGGCCAATAACAGAGGAAATACTCTGCAGTATCATCCTCCTCTTCGCCACATGCAGCACAGGTAGGCGTCTCACTGATGCCGAGCACGTAGAGATGCTTGGCAAAAGTGTAATGGCCCGTGATAACTCCCACAAGCCTTCTGCAGTCGATTCTACTTAAAGACAGGAGGAATGCTGCAGATTTTTTGCAGACATCAGGGCATACGCGCTTAGTCATCCTGCAACCCGGGCAATCCCTCCATCTACGGTTGTGTGTGTTAAATACACAATCGTTAATGTAGGAATTTACCGTGGACGCAGGTAGACCTAGAGCGGGTTCAGGTCCTGAGAAGCTCTCCTCTGAACCCATTTTAGCGAGTTCATCAGAGGTCTCATTTCCTGGGATCCCAGAGTGGCCTGGAACCCATACAAGCCTTAATGAATTTAGTCTGCCGACTCTGTTCAAGAAGGACTTGAGTTCAAGCACTAATTTGGAGCTAGTTAAGGGGTTACACACAGCTTTTAGTGCAGCTTGGCTGTCACTACATACGCATATGCTTTCCCCCCTCCACCTGTGCTTCACAACATAGTGCATGGCCATTAGGGTTGCGTATATCTCTGATTGGAAGACAGACGCATATTTTCCTAAGGAGAAGCGCAGTCGGATGTTTTCGCGCTCAAAGAAGACCCCAGCACCGGACCCCCGCCCAGATCTGGAGCCATCCGTGAAAATGCGAAGACTATCCTTTCCAGGTTCAGTATCCAGCCATAGCCAATCCTGACGCCATGGAAACTCGACTGTGAAATTACGACGCAATAGGATAACGGGCGTCAGTGCGTCAAAAGGCATGTCCATGAGACAGGGGTCGCAGGACAATTCTTGCGCAAGCACACCGTTATTCCTATGCGAGTTGTACCAAAAGCCATTTCTCTTCAGACGAGACATGGCTTTCAGAGCACACCCTCTGATAAATATATCAAGAGGTTGAAGGTTCATCATAACATCTAGAGCAGCGCCCGGCGTGCTGGGGAAAGCCCCTGTGCAGCAGAGACAAACCGTTCTTTGAAGTTTGGTGAAAGAGGCTACGACGTGTTTGCGTTTTAGTCTGTTCCACCAGACAACCGATGCATATGAGATTATAGGTCTTATCATTGCCGTGTAGATCCAAAGGACCTTTGCCGGCGATCGACTTACAGAAGATGCCGATTTCGCCAAAAAAAAATCATCTTTTCAGATGAAGCTCATTTTGATCTTGGCGGGTATGTAAACAAGCAAAATTGTCGCATTTGGGGCACAGAAAACCCGCACGCATACATTGAAAAGTCGGTGCATCCAAAACGAGCCACTGTTTGGTGCGGATTTTGGTCCAGAGGCATAATTGGGCCGTTTTTCTTTGAAAATGAGCAAGGAGTGGCCGTTACAGTCAATGGCGATCGTTATCGGGCCATGTTGAACGAATTTTTGTTCACAAAAATTGAAGAGGAGGATATTGGCAACATTTGGTTCCAACAGGACGGCGCTACGTGCCACACAGCCGAAGCTACACTCGATGTTTTGCGCCCTGTTTTTGAAGATCGCATTATCAGCCGCAGAGCTGATGTCGTTTGGCCACCTCGGAGCTGCGATTTGACACCGTTGGACTATTATAAGTGTCACGCCGACAAGCCAGAGACAATTGACGCTTTAAAGGACAATATTCGTGAAGCCATTGGTGAAATACAGCTGCACACAATCGATAATGTGCTTAAAAATTGGACCGATCGTGTAGGCTACTGCATGGCCAGCCGAGGCAGCCATTTGAATGAAATTATTTTCCATTATTAACCGGAAGGATTGTACTTTCAAATAAAAAAAGAAATTTGAGAAAATATTCAGTAGTTATTTGGCGGACCCTTTATTTTTGTTTTGCCTTTGCGTAAACTAAGTGCCGCGTTATTAAAATAAGCCCGATAGACTCGTATATGTACATATATCCGTTTGTTGGTTGGGCTAACAACTACTGCTTAAGTAATCATTTTTCATTAAATACTTTATATTGTTTGCTTTCGTTTTACTATAATATTAATTCTTATCACGCTTGTCGAGATATATTTTCTATAGAAAATATTGTTATTGTTTCGGTTTCATAAATGTTTTTTCTTTTTTTGTTAAGTTAATTTAAGCCTACAATTCTAAAATAAAATAATTATAAAAAACAATAACTTAAATAAAAGGTTTTAATGTGCATAAACTAAGTCTTACATTCTAGAGCCTTTCTGTTGTAGAACTTTAGCTCTATCGTTTATCTCCAAGTCCCGACCGGCCGGAGGCACGCAGTCTTTCGAGACAACACATAGAAATTCATTTTCGAATGCATTGTAACCATTGGTCGGCACTCCGACATTGATTAGCTGTTCGAATCGCCAACCGTCTGAGAGTGTTGAAATCATCTGAAAAAGAAACGAAGACAATTGGTTAACAAACAGTAGGGAGTTCTCAGAAGGAAGACTATTATTATCATTTATTAATGAACATTTATCGACTTCACAGTTTTGCTAAAAGTATGTTCATTGATGAACTAACCAATATTCTTAGTTCAACTTCAGCTAAAAATTTAATTGTGGTAGGAGATATCAATGGAGGGCATGGGCTCGGACATACAGGGTAAAGTTGTTGATTGCTCTCAACCTGGCGAGATGCCAGCAACGATCCCTGTTTAAATGCCCGGGTCAGGTTGACATACGGCCTCCTCGCGGCGCCCTCTGGATAGCCTCTTCAACAACCGTTGGGAGGTGAACAAACGTATGCAGCGAAAAAAACCCCGACCAGAATGGCGGTTGTGCGGCGGGCTAACAATCCACCCACGTAAAAAAAACTTAAAGTTATGAATGAGCAAGACGCCTCGGATACACGGACGGATACTCGACGACGACAACGCACGAAAAAGGAACACGATTTGCGAGTATGCTCCTGGAATGTCAGAACCCTGTACACTCCCGGAGCTGCTCATAAACTAGAAGGAATCCTCACGCAGTACAAGGCGGATATTACTGCGGTCCAGGAAATACGCTGGATAGGAAACGGTACGATTAGGAAGAAAAATTGCGACATTTATTACAGCTGTCACAAAAGGTTGCACTTACTGGGATGCGGATTTGTCGTGGGAAAGCGGTTAAGGTCGAAGGTCATCGACTTTAACCTATAAGTGATCGCCTGGCTGTGATCCGCATCAGAGGCAGATTTTATAGCATCAGCCTTATATGTGCACACGCCCCTACCGAAGAGGCTGAAGACCCTATCAAGGAGGACTTCTATGACCTCCTGGACAACGCCTACGGAGCTTGTCCGGAGTACGATGTAAAAATCGTGCTCGGGGACTTCAACGCCAAAATCGGAAAGGAAAACACCCTTGGCGGAGTGATAGCGGAAAGCACAGCCTCCACGATACAACAACAGATAACGGCTTCCGACTCGCTGACTTTGCGACAGCTCGTAATGCGGTGATAAGTAGCACAAGATTCCCTCGCAAGCGAATCCACACAGCAACCTGGCGATCTCCGGACGGTCGAACCGCCAACCAAATCGACCATGTGCTCATTGACGCAAGGCACGCGTCAAACATCCTGGATGTGCGAACATTCAGGGGGGCAAATGTCGACTCTGACCACTTCCTCGTAGCAGCAAGATTCAGAGCTCGACTGTCTAATGTCAGAAAGCTGCACCAGCCCATCAGGAGGAGGTTCGACATTGGGCGCCTAAGCACACCGGAGGTTGCCAGAGTCTACAGGGAGCAGCTGAGCGAAAGACTCTACGGTATGCCTACGTCGAACACAAATGCCAATAATATGTGGCTGCATTGCCGCTCAGCCATTCAGGAAGTAGCCGAAACCACCTTAGGATACCTACCACCCCCAACAAGAAACCCGTGGTATGATGGCGAGTGTGAGCAGAAAAAAGGCGCTGCAGAGGAAAACGGCGAAAAAGGCGCTGCAGAGGAAAACCAGGGCAGCGCGAGAAGAGTACCGAGCCAGAAGAAGGGAGGAGAAGAAACTACTGCGACAAAAGAAAAGAATCTTCGCAGCCTCCCAGCTCAAGGATATCGAGGAGTCTAGGGATAAACATAAAATACGAGCCTTTTACAAGAAAGCCAAAGGCCTTGCAGGAGGCTTCAAAAAGGGCACCCTGGCTCTTCGAAACTGCGAGGGTAATCTTGTCACCGACCCGCAGGGAATAGTGGATGTATTTAAGCAGCACTTCCAGCAGCTGCTTAACGAGCATGACCAAGAGAGAGTGGTAGGGACCGAGGAAATCCCAACTCCAGCCGCTGAAGTAGTCCTCCCACCCAGCATAGAAGAAGTCGGCACAGCTATTCAGAAGCTGAAGAACAACAAGGCCGCAGGCTCAGATGGCTTGCCATCAGAGCTCTTCAAGGCTGGCGGCGATGTTCTGGTAGGGAGCATGCACCAGATCATCTGCAGAATTTGGGAAGATGAGAGCATGCCCGACAACTGGAATACCAGCTCTATATGCCCCATCCACAAAAAAGGCGATCCTACCTCTTGTGAGAACTATAGAGGTATATCCCTGCTCAATGTCGCATACAAGATCCTGTCCAGCGTATTGTGTGAACGTCTAAAACCATTTTGCACCGCACTAATCGGCAGCTACCAGTGCGGCTTCCGGCCCGGCAAATCAACTATAGACCAAATTTTCACACTTCGACAAATCCTGGAAAAGACCAACGAGTTTCGAATCGATACACACCATCTTTTCATCGATTTCAAAGCCGCATACGACAGCATTCATCGTGAAGCACTGTTTGGGGCGATGGCCGAATTCGGGATCCCGGTAAAACTGATCCAGTTGTGTCGCGCCACGCTAAAAAACACGCGATGCACCGTGCAACTCGGTTCTAGGACCTCGGAACCATTCGAAACATGCACCGGATTTCAGCAAGGAGATGCGCTGTCATGTGACTTCTTCAACCTGGTGCTGGAGCAGATAGTGCGACGGGCAGGCGTCAACAGGGAAGGCACTATCTTTTACAAGTCCATCCAGCTGCTAGGATACGCGGATGATATCGACATCATCGCGTGTTCTCGCCGTGGCATTGTGGAAGCATTCACGGCGATTGAAGAACAGGCGAATCGAATTGGTCTTAAGATCAATGAGGACAAAACGAAATACATGCTGTCAAACAAAAACCAATCCGTCGCTCACCACCTGGGACAAAACATAACAATTGACAGCTACAATTTCGAGGTAGTTAAGGAGTTTGTCTACCTCGGGGCAAACGTAAATTCCACAAATGACACCACAGTGGAGATCCGGCGTAGAATCGCTCTTAGCAACCGCTGCTACTTCGGCTTGTCCAAACAACTGGGGTCAAAACTCCTCACTCGAAAGACCAAAGTCATGCTTTACAAAACGCTCATTCTGCCAGTCTTGCTGTACGGAGCCGAAAGCTGGACGATAAGCAGGACAGCGAAGCTGATTTTGGGTTCTTTCGAAAGAAAAATTCTGCGTCGGATATTTGGTCCTGTCTGTAAGGAAGGTGAATGGAGAAGAAGACACAACCGCGAACTCTACGAGCTGTACCAAGATGTGGATGTAGTCCGGAAGGCAAGGATCCGTCGACTACACTGGCTCGGCCACATCGAGCGCATGGACATCAACGCTCAAGCTAAGAGGGTCTTCGACTCCGAGCCTCCTGGTTTGAGAAGAAGAGGAAGACCGAACCTCCGGTATAAAGACCAAGTAATCGCGGATGTAGGACATCTTGGTCTTGACAACTGGAAGCAGCGTGCCCGGGACCGTCAAGGATGGAAGGCAGCTATAGCTCAGGCTCAGATCCTCCATGGATCGCAGGCCTGATAAGTAAGTAAGTGAGTAAGTAAGGAGATATCAATATTGATATTCTCAATGAATTTAACACTGATACTGAAACCTACTTGTTTACTATGGCTTCGTATGGTCTTAAGAGTATGGTAAATGAACCCACCCGTTTGACTGATTCTTCTAAGAGTTGTATCGATCATATTTTTCTTAGAACTCACAAAAATAATAAAAACGTTTTTAGTTGCAAAGTATACGACTTGAGGGTGAAAGATCATAGCATGGTTACTCTTAATTACTTCTCTGTTTACAATCGTTGTGAACATTTTAAGTCCGCTTCTTATAGAGTGAGAGCACCGTGGCGCAGTGGGTAGTGTGTTGGCCTCTGACGCCGATGACTCGGGATCGAATCCCGACACAGCCATGTCATCGAACGTGTTTTTCACGGTGTTTCTCCTCAGCGGGGCTCTGACAAAACCCCCTGTAGTAAAATTGTCATGAAAAGCTTCTCGAAATTCGCCGTTCGGAACCGGCAATAAAACTGTAGGTCCCTTTCACCTATGTGAAAATGAAATCACACACAACATAGGTGATTGAGAGAAGCTCGGCTCAGGTTCTTCATGGACTGTAACGCCAACATACATACATTCTTATAGAGTGAAAAATTGTGTAGATTATGTAAGTTTGAAAGATTTGTTAACCTTCGAATGTTGGGAAACGGTTTATTCTGAAGCTAATCCTTCTATTGCGTTTGATGTATTTATGGATACATTTCAAAATCACATTAAATCGAGTACTTTCCAAAGAAATCTGTCGGGTAATAACAAACATTTAAACCCGTGGATGACCAACAATCTTCTTAACAAAATTAAGAAAAAGAAGAACTTAGGCTTAAAAGAAGGCAAGAAACATCCAAATAATTCAAAACTAAAAAGACATTATGAAACTTTCTGTAAGTCCGTCCACAAAGAAATCGAAGACACTCGTAACAAGTTCTACGGTGATATGTTTGCTAAGGCTGAAGGTAATGCACGTAAAGAGTGGCGTGTGGTTGACAACATTTTAGGAAAGGTTAGTAATTGTGTTAAAATTGGAACTATTGAAGTTGAGGGAGTAATGGAGTCCGATTTAGGCAGAATTTCTAATAAATTTAACGAGTACTTTACTGAAATTTCCGAAAAACTGAAACCAACTGTCGACCCTTGCATGAATTGCAATTGTTCCTCCTTCTCAGGAATTCTTGCTGATGATGTTCATCTCAATAGTTTTATGTATGTTGCAATTACTTACTTACTTACTTAGGTGGCGCTACAGTCCGTGGTGAACCTGGGCCTCAACCAACAAGCGTCTCCAGCCGGCACGGTCTTTGGCCAGCTGTTTCCAGTGCCGCACGCCCAGTTGGTTGAGGTCCCTTTCCACCTGCGTGCACCACCGCTGAGGCGGCCGTCCTCTGCCGCGCCTTCCTTCCGGAGTGGATTCGAAGACTTTTCGGGTCGGAGCTGTATCTTCCATGCGCTCTACATAGCCTAGCCACCTTAGACGCTGTATCCGTAGACGTCGTACCAGGCCGATGTCGCTGTTTTTTTTTTTTTTACATTTTAAAAGCATTTTATTAATATTTTTCCAAATAACTTATTCTAGGTAAAACGCTTAAACCTATCTTAAATATCTTATCTATTTAACGTAGCATACTGGACCTGAACGGGCACTCTAAGCTATACAATATATTTTTAATTTTGTCTTTCGACGTCTATTCTATTTGTTGTGGAATTCGTTTATTAGTTTATTAGTATTAAGGCTAAGAAAAATTAGTTAAAAAAACTTAGCATATTATTAGTGAGTATAACCTTAAAACTAACTAAAACTAGTAATCCTAATCTAGCCTATCCTATTTTATCTGTATGTATATACATATATATATATATTTATTTCATGCATAGACATGTATATATAAATATATATATATACATACACATATATACATAACTTACAGCTAACCTAACTAACCTAATTAACTTACTACTACCTAACCTATATTCAGCAATTGGCCTTTTATTTAATGATTTTTTATGACGCTAGGCCCAAAGGATTCAGCGACGGAGACTGTACAAGCCACCAGAAACGTTGCGTTTGTCGAGCAACGTCTGCTCGATCCCGATCTGACATTGCCATACTGAAACGGAGTCGCCCCGGCTCACGGAGTGCTACATCCCGTTCGTAAGATAAGCTCTTTTCCACAGACCTTCGGGCCACGTGGAAGATTAACGGAATCGCCGATTTGTCCTGTATCAGTTCGCGGTTGTCGTAATGTAAGAACGCTTCTGGGGGAACAAAGCCGCTAAGACGAGCTCTCTCGTGATATAACTCATTTGGGTAATAAGCCCCAGATATCAAGTTATTGGTCGAAGTCATCGCCCTTGCAACGTGACTTCGAATCAATTTGATCAAAAAGTTGTCAATCCTAATAATTTTGGCTCTATTGTATAGGACCTCGTTGGGATAGTATTTTATGTACTTGGATTCTGGTGTTCTGTGCAATGAGAGACAGGTCCTTAGACATTGTCTCTCAAACACTCGAATCCTTTCCATCAGGCTTGCACTCACATTGAACCAAACGGGACATCCATAGGCGATCATGGGCCTGATTAAAGCCATGTAACAGATTATTTTGACTTTCTTATCAAGTTGGCTGCTATGAAACAGCCATCTTAACAGAGTGAAAGCTCCCCGAGCCCTGGCCAAAGCAACATCTATATGTTTATTAAAATACAGATATTGATCCAACCAGATACCGAGGTATCTGACTACATTTTGGTTCGCCAGTGGACGCCCATCCGGACCAGTTATGGAGAATTTTCGCCAGTTTTTCCTGGTATCCCTAGAGGCCCCAGACAATGGCGTTCTAAACAAAATAGTTTCCGATTTTTGGAAGTTGATTTTCAGTTTCCAGTCATTACAAAACGTTTGAATTTTTTCGAAGTCACGTTGCAAGAGAGTAACTATGACGTCAATCGTTGGACCTGTTCTATACGCGACAAGGTCGTCTGCGTATGCTATCGAGTGACGAAGCGAAGCTATCAGACCACTGACGTAAATATTGAAAAGGATCGGCGAGTTTACCGTGCCTTGTTGTAGACCATTTTTGATATCAAATGTTTGAGAAGAAGTCACGTTGGCAATTTTTACAACGAACTTTCTTCCCATTAACATATCATAGATCATATACAGCAGTGGTTTACTTATGCCTAGCTGGTTAAGCCTGTAGTAAAGTCCCTCTAACCATACGGTGTCGAAGGCTTTTTCCAAGTCAACCAGGCAGGCACCTGTGCATTGGTTCTTGCATCTGTTCCATTGGATATCCGACACGAGTTTCGACGCTGCATGAATAGTACCATGCCCCGCCCTGAAACCGAATTGGTTATCCGGAATGATGTCTTTGTCCTCAACCCATTTTGAAAGGGCTCTGTGAATCATCTTCTCGAATACCTTGCTGATGCTCGGAAGGAGACTTATCGACCGGAGATTTGCCGGGTTGGACGAATCTTTTCCTTTCTTGGGGATGGGCTGCACCACCGCTGTTTTCCAACGCACCGGATAATATGCATTATTGAGCGCGTTGTTAAACAGGATAGTGTATGCCTCTATAGCCATCGGTGGAAGGTGTCTAAGTACAGTATTAGAGATTCCGTCGATGCCTGCGGATTTCTTCTTTCTCAGAGATTCGAAGATCGTTTGAAGCTCTACTGTCGATACAAAAGGGGGGTTAAACCCATCGTTGGCGACGACATTGTTTGCCGTGAAATCGTCCCTGAACCTGGTGAAACCATTGTTCTCGGCTCGCCAATGTTCGATGTCATTTCGGAGATCGAAGTGGTGGAGCAGAGCCCTGTTCTCCAGGTCATGGTTCGGGCGAATGTTCTCATTCACCTTATACACTTCCTGAAAGACAGCCCCCACTGTTGCCACTTTCTCCTGTGGATCTTCGATCACAAAGAAGTCGTCATCCAGAACAGCATCTTCTGGATCTATGCTCACGGTTCGTAAAATTCGTTCATTGTCTGGCGTCCTCAGAAGCTTCAAATTTTGTAAGTCGTTTTGATTATTTCTCCGAAAAATTTGATTTATTTGCGGGAACATATTCGGGTTGTTGGACTTCACATCCCGAATTTTGTTGTTCCAGTACGAACTTACAGAAATTCTGTAATTCTCTGTAATCAATTGCTGGAGGTTTTTAATCAAAGATTTCAGTGTCCTGATCTCTGGATCATGTCTATCAGTAAACCGTCTGTACAAGAGTTTGAGTCTTGACAGGAGTCTACTTTTTTGTCTGTGAAGTGCGTCTATGGTCGCGTTTCGGTACACGTCCGTGGTATCGTAATGCCGTTGGCGTGGTATCGTTCTGTCCATCGTTTGTTTGATTGTCACATCCATATTGTCAAGATACCCATCAATTTCATGATTTGATAGGTTTCTGTTGAATGGTGGAAGGGAGGCACTCGAAGTGAGTGCGCTTGTCAGGGATCTGGTGAAGCGTGGCCAACGCACTCTACTATAATCGTAAAGATGCGTTTGCGCATACTCCCCCAATTCCGTGAATTCGTCTGGTATTTTGATTACGGCTCCAAAGCCGCAATGGTCACTGTCGTATGCCAAGGTCCGTAGACAGTTAGTAGACCGTTCGTTTGTATCTGTCAGGCTCAGACGTGAGTCGAGCAGCATGAGATCCAGATAGGAGCCACTCCTTGGGAATGACGGACTTTCTGTTGCCAGTAGTTTGAGCTTATACTCAATACTGTGTTGGTTGCACCAATGACTTAAGAGGTTGCCTTTAGTGTTGGATGATGTGTTACCCCAGTCGGCGTGTTTGGCATTTAAATCTCCTGTTAAAAGATAAAAGTTCTCATCCGAGCTTAAGCGTAGAGAACGAAAAAGCGATTCGAGCTCTGCGATAAAGACTGTGGGTTGAGGGGTTTCAGGTGCATAGGCCGATACTATGTATATCCTCTTTCCATTTCGAAAGGGAATACACACAATACAAGCCTCTAGCACCTGGAACCTCCGCACTTCACGGCTATAAATGACCTTATGATGAATATCTTTTTTAATAAAGATCGCAACTCCTCCACCTTGAGTGGCGTTGGGTCGATCTCTTCTTATTATGTTGTAGGACTTGTGTCGAATTTTGTGCCTCTGGTTTAGCTTAGTTTCGCTAGCCAGAAGCACATCAGGGCTTTCGTCCTTCATCAAGTTGAAGAGCGCGGCTCTTCGTTCGATCCTAATTAGTGAGTTGACGTTCACTGCCAGGATCTTAAGAGGCCTCTCGTTTAACGTGCCCATTACGATTGGAAATGGGCTGGGCCCGGCAGAAGCGAGTAGAGTCGGTCTACCCGGGTCGCCTGTTCCTGTAGCTGCTGTTGAAGTTGGCCGATTTGCCTCTGAATAGAGGACAATATCGAACGCAAGTCCAACTCTGCTTCTGGTGCTTTAGGGACAACAACTGGAGCTTTGGAAGCAGTTTTCGGTTGCTGTGCTGTCTTTCCCCAACCTGACGCCATTTGGGCGTAGGTCATTTGGGGTGTAACAGCTGGTGTTTGCCAGTGAATTGGAGGGCGTCTCTCATCGACTCCCCTCTGCCGGGCCAGCCTATTTTGCTTAAACTGGTGATATCTAGGGCAACCCCGATAACTTGCGGGGTGACCCTTATTGTTGCAGAGCGCACACTCAAGCAACTCCATCTTTTCAACTTTATCCGGACCCAGTTCACACTCACCGGGCTTATGGTCTTTTGCGCACCTTACGCATCGATACTGCATCTCGCAGTTCGACGCGACGTGCCCAAACCTCTGGCATCGGTTACATTGCAAAATGTTACCGTCCCTTCTTACTCTCTCCCAACGCACGGTCTGGCAGCCTACGACTTTGATCGTCTTTAGGCTTTCCACCCTGCTTTCGGGAGTCAATTGGACCAGGAAAAATGGCAATAATCGCTTCTGCCATCTGGACCTAGTCGTGGCAAAGTGCCTAACTTTGACGAACGAGAAGCTCTCGCAATCGAACCTCTTAAGGCACTGCAGGAGCCGCTCTGGGTCTGTATGGGGATCCATGCCCTTTAAGAGCATGGTTTGGAGTCTTTCGGATTTTGGCGTGTATGAAAAGTACTCCGTCTCGGAACCCTTTAGCAATTCCTTAATTTTTTTGTGCTGATCTACTGTGTTGCAGTAGATAGCATGCCTATCGTCACTTAACCTAGTAATATTAAAATTAAGGCCAATTGCTGACTCACACATTATAACGGTGTCATCCAGGTCCAGTTTATAGGTGTTGATTGGTGGCACCTTTTCTTTTGATTGTTGCTGTTGCCTTTTGTCTGGCTGTTGTTGATCCTGCGGATGTTTTTGTTTCTGACCTGGCTGTGAAACATGCTGCTTCTTTTCTGTTTTTTTGTTTGGTTGGGGTTGCGTTTTCTGTTTTTGCTGCTGCTGTTGTTGTTGCTGTTGTTGTTGTTGCTGCTGATGTTGTTGCTGCTGCTGTTGTTGTTGTTGCTGGTGTTGTTTTTGCTGTAGTTGGCATTGTTCTTGTTTTGGCTGTTGTTGTTGTTGTAGCTTCTTCCTTATGTTTTGTTGGATAGTAGCTTCTTGTTCCCTTTGCCTTCTTGCCCTTTGTTTCTCCCTAATAGCACGCACCTTCTCCTCGATGAGACGAATGCGTCTATTTAGGACTTGCACGTCTTCGTCCTCGTCGTCCGATTCAGAGCTCGCCAGAACGCCGAAGGAGTTTTTTTCCGACACGTATGGTGCCTGGTCTTGCGTAGGGTGGTCATTGCATTGGCGTTTTGCTGCTGCCAATGCTGATGTTGTTGGAGTTTCCTCTGTTGTCTCCGCCGTCGAGGTGTTATGGGACGGTCGCTTGAGGAGGTTTGGTGTCGGCTTTAGCCCCCTTCTGGTTGATGGTGGGGTTTTGCTTGGTGCGCTTATTGACGCACTTTCGGAATCGTAGCCCGACACTTCCATAGTGCGGAGCGCGGGCTGCAGGTGTTGTATTTGATGTTTTCTGGATGGTTTTGCTTTTTTATTCAGATTGTTTTTTTTTTTTTTTTTTTTTCTTGGAGATAAAAATTATTTTTTTTATTTTTTTATTTTTTGTTCGTCACAAAAAACTCAGCCTACTTCGACGATCGCTCATTTCCGTACAGTTCTTCGTTATATCTTCTCCTCCATACACCGTTTGAACAAACGGGACCGTAGATAGTGCGCAGAATTTTCCTCTCGAAACGACCAAGGGCATCTTCATCCGCTTTTGTTAAGGTCCAAGCCTCTGCGCCGTAAAGGAGGACTGGGATGATCAAGGTCTTATATAGTGTCACCTTGGTTTTCCGAGAGGAAAATCTCTACTTCTCAATTGCCTCTTGAGCCCAAAGAAACAGCGGTTGGCAAGAGTGATTCTGCGTTTTATCTCAGCGCTGGTGTTGTTGTCGCTGGTAATCAGTGAGCCAAGGTAGACGAATTCCTTGACCACTTCAAAGTTATATCCGCCCATGGTGACGTTCTGGCCAATACGTCGGTGTTGTCCGTCTCTTTTAGATGAGAGAATTCTCCATTTTCATCCTGCACAGTCGTCCGACTGTCTTGCTCCATTAAGGTCGGTAATGAGCATACCGAGACCTTTGATGTTAAAAAAGGATTTAGGCAGGGCGACGCGCTGTCGTGCAACTTTTTCAACATCGTGCTTGAAAAGATTGTGCAAGAGTCACTGGCCAACACAAGAGGTACGATCTATTTCAAGTCTACGCAATTGCTTGCGTACGCCGACGATATTGACGTAATTGGACGAAAACAGCAAGACGTCAATGAGTCTTTTGTGAGCATTGAGGTAGAAGCGGCTAAGATGGGTCTCAAGGTTAATGAGGGTAAAACCAAATGTTGCAATTACATCGAGTGAAATGTACAATGTTATAATGTCCCTAAAAAACAAAACTTCCTGCACTCGTGATGGTATCTCAAATAGTTTATTAAAAAATGTTGCTTGGTATGTCGTGGATGTGCTGTCCTTCTTTTTCAATAAAAGCATTGAAATGGGTTGTTTTCCTGATCATCTAAAATGTGCTGAAGTTATACCTCTGTTTAAAAATGGCAATAGACAACATGTCTCAAATTATAGGCCAATATCACTTCTTTCAACCTTTTCCAAAATATTTGAGAAGTTACTTAAGGGTCGAATTGTCTCTTTTTTGGACAAGTCCAAATTCTTCAGTAGGAATCAGTTTGGTTTTAGAGCAGGTTTGTCAACTGAAGATGCCATCTTAAGGGTTTGTAATCAGCTGTATGGAAGTTTAAATAACAACAAATCAACTATTGCATTGTTTATCGATATGACTAAAGCCTTTGATCTGGTGAACCACAATCTCTTGTTGACTAAACTCTTTAATGTTGGTTTTCGTGGTAATATTTTCAATTGGCTGAGTTCTTATTTAAAAGGTAGAACAGAAAAAGTTATTATTAATGGTATCTCAAGTGAGCCAAGACAATTAAAGAACGGTGTTCCTCAGGGATCTGTACTTGGTCCCTTATTCTTCCTAATGTACATAAATTCCATATTCAAACTCAAGTTAAATGGTACTTCAACTGCTTTTGCAGACGACATCGTTTTTACCTACGAATCTAGAACTAGTTTCGAAAGCATTGTGATGATAAATGAAGATCTTGAAATCTTACGGTTGTGGTTTACTTATCACAAATTGATTATCAGCGAAAAAACTAAGCTAATGTGTTTTAAGATATCTGGAAATAGCCTATATGATTCCAATTTATGGTTTCACGCTCACGATTGTAAACAGTTCTCCTTGCCTATACATAAGTGTGGGAATAGTAACTTTATAGCCAATTTGCGTTGTAGCGAAAATTGCTATAAAATCGATTCCGTTCAAAATTTTAAGTAGTGTAGCTAGGTGTAGTAATGGATTCTAATTTAAATTGGAAATATCATATTCATATGATCAAAACTTATCTGCTATTGGTCACACGAAAAATGTATTTAATAACGCCCTTCTGCTCTCCGAAAGTTTTAAGAATCATTTATTATGGTCTTGCACACTCAAAGTTGAATTACGGCATAACAAGCTGGGGAGGTTCGTACACGATAACTATTAAACCACTATTAACTGCACAGAAACATTTAGTTAGAATCATTTCACATAAAAATCGTTTAGTTGGAAGTTGGCCTTTGTTTAAAAAATTGCGTATTCTACCAATCAGACATTTATATGTTTTTAAAGTTTTAAGAGAATTCTTTAAGCAAAGCGGTAACATTCCTAGTAGGAATACAAATGTACAATGTACGCGTAAACAATATGAGCTTAGTAAATGTACCTTTTGCACATAAAACCCATTTTTCCAATTTTTTTACATATACAGCTCCAAGAATTTTTAATAAATTGCCCTTATATGGTAAAGGACTAGCAAAGGCCTCGTAGGGTAGCATCTGCCGACGGATGCTGTCCCGACAAAAAGCGAGTAAGAGCCTCTGCAGCCGAACATCTTGCAGCTCTGCTAGTCAAGTCCTACTTCCACCTCCTCGTGGTACCTTCTGAAAATTTCCGTACAAGGGAAATTACTGACGGAAGAAGCTGAATGGCGAGTATCCTGCGCCACCAAACACGATTAGTGTCGGTTGGCCTACGGTCCAGCAAACCATAACCGTAAAACCACATATTGCTCAGAAACAAAAAAAACCGGCCAAGTGCGAGTCGGACTCGCGCACGAAGGGTTCCGTACCATCTGTATATATAAATATGAAAGAAACTATTTATGTTACCTCATCAAATGACAGATCTTGGTTGCAGGCAGGATTTTTTGGATGAAAATCATGTCTGTTGTATGGGAGCCCCCCTTAAATATTCATTTTGTTCTGTTTTTAGTGTTCTGGTAGTCATCTAGTCTAACTATCACGGTTTATGAGATACAACCTGGTGACAGACAGACGGACGGACAGCGAAGTCTTAGTAATAGGGTTCCGTTTTACCTTTGGGTACGGAACCCTAAAAAACAGCCTCGGATAAGCAAATGGAACGGATCTATGTTGACGACCCTATATGAAAACAAAAAACAAACAAGGACCTTCGGTTCTGTACGTGGAATGTTAGGTCCCTAAATAGATCACGTGCGGCCGAACATATTGCGGACGCCCTAGACCGCTATAAAGCGGACAAAACCGCCATCCAGGAAATGCGATGGAATTGGCCGGGTAAAAAGCGGATGAAAAACGGCGACATTTACTACGGTGACTGCTATAGGGAGAGAGGACGGAGACTATTTGGATGCGGATTTGTTGTTAGAGGTGGACTAAGACATAAAGTCCTAAGTTTCCAGTATGTGAGTGAACGCCTTATAACGATCCGCATCAAGGAAAATGTCTGTAACATCAGCCTCATATGCGTCCATGCCCCCACGGAAGACAAGGATGACTCCATCAAAGATGATTTCTTTGATCTCCTAGACAGAACATATACCAAATGCCCCAGCTATGATACCAAAATCATACTAGGAGATTTCAACACTAAACTGGGTAAAGAAAGCATCTGTGAACGGGTCAACGGCAAACACAGCCTACATAACACCACATCCGATAACGGACACAGGCTGATCGACCTTGCCACGGGCGAAATCTTCCTTTAGCCAGCACACGATTTCCCCACCTCGATATACACAAAGGCACCAGGCGGTCGCCATATCAATCAGTCACCAACCAGATTGATCACATCGCGATTGACATCAGACACTCCTCGACTATTCTTGATGTTTGTACTTTTCAAGGAGCGAACATCGACTCAGACCACCATCTTGTAGTAGCCAAGATACGTCAACGCATAACACGAACACCGCGGAGTAGAGTTAGAACACCAAGCTATGACGTCGGAAAGCTACTATCGCCGGAGATCGCAAGTGCCTTTGCCAACCGCGTCTCCCTTAAGCTCTCCGATACACCTCAATCCTTCACTCAGTCAGTAGAGCTACAATGGAACAAGCACTGAAGAGCACAGCAAAGGAAGTGTTGGGCCTTAAAGCTCCAACACGACGAAACTCCTGGTTCGATGACGAGAAAAACAGGAGGCATACAAAGCCTCACTACACAAAAAAAAACAAGAGTGGCTCGTGAGCTCTACGAGCTTAGAAGAATGGAGGAACATTAATGTCAACGAAGGTTTTAGTCAAGGCGGCGCGCTCATTTTTTAACACCATACTTGAGAAGATCGTGCAAAACTAACAAGTCAGCACAAGGGGCACGATCTTCCACAAGTCCGTTCAACTGCTTGCTTACACCGATGATATCGACATGCATGGTCTAGCGCAGCAAGGTGGCTCAAAAGGCAATTAGATAACGGAGTCATCCCTCGAAGAACCAAGTTGGCTTTGTATAATACCCTGACTATCCCAGTCCTTTTTTATGATGCAGAGGCATGGAAGCTATTGAAAGCGGATCAGGAAGCTCTTGGTATTTTCGAGAGAAAAGTTCTGCGTGCAATCTTTGGTCCTTTTTGCATTGATGGAATCTGGACAATATTTAACTACGAACTGTACGGGCTGTACCGCGTCATGTCCCTGGTTAAGCGTCTACGGACACAACGTTATGATGGCTAGGCCATATAGAGCGTAGTGACAACATAGCTCCGGCCCGAAGAATCTTCGAATCCGAGCCATTGGGATAACGCAAGAGGACGCCCTCCACTCAAATGGCGCACACAAGTGGAAAAGGACCTCAAACAACTTAGTGTGCGTGACTGAAAACGGCTGGCAAGAGATCGTGCTGGATGGAGTTGCTTGTTGCTTGAGGCCCAAAACCACACCGGTTCGTAGCACCACGTAGAAGACGCTCTTCTCTGCTCTATATGTGGAAACTTTGTTTATCAATAAATTAAGAGGCTAAATGGGCTTTCAATGGAAAGAACATTCTCATTAATATACAAGTAAAATGGTTTCCAGCTCCTATGAGCGATTTATCGGCAACGATTCTTTTGTGTTTGTCTGGAAGACTCATCATCTATCAAGTATTCGCGATTTTTTGATTTTCTTATGAATCATTTCAGAAAGTATGCACGCCAACAGGTTTCAAATAAATATTTACAATTACGTGGCTGCAGTGTGATAGTTTATTTCGCGTCTATTTCTTTCTTTATTTTCTTTTGCTTAAGAATCTCATTCACTTTCGATACATATATCGATAGTATTCAGCAATCCAATCAATTCGGCATTTGTTTACATTGTTCGCATTTGAAGAGCTTATTCCACATTCTATTCAATTATTCATAAACCGCCAAGAACGTTGAACGTGAGGCGAATGACAAGCAACGCATCTCGTGCGCAACCAAACCATTTCCATTCGACGACCATTTCCACTTCCCGAGTACAGAAATAATGTGCGAATAAAGAATGTCCGCCTGCCTGATGTCCATAATAGGCGCAAATGTGTAATTATATGGTTACAGACAATAAAAGAAAAAAACACAAGAGTCTACCTGTGTCAGTTCGTGTTCACGGCACTGCAATACCCTATAGACTCGCTTCTTGTCCATATGTGGTCTCTGTAGAACAAGAAAACGAAAACAATAAATAAATATAGTATGCGAGGGCGAAACAATGTTTACCTGATCTCTGTGGTTAATGCATTCTTTGAGTAAAGCTATCAGTTGAGTGACATTGTAGAATTCAGCCTCTTCGAGGACACCCTCCTCTGAGACGCCATCCAATACAAGCTTGCCGTGTCGCAAGTAATTAAGCACTGGCGCAAAATATCTAGGATCTCTGTCAATCAAATATGCTCCAGTCTCATCCTTTTTTGTTTGGTTTCGCAGCAATAACAAGAGAGAGGAGAAAGGAAAAATGAATATAAAGTAAAAGTTGTATAACTAAATACTTTGCTGCATGTGATGTGTACCCATGCTAAAAAGGATTCATGCATCACACCTCGTTGGTGTTGGTGCAATAATATGGGCAAACAAAGTGTGCGATGGTAGATAGTGCAAACAGAAAGTTTTTAATCAATAAAATCGGAGCACGTTTGGCTCTATTGCTATACAGTTGGTCACGTGTTAGCCAATAGGATCGGATTACGGACTCTCAACATGTGGATTCGAGATGAGATGTTTAGAAAATCAGAAGTGTACTTAGCCTACTCCGAAAGCTCTATAGTCCAGGTGTAGCACGGTATTTTTAAACTTGACATGATTGATACGAATCTTTTTCCGATTGACCTATTTCGTTTGGCTCCGGTATATAAAATCAATACGAAAGCCTGTGCCAGGTGCCTGTACTGGGGAAATTCAACCCAGAATATTTTAAATAGGACACGATTTGCAAGCGCGTGTGTATCGCGTGTAATAAGGACATTTGCAACTGAGTCCCAACCAGAGTTAAGAGTTTTTGGCTTTGTTTTGTATTTGCCTTTTTTCCGAAACAACTAAAACAAGAAAAAACCAAAATGAGGTCATGTGCTACCTTTCCAGTAATCACTTTTCCTAATCTCAATTGTTTTTCGTCTAAATAATCTTGTGACCAACTGCAAGTCGCACGCATTCCTCGCACATCAAATTCACTTGTTCCACATCAATAAACAAGAAAACAACCACCTTAACCAGTCTAATAGGTTGTTCTTCTATACGTATCGGGTCATATAAACAAATTTCAAAGAGAACGGAAGGAAGAGAAAGAAAAAATAAATCCCGATGAACAGTCCAAATGTTTATCAATGTAAATAGCATCGCGCACCCAGGCCATGCAATGCGGGACAGAATTCTATTCTACCTCCCCGCGGAGCATTGGAGTGTCTTGTTGCAAATATGTAATTGAAAATTGGCTAGAATGTACGGCACATACCCGATCGGATATCAAATCACAATCCTCTTGAATTAAACGCGATAGAAATGAGTTGGGATCACGGGATAATGTGGTTTTGGTCGTCAGGAAATACGTCCCACCGACGTTTAGTTTCACCCATTGATCGGAACCCTGTTTTTTCAGGATATTCGGACTTTTTCTCGAATTTATATTCACTGTGGTCATCTTCGACATTAAATGCTCAATGGTGTCGCTTAAATAAAATCACTTATCAATTAGAAATACGTTTACAAAACTAATAATTGCATGTAGTGTCAGACTGAAAGAAAACGAAATGCCAGACTGACTGATTGGCTTCTTGTCTACGTTGGGTTGTGTATGTTTGTCTCGTTCGAACACGCAGGCGGCATTGGCGGAGAGAAGTGAGCGAGATAAGTGGTTGTTAATTTGTTGGCGATGTGACGACTGATGGGAATTCGTTGAGAACATTTTCAAATGTCAATGTTATCGATGTTATCGAACTGGTTGAGTGACTCGGTGATTGGGGGATTATAATATTCTGGTACTCAAGACCAATGGGAGCCTACGAGGCAGTCGTGGGACCTGTGCAACATTGAATACAAAGTCAAGTTACCTAGAATCGGGTTAACTCGCGACTTAAACTAACTGACACAAGTCTGCCATTGCAGACTTGGTGCCGTAATCCAAATACCGATGGCAGAGTATGTCTAAACGACACGAGGGTCTGGATTATTTGTTCTTGAAGGGAGAGTAAGGGCTGTCTGAAAAAAGAGGACTCCATTCTGGTTGTAGGGGTGGATAACGCCTCTGTCGAGACTTCGAAATCTGCGTACGACTTACGTCCCTACTTCAGCCTTGGTAGGATTCTATTCCATTTCAATGTCAAGTAGTCGAACGATGAAAACCGACAAAGCTGGATGCACTCAGAAAATCTGATGGTACTTTTGCTGAGTCTAAAGCGGAAACTCTTTGATTACTGTTTGAGACTCATTTCCCGGGAAATCAGATCGACATCGGCTCGTTGTACATTCCTTCGAAGGGAAACTGCAACTGAAACGATGAAAGCAACTCGGCGTATCTGGTATATTGCGTCGCGCGAGTTACGCAAATGCAAGTCAGCAAACTTGCTGACGGCACATTTGTGTTGCTTCGCAACCAATAATAATAAAGTGTCAATATAGCATTCAGGTGTCGATGGCTTTCGGGTTACGCAAATGTAGGTCAGCAAACTTGCTTACTTTGCTACTGCTCGAGGGCCGGCGGAAACTGAATGCATTGACCTCTCATAATTTTAAGAAATGTACGAATCTAAGAAATAAAGAATAAAGAGTTGGAATTGGTTGGAATCGAGACCTAAAACGAAGCGGTCGTGTTTCGGTGTTTCTTTTTTTGGTTTGTGGTGTTTTGATTTTGCTTCCCCCTTTTTGTCCGGCGATATTTTTGTAACTCGCGTGGTTACGACTGATGCCTTTGAATTTTGCTGTGGCATCCTTCGATGGCTTCAAATCGCCGGGCATCGACGGGATATATCCAGTTATGCTGCAAAACGGTATAAGGCAGCTGCTTCCCACTTTGAAAAGAATTTTCACTGCTAGTCTAGCACTTGCTCACATACCCATTCCTTGGCGCACAGTGAAAGTGGTCTTCATTCCCAAAATAGGAAAAGAGGACTACTCACTTGCCAAGAGCTTCCGACCAATTAGTCTAACATCCTTTCTGCTGAAAAGCACGGAGAGACTGGTAGAGTTGCACGTGCGCAAAGTTGCCCCTAGAATGCACCCTCTTTCGGAGATGCAACATGCTTACCAGCGCGGAAAATCCTGCGAGACTGTGCTTCAGAACCTAGTTGGGAGAATTGAATGCGCGCTAGAAAGGAAAGAGTACGCACTGGGCATTTTCATCGACATTGAGGGAGCTTTTGATAACACAACTTTTGACAGCATGTGCAACGCTGCCAGACATCATGGCGTAGAAGAAGTAATGGTCCTATGGATTAAAGCAATGCTCGTGCACAGGACATTGACCGCTGATGCAGGCCTCAACCTGTGTGTCAAATCCCGCGTAAACAGGGGCTGCCCGCAAGGTGGCGTCCTGTCTCCGCTGTTATGGTGCATGATGGTCGATTCTCTGCTTGATGCTCTCAATGCCTCTGGAATCTCTGCCCAGGCCTATGCGGATGATGTCGCCATTCTTTCCGTCGGCTCATGTTTAGCGGCTGTCCGTCTCAAAGCGCAGGCGGCGCTAAATGTGATCGATGATTGGTGTACCAGAAATGGGCTGTCAGTCAATCCTTTTAAGACCGATGTCGTTCTCTTTACGAGAAGGAGGAAAAATAGTGACATGACTCAGGTACTAAAAGGCACTTCCATCCCGATATCCAAGGAGGCTAAGTATCTAGGAGTCATCTTAGATAGCAGGCTTCAATGAGTCAAAATCCACAAAAGTGTTGTCAGCTTTCTGGCAATGCAAAAGAGCTTTTGGCAAAACATGGGGTTTATCGCCGGCAAAGGTCCTCTGGATCTACACGGCAATGATAAGACCTATAATCTCATATACATCGGTTGTCTGGTGGAACGGACTAAAACGCAAACACGTCGTAGCCTCTTTCACCAAAATCCAAAGAACGGTTTGTCTCAGCGCTGCTATAGATGCTATGATGAACCTTCCACCTCTTGATATGGCTCTGAAAGCCATTTCTCGTCTGAAGAGAAATGGCTTTTGGTATAACTCGCATAGGAATAACGGCGTGCCTGCGACCCCTGTCTCATGGACATGCCTTCTGATGCCCGTTGTCCTACTGCGCCGTAATTTCACAGTCAAGTTTCCATGGCGTCAGGATTGGATATGGCTGGATACTGAACCCGGAAAGGATAGTCTTCGCATTTTTACGGATGGCTCCAGGTCTGAGCGGGGGTCCGGTGCTGGGGTCTTCTTTGAGCGCGGAAACATCCGACTGCACTTCTCCTTAGGCAAATATGCGTCTGTCTTCCAATCAGAGATATACGCAATCCTAATGGCCATGCACTATGTTGTGAAGCACAAGTGGAAGGGGGAACCTGCTCTAGGTCTACCTGCGTCCACGGTAAATTCCTTCATTAACGATTGTGTATTTAATACACACAACCGTAGATGGAGGGATTGTCCAGGTTGCAGGATGACTAAGCGCGTATGCCCTGATGTCTGCAAACAATCTGCAGCATTCCTCCTGTCTTTGGGGAGAATCGACTGCAGAAGGTTTGTGGGAGTTATCACGGGCCATTACACTTTTGCCAAGCATCTCTACGTGCTTGGCATCAGTGAGACACCTACCTGTGCTGCATGTTGCGAGGAGGAGAATGACACTGCAGATCATTTCCTCTGTGATTGTCCCGCCTTTGCTCGCGCACGGTGGCACACCCTTGGAACCTACGTGGTGTGTGCCGAATCTCTTAGCTCTACATTACTGAAGCTCCGCCTCATTTTTCTCCGGAAAACGGGGAAAATACAGTAAAGGTAGGTGTCTGTCTGGCAGTACAGAGGACCGATATTTGCGTCTGAGTCTTCCAACAGATAGCAGAGGCCTCCGACAAAAAAAAAAGGAAAAAAAGGAGAAGCCGATGAACATTGGTTTTAAACTCCCGCGTGTTGTAACCAAATAGTTTAATACTACGATTTCTAATCCTGTCCAACTTAGAGGGTCTCCGAATCCGAGCCTCCTGGTTCGAGAAGACCTGGGAGACCGGACCTCCGGTATAAAGACCAAGTGATCGCGGACGTAAGACAACTTGGTCTTTCCGACTGGAGCAGCTTGCCCGGGTACGCCAAAGATGAAAGACAATATTAACTCAGGCTCAGACCCTCCATGGGCTGCCCCGAAAAGTAAGTCATTTTTGGTTGTATGAGAATTTGATCCGACGAACGTGGGCATTCCTATAATTTCTGGTTCGTGTATACGTTTTTCGGTTTTCCTCGGAAGGATGGTCTTATAAGACCAACAACTTTCGTCCTTCACTCTAATTGCCTCTTTACAGCTCAAGCCGTACCACCCATTCTCCTATGGTTTAATTTGGCACCCCTTTAGACTTCCAGCGTTTCCCATCGAATGAAGAGTATTTTCGCTTCAGGGAAGGAATATTGATGACGGAGCCACACTAAACCAAGGGTATTGAAGTCGATGGAGATTATGAAGAAAATCGTAGTCTTTTACTTTTAGGCCGATACTTTTTCACCTAAACCTTGTATGTCACAGTTTTTCATCCTGTACTCCCTGAAGTACAGTAAAGACTGCTTTATAGCAGATCTGTGCTTTTTCTAACCGTTCGAACAGAGCGGATTTCACATCGTAGGGTCGTCGTCCGCTCGTTGTATTCGAGGTTTGTTGTCGTTCCCCAGTAAGAGGTTCATTTATAGTTACAGCTTACTGAGCCGACTGATCCTGTTTTTGCAGCAGGAAATGTGCCCTGTGCCCTTCACCGTTCTTTAATGAATAGAGGAAGTGTCTAGATTGCACCACAGGGAGGCGGAAATAGGTGTTACTAACAATGCCACGAGATATTCTTCTGTAGTGGCTCTTTTCGCTTTATAGTCGACCAATATCCGTCGGATAAATGCTATCCCTACGAAGCCTTTGCTATGCGTGTTCCATTGTTACAAAGTCCGTATAGCATCCTCACTATCTTTTACTTAGTTACTTATCAGGCCGGCAATCCATGGAGGATCTGAGCCTGAGCTATAGCTACCTTCTATCCTTGACGGTCCCGAGCACGTTGTTTCCAGTTATCAAGACCAAGTTGCCTTACATTGGCGATTACTTGGTCTTTATACCGAAGGTTCGGTTTTCCCCTTCTTCTCGAACCAGGAGGCTCGGAGTCGAATACCCTCTTAGCTGGAGCGTTGGTGTTCATGCGCTCTATGTCAGTCGCCAATCCAGTCGACGGATCTTTGCCTTCCAGATTCCGGACTATATCCACATCTTTGTAGAGCTCGTAGAGTTCGCGGTTATGTCTTCTCCTCCATTCACCTTCATCACAGGCAGGACCAAATATTCGGCGCAGAATTTTTCTTTCGAAAGAACCCAAGATTAGCTCCGCCGTTCTGCTTATCGTCCAGCTTTCGGCTCCATGTTTTGTGAAGAATGACTTTGGTTCATTGGCAGCAGCGGATGGCAAGGGCGACTCTATGCCGGTTCTCCATTGTGGAGTTTACATTTGCCCCGACAGCTTGACAGCATGTGTGTACTTTGTTGAGACGTTAAGACCAACTCATTTCGCCTCTTCCTCAATCGCCGTGAAAGCTTCTTCAGCGTCACGCCGAGACAGCTTAATGTTTTCAATATCAACCGCGTATCCTAGCAGCGTTGGTCTTTTCCGGGATTTGTCGAAGTGTGAATATTTAGTCTATATCAAAAGGGCTTTAGACGTTCACACAGTATGCTGGACAAGATCTTGTATGCGACATTGAGCAGGGATATATCTCTATAGTTCTTGCAAGGGGTAAGATCGCCTTGTTTGTGGATGGGGCAAATAGAGATGATATTCCAGCTGTCGGGCATGCTTTCATCTTCCCAAATTCTACAGATGATCTTATGCATGCTTCCTACCAGAACATCGCCCTCAGACTTGAAGAACTCTGTTGGCAAGCACTTCTGATCCTACGGCCTTGTTGTTCTTTAGCTTTTGAATAGCTGGCTTCTACGATGCTGTGTGGGATAACTACTTCAGCGGCTGGAGTTGGGATTTTCCCAGTCCCTACGACTCTCTCTTGGTCATGCTCGTTAAGTAGCTGCTGGAAATGCTGCTTAAATACATCAACTATTGCCAGTTGAGTCGATGGACTAGATTGTCTGAGAAACGAAAACTTATGCCAATACTAGGCAACGTTCTGTGGTAAGTAGTAAAATAATTTATTTGAGCCTCTTTCGTCAAATGTAGAAATAAAGTTGCATTAATACTTAAAAGAACTTCGGTGAGTCGAAGTAGGGTTTGGTTAAACAATACTAAGAGAGATTCGCCCAAACAGCGATCCGCCACAAGATCAGGAACAAGAGACTCAGAACCAAAACTGATTTAGCGGCCAAAAGCAATCAGGAGCGATCTAAATCAGTCAAAGGAACATACATAACGCCCATTAGTTGTGTGTTTGTCACATTTCCCTTTGAGTCTTTGTCGTACTGGAAAACAAGAATGTCATCTCTCGGTCATGAAATGGTTTGTATGGTATATACCTGTTCCATGTATTGAATGCCGCCATTTGGACCGACAGGTACTATCAATCGTCCGCCATTCTTCAATTGATCAATGAGAGTTGTTGGTTTTGTAGGAGCTGCCGCTCCCACATGGATTGCATCGTATGGTGCATAGTCCAAGCAGCCTTGCCGGCCATCACCCTCTAATAAAAGGCAAATAAACAGGCGCATTAATTCACGAGAAGACTTGAAACGATCTCTCAATGTAGAGCTCACCTACGATGATCAGTTTACCGGATGTCAGTATTGTCGGATCATCGGTTCGAAGGTTGCGTTTGCTCAACTCCACCAACGTCGGCTGATGCTCAATGCCGACTATTTTCGTATTCGAATTATCGCCTTTTGCATTTATAAATCTTAGGAAACAAGCGGTTAAATATCCGGAGCCTGAACCAACGTCCAACACATGTGCGCCCGGCTTCAAGTGACCCTGAAGGTTTTCCAAAGCGAAGGCGTGCTAAAAAGAAAGAACGAACATTCGTACGTTAGGTTTCTTGTGTTGAACAAAGCTCAGTGTACCATGTGTGGTGCGCTGATTGTAACCCCACAGCCGATACTCTGCGGACGGTCAACGTACGGGTTGCTCGGACAATAGAACTTTCTGTCGGTTGCAATCATCGCCTGGGCAACAGATGGCGATACGATGACATTGTAACCTGTAGCCAACCGAATTACAATTACATTCATTCACATTGTGCAACACGGAACCGATCTATGTACATACCCTGCATTTGACGAATTAGTTCTTCATTTGTAGCAGCATTTGCCCTCCAAGCCATGCTGAAGTGTCGATATCCTAGATGTTTGCTTAACGAAAGGAATAGATTCAGCGTGATTATTGCTATTAGTATTACGGAGAGCAAAGAAAGGAAAAATATCGTTCGTTTGGAAAGAATTTTGAAAGTTTCACTAGAATTTTGTTAATAAACAAATCAGCTGTGTGAGCAGTCGGACACTTACCGACAAGAAGGGTCTAATGTTGTAAACTTCAAAGTTACTGGTTAATGGGTACCATTCAGCGCTCGAATATGTTTGCAATTAAAGCAATACTAAGTGAAATGTACATATGTATATGAATGTATATTTCAAGTGATCTGCCGGAGATCTATTTTATGGATGAAAACATTTTTAAATTCCATCGCATACATATAAAGATATATTTAAATTCCATTAATTACAATTGTTCGTCTTCTGCTGAATCATTCCATTTATGCAAGACCACAACCCCGAGTCAAGGTGACAAGAAGAAAGCACGCAGTCGGCAAGTGTTGCCGTGAACCAAAAATTCGGACATTGAGTTTTCTAACAATAAATTGCGCACCCAACTGTCAAACACAATGATTTTGCCCTCAAAGACGTTTGTAAATTTCTGATATCAATTGTATCCGGCTTTTTCACATCACCATCAAATGGACTCTAGCAAGAAGGTAACCGTGCTAACACCCAATGGGCGTCGCCAGAACGTTAAGATCAGTTCCAGTACCACATTGTTACAGGTAAATGTTATCGACGAAAATCTCGCCCCGACAGCGATTCAACTATGTAGTTCTTCAATCAGATCCTCGAGGAAGTTTGCGCGAAACATGGATTTTCCAGCGAAGATTACGGCTTGAAGAGTCACAACAAACTGCTCGATCTCTCGCAGATGTTCGTCTTTTCTGGCTTGCCAAACAACTGCCTCTTGGAGATGTTCGAATGCGCCAAGAAGCGAACGGATTCTTTGGCAGATATATGCATCCAATTGGAAGATGGTACTCGCTTCCATGGACAATTTACCCCGCTTAGTAACCTCTGGGATGTTTTAATCGATCTCTGTCCGAGCTATACCGACGAAAGTATGTCGCCCGTGATTTTGTACATGCGGAAGGAGATTTTCGGCCAGCAACTAAAAGAAACGAGTCTCAAGTCATTGGGCATAACTGGCGGACGAACTATGTTGCGTTTGGTGAACAAAGATCCGGAGGAGATTAAAACGTACAACTTTCACTTGCATCGCGTATAAGAGATGTAATTCGTTTTTGTTTCAGCCAAGCGGGTGTTTATGTGCCTCCAGCTGTGAAGGAAGTACCAAAGGAACCAAAGGAAGAGGTGAAAAGGACTAAAGTACAGGGCAACACAGGATTCGCCATCACCTCCGAGCTAGTACAGTCACTCAAAAACAAGGATAATGTCGAACCAAAGGCTGCGATGACCGAAACCCCCACAGCCGCTTCGGATGCATCTGTTAGTGTCGCGGCAAAGAAAACCGAATATGACTGGGGTACCGGTAGCGGTCGTACAATCAGCTCAAAAACCAAGGTTACCGATGAAACCGCAGAGGAACCCGACCAAATGGACGTGGAACCCGAAGTTAATGTGGTTGGTAACCCCACTTCCACTTCCTTTCGTTCTAAACTCTACTTCCTATCGCCGTAGATTGGCGAACGTAATGCGGTTATCTTCTCTCTAGACTCTGCTCAAAAGCAAATTGAAGAAATACCCGATTCCTTCTACGATCTGACAGTAAACGACCTGAAACTAGTCCTTAGAGACTTGAAAAAAATAACCGAAGGTAATGCAGACGCACCATTGCTTACGGCCAAGCTACGCGAATTAGAAGAGCACAAAACTCTAGTGCGCAAACTGTCGCAATATAAGAACTGCGTGATTCGTATTCAATTTCCCGACAGAATCGTTCTGCAGGGGATCTTTCGACCGACTGAAAAGATCCACGATATCATGAATTTCATTCGTGGATTTCTGTTGAAACCCGATCAAGATTTCTACTTGTGTAAGACGCATAGACTGGCATAGACTACATTGTGATCTCGCTGTTACCTTTTATTTTAGTCACTATCCCGCCAAAGGTCCTGCTGGCAGAAGATGAGACACTGCTGGAATCGAATTGTGTGCCCACAGCTATTTTGCATTTTGGTTTCAACGAGGACGAGGTACATATGCCATTTTTGAAGGATGAGTTCTTGGACAAACTAACGCCACCCGAAGGAGCCCTCTTCGTCGCATCGAGATCAAGGTATCGTTAATCAAATTCTCTTTGAATTGATCGTACCATCGATTGATCTGGATTGTCTGCCTTTAGATTGAGTCGTCCTGCTGAAGAGACTCAGGATGATGGTTTCAATGTAGACATGGATACACCGGGCACATCGAATAGCGCTACTCTGAAGAAGCCCAGGGGTGATGACTTCAGACAATCAACTGCAGAGAATCAAAATTTCCATAGTATTCCGGAATAATTTCGCAATAAATTTTGAGCATTTCGTTTCTTTTTTCAATTAGACGTTGTCTTGGTCTTCCTTGATCTTACTTATTTATCAGGCCAGCGATCCATGGAGGATCTGAGCCTGAGCTATAGCTGCCTTCCATCCTTGACGGTACCGGGCACGCTGCTTCCAGTTATCAAGACCAAGATGTCTTACATCCGCGATTACTTGGTCTTTACACCGGAGGTTCGGTCTTCCTCTTCTCGAACCAGGAGGCTCGATGTGGCCGAGCCAGTATAGTCGACGGATCGCTGCCTTCCGGACTACATCCACATCTTTGTACAGCTCGTAGAGTTCGCGGTTGTGTCTTCTTCTCCATTCACCTTCCTCACAGACGACCAAATATCCGGCGCAGAATTTTTCTCTCGAAAGAACCCAAAATCAGCTCCGCTGTCCTGCTTATTGTCCAGCTTTCGGCTCCGTAAAGCAAGACTGGGAGAATGAGCGTTTTGTAAAGCATGACTTTGGTCTTTCGAGTGAGGAGTTTTGACCCCAGTTGTTTGGACAAGCCGAAGTAGCAGCGGTTGCCAAGGGCGATTCTATGCCAGATCTTCACTGTGGTGTCATTTGTGGAATTTGCGTTTGCCCCGAGGTAGACAAACTCCTTAACTACCTCGAAATTGTAGCTGTCAATTGTTATATTTTGTCCCAGGTGGTGAGCGACGGATTGGTTTTTGCTTGACAGCATGTACTTCGTCTTGACCTCATTGACCTTAAGACCAACTCGTTTCGCCTGTTCTTCAATCGCCGTGAATGCTTTCACAATGCCACGGCGAGAACACGCGATGATATCGATATCATCCGCGTATCCTAGCAGCTGGACGGACTTGTAGAAGATAGTGCCTTCCCTGTTGACGCATGTCCGTCGCACTATCTGCTCCAGCACCAAGTTGAAGAAGTCACATGACAGCGCATCTCCTTGCCGAAATCCGGTGCATGCTTCAAACGGTTCCGAAGTCCTAGAACCTAGTTGCACGGTGCATCGCGTATTTTTTAGCTTGGCGCGACACAACTGGACCAGTTTTCCCGGGATCCCGAATTCGGCCATCGCACTAAACAGTTTTTCACGATGAATGCTGGCGTATGCGGCTTTGAAATCGATGAAAAGATGGCGTGTATCGATTCGAAACTCGTTGGTCTTTTCCAGGATTTGCCGAAGTGTGAAAATTTGGTCTGTAGTCGATTTGCCGGGCCGGAAGCCGCACTGGTAGCTGCCGATTAGTGCGGTGCAAAATGGTTTTAGGCGTTTACACAGTACGCTGGACAGGATCTTGTATGCGACATTGAGCAGGGATATACCTTTATAGTTCTTGCAAGAGGTAGGATCGCCTTTTTTGTGGATGGGGCAAATAGAGCTGGTATTCCAGTCGTCGGGCATGCTTCCCAAATTCTGCAGATGATCTGGTGCATACTCCCTACCAGAACATCGCCGCCAGCCTTGAAGAGCTCTGATGGCAAGCCATCTGAGCCTGCGGCCTTGTTATTCTTCAGCTACTGAATAGCTGTGCCGACTTCTTCGATGTTGGGTGGGAGGACTACTTCAGCGGCTGGAGTCGGTATTTCCTCGGTCCCTACCACTCTCTCTTGGTCATGCTCGTTAAGCAGCTACTGGAAATGCTGCTTAAATACATTCACTATTCCTTGCGGTTCGGTGACAAGATTACCCTCGCAGTTTCGAAGAGACTGGGTGCCCTTTTTGAAGCCTCCTGCAAGGCCTTTGGCTTTCTTGTAAAAGGCTCGTGTTTTATGTTTATCCCTAGACTCCTCGATATCCTTGAGCTGGGAAGCTGCGAAGATTATTTTCTTTTGTCGCAGTAGTTTTTTCTCCTCCCTTCTTCTGGCCCGGTACTCTTCTTGCGCTGCCCTGGTTTTCCTCTGCAGCGCCTTTTGGTACGCCTCGTCGGTTGCTGCCTTTTTCTGCTCACACTCGCCATCATACCACGGGTTTCTTGTCGGGGGTGGTAGGTATCCTAGGGTGGTTTCGGCTACTTCCTGAATGGCTGAGCGGCAATGCAGCCACATACTATTGGCATTTGTGTTCGACGTAGGCATACCGTAGAGTCTCTCGCTCAGCTGCTTCCTGTAGACTCTGGCAACCTCCGGTGTGCTCAGGCGCCCAAGGTGCAGCTTTCTGACATTGGAAAGCTCTTGCTGCTACGAGGAAGTGGTCAGAGTCGACAGTTGCCCCTCTGAATGTTCGCACATTCAGGATATTTGACGAGTTTTTTTAGAGACTCGCGCAGGTTCAAGAGTTTTTGTATTCTCTTATGATGTGTTGACACACACAACCTGAACGGAGTACAGTGGTTGGGGTCGTTGATGTTCGTTCACTACTCTTACTCTCAGGGGTGGTTGTCCTAGACCTAGATAGGACGAGAGCCGACCAAATTCCGCGTTGGTTATAGTCCGTAGTAATTCGTTCAAGCACTTTTAGTATTGCATACGCAGAGGATGAATTTTGTTTGACCATATACTGTGAGTGTTATGCCTGCAGCAGTACGTCTGGTCACTTTCCATTCTCATCAGCGTTGTATACTTTTTGGCGGTATAGAAACTACTTTTTCTTGGCTATGAAGCGAATTTGAACCATAAACCTTCCGCTCGGCGGTCGATGATGTTAACCACTGCACCACGGCCACCCCTTGCGTCAATGAGCACATGGTCGATTTGGTTGGCGGTTCGACCGTCCGGAGATCGCCAGGTTGCTGTGTGGATTCGCTTGCGAGGGAATCTTGTGCTACTTATCACCGCATTACGAGCTGTCGCAAAGTCAGCGAGTCGGAAGCCGCTATCTGTTGTTGTATCGTGGAGGCTGTGCTTTCCGATCACTCCGCCAAGGGTGTTTTCCTTTCCGATTTTGGCGTTGAAGTCCCCGAGCACGATTTTTACATCGTACTCCGGACAAGCTCTGTAGGCGTTGTCCAGGAGGTCATAGAAGTCCTCCTTGATAGGGTGTTCAGCCTCGTCGGTAGGGGCGTGTGCACATATAAGGCTGATGTTATAAAATCTGCCTCTGATGCGGATCACAGCCAGGCGGACACTTATGGGTTAAAAGTCGATGACTTTCGACCTTAACCGCTTTCCCACGACAAATCCGCATTCCAGTAAGTGCAACCTTTTGTGACAGCTGTAATAAATGTCGCAATTTTTCTTCCTAATCATAACGTTTCCCATCCAGGGTATTTCCTGGACCGCAGTAATATCCGCCTTGTACTGCGTGAGGATTCCTTCTAGTTTATGAGCAGCTCCGGGAGTGTACAGGGTTCTGACATTCCAGGAGCATACTCGCAAATCGTGTTCCTTTTTCGTGCGTTGTCGTCGTCGAGTATCCGTCCGTGTATCCGAGGCGTCTTGCTCATTCATAACTTTAAGTTTTTTTTACGTGGGCGGATTGTTAGCCCGCCGCACAACCGCCATTCTGGTCGGGGTCATTTTCGCTGCATACGTTTGTTCACTTGTTGTTATTCGGTTGTTGAAGAGGCTATCCAGAGGGCGCCGTATGTCAACTTGACCCGGGCATTTAAACAGGGATCGTTGCTGGCATCTTGCCAGGTTGAGAGCAATCAACAACTTTACCCTGTATGTCCGAGTCCATGCCCTCCCCTCGGTTGTCTGTATGATTTAGATATTTTGCTGCCTGCTTGGATGTCAAAGCAGATCTATTAACCTCCGATATAAAGATCACGTCAACGCAGACGCAAGACAACTTGATCTTGACTGTAAAGGATGGAAGGCAGCTATTTCTAAGTAAGTATCAAAGTGGAAAGATTCACATAAAACGTTAATCACCAATCGACCGAATAAAACTCCCCCGATTAATTGAATTTCAGCGATTAGTTGGATTTATTTTTAATTTAATAATTACATATATGTATATGAATATACCTTCTTTCTAGAATAAATAACAACGTGTTCGTACTTCGGGCTTATACGCTCTAGTTTAGGCATTAACAAATGCCTTCTCTTATACATTTTGGTTTTTCTTAACAATTTCTTTAAAACAAAATTATGTGTTGAAATGCAAACGTTTACATATATGTATGTATGTCTACACATGTCGAGAAATTTAAGTCGTTTAATAGTCTACTAATTCGTTTTAAAACAATTTCAATATCAGTAAGCACATACAGCACGAATCAAACCAATACCAGACAATAAGAGAAATCTATTTAGTCGACAAGAGCTTGCTTAACACTTAGTAATTGATTTTTCTGACGAGAAGGCGAGCCTCTCGATCAAGACCTTGCGTATATACAGTTTGTATTATCCTACTAAAACGTTGAAATAATAAAAATGAATGAATTTGCTAATTGTCTATTCGTAAAATGATTTCATTTTTTTGTCTTTAATTTACCATTTTTAGTCTTAAGAAACTAATTATGTTTAATGCTAAGGTATAGTTTGGAGGGATGAGATGTAAATTAGCTTGAGAGAGAGAGAAAAAAAAGGAAACCTGGGTAGTCAAAAGTACGGAGAGGTTCGTTGCTCAATTGTGGGAGTAGAGTGGAATGTTTGAGGATACAGAATTGCAAAAGGAAGCCTTTATCTACTGGGTCAACTAAAGAACTAGGTTTGTGTCATTTTCTCCATGAATTGACAATGCTAGAGGGTGTTCTGTCGGAACCTAAGAATGAACCAATCCCCAATCACATTACACATCATCCTCTAACAAGATCATCTCTCAGTTGGTAGAAGTAGTCAACGTTTGTATTCCAATCTCGGTTAATATTGGGAACTTCCTTAAGTATTTCGACTGCATCCCCCCGCATGCTCTTTGTTACTATACAAATATATCCAAAAGTTATGCTTAACTAATATGAAACATAAAACAAATTCTCAACCGAACCATGTATGCAACGATAATTCGTTCGCGCCTTCAAACAAACTATAGTATTACGCGTGTATCTATTAGGTTTTGTATATAAGTCTATGTAAATACTTGCTGTTGCCTTTAGAATAGAATATTTAAATATGATAGTTTCGAAATGTTTAATTATTGACTTCGAGTAGTTGAGTAATTGTGGGTATTTTGTTTAGAAAACATCGTTAAGCACAACAACGGACATATTGAGATCTTTCCCAAGTAGTTACTTCGCGTCAAGACCGCCCTCTTCCTCCATCTTTGAGAGGAATTTTATTGCACGATATTGTTGTTCGGTCTGGCGTGCCATGTCCACAAGACCGAGTAATTTCTTGATGCCGATAAATACTCTGAAATCAGACAAAATCCATTAGACAAGTGATAGAAGGGGGTTAAAGTAAAAGTGTACTACCTCTTGCCGGACATCTTTTTACCGATGGCTTGAAGCTCGCCTTTGTTGAAGAGATCGACATCTTCGAGGACGGCTAACACATGATCGGGTTGTGAGAGATTGGGCACATGGAGAATCGATGTAAACGCAGATAGCATTTCCATATCTTCCAGCACTTGACTACAGAGGAAATAAGGCCAGAGGTGACATTTTTGAAAGAGATTAATGAATTACCGTCTACTGCTGGTGCACAGAATAAGTAACTTGCGACCTTTGGGCGGTTGTTTTTTTAATAGAACAAGCAACGCTTGTAAGGTCAAATTCGAGTATCGCGGTCCAATAGGGCCATAGTCCAAGAGTCGTTCAACGTTATCGACAACAATACAGCTTAGCGTGGAACGGTAAGCATCATCGAAAATCTAAAATAAAATCCGACATGATACTAAAGGGCGAATAACGAATTAGCAACATTCACCTTTCGAATGTGGAGACATTTGGCAGATTCTGTGAATCCGACCATATCTTCCGGTGAGCAAACTTTCACAAATGGGAAATCGGACATTTTTGCCAGCTTGGCGGCCAGGGCAGTTTTACCCGAATTCGGTGCACCCTCAATAAGCACCGACACTAAACCGGAGCTTTCTGTAGCCTTGGCCTGTTGTACATACAGCATACCGTCTTCGAGGAGATTTGATACTGGTGTTCCCCAGTTAATGATACCACGCGAAAGCATATTATCAAGTGTTTCTTGAGCCGTACCGAATGCCTAAAACGTAAGCTCAACTCTTATCTAACTTATTAGTTTTATCTTCCACAAACTTACCGGTTTGATGTCGTTCTCCAATGCGTGTAAGAAGTCTCCACGATTTACCATTAATTTCTCCATAGCCGAAGGATCTACTTCAACCTTGGACGAAGCTTTGATCAATCGATTCATCGCAGTTGATTGAGCAGCTCGCACCAAACCCTCCAATTCAGCACCGCTAAAGTTCTTTGTTAGCCCTGCAATTTCCTATAAATAGACGTGGTCCATCAGTCAATGCCACTTGTTGTTTTTTATGACTTACTTTAGAATCTACGTCTGGAGCAATTTTCTTGAATTCCTTCATTCGCTTTGTGTGAATGTTGAGGATCTGTACACGACCCTCTTCATTCGGCAAACTGATTTCCATTTGAACCTCTAATCGACCGGGTCGCAGGAGAGCCTCATCAATCATATCGCGACGATTTGTCATGCCAATCACCAAGATATTGTTCAACTGTTCGACACCGTCAATCTTGGCAAGTAGCTGATTGACTACTGTATCGTGGACACCACTGTTTCCGGCAACAGAACCACGGGCTTTGCATATAGCATCGATTTCGTCGAAGATGATTATGTGTAGCCCGCTATTCGGGCCGAGCTATATAGTAACAGAAAAGTATATGTCGATCGAATTTCATACCGTGGCATACTCATAACTTACCCTCTTCTCTTCCTCTTCGGCCTCAGCAAACAGACGTCGCACGTTAGCCTCTGATTCACCGACGTATTTGTCCAAAATCTGTGGACCATTGACAATCTTCGGTTCGCGTGCATTAAGCATTTTACCAATTTGCCGGGCCATCAAAGTTTTACCCGTACCAGGGGGACCGTACAATAGAATACCCTTAACGTGCTTGCAGCCCAGCTGTTCGACGAGTTCTGGTGGGAAAACTCGCGAAGCAAATGCACGTCGGAAGATAGCATTGAATTCCTTATCCAGACCACCGATACCCATCTTGCCAAAGTCCCAATCTGGATTTATAATTGACTGACGGACGATTTTTCTATTACCCAAAAGGAACGATTAGAGGTAATGCTACTCGATTGTTCGGTGAATTGACTCACCCTTTTGCTTTTCCGACCAAGTTCAACGAGGAGTTCTCCGCCTTTTCGAATTGCACCACGGTATTGCCTAGCAAACGACCGAAACGCACTTGCTTTGTCGTTGCTTCCTTGTTCTCTTTAAGTGCACTTGAGTCCACGGCTGTAATTACACACTTTGCATTATTCTTTCATATGGCTCATTCATTTGTACATACCTTCCAATGTCTTTACAGCCAGGCCGAGCAGTTTTTTGTCCTGGAAACTAAACACCAAGGTTTGACCGACTGTCAGGGCAAGCCCTGCAAATTGAAGCAAGAATTCCTTTGCCATTTGATCCGAGTCATATGGCTCCTGAGATGTCCTACAGGCCCAAACACATTAGATATGAAAAATCAATACTAATGCGCCACTTACGTTTTCTTCTGCAAAAAATCAGTTTCAAGGACCACAGTGCAGATAACGTCGGCATTGGCATCAAATCGATATGGGCGAACGTCAAGGTCTTGGTTAATGGACAACGTTGCCCACTTTCGCTGCACCAATGAGAAACCAACATGTCCACGGGGCACTTCTGATGTTTTCTCCAACGCAAATATAAAATGCTGACCTGGTCCAGTGGATATATCCACATATCTGGCAAACGAACAAAAAACAGTTTGAAACAATCCGACTCTCATTTCGACGACTTCACTTACTTGATTTCATCGGGAAAATCATTGACATTCACTATTGCCTTGTTTGTTAACGACAATTCGTCCGTTGGGCACTTGGTTGCTTTAAATCGCTGAAATGATCAATGAGTAGTACGTACATATGTGAAAATAATGTAGATCATGACGTGACAACATCAATGACTCAACCCCAACTCTTAACTCACATAAGACATGTCTGCAGTTTCCTAATTGCCCGTTTATGGAGTTGTTTTCCTCTTGAGATCAACCTGCACAACTATGTCCACGATGAAAAATCGATAATTTTCGCAGAAAAGCAAAGGAAATACACAAGTGCAACTCTGGCGAATGAAGAGATTTGACCTGCCTATGGGACAGGCACTCAGAAGGGTTGTTGACAGCTGGTGTTCTAGTTGAATACTGATTGATTTGGTTATTTCTTATACATTGAGGTATCTGATTCAAGTTAATAATATGTTAACTGATCACTTTATTGCAGGAAAACTACTTTGAGTCAATCGATGAAGACGAGAAACCTCACATGAATCGAATACGTCAAATTCATGCGCGTTCACGAAAACACATCCTCACGTTTAGGCGTGAAGTAGTGAACAATTGACAGCTGCAGTTCAGCGAAAGAGTCAATATATATTTCGAATGAACAAAAGTTAATTTCGTACAAAATAGATAAGTAAAAATGTATAACCCAAAATTACTTACTTACTTAGGTGGCGCTACAGTACGGTGTGAACTTCAACCAATAAGCTTGTCCAGCTGGCACGGTATTTTGCCAGCTGTTTCCAGCGACGCACTCCCAATTGGTTACAGCCCCGTTCGCCTGTGTGCGCCACCTTAGGTTCGGTCGTCTTCTGCTGCGTCGTCCCTCGGGGTTGGACTCAAAGACTCTTCGGGCCGAAGCTTTGTTATTCATTCGCTCTACATGGCCTAGCCATATTAGACGTTGGATCCGTGGACGTCGTACCAGGCCGATGTCGCTGTATAGCCCGTATAGTTCATCTTTGTATCTCCATTGTCATCCTGCATAATCTGACGAGTTTGGCAGAGATGTGAAAACCATATATGGCTCCGCATAGCTTACCTCTATGCACACTGTCATACAGGGCTTTGAAATCGACGAAGATATGATAGGTGCTGGTTGGGTATTCTTGGGTATCCTCTAAGATCTGCCGAAGTGTGAATACTTGGTCTCTTTCGGATTTACCTAGCTGAAACCACACTGATAAGAACCTATCAGATAACATGGTCACAGGCGTTCACACAGTACGGCAGAGAAGATCTTGTACGCGATGTTAAGGAGACTTATTCCGCTGTAGTAGTTGCAGTTATAGGGGTTTGTTTTCTTGTGGCCTAAGCAAACGATACTGAGATTCAATTCATCGGGCATGCTTTCCTCCGACTATATTTTACAGATGAGCTGGTGCATGCGCCCCACCAGGTCATCTCTAGCCGCTTTAAGTAGCTCGGCAGACAGGCTTGGCGCCCGTGGCTTTATTAGGTTTGAGTTTTTAAATTACTAGCTTTGTTTCATCTAAGTCGAGTGGACGAAATTCTCTTGAATATTCGCCCACTGCGAAGGGATTCTTCTGCCTGACAGCGATTTTAGATCTTTCATCAGTCATCTTTAAGCAGCCTACACGAGTGTTCCGTCCATATTCTCAGCATCGACTGTGACTCCACTACTAGTTGTCCGTCTTCATCCCTACAGTCGCTGAACCGACTCCATACCCTGAACCGACTCTATTACCTGAACTGACCCCATTCCCCGAACCGACCAAATACCCTGAACTTATTCCATACCCTGAACTGACTTCATTTCCCCAACCGACAACATACCCTGAACCAATTCCATACCCTGAACTGACTCTATACCCTGTACCGGCTCCATGCCCCAAAACTGTCTCCATATTTTGAGCCAACTCAATACCTTGAACAAACTCTATACCCTAAACTGACTTCATACCCTGAACTGACTCCATATCTTGAAACGACTCCATACCCTGAACCGACTCCATACCCTGAACTGACTCCATTCCCCGAACCGACCACATACCCTAAACTGACTCCACACCATGAACAGACTCCATACCCTGAACTGACTCCATACCCTGAACCGCCTACATACCCTGAACTGACTCCATTCCCCGAACCAACCACATACCCTGAACCGGCTCCATGCCATGAACAGACTTCATACCCTGAACAGAATTCATATACTGAATCGGCTCCAAACCCTGAACGGATTACTGAACAGACTTCATGCCCTGAACCGACACCATACCCTGAACCGACTGCATGCTCTGAACCGACTCCATGCCTTGAACCGACTCCATACCCTGAACTGATCCAATTTCCCCAACCGACCACATACCCTGAACCGACTACATACCATGAACAGACTCCATACCCTGAACTGGCTTCATACACTGAACCGGCTCCAAACCCTGAGCGGACTACATACCCTGAACAGACTTCATGCCCTGAACGGACTCCACACCCTGAACTGACTCCATTCTCTGAGGCGACCCCATACCCTGAACCGACTGCATACTCACAACCAACTCCATGCCTTGAACCGAATCCATACCCTGAAACGTCACCATACTCTATACCTTGAACCGATTCCATACTCAGTACCTTGAACCAACTCAGTTCCCTCAACTGACTCCATACCTTGACTCGACTCGATACCCTCAACTAACTCCATTCCCTGAACCGACTCCATACCCTAAACTGACTCCATTCCCCGAACCGACTAAATACCCTGAACTGACTCCATACCATGAACAGACTCCATACCCTGAACTGACTCCATACCCTGAACTGACTCCATGCCCTGAACTGGCTCCATGCCCTGAACTATCTCCATGCCCTGAACCGACTCGATACCCTGAACCGACTCCATACCCTGAACTGACTCCATTCCCCGAACCGACTAAATACCCTGAACTGAGTCCATTCCCCGAACCGACCACATACCCTGAACCGACTCCATGCCCTGAACCAACCCCATACCCTGAACCGAATCCATACCCTGAACCGATTCCATACCCTGAACCGACTTCATACCCTGAACGGACTCCATACCCTGAACTGACTCCATTCCAACACAGAACAACACCAGCGCTGAGATTACTTACTTACTTAGCGGGCGCTACAGTTCGGGGTGAACCTGGGCCTCAAACAACATGCCTCTCCACCTAGCAGGATCTTCGCTAGTCTTTTCCAGTGCAACACGCCCAATTGGTTGAGGTCCCTTTCCAAGGCGGCGCCTTAGCTGCGGTTGTCCTCTATTTCTTCGTCCCTCGGGGTTTGATTCAAAGACTCTACGGGCTAGAGCTGTGTCCATTCGCTCAACACGGCCTAGCCATCTTAGACGTTGGATCCGTAAGCGCCTGACTAGACTCATGTCGCTGTACAACCCGTACAGTTCGTGATTGAATCTTCTTCTCCAACCCACCTCCGTGTTTATGGGACCGAAAATCGTACGCTGAATCTTTCTCTCGAAACACCCAAGGATTTCTTCATCCGCTTTAGATAAAGTCCATGTTTCTGCGCCGTACAACAGGACCGGAATAATTAAGGACTTATGTATATAAGGTCAACTTGGTCGTACGAGAGAGGGCTCTACTTCTCAATTGTCTCTTGAGCCCAAAGAAGCAGCGGTTGGCAAGAGTAATTAGGCGTTTGATTTCGAAACTAGTGTTGTTGTTCCAGGTCACTGCGGAGCCGAGGTATATGAAGTCCTTAACTACCTTAAACTTATATCTGCCAATATGCACGTTCTGGCCAAGACGTCGGTGGTAAATGTCCTTTTTCGATGATAGCAGATATTTAGTCTTGCCCTCATTAACTGCCAAACCAATTTTTGCCGCCTCCATCCCAATACGTCTCATTGACATTTCGCTGTGATCTACCTATCGCCCTGCCTACATCCTTTTTTAACATCAAAACTATCGGTAGGGTGTTCACCGATTCGGATGGAGTAGCGAGTATTCTCCAAAGTCATCTTGAATATTCTAACGAGTTTAACAGGTATGTCAAAGGTAGCGTTGTATAGCTCTAATTACGCTGTCGTATGGGGCTTTGAAGTCGACAAATAGGTGGTGCGTGTCAACTTGAAATTCATTGGTTTTTTCCAGGATCTGCCGTAGTGTGAAGATTTGGTCGATGGTGGACTTCCCTGGCCTGAATCCGCACTAATAAGGACCTATCAGCTTATTTTCAAAAGGATTCAGGCGTTCACACAAAACGGCAGAGAAGATTTTGTAGGCGATATTAAGAAGACTTATTCCTCTGTAGTTGGCGCAGTCAGAGGTGTTTCCTTTCTTGTGGATCGGGCATACGATGCTGAAACGCTTTTCTCTGACCATATTTTACAGATGAGCTGGTGCATGGGCCCTACCAGATCATCCCCAGCTGCCTTTAAGAGCTCAGCAGACAGTCCGTTTGCGCCAGCCCAGCAGCTTTATTGGACTTGAGTTTTGATATGGCGGTCATCGTCGTTAAGAAATGGTGGTTGTCATCGCCGTTATATAGTCTGCAGAATTTGTTTTTTTCCAAATTCTCAGCATCGAATGTGATTCTACTACTAGGTGTCCGTTCTCATCCTTACAGGTCTCCGTTCGGGCTTATGGCCTTGAGACATTCGTTTTATCTTTTTGTAAAATCTTCGAACGTCGTGCCTGGAGTAGCTTACTTACTTACTTATCAGGCCTGCGATCCATGGAGGATCTGAGCCTGAGCTATAGCTGCCTTCCATCCTTGACGGTCCCGGGCACGCTGCTTCCAGTTGTCAAGACCAAGATGTCTTACATCCGCGATTACTTGGTCTTTATACCGGAGGTTCGGTCTTCCTCTTCTTCTCGAACCAGGAGGCTCGGAGTCGAAGACCCTCTTAGCTGGAGCGTTGGTGTCCATGCGCTCGATGTGGCCGAGCCAGTGTAGTCGACGGCTCCTTGCCTTCCGGACTACATCCACATCTTGGTACAGCTCGTAGAGTTCGCGGTTGTGTCTTCTTCTCCATTCACCTTCCTCACAGACAGGACCAAATATCCGGCGCAGAATTTTTCTTTCGAAAGAACCCAAAATCAGCTCCGCTGTCCTGCTTATCGTCCAGCTTTCGGCTCCGTACAGCAAGACTGGCAGAATGAGCGTTTTGTAAAGCATGACTTTGGTCTTTCGAGTGAGGAGTTTTGCGGCGGGCTAACAATCCGCCCACATAAAAAAACCCAAAGTTATGAATGAGCAAGATGCCTCGGATACACGGACGGATACTCGACGACGACAACGCACGAAAAAGGAACACGATTTGCGAGTATGCTCCTGGAATGTCAGAACCCTGTACACTCCCGGAGCTGCTCATAAACTAGAAGGAATCCTCACGCAGTACAAGGCGGATATTACTGCGGTCCAGGAAATACGCTGGATAGGAAACGGTATGATTAGGAAGAAAAATTGCGACATTTATTACAGCTGTCACAAAAGGTTGCACTTGCTGGGATGCGGATGTGTCGTGGGAAAGCGGTTAAGGTCGAAGGTCATCGACTTTAAACCTATAAGTGATCGCCTGGCTGTGATCCGCATCAGAGGCAGATTTTATAACATCAGCCTTATATGTGCACACGCCCCTACCGACGAGGCTGAAGACCCTATCAAGGAGGACTTCTATGACCTCCTGGACAACGCCTACGGAGCTTGTCCGGAGTACGATGTAAAAATCGTGCTCGGGGACTTCAACGCCAAAATCGGAAAGGAAAACACCCTTGGCGGAGTGATCGGAAAGCACAGCCTCCACGATACAACAACAGATAACGGCTTCCGACTCGCTGACTTTGCGACAGCTCGTAATGCGGTGATAAGTAGCACAAGATTCCCTCGCAAGCGAATCCACACAGCAACCTGGCGATCTCCGGACGGTCGAACCGCCAACCAAATCGACCATGTGCTCATTGACGCAAGGCACGCGTCAAACATCCTGGATGTGCGAACATTCAGAGGGGCAAATGTCGACTCTGACCACTTCCTCGTAGCAGCAAGATTCAGAGCTCGACTGTCCAATGTCAGAAAGCTGCACCAGCCCATCAGGAGGAGGTTCGACATTGGGCGCCTGAGCACACCGGAGGTTGCCAGAGTCTACAGGGAGCAGCTGAGCGAAAGACTCTACGGTATGCCTACGTCGAACACAAATGCCAATAATATGTGGCTGCATTGCCGCTCAGCCATTCAGGAAGTAGCCGAAACCACCTTAGGATACCTACCACCCCCGACAAGAAACCCGTGGTATGATGGCGAGTGTGAGCAGAAAAAGGCAGCAACCGACGAGGCGTACCAAAAGGCGCTGCAGAGGAAAACCAGGGCAGCGCGAGAAGAGTACCGAGCCAGAAGAAGGGAGGAGAAGAAACTACTGCGACAAAAGAAAAGAATCTTCGCAGCCTCCCAGCTCAAGGATATCGAGGAGTCTAGGGATAGACATAAAATACGAGCCTTTTACAAGAAAGCCAAAGGCCTTGCAGGAGGCTTCAAAAAGGGCACCCTGGCTCTTCGAAACTGCGAGGGTAATCTTGTCACCGACCCGCAGGGAATAGTGGATGTATTTAAGCAGCACTTCCAGCAGCTGCTTAACGAGCATGACCAAGAGAGAGTGGTAGGGACTGAGGAAATCCCAACTCCAGCCGCTGGGTCCTCCCACCCAGCATAGAAGAAGTCGGCACAGCTATTCAGAAGCTGAAGAACAACAAGGCCGCAGGCTCAGATGGCTTGCCATCAGAGCTCTTCAAGGCTGGCGGCGATGTTCTGGTAGGGAGCATGCACCAGATCATCTGCAGAATTTGGGAAGATGAGAGCATGCCCGACGACTGGAATACCAGCTCTATATGCCCCATCCACAAAAAAGGCGATCCTACCTCTTGTAAGAACTATAGAGGTATATCCCTGCTCAATGTCGCATACAAGATCCTGTCCAGCGTATTGTGTGAACGTCTAAAACCATTTTGCACCGCACTAATCGGCAGCTACCAGTGCGGCTTCCGGCCCGGCAAATCAACTATAGACCAAATTTTCACACTTCGACAAATCCTGGAAAAGACCAACGAGTTTCAAATCGATACACACCATCTTTTCATCGATTTCAAAGCCGCATACGACAGCATTCATCGTGAAGCCTGGAGTAGCACCTCTCCAAATTTTCAATCACCCGCTGCTCGTGCTCTTTCCTTTTTCTCTTGGGAAGCTTATGTTCCTCCATTCTTTTAAGCTCGTAGGTCTCACGAGCCGCTCTTGTTTTTTGTGTAGTGAGGCTTTGTATGCCTCCTGTTTTTCTGTATGAATCCTTCTACACTCGTCATCGAACCAGGAGTTTCGTCGTGTTGGAGCTTTAAGGCCCAACACTTCCGTTGCTGTGCTCTTCAGTGCTTGTTCTATTGTTGCTCTACTGACTGAGTGAAGGATTGAGGTGTATCGGAGAGCGTAAGGGAGACGCGGTTGGCAAAGGCACTGGTGATCTCCGGCGATAGTAGTTTTCCGATGTCATTGCTTGGTGTTCAAACTCTACTCCGCGGTGTTCGTGTTATCCGTTAACGTATCTTGGCGGCTACAAGATGGTTGTCTGAGTCGCTGTTCGCTCCTCGAAAAGTACAAACATCAAGAATTGTCGAGGAGTGTCTGACGTCAATCGCGATGTGATCAATCTGGTTGGTGACTGATTGATATGGCGACCGCCTGGTGCCTTTGTGTATATCGAGGTGGGGAAATCGTGTGCTGGCTAAAAGAAGATTTCGCTCGTGGCAAGGTCGATCAGCCTGTGTCCGTCATCGGATGTGGTGTCATGTAGGCTGTGTTTGCCGATGATCCGTTCACAGATGCTTTCTTTACCCAGCTTAGCGTTGAATTCTCCTAGTATGATTTTGGTATCAAAGCTGGGGCATTTGGCGTATGTTCTGTCTGTATGTATGTTGGCGTTACAGTCCATGAAGAACCTGAGCCGAGCTTCTATCAATCACCCATGTTGTGTGTGATTTCATTTTCCCATAGGTGAAAGGGACCTACAGTTTATTGCCGGTTCCGAACGGCGATTTTCGAGAAGCTTCTCATGACAATTTTACTACAGGGGGTTTTGTCAGGACCCCGCTGAGGAGAAACACCGTGAAAAACACGTTCGATGACATGGCTGTGTCGGGATTCGATCCCGTGTCATCGGCGTCAGAGGCCAACACACTACCCACTGCGCCACGGTGCTCTCGTATGTTCTGTCTAGGGCATCATAAAAATCATCATTGATGGAGTCATCCTTGTCTTCCGTGGGAGCATGGACACATATGAGGCTGATGTTACAATATGTTGCCTTCATGCGGATCGTTATGAGGCGTTCACTCACATACTGGAAGCTTAGGACTTTATGCGTTAGTCCACCTCTGTCCTCTCTCCCTATAGCAGTCACCGTAGTATATGTCGCAGTTTTTCATCCGCTTTTTGCCCGGTTTTGTCCGCTTTATAGCGGTCCAAGGCGTCCGCAAGTTGTTCGGCCGCACGTGGTCTTTTTAGGGACCAAACATTCCACGTACAGAACCGAAGGTCCTTGTTTATTTTTTGTTTTCTTAAAGGGTCGTCAACATAGATCCGTTCCATTTGCTTATCCGAGGCTGTTTTTTTGTTTCTGAGCAATATGTGGTTTCACGGGTATGGTTTGCTGGACCGTAGGCCAACCGACACTAATCCTGTTTGGTGGCGCAGGATACTCGCCATTCAGCCTTTTCCGTCAGTAACTTCCCTTATAAGAAATTCCCAAATGGTACCACGAGGAGGTGAAAGTAGGACCTGCCTAGCAGAGCTGCAAGGTGTTCGGCTGCAGAGGCTCTTACTCGCTCTTTGTCGGGCCAGCATCCGTCGGCAGATGCTACCCCTCCAGGCCTTTGCTTGTCCTTTTCCATCCAGCGCTGAGATTAGACACAAAATAACTCTTCCCAACCGCTGGTTCTTCGGGCTCAAGAGGCAATTGAGAAGCAGGGCCTTCTCTCGGAAAACTAAGGTGACCCTCTATAAAACCTTAATAATCCCGGTCCTTCTCTACGGCGCAAGGTATTGAACCTTATGAAAAATGTATGAAGAGGCCTTATCGTTTCGAGAGGAAAATTCTGCGTGCAATCTTCGGTCCCGTTTGTGTTGACGGAGAGTGGAGGAGAAGATTCAACCAAGAATTGTACGGGCTGTACCGCGACATCGGCCCAGTAGAGCGAGCGTACACCATAGCTCCAGCCCGAAGTTTTCGACTTCAACCCCGAGAGACGACTTTACAGAGGACAATCGCACATAGGTGGAAAGTGATCCCAACCAACCGAGCGTGCGATACTGGGAACAGCTAGCAAAAGATCGTGCTAGCTGGAAAGGCTTGTAGGTTGAGGCCCAGGTTCACCCCGAACTGTAGCGCCCCCTAAGCAAGTACGAAGGGTAAATGAAAAAACTTGTTCGCATTCTAAAATTTATTCTTCATATAATACAAATATTTAATTAAACCAATAAGACAATAAAGAGACTGTTATTACGGTATGGAGTAACCTGTTTGGAATATGTACAAATAAACAACACACGAAACTCTTAAAACCTTAACTATTTTCTTAATTGTTTGTGGGTTGTTTGGGGATAAAAAGCTAATGTTAAAAACTATAAAAACGAAGAAAGTAAAACGCGTACGTTTCGGGAAATGACTGTTTTTTGTTTTTGAACTTTTCACGGTTGCTATTGCCTCTTGGAGCCAATTCAGCTAATAATTAGGGGCACGAATTCAGGATATATGCCCGCAATACAATAAGGACACGTGTCTCTATCCTAAACTCAATGAATAGATTCAGTATACGACCAGTTCGACAGAGCCAAACAATTGACAATAACAATTTTAGTGTAAAAATACAAAAAAAAAAAAAAACAAAACAAAAGTTAGAGAATTATCTGCAATGTCTTGCTGTTCTTTTCATCGTTATCTTCTCTTCTTTTTAGTAAAACTTATCTTCTGCAATAACTCTACGAAACATATCAACAACACGAAGATTTCTCAGGCTCCGCCACCACCAAATTAAAGTCCAAACTACTGGGTCGAGCGAAGCCAGTCTTGATGCCGTCCCAACCGTCTTCAACTTTATATTCGCCCGAACGAATGCGCGAGTATACTTCCTGTGTGACCATGCGAAAAGCCTCCTCGACATTAACACCGCTCCGTGCCGACGTTTCGACGAAATGTAGACCATGTTGTTTGGCAAATGCTTGTGCCTCCTCGGTGGTCACTTCGCGGTGACTGCCGGCATTAACTAGATCTAGTTTGCAGCCGACCAGTGCGAACACCGGACGGTGAGGCTCGATGTGTCGTTGGGCCTCCATCATCCAGAGGGGGATATGCTCGAAACTTGCGTGATTCGTGATGTCGTAGACAAGCAGTACACCAACCGAGTTACGATAGTACGACTTCGTAATCGATCTGAAGCGCTCTTGACCGGCGGTGTCCCATAGTTGTAACTTGATCTGTGTGCCATCTTTCATTTCGATGAGACGGGCGAAGAAATCAACACCGACCGTGGGATCTGAAAGCTACAGAGAAAACAAAAAAATCAAAGAGAAAAAAGGTACACTAAGCATAAGGGTATGTACATATGTATGTAACGAATCAGTGGGACTCAGACTCAGTGCATATGAGCACAATAACTATCTCGTGACTCATTAGCCGCGTACATTGAATGTGGATCATTACTGATAGGCACAACACAGGCCTGCATTGTGTCATGCGTTGCAGTGTCACAACGTAATAACCTCACAACCGGACCGAATGCCTTATCAGTCTCATTCAAATCCGACTTGTTCGCTTTGTACCATAATAATTATATAAGTTACCTTTGTTATTGTTTGCTAACGAGCGCAATGGAGTTATAACAACAATAAAAGACAAAATGATAAAGCCAAAGTTGGAGAGATGAGCACAGGAAATGAGAACGAATACACGGGCAGCTCGAAAGCGGATTAAGAGAATCACTAAAAATGCAATTTACCTCAGCGAACTTTCCATCTGTGAAGAACTTTAGCAGCGAGCTCTTGCCGACCGTGCTATCACCGATCAGGATCAAACGAAATTGATAATCAAAAATGGGTTCGACCATTTTCTTTCCTTGTTTGCTCTGTGATTCCAAGTTTCCCTCGCGTCTGGCGTAATTATTCGCAGCGGATTGCTTCTTTTATTTATAGATTCCCTCTGGAATTTCAGGAATTTCTCAACTTTGATTAGCTTCCGAATACGCCAAATATTTTCCGTCAACTTTTTTCCTTTCTAGTTGTTTTCTTATTTTGTTTTCCTGTTTTCCCCGTCCCAAATGACGGCGCAAATAGATGGGAAAATTGTCAGCCGAATAGAAATTGTTTGAAGAAAAGTATTTTTCTTGTTTTTACATATTCGCGACGCGATCTGGACTGGTAGAATTGATTAGTCTTCCACCTTACAAGTGGATTAGTTCGATTTATGTAAACAATAGCGGTATGGGATTGAATCGGATTGGATTTTTCCTCGACAAAAACACTTTTATTTTTCTTTGCACTTGATTTGTTGTTGGAACTTGGAAGTGGTGCATAAAATCCCGAGTCGAAAAAAAGTGGTTGGCCTTTGAAACTGTCAAATCTGTCAAACACAAGAGTTCCCTATTGGGAACCAGATAAGGGTGTGAGTGAACTACATCGAATGATTCACAATAGAGAGGAATAAGAAGATTTGAATTTAAGACACAATTTTTAAATAATCTGTTTCATCAATTTACTGATGGTCGCTGGGTTTTTATTGAGAAGAAATTTGGCACTGCTATGAGGACTCGTATACAATCCTCATAATGTCTTTTCAGAATTCTTACCTGCCCTCGTATACAAACAAATTCAGTATTTTCGGTACCAATTAAGTGTTGGGGCGTCTGAGGCTCAAAACATCCTTTAAATTGGTATTGATTGATTCTTTTGAAATGCTAACATCTTCAGTAGGATCTTTAAATGTTGACTGATGGTTTGCAAGCTTTGTTTGCAATCCTTATTTTTTTCCGACATGAGCTTCGTCGGTGCATGCATCCTCATTTGGAGATTCAACATGCTTATCAGCGCGGAAAATCCTACGCTGCGCTTTAAAACCTAGTTGGGAGAATTGAATCCGCGTTTGAAAGGAAAGTACGTGCTAGGCATTTTCATCGACTTTGAGGAAGCTTTTGATAATTCAACTTTCGACAGCATGTGCAACGCTGCCAGACGTCATGGCGTAGATGAGCACTGGTTTGAAGGATCAAAGCAATGCTTGTGCATAGGACGTTGACCGCTGATGCAGGCCTCGACCAGTGTATTAAATCCGGCGTAAACAGGGTCTGCCCACAAGGTGGCATCCTGTCTTCGTTGTTATGGTGCATGGTGGTCGAATCTCTGCTTGATGCTCTCAATGCCTCTGGAATCTATATCGCGGCGCTAAATGTGATCGACGATTGTTGTACCAGAAATGGGCTGTCGGTCAATCCTCTTAAGACCGATGTCGTGCTTTTCACGAGAAGGAGGAAAAATACTGACATGACTTAGCTGGTACCAAAGGGCACTTCTATCCCAGTATCCAAAGCAGCTAGATATCTAGGAGTCATCTTTGATAGCAAGCTTCTCTAGTCAAAGCATGTTGAGTCAAAAACCACAAAAGCGCTGTCAGTTTTCTGGCAAGGAGAACTGGTAGTAGAATCGCAGTCGATCCTGAGGATTTGGAAAGACCACTTCTGCAGACTGTATAACAGCGATGATAGACAAGATACCGCTGTCAAGCAGAATGACCCATTCGTAATGGACGACGATGTAAGAGAATTCCATCCACACGACATCAAAACAGCGATGTCAAGACTTAAGTCTAATAAAGCCGCGGGCGCAGACGGCCTGCCTGCTCAGCTTCTTAAGGCGGCTGGAGATGAGCTGGTAAGGTGCATGCACCCTCTCATTTGCAAGGTATGGTTGAAGGAAAGCATGCCCGACGAATGGAACCTCAGCATCGTTTGCCCGGTCCATAAGAAAGCAGACGCCTATAACTGCGCCAACTATAGGGGAATAAGTCTCCTTAACATCGCATATAAGGTCTTCAGGTCCTGAAACCGTTTGTGAATAACCTGATCGGCTCTTATCGGTGTGGTTTCAGTCCAAGTAAATCCACAATAGACCAAATACTTACGCTACGGCAGATCTTGGAGAAGACCCATGAATATCAAATTGATACTCACCACCTTTTCGTCGACTTCAAAGCTACATATGACAGCGTGTATAGAGACAAAGCCATGTCTAGTTTTAACATCCCTGCCAAACTCGTTCGTCTGTGCCGGATGACAATGGAGAATTAAAGCTGCTCCATTAAGGTCGGTAATAAGCAAACCGAGACCTTTGATGTTAAAAAAGGATTTAGGCAAGATGACGCGCTGTCATGCAACTATTTCAACATCGTGCTTGAAAAGATCGTGGCCAATACAAGAGGTACGATTTATTTCAAGTCTACGCGATTGCTTGCATACGCCGACGACACTGATGTGATTGGACGGACACAGCGAGACGTCAATGAGGCCTTTGTAAGCATTGAGGGAGAAGCGGCTAAGATGGGTCTCAAGGTTAATGAGTATAAGACCAAATATCTGCTTTCATCTAAAAGAGACGGGCAACACCGACGTATTGGCCAGAACGTCACCATAGGCGGATATAACCTTGAAGTGGTCAAGGAATTCGTTTACCTTGGCTCACTGATGACTGACGACAACAACACCAGCGCTGAGATAAAACGCAGAATCACTCTTGCCAACCGCTGTTCCGTTGGGCTCAAGAGGCAATTGAGAAGTATCGCCCTCTCTCGGAAAACCAAGGTGACACCATATAAGACCTTGATCATCCCAGTCCTCCTTTACGGTGCAGAGGCTTGGACTTTAACAAAAGCGGACGAAGATGCTCTTGGTCGTTTCGAGAGGAAAATTATGCGCACTATCTACGGTCCCGTTTGTTTTAACGGAGTATGGAGAAGAAGATATAACGAAGAACTGTACGGGTTGTACAATGACATCGGCCTGGTACGACGTCTACGGATACAGCGTCTAAGGTGGCTAGGCCATGTAGAGCGCATGGAAAATACAGCTCCGACCCGAAGAGTTTTCGAATCCACCCCGGAAGGCAGGCGCGACAGAGGACGGCCGCATCAACGGTGGCTTACGCAGGTGGAAGGGGATCTGCCAGCTGAAGACGCTTGTTGGTTGAGGCGCATGTTCACCACGGACTGTAGCGCCACCTAAGTAAGTTAGTAAGTATAAGCTGCAAGCCCATCTAAACAGCATAGGGTACACATATAAATGAAGGGAAGTCTACCCAAGTAAAACTATCATCTTGTCAGAGCGCGAGCGTCCACGCTCTTTCCAGAGCAGCATCTACATTTTCCCCATACTGAGCCAGTCAGATGCCTGTACGAATTTTGCGAACTTTCACTAGTGTTTTCTGGTATATCTAGAGGCCCTAGGCAGATACCTTTGTCTCTGATTTCTGGAAGTTGATTGCCAACTTCCAGTCCTCACAGTCCTGCTGAATTTTATCGAAGTCACGTTGCAATTGGGTAACAATGACGCCGTTTCTTGGACGATTAAGTCATCTGAGTAGGCTATCGATTGACAAAGAGATGAAGGCTCATGTAAATGCTGAAACAGATCGGTGAGCTCACCATACTCTGTTGCATATCATTTTAAATACCAAACATTTGAGTAGAATTTTCACAACGAATGAGGCATATAAGGCAATGGCCCGGCTGTTTGTGCTCGCAGTAAAGTTCTTCTAACCATACGGTGCCCGAGGCTTTTTCAAAGTCATTCAGGCCGGTACCTGTACATTGATTTATTATTAAATATCTGAGACGAGTTTCAATGCAGCATGTACCACGTCCTGCCGTGTGATCAGGGGAGAATATTTCAAGGTCTACATTTATTTCAAGACTGTCTGTCTCCATCTGGGTCTTATGCTAATGGTTAGGTCTTCTGTCAATGACTGGGGCTTCTGCCAATGATTGAGTCCTCTGCCAATGATTGGGTCTTCTGCCAATAACTGGGGCTTCTGCTAATGATTGGGTATGTTGGCAATGATTGGGACTTCTGCCAATGATTGGGTCTTCTGCCAATGATTGGATGGTCTGCCAATGATTACGTCTTCTGCCAATGATTGGGGGTTCTGCCAATGATTGGGGGTTCTGCCAATGATTGGGGGTTCTGCCAATGATTGGGGGTTCTGCCAATGATTGGGGGTTCTGCCAATGATTGGGGGTTCTGCCAATGATTGGGGGTTCTGCCAATGATTGGGGGTTCTGCCAATGATTGGGGGTTCTGCCAATGATTGGGGGTTCTGCCAATGATTGGGGGTTCTGCCAATGATTGGGGGTTCTGCCAATGATTGGGGGTTCTGCCAATGATTGGGGGTTCTGCCAATGATTGGGGTTCTGCCAATGATTGGGGGTTCTGCCAATGATTGGGTCTTCTGCCAATGATTGAATGTTCTGTATTACATAATTGTAAAATGTTTTCAAATTAAATTTATATTTCTTATTGTGAAGCTGCCTTAATTTCATTGTGACCGATCCGAAAAAATGAAAGAAGTGACATTTCTGTACAAAGCAAATACCATTCCGTAGTAAGTAATAAGAAAAAGGTTGTGCTTGTAAGCTGCGGCGCCCTCGTCACCCGTGTTTTTTCGTTAAAAGTTTTTACCTCAGTTCATCTAGTTTTTGCGAATTATGCCCGTTAACAACAGGGAGCTAATGGAAGCCATCTCAATGGTGGCAGACAATGCACATGTTCGTGTTTGTGTAAGGAACTCTGGCAAAGGAGCAGTGGTATGTGGTGCTATTTGCATGGTAGGAGGCCTGATGCTAGGGCCACCAGGGCTAGCGATCGGAGGAACTTTAGGTGGATTGACTGCATATAAAATGTCAAAAGGTTCGTGCTTATCGGGGTCGAATAAGGTAGTCTTAAACGGGTTCATTGTCTGACGTGTTCTTGCTTAATTCGCGCACTGGCCCGAGGGCTAAAAATAGACCTTAATACATAACCGTTGCAACAATACTTGAGAATGCACCCTAGATAACTTGCTCTTATCGCCTTTCAGGTAGTTTTCGACCGATTGGTGAAATTCTGATAAACGACCTGACAGAAGAGCAAACTGAGGAGCTCATCAATCACGTCAGAGCTGCAGTAGCTGATGTAGGCGTACAGGATCTTGCTCTTCTCATCCCATTGCTCGCCCGTAATGCCGATCTGCAGACGGCAGTACTACGTACGGTGACCTCGTTCGTTACAAACGATCTACGACTTCAAATAGTCGATTGACGACGGCTACTAATTGTCAAGTTTGCCTACTTAGGATAAGGAACAAAACGGTTGCACCTACCGATAGAAATTGTGGGATAAACAGCACAATTGTTTGTATTTTTGTATTCCGGTTAAATAAATTAGTTTAACTTAGGCTAAGTTTGCTTTATGCTTATTCCCAGTCCACGTTAACTTGGTCCCAGTCTTCGACAAAGGGTTGATCGATGGTTTCAATCATGAGACCGCAGTAAAGGCAATCGGACGCCAGGATGTTTTCGATTTCGGTTTTGATCTTCTCCTGAGACAAGCGATCTTGATTGTTACGGGCAACTATCGCCTCTGTTGGAGCAATCATTTTCCCAAGCTGAACTTTGAGGCTATTCAGGCGACGGATTTGATCGGAGTTGAGCACTGTGACAACTTGCTTCTCTAGACAGTCGCTGTGGAATTTGTGACCGCATGGAAATAGGAAGAACGATTTAACTAGGAGGATAGTTCCACAAATGGTACAATCTTCTTGCCCAGAAATACGTATAGAACGGCTGCGCAGCACTTGAAGATCGTTTCGGACACGTTCTGCTGACTTTGAAGACTCGTCCATGTCGTGTTGCAGTTCTTGGATTTTTTGATTATATTCCTAAATGAGATGTACAAAGGCATACTGTCTGGCATGTACCTATAGAGATATTTCTTACCTTCAATGCGAAGCAGATTGCTTGCTTAAAGTCGTCGATTTTCTCAAAGTCCGAGAAGAATGGTAGAAGGTCTTCGATTCGCAACAAATTGCATTCCTTCAACAGCTCCAATGCCTTTTTCACGTCATTCGTCCCACGGATGTCATGTTGAGCTTAACAATAGTCGATGAATACGGACGTGAGTGTTAGGAGTTTGTTCTAACTTACCGATTTTCAGCCATAATTTTCGTTTGATCTCAGTATCCACGGGCTTAGAAGCTGTCTCCTTTGCAAGTTGTATGTTGAAGGTAAGTGCCAACTCCACTGCCGCCTCCCACATCTCCAGCAGACATTGAAGGAACACACATGCCGTCTTTGCCTCATGCTCCAAGCACACCCTCAGAGCGTAGGTAACGTCGTAATGAACCAATGTTATATCCGTTCCTTCGTTCTCTAGATATTTGTCCAGTTTCGCCGGCTTATGCTGGGCATATAGGCGAAGTAAATAATTGTGCAAAGCTGGCTTTCTCTCGCCCAATGAGTACACTGCATACTCCAAGTATTTGATGATTTCTTCAATGTGCTGCATACTATCAAAGCCGATTAGTGTCGGCATCAGTTTTTCAATTTTCAGCTTCCTGCCTTGTGCCATCAGGACTACGACAGTTTCTTGTGGAATTTCTTCCATTAGAATTGGCGAGTATTTATAGAACATGTCGATGCTTTTCTGCACTTTAAGGACGTTTAAGGCTTCGGAGTATTTTCGTTGGTTTATATGCTGGTTGATTACCGACTCGTAGTCATGATTCACTGCGGCCAACATCGATAGATTGTGACTGTCGCCGTGGGATGCCATCAGATCGTATATCACAGATCGATTGTTACGAATACAATTTTCTACTCGCGGCATTTGTAGAAATGCGTCGAATTCCGCCTGCCAGTCACGCTTCTTCTCTGGATCTAGTCCTGGCCAGGAGATCTCTGTGAGGTAGAGTTCCACCAGCCACACGACTAGCATCGTTATCTGCGTCAGATCTTCGTCACGTAATTTCTCCAGTCGGTTTTTAACGTACGTCATTAGCGGGCGCTTATCCTCGAGAGAGAGAAACTTCAAGCAGATCTGCTCGAAGGTGATTTGAGTGTTTGAATAAATCTCGGCACTACGAAGGTACTCCTTTTGATCGAAGAGTACCTCAGCCTTTCGTGCCAGCACAATGTCCATTTGGGCGGGATTTTCAGCATTCTCTTCGGCCAGGTCGTACAGTCCCTTTTGCAGATACAACTGCCAAAGGTTTCGCTTCTCGTGGGTAACTCTATAGTGGAATATTTGCTTCGACGTATAGGCGTATATGGATCCGTTTAGAGGGTCCTTGACAACACCCAATAGCTTTCCCAGCTGTTCGCAGAAATATTCCTCGTAGATGACATCTTGATTGAGTAAACAAATCCCAGTGATGTGATCCGGATAGATCAGTAACGCATGATACTGCGTAAGCATCAGTGTCTTGGGGATCAATTGCTTACGTTCCTCCACCGTGAGTGGTTTGGGATCTTGGGAAAATGGAATGTTATCATTTCCCTTAAGGAAGTTCTCTTGTTCCGGGTCCTTATTGAGTTCGCCAAAACGAATTCCATTACCATTGAGCCAGGCAAACCGCGTAGGCCACTGTGATTCCACGTTGAAGCTTAATACTGAATACTTGAGATCGGTCTTTATCTCCTCCATGAGTTGGGCTCGCGCCCCGCTCACATAGGGCATGAAGAGCGTTTGAAAGGAAAATTTCTCCTCCGGACGAATGGTTTCGTAAAAACCGTAGATGCAATCCGGTGCCGTTGCCACGACCACGTACTTGTTCGAATATGGTAGACGAAAGAATCCTAATCCTGTGATTGGGTATTTCGTACGGCCTAAACCAAGATCGTAGATCTGTGGATGTAAGGAAAACTGTTAGAGCATCGACGGCATCGATCGTTGGCGGTTAGAAAAGAAGCAGTGGATGTGTGATTATGTGTCTGAGTAGCAAACCAAATAAATTTCGAACAGAAAAACGATAAAATAGCCATTTACCAGTCCGTCCAGTTCCCTCAGGCCGTAAAGGGGTATGTATGAGGGCAGCTACACATACAATTTTGTTTTTGTTTTTAATTTTTCATTCGAGTGTGGTGTGAGAAGATGATTTTCAACGACAAATGAGACGGTAGTTGCATGGGAAATAGGATGACTTACCTGTTTCCGGTAGGATCGATCACCGTCTTGAGTTAATTCGACTTCGAAGATCAATCCACGACTGGTGCCGAGAATGATTGGTCCGGTTGTTGACTCATCACCTTGATAGAGATTGAATCCGACTGCTGTGACCTCGTGATCTTTGAGCTTCTCGATGCGTTTGACTTTGTTCACTTTCCCATTCACATAGAGCAGTTCGGGCGAGAGTCCCGGTGTCTTTGCCGCCAGAGTGATGAGTAAATGCTGTCCGGTGTGGTCGAGGAAGATTTTCGAAATCATATAGCCGCCAGTGTATTTCTCCAAAGGGATTTCTAAAGAAACGGATCAAAAACTGATTTGAATCGGACAATTATTTCCGTCCTTTTACCTATGGGAGGTGCGGCTTTCGGCAATTGGAATTTCAGCAAGACATTTTGTGATACGATGCAATACAACCAGTTCCGGGCGACGGCCAGATGGGTGATGTCGGAATAAGTTTGTGGAATGTTGAGAAGCATTTTGCGTTTGGTGAAAATTGGAGGTTCCTCCTGCATGCGATAGGTAACGTAGCCCGAGGTGGGTGGTTCGTTGGAGCTGGTAAGAAATTTCGCTTTGGATTCATGGTGGCTCATTTCGTTTGGATCGAAAATTGACGACATTTTCCGGGTCGCTGTTGGGACAACTACTTCGAGCAAAAATGGGACTCTTTCTCTTCCAAGCAACGTTGTTCTTATTTGTGAAAAATCTGCGTTTGGGCAGGTCTGAGTGTCTTGTCGTTTTTAGCTGTCATTTGTGTCAAAAATGAAATGTCAAATTACGAGATTTCTCTTTAGCGACTGCAGATCTATCTGACGGGAGAAATTTCTACGGGGAACGGAAGTATAAATGTGACACGAAATAAGTGTGTCAAGTGGAAATGGACCGAAGCGTGGTTAAGACTCGAGAGAAGTGATTTTCTGAATCGACGACGAACAATGTGAATAGTGTTTATGATCCTGGTACTGTAACTATATTTGGTTTTGTTGGTTCCGTTCCGGTAATTTCGATGTCAAAGATGTACAAAGCTCTGGAAAGCCAATTGTCAGAAATGCGAATGAACCCATAGGAATCGTCGAGTCTGACCGTCATGAAAGTACTGTTTCGTTTGCTTCATCATCTTCTTCTTAACGGGCGCTACAGTTCGGGGTGAACCTGGCCCTCAGCCAACATGCACGATCTTTTGCTAGCCTTTTCCATTGCCGCACACCCAGTTGACTGAGGTCCCCTTTCACCTGTGTGCCGTCCTCCGCTTCTTCGTCCCTCGGGCTTGGTTTCAAAGACTCTCCGGGCTGGAGCTGTGGTGTCCATTCGCTCTACATGGCCCAGCCATCTTAGGCGTTGAATCCGTACACGCCTGACTAGATTCATGTCGCTGTATAGCCCGCGCAAAATCTTTCCCTCGAACCGACCAAGGGCTTGCTCATCCGCTTTTGATAGTGTCCATGCTTCTGTATAGAGTCCTGGGGGGCGTTCAAGTATTACGTAACGCAATTTTTTAAAATTTTGTACCCTCTATCCCCCTCCCCTACCACACTCCCACCGACCCATAAAAAACGAGCAAATCAATTGGAGTTACTGCTACTGGAGTTACTGGGTTTGCCAGCCACTCAGACTCTTTCATAATTGGCATCTGGAGAGCAGAAGAAGAGGGCTCCGGAATTGTTAAGCCACTTGCATCAACTTCGTCTTCGTCGATGTTTCACAGTGGCGCGCAATGCAGAGAAGCTCATTTGCCCTTCTGTCAGCAAGTCGCTGTGGCCGTACTCTACTTTCACAACAGTCTTGGGCAGTCTTGCCATGCACGTAACGACTGTGCATTTGCACACTATTCCGGGATGTGAAATAGATTCCACAGGTTGCACATATTCTGGTCTTAAGGTCGGATTGTACTGATGGGCAAAAGAAATCGTAAGGCATCTGCTTAAACCCTTCTAGAGGAGGTGACAGATTAACGGACAATCTCACAAGAATTGGTGAAAACTTGGATGATCCTTTGTCTAGCTGACTAGGTACCACGAGCTTGAGTTTTTAAGGATTTGGCAGGGTGGCGGCAGGAAAGTACCCAGAAAGGCGGATTGCAATGCACTCCTCGAGCGGGAACAGCAGGATTCGTCCGCACATTTAATCACTTGCAAGAAATATTGCGATTCACGGACGTGGCACTATACCAAGCCAGATTAGGTTCGATCCTGCTGGATCCTGCAAGCTATCTTCAGGCCTTCTGTGTTCCGACGAAACATCGTAGTCGCCAATTTTCATTTCCTGTGATTCCTTTGTCGAGATGAGGACCAAAATGTTCACGCGGCAGGATGACGCCTGACAGTTGTTTGCTAAGGGAGCCATGCGTCGCTCAACTCGGTTGTGTGCGCTCCGTCCAGGAGCATTCGTCGCTATGAACAGAGCGTCCAGGTTGTATTTTTTAAAATGTTGGATGGCAAAGTACTTGACTTTTCGATAACGCGGGTTTTCGTCTGGCCCACCATCTACGAAGATGATGATCACTGGCTTCACGGTGTTCGATTCTGTGTTCATTAATGGTTTGAATGCAGGCACAGACAAAAGTGATTCGAAATCATACGCATGGGCGTTCGCTGTGGTGGATGCGTGTTTCCCACTCCTAATGGATATATCTGTCGGCGTATGCAGAAGGACTTATTGGACTTAAGTTGCGATATGGCGGTCTTCGTCATTAGGAAATGGATCATTCTGCCTGACAGCAGAATCGGTCTTTCCATATTCTCAGCATCGACTGCGATTTTACTACTAGGTGTCCATTCTCATCCCTGCAGGCTTCCGTTCTGGCTTTATAACCTTGGTATGCTCACTTTACATATGTACATATATAAAAGAGTCGCGGGGTAATGCGCGCACGCGGGCACGGGCACGGAGGATGCCCGATGGTTGGTTGGTCCAACCACCTCGTCCTGGGTCTGCCAAGCGGTCGCCTGCCCGATGGTATTGCATCCAAGGCGCGCTTCGGAAGTCGTGATGATGGCGACATTCGTCTCACGTGACCAAACCATCGAAGCATAGCCCTTTCTGTTCGGAGAAGCAGCTGCTCAACACTGAGCTCACCGCGCACTGCTGTTCTCACCCTAATCCGGCGAGTAACTCCCACAACAGCACGAAGTAATCTCATTTCGGCAGCTTGTATTCGCAGTATTTCTATTTCATGACCATAGGTGAGAGTTGGAACATATACTGAGTTAAAAACCGCTAACTTGGCTTTGACACCAAGCTCGGTCTTCCTGATTACAGATCTTCCAAGCTGTTTCAAAATTGACCCAGCTTGGCCAATCCTGCAGGAAAGCTCAGTATTACTCCTCCCGTCACTCGTGAAGAAGATCTCGAGATACTTAAACTTCTCCACCTGCTTCAATGGGACTCCACTAACATGTAGAGTGCATTGGACAGGTATTCTCGAAATAACCATAACCTCGGATTTGTGCACGATAACCCTCATTCCAGCATCAGCACATACGGCGACAAACCTCTCTAGCGCGTGCTGAAGTTCCATCTGGGAGGATGTGAGGACAACTAAGTCATCTTCAAAAAGAAGATGGCTTATTCTCAACTCTCCCAATGTAAAACACTCCTCGCCTCGACTGCGCTGCAACATCCAGTCCATATATACATATAATGAAAAGGAGACGTGACAAGACGCACCCTTGGCGAAGTCCAACGCTAACCCAAACGCAGCTGCTACAGTTTGTGTATAGAGACTGAATGGCCCTCAACAGAGGACCATCAATCCCATACTCCTGCAGAACACCCCAGAGTTTAACTCTGTAGATTTCCAAATCTACAAAGCAGCTGTAGATTGGTTTGGCGTACTCCCAAGCCTTCTCGAGTACCATTCTTAGGGTGAAAAGCTGGTCGGTTGTACTTTTGCCCTGACGAAACCCGCACTGTTCATCCCCGTGATCATCATCATTCACTAAAATGACTTCCTCCACCGTTGGACTACTCTCCGCCACACTCAGGACTATATGTCTGTTCTCCTCAGTGTCCTGTTCGGGATTGAGCAGCTCCGAAAAGTGCTCGCTCCATCTGCGCAAGATGTCCATCTCATTGGAAGCAACATACCATCTTTGGATTTAACTACTTCGATTATGCTGAATTTCCTTCCTCTGAACCGGCGAATGGTTTGCCAGAACACCTTTTTCGCAGATCTATGGTCGATCCATTTCCTAATGGTCGCCTTCCAACTTCTCGCCGAACTCCTTCCAGGACTGCTCTTTAGCTGCTCGCACAGCAAATTTGCAAGTTCTTCGCGCCACAGTGTATCGGTCACGAGAAGCAGAGTCCCCCAAAAGAATCCAGTCTCTGTAGGCCTTCTTCTTCTCTCTGATGGCTTCTTGAACTCCGGGTGTTTTAAACCATGCAGTTCTTTTCTCACCATCAGCCGCCACACCAAGCCGCTTCTCTCCACAAACATCACGTGCAGAGGCAATGATAGCTGTTGAAAATAGCCGCCATTCTTCCTCTACCTGCGATGGAACAGTTGGAATTTGCTCAAACCTTTCGGATATGTGTCGTGCGAAGTGTTGCCGCACCTCACTGCTCCGTAGTTTCTCCCACCGTATGCGTGTAACCACTCTTGGTTTCCGCCTTGGCAGACGAGGTACTCTATCAGTAACATACAGCTTACACAACACCAGGTGATGATCAGTTGACAGTTCAGCCCCTCTCAACACACGAACGTCACAAACCATCCGTTTCACACACGATGGTGCCACAAAGAAATCTATCAACGATTTCTGTTGAAGACTCCGACGATACCACGTATATTTATGAATGTCTTTGTGCGGAAAAAAGGTGTTCATAATGGACATGCCATTTGCACGGCAAAAATCCAACAACCTTTCTCCGACACTCCACCATGTCGTTACATCCACACCCACGTGGGCGTTGAAGGAATCCATCTCAAACACCCTATCAAGAGCCGCATCAATTTCTTTCAGGAAAGTCGCATACACCTGCACCAGAGCCAAAGCTGACCTTTCAAACTTGAGTTTTAAGATCGCTACTCTCCCTCCTAATGGTATCCACTCCAATACCCTGTCTGCCAGCCTTGCAGACATTTGAGGTGCAACTTCCGACAGGAAGAATTTCCACCCGTCCGAAAGTTCCACGGTTTTATATCCTCTTTGCTTTGTCGAAGAGACGCCTACGATATCTAACCGATACCTGGGAGCTTCCTCAACCAGCTCGTGATACTTCCCTGTGAGCGATGAGACGTTCCACGTGCCATCCTACCTCGATGCCGTTGTCTATTGCCCTTTACTCTCCGCACTCACCGGTTAGTGCATGTCGTGATAACCCCCCAACCGACTAATCCTGTTTTTTGGCGCAGGAGGTCGCCATTCGCCCTTCCCCGTATACAAATTCCATAGGAAATCTCCAGATGACACCACGAGGAGGTGGGGATGGGACTTACTAACAGTGCCGCAAAATGTTCGACTGCGGTGGCTCTTCTTGCTTTTTAGCAGGCCAGCATCCGTCGGATAGATGCTACCTTTACGAGGTCTTTGTTAGTCCTTTTCCATCGTTTCGTTACTTTTGCTTAGGAGCTAAATATTGCGCACAAAACAATTTGAATAAGGCTGGATAGAAAAACGAAGCTCGATGGATGGGCGCTATACGGATTAACGCGAAAAAAACCTCACGGACCGGATTGCATCGCTGCTAAATCACAGCAAAATCGACTAAATTCTGAAACCGATGGTGAGGGATGGATGACTTGGATGGATGACTTACGACAACCTTCTTTCAGCTGGCGCACCTTCAGACTAGGCTAACCTTCTTGCTGCCCACTTCGCAACCAGCTCACGGTTAACAGCTTGAGCGCGTAGATTCCACCATGGGACAACTCTACTTTTGAACTCGTACAGTTGCAATGGCTTTCAAAGACCAAACTGGCAAACATTTTTCACCTTTCCTACTCATCTGGGCTTTTTCCGGCTTGGTGGGAATCAGCATTTGTTCTGCGGATATCCAAAAAAGGGCGAATCTTGTTCTCTATCCAAATACCGACTCATTGCACTAACGTCCCTTCTCCCAAGGTCATCGAAACCTGATTAACCGTCAGTTAGTGAATTATCTTGAAGCGCATAAACTCCTCAATGACCGAGAGTATGATTCTGATAGCAACAGATCCACACAGATCCACTGGTGATTTGATGGTATATCTTACCGTAAAGTGAAATTATCTCTCCTTCAAAGAAGGTGAAAGTGACCTTTCGAATTGTTCGATTCAAGCTGCTCTGAACTGATTCCAGACAGATCCCTGGTGTTCCGTTTTGCCCCCGGCACTTTTTCTAATTTATAAATGCCCTCTTGTCTGTCACTTCTAATCCATTCTACTCTTTTGGTGCTTACTGTAAATAGTGAGCGGCAGCGTATGTTAAGCTGATTATATTCCGATATCGACAGAATCATTGTATGGGGAAAAAGGATAGGTGGAATTGAATGATTCCAAAACGCAGTGCTGTCGTCTGTGGTTCAAGCGCACTACAGACTCGCAACCATTATCCACGAATGGCACTTGCATATAAGAAACTGAAAAGTTCTCCATTCTGAGTATGTGTATTGCTAGCGGTCCTAGTTGGTACGACCACATAATCGGGGTCCCCAAGAATGCTGGGAAATGCCTAGTCTTCTTATGTATGTATGTATGTATGTTGGCGTTACAGTCCATGAAGAACCTGAGCCGAGCTTCTCTCAATCACCCATGTTGTGTGTGATTTAATTTTCCCATAGGTGAAAGGGACCTACAGTTTTATTGCCGGTTCCGAACGGCGAATTTCGAGAAGCTTTTCATGACAATTTTACTACAGGGGGTTTTGTCAGAATCCCGCTGAGGAGAAACACCGTGAAAAACACGTTCGATGACATGGCTGTGTCGGGATTTGATCCCGAGTCATCGGCGTCAGAGGCCAACACACTACCCACTGCGCCACGGTGCTCTCATATACCTACGCAAATTCTTCTCACCCGTGGATCTGGCTACTTAATTGGCCCTACAGTTTGGGGTGAACCTGGGCTTCAACCAACAATCCTTTCTGGCCAAGGCCTCGGTGTTATGTGTCTTTCTTTGACGACCGCATATATATATTTGGTTTTGTCCTCGTTTACGAAAATCTCTCTCAATTTCGACCAGTGTGAATGGTGCGTTCTGCCCAACAGCGGCATCAAGACCAGCTTCGCCGTTATACAGTCCGCAGAAATGGTCTTTCCACAATCTCAGATCGACCGGGATTCAACTACGAGGTGTCCGTGTTTATCCCTGCAGGCTTCCTCTCCGAACGTCGCTCATGCGTTAACCTCTCTCCATCTCCTCGAGCGCGCGTTTCTCATGCTCTTTCCTTTTCCTTCTGAAAAACGCGTGCTCCTCCCTTCTTTTCCGCTCATAGAACCCACGAGCAGTTCTCGTACGTCGATGAACCGTGGCCATGTAAGAATTCTGTTTTTCTGCATGTACCTTTGGAACGATGTTCGAAAGTTCTACTAAAAAGTAAAACGAACATGCCAAGGCTATAAAGTCGAGTCACAGTCGATGCTGAGATTGTGGAAAGGCCACTTTTTCAGACTGTATAACAGCGATGATAGTCAAAATACCGCTGTCAGACAGAACGAACCATACACAATGGACGAAGACGAAAGAGAATCCCGATCACCCGACCTAGACGATGTTAAGATATCGGAACTTAAGCCTTATAAAGCTGCTGGAGCAGACGGACTTCCCGCTGTACTATTTATAGCAGCTGGAGATGAGCTGGTCAGGAATATGCACCAACTCATCTGCAAGATATGGTCGGAAGAATGCATGCCCGATGAATGGAATGTCAGCTTCGTTTTCCCGGTCCATAAGAAAGGACACCCCTATGACTGCGCCAATTACAGATGGATAAGTCTCCTGAACATCGCGTACAGGTTAAGTCTCCTGAAACCATTCGTTGACAATCTGGTAGGTTCCTACCAGTGTGGTTTGAGGCTACGGACACTACGGCAGATCTTGGAGAAGACCCATCAATTCCAGGTCGACACGCACCATCTTTTTGTCGACTTTAAAGCCGCAAATGCCAGTGTTTAAAGAGAAGAGTTAATCAGAGCCATGTCATGTTTTAACATTCCTGCCAAACTCGTCAGACTATGCAGGATGACTATGAAGAATTCCCGCTGCCCCATTGAGGTCGGAGGTGAACTAACCAAGACCTTCGATGTTAAAAAAGGTTTTAGACAGAGAGGAAAATTCTGCGCGCAATCTTTGGTCCCATTTGTGTAAATGGAGGGCGGAGGAGGAGATCCAACCAAGAACTGCACGGGCTGGACAGCGACATCGGCCTAGTTAGACGTCTTCAGATCCAACGTCTAAGATGGCTGGGCCATGTAGAGCGAATGGACATCACCGCTCCGGTCCGAAGAGTCTTCGACTCCAACCCCGAGGGACGACGCAGCGGAGGACGACCGCAACTAAGGTGGCGCGCACAGGTGGAAAGGGACCTCAACCAACTGGGCGTGCGGCACTGGAAACGGCTGACCAAGGATCGTGCCGACTGGAGAGGCTTGTTGGTTGAGGCCCTGGTTCACCCCGAACTGTAGCGCCATTTAAGTAAGTCATTTCCTTTCCTTTTTAGTTGCCACAGAGCATTCCAAACTTTTACAGCGTAATTCGAACACAACCATCAGTTCGTAACATAAATACTTATTCAGCCAGATTCCAAGCTATCTGAATACACTGCTATTTGCCAGAGGGCGGCCGTTCGGTCCAAAGATTGAAAACTCTCGCCGATTTTCAACTTCCTGTTAACGCTGTATTAGGGTAACAGGGACGTCGATCGTTGAATCTGACCGGTATGCGGCTAAGTCATCTGTATACGCTATCGATCGTATCGAAACTTCCAAATCACTGCTGTAAATGCCGAAAAGGATCGGCGAGGTTACCGTGCTTCGTTGCTGACCATTTTAAATATTAAACGTTTGAGTCGAAATCATGTTGGCAATTTTGTCAAACTTGTCATCATGTCACAGATCATACGTAGCAATGGCTTACATATGCCCAACTATTTGAGCTTGTAGTAGAGTCCTTCTAACCATACAGTGTCGAAGGCTTTCATGCCAAAATGATGGTTTGGTCTTCAGCCCATTTAGACAGGGCTCTGGAGATCTGCCGGGTTAGAGGCATCTTTGCCTCTCTTAGTGATTGGTTGCAGCACCGTGTTTTCTACGGCACCGGATAATGTACCGCCCTATAGCCACTGATGCCTGAGCTCGACATAGAATATTTGGCCAGTACACACGATCTTTTTTTTCTTCAGTGACTCGAAATTCAACTGGAGATCCTCCGCCGAAACGAACATGGTGTTAGCACTTTCGTTGGCGATGGTGTTGGCGTAAAACCAAGGTTCTCGGATCGCCTATGTTCGATACCATGCTATAATTTACCTTTTCACCTCACTTTCTCTTGAGGATCCTTGATCACGTCGTCTAGGACGGTGCTCTGGATCAATGCTGACTTTACGTAATAGACTTTGCGGTCAGATCCTGATTCTGGTTTTTTCTCCGGACAATTTTATTTATTTGCGGCACGAATTCTGCTGTTTCAATGCAACAAACGGATATTCTGTTAATCAGTGACTTCAGTGTCCTGACCTCTGAATTTTGTTTTTCGTAAACTGCCTGTGCAAGGGGTTAAGTCTTGACAGGAGTCTACTTTTCTATCAGTGTCACTCGTTTGGACATACTTTACCATTTCTACATACTCGTCCGGTATTTGGATTACGGCACCAAGTGCGCAATGGTCAATGTCGTATTCGACGTTTCGTAAGCAGTTCGCAGACCATGTGTTCGTGTAAGCCAGTTCCAGTCACGGGACAAGCAGCATTAGATCCAGATAGGTGCTGCCATTGGGAGACGACGGACTATCTGTTACGAGTAACCCCATTTTCTATTCAATGTCGCGCAAGACACACCATTGGCTTAGTAGTCTCCCTCTAGTATTGGGTGCATTACTATGTTTAGTATTTAGATCTCCGGTCGACACATAAAGTTTTCTGCCGATTTCTTCTTCTTCTTCTTCTTAGTGGGCGCTACAGTTCGGGGTGAACCTGGGCCTCAACCAACATGCCCCTCCATCTAGCACGATCTTTCGCTAGCCTTTTCCATTGCCGCACACCCAGTTGGCTGAGGTCCCCTTCCACGTGTGTGCGCCATCTTAAGGGCGGCCGTCCTCTGCTTCTTCGTCCCTCGGGGTTGGATTCAAAGACTCTCCGGGCTGGAGCTGTGGTGTCCATTCGCTCTCCATGGCCCAGCCATCTTAGGCGTTGAATCCGTAGACGCCTGACCAGGCTCATGTCGCTATACAGCCCGTAAAGTTCGTGGTTGAATCTTCTCCTCCATCCCCCGTCTGCGTTTATAGGCCCAAAAATCACGCGCAAAATCTTTCTCTCGAACCGACCAAGGGCCTCCTCATCCGCTTTTGATAGTGTCCATGCTTCTCTGCCGATTTAAAGCGCCAAAATTGAAAGACGGATAAGCTGATACTATGTACATATGTACACACACGTCCTCCTTTAGCTCCGAAGGGCATATACATACATAATACATGCTTCTAACACCTAGAACCGTCATACTTCATCGCTGTACCTGGACTTATACTTGATGCTGTTACGAATAGAAATAGTGACACTTCCGCCTTGAGTGGCGTTGGTTCAATCTCTTCTAATTATATTAAAATAACAGTGACGAATCTTGCACTTCGGATTTAGATTAGTTTCGTTAGCCAGAGGCACATTGCAGGGCTCTCATCCTGCAACAGCTTAAAAATAACAGCATTTCGCTCGATCCTGTTTAGTAAGTTCACATTCACAGACAGGATCCTTAAAGGACTGTCTACCAGCGTAATCACCACTTTTTCCGGCACTGCAGGCACATGCACTGGGCTTTGGGAACAGCTTCGGGCCATTGTACCTCCCTTCCCTAACCTGCCGCCGCCGTGGGTCAATTGGAGTGTATAGATACGGGACGAGGGATAAAATATGTTGCCTAGCATACCACAGTGTAGATCGTGACGATACTCACTACATATAAATTAAAATCCAGCCTTGTGAGAAAGACGGCACGACGACTCAAACAGTCAAACAGTCTTATAAACTTTACTTCCTTCTCCGAATCCAATCCCGTCACAATGTGCAGTCACTGCTGTTTGTCTTCCTCCCCTAAACTAAGCAGACATAATCGGCCATTTAAATCAAATCAAAACCAGCGAATAGCCCAGACAAAGGACCATTCCCTCACCATATCCCTTACAGGACACAAAAGCCATTACAACAAAAGAATTGAGATTCGAATAAGAATGAAAGCAAAAAAAAACAAAACCGACTGCACAATTTTATTCCCTACTTCATCCTTAACGTTCACAATCACAATTACAATTTCACAACCAGACTGCGATACATAGCACGCACATACAACACACAGATATACACGTTAGGTTCACGCTCGCACGTCCGCAGAAGAGATTCTGAAAACTATCCACGTCGCCAAAGGCTCCCACCACCTCATCTGGTTGCTATTGATTTTTCGTCACTAGCCCAGCGGGACCAGAGCCAAATTTGATATTGTTCTTCGTTCGCAACGGCTCGAAGCCCAATTCCTCCTTCGGGATACCGAACTGTGCCAGTTTGGCCTCGTACGTCGCCAATAAGTCGTCGTGCGCCTTGCATACTCGAACTAATTCGTAACGCAACTGTTGGATCGTATTGTTCTTTGCCTTTAATAGACTGTCGATTTTCTTCTTCATACCAGCCGGCAACAAGCCCGACGCGGCTATGGTCTCCTGAAGCAATACTTCGCGTTTTTCTGCGTCCTCCTCCAATTGTTCGATCTTTCGTTCCAGCGTTACATTGCGAAGACTTGTTTTTTGTTGCACTTCGACTACAGCTTCTTCGAATTTAGTTTTCAAAGCTTCACGCTCCTCGACTAGAGTATTGTTGCGCATGATCAGTGCCTCGGTTTCCCATTTGAGCTGCGATAGTTTCTTCTCCACCGTCACGTTGCGTGTCTTGAGCCGTTGCAGTTGATGCTTATCCTGATCGTAGTGTTCGAGTTTGCGACCCATGTCAACCAAGTCGGCACGGGCTTGATTAAGCGGTTCAACAAGTTTCTTGTTCTCCGCCAAGGTCTCGTTGTACATACGATCGCTGCGTTCGGATTGCTTGCGCAACTCCTCCATTTGCTCCTTGAGACTACTGATTAAGGACAAATTGTTCAGGGTGATGTCATTGTAGTAGTTTTTCATATCATTAAATGCGCTGTCGTGCGCTACTTTGAGCCGTTGAATTTGGGTATCCTTGCGTTCTTCGACCTCGAACATTTCCATGCGATACTTGATGTCCATGTCCTGACGTAACTCGAGAAGTTTCTGCTGATGCAGGCGAGTCATTTCCCTTGCTTCGGCTTCGAAACGCGACACGATCTCACTAGAGTGATTGGAAAATGAAAAACAAATTTAAAAAGATGTTAGTTTTGTTGTCCTGGTTTTGGGGTTCATAAGGAAGATTTAGTTATAGTGAGTTGATTGGGAGCTTAGTGTACTCTAATTGTGGCAAACGGGTAGAGCAACAAGGTAACAATGCTTTGCTTTGAGGTAAAGTGTTCTAATTGTACCAAGGGATGGTTGGGATGTTTCATTAAATTGTGAGTATAAAGCACCTACCTAACAGGATGGTATTAAAAGTTTTGACAACTTGTTGTTAGTGCAAACTTGGAAGATAGTTGAACCAAAACATGCATACATCACAATTTGGGTTTCGTTTTCCCCAAAAAGTTGTCAGTCAATACATAACACATTGATGACAAATGTCATTCAGAGCGATCCATTAAGTAGCAGGTCAGCATGTTTGTATAATTCGCTTCGACCTACGTACATACCTCTATAACTGCGCCAACTATAGGGGAATAAGTCTCCTTAACATCGGGTATAAGGTCTCCTCTTCCGTGCTATGGGAACGCCTGAAACCATTCGTTGACAATTTGATAGGTTAGGTTAGGTAAGTGGATGCCCTACTGACGAAAAGTCAAGGCTCACTTAGATTACGTGGAGTCCATTGTGCCCAATTCATTTTTAACCCGTAGAGGCGTAGACATTTTTCGTTGAGCTGAACCATCCAGACGAGGATAAGAATCTTAGTATTCCGTTCTTCCTAGGAATATGTTCCGAATAGATGCAATTCTCTCTTCGTCCCTGCAACTTCTGCAGAAGTTATTATGGGGCTGGTCTAGTCTAGCTGCATGGTAAGATAGTATGCAGTGCCCAGTGAGGGCACCGACTGCCAGTCGAATGTTCCCACGATTGAACTTCAGCAGATTTTCTGTCCTTTTTTTATTATAGACAAGCCAAGTCGATCTTGCCGTTGCGCATGTATCTAAGTGACACCATCGCTTATTGGCTTCCATTAATAACTCCGTCTCTACCTCTCTGTAGAGTGCACTGAGTGGCGGTTTGGCCACGATCTGCGATCTACGCGAAATTTGCACCTGATCCTAGCCTAGCTAGCTCGTTTGCCCTCTCGTTTCCAAAGATATTCACATGACCCGGTACCCAGCAGAGGGTCACCTTGTTTACATTCGATATCTCTTCTAACCTCTCTTTGCAGAGTTTGAAGAGTTTGGAACGTATTCATGCTGCCTACAGAGCCTTAATGGCTGCCTGGCTGCCAACGTAGACGTTGATCCTTTTTCCTGAGGGATTCTCTCTGCTAATCAGGTCTGCCGCCTACTTGATTGCGAAGACCTCAGCTTGGAAAACACTGCAGCCGACATCAAGTCTATAGGAGCGATGTATATCCCGAGATTCAAAATAGACGCCGGCACCTTTGACGACATCCATTTTGGACTCCTTTTCCAGAGACCGGATTCTTATAGTCTTAGCGCAGTTCTGGCTGCGACACTCTCGAATATATGTATGTCCAAGGGTGGGAGGTTCAGCATAACTTCAAGAGCCGTCGATGGTGTGGACTTCATAGATCCCGTCACCGCCAGATAGCATGCCATATGAACCTTTGGCACACTTTGAAGATGATATTTCTTCTCAAGCGCTTTCCACCAGACAACCGAACCATAGACTAGATTAGGTCTTACCACCTTAGTGTATAACCAATGTACCAACTTCGGTCTGAGGCCCCCATGTCTTCCCAAAGGCTACTCTGCAGGAATATAGTGCCACGTTGGCCTTTTGAATTCTTTCGTCAATATTTTCTCTCCAGCTAAGCTTGGAGTCCAGGATTATGCCAAGATATTTGGTAGATTTTCCAGGGATCAGATCGATATCACGGGGGTAAGTGTATCTTGATACAGATCTTTTCCTTGTGAAGAGTACTATCTCTGTTTTCGCCGGGTTCGCTCCCAGGCCTCGCTTCTTGACCCAATAGTCAACTAACATCAGTGCATAACTTAGTCTATCACTGGGGACCTGCTGACAATTTGATAGATTCCTATTAATGTGACTTGTATGTATGTATGTATGTTGGCGTTACAGTCCATGAAGAACATGAGCCGAGCTTCTCTCAATCACTCATATTGTGGGTGATTTCATTTTCCCAAAGGTGAAAGGGACCTACAGTTTATTGCCGGTTCCGAACGGCGAATTTCGAGAAGCTTTTCATGACAATTTTACTACAGGGGGCTTTGTCAGAACTCCGCTTAGGGGTGAAAAACACCGTGAAAAACACGTTCGGTGACATGGCTGTGTCGGGATTCGATCCCGTGTCATCGGCGTCAGAGGCCAACACACTACCCACTGCGCCACGGTGCTCTCATTAATGTGACTTCAGGCCAGGAAAATCCACGATAGGCCAAGTATTCACTCTGCGGCAGATCTTGAAGAAGATCCATGAGTTTCAGGTCGACACACACCAACTTTTCGACGATTTTAAAGTCGCATGACAGTGCCTATAGGGACGAGCTATAAAGAGCCATGTTATCTTTTAACGTCGCCCCCAAACTCGTCAGGTTGTGCATGGTGACAATGGAGAATTCTCGCTCCTTCAGTAAGGTCAGTAAGGAGTTAATCGAAATCTTCGATGTCAAAGAAGGACACAGACAGGGTGACGCACTGTCATGTGATTTTTTCAACATCATCCTCGAAAAGATCGTGAGGGATTCACTGGCTAATACAATAGGCACAATCTACTTCAAGTTTGCATAATTGCAGCGAGACGTCCATGCTCTGACATTCAGCAGTATGTCGCTGAAAGTTACCATCGTTTCCATTTCAGCTTCACCAGAGCATTCCAAACTTCGACAGCGAAATTCGAACATAACTATCGGTTTGTGTCTGTAACAATATATTGCTCTTTCAGCGACGTACCGTCGAATGTCACAGCATCCTAGAGACTTCTGAAGGGAAAGTCTGACGGCGAACACTCGAGAAAGTGGACCGGGGCTATATAAAGGGGAACGCTCGCCCTCGGGAGCATTCAGTTTTCGGAATTCTTAGTGATCAGTCGGTATACAGTGTGAAAGTAATCAAGCCACCTAGTGAGTTGTAGAGACAAAGTGTGTAAAAGCTTGTAACAAGAGAGTGTGTAAGCAATAAAGTGTAAAGTATGTAAAACATTGTAATAAAGGTGAAGTGCCGAGACAATTGATCTGAGGCGAAATAATAAAAGTGTGTGTGTATCTAATTCGCAAAAAAGTAGACAGTTGTAGTGTATCGCAACCAGTGATCAACCCGAATCTGAACTCGTGGTAATTTTCGTAACAATATGCTGTCGTCGAAGAAAGACGCATAACACCGACGTCTTGGCCAGAACGTCACTATTGGCATTTATAACTTGAATGTAGTCCAGAATTTCGTCGACCTTGACTCACTGGTAACAAACGGCAACGACACCAGCGTCGAGATAAAACGCAGAATAACTCTAGCCAACCGCTGTTTCTTCGGTCTCAAGAAGCAATTGAGTAGTAGAGCTCTCTCTCGGAAAACTAAGGTGACCCTCTATAAAACCCTAATCACACCATTCCTTCTCTATAGCGCAGAGGCTTGAACCTTATCAAAAATGGATGAAGAGGCCCTTTGTCGTTTTGAGAGGAAAATTCTCCGTGTTGACGGAGAGTGGAGGTGAAGATTCAACCACAAACTTTACGGGCTGTACAGCGACATCGGCCTAGTACGACAACAACGAATTCAACGTTTAAGTTGGCTAGGCTACGTATAGTGAATGGATAGCACAGCTCCGGTCCGAGGAGGCTTCAGATCCAAACCCGACGTCGCAGAGGACGAAGCAACTAAAGTGACGCACACCGGTGGAAAGGGACTTAACCAACTGGGCATGCGACACTGGAAACAGCTAGCAAAATATCGTGCTGGCTGGAAAGGCTTGTTGGTTGAGGCCCGGGTTCACGCCGAAGTAGATGTTGTTGATTCCCATATGTTGGGCAGCACTAACCCTATTCTGTCATACAAACGTGCATTTGAAAGACATTTTTCAGACTGTCATCTCTGTAGATATGCAGTTTTGTAACTCGACATTGGCGTATGTATAGCTACATTCATTTGAAAATACGCCATGCAACGCTAACAACGTTGAAAAAAACATGTCGAAAAATTTGTAAAGTGTACGGAGAGAATGGGATGAGTGATCGCCCGCCCCAGGAGTGGATCAAATTTCAGTGACGAGGACACACTTCGCCCTGGTCGGCCAGTGATGACAAAGTCGATGAAATTTTACAACTGGTGGAGCAGTATCGGCGCGCAAGCTTTCAGGAGATAGCAGAGGCACTGTACATCAACCAGATGTTTCAAGAAAGCTCGATATTTGGGTGTCACATGAATTTACGTAAAGAAGTCAGTCAAACCGAATTATTACGGGCGATGAACAATGAATCATATACAAAAATATCCAACGCAGCATGGATTGAGGAGCATTTGGGCACAGTAAAGTCGCAAGAAATAGCGATCAGAATTAGACAACGAAAAAGGAGTTGTGTTCCATCGGGGCAATGCCAGGCTGTTCATCTTTGATACGTCGGATCAAATTGATGGAACTTTATAGGGAAATTTGGATGCATCCACCGTACAGCTCGGATCTTGCACCGTCTGATTACCATTGGAAATATCGCTTCTGCAGACTGTCAGGCAGAACGATCCATTCGTAATGGACGACGATGTAAGAGAATTCCGTCTACCCGACCTAGACGAAGTCAGTCTGTCTGCTGACCTTTCTAAGGCGGCTGGAGATGAGCTGGTAAGGTGTATGCACCATCTCATTTGCAAGGTATGGTCGGAAGATTGCATGCCCGACGAATGGAATCTCAGCATCTTTTGCTCGGTCCATAAGAAAGGCGACCCCTATGACTGCGCCAATTACAGAGGGATAAGTCTTCTGAACAAGATCCGTACAAGATCCTCTCTGCCGTACTGTGTAAGCGCCTGAAACCGTTTGTGGATGACCAAATAGACTAAGCACTTACGCTACGGCAGATCTTGGAGAAGATCCAGAAATACCAAATCGACAATCACTACCTTTTCGTCGAATTCAAGGCCGAGTATGACGGCGTGTATAGAGACGAGCTATACAAAGTCATGTCTAGTTTTAACATCCCTGCCAAAGTCGTCCGAATGTGACATTCTCAATGGAGAATTCTCGCTGCTCCATTAAGGTCGGTAGTGAACCCACCGAGACCTTTGATGTTAAGAAATGATTTAGTCAAGGTGACGCGCTGTCATGCAACTTTTTCAACATCGTGCTTGAAAAGATCGTGCAAGAGTCGCTGGCCAACAAAAGTGGCACGATTTATTTCAGGTCTACGCAATAGCTTGCATACGCCGATGACATTGACGTGATTAGACGGACACAGCGAGACGTCAATGAGGCCTTTGTAAGCATTGAGGTAGAAGCGCCTAAGATGGGTCTTAAGGTTAATGAGGCTAAAACCAAATATCTGCTTTCATCAAAAAGAGAGGGGCAACACCGACGTATTGGCCAGAACGTTACCATGGGCAGATATAACTTTGAAGTGGTTAAGGAATTCGTCTACCTTGGCTCACTGGTAACAAGCGGCAACGACACCAGTACAGAGATTCGACGCAAAATCACTCTTGCCAACCGCTGTTTCTTTGGGCTCAAGAGGCAATTCAGAAGTAGAGCCCTCTCTCGGAAAACGAAGGTGACACTATATAAGACCTTTATCACCCCAGTCCTCCTTTACGGCGCAGGGGCTTGGACCTTAACAAAAGCGGATGAAGATGCCCTTGGTCGTTTCGAGAGGAAAATTCTGCGCTCTATCTACGGTCCCGTTTGCTCAAACGGAGTACGGAGGAGAAGATTTAGTGAAGAACTGAATGGGTTGTACAGCGACACCGGCCTGATACGACGTCTACGGATACAGCGTCTAAGGTGCCTAGGCCATGAAGAGCGCATGGAAAATATAGCTTCGACCCGAAGAGTCTTCGAATTTACCCGGGAAGGAAGGCGCGGCAGAGGACAGCCGCATCTACGGTGACGCACGCAGGTGGAAGGGGACCGGCGTGCGGCGCTGGAAACAGCTGGCCAAATACCGTGCCAGTTGGAGACGCTCAGCGAGTTGGTGAGGGATCATCTAGTTGTGGGGATCATAGATCCAGGCCATGAGGAGAGCTACATCACCCACGAGCACCGGAAACCCCACTTGATTGCTTCGTTCAAACGTTCGAGTTGTGCACAGTGGCCCTTTACCACTAGGTTGTAGCAACTCATAATAAACAGTTCCTTTCCTGCGCTAATTCAATTCTAAGCTACTCAAAGATGATTAAAAACGGTCGTGTGGTTTATGTCTAGTACGTTCACTGTCTTCTGACAGTTTGCGTGCCACTCCTACTCTAACAACTGGCCGATCAAGGCGAGGCGCAAACTCAAAGCATTCTCACCGTATACTTCACACATTTTTCAGCGATTTTTGCAGGGTTTTTAGCGTCAGATAGTGCTTATTCAGATATTTACAAAACAGTGTGCATAAAAATTGTCCTCAGAATTGGATTGATGGTATCCAATATACGGGCATCAACACCATTTAGTGACAAAACTCCGCGAAGACTTAACCGCGGAACACAAGAGTTTCAAGGATGGATGCAGTTGGAAGCAGTTCATATGGCATGTTGCTACTGTGAGTGAGTAGAGCCGGTCCATTACGACGACCGATCTTTTTTGTCTTTTATTGAAGCCTACTGTTTTGATTGATCTTTTCACAGGATATTCGAGCGTCATCTTGCTTCAAAGTCACTGACTGATCGAAAAGACCTCATACGTACCTCAAAAAAGAGAAGTTATTGCCACAAATGTGGCACTATGATGAGTTTGTTCTAAATGTAGGCAAGAAAAGAGCGTTCGTAGTCATTCACTGTACAGTAGGGTTTGATAATAACTAAACTAGATATTCGTTTCCTATCTGTTTTGTACCCCCTTTGCAAGTTATGGAAGCTACTTATGTACTTAACCAAGCCATAGTATTTCCACACATTTACGTTAACGACCTACCAGCAATCCGAAATTCGGTTACCGAACATACTCGTATCTCATGGCTTTGAAAAGTGCAAATAGCACCGATGACTACCTACCATGTCTCCTCGTTGTTCTTCATTTTCAATTGTTGCAATTGCAATTCGGTGGTTTCGTCCTTCTCTTTCAGTAGATTTTTCAATTCTCGTTTATCCTGCAACAGTTCCTGCTCCTCTTTGGCGTGCTGCTCTTGAGCCAATTTTAATTGAGTCATCGCTTCAGCTCGAACTTCACCTATTTTCGTTTGATTCTCGTATTGTAGATGCTTCATTTGCTGCACCACATGTCTGACTTGGTCTTCAGCCTTCTCGTGAGCCTCCAATACACTTTTCTCCTTGTTCTGCAGTTCATTTTTAGCGTCCTCTATCGTTCAACCATCAAAACCATCATCGCACACGAACAGAAGCAAGAGATCAAATGGATGGAATCAACGTTAATCAAATTGGTTACGAATTACAAGATTCAATTTAAATTAGCTTTGTGATGGTATGTGCAAGTCTTTTTGTGACCAATTAACTCACCTAATTGCTGTCGAGTGATTTCCCAGAATGTACGGATTTTGTCTCGTTCGAGTTGGAAGAAAGCTCGTTCCTCTCGTTCACGTTCCATTTCGGCCCTGAGGGCAATGGCGAACTTCTCGAGTTGATCCCGATTCATCGAACTTGTGTCCACTCCGTCGATGACGACTGAAATTGGACAAGACGATTTGTAGATGATAGCATTTGGGATATTAGGTTTAAAGTAAGTATTCTGTGACCTAGATGATACGGATACGAATGTATATGGTGATGTCAGATTGACTGATATCGATGGAGCGTCATTGGAGTGATAGGCGGGTGGGCTGTTTCGTGAGTGATGGGCAATGTTGCATAATTGATTTATTGGATTATCTAATTTTGATATATATGGTGCTTTGATACTTAATTATTTTAAATTGCTGCTGCTGTTCGAATGAACGGACGCACATTTGAATGGGAAAGATACCCAGAAGGGCGTGCCCGGGGAATTGATTTAACTATGTGTCAATGTAAAAGTCAGACAGCAGGACCTCCAGGGTATTTAAAAGGTTTTTGATCAGGGGTATTCGTGAAAGCGAATTATTTTTTTTTCTCTGCTTTTGGCTGCTTATTAGTTAAAGGATACCTCAGCGTTGTGCAATAAACGTGACGCGATTTAAAATTGAATTTTCTTGAATATAGCAGTGATACCTAAGTCTGCTTAAGGCCGCCACTATCAGACAACCCGTTAGATTGTCTGCTGAAAGTTTGGGAAAGGATTTTATCGTTAGACTCGCTTATACTGTCTGTGCTTTTCCATAGAGCTTCCTTGCTTTTCAAAAAACGATGACACAAGAGGTTTGTTTTATTTTTTTTTTTTTTATTTCCCATTAGGACGTTACTGGATTGTGAAGTACTAGCAAAGGCCTCGTAGGAATAGCATCTGCCGATGGATGCTGGTCCGACAAAAAGGCGAGTAAGAGTCTCTTCAGTCGAACACCTTGCAGCTCTGCTGGTCAGGTCCTACTTCCACCTCCTCGTGGTACCATATGGAAATTTCTCTACAAGGGAAGTTACTGACGGAAGAGGCCGATTGGCGAGTATCCAGCGCCATCCAGGAATAGTGTCGGTTGGGCTACGGTCTAGCAAACCATAACCGTAAAACCGCATATTGCTCAGAAACAAACAAACAGCCTCGGATAATCAAATGGAACGGATCTATGTTGACGACCCTTAAGAAAACAAAAAATAAACAAGGACCTTCGGTTCTCTACGTGCAATGCTAGGTCCCTAAACAGACAACGTGCGGCCGAACAACTTGCGGACGCCCTGGACCGCTATAAAGCTCACACAACCGTCATCCAGGAAATGTGATGGAATGGACCGGCCAAAAAGCGAATGAAAAACTGCAACATCCACTACGGGGACTGCTATAGGGAGAGAGGACAGAGAGGACTATTTGGATGCGGATTTGTTGTTAGAGGTGGACTAAGGCATAAAGTTCTAAGCTTCCAGTAAGTGAGTGAACCCCTCATAACGATCAAGGCAAAATTTTGTAACATCAGCCTCATACATATGTATGTGTCCATGCCCCCACGGAAGACAAGGATGACTCCATCAAAGAAGATTTCTATGATCTCATACGCCAAATGCCCCAGGTATGATACCAAAATCATACTAAGAGATTTCAACGCTAAGCTGAGTAAGGACAGCATCTTTGAACGAGTCATCGGCAAACACAGCCTACATGACACCACGTTCGATATCGGACATAGGCTGATCGATTTCGCCACGGGGAGAAATCTTCTTTTAGCTAGCACACGCTTTCTGCACCTCGATATACACAAAGGCACCTGGCGGTCGCCATATCAATCAGTCACCAACCAGATTGATCACATCGCGATTGACGTCAGACACTCCTCCACTATTCTTGATGCTCGTTCTTTTCGAGGAGTGAACATCGACTCAGACCAAGATACGTCAGCGGACAACACGAACACCGTGGAGTAGAGTTAGAACACCAAGCTGCTATCGCCGGAGATGGCCAGTGCCTTTGCCAACCGCGTCTTTCTCAAGCTCTCCGATACACCTCAACCCTCCACTCAGTCAGTAGAGCAACAATGGAGCCAATACAAACAAGCCCTGAAGAGCACAGCAATGGAAGTGTTGGGCCTTAAAGCTCCGTCATGACGAAACACCTGGTCCGATGACAAGTGTAGAAGAACTCATGCAGAAAAGCAGGAGGCATACAATGCCGCAGTCAAGAAAAAAAAAGAAGGAGCACGAGAAGCATGCGATTGAAAACTTGGAGAGGTGTTACTGCAGGCACGACGAAGTTGAGAATGCCATGTTGAAACTCAAGTCGAAGAAAGCTGCTGGCGCAGATGGATTGTCTGCTGAGCTCTTCAAAGCAGCTGGGGGTAAGCTGGTTAGGAGCATGCAACGGCTCATCTGTAAGATATGGTCAGAGGAAAGCATGCCCAAGGAATGAAGTCTCAGCATTGTTAGCCCGACACAAAAAAGGAGACCCCTTGGACTGTGCCAACTACTGTATGTTGGCGTTACAGTCCATGAAGGACCTAAGCCGTGCTTCTCTCAATCACCCATGTTGTGTGTGATTTCATTTTCCATTAGGTGAAAGGGACCTACAGTTTATTGCCCGTTCCGAACGGCGAATTTCGAGAAGCTTTTCATGACAATTTTACTACAGGGGGTTTTGTCAGAACCCCGCCGAGGAGAAACACCATGAAAAACACGTTCGATGACATGGCTGTGTCGGGATTCGACCCCGTGTCATCGGCGTCAGAGGCTAACACACTACCCACTGCGCCACGGTGACTGCGCCAACTACAGAGGAATCAGTCCCCTTAATGTCGCATACAAGATCTTCGCTGCCGTTTTGTGTGAACGCCTGAAGCCGTTCGTAAATAAGCTGATAGGTCTTTATCAGTGTGGCTTCAGGCCAGGGAAGTCCACCATCAACGAAATTTCCACCCTACGGCAGATCCTGGAGAAAACCAATGAATTGCAAGTCGACACCCACCATCTATTCGTCGACTTCAAGGCCGCATACGACAGCGTAATTAGAGACGAGCTATATAACGCCATGTTTACTTTTGACATTCCTGCTAAGCTCGTCAGACTTTGCCTTGACTATCTCGAGAACCAAGGATGATATTGACATGGGACCTGGTACATTCCACGTGTAATTATGCAACTTAGAACTGACAAAGCTCGGTCTAGTCTTTTTCGTTTTTGTTAGAAATTAAATAGCTAAAAAAAAACAAGACGTAGTGTTCCCACTTTCTTAATAAAGTGGTGAACGTCCCTCGTTGGAGCTGAGATGATCCCCCAGGAGTCATAACTTCACTGAGAATGATGCGCTTCCTAAGATGGCAAAGGGCAGCTTACTCACATAGCATATGCTCTGATGTTTCCTTGTCCTCAAGATAGAGTCTTCAGAGGAGATATTAATTTTATTGAGATGATATCTCACACTACAATGTCCATTAAAGTAGCTCACAGGTGTTCTGATATCAACCCTATTAAGTTCAAATTTTTTCGATTAGCGGAGTCCTTGAACGCTGTTCCAGAAGGACAGGTATTGCGATTTTGCCCACTTGTCCAAGAAAAGGTTATTCTTAAGACTTGGGAATGCCACAGAAGGTCTTAGCAAGTACATATGTACATTTCGCCGGAACCTTTCCTAGCCAGTTGATCGGCGATTTAATGCCCTTAATGCCTTTGTGCCCTGGTACCCACCAGAGTCTTTTGGCTATGTCTTGTAGGACATCATGGCATTCCCTAACGAACTTTGAGTTTGTGCTATACGAGCTCAATGCTTTGAGCGCTGCTTGACTATAGGAGGGTATAATGATGGTTACACCACTTATGCCAGTCTCTAAGTTTAGGTTAACGCACGTCAGGTTGGCGTATAATTCGGCTTGGAAGAAACTGGGGCTCATAGTTTTAGTTTAGTTTAGTTTAGTTTATTTACAGTAAATGCTAACACATTAAGATAAATCTTATAAACTAGTGATAAGAAGGACCTTTGAGATTTTTCAATTTGGTCCAAAGATGCCAGCGCCAACGCCGGAACACATTTTGGAGCCATCTGTGTACCATCCAAGCCCTCCCAAGTTGTGAGGTTTGGGATCAGTATCTCAAATCTCTCGTCAAATATGAGCGTGTGTGGTAATACGTCCGAAACTGTGGTTATCATATCAAGCTCAGGAAGGTGTTGCAAAATGGACATGCGATGCAATGGTCTACACGGTAGACCTGTTTCTAAGCGAAGCTGTCTAAATGTACTGCGTATTGCAACCTAAGGTGCAGTGGAGTAAGTCCAATCAACGCCTCTTGGGCTGTCGTGGGGCAGGTTGGCATAGTGCCTGTAATATCGAGGCACGCTTGTCTCTGTCTTTAACGATTATTGATTTTTGTTCAACTTTTGTCCACCATACTGCAGACCCTAGGTGATGATAGATCTGACTATCGCGGTATAGATTTTAATCCCCAGGTTTTATCGTAAGTGCGTCGACAGACCCACAGTGTCTAAGTCGCCTTTGTGAGCCTTTTTTCGATGTTGGATCAACAAGGTTAAGGTTAATACCTAGATTCTTGGCTTCTTCTGAAAATCCTATGTTTGCACTATTTAGAGAGACGGAGCAAGACTGTATCTTTCTTCTCTTTGTAAATGGGACTAAGATTGTCTTATTTGGGCTTATCGATAAACCCTCTCTGCCACACCAGTCAGGGATAGACTGAAGCACAAGTTGCATGTGTTCACAGGCAGAAGTTTTGCATCAGCCTGTATCAATAACGACTAGGTTATCGGCGATTCCGATGACTTCCCAGCCGAGATTTGTTAGCTCGTATAGAGTAGGTCGTCGATGACTATCGAGCAAAGAAAGGGTGAAAGGACTCCTCCTTGTGAACCCTCCTTAGCTGCCGATCACCTATCACCGAGACCTCTCCGGATGTGGCTACTATAATATGGCTTTTTAACATCCCCCTAATCCAGTTGTTAGTTGGATGGCCTACATCTCTGCGGAATAGTGCAGTGGTGAGTAAGCGTTATCAAAAGCCCCCTCGATATCGAGGAAGACGCAATTCTCCTTGCGTGTGAGAAACTTCATGTTTTCAACACGTCCCACTAAGTGGTGTAGCGCATGCTCCGTAGACCGTTCTTTGCGATAGGATTTAGGTCGTTCGCTTGGTTTTCCAATCTTGGAGATGAAGACAAGGTTCACTTTTCTCCAGATTTGTGGGACGTAGCCCATTTTGGAACAGGACCTAAAAAGAGCTATCAGTGGTGCTAGAATAATGCCTAGGTTTTTCTGTAGAATAGCAGGAAAAACACCATCTTTGCCTTAAGCTTTGTAGGGTTTAAATTTGCCAATTGCCCATTCAACCCTATCGGGGCTGAAAAAGACACAAGAGATAGTTAGATAATATAGATAATGTAATGAACTACCATACATCTGTGTGTACTTGGGGTAAAAATGAAACGAGTATGAGGTGATAATTCGCATAACTAGTCTACTCGAGGGCACCGTGGCGCAGTGGATTCTACATTCCATTTTTTCTTTTTTATAGAAAGCTTGATTTTTAGACGTCATAAAGTCCGTGAATTCTGTTTTGACCTTTGCCGGGTTTTGAAATGTTTCCAAACTATGGAAGAGGCGACGGTTTTTGGAGAATCCCCAACGTCGCAGTTTTTGCACTGTTACGCGTGAAGTATAAGGTCTAGCATTGTTATGCAATAAGACCATGCCCATTTGCCAACGCAAGTTGTTTTTCGGTCAATTTCGCCTGCCATGTTTTTTTAGATGTATACAAATTTGATATGAAATAAAGCACTTAAAGCTATTGTTAATTTCTATGGTGCTAGCTCTATTTAACAGAAAATTGTATGAATATAACTTCGGGCCTTACGCGCCACAGCTAGCTCGGATGAAGCGCAATCGTGAATTCCAATCTTCGACAACTTTATCAAGCAACTGGGGCCGTATATCACCAATAACATGGCGAGTGTTGACTTCTAAATCATCCATCACATACCTCCAAAAGAAAGTGATCTCAAGGTGTGAGATAACAGTATCGTGGAGGCCAGTTCATAAGTTCATTACGCGAAATTTTGCGCTCAGCAGATGTTTCCCGCAATAAATTGGAGGTGTCATGTGCAATGTAGCATGTTGCTCCATCTTGTTAAAACCAAAGCTCTGTCACGTAAACGCGATTCAATTCAGGAACGAAGAAGTCAGAAATCATAGCGCTCTCTTTTGGCGGTAACATTCTGACCGGCATTGTCCTTAAAGAACAAAACACCAGACAGTGAGTTTTAATGGTTGTAAGAGTTTGTAGATAAATGCTTCTGGGTGTTCTCCACTCCAAATTTGGCAGTTTTGCTAGCTCACATATCTATTTAACCAAACATGGGCCTCATCGGAGAACAAAATTTTGCGTAGAAAATGAGGATCAAGCTGAGTCATGTTTTCGGCCCATTGATCGAACCTTACCTTCTTACTTATGTACGTGGCGCTACAGTTCGGGGTGAACCTGTGCCTCAACCAACAAGCCTTCCAGCTAGCACGATCTTTGGCTAGCTGTTTCCAATGTCGCACGCACAGTTGGTTAAGGTCCATTTCCTACTGTGTGCGTCACTTTACATGCGGCCGTCCTCTGCAACGTCGGTTGGAGACGAAGCCTCTTCGGATCGGAGGTGTGCTATCAACTTAGACGTTCGATTCGTAGATGTACTAGGCCCAAATCGCTGTACAGCCCGTACAGTTCGTGGTTGAATCTTCACCTCCACTCTCCGTCAACACGGAGAATTTTCCTCTCGAAACGACCAAGGGCCCCTTCATCCATTTTTGATAAGATCCAAGCCTCTGCGCCATAGAAAAGGAACGGGATGATCAAGGTTTCATGAGCCCGAAGAAACAGCGGTTGGCAAGAATTATTCTGCGCCTAACCTGTCGTGTCGTTGCCGTTTGTTACCAGCCAAGGTAGACGAAATCATTGACTACATCAAAGTTATAGTTGCCAATAGTGACGTTCTGGCCAAGAAGTCGGTGTTATGCGTCTTTTTTTGACGAAAGCATATATTTGGTTTTGCCCTCGTTTACCTTCAGACCCACTTTAGCGGTTTCTGTTTCAATGCTCACGAAAGCTTCATTGACGTCTCGCCGCGTTATCCCAAACACGTCAATGTCCTCAGCATATGCGAGCAATTGAAGTAGAAGCAATCTTGAAGTAGATCGTGCCTCTTGTATTGGCCAGTGAATCCCGCACGATCTTTTCGAGGATGGTGTTGAAAAAATCACATGACAGTGCGTCGGCCTGTCTGAATCCTTTTTTGACATCGAAGGTCTCGGTTGATTCCTTACCGACCTTAATGGAGCAGCGAGAATTGTCATCCTACACAAGCTGACGAGCTTGGTAGAGATGCCAAAACTAGACTTGGCTCTGTAACGTTCGTCCCTATAGACGCTGTCATATGTGACTTTAAAATCGACGACACACACCACGGTCGACCTGAAATTCATGGGTCTTCTCCAACATCTGCCGCAGTGTGAATACTTAGTCTATAGTTGATTTTCCTGGCCTGAAGCCACATTGATAGGAACCTATCAAATTTTCTGCGCCAGCAGCTTTATTAGACTTCAGTTTTGATATCGCTCTTAACCTCGTCCAAGTCGGGTGGTCGGAATTCTCTCATCTTCGTCAGTCAGCATCAACTGTGATACAACTACGAGGCGTCCGTGTTCATCCTTGCACGCTTTCGCTCTGGCTTTATAACATTGGCATGTTCGTTTTACTCTTTGGTAAAGCCTTCGAACGTCGTTCCTGCGTAAACCCCTCTCCATCTCCTCGACCGCGCGCTTCTCATGCTCCTTCCTTTTCCTTCTGAAAAGCGCGTGCTCCATCCTTTTCTGCTCATAGAGCTCACGAGCAGCTCTCGTACGTCGATGCAACTGTTTGCAACTGCATTCTGTTTTTCTGCATGTACCTAGTCATCAAGCCAAGGGTTTATCCTAGGAGGTGGATGGAAATCTAATATATCAGAGGCGGAATCCCTGATTGCGCTTTCACAACGTCTCCATTGCTGTTCTATGGTTTGTGCAGTTTGCATCGGCTCTTGAGAGTTGAAGGGAGAGACGATCGGCGACACGATCTCGACGTCAAATTTTAATGGTCCTACTCGACTCCGCAGTGTTCGCGATATCTTCATACAACAAGGTAATAATCCGAGCCCACATTGGCTCCTCGAAAAGTTCGGACATCCAAGATGCTGGAGGAGTGTCGTTCGTCGATCGCAATATGATCGATTTGATTAACAGATATTTGATCAGGAGACCACCAGGTCCCCTTATGGATATTGAGATGTGGGAATCGTGTGCTAGCTATTAGGAGATTGTGCTCCGTCACAAAGTCTATTAGACTTAATTCGTTTTCGGAAGTGGTAGTTTTGATGCGGATTGTACGGCCGCACCCGGTATGGTAAGGGACCTAACATTCCAGGTGCAGAACCGATACTCCAATTCTTTTATACTTTTGTGGGGGTCGTGAACATGTACTCCGTCCGTTACATCCGATGCTTGTGGTTGTCTCGGAGTTTGGCTTTTTTTTGCGGTTACGGCTTACTAGCCCGTAGCCCAACCGACTGAACCTGTTTTTTGGCGCAGGAAACTCACCTTCGTCCTTGCCCGTCTCTAATTTCTAGAGGAAATCTCAAGATGGCACTACGAGGAGCTGATAATCGGGCTTACTAACAGTGTCACAAGGTGTTAGTTTGCGGTGGTTCTTCTCGCTTTTTAGCAGGCCAGCATCCGTCGGGTAGATGCTACCCCTAAGAGGCCTTTGTTAGTTAGTGCTTCACCGAACCTCCGAGACGTTTAATGGTCCCGCGGTTTGAATCCTTGAACAAGCTGGATCTGACGTTGTTCCGGCGTTAGTATATTCATCGGAAGGTGGCTAAACGTAAAAACGACAAATCAACTTTCAACTGTCAAATTGACAATCTATAGAAACAGTGTTGCCAATTTATTAAAAACCAAGGATCTGGAATAGTGGAATGTAATAAGCTAGGCAGTTCATATAGAAAAATGAAATTGATTTAGCTAGTCACGAGGCAACTAGTCACGTGGACACAATTATGTACAATGACCAGGCTCATGGCTGACCACCATCGTTACTCTTCTCCTTTGAATAGTAACAACCCAACTCCCTCCGCAGCTGTTCCACTCTACGTTAAAAATTCACTTAATTCTCTCTTAAGAGCTCCTGAAACAACAGTCACCCAGAATGTCCCGACATTTAGTGCGCACATATATGAGCTCGTGGTGGAATATTATGAAACTGACCAAAAGCCCCTTTAACCAGTCCAGTGCAGTCTAGAGTGCGATATGCCATTTAATTGCTTTCTGCTCATTCAATTGCAACTACTACGTATACTCCCAGGAACTCGATTTTTATTTAGCGTTGCTTTTTCTATCTTTTCAAGGCGTTTAAAACCCCCTTTGCGGACCACTTAACCGAGAGGAGAGTCAGAATACTGCCCGACAGTAAAACGGTCTAGGAAATAGCGGTTGGGTGGTGCAGCCTCTGGCCGTCTGTCATGAAGTTAAAAACTATTTAATGGCCTTTGCCATGTCCACTGGTGGTTTTGTGAAAAAGTAACAGGCGGGAGATTCTCCCACTGCTCGACACGCAACGATGTAAAAGTTTTGTCTCCTTTTGTGACCCTTGATGACGTAAACGATGCCACCGTTTCATCCTGAATCTTGGTACGGATGGCATATGCCAATTGGAGCATCAACCAAATGCGGGAGCTTAAAAGGGTTTAATTGAAATAATGAAGTTTCCTGCGATGCGTGCTAATAAGTGAATTTAATGGCCTGCACCGTCACATACGGAAAAGCGCCGGCAATAAAAATACATTTTGTTACAATGACCACGAGTGGCGGAGAAAAGAATGCAAAGAATGTTTGTGTAAATGGGAGGCATTCCATTTGGCGTGTTCGTAATTGTTTCCCGAAACGGATGCAACTCCACTCGAGTGGATGACAATCATTTTGAATCGAAGTGACATTTGACTTATGGGAAAGTTGGGGAAAGTAATGAAAATATTAGGGACGCTTGGGAGGATTTTTCTAAGCTAGTAGGTCACTAAAACTCGGTTTGGGCTTTTTGTACTTTGTTGAAGTTGAAATACACGTGAGTTCACAGCTAGTCTTAAAAACCTTGTATGAACCTTTTTTCACTTGGAATGTTGGCCGTTCGTAATGAAGAGGTTGAGGACCAGGGTTGACACATGTTACAATCAAAAATAGAAGCTTTTAAATATTTTTCGTCTATCTCTCATCCTGGTAACATGCATTATCAACACCTTAAAGCGTGATGCCTATTGAAGGCTTGCGAATCAATTGGCTATGGTTACAAATAATACCAGAGGTCAATAGGAATGTAAAAGGGCACCGCTGTTGTACGGAATGATTTAAAATGACACCAAGCAAAAACTGCAGCAACACCTAGCATATCTGACACTATTTTCGAGAATTGGATGATCTGAGGTATAGTAGGCCAAACTCATTCGGCTTGCTTAGCTCAAAAGATGTATGATAACACATGGCCATCCATTTCATGGTCTGCATTTGACATCCCTGTTATAACACTGGACTTGTTCCTTACCTCTCAGCCTAATAAATACACGATCGATAGATTGTCGCCTCGAGGTTCGTTTGACCACTGCGTGATATGAGCTAAATTCTCGAACTCCCGCCATCCAGTTAAAGAAAAAGCTTCTAAGAGGCATCATATGATTTTTTCAACATCATCCTCGAAAATATCGTACGGGATTCACTGACCAATACAAGAGGCACGATTGCTCGCATGCGCGAATGACATTGACGTGATTGGGAGAACACAGCGCGACGTCAATGAAGCTTTTGTGAGCATTGAAGCAGAAGCGACTAATGCGGGTCTGAAGGTAAGGCTTTCGTCAAAGAAAGACGCATAACACCGACGTCTTGGCCAGAACGTTAATATTAGCAGCTATAACTTGAATGTAGTCAAGGATTTCGTCTACCTTGGTTCACTGGCAACAAGCGGTAACGACACCAGCGCAGAGATTAGAATAACCCTTGCCAACCGCTGTTTCTTCGGGCTCAAGAGGCAATTGAGTAGTAGAGCCTTTCTCCGTTACAGTCCACAAAGGACAAGAGCCAAGCTTCTCGTAATCATCCATGTTGTGTGTGATTCATTTTTTACATAGGTGAAAGGAATCTACAGTTTAATGCCGCTTCCGAACGGCGTGAGTCGTAAGCTTTCTCAAGACAAGTTTGTTACGGGAGGTTAGGCAAGTAGCCCGCCGAGGAGGAACGACGCGAAATAAACATTCGATGGCGTTGGTGATACCGGGATCCGAACTCGCTTATCGTGCGTTAGAGTCCAACACACTAACCACAGCGACACGGCGACCGCCACGGTGACCCTCTATAAATCCTTAATCATCCCGGTCCTCCTCTACGGCGCAGAGGCTTGGACCATGTCAAAAGTGGAGGAACAGTTCCTTGGTCGTTTCGAGAGGAAAATTCTGGGTACAATCTTCGGTCCCGTTTGTGTTGAGAAGTGGAGGAGAAAATTGAATCTCGAACTGTACGGGCTGTACAGTGACAGCGGCCTAATACGACGTCTACGGATTCAATGTTTTAGATGGCTAGGCCATGTAGAGCAGATGGAGAGCACAGTTCCGGCCCGACGACGACGTAGCAGAGGACGGCCGCATCTGAGGGGGCGCACACAGGTGGAAAGGGACCATAACCAACTGGGCGTGCGACACTGGAAACAACTAGCAAAATATCGTGCAAGCTGGAAAGTCTTGTTGGTTGAGGCCCAGGTTCACCCACCAGAAATTAAGTAATTTTGTCATTTGTGTTGTTGGCAAACTAGACCCGCAAGACCCACGCGACGAACTTCCGGGAAAAAGGAAAGTACCCATTTAATTCCATATATTTTTTTTTTTGATAAGTCTTATGTTTATGTCGATGAAATTCGAAATACTATTTTCAACTAATCAAGATATTTACACATAAACGGAAAGGTTTAATGAAGTTCATTTCCGACCACCAATGGCCTACATATAAACACCTGCTTCTACAATTAGTACGAAATTTGATGAATAGTGTCATTTTCTTCTTCAAGTTATCAAGAACCATCAATTTGGAGATATACCATTCATCAATTAAGAATGCTGAATTAACATTCCGGTAATTATTTGGAAAGATAGCGCAGTGGGTAGTGTGTTGGCCTCTGACGCCGATGACACGGGATCGAATCCCGACAACAGCCAAGTCATCGAACGTTTTTTTCCACAGTGAGTCTCCTCAGCGGGTTACTGACAAAATCCCCTGTAGTATGTATAATTGCCAAGAAAAGCTTCTCGAATTTCGCCGTTCGGAACCGGCAATAAACTGTAGGTCCCTTTCACCTATGGGAAAATAAAATCACAGACAGCATGGGTGATTGAGAGAAGCTCGGCTATGGTACTTCAAGGCTAAGGCTAAGGCCTTATCACGTTTGAACGTTGTGCGAGCGAAGGTAACAGGGAAAGGGAGAGTTTCGCTCAGGTTCACACACAACCTGGTGCTGAAGCAGATAGTGCGACGGGCAGGCGTCAACAGGGAAGGCACTATATTTTACAAGTCCATCCAGCTGCTAGGATACGCGGATGATATCGACATCATCGCGTGTTCTCGCCGTGGCATTGTGGAAGCATTCACGGCGATTGAAGAACAGGCGAAACGAGTTGGTCTTAAGATCAATGAGGACAAAACGAAATACATGCTGTCAAGCAAAAACCAATCCGTCGCTCACAACCTGGGACAAAATACAACAATTGAAAGCTACAATTTCGGGGTAGTTAAGGAGTTTGTCTACCTCGGGGCAAACGTAAATTCCACAAACGACACCACAGTGGAGATCCGGCATAGAATCGCCCTTGGCAACCGCTGCTACTTCGGCTTGTCCAAACAACTGGGGTCAAAACTCCTCACTCGAAAGACCAAAGTTGTGCTTTTCAAAACGCTCATTCTGCCAGTCTTGCTGTACGGAGCCGAAAGCTGGACGATAAGCAGGACAGCGGAGCTGATTTTGGGTTCTTTCGAAAGAAAAATTCTGCACCGGATATTTGGTCCTGTCTGTGAGGAAGGTGAATGGAGAAGAAGACACAACCGCGAGCTCTACGAGCTGTACCAAGATGTGGATGTAGTCCGGAAGACAAGGATCCGTCGACTACACTGGCTCGGCCACATCGAGCTTCGAGCCTCCTGGTTCGAGAAGAAGAGGAAGACCGAACCTCCGGTACAAAGACCAAGTAATCGCGGATGTAAGACATCTTGGTCTTGACAACTGGAAGCTATAGCTCAGGCTCAGATCCTCCATGGATCGCTGGCCTGATAATCAATCAATCAATCCATCACATACAACCTGAACGGAGTGCAGTGGTTTTTGGGTCGTAGATGTTCGTTGACTACTCTCAGGGGTGGTTTGTCCTAGATAGGACGAGAGTCGACCAAATTTCGCGTTGATTGTAATTCACAGTAATTCGTTCATGCATTTTTGGTGTTAATATTGCATACGCAGAGGATGAATTTCAATTTACCATATACTGTGAGTGTTATGCCTGCCGCAGTACGTTTGCTCGCTCTCCAATCACAACTGCTTTGCATACTTTTTTCCGTATAGGAAAAGGCCAAAAACGAATCTGAACTATAAACCTTTCGCTTGACGGTCGATGATGTTAAACACTGCACCACGGCCACCCCCCATGAACATAAATACATACATACAATTACGTATTTGGAAAAAGGCCTTAATCACCGATTTTGAAGAAATTCGAATGTGTTAAAATAGGCTTTATCCTGACAATTTTGATATACATGTGTGTGTACATATATTCTTTAGATCCGACTTTCCCATTTTCAAAGATATAAGCTTTTGAATTTCTCATACAAAGTACGGATGTGGCTTATTTGAGTTCAATCATAGTTTTGCCTAGGATTATGCAACAAGTTTTAAATAATTACATTTTTCACGTAATGGTTTTGTAACTCCTAACAGTATGCGGTTTTCAATGGTTTAGGAGATGCATACATATACATACATACAGGGTCCGCCATCTAACGTTTTTTTTACAAGTAGTGCTTATTTCGTGAATGGTAACACATAGCTCATGTCTGATTTGACAGATAATTAGTTTTATCCTTCCGCTGAACGAATATGGTTGTGCATACGCTTGAACAACGCTGGGAAATATTGCGACATTACTTTGAAAATCATGGTAATGTTGCAGAATGTGTGTGAAAATTGCGTACGGATTTTGGAAGAAGAGAACCACTGTCAGCTCCGTATGCTCTTGTGAAAAAAGTGAAAGTAACTGGCATCCTCATCGATAAACCAAAGCATGAAAAGCTAAAGAACAGTGCATAAATCCGAGATATTGCTGCTGCGGCAGAAAGTGTGCGTGAAGCGCCATCAACACCAATTCACCGTCGTTCTCAACAATTGAACATTTCGGAGACATCATTGAGACGAATTTTGCATAAAGACCTTGGTATGACGCCATACAAAGTCTAATTGGTTCAGAAGTTGAAGCCAACTGACCATCCAATGCGTTTTCGCTTCGCTAAGTGGGCCTGCGATCGACTTACAGAAGATGCCGATTTTGCCAAAAAAAATCATCTTTTCAGATGAAGCTCATTTTGATCTTGGCGGGTATGTAAACAAGCAAAATTGTCACATTTGGGGCACAGAAAACCCGCACGCATACACTGAAAAGCCGGTGCACCCAAAACGGGCCACTGTTTGGTGCGGATTTTGGTCCAGAGGCATAATTGGGCCATTTCTCTTCGAAAATGAGCAAGGAGTGGCAGTCTATGGCGATCGTTATCGTGCCATGTTGAACGAATTTTTGTTCACAAAAATTGAAGAGGAGGATATTGGCAACATTTGGTTTCAACAGGACGTCGCTACGTGCCACACAGCCGAAGCTACACTCGTTGTTCTGCGCCCTGTTCTTGAAGATCGCATTATCAGCCGCAGAGCTGATGTCGTTTGGCCACCTCGGAGCTGCGATTTGACACCGTTGGACTATTATTTGTGGGGTGCCGTCAAAAATAAGTGTTACGCCGACAAGCCAGAGACAATTGACGCTTTAATGGACAATATTCGTGAGGCCATTGGTGAAATACAGCTGCACACAATCGATAATGTGCTTAAAAATTGGACCGATCGTGTAGGCTACTGCATGGCCAGCCGAGGCAGCCATTTGAATGAAATTATTTTCCATTATTAACCGGAAGGATTGTACTTTCAAATAAAAAAAGAAATTTGAGAAAATATTCAGTAGTTTTTTTAAGTATGTATGTATGTATGTTGGCGTTACAGTTCATGAAGAACCTGAGCCGAGCTTCTCTCAATCACCCATGTTGTGTGTGATTTAATTTTCCCATAGGTGAAAGGGAGCTACAGCTATTGCCGGTTCAGAACAGCGAATTTCGAGAAGCTTTTCATGACAATTTTACTACAGGGGGTTTTGTCAGGACCCCGCTGAGGAGAAACACCGTGAAAAACACGTTCAATGACATGGCTGTGTCGGGATTCGATCCCGTGTCATCGGCGTCAGAGGCCAACACACTACCCACTGCGCCACGGTGCAGTTCATTTTCAAAAAAAAAAAAAGTTATTTGGCGGACCCTGTACATGTTTTTTTTTTTTTTTTTTTTTTAATGCTTATCACACAACCTGAACGGAGTGCAGTGGTTTCGGTCGTAGATGTTCGTTCACTACTCTCCAGGGATGGTTGTCCTAGATAGGAGGAGAGGAACCGACCAAATTTTCCCATTGGTTGTAGTTCTCAGCAACTGTTTCATGCACTTATGGTTTTATATTAGAATAGCACAGACAGAGTATAAACTTATGTATGTTATGTATCATCAGTATGTTTGTGTTGCATAATTTGTTTGCCCTTTTTAGTTATTTAATTTCTAACAGAAAAACGGCTGGACCGCTTTTGCTGGAAATTTAATCAGTTCTAAGTTACGTAATTACACGTCGAATGAAACCAGTTCCATGTCAACACGATTTTTGGTTCGTTCGTTCGATTATCTCGAACGCACATACGCACATATGTACATACGCACACACATACCTCTCTATAAAAATCTTGGATTTGGTTCGACTTATGCAGCTTCAACAATATGACTGTTACCTATTGGAACACCCTACATACATACATACATATATCAAAGATTCACCAAACCTGACGTGCATTAGTTCATTCCTCACTGTGTGCTCAATGTGAGCGCAGATAAGTCATACCACCAAAATAACATGCAAAACAACTCACCTGGCCCTTTTTTCCCTTTTTTCTTCGGCGGCTGAAAGTAGACAAAAGCAAACATTTAGTTTCAAAACGTACTCTCAAGACATGGTGTAACGCAATATCCAATCGCTGCCTACAAAAGCCATCGGCGTCATCTGTCATTTTAAATGTCTCAACTCTCGTTGAACTCGCAGTGAACTCTTTAATTAATCAATTAATTACGCGATAAAAGTGGACATATACATAAAATATTGAACATTTGTGTTTTCATGATAAATATTTATTTCGACCGGGCCGACACCCGCCTCGACCGCGAATCCATGCGATTTATTACCCCCCCCACCAACGACAGAGCACAAAAATGAAAATATGCGTCGACATATTTAAAGCACCGTAAATGTTTCCTTACTCATACAGTGCAGGGTCAATTTGTGACTGCGAACATCTCCTGCCTTGCATGTTTATCGCTCAGTCACCACAAGCCCGATAGCCAGGCAAGCCGGACAGCCTTGACTTACGCCCATCGGCATTAAAGTAATTTCTCGTACAGAGTACAACATAAAAAATGGCGCAGAAAACAACGACGACACAACTATCGATTGTATTAATTGCTGTTGATATATAAAACGCAGCGATGCGGTGATATTTTAACGCGTGGCCACTACCCCACAATTGGTCGCGCAAATGTCAAAAGTTAGCAGGAAAGTGCGCCAACAACCAACAACAACCGGCGAAAAATTGACTCGTCTGTTGTTGATGATAATTCATTAAATTTTGCGGAAAATATTGCGCCACGACTGAATTTATGTTCACTTAAAAAAAAAAAGGGCAATCGTTGTATCAGAAAAAAATATCAAGGATCATAGCCCTTTTGCCACCTTTTAATAGCACTAGGTAGTCATATAAGCCGAAGAACCGATGGCGGCGGCCTCCCTCGCAAGCAGTCCTTTGGCTTGCAATGCAACATTGCACCATTTCCCCCGGGACGTTTTAAATAATGTGACGGCGGCTTTCAAAACAATTTCGCAACATCTGTTGGCTTATTGCATATTTTATGACTGCAAATTATTCACGGAAATCTTCCGGCCAACACCCGCTCCTTTTGGTGATAGCCTTCTGCCGGAAACTAAATCTAACGATCTGGCCCCCGGGCCACTGCTGCAGTTCGGGCGGAATGATACGAGTACTTTTCTGTTTTGAAAAATTGCCACCAAAGAGTGAAATGGTTGCAAATGCGAGTACACAGCACACAACAGGCCAACATGGGTATACATAGTCCTTGTAAGGCTTGAGTCGCTTGAGACGTTCGAGACGGTCGAGATGCACACAGATGATGTAGTGTAAGCGAGCGGGCGGCACGTTATTGAATATTTTTCACTCGTTCCTAGAAGACTTACCATTTTGTCTTAGTTGAAGGTATGAAGTCGGTAGATTGAACAATTTGATAGGCGGGAAGAGATTTTTTTTTTGGTTTTGTGATTGCTATTTTTCTATGATGAATTGACGGGAGGATGTGTCAGATAAGAATTGATTCTTTCGTTTTCAATGGAAACCAGTACTTTCCCAGAACTCGCCGTGTTCTATTGCTTGGGTGATTATTGATCAAATAATCGGGTTCGTGAAATCTGAAAGGATTCGTTGTTAGGTTGGAAACTACAACAACTGGTAGCAGCAACCCACCCAAAACTAAAGAGAGCCATGACGCCGCGTCATATGCTTCAAATTGAATGCGGGACAGGTGGTTCTCATCATGGTATCAGCACCACTTTTTTTTCCACTTCTCCACTTCCATAATGAAGTTGAGAATGCTTCTCGTAGGAGCCGAGATTATCCCCTCAGGAGTCATGACTTCACCGAGAAGGATACGCTTCCTAAGATGGCAAAGAGCAGCACACTCACACAGTATGTGCTCTGCCGTCTCTTCGTCCTCAAGACAGAGTCTGCACTCAGTTTCAGAGGAGAGGTTGATTTTGTTAAAATTATATTTCAGACCAGAGTGTCCCGTCTTCTGATACCCACCCTACTAAGTTTCAGTATGTTAATAGGGTGTTTGTTCAGGGGTCGTATAAATTGTTTCGATTGGCGGAGTCCCTGAACGCTGTTCCAAAAGGGCAGGTGTTGCGATTTTCCCTAGACTTGGGAGTGCCGCAGAAAGGTTCTGGACCTATGTATGTTTCGCTTGAACCTTTCCTGGCAAGTTGATCGATTATTTCATTGCCCTTAATGCCTGTGTGACCCGGCATCCACCACAGTTTGATATTGTTTCTCTTGGCGAGATCTTATAGGGCATCATGGCATTCCTTGACGGTTTTTAAGTGCTGTACGAACTCAGCGCTTTAAGCGCGGCTTGGCTATCAGAGAGTATGTTGACGGTTACTTCTCTTATGCCAGTCTCTAGATTTAGATTGACGCATGTTAGGATGGCATGTAGTTCTGCTTGAAAGATGCTAGGACTCATTCCCAGAGACTACGAGATCTTACGATTTGTTCCAAAGATGCCGGCGCCAACGCCAGAAGCCATCTTGGAGCCATTAGTATACTACCTAAGGCCTTTGACATTAAGAAATAAATCACTGGTCTCCTATGCTGAGCGATTCGGGATCAATATCGCAAATCTCTTGTCGAAAGTGGAGGTGTGTGGTAATGCGTCCGAGACCATATCCATAATCATATCCAGCTCGGGAAGATGTTGTGATAGTGAGTCCAATGAGTGCTTCTTGGGCTGCCGTGGGGCAGGTTGGCATAGCGCCTGTAATGCGATAACGATTATCGTTTTTTGCTCAACTTACGCATAGGTAACGATAGGTCTTACTATCGCGGTGTATAACCAGAGGACTACCTTAGGTTTAAGTCCGCAGGTTTAATCATAAGTGCGTCGACAGGCCGACAGGCTTTTGTGAGTTTGGTTTTAAACTAACACCTCTACAAAAATATATTCGATATCATCTGTTTCTGATGACTGGCTGACTACTTTTCCCTTGAAATGTTTTTTGGCTTAAATTGCAGCATTTTGCCGTAGTGTTAGGGCTGTTTTTGACTAGGTTTAAATTCACAAAAAAACTTTCTTCATAACTTTGAAACTGCGAATGGCCTACCAAAGGCCTAACAATATCGGACTCCGTCCTGACCTTATTGAGTGTCTGTCTTTCAAACAAAGATATAGGCTTCCCAATGGCCATGCCTTTTATTGTGAAACACTAACAGCTCCGTAAGCATAGTTGACAAGCTGGATGAATTCAAGACCAAACCTTCAAAGTTGAAATCACTTAGGCTTGCTTCTGATTTGGGTCATTCCCCTGGGAAATAAGATTTCGAACGTACTTACTATGATGCACTTAAAGAAGACTTTTCAGAGCCTGAGCTCAAGTATCGGCTTAGTTTTCCTTACTTACTTACTTAGGTGGCGCTACAGTGCGTGGTGAACCTGGGGCTCAACCAACAAGAGTCTCCAGCTGGCACGGTCTTTGGGTAGCTGTTTCCAGCGCCGCACGCCCATTTGGTTAAGGACCCCTTCCACCTGCGTGCGCCACCGTAGATGCGGCCGTCCTCTGCCGCGCCTTCCTTCCGGGGTGGATTCGAAGGTTCTTCGGGTCGGAGCTATATTTTCCATGCGCTCTACATGGCCTAGCCACCTTAGACACTGTATCCGTAGACGTCGTACCAGGTCGAAGTCGCTGTAAAACCCTTATAGTTCTTCATTATATCTTTTCCTCCATACACCGTTCGAACAAACGGGAGGAGACACGGACTTGTCTAACTCGTCTCTATGCACGCTGTCATACGCGGCTTTGAAAGGTGGTGAGTGTCGATTTGGTACTCCTGGGGCTTCTCCAAGATCTGCCGTAGCGTAAATGTTTGGTCTATTGTGGATTTACCTGGCCTGAAACCAGTTATAGGGGTCTCCTTTCTTATGGACCGGGCATACGATGCTGAGATTCCATTCGTCGGGCATGCCTTCTTCCGACCATGAGATGGTGCATGCACCTTACCAGTTTATCTCCAGCCGCCTTAAGAAGCTCAGCAGACAGGCCGTCTGCGCCCGCGGCTTTATTAGACTTAAGTCTCGATATCGCTATTTTGACTTCGTCTAGGTCGGATGGACGGAATTCTTTTACATCGTCGTCCATTACGAACGGATCATTCTGCCTGTCAGCGGTATCTTGTCTGTCGCCGTTATACAGTCTGCAGAAGGGGTCTTTCCAAATCCTCAGCATCGACTGTCTACTGTTCTACTACCAATTCTCCATTTTCATTCCTGCAGGCCGCCGCTCTGGCTTTGTAGCCATGGCATGTTCGTTTTACCTTATTGTAAAACTTCTGGGCGTCATTCCTGCGAGAGCATCTCTCCATCTCCTCGATCTCACGCTTTCCGTATTCCCTTTTCTTTCTTTTGAGAAGCGTGGGTTCTTCTCTTCTGCTCATAGATTTCGCTTGCAGCTCTCGTCCGTCGTTGCAGCGTGGCTTTATATGCCTCTTCTTTGCTGTATGGGCTTATTCGCATTGTTCATCGAACCAGGAGTTTTTATATGATGGCGGTTTAAAACCCAGCATTTCTGAGGCAGCGTCTCTAACGGCGCTCTGGCAATGCGCCCATTCCTGTTCTATTGCTTGTGCTGCTGTGGGCGGATTTTGAGGGAGCTTGATGGAGACACGATCGGCAAAGATTCTGGCAGTCTCTGCGATTGTAACTTTCCGACGTCAAACTTACGGTGTCCTACTCGACTCTTAAACATTCTTGATATCCTCATTCGTACCTTGGCTGCAACAAGGTAGTACTCCGGGTCGATGTTGGCTTCTCGGAAGGTTCGTATGTCGAGAATACTGGAGGAGTGTCTGGCGTCGATCACAATGTGATCAATCTTGTTGGTGGTCGATTGATGAGGATCCAGGTACCCTTGTGGATGTTGAGATGGGGGAATCGTATGCTTGCTACAAGGAGGTTGCCTCCCCGTTAGGTAGTCGATTAGCCTAAATCCGTTGTCGGATGTGGTGTTATGGAGGCCATGCTTTCCTATGATCGATTTAAGTATGTCTTCTCTGCCCAGCTTTGCGTTGAAAGCTCCTAGTACGATTTTGGTGTCATAACTGGGGCATTGGGCGTATGTTCGGTCCAGGAGATCATAAAAGTCATCCTTAAATCGATCATCTAATTCTTCCGTGGGGGCGTACACGCATATTACGGTGATATTCCTCAGTGTACTCTTCATGCGGGTTGTTATGAGACGTTTGCTTAAACGCCGAAAGCTTAATTCTACCTCCAATAACAAATCCGCATCCGAATAAGCGCTGTATGTTCTCCTCATAGCAGTTCCCGTAGTAGATGTCGCAGTTTTTTATCCGTTTTTTGCCTGATTCTGAGCGCGGTGATGTCTGCATTGTAGCAGTCCAGGGTTTTTTCCAATTGATTGCCCACATCTGGTCTGTTGAAGGACCTCACATTCCAGATACAGACCCGTAGTTCCTTATTACGTTTGCAGAGGTCGTCAACGTTGGAATCGTCTGTATTCGAGGCTTGTTGTTGTTTCGTAACAAGATGGTTTTTCCGTGATAGAGATGTTAACCTTAAGCGCAACACCCAACCTGGACGGCAAGGTTTCTTTTACCCCAGGAACAACGGGCTGGTCGCTGCACACATTAGTTCACTGTCCTAAGTCTTCCGTTAGTTTTAAATTCCATAGCAGCCTATCCCCATGCCTGCAAGAAGCCCGCAGAGTTCTTTATGCTGTCCACGGGAACACTCAGACACAACTGCTGATCCACCTCGCTACCGGGAGGCAATATGAATTACATATTCAGAGATATTCCCAGTTTTATCGGCATGAGAGATCCCTACTGAGTGAGGCGCGTACTTGTGGCTAAAAGGCCGACATGGGAGCACCTACCGCCCAACCAATCCTTATCCTTATCGACTCTACTGCTTAGATGTTTATGGCCTGGCACATTTTCAAACAATATCCTCGCCAAGATTTACATTTCGATGAGGATACTGTATCAAGTCTAAGGTTGTAAGAGGTCAAGTTCCTCATTAGCGTCAAACATTTTGTGATAAAAAAATGACATTTTATCCTGCATACCTTCAGACTCGTATGTGAACGTATTTCATTATCATTAACAAAATTTGTCCGGATGCCAAGTGTACAAGGAGCCTCGACCGCACACAGAGTGGCGTCATCAAGGCATCCAAAATATCTCTTCACGTTTCTCCTATGGTTTTTAACTCCCAAACAGACCACATACCATACTACCACCCATGCCATGCCACGTTTCCATTCACTGAGACTGAGCGAATGGGGACGGAGGAGGAACATAAATTACTACTTCATCGTCGAAAGTAGTCCTTTGACATGGGTTAGGACCCTTATGAGCTGGATCATAGACAATCGCTGTACCACAGGGCGCCTTATGGTTTTCCTACATTCTCTCTCTCACTTGGGCTACTCAAGACCGCTCGAGTCTGAAGCAGAGCGTGGAGAGTGGAGTAAATAAAACTGGCAACTATTCCAAATGTAATGACGAACATTCATCCAATTAAGAAGATATAAATCAAACAGTTTAGGGAACCCTCTGCCGAAGGACATCATCCCATTTTTGGTGAATATATAGACTGTCCCTAGGTTTGTATTATATGTATGTGGAACTATACAAGTTTGGGTGACATTCCCATGTGGTTAGCAGCCGGCAGTAACTTTGGATGGAATCCTGTTTCACTCGGCATGTGGTAACAGGGCTGCTTTTGTTAATCAAATTCCAAGTTCCTGTTGTCTTTTTATTTTCCTACCAACTTGCATGTTTTACGTTTTTTTTGTGTTGGACTTATTGTTCTCCCAAGTGTCCCCTCCAGAGGGTGATGGATCTGTTATAATTGCGTGCATTGTGCATTACACTCCAAGTCCTGTACGGAAACATAAAGCAAAGTGGTGTGGCGTTGGATGCTAAGACGAGCATTTGTTCCAACAACTTTGTCTTGTTCATTTTATTCGTATTTCTTACTCTTGTTCTCATTCGAATGTAATTCTGTGGTTCTAGTTCGTAGTAATCTGCAAAAAAGGATCGCCAGAAAGCAATGTCGCAGACGAAGTTCAGGAGTAGGACACAAACAACACTCCAGTGTCTGTGAGCAGTGAGTGTCCCGAATGCAGTCAGTGATTCCAAGACTTCCTGATTGTATGTAATTAATGCAAATTGAAATATCACCGACTGTTTGAAGGATATTTGCATATCAACGCACGCAACAAGTGCAGACAGATCTGCTGGTCGTGTCCTCAAGTCATTCCAGTTGCAACCGCTTTCATTCTTAAATCTGAATGAGTTATTTATAGCTTGCTTCTTTGTTGTCCTTGCGATATCCTCCATTTCAACAATCCAAAGTATCCAAATGAAAATAGACTTACGTCTTACGAGCAGCTATTTAATCAATTCGATAATGCCAAGACGTTGGCCAAAAAGTCCCAGTTAACCCACATCTGCTGAAATCCACTCCATTGGACTAGTGTGCTCATAACAAACTCTCCTGTTTACGCCACCTATTCGTACTCAGCGGACCTTTTGCATTATTTTACCGCGCCCACTGCATTAGGATTCGTCGTGCATAAATCCGAAGGATTTTCGATTTTCCTCTTGCAATTCTTTCCTTCTCTTGTTATCCTTGTAGCTCGAAACAACGAGTATTACGTCGTACTGTCTAACCCATGCACCCGGATCTTTGGCCACTGAAATGCTGTCGAAATGCACTATCGTACTGTCTATCTGTTTGGACTGTCAGTTTGGTTGTGGATCTAACTTCCGCTGAAAGTATCGTTGTTGTTTCGAACAAACAAAACAACTTATCGGTTCGTAACCCCTTGACTCGAAGCGCCTGGAGAGATTTCGTTCCAGGGATCTTTACAACGTCCTAAAAGCGATTGAAATTAAAATAAATTTAAAATTTTTACGAAGACGATAAAATTGCTGGGAGCAGTGCTTTCTATTTCGTTTCGTCCTCTTTACCGAAAGGGCAGATGGAAATGACGGTAATTTTGTTGTTTTATGATAAAAGATGCGCAATCGGAATAAGTTGACATGATATGCTTGTGGCGGGGATTTCGTAGATGCGGGAATAATGTGGGTTTACTTCATTGGTTAGTTAGAATTGTGTTTATTGAAGAGGTTATGGCAACGGCTTTACAAGCCTGACCCTATGACGTATGATATTATACAAGTAGGTACCGTGTGGGTAGAAGGATGGAATTAATTTAGCACTTTTTAAACTTCTTGATAAAGTGCAGTAGAAACTTCTGTTTTTCGAATGCCCTTTGAGGATAACGTGAAAAGTTCCCGGCCTGCCCTTCGATGTCAACTATTTAAAACTGGACAGCGGAATTTCGATCCGAAATTTCCGATACGAAAGCTCTGCACAAGATGAGTACCGCATTTGCTGAATGTCGATCAATAGCAAACGATCTTGAAGCAATCTTCCGACTGATTTGATAGAGATCCGGGGGACTTACTAACAGTGCTTCAAGTTAAGCGTCTTTGGTAGATCTTCTCTCTTTTTACCATTCCTGAATCGGTCAGATAGATGCTACCCTTATGAGGCCTTTGTTAATCCTTTACCATCATTTACTCACCTTTCTTACTTACTCAGGTAGCGCTACGGTTCGGGGTGAACCTGGGCCTTAACTAACAAGCCTTTCCAGCTAGCACGATCTTTTGTCAGCTGTTTCCAGTGTCGCACGCCCAGTTGGTTAACGCTCCTTTCCACTTTTGTGCACCACCTTATATGTAGCCGACTTTCTGGGTTGGAGACGAAGACTCTTCGGGGGGCAGCTGTGTTGTCCATTCGCTCTATATGGCCTAGTCATCGTAGGCGTTGGATCCGCAGAAGTAGTACTAGGCTGGTATCGCTGTACAGCTGGTACAGATCGTGGTTGAATCTTCTCCTCCACTCTCCGTCAACACAAACGGGATCGAACGACCAAGAGCTCTTTCATTCATTTTTGATAAACTCCAAGCCTCTGTGCCATACAGATGGACAGGAGCACCTTCGTTTTCCGAGAGAAGGCTCTACTACTCAGTTGCCTCTTGAGCCCGAAAAAAACAGCGGTTGGTAAGAGTTATTCTGCGTCTAATCACAGCGCTGGTGTCGTTGCCGCTTGGTAGACGATATCCTTAACTATATCAAAGTTAAAGCTGCAAATAGTGACGTTTTGTTTGATGACAGCATACATTTGGCATTGCTCTCCTCTACTTTCAGACCCATTTTAACCCCTTCTGCTTCAATCCTCACACGTGCTTCATTGACATCTCGCTGCGTTCTCCCAATCGCGTCAGTGTCATCAGCATATGCGAGCAATTGTGCAATCTTGAAGCAGATCGTGCCCCTTCTATTGGCCAGTGAATCCCCCATGATATTTTCGAGGATGATGTCGAAAAATTTCACATAACAGTACGTCGGCCTGTCTGAGTCCTTTTTTGACATCGAAGGTCTCGATTAACACCATACCGACCTTAATGGAGCAGCGAGAATTCTCCATTGTCATCCTGCACAACCTGACGTGTTTGGCATGGATGTCAAAACATAACATGGCTCTATATAGGTCGTCCCTATAGACGCTGTCATATGAGGCCTCTCCAAGATCTGCCGCAGTGTGGATACTTGGTCTGGATTTTCCTGGCCATATTGATAACAACCTATCAAATTGTCCGCGAATGGTTTCAGGCGTTCAGAAAGCATGGTAGGGATGACCTTATACGCGATGTCAAGCAGACTTATTCCCGTATATTTGGCGCTGTTATATGGGTCTCCGTTTTTATGAACGGGGCAAACGGTGCTAATGAGCTGGTGCTTGTTCCCCACCAATTCATCTCCAGCTGCTTTAAATAACTTAGCAGGCAGGCCCTCTGTGCAAGCAGCTTTATTAGACTTTTGATATCGGTATCTTAACCTTGTCTAAGTCGGGTGGACGGAATCCTCTCTCATGTTCGTCGAATGTGTGTCGTTCTGCCTGACGACATCTTGACCATCTTCGCCGTTATACAGCCCGTAGGAATAGTCTTTCCACATTCTCAGCATCGACTGTGATTCAATTACGAGACGACGGTGTTAATCCCTGCAGGCTTCCGCTCTGGCTTTATAACCTTGGCATGTTTCTTTTACTCTTTCGTAAAACTATTGAACGTCGTTCCTGCGATTACATCTTTCCATCTGCTCGATCGCGCGCTTCTCATGTTCTTTCTTTTTCTTTCTGAAAAGCGCGTGCTCCTCCCTTCTTTTCCGCTCATAGAACTCACGGGCAGCTCTCGTAAGTCGATGCATTTCGATTTTCTGCATGTACCTGTCTGCACTTTTCATCAAACCAAGGGCTTCTCCTAGGTGGTGGCTGGAAACCTTATGGCACTTTGACAACGTTTCCATTGCTGTTCTATGGTTTGTGCAGTTTGCATTGGCTCTTGAGAGAGCTGGAGGGAGACACGATCGACGAAATTCCTGGCGGTCTCTTGCGGTTGCAGCTTCCCGACGTCAAATTTTGATGGTCCTAGTCGACTCCGCAGTGTTTGCGATATCCGCATACTTACCTTGGCTTTGCTTTGGTGGCGTTACAGCCTACTAAGCACCAGAGCCAAGCTTCTCTCACTCACCCATGTTGTGTGTGATTTTTTTTTTTTTTCCGAACGGCTTGAGTCGAGGAGCTTTTTCTTGGCAAGTGTACTACGGGAGGTTTGCCAGTACCCCGCCGAGGAGGGACGCCGCGAAATAAACATTCGATGGCGTTGGTGTTATCAGAGTAAAAAAACGTACCTTGGCTGCAACATGGTAATGACCCGAGTCCACATTGCCTCCTCGGCAAGTTCGGATATCTAAGATGCTGGAGGAATGTCTGGCGTTGATCTCAATATGGTCGATTTGGTTAACAGATAATTGATCAGGAGACCACTAGGTCCCCTAATGGATATTGAGATGTTGGAATCGTGTGCTAGCTACTGGGAAATTACGCACAATCACAAGGTGTCATATAGGCTGTGCTTTCCTACGACTCGTTCAAAGATGTCCTCTTTACCCAGCTTCGCGTTGAAATCTCCTAAAACAACCTTGGTATCAAAGCTGGGACATTGAGCATATATTCTATCTAGGAGGTCTTATAAGTCATCTTTGACTCTGTCGTCTTTTTCTTCTGCGGGGCATATCAAGCTGATGTTCCCGAAGATAGCTTGGATGCGGATTGTTATGATGCGTTCGCTCACATGCCGGAAGCTTAGGACTTTTTGCTAAAGTCCACCTCGTACAACAAATCCGCATCCAAAAGGCCATTGTCTGTTCTCTTTGTAGCAGTTTCCGTAGTATATGTCAAGTTTTCCGTCCTCTTTTTACCCGGTCTAATACATCGCTCTTCTTGAAGTGCAGTAATGTCTGCTTTAGAGCAGTTTAGGGCTCTTTCTATCTGTTCGGCCGCACCCTGCCTGTTAAAGGACCTAACATTCAAGGTGCAGAATCGATACTCTTGTCCTTTTACGCGTTTGCGGGAGTCATTAACATATAGTATGTCCGTTAAATCTGAGGCTTTTGATTGTCTATGAGTTTATGCAGGATGCTCGCCTTCCCCGTTTGTAATTTCCAGAGGAGGTGGGTATGGGACTTACTAACAGTGCAGCAAGTTGTTCGTCTGCGGCGGCCCTTCTCGCTTTTTAGCAGGCCAGCATCCGTCAGATAGATACTACCCCTATGAGGCCTCTATTGGTCCTTTACCATCATTGGCTCACATACTTACTTACTTACTTACTTATCAGGCCTGCGATCCATGGAGGATCTGAGCCTGAGCTATAACTGCCTTCCATCTTTGACGGTCCCGGGCACGCTGCTTCCAGTGGTCAAGACAAAGATGTCTTACATCCGCGATTACTTGGTCTTTATACCGGAGGTTCGGTCTTCCTCTTCTTCTCGAACCAGGAGACTCGGAGTCGAAGACCCTCTTAGCTGGAGCGTTGATGTCCATGCGCTCGATGTGGCCGAGCCAGTGTAATCGACGGATCTTTACCTTCCGGACTACATCCACATCTTTGTAAAGCTCGTAGAGTTCGCGGTTGTGTCTTCTTCTCCATTCACCTTCTTCACAGACAGGACCAAATATCCGGCGCAGAATTTTTCTTTCGAAAGAACCCAAAATCAGCTCCGCTGTCCTGCTTATCGTCCAGCTTTCGGCTCCGTACAGCAAGACTGGCCGAATGAGCGTTTTGTAAAGCATGACTTAGGTCTTTCGAGTGAGGAGTTTTGATCCCAGTTGTTTGGACAAGCCGAAGTAGCAGCGGTTGCCAAGGGCGATTCTACGCCGGATCTCCACTGTGGTGTCATTTGTGGAATTTACGTTTGCCCCGAGGTAGACAAACTCCTTAACTACCTCGAAATTGTAGCTGTCAATTGTTATATTTTGTCCCAGGTGATGAGCGACGGATTGGTTTTTGCTTGACAGCATGTATTTCGTTATGTCCTCATTGATCTTAAGACCAACTCGTTTCGCCTGTTCTTCAATCGCCGTGAATGCTTCCAGAATGCCACGGCGAGAACACGCGATGATGTCGATATCATCCGCGTATCCTAGCAGCTGGATGGACTTGTAAAAGATAGTGCCTTCCCTGTTGACGCCTGCCCGTCGCACTATCTGCTCCAGCACCAGGTTGAAGAAGTCACATGACAGCGCATCTCCTTGCCGAAATCCGGTGCATGTTTCGAATGGTTCCGAGGTCCTAGAACCGAGTTGCACGGTGCATCGCGTGTTTTTTAGCGTGGCGCGATACAACTGGATCAGTTTTACCGGGATCCCGAATTCGGCCATCGCCCCAAACAGTTCTTCACGATGAATGCTGCCGTATGCGGCTTTGAAATCGATGAAAAGATGGTGTGTATCGATTCGAAACTCGTTGGTCTTTTCCAGGATTTGTCGAAGTGTGAACATTGGGTCTATAGTTGATTTGCCGGGCCGGAAGCCGCACTGGTAGCTGCCGATTAGTGCGGAGCAAAATGGTTTTAGACGTTCACACAATACGCTGGACAGGATCTTGTATGCGACATTGAGCAGGTATATACCTCTATAGTTCTTGCAAGAGATAGGATCACCTTTTTTGTGGATGGGGCATATAGAGCTGGTATTCCAGTCGTCGGGCATGCTTTCATCTTCCTAAACTCTGCAGATGATCTGGTGCATGCTCCCTACCAGAACATCGCCGCCAGCCATGAAGAGCTCTGATTGCAAGCCATCTGAGCCTGCGGCCTTGTTGTTCTCCAGCTTCTGAATAGCTGTGCCGACTTCTTCGATGCTGGGTGGGAGGACTACTTCAGCGGCTGCAGTTGGGATTTCCTCGGTCCCTACCACTCTCTCTTGGTCACGCTCGTTAAGCAGCTGCTGGAAGTGCTGCTTAAATACATCCACTATTCCCTTCGGGTCGGTGACAAGATTACCCTCGCAGTTTCGAAGAGCCAGGGTGCCCTTTTTGAAGCCTCCTGCAAGGCCTTTGGCTTTCTTGTAAAAGGCTCGTATTTTATGTTTATCCCTAGACTCCTCGATATCCTTGAGCTGGGAGGCTGCGAAGATTCTTTTCTTTTGTCGCAGTAGTTTTTTCTCCTCCCTTCTTCTGGCTCGGTAGTCTTCTTGCGCTGCCCTGGTTTTCCTCTGCAGCGCCTTTTGGTACGCCTCGTCGGTTGCTGCCTTTTTCTGCTCACACTCGCCATCATACCACGGGTTTCTTGTCGGGGGTCGTAGGTATCCTAGGGTGGTTTCGGCTACTTCCTGAATGGCTGAGCGGCAATGCAGCCACATATTATTGGTAATTGTGTTCGACGTAGGCATACCGTAGAGTCTTTCGCTCAGCTGCTCCCTGTAGACTTTGGCTCACCTACATCCACTAAATATCATCAATGAAATCTCACTGTGGCATCAATCATACCCAGTGTCAGGTTACAACATGTCACCTGCCACTTTAATTGCCACTACCGATATCTAACCAACCGCGCGATACCCAACAGCCCTAATCACCATTTTCTACGAAAATTTATTAAATTTATTCAACTAAACTCCGTATCACGCTCCGCCACCATCACTACCGTCTAAACTGTTTTGCTCCTGCCGGTATTATGACTTAATTTCGGTCGTCATCGAAGTGGAACAATACAACAGAACGGACTTTTTCACCGAAAATCTCAAATAATTAATTCAGTCACTTGGCTGTAGTCGTTCTTCCAGCCACTACTCTTTACTCTTCCTCCCCCAAACCATCAGATGGGTTCGTCAATCTGGTGAATGGCACAATTCCCTAAAGTAACTCAAAACATTTATAATAGCAGTTCAGAAATTCAGACGGAAGTAAAAGTTAACCGCGGGTACATGATTCGCTGCTGATTCGTTGCGTTACGATGAAAGCCGGTCGGGCTTTCCGTCCTCTTTCCCGGCTAACCATTGCGTGAAGGGCAGTGATGAGCTTCATTGGGCACCGCGCACGAATGCCTAATTGCCCATTATGGTGTTATGCTACCATTTCGGTCGGGTGTTTAAGGCGAAGGGTGGCGTAAATATCTAGCTCAACACTATGTGCTGGTCACATGAAGTGATTTTTAATTGAAGGCAATTTAATTTTGTTATTAATTTTGCGGAGAAAAGTTGCTGTCGGTGTGTTTCGACTGTGCTGGGGTTGGTTACGGGGGGATGAGAGGACTGGAAATAGATCAGAGCGAAAGCGCAATGTTTTGACGTTTAAGTAACCATGAGAAGTTGATTGCTTCGAATTGATTGCCTCCTTTTGTGGCCAAACGCTGTAGTGTTTGGGAGAATAGAATTGTGAGTTAAGTGGCTTAGTGGGATTTGTCGAATGACGATCGATAGTTTAAGGCCGTGTGGGGGTGCACTAGGACAAATGTTAAATGTTTTCCTCTGTAATTGTATGAAAGCTGGACCTATTAAATTAGATTCGATGTAAAGTCTTTACTGAGAAGAAATCATTAACCAAGGATGGCATCTGAACCTGATACGTGGCACTAGAGTTGAACTAGTATCTGATTGTTCATTTCACCTATATCCTAGGTGGTAAAAAAGCGTCCTATATAAGACAGTTCTTTTATGATTTTGGAGTACACAAACTCTGTACTTGCATTCTCTCCCGGTGCAACCGAATAGTTGAGGCTCAAATAAAAAAGAAAAAGGTACAGAGCTATCATATTGCAGAGGAAAGGACATGGGTGTTTTCTTTAGAGGTATACAAATTCAATGTGAAATAGAACAATTGAGGCAATTAGGAATATTTGAGCCACGACTAGCTTGAATGAGGCGTAATCTTTAAATCCAATTTTCGACAACTTTATCGAGCAACTGAGGCCGTACATCAGCAATAACACGGCGAATGTTGACTTCCGAATAGTGCAACGTCTTTGGTTTATCGGCATAGACTAGTGACTTCACATACACTCAGATCACAGGATCCTGGAGGCCAGTTCCAGCTCAATTACGCGAAATTATGAGCTCAGCAAATATTTCCCGCAATCAATTGATGGGGTCGCGTGCCGTGTGACCATCTTGTTGAAACCAAAGCTCTATCACGTCAATGCCATTTGACTAAGAAACTAAGAAGTCAGAAATCATGTTTCTATAGCGCTCTCCATTCTGGCCGGCATCTTCCTTAAGGAAGTTGCGCCGATGTTCCCATCATCCCATAAAGCACACCCAAGGGTGAGTTTCAATGGTTTTAAGGACGTTCCGACGTCCAAACGACCAAACTGAGTAAAGAACTTAATCGCATTTAACGTGGCAAACGCCACCTTCGATCTTTGTCCCTGCTCAATTTAAGTTGACACACAGCCTCCGAGTGGCCCCTCCTGGATAGCTGCCCATGCACCCGCCGGACAGCGACTAGCACGTTATTCCTGGGGTAAAAAGAACCTGGCCCTCCAGGTTGGTGGTTGTGCTTAGGGCTAACATCCCTATCACGGAAAACCATCTTGTTACGAAACAACAACAAACCTCGGAAACCGACGATTCCAACGTTGACGACCCGTGCACACTCCGAGAAGTGCGATGGGATGGACCAGGCAAAAATCGGATGAAAAACTGTGATGGCTAACGCTTGTTTGGGTATAAATTTGTTATTCGAGGAAGACTTAGGCAAAAAGTCTTAAGCTTTCGGCATGTAAGTGAACGCCTCATAACAATCCGCATCAAGGGTACACTGGGGAATATCACCCTAATATGCGTGCCCGCCCCCACGGAAGAAAAAGATGATCGACTCAAGGATGACTTCTAGACCGAACATACGCCCAATGCCCCAGTTATGACACCAACATCGTACTAGGAGATTTCAACGCAACGCTATGCAAAGAAAACATATTTAGATCGATCATAGGAAGTTGTAGCCTCCATAACACCACATCCGACAACGGATTTAGGCTAGTCGACTTCCTAACGGGGCATAACTTCCTTGTAGCAAGCACACGATTCCCCCATCTCAACATCCACAAGGGTACGCGGCGGTCTCCTGATCAATCGACCACCAACCAGATTGATCACATTACAATCGACGCCAGACACTCCTCCTCGACGTTCGAACTTTCCGAGGAACCAACATCGACCCGGACCACTACCTTGTTGTAGCCAAGGCATGAATGAGAATATCAAGAATGCTTAGGAGTCGAGTAAGTTTGACGTCGAAAAGCTACAATCGCAAGAGACTGCAGGAATCTTTGCCGATCGCGTCTCCTTCAAGCTCTCTCAAAATCCGCCCATAGCAGCGCAAACAATAGAGCAGGAATGGGAGCATTGCCAGAGCGCCGTCAGAGCCGCTGCCTCAGAGGTGCAGGGTTTCAAACAGCCACCACCTAGAAACCCCTGGCTCGATGAACAATGCGAAAAAGCCCATGCAGCAAAACAAGAGGCATATAAGGCCACGCTGCAACGACGGACGAGAGCTGCTCGCGAAATCTATGAGCAGAGGAGAAGAGAGGAACACGCGCTTCTCAGAAGAAAGAAAAGGGAATACGGATAGCGTGAGATCGAGGAGATGGAGAAATGCTCTCTCAGGAATGACGCCCGGAAGTTTTACAACAAAGTAAAACAAGCATGCCATGGCTACAAAGCCATGGCTTGCAGGGATGAAAATGGAGAACTGGTAGTGGAATCACAGTCGATCCTGAGGACTTGGCAAAACCACGTCTGCAGACTGTATAACGGCGATGACCGACAAGATACCGCTGTCAGGCAGAACGATCCATTCGTAATGAAGGACTATGTCCACGAGAATTTCGTCCATCCGACCTAGACGAAGTCAAAATAGGGATATTAAGATTTAAGTCTCATAAAGCCGCGGGCGCAGACTGCCTGCTGATCTTTTTAAGGCGCCTGGAGATGAGTTGGTAAGGTGTATGCACCATCTTATTTGCAAGGTATGGTCGGAGGATCATGCCCGACAAATGGAATCTTAGCATCGTTTGTCCGGCCTGTAAGAAAGGAGACCCCTATAACTGCACCAACTACAGGGGAATAAGTCCCCTTAACGTCGCATACAATACCTTCTCTACCGTACTGTGTGAACGTCTGAATCCATTAGTGGATAACCTGATAGGTTCTTATCAATGTGGTTTCAGGCCAAGTAAATCCACAAGATGCCAAATATTCATACTGCGGCAGATCTTGGAGAAGACACAAGAATACCAAATCGACACCCGTCATCTTTTCGTAGATTTCAAAACCGCATATGACAGTGTGCATAGGGACGAGCTATACGGAGCCATGTCCAGTTTTAATGTCCCTGGTGAACTCGTCAGATTATGCAGCATGACAAAGGAGAATTCCCGCTGCTCCATTAAGCTTTGATGTTACAAAAGAATTTAGACAAGGTGATGAACTATCATGTAATTTTTTCAACACAAGGGGTACGATCTACTTGAAGTCTGTGCAACTGTTTGCGTACGCGGATGACATTGGACGAACACAGCGAGACGTCAATGAGGCGATCGAAAGCATTAAAGCAGAAGCGGCTTAAATGGGTCTTTAACGAGGGTAAAACGAGTTGTCAACCAAAGAGACGCAAAAAAATTTGAAGTGATTAAGAACTTCGTCTACCTTGACTCACCAGTGACCAGTGACAACCACGCCAGCGATGAGATCAAGCGCAGAATTACTCTTGCCAACCGCTGTTTCTTTGGGCCTCTCTCGAAAGACCAAAATTACACTGTACAAAACCTTAATCATCCCGGTCCTCCTCTATGGCGCAGGGGCCTGGACTTTAACGAAAGCGGTTCTGCGTTCAATGTAAGGTCCCGTTTGTATAAACGGAGAGTAATGGAGAAGACACAACGACGAACTTTGCGGGCTATATAGCGACATCAGCCTAGTACAACGTCTTCATATCCAATGTCTAGACCATGTGGAGCGAATAGTTGACACAGCTCCGGCCCGAAGAGTCTTCGAGTGCAACCAGAGGGGCGACACAGCAGAAAACGACCGACTCTATGGTGGCGCACATCGGTGGAATAGGACCGTAAACAACTGCGAATGCGTGATTGGAAACAGCTGGCAAAAGACGGTGCCAGCTAGAGAGATTTGTTGATGCAGGCCCGTTCACACTGGACTGTAGCGCCACCTAAGTAAGTAAGTAAGTCCCTCGACAGAAAGTGGTAGTGTTGAAAATAGGAGTAAAAATCACATGCTTACACTATTCCTGAAATACATACGTGTTCTGGTTACTTAAGACCAAACTATTAATTTCCCTCGATAATGAAGTATTTCTCGAGGATTAAGTACAGCGTTTCTGTACCAATTTTTACTCAACCGCTCGTAGAAAAGATTTCAACATGAATAAGGCTGTCATCGTCTAGTTAGAAGCATGCTTTTCGATAATTCGACAGAAGATCTTTCTTGCAAGCGTTACAAAAATGATGGAGACATTCAGAGAAGTGCTTACCATATTAGTCTAACAATGTATCCAGTGTATCCATCTAGTAATTAGCAGTAAAATTTGAATCATTTCCAGACTTCTTAAACGTCGTTGGTCAAACGAGAGTTCAAAGGCCTTAGACCTATCTTCATAGTTTATTTAGAAAGAGTTGTAGACTATTCTCGGAATCCGTCACTCGGATTAGCCGCAAATTGACCATTAATTGTTTAACTGCAGTTCCCGTCAAACTCTATACCCTATTCCACTCACACCCCTCCGATAGAGGGAAATCCATTAAAAATCATCTTCAGCTACGAAATGGCTTTGACCCCCTCGCATTGGCCAACATGTGGCACGTTATCCTACCCATAGCTTCATTGCTCACTGTCCATTCTCACTTCGATTCTGCACCGCTATGCCATCACATCGTTTCAATAAAACTCAATGAATTATTGGCACTTGGTATTTATTTGCACTGCTGAAGTTATGGTCCTGACCCTTTTTTTCCTGCTCGGTTACTCTGACCATTCGTCTGGACGAACGAGAAACAAAGCAAAAGCAATAAGGGGCAGGAGAACGTGTAACCATGGCTCGGAGGAAGGAAGATGTAGACTCGTTCCGAAGGAAACCCAAGTTTCTTTCACATGTTTGGTATCCGTTTCGCTTCAGATTAGTTCTTCTTATTTCATTCTTCCTTTGCTCGTTGTTTTTATTTCTTCTCAATTCGTTTTGCACAAAATTTAATGCACAAATCGTGTTCATTATTATTATCGCTTGCAGGATGGAGGTGCTGAATGTATGGGCGAGCTGGAAGAAAAGAAAAAAAAAAATCCGAAAAAGGGACACAATCGTAAAGTATCGAACGGATACTGGAAGCAGTAGTAAGCAGCATTTTCCAAAATCATTTTCGCATCGTTCATTCGATTTCTGTTTCGTCTTTCGTTTTGTGGAAACGATTTTGTTGAAAACAGTTTGAAACTAAAAATATTGGAAAATTTATTTTTATTGCTATTGGAGGGGCTGATCCCGGGAGTGTATTCTGTTTTGAGGGAGGGGTGGTGGTTTTATGACGAGCGATTGTTGAAGGATGACCTTGAACACGAGCGCCTTTGGGCTTTAAATCGTAGAGCTTCAAGTTACGTATAAGTTTCAATCAACCTTACGAATCCCGAAGCACTACATTCTGGTGTTTGGGAGTATATGGAAGAAGAAGGGGCTTGTACTAACATAGGAATCGAATAATGCTACATTAGTGTCATCAGTGTCACCTCGTACCTTGCTTTATTAAACACGTGCTATCCTAGTACCAATGAAATTAATGAGCGACACGACGTGGAGTAGAGTGGTCTTCTTTACTGCCCGGAAAAATCTGGCCACCTGACAAACTGTTTGTTCAATTGAATTGGTGAGTAGTAGTAGAGTAACTTACTGGCTCTAAACGGACGCTCTAAGTCAATGGACTGGCAGTGGTAAACATCACCGACTGTTGAGCGGGAGGGATGTAGTTCAAAGTCTGTTCATAGCCAAGAACTACAATTTCTATACGGAACAATTGTGCAACACTGCTGTTGTGAATGGGAACTGATCAATATACTGTTGAAGGCATAACACTCACAGTGGAGGGTCACTTCACCTGCGTGCGTCACCGTAGATGCGGCGGTCCTCTGCCGCGCCTTCCTTCCTGGGTAAATTCGAAGACTCTTCGGGTCGAAGCTGTATTTTCCATGCGCTCTACATGGCCTAGGCACCTTAGACGCTGTATCCGTAGACGTCGTACCAGGCCGATGTCGTTGTACAACCCGTATAGTTCTTCGTTATATCTTCTTCTTCATACTCCGTTAAAACAAACGGGACCGTAGATAGTGCGCAGAATTTTCCTCTCAAAACGACCAAGGGCATCTTCATCCGCTTTTGTTAAGGTCCAAGCCTCTGCGCCGTAAAGGAGGACTGGGATGATTAAGGTCTTATATAGTGTCACCTTGGTTTTCCGAGAGAGGGCTTTACTTCGCAATTGCCTCTTGAGCCCAAAGAAACCGCGGTTGGCAAGAGTTATTCTGCGTCTAATCTCTGCGCTGGTGTTGTTGTCGCTGGTCATCCGTGAGCCAAGGTAGACGAATTCCTTGACCACTTCAAAGTTATATGCGCCCATGGTGACATTCTGGCCAATACGTCGGTGTAGTCCGTCTCTTTTAGATGAAAGCAGATATTTGGCTTTACCCTTATTAACCTTGAGACCCATCTTAGCCGCTTCTACCTCAATACTTACAAAGGCCTCATTGACGTCTCGCTGTGTCCGTTCAATCACGTCAACGTCGTCGGCGTACGCAAGCAATTGCGTAGACTTGAAATAAATCCTACATCTTGTGTTGGCTAGTGACTCTTGCACGTATTTTCAAGCACGAGCGCGTCACCTTGCCTAAATCCTTTTTTAACATCAAAGGTCCCGGTTTACTTATTCCCGACCTTAATGGAGCAGCGAGAATTCTCCATTGTCATCCTGCACAGTCGGACGAGTTTGGCAGGGATGTTAAAACTAGACATGGCTTTGTATAGCTCATCTCTATACACGCTGTCATATGCAGCCTTGAAATCGACGAAAATGTGATGAGTGTCGATTTGGTATTCTGGGTCTTCTCCAAGATCTGCCGTAGCGTAAATATTTGGTCTATTGTGGATTTACCTGGCCTGAAACCACACTGATAAGAGCCGATCAGGTTATCCACAAACGGATTCCGGCGTTCAGAGGCAGAGAAGATCTTATATGCGATGTTAAGGATGTTAAGGAGACGCGCAGTTACAGGGATCTCCTTTCTTATGGACCGGGCAAACGATGCTGAGATTCCATTCGTCGGGCATGCTTTCCTCCGACCATACCTTGCAAATGAGATGGTGCATGCACCTTACCAGCTCATCTCCAGCCGCCTTAAAAAGCTCAACAGACAGGCCGTCTGCGCCCGTGGCTTTATTAGACTTAAGTCTTGATATCGCTATTTTGACTTCGTCTAGGTCGGGTGGACTGAATTCTGTTACATCGTCGTCCATTACGAATGGCTCGTTCTGCCTGACAGCGGCATCTTGTCTATCATCGCCGTTCTACAGTCTGCACAAGTGGTTTTTCCAAATCCTCAGCATCGATTGCGACTCCACTACCAGTTCTCAATTTTCTCTTCTCTTCTGTTCATAGATTTCGCGAGGAGCTCTCGTCCGTTTTGCTGCGTGGGTTTGTTCGCATTGTTTGCAACCCAGCACCTCTGAGGCAGCGTCTCTGACAGCGCTCTGGCTCGACTCCTAAGCATTCTTGATATCCTCATTGGTACCTTGGCTACAACAAGGTAATAGTCCGAGTCGATGTTGGCCCCTCGGAACGTTCGTACGTCGGTAATACTGGAGGAGTGTCTATCGTCGATCGCAATGTGATCAATCTGGTTGGTGGTCGATTGATCAAAAGACCGCCAGGTACCCTTGTGGAGATTTGCTTGGATTTTCATACACTTGTACTGCGGTACCCGGTCACGCTGCTTCCAGTTATCAAGACCAAGATGTCTTACATCCGCGATTACTTGGTCTTTATACCGGAGGTCCGGTTTTCCTCTTCTTCTCGAACCAGGAGGCTCGGAGTCGAAGACCCTCTTAGCTGGGGCGTTGATGTCCATGCGCTCGATGTGGCCGAGCCAGTGTAATCGGCGGATCTTTGCTTTCCGGACTATATCCACATTTTTGTACAGCTCGTAGAGTTCGCGGTTCTGTCTTCTCCTCCATTCACCTTCCTCACAGACAGGACCAAATATCCGGCGCAGAACTTTTCTTTCGAAAGAACGCAAAATCAGTTCCGCCGTCCTGCTTATCGTCCAGCTTTCGGCTCCCTACAGCAAGACTGGCAGAATGAGCGTTTTGTAAAGCATGACATTGGTCTTTCGAGTGAGGAGTTTTGACTCCAGTTACTTGGACAAGCCGAAGTAGCAGCGGTTGCCAAGGGCGATTCTTTGCCCCGAGGTAGACAAACTCCTTAACTACATCGAAATTGTAGCTGTCAATTGTTACATTTTGTCCCAGGTGGTGAGCGACGGATTGGTTTTTGCTCGACAGCATGTATTTCGTTTTATCCTTATTGATCTTAAGACAAACTCGTTTCGCCTGTTCTTCAATCGCCGTGAATGCTTCCACAATGCCACGGCGAGAACACGCGATGATGTCGATATCATCCGCGTATCCTAGCAGCTGGATGGACTTGTAAAAGATAGTGCCTTCCCTGTTGACGCCTGCCCGTCGCACTATCTGCTCCAGCACCAGGTTGAAGAAGTCACGCCGCCAAATAAACATTCAATGGCGTCGGTGTTATCGGGATCCGAACTCGCTCATCGTGCGTCAGAGTCCAACACACTAACCACTGCGCCACGGCTGCCGATTAGTGAGGTGCAAAATGGACAGGATCTTGCATGCGACATTGAGCAGGAATATACCTCTATAGTTCTTTCAGGAGGTAGGATCGCCTTTTTTGTGGAAGGGGCAAATAGAACTGATATTCCAGTCGTCGGGCATGCTTTCATCTTCCCAAATTCTGCAGATGATCTGGTGCATGCTGCTTAAATACATCCACTAGAGTAACAAGATTACTCTCGCAGTTTCGAAGAGCCTGGGTGCCCTTTTTGAAGTCACCTGCAAGGCCTTTGGCTTTCTTGTAAGAGGCTCGTGTTTTATGTTTATCCCTAGACTCCTCGATATCCTTGAGCTGGGAGGCTGCGAAGATTCTTTTCTTTTGTCGCAGTCGTTTTTTCTCCTCCCTTCTTCTGGCTCGGTACTCTTCTTGCGCTGCTCTGGTTTTCCTCTACAGGGTTCTGACATTCCAGGAGCATACTCGCAAATCGTGTTCCTTTTTCGTGCGTTGTCGTCGTCGAGTATCTGTCCGTGTATCCGAGGCATCTTGCTCATTCATACCTTTATTTTTATTTTTTTTTTACGTGGGCGGATTGTAAGCCCGCCGCACAACCACCATTCTGGTCGGGGTTTTGTCGCTGCATACGTTTGTTCACCTCCCAACATGAAATACAACATCGTTCAAAAGTCTACCGCGACTTCTCTGGGTGGCGTGCATTCGAAATGTCAAATTTTTCATGACTCTGGTGCATAAATCAGGCTGAATTCGACCGATGGAATGTGTTATGTTGGCTTTAAGAGACGCTGTGGTTTGCGGTTTATTCGTATAGACCTGCGACTTCAGAAAACCCTAGCGGGGTCAAATCACGTAAGCTCGGTGGCCAGATCCATGCCCTCAAATCGTTCGTGTGGCGTGAGCTGTGTGGCACGTAGCGCCATCCTATTGAAACCACATATCGTTAGTGTCCATATCATCCAATTCAGGCCATAAAAAATGGTAATCATCGGCCTATGCCGCTAACCGCTTACGGTGATGGCGGCAGCCCAAAATCCACACCGAACAGTGACTTATTCGGGGTGCATTGGACGCTCTTTGATCTCATCTGGATTGGTATCGTCCCAAATTAGGCATTTTTGTTTGATGACATACCCATTTAGCCAGCAATGAGCCTCATCGCTGAAGATGATTTTTCGATAAAAAATTAGAGTCAGTTTCCCACTGCTCCAGAGCCCATTCAGCATACACACGTCGTTATCTATGGTCGTTTACATTCCGCTCCTGGGTCAGCTGAATTTTGAACGGGTGCAGACCCAAGTTACGACGCAAAATTCACCAAGTTGTGGTCTGCGAAAGGCCGAGTTCTTGTGAGTGATACGAAATCGACTGCTTCGGAGTCACCTTTGTTTTTTTATGGACACACGCGCACTCAAGGCTAAGGCCTTATAACGTTAAACGTTGTGCGAGCAGAAGGTATTGATATAAATTATATTTTTTCTATATTTATTTTCAAAAAATACTTTATTTATTTTAGCAGAGCTTCTGCCTTCCAAGTTAACTGCACTAAACTGAACATACAATGAGTACTTAACGCTACCTTAAATACCTAATTATTGCTGCTACTGCATTTTGGACGTCGATCGTGGGAACGCTGCTGACATGACGATCCACCCGGCGACGCGTATTGCTATGGATCGTGGGAACGTTGCTGACATGGCGTTTTACCTGGTGGCGCGTATTAAGGTCGCCTGCGCGTGTTGGGTTCACTTGCACTTGTTTCCTGTCTGCTTTGATATTATTATTCGTTAACTTATATATTGATATTGGTCTTAAATGTCTGCATATTGTATTGAGGGGGGAAGACCGAACGAGGTGGTGCGTTCCACATTCGTGTGGTTCGGTTGAAGAAAGAATCTCTATATTTGACAGTACGACCGAAAGCGGGCTTCAAAGTGAATTCATGAGCATTCCGGGAGAGACGTGTATCGCGGGAGAAGTTTTGAAGGAGCGGAATGCAACTGGCTATTTCATTAGAGCGTTTATGGTGAAAATAACTATAAAACAATGAAAGACAGGAGACATTCCTACGATGACCCAGCAGTGTAATGAGTTTTTAATGCTGGAATCTCCTATGAGTTCTGTAGTGACTGGTGCACTCAAATGAAACACTTCAATATTTATATAAATAAACCTCACTATTCTTCAATACTTCAATACATATGTAAAACGAACAAATCAGTCCGAACTCCGATTCACAAAACACAATAATATCATGTCACGATGGTATCGCCTGCGCTGTTCGCGATCGACTGACTACAAAGCCAAATACACCCGCTGCTAAGCATGTGTTTGCATGCTCGTTTGGCTGGACTCGGCAGGTTTCTACAAGAGCATGTGTTTGCATGCTCATTTGCTGGAATCGGCAGATCTCTACAGAGAGCATGTGTTTGCATGCTCATTTGCTGGAATCGGCAGGTCACCACAAGTTCTATCGCATGATTTTGTATTCTGTCAAGTAAGTGCAGTGAGGTCTTAGATGCGCCAGACCAGACATGAGCGTTGAACTGCAATTTAGGTCGAATGAACGCCTTATAAATTATAGCCAGATCGGTGGGTGTGAAGAATTTCTAGCATCTGTATAGGAAACCTAGGCATTTCGCGGCGTTCTTAGCGACACTAAATATGTGATCGTTCCAACAAAGGTTGTCACTTATGCACATACCCAGGATTGAAAGCTTGTCGGTTTCAGAGATACGAGTGCCATTCATGGATACTGGCATTGGGTCAGTGTTATGCATTAGCAGATTGGCTTTGTCTAAGGGTTTGACAGCTGGAATGTCATTGTGGATGAGCGTGGGTATAGACGACGAGAAGGAGTCTCCTTTTGACGAAGGACCTAACATTTCTGCTACCTTTGGGACATTGTAGGATCTTACGCCTCAGTTTTTGGTAGTGTAAAAATTTGGCTCGTCGAATTTGGGAGTTGCAGTCATTTCTGGCTTGTAAATATGTTTTTCGGTTTTCCTCAGTGGTGTTTGCCTTATAATTCCCAAAGCTTATTTCTTTCAACCTAGTAACCTCTTTACAGCTCAAGTCAAACTACGAATTATCCTCCAGCTTAATACTTTTTATCTTGTTGGGGATAAAAGTGGTTATGCCGGTTAGGGTTATGTTTGTGATCATTTCAGCTGCGCGTCCACGTCGTTGTCGAGGGAGCACAACGACCAGTTAAAGCTCCGAAAGAAGTTGTTAAGGTCACACCAAATAGCTTTCTTTTATATCCATACTTTTCCTTTTGGAGCCTTTTCTTTAACTGTGTGGAATGAATATGGGAATTAAGCTGATATGACACAGTGATCGGACGAGCCTAGAGAAGATAATATATTCAAAGTTTATTTATCAGGTTGAGAGGAAAGAAACAGGTTGTTTCTGCACTATACCTGCACACTCTCACGGATAGCGGCAGGTTTTCGGCAGATCTAGCATTCCGTCGACTTCCGTTTGTCGATTTATCGTTTACGAACTAGTGGCCTCAAATTTACCCCCACACTGCGAATAGTCCGCTCGCTAGGGCGATTATGGCGACCGTAAAATGGGCGAAGCGCGTGGAACATTGCCCGAACAGAACAACCATTTTGATAAAACGATTTTATCATTTGCACATGTTGTTCTAGGCTATGTCCGTCAGCCAATTGACGGATGTAACTTCGACAATATGGCCGCTATAAACTGTCAATGTTCGGAAGTGCCTATTGGGAGACCTATTCATTTTGTCTTTATTGTATAGGACTCTTCTTCAGGACGACGGCATCCTTGTGGACGCTATTGCGAGTCTCCTGGACAACACCACTTTTGGAGCCGCTCGAAAATATTTCGATGCCCAGGTCCAAAAGGAGACCTCCAAGGTCGGGTCGGTACCTTGAATCAGAGACGGCTTACAATCTCAGCGAGAGGTTACCGACACCGGATCCACCATGATCCTCCGCAAAAAAAAAAAAAATAACGGTCTGGCCTTCCAGTTGGGGATTGTGTGTGGGGGTTAGCCCTCACCACGCAAAAAAAATTATTGTTCAGAGACAACTACAAGCCTCGGACGAGGGCGGATTTACTGTTGACGACCCCAGCAAACGAAAAAAGGACAATTAATTCCGGCTCTGCACGTGAAATGTGAGGTCCCTTAATAGACCTCATGCAGTCGATGTACTCGCGGAGGCCCTTGACTGCTACAATCAGCAGGAAGTGCGGTGGGATGGGCCCGGCAGAAAAACTTGTACCCTTTATTACGGTAATTGCTACAGAGATACCCGCGCAATTTCTCAGAATCGGGCAAGCGGATTTCATATCATTACAGTCGGTGATAGCAGTAGCACATGTCAATTGTCAACTTGGAACGAGTATACTTAGATAAAAAACAATTCCGTTATTTGTTTTTAGAAAGTGTTTATTCCGAAAAACTTAAAAGTTCATATGTTCCCGATAAGCAAATTCGGGGAACTCTTCGTAGCGCAAGGCAGGCCCAGTCCTTGCTGACTCAAATTGCTTTGACAGACAGCCACGCTCTGAGTAATCGACGAGATGTTTCCCAAAATCAATTTTTCTGCGAAGTAGGAGCACTTGACATTTGTTTCCACAGCTACTCTTGCGTCTAGTTTACTCCTTTTCAGTATATCCCGGGCGGAAGTCAAATAACTCTGAACCCTCTGCGTTGCGTACTCAACCTGGACGGGTTATATGTACGTTATACGTTACACCTGGCAACTTGAACTACGACTATGACGAAAACTTACAATTCCGATGTAGCAATACTCGTAGCGAGTTTGATTCTTCGAGTATGCATTACAATCGGCGATGTTGCGTGGCAATTGCACATTCACGTGTGTCCTTGCCGAATTGACCGTCGATCGAGCGCCAAGAGTCAGAGAACTGCCAGCTATTTCAGCATAATCGTTACAAGTTTTGAACTGCAATTTGGCCGTATCATAAGTTGTCAGTAGGGGAGCGTAGCTTTGAATGCAATGTTTTCGCACCAAGCTGAGTGACTGTTGGAGCGTGTAGGTCTGGTTGAGTTGAATTATATCGTCCAACACCTGCTGCTGTTGCATCTTGATGACATCGAGCCGATCGGCATAACGAGCTTCGGTGAAAGTAATCTGCAATTCAACGAGTTCCACATCGCGAAGTAATTCACGTTGTGCGGCCAGGAAATAGTCGTCGGGACCGGAGGTGACGTTAAACGTGGCCTTAAATGTAAAGTGAAAGTCGAGAGTTCTTGACTCAGTTTCTCAGTAACTTACTCCATGAGCAGCAGCGATAGCTGTAACGATGACAAAGAGTTGACTTGTGGAAAGCATGTTAACACGTTGTTTACTACAAGTTCGAGTGCCCATATGCAGTTTATATAGGGAGCGAAACAAATGATAAGGCACTATGTTGACTGGTTAGTAGTTTTGGGAAAGAGCTTTATCAGTGTCTATCGAAAGTAGTAGAATGAAGAATGTTCTTGAAAGTGAAGTGGATTGCATAAAAAAAAGACTTACGATGCCAGGTGACGTTAAATCTGTTTGCTGCTCGTCGAATCCAAAATCGAATTATTCACTCCATTATTCCTATGGAAGACTCGATTTTTGGACGCCATAAGGTCATAAGGCCATAAGACTTTTATGATCTCTGCACAGATGAGTTCAGCCTGCGGAAAAGGTAAAAATTTGTTCAAGAAACATCAGGTGAATAAAGTGGATGTACTCTTGTGTCTCGTCTAGTTATCCAGTTATTCGGTGTATCTCTGATTGATAAGCCTCTTACCAAGTATCAGCAATGTTTTCTGAACGGTAGAGCCCTTGTGATGCTTAACCATCTTGTCCTGGTGCGCATCGAAACGCCTGTCTGATATTCACATAGAACCAATGCGCGGGTGTCTGCCTGGTTGACCTGGAGCCTTCGACACCGTATGGTTAAAGGAATTTTATCGTAAGCTTGACTAGCTATACATAAGTGTGATCTATGATATTGTATTGGACAAAAAGTTCGTTACGAAAACTGCCAATGCGACAAGTCACGGTGAGCTCGCATATCCTTTTCGATGATCATCAATACAGATTGTCCTCGTGATTCAGTAGCGTATGCCGATGACTTAATTTCGTACAGACCAGGTCCAAAGACAGTTATTCTTGTAACACTTTTGCAGCGAGATTTTGACAAATTTTAGCAGTTTTGTGACGGTTGGAAATTCAAAATCAACTACCTGATATCAACCTTATAACCTGGGGCCTCGAGAGACTACCAAAAATCAACGTCGTTTGCTGGGGCTTCGAGAGGCACCAGAAAACAAAAATGGCATCAGAGTGGTGTCCACTGGTAAGCCAAAGTATGGTGTTATTAACCGCAGAGTCTGGAGCAGTATACACGTATGTATGTATGCTGCTCTTGTTAAGATTCGAGGCGCTTTCGTTCTGAAAAAATGCCTCTTTGACAGCCAGCTTGACAGTGTAAAAGTAATCTTCTAAGCAGCCAAAATCAGGCCCGTTATCGTTTATAGATGTTGCTTGGGTTCAACGTAAGCTAACACTCGTTAACACGATGGAAAGGAATTGGGCGTTTGATAGACAGTCTCTGAGTGGGGACCTATTTAAAACTTCACAGAACAACGGAGTCCGAGGACCATAAGCACACTAATCTGATCTGATTTTCGGGGTGCATCTTAACAGCTTTGTTTCCTCAGAATCAGTCTTCTACTACGATAATGATGCTTTAATCCAGGATAGATCATCGGAACGGAGACTTCCTTTCGGCCGTGATGTCGAGTCGAAACGACTCCGCTTCAGTGGGGCGTTATCATGCCGTGATCGAAGAGACACCACCCAATAGCATCAATGAGACACCGTTCAATAGCATCAACGGTTGAGGAGGGACCCGCAAGTACATCTTCTCCAGGTGCCTTTCTACTATAAAAAATAGGTAAAAACGCAAAAACATGCCGAAAAATGTGTGAAGTGTACGATGAGAATGCAAAGCATGAACCTAGGAGTGGTTTGCTCGTTTCCGTTCTGAAAATGTCGGTGTCATAGATGCATTTCGCTTTGGTCGGCTAAACATTGAAAAAGTTATTGAAAATTTGTTGGTGGACCAGGAGTGGCACGCAAGCTTTCAGGAGATAGCCTAGGCAATAAACCTCAATCACATGACAGTTTTGAATCATCTAAAGAGAGCAGGCAGAAGTCATTAACAGGTAGCCCTAGCGGCATGTTTGCCAAAGGCGTTTGCCGATATTACTTTCGTTTTATTGAATGTTGGTAGCTTCTATGCTTCGAAGTTGAATCATGCGCCTACCGAGCTTATTAGTGTTTTTAAATTCCTAAGCTTTGGAATCTTGAGTGTGCTTGATCCTAACCATGCGAGTTCATCAATCGCGCAGTTTCCTGAAATATCCCTTTACCCGGGAACCCACAGTAGTTTTATACTAAACTGTTCAGCCGTCTCGTTTAGAGATAGGCGGCAGTTGACAGCTGTCTTTGATTTGTGGGTTACCCTGCCAGAGATTTTATCCCAGATTGGCTATCCGCGCAAATGATAATATCCTTTACGCAGATTACATTAATATTAAGCCATGCAAGGGCCTTCGTTATCGCTGTTATTTCTGCTTGGTACAGACTGTAGTGGTATGGGAGTCTAAATGATGGGTTGAGATTAAGTTCCATGGAATAGACTCCACTACCTACCGTACCCCGTATCCATCTTAGAGCCGACGGTATAGAGAGATACCGAGTCCCTCGGTGTGACTTTTCCTTCAGCCCATTCCTCCCGGAATGAAAAGATAACTTCGAAGTTCTTGGTGAATACATTATGCAAGATGACGTAGTTCGTGTCCTTGGATATTTCAAAATAGCTGAAAATGTTGGTATGGCCTTTGTGTAGTGTATGCCATTTTCCTATGCTCCTGATCTGTAGGGCCGCGCATCCAGTAACCTGTTTGCTGAAGAGGTCCAATGTTGGGAGATGTAGTGGAATGTTCAGGGCCTCATGGGGGGTCGATCTTATTGCAGCACTAATGCGAGTGCTGGCCGATCTTTGCATTTTCCCTAGAAGGTTGCGATAGACTACCCTGCCACGAGCATTCCAGCAAACTACGACGCCGTATAGAAGGATAACTCTTATGACTGCTGTATAGAGCCAGTGCATACGTCACCAATTTCTTGTGGTTGCTTTCTTGACACGATCAAGAATGTTGGGTTTCCAATTTAGTTTCCTGTCAAGGACTAGGCCGAGACATTTGGCCTGGTCTTTGATTGTTAGTTGGGTTTCACCCAGCCTCGATGGGTTGAAGGGCGGAATTTTATATTTATTAGTAAACGGTACTAGATCTATATTCTTGGGGTTCATCCCAAGCCCGCAACTCTTCGTCAAGCTTATCGCTGCTTGTAAGGCTCCCTGTATTAGGTCACTTAGTATGTTGGGAAACTTTCCCTAGACGGCTATAGCAATGTCGTCCGCATATGTGGTTACAGCATGCCCGTTCTGTTCTAGCAAAAGTAATTGTTCATTGACTACCATGTTCAAGAAAAGAGGAAAATGTACGCCACCCTGTGGTGTACCTCTGTTGCTACACCACCACAGGTACCTGTGGTGTACTTTTGTTGGCTTTGACGACTCTTTGTGTTAGAAGTTGTCGTACCAGTTTTATCACTGATCCCGTTCCACCCAGATCAGTCAGCACTTTGGTGACGGCCCATTGTTCACCATTGTTAAAGGTGCCCTCAATATCGAAAAAGGCCACTAGGGTATACTCCTTGTGTTCCAATAACCTTTCTATGATGCTAACTAGGGAGTGGAGTGCTGTTTCCACCGATGTGCAGTGAAGAAAGAGGATCGGAATAGGCCAACAGAAAAGAAATTGTATCCCACCATGACAATGTCTCGGAATAAATGGACGAAACTTGGTTAGGCAGTTTTGATGTCTTCTTCCACTGGTTTTGGCACTCCCGACACATTTCGGGTCGTAAGTGTTGATTTTTGTTGGTGAAGCAAAACTCACCACTGTAAGGGCATAACACCTCCGGTAGTTTGTCTTTGCATTTCCGATGAAGGATCTTCACTTGGCGGCTCTGCTAGTTGGTGTTGCGTCCGTTAATGTTTTGCATGTTGTATTGATGGGGAAATTCTGCATACAGTTCTGCAACAGTCGTGGGTTAAGAAAGAATTGCACTGCCACGTATGCCCACGCATGCCCATGGTATTTCCTCAATAATTCTAAAGAGGTGTTCTTCTACGCTGGCAAAACCGCTGCGTAAGCTTTTCAACCTTTCCTATTCTTCTGGGCTCTATCCGAGTAGGTGGAAAACAGCATTTGATCGATGACCCCATTCTTCTGTGGATTAGAAGCTACTTTTCGAATCGTTCAATTCAAGTTGTACTGGAATGATTCAGGTCTAATACTCACTTTGTAAATGCTGGTGTTCCCCAGGGCTCCGTTTTGTCTCCGACACTTTTTCTCATTTTTATAAATAATCTCTTGTCTGCCACTTCTAATGCAATTCACACCTTCACTGACGAAGCTGAGAGTACAGCTTCCAATATTCGTTCACTTCTTTAGGATCCTGCACTTCGGCTGTAAATTGTGAGCGGCAGCGCATGTTAAGTTCTTTATATTCCGATATCGACAGCATCATCCAATGGGGTGAAACAATAGACCGAAATTGAATGCATCCAAAACCCAATACTGTCTTCTGTCGTTAAAGCGTAACACTGACCCGACTGAAACCGACAAGCTCCTTATCCTGGGTATGTGCATTAGTGATAACTTTCGTTGGAGCGGTCATACATCTAGTGTCGCCAAGAATACTGCGAAATGAAATATAGGACATGAAATTCTTCACATCCACCGATCTACAATTACAATTTATAAAGCGTTCATTCGTCCTAAGTTGAAGTTCAACGCTCACGTCTGGTCTGACGCATCTTAGACCTCACTCCATTTACAGGACGGAATACAAAATCGCGCTGGGCTTCAACCAACAAGCGTTTCCAGCTGGCACGGTCTTTTGCCCGCCGCACGCCCAGTTGGTTAAGGTCCCCTTCTACCTGTGTGCGCCACCGTAGATGCGGCCGCCCTCTGCCGCGACTTCCTCCCGGGGTGGATTCGAAGACTCTTCGGGTCGGAGCTGTATTTTCCATACGCTCTACATGGCCTAGCCATCTTAGGCGCTGTATCCGTAGACGTCGTACCAGGCCGATGTCGCTGTACAACCCGTACAGTTCTTCGTTAAATCTTCTCCTCCATACACCGTTTGATCAAACGAGACCGTTGATAATGCGCAGAATTTTCCTCCCGAAACGACCAAGGGTACTTTCATCCGCTTTTGCTAAGGTCCAAGCCTCTGCGCCGTAAAGGAGGTCTGGAATGATCAAGGTTTTATATAGTGTCACCTTGGTTTTCCGAGAGAGGGCTCTACTTCTCAATTGCCTCTTAAGCCCGAGAAACAGCCGTTGACAAGAGTGATTCTGCGTTTTATCTCAGCGTTGGTGTTGTTGTCGCCGGTCATCTACCCATGATGACGTTCTGGCCAATACGTCGGTGTTGAACGTCTCTTTTTGATGAAAACAGATATTTGGTTTTACCCTCATTAACCTTGGGACCCATCTTAGCCGATTCTACCACAATGTTTACAAAGGCCTCATTGAAGTCTCGCTATGTCCGTCCAATCACGTCAATGTCGTCGGCGTACGCAAGGAATTGCGTAGACTTGAAATAAATCGTACCTCCTCTGTTGGCCGGTGACTCTTGCACGATCTTTTCAAGCACGATGTTGAAAAAGTTGCATGACCGCGCGTCACCTTGCCTAAATCCTTTTTTAACATCAAAGATCTCGGTTTGCTCATCACCGACCTTAATGGAGCAGCGAGAATTCTCCATTGTCATCCTGCACAGTCGGACGAGTTTGGCAGGGATTTTAAAACTAGACATGGATTTGTATAGCTCGTCTCTATGCACGCTGTCATACGCGGCCTTGAAATCGACGAAAATGTGAAAATGAAGTGTCGATTTGGTATTCTGGGTCTTCTCCAAGATCTGCCGTAGCGTAAATATTTGGTCTATTGTGGATTTACCTGGCCTGAAACCACACTGATAAGAGCCGATCAGGTTATCCACAAACGGATTCAGGCGTTCAGAGGCAGAGAAGAGCTTATATGCGATGTTAAGGAGACGCATTCGCCTATAGTTGGCGCAGTTATAGGGATCTCCTTTCTTATGGACCGGGCAAACGATGCTGAGATTCCATTCGTCGGCCATGCACCTTACCACCTCATCTCCAGCCGCCTTGAAAAGTTCAGCAGACAGGCCGTCTGCGCCCTCGGCCTTACTAGACTTAAGTCTTGATATCGCTATTTTGACTTCGTCTGAGTCGGGTGGACGGAATTCTCTTACATCGTCGTCCATTTCGAAAGGATCGTTCTGCCTGACAGCGGTATCTTGTCTGTCATCGCCGTTATACAATTTGCAGAAGTGGTCTTTCCAAATCCTCAGCATCGACTGTGACTCTACTACCAGTTCTCCATTTTCATCCCTGCAGGTCGCCGCTCTGGTTTTTTAACCATGGCATGTTCGTTTTTTCTTATTGTAAAACTTCCGGGCGTCATTCCTGCGGAAGTATCTCTCCATCTCCTCGATCTCGCGGTTTCCGTCTTCTCTTTTCTTTCTTCTGAGAAGCGCGTGTTCCTCTCTCCTCTTCTACTCATAGATTTCGCGAGCAGCTCTCGCATATGATAAAACTTCAAACCATAGAGGCGACCAACCTCTAATGGAATGATAGTAATATCGGCCTTATTACCAAACAATTTTGGCCTAAGTTAAGCCTAGGACGAACCAGGGACCTAGTGGCAATCAAAAGGGCAAACTTACGTACTCTGGTGGGGGTCATTACAGGCCACTGTATCATTGGAAAACACGCCGCCAGACTAGGGCTACCCTCCAACGACTTCTGTCGCGGCTGCATGGACGAAGAGGAAGAAACATCAATACATCACCTCCTCTGCTCATGCCCCTCTTTTGCGAATCGCAGGAGGATCTACCTCGGCGCGCCCTTCTATGACAATCTAAGTGAGCTAGCGGACAATAAAATAGCTCAACTCCATGGCATCATCAGAAGCACCGGTTGGTTCTCAGGTCGCGGATCAGGGTAACTTGATCCATGTGGTATCACAATGGGCCGACTTCGGCCTAGTGTGGCTTATGCCAACCACATTAACCTTACCTAAGCTCTCGTCCGACGTTGCAGCGTGGCTTTATATGCATCTTGTTTTGCTGCATGGGCTTGTTCGCATTGTTCATCGAATCAGGGGTTTCTAGGTGGTTGAGGTTTAATGCCCAGCACCTCTGAGGCAGCGTCTGTGACGACGCTCTGGCACTGTGCACATTCCTGCCCTATTGCTCGTGCTGCTGTGGGCGGATTTTGAGAGAGCTTGAAGGAGATGTGATCGGCAAAGATTCTGGCAATATCTTACGATTGTAGCTTTCCGATGTCAAACTTACGTTGTCCTACTCGACTCCTAAGCATTATTGATATCCTCATTCGTACCTTGGCTACAACAAGGTAGTGGTCCGAGTCGATGTTGGCTCCTCGGAAGGTTCGTACGTCGAGAATACTGGAGGAGTGTCTGGCGTCGATCGCAATGTGATCAATTTGGTTGGTGGTTGATTGATCAAAGGACCACCAGGTACCTTTATGGAATTTTAAGATGGCGGAATCATCATAAGTCTTCTTCTTCTTTGGTGGCGTTACAGCCCATGAAGGACCAGAGCCAAGCTTCCCTCAATCACCCATGTTGTGTGTGATTTATTTTTCACACAGATGAAAGGGACCTACAATTTAATGCTGATTCCGAACGGCGTGAGTCGAAAAGCTTTTTCATGGCAAGTCTACTATTCCGGGGGTTTTGCCAGTACCCCGCCGAGGAGGAACGCCGCGAAATAAACATTCGATGGATGGCGTTAGTGTTATCGCGATCCGAACTCGTTCATCGTGCGCCAGAGTCCAACACACTAGCAACTACGCCACGGCGCCCTGATCATAAGTGTTCTGATTAAATATCCAGTTGCCTTTTCAAAACTTCTCCTGCGGTAGACGTCTCTCCCGGAAAGCTCACGTCGGCGTCCACTTTGACGCCTGTTTTCTGACGTACTGTCCAACATAGAGACTTTTTCTTCAACTGAACCACACGAATATGGAACGCGCTACCTCGTTCGGTAGGGGAGCCCGGGATGCTAAATTTGCAGTTACTAGAGCGTCATGGGGACCTATTGGATTGTGAAGATTAGGTTCTCAAACGAAAAATTGTATATTAAGTTTTCCATTTTAGTGGGGAAAACAGCGTGTAAAAATTTTTAAAAATGTAAAAAAAAACAGTAACATGGAAATACTCGAGCGCGTCAGATATTAATAGAGTATACTTGCTTCGTCTTTCTGATAACCGATAGATATTAATCTGACGATTAGATAGTTGGTGGGTGGCTGAGAAGAGCGGTAAAAAAGCAAAACAAAAAAAAAAAGTTATTCGAGCGTGTCAGATATTGAAAGGGGACGTTTAGTGAACTCAAAACAGTGTTCGATTTAAATAACTGACGATTTGGACGTGGCCTACACTCATGACTGATTTTTGAAAATGTTAAAAAAAATCGTTAACTTGAAATACTCGAGCGCGTCAGATTTTTCTACTGTGGGTTTAACTCGATGTCAGAGTCCCCCTAAATGCTAATCTGGCAATTATGTAAAGGAGTATTGTTAATCTGACATTTTAAAAAACTTTGAATGTGAGACACTGGGAAAGAGTGAGAAGGAACGAGAGGCGTGGAGTGGGGAATACATAGATATAAGCATCTGTACGCTCATGCTTTCTCGATGGTTTTAGGTATATCGCCCCGTGAAAACCGTCAGATTATATGTTTCTCGTAATCCTGATAGAATTCCCTTCAAAATAAAAAAAAATTTAATCGCGGTCGATTATTTCGAGGTGACGTGTTTTTTTACAGCTTTGCGACTCCCCCATTTCCTTATATGTACCACGCTCAAATTGTCAGATTATTGAAATATACACTTTTCAGGATGTACTTCACTTACCTGTTCTTAATCTAACGCGCTCGAATTTTTCCGAGGATCGATTTTTTTTTACTAATCTGACGGGCTGCCCTCAACGCACTCCCCTATATTAAGGGTTCATATTTGGTAGGGGTACATTACAGGGTGCAGGCTTTCTCCCCATATGATTTTCTGACGCGCTCGAGTAACGCGCAAAATCCCGGCTTGGGCTCCCCTACTATAAATGCTAAGGAATAGTCCTAACTCTACTGCCCGTTTCGCATAGGAAGCCAGCTTGCCCCGATCATCGCCATTTTATGACACCCTTGCAGGAAACACAATGTGCAGGATACTGCATTATCGACGCAATGTTGCACATAAACGACGATCCGGAAGGCGGTCGCGACAGCCAACCCGGTCGTCACCACTGATGGTGTTAACTTGCATATTAAGAATCTTATCGCGCCCTAAAAGTTGCATAAAAGGTAACCTTCGTCGTTTCGACGAACATCTGCGCCGTTTTTCAATAAAAAATGAAGCAGGTACACTACAGTACGTCCACATACTAAAAGCATTTAGAGATGGCTAGTTACACGAAAAGAGGATCCTATCAGTAAGAGGACTAAGGAGAAAACTAAAAAAATAAAATTCATGTTCGTCGAATCGACGAAGGTTACCCTTCTAGGGTTAAGACCAATGTCAATGGGCACCTCCTCTTCCTATCTCCCCCTGTTACCTGTTACCGCTATAAGAAACTATAAAAAAAAAAAAACCGCCAGACGCTTCCGGGTTTCATACATTAATAAATATATTTCTATTAATTATTAAATATACAATATATATATATATTCAGCTATATATGCATGTGTATATTATATAATTTATTTATACCTCTCGCTCTTCATCCCCTAACTCTATGCAATATATTTAATTTTATTTTTATTCCTCCGCCATCCACCATTCTCGAAATTTAAATCGTAATAATCGCAAAATACTTTTTTAATATTAAATTCATTTTTCGTTTAAATATATACAACATCTTAGTTTTTGTTTTTTTTTATAAATGCATTCTAACAACGCCTCGGTTTTAAAAAACGAAAGGAATTTTTAACAAATGTTTTTTTTTTTTTTTTTTTTTTTGTTTTAAATAAAACAAATTCTCCGAATTTTGGTAATTTTCTTTTGTATGTTAAAAAGCAAATAAATTGTTGGCAAGCCATTATTCTTGGCTTTGTCGGTTATACATAGTATATATATATATATATATGTATATGTGTATGTATGTACATAATTTGCCGTGGTATAAATATTGTTTTTTTTTTTTATTTTGATTTATACAACAATTTGGATTTATATATAGAACTTTTTTTATTTATTTTTTGTTTTATTAAAAATTAATTCTAAACGTACTTGTATATATAATTTGTTTCTCGTGTGTTTTTTTGGTTTCTAGGGTTTGATTTTGACTAATAATGGCACATAATTTTATTGCATAATATAATTTCTTCTTATTTGTTACATTTATTTTGTATTAATTTGTTTTATAACATTTCATTGTTATTTGTTTTTTATGGGCTGAGCGTTAGTGGAGACTCATTGAAACGTTGATGTACATATTTGTTACAGTATATTTGTCCTGTTTAAAAATAACGGTATAATGCTATTTCATTTTACCATTTTTTGGTAAGAGGAAATGTTCGTATGAAGCAATTTAAAGCAAAACCATTCGCTTTGTATCATTCGGTATACAGTACAATGCATTTGTGAAATTGTTTTTTTTTTTTATAAATAATGTTTCGTTTATGTTTATTTACAGTTGTATTTAATTTATAGCTAGCAGTATCGTAAATGTTCAAATTAAATGACTTTTTCAATATAATAAGTTGATAAACCCATATACCGGTTTATGAGAAAGAAAACATCGCTGAATATACAGTTGTGAACAAAAAAATGGCAGTGCCAAAAAAACTTAAAAAAAATACAATAAATAATCCAAGAGCCTCTATATTTAGACTTATTATGACTTTTTTATTTCAGGGAACTCTATAAAACTTGTTTAATAAAAATGAAGAACAATATCTGTAATGACTTACAAATTATAAGAATAAAACCGAATCGAAGTCCCCGACAGCTAACCTCTGACATGGGGGAGTGTGATTGGGAGGAACGGTGATCTGCATCAAAACGCGAACGGAAAGAGGTTGTTCGATTTTTTGCTGTACAGATGGCAATGTCCCAGCTATGACACCAACATCGTTCTAGAAGATTTCTATCTATCTAAACTATCTTTGAACGGGTCATTGGAAAGCACAGCCTACACAACACCACGTCAGACAACGGACTAAAGCTAGTGGACTTTATGGCGGGACATAACCTCGTAGTAGCAAGTACACGATTCCCACACCTCAACATCCATAAGGGGACCTGGCGGTCTTTCGATCGATCGACAACCAACCAAATTGATCATATTGCGATCGACGCTGGACACTTCTCCAGTATTCTCGATGTACGAACCTTTCGAGGAGCCAACACGACTCGGATCATTACCTTGTTGCAGCCAAGGTACGGATGCGAATTTCTCGGAACCAACGGAGTCGAGTAAGAACACTGTGAAATAAAACACGTGGGAGAACTCTTTTCTTATCTTTATTTAATTTCAACCGATCTTATCGGGTCGCAAGCGGGATGAAAACTGTTTCGAACAGTACTGATATATATTAATGATGAAGATTAAAACTTTAATTACAATATAAGCCAAAAGCGATAGACAGTTCCTTTCAAAAATATAAGTACAGTCGAGGGATCAATTAAGTTCTTCACAAGGGTTTGTTCAATCGAGGATTAATTTTCAACATCCTCCAACCGGCCCAGCTGACGAAGCTCTAAAGGATACAATAACTGTATGGCCCTCCTCATCCTTTTACCATCCTCAAAACGTACCTCACATGCTCGTACCCGGCCGTCACGCCCAGGAAAACAGGCTTCCACAATCGCCAACCTCCAATGAATCCTAGGAGTTGCTGCATCATATACTAATACAACGTCTCCCTGTCGAAGCTCCTTGGAAAATGTTTGTTTAGTGTGATGCGCCGATCTTAATAGGTAAAGATATTCCGTCCTCCATCTTTTCCACAAGCAGGCAGTATATTTGACCCTCGCCTTCCACTTGGCGCGGATCTCTGATGAACCGATTTGAGGATTTTGATCTTTACCCCCTGACTCATTTCTAACCGATTTGGAAAAACCTATCAGAAAGCTTTCCGGCGTAAGCGGGGTCAAATCCATTGGATCGTCGCTAATGTATGTTAGTGGCCTCATATTTATAATGCGCTCTGCTTCCGTCAATAGCGTATAAAGCTCCTCGTTATCAATCCTTGCCTTCCAGATGGAGATCTTTAATATATCCTTAACGCTTTTAACCAATCTTTCCCAGAAGCCCCCCCACCAAGGCGCTCTTTCTATACTGAATTTCCATATGATTCCTTGAACACTCAAAAAACCGTTGAAAACTTCACTGTTTAATATGTCTCCGAAACTTCTTGTCTCTTTAGCCGCTCTCTTGAAAGTTCTAGCATTATCTGAATATATGGTTTTGGGAGTTCCTCTCCGTGACATAAATCGTCTAATTGCTAATAAGCAACTTTCAGTGGTTAGGTCGAGAACCAGTTCCAAGTGAATGGCACGTACAACGGCACACGTAAAAATCATCACGTATACTTTATTTCTTTCGATATTATTCGTATACAGAGGGCCGGCAAAATCCACGCCAACCGTTTCAAAGGGTCTAGAGGCACAAAGTCGTTCTCTCGGTAAAGGTGCAAACGGTTGTGTTGCAGACTTACACCTTAACCTTTTGCAAACGCGACAGCTAGCAATGATTTTCTTGATTAGCTGTCTTGCACTTGGAATCCAAAATTCTTCACGCAGCCGCGCTAAAACAGTATTGACGCCTGCATGTAATGTTTTCTCGTGCACGTAAGTAATAATGAGTTTGCTTAAGTAGCTACCCTTCGGTAGGATGACAGGACTTGTAATATCTAGAGGTTCTTCTAGAAGCAGGAGCCTACTGCCAACTCGGACCAAACCCACGTTGTCCAAAAAGGGATTGAGATTTAACAGACTTGACGAGCGCGGTATCGGCTTGCCCATCTGTAAAGACAAAATCTCATTAGAAAAATTTAATTTTTGAAAATATTTCAACCAATATATTTTTGCATTTTGCATATCCAATGCAGTCAAAAATGTTCTATCCGGCCTCTTCTTACTAACAAAAGATTGGACTGCTCGTAAGACATAAGCAGTAATCCTTAAAAGTCTCTTCCAAGTACTAACATTTTCGTAACGCAACAATGGTTCGGGTTCTTCCTCGGATGTCGTAGCCGTCGCCTCTAAAGTCGTCATTGTAATTTCCCTTTCTGGCACACGTTTTTCTAGAGGCCACTCATTTTTTTGTAGTTTCAACCACGATGGACCCCTTTTCCACAGTGCAGATTCCTCAAACTTATGAATTGACGTTCCCCTGGTAATCAAGTCTGCTGGATTTTCTCTCCCTTTGCAATGCAGCCAATCATGAACATCAGTGAGTTCTTGAATTTCGCGAACCCTATTGAAAACATAAGGTTTCCACTTCCTTGCGTCTCCTTGTATCCAATGCAACGTAATTTGGGAGTCAGTCCACAAATAATATTTGTCGAACGGTAAGTCTAATCTCTTAAAATAATTGTGTAAGCGTGCACCAATTAAAGCGGCAGTTAATTCCAATTTGGGTAAACTGAGATCATCGTTATTACTCCGTTTCAAGGGCGCCACACGTGCCTTTGCGCAGATAAATCTTACCTGGACTCCACCAACCGAATCTTCAGTTCGCAAAAAGGCTATTGCTCCAAAAGCCTTAAGACTCGCATCTACAAATATGTGTACTTCTGTTGCCTTTGTGTTGTTCCTTAAGCCAAGCCACCTGGGCAGTGGTAAATTTCCGATTTTATCAATATGCTTGGTGCAGCTGTTCCATTCGGCAGTAAATTCAGAATTTAAGGGTTCATCCCAATCAAGCTGCTTTCGCCACAATGTCTGGAAAAGGATCTTGAGTTTTACTACCACTGGGCTCAAATATCCCAAAGGATCATATATACGTGCTATCAATTTCAACACATTTCGCTTTGTGGCAACAGTATTTGTTTGCAACTTATCTGTATGCGAATTGATAGCCAGTTCATCGGTCCAAGTATTCCACTTTACGCCTAACACCATCTGCTCGCAAGTACTAGTTTCAATTCCGAGATCTCTTCTCACGTTCTCGTCGTTTGTAGCCCACTTTCTTAAATTCATGTGCGCGCGACTCAAGACGTTGTTGGCTTCTCTATAGAATTTTTTAGCCTCCTCTTTACTCTGGCAACTAGCAGCTAAATCATCAACGTAAAATCCTTGGCTTAATTTTGCACATGTTTCAGGAAATTCGCTCGCTGTAGCTCTGTTGTGTAACTGAAGTGTAGCTGACAATAAAAAGGGGCTACATGTCACCCCAAAGGTAACGCGGGTCATTCGATATTCCTCCAATGCCGGAAAACTATTAATTGATCTAGGTTGCTCTGAAAACCACACGAATCGATGGCTGTCGCGATCCTTCTCTGCTAGAACTATTTGAAGGAACGCCTTTTCGATATCTGCAACCAAACCAATTTCACCCAATCGAAAACGTAAGAGGACGGCAAGTATATCTGGAAGTAAATTGGATCCCGTCCATAAGCAGTCATTTAAGGAAAGATTACCTGGACTTCTCGACGACGCGTCAAATACAATTCGGATCTTCGTACTTGATTTCTCGGGCCGATATACAGCATGATGTGGCATGTAATACTCGTTGACAGTGTTGATTTCGTTTCGCGATACTGGCTCAGCGAAACCAGCGGCAATGAACTCGCGCATAGTGGTGTCATATTCGCAAAGCTTCAGCGGTTCTCTCAAAAGGCGTTTAGCAAGCGAATACACTCTGGAAATGGCATGCTCTTTGTTGTTCGCTAGCTGCACATCCAAGGTTTTCCAAGGTAATTCGGCTTCATATCTAGTAGCAGTTTTGCGGATACATTTTTTCTGTAGTTGCTCAGTGAACTCTTTCGCCTCGGTGACATCCTTTTGTATCCCCAGACTTTCTAAGCTCCAGAGCTTCTCAATGGCGAAACTGCAAAGAGTGGACACATTTTCAGACAAATATTCATTTTCACCTGAATTACATGGACCCTGGATTGTCCATCCAAAAATAGTATGCACCGCTGTTAATCTGTCAGATAATCTTCGATACTTCCCTGTGACCACTTTCCAGAAGTAGTCGGCTCCAATTAAGACGCTTAATCCTTCTTCTTGCAGCAGATCGGTTGCAACAGAGTCCGCAAGACAAAGTTGGTTTAGTTGGGGATTGCAATATGCAGGTGCTGGTAGAACATCGGGACAAATTTCAGGCACCACCAATGCTATTAGTTCAACTGATCGGTTGTCGAATTGGCTTTTTAAACAAATGTTGACCTTATCCCATTCCTTCGCATTAGAGACATTTTTATTGCCAAATGCTACGACTGACAAATTGACACGACCACTGGCGATCAGTTTCAGTTTCTTGACGATTGCTTCCTTAACGTATGTCCTTTGACTGCCACCATCAATCATTATGCGTGCGAACAAATCTTTCGGATTGGATTCCACCGGAGACGATACCAACACCCGTGCCGTTTGCAAGAAAATCCTTTTTGCACTGTACTCGTACACTTCGGGCACAATTAAATTTACGGCTGGACTTACCATTACTGCACTCTTACCCGTGTCCTGACTATTTGGTTTCATTTCATTTGTCGCGCTAAATAAAGATGTTTTATTTATGTCACATGTAGCCGTCGCGTGTTTGCGATTGCAGTTTTTGCAGGTTAGGTTTTTGGCACGGCAGAATTTCGCAGTGTGTCCTCTATATGTACATCGAAAACAACGCCCATCTCCTTTCAACATCTGTTTCTTTTCACCAATCGTTCGTGGATGAGTACACTCTTTTGTAGTGTGTTCTGGTGATTTACAAAAGAAGCATTGCACACTGATGGTAGGAGTGAAGAGGCCAGCTGCTGTTGATGGTTGTTGATGTTTCGCATGCGTTTTTGTTCCTTTTTCAACTGCTGCTCTTTCTATCGACTCGACTTCCTGTTTTAAGAATTGCAATATATTTTTTACTTGTTTATCACCATCGAACGAGCGAGTCGCGCTGGTATCAGAGGTACCACCATTGCCCTCTTCTTCTTTAACTTGTGTATCTTTATGTATGCGATGGTAATCAATTCTGAGTTCATTCGGCATGCATTTTAGGAGTATGGTTTTTAGCATTATATAATAATGCGAGGACGGGATACCTAATGCGGTGAGTGAGCGACTACACGCTATGACGGTGTTATATAGCTGTCGTAACCCAATCGCATCTGCTTTATGATGGACGGTTGGAAGTGTCATAAGCTGTTGCATCAACTTGTCAATCAGTTTCTCCTTGTCGCCAAATTCTTCTTGGAGGAGAGAGATAGCTCCATCGTAACATGCATCCGTGGGTGTGAAACCAGATATAGTTTTTTGCGGCATTTCCCGTCAGCACCGACTGTAAATAATTGAATTTTTCAGCGCCCGAAAGAGTTTCATTTTCGTGAATGTTGGCGCGAAAATTTTCCCAGAAAGGAATCCATTCCTGATGTTCCCCAGAAAAGGTTTTTAATTTTAATTTAGGCAAGTTAACGCTCCGAGAGTTCGTTGGTACTACTACATGCGATAAATTTGGCTGGTCCGAACAAGGATTAAGGCGGCTCTGAACTCTCTCTAATCGTAATTTCAGTCGAGCTATCATATCTACCGCAATGTCTTCATACTCAGCTCTTTTTTCCGGATTCTTATCTTCGATGTTTTTCGTCTGCATATCCTTGTCGACGTTTACGAGACTTTCCCTGGCAGTAATGAGGCGTTGTAAAAGAGCTGCAAGTTCTTCTTCCATTACTTCGAGTTCAGACATTTCTTGGATATCTCTTATAGATATTCTGTTTGAGTTCAGGTATTCGGTAGCTTCGTTCACTAACTTCGTTATGTGACTGCGATAGCCGGCACGTGTTTGAAGCTCCATTCTATAACGTTTATGAACTTTGAGAGTTTTCACACTTGAATTAATAAAATCTGATCGGCCCACGAGTCCCGGGTTTCGGCACCAAAATGTGAAATAAAACACGTGGGAGAACTCTTTTCTTATCTTTATTTAATTTCAACCGATCTTATCGGGTCGCAAGCGGGATGAAAACTGTTTCGAACAGTACTGATATATATTAATGATGAAGATTAAAACTTTAATTACAATATAAGCCAAAAGCGATAGACAGTTCCTTTCAAAAATATAAGTACAGTCGAGGGATCAATTAAGTTCTTCACAAGGGTTTGTTCAATCGAGGATTAATTTTCAACAAACACCAAAATTTAACGTCGGAAAGCTGCAATCGCAGGAGACCGCCAGGACCTTCGCCGATCAAGTCTCCCTCAAGCTCTCTCAGGTCCCGATGCAATCTGCAGAAACCATAGAACAGCAATGGAGTCGTTGTCAGAAAGCCATTAGAGAGTCCGCCTCAGATATACTCGGTTTCGAGCCACCACCGTCGAGAAACCCCTGGTTTGATGATGAGTGCAGACAGGCCCATGTAGAGAAACAGAATGCATACATGGCCACATTGCGTCGACGGACGAGAGCTGCCCGTTAGCTCTATGAACAGAAAAGGAGGGAGGAGCATGCGCTTCTGAGAAGGAAAAAGAAGGAGCACGAGAAGCCCGAGATCGAGGAGATGGAGAGATGTTACTGCGGGAACGACGTTCGAAAATTTTACCAGAAAGTTAAACGAACATGCCAAGGCTATAAAGCCAGAGCAGAAGCCTGCAGGGATGAGCACGGACAACTAGTAGTGGAGTCACAGTCGATGCTGAGTTTGTGGAAGGACCACTTCTGCAGACTGTATAACGGCGATGATAGTCAAAATGCCGCCGTCAGGCAGAGCGAACCATTCACAATGGACGAAGACGAAGGAGAATCCCGTCCACCCGACCTAGACGATGTTAAGATAGCGATATCGAAACTTAAGTCTTATAAAGCTGCTGGAGCAGACGGACTCCCCGCGGAGCTGTTTAAAGCAGCTGGCGATGAGCTGGTTAGGAACATGCACCAACTCATCTGCAAGATATGGTCGGAAGAACGCATGCCCGATGAATGGAATCTCAGTATCGTTTGCCCAGTCCATAAGAAAGGAGACCCCTATGACTGCGCCAATTACAGAGGGATAAGCCTCCTGAACATCGCATACAAGATCCTCTCTGCCGTACTGTGTAAGTAACTGAAACCGTTCGTGGACAATCTGATAGGTTCCTACCAGTGTGGTTTCAGGCCAGGAAAATGCACGATAGACCAAATATTTACACTACGGCAGATCTTGGAGAAGACCCATGAATTCCAGATCGACACGCACCATCTTTTCGTCGACTTTAAAGCCGCGTATGACAGTGTTTATAGAGACGAGGTATACAGAGCCATGTCATGTTTTAACATTCATGCCAAACTCGTCAGACTATTCAGGATGACTATGGAGAACTCTCGCTGCTCCATTAAGGTCGGAGGTGAACTAACCGACCCCTTTGATGTTAAAAAAGGTTTTAGACAGGGTGACGCACTGTCATGTGATTTCTTCAACATTATTCTTGAAAAGATCGTGCGGGACTCTGCGGCCAATACAAGAGGTACGATCTACTTCAAGTCTACACAATTGCTTGCCTACGCAGATGACATTGACGTTATTGGACGAACAAAGCGAGACGTCAATGAGGCGTTCACAAGCATTGAAGCAGAAGCGGCGAAAGTGGGTCTAAGGGTAGATGGGGACAAGACCAAATATATGCTGTCATCCAAGAAAGGCGCACAACACCGACGTCTTGGTCAGAACATCACCTTCGGCAGCTATATTTTTGAATTAGTCATGGACTTCGTCTACCTTGGCTCGGTAGTGACAAGCAGCAACGACACCAGCGCTGAGATAAAACGCAGAATAGCTCATGCCAATCGCTGCTTCTTCGGGCTCAAGAGGCAATTGAGTAGTAGAGCCCTCTCTCGAAAAACTAAGGTTTCCCTCTACAAAACCTTAATCATCCCGGTCCTCCTCTACGGCGCTGAGGCTTGGACGTTGTCAAAAGCGGATGAAGAGGCTCTTGGACGTTTCTAGAGGAAAATTCTGCGTGCAATCTTTGGTCCCGTTTGTGTAAACGGAGAGTGGAGGAGGAGATTCAACCAAGAACTGTACGGGCTGCAGAGCGACATCGGCCTGGTTAGATGTCTTCGGATCCAACGTCTAAGATGGCTGGGCCATGTAGAGCGAATGGACATCACCGCTCCGGCCCGAAGCGTCTTCGACACCAGCCCCGAGGGACGACGCAGCAGAGGACGACCGCATCTAAGGTGGCGCGCACAGGTGGAAAGGGACCTCAACCAGATCGTGCCGGCTGGAGAGGCTTGTTGGTTGAGTCCCTGGTTCACCCCGGACTATAGCGCCATCTTAGTAAATAAGTAAGTAAGTAAAATGGCATATCCATTATGAACACCTTCTTTCCGCACAAAGGCATTCATAAATATACATACGTGGTATCGTCGAAATCGTTGATAGATTTCTTTGTGGTACTCATACTCTGTGTGTGCAGAGCTACAACCAACGTGAAAATTCGGTCAGTTCCTCTCGAATCCTACTTAGACCAACCACCCCTGGAGAGAAGTGAACGAACATCTACGACCCAAACCATTGCACTCCATTCAGGTTGTGTGACAAACATCATAAACTCTTAAACCTGTGCGAACTATAAAAAAAAAAATCGTGTGTGAAACGGATAGCTTGTGAAGCTCGCGTGCTGAGAGGGGCTGATCATCACCTGGTGTTGTGTAAGCTGTATCTTACTGATAGAGTACCTCGTCTGCCAAGGCGATAACCAAGAGTGGTTACACGCATACGGTGGTAGAAACTATAGAGGTGCGGCAGCACATTCGCGACCATTGATTTGCGAAAAAGGTGTTTTGGCAAACCATTCGCCGGCTCAGAGGAAGGAAATTCAACATAATCATAGGAATTAAATCCAAAGATGGTGTATTGCTTTCCAATCAGATGGACTTCTTAGGCAGATGGAGCGAGCACTTTTCGGAGCCGCTCTATCCCGAACAGGGCGCTGAGGGGGACAGACCTATAGTCTTGATTGGGGCGGAGGATTGTCCAACGGTGGAGGAAGTCGTTTCAGCGAATGAATCGCTAAAAGTTGGCAAATACGCTGGTGTGGATGAAGTTCGGCAAGAAATGCTCTCTCTTGTCATTAAGGGTGATTGGGAATGCACCCTTTTCAAAAAGAGTGCTCTAACTATAGGGGCATATCTCTTTTAGGTGTTCGCGGTAAAGTCTACGGATCAGCTTTCGTCCTCACCTGACTTCAACTCGATGGACTTCGACATGTATGTTGGCGTTACAGTCCATGTGGGACCAAAGCAGAGCTTCTCTCAATCACACATGTTGTGTGTGAATTCATTTTCCCATAGGTGAAAGGTACCTATAATTTATTGCCGGTTTCATGACGATTGTACTACAAAGGTTTTTTTTCAGAACCCCGCTGAGGAGAAACACCGTGCAAACATGTTCGATGACATGGCTATTGTCGGGATTCGGTCCCGTGTTATGGGCATCAAAGGCCAACCCACTACCTACTGCGCCACGGCGGCGCTCTCAGAGAGCAAGGTTAGCAAAAAAATAAAAAATACGAAAGTCTTGAAATCTCAAGACGTGTACTGTCTTTCGAAATCCATGCAATCAGTTCGCCACGTAGGCTTTGGGAGAAAGGGTCTACCACTTAATTGCCTCACGAATTGATTTCGAAGTTACAGCTTTCAATAATGATGATCTGCCCGAGATTTCGGTGTTGCACATCTTTTTTGACGACGGCAAGAGCTCCATCTGCGACGTCACCTTAAATTTTGCTCCATTAAGCTCGTCTATGCTGGACGAAATTCTCCATCATCTTATAAATGGTTCGTTTTGACTGGCCAAAGCCTTTCGACTTTCATTGCTATGTTCTCTAGTCTGGTCCATATACGCCGGCATTGGCCCTAATTTTAGAATTATTTCCTAATTGTATCAAAAACGAAAGCTAGTTAGGGGCACCTTCCAATATTCTAAAGCATGCTTTTCAACCACCATACAAATGTAAGCTTGCTGTTGACGTACATATATGGATACACCAGGAATTACAAGCTATTTGTCCCTGGATTACCCACCTTTATAGATAAACCAGGCTGTTTACTAAGGAAATAGAATAGGACATGGTCATGTTGTGCACATTAGTACCAAGAGGAAGATAAAAATAAGGGACGACGTAGAATGAATACTACAAGTAGGGCTATATTTCACAATACCATTTTTGATTATCTTTCAAAATCATGAAACTTTTAAAATTGACGAATCCATCAGGGATCCTCTCAAAAGAGAACAAAACCTGAAACAACATTTCCGGTTCTCTGTTTTTGACTTTTAATAAGTACCTCCCCGTCACATCAGTAACAAAAACTCCTTTATCCTTGAAAATAATTATTTGATATCCGTATTAATTAAAATTGATGAATGAATGAAACACCCATCCAACACCTCCAACCGGCGAACCGTCGTCATCACTTCAAATTAAAAACCTAAAGAATCAAGGATAACAAAAAAAAGGACATGTCACAAACTTCCCTTGAAACCGAAAAGCTACTTGAGTTTGATATTTGTCCTCTTATCGGCCCGATACGCTGTTTCAATATTTTTGTGCCAATTGTCGTTCAAGTAGAAATGTCAGATGGGAAAAAGGATATTTTTCTTCTTCTTCTTCTTTTTTTTTTTTGTACAAAAAAGGGTGAAATAGATAAATAAAATAAAACTTTTGTAATTATTGCCAGCCGTAGTGTGAATATCTAACCGAGCAGGACCTTTTTCTCCCTTCGATGGGGGGAGGGCAAAAGAATTATTATAAAACGTATCCTTGTAATCGTATTGATGTCTTGACCGGAAGTACTTCCTTTCTGATAGCATAGAAAAAAATGGAAACGGGTGTTCTTTCTAGATAAATTCACCGCAACAAAATGTCGGGTACAAAAGGCTATTTAAAGTAATTTGAAAACAAAAAAAAAAATGTAAATGTAAATGTGAGTAGAAAATGCAGCACATCCTTTCGACACTTACGAAACTCGATTGTGCGGCGCAAGTGTTTTAAATGGTTCAAATTGCTCCGGACTATCTGCGCGGAATTTCATTAAGGACCACAAATTGCCGCCGTCCAAACACTTTCACTTAAGCCCGTATCTCTACCTGGGCCTAAAGGGGGATATTCTGACGCTAACTATCCCACATTAAATTGTATATTGACTGCAGCTACCATTCACTCGGCATTGTGTTGCCTTATTACTTTCTCTGGCGGCAATTACGGGACTCAGTAATAATTATAACAATTGAGGGGAAGACGCAAATTCAGCACGAATCCTTCTGCAAGAGATGTCCTTGTTCGTATCATTGTCATATACGTGGAAAGGAAAGTGATGTTGGAACAGCAACAATGGGAGTAAATAACAGGTTTCCATTGAAATTCGAGTGGATCCTTTATCCCTTATCCTTTATCCGGTATGCTTAAGCATGTAATTAAATGCTCATTCATCGTGTTTGTGTTTTTATGGTTAAGATTGAACGTATGCGTTTGGTTGTAATTTACTTTCAAATAGTACAAAGGAGTGTCATTGGTGAAAACCGGTAATTTCGAAAGTGGTTTGTCCTTGTGAGACTATTTGCCGGGGACTGTGCTGACTTATGGCTTATGGAAGACTTGGAATTTAGTCCACATTTCCTCGTCATTGTCAAATGGATATTTGTTGGAAAAGGATTCGTTTTGATCTAATATTGACTAACGAATTACCAGCCCAAGAAGACTTCGTATCCACCTTTGTGGGACGCAAATCTAAATAGGCTTCGATAAGTATGTCATAGACTCTTTCACAAAGCAAAGATTGTCAAAAACGACACAGAGTAGAGCCTATACAAAAAATAACTCAGAGATTATAAAAAATCTCTAAGGATAGACGCCTCCAGAATAAGAAAAATCCTTCAGAGCTTAGCTGCCTACTCTCTAATAGATGGGGTATGGACAACGTCGGAAGAAGAAACACTTAATCTTCTCCTTAACACACACTTCCCAAGTTGCTCTGAAAGACAAACTTCAGAGCAAACACAGAGAACTCAGACCTCTCCAGTAACAATGCGATCATGCGATCACATAATCTCTAAAGACAAAATCACTTGGGGTATAAAAAGCTTTAACCTCTTCAAATCGTCGGAGCCGGATGGAATTTACCCCATCTAACTTGCACAGACAGAGTGGATACCATGGTTAGACACTATCTTTAATGGCTGCCTAGCTTGGAGACTCACACCAATGTTTGCAGAAGTTCCCGCACTACACCCAATGATCTTAGGCCTACCTGTCTATACTGAAAACTCTGGAAAGGCTGATAGACTTGCACATACGACACAACCTTGATCCATCGTTAATCTCAAAGGTACACCATGCCTAACGCAAAGGTAAATCGGTCGAAACGGCCTTGCACACCTTGGTGAGGAAAACTGAAATATCAGTTCACCTTAATAGCCTTCTTCAACAACGTCACAGCGAAAGCAATTACGGAATTACCGAATTCGGAATCCCAGGAAAACTGATCCAGTTGTGTCGCGCCACGCTAAAAATTACGCGATGCATCGTTCAACTCGGTTCTAGGACTTCGGAAGTGTTTGAAACATGCACCGGATTTCGCCAAGGAGATACGCTGTCATATTACTTCTTCAACCTGATGCTGGAGCAGATAGTGCGACGGGCAGGCGTCAACAAGGAAGGCACCATCTTCTACAAGTCCGTCCAGCTGCTAGGATACGCGGATGATATCGACATCGTCGCGTGTTCTCACCGGGACATTGTAGAAGCATTCACGGCGATTGAAGAACAGGCGAAACGAGTTGGTCTTAAGGTCAATGAGGACAAGACGAAATACATGCTGACCTCTGCAGGAGCTGTTAAGACGAAGAGGAGGTTGAGTCCATTCAACACCTGATCTCAACACAATACTCTGAAAATGATCGGGGAGTACAGAATGACGCGAGCCATAAAATCATAAGATCCCTTAAGCCGAATGAAGCAACAGGCTTCGACATAATTACAGGAGATGTCCTTAAAAATTTGCCGAAAAAAAGCTCGGCTCAAACTTTCATATTTTGTTAACGCAGCGCTTAGGTTCGAACAAGTTATTAAGATTCTAAAGCCCGGAAAGCTACGACGGATGTAAAATCCTACCGCCCAATACATATCATTATAATCAATCGCTTAAAGCCGATCGTCGAAGAAAAGCGTCTTTTGCCGGATCATCTGTTTGGTTTCAGAAGCAAGCATTCCACTCTAGACCAAGTGCATCGAATAACATTTGTGGTCGAAAAAGCACTCGGACATAAGCTAATATGTTCGACCGTGTTTCTTAACGTCTTCCAGGCTTTTGGCAAAGTGTCTCACGAAGGTTTGGGATACAAACTGAGACAAGTTTTCCCCGAACAACTAACGAACGTCGTGGGCAACTACTTACCTAATAAACTCTTTCGTGTTAAACACGGGAACGAATACTCAAATTTTAGACCAATTACGGCTGACATTCTCGTAACGACGATATTCATCGTGATTTAAGCATTGGAAACGTCGAAAATTAAGCTGAACTTTTCGCCCGAAAACATACGAGATCGACTGGAAGGTCATACCAATAATGCGGCTGTTGAAATAATAGAGGAACGAAACCTGTTGCGCCGTTTTCAAAGCACAAAGCCCTTGATTTAGCGCGACAAATTTAAGCCGCACGCACTTTGCGGATTGCAGGAACTCTCACTGGAAAGTTCCCTGCTAAATGTGATTACATCGAGAACGGAAAACTGCTAGATAAGTCAGGTGACTTACTTATTTACTTAGGTGGCGCTACAGTCCGATGTGAACCTGGACCTCAACCAACAAACTTCTCCAGGTGGCACGGTCTTTTGCCAGCTGTCTCTAGTGACGCCTTCCTAGTTGGTTAAGGTCCCCTTCCACTTGTGTGCGCCAGCTTAGATTTGGTCGTCCTCTGCTGTGTCGTCCCTCGAGGTTGGACTCGAAGACTCGGGCCGGAGCTATGCTTTCCATTCACTCTACATAGCCTAGCCATCTTAGATGTTGGATCCACAGACGTCGTACCAGGCCGATGTCGCTGTACAGCCCGTAAAGTTCGTCGTTGTGTCCTCTCCTCCACTCTCTGTTTATACAAACGGGACCATAGATTGACCATAGATTGAAAGCAGAATTTTCCTCTCGAAACGACCAAGGGCCTCCTCAATCGCTTTCGTTAAGATCCAAGCCCCTGCGCCATAGAGGAGGACCGGGATGATTGAGGTTTTGTAAAGCGCAATCTTGGGTTTTCGAGAGAGGGCTCTACTTCTCAATTACCTCCTGAGCCCAAAGAAGCAGCGGTTGGCAAGAGTAGTTCTGCGTTTGATCACAGCGTTGGTGTTGTTCTTGCTGGTCACTAGTGAGCTAAGGTAGACGAAGTCCTTATACCCTTCGAATTTTTAGCTGCCAATTTTGACATTCTGGCTGAGACGTCGGTATTGTGCGTCTTTTTTGGTTGACAGCATATACTTCCTTTTACCCTCGTTAACCGAAAGACTCATTTTAGCCGCTTCTGCTTCAGTGCTTTCGAACGCTTCATTGACGTCCCGCTGTGGTCGTCCAATTACGTCAATGTCATCCGCGTACGCAAGCAGTTGCCCAAACTAGAAATAAATCGTACCTCTTGTGTTGGCCAATGAGTCTCGTACGATCTTTTCAAGCACGATGTTGAAGAAATTACATGACAGTGCATCACATTATCTAAATCAAATGAAATTTAAAATCAAAGGTCTCGGTTAATTCGAACTTAATGGAGCAGCGAGAGTTCTCCATTGTCATTCTGCACAATCTGACGGGTTTGGCAGGGATGTCAAAACTAGACATGGCGCTGTATAGATCGTCTCTATGCACACTGTCATAAGCAGCCTTGAAACCGACGCAAAGGTGATGGGTGACGATTTGGTATTCTTGGGTCTTCTCCAAGATCTGCCGCAGTGTGAATATGTGGTTTATTGTGGACTTACCTGGCTTAAAACCACGCTGATAAGAACCTATCAGATTATCCACAAAGGGTTTCAGGCGTTCACATAGTACGGCAGAGAAGATCTTGTATGCAATGATAAGGAGACTTGGCGCAGTTGTTGGAGTCTCCTTTTTTTGTGGACTGGGCAAACGATGTTGAGATTCCACTCGTCGGGCATGCTTTCCTCTGACAATATTTTACAGATGAGCTGGTGCATGCGCCCTACCAGATGATCTTCAGCCGCGTGTGTTCCTCTCTCCGTTTCTGCTCGTAATGTTCACGAGTGACTCTAATCCGTCTATGTAGCATGGCTTTGTAGGCGTTTTGCTTTGCTACATGGGCTTGCCCGCATTGTTCTAGCTGACGGTGGCTTAAAACCCAACATATCAGAGGCAGTGTCTCTGATAGCATGCTGACTATGCTCCCACTGTTGTTCTGCGGGTTGCTCCGGTGTCATTGGAGTTTGCGAGAGGTTAAGGGAAACCCGATCGGTAAAGGTCCTAGCGGTCTCCTGCGATTGTGGCTTTCCGACGTCAAACGAGATGTTGTCCATCTCGACTCCGTGGCATCCTTGATATCTTCATTCGTACCTTGGCGACAACAAGGTAGTGACCCGAGTCGATGTTGGCTCCTCGGAAGGTTCGTACATCTAGGAAGCTGGAGGAGTGTCTGGCGTCGATCGCAACATAATCAATCTGATTGAGGGTAGACTGATCAGCTGGTCGCCAGGCTCCTTTGTGAATATTGAGATGTGGGAATCGTGTGCTAGCTAGAAAGAGATTGCGCCCCGCCAGGAAGTCGAGTAGCCCATGTCCGTAGGCTATATTTTGCCGTGATCGACTCAAATATGTCTTCTTTGCCCAGTTTTGCATTAAAATCCCCTAGAACTATTCTTGTATCGTCACTGGGACATTGGGCATAGGTTCTGTCTAGGAAATCGCAGTACTCTTCTTTCTTACATCCTGAAAGCTTAAGACTTTCTGTCGGAGTCTTCCTCGAGTAACGAATCCGCATCCGAATAAGCGCGGTTTGTTCTCCTTGTAGCCCTTTTCATAGTATAAGTCGCACTTTCTCATCCGTCTTTTACTGGTTCATCCCATCGCACTTCTTTACAGCAGCTGAGGGTTCGCTCCGATTGATCGCCTGCACCTGGTCTGTTAAGGGACCTCACATTCCAGGTGCAGACTCTCAAGTTCTTTAGTCGTATTCGAGGCTTAAGGTTGTTTCGGACCAAGTGGGTTTTTCCGTGATAGGGATGTTACCTCCCAACCTGGAGGGCCAGGTTCCTCTTTCCCCACGAACAAGGGGTTGGGTCGCTGCACAGATAGGTGCACTACCTGGCGGGTGCCAGGGCAGCTATCCAGTGAACTGTCTTAGTTGTATTAAAACAAAAATGATTGACGCGAAGGGTGGTGGTTTTAGTGAGTGAAGACTCACACTTCTATGAGCACGCACTGTCGGCTCTCATAGTATCTTTTGAATATTTTCGCCTACTCTCGCAAAAAAAAAAATGGACACAAGACCCAAACAAAAATCCGTAAAAGGTCTATTGGACTTCATAAAAAAATACCTAAAATAAATGTTATGCAGTTGTTGTGTTAAATGGAACATTTCCGATCTGCTAATGAAAAGAAGGATTATTGGTATACGCTTCAGTTTGCTTTCTTGTATTAAAAGGAACACAACTGCTTAAACACGGGAATACTACATTAACCTCAACATTCACTCCCACACGCATTGTAAGAACAAGATAAGAAAGGAACCGATAAGGAGAAATCAAAGAAAACTCACTCAATCCCTCATTAGAAAAGATTCACATTCGAAGCAACCTCGCATGTCATCGTATAGAACAAGGTAAACAGCACAACATAGGTGTATATAATATATAACAGTATATCCTTACAATAGTATTCAGCTCCTAGCCTAAGTACCATTTGGTATTATAAATTCAGAAATCCCACAATTACACTAGGAACCATCGTCGCCAGTAATGTCAAAATCACTGAGAGCCTTAACTGCGATGAGCTTCTCGATGTCAGCTCGTTATTGTCCAGGGCACCTCTAACCTCGGGCAGGCCATAAAATGTCGGTTTCCTTGTCGCTCCGCCAATGGAATTCGCACCACTTGAACCAACACCATTGATTCCAATACCACCGCCTGCACCAGTAACACCACCATCGCTGCCATCTCCACGACCGCCATGCTGATGTCGTGTACTATCCCCCGACGAAGGCTTATGTGTTGGCTTACCGGCCGGATATACGTTCGGCGACAATTCGCCATCATCGAAATCCTCTGCGGAACCGTACAGGTCCTCGTCGTCATCTTCAAGGTCTTCGTCTAAATCCAGGCCGCCACCTTCTGCCGGCTGGTATGTCACCTTGCCTTGTTTCTGCTTAAGAATATCATTTGTTTCGATGCCGTGCTTGTTGGAGGGATTTTTACGACTTGGCCCGGGGATTTCTGTAAACGAAAACATAACGGAAATGTAAAAAAATGGAAGGATAATTGAATGAGATGGGTTTTGGTGGTATTGTTTACCTCGTCGTCATGCCGCATTGACAGGACACTTTTTTATGAGCTGTCAACGGGCCATAGCACGGGGGAAGATAATTTGCATGGAAAGCAGGTGGATTTGGGGCTGTCATGTACTTACCGTAGAGTCGTATACTACTGTCGACCTCGCCGATGGAGTTTTTGGCTATACAGCGGTAAGAGCCGACATCTTCCTTTTGGAACTTTCGTACAATCATGGTCATTTTGGTTTCATACAGCGATTTCGAATACTCCTGGACGTGGTACTTGCTCGATGATACTATCATTTCGCCTGCGAAGGGAAAAGGGTAAATTTGAAATTCGATAGTATGGCTTAAGCATATTACTATTGGCAAATAACTTCTAATAATAAGTTGAAGACTTTCGTTGGGAAGTTTTTTCCACGAGTCTTTAAAAAACAATAGTGAAAAGTTAAAAGTAGACCTTTGAGACCTATAAGGTCGAAACGAAACTTATACAAATATCCAATCTGAAAGTTGTCAATTATAAATCCAGAGAGCTTAAGGAAAACCTAACTTCCCATAGAGATAGGACAAGTCCTGGCCATACAATTAACAATCAACATAAAAAAATCATAAAAAAGCTTAGGACGTGTTGACATGACCATTGACTCGGCATTATTTCCTTCAAAGATTTACCTTACGCCGTTGCGACTTAAGGAATCAGCTCAATGGAAGTTCTCCGAAATAGGGCAGGCTGGTATTCTACGCCAAAACAGTGATCTAAGTGACAAAAACCCTTTACAAAACAACAATTCCCAACCGACGACAATGAGAGTGGAATGAATTTCCAAACAAAGGTACAGCACTGGAAATATACATAGACAGGTCGCGGTAAGGCAGTGGTGGCGTTACAGCCGATGGGGGGCCAGAGCCAAGTTTCTTCCAACCACCCATATTGTGTGTGACTTATTTTTTGACACAGGTGAAACGGAGCTACAGTTTAGTGCCGATTCAGAACCTCGTACGTCGAGAAGCTTTTTCATGGCAAGTATACTATGGGGAATTTTGCCAGTACCCCGCCGAGTAGGCTCGCCGCGAAATAAACAATCGATGGCGTTGGTGATATCGGGATCTGGACTCGCTCATTGTGCATCAGAGTCCAACGCGCTAACCACTTTGCCCCGGGTGGCGGCGCCCTCGGAGTATCTATACACAAACCCTAAAAAGCCAATCCTTTAAACAACCGAACCACTGCAGTATATTCCAAGCTGAATTAACGGCAGTTCGTGAGGCCGCCGACAGGCTCTTCTCTGTGAGATCTATGAACAGTAGCGACAACGTCATCTACACAGACAACATCAGCAGCAGAGCAGTAGCTTTTAGGTTGCGCTGGGTATCTGTGTATAGTGATATACCAGGTAACTTTGAAGCAAACGACTGCCAAAGAGAAAATTCACTAACCAATGGAAACGCAAACGTATAACATCTCGAAACAGGCACTGCAACAGGCCATTGAAAGATGGCAGGATCTTGAAACATGCAACTACGCGAGACAGACCTACCCCAGGTACTGTCAACGCAGAACCACTTCTTCTTCTTTGGTGGCGTTACAGCCTATGTACGACCGAGCCAAGCTTCTCTCAATCACGCATGTTGTGTGATTTATTTTTTGACACAGGTGAAAGGGACCTACAGTTTAATGCCGTCTCCAAACGGCGTGAGTCAAGAAGCCTTATCAAAGCAAGCATATTACGGGGGGTTTTACCAGTACCCCGCCGAGGAGGAACGCGGCGAAATAAACATTCGTGCTCCTTGTGCGTTAGAGTCCAACACACTAACCACTGCGCCACGGCGCCTACTAGCCTGCTAAAAATACGCAGGCAGTAGGTGTCATTATGAAAAAGAGGAAGAATCTCCCATCTCCTATGCAATTGCCCTGCCCTAGCCCCCTTTAGATCTATCAGCTGAAGTGTTGATGCTACATCTGTCAAATTGCCGTTCAATTATTTTATCAAAATGGGTGTTCTGTTCGGGCTACGTTCCGCGCGCTTCGCCCATTTTACGGTCACCATAGAGCGTCGTGGCGCAATGAGTAGTGTGTTGGCCTCTGACGCCGATGACACGGGATCAAATCCCGACAACAGCCATGTCATCGAACGTGTTTTTCATGGTGCTTCTCCTCAGCGGGGTACTGACAAAGCCCCCTGTAGTATAATTGTCAAGAAAAGCTTCTCGAATTTCGCCGTTCGGAACCGGCAATAAACTGTAGGTCCTTTTCACCTATGGGAAAATAATATCACACACAACATGTGTGATTCAGAGAAGCTCGGTTTTGGTCCTTCATAGACTGTAACGCCAACATACATACATATGTACATATATGTATAGTCGTCACCATCGGGAGGACTATTCTGTAAACGATAAACCAACAGCCATACGTCGACGAAACGCAAGATCCTCAGAAAACATCGCCACTGTTCCTGAAAGTGTGGAGGAGAATCCGAGGCAGTCGATTTCGCGTCGCTCACAAGAACTCGATCTTTCGCAGATCACAACTTGGAGTCGTGACTCGGGCCTGCGCCCGTACAAAATTCAACTAACCCAGGAGCTGAAGGTAAACGACCATAGAAAATGACGTGTGTTCGTTGAATGCGCTTTGAAGCAGTTGGACACTGGCTCTAATTTTAATGGAAAAATCATCTTCAGCGATGAGACCCATTTCTAGATGAATAGATACGTCAACAAACAAAATTGTCGAATTTGGGACGATACCTATCCACATGAGATCCAAGACCGTCCAATGCATCCCGAAAAGTTACTGTTTGGTGTCGATTTTGGGCTGGTGGCGTTCTTCTTCTTCTTATCGGGCGCTACAGTTCGGGGTGAACCTGGGCCTCAACCATCCCGCCTCTCCAACTAACACGATTTTTTGCTAGCCTTTCCCACTGCCGCACACTCAGTTGGCTGAGGTCCCCGTCCACCTGTGTGCGGCCACCCTCTGTTTCTTCGTCCCTCTTGGTTAGATTCAAAGACTCTTCGGGCTGGAGCTTTGGTGTCCATTTGCTCTACATGGCCCAGCCGTCTTAGGCGCTGAATTCGTAGACGCCTGACTAAGCTCATGTCGCTGTACAGCCCGTAAGGCTCGTGGTTGAATCTTTTCCTCCACTGCGGAGCCGAAGGTCCTTAACTACATCAAACTTATACCTGCCAATGCAAACGTTCTGGCCAAGACGTCGGTGGTGAGTGTGCTTTTTTGACGACAGCACATATTTACTTTTGTCCTCGTTTATTGCCAATTTTCGCCGCCTCCGCCTCAATACTTCTCGCTCAATGTCATCCGCGTAAGCGAGGAGTTGTGAGTATTTGAAATAAATTGTGTCCCTTGTGTTGGCCAGTGATTTTTGCATAATCATTTCAGGGATGATGTTGAAGAAATCGCACGACAGCGCATCGTGTTGCCTAAATCCTTTTTTGACCTCAAAACTATCGGTCAAGTGTTCACCGATTTGGATGGAGCAACGAGCATTCTCCAAAGTCATCCTGCATAGTCTGACGAGTTTAGCAGGGATGTCATAGGTAGGCATAGCGTTGTATAGCTTAACGACAAATAGGTGGTGAGTGTCGACTTTAAATTCATTGGTTTTTGCAGGATCTGCCGTAGTGTGAAGATTTGATTTGACACTGATAAGGACCTATCAGCTTGTTTACAAAAGGCTTCAAGCATGCACACAGACTTATTTCTCTGTAGTTGGTGCAGTCAGAGGGGTCTCCTTTTTTGTGGATCGGGCATACGACGCTGAGACTCCATTCCTCGGGCATGATTTCCTCTGACCATATCTTACAGATGAGCTGGTGCATGCTCCTACCAGGTCATCCCCAGCTGCTTTGAAGGGATCAGCAGACAGTCCGTCTGCGCGAGTAGCTTTATTCGACTTGAATTTCGGTATGGCGACCTTAACTTCGTCGAGGTCAGGGGGACGGAATTCTTTGCTATCTTCGTCGTTAAGAAAAGGATGGCAGCGTTATCGGTCCATATTTCTTTGAAAACGACGTTGGCCAGACCATCACCGTCAAAGGCGAGCGCTACAGGTCGATAATTACCAGGCTCTTTTGGTCTGAATTAGATGATATAGACACCAGTGACATGTGATTTCAACAGGACGGCGGCGCTACGTGCCAGACAGCTCACCCCACATTGAATACTCCGCACAAGCGATTCGAGGGCATGGTGCAGGTGATATGAACTGGCCACCGAGATCATGTGATTTAACCCCGTTAGACCTTTTCTTTTCACAACATGGGTGATTGAGAGAAGCTCGGCTCAGGTCCTTCATGGACTGCAACGCCAACATACATACATACAGACCTTTTCTTGTGGGGTTTTCTGAAGTCCGATCTATGCGAATGACCCATGCCATCGGTCGAATTAAGTCTGATTTTTTGGCAGGAGTCAGGATAAATTGGATATTTGGATGCGCGCCACTCAGAGAAACCAGAAAGCGCTTAATGGAAGGCCCTGTAGTATCTATCCTACTTTGATTTTTATTCGGGCTACTACTACTCGGACAGGCAAAACTGGACCCGCCAAACGCATCCCCACAGGAACTGCGTGGATTTTTACACTGACGGGTCTAAAACCAAAGACGGGGTGGGTAGTGGAGTATTCTGCGAACAATTAAAGCTGAATAAAGTTCTTAAATTACAAGATCACTGCAGCGGCTGAAGTGGAACGTGATATCCACTACGGATATCCGTATTCTCACCGATAGTCAAGCAGCCTTAAAAGCGCTGGGGTCCTATGTGTACATATCAGAAACTAGTCTCGACTGTCGCCTACCTCTTAACGAGATGGCCGAACAGTTTAACATACAACTTATCTGGACACCGGGACACAGCGGCATTGCAGGAAATGAGAGAGCCGACACACTCGCCAGACAAGGAACGACGCTGGCTTGTGAGGGAATACACCCTACAACCATTAAACATATTCTTGCAAATTTCGCCAGGGCCGGGCCGAACCTGAGATGGGCCCAGGGACATACCTGCCTCATCAGCAGGCAAATCTAGTCCCGGCTCGACAGTCAACGGACTAGGAGTATAATCTCCCTAAAAAGAACTGACATCTACAAAATCATTGGTGTTATCACAGGACACTGCCTTATTGGCAGTCACGCGCAAAAAAGTAGGAATAGTTCCGAATGATTTTTGCAGAAGCTGTCTAGACGAGGATGAGATCAAATCCGTTCACCACGTTCTCTGCGCCTGCCCAGCAACGATACCTAGGATCTTACTTCCTGAACAACCTGACAGATGGTCAACAAGTAGGGATATCTGACCTTCTTAACTTCTTAAGAAGCACAAAATGGTTCCACGAATAGGGGATAAATCCCCCTCGTAGCTGCACAACGGGCCTCCTTGGCCTATGTGTGTTCTTCTCAATTCTGGAAAGGCTACGAACCTACCTACCTACCTACTGTAAATGAGTAGACTTTAAATAGCATCATACCTCCAGACGGCCACTTAAAGTTCACCTCAAATAGCGCTTTCCCTCAGGTAAACATCGCATCTGTTTATTGAAAGCAGTCCATAAACCAACCACTGTAAGTGGTTGTAAATAGGAATCGGCTGGACAAATGCGGGATATCAGATCCAAGTAGTTCATCATCTCTCTCTTTATTAGTCAAACTAAAAGCAGGTGAAAGCAAACACGCCAACATCCATCGTGGAGCTCCTTAGACAGACGAAGAAAAAGCAAACGCCGAAGAAAAGGAAACACCTTTCGAACATCTCCAACCCAGACGGATGGAGACTCAAGAATCAATGAAGAGAAGAAAAATCCAGAAAACACCGCTAAGACACTCAATAAACATTTACGAGTGAAATGAGCAACACAATGTTTCGCCCCTTGCTGTCGGTGAAGCTCCTTGTCTTTATCATACTCGTAAAAGGGAAATTTCCATTTGTTTATCCTTGATATTGTACACACGATGTTTTCGGTTGTATTTGGAGCTATTACCATAGCCCGGATGCCGGATGGGGAGTAATGGTTGGGTGGGAGAACTGGTCGTTGGGTTATCCTCTTAAACGGCTGGAATTTTGATAATTCACCACATGTTTGCGGAAGGATGCTACGTCGGGTTGTAGCGCCACATCGTGCATATATGTACGTGTACAATCATTGATGCGGCAGAGACAGTTTGCCGGGTGGATCCTGGAACCTGGTTTGTATTCTTGTTTAATTTTTGGCGGGGGTGTGCGGCGGAGGAAATGTTTCTAGTGATTGTTTGCGTAACACCTGGTTTTCGTTATTGTATTCTTCTTTTTCGATGAAATGGTTGACTGCTATTTTGGTAAATTTGAGAATTAGGCGTATATTCTAAAAGAAAGATGTTTTTGAAAGATGTTCTGTTTCGACGAAATTCATAGTAAGCAAGAGATTTATTACAGGACAAGAATTCCAAGTGTCGGCCACCAGGCAGGCGAGTGACAAATTGCGACATAATAGATATCGCTTCGGTGGCACTAACATTTGCTTAGAGGTTTTTAGAGCGTAATTATATGTCCTCGAGTGAGTCAGAGATGCTCTAGGTGATTTTTTTAAAACCCAAGCTTTTTCAGAAATTATAAGGACTGAGACATATTGCAAAGGATGGCAAGGGACTAACAAAGGCCTCGTAGGGGTAGCATCTATTCGACGGATGCTGGCCTGCTAAAAATTAGTAAGTCCCATCCCTACCTCCTCGTGGTGCCATCCGGAGATTTCCTATGGAAATTGCATTCGGGGAAGGGTGAATGGCGAGCCTCTTGCGCCAAAAAACAGGATTAGTCGGTTGGGCTACAGCCTAGTAAGCTGTAACCGTAAAAAAAAAACTACAAACTCCGAAACAACCATAAGCTTCGGATAAAACGGACCGGATTTATGCTTACGACTCTTGCAAAAAACGAAAAAAGGACAAAGATCTTCGGCTCTGTACGTGGAATGTTAGCTCCCTAAACAGGCCACGTGCAGCCGAGCAACTTGCAGATGCCCTAGACCGTTATAAAGCGGACATAACCGCCATCCCGAAAATGCGATGGAATGGACCGGGTATAAAGCGGATGAAAAGCTGCGATATTTACTACGGTGACTGCTATAGGGAGAGAGGACAACGATTATTCGGATGCGGATTTGCTGTTCGAGGTGAACTAAGGCAAAAAGTCCTAAGCTTTCGGTATGTGAGCGAATGCCCCATATCGATCCGTATCAAGGCTAAATATGTTAACATCAGCCTGATTTGCGTCCACGCTCCCACGGAAGACAAGGATGACTCCGCCAAAGATGAGTTCTACGATCTCCTTGACAGAACGTATGCCCAATGTCCCAGCTATGACATCAAAACTGTACTAGGAGACTTTAATGCTAAGCTGGGTAAGGAAAGGATATTTGAACGAGTCATCGGCAAACATAGCCTACACGACACCGCATCCGATAACGGACACAGGCTAATTGATCTTGCTACGGGGCGAAATCTCTCCTCCACTATTCTTGATGTTCGAACTTTCCGAGAAGCTAACATCGACTCGGACAACTATCTTGTAGTAGCTATGATGCGCATACGGATATAACGAACGCAGCAGAGTAGAATAAAAATACAAAGTTATTACGTCGGAAAGCTACTATCGCCAGAAACCGCTCGTCCCTTAAGCTCTCCAATACACCTCAACCCTCCAGGCTATCAATATAAGAGCAGTGGAACCTTTGCAAACAAGCCCTGAAAAGCTCTGCATCCGAAGTTTTGGGCTTCAAGGCTACACCACGAAGAAACACCTGGTTCGATTACGAGTGCAGGAGGATACACACAGCGAAGCAGGATGCATATAAAACATCGCTGCATAAAGGAACAAGAGCAGCTCGTGAGCTCTACGAGTTGAAAAGAAGGGACGAGCATAAGTTTCTCAGAAGAAAGAGCACGAGAAGTGCGCGATGGAGGATTTGGAGCGCTGTTACTGCAGACGTGACGTTCGAAAGTTTACTCAACAGATAAAGCGAACATGCCAAGGTTATAAAGCTAGAACGGAAGAGAACGGAAACCTAGTAGTTGAATCGCAGTCGAAGCTGAGAATAAGGAAAAACCACTTCTGGAGACTGTATGACGGCGATGTTAATCAATATGCCGCTGTCAGGCAAAATGATCCATTTCTTAACGACGAAGACCGCAGAGAATTCCGGCCTCCTGACCTCGACGAAGTTAAGATTTCCATATCAAAACTCACGTCAAATAAAGCTGCTAGCGCAGACGGACTGTCTGCTGAGCTCTTCAAGGCAGCTGGGGATGACCTGGTTAGGATCATGCACCAATTCATCTGTACGATATGGTCAGAGGAAAGCATGCCCGAGGAATGGAGTCTCAGCCTACAAAATCTTCTCTGCCGTTTTGTGTGAACGCCTGAAGCCTTTTGTAAAGAAACTGATAGGTCCTTATCAGAGCGGATTTAGGCTAGGGAAGTCCAGCATCGACCAAATCTTCACACTACGGCAGGTCCTGGAAAAAAACCAATGAATTTCAAGTCACCACCTATTTGTCGATTTCAAAGCCGCATACGACAGCATACATAAATAGAGACGAGCTATACAACGCTATATATACCTGCTAAGCTCGTCAGACTCTGTCGTCTTCTTCTTTTGGTGGCGTTACAGTCCATGAAGGACCCGAGCCTTTTCTTCAATCACCTATGTTGTGTGTGATTTATTTTTCACACAGGTAAAAGGGACCTACAGTTTAATGCCGGTTCCGAACGGCGTGAGTCGAGAAGTGTTTTCAAGGCAAGTTATACTACGAGGGGTTTTGCCAGTACCCCACTAAGGAGGGACGCCGCGAAATAAATATTCGATGGCGTTGGTGTTATCGGGATCCGAACTCGCTCATCGTGCGTCAGAGTCCAACACACTAACTTCTGCGCCACGTCTGCCGTCTATTAGCAGATATAAGTTCGAGGTAGTTAAGGACTTCGTCTACCTTGGTTCCGCAGTGACCTGGAACAACGACATAAGTTCCGTAATCAAACGCAGAATCACTCTTGCCAATCGCTGTTTCTTTGGGCTCAGGAGGCAATTGAGTAATAGAGCCCTCTACCGAGAGAAAGATTTTGCACGTGATTTTCGGGCCTATAAACGCAGACGGGGAGTGGAGGAAAAGATTCAACCACGAACTTTACAGGCTGTAGAGCGACATGATTCTAGTCAGGCGTCTACGGATTCAACGCCTAAGATGGCTGGGCTATGTAGAGCGAATGGACACCATAGTTCCGGCCCGGAGAGTCTTTGAATCCAACCCCGAGGGACGAAGAAGCAGAGGACGGCCGCACTTAAGATGGCGCACACAGTTGGAAGGGGACCTCAGCCAACTGGGTGTGCGGCAATGGAAAAGGCTAGCAAAAGATCGTGCTAGTTGGAGGGGCTTGTTGGTTGAGGCCCAGGTTTACCCCGAACTGTAGCGCCCGTTAAGAAGAAGAGGAGACATACTGCTATAGAAATCCCTTCTGATAATACCAACATCCTCGCGACGAGTAGAGACCAAAGGACCTGTTGCTTGTATGAGAAATGTAGAGCTTTACCAGAGCATGAAGTAAAGATACCGTGGCCACAAAGCAATATTCTAAATTTGTTGCCGCAGGTAGTTCTTATCTTATACCGTCTAAAACAGCCAATTGGAATATGTCGTTAAGCTTGGAATCTAACTAAGCCGCTGATACGCGGATTGAGTAACGAGTTCGTATCATACGCAACGTCATCTGTTTTAGAGGAGAATCCAAAGGGACACATTTTTTCGTAAGCCGTGGGGTGGCCGTGGTGCAGTGGTTAACATCATCGACCGTCGAGCGGAAGGTTTATGGTTCAAATTCGCATAGCAAAGAAAAAGTAATTCCTATACGGACAAAAACTATGCAACGCAGTTGTGAATGGAAAGTGACCAGACGTACTGCTGCAGGCATAACACTCACAGTATATGGTTAACCGAAATTCATCCTCTGCGTATGCAATACTAAAGTGCTTGAACGAATTACTACGGACTATAACCAACGCGGAACCACCCCTGAAAGTGTGTATGTATTGTACATCTGACCAAAGAAGTTATGTATGTATGTATGTATGTTGGCGTTACAGTCCATGAAGAACCTGAGCCGAGCTTCTCTCAATCAGAAGCTCAATGCAGCGAGACGTCTATGAAGCCTTTGTGAGCATTGAATACAGAAGCAGCTTAAGTGGGTCTGAAGGTAAGTGAAGATAAAATCAAATATATACATATGTATATGCTGTCGTCAAACAAAGACTCATAACACCGACGTCTTGGCCAGAGCGTTGCTATTGGCAGCTATAACTTTAAGGTGGTCAATGATTTCGTCTACTTGGGCTCACTTGAAACAAGCGGCAACGACACCAGCGCTGAGCTCAGTCGCAGAATAACTCTTGCCTGTCACTGTTTTTCGGGCTAAAGGGCAATTGAGTAGTAGAGCCCCAACTCGGAAAACTAAGGTGATACTCCTCTACGATGCAGAGGCTTTGACCACATCAAAAAGGGATGAAGAGGCCCTTGGTCGTTGCCACAAAAATCAACCCCAAGGACCTCATGGAGCGAATTTCCAATTGATGGTGACTGGCGGTGAAAAGTGGATCACTAACGACAACCTCAGGTATAACCGGTAGTAGTCAATATTGACGCCCCGGAATTTTTTTTTTTTTTTTTTGTTGGAGGCTTCTGCTATCTATTGGAGCACTCAGACGCAAATACTCGTCCATTTTATTTGAGACAAACACTTTACATTAACGTATTTTCCCCGTTTTCTGGAGATAAATGAGAAGGAGCTTCAGTGAAGTAGAGCTAAGAGATTCGGCACACACCACGTCGGCGTCCCAAGGGCGCGTCACCGTGCCCAAGCAAAGGCGGGACCGTCGCATAGAAGGTGTTCTGCTGTATCCTCCGTCTCGCAAACTGCGCCACAGGTAGGCGTCTCACTGTAGCCAAGCGCGCAGAGATGCTTAGCAAAAGTGTAATGGCCCGTGATAATGCCCGCAAGTCTTCAGCAATCCTTCCCATTCACAATTGTGTTGCATAGTTGTTTTTCGTATGAGAATTGCTTTTTCTTGGCTATGGAATGACTTTGAACTATAGACCTTCCGCTCGAGGGTCGATGATGTTAACCACTGATCTGGCTGTGTCGGCCCACGATAAAAAATACGTGATGCATCATGCGGTTCGGTTCCAGGACCTCTGAACCGTTTGAAACAGGCACCGGATAATGCGACGGACAGGCGTCAAAAGAGAAGACACTATCTTTTACAAGTCTGTCCAGCTGCTAGGTCACGCGGATGATATTGATATCATCGCGCGACCTCAGCGCAAAGTGGTAGAAGCTTTCAGGGTGATTGAAGAACAGGCGAAAAGAGTTGGTCTTAAAGTCAACGAGGGTAAGACCAAGTACCACCTGGGACAAAGTATAATGATTGACAGCTATTATTTTGAGGTGGCTAAGGCATTTGCCTACGGGTTAAATAAAATTCCGCAACCGAAATCACAGGGGAAATCCGGCATAGAATCACCGCTGCTACTTCGGGTTGTCCAAACCGGCTTGGCATAGCAAATTTTATTTCTAGCAAGATTAAAAGCACCAGGTCAAAGGAAAATACGTGGTTTGACTTGAGCTGCAAGAGGTGTACTTTGTCTCCACCAGGGAGCTAAGCTTTCAGTTCTAAAAGACAAATAGTTCTGAGAAAAACCGAAAAAAGTACATATGAACCAGATACGACTGCAACATCCACATTCGACGGGTTTAATTCCAATCCGATCAAAAATTAAGGCGTACAATCCTTTAATGTCCCAGAGGTAGCAAACGTTTCTGGTCGTTTGTAAAAAACATAAAAAACTAAGCAACGTCGTCTATACCGACACTCATTTACAATGACATTCCAACTGTCACCCCCTTAGAGAAAGCTAACCTACTTACTGCTAACTTCGCAGGCAGTATCCAGCTCTCAGCTTCTACTTTGTCCCCACCTGTACGAGAGTACGTCGAATCCACCATGGGACTAATCGACTTCCGCACTTGTACGGTCACAATGGTTCTTAAGGACCTCAACATACACAAATCCGCTGGTCCAGATCGTATTGCCCCAATAGTTCTGAAGATGTGTTCTGCTACGTTGGCAAGACCACTGCGTAAGCTTCTTCATCTTTCCTACTTTTCTGGGCTCTTTTCGAGTAGGTGGAAAGAAGCATTTGTCCAGCCTATACCCAAAAAAGGCGAATAATCTTCTCCCTCCAACTACCGACCCATTGAGCTAACGTCTCTTCATTCCAAGGTCATGGAAATGCTGATTAACCGTCGGTTCCTCAATGGCCGTCAGTACGGTTTGCGCAGCAACAGATCCACTGGTGATTTGATGGCATATCTCTCGTTTCATCTAGCAGGTGAAAGCAAAATAGTTGCATTGGATATTTCGAAAGCATTTGAGAAGGTTTGGCATGAAGCCCTTTTGTCGAAAATGTCTCTTCTTCATTGGATTAGAAGCTACCTTTGGAATCGATCAATTCAAGTTGTTTTGGACGGATTCTAGTCTGATATCCATGACTTAAATGCTAGTGTTCCCCAGGGTTCCATCTTGTCTCCGATACACTTTCTCATTTTCATAAATGATCTCTTGTCTGCCACTTCTAATCCGATTCACTCCTTCGTTGACGACAGTACACTTAGCTTCACATATTCGATCACTAGCTTACAATGCTGCTCTTCAGCCTAGCTAATTAGATTCCGATAACGAGAGCAACATCCAATGGGGTAAAAACAATATAGTGGAATTTAATGCATCTAACACACAATGCTGTCAAGGCGCATAATAACGCGCATAACTAATCCGCAGCCTTCATCCATGGATTGCACTTGCATCTCAGAAACCGAAAAGCTTTCCATGCTGGGTACGTGTGTTGCTCACAATCTTAATTGGAGCAACATTCTGTGTCGCCAAAAATGCTGCGAAATGCCTAGACTTCTTATACAGAGGCAAGAAATATTTCCCACCCTTAGACCTGGCTACAATCTATAAGGCGTTAATTCGCCCTAAATTAGAGTTTAACGCTCATGTCTGGTCTGGTGCTTCCAAGACCTCATTGCACCTACTAGATAGAGTACAAAAACGCGCGATAAAACTGATAGGTGACTCCAGCATTACCAAAACATTAGACTCGCTGGAACAGCGCAAGAATGTTTCCTGCCTCTCCCTGTTTTATCTTTACTTCCACCAAATATGCTCTGATAAAATAGCCAGTTGCGTTTCGCCCCTTCAACATTCCTCCCGCAACACACGCCTCTCTAGGAATGCCCAACAATGTACCCTGAAGCCCGCTTTCGAACGTACTGTAAAATAGAAAGAATCTTACTTTAACCGAACCATACGAATCTGGAATTCCCTGTCTGATTCGGTCTTCCTCCCTCAATTCAACATGCAAGCATTTAAGATCAATGTCCATCGTCATCTCCTCTAACTCTCTTCCTTTCTACCTTCTGCCCGCACTGTGTCGCCGACATAATAAGGTTATTAAGCCTTGAGTGCGCGTATATTATATCAAAAAATAAAACTGGGTCATGCTTGCTTATACTACTTCTGCGCCGGATATTTGTTCCTATTTATGAGGAAAATGAATGGAGGAGAAGACCTAACCACGACCTCTACGAGCTGTGCAAGGTTATGGATATTGTCCGGAAGGCAAAAATCCGTGGACTACATTGGCTCAGCCACATCGAGCGCCCCAGTTAAGAGGGTATTCAACTCCGAGCCTCCTGGTTCGAGAAGAAGAAGAAAACCGAACCTCCGGCATAAAGACCAGGTAATCGCGGATGTAAGACAACTTTGTCTTGATAACTGGAAGCGGCGTGCCCGGGATCGTCAAGGATGGAAGGCAGCTTTAGCTCAGGCTCATATCCCCCATGAATTGCTGGCTTGATAAGTAAGTATATAAGACGTTTCATGTGGGATTTCCTTCAGCCACAAATATAAGCTGCAAACGAACAATGTCCTTCAATTCAACCTAAAATTGAATCCTTAGGAGTAGACACTTCAGGTAAAACAGCAATAAAACAACAACTTAGCGGTTCCTTCTGGACTACTCCAAGCGAGGTAAGGACGTGAGTCGAACCAGTCTATTCTAGTCATGTAAATGATAATGACCAGTATGAAAGTGTATACGTTTTGTACATCTGACCAAAGAAGTTATGTTATGTATCAATTAGCCCGTATGGCGCATGGAACTATCAATCAGATAGGAAGCAGCTCGACCTATTGACCATAACACTGTCAGCTCAAACGAGTCGATAGACAGTTCTATACCCGTAAGATTGACACTCAATTATTCAATTAATGGACTTATGGGCATATTTTTTAATTTAGCCAAGTCGGCACTGTGTGCACTCAGAGCGTTATGCAGTGTCACAATTTGAGACAATCTATCTGCCTATTAGTATCGAATGACTTCAATGACCGCTAAGACATATATGTACATCAATTTAACATTGATTGGCTTGGCTGCCACCCAACCATATGTCGCTAAAGCACTATCAATCCCAGATACAACCTCCCTAGTGCCCTTTTCATCATAATCCAAACTAATAAATACTCAAAGACTATGTTGTGATCAAGTGTCCATTCGGTTGCTCCCATGCACTACAAAACTACACAACAACACTGGTAGGCACTTGCTCAAATGTGCTTAATTTCTACTCGTGTCCCTATTGAAGATGTCACACAAGCCAGTTGAATTCCTTTGGATTCATCATTCTATCTATTGACGCCTCTGAAGCTTACCGGCCGCATACATCATCGCAATCCACTACTCATTGCGAAGGACAAACAAACCAACAGACACGGAGACGACAAAATGCATGTATCTCTACAAATACTAGTACAAAATGACGAAAATAATGACTCTCTATTATAAACTTACCAGTATCCTTAATCCAGTAGTTAATTGATTTTGGTGAAGCCTCTACGTGACATTCGATCTGAACATCAGTGCCAAGCGGTGCCCCAACTAATTGATTTGGTACTTGGATGCCAGGAGGAACTGCAAAACCATAAATCAAAAACTATGTATTTACTCCATGAGTAGATATAGATACATGTATGAGTATTTATCTGTATTCATGCAAATATCAAGGATATGTGGAAGCATCCTTGCTCTCGACCTAACCTTTCCCGACTTACCGAAATGTCCTGTTGTGTGAAAGGATATGGAAAGATTGAAATTCAATGCATTACGTTGCATGCATTCAGTCATATGGATGTAGTAAAAGTACTCGTACTACATCCATACGCCAGTCCAGTTCGATTTGGTACAGTGATGTTACGAGCCCACTCTTACCTACACGTACATATGTATGTCTCGTCCTAATAATCAGTTTGGCTACACTGCACCTCTCCGGCCTATCTGTTGCAAAATAATCGACGTGTTATTCGTCTTCATCCTCGGGCTCAACAATTCGTGCGTGCCCAGTACAATACAGCATAGAGATGGGTTTGAAGCTTTCTCAAACTACCGCATACACTCATCTGCATCTGCAATTCGAGAACTGCAACATGGCCTGTTCGAGGCCAAGTTCTCTTACACTCTAGATCTGTATATTTCGACAGGTGTCATTTGGTCCCTTAGCCAGCAATTCACAGGCATCGACCTTTCTCTCTCTCTTGCTCGTTTTTCGTTTCTTTGAAAATGCCTAACGAAGTGGTACTCCAGGTATTGTCTATCGTTTTACCATCCATGGCACGCTGCAAGGGCATCCACTGTATCCTGATGATGTTCGGTTATGTCTGCCGTATAACGTGGAATACACCTTTCGGTGGAAAATATGTTCGCTTACAACAGAGTCAGGAGCACACGCACAAGCAGTTGTAGTTGTAGCTGGACATTTGACCAGATGATGATGTGAAGTTGCCTTTTCGACCAAACATGCTCTACTACTACTATGTACCACTATCAGATGGAGTTGTGCACGATGATGTAGTGAAAGGAGATAATAAAACGTTAGGACTGGAACATTTAATGAGTCCTTTTCTATTAGAGAATCGACTGGATCTAGTCTGGTTTGATTTGGTTCTGGACTTCGACTCCGATTCCCACTAACCGACCGCATCTATGCTCCACACTCTGACTCTAGCACGAGCCATGTGCCCCGTACATGCTACACTAGTACAATGTAGCATTAATGAAGAGGACTCTTGGCTGACGGTGGTCAGATGATGGGTTCATTGAAAATGTATGTTACTTCCCATCACATCCACATCTACCACACCCGGTTGAAAAGAACCAGAGATACAAAAAGAGAAAGAAAAGAAGAAAAAAGAACTACAACACCACTTGGGGATGAGATGCATCCACACCGATGGTCAGTCACCGCATATATGCGGCAGATTGGTCTATCCTGTATATAGTGCGCATAGATGCATAGAAAGTGTCCGGTGTCGTAATCGCATGGTAAGTGAAGGCGGTCATTCTCCACCTTCATTTGGCGACAAGGCGGCAAAATGTGTGAAAAGAAACTATGGATATTGTTCTCGACTGTTGGCCGGTGGAGCCGACAGAGCTTCGATAATGACTGTGTGGTGGCCAGCCTTTTGGGCTGTGGATGATAATTTTAGAGAACAGACTTTGACAACTTTATCGGATTTCGGGTTGGAATAGTTGTTTTTGGTGTCGTTGTTAAGTTTATGAGTTTTGGAGGTGATAACAAGCAGAATTGTGGAAAGTATAAGGCTGGCCACTGCTAGCGTGTTATTCGAAAGCAATTGGGTAAGTTTTGGGGAAAAGGTGCTTATTTGAACTATTACAAGTACTTTAAAGGATAATTTCTACTCCTTCCAAGGCATTTAAATTTGGTCACTTTCTAAGCAACGGACGTACCACACTACTGGATAGGACCAGTCTTTAAGCTGGTGAGCCTGCCTCCACCTAGCATCTAAGCGACGTAGGTGTTCCAACGGTAAACGGAGAAAGGTCGCTGAAAGAAACCTCACAGACCGAGGGAATACGGCACCAAAATTGGCAGGTTACAAGAACAAGACAAGATTATTAATTTCCATGACTGCTTCCCTTCCGGTTTTCACCAGTTCTTACCATCTACAAAAACTGTCCAATATTTACGAAGCAGGGAGAGTGCTTTCCTTTTTTGCTTCTCCATTAGATGTTGCATCCACTCTCTGGTAATTTTTTTCAAGAACGCTTTGTTGGTCTGGGTTTCCCGGTGTTTTTTAACTTCGCAGTTCATAATAGCGGCAGCTTCTTGGCATTGAGCGATCGTTGTTCTCTTGTGTATAGTCTTAGGCGTACTGGCTGGATTCAGGATTCGTACTGGAACCAGTTGGTCTTGTCGGGGTTCCACGAGAGCCCTTCCAACAATGATATCGCTGGATCGATTTCGTTTGTCGGGTTCGACCACCCATATTCGGCTTGTCCCCGCATCCCCTTCTATCTTCGCCCAAACCACAGCTTCTGCATTCGGGGGAACTGTTTGGCGCGCTTGCACGACTATTCGCCTGACCTTGTTACCCTGTCCATTATCTATTGTTAATGGAAGCTCCAAGTTGCCATACTTCATCACTTTTTGGTTGAGGTCCAATGTGAAGCCATACCTAATCATGAAATCGACGCCGATTATGATGTCATCAGTGATGTCCGAAACGATAAAATCATGCTGAAACTCGACGGTACCCATCGTAACTCTTTTCTGGACCTTATCCTTAACTTCCGCCTTCTCACCAGTTACTGCACGAAGCCTTACCTCGGAAAATGGTTCGATGTCAGAAGTTAATCCGCTTCGGATGACTGAATGAGTTGCGTCCGTGTCCAACTTCAGCAGATATCGTCGCCCGTCCATCGTTCCCTCGATTACTAGGCTGGTTGCACCCCTACAGATTCGGGATACGAGGATGCTGGGGCACCCCAATGTGGGAGCCAGCGCATGCCCCTCTGCACTGACTTGTTTTAGTTTAACGGATTGTTAGGTGCACCTTTTGCACCTCCACGCTCGCGTTCACTCCCTTGGTCTCTTTTTGGCGAACTAGACCTCGAACGCTTTCTTCGCAGACGGCAGTTTCTCGCAATGTGCCCCTGCTGGTCGCAGATGTAGCATCTACCCGGGAATGAACCACTCCTACTCGCCATTGTTGTTCTGGAACTATCCTGGTCTTGAGATATGCGCCATAGTTGGATGGAAGGTCGGCATATCAAGAGCGATGTTTCACATGCGAGAGCGCTGGCAACTGTCTCCTTGAAAGATGTTTTCGGCAGGAGAATCAAGCTTCGTTGCGTGTCGGCGTCCCTAAGTCCTTGGATGAAAGAATGCGTTTTTAGTTTCTCCACCACATCAACTGAAACGTCCGCGTAGGCAAGATGGGATAGCTTCTCGATGTCGGCAGCATACTGTTGGATGGTCTCTTTTCCACGCTGCTTGCGTCCTTTAAGTTCCAGCTTGTGCATCTCCTGCATGTGCTCACTGGCGTATCTTCGATGAAGAGCTTCCCATATGGCTGTGTAGTTCCTTCTCTGGGTCTCCGGGATGGTCGGTAGAACACCAGCTGCTTCGTCTTTAAGCGACATGACTAGGGCGGCCACACGATCTTCTTCTCTCCATTGATTCCGTTCCGCTGTTGTCTCGAACTGTAGTTTAAAGATGTTAAACGCACTCATGCCGTCGAAGTTGGAAGCTGTGAATTTCGATGCTGCAGTCGGTACAACGATTCCTTGATGCTGAACGTTCTGGCCAGTTTTCTCGAGTTCCAGAACCTTCTTGTCGAACCTCGATTCTAGTGTCTCGATTCTCTCTTCGACGTTCTGGTATCGATCGTCGACGGCCTGCTGGATGTTTCTTAAGTTTTCTCGAGTGTTCTCTAGCATCTCTTTCAGCTTCTGATTCAGGGAAGTGGAATTTTCCTCCAATTTCCTACTTACGGCAGCGGAATTTTCCTCAAGTTTCTCCAGTTTCTGGCTCAGAGAAGTGGAATTTTCCTCCAGTTTCTGACTCAGAGAAGTGGAATTTTCCTCCAACTTTCTACGTACGGCAGCAGAATTTTCCTCCAGCTTTTGATCTAGTTTCTGGCTCAGGGAAGTGGAATTTTCCGCCAGTTTCTCTAGTTTCTGTTTCATCGAAGAACTCATAGCGTTCATAGCCGCGCAACACCTATTCTTTCGGATCAGCATTCAAGGACTTCGACTATCGAACAAACAGCAACACTCAACAAACACCCTATTAATATACCCAAACTTAATAGAGTGGATACACATCAGAAGACTAGTCAGCTACCTTACGGGACACAGTGGTCTGCGATATCATCTCAATAAAATGAACCTCTCGTCTGAAACTGAGTGTCAACTTTGTCTTGAGAACGAAGAGACTATAGGCCACAAACTGTGTGAGCGTGCTGCTCTCTGTCATCTCAGGAAGCGTATCATTCTCAGTGAAATTATGACTCCTGAGAGGATCACCTCAGCTCCTACGAGAAGCATTCTCAACTTCATTAGGAAAGTGGAGGAGCTCCTTCTCTAATCGGCTAGTAGGCGCGATAGATCTATAAAGGTCGCAGTGTCTCGTGCTAGTTGTCAGCACTTGCCACCTTTCAAAATCCCCTTGTAAATAGTTATAAATATGTGTCGTATCGCATTCCAATCAGCTTGCACTGACCACAATATAAAAATCTTCAGCAACAACTTCATTCAAGCGTACTTGGCATCTCTATCATCTGCACTAAAACGTTCCATCACTAGCCCCTAACCTCTGTGCAAATTTGTACTCCACTCATGTATCCTACAAGCAAAATATCTTAACTTCATAAAACATTCCACAAAACTCAATTAACTCCAAACCGCACTTGACTGCAGCCGCTTTGATGCATTTACGCCATATGTGTGCTTCCCGTTTCATGCATATCAACTCGTCCTCTAGTGCTGCAACAGCAGCAAGGAGCATCCTTGTTAATGATTTCCTTAAATAAAATTTCCTGTGCAAAACATAAATTAATTCCGTCGTGCACGTCCTGAAGATTCATTTGCATCCTTTAGGTTTCTTTCTAGCTCCCTTCGTTGTTTCCGGCCACATCGGAGCATCTGTGTTGTTGTACAGTTGTCAAGGAGTGTTCTTTGTAAATGAGATAAAAACCTCATAACGGCTTGAATGTCATATAATTAATCAGAGTTAAATGGGGCAAAGGAGGGAGAGAAAAACAGAAAAAAAGTAAATCAAGTTCCAAAAAGGACATGTACAGGTGGAGGCAGTAGATAAGCTTTTCAAAGATACAAAGTTATAGCGTGGATTCTCGGTGTTAGAATATTTACTCGAAGGCGATGATGTGTTAATGTGAGTCCATCACAATGGAGAATCGACGCAACGCCTGCATATGAATTTCTATCTCAGGACACCTAATTAGACATTGTTTCCATTTCACCCAATCCGGGTGAATAGTACTCGAATGGATAATGGAATAGAATTAGTCATTATTCACTTACAGTGTATACTGAGCGAGATCCGTTTCGACACCGATGGTGGTACTCCGTTTGATGCAATGCAGAGATACGAACCCATCTCGCCACGTGAGATTTTCGTCAGCTTGAGCATTTCGCCTCGAAACGATGATACTGAAAGAGGTACAAAACGGATATCAAGTGTTGTCACATGCGGGTTAGGAGTGCTACTCACCTAGTGTTTTTGTGCCCATATTGTCCTTCAGAACGATTTCGCTTCCATCTTCACGTCGCCACGTCACTATTGGCTCTGGGTATCCCCGCGCACTAAATATCAATTTCAAAAAAATGCACAATGAAATAGGACACTAGGACAATCATCCCTCGATCTAAAATACAATCCTCAGTAAGGATTTCAAAATGAATTGCCCTCCTCCGTTCAGCTACTGAAACGGAACGGAGAAAACCATAACCACAACCTCAAATGAGCATTTAATTGGCGCCAATTTTAATGATATTACACAGTGGATTACAGCCTGGTTTCTGTGGGCTATTGGAAAATAAAATTTCTCACCACATTGACCAGAGTCAAGTGGTGAGTCCATTGAAACTTCTGCCCGAAGCGATTAAAAGCCAGATCACATTGCTTAACGATAACCCCCGGCCTCGGGGTCGATTCATAAGGATTAACGACAACAGTCACTCCTACTCTTTTCCTGTCTTCATTCGAGTCCTCTACTCCTTCATTCCGGCTGATTTATGTGACTCGGCATTACTTGTCTTTCGCAATAAGTTTACAACTCGCCGAAAGCGATATACAGGATGGACAGAGACAATATGGCCGGATGGCAAAAGGGAATTAGCTAGTGCTGGAACTTTTATAACCTAACCCTTGGCAGGACATAAAAAAGAATGTTTCTGCAGCCGTTTTCGGAGCTGAAGTGGCAAGAAAACATATTTTCATTGGGGTTGGGCGGACAGTACTATGCAGTGGATCAGTCCGTCTTGATGTCTATTTTGTTATTTTTATGAATGAATGACTACGTTATGGGTAATCATGGAACTGTCAGACGTAAGCACTTAGGAAATTGACAGAGGGTCGCGAAATGTTATGAGTTATTGGTTGGAAGTGGTTTCACTACGCGTATGTTTTCACTAAAAAAGATGGGATGGGGGACAATAATCAAATTACAATTTGAAATTGATTTAAGATTTGTTTAGTTAGAGCGCCTTTGAAGCGTCAGTAATTGACCTGGTCTATTCCAGAGATTCATTGGCGTATTTTGTGCAGAAGTTAAAACCATATGATGCAAAGGCAGCAACTGTGCTTGAGACCTATGAGCACCTCTTAGAGGGATATAGTGAGTTATTAAAGGTATCCCAATTGACAAACCATACACAAGACAAAAACCATCAAGCTCCTCTCCGTACGGAATTTGGAACATATCTATGAAAGGAAAAGCTTACACCAGACCATTAGCTAAAGGATTCCAATCTGGTCGGGTGAATGATAAAATTAAAAAATCAAAATCTTCTTCATGCCAAACCTGGGCCTCCTTTAAAAAACCCCTCCAACTGGCACGGTCTTTCGCCAGCAGTCTCTGGTGCCGCATGCCTCGTTGGTTGAGGTCCCCCCCCCCCCCCCCCCCCCCCCCTTGCGTGCGTCACCTTAATTTGGCCGTCCTCGACCACGTCGCCCGTCAGAGTTGGGTTCAATGGCCTTCCGTGTCGGAGCTGTGGATTCTATGCCCTCTACATAACCTAGCCACCTTAGGCGTTGGATCCGCAGCAAATGCCGTGCCCGTACAATTCACTATAAAGTCTTCTCCACCACTCCCCATTTATGCAGATCGGGCCAAATATCGTAAATAGAATTTTTCTCTCAGAACGACCAAGAGCTTTCTCATCCGCTTTCGATAAGGTCCATGTCTCTGCGCCATAAAGCTGGACTGGGATAATAAGCGTCTTGTATATGGTCACCTTGGGCTCTAAGAGGGCTCTGCTTCTCAATTGCCTCCTGAGCCCAGAGAAACAGCGGTTGGCAAGAGTTATTCTGCGTTTGATTTCGGCACTGATGTCTCTTCTGCATGTCACTGCGGTGCCTAGGTAGACGAAGTCCTTGAGTACCTCGAAATTATACCTGCCAATATGTGCGCCCTGGACAAGACGCCGACGGTTCGTGTTCTTTTTCGACGACGGCATATAATTCGTCTTGCCCTCATTTACCGCCAGCCCCATTTTAGTCGCTTCCGCTTAATGCTCGTAAAGGCCTCGATGACATCAATGTCACTGTCAATGTCATCGGCATATGCGAGCAATTGTACCGACTTAAAAAATCGTGCCCTCGTATTCACCATTGAGTTTTGCACGATCCTTTTAAGGACGATGTTGAAAAAGTCACACTATAGCGTGTCGCCCTGTCTAAAACCTTTTTTGACATTAAAGGTCTCAGTAAAGTCGCTTCCGGCTCTGATGGAGCAGCAAGGATTCTCCAATGTCATCCTGCAAAATCTGACGAGCTTGGCAGAGATGTCAAAACTGGATATGGCGCTATATAGCTCGCCTCTATGTATGCTATCGTATGCGGCCTTACAATCAGATGGTTGGTGTCGATCTGGAACTCGCTGTTTTTTTCCAGGATCTACCGCAGTGTGAATAATTGATCGATAGTGGACTTTCCGGTCCTGAAACCACACTGATATGGACCACACAGATCATTAACGAACGGTCTCCTTATTTGTGGATCGGAAATAGGATACTTATGTCGTCTGACCATATCTTACAGATGAGCTGGTGTGCACTTCCAACCAGGTCATCTCCAGCTGCCTTAAAGAGCTCGACAGGTAGTCCGTCTGCTCCTGCAGCTTTGTTGGACTTAAGCTTACATAACGCATTCCTAACTTCGTTCAGGTCAGGGGGGTGGAATTCTATCATCGTCCGTTGTGAATGGGTCATTCTACCTGACAGCGGGATCTGTTTTGTCATCGCCGTTATACAGTCTGCAGAAGTAGTCTTTTCAGATTCTTAGTACCGACTGTAAATCTACTGCAGGCTTCCGTTCTGGCCTTATACCTGGCATGTTTGTCAGGAACGTCGTTCCTGCGGTAGGATCTCTCCATCTCTACGATCGCGAGCTTTCATACTCTCTTTTTTTTGTTTTGAAAAGATTATGCTCCTCCCTCCTCTTCTGTTCATAATGTTCACGACCAGCTCTCGTCCTTCTGTGCAGCGCCTTTTGATAGGCTTGCCGCTTGACTGCGTGTGACCTGCTACACTCGCCGTTCAGCTTGGCTTGTGGGCAACGAGTCCATTTAGTGTTGTACGGTCTTAAAAGGCGTTGTAGGGTTTTCCGAGAGCTTGAGGGAGACACGATTAGCGTAGGCTCTGGGGGACTTTTGAGTATGTAGCATTGCGGCGTTGTACGCCGCTGGCCCTACTCGATTTTTCTGGGCCAGGCATTTTCGTAGTCTAGGTCCCTAGGTTAGGGCTATAAGATGGTCCGGTAAATGATAAAATTCAAAAATCAAAATCAAACAACTGAAATTGATCATCATTGACCGGTAGCGCTCTCCATTGATTTTGGATACAGTACCCTTGTTTTCGAAGAAGTACAGACCAACAATGTTGCCGACTCACAATTTTCACCATAAAGTAACCATCTTCGAAAAGTTGGCTCCTTAATAAGCTCAACTTGCAGCAAATAAAATATGCTTCTGAGGTCGATTGCATCGGACATCGGCTACTTGACTTCCTGGCGGGGCGTAATCAGCTTTTAGCTAGCACATGATTCCCGCATCTTAACATCCACAAAGGAACTTGGCAATCACCTGTTCAATCGACCACGAATCAGATTGATCACGTTGCAATCGATGCCAGATACTCCTCCAGCATCGAAGATGTGCGACCATCCGAGCCAACATCGACTCGGACCACTACCTAGTTGTAACCAAGGTACGAATGAAGATATCAAGGATGCCGCGAAGTCGAGCCGGACTACGAAAGTTTGACGTCGGAAAGCTACAATCGCAGGAGACCACTAGGATCTTTACCGATCGATTTTGCCTCAATCTCTCGCAAAATCCGATGATGCCGACACATTTCACAGAACAACAGCATGGGGTGGCCGTGGTCCAGTGGCCATCGACCGCCGAGCGGAAGGTCTATGTTCAAATTTGCTTGTTCGGACGTGAGAAGCTCGTGAGCACTAGCAGATCGAGAAGATCTGCTTGTTGGTTGAAGGCCAGGTTCATACCGGACTGTAGCGCCATCTAAATAAAAAGGTGGAATGCATAGCTTGAATCTCTAAGGTCTAAGGAAACAGGTGAGATCTCTGTTCAACAGAGGCAAGCGAACAAATAGTTGGACCGAATCGAGGAAATCAAAGAGAATGTCTTGAAGGAAACACTGCGAGAACATAGCACGCTACCAAATGCGGCCCGACTCTATTAAGTGCTGTTCCAGGAGCATACAAATCGGCTTGGCCTGCTTTGCCAATCAGACGGTATCTAACTGTCGATCGCAGGAAAACTCTGGCGACCTTACCTGAGGTACACTTCCCTGGTTCTACTCTCCAACAAATCGACGATCAAACGTGCATCACAAATAACAGCAGACTTTTCAGCCCCGGCAGAGTCTGTCTTGAGGACGAACAAGCAACAGGGCACATACAATGTGAGCCCTTTGCCATCTTAGGAAGCGTAATGGTTAACACACTGGATTCTCATCCCCGTGATCCTATGTTCAAATCTCAAAGTTCCTGCTAACGCAGTGAACAAAAACAAGAAGACTCATCTAGTCCTCACTCGCCGATTATTTGTCGCTGCGTGGCTCATCAAGCTCGAAACATTGTTCTTTGTTTGAATTTATCGTTTCTATCTGTTGTGAAGCAATATCGCCTCGAAAGACCAATGTAGAATGAGAAAGGGGGAGTAGTCAATTGACTTTGTTTTTTGGTCGCTGAGGACCCTTGATTGATCCAAAGTGTGTTAATTATTAATAAGTGTCATCAGAGTTTTTACTCATGATACGCAATAGAACGTGGTATAGTTTAAACACGAATAAATGTTTCAATTTCAAAGATCAAACGTGTTATGTGACACACTTGTTTTTTTTTTTTTAACTTCCCAGTGGGGCCGATTTTGCGAATTCGAAATTTTGACATATCTCCACGTTTCAGGGTCACCAGAAGCCGAATCCAATATTTTTATAGAGATGTCTATGAGTGCGCGCATGTACGTATGTGCGTATGTGCGTCCGGAATGTTTGGTCTCGATTATTTCGAGAACCAAATATGGCATTGACATGGAACTGATTTCATTCGACGCATAATTACGTAACTTAGAACTGATTAATCGAACCAGCCGTTTTTTGTCGGAAATTAAATAACTAAAAAAATGGTAAAAAATTATGAAGTTTATCCGTGTCGTGAGAGGGTACGGGGGTGGGACAGGGTCGTCTGATCACTGCGGCCACGAGTGGGCCTATTGTGATGTCCCCCACTTACAGTTCACTCAAGAATCCTGAGTTAGTGATAAAACTTAGTATGCTTTTGAGTGAGCTAGAAGCAATTTCTTCTGCTTCAAGATAATACTTGCCTGAGTGACGATGACGTGTACTGACAAGGCAGTTACAGTGGCATAGTATGTGCTCTGCTGTTTCTACGTCTTCATTACACATTCTGCAAGTGTCATCTTGTATAATGCCCATCGTTTTGAGGTGTTTGTCGACTTGGCAATGTCCAGTAAGGAAACCTGTGATTAAGCGAATTTGACTCCTCGAAAGCATGAGGAGTTTTTTCGTTCTACTGAGAGATGTAGTTGGGAGGAACAACTTGGCTTGTCTGCTACCTTTCGTTTGTAACCAGTAGTGACGGGTATGCCGCAGAAAGGCCGTGGCATCATAAATGGTGATGCAGAGCATTTCCTTGCTAGTAAGTCCGCCTTTTCGTTGCCTGTATGGCCGCTGTGCCCAGGTATCCAAATGAGATGAACTCTGTTTGTGCTGGCCAGCTGGTGAAGTAGCTGTAGGCAGTCCCATACCAGTTTGGAGGTGATTTCATAGCTCTTTTTGTTAAGTATATTTCTGCTTATATTTTCCCTGAGGCAGAGTTCTATAGGAAATATCTCTGCTTGAAAAACGGAGTTATATCTGTCCATGCTGACGTAGATGCATGTGCCTGTATTTGCTCCGTATACTCCAGCCCCAATGCCTTCATGCGTTTTGGAGCTATCTGTGTACCACACGTAGGATCCACGATTGAAGGAGGGTCTATCCTGTTCCCAGTCTTGTCGGTTAGGGAATGTGACCTTGTAGTTTTGGCTGAAATTTTATCTGGGGAGACAGTTGTCTGTGAGAGATATCGTTAGGATTTCATGCCTGTTTATTTCGGTAAGGATATCAGGGTGAAAGAGCCTACGGTTAGAGTCATCCAACACGATCAGTCTATGGGCGAAGACCATTGCTTCTTTCTTCAGTTGGAAATGAAGAGGTGGCAGGTCTGTGATAACTTCTAGTGCTGCTGTGGGGGTTGTTCTCATGACCCCTCATGTTGAGCTTGGCTTGCACTGATACTTGTTTTGTTTTGTGCCACCAGACGGGCGCAGCATATGGGAGAATTGGTCTGGTGATTGCTTAATATAGCCAGCGGAACATTTTGGAGTTTGTGCCCCAGTGTTCGCCAGTGAGACTTTTGCTGGTCCATAATGAGATCCTGGCTTTCTCAATGGTCTTTGTAATGTGAGAGTTCCAAGTGTGCTTTTCGTCTAGACTTATCCCCAGATATTTGACTTCTTTTGAGAACTCTATCGCTTCACCAAAGAGGGTCGATTTGGTAAGTTTGTGCCTATTCCTCCTTTCGGTGAAGGCGACTATAGTGCTTTTGCTAGGGTTGACCTTTAGTGCAACCTTTATGCACCAGTTTGCAACAAGGTTTAGAGCCCGTTGGAGGAGTTCCGAGACTGTGTTTTCGAATTTGCCTCTAACCAGGATCACTATGTAGTCAGCATAGCATAGTTGGAAATAGAAACCATTGTTGCTAAGTATGTTAATCAGTTCATTTACCACGATGGACCACAGGAGAGGTGAGAGAACCCCACCTTGAGGGCATCCTTTCGCGACATTTACACTGATTTTATCATTGCCTAGTCAGATGTTTATTTTTCTATTGCTAAGCATGTGTTGGATCCAATTGCATGTGGTGTTATCCACCCCTATGCTGAGGATTCAACGTTTTATTTGGGTGTAGTCGGTGTTGCAGAAAGCACCATCAATGTCGAGAAAGCAACCTATTGCAATTTCTTTTCGCTCAGGGATTTGTTGATCCGGGCCTGAAGAGCATGCGTGGTCGATATCTCAGGCTGGTAGGCATATTGGTTTTTGTGAAGTGGTGATCTTTTCAGGGCACCGTCCCTGATATGCCTATTCAGAATTTTTTCCATTGTTTTTAGGAAGAAAGAGGTAAGGCTTATCGGTCTGTAGGACTTAGGCAGGTCTGTGGGTCTACGGCCTACTTTGGGAATGAATTTTACGTTTACCTCTGTCCAGCTCGTTGATATGTATCCCCATGCATAGTTGGTTCTAAAGATGTTGATAAGCATGGGGCTAATTAGCGCACTTCCTTTCTGAAGGAGGGCTGGGAAGATGCCATCCTCCCCCGGGGATTTGTACGGGTCAAAAGAATTAATGGCCCATTTTATGCTTCCCTCGTGGAAAATTTTTCGTGCTCTCTTCCAGACCTCCCTGTTGGGTCTAGTTGCCCTGATCTGCGGAGGTATGTTAGAGAGATTAGAGGGAATGATGTTGGAGTCTGGGAAGTGCGTACTGGTTAACATTTTTAGTACTTCTGTACCATTCTCCGCGTAAATGCCATCTGCTCTCCTCAACAGTACAATTTGGTTAGTATGCTCTGTGGCGAGAGCTCTGTGGATGTGAGCACTGCTCTGTATGTCTGATAGACTAGTGCAGGACTTTTTCCATGAGTCTCTTTTGGCTCTTCTAATCTCTTGGTTGTAGTTGGTGAGTGAGGCACGGTACTGTGTCCAGTCACCAGTCCATTTAGCTCTGTTGAACAGTTTCCTGGTCAGTGCTCTTAGCTTGGCCAGATTGCTGTTCCACCACGGAGTGGTACGATTGCCTGACTTGACTATCATATGAAAGAATGGAAAAAAATTTAACATTTTGTTACTAAACAAAACCCTAAATAGGTGCCTATCTACTTAAGTGTGTTTTTTTTTATACAGTCACACGCGCACTCAAGGCTAAGGCCTTATAACGCATTGAACGTTGTGCGAGCGAAGGTAACAGGGTGAGGGAAAGTTTCGCGCAGGTTGACGTTTTGACACACAACCCGAATGGAGTGGTTTTGGGTCGTAGATGTTCGTTGACTACTCTTAGGGGTGGTTTGTCCTACATAAGACGAGAGCCGACCAAATTTCGCGTTGGTTATAATTCTCAGTAATTCGTTCATGTACCTAGTACTATTATACGGAACCCTCGGTAGGCGATTCCGACTCGCACTTGCCCAGTCTTTTTTTTTTCTATAGGAATCGTTTTTTCTTAGCAATGGAACGATTTTGAGCTACAGACCTTCCGCTCGACAGTCGATGATGTTTACCATTGCGCCACGGCCTAATCTTAAAGTGTGTAGAAAGTAACATTTGCTACGTGTTGTTTAACACACTAACATTTGCAGTGAAGTCATTACGGCCCTGGCATGAAGCAGCAATAAGAACAAAGGGTCCAAAGAGGATATTAGCATGTAAGGTACTCTGGTGTGGCAGAGGTTAAACACGGACGTGTGTTGCTAGGACGAACAGTGAAGCCGTAAAAAAATGCAAATAATAAGTGCTGAAGTCCGTTGTTAATGGCTACTTTGAGAATATTGACGAATCTTACTGTAAGCAGCGTATCTGGCTAAAAGAAGTATGTACGGAGAAATTGAGATACCTTTTCTTGATGTTGAATTTAACGATTCTTACGACTGTTTTTAAAAAGCTTACGTTTCAAGCTTCACTCGTTTTCCTAGATTGTTTTAGCTTAGGTTCTAAGTGGGCAACAAATTATAAGAGAAAAAGCAATCGCTTCGAACAGAGGAAGCCATGAAGACCATTAAAAAATTCCAACTTCATATCACAATTAACATTTAGTTAGATACATAAAACCCTTGTTTTGTACAAGGTTACTTACCGACAAGTTAATTTGACAGAGCTGCCTTCCGGAACAATAACATCCGACGATGTGTCTTCGGCCACAAAATCTGGCGGAATGACCACGTCCAAGTATCCAATCTGTGAAGGCATCAAAAGTAGAAATGAAACAACAAAAAAGGACAAATTTACTCCACTAGCAGAAAATTGAAGAAATCAACTACATGGCACACGTACAGCACATCGGCTACTCGTATGCCTCATGAAAGCATGCATGTATGCACAGGATGGTAGAAAACTAAAAATGAGTGGAAAACAAAATCCGACAAGAGAAACACTCCAAGATACTCCGTGTCCATCCGTAGATTTCAGCTTTATAAACTCCAACAACCGTCGGCGGGCGCTCGGCGACAGGGGTGAGACTGTGTGTGGTGTTGGACTGAATCTTTATGAGGCCAATAAAGTGTATTTCATGGTTCCTTAATTTTTATTCGACCACGTCAGGATAATGGAATGGAAGTGACCATAATACTAGTATTGTCATCCTCCCCGCTTTACTCTCGCTTAATGTTTATTAAACAGTCAGGTAAGTGTGTGATGTTTATGCATTCCAAATTGATATTAGACACCATGCCACTTGCTCGTCGAATGCTTCCAGAATAACGACTTTAAGTTGAATGCTTTCACTTACCATCCGATGACATGTGCACATGTTAAGATTCTGATTCAGTTTGCAGAACTTTGTGTCCGTTTCCCAGCTCATCACTCACCTAACATAAAAGTATAAGACTAATCGTTCCTTGCCACCTACGGACAGATGGACAAAAGTCCTGTCTGAACACCAAACCCATGCGCTCCCTGACTTATGACAGGCATTCCCTCAAACCACACTGCACAACGTACGACTATGTGCACAAGTAATCACAAGGAAGCGATAGTCGACAAAAATGTGTTGCAAAACAACTCGACGAGAGGTTTACAAGGACGTTTCGTCCTTGCACCGTACTTACCTGACTCTTCATCGGGTCGGTGTTTAGCTGACACATGTATCCGCCACGATCCTCTTCGGAGACGGCTTTAATATGTAAATTCCAGGTATTCTGGTCCAAATGGGTTACACTGACGCGTGGATTGTGAGTTATGACGTGCTCGTGTATCGCCTGAATGGCTTTCGTGTCCGCTTTCAGCCAGCCGACCTGCACGAAAATATGAAACAGATGTAGACGTGTAAACCGGGAGGGGAGGGTCGTGATGATTTACTGGTTGTTATAAAGGGGACCGTGGATGGTAGCCAGGTCGACCGAGTGCAAGAGTGAAATGGAATGATGCCGATCGACTTAAACGGCACTTGAGGCGCTTAAATGGCTTAAAGAATTTAATTCGCTGTTATCCCCACTTGAGAGGATTTTATCTTTTTTTTGATTTCATTTGAAAATGTTATAAACCAACTGAAATCCTTTCCCGTTTCTCATCCTTTCACTCGTGCTTGCTCTTTCCAACTCAGCGAAAGTGTCAGAGATTTATTTACAAAAGCAAAAAAACTGAAAGTAAAACGAAAAGGAAAACAGTTCGTTAGAAAACACGAAAATGTCCTTACCCGATATCCACCCAAATGTCGGACATTGCACGTAAATGTCGCATCCCGTCCAACAGCAACAGATACATTCGTTATCGCCTCCACGAATTCCGGTTGAAATGCAGACAAATCTGTGGAAAAACAACCAACAGTCTATAGATACCGATGGATGCACGGTCGAAAGCGAGTTGTATACTAGCACACTACTACAGAGGCAGTGATTCTCTTCGAGATACAAAGATTTCGTTTTGTTTGTGAAAGGATTCTAAGATATGAGTGTAGCGCACAGACAAAGTGATGTCCATGCCTTGTCGGTTGGCGAGAGTTGGAGGAATAAGCTTGATGTCGAGAGATGTGATAATCTGTAGATATCAAATGGAGTTGCAGGACAAGGAGTTATGTCACTGACCTTCCATGTACGAAGACAGCTGCATATACGTACGGTAATAGCTTTGACATTCAGCCGACATGGGGTATGTCGATGCTAATTCATTTGACTTTATAATTCGACTTATGGTAATGGGTAGATTCTTAAATTTCCGAAACTTATAGTTCTCTACCTTGTCTCTGAGTTGATTAGACAAGATTTCAGGGAACATATCTGAATATAATGACCTGACTAAATACGGCGCAAAAAAGTAAGCGCGAATCAAGACTACAAATATTTGTGTTTAAATCAAGCCGTACAACACATTGTCGTAGGTAAGCTATATTGATTCCGAAAGGAGGAAAGGAAGAGATTGAAGGGTGAAGCAGCGAGTGGCATGTTAGCGGATCGCGCGGCGTGAACTCGTCGGTGGGGGGGCTCTTGCTGCTGTTTGGCTTACCTACATTTTTTCATGCCACGAATGTATGGAGGATTAATAGGAACTCATTGTTATATACATTATTTTTTTTTTTTTTTTTTTTTGCAGAAGGGGATGGGGTGAGGGGGGGGTTAAAATGTGGGAAGGGAAGTAGAGGCGGTGCTCTAAAGGGATGATTAGATGAAACTGAAAACTTATTTGTGCTCGGATGGTGTTGCACACTGAGGCAGCCCTCCCTGGAATTGTCGCTCGGCTCCAATTCCACAGCTATCTCTCCTCATCTCTTCAGCTAGATAGCCCCTACCACTCATGCATAGCTACACGCACACACACACAACCACGTACGTCTGGCAATTCAAAAAAAAAACTCACAAAATCATGGTGCTTTTATACTCATAAAGTTACGTTAATATATTTATATTCGTAAATTTCTGTTACGGATACAGGATTCTAGTGTCTAAATACAGAGTTAAGTATAGTACATACCGTATCTATTGTGTACACGGTGGCGCATACATATATATATAATTTCAACATAAAGTATATAAAAAGTTCTGTCTCTTTTTTTTTTTTTTTTTTTTTGTGTGAATGATAAAATAGGTGAAATGAGCGGAAGGAGCGCGTGTACGTTAAATTTGGATAATTAATAAAAAAATCGATTATAAGGATTCTCAAATGTTGATAGAAAAATGGTTTTGGGGTACTTACATTACATCCGCCCTTTGTGCACAAACGGTGATGCTGCTCCGTCTCTTGACCAGAATGATCTGTACATTACAGTAATTCACAAAGAATTTTTTTTTTTTTTTTGTATATATGTATATATCTACATCGCGTTCGATACGTATGCGCACTGCGAACACTCACAATAAAAAAAAAATTATTTTTTTTTCTCCCCCTTTTGTTTTTTTTTTTCTAGTTTTTTTTTTTTTTTTTTTTCTTGTTAATATGGGAGGGGTTAAAGCTACACAGGTCACTTCACTACAAATTTCTGTGACAGCCAAAAAAAAAACCGACACCCACGCCACTTTTGCCGTTATAACGCCTAACGCCACCACACCACTCTCGATTGCCGTTAGAAGACCCTTGAGTCTTGGTTGCTGATCGGTGCACTCTCGCCTTCTGACGTTACGAGTTGCAACCACGCCTGTTGTTGCCGTGTGTTGCAGATACGCCTTTTGTTTCCGTGTGTTGCAAACACGTCATTTGATGCCGTGTGTTGCAGGCACGCCTTTTGGTACCGTGTGTTGCAAACACGTGTTTTGTTGGCGTGTGTTGCAGCCACGCCTTTTGGTACCGTGTGTTGCAACCACGTGATTCGTTGCCGTGTGTTGCAGCCACACCTATGCTGATGTCGAGTTTCTTATTCCTCTCGCTTCTACCCACTTATTCTTTCTCACCCTGGTTTTTTTTTTTTTTTTTTTTTTTGTTTTGTTATTTTTTTTTTTTTTTTTTTTTTTTTTTTTATACCTTTTTACAAAAAAAGATCGGGCTTGCGAACGATAACCAGGAGAAGAGAAGGAAGGTGAAGCAAAAGGAATATAAACTGAAAAGAAAAACAAAAAGGGGCATCAGCACCTCGTGCCAATCTATTATCACCACACCACCGCACTTACCCTGTGTCTTCTCGCTTCAGTGATCGACTGCCAAATGCTAAGAGTTTTTCGGCACGCCTTGTTGGGGTATTTATACACCAATCAGCAGCCAGGATTTCGATCGGCTAGTGGCTAAGTTGTCGAAATCTACCACTTGGCGAAGTGCTGAGCTACTCGGGTAGTGTTGGGTGGTGTGTGGGACATTTTAAAAAAAAATTTTTTGTTTGTTTTTTTTTTGTGTATAAGAGTTGGTTCCGACGATCATTGCATCAGGAAGCACGCCGCACCATCGTAAATTTTCAAAATCCGAAGGGATTTGGAAAAGGTACGAAAATATCAGAAACGTGGTTCCGTCCACAGTCATCTCTATAGTACTCGAATCAAGACCCTGAAGAACTTACTTTCTTATATCTTTCGCATGGTAAACCCCAAGGGTTTTTCCTTCCAGGTCTTCCAGCTCATAGAGCGATGTTCCCACAGTTCGGACAATTTTACATTTCTTGAATTTCGCACAAAGCTTTGAATTGTAATGTTTTGCGGCATTGCTGAGGGTGTAGTTCCTCCGGTAAACAACATCACCGGGTTGTAAGTTCCTTTTTGAGCTCCTGAGATCATATGCCCTCTTATTCTTCTCATAAGCCCTATTCAGATGCTCACGAACTCCTTGGCGGATTACCTCGAAACCGCTGCTCAACGGCAAACATTCACACTCCCCACTTTGCAGCGCTTTCAGATCCCGCATGAGTTTGTAAGAACTTGCATGGGTGGTCATGTGTTGTCCGTACAGGCAAAAGTAAGGGCTAACGCCAATGGCTTGGTGTACCGACGAGTTTAGTGACTGCTGAATAAGCGGTATGAATTTATCCCAATCCTTTTGATCCTTACTAATGTAACTACGAAGAGCAGATAGGATTGATTGGTTAACTCTCTCTGAAGCATTGGCCTGTGGGGCATACACTGCGTTGCGCACATGTAAGCAACCGTATTTCGAGAGGAACGCTCGGAACTCCTTTGACGTAAATTGTTTCCCGTTGTCACTATGGACGAATTCTGGTACGCCGAACTTGCAAAACATTTCCTGTTCCAGATAATCTACCACAGTAGTCGCGTTGGCTTTTCGCACAGCTTTCAGTGACACGAACTTTGAAAACCCATCCAGTGCTATGAAAATGAAGGAATTCCCTTTTCTGCTTCTTGGGTATGGTCCAAGAAAATCAACGTACAGTTTTTGGAAGGGTCGTTCCAGAACATGGTGCGATCCCATTGGTGGACGTAGGGTTATGTTCGGACTTTTGTTCTCTTTACACACTGCGCAATTTTGTACAAAGGTCTTAGTGTCGTTTGACATGCTAGGCCAGTAATAAAGTTCTCGAAGTCTGGCGAGTGTTTTCACCACTCCCCCGTGTGTAGCGTGAGGTGGGACATGATGTCTTTCAATAATAGACGTGGTTAAATTCGCGGGCACCCATAAACGCCACGTATGCTCCGAGTTTAAGGGAGCTTCTCTACTAGGTTGCATGCGTTTATATACCTTGCCTTTTATGACCTTGAGATCAGGACAATTATCGGGATTTGAGGTGACGGCTGCTACCAGTTTAAGGTAGTCCGGTGACTTGAATTCGTCGGACTCGAGATCTACATATGAGCTAGAAAAGTTATCTGCTGAGAGTTCTTCGAAAACACGTGATAGAACATCTGGGACAATGTTTTGAGAACCCTTTCGGTGTTGGATTTCGAAGGTGAATGCTTGGAGTTTTAGTGACCAGCGAGCTAGTCTTCCACTTAGGTCTTTAAGCCCCATTAACCATTTCAGGCTGGCGTGATCGGTTACAATGGTGAAATGTGTCCCTTCGACATACGGACGAAACTTTTTGACGGCTTGCACCGCCGCATAGCATTCTTGCTCCGTGACGCTATAATTTCTTTGACAGGCGTTAAGCTTTTGGGAAAAAAAAGCTATGGGTCTTTCATTCCCGTCTGCATCCAGTTGGTATAGTACCGCCCCTATTCCATGGCTGGAGGAGTCGCATTGAATTATGAATGGTTTCTTAAAATCAGGGTTCTGTAACAGAGGAGCCGATATCATTGCATTTTTCAAGGATTCGAACGACTTAAGAGCTTCAGGTGACAACGTGAAGTTTTTACTTTTCTTTAGGGTATCTGTGAGTGGAGACGCCAGGGTTGCGAAGTTCCGAATGAATCTCCGATACCAGCCACACATGCCTAGGAATCGACGCACCTGCTTTTGAGTTTTGGGTTCCGGAAACTCTAGTATCGCTGTTACCTTATTGGGATCAGGTTTAATGTGACCCTCACCCACAATATATCCCAAATACTTTAACTCCTTAAAGCAGAAGCGTGATTTATCTACATTAATTGTTAGGTTAGCTCTTCTTAAACAATCTGCGACTTTTTCCAGCATCCGAAGGTGACTTGGAAAATCTTTGGAAACAACTAGTAGATCATCTAAATAAACAAATACGCTGTCTCTTAAGTCCCCGGTTATGACTTTATCCATTAACCGGCACATTCGTTGCGCAGCATTGCATAGCCCAAAAGGCATGACGGTGAACTGATACAAAGGTCTTCCTGGCACTGTAAAAGCCGTCTTTTCCCTAGATGATTTCTCCAACGGGATTTGCCAAAAGGCGTCTTTGAGGTCCACGCTACTAATATAGTATGTGTCTTGAAGGCGGCTTAACATCCCTTCTATATGTGGTAGCGGATACGCATCTTTTTTTGTAAGAGAATTCACTTTTCGCGAGTCCAAACAGAGGCGATTTTTTTCTGGCTTCCGAATGAGCACCATGGGCGAACTCCATGAGCTCATACTTTCTTCTATCACCCCTAGAGAAAGCATACGGTCCAGTTCACTGAACATAATTTGCTGGATAGCCGGTGAGACTGGGTAATGTCTCTGCTTAACTGGCTCAGCAGATCCCGTATCAATGATATGTGTTTCCAGGTGCGTTTTTCCCAGACCTAGTATGGCAGAAGATGGAAACTTGCTAACTACTTGTTTCAGCTTGAAATCTTCAGCAGGACTAAGTATCGAGTTCTGAGGCATCAGCTTCAGTTCTCTACTGCTTATTGCCTCATCATTAAATATCTCGCTGATAATATTAGGTGCAATGTTAAATTTTTGCCAAAAATCAATTCCTAGGTAAAGGGGCTGAGACAGTGATGGAATAAGGTAAAGATCAAAGGACTCACTTTGGCCGTTAAAGAGAATGTGACAGTTTATCCGACCAACTATACTCTGTTGCATGCCATCTGCTGTGCGGACAAAGGAACAGAATTCCTTCGGGCATATGTTAAGGGATTTCACCAGATCTAGGCAACCTTTTCCAAGACAGGAAACGCTGGCTCCACTGTCTAGCAGGCCTGTCATTTCCTTACCGCATATCGAGACCTGGGCGTATGGTCTTCTATCAACGTGATCACTAAATATCGAATTGCTCAAAAGTTGTTTAAATGCCTTTCTCTTTCTGTAGCGTAGCCGGGTTTTAAAATGACTATAAGAGCTGTGCGGTTGTTTTAGCTCGTCTACCCTGAAAATCTTTGCTCGAATTTGATTATATAATCGTAATCTCTCCTCATATGGTTTATTCCTAACATATGTGCTAGAGGTGTTATTAAGGGCCTTGATAACTATTGGGGTTGGTCGATTTGTTTTAGGAGGTGCGGGAGTATCGTCGTCTATGCTCGTGTTCGTACAGGCATCGACTTTAATTACTCGGGGTAGGTTTGCGTCGAACGAGACTCCCCGATCTTCTTCTCGTTCGATTTCCTGTTCCCCAAATGCGGGTTGCAACGTACACAGGACAGCACTGTTACTCCGTCCATGCCACATCGGTAACAAAATAGATTATTAATTGGTGATTTGCAATCGATGAAAATATGTCCCAGTCGTTTGCAATTGAAACAAACAAGTGATCTGGATACTGAACAGCGTTTGGCCGATGATGAGTCCGTTTTGTCTATGCTGGAGATAGACGGTTCGTTAGCGTCCATAGTGCCATAAGGATTATGATCAGCTACTCCATCAAGCTCATGGACAGAGTGAAACGGCATTCCTCTGCTCTGTAGAGTAAAACGAGAATGTAGCATTCGTTCTGTGCGCTTGCACTCATCCTTGAAGTGCTCTAACGAGTAAAACTTCATAGGGTAGATTAAATTGAGCAGGCGCGGAGATACATTTGTTTTCAGGATTTGAATGATGTCTTGTTCTTTCATGGGCTGTCGTAACTGGCTTTTCAGTTGCATAGTCGTGTTGAAATAATCTTCGAAGGTTTCACGAGGCAACTGTCGTCTTTCCATGATCTGTTTAATGATCTCGAAATCATTTTCATGATTTCGGAACTGTTTAATAAGAGCTCTACTCAAGCTTGACCAATCTCCTCTGGGATTGCTACGCAGATACTGCCAGTACCATTCCTGGGCAGGACCAGACAAAAGGAGATGAAAATTCATTAAGACTTCGGTCCAAGAACAATTATAATTGTTTTTCAACATGTCTACCCTGAAAACAAAGTCTTCTACAGTCATTCCTTTTAGGGAACCATCGTACTTGAGTCCCCATCTATCGAGACGAAAGGCTGGTGACTCATGTGAGAGAAACGGCGGGTCGTTATTGCGTTGGTTTGGGCAGGCTCGGTTCATGTTAAAACTGTTATAAGACGTAGCATCATCATGATGACTATTCTGAAACATATTGCTTCGATTTTGCATGCCACCATCAGGATTGCAAGAGGAGAAGTTAATCTGGTTGCCTTCCGTTCTACGAACACTTAAGAGAGGTTGGAGTGCTTTCTCAACATTTTCCTTTATTAAGGATGGAACTAGAGATCCCAACACGTCGTTGACAACTTGTTTGATGCGATCATCAAACTGGCTATCACTACGAACATGGGTAGAGACAAACTCATGCTGTGTAGAGGGGTCAGCTGTTGTGTTGCCGGCTGCACTTAAAATGTTGGCATGCGCGACACTGAGGAAGTTAGATACATCTTGTGCATATGCGGTCTGTTTCGCAGCATTGTCGCCTGCATTGTCTAACCGGGAATTGTTTAAAGGTGTTGCAGAGACAATAGGGTTAGCAACAGTGGTGATGGCGATCGTAGTGGGGGTGAGGGAATTTGTTGGTGTTATGCAACCGATCGGTAAGTGTAACCTGTTTGACGAAAGCTGAGGTGGAATGCTTTCGGAAGTGGGAGCGCGACCTGAATTCGAGGTCAATGAACACCTAGGGGGTGTGTGGGTTACAGGTTGGACGTAGCTTCTCAGCTGATTAGTGGGTGTGTCATCGTTTTGTTGCGTGTGGTAATGGGATCGTGTAGTAATGTTTTTCGGCTTAGAAGAAGCGCCGTTATTTTTATTAGCTTTCATTGTTAGTTTATCAAAAAAAAAAAAACAAATTATTATAACAAAAATTCAAAATCAAAGAAAAAAAAACAATTGTTTGTTGTGACAGTAATTTTCATGTGAGTTGCCGAGACTTGTGGATGTGTGTGTGCGCTGGTGTAAATATGTACCTATGTACAATCTACTCACTTATACGTTATGAATAAGTATGTTTATGTTATTGATAAGAAAAAGTGTAAGTGTATCAGTTTCATGTTGTCGGGAATGCAGGAAAGGATGGGAATGATGAACAGGAGATGTACATACAAGGTTTAAACAATGTCCGGACTGTTGAGCTTGTGTACTTGCATGTACAGCTTCAACGACTCGGATACGTTGTAGTAAAGTTAACACACGTTCAATATGCTTGGACTGTTAGGCGTATTTCGCTAACGACTCAAGACACCGAGGGTACGTGTTAGAAAACGAGTTTTTAATTTATTTTTTTATTTTATTTTTTTTTTTTAAGGGGTACCATGGAAACTCTAAACCCGATAGCTAGGACTCATGATACCTTACGCGATTCGCATAGGTGAAACTTCAACCTATAGAACAAAAGGATATGTTTACATAACCCAAACGGTTCGTAAGCTATATGTATGGATGTCTAAGCCTCCGCTTTGGGCTTAGTAATATGCAGGGATCAAGATGGACAATGCTTAATGTAGATTGTGTGCTGGTGTTGTTGTACGTCCGGATGTAACGACAAGGAACGGTCGTTAATCACTGGTACGCTTCTGAACCATGTTTATGGTCCTAGGGACACCATCTCGTGCCCCACGTTGGGCGCCATTTGTCGCAGGTAAGCTATATTGATTCCGAAAGGAGGAAAGGAAGAGATTGAAGGGTGAAGCAGCGAGTGGCATGTTAGCGGATCGCGCGGCGTGAACTCGTCGGTGGGGGGGCTCTTGCTGCTGTTTGGCTTACCTACATTTTTTCATGCCACGAATGTATGGAGGATTAATAGGAACTCATTGTTATATACATTATTTTTTTTTTTTTTTTTTTTTGCAGAAGGGGATGGGGTGAGGGGGGGGTTAAAATGTGGGAAGGGAAGTAGAGGCGGTGCTCTAAAGGGATGATTAGATGAAACTGAAAACTTATTTGTGCTCGGATGGTGTTGCACACTGAGGCAGCCCTCCCTGGAATTGTCGCTCGGCTCCAATTCCACAGCTATCTCTCCTCATCTCTTCAGCTAGATAGCCCCTACCACTCATGCATAGCTACACGCACACACACACAACCACGTACGTCTGGCAATTCAAAAAAAAAACTCACAAAATCATGGTGCTTTTATACTCATAAAGTTACGTTAATATATTTATATTCGTAAATTTCTGTTACGGATACAGGATTCTAGTGTCTAAATACAGAGTTAAGTATAGTACATACCGTATCTATTGTGTACACGGTGGCGCATACATATATATATAATTTCAACATAAAGTATATAAAAAGTTCTGTCTCTTTTTTTTTTTTTTTTTTTTTTTTTTGTGTGAATGATAAAATAGGTGAAATGAGCGGAAGGAGCGCGTGTACGTTAAATTTGGATAATTAATAAAAAAATCGACTATAAGGATTCTCAAATGTTGATAGAAAAATGGTTTTGGGGTACTTACATTACATCCGCCCTTTGTGCACAAACGGTGATGCTGCTCCGTCTCTTGACCAGAATGATCTGTACATTACAGTAATTCACAAAGAATTTTTTTTTTTTTTTTGTATATATGTATATATCTACATCGCGTTCGATACGTATGCGCACTGCGAACACTCACAATAAAAAAAAATTATTTTTTTTTCTCCCCCTTTTGTTTTTTTTTTCTAGTTTTTTTTTTTTTTTTTTTTCTTGTTAATATGGGAGGGGTTAAAGCTACACAGGTCACTTCACTACAAATTTCTGTGACAGCCAAAAAAAAAACCGACACCCACGCCACTTTTGCCGTTATAACGCCTAACGCCACCACACCACTCTCGATTGCCGTTAGAAGACCCTTGAGTCTTGGTTGCTGATCGGTGCACTCTCGCCTTCTGACGTTACGAGTTGCAACCACGCCTGTTGTTGCCGTGTGTTGCAGATACGCCTTTTGTTTCCGTGTGTTGCAAACACGTAATTTGATGCCGTGTGTTGCAGGCACGCCTTTTGGTACCGTGTGTTGCAAACACGTGTTTTGTTGCCGTGTGTTGCAGCCACGCCTTTTGGTACCGTGTGTTGCAACCACGTGATTCGTTGCCGTGTGTTGCAGCCACACCTATGCTGATGTCGAGTTTCTTATTCCTCTCGCTTCTACCCACTTATTCTTTCTCACCCTGGTTTTTTTTTTTTTTTGTTTTGTTATTTTTTTTTTTTTTTTTTTTTTTTTTTTATACCTTTTTACAAAAAAAGATCGGGCTTGCGAACGATAACCAGGAGAAGAGAAGGAAGGTGAAGCAAAAGGAATATAAACTGAAAAGAAAAACAAAAAGGGGCATCAGCACCTCGTGCCAATCTATTATCACCACACCACCGCACTTACCCTGTGTCTTCTCGCTTCAGTGATCGACTGCCAAATGCTAAGAGTTTTTCGGCACGCCTTGTTGGGGTATTTATACACCAATCAGCAGCCAGGATTTCGATCGGCTAGTGGCTAAGTTGTCGAAATCTACCACTTGGCGAAGTGCTGAGCTACTCGGGTAGTGTTGGGTGGTGTGTATGGGACATTTTAAAAAAAAATTTTTTGTTTGTTTTTTTTTTGTGTATAAGAGTTGGTTCCGACGATCATTGCATCAGGAAGCACGCCGCAACATTTCAAAGGTCCATCGACCGGTTGCAAGTCGGAGCCATGGGGCGGCATCAACATCAAATGCAACTCATCAAAAAAAAAAAAAAAATCCTCAAGCGTTTCCTCTGAGGTGGATAGCAAAGTTGCTACAAGGGCGACATCAACCGTTTCGCCGTCTTCACAGACAGAGGAGCTCAAGGACGAAGAAAGAATTTTTCGAGCCAATCTCCTAGCCGTAGGTTACAGGTTCAAAGAGATTCGACAAAAGGGAAATGAGACGGCCTTAGAAAGTTAGACGCAGATGAAGCAAAAAGCACCACTAGAGCCGCAACAGAAGACACTACAAGAGACGCCACCAAAACAGCTACAAAAGCAGAAGCAGCAACAGCAGTAGCTACATAAGCAGCAGCAACAACAGGAGCAGCAGCAGCAAGAGAAGCAGCAGTAACATCTGCAGCAGACCCAAGAGCAGTAGAAAGGTTATTAGAGACATAATTGACCCTTGTAGGTATGCTATTGATGCAGAAAACTTCCAAATCGTATGTATAGGCGACAGCCGCTACGCTGTTTCCTTCGAAACAGTAGGACAACGTAAGCGGGTCAAACATTTATTCCAAGACGCCATGGTGGACTTCTACTCCTTTGCGTTGAAGACTAAGAGGTGGCAGACAATGCTCCTCAAAGAAACAGAATCGATCGATAACCTCATCTTCAGGAGTCAAGCCATTCTCCATGTTGGGGGCCCATTATAGCTGACTCCCAACAGCAGCTGGATTGTCTAATAATCATTACCTCCCTAGATAGCCTGCGTGTAGGATGTGTCCGCTGCCAACAATGTGCACGCTGCATCAAACTACCAAATGCAGCATCGATGTGTGAAGTGTGCGAAGGGTCACATAGCCGAGGAAGGTGACCTGACCCAAAACAAGATAGTAGACAAGCAGCAATTGTACCCGGGCACTCTGCAAATTATCCGGGAAGTTTTAGGTTCCAATAACTGAGACAAGCAAATCTGGCTCGGCAGCAAAAAGTTACCTCCCTCGAGCCTCAGGTCAGGAAACGCGGTGCAACTGCCTGAGGCTAAGGTGAACCTACGCTTCATTCTGCTCGCTATTCAATGGCCGACCAGCCAGCTCCAACAGCAGATCCAGTAGCAAGCGAATCGTGTGCAGAAGATATATTCGCTTTTGCCGGGTCTAGCACTTCTATCGTCATAATGGGTACTCTGGTAGACTGCCCTTTTAAAATCCTGACTGCTAACGTAAATTCACTGATCAGGATCGAGCGAGGAGGTGTTCCCTTATTCTGTAAAAGCCTTGATATTATGATATAATCAGAAGGGACCGATCCAACGCCGCTCAAGGAGGAGGCGTCGCTATCTTCATATGAAATGAAAATGAAACATAAAACTTATGGTCATATATAGCGGTAAAGTACTGCTGTTCCAGGCGCTAGCGGCCTGTATTGTGTGCATAGCTCGAAACACTTTCGATTTCAAGTTGCTCGGAACGAATAGTTCCAGCGGCTCCTGTCGGGATATTATGCTACTTGACTCGCGATTGGATCTAGCTGAAACGAACGAATAATCTACGAACTGTTTGCCGACCGTCGAATATGACAGAGACCATTGCAAACTTAGTGTCGTGATCCAAATGCCGGACAAGTTTGCAGAAATGGCAGAGAAGCTTCAAACTCGCTCTTGCTATTATAGTAGAGCACGTTGACAACGTTTTGCTAACTGCGTAATGAGGGCTCTCACTTCGAGCGGCACGTTCGCAGCGACCAACAGGAACTTGCCAAACCACGAGATTGACATGAACCTTTTACCAAAGGGCGAATTGGTAAAACAAACGATGGACAGTATGAATATACGCTGCCAGCATAACGATACTACTAACGTCTACCGAAACACGACAGTAAACGCAAGTCAATTCCCGTCAGGACTCAAACTCTTGTACAGGCAATTTACCGAGAGACAAAACTCAGAGGACAGGATACTGAGGTCATTGATTAAAAATGTCAGACAGTTAATTACATAGGTGGCGCTACAACAGTCCGGTGTGAACCTGTTCCCCAACCAACAAACTCCTCCAGCTGCCTCGGTCTTTTGCCAGTTGTGTCTCCTACCACCTGTGAGCGCCACCTTAGATTCGGTCGTCTCTGCTGCGTTGTCCCTCGGTGCTGGAATCTAAGACTCTTCGGGCGGGATGGCCTAGCCATCTTAGATGTTGGATTCGTAGACGCCGTACTAGGCCGATGTCGCTGTACTGCCCTTATAGTTCGTCGTTGTACCTTCTCCTCCACACTCCGCTTTTACAAACGGGACCATAGATTGAACGCAGAATTTTCGTCTGAAAACGGTCAAGGGCCTCCTCATCCGCTTTCGTTAAAGTCCAGGGCTCTACATCATAGAGGAGGACCGGGATGATTGAAGTCTTGTATAGTGCAACCTTGGTCTTCCGAGAGAGAGAGAGCTCTTCTTCTCAATTGCCTTTTTAGCCTAAAGAAGCAGCGCAGCGGTTGGCAAGAGTAATTCTGCATTTGATCTTAGTGCTGGTGCTGTTGTCGCTGGTCACTGGTGCGCCAAGGTACACGAAGTCATTGACCACTTCAAATTTGTAGCTGCCAATTGTGACGTTCTGGCCGAGACGTCGGTGTTGTGCGTCTTTTTTGATTGACAGCATATACATATTTGGTTTTTTCCTCGTTAACCGAAAGACCCATTTTAGCCGCTTCTGCTTCAATGCCCTCGAACGCTTCATTGACGTCCCGCTGTGTTCGTCCAATTACGTCAATGTTATCCGCGCACGCAAGCAGTTAGGCAGACTTGAAGTAGATCGTACCTCTTGTGTTGGCCAGTGATTCTCGTATGAAATTTTCAAGTACGATGTTGAAAAACTTACATGACAGCGCATCGCCTTTTATAAATCCTTTTTTAACATCAAAGGTCTCGGTTAATTCGCTACCGACCGTAATGGAGCAGTGGGAATTCTCCATTGTCATCCCGCATAATCAGACGAGTTTTGCAGGGATGTGAAAACTAGGCATGGCTCCGTATAGTTCGTCTTTCCGTGGCCTTGAAATCGACAAGAAGGTGATGGGTGTCGATATAGTATTCTTGGATCCTTTCCATATGGTCTATTGAGAATTTACCTGATAAGAATCTATCAGATTATCCACAAAGGGTTTCAGGCGTTCACACAGTACGGCAGAGAAGGTCTTGTGATTTATTCCCCTGCAGTTGGCGCAGTTATAGGGGTCTCTTTCCTTTCGGACCGGGCAAACGATGAGCTGGTGCATGCACCCTACCAGATCATGTCTAGCCGCTTTAAATAGCTCAGCAGACAGGCCGTCTGAAAGTTTTCACTGAAACAATAGAAATCGTGCTGTTAAATACAACAACGCGAATATGTCTGAAGCCGAGCAACGAATGGTTACTACGTAGAGTCAGTATTGATCCAGAGAGCGTCATCTTGGACGACGACTTTTTTATGATCGAGGATCCTTAGAAGAAATTGACGACAATGGGAGCTGTGGTCTAATAAGTATACAAAGTGAGTTATGGCACTTACCCAAGACCACGATCTGGAGAACAGAGTCCTGCTTCACCACTTCCACCTTTGAAAGAAGAAGAGATCTTCGGGTACTGACAGAATATTCAATATTGTGCTAAGGCACCTTCCGCCTTCCACGATCAATAAGTCTCCTTCCGTGCAACAGCAAGGTCTTCGAAGAGGTGATCCGGAGCCCTGTCTAAATGGATTGAGGACAACAACAGAGAGTTTTGCAGATACCGAAACAAATAGTAATCAGACGGTGCAAGATCCGGGCTATACGGGGGATTGATGCGTCTGCCATACCAAACAAGTTGCGTCAATTGGTCATAGTGGATATAAAACTCCTTTTCTGTTCCCCAAATTTGGTTGCTCTTCCTTGACTGCTCCGTTAAAATGGGCGAGTTATGCATAGAACGAATTGCCCATTTAGCCAGATTGTAGCAGCTCATGACGGGCGATTACTCCCCAATTCCACTCAATATCACCTCGTCTGTCGTCAGTCCAAGTAATTTGTAGAGGGCCACCATATTTTAATCATAGTCGCTTGCGCTGGATATTCCCACGTTTAATCCATTTTTAATCGCCCGTCCGATACAAAACTGGCCCGATTTCGATACGTTTCAAAAGTGTTTTATTGATGGTAAGTCAGTCAAATACATTTCTTTGCGCTAATCCATGTGGCACCCAAACACCAAACCCTTTTTAAAAGATTTCAAACTGCCATTTCCATGATAACTGTCTCCGCTACCTCCTGACAGATTGCGTACCGCTCCTGTTCTAGCAGCTGCGACCTTTCAAAAACGAAATACATCTTGACATCGACATTTCCGGAACGGCCGTACATTTCACAAATTTTTCGGTTCGCTTGACAGAATCAGGTAAGTGCTACCCAATTTATGGGTATCAACGCAATCTAGTGACGAAAAAAACACGAGGACTTTACCACGAACCGAGCATGATATAATGAAGTCAAGCGTCAGTCTGATAGTATAATGGACCAGTTTGCATCTGGATGCTTCAACAGACAATAGCACCCTCTAGCAAGACGAGGCAAAAGAAAATGTTGTACTGGGTAGCGAATGAGAGGTAGAGTTCGCAGTTCTTGTAAGGATTTTAGGAGTATTTCGTCACAACCTAACTAACACAGTCAGCCTTATTTCATGCTATTATCATGGGACTCGGAGGCCAATGTAGTTTATTTCATCTCTAAATAAAGTTTTCATTAAAACCAAATGACTTTTCAAATGAATTAATGGCCATCAGTCTGACGACAGTTCCAAGTCGGTTTATTAAATCCGTTCGCTATAAAACTAGAAAAAGGCTTGCTGTCGTGGCAGCTCTTGTACGTATTTTTATGAAATAAGGCGTACAATGTTCACAAGAAAATGGATGTAAGCTTTGCGACAAGATGCAACTTTTTAGTAGCTGGCATACTGCTGCCCTTATAAGGTGTAGAAAATAGCTGACAATATGTATGATCGAAGGAAATGATACCGACCTTAAGGAAGCAAATCTTCTTATCCTTTGTTCGTCCTGGTTTCAGAAATCCTTAAGTAGTCTCGTGAACAATCTTGTTGGTTCCTATCAAAGTTGGACTGGAAAATCCTAATCAGACCAAATTTTTACCCTACAGTAGTTTTTAGAGCGCTCTTTAAGGCAGCTAGAGATGACCAGGTTGGCAGTATGCACCAGCTCATCTGTAAAAGATGGTCAGAGGAATGCATGCCCGGTGAATGTAATCGTAGTATCATTTTCCTGATCGACAAGTGATGAGACCCCATTTGTCCGCGCCAATTACAGAGCTATAAGTCTCCTGAACATCGCTTATAAAATATTCTCTGCTGCACTGTGTTGACGCCTGAAACCGTTCGTTAATAAGCTGATTGCTCCATATCAGTGTGGTTTCAGGCCCAGGAAGTCCACTATCGATCAACTATTCCCACTGGGGGAGATCATGAAAAAAACCAACGAGTTCCAGATCGACACCCACTATCTGTTTGTCGGCTTTAAGGCCCCATATGATAGCATACATAGAGGCGAGCTATAAAATACCATATCCAGTTTTGACATCCCTGCCAAACTCGTCGGATTGAGCAGGATGGCATTGGAGAACTCTCGCTGCTCCATCAGGGTCGGAAGCGACTTAACCGAGACCTTTAATGTCAAAAAAGGTTTTAGACAGGGCGACACGCTATAGTGTGACTTTTTCAACATCGTCCTCGAAAGGATCTTACAAAATTCACTGGTCACTTTTCAAGTCCGTACAACAGCTCGCATATGCCGATGACATTGACATAATTGGACGAATTCAGTGAAATATCATTGGGCATTTACGAGCATTGAGAAGGAAGCGGCTAAAATGGGACTGGCGGTAATGGCGGTAATTGGACTGGCTGTCCTCGAAAAACGACAATTGACGGGAGGCAATTGAGAAGCCAAGGTGCCCATATACAAGACCCTTATCATACCAGTCCTGCTTTATGGCATGGACATGGACTTTATCGAAAGCGGATGAGGAAGCCCTTGGTCGTTTTAGAGAACGGTTCTGAGTACAATATTTAGCCCGATGTGCATAAATGGAGAGTGGAGGAGAAGACTTAATAGTGAATTGTAAGGGCTGTACAGTCACATGTATGTAGCACGGCATCTGCGCTCCGGCCCAGAAGGTCTTTGTACCCAACTCTGAGGTACGACGCGGTCGAGGACGACCAAATTTAAGGTGGCGCACACAAGTAGAAGAGGACCTCAACAAACTAGGCGTGCGGCATAGGAGACTACTGGCAAAAGACCGTGCCAGTTGGAGAGGTTTTTTAAAGGATGCCCTGGTTCGCCGTGAACTGTAGCGCCAAAGAAGAAGAAGGAGAAAAAGTTCATGGACAAGGTTGAGACATTTAAGTCGATACTCAAGACGTTTTATTGATTTAGCAGCATTTGTCAGTGTACGGGAAGGCCTGCTTTACAATGTTGTCATGTTTTTATGAACTCGACCAACACGTCAGGTTTTTTGGAGAAAGAAAAAGATGCTCAACCGACATCCTGGCTATTAAATCAGCATTGGGAACTATCATTCCGAAAAAGTCATGGACGAAGAATTCTTTTTTCAAAACCTCTATGACACAGAGGCTTATCAAAATCGGATGAACCCTTTTTCTGCGTCGTATTTACGTCTTTATTCCTTTAAAGGTTTTACCTTTGAGCTTCCTTAAATAAATAAAAAAAGGTATTTGGTCACTCCGTGCCAACTTACAGCTCTCCATAGTTAGACATATCATCCGCGATAGAAATCTGAATCTTCGGAACAGCACTACCGCACTAAACCACCTCCATCCCTATGTCCTACTCCCATGTGTGATTGTAAATGTTATCTCACCATAAATTTGGCCTCAGTAATACCACCCTGTCGCTGAGTCTGATTTAAAACTCAACGACTTTCAAGTAGCAATATTACTCTCGCACGAGGCACCGACACAATCCCAAACGAGTTTCGTCTTTATTTATTGCATCCATAATATCGGCGGCTGGGTTTCCCGAATCCAAGATCCTTAACTCAAAGCAAATCAGGACACTCTACCATTGTCCCAGCGTACCCTCGAACCGGCAGTATGTCTCTCCTCTCCAGAGTGCACAATGTTGTACATGGATTTTATTGCCACCCAAGAAAACCAAGCAGAACAGTTCACTGACTCACGTGTGGATTAAGTTTTCGACAGGAGTTTTATGCGCACAAGAAACATGATGATAGCATCATCAGGAGACTGGACCAACACTTCGTTTGCCGTGCAGGAAAAACTTTCACCGAAAAATGGGGTTAATAGATAGTATGTAGTCGGGTTATCTTGCGAGGCAATAAAGAATGCAGGTATCTTCAGAAAATGGTTGTTCTTGAAACTCTTCGAACGAGAGACGAGATGAGCACAGGATAGATGAACAGCTTGCAATGGGAAAAACGTTGCAATGCAAATTCAAAGAAAAGAGTCGTTATTCGTTATTCCCCGCCTCACTAGTCGTCGTAGTCATCACGTAGAGTCATTAATATTGTGCGCCAACGTACTCGTCGCTAGTTATTCGGATACGCGTACTTCACCCTCGATCACTACCAGTTGGCTCGGTCGCAGGCAAACTTTAGCCATGCCAGCGCTGGATATGAGGATGTTTTACTAGGAAAGGGTGACAGCGGGTGGTGATGGCATGTTTGCAACTGCGATTAATCCTATTTTTGCCAATTGGGTCGCTTCGGTCTTGGCTACCTAAACGAATGGTATGAGATGGACGGGTGTCTGATGTTCTGGGCAAGTAGATATGTAGGTTTGCTGCGTTTGAAATTTGAAATATGGAGCTGCAGGCTTACAGACATCGTCGGTATTCGGTCGTGGGATGAATAGAATGCGCTTTTGGAATACGTACGTTTTTTTTTTTTTTTTTTTTGAAATTCGGACCAGATAATAAAAATGTTGATGCCAGATGTAGGAAAGTAATGAAGACCTGAGAACTTGTATCTATAACGATTATGTTCCCATTCTATTGTGTGGGATGAATATAATTCATTTCAAGGGAAAATGAGATCAGATTTTTGGCTACATTAGCCGTTTTAAGTAGTTTCGGACGTAAGAGAGATTTACTTATGTTTGTCTTGAGAATGAATGACAGATAGATAGATAGATAGATAGATAAGTTTTTTTATTTATTAACCATTGCTTCGTTCGTTACATCTTTTACAAAAAACATGGACAGCATGGCTTAATTGCCGTCTGCCTAGTTGACAAAACATAGATATATTTACATTGCCCCAGCGGGACTATCCACCTTGCCGTGGTGCTGGGGCTTACACTGACCAGGGAAGCTTTGTCAACGACATGGTCTCCGGGCCGGTAACCAAGAGATAGTCAACCCTATTCCATTGGTGGTGTGAGCTTTTTAAAACCGTGCCGAAGGATGAAAGGTTGGAGGGTTTATTTCCAACCGCTAACAAGCTCCCTTAGGTGCACAGGCGAGGCCTAAGGTATTCAAATGCCTTACTCCGATATTCGGCGGCTCTGTCGGAGTGGACCCATATTTCCGGCCGTACTCGTGGGTACAAAATTTCATACATAAATATAACAACAAAAAACACAAAAAGGGAATGAAGAGGAAGAGCTCTTTCTCGAGTCGGTGGCAGACGCACTACCTGCCGTGGCCAGTGGCAGAGAGGAAGAGTCCAAACCAAGGGTATCCGGCGTGTTAGACGGGGACGTCTCCAAAGAATTAGAGGAGGGATTACTCGCTGATTCTGAGGAGATACCCCTGGAAGGTATAACACGGAAAAAGGATGCCAAGAAGGCCAAGAAATTAACTCAAGGGAAGCTGAGGCTTAAGGAGTACAAAAAAGCTGTACACCTTAAGCGCTTGCTTGAGGAAAAGGGCATACCCCTGCTCTCCGATATGGAGAAGGAGAAGCTCGCTTGGGCCGAGGAGGTGATTGCCGAGAATGTCCTAACAAGACCAAGGGCTGACAAGGGCACACCCAGTAAAAAAGCCAGAGAAGGCAAGGGGGATAAGAAAACCAAAAATCCCCCCCAAGAAAGGGGAGCGGAGGGCTGGGCCAGGTGGAACCGAAGCCGATAAGGCGGGTTCCAGCTGCACCCAGGCCCTAGGCGAAGGGGAGACCCTGAAAACCAAGGGCACGGGAAGGACTGTAGCCGCTAAGGCAGGTTCTACTAAGGTAGCCCCTAACGCGGTCGAAAAGACTGGTAAAGGCAAACCAGAAACCGTGCCAGCTCCCAAGAGAAGAGAGAATTTCAAGGTGAAGAGGGTAAGATCCCAAGAAGAAGCCGGCAACCCAGCAAAAAGAGTGAAGGGCAACACGGCGGTGCATTTCGGAGGGGCTGCTCGGGATGCTTTACAGCTAGCTGTGATAGCTTCCGGCGGGCCGAGTGGCCAGTATACCTTCGAACAGGGGAAGATGATCGAGAAGGCTATGGCTAGAGCGATCTTCGACCACATTCGAGGGAATGCTGCGCCAACGTTTGGTCTCACTACGTTGGCACAGGTGCAGGAGTCTACTTTGAGTCTCGGGATATGCATCGCTCCTACAGGCTCGATGATGGATACAGTGTCTTCCAAGCTGAGGTCTTCGCTAGCAAGCAGGCGGCGGACCTGATCAGCAAAGAGAATATCACAGGAAAAAGGATCAGCATCTATGTTGACAGCCAGGCAGCCATTAAGGCTCTGCAGGCAGCATGGATAAGATCCAAACTCGTCAAACTCTGCAAGGAGAAGTTAGAAGAGATATCCAATGTAAATGAGGTGACCCTTTGCTGGGTACCTGGTCATATGAATATCTCCGGAAACGGGAGGGCGGACGAGCTGGCTAGGATGGGATCAGGTGCTAACATTGCGCAGATCTCAGCTGAGGCCAAAGCACCACTCAGTGCGCTCTACAGGGAGATACAGACGGAGCTATTGGTGAAAGCCAACATGCGCAACGGCGACATCGACTTGGCCCGTCTATGATAAGAAAAGAACGGAAAATCTGCTGAAGTTCAATCGTGGGAGCATTCGACTGGCAGTCGGTGCCCTCACCGGGCACTGCATGCTATCCTACCATGCAGCTCGACTAGGCCAGCCCTACAATGACTTTTGCAGAAGCTGCAGGGACGAAGAGGAAATTGAGTCCGTTCGTCATCTGCTGTGCGAATGTCCGGTGCTAGCCCAAAAAAGGAATATATTCCTGGGAAGATACTTCCTTTCGGGACTAGAAGAGGTAGGTAATATTGGGCTGAACAGAATACTGGGATTTTTATCCTCGTCTGGCTGGTTCAGCTCGACGGAAAATGTATCAACGGGTTAAACAAAACAAGTGGGCACAATGGACTCAACGTAGTCTACGTGAGCCTTGACTTAATGTCAAAAGGGCACCCACATACCTAACCTAACCTATTTACATTGAAATTCATTATTTATACTTTATTCTGGAATTCAGTAATCACAATCAGTGACATATAAGTTTCAACTTTGGTTTATTTTCTCTTTTTGTTTTTTTTTTTTCTCTTTTTTTATTTCTTCTTCTCCATGTTGTTAAGCAAGAGTATTATTTCGCTTTGCGTCAGCATGTCGCTTCCAAAAGCATCTCTTCTTATTTCTTTTAAAATTGGGCATCTCCCGATAAAGTGGTGAATATCCTCCCTTTCACCAAGGTTGCACAAGGAGCATATACTGGGTAAGTCATCTGTATGTGGTATGAAATTCAACTGCAGCTTTACCATCATTGATATTTCAGCAACACTGTTTTCATCACGAAAATAATTCCTCTCCCCCAAGTTGTGACTAAGTTGACAGTAGAGTTGTCTGTGAGTCGATCCAGTTGCATCGTTCAAATACTTCTCTCGCTGCTTAAGGTCCACCGCGGATATAAGCTGGTAAAGAGAACCTCTTAACTCTTCATGTCCAATAATTTTTAAGTAAATTTCCATCCCACATTCTCGCGCTAATTCCATCCAGCACACCAGCTTGTTTTGGTCCTTATGGCTTGGAGAGCTACTATCTATGGGAGCCAGTTATCATTCATCTTTAGAACTTTCAATATAAAATCTATTTGCATTTTCAGGGTACGTATAAACAGAGGCGATAATCCTGTTTCCAGCATAATGACGTAGTTGGGTGTATTAAGAGGCAGTTGAAATATCCGTTTGCAGAAGTATCGCAGACGTTTCTCAACCGTATCATACTGCTTCGTTCCCCAAGTTTGCGCTGCATAAAAAAGGACTGATTCTGATACTGCCTCAAATATCCTAAACTTACTGCTACGAGCAATACTTTTGTTATAAAAGCATCTATTCCAGGTTGCGCTGATTGCTCCTTTGGCCTTTATCAGTTTCTCCTTTAGATGCCTTTCCATACTCATATTCCTTGTAAGCTTAACTCCCAGATATTTGAATTTGGTGACCACTTCGATGGGCTCTCTATTATAGTGCCATTTTTCGTTTGCACAGTGACGGCCTCCTCCGGGTTTAAAAATCAAAATTTTAGATTTGCTTAAATTCACCAACACACTCCAAAGCTTGCAATATTCAAAAAGGCGCTGTAGTGATTCGGGAGATGTTGCCAAAAGTACAATATCGTCCGCAAACATTAATACTTTTATTGTCTGTCTGGCGTATTTGATCCCGGACGGTAAGAATTCTACGAGGTCCTCAATGAACAGAGCAAACATACTTGGGCTCAATGTGCAACCCTGTCTGACCCCCGATTACATCTTAAAACTTGCCGATAGTTCTTCACCATTCCATACCATAGTCATTGTGTCCCCATAAAGATTCTGGATGACTATCCCGAATTTCCATGACATGCCATTACTGTAGAGCTTGTAGATTAGTGTACTTCTGTCGATCGTATCAAAGGCAGCTCTAAAATCCACAAAAAAAAGCATACAGCTGTTTTCCTTTCTGAAGGAATGTTTCCGCATTTACTTTTTAGGTTATGTGGTTAATTGTCGAATAACCTGCCTTTAAACCTGCCTGAAATTCCTTTAAAAGCTGGTTGTCCTCGATCCATTTAATAAAGCGTTTTTGCGAAACCTGTGTGAATATTTTGTAAGACACATTAAGAAACGATATACCTCTGTAATTGGAGAGCTAAGCCAAATTTCCTTTCTTGTGGATTGGAAAAATAATCGCTTCCTTGAATTCCTGTGGTATTATCCCGGTTTCCAAGATATTATTAAATGTGAGTGTCAGCTTGTTGATCAGCTCTGCAGTGCCGTACTTATAAAATTTAGTTGGTATGCCATTCGATCCGGGTGCTTTTCCGTCCTTAAGCCTCGCTATAGCCGAAATCACTTCCTGATAGCTTACTGAAGCATCAAGAACTTCACTATAGAAACCTGGGACTGCATATTGGAAATTCACTTTCTCGCTGGCGGGATTCAATAACATATCGAAATGAGTGGCCAAAAGATTCGAGCTCAAGCTAGGGTGAATGGAAAATTGTTTGCCGGTTAGATGTTTTACCAGGTTCCAAAACTCCCTGGAATTTCTACATAGAGCTACTCGTTCCGCTTCTGTTTAAAAGAATACTGTTTTTTATGCTTGCATATTGCTTTATAAGCCCTATTCGACAGAGTGTACTGATTCCTGAAATAGGCGTTGCTAGAGGATCTATATGCTCTCAACCAACCAAACGATAATTCCATAGCTTTTCTGCAGTCAGTATCAAACATGAATGACATTATCCGTAGGATACTTGAATTATACCTTTCTTCTATCCAATAGTATTGGGATATTCGATTTGATTCTCAAAACCTGCTATAGTAAAGTACATGTTCATCAAATTTCTATTCTCATTGCTCAAGTGTTGAATCTGTATTATATCAGTCAGACCTAACGTGCTTACATTGGTGAACGTGGATTTTACCGATGGTAGTTGCATATCAACAGAAATATTTAGATCTACGCCATAATTTGCTGCCAACTCCTCCCACTTTAAAAACAGTGGCCCTCTTGACGACATTATGTGTTTCAGTACAATCCTCGGCAATCTGCTTTCTTCCATCTCCACTACTTTCATAATATAGTCGGCGTGCAGCTTAAGAGTATTTAGAAAAAGGGGTGGGACTCCAGTTTCAAGATGTAGCATATAGTTTGGTGTATATTGGGAGCCGAAAAATTCGCTTCAGAAAGTATCTAAGGAATTTCTCTACTTCCTCGAAAAAGGAATGACCCCAAATTTGGGCCCCGTACAGCAGTATAGACGAAGCAGTTGCGCGAAACAGATTAATTTTCGATGTGTGGTCGATATACTTATTATCGATGCAACGCCCCCAAACTGATGAAATAGCTCTTTTAGCTGCTGCTAGTTGGCACACAAAATGTCTTTTCATACTGAGGTACCACTTTTCGTTGCGAGAGTATCTTCCACCGCCATTCCTAAAAATCATCACCTTTGATTTCGATAGATTGACTGTCAGGTTCCATTGATTGCAGTAGTTTTCAAGACGGTTCATCACGAGCTGCATCCCTTCTATCGACTCCGACAGGAACACTAAATCGTCTGCAAACTTTAGCGCAGGTATCCTCACAGCACCGAGCTCAACCCCTCCTCCTACTTCATCGACTATATGATTTATAAATAAGATGAAAAGTAAAGTGCTTAAGATGCATAAATGCTTAACTCCCATTTGCGTTCCAAATTCTTCTGAAACAAACTCTCCATTCCAAACATACGCCACATTATTTCTATACATCGCTTTCAGGACGTTTATTACTTTGCTTGACAAACCTAGATTGTACAGCTTGTAGAAGAGAGCTTCCCGTGCTATGGAATCAAAAGCTGCACTGAAGTCAACAAAGAAAACATATAGCTTTTTACGATTTTTCTTAAAAAACTCCGCAATGCTGGTAAGGGTAAAGATGTGATCCAATGTTGAATAATGCTTCCTGAAGCCTGCCTGATATTCATTCAAAATTTTTTTGTTTGGTATCCATTGCGTAAGCCTTTTAAAAATGATAGCACTGAATAGTTTAACCGACGTGTTTAAAAAGGAAATACCTCTGTAGTTAGCAGGATTATCCAGCTCGCCTTTTTAAGCTGTGGGAAGATTATCGTCCTTTTAAAACTATCTGGCACACTGGCTGTTTCAAAAATTCTATAAAATTCTCTTGTAAGTGCAGCGAGAAAGTCAGTAGAACTGTTCTTGTAGAATTCAAAAGGGATCCGATCATCACCTGGAGCTTTCTTTGCTTTAGAGGCATCAACTATACTTCTTACTTCGGAGAACGTAAATGGTGCATCCAAGAGTTCGTCCGCAAAGAATGGCGCTGCATATTGCGGTAACGGGGAAAACTGGGGAGAGTTGAGTAGATTTCTAAAATGCTCCCTCAGCTCTGACACTTGCAAAGTCGCCGAGATCATGTTGGTTCTCCCCGCTACAAATTTAGCCGCTTTCCAGTATTCACCTGCAGGCTTTGACGAGTTAAGAACTGCGATGATTTCTTGGTTGTATTGATTCCGTTTTTCAAGACAAAGGCGTTTGAAGAATTTGTTTGCTTCTGCATATAGTTCTTTGGAGCAGTTGGAATTTTCTTTCCTTAGGTGTCTTAGTAGAGCAAATGACCTTTTTCTTGCTTTCAGACAGTCACTATCAAACCACATCTGCTTTCGTACTAAAAAACGTCTTGTATTAGCGCTAATCGGCACAGAACTTTTAATAATTTGGGTTAGAACGTCGATGTTGGGTGTTATATTTTGATTCCTCAGACTCTGAAGCTCAGAGTTCAAATTATTTTGGTAAGAGGAACGAAAACGGTCATTCCAAGTCAACTTCGGAAGAAGGGACAGTTGTCTTGAGTTAGCCATTACTCCTACCTTCCTAATAGCACATGAAATTTCTAAGGGCATATGGTCGGAAAATGTTTGCGCGGCAATGGAAAAATCACTGACAATTGAGCTCCAATTTCCGGACATTAAACAATAATCTGTAACGGAGCATGACGTTCCCCGGATGAAAGTATATTCACCATCTACGTCGCCTTCACAGCTACCATTGAGGATCATGCAGTCATACGCTTCAGCAAATTCCAAGATTTTAGAACCTTTAGTATCACATAGTTTGTCTTTAGAGTTTCGAGCTGTATTTATAATCGATAGTGCAGGCCCAATTGTAAAATTATTTTGCGATAGTCCTAATCTCGCGTTGAAATCACCAGCGAGGAGAAGATCCGCCGATCCTAAGAGCTGAAGCATATCGGAGAGCTTGCCGTAGTCTTGCATCCAGTGACTGCAGTTCAAATAAATAGGCACTATATAAAGGGTTCCGCCATTGATTTTCACCTTGAGAACACAGGTTGGTTGGTTGGTTAAAAGATGTACGATATCCTAACAGCATGCCACCGCTTCCTCTTCCAAAAATATTGGTCTTGACTGCTGGAATCCATTTCGTTTTAAAATTCATAAAAATACCACTAAATCTAGATTCTTCACTGGCTAAGACATGTGTTTCAAAATGCATGAAAATATCAAAACTCTTGATATAATTAAAAAAATTAGAAAAAAGTAATTTGTTCTTAAGGCCTGCGACATTATAGCTTAAAATATTAAATGACAATACTTCGTGGATGCCAATTTCATTTAAACATAATTTACTTCGGCAGACGGCAATAGTATTAAATATTAGGTTGAGGCACTAAAACGAAGAACTGCCACTCGTGCTTCCACCCCTTGTGTTTCCACCCAGTGCATTTCCACCTTCGACATTTACGCTTCTGACAGATGCACCTGACGTTGGCGAACTGTTGGCCGCCAGCTGTTGGAGAAGTGTCAACCCACATTCACTGTCAAGGCCATCACATCAGAGAATGTTGTTTATGTCGAAATAAAACGTCTTATCTCCAAGTTTCAGTTTTTGACCAGTCACCACTGGTTTGGCATTTTTGTTTTTGGTCTCGATGTCCATTTTTAGCTCAAGCAAGCGCCTCCTTCGATTGCGCGAAGCTTCGGTGTAGTCCTTGTGAATAGTTACCTTGGTGCCTTTAAGTGTGGGAGTGTTGCGAAGTATGCGCCCAACGTCCTCCTTTTTATGCAACCTTACAACAATGTTAGCAATGTTGTTGCTTGACCTCATGGCACGTACTTCGGAAATTAGCGATGCATCGCCGCTCCCGAGAAGGTGCAGACACAAACTCCTGGCTTTTTCGACGGTGTTGATGCCGTTCTCTTCAGGCAAATGAACGACAACGTTGTTTTCAATCGCCTTTCTCTCTAGCATCTCTACTTTGCGTTCCAACGCAGTGTAGCAAACTTCCATATCATGCAGTTTCTGGCGGAGTGCTGTGTTGTCCTTTTGTAGCGTTTGAATTTCCAAGGCTACACCTTCCACATCAGCTTTGGTGGCAACATTCCTAAGTTTGTTGTCGAGCAAAGATGACATAGTCCCCTCGATAAGGGATTTCAAATCAAAAATTGACTGCATTTTGACTTGAAGTAGCGGGGACGTCCTCTGGTGACGTTACGACCATATGCCGTTTGCAGCTGTTCGCTTGTAAGTTGTTGTTAGAATTTTTCGGTGGCGTTCTCTGTGTTCTTCCAGCCATTGTTCTCCAAGACGGCTGCAAAAATTTTAAATGTAGGCACTTAAAAAGAAGCTGACTCACCAAGAAACCAGACAACTTATGTATGTATGTAGGGATATGTTGGTTCTACATTATGCACCACTTTTTAGAGAATTTACTGCGAGAATTCTTTTTGAAATTTGCGTTTACTTGGACAGCGATTTTACTTGCGACCGGACTGTTAGATGTCCGCGTTGCCAACCCTGAATTGATGAATAGAAAAAGTGTGGTGTTCCACAAATTAAAAAAAAAAAATGTTGAAACTAAATAAGAAGACGTTGCTGGCGAAACGTTGATTATTAAACGCTCAGGTCCTAAAAATGTACGTTTTTATTACGTTTTCTTAAGAGAAGAGTTATATTGCCAGAGCGACTCCAGCTTCTTGAAAGATGATGCCCAAGTGCGAGCAGTGTCAATAACATGAGTTTTGCTCGAGGAGCCCTTAAAATTTGTCAATTTAAATTCCACCCCATTCATGAACGAATTGAAACACAAAAGTCAACAGTCAGCTCTTAAATCAATAAGTTCCTTAGCAGACTCATGCTTCGTATCCTTTTAATAAGCCGGAATCACCCTTAGCTATTCATTTAATCAAATCCGAAGGAAAACAAATGGACAATGGAAGGAGAAAACAAATCCGACTAAACAATCCCCAAAACAATGTTTCTCGAATGCGAACCGCGAAACGGCCATCCGACCACTTGCGCAAGGACTTTTTCCGAATTGAAGAGAAAAACACAAGACAATTAGCAAAAGTTCACAGAACTTTTCTAATTATTTAAACCTGATAGAATTTAGTCCTTAACTTCTTTTGCTCCTTCTTAACACTTTTTTCTGTGGCCACCTGCTTCCCCTGCTTCCGCTTGTGCCGGTTCGTGCCACTGGCGAGCGCACTTAATTCGAAAAGTCGCCGTTGCCGACACACAACACCGTTATTTTATTTTATTTCATCATTTTTTCTTCGCTCGTCCTTTCTCACTTCCCGTGTGCCGGAAGTGAAACCGCCACCACTCTGAAGACCAAAAGTCCTAATGGTCTCATGCCGAGACTCAGCAAATATTTTACTCTTCGTCCGTGGAAGAGAGCGAGCAAAAAAATTAAGGACTTTCGTAGGTTTTCATGGTGTGGCCGATGTGGTTCTGGTTGAACTTTGCAGGATGCAATCCTGCTATTAATTCGCATGAGTTGTGGACCACAATAAAAAATAATACGAACGAAATGGGAGACAACAAAAGTACTGGAGCTGGCTCGCATATGAGAGACTACGAAAAGGATACCTTCATTTGGGCGAAAATGTTTTATTGCTCTTAATGAAGTAACATGGCGCGGTAAGGAATAGTGGACCACACATCTATACGTCTGGAATACTTGGCTGTTAGTGGTCATTCGGTGATAAAACTTTGAGAGTTTGTTTTGAGTTAGCGAGAAAGAAGAACAGGGCGAACAATTTTTACGTTACCATGGTCCATGATGGGTCCGAACTGTTGGGAGTAAGGTATTGTGCAGAATTTAATTACCACTCATATTGGCGTCTTGAGGTTGTTTTGGGTATGTCTTCATATGAGTTTTTCTAGATCCTTTGTAGGTATTCTCTGATTCAATTTAACTAACAGAGTTGAGAGGCGGTTAACATTGATGACGGTAAACACTCGTAATTTAGTTTCCGTGCTGTTAGGTGGAGGTAATTAGATTTTTCTTAATTGACTAAGTAGTTGGTTTGATTTACCAGAGTTACTCGAACATGAAAGCAATTGTGTTATAAGTGCCTAAATAAGAGTTGAAAGCTGTCACTATTGCTCCACGAAGTCTAGACTATTTAATGATTTAAGGCACTTTTATTAGCTTTATTAGTTGTATGTATTTGAAATGTTGTAAGCATCATCTCTAAGTCTGTACAAAAGACCACACAATACATAAGGAGTATTTCCTTAAGGCGCCCCACAGACAGGCTACGGATTGAATGGATCTGTTTGTCAAGTCATTTCGCCACACTCTTGTGGATGGGTATACGTTCTTCATTGCATGCTGTTCGCCGTCGAATAAAGCGGGCCACTGACGCGCTACCGATCATAAATTCTTATAATAACATCGTCAACCGCGCCACACACACGCGCTACCGATTGCAAGAAAATCTATTTGATAGCTTCCGATCTGTAGCAAACTGTCCCATACACACGACGGCCTGTTTGAGTCGCAACCGATCCATTTAATCCGTAGCCTGTCTGTTGGCCGCTTAATTTGGACTATAGGTAGAGTAGAATTCTATCTTTCTTACTGTGACGGGCAATTAGTGAAGTTGTTACTCCACCATAACCATGTGTTTGACTAAACATTGGTGATGAGGATTTTTTTTTTTTTTTAAGTAACCGGTTCGTGACGAGAGCACCGTGGCGCAGTGGGTAGTGTGTTGGCCAGGGATAAAGAATGAGATACCAATCTTTTGGCTTTGACAGGCATTTTGACAACTAGCCCCTACAAACGCGTTGCGGTTTGACGGCGTCTTGACTCTTGACTTGTTCCGACGTCTTGACTCTTAAGTCAAAAGCGTCGTTTTTAAAGCGGCCTCTAGACGCTCAATATTATTGTGCAAAATATTGCACAGTTTTATTGGCTTGCTGCCCCAGACGGTTCAATAACTTTCCCAATAATTTAGTTGACCGCTCATATTTGTATTAAAAGTCAGAAGCGTTTTGATTTTCCGCAATATATCGCACAATCTTGCAATATTATCTACAGACGAACAATATCAAATATTGCACCATATTATTAGGCGTCTAGGGGTCGCCTTAATTACAAAAGCAACAACCAATCCCTAAGGGGATCAACGGGCAGACGTACGAAAGTTTGGTATCTCATTCTTTATCCCTGGTGTTGGCCTCTGACGCCGATGACACGGGATCGAATCCCGATAAAGCCATGTCATCGAACGTATTTTCACGGTGTTTCTCCTCAGCGGGGTTCTGACAAAACCCCCTGTAGTAAAATTGTCATGAAAAGCTTCTCGAAATTCGCCGTTCGGAACCGGCAATAAACTGTAGGTCCCTTTCACCTATGGGAAAATTAAATCACACACAACATGGATGATTGAGAGATGCTCGGCTCAGGTCCTTCATGGACTGTAACGCCAACATACATACATACAACCGGTTCGCGACGGGGAGCAATTTCAAGGCATACGAAGACCGCCTGAGGGAATTCTTCAAAGTTAATGACATTGGCGAGGAAGCAGAAACAGCATTTTTCATTACGGTAGTGTGAAACTCTGATGTCGCGGACTATACGTAAATTGCCAAGTCAAATAATATTCAATGATCTAATCACATACATTTTCAGTGGCCCACAGGTTCCACAGAAGGGGCCGCGGGGGCAATGCGGGCACGCGGGATCTCCAGGCCGCTCGATCCTCTGCCATCGACTCTAACTTATCAGCAACTATGCCCAAGTGCACCCAGGCGAGTTTTTGGACTTTTTGGACTTGGTCCAACCACCTCGTCCTGGGTCTGCCAAGCGGACGCCTACCTGATGGTATTGCATTAAATTCACGCTTCGGAAGTAGTGATGATGACGACTTTCGTCTCACGTGACCAAACCATCGGAGCATAGCCCTTTCTAAAGCAGCTGCTCAACATTGAGCTCAAGCGCACTGCACGAAGAAATCTCATTTCGGCATCTTGTATTCGCGATCTTATTGTTTAGGTCAATACAAATACTAGAACAAATACCATCGACCAAATCTTCACACTTCGGCATATCCTGGAAAAAACCAATGAATTTCAAGTCGACACTCACCACCTATTTGTCGACTTCAAAGCCGCATACGACAGCGTAATTAGAGACGAGCTATACAACGCTATGTCTACCTTAGACATACCTGCTAAACTCGTCAGACTATGCAGGATGACTTTGGAGAATGCTCGCTGCTCCATCCGAATCGGTGAACACCTTACCGATAGTTTTGATGTCAAAAAAGGATTTAGGCAGGGCGATGCGCTGTCGTGTGATTTCTTCAACATCATATTGGAAATTATTGTGCAAAAATCACTGGCCAATACAAGAGGCACAATCTATTTCAAATCCTCGCAATTCCTTGCATACGCCGACGATATTGATATAGGTAGATCACAGCGAGATGTCAATGAGGCGTTTGCGAGTATTGTGTTCGAGGCGGCGAAAGTTGGTCTGACGGTAAACGAGGGCAAAACTATATATATGCTGTCATCAAAAAGGACGCTCACCACCGAGGTCTTGGCCAGAACGTTTGTATAGGCAGATATAAGTTCGAGGTAGTTAAGAACTTCATCTACCTTGGTTCCGCAGTGACCTGGAACAACGACATCAGTTCCGAAATCAAACGCAGAATCTCTCTTGCCAATCGCTGTTTCTTTGGGCTCAGGAGGCAATTGTGTAATAGAGCTCTATATAAGACCCTTATCATTCCGGTCCTGTTGTACGGCGCAGAAGCATAGACACTATCAAAAGCGGATGAGGAGGCCCTTGGTCGATTCGAGAGAAAGATTTCGCGCGTGATTTTTGGGCCTATAAACGCAGACGGGGGGTGGAGGATAAGATTCAACCACGAACTTTACGGGCTGTACAGCGACATAAGCCTAGTCAGGCGTCTACGGATTCAACGCCTAAGATGGCTGGGCCATGTAGAGCGAATGGACATCACAGCTCCAGCCCGGAGAGTCTTTGAATCCAACCCCGAGGGACGAAGAAGCAGAAGGCGGCCGCACTTAGGATGGCGCACACAGGTGGAAGGGGGGACCTCAGCCAACTGGGTGTGCGGCAATGGAAAAGGCTAGCGAAAGATCGTGCTAGATGGAGGGGCATGTTGGTTGAGGCCCAGATTCACCCCGAACTGTAGCGCCCACTAAGAAGAAGAAGATTCACTTTATTAATACTGCTATCGACGGAAGAAAACGTAGAAATTAATAACTGGGAGGTATTCACACTTTAAGGTAGTAACTAAAACTGAGATTAATTGGAATTGGACTTTCAACTTTTCTAAGAAAATTATTCATTCATTCAGTCATTCATTTTTCATTAAAATCGCCTTGCTTTGGCAAAAATGATTGAGAAAACTTTAGGAACATTTATTTACAATTTTTACTCGCGAAGGCTATGATAAGCGGCACTCAAAGGACGACTGGACGATGGGCCATCAGTTAAAGGAAATTTTGAATAGAATAATGACGACAGAGTTAAAAAAAAATTGGTCTAGATGCGACCCGTTAGGGCCACAGCACTAACTTCCAAGTGGGAAAAATGAAAACACCCGTTTAATTGCATATTTAATTATTACAATGTACTACCCTTTCTACCTTACCCATGAATTTACCTTACACTTCTTTTTCTTTGATGGCGTTATAGCCCATGGAGGACCAGAGCCTAGCTTCTCTCAATAACCCGTGTTGTGTGTAATTTATTTTTCACACAGGTGAAAGGGACCTGGAGGCTTTGGTCCTCCATGGGCTGTAACGCCAACATACATGCATGCATAACATCCATACATTTACATACATACATATATATGTATATATACATACATATATATACTTACATATAGTATACATATGTGCCCATTTCCAAATCGAAAAAAAATGCTCACATTCAATTACTCATGAGCGCGTGGGTTTAATAATTGCTCGGGTAGTGCACACTCACGAGCAGCTCATTGGTGTGCGTTTCCTCACCCAACCATAACACTGTCGGAGCAATTTCATATGTATCGGTTGTCACATTGCACAGATTACCAGAATCCGAGTACACAAAGTTCTATCCCAAGTTCTATACGATAGGGCAAAAATTGTGCGGATGGACAATTATATGATAAAGCTGTTTCGAGGTCACGTTGCGAGGGCAATGACTTCCGTCAATAGCTTGCTCTCTGGTGCTTACTACCCCAATAGTATGTACCATGAGCGTGTGCGACTTAGCGGCTTTGTCCCTCCAGAAGCATTCCTCTATTTAGATCATTGCGGGCTGATCCAGAACAGATTGGCTGTACCGCTAGTCTCAAATCGCGATCGAGGAGATCGATACTCAAAAAATCGATCAGAGATTTTAAAAACCAAATTCTAGGCTCGTATCTAGAAAATTTGACGGCGGGAAGAGAATCAAACTACTCCCTATGGAGTAGTCAAAGGTCTCGAAAAGCCCCACATTCAAGCACCACCAATAAGAAAAATAAATGGGCGATGGAAGATAAAAAAAAAAGTAGGAAGTTTTCGCTGACTATCTTGAGGAAACTTTTAAGCCGTCAACCGCTCTCAGAATTTGTATATCGGACGGATAATACACCGGAATATACAAGAACACGATCCACGTTCGCTGAACTGATGACTATCGTTGAATCGCTTAAAGCAAACAAGGTTCCTGGCTATGATATAATTACAGGAGAAGTTCTTAAGGTTCTGCCAAGAAAGGCTTTACTAAAACTCTTGTTTCTTTTTAATGCCTTGTTAGGTTAGAATATGTGCCAAGCCATTGGAAAGTCACAGAAGCTATATTGTTTCAAAAGCCGGGTAAAGCGCTAACAGACAAGAAACTATTGCCGACAATTTCAAAAATGTTCGAACTAATTTTACTTAATCGCTTAATACCGGTAATTTAAGAAAAGCGTATTTTACTAGATCATCAATTTGCTTTCAGAAGCAAGCATTGAACTATTGACCAAGAACGTCGAATAACTGATATAATAGAAAAGACCGGCCAAGTGCGAGTCGGACTCGCGCACGAAGGGTTCCGCACCATCTGTGTAAATAAATATGAAAGAGACGTTGTATGTTACCTCATCAGTCATCACATTAAAACGGCTAATCCGTTTAATATGATTTCTTGCATGATGACAGCTTTTGGTTGCACGCAGGTTATAGGCATATAACTTTGATGATCAAAAATCCCCATGATGAGATGGTCGATCATCACAGTGTCCCCTGAATTCAAACCAATTGTCTTGAAAATGTGAAAAGGTGAATAACAATAATTATAAGAAAAAGATTTGCAGCTAGGATTAATAAATCAAGGACACAATAGGGATCAAAGCTTGGAAGTGCGTTATTGGTTGTGGGATATGAAAGGGAGGGGAACAACAATTGGACGAAGGGGTTTGCAGCAAGGATTAACTTAGCAGTGACACAATAGGGATCATCAAAGCTTAAAGGGTATTTATTATTGGTTGTTCGTAACTATAGGAAAAAGGGTTGCAGCTGGGATTAATACATCAAAGACACAATAGGGATCAAAGCTGGGAAGTTTGCTACTGGTTGTGGGATATTGTTGACTGACCTTAGGTCAGTATGTGACCAAGGGGAGCAACCTTAAATATTTATTTTATTCCGTTTTTAGTATTTGTTGTCATAGCGGCGACAGAAACACATTATCTGTGAAATTATCAACTGTCTAAATATCACGGTTCATGAGATACAGCCTGGTGACAGACGGACGGACAGCGAAGTCTTAGTAATAAGGTCCCGTTTTACCCTTTGGGTACGGAACCCTAAAAAGCACTTGAACACAAACTGATATGTATGAGTGTATTGCTTGACGTGTCTCAAGCCCTTGGCAAAGTATGGCACGAAGGCTTGATGTCTAAACTAAGACAAATCTTACCAGAGAAGCCATCTAATATTTTAAGTGCATGCCTTGCGAATAGTGCGTACTCCGACTTTTAAGTAATTTCGGCTGGCGTTCCTCAGGGAAGTGTACTCGGCTCACTCCTGTATCTACTTTACACTTGCGCAAGATCCAATTATAGCAACGTTCGCCGACCATACAACTTTTCTTGCAACGGGCAAATCGGTTGAGGAATCAACTATGAAACTGCAGTGTGCTCTTGACTGTGTAAATGACTGGACAAAAACTTGCCGAATAGTACTTATTGACATTAAATTACATACAGAAAAGCGGATAGGCTTCCCGTTTTTGTTAACGAAGCGAGAATTCCGTTCGCGAATGAAGCTAAATATCTCGGGATGACTCTTGACGCGAAATTAAAATGGAGGCCTCACGTCAAGAAAAAACGTAACGAGTTTGAATAAAAATACAAAGAAATGTACTGGTTACCAGAAAAGTATTCTAAACTCGGTATTGAAAACAAGCTACTTCTATACAAGCAAGTGCTAAAATCAGTTTGGACTTATGGTATACAACTCTGGGGTTGCATCAAGAAAAGTAATTCTAATATCGTACAGATGCTTCAAAATAAGATACATATTACGAGCTGTCGTCAATGCACGTTGGTTTATTAGAAACGAGGATATCCACCGAGATATCGTAACTGTGGAAAATGAAACGGAAAATTTCCCAGGGAAACATACACGTCGACTTAAAGACCACGTAAATAGCACGGCTTTTCAATTACTTGACGAACAAAATGTATTGCGCAGTCGAAAAAAGCCTCTTAACTAAGCGGGACGTCAAGGACGTAGCGAAAATTGAAGGAACCTTCGTTGGAACGCCGCCTGCCAAATATGAACACATCGAGAATCGAATATTGCTGATGAGTGGAATGACTTAGTTGCAGTATAAATTCGTTTCGGAGGGAGGTGTTTTCAGTGAGTAGAAATCTCACACTACTATGAGCACACGCTTACGATCCTCATAGTGTGTTTAGAAGATTTTTACCTGCCTTCGTAAAAATTAAAAGAAAAAAGTGTGATCTAGGTGCGACCCGTAAGGCCCACGCGACTAACTTCCCAGTGGGAAAAATTAAAACGCCCATCTAATTTCATATTTTTTCATTTTTAGGGTTCCGTACCCAAAGGTAAAACGGAACCCTATTACTAAGACTTCGCTGTCCGTCACCAGGCTGTCACCAGGCTGTATCTCATGAGCCGTGATAGTTAGACAGTTGAAATTTTCACAGATGATGTATTTCTGTCGCCGCTAAATATTTAAGGGCGGCTCCCCTACAACAGAAATGATTTTCATCCAAAAAATCCTCTTGATCACATACTGACCTAAGGTTAGTCGACAATATCGCACAACCAATAGCAAACTTCCCAGCTTCGATCCCTATTGTGTCGTTGATGTGTTAATCTTAGCTGCAACCCTTTTTTCTGTAAATACTGTTACGAATTTATTCGATCCCCACACCAAATAGGGTTCGCACCACTGGATTGCGATAAACTACAATTTTCTACGTTTTCCCAATTAAAAACACACACACTGTTATTTCTTTCACCACAGATCAATTATCTGTGTAGCTTCACCACTTTTATTTATTATCCAATACAATCCACTTTAAACCTTATTACACAGTACAATCCACTTTAAACTTTATTACACAATACGCAAACCTTTATTGAAAGCTTTTCTTTTCACCTTGGTTGATCACACCGACTTGTCACACGCTGTTTTATACCACAAACTGAATGAATGTCAAGGGCGAGTGTTCGCGCTTATATAGCTCTCGGTCCACCGTCTCGAACGTTCGCCGTTGGAAGTTCTCCTTCGGAAATCTCTAGAACGCTCTGACAATTCCATTGGAAGTTGACATCATTCCAATCCCCGCTTCCAGAGAGTTTTCGAACTTAACGGTCCGCTTGCATCTCCGCAACAATACGAACAACCAATAATAAATACCCCTTATACTTTGATGATCCCTATTGTGTCACTGCTAAGTTATTCCTTGCTGCAAACCCTTTCGTAAAGTTGCTGTTCCCTTCCTTTTCCATCCTGATAGGTTAAGATATCAAAAGTTGCAACAAATTCCATTCTTGTGAAATTAATTTTCGATAGTATCCCACAACCAATAACACACTTCCAAGCTTTGATCCCTGTTGTGTCCTTGATATATTAATCCTAGTTGCAAACCTTTTTCTTATAATTGTTGTTATTCACCTTTTCACCTCCTTGCCATCAAGTAAGATTATTGATTTGAATTCAATATGGGCACTTTGATGATCAACTATCTCATCATGGAGATTTTTGATCATCTTAGTAATATGCCTATAACCTGCCTGCAACCAAGAGCTGTCATCATGCAAAAATTCATTTTAAACGGATTAGCCGTTTTAATGTGATGACTGATGAGGTAGCATACAACGTCTCTTTCACACAACCTGAACGGAGAGTAGTGGTTTGGGTCATACATTTTCGTTCACTACTCTCCATGGGTGGTTGTCCTAAATAGGAGGAGAGGAATCGAGAGAATTTTCACGTTGGTTGTAGTTCTCAGCCAAGAAGGCCTGGATGTTTTTGCCTACGCCGATGACGTTGCCATTTCAATCTCAGGTAAATACCTATCCACACTGAATGACCGCATGCAATCGGCATTCTCATTTCTGTGCAAATGGGCGCATAGCAACGGGCTCAGGATAAATCCCCAGAAAACGGAGCTCGTGCTATTTACCAAAAAGCATAAAACCCCGGAAAACTGCCCTATCACCTTGCTCGGTACCAGGTTAGCCTATTCCTCTAGTGTCAAATTCCTTGGCATTATACTCGATAGAAAATTAACTTGGAAGAGCAATACAATTGAAAAAGCAAAAACAGCAACAATAGCTCTCTACACATGCAAGAAAGCCCTAGGAAAAATATGGGGATTCAACCCCAAGATCACCCTATGGCTCTACATCACGATCGTTAGGAGTGATAGGCTGGTGGACTGCACTGGACAAGACATCATACCACAAACAACTCGAGAAGGTGCAAAGGATGGCATGTACATATGTGCATTACCGGCGCCCTCAGGTCCACACCAACGGCAGCACTTAACATGATACTAGACCTTACACCACTCGATATTTTCGGTAGGCAAATTGTCATACACACGACCATAAGACTAAAAGCCAACTCGAAATGGTCGAGCTATGTCACTGGCCACTCCTCCATTCTGCAAAACAGGATAACTATGGCAGAAAACTTGGACCACACAGAACCCACCATAGTCTTGGACAAAAACTTTACGACGATATTTTCGGACAGACAAAACTGGACTCGCCAAACTCAACCCCGCAGAAAATGCGTGGATTTTTAAAAAATTAATAATTAATAATAAAACCAAAGACAGTGGAGTATTCTGCAAACAACTTAAGCTGTATAAAGCTCTAAAATTACCAGATCACTGCAGCGTTTTCCAGGCGGAACTGTTGGAAATAAAAGGGGCTTTGTCTTGGCTGAAGTGGAACGTAATATCCACCACGGATATTCGCATTCTCACAGACAGTCAAGCAGCCTTAAAGTCGTTGGAGTCCTATGTGTACACATCAAAATCTAGTCTCGACTGTCGCCTATCTCTTAACGAGATGGCAGAACAGTTCAACATACAGCTTATCTGGGTACCGGGACACAGTGACATTACAGGAAATGAAAAAGCCGACACGCTCGCCAAACAAGGAACTACGTTTCAATCAATCGTGGCTTGTGAGGGAGTACCCCTTACAACCATTAAACATAATCTGACCAATCTCGCCAGGGCCGAGACGAACCTGAGATGGACCCAGGGACATACCTGCGTCATCACCAGGCAAATCTGGCCTCGGCTTGACAGTCAACGAACAAGGAGTATATTCTCCCTAAAAAGAACTGACGTCTACAAAGTCATCGGCGTCATCACAGGACACTGCCTCATTGGCAGTCACGCAAAAAACTAGGAATAGTTCCGAATGATTTCTGCAGAAGCTGTCAGGACGAGGAGGAGGTTGAATCCATTCACCACCTTCAACGTCACCTAGGCTCTTACTTCCTTAACGGTCTGACAGATGTTCAGAAAGTAGGGATACCTGATCTTCTAAAATTCTTAAGAAGCACAAAATGGATCCCCGAATATGGGGGGCGAAACCCCCTCGTAGCTGCACAACGGGCCTCCCTGGCCTATGTGCATTCTTCTCAATTCTGGGAAGGTTACGATCCTACCTACCAACCTAGTTCTCAGCAACTGTTCCATGCAGTTATGGTTTTATATTAGAACTGCACATACAGAGTATAAATATAAGGTGACCAAATACTGTGAGTGTTATGCCTTCATCAGTATGTTTGATCACTTCTCATTCACAACCGCTATGTTGCATAATTTTTTTGCCTCTTTTCAAATTATTTAATTTCTTACAAAAAACGACTAAATCTTTTTTGCTGGAAACTTGTATGTATGTATGTATGTTGGCGTTACAGTCCATGAAGGACCTGAGCCGAGCTTCTCTCAATTACCCATGTTGCGTGTGATTTCATTTTCCCATAGGTGAAAGGGACCTACAGTTTATTGCCGGTTCCGAACGGCGAATTTCGAGAAGCTTTTCATGACAATTTTACCACAGGGGGTTTCGTCAGAACCCCGCTGAGGAGAAACACCGTGAAAAACACGTTCGATGACATGGCTGTGTCAGGATTCGATCCCGTGTCGTCTGCGTCAGATGCCAACACACTACTCACTGCGCCACGGTGATGAAAACTTAATCAGTATTAAGTTACATAATTTCGCGTCGAATGAAATCCGTCCCATGTCATTATCGTCTTCGGTTCTCGAGATAATCGAGACCAAACGCGCATACGCACATACGTACATGCGCACACAAAAACATCTTAAAAACCTTGGATTTGGATTCTGGTGACCTTGAAACATGGAGATTGTCAAAATTTGGAATTCAGCACTGGGAAGTTAAAAAAAAAAGATCAGAAAAAAGTTTTCACTTAATTCTTAGAACGTATGTACATCTTTTCGAAATTTTAAATTGCGGAGAGTTGCAAAAGAACATTTTTTAGTTTCAATACGAGTAAGTGTAGAAGCTACATATTAACATCAAGTTTTAGTGAACTTGAAGCTGGAACTTGCATATTACATCCTGCTAATATTAAGAAAGTCCTCGAGGATCAGTTCATAAGGAGTTGTTCCAATTTAAATTATTCAATGAACTTCACGTTTTATAAAGGCCCGTTGTAAATGAGTTAGGAGGGCATGGGCTCGGACATACAGGGTAAAGTTGTTGATTGCTCTCAACCTGGCGAGATGCCAGCAACGATCCCTGTTTAAATGCCCGGGTCAAGTTGACATACGGCCTCCTCGCGGCGCCCTCTGGATAGCCTCTTCAACAACCGTTGGGAGGTGAACAAACGTATGCAGCGAAGAAAACCCCGACCAGAATGGCGGTTGTGCGGCGGGCTAACAATCCGCCCACGTAAAAAAACCCAAAGTTATGAATGAGCAAGATGCCTCGGATATACGGACGGATACTCGACGACGACAACGCACGAAAAAGGAACACGATTTGCGAGTATGCTCCTGGAATGTCAGAACCCTGTACACTCCCGGAGCTGCTCATAAACTAGAAGGAATCCTCACGCAGTACAAGGCGGATATTACTGCGGTCCAGGAAATACGCTGGATAGGAAACGGTATGATTAGGAAGAAAAATTGCGACATTTATTACAGCTGTCACAAAAGGTTGCACTTACTGGGATGCGGATTCGTCGTGGGAAAGCGGTTAAGGTCGAAGGTCATCGACTTTAAACCTATAAGTGATCGCCTGGCTGTGATCCGCATCAAAGGCAGATTTTATAACATCAGCCTTATATGTGCACACGCCCCTACCGACGAGGCTGAAGACCCTATCAAGGAGGACTTCTATGACCTCCTGGACAACGCCTACGGAGCTTGTCCGGAGTACGATGTAAAAATCGTGCTCGGGGACTTCAACGCCAAAATCGGAAAGGAAAACACCCTTGGCGGAGTGATCGGAAAGCACAGCCTCCACGATACAACAACAGATAACGGCTTCCGACTCGCTGACTTTGCGACAGCTCGTAATGCGGTGATAAGTAGCACAAGATTCCCTCGCAAGCGAATCCACACAGCAACCTGGCGATCTCCGGACGGTCGAACCGCCAACCAAATCGACCATGTGCTCATTGACGCAAGGCACGCGTCAAACATCCTGGATGTGCGAACATTCAGAGGGGCAAATGTCGACTCTGACCACTTCCTCGTAGCAGCAAGATTCAGAGCTCGACTGTCCAATGTCAGAAAGCTGCACCAGCCCATCAGGAGGAGGTTCGACATTGGGCGCCTGAGCACACCGGAGGTTGCCAGAGTCTACAGGGAGCAGCTGAGCGAAAGACTCTACGGTATGCCTACGTCGAACACAAATGCCAATAATATGTGGCTGCATTGCCGCTCAGCCATTCAGGAAGTAGCCGAAACCACCTTAGGATACCTACCACCCCCGACAAGAAACCCGTGGTATGATGGCGAGTGTGAGCAGAAAAAGGCAGCAACCGACGAGGCGTACCAAAAGGCGCTGCAGAGGAAAACCAGGGCAGCGCGAGAAGAGTACCGAGCCAGAAGAAGGGAGGAGAAGAAACTACTGCGACAAAAGAAAAGAATCTTCGCAGCCTCCCAGCTCAAGGATATCGAGGAGTCTAGGGATGGACATAAAATACGAGCCTTTTACAAGAAAGCCAAAGGCCTTGCAGGAGGCTTCAAAAAGGGCACCCTGGCTCTTCGAAACTGCGAGGGTAATCTTGTCACCGACCCGCAGGGAATAGTGGATGTATTTAAGCAGCACTTCCAGCAGCTGCTTAACGAGCATGACCAAGAGAGAGTGGTAGGGACTGAGGAAATCCCAACTCCAGCCGCTGAAGTAGTCCTCCCACCCAGCATAGAAGAAGTCGGCACAGCTATTCAGAAGCTGAAGAACAACAAGGCCGCAGGCTCAGATGGCTTGCCATCAGAGCTCTTCAAGGCTGGCGGCGATGTTCTGGTAGGGAGCATGCACCAGATCATCTGCAGAATTTGGGAAGATGAGAGCATGCCCGACGACTGGAATACCAGCTCTATATGCCCCATCCACAAAAAAGGTGATCCTACCTCTTGTAAGAACTATAGAGGTATATCCCTGCTCAATGTCGCATACAAGATCCTGTCCAGCGTATTGTGTGAACGTCTAAAACCATTTTGCACCGCACTAATCGGCAGCTACCAGTGCGGCTTCCGGCCCGGCAAATCAACTATAGACCAAATTTTCACACTTCGACAAATCCTGGAAAAGACCAACGAGTTTCAAATCGATACACACCATCTTTTCATCGATTTCAAAGCCGCATACGACAGCATTCATCGTGAAGCACTGTTTGGGGCGATGGCCGAATTCGGGATCCCGGTAAAACTGATCCAGTTGTGTCGCGCCACGCTAAAAAACACGCGATGCACCGTGCAACTCGGTTCTAGGACCTCGGAACCATTCGAAACATGCACCGGATTTCGGCAAGGAGATGCGCTGTCATGTGACTTCTTCAACCTGGTGCTGGAGCAGATAGTGCGACGGGCAGGCATCAACAGGGAAGGCACTATCTTTTACAAGTCCATCCAGCTGCTAGGATACGCGGATGATATCGACATCATCGCGTGTTCTCGCCGTGGCATTGTGGAAGCATTCACGGCGATTGAAGAACAGGCGAAACGAATTGGCCTTAAGATCAATGAGGACAAAACGAAATACATGCTGTCAAGCAAAAACCAATCCGTCGCTCACCACCTGGGACAAAACATAACAATTGACAGCTACAATTTCGAGGTAGTTAAGGAGTTTGTCTACCTCGGGGCAAACGTAAATTCCACAAATGACACCACAGTGGAGATCCGGCGTAGAATCGCCCTTGGCAACCGCTGCTACTTCGGCTTGTCCAAACAACTGGGGTCAAAACTCCTAACTCGAAAGACCAAAGTCATGCTTTACAAAACGCTCATTCTGCCAGTCTTGCTGTACGGAGCCGAAAGCTGGACGATAAGCAGGACAGCGGAGCTGATTTTGGGTTCTTTCGAAAGAAAAATTCTGCGCCGGATATTTGGTCCTGTCTGTGAGGAAGGTGAATGGAGAAGAAGACACAACCGCGAACTCTACGAGCTGTACCAAGATGTGGATGTAGTCCGGAAAGCAAGGACCCGTCGACTACACTGGCTCGGCCACATCGAGCGCATGGACATCAACGCTCCAGCTAAGAGGGTCTTCGACTCCGAGCCTCCTGGTTCGAGAAGAAGAGGAAGACCGAACCTCCGGTATAAAGACCAAGTAATCGCGGATGTAAGACATCTTGGTCTTGACAACTGGAAGCAGCGTGCCCGGGACCGTCAAGGATGGAAGGCAGCTATAGCTCAGGCTCAGATCCTCCATGGATCGCAGGCCTGATAAGTAAGTAAGTGTAAATGAGTTAAAATTATTGTTTTTAAACTACACCCTTCCTTTCCTACACCCTTCTTAATTTCTAAAATTAATTTAAAGAAGAGGACGCCGTGGCGCAGTGGTTAGTGTGTTGGACTCTGACGCACGATGAGCGAATTCGGATCCCTATAACACCGACACCATCGAATGTTTATTTCGCGGCGATCCTTCTCGACGGGGTACTGGAAAAACCCCCCGTAGTATACTTGCCGTTCGGAATCGGCATTAAACTGTAGGTCCCTTTCACCTATGTGAAAAATAAATCACACACAACATCGATGATTGAGAGAAGCTTGGCTCTGGTCCTTCATGGGCTGAAACGCCATCAAAGAAGAAGAATTTAAAGAAGAAGAAACGGATGATTTTCAATATGATTGCAATGAAGGACGTGATTTAATCTGAGTCCTATTAGTTCCTTCAAAATCCTGTAATTTTATTTTAAATATCTGCAAACTTTATAGAGACAAGTTTTGCGACTGTACTATGACCGCTTAAAAAAAAAAGGTTTTTAAAACGTTTCTTGATTATCCTTTCTACCATTTTCGACGGCATTACCTTTAACTATCGCGAACAGCATAAGCAACACGATCAGGATCTTCTCGTTCGAGTTAACCAGCCACATGATGAATCGATACAAATTCACTTTCGACACAATTCTCATAATATCTGACCACTTACGAGTATTATTCTTTTCGAATATATTTCTAGTGCTTTCTTTTAAAAATTCACGATTTAAACCACATAACAAACAACATCACCTCACTGTCCTATTTGTACATACAAGTACATATATGCACTTCGCACTGCAGAGGAATCCTTCCGCGGTATATCCTATGTTTAATACGTACACTGACTGCAAAGATAAATTACTCTTTTATATCCACACGGACCGCACGTTAAACCCGTGTTCTGATTGCTACGCACATGAAACAATTATCCTGTCACACCGCATTAAACCAACGATAATGAGTTATCATCCGACCGGAGGCAAAACGTCGCGTCGACAACGTCCAAATGTCATCATCGATGATAATAAACTGAAAAAATCTCCACGACCAGCGACCAGACTTAATGCGATGAATAAACGAAGCGAATCCAACAACTATCTATCACCAACTTGTATTGAGCGCCAACAACGTGAATGCGAATGGCACGAATGCCGACTGACGAGCACTCTCACTAGGGATGCTGGGTTCTGGTTGATGATGGCGATGATGATGTTGATGCTGATGGCTTTCTCTTTGCTGGTGTGTCGAAGAATTGCATTGAAAATCTATCCTTGAAGTGGATGGTATCCACACGATGATGTGGCAAATGTAAAGAGAGCGAGAGAATGTTGCATGTGTAGTAGTAGCAAGTTCATCCAAGGATAACAAAATGAATATTTCATTTTTTGTGGAATCCGTTCGAGGTGAAAACACGTGCTCGTGGAGCACGTGGTGGATCGTATACTAAGCAAATATTTGCCGATAGCTTCAATGTTGGGAGAAGAAGACCGAGTGAAAAATGTGTGGCATGCGCAGTTGGACTTGGGGGAGGAGTATCCAATGAACGGCGTGGTGGATAGGGTATTTAAAAGGATGTGAAAGGTCGGTTCTGTGATGCGAATTAGGATATTGGCAGGAGGCTTTCATTGTTGTTTTCTGTTTTCTGCTTCTTTTTTTTTTTTTTTTTTTGTTTCTATTTTCTGTTCTCAGTTAGTTGTAGGTCGAAGACGAAGAGAGTCGACTCTGACCGAAAGTGTTTTGAATTTTAACGCAATAACTTTCCGTGTGTCGTTTTTGGCACATTTAAGATTGAAAGATGTACTCGTAAGGTGAATGGAACCTATGACCTCTTAATATATTAAGTAGCTTTAAAAATTCTTAATCAGCTTGGAAGTTTCCTGAGGCATATTGCGACGATTGCGACTCACATTTCGAAATTTTATTGAATGTCCTCATTGCCAGAACTACATGAATGGATGTCCTCTCGTACATGTTGTCATCACAGGTTCGGAGATTATGAGATCACCGCACAAACCCGTTTCTGGACATATGTATAAGCCGGTCATTGTTATTTACTAATAATAATATCGAACACCCTCTGGGATTAAGAGTAGAGCTTGAGACGGGACAAATCAGTACAGTGCGCATTAAAAATAAAAAACCGGCCAAGTGCGAGTCGGATTCGCGCACGAAGGGTTCCGTACCATCTGTATACATAAATATGAAAGAGACTATGTATGTTACCTCATCAGTCTTCACATTAAATCACATTTTTTGTATGATGACCGATCTTGGTTGCAGACAGGATTTTTTGGATGAAAATCATGTCTGTTGTATGGGAGCCCCCCTTAAATATTCATTTTGTTCTGTTTTTAGTATTTGACGTGGTAGCGGCAACAAAAAATACATCATCTGTGAAAATTTCAACTGTCTAACTATCACGGTTCATTAAATACAGCCTGGCGACAGACGGACGGACGGACAGCGAGGTCTCAGTAACAGGGTTCCGCTTTACCTTTGGGTACGGAACCCTAAAAACTAACTTCCCAGTGGAAAAAATGGAAACCCCCATTTAATTTAATATTTTTTCAATTTTAACCCCCGACCCAAAAAGAGGGGTGTTATATGTTTTAGGTGTCTGTGTGTCTGTCTGTGGCATCGTAGCTCCTTAACCAATGGACCGATTATGATGCCTTTTTTTCTTCATGTTCTTAGCTAACGTGATCGAGATGGTTCGTAGCTCCAATTTGTGTCATCACATCTTTTTGTTAGCTGCAGTAGGGTCCTTAGACGAATAATGGGTAATGTATCGATTTTCGTCCGGTCACCGCAATCAACCAAGTTCGGGTGCGGTCAGTACTTAGATGCGGGTCCGCTTGGGAACACAGCGTGTTGTTAATATTTTTTTTCCTATTTTTCAGTCTAACGAAAACGGCTGAATCGATGAAAACTTAATCAGTTCTAGGTTGCGGAATTACGCGTGGAATGAACCCCATGACAATCCCATGACAATATCGTCTTTGGTTCTCGAGATAATACGCACATACGTACACACACACACAAGGACAGCCTTGGATTTGGATTCTGGTGACCTTGAAACGTGGAGATATGTCGAAGTTTGGAATTTACAAATTCGGTCCCATTATAATAACTTCCCACTGGTAAATTAAAAATAATTCCTTTAATCTATTTTTAGTTTATTGGCGACTGCGCTGTCCATTGGAGGCGGTCCAGTTCATCAATCTTTTTAATGACCTTGCATCAAACTTTCTTATTAGTGGTGACTTGAACACCAAACCCACATTTTGGGGTTCAGAAGGAGGCAACATGGAGAAACGAAAAGCCCGTAAACGATGGCTACAAAATCGAGCGCAACAGGGAACGTCTGGCAGCGAACATTCGAGAAAGTGGACCGAGGGCTCTATAAGCGGGAACACTCGCCCTCAGGGGTATTAAGTTTCTGGGATTCAGTAACGAGTGATCAGTCGGTAATCAAGCAAACTAGTGAGACGTAGTGGCAAACGATGTATTAAAGGTGAAGCGCTCAGATAGTTGATCTCTGGTGGAATAGTACAATTAACATTTCGTAACAATATCATAAAATCCGTGGAGCCAAATAAAGCATCAGGCTACGACTTAATTACAGTGGACGTTCTTAAAAATTTGCCGAGGAATCCTTTGCTACCGCCGCGCTTAGATTCGAACACGTAGCGAGCCAATGAAAGGTCGCCGAAGCTATTATGGCTCTAAAGCTCGGAAGGCTTACCGCCCAATATCATTGTTGCCGATAGTTTCGAAAGTCTTCGAAAGAATTATAATCAATCGCTTAAAGCCAATCGTTGAAGCGTCTTTTGCCGGATCATCAGTTTGGTTTCAGAAGCAAGCAAGCATAGACCAATTGCATCGAATAACACATGTGGTCGAAAAAGGACCCGAACATAAGCTAATATGTTCGAGTGTATTTCTTGCCGTCTCCCCTTTGACAAAGTGTGGCACGAAAGTTACGGACATTACTTGGTACGATGCTTTACCTGCTGTATATCAGTCACATACCACAAAAGGATGCACTACGCTGGCCATATTCGCCAATGATAGGTACTGCAATTTTGGCCAGAAGAAAAACAGTCGAAGGATCAACGACTAAATTATAGAATCGTATAAGCGACTGGACAGAGACTTGGTAGATCGCCCTTAACGGAACCAAATCTGTCCACTTAAATTTTATTCGTAGAAAAGTAAATAAAGTTCGGATTCCATTCACAAACGAGGCAAAACACGTAGGCATGTATTAAGGCGCGAAACTCAAATGGAAAACGCATGTAAAGAAAAAACGTGAAGAGCTTGAACTGAAATATAGGGAAATGAACTGACTACTCAGGAAACATTCCCAGCTTAGTACTGAAAACAGGCTGCTTCTCTGCGAGCAAGTGCTTGAACCTATTTGGGCTTACGGTGTACAGCTCCAAGGTTGTACCAATAGTAATTCTTCTATTATACAAACGTTTCAAAATAGAGCATTGCGAGCCGTTGTTAACGCGCAATGGCATATCCGAAACGACGACAATCATGGTGATTAAACATAGAAAACGTGGAAAATGAGGCTAAGCTTTTCGCCCGAAAACACAGTGATCGCCTGGAAGGTTGTATCAATAATGCGCCTTTAAAATAATAGAGGCACGAGACCTGTTGCGCCGTCTTCAAAGGAGACCCTTTATTTAGGGCGACAAACCTAAACCGCCCGTTATCTGCGGATTGCAGCAACTTTCACTAGAAAGCTGCCTGCAAAATGTAATACTTAACGAGACGGCGGAACAGTTTAACATATACCTCTTATGGGTACCAGAGTGATATTTCAGGAACTAAAAAGAGCTGATATGCTGGCCAGACAGGGATCGACGCAATAAACAATCGTGTCACTCGCAGCCATCAAACTAAAATTAATGAATCAAGCCACAGCTGAGACGAAGCCGAGATGGACCCAAGGGCGTACCTAACCACCAGGCAAATCTGGTCTCGACTTAGCAGCGAGCCAAGCTAACAAAATTGTTGGTATCATCACTGGTCACTGTCTTATTGGCAGTCATTTAAAAAGACCAGGGCAAGTTTCGAACGACTTCTGCAGAACCCGTGAAGACAAAGAGGAAGTTGAATTCATTCAACACCTGCTCTTCTGGCCCTCTACTAATGCAGGAAACGATACCTAGGATCCTATTTCCTTAATGACCTGATTGATGTTCAGCGGATAAGTATAATTGACTTTCATAACTACGTAAGAAGCGCAAAGTGGTTCCATAAATAGGGAGTCGACCTCCCTCGTAGCAACACAAAGGTCCCCTCTGGCCTAAGTGTATACTCCCTGTAGAGGCCTAATCTAACCTTGACCATCTCTTAGGCAGCATACGGATGTATGTATGTATGTATGTTGGCCTTACAGTCCATGAAGAACCTGAGCCGAGCTTCTCTCAATCACCCATGTTGTGTGTGTTTTCATTTTCCCATAGGTGAAAGAGACCTACAGTTTATTGCCGGTTCTGAACGGTGAATTTCGATAAGCTTTTCATGACAATTTTACTACAGGGGGTTTTGTCAGAACCCCGCTGAGGAGAAGCACCGTGAAAAACACGTTCGATGACATGGCTGTGTCGGGATTCGATCTCGTGTCATCGGCGTCAGAGGCCAACCCACTACCCACTGCGCCACGGTGCTCTCGCCGCTTTTAAAAGGTTCCCATCTTTTAAAGTGATCCAAGAAGAGTAAAAAGTGCTGCTAGGCCAGGTCATGACCCATCAATCGGAACAAGTGGTAGTCGGAAGGAATAATGTCTGGAAAAATATGGCGGGCGGGGTAGGACCTCTCAGTTAAGTGCATCCTAGATACTTGACTTATGCTGAAAATTCTACATTTGTACCGTTTGATGAGATGGAGCAAGGCTCTTTTTTGTAAACGGGACTAGGATTACCTTATTTGGGTTTGTCGATAGACCCTCTCTGCTACACTAGTCAGAGTTATATTGAAGCACACTACTGGGTCATCGGTGTATCTGATGACTTCGTAGCCGAGATTGGTTAACTTATAGAGTAGGTCGTAGATGACTAGTAACCAGAGAAGGGATGAAAGAAACCCTTTAGCTGCCGATGCTGTCACTGAGACCTCTCCGGATGTAGCCGATATAATCCGGCTTTAAACCATCGCTCTAACCCAGTGGTTAGTGGGATGATCTACACCTCTGCGGGATAGTGCAGTGGTGGTTGAATTTTAGTCCAAGTACGGCTTCAAGCCGGCAAAGTCCACCATCGAGCAAATACTCACATTTAGGTAGATCCTCAAATGAAACCAAGGAGTCCAGCTTGACACCCACCACTGATTTATCGACTTTAAAGCTGCTTATGACAGCGTATTTAGAGATGAATCATACAGCGTGAAGTTAGGTTTTGACATATGTATGTACCTGCCGGCTTAAGAGTGGCTGAGAAAAGGCGAAGTGGACTTACACTACCAGCTGCACGCTCATAACATATGTACCGACAGACGCAACTATCTTGGCTCCGTCGTAAGATTCGTTGCTTCTTTGGGCTCTACCGAAAACATTATACAAGACCCTTATCATCATGGTCTCACTCTAGCACTAAGAAACATGAATCTTGTCAAACACGTATAAATAAGCCATTGGTAGTTTCAAGGTGAAAATTCTGCGTGGGAGAGATATAAAAGTCGGCCTAGCCATGCATCTAACGCCGGAGATGGCTGGACAATATTCAGCCTATGCACAAAAATGCCCCAATTTTAGGGTGCTCCAATACAGATGAAGAGGAACCCGAACCAGCCGGAAAGTCAATATGGTTCACGATTAGCGTAAATTTGGACTAGCCGGAGAGGCGTTTCCACCATGGACTGAACCACCACTTAAGAGAAGAGATGTTACCTTTCGCAACCCTCTTAACGGTCGGGTCATTTCAGAACAGCAAATCTTCAAAGTTTCTTGAGAAGAAATCAAATCAGGGTGCGATTGTGTCGCTTAAATACTAATTCAAAAGTAAGAAATCTTGACTGTAGAGTAGCTTGTTCGGGGCTGGTATTTTCCTCTACAAGCAAAAGCCACCTGGCCTTATGTACGACACTTGATTTGTATCGCTTTTACCGATGATTCCTCTAAAATCACGTCCCTGAAACCAGCTGCTTCAAACCCTCTTCAACTTTCACATATATGTATATCTTCCACGCACATGGACTGTCGTCACCTTAACGGCTTTCCTTCTATTCCCACGACCAACAGCAAACTATTGTCACTGTAATGTGTGCCAGGTGAGAATGACACCTAAGAACATACCACACGCAGGCATCTCACCCAACCACCCACTATATGTACCAATCTTCTGTGCCACTTTCGATGCCACCCCCCATCGCAAATTCGTAACAACCACGTACTTGGCGTAAGTTCTCCACGTACATGACAATATAAACTTTTGCATGTTAAAATCTGCCACCCTCCAAACAACGCAAGAACAACTCACATGCCACGACCTCGCTCACACACGAGTACGAAGGATCTCACTCGTAGTAAGGACGAAGGCAGGTGAATTCATAGAAATGTACAGATACGAGTATGTATGCAGCCAACTCCTTATTTAGCATTTCGAAAACTCTTAATTGGCCAAGCAGGTGACGAATTTAAACTTTTCCCTTTCAGTAATGGTGGGTGGTATGAGGATGTTGAAACTCTCTGCAAGGATCCATTGCTGAGAAGTACACGATATGTTCTTACCTTAAACAAACATCGGGTGGTTTTTGTGAGCTAGTTCGTCTGTGAACTGCTCAACATATGCAGCTACCGACAGCAGCGTGTGATTGATGTAGGTGGAGGAGAAGTATGGAAATGAGTATATCTGGCCTTGGATCTATCATCAGTCGAGAAGTTCTCGGTTTTTCAACTTGATCCTTTTGTGCGTTTTGGAGTACCCAACTGCGTTTTTAGTTTTGGTTATGCGGGACTGATTTGTAATCAAAGATTAGAATGTTTATGCTTGGACATTTGACGTCGAAGTGGATGAACACTCTGATTCAAATGATACGCTGAGTGATGGAGTAATACTCTTTCGAAAATCTGAAAAACCTGAAAAAACGCCATACACGCGGATCTGGGCGCTCGTTCTTGATTGCTTCATTCAAACGCTCCAGAATTGAATCTATCACTTTATATCACCTCCAATGCCGACATAGAACATACAGTCAGGTTCATTTTTTTACCGTCAATCCAGGCTTTGGAGTTGTTTAGGGAGAGGCATTAGCCTTTGACATTGTTCGCTGTTGTGAATATTTTTGAATTTAATTTATTGTTCATCCTCCCATTACAGTTTGCTTCAAAAATCGTTCGATTTTGTTACGTCTCAGCAGCGTTTCACTGATGACAATCCAGTCGATCAAATTTCTTGGCGTTCACTTATGTAGGTTAGCTTAGGTGGGTAGGTACCCTATTTACGAAAGGTCAAGGCTCACTTAGACTACGATGAGTCCATTATGACCAGTTAATGCTTAACCCGTAGAAACCTAAAAATCTTCCGTTGAGCTGAACCACTCAGATGCAGATAGAAACCCTAATAGTGTGTCCAGCCAAATGTTATCTACCACTTCTAATCCCGAAAAGAAGTGACTTCCAAGGAATATATTCCTTTTTTGGGCTAGTGCTGGCCATTCGTACAGTAGGTAACAAATGGTTTCAATTTCCCCTTCGTATCTGCAGCTTCTGCAGAAGCCATTGTGGAGCTGGTCTAGTCTGGCTGCATAGTAGGATATCATGCAGTGCCCAGTGCTAGGGCACCGAACGCCAATCGAATATTCCCACGACTGAACTTTAGCAAACTTGCTGTCATTTTCTTGTCATAGACGGACCAAGTTGATCTGGCCGTTGCCCATGCGTCTAATTGATACCATCGCTTATTAACTCGCTCAGTGTGCTGAGTGGCGTTTTAACTTCAGTTGTGATCTGCGCGGAGCTTGCGCCTGATGCTATTCTAACTAGCTCGTCAGCATCCTCATTCCTCAACATATTCACATGACCTGGTACCCAGCAGAGGGTAACCTTATTGACATCTGATATCTCAGCCAGCCTCTCATTGCAGAGTTTGACGTGCTTGGATTTTATCCATGTGGCCTGCAGAGATTTAATGGATGCCTGGCTGTCAACATAGATGTTGATTTTTTTTCCTGAGAGGTTTTCTCTAAGAATCAGGCCCACAACCTCTTTGATTGCGAAGACCTCAGCTTGGAAAACGCTACAGCCATCATCAAGTCTGTAGGAGCGATTTATTTCACGAGATGGGGTGGCAGTGCTGCAGTGGCAAACATCACCGACTGTCGAGCGAAAGGTCTATAGTACAAAGTCTGTCCAAGACCAAGAAACACAATTCCTATACGGAAAAATTGAGCAACGCAGCTGTTGTGAATTGTAAGTGATCAAAATACTGGTGAAGGCATAACACTCGCACTCGCTTCAAATTCATACTCTGTGTGTGCATCTAGGACAACCACCCCTGAAGAGTAGTGAACGAATATCTACGACCCAAACCATCTGCACTCCATCCAGGTTGTGTGAGAAACATATGTAGTACTCGAGACAGACATCTAACATTAATGTATTTTCCCCGTTTTTGGGAGAAAAATGAGAAGGAGCTTCAGTGATGTAGAGCTAAGAGACTCGGCACACACCACGTCTGCCCCAGGAGTGCGCCACCTTGCGCGAGCAAAGGTCGCAGAGAAAATGTTCTGCTGGTCAAGTGCTTGCAGCACAATTAGGCGCCTCACTGCAAGCATGCACCAGTGCTGGGTTGCAAGGAAGAGATCCTACAACTTAATCGGAATTAGATATATCTATGGACTGGCAGCAAGACTCTCCATTTAGTGTTGTTCTCCACATATCGCTGGGATAGGGTCAGGTCAATCACTTCCAGTCGTCTCGCCGTAACAAATGATTGGTTAAGAGCCAACATTGTTGAAGGTAAGGTCCAACAAAAGAGTGAAGTCTTAAAGACGGTCCCCTCTTATATTGCATTTGCTGCTGCTCCAAGCAGTGTTTTGGGCCTTAGCATCGCAACACAAGATCAGACTAATCTTTTCGGCTTAACAGTAGGTAATCTACGAGATCAGGGCTACCGCCTATGGTGGAGCTAGTACCGAGTCGTAGGGAAAGTAAGCAGACGCAACGACGAAGTCTTGTCCACAAAAGTGTCCAGGCTTGATTGCCGATAGTGAGTTCGATGTGATGAGGCAGACCCTATGACTTTCAGATCGCTCATCATAAAGAATCATAGCTTTACGTATACCACCAGCCTTTCAATGCTGTAGACAAGGTAGCGAACGACTACGTGAAGCTGAGGGTAGTGTCATCAGCAAGTGAGAGACAAGAGGTCAATTATAAAAATGAATAAGAGTGTATCCGTCCAAAACAACTAGAATCGAACCATTCGAAAAACAGTTTCTGGTCCCTTGAAGAAGAGACTCGTCGATCCCAAAAGCACGCATTTTCGACATGCGGGCTTCGAGCTAAGCCCGGTCAAATGCTTTCGATATATTCGATGCAACTATTTTGCTTTCACCTGCTTGATGAAGTGAATGATTCCACATTGGTGGATCTGTTCCTACGGCAACCATACTATCGGCCGCTGAGGAGTTTCCACATTTCACGATACTGTTACAAAAATCAGTAGTCCAGAATAGGGTCCGACAATACACACAAAACACACTTTATTATTCTACCTCAGATCAATTAACTGGTCGCTTCACCTTTATTAAAACCTTTGTCTCTATATCTGTTAGATAATTGCCCAATAACTCACTAGCTGGCTTGATTACTTTCTCACTGGTTTACCGACTGATCACTGGATACTGAGTCACTGATACTGAATACTGAATGAACACTGAATGCCGAATGTCCCCGGGCAGAGTGTATGTATGTATGTATGTTGGCCTTACAGCCCTTGAAGGACCAGAGCCAAGCTTCTCTCAATCACCCATGTTGTGTGTGATTTATTTTTTCACACAGGTGAAAGGGACCTACAACCGATTCCGGACGGCGTGAGTCGAGAAGCTTTTTCAAGGCAAGTTTATACTACGGTGGGTTTTGCCAGTATCCCGCCAAGGAGGGACACCGCGAAACAAATATTCGATGGCGTTGGGATTATCGGGATCCGAACTCGCTCATCGTGCGCCAGAGTCCAACACACTAACCACTGCACCACGGCGCCCTCAGAGTGTTCTCGCTTATATAATCCCCGGTCCAATCTCTCGAATGCTTGCCGTCCGACGTTCCCTTACGTTCCTTTACGTCAGAAGTCTCTGGAATGCTCCGTGCTCCGACATTGAAATCCATCAGTAAGCCACTGAAAGTTACTATCATTTCCAGCTTTAGCTGCCTCAGAGCATTCCAAACTTTGACAGCGAAATTCGAACACAACCGTCGGTTCGTGTCCGCAACAATACTTTAATAACTGACGATTAATCAGCGAGAGATTGTGGTCCATTAGGCAACATCAAGGCTAGAGGCAACGATAGTGACGCCAAAAGCATTCTAATTAGGATTAAATCAACTAAATCAACAAATCAAAGTTTAAGAGCCACCGCCGTTCGAAACGTGCCACACGTCCACGTCAATGTACAAGGTCACACTCATCTTTATCCGGTAAGAGTAAAAAAAGTTTCCAACCGGACACTTTGAATCTAAATTGTATTTGCAATTCCTAAAATCAGTCCAAATCCGCTCATTAAGCTAGTCAAAACGAAAAGTCTTTTAAATACTCACAATCACTGTTGCTCGGCGTATTCAGTGTAAACAAATCAATTCGTTGCACGTTCCTTACACAAACCAGGATTGGCACGAACGAAGAAAAAGCAAAAAAACAAGAACAACAATGAAAGCAACCCGCTCCACTGTTAGCCCCTTCCAACCAGACCTACCGTAACCGTTTGTCAGACAGCGTAGCACCACCCTCGAGCCACCTTATCAATTATCAACCCTTGTCGGGGTTGTTCATTAAATTCCGGGCTTAGCTGAATTATCGCCCATTCCGAGAACCAAGTGAATCGAGTACCGATTCCATGACTGGCCAGGGAATCAGTAGTGTACACCAGTTGGCTTCAATGTCCACCTTTTTGGGTATATTTTTTACATTTTGTTCTTTACCAGAATTCTCTTGGATCAGTAGCAGTAGTGACCACCAAAGCAATGGTAATAGGAGCAACCGCCCGCTCCACGAGTACGTATTTTGTAAGTGAGTTGTGTCTGGTGGCATGTTTACAGGCTTATCACACATGTGCTACCAGTACTTCCAGCGTTCGTACAACACAATTTCTCCGCACTTTGAGTCATTTAATTACACACAAAGATTCAAGGCGAAGGCATGGAGCACGAGGTGTGGGCATGAGGTACGAGTTACGTGGTACAAGGCATCACTGCCTGTGCCATGGTGTGTACTTGGGTTCGGTGGATTGGTCGATGGTCGACTGATTACATTGCTCCATGGTGGTGAGGTTTTGAAGTACATTAAAGTGGTGTAGCAGGTGCCCTGCATCGTCGACGTGAGGCATCGATTAAAGCGCCTAATTGAGGTATCAAATCTCATTTTGCCACCAACTACTCAATGCAAAAGTCTCACAGGGGGTAAATGTCTATACGACAGGCAACTTTAAGGGGCCTAGGACGAAGTTTTGCCATATGGTTAAAGGATCTAGGATAATCAGACTACGTGTGACACTGTGGTGTCGTTTGAAAATCCTGTTTTCAGCTACACTATGCGTGTGTTCCTTTGAAAATTTTGATCTACCCGATTCGATTGTATGTCTTGTAATTGAATTAAACTGGAAACTATTTAACAACGTTAAACTGAAAGGAGCACGAGAGGTGATAGGAGATGTAATAAAGAATATGAATCCCATGTGAAGGGCTTGTGGTTGTGATTTTTACTTCTGTACTTTCTTCCTTATTCCATAATTCACTTAAGCAGGAAATATTGTTTCTGGAAAATGTATTTCATTTTAGTTCTTACAAAGGCTTTCAGATATTTGAATTCTCGACATTATGACTATTGAGCACTCGCAAGTTTGGTACCTCGTTTCGAACACGGGTGGGCGTGGTGCAGTGGTAAACATCACCGACCGTCCGAGCGGAAGGTCTGTAGTACAAGGTCGTTCCATAGCGAAGAAAAAACAATTCCTATACAGAAAAGAATTAGGCAACACAGCTAAGTGATCAAACATACAGATGAAGGCATAACACTCACAGTGTATGGTCACTTTAAATTCATACTCCGTTCTAATATAACACCATAAGTGCATGGAATAGTTGCTGAGAACTACAAGCAACGTGAAAATTCGGTTGGTCCCTCTCGAATTCTATCTAGGACAACCACCCCTGAAGAGTAGTGAGCGAACATCTACGACCCAAGCCACTGCACTCCGTTAAGGTTATATGAAACACATTATTAGAAGCTCTTGAAGCTGCGCGAACTTTCAAAAAAATAAACGACAGCCCAGTCGAGAGTGCATTTGCTTTTGATAACGCAACTTTCGACAGCATGTGTAACGCTGCCAGACGGCATGGCGTAGATGAAGCACTGGTCTTGTGGACCAAAATAAAGCTTGTGCACAGGATATTGACCTAATGCAGACCTCGACCAGTGTGTCAAGTCCAGCGTAACCAAGGGCTGCTCGCAAGGCGGCGGCCACACTGCTTGATGCTCTCAATGCCTCTGGAATCTATACCCAGGCCTATGCCGTCGTTCTTTCTGTCGGCTCATGCTTACTGAATGTTCCTCTCAAAGCACAATGTGATCGATTAGTGGTATGCAAGAAATGGGGTGTCAGTTAATCTTCTTAAGACCGATGTCATTCCCTTCACGAGGAAAAGGTAAAATACTGACATGACCCAGCTGGTACTAAAAAACACTCCCATACCGGTATTCAAGGAAATTAAGTACCTGGAAGTCATCAAAGCATGCTGAGTCAAAAACCACCAGTGCTGTCAGCGTCCTGGCAATACAAAGGAGCTCTTGACAAAACATGGGGCTTATCGCCGGCAAAGGTCCACTGAATGGCAATGATAAGACTAGGAACAGGACACGCAGACACGTCGTAGCCTTTTTCATCAAACTCCAGAGAACGGTTCGTCTCAGCTGTACGGGTGCTTTCCCCAGCACGCTGAGCGCTGCTCTAGATGTTATGATAAACCTCGAAACTCTTAATATATTTATCAGAGTATGTGCTCTGAAAGTCATGTCTCGTCTCAAGAGATGTGGCTTTTGGTAAAACTCGCACAGGAATAACTGAAATTCATCCTCTGCGTATGCAATATTAACACCAAAAATGCATGAACGAATTACTGAGAATTATACTCAACGCGAAATTTGTTCGGATCTCGTCCTATCTAGGACAAACCACCCCTGAGAGTAGTGAACTAACATCTACTACCCAAAATCACTGCACTCCGTTCAGGTTGCGTGTCAAAAACATCGACCTGAGCGAAACTCTCCCTCTCCCTGTTACCTTCGCTCGTACAACGTTCAATACATTATAAGGCCTAAGCCTTGAATGCGAGTGTGACTATAAAAAAAAAAAAAAAAAAAACAGTGTTCTTGCGCAAGAAATGTCCTGCAACCCTTGTCTCATGGACATGCCCTCTGACGCATTAACACCCGTTGTGTGCGAAAACATCCGACTGTATTTCTTGTTAGGAAAATATGCATCTGTCTTTTAATCAGAGATATACGCAATCCTAATGGATTGTGAAGCACAGGTGAAGGGAAAAAGCATAAGCGTCTGCAGTGACAGAAAAGCTGCACTCAGAGCTGTGTCCAACCCTTCAACTAGCTCCGAATTAATGCATGAACTCAAGACCTTCTTAAACAGAGGTGGTAGACTAAATTCACTAAGGCTTGTATGGGTTCCAGGTCACTCGGGGATCTCAGGAAATAAGATCTCTGATGAATTCGGCAGAATGGGTTGATAGGAGAGTTTCTCAGGACCTGAACCTCTAGGTCTAGGTCTACCTGCACTCACGGTAAATTCCTATATATACTCGTACTGTTACGGACACGAATCGATGGTTATGTTCGAATTTCGCCGTCAAAGTTTGGAATACTCTGGTGAAGCTGAAATGGAAATGATGGTAACTTTCGAAGGGGAACGTCTGATGGCGAACATTCGAGAAAGTGGACCGAGGGCTATATAAGAGCGAGCGCTCGCCCTCGGGGGAATTCAGTTTCCAAAATTCAATAACTAGTGATAAGTCGGTAAGCCAGTGTGTAAAAGGTTGTAATAATAAATAAAGGTGAAGTGCTCAGATAATTGATCTGAGGTGAAAGTGTTAGAACTGCAATTCCAAATACGAATATATGTATATAAATACTTACCACTTATAATAAGAATTAGTAATTATTAGTTATATCACGTTTCATTCAACTGAACGTAGACTTCTATTATGTACTAATTATTCTATTACATTGTTCCCTATGTGAAAAGACACTTGAAATTTATAATGAAAACTTGACATATTTCTGTCTCTTCAGTTTTGAAATGTCGAAGACTGCGTTTCTCCTAACAAGGGTTCTGGGCCCAGAAGTAAAAGTTAATCCTCCAAAATCAAAGTAATCGTGGGTGAATTTTAAATTCTGTAATTCGGAAAAAGTGTTAAATTTGGTCGGCATGGCGAATCATCAATTAGTAAGAATTGAGACATTATCTAGAGATAATTTTGACACTTGGAAACTGCACGTGGAAGCCTTGTTATAGAGAAAATGAAGCTTGGGATTATGTCTCTGGGCTAAAGCCAAGACCCACTGGTACCGGGCCAAAGGACTTAATAGATGCACCAGCTTGGGGCAAGGAGGATCGAAAGGCGAAATCCGATCTAATATTTTCAATCATTTCGCCGGCATTGAAGGAGGTTAGAGGATGTGTCACTTAGCACGAGGGCCGGCAACAAAGGCCACCCTTTTAAAACAGCGTGTCTTAAATAAGATGTACAAGGGTGCGGATATACACTACCATTTGTCCAAGGTTTGGTCTGCACTGGATAAGTTAACAGATTTGTAATTAGGCATTAACGACGATTAACTTTCAATTTTGTTACTATACAGTCTACCCGAATCATTCGAAAATTTTCGGATCGCTATTGTCTCTAGAGATGAATTACCAAAACCTGAAATTTAAAAAATCATAGAAGAATACGAAGCCAGGAAAAACCAAGCCAGCAATCAAAACAGTGGATGGCAAAGGACTAACAAAGGCTTCGTAGGGGTAGCATCTATCCGACGAATGTTGGCCTTTTTAAAAGCGAGAAGAGCCACCGCAGTCGAACATCTTACGGCACTGTTAGTAAGTCCTATCCCCACCTCCTCGTGGTGCCATCTGGAGATTTCCTATGGAAATCGCAGACGGGGAAGGGCGAACGGTGAGCCTCCTGCGCCAAAAAACAGGATTAGTCGGTTGGGCTACGGCCTAGTAAGCCGTAACCGTAAAAAAACACAAACTCCGAAACAACCACAAGCCTCGGATTTAACGGACCGTATTTATGTTGACGACCCTTGCAAAAAACGAATAAAGGACAGTGACCTTCAGCTTTGTACGTGGAAGGTTAGGTCCCTAAACAGGCCACGTGCAGCCGAACAACTTGCGGACGCCCTAGACCGCTATAAAGTGGACATAACCGCCATCCAGGAAATGTGATGGAATGGACCGGGTATAAAGCGGATGAAAAACTACGATATTTACTACGGCGGCTGCTATATGGAGAGAGGACAACGATTGTTTGGATGCGGATTTGTTGTTCAAGGTGGACTAAGGCAAAAAGTCCTAAGCTTTCGGCATGTGAGCGAACGCCTCATATAAAATCCGTATCAGGGCTACATTTTTTAACATCAGCCTTGTCTGCGTCCACGCCCCCACGGAAGACAAGGATGACTCCGCCAAAGATTAGTTCTACGATCTCCTAGACAGAACATATGCCCAATGTCCCAGCTATGACATCAATATTGTACTAGGAGACTTCAATGTAAAGCTGGGTAAAGAAAGCATGTTTGAACGAGTCATCGTCAAACATAGCCTACACGACACCACCTCCGACAACGGACATAGGCTGATTGATCTTGCTACGGGGCGAAATCTCCTTTTTGCCAGTACGCGCTTCCCGCACCTCGACTAAGGCTAAGGCAAAAAGTCCTAAGCTTTCGGCATGTGAGCGAACGCCTCATATAAAATCCGTATCAGGGCTACATTTTTTAACATCAGCCTTGTCTGCGTCCACGCCCCCACGGAAGACAAGGATGACTCCGCCAAAGATTAGTTCTACGATCTCCTAGACAGAACATATGCCCAATGTCCCAGCTAAGACATCAAAATTGTACTAGGAGACTTCAATGCAAAGCTGGGTAAAGAAAGCATGTTTGAACGAGTCATCGGCAATCAAAGCCTACACGACACCACATCCGATAACGGGCATAGGCTGATTGATCTTGCTAAAGATCCTTCTTCCCGCACCTCGATATACACAAAGGCACCTGGCGGTCTTTTGATCAATCGACTACCGACCAGATTGATCACATCGCGATCGACGTCAGACACTTCTCCACTATTCTTGATGTTCGAACTTTCCGAGGGGCTAACACCCTTGAGAGCACCGTGGCGCAGTGGGCAGTGTGTTGGCCTCTGACGCCGATGACTCGGGATCGAATCCCGACACAGCCATGTCATCGAACGTGTTTTTTACGGTGTTTCTCCTCAGCGGGGTTCTGACAAAACCCCCTGTAGTAAAATTGTCATGAAAAGCTTCTCGAAATTCACCTATGTGAAAATGAAATCACACACCACACGGGTGATTGAGAGAAGCTCGGCTCAGGTTTTTCATGGACTGTAACGCCAACATACATACATACATAACATCGACACGGACCACTTTCTTGTAGTAGCCAAGATGCGCTTACGGATATCACGAGCGTAACGGAGTAGAGTAAGAATACAAAGTTATGACGTCGGAAAGCTACTATCGCCAGAAACCGCTCGTACTTTTACCGATCGCGTCTCCCTTAAGCTCTCCAATACACCTGAATCCTCCACACTATCAATAGAACAGCGGTGGAGCCTTTGCAAACAAGCCCTGAAAAGCTCGGCATCCGAAGTTTTGGGTTTCAAGGCTCCACCACGAAGAAACACCCGGTTCGATGACGAGTGCAGGAGGATTCATACAGCGAAGCAGGATGCATATAAGGCCTCGCTGCATAAAAGAACAAGAGCAGCTCGTGAGCTCTACGAGTTAAAAAGAAGGGAGGAGCTTATGCTTCTTAGAAGAAAGAGCACGAGAAGCGCGCGATTGAGGATTTGGAGAGGTGTTACTGCAGGCGTGACGTTCGAAAGTTTTATCAATAGATAAAGCGAACATGCCAAGGTTATAAAGCCAGAACGGAAGCCTGCAGGTATGAGAACGAACTCCTAGTAGTAGAACCGCAGTCGATGCTGAGAATATGGAAAAACCACTTCTGTTAGTCGACGTTAGTCAATATACCGCTGTCAGGCAGAATGATCCATTTCTAAACGACGGAGACCGCAGAGAATTCTGTCCCCCTGACCTCGACAAAGCTAAGATGGCCATATGGAAGCTCAAGTCGAATAAAGCTGCTGGCGCAGACGGACTGTCTGCTGAGCTCTTCAAGGCAGCTGGGGATGACCTGGTTGGGAGCATGCACCAGCTCATCCGTAAGATATGGTTAGAGGAAAGCATGCCCGATCCACAAGAAAGGAGACCCCTCTGATTGCGCCAACTATAGAGGAATAAGTCTCCTTAGCATCGCCTACAAAATCTTCTCTGCCGTTTTGTGTGAACGCCTGAAGCCTTTTGTAAATAAGCTGATAGGTCCTTATCAGTGCGGATTCAGGCCAGGGAAGTCCACCATCGACCAAATCTTCACACTACGGCAGATACTGGAGAAAACCAATGAATTTCAAGTCGACACTCACCACCTATTCGTCGACTTCAAAGCCGCATACGACAGCGTAATTAGAGACGAGCTATACAACGCTATGTCTACCTTTGACATACCTGCTAAACTCGTCAGACTATACAGGATGACTTTGGAGAATGCTCGCTGCTCCATCCGAATCGGTGAATACCTTACCGATAGTTTTGATGTCAAAAAAGGATTTAGGCAGGGCGATGCGCTGTCGTGTGATTTCTTCAACATCATATTGGAAATGATTGTGCAAAAATCACTGGCCAATAGAAGAGGCACAATCTATTTCAAACCCTCACAACTCCTTGCATACGCCGACGATATTGACATAATAGGTAGATCACAGCGAGATGTCAATGAGGCGTTTGCGAGTATTGAGATGGAGGCGGCGAAAATTGGTTTGGCGGTAAACGAGGGCAAAACTAAATATATGCTGTCATCAGAGAAGGACGCTCAACACCGACGTCTCGGCCAGAACGTTTGTATAGGCAGATATAAGTTCGAAGTAGTTAAGGACTTCGTCTACCTTGGCTCCGCAGTGACCTGGAACAACGACATCAGTTCCGAAATCAAACGCAGAATCACTCTTGCCAATCGTTGTTTCTTTGGGCTCAGGAGGCAACTGAGTAATAGAGCGCTCTCCCGAACGACAAAGTTGACTCTATATAAGACCCTTATCATCCCGGTCCTGTTGTACGGCGCAGAAGCATGGACACTATCAAAAGCGGATGAGGAGACTCTTGGTCGGTTCGAGAGAAAGATTTTGCGTGTGATTTTTGGGCCTATAAACGCAGACGGAGGATGGAGGAGAAGATTCAACCACGAACTTTACGGGATGTACAGCGACATGAGCCTAGTCAGGCGTCTACGGATTCAACGCCTAAGATGGCTGGGCCATGTAGAGCGAATGGACACCACAGCTCCAGCTCGGAGAGTCTTTGAATCCAACCCCGAGGGACGAAGAAGCAGAGGACGGCCGCCCTTGAGATGGCGCACACAGATGGAAGGGGACCTCAGCCAACTGGGTGTGCGGCAATGGAAAAGGCTAGCGAAAGATCGTGCTAGATGGAGGGGCATGTTGGTTGAGGCCCAGGTTCACCCCGAACTGTAGCGCCCACTAAGAAGAAGAAGAAGATTCATGCCGAAGATTAAGATATGATTCTTAAAAGAGATTCAATGCTTGCATAGTTAGTGGTAAATAGCCAGTCTTTTACTTTAATTAAGAATAAACGAAGGTTCTAATAAAATATGGTAGTTTGTTGAAATAAGTTGGGGCTGTAACGGAGTAAAAATGAGTAAAATGAGTTCTATGCGCAGCTGGTATGTTGACAAGAGCCAAGTTAGTTATGGGAATGTTACCACTTCGTTTGAAAAACTCCCTAAGTACTTTAAAGACGTACAGGTGCCGTAGTGGTAAAATTCTTAGTTTTTTGAATAGGGGCCAGGTATGAGTGAACAGATTACAATTTGAAATGATCGGAATTAGGTGTTTTTGTGCCACCAATAAAGGAATCAACGTAGCCGAGTACGAACCTCCCCAACAGGTGATCCCATATTGCAATTTTGAAAGTGCGAGACCATAGTAGATTTGAGACAAAACTTTCTCAGAGCAATAGGGTTTGATGAGGTATAGTTTACGAGTCACCAGCATCATATGGGATTTAACTGCTCGAATATGTTCCTTCCAGCTCAAGTTATGATCGATTATGACTCCAAGATATTTAACATTTTTCACTGACTCGATCACAAAACAGCTAGTAGAGCATTGGCTGAAACTTGGGAAAATTTTAAATTCCACATTTGTGTATAGGTAAGCTGAACCTTCCACAGTCATATGCATGAAAACACAGATTGAAATCATTTAACGAATTTCCTGATATTTTTATAGAGATCAGCTTCGTTTTCTCACGGATAACTAATTTGTGAACAGCAAACCAAAGTCTCAATTTTTCTAAGTCTGCTCCGATCTGTACAATGCATTCAAAAGTTGTTCGATATCGATATGTAAAAGCTATATCATCAGCAAATGCAGTGGATATACCGTTAAATTACTGAGCGAATAGAGAATTGATGTAAATCAGGAAAAGAAGAGGCCCAAGTACCGAACCCTGTGGGACGCCATTTCTTAGCATACGAGTGTTACTAAAGGTTCCATTGATTTTAACTATCTGTGTCCTATCTTTTAAATACGTTTTAAACCATTCAAATATCTCTCCTCTGAAACCAGCATTATATAGCTTGTGTAGTAATAGCTCATAGTCAACCATGTCAAATGCTTTCGCCATGTCAATAAGCAGGGCCATAGTTGAATGTTTATTGTTGTCACCTTCATACAACTGACTACACAACCTAAGGATAGCATCTTCTGTTGACATACCACTCCTAAAGCCAAACTGATGATCTGAGAAGAAGTGATTATGATCCAAAAAAGATAGGATGCGGACTTTAATCGGTTTCTCAAATAGTTTAGCAAAAGTTGGAAGCAGAGATATAGGTCTATAGCTAGATAAGTTTTTCCTATTGCCTTTTTTAAAGAGAGGAATTACCTCCGCACATTTGAGGGAACGTGGAAAACAGCCATTATTCACACTTAGATTGAACAAATAACTTATGATGTCCACTACATACCAAGCAATTTTTTTCAGTAAAGTGCTTGTTATACCGTCGCTAGAGCACGAATTTTTGTTTTTTAACGACATTATTAGTTTATAAAGCTCAATCGGTGTAATCTCATTAAAGACAAAACTGTTAGCTTGCATGTTATCAGGGATTACATCTGAGGATAGCGAACAGCTACAATGTTTACAAGGTTCAACTGACGGCTTTAATTTTTGTGCGATTTCAGTGAAGTATTCATTGAATTTTTTGGAGATGCTGGTGGCATCGGAAAAATGTACTCCATTAACTTCTTTATCATCAATTCCTAGGGGTTGTCTATGCTTCCCCAAAATGCTATCAACAACTCTCCACTGTTCCTCACTGTTACCCTCAGCTTTTTGAAACATACTAAAGTAATAGTCACTACGCGTTTCTGTAATCTTTTTACGAATCTTCTTACATAATTTGGCATAGCACTTTTTTAGTTTTTTGTAGAGCTTATAAGTAGAAAAGACCTTCCCGTGGAATGAATTCCAAGGCCTACAGCATATTTTCATTCGTCATGTAGACGAAATTTATTAAAGAAAAGGTTTGATCGACTGTTGAGTCGTTTTTCCTGAATCCTACTTGGAATTCGTTCAAAATCCCTTTGAGTTCAATCCAATCGCAGAGTCTGGTATACAATACTGAGCTAAAACGTTTTGTCGCAGTTTCCATGTTTAGTTGTTAAAAAAGAACCAAAAACAATCTGGTATAACAGTATTTTTAATTGATAATTAAGTGGACTGAGGTAGAGAATCTCAGCGATTCCGCCATAACATTTTCTCTTCTATCAGAACTATGTACGTAAGGCATGCACTGCAATATGGAACAAGAACATTTCACTTCACCGAACGTACAACAACATTTAGTTGGTCAGTCATCCACGTGGTCATCCAGTGGTTGCTATTCGAAATCAATGTCAAAAAACAAAACAACAGATGTTCTTCGATTCCTCTTTGAATTACTTCTTGTTTCCACTGACAACAAGTGGTTAATGTCACAGATCCACACAGGGTGTGTGACTAGGCTACACAAGATGTAGAAAACAGACTTTTTCACGGTTGAGTATAATTCACAGCATCTGTATTCCCGGGTCGCAAAACAAAGCACTAAACACAACCACGTGTGATATGGGCGGTCGAATACCTCACAACGTTGGTGGTTGGCTACATCCCACTCCGTGAAGAATTGTAGTATCAAGAAAGTCGTTCGCATTTAAAAGCGTACGCGGCTATGTAAGTGTTTATATGCACAGATTGAACAAGGGCTGTCAAAAATAGTCCCAGATATCTAAAAGAATTCCCCGAGTTTTCTTAACCAAAACAAATCAGAAATCATCCAAATATGATGTCAAAAAACGGCGTACGAGGTATTGAGTGACCGTCCTTTTTGCTGCGTTCTTTTTTAATTCTGGATTTTTTTTTAATAATATGCGCGCACTCAAGGTTTTATTTTGTTGAAGACTTCTGCTATCCGTTGGAGCACTCAGACGCAAACACTGGTCCATTGGTCCAGATGGCATTACCCCAATAGTTCTGAAGAGGTGTTCTTCTACGCTGGCAAAACCACTGCCAGCCTTTCCTACACCTCTGGGCTCTTTCCGAGTAGGTGGAAAACAGCATTTGTCCAGCCTATACCCAAAAAAGGCGAATCATCTACTCCCTCCAACTACCGACCCTTTGCACTAACGACCCTTCTTTCCAAGGTCATGGAAACGCTGATTAATCGTCAGCTTATGAAATATCTCGAATCACGGAAACTCCTCAATGTCAATACGGTTTCCGCAGCAACAGACCCCCTGCTGATTAGATGGCATATCTCGCTGAAAAATGGAATCACTCGCTTCACCAAGCAGGTGAAAGCAAAATTGTTGCACTGGATATTTCGAAAGCACTTGACAGGGTTTGGCATTAAGCCCTTTTGTCGAAAATGCGTGCTTTTGGGATCGATGAGTCTCTTGTTCAATGGATAAGAAGCTACCTTTCGAATAGTTCAATTCAAATTGTTTTGGACGGATTCAAGTCTGATACTCTCTTTGTAAATGCTGGTGTTCCCCAGGGCTCCGTTTTGTCTCCAACACTCTTTCTTATTATGGCGAGCCAGGTTCCTCTTTCCCCAGGAAGACGGGGTTGGGTCGCTGCACACATTGGTTGACTACCTGGCGGGTGCCAGGGTAGCTATCCAGGGAAGGTCACGCGGAGGCTGTGTGTCAACTTGGATTGAGCAGGGACAGAGATCGAAGCTGGCGTTTGCCATGTTAAACGCAATCAACTTCTTTGCTCTGTTTGCTCGCGTCCTCCCCGATAGGGCATTCACTTTACGGATAGACAACTATCTGATTAGAGTGATTCGAGGTCACGTTGCAATGGCAATGACTTTGATCAATAACCTGATCTCTGGAGCTTACTACCCCAACTCTACGTCTTACGAAAAAGTGCGTCTGAACGGCTTTGTGCCTCCGGACACATGTCTTCATTTTGATAATTGTGGGCTGATCCAAGATAGATTGGCCCGTAATTCTGTAGAACGGCGACTCCTCTACGAATCCGATGTCGTGCTCTGTGGCCCCGAGCGCCTCAGGTTCAGTAGAGCGTTTTCTCGCTGAGATAGAGAAGACGTTGTCCAACAGCTTCAACGCTTTTGGTGGCTGGAATGGACTCCGTAGTGGAATTTTTTAACACAGCCTTTTCAAGGCGAAGCCCGCCGACACCAATAGCGGATTTGTATAGGGCAGGGAAGGCTGGGGTAGGTTTAGGTAGGCTAGGGTATGCTAAGGTAGGCCAGGGTGGGCTAAGGTAGGTATTATGTGAGTGTAGGGCTCTATTTAATAAACACAAAAAACAAAAAAAATTAGTGAAAAATAAAATGAATTTCCCTGTTTTATCGACACTTCAGCGGAAAATACTCTGAAGAGATAGCCAGTTCCATTCCGTCTCTTCAACAATTTTCCCGTAACAAACGTTTCTCTAGGAATGCTCACTACTCGTTAAATACAATTGGAAAACAACCGAAACTCAATCCAAAACCTCGATCATAAGGTAGCACATATGTACAGCTGGAAAACCATTTGTGCGTGCGGTTGAATCATCGTACCAGTTGAAAAACTTGTTGGTTAAGAGCCAAGTCCACCCTATACTATAGCGACATTTCAGCGTTATTCCTGAAACAAAACACACTACTCAGTAGAATACTAACTCCGTTCAAAAGGTTAGTTAAATACGATTTAGTGCTTTACGCCAGATGTCATACTCCTTCGTCCATTCATTATCAATGTCACCGAAGCAGCTCAGAATGACTTTCAATTGATTCCATCAAGTGACACTTTCCTTAAGCCCTCTCGACCCATGAATGGAATTAATCACCTCTTATCGATTCCCCTTTGGGACCACCACCTCACACGGAAAAAAGGATTGAAAGGAAGAAAAGTGAAATTCCAATTAACACGCAATTGTTGCACAACTCTTTAATGGCACACACATAGCCCTAGAAACTCGTGCACTTGAACATCAGCCGGGAGTTTAAAGTTGAAAGCGTCACGCCGAATGAGCAACATTTCCTGTTGCTTCTTTCAAAAAAGTCCATCTACTATACGTACTCTAACTCTGTCTCCGTGCCAACTTAACGAGTCCTGTTTGTACAGTACGTAGTAGAGCAAAAACGGACGATGGAGTAGGAATTCGTTTCTGAGGGTTGATTAATTCATTGTTCCAAGGGATGTTATAGAGCCGATAAATGTAAATGTGTTCCAGCACAGGTTGATGGATAAATAATTCACTCGCGTGCAAGTCAAGTGACTTTTTTTTTCAAAGGATTTGCATAAGGACTCTCTGAGTTCTGAATGAACTGACTGTGAGATGGTGGAGTTGAGTGCATTCGTACATTGAAGGGTTAGACATTGAAATTGTTTTCGAATGTACGTGTATTTTTGAATTTAAGTCTGCAAATAAAAAAACATGAAAACTCTGTGAAGGGAAATATAGGGATCCTATACGCATTCTATACTGACCCCATTGTACGGAGATCGCCGTATCGAGACTAAATAGATGTCTCTAGGACTTATCAGGAGTATTATGTGCGCGTATATCCAAGTGGGCCAAGAGGGCGTCGTGGGGCAGTGGTTAGTGCGTTGGTCTTTGTCGCACGATAAGCGAGTTTGGATCCCGATAACACCATCGCCATCGAATGTTTGTTTCGCGGTGTCCCTTCTCGGCAGAGTACTGGCAAAACCCCCCGTAGACTTGCCATGAAAAAGCTTCTCGATCAACGCCGTTCGGAGTCGGCATTAAACTGTAGGTCCCTTTCATCTGCATATAAAACAAATCACACACAACATGGGCGATTGAGCTTGGCTCTGGCCCTTATTGGGCTGTAACGCCACAAAAGAAGAAGAAGAAGATATCCAAGTGTGGAAAAGGACTAACAAAGGCCTCGACGGGTGCTTGCCTGATAAAAGGCGAGAAGAGCCACCGCAGACGAACTTCTTGCGGCACTTTTAGTAAGTACCATCCCCACCACCTCGTGCTGCCATCTGGAGATTTCCTATAGAAATTGCCTCCTGCGCCAAAAAACAGGATAAGTCGGTATGCCTAGTAAGCCGTAACCGTAAAAAGAAACGCTAACTCGGATTAATGTTGACGACCTTTGCAAAAAACAAGAAAAGGACGATGATCTTCGGCTCTGTACGTGGAATGTCAGGTCCCTGAACAAGCCACGTGCAGCCCAACAACTTGCGGATTCCCTAGAACGCTGTAGAGCGGACACAACCGTCATCCAGTAAATGCGAAGGCGACTGCTACAGGGAGAGAGGACGACGATTGTTAGGATATGGATTTGTTATTCGAGGTGGACTAAGGCATAAAGTCCTAAGCTTTCAGTATGTGAGCGAATGCCTCATAAAGATCCGTATCAAGGCTGAATTGTTTAACATCAGCATGCTCTGCGTCCACGCTCCCACGAAAGACAGGGATGACTTCACCAAAGATGAGTTCTACGACCTCCTAGACAGAACGAGTGCCCAATATCCAAGCTATGACATCAAAATTGTACCAGGAGACAAAGCAAAGCTGGGTAAGGAAAGCAACTTTGAACGAGTCATCGGCAAACATAGCCTACACGACACCACATTCGATAACGGGCATAGGCTGATTGATCTTGCTACAGGGCGAAATCTCCTTCTTCCCGCACCTCGATATACACAAAGGCACCTGGCGGCCGCCAGATGAATCAATCACCAACCAGATTGATCACATCGCGATCGACGTCAGGCATTCCTCTACTATTCTTGATGTTCGAACTTTCCGAGGAGCTAACGTCGACTCGCACCACTATCTTGTAGTGAGCAAGATGCGTGTAGAGTAAGATTACAAAGTTATGACGTCGGAAACTACTATCACCAAAAACCGCTCGTGCTTTTACCGATCGCGTCTCCCTTAAGCTCTCCAATACACCTCAACCCTCCACGCTGTCAATAGAACAGCAGTGGAACCTTTGCAAACAAGCCCTGAAACGCACTGCATGTGAAGTTTTGGGCTTCAATGCTCCACCACCTGGTTCGATGATGAGTGCAGGAGGATTCACACAGTGAAGCAGGATCCATATAAAGCCTCGCTGCATAGAAGAACAAAAGCAGCTCGTGAGCCCCTTGAATCAAAAAGAAGGGAGGAGCATACACTTCTCAGGAGACAGAAGAAAGAGCACGAGAAGAGCGCGATTGAGGATTTGGAGAGGTAAAGTGAACATGCCAAGGCCATAAATCCAGAACGGAAGCCTGCAGGGATGAGAACGGACACCTAGTAGTAGAATTGCTGAGAATATGGATAAACCACTTCTGCAGACTGTATGCATAGCGGTGATGTTAGTCAGTATGCTGCTATCAGGCAGCATGAACCAATTCTTAACGACGAAGATCGCAGAGAATTCTGTTCCTCTGATCTCGACGAAGTTAAGATCGCCATATCAAAACTCAAGTCGAATAAAGCTACTGGCGCAGATGAACTGTCTGCCGAGCTCTTCAATGCAGCTAGGGGTGGGCTGGTTAGGAGCATGCACCTAAGATATGGTCAGAGGAAAGCATGCCCGAGGAATGGAGTCTCAGCATCGTTTGTTCGATCCACAAGATAGGAGACCCCTCTGACTGCGTGAAATACAGAGGAATATATGTATCTCCTTAGCATCGCTTACAAAATCTTCTCTACCATTTTGTGTGAATGCCTGAAGCCTTTTGTAGATAAACCGATAGGTCTTTATCAGTGTAGCTACAGGCCAGGGAAGTCCACCATCGACCAAATCTTCACACTGCAGCAGATCCTGGAAAAAAACAATGAATTTCAAGTCGACACTCACCAGACACTCCTTCAGCATCTTGGACGCCGAAACTTTCGAGGAGCCAACGTTGACTTGCAGCCAACGTACGTATGCAGATATCGCGAACACTGCGGAATCGAGTAGGACCGGCAAAATATGACGTCGGGAATCATTCGCAAGATACCGCCAGGACCTTCGCCGATCATGTCTCCCTCAAGAACCGATGCAAACTGCACATGCCATAGAACAGCTATGGAGACGTTGTCAGAGCGCCACCAGGGATACAGCCTCTGATATATTAGGGTTCTAGTCACCACCTAGGAGAAACCCTTCATTTGACGGCGAGTGCAGACAGGTACATGCAGAAAAACAGAATACATATGTACATGACCACGTTGCACCGACGAACGAGTGCTGCTCGTAAGCTCTATGAGCGGAAAGGAAGACAAGAGCATCCGCTTTTCAGAAGAAAAACAAGAGAGAACGAGAAGCGCGCGGTCGAGGACATGGAGAGCTGTTATCGCAGGAACTACGTTCGAAAGTTATACCAAAGAGTAAAAAGAACATGCCAAGGTTATAAAGCCAGAGAGAAAGCCTGCAGACATTTACACAGAGATGGCATCTCAGCATCGTTTGCTTGGTCGATAAACAAGGAGACCCCTATAACAGAGCCTATAACAGAGCCTAAAACAGAGCCTATAACAAAGCCAAGTACTGGGGAATAAGTCTCCTTCACATCGAGTATAATATCTTTTCTGCCGTGCTGTGCGACGCCTGAAACCACTCGTGGACAATTTGAATTTCCATCAATGTGGTTTCAGGCCAGGTAGATCCACAATAGATAAAATATTCACACCGCGGCAGATCTTGGAGAAGACCCATGAATTTCAGGTCGACACCCATTACATTTTCGTCGATTTCAAGGCCGCATATGACAGTGTGCATTGAGCCGGGCTATACAGTGCAATGTTATGTTTTGACATCCTTGCCAAGCTCGTCAGTTTGTGCAGGATGACAATGGAGAATTATCGCTGCTTGATTAAGGTCGGTAAGGAGTTAACCGAGACCTTCAATGTCGAAAAAGGATTTAGACAGGGCGATGCACTGTCAAAAATCGTGCGGGATTCACTGGCCAATACAAAAGGCACAATCTAATTCAAGTCTGCACAATTGCTCGCATATGGTGAGGACATTGACGTGTTTGGAAGAACGGAACGAGACCTTAATGAAGCTTTTTCGAGCATTGAAGCAAAAGCGGCTAAAGTGGGTCTGAACGTAAACGAGGGAAAACCCAAATATATGCTGTCGTCAAAGAAAGACGCATAACACCGACGCCTAGTCAAGGATTTCTTCTACATTAGCTCACTGATAACGAGCGACAGCATCATCAGCGCTGAGTTCAGGCGCAGAATAACTCTTGCCAACCGTTTTTTCTTCGGGCTCAAAAGGCAATTGAGTAGTACAGCCCTCTCTCGGAAAACTAAGGCGCCCCCTTATAAAACGTTAGTCATCCCGGTCCTCCTTTACAGCGCAGAGGCTTGGACCTTCAAAAATGGATGAAGAGTAGTCATTTCTTCGGTCCCGTTTGTGTTGACGGAGAGTGGAGGACATAATTCATACAGCGACATTGACCTAGTACGAAATTTACGGATCGAACGCCTAAGATGACTAGGTCGTGTAGAGCGAATAGACAGCACAGCTTCGGACCGAAGTGGCGACGTTACAGACTACGGCTGCATCTAAGGTGGTGCACAAAGGTAAAAAGGGGCCTCGACCAACTGGGGGTTGAACACTGGATACAGCAAAAGATTGTGCTAGCTGTAAAGGCCTGTTGGTAGAGGCCCAGGTTCACCCTGAACTGTAGCGCCACCTAAGTATGTAAGTAGTAGTGTATACTGAGCACGCTCAACGGTGGCATATCTCAGGTGCCATCACTTTTTGTTGAAGAAAAAGGAGCGACCACAAAACCCCCGGTCCTCAAGGACCACTTTTAGGTTGTACTCAAGCACCGTCTAGCTATGTGTTGCACTGATAATATTGCCACTCCAGGAATGAAAGTAGAACTAAGCAAGCAACGAATATGGCAGCTTTTTAAAGGACGAACAAAAAAAAAAAAAAAACGGATGAAGATGAATGGCACCACTGAATAGCCTTATCAGCACTTCCTGTCGAAAGTTTTCATATTTTCCACCTCCAACCTACAGAAGCTAAACCAGGGAAAAGGAATTGTTCTCCATTTTATTTTTATTTTCATTCTTGTCTTGTCCTTTCGTCTTATGTATGTTCCACACAATATACAACACAATAGAAGTGACAAACGAAGAACGGGTGAACGGCAGACAAGCAACAGAGTGTAATGTTTATGTGAAAGGACATTATCGTCTGTTTGTCGATAGAACTGGCACAAAGCACTTGAGCACTAGGGAGCATGGTGTGAACAATCCTGATGGTATACATCGTTTAGGTAAATTTTTCCACTTTAACTAAACAAAAAAAAAAAAGCACGAAATGCAAGTTTTGATTTTGTGGCATGAAACTAGACGTGTCCGTGCAATCCATAAAATTACAAGATCACGTAAGCCCGAGTTGAGTTGTGTGCATCTCGTGCTCGAGCAGCATGGGTACAGGAACTGTTTACGATGAAAAGTTTTCCACATCACATCGGGGTAACGTGCGTCCAAACCAACACCGCCGACAGTTTCAGTTTCAAGGGAGCAACGAGCATCTGTCGTGATTGCACATGAAGGACACTTACGAGTCCTTTGCTCTCTTTTTTTGTGGGTGATGTTTTGTTCTTGTTTTTCCAAAGTTTCGCAAAGCAGCGGGCTATGGGTATCTATGAGACACCCACTCTCTGGCACACTTGGCTGCCAGATGGGGTATGCAAATTTAATGACTCTTACATCAACATCGCACTAATTGAATTGCGGGCAATAAAGTTTTTAGGCGTTTTCGGAGAATGAAGGCTGCCGCAAGTGTTTCAAATTGTCTCCGAGTGATGATGGGTTATTCAACAACAACGGATGACATGTGTGTGACGAGTTATGTTATGAGATGAAGTGTGCGCTACTTAAATCGTGAAAGTCGTTACAATTACGTAGAGCTCATAACAGCTAAAATCAGACTCTATTCCGAGGGGTCCTTGGTACGTTATTCAATAAGGGAACAATGTCATTTGCTTGCTATTTCAATCTTTATTTCAACAAGTTAGACTTGTGGAAAGGAACTCTTACTAGGGAACTTTAATCGCCGAGAATTAAGCTTCGGACAGATTGTGCTGCATCAATATCTGCATCATCCGTGTGGGTGCAAGGACACATATTTTCGGTTTCTCCAGCACATCTCTCCACCGACGGCATTACGCTGCCAATTAGAATCAATGCCTCCTGTTCCACTTTGAATGAACAGATGTATGATTCCCGATTGTAGTCGCTCAACGAACAGATACTGGATTCAAGATATTTTGCCACATAATCAAGATAGTTCGAGGCCTGGGTCGAATATGTTTCAACCTGTCAAAAAGGACAAACACATGCACTAGCAGAACTAAAAAAAAAAAAAACAAAAAACCTATCCGTAAGTCACTTACGCTGCTGACGACGCATTCCTCCAATTTGGTCTCATTGCCCGGTTGGCCGTAAGTATTGTTGCATTTTGCCACTGCATTTGGCAGGTTAACATTAATATACGACTGCGCTGTATTCAAGTAACTCTTGGGGCTATTTGTCAAATAATTTAATCTGGACTCCAGTGTTGAGCAACAGGAAGTGAGTTTGGAGCTTGCAATTTGTGTGTATCATCGAAGTGAACGGTTGACTTTCTGCGAGTGCTCCGAATTTAACAAAAAAAAAAAAAAAAAAAATCTGTTTATAAGAAGTTCTACCAAAATACAGAACTGCAGCATCTTCCTATACTTTTGTTAGTTGCTATTATTTCCACCGCCTTCTCCTGACACACGCAGTAAGTAATATGAACTTGTGTGATCATTGCAAAGAAAATCTGCCCCCTACGGGAGATTTCGTTGTCTGTCCTATATGCTCACGAAAATTACATTTTGACTGCACCACGGTCACCGAAAGATCATGGCGATCAATGGGATCTAAAAGAGATACTTGGAAGTGCCAGTTTTGCCGAAACACCAATGAAAATGTAGGCACTACGCTGATGGAATCCTCCTCGCGTCCTCTAACACCTAATACCCAAACAAACAAAAGAAACCGGACAGAAATTGCTAGCCCACAAAACACCGAAAAGTCTAATGGACCTATAACAGAAACAAAAACAAACGAAATACTATCGGAACTTAGAAACATGAAAACAGAAATGAAAAGCATAGCAGATTTTTGTAAGTTCGTCTCGCAAAAACTCGACGATATAAATAAAAACATTGAAAAAAACAATACTATCATGAACACACTCATGAACGAAATCCAGCAACTAAAAGATGCACATAATGAAAAAGACCTAGTCATTTCACAAATGCAAATACAAATAAACAAACTGGAGCAACAGCAACTTAAAAACACAATTGAAATTAAAAACATCCCACCAACACAAAATGAAAGTTTAACCGATATTGTCAAAGCAATCGGAAACACAATAAAACAAGAAATAACTAATGAGGACATAACAGACATATACCGCACAAGAACAAAAAACACCGACCGCTCATCAATTGTCGCCACCTTTAACAGCAATATCATAAAAACTAACTTCTTAAAGAATGCGCATAGAGTTCGTCCACTGATAATTGATAAAATCAATCAGAACATGGATAGCAGTGGAAAATTGATCGTAGCTAATAACAACAACAATGTCTACATTAACAATATGCTCACCGGTATGAATAAACAGCTGTTATGGTCAACAAAGAAGAAGGCCAGAGAGGAAGGTTGGCGATTCGTATGGGAGAGCAATGGCAAAGTACTTGCGCGCAGAGAGGAAAATGCGGAGATTTTGTTTATACAGTGTATGAATGACATAAACAAAATCATGCGCAAGTAACTAAATTGTGTAAGTGTATGTGTGATCGAATTATGATAATGGATATAGAAGAAAACGTCAATATCGAAGATCTGTTTGATCTAAAAGCTATGGAATTCTTAGATTTCAATGAAGCAAAAAATGAATTGGAGAAATTGAATTTTAATTGTCTATGTCTGAATATTAGGTCGCTGAGGAAAAACTGGGATGCTTTCTATGCAAACGTAAGTCCGATCCTGAATTGCGTCGATATAATTGTCTTAGTGGAAATAAACATAAAAAAAGAAGAAAATAGTCTGTATTGTCTCGAAGGTTTCTGTTCAGAATTTAATAATAGAAATAAAAGAAAAGGAGGAGGTATTGCGATGTTCCTTAAAAGTAATATAAACTACAAAAGAATAAACATTGAGACCACAACCTATGAAAATTTAACCGTGAAAATTAATTCAAATAGAAAAAAGAAAATACTCTCTGGAATTTATAGACCTCCGAATCAGTCTGAAAAAGAATTCATTGGCGAATTCCAGAAAATTACGAACATAAAAGAAGCAAATGATGATGTAATAATTTTGGGCGATATGAACATAAATATCAAAGATAGTACGAACAACTACGTCCTTAGCTATCAGGAAATGCTGGCTGCGAATGGATTGCACAATGTCATTAAAGAAACGACGCGAATAGATCTAAATAGAGGGAGCTGTACTTTGATCGATCATATATTGGTTAACCTATCACAGTCTAAAATATTTTCGGCTACAGTTCAATGCAATATATCAGATCACTACAGCACTATCTACGGTATCTACGGTGCGGGTGCAGCAAGAAATGCTCAACCACTGAAATCGTATATTAGAACTACAAAAGTAAATGAACTGATTAGAGCTACCAACTGGACCGCGATGTTAGAGGAAACGGACATAGAAACTCTTTTTGATGCACTAGCTAAAAAAATGGGCGATATATACGAAAACTCGACAGTCGTCTATAAGGAGAAAAATCGAAGAAAAAGTCCCGACTGGATTACAAGGGACATCTTAGAGAGCTGCAAAGAAAAAGATAGACTATATCGTAGGTGGAAGAATAATCGAACCAACATAACATATGAAACCGAATACAAAAGATTACGCAACCAAGTCAACAAAAAAATATGTAAAAGCCGGGAACAATACTACAAAAGAAAGTTCGAGCAAGTAAAATGTGATCCGAAAAAAACTTGGGCGCTCATTAATGAAGTTCTGGGACGAAGGAAATCATCCATAGACGAAACAATTGTAAAAAACTTCTCACACAATACGAATGGTATCGGTCTGGCAGATAAATTTGCGAACTCATTTTCACAGCAGGCAGCATCAATAATCCACGTATGTACCAAAGTAACATCCAGCCACCAGAACACTTTTTTACGGGACACAATCTACTTGAGAGATACAGACAGTGCGGAAGTAACAAATCATATATATAGCTCACTCAATATCCAAAAGTCACCTGGAATAGATAGGATTAGGGCAATAGACATAAGATCAAACGCCGATGTCTTTACGCCCATAATTACGAATCTTATCAATATGAGTTTGAATGCGTCCAAGATTCCAAAAAAGCTCAAAGAGGCACTTGTTAGACCGATCTACAAGGGAGGAGCCAAACACGAGATAGCGAACTATCGCCCGATTGCAATATTGCCGGTGATAGAAAAGATCTTGGAGCAAATCATTGCAGATCGAATATGGGAATTTATTGATAAGCATAAGCTGATAAGCAAGAATCAGTACGGTTTCCAGAAGGGAAAAAGCACCAATCGACTTCTCGGCGATTTCACGAGCTTAATTAATACAAGCCTTAACAAAAGTCACCACGTCTTGGTGCTTTTCTTAGACTTTAGCAAAGCATTTGATACCCTCGACCACCATAAACTTATCGATGCACTGCAAAGATTAGGAATTAGAGGGAGACTGGCGGATTGGTTGAGAGATTATCTTAAAACGAGAACATTTCGCGTGGGAATTAAAGGCGACTACAGCAAAGCCAACACAGTGCAGTATGGAGTCCCACAAGGCTCTAAACTTGGCCCCTTACTGTTCATATTATATACCAACGAGCTACTAAACTCCCTTAAGATGAGCTCTCCCTTCGCATATGCAGATGACACGGCAATTGTTGTTTGCCACAAATCTATCGTAGAAGCAACCAGGATAATGCAGGCAGAGTTTGACGAAGCAGGGAAATGGTGTCACGATAATGGGCTGGTAATAAATGCGGCAAAAACAAAATTATTGCATATCCGTAGCCCACAGTACCCAAAGTCCGAAATAAATATCAAAACATTCAACTGTACCGACCCAAGAAACTGTCAGGTTATAGATGTCGTGGATACGTATAAATATCTGGGTGTAACGATCGACAGTCATTTTATATGGGAACCACACATAAATGACCTGCGGAAGAAGCTGAAAGGATCCCTGTTTGCACTCTCTTATCTGAAGCATAAGTCCTCACATTGCGTGCAAAAACAAGTGTACCACGCTCTTATCGAGTCAAGATTGAAATATGGTATACTAGCGTGGGGGGGTGCAGCAGATACACACATCGCGAAGCTGCAAGATATTCAAAATAAGGCGATAAAATTACTGTCGGGAAGAAGCAGCATAGATAGCAGAGTGAAAGTTCTCACGGTGAAGCAGATATTTAGTATGACAGCTGCGTTGGAGTACTATGACGATGAGAGGTACAGAATTCCCATCAATCACAACTTCAACACCAGAAGACGAGCAGAAAAGATGTACCATCTACCACCATTCAACAACGTCTACGGCAGGCGTCAGCTGATGTACACCATCCCACACATCCTAAATAATCTCCCATATAATTTGCGAAACTTGAATCAGATTAATTTAAGAAAGAAGAAATTAAAGGAATATTTCCTAGAATCTATAACTTGATATTGATTTTAGAATTTGTTAATACATCATTTGTAACTTTAAATGTTTGTAACTTCGGTCTTTATTAATGGTTAATTGTAGTCAATTTAAACTTGGTGCAATCTTTAAACTTGATGCACTCTTTCGAACTACCTTCCTTCAGATGGTATGAATGAAATAAACTGAATTCGAGAAATAACCTCCTGCAGATAAGCCATGTGGCTTCGCAGGTAAGAAAATCATTGTAATGTAATGTTAATGTAATTAAAATAAATTGAAATTGAAATTGAAAATTGAAAAAACTGATCAATAGATATCGGTATTTTTGGACGCATTGCTTTCGCTGCGGGCTTAGAGTCTCCAGTAGGTCCAAATTTTGTTGAATGCCTTTGATCTTTTGTATGACGAGGTTCTGTTGAACGTTAAATGATTTTAGACCTTCAGCACCACGTTCGTTGACCGCATCGATTTTAAGCTGCCAAATGCTAAATGTTTGCCAGAACTGTTTTTGCGAAAGTAGAAAGTACTCTTGAGTTGGACTGGTCACGTTATTGATTTGCTGAAATTGATTTTATGATATTGTGTCCTCTACGAAGCGGATACTCAAAGGACAAGCAATACTTACAGCAAAGGCATACTGAGCTGCAATAGCTAAAATTGCGAAATAGATGAATGTCTTCATTGTGCCAGTTGTTCTTGCGAAAAGATTGATTGCCTTAAACCTACTTGGCGTTGTGCTTTTATACCAAAACCAATGTCACATAAGTAAGGACACACCTGCAACTCGCCCACAATTTACACTTTGCAGATATGGATTATTGCTTCAATCACCATTTATTGACTAAACGCTCTTACGTGGTGGCCATAAAGCATGAACAAAGGATACAATTAGTGTTATTCAATGCAACAGGCAATTAACTTTTTTATTTCTTACTCACGTTATACCATCTAAAAAGTTCACCAAATGCGAGTGTTCTAAGCTTAATTTTGAAACACGACATTCGAAAAGCTGGTGTATCAGAATACTATTTAAGAAAAACACAACTTGAGAGAAATCTGTCTAAGCTAAACCATTGTAAGTGAAGGTCAGAGGTGGATTGATATCTAGACAGAATAAGCATCACTTTCAGACAGGTTATGATCTGTAACCGTAACCATAACCTGGTAGCCATAAAAGAGTTTGGATTGTGCCTGCTAGCGGATTAGCCGAGGAGCTCCTCCACTTCCCTAATGAAGTAGAGAATACTTCTCGTAGGAGTCGAGGGGATCCCTTCAGGAGTCATAACTTCACTGAGCAGGATACGCTTCCTAAGATGGCAGAGAGCAGCAGACTCACACAGTATGTGTTCCGCCGTCTCTTTGTCCTCGAGACTCAGTCGACACTCCTTGACGGTTTTTGAGTTCGTGCTGTACGAGCTCAGCGCTTTAAGCGCTGCTTGACTATCAGAGAGTATGTTTATGGTTACTCCTTTTATGCCAGTCTCCAGATTTAGATTGACGCATGTTAGGATGGCATGCAATTCTGCTTGAAAGATGTTAGGACTTATTCCCAGAGACTTCGAGATCTTACGATTTGTTCCAATGATGCCGGCGCCAACGCCAGTAGCCATCTTGGAGCCAGCAGTATACCACCTAAGGCCGTTGACATAAAGCAAGGGATCACAGTTTTCTCATGCAGAGCGATCTGTAATCAATATCCCAAATCTCCTGTCAAAAGTGAATGTGTGTGGCAATGCGTCCGAGACCGTGGTAATCATATCCAGCTCGGGAAGGTGTTGTAAGATGGACATGGGATCCTCGCGTCTACATGGGAGGCTTGTTCCGCAGCGAAGAGTTCTGATTGCACTGCGTAGTGCCACCTTTTTGATAAAAAGATGAAGTGGAGTGAGTTCAGTGAATGCTTCTTGGGCTGCCGTGGGGCAGGTTGGCATAGCGCCTGTAATGTCGAGACACGCTGGTCTCTGAAGGCGTTGAAGCCTAACAATTATTGTTTTTTTGCTCAACTTTTGTCCATCATACGGTGGACGCATACGTGACGATAGGTCTTACTATCGCGGTATATAACCAGTGGACTACCATAGGTTTAAGTCCCCAGGTTTCACCGCAAGTGCATCGACAGGCCCACATGGCCTTAGTCGCTTTTGTGAGTTTGGCTTTAATATTGGAGTTCCAGTTGAGTCTGCGATCTAGGTCAATACCTTGATACTTTAATTCCTCTGAACATCCTATGTTTGTGTTATTTAGAAAGACGGAGCAGGGCTGCACCTTTCTCCTCTTTGCAAACGGGACTAAAGTTGTCTTATTTGGGTTAATCGATAAACCCTCTCAGCCACACCAGTCAGAGATAAACTGAAGCGCAAGTTTCATGCGCTCATAGGCAGGAGTTTCATACTTGCCCGTAACAATGACTACTAGGTCATCAGCATATCCGATGGCCTCGTAGCCCCGAGTGGTTACCCTGCGTAGTAGGTCATCGATGACTATCGACCAGAGAGGGGGTGAAAGGACTCCTCCTTGTGGACATCCTTCGACATCTCCGCATGTGGCTGATTAGCATCGCCCTAATCCAGTGATTAGTGGGATTGTCTACACCCCTGCAGGGTAGTGCAGTGGTGATCATAGCCAGTATTATCAAAGGCCCCCTCTATATCGAGGAAGGCGCACATTTCCATCTAGGTATGTTAAGTGGATTGCGTTTTTATTTTCCACGCATTTAGGTATACGGCGTTTAAGCTGATCCCATTTTAGAGATTGGTCTCAATAATGGGAGCAAGCTTGTGAGAAGAGAAAATGCCTTTGCCATCGGTGTAAATAGCTTATTCACATTCTGGAAGCCTAGAAATGCCGGAGATGTATACGTTGTATAATAGCGGACCAAAGACAGAACTCTGTGGAACTCCTGTAAAAAGTGTTGTAATAATGATGCTTTACTACTGACGTAGACTCTAATACAGGAAAAATCCGAGACTAATCATTTTGTGTATGATCGAGCTAAACCATACTTGCAGATTTATCTAAGTCGAACATGCTGGCATATTCTGAGTAGAGAGTTCTTTGAAGATGAATGAACTCACTTACTTACTTTTCCGGCCAGCAACCCATGGAGGGTCTGGGCCTGAGTTAATAAATCCTTGGTGGTCCCGGGAACGATGCTTCCAGTCGGAAAGACCAAGTTCATTTCAATCATTTTATAATGGGATTGACATTTTTAGCTGTCAAATGTGGTCGCAAAAAAGCTAAGCTGTGTAAAGAAATTTTAAATAGTTTGTTATAAAAATCCCTAGCAATTTATAAAGTGACTTCGAGCAGCTATCTTAAGCCACGCAGTAAGAAAAAAAAAAAAAAAAACTCATTACAAGTAAGTTCTATCTATAAGAATTCCCTGAGCTGTGAAAGCTGCAGTAGAGAAACAGCTAACCTCAATAAATGAGCAAGCGAAGAATAGGAGAAACATCCCCTGAACATCCACAAAGTGAAAAACGCTACACATCCAGAGTAAAAACAGTTGACGAATCTATTATGGGTTCCCCCGGCACAAACGTTGAAGCGATTCTGAAGAAGTTGCTTAAGGAAAACAACGACGAACTCTATAAGAATCTATCAACCAAGTCCGATATGCAGCGCCTTCACGACGAGTTCACCACTTTAAAAATGCGCCACGAAGAAGTGTCAAAAAGGGTAATACAACTTGAGTCTCAAAATAAAATTTTACAAGACCAGATTGACAAAATCCTCCTGAAAAACACTGAAGCAAACTTGGTGGTTCGCCTACCTAAAAATAATCCGGACGCCTGTGAAAAAGCTAAATCTATCTGCGCCGGTCTTCTGAATGAAACCGACACAGGCTCGATGGTAGAATCTGCTTATAGTATACCAAGCCATCGCTCACCTGGCGCAACAATAATTCTCAAAATGAAGTCGCGTGAAATAGCCTGGAATGTATTAAAGAAGTCTGGTGCTCTGAAAGGGAAAAATATAAGCATACATAGAGATTTGCCACCAAATGTGCGCCAAAGGCGAGGAAAACTCTTGCGCGTAAGAAAGCTACTCCTTGAAAGAGACCCTCAGAAGAGAAAAATTGCTGTTCACGGTGACAAAATGGTAATCGCAGGCAAAGTCTTCACCTGGGACCCCATGTTCGGATTAAAATGTGGTGAAAGTGAGGGCCTTATTATATTGAACTCTATTTTCGGGGACGTTTCCTTTTTGAAAGGTCTAATAAATAATCTTTTAAACAAAAACAATGTGCATAAAATGTCAAGCACTCACACAAACGAGATCGATGTCAAGTCAAATGACAACAAAACACATGTAATGTCAACTAAAGTGTCAGCGCTAAATGTAGGTGCAAGCACAAGTAGTGGGTGTTTACACGAGGCATGAGAATCTGAAGTCTACCAGATAAAAGATAATAGCCTAGTTAATATTAAGATTATAAGTTATAATGTGTCAGGATTGAAAAATAAATTATTATTTGTAAACTTTTTTAATTATATAAAAAGCTTCGATATTTTTATGCTTTATGAGACACATTTATTATTAAACGAAGAAAATAAATTCAAGAAAATATTTAGTAATTATGAATTAAGATGGATAAACGCAATTAAAACAGCTACCTATGGTCGAGGCAGTGGAGGTGTATTTTATGGCTTTCGCAGAAATCTAAGTGAAGTTGATATGAGCTTTAGAAGGACGGTTCATTCTTACGTGATGGACGTTAAACTTGGGAGCGATGCAATGTGCATAGTCCCTATTTATATAAACTGTAGCCACTGGCTATCCGACTACGAGAAACTAAGCGAGACTCTGCAGGAAGTTGACTCAACGAATTTGATGCTTATCGGGGACTTCAATGGTAGGATTGGCTTGTCCCAAAATGCCTTTTTCTGCACACAAGGACCTGCCTTCGACCTCAAACGAAAGTCAAAAGATGAAACCTGTGATCATAAAGGCGAACAAATCTTGGAACTTTCCGATGCATACAACTGTCATGTATTGAATGGTAGTAGCACAGGAGATTTGGAGGGTGAGCTAACTTTTATACGAGGCCAAGCTAGCTCTATAATAGACTACTGCTTTATATCTGGACTGTGGAATAATGTTGTGAGTGATTTCAGAGTTGGAACACAGACTTTTTCTGATCACATGCCCCTAGAAGTCACCTTCACAACAGCGCGAACAGAAGCACCAGTTGGGACAAAACGATTGAATCTCATACCGAAAATGCACTGGAATGATAGAAAAAAGAACAAGTACCAGGACAATATGAGAAATGAAATTAGAAAACTTCTGGAAGCAAACGAACTCGTTGATATAACTGTCTTAACAGAAACTATTAAAAAATGTAACCCACAAAACCAGGTAGCAAAAGGGAAAACCAGCAATAAGCAGAAGTGGTTTGATTCTGAATGCCTAAATGCTAGGGAGCTATCTTTCAAATTTCTAAAGTTGTTCCGGTCACGGAACCTGCCTATCTTCAGAAAATTGTATTCCGACGCAAATACTGTCTTCAAAAAATTGTGTTTGGCAAAAAAATCTGCTTTCGAACATAGAACAATATCTATAATCAATCGCACCCGTAATGCTACTGAATTCTGGAAGGCTGTGAAAACTCTAAATGGAACTACGAATATCATTGCTCTAGGATTAGAAGCGTCAAGTTTAAGTAACCACTTTAAGAACCTACTTAATACAACGATTAACTCACCTTTGATACAATACGCAGCCCCGTTTATCATAGATGACTTTCTAGATGCACCGTTTTCAAAACGTGAAGTTAAAGAAGTTATTCAAAAAGCTAAGGTAAATAAAGCACCTGGAGATGACCGCATTCCTTTTGAACACTATAAGCACGCAACTGATGGATTTCTATTGCTGCTCACTAATGAATTTAATAGAATTTTTGAAAGCACGATAGTTCCCGAATCCTTTAGAAAAGCAATCATTTTCCCGCTATTCAAAAATGGACACTACGATATAGCGTCAAATTATAGAGGTATCTCTTTCCTAAACACAAGCGCTAAGTTGTTCGCTGGGCTCATTGAGAACAGACTGACCGTATGGGTGAGGAGTAGATGCATCCTATCAGAGTTTCAGGCCGGTTTCAGAAAGAACTATTCAACAACGGACCACATATTTTCACTGTACAACATTGCCGACTCTTATATTAAGAGAAAGAAGAAATTATACGTGTTCTTTGTCGACTTCCGTGCTGCTTTCGACTCCATAGTTCGTGAAGCGCTTTTCTATAAGTAATATGCCATAGGACTATCGAGTAAAATAATAAACATTCTAAGAGCTTTGTACACAAAAAACACAGCTTACGTGTGGGATGGATCATCTATCTCCGAAGAATTTCACACAGAAACGGGTCTCAAACAAGGATGTATCCTGAGTGCTTTGCTCTTTATATTGTTTATAAATGATATAACCGATGTGGTCAGAGGTGGAATAGGGTTCGGAGGAGCCACAATACCCGCTCTTATGTATGCAGATGATATAGTCTTCTTTGCAGAGACAGTTGATGGATTGCAGCTAATGATGAACAGGTTGAAGGACTATTGTAACCGTTGGAATCTCAACGTAAATCTGTCAAAATCGAAGGTAATGGTATTCAGAGGGGGTGGCGGCAGGCACGCGAGGAAAGAGAAGTGGACCTTCAACGACGAGGCAGTCGAAATCGTACGAGAGTATAAATATCTAGGAATCCTATTTACATCAAATTTAAACATGAAAAAACATTTAGAACGAAAATTGGCGGAGTCAAAACGAGCAATCTCAACTGTGTGGCCACGCTGCTTTAAAAGCGACTACATTGAGCACAGTGCAAAACTAAAACTTTTCCACTCTACAGCAGTCTCGATTTTGCTGTATGGAGCTCAGGTTTGGGGTTATTGTTCTTTCGAAACGATAGAAAAGTTTCTCCGTTATTTTATCAAAAGAATCCTCCATCTTCCAATGAGTACACCAAACTACATGTTGTATCTGGAAACAGGACTGCCTCCCATGATAATAGAAACTCTGAAGTTGCACTTCAATTATATTGTCAAGGTTCTTCAAATGAATGACGAAAGATTGCCCAAAATCGTACTTAAGAGTTCAATCCAGACGTCAGGGCATATGATAACGGAATGGGAAAAGCTGGCCACTGCGTGCAGTATGAATCTAACAGTCTCACAGGATGAACACCCTTCCCTGTTAAGAGAAAAATTTAATATCATCCTGGAAAAACTTGGTCAAATCTTGTACGGAAAAAATGTAACTGAAGCGCGATCATCACTTTTTAGATGTTACTATAAACGTTTAAATTTCTGCCTTGATAATAAAACCTACCTTCTTAATTGCTACTCATTAAAAAAAATTGGCACTATTTTTAGAACGAGAGGTGAGCTACTAAATTTGAACTTCATGCCCCATCGCCCTGATTTACCTTTACTATGTAGCCTATGCAATTTCAACGTCCGTGAAGACATATATCACCTCATTGCGATTTGTCCAATCATGAAAGAGATCAGAATGAGATATTTTGGCAAGAAAAATCTTAATGAAATCGAACTTGTTGATATACTAAACGGTAATGCTGGATGGAATGCCCTTTATGGTTACATTGTTGCTGCGCTTCGTTATAGGAGCTGTATAATAAATGAAGACTTTTAAGAAACAAAGCTAGATAAAAATACTTGTAACTAAAACTATACCTATGTATTGTGGATATCTTTAAATATGTATTTCTATTTTTTTTTTCTTTCTTTTGCTAAATGATGTATTTTAATTCAAAAAAAAAAAATGTCAATCTGGTAGACGGCCATAGGCCAAACCATAAAGACTTTGAGATTCCCCATATTTTATATGTTACACATATGTAATTGTTATAATTAAACTGATGAAATAAAGTCACACTTAAACTTAAACTTAAAACTTAATGGATTTTTGGTCTCCTCCTTCTTCTCGTACCAAGAGGCTCGGATTCGCAGACCCTCTTAGCTGGAGCGTTGTTGTTAATGCGCTCGATGTGACATATATGCATACCTTTGTACAGCTTATAGAATTCGCGGTTATGTCTTCTCCTCCATTCGCCTTCCTCGCAGACAGGACTGAATATCCGTCGTGGATTTCTTTCTTCGAAGGAGCCAAGGATCAGCTCTCCTGTCTTACTTATCGTCCAGATTTCGGCTCCATAAAGCAGAACTGGCAGGTAAGAGTCTTGTAGAGCATAACAATTGTTTTTCGGGACAGGAGCTTGGACCCTAGCAAATTTGACAGGCCGAAGCCAACAGTTGCCGAGGGTGATTCTGCGCCGGATGTTGTCATACGTGGAGCTTTTGCTTGTCCCGAGGTTTGTGAACTTCAGCAGTAGTAGTTTCATTGTTTTAGCAACAGCTCCCTTAATGCTCGTTGGTGCGATGGGCACCTGCGGCTTCCCGTGATGTGATTATTATCGATGCCCGCCTTGCCTTGGCAGAGCAGATATTTGGGGTCCTCGTTACATTGTTTCGCTAGGTCAAGGTATTACTTCGACATAGTATGGGTATATAGTTCATATTTTGTCTGATAGTTGCTAAAGGAAAAGGCTCGGGTCAACTGGTGCAAGGAAATATTCAAAAAATTCAAACGTGGTTCTTCAAAATACGCAAGGTTGCGACAGGCAGCGAATAATGGATATGTGTATATGAGCTCGAAACTAAACAACAGTCGACAGTATGGGTCTTTCAAGACAAGCTTGAAAGAGCAGCGTTTAAGTCACAGGTTTTTTAGGTGCCTTAATCGGAATGGGAAACGTGCTCCGGAAATTGGTTCAAACGCATGCAAAAGTTTATTGATCTTCAATAAAGTAATTTTCACATGAATACACTATGACTGCGACCATTAAGATCTATTATATCCCTTTTTTGGTCTAGGGTTTGACTGCTATCCTTGAAAATTTGACAACTTCTCTAGATGGGATTTCCTGGAAGTCTTTCCCTGTTATGGTTGTTTTGTTTATCATTTTGAATCTTCCTCGGGCAAGGCTTGGGCAAACTGTCAGTAATTTTTCTTTTGCCTGCCCACATCGCCCACAGAATTCTGTACTGCTAAGACCCATATTATTAAGGTGATAATTGTATAAATGTTAGTCCGCATACCACCTTATTAAGTTCTATAGCTTCTTTGGCTCATTTGGGATTGTGGTTCTGTTCCATGAACGTTCTTGAGTGTTTTTATGCCGTTCTAGCTGTTTCAGAACTGGTTCATTTGTTTGATGATCCATTTGTGTAGATGTAAGTTTGTGTCCAAGTTGTTGAGACCAGGGGGATGGTCCTGAGAAAGGTATCTGAGCCCCTTTCTTAGATTTTATGTCAGCCTGCTCATCGCTTTCATGGTTTTCATGGTCTGGCACACAAATAAGCTTTCGTCTGTTATTTTCTGCCAGTTTATTTAGTATCTTGTGACATTCCCATACACACTATGTATCTGAGAAAATAGATATGTTGGTCTTCTGTCGCTGATGCGGTGGACTCATTGCAGAGAGGAATGCGTAGGCTGCATCTTGGTCCTATCTCTCCTGCCTTTTCCTTGTTTCCAGTCAGCTCCCAAATGTTGTCCGCTCCTCTAAGGAACCCTAGAGGTCCAACAAGGTCTCCTTCTCTGTATCTGTAGGTTCTCTGTAAATGTGAGAATGTTCAGTATTGCTTGCATTCCTGCAGTCGGTGTTGTTCTCATTGATCCAGTTGTTCATATTTTTTTCACCATAAAGCAGAGCCATAAAATACGGTTGGTTTAATCATTTGATTGTAGATTCGCAGGCTCATTTTTAGGTATGGTCCCTATATTTTGCATATGAGTCGTTTTAGGGACCAGGGAGCTTTGATGGGGTTTGGGTATATTTTGTTTATGTGTGCATTCCCAGAGAGTTTTTGGTCCAATGTTATTCCCGAAAACTTTACCTCATCCCCTAATGATATGCAGACCTGTTAGCCTCACATTAACTGTGTGATATCAAGAAAGAGATGGCCTTTCTAAAAACCAAAAACAACTCACGACCTAACTAGCAGAAGTCGACAGAAGATTGTCATCCCATCCCATTAACACACACTATTGCGCAACCTTGATCTTTCGACAGAGGGCTCTACTTCTCAATTGCCTCTTGAGCCTCGGTATATTCGCTACCGACCTTTATGGAGCAGCGAAAGTTGTCAATTGTCACCCTGCATAATCTGACGAGTTTGGCAGGGATGTCAAAACTAGACATGGCGCTGTATAGCTCGTCTCTATGCACACTGTCCCACGCGGCCTTAAAATCGACCAAACGGTGATGGGTGTCGATTTGGTATTCTTGGGTCTTCTCCAAGATCTGTCGCAGTGTGAATATTTGGACTATTGTGGACTTACCTGGCCTGAAACCACACTGATAATACCCTTTCAGATTATCCACAAAGGGTTTCAAGCGTTCACACAGTATGGCTGAGAAGACCAAGGAGACTTTCCTTTCTTGTGGACTGCGCAAACGATGCTGAGATTCCATTCGTCGGGCATACTTTCCTCCGACCATATTTTACAGATGAGCTGGTGCCTTACCAGTTCATCTCCAGCCGCTTTACATAGCTCGGCAGACAGCTCATCTGCGCCCGCGACTTTATCATACTTGAGACTTGAAATTATTAGCTAAATTTCATCTAGGTCGGATGGACGGAATTCTCTTGCATCTTTGTCCGTTGCGAATGGATCATTCTGCCTGACAGCGATATTAAGTCATTCATCGCCGTTAAACAGTCTACAGAAGTGTTCCTTCCATATTCTCAGCATCGAGTGTGATTCTACTACTAGTTGTCTGTGTTCTTGCCTACAGGCATCCGCACTGGCTTTATAGCCCTGGCATGTTCGTTTTACTTTTTCGTGGCTCGTTCTTGTGGTAGTGGCTCTCCATCTCCTCGATCTCGCGCTTTTCATGCTCGGTTTTTTCTTCCCTTAAAGCGTGTATTTCTCTCTCCTTTTCTGTTCGTAGTGTGCACGAGCGGCTCTCGTCCGTCTAGGTAGCATGGCTTTGTAGGTAGTTTGCTTTGCTACACGGGCTTGCTTATATTGCAAGCTGGAGGCGGCATGAAATCCAGTACATCAAAGGCAGTATCTCTGACGGCGCGCTGGCAATACTCCCACTGGTGTGCCGTAGATTTTTCCGGAATCATAAGATTTTGCAAGAGATTGACGGAAACTCGATCGGCAAAGGTCCTATCGGTAGCGGTCTCCGGCGATTGTAGCTTTCCGACTTCAAACTTTCGTTGTCCAGCTCGACTTCGTGGCGTCCTTGATTTCTTCATTCGTACCTTGGCTACCATAAGGTAGTGATCTGAGTGGATGTTGTCTCCTCGAAAGTTTCGCACTTCTAGGATGCTGGAGGAGTGTTTGGTGTCGATCGCAACGTGATCACTCTGGCTGATGGTCGACTGATCCGGTGATCGCCAGGTTCCTTGGTGGATGTTGAGGTGCGGGAATCGTGTGCGAGCTAGAAGGAGATCACGTCCTCCCAGGAAGTCAAGTAGCCTGTGTCCTTTTTCGGACGTGGAGTCGTTCTTCTTCTTCTTAATGGGCGCTACGGTTCGGGGTGAACCAGGGCCTCAACCAACATGCCCTTCCAACTAGCACGATATTTTGCTAGCCTTTTCCATTGCCGCACATCCAGTTGGCTGAGGTCCGCTTCCACCTGTGTGCGCCATCTTAAATGCGGCAGTCCTCTGTTTCTTCGTCTCTCGGGATTGGATTCAAAGACTCTCCGGGCTGGAGCTGTGGTGTCCATTCGCTCTACATGGCCCAGCCATCTTAGGCGTCCTCTGTCTGCGTTTATAGGCCCAAAAATCACGCGCAAAATCATTCTCTTGAACCGACCAAGGGCCTCCTCATCGGCTTTTGATAGTGTCCGTGCTTCTGCGCCGTACAACAGGACCGTGATGATAAGGATCTTATATAGAGTCAACTTTGTCGTTCGGGAGAGGGCTCTATTACTCAGTTGCCTCCTGAGCCCAAAGAAACAGCGATTGGCAAGAGTGATTTTGCGTTTGATTTCGGAACTGATGTCGCTGTTCCAGGTCACTGCGGAGCCAAGGTAGACGAAGTCCTTAACTACTTCGAACTTATATCTGCCTATACAATCGTTCTGGCCAAGACGTCGGTGGTGAGCGTCCTTTTTTGATGACAGCATATATTTAGTTTTGCCCTCGTTTACCGTCAAACCAATTTTCGCCGCCTCCATCTCAATACTCGCAAACGCCTCATTGACATCTCGCTGTGATCTACCTATTTTGTCAATATCGTCGGCGTATGCAAGGAATCGCGAGGATTTGAAATAGATTGTGCCTCTTGCATTGGCCAGTGATTTTTGCACAATCATTTCTAATATGATGTTGAAGAAATCACACGACAGCGCATCGCCCTGCCTAAATCCTTTTTTGACATCAGAACTATCGGTAAGGTGTTCACCGATTCGGATTTCTATTTCTATTTTAGTTTATTTATTATTTGAACAACATAAAATACCACAAGATATTATATCTTATAATAGGTATTTATGGCAATATTACGAAGGCATTTTGTGACTCATAAACATATAATATAATATTAATAAAACTAATGGATGGAGCAGCGAGCATTCTCCAAAGTCATCCTGCGTAGTCTGACGAGTTTAGCAGGTATGTCAAAGGTAGACATAGCGCTGTATAGCTCGTCTCTAATTACGCTGTCGTATGCGGCTTTGAAGTCGACAAATAAGTAGTGAGTGTCGACTTGAAATTCATTGGTTTTTTCCAGGATCTGCCGTAGTGTGAAGATTTGGTCGATGGTGGACTTCCCTGGCCTGAATCCTCACTGATAAGGACCTATCAGCTTATTTACAAAAGGCTTCAGGCGTTCACACAAAACAGCAGAGAAGATTTTGTAGGCGATGTTAAGGAGACTTATTCCTCTATAGTTGGCGCAATCAGAGGGGCCTCCTTTGTTGTGGATCGGGCATACGATGCTGAGACTCCATTCCTCGGGCATGCTTTCCTCTAACCATATCTTACGGATGAGCTGGTGCATGCTCCCAACTAGGTCATCCCCAGCTGCCTTGAAGAGCTCAGCAGACAGTCCGTCTGCGCCAGCAGCTTTATTCGACTTGAGCTTCGATATGGCAATCTTAACTTCGTCGAGGTCAGGGGGACAAAATTTCTTTCGGTCTCCTACGATTAGAAATGGATCATTCTGCCTGACAGCGGTATATTGACTAACATCGCCGTTATACAGTCTGCAGAAGTGGTTTTTCCATATTCTCAGCATCGACTGCGGGTCTATTACTTAGTGTCCGTTCTCATCCCTGCAGGCTTCCGTTCTGGCTTTATAACCTTGTAATGTTCGCTTCATCTGTTGATAAAACTTTCGAACGTCACGCCTGCAGTAACACCTCTCCAAATCCTCAATCGCGCGCTTCTCGTGCTCTTTCTTCTAAGAAGCTTATGCTCCTCCCTTCTTTTTAACACAAAGAGCTCACGAGCTGCTCTTGTTCTTTTATGCAGCGTGGCCTTATATGCATCCTGCTTCGCTGTTTGAATTCTGCTGCACTCGTCATCGAACCAGGTCGTGGTGGAGTCTTGAAACCCAAAACTTCGGATGGAGAGCTTTTCAGGGCTCCACTACTGTTCTATTGACAGCGTGGAGGATTGAGGTGTATTGGAGAGCTTAAGGGAGACGCGATCGGTAAAAGCACCAGCGGTTTTCATGCGATAGTAGCTTTCCGACGTCATAACTTTGTATTCTTACTCTACTCCGTTGCGTTCGAGATATCTGTAAGCGCATCTTGGCTACTACAAGATAGTGGTCCGAGTCGATGTTAGCCCCTCGGAAAGTTCGAACATCAAGAATAGTGGAGGAGTGTCTGACGTCGATCGCGATGTGTACAATCTGGCTGGTAGTCGATTGATCCAAATGCCGCCAGGTGCCTTTGTGTATATCGAGGTGCGGGAAGCACGTACTGGCTAGAAGGAGATTTCGCCCCGTAGCAAGATGAATCAGCCTGTGTCCGTTATCGGAGGTGGTGTCGTGTAGGCTATGTTTGCCGATGACTCGTTCAAATATGCTTTCCTTACCCAGCTTAGCATTAAAGTCTCCTAGTACGGTTTTGATGTCATAGCTGGGACATTGGGCATATGTTCTGTCTAGGAGATCGTAGAACTCATCTTTGGTGGAGTAAGCCATGTCTTCCATGGGGGCGTGGACGCAGATCAGGCTGATATTAAAAAACTAAGCCTTGATACGGATTGTTATGAGGCGTTCGCTCACATGCCGAAAGCTTAGGACTTTTTTCCTTAGTCCACCTTGAACAACAAATCCGCATCCAAACAATCGTTGTCCTCTCTCCATATAGCAGCCGCCGTAGTAAATATCGCAGTTTTTCATCCGCTTTATATCCGGTCCATTCCATCTCATTTCCTGGATGGCGGTTTTGTCCGCTTTATAGCGGTCTAGGGCGTTCGCAAGTTGTTCGGCTGGACGTGGCCTGTTTAGGGACCTAACATTCCACGTACAAAGCCGAAGGTCATTGTCCTTTTTTCGTTTTTTGCAAAGGTCGTCAACATAAATCCGGTACGTTATATCCGAGGCTTGTGGTTGTTTCGGAGTTTGTGTTTTTTTACGGTTACGGCTTACTAGACCGTAGCCCAACCGACTAATCCTGTCTTCTGGCGCAGGAGGCTCGCCATTCGCCCTTCCCCGTCTGCAAGTTCCATAGGAAATCTCCAGATGGCACCACGAGGAGGTGGGGATGGGACCTACTAACAGTGCCGCAAGATGTTCGACTGCGGTATCTCTTCTCGCTTTTTAGCAGGCCAGCATCCGTCGGATAGATGCTACCCCTACGAGGCCTTTGTTAGTCCATTGCCATCCACGTGGAATCAGTCAGTGCAGAATGACAATGAAGAATTCTCCCTACTCCATTAAGGTCAGCAAGCAGTGAATCGAGACCTTTGATGTCAAAAAAGGATTCAGACAGGGCACAGTCATGAGATTTTTTCAACATCATACTTGGAAATATTGTGTGGGATCCGGTGGCCTATACAAGAGGCACGGTCTAATTCAAGTTTGAATAGTTGCTCGCATACGCTGATGGCATTGACGTGATTTGGAGAGCGCAGCGAGACGATGATAAGGCTTTTGTGAGCATTGAAGCAGAAGCGGCTAAAGTGGGTCCGAAGGTAAACGGGGGCAAAACTAAGTATATGCTGTCGTCAAAGACAGACGCACAACACCAACATGTTGGCTAGAATGTCACTATTGGCAGCTACAACTTTGGATTTGGAGTCCAGGATTTCGTCTACCTAGGCTAAGTAACAACAAGCGGCAATGACACCTGTGCTGGGATTTGACGCATATTAACTTGTGCCAACCGTTGTTTCTTCGGGCTCAAGTGGCAATTGAGTAGAAGAGCCCTCTCTCGGAAAACGAAGGTGACCTTTATAAAACCTTCATCATCTCGGTTCTACTCTACGGATCAGGGGCTTAGACCTTAACAAAAATGGATGAAGAGGCCCTTGGTCGTTTCGAGGGAAAAATTCTGCATACAATATTTGGTCCCGTTTGTGTTGACGGAGAGTGGGGGAGCAGATTCAACCAAGAATTGTACGAACTGTATAGCGACATCGGCCTAGTAGGAATGGAAAACACAACTCCGGCCCGAAGAGTTTTCGACTCCAACCCGGAAAGACGACGTTTCAAAGGACGGCCGCATCACCAACTGGGCGTGCGACATTGGAAGCAGCTAGCAAGAGACCGTGCTATTTGGAAAGGCTTGTTGGTTGAGGCCCAGCTTCACCCCGAACTGTAGTGCTGGGACATTGGGCATAGGTTCTGTCTAGGAGATTGTAGAAGTCGTCTTTGATCGAACATCGTCCTTTCGGTTGGCCTGTGAAAGCATATTAAGCTAATGTTCCCGGAATTAGTTTTGATGCGGATTGCTATGAAGCTTTCGCTTACATGCTAAAAGCTTAATACTTTTTGTCGGAATCTTCCTCGAATAACGAATCAGCTTACGAACAAGCGTTGCTTGTAGCGATTCCCGTAGTAGAAGTCGCAGTTTGTCAACCGTATTTTGCCTGGTCCATTACTTCGCACTTCTTGGAGTGCAGTTATATCTGCTTTATGCCAGCCGAGGGTTTGTTCCAATTGATTGCCTGCACCCGGTCTGTTAAGGGACCTCACATTCCAGGTGCTGAATGTCATTTAGACGATGTTTAGAAATCATCGGCTTTGTATCCGTCCGTATTCGAGGCTTGCTGTTGCATCGGAACAATTTTTTTTTTTTTTCGTGATAGGGATGTTACCCCTAAGCACAACCCCAGCCTGGAGTTGCAGGTTGCCTTCTTCCACTCTGTCCACTCTGTTCCACTTTCTGAATGTCAATTTAGTTGAGTACATCCGATTTTAAAGAACTTAGCGGAAGCAATTAGCTCATTTATTGCACAGAGTCATTAAGTTCTTTTCATTTTGTCAATCTCCGGCCGTCGTATACGTTCCCGTCCTTATCAGTGCGTTGCTGATTAGCAATACCCACATTTAGCGCGATACTTCGATATAACACCAACCAATCGCTTGTTTCCATGGGATCTAGGTGCAGTTGTTTGCAAAATGCTTTTGCCTTACGTCTTCCGGAAAGAGGCTTATGCTGTTTATGAAAAAGTTATCTGCATTCGCAAAATAGAACGAAGTAGAGATATCTATCTACAACAAGCTTAAAACGATAGTCGCAATGAAAGGAAATCGTAAAATAAGTAGGCGTGGTGCCAACTGAAATTGGATTAATGTCGTAGCACGTACGAATGGGTTCGTATCTTTTTATTTGTGGTTCCATTCGTATATCCGCTTAAATGCAACCCGATGTAATAAAGACATTTGCACATATGTTGGTGCATTTGTATAGATTGATATTCGGCTAGGATTTTACCTTGTTGCGGGCTGTAACGTTCAAGGTGTAGACAGTCGCTTAGGGATCTTCGAAAAGAGAGTTTATCAAGTCCTCGAATAAAAGTTCGGTATAATTCCATACTGAATATCGCTTGCTCGTTAATTTCAAATTTTATAAAACACATCTCAACAACTATCGTAGCTTTTCTAAGTGGCTTTAGTATGGCAGCAAGGTCTTACACCACGTCATTGCCAGAGATGCTTAGAAGCCTCATAGTAAAGTGATTTTTGGCGTTATTACAACTTGACTTCAATCTGACTGCATAGTATGAACATGAACAAGCTTAATGACTTTTTTTTTTGCAAGTATCTACATTTTGCGTGTTGTTAATCCACTTTTAATTCCAGCAAATAAACATCAGATAAAGTCGGTGTTATTTTTTCTTATCTTCCCATGTGGAGGGCGATACAAATGTATTTTTGCAATTTTACGTTAAGTTAATTATCTTGTACTTGCTTACAGAATAAGTGGAACAGCAACAACTATTTCGGGACGGAATTGGGAGCATCTTAGGTTATATGAAAACAGAAAGATATAGTGTATTTGTCTTTGTCTTATGATGCTTGTACTGTTTTAATTAAATACTCATCGCGATCTTATTTGTGGCATTACATACATATTTCTGTTGAGTAACGATATACGAAGTATGCGAGTATAGAAAGTACTAGTACTTCAGACCAGGGAACCCCATATTTCTTGGGAACCAAACAATCGCCAGAGTGGCACTAATCTATATATTGTCGGTGAGTAAGTAGAGATAGCGGGGAACAGAGAACTTTTTGACAAAATAATTTGTTGATTAAATGTAAGGTAAACTCGCAAGACTCGGGGAGAAGGGAGCGAATACACAGAGCAAAGAAGTTGATCGCGTTTAACTTGGCAAACGCCAGCTTCGATCTCTGTCCCTGCTCAATCCAAGTTGACACACAGCCTCCGCGTGGCCTCCCCTGGATAGCTGTACTGGCACCCGCCAGGTAGTGAACCAATGTGTGCAGCGACCCGACCCCTTGTTCCTGGGGAAAGAGGAACCTGGCCCTCCAGGTTTGGGGTTGCGCTTAGGGCTAACATCCCTATCGCTTAAAACGAACATTTTATTCAGAGACAACCTATAGCCTCTGAACTGTTGACGACCCCCGCAAACGTCAAAAAGGAAACGGATTTCGGTTCTGCACCTGGAACGTTAGGTCCCTCAACAGACCAGGTGCAGCCGAACAACTGGTCAACTCTTTGGACTGCTATAAGGCAGACATTACCGCGCTCCAAGAAGTGCGATGGGATGGGCCAGGCAAAAAGCGGATGAAAAACTGTGAAATATACTACGGAAACTGCTACAGAGAAAATAAACAACGCTTATTCGGATGCGGATTTGTTGTTCGAGGCAGACTCAGGAAAAAAGTCTAAAGCTTCCAGTATGTAAGCGAACGCCTCATAACTATCCGCATCAAGGCCAATCTCGGCAATATATGCTTACTACGTGTCCACCACGACTTCTATGATCTCCTAGGCAGAACGTATGCGCAATGTCTTAGCTATGACACGAAAATCGTTCTAGGAGATTTCAATGCGAAGCTGGGTAAGGAAGCCATCTTTGAACAGGTCATTGGAAAGCACAGCCTACACAACACCACATCAGAAAACGGACTAAGGCTAGTGGACTTTATGGCGGGACATAACCTGGTAGTACCAACTACACGATTCCCACACCTCAACATCCATAAGAGGACCTGGCGGTCCTTCGATCAATCGACAACCAACCAAATTGATCATATTGCGATCGACGGCAGACACGCCTCCAGCATCCTAGATGTCCGAACCTTTCGAGGAGCCAACATCGACTCGGATCATTACCTTGTTGCAGCCTAGGTACGGATGCGAATTTCTCGGAACCAACGATGTCGAGTAAGAACACCAAAATTTAACGTCGGAAAGCTGCAATCGCAGGAGACCGCCAGGACCTTCGCCGATCAAGTCTCCCTCAAGCTCTCTCAGGTCCCGATGCAATCTGCAGAAACCATAGAACAGCAACGGAGTCGTTGTCAGAAAGCCATTAGAGAGGCCGCCTCAGATATACTCGGTTTCGAGCCACCACCGTCGAGAAACCCCTGGTTTGATGATGAGTGCAGACAGGCCCATGTAGAGAAACAGAATGCTTACTTGGCCACATTGCATCGACGGACGAGAGCTGCCCGCGAGCTCTGTGAACAGAAAAGGAGGGAGGAGCATGCGCTTCTGAGAAGGAAAAAGAAGGAGCACGAGAAGCGCGAGATTGAGGAGATGGAGAGATGTTACTGCAGGAACGACGTTCGAAAATTTTACCAGAAAGTAAAACGAACATGCCAAGGCTATAAAGCCAGAGCAGAAGCCTCCAGGGATGAGCACGAACAGCTAGTAGTGGAGTCACAGTCGATGCTGAGATTGTGGAAGGACCACTTCTGCAGACTGTATAAGAGCGATGATAGTCAAAATGCCGCCGTCAGGCAGAGCGAACCATTCACAATGGACGAAGACGAAGGAGAATCCCGTCCACCCGACCTAGACGATGTTAAGATAGCGATATCGAAACTTAAGTCTTATAAAGCTGCTGGAGCAGACGGACTCCCCGCGGAGCTGTTTAAAGCAGCTGGCGATGAGCTAGTTAGGAACATGCATCAACTCATCTGCAAGATATGGTCGGAAGAACGCATGTCCGATGAATGGAATCTCAGTATCGTTTGCCCGGTCCATAAGAAAGGAGATCCCTATGACTGCGCCAATTACAGAGGAATAAGCCTCCTGAACATCGCGTACAAGATCCTCTCTGCCGTACTGTGTAAGTACCTGAAACCGTTGGTGGATAACCTGATCGGCTCTCACCACCTCTTCGTCGATTTCAAGGCTGCATATGACAGCGTGTATAGAGATGAGCTATACAAAGCCATGTCTAGTTTTAACATCCTTGCCAAACTCGTCCGACTGTTCAGGATGACAATGGAGAATTCTCGCAGCTCCATTAAGGTCGGTAATGAGCAAACGAGACTTTTGATGTTAAAAAAATCACAAGGTGACGCGCTGTCATGCTACTTTTTCAACATTGTGCTTGAAAAGATCGTGCAAGAGTCACTGGCCAACACAAGAGGTACGATTTATTTCAAGTCTACGCAATTGCTTGCGTACGCCGACGACATTGACGTGATTGGACGGACACAGCGAAACGTCATTGAGGCCTTTGTAAGCATTGAGGTAGAAGCGGCTAAAATGGGTCTCAAGGTTAATGAGGGTAAAACCAAATATCTGCTTTCATCTAAAAGAGACGGATAACACCGACGTATTGGCCAGAACGTCACCATGGGCGGATATAACTTTGAAGTTGTCAAGGAATTCATCTATCTCGGCTCACTGATGAACAGCGACAAAAACACCAGAAAGAACATAGTATCTTGACGACAAAATGATTTGGCCAAAACTCTGGGAATGTTTATTGGTCGATAAAATATGATTACGATTTTAAAAATTACCAGAAAAAAATTTCACCCCGCCGTTGTGGCGTTTATTTTCTGGCGAAAAAGCTTAGACATATTCGGGGGATTCTGTTTGAACATAGAAATTGTAACTACATCTATGGATGAATCAGATGTTGTCTATGCAGAAATGTATTCAGAAAAATACAAAACTTCGAACCATAGAGGTAACCAACCTGCAATGGAATAAAAGTAACATCGGCTTTATCACCAAACAAATCTGGCCAAAGCTAAACTTAGGACGAGCCAGGGACCTTGTGGCAACCAAAAGGGCTACCCTCCAATGACTTCTGCTGCGGCTGCATGGATGAGGAGGAAGAGGAATCGAAACATCACCTCCTCTGCCCATGCCCTTCTTTTGCGAATCGCAGCAGGATTTACCTCGATGCGCCCTTCTTTGATAACTTAAGTGAGCTAGCAGACATACAAATAGCTCAATTCCATCCGCATGGTTTTTAGGTAGCGGGTCAAGGTAATATGATTCATATGGTATCACAATGGGCCGATTTCGATCTACGTGTGGCTTATGCCAACCACTTTTACCTTAACCTAACCTAACGGCAATACTTACAATGAAGTATGTACTACACCAATTTTGAAAGTCAAGATCCTGTCCTTTAAGGCCCAATACAACCGGAAAGAAACTGATCAGCGGTGCGAATCGGCAACTAGTTTGCTTTGAGTCGTACCCTGTGTAATCAAATGGGACGATTCACACGAGGCAACTGGTTGAAAATTCATTTGCGATCCAAAAAAAACAATTTTGTTAACAATTGCCAATTGATTTGCATGCCGGGTTGCATATTGCTTTCAGTTTCTAGTTGCTGTTCCTTATATCAAGGCACTGGGAAAGCCTTCCGGAAATCTGTCGCAGCTACAACAGGTGGAGGGAGAAGGACTTTCCGTAGCGGATGATGGGGGTGATTACGACCCACCATCCGAAGCTTCATCACCATCCCCACAACCACCTCCAAGGTCTTCGACATCCGCATTGTCACAGCATCGGGATCACCGGTCCGAGCCAATCCAACAGCCAAAACCAAAAAAGAAGCGTGCTGCGTAGAATGATGATGTGGATAAAGCGTTCATCGAATATTTGGAATGTAAAAAGGCGACTTCATCGGCCAGTGGTAGGCAGGTGGCTACAGAGCCCAGAAAGAAAGCCTTGAAAATATTCCTTCTTAGCATGCTTCCGGTTCCCATGCAATTGGACGATCGTGAAATGCGACAATTCAAGAGAAAGACTTTGGATGTTGTGGATGACATATTGTCAGCTAAATCCACGCGTCCTCCCTCCTCATGTCTCATCAACGAGTAGTTATTCAATTTCTGCTGAGATGCCTCCACCCATACTTCGCTAGACGCAGTGGAGATTTGTTTTTTTTTTTTTTTAGAGACTCGCGCAGGTTCAAGAGTATATTCTCTTATGATGTGCTTACACACACAACCTGAACGGAGTGCAGTGGTTGGGGTAGTTGATGTTCGTTCACTACTCTCAGGGGTGGTTCTCCTAGACCTAGATAGGACGAGAGCCGACCAAATTCCGCGTTAGTTATAGTCCGTAGTTATTTGTTCGAGCACTTTAGTATTGCATACGCAGAGGATGAATTGTGGTTGGCCATATACTGTGAGTAGAGCACCGTGGCGCAGTGGATAGTGTGTTGGCCTCTAACGCCGATGACACGGGATCGAATCCCAACACAGCCATGTCATCGAACGTGTTTTTCACGGTGTTTCTCCTCAGCGGGGTTCTGACGAAATTGTCATGAAAAGCTTCTCGAAATTCGCCGTTCGGAACCGGCAATAAACTGTAGGTCCTTTTCACCTATGGGAAAATGAAATCACACACAACATGGGTGATTGAGAGAAGCTTGGCTCAGGTTCTCCATGGACTGTAACGCCAACATACATACATATACTGTGAGTGTTATGCCTGCAGCAGTACGTCTGGTCACTTTCCATTCACAACGGCATTGCATACTTTTTGTCTGTATAGGAATTACTTTTTCTTGGCTACGAAGCGAATTTGAACCATAGACCTTTCGCTCGGCGGTCGATGATGTTAACTACTGCACCACGGCCACCCCACAGCTGAGATTTGGATCGGTGACGAGTTTCCTCGTGTGTGGAGTCAAGTCTCCGCTGAGTTCGTAACTGGTTTGTAACCCGAGCTGCTAACCGGTTTAGTTTCTTTCCGGTTGCTCCATGTGTATTGGGCCTAATGCTGAATTTAAATGAAATTATTTGTGTCAATAGTTTTTAAAAAAAAGTTTAGACCAATTTTTCTCAAAATTGTGAAATGAAGGTATAAATTAGCTTTTTGTGGCCAATGCTTATATCAATTCTGAATCGAACACAGAGCTACGTACATCTACCCAAAATAAATCGAAAATGAGGAATGAAGTTTTTCGATACTTCGGTTCGTGTTCGAGATATTGATATTTGAAATTATTTTTGGATAAAGTTCCGAATAGTCCAATAGTCATCTTTTACGATTTATTTTGGGCCGATGTAGCTAAATCCATCGTCAGATTGGGGCGCAACGGAAGTCATACTCTCCCCACTTACCTGAAAGGAAGACCACGTAAATGTCAAAAAGCAAAGCATTCGGCTTTCTGTGTTCGATTCAGAATTGATATGAGCATTGACCACAAAAAGATTTTATGATTTTTCAGTGGGAAAATATTGTAATGGGGCCGATTTTGCGAATTCCAAATTTTGACGTATCTCTACGTTTTAAGGTCACTAGACTCCAAATTCATGGTTGTTATAGCATGTGTGTGTGTGTGTGTATGTGCGTTTGAAATATTTGGTGCCGATTATCCCCAGAAATAGAGATGACATTGACATCGAACTGATTTCATTGGACGCGTAATTTCGCAACGTAGAACTGGCTAAGTCTCCAGCAAAATCGGTATAGCCGCTTTTTCTTAGAAATTAAATAGCTACAAAAAAGGCAAACTAGAAAAAGCGAGACTTCAGCTTAAATGTTTTGCTCGTAAATAGCTCTGTCCTTTATATAAGACTTGGCTTAAGTGCCATATATATTCCGTAGGCTTGCGATCATGAAATGCGGATAACTTTTATCGATGCAACTCATCCCGGGGCATCTCATGATGCGCTTCTTTGGAAATTAAGTGAATTAAGAGCGTGGTTGGAACAGCAGTACGTGATTGTCGAACGGAATTTCCGGCTTTTAAGTAAACATCTTAAAAATTAAAATTAATAATTGTAATGGCTTCATGTATCTATTTTAAAGGTGATGCAGGGTATCCCTTAGAACCTTGTCTTCTCACCCCCTTTAGAAGTTTTGAAGAAGGATCTCCTGAAAGTAGATTCAATGTAGCACAATAACGATGTAGAAGCATAATTGAAAGAACAAATGGAGTTCTAAAAAACAGGTGGAGATGTCTTATTGGGTCTAGAGCACTTTACTATCTTCCTGATAAAGCAACTAAAATAATAAATGTGTGTTCCGCTTTGCACAATATTTGCATACATTATAAAGCAGATGTTTCATTGGAAAATCTGCAAGAAATATTGGACGTAGATGAGGCAAATAGTATGTCTAATGAAATCGATTCGCCTAACGACTCAGTATATCTGGCAGAAGGGCAGCGTATGAACTAAAACTCAAGTTCATCACTACAAAATAGACTGAGTGCGACAGATCTGCCCACATCGAGTGTCGTTTGTCAAAAATATGAATACGAAACTTTGGAAATCATTTTTTACAATTGAAATAGTAGAATTTCTATAAAATTTAATGCATATAAGCTGTCAAGTCTAATAGGCCAGTTCGCTGTTTAACTGGTGTTCACTATAGCCTGTATATCTAAACCCTGGTGTGATTATCCTTGACCGTTCGTTGGACTGTCCGAATTGATACACATTTGTCTGTATACTGTTTTAAGCTAAGATTAGACGACGTGTAAAAAACACATAATTGTGTACCCGTGACGTCAACGAAAATTTCAACATACGAGTTGCATATTTAGTACGTGTAGCGAATATGGCGAACTACATAATGTGTGTATCACACGATATGTGTATTGTGTAAAAAAAGCCGCATAAAAATATGTGCTCCAGGTGATCGCATAAAATGTGGTTACATATGTATGCGTACACAAACTTTGCTCCACATTTTTGTGTAGATTACACTACGTGTAAATTTTTCACATTCAGTTCATATGTACACAACGACGAATTCATACGTAAGTTTCACAATGTCGAAAAAGAAGTGGGCTGCTGTTTTTATTTTGGCAACGTTTCTGGTCGAAAATGAGGAGGAAAAACCCGAAGAAATTATTATAAGAAAACGTCGAATTTGGAGAAAAAATTGGGTGAGACTTCGGGAAACAGAAGGTTTTTGCGCGAAGTTGCTTCTTGAATTGCGTGACGACGAACCTCGCTTATATCAAAATTTCGTACGAATGACGGCTGAACAGTTCGATAATTTGCTTCATTTGGTGCAACCATATATAAAAAAAGCGAACACAAATATGAGATTGAGCATACCTGCATCAGAAAGGCTGGTGCTCACGCTAAGATACTTGGCCACTGGTGACAGTTTTAAATCGTTGCAGTACATTTTCCGCATTCCACAACCTCCATCTCGACCAGTATTCCAGAAGTTGTCGACACAATTTATAAAGCATTGGCCAGAGATTATTTAAATGTGCGTACTTGCAATTACATGTATGTATACACATACATACATATGTATATATATATATGTATTTAAATTTGCCTATGGTAGGTACCAAAAACACAGGCGGAATGGGAAGCTGTTGCACGCCAATTTAATGAGCAATGGCAATTTCCAAATTGCATAGGCGCAATGAACGGCAAACACATTGTCATGGTCGCACCGCCAAACGCGGGTAGCGTTTTTTTATAATTATAAAGGTAACACTTGCCTGGTCGTGAATTGCCCGTCCCATACGTAATTGTCGCAGATGATGCATTCGCTATGCGCCCAAATATCATGAAGCCGTATGCTCAACGTGGTCTAATGTTATTGCAAAGGGTTTTCAACTACCGACTTAGTCGTGCACGCCGCATCATTGAAAACACCTTTGGAATCATGTCGGCGCGTTTTCGCGTTCTGCGGAAACCGATGCACTTGGATGGTGAAAAGACAAAAAAAAATTACACTTGCTTGTTGCGTTCTTCATAATTGCCTACTGACAACAAATACGACGAAATACGCTCCGGGCACATCATTTGATCAATATGATGCAGAAGGCAATCTAATAAGCCAAGGTGATTGGCGTCACGATAATATGCCGACGACAACGTTGTATCCCCTCGAAGCACAAAAACGATGCCCAGACAGCGCAAAAGAAGTACAAAAAGAATTTACCAACTATTTCGTCGAAGAAGGAGAAGTCGAGTGGCAGTACAAACACATTTAACTTTAATTAATAAAATATAGTACGCATTTATAATTAATTAAAATTTGTTTGATTCGGTAGTTGGTGCAGCTGGTGGCTGAACAATCGTGTTGTGACTTAGCTCAACTCCAACGTCCTGTTGCATGGACACCCCATTCTCATCAATAATTTGCACAGACATTACCTGCGACTGTTCGACTTCAGAAGCGTCCATGAAGTCGTACATCACTTGCGATAACAGTCTACGCAAATTACGTTATTTCACGTCTGAAAGTGCTGTATCTTTCTTCTACCTGCAGTCGATTTTCGAACGCGAGGTTTTCCTGATATTAAATTCTGAGTTGCCTCCAAATCCGACATTTCGGATTCAAAATTGAAAATTCAAAATTCAAAAACACGACCGCAGCAATGTGACATATAACAAAAATGTGTAGCTGCAGGATTTTAAACAAGTACACAATTTTGCCTGTACACATATTTGTGCAACCGAGCTTTTAAATGCCAAATGTTATATGTGGCACTGGATTACACGATATGTAAAAATGCACATATTTTTGTGCGCAATAGGTTCCACATATTGTCTACATAATTGTATGTGCTATATGTGACTGGCATAATTATGTCTATTAGACGACATGTAGCCATTAATGACAACATCTGACGTCAAAATGACGTCACGGGTACACAATTATGTGGTTTTTACACGTCGTCTAATCTTAGCTTTAAACAACAAACGTTTACAAACGACAATATCCTGGGTGGGGGCCTTGAACATTTCTTGCAGTTTAAACATCATTATCGATAACTTTACTCCGAATCTGTTGGTTTTGGTAAGCCTTTATTGTATGTATGTATGTATGTTGGCGTTACAGTCCATGAGGAACCTGAGCCGAGCTTCTCTCAATCACCCATGTTGTGTGTGATTTCATTTTCCCATAGGTGAAAGGGACCTACAGTTTATTGCCGGTTCCGAACGGCGAATTTCGGGAAGCTTTTCATGACAATTTTACTACAGGGGGTTTTGTCAGAACCCCGCTGAGGAGAAACACCGTGAAAAACACGTTCGATGACATGGCTGTGTCGGGATTCGATGCCGTGTCATCGGCGTCAGAGGCCAACACACTACCCACTGCGCCACGGTGTTTTGCCTTTATTGCATACATGAAATACGTCTCCATATTTTATCTTCAATCTAAACCTTCTAGATCGATGTCACATGTGCCGGAAACGCAAGCATGCAAGCATTTAGCTGAATAATACATTTCCAAATATGTAATAGATATCGTGGCCGCTTCAAAGAATACCCGATTACCCAACAAATAATTTCTTATCATTGAAATGTAATTAACACACCTAATCGTTCTTATCACTAATTCGGTGTCGCTCTTCAGGCCAGAATTCTCCTATATAAACTGCCCAACCCAAATTAAGAAGCAGTCGAACAAGTAGCTTCCAATCAGTTGGCAAGCATGCAGTTCTTTACATATATCGCTATCTTGGTAGCTTTTGCTACTCTTGCATCCGCAGCAACTGTAACACCCTTGATACCATTTTCTGTTCTTACTTTTACCAATTTTGAATTTTGTTCATAGGATGTCTATAAGGTGACCAGTGCCGTCCAGGATTACTTTCTCCTGTCGCAACGTCAATTACAACATGACCTCGAAATATCACAGCTGAAAATCGACTCTGTCAAAACGCGTAGCGCCGATGCTATTGTCTTTCTTCAATTTGAAGCAGATAATATTCTACAGAAAATCCAGAGTGTTAGTGACAGTCTGGCACCCCTTCAAGCTCTTAGCCCGATCCGAAAATATTGTGTCCAGAAATACGAGGGACAATTGATTTCCTACGCCATCGTCCAAAGGGATTTGATTGCTTGCAGGACGGCAGCACAGACGAGGGTAAATGTGATTGTGAATTCGGCCCAGGCCGCCTGGAGTAATGCAAATGCTTATACAAACGTCAACTTACCAAGCAACATAGCAACATGCAGCCAAACTTATCCACATCCTGACAACCAAACCAAACTGGAAGCCTGTGTGCTGGAGAAGGTTTGAAATTATTTTTCACTTTTCCATCTGGCCAAATAGTTGGGCATTATGGTATAATCATTTTTAGGTGGACTTCTTCTCCAAACAGACGCACACGTACTTGGCTTCGGTTGACAAGAATCTTGAGGCAAGCGCTTGTACATTGAATGATTTGACACGGGATTCTTTGATTTGTACATTCAACACCGAACAAATTACTTTGATAACTATCGGCAAAGTTCTGGACTTGATTGATAATTGTGTAGAGCAAACGGAAATACTCTGTCCATGTGCCAATTCACCAAATAATACCAAAGCGACTCAGTCGATAAGAGACTTTATCTTAGAAGGGGGTCAGTGAAGCTAACAAGACCACTGAATTTCTGTCAAATGTATTAACAAATTCTAATAAATAACTTCTCACGTCACAAAGATCTTCTTCCTTCACTGTCTAGTTTAAGAGGAAACAATCAAAACCTTCAGGTTCAATCGCCTTTACCTGTTATGCAAATTGCTTCCTTCTTCCATACATCCTTGGAAAGGAAAAAAAAAAATGTTTGAAAAACAAAAAACACTCCCCAAAAAGTGAATTAAATGAAACCGTTAAAATCATCCACCGCAAACTGAATGCCATAAATTACAAAAGGATAATTTAATTATTCAGTACATCCTCCAGCCATTGCACGGAATCATCTGATCCTCCAGCAACAGCTCGAAATGCGACATCGATTCCCACTTTATCCGTTCACATGAATGGGACAGAATTTGTACACAGCAACTTTCCGGTTTCGGTTATACGAAAGTTTCCCGATTCACCGATGTGTGTATCCTTTCCCTTTGCTCGCTTAACTTGCTCCTTCAATCACAAGTGAAAGTTTTCACTTCACTCATCAGGACTCGCTCGCGTCGCTTCCACAACCGGATGACGGCGAATCCTCCCTGGTGCTACTCCCCCCATAGAGTTTAAAATTTAATATCTCACTAAGTATAGATTTCGGATGTCATCAATCTGAACGATGCATACTGACTGTGGTCCTGTGAAAGGGTTGGCGGGGGCATGTGAAATCGGGAAAGTAAGTGTAACGTCTGCGGTGTCGACGGCTGCGATGATGATGGAGGCTTAGAAATTCCATTTCCGATGGGGACGAATTAATTGGTTGGTTAGACTTCGTTGTTTTTTTTTTAAAGGACTTCCTGAAGTCTGTTGACAGACGGATAGTGGTGAATTTGAAGGATTACGTTCGACTTTGTAGATTAGCTGGGATGTGGGTCAGTGACCATTGTCTACCGGCTCGAATACTGCTTACTGTTTAGCACGTACGCGTACACATGCCGACAGCTGCAGATGATTACTCAATGAAAATAAGGACCTTCTGCTCAATTTGTTTCCCATTCAAGCGATAAGGGTGGAAATGGGTTTCGTTTTTTTTCCACCAACACATGCTCCACATTAAGATGTTCTTCATGCCAAGACGGCTCTGAAGAGGCTTTAAAGGAAAACATTTATTACCTAGAGGGGATTCCGGCATGCTCCTCTTCCAACCCCTAACTACCAGGGCCAGATGGTAACCCCAATTGATTTGTAATAATTTCGCATTTATGGTACTACCGATTTTTGTTGCGAGTCCTTGTCTGGTCCTTTGCTCTTCGTATATGCTTATAAACTGGATTAAGTTGAAATTGTATTTCAATTTTTCAGTATTTTTGTTTTCATGTTAAAGTTGGTGTATTGGGCAAGGACATACTCGTACATAGAAAAGCTGAGGGCAATATGAGGAGGAAAAATTGGGATAAATGTTTGGTTTGTCCTGGTCCTGGTCGAGACATGCTCTGATAATGTCAATCAGCTGGAATTAGTTTCATAATTGGAAAAGTCAGTTGAAACGTTTCAAGGCAAGTGACATAGTAAGGATAGGTGTAGCACACTAGGTTAAAATAGCCAGTAGGAAGGAAAGTAGAAGTGTGGATGATGTTGAGCTAAAAGGTCAGTGGGCTAATGTTATTTCGCTTTTTTTTTTTTTTTTCTTATAAACAAACTTGAGTCTATTCTGTTTCAGATTTATTCTTCAATGTCTTATGATCTATTGATGGATGGAATGCCTTGAGATAGCACATAATGTTGCTGTCACAACTGATTCAACGTCCTTGTCCACATCTTAAATTGAAAACTTTGATCCTAAGAAAACGGGATATATATCCAAAACTATATCAAATTGGATCTAAAAAGTCTCCACGGCTTTTTGGGACTGGATGGTGTTGATGCCAAATGTATTAGGAAGCCCTAATCTGCATAGATAATACAGTTTTGCATCAGACTTGATTGAAACTGAGCCAAATATTCAAAGAAATATGCAATGGGATGCCTTTTTAATACAAAAAAGGTACAACTGCTCCAAAGACATGAGGAAAAATGTGTGAAGTGTACAGTGAGAAAGTTTTACGAGAACGCCGGATCCAGGGATGGTTTACTTGTTGAGGGAAATTTCTGTGTCAAAGATGCACCATCGGTCTGGTCAGTCAATCATAGAGAAAGTCAATGGAATTCTGCAGCTGGTGCAGTAGAAGAATGTTTTGGTAACATATGAGGGAGCTGACTTCCATTACAATGCCAAGCCACATACCTTTTTGATTTCTCGGAACAAATTAATGGAACTTGGTTGGGAAGTTTTGATGCATCCACTTTAGAATTCAGACCTTGCACCGTCTGACTACCATTCATCTTATCACTGACCAAGTTTAATCGCTCCAGGATGAAGTGATGGATAGAGTTCAGCTGCTCCTTCTTTTCGCTTACGAAGTCCACCCTGCCGCTGGTTGTCGGTAGTACGACGCTGAACTTCAGATCCTATTGAAGTCAGAGATCAGTTTCGAAAATGGCTTCAGCTGGTGATATTGCCGTTGTGCTGCGCCCATCGATACGCCATTAAGAAAAGGGGAAGACGTTCATCCCAGGCCTTCTGATCTGCGACGACGACTTTTCTCAAGTATTCATTCATCGTCCACTTGAACCTTTCTACCATGCCATCACATTGTGGATGTAATGGTGTTGTCCGTTTTTTTCTGATACCTAGCATATCGAGTTCTTTGAATACCGACGACCCGAAGTTTCTTCCTTGGTCTAAGTGTATTTCAAGCGGTATTCCATAACGCGCAACGCAGTTATTCACGAATGCACCCCAAAAAGATTTTGGCTTCTTGGTTCGGTACGCAAGACACTTCAGGCCATTTGCTGAAGTAGTCGATCGCCACCAGCGCGTATTTGTTTCCAGCGTTGCTAGTTGGGAATGGGCCCGCAATGTCTATGGCGGTACGTTCGAACGGTGCTCCAACATTATAATGCTGGGGTTTTCTTAAATGGACTCTTCGCCTTCGCACACTGTTCACACCTGCGAATGAAATTTGTGACCGATTCATGGCATCCTACGCGTAGAAACGTCTTTTAATCGTTTCTGCAGTCTTGTTAACACGGGGAATGACCCCCACTTAGTCCCTCGTGGTATTCTCAGATGACCTCGTCGATTTTTCCCTTTGGAATTACCAGCAGATCGTTTACAATCTCCCCGTTCTCACTTTCCCAACTGCGGTAGAGGCAACCGTTCTTCAGCTTTAAACTCTGGAATTGAGCCCAGTAAGCTTTTACGATTGGGCGTTCGCTGGATATTTGCTGCCATGTTGGTGGAAAACCTCGTTCTTGGTGATTGATGATGACTGCCACATCGGGATCTTCTCGCTGCTTCCTTCTAACTTTTTCGACAGTCCAGGAATCTTCTGGTAGCACATAGAAACATACAATGTTAACATTCAACGTAGCAAGATCGCCTCGACAAGGTATTCGCGTTTTCATGAGTGTTTCCCTTCCGGTGTTCGCGTGCTCTCACTTGGTCTCTTTTGGGCGAATTAGACCTCGAACGCTTTCTTCGCAGATGGCAGTTTCTCGCAATGTGCCTCCGCTGGTCGCAGATGTAGCATTCTACCCGGGAATGAACCACTCCTACTCGCCATTGTTGCTCTGAAACTATCCGGGTCATCAGAAATACGCCCCAATTTAATGGAGGGTCGGCATATCAAGAGCGACGTTTGGCATCCAAGAGCGCTGGCACCAGCCTCCTTGAAAGGTGTCTTTGGCAGGAGAATAAAGCTTCGTTGCGTATCGGGGTCCCTTAGTCCTTGGATAAACCAATCCGTTTTCAGTTTTTCCACCACATAAATTGGGAAATCCGCGTAGGCTAAATGAGACAGCCTCTCGATGTCGGCAGCATACTGTCGGATAGTCTCGTTTCCACGCTGATTGCGCTGCTTGCTTTAAGCTTCGGCTTGTGCATTTCCTGCATATGTTCACTGCCGTATCTTCGATGAAGAGCATCCCAGATGGCTGCGAGGTTCCTTTTCTGGGTTTCCGGAATGGTCAGCAGTACATCAGCTGCTTCGCCTCTTAAGGGAAATTACTAGGGCGGTCAAACGATCTTCTTCTCCCCACTGATTCCGTTTCGCCGTTGTCTCAAATTGGAGCTTAAAGATGTTAAAAGCGCTCGTGCCGTCGCAGTTGGGAGCTGTGAATTTCGATGCTGCAGCCGGTACGACACTTCCCTGATGCTGAATGTTCTGGATAGATTTCTCGTGTTTCAGAACCTTCTTGTCGAACCTCGACTCTAGTGTCTCGATTCTCTCTTCGTCGTCCTGGAATTGATCGTTGACAGCCTGCTGGATGTCTCTTAAGCTTTCTCAATTGTTCTCTAGCATCTGTTCTAATGTCTCCACCTTCTCGCTCCGGAAAGTGGAATTCCGCTCCAACTTTGTACTTACGGCAACGGAATTTTTCCCCAGCTCCTTACTCATAGTTGGGAGGGATGGAGCGAGCAAACAGAGCAAAGAAGCTGGTCGTGTTTAACACGGCCAACACCAGCTTCGATCTCTGTCCCTGCTCAATCCAAGATGGCACACAGCCTCGAAGTTGCCCCTTCTGGATAGCTGCCCAGGCACCCGCCGGACAGTGAACTAATGTGTGCAGCGACCAGCCCGTCGTTCCTGGGATAAAAGGAATCTGGCCTGTGCTTAAGGTTAACATCCCTATCACGGAAAAACCATTTTGTTACGAAACAACAACAAGCCTCGCGCAATTCCAACGTTGACGACCCCTGCAAACGCAATAAGGATCTACGAGTCTGTACCTGGAATGTGAAGTCCCTCAACAGCCCAGGTGCGGGCAATCAATTGGAAAAATTCTTGGACTGCTACAATGCAGACATTACCGCGCTCCAAGAAGTACGTACCATGGGATGGACCAGGCAAAAAACGGATAAAAAACTGCAATTTCCCCCATATCCCTTAGCCCAACATCTATAAGGATACCTGGCGGTCTCCTGACCAAGCGACCACCAGCCAGATTGATCACATTGCAGTCGACGCCAGACACTCCTTCAGTATTCTCTATGTACACACCTTCCGAGGAGCAAAAATCGACTCCGACCAATACCTTGTTGTAGCCAAGTTACGAATGAGGATATCAAGAATGCTTAGGAGTCGAGTAGGACAACGTAAGTTTGACATCGGGAAGCTACAATCGCAAATGGCTGCCAGAATCTTTGCCGATGGTGTCTCCTTCAAACTCTCTCAAAATCCGCCCACAGAAGCGCAAACAATAGAGCGGGAATGGGCGCATTGCCAGAGCGCCGTCAGAGCCGCTGCGTTAGAGGAGCTGGGTTTCAAACCGCCACCACCTAGAAAACGCTGATTCGATGAACTATACGAACAAGACCATGCAGCAAAACAAGAGGCATATAAAGCCACACTTCAACGACGAGAGCTGCTCGCGAAATCTATGAGCAGAAGAGAAGAGAGGAACACACGCTTTTCAGATGAATGAAAAGAGAACACGGAAAGCGTGAGATCGAGGAGATGGAGAGATGCTTCCGCAGGAATGACACCCGTAGGTTTTACAATAAGGTAAAACGAACATGCCATGGCTACAAAGCCAGAGCGGAGGCCTGCAGTGATGAAAATGGGGAACTGATAGTGGAATCACAGTCACACAGGCAAGACCACTTCTGCAGACTGTATAACGGCGATGACAGACAAGATACCGCTGTCAGGCAGAACAATCCATTCGTAATGGACGACGATGTAAGAGAATTGCGTCCACCCGACCTAGACGATGTTAAGATAGCGATATCGAAACTTAAGTCTTATAAAGCTGCTGGAGCAGACGGACTCCCCGCGGAGCTGTTTAAAGTAGCTGGCAATGAGCTGGTTAGGAACATGCTCCAACTCAACTGCAAGATATGGTCGGAAGAACGCATGCCCGATGAATGGAATCTTAGTATCGTTTGTCTGGTCCATAAGAAAGGAGACCCCTATGACAGCGCCAATTACAGAGGGATAGGCCTCCTGAACATCGCGTACAAGATCCTCTCTGCCGTACTGTGTAAGTACCTGAAACCGTTCGTGGACAAGCTGATAGGTTCATACCAGTGTGGTTTCAGGCCAGGAAAATCCACGATAGACCAAATATTTACACTACGGCTGATCTTGGAGAAGACACATGAATTCCAGGTCGACACGCACCATCTTTTCGTCGACTTTAAAGCCGCGTATGACAGTGTTCATAGAGACGAGCTATACAGAGCCATGTCATGTTTTAACATTCCTGCCAAACTCGTCAGACTATGCAGGATGACTATGGAGAACTCACGCTGCTCCATTAAGGTCGGAGGTGAACTAACCGACCCCTTTGAAGTTAAAAAAGGGCTTTCATCAAAAAGAGACTAGAATGTCACCAAAGGCAGATATAACTTTGAAGTGGTCAAGGAATTCGTCTACCTTGCCTCACTGATAACCGGCGACAACCACAATAGCGCTGAGATAAATCGCAGAATCACTCTTGCCAACCGCGGTTCCTTCGGGCTCAAGAGGCTATTGAGAAGTAGAGCCCTCTCTCGGAAAACCAAGGTGACACTATATATATAAGACCTTGATCAGCCCAGTCCTCCTTTATAGCGCAGAGCCTTGGAAAATTCTGCGCTCTATCTACGTTCCTGTTTGTTCAAACGGAGCATGGAGGAGATGATTTAATAAAGAACTCTACGGGTTGTATAGCGACATTGGCCTGGTAGGACGTCTACGGATACAGCGTCTAAGGTGGCTAGACCATGTAGAGCGCAAGAAAAATACAGCCCTGAAAAGTCTTCGAATCCACACCGGAAGGAAGGCGCGGCGCAGTGGCGCACGTATGTGGAAGGGGACCTTAATCAACTAGGCGTGCGGCGTTGGAAACTGCTGGCCAAGGACCGTGCCAGCTGGAGTCGCTTGGTATGTGAGGCCCAGGTTCACTACAGACTGTCGCGCCACCGAAGTAAGTAAGTAAGATGTGGCCCAGGCCAAGACGCCGGTGGTTCGTGTTCTTTTTCGACGTCTTGGTCGTAAGTGGTCGTATTGATATCTCGCTGACCTCGTCCAATTATGGCAATGTCATCGGCTAATGCGAGCAATTCGCCGGACTTGAAAAATATGGAGCCCCTCGTTTTGACCGGTGAGTTTTTCACGATCCTTTCAAGGACGATGTGGCTGGATCACTCTCACACTGAATACCGACTGATCACCGGATACTGAATCCCGAATACTGAATGCACCCGAGGGCGAGTGCTCCCGCTTATATAGCCCTCGGTCAAAGTCTCCCCTTCAGAAGTCTCTAGAATTGACATTGAGCAGTATGCCGCTGAAAGTTGCCATTATTTCCTTTTTAGCTGCAACAGAGAAATCCAAACTTTAATAGCGAAATTCGAGCATTTATGTTCCCTGCATTTAGTCTGACATTCAGTGTGACACACTGCAGTTTTCCTATTTTTTATCTTTATTTCAGCTAATACGTATCATACACGACGTACTATTCTAATCCATTAGATGCATTTACATAAATTATAATTGCGTTGTTTGCCTAGTTCAAATCTGTAGCAAAAGCTGTGCTCATTCAGTCGTCGTGTCGTCGTGATGTCCATATTGATTTTGTTTTCAAGAAAACGGAAAGCAAAAATGTCCCTGGATGGTGGAAAGACTGTTTTTTGTTTTTTTGCTTTGCATATTGATATAAATTATTTTTAACTTCCAATGTTCGAATTTTCTTTTCTCTTAGCTCCTCCTTTAAAGACAGTTCGGCGCAACCGCGCTAGGAGTGCCACATCAACCCCAGCTGCCGCTCAAGTTCATTGTATTCATAGGTTCCACCACGTGACATGACGAGATTTCTATCCAATGTGGAGGATACTCTCTTTCAGTGCACGTCCATACATTCATATGTATTCGCACAGTTAGGAAGAGGAAGGTTGAAGATTGTAAATCTCTTGGTTAGTCTACTTGCTCGGGTTTGACCTTTAGCTAGCAAGACATACGAAATGGAAACTTTTCGCACATTAAACACCTTCAGTGATTCCTGGATACTAGAGCCCCATTAGCACGTATGGTACACACAACAACGCATATGTATGTGAGGCTACTCGTCGGACTCAATAGTCACGTAGAAAATTGATCACATATGCACGGACATCAGAGGCCTACATAAAAGCTAATTAATCGGATCCCATTAGCACTTGACACAGCTGCCCATACACCGATCCGCCGACCGCATATCCTAACGAGCAGGACCACAATCGAAAATAGGAAATTACTTGGTTTTTAATTAATGGCCATTACATGATCTCTTTGCACTCTATTAACGAAAATAAGGAACTCGTAAATACGGTTTTGGTTTTTATTGAACGCACCGAGAATGGGTCGTGGACGTGGTGGTAGCAGATGACGCAGAGTGGTCACAGGGTAATGACTGAAGAATACAATCACTGTCGTTAAAAAATCTGTTAATTCGCCATTAAACCAGAATGAATTCCGCAGCCAAGAATGCGTTGCTTTTATGGCTTCTCGAGCATCAAATATCCTTTAAATGATCGGACCGGAACAGAGCCATGGTAGCATAACAATAGAAATGTTGAAGTTCTTTTTTGTTTGCATCCTTAGTCCTCCGAAAGCATACGTACATACATGTGATATGGGATATTCCAGTGACAATTCTATGTTCAGTCCTTTGGGTGTTGTGTTACTCGTAATCACCCTTCAGCGTGCAATTATTGCCGCAGAAATAAAACATATTTCAAAAAAGGATTACGCCGACAATGAGCCAGGCTCGCCACTGTTGCCACTCTATTAAGTTGACGCTAATAATACTCGTTCTCGGTTGCTAATGCTCGTCCTTAAATCCTTTATTATTGCATTGAATATGTTGCTTTTTTTCGTTTTGTATAAATCTATTGGTAGTTCATGTAATTAAATAGATTTACCCATACTGACGGTATGATGGAAAAAATTCGCTTGTCAATGCACATTTCATAAGCTCCAGTACGCTGTAAATACTTTGTTTCCTGGTACATAGCTGTTGCCTTTCAAGCCGGCAACACAGCCTCGCACACAATCGCAAACGGAATGAATGTAAATTGTTGCGCAAGGATACATCATATCAGGACACTGAAACTGAAAACAAAAATATTGCCGAGCAGTATAAAGTGAATCGATTTCGAGTGGAAAATCTATTGAACAACGGGTGACAATAGTGCTGGCGCACTGGAATGAGGATGACGATACTCCATAGCATCTGGTATCATGTATTTGGAGTTATGATACACTTGCAGCGAATATTAACCGATTTCGGTAGCTAGATGCTCTACTTAACTGCTGACTGTGATGTTTCGAATTCGGGATATCGTTGATACCGTGGATGATTTGTTCTCATCCCGGAATCTAGGAATCGCGAATAGCCATGTACTTAGTGGGTCTGCGATGATATTTTTTAATATTCAAATATTGCAGCAGGCAGACCGTGATTGAGCGCACAAGAATGGGAGGACACTTTAGTGAAGGGCTCTGGATCCGTCATCATGATGATGTCGTGATGATGACGAAAGTCGCTCGTGGTTGATAGAATACCATATTGCATGCTTATGACAGACTGACTACTGGTGGGTTGTTTTCACGTTGTTCCAGGATTCGGATTGTGTTTTTTTTTTTGTTTTTGTAATTCGGGAATTTGCCTTCAAGTCGGATGGGAGTGGTGAGTAATAATTGGATATTTCAATGGTCCTGAAGGAGTGGGTTATGAGAATGGAATCTATTTTGATATATTGCTTGAGAAATGGGATGAAGTGGGTAAAGAGTATTGGAATTCGAAAATCATTTGGCATCTGGTCGAGTTGAAAGGCCATAGAAGTTGCATATTACAATTGGGATATCAGGTACTTAAGGTATCGAATGGGGATTTCATTTGACAAGTGTGCTCCGGATGTGCTGGCCACTTGCAAATAGGTCACATACTTAGCTCGGTGTATTGGGAAACAATTGATTAAAGGGTCACACGCCACTATATACAGTTTTGGTCAAAATAATAAATCCATTTCCTCGACATTTTTTCCAAATTTGAGTATCTGACAAAGCATCACTTTCTGATCACTGTTGGATCATCTTCGACTTGAATGTCCGTAGGCCGGATAGGAAAGTATTCCGGAATCCCCGGAAGGCGAACTGGCAGAGGTTTAACGCGGAGCTGGGTGGGACCCTAATCTGGCCTCCGGATGGGAACCCCGACTCCACGGAAGACATCGATGAGATGGTACTAAACATTACCAGCAAGCTAAATCGGTCATTTGAGAAGGCATGTCCTAACAGACGACCCAGTAAAAGAAACCACCCACCATGGTGGAATGCTAAAATAGCGGAGCGGCTTCGTATCTCTAGGCTCAGTTGGAACCTGGCAAAAAAGGGGCCCATTGAATGGTCAACCTATAGAGATAGTGTTAAGCGACTCAAAAAAGAAATTACATTCGCCAAGAAGGACTCTTGGAGAAGCTTCTGCGGCTCTATTGAATCATGTACGGGTGCAGCTCGTCTGAGGAAGGTCATTGCAAAAGCTCCCACACAGATTTCCTATATAAAGAGATCTGATGGTAGCTGGACAGACTCAAACGTGAGCGTGCTTGACTCACTACTGAAATGTCATTTCCCTGGCTGCGAGGATGCAGGAATCTTCAGTTCGGCGGACGCGTTGCCAAGGGAATGTATTGAACATGAGACAGTCGATAAGATTGTTACGGAGAATAAGATCCTGTGGGCAAATCTTTTGACCCCTACAAGGCACCGGGAATGGATGGGATCTTTCCGATCATGTTGCAGGAGTCATGCGAAGTCATTCTTCCATGGCTGAAGCGCATCTACTCCTGGTGCCTCAGGATGGGTTATGTTCCTCATGCGTGGAGGGAAGTTAGGGTGCTTTTCATACCCAAGTCGGGTAAAGTCAACCATACTACTGCAAAGGACTTTAGGCCTATCAGTCTGTCGTCCTTCCTGATGAAAGCGCTGGAACGAATAATAGATTTGTACGTAAGGGAAGAGATTGGGGACGGTTATCTGTCACAATCACATAATGCGTACATAAGGGGAAAATCGGTGGATACTGCTCTGCATAGGGTAGTCTCTACGATAGAAAAATCGCTCAGTATCAAGGAATTCACTCTAGGTGCCTTCCTGGACATTGAGGGTGCCTTTAATAACGTTAGTACCGAGGCAATAGTGTCCAGCCTTCATATGGCCCAAATAAACCCGGGTGTATGCAGTTGGATTGGGCAAATGCTGGGTACTCGTATAGTAAATTCGACGATAGGGAGAGCATGCGGAAGGGTGAGGGTAAATAAAGGTACACCACAAGGTGGCGTTCTGTCACCCCTCCTATGGCTCCTTGTGGTCGACGGAATGGCCAAGATTCTGCAGACGGAGGGTTTTAATGTTACGGCCTACGCCGATGACATTGCCATTTTGGTCTTTGGAAAATTTACGCAGGTCCTCAGCGATGTACTATGCTATGCACTGACGTTAGTGGATAGCTGGGTCAAGGGGCGAGGTCTGGGAGTAAATCCGGCGAAAACAGAGGTAGTACTCTTTACAAAGAAAAGATCTGTACCAAGATACACCTACCCCCGTATGAATGGTATAGATCTGATCCCTGGAAAATCTGCGAAATATCTGGGCATAATCCTGGACTCCAAACTTAGTTGGAGAGAAATTATTGACGAAAGAATCAAAAAGGCCTATGTGGCACTATATTCGTGCAAGGTAGCCTTTGGAAAGACATGGGGCCTCAAACCGAGGTTAGTACATTGGTTGTACACTGCGGTAGTAAGACCTATCCTAGTCTATGGCTCGGTTGTCTGGTGGAAGGCGCTTGAGAAAAAGTGTCATCTTCAGAGTGTGTCAAAGGTTCAAAGGGCAGGCTGTCTGGCGGTGATGGGATCTATGAAGTCCACACCAACGGCGGCCCTTGAAGTCATGCTGAACCTCCCACCCCTGGACTTGTACTGCGAGAGCGCCGCAACCAGAACTGCGCTAAGATTACAGGAATCGGTTCTCTGGAAAAGGAGTCCTCACGGACATGCATCAGTCTTGGATCGATGGGCCGTCTCGAGATTCAGAACCGTAACGGACTATGTCACCCGACTTCCTTCCTGGGAGAGGAGATTCTCTATTAGAATTCCCTCCAGGGAGGAATGGACCGGTGATTTGGTACGCACGGAAAGTGAACTGGCACTCTACACCGACGGATCCAAAATGGATGTTGGCACAGGTGCCGGAGTCTACTTTGAGTCTCGGGATATGCATCGCAGGCTCGATGATGGATGTAGGGTCTTCCAAGCTGAGATCTTCGCTATCAAGCAGGCGGCGGACCTGATCAGCAAAGAGAATATTACAGGAAAAAGGATCAGCATCTATGTTGACAGCCAGGCAGCCATTAAGGCTCTGCAGGCAGCATGGATAAGATCGAAACTGGTCAAACTCTGCAAGGAGAAGTTAGAAGAGATATCCAATGTAAATGAGGTGACCCTTTGCTGGGTACCTGGTCGCATGAATATCTCCGGAAACGAGAGGGCGGACGAGTTGGCTAGGGTGGGATCAGGTGCTAACATTGCGCAGATCTCAGCTGAGGCCAAAGCACCACTCAGTGCGCTCTATAGGGAGATACAGACGGAGCTATTGGTGAAAGCCAATAAGCGATGGTGTCGCTTAGATACATGCGCAATGGCGAAATCGACTTCGCCCGTCTATGATAAGAAAAGAACGGAAAATCTGCTGAAGTTCAATCGTGGGAACATTCGACTGGCAGTCGGTGCCCTCACCGGGCACTGCATGCTATCCTATCATGCAGCTCGACTAGGCCAGCCCTACAATGACTTCTGCAGAAGCTGCAGGGACGAAGAGGAAATTGAGTCCGTTCGTCACCTGCTGTGCGAATGCCCGGCGCTAGCCCAAAAAAGGAATATTTTCCTGGGAAGATATTTCCCTTCGGGACTAGAAGAGGTAGGTAATATCGGGCTGAACAGAATACTGGGATTTTTATCCTCGTCTGGTTGGTTCAGCTTGACGGTAAATGAACAGGTATCAACGGGTTAAACAAAACAGGTGGGCACAATGGACTCAACGTAGTCTGCGTGAGCCTTGACTTTACGTCAATAGGGCACCCATATACCTAACCTAACCTTTCCGAATTTGACTAAGGACATTCATGCCAGCCTATTTATAAAAAACCGGCCAAGTGCGAGTCGGACTCGCGCACGAAGGGTTCCGTTCCATCTGTATATATAAATATGAAAAAGACTATGTACGTTACCTCATCAGTCTTCACATTAAATCACATTTTTTGTATGATGACAGATCTTGGTTGCAGGCAGGATTTTTTGGATGAAAATCATGTCTATTGTATGGGAGCCCCCCTTAAATATTAATTTTGTTCTGTTTTTAGTATTTGTCGTGGTAGCGGCAATAGAAATACATTACCTGTGAAAATTTCAACTGTCTAACTATCACGGTTTATGAGACACAGCCTGGTGACAGACGGACGGACGGACAGCGAAGTCTTAGTAATAGGATTCCGTTTTACCTTTGGGTGCGGAACCCTAAAAACCGGCCAGTTGCGAGTCGGACTCGCCCACGAAGGGTTCCGTACCATTATCTATAACAAGACACTAGCCTACAAATCGGTCTCAAGTAGAGCAACGTGAACGTCTTACAAGCATGACTCACAATACCGTAGTAAGGGCCTACGCCTTCCAAGGAATTCTTATTTTAATTTTTTTTATACCGTGGGCGGAATTAAATTGAATAATTAATATCTCCTAAAATATTGGCCGAAGAATGCTTATTTTTTTCAGTAAATATTCATCTACAAACCGATTCAACAAAACTTAACATTGGAGTTGAAAAATCTGTTCTCCCACACATTCCACCTTCGTCTATTTTCTTGACTAACTTGGAAACTATTTATTTTAAAATTGGGTCACAGAAATTGATATCTGTACCAAATTTCAACTTAATCGGTCCAGTAGATTCGGAGATAATTGACTGTGACCAACGGACAGACGGACACACAAGTGACCTTATAAGGGTTCCGTTTTTTTTTTTCGGACGCACGGAACCCTAAAAAGACCGGACAAGTGCGAGTCGGACTTGCCCACCGAGGGTTCCGTATAATACTGCTAGGTACTGGCGAAACTGCAACACAGACTTTGAACTAAGACAATCTATGTAGTCGGATCACCTACCTACTGTCGTCAAAGGCAACTTCCCTTTGCAAGCAAATGAGGAAACAAGATAGATGAGAACGCTCCCTAAGATATTGTGGAATGAAGGTAATGCTGCTTTATATACATAGGTGGCAACTAGAAGAGTGGACATATTGCCAGCGTTGTTGTAATCGAAGCAAGTATAAATAACGCATATTCTTCAATACCCCGAAAATGGAATACCACAAAGCAATACAAAGAGCCGTGGTTTGATGCTACCTGTCAAAGAGCGAGACGCTTATCATTTGCTTGGCTTAAGTTGTTCCGGACATTCAATTCGGAGACCTTTAAGAGATCTTACCTCAAGGCCAACGGGGAGTATAAATTAATTTGCACGGGGAGCAGACGAATGTACTACGAGAAGGAGGCGTACAAATTGAGTCACTCAACTTGATCAGCAGAGTTTTGGAAGGCAGCCAAAAAATTAATGGCGAAAGGTACAGAATAAATAAGGATATTAGTGAAAACGCCCTTCTGGAGCATTTCGAAAGGATACCGAATCCTTCGGTGAGTGGTCCGAGCTATCAATTTGCGGCGCCTTACATCCAAAACCGCACCCTGGATGAACCAATTATACATCAGGACATTTTAAGAGCATGGTCCAGCCTAAAGGATAATAAGGGGTCGGATAGGATTCCAATCGAATTCTATAAGTATGGCACGAGTAGGCTATTAAATAAATTAGTAGCAGTACTCAACCACAATTTTGACCTTGGCACTGTACCGCAAAGGTTTAAGGAAGCTTTGATTTTCGCTATCCATAAAAAGGGTTGTACTTCCGATCCAATCAATCAGAGGAGACTGGGAACATGGATAGAGAACAGTAACCTACTAGCAGAATTCCAGACTGGCTTTAGACCAGGTTATTCAGCTGTTGACCAGATTTTTGTGCTGAAAAGAATCGCGGAATTTTTCATCAACAGGAGGGGGAAGCTGTATATTTTCTTTATGAATTTCAAGGCCGCCTTTGACTCGGTTAATCGAAATGCCCGCTTTTATGGGAAGGAGATATCATTTAAATTTGGAAAGGTTATGGAAAGTTTATACAATGATACCATTGTTGCAGTATGGAACGGTAAAGCTCTATTAGAATGGCTTAGGACAGGGTCGGGTATACGATAGGTGTGTGCACTAAGTCCAAGTTTATTTACGCTTTTTGTGAAAGATTTAACGAACTTTTTGACAGGAGGAGTGGAATTCGCAGGAATACTAGTAAATGCCCCTCTGTTCGAGGATGACATCGTCCTCTTGGCGCATTTACGAGTATTGCAGGTTGTGAGGACTTATAGTTATAGAAAAATCCAAAGTATTGATTTTCCAAGGCGATAGAAGTATTACAGCAAATTTACGGCCTTCAGAGCTGTATCTCGGTCTATTATGTTCTATGCAGCGCAAGTATGAAGAAGTAAACAATGTGAGGACGTCGAAATACAGCGTTATTTTATTAAGAGGCTCTTCAGACTCCCTCACAATATGCCTAATTACATGATCATGTTAGAAACAGGACTTACCCCCTTATCTGTCAAGACGTTAAAGCTGCAAAGGGACAAAATTCCGAAGGTTTTAAGCTGGTAGGACAACAGGCTGCCGTAGAAGGCGGCCCTACAAGCAATAAGAAGTAGAACTGGATAGTACTCGGAGTGGTTAGAGCTGGCGCAAAGATGCGGTGTTGGACTGAGCTACCAGGATAGAAACTAGAAAACTGCACTACAACAGATCATAGAGGGTGTAGAGGAGCAGGCTAGGCGGAAATGTTTAGAGGATGCAAGAGGGTCTCTACACCGATTGACAAACAGTCAATTGGACTACAACCTGAGGAGGAATAATTACGTCAAGGACGAATCAAGCATCCAGAAGATTTCGAAGATGTTCAAACTTCGTGGGGAACTCCTAAAACTAAATCTTATGCCTCACAGAGAAAATCTGCCTATACTGTGTAACTTCTACAATTTAAGTGAAGAAGAAGATAGCATGCATTTTCTGGGAAGATGCACGATTCTAAGGAAAGCAAGAAGAATTATCTTCGGTATAGGCCTTTTGTCGGAAGCGGAAATGATAGGGCTACTCAACGAAATGAACGTTCGTGATTTGTATAAGTATTGTGATATAGCGTTAAGATACAGGGAAAAGATACTGAATGAGAATTTTTGAATAACTCGTGTGTTTAATTTTTATTATACATATGTCAATCCGGCAGACAGCAATGCCATGCGAACTGATTTGTAAGTTTATTTAGCAAATTGTAGTTGTATGTTGGCGTTACAGTCCATGAAGAACCTGAGCCGAGCTTCTCTCAATCACCCATGTTGTGTGTGATTTAATTTTCCCATAGGTGAAAGGGATCTATAGTTATTTACCGGTTCCGAACGGCGAATTTCGAGAAGCTTTTCATGACAATTTTGCTACAGGGGGTTTGGTCAGAACCCCGCTGAGGAGAAGCACCGTGAAAAACACATTCGATGACATGGCTGTGTCGGGATTCGATCCCGTGTCATCGGCATCAGAGGCCAACACACTACCCACTGCGCCACGGTGCTCTCGCGTGCACTTACTTTGGCCAAAACAAGGAAATGATCTGAGTCGATGATGGCTCCTCGAAATGTTCGGACATCGAGAATACTGGAAGAGTGTCTGACGTCGATCGCAATGGGATCAATCTGGTTGACGGTTGATTGATCAGGGGATCGCCAGGTACCTTCATGGATGTTGAGGTGTGGAAGCCGCGTACTCACTATAGAGAGATTCCGCCCCGAGGCGAAATCCACCAGCCTGAGTCCGTTCCCGGATATATTGTCGTGCAGGCTGTGTTTTCCGATGACTCTGGCACAGACTTCTTCCTTTCCCAGCTATGCATTGAAATCTCCTTGAATGGCCTTGGTGTCGTAGCTGAGGCACTTATCGAATGTCCTTTCTAGGAGATCATAGAACGGTTTCTCACCCTTAGATCTGGCTACAATCTATTGTATGTATAAGGCGTTCATTCCACCCAAATAAGAGTTTAACGCTCATGTTTGGTCCGGTGTTTCCAAAAATCTCATGGCACCTACTAGACAGAATACAAAAACGCGCGATAAAACTGATAGGTGACCCCGGCATTACCAAAACATTAGACTCGCTGGTACATCGCAGGAATGTTTCCTGCCTCTCTCTGTTTTTTTCGTTACTTCCACCGAAAAAGGTCTGATGAAATAGCCAGTTGCATTCCGCCCCTTCAACATTTCTCCCGCAGCACACGTCTCTCTAGAAATGCTCACCAATATACCCTGAAGCCCGCTCTCGGACGCACCGTCAAACATAGAGAATCTTTCATTAACCGAACCACATGAACCTGGAACTCCCTGACGGATTCGGTTTAACTCCCCTTAATGCAACTTGCAAGCATTTAAGATTAATATCCATCGGCATCTCCTCTATTCCTCTTCCCTTGTACCTTCTGCCCGTACTGTGCCGCCGACATAATAAGGTCATTAGACCACGAGTACGCGCAAATTATTAAAAAAAAAAAAAGAAAAGTCGATTGAATCGATAGATGATATCGATAAAGCGGCTTATCAGCTCAATGCAGCACGTATCTCATTCTTAGAGACTGCTGTACACCCAGGACAAGTACATACAGGCGGTGTATGTACCTGGTGGAATGCACAGCTTGAATCTCTAAGGAAACAGGTGAGATCTCTGTTTAACAGAGCCAAACGGAATAATAGTTGGACTGATTATAGAAATACAACCTCGACCTGAGGAAATCCAAGAGAATGTCTTGGAGACAACATTGCGAGAGCTCGCTTCCAACTGCCACCCGGCTCCATAAGGCACCATCCCAAGAGCACACAAATGGTCTCGGGCTGCTTCGCCAATCAGACGGCTCCTTTACCGTCAATCGCAGACAAATGCTGAAATATGTATCTCACATGTTGCCGTCAGTCACTCAATGCGAGTATTTGCCGCATCCTATTAATCTGGGAGATTCGCCCAATTAACCTTGAATGGCAGAAGATTAATCTTGTACGAGGAGCTGATATGAAATTAAGCTTAAAGACCACTTCGCGAATAAAATCATCAATTTGGTGGCGTGCAAATTGTTTAATCAACATCAAAGGTCACTGTCGGACCATTGAAAATACTCTCATGCCCACCATTCAATGCATACCCGGACTGTCCTGGTCTGCAATCCCACTGAAGCAACATTCACAGAAGCGCTATTAACACGATTTGTGTTACCGACATTTCGTCGGTCCTGCTCCATTGTTAATGCCTGCATTATCCTTTTATAGAACAGTGTACATATGTATTCCTTTTTTTCCCTTAACGAATTTATTATTTTTAACATTTATTTTAGCTTTAAGCTGATTAAGAGATTTAAGACTTATATTTCGCGTATTTTTCACACGCCATGCCGGAAGAGGAAATGCTGTTTTGCATTAAATGGACTTTAGGGCGGGTCGGCAGGAATTTGGCGAAGAATGAAAGAACAGATGTTCGGCATAACACGGGACGTGTTGGTTCCTTTCTGCTGAAGGATGTGTTGTTGGCGGTTGTTTTTCGGTTTTCATTGTTACGATACTATGGCGGAATGATTCTTGCATCATTAAATTTATTGACCAAATAAAAACTGCGGTTTTATTCCCATCATTCCATGGTGTATCCATTGGCGTTTTGGGGTTGATCTGGACATTTTTCCCTCGTGGGAGAGATGATATAAAATCTTGCAAAACCTTGTCCACCACAAGGGAATCGATGAGAAAGTGTGCATGTGACAGTAGTCGGATTATGGGTCATTGCTTGGAATTGCTCACAACTTCATATGTCCTTAGTACCCTACTGCGCTGCAGATACTATTCGCGATAAATTCGATGGACGAGCTCACAAAACCCACTTGCATCGTTTCCTCTATTAAAGTTTCATCCAACTGGCATATACTATCCCCCAGGCAACTATCTGCAATCGGTGTCCTTGTAAATAACAACAAAACACTGCCCTCTAATATACTCTTAGCTACCGCCTTCGTCTTCCGACAAGCAATTCATTACCCGTCCTTAATTCAATTATGTTGGTCCTTTGTTTTTGCGATCCATCTCGCAAATTGTTGCAAGAGCGTCATAAGAAAATGAAGTAAAAAAATAACTCTGCATCCCCACTCGCACCAACCAGTAGTCCTTGGATCCATTTGAAAAGGAACAACTTTCGCAGCACTTTCCACAGCAACTACTACACCAATACTTAGTAGATACAAAAAATAACTTTCAAATTTAATTCAGTGCAAATCTGCTGTAATTTCAGATGACAGTTTTTCCCTTTTAGCTAATTATCAGTTATTTGTCATTAAGGATGAATCCATTCAGTCCTCCCCATCCACTGAATGCCTCTTCTCGTCCATTGGGTGTGTATAGAATGACAACTATGTAATTTGTTGCGATCCATAGATTCATCCACTTACGATGAAACCCGGACAAGTACTTCGCCAAAGAGCAATCGAACGAAAATTAAGTCTCTCGGCCGGTGGGGGTAGGGAGGGAGGGCTGTGATGAAAAACCTTCGACGAACACATGTAATGCCCTAATGACTGGTTCATAAATGAAAATCTCCAACTGAATACTAATGTGATGGAAAAATCATTTTTCCACTTCATTGGCAATTAAAAGAGATTTCACGCGTCGAACGCGACTATGGGTGGAATTGGGTCGCCGGGTAGGTAGGTATATATTCGTATGATAGTGACGATAAGGTGTATTGCTTGTCTAGCAGGAAGTTGCCATTCATCGAAGGAGTTGTGGCAAAAAGGAATACGAGCACGTGTGACGTGACGATGAGGGGGTGTAAACATGTCTTAAGCCAACGAAATATGGGCAAGAGAATTTGTGTTGACTGACACAATGAGAATATGGATTCTAGGGAAGTACCATCATCACCGAGTTGTTTCAGATATTACGTTGTCCTATCAGGTTTGGTAAATTTTGTGGCTGGCATACACAAGAATATAATCGGTTCTCGTTTCTGTTATTATAGAAACAAGAGTGTTGGCATTTAACGGTGGTGATAAGCAGTCGAATCTCTGACAACAGTTGTCGAAGGTTAATGTTCTAATGTTACGCCTTAGCCCCTTCGGTAAAAACTTCCTTCCTTTCGACGATTGACAGTATAAAATGGTGGACAAAATAGTTGAATCACGTCAGAAAAGGATCATAATCGTACGCCCATCGCCTAATGGAAGATGGCACTGCGCAACGGCGAAAAGGGTTTTTTTTTTATGTTTAGAGAAATTTCGAGCTACTTAAAAGCTGCAGCTAAAACGGAATTAATATAACTGACGAATTGATTTTTTTCTAGAGGCTCTCTGAAATAAGATCTGAAAAGAATTGAAGAAATCGGGGTGTGTCACTTGGAGGCACTAGTACTGTGACCATAAAGGTCTATTATGCCCCCTTCTTTGGTCTAGGATTTAAGTGATTTAATCAAAAATTTTACAGCTATTCTAGATGGGGTTTTTTGAAAGTCTTTTCCTGTTACTGTTACTTTGTTTGTCATTCAGAATCTTTCCCGGACAAGGCTTGGGCAGACAGTTAAAATGTGGTCCATGGTTTCTTTAGAATTGTCGCATCGCCTGCAGTTATACATGCTGTTGGGACCCAATTTATGAAGGTGGTAATTGCATGCCCCTTGTCTTGTTCACATAGCACACCTAGGTCGGCTTTGTTGAGATCTTGAAAACTTCTGGAACGTATAAACTCTGGCGAAGAAGTAAGAATCCAGACAAAACCACAAGAGAAGCCAGCCGCGGGCAAAAAATTATGCCGATGGAGAAGAAGTTACCACCGGCGAGGAGCCCATCAACAAACGAGTCAAATTGTCCGATCAGAGTACCACTGACGAGGAAGGCGGTAAAGACAACCAATAAGACGGCGAGAGAGACACCGAACGACGTGGCATAACCTACTAAATCGCCAAAAACAAAGGACTCACACCGAATCGCAAGAAGGAACTTCGCAATCCACGTATCAAGCTTCGCAGCAAGTTCCGTAAAACTCTCATCCGACGTAAGGGCGCCTGTTTTGTGAATTCGAAATGTTGACATGAAGCCACGTTTCAAGGTCACCCAAATCCAAGGTTTTTATGTATGTACATATGTGCTTAGGAATGTGCATAGGTGCGTACGTGCGTATATGCGTATGTGCGTATGTGCGCTCGGAATTTTTGGTCTCGATTATCTCATTCGACGCGTAATCACGTAATTTAGAACTGGTTAAGTTTCCAGCAAAATCGGTCAAGCCGTTTTTCATTAGAAATTAAATAACAAAAAAAGCAAAAAAGTTATGCAACACAGCTTTTGTGAATGCGAAGTGATCAAACATACTGATGGAGGCATAACACTCACAGCGTATGGTCACTTCAGATTCATACTCTGTATGTGCAATTCTAATATAACACCGTAAGTGTATGGAAAAGCTGCTGAGAACTTCAATCAACGTGATAATCCGGTCGATTCCTCACTTTTTATCTAGGACAACCACCCCTGCAGAGTAGCGAACGAACATCTACGACCCAAACCACTGCACTCTATGTATCTGCATCTGCTGAACCGTTGAAAACCGCATACTGTTAGGAGCTACAAAACGTGAAAAAAGCAATTACTTAAAACTCGTTGCATAGTTCCAGGCAAAACTATGATTGACCTTAAAAAAAACCAAATCCGTATTTTGGATGGGAAATTCAAAAGCTTATGTCTTTGAAACTTTGAAAGTGGGCCAAGAGTATTTAAGTCGATCATAGGAAAGCATAGCCTCCATAACACCACATCCGACAACGGACTTGGGCAAATCGATTTCCTAACGGGGCGTGACCTCCTTGTTGCAAGCACACGATTCCCCCATCTCAACATCCACAAGGGCGCCTGGCGGTCTTTTGATCAATCGACCACAAACCAGATTGATCACATTGCGATCGACAACAGACACTCCCCCTTTATTTTGACTTACGAACCTTCCTAGGAGCCAACATCGACTGGGACTACTACTTTGTTGTAGCCAAGGTACGAATGAGGATATCAAGAATGGTTGGGTGTCGAGTAGGACAACGTAAGTTTGACGTCGGAAAGCTACAATCGCAAGAGACTGCCAGAAACTTTGCCGATCGTGTCTCCTTCCAGCTCTCTCAAAATCCGCCCACCAAGCAATTGAGCGGGAATGGGCGCATTGCCAGAGCGTCGTCAGAGATGCTGCCTCAGAGGTGCTGGGTTTCAAATAGCCACCACCTAGAAGCCCCTGGTTCGATGAACAATGCGAACAAGCCCATACGGCAAAACAAGAGGCATATAAAGCCACGCTGCAACGACGGACGAGAGCTGCTTGCGAAATCCAAGAGCAGAAGAAAAGAGAGGAACACGCGCTTCCCAGAAGAAAGAAAAGGGAATACGGGAAGCGTAAGATCGAGGAGATGGAGAGATGCTCTCGCAGGAATGACGCCCGGAACTTTTACAACAAGGTAAAACGAAAATTACAAAGCCAGAGTGGAGGCCTGCAGGGATGAAAATGGAGAACTGGTAATGGAATCACAGTCGATGCTGAGGATTTGGCAAGACCACTTCTGCAGACTGTATAACGACGATAACAGACAAGATCCCACTGTCCGGCAGAAAGATCCATTCGTAATGGACGCGGATTTAAAAGAATTCCGCCCACCGGACCCAGACGTAGTCAAAATAGCGATATCAAGACTTAAGTGTAATAAAGTCGTGGGCGCAGACGGCCTGTCTGCTGAGCTCCTTATGGCGGCTGGAGATGAGCTGTTAAGATGCATGCACCATCTCATTTGCGAGGTACGGTCGGAGGATAGCATGCCCGATGAATGGAATCTCAGCATCGTTTGCCCGGTCCATAAGAAAGGAGACCCCGAAAACTGCGCCAACTATAGGGGAATAGGTTTCCTTAACATCGCATATAAGACCTTCCCTGCCTTATTGTGTGAGCGCCTGAAATCGTTTGTGGATAACCTGATCGGCTCTTATCGGTGTGGTTTCAGACCAGGTAAATCCACAATAGACCAAATATTTACGCTAGGGCAGATCTTGGAGAAGACCACCTTTTAGTCGACTTCAAGGCCGCGTCTGACAGCGTGTATAGAGACGAGCTATACAAAGCCATGTCTAGTTTTAACATCCCTGCCAAACTCGTCCGACTGTTCAGGATGACAATGGAGAATTCTCGCAGCTCCATTAAGGTCGATAATGAGCAAACCGGGACTCTTGATGTTAAAAAAGGATTTAGGCAAGGTAACGCGCTGTCATGCAACTGTTTCTACATAGTGCATGAAAAGATAGTGCAAGAGTCGCTGGGCATCACAAGAGGTACGATTTATTTCAAGAGTACGCATTTGCTTACGTACGCCGACGACATTGACGTAATTGGACCGAAACAGCGAGACGTCAATGAGGCCTTTGTAAGCATTGAGATAGAAGCGGCTAAGATGGGTCTTGAGGTTAATGAAGGTAAAACCGAATATCTGCTTTCAAAAAGAAACGGCAACACCAACGTATTGGCCAGTACGTCACCATGGGCAGATATGACTTTGAAGTGATTAAGGAATTCGTCTACCTACACCAGCGCTGACATAAAACGCAGAATCACCCTTCCCAACCACTGTTTCATTGGGCTCAAGAGGCAATTGAGAAGTAGAGCCCTCTCTCGGAAGCCCAAGGTGACATTATATAAGGTCTTGATCGTCCCAGTCCTCCTTTGCGGACAACAAACAAACAAAACAAATGAAGCGAATGAAGATGCCCTTGGTCGTTTCGAGAGGAAAATTCTGCGCACCATCTACGGCCCCGTTTGTTCAAACGGTGTATGGAGGAGAAGATTTAACGGAGCACTGTACGGGTTGTAGAGCGTCATCGGTCTACGGAAACAGCGAAGGCCCGAAGAGTCTTCGAATCTACCCCGGAATGAAGGCGCCGCAGAGGATAGCCGGATCTATGATGGCGCACGCAGGTGGAAGGGCACCATAACCAACTGGGCGTGCGGCGCTGGAAACAGCTGGCCATGGACCGGAGACGCTTATTGGTTGAGGCCCAGGTTCACCACGGACTGTAGCACCACTTAAGTAAAGTAAGTAAGTATGCCTTCGAAACTAGGAAAGTCCGACTTAAAATGTATATATCAAAATTGTCAGGACAAAGCCTATTTTAACATATTCGAATTCCATCAAAATCGGTGGTTAGGGCCATTTTCCAAATAATTTCCAAAATGTTAGTACATTGGTCCCCTCACTGTTAATGGCATCATTTGACAAAGGAATGCATTCCCTAAAGACTTGAATATGCAGAATGAAAAACAAATGCAAGCTCGTATCATCCAGCAATTTAATACATTTCACGCAATCTTGCTTAGATTTGGTTACACCAGTCAGGGCACAAATGTAAAAGCAAATTATTTTCAAAAAATGAAAGTAATTAGAAAATCGTAAAGAAAAAATAACCTTTCCTCCAAAGTTGCCCATAAATAGGTACTGTGGTTGCAAACATACTCCTTGCCAACGGGCACAAATCCGTGTATCCGAAATTGAAAGTCCAAGAAGAAATCCATTAGCCGTAAATCACCATCGAGTAATTGAAACAAATTCATGGGACAGACCAAAAATTACTTCACAACCCCCAATCATGTGACAAAAGGCCAAAAAAAGAATGCTACATCCTCAAATTGACACAAATAAATCGTTATACACCGCATTTATCTTCAATCCACTTCCCGAAGCGAAGGGATCGAAAGAGCGGCATAAACGACAGTAAGTCACCCCTGAGGCTAAAAAGCGGGGATTCCCCCTACTAAAAAAAAACATAAACAAAAATAAAAATAAAAACCGGTGGTCAACTTTTCCACTCAGATGGGCAAAGACCAGAGATGGGAAAGAGGAGGAGAATAAAAAAACTTCAAATGAAGTGCCCTCCAGAGTATTTTACAATTTGGCAACCATTTTCACACCCCCCACACACACACAACTCGTGCCCGGCCAAACAAACGAAGCCTTGTCGTCGCAACTTGACAACACAAAAAAAAGGGAAGAACACACCAGCCAATTCAGTGGAATGCCTCCAAGGGAAAAATATATTCATGACCGGTCTCTCAACGCTCGACACTCTTTACGATTCATAGCTCAGCCCAGTATGGGTCAGATTGAGACCAAATGCCATAGACAGAGTTTGAGGGTAAAGTGATGATGATGATGAGCCACTCCAGTCGTTCCTCTACCACCACGACATCTGACTGACTACCGGCTATGTGCTGGGTTGGAATGGACGAAAAGTTGGTAACTTCACCACTCACATCTACATTAGGAAAACAAATTTATTTTTATTCCCTCGCATACGCATCAACATAAGCGAAAAGGAACAACGACAAAGACAAAGGTCAGAGGAGCTTAGTTGGGGACTAGTGCTCGCCCCCACACTATGGAGCAGAGAAGCACAATGCGAATGTTGGGCGGAGGAGGTTGAGGGTTAAGCCGCATGTGAGAAGTTCTCGGAAGAGGCCCAAGTGAATAATAATCAGGACACTTTTATCTTAGTTTCTATTCATCTCGTTGGGGGCCTTTATATCATGCGGCGTTAGTGACGACCGACCACTTGAACTGGTGGCTGGTGGACTTTTATTTCTTCCAGTCCCGACCACATTAGATACTAATTTCTCGGGATATTACTTTTATTATGTGGCCCCAGGGGACGAGGGAACATTTATTCGTTCGTTAACTGGCGGGCCAACAACCACGCATATGCCCAACACCAACTGTACTCAATTGACTATGAAGTTTGAGTGGTGCTAATTGGGATAAAGAAAGTTGTAATCTGCTTTGAGAACACGTAGACAGCCGCAATAAACCAATAATGTGACTGTAAATAGTGTGCTGGTGTTACACTGCACATGTGGCAGCACAAGCATCTTACTTACTTAGCGGGCGCTACAGTTCGGGGTGAACCTGGGCCTCAACTAACATACCCCTTCACCTAGCACGATCTTTCGCTAGTCTTTTCCAGTTTCGTTGGATGAGGTCCCGTTCCACCTGTGCGCGCCACCTTAGGTGCGGCCGTCCTCTATTTCTTCGTCCCTCAGTGTTGGATTTAAAGGCTCTCCGGCCTGGAACTGTGGTGTTCGTTCGCTCTACAAAGCCCAACCATCTTAGGCGTTGGATCCATAGACGCCTGACTAGACTGATGTCGCTCCAACCCTCATCTGTGTTTATAGGACCGAAAATCGCACACAGAATCTTTCTCTCAAACGACCAAGGATGTCTTCACCCGCTTTAGACAAAGTTAAGGTTATATACAAGGTCAATTTGGTCGTACGAGACAGGGTTCCATTGCATAATTGCTCTCCAAGCCCAAAGTAACAGCAGTTGGCAAGAGTAATTCTGCGCCTGATTTCGAAACTGGTGTCGTTGTTGCAGGTCACTGCAGAGCCGAGGTATATGAAGTCCTTAGCTACCCCAAACTTATATCTGCCAATCTGCACGGTCTGGCCAAGACGTCAGTGGTAAATGTTCTCATTGACGTCTCGCTGTGTCCGTCCAATCACATCAACATCGTCTGCGTACGCAAGCAATTGCGTAAACTTGAAATAAATCGTACCTCTTGTGTTGGCCAGTGACTCTTGCACGATCTTTTCAAGCACGATGCTGAAAAAGTTGCATTACAGCGCGTCACTTTGTCTAAATCCATTTTTAACATCAACGGTCTCGGTCAGCTCATTACAGAGGAGCGGAGGCAGTGATGTTAAGACTAGACATGGCTTTGTATAGCTCGTCTACATAGACGCACACTGATAAGGACCAATCAGCCTATTTACAAAAGGCTTCAGGCGTTCGCACAAAACGGCAGCGAAGATCTTGTACGCAACATTAAGGAGACTTATTCCTTTGTAGTTGGCGCAGTCAGAGGGGTCTCCTTTATTGTGGATCGAGCATACGATGCTGTGACTCCATTCCCCGGGCATGTTTTCCCCTGATAATTTCTTACAGATGAGCTGAAGCATGCTCCTAGCTAGCCCACCTCCAGCTTCTTTGAAGAGCTCAGCAGACAGTCCATCTGCGCCCACAGCTTTATTCGACTTGAGTTTCGACATGGCAATCACAACTTCGTCAAGGTCAGGGGGACGGAATTCTCTGCGATCTTCGTCATTAAGAAATGGGTCATTCTGCCTGACGGCGGTATGTTGGCTGTCATCGCCGTTCTACAGTCTGCAGAAGTGGTTTTTCCAAATTCTCCGTTCGGACTTTATAGCCTTGAGACATTCGTTTTATCTGTTGATGGAACCTTCGAACGTCGTAACTGCAGTAGCACCTCTCCAAATTTTCAATCGCCCGCTTCTCTTTCTTTCTCTTGAAAAGCTTATGTTCCTCCTTTCTTTTGAGCTCGTAGAGCTCACGAACCTCTCTTGTTTTTTTGTGTACTTTGTATGTCTCCCGCTTTTCTGCAAGTATCCTTCTAGAATGGTCATCGAACCAGGTGTTTCGCTTTAAGGCCCAGTACTTCTGTTGCTGTGCTCTTCAGGGTTTGTTTGCTATTGTTGCTCTAATGACTGAATGGAGAATTGAGGGTCACTGGAGAGCTTACAGGAGACTCGGTTGGCGAAGGCACTGGCGACTTCCGGCGATCGTTGCTTTCCGACGTCATAACTTGGTGTTCTAACTCTAGTGGTCCGAGTCGATGTTAGCTCCTCGGAAAGTTCGAACATCAAGAATAGTGGAGGAGTGTCTGACGTCGATCGCGATATGATCAATCTGGTTGGTGACTGATTGATTTGGCGACCGCCAGGTATGTTGTATGTTGTTGGCGTTACAGTCCATGAAGAACCTGAGCCGAGCTTCTCTCAATCACCCATGTTGTGTGTGATTTCATTTTTCCATAGGTGAAAGGGACCTACAGTTTATTGCCGGTTCCGAACGGCGAATTTCGAGAAGCTTTTCATGACAATTTTGCTACAGGGGGTTTTGTCAGAACCCCGCTGAGGAGAAACACCGTGAAAAACACGTTCGATGACATGGCTGTGTCGGGATTCGATCCCGTGTCATCGGCGTCAGAGGCCAACACACTACCCACTGCGCCACGGTGCTCTCGACCGTGGTACCTTTGTGTATATCAAGGTGCGGAAAGCGTGTCCTAGCTGGAAGGAGATGTCGTCCCGTGGCAAGGTCTATTAGCCTATGTCCGTTATCCGATGTGGTGTCATGTAGATTGTGTTTGCCGATGACCCGTTCAAAGGTGCCTTCTTCTTACTTTCTTTCTCCTGGTTTCATAGCTGGCGCACTTGGCATATGTTCTGTTTAGGAGATCGAATAAATTATCTTTAATGGAGACATCCTTGTTTTCTATTGGGGCGTGGACGCCAAGAGGCTGATGTTACAGAATTTTGCCTTGATGCAGATCGTTATGAGGCGCTCAGTCACATACCGAAAGCTTAGGACTTTATGCCTTAGTCCACCTCTAACAACAATCCGCATCCAAATAGCCTCTGTCCTCTCTTCCTGTAGCAGTCACGCTTTTTACCCGGTCCATCCCAATGCATTTCCTGGTCTGTTCACGTGGTCTGTTTAGGGACCTAACATTTCACGTACAGAACCGATGGTCCTTGTTTGTTTGGTTCGTTCCATTTGTTTATGGTTTGCTTAACCATACCCCAACCGACACTAGTCCTGTTTGGTGGCGCGGGATACTCGCCATTCGGCCTCTTCCGCCAGTAATTCCCCTTGTGAGGAAATTTCCATATGGCAGCACGAGGATGTGGAAGTAGGACCTAACTAGCAGAGCTGCAGAGGCTCTTACTCGCCTACTGTCGGCAGATGCTACCCCTACGAGGCTTTGCCAGCCCTTTACCATCCGCACAAACATTTTAGAGGCTCTTTAAAGGTTCAACCACTTTTCAGTTCTCTTTAAATCTCAATCCATTTAGTCGATTTCAAGAGTCAAGAGCGAGTCCTTGAAAGAAATCCAAAAATCCTAAACATCTGTTGCCTGTACTTCCCAGTAGCCCGGATGTATAAGCACAATCTGCAGTTAAACAAGACCATCCTTCACCCATTCATTCATCCATCCATCTATCCAACCTGCTACCCAACACGAGAAAAAAAAAAAAACCAGAAAACAATCATCTCGAGCTTGTAAAATCCTTATTTTCAATTTCACACACGTACATCAATGGCACACACGTCCTCACTCACGGCACATCACTATCCCGAAGGACAGAGGGAAGCAAATATTTGGCTTTTCCTCCGTGAAAGTGTGGATTATCTGTCACGGATTCAATAAACACTTGAACATATAAACTTTCGGGATTTATTACAGATCAAGATACACACACTAGTCGCGTGCGTCATTCTGAGAAGTGATGACAAATGAGATATTTATTTAGACTGCCCTGCGTATGATTAATCGGGTCGAATCGCTAACTAAAAGTGTCCTTTGCTCGAGGACTCGCCCTGCAAATGTTGACACTACTCGTATCTGTACAGCAGTCGCCAAACTAGTAGTCGAGTGTTAGCTGATAGCATTGAACAGTTGCGGGAGTATAATTAAGAGATTTTAAGCTCTAAGTACTGATAAACGCCTCGAATTGAAGCAGATACGCGCGCTCAAGGTGGCGGATAATCGTGTTGGTGCAATTCTCTTCTGGATCATCCAGGGAGTCGGGTGTGGATGCTTTGTTAAGTGTTTATCTTTTCGTAGTTTCAAGTTACCTGAGATGCTTTTCTTCAACTTTTGCCTTTGTGGTTAGATGGGACATTGTCTTAATCCTGACGATGGCGGTGATTGCATGATGTTCGAAAGAAGTTTAGTGGGTGGCATTACAGAGTATAATTATTGTCTTGACTTTTGGGCAAGCTGAGACTGGGTGACAGGGTAAATGAAGTTAAACCATGCGGGATAGTGTTTCTTAAGCTTTGGAGAAAACTTGCCACTACATAGAAAGTGAGATAAATTATGGAAATGATGTTTACGTTCTTTGTGAGGGTGTTGAAAGATCCTTATGCTGAAGCACTTGTTAGGTATTACTCAAATGAGTGCCTTAACTAGATCAGATATCAGGAGAAGGAAGTAAGGAAGTAGTTTGTCATAATAGCAGTGGGACTGACGACACTATTAACCATCGAGAGAACGGTTATCAGATTATATATGCATGGCATTAGGACGAATGCAAAAACCGTGAGAGTTAACGACAAAGCTATTCGTGGACGTGGACTTAACAGCTTCTTTAGGATCATTAGTTGATTGTTACGATTTCTCGATAAGACGGGTGCCCGGATGCCACTAATAGTATGATGATAAACACAATTCTTCTTGGTATGGGCAACCTTATTTCTCACAGAGTAAAGGGTATCAAACCAGAGGAAAATGGGTGGTACGACCTAAGTTATAAAGAGGGAATTAGGGTGATAGAGGCAAGTTGTCAAACTTATAAGACCATCCCAATTAACCCAACTAATCGTGTTAAGAAACCAACCACTGCTCTCTTCAGCTGTAAGAAAGTGGTGGGCAAAAAGTGGGGTTTCCGACCAAGCATTATGCACTACATAGCAGTCATAAGGCTCATCATACTGTATGGCACCGTAGTCTGGTGGACTGCTCTAGACAAGGCAGTCTATCGAAACCTTCCGGGGAAAGTACAAAGATCACTCAGCTTATATATAAGCGGAACGATCAGATCAACCCCATGGAGGCCCTAAATATTATATTACATTTTCCACCGTTGGACCTCTTCAGCAAGCAAGTTGCTGCCGGCGTGGCCCTACGGATTAAAGGCATAGGAAAATGGCCCACATCACATAAAGGCCATACTAGCATTCTTAATCACTTAATCACTTCGAGGTACCCATGGACATAGACTACATCATCCTGCAGAATGTGTTCACTAGGAACTTCGAAGTTGTCTTCCATTCAGAGAGGAATCTGCTTATGGGAAAGTAAGCAAAGTAAGATGGAGACGGGTGTAGGTAGTGGAGTCTTCTCCAAGAAACTTAACCTCAACCTATCATTCAGACTCCCAAATCACTGCAGTGTGTATCAAGCAGAAACGATAACGGATATTATCGTTTGTACGGGCAGTTAATCTGCCGCCTATCTCTAAACGAGATGGCTGAACAGTTCAACATTAAGGTACTAAGGGTTTGCGGGCATAGGGATATTCCAGGAAACTGCGCGGCCGACGAACTCGCAAAGTTAGGGCCAAGCACACTCAGTCTTCCTACCCTCAGGTACTTAGAAACACCAATAAGTACGGCAAAGCACATGATAAAACTTCGAATCATAGAGGCGACCAGCCTCCAATGGAATGAAAGTAATACCGGCTTTATCACTAAACAAATCTGGCCTAAGCTAATCCTTGGACAAACCAGGAACCTAGTAGCAATCAAAAGGGCAACCTTAAACACTCTAGTGGGTGTCACTACAGGTCACTGCATCATTGGAAAAGACGCCGCCAGACTAGGGCTACCCTCCAATGACCTCTGCCGCGGCTGCATGGACGAGGTGGAAGAGGAATCTATACATCACCTCCTCTGCTCATGCCCTTCCTTTGCGAATCGCAGGAGCATCTACCTCGGCGTGCCCTTCTATGAAAGCTTAAATGAACTAGCAGACTTAAAAATACCTCAACTCCATCGCTTCATCAGAAGCACCGGTTGGTTCTCAGATAGCGGATCAAGGTAATATGGTCACAATGGGCCGACTTCGGCTTATGTGTGGCATATGCCAACCACTTTTACCTAACCTAACCTAACCTACTTTGCACCTGTCCGGCGTTCTGCGCAATCAGGATACGCTACCTAGGATCCTACTTCCTAAACGACCTGACAGATGTTCAGCAAGTAAGGATAACTGACCTTCTTAGTTTTTTAAAAAGCACTAAATGGTTCCATGGTTTGGGGCGCCGTGGCGCAGTGGTTAGTGTGTTGGACTCTGGCGCACGATGAGCGAGTTCGGTTCCCGATAACAGCAGCGCCATAAAATGTTTATTTCGCGACTTTCCTCCTCGGCGGGGTACTGGCAAGACCCCCCGTAGTAAACTTGCCATGAAAAAGCTTCTCGACTCACGCCGTTCGGAATCGGCATTAATCTGTAGGTCCCTTTCACCTGTGTGAAAAATAATTCATGGGTGATTGACAGAAGCTTGGCTCTGGTCCTTCATGGGCTGTAACGCCACCAAAGAAGAAGAAGAAATGGTTCCATGAATACCTACATACCTACCTACCTACCTAGTGAAAGATTGTCAAGAGTATACAATGGCGTATGAAGAATCTTATGACTGTGAGGGCTTACAATTGTAAGCGGGATGGTATTACATGTCAAGACCAATTGAATTGGTTGTTTTGCTTCAGTGGAAATTAATTTGTTCTGTAAAATTGGTCGTCACCATTATCCGTATATTGGGATTTTGGTGCATTGCGTTCTTTATTTAAGCAGGCTTATGCTCTTGCTATATGGCCGCCCATATATGATTTACTTGTTTATAAAACTGAAGAAGACAGCGAGCCGTGTCAAATCGTCTTTTAAAAATATTTGGCCAAAAGGCCAAGGGACCAATTCTTCTTCTTCTTTTGATAGCGCTACAGTTCGGGGTGAACCAGGACCTCAACCAACAAGCCTCTCCAGCCGGCCCGATCTTCGGCCAGCCGCTTCCAGTGCCGCACGCCCAGTTGGTTGAGGTCCCCTTCCACCTGTGCGCGCCACCTTAAATGCGGTCGTCCTCTGCTGCGTCGTCCCTCGGGGTTGGAGTCGAAGACTCTTCGGGCCGGAGCGTTGATGTCCATTCGCTCTACATGGCCTAGCGGATCCATGGACGTTGGATCCGAAGACGTCTAACCAGGCCGATGTCGCTGTACAGCCCGTACAGTTCTTGGTTGAATCTCCTCCTCCATTCTCCGTTTACACAAACGGGACCAAATATTGCACACAGAATATTCCTCTCGAAACGTCCAAGAGCCTCTTCATCCGCTTTTAACAACGTCCAAGCCTCAGCGCCGTAGAGGAGGACCGGGATGATTAAGGTTTTGTAGAGGGAAACCTTAGTTTTTCGAGAGAGGGCTCTACTACTCAATTGCCTCTTGAGCCCGAAGAAGCAGCGATTGGCAAGAGTTATTCTGCGTTTTATCTCAGCGCTGGTGTCGTTGCTGCTTGTCACTACCGAGCCAAGGTAGACGAAGTCCTTGACTACTTCAAAAATTTAGCTGCCGAATGTGACGTTCTGACCAAGACGTCCGTGTTGTGCGTCTTTCTTGGATGACAGCATATATTTGGTCTTGTCACCATTTACCCTTAGACCCACTTTCGCCGCTTCTGCTTCAATGCTTGTGAACGCTTCATTGACGTCTCGCTTTGTTCGTCCAATAACGTCAATTTCATCTGCGTAGGCAAGCAATTGTGTGGACTTGAAGTAGATCGTACCTCTTGTATTGGCCGCAGAGTCCCGCACGATCTTTTCAAGAATAATGTTGAAGGAATCACATGACAGTGCGTCACCCTGTCTAAAACCTTTTTTAACATCAAAGGGGTCGGTTAGTTCACCTCCAACCTTAATGGAGCAGCGAGAGTTCTCCATAGTCATCCTGCACAGTCAGACGAGTTTGGCAGGAATGTTAAAACATGACATGGCTCTGTATAGCTCGTCTCTATAAACACTGTCATACGCGGCTTTAAAGTCGACGAAAAGATGGTGCGTGTCGACCTGGAATTCATGGCTCTTCTCCAAGATCTGCCGTAGTGTAAATATTTGGTCTATCATGGATTTTCCTGGCCTGAAACCACACTGGTAAGAACCTATCAGATTGTCCACGAACGGTTTCAGGAACTTACACAGTACGGCAGAGAGGATCTTGTACGCGATGTTCAGGAGGCTTATCCCTCTGTAATTGGCGCCTATGACCCCTATGAGTCTCCTTTCTTATGGACCGGGCAAACGATACTGAGATTCTATTCATCGGGCATGCGTTCTTCCGACCATATCTTGCAGATGAGTTGGTGCATGTTCCTAACCAGCTCATCGCCAGCTGCTTTAAACAGCTCCGCGGGGAGTCCGTCTGCTCCAGCAGCCTTATAAGACTTAAGTTTCGATATCGCTATTTTAACATCGTCTAGGTCGGGTGGACGGGATTCTCCTTCGTCTTCGTCCATTGTGAATGGTTCGCTCTGCCTGACGGCGGCATTTTGACTATCATCGCCGTTATACAGTCTGCAGAAGTGGTCCTCCACAATCTCAGCATCGACTGTGACTCCACTACCAGTTGTCCCTGCTCATCCCTGCAGGCTTCTGCTCTGGCTTTATAGCCTTGGCATGTTCGTTTTACTTTCTAGTAAAATTTTCGAACGTCGTTCCTGCAGTAACGTCTCTCCATCTCCTCGATCTCCAATTATTGTTTCAATATCCCGTACTACTCATTCACTCACTTCTAGGACGATGGAAACAGTAGGTCATTGCCCGAACGATCATAAGCGCTCCATTGGGTATTACGATAAAGATATCGTAATTCGAAGATTAAAAAATCGCAGGCGCCTGTGAAGTCGTCTCGATTTAATTTTAAACCACTATCTGTTCGAGCTTCTTGCATACACTCTTCTACACGTTTCGCTTGGCAAAACCTTGCTAATTTATTGGCCCAACGATGTCGCCATGCTTTTTTGCTTCTCTGTCTCTCACAGTCCAAGTATCCGGAGTATCGCACTCCATCTACATGAACATTTAATTTCATAAAATCATTCAAGTGCTGCAAGAGCTTAGCCCCGACGAGCAAAACATTGACCTTTCCCTCGAAATCACTACAAGTGAGCTGGCGGATAACCGAAATTGCAATAAGCACAACAAGACGGTCATTAAAGCAAAAAAATGCCATCGAAGCACAAACGATTTCACCAACAAAAAAAAAAAAAAGGGGGGGGGGAAATAAACTGCAATGAAAGAGTGTAACTAAAGCTTATGTGTCTGTATTTACAAAACGAAGGATTAGGTTGTTGCCTGATGCTAAATCCGCACGAAAATGCTTTCAGAACTTTAAGGGATAACGAGGCAGTTGCGACTATACCGGAGCTACCCCATTGCATATAGGAGATAGTATGTAAGTCAATGGCCTGATTGGGTATTACAGATGGTAGCCAGCACGCTCTGGTTTGTTCGGAATCGCGTATCTATTAAAAAATATCTACAGATATTTGCCGATTCAGTAATCAGTTTCAATGGTTTTTTCTATCTTTATCGGAACTCGTTCCTGTTTTTCCCTCATTCACTCTCGACTGGAACCATTTAAGCGAGGAGACGAAACAAAAGAAAATTGCGGCAAAAATATAGGAGAGATGATTGGTAGAATTTGCATCCATGCATCCATATGTATGTATATGAAAGGAATTTCAATAAAAAAAAACAAGTAAAAAAGGGAAAGGTAGGATGAAACAGCAGATACGAGTATTATTCATGGGAAATCATGGGATCTGGAACTGACCAAATGGATTGTTACTTGAACTAGGTACAGTATCCTTTAATGTATGGGTCTTTGACCTAATTGAACAGATTTCGTTCCTTTGATAGACGCCTAGTATGTATGTATGTTGGCGTTACTCTCCATGAAGAACCTGAGCCGAGCTTCTCTCAATCACCCATGTTGTGTGTGATTTAATTTTCCCATAGGTGAAAGGGACCTACAGTTTATTGCCGGCTCCGAAGGCGAATTTCGAGAAGCTTTTCATGACAATTTTACTACAGGGGGTTTTGTCAGAACCCCGCTGAGGAGGAACACCTTGAAAACACGTTCGATGACATGGCTGTGTCGGGATTCGATCCCGTGTCATCGGCGTCAGAGGCCAACACACTACCCACTGCGCCACGGTGCTCTCAAGACGCCTAGTATTACCGACAAATCGTGGGAAATTCCAATAACCTTCCCAGTAGCACGCCACTGTAAATTACTGCTCTCTAATTGATGTCTTCAAATTCGCATTACACAGTATCAAACCAACTACTATGTACGTCGGCCTTTATTCGGAGCATTTGAAATTCCTTCTAAGGACTTAATTCTCTCGTAATTACTTTGTTATTGGCGATAGAACTCGACTCACTCACTTACAAAAGGTTCCCTTAAGCATAGGAAGCCATGGAGAAGAAATATCCTGGGTAGAAGGCATACTCGCGTCATCATATCCACGTTGTTCCTTCCTACGGGCAACGCTGTACACATGTACATTCCTACATACCCGGGTCCTGAAACAGAAATTACAATGAAACAAATACCCGAGAATAACAACAAAAGTAGAGATGATGAAGGCAAGAGAAAAGTTGTTTTGTGTGTGATTTTTCCAGAATCCTTGCTATCCTTGGGCAGTACTCCTGCCATGAACACAAATTTTTATTTTCCGATTTTATTTCCCTTACTCAAGCCTTCCATTTCTTTCACATTTTCTCTGGTCTTTTTCCTTTTTCTAAACTAGGCTATAATGTGCAGGAAGGAGGAAAGTGTCAATGTTAGGTATGGGTAGAAGCTTGCGAAACCGAAAAGGAGAAAAAGGATGAAATCGTATCCCATTATGCCTCGTTCGCATAACATCGACCGGGAGTGTAGAACAACAGATGTCGATTTGTAACACATAAATTCATGCGGCACATTTTATTGATATAAACATAAAATACTGAAATTGAATAGTGCAGTGGAATGGGAGTTTGAGACGTTTAGTCCTTAAGGAAATTTTGAGCAAATGGGAGCTGTGTTTCTTGTTTCTCTTGCAACGGGTTAAAAGCATATGTAATCTCTACTTGCAAGCAATTTTAACAGACACATCAAAGGTAATAATTTATGCAAAAAATCCTGTGTGATACACTCTGCACAAGCACCCTAAGGCAACTACTACCTTAGGTGCGCCTGTCAACCTGACAAAGCTGTCCATGGACATGCCAGACATATTGGCGCTAAAAAAATGAATTGTACCGCGTTTCTTTTGGCTTTCCTTTTGTTAACTTTATATAAGTATGTAACAGATGTTGAATTGGAAAAGACATAATAGTGGCGACGAGGAAGTGGAAGTGTAGAAATGGACGCATCGGTTTTAAAGGAAATATTAAAACAGCAACGCACGAGGTGGGGATGGCAAAGAACTAACAAAGGCCTCGTAGGGGTAGCATCTATCCGACGGATGCTGGCCTGCAAAAAAGCGAGAAGAGCCACCGCAGTCGAACATCTTGCGACACTGTTAGTAATTCCTATCCCCACCTCCTCGTGGTGCCATCTGGCGATGTCCTATGGAAATTGCAGACGGGGAAGGGCGAATGGCGAGCCTCCTGCGCCTAAAAAACAGGATTAGTCGGTTGGGCTACGGTCTAGTAAGCCGTAACCGTAAAAAAACACAAACTCCGAAACAACCATAAGCCTCGGATATAACGTACCGGATTTATGTTGACGACCTTTGCAAAAAACGAAAAAAGGACAATGACCTTCGGCTTTGTACGTGGAATGTTAGGTCCCTAAACAGGCCACGTCCAGCCGAACAACTTGCGAACGCCCTAGACCGCTATAAAGCGGACATAACCGCCATCCAGGAAATGAGATGGAATGGACCGGGTATAAAGCGGATGAAAAACTGCGATATTTACTACGGCGGCTGCTATATGGAGAGAGGACAACGATTGTTTGGATGCGGATTTGTTGTTCAAGGTGGACTAAGGAAAAAAGTCCTAAGCTTTCGGCATGTGAGCGAACGCCTCATAACAATCCGTATCAAGGCTTAGTTTTTTAATATCAGCCTGATCTGCGTCCACGCCCCCACGGAAGACATGGCTTACTCCACCAAAGATGAGTTCTACGATCTCCTAGACAGAACATATGCCCAATGTCTCAGCTATGACATCAAAACCGTACTAGGAGACTTTAATGCTAAGCTGGGTAAGGAAAGCATATTTGAACGAGTCATCGGCAAACATAGCCTACACGACACCACCTCCGATAACGGACACAGGCTGATTCATCTTGCTACGGGGCGAAATCTCCTTCTAGCCAGTATGTGCTTCCCGCACCTCGATATACACAAAGGCACCTGGCGGCATTTTGATCAATCGACTACCAGCCAGATTGAACACATCGCGATCGACGTCAGACACTCCTCCACTATTCTTGATGTTCGAACTTTCCGAGGAGCTAACATCGAGCTGGACCACTATCTTGTAGTAGGCAAGATGCGCTTACGGATATCACGAACGCAACGGAGTAGAGTAAAAATACAAAGTTATGACGTTGGAAAGCTACTATCGCCAGAAACCGCTCGTGCTTTTACCGATCGCGTCTCCCTTAAGGTCTCCAATACACCTCAACTCTCCTCGCTATCAACAGAACAGCAGTCGAGCCTTTGCAAACAAGCCCTGAAAAGCTCTGCATCCGAAGTTTTGGGATTCAAGGCTCCACCACGAAGAAGCACCCGGTTCGATGACGAGTGCAGGAGGATTCATACAGCGAAGCAGCTTCTCAGGAGAAAGAAGAAAGAGCACGAGAAGCGCGCGATTGAGGATTTGGAGAGGTGTTACTGCAGGCGTGACGTTCGAAAGTCTTATCAACAGATAAGGCGAACATGCCAAGGTTATAAAGCCAGATTGGAAGCCTGTAGGGATGAGAACGGACACCTAGTAGTAGAATCGCAGTCGATGCTGACAATATGGGAAAACCACTTCTGCAGACTGTATAACGGCGATGTTAGTCAATATGCCGCTGTCAGGCAGAATGACCCATTTCTAATCGACGACGACCGCAGAGAATTCTGCGCCCCTGACCGGACCTGATAAGATTGCCATATCGAAGCTCAAGTCGAATAAATCTGCTGGCGCAGGCGGACTGTCTGCTGAGCTCTTCAAGGCAGCTGGGGATGACCTGGTTAGGAGCGTGCACCAGCTCATCTGTTAGATATGGTCAGAGGAAAGCATGCCCGAGGAATGGAGTCTCAGCATCGTATGCCCGATCCACAAGAAAGGAGACCCCTCTGATTGCGCCAACTATAGAGGAATAAGTCTCCTTAACATCGCCTACAAAATCTTCTCTGCCGTTTTGTGTGAATGCCTGAAGCCTTTTGTAAATAAGCTGATAGGTCCTTATCAGTGCGGATTCAGGCCAGGGAAGTCCACCATCGACCAAATCTTCACATTACTGCAGATCCTGGAAAAACCAATGAATTTCAAGTCGACACTCACCACCTATTTGTCGACTTCAAAGCCGTAATTAGAGACGAGCTATACAACGCTATGTCTACCTTTGATATACCTGCTAAGCTCGTCAAACTATGCAGGATGACCTTGGAGATTGCTCGCTGCTCCATCCGAATCGGTGAACACCTTACCGATAGTTTTGATGTCAAAAAAGGATTAAGGCAGGGCGATGCGCTGTCGTGTGATTTCTTCAACATCATATTGGAAATGATTGTGCAAAAATCACTGGCCAATACAAGAGGCACAATCTATTTCAAATCCTCGCAACTCCTTGCATAGGCCGACGATATTGACATAATAGGCAGATCGCAGCGAGATGTCAATGAGGCGTTTGCGAGTATTGAGTTCGAGGCGGCGAATGTTGGTCTGGCGGTAAACGAGGGTAAAACTAAATATATGCTGTCATCAAAAAAGGACGCTCATCACCGACGTCTTGCCCAGAACGTTCGTATTGGCAGTTATAAGTTCGAGGTAGTTAAGGTCTTCGTCTTCCTTGGCTCCGCAGGGACCAGGTATTTGTAACTGGAGGAGTAGGTTAACCTGGTGCCAAACTAACCTGGAAGAATAACACAACCGAGCGTGCAAAAAAGCTACTATAGATCTTTACACTTGCAAGAAGGCCTAAGGGAAAAAATGGGGATTCAACCCCAAGCTCACTCTATGGCTCTACATGATAGTCGTTCGACCTATTCTAATGTATGGAGCGATAGTCTGGTGGAATGCGCTGGATAACACAACATACCATAAACAGTTCGAGAAGGTGCAAAGGCTGGCATTTATGTGCATCACCGGGGCCCTAAAGTCCACCCCAACGGCAGCGCTTAACATGATACTTCACCTTACATGTACTTGGCAAGCAAATACGGCAATAAGACTAAAAGCCAACTGCAAATGGACGAGCTATATCACTGGCCAATCCTCCATCCTGAACAACATGATAACCGTGGCAGAAAACTCGGACCACATAGAGCCCACCACAGTCTTTAAGAAGCAATTCAAGATAACATACCCGCGCAGATGCAACTGGTCCCGCCAGATACCATCTCGCAAGAGCTGCGTGGACTTCTACACCAACGGGTCCAAAACCAAAGACGGGGTGCAGAATACTCCACATTCTGCAAACAAATAAAATTGAGCCAAGCTCTAAAATAACCAGATTGTTGCAGCGTCTTTCAGGCGGAGCTGTTGGCAATAAAGGAGACTCTGTCCTGGGTTAAGTGAAACATAATATCTTCTTCTTCTTCTTCTCCTTCTTAGTGGGCGCTACAGTTCGGGGTGAACCTGGGCCTCAACCAACATGCCCCTCCATCTAGCACGATCTTTCGCTAGCCTTTTCCATTGCCGCACACCCAGTTGGCGGCCGTCCTCTGCTTCTTCGTCCCTCGGGGCTGGATTCAAAGACTCTCCGGGCTGGAGCTGTGGTGTCCATTCGCTCTACATGGCCCAGCCATCTTAGGCGTTGAATCCGTAGACGCCTGACTAGGCTCATGTCACTGTACAGCCCGTAAAGTTCGTGGTTGAATCTTCTCCTCCATCCCCCGTCTGCGTTTATAGGCCCAAAAATCACGCGCAAAATCTTTCTCTCGAACCGACCAAGGGCCTCCTCATCCGCTTTTGATAGTGTCCATGCTTCTGCGCCGTACAACAGGACCGGGATGATAAGGGTCTTATATAGAGTCAACTTTGTAGTTCAGGAGAGGGCTCTATTACTCAGTTGCCTCCTGAACATCGAACTTATATCTGCCTATACAAACGTTCTGGCCGAGACGTCGGTGATGAGCGTCCTTTTTTGATGACAGCATATATTTAGTTTTACCCTCGTTTACCGCCAGACCAACATTCGCCGCCTCGAACTCAATACTCGCAAACGCCTCATTGACATCTCGCTGTGATCTACCTAATATGTCAATGTCGTCGGCGTATGCAAGGAGTTGCGAGGATTTGAAATAGATTGTGCCTCTTGTATTGGGCAATGATTTTTGCACAATCATTTCCAATATGATGTTGAAGAAATCACACTACGGCGCATCGCCCTGCCTAAATCCTTTTTTGACATAAAAACTATCGGTAAGGTCTTCACGGATTCGGATGGAGCAGCGAGCATTCTCTAAAGTCATCCTGCATAGTCTGACGAGTTTAGCAGGTATGTCTCTAAGTACGCTGTCGTATGCGGCTTTGAAGTCGACAAATAGGTGGTGAGTGTCGACTTGAAATTCATTGGTTTTTTCCAGGATCTGCCGTAGTGTGAAGATTTGGTCGATGGTGGACTTCCCTGGCCTGAATCCGCACTGATAAGGACCTGTCAGCTTATTTAAAAAAGGCTTCAGGCGTTCACACAAAACAGCAGAGAAGATTTTGTAGGCGATGTTCAGGAGACTTATTCCTCTATAGTTGGCGCAATCAGAGGGGTCTCCTTTCTTGGATCGGGCATACGATGCTGAGACTCCATTCCTCGGGCATGCTTTCCTCTAACCATATCTTACGGATGAGCTGGTGCATGCTCCCAACCAGGTCATCCCCAGCTGCCTTGAAGAGCTCAGCAGAAAGTCCGTCTGCGCCAGCAGCTTTATTCGACTTGAGCTTCGATATGGCAATCTTAACTTCGTCGAGGTCAGGGGGACAGAATTCTCTGCGGTCTCCGTCGATTAGAAATGGATCATTCTGCCTGACAGCGGTATATTGACTAACGTCGCCGTTATACAGTCTGCAGAAGTGGTTTTTCCATATTCTCAGCATCGACTGCGGTTCTACTACTAGGTGTCCGTTCTCATCCCTGCAGGCTTCCGTTCTGGCTTTATAACCTTGGCATGTTCGCTTTATCTGTTGATAAAACTTTCGAACGTCACGCCTGCAGTAACACCTCTCCAAATCCTCAATCGCGCGCTTCTCGTGCTCTTTCTTCTTTCTCCTAAGAAGCTTAATATCTACTACGGATATTCGAATTCACACAGATAGTCAAGCAGCCTTGAAATCGCTGAAGTCCTATGTGTAGACTTCAAGAACAAGCCTTGACTGTCGCCTATCTCTTAACGAGATGGCCGAGCAGTTTAACATACAATTCCTATGGGTACCAGGACACAGGGACATCTTAGGAAAGGAAGGGGCCGACACACTCGCCAAACAAGGAACGACACAACAATCAATCATGGCACGCGAGGGTATACCTCTTGCAGCCATTCAATTTAAACTTACAAACCTCGCCATGGCTGAGACCAACCTGAGATGGGCCCGAGGGCACACCTGGCTCTTCACCAGGCAAATCTAGCCACGGCTCGATAGTCAACGGACCAGTAGACTAATCTCCCTAAAACGAACTGACATCCACAAAATCATTGGTTTGTGGAATGTTTTCTGCAGAAGCTGCCTAGACGAAGAGGAGGTCGAATCCATCCATTACCTGCTTTGCGCCTGTCCGGCTTTCTGTGCAATCAGGAAACGCTACCTAGGATCATATTTCCTAAACGACCTGACTGATGTTCAGGGAGTAAGGATAACCGACCTTTTTAACTTTTTAAGAAGCACTAAATGGTTCTACGAATAGGGGGACAAACCTCCTCGTAGCAAAACAACGGATCTCCCTGACCTAAGTGTATTCTTCCTATTCTGGGGAGGCTACGAACCTACCTCACTACCTAGCGCCTCTGCTATCTCCTGATTGCTTGTGTGCTGCTATTGCTCCATTGCCTGCTAAATTTATCGGCTTTTTCAATGATTGGCCGAGCAAAGCGAGGTGCATCTTTAACATCGAAATCTTACGCACAACATTCTCACCATACACTTCACAAAATTTTTCGGTACAGTTTTGCAGAGATTGTATCCTTTTATAGTAAAAGGCAACTTCAAAGAGGCCGCAGTTTGGAATTGTCTTCAAGTTTGGTCTAACACGACCAAATCTAATCTTCATACTCAAGTTTACATAGAAAAAGCTTAAAGTGACAGCTTTATCCGACAACTCATGCAAGAAAATCCTTCAAATGTCCACCAAATTGATTATATCGTCTCACATTTAAGGACGACTTACCTCAACATTATCATTACTACTGGAAGGTAAAAAAGGTAAAAGAGGATGAATTTGTCAACGCCGGCGAAAGGAAAATCTATTGAACTAACTGAGATGAAAAGAGCCATGATAAGCTTTTGACAGGTGTCAATGGAAGCCCAGGATGCTCTGCCACTTACTCAAAGCTAAGTCACAAAAAAGGACTAAATTGATGATGGAACGATATCGCCTGTCATAATCTAGCGAAGGAAAGAGGACAATAAAAAATAACGTGAGCGGCCAAACTGATGACATAAATCATCCCATTGTTATCCTTTCATTCCCGAACGGTGTACACCTAGGACATCCTGGAACACAATGAATGCAAAGTACATATTGGCATCCATATTATACATACTTTTCAGTTTTACAAGGTGAAGTGGTTGAGTTCGGTCTTGCAATTTGTTACCTATTCATTTGGAACTTTAATTTCGGTCGTGAGAGTCCTTTCAAAAAGTAACAAAAGACAAACTAACTAACAAACTATGTACATCAGTAGTACAAAGCTCACACGTACGTGAAGCCTGTTTATTGATGTACTCGTATCTGTGCGAGATATAGGTTCCCAAACACACATGCTGATATGCATTCGAATGCAAACACGAACAAGGACATAAAATCCCATTTATTTTGCTTGAATAAATTCAAATAATGGTCAACCAAAATAACAAGTCGACAGATGATGTACTCCGGCGCATAAGTGATGTACTTTTCTCAGCTGTGACTCTGCGACAGGATACCCAGGGTAGATGTGTATTGTGTACGTATGGTTCGAATAGGAACAGGATGTTGAGCAACTGCTGGACAGCATTTGGTGTTTTGTTGTGTATAGAAATCGTGTGCGGAGAGGTTTCCTGCCTCGTCATCGTATCGCATTCTCTCGTTTCATACATTAATTTGGAAGCTGCAGAAGGCACTGTACCACAACGCCCCGGCTATGACGATGAACAAGTATCTCGTTTTGTATAGGAAATGTTGAGAGAAGAGAAAAGAAACAACCGACCACGAAAAAGCAGTGAAAGAAGAGGAACTTTTTCTTTGACATCCTGTGGTGTTTCTAGGGATTTAGCAATTTAATTTCGGTTCCTTTCCAGAGGTTGAACGAAATTGGTCTTAACAAATTCGCTTCATAAACAATGGCTGGCAACAAATATGGTTTACCACAGAGTTGCCAGGTACTTTCTGTCATAGTGGTTGAAACCATTTCGTTTTTTTTATCACTTTCAATCCGTGCAAACGGCTAACAAAGGCCTCGTAGGGGTAGCGTATTCGACATGCGCTAGCCCGTAAAATAGCGAGTAGAAGCCACTGCAGCCGAACATCTAGCAGCTCTATTAGTAAAAGGGCCCACAGACCTCACACTTGTGTGCACACATGTGTCGGTGTGCGACCTAGTTTACGCTCACGCCCCCATCGAGGACAAGGATGGCGCTACAAAAGACGACTTCTACGACGATGTTAAAATCGTACTGGGAGACTTTAACACAAAACTGGGCAAGGAAGTCGCTTTTGAAAGGGTCATTGGCAAGCACAGCCTACACAACACCAAATCCGAAAATGGATTTGGGCTGATAGACTTCGCAACGGGGCGAAGTCTTCTAGTTGCTAGCACGCGTTTCTTACATCTCAACATCCAGAAAGGGACTTGGCGATCTCCGGATCAATCAACCGTCAACCAGATTGACCACATTGCGATTGAAGGCAGGCACGCATCCGATATTCTCAACGTACGAACTTTTAGAGGAGCCAACATCGACTCGGACCACTATCTTGTTGCAGCTAGGTTGCGACTGCGAGAATGCCTGGCCCAGAAAAATCGTGTCAGGCTAGCGGCATACAACGTCGCAATGTTACAATCGCAAGAGACCGCCAGAGCCTATGCCAGTGTTGGCCCAAAGTTAATCTGATTAACGATTAAAAATTAATGATTAAAATCGTAATCAAAAATTTTGATTAAGATTAATTAATCAAAATCAGTTTTAAAATGATTAAGATTATTAATCATAATCATTAATCGTTAATTTGATTATTAGATTAACTATGTCCAAATTAAATGTAAGTTTAAATTTGATTGATTTAAAAGGCTGATCGATTCATCGTGAAGAACTGTTTGGTGCGATGGCCGAATTCGGGATCCCGGTAAAACTGATCCAGTTGTGTCGCGCCACGCTAAAAAACACGCGATGCACCGTGCAACTCGGTTCTAGGACCTCGGAACCATTCGAAACATGCACCGGACTTCGGCAAGGAGATGCGCTGTCATGTGACTTCTTCAACCTGGTGCTGGAGCAGATAGGCAGGCGTCAACAGGGAAGGCACTATCTTTTACAAGTCCATCTAGCTGCTAGGATACGCGGATGATATCGACATCATCGCGTGTTCCCGCCGTGGCATTGTGGAAGCATTCACGGCGATTGAAGAACAGGCGAAACGAGTTGGTCTTAAGATCAATGAGGATAAAACGAAATACATGGTGTCAAGCAAAAACCAATCCGTCGCTCACCACCTGGGACAAAATATAACAATTGACAGCAACAATTTTGAGGTAGTTAAGGAGTTTGTCTACCTCGGGGCAAACGTAAATTCCACAAATGACACCACAGTGGAGATCCGGCATAGAATCGCCCTTGGCAACCGCTGCTACTTCGGCTTGTCCAAACAACTGGGGTCAAAAATCCTCACTCGAAAGACAAAAGTCATGCTTTACAAAACGCTCATTCTGCCAGTCTTGCTGTACGGAGCCGAAAGCTGGACGATAAGCAGAACAGCGGAGCTGATTTTGGGTTCTTTCGAAAGAAAAATTCTGCGCCGGATATTTGGTCCTGTCTGTGTGGAAGGTGAATGGAGAAGAAGACACAACCGTGAACTCTACGAGCTGTACCAGGATGTGGATGTAGTCCGGAAGGCAAGGATCCGTCGACTACACTGGCTCGGCCACATCGAGCGCATGGACATCAACGCTCCAGCTAAGAAGGTCTTCGACTCCGAGCCTTCTGGTTCGAGAAGAAGAGGAAGACTGGGCCTCCGGTATAAAGACCAAGTAATCGCGGATGTAAGACATCTTAGTCTTGACAACTGGAAGCAGCGTGCCCGGGACCGTCAAGGATGGAAGGCAGCTATAGCTCAGGCTCAGATCCTCCATGGATCGCAAGTCTGATAAGTAAGTAAGTAAGTACATATGTTTCAAGAAATAATCATAATCAAGTTAATCAATTAATGAATATTATGATTAACTTCAATAATCATGATTAAGACTACTTTTTTAATCACGATTATTTCAATCATGATTAATTTAATCTGATTAAAATTAATCAAATTAAGTAGTTGATTAAAAAATTAATCGATTAATGCCAACACTGGCCTATGCCAATCGCGTCTCCCTCAAGCTCTCGGAAAACCCTCCAAGACCTGCTCAGACCGTACAACACCAATGGATCCATTGTCAACAAGCCTTAGAGAGTGCTGCTTCTGAGGTACTGCGTTTCAAACCGCCACCAACCAGAAACCCATTGCTTGGCGACGAGTGTAGGAGGGCACTCGCAGCCAAGCAGCAAGCCTATCAAGAGGCGCTGCATAGAAGGACGAGAGCTGTGTGTGAGCATTATGGGCAGAAGAGGAGGGAGGAGCATAAGCTTTTAAAAACAAAAAAAAGAGCATGAGAAGCTCGCGATCGTAGAGATGCAGAGATACTATGGCAGGAATGACATTCGGAGGTTTTATCAACGAATAAAACAAACATGCCAGGGATATGTATAAGGCCAGAACGGAAGCCTGCAGCCCCCCTGACTTGGACGGTTAGGAATGCTTTTTCTAAGCTTAAAGTCCAACAAAGCTGCTGGAGTAGACGAACTACCTGCCGAGGTCTTTAAGGCAGCTGGAGATGACCTGGTTGGGAGTATGCACCAGGTCATCTGCAAGATATGGTCAGAGGAATGCATGCCCGATGAATGGAGTCTTAGTATCGTTTGCCCGATCCACAAGAAAGTAGACCCCGTTGTCTGCGCCAACTACAGAGGTATAAGTATTCTGAATACAGCTTATAAAATCTTCTCTGCTGTACTGTGTGAACGCCTGAAACCGTTCGTTAATAAGCTGATTGGCCATATCAGTATGGTTTCAGGCACGGGAAATCCACTATAGATCAATTATTCACACTGCGGCAGATCCTGGACAAAAAGATGGTGGGTGTTCCAGATCAACACCCACCATCTGTTTGTCGACTTTAAGGCTTTATACGATAGTATAAATAGAGACGAGCTATACAACGCCATGTCCAGTTTTGACATCCCTGATAAACTTGTCAGATTGTGCAGGATGACATTGCAGAACTCTCGCTGCTCCATTAGGATCGGAAGCGACCTAACCGACACCTTTTATGTTAAAAAAGGTTTTAGACAGAGTGACGCGCTATCGTGTGACTTTTTCAACATCGTCCTCGAAAGGATCGTGCAAAACTCAGTGGTCGATACGAGGGGCACCGTCTTTTTCAAGTCCGTACAACTGCTCACTTATGCCGATGACATTGACATAATTGGACGAAGTCAGCGTGATGCCATTGAGGCCCTTACGAGCACTAAGACCGAAGCGGCTAAAATGGGACTGGCGGTAAATGAGGGCAAAACGAAGTATATGCTGTCGTCGAAGAAGGACACGAACCGCCGGCGTCTTGGCTAGGGCACACATATTGGCAAGTATAATTTCGAGGAAGTCAATAACTTCGTCTACCTAGGCTCTGCAGTGACATGCAGAAATGACATCAGTGCCGAAATCAAACGCAGAAGAACTCTCTGTTTCTTTGGGTTCGGGAGGCAATTGAGAAGCGGAGCCCTCTCTCGAACAACCATATAAAGTGACCATATAAAAGACCCTTATCATCCCGGTCCTGCTTTATGGCGCTTTATGGCGCAGAGACATGGACCTTATTGAAAGCGGATGAGGAGGCCCTTGGTCGTTTTGAGAGAAAAATTCTGCGTACGATTTTTGACCCGACCTGCATAAATGGGGAGTGGAGGAGACATGAACGTAGCACGGCGTCTTCGGATCCAACGCCTAAGATGGCTAGGTCATGTTGAGCGCATGGAAAACCCAGCTCCGGCCCGGAGGGTCTTTGAATCCAACCCTGACGGGAGACGCGGTCGAGGACGGTCAAATTTAAGGTGGCGCAACCAAGTGAAAGAGGACCTTAACCAACTAGGCGCCCGGCACTGGAGACTGCTGGCGAAGGACCGTTCTAGTTGGAGAGGATTCTTAAACGACGCTCCGGTTCGCCATGAACTGTAGCGCTGAAAAGGAAGAAGAAGGATCCGTGCAAACAAACGAGGAACTTTTCCCTTCCCTCCTAAAGACTGGAGATCAAACGATTTAATTTAGTGTGATTCCAACGAACAGTCTTCACGCATCACATTCATTCTTCGTCCACGCAAAAAGGATATATTGTTGGACATTCAACTACAACTAAAAGATAAACAAAATCTTATGCACTCCGGATGCGATAGCCAAGAACCATATCTTCGCCTCAACACCACATGTAGTTGCAACCACCACATTGCAGTGCTTTTGTTCGCATTTTTCTTAAATACTTCAACTTGGCTCCAAACAACATCAGTAAAATACCATTTGAGGATAACAAGGACGAAATGTACGCTCCTCGGAACACGGAGCGTAGGAGAGCGACAAGCAAAAACTGACGGCGAATTCAATGAAAATTAAATGCACACTTTCTTTTGTTCGCCTTTACGGTCGAAAATTTATTCAAAACTAAGATAAGTCCTTTCGCCTGGTGTCCCCTTCGTCACATTCCATGCTGTTCTTGTCTGCTTTGGAATTCTGGAAATGTGCAGCAGTCCTCATGCTGCTGATGATCGTCGTCATCGTCGTCTTGGTTGTACTTGGCTTTTGTAAAAACAGCAAACGAGGACATTTACTGCAAATGACAACTTTCCGCGAATTCGCACTCCCACCCTTATGTCCCCATTACCAACCCCACACGACACTATAACTCCGCCAGTTCTTCGTCGCGGTTGAATACGAGTTCGAGATGTGAAGGTTTTTTTCTTCCTCAGATCTCGTAAAGAAGTTCCATTCGTCCATTTTGAATCTCCTTCTTCTATCTTTTGCCTTCGCGATTCAGTCTTTTGGCAACGTTCCCGACGTTATGAGATACATATTCTATGTAGGCACACATGCGATTCCTTGAATCTGTAGTAGTGCTTTCACAGGTTGAATATACGCATCATTTGATTTACGTTTGCGTTGGGGCTATGTTACCCCAAAAACGTGCTCATTTACGACCCCCTCAAGTCAGGTCGCAATTAGGGCGAAAAAAGTCGTTCGCGCGGCATTTAAAATCGCGGTTCACAGGTGTCCTACGATCAGGTTTATTCAATTCGTTGCATTTAATTACCCGACAGGCAAACGGGTTTTGTTATTGAGCTATCTCATAAATAATTATTTTATGGCTTGTGCTTAACGGTAATTTCTGGCACACAAAATCGGTATTTAAAAGCACTACTTGCAGATGATTTGTTATTTCAGCTTTAAATCGTTCCATTCACATCTCGTACTGAATCTTTTGTCCAATATGAAGGGGGCAGTCGGACAGATGATAGTATTTTTGGGTGCCATCGAACGTACGAAAGAGTTTCTGAACAATTGATGCATCAGCATTGGGTGATTAATGACTCTCTAAAGTGCGACTAACGTAGTCATCTAACGTTTTTGTTTTGTTGGCATAGAGTAGGGACGATAGTGTGTCCGAAGAGGAAAACCTGCAATGCGAAAATCTGTTTAGTTGAGACAAGGGAGCATATGAATGCCTCGTATATGTGGCTGGGACAAAGGTAAGGATGTATGCATGGTGAATAGGTCGGAGGAAGTGTTTGACGTGCTTAAAGAGCTTAAAACTGATCAATCATTATAATGCATCTCTTTCCTATTCAGTCTTGTTCACACATTTGGGTACCTGGGGTTCCATTGGTACCTTTTGCAAATACAAATTTTGGTAAGGGAACAGACTGGGCCTGAAATAATCGATAAGATCGTTACCGAAGAAAAAAATTAGTGAGCGGTTAAATCATTTGACTCCTACAAGGCGCCAGGAATAGACGCATTGAAAAAAAAATGCAACCTCCAAAGTCTCACAAGGATTCAGAGGGCTGGCTATCTGGTAGTGACCGGATCTATGAAATCCACCCCAACGGCAGCCCCTGAAGCGGTGCTGAACCTTCCACCACTAGGCATATATTGTGAAAAAATTGTCAGGAAACAGGAATCCAGTCTTTGGAAAAGGTGTCCTCATGGCCACGCATCAATTCTGGATCGATGGGCTATCTTGAGGTCCGCAAGCGAAACGGACTAAACCACCGTGGGGTGGCCGTGGTGCAGTGGTTAACACCATCGACCGCCGAGCGGGAGGTCTATAGTTCAAATTCGCTTCATAGCCAAGAAAAAGTAATTCCTATACGGACAAAAAGTATGCAACGTAATTGCGAATGTAAGGTGACCAGACGTACTGCTGCAGGCATAACACTCACAGTATATGGTCAACTGAAATTCATACTCTGCGTATGCAATACTAAAGTGCTCGGACGATTTACTGCGGACTATAACCAATGTGGAATTTGGTCTGCTCTCGTCCTATCTAGGACATCATCAACATCAACGACGCAAACCACTGCACTCCGTTCAGGTTGTGTGTGCAAACACATCATAAGGGAATAGAATATAACAACTCTTGAACCTGCGCGGGTCTCTAAAAAAAAAACCATTTTCTTGCTGAGAGATGAGATTCTCTATCAGGATTCCCTCCAGGGATGAATGGACCAATGATATGGTAAACACGGAAAAGGAACTGGCAATCTATACCGGTACAGGAGCCGGAGTCTACTTCAAACCTCGGGAAGCATATCACTTCTACAGACTTGATGGCGGCTGTAGTGTCTTCCAGACTGAGATCTCTACAATTAAACAAGCTGCGGATCTGATTCTTAGGTAGAATCTCTCAGGTAAGAGAATTAAAATCTATGTTGGCGGTCAGGCAGCCATTAAGGCAACTAGACTAGGCGAGCCCTACAACGATTTTTGCAGAAGCTGTAGGGACGAAGAGGAAATAGAATCCATTGGCTCGGAAAGATATACGTACCTTGGGGGCCACTTCTTTTCGGGTTTAGTGAAGGCAAAGGAAATTTAGCTGAACAAGCTGCTGCATATAGGTAGGTGGTTCAGCTCAGCGGCGAACAAGTAGGTTCCCCTCGGGTTAGATCTTAAACTGGGCACAATAGACTCCTCGTAGTCTAAGCTTACCTACCTTTTGCAATAGTACTACATATATCAAAACCATCTTTTAATACGTTTCCGTGTTGGAGTCAAGTCTCTCACTCGATAAGATGTAGTGTTTTCATTGTTTTTTCAAAATATTCTCCATTCACTTTTGCACGCGTTTGAACCAATTTTCGAAGCACCTTTCCCACTCCAATTAAGGTACCTCTAAAAAGTGTGATCTGAACGCATCAACCGTTTATTCAGACTCGTCCTGGCCCGTTTAGCTGATGATTGTTTAATTTCGGGTTAATTTTAGGCCGTATCTCACGCGAAAAAATCATTCGGGGCCAATTCAAAGCACGCGTCAACCTCACGGTATGCCACATGATAATCCTGCAACATTACTTCCCACGTAGTAGACATGGTGCTTCATTACCAAAAGTCAAAGTGGGTTGATCGGCATACTACTGTTGGTCTATAGCATCATCATAGAAAAGAACCGTTAAAAAAAATATTTACAATTTAATGTAATTTTTTGAGCAACATGAATGAGAAATAACACGTTTGACACAACGTCTAGTTGCTCTTAAAAACGTCAGACCTTACGACGACAACATAAATTTATCATGTACGCACAGGGGGTACCATAACTCGAAACTCAAGTACCAACTTACAAATGCACGAAAAATAGACTCGAAATTGAACCTTCCGCCACACGTACATAGTATGTATGTGTTCATTCAAGATGTCATCTAATTACAAAAGCCTCACAGCTGTTACCAGGATCGTCTAGGCTGCTTTATTGAATAGCGGTCTTATCCCAATGCTTTCATCATTGTCATCATCAGCTTGACATTTTCTCAAGCTGCCCACCAGTGAAATTATGCTTATTATAAATGCATATGGATGGCAAAGGTCTAACAAAGGCCTCGTAGGGGTAGCATCTATCCGACGGATGCTGGCCTGCTAAAAAGCGAGAAGAGCCACCGCAGTCGAACATCTTGCGGCACTGTTAGTAAGTCCTATCCCCACCTCTTCGTGCTGCCATCTGGAGATTTCCTATGGAAATTGCAGACGGGGAAGGGCGAACGGCGAGCCTCCTGCGCCAGGATTAGTCGGTTGGGCTACGGCCTAGTAAGCCGTAACCGTAAAAAAAACACAAACTCCGAAACAACCACAGGCCTCCGATATAACGGACCGGATTTATGTTGACGACCCTTGCAAAAAACGAAAAAAGGACAATGATCTTCGGCTTTGTACGTGGAATGTCAGGTCCCTTAACAGGCCACGTGCAGCCGAACAACTTGCGGACGCCCTAGACCGCTATAAAGCGGACATCACCGCCATCCAGGAAATGCGATGGAATGGACCGGGCATAAAGCGGATGAAAAACTGCGATATTTACTACGGCGACTGCTATAGGGAAAGAGGGCAACGATTGTTTGGATGCGGATTTGTTGTTCGAGGTGGACTAAGGCAAAAAGTCCTAAGCTTTCGGCATGTGAGCGAACGCCTCATAACAATCGTATCAAGGCTAAATTTTTTAACATCAGCCTGATCTGCGTCCACGCCCCCACGGAAGACAAGGATGACTCAGCCAAAGATGAGTTCTACGATCTCCTAGACAGAACGTATGCCCAATGTCCCAGCTATGACATCAAAATTGTACTAGGAGACTTCAATGCTAAGCTGGGTAAGGAAAGCATATTTGAACGAGTCATCGGCAAACATAGCCTACACGACACCACCTCCGATAACGGACACAGGCTGATTGATCTTGCTACGGGGCGAAATCTCCTTCTAGCCAGTACGCGCTTCCCGCACCTCGATATACACAAAGGCACCTGGCGGTCTTTTGATCAATCGACTACCAACCAGATTGATCACATCGCGATCGACGTCAGACACTCCTCCACTATTCTTGATGTTCGAACTTTCCGAGGGGCTAACATCGACTCGGACCACTATCTTGTTGTAGCCAAGATGCGCTTACGGATATCACGAACGCAACGGAGTAGAGTAAGAACACAAAGTTATGACGTCGGAAAGCTACTATCGTCAGAAACCGCTCGTGCTTTTACCGATCGCGTCTCCCTTAAGCTCTCCAATACACCTCAATCCTCCATGCTATCAATAGAACAGCAGTGGAGCCTTTGCAAACAAGCCCTGAAAAGCTCTGCATCCGAAGTTTTGGGTTTCAAGGCTCCACCACGAAGAAACACCTGGTTCGATGACGAGTGCAGGAGGATTCATACAGCGAAGCAGGGTGCATATAAGGCCTCGCTGCATAAAAGAACAAGAGCAGCTCGTGAGCTCTACGAGTTAAAATGAAGGGAGGAGCATAAGCTTCTTAGAAGAAAGAAGAAAGAGCACGAGAGGCGCGCGATTGAGGATTTGGAGAGGTATCACTGCAGGCGTGACGTTCGAAAGTTTTATCAACAGATAAAGCGAACATGCCAAGGTTATAAAGCCAGAACGGAAGCCTGCAGGGATGAGAACGGACACCTAGTAGTAGAACCGCAGTCGATGCTGAGAATATGGAAAAGCCACTTCTGCAGACTGTATAACGGCGATGTTAGTCAATATACCGCTGTCAGGCAGAATGATCCATTTCTAATCGACGGAGACCGCAGAGAATTCTGTCCCCCTGACCTCGACGAAGTTAAGATTGCCATATTGAAGCTCAAGTCGAATAAAGCTGCTGTCGCAGACGGACTGTCTGCTGAGCTCTTCAAGGCAGCTGGGGATGACCTGGTTGGGAGCATGCACCAGCTCATCCGTAAGATATGGTTAGAGGAAAGCATGCCCGAGGAATGGAGTCTCAGCATCGTATGCCCGATCCACAAGAAAGGAGACCCCTCTGATTGCGCCAACTATAGAGGAATAAGTCTCCTTAACATCGCCTACAAAATCTTCTCTGCCGTTTTGTGTGAACGCCTGAAGCCTTTTGTAAATAAGCTGACAGGTCCTTATCAGTGCGGACCAGGGAAGTCCACCATCGACCAAATCTTCACACTACGGCAGATCCTGGAGAAAACCAATGAATTTGAAGTCGACACTCACCACCTATTTGTCGACTTCAAAGCCGCATACGACAGCGTAATTAGAGACGAGCTATACAACGCTATGTCTACCTTTGACATACCTGCTAATCTCGTCAGACTATGCAGGATGACTTGGGAGAATGCTCGCTGCTCCATCCGAATCGGTGAACACCTTACTGATAGTTTTGATGTCAAAATAGGATTTAGGCAGGGCGATGCGCTGTAGTGTGATTTCTTCAACATCATATTGGAAATGATTGTGCAAAAACCATTGGCCAATACAAGAGGCACAATCTATTTCGAATTCTCGCAACGCCTTGCATACGCCAACGATATTGACCTAATAGGTAGATTGCAGCGAGATGTCAATGAGGCGTTTGCGAGTATTGAGATGGAGGCGGCGAAAATTGGTTTGGCGGTAAACGAGGGCAAAACTAAATATATGCTGTCAGAACGATTGTATAGGCAGATATAAGTTCGAAGTAGTTAAGGACTTCGTCTACCTTGGCTCCGCAGTGACCTGGAACAACGACATCAGTTCCGAAATCAAACGCAGAATCACTCTTGCCAAACGCTGTTTCTTTGGGCTCAGGAGGCAACTGAGTAATAGGGCCCTCTCCCGAATGACAAAGTTGACTCTATATAAGACCCTTATCATCCCGGTCCTGTTTTACGGCGCAGAAGCATGGACACTATCAAAAGCGGGTGAGGAGGCCCTTGGTCGGTTCGAGAGAAAGATCTTGCGCGTGATTTTTGGGCCTATAAACGCAGACGGGGGATGGAGGAGAAGATTCAACCACGAACTTTACGGGTTGTACAGCGACATGAGCCTAGTCAGGCGTCTACGGATTCAACGCCTGAGATGGCTGGGCCATGTAGAGCGAATGGACACCACAGCTCCAGCCCGGAGAGTCTTTGAATCCAACCCCGAGGGACGAAGAAGCAGAGGACGGCCGCCCTTAACCATCTAACGGGCAAAATAGTAAAAATGGTCGGATCAAGTTGATAATTTTTTTTCAAGTAGATATAGATGAAATAAGCATACATTTAAATTTTCACGTAGAAAAAATATTCAGATCGGCCGCCAGGTTGGAATTATTGGAGACCGTCTCAAGACGGTCTTGTCTGTTGGCGAGTAAAAAAATTCCTTTGCATAGAACGTATGCGTTTGTTGCGGCCATGTCAATGAAATGGTAAAAAAGCCTCGTCATGATATTTCGGCTTTTTGCTCGAATATGGTACCGACCCATAAGCCCATCCATAAGGTCCACCCCACCCATATGAGCATTATACTCCCGGATGATTTGGGGGCAGTCTATTTCGACGAATTTCTTCTGCTTTCTGTCATATCGAGGTGCCTTTGCTATACTGTGATCACGATTAGATCTCTCAAATGCTTCAATACCTACGTAGGTGGAAGCCAACCGTACACACTTATTATCCTTCCATAAAATGGTATTCACATCCACTCCATCGATTGATGTTATATATTCTATTGAATATCCTCTACTTTCCTTACTTGCTTGATTGTCGGTCGGCAGCTTACATGCTGGTATACGATTAGCTATATAAAAATAAATAAATAAATTGTATAGCATTAAAATAATTTCAAAAAATTACCTCGCACTGTGCCTAAACTGAAGATTCCTCGGGCTCGTAAGTAGACCAAAAGAGGTAGCGATGAGTAGAAGTTATCGAAGTATAGAATATGATTAGCAAACTCGGGAATTGTTTGCGATAACCGAACAACGACATTGGATGTGGCTCCTAGATCTGGTGTGCCAGGTAAGATGACATTATCACCTGCACCATTGTATACTTCAAAACGATAGGCAAACCCGTTTGAGTCGCAAAGAACAAACAATTTGACACCCCACTTGTGCGGTTTGTTTGGCATGTATTGACGAAGATGGTGTTTCGTCTTGGTGCTGCACATTTGTTCATCGACACAAAGTCTAGCTGTTTTTGGGATTGAATTGAACCGCTGGTTCAGTTTATTGGCTAGAGCACGGATTCTAAACATAGGATCGTATCCAGATTCACCTTTCATTTTACGTTGGGATTCATCTTGAAAACATAAAAACCTCTTAATTGCTGAAAATCGTTTTAACGGCATACAATTTTGAATGGATGGGAAGGCATTTTTGCCCCAGTAACTCTCCATATTAGGATAACGGTATAGCGACATGTAAAGCATTATTCCAATATAATTTCGTATTTCTGGGGCAGAAGTTTTGAATCCGGAGTTTATGTTTTCCGTTAAAGCACAACGATTAGTCTCTTTAGTGATAAGTTCGACGATTTCGTCCGTAAAAAACAAGTTAAACATTTCCATTGGCGTGGAGAGGTTTATGACACTCAATGGAAGTGATGCGTCACCATTAAATGCAACTTCATTTACATGTAAGCGTATAGAGCGCTTGCGCCAGACCAATCGGGAAAGCTTTTTTGAATCTTTTCCAATAGAAGATAGCTCTCCACTGAAGCCTCCGGAAGAAGGCTATATTGTTGGCCCAGTAGCCTCAAATGATGGCAATGGAGATCGTGGCCTTTTTAGTGATTTGAGACGAGAATTTGTAATGGCAGATGAAGTGGATGGCTGCATATCTGTAACATCAACAATAAAAGTAGAGGAAGCGGCGGGATTGTTGATTTCGCTAAAATTTAGGTGCATAGCCGCCACAAATGCATCTGTTGTCTCAGCTTCATTCATTTGCTGGATGCATTCTTCAATGATTTGTGCATTCTTTTCGGAAAAGTCAGCTAAATTATCCGGCTCAATGTTGTCAACATTGTAATCTGGATCACAGATGGTGTCATCGCTGCTATAAACTTCATCGTCGCTTTCTACTGAATCAATGAATTCAGCCAATTGATCATCAGTCATTTCCTCCAAATTAATTTTTTTAATTAATATTTGCATTTTGTGACTTAGGGTATGGTTAGACCCAATAACAAGAACTAAACAAAATCGAGACAGTTTTTTACTCGTAAACCGACAAGACCGTCTAGAGACGGTCTTGCATTTTTTGTTTGCAAAAGACACATAACACTGTTTTATCACTTAAATTTTATCAATAACTTTAAATAAATTATATAATCTACTTACAGTCAAATCGAACACATAGATTTTTTGATTCTAAGTTACTTTTTTTAACACTTGAAAATTTACAAAATTAAAATTTAATTTTCGCCGTTATTTCAATGAGTTTTTGCATCCAATTGATGATAGAACTCAAAAGCGTGATCGGAGTGGAATGATAAAGATACCAAAATGTGCAGAACAGTAAAAAAAATAAGTCTCCGTTGTTTTAAGCAAAAAAACAAGCTATGTTTGACGCTGGAGGCAAAAAACTGAAGGCAGTCTTGAGACGGTCTTACCCGTTAGAGGGTTAAGATGGCGCACACAGGTGGAAGGGGATCTCAGCCAACTGGGTGTGCGGCAATGGAAAAGGCTAGCGAAAGATCATGCTAGATGGAGGGGCATGTTGGTTGAGGCCCAGGTTCACCCCGAACTGTAGCGCCCACTAAGAAGAAGAAGAAGATAAATGCATATGTATCTACGGCACATGCGCCTTGCATTTTAATAAATCTTTCGAACTCCTTACAGTGCCGCACTCAGTTCCATTGCTCATAGAATTCCTAAGAATTCGAAGTGTGTGTCCTGTCACCCTAATTCAGTGTGCTGACTACCAGTCATCCAACCTATCCACCTGCCGCCAACGTGGCCAGCAGCTAGCCAACCTGGACGCCAAGCAACTAAACTGATAACCAAACAGCCAACCTGGCCAGCAACCAGCCAACCTGGCCACCAGCCAGCCAATCCGGCCACCGACCATTGAACCTGGCTAACAGCCAGGCAGCTAACCTCACAACCAGACAGCCGACCTGGCCACCAGACAGCCATCCTGGCCACTAGCCATACAGCTCACCTGGCCACCAGCCCCCAAATCTGGCCACCCGCCAGCCATCCTGGCCAACTGTCATCCAACCTGACTACCAGCCAGCCAAGCTGCCCATCAGTAAGCCAACTTGTCCACCAGCCAGCCAACCTGGCCACCAGCCAGCCAACCCGGCCACCGGTCATCCAACCTGGCCAACAGCAAAACAACTTGGCCACCAGCCAACCAACCTGGCCACCAGGAAACCAACCTGGTCACCAGCCAGCCAACAAACCAATCTGAAGACCAGACAGCCATCCTGGTCAACTCTCATCCAACCTGACTACCAGCCAGCCAACCTATCCACCAGCCAGCCAACCTGGCCACCAGCAATGCGGTGCAAAATGGTTTTAGACGTTCACACAATACGCTGGACAGGATCTTGTATGCGACATTTTGCAGGGATATACCTCTATAGTTCCTGCAAGAGGTAAGATCGCCTTTTTTGTGAATGGGGCAAATAGAGCTGGTATTGCAGTCGTCGGGCATGCTTTCATCTTCCCAAATTCTGCAGATGATCTGGTGCTTGCTCCCTACCAGAAAATCGCCGCCAGCCTTGAAGAGCTCTGATGGCAAGCCATCTGAGCCTGCGGCCTTGTTGTTCTTCAGCTTCTGAATAGCTGTGCCGACTTCTTCGATGCTGGGTGGGAGGACTACATCAGCGGCTGGAGTTGGGATTGCCTCGGTCCCTACCACTCTCTCTTGGTCATGCTCGTTAAGCAGCTGCTGGAAGTGCTGCTTAAATACATCCACTATTCCCTGCGGGTCGGTGACAAGATTACCCTCGCAGTTTCGAAGAGCCAGGGTGCCCTTTTTGAAGCCTCCTGCAAGGCCTTTGGCTTTCTTGTAAAAGGCTCGTGTTTTATTTTTATCCCTAGACTCCTCGATATCCTTGAGCTGGGAGGCTGCGAACACCCTTTTCTTTTGTCGCAGTAGTTTTTTCTCCTCCTTTCTTCTGGCTCAATACTCTTCTTGCGCTGCCCTGGTTTTCCTCTGCAGCGCCTTTTGGTACGCCTCGTCGGTTGCTGCCTTTTTCTGTTCACACTCGCCATCATACCACGGGTTTCTCGTCGGGGGTGGTAGGTATCCTAAGGTGGTTTCCTGAAAGGCTGAGCGGCAATGCAGCCACATGTTATTGGCATTTGTGTTTGACGTAGGCATACCGTAGAGTCTTTCGCTCAGCTGCTCCCTGCAGACTCTGGCAACCTCCGGTGTGCTCAGGCGCCCAATGTCGAACCTCCTCCTGATGGGCTGGTGCAGCTTTCTGACATTGGACAGTCGAGCTCTGAATCTTGCTGCTACGAAGAAGTGGTCACAGTCGACATTTGCCCCTCTGAATGTTCGCACGTCGATGTTTGACGAGTGCCTTGCGTCAGTAAGCACATGGTCGATTTGGTTGGCGGTTCGACCGTCCGGAGATCGCCAGGTTGCTGTGTGGATCCGCTTGCGAGGGAATCTTGTGCTACTTATCACCGCATTACGAGCTGTCGCAAAGTCAGCGAGTCGGAAGCCGTTATCTGTTGTTGTATCGTGGAGGCTGTGCTTTCCGATTACTCCGCCAAGGGTGTTTTCCTTACCGATTTTGGCGTTGAAGATCCCGAGTACGATTTTTACATCGTCTTTTAGACGTCGTACCAGGCCGATGTCGCTGTACAACCCGTACAGTTCTGCGTTATATCTTCTCCTCCATACACCGTTTGAACAAACGGGACCGTAGATAGTACGCAAAATTTTCCTCTCGAAACGACCAAGGGCATCTTCATCGGCTTTTGTTAAGGTCCAAGCCTCTGCGCCGTAAAGGAGGAGTGGGATTATTAAGGTCTTATATAGTGTCACCTTGGTTTTCCGAGAGAGGGCTCTACTTCTCAATTGCCTCTTGAGCTCAAAGAAACGGCGGTTGGCAAGAGTGATTCTGCGTTTTATCTCAGCGCTGGTGTTGTTGTCGCTGGTCATCAGTGAGCCAGTGCAGACGAATTCCTTGACCACTTCAAAGTTATATCCGCCCATGGTGACGTTCTGGCCAACACGTCGGTGTTGTCCGTTTATTTCACCAACTTCAAGAGACAAGAGTAGCCTATGTCACTCTCTATCCCTTCAGCTATGTCCAGTTAAAAAATCACGTCAATTCGTCGCTCCGTTTTGCCGTGAGAGACGGACAAACAGACACACACACTTCCACATTTATAATATTAGTATAGATTTTCGTCCCGCCGCTTATCAGATTTCTTTTCTAGACGAGAGGAATCCTTTTGATTACCTCATTCATTCACTCAAGGAAATGCACTCTAGGAAGCTTATTCAACGATAACGTCTTTTTTCAAAAAGTGTGCAGTGTGCTAACTTTTGGTCGCGGAGTGTATGTGTAAATCCAGGTTTACTAGCTAGATCCATGCTCAGGCTAATACCTTTGAGATCCGAATTCTGGGGGAAGGGAAACTAATCTTCAGCTCACTCTCCAAAGGATCCTGTCTCCTCCTGACCTCCTGTGATCGTGTTCTTCTTTTCTTTTTTTGTATGGATTGTTAAAAAACCTTCAGAGGATAAGCCCATCAACACCATCAATGGTCGCTTCTAATTTCAAACGACAGCCAAATGAAAAACTTTTACATTTCCTGTCCAGTTATGACATTGAATTCTTTTCAGCCCCTTTTGCATCCAATTCTTCATGGAGAAAAATCACAGTCCATTCACCGGACAAACGAAAACAGCAATTCGAAAAACTGAGACTTTTAAGGCGCAGATGTGTGTTTCAAGGCAAATTGAAAACTTTTCAGACACATTATTGCTTACAGAAGCTGCTCTATAGTCCAGCACCATCAATCTGCCCCCCCACAACGCATTAGTGAACTTTTAAAATGGTGAATAGCAACGACACACTCAAGCAGAGTAGCGTAGTCCGTAGTGGAGTGGCATACGAATATTGCATTCGGTCCGGTTGGACGCTTATTTGAAAAATAACGTATGCCGATGTTACAAGGGTTTGAATCAACCCCCAGAAGGGTCGTTGTCGAAATATAAACTTTTGTTTAGTTCGGTGGCCGCTAGGTATGCCGGGCCATCTAAGTCAGTCGGATTGTGTTTCCGTGCCATTCAGCACGGGATGGGCGAAATGAAAATTCACAAAATTATGGTTTTCCCTTCAGCGCTTTGACAGAACTTTTTCCGTCATACATATGTACGTTCTATGGATCACAGCGATGAGATATGTAATTTTTAAACAAATGGATACGTTTTTTCTTGTTTATTTATTGTTTGTTGTTGTTGTTGAGTAGAAGTTTTTCAATTTCTTTTAAATATTCCAAAATCTGCGTACGCCGGTACAGTCAGGAAATGCTCGGATGTGTTGCTGACATGACACGCAAAAGTTGTGTTTTCAAGTTATGATTGTGTTTTCAGAGAAAGGAGGAATTTAATGCGTACGTTGAAGCACTGTATGCCTTTCCTGAAATGGACGCAATGATTTCGTTTTTGAGTTTGGGGCTATGTTGTTACTCCTCCAGAGGTAAGGGCAACACAATATCTACAGAAGAAGCCATACCTTCGAACAAATTGCTTTTCCTGACATACATAGGGCAGGTTATGAGGCCGGTGAGGGTTGGCTGAAGGTGACTAGATTGAGAACGTGAGTTGACCTACACTAGGCTGCAGGATGCAGCCAGAAATGTACATTACGAAGCCTTGCATATGAAATGGGTACTAGTCAATGCCTTTACTTACTTAAGAGAAGTCAAAGCAGTCCTAAAGGTTTTAAAGGTGGGCAAGGCTTCTGATATTATCTTTATCAATGTTTATCAACATTTCTCCCGCAATACACGTCTCTCTAGGAATGTTCACCAATATACTCTGAAGCCCGCTTTCGGACGTACTGTCAAATATAGAGAATCTTTCATTAACCGAACCACACGAATCTGGAACTCCCTGCCGGATTCGGTTTTCCCCCCTCAATGCAACATGCAAGCATTTAAGATCAATGTCCATCGGCATCTCCTCTATTCCTCTTCCTCTCTACCTTCTGCCCGCACTGTGTCACCGACATAATAAGGTTATTAGACCTTGAGTGCGCGCAAATTATTAAAAAAAAAAAAAAAAAAAAAAAGTTTAAGACTATTGTGATGTTTCATTTTAGCAATAGAGATTGAACCGAGCGAAGTGTCTTTTGAACACCTTGAAGTTGGTGAAATTAATGTTGATCAAGACCAAACAAAACAAACGCAAAAATGATAGATACCTAAGTTCAGATCCTACAGAGCTTACCCACGTGATGCACAATTGGCCATTTTTTTTTTTTTTTTTTTGTAACTTTCCAGTCGGAAGTTTCTGTAATGGGGCTGATTTTGCGGATTCCAAATTTTGACACATCTCCACGTTTCAAGATCACTAAAATCCAAATCCAAGGTTTTTATAGAGATGTCTGTGTGTGTTTATGTACACTTGTGCGTATGTGCGTAGTCTCGATTATCTCGAAAACCAAAGATGGTATTGAGATGGGACTGATCTCATTCGACCCGTAATTATGTACCTCAGAACTGTTTAGGTTTCTAGAAAAATCAGTTAAGCCGTTTTTTATTAGAAATTAAATAACTAAAAAAAGGCAAACTGGTTTTTTTTACATACAGATTTGGGATGGCCGTGGTGCAATGGTGCAGTACATCACCAACCATTGAGCGGAAGGTCTGTAGTTCAAAGTCATTCCATAGCCAAGAAAAAACAATTCCCATACGGAAAAAATTATGCAACACAGCATCATTAAACATACTGATGAAGGCATAATACTCACAGTATATGGTCACTTTAAATGTATACTCTGTGTGCAATTCTAATATAAAACCATAAGTGCATGGAACAGTTGCTGAGAACTACAACCAACGTGAAAATTCAGTCGGTTCCTCTCCCCCTGTCTAGGACAACCACCCCTGGAGAGTTTTTTTTTTTTTTTTTTTTTTTTTTTTGTCCCAAATATAAATTACATCTGTCTGAATGACACCTAGTAATTGTTATTAAAGGTACAGGATGGGGATACAATGATATTTGTGGCCAATGCCTTACAAATTCAGGTTGAACAGAAAAATGAGGGCTGTTACCAATTCTTAACATTACCAATTATCGTACCTACATATGTATGTATGATTTCTTTTGACTTTCTTTAACGCTTAATAGGGTATACATTGAGTACAGTAAAGTAACGAGAGAGCACACAAAATTTAAGATTGGAGGTCCACTGGCTTGCGTCTTTTTAATCGTCTTCTTGTGTTCATTTCCTGGTCCGGTAAATTTCGTAATTCGTTGTTTGGGTGGTAATATAGTGAGATTTGATGTTTCTGCTTATTTTTATGATTTCGTCGTTAACGCTGGTTATCTTGAGATCGCGCTGCAGGTCTTCGTTAGTAATATACCACGGTGCATTGACTATCGTCCGTAGGATTTTTGTTTGTAGCCGTTGGATGATGTTTAAGTTTGTCATGCAGGTAGTGCCCCAGATTTGGATCCCGTAGGTCCATATGGGTCTTATTATGGTCTTGTATATAAGGAGTTTGTTTTCTGTGGATAGCGTGGTGTTTTTTCCCAAAAGCCAGAATAACCGCCTGAATTTATTTTTGATGATGTTACGTTTGAATATTATATGCTGTTTCCATGTTAGTTTGTTGTCTATAATTATTCCCAGATATTTTGCAGCGTTGTCGATAATAATTTCTTTGTTGTTTAGTTTGATACTTTGTGGAGCAAAGTTTCTTTTTGTCGTGTATATGACTTGTACGGTTTTGTTCTCGTTTATCTTGATTCCCCATTTGCGGAACCAGTCAGCTGTCCTATCTAGGGCTAAGTTAGCTTCCTGTGTAGCAAGTTTAATGCATCTGTTGGAGGATAGAATAACCGTGTCGTCTGCGAATGTAGTTATTGCACATAGAAGTGCCTGTCCTCTAAATAACTTTTGATTAATGCTAGGTAGTCTGGTAACATTTTATTAAGTTTAATCAAGAGTCCTTTGTGCCAAACACTATCGAAAGCCTTCGCAACATCTAGGTAAACTGCCACGCAGAACCTTTTTTCGTCTAAGTCGTTTAGTATTTTGTTGGTAACTCGGTGAACCTGTTGAATTGTCGAGTGCTTTTGCAGAAATCCAAATTGGTGGTCCGGTATGAGATTTTTATGTCTAACAACTATGTAAATACGGTCAAGTAACATCTTTTCAAAAATCTTCGATATAATTGGTAATAGGCTTATTGGCCTATATGAGTTGGTCATTGTTGGGTCTTTGCCTGGCTTGGGGATGGCTATTATTTTGGACACTTTCCAAACTTTGGGGTAGTAATTTAGTCGGAGTATAGCATTGAAAATTTGTCTGAGGTATACGATACCTTTGTCAGGGAGTTGCTTCAACAGCTTTCCGGTGATCATATCGTATCCGGCAGCTTTTCTTTGGTTGAGTCTATCTTTTAGATAGAGTTTTATTTCGTTCGTGGTAATTTTTTTTAAGTTTGGGTTGATTGTGGTAGTTATAGGTGGGGTTAAGAAGTTTTGTTCGTTGATAGTGTTTGTGAATGTGCTTTTGAAGTAGTTCACCAGGGTTTTAGCTTTGCCCGCAGGGGTTCTGGACCAGGATCCGTCAGCATTCATCAATGGTGGCTGGTGAGTAGTCCCGTTTTTTAGTCTCTTAGTTAGGTTCCATAGCGAGTAGTTCGTTTTTTGAGTTGCTGAAACTTTCATTAAATATTTAGTTAAGCTGCGGTTTTTGTCTTACTTCAGGATTGCTTTTAGTTCTTTCGTCGCTTTATTGAGTTTAGCTTTGTCGAGTGGTGATCTGGTTGAATGCCAAATTTTTCTTAGTTTGCGTTTATCTTTGATTTTTTTGTCTGATAAAGTTTGACGTGGGGGCGTAGGTCTTGGTTGGTTGCTTCAGTGTAGGTGTCGATTTCAGTGCAGCAAGGTAGAGTAAGTCGTTGAAGTGTATTATTGCGCTCTCTAAGTCTTCGGGAGATTTTAGTGGGATTTTATTATCAATTTGTTTGTCAATTGATTCGCGATACGCATTCCAGTCTGTCTTGTGGTTTGTTAAGTGCGGCATAGTTTTGTTCAGTTGGGCTTTTTGGTGTATCCAATTAATATAGGTGAGTGGTCAGAGGACAGGTCAAGGCAAGATTTTATTGTGAGTAGGTTTAGGTTAATTTGCTTAGTAATGCAAAAGTCTATAAGGTCTGGTTTCTTCCTGGGGTCCGTAGGCCAATATGTGGGTTCTCCAGTGCTAAGAAACTTGCAATTATAGCTAGTCAATGCTTCCATAAGGTTACTTCCCTTTTTGTTGGTCAGTCTTGAGCCCCAATCCGTATTCTTTGCGTTGAAGTCACCTCCTGCGATGAAACGTGGTCCTATATGTTCTAGGAATGCTCCATACTCCAGGGTGCTGATTGTATGTTTAGGCGGGCAGTATAATGAAGAAATGGTAAGCGGTCCTTGCGTGTCATGGATTTGAATATTCGTCGCTTGTAGATAATCTTTTTTGTATCCTTCGATTTCATAGCATTTAATTTCTTATCTGATAATGATTGCTGTACCTCCGTGAGCTCGTCCGCTGGGGTGGTTCGTGTGGAAAATTTTATATTTGGGGATATTTAGAAAGCCTTTATTTGTGAAGTGTGTCTCTGATATTAGAAGAATGTCGATCGAGTTGTTTTTAATGAATTGTCCTAATTCCTGTGCATGTTGGATCAGTCCGTTTGCATTCCATATGACTATTTTTAGATATGTATTACTGTCCATTGTTAAGTTTAGTCATTAATAACGTTAGTATGTTCATCATGTTAGATATCTGCGTTATCAGCTGTTTCATCATTTGTTTGATTTCGGATAGGTCGTCTGAAGAATTTGACAAGTTTTCTTGTTTGTTGTTTGTAGTCGGAATATTTTTGGGCGCTTTCTGGGAGAGTAGTGAACGAACATCTACGACCCAAGCCATTGCACTCCGTTCAGGTTGTGTGATAGACATCTTAAGAGTATGACTCCTGAAACTGTATGTATATGCATCTTCTAAACCACTGAAAAGCGCATACTGTTAGGAGTATAAAACCTATACCTACGTGAAAAATTTTAATATTTAAAACTTGTTGCATAGTTTCAGGCAAAACTATGATTGACCTAAAAAAGCCACATCCGTATTTTGTATGGGAAATTAAAGGGCATATACATAACTTTGGAACTAGGAAAGTCTGACCTAAAATACACATATCAATATTGTCAGGATAAAGCCTATTTTAACATATTCGGATTTCATCAAAATCAGTGATTAGGGTCTTTTTCCAAATATTTACCGAAATGTTCATTCATCATTCTTAGTGGATGAATGGTATTGATGACCCATCACCAAATTGATGGTTTCTTGATAACTCGAAGAAGAAAATTTCACTGGGGTCCAGGTCATTCTGGAATCCCAGGAAATGAGATCTCTGATGAACTCGCCAGATGTGGCTCAGAGGATCTTAGGACCTGAGCCCGCCAGAACGACTGGGTCTTTAATGCACACAATCATAGATGGGTGGAATATTCAGGATGCAGGATAGCTAAGCGTGTACGCCCTGATGTCTGCAAGAAATCAGCAGCATTCTTCTTATCCTTAAGGGCAATTGACTGCGGAAGGCTTACGGGCCATTACACTTTTGCCAAGCATCTCTAAATGCTCGGCATCAGTGAGACGAATAGCTCTAAATAAACGTTCTGGGAATTGCGCTTCACTTCATTATAACTATGTATGAGGTAGCCTCGTAAAATCCTGTCTCAAAGTTTGAGCTATCTCAAGAAATATTTTCACGGGATAACCCGCCTGGCAACACTATCTGGTTTACAAGCAATTGCATTTTTCTGGTTCCCATCTTGCATGGTAAATTCAAATTCCATGCAATTGCATGAATTCAGCTTTTAAAATAAAACTAAAAAACAAATCGCAAACCCTTAGCCACAGACAAAGGACATTCGTAGACAAAAGAATCTCCTCAACTAACCGTCCACTATGCATGTACTATATGCGAAACGTCCTGCCCCAAGTCGAAGTGATTACCTTCGGCATCAAAGCGAATGGACCACTTCCAATTTCATTCAACAAGATCTATCAATCTGACACGATGCACGTACTCGTACTCGTAGTACGTTGCGCCTCCACTCAATACTGATGTCTCCAATCTGCTGCCGCACCAGTTCTGATGACAAATTTTCCAAAAAAAAAAATCAAAAAAATTGCGAACAAAAAAGATAGAAATTCGACTCTTGCCCATCTTCTCACCGGAATCGTCTGTTTTTCTCTTCACCCCCTTCGTGCAGTTTGTGTTGTTGTTTTTTTTTTTTGTATTATTGGTTGGAGAAGAAAAGCGTGTCCTGCTGGTGTTTGTGGAAGGAAAATCGCATCATATGCTTTCCGGACACGTCCCTGGTGAAAATTTGAGTCACGAAAACAATTTTGAGAATTGGTCTGTTACTTTTGTTCGTTTGTATCTTTGCCGTCGTCGTTCGGTTCTTTGTCGTTGTTGTTGCCGTTATTGTCGCACTCCCTGCTCCTCGTTTTGCGTCCGTTGTCATTTGAACTTGAAGGAATACAACCGATACGATAAGACAGTCGCGTTCAGGACGAATTTAAATACAAACAACTTGTGGTTTTGCTTCGATCCGATGAGAAGGGGGGAAACGACAATTCGTTTGGTTGGGGTCTGATAACGGTAATTTTACACAAATGCAGTTGCTTGTTTAATGATCAGACCTGGTCCCGCGTAACCGCCAAAATAGTACGAATGATGAATGCAGATTAGAGGTTGCTAACGATTGTTCAGCGGATTTACTTCAATTTGGCACGATTTCGGTATTCAAATGGCCCTTACTGCGGGCCACGTTGGACAGACTTGGAATCAATTAAGGGACTATGGATTTGGCACAACATCCGGTTCGAAGGACTCTTTCTTCCTAGTTTTTTTTTTTGCCCCTAGAGACATGCATGATGAGGTGCTGACTATATGGTGTCGTAGTTGAGTAGGCGACGACCGACCCATTAACCCTTTGGCTTGGATTCGTTGCCAAAAGTGCCTGAACTGCCAAAAGCTTGAGGTACATAGGGCCAAGGGTTGTTTGATTTTTCTTTTTTTGTTTTGGTTTTGGTTTTAAAACGAGCAGTCTGTTTGCCCTGTCAGTGTCATTAGTTCCAGATAATTTACTTAGTCGTCCTACGAAAGGTTTCACATTACAGTGAACAATTTGAAAAGTGGATTGTGGGACAAGAGGGAAGAGGATTCTCTGTTTTCTTTTTCTTTTTTTTTTTTGTGCCTTTCACTCTGTCATCCTTTATCTCTATTCAATGGCTTTCGTTGCAGTTGTCGGAATTCCTGGAGAAGGAAAGAAGATGGAGGCGTTTGCAGAAATTCCATTTTCCTTTCTCCTCATTGTACGGTAGAAGTGAATTGAAGGATGAATTATGATGCTTATTGGCTAAGGAACAGAATGTGATTGCGAGAGAGGAATGCAAAGAGTGGCAGACGTTTGGACGGAATCGTGAATGCAACTGACAAGTGGCTGTGAATAATTGGTTTTTTGGGTTCTTTCTTTACCTGAACGCAAGTACAATGTTGGGGAAAGCTTCTGATCGAAGACGGGAGGAAAAGGTGATTCTAATTGCTGGTCCAAACATTTGACAGTTGGGACTTTTCATTTGCTAAAATCTTTGGCGTGAATGGGAATAAGTAGTTTTTTCTCCTAGTAGCATTGTGTGATGTAGTTAGTATGTTGGCGTCTGGGAAACAACAATTTCGATTGCTTTCCATAGTGTGAACGTCTCTGCAGGTTCGATCTTCCTTTCTAAGGGCCTTATCGAAAGCAATCTATCACCAAAGTCAGTTGGCCTACGAGGGCACTTTTATGTGCTTCTAGGTTTTGAGCAATGTTTGCAATCAAACTGAGTGTTTTGTTCCGGGGAATATGTATTCCTTATTTTTCGTAGCAAGTAACAGACTGGAAGTGGTTCTCTCATACACCAGGAGCCGATTTTACTTCTATGTTACATCATGGTATCAATATGAAAGCCATGTTCATAGAGTGAGGTTAGGAAATAGTAAGAGAAGATCAAGATTTCAATGTCTCTCCAGCACCTCGGGCAAGAAAATAGCTTACGTCCTCTTACGGTGTCGTTAGCAGTTAAAACTGCTATATACGAGGTATGGCTATTAAGTTCCGGGGAATTTGTAAACAACAAACACGCAAATTGAGTTTGTCGCAAACCACGGTGATCCTATGATTCGATTCCCCCTTGATAATCCTCCGAAGTTGACTTGTTGAGAACCATGATTACACTTTCCCTACACTGCCATTTTTATTTTTTTTTTAATAAGGGGTTAGTGCTAATAAAAACCACGAGGCATTGCGACCTTTAAAGATCTATTGTGTCTACTAGCCGATTAGCCGAGGAGCTTCTCCACTTCCTTAATGAAGTTGAGAATACCTCTTGTAGGAGCTGAAATGATCCCCTCAGGAATCATAATTTCACTGAGAAGGATACGCTTCCTGAGATGACAGAGACAACACACTCACACAGTCTGTGCTAGGCTGGCTCTTCGCCCTCAAGAGATAGTCCACACTCAGTTTCAGACAAGAGGTTCATTTTATTGAGATGATATCTCAGACCACAGTGTCCTGTCAGGTAGCTGACTAGTCTTCTGATATGTTGCGATTCTTCCCACTTGTCTAAAAAGAAGTTGATCTTAGACTTGGGAGTGCGGCAGAAATATTCAGGACCTATGTACCTTTCGCAGCAACTTTTCCTGGCGAGTTGATCGGCGATTTCATTGCCCTTAATACCATTGTGCCCTGTCACCCACTAGGGTTTGACTTCGTTTCTTTTGGCGAGGTCTTGTAGGACCATCATAGCATTCCTTAAAGGAATGCGCTTTAAGCGCTGCTTGCCTATCAGAGAGTATTTTGATGGTTACTCCTCTTATGCCAATCTCTAAGTTTAGAATGATGCATGTTAGAATGGCATATAATTCTGCTTGGAAGATAATAAGACTAATTTTCAGGGCCTTCGAAATCTCTGATTTGGTCCAAAGACGCCGGTGCCAACGAAAGAAACCATCTTGGAGCCATCAGTGTACCACCTAAGGCAAGGTTAAGCAAGGAATCACCGGTTTCCCAAGCTAAGCGGTTTCAATATATCAAACCTCGTGTCAAAAGTGAAGGTGTGTGGTAATGCGTCCGAGACCGTGATTATCATATCCAGCTCACGAATATGTTCACATGTCCATTTGACCCATAGCTCTACACGGCAGGCCTGTTCCCGAGCGAAGAATCCTGATTGCACTGCGTATTTCAACCTTTTTAATAAAAAGGCGCAGTGTAGTAGGTCCAATCAATGCTTCTTGGGCTGCCGTGGGGAGGTTGTCATAGCACCTGTAATGCCGTGACACGCTAGTCTCTGGAAGGGTTGAGGCTTAAAGAATAGCATTTTTTGCTCAACTTTTGTCCACCTTACCATGGACGCATTGGTGATGATATGTAGGTGTCACTATCGCGGTATATAGCCAGTGGATTACTTAACGTTTCAATCACCAGGTTTAACCGTAAGTGCGTCGACAGGCCTAAAAGGCCTTATTCGCCTTTGTAAGTTTGTTTTTAATATTGGAGTTCCAATTGAGTCTGCAACCAAGGCCAATGCCTAGATACTTAACTTCTTCTGAAAATCCTAGTTTTGTGCCATTTAGATAGGCGGAGCAGAGCTGCAACCTTCTCCTCTTTGTAAACGGGACTAAGATTGTCTTATTTGGGTTAATCGATAAACCCTCACACCATTCAAAGATAAGCTGAAGCAGACTGCATGCGCTCACAGGCAGCGATTTCGCACTTGCCTGTAACACTAACTATTAGCTCATCACCATATCCGATGACCGAGTGGTTAGCTTGCGGAGTAGGTCGTCGATAACTATCAAGCAGAGAAGGGGTGAAAGGACTCTGCTTTGTGAACATCCCTTAGCCGCCGACACTGTCACCGAGACCTTCCCGATTTAATACGGCTGTTTAACATCAGCCTAATCCAGTGATTAGTGGGATGGTCTACATCTCTGCAGGATAGTGCAGTGGTGATCAAGTCATAGCCAGTATTGTCAAAGGCCCCCTCAATATCAAGGAAGGCGCTAATCGCGATCTCCTTGCGTGTGAAACTATTTTCGACACGCGCCACTAAACCACATAAACCACCGCCATGATAAATTCCCTTCAGGGGTGACTTCGTCTTACTTACTTATGTAGTTAGGTGGCGCTACAGTTCGGGATGAAAGTTGGCCTCGTCGAATAAGCATTTCCAACTAGCACGATCTTTTGCTAGCCATTTCCAGTATCAATCAGTTGGTTGAGATACATTTCCACCTGTGATCCGTAGACGTTGCACTAGGCCAATGCCACTGTGCAGCCCGTTCAGTTCACGGGTAAATCTTCTTCTCCACTCTCCGTCAACACAAACGGGACCGAAGATTGTACGTAGAATTTTCCTATTGAAACGACCAAGGCACTCTCCATCCATTTTAGATAAGGTCTAGGCCTCTGTACCGTAGGAGGACCGGGACCATTAAGGTTTTATAGAGGGTCACCTTAATTTTCCAAGAGAGTGTCCTACTTCTCAACTGAGCCCGAAGAAAATGCGGTTGCCAAGAGTTATTCTACATCTATTCTCAACGCTGGTGTCGTTGCCGCTAGCAATGTGCCAAGTTACACGAAATCCTTATCTACATCAAAGTTATAGCTGCCAATAGTTACGTCCTGGCCAAGACGTCGGTGCTGTGTGTCTTTCCTTGATGACAGCATATATTTAGCTTTAGCCGCTTCTACCTCAATGTTCACAAAAACTTCATTGACGTCTCGTTGCGTTCTCCCCAATCACGTCAATGTCATCGGCGTATGCGAGCAATTGCGCAGACTTGAATCGTGCCTCTTGTATTGGCCAGGGAATCCCGCACGCAAGCATGCGTCGCCCTGTCTGAATCCTTTTTACACATCGAAGGTCTCAGTTAACTCCTTACCGACCTTATTGGAGCAGCGGGAATTCGCTATTGTCATCCTGCACACCTGACGTGATTGCCAGGGATGTCAAAACGTAACATGCTTCTATATACCTCGTCATTAAAGTCGACGAAAAGGTGGTATACGTCTTCTCCAGGACCTGCCGCAGTGTGAATATGTATTTGGTCAATCGTAGATTTTACTCGCCTGAAACCAAATCGAGAGGAAACTTCATCTTCTTCTTCTTTGGTGGCGTTACAGCCCATGAAGGGCCAGAGCCAAGCTTCTCTCAATCACCCATGTTGTGTGTGATTTATTTTTCACACAGGTGAAAGGGACCTACAGTTTAATGCCGATTCCGAACGGCGTGAGTCGAGAAGCTTTTTCATGGCAAGTTTACTACGGGTGGTTTTGCCAGTACCCCACCGAGAAGGAACGTCGCGAAATAAACATTCGATGGCGTTGGTGTTATTGGGATCCGAACTCGCTCATCGTGCGCCAGAGTCTAACACACTAACCAATGCGCCACGGCGCCCTCGTCTCCATACCCTACCTCAAATTTTCGGTGGATTTTCAAAGATTCTTCACCAGATTTCACTAAACGTCTCACGACGTTGCTTGTAATGTGAGTCACTCATTTTTACGACGCCACTTCATCTACAAGTGGCACAAACAAAACGAGCTGTCGATTTCTGCCATTCACATGTTGACGAATGACTCAGTGGCGCAAGTGACTAATTTCCCAGAACTTAATTCTCACACCTCGTAAGAGCCTGAAGCCGATTAAAGTGGTTTCTTAGTACTGGATCAAGCTCAGCAATGTTTCTTTCTATATCGAGGAACTCGGATGCCTGCATGGAAAAAAGATTTTACTCTTGGACTTGTCGTGAAGTTTTTTAACTTGCTTGGCTTCGTGCTCAGTGCAATGTGTGGGTCGTTGATGTTCGTTCACTACTCTCAGGGGTGGTTGTCCGAGATAGGACGAGAGCCGACCAAATTCCCCTTTGGTTATAGTCCGTAATAATTCGTTCGAGCACTTTTAATATTGCATACGCAGAGGACGAATTTCAGTTGACCATATACTGTGAGTGTTATGCCTGCAGCAGTACGTCTGGTCATTCCATTCACAACGGCGTTGCATACTTTTTGACCTTCCGCTCGGCGGCCGATGATGTTAACCACTGCACCACAGGGTATGGCTAAGTCTCTTCCTTGTGACAAAGTTATCGCGTGTGACTTTTTAATACCATTTTTGGTGAACAGTTCTTGGTCGGACAGACTGTGATTTCCAGTTAAAAAATGATTTTAGTTTTCTACATCATCCCCCTTGACTTCAACACATTTGGTCTAACATTTCCCCAACATCAGCATACCTTCCCAGAAGTAAGAATATTCAAGGCGGTAAAGATATTCATCTACGACACTCTCAGCTTATTTCGCAAGTTTGAGGTCGATGGTAGTCCGAGAATGCCAAATCAAAAAAAATAGGTGGATGGCCATGCAACCCGTATCCCAAATCTGCAGTTTCCCTGTCACCAATGCACCCTTGTGTACAGGTTCATTGTCCTGGTCTTCAAGCCAAACCTCTGCTGGCGAATTTTGGTACCCACCTTGTCGAGAAGGTTCGAGTAATATTCACCTGTAATTGTTCTGCATTTGACAAGGTACTCGTTTAACATGATCCCTTACGCATCACAACGCACGCTGGCATGACCTTTTCGGAGTGACTTCGCCTATCTTTGGAGCGAAACTACGGACTTTCAGACTGTTTGGACTGCTGATTCATTTCCAGCATGAAGTAGTGAACCCATGTTTTATACATGGCAACGCATTGCCGCACAAAGTCGATCGGATCCCTCTATAGTCGACCAAAAAATCGCAGCTGATCAACATTCAGCAAACACGCCACCCATCGTGGTACATACTGTTACGAAAATTACTAGACCAAAATAGGGTTATTGCTTACACACACCTTTATTTATACACTTTGTCTCTACAACTGGTAGATAATTGTCCACTAGATGGTTTGGCTACCTTTACACTGTATTATCGACTGATCACTGAGTCACTGATACTGAATAAACTGAATGAATACTGAATCACCAAATACTGAATGAATACTGAATGCGCCCGAGGCCGAGTGTTCCTCGGTCCAATCTCTCGAATGTTCGCCGTCAGACGTTCCCCTTCAGAAGTCTCTAGAAAGCTTTGGCCTTGACATTCACCAGTACGCCGCTGAAAGTTGTCATTATTGCCTTTTCAGCCGCATCAAAGCATTCCAAACTTTAACAGCGAAATTCGAACATAACCGTCGGTTCGTGTCCGCAACAAAATTGTTACGAAATATTTAAGCCCACACCGAATAGGGTTCGCACCACTGGATTGCGATAAACTACAATTGGCTTTTTATCCGAATTAAAACACACAAACGTTTCTTGTTTCAATCATCAATTATCTGTGCAGCTTCACCACTTTTATTTAATATCCAATACTATCCACTTTAAACTTAATTACGCAAACAAACCTTTATTGAGAGCTTTTATTTTCACACTGTTTGATCACACTGACTTGTCACACGCTATTCAATACCACAAACTGAATGCATGCCGAGGGCGAGTGTTCGCGCTTATATAGCTCTCGGTCCACCTCCTCGAACGTTCGCCGTCGGAAGTTCCCCTTCGGAAATATCTAGAATGCTCTGATAATTAGCATTACGCCGTTGACAGTTGACATCATTGCACTCTCCGCATCAAGAGAGCTTTCGAACTTCGACAGCGAAATTCGAACTTAACCGTCAGTTTGTGTCTCCGCAACACTGCCCTCCTCCTAAACTTGTTCGTCCTTGAACAAGCGATTGGATCCTTCTCCGTAATATGGTGCTAACCATTGAGCTTCTTGATAACCTCATATGGCCCATCGCAGGCTGATTGCAATTTGGGGCACAAGCCTTTTTTTCGTTGTGGGTTGTACAGCAATACCAATTGTCCTGTCTCGAATCCAGAAGTATTCGCCCTCAAGACGTATCTCGCCTTCATTTTATCGCTGACCAAGTTCAGTCGCTCCCGGATGAACTGATGTATGGAGTTCATCTGTTCCTTCTTTTCGATTACGAAGTCCTCCCTGCCGCTAGTTGTCAGTAGTACCACGCCGAACTTCAAGTCCGATGGAAGTCGAAGATCAGATCCAAAAATGGCTTCAGCTGGTGTTGTTGCCGTTGAATTGTGTTGTGCCGAACGGTACGCCATTAAGAAAAGGGGAAGATGTTCATCCCAGTCCTTCTGATCTCCGACGACGACTTTTTTCAAGTATTCCTCCATCGTCCGGTTGAACCTTTCGACCATGCCATCAGATTGTGGGTGTAATGGTGTTGTCCGTGCTTTCTGATGCCTAGCATGTCACAGAGTTCTTTGAACACCGACGACTCGAAGTTCCTTCCTTGGTCTGAGTGCAATTCCATTGGTACTCCATACCGCGCAACCCAGTTGTTCATGAACGCATCCGAAATGGTTTTGCTTTCCTGGTTCGGGATGCAAAACACCTCAAGCCACTTGCTGAAGTAATCGATCACCACTAGCGCATATTTGTTTTCAGCGTTGCTCGTTGGGAATGGGCCTGCGATGTCCATGACGATTCGTTCGAGCGGTGCTCCAACATTGTACTGCTGCATATTTCCTCGAGTTTTCCTAACTGAAGCCTTTGCCTTCGCACACTTTTCACACCTGCGAATGAAACGCGTAACCGACTTATGGCATCCTACCCAGTAGAAACGTCTCTTGATATTTTCTACAGTCTTGTTAACATCAAAATGACCCCCGCTTGGTCCCTCGTGGTATTCTCGGATGACCTCGTCGATTTGTCCTTTTGGAATTACCAGCAGATCGTTTACAATGTTCCCGTCCTCACTTTTTCAACTGCGGTAGAGGCAACCGTTCTTCAGCTTCAAACTCTGCCATCGAGCCCAGTAAGCTTTCGCGATTGGGCTTTCACTGGACATTTGCTGCCAAGTTGGTCGAATACCTCGTTCTTAGTAGTCTGGTCGACTGCCAGATCGGCATCTTCTCGCTGCTTCCTTCCGACCTTCTCGACAGTCCAGGAATCTTCTGGCAGCACATGGAAACGACGGATGTCGGTGACCTGTTCCTTGGTTTCGGCTCGTGAACAATGTTTGCATTCAACATCCCAAGGTCGCCTCGATAATGCATCTGCATTTCCATGACTGTTTCCCTTCCGGTGTTCGATACTGAAGTCATAACTCTGGATTCTCTCTATCCATCTAGCAAGCTGGCCTACCGGGTTTTTGAACTGCAGCAACCACCTCAACGCGGCGTGGTCCGTCCTAAGATGAAAAGCCTGGCCGTAGAGATATTTGTGGAAATGCTTGGAACAGTCAACCACGGCTAAGAGCTCCCTCCTAGTTACACAGTAATTCCTCTCCGGCTTCGATAGGATCCTACTGTAGTAAGCGATGGCCCGTTCTCGCCCGTCAATCATTTGAGAGAGTACTCCTCCGATTCCATATCCGCTCGCATCGGTGTCCAAAATAAACTTTTCTCCCGGGACAGGATATGCAAGGATCTGCGCACTGCAGAGCAATTCCTTCAGGTGAATGAAAGCTTCCTCCTGCGGCGTCTCCCACTTGAATGGCCGATTCTTTTCGGTGAGCTCATGCAAACTGCTGGCAACGTTTGCAAATCCTGGGATGAATCGCCTGTAATATGTGCAAGGTCCCAGGAATGACCTTAACTCACGAAGATTCTTCGACCGCGGCCATTCCTTTACCACTGAGATTTTCTCTTCATCTGTGTGGACTCCTTCCGCAGTCACCACATATCCCAAATACTTCACTCGTTTTGGAAGAGCGAACATTTCCTCGGGCTCAATTTCAGTCTGGCTGCTTGAATACGTTCCAGTACCTCTTCAAGCTTCCTAAGGTGATCGTCGAAATCCTTGCCCATGACAATTATGTCATCCAGATAGAGAAGGCAAGTCCTCCAGTGGAGTCCTCTTAGCACCCGGTTCATAAGTCTTTCGAATGTGACTGGCGCATTGCAAAGACCCAAGGGCATCACCAAGAATTGCCACAACTCTCCCCCGGCGGTGAACGCGGTCTTCTATCTTTGCCAAAACGATAATTTCTCCTAAATTCTCATAAGACCGAGAGAAAATAGATATCATGTCGTACTATCCACTCGACTTCGACGACCCTAAGATAGCGACATCCCTGGCATCCTCTTTCTCTCGCCAGTTCCTTCAATCATGAGCACGTTCGAAATTGATTGATGATCAAATATTTCCTCAACATCACCAATAAATTTATTTTTAATTGAAGTCCTTTTCAATCCTCATCGTCACTATCGAATTCAAATGCAATTCAAATTTATCACTCCCCAAGGTAATGGACTCATCGCTCGACACTTGGGTCAAGAAACACTTAAAAAACAAATCATTCCTGAAACACGCCCTACACGCTCCTACGTCGATCACATCCTCTCGTCCTCCTGTCCGCAAGTAAATTGAAAACAAATTTAAATTGAATCCAGATATGCTCGCAGACAGGATCCTTGCTAAACGATTTCTATGCAAATATGCCATGACGCTTGCTTTCCAAACATGTCCTTAAGAGCATTAAAAGTTTATCCAAATGCCTTTGCACTACAATGATGCCACTCACCTTTAGTGTCCTGTTCGAAGGATGATAAAATCATTGGTCTATATACAATGCCGACAGCATGTTTACCATACTTCGTCGACTACTACTCGTATATCTCCCAACAAGACTAGAATAGAGAGACCTTCGAAAGGGGTCAATTGCTGCAACCGATGGACAAATATTGAGATGTCCTTCTACCCATCAGATATTTCGAATAACATTTTGTTTTCGAAATTGTCGCCTTCTGTATACATGAAGTCTTGCTCCTGTTCAGGCAGCATTCCATCCATACTCCCTGTGGGTAAACAATTAATGTTATCAACCAAATGCCAGGGTGGAGAAGAGCATACTGTCCAAAGGATAGGCGTTCGCAACCGACTGCTAAGAAGGAGTCTATGAAGAGAACTTATGACCGTTTACTTGATTCAAGGAATTTTTAATTTTCCTTCCTTTATCATGGCCCGTGGAGCTTTCGGTAAATTACTTGCAGCGCAAGGGTGTCCTTTAGGATCTGTCTGCACTTAACTTTATCGGCTTTCATTAAGGAGTCGCTTCAAGTAGTAAAATAGACCGCATTCACCATTTTGTAACCGTCAAAGTGGAAAAAGGAGTTGTCAGAAGTAAAAAATGTACGTAGTCCTCGTCTATAAAAAGGATTCGAGATCCTGGCTGAATGCCAAGGATTTTAAAAATCGCTTGCTCAATTTGGGCGGGTTTTTACATTCATCAATCGTTGATGACCGGAATGGCACTGACAAATACCGAAAATGTCCTGTGATTTAAGGCAAGTTTCTAATTGCTAAACGGATGGATGACACCTTTTCCCCCCTTTCTCCGTCATCGTGATGCGAAATCGATTCAGTGCATTTGGTCAGGACACCTCTTTCTGCAAATTGATTGCTCATTGGTGGCGAATGATAAATGTTGGCAATCGAAAACTGGTGGCTTGAAATCGGAGCACACCTGCACCCAATGGTCCACTCCTAACGTCGTTTTTTCTTTTAATTCGGGAACGACTGGAGAAGACCCGTCTGGGCGTCGCCCAATTTATCAAATGTACTTGAGCATCACAAATCACATTCAGATCAGGTCAATTAGTATTCAAATCAGAACACTCTGGGCAAAACCGTCTCCTTGTATGTGAGCTATTCCATTACCAAATCCGATGATTGGTGATAGTGCAAATTAGTTCACGACAGTTTTATGACCACTAGGAATTTCAAAATCAAATCCCAACATACAAGTATCCAAGACAATCTGTCAGATAATTCCTCCGCCACAACAAGCCCTCAATGCTTTGTATGCAAGCCTTCCTCCTAAACACTCCCCTCCACTGGCCAACCCTCTATATTCAAATTCCAAGTGGCGTCACAGTGACAAATGAAAATATTTTTATTACAGTGATAATGGTTCGTCCCAGTGCGTATTGTAGCAGCCGCTCGTGACCAGCCATCTTCACTCATCTGACATCCTTGCGGCATCATCACGGCGACAAGTACAAAAAGAAAAATAGTTAGAAAACGTTTGATGAATAACAATTTCCTTTGTGGAATCCCACAATGACCCACAAACGATCTAACGAACGTCAGGATAAGACGACAGATTTAACTGAACGTTTTACAAAAAAAAAAAAAAAGTCTCGCCCAACCCAAGGAACAACAACGCCGAAACCATGTTGGAATATACAAAAAGGATTTCTCGTAATCAGTTAATTGCATCAAGCGCAGAATGTTCCCAATTGAAACGAAGTGATTCGCCGGCATGTTCGGCAAATCCTTGATAGAAAAGGAACATCCCGGACACTTCAAATTTCTCTCAACCCCCGTGGGTGGAAAACAGCCTCAGAGCGTAAGCGAAGGACGAACGAATTGTCGTCGGTTTGCTTTTTATTATCAGCATTTTTGGAAAATTCCACTTTTCTACCAAAAGCAAAAAATTCCTTTTTATTGATTAAAAGTTTTCCTTAACGACGACAACAGTCCTCGCGGTCGTGGGTGGTAACATATGCAGTAAATGCCTTTCTGTCATCCTTGCGCGGATATTCGGGTGAAGCGTCCTTTTATCTTTTGTTTCAGTTTTTCATTTTTCACTTTTTGCTTAAGTAAAAATTTTCGTAATTAATTCAAAGTACTGGTGAACCAAGCAGATGTCTGTAAATGCAATTGGATTTGCGGGCATTCAGAGCAATTGGGGCTTGAGGAAAAAATTAAGATTTGGGTGAAGGGAATCCATTAGTTTGGCGAACAAATTCTAGTTTCGTAGGCAGTTGCGTTAATTGTTTGTCTAATTTCGGAACCAATGGGTTGGAACTTACAGTTTTACAATAATTCTTAAACTTTGGATAGTGATAGGAGCCTTCTGTCGCCAGTTTGTAGATTTTCATAACAAACGTCACAATCCCGTTTTGTGATAATTAAAAGTCACAGATGTACATGGTCAACTATTCCGATGTAACCCAATAAAGTCGTATGAAATTTCACACTGTTCGGCTTTATTATGAAAAATATAGGTTTTGATATAGTCCTAAGCTTTCGCCTCATAACGATCCGTATCAAGCCTAAATTATCTAACATCAGACTGATCTGCGTCCATGCCCCCACGGAAGACAAGGATGATTCCAGCAAAGATGAGTTCTACTACATACCTCCTTACTTACTTAGGTGGCGCTACAGTCTGTGGTGAATCTGGGCCACAACCAACAAGCGTCTCCAGCTGGCACGGTCTTTGTCCAGATGTTTCCAGCGCCGCACGCCCAGTTGGTTAAGGTACCCTTCCACCTGCGTGCGCCACCGATGATGCGGCCGTCCTCTGCTGCGCCTTCCTTCCGGAGTGGATACGAAGACTCTTCGGGTTGGAGCTGTATTTTCCATGCGCTCTACTTGGCCTAGTCGCTGTACAACCCGTACAGTTCTTCGTTATATCTTCTCCTCCATACACCGTTTGAACAACCGAGACCGTAGATAGTACGCAGAATTTTCCTCTCGAAACGACCAAGGGCATCTTCATCCGCTTTTGTCAAGGTCCAAGCCTCTGCGCCGTAAAGGAGGACTGGGATGATTAAGGTCTTATATAGTGTCGCCTTGGTTTTCCGAGAGAGGGCTCTACTTCTCAATTGCCTCATGAGCCTAAAGAAACAGCGGTTGGCAAGAGTGATTCTGCGTTTTATCTCAGCGCTGGTGTTGTTGTCACTGGTCATCAGTGAGCCAAGGTAGACGAATTCCTTGACCACTTCAAATTTATGTCCGCCCATGGTGACGTTCTGGCCAATACGTCGGTGTTGTCCGTCTCTTTTAGATGAAAGCAGATATTTGGTTTCACCCTCATTAACCTTGAGACCCATCTTAGCCGCTTCTACCTCAATGCTTACAAAGGCCTCATTGACGTCTCGCTGTGTCCGTCCAATCACGTGAATGTCGTCGGCATACGCAAGCAGATGCGTAGACTTGAAATAAATCGTACCTCTTGTGTTGGCCAGTGACTCTTGCACGATCTTTTCAAGCACGATGTTGAAAAAGTTGCACGACAGCGCGTCGCCCTGCCTAAATCCTTTTTTAACATCAAAGGTCTCGGTTTGCTCATTACCGACCTTAATGGAGCAGCGAGAATTCTCCATTGTCATCCTGCACAGTCGGACGAGTTTGACAGGGATGTTAAAACTAGACATGGCTTTGTAGAGCTCGTCTCTATATACGCTGTCATACGCGGCCTTGAAATCGACGAAGAGGTGGTGAGTGTCGATTTGGTATTCCTGGGTCTTCTCCAAGATCTGCCGTAGCGTAAATATTTGGTCTATTGTGGATTTACCTAGCCTGAAACCACACTGATATGAGCCGACCAGGTTATCCACAAACGTTTTCAGGCGTTCTCACAATACGGCAGAGAAGATCTTATATGCGATGTTAAGGAGACTTATTCCCCTATAGTTGGCGCAGTTATAGGGGTCTCCTTTCTTATGGACCGGCAAACGATGCTGAGATTCCATTCGTTGGGCATGCTTTCCTCCGACCATGAGATTGTGCATGCACCTTACCAGCTCATCTCCAGCCGCCTTAAGAAGCTCAGCAGACAAGCCGATTGCCTGTTAGACATTTCAACTGAATTTCACTCCTGCTTACTCAGGTAACAGAATACTGTCAACGTCAGCCCTGATGATATATCAATTCCAAAATACTTTTTCCAGTATGCCATAATTACGACCTTACTGAGTTAAGTCGTAATGCCTACTCTTGCGTAGGACGGAGCGTTATCTGCATCGACGTATGAACGCATATTTCCTTCCATGTCATAGAATTGGGGAAAAACAAATGAAGTGGGAGCACTTAACTGAAGACGGTGCTTACTAGTTTTGTCACAGAAAAATTCTCAGGGGTTCCTTTAGCCTTTTAAGCTACACCCTCCTCTTCTGTAGCTCTTGGTCGGCGACTGCTTATAGGTTATTCGCAGCTAAGCTGCTTGTGCAGATCGTTCACTATCCGCCACCCGCGACCCCATAATAGCCGGAGTAACAACTATATGACCAATTTGCCTTTATGTACGCGTTGTGTGATTTTGATAAATAGTTGTCACCAATCTCATCGCTTATATATCTACCTGTCGATTAATCGTTCCAGCGTTTTCATGAGGAAGGAGGATGACGTAGTTGACTTTGCCGACTTGGGTATGAAAACCACCCTAACTTCCTCCATGCTTGTGGAGCATAATCCATCCTGAGGCAGCAGGAGTAAATGCGCTTCGACCATGCTCATTCCTCCAGCATTATCGGATATATACCGTCGATTCCTGGCGCCTTGTATGAATCAAACGAATCGACTGCCAGTGGGACGACAACTCACTCGACAATCTAACCCGTTCAAAAGACCACTACTCATATTGTTGCTAATTACCCACAGAGCAAAATATCTTTATCATAGTATATCACACCCATATGAAGCACATATGAATAAGTGAACCCTTTACCACCCTGCTTCCTGAATAACCGGCTGTCCTGACGAATCGTCGATTCGGAACTAATAAATCATTTTCCTGACACCTAACTCCAGAATCGTAAAACAATGAAACCAAATTGTTTCCGTGCAATTAAATCATTTTATCCTGCAGCTAGTTGATTGACCCACATTGCGCCAGTTTAATATGTTTTTACTTTTCTTTGGATCTTCCTCTCAAATTCTGGGTTGGTCACGTCATATACATACATACATTCACACACAATTTGCATGCGTACAATGTCTACAAATGTCTGCCAAAAATGAATCCTTGTTTCCCATCTAAACATTATAAGTAGACTACGGATTGCTCTCTCCTCCTCGTCTTCTATGTGCTTTTGAATGGATTAAAACTTTAGAAAATAAGGACAATGATTGAATAGTATGAGCAGTCATCTCTGCCTCTTCATCATCAACGTTTTTGTAGTTCTCATCATTAAGGATAATGTTATTTATTCTTGAAGGATTCAAGCAATTCCGTTCCGATATCAAGCACCATCTGCTGATGGCAAGTGAGAAATGCTTCCCCGAAGTAAATTCATCCTTACCACCAAGGAACTATTGTTAAAGACCAAGATGAGTCAACAGAAAAACTCCTTCCTTTTAGCATCCTTGCCAAAAATGCACAATAAAGACTACGAAGGTAAACGGTTCTCTACAAGAATCCTGCAAACGTTTCGAATCCATTCTTTAAATATCTGACCCAGCGATGCGCGCATATTAATGACTGAATTGATTTGCTTCGATTTAGATGAATGGCAGTTGGACTTCCATTCAAATCCATTATTCCATTTGCAGAGGATATGCGCGCAGCTAATGTGAGATGACCTTCAAAGCGATGCAGATCATTAGGTCCATTCAAAGCAGGGATGCAGCAATTGTCGCGTTTGATGTGATTTATATTCAAT